>OX459029.1:154902388-164902388 GCA_949775025.1 Tricholauxania praeusta
ATCATCATGGCAGTAGACCGTTAAGTGTGCGCGAAATTACAGAACGTGATACTATCAAATGAAATTGCCGCGCGTACAAGTTGTAAATGCAATTAATTAATTTACAACAATTTAAAATACAACAACTATTTGTATCCCGATCGGTTTTAATTAACTTTCATTCGGTACTTTTTTTCTTGTGCGCTGCCAAACACTTGCGGCATAAGTGTTGCCAGATCAATTTAAACTCATTGAATTAATTGATTTGATTTAATTTTTACGCGCACATTGATTAGGCGACGGCTCGCCATGGATTAAGAAGAGTGTGAAATGTATTTTGACCAGAGAGTGCAAGAAAGTGTGAGTGTGAGAAGGACACGAAGTGCTTGTATTGATCAAGTTATTTAGTTCGATGAAGACGATGAATGTCGTCAACAAGGAAACTTAATTTAATTAAACGTGAAATCACAGCAATGCACAGATTAAGAACTTAATATGGAGTGTACAAAATTCAAAGAATGAAGTGACATAAATTCAAACTTTTATTTTTGTGCAAAAAAAAGTTGACAAGGTAATTTTTAAGCCAACTTGAATTTTAAAAAAATATCCTGATGAACGCTGAACTTTACAAAAAAGTAATAACTCAGAATCATAATAATTTTCTTAATATATTTCACAAGCTTTCTTAGGTGCAGGTTTACTTTAAAGGCATTTTTTTTTTGTTTAACTAAAACCTTTTAATGTGCTTTCAATCCTTTGCTTAATTATTTAATCGAAGAGTGTCGTGCGGACTTAGTATCGGAAATATGTATGATAATAATTACAGCCGTGCTTGATTTAAAGGTCGTGCCTCCTTTCAGCTATTATACTTTTATAAAGAATTTTATTTTATTACATTTTATAGACAACTAATGTGGGGAGTCCATATCAGCTATGCCACCATAGGGCTTTTGGAAAGCATCTTCCTTCTTTTGTGGAAACAAATTTTTGTAACTTTTTTTTGAAAGTTTCATCAGCTTTTTGATTTCAAACACTCGAGCAGCATGAAATATATTTTCTATTCAAAATAATTTGGACACCTGGGGTGCACTTAAATATTCCCACTTAGTTCAATGAGATAATAAACAAAAGTCCAATTTGGGTCACTTTTAGTCCTGCCATACTCAATATAAAGAACAAAACGAGATTATCAGTTCTTAGGTCAAAAGAAACCTCTTGGAGCCTTTTTGTTCCCACCATGTTCAATGTGATGAGCATAAAAAAGTGTGACCTTTGATCAGACTGTGCTCAATATAATACCAAAATAAAAAAATTTAGTAGGTTTTAAATATTTAATGAAATGGTATTCCATTCATAGTTTTGTTGTTTTTGAAAAGTTTTATACCTTAGTACTTCACTAATTGAAGTACAATATAATGAAATTTATAAATTTTTCCTAAAGATAAAATTACTGAAAATGAAGAAACATTTTTTTTAGGTTTTTCTTATAAAAATGTATATGTATGGTGAAAAGACTATAAAAATGTATTGTATATTTTGCACCATATGTACTAAGGATCAATAAAAATAGGATCTAGGCTATTTTAAAGCTTAAAAAAAGTATGAAGGAAGCGTTACTGCGCCCTGCATACACATACACCCAATTCTATTTTCACACGGTCTTTCATACACGGTTTTGATTTAACATGGTCTAGAAAAAAAAATTGATTCCGTTTTACACGATTTCCTCCGATTTAACACTATTAAGAAAAAAGCTATTTCATTCAAAATTTAAAGAAAAATATTTTTATCAAAAGTAATCTTTTAGAAATTCAGTTACGGAATTGGGCTAGAAGGCTAATAGAATTGAAGGATATGGAACTAATCCCCTTTTTCCTATGTATGTACATTAGACGTGTTCAAATAAATGGCATGTTCTAGAATACTTCAAGAACACTCGATTTTCAAAAATTTATTCATTTAAAAAAATAAAAAAAAATAATCCTAGTTTTGCTACCGGAGCTGCAAAATTTTCATTTTTCGGAATTTGGCCAAAAAAATGAAGAATATTTGAGTTTTTTCTCATTTATAATATTTTTTTTTTTTTTAATTTGTACACATAAGGAAGTATTGAGAAAACTTACCGCTATTTTTTAAGCCTATATGTAAGGAAGAAAACTGGTCTCTTCGCGAGTAGAGCTTTGGTGTTTCTTGTGTATCAGCTCAAGTCCTTTGTTGTTTTCACTGCATTCACCTTAACACCTTAATGAGAAAAAAAAATTAAATCTGATTTATGGTCCAAAAATTTTCTAACTAAGATTCGGACGCTCTGGACAATTTTCGATGTATGATATTGACTTGTTCAACGAAAAACTTTTCAATTAAGCTAGAAACATTATACGCAAAAAGCCAAAAGACGCGTTTTTTGAACGCAAACACGAATAAAGTAACTTTGGGGTAACTGAGCGGTAAGACATTACAGAGCCCTCATACATAATATACTTTATAAACTTTTTTTATATACTACATTCTTTCCCATGGAAAAAAAAGTGACTATCTTTTTTTTGATCATCCAACTCAAGTTGTGGGATATAAGCGTTTGATCTTTAAACTAACAAAACAACCTTACCAACCATTAAATTTAATTAAGTACAGTTTTCTGTTAATTTCCGAAACTATGTTCGAGTATCGCTCTTTGTTATAATTTTTATTTTTTTTGCAATGAAATCTTTTTAAAAAAAACAAAAATTTATAATCATGCCTGAAGTAAGCCTATGCTCCTTTTAAATAAATAAAGAATTTAATAATTTTTTTTTTTTCAAGTGCAATATCAACAATTTCAGAGCTCTAAAACTCAATAAAATAAAACTCTATCAACAACTAATGAAGTTTACATAAAAAAAGTTTAAATTTAAATCTGCAAAAAATAACACATTTATCACATCCACATACTGCTATAAATAAAATGGAACACGGTGCTTTCGATGATCAGATATTTAGCGATTTCTCTGGTCCATTGAGTCCTTTAGGTGCCAAACCACTTACACCATCAGCTTCTATACAAACAAGTGGCGGTCACAGCATACATTCAGTCATGTTAGGCATGCCAGCCGGTTCAGTGGTACAACACCCCAACAGCGGAGAACTCTGTACACAACGTTTGCCCGAATGCAATACGCTACTACAGCAAACAGGTGGTGGTGGTGGAGGATCACCGAAATTGGATCCATATAAGACTACCGATTATGTTGGTCATAAAATGGATTTCATTGGTTCTGTTAATAAACTTGGCTGCTATTCACCAACACCAAAATATGAGTACATAACAACACAAAAATTGGAATCTCATGCCCAGCACCAACATCATCATCACCATGCGCACGCGCAACAGCAGCAGTACTCGCCACCGTCGAATGGCATGAATGGTGGCTTACATCCGAAGCACATTCAGCACGCACATCATCATCAATCCTCAATACTCAGCGATTACCATAGTCATGGTGGGAGCAACGGTAAAATTGATTATTCTCCAAACTCTGCTGCAAAATTAGAGTATGAACATCATTTGCAACAAATGTACGGTGGCAGTCCGCATCATATTACGCATCATGATGGCAATGTCGTTTTCAATGGTGACAATGGCGTCCCACCTGCATGCCTATCAACGCCCACAAATAGCATTATTGGAGGCAATGGCGGCGGCGGCGCTGGTAATACAATGCAGACAGCCCCAATGCCTGCTACCAGTGGGAGTAGCAGTGATGGCGGTATTCTACTGAATGGCGGAAGTAATGGCAGCAACAATGGCGGCAATGCAACAAGTGGCAAATGTAAAAAAAGTGATGATTTATGTCAAATGAATTCTAACGGTGAAGCGATCACAAACAACAATTCTGGTGCGAATGGTGCAAATGGTGGTGTCACACCAACAACAATGTCATCTGCTGCGTCTGCTACAGCCAATGCTAAAAAGAACGAGAAGAAGAAAGGAGACCCCAATGGCATTAAGAAAAAGAAGACAAGGTGAGTTCTTAACAAATTAATTTTATCGTAGTATATGAAAAGAAAAGATAATTGAAGAGGGAGGAGAAAGGAAATGAAATAAAACCATGTGGATCGAGTGGGTTGCTTGCACAAATTAACGACAAGAAATCCCATATTTATTGATAATATAACAACCCGATCTCATGTGGAGTGTATTGTAATTATGATAGTAAAAAAAGGTACCCCGCAAGGTTTTTTATTACTTAATAGCACTATTCAAATATCCATTACAAGTAGATAACAGTGGCGGGTGTAAGTATTTAACCGTCCAATATGCTAGCAACTGAATTCTGAGTCTTAGTAAACATTTTCTTTCTAATATTTATCTAAAGTGTTTCACAAAGTAAATTTTAATTTAATTATTTATAGTTCCTTTTACGACCGCCGTGTTACAGCAATGAAAAAATAAATTCTAAGTTTTCTAGCATATTTTCACGTAATAATAATCGTTTGTACTTGAATTAAGAAAGTATTTGAATGAAATAAACATTTAAGGCCAAGGAGGATGAGGAGCTAGTGTATAAGGGTGGCTGGTAATAAAGGTGGTGCTTTTATGTTGCGTTAGTCGTAGTACAAGCTGGCGTAAGATTTCTCATTGGATTTCCTATTTTATTCCGCGTTTTCTATATAATTTTTTCAATTTTTTTTTTTGTTGTACATAAAGATCCGTAACTTTAATAAAAACCATTGTAACAAATCTGGAACAGTCAAATCAGACAATCTTGCAGACGACGGGCCGAATCGCGGCAGTCGTTATCGAGTAAGCAATCAAACGAGTTGCTGGATCATGGCACTCGATTCGAAACGAGACGAAATTTTACGATAAAGTTATCGATTTCTTTTATTATCATATGACAAAGTACGTCAAAATTTCAATTTAAATTTAGTACAGTTGGTAAAATTTGTGTTAAAAAAAATGAATCCGGTGTTATTTTGTTATTCGTCTTCGGAGTCGGAGGAGGAAGGGCGGGACATGCGGATGAGAAGACAACTTCGCGACAAAAAAGCAATCCTTTTTCGTTACGAACAGCAGCGAAAGACACATACAAGTTAAAAATACATAAAATTATTGAAAGTGATTTATTTATAGATTTAAGAAACGTTTTAGGCTAACCAAAGAAGGTTTTAATTATGTACTCTCGGAGCTCAACTTCAGTGGTTATTTATCCACAGCAGTGCCCCCAACGCTTCAGCTAGCAGTAACGCTTGTCTATAGGCCGACGGAAGCTTTCAACACACAGTTAAGAATGATTATTTAGTTGAAATGTGCCATAGCAAAATCGTTGCAAATGTTGTGTGTGAAACTGAAACCAAACTGTGCCCAAAGATGATAACTTAAATCCTATAAGTTTATCAAGCTTGCATATAATTGTAGCTTTTGATTTTTCAAATGCCTTGATATTTGTCTTCAAAAGTGACAACTTTGATTCGCTTGGCTTTTGATATTTTCTTTTCTTCGGGACATCTTTTTGGGCTTTTTTTAAAGCATCGCTTATCGTTGAAAAGTTATCGCTGTTTTCATTTTCACTATCTAGCAGGTTTTTTAAGGATTCTTCTACCGGGTCAGGCTCACCCATTGATGCAGGTTCAGCATTCATTTCTTTTGTTTCTTTTTCGGTTCCAATAACGTTTCCGAAAGACTTTACAGAAATACCCTCGACCATAGTATCCATTCCGGTTACCTGTAGTAGCTGCTGCTCTTCTGCATCTAACATTATAGGGAAAAGCAGAAATTTAAACAAACGTGCCTTTCGCCATAATTTAATTTTTTAGTTAGCTGTTCCCAGAGCCTTTGGGACACGACTTTCCCATGCGGTATTTTTGCAAAATTTTGATGCTCATGCATAAATTCTGCCATCATCCATTTTTGTAGAGCGTTAATTTTATTTAGATTAGCCCTTTAAAGGGGTAAAAAGTTAGTTCAATTATTTAATTTAATTTTAAGAACAAAATTATACTTACATTTTATTTCTTTCAAAGAATTCTTGGAATATTAAATTTTTATTCAAACAATTCCCTTCACAATTTATCTAACGAGTGAGGTTTCGTGTGGTAGCATTACGACTACTCGTTATCGAATGCCATAATCTCAATTTTCGATACTTTTCATTCGGTAATGAGTGCCGGAATCTCAAACGAAAAAATTTCGAACGCGTTTACTCGATAACGACTGCCGCGATTCGGCCTCAGTCAAAAATTATTCGTAAATTTTGAACCACATAATTTAGAGCTGGGAAAAATCGTTAAAAAAAACTTCGATGTTTTCGATGTTTTTTGGTAACAAAATCGATTATCATCGATAACATCGAAATGAAAAAAAAAACAGTTTTTCAGCCATCTCGGGGCAGAGTGAAGCTCTCTTTTTGGATATAATACTGCCCGCTGTTGAATTGACCCTCTCCGATGATGTGGATGAAGCCGGAATAAACAGATATCGCAAGGCCACTCTTTTTAATGCATCACAATTTGTATATATTGAATTATATCCGTTTCCTCACTTAACAAAGGCTCTTCGAGAAAAAAAAATGAAAAATAAATGTCGCTCGGATCTAGTTTCGGAGATAAAGACATCGAAAGTTGCGGACATAGTTTTTGGAAAAATGATTAAAAAATAGTAAATATGAGTGTCGTAAGAAAGGTTATTTAATGGTCTACAATAATGAAGCGAGAAGTTTTGAAATTTGACCTTTTGGAGATCTGACGAATTTTCCGAAATTTTGACCAATTTTTTTTAAAAAAACCTTATTTTTTTCAAAAAATGTGTTAATAACCTGTATCTTTTTTAGCACGTTAAAAAAGCTTAATTTATTCCCTTTAAATTGGTATATAACTAGCTATAAATTTTTTTTTATTTATACCCTTTTTAAAGAAAAATAAAAAAATTTATTCAATGATTAATAGATTTCGATTTTAATCGTTAAGGCTCAAAACTATCGATAGTTAGCGATGTTGGAAAAAATCGATGAACATCGATGTTAATCGATTTTTTCCCAGCCCTAACACAATTGCTATAATTTCTGTTGTCTGGCAACATATTAAAAATCAATGCAGTTGGTAACACTGCGTGGAATGTATTTCCGCTTCCGGTGAATTATAATTCAAACTGAACAAATAAAATGCACTGCAAATGATGTACACCCAACTCTCTTTTTACACGGTACTTTTTTACACGATTTTGAAATAACACGGTTCAAAAATAAGAGCAAATAAACTTTTTTACACGAATTTTTTGTTCTAGCACGAATCTCAAAAAAGATTTTTTTTTTAATTTTAATTCTAAGTTGTACAGCAAAATTATGTATACAGCAACAAAAATACATTTGGGGGAATACCCGAATGTTATAATCAGTTTTTTTTTTTATTTCATTGCACTTTAACTTGAACACAGCATTAGGTTTAGATCGTAGTTTTAAATGTTGATGTTCAAATTAAAGTTTTGTTTTAATTCAATGGTAAAATTTAAAGTATAATTTGCATTCATGTTAATATTTTACTACTAATAAAGGTAATGTTTAAGTATTCGGTTTAGATAAGCTCTATAAATATGTAATATTGTTTTACATCTTTGTTTTAGTACACATCCGATTAATAAAATGCATAAACAACAACAAAATATACCGAAGAGAAGAGCAATTTCGTTAGAAAAAAAAAATAAAAATCTTGGACTGTCTAAAGAGAGGCGAAGGTCCCACATCTGTTGGTAAAGCTGTTGGATTAAGCTATAAGAACAATAAGAAAAAATGAGAATTCTATTCGACAACCAATAGTTTCTGCATCGAAACTCAGTTCCAAAACATCTTCTTATTGTCGTGTCTTAGAGAAAACGGAAAAACATATGGTGTTTTGGATGGAAAATTTAATGAAAAAAGAATACCCGTTGATGGAAAAACTTTAAAAAAGAAAGTACAAAACTGAATTGTTTTAAGTTTTCTAAGTAATATGGATTTCATTCATTACTTTTTTGCACGGTTTTTGGGAAAGTTTTTTCATCTTACACGATATTTTAAGGTCGTGGAACGTATCCCCAAATTTACCATATATCGCATGTATTTTTTTACACGATTTTTTTTTGCACGGTTTTCTAAGGAACGTATCTACCGTGTAAAAAGAGAGTTGGGTGTATTCTTAAAAAAACCGTTTAACATTAAAATTGCCTTGCCTTCGACAAATATGAGGGGTATTCACATGTAGTCTTGTGTATGTGCTAAATTTCACATTAATTACAGCCTGTGGAGCTTAGTTTAATGTGCAATTTAAGCCCTATTACTCGCAATTCAATAGAAGTTAAAAATTTATATCACTAATTTTTAAAACCTTCAATTAACTGCTCTAGTTCTACTTTCTATCTTATATCTACATATATTATTGCAATCAAAATTGACTTTAATCATCTTGAAATTTTTCTTTCTTATAGAACCACATTCACCGCTTATCAGCTGGAAGAACTAGAGCGCGCTTTCGAACGTGCACCATATCCAGATGTGTTCGCACGCGAAGAACTAGCAATTAAGTTGAGTCTCAGCGAATCACGCGTGCAAGTTTGGTTTCAAAACCGTCGCGCCAAATGGCGCAAGCATGAACCACCGCGTAAAACTGGCTATATCAAAACTAGTAGCACACCGCCAGCAGCAACGTTAAATACAACGCTGGGGCCACCATTTGCCACATTCTCACAAACTACAACTGTTACACCGCCGGGCAGTATGGATAGCTGGACGAGTTATCAACCGCCATATGAACTGACGCCACAATTTAGCCTACTTTCGCCAGCGGCAAGTCCATTCGGCACGTACACCAGTCAGTATGGTACTTATGTGCACGAGAGCCAACTATTCCCACCGATGCGTCATTTCGAATACGGCAGTCCACCTAGAATAGAAATGAGTGGAGCAGACGACGGTGCGCACAAGGTACCGGTTGCGGATGCGACCTATGCAGCCATCGATGATGGTACGGGTGGTGGTGGTGGAGGGCATATGGGTGATCCAAATATTGTAGTCGTACAACATCAACAGAATGGAAAGTATAGCATTGGCCATAGCATTGATACAAGTCAAACAGGCGGTAGTTGTCATTTGCATGAGCCACCGTCGGCAACGCAGCAGCAACATCATCATCATCAGCAGCAACAGCATGAGGCAGCAATTTTGAAACATCAACATTATGCGGCAGGACCAGCACCACCAAGCTCAAATCATAATGGTGGAGGAGCACACGATGATCCCAATGAGAATATGCAAACTGTGATCAAAACCGAGGATGGTAGTGGCGCGCAATCGCAAAATGTCGGTGCCAACGTGACGCACAGTTATGTACTGCCGCCTTTTTTGCACTAAAAGAAATGCTCTCACACCGGAAACCACAGCATTATCACTTCCACCAGCAAACAACGGCGGACTTACGTCGCATGCAACGCCGTAATGCCATGATGCCGTCACCGCTGCAAGTGATGCGGTTTAAGCGTCCCATGTAATAAGCTTCCTGGATGAAGCTTAATTGTAGTTGGAGATTTGCGTGTGAGCAGCATTTCGAATCCATATTTTCCATAAAAAAAAACTTAGGCAGAACCAAGTTCTATACAAAAAATATAGTGTAAATATGTATTTATTGAAATTATTGGTAGATATAATGTGGATAACGTAACAAATTTAATTTAGAAACTCTTTTATGAAAAGGTAAAAACGTTGAACAAGCAGCTTTATACCTTTAGGTTTTTAAAATTTAAAAAATATGAATATTTGTAAATAAATTTTTCGTTGCAAATTTATTTCAAAAGTCAAAAACTTTAGTCCAACCTTGATCTGAAGATTTAAAATAAATAAATTTAATACCTATGTATGTATGTATCTCCGTCGGTCCGCCTTTCTGACTGACTTCTTCTGGAAATATTGCAGGAAAAAAAGAAAGCTACATATTAGACCGGATCGATTTGTATGAAGCAAAATAAAGTCAGCCAAACACCGAATCAAAAAATTAGAAGGACCCTTAAAACGATATCTGCGTCATTTTTTTTTTCGTCCCGAAAAAATTTAATGGAGCACTTTTGATTCTCGTGAAGGTCCTTTTGGACCATTAATTCCCATAGTTCCATTTTTCCACATAAAAAATGTGAAAAAATCGAATTTTGGGACTGTGTATTATCTATAGTAAAAAAAATTTAAGATTTTTTTACGTCAAACTTTTTGCAACAACGCAATCTTTATTCTTCGACTAAATTCAGGTATCCATTCTGTGAAGGAATAAAAGTTACGAGGAAAAAATACGTTTTTTTTTAGCCAAAAAGGACCTTCAGGAGAATCAAAAGTGCACCACTAGTTTTTCTCGGATCCAAAAAAAAAAATGACGCAGATATCGTTTTTAAGGGTCCCCCTAACTTTTGAGTTGGTGTCTGGATGAATCTAAATTTCAACCCGGTATGTATGTATAGTTGAAAATCGATGAGTTTTCTCTCCTCCACAATTTTGATGGTGTTTTTTTAAGGCGTAATTTTTCAGCAAATTAACAAAAACTGAAAACACTCCGATATTGCTCAAATTCAAGTGATCATATTTGATCGAGTATTTTTTTTTTTCAATCAAAAAACTTTCAAAATTGCTAAATTTACTTACAGGTAAAAAAATCACGCATCACAAGCTAATTTTTTTTTACTGCATCGAAATTAAAACTACACATAACTTTTTCCTGTACTTTGAATTATATTTTGTTACTGTTTCTACAATATAGAAAAGTAATATAATTTTTAATTAAAATTAAGCTGTTTTATATTCATATTGTTTGATATTCAAAACAACAAAATCAAAGTCTTGCCAAAGTATGAAATCATAGCCAAAATAATATTTTAATGTCTTATTGCCTTACTTAACATATTGTCATTGGTGTGCTTGTTTGTCCCATACACTATTCAATATGCTAAGCAAATGACATACCATATGTATATCAACATATTTTGATATCAACGTGAAAACATAGAAAAAAAAGTGTTTGGGACAGCTTAGAACTTAAATGGCAATCTTATGTACATTCTCAAGTACGGAATATTCCTTCAGCTTTTCTTTTGAGTTCGAATTTTTGTTGTAAATAAAATGTAAGGATGGTAAGGCCTGTGGTTATCATTAGATACTAGTTTTTAGTTTATGTGAAGCGTAAAAAGTTAATATTTATAAATATGGTCTTAGGATATTGTTAAGCTAAGAGCTACAAAAAAAATATTTGTTTTACTACACGAATGAAAACTATAATTTCTAAGAAACTTCCCCACTCAGCCACATTTTAATTCTGAAATTTCGGGATTTGGATATATTAAATTTAGAAAGTGTAAAAACTTAATTCTTTTGTCACTATGTCGATTTATAAGAATCTCTGATTGTAAACGAAAGTTCTGAATTAAAATATGCTTCAATTAAAATTTCTGTGATTGAGTTAGATTCGGCATTCAAATATATACCTACATATATATAGTTTTCATTCAGGTGGTAAAATATTTTTGAATTATGTAGTTGATGATTTATTTAATGTTATTTTGAAATATAAGCCCTTCGAATACACATCGGAAAAAGAAACTCTTTTTAATTAAAAAAAAAAATGTATAATTTTATAGACCAATTACTCGTTTGCATTCCAAATGTGCCTTATTAGAATAGAATACAAATTTATAAGTATGTAATAAAATAGAGTTTAGCTATTACAGCTCTTAACCTTTTGAGCTATTTAGCTTGAAGCTTTAAGTCAAGTAAAAGCTTATTAATAAATAAATAATGAAAAAGTTATGTTTATTTTATCGCTTTTCTTAAACATACCTACTCAGACTATGTGTGTATATATTTTCATGGTCCAAGGTATAAATGAAAGGAAGTTTATCCTGCATGATGTTGAGTTCAATCTATGCTTGAGTTGCCCTTTTGACAAGCTAATGGAATAAACTTCACAAAGAATTGTCATGTGATTAAATGAAGCTGTAGTAATACTTATAATTAGTTCTACTAATCGATTAATAAAATAAATGATTGTAGTACTTCTGAGATTTGTATTTAAATAAAATATTTAAGTTTTTCATTGTAAATATTTTCAAATACACGTTTTGACATAATAAATGCTGTTGTGAAAAGGATAATACAAAAGATATTTAATAAAAACTACAATGTTTGTGTTTAGCAACCAATATTTATTTTATATGATAAATTTATTACAGCATTGGTTGGTATTATTATATAAATAATACACTTTTATAAATATATACTATATATTTTTTTTTATTTAAGCTAAGGCTTATTTAAATACGATAAGTTGCTGCCAAATTTTGTGTAAATTTTTTGCTTATTTATAATACAATTGTTTATAATACTTTTAGTTATTTTTATTTATGTAATTTTTTAATACAATTATTTTATTAATTAAAAGTATAAATTGGGCATCCATACAGTGCTGTATAGAAACAGATAATTTTTACAGAGCTTTATATTAAGCTTTAGCTTTCTCTTGTGTCTTTTATCTCCTGACGGAGCATCGGTCATGCAGAACAATAATAAATATTTCATAATTTGATCATAATTCATGCAACAGTCGTGCAAATTCGATAAATGTAAATAGTTATGTTTTAAGCACTTTATTTTTAATGACTGTATATATTGTTTGTTTTGATATTACCACAAATAAATAAATTGAAAACATGAAAATAAAATTTAATGAAGTCGAATAGAAACAATGCAATGAAATAAACTTTCAAGTATAATTGACAAATCTGCGCACGAAAGCCGTTGATACATGTGGCTATACCTCAGTGGTAAAATTGTTCGCCCCCCTTACAGAAAAAGGGTTCAAGTTTTCACGATGCACATTAACCAAATTATTCTGATGATGTCAATCAAATCGATCCTTTTAATCATATATTTTACAATTGTAATAATTTTTTTTTGTATTTCAAAGTATCGAGTTGCAACCCGAATTTGTTATAGTCTCAATGCAATGAAAAGTTATTAAGTGTGTTTTGGAGATGTTAGCTCAGTGGCTCAAAATTCAGTTTCAAAACTTTTCCGCAGCACTTCGTTCCAATCGGTGCCTTCAAAAAATGCATGTCGCTGTAATTGTTCATAGTCCAAGCGTTCTTCTGGTGCTGCTTGCAATAAACTATCGAGTAAATCTCGAGCACAATCTGAAAGTTCAGCATTTTCTGGATACTGCACGCAGCCATACAGATCAATATGTCCAGGATGGGAATCCTTGAATGACTGTGAAAATAGTGGTAGTTTTTATGGAAAATTTAAAATATTTACACTACAATTTTAGCGAGAAAAAAAGTGTTCGTCCATTAACATTTTATTTAAGAATGATATGTAATGTCTTCAAAATAAAATTATAATATCAATGCTATATAACAAAATAAATAAGTTTTCAAGGAATTTCAATGGGCTTTAATTCTTGTTTTTCACTTACCAAGCCCAAAAGCAGTTGGTACAAAATAACACCATAACTCCACCAATCCGATTTGGTTGTTAGGGGACGTTCCGGTGCAACATAATGACCCGACAAAGCGAATAAGCTAAATGCTTTGTGCACGTAATTATCACAAGTTAAACCTTCATTTTGATAAAAATATGTTAACATTAATTGACCCTTAGATCCAAGCAAAAGATTTTCCATATGTAGATCCCTTCAAGGAAATAGCAAAAATTTAACATGTGCATATATCCAATTATGTATAAATATTTAAAACCTACCCCAAAATTATGCCTTTAGCATGTAGACTGTGTATTGCAACGGCCAGCTCACGTGCCCATTGTTTAAGACATGCTTCAGGTAATTTATGATGTAGGCGCTGCTCAAATGCAACATATTCGATAGGATCTAACGTTTTATCCGAATTTGGCAATTCATGTGGAATTTCTTTTTCTTCATTAGATGCGTTTAAGGTATTTGAAACCGATTGTAATAGTTGTTGTGAACAGCGTACCAAATCCAAGAATTCTGTTGCTTCAGTGGGTTCATCTATCAACGGTGGTGTTGCACTTTCTGTTACAATTGCAGCAGCGGCACCACAATCTGCACATCCTGAGTCGTGTACACTTAAATTACTCGAATCACTGACCTCGCCTGCAGCATCCTCTACTTCGGGGAAAATCTGATTGAGATTTGTAGCTTTTGTTGTTGTCGGCTTATAGGAAAGCACGTAATCGTACAAACGTCCACCTTCAGCTTGTTTTAACAGTAAGAAAATTTTTTGTTCTGATTGGAAAAATGCTGATAAATTCACCATATATGGTACGCATTGTGGAAGAAAAACAGTTTGTGTTGGTGAATTGCTAGACGGCTTTTCGATGCCTTTCATTATATAAATTGGACGGTTGGGCTCTGTAATACTTTGTACTTGCATAACGCTGCCGCCAAGCACTTGCAAAACTTTATATTTGGTTAAATGATTCCAAGGATGCTCTAGATACAGTGCAGCATCTTGAGCTGCATGGCCATCGATGACATCAATCGAAAGTTGAAAATTTGTTTTGCTCGAGTACTCATCTGCTTGTTCGCTTAGAAATTTATCGTATATATCATCTGCGCGATTTAGGTATTTGGAGATTTTAGCTTTGGCAATAAACTTACGTTCATCATTGACATCATCTGCAAACAATGATAAGTAGCATTTTATCAACATTGTTTTAATTAATATTACTTTCTAAGAATAAAATTCTAAAATATGCAAAAGAAAAACATTTAATTGAAATAATGCATGAAATCTGATATCCCGACATTTGAAGCACCCTATTGTTAGTTTTAGAATCACCTTTAGAACCATTCAGCAACACTTCCACACCCTTTTTGTATTTGTCGTGTGCTTCTATATATTCCAGATTGGCTTCCGCTTGCACTGCGCGGCTAAATTCAAGCGCAGCTTCATAAATGTAATCACTATCTTCACTCTCAATGGATGCCATAGGCGTCAGAAATCGAGTGTAATCTTTGCAAATTTTTGGTTTATCATCAGCATAATTTGCATTTTGTTCTAATGTCAAGCTCCCATCGTGTGTTAATGTTGCTATCGACATTTTACCTTCTGCCTTATCAATTTCAGCGACGCTGTCATCGCGCTCATTTTTGCTATCATCACGTTGCGGGTCAAGCAAAGTTATATTGCTGTGATCATAGCGAAGGTCAAGACTATCACAAATTTCGGCTATTGCACTTTTAGCTGCTAAATCATTTTCACCTGCATTGCTAGTTTCCAGGGCATTTGGCAGTATACGATGCAACGGCGACTCTCTAGGCGAATGTCCACCATCGCTGAAAAATTGTATAAAAGCGTGACATTTGTATAGAGCTGGATGCTGTGCGGCAAAGTCCAATAGATGCAAAATATATTCCTTGCGCTTCTGTATGACAGCAGTGTCAAAACGTTTAAAGAAGCTACAGTCTGTTGGTTCCGGAATTTGGCCACTAAGTTGTAGCATTTTTTGACGACGACAGAGTTCACGATATAAGCGTTTAATGTCGTGGAAACGCTTCCAAACTGTGATACAGGTGAGCGCTTGGGGGACGGAACGTGGAAATACCTATAAAAAATGTGTTCAATATTGGCTTTATTCGGGATAAACAGCTGCTTGGCACTCACAATAGAGGTAATTTTATAGATGGTGTATCCCTTCTTGTGTGTCAAAGTTTCAGTGACTGTGAAGCTGTGTATCCAGCCACCGAGATTCGGTGTCATTTTTATGCAATTTCTTTGTTTTTAAACGGCTTTAATCGTGGAAACCATTATTATATTATTTTAAGAATAATTCGAAAAATTCACACAGCGTTTTTCAATGGTATTGTTTTGGCAGCTATATTTTGACAACTGACAGTTTCCATCATATGAAGTTTCCCAATATTTTTACAAAATTCCTAATTTATTCAGTGATGCCAAAACATTTTTAATGAATTGGGTAGTGACACTTTCAAAGTTTAATATATTTCGCCCAGTTTATAAATGAGATTAACGAACTAAAAATATCAAAATTCACTGACTTAAGAATGTTTTTGACGCATTATATATTCTGAAGATATCGAAATTCGCAGGCCCCGACCAATTTATATCTGTCATATCTATTGCGTCAAAGTATGCAACTGACAGCTTAGATAAAGTGCGGTTGAATCGCAACACGTCAGTTAACACAAGGTATGAAATTATATAATTTTTCATGTACGTTGAGTGTTTTGCAAATATTACTTAAGAAATTTATTTTTAATAGTTGAACTATATAGATTTAATTGAGGCTGTTTGTTTATTTCTTAGAATCTTTGCTTAAAATCGCTGCTTTCAAGATAATTGTACCATGGCCTCAACCTATTTAACGTTAGCTAACGCGTACGTCAGTATTCCACAAAGTTAATTGCAAGTGCGACACGATCAACGCGCGTTATCTCTCGTTGTAACGTTTTATAAGCGCCAGGGTTGCTAAAACATGCGTTGATAAACGCTCGTGTGGTCATATCCTTAATAGCGAGAACACTGTTGGAGCAGCAGCAGCAAAACTCTCTGTGGAACACAGTTGGGGCAGCAGCAGCAAAATTTGTCAAAACTCCTAAAATTGTAAGCATCAAAGTAAAAATTTTCGCTATATTCAAAAAGAAAATTTTTGATTTTAACTTCATTATTAGTGCTGGATAAATTTAAAAAATTAACAAAAACATAATATTTATTCATGGCAGCTTGACCACTGCTTTGCTGACGGATAGAAAATGGAAGAATTTTTATATCGACAACACGGCATCCAACTTCATGATTTTCTATTTGTCTCTTTCTCACCTCCATTGTTCTCTATAATTTTTATATTGACAGATTTTGCTTCCCTGCAGTTGTGTTGCTGCTGCCACAATTGTGCTGTTAAAACCTACTGTTGATTTGCTTATGGCTATGAGACAATCTGTTTCTTTTAACTTAAATTTCAGTCAACCCCGTTCATGAACCCAATATAAAAGTAGCTGACTACTTGAATACCAGCACTAAAATAGATGTTAGACTACTAGACTTAAAATTAACGTTAATATGCACGCTATTCAAACACACACCGAATTTGAGCGTCGGCGTATGACTTCAGAGTAGCTTTTTAGTGTGTGAATGTGAGATACGTCGGAGCAGTAGTTCGGTATTTCTACTACGGTGTAGTACGTCGATGCACAAGTTCACTGTCGTGTGAATGGAGGTTTGAGCGTCGACGTTTAAATGGCAAAAATGTTTATATTAATATAAAATAAATGTTTAAATGAGCATTAAGCCAAAAGCAAACTATTTTCTTTATATGTTTTAACAAAAACAACATTTCATCGCCGGCGTATGTACGTGTAAGAGCCTGAATAGAAGTGATTTTGTGCTTCGGTGTTACAAATTGACGATGCGTGCAAATAAGCTAATTGTGAGCTTGTAATGTTGAAGTTCAATTTGTAAGTTGTGCGTCGTATATGGAACTGTCGGAAAGAGTGCATACACAATTCAGATGAAATACCTTAAATAGTGTAGCATGGCAATGCTGCCTAGGTATACTTTCGTTAAACTCTATTGTGTTCACAAACCTTTCGAAGATGAGGCCACAAAGCTACAAATACAAGTATAAAAACAAGAGATAGAACGCTAAACTCAACGAAAAACTGAAATGTGATGCGCTTCGCCGGATGCAACAGAAGGAAATGACACGATGACATGAAAGAGGTGCGGCCATATTGATTGTCATGAAAATTGAACGAAAAACTAGTGTGGTTTTTCATTTCTTTGAAAAAAGCGGTTGCACGGTTGCTGTGCGCCTTCGTCGTATATTCGTGATTCAATTCGTGCACTGTTCGTTTCAAATTCGTACGTGTAGGCGATTACCAATTTACAGTGTGTAAAATTTTAACTTAAATTAGAAAAAAATTAGAAATCGAAAAGAAAATCAAATAATTTAAATAGTTGAAAAATTTTATTTTTTTTGGACGAATTCTAATAAAATTAAAAATTTTTCATTTGCACTGCAGATCAGCGACGCTAAAGAGAGCCTGGATTGCACACACGAAAGCGAAGCTTTACAAAAGAGAAACTATATAAAATTGTAAAAGGAAAAAAAAATTTTTTTTGAGAAAAACGAGTGGAAAGATAAAATTTTTAAAGCAACGCCGTCGATTTTGAAGTTATCGTCGTCGCCGCCACCGCTAACAGTAGAAGAAAAGCAGAGCCGAAGTATAAACTAAAACGGGAGATAAAATATAAAATAAAAATTTACTAAAATGTCTGAACGCGAAAATAATGTTTACAAGGCAAAATTGGCCGAGCAAGCGGAACGCTACGATGGTAAGTTGGATTCGAATCCAGAAGATCAGGAAATGTGAATTCTTTTTAATTTTGGGATTTGCAATGGAACTTTGGAGAAGCTTATACATTAGTGTGCGTTTATGTGTATATGAAGCGTTAAAATGTGTGTGTGTGTGTGTGAGTATAGACGCTGTGACTGTCGGACGGTTCGGGTCGGGACAGTCAGAAAGGCTGAATGCTGAGAAATTCCAAGAATTGACGCAAGCAAATAAGAAAAGCGAAAGAAAGAAAAACTTGGTAGGAATTGCCGGCTTTTTATTTAATAGGTCGCATAAAAACCATATTTTCCTACAAAACTGCGAAAATTGTCAGAATTTTTTTTAAAGTTGACAATTTTTTCTTTGCTGACTCTAGGGATATAGAAAAATGTGTACAATGTGACTTGAGTTGGTTTGGTGGTGGAAATGCTTGGAAACGCATGGAGCGTTTGGACCCGGGTGTTGGTGGGGAGTTAGGAGCTGTTGGCAGACAAGACGCCCATTTTTCTTTTCAAATTCGCATATATTTGAATTTAATTTTCGTATTTCATATGGGGAAGTATAGAAGAAAAGTGTTTCATTAGTCATACTTGTTAGCTTATATCTTTTTTTTTCTTTATAGTATCTATTTTAGGTTTTTTTTTCTGACTTGATAGACAAGAAATTGTAAAACGCAAAAGCAAAGAAGTTGCCAAGTGAACACTTGCCTGCCGCTCATTCTCGCACATAACCCCCTTTCGCATCGTGTGCGCTCTATATGTATTTCATTTGCTCCAGGTCGGATTTGCCGACCTTCTTCCCCACAAAGTTGGATTTTATTTGCTTGAGCCTCTTCCACCCCCAAATGCTTGACTGTTTATTTCTTGCTTCCTCTTGTACTGTCTGTCATGTAACTTTGCGTTTCCAAGTCGTCCAGTTGAGGTCCTCTGCATTCATCTGACAGAACAGTTCAACTAGTGCTGTGCATTTGCTGGCAAAATTGTTACCCTTCCCCTCTCTGCGTTTCCTTATCAATATTTGCACTAAGTTTTACGTATGTCGTCGTTCTGCTTCGCAATCGTCATGAGTTGGTAAAGCGCGAAAAATCGATGAATGAATCAATTGAGTTAAACGAGAAACGAGCAGTGATGTGTCATATATATATGTAGCCCAAAGAGCGAAAAATTCAAATGATTGTTTTTTTGTCCAACAAACAACCAATGTCATGTTTTGGAATTTTTAGAGCCAAATTTCGATTTTGTACAGAAAACAATAAATTTGAAAAGTCTTAAAAGGGTTGCCAAGTAATAAGCCAACTTTTTTGGTTTAATTCGTGTGAAATTTAACCTTATGGGTCAATTACATGGTAGACGATGCAATTTACGAACTTTTTGACCAGACTTCCCTCTGTCAGGATATATCACAAAATGCTAACCATCTCGCTGTCACTCTCCCATAGTAGCGTCGCACATTTCCTTCACAAAATTGGCTTATAGAATAACAAAATTGATGTGGAAGGTGCAGTAGCTACTTTGATATACCAGACTGTCAACGCCAGATTAAGGGTTCTGTTAAAGATGTCTGACTACAGCGGCGCAATTTTTTTTATAGATTGGATAGTAGAATTTAATTTATTTTTGTTATACATTACAGAATAGATAATGATTATCCTATGCCTATTTTCAAATTAAAGGAAATGTTAAGCAATAAAATATCTCGCGATTGCAAAACAAAACCATGGTTCTGTATTCTGTTAAATTGTGCAGAAGCACATATCGTCGCTCTCGTGTAGAAAGGCCCTAACTCTTGTTTTTACAATTTTACAGGAGGACGAAAAAACTGCATCAAAATTTCATATTAGGGTGTAAATTCAATTGGGTGTAAATCCGCTATCTTTTGAAATATCACGCCAAAATTTTCAGTGGACATGTATTTGATGGTTAGCTTTTAGGATCGACAAAAAAGTAAATTTCGATAAAAAGAATGAGTTAGGGCCTTTCTACACGAGAGCGACGATGTTTACAATAGGGTGCGTATTTTAAAAATTTTTTTAGTCGCAATATTTGAGCTTCCTAGATCAAACCTGTAAACAACGTGGACAAGGTTATGTCCAATTTCGTTGAAATTTTAAGAAAAACTGACATTAAAACGGTGAAAAGGTCTGCCTTAGGTGCCAAGATGTATCGTTTTAGGTATTAGTTGTAATAAATGAAAAAATATTGTTTCGATTAGCGCTTGTCAAAAATTACATTGCCGGGTATGATAAGTTGTATTTATTATACAATAGAATAAAATAGAAAATTACATGAGAATTTAGCTTATCTACGTTTTCTTGCAGATAGTGCGTTTTTTCTTCTGTTTGAGTAATAAATATTCATTTATTATACATATGAAAAATGCCTGTACATAGTGCGTTTTTTCATCTGTAATTTCCAATAAATCGGCATAGAACAACAATCAATCACATAGAAAAACTGCCTATCTGTTAAGTTCAAATATAATTTTCACATTTTTGCTTTTTTTCATCTGTTTTATTGAGAAATATTCCTTATACATATAAAATATGCCTATGTACATAGTGCGTTTTTTCATCTGTAATTTTCAATAAATCGGCATAGAAAAACTGCCTATCTGCAATTTCACCTAGAAAATTAAATAATTTTACAAATTTTTTTACGCCATTGAAAAGAGCACCCCCAAAAATACCAAAAACCATAAAAAAATTGTAAAATGTAAAAATCCCGATTTTATAAGAGAAAATAAATATTTAAATGTTTTTCTAATTTATTCGACTTTGATTCTAATACAAGATAGTGCTTTTTTTCATCTGTACGGCAGTGTATTAATTAATACAATTCTTATCATAGTTTTGACGACTTATTCTAATAGATCTCGATAAGTTAGTCGGGAAATGCTTAGTAAAATTGTTCGAATACCTTGCTTGCGTTACAAGGTATATGCTCAGACTCTTGGTAAAAAGCGAATTTTGGAGAAGATTTTAGTTTCCGAGACGTTAAGTATTGACACCTGATTCTTTTAAAACTGGAAGGACTAGAAATGTTGAATCAAATTTTTCTGATTTCTATTCGGCTTTTGAGATATTTGATGTTAAATTGTACACATCGTGTTTCTCGAGAATCAAACCAGACGTAATAAAGTTATTTAATTATTGATGTCTCATTCGTTATACAAAAAAAGTTATTTTATTATTGATGTCTCATTCGTTATACAAGAATCAAGAGTCAAAACTTGGCGCTACGGAAATAACTCATTTGCCTCGAATCTTCTCGAATATCTTACTAGATATTCATATAATATTTATTGCAAAAGATATTTTCAGTTATCTGTTCTTATCCAAATAACTTTTGCGATGAAAATACCAAATTAATATTGAGTAAGTTTTTTCTTACACTATTAAAAAGGTCAGTTCCCATAGAAAACGTATTGGTTCTTCTCTTGTTTTGAACTAGATTGATGTTGGCAACTCTCGGAAAGAAATTATTTGCACTCGCCACTCCATTTGATTTGAGTGACGAACGTTGACGCCGCAAATGCAAAAGGAAAATAATTTTTTTTTTAATCTATAGTTTCTATTAACTATTTTTGGTATTTCCATAGTTAAGGAAAAATGGAGAAAAATGAAATTTATTTTATTGTTCCATATTTGATTGGCATTTTTTATGCTTTACATATTCTCCTTTATTCTCTCTTGTCCAGTCTAATCTCTTTTTTGGCTCGTGCCTTGAGAAGCAACTTGATTAATTGACTTTGTATTATGCTGGAGAAGGAAAAATGGCTGTATGTCATTCCAACAGCTGTCGTTGTTTCGTCTGCATTGACACACGTTGGATCGATGGGGTCGATGGGGACTGTTGTGGATACTATCGCTGTTGTTGCTCCCGCAGGATTGTTGTTGTTTTTCTGTATCTTGAAATTTTCCCATCTTGCTTTTACCTTTAGTTGTGCATTTGTCTATCCAAGTGGTCGGCCTTGTCGCACTAGTGCAGGTGAATGGGTTCGTGAATAATGTCTGCGCTGGCTGTTAAAGTTAATGTTCGGATTTGCTACTTTTGAAATTGTTGTTGTCGCTGATGCCATGAGCCGGTCCGTCGTCGACATCATCGACGTTAACTGTGCACGCTGTTTATTATGCTTCTTCTGCCGTTCTTCTTGATTATTCTTTGGTGAATTTTTTCGAGGTCGCCCGTTTTGCAAATATTACAGAGAGGAGAAAACAATGATGAAGAAGAGAGCCAGGTATAAACTTGAAGAGTACCGCATGTTTTTTAAATGCTCTGGAATAAATTGTACTGGATAATTTTTTTTTGGTGGGAAATTGTATTGTTTCGTTCTTTGAATTATTATTTCAAATATGTAGTATTAAACATTTATAAAATCTATAAATATTTTATAGGTATCAAATATTTGATTAAGAAGTTACAATGTATCCTCGTATGGTATTGTACTCATGTTTTTGACGACTTCTGCGCAGTTATTGGTATTTTTCTTCTGCTGCATCTGATATTGTTTCATAATACTTTGGCCAAATTAATGTTACAACTATTAGTTCTGTTCAAGTACTTGCAATTGTTAACTTATCTTAACAATTGTTAACGAACGAAAATGCCAAACATATTTCCCTTCAAGCAAGACTTTACAATTTTTAATAAAGAAGTTTCTTTGGTTAAAAGTTGGTTTATTGTCGAAAATTATCAAATAGAAATGAATTCTCATACAATCTATTTACGCAAACCGAATTTAAGCGCCGGCGTATTACTTTTGAGTAGTTTTTTTAATGTGAATGCGAGGGTGTAGTGTAACTACTGGTACGTCAGAGTTCAGCAGTCGAATTTCACTTCAATAACCAATCTTCAACAATTTTGATTTTAATTGTTTTGCCTCTATTAATTTTTTTTTTGTCGAACTGAGAGAAATATTTTAGTTACTCTCATAGTTTTTGGTAACAGTTTTTTTTTACAAAAAAGACCTATTATATTATTATATTAGATGTGTTCCCATACATTTTGTTTTAAGTTATTGGTTAAATCTTTAGTCAAATAGTTTGCGAGAGTAAAAGAGAAACTTCCCTCAACGAGAGGTTTAACTACAAAAAGTACCAAAATAACATAAGTTCAAAATTTGGTAACTGAGATAAGTTTTAAAGTGTAAGGGTAAAAGGCATCCAACTCGAAAACTATTCGATCGATTTGTAACCTTTGCAAACAAATTTTGTAGCGTATTAAATTAACCATCAACTGATACCCATATTGTTGAAATTGATTTAGAAATTCTCAAAATCTCATTATTTTTGTTACTTTTTTTTGATAAAAATAATAATTGGTTAATAATTTAGCAATTATTTTCTGGAGTGAAAGTGAACGGCTGTTTGTTTCTCCACTTTTGCGTTCTCAGTTAACTAAGTTGTGTGGTACAAGAACAAGATTTAGTCCACTTCTACTCATCGAGCTCATGCTTTTTAAACTCTGTTAATGTGGTCTTCAAGTTCAAGTTATCTGTTAATGTGGTCTTCAAGTTCAAGTTAGATCGTTTTAGCAAAACTATTGCAAGAAAAAAATGTAGACATTTTGGATATGTTGCACAAACTTTTATTGGTTTATAAACAAAAATATATTTATGTACTTACTATATTGCATATAAAGAAACAACATATACCAAAATATAAAGCTTTAAGTTTTTCTTATATATACTAACATGCATTTAATACGAAAGTTCGATTGCACCGTAAAATTAAAATTTTCTGCATAAATAAAAACTAGTAAAATAAATATAACTTCGTCGTAAAATAAATTTCGTCATGCTAAATTTTTCAGATGTTGCCATTGGTAATTTTGCTCATCACTGTCAACAGCAAAAATATTTACCAAAATCGCTGTTTTGCTTAAAACAAACAGTCCATTTATTTAACAAATAAAAAAAATAACATGTGTATTCATCTAAACGCTCAAAACCCTCGCAAACTGTGCATTTTTTGCACCCTCGCAAACGAACTGTCAAAAATCATATGGAAAGTTTTTTGAACAAACTAGAAAAGTTAGGTCGCGCAAACTTGTACTATTAATTGTGGAACATACAGCGATTTCTTCAAACAATTTTTTCGCTTTCTCTCGGCAGTTTGATTTTTATATTTTGACAATTAAATTTGACATGCTCATTAACTGTCAAAAATTCCACAAAATATTCGAAGTGGCCTCGCGCAAAATTGCATATTTGCAAAATGGAGAACTTGCGCATTTAAATGAATACCACTAATGTTTCCAAACTCTTGCTACAATTGAAGGATGGGTGGTAATTTCTTAAGGTTGTTTGATTATAAGTTTAGAGATTAAAAGTCACCAGCATTTCCTTGACCTGTATGTACAAATTTATGTTAAAATGGGCTATTTAAATACAAAATTAAATTGTGAAAACAAACACAGTACCACAACCGTCGAAAAGTAAAGTTCACATTTTGACCAAGTTTTTGTTCAATAGGCACAAAGTTGTCTTGGGTTAAAAAAATGGTGGGAGTAATGAATTTGTGAAATCACGGAAACCGATCCCTACTGTGCCCTTGCTTTCTGATCTAAAAAGAAAAAAAATTGTGAAAAATGTTTTTTTGATCCAGGGAAAACCAGTACAAAATATAATGCAAATCAAAGACGTCGTGAAGAAGGACCCTTTGTTTGGCGTGAAATGTATGTGTATTTCTATCTTATTTTTTTTTTACGAAAAAATTTTGTAACATTTCTATTTATTCATTTCTACAAGACGCTGTTTTAAAATGTTTTTTGAATTTTTAGGCGAATCTTAATTTCACTTCAGCTAAATATCTACTACTTTTGCGTTCATGTTTTGACAAGTTGGTTCTTTTTTTTTTT
Source organism: Tricholauxania praeusta (assembly GCA_949775025.1). Classification (NCBI taxonomy): domain Eukaryota; kingdom Metazoa; phylum Arthropoda; class Insecta; order Diptera; family Lauxaniidae; genus Tricholauxania; species Tricholauxania praeusta. The sequence goes on from OX459029.1 coordinate 154,927,537, forward strand.
TTTTTTTTGACGGAAAACTGATGTATGTATGTATTTGTATATTATTTATACTTTGAACTTGCAAATTTAAAACTTGAAATCATGAAAAACAAATAAGTAAATGGAACGGCTTAGCCTTTTTACTAATATACTCAAGTTTTCCTTGGAAGTAAAGTTTCATACTTTCGTAATGCATCTTAATCTATTTGTAATCATGGTCACACGCCTTTTTTTATTGCTTCAAACTCTACCGCAAACTGAAGCTACGGCCTCTTGCACAACATTATGACTCAATCAAGCCAATAATTGCACTCTTACGCCTTGTGCGCTGATACAACAAACTCCCCACCAAAACGCAGTCGGGAAATCATTAAATGCCAGTGTGTGTCCAAACAACCCCAACTTCCACTCACCGCACAATGCGATTTTATTTCCAGCTTTTAAAACTATACTACTTGGTAATTTTTTTTTTATTATGGTGCATTATATGTACACAAGAGTACAACAAAAAATATACGGCAAGTCACACATTTACAATTTGCACAGCAGCAATGAATCACATGCTTTGCCTGCTTGTTTTACCGATAACGAAAATTGTTTAAAGTAGGTATTTTTTTTTGCTGTAATATTTCCCTTAAGCTTCTTAACAACTAATGATACCAAATTTCAAAATTATATCAGAACTAGGTATTATATTAAACATTTTTTACTTCTCAATGAAATTCGCAATACACACGTAACATACAAAATAAGTAGGTTTTTTTTTAATTACATTCCAGTGGAAAACATTAAAAATTATTCAATTTATGTATAAAGTCCTTAGAAAATTGAAGTTATTAGAGGTTAGCAAAGAAACAAAAATACTATCATATATCCTAACATCGGCGGCTATTTTTAATTCGACATCGTTTCGACTAGTGGCGTAGTGGATCCACATTTCGTCCATAGTTACAAATCGACGGCAAAACTTCTTAGTGCTGGCTTACACTTGGTAATTCTTTTCGAAAACTCTTTTTGTTTGTTGGCAAGAGGGAAAAACGAAAGGGCCGAGGTACAGAATTTGTTGTTTGTCGCAAAACAAAAGAAAATACACAAGAATTTCCTAGTGTAAACCATGAATTAGGAATCCGATTTAATGACATTGTCAAACATTGTGTGTAAGCGCGGCACTCATCTTGCGGAATGCTTTCTCATATATTTTTTAAAATTGTATGCACATGCTCGATTGAAAAGCCATAATAATATTACGCACTTTCAGCGTTCGATCATTCCCTTCCATAGATTTCTTAATTATTTCAGAACAGTATCATCTGTAAAAATTCATTGTAGATCACTTGTGAATCATTCCAATCGATGCGTCGACCGTGCAAACTCTCCATATTGCTAATCGATTTTATTTTTGGCCGAAAAGTTTCGAATACACGTAAACTATTTCTATTAATGTATACAGCTTTCGACCTGGCTATAATTTATTTCGGTGTCTTCATAACTTTTGAGTTTTAGTATTCAAAAGAGGACTATTAAAATCATTCATTACACATATAATAAATGCCCTTATTACTATAAAATGCCGCTTTAAACAATATATTACAACAAATATGAAGTTTCCTAATAAAATATAGAAATAGTAAAAAAAAAAAATGCGAAAAAAGTCACTCCCATAAAAGCATTCAAAGTTTCGCATTTGGAAGTTGTATTAATTAATTTTGTTTTTTTTTTTTTGTTTTATGCTATTTGACTTGTCAGTCGTAGCAAATTCTATTTAACGTTTATTTGTTGGTTTTTTTCTTGCTTGCGCTATGGGAATTACTGAAAAATTAAATGAAAACCATAAATTGTTAAATGTAACTGCTATTGGTATAAAAAAAACTTTGAATATGGAATGCTTAAGGTTTTAGGTGGTGATGTTAACACTGACCAGAATGGGAATTGCATGATTAGTAGTAGATATTAAAAAATTAAAATATGTAGTAATTTTTGTATTTGTCATTATTAAATTTTATTAACCAATTTCTTGCTTATTTTTTTTTTTTTTTAGAAATGGTTGAGGCCATGAAGAAAGTTGCATCCATGGATGTTGAACTTACTGTTGAGGAACGAAATCTGCTTTCAGTTGCATATAAAAATGTGATTGGTGCACGACGTGCTTCATGGCGTATAATTACTTCCATCGAACAGAAGGAGGAAAATAAGGGCGCTGAAGAAAAGTTAGAAATGATCAAAACCTATCGCGGTCAAGTTGAGAAGGAACTGCGGGACATTTGTTCAGACATTTTAAATGTATTGGAGAAACATCTCATTCCATGCGCCACCACAGGCGAAAGCAAAGTATTCTATTATAAGATGAAGGGCGATTATCATCGCTATTTGGCTGAATTTGCCACCGGTTCAGATCGTAAGGATGCTGCTGAAAATTCACTTATTGCCTATAAGGCAGCCAGTGATATCGCCATGAACGATCTGCCACCAACACATCCCATCAGATTGGGTTTGGCACTGAATTTCTCGGTAAGTTGAATACAATAAAATGGATGGCATTGAGAGAAAAGTTTGTCCGTGATATTTGTCCATTAGCTGAATAGTTCAATGGATTGATACAGTTTTAAAAATATAAAAAACACAGAAAAAATATTTTTTACAGCTAAACTAACCCCTGTATATGTCAACAAAATATTTACAAAACGTTGGATATAAGTTAAGTTTTATGTTTTTAATTGCAACAGACTGGTGAAAATATTGAAATAAGGGGAAATTAGTAATTAATACATACTTTTTTTTTGGTGATAACAACGCACAAGAACTTATTAAGAATTTAGAATCGCTGAATTGAAATTCGGTGCCCAATTTTGATCCCATCATGTCAGGTTTTATAAGGAGCCCTACTCAGTTGAGCAATTTAAAACAAAATCGTATCGCAATTGAAGAAATTGTATTCTAAAATACATTGGCTTTCGAATCACATTGTTTACAGAGTAAGGCACACGAGTTAACAAAATTTAAGCACAATATATTAGAACTTTTTGTTTGCTTAACCCGAAGAAATATTTTTGAGTAGATGAAATCGAATCCATTGTCTGGTTTCCGTTTAGCTGCTTATTATCACCAAAAATCAGCATAAAAAGTAATGGACAAACACCGTGGAAACGAACCTTAGAAAAACCAAAAATACATCTGTCGGGGAATTAATAGAAAGAATTAAATGCACTTGGCATTGATCGTGCACGTTAAAAGAGTTTAGTGGAGGCCTAATGCTCCGTGAGGAGATAAAGGATACAAGAGCGGATGTTAAAATTTGAGAAAAGTGTTCTTGTTGATATGCATCAGCTTTCGCAGTATTAATAAGGAGTCAATCAGTGGCTATCTAATTTGTGGGGTTGGTCTGCATATCAGGCGATATCGTAGGCAAAGGCAATGTTCTCAGATGACACCAAAACTCCGATAGTTTCCAGTAAGAATACGGTTTAGCACAAATGAAATGTAAGGGGGGATATTAAGCAACCCTGCTTGGACCATGCATAAACCTTTAATATAGGACTTGTTGCAATATTCGCAGTTGACCAGAGAACGGTCAATCATTCAAAGCATTACCCATATGAGTACATTATGTCTGCATAACTGAACTTAAATATAAACCTTAATTATCAATAATTTATTTCCTCTAGGTATTCTACTACGAAATTTTGAACTCGCCAGACCGTGCCTGCCGGCTAGCGAAAGCAGCATTCGACGATGCCATTGCCGAGTTGGATACATTAAGCGAGGAAAGCTACAAAGACTCTACACTTATCATGCAGCTGCTGAGGGATAACCTTACATTATGGACGTCTGATATGCAGGCAGATGGTGAGTAAAAACTATTCCTTGTAGCAATTCAAACCTCAAATTATTAATCTTTGATCATTTCTTAATTTTCGTATTTGTTTTTTTTTTTTTTTTTGCAGGCGATGGTGAACAAAAAGAGCAAATTCAGGATGTTGAAGATCAGGATGTATCGTAATTTAAGTAACCCCCATCCATAATCCTCAACCAACACCTCCAGCAACAAAACAACAGAAACACTTCTATTTCAGAAACAACTCCCATTAAATGTGTGAAAATTCTTTGCATTAAAAACATTATATATTAATAATTAATATCTAAAATAAAAGAAAAATACATCAGAATAAAAACTTAAAATCACACAAACAAAAACTTTAATTTTAAGGAATATATAAAAACAAAAAAATATATAACAAAAAATCAGCAAAATTCAACAGAAAGAAAGAAGAGAATAATGTTTAAAATATAACAAATATAAATTTTAAGTGTATTGTTTAAACCCCATAATCAAATTCACTATAACAGCAACATTTAAAATTCATTTTCAGAAAATTATAGCAAAAATGTGAAAAAAAAAAATAGAAAAATAAATGCAATTTAATTCGTGCATTCACATAGGTTTTTTTTTATCATAAAATAAGTTTTAAATGTACGACCCACATTTTTAAAAAGAAATTTAAAAACATCAATCATTTCATATGTTTTTGAAAGATTTTCAATCAATTTATATGTATAAATTATTACCATTTCCTACATACTCCCTTCTTCATTTCTTTTGGCTGCATATAAAATAAAGTATTTGAAAATAATATAAAAAGTTTAATAAAATTTGCTCTTACACTTAACACAAAAGCAACAGATCACCTACATTTCAGCAATAACAAGAAAGCGTTTTTCATAATGCTACTATGCTTTCAAAATTCATTTGAAAATAAACTTAACAAAAAAATTGAAATTCCTGAATTTTTTTTTCAATTCCTCTTTGATATTTGAAATAATAATATACATTTGTATTGCAGTTATATATTAATGGATATAAAGAGTTAGGTCGGACAATTGCGGTGATAACCACACATATTTTTTTTTTCTGATATTTATCTTTCTATTTTGCTTTCAAAAATCGGTGTTTTAAGAAAACACCCTTCTGGAATCGGAGGGACTTTGAGATCAAAAAAATATTGGCTTGAAATAATATTTTCTGTAAACATATTTTTTTATATAGAAACACGGGTGGAAGAAAAAATTTACTTCGTGTTATTGTATAGAAAATGTTTATTTTCATTGAAGGAAACATATTGATTGATTGATTTGTCCATTTTAAGAAAATATCTCGTTTCGTTTATAAAAATGCTTCGTTTAGTATTATTTTCAACTACTTCCAGTTTAATTTAAGTTGTTCTTGCTCCCTTCAGGCTTGTAAATTTTGAAATGGAAACCTCCAGGTGAAATTGGACGTCGGGGAACAGAAAAAAGCCTATAAATCGGACCTACCTACATATAATCATGAATGAAAAAATATTGAAATAAAAATTTTGCACAAGTCTCATTGAAAAAAGTTTTGAAAATTAAATATTGAAATTTGGAAAAAATCTTCCGAATTCCACTATCGAATTCAAAGTACAGTTCATGTGAAAAAATTTTAGGACTTAGGATTGATTTATTCAAGGCTTTGCTTCTTAAGTTTATTTTTTTATTTATTAATACCTCAAACTTTGGTCTTTTTGGTTTGTTTTTTTTTTTACACAGTTGACTAGCTTATGTTTTTGGCAAGGACCTCATTCGACGAACCTGAGGAATGTTAAAGTTTAAGGGAAGTACCAGGATCAACGCTGGCTTCAGCTTCTTTTACATAAGTTAATGTAAGAGTAAGCCCAGTACTTTATGTATTTCTTATACAAAAGTAAACGCCTTCTGTTATCCTGATATATTACGTTTTCTTCAATTTTCTCTGCAATTGGCATTTAAAAGTAGAAGAATCAAAATTTAGTACATAGTGGCATGGCATAAACAATATTTATAGAAAGTTGTAACTTTTGTTTTTTGATTCGGCGTACTCTATAATAAAGTGGCTCACAATGCTTCGTTGTTGATTTTCAATAAATTTCTTTTTTCATAAATTAATTGTACTAATATAAAATTGTAATTGAATGCGACCTTAGTTTTGTAGTATTTTAAAACACGGCGAAACGCACAAAAAACGGAAGAAGGGGATCCTGCTGTGTATTTTGAAACCGAATGCTAAATCATTTGTCAAGCAGTAATCGTCACTTGAATTTAAGTGAAACTATAAAATTGAGCTGTTGGACAACAATTAAATTTTGTATGGATGTGCTGCAAGTGTAGAAAACAGCAGCTAAGTATAAACAATACATATATCTTTAAATCGATATCTGCAAAAATTGTTATTTCCTGCGTGACGGAAGTGGAGCGAATGTGATGATCACGGGACAAACGTAACTTTCTTACGGTTTAGTTCATGGCGAAAATATGACGAAAGTGGTGCTTCTGTGAAAAGAGAGTAGCTGCTGAATGTTAATCAAACAATACAACTGCTTATCATATAAATTGCTGAATTATTCCATAAAATTTGACATTCGCAATTGAAATACAGAGTAAGACTTCGAAGTTTATTTCGTAAGCCACTTTTTTTATAGAAAAAATTATAACTCAAAAACTGTTGTTCTCCCGCAAATATATTTGGATTTTTCTTGCATATTTTCTGCAGTAGATTTTTAACACCAACACACACAAATACACCCACAGTTACATATAGTAAAATAATTGATTATTATTATTATATATATATATAAATATATATTTCTATACATATTATTAATACAGCAATTTAATCCAGTAATAAAGAGTAACAAAAATTAAATATATTGCATTTAATTATTAGAAATATTTATATATAAACTCACGAAACAGTGAATTTAATTTTGCAACAGCTGAATTCAAAATAAATAAAACAAAAAAAAAGTGAAAATTCAATCAAGTTATTCATTTATTAAAAACTAAGCAAAATAAATGATAATATAAATACATAATTAAAAATATCTTTGGTTAATTTAAATAACAGCAGCAGTACATACACGCTGCCTTAGAATGCTATATAAATAAAAACTTCGTTTAGTATCTTTGGATCGATTTACATACAATGAAATATAAAAACTTTCGGCTAGCGCTTGCTTTTCTAGACCCCTTTTTTGAACCAAAATGTTGTTGTTTACAAACCTCTTAGCCAGGGTTATCAAGTTGGAAACAAAGAATTAACGGTTTTTTAGTTACTAATTGTTCATTCGGTGCTCTATGAGCAAAATAATTATTTTACCAATATATCGGATATTGATCACTTATGTGATTTTCTGTGAGGTTAGAAGAAAACTAGAAGACAACGAAAAAAAAAATACGCCTTATTCGTTAAAATCGGTTCAGCAATAGCCGAACAACAACGTTTTCAAGTAAAGTATAAAGAACCCTTTACTTGCTGTTGGTTTATGATCGATCGCCTGGTGTTTTGCAAATTTTACATATTACAGCGATATTCCTCTAAACCGACGTTTTATTGGCTAAAGTGAACGAAATTGAAAAAACGACGATATTCATTGCTTTATCAAAGCTTTCCTATATAAAACGAACTTCGCTTAAAACGAACCATTTCTTCCGGTCCCTTCAAGTTCGGTTTAGAGGAATATCACTGTATATATTTTCGTAGGGCACGCACAAGCAAAAAAAAAAGAATTTTGGTAAAAAGCAGAATTACCAAGTTGAAAACAAGAAATTAGCGGCCTTTCCAAAATAAAATAATTTTTCCTGGAAAAGGTACCAATTTTTCTATTTTGGGAAAAAGTTGACCTTTTTTTGGATTACCATTTTTTTTGTCATCAAATTCAAAATCCTCCAATTAACGGCTTCATAACAAAAACCCTCCAATTAACGACATTTTCTAAAAATTTTCAATTCTTAAAAGACCCACGACTCTGACATGCAATTCAGATTGAAATTTTGATTTTGTTTTGATAACATTATTTACATTAAGATAATATTTCCAGACATAATACTTTTAGTATGTTATAGTTCTTAGTTACGCAATACGTTTGTATGCCTATTTGATCGCCGATCAACGATATTTTCTATGATATAGCTTTAGCGAGTTTGACAAAAGTTTATCTAAAAATCACTTAAAGTGCTTTAAAATCGAGAAATAAACTTCTCTTCCAAAAACGTAGTCGAAATTGGACTTAAGACGCAATTTTTTTATCGGCTACGACGAATCTGAAAAAAAAAGCTAGTCGAAAGATTTTGTTTATTTATTATGGCTGATACTAAACAACTGGAACAACTGGATTTTCCACCTTTTTTTCTATTATTTATCTTGCGTTCGAAGGCATCGTGCTCAATTTTCCAAAAACAGTCAAAAACTAAAGATAAATAAATAATGTATTATTTACTATTTCATTTGTTTTTTCACAGTGTAAGTTTTAAACGAAATTTGTATTTGTACTTTCTATTTAAGATTTAATTTTTTTTAAATTCTTACTTTTTTAAGATAATTCAATTAAAAAAACCAAACTAAATTCAAATATTGTACTAAATAATAGTGATAGTTCATTAAACGAAAAAAATAAAAAATAAAACACTCATACAGATACACCAATACACTGTGCAACACATAAGCAATTGATAATTTTTTTGCTTAGCTACCAAAAGAAAAATTAAAACTTTCATGTAAAGTTGCATTCAACAAAATAAGGGTAACGCTAAAAATTTGCGTATAAAAAGAGAGTAAGAAATGAAATGTAATTTAAAATGGTTAATTTAAACAACCAACTAATAAAAAAGATGAAAAAGTAAGCGCAGCAACGTTAAAAAAAAACATTTCTCTAAAAAAAAAATACTACAAGTAATACACAAAATTAAGCCCATGTGCAAAAAGAACGAAACATTTTTTTAAGTGGTAGATGAAAATGCCAATAAAAAACCCTAAAAACACAGGATATTCTTGTTTTTATTGTAATAGAAGCAGATATTTAATTAAAAATCTTATAGATATTATAGTTTACTTGGGCTAGGTCATAATTTGTAATCGATGATTTCGATGTCAGTGCACACACACACAGCACTAAAATATATAATTGTAATCTATATAGATTACAATTATATGAAGAACATGAATCTATATAGATTATAATTATATATTTTAGCCCTTTTCTGAATGATATGCATTTATGAAGAGCTGAGATGCAAAACCCGCCAAGTTCATATTTTGCGTTTTTGAGAAAAACGAAAAAACTGTATTCCACTGAAATTTAACTATAGAAAAAAAGTAGATTGATCCATTGCAATAGTTGTCAAAAGGTGTTAAAATCCTGATTTTTCATTACATTTTATCATCTAATCTATAAGGACTATAATAAAAAAACGTTTGGACTTGGCGGGTTTTGAAACAAAAACTGTGGACTTGGCGGGTTTTGAAATTGAAAACGTGGACGTAGCTGGTTTTGAAAGTGAAACCTCGGGACTTTGAAAAATAGCAATAGTAAAAGGTTTTGAAATTCATTTCAATACAACGCTTATTCTTACAATATTTCTGCATTTTGTGATTTTAATATTCTTAAAGTGGTGTTATGGTTTAAATACTCTCATATCATATTGTAGACAAACATTGTTTATTCTCTGCACTAACGAATATCTTCGGTTTTTTTAGACCAAAGAATTTCTGGTGTATTCCAGACGTCACAAACAATGATTTCTATTTCTGCAACATGACGACTGTAAATTTAAGATAATTTCAGCTGGAGCTGAACTTCATGCCTATTGAACCTAATGTTGTTACCACCATAAGACATTAAATAAAATCACATATTTTACTATTTGATTACAGATTCCACAGTGTTTATTTGTAAAATGCGTATAATTTTTATAATTAAGCATAAATCTATTCAATATTTAACATTGAAATAATTGCAGTTTTCTAACTGATATATCATTGTTATATCATCTATTAGGTTATGATTACGTCCTATTCGGGAATACACTTAAAATAGTTAACCCATCTTATCTGCTGCTCATGCGACGTATTAATTCGCCAATACTTTGTGCTCGTTGATCATTAATTTGTTGAATACTGCTGTAAATTTCTTCTACAGTCTTAAGAGTCTTAGGCTAAAAAAAAAGAAGAAAAAAGATAATTAACAGTAATAGACAATATTTTCACTAAACATAGTGGTAGCAAATATTACCAGCTGACCAAGAGACAAACCCATCCTGTAACCTGTGTTCTTTTCCAATGCTTTCAAAATTGATAAGCAAAAAAAAAAGACCTTATTTTTTCAATATTCAAATCGAGCAAATTTACATGCAATTTCCTCAAAATCGAAAACGTATGGTAACCCCAGTGGTAGTGAAACATTTTCTCAATACCACTAACTTATGCAGTGGTAGTTAAAAAACATTAACTTTCACTGAATTTGTTTAGAAGTTAGAACGTTTTTACTATAACTAAATTTTTTAGTGGTATAGGGAAAATGTTATACAGGTTTCCTTTGATTTTTTTCGGACTGCCCATCCTCATATTCAAAGAAATATGTATTGCTCAATAAAACTTCAACCAACAGTGAATTTTTAGGGATGAAATTGATATAGTTTCCTGAGGCTCTAAGTACCCCAACATCTGTGCTTTTATCGTTGTCGTTAGGAGATAGGCTGACATTAAAGTGTTAGCCGAAAACGGCAAGCAAATTTCACCAAAAACTAAGGGAATATTGGCCTAAACTCCATTTGTCTCAAGTCAACTTAAACTGTTTTTCATTTTTGTTACTGATATTTAGTTGACAGTCGGAGTGTCACATATTAAACACATGACAATGATCTTATCATCAAAGTGTCAAGTTTTCACTTACAATGAGTTTTGCATCAGCTTGTGCTTGCTGCTTTATCGATAGTTGCCATATGTTAATGGCTAATTGGAATGTTGACTCTTTACTTAAATCCGCATAACGCACAATGCGCAAAAATAATTCGATCGAAAGTGTAACTTGAGTGCGTAGCTGATTTGCCGCGCCTAAGCATTTTAGTTGATTGAGTATTTGTTCGACTACTTGGCTGCACATGTTATTGATTTCAGCAAGGAATTTTGGATCGTTACCATATAGTTCATCATTTGAAACGACTGTAAGTAAAAATGGACAAAATTACAAAAGCTAATGGTTAAACATAAATTTTAAAATAACCCACCATCTGGAATGTGATAGGGAAATTCTTCGAGACTTTGAACATACAACATATCAAGTGCATGCAAATAGACGGTGGTAGGGCCTGCACTGTGTAAGTCAAATGAAAATTTTTTCAATACATCAAGCAGTAAGCGCAACAAATACAAGACACCTTGTTCGGGACTATCCTGTAATAAGAGGTAAGAATTAACTTTAGGATTTGGTGCAATTTTCACAAGCTTACTGGAACAATGACTAATGTTGCCAACATATTGCACATATAAGCGACCAAATAAGTTTCAGTGCTTTTAAGTTTGCCTTCGACTTCAATGCTGCGTGGAAGTTCAGAAACCAATTGTAATGCCGCTTCAAAACAAGCATCAGCTAGTAAGAGCTTACGGTAAATAGAGCTTAAGATTCTAGATAAGAAAATGCATACCTTGTCCTAAGCATAGGTTTAATAATGCTACTTGACCACTAAGCAAATACAAATCCATTTGCACCTGCACTGATGAAATACTGGGTATAGTTATAAATGAATAGGCTATGCAAGCTCTAACAAAGGTTGCTGTCTTACGCGTATGTTTGCCATTTACAATACGCCGCGTATCAATTGCCAATTTATTGACAGCATGCACTAAGGTAGCATAAACTGCATCTAAGTTGGCAAATGCTCCACGGGCCTCGACATAGAAACTAAGTTGCTGTTCGAAGTCGCGACCGAAATTAATTTTACGTATGAAACTGCTGATGAGACTGCTAACTTGACGACGTTCATCTTCAACGGTGACAGCGCTGTGAAATTTAAAAGAAATAATCGTTATTCTATTTTTTAAATATATAGTACTGAATTTGTAATGGGTGATTCAACAAGAGTTCAGGTTTTCTTTTATAAATAACGTACACAAAAAATTGTAGAAATGATTTTGTTTTTAATTTTTTTGTACATAGCTTATTGTCCAGTACTTTTAGTACAAAAAACCACAAAAAAATTACAAGCGCAAAATGCATTAAAATGGGCAACGAGCTGGTTATACTAGTTTCAATGACCGCTACGTCATATCATCAGTAAGCTTTGTTAGCCGAAGTTTAGTAGTCTGCAAGCCTACTATGTTCTATTTCTTGCTTTGATCCGTTAAGAATCACAGCAACAAACAAAACAAAACTTCTACATTCCAATGCAATTGCTTTTGTAATCTCTTTGATATCACACATTTCTTGACGAGCGCTCCGTTGAGCAATAAGCTCTGTACAAAAATATTATTATGAAATTTTGTTCCAAAAACACAAATAAAAAGATTTTTTTTTTTTATTTCGTCGTGTCTGGATCTGAATGCATGAAAGACAATATCCAGCAAATGACCACCACAACTCCTTTGACAACACAGGTTACGAGTTCTACATCTTTTTAGCATAATTTGGGCCGTATATCATTTATGATCCGGGCAGAATCTCATTTATTGCACATAGGATTTTGTCCATCCGCTCTAAATTGCCTTAACATGATCAGAGAAAACTCCAATGCTGTCAAATTGTAGGATCTCGGCGGCCACTTGACCTCGTTGTTCGTCGCAATAGAGTCACTGTTTTACGCGCTGTGGACAAGTAGGATCGATCTGTTGAAGCCACATATTGCCAAAGTTCATATCATATAATCGTGGGGTGTTGCTTTGCTTTTTTCTTAAAACAACATTCTGTCTAAAAAGTATCCGGAATCTTTTGATAAGACAAAACGAAATTATTTATTCATCAAAATTAATTTTGTCGATTTCAAAGCAGGTCAATACCAACTACCACCAATACAACTACTCCAGCGCATAATCCAGTTCCCTATTAATTTTTCGTAGGCTGATTGAGGAATAGCCATCCTCCTTTAACGAATTTTTTTTTTTTTTTTTGTTAGTTTATGAGGTGCCATTCTGAAGACTGTTGGCCGTTTTGCATATATACCTTTATATACCCTCATCAAGATGAGGTCTCAAAAACGAACTGAAACCCAAAAAAAAAGCAAACTAGCTGAATTAGTAGAACTGTTGGCTGTTTTACATGTCATACTAGTGCATCCTCATGAAAGTGGAGTCTCAAAAACGTACCGAAAAAAAACGAAATTCGGCTATTCCTCGATTGACATACAAGAAATGTATGGAGGACTAGATCAAGACCTGACGTAGATGATTTGTAAGCGGTGGGCATACTTTAAAAGCGACAAAATAAGTTGAGTGAATAAATGATGTTCTATGTGGAGACAACTGTCCTCTTATGTACTTCCCTTACACCATCCTAGAGCTGATGCAAAGATAATGCATACGGGAACAATTGTCCACATACCGTTGTAAAGGTTATGCATATGGGGACAGTTGTTTCTTCCTAGGACATCAACATTGAAAAACCGTCAGAGCTAGTCTAAGGAAATACTTATGGAGGGAATTGTCTCAAGTTTTTTTTCGAGGCTCGAAAATGTTCTCAGTTTACGTGGTTTACACAGTTTTCGAGGCTTCTTCGCGTTTAGAGGAATACCCTTATTGATTTATTTTCGTTTGATTTTATATTTTCATTAAAAATAATTGTTATTTTTGATTTTAATTATTTCGAACAAGAATAATTGTAATTTTGAAATATTTTTCGATAAAGTATATGTTTATTTTTGATTGGTTATCTCTTAAAGCAATAAAACTTACGTTATTGAGTCATTGAGTATTTTTCCAATATACATAAGTGCATTTGTGACCACAGCATCGGATGCACCACTACATTCAACATTGCGTTTATAAACAGTGAGTATATTTTTGCATACTTCTATACGTATGGACTCTTTATGGAAGAGGTCAATAACTGGCAAGAAGTTATCCTGTTTTTAAAATTTAAATATAAATGAAAAAAAAAATTTAATTACAATTGAAATTAATACCTGTATGAGTAGTTGGTCTAATTCTTTACAATTGCTGACTATTTTATCTAATATGATTTGTAGCTGCGGATAATGTTTCTCATATGCTTTACCTTGTGCCATGCGTGTGCTTATTTCTCCCAATAAATTATTCACATCATTTATCTGTCAATAGCGTTAAATAATGAACAAAATAAATAAATGTTAGAAAAAAATGCACCGTAAAATGTTCTGTCACAAATTGTGCCCATGTCTCTATGCTGTTTATGTATTCTGTAGGATCAGTAAAAGTGTTTATTGTACTAAAGGCTGCATTCAGAAAGACAACACGTTGCTCTTGTACTGGTGGACAACTTGTTATACTACTTCCTAGTGCACGTATAAGTTGTGCTTTCGAAATGCCTTCTGTATTGGAATTACCAATAATCTTTACGAAATCTAAAGCATTTGCAGCAACAAACTCCGGTTTAAATGAACTGAGTATAGAAATTAACAGTGGACCACTATAAAGAAACAAAAAAATTTAAATTAGAGAAAATGTTTCATAAAATGTTTTTATTGTAGCTATACTTATTTTTGGTATCCTTGCATTTGGTCAATACTTCGTTTGTGTAAAGATTTGTTTTGTATATCAGAGCTTGTAAGATGAAATCCAAAGCCGGTGCATAAAGTGCTAAGTAGTTTGTAATATCGATGCGTTGACGTGTTAACTCTGAGCGCAATGATCCGTTAAAAATCTAAAAAAATAATTGTATCAGTTTGGATGACTTTAAACTAAGAAATTTTCCAATCTTCTAATATTATTATATGTGAGGATACTAACCATATGATAAACGCTTAGAAAATCTTGAAAATTTTCACGTATATAATCCAAGTTGTGTGTCACAGATAGACCAACTCGCACTAAATAGCAACGAGCGTATGTAGCTATTAGAGGATCTCCAATACCGCGAATCATTCGTGTAATACGCAACAGAGCTTGATCAAATTCACTGAAAACTCAAAATAAAGTCATAAAGTATAAACTTGAAAGTTTTTACAACTTACTATTGCGATAAGAACCCATAGCACTTAATAATTGCCATTTCTACATAGAGTCGTGGCAATAGCTCACGTATGGACGATGTTTTGAAAAACCAATTTTGGCATGTTTCACGAGCATTCTCACGCAACGCTTCCTCATTTATCTTTCGTGTCGAACTTGAAAAAAAAAGATTACCACTTTTTATAGATTTAAACAGCTATTTAATGATATTACTTACTCGTTGCCAGCAGTATTGGCTTTAGTGCTTAAACGTTCAAAAACCAATTTACCAAAAATGTCCAGGACATCTGTAATTAACACAAATTGACTGGGATAAAATTGCAGCACAGATGTGTCGGCCAACATTTTTGAACATTGTATGGTAATTTTTAATGCTTTCACACGTTGATCACTATGCCATGACTGAACTAATTCTTGATTAAGTTGCTCAATACGATGTATATATTCTTGTTGTGTCAAGTCCATCATGTGACGCATGGAACCATCTTCAAAGTCATCAAGCTGCTCTAGACGATATTTAACTTTGTCTTGAACAACTGTGTGGCATTTAACTGAAAAATAAAGTAATTATTTTAATAAAATAGTAAGTATGTTAAAGTTATATGCCCGCACGTACTTATATCTGCACCACTGACACCAGTTGCGGCCCCACCGGCGCTAAGAAAACTTGTAGAAATCGAAAGTTTTTCATTTGTTGTAAATCGATTTAGGATGCCTAAACGTTTGCTATGCCAAGTAAGCAGATCCTCGTCTAATGTTTCTTTTTCTGCACGTGATTTACGCGTCTTTTTGAAAGTTTCCTTTTGAAAAAAATCAGCACTTAGTAAATGTATTACTAAATTAACAACACTCACATATTCAGTAGCCATTTGTGACAGCGGATCCATAAGCTCTTGATCCTGACGAGCAAACTGTGATAGTGGATCAGTGCCATCTAAGGCCAATCCTAAAGGTTCTGCAAGCAGCGAAATGTTGGACGAGGTGCGGCTGCTAGAGTTACTGCCAAAACTGCCGCGCGGATTTCCACGTGTACCCTTGCTATCAACGACCTAACATATGAATTATTCCAGTAAATGAGTTATGAAAAATAAAGTTTTTAATAATTTACTGTGACTGTGGCAAGTTTTAAAGGATGTTCGTAAGTCTGATGGCGCTGCAGGAAATTTTTAGTAACTTCGTAGTCCCGCGGAACGCATTGCCTAGCATAAAATTTGTTAAACTGAGTTGAGATAGATTTTAATTTACTTACCAATCGCATGCCATCATTAATTATTTTAGAAAAAAACTATTTGTTTACAAATTATCCGAAATTCATACAAGAATGACAGCTATGAATTGTAAACACAGCTGTCATTGAGCTGTTGACATTTTGACTTGAATGAGCAGAAATCGATTAATTGTGCAAGGGGAATGATACTGTACGTAGCAAAAGCTTGATAGAACTTGAAATGCTTAAATAATCGTTGCATGCCTTTTGGATGCAAATTTAAACTAACACAAGATACACTACACTCTTAGAAAAATTGTATATGTTACCGGCCAAACTAGTTTTAGGCCAAACTAGTTACCGTTAAGCCTAAAACTATGCAATAAAATCTTAATACGAAAGCACTGACTAAGGCAGAAGCAAAGTAAGACAATAAAACTTATCAATTTTATTGATATGCAAGTTGTAAGTTAGGGTAAGAGGGCGACCTGCGTTCGTGGCTCAGAGTTTACATTCTCCAATATATCTAATACCGTCTTCGCGTTGTCCTTCGACCGCGGTTCAGTCTATAATATGTGAAACACAGGCTACGCTACACACAGTGCATTTGCATATAAATTAAATTGCATACTTTCAGGCATATAAATCAACTAGTTTGGCCTAGGAATAACTAGTTTGGCCAGTAAAATATATACAAAAATCGATTAAAATGTGTTAATAGTGATAAATTAAATTCAAGCCTTTGGCCATAACTTAGTCAAGGGAACACATTGTTACCTGTTATATATCATGTAGCGAGGGAGACAGATATAAATTATAAGGTGTTTTTTTTTTTAAATTGTAGCAGTTTCAAATTGAAGTAAAACTCAAAAAAAAAAAAAAAAATGTTCAAATTTCCTATCTTTTGACTCTATTAACTGGATAATTTAATAATTTCGATATATGAATGCCGCAACTGGCCAATATTTGGCGCAGTCTGAAGGCCGAACTTTCGATTACTTTTTTGAGCAACTGAGTACTTATTTGCGAAATAATTATTTAGTGTTAGCTGTCAAATTAACTGTCATTGGAAACGATGTTGCCAATTCAAAAACCAAACCTCTAAGAAAGACACCCTACATTAATATCGCGTTATGAGAACGATGGTATCTGTACTGTATGTAGCAAAATATTGCTTGAGCTTGACAGTCTTTTTAAAATCATTTTTCGAACTAATAAGTACTAAAGTTTAGCCTCATGTAGCACACACATTTTTTGAAAAATATCATTGAATTTCATAAAGTAGAGTCTTCTCAACGCTTGTTCACAGTTATGAAGCCTGGAATTGAAAATTCGCTTTTTTATAATTTTTTTTTTGAGCGTGGGGTCGTGAAAGACCCCAATGTGCCGGATTGCTATAAAATTGAAGTGGTGCCGCTAAGGGTTAATCATAAATTAAATGTTACCCTTTTTTTTGGAATCTATAATATGTGTTATGGTATGCTCATGTTAAAAAGCCATAAGTTAAATTCAAGCCAATAAGTATGCATCGGATGTTTAACAGCGCCATGTCATAACAAAGGCAATGAATGCTATTTAATATGTTGAATACGAGGAATGATGGTATATTGACAAAATGTGAATTTTATTTCAAGAAAAGCATAGCCCTAACTTATCGCACAAATGGCGTTTTTTGCTTAAGTGAATCCTGTCGAAGAGAAAATTGCAATGCTGTTAAAAATCCTCATGATTTGTTAGTAATAAAAACAACATCAATATTATTTTATAGTTTATTGCAGTGTAGAGTTTGGTTTATTAAATTTTTATAACACATAATTACATTTGTATATATCTTCATAGTTATGAAATATTATTTCTACATTATATTATGTACATAAGTCAAGAATAAATGAAGTAGCTTTTTTGACCATATAAATGAAGTGCCTAAGTTTTAAAATATATTTCTTGAAAAAAATATAAATAGAAAATCAAACATTAATTTTAATTTGAGCATACCTTTAGGTCTTAAAACTTAACAAATATTATTTCTTTAATAATTTCATTTCATATGTTTCAGAATATTGATGATTGTGTTTTCTTTTAAAAATTATTATTTGGTGTTTTCACAACTTGTTGTATACCAGGCAGTTGTATAAACTTAAATAACAAGAATATTAATCATTTGTGAGCACTCTATCATTCATTGTGCTATCGATAAAAATCTCTCAAGAAAATTTTTTTGTCTATTAAGTCCTTTTATTCGCTCTTTTTCTCAATACGATTCTCTCAGTAAAATGAATACAACACCAAAAATACATAGGCAGCGAAGTGTTATTTTACAACTACATATGTATTTTTCTCAAGTTGTGAAAAACCTTATTATTTTCTTTTTATTTTTGATAATTGACATGTAAATGACTTTTTTTGATTATTTTAGGTTTTGCTAGAAAAATAAATTATAGCAAATTAATTTTTATTTACAATTTTAGTTTGGTAAGGAATAAGCATACATATATATAGTTGGGAGTGATTGGCACTTTTGATTAAACTACATATTGATAGCCTGAAAATATGCTTTGATTTTTTTTAAATGTTTCACTTTAATAGAATTGTAGGTTTCTTTAAAGGAACTCAACTAAAGTGTGTAACATAATGTTAGGCATACAAAACAATTTGGCTAAAAATACCATTCAAGTGTGAAAGGGTTAAAATTTCAAATTTTTATTCATTTGCATTAAATTTACTAAACATAAATAAATGCAAAGAATTTTTTCAATCGAAAAATATTAATAAAAACGACTTGTTTACAAAATATACAGCCTTAAGTCTAACGTTGATTTTATATTAATATTTCATATAAAGTTTATTTATAACAACAACAACAACAATAAAAGTTTTGAATAGAATACATGTACAATATTTTAATACTAAATTTTCTTTGTTACGTCCTCTTTTCGCAGCAACGTTTTTTTTTCGTAACAGCAACAAATCCGATCATGGCACAGAACATTTTCGCTTCTGGTCACAAGAGTAACGAATTGAGATGCAGTCATTTAAATGTTTTTTTTCCTTTTTTATTTGCTCCACTGTCAATAAACTTTAAAAATTGAAGCGCATGATGGATGGTGTGATGCGACTGTGTGAGACTTTGTAGCGTGTGAGCATTGATTTGTTTTTTTATTTATTTAAATTATAACAATAATAACAAACTTAAGTTAAATAAATTAACAACAATAATAACAATACACAGCAGCAGCTTCAAGTTGATAACTGAAAGGAGAAAAAAAAAACAAAATTTTAAAAATATGCCTAAATTCATTTGTTATATGTATTTGCAAAATAAATAAGTAGCTATGGTTTTCCTTAAATAAAGTGCACGCAAAAGTCAAGGTTTATTTTTTTTTTGAGTTCATAAGAGTTTAACAGATAATTATGGGCGTAGTTTTTGCGGCCATTAATGAAATTCACAAATAATATAGTCTGGTCAAAGTAGACAAAAATGACATGGATATATGAACCAGCGGTTGCATCGAAGTCGTGCTAACAGCCGTAGAAATAGTTAGCGCAGATTGCGCAAAAATGTGTGTCCTATTTAATTTTTGAACCAATTTAGTAAGCATTTTCGAAACATTCTATATTGGTTTCAAAGAAAAATCTACTTAAAAATGATGTTGATACTAGAGCTTCTGGCAACCCTATTTCAAGACAGCAAACTTCAGAACGCGTTTGCGAATTTTAAGCAAATAAATATTAACAAATTGAAATTCATTCTACAAACAATAATATTCAATAATGTTTTATTTATTTCAATAGGGCTAATTGAACTTTAATCAATTAGACCCCCGTGCTTGTGCTTAAAGTGTTTTGCAAAAAATAAAAATAAAAATAAAGTTGCAATTTAAATGGGTACACATATAAATTCGCGAATATTTCATCTTTGCTATTCTGTTGTTGTTATGTGCTCTGTTATTGTGCTCAAACACAAAGCCACAGAATATATTTAATAGTGTTAACTAGGGGGCGTTTTCGATTGTTTGTATAAATGTAAATAATTTAAAGTAAAAAGAAAAATTGTTTTAATCGTTTCAAAAACTAAAATAGATCTATCTGCCCTACCGTTCATACTAGAAACATAATATTGGGAAAAAATATTACTTTTGCATAATTAATGAAAGGTTTTTTTTAAATACTCTAGAGGTATGCCATATTATAAAAATTATTTATACAATCGCCTTGGAAAACTGATAGTTGTTAAAATAAAAATTTTGCAGAACAGAATCCTAACAAAGTGTAGATATTATTTAAGAAAGGATTTTATAAAATTTGAATTTCAAGGAGGTTAAAGGTATTTTATACAACAACAGATTGCTGTGAAAGTTGTTAAGTATGGTCGCATGGTATATTCATTGCGCTGAGTACAAAGTGAGCGGGATTAAGGAAATAAGTGTGGGACCTACAATAGTTGTAAAACCTTTAAGTTGAATTATCAAAAAAATGTTTTCCAACGGAATATATCGAAAATTTGCACGAGGACACAACATATTAATAGCACCAGCCAAGCAAAATGTGGGCAAAATTGTTTAAAAATACTAAAAAACAAGACGTTTTTTTGACGAAAAGTGGCTTGTACTGAATAAGTAGGAATGGCACTTCCCATTGTAGAAGAAACTTTAAGTTATCATATCTATAGGGGTTTTCAATAGATTGTAATGCAATTTGGTGCAAGGCTGCAAAATAACATTAGCACCAGTCAGACGAAATTGAACAAGTGGGCGAAATTGGAGAAGTAGGCGTTACATAGAAGAAAAAACTTAACGCCATCATATCTATTCCGAATAGATTGCTATGAGGCTTTTTACAGAAAAAAAGTTGACTGAATTGTTAAAGTGTCTAAGTTAGTGATTTTAAGAGCTTTTGTATGATCGTTAGCCTTCGATGTTTTCCCTTAATATTCGATACTAATTGATTTTTACCAACTACATATTATCGACTTTTTCATTGTTGTTCGATGGTAGTCATTTCTTTTCAATTTTATCGACTTTTTCAATACTTTTCGACTTCTATGTTTTTTGATTATTTTCGACCTTTATGAATTCTTTCGAAGTTTTCATACTCTTGAAATTTTATCGATTTTCTATACTTATCGGCTTTAATATTTCGTGAAACTGTTTGCTAATCCTTTAAGGTAACTTTGCATGCTACATTAGCTGTTTTTTTCAATACCCTACACTCATTAACTTTGTTATTTTGTTTCTAACACATGAAAGGGTGCATCGATACCGAAAATATATGTAACTAGCAAATGCCCGCGACTTTGTACGCGTAGCCTGTCTTTCTGCGAAGGCAAACAATTTACTTTTTTTAAATAGAACTATACTGCCGTACTAAGCGAAAAAGACGTATCTCAAAAAAATTAATTTCGAGATAATTGATGTTTTGTTTATGTCAATTTGTTGAAATACTTGTAAAATTGAGATAGAGGAAATTTTATTAGTAGATTTTTTATATTATTGAACTAAGATGCCAACACTTGGAGTATTTCATTAGACACGTAATTTCTTAAGCTATCCGATGATATCCGTTGAGATACGTCTTTTTCGCTTAGTACGGCAGCATAGTCAATTTTGGATTGTTCTTCACAGATCTAGAGTTCTTGTTGTTTTCTCTTCCATAAATATTCCATTGCATTGCCATGTGAAAGACAAAAACAAAGCACACACACAAACTAACACATTCAGTTAGCCTAGTACACATTATCACACATGTTGTCCAACATCAATGTTCGATAATGTGAACTCTAGGAACGATCGCTTACACGCTTCTTTCTATGTGTGAAATGAATTTTTTTTAGCAATTTTAAAACTTTAATATTTTGATATTTAACAGGAATATCGTGATAATTTTGATTCTATGTTGGGACCAAGCGTCTAAAAAGGATGTCTAAAAAAATTTGATCAAAATTGATTCAGTAGATTTTGCGTGAATCCCGTTCATCGAAAGCGGCTATCATTTTATTTATATAGATTTTTGATAAGCGTCACATTTTGAATCGATTTAGCCATGTCTGTCTGTCAGCTGAAACTACGATTAAGGGAAAACGTGAAATAAAACGTTTAAAACGCTGTATTGAGAGCGTTATCTGATGTAGTGTAACCAAATTAACCACAAATTCAGATAAGCTCTGGAGAAAAAGGAGACAAATTTAAGCAAAAACTGAAACGTTATATAGTGAGAGACATTTAAGGTAATAATTACAAACTTTACACATTAGGTAGGAATGATTTGAAAGAGTTCTGAACAAGAACTATCTAAATTTCTACAAATGGCCGTGATAGTGTAGGGTATGTAAGTTTCACTCTGACCGAAGACGAACAATATAGTTCGGGAAAAATTTTCTTTCAGCTCTAGTGTGATATTTCTTTTTCATTTGAGTTCAAGTTCTTCACGCGATTTCGGTTAAAACAAGGAAACAGAAAATTTTTTTATATTTTTATGCGACTTTACCTACGGTAAAATTTTCCAAACATGTAGAAACAAAAACTGTCGACTAACATGTTCTTCAAAAGTTTCAGTGATCATATCAGCGTTCTCTGATAATTTTTCCAATTTGATTTTAAAGCAAAAGAAAAAAATATGGAACAAAAATTTTTATGTAAAAACCATCCAAGAAAATCTAAAATTTTTAACATTTTTATAAAGGTTTCGAATAGGAGTGAATAAAAAAGTTTCTGTACGGGAGCATTTATAAAAGGTATTTTTTTCACCGAGTAACCTGGTCGTAAACTGTTCGAATTGTGAAATTTTTACGAATTTTTTCTCAGTAAATTATTTTTTAATTATCAATTATAAATTTAAATCTATTTTGTGTTATATATCAATATAACATAAATTTTGGAATATGAAAAGCTCTAAAAGAAGAAGAATCTGGGGAACCAACCCAAAGTTTAAAGTTCCTGAACAAGCATGTAGCACTGCTGTGAATAACCGATTCAAAATTTTGGAAGAAATTGAAATGGAAGCTTCAAGCGAAGAAGATGGTGAAAATGTACACGCTCAAGACAAATATCCTCCAATTGTTGTGGATGCTTCACATAGCTTTACGTCTGTTTTTGAATTAATTGGTCGCAAATACAAATTTAAAAGGATGTCAATTGGCACCAAAATCATATCAGGGTCACTGGTACTATATGAAGATGCTGTTAAGAAATTGAAACTAGCCAACTTAGGATTTTATACACATCAAATGAAAAATCGGAAAAGTTTTAAGCTTGTTTTGTTTGGTCTTCCGCGCATTGATCCAAAAACAGTAACTGATGAGTTTATCAACGCTCACAATATAGAACCGGTGAGTGTAAATGAAATTACAACGAGAAAATCTAGTGTCGATGACGCTATTTATATGATTGAATTTGATAGACTACAAGTCACAAAACGTGAAATTATCAAAATTAGATTCTTCTATGATGTTGCAGTTAAATGGCGCAACCCACTTAAAGGTAAAAGAGGTCCCACTCAGTGTGACAAATGCTCCATGTTTGGTCATGGTGCTAGTAACTGTTACAAAGCTAATGTTTGCCCAGCGTGTGCAGGCAATCATGATCTTGCTTCATGTACCCTAAACAAGACTTCTCATGAGGGTTCTATAATTTACAAGTGTTACAACTGCACCAAAAAAAAATATAAGAATGTTAATCATACAGCTGATGATCCTCGATGTCCATGTCGAAACGATTATTTAGAAATTCGGAAAAAAACTCTATCTCGTAATAAACCGTTTTCACGAAATACATTTTCTGATTTTCACATTGAAAATAACAATTTTCCTCAATTGCAATCAAACAAGCATTCTGCGCAAAATAAAACTTCAAAATCATATCCTTCTAGCGACAATAAAAAATTGTATTCTACTATTTTGAAAGATAAGCAAAATGATGAAAATTCTGATGACATTTCAAATGAAAGATTATTGGAAATATATTTTGAAGCAATTGACGCTCTGCAACAGTGTCGGAACAAGTTTGACAAACTGAGAGTACTGGGAATGATGTTGAAAAATGCCTTTTAGATCATCAACAGTTAACTGTCTCCATGTCATGCATTGGAATGCACATGGCATAACGAATGAATCAGCGGCTTCTCAACTAGAATACTTTTTACACAAGAAAAAAATTGATTTGGTTTTAATGAATGAAACCTATCTCAAGCCTCATCATAAATTTAAGCTTGGAGGATATAAAATATACAGAGAAGATCGTTCAACTTTTGGCGGAGGAGTTCTTATTGCCGTTTTATGTTCAATTGAGCATAAATTATTGCCAAAGATCAAAACATTTGATACAGAAAATATATCAGTAGCCAAAACCATTAACGGTCGACTAACAACCTTCATATCAGCATATTGTCCTCGGTACACAACAAAGTTCAAAGATGATATTAATAAGCTAACAGATTGTTCTAGAGATTTCTATATTTTTGGAGACTTAAATGCAAAACATACTAGTTGGAATTTCAATAATACTGCTGGTAATGTATTGTACAACCACCAATTACAGTCCAACTATTATATTTATTATCCTTTTCACCATACACGTTTTGGACAAAACTTGACAATAACTCAATCTTCCACAATTGATTTACTTCTTTCGAATTCAAATCACCCTAAGTCCCATCTTGAAACTCATCAATATGAGCTAAATTCAGATCATGCTCCCATAACATGTCATATTTATGGCTCAGTTCACTATACTAAGGATAAGGTTTATCTCTATCACCTATCTAATTGGGTAGCAATAAAAGCATGGGTGAATGAGCAAATTGCATTACAAAATCTATGTTCAACAGATATAACAACTTCAAACATAGAAAGTATAATAGAAAAGACGACGCAAATTATTCAAAATGTTTCACAAAAAATTCCTTTTGTTTTTAAAAACTCCTGGCAGAGGCAAATTTCAGATCTTTCAATATATTTGATTAAGCAAAGAAGAAAATTCAGGCGAAAGTTTCAAAGATGCATTGTCCTTAGTGAGCGAAGTATTCTAAAATCTATAATATCGCAACTTAATAGACTAATTGACTTCCATCTGAATAAAGATAGAAATCAGAACTGGTCAAATTTCCTTAACAGATTGCCTACTGGAAATAAAAACTTCTGGAAAGTTTCAAAAGCTGTAAAATGTAATCGTGCAGGGTTTGCTGATTTGACAGTAAACAATGAAGTCATTAAAGCAAATGAACAAAAAGTTGATGCTATAGCGGATGCCTTCGAAAATTCGCATACCATAACTTTAAATAAATACTCTCCTATGGATACGAAAGTGAGAAACCAATTGCGTTGCATAGAAGAATCTGATATAGTTATTGAAAATGAAAATATACTAACAAATGCCGCTGAAGTAAAAGATATAATTAATAATTTAAAAAATAACAAAGCTCCTGGACTTGATAACATCAGAAGCATTGTATTGAAAAATATGCCTGATTCCATTTTCGATGTCTTAACCAACGTATTTAATTTTTGTTTGAGAAATGGCTATTTTCCTATATTATTTAAACGGGCAAAGGTTATACCAGTTCCAAAAAGTGGCAAAGATAATAAAATCCCTAACAACTACCGTCCAATTAGTATGCTAAATATTATGGCCAAAGTTTTTACACGGAAGAAAACAACATTCTAAAGAAAGAACAATTTGGATTTAGGAAAGAACACTCCACCGTCCTTCAAATTAAAAGAGTTTTCAACATAATTCAACGAAATAAAGTAAATCGTAGGAGTACAGGAATAGTTCTTTTAGATATTGAAAAAGCCTTTGATTCAGTTTGGCATGACGGCCTTATTTTTAAGCTACACAAGTTTGGGTATCCTATCTATCTTTTGAAGATCATTAAAAGTTTTTTATCCAACAGAACATTTGCTGTGTGTATAGGAAATAGTCAATCATCTCTCAGGAATATTCCTGCTGGTGTTCCTCAAGGCTCTGTGATATCTCCTTTATTATACTCAATTTTTATATCAGACTTTGTTATTAAAAAAAACCAAGATGCAGCATTTTATGCCGATGACAGCGCGCTGATCTGTAGTGGAAAAGTTTCAAATGCAATAGTTAAACAAATGAAAGAAGCCTTAATAACTTCAAAAAAATTCTACGCAAAATGGAAAATAAAGATAAATTGCGATAAAACTCAGGCTATTATTTTTCCGTTCAACAACTCTCCAAAACGGATTCCAAATATACCGCTTGAAGTACAAGGTGAAAGTATTCAGATATCCGACTCGATAAAATATTTGGGAATTACGCTGGATAAAAAGCTAAGTTTTAAAGATCATATACTAAATATATCCGCTAAAGCTTTAAGGTGTGCCAGAACATTGTTCCCCATGCTAAACCGAAACTCTTCACTTTGTGTCAACAATAAAGTACTTCTTTTTAACATGTGCATCAGACCAATAATGACCTATGGCTGTCAAGTTTGGTTTCCAAAAATTGCTAAAACACACATAAAGAAGCTGCAGATAATTCAAAATAAAAACTTAAAAATTATTCACAAACTTTCTAACAGATATCCAACTATAGAGCTGCACGAAAATTATGGACATATGCCAATTAGTACGATAATGAGAGATTTGACTCTGTCATTCAACAATAGATGCAGATTGTCTTACATAGATTACATAAGGAATTTACTGGAATAAACGCACATACGAGTGACTTTTATAGAAGTTATTCAGTGTGTTTTTTAATATTTTTCCTTATAAAATTTATACGATAATATAAGGTTTTTTCATACTCTATTTTTCCTTAATTAATTAGATAATTTTTATTGGATTTTTATATAATTTATTTTAACTGATTTCAATTGTTGTAATACCTAAGTGTAAAATCTCATACCATGATCTATGTAATACGAAAACTATGAATTTGAAGACTAATAAACAAATAATAAAATAATAAGGTATTTTTTAGTAGAATGACTTTTGCGCGAACATCATGGCCATTAATCGAAAACTTCAATAGCTGAGTTTTAACAAAGTCTTTTTTTTCGTATTTTACGCCGCAATTACTTTGACCACACATGCACAACATATGACCATGATGTCTGCACAAATGTTGTGCTTCTAGGAAATGCGGCTTATTTTTATTAAAAGTCTGACATCAAATAAATGGCATGCCCTTTTGCAAATAAATTAACATTAAATACTTTTAGTAACAAACCTACTCTGCCGGTGCATCTTTTTGTAACGATCTATGCTCCCTGCTGTCCTTGACAGTCTTCTGTTCTTCACACAACCTGCACCGTTGCAAATGCGCTAAATGTAACTTTCTTTGGAAATTCTGGTCCTGGTGAACCACGTGTCTTAATGACCGGTTTCAATGGTTGTCGCGATGGCTTCAAGCTCAGTAGACCTGCTGATGCGGCCAATTCACGCAAACGTTGTGAGAAGCCACCACTATCCTTGTTGCTGCTGCCAATGCTGCCATCAACATAATCCATTTGCGCTTGCGTACTGGGCACATTCGTAACTGTTGTGGCCGGATGCAGACGAAATAGCTGCCCACCGTTAGCAGTTGGATAGATGAGTGTACCGGCAGCGCTGTTGGTGGTTGCCGCCGCAGATGCTGTAGCGCTTGTTGGTGTAATGTAGCTGCAAAGAAAAAGAAGAAAGAGAGAAAAGTTTTAATAAAAATTTTAACAAAACGAATGAGTATTATATGCAGTTTTAAATTCGCATTTATATGTTAAAATTTTTTGGCCAAGTTAAATGGTAAAAATAATGCCAATTGGTATCACATGATGTTGTTTTCTGCGAAACAACACAGCTGAAGAATGGCCAAGTCGTCACTGTTGTGGTGTTAATTTTTAACATATTAAACAGCACGAACGAATTGTTTGATGGTGATTTTTTAAAATATGGAAACATTTTTCATTTGACTAAGCTAAATATTTGCAAAGTGTTGCAAATTAAGTTAACTTAACAGCTAAAAACAAGAAATAATGCTAAGGTATTAAATGTAACACTTAGAAGGCGATAACATAACATTATCGAATGATTTCAAGTGCAAAATATTTACATTTCATTTAAATTGTTTTGCATGTATGCGCACACGTGGCAGGCAAAACTAAAGACTTAAGCAACAAACTTGCACGCAGTGTGAACTAAGGGGTCAACAATAAATTATTATTATTGAGTTCTAAAAGATATTAACCCATTGTATCAAATACATTAACACATTGTACACTAAATACTAAACAATTTGAAGAAATTGCCAACAGATAACACCACTAATTATAGACCTTAAGACTATAAAGCTCAGCATATTAGCTGAAATCAATTTTTTCTTCTACTTCTGCTGCTGCTTCTTTTATGCTTTACAATAAAAACCCAGAAATGTATTATTTTTATAATCGCGCTGTTAATTGCATTCATTAGCGCTAACTTTTTAGATGTTGTCTGTTTATTGTGTGTGCTGTACACAATAATTTCCTGATAAATACAATAATTAGTTAAAAATAACGCAGATTTAGTAGAAATCTTAAAAAATTGAAAGAAAACAAAAGACGCTCGCAGCTGAATATGTGAAGAAGACTCTGAAGACTTTGAACTTGTTAGCTGTTGATTTTTAGCTTGACAACCTCTGGGCAAAAGTTAAGAAAAAAAAACTACCTTTAGCTTAGTGGAGAAGACTGTATTTTTGGTTGCGTTTCTATAGCGGATTTATCAAAGTGTTAGCTGTGTTAGTAATGGGCTGAGTTTTTTTTTGCCACAATATACTGGGCATATTGAGTATAAGTAATAACTCAAAAATAAAATGATTTACAATAAAAAAAAATTTCTAATAAAATTGTAGCCTTTTTAAAAAAAAACTAATCGATGGTACTATTAGATTTTTTATTAAAGATCATTTGGGGGTCAAACCTTAGCAAAATTAGGTTTTTCATATATTTGTAACTTGAACAATTGTTGACCGAAATATGACCTTTTTTTTAGATTTTGTTCTGAATTATTCGAATTTATTAATAAAAATATAGCTTCCCCATTAAAATAAGAAAATAGACCATCAAATGATATAGAAAATGACAATTGATAAAAAATCTAATAGTACTATCGGTTAGTTTCTTAAAAACGATTAAGTTTTTGTTAGGAACTTTATTTTGTAAAATAATTTTATTTTTCGAGTTATTACTGAGTCGCAAAATTTATCCAGATATTACTCAGTGTAACAACTAGCATTCTAGGGGGTGTTTTATTTTAAAGTTTTGGTTTTAAAATTGGCAACACTTTTTCCAGTGGCAGTCAATATAACAGCTGACTTGGGCTCAATATGTTTTATAATTTCACTTTGAATAGATTTATGCCAGCACAAGGCTGGCAAATTGTGTAAATTTACTAAAAAGTCACTAAAATTTCTACCTTAAATTCACGCAAAATCACATGATTTCTTGCAATTATGAATTCAATTCTCCATCAAGATTGCGTGATTTCTGGATTGTTCTGATAACCCAGAAATAATTGAACTTTAGATTGCACTAAATGTTATAAAGTTACTTAGCGAATATGTCCAAAATCATATCACTAAATGACATAAATTTATATTTCCAATGAAGCTAATGTCATGGCCATTAAAAATCATTTTATGTGTTTCATTTTCTTTTAAAGTTGTATACCTCTAAAAAAAACGCACTTTAAAATGTTCTTTTAATCGCATCATCATGTCTGGAAACGTTATGTTAAAGGCATTTTATTCCTAAAGTATTGATACCTCTGCCTTATAGTGAGCTAAGGCACTAAAACTTCAGTTTTCGAATAGTTTTTGTAAAATCATACACATAAATTTATTGATATCTTTCAATTTTTTAATAGTCAAATATTTGATATATGGGTATTTCCATGGGTCACGTTCGACACACATTTAAAGTTAAAAAAAGTCAAAAGAAAACGAATTTTTATTTTGATAATAGGTTTAACTTATAGCTCCTAATTAGCTTTATAATTGGTGCGAAGATTGAATTTGGGAAATTTTTCGTTTTCAAGATAATTGCAAAAAACCAAGGTGTCGCACGGGACAAAAACTTCTGTTTTCGTGGAAATGCTCCTATTTCAATAATTTTGAAAAATTAATCAAATTCTTTAATAAAAATTAACCTCCTGACCGTTTTAACCTACTCCTTCAAAAGGCAGAATAATTACAGAGGAGGTACTCAACACTTCCCTCATCTACGCAGCAGTAGCTGCGGCATGTTTCCCAATTTATCTCCGATTTCTATAGAACAATGAGATTCTTTGAATGAAATTTAACGCACTCACTTCTAATTATAACATCAATATGAATATTCTCTATAGGATTAAATAAAATACGTGAGTTTTGATTGAACCCCATAGTCATATCATCCGCGTTATACGAGGGCCGTTTGATAATTCCGTGAAAAATTAAACAAGGAATGATTTTTACGGCAAAAAAAAACATTTTATTTCTCAATATATTCTCCTTTTAGCTCAATACACTTCGTCTAACTTTCTTCCAATTTTTTGATCACATCCGAAAAATACGTTTTCGGAAGGTCCTTAAAATAGGCCTCTGTTTCGGTTTCGGCCATTTCTTCAGGTTTGGAAACAAAAAATAGTCGCTGGGGGCCAAATCTGGAGACTGCGCTGGATGAGGAAGCAAATTCGTACTTCAATTTATGGTATTTTTCCATGGCAGCTGGACATGTGTGAAGGCGCGCATTGTCTTGATGGAAGAGCGCTTTTTTCCTCGCCAAATGGGGACGTTTCTCTTTCAAAGCGTCATTGAAACGGTCCAATTTGGCTGCATAGTATTCGCCATTAATCGTTCTTTTCGGTGAAAGGTAATCAATGTAGGTTACACCGCGTTGGTCCCAAAATCGCCATAACCTTTCCGGCCGATAGCACCGTCTTCGCCTTCTTCGGAGCACGTTCGGTCGGTGAAGTCCATTGCTTTGACTGTTCCTTTGTCTCTGGTGTGAAGTGATAGATCCATGTTTTATCCACGGTTACTAATCGATGGAAAAAATCCTTCTAATCTTTGTTCAACATCACCAAAAACGCTTTTGAATCAGTCAGACGATCACGTTTATGATCGAGAGTGAGCAAACGAGGCATCCATCTTGCGGATAATTTTTTCATAACCCGTTCGTCTGAGATGCCTACGGCGTCCAAAATCTCGCGCACTTTAACTCTGCGATCGGCCAACACGATATCGTGAATTTTATGGACCATTTCTGGTGTGTTGATCTCATTTGGGCGTCCAGAACATTCAGCGTCACTTGTGCTTGTACGACCGCAACAGAATTCAGTAAACCATTAGCGAATCATTCCAATCAATGGTGCAGAGTCCCCATAATATTTATCAAGCCTTTCCTTGGTTTTCCTAATGGTGTTTTTGTGCAAAAATAATGCTTGATGGCACACGAAATTCACTTTTTTTCCATTATCGCAAAAATTTACAACATCATTTTGAATTTGGAGAAAATTTATATTTACTGGATTTTGCAGGGTTGGTTGTTAATTTGTGGTAATTTTTTTTTGCATTTGAAATTCCCATGCTGTGAAAAAAAGCCATTACTATTTTAATCAACTTAAAATAAGCGAAAAACTTTACTTATAATTGGCTATTCATTTGTAGTGTTTTGCACATAAAAAGCGTTTTTTAGCTTAAAACGATTTCACACTTAATTGTTTAGTATAAAAAGTAATGAAATTTTATTAGAAACCTCTTTGGAAGGTTCCTTTTTTTTTATTCAAATTATTTGTCACACTTTAAGCAGCATAAACAATTGCCATTTCAATTGAAAAGCCAGCAAAGCAATAAATAAAAAAGAACTCTCTGCCGCCGCAAAAAAAAATTAACCACATAAAATGCAAATTCATGGGCATTAAAGTAACAACCAGCAGCAGCAGCAGCAGCAACACCAAAGCCAACAACGAATGCAACATAAGCCGTCACACAAAGTAACACACAACTAAAGGGGCAACGTGAAAAAAGGCAAAATTGCGAAGGTGCAAAAAAACCTGGATTCTTGCACATTCATTCATAAAGAAACCCACAAGAACAATAACAACAACAATAACAACAACAACAATATGTCGCTGTTGTTCAGTTGACACACTGAAAGTCAAGTGCAACATAAATTACAACAACAATAACAATGCTAACAAAAATGTAAAAAAAAAACCATCACACAAAAATATATTAAAACTGACAGCAGCAGCAGCAGCAGCACAATTCTTGCCAAGTTGCAATGATAATTGCAATTGAATTGAGTTGGTAGTGTAGCGATAGCGACAGCAACAGCGAAGTGCAACAGTTGTAAAAGAGTTGCCATGTCTTTAAAAATTTTAAAAATGATATTTAGAAGGAGTTCATGTACTCTTCCTCCATTCCTGACGAGTTCTTCCAATTTTGTAGTACGAGTGATTTGGAGTCGACAGTCACCTGACCTCTGAAACGAAAGTTCTTCTCGAACTTGGGGCTGTGACTGAAATTGTGAATTCTATTATCTAGACCATCGTCTTTCATTTGCTCAATGTGACTGCGTTAGTGCTGTCGATGGATTTTGGATTTTTGAACTCTCCAGCACCAAATATGCGACGTTTAATTTTTCTCTTAAAATAACTTAGGAACAGAATACTTAGCTCTATACAGCAGATTAGTCAAAATTAATAATTCTAGCGCATGAATTACTTTGGTTTTTCGAAAGAAGAGTTCGGAGCATAAAAGTCTCCATAGTCCTCAACTAAAACAATTGCCTAGAGCTATTCATTCTTGAATCTCCACCAGGAATTCTTTTGTGGAGTTGACGTTTACTTCAAGGTAGTTAAACTGCTTCATCACATCAAAATCATAGTTATCGATGGTAATATTTTGTCTCATACTTTAGATATACACTAGAGCACCGATTTGCGTCGTTAATAGGGACCGGAGAAATGCGACGCAAATCGGATCATTTTTTTTTTCTGTACAGGTGCAGGTTTTTATTGATCAGTGGCATTCTTCGCATATTTTGATTTTGTAACCAAATAAAAAGAAGGGGCTCCATTTTAACCATTAAATAATTCCTTACTTTTGTAACTTGCTTACATTGGAATAGTGTGGCAATTTTAGCAAATTTAGTTATTTTAACACTGTCGTCTCTTGTGCAAATTGTTTTTACTGTTGTAGGTGCTAACCCCAGAGCTTTTTCCTATTATAACAGCTATTTCTACTGACTTAAAAAGTTTTAATACATCCAATTTTAGTTCCAAAATAAAAAACTTTCTTTTATTTTTATTAATTTTTTTTTCTTTCCTTAGGGGCCGTCCATAAATTATGTGAGTCAAAATAGGGGCGGAGGAAGTCCGGAAAAATCTCACCAAATCTCACCAAGGAGAAGGGGGCTCAACGAAAATCTCACGTCGACTTTTTAATGCAGAGAGTATACGTTATTATAGCAGATTACATCTAAAAATTATAAGGAAAGTATCACGGAAGGGAAAGGGGGAGTCACGCCAGAGCTCACCAAATCTCACCAAGGGGTGGGGGGGGGGCTCCGAATATTCAAAAAAACTTCTCATGTAATTTATGGACGTCCCCTTAAGTTATTGTATTGATTTCAAAACAACACTTCTTATTGAGAACTAAATTCTTACTTCCTAACACGCAACTATGCTTAGAATAACTTACCTTACAGAACAAAATGGGAATTCCCCTTTTTACACGAAAATTTAAAAAGTTTTCACATGTGATTTTCAGTGAAAAAATCTAATCGTATGTAGCGACGCAAATCGAAACGACGCAAATCAGATCGGTACAAGCGATGATGCCAATATCATTTGCTTACACAAACAGCTGGATAGATTTGTAAAAGGAAGCACCTTCCATGTTAACTTTTGCATGATAATTATTAAGATGTGTTATTACTATGCCCCATATTCCGAAGTGTGAATGGTGTAATTCGATTAACTTCGAGAGGAACTTGTATGCTACATTGAACTGGGGTATGTGCTGATAGTAGGACTAATACTCCTATCATTTGGCTAGCATTCATTACACCAGCTCTAATTGACAATTTGATGCATGCACTTCATCAAAACATTATCCCCAGTTTTGAGGAATTTCGATGGCAATCCATCGCATCCGGTGACCGGAATATTAAGGTGACAGGAGTAGTCAGAATTTTCAAAAAATCGATTTTTCTTTTTTTGCATTTTCTTAAAATTATATCCTGAAAATTTTAAGTCAATCTGACAATTACTAGAGTTATTCGGCAATAACCAAAGGGCTCTCGGACGATCCGGAGCACGAGTGTAAAACTTTAAATGCATTTTTATCAGAACTATGTTAAAAGAACTGGTGAACACTGTAACTCGAAAACCGTTTGATATATTTCAACGAAATTTACACAGTTTTAGAAAAACATAGTGCCTGATCGAAGGATTTTTTTTTTAAATATCGAGCTCAATTGATTGTTGGTATTTTCACGAAAATCTTGAGGTAAATTTCCTGAGACCACCATTTTGTTGATTAAAAAAAAACCATTGATCAGGCACTAGATTATTTATTTAAATAACTTATTTTTCTTATCCTATTGATTTTAGATGATTTTCCAAGGATTCGTGATGGTCACCGCAAGACACTCTATAAGCTATAACTTTTTTATATTTTTAATTTTTTTTTTTAAACTTTCGTCAAGTCGTTTTATTAAATAAATTAAATTAATACAAAAAAAAATTATTTAAAATGCTCTATTTTTCACGCCTCTGACTGCCCCTGCCCCCTTAAACTAGGTGTACTTCTTCTAAACTTGGCTGCAGCACTACCTTATTGATGGAAGCTCGCCTTGCTAGATGTTTAATCTTTGGTAAAACATACATATATAGTACGGATGTGGTCAAAAATAAATTTTAAGGAATAAATTCTGAAAACATTGGAGTCTCTCAAGGACTGTTGGGAAAAATTGCAGTGAGTTTTGAATTCAAAGGGCCAAATCGAAATGTGACAGAGCACTTTTGGCTCTTTATTCTTTCAAAATTCAACACTGACAACAAAGCAAAATCATCCAAAATACTCATCTTATCATCAAAAATATTCGTAAAATTAAGAAATTACTGAACAGCAGATTTTTATGATTTTTAATTTTTTTTAAAAAAAGTGTTTAGCAAAACTGATGGCAACTCTGCAGCAGCAACAACATAAAAAAAAACATACACATGAACAATGAGAGTGTGTCAACATGATTAGCGCAATTCTAGTAGAAATAGAAGAAAAAAAAACCACTTTGTGGTGGCAACTTGTGACAGCACTTGGTGCCGCAGCAACTACTACGAAAGTAATGCCAATGTCAATGACAAAAAAGTAGTAAATCATTTTTAACAACAAACTAAGAATTTTACAGCTCGACGGCAAAGGAAAAATAAAAATTTTATGCTATCGTAAATATAAGACCTTAATTTGGCACAATTTACTCAAGTTTTTGAGATAAAGATATACAAAAGTACATATAAAAAGTCCAATTTCTATCCAATTAATTTATGAATTTATTGCACACATTTTTTTCCGATTTTTTTTCGACTACATAAATGTAACTTGGCATACTTTTTCTTTAAAACTTATCTCAAATCGACTTGATTGGATTTTGTCCATGGAAGCATAAATTTTATATCATTTGCATGAAAATATGTTATGACATTTTTATGGGAACATAGCTCTAGTAAAAATAAAATCTTATTTATGTAGATGATTAAGAATGATATATAAAAAAATCCAGTAATTTACGTTTGCGTAGTAAAAAATATTGCAATAAAATTACATTTTTTATGCAACATTTCCCGTTGTTGATTTGATTGCAAACATTATATATAGAATCAATTAAAATAAAAGTATGCAATCTTAACTTGTAAAAGAGAAATGAGTCATTAAATTTTGATCAAAAGCTCGAAATTTTAAATAACATCAGTTCACAAGTAAAACTCACTAAGTGATATATCTGAGAATTGGAGTGATAAGTTTTTTTTGACATTATTAGTGATAAATATAGCAATTGAATGCACTAAAAATAAATTTTAAATTTTTTATAAATTTTTCAGATAGCACTGCAGTAATGAATTTTTTCAAAAAAAAAAAAATCATTTGCTTTAATTTTCACAAGCATAACATCACAGCAAAAGCACTTGCTTACAAAATATCACAGCGTTTTTAAGTAATTAAAAATCAATTTATCGTCGATTCGCTGAAGCAATTCAAGCTAAGCGTTCGCACACTTTTCGCAAACGGCTATTTGCCCCCCTTTTTTTTCAGCTGTAGAAAAAATCTTAGCTGACATGCCAAACAGTAACTACATCCGCCCTCGTGACTTGGCTGCATTTGTTGCCAACTTCATGACATGACTACTGTTTGTTGTAGCTTATGCTGCTGCTGCTAATGCTGTTGCAACAAATTCAATGCCAGCAATAGAAACAAAAGCATTAGCTTAGGTTAAGGTTAGTGTGTTTAGGTCAGCAATTAAAAACCAACAGCAATAAAAATGCTGTCTTTTCCTCAACAACAAAACAGCAAGCAAAATTACTAATCAATTTGAGTTTTTACATTAAAGTACAATTTTTTTCTCGCTTTATCATCAATTAAAATTAATAAAACATATAGCCAATTTATATGCATTGCCGCCGATTAATTGATTATAAAAAGCAGCAACATTTTTGCTGCAACCAAATTTTAAAAATATATATTGCTATCTCTTTCTCTTTAATGAAAACCCATTTTTAGTAGACCGGAAAAATAACAAAAAAAAAAAAAAAATTAAAAATAAACACAAAAAATAGCGCTAACATTTTTTTTTGTTTAGCAACAAGTGCTGCTGATGCGTCTGCAACAGCAAAAAACATTTTAAATGTTGCTAAGTTTAAGCTGACCATTAATTTTGAGTTTTTCACTTCACTTTGCAACTTTTTGCGTTTTGCTTTGAATGTTTTGTTTTCTAGTCATCAGCTACTTTTGCTGTTGCTGCAGCATCTGCAAATACTTTCACCATTTCGAGTAACAAACATAAAATGTTGTATGTTAAAAATAAACTTCCGTCAAAAAAAACCTACTTATAAAGTGAATAAACAAAAAAAACGCACCAACGATAGAAACAACAGCAGCATCACAGCAGTAACAGCAACAGTAAAATGTAAATCAAAATGTTTTATTATATTTCACTTTTTTTTTATTCATCGTTAAGTTGCGCGCGTAATAAAAAACACCAGCAACTTTTTAGCTTAGTGTCACTTGGACACAATCAGAAACCACAAGTGATAAATTTTATTTGAATATTTTTTTTTGTAATTTAATGAATGATTGTTGCAATATCAAGCCTAAAAACGATTTCTGAGTTAAACAATAGCATTAGTATTGTTGATAATAAACACAAAATCGTGACCAATATAGAAAAATTCATGAAAGAAGTCAACCAAGAAAATGTGACCAACAATCTTTAAAGAAAATTTTTCCAATTAATATTTCATACAAAGTATGCATAGATTTTTATATATAAAAAGTTAAGTTTTAAGGTAATATCAGATTTCAGGTGCTTTAGGAAAAACTCTTCAGAAACAATTTTTTTTTTAATTCACTAAAAAATTGAATAAAATCTGAAATGAAAATATACCCTACTTTTGACTCATGTCTCTATTATCATCTGTTTCTAAGGCCCATATTCTTGTGTTTACAGGATTTGTGTCACATAAGCAGTATCTGTGATGAGTTTTATCACTTTCTATTGAAAATCGTTTTTGATATTAACACTTAAGTTTTTTGTTTCAATGGGCGATGTCACGTCCACTTTTTTAAATTCAACTGCCTTTCGTTCAAAAAGGAATATTGTCAGAAAATTTGAAGCAATTAGGAGCTCGAGCTTTCGAGTTCCAGACAATAGAGTTCGAGCGGTTATATGAAGAAGTAATTAGTAACTCAGTCGCGTTTTTCTCAAAACTTTTTTTTTAAGTCGGTAGTCAAAATTTCTCAAAAACTTGTGCACCGATTTTGCCAAAATTTTACACACTTCTTTTCGATACTCGGATCTAAACGAAGGACGTTTTTTTCTTTCAATTACTACTTATTTTTTGATTAAACGAAAGGAGCAATTTTTGGTAAAAATCAGAGTTTTTTGATTAAACCTGTACCAAAAATTCAAAAATTGATATTTTATTTATTCTTTAGTTCAAATTCAAGATGAACTTATATACTAAAGAAATCTGTTTTGGTATTTTGATTTCAGATGAAATAGTCATGAGTTATCCTGCTTACCGCATGTTGACTTTTTTTGAGGTTACTTAGTTCTCCCCACTACCACTGGCTTATTTTTTAATATTTTTTAATGAAAATTTAGCAAAATATTTTTGAAATGACGCTCAATAATGTTGCAAGTTTTAAGAATTTTAATAAACAAGATACTGTGAAAAAAAAAACCGGCGGGTTGCACTCCGGGAGTGCCGAGAGAAGTGGAAACAAATCGTTTAATGGCAAGTTAGTGTGTTAGTTGGTATGTGTGCGTTTTCTTTTTATATGGCAATGCAATGGAAGACAAAAACGGAATATGTATTCAAATTTTACTCTCGCTCTTATTCTCAATTTGTCAATGCAACAACGCGGAATTCGAAAGAAACAAACATGTAAGCATAACAATCGTTGAATGAGAATGGAATGTGTCAGTTAGTGTGTCTGCTTTGCTTTTTGTCTTCCACTTGGAATATTTATTTAAGAGAAACAATAGAACATTCAAATTTTACTATCGCTCTCATTCATGACGAGGAATCCCGATGACGGTCGGTGTCGCGAGTTTATACTTTTTTCCTCAGCCGCGAATGCTTTCTTACGGAGGTGCACAACGTGCCATAAGAAGTTTTCATTTCAA
This sequence comes from Tricholauxania praeusta, assembly GCA_949775025.1. Taxonomy (NCBI): domain Eukaryota; kingdom Metazoa; phylum Arthropoda; class Insecta; order Diptera; family Lauxaniidae; genus Tricholauxania; species Tricholauxania praeusta. The sequence goes on from OX459029.1 coordinate 154,966,554, forward strand.
AAATCACAAAAATACGATTTTTTTTGTCCCTCCGACCCTTTTCCCCCCTTAAAAATCACTTCTGCTATGATATGTTATTGCTTTAAGTTTCACTGTATTCCCTTGCAAAACTTCTGTGATATGATAATTTAAAGTCTTGTTTAGAAGTATCCCGCCCACTTCTTCAAACCCACTCGCATTTCTTTCAAGTAGTGTTTCGGGAATGTATTATTCTTGTTCTGAGTTCCATGTATTCTCATAGTTTTCACCTGCTTTTAAATAATATTTAAGATCTTCTTTTATGGGAGGTACCACTCGACTACTTTTCCTTATTTGCTCGATTTTCATCTAGAAAGTGCTTCAGTCCCATGGTTCACTTTCTACTGAGTTTTTTTTTTTTTGGCTTTTATGGAAGCTGCCATGCCCAATTGTTGAAATTTGGCTGCTTAGACGAATTTAGAAAAATCTTTTCCTTGTGTGATAGTCTCATGTTCCGAATTGCATGTTTCGGAGTCAGTTTAAGAAAAATGACTTCGTTGTATGGAACAATTAATTCGATTTGAAAAAATTATAACATTATATGTATGTATTGTATATATTCTAAATATTTTATTTTCGAAGCAAACTATTTGGCGAGGACCATGATTTCTAGTCAGTCAATCAGCAAAAGTCCATTTTTTTATGGTTAGTGTCAATTTTTGCTTTTTTTGGAGGTGCTATATCGTTTTAAGATTCTTATTTCAAAAAATTTTTTCTTCGTGGATATTAACATTGTGTGAAAGTTCAATATTCAAAGTGTCGTACTTTTAAGGAAAATAATTTGGCCTGGCTGTAATTTTCTAGTCAGTAAGTCAGAAGAAAAGGAGTTTTTTGTGGAAACGACAGAATTTTTTATATTACAAGGGGATAATATTGTTGACTTGTCATGTTTCTAGTACAAATAGTTTTGTTTTGGGGGTTGGTACTCAAACATTCAGACCAAAAAACTTTCGTTTACAAAAATTAAATCGCATCATCTAAAGCTAAAAGTACCATGCTAAATTGAAAATAGACGTAAAATATCACATGATCCACCTTCTTAAGTGCACATTTTCCATTGATTTTCCATATTATTTCAAAAATTTGATTTAGATTATTAAAGCAATTCCCAAACCGGCTTTAACACGATACAATGGAATTGTTTTGAAATCAATTTTTCTTTTATGATTTTGATTTCCTTAAAGCAACATTTCTTGACTTGCAGCACTTGCTCACCCACTGCACTAAGTTGATCACTTCCGCGCCCATTCACTGACAAAGAGCGCAACAACATATGCCTACGCTGGCTTTGGTTTTTATTACTGCCTTCGCAACAAATGCTGCAGCACATACTTTTTTCATTTATATGGCGCAAGTTCTTGTACTGCAATTCTTAAGCTGCTGCTGCTGCTTGACTTGCGGTATTTTTTTTTTTTTTTGTTGCATCAACAACAATTCTCACATCAGCAGACAGACTAAGGGACACACATTAGCGGTCTAAAAAATGTTTTTTTTTCTTTTTTTTTTTGAAATGATCATTTTACTAAGGAGTGCAACTTCTGCTCGCGTATAACTTGAGGGTTTGGTCAGCCAGTCTCAGTGTTTTATTTATTTTACTGTTGTATTTGCTCGTCGTGTGTCTCTAAAGTTGGTCACTAGATGGCGTTTGCGTTTGCTTGTTGATTATATTGATTTGTTTTGTTTGTTAGATTATTACTATTTGTTATAGCAGTTATTGATGATGCTTTTGTTGTTGTGTTGTTTTGCTGTTTGCTGATTTGCAAACAGTCGAGTGTTGCAATGCTGCTTGTAATTCATGTTGTTTATGCTGGCGACTGACTGGTTGCATGTACTTTGCTTAACTCTTTTATGCCAAAATTTCGTAATTTGAGACAAACAATTTAGTGGAGTATTTAAATAAATTTTACTATTTTAAGGCTTAATTTCTAAGGCTTAACTTCCCAAAATTATGATGGTTTTTAAAGCAACAAAAAATCGCATAAAATATCATATTTCCTATGATATATTTTCAGCTTTTATTTTAATTATCATAATATTCAACAAATTTTCATAGCTAAGCTTAGATGTCAATATTATACTTCCGATAGCATTTAGCGCTAATTTGTTGTATTTAATTTTTTGGCTAATGCATTTTGTATGGTTATCTCCGTTTTTATTAATGGTTGATGAGGTAAAGACTCTGCGTCATTTTATTTGATAGATTTTTTTTTATTTTAGTTAAATGTTACTCATACGTCACTTGTTCTTAAACTTAAACTTCGATGTTATAATTCTGCTGCCATTTAGTGCCAACGTTTTTTGTTTATTTTTTGGCTAAGGAGCTTTTATATGATAGACCATAGAATAGCACCATTTTTTATTTCCAGTTCTATGTTGAATCGTAAGTATAGAAGGTTTAACTAGACTTATTTTTGTTGTTATCTTAAGTATACTTGCTTTAGAAATTGATGTTATTCTTATATCTACAGTGATTTCAAATGCTTTCTTATATTGTGGGCGCATGGCTTTAGGAGTGGTATCATTATTTTTTTTTTTTTTTTGTAAGATTTTATATCAACTTTTTAATCAATAGCATTTCATTTAATACATCTGCCCCAATTGTGAATAAGTTCTTTCCAATACATTTGAGGAAAAACAACTTAAGTTACCAGTCTTTCAAAAAATCTAAAGTTTTTTTTGCCCTCCTTAAATACTGTTGTATAAATTTTGAAAGTGAAGAATCTGATTTCGGTGACATGTTTCATGCAAACGTTGTAAATATTGAGTTTATAAGAAAAATTAATTATTGTAATTGTACAAAAAACAAATAAAAATTTCATAAAAAATTTATTGGTAACTATGTAGTAAGAACTTTCAACTAGCATTGTAGAATATTCATTTGGAAATGTACCTTACTTTCTTTTAGAAAAATAAAGCTTCTGAGCATACAATATTTGTTGAAAGTTTGCTGCTTGAGTCTTTCGTTTTTGTACGCATAAATGGATTTTTATTATATGCTGCAAACAACAATAACGAATTCGCGCTAAATAGAAGTTGTATACGCTTAAAAGGAAGATGAAAAATAAATGCTCAATAATATTGCTCATAGATGGTCAGCTTAAGATACGCAGCAACAAAACAATAGTTGCTGCTTTAAGCTACAGCAAAAAAAAAAAAAAAAAACAAAAATTAAACAAATAAAGAAAAAATGCTTCCTCGTTTAGCTGCGTACCTCAAATGCAACGTGCGTGTCTGTTGCTTACTTTTCAAATCCACGCTTTGCGAAACAAATTACTATTTTTAATTCAACTAAAGAAGAAACGGAAGTGGCAGTATGAATGCGTAGAGCTGGAAGCTGCATATTTCTTAGAGAAAATAATTTTTTAGAATATGAAATATAAATTTTTTAAATGTTATTACATTATGTGTTGAATTTAAAATGTTGCTTATATCATTTCCAACGACTGCAAGGAATTAAGGTAATATTGATTTTTTCATTGTGATGACATATTACAAGCTGTAAGTAGTGGAGATATTTTTGTCTTAGATACAAGCATAATTCAAACAAAAAAAAATTTTAAAATTTTTTTGTATAATGTATAAAAAGATATGAAGAACAAAATAAAAGAATAAATTTATAGAAATCCATACAGTGGTAAAAAAATGATCAAAGATAACTAGATGACGAGATGAAAATTTGTATGTATTCAATCAGTCTAAGATTTCACAGAGCTTACGCAATTATTTTCTTTTCCAAAATTTTAAATTAGGACTTAAACTCTAATTAATTAAATGTTACGCATACGCCATGATTAGCTGCAAAAGTCTTTAAACTTAAATATTTTGGTTTTGATACAATATACATAATATATTTTGCTCTCATATGTTCACTTATGAGTGCTATGCGAAAATATTTAGTTTGAGAAATGGCTGCAATTGCATAATATTGTTTTTTATAATACAAAAATTTAAAATTATGAGGACAATTTTACAGCAAACTTTTTTTGGAATATTCATAGAAATAACAAAAATTCGCTTGCAATAATTTCAATAAATGAAGTGCAGTTCTCTTATGGGTTACTTAATTCGAGAGGAATTTATTATTAAACAAAACTTTAAATAAGAACAGCCACCCTAAATATGCGCGCTCACTTAAGAACAAATCTAACTAAATGAATGCAGCATATTACTTTCTAGTACTGGCGCACATATAAAGTAGGAAGAACCTTTAACGAAACCTTTGAGGTATATAATTAAAATTACAAAAAAAAAAAAAAGAATTAAAAATTAAATATATTTTCAAACTAATGTGAGTCAAGTTAAGAACATTAATATTTCCGCTTAACTGAACTTAATTAATAGACGCCCAATTAATGATATGAACAATAAAAATAACAACAACAGCAATATTATGACGCTACGGTAGTAAGTCAGCAAGCAAGTAAATCAAGCTTATAAAAATCTACAAAATGCTTAATGATAAACTATCAACAATAAAAGCTGTTAAAACGCTTTGATGTTGACCCATTTTGTGTTGTGTGCGTTCATACCAAAAGCAGCAAATGATGATGCTGCTGCTGCTGCTTTTAAACTGACTAAGTAACTCGGCATGATGAGCTGCCCAGAGCTAAACTTAAATTGCTGAGGTACAACGCACGCTAGAAAATTAATGACAACAATTTCCTAAATTTTAAGCAGTCGGGGTAAAACAAAACAACAAAAAAGTATAGAACAAGCCAAGAGGAAGCAACAGCAACATTGATTGCAAATTATTAAATATTTTTGTATTTTGTTTTATTTGCAATAATTATAAATTGCTGTTGTTGTTTATTTCGTTTGTTTTAAACTTAAAGATTTTTTTCTTCATTTGATTGAGCGCATAAAACCGTTTTTGAGCTGCTTAATTTGTTGATTTTTAGATTTTTTTTTAAAGCTGTAAATTTGAATTGAGCAAACGGGAATATTTCGTGAAAATGTGTCAAATGTCAGAAAACGAATTAATCAACTATGCTTATCGGGAGTATAGTGTTATTTTCGTTTTTTCATTAATATAATCCACCTCTTTTAATTAAGAATCCAGAAAATAAAATTAACGATTGGAAAACGTACTACACTTTAAATTCAGTTTAATTAATTTTATTAAAGTGAACGCAACTTAATTAATCATCATTAATGAAAAATTGATACGTTTGAATTTCTTTGCTGCGAGCTTTTTTTTCTTTTTGATTTTCCAGCAGCGTACAAATTTAGTTCTTCCATTATTTATTATGAAGTTTTTTCTTAACCGCAGACTTTTACTACAGTGCCAGAAATTTGCAATGACGGGTGATGGTTTTAAAGAAATTTTGCAATTGAAATTGATTTTTAAAGTTTTAATTTTTTGTTGAAAAATTTTGATTTTAGAATAAAATTTCAATTAAAAATAATAAAATATTACTCATACGACATGTAAAGCCTTTGACCTGATATTATCTTCTATTCGATGCAGCGTATGTGGTGCATTTTGTTGGCATATTTTCACTAATGAGTGGTCAGCAAAAATAATAAATTTTAACTTAAGGCTGCCTGAAAATATTCAGGCGGGTTCAGATTCCGATTAAGTTCAGAAGTGGAATTAAAGTCCGAAGTTGAATGTCAATAGCTCTTCTGAGCCTAATTTTCTAAATTGGCTATAAAATTATTTTTGAGCTGCAAACTTGAGCTGTTATAGTTGCCATAATTAGACAGATTTGCCTTTTTTGGATGATCCTAAAATAAACTTCGAATTTCAATTCCATTTCCGACGCAATTCCAAAACAGACTATTTTTATATAAAAAGTTAAATTGTATGCCTTAAGGTGTAAAATTTGTCATAAAAATTATAGCTTGATGTAAAACAGCTCATAGCAGAGGGATATACTGAATAATTTTAAGGTATTTTGAGCAAATTGACAAGAAAAGATTACTATAAACTAAAAACTTTTTCTGCTGAAAATTTGCCCAAAAAAAAAAAAACTTTATTTATATTGCATTTTTATGTTATGTGGGCAATTTTGCACATTCGATGAAATTCATGTTGTCAATTTTTATTAAAAAAATGAAATGCAACTAAAATTGTATGGCTACAAAATACTATACATAAAATATATGCATATGATATTATTTTTTGGCTACATTAGGCCTTGAACTTTAATATCTCAGTTTCAATGAATAAAAGTTTATTATGCTCATAAAACGATCTAAACAAAATAGGAAATTTAATTTATGGCTGCTTAAAAACTGTATCACTTTTTTATAAAATTAATTAAATGAATAAATTAAAAGTTTTTACAATGACAAAGTTGTTTGAAAGTTCAAAAAGCGTTTGATTTATGTATTTATTTGTTTGTTTTAAGCAATTTTGCATTATCAATTGTGTATATGTTGCTTAGTCTATATTTTTGCTAAAGATTTAACATAATTAAGGAAAATAAAGCTTTAAAATATGTATAGTCCATTCACATTAAATGTTATTCATACCACATGTTTAGCCACATTAAACTTTGAACTTTAATATCTCAGCTCCGATGCAGCATAGATAGTATATTTTCCTAACATATTTGATATCTTATATAAACTGCAGTAATAAGCGGATTTAATCTATGGCTGCCTAATAGAAGGGCTTATTTTTCTAATTAAATTAAACAGAGTATTTTACTAAATGCCAAAAAAATTTTCGAGTTTATTGTAAGATTTTTAAATGTCTTGGCAACTTTTCACTAGAAAAAAAAACACGTCAATTCAAAACTTTTTATAATGAAAAATTGCCAAAAATAAAATACTGTTTGGTTCCCTTTAAGGACACAATTTCATTTTGGAGCAATTCCGCCAATACCAATCATCAATAAAGTAAGCATATAATAAAAAAATAGCAAAGTAACCAAACATCTAGCATAAGCATTATCTTTTTATAGTGTATTATTTTTTATCATTTTTTATTTTCTACTAGCTACTCAAACACTTGCCCTATTGGCCCAGAAACTTGCATCTGCGAGAGAGTGTAAAATTAAGAAAAATCCGTAAAAAAATCATACTTTGTTATAGTCATCGCTATATAGTTGCTTGTTGCTGCTGCTGCTGCTAATTATTATATTTAGCTGCTTTGGCTTTCATGTTGCCATTCATTTTGGCGCACCAGCCAATACAACTTAAATTGCAGCAGCTAGAAAAGTTGGCAATGCTTTCTGCAAAGTTACCTATATTTTAAGAGGCACAATTTTATATTTGTCACACGTAGCTACTTAATTGCTTAGAAATCGTAATACTTGCAACTATTGTTTTTTTTTTCGAACTTTTGTTGTGCGCTGTCTTTTCGTAAACTTTACGCTTAGAGTTTATTAACATAATTTAAAATGCTGCAGGCTGCATACCAGAAAAAAAAGAACAATATAAAAAATTTTTTTTGGTATAACTTAAAAATTTTTTGGTGAAATTTTGAGCAACTCTTTTTAACCTATAATTTAAATTCTTAACTAATTGTAAATGTTTAACAAAAGAAAGAAACATAAAATTTTGGTACAGTAGCATTTAAATAAATTCAAAATATCACAAGTTCGCTGCCTAAGTCTTTCGTTTTGCTTGCGTTGCATGAAATGTTAATTTGTCAGTACGGCTCGTAACTATGTCACGTGACTAAAATAACTGCGTGTGTGTGCTTTGTGACCCCATAAAATGCCATTTAGTTGGCAACAAATTAATAACAAATTTTACTTAACAATAAATAGCTATTTATGGCATATGATGCACAACAATTTTGTGGCTATTTGTTTGCCAATTACAGCAACAATACTTACAAATTTAGATTAAACAATGCAATTTAACAAAAATATTGCTTAATTGTTTTGTATTTATTGTCGATGTTGCTGTCGTCATATGTGTTAACAATTTATTATGCATTTATTATGCAAATAACAAATATTGTTGCATTGCAGTAAAAGCAACTTGACGACAACGTTGTTGTCAACACTTGAGCGAAACTGAAGGCGATGTTACAAATCAATTGTGTAATAGCAAATGTACACTGCAATTGTAGTTCAATATTGCAACAATAAAAACAACAAACAAAAAAAAGCATTGAACAAATAAATGAGCAAACGAAAAAATGCAGCAGAAAAAAACTGAAATGTTGTTGTAAGCACTTTTTTTTGTGTTGAAATTGTGACAACTCTTGAAAAAAAAACAATAACATAGTAACAGCAAGAGTTACGTTTTTGTGTTGCTACCATAAGATTTACGTAAAATTATGTTAACAACAATTGCTTACATATTCATATTGCTGGTGATAAACAATGAATTGTTATGTAAAAAGGGAAAAGTATTTAAAAATTTTAACAAATGCGGAGATTTCCGGAAAATAAATTTGTCAGTGCTTTGATTTTTGCTCGTAAGTCTGCAAGAAAACTTTATATTTGCTTCATTTTACCCAAATTTCTAAGGTAATTTTATAACATTAAATAAAGAGAGGGGCGCTTATATGAAATATGTAATATTTTTCAAGTTATAATCATCGTATATTAAATCTGGACAATATAATTTACAGCAATAGCGAAATATTTTCGTAGGTGGAAAAAATCGTGCAAATAAATGTTGTAAGGAAAATGAGTCACGTTGCTATAACCCCCAAGTCATAGGGGGCATATAAGAAGTCTACGTTACAGTATAGTGGTGTTATTGGCCCATATTTCATTGCGAGTGACGAAAAAATTGCTGCATAATCACCGCCTTTTTTAGTCTACAAATAATGACTTCGATCTGAATCTGACATACAACACGACTAATTTTGACTTTGTTCTGCGAAAAGTTCCCAAAGCACTTAATTTTCAGATTTCGATAATTGGCTTGAATTGTAGTATGCCATAGGTAATGCTTACTCAAAAAATCCTAGATATATTAACAACAAAAATTTGTCAAGCTATAGTTCAGTCAGTGCCTGAATTTTGTGGAAATGCTTTCAAAATTACATCAAAAGAATTCTCTTGAACGCACACGCAGCCTGTTTTTAATTAAGTTATGATCAAAGTTATTTCGGTCACTTATGAACATGAGAGTACCGGGCAATAACATTTAATGTGTCATTATCTTATTAACATCCGAAAGAACGTTAACGCACTAGGTCATAATGATATGGTGCATATTACTACGAAATATATAAACCATTAACTCTAAGTTCCTTCTAAATTTATTTGACAATTTTTCGAACACAACTTTCATAAATTTTCAAATATTTTCTTCTTAAGCAAACAGCTTTTACTTTCAGACATTTCAAAATTTATTCAAAATTTTTAGTAAACAATGTATTTTTTTTAAATTGCCATGGGAACGACAAAAAAAAAGCACACACACTAACTAAAACATTCCATTCCCATTCAACGATTTGTTATGTTTAAATGCTTGTTTCTATGTATGAAATTAATTTTTTTAGCAATTTTAAAACTTAAATATTTTGATATGTAACAGGAATATCGTGACAATTTTAATTGGAGATTGAGACCAAGCGTCTAAGAAATAATCCTAAAGAAATTTGTTTGAAATTGATCAAGCAGTTTTTGCGTGATATGCGAACATCGAAAACAGCTATCATTTTATTTATATGGGTAAAGTGAATTTCCAATAAAAATATGGAAAAAAAAGGTTAAATTACATTGATTGATTAAAGAATTTTCGACAAATAATTTTTGTTTTCTTTGTTCAGACATTAATGACTGATATTTGAATGCCCAAGTATGCATGCACATATTCACAGTAAGCCCTTTTAATCACCAGACGATATTGAAAAAAAAAAAAATGTTTCAAAATACATATGTTGCTAAAGCGTCTATACAACACTGGGCGTAGTCGAATAATGTTCGCATGGAGATTGATTTCTCAGTGATGTCAACTATTTTCGTCACAGTCACTTTGATGATAGCATCGTACAGCGTTTCTGTCTTCGCGCATTTTATCTTGAAAAATATCAGGAAATAGTCGCAGGGCCAAAGGTTAGACGAGTACGACGGATGTTGGATCACAGGAACTTATGTTTTGGCAAAAAAATCTTACTAACACTGACTGTCTTTTGTCAAGGTGCATTACAGTGTAAAATGTATCAGCTGACCGACTCACGATAATCTGGTATTATTCGAAAGATTTTCTTCCACAATTGTTTTCTAACATCCAAATAGTACTCCGCAATTTTTGTCTAACCATTTAGAACGAATTGCTAATGAGCAGTTCCCTTAGAATCATAAAAACAAAAGAAGATTTTCTTGAGTCCTGACTTTTCGAAGCACAATTTTTACAATTTTGGTGAGCCTTGCGTTTTCCAACTGGCACTCCGAAGCTTGGTTTCGGAATCGTAATTTAAGCACCACGTCTCATCGCCTGTCACAATTCAATTTAAGAAGTTTGAGATCTTATTCGTCGTTTTTCTTAAGTTTTAGGAAAGTTCCAAACGTACTGACACTAATAACCAAATATCTCCGAAAATAGTTTGTCAATTTCCAGAAGATTTTGAAAGAATGCAGATATTTGAATGATGCTGTGTTTCATACAAAGTGACAAGGCTTAAGCCAAATGTGCCATTTATTTTAGTCCTCAACGAAAAGTGAAACGGCACATATAATGATACAAAAATTTAATCAGAGCACAAATTATATACGAAGGTTTTTGTGGGTTTTTAGCGATTTTTAGCAAAAAACAAAGCATAAAAATATCAATTTTTAACAAGCCAATGTTTATGTTGTTGCTTTTTTTTTGATTTATTATTGCACACATTACTTTGTGGTTGTTTTCACTAAGAGGTTTTTAACAAGATAACTACAAGTAATTACGCATTATTACATTTTTTTTCTTTTTATGGACAACAATTTTTTCTTTTTAGTCTTAATATTTGTTATTTTTCATGTTTTCAAAAAAAAAAAAGACTCAAATAACTAATATTTGTTTTAAAGTTGAAGTAGTTTTAAAGCTTTAGGGTGCTATGAGCTCTGTGCTCTTTTTAATGTTAATTACTTAAATATGTGTATTTATTATGGTACAATCATGTTTGCGAAATTGGAACAACAGATTTGAGGTCAAAAAACTGATTAATATTTAGATGCAGGTATTTTTAATACAAAATAAACTGATTTAGTTATTAATGTTGTTAACTCTTTTATTACATATTTGCTAAAAAACATGCAAATTTTAATGCTGCAAAAAGAATAAATTTGTCTTAAAATGAAATCGAAAATTCAATGTAAGCTACATGGGAAGGAAAAATTGACATGCTGCAATAGGCAAACGTCACCTTGATGAGCTGCCAACTTTATATTGCTACATATTGATTGACAGCAGCATGATGTTGTTGTGTGAAGCAACATCTAACGATTGCAAAAAAAAAAAGTTCAAAGCAGCAGCAACATGCGTGAAAAAGAACATAAATAGAAAAAGGAAAAAACGAGCGATTACTAAACAAAAAATGTTGTTGTTGTTGTGTGTTTTTGTTGTTGTTGTTGCTTAAATGTCAACACTCTAAAAAAAAAGTATATGACATAGTTGTTATACAGCAAAATCAGCTGCTACGGTTTGTTTGGGTTTTCTTGCGATAAAGTTCGTTGCCCAAGTCTTTTGTTTTGTGCTGCAACACAGTTTTTTTTAAGAAATTCTTTATTGAATATGCTTAGCATAAGTTTAATTTATTGCTATTAATAAATTGCACTCAATTGAATTAAGAAAGACACCTGCTGGTTTTACTGTACGCAATTTTCAAATAGAAAAGATTTGTAATGTGGTTTCCTAAGTTTTGACCAAAACGTTGGTCAAAGCAAACTATATATATTTTATTTTATCATTAAAGTAATTTTAAGGTCAGCCATCTGTAGGAAATTCTTTATTTCAGTATTTCATCTTCATAATCAACAGTGAATATTTTTCAAGTTCAGCTAATTATATGTTTCAGTTATTTAATTTAAGCAAAGCATTTAATATTTGTATTTTATTAAAAATTTTAAATTACTCTTTCGTTTTTAGTCTACATAATTTGTTGTTTTTTTTTACGTAGTTTTTTTCTTTAAATTTTTTTTTTTTAATTAAAAAAACTTGTCATAATAAATGCCAATATTAAAAGTTTTCAAGTTACGCATACCGTAGCATTCCAAGAGTAAATACAAAAACTATCCTTCCGTAAGTTCAGATATTCAAGTGCTCGTTAATAAATGAATGCAGCAGTAAATGCAATAATTATTTTTATTGCAGAAATTATAGCAAACAAAGCAACAATGTTGCGCGCGCACTTTGGCAGCAGCGGCGACGACGACTGTTAATGTTGCCGTCAATTGTAATTACAACATAACAACATGACTTTGCTGTTTGAATTTCCGCAGCGCTATAAAACATGCTGTTAAGCAGTTTATGGTTTAATTATGAGAAGAAAAAATTGAAATTAAAAATAAAATTGCAAAAAAAAAAATATTTCAAATGTTTGCAATAAAAGTTGACAACTATTTTGATCTTTAAATGGTGAAAGTGGTAGCTTCACTATTAAAGTGAAACTTCTTTAGCTGCGCTGAGGGTATTTTTTCTTTTGATGAAGAAACATTTAATATTTACTTGGAGAAATGTTTTTTTTTTAATTAGCTAAATAAATTAAAAGGCATAATTGAAATGGCTTAGTTAGAGACTCCTTAACACGGCCACAAGTCTTGCTACTTCAAAAGAGAAACACCAGGCGCAGTGGCAGTTATGATTGATGTAGGGAAATTTGAGTTTTTTTTCGGCGGAAGTTTTAATAAAGTGGAAAAGTAAGCCACTGATATCAGTAATTTGTGTGTACAATTTTTTGCGATTGGAAAATGTCCTCCGATTTAATATTTCAATCTGAAATTTCTGATATTTGAACCATAAAAAGTGTGTTCAAAATCATCTATTTTTTTTAATGAATTTTCAATTGCTGAGTATCACCAGCGAAAAAAAACCAAGCAACAATAAATGGCATGCAGTCAAAATCTTTAAATCACATAAAAACCGACTAAATAAATGACAACAACGAAAAATGCAGCAGAAATAACAAAGAAAAAATCCATTGTGTTTTACCCTTTCCTATAGTAGCAAATCTTAAGAGATCAACAGATTTCATTTGTTACCGTTATTATTAAAGCATATAATTGAACACACCCAATAAAGCAATCAACAGTGCGGCCAGCAACAACAGCAGCGATTCCTTTTGCTGCTGCTGTCTTGGGTTCCGCTTTTGTTTTATAAACTGCGCATGCGCGCACGAAAAATGCGACGACGACGACGACATAAAACACAGCAGGTTGGCGCAACTTTTATTTTTTTTTTTTGCAAAAACTGCTGGGCTCAAGTAGAGATGCAGTTGCAACAACAGCAACAACAACAACAACACTAAAATATAATTCGTTGTAATTTCTAATCGTTTGTTCCAAATATTTAATCAAGCGCGAAAACTGTACAAAATACCTTGTGGTGTGCTTGCAACAACAACAGCAACTAAAGCAACAGCACAAGGCAATTCCTCTTCCTATATATTGTTGTCTACTTAAGTTGCCACCCTGAAGATAAGAATATAAGTTAATGCTACCGTAGCTATCTTAAGTGATGGAGCAGTGAAAATTCTCGATATGGATGATTCTACGAAAATGGGATAAGTAGTCGCTTAGTTGACTTATATTGAATTTTTCGATATATTTCGACTATTTCGATATTTTCCGACTCACATCGACTTTTTTTTATATGATACGAAATTGTTCGATTTCCATCGGCAATTTTCTACTTTTAACGTTTTTAAATTATTTTTTGATACTTTTACGCTTTTGATATCGAAAAACGTAGGAAATAATCGAAAAATATCTATAAAAGCCAGGGTGATGGTATCGAAAGAAATGATAAAACTAACTAACAAAATCAAGGAAGTCAATAAAAGTCTGATAGATCTGAAAAAATATTGCAAATGTGTCGAAAATTATAGCTAAGGCCAACAGACTCTAGAAACTTTAATTTGTACAGCAAGCATTCAAAAATTCGATAAAAATCGGACGGTATCGAATAGTATCGAAAAAGGGTTAAAATTTATCGAATATATTCAAAACAATCGGAACAATTCTAAAAAGTCGAATTGTTTTTGATAGTAAAGCATAAAATATGATATCTTCGCACAAAATTTCATTTAAGTTCAATAGCAAAATCCAGTGATATATTAGCAAAAGAATAATTTTTAACTACAATGTTCTTTAAAGATGATGTTTCTAACAAATTATTTTGAATTTACCCCTATTTGTATAAAATTTTATCAATCATCACCGAGTCATAAGCTTTTAAAAAATAATTTTTCGGTTACTCTGTATTTAGCATTTCTAAATGGTGATTTTTTAAGCATTTGGTTTTTGAAAATTAAAAAAAAAATGGAAAATTTACAACAATGAATAAAATATTTATTTGGAGCGAAAAATCAATTTATGCCATTTACTTTTTAAAAATTATTTTATGTAAATGTTGCCCGCGGCTACGCCTGAGGTGATGCATCTGTAAGCTTAAATTTTTGCATACTTTTTTCAGCATTTCAGCCGATATCTCAGCAATGGCAGCTGTTATTTTGTCTTTTAGGGCTGCAATTCTAGGTGGCTTGTCCTTGTACACGAGACACTTCATTTAGCTTCAGAAAAATAATTCTAGAGAGGTCACATCGCATGATTTTGGCAGCTTCAAAACGTGATATTAATTGCTGACTAAACTCGCAGCTCAATAGGTCCATGGTATCGAATGCCGTGTGGCATAAGGCATCGGCTTGTTGAAACCACATGTCAACCAAGTCCAATTCTTCCATTTTGGGCAAAAAAAAAAGTCGGTAATCATCGCACCGTACCTTGCTCCATTGACTGTAACGTTGCGATTTTCATTATTTTTGAAAAAGTAAGGTCCAATGATGCCGCCGACCCTCAAACCGCACCAAACAGTGAATTTTCAGGGTGTATTGGCAGCTCTTGTCTCTGGCTGTTCTCCAGACTGAATTCGGCAATTCTGTTTGTTGTCGTACTCATTGAGCTCCGTCACTGAAGAAAATTTTTTGATAAAAACACATTTCTCACAGCGCACGAAATGTCAAAAATAAAATTCAATAATTTCCAAGCGCTATTCGTTTGTTAGTGTATTTATGATAAAATGGCAAACCTTATTAAGCATTTTTGGCGTTGACACATGTTACGAATCATGCGTGAGGTGTCAAAAAATTTACACTAAAAAAACAAATAGCAAAAAAATCACTCGTTACATTTGTTTTTTTTTTTGGTGCTGAAAGTTACAAATTTTTTTGCTACTTTTTATATCTCCAAAAAAAAAATAATTTTTGATACCATTTGATCGTGGAACTTTTGAACAGCATAACTGCTATTTTTCGCAGAAAATTTATTTCTTTAAAATTCCAGCTTTTATAGCTACTAGATTGCGTTTATAGGCTATAAGCTTGATTTATATAACTGACGGTTTTTTTTATGTGTTTCCAAGCAGCTATGATTATTAGAAACATTAATTATTAGAAAAAAAGCAGAAAGAAAATAATTTGAAAAACATAACAATTAATCAATAAAAACAATTTTATCGCTAAAAATCTGTTTTTAATAAACCGACGCTGAGACTTTAGCACTTGAAAAGTGCAATGTTTTTAGTTCAATGACAAAAAAACGAAAGACTTAAGCAACAAACTTATCGCAAGCAAATGTGTGCATATGAGTCTAGACTGTCATTTAGTCATGCATATTAAATATTGTGTTTTTTTTTATTTGTTTTCAATGACTTAAAACATTTCTCAACATTTCCTATTACACTTAAGTTTACAGCTTTTATGTTTTGTTGCTACAAAAGACCAACAAAAAGTGGCTGAACTTCAATTCCGTTTTAATGAAATGCATTGCAATGAGTGCAAATAAAACAGTAATTTCTTATGACATTTTCATATTTTTTTTTTTAAATTTATGCAAATTAAATGTCATATTTCAATGTGTATGTGCGCATTAAAAATGCATATTTATATTGTTGTTATTCTAATATTATTATAATTATTATTTTTTTTTTTGAAACGCGTGTGAACTACGTCAAACTGTTGTTGTTATTTGGCATCTTTCATTTTATTTTTAATTTTTTTTTTTTACTCATCATATAGTCAATGTCGCATTAATTGTTTATTTGTTTGCCATGTTGATGTGATTTTTTCCTTAGAACTCTACGCACGCGTACATTATGTACTGCAGCTGACATTGAACTTCTTACCATTGTGTGTAAAAATGTTAATTAAATTGTTGTTATGGGAAGTTGTTTTTTTTTTTAATTTTTTTCCACACTTAAAATAAAAATTGTTTTTCTTCATGAACTTGCCCAGTAATTGTTATTTTATTAATTTTATTTTAATTACAATTTTGAATCTTCTTTTATTAAATAGAAAAGTCAAGGTCCATTTTATAGTAAACGAAAAAATTCAATGAAGTTTGTGTAAGTTTTGGGAATTATAAATGTTTGTAGTCTGGTGTGTGCAGAGGAGACTATTTCGAAGATTCAGTTGACAAGCAAACAACTTTTTTGCCCACTGATTGGAAAACCTTATGAGTTGAGTGAAGGTGCAAAGTACACATTTTAACTAAAAAATATATGACTTTTACAGCATTGCTGCTGCTTAAAAATCATAATCAGAACATAAGGTATTTGTGAGAACAAATTTTATCCCATCTGACTATATAAATCTAGCATAATAAGTTTGCATACTCAATTTTGCTCGTTTTCATTAATGTTGAGGAGAGCTGTGAATAGTGGGTTGGGCTGAAAAGAACCAACTTATTTTTGAATTCCAATTTGCAATAGCGATAGATCTCAATATATGAAAAGAGTTTAAGAATTTTTGTTTTGCCGACTGTCAAAACTGCAAGCGACAATTTACAGAGATGTACTCGCTCTCTTGCAACATTTATGTGTCTGGAAAATGGGTATGGTTATTATATTCGGCGAATTATTTCAGTCCACAAGGGCAAAGAGAGTACATATATTTATTCTCTTTGAGAAGGGAAACGAAATTAAAATTGGCGAATTCAATTCTATGAATATACATATGTATGTACTCTCTTTACCCTTGTGGACTGAAATAGTTCGGAGAATATAATAACCATACCCATTTTTCAGACACATAAATGTTGCAAGAGAGATAACCATACCCATTTTTCAGACACATAAATGTTGCAAGAGGACGAGTACATCTCTTCCATACATTTACTCTCTTTGTAATTAAAAGTGCATCATTATATATTAATATACTTTAAGCCATTTTCTTATAATCGAGTCAGATGGACAGATAGAGGCATAGACATAATGGCTATTTCAGTGGGTCATAGAAATACTTTTTTTGAATTTTAGTAAGAACAAATATATTCAGGAATTCCAAAGACAATATCTCCGATATAAAATATATCTCATATTCAGAAAATTATAATCTATATAAAAATAGACGTAGGCAAAACGGTTCCATCCCTTTTTAACTGTCAGAACATAATATAATCGTTTGATTTTTTTTGTTAGAAGATTGGAAAGAGGGGCAGTGCAGAATGTATTTTTTTCAATAGTAGGCAGTGCCACGCCTCTTACATGAAAATACGTTTTTACTGATACACTAATGGACCAATTTTGATGAAATTTGGCACAGCGAAAGTTTGAACCCTGAGGAAAGATTTTTGTTTTTTTTTTAATTATGATGGACTGATTTTATTAAAATTTGGTATGTAGATGAACTGAACCCTAAGGTAAGCTATGTTTTAAGTGGGTGGTGTCACGCCCCTAAATGCAAATTATGTTTACAAAGCTAAATTAAAGAACAATTTTGATGAAATTTGGTATGGAGATGAACTGAATCCTAAGGTAAACTATTTTTTATGTGGGGGGTGTTACGCCCCTAACTACAAATTATGCTTACACAGCTAAATTAAAGGCCGATTTTGATGAAATTTGGTATAGAGATAGAGATAGATGCGATGTTCGCATATCACGCAAAAACTGCTTGTTCAATTTCAATCAAATTTATTAAAGGTTATTCCTTAGACGTTTGGTCTCAATCTCCAATTAAAATTCTCACGATATTCCTGTTAAATATCAAAATATTTAAGTTTTAAAATTGCTAAAAAATATTTTTTTTTGGGAAAATTATTTTTTGTGATTTTTCGGGCGGTTTTTTCCAAGTAAAAATTACTCAAAAATTTTAAAGAAAAATTAGTGTATAAAGTCTTAAGCAATCTTTTCAAATATATTTTTCAACTTAACGTTTGAATTTTTTTTTATTTCTTTGACTATAATAATTCTGTCAATTTTGCTTGCACTAGTTTCCATAAGCAGTAACAACAAAACATTTTTCCAATACTAAAACAAATTCATTGGCAGACCCATATTGACGGATCAAATTGCAAACCTGCCAAAAACTATTTAACTGTCAATAGAAAATGATCGATATTTCGAAAAAATTGAGTTCACTGCAACACGACAGCAGCGCACGGAAAAATAATATATATTTTCTTCACAACTTGACTTGGCGGCGACGGTGATAACAGTCGTGATGACGCGTTGATGGTAGCTATGACTAATCAAAATTTCGATCAAATTTTCAGCTAAACAGCAAAAATGGCTAACAATAACAATAAAAAATGTTAAAGCAAAATGCTGAAAATAATCCGGGTGGGGAAAAAAAACTAAAGCATTTAACGGTCACTAAGCAATTCAGTCATTACAATAGCAACAACAAAAACAACGAGCAGAAATCATACTTTACAACCACCAACAACAATAACAACAACAATGAAACGATTATTATCAGTTTAACATTCTTGTGAATTGCAGATCGGCACGAGATCTTTTCTATTCGGCGCTTTTTTTTCTTTATTCTACTCTTTTTTTGTTGTTGTTATCGTAATTGTTGTTACTTAAGGTTCCTAATACGAGAAAGAAAAAAAAAATTACAACAACAAATAAACTTTATAGAAAAAAAAAGAAGAGTTAAAAAGAAAAACGAGCCGCTGATATCCTCAACCTCATTGTGAACGAGATTTTGGTGAAGGTTATGGCTGATCGGAAATTTCGAGCGACTTTTTTTGTGGTCATTGCTGGCATTGCACGCCGCTTGTTTGCTTGGTTTTAAGAATGAATTTTCAACTTTGTTGCTGTCTTAACGGTTTGCACCAGCAGCAGCCAGCAGTTGCTGCTGCTGCCAGCTTCTGCTACTGTTAGGGTCTTTAATGGCCAATATACACGTACATCATCACCATCATATCGTTGGAAATCTTTTGTACATTAAGTTAAATGGAAAAAAATTAATGTTGTAATGTCGTAGAGGTTACAAGCGAGCCGTTTTGTTTTCGACAAAAAAAAAAAGTTACTTTCATTTAGGTGTTTTTTTTTTTTTTTTTAAGAAAAAACCTTTTTTGCCAACTAACCCTGTTTGGTTTTCTAGTTTAAGTCAAATTAAATGAGTTGCAGACATTAAAATATTTTTAGTTATTGCACTCAAAAAGGAGAAAGGGATACAGATTTTTATATTTTTAATAACATCGAAGTAGGTCCCCAACATTTTTTCAATGTAGGTAAAATGTTACAAAGTATTAGACAGGCCTACAATTTGTTTACCCAGGAACCAGACATGTAGTTCTGAAAAATTTCTTGCTTTAAGTTAAGTTATATTCAGTTTTCTCCTGCACTTTAGTTTCAGAGTTGGACTATAGTATAAGCTATAGTATAAGCTATAGTATAACTTTTAAAAAAAGGTGGGCACAACAGATTGTTGTCGCTCACTTGAAGTTAAGTTTTCCATGCATACGTTTAACTTAATGATAAAAGAAATGAGATCCTCTTGGTTCCAACATACTAACACTATATTACTTACTCGCTTTACTCCATTTAGAGCCTCTTGACATTTTCAGAAAAGGGACTGCAGCAAAAAGTGCTATTAGACTGAGGGAATGTGGTTTTTGGAAATCGAGACCCTACGGCCATGGGAGAATGCTTGCTCATTTTCCTGACGGTGACATTCAAAGTGGGACTGATGATATCAACCTCACTCTTACGTTCTTAACCCACTTTCAAGTGAAAAGACCTGAAAAAAAGGGCTTGGCTCCTATTTCGAATTCCAAAGAAATATACACTGACGGTTCGAAAACGAATTCTGGTACTGGGGCTCGAAATTTTTCCTGTTACTTAAGCATTAGTGAATCTTTTTCTTTACCCTATTACATTCTGGAAGGCATGCCAAATAAATAAATCTAAAATTTTTGAACGTAGTGACAGTTTTGTTATATATGTCGATAGCCAAGCAGCCATTGGTACTTGGCTCTAATATTATCAAATCCCGTTTGGTCCTATATTGCAGGAAATCACTATGTGAAATAGGCGGGAAGTGCAACTTAACCGTGTGTTGGGTTCTTGAACATAGCAACTTCATTGGCAATGAAACTGCAGATGAACTTGCTAGAAAAGGCTCTAAGTCTGACAAAATTTCTGAACCTTATATTATGAAAAATCTAGCCTTAATTAAAGCCAAAATTGGTTCAAAATGATTAAATTTGGCTAATATGAAATAGTCTAACATGACAATATGTTTTACGTCGAGAGCAATCTGGCCTTTTTATGATGCTAATAGAACGCAAAAAGTGGTCCCTGAGAATCTTTGTCGGTGTCATTACAGGATACTATGTATTTTCTAGGAAAACATGCCTCAAGACTATGGCTTTCTGATTTAAGGGATCTTTGTAGAAGCTGTAAAGATCCTGACGTCGAAGAGTCAGTCAATCATTATCTTTGTGATAATGCCCAGCGCTGACAAATTTGGCGTTTTAAGGTATTTGAATGCCACTTCTTTGACTCTCTTGAAGACATCTTGAAGAATAGGTTAAAACGAAGTTATAAACAGTAAGGCTGTGCAACGAGCACAGTTTGCTCGATCCAACTCGAGGCTCGAATCAATTTCAACAGAAATTGCTGTTCGAACTGTGCTTCGAACGTTCGAGCACTCGAACGGTATGAAGCGTTCGAACTGCTCCATACCAAATTGTTGCATACAAACAGGGCGGATTTACAGATATGCCAAATCGGTTTGAGGCATCAGTGAAAAGGGGGCACCACAAGAAGAAATAATTTATTTTAAGCTTATATAAGCTTTAATAGTTTTTTTTTTTTCAAAGTAAACTCAAAAAATATAATAAATTACAAATTGATTTTTTGAGTTTACTTTTAAAGAAACTTAAGATTTTTTCTTAAAGGTATTGTTTAAAAGTTTTTTTTTTGACTTAAAAAAAAATAAGCTTTTAATGTGTTACAACCAGACTTGGGCGTAATCAATTACATTTGTTATTTGCAATAACATAAATATTTTTTGTGAATTTTGTAAAACTTTATCGCTTCAAAAAAATATTGTTTCAAATTTTAATAAATGTAATTGTAGAAAAATGAGTAGTCAATTACATTTTTCTTTCAAATTACTTGGCAAAAGTAATGGATTACAATTCTCTAAAGGATTAAATTTTCATGGATTACTTGTCCAATTACAAAAGTAATTAGAATTGCATGTAATTGTAAAAAGGGTTTAGAGACCTTGTAAGGCTATGAATTGTATATGACGTTTTAAATTGATATCTGAGAAACAAGATATCGGCGGCACCATTCTCCTAAAGGCAGCAAGAAGCCTTAATCCAGCCCTGCAAACAACTTGTATGATATAACCAAATAATGTGTTGATTGTAAGGTTGCGTTCAGAGTAGACTGTGCAACAATATACAACAACATGCAAAAAGAGCAACAGCACGCATACTCTGATCGCAACCTAAGGTTGTGAAACGACCGCAGCTTGCTCGATCCAACCCGAAGCACGACCAATTTCAACAGAAATTGATGTGTCTTGTGTTCACTGTCCTGTCGCTGTTCGTTTTGATATTTCAAAAAGTCAAAGCGATCGAATGGTTTGGCTGCGCCCAGTAAACATACATATATACATACTCGTATAGACTTATATTTTGTGCACAAAGCAAAGTTTTTTATTTAAATTCATGGTATTTCCATATAACGTAAAAAAACATAACAAAAAATAATAACAATATTCACTATAATAAAAACAAGGACTAAAAAATAGAAAAAATATAAATAAAAATTATAAGGAATTTTCGTGTAGGAACGCCAGTTTTTCTACATGCTCTTAGCAAATTCGCTCGGTCAGGTCGAACAATATTGCCATATGTTGAAAATAGGCGTTCGCTTG
Source organism: Tricholauxania praeusta (assembly GCA_949775025.1). Lineage (NCBI taxonomy): Eukaryota > Metazoa > Arthropoda > Insecta > Diptera > Lauxaniidae > Tricholauxania > Tricholauxania praeusta. The sequence goes on from OX459029.1 coordinate 154,988,809, forward strand.
TCGTTTGCGTTGCTGGTCGTGGAACCACTGTACAATATTGACTTAAAACATTTCTTACATTTTTTTCTGTTTGGTTCCGCGGTATCCTCAAAATGTTCCCACACAACGCTTCGCTTGGCTATGTTAGACATTTTCTCTCTTTCTCACACTTTCACTTGCACCAAACACAGAATACAAAGCACAACTGATTACATGAATTGAATCGCGGTTCGACAGCGCGAAGCAGGCGGCAAACACGTTGTGAGCTACGAGCACTCGAACATTCGGACTGTTCGATCGCTCGATCTTCTCGTTTTAGGTTCGAATCTTTGATGGAATGCCCGAGCAAGTTCGAACTGCTCTTTGCACACCCTTAATAAACAGGGTATACAATGAGCCCAATTGCGGACTAAGTTATGATGACAATTGTCATCTCCCATGCTAACTTAACCTAACCTAACCTAGTAGAACAAGAAATATATGCTGAAGGTTTTCCCTCTCCTTTGACGGTTGAAGATAGGTAAATTCTTAAACAATATATCAGTAACATTGAATCTATCCAAAATTTGCAGCATGAATCAAAAATGTGAAAAGTTTTAGAGACATGGCAGATCAAACACTTGCTATGTGGCTAATTTTTTATAGTTTTAATTGATTTTTAGTCCCACATATATCTCCAATACATACATATATGTATTTATGTATTTATGTATTTGAACTGATTCGTATAAGTTTGATATTTTAGTACTTATGATAAACTTGGCAGAGTTATTCAGTTTAATTAGCTAATTAATTGAATTTCATTTGAAATAAAAATTACCCAAAAACTAGATAGGCAAAGTAATACAAAATCTATTTCGAATTTTGTGCAATTTTTCAATAGAAAATAAAGTCAGAGAAACCTTAGCTATTCTTTATAATGTTTTGATTTAGTTAAACTAGCTTTTGGCAAAGTTTCCCCTTGGGCATGTTAAGCTTTTTTCTTTCAAAAAATAAACTTACACGCACTCGTAGTTCTTTAAAGATTTCAATGATCGAAAGTAAATTTACCATTAAATGTATGTATCCATTGTTAATGACTTACCTGAAAGAAGAAGGAAAAAAATTGTTTAAAAAAAAATATAGAAAAATTAATGGAAATAAAATATAAATATTATGTATTATAAATCTCTCTGATCAAGGCCTATAAGAAAGGTTTTTCTTCCACATTTTTTTTTGGATCAGTTACATTTTTAACACGGTATTCATAAATAGGACTTAAATGATTTTACTGATTCCCAATCTGGGGGATATTCTTAACATTTTCCAAAATAAAACTAAGTTCTTGTTTCTTTCATTTTAATATCGTGTCTTAAGAGTTATTTTATCAGATTTAGTTTTTTTTTCGCACCTGACGTTGCAAGGTGATTATTTTCTTTGTAGGAGACATAAAACATCAAAGGAACTTAAACTTATAAAACAAAATATCATAGATGTATTTCATAAATGCAAAGTGTTCTGCAAGATTTTTAATACAGACAAAATTTCTGTAGCAAGATGGAATGAATAGCAGATAAAGTCGATTTGTGATGAAAAGGCGAAACAGCCTAAGGACAATACTTATGTTGCTTTGCCTTGTGATCACAGATCGACTTTAGCTGTTATTCCATGTGAATACAGATGAATCACAACTGCCGCTGCCATATGTAATTTTTCGATGTTCGCATATCACGCAAAAACTGCTTGATCAATTTCAATCAAATTTATTTAGGGTTATTTCTTAGACGCTTGGTCTCAATTTTCAATTAAAATTGTCACGATATTACTGTTAAATATCAAAGTATTTAAGTTTTAAAATTGCTAAAAATATTAATTTCACACATAGAAACAAGCATGTAAACATAACAAATTGTTGAATGGAAATTGATATATGAAATGAAATATGATAGTAAATGTGTGTGCTTTGTTTTTTGTCGTTCCCACGACAATTTAAAAAAAAAACTAAATTGTTTACTAAATATTTTGAATAAAATTTTAAAATGTCTGAAAATAAAAGCTGTTTGTTTAAGAAGAAAATATTTGAAAAATTACTAAAGTTGTGTTCGAAAATTTGTCAAATAAATTTAGAAGGAATTTATTTCGTACTAATATGCACCATATCCTTATAGCCTGGTGCTTTAACGTCCTTTTGGACTTAAATAAGGTAACGGCACATTACATTTTATAGCCCGGTACTTTTATGTTTATAAGTGACCGAAATAACTTCGATTATAACTTAATTAAAAACAGGCTACGCATACAAAGTCGCGGGGATTAGCTAGTTACAAATAAAAAACGTTAAAATTACTTTTTCAATGATGCCTATGTTATACCACTTTTTTCTACGGCCTCGACTGAAACCTTTTACAGCATTAATAGCCTAATGTAAAAGCGATCTAAGGAAATAAATTAAAAAGTGGTAATGTTAGTAAAAGTCTTTGTAAAAGAAAAAATAAGTGAAAGAGCCATGCCAAAATTTTGTTTCTCGCTAGCCGTTTAAAAGAAGAATAGGGTAAAAATGTAGCTTAGAATTTTCTCAAACAAAAAACTTTTTTGGAAATTATTATTTTGAATCAAACTATTTTTTGAACAGAGCCTGTGACTTAAGGCTTTTGAAGAGTCAAATTAAATGAGCTTCAAGTCAAAGAATTGAATCACCGCTGAATTTTTCAGTGATTCAAATGATAAGAAACCATCCATACTAAGCTTTACAAAAAAAATCAATCAAAAAAGCACGTTCTGGCTTATAAATAAATAAATGTATTATCTCGGAACTAGTTTCGATTTTCAAGTATGAAATATGTGAGAAAATCTTCTATCGTCAATATTTCATTATAAGTATAATTGAGCATCCTAGGATGTAATAGTACATAAACAAGGCAAAGATTTTCTTTTTATAGTTTACTTAAAATTGAACTTGTAACAACTTTTTTTATACACTTAAGCAAGGAGCAATTTAAAAGTAGACTCAATCATGGAAAACATAAAAAGAGCATTGCAATAATTTTTTTTATTGGTGCCATGATTTCAAGAAGTACATATACATGTGTATAAGGATCTACTAAGTCCAACTAAGCGCTTCAATTTAACATTTCATTTATCGTTTTAATTACGCTAAGATTTTTCTTTTACATTCACTGATAAAATTTTAATATTAAATTTTTTTTTGTCTATTGCGACAAAAAACATACATTCGCCATTTAACCCAACAGTGCATGAGATACGCGTATGAAATTTTTAAATACCATTATTATTTTCCCATGATGCACTACAACGATTACGCTGCGCACTTCCTGCATTTCATGGCTTGTGCATTTTTTTTTTGCACCTCAAAATCATTGCACTTCATCAGGCAGTAGAACGAAATAAGATGAGAAATTTAAAAGAAAAAAAAAATGCTTTTGCCAAAACTAAGAAAACTGTAAACTACTTCAGATAACAAATATTTAAAGTTGCACAAGCACACACACATTTGAGCTTGTATGTTTGTAGGGATATGTGTTATATTGAAACTCCCAGTCGGAAATTTAATATGCAGTGACAAAGTCAATACGTTAAGAAAAAGTTTTGGCGTAAAAAAAATAATAAACATTGCATTCATTTTCGTTAAGGAAATATAAACAAAAAACAATGGAAACATCTTAGCAAAATAAGTTTTAATTAACAAAAATTAAATAAAAATCAAAATCAAAAAACAAAAAAAAAAACAAAAGAAAAATTTTAAAAATGTTGAAAAAGTCGAAAAATGTTGACAAGCTAGAAATAAAATAAAAAATTTTTGATAGTCGAAAAATTTTGATTAAGTCAAAAAATGTTGTTGAAGTCAAAAAATGTTGATAAAGTCGAAAAATGCTCATAAAATTAAAAAATGTTGATAAAGTTAAGAAATGTCGATCAAATCGAAAAATGTTGATCAAATCGAAAAATGTTGATAAAGTCAAAATATATTGCTTAAGTCAAAAAATGTTGATGGATTTGAAAGATGTTGATAAAGTCGGAATATGTTGATAAAGCCAAAAAAAGTTGATTAAGTCAAAAAATGTGTATAGTGTTGAAAAATTTTACAAAAATCAAAAAATGTTGATAAAGGCGAATGAAGTTAAAGAAGTCGAAGCAAATGTTGATAAAGTAAAAATATATTGATCAAGCCAAAAAATGCTGACAGATTCGAAAGATGTTGATAAAGTCGAAAAATGTTGATAAAGCCAGAAAATGTTGATTAAGTCAAAAAATGTTGCTAAAGGTGAAAAATTTTTACAAATCAAAAAATGTTGCTTAAGGCGAATGTAGTTAAGAAGTCGAAGCAAATGTTGATTAAGTAAAAAATGTTGATAAAGTCAAGAAATGTTGATCAAATCGAAAAATGTTGATCAAGTCGAAAAAAGTCGATAAAGTCAATATATATTAATTAATCCGAAAAGTGTTGATAAACTCGAAAGATGCTGATAAAGTCGCAAAATGTTGATAAAGGCAGAAAACGTTGATTAAGTCAAAAAATGTTGCTAAAGTTGAAAAATTTTTAAAAATCGAATAATATTGATATAGGCGAATGCAGTTGAAGAAGTCGAAACAAATGTTGATAAAGTCAAGAAATGTTGTTCAAATCGAAAAATGTTGATCAAATCAAAAAATGTTTATAAAGTCAAAATATATTGCTTAAGTCAAAAAATGTTGCTAAAGTTGAAACATTTTTAAAAATCGAAAAATGTTAATAAAGGCGAATGAAGTTGAAGAAGTCGAAACAAATGTTTATAAAGTAAAAAATGTTGATATAGTTGAAAAAGTTGATAGAGTCATAAAAATCTTGGTAAAGCCAACAAATTTTGATCTTCGTTTGTGATTTGATTTTTAAAAACTGTTACTTAAAATTCAATAGGTCCCTGCTGCTAGCTATATTTCTGTATAGCTGATTGTTGCAGCTTTTCCTATCGGCAATGCGCATTTGCGTTGCAATCATCGTTGCAGATTGACAGAGAAAAAGTTGCGAGAACGAGAGAAAAGAGTGGTAAAAGGCATGAAAGTTTAAAACATCAGAATTAGAATTTGTGTTTGGAATTTTCAAGTGCTGCAACAGCAGCAGCAGCAGAAGCAACAATCAAAACAACAACAACAATAACAGCAGCAGCAGCAGGGGCAGCATGTCAGTCACTATCGCGCTTTTATTTGGCTGCTTCTTTTCGTTTTTGCTGTTGTTGTTTTTATATTTCTTCTTGCCATATCAAGCCATGTTGTGTTGTTGTGAAATTGTAATTACAGTCTTTGAGTTGTGTTTAACATGCGATTGAATTTTGTTAACTTGGCCAAAACAATTTTTTCTTTTTTGGCAAACTCGAAACAATTCAACGTCTTGGTGTTAAGAAAAACAACGAATTACACAGCTTTCAAGTGCAAGAAGTCGAGCTTAACAGTCTAACTGTGTGCTGTGTATGTATTTGTTGTATTTAACAAGAGGTTAAAAATTTGCCACTTTAACTTAAAAATGTGGGAAATTTATTGATTTTTTGTTTTTGGCCTGAGTTGCCATTGTCTTTTGGTTTTTTTTGGGGGCATTTTAATAAAATTAAATTTAAGCATAATAAAATGATTTTTATGTAAAACTTAATAGCATTTTATTGAATTGCATAATTTGTGGCTGACAAACAAAAGACTTAAGCAACAAACTTTATTTGTTTACTCAAAGTGATGAATATGTTGTTATTGATATTGCGTCGCTGTCTGTCAATTAATTAGCTTTGATGAATATGCGTTGATTTTATTTGTTTTCTTATTGACAAATTTAATTTAAAAAAATTTGTTATAAATTTACAAATAATAAATACAATAAATATACAACAACAAAGCAAGCGCGTAATAAAAATCGAAAAAAACAAGTCATAAATTTGTGCCAAAAATAATCAAAAACCTGTGATAAATGCAAATTGGTTATGTTATTTTAAGCGCTGAATCAGATTCTCAACAATAGAAATGACTAAAGTTAAGCTGTGATTTCATTTACATGTAAGTGTAAAATCAATAGTTTTTTTCTTAAAAAAAAGTGTTGTGTTTATTATATAAAATATTTTAGCTACTATTACTATACAAATGTTAAAAGGCGTCAAAATATTTTGCTCAAGGCTGCACCTGTCAATCATATTAAAAAAAAAAAAATACTTCAATTTTGCTTTTATTACAAAATCGAATAGTAAATAATTACAATCAAAATGAACTGTGGAAAAATAGTTGGAAAAAATTCCACAAAATTTTTTATGCAAACTTATCACTGAATTTCCATTTTAGTTCGTTTGTCTTGCAAACAAAATCAAAAGTGATGACAAACATAAAAGATGATGAAAACAAAAAACACCGACCAACCTCACCAAACAACATAGCGCGTTGGTTTGACCTTCAAAAAATGAGGATATATATGTTGTCAATAGCTTGGTTTGTCTTACAAGAGATTCACTGCTAAGTATGTAGTTGGTCAGTGGGGTCAACTGTGTTGTTTAAACAATGAAATTTTGTTAAATATTTAGCTAAAAAGCTTTATGTTGATTTTAGGGGTTCGTTTTAGAGAACAAGTTTTAGTTGCTACTACCAAGAGAGCTTAGACAAAAATGTTAATTTATTAAGCAGGTCTAGCCATATTGAAGGTCAACTTTATTAAAATGTGTATTAAATGTTAATTGAAAATGCCTGGAGCTATGGCAACGATAATGTTGCGGTAGATATTAAAAATTTGTGAATTTTTTTATAAAATTTTAGTTTTTATTTAAAAAAGGTAATCATTTATTTATGAGTTTTTTAATTCCTTAACCAAACTACCAACATTTTTAAACCAAAATAAAAATTTTATGATTTTTTGTAGATGCTAGAGACTTTTGAAGCTTCATCGGAATAAATAAATGCAACGGCAGTTGCACACAATAAAATTTGCTATGAACTCTTTAACAGCGGATTTTTAATTTAATCAAAAATACTTTACTAGGGATATACAATTTATTCAACGATATTCCCTGCCCAATATGTCAAGAACAAAGTAAGATTTTAACCTTGAAACCAATTTTAAGCTCAATTCGAGGTCAACTGTTTTTTTTTATATACAAAGCTATATTTTTTATAGCAGATTTGTATTCTAAATAAAAATAAAAATTAAAAATTAAAATCTAAAAATTAAAAACTAAAAATTAAAAATTAGAAATTTAAAATTAAAAGTTAAAAGTTAAAAATTAAAAATAAAAAATTAAAAATTAAAAATCAAAAATTAAAAATTAAAAATTAAAAATTAAAAATTGAAAATTAAAAATTAAAAATTAAAAATTAAAAAATTAAAAATTAAAAATTAAAAATTAAAAATTAAAAATTAAAAATTAAAAATTAAAAATTAAAAATTAAAAATTAAAAATTAAAAATTAAAAATTAAAAATCAAAAATTAAAAATTAAAAATTAAAAATTAAAAATTAAAAATTAAAAATTAAAAATTAAAAATTAAAAATTAAAAATTAAAAATTAAAAATTAAAAATTAAAAATTTAAAATTAAAAACTCAAAATTAAAAACTAAAAATTAAAAACTAAAAATTAAAAATTAAAAACTAAAAACTAAAAACTAAAAATAAAAATTAAAATAAAAATTAGGATGGAAATGTTTTGTTTGCAAAAAATTCAAAGTCAAACGTTAAAAATTAAAAATAAAAATTAAAACATAAATAAGAATGGAAATGTTTTGTTTGTAAAAGTTTTTCTGTAGGATTTTTAGTTTTTCCGTTGGTGATAAAGACAGTTTTGGGTAAGATTTCACTTTTAATAATTTTTTCGATTGAACTATTAATTTTTAGTAAAAATTGCGCTAAGTAACAAGTAAAAATTGGTTACAAAATAACTACAAACAAAATTTCTTTTATTATTTTGTGATAAAATCGCTATAATTAAAATTCTTTATTTTATAAAAAGACGATTGATCGATTGAAAATTAAGTGAAACAATAATTTAAATTATATTATTTTATTGTCGCTCTGAATAAGAGGACAAACAATCCTCGAAATGTCGGCGCAACAATAAAATAATATGGGTATTCATCTAAGCGCGTAAAACCCTCGGAAGCTGTGCAAGTTGTGCATTTTTGCGCCTTCGGAAACGAACAGTCAAAAATCGTATGAAAAGTTTTTTGAACAAACTAGAAAAGATTACGTGGCAATTTTGTTGGGCAAACTTGCGCTGCTAATTTGTGCAATTGTTGTCACTCTCTTTTCCCATCCGATTCTCTCAGCAAAAATTTATTTGTCACTCTCTTTTCCCATACGATTCTCTCACAAAAAAATGACATGCTCATCAACTGCCAACAATTGCACAAAATATTCGAAGGGGCGTTCGTGAAACATATCGCGCAAAATTGCCTATTTGCACAAATGGGAAACTTGAGCGTTTAGATGAATACATGAATCAATGAATGATGAATCAATTATTGTTTCATTTAATTTTTAATCGTTTTTAGCCTTTTTATAAAATAATTTTTTTTTTATTTTATTGTAACATTTTTTTCCAATGACTCATTAATTTAAAAAAAAATTCACTATAAATAAAAACAATTATTTATTATATTCTTTGGCCAATGTCAAGAATTTTTTACTCCTAGCAATTTTATCTCTTAGACGAAAAAAAAAAATGTGTGACGTCATAAGTAAAAACATGTCATAATTATGTAAATAAAAAAAAATATTTTTCTTAATATTTTCAAAAATTTTAACTCGCTTAGAAAATGTCTTTTAACCTTTTAGAAACAAAAGACTTTAGCAAAGCACCTGCAAAGTATATTTTGCATTTAAGTACTGTAATATCTATTTATAGCGCAACGAAAATTTCGCTTGCAACTCATCGAAAAAGTAATCAAAAGGTTTTAAGCATTCATAAATTCCTCGATTACTGAATGCATTACTTTAACATTGGCATTTGACATTTAATTTTGAAATTTTATTTTAATGACCTTTATTAGCAGCGATTTTCCTTGTTTTATTACAACTTTGTATATCCTGCATACAAAATACTTAAGCCCAATATGTATCGTAATGAGTGTGCTGCGCAATAAAATTAATTCTTTTTTGCATTAACTTTATGCAAAAACACAACAACGTTCATTACTTAGCATAACTGTTGATTTCTAAACATAATGCTGTGTAAATCTCTCATAAAAATCTCAATTAAAAGCATAACTCGCTGTCATTAGGCACGCTTAGTATCTGTGTGAATAGTATGGATAGAAAAAATAGAAATGCTAACGCCTTAGTTGCAATCTGAACGACACGTATGCTTCAATCTAAATATGCTTCCCATGATCGCAAAAAAAAAAATAGAAAAAGAATATCAAATGTGGCAGCACAGCCTTTGCATAGCACCAAACCTTTGCTTTCGAAATCTGTTCTGGCTGCTATTTTTGCTTCCTCAATGGTGCATTTTGATTCGTTTTTGTTTTTTTTTTTTGTAATAAATATTTACAATTTATCATCACTTTTATTTCTTCTAATTAGCAACAACAGAGGCTGCTAGAACTTTAACTACTACCACACACATACATTCGGGAATTCCAACAAAAACTTGCACTCAAACATGAAAGTTACTGTTATAGCAGCACGCAGCACAGATATTGCAGCGCTTAACATTAGCAATGCAATTACTTTTGCGAAAAATTGCATCATTTCTTTTTGATTCAAATTTTATTAGAAGCTTAAAAATTTGTATAGGCAAACTATCATCATTTCGTTCGCTTATGTGGTAGAGTTCTCCTTTAAAGTTGCAAGCAAGGCATTAATTTGCATATTAGCAGTAAAAATGAGCGTTGATTTGTTATCTTGTGCTGACACGCAACTGAGCGGTTTTTTTTTTTTTGAATATTTGACACAGCAGGAAGAGTATTTAGGGTTTAATGAATTTCGTATGAAGTAAGCTATTTGATGAAAGAAAGTAGTTTCTTAGTCGAAAAAATTTTGAGCCAATTTACAGAATTTTTAAAGATTTTTTCAATTTTTGCACTGAAACTTGATATTTCAATGGCAGCCAAAATTTATTTGAGCGGTGAAAATAATAAAGTTATGCAGTAAAAGAACTAAATCGAAATTTCAAGTCTCGGGACACATTTGAAAGCTGTCCACCTCAAAAGGCTTGAATGTATCAATGTTTTTGTTAGCGAAACTGCTGCTGAAAATGCTATGAAATTGCACAAAATACTGCCCACAGTTTACCGCCGAATTAATTTTATCAACGTTAAACAAATTTTAATGTGGCTGAAAAATAAAATATTGATAAAAATTTTTATGATTAATTCATCACTTAAAATTGAATTAAAAAATTACCATCATTTGATGGGAGCTAACTGACTCGCAGTTCACCGTTTTTTTTTATCAAAGTGTCCATATTATTCAAGCAGTAAATCGCGAGCAGTATTTTATTGTATTTTGACACTTCAATTTTTGAAAGCAGCAAGAACAAGGTCAAAATAGAAAAAGGAATTTTCACTTTACTTTAATTAAATTTTTGTTTGGGTTCACAACAAATCTATGCAAAACATATCAAGCTTAAAATTCCTACTCATTGGCATAAAAGGTCACTGATGATTCCAATTAGCAATGGATGAAACTAGTAAGACTAACTTTAGCAGTTTTTTCATTTTAATGTTTGTACTTGTAATTTTATTTTGGTTGTTTTGGTTTTCATTGGAAATGATGATAATTTCCAAGTTTTGAGTCTAGGAGAGACTCGCCTTCTCACAACTAAGTAGCTCATCTCCGGACGGGTGTCCAAGGGATCTCCAGAGGATACTTGACCAAAAGGCCGGAAGTTTGTGAGCTGCTTGAACTGCTTGCAAAAAAATCATCCCTGGCCACTCCCAGGTGAGTGGCGATCAGGAACTTTAACCACTTACGCGGACTTCTACAAGCAGCTCCATTCTCCTCGATTGGAGAAGGCGCGCGCAAAACAGAGGCGCCTGGCGAGAGCTAATGAGGTCGGCCGTAACCTGACAACGGGTTGTTATGGCCATCTAAGTAAGTAAAGTAAGTAATTTTATTTTGGTGCTATCACACACTCAGTAAAATAATAATTCGTTATCGCTAAAATAAATTTTGTATTTAGCAAACAAAAGACTTAAGTAACGAACTTTTTTTTTTTTTTTTTTTTTTTTTATTTAAAATTATTATAGTTGGTGACAAATTCTAGCAGAAAATGAGCAGGTTCTTGCAAACGTTTGAAAATACGAAAGGTCTACTTGTCTACTTGTGCAGCTTCAAAAACTATTCGATCGCAAAGTGCTCCCACAAATTCATTGATTAGATGTATAAGCAAAACAGCGTTGATGAAATCCTATCAAAGTTATGCAAAACAATGGAATGCATACTTGCGTGTTAGTAATAGAATTGCAAGAAATCCTATATCTACAGTGAGATTTGCGAAATGATCGCTCCTTAAAAAAATTTATACAAATCTCCAAGTAGTTCCCAACTCCGCAGCATTCTACGGATTAATTTACTACATGGTTCAAAAAGTCCCGGGAATTTTGGTGGGATCGCACCACCACTCTCAAATCGATATTATTTTTCAGAAGTGACAACTTTTTAAAGAGTAGTGTCAAATTTTGATGAAATTTCATACAGTAGTTTTGAAGTTATCGCTGCATGAGCGACACTACTTTTGGTATTTCGTAAGCAATAGAAAAAAGTGAATTTCGCATTTTGAAAAAACATTGCATTGTGATCGGAAATAACGAGAAGAAAACATTGGAATGGATCCAAAAACATTATAGCACATCTGCTCCGCCGAAAACAACTGTTTACAGATGGTTTGATGAATTTGGGTCGTACGAGCACCACATTCAGGCCGGCCAAATGAGGCTACCACTTAAGAAAATATCAAGAAAATCCATCTGATCGTTTTATAAGTCAGCAAAGTGAAATTGAGAGAGCTAGCAGATATAATGAAGTTGTCAATCGGAAGTAATTTCAATATTTTGCATGAGCATTTGAAAATGAAAACGCTCTGTGCGCGCGATGGGTGCCGCATTTGCTGAGAATTGATCAAAAGCAACATCGTGTCGGTGATTTGGAGGCCAATTTGGAGCTGTTTCAGGCGTAATCCGAAAGAGTTTTTGCGTTGATTCGTAACAATGGATGAAAAATGGATCCATCACTACACATAGGAGTTCAATAAGCAATCGGCAACATGGTTTGAATTCGGTGAGAGTCGTTCAAAGCACCTAAAAATGCAAACGTCGGCTGGAAAGATGACTGCCAGCATATTTAGGGACGCACATGGCATAATCCTCATCGACTACATATCTTGAGAAAGGCAGAACCATCACGAGCGAACAATGAAATGAGGAATGTGCTGTTTCACCACTACAATGTTCCAGCTCATTCTACCCCTCATTGCTACTCCACCCACCATATTCCACAGACTTGGCCCCCAGCGACTACTATCTGTTTTCAAACTTGAAGAGATGACTCCAAGGGAAGAGATTTTACTCAAACGAGAAGGTCGACGTCCAAACTGATGCCTATTTTGAGAGCCTCGACGTCGACTACTATAAAAAAAGTATCGAAATGTTGGAGGATCGTGTATTTCCCTCGAAGGGAACTATGTTGAAGAATAAAATATCATTTTTAATAATGATACAAAAAAATTGCCCATTACCGTCAAGATTTGCGCTATCTAGTAATTTTTAAAGCAAAAAATTTGTTTTGGGACCACTGTAAAGCGGCTCTTAATGCTTACATTACAAGAAGAACAGCTTCAAATAAGTTTTCAAAAATTGTATGAATTCCTTTAGTTCAAAATCGAAATTTTCTGCCGTTTTCTATTAATCTCAGACACTACGCTCTTAGAAATAGCTATACTCTGTTCAGACCATCATGAACTAACTAAATACGTATGTTAGATAAGTGCACACATAAGTCAATTTTTGGTGACCCTACCACCCCAAATATATTTGCTCGAATTTTCATTTGCAACTGTCACTTATTAAACAAAAAAGTATTAGTGAACTTCTATGCTCTTTTAAGCACAAAAGTTCAAATATTACTTTTTTCGTTTTACTTTTAGTACTATAACAAATTTAAGGAAATTTAAACAAAATTAGAAACCATATGCAAATTTTAAATCTCAGTTTTCTCTACTATTCCAACACTGCTACCATTTGAATACCTAAATAGTGAAAATCTCACTAAAAACCAAACTCAAGACAGCGTGTTAAATTGTGAATTCTTAGCAAGAAATAGAAAAAAACACACAGAAATAATTTGCATGCTTCGCTAGCATTAGATGAAGAGAAGAGAGAAAAAAACCAAAGAAACTGTCACTTTGTGCAAAGTGCAATGGTAAAGGCATCACAACGTTTATTGTTATTTGTTGTTGATATGCAAATTTAGCTGTCTCTTAGTATGCGTAATTCCTTTAAGTGTTGCCCTAGTGACCAAATGAACTAATTTAATTTAATAGAAAAAATAAAGCGAGCGAGCGCGCACAAAATACAAAATGTTAGACATAGCAACAAAACCAAAAAAAAAAAAATAAAAACAATAATAACAACAGCAGCAATTGCTATAAGCCAACAACAAATGGTAAATAACTTAAATTTAATTTTGTATTCTATGCCATTAAGTTAAGTGAAATTTCAGCGCCAGTTGTGAGATAAAAAAATAAATTGCATTACGCAGCCGTAGCTTAATTTTATGTTTAAGCATAAAATGGAAAAAATTTAAGTTAATTTCTACAATGAAATTGGAAAGAAAATTAAATAGATTTTTTTGCATTATTTTTGCTATTTTTTTATATTCATAAAAAATATTTTTCGGCAATTTTATTTACGTCGAAAAATATCTAAGCTGTAAAGCTTAAAGAAAGCAAAGCTAAATAGCTTAACATGGGCATTTAGCATTATTTTAAGCATGCTAAAATTGTTTTGTTTTTTTAAAGTAAAGGCTACTTAATTTTGCGCACTTGATGCTCTCTAAGGTGCCTTGAATTTCTTTTTGTTTTAACATGCAGCAGCTATATTTTAGAAAATGTTGCAGCAGCAAAAAATAAAAATACAAAGTAATGCGATTCAGCAAAGAAAGTGTTAAGAAAGTTAATTTATTTGCTCAGAGATGTCAGAGCATGAGAAAATTTTAAATTTTTTTTCTTTCTATTCTTTGGCTGTGTGTAGTAGCATTCAAATTGAATTTTATGCGAAAATGTTAATTTTATTTTATATCCATTTTAATTTTTTAACAGCATGAATTGCTGCTGAAATTAGAGAGAAATTTGCTAAACTTAAGGGTTTGTCCATAAAAAGATGTACGGATAAGTGGGGGATTTTGTAAAAACGAAAAAAACAGGGGGAGAGATCGTGGCCTTTTCGGATGTCCATAAGAAACGAATAAAAAATAAAATAAAATAAAATAAAATAAAATAAAATAAAATAAAATAAAATAAAATAAAATAAAAGGGGGTATCACAACCCTTTGTAGAATTTTTTTTTTCGAGGGGTAGGGGGAGGGTAGCAAAATTAGACAAAAGTGGGGGAATTGTGAAAGTATTACAATTTTGGCGGATGTCATTTATGGACGATCCCTGAGCGTTGATTTTTAATTTTCATTGAGATAATTTTTCATTGCAGGTTTGTTACTTAAGTCTTTTGTTTATTGTCAAGGCAAGTTTATAACTAAAATATTTCGTTTCAAGGAATTTACGTACGTACAAGGGGAGGTTTAATAAAAACGAAAAAAAAACAGGGAGGAGAGAAAGTGGACCACCTGGAGGAATTCTGGTACTACAAGAGTTTTGGCGCACGTCTTTTATGGAAAATCCCTGAACGTTAATTTTTGATTTTCAAAGAGATAATTTTTCATTGCAGGTTTGTTACTTAAGTCTTTTGTTTATTGTCATTGTATGCTTAGATAAGCAAAAGTTTATAGCTAAAATCTTTCGTTCAAAGATATTTAACTTTTTAGTTTTATTACAAAAAAAAAAAAAAAAACTTTTCACTCAACTTTTTGTTGCTGCTGCAATTTTATTTCCTTGTGGTAAACCACAACAACAATTTGTCACAGTGACGCTGTCTTCCTGTGCTTGTTGACTTGAAATGTCCAAATTGCAATAAATTCGTTACTCACATGTGTGTGTGTGTGTAGTACCATCAAGCATCCGCTTGCTCCGTAATATTGTAATATGTTTTCAAACAAAGGGCAAGGCATCATCGACTGCCATCGCACGAGAGCTTTCACATGGCAATAAAAATACAAAATTGTTGCTGTTACGCTTGCATCTCTGATCGAAGTAAATTTATTGTTAAAAAGAAAACTTTTTATTTTCGTAATTTTAAAATGTAATTTTTTTGTTTTTCATCTTTTGAATACTCTGACTTTGCGCAATGCATTTCTTTGAAGTTATTTTGCAGTTGTTGTTTTTTTTCTTGATTTGTGAGCAAATTCGATGATGCGGTGGTTGATAATGTGGATGATGATGCAGGAAGCGCATAATTAAGATAAAAAAAAAAGTTGTGAAACACATGAAATTGCAGCAGCCAAAGGCGTAATTGTCATTGTCCAAAGTAGGCTGTACTTTTGCTAGGGTGGATTTTAGTTATTGATTAAATGTTCAAAAATGTTGTCAGTAAAAAGTAATCAGAAAGAAATATGAGTAACCGATGCAGCTAAAGTTATGGGATTAATTTTACTACCAAGTAAGTTAATTATTTCTTATACGTCATGTTGGGCTAAAATAATATGAGCCAAATATTTAATCATCGTAAATGTTTATTCCTTTAAAAATGTTTTCAAGGAAATAGATGCTCTAAATATTCATCTTATATTTATACAAAATAGTTATATGAAGTGTTGCTAAATCTGCGTATGACTTAGCGTATGATACTTGGAATGAAATCATAAGTTAGTACTGCTTACATTATATCATCTGCCATTTAAAATTATTAGGACTTTTTTCGTTAAAGCCATCTGCTCAAACAGAAAAATAAATTAAAAAAAATTTTTTTTTTTAAATTTTTTCAGCCGTTTTATTTTGAATTGCAAAGCCTTATATAACGCGGCCACCTACACAATCAGTACGTTTTATAGAACATTTCAAGCTAAAGATAAACGCTTAAGGCGTGCAGGCTTAAACTGTATCAAAACGTAACTATGAGCATTAGAAATTCTAAAGCTACAAAGAATAAAATAATATTACAGGTTACTCATACGTCATAAAGCTCGAAATTTATGGAATAATTCGATTTAAAAAAAGCTTTTTTTCAATTTTTATTTATAGATTTTGGTTCTTAGAACTTACGCTTAGTTGAACTTGTTATTTGGTTGATTTTGGCTGTGTTTGGCTATGTTTGATATGTCTCACCTCTTTAGCGGCCATAAACAAAATTTAACAGTTTTTTAGAGCAGTTAAGCCTTAGCGAAATGTCAAAAGTATTTCGATGCTTAGTAGTATCAAATCTTATTTATGAGTTTCTGAATTAGCTTTAAGTTTATAAGGAAAATTGAAGAAGCACACATGTTATTTGGTTCTCACAAGTCCTTAGTGACTTTTTTTAGTTTGTATTTAAGTTTTCTTTACAAATTTAACTTTAAATTTAGTCAAAAAGGAATATGAAGCACTGAATACGTACTTTAATTGCCCTTACTCAAACGTCATTCTTTAAATTGAAGAAAAAATTTGTTGTAAAAAAATTAGCAATTAAAATGAACATGAAATTTTGAAAAGAATTTTCTCTAATAAATTTTTTACAACAGTTAAAATTCTTCGCTTAAAGTGTTATCGGCATTTATATTATAACTTTGAATCATGAAATCTTTGGGAAATTTTGATAATATGCACCTAGTCTCGATAGCACTTTAAATACGGTCCACCCTAAGGTATAGGTAGTAATGTGTTTCTGCATTCAATAGCAAGCCATTCAAAATAATAAAACACGATTTTACATGCCAAACGAACACGTAATCATCGTATGTCTTGTAATGGCATGTAACGTTACGGTTTTTTTCTGCTCCTTAAATTTACACAATTAAATTTTTATAAATGGTCAGCGACATCAATAAATTTTTTTGCTGATATAATTTTTTTTTTTTTTTTTTATGCAACCATTGCAACTCCCTATCGATGCGGTTGTAAATTTGCGCTTTTAATTACAATTTCTGTGATTTGATTATGTAAGTTATGGGAAACCATGCATATAGTGAACATCAACATAGTACATCATAGTGTTATTCAGTGAAATTTGTTAAAATGAAATTGTTTCTGTTTTATTACCAAGTAATTGAATGTATAATTGCAATTAACATGACCAAAGCAAGGAAGGAAGAAAATATCTTTTTTTTGAGGTGACCATCAGAAATACCATAAGTATAACTTTAGTGGAAAAGGAGATTTAATATTTAAAGCGGAAATATCGGTTGATTAAGTCTTTCGAAGGTTCGGGAGGGTTTTATGTCAGTTCACACAGTTATCTCTAATCTTGTTTTGGACAAACGAACAGATTTTTTATCCTAATTTTTTTTTAAAAAAACGTGGATGCGTTTGCATCATGTCCGTATTAAATTTTTTTGAGAAGTCATCAAACAAAATCGTTAGTTGAGCTTTTGTTCTTAAACTTAAATATAGCTTTAGAAATTATTCCATGCAAGACAGCACTTTTAAGTGTTAAATCACTGAAATTTCTATAAGAAAAAAATAAATAAAAATAATTGAAAAAGTTCGTTTCTTAAGTTTTTTGTTTTAAGTATCAATTTCCATTTTTTTTAATTTAAGTCACTGAAATTTCTAAAAAAAAAAAATAAAAAAAAAATAAAAAAAAATTTAAAGTTTGTTTCTTAAGTCTTTTGTTTTCAATATCAATATTTGTTTTTTTTTTATATAAATATAATTGAAATTCACTGAAATTCCAATAAAAAATCACTGAAATTCCTATAAAAAAAGTAAATAAAAAAATTAAAAAAGTTCGTTTCTTAAGTCCATTGTTTAGTATATCAATATGTAACTATTTTAAGTACATGAATATAAATACGTCCATTGATGTATTGATAAAATTTTTCTCATCAAATAGTTAACTCTAAGTCTTTTGTTTTAGAAAAACATCAAAATCGAACTCTTCAACATTTTTCTTGAAATACATGCAACTTGAACTGCTTTATCGACAAAATCAACTACATTACCATAATTTAACATGACTCTCCAATAAGTTTGTATTTTTGTAGTGTGTACTGTGTACTTTGTTTATCTTGTTATTTTTATATTATGAACAAAAGTAATATTGCTGAAAATAAAAGTGAAATTTTCCCGCGAGCTGCCTCTTAACAACTCATACATTCACCCTCTACATAACAACAACAACAACAACAACAACAACAACAACAACAACAATGTAACATAGTTTATGGCAATAACAATAGCCACAACGGCGATAGCAAGCAGCAGCAGCAGCACAACACTCGCTGAGTGTGTCTTAGCGCATAGAGCAGCCAGCGTATGATTGAAAAGCACTTGGAGATTCATTTCAACAAAAATTTATGTTTTGAAGAGTTCGTCAGTCTGGCTGTCGATTGTTAACTATCTTATGTACGTATGGCTTGTGTGTTTTTTTTTTGTTTTTCATTGTAACTCGTGGGAGTTCATGCAATGAACTTTTTTTTTTTTTGTAACTGACTGTTTAGTAAAGTGTTTATTGTTATGTATGTTAGTTTCACTTGACAGTTGCTGTTGGGTTTTTTCTGTATGAAAATAAAAAGAAAAATTTAGATGCTATTCAAAATAATTATGATATGTTAAGTTGTAAATTATCACAGCTGCTAGGAGTTTGAAAAAATTGCTAAAGAAAAACTTTTTAAAGTTTTGTTTTTGCATAAAGTAATAATGTATTTAATAGACAACTTAGTTTGCAGAAAGTCTTGATTAAGTAGTTGTTGCTTAAGTTGTTTTTAAGTTAAATAAGAATTTTTTTCATTTTATGAACACTTACGCTCGTAAAAATTGTTTTGAAAAATTACGATTTTTATTGGTAAATGAGTTTTCAAGTGGTAATCTGTGATGTTTTCTCTGCTGCTGCCAGATCTATCATGTTTTATGCGTAGCAAGTATGGGTATATTGGCGAAAAAACTATTAAGACTTTTATTTAAAAACTTATATTTTTATCACAAAATACTCCCAGCTGTATGTTGTACCTAAAAACCGATTCTTAGACACAGTTTGTTTCAACGTTACTGAGACTTTTAGCCAACCTTCAACACTGCCAAAAACATAAAATAAGAAAGTATTAAAGAAAGGTATTTTTGGGCAGCTTAATGAAGAAAGCTGCACTCTGATCTGGATGTTGAACTGCCACAAACTTTTTTTGAAGTGAAATTTCTTTAGCAAGAGTAAGATTTGACATCAGGTGTGTATACTGAAACGCAAAAGCGATACTATTTTATTAGCCGTTCTTTCACTTAGTATAGTTTTTGCCTCGTAGGTAAGGCTTAGTTGAAGGGATCTAGAATAGCTGGAGCAGTAAATGATACATCAAATTAAAGTACTCATCAAGCAGAGTACCCGGAAATTATCAGCTTTGAGATCGGTGAATCAAAAGCTGAGATATAAGAGTGGAAAAATTTCCAATTTTTTCAATTTAATCAAGCATTGCGTTGAAAAAAAAAATCTACATACTACTCTCTCTCTCCCTAATTTATTAATCGATGAAGTACTGTAATTTTTCATGTATGGAAAGCTATACCCTTTGTGTTGTATGTTTCACAAATGAAATTGTTACAGTGATATTTTGTTTATTTGCTTGCTGGCTGCCTACTTTGTGTATGGAGCTGTAGGTAGTTTGCTTGCTGGCTGCCTGCATTGTATATGGAGCTGTAGGCAGTCTGTTTGCTAGCTGCCTGCTTTGTATATGGAGATGTAAGGGGTCTTGTCTCTTGGCTGCATGCTTTGTATGTGGAGATGTAGGTAATTCGCTAAACTATACAGGCACTAAGTAAGCGATGTCTTAAGTTAATCTGCCTTTCGTTTGTTACACATTGTATATAGAGATGTAGGCAAGCTGCCTACAAAGCGGCCATCCCTTTGTAAAAAGAATTTATAGTTGTAGCTGTAGTTGTAAGTATTACTGCCTACAATGAGTAGGCATCAGTGTTAATATTATTTGCTTTAAACTTCTACAACAAACTATACAATTTCAATTATATGAATAAAAATATATTTTCACTATAACTAACCGTAGAATAATTTAAAATTTTTATTTCTCCAAGTGTAACTTTCATTTTTGCTACAACAGCAAAAGTAATAACTCATAACTTAGGAAGTAGCAGCAATGTTTTTTTTGTCAACTTCTTGTTAAAACAAAAAAAGTAACAAAATGCTTTTTTTATGTCTTTTTTTTTACCAGACAGCAGCAACTAAGCAAATAAATGAAAGACAACAACTTCTATTTTCGCATGAGTGATGCTCGGGGGAATCGCAGTGTGTTATTTTTTATTTTGTTAGAGCTTGGTATACTAAGCCAAGCGTTAAATGGATAAAAAATAACAAAAACAATAACAACAAATATTGAATAATTCTTGTTTTTGAAAATTGAAAAAAATAAAAAAATCACAAAAACGAAATACAATTATTACGTTTGCGGACACATCTTACAAAAAAAAAAAAAAAAAAAATGCTGTAGCTTTCATTAAAAAAATATAAATAAAAAGTCAAAAAAAAAAAAAACAACAATCATTAAAAATATTTTCACATAACAACAACAAGCAAAATTGATTGATTTTTTGAAAAAAAAAACTTTTTTTTTTGAGAGTTTTGACTTTTTCGTTTAATTTTTTCGCTAGCTGACTCTGATCACTTGAATAATTTGTTAAAAAAACATTACAAAAAAAAAACAAAAATTTAAAATTTGTTTATTGTTGCTGTAATTTTCAAATAATAGTGAGCAAAGTAAAAGTGAGCTTTTGAGGTTTATTCCTCTTTTGCCAATTGTAGGCTTCGAATGCGCAAACATGAAGAAAAAAGATTTTTTATTTTTCTTCAAATCATTGCGCACAATCAGTTGCGCGCAGCGTTTCAAATTTAGTTTTATTTGTTTGTTGTAAACTTTTAGTTTTTTTTCCCCTCATTATTATAACATAAAATGCTCGTTAATCATGTTATTTAATGCATAACAGGATAAGCGACAGCAAAAGAGAGAGAGAGAGAAAAAATTAAATTTCAATTATTATTTAAAGTGGGTTTATTATTTAGCTTAATATTACGATTTTAGCTGTTAATTTGACAAAATTTGCAATTTTAAGCTTTGCCGCTTATGCAATTTCATATTTTAAAGATTTTTAAATTTTGTCATTTTTCGCATTATTAGTTGATGGTTTGCTGTTTTTATTACTTTATTTCAAGAAAAATTAAAGGCTTAGACTATCAATGTGGTATTAGTAACAAAGAAACATTGTTAATTGGAAAATATTTATTTCAAACTTTTAGTTTTTCTTGTTTAATGACAAAAACAAGTCAAACAAATTACCATTAATGCAAAAATCAAAAGACTGCAGCCACAAACTTCATATCGTTAGAAGTAATCATACATAAACTTCAATCGCGTTTTTTTCAAAACTTTTTTTTAAGTCGGTAGTCAAAATTTCTCGAAAACTTGTGGACCGATTTCGCCAAAATTTTACACACTTCTTTTCGATATTAATTTTATTTTTCATTCAATTACTACTTATTTTTTAATTTAACAAAAGGAGCAATTTTTGGTAAAACTCAGAGTTTTTTGATTAAACCTGTACCAAAAATTCAAAAATGAATATTTTATTTATTCTTTCGTTCAAATCTATGATGAACTTCATGTCATGAGTTATACTACCTACTGCATATTGATTTTTTCTTAGGTTACTTAGTTCTCTCCACTACAAGTGTACTAGCAGAATATTCTTGAAATGATACTTAATGATGTTACAAATTTTAAGAATTTTTATAAAGAAAGTACTGTTAAAAAACAAAAAAAATCACAAAAATACGCTTTTTTTTGTCTCTCCGACCCTTTTCCCCCCTTAATAAAGAAAGAAGAAGGATTGAGTTTGCAAGATCTCACACAAATTGGACTAATAATAAGTAGAAGCACATAGTGTAGAGTGATGAAAAAAAAGTTAGCCGCATAGGCCCAGATGGTTCTTGATACATACGACGTCTCAAATGTGCGGCCTTGAATTCAAAATGTATCTAGCCGGCGGTCAAACATGGAGGCGTATCAGTCAAAACTCAATCCTCTTTTTTTGTCGTCACTAGAGGCTTCTTTACTAGAAGCTCTTTCGTGAAATCCAGATTCCACCAAACGTTTCTGTACAGTATCATAGTATCAGTTTGATCCAAAATGTGGCATTGAATCTTCCTGGAGGTTATTTTGGGGTCTAATTTAGCCAATCGAGCAATTTTTGTATCCGTTTTTTCCGTAGTTTTACATGGCCGTTTTTATCTTGACACGTTTTTTGTCGTTTTAAAAGTGTTGAAGTGTTAAATAGCATCATAAAATTTCTTAACTGAGATACCAAAATGGGTGACAACTGCTCGGTATGACATTTTGAGGTGTCCGGGTTGCTGGGTCACTACTTCATGGTTTTCCTATTTCAAGAGTATCTGAAACCCAGTAAATTAGATTCTCCACAACTGAAGTTTTTGTCTGATTAATAACTTGCCGGTAGAAATCAATTCAAGGTCCAAAAATTTGCTACTGACTTGAACATAACTTAATGTTTCTAAGTAGATGGCCAGTCAAATTATGTACTTCTCTTAATTTTTACATCAGCCAAAGGTCACATCTTCAATAAAACCAACAATTTTTTTTTTAATTTTAGTAAAAGCCAAGAGGACAAACTGTTTCTAATTAGTTGTCCACGTCTGTATATCTTCCCTAAATATGAGCTAAGAGGAACGAAACACAGACGAATCGAAAACAATCCGTCGCATAAATACCAAGAAATGAATCGAATTTTATTTATTTTTATAAGATTAGAGCGAAATTATACGTGAAATAAAATGGACGGTAACGGTTAACGGAGGTGTCGGATAACCGAGGTTCTACTGTATAATAGAAAATATATTCAGATGAGTTATTGTCAATTTTTTAATATAAGAAATGAAAATGCGCTAAGAAATAAAAATTCAGCATATAACGCCGATTTAAACGATGACGTTGCATTCAGCAGATATCTTATATAAATTCCAGTGAAAACTTAAGTTTATTTTAATTTATTGTTAAAATGTCACTTGTAGCTCATATGTTGCAGTAACATTATTGCTTTATAGCATTATTATGATTTAGGAAGCAAGCACTTTTGATTAAATCGAGAAAAAAGTGCATTCTTAGTATATTCCTTAAAGCAACTTACCGAAAATTTTAAATTTATTCTTATACAATTTAAAAATTTTTGAAATAAGTACATACCTGAAAATAAAGAGAAAAAAATTATATAATTAAATTTTTGAAATATTTATTTATTATAAAACTACAAAATTCAAGGTCAATATCAGAGTTTCTTAAGACAAATGCATTTTAAAATTTGGCCAAAAAAAGCCAATTACCACAAATTGGTCAATACAAAAACAAAACAAAAAAGGCTGAAAAAAATTGCATTCCGCACGCGTTTGTTTTTTTAATACCAAAGCAAACGACCTACATAATAAATACCAAAATTTCGTAGTAGAGCGTATGTCATAAAACAAACAGCAACAACTATAATTACAAAAACTATGGTAAAAAAAAACAACAATTACTTTTAATAGTCTAATCCAAATGCAAGAAAAAAAACCAATTTAATCTTTTGAAATAATGAAAAAGAAAAAAAAAATTAAATGAGAATCACACGCGTTAATACGCTTATGCTGCATGGACAAACACTTGATGTTAATCCAAAGTTATTGCTGCTGGTGTGCGGGTGCCAACAAGTGTAGCGGCATTAATTTGTGTGTAGCAATTGTTGTAACCTTGTCGGCAACAGACAATTTGTGTGTGCCACAAATTGCAATTGAAATGTGTCATATTTTTTATAATGTTAACAAGTTACGATCACAATTGAAATGAAGTGTTAATATTCATTGGCAATGATGATTTGAAAATTTTGCAGACGAAATTATTGCAGTGCGTTATAAGAAGTTTTTTATAGCCAACTACGATAAGAACAGAAAATACGTGAATCAGGGAAATGTTGGAGAGCACTGAAAGCTTTGAATATAATGTACAGTCAACTATTTATATAATATAAAACATTAAAATAATCACTCATAAAACACTTCATTCAAGTGTTCACTTTGTCCGAAAAAAAACCCATAACAATAAGTGAAAAAAGACGCATTTACTTAATTGCACTCGCTGACAGTAAAATACAATTTGGTAATGAGCACATTTTAAAAATCAAAGTAACCAAAAAAAGTGCCACCAACATTGATGCTTCACGTCAGCAGCAATGAGACCACAATACAAAAAAACCAACAGCAACATCACTTCACATCGCAGAGTTCAAATCATCAAATAATCGAAGGAGAAAGTAAAACAGCAATGCTGCTGCATGCAGCACAGCACAGTTGCGGGCGCAGATACAGGGAATACCACGCATTACTTCAGCGGACAGCACTTGAAAATATTACAACAACAACAGCAACAGTCATACAAGTAGCAACAACAACAAAGATGTTTTCATCACAATCGGGGGGAAAAAAAACGACGACGTTCATTCACGTTTTGCCGGTTCAGTTCATATTTTATATTTCATTACGATTCTCTTTCCAACAATTTCTCACAAGCATCTATATCTCTATCGCTCATGCAGTGTGTTGTTTTTTACATTTCATTTTTATGATTTCTTGATTTTTCTGAAATTTGGTCGCTGATTTAGTCAAACTGTAGTGCAATTTCTACACAGTTTTGAACTTTCTTTCTAAGCATAAGTCTTTCTGGCTTAGTCTCTCAACATTGTTCCTAAACTTTACACCTAAGCATTTGCGTATAGCAATGAATGTTGCTAAATGCTGTTCCAAAGTATTGTTCGTAAACATTTCTTTTAAGTATTTATATCACTGTCAACATTGTTTCTAAACATTGTTCCTTAAGATTGTAGCTTTGTGATATGATGCTCAAATATTTTGATTTTGTTGCCATTGGTTGAGTTTGAGCATGCGCGGCAAAATGCTGTTCCAAAATATTGTTCGTAAACATTTCTTTAAAGTACTTTTATCACTGTCAACATTGTTTCTAAACATTATTACTTAACATTGTAGTTTTATGATATGATGCTCAAATATTTTGATTTTGTTGTCGTTGATTGAGTTTGAGTTTGTTTTCTTAAGGCAAATTTCTGCGCAATATTTCCAGACATTGTTTCTAAACATTGTATCTAAGCATACTTACTAAATACACGAATAGCATATTTAGCACAAATCAAACTTAGTTTACACGCTGACACATCGCAACATTTGCAATTACCAAATGCACACATATGACCCTACAGTTTAGTCTCACTGTGCACAGTGTGTTATATTGATAGCAACAAATATTTCATTGGACTGCTTATTATTTGTCTGCATAGTCGTCGTCGTGCTTTGAACTCGTTTCCATTGCTAGGGTTCAACATCATCATTGTCATCATCATTATTATCATCATCATCATATGCTGCATGATGATTACCAACATGCATGCGGTTACAATAGCAACAACAAAATCGCTTTGCACCTTTCTCTTAGTACGTGTGTATAGGGTACATTCATCTCACAGTACACAGTAAATTTCATACAGTTGATTGTCGGTCGCTCTGTTTGTTTGTTTGTTTGTCTGTCGCACATTCGCACATATGATTTGGTGCATAATTTAATTTTATTTAATTTTTTTTTGTTGCAATTTTTCACATTGATGTTTTCAGTTTCAGATTCCATTGAATTTTCTTTCTTTTGTTTTTATGTTGATTTTATCGCTGATTTTTTATTGTTTTGGTTTTCTTTTCTTTTTTTCTTTTTTTTAATTAAAAAAAAAGCCGGTCGGGTGACTGTCTGCTTGTGTTGTTTGGTATTTCTGTTGTGCATCATGCTAATGCACTTGCTAGCCAGACATAGAGGTTTTAAGGCTAACAATCAGACGGATTTAATATTTCGCTGTTTTAGTTTTGAGAAATGCTGATATTAAAAAAAAGTATAAATTTTCAATGCTATTGGAAACTAATAAGTCTATAAAGTCTTGAAGATTTCAATTGCAATTGCATTCTCGAAAAACTGATGCTCTTACATATGTAGCCTTTTCAAAAATGACAGCAGACATATCAGCATAAGATTCCAGTATATTTCAGTACAGTGATTTTACGAGAAATTGCAGCTTTTGATAAATCTGGATTCAATTGAGCGTATGTAGAGTTTTATCCCCGTGAGTCAGGAAAATACTTGAGTAGTAGCACTCACTACAAATTGTGCACATTTGAAGAGATTTGTGTAGGCATTTTGCTCCGTGAGGAGATAAGGAACAGCATATGAAGAGTTTTTTTCTGTAACAATTTAAAGTTTGGTATGAACCAGAGAACGTCATTGAGTAGCTCATTGAGGGTCTTGAGCCACTACCAAAAATATAAGGCGTGAGTGTGCCTTTTGCATGCAATAGTGAGTGTGAATCATACATACACTCACTAATAGTGAATACGTAGATAACATGCTGCTCATGAAACTGAGCGTGTAAAGCTCACATTCACATGGATTCAGATTCATGAAATAGTGAATATCTTGAGCCACTCACATATGTATGTTGAACTCTGGTACTGAAGAACTGTTTTTTTTTCTTTCCAATCTATGGGGAAAGGTCGAAAATGGATTTTGGACATCACTTGGGGTGGCTCCGAACCTTGGAAAGGACCGTTTTTGACACGTTTTCGAAAATTTTTTTTTGCTCCAATCGATAGGGAAAGCTCGAAAATGGATTTTGGACATTTTCGGAAAATTTGTTTTTCTTATAATTAATGGGAAAAGGTCGAAAATGAATTTTGAACATCATTTAGGATGGCTCTGCACCCTGGAATATACCGTTTTGACCCATTTTCGGAAATTGTTTTTTTGTCAGTAATGAGGAAAGATCGAAAATGAATTTTGGACATAAATTAGGGTGGCTTCGGAGTCTGGACCCTAGAAAGGACCGTTTTTGACCCATTCTTTTTTTTTGTAATTAATGGGGAAAGGTCGAAAATGAATTTTGTACATTATTTAGGGTGGCTCGGGAGTCTGGAAAGGACCGTTTTGACCCATTTTCGGAATTTTTTTTTCTGTAAATAATGAGGAAAGGTCGAAAATGGATTTTGGACATCGTTAAGGGTGGCTCCGGAACCTGGAAAGGACTGTTTTCGACCATTTTGGTGCTTTTCAAGTTCCGGAGTCACTCTAAGTGATACCCAAAAGCCATTTTCGACCTTTCATAATCGATTGGAGCAAACAAAAATTTTAAGGTGGATCAAAATAAAATTTTTTTTTGTTCCAATCGTTAAGGAAATGTGAAAATAGCCATTTTTGAGCATTATCTATCGATTGGAACAAAAAAAAAATTTATTTTGATCCACCCTAAAATTTTTGTTGCTTCAATAAAATACTTAAGGTCGAAAATGGCTTTTGCATACTACTTAGAGTGACCAGAGTATCCATTTTCGATTGTGTCTTCTTTCCAGTGGAATAGGTGTATTTTTAAAGCTCAATAAATTTCGATTTTATGACTCTATGACTTACGTGATATATTGCATATTTGTTTCCTTGTATAAAATACAACATTTTGGGCAGTTTCTTCTTAATTTCAGAGCAGACAAAAATGTTAGAAGGAAAAATTTTCAATAATTCAACACTAATTATTTGGATTGAAAGCAAATAATAAAATTAAATAAATTAAATTGCAATTGCAGCAGAGTCATACAAAAAACTCTCCATTTCAAAGACCTGCAATGAAAATATGTGTGGGTGTTGGCTTTCATCAGGCAACATCAAATTTAAATTGATTAAGTGAATTATAAAAGAAGCAAAAAAAAAAATAAAAAAATTTATTGCAATAAAAAGAAAAACAATAATTCATAACAAAACTCTATCAATTCAATCAAAAGGATCGAACGAACTACAACAAAATGATTATGGCCACAATCAGAAAAAACAGAAAAAAAAAATCTGACTCTTGCAACACGGAAATCATTTCACTTGCATTCACTTGTTACAATTTCTATAATTTTTGGCGCTTGTTGTTGTTGTTGCCAGTTTTGTTGTTGCTGTAATTGCATAAAGCCAATTATTTCAAAAAATTGCACTTTTAATAAAAAAAATTATAAAAAAGCAACGGAAATTTCGAATGTAAATCAAAAGGTAAATTACAGTGTGTGTGCAGAGGTCAATTGAAAATTTTAGCAATATAATTTTTAAAAGAAGGCGTGGTAATTGTATGTGTCGGAATTCAGCGTCTTGAGAATACAAATTGTGCAATTGCAAGTGATTTTTCAACGTTTTGTCGAGTTTTTCTATTAAGATCTCAAATTTCTACATAATATATTAAAATTAAACCATAAATTTGACAATTCCATATAATTCAACTCGCAAACATTTTCATTTCATTCGCAGCAAGCTATTAGCAACATCAACAGCAGCAATAAGACTCGCGTTCATTTAATTAAGTTGCTTTTATTAATGAAAAGTTAACACGCTTTTGCGTAATCCTCGCCGTCATAAAAATCAACGATGAGCACAAAATATTGTTGTTGTTGTTATGTTGTTGACAACTCATTAACAATGAAAGTATAACATCAAGCTTACGCTTGGATTTATTTTGTTCATTTTTTTGATTGAAATATAAGTTCATTGCTGGCATCTGTGTGATGAAATTCATCACGTTCTCATGCTGCTGAAGATGACAATTGAAAGAAAGTGTCAGTCGTCGAGTTGCTTAGCGTAACAGCGGAAGTTCACTTAATTGATTGGACACGTTTTGTCGTTATTTAGTTTAATTTTTTTATTTACTTTTTGGACAGAGCGTTAATTGAGAGAAAAATCTTTGTGTGTGCGCAATGCTTTGGTAAGTAAAAGAAAGTAAGTTCGTTGCTTAAGTCTTTCGTTTTATCTCACAGTCATTTGAAACTACATGTTATGTTTGCTGTAATAAACAAAGCAAAAGTATTTCAATTACTAGTTTTTTCATTGTAGGAATAGATTCTTCTTTTGAATGAGGGGCGGAAAAAATCTATTAATTTTGCCTTGAGTTTAGCTCCAAAAATCATGCTCATATACAACACTGTATCAACTGTGCGAATTTGAAATTAGTAAATTTCGAAGAAAGGAATTATATTGCTTTGTTTATTGTGTTCCTTAAATATTAAAATTCAAATAAATTTATGTAAAAAAAAAATATCAAAATAAATAGCAGGACGTGTTTTAAATGTGCTGTTGAGTCTGCGCCAAAAAAAAAAGTGATATGATTATTTGAAAGTGAACAACTTCCTTTCTGTTTTTGCTCAAGTGTTTGCAAACGACATATGCAAATCACATGTTTTCCGCTTTGAGTTGAAAAATAACGGTACGCTCTTGTCGTAATCCTGACTATCCTCTGTATGGCTCTGTATGGCAGTTATAGAAAAGTGAATGAGTTCTTCAAAACGTATGCTCGTCTGCTTGTCTTTCCATCTGTCACAATTATGGAAAGCCAAAACAAAGTTACTTAATGAAATTTAGTACAGCGCTTACATCTTCAACTGTTCTCTGTGGAAGTGGAAAAGAGCGAGTTAATTCAACTATACTCTTACCGACTATTTTAAGTCTTTTTTTGAGATTATCTCGAGAATTGCAACGTCAAATTACAAAAAATTTAATACTGGCTCCTGAAATTTGAACACCTATGACCCGTCTACTTGGAATTTTCAAAACAAGGGGTTAATTTAATACTACAGGTAATAAGTAAATAAGTCCCAGAAAAGTTTTTATAAATAACAATTGTTATGATTGTTGTAAGCAATTTAAGTTTTAAGATTAATTATTTACGGAAAATCATGTCTCGTAAAAAAATTTTTTCGACAATTTTGTATGATACAATAGCGGTATTCACGATCTGTAGCATTTGGCTCTTGTATTGTCTATTTTTGATAAATTTGATATTTTTAGTAAATTTGATATCTTAAAAAAACAAAACACGTACTTTCTTTCAAATACTATAAATATCAAAAATACAATGACAAAACCTTTGTAACTTTTGTATAGTATTTGTGCATTTTTTGAGCGAAGTTGCCATATAATATTTTCTCAAAGATTTTGTAAATTTTTTTAGGAAAATAAAGAAAAATTTTTACATTAAAATATTGCATATTGACATTAACATACGTCAAAACAAAATAAAAAACATTTTAGAGCGCTTACAGTCTGTAGCAAAAATTTTTAACATTTACAAAAAATACTACAGATCGTGAATATCGCTAATAATTGTTAAGATCATTATGAATTTTTAGAAATAAAAATATTACACCATGAAACAATTTTTTTTTGAATTTTTTTGTTACAAGCAAATTTGATTTTTCTAAGGTCCTCGACGTCTTCTTGACGTGAGATTGATATCATAATGGCGCAGATGTATTATGCGAAAGATTTCCTTCCGGCACTTAATTGATGTTCAAATGGCATCAGTTTTTCCGAGCGAAGTTAAATTTATTAAGACTGCTTAAAGCGACATCTGGTGGCAGATTTCAGAATTTTTAATTTACAGTCTTTAATTCTGTTCTTCAACTCATTTACAATAAAATGACGTTTTTTTTTTCATTCAAATCGGTCTATTAGTTTGAGAGTAATTCAAGTTTTAACAAAATTGTTGAACAACCCATCCCTGCTGATGTTTCTGTTTGCCTGGGGTTTTGAAAAAATTTCAATTTGAAACGGCAGCTCGCAAACAGAAACACACAGCAGGGATGAGTTCCTCAACAGTTTTGTTACAATTATATACAATAACTCCAAAACTAATAAACCGATTTGAATGAATAATTAAAAACCGAGTACTCGTCATTATAATTTTCATTTTTTAGTTAACAAATTATAGTACAATTCTGACACTTGGGTAGTAAAAACTTCAAATTAAGGCTTTAAGTATTTCTAGAAATATATCCATTTGAAGATTATGCGGGAAAAACTTGAAGTGTCACTATTTTCGAAGCTTCTTCATTTATTGGTTATCCAAAATCATGGGAACATTTCATTTTATTAGTAAAAAGGATTGCATGTGGAAAGGAAAACTACCATTTTCGAGTAGCTTAAAGTTTGTTAAAGCCATAAAGCACTAAGCTGAAGGCTATTCCACAATCATTCTGGACTGAATCGCATGCGCACTTGAATTGCATGAGATTAGGCTGAATTTCAAGGCAATAAAATAAATTTTAATGAATAAAGAAATTCGATAATTCCATTTATAATTTATGTGTTCTTGTTTCCAAAGGTAGGATCTTTTTGTTTCTATTAACTCTTGAAAAACTAATATATTTATTTTTATATTTTAGTTTAAAATTTCTAAGCACAGAAATCTTGCAAAATCATCGCAAAAAGTTTAATATTAAGATTTTCAGATTTTACCACACACATGTATATATTTTAAGATGAAATTATTAGGAACAACTTCAGCTGAAAGATCTTAATATCAATATCTTATGAGTGTGCCTCAAGTAGTTGGGATTTTTATGATTTACACTCAAAAAAAAAAAAAATAGAAGCTTAAGTGTTGAATTTATTTATTTTGAAAATAACACGAAACTTTGTCAAAAACTCCCCCCCCCCCCCCCCCCCTTCACAATGAAATATCTCTTATAGGTTAACGCTGCTGCTTTTGGTGTTCTTAACTATATTCTAAACGTATAGTTAAACGAACGTTATTTCTCCCATTTAATCCCTCTCCATCAATACCTGCATCCAATGAAGTTTGGCAAGTTGTAGTTAATAATTTCTGCACATAATAAAAAATAAAAAAAATATTACACAAAACACCAACAGCTGTTGCACCAATATTTCCTTTTTTCTTTCTAAGACACAATTTAAGCCTTTTGATAAAACTCTTTATTTAACTTTAAGCCAATTGCATGCCATTATTTTAATGTTTTTCTTGCCACCTTCTTTCGATGCTGCTGCTGCTGTTGTTGGCTGGTTTTCTTCGTTGTAAACCATTAGAAACTTTGATAGAGAATAATAATAATAAGTTTTCTTAATAACAGCAGCAACTTGAAAACTTCTTGAATCAACAACAACAGCAACAACTGTAGTTGAAGAATAACTTCGCATTCATGGTGGTCAAACATGTTTGCTTTGTGTGCGCACTTTTGAATGAATGAATGCACAGAGAGCTTCAATTTAATAATAATACATTATTAGCGTGTCGTTTATTTGTTGAAAATTATCGAACTTTCATTACATGCACACAACAAGCAGCATTAGATAAATTTGTGGCTTTTTTTTATTGAATTGTTTACATAAAATAGATTTTGTTTTTGACATGAAGGTATGTATAATATGTAAATAATTGATTGAAAATTTATTGAAAAATCGAAAAATGTATGCATATGCCAACTGTTATCTAATTTTGATATTTTTTTTTTGTCAAGAAATCATTTCAACAGTTCAAAATATTTTTTTACATTATTCTCCATTTAATATTTATATGTTTTAATACAAATTTTATGCTTTTATTTTCATTTTTTACACAGCTGCTGTCGTTCTTTTTTTACACAGAATTTTCTACGTAACTTAGCTATAGTTTTTCAAAACTTAACACAACTCCATGGGAGCTTTTGTGCTGTTTCTACTTTTCAATTACTGCCCTCAGAAAGCATGATATTCAATAGACTGACTTTCTATCAACAAATAATAAAACTAAAGCAAAAACTTAAGACTTTTCTGCCAAAAAATGTTATCGTGATTTATTAACAAAGCGTTACAAAGGCTTCATTTCTGCTGCTGCATGCAATCAGATTTTAGTTATTGACCTCTTTTAATGTGCTATGCTAAATAAAATTTTTTTTAAAAAAAATATGCATTTTTTCGCAATCATTTATTGTTGTTTTTTTATAAATAAATTGTTTTTTTCATAGAAAAACTTTAAAAATTTCATTCTATTCCAGTCAAGTTCATAACAATTTACATAACTTTGAAAAGACAAGCTTAACGCTGTAATTGCCGTACCATTTCCAAAAAAAAAAACGCTCAAAATATGTGCAGCCTAACAAAGTTATTATCTTTAAAGCAAAACTTATAACAACATAGTTTCCGTTCGATTGGCAAATCAAAAAATTACATTTATGAAAGTATTGAGAAATTTTTCAAACTATACACTTTTATTTTCAATAATTCAAGCAAAAAACAACAAAATTAACAAACAAAACAAATACAAAGCAAAAACAAACTGCAATTACCGACCGGCCAGACTTCCTGACAAAACGCGTCGTCACACAAATCGAATTTGAACGTGAAAATGAAAATGTTCAATAACACAACAAAAAAACGACAAAAAAAAACAACAACAAGAGCAAAAAAAAAAATTAAGCATAAAAAATAACAAGCCAATCAAGAAACTACCACAGCGAAAAATTAAACTTAAAAATTGAGACGAAAAAACCAACTTGCACTTGCTTGCAATACAACTAAGAAAAACAAAAAACTTAAGCGACAAACTTGATTTTTTTTTTCGGGGGAACAATTTTCTGATTTCCTACATATTTTTAATGCTTCGTTGCACTTGTCTAAACGTAGGCAGAAAACCAGACAGACAGACAAACAGTTAGACTTGCGACTAATGCAAATAACAGCAGCAGCGAGACAGTCAAATCGACAATCTCAAATTTGTGCGGCAGCCTGGCCAACAATATTTTGCATGAAATTTCCGTTTGCTGGTTTTGTTTTTACTTTTTCGATTTTTTTTTTGTTTTTCAAATAGCTGTTGTTGTAAATTGCAA
Organism: Tricholauxania praeusta; assembly: GCA_949775025.1. Classification (NCBI taxonomy): domain Eukaryota; kingdom Metazoa; phylum Arthropoda; class Insecta; order Diptera; family Lauxaniidae; genus Tricholauxania; species Tricholauxania praeusta. Next base: position 155,022,733 of record OX459029.1, read on the forward strand.
TTGAAAAATTTGAATGTTAAGGTTTTGCATTGATCTTTGCCATAGCAGCAACAACAACAACAAAAACACTTGCACTACGAATAAATTCAGTTAAAGGCTGCATCCGCTTACAAGAAAATGCTAAAAGAAAAACGAAACGTCGCTAATGAAGCGAATTGGCAGCGGAAAAAGTTAAGTTATAGCGTAAGTAAATTAAAAAAAGTTAAAATTAATATTTGAACAAAAAAAAAAAGAAATGGAATGGAAAGTAATTAAAGAAAAAAAATTATATTTTGTCATAAAAATGTATAATTTGCATTTGTTTTATGTACCATTTAATAACATGTTGCTTACAACAGAACAAGTTTAATTTAAACAAAAAACAAGCCGCATGCTGCTTATCAAAAGTTCTTTGACCACTTTGAGTTATTGTGCGCAGTTAGCAAGCTAACATTGCATAATACTTTCAAAAAATAAGCGAAGAACAACCACAAAAACTTTTTCTTAAAAGAAAGGAAAAGAATAATGTTTTTTTCTGTATTAATGACTTAGTTATTGTTGCTGTTGGTCAAGATTTATGACTGTGAGAATATTCACTGAAAAAAAAATTCAAAAGAAAGTATTTACTTAGTTTTGAAATATATGAAAAGATCAAACAATCGTATTTTTGAAATATTATCACTAATATTAAGTTATACAGTTGGGGTATTCTTTGCCAAAACAAAAGGATTTGAAGCTAGATATCAATGATGTTGCTTTTTTTTGTGATTGGTACTTCACTTATGAATGATTTATTATAAATCCCATCGGAATAAGTTGAACCATTTTTACAGAATTTCAGAATTTTTGAAGAATTGCCTGTAACCCACCGCTCAGCCTGCGTGGAGCTTAGAATTTCATACTAAGAGGCATTTTCCCACACAAGTATTTCATTGCATTGCCATAACAATAGCTGCAATAATTTTAAATTATTTTACCAATCTTACTATTTAGTACAGTATGTGTTAACAGCAAAAAAAATTACAAGAACAAAAATCAAAAAAAAAAAAAAAAAAACGGATTGAAGCTTTCATCCAGTGCTTAATGAAATCATCAGCGACCTCTAAGCCTTAGATGTTTTCTTTTTTGCATAAATTTGTTGCGAACCCAAACAGAAATTGAAATAAAGTAAAGCCAAAATTATTATTTTTCTTGTGTCTTTGTTCTTGTAACTCATTTGATATTACACTTTCTAGCTGGCGCAAGCTTTATTGGCTCAAAGGTCACTGATGATTAGCTTTAGCAATGAATGAAACACCTGGTATGATTAGACTTAGAATGCTTTTTTTGTTTTGAATTTGTTCTTGTAATTTTTGGTGTTATATCATATTATACTGAACAGTAAGTTCTGTTTAATTGCTCGTATTTAAATTATTTTCTGTTCCAATACAAAAAAAAAAAACAAAAGGCAATAATTTTTACTTTTATACAGAACGATTTTCTGCCCTTTGATTTTTTCAAAACAAATACTAATTATTAGAAAAACAAAAACAACAACAGCCAACAAACACTTTTAACTTGAAATAAGCTAGTTTGCATGCGATTTTCTTGCTATGACAGCATTTAACTGGAGAAAAAAAGCAATAATAATGTTAGTGCAAGTAATCAGTGGCATCACGGGGTGAATGGTTGAGCTGCCACCCTCAACATACATTTTTTTTTTTTATAATTTGAAGAAAATATTTTAATTGAGCAACACCAAAAAAAATTTTTTCACCCCCCATATGGGCGGCCGCCCCCTCGCTCTTAGAAATGTTACAGCAAGTAAATTGTAGTAATTCGGAGCTTAAGAAACTTTATGATTTTTTTGTTGTTTTGAAGTAGTAGCATATATTCTAATCCAGTACATTTACTATCTACTCACAAAGTTTCATTCCAATTTGTTCAGCCGTTAAGGCAGAATTGTGGAAGGAGCATCCATACTTTCACATTTATAATATTGGTAAGAAAAAAATATATTTTTCTAATATTTTTTAATTGTGTAAATATAAACTCTAAGTAATATTGTTCACATCATTTCAGGGGCAGCTGCCTCCGCAGGAATTTCGCCAGAGGGACAGTGTATTTGCCCCTCTACTCCGAAATAAGTTATATCATAATTCGCTTAACATTTTTAGATCGATAGAATCAGATCTTGAGTCTATCGAAATGTGACAAAACTGAAATCGCTGACCAACTTTGAAAATCATTTCACACAACGAAACACCTTCTAGATCAAGTTTATCGACTGATCAATTTAATAATGACACCAGTTTCGGCTGCTTCTTGTGAAAGTTCATTTAGCGCTTTGCGAAGGTTAAAGACTTATATTCGTTTACAAATGACCCAAAAACGTCTTACCCATACAACGCTCCTTCAAGTTTATAAGGAAAAAGCTGGATCCTGAGATTTGTGAAGACAGGTTATGAAAGAGTTCATCTCGCGAAGAAATCGATTTGGCACTTTTGGAAACATTTGAACAAAACTTACTTTATCTTTAATTTATGGAAATTGCAACGAATAAAAAAAAAGTCTTCATACAAAAATCTCTTTATGTCCCGTCCTAAGGTACAGAATAAATCCTTTTTTTTTAGAAAAACTAATCGACCTTTTTTATTTGAGTTTGCGTCCCATGAAAAATTTCATTGCGATGGCCCTGCATCATTCGAAAAACAAATAATGATATTTCAAATTAAACTAAGAAATTGGCTAAAACTCTGACTTAGCTATTTTTAATTGTTTATATTTTTTAAAATATGCACATAAAATTTATGTCAATGTAATAAATACTATACAATTGTTTTAGAATTTTCCAAAAAGAGCATTTTTCAAAAATCTAAAAACGTAGAATTTATTGAATTCCCTTTTAATATCGAAATATATTTTTAATGTTTTATGTGCATATTGCAGAACAAAAAAAAATAATAAAAAAATTAAAACCATTGTTGATGAAATTTCTAGAAATAGTTCAATCAGTGGTAATGTTTTTACATCCATCCTACTCTTAGTTGGGTTAATTCATCCATAGTTTTACTTTCCTTGTTAAAGCTTTGATAGCACTTTTAATTAAACTTTTTTTTAAGTGGAATTAAATTGTATTTAGACAGTTTTTTTACTATCTTAAGAGTGCCTATTATTTTTAAAATTTCTACAATTTTGTGTATTCAAATCCAAAGATATTTATTGTCAATTTAACTTTCAGTGTAAGAATAAAAAATAGTTGAGTAACGAAAAACACATTCATTGTCTTCTACTTTTTTGCATGAGTTTCTTTCTTTATTTCTACATTTTCTTTTGCTATAACAAAAGAAAAAAAAAATGCTATTTTTTTATTTTCCAACCTTTTCAATTTATTTTTATTAATCTACGTTTTTCTCCACGCTGACCGGAAGCGCCAGCAATTGTTATCTTATTTTTATACCTTAAAACATTTACTACAAGTTGTAAGTTCAGCTAATTAAAGCAAAGTTTATTAGCAACGGTGGTAGCATAAATCAAAGCTTTAACTATAGAAATTACTTAAATAAAGGAAACACAAAGCTTTATGTTTTAAGTGTTTGCTTGAAAACTCTGAAGAAAACTTTTAAAACTTAAGCATAGAAATAATATTAAATTCTATAATAACATATGATTTAATATATAATAATAAATAATTTAATATTTATTGAAACTGAATCACAGCAAAACAAAAGACTTAGGTAACAAACTTTTTTATGGTTTTGTTGATTTTTTAAAAGAACTAAGTTCTTTATAGCAGATTGTTCCAAAAATCACACGTAGTTAAGCAAATTTTGAAAGCAGTTAATTTATTACAATATTGCTGAATTTAACTCAGTTTTTTTTGAGGTTGTCATATAGCCAAAATTGTTAAAAAAAATCAACGCAGCAAGTTTGCCTTTTGTGTTTTTCTTTACAAATGCCACTAGCAACAAGCTGCCAGCATTCCATAGTAAATGTTGCTGTAATTATGAATTAAACTAACAACAGTGTTAATATCAAATAAAAAAAAATCAAATTAAAGTTCATGTTGCTTCAAGAACTGCCAATTTTCACACCAAGTACAACAAATGTGCTGTTATCTTTGCTGCATCAATTGCAAACAGTTCACTGCAGCACTTAAGAATAAAACATTTTTACCAGCAACCTAAGCGAAATTGAGAGGAAGCGTAAAAATGAGTCGATGGAGAAAGAAAGTACAACAGCAGAATTAATCTATTGAAGAATGTTGCTTGCTGTTGTTAACAACAAAAATTCATTTCATCAAAATATGCGATGCTGCACCATTAAGTACTATAGTACAATGCAAACATGCAACAGCAACAGCAACAATAAGTTGTCTGGACAAACTATTGGTAGCTTAGCTGAGTGCTGAGCAATTTTCAGCATGGTAAATATTAAAATAATTTTTTTTTAGAATGTTGTTACTATTAGATTCTTTTAATTGTGTATATAATTAAACCTTAGATTGAAAAGTTTTTTAGTCTAAGTCTTAACATAAAATCAACAAAATTTGTGTTGAAACAATAAAAACACAAATTATTTTCTAAATTTTTTCTATTTGTGAGGTAAACCAAAATGCGCACCAGACTAAGCAACTGAAAGCAATAATAAAGACATAATTTTATACGAGCTAAAATAAATAACAACTACATTCCGAAGTAATAAACCACTGTAATTGCATCCATAATATTTTTATGCTCACACTTTACAAAGAACATAAATCCTAAAGATAGTTATTAAGAAATTCTTGTGCTACAGTTAGACAACTAATAATATTTATGTTTTTTTATAATGAAATTTTTTAAAGTAATCAATTGTTATGCAGCGCCATAAAGTTTAATTGAAATCCATTAAAATAAGAAATAAATTTTATTTTATTGTTGTTTTTTGTAAAGTAGTTATTTTACATTACAGCAAAAAAAGAAAAAAAAATTCATAATGCAAAATGTAGACAAAAGCAAAGTAATACTGCGCATTTTGCTAATGATGTTGTTGAAGATGATACCAGCAACAACAATTTCTAAATTTCTATTGCGCAATACTTACAAGCCAAAACGAAAACGAAGAAAAAAAAAATGCAAAAGCTTAACATATTCTTGAATACAACAGCAAAAGTAGAAAGCAAATTTATTTTTTTCATAAAGAAAGAAGTGTTGAAAACAACAAAAATAACAATACCAAAAAAATTAACTTCATAATTATAACGAAAAAAAATTTTAGTGGTTAAAGAAAGACAACGAAATTAACCCTTTACTTACAAGGTTTTATTATAATTATTTTTCAAACTTTTATTTGGTTAACATTTACTATTTTACATAAAAATGTAAACTATAAAAAAAATGTTAAATGTTAATCATACGACATGTTAAGAAAACGTACTAATATTGCTTGCTTAGTTCAAAATAGTGTACGGCCAATGTTTATTTTTATACATAACTTTAAAATAGTATATTGCTAATAAGATGTATATTGTCTTAAGGTTTTAAGTAATATCAAAGCAACACAATCGAACTTTATGGTACTTTAGTACTAAAACAATGCACATATTTTTTAAAATATATGATAAAATGAAAAATAATTGTTACTTTTTATGGGGGAAAGTATTATAAGGGGACGTCCATAAATAACGTGAGTCAAAATAGGGGGGGAAAGGGTCAATAAAAATCTCACGTTAACTTCTTAATGCAGAGTGAATACATTATTATAGCAGATTACATTTAAAAAATTATAAGGCAAGCCTTATGGAAGTGGGGGTCCCGTCAGAACTCACCAAAGCGAAGAGGGGTCCAAATTTTCAAAAAAAAACACCTCACGTAATAAGCAAAAGAAAATATCGGTTGTTGGCAAAAATTGCCCAAGTACTCAAAAAAACAAAAAAAGAGATATTTATATGAGCTGCCAAAATTTATATTTATTATTTTATTAAAATTGTTAAAAATAAAAAATTATATAAATAAAATACAATTTTCAAAAAAACTGGAAAATCATTTTCTCAAATGAAATTTACCTAAAAATCAAATAATTAAGTGTTACTCATACGCTGTGTTAAGCAAAACAAATTATATTTATTTTGCTTAAAGCAAAGTAGTGTTCGGCTAATTTTCTTTTTTATAAACATTTGTAAAGCAAGTAAATGTTTACAAAACGAATGCAGGCTTGGGGCGGATGGTATCATCGGAGCTGCAAAATCAAAGTTTGAGTTATGAATGACTTTTGTTTTAGTTTTTTGTTTAATAAATGAACATACAGCCCGTTTAGGAGCGATCAATATTCATGTAAATTTGCAATACTTGCATGAAAACATTTATTTGGATTTATAAGAAACACAAAGAATTAAAAAAAACTCAATTTATTCATTCAATATAGCATTCCTAAAACTACACACTCAGGAAAACTATGTGAACAATTTTCGAAAAAATTGGGCTTGCGTAAAATAATAAATCAAATGAAAACGGAAATGATATGCTGTCAAATAGTAATGAACAAAATTCGTCCAAAAAATTAGCTATAATTTAATAATATAATAGCTGTTTAATAGCTATCAAATTCAGTGTTTTAATTTCTAAGGAAAATCACTTTGAAATTTTATATTTTTTAGAAGTTTTATGGGCGATCGGAAAGCTGACACCTAATGTGCGATCACAAATTGGTTAAATATGGCCCTTTTAATTCGCTTTGGTTGATCGATGTCATTTTGATTAAGTCTTGGCTCTTCCCGAAAGAAGATCAAATTCAGAAAGGACGTGCTTTGTTTCTATTCTTGGAATGATTACATTCTCATATGCGCCTCGGATAAAAAGGCTTAAGAGGTCAAGAGAATTCACCCAGAACTAATGAAAAATAGACTCTGACTTCGTTCGTCTAAATTGACTCTAGCTGTATTTCCTTATTGCTGTTTTGATTCAATAGCAAGTTCGTCGCTTAAGTCTTTTGTTTTTTTTAGCTTACCTATATTGCTATCAAGTCTCAATTATAATTATTTTTATTAAAGTCATCAACTATTCAAAAATGTTACATTATTTGCCTTGAAAACAAAATTGTTGTCACTTACAACTATCAAATAAATCACATTCCCCTCTTTTCGAAAATAATTAAATTCAAAGATGACTGAATGTGATTGCCTGCATAAGAACAACTTAAGCAAAAATTGGTCTCGCAAAGAAACACAAATTTCAGTCCCCATTTTTTATAAATACAATGGGTTAACAGAGCCATTGTGTCTACAAAGTGCCAAAGAACAAAGCGCACGACAAATCTCAACACAGTAGGCGGTGGTACAGGTTGTAAAGCATGTTAAAAGGTTCTGAGCATTTTGCCTGGCATGACGCGTATTTTTTCGGTAAACAATAATTAATTTGTTGTTTTACTGACTGTGGTTTGATTAATTTGAATTTTTCTACGCTTTTAAATCTATTGCTTGTCATTAATGAGCAGGGTGCGCATTTTAAAAAGCGTAATTTTTTTGTTTTCATTCATTTCACTAATTTGTAAATAATTAAGAAAAATTATTGAGGGTGTGATTGATGGGTTCAAAGGCCTTAATGTAAAATAAAGTGCTTCCAAAATGGCAATAAAAAATTTCTCAGTTTTTAAATTAAAATTTTAATTGAAATATATAAATATACACAATATGTGTAAGTATTAAATATTTATAAGTAATGATTCAACAGCAAGTTCATTGCTTAAGTCATATTTTTTATTTATTTGGATATCAAGTGTTAATTATATTTATTATTTTTTTTTAAATCAACAACTCCTTAACACTTTCATATTAAGTTTCGCTAATATTTTAAAAAAATATAAAACACAACACTAACCTGCTGCCTAGCAACTAAAACCCAACATGTTATACCGGATAAACGCGTAAATTGTGTCATAACTACGCAAAGTTAGTACATACCAATTTCGTATGATGAGAGAAAAAAAAATTGTTTTTAAAAATTGAAAAATGTATTAAAAAACTACAAAGTATGTTATATAAATTTAAAAACTCTTAAAAGTCCTTAGTATGTCAGAGAGACAACAAAATTGCACTTAACCGCATGTATGTTGGCAAGAAGTTGCCGCAGCGGTATATGCGCTTATTAAACTCATACCAACAACAATAAAAAAAAATCGTCAGCAACAATTGTATTGACAATGAAAAACAGCAACAGTTGATTGGTACAGCCATTGATATACAGCCGTAGCGAAAAGTAAATAAAGTTGAGTTAAAAGATTGACTTTCTTTTTCTGAAAGATGCGTAATATTATGGCAGCACCAGTGTGTGCTGAATGCGATATGCAATTCAATTTCAATTTTAGCAACATTGCGATAGTTGGATCATGTATGGGAAGAATATTATGAGTTATACAATATATTTCTTACAAGAAAATTTTATACGGAAATCAGAGTTTTATTTGATATTTTTTTTTGAAATTGGAAACCCAATGTTTGTACTACATGTACTTATGTTATTTTTCAAAATAAGAAATAAGTAACTTTTAACTTTTTGCCTTCAAGCAAAAATAATATACACTGAAAAATTTTTTTTTGTGACGAATTCGTGCAACATTTTGCTTTTTTTGTTTTATTTTACATTATTTTAATACTTAAAAGCTCATGAACACAGTAAATTACTTAAATCTAAGACCAAAGTAGTATTGAGCATTAAGTTTTGAGCCAGATTTAAAAAAAAAAAAAAAAAAAAATTGGATGGAAAAAAAGTCGTATGATGTGTAGAAGCTTTAATTACGAAATAAAATATGATGCAAAAAAGTTCCTTACGGAAAATTTATGGAAGTAGTTTTTCCAGTGTATTTATTTTTTTAAGGCTCGTGAAACAGGCATCAAGAAAACTTTTAGCATTCTGTAAGTTAACTAATTTTTGAATAAAAAAATTATTTAAGAAATCCTTAAGTGCTCTGTGTGTGACATGCTAAAAGTAAAAGGTTTTTGAAACAAAAAAAATGTTTATTTTTTTTAACATTTTCTGCGATTTCAGAAACTTGTGAAATAACGGACAGTCTAATATTAATACATCCTCTTGAGACGTTTTGCACAAGAGTTACAAAGGCCGATGAAATTGAATAAGATTTCAGCAAAAGAGAGACTAATGCTGCGTTTTCATGGTATCTTTCTTGATCTTTTAATGTCAAATTTTTGTAAGAAAGAAAGAGCATGCGAGCAGAACCTAATGCACTTGACGAACGCGAAAGTGAATAGGCATACATTTGCTATTTTTATAACAGTGATATCCTCTGTAATATGGGATAGTAGAATATCAAGAAAGATAACATGAAAACGTAGCTTAAAGTATACTTTTCAGAAGGTTATAGGTGCGCTAAGTCCGAATGTGGAAGTACTATTTTTCCCCCTCAAAATCAATTTTGAATTTTTACAAATTCATCTTTTTTCCTTCCCCAGAAATCGTTAGTTACTAAAAGGTTTCAATGTATTCATAACACAGATAGCGCATAATTTGTTAAGTGTCCCCAGTCAAAAAGAAAAAGTTGTGCAATAAGATTTAAAAATTAACAAATACTTAATTGTCCTATTTTATTACTTTCGAATACTTCCTAGTACCTATTTTGGTACTCCTCACACCACAAAATTAATTCATATGAACAAATGTGGACTTAAGTGGAGGGGGTACAATTTTTGGGACTTTTCTTGCAAAGCCTTAATTTCAAACGTTTGTATATTTTTTTCGGATTAATTAAAAAAAATTTCACATTAAAAGTTTTCAATAGGATTTTCTATTAAGTCTTAGTGAGTTATAACTTTAAAAAAATAAAATAAAATTTGAGGTCTAATTTTGAAAATCAAAAATTCACTTACATTTTTTTTCAAAGTTCGATATTTTTTTCTCTTAAATAATTTTATAAGAAAGGTGAGCGTTTTTCTTATAAGTTCACCAATTTTCAGTGTAGAAAATTCATTGTAGTTTGAACAATTGTCCGACGAGTAATCAAATGCGCCAAGTTTTACCTACTATCACTTTTTTCTTCTTAACTATAAATTTTCAGCAAAAAATTGCACTGAATAAAAAGTTCTTAGAATTTGTAAGAGTACTCAGAAAAGTTTTTTTTTTTATTAAATTGAAATAATTTTTCTTACTATGATGTCATACATTTTTCTTCGTCTAAGAGTACTTTCTATATAAAATTGCTAGTGGTAAAAAGTTCCTAAAAAATAAAACAAAAAATCATTTGATTTTTAATTCATTGACATTTTTTATAACCAAAAAAAATTAATGATGTCATAGAAAAAAAAAGTTCCAATAAAAAAAAAAATGTTGACCAGTGTTATTAATTTATTTTGTTTTTTCATTTAAAGAAATTGAAAGTCAAAAAAAAGTTTCATAAAAAAATATTCCTCATAAATTTTTGATATTTAAGACAAATTACACAGTGTCCTTTTTCCCCCTTACGTAGCTTTGTGCTAAACCCAACTGAGGAAGGAACATGGCTTATGCCTCAGTTGCAAAAATATAATAAAAATATTTTCTGAAGTGATTGGGAAAAATGGGCTTAAATAGCGTATTAAGAGTTAACATAAAAATTTATTTTGAAACACACAAATGCAAATTCAATAACAGACCTTTTTTTCATAAACTTTATTCTGATCCATTTTTTCTTATTCTGTAATTAAAAAGTAAAAATTTTTTGTGTCTACAGTGATTCAGTGAGTTAAAATGTATAAAAAGTCAAGAAAAATCAGTACGATTTTGAACGAGGTTATTGAATTTTTAAAAAAATACATTTCTTATATAAAATTTTCAAAATCATTTCGCTGCACTTCATTACACACGCAGTTTAAAAATTTTAATTATTAAATGTTGCTATTAATAATTTCTAAAAACAGAAACTTTAAACAAAAGACACAAACTTGAATATGCTTTTCACTTACGCTACCACCACTCTCAGCATTTTGTGCACTCAAAACAAAACGAAAAACTTAAACAACAAAATTTCATGCATAACTGCTAAGCATTTAAATAAATTTGCAGAGTTTATTGAAAAATTTGCTATTTTTGGAAGCTCAGCTGGCCAATACATCAAAAACAAATTGAGAAAAAAAGCAACTAATCATTAGCTAGCAAAATAAAACGTTTAATTTCGCATGCATAAGCAAATTTTATGTGCGTGTGTATGTGTGTGTTTTGAAAAAAGTTTACTTAATTCGTTAGCGAAAGTTATAAAGTTAAGAATTCAAGCGAGCAACTGAGATAAAAATTTCAAAAAAAAGTTACAAGTAAACTTTTTGGATTAAAATAAATTTAAGCGAAGCAGCAAAGAATATTTCCGAATATGGACATTAACAATATTTTATATTTTTTATTGTATATAAGTATTTTATGCAAAATACAAGAATTTTTTTGTTTTTGTTTTAATTAAAACAACATTTTTATTCATTTTGTTTTTGTTTTTGTAAGATTATAAATAACACATTTTCGCTTTCAATAATAAATTGTGTTATTAAAAAAATTTGCATAAAATGAACGCGTTTTTTTTTTCTTTTAAAATTTGTTATTAAATGCCGCCGCAGCAAACAAGTTCTTCTCTATGTAAGGTAAAGTAGTGTAAAACAAGACAAGTCAGTCAGTCAGCAAGGCAAAAATGAAAGACAAGCTTTGCCAATGTTATATAACATAAGACGTTATAGCCGTCAGCTAGCGACAGCAAACAGTTGCGCTGTGTTAACGCCTTTTTTGCTACAATAAAAATACAACAAATTAAAAACAATCACATGGCTAACTTACAGCATTGTGTATACAATTTAAGAAAAATGAAAAAATTGTAATACAACAAAAGCGGAATTCTAAATGGTGCACAGCTCATTAAGTCAAAGAAATTATTGAAATTTAAATGATTGCTGCTGCTGCTGCAACATTAAACGTCATGTGTTGACATGACAAGCAAAAATTAAAATTTCATTGTTTATTTGATCTTTTATTTGTTTATAATTAATTAATTGTGTTGTCACAATTTGGTTTGTTTTTCTAATTGAATCGTTTTACTTGAGTTCATTGCTGCGTTTGTGTAATTCTTGGCATTTCTTGTTCATAGCTGTTGACAACTAATTGGAAATGAAATCATTCGTTGTGTTATTGGTAGTTTTTCTCATTTATTTTTCTATATATACCAGAAAATTTATACATAGTATAAATGTAGGACCTATAAGGTTAAAAAATGAACATTATTGAATTCAAATTCATAGCATAAAAAAGTTTTATGAGAGATTTTCTGCTCAAACCTCGGGTTTGACTGAGTCAACTAATTGGAAACAAAAAATATAATTTTGAAAAAATAAAAAAAAATTTTGACAAAAGACTCCAGAAACAATATTGCGATATTGCCATTGCTTGTAGGAAGACTTTTTGACCGAATTTGCTTATTAGCATATCCTTAATAATGGGTAGTAGCCAAAAGTTGTACTCCGGCCATGCGTACATAAGTCAATTGTTGAGTTTCGAAAGACGGCCATGAGGCAATACAGCTAAATTGCTTCAAAAAAAAAAAATCGTATTCAATGCACTTAATCATTTCAATAAGTATGACACACCAAAAAATGTTCCTCGCAAAAAAAGACCTCGTTAGACTTCGTAAGGATCGACAGATTATGCGCAAGGCAAAATTGGATCCTCGTAATACTGCTTCAGACATGCAACACGAAATAATTGATCAATACGATGCACAAATATCCAAACGAACTATCGCTTTTCGATTGATTGAGGATGGACTCCATGGACGTATTTCTCGCACGAACCCATTGGTGACAGTTAAGCAGAGGAATAGCCGCATACAATTCGCTAAGACACATGCCAGTTGGCCGCTCATTAAATGGAAGACTTCGAGATTTTTCCCCGATGTCAGTGGCTACTTCAGAGTCAAACATCAAAACACTTTAAAATTTAATACAAACAATGCGCTTATAAGTAAGGTTAGCTTATGAGATATTTGGCTGCTGCGACAAGCATAAAACAGTGCTTAAGCGTTTACAATAACCCAGCCAAATCAAAAGAAATGTAGGGTAGTCCAAAATGAACGTGGCTCTTAGTACAAATTTTCGTAATCATTTCGAATTTTGAGCTGAAACAATGATCATTGACTGCAGAGGTTTTACAACCATTTCCATAGTTTTTAATGAATTTATATAAAAAACATAGATTTTTTACTAAAGAAACTTACAGCAGCCTTGAATAAAATTGATATATTTTTATAAAGCACATAAAGTAAATAAAAAAGACTTTTAAATAAGAACCCTTGGTGGCATCAAAGAGGGCATATATGAGTTAGAAATCATGAAAGAAAATATTAACTAAAAAAAATCACAAAGACAATTAGAAAATCACACAAAAACTAAAAAATTTATTAGAGGCCAGCTTTGAAAATTTTATATTTCAAAACAACAGCTGCAGAAAATAAAAACTGCATTGATAGAATAGTTCTAAGTTGCATCGGAATTGCTATGGCAGAGTTAGAAATTTCGAAAAAAAAACAATTCAAGAAAATCTTTCTCACTATAATTTGTCACACATTTTGTTGCATATAAACTTAAAAATGTGTAATTTACACAATTTATTAAAAAAAAATTAATTTAAGCTGCATGCCAATTATAAATTCCACTCAGCATAACATGACGTATGAGTAACAGTTAATTAATTAAAGCCATATGATTTACCATAACATTATGACTTAATTAGCGCTGTAACTTTAAGTTTTAAGTGCATTTCATTGTTTCTAATCTATTTATAATGTATTGAAACAGTTAAATTAAATTAGTCACACCGCCGCTCACATCAATCTTAGTTGAAATTTTGACTCATAATGCGGCATAAATCAAAAGCGCTGTAAATCAAAAGTAACAGTGATGTCAATTTTTGAATAAAAAAAAAAACAGTCACTTTAAAGCAGCTCATCGTCTCGCTATTGAAGGTTATACGGATGACAAATCATCATAGTAGTTATGCTAATGCTATACATATAAATTTAAATGTAATTTGTATAAGTGTCACTTGCACTTAAGTGTTAGAAAAGTGTTTCCTAACCGCTAGTCAATGGATTTTCTTGCACTTCTATTTTATTGCATATGTCACAGGCTACAGACATTTTTAAGTATCTCGCTTAGTTTTTATTATTTTTCTACAATATTTCAAAATGCATTACACAGCAATCAATTAAGTAAGCAAACAACTATGGTGACTGCAGCGTTGACATTTTAAATACTTTAAGTATTAACGTGTTATTTTAAGTGGGTGTTTTTTTTTTTAATGCGGTTGGCGTTAAATTATGGTAAATAAATAAAATCGCCACAGAAAATAACTCATGTACGTGGCGGACTTAACAGTTTAAGTATTTTGTTTCCTCACATAAATGACATTGAAATGCTGTGTGCTGGAAATAACTAAATGAATCATTTTAATTTCTTTATTTGCTTTAATTTTGAAAATTACGAAATTTATTTTTTTGGGCTTAACGCGTTTGTTTTTTTGCTATAGTTTTGATACCGTAGTTAATTTAATTAAAATAATTACTTTGAAAATTTTGTGTTGCAACTTAAATTGTTAATTAAGTTGGCAATGTGCACAACAAAAACTTTAAACACCATAGCTTAAATTAATCATAAAATGTTTACATGATTATTGATAATGTAAATACACTAAAGCCTAAAAAAACTATGATTTATAGTCCACAATCAAAATATTAGCTATCAAAAATTGAAAACCCTTTATGTTGAGTTTATTATAATTAAAAATTAGTACACTTTGAAAAGGTTGTGATGCTGCTTTTGGCTCGTAATGAAAAAAAAAAAAATCAATAATAGTGCATTGCTGCTTATGCTTAGCTTATATAAACAAAAGACTTAAGCAACGAACTTGTTGTAATAAATTAACCTTCTTAATTTTTTTTCTTCAATATTTTGATTCTATTTTGAGACTCATTAAATAATGCTGAAAAAAACAATATTTTTATTCAGATAATTTCGATATTTTGAGCTTTTTCATTGCGGGTGTGTTACTTTCAAGATTTCAGATTTCAATCTAAAGAGATTTCAGTAATTATACTTCATATAATTTTTATTGCCGATAAAAAGTGGGTATGTAGAATTGTTGGTGAGCACTAATAAAATATGAATATAATGATAACAAAATGAAATTAGATCGATTTTATTAAAAAAAAGGAGTTCAATGCACATTAGTGTTTTGTTAGCAGCCCGGAAATGCCGCTCTTCTAAGATGGCTCAATATTCTAACATTCACCTTATCTGGGTGATGGCAATTGCAAAGCTGTTGAGCTTTCCATGCGAGAGATTTCAAGACAAATTACTTAGGACAAAGAAAGTGTTGGCATGCCCCACTTACAAGCTGCTGAAAAATGATATGTTGGAAAAGACTAACACAGGATGAACCTAAGGATCAACTTGCCATATAAGAAGGCAAATCTGGCGGAAATGCGAATGCTAAGCGTTCTCTTTAACTGATATCTTGCACTAGACATAATGTCACGACAGTTGTTGCTGTCATAACTGGCCACTACCTCAACGGCAGACGTGTGAAGAGTAAGGTATTCAGTCTTTTGACTTCTGTAGGGATATGAAGGAAGAGGAGAGCATTAAACCTTTTCTTTGCTAAAAAACGACACAAAATACTTGGTTCGTTTTTATTTGATTACCTGTATGACCTCAGTCATGTTATTGAAGATTAATTTTCTTACAAAATCTCGTTGATTCAAATAGTGAAAGAAAAAAGGCTTCAAGTTAGGCTATAGGGGAGGTTTGAAAGCTTCAAATCCATTTGAATACCACAACTTTCAAGATCAGGTTAGTCAGGATAAGTTGCTAAGTTTATAGTAAAAGTATTCGCCTCCCTTTCTATATCGTAAATTTTGTGGAGATATAATTTTGCAACCCCATGCAATAAGCAGAAAAAAGCAAGTCCAAGTGTTTTATGTCTTGTTCAAATGAGTGCAGGGCAGTCACAGAGTAACTGCTCGAGCATTTTTCTCATATTTCGACAATAATGAATAAAATAATTTAAAATAGTTTTAATTTATAAAAGGGCATAGCGGTTAAACATTGTATGACTCAAATCAGCGTTGGAAAAATTGTGGGCGTGGTAGCTGCCAAATAATTACAATAAATGATTACTTCTAAGTATAGCTTAATGTCTAGTTCGCTGGAGTACATAAAAATTTTCATATTTCTATAGCAAAAAGGAAAAACAGTTTAAGTGTCCTTTAGAAAAATTTAGCAAGGACTAATGTTCGAATAGTTTTGAGTAAAATTTCTCTTCTTTCCTTGATGTTTTTTTATAGTTTGTTGGTTCAAATAAGCTATTTTTTTTCTAACACAAGTGTTCACTTATAGGGTTGGGAACAAATTTTTTTTTTTTTGTGTTTATATGCAAAGTTTCCTTAGAATTTTATAAAAGGTCATCATAATTTTATGTGATTTTACAAAATAAAAACAAAATTAATTATGAGCTTTATGTAACTATTTTTGATGCGAGTTTCGTCTGCATGAATTAGTGTTATATGTGATAAGTTCAACAGAGTGTTTCAGCTAAGCTGTCATAATTTTAAATTAAGTAGCCAAAGACGTTTCCAAAAATTTTAAAAATACCACCAACTGGTTAAGTTTTCAAAGCTTAAGCTAGAAAATATTTTTTTTTTTTCATATCTAAAATGCTGTAACTGTTATAAGATCATTTATTATTATGAAATAAAATATTTCTGGGCTTCATAGCCAAATTTTAATAATACCAAATAAATCAAAATTCTTTTGTGATGCTTAATTCGAAAGAAAAAAGTTGTATATTGAGTTGGCTTTGCTACATTAATTATTTTTGTACAAGCGCACACGTTTTTACTAGTAAAGCAGAAAACAATTGCACTGCTTTAACGAAATTGACAAAACTGCCACAATTTTTTTTTGTTTAGTGCTAATAGAAAGAAATAAATGTAATCAAAGTGTTTTTTGCTAGTTAACGTATATGAGTCTGTGCAAAAACATTTACTGTAGCTGTAAGATAATGCAATATACAATGACTTTCTTTCTAATTAAGAATCAGCAAAGAATGGCGCTCAATTTGGTATCATTAGCGTTAGCAGCACAAGCACAGAAGTTAACTTAATTTGCATGTTCTTCAGAAAAAATTGTCACTTTATTGCAAGAAATATGACTTTTCAAAAAGCTGACATGCTAGACCAAACTAAAGTGTCAATTTTAATATCATCAAAGACTATCAGCTACGAACACATGTTTTTAGGGCTTACATGAAAATACAAGCCAAATGACTAATGCTCTTAGCAACAAACACAAAAAAACAACTAAATTACTTTAAGCAATATTTTGTCATGCAGTTATGTTGTGGCAAAAAATTTAAACAACCTGCAATAATTATGTAAAATATAAAAATAAAAAAAAAAAAACAACACAAAGCAAATGCGACCCCTAATGGCGCCGTTTGACTGCTGTCACAGAGCGTAGCTGTCAAACGCAGACATTTGCATGGTCATAAAGGTCTTTTGTTTTTTGGTGTGATATGAACCCCTTTTTTTCCACGCTCTACATGAAACATGAGTCATTTCATTTAAATTAGGGTCGACTTTGTTTTGTCATTAGGGTGTGCAAAAACAGTGCGTATATTTTTAATATGGGAGCATATTGCAAAATGAAAGAAAATAAAGCCATTTGATACTTATGAGAGTGAAAAGTTAGTTATGTGCTTGCATTTGTTTTTAATGTAAGCAATGTTTCCATGTTGATTATTTATTTTGCGTTTAAATTAGTTGATTTTGTCACAGTATACATAGGTCAAGGGAAAATACTTTGTGAATTTTGTAAAGAATTCATTGCATATTTGTCGTAATTTTGTTTTACCCAAATATTTTTTTCACCAGTTTTTACTGCCCCTGCTTTTGACGTTTATTTTGAACTTTAATTTAGATTTCACAATACGCTAAGTCAAAATTTATGCAAATTTTTTAAATTTTTACTTAAAACCATAAAAACAAACCGTATTTTACGTATTAGCTAGCTGAATATAAATATAAGTTAGCAAAACAAAAAACAGCTAATAAATATTAATTTAATAATTCATTACCACATAGCCATTAAAATTTGAAATAATAAAATAAAATGCCAAAACTTAAGGTAAAATCAGAATTTACAAAAATAGGCATAACAATCCAAATGGGCAACAACAGCAGAGCAAATAAAAAAACCAAAATGACTTGTTAAATAAATTAAGCCAATTTATGTGTATTCTCTTCAAAATATTCGCAAAACGTGGGCTTTTGATTATCGTAATATAAAACAGCAACAATAAAAATATCAATGATACCGCTGGTACATTAAGGTCTAAACATTTAGAAACCTTAGTTATTCACAGTTTGTTCAGTACACTCTATGAATTTTTTTTTTTCTCAGCAATAAATAAATTTCTTTTTTTTTAGCTCCAATGTGCAGCAATGCATATGAATAATTTAATAATTTATTTAGAATTAAGTAATTCTTAATTTAATTATATGTTAGACTCAAATTAAATGTCACGCTTGTTTGACTTACAAGTCTCTGGCATGCTTTGTGGATGGTCTTATCGCGGTCACTTCGTTATTACGAAAATTTCGTAATAAGAAACTGCGTTAAGTCTTGAGACTTATCAAAGTTGCTGACAAAGCAGAAAAACCACATTTCAACTTGTGCAGACCTTAGAAACCACAAATTTGCGCAAACTGTTTGAGTCATATTGTGTTTAAAAAAAAACACATATAATAACAATAATAATTAAACTAAACAAAACGAAGAAGCGTCAAAAACTCAGCTAATAAATATAGTCAATAATAATTGAATTTATTGAAAATCAAAATAAAAACCAGGTTGGCAACTAAGCCAACTTAGAAATGGATGCGTGTGCGCCTCTTGTATGGAATATTTTAACATTATTCTTAATAACAATACATACTAATGCTATTGATAAATATTTTTGCTATATACAATGGAGTTTTTTTGCAATTTATTATATTGCGCTAATATCTTTCTTTTCTTTTGTATTAGACAAATAAACAAATTGTAGCAATGGTTTTTTTTTTGTTAATTTTAAATAAAAAAATTGTTACTTTCTCCAAGGCGCATGTATTTTGATTTTTTTTTAATAAATATATAATAATTGCGTACACTAAGGTTAATGAATTTAGTTCTTCGCAATTGTGCCATATTATTGATAAAGTTCAGAGTTTTAAACTCAATAAATTAGCATTGTTGGCCTAAAATAATCGGAGAAGTATACAAAGTCAATATTTCACAGCTCCTAAAGTTGTCATGCATATGGCTTTTTTCACACGTTAAATTAAAATTCTGTGAAAAACTTCCATGGCGTCATGGCCGCAAGTAAGCATCCCTGTAATAAAAGCTTGAAAATAATTGCACGTATTTATTTAATACCGCATTAAATATTAATTATGAAATTGTTAACCAATATCCACCAATTGGTCAATGGAGCGTATGAGCAACATTAATTAATTTAATACATCATTAATATTAAGGGTTTTCATTTACACTCGTAAAGCCCTCGTATACTGTGTATATTAGATGAGATTATTATCATTTTCTAGAAGTTCTACAAACAGATTTCGATAGACATTGACGAATCCTTAAGAAATAACAACTCTAAGGCAGACTGAGGAAAGGTTATATGCAATCAATTTTTATTTCCCTTAGCAAATATCTCGAGAACTAAGTAAGATAGTTTTAAGTGCTTCAGGTAAAATTGTTAAATTTTTAGAGGAGCAAGTAGCAACGACTTGTTTTTGACTTTGAAACCAATTTTTAAGGTTAACCCGAGGTTTTTCAAATAGACACCTAAACTTTTAATTACAGATTTTTTATTCTATGGGGAAAAAATAGATATATTTTGTATGCACAATTTTTTTCTAAGATTTTTATTTTATGCCTTAGTGAAAAAACAGTTTTGGTCAAAATTTAATTTTTGATAATTTTTGATAATTTCTTTCTCCCAAAACTATCAACTTTCAGTAAAAATTGCACGGTGTAAAAAGTTCTAAAAATTGCTCAAAATATTCACAAAAATATTTTTAATTATTTTTTATGATTTTCAAAAAAAAAAAAAAAAAAAAAAATAGAAATGACGTCAAAGAAAAGAAAAAAAATTGGATTATGCCACCAACAAAAATAAGTTTCAACAAAAGCCTTAGCGAATCTAATTATATACACAGAAGATTATGAATAGTTTTGACGTAAAAGGCTCGAGGTTGCATCTACCGCACATGGTCACAAGTCCAACCACTCATACTTGAGCGCAGAAGAAATATTTCCAATTAAGAGATAAGACATCAATATTTATGTCTTAGGAACGTGAATTTTTAGGCAAAGGATTCCAATTATGGGGATAAAACTATCAACTTTCAAGGTGTAAAAATATACTTAGGTGGCAAAACTGCAAATTTCTAACTTCAAATTTGACACTTGAAAATTATTTTTAAAGTTTTAAGTGAAAGAAGTTTGGGGGGGGGGGTATGTAAACAGCTGATTGATATACACTACGAGGTACATCGCAAATAGTACATCAATTGCAAGGTGCGTTCACACCTCGTAAATGTATAAGAATATACAGCTTATTGATATATCCTGGAAATAGTACATCAATTGCAAGGTACGTTCACACTACGCAAACGTATAAAAATATACAGCATATTGATTTATGTATACCGCAAATAGTACCTACATCAATTGCAAGGTGCATTTACACCTCGTAAACGTAAAAAAATATACAGTTTACTGAGGTATACTGCAAGTAGTACATCAATTGCAAGCTGCGTTAATACCTCGTAAATATATAAAAATATGAAAAATATTGATGTATCCTGCAAATAGTACATCAATTACAAGGTGCGTTCACACCTCGTAAATGTATAAAAATATGCAGTTTATTGATATAAACTGCAAATAATACATAAATTACAATGTGCGTTCATACCTCGCAAACGTAAAAAAGGACATTGTGATATATACTGCAAATAGTAACATACATCAATCGCAAGGTTCGTTCACACTTCGTAAATGTATAAAAATATGCAGCTTATTGATATATCGTGCAAAGAGTACATCAATTGTAAGGTACGTTCACACCTCGTAAACCTGTAAAAATATACAGCATATTGATATATACTGCAAACAGTACATCAATTGCGAGGTGCGTTCACACCTCGTATGAGTATAAAAATATACAGCAAATAAATATAGTAAATATATTGAATATTTATGATTTTATATAAATATATTTGTCAGAAAATTACACAATTACCATGAGGTTTTACAAAATATAAATTTCTTTACTTGTGATACGTTGTTACAGTACATTTGCAAAAACATTTATATTGCCAACATTTTATGTATTGTGCTCAAAACTTTAACTAAAGTTTTATAACAAACATTTTATATTTTTAAATTTTTTTTTTATATATTTTTTATCATAAAACAGCATTTGATGAGCAGTTGTTTGTTTAGTTGGGTATTTTTATTTTTTTTTTCGGTAGCATTAATCAAAAAACAGGCAAGTTTGTCGCTTAAGTCTTTTGTATATTATTGTACATACCTCCAAAAACTGCTTGACGTAAGCGTTTGCAAATAAACAGTTAAACAGAAAAACAACAATTAACACATTGTTCACTTCTTTTTTTTTTTTTTGATTCACACTCTTAAAATGTATTCGCTAATATACTCGTAATCACATTCAAAAAGTTATTTGACTGATTTTAGTAAAATTTTTGTTCGTTGCATAATTTACAATTTTATTAAAAATATGAGCTAAGCGCTAGGTTGAAAAAAAAGTGCAAAAACTTAAATGAATGTCTAGCATTTTTGGGTATTTTTTTGCAAAGTTCAACAAAATTTATGTTAAATGAAAACTAAAAAGTCAATACAATTTTCGCAGATTCTTGAGTATTCATTGTATCAATATCAGAAAAAACTAAAACCAAAGATTTGCGACCATAAGGAATACTTTGTGTTGTATGATAAATTTTTTGCTTGGATATTTTTCGACTTACTGCACAATAACCCCTGAATATATGTATATACTTCAATTGTATTTCTTATTATTGTAGTTGCAACTGTTGTTACTGTCCATCAATGCATTATAATATTTGGCATGGTTTTGCTATTTTAGTTTGGTCATTTTGAGCAGCGATTATTTGTAAAGTGTTGAATTATTAAACGCGCCGAAATGCGCCAAATAGCAAAATAGCGTACCTGCCAAAAGTATTGCGTGTCATATGATTGTTAACTGCAAACAATTTTTTTCAATGATTTTGAAGTTATTTCTTTTGCTGTTGTTGTTTCTTTAGTTTTCAACTTTTTTCAATTGAAAAAAAATATTGAGTAACTTTTTTGTTACATTTTATACTTTTTTCTTGTGCTTTTCCAACAACAATTTTTGTTGCATTTTTTTCATAGTTTTAAGGTAAATGGACTTTTAGTTGTTGGTTGTTTTATTGTGTTATTTATTTTTATTTTTGTTGCTTAAGCAGTGTAAAAATGAGTTCAATTACATTTTTCACTTAATAATTTTTAGCGCTGTTTTCAAGTTGCCTTTATTCACATGATTTATTAAGCGCTTGGCTTAGTTTAGTTTTTCTTCAATACGAATCAGTGTTATCAAAGAAAGTCTATTGGTAAAACAGTAAAAATTCTGTTTATTTGCTTAGCACAAATTAAAAACTGCTGAAGAGTCTTAAGCAAAACTAATATTTCTATGATGGTTGGAACTAAAAGCTGCAGAAAATCCGTTTTTAATGAAAAATTAACATTTTATTTAGTAAAAAACATGAACTAAGTTTTACTAAAATAATTTGTGTCTTTTAATTAAAGGTTACTCATACGCGAAAAAAAAAAATTAAATGACAAAATTTTAAAATCTTCAAACTGCGTTGATTTATTATCCACAACAGTTTATTGTATAAGGTTTTTTTCTACAACAATGCATTAAAACAAAGCATTTACACCACAAAACACATTTATTATAAATGTCAAATCATTTTCATAATACTCGTACAACGTTTTTGTTTGCTTTACATGATGCGTGTTTTCTGCAATTTTTGCTGATTTTGCAGCATTTAAAAGCAGAAAAAACCATAAATGATTCACACGAATTTGCATATTCGAATGTCAATTACGAAAAATTGCCAACAGCTAATAGCAATTACAATAATAATAATAACAAGAACAACAACAACAAATGTTACTTCGCGCATTAGCGTCAAAGAAGTGACGCGAAATGAGCAAAAATCGCATCTTCACATAAGAGAAGTCGTCATAAATTTCAAAGCTTTCAAACTTTTACTTTTCAAATTGGTTGAGTTGCGTTGCAAACAAAATTTTGCCCATTGGCAATAGTTGCATGGTTTATTTTTCCAAACACCATTAAGTTGGGTTTAAACCAAAAGTATTTAAAGAAATATACGCAAAAAAAGTAAAAATTGCAGATAAACACATGTGGTAGTTAAAAGTAAAGGGCACAGAAAAAAAAAATCATTTGCTGAAAGTAAAAACTGTGAAAATTTTCATTTTATGCTTCATTAAGAAAAAAAAAATTGGAAAAAAACTTTTAAAGTGCAATGATTTAAAAGCAATTTTTATGCTTAAGTCCCTATAGTCTGTGTAAGATTTTCTTTTAACATTTAAATTAAGTGTAACATTTTATGAGTCTTCAATAGAAAATTGCAAATTACACAGTTGAAAGCGAATTTCCTTTTAGCCAAAACCAACTAGTGTTAATTATAAAATTGAAAAATTTAACGTTGTTAGGGTTTATCATAAGTTATTTAAAAGGAATATGCTGAGTTGGAAAGTTTTTTTTATGCAAAAGCCAAAAGTAATCTTTATTTTGCTAAATTGAAATCGAAATAAACATACTACCTAATTATCGATTCATTCGAAGGGATGGCAAAAAGTTCAAGACCACGAAATATCGTTAATTTACAAGGGCTTTACTTGTGTATATAAAGTGCTTTACTCTTGCTGCATTTACTGCTTTGGTTTCGCTATATTTTCTGCTTCAAATAAAACACTTTTTTTACTCTTGCTTACACTTTGAAATGATGCATTTTCATTTGAATATTAGGTTACAGTTGTGTATAATTTTGAATGGGTGTAAAAAACCTTTCTTTCAGTGTAAGAAATTATTTTTGAATTACGAGTAGAATTGTGTGTGAGGAGTGGACGAACAAAACGGCACATGCAATTTCCGTGGTCGGGCGCTTTGAGTTTTTTGATGAAATCGTGTCCACTATACAAAACTTCAAGTAATTTCAAACTCCGGCACTTTAAAAAAATCAATAGATGTCAAATTTTTTTGATAACAAAGTCAAAGTTTTCCTGCAAAAGGGCACATGTCCATTCAAGGGATGAACAAAAAGTCACATGTCCATTCAAGAGTTGAACAAAAAGGGACATTTCCAATTTGTCCCAGCAAAAGGGCACATCTCCATTTGTTCCTCCTCGTTTTCTCTTAAAGTATTGAACATTTTTAAAATATTTTTTTCTGGGTCTGAATGAATACAAATAGTAGCGCGAATTGATATAATCATATTAAGTTAATGTGAGCAGTTCAGAGACATAAACCGTTTTTTGCTATTTATAAACATTTTTAGCAATTGAACATGTGCCGTTTTGTTCGTCCACTCCTCAAATAAAATAATCAAAAAATGATGAATTAAATCAACAAAACCTGAAAAATTTCCAATTTTCGTTAATAATGATATTTTTAATTGGCCTATTCACAGTTTCATAGAGTAAAATTGCCATGTAGTAATCTAAAATTATGAGCACCCTTTCATTATCTTAAGCATTCTGACATATCACTGTTGACTGAATGCTCCCTAGAAAATACTACTATTAGCAGATTTTTACATGGTTTTTCTAGCTTATTATTTTCATATAATATGAAAAAAGCAGTGAACATCAGGCAACTAAGATTTACGTAATTTTCTGTGGTACAAAACATATTGGACATAATTTAGTCACATTATTGTACAAAATTATGTTGCTGTATTTCCTGTTTATATGGTTAGCAATAACAAAACATCGCTTTAGCGGCAAATTCTTGTCGAATTACTGCATTGTAAAATTAACATAGTAGATACTGTGAACAGCCCTAATATAACCAAAAGGCGATGCAACTTGTTCAAAGGTATTAAATATTCTAATGCATATTTATTTAGTAAATAGTCTAAAAAAAAACTTTACTTGATCGTAGAAAATTTATACTCAGGGACGTAATTCCTAGTTTTTTTTATGTCAAAAACAGTTATTTTGCAATAATTATTGGTAAAAATATTATATTAATTGCTGATACGAATATTTATACTTTTTGATGTATATTTTTAACGTTATTTCCCAACTATTTTTCATAAAAACTTTTTTTGTCAATAATTATACTGTGTGCAAAAATGATACCTAAATGCTAAAAGAACATCAACTGATATCAAGTTAGAGTAACTTGAGATTGCTGAGCTCGAATCTGGCATCAGATTTTGACCTACTCGTCAGCCTTTTGAGTGATCTTACGGGGAGGTCTCAATATTTTATCCCTTATGTGAATTTTTTCAAAAAATGTAACTAAAATCCATCATAGGGGTGGATAATGAGTGGTGCTAGAGAGGTAATGTAAATCAAAATATATGTTTTCTTTTCATGTGGAACAACTACGCTTCAGACACGAAACCTTTTAGAAATAAAGAAGTTGTAGAAAAGCATTTGTAACCGTGTCAAAATCAGGGTCATGTCGCTTATCTCGGATAAGAGCGCATAGAGTTACCAATCCTATGTTAGTATAGTTTTTGCACAAATTAATGGAGAGAGGTTGAAAATTTCGTACATCATCGGGGGTGGTCACGGGATCCCAAATTGCCCCATATCGACCCATTATGTTAAAAATATTTTTGCATCATTCGTTGGAGAAATATCGAAATTAAATTTTGGACATCAACAGCGGCAGTGCCTTTTTTTTAGAAAAATTACCCAAAATTAGGTATTTCGAAAGTCTCGCCCAAATTTCATTTTCAATTCTTATTTATCGATTGGTGCAATAAGCAAATATACAAAAAATAATTCAAAACTGGGCACTTTGTGGGACTGCCCCTAGTAATATCCAAAATCCATTTTCGAGCATTCGTAATCAAATTTGTGCAAAGAAAATTTCCACAAAAATGGCTCGAATCGAACATTATACTTTTGATCATAAGTAACTTTTTTTCTTTTTTTGCTCGAAAATAATTATTACTTGTAATTTTTATTTTTTTTAATCAAAAATAATTATTATTTCCTTAATTTTTGATCTAACTATAATTTATCTAAATTATTAATTTCAATTAAAATTGAAGCACAAAAAAAAAACTCACCGTCTCGTTTGCCTTGGTATCGATTGTGTCCAACAGACCGGTGCCTTGTGTGACAACTGATTACGCGACGATTTATATGTGAGGTCTCCACAATCTGATTGCCAAACTTGTAAATTCCCTTCAGCCGGGTAGAAAGTGTACAGGCTGTTGGTGGATGAAGCAATGACTGGTGATCCACCGGCTGCTGCCACTAAAGCAGCAGCGGCATCACCATTCGCCGAACCAATGACAGCTGTCGCTGGCAAACCACCACCAGCAACAGCAGATGCAACAGATGAAGCAGCCAGCGTAGCGCTCGACATTGGCTGTACAAGTAGCGTTTGTGAAGTGCTGTTGGATGGCGAATTTGGTAGCGTTAACGATTGCGGCTGTAGGCCAGCACTGCCAGCGGCAGACAAATATTTGTAATTCATCATACGACTGTTGGATGAAGCTGCAGCAGCAGTTGTTGTAATGCCATGTCCATCATGTTTAAGTATTAAAGCCTGTGCAGGATCTGTTGATCCATAACGATGACGTGAAATGGTATCAACCGAATGTGAGCGTAGGCTGGAGCCGCGTGGTATATAAAGGGTTGAGGCACCACCGCCGGAATATGGCAGACTGTTTTGTTGCGATTGGCGCGTGTGTGCCATGGCGCGTGTTTTGGAACGTCTAAAGCCAGCGTTATTATTCTGGTGTTGCTGTTGCTGATTACCATTGCTGTTGACTGAAGCGGTATAGCGTTGATTGTGCGCGGCGCTGACAGATGCAACCATAGGTTGGCGCTGCTTTTGATATTGTAGACGTTGGAGCGAGCTTTGCAGCGGCTGCATTGGCGAACGTAGAGTTGTGTTGGCCAATGTGGCGAGATTTGTGGCACGCGGTAATTGCTGCTGATTAGTCGGCGTTGTTGTTGTTGTCGTTGTCGAAGATGCTGAAATGTTATGGTTGTTGTGACTGTTGTTGTTGTTGCTATTGCTGTGTTGTTGTTGTTGCGCATTATTGACACTGCGACGCTGCTGTTGCTGCTGCATCTCTTTGTGAAATTTTTCAATTGTTTGCTGCTGTTGTTGATGGTGTTGCTGTTGTTGATGTTGCTGTTGTTGTTGTTGTTGTTGCTGTTGATGTTGCTGCTGTTGTTGTTCCTGCTGCTGCTGCTGACCGGAACCCATTACACGCTGACGTCTGGTAATCTGAGGTCCCAGCAGCGACGTTAAACCATGTTGTCGTCTTAAATCTGCTGTTGTTGGTATTGCTGTCGCTGTTGTAAAGCCGCCTGTGGCTGCTGATGACAACTGCGCTAAAGTTGAGCCCCCACCAGCAGCAGCGGTAGCATCGCCAATTGTATGCTTTTGTGCTGTTGTTGGTGACTGTGTGTTGTTGCCGGTTCCAGTTGCTTGATGCTCTGAATCAGTCGAAACTCGATCCGGATCACTTTCGAAACCTTCGTCAAGGGATCGTGTTGGACTGAGTATGGGCTTTGAATGTTGTTCCAGTTTCGTCGATGCAGTTGACGACGGCGACGACGACGTTTGGGTAGCTGTCGTTACTTTTGTTGCCGTTGTCGCGGTTGTTGTTGTTAAGTTGTTCATGTTACTGGTGCGCATTTCTGTTTTTTGGCGTTTGACTGAGCACAACTGTTAGCTGGCTTAGTATAGGGTTTTTTTTTTCGTTTTACTTACAAAAGGGTAGTCACTTATGTCACTCTCCCCTCTAGCGCTGTTTTATTTTTCACAAAAGTTGGCGTAATGTAACTTAAGCTGTGCGCTGTTGTTACACTTGGGCGAATTAAATGACACAATACGTTCGTTCTTTACTTGAGTTGGACTGGCGTAGCCTCTAGTAAGAGTTCTGAGGTGGTCTACTTTTATGTTTCACACGCACTAATTGAAAACAATGAAAAAAATCCTTTTATAGGGTTTTTATTGTTTTATTGAATTTTAACACCTTTTTCACAGTTGTTATTTTAAATTGATTCTTTCTTTCTCTCGAAAATTTCCTTTCTTTTCATTTTCCTCTTCTTGAAAACACTTCAATTTATTTTTTCTTTCACTGCTCAAATTTCTTTTCACTCAAATAACGATATCTCACTTGCAGTCACTTTTTTCTGTTGTTTTTTCTCCCGCTGTTTTTCGTTTTATTTGAATTTTTGCTTTCTTCTTTTCTTCTTTTTTCAGTTTTCCGTATTTGCGACCGTTGCGCACGACAGTAAAATTCAGACTAAACCCAGACGTGCATCTGCCTTCAACTGTTAAACGACGATACCGACGAATCTACACCTGCTAACTCGTCACTGCTGCCGAAAGCAATGATGCCAACGCTGCGCCACGACGAACAAGTTGAAAAGCTGCGTTCGTTGGGTCACTTCGGTGGCTATAGATCTCACTCGTATCGCTGTAGATTGGGAAGTTTTTTGTGCATTGAAAGCTTAACAGCAGCACAATGGATGATGACTCATTGCATAGCAAGTTGAGTTGACGAAGAAATTGAGCTCAAATGAGTACAGAGAAGAGGATTGATTTGAGCGTAAAAAACATTTTCTCTCGGCTTCGTTTTCTTTTGCTTATATTTGAGGAGTATTCTTAAAAGAGTGCTCTTTTCAATTTGATATTAAATTTCGATAACACTACTTTATAAAAAAGGTTTTTCTATTAAAAGTTGGTCCTTTTTTAGAAAATCGTTTGATGTATTTAAAAAAAATTTAGATATGAAGAGCTATGCTACAAAGCTTTATGAAATTTGTTAATAATAACTAAAGGGTCCTCCAAGACCATGTTTGCCTTTATGCACATAATTCTGTTATGACTGTGTCCATTTTAAAAATGATGACTTTATATTATAAGTAATTACAGAGGCTATAATTATTGCGTAAAAAGCTTTTATCTTAGGGTTGCCGATTTTGAGATATTTTGAAAATGCCAATTTTTGTCGCAAATGGTTCAAAAGTCAAAAAACCTTTGATGGAAATTATATTTGTGGAATTTCATGCCATTAAGTTTACGTCATGACTAATACTAATTGATCCACTAAAAATTTTGAGATTCGCATTTAAAAATAATTTTTTTTTTGAGGTTTTAAAGTTTTTTTCTCCTCCTGTCAAATTTCAAAAACATGAGTGAGGGCCTTTCTATCTAAGAGTACATATCTGGAACTGAACGTACTATCGCTATTAGTCTTACTCAGTTTTTACTCAAAATCAAAAGTATTCCTCTTAGCAAAAGCTTCATTAATGCAGAACATGCCTAGGTTAAAGGTAGTGTTTCACCGAGGCTACGAGGCAGCCTCGTTTTTGACTACGAGAACGAAGCGAGACCGAGGCGAGAACGAGGCGAGATGGAAAAATAAATTTTCCTCGCTTGACCGAGGCGAGGCGAGATCACACGGCACCTCGCCTCGTCCTCGCCTCGGCCTCGCCTTGTCCTAGCCTCGTTTTCGAAACCAAAAGCGAGGCGCGTTTTGACCAAATCTGAACTCGTAAGACTCATATGCAGATTCAAAATATGAATGTAATTTTTATATTAAAATCTATATTTAACTAATATTTTAGTATTTTATTTTGAGTAAGCTACTTTGTTTTATTTTTAACCCGCATGTGCTTCTTACGAGTTCTGATTTGGTCCAAGCGCTAATGCACAGAAGTGCTTGGATCGCATCAGCTTCTATGCGACTACGCCTCGATTGATCGGTTAGGGAAGCATGTAAGGCTATGTAAGGCTATAAGCAAAACTGCATGATTGACAACACTGCATTGAAATTGATTTATTCTAATGGTCTTTCTAAGAACCGGTAAGGTGAAGCGAAACGCACAAGGTAATGCTAGTATATAAATAAAGATCAATATATGTATGTTCGTTGCTAATGGACTCCTAAACCGTTCAACCGACCGACGAAAGATTTGACATACATATACGTATATGTTTCTTATGATTTGGGATGCTCCGTAATATAGTTTACGATAAATGGGTGATGCCACCCCCACATAAGAGAAAAACAGAATTCATCATATATTATCAACAACTTGATGCAGATTAATAAAACTTGGTATATTTATAAAAGGTAGAGGCATAACTAAGATTCAATTAATAAAATGGGCGGTACCATGCCTTCAATATAAGAAAAAAATTAACTTTATCATATCTCAATATCTATTTGACGTAGATAAATAAGATTTGGTACATACATATCTTTCTTATAGTTTGTAAAAGGTTCATAGCTTAGTTTGGCTTGAAAAAATAGGCAATGCGTCTCCTTCCCATATAAGAAAAGAATTAAATTCATCATATCTCATCCAATTCACCAAAAATAAAAGCAGATATTTTATTTTATTTCTTGAGGCTTGATCAGCCTATCAGCCCTGACACATATATAATTTTTTATTTACTTTAATAAGAACCTCGCTTTTTTACCGAGGTGCCTCGGCCGAGAACGAGGCGAAGCGAGGCAAGGCGAGGCGAGGCATGTGATGGCAAGATCTCGTCCGAGGCCGAGGCGAGGCGAGACTTAAATTTATAAAACGAGGCGAGACCGAGATCAACTAGAACCTCGCCTCGCCTCGGCCTCGGTGAAACACTAGTTAAAGGTAGATCTGTGGACAAATCTTCCATGTAGTACTAACTACGATGAAGTGAGCACTTCAAAATAAGGGAGATGCAGTGTCGTTCATCTTAATTCCCCCAGGCAAATATCTCGAGAGCTTAGCAAGATTATAAGATTTGTATGGGTCAACATATAATTTTCAATAAAAATCTCACGTCAACTCCTTAATGCAGAGACTATACATTATTATAGCAGATTACATATGAAAATTAAAAGGTAAGTCTCACGGAAGGGAGAGGGTGGGGAGTCCCGTCGGAACTCACCAAATCTCACCATGCGGAGGGAGGGGGTCAGAGTTTTAAAAAAAAAAATACCTCACGTAATTAATGGACGGCCTTATAGCATACAAATATGAAAACAAAATATAGGTTTATGTTTCAAAAGTCACAGTTGATCTCGAATTAACTTTGAAAATTGATTTTACGGTCAAAAGCAAGGTCATTGTTATTTGACCCCTAAAAACCTTATAAGTTTTGCCAAAAACATTTATGACTATCTTACTTAGTTATCGAGATATTGTCCTGGGAAAATTAATATAGAACACTGTACTTTTGCCTCCTTCTTCGTCGTGGGGAAATCTTTAAAATTTTAAGCATGAGTCAGTCCACACTGTTGAATTATATTTGAAACTTTGATTGAAACTAGAACCAAAATGAAGATTAATTTAGTAGGAGTCAAAAGGAAAGACTATAAGCAACCAATTTAGCAGGTGAAATGGAGAAAAACTGTACAAGCATACACAAGCCATTGTGTCTTATAACCTTTTTTTGGTAATGTTGATATTTTCGGCATTAAAAATCTTTAAAGAAATAGTTCTTGTATTTTTCATAAATTGGGAAAAATTTATGAATTTTATTTTTTAACTCAGTAAATGCCAACTCTATAAAAAGAACTTTCAGAACATAGGGTGTTAGAAAAAAGTTGATTTTTCGAAAAGTTTTTCAAATTTTTTTTACATATCATATGTAATTGGTACTTTGAGCTAAATTTGAAGACTGGTAAAAACTCAAAGTTCAATATTTTTAATTTTATATGGATAACTTTTGAAATATGCCCCGCAAAGCAGTAAACATGCATCAAATTCAAAATTGAATATCAATAACATTTATCAAAAATAATAGAGTTTAGCTACTACAGCCATAAGTCTTCTCAGCTATTGAGCTTGAAGCTTTAAGTCAAGTAATAAGGTTATTAAAAACTAAATAGTAAAAACGAAAATATTATGCTTGTTATTTTGATTTTTTTTATAATTCCTTCCAACATATCTCCTCAGAGCATTTTATTTGTGGTAAAAATTTTTCAAAAATTTAAAAAACTATTACATAGTAGCTATTGAAATCCCATTTTGGATTTGAAATATGTTTTTTTTTTGTGTAAGTTTAAAAAAAAATTATAGAAAAAATATTTATCAATATCACATTATTTTATACAGAGGTTATAGCTGCATAAAACGTTTTACCCACGTAATATAGGTAACATAATATTGTTAAAATTAAAATTTACATGTAAGATAGCAATTACCATATACAAGGAACCCTAGCCAGCGTGGTCTTCTTTAAGATACATTTTTTTATCCCATAATACTTTGAAAAATGTCGCGCCAGAAATTCAGTTAAGTGGTAACTAAATCGAATAAATCTAAATCTTAAAAACTTTTAGGTCTCATTTTATTAGCCACCACTTTCAACACAACTTTGAGCGAAGCGAGCAAATAAAACTTCCACTTGATACTTGTAGACAAAATCAAAAACATGAATGAACCGACATAGTAAGACTCAGTAACTGAAATTTCTCTGATATCAAAATCGACGCTTTCTCTCTTCTCTATAATATTGCGCTCCAAAAATAAAACTAACGCACCACTGCTCACTCATTTCCGCTCATTATACGAGAGCTTAAAAGGTCTCTTTTTTTATCAATGAATTCACATGTACGGCATGCGCGCATGCGCTTGCGCTCAGGAGAAGAAAGAAAAAAAAAACCAACAGCTGTTACAGTGCATTATGGAAGCACCTGTTAAAACTTGCGCCACGGCGTTATAAAGTTTTTATCGTCAGTCGGAGTTTTTTTTTTTTTGTTCTTTGTTTTGTTTCACATAAAGATATCGTACCGATATTCATTGTTTTGAAAGTTTTTCTTATGCTTTTTTGTTGTTGTTATATTTTTTTTGCATTTTATTTTTTCTTTTTTTGCTTTTGCAGTGCAGCATGCTCTAACGAACTGCTGTTGCTGCTTTTAAGGTACTTTCATTGATGCCTGCTGCAATATGATGCCTAGTACTTGGTTCCGATCTCTGGTGCATTGTCTTTTGTAGAAGAAAGAAAGGAAAAAAGCAACAACTTTGCTCTAACGGCGCTCATATGTTGGGAAAAAAAGGGGTTTTTTTTTTACGCCGCTGCCACTTACTTCCTCGCTATTCCCAACATTTTTTTTAAGCATTCACATCTTCTGCTGGCTGCTCTTCGCCGACCTGTTTTCTGTAAAGGCATTTCAACAAACTCGTGGGCTAAAATGCGATCGAGATTTGATATTGTTGTTGTTGTTGTTGTTGTTGTTGCTGCTTTAGCTGGCAGTTGTTGATGCTGCTGCTGTTATTGTTATTGCATTTGGTATGAATGCCCTTACTTTGATTGATTTCCGGGTATAATGGTATGACGATATGGCGGCACGAGTCTGTCGGTCTCTGTATGTTGTTGTGATTTTTTTTCTTCTTCTTTTTTTTTTTTTTTTTGTTGTTGCCATTACCATTTTATCAGTACACACACATTTTGATTTTGATTTTTTTGTTTCTTCATTTCATTTTTCTTTTTCAACTTCCACAAATGTTAAAAGAAAAAGTGAACCTGAAAACGGGAGAAATCATTACCGATCTGATCCCCCTGACTTAGTTGGGTTGCTGCTTAGCTGGTTGCTTGCTTAGTTAGTTTACTGGCTGGCTGGCTGGCTGGTTGACTGGTCTCGTTTGCTCGTTTGTTAATTGACCGTTTTGGGTATTGCAATCATCGCATGGCTGCTGCAAATGTCTGTTGATGTTGCCGTTAAAAGGTGCGTTACTCTCTTTATGTATTTTTTGTTGTATTTGTATTTCATTTAAGGTTCGTTTTTAATCTTTCACTTATTTATATCTGCTTTATAAAAATACGCAACATTTTGAGGAAGTGGGAGATTTCATTTGATAGCAATTAAATTTAATTGCAAGCGTAATTTTAATTCTTACTAACTGTACGTATAGCGTTTGTTTATTGAACTGTTTTTATTTTTTTAATACTAAGAATTTATTAATTTTTAAAAAATAATTTTTTCAACAATAACAGTTTAAATTCCAAGCTTTAGTAGAAAAATTAATGATATTTACTTAGTGCGATCATTAAATTATGTAGCATAAAAAAACACATTTTTAAATGTTAAAAAAATATATGCATTAGTCAACACAATTCACACGCGTCTGTATAACATTTCACATACTTCAACTCAAGTTAAATTCACCGAACACTCTGAGTAAAAGCGGCTTGCGACTGCTGGTGGTTACCTAAAACCTTATCTCATGCGAGAGAAAAACAATAGCAGTTAAAGTTTAGTCCAGGCTTGTTCCTTTTTCATTAAGATTTGTGCACTATTTTGGTTGCTACATTGAGAGGTTCACTTATCCAAGCCTTGAAATTTAAATGTTTTTATTCAAGTCATAAAAAAAATGTTTCAAATTTTTATGAAAATCAATGAAGAATTTCATTAAAATAAAGTAAGTAATTGGTGTTTATTTGAAGATTATCTTAATCCCAGTAGGATTCGTTTTGAACGGTTTTTCGGAGAATGTTTTTTGCACCAATTTATGGCAAAAAATCGATAATTATCGAATATAATCAATAACGAATGTTAACAGGGACGTTTCCGGTTTACAGAAAAGTTCGTTTTGGCAACATATAAAAAAAGTTATTCGGACCAGTCAATGTACAAAGTTAAAAAAAAAAATGTTGTTCCGTGTAATTAAGTCACGAGGGAAAACAAAATTTTTTCAAAAATAGTTCCATCGATTTTGATGCAACTGGGAGATATCTTAAGAAGATAAGTATTAAAATGAAAAAAAAATTTTGGTTTTCAAAACTTTTCGAGGAGGAGCATTACGTATCTGCCCGAAAACTTAAATTTGAATAGTTAATGTCGCGAAAACTATATTTAATATTTTCTTCAGTGTATAGAAGAAGCATTTTATGCAAAATGTTGTCCCTTTTCCTTCAGATTTGTTAAGCATTTATTTAATTTTTTATTTAAAGCCATTTTTGTTGAGAAATTAAATTGAATGTTAAAAAAAAAGTATTCAGAGTGATATCTTCGGCCACGCCAAATATTAAATACCCTACATCGCATTAACAGCAAAAGTGCGTGTAAGCCCTAAATTTTTATTAAATGAGATTTTCTTTCACCAAAATACATGCTAGCTGTATAGCGTTTTGAAGTTTGGCTTTTCTGGGAGGTGCTACGCCCATTTTCTGTCTGATGCTAGAGCGAACTATTCCGTATTTGAGACATAATTTCACAACTTTTTAGCATAACCTTTTTGAAATGTTTGCTTCTATCGGAGGTGCCACGCGGTTTTGCCTCTATTCGAAATTTGTCTAATTTTATTCCGAATCTTTTTTATTTCCGAACCATCGCTATTTTAAGTATATAATTTGGATTTACTACCTTAAATAGCTTCTTCAATATTACGTTTTAATATTTTAACAATTATGGCAGTTGCCACGCCCTCTACTAAAAATATGTTCACTTTTTTCTAGTGCTAGACCGATGCATTTCTGGTATATGCGTAAAATTTTGTTGCCTTTGGTTTAGTGTTTCACCGAGGCTACGAGGCAGCCTCGTTTTTGACTACGAGAACGAGGCGAGACCGAGGCGAGAACGAGGCGAGATGGAAAAATAAATTTTCCTCGCTTGACCGAGGCAAGGCGAGATCACACGGCACCTCGCCTCGTCCTCGCCTCGGCCTCGCCTCGGCCTCGCCTCGTCCTAGCCTCGTTTTCGAAACCAAGAGCGAGGCACGTTTTGACCAAATCTGAACTTGTAAGACCCATATGCAGATTCAAAATATGAATGTAATTTTTATATTAAAATCTATATTTAACTAATATTTTAGTATTTTATTTTGAGTAAACTACTTTGTTTTATTTTTAACCAGCATGTGCTTTTTAGGAGTTCATATTTGGTCCAAGCGCTAATGCACAGAAGTGCTTGGATGGCATCAGCTTTTATGCGACTTCGCCTCGATTGATCGATTAGCGAAGCATGTAAGGCTATGTAAGGCTATAATTAAAACTGCATGATTGACAACACTGCATTGATATTAATTTATTCTAATAGTCTTTTTAAGAATCGGTAAAGGTGAAGCGAAACGCACAGGGTAATGCTAGTATATAAATAAAGATCAATATATGTATGTTCGATGCTAATGGACTCCTAAACCGTTCAACGGACCGACGAAAGATTTGACATACATATATGTTTCTTACGATTTGGGATGCTCCGTAACATAGTTTACGATAAATGGGCACCCCCACATGCTTTCAATATAAGAAAAAATTAATTTTATCATATCTCAATATCTATTTGACGTAGATAAATAAGTTTTGGTACATATCTTAGCTTATAGTTTTTAAAAGGTTCATAGCTTAGTTTGGTTTGGAAAAATAGGCAATGCCTCTCCTTTACATATAAGAAAAGAATTAAATTCATCATATCTCATCCAATTCACCAAAAATAAAAACAGATATTTTATTTTATTTCTTGAGGCTTGATCAGCCTATCAGCCCGGATACATGTATAATTTTTTATTTATTTTAATAAAAACCTCGCTTTTTTACCGAGGTGCCTCGGCCGAGAACGAGGCGAAGCGAGGCGAGGCGAGGCATGTGATGGCAAGATCTCGTCCGAGGCCGAGGCGAGGCGAGACTTAAATTTATAAAACGAGGCGAGACCGAGATCAACTAGAACCTCGCCTCGCCTCGGCCTCGGTGAAACACTACTTTGGTTACCTTAATGTACCTAAATAATTTTCTCAGTATAGCGCTCTGAAGTTATTGCTTATAAAGGGTTGATTTTCTAAGCATTTGGTTTTTGAAAATTGAAAAAGGAACAAAAAATTTGCAAAACTGATAAAAACATTTATTTCAACCAATACATCAATCCCTGCCATTTTAATTTTAAATATTATTTTATCAAATGTTACCCGCGGCTACGCCTGAGGTGATCCAACCGTAAGCTCCAATTTTGTCATACTTTTTCCAGCATTTCGGCCGGTATCTAACCAATGACAGCTGTAATGTTGTCTTCTAGAGCTGCAATTGTGGCTGGCCTGTCCCTGTATACGAGAGACTTCATGTAGACCCACAAAATCGCATGATCTTGGTGGCCAATGCACTGCTCCAAAGCGTTGAGATTAATTGCTCACCAAACCCGCCTTTGGGCATTTGGTCGGTAATCATCGCACAATACCTTGCTCTATTGACTGTAGCGTTGCAATTTTCATTATTTTTGAAAAAGTACGATCCAATGATGTCGCCGGCTTACAAACCGCACTAAAAAGTGCATTTTCAGGATGCATTATCAGCTCTTGAACTGTGCCTCTGGCTGCTCTTCAGACCGAATTCGGCTATGCTGTTTGTTGAAGTACCCATTGATGCAAAAATTAGCTTCGTAGCTGAAAATTTTTTTTTTGATATTTCGACAATTCTAACAGAGTACGAATTTTGATAGTGAAATTCAATAATTTGCAAGCACTGTTCGTCTATTTATTTTAAAATGGCAAACCTTACTGAGCATTTTTGGCGTTAACACATATTACAAATCACGCGTGAGGTGTCAAAAAACTTACACTGAAAAAACAAATAGCAAAAAAATCACCCATTACAAGATATGCTACGCTATCTAGTCGAAATTTGCCAATTTTTTTTTTTTTTTGATGCAAGGCGGAAGCATTTTTGCAAAATTTGGCTACATTGCCAATTTTAAAGATTTTCCTTGTATGGGAGTTGCCACGACCTAAGAGATTTCACCAACTTTTAGGATATAAATGCTAGATAATCGACAAACTTTAATCTCTAATTTTGGATGATTCGTCCATTCGTCGTTGGAGAGATCGTCCAAAAATTATTTTTGAAAATATTTTGGGTGTTTTATGTCATGCGATCATGTAAACAGAGTTGACATTTCAAAGAAAATAAAATTTTCCTACAATATGAACGGTTTCTGGGCACCACCTGTTGCCATCATCCGTTTTTTTTCCTCCAAACTGTAGCCAAAGGAAAAAAAACTCGGCGCAAGAATCGAAAAATCATCAACCGCAAACAACAAATTAAAATCGAAACTGAAGCATTCAACTATGCTACTGCGTGTTGAGGCTCCCCTAGGAGTTCCTCTAAGTGGCAGCAAAAAAAAAAGGAAACACAAAAGGCCACAGAAGCTCCCAATTGAAAAAAAGCAGCCAATTGCGATGTTTTTTTTCTTTTCCTTCTTTTTATTATGGATGAAAGTAAGAAATAATTGAAGTTTTTTTGATATGGATGGAGGCTTAGGTGTTGTCTCTGTTGCTGTTGTTGTAACAGTTGTAAATGTTGTCGGCTAAATATAAGTTATGTGCCAAACGAAAGCAAAATACATAGTAAATAAAACACACAAAGATTTTTCTGGAGCCAACATTAAAAATCTTTGAATGCATCAGAGATTTACGGTAGCAGAAGAAGTTTTTATTTTTTTTTTTTTTTTTCTTAAAATTTTTTCCTGAAAGTGCAGACTTCTTGCACTTGCAAGTGCTGCGATTCACGTGCTGCGGCTTCCTAGAACTTTGAAATTAGCTGTCGATGAAGTTGAGCACTGTTGCGCGCATGTGCAAAGGCGTTTAATGATCAGTGTTTCCGTTGAATTAAAATTTCTACTGCAGTTTTTGCCATTTAGCTAATCTTTATTTATTACTAAATGAAATGCGAAATTTACCATATTATTGATGAAAGTTTGAAGGCTGAAAGACTGGTACGCATTTGCTTCTTGGGATGAATGAAACCATTCGAGCTATGTTTAAGTCTGAGAGCTCATTAACTGTCATAAGAATCCACCGAGCACCTTTATTTAATACTAAAACTAACTACTTTTTTCACTACATATTTTACTGCTGCTACTCTTATGATTACGCTATTGTAGCTCTATTTAATTTTTGCAAATTTTCAAATTTTTTTTTTTTTGCTTTGTTCATTTCAAACTCATCTTCTTCTAATGGCAACTTTGCCACATTTTTGTAGCCAACATTGGTTGGTTAAGTTTTTACATTTTTTTTTTTTTGCAGTGATTTTTTTTTTAATCTAATCTCTTAGATTAGCGCAAAAAATTACATATTTTATGTTTAATAGCTGCACATCAGCGTTGCGCTTGAGATTGCGCTGGCATGCCAGTTAGTCGTTGCAGATATCATTTTGACACGTTATGAAACTGCAAAATGCAATTTTCTTGAATAATCGTAGTTTTTAGATATTAATTATGAGAATACCTTTGATATGGGCTTTGAATAAAGTTTTACACTGACGTTCTTTGACAGAGCAAGTGGAAGAGTTATGATTTTAAAGGAAATGCGTACCATATGGCTGCAGCTCCTGAAAGGGAACTTTTTGACATCTTGGTAAATTGTAAGATTTTTTATGCACTATTAACAAGTTTGATTTTAACTGTAGCAATTAGAGTTATATTGTCAAAAGTTTTACAAAATTATTCTGATGATAGTAGGTAAAGTACTCAATAAGACAAAAAATAAGGCATTTTTGTTAAAAGTCAGCCTTCAGGCGAAAGTCTGCTAGTCAAATACTTTTCGGCATTGGAAGCATAATGAAAACATATTTTGACGAACAAGTTTATTTTGACTTTATACGATCCACCATGTTCAATTTTAGCTGAAACTCTAGAATGGTTGTCATTGGTTTAACATGTCGCACTCAATTCACAAAAGTGACACAACTCAAAATTTGGAAAATTTGAGATTTCACTTGAAATCGATTTGTAAGGCATATCTGCACTGACCCGAAAAATCTTAAACGTTTCTCTCTTTTCTTCGGTAAAAAGTTCCGTTATGTCTCTCTTCGTCTTATCAAAGCAGCTTCTCCACAATCAGCTAAATTAGTGATGTCCAGCTCAACGGCACAAAATGATACTTGGGAGCCAAACAGTGAATGGCGAGGGGTATTTTCAAATAAAACGTGAGAGAGGCTGCTATCATACTATACTTACACAACACAAGCAAAGAATTGAGAACGTGAACTTAATATGAGAGAAGAAAACTTTATCTGTGTAACAAATTTATGTATCAAAAAATGAGTTTATTTTCAAAAATAAAAAAGTCAACCACACAAATGCTGTGAATCGGAACGATTACTTCCCCGCAAGCAGCCACTACACCCCGTAATTTTTGTTCAAGTTGTCATCACTTTGTGAGTTACGCTCTTCAGTATTTCGATGTTTGCTCTTGCCCTTAGTATCCGTCAGGAAAAGCTGTTTTATGGATAAAAT
Organism: Tricholauxania praeusta; assembly: GCA_949775025.1. Classification (NCBI taxonomy): domain Eukaryota; kingdom Metazoa; phylum Arthropoda; class Insecta; order Diptera; family Lauxaniidae; genus Tricholauxania; species Tricholauxania praeusta. Next base: position 155,063,251 of record OX459029.1, read on the forward strand.
CTAAAACAAGAAAGTATACACTTCTACTTTTTTCCGGTTTGGCATTTGTTTTCGTTTCAAAATCGAACACATACATATAAGACACACTGAAGACTTCGTACTCTTTTCCTCTGCACATATGAACTCCCCTCGTCAAACCCCGTCGTGCTTACCTGAATTCATGCGTGCTCTTTTCCCATATGTGCTGAAATAGGCATCACTAAGCTAAATCGTTCTATTTTTAGTTGCGTTCATTTGGTCAAATATAATTGACTGCTGCAAAACCAGGAAAAGCGTGCCATTTTGAGTTGTGTCGTTTTTGAAGAAAATTGCTACAGTAAAATATTATTTTGAGTTGTAACGCTTTTGTTGATTGGGGTGGTTTTCATATGATTGTATCATTTTTATTTGTGATTTTTGTTTCAAAATATTTCATGAAAAGAGTCACAACTCAAAAAAGTGTATGTTTTTTAGGTAATTCAAAAACAAAAGCGCTTAACGAAAACACAACTTACTTCTTAGTGGATTTCCTTTGCACTGACACATAATCTTACCATAATAACGCTTTGCTTTTAACAAAAATCGTTTTTTCCTTCTCCTGAAATTTTACATATTTTGAGTTGTGTTACTTTTGTGGATTGAGTGCAATGTATGAGTTGCACCGTATGCATAACTGACAGAACCAACTTTTTATGAGCAAAAAGAAGTACAAACCGAATTGAAAAAAAGTTCAGAAAATATTTGACCTTTTACCAAAAAAAAAAAAACTCAAAAAAATCCAATAACTTACAAGATGAAGACCAAATGATGGTCTCATTATGTGGAATTAAAAACTGGTTTAAAATATGATTGTTTTTGGTGGTAAAGTTAGCAAAATTTTGTCACAAAAATGCTGGACAAATTTTATTTTTTTTTTCGATCAAAAATTACACCAAAAAATAATTATTAAAAAAATTTGCTTTTTGAAATTTATCAAAAGAAAAAAACTACTTGAGAAAAAAATTAAATTAGTGCTGGGTAGAAAATATAAAAATCACAAAGTGTTAGCTTTGTTGACCAAAAAAAACTTAAAATCAAAATTTTGGTGCTTATTAAAATTATAAATTACAAAAAAAAAACAAAAATCTAACAATATGGGAATTTTATAGCGAAAATATATGAAACCAAAAACAAAAGTTTTTCATATTTATTTATTATTATGAAAATCAACTGATTCGACTCGGGTTTCGGCATTGCAATGCATATAGCTCCGAAACGGCAGGGCGGCCCACTATCAAACTTGTCACGAAGAATAAGCATACTATAAGCTTTTTTTCAATGCACTAAAAAAAATTTTTTTGTTAGGCGAACACTGAAAAAAAAAAACCATAAAGAAAAATATTTCTCATTTTTTTCAGTGTAATTTTTTTTTATTTTAAAAATCTAAATATGAGGTTAAAAGGGCCAATAAATGTAGTATAAAACCCAGTAGTTAATTCATTTTATCAGTATTGCTTAAGATGAATAATGGCATTTGAAGTAGTACTGGGTGTTTTTTTTTAGAGGTTTGTTTTTCGAATAGAGATAAAACTGGCATTTTATGGTCAAATCTGGCAATTTAATGTCATTTATGTTCAGTTTGGTTTGCCATTTCATCATGAACAGGTTGACAAAAGAACAACGCTTGCAAATCGTGCAAATTTATTCCGAAAATAAGTTTACCGCAAGCTCCGTCCATTTTATGGTCGACATAATCGTCCATCAGAGCAATTAATTCGGTTAACCATGGGTCGTTTTCGCACTACGTTTACTCTATGTGATAAAACGCATCCGCAGAGACGTCAAACAGTGCGCACCGAAGAAACAATTGCCGCTGTAGAGCAAAATGTTGAAGAGGACCCGAATGAATCGATTCGCCACCGTGCACAGCAATTGGAGCTTTGTCCATCAACTTTATGGAAGACTTTGCGCAAAGATCTTGGCTTGCGACCTTACAAGATCCAGCTTGTGTAAGAATTAAAGCCGCGAGACCATGCAATGCGTCGTGATTTTGGTGTATGGGCCGAAAATGAGATTGATCTCGATGCTGATTTTCATCGCAAAATTTTGTTCAGTGATGAGGCTCATTTTTGGTTGAATGGCTACGTCAACAAGCAAAATTGCCGCATTTGGAGTGAAGAGAATCCACATGAGACCCTTGAGACGCCATTACATCCACAAAAACTGACTGTTTGGTGTGCTCTATGGGCTGGTGGAGTCATTGGGCCATACTTCTTCCGAAATAATGCTGGAGAGTCAGTTACCGTTAATGGAGACCGGTATAGAGCCATGATAACCGACTATTTTGTTCCCGAATTGGATGGCATGAATGTGGATGAGTTGTGGTTCCAACAAGACGGCGCTACATGCCACACAGCGCACGTCACAATCAATTTATTGAAGGAAACATTCGATGAGCGCATAATTTCGCGGAATGGACCTGTCAGTTGGCCACCAAGATCGTGTGATTTGACACCATTGGATTATTTTCTTTGGGGATATGTGAAGTCGCTCGTCTACGCCAACAAACCAGAAACGTTAGGGGACTTGGAAGCCAACACTCGTGGCGTTATTGTCGACATACGGCCCCATATGCTCGAAAAAGTGGTTCAAAATTGGACTTGTAGAATTGGCTTTATTCGAGCCAGCCGCGGCGGCCACATGCCCAAAATCATATTTATACATTAATGGCATAAAATTATCCTTCCAATAAAGCCAAATTGATGGACATTAAAACGATTTTCTTGTGTTTTATTTCAATTCGAAGCTCTATACCTCTAAAAAAAACACCCTGTACATACCTTACGATTTCTTAAATTTTCAAAGGCCCATATTTCGTAAACCAGTGTTGCCATTTTAAATATATTTTGTTTCTGTGTCAAGGTCATGTACATGACCCCATTTCCCCTGTCCGCTTCGCGTGAAATGCCTGATATGTTTGAAGTAAGATACCGGCATTTGGAGTAGTTCATTAGACGCGTAATTTCTTTAGCTATTCAATGGCTTAAGAATCACAAATATGATTTTTTTTGAGGCACGCCCTTTTCGCTACTAAGGGCAGAGTAGAGAGAGGGTTTAATTTCTAAATCTGAAACACCGTAGAGCACTTTCCCTAATATATACAAATATATATTCGAAACTCATACTCATATTGTTCCGTAACTTAACAAAGTTCCATACATAGAAAAACTAAAAACAAAAATTTATATTTCTTAATAGAAATTCTTTAGCAAAATCGAAAAAGCTTAATGAGAATTTTTTTCTAAAGATATTTAGCTTATGAAATTATAAGCAACTCCAAAAGTGATCGTAATTAATTGCAAGTTCCTACGACAATCGCACATTGATATATTTAATTTGCAGTTATTTTGAAAGCACCATAAAATACCATATTACCAAACTGCAGAACTGCCAAAAAAATACAAAAAAAAACTAAAGTCAACAACAATACTAATAAGAAATCAACATTTCTTAAATCAACTTTGACAAATGTGGACCGCATCCCAAATTAAGAGTGCAATGCGATGTAGCAATCGATGACGCCAAAAAGCTGTACCACCAGCTTAAATTAAGCAAAAAAAAAACAAAAGTTGCAGCATTTTGTACAGTCAATTTTATGCTGTTGGCAACACTGTTACCAATTATGGCACATTCTATTGGTAGTGGGAAAACTGTATCTTTTTTTTAACAACTGCCGCCAAATTTATAACAAAAAAGCGCACTGTTAAAATCTACTATAACGTCATTTTGTAAGGTGCACAAAAACAAAGCGATTACAATTGACAGCCAATAAATGAGGCAACCATAGATGGAAAAAAAACCCTCTATCTATCAAGCAGTGAAGTTCAAGTCCAACATTGACCCTTCGATAAGTAAAAACAAGAATATTCAATTATAATTACATAACTGCCAATACTCGCGTCGTTTTCATGAATATAATACCAAATGTTGTGAGAAATTGCTAGAACCTTGAATTTCAAGCCAACTCCAATAGTTTGGCTAACAAAAAATAAAAGCACAAAAAAAATACAAAGTGCGAGCGTAAAAACGCCTTAAATTAAGTTAACAATATCTAGATAGCGGCTTGCACATATTTCGACTTTTTCTGGTTGTTAGTTTTTTTCTATTAAATGCATAAGTAGGGTGGCTTGAAAAACACTTTTTGTCGATTTCAAAATTTATATTGATTTTTTTTTTTTTTTATTATTGTTATTTTTAATACTTCTGGGTTTCTACAGCTTTTATCAATACTTTTGAATATTTATTTCGCTATTTCATTACAACATATACTAAATATAAAGCCGTACCAAAAATTTTCTGGGCCTGCAGGGTTGCCTAGTTGAACAGATGCGATTCCCGACCTTCTCAAAAAAAAAATAAATATTTTTCCTTCAAATGGTTAAAAGTCGAATTTTTATTTATGGTTTTTTTGTTAGCAATATTAAAAAATTAATTCGTAAAATGGTAAAAACTTAAGTTTTGGTATTGGAAAAATTTCATTCTTTTTTTGCTCGATCAACAATACTTTGATTTTCACGTCCCAAAAATTGTCCAATTCCAGGCAATTTCAGAAAGGTTTTGAATTCCTGCAAGGCCTCCGGTTTTGACATGAAATTCCGGACCTGGCCATGGTACAATCAACATGGTAGAATTATCTTATCAATCTCAAATAAAACGTAACCGTTAATGTGTCTCTGACCTGACGTGACCATGTGATCCGCGCTTCGTGGGACAAATCCGCGTTTTTGATTTTCCGGTCCGCGTCTTCATTTCATGAAATATATCTCAATTTTTCGGAATATTAAAGTGAGGACCTTTTTTTTGTAAATATTTGTATATACTAAAATAAACACTTTTGAAATATATCTCATGTTGCGAAGGTTTTCTGAATGTTTTGCTGGACCAGTGAAGACCAAAATAAAAAAGATCATCAACTTTTTCTAAAAAATTTTAGGATTTAAACGCAAATTTGATGAATTTTTTTGCTGTTCCGCGTTAATCTGGTCACGTTACTCAAAACCCTATCAAGAAATAACAAAAAAAAAATTTGACTTATCTTGACAGGGTTGCCAAGTCATACAGAAACAATTTATTCTCAAACAATACATTCTTAAATAAACCCAAATACCTTTACTGCCATAGCAAATTACTTAGCCAACGTTTAGTCAACGTTTACACGAGGAAATTCGATGAAACAAATTTTGGTACATTCTGTTTTGTGAATTCGTTTTACGTTTACACACGAAAACTAGAATTTCTTTCTGCTTGTGAATGAATATCAAAGCATAAGTCGACGTTTACACGAGGAAAGTCTGAGAGACAAATTCTTGTCTATTCTCTTTTGTGATTTTCGTTTTGCGTCTGTTTGCTATTTTTCTCCTCTTGTCAACAAACAAGAAGAGTTTTTGGAAATAGTTTCTGTGTGTAAACGCTGAGTTACTGCGTCGATTCACCACAACAAACGTAAAGTCAAAGCATAATAAAAGCTAAAGAACAGAACGAAAGAGAATTTGCGGGTACGGAAAATTCTGTACACCACCCTTTCGTTTTTCCTCTTTTGTCGACGCTTAGTCAGCGTTTACACGAGGAAACTCTTGCGGCAAAGTTTCCTTGTATGTAGGCAAGAGGGAGATAACGAAAGGGTCGTATAGAGAATTTTCCGTACCCGCAAATTCTCTTTCATTTTGTTCGTTAGCTTATATTATGCTTTGACTTTGCGTTTGTTGTGGTGGATCGACGCAGTAACTGCTTTGATATTCACAAGCAGAGCAAAATTCTAGTTTTCGTGTGTAAACGCAAAAGAAATTCACAAAAGGGAATGGACAAGAATTTTTTTCATCGAATTTCCTCGTGTAAGCCTTGACTTACACTAGGAAAGTCTGAGAGACAAATTCTTGTCTATTCTCTTTTGTGATTTTCGTTTTGCGTTTGCGAAATATGACAAATTTTTTAACTCGTCCCTTTTGTTTTTCCCCTCTTGCCAACAAACAAGCATAGTTTGCGGAAAAAGTTTCCTTGTGTAAAAAACGTTGACCAAGCAAGAAAAATTTTCCGAAAGAGTTTCTTCGTGTAAACGTTGACTTATACTAGGAAATTCTGTGAGACAAATTCTTGTCTATTCGCTTTTGTGATTTTCGTTTTTCGTTTGCAGCAACTTCTGTACCTCGTCCCTTTTGTCTTTCACCTTTAGCCTACAAATAATTTCTTGTGGAAATAGTTTCCTGTAAACGCTGAGTTAGTAATAATATTACATGAGGTATTATTTTTTTAAGCAATAATAGCATTTATTTATGATGATAATTATTAAGTAATGGCATCACAGGTTAATTAAAGTCAGCTTTTAAATTTTTGGGAACTTTTTTTTTTAAGAAAATTTTTCCAAAAACGTGTTTTTTTATTTAATAAAAGAAAATATAACGATAATATTAGGAGAAAAAAAGAAACTTAACTGGGCATAATTTTGTGCATGAAAAATATTTTTTAATTCACCCTACTGTAGGCAGACAATGTTTTATCGTGTTAATCCTACACAAACAATTGTTGTCACTTTGTACAAATTTTTTATGGTTTTATGGTTCATTTTTCATGTGGCGCTTTAGTTTGGCTTAACGAGGTATGAGCTATGAGAGTTTTTTGTGTACCACCACCACCACCACTTGTCATCATATTGTGTGCACCATAGTTATACCATGTTGCATAGTAATATTTTTTCAACACAACTGATTCATTCAGAGTTTTAGCAACGCGGCAACTTTGGAAAATGCGTAGGTTGCCTGTTAATGTGCATTCAATGTGACTGATAGCACTCGATGAAATGTACAATGATTTATTGATTTCACTTTTTTCTAAAAAAAAGGCGACAATGAACTATTGTTTCCAAATCATCGCTTGATGTTTTAAGGAAAATTTGAAATTTTCTTTGAAGATTTCAAAACTATTTCCCATGGCATTCAGTGCTTTCACTCTTACTGCAATTATTACGTTTTAAAATTCTCATTAGAAATAGAAACTCGTTAAGATAACGAGCTGCAACTGCAACACTTTAACAATTAACTCATAACGCTGTGAATTTTTCCAATTATTCTCGACCAACAGTCGAACGCAAAGATGGAGACTCTGTAGCAGCTGCTTGGTTACTTTCTTCTTGCTGCAGCAGCAGCTACTGTAATGTTGTTGTTGTTGTTGTTTATTAGCTGCTTTAACTTCACTTATGATGCGTAAATAGCAATTCTAGAAAAGTTGCTGTTGCTGTTTCACGATTTCATTTCATTTTTTTCCATGCAATCAAAGCCACTTTCAACTTCAATTGAAACGCAAGAATTGCGTCAATTATGGCACTATTTGTATCGGTTGAACTTTAAACGCGTGCTAAATATGACGGCTTTGAGAACAGCAAACAAAGATATAAGAAATGGCAATTATTTGCTATTGTTGCTATTATGTTGCTAAGTTTTGAATTCAGTATTAGAAGTGGGCGTAGATGGAACTTGATTTTGTTTATTTTTAATTACTTTCATAAAATGTTGCTGACACGGTTGCACAAAAAAAGGGTTAGCAGTGGATGTAGATCCCTGGGAAGTCAATTAACCACACAATGTGTCTTAAAAAAAGTTTAGAGTACTGAGCGGATCAAACTATAAAAAAAATACCATAGGTATAACCTGGTAGCCAGGGATGGGCAAATAAAAAATACTATCAAAATATCGATGATCGATATGCGACGCAATCAATTGGATACAGAGCTACCCTTAAACAAAAATATCGAAATTCGATAGCAGAAAAATAAAATCGAATTTCGATGCATCAAAATAAAAAATTTCGCCGATAATTATCGAAACATGTATCGGAAATATCGATATTTGATATATTTTGACTAAGCCTAGTCTGGTTTTCGTAAGCAAACAACTTTTTAAGTTATTTTTTAAGATTTTGATGAAATTTGGCATGAAGATAGATTTAGCTCAAAGGAAGAGTATGAAAATCTCTATAATCTTTTAGTGGGCGTGGCACCGCTCCTGATGAGAAAAATGGTTGCCACGGCTGAGCCGCTACACCGATTTTAATAAAATTTAGAATGAATATAGATTGCTTTCTCAGTAAAGATAACAGCTTTTAGTGGGTGGTGCCACGCCTCTAACAGGAAAAAACGTTATCGCAGCTACACTAATGTACCGATTTTGATAAAACTCGGTATGGAGATAAATCGAGCCCTAGGAGAGATGGAGACAAAAGTCGGGATAGAACAACATGACACCATGAACTTTTAATGAAATGAATTTTCAAGTAACTTGAAATTTGGCTTCAAAAGGTAGGAAATTTGAATTTTGAGTGAAATTTAAAGCTGTAATTTTAATGAATTTAGTATAATGTTCACGATTTGCAAGAGTTTTACCGATGTCAACTTTTTTCTGACAAATTATATGGAAAATTTAACTGAACATAAATGACATCATTATTTTTGAAAAGTATAAAAAAAATCACCCTTTATAAGTTAAAAGTAGAAGCGGAACGCTTTTTTCATATTTCAGTAGTTATTTGAAGCAAGGAAGGAAATTTTTTTGAAAGAAATACTTAACTCGTAAATCCTTAACTTCCGATCGCAAGGACATTTCTTAATGTCGACATGAACTTTTTCGGACTTCGATTTCAAACCAATGATTAGGTTATAAAAAATATTAATTTGGTACAGAAATCAAATAGTTTAGAATAGTTTTTTTTAGCTTCTTGCTTTTTTTGAGTACCGTTTGCTCCGCTGAGCAAATCCTTCACTACAACTGCTGTAGACTTTCTAATTGTTTAAGGAAGTGTCAAGGTTTTCAGAAGACAAGCATTGTTATTGAATTATGCACATGATGAAAATATATATGGTCGCTTCTAAAGCATAAGATATCTTAATTTCCTTTCTTAAGAAAATAACAGATTACAGTCCCACATTAAGCCTCTTTCTCGCTTTGCAAGCTCTTTGCAATTAAAATCTTCGGAACAAACGCTTAATGCGGAAGCGTTAACATTCGCAACATTGACTGTCGTCGTCAATAAAACGTTAGATTAAAGACAGTTTTTCCTAATGTTGATGTTGTTGCTGCCATGATTATTATTGTTCATTTTTTATTGCCATAATTAATACTTTTATTATATAAAATCAAAAAAGCGGAAAAATCATAGCATACAAATGCCGACATGAACAAAACATAAGCATTAGGATTTCCAAAGACAGACAGACAGACGGACAGACGGAAAAATTGCGCTGCTAATAAATTAATGCAGATAGAAATGCAATTTTGCCACGCTTCCTACACACATGCGCGCGTGCACGCGGCGGCGGCGGCGATCATTTTATGCTGCCGCATTGTTTGCATTGTTTTTGTTTCAAGTGTTGCTGTCGTTGCTCTTGCCATTACCACCGCGCGCGGCGCACAAGCCAAGCATTTATTTAATGTTAGTTACCGCTAAGACTCTGTACGACGTATACGCTATTTAGACTGTTTTTAGTAAGACAACAACAACAGCAACAACAACGGTAACAACAAAATTGAAAACCGTCACTTAATTATTGGCATTAGGGGCCGTTCAAGTATTACGTAACGCAATTAGGGGGGGAGGGGGGGTCTTGTGAAACGTTACGATGCGTTACAGGGGAGGGGGGGGGGGTTCGAACAACGCGTTACGTAACATTGTTTTTGAAGTGAAACTACTTTAGCGGGTGGTTATTTGAAATTAGGTGTGTATAATGAAATGAAACTCTACTCTTTCTTAATGTGTATGTTTATTGAATACCTACAGCCAAAACATTTTATTAAAATGATAAAAGTTGATGGGATCTAGATAATTTACAGCAATAAATGATATGTTAAATTAAAGCACTTATCGAGCAGAATGTCCTAAAACTATCATCTTCGAGATTGGTTAACCAAAACCAGAGATGTAAGCGTGGAAAGATTTCCTATTTTTCTCATTTATTGCTGTAGCTGTTCTAGATCCCATCAACTTTTATCATTTTAATAAAATATGTTCGTCTCATTTTTCGCCATTTTAACATATTTTAAGCTTAAGCAAATGTTTATTACATTATGTGTGATTTTTATTAAATAACAATATGAACAAGTTAAGGTGTTATCTTCAGTCAGGCCGAAACTCACATACCCTACACAGCACTCAAAGTAGGTACATATATTTCAGTAAAAAAAGACGTTGAAGAGGTTAAATAATTCGAAAAAAGTGTGAAATGTTTAAGAGGTTGAAAACTGTTGAAAAAGTCGTAAATATATGCAAAATGTTAATGTTGAGAGAGGTTGAAAAAGTCTAAGCATTTTAAAATCGATGAAAAAGTCGAAAAAATAAAGAAATATATAAATATCACAATATCTTGCACGGTTTACGAGACATGGTGGTATAGAGGTTAAAATTTAGGACCGTGCCACGCGAATCTTTGGAAACTTGAAACCTAGTCTAATCTTAATTTAGTTCAAATGTACACCTAATCACCAAGTTTCATCAAAATCGCTGCATTTTTTTTCAAAATGGGATTTGGCAAATATACATAGAGTATGGGCGGTAGGCGTGTCTATGAACCGATTACGTCCATTTTCAATAGCAAGATGCCTGCAAGAAGGTCTGACCTGAGTGTGCTAATTTCATTCAACTAGCTTTCTTGGTTTTTCCGTAAACCTGATTTGAACAGACAGACAGACGGACATAGCTAAATCAACTCAGGTGGTGACGCTGATCAAGAATATATCTATATACTTTTTCATACCTACCACCGCCCTCTTCTATGCGTTACAAACAAAATGACAAAGTGAATATACCCTCGGTGTAGGGTATAATAAAGAAAATAAACAACATACGCATGTATTTCCGGTACTTTTCGCAACATAATTGTGACTTTTAGGTAAATATGGTCACTTGGGTGTTACGTAACGTTTAAGGGGGGGGGGGGGGGGTAGAGGAAAACGTTACGGCGCGTTACATAGGGGGGAGGGGGGTCAAAAATCTTCGACAATTGCGTTACGTAATACTTGAACGGCCCCTTACGTGTAACTTAAAGTAACGTAACGTTATGTTTAACGTAACGTGCAACATCACTTTACGCGACGTATGGTCAAAGTAAACACAGGTTGCCACTTTAATGCTGACGAGGGAGGTTGCTGCTGCTGTTGCTGCTGATGTTCGCAACGGTAGTTGTTGTTTTTTTTGCAGATGAATTGCTCTGCATCTTTCAAGTTGCTGCCACAAGTTTTACAGTGCAACAAAATATTTGCAAGACTGTGTAGGTAGAAAACTTTAAATTTGTGTGGGGCAAAATCAAACAAATTCTCATCATCCACGGAAAGTTCCACAGTAAATTTTGAGCTGATAGCTCTTGAAATTCTGCATCTAACTGTTTCCGCTTGATATTAATTTTTGGGACACCCTGAAACACTCATGACAATGGGCGTTTTTTAAAGTGTGATTTTTTAAGCGTTTGGTTTTTGAAAATTAAAAAAAGAACAGAAAATTTGCTAAAATGAATAAAATATTTACTTAGAGCAATACATCAATTTCTGCCACTTCTTTTTTAAAGACCATATCACTTAAATGTTGCACGCGGCTATGCCTGAGGTAGTCTAATCGTAAGCTATAATTTTGGCATACTTTTCCCAGCATTTCGGCCGGTATCTTACCAATAGCAGCTGTTATGTTGTCGTCCAAATATTTTCAGTATTTCGAAATCTTTAAAATCAACTCAATTTGACTACAATATGCAAGCGCAACGTATACACAACACAACAACAGCTAAAATTCACTTTCAATTAGCCATTTTTTTGCATTTCCTTTCAACTGCAATTTCAATATCAGTTGTTTCACCAGTGCCACCACTCACATAATCAACATCAACGTCATCATTGCCATCACCTTCCTTAATAACATCATTGACAGCAGCAGCAGCAGCAGCAGTGGTAATTCGTACGTCTTCCATCGACCACAAAATTGCATTTTTATCTCTTGCACTTTGCATTTTTTTTGCACATTTTTTCTGCACTTTTTTTTTACTGCAGATGATTTGCATGATGATGCGCTGCTGTTGCTGCTGCTGCTAATGAAGTTGAAGAAAGTGAAATTTCTGCAAACGAAGCGGATCGAAGATTTAGTTTGTTTTACTTTGGTTGATGTTGCTGTAGTTGTTGTTGTTGGGGTGTTAGAGGTCATTACTTAATAACATCGTGGAGAAAATTTTAAATGAGAATTAATGAAAAAACGTAATAAAAAAATAAAAAATTCAATGAAAAATTTCGCTTGAAATGTAAATAAAAATTTACTTATACTGCATCACACTTAATTTTATAACAATATCGGTAATAAGTCTTTTGGCAAAACTGTTCTAAGTAGAGCTTTAAAAAAATAAAGAAATCACCCTTTATCAATCATAAAAATATTGCAAAAAGCTGACTTTTTTGCCGGATACCACAAAAGCGCATTCCACATTTTAAAATTTTAGTAAAACTACATGTTGATAAAAAAATTTTTTGAGAAAAATATATTTAGATCTAAAAAGAGATTCACTCAAACTAGGGCGGGTCATTTCCTATTTTCGCATTTGAAAAATTTTGTTGTGTAAAAATTTGCTCGAAAAAAGTATTGCAACATGGAGTTTAAAAGCAATTTCTGTCGTTACTTGGCAACTACATTTGGTATTGTATACTTTTTAATTAATATAAAGATTTATTTATAAGAAATAATTCATTTAAAAATTGCCAACCTCTTGCAAAAATTTGCAAAAAATTAAAAAAAATGCATAAAGTTAAAAACACAATAACAAAAGACTTAAGCAACATACTCGCCACTAAATTTTAGTCTAAGCGCATTAAAAGTTGTTTTGTGACCGCTGTGCTGCTTTCATGCCATTGCTTGTCACTCACTTTAAAAGACGCTTAAACAGCAACATCAATTTGTCGGAAATTTAGTTTTTAACACATTTAAGCAGCAGCTTACAGCTCATGTCAGCTGTCAACGCAGCGCAGCGCAATGCAATAAAAAATAAAGAAAATTTCAAAGCGGCAAATAAATCTTGACCAAACAAATTTGTCAATTGTTGCAACAAATCAATGCGCGCGCGCACTTCAATACTGCCATCAATCAATGCAAAAATCTTGTAAAATGTAAGCGAGCGAAGAAGAAGCAGCAGCAGCCAATTGATGCAGAAGCTATCGATGTTGAAGATTAAGTTGCCACACACACGGTCGTGGTAACAACAATTTATCATAGCGGCAGGTTGCATCGTAGTGAACACACGCATATGCACAAGTCAAATGGACAGCTGTGAAAAATAGTTAAATAGCAATACAAATAAACTTTAACACTGCAAGGATTGAATTTAGAAAAATCATCAAGAAATGCCCGAAAAATGGAAAGGAAAAGAACCCAAAAATTTAAATTTGAGGTGACAAGAAAAAAACACCAAAAAATTTTATTTTTAAAGGGATATCAAGTTTCGTGCGTTATAGCCCTGTACCAGGGTTGCCATGCCAAAGCCTATCCCGATGGCCGAAAAAAACCAACTTCGGACCAATTTTTTTTTAAAGAAAAAGTGTGTAAGATTACAGCTTGAAATGTATGCCAAATGAAAGAACTTGATGATCCTAAATAGACTATATAGAGTTGCCTTGACAAATCCTGTCCTAAACCAGGGATGCCACTCGTTTTCTGGGCCAAAATATTTTAGAAAAAAGTTTATGGTTTAAGATTCTAGCTCGAAATCTAAGTCAAATAATAGAACTCGATGAACCTTAATAGAATATATAGGATTACCTTGCCAAATCCTGTCCTAAACCACGGTTGCCTTTCGTTTTTTGGCCCAACATATTTTAGAAAAAAGTTTATGGCTTAAGATTCCAGCTCGAAATCTATGTCAAATGATGGAGCTTGATAAGCCTAAATAGAATATACAGGGTTCCCTGTCCTAAATCAGGGTTGCCACTCGTTTTCTGAGCCAACATATTTTAGAAAAAAGTTAATGGTTTAAGATTCTAGCTCGAAATCTATGTCAAATGATAGAGCTCGATGAGCCTAAATAGAATATATAGAGTTGCCTTGCCAAAACCTGTTCTAAACCAGGGTTGCCACTCGTTTTCTGGGCCAACATATTTTAGAAAAAAGTTTATGGTTTAAGATTCCAGCTCGAAATCTATGTCAAGTGATAGAGCTCGATGAGCCTAAATAGAATATACAGGGTTTCCTGTTCTAAACCAGGGTTGCCACTCGTTTTTGGGCCAACATATTTTGGAAAAAAGTTTATGATTTAAGATTCCAGCTCGAAATATAAGTCAAAGAGCCTAACTGGAGTATATAGAGTCGCCTTGCCAAATCCTGTCAAAAACAAGGGTTGCCACCCGTTTTTAAGGCCAAAATATTTTTTCAAAAAGTTTATGGTCTAAGATTCCAAAAACATTGGAAGTATTGGATTAAATGAGCAAGTATTGAAAGGCATTGGGAACGATTGACTGATATAAGAAGCTCTCGGAAATCATTAAGAATTATCGGAGGATGTGAGAAAATTGGGTTAATTTTTTTCTAGGGTAAATATTTCAGAGTTTAAAAAAATCCTCTAAAAATATTATGCTGCAAGCAATAATGTCTTATGAGCCAAATCCAATTTTGCTATTATTAAAGTCAATATTTATATTACCAAAAAAAAAAACTCTTCTGTACAGTTGTCTTACATGCTTGAAAGGGTTATTTCACATTCATTCAATCATTGCTTTATTTCCTTGTAATCAAATTCACAATCGATCAAAATCAAATTGCAACAAAAAACAAACAAAAAATTGTAAAAAACAAAAAACAAAATGCGTGAAATGCAGAAATGAATGTCATGGATGAGCCCGCAATGGCAACAGCAACTGCTGCTGCCGTTTTAACAAAAAAAAAAAAACAAAAATATTTTTTGTTAGTTGTTAAGAAATTGACAAATTGCCGATGTGAATAAAAAAATAGAAAATACTTCCGCATTATTTGGTTGCAAAATGCTGTACGCGAAAAGGAAGAAATATTCAAACAGCAAATGTTTCTTGGTGGTCATCTTTAAAATGCAACTTTTGGTAGTTGAATTAAAAATTTTTTTTCTATTGTCACTTAGTAAATTTGAAAATTGTTTTTGCAGTAAGTTTATGGCTTAAGTCTTTCGTGTTTCCTTATATTTGGTATGTAATAATAGCAGATAATTTTTTGTAATTCTTAGCTACTACATCAACATAAGGCTTAGCTAATAAAATGCTCATTGAATAAATCATTGGAACGCGTGCTCAACACAAGTGGCTGAATAATTGAATATCCGCGCATGTAACAATGCTGTGCGTCTGTCTGTGCTTCTGTAGCAAGAGGTGTGGTGCATAAATATTAGCAAGTGGCAATAACACAGCCTTGAATTATTGTTTCAAAGGAGCATAAGTTGTTTAGTTGCTTAATGTGAAAAGCTAAAAATTCCTTGCATTGATTGCCATTAAGACAAACCAAACGTGTGCTCGCACTTAATGCGCTATGAATTGTTGGCCAGGCGCCTGCTTTGAAGCTGCAACTGCCACACGTTTGGCATATGGCTGGAATTGTGATTAAAGAATGCACGCGTGCTAAATTAAATATGATTTCATTTTTCAAACGTCGTGGTTTGAAAAGAATTGCAATTTCGATTTTTATTTTCTTGATATTTTTTAATGTATTTCATGTTAATGATTGCTTTGCAAATATATAAAATTCTATTTTCATTATTATGTTTGCACAAGCTCTCAAAAAAAAATTACTAATCCCCGAAAATCTGTTCCTAAAATCGATCAAATCGACCATTAGTTTTCGAATAAGCTCGATGTTTTTAGTTTTTCAAGTTGCCTCTTAGGGAACGTCGGATTCGATATCGAATTTTCATATTGAAAAAGGATAAGCCCACAACAGTTGGCTTACTGATATTGACAAGAGACCATTCTATAACACAGGCCGAAAAAATTTTCCTGAACTAATAACCCAGAGGCTACACCGTACTTTTCCGAAAGTTTTTTGGCATGCTAAGTCCTAATCTGAGCTCAGTTAAGCTCCATCACCTCAGGCTTTTGAGTTATCCTAACCTGAAAGTGCAAAAAATCACCGTTTTCTGCTATTTTGGAGATTATGTTACACCTCGAATTGATTTTAAACAATAAAAATACTAGCAGCATCTAAAAGTACTAGTTTTTCTCTTCGAAATTCATTTTCGATTGTTTTGATTCGACTTTCGGTTCTCGAGATATATCAATTTCAATCTAGTAGTATTTTGTTTTCGGCCATTTGGGCTAGGTTGCCTATTAATTACGAAATTATTATATATAATTAATAATATATATAATAATTAATACATTGTACATATATTGTTCTGTGTGTATTTAATAATTTTTTTATATATTTTTGCAAAAAAGTTTTAACTACATGCTGACACCAGTAGTGTGTTGCCACTACCAATTTTGTGGCTTTTTTTTTTGATGGATTTCCTTAGACCAAAAATGTGGTCGGTACCTTTTATTGCAATGGGCACTTAGAGTTCAGTGTACTTTTCGTGCAGGAGAAATTTGAGGAGCATTAAATGAATGTAGTCGCCATGTGATATTAAGTGTCGTCGCATGAGGAAGCAAAATGTAATGGAGTTACTTTTATGTAAGCAAACTGAAAGTGAAGTCGACGCTGTAGTTTGAGTAATAATATACGTAAGAAATTTGCTGTTGCTGCATGATGACTGTTTTATAGTCGTAAGCGTTTTTTACAAAGTTAATTTTAATTTTGTTGATTTTATTATGAATATAAAGTTTTTAAATGAAAGTTGTTGCCAGTAATTTGAAGTCTCTAACACTGAATTTCA
The DNA here is from genome assembly GCA_949775025.1 of Tricholauxania praeusta. Lineage (NCBI taxonomy): Eukaryota > Metazoa > Arthropoda > Insecta > Diptera > Lauxaniidae > Tricholauxania > Tricholauxania praeusta. The sequence continues at coordinate 155,080,106 of OX459029.1, forward strand.
AATGCAACATAGCGGGTGACAAGTGTTTGCCAATGACAAATGATCGAAAATAAATTGTTGAATATTAAGATCGAAAATCAAAGTCGAAATTTAAATGCATTCTCAACGATGCTTACCACGAAAAAAACTTGTCTGACATTTTTGACGAATTTTGGCCTCATATGAACTTCTTAACAAATTTAAATTCTACAATATAAACTCCGCAAAACCAATAAACAAAAAAAGGAATTTGCATTCTTAAAAATATATAACACAAAAAAAAACCTATGTGACTTTGCTCGAAAAAATTTCAGTCATGCAGTGTTATTAAATTTCTCAATCGGCATGTTACGTTTCGGAAATCTTTCAGAAATTTTTCATATGGAATCTTACGGTGTTTCAGAAAGATTTAATTTTCATTCCAGAAAGCTTTCTACAATGTATCAATGTTTGCTTTAATTTGAAACGTTTCTGAAACGTTACAGAAACATTGCATGGCATGATGAAATGTATTTTAATAAAATTGTTTTATTTAATTTGTTTTAAATGACAGAAAAAAGAATTTTTTCTTTTAATTATTTATTATATACGAGTCTCTCACTTAAAAGAAATGCGCACATTTTTTGATATACGCTTAAGATATTACATATCGTGTCAGAAAGATTTCATTTGAAATGTTCAGGAAACGTTGAATCTGCAACCTTTCAGAATGATTGCAGTTGAAACATTACATTTGCAATACATTTGAAAGATATCTGTAACGTTCTACTTGCAACATTTCAACTTTGATTTGAACATATTTTGAGATTTTTTGCTACTTGTGGAAAGTATTAATATTTTTTTTTAATTTTTGTTTTTCCAGATATATATTTGCCTATTCAAAGATAACCACTGATACCTTATACTTTGAAATTAAATTTTGTTGCAGCACTAAAAACGTCAAATGACAAAAAATAACTCATTCGTGCCAAAAAAAAAACTGTACGCAACTAAAAATATTATTGCTGTCAAACGAAAGACTTAGGCAACGAACTTGACTTTTATTAAATTAAATTTTAATAGAATTCTCACTGCTATTCTACAAAATTCATTGCTGTGAGTAGTAACCTACAAATGTCAAGTGTACAGAAAAGTGACAAAGACTTTTGTCACAACAACAGCAAGCGCTTAGGGCGGCGCACTGCATTAAAACGCGCAGCAACTAGCAGTTGCACTGACCCAATTTACAGCTGACATGCACTGCTGACAAACTGTATGCGCGCTGGCTGTCTACACAGTCAGATAGGGTGCACCAATCACAAAAACTAAGCATTGCGTGTGGTATGGTAGCGGAACTTGTTAGTTGCTTGGAACGCATTGTAAATTCACAAAGTGATGACACACGTAAAAAATGGTGTCATCAAAATGTAAAGCGCAAATTAACATAAAAAGTAGTTGACAAAAAAAGAAAAAACAGTTTGAGGTACAAGAATAATTGGGAAAATAACAGCGACTTACAAACAATGGTAGCATCCATCTAAATACAATTGCTCTCAGTGACTATTAAAATTTTGGGTTTCGCATACCCGCTGTTAATTAAAATAACATCCTTGACATCATTAATTAAACAAATTTAAATGCCTCTTATAAAAAAAAAAGATGTTTTTAATAAACAAAACCTATTTAATAAATGGCAGCGTCCTCATCACGAAAAAAAAATTATCATCATAATAACATCAAAACTACCGACATCAAAGTACGCACGCTAGGTAGGCTGCGACGGACAGTTCAATGAAAGTAAAACAAATAATGCAACATACTTAAAAAAAAAAAGTTTGGAAAAAAAAGACAAATGTTTTTTTTTCTGATTTGTTTTAATCATATATCTAAAATATTTGTGGATTTTTTTCCATCGTGCTGATTTGTATCTGCACATAAAATACAAATCATTTTTTGTTTTATTGATAAATGCGCGCATTGCTCGAGGGGGTAGCATATGTGAATGCATGAATGATATGACATAGCAGGTCGTCCGTCCATCTATACGTTCGTCTATCTATCAGTCCAAGTTTGGCCCATCAAATAACTGCCAAAATTCAATAATTACAAAATAACAAACAAAAGAAAAATAACCAAATAATCATTCGGGGCAAAATCCAACCTTCGCCTACAATTAAAAAAGTTTCATGCCATAAATACCTCTAATCATTCACAGACGGAAAGTATTGAGCATATCGCTTATTGGATTACTCTGGCAATTAGCTCTTTGTTTTTAAACAAATTATTTGCTATAATTCAATTGTAAAAGGCAACATTAATTTAACATACTTACAAAATACATTAATTCAGCTCAAGTGGAATTTATTGCTGATAATTTTGATGAGTTATTGGGGCGATTTTCAGCTATCACTTTTCGCAAATTGAATTATTTTTAATGCTGACCATCAAATAGAAATTGAGAATTTTTTCTTATGTGATTACTGCAGGATGGTGCCTCAGAGACTTTGAGATAGTGGCAAAGCTTTGAGAATGGCCTGAAGTGTAATTTTGTGCTATGGTAAGTATGTACATTTTCATACATAATAGTGCACTTAACAAAAAACTGCTTGCAATCTCTAAAGCAACTTAAGGTTTTAAGGTTGCTCCAGTCGAAGTTGGAAGATTTAAAAAAAAAATTGTTTTTGGTGAAGGTACCAAGTACCTTTTTTTGTGGCATACCATCTTAGTACTAAATGAAAAATAATTTTCCAAAAAAATAGAGATGCAGAGATCCGATTTGGCATGCAGTGCCCAAATATTTATTATACCCTACATCGAAGGTGTATTCACTTTATCATTCCATTTGTAACACATAGAAGGGGGCGTGGCAGATATGGAAATTGAAAATGGGCGAAATTGGTTTACGGACACGCCTACCGCCCATACTCTATGTATAATTACTCAGGCCAATTTTGAAAGAAGTTGCAGCGATTTTGATGAAACTTGGTGATTTGATGCATATGTGAACATGATTTGGATTAGGCTAGGCTTCAAGTTTTCAAAGCTTCCTACAGGGGCGTTGCACAGCCCTAAATTTTTACGTTTATGCTACCATATCTTGTAAACCGTTCAAGATATTGCGTTGAAATTCGGTAAACGGATACACATCAAATATATCTTGAATTGTGATAAAAGTGGGTGAAATAGTGGGTACAACTGTTAAAAACTTTGACTCCGTGTATCTCAAAATTGGCACAAACGATTTTCATAAAAATTTTGCGGATTTTGCGCTAAAAGCAAACATTAATACAAGCTCAGCCACTTTACTGAAAAAAAAAATCTTTGATGGGCGTGGCACAGCCCACAGTAATTATAAACGTTATATTAAGAGAACTAACAACGTACTCGTTATGGAATTTAGTGAGGTAGATATACTTGCTATAAGACCTCTTATTAGAAAAATTTGGTCCAATAGTAGCTGTAGGCGTGGCACCTCCCATATAAGCAAAAAACGTTTATTATTACAGATAGTGTGCTATGAAAATAATCTTCATAAAATTTGTAGTATAGATGTCGGTTACTATAAACTTTAAAATTAAAATAATTCAGACGAGATTGCATCAGTTGGCGTGGCACCTCCCATATTAACATTAATTTGGAAGCGCTGTTTTAAGTGAGCTATTGCTGCAATTGGTATGAAATTTAATGTAAGTGGTTCAGTTGCTATGGATTTTATCTGAATCGAAATTGATTGAAATAGCACCAGTAGGCGTGGCACCTCCCATTAAAAATAAAATACGTTAAATGGCATATGTATCGAAATATGTGAGCAATCATACTAAAATTTGGTGTAAGATGTTTGTTTATGGAAAGCTATTTCTGGATCCAAACCGGACTGGATTGTACCAGTGGGTGCGTCACCGCTCTAAATTTTAAGGCTAACTACGGCATATATTTCAAACTATTCAAGCTATTGTGCTTGCTTTGATCACGAATATAATTGACTGAACCAAAAGTAGGCGGAATTGGAAAAGTGAGTGTGGCATATTTCAAATTTTTTCATTTTTAATCGATTTTTTTCAGCAGATTTTTTTTCACGGCAGATTTTTTGTATCATTTCTTAAATAACTTTCCTGGAAATTATAATGTCGTTCCTATTGACCTATACATCATGAATACGGTGGCAACAGGGATTCTTAGGTCAAAAGAATACAAAAAGGAAAATTCTGTAGGTCACGTGTCTGTTGTGCAGGATGTACAGCGGGAACTTCTCCTCACGGCAAGTGAGTTCAATCCGACAGCATAATATAGTCTATAGAGCTCTGCTGGGTGCTCCATTATAAGGGTATTTCCGGAAATGAGAATGCTGACGAATGTGCTAAAATAAGATCAGAACAATCACAGAATCAACAATTGATAGATCTTAGGATACCGCTGGTGGAACTGCACTATCAGATAGGGGACTTAACCAAGAAACAAACGAATAGAAGGTGGAACCTTACCGCTAGATGTAGAACGTCTCGAAACATGTGGCCTAAACAGAATTCAGGAAAGGCACAAACTCTCCTAAGGATGTAGCAGATTACAGTTAAGAACTGTTGTAGGAGTGCTGAAGGCGCACTGTGTTATTGGCCCAAAATGGCCACTCGGCCAAGTGACCCTTTTAACTTAACCTAAATAACTTAGGGTGCAATTTCGTTCCCGGTTTCTGGAACAGATATTATAAGACCTTAACTTTTGAGTCACTCCTTGCTCTTTTCTTATAACTCGGATCGTTATAGCAAAAATATTGTGAAAAAAAAATTCTTCTATGCACTCGCATGCAGCTTTCCAACTCAAACCTTTTGCCATTATTACCACTACGAGCAATGCATAAAGCGCATAGCATCATTAAGTCCAGCCACTTTAAGCGCCCAACACTTTACAACACGTCCTTGATTACCCATGTGAACAACGCGTACATGCCGCTGCTGCTCATTAGGACGCTTGTTATTGGTGGCAGCAGCAGCGTAGTACTTAGTACGCCGCTCTTAAGTGATGAACCAGCAAAACACTGAATATGATCGCTTTATTAACACGCAGAAATACAGCACAACACATTGTTGTATCTAAGAGCAACATTGTGCCTCATGGCACAATTACATGCTGAGGACCACCGCACGCATCATTTGCTTGAGCAGCGTAGTACAAAAACAATTTGAGCACAGCACAACAAATGGCTCTGCATTAAATGCTTCATTTTTATTGTGGCATTTTATTTTTAAATTTTGCATCTATTTGTGTGTATGGTAAATGCGAATGTGTTTGTGTGCCTGTCTGTCGCATTTGATAACTCAATTGCTGCACGAGAGTTTTTGCTTTTTTCTTGTTTGCTTGGGCTTAAATTGTTTTCTAAGAATTTCAATTGCTTCACTGAACACAGCACCATCACTTGGTTGCTCCGTTTGTTTTTGCTGGCTAATTAAGGGCTCACGTTGCTGCTGTGAACGCAGCGTGCGCATGCGCAAGACAGCGCAAAGAAGGCGTACGGCAAACATTACTTTGCTGAGGCTTTTTGTTTTTCAAAGCTGAAACTGAAAAGTTAAGTGTAAGTGTTATTTTGTAAGTGGGCATTTCCATGGGTCGATTAATTTGTTAAAAGCTTTATTAAAATTATTTTTATGATCAGCTAACACTAAATATGAGGTGAAATTAACAAGAAAATTATGTAATTTTAGATATTGTTATATGGGCGGGCTTAGAACTGTAGCCACCATGCCACGCGAGCAGTATTTGAAAGGTGGCAACTCATCTTTTCTTATTTACACTGCTTTCGGTAAGCTAGCTGAAAGCTTTAACAAGATTTTAATCAAGGAAACACGAAAAATTTTTAATTTTCTCCGCTTAGCGCAGAAAGTGACCAACTTTGTCTCTTTTCCAAAACGTTTTTATTTGTAGGAAGTAACTCTAAAACTTTTTGAGCAACTTTTTATAAGAATATCACCTTTTTATACGCCTAACATAATTTTCAACAATTATACCTCCATAGTTTACTTAAGACTTTGCGGTGCACGGGGCCAAAAACTGGAAAGGGCTCCTTCTAAAGAAATATATGATCAAATTAAAAAATTTCGTTGTATGAAAAATGCAAATTATTGCCTGAAGATCAAAAAAAAAAAAAGAGCTTCTGTTCCCATGTTGGAGCCCCCTTCGAGATTAGGGTCAGAGCCCTGAATGTATTTTCTTAAAGTCGGCACTGATTGCACCTGTCACCTGTTATGAGACAATCAATATCACCACTAATATGAGACAATAAATATCACCACTAATGCCTTCATTGTCTTTATAGTCTTTATTATTTGTTCTTCTGTCCCCATGTTGGAGCCCCCTTCGAGATTGAGACCAGAGCTCTGAATGCCTTTTTTTAAAGACGGCACTGATTGCGCCTGTCACCTGTTATGAGACAATCAATGTCGTCATTAATGTCTTTTTTTGTGATTGTCTTCATTGTCTTTATTGTCTTTATTATTTGTTCTTCTGTTCCTATGTTGGGGCCCCTTTCGAGATTGGAACCAGTGCTCCAAATGTTCTTTTTTAAAGATAATTGCGCCTATCTCCTGTTATTAGACAGTCAATGTTAATGTCACCACTAATGTCTATTTTTTTGTGTCTTTATTATTTAATCCTTAAACTATTCATTCAGTTTGTCATTTTTCCTTATTGTCTCATTGTTTTTATTGGCTTAGTAATTGCCCTTATTGTTTTCACTGTTTTTATTGTCTTATATAACATGAATGCCTAAATTTTCATCATTGTCGAATGATGGGATTGAATCGACCCCAGAGTGATATCGCAGTAAAGGAAGACCACGCCTTATCTGACGCGCATAAATAGAAAGAGACCTCAATCCAATTGAAGTACGCAACTGAAAGTAATTAACTAAAGTCTTGGCCAACTGGAGCGGCTTGTTGGTTGAGGCCCAGGTTCACACTGAACTGCAGCTCCACTTAAGTAAGTGTGGAGGTATGTTCACAGCCCATGTCACGAATTTGTCTGAATTTTTTATTATGTGATTTTTGTTATTTTTTATCATTGCAATAATTTCTTCCAATTTTTTTTTTTTATATTCTGAATAAATTTAAATTAAATAAATAAATTTAAGTTAAATTGAAATTAAATTATTTTTGGTCATTTAGATTAATTTTTGTGAAGATTTTGCCTAACACCAGGTCTTGAGTTTGCCTACAATAAAACAGTAAAGTTGTTTTTTATTGAAATTTCTAAGCTATATATGGACTAACCCCTGACTTTTCTCACTTTATGCACATTTTCAAATTGAAATTAAATTTTAGCGATTTCATTAGAATTTATTTCATTGCTAATGTGCCAGAACAATGTAATGCAAAAGCAGCATTCGTCATGGTAAAGTGCATTTTTCAGATTCTAATAAGCAGCATCTTCTGGTGCTTGACCGTAAAGGGCTCAAAATGTGTGCATTTAAATCTTAAAATGGAATGCAGGCGATGATTTCTATTTAAAAAAAAATGTTGAGCCAATTGAATTTTATGTCAGCAATTCAAGCAGCAAAAGGTTATTGCTCAAGGGCACTTGCATTATAATTGCATAATAATGAACATATAAAAATTTTATAGAAAAAATTGTAGCAAAAATATTTGCTAAGCTTAAGAAAAACAAAAGACTTAAGTGACAAACTTGTTTTGATTGCATCAAATAGAGTTTATTTATCATAGCACTTTAATGAAATTGGCATTTTTTTGTTATCGTACAATTAAGGGACAGGCATTGGCTAGTGCTTTAAATTAATTAATATTTAATTAACAAGTTTCTTCTGCTACTTCTTCTTCTACCTTGTTTAAATGGGCTGCAACAAAAGCAAATAAATTTCAAAACTTCGCACTTGATTTGTTTTTCTAAGCTGCTGATTTTGAAATAATGTTAAAGCGCAGCTTTTTCTGAGGTGTGGTGGTTGGCTTTAAGGCATTTCAAAAAAATAATACAACAAAAAGTGCGAGAGCAACATCATATGAACAAAAAACATTTGTTTGCTGTCAATATTGACGTTACGCATGCGCAGCAAAGTTTGAGCGTTAATATCAATTTTTTTTTCTTTATTAATTTTAAATCCATCGAAGGCCTAGCTGCTATTTTTATACCATAAGTTAGCTTTTTTTAAAGAGAGCTTCACCTATTTGTTGTTTCTATTCAAGGTGCAGGTGCTATTTCGTTTTTTTTGCCACTGCAACTGTTCGACGCGTTAAATAGCACATAAAAACACACAAATTTTGTAAGAAAAATTTAAATTTTTTATTTAAATTTCACAACATTTTTTTCTACTGTCAATTTGCAAATTAAATTAATTTTGCTGAAATCATTCGCATCGAAATAAGCAGTTGCTCATCCGAAACCCCAGGCAGCATTTGTTCAGCTTTTGTTTTAAGGTTAATTTATCGCCTTTGGTGCTGTTTAGTGCTAATTGCAAATAACTGCCAGCTTGCCAGTTAAACAATTAAACATGCTACCTGCCATGATTCGCATTGATTATACAAGTGTATTCAGGGACATAATTTTGAAGCAGAGATTTTGATGATTTTAATCATAATAAGAAATTGTCAAAATCATTAGAGCGTATGTGCTTTTAATTGGTCAAGCTTTACTCTAATGCTGTATGATTTGTCGCTATTTGAAGTAAGCAGTTGCGGAAAAAGTCGTCTAACTAATATTGCTATAAAATGTATACTCAAAATCATTTAAAGATAATTTCCGGGACTTATTTATGACGATCAGCTGTAATAAGTTAATGATAATTTTCGAGCAACATTTACTCTATTCGATGCAACAGCAGCAATGGCAGAAACTATCGATACCTTAAGTGAAAGTTTTGATAGCAAGATTATTTTATATGAGAGAATATATGAAGTCACTGGATCATGCAGATGAGCTACCAACAGTTGATGCTTTAAAAATCAACACAACTCATTTTATTCGGAAATATGTATGACAAAATTTATCATTAAAGAATATAACATATGTCATACAATAATCTTTTAAATTAATAAAAAAGGCATTTTGAATGGCTAAAAGAAAAGAATCACTCTTATTAAACAATCTTATGTCATCGAATAATAAGAAAAAAGTTTTTGAAATAACAAATCTTAACGAACTTTTCACATCCTATGAATTCAAAATATCACGTTCTTCATATAACGTTGCCTTTTTCTCAGGGAACGTAAATAATCGATATTTACTATAATTAAAGTCAAAAAAATCACAATGAAGGAAAACACGAAATGCGAGTTTGAGTATACAGATTTTTAATTTTGTAATTTTTATTTTCAAAATCAAAAAGTAATCCTTATTTTATGTTTCTATTCTTTCCGATTAAAAGCAATCGTTATTTTGGATTTCTTATCGTTGTATTAAATTCATAATTTTTTCGATCAAAAATAATCATTATTTTGGATTTTACTTTTTTTTTTTTTTGATCAAAAATAATAGTTATTTTGGACTTCTATTTCTTTCGGTCAAAAATAATCATTAATTTGGATTTTTTTTTTGATCAAAAATAATCGTTATTTTGGATTTCTCTTTCTTTCGATCAAAAATAAACGTTATTTCGGATTTCTATTTTTTTCAATAAAAAATAATCGTTATTTTGAACTTCTATTTTTTTTTTGAACAAAAATAATCGTTATTTCGGATTTTTTTATTCGATCAAAAATAGTCGTTATCTTGTATTCATATTTTTTCCAATCAAAATAATCGTTATTTTGGATTTCTATTTTTTTTTTTTTTTTTTCGATCAAAAAAATCGTTAGTTTTGATTTCTGTTTTTTTTTCGATTGAAAATAAATTGTTGAGTAACTTAATAGGCATAGTCAACCTGGCCATATTTTTTAACCCAGTCTTTGTCCAAAAAATGGGGTACTCACATTATATTTATATTCAACAAGGTAGTATATTTATGTGAAAATCAGAAATGTATAAATTTACTCTTTCTGAACAAATAAAAGGTTTGATTGACCTGTTTTTAAATCAACGACAAACCCGAAACGTTTGCCTCAGAAGCACGATATAATTTATATGGGAATTTCAATTTCAATTTTCATATAAAATAATTTTTTGAAAATGTTATAAGAGTGAACCATTTGAATGTTGTCAATATCTCTGATAATGCCCAACCGATCAGCGCGTCATCATATAATATTAACCAGGTATCGATATACAACGAAAGCACGCGCCGAAATTGTGACGCTTTATATTGAAAGTAATCACGTCAATGAAAATATTGAAGCTATTAGAAAAAGTATTACCAAAAATGCAAATGTCTGGCAACGCCACCGGGCTAAGCAACATTAGTGGAACCACTTTAAGGCGTAGTGCATTCCTAAAGTCACTATTGCTTTTAGTAACACCTTTCTTACAATTCAAATAACTTTCCCACAAAAAACCTAAAGACCACCAACACTACACGATGATCCTACCAGGAGTGTGGTGTTTGAGTGTTGGTGGTTTTTAGGGTTTTTAAGGGAAAGTACTTTAGGAGTACACTACAAGGATTTCGAAGCAAGATATTGTGTTTCCATGCAAAGTGCAGTTAATTTATAGTCCATTGAAATGCTACATTGACCTTGCGTTTTGAGTGGGATTTAATTTCTGTGATCTTTGGAGGGGATGAGTGTGAATATAAAGCTTGGTTTCCGCGGTTGAAAGACTCCAGTTGGACGCCATCTTGATAAAAGAGGTGTAAACAGTTTTTCCGCGATATGTTAAGTTCCACAAAAAAATATATAAATTTTTCTCTAGAACATTGAATTTTCTACAATCTTGATTCTAAAACTTATCACCGTAAAATTGAAAATAAAAAAGATATAGACTAAAATTTTTAAGAAAAATATTATTTACGGGCTATAACGTTTTTATTATGGATTTTTTTTAAAAAACATTTATGATGTTTTGTGTAGATTATTTTATTGCAAACAATTTTTTGTGCTTATTTTTCAATTCATTTTATATATTTTATTTTTTTTGAGAGGTGTTAGGACGCTACAAAAGCATCAAACCTAGAGGTAACCCAGTGTACTACATTTTAATTTTCCTAGCCCAATATCTCGAGAACTAAGTGAGATGACGATAAATGCTTTGGGCAAAATATATAAGATTTTAAGGGGGTCAAAAAAAAGTAACCTTACCTTGAGCTTGATACCAATTTACAAGATCAAATCATGGTCAACTGTGACTTTTTAAGCACAAACTCATATATTTTATTGCAGATTTGTATTCATTCTCAACATATACGCTAAACAAAAAGTGAATGAAATTGAACAAGTAGCTATGGCAACTCCCTAAGAAGTAACAAATTATGCGGAAGATAGAAACCATAATTCCATGAAAAAACATAACAAACCTATGAAGGAATGTCAAAGCCTGCTGCCACCAATTAGTGTTGGGAATGTAAAAAAAGCACAGTTGTTATGATCAAAAATTACACCAGGCCTTAATGGCCATATAAAAAAGTATGCAAGTAAATATTAATATTAACTTTGAATGTGATAAAAATTTTTCTCACAAAAGCTACTTTTCAAAACAAAAGACTTAAGCAACAAACTTGATTTTTTTTTTTGCCTTAAATTCGCCATTAATTTCAAAATTAAAAAAAAAATCAACTCAACAGTTAATTCTAATGCAAAAATAATTGCTGCCACACCAGACCATATATTCTGCTTTTTTTTCATTCTTGCGCACTTTTTATTCCTCTGTAAATTACTCAATTTCACATTTCAATCAAAATGAAAAATTATCAAATAAATGAATGCACATAATTTGTGCACAAATTGTGCAAAGTTACACGGTAAGAAACAAAAAAAAAATAAATGCATTCAAAAGAAACATAAAAATAATCATAATAATAAAACAAGCGGCATGGCATTTTGCATTCAAGTGTCGGTGCGGTGCCCTATCATCACAACAGCACAGCTGGCAGCAACAATGGCACTACCAATGGCAACAAAATAATCAAGATCATCATCAGCTGCAGCAGGAGCAGCATCAAAGATGCTACATGACACCATGGGCAAAACTTTACTTGGGAAAAAAACTGTTTTTTTTTTCTCTCTCTCAAATTTTAATGCTTTCTACGCCGCTACAACTTATTTTCTTCTTTTTTCGCGTTCGTCGAAACTATTGGTATGAATAGCGCTAAAACTGCAGAATTAGACAATTAAATAGCAAATGCTATACAAACAACAAAGCGTTCTATGTTTGTTGAAACCTTTTTGTAATTAGAAAATAAAGTTGGAAAAAAACGGCAGAAAAATAAATTTTAGCAAAAGAAGCAAAAGAAACATGCGGCATAGAATCTTCTTAGATGCATCGCTCAATTTGCCATTAAAGTGAAATTATGGCGAACATAAAGAATATGTTGGTTGATTTTGTTGTTTTCTTTATATTTCTATTACTTTAACTGCTAACTTCAGACAATTGAATGTTGTAGCAGCTATCGTCAAAGTTGCAGAAAAAAAACGAATATCGTAACAACAATTTTTGTTAGAAAATTAGATAAAGCAAATGATAAAAAAATCACTTTGATGTTTTTATAAAGGCGGTCATGTAAGCCCTTGATATACCCTACATTTGGAGCTATAAATATCTTCTATTTTGTGTGGAGCTCATATCTTTATGGACACATCGAAATCTGTAATAAGCCCAACTGCAAACAATTTTAGCCCAAGTTTCAATTCGATAACTTTCACAGGCTCAGTGCAAGAACTTTTTAAAGAATATTTTATTGTGTAGGAAGTCAAAAAAGTTCACTTAGGATGTCTAACCGAATTGAACTTAAATTGTGATTTTTAATGTAAATATTTTCGCCACTTAACGCAAGGCTTACTTAGGCTACTTAGTCGTAAATACATTAATTTTTACTATTGTACTTTTTTTAAAATTAGCACTCACTTGGTGAATATATCCTGCTGTTTTTAAATATTTAACTAAATTGGTTAGCAAGATAATTTTTGTAAAATTGATATTAAAATAAATTCTAAGCCTATGCTCATTTTTTTATAAAACTGAAAATTCTCTAATAGAAACTGTTGTCAATTTATAGTTTTCGTTTCCAGTTGCTTTTAAGAAAACTTATCACTAATGATTTTAACAAATTCTTCAAGGAGATACAAAAGTTCCCATAAACAAATGTATGCTTGTTCATATGATGTAGGGTATAAGAACTTATCAAACGCTCGTATAAAGTGCAATTTAATGAGTGCAGAAATGTTTATTATAAAAGTGCCAAGAATTAAGCTAAGGCCTGAGAACGAAGAGCAAAAGTAAAATCACTATAAAATCAAGGCATAAATGTGGGGAAAACTCTTTTTTTCTTTTAAGACTTATCAAGTCATTTGATGTGAGAGCTTTAATATTTTAAGCTTTATTTATTGCATACAAATGTGCGCATAATACTTGCGCTTATATAATGTTGCATTTGCTGTTGTTGTTGTTGTTACAGCTAAGCATTGATTAAATCTCAAGTGCGCTGTTTTACGTTGCATTTTATTACCGGTGCACCGGCTGTTTGTTGGCTTGGTGATGATATCCTTTGCGTATGCGCACTATTTTTTTATTTCTTTTTAAACAAAATTTATTACGATTTGCCATTTCATTAACTTTATTTCATACATTAAGTTAATTTATGTAATTATGGCGACAATTGTGTATACAGCAAAAAAGAAATAGTTTAAATATGAATGTTATGATAAATCAAGTTTGTTGCCTCAGTCTTACGTTTTTCAAGCGGAGTCTTGTTTCGTACATTTTGTTTGTTTAATTTTTTTTGGGTTGCTCATTCCGCAACATCTTTCTTCCAACAATTATTAGCTAAAAAAAATGTAAAAATATCAAACCAATCTATATTAACTGTCCATTTTGAATTTTCTTTAGATCATGTTCTAATGTCACATTCGACAAGGAAAAACATCATTCGTTCTCATTTCGTGATTGATAACAGCAGCAAGTGTGTCAAAATTTTTGTTTAAGCAGAGTTTCATGCACATAATTAAAAAAAAAATAACGAGTGCAAAAAAATAAAATTTAAAATTTTTGGAGCTGTTTGAAGTTGGTCACGTTCGGAAACATAAGCGTAATAAATAGGCAGTTGCACAATTGTTAAACCACTTATTAACTACCATAACACACAAAATCGCATACTCTTTTTTTTGCTCAAAGTTGAGAAAAAGGGCAGTGCACAGCATAATTTCTTTCGAATAGTAAGCGATGCCACGCCCCTAACAGAAAAATATCTTTCCACGGCTAATCTAATAAACCGATTTTAATGAAATTTGGTTGGGTGATGGATTGTGCTATAAAAAACGTTAGTAGAGACACTAAGTTCTTTAAGTGGGGGCGGCACCGCTTCTAATGGGAAAAAACGCAGCCACGACGGAGTCGCTACACCAATTTTGATCAAATTTGGCATGGGGACAAACTGATTTTTGAGAAGAAAAATTAGTTTTTAGTGGGGCGGTGTCACGCCCCTTACAGGAAGAAACTTTTTGTCAGCAAAAAGAAAAGTTTCATATTCTTTTAAGAAAAATATCAACTGTTGCCTATTTTCTTTGTTAAAATTTATCTCACTAATTAATTCGATAAAGATATGTAGATCTTAAATATTATTATTTATATAAGTTTTTTGAAATTTGAAAAATTCGGGTTTTTTGGGTCTTTGTATAGCATTAAAATTTTTTTTCAAGCAACGAAAATCGGATTAGGCTGTAAAAATTACCTGCTCACTAAGTGACCTCAGAACTCTGTAAATTTATTTTTTTTTTATTTGGTCCATCAATGGTTTTACATACATACATACATATGTGTGAACTTGGACCAACTTTTTTTTACAGTCGATTTTCAAAAACACACTTTTGCTTGCATTCACCGCAACTAAATACAAAAAAAAATTCAACTGAAAATTAATTACAAAAGGAATTAACACAACAATTGCAGATGATTCCATAAAATTTAATTTTTTCGGTCGAACTCTCACTGTAGTCAACCTTAATGTTTTTACAGCACGTACAACACACAAATATGGCAATGGAAATATTAGTGATGCTGCACTACAACATCAACAACAATGCAACAACAACAATTGGTAGCAACAACGTACAACAACAAAACGACGCACATTTCCCTCGCACCTTGTTTAGTGCGAAGATTTTACTGCGAAATTGTTGAAATTTATGAAAATTACAAAAGAAAATCCAACAACAACAATAACAGCAAGTAATGAAAAATAAAATAAACAATCATTTTTCTGAGAAAATGAAAGAAAAAAAGAAAGTTTTGCACCTTTTTTCCGGGAGAAAAGTTTCAATAAAAAAAACAACGCAAAAAAAAAGCAGAAGCATCCACCACAAAGTGCAACTTTTTGTGATTTTTTTTTTCTTTCTTTTTTACTTTTTGTATTATGTGAAAAAGTGTGCAAGTGCCGCAGCGCATTTTCTTCTTTTTTATTTCTCTGTTATGTGAAAATTAATTTATTTAATTCGCTTTTTTTCTATTTCTTAAGTTTTCTTTCGCAGACGTGCGCATGCGCAAAGTTGAAGGTACATCGCAGCAAGTGCAGCGTTTTCTTCAACTGAAAGGTTATCATTGAAATGAACAATAATTTCAATGAAAGTGATTTCTAAGTGTTTGAGACCTTTAAAAAATGTGTGTACTCTTAGTAAGGGTGGTGGCAATATGGCTTTCAATATGCTAATGTCCATGCCGTATTTCTGTCTTGCTCAAACACTTAGTTAAAGGCATAGGAATTGTATAGAGCTCGTTCAAAAGAAAATCACACGAAGAATTTTTTTTATATGAAATATTTTTACATACAATTTTTTTAAATTTAAGAGTTTCAAATATCATCTTTAAAATACGTAAAAAAAAATTTAAAGCCATTCATTTTTCAGAAAGTTACAGCCATTTGGAGAAAATGGGTAAATTCCCCTAACTTTTTTATATGGAAAACAAAATTGGCTTACCAGCACTTTTTCCAATGTTATCAAAAAAAAAATTTCAGAAATTATTTGTTTTGTATTTCGCAATATGTTGGTTGCGATAATATAAAAATGTTCGACCGAGCTATATATTTCAAGTTTGCCCCAACATACATCTGTATACAAAAGACTTAGGCAACAAACTTGAGCTCATTTGTTAAGCATATTCTGTTTCAAAAAAATAAGACTTAATTAAAATATAAAACTGATGCAGTTCTTAGCAAGTACTCACTGTACTTAAAATAAGACACAATTACATAGTTTTTTAGTTTAACTTTATTTTAACTTCCCACTCACTTACTTTCGATTTCGCAACATAATAAAAACGCCTGCCAACTCACATTTCCACTTTCAATAAAGCAAAAGTTTTTTTTTTCTTTTAAACCAACAAAGTCTGCTGTCCTTTACATTGAGATAACAAACAAAAAAGAAAATGGAACACTTTTGCTTAATTTGCATATTTTCCGCATTATAGAAATATGAAAAAAAAGCGAATAAGCAAATAAAACGCAAGAAGAGCTATAAAAAAAACGGCGACAACTTTTCATTTCTTTAGTGGTAGCAATTAAAAAAAACGCACGTCTGGCAGCATCACAAGAAACCAAGCTTTCGCTCTCGCTATGGAACAAGAAAAAGTGGACAAAGCGCCTAAAGAAAGGAATGGAATGTAATGCCTTTCGTTTTTTCAGAAAGAAAAGAACAAGAAAACAAAAACAAATAAATTGAAAAATAAAAAATCAACAACAACAGACGAGACGCAAAATATGGAAAAAGAAAAAAAAACAAAGTCCAAACTGGTGCATGCGTAGCTGAACTTGATTTGTAGCGCAGCAATCACAAAAAGGGGGAGAGCGTATAACGCAATGTGTGCGCATGTGCAACGACAAACCAGGCAGCCGGCCGGCTTTTCAAAGTTTTACTATTTCTTTTTTTGTGTTTGTTACTTTTATTGCTCATAAATGGGACAAAATCATTTTATTGAACAACAATACGAGCAATAAAACCATGTCAGCTGCTATAAATTAAACAATTTTTGAGCTTGTTTCATTTAACCCATTTAAGTTCAATTTGTGTTTTAGCTTTCAGTGAAGAAATAAAACATAGCCATATGTAGTTATCAATTTCTCTCTCTTTGACCATAAGAATTGTTACTATAACGGCCTATCCCAGAAGATGCTCATATTGACAAAAATTAAGTTTAATTGAAAAAAAGTAGCACGAACCAAGAGCAACAATATCTACAATTCAAAGTTGTTTTCAAGTAAATAACAAATTTTTCGGCCATATTCGGAAAGCTGCTTTCAAAGTTTTATTAACAATGACCACACACTCGGCATGATATGTTTCGTAAGCCCTCCAGAAATCTTTCACATGAAAATGTAGAACGTTTCAGTAATCTTTCATTTCCATTTCAGAAAGCTTTCTGTAATGTGTCAATGTCAAATTTTTGATTTCATTTGAAACGTTTCTGAAACATCACAGAAATCTTGTAAAGTCAAGAAAAAAACGACATTTTTTATTACGTCATCGGACTATGAAATTTGTTGTTTTGTTATTTTATTACTTCATCGGGTCTCTGAATAAATTTTTCATTTTAACCGTATCATCACTTGCGTTGATACTTATAATAGGAAGTTCTTTTTTCCGACGTTTATTAATATTTATAATTGACAATGATTTCACAAAACTATACTTAACATGCAGTTCGTTACTAACAATGGACCTACATTTTATGACTTACATATTCAAGCAGATAACAAAGAAGTTATATCGATTCATTAAACATGATTTAGATTTAATTAATAAAATTTAGTAAATATTAAATCTGAAACCTTTCAGAAACACTTCTGAATGATTATAAAAGATTTTGCTTATAACCTGTCAGAAAGTTTTCATATGAAATGCTCAGGAAAGGTTGAATGTGGAACCTTTCAGAAGCACATCAGAATCATTGCATTTGAAATAAAACAAAAAGAGTTCTGTAACGATCCGTTTGCAATATTTCGAATGAAAAATTTCTGGTACGTTACGTGCTATTTTGTGCGAATATACGACTATATATGAACTGATAGGTCTTTTGTCATTTGATTAAATTTTTTGTACTGATAAATATTCTAGCACTCGATATTTTGTTTATAAGCAATTTTCTGTATGATCTTAGGTTCCTAATCACGAAAATAGAATTTGAGTATTGGTAAAAGAAATCCGAGAGGATGGTTTTTCCAATTTTTACAGCGAAATTTTAGTATAAATACTAAACAATCTGGAAGTGTCCACCCTTCGAAAACTTTTTGCATATTCTGTTATAATTCAAGACTTTAATATATAGTGTCATAGTAATATAGTGTCATAATACTCGATATAGTTAATAATCATCTAATGATATCATCCGACTCCACCAACCGAAACCATTGGATATATTTCGATGCCATAATTCGCTATCAACCACCTTCTAGTATCACTGAATGTCATATGGAGAGTGTCCTCAAACTCACGTAAGAAATAATTTTGATAGAAAACACAAGTTAAAGTTTTTAGTTAAAAATTGTAAGTTTTCTTATTGATTAGTAAAGAATACAGCATAGGGTTATGTATAGAATAGTATTTTAGGAGGATATTGACCTCCACAACTTTGCTTTTTCATAACAATTTTACATAAATGTGACTGAATTTTGTTGATACAGAACTTCATTTCCCCTTTCAAGACGTAAATGTTTGTGGGTTAGTTGGCATATGCCTTAAACTTCAAAATACCTCAAAGAAAAAAGTTCAACGGCGTTAAATCGCATGATCTTGCTGGCCAATTCCAGTAACCAAAATGATAAATTACACCACCAGGAAATGAATAATGTCGTTATTGCTTCTCAGGCTGTATAACAAGTGGCACCGTCTTGTTGAAATCACATGTGGTCCACATCCAGATCTTGCAATTTATGATGACCAGAGGCATTGTCGAAGAAGAATGATTCGATGATGCCTCCAATCAAAAATTCGCACTAAACAGTGATACCTTGTGGTTGCATTTTATCTTAAAAATCAGTCTCGGATTTTGTGAACACCAAATGCGACAATACAATGTCATCAAGATGAAAATAAAGATGATTTTGTTCGAAAAATCAGAATTCACTTGTTTTTGTTCCATAATCTATAATCCAAGCCCAACTCATTACTGAGGATTTATCAGACAAATGGAGTAAAAATAAATGCACCGACCATCATTTTTATGCACTAAAACCAAGAATACCACTTGGTTTGGCATCAATGGACTTATTTAGTCCCAGCTCAGCTTAGAAAACTTTGACAATCTTACATTAGTCTTATTCAATCATATTACATGTACATAAGTATTGACCACAATGGGTTAAGTAATTTCTACTTAATTGAAAATACCAAGCTAAAAATGAAAATTTCTTAGAGAAATTTTCAAACCACAATAGCAATTGAATTTAATGCTCGTACAAAAATAACAAATAATTAAAATTAAATCTTCCATGAAACGCATTTAATATGTACTGATTAAAACTTCATCAGTGAGTGCTAAATGAAAAGTCAGCGCTTTCAGATTTCATTTGTATTCTTTTTATTTTACTTTACACGATTTCTTTCATTACTTCATTAGCTTTTTCTTTAGTTTGGTACATATTTGCTTTAAGTAACTTTTACTTTTTCTAACTTTTCCATTACAATGTTGACAAATTCACTTGTTTTTCTATTGAAGTTTTATTTGGTTTACTCATTTGGATGCTGCACTTTTTCGTGTACTCGTACTATTTATTTTTGTTGATTTACTCGTAATGTCAATATGGGAGCAGTGAAAATCTAAAAATAAATTTTTGTGTGTTAACACCTTTGCTATCGTAACCCAATTTTTATATTCAAGTAATTAGTAGGTACTGTTGAAAATGAGGAGCAGATTAGTTCGAATTCTTTTCATATACTACTAATTTATAGATATTTTTGTACAATGTCGAAAAGTCTATACATATGTTTACTTGTATGTATGTACATATGTGTAATATCGAAAGTGTCGCATAATGTTGAAAAATTGATACATCTCGAAAAATATGGAATCATGTCGAAAAATTCTGAAAATATCGATAAATGTCTAACGTATGTCGACTAATGTCGCCGATATACGTCGAAAAAGGTCAAAAAATTGATAAATGTCAAATGTTATCACAATAGGCGAGTATCGAAAAAATTGATGTATTTTCAAAAATATCGAAAAGTTGCAAAAATGTCGAAAAATGAATATGATGAAATGAATGGACCATAGTCCATTTAAAAAATTCATAAAATTCGCTTTCATGAATTAGGAGCTTAAATAGTTGTGTCTGTTTACTTTCATAGTTAAACTTGTAGTTAAATTCGTAGTTAAATAATTTGTGAGAGAATAGCGTAATTATTGTCAAATAAATATTTAACTAAAAAAAGTAAACAGACAGAAATTAGTTAAAAATTTAGTTACATTAGCCAAGTGTCAAAAACGAAAAATTTATTTTATTACGATAGTCAAATTTAAATTTGCTACAGAGTTTTTATTTTGATTTATTTAAGTAATTTTATATTTCTATTCTAACAATATAGGTATTAATTGGTAGGTTATTTATTGAGCTTTAATTTAGTATGTAAAAGTTTCAAATCGGTTCATTTACAAATAAGAGGAATAGGTTCAAAAATTAAATTTGCACAAAAATGAAATTTTTATTAATTTATTTTTTTGAACAGCTGTTTGTTTTTTGACACTTGACAAAATTTAACTACAAAAATTCTTTTGGCGATTTTTGTTAACTATTTTTCGGAGAGAGAGTGAACAGCTGTTTATTTCTCGTATTTTCGTGCTCATATTTAACTACATTTGGAAGTAAACAGACACGAGTTAGGCAGTTTTAGGCAGATTTAGGCAACAAAAGGCGCCTTAAGTTAACTTTTGGCGAGTAAACAGACACACCTAATATTTGCATCCATTAAAAGAAGAAAAATTTAAATAAATTATAGAAAAACAGAAATCACTCACCGATTGCGGCCTTTCGAATTGCAGAATTGAAAGACCACTGCTAAAAATTCATTTGCATATTGTTTTGGAAGCACTGAAATGTAGCTTTGAATAGAACCATAGCCGATGCCGCACTAAGGCAGCAACTGCAATGCATTTTAGCAACAACCAATACACTTACACAACTTAAGGATTTTTTAGAAAATTATTTTCTATTAATAAAGTAAACATTAGAAAAATTTCGTAAGGACTAAATTTAATTTAAGCACGTGCTGCATTTCTTGTGAACAAATGAAAAGATCTTTAACAAAAAACAATTTTAAATTTACAACAAAAACAACTAAGCACTCAACCCTCACTGGCAGCACTGCCGGCGGCACCGTTTTATATGCGGTTTTTTTGTTTTCACGAAAATTTATTAAAACATTTTATGGCTATATCACTTGAAACTTGTTAATAAATAGTTATCACTAGTTTTCATAGTTTATTATTAATATGATATTGCAAAATATGCAAAATTTGACGGAGCAAATAATACACGAACTTTGGAAATTAAATGAAAACTGAAGCACGAAGTAGACGTTTCGACTTGTTTGCCGATTTAGTTAACCAACCAAATAGTGTGTTGTTACACACTATACGCAACAAATTCGTGCACGTAATTTTTTGTGTTGAAAAATTACGTGCATTGCTAATGCAACAGTTTATTAGAATATTTGGGAAAATATACACATGTCATAGCTCCTAAGCTGCTGCATTGATTCCATACAATTATTTGAATTTATTCTTTCACTTAATTTTGTTTATGAACTTATTCAGCTGACGTATAATGCCTAGTTTCCATGTGATCTTCCTTGAACTTATCTTATCAAATATCAGGGAGGACATCACATGCTATAAAGATCGCATTCTTCAAGCGCATTAGGTTCTGTTCGCATGCTTTTTCTTTCTTACAAAAATTTGATTTGATATCCCTTATATGGGATCAAGATATAGCATGGAAATTGGGCTTAAGCCTATGTCAAATATGCAAAGTCACAGTTGCATTATTAGGTTCGTTCCTGAACTTTTTGAGTAAAATCCTGTAAAACTGTCAAACACGGGAGAAAAAGGAAATTGCGCTCTGTGAAAGAGAAAAATATATAAAGTACAGGAACAGAAAAAACCAATTTTTTTAGCATGAGAATAAACGTCAAAAATTTTTGAATTTAGTTGGAGCAAAAATTTTATTTTCTAAGCCCAGACAATACATAAACATCTCAAATTGAATGTAGTTGAATAATAAATTGAATTCTATAAAAGCAAAAAATAAAATGGAAAACAAAAATAGTCACAATAAACTCAATGTTTACAATTCAGCTTGCACAAAGCAGAACAGCTGATAGTTTGACACTTTTAATGAGTTTACACACAAAAATTTTCGGGTAAAAAACTGTAACTTCTTACAAAGAAAGAACATAAATTACTCTCTCATTTTCTTTCTCGCTTACATTTTTTTCGAGTACAGAAACGCTTTTTGGGTAAAATCTTGTAAAAACCTGCAAATTTTAATTATGGTACGGGAACGCAACTATTATTGCCTAAAAGAAGGGTTGCCAATTCTGCTTTTGGAGGAATTGAAAAATCCCTTAGAAACGGGCAAAAATAAAAAGGGCCTTCAAGTTTTGTATATAAACTACATATTTTAATATTGCAGACCAAAAGAACAAAAAATAGGTCATCAACATAATTTATCGAGACTAAAATTTTAACATTGACTACTAAAAAAATATTCAGTTTTTACCATTTTAAGTAAACATAATTTTATTTTGGACAGGCCGTTAATTGGCAACACTGATTGGAAGTAATTGGAAATACTTTGGTTCAAAAGGCCAAAAGCATTTAAGCCCGCGCTTTCTTTTCGGACATTTTTTTATTAAAAATTATTGTTATTCTTTCCTAAATCTAAAGTTCGGATTGTGCATAAATTCTTAAAGATTTTATGTAAAAAGTTGTTATACTATTTTCCCACTAAGTTTTTGCTGAGTTCCTGCAGGATAGTTACAAGTAACAAGCAAAAAATGAATTTAAGACATTTAAGCCCAATAACGAAGTTCTGCTGTTATGGTAATTTAGGTAACTTTTGACCATAATTCATTTATAAAATAACTATACTTTCAAATAATATGTATATACTTGATTCGATAATTTTTCTAGGAGTCTTTCCTATCAAGACTGAGCTACAGTACCTACTATAAAATTTATACAAAAAATTATTTATATCACATATTCAATAAATTTCTATTAACAATTTTTCCCACACAACTTTTTTCACCATTAACAATAAAAATATTTTAACCTCTTAGGTACAATGTTTTTGTCGCTGCAATATCTAAAAATATTTTTCATTTTTTTTTTCTCTCTTGTAATTTTTATATTGAAAGAAATGAAAGCTTGAGAAATTGCTTTACTAACAAGTCATTTGTTGTTGTTATTTTTACCCATCATTTGTTGTTGTAAATATTGTTGTATGACATTGTGATCTTTTGTTTATTAAATTCAGATGAAATAACAAAGAAAATTAAATATTTTTCAATTGAAAAAAAATAAAATTGTTAATGCTATTTGAACGCCACAAAATGAAACATTGTGGATAAAAAAGAAAATTAAAGAAAAAAAACTACCAAAGAAAAGAAAATAATGGTAATGCCAGACAATTTCTCCCAAGTGCACATTATAGTAGGCACATATAGTACATAAAGTAAAAATTTCAAGTTAATTTGATTAAATATATTATATTTTTATGTATTATATATTATTATATTGAAAATTTGTTACACTTATGGATGTCAGTATAATTCGTATTAAGGTTAACAGCAAATAAATCAAAGTTTTAAAGCATTTTATATAATAAAATTTGCAAATTTCGTTATGTCAATAAGACCATATTAAATAAGATTATTATTGCATAATAACTTGTAAGTTCATTAAAGGATTTATTTAAAAAAAATTTCATTCGTTTGCGAATTGATATATCACTACAAATACTTAACGAAAGTGGAAAAAAAATTCCACTCGTACTTAAGGTATAATGAAACTCTAATGCTTTTACCATCAAATAGGATTTAAGCTCCATCACCACTCTAAATTTGGTAGTACTGAAAATTGAAGCTCACTATTACTAAATGCTGATGTAAGTGGTCAGTTGTTTGAGCTGTCACTGATAGCAGTGGTACGCGGTTGCTTTTATAAGCTCTGAGGAATGCAAGAAACTGAAATCTTCTACTTCCCCATTCTTTGACAAAACTCTGCACCTATGTCTATGTATGTATGTTTAGAAACGCGGACTGGTACGTTAAGTTTTGTGGTTTGTGCAGATCAGCGATGCGTAGTTCTGTACAAGCTGGTCATTACCAGGCTATGCAAAGTGTGGCCTGGTGCCAAACTATCTGTGTTCAAAAAAAAAAGATATATCTCAAAGACTACGGCCCTCAGACTTAAAATGCCCGGGCGACATTATTAAACACTACTCTAAAACTAATTTTTCAACCGCCAATTGGAAGGTTGCCAAAGTAGAAAAGACTGTAGACAAGAGCACCAATGGAATCTCTTGAAAGCCTTTCGTACACAAGAAGGGCCAGTAGGGAACAACAACACTGGAGTCGACACCTGTAGATGAGGTGAATGCGATGGAGTTTAAAACCTCTGGGTGCTACTTCAGTCATCGTCTGCCAGTGGACGGACGGTATTAACAACTAAAAGACTATCGGACTGCTTAATAAAACATACTTTTTTTGAGAAGAAGCTTCTTTTATCCTTGAATGGGAAGGACAGCAATTCAACGGTAGTTAAGGTCCGCGTATCTGATACTTCAAGCCACCATCACTTAAAAATTGGAACAACAGCGCTGCCGTTTCACCTCTACGTATGAAGGTGAAAATGTAATACTGTTCCAGAAAACTTGAATTGCCAAGAATCAAATGTGGGATCACTTCGTAGAGGGTGATTTGTGCGAAAGGTGGGAGCCACGTGCATGTCTTATGGTAAACACAACTACTCTTAATGTTTTTGAAATTTCTTACGATACAGACGATGACTAAGCTTTATTTTGCTTAAAGCTATAAGATTCATGGCACTGAATTTCCTAACTAGGGAAGTTTCGAAAAATATAATTTTAGATATTAGATAACGTTAAAAACAAAGCCGGATGCAAACACTCATCACATCATGTGGGAAGGCAATTTCATTTTTTGTTTTATTAAATTTTCCGGCAGTTTTTTCTACATCGTCGTCTTATTGAGCACTCAAATACAACTAATCCACAAAACTAATGCCGATTTGAGTGAACTACGTAATGTACAGCATTTTTGCTAAATTTCTTGAAATTGAAAATATTAAGTACCATTATACGCGCTGGCTAATCCTCTCGCCAAAAATTTGTCTGGAAACTTTTTTTATCTTTTTTCCAAAACAGTTTTCGGCGTAATATTCGCCGGCCAGTTTCAGCTGTTTTCAGTTCCACTGGATACTTTTTTTTTGTGGAGTTCAAAATTCACTGTCATAAATTCTCTTGTCTGTCTTTTATCATCTTACGGAGCATAGCCTCTCCACAAAACTATTCCAACGTACACGATCAGTGGCAATTGTCTTAAATTTTCTCCACGTCACGTACTTCTTGCTCTAGCGAACGTTTCCACGATGATTTAGGACGGCTACGTTTTTTGCTAGCCTTAAGGTTCCACTTTAATGCTTGCCAGAAAACTTCAGTTGGTGATTTCCGCAAGATGTGCTCAACCCATTTTCATTTTTGCCGAATGATCTGAATGGAAATTGGAACTTCAAAAAATGTAGGCGGTACCCTACCGCATAAGAAATGCATCAGCTAAGCAGTCGCTCAAGGAGTGGTTAGTCAGATCTTATGTTACTCAGATAAACTTGTGCTCAGTAGCGTCATTTCACCAAAAGCTTGTTTAAATAACACATCGAATCGATGATATTTTGAATTGAATCGATGTTATTAATAATAATATCATATACTTGGGGGGGAGCCAATGCTCTCCCAAGCCCTACCTAAATGACGCCTCTATTTGTGCTCCGACATAAAATGTACAAAGTATTAAGTAAACATAGCACTTATTTCAGCAGTAAGTTTTTGCAAACATTGCTGTTAATCATTTCATTATGACTTGCCAGAATATACTGATGAGTTGATAGCAAATATTTTGTCCCTTAAAAAAATTTTATTTGCATGCATAAAGGCAACAACTTCTTATTTCGCGCTTCCCAAGATAACAGGTTGATAACGGCAATGAGCTATGTACTTAAAGCCTATCAGCTGTTATAGTCGGAGTCGGCAGGGGTGTTCGTGTCAATACATTTTTCGTGGGGTAATTTAAGTAATGAAGAATTATTAGGTGTAGGTTGTTCTAAGGACAACCCACTGTGATAACACTAATGTTTTTTATTTTCGAAATCGAAATATGGAGTTTGAAGAATAAGTCGTGAAACTTCGTTAATAAATACTCGGAAGATGATCTTGAGCTAGCCACTGTTTGTCCAAGCATGGGCACATTGTTAGTCTAGGCATTCACCTCATTCATTCACACTCTCTCTCTTTTTTAACCCATTTTGCGACAGCTCTTGTTAAAGCTGATGAAACCCAAAATTCTGTTATGAAAAAGATAATCATATCAGAAATTACACTGGTCTACAAAACGCTGCTTTTTTGGTGCTGATTTTTTTAATGAAAATTTATGTAGGGGCATTGACAATTTCAAATTATAGTGTATTAAGGTGAATACAGTGAAAACAACAAAGGATTTGAGCTGCTACACACGAAACACCAAAACTCTACTCGCGGAGAGACCACAAATTTTCAATTTTTCGGTCAATTTTTCCATTGCAGTATACCTTTTTTACCATTTATCTAAAGAAGACATAACAAAGAGTAAGTGAGCCAAAACAGAACTTCTTAGGAGGTGTACTTTTAAGAGGAATCTCAGTTAAAAATTTCGGTTTTTTTAGTTTAAAAATTAAATTTAACAACAACCTCTGAATATTTCCGTCTTAAAAAATTACTGACTTTGTGTAACACTAAAAAGTATGTTTTTCCCAAGTTTCAGCTCCATAGAAACTTTTTTGTGAAAGAAAAAAATTGAAAACCAAAAAACCAATTTTCAGCCATTTTTTTGAAAAATTTTGAGGTTAAAGCGAAAATGATCAGTACAAAAGTTGTAGATCTTCTTATTTTCTACAACTTTTGCATTGAACTTTTTTTGATATGATGCACAGTTTAGCCAGAAATCGTGAAAAACTGTGTTCGACCTCTAAAAATGCACCCCATTCCACCCCGGATAGCTGCTGTCGGCTCGATTTTTTTGTCCGCTTTTACAAGAGCTTGTTCAACAATATTCCGCTGTCAGATTGCTGTAACGAATTATTTTTTTTTTCTCATTTTTTCGACTAATTCTACTGGACTAGTACGATTTATTTAAAAGCCCAAAACGTTGTAGAACAGTGTTATCGAAAAAAAAGAGAATGCATAGTTTGATTACGTATATAGATAACTGTGTAACGCCACAGAAAAGATAACAAATTTGTTTGCTGATTTTATTACATTCTTATAGAAATATGTCTTTTTGATAACGCTATATTAGTGTATAAACTACTTTTGATACGAAAGGTGCTAATAAGAACATTAAAATAAAATAAAATATAAAACATGAGTATTTACAATGACGATGAATTGCATATTCCAAGCTGGTTAAGTAGTGACTTCCTGAAAGAAATACTTTGCAAATATGAAAACGAAGAAGCACTAGAGGTAAAAATGTTAAGCGTTGCGAATGTGAATATAATGAACGTCTAAAAGATTTTTATATTTTCCTATAGATTGTTAGTTTCGATCTGAGCCCTGCTTCTCTCAGGGGAGATCACTACGCCAGTATTATGTATCGTGCTAAAGTCGATTACAAATTATCTCGTGATGGATCCATTTTGCAAAAATCTATAATAGTGAAGACAGTACCCGAAGAAGAGGGCAAGAAACGCGATATCCTAATGCAGTCCAGTCTCTTCGAGACCGAAATAAGCATGTACTCGAAAACGTTGCCCAAGATAGAAGAGATATTGGCAAAGTATGGCGAGAACACTAAACTGGCACCAAAGTAAGTAGAGCCAGTTGTTCAATTGTTCAATAAAAAAAGAAAATATTTAGGGTGTTATCTTTGTCTTCTCCTAAAATTTTATACCCTACAGTTTTTATTAAAAAAGCCACGTTCAAAGTTCTCATATTAAATCTTTTGTCTAGATATCCTACAAACAAACAGTGGTATTCTCGTGAAATTTAGTTGCACTATCATAAATATCTATTTTAGCACAGCATTTACATGAAGCATCAAGCAGATCGTTCCGATGAGCCTATATGGTTATAAATGATACACGTTTTCAACCAGCGCCGGACTAACATTTTACGAGACCCGGTCGATTTCCACAAAACATGATGAGATAGTTTCTCCTAGCCTAGTCTTAACCGCTAAACACAATGGATGCGAATGTGAGAAGAAAGAGCTTTCGGACAAACGATTTTTTCCCCAAACCTCCTTGTAATTGTTTCTTGGCTCTTGCTCGGTATAATTTTACTGGCTTTTTTAACTCCGGGAACGAGAAGAACTCAACCATATCAGGAAAATGCGGTGACATTCATTCAATTTTTGACTCAAAACTCTTGTACAATGATACTATAGGATAAAAACTCTGAGCCGCGACCAAAGGCCTCGCACTTACCCTTATTTTTATGTAGAATTGCTGTGGCCGACGTTGGAATACTGTGAACATTTATATGTGGTTGTGTAGCACTATCACTTTCAACAGATTAGCAAGAAATGATTTTATATCATACACTGGTAGCACTATCACTTTTATTGCAGTTCAAGAATAAATTATTTATTTTAAATTTTACTTCGACACTTAATGCTTTTGGCGCAATTCACAAACTACAATGCAAAAACTGACAACAGCTGGTTGTCATTTCTTTGTGTTGTCATCTTCTTCTTACCAAAAAATCGCAACAAAAAACCGCTCGACAAATAAGAATGCATGCACAATTCTTCAAAGTCCTTCACAGTTCTATTCAAAGCTATATTTCAGTGCTTTGAAAATGTTTTGTAAATTAGTTCTAAGCAGTGGTTTTCAAGGTCGCAATATCGCAATCAATTTCTGTTTTGTTTTTCTATAATTTATTTAAATTTCTTTTTTTTTTGATACAAATGAATCGATTCTCAACATTTATTATTTTTCATTGTTAGAATAATACTAAAATTTCATCGCTTTTCAGATTAATTTATCACTCATTAAGTCCACACAAAGTTATAATTTTGGAAGATCTTTGTGTCAGTGGCTATGCATGTGTGCGTGGGCGATATCTTACAGAACAGGAAGTTCGAGTAGTCTATCAGAAATTGGCTTTATTACATGCTGTCACTTACATGCTAGGTCACAGCGAAGATCACGTTGAAGTGACACAATATCAGAAAGGATTATTTAGCGCAGCAGGAGTTGAAAAAAGTCCATTTATATCAACAGGTATTACTAAATTAATTGAAATGCTTTCGGAGCACGATGAGTTGAATAAATATCTGCCAAAAGTAAAAGCGCTGGAACCGGAAATGTTCAAGCAGTGTAGGCAGCTTTATAATGCCTACAAAAATGGTGATATTAACGAAATATGTGTACTAAATCACGGTGATTTCCATTTGAAAAACATGATGTTCAAATTTAATAGCAAAACTGAACTGGAAGATTTTCAATTGGTAAGTGCTGTTTAACTACCACTAGAAATCAAAGTCTGGCTTTCAAGTCTCTGAGTAAAAGGTGATGTACTGAAAAAAAAAGCTAAGATTTGACCGAGCTGTGGTGCCAAAAAGTTTTTCATTTCAAAGTCTCACTTTTCAAGCTTGTAAGCCTTAAGGAATTAAACACTTTTTCTTGGAGAGAGCTCTTTGATGCCCAATGAAATACTTTATCTTAAGTAGGAACATGCTATGTCCATCACTGATAGTTCTAATGTGTAATATTTACTATTTCATTTTGCTACTTTTTTAACTCCCTTATCTCCGTGACGAGATATGGGAAACAAGAGATGTTTTAACAAATATTGATGAGTTGTTCCTCTTCTTAAATTTTAACTTATTTATCACGTAACTTTTTTGGTTTAAGAATTGCTTTTGAAATAAAAGACCAGAAACATTTTTTTAGCCCGACTTTGACTATTTTTAATAACTTGTTGTCTTAAAAATTTATATTAATACAACATTGAAATTAATGCTTTTAATGATTTTTTTAAAGGTTGACTTTCAACTTAGTGTCTATGCACCTTCAATCATCGATGTGCTATATTCTAACTTTATGCTATTGAGTCCCGAGTTACGTACCAAACGCAATGAGTTGATGCAATTTTACTTTAAGCATTTTGTAGAGACTTTAAAAAAAATCCAATATAAAGGAGAACTACCAAAATTTGCGGACTTTCAGACTACATCCATCAAGTATAAGCATTACTGTAAGTTTTTTAATAAAAGCATTTTCGAAACCCAAATAATAAGTTTCTTTCACTATTTTTAGCGCTTTTATTACTTGCAACCTTTCTGCCACTATTCTATTCAATGACGTCACAAGCTCCGGATGATTTAAAAAACATTATTGATGAAAGCAATAATATACACCGTAATCCAGAATATGTGGCAGAAGTAAAAAGATTTCTACCTATTTACTTTCAGGAAGGCTATTTGGATTAGATGATAAATAAGTAGATTTTTAAAGGTCTATAAAACTTAAGCATTTAAATATGTTCTTCCACCTCTTTATTATGTTGTATTAAATATTTATTTAAGTCTGTAGGAATAATTTAATTTACTTATTGCGCATGTTATTCTTTCTACGACTTCCGACAAAGGCACCTATTATAAATTCATTATTATATATAAAAAATGATTTTATATTAAACTGATTCATTTTATTACCTATTTTATTTTATAATATCGCCTGTAAACCGTAAGAAGTCTTCAGTTTAATCTTATCCATTTAATATTCTGTAAAAAAATGGAGGAATTAAATGAAAATTATATTTTTTTGGAAATGTTTTAAATTTACGTCCAGAATGATCAACATTTATGTACCATTTCCATGTAGTTTTCGACTGATAATGACTTTTTTATGACGCCTGTTTTTGTGATAAAAATCACTTAAGTTCAAAAACAATTGCGATTGCAAAAACATTTTATTTAACATTCTTGGAAAAAAATAATTCTTAAAAAACTCAATTCTTAACAAAAATTTAATAAGTTCATAGTCATACTATAAAAAGCATGATTTTAAGTACAGTTTTTTATATTAAATATATTAAGTTACAAAACAAGAATAAATTAAAATGATAAATACTTTTTACTAACAAAAACTACATGTATTCAAAAACAATTTTAAAAAATATCAAAAGTTTGAATTAAAAATAATGTTTAAGTCTTACATACTATAATGATTATGGAGTACAAATTTTATTTATGATGATAAATACAACTTTTTTTTATGCTGCAAAAGAATACGATTTTTATTTTCTTTGATCAAAAAAAAAGGCACCACACACACTCTACGTTCTACTTGAAGTCGCTGTAATCTTTTAAAGCTTTTGGCACACCCTTCTACTACATTGCACACAACTTCAAATTTACTGTTCTAAACGTCATCATCTATGATTTCTTCAATTTTGGCAGCCTCCTTAAAAACATCGGGAATCTCAACTTCGTCCGATTTTTCAATAATTTTATATCGTTCAGCTGCAGTTAAACATTGTGCAGCGATTTCCCTAGCCTTGGCACGGGATTCATCAGGCAACTGTGACAATCCACTTAATAGCTCCATAATATCTTTTTCGAAGAGTTGACGCGCAATTTCCTCGCCTGCATTAATCATATTCAGTATAACAACTATGCCACGATGTTGTACCTCCGGACACGGATTTGCAATGAGTGTGTGCAATACATTGAGCCAAGATTTAACTTCTAATAACTTTGCACAACATATTTTTGACACAGAAGTCAGCATAGCCAATGCACCAGCACAGGCCTTTGCAGTTTCCTCATCTTCCTCCTCGCATAGCAATGCCAGAAATTTAAGACGATCATTGGTGCCTTCAAACATTTTTACAACATCTTCAGACATTACCAAATTACATATGCATTGAGCTGCAGCGCGTGTTAAATACATATGATCCTCCATGAGGTAGACTTCAATTTTACTAACGCCCTGTTCCTTGATAATGCGCTGACGTACACTCTCATTCATAGACGCCAGATTTGTGAGCGACATAAGGGATTCGAAATTTTCCAAAGCTGTGCACTCTTGAGCTAAAAGATTAAGCAGTGGACGTATGACATCTAAGCTACGTTGACCGGCAAATGCAACCTCAGGATTAATGGTAATGCCAATGCGAGCCAACGCCTGACAAGCATGTCGCTTACCCTTATCAGTACCTTGCAATGCCAAGCGCAGCAAAGTTTTAACACCACCATCCTGTACAACTTTGCCACGCAACTCCTGTAAACTACATACAGCATTTAGAACACGTGCTATTAATTCCTTCGAATTGTCGCTCTCGGTTTTCGCCAGTGCACAGAGCGCTGTGGTAATACCCTCGTTGGCCAGTACAGTAATACGTTTGTTGATAAAGTCCGGATCATCAAGTTCATGTTCCTCGGGTATGTGATGTTTAGCAAATTTGGCCAACTCTACCATTTCAGGTAGCAGTTCTTGCTTCTCATATGCATTACACAAATTCACAAAAGTAGTCACAACACCATACAAACACGACTGATCGCCAGAGCGTGCCAAATCAATTAGTGCGTGTACGGACGCCTTGTCCTCAATAAGTTTTTCCTTAACTTCAGCATCAAGTGTCAAATATGCCAAGCCATCAGCAGCCCAGCGACGTATATCCTTATCCTTGCCAGGTTTGATCAAAAAGCGACGACATGCTTCCGCTAGTTTTAGAGTAGCGCCATCAGCAAATGGTTTTATGGCGGCATCCTGACCACCATAACTGCCTAGTTTGCACAGTCCCACTAAAGCACGCACGCGTATACCATCATCCTTTGAGTGATAAAGTTTTTTTAGAATATCAGTACCTTGTACACAAAGAGCTTTAGCTTTATCCTTCTTGGATGCTGCAGCAATTATGCATTCACAAGCTACCTTCTGTTGTAGCACATCATCAGTGGTTGCCATTGCGAGTATCATTTGCAAAATACCCTCTCTGGCTATAATCTGATTACCCACATCCAAGGGACCAACAAGCAGTGAAGTTATGGCCACTGTCACGCGTACTTTTGACTCCATATCAGGCGCCAGCAGCTTATCCTTAACATATTCATCTATCTGATCGGTAAAACGCTTTTTGGCTTCATCATAGTACATATTCTCATAGATGCGCGCCAGACAGACCGATGCAATGGTACGCGATGAAGTCGTTACCTCCATTGCACTCTCATATTTGTACTCCTCAAGCTCAGAACAAACATCCAGTAAGCGATGTAACCCATTTATTTCTACCAAACGTTCAGACCATTCTAATGCAGTGTAATGCACGTTACGCGTCAGCAACTCCACAACAGCATCGCGTGCTGCACCTGAGATTGTACGATCTGTTACGGTGTAGACAAGGCAGGTGAGTAAAGTGTCGATTTCTTTTTTGTGACGCTGGCAAAGTTCCTTATCCGGTTTACTTTCTGTTTTATTTTCCATGCCAGAAAGTGAGTTAAGGATCGTCTGCAGACAAAACTGTGCGGCTGTGACGCGCTCCTCATGCTTGTTATCCAGTACACGCATAAACCATGGAACGCCTAATTCATTCAGTACCGCCTTAGTGCGTTCTACCGATTTATTGCAAAGTTCTGCGACCACACGTATCAAGTTCAAATAGATTTCCTGATCCTTTTCAATTTTTGTTAGCGATGCTATTTTTGTAATGCAACCTTCTTTGAATAGCAAATCAGCACCAACTTCCTCCTTAGCGAGTACCAGCAAGTTGTTAGCACCCGAACGTCGCTTATCGATGGGTATACCTACGTCAAAAGTGAGATCCATCATTTGTTTCACCTTCGTCGATGTCTTTGCATTTTTCGCCAGACGTTCCTGCACAATTAAATGTAGACGACTTAGCATAGGCTGCACTGATTTATTACCCGGATCACTCCTAAACAATTCGGTGACATCTTTGAACGCCTTTTCGTACTCCTGCAAACCTTCGTAGGCCTGTGCACGTCTAAACATGGCTTTAGGATCATTGGGCGCCAATTTTAATGATTCAGTGCAATCATCCAGCGCCTGTTGAAACTCATTCTCCTTTAAATGTGCAGCTGCACGATTTTTATAGAAAACCGGCAGTTCCTTGTGCTTCTCACCGACTTTAATTGCCTGCGAATAATACTCGATTGCTTCTGTCCACTTTCCGGCTTTGAAAGCCTCATTTCCCTGATCTTTATAGGTTATGGCGAGATCCACAGCACCACTGCCTGGTGTCGTCTCATCGGTGTTCGTCATATTTTCAAATTTTCAGCTTTTTTTTATCCTTTACAAAAATTACAATTAAAATATTATTATTTTCTTCACTTTTTTATGTGTAGCGGCTTATGTGACTCACGGTTTTTAACAAAATTTTTTCTAAAAATTGGCCTTAAGATGCAGGTTGCTTTTATACCTTTTGGTGCAGAATTTTCTCGATCACTCTTGATTTCGTTGGAAGAAAATGTGAATTTGGGAATAATAATTTTCCTTCTCAGTTCATAAGAGCTTTTTTCTCATGTATCTCGTGTAATTTGGTGAAAAAGTTTTCTCTCAAGAATTTTCACTAAAAATACAGTTTTCTATTTTTAAACAAATTTTTTTTTTTAATTCTCCCGTTTGCGACTCGAAGTTTTATTACTTCTGTTTTGTCTTTCGCTTTTACGATTTGACAGATAATTTCGCTATAACCAAAACAAAATAAGAAAATAGAGGTTAGAATGCATTGTGTCAAAGAAAACAGTTACTTTCAAACTGTCGTTTGACCAACAATTCAAAAACCGAATTTTTTCTCGTTAAGAGTATTCCTCGGAAGATGCGAAGATGCTTCGAGACAGTTTTGAACCTCAAAAAAAATTTGGATGGAGCAAAGCTTACGCACGCCTCAAAAACAAATTTGATGAGGAGCTTTTTCGAAATTTTTGAAACCTAATCAGTGTTTTCGTTTGTTGAAACAATTTGCTGCCTATATCAAAACTCTTTCCAAATTTGGTCATAAATTTAAGAATATGATTTTTAAATATATTAACTGCATGGTTATCAGAATTTTTGTTTGTGTGTCGATATGGTTTCACATTGTCATAATTAAACGCAATTGACCAATTTCCAGAGCTATATTACTATGGCTACCAGATGACATACTTTAGTAGAAGTGGACTACATTTGCATGTCAAAAAATACTTTACTACTTTTCACTTGAAATGGACTACTTTTGGGTTAAGTGTAATACTTTTGACTAATTTTGAACTTTGCAGAGAAAGTGAGGACCTTTTTTTTGTAAGTTGTGAAAATGGAAGGAGGGCAAGTGTATCTAAAATATTTACCTCATTTTCCTAGTGTTTTCAGAAAAGTAAGATCGAGAACCTTAAAAATATTTTTATTGAAATGAAAGAAGTTATCAAATTTTCAGGTAGGCAAATATTTTTTGAACCATTTTAAAATATCGCGAATAAATACTTAGCAATTTTAATAGGAAATCAAGACTTTCAAACACACAAAAATTTTTGAATCCATTCTTAATTTTGCAATAATTTCATTAATGTAACGGTTTTAAACATCTCTAACATGCTCAACACTTTACAGTTGCACAATCACAGTAACTACAGTGTGGTCAAAAACAGCTGTTCACAAAACAAAAACCAACAAACTTTGACAACCTTTTATTCCACATGTGCTACGGCGAACAAGTGATTGCAAACAAATAGAGAAATATTTTAAATATCTGGAATCTTTAAAAATAATAGAATGGCTAGAAGACCGGAACACGCAGCACCTCCTGAAATTGTATGATTTATTTATTGACGAGAAACAAATTTTTATTCTATATTTTTTTCACAGTATTATAATGACGATGAGGCAAAGAAGTACTCCAGCAAGTATGTAGCTGAATTCAAAACAAACAAGATGTGCTTAAAATCATTTTCTTCCTTACTTGCTACAGTTCACGAATTATAGAAATCCAAGTCGAGATGGCAGAACGTGCTCTTGAACTGCTCACCCTCGACGAAGATGAGAGTGCATTAATTTTGGATATAGGTTGCGGTTCTGGCCTCTCTGGCAGTGTTCTCGAAGATAATGATCACCTCTGGATTGGCGTAGATATATCAAAAGCAATGTTGGATGTTGCTGTGGATCGTGAGGTTGATGGAGATTTAGTATTAGGTGATATGGGCCAAGGCATGCCCTTCAAACCGGGCACCTTTGATGGTGCTGTCTCCGTGTCAGCACTACAATGGCTATGCAATGCTGATAAAACTTCACATAATCCACACAAGCGCTTATATACATTTTTCTCAACATTATTCTCGTGCCTTACACGCACAGCGCGTGCGGTATTTCAATTTTACCCTGAAAATTCGGAACAAATTGAAATGATCACAACACAGGCAATGAAGGCGGGTTTCTATGGTGGATTAGTTATTGACTATCCCAACTCAACAAAAGCAAAAAAATACTTTCTAGTCTTAATGACTGGTGGTGCGGCACCACTTCCAAAGGCTTTAGGTAACACTTAATATTTTGTTGCTCTAATGGACATTTTAATAAGTTTTATGTATTTTTATATTAACACAGGCACCGCAGAGGAAGAGCATCACATAAATTACATTAAAAAACGCGAGATGTGCAAAGACGCACGCGGAAAACCTATGAAGAAATCACGCGATTGGATTTTAGCTAAAAAAGAAAGAAGACGCCGTCAAGGGCGTGATACTCGTCCTGATACAAAGTATACAGGACGTAAACGTAGTGGTCGATTTTAAATAGACAAATACGCTTCTTCTTGTACTATATCAAGTAAAACTAAACATATAATAATAAAAGTTTGTAAAGCAATTATTTACATTAGCTAAATCTTGAATTTTATAATTTCATTAAAATATATAGTTAGATTACTATTTTGTTAATCACATAACAGCTGTACAATCTGATTGCTCACTCTTCAAAAACATACAATTAGCTAAAGGTAATACCAAGTTTAATAAAATAAAAACTACTCCTTTCCAGAGTTCTCTGCGGAAATTGTACCTGCTCTTCGCTCAGCTGCTTTTTTCGGCGTATCTAAAGATGATTCCGCGACGAAAAACATGTACATTGCAATTCCACCGAAAACCATTCCGAAAATTATAGTTTCATTTTGCGCCGATATTTTGTTCGAATGTTTCTGCGCAGTCTGCCGATCAAATTTTGACTTAGCTGTTTGTCGTCGTTCAAAAGATTTACCATAGTGCATTCGCGACCATTCATCAAAATCATAGATTGGAGTACGGCCGGTGGAATCTGCGACGGTGGACTTTTTAAAGCGAGATTTATAGAATTTTGTTTCGGGATCATCTTTAATTTCTTCTGCATGTGAATGCTGCGCATATTCCGAACCAGCTGTGTGAATGATGCCTAAAACAAATGGAATTTAAGAAAGCTATTGCTTATGAACCTTATACGGTTTTACCTTTGTCATATAGTCTTCTTAGCCTATAGTTGCCGAGCACTTCGTACGCTTTCGCTATTTCTCTAAACTTTATTGCTGCCGATTCGCTGCCCGGATTTTTATCCGGGTGATAGATCATGGATAATTTGTAATAAGCGCCCTTGATTTCGCTTTGTGTTGAACTTTGAGGAATACCAAGGGATGCGTAGTAGTTGCTGTTATAGTTAACTGTACTGCTGCAAATTCCCGCAGCACAATGGCAAACGTCTGTATTAGTGACCCTATGATGGGCTGCCAAAATATTTCGTACCAACAGATGACATCTTGTCGAAAACATTGCTGGTCGCGCTTATATTTCGTCAACAAATTTATGCCAGCATTAAGTACGCGACGCTTGTTTATTTTGCTCACAATTCTTATAAATCTATTTGTTATATCATATTTTGTAAACTACAAAATACATTACTATCAGCTGTTATTGACAGCTGAACTTGGACTTCACAAGACTAAAGCTCTAAGCACAATAGCTGCGAGTGCGAGAAAGAAACAACGACATAATTTTTTTTGTTTGTTAGAGCAAGATGCCTACAGCAACGACTATACCGATGAAAAAAATTGTTTTCAAAAATTCTGAAATCGTGCTGTGCTCTTCCATGTTAATTTTCTACATAGAAAAAGACAAATGACAGAAAAATATCAGCAGTACAAAAGAAATGCAAAAATTAATTGCACAGCGATGTGCATGCCCTTCTTTCTTCTAAGTCCGATTCTGACTTGCAGGCGATAATTACCTCATCTGAAAGACCACACAAGAAAACACGATTTTTCTATGTTAGAGAAAAATCCGCAAAGGAAGCTCAATGAAAGCTCTACTGTTATCTCGTTTTGTTTTCTCTCGCAGAAGGCACCCAATGTGCTTATAACTTAAGACGAAAGTTTGTCCCCTTACCCTTTTTTTATTGCGACAGATTATCAAATAACTGTCATGCCAAGAAATTACGACACATTTTGACATTTATTTTTCAACAGTTTTAGATGCACTCTTTTCGTGAACAGCTGATTTTGGCATTACCATTGTTTTGATTTGTATAACAGGAGACGCACAAAATCTTCAGTTGTGAAATAATTAAAACTAATTTAAAAATAAAAACAAACCTTGTATTGAAATGTCATTCATATTAAAAAGAATCCTATCACCAACAACAATCCAACGGTAAGTAATATCAAAATATAAGACTAACATCATCAAAAAGTTCTTAATTCGATCTAGGCACATTAAGCTTAGTAGCTGCAAGGGTCTTCATCTAATTAGCGCGAATCATGCCGCATCTGATACAAATGCAGTCGAATCTACTCCAAAAGCCAATTCGGCTAATAAATTGCTTATAAGCGATTCGTGTATTAAGCATCTACGAGAAATTTGCCAGGATGGTACTTTTCTACGTGTCACAGTTGAAGGTGGAGGTTGCTCTGGATTTCAGTATAAATTTGATTTGGACCAGAAGTTAAATGAAGATGACAGGGAATTTGGCGAAGATAAAGCCAAAGTCGTAATAGATGAAGTTTCACTAGAATATTGTAACGGAACAACAGTAGATTATCAGACCGAATTAATTCGTTCGGGATTTCGTATGATAGCAAACCCACAAGCGGAACAGGGATGCTCATGTGGATCTTCATTTTCTATAAAAATTGATTAAGAAATGTGGATGTTGTTCTAGATTTTAGATACTGTTGTTAATTTAAAAAAATTGTAGTAAATAAATACGCTATTCTCAAAATATAAATATTAC
This sequence comes from Tricholauxania praeusta, assembly GCA_949775025.1. Lineage (NCBI taxonomy): Eukaryota > Metazoa > Arthropoda > Insecta > Diptera > Lauxaniidae > Tricholauxania > Tricholauxania praeusta. Next base: position 155,119,598 of record OX459029.1, read on the forward strand.
ATCAAATCAAAATATCTATATTTATTTAGAGTATTTATACATTTAAAAATTGCTATTGCTATTAATATATCAATGAAAACTACATTGACGAGTTTAAAGCAAATTTAAATTAAAAAATATAAAATGAGAAGCGATCTTAAATGCACTTACAGACTAATTATATTTTTCACATTATATAATGTTTAACAATTATTTCACTAAATTGTGAGTTTTCTGTAGAGAAAAGTTTCAAAATGTAAAGGTTTTTATAACAAATTTTATTTACACGCTGCAAGCTGTTCGCTGAGACTTATTACTTGTTCGGTGAGTACGCTGATTTGTTCCTCGTAGTTAACGCGTGTTGTCGCCTTAAAATGAAAAAAAAAAAATTCGAATTAATTCGAAAATAATGGACCTATCATTTTCTCGCAACACCTTTCTTTTTGTTTCTATCACTTTTAAGTTATGATTAAGAGGTTTATAAGTTTATTTGATGTGGTTTTAGACATTACGTCTACATTTGTGAAACAAAACGAAAATTGAGGAAAAATGTAACATGATAACCTTTCATCCAATTACATAAGACTTATTTGATCGATTTGAAACCCTTCACCCAGACGTAAGACATGGTAGTGTTCAAAATATACGTGTTATGAGGTTGAATGTCAAAAAAAAAAAAGTGCAACAAGAATGTAAGAAATTCAGAAACTACTGTACTCCGTATTAGTCTCAATTTAGATTAAGCAATCATTGCTAGAAAGTTGTTTGCATTCCCTTTTGATCTCGCCATTAGCGTTCGCACCATGAAAATAATTGTAAGAGACTCGTCTGAAAGCTAACTTTTGTCTTATGCCTTAAGCTCAATTGCGACGGACTATTTACAAAACTACTGCTTTCAAAGTGTTCAATACGGACAAAACTATTTGTCCGAAATCGATTTGAACGTACTGATTTAAAATGAAGGCGCCGATCATAATAGAATTATTTGAAAATTTTGATGTTTAGACATTGTATTTTCGAAACTTATGTTCTAACATAGGCCCTCACTTTTTCTTGAAATGAAATAAGGTGACAGGAAGTGGATCTTACTCTTAAGTCCATCGTATTCGAAGTTTTCCTATAAATGGTAACAGAATTATTTTTTTTTTCAACGAGGATTTAGATTTTATTAAAATTCAGTTTGTATTTACTGTATTTGGTAGTTGATATTTGAAATTTTATGTTCAGAGTCAACTGCGTTTGAAAAAAAAAAACCATTGTTGGAAAATTGTGACGACAAAGGCCGAAAGAATATGGCTGATTATTATGTAACTTACTAAATCATCTTCCACCATTTGCAGTTTACGATGTATTTTCTGTACATGCTCTTCTCTTGCTTTCACCTCTTCGCTTGCTTCCTCAAGACAACTTTGCAAATGTTCACATTCCAGAATATAAGACACTACACGCGACTCTGAAACGCACTTTGCTCTTAGGAGATCTTCATATTTTTTGCTAAAATTATTGTGCAACAATTGTTCTTTCGAAGGTGGTGCTACTGGTTCTTTAAGCTGTTCTCGTGCACGTTGTGCGCTAAAAATATAATTGAATAAAAAAGAAAACGAATAAATAAACAAATGCAAAGGCCAATATTAAATTATGTTGTCAACGTTTAAAACCTTTTGCTTTCCGTATAACTCGGCACAATGGTAAGTCCTGCTGCTGCAGAACTACAACAACAATTATCATCAGTTTGTATCGCTTCCTGCTGCGCTGTCAGGACTTTCTTTTCCTTATTGTTTAAAGAGAAAGTTTCACTGATCTTTGCAATTTCGAATTGAGTACGCCAATGCGAAACTTCCTTTTCTAAGAAAGCAATACGCTCAAATTCGCTTGCATGCGCATTTGCTATTGCTGTTGTTCCCATTGTGACATGGCCGGAATGTACGTGATTAATATGTGTTGTGTGAAGTGGAGTATTATCGCTGCCAGATGCACTTAGCGCATCTTCGCTACCAAGCTAAATAAACAATAAAATACTTAACTTAATATTATTAATATTGATTTTATCCTACCATGCTTGCGGCTTCTACAAGTTTTGTCTCCAGTTCTGTATTTTTGCATTGTAGCGCATCTAAATCACGCCTTAAACGTTTTTCCAACTCATTGTGTTCTGTTGCACGTTTTTCTAGCGTTTGCTCTAAATTTGCAATGCGATCCGCGCATAGTATAAGCTCACGTTCTCTATCATCGTTCTGAGGACAAGCAGATTAGTAAATTTTTAAAATAGAGCTTAGCTATAACTAAATTAACAGGTTTATTGTTTTGAGCAATTGTCTTCAAATCAAAATATTTCATGTGAATCTTCGTTATCTTACCAACAATGTCAATTGCGCATTTTCCATAATTTTCTTCTGCAGCTCCTCAAAAATTAATGCGTCATGAAAACTTTCACTTCCATTTCCTGCCAGTGAAGTTGCGTTATATAGTGGCGCTGCCGACTCTTTGGTAATCTTACGATGATCTCCTTTTTCATTGCGTTTTTTGCTTTCGCGTACAGCAATTTCTTCTTGTAAGGCTGCAACACGATGCTCCAGTTGTTTATTTCGAAAACCTATAGAATCTACTTCTTGCTCCGAACGTCGCAGCGAAGTTTCACGTTGACGCAACTGCTCGCGTATATTAGAGTTTTTCGCTTGCTCGTCGAGCACCGCCTTCCGCAACACACTTGCCTGTGCACGTAGCTGTTATCAAAATATAATTATTTTTACATTTATGCAAACAGAAACTAAAAGAAAATATGGGCGTTTCTCACATACCTTTGAATATTCAGTAGCTAATTTTTGATATTTCGCCTCAGATATATTGTTTGCCATTTTATTGTTGTTTTTGTTTTATCAAAAGAATTTCGCTAATTAAACATTTTGCAAGTTTTTTCTTTACCATTTGCAGAATGGGAGTGAAATAAAGAAAGTTTACTTATATTTACGATATAATGCAAGCTGATTTTTCACAAACACTTCCTAATTAGAATTTTATAAATACTTGTTTCGAGTTCATTAGTATTATTTTCGGCTGAAATATAATTATTTTACCGAAAATTACGAAAACTCGCACAGAAAAATGCAACGAAATGTTTTCCTATGACAGCTGAGAATTGATTGTGTGGGGAATTGTTTACTTCAAATTCTTACGGTCGCGTTCATAAGTTACGACAGCCAGGATTCATTTCAAGAATTCATAATTCAAGGCAATATAAGTTCACGTGTCCTTTCTTTCATTGTTTTCTAACTGTAGTCCCTTAAAAAAATCTGAAAACAATCGTTTTTACCTATGCGTGTGTAATTTGGAAGCGCCGGGGCCTTATCTAAGCTAATTTTGACAGCAAAAGTAGGCATAAAAACTAAGAAGAAGAACTGTCACTTCGATTTGCTGCTACCGTGATAATTGTGCCATGGTTTTAGTTTTAACAGTTATTTTATTTAAATTTTGATATAAGCATTTTTGTCATTTGAGCGCCAAAGTACAAATCCCTGTTCACACGACAGCGAACTTGTACATCGAATCACTACACCGACGAAGAAATACCGAACTACTACGTCGACGTATTAAGCTGTCGTACGAAGCTTTAGTAAGAAAGAAAGAGCATGAGAGCACAACTTATAGGCTTGGCGAATGCAATAATGAATAGGCATAGATTTGCTATTTTTATAGCATGTGATATCTTCTGTGATTTCAGGAGGTAACGAAAGTTCAAATTGTTGAATTTTTGCTATAAAAGTTGATTTCAACTAAAACTAAAGCTTGACGAAAAGTTTGATCGTCTGAACGCTGAATTATCAAAACCCAAATGCATAAATAGTGTTTGATCAAAAAACGCCGAGCGCATTTTTATTGGTACTGTGAAAATAATATTTAATAAATTAAAAGTAAATACTTATAAAAGTAGTTGAACAAAAAAAAATACTTTTGGCTACCATGGCTGATGATACAAATGAAGACAGTTGGCTGTACGGTACGTCAAATCCTGATTCAACCACAAACGAGGATCGTGGTCCTATTGAAGGAGGTACACCGCCACATATAGCTATAAAAGAAGAAGTCGAGAATGAAGCTGTAGCTGCAACAGATTCACCTATTAATAATGATGAAAAAGATGTTGGTCATGTGGCTATTGAACACGATCATATTGAATCTTATGGAGAATTTGAGGATCCTGCACAAGAAATGGAAGAGGATGTGGAGGCATCGGCGGCGTCCGCAGCTGATACAACTGATGCTAATACTGTAGTAGGGGAGCCTGTGAGTGTACTATATATTTTGCGTTATCTTGTTGATTAGAATTGCAAACGTAGTTGGGATTGCTTTTTATATTAAGTTTGCAGAATTTCTGAGGTTTAAAACCGCCTTAATTCTTAACTATTAAAACCTTACATAATTTTCCATTTTTTTGTCATTTGCCTCAAATATTTTAAATAGTTAATATATTTTTTTAGACTCAAGGATCTGGTGGATCTGCTGGTTCCGAAGATGACGATGAAGATGATTCAGACGATGACATCAATGTTGTCATTGGTGACATAAAGGCGGCATCCAGCACATATAACATAAAGCAACGTGCAAATCTTTTGCCAGGAAGCGCTGCGGCTGGTGAGAAACAAAAATCTCAAGGTGGAAAATTCAGTATTGAAGATTTTGAAAGCGTCGGCACTATCAATGGGGTACCGGCACATGAATTCAGTATCGATTCTCTTGAGGAGAAACCATGGCGCAAGCCAGGTGCAGACATAACGGATTATTTTAATTATGGATTTAATGAGGAAACTTGGCGGGCGTATTGCGAACGTCAGAAAAGATTTCGTGTTGTCGAAAGTGGCGTTGGCTTAGCAAGCCTTACGGCAAACTTGAATCCAAGTGGCGAACGTCATCATCATGACAATTCACAAGGCGCCATTCCTATAATGGGTGGAATGCCACCAGGTGGTCCGGGCCCTGGTGGACATATGGATCACTTACATCAAATGCCTCCACCTGGTGTTATGCCTGGTCATCATCATCAACATCGAATACCCGGTATAATGGGTCCACGTGGTCCACGTCCATTAGGTGGCCCACCAGGTGGTATTAAAACGGAGAATGCCATACAGGTTATGACAGCGGAGTGCCGCGAATACTCGCGACCCGGTGTCGTTGGACAGATACCGCCTAATTTTGGTCCACCCGGTCCGGTTGAAGAGCCATTTTTTCCTGAACCGGAAACATACGATTATGGATATGAACCAACGCAAGAGTCGCAATGGATGAATGAAAGTAGTGGGTGGGTGCCCACAGGCATAAAGGAACTTACACCAGGTCCATCCATGGTACCACCACCGGGTAGTGTAGGTGTTATGCCACCAGCTGGCATGGCTGGCCCACCGGGAATGCCACCGCCACAAATGGGTGGACCACCAGGGGTGCCGCCACCACATGTGGGCGGGCCAGTCCCACCACAACAAATGCGTGGACCGCCAATGATGGGTGGCATGCCGCCAAGCATATGTATGTATAAAGAACTATTTTTAATTTAAATTTATAAATTTTATTTGCACAGCTATGGGTCCACCACCTGGCATGGGCATGATGATGGGGCCAGTTGGACCACCGATGCGCATGCCTATGGGTCCACCACGTATGATGGGACCACCATCAAGTGGACATAGCCCGATAATTGAACGCGATAGGCACGAACGCAGTGATCGGGATCGTGGTGAACGTGAACGAGAGCGTGAAAGGGAACGCGAACGAGAACGGGAGAGAGAACGCGAAAGAGATCGCGAGCGTGACCGCGATCGACGTGAAGAACGCGACAGAGAACGAGAGCGGGAACGTGAGAGAGAGCGTGAGTATGAACGTGCTGAACGTAGGGAGCGAGAAAAAGAACGAGAAAGAGAACGTGAACGAGAGGAGATTAGAGAGCGCGCTGAAAGGGATAAAGTTGAAAAGGAGGTAAGTAAAACAACAAAATTTAATTCATCCATGATTCAATTATACTCATCCCTGTTAAATTTTTATTTATTTTTGTTTTAGGATCCAGAACGGCCAGATGAAGATCGTGAGCGCAGAAGGCGAGAAAGGGAACGCGAACGTGAGAAAGAGCGAGAACGGGAACGGTAATTTAATTCAAAAACCAAATTTCTAGATATATTTTAACATTTCTGAAATTACTTTTAAGGTCACGCCGAGAACGTTCTCGAAGTCGCGAGAAAACTTCTAGACGTCGTTCGAAATCGCGTGAAAAGGAACGAGAAAAAGAGCGTGACAAAGATCGCGGCGACAAAGAGCGAGAAAAAGAACATAAAGACCGTGACGAGGAACGTGAAAAGAAACGTGAAAAGGAATCACGCGAATCACGCAGTAGTAAATCAAGTAGAAGCGATAAGAAGAAACATCGCAAGGACAAAGAAGAGGAGGAATAGAATAAAAATATGAAAAAAAAAACGTAAGGGCAACGCTTATAATTAGCAATTCAAAGCATGTTTTACAGATTTGTCTTGAAGAAAATTTGAAAATATGACCACATAATAAATTTTATCGTTTATACTTAACTAAAAACTGTAAACAAAAAAAGTTCAATAAAATATACTCCTAATGATTAGCTATGAAAAGAAGAGCGCAACCTTAAACATTTCTCAAACTAAAGTTTTATTTTGTATGTAAATTAGTTGTAAAAATTAAAAGCTAAAAAATAAACGAGCAAATGGATTTAAATAAGTGCATTGTATTTTAATTACGCAGTTGGTAGGTATATTCCCTGCCACTTTCCACATTTTTTTTTACGTACATATGTACACCTTTTCTGCATTTGTACTAACTCACACCATGTTTCGATAATGCTGTTTCGAAAATTTCGACTTTAATAAATTGTTTGCCTGTGTTCAGAAAAATAGATACATACTATTTATTGTATAGAATCTTTGTATCTTGAAATTCAAATTCATGTGGGTTATAGGAATATAGAACAGGTATCCAACTCACTGTGTGCATGAGTTTTCCGATAGTCAAAGCCAGGATATTGTTTTTTTCGATTCTACGTTCGACTATACGTTCTAATTAGTATATATGTTACCGGCCAAACTAGTTTTTAGGATAAACTAGTTTTTCCTAGGCCAAACTAGTTGATTTGCATGCCTAAAAGAATGCAATTTAATTTTAATGCAAAAGCACTGCGTGCTGCGAAGCCAATGTTGAATATGTTACAGACTGAACCGGGGCCACCCACTTACCACTTAATAAGCTTTATTGTTTTATTTTGCTATCTTATTCTTCACTAGCTACAGTGCTTTTTCATTAAAATTTGATTGCATATCTTTAGGCTTAACGGCAACTAGTTTGGGCGGTCACATATTCATAGTTGTTTTTATATATTCAATATCTCTTATATTTCTAATAAATAAATAATTTTTTTTTTATTTTGTAAAATGTTTTATTTCTAATAAATATAGATAAGACAGGCGCATTTTTACCCAGAGATCAGACCTAGGTAGGCTCAAAAATAATTTTTGAGGGCATAAAACGAACCAATTTTATTCAGCAAGTCAGGAATTTGAAATATCTAAGATACAAACCTAGTCAGATCTCTGGATTTGTTGTAATAATTTACGAAATTGCTAGCCATTCTGAATACTTTTGATAAAACGTTCATACTATGTATCATAATTGCTAAAAAAAATTATATTTAACTATTACTCATCCGGTATTGGTAGCTCTTTTTCTAATTCCGCGCGCTTTTTTTGTAGGAGTTTATCTTCCACTAACTCAAGACGTTTATTCATCGCAGCCAAAGAATCCATCAGTCCCGATTGTATCTCACCATATCGTTTCATTGCAAGAATCAGACTCTCTTCAATTAGCTCACTTTGCTGTGCGAATTCACTGTTGTCATTTGCCACCTGCTTTAGCTTCTCAGTGCATTCGCCTGGAATATTACGAAAATATTCAGCACCAAGTGTTGGCTCCAGCTGTTTGATTTGTGCCAGTTGCTCAAATTGCACATGTAATTCGGGGGCAATGGCATTGAGGTAAACTTCTTTAGAGCGCACCTTTTGCTGTTCATCAATGTAGCTGGGATCTAAATAATTTTCCAATTCATCAGCACGTTGAATAGCTTTGGTAATTGGTGCACGTCCTGCAATTGCTCCGTTGAGTAGCGTGTTAGCCGATATTAATGAGTCAACCAAATTTTCGCTACCCACTGACGTGGATTTTGTGTCATTTGATTTATCTGTATTCAAGAAGCACGTTTCTGGAATGGGTCCAATTATACGGTTCAGTGTCTCAATACGTTTTTCTAAAATGTCAAGAGCTTCCATGCCGAAATTTACAATTGCAGATTAATTGCAATAATCCTACTAGAGCGAATGATGTCAACAAAAATCATTTGTGATAGAGATGGACAATCTATTGATATCTGTGACCAGTTAGGGCCGCCGCATACATGCAACTAAAGGTTGTACGAATGATTGCCATTGTGGCCTCTGCATTGAACGCTCTATAAACTCATTTGTAAGAGTTTTCTTTGGTATGCTTTTTAAACTCTTACAGTTTTTACTATAGGCTGTGAAAGATCTGTGATTTGGGACAGTCCATAAATTACGTGAGTCAAAATAGGGGGGGGGGGGAGGGGGGTCCGGCAAAATCTCACCAAGGGGCTCAACGACTCACGTCGACTTTTTAATATAGAGAGTATATATTATTATAGCAGATTACATCTAAAAATTATAAGAAAAGTCTCACGATAGGGAGGGGGGGGAGTCCCGCCAGAACTCACCAAATCTCAAACTTTCAAAAAAAAAACACCTCTCGTAATTTATGGACGTCCTCTTTGCTCAATCATCTGACAAGTGATTTTCAAATGCACAGTTACCATATAAAAATTACAATAGGGTTTCACCATTCACCATTGTAGTTTTGGCATTTATAGCATTGAAAATATTACGTGTTTCGTTTTTAAAAGAAAACTAATTTTACGTCAAATTTATCAAATATACAGAATAAAAGAACAAATACTCCATGTCGTGAATACCGCTATTGAATGGCACTAGGCAGAGGCAGTAGTCACTTGTACTTTTTTCAGTATATTTAAGCCCAATTTCCATGTGATCTTATCTTATCTTATCTTATCAAATATCAGGGAGAAAATCACATGCTATTAAGATAGCAAATGTATGCTATTCACTCTCGCATTCTCCAAGCGTATTAAGTTCTGTTCGCATGCTTTTTCTTTCTCACATGGAAATTGGACTTTAAGTTGTGAAAAATATGCGTCAGAGCATTCGATAAATTTATAGTACAAATTTTCAGTACATTTTTCAGAATTAGTATTCTAAAAAGTACTTTCCAAGTCTCTTTTCATTAGATTTCCGCAATATCCAAATGCCAAGTTTTCATTGAAAACAAAAAAAATATATATAAAAATAAAATTCGATGCTTATCGATAACACTAACGTTCAGCGCATAACGATGCCAGCAAACATCGATAGTACTTGACATTTCCTCAGCTCTATTTCTTTAATCGTTGGCTTGACTGTTTGCTGGATAGTGAATAGTTTACTTTTGTAACAATGGAAAAACTAGCAAATCAAATAGGATACCTTGTACTAAAGGACGATGGAGCTATAATTGAATCTGGCGGAGACTTGGAGAATGACGAACGTAGCGCCAATATATTTATGGACTTATTGCATCTTACAGAAAGGTGGGCTTCATGAATTAACTATTCTACCGAAAAAAAAGTGCGGGAGTAGAAGTCTTTACATATATCTCAGAAAAGATAAGAATAACTTTATGTTTATGGGCTTCCATATTAAAAAAAAAAAATTTGGTCGAAAAGACCCTAATCTAAGTCAACGGTTAATAAGGGAATTTTTTTCGCTAACCTTAGGAAAAGTCTTTTAATGTTACCCTTTTGAACTAATGTTTTATTCGTATTTCAAATAGTGTCGACGAAAACTTTATGCCAAAAAGTAGCTGCGAACGAATATCAATAGCCTACGAGGATCATAGCTACAATATCTGCATGTCCAATCGTAAAATTTACATATTGAAGTTGCGTAGCGGTGCACGCAATGACTCCATGAAGAATGGTAACTATGATTCAGATGGAATTGGCAGTACGGTTGTAGCTTGAGACGTTTCCCAAAACTGCTGTTGTTTTTGCTCTTTTACGACGCAGCGCGGCCGACATAATCTCAATCCAAAAACTCTATCAAATGATGGAAACGATGTTGCTGAACGAGATAAACGATTTGATTGGAAAACACCATTTATTTACTTAATTATACTTTTTATTTGTCAAAGAATACATCATCTGTGATTTCTTGTTCAAAAACTTTTCGTGCTTCATTTGTAATATCCAAAAGGGTCGCTTTACTATTAAATATTATAACATAAAATTGACGCCAATTGCAAGTTTTCTTTACAATCCAATAATCATTAGTAGTTTTCACTTGAATTTCCCCCGTGCTATTTTCAGTTTGGTCATCGAAATTAATGTTAAGATCAGCAATTAAATTCATAACATTCACCGGTATGTTGCTGGCCTTTGCGCGATGTCTATCAATGTAAATGTTACTTATATGTTTGAGACTTTGCTCATTGATAAACAAATATTTAGGACTTGTGGTATCGTTGTCAGTTGTTGCAGAATTTGAAGTTAATTTAGCAGTATTTGTACTAGTTTTAGTAAGTGATTCACCAATATCGGATGCTAAACTTGAAAGTTGCGGTCCCATAAATGATTGTAGTTCAGAATAAAAGTCATTTAAAGGATCTTCGTCACCTGGAAAGAAAAATTTACATTAAAATTATTTTTAGCAAAGGAATTATGGTATACCATTTGTCAAAAGACAAAGTGTTGCATTCATTGATCTGTAAATTGTAAGATAATAGCATTTTAGTATTCCATCTTGCATAATGTAGACTTTGGGCGGCTTTGTCGAATTTTGCAAATCGGCTGGACCAGTAAGAAATGCTCCTTTCCGATAATGTTCGGATGCGTTGCTGTTGGAACTTATAAGTGAACCTCCTGATATTTCGGTTTCGGTTGCTTTTGGAAATATTGTACCAGTGAGGTATTCATGCACACAATACAAATCCGTAGGACTGATTTTGCTGCTACTAATTATAAAAAAGTGTAATCATATTAAGATTTCAAATTTTGTGCCGTTTGTTTTCAAATTCAATAGGACAGTGAAGTTGTCGCTACTTACACCATATGAATCGACATTGATTTAACTTACCAGATCACCTGTTCGTTATAAAGAAATATTGTGTCGGCAATTGTTGTGAATGTGGATTTTATCATATTGATAAAGTTATGCACGCGCAAAAAAAGAAACTTATCCAACGGTAGATACTGTATGCTGCGTAAGGCATGAAATACATCACATGCAGGGAGTTTCAGTGTTAGCAAATACTATAAATAAATTATATGAATAACATTTCAATGTTTGCAAAGTCTTTGTGAAGTTAGTCACATACTTTGCTATAGAACGACTCCAACTGCTTTATAAGGTGTTCTCGTGGTTCTTCATTTGTTGCATTTTCTTTACCCAAATTCATTTCAAAAAATCCAGCAAAGAGACGAAACATATTGTAACATTGCTTTAGAGCTGCTCGATATATGCGATCGTGCACTTCACCTCCTTTATAATCGGCTACCTCGACACCATCTTTGGAACGTATATCTTTTGGTACATTAATGACCAACACCATCCAGTAATCTTTTTCAGGTTGATAAAATATTTGTGTGGTCTTCTGTGTGTGCAGTGACTCACAGCCATCATCGTTAGTAAATGTCCTGCAAATTAATCTTTTTAGAAATGGTTTTATGTTTCGGTGAAAAGTGAGGAATTAATACTTTTTTCTCAACTTTAGATCAATAGTCTGCAGTTGGAAACTCTAATGTAGTTCTCAACAGAAGGCAAACGAAATTTTTTGACTAACAAAAGGATCGGATTTTAATATCGAACAATAGCTTACCCTGAAAACGCAATAATGGCTTCACTTAGTCCAACATCTTTTATCTTAGTATTTAGTTCAATGTCATGCGGATAATAGAACAAAATCTTCTTGCTTTCCTGAAGAATAAAAAAAATATTAAAAAAAAAACAAATTTCCTTTTGATGTTGTTTACCTCCCCTTCTTTGCGACCAAAAGTTGAGTTAAAAATGTAAAAACTGCGCAGCGATAATTCAACCCTTTGAATTACTTTTGCCATTATTGAAATCAACAATTAGCTTATATTTTGAGAGAAAAATATAAAATAGCCTAGTTTAGTTTTTTAAAAAGTTTTTAGTTTAATCAACATCTGATTTTGTTAACAAACTGTCAAACTCAACTAATGGCTGTTAATTTTTAGGGCTTCCTTATGTGTCAATATCAGCTGGTTTTTGTTTTGTTTATTCATGCCAGCGATGCAAGCACTTTCACGGTCGCATTAAATTTGAAACAAGAAAAAATTATACCTATAATCAATTTTGTCCTAAAAGCTACATAATATAGCCAGCAACGAGAGAGCAAATGCAAGAGTGAAGTCACAGCTCAAGAGCTAAACAGAACTGGGACGTGCGATTTATCTTCTGTGTCAAATCGCACCAAAAATAGAAATCGTCAACGATTATCCAAAACTAGGGTTGCAGCGATCGCTATATTGAAAGACTTATTTGAGATGGTGTAACTAAATCAGTGTGAAGCTCTAAGCACAATCAATGCGAGAAAAAATCCTAACGATATGACATGATTTTTCCTTATGTTAGATCAAGATGAGCAATGGAGGCACTCTTATGTATCTCGCTCTAACGTATGGGAAAAATCATGACTTGAATTGTTTTTTCTCGCACTTGCATCTCACATCCATTGTCTTAAGCGAGAAGCGTTGATAACGAGACGACGGGATGTTTACTATATTGCACTATTTTGGAAGACACATTGGCTTCAACTTGTTATTTTCTATTCGCAAAACGCAGTCTGCTTTGATTTAAAGTACAAAGCTTAACATCAAAATTTGAGTACTATCACGATCGAAACTATCGCATGTGTGGTAGATATCGGACGATGTTGCGATTAAAAATGTTTGCTGGGTTATTGAAGACGAAGGTCGAAAAGCAAATGTCAAAATAACTAGGAAAATAAACAGTAGCTTCACAAATATTTTTCGAGAATTAAGTCTTCCGTTCTGCCTTTAATTAAAGAAAATTAAATAAATAAATATTAAGGCTAGAATGCCTTTACAGCCTTCAGCCTCGAAACCAGTCGAAGCGTAAGTTTCTGCCATTTCGAAATCGTTATTACTTAATGTATTTATAAATTACATTCAGATCGCTACGAATTCCCTTTGCGACCAGCGTGGAAGCTGAAATCGCCTTTAAAGTCCTATCTGTGGATCAAGAACCACGTCGAAACTTTGTTGAAAAGCAACTGTCGCTCGATGGTGAATACTTGCAAGTTCAATTGAAAGCGGATCAAGTCAAAAATCTACGCACTGCTATCACCTCATTTTTTGAATCACTACTACTTTGCACAGACACTTTGCGGGAGTTTACGCCACTAAAACCATTGATTTTGAGCGATGCCGGAGCACACACCGGCACCAACTCCACATAGAGCGGTTTACGGATTTGCCTTCTATCTACTTTTCCTCACTCTTTCCATTGTTTACATGCTATGGGCACTGCTGCCAATCAATAAGCTGAGTGGTGGTTATTTTAGCTATTTGCCTGACAAATATTTTGCTCTGTGCCTGCCTATGTTGGTACTATGCGGACTTTTCTTTTTCATATTTTTCATTTATCCGGCTATCGGATTATCGATGACACCAAATGTGGATGAATTGGCAACTGTGTTGGACACAAAAATAGCGCTACGTGATTATACAGGTAATGCAGGTGGTTGTTTATGGGAAAAACTAACAGCACCATCAAGAGCTAAAGAGAATGGAGGACTGACAGAAGGTACACCGATATTGGAACGCAAGGAAAAAATGTGCGAGAAGTGCAATGAGATACATAAGCCAAGTGATGTACCACCAATTACAACTTTGCGTTTCCTAGACTTAAGTGAAATGAATAAAGAATTTTTTGGTTGAGTTTAAATATATTTTTTGTAAACTTAGTTAATTTATTACTTTGTTTAGAAAAGCTTAAAATTACATAAAACTTTTAGTTTTTTTTTGTTCGCACCGTCGTCCAGCCGGGTTCAGGTTCTACAAACTCTTGCTGTTTTTTTCGCGTTTGGGAGCGTGTCATGCGACTGCAGCCAGGTTGTTCGTCTTCATCTCCATCCATTTCCATGCCGTCATGTCCATCACTGTCAACATCGTCGCCTTCATCGGAAGAGGAGTCGCCATCAATGGGCGTATATGTGATTTTTACATCAGGGCGCAACCAATCTTTACCTTGTGGCAGTTTGCTTAGTTCGAGTTCAATTTCTGCGTAGCTACCATTCAAACTCATTTGCTTGTAGCGTAAAATATTCCGACAGATTTCTTAATTAAAGGTATTTCGTTAGTGACACGTCAAGAATTTTTACATCTCATCCTTACCTGGAATTGAAGAATCATCGCATAGTGTGTTGAATTCTTCATCCATCAGCTCTTCCAAGACATCTTGCAGCTCGCCTTGCGTAATGTTTTCATTGCCAATGCAGTATTGATAGGTATAATCCATAATTTGTATGGCTACTTGTTGTCCATTACGTCCACCCATACCATGTTCTACAGCCAACCGCAAGTTTTGCCAATTGTTGAAGATTTTCTCCACAATTATTCTAAAATTTTTTGTGAACTCTGCCTGCGACATATTGACTGTTTTTTGTTTATTGAAAATTCTTGGTATCAGCTGTCAAAATATTAGACACGTGAAGAATATTCACCATGGGCAGCAAGATGTGCGCCACATTTTTGTACATTCGACAAATTTTTAGTACGTTTGGTATTATGGACACTTAGATAATTTCCAATAATTTGTTTTTAGTAAATTTTACTAAATTTTAGGGATATTTGCGTTAAAATCGAATGATCTTATTTTTTTAAAATACATTTTTGTATATTTTAGTATATGTTGGAGTCCATAACGACATTTAAAGTCTCGATTCAGTGCATTTTCACAAAACTCCAATGACATCACTGATTTGGATATGACTTCACAAGTTGACCTTTTTAATACTCATTGTCACACTTTTCGTTCTTCTCCAACAAAGCGAATTCAGTCAAATAACCCCATACAATATACGATCTGCAAAAAAAAAAATCGACAGCAAATCAAAGCATTTTGATTTCCATCTAACCCTACGACCCTATTACCGCCAAATCTGGTGTTCAGCTTTTATATAGTCATACACTTATTGTTAATAGATTTAATATAAATAAGGTTTAGAAACTGAATTATACTTTTTTTAGTTTTGTTTTTTTAAGTATTGCTAAGCACTGCTATTATTTTTCACACCTGAATTTTGGAACTTTCCCTAATTTGTCCCTGTTTGAAGTCCGAATAAATCTTAATGTTCAAAAAAATGCTTGTTTAACATTGGTGAAACATAAATGAAGCAAATAAATTTGGAATTTCATTTTTCCTATGAATAATTTTTATTTTTCATAAAGGCAAAGATTATGTCATATGGCACTGCTATTTTTTCGCACACAGCTGTATATGTATCCGATCACCTTTTACATTTCAACTACTAACTCGGTAACACTGACAAATAAAACACCTCATTACTGTCAAAGTTATTTTGTCAATATTTATTTTGCATGTTTCGCGAGGGAATATTTAACAATTTTATAGAAAAGCAAAACATAAAATAGTTCCTACAACATAAACCAAAAAAAAAAAAATGACAGACGCAGAAATTGAACAATTGAACCTAAGTGATATTGATGACGATGAGGAGGAACTGATAACAGCACAAAAGGTAAGCAAATATTAACTTATTGAAAAGTAGCATCACTAAATTGTGTTGTTGCAGGTGCTCGAGAACTTAGAAAATGCTTGGACAAATGAAATTTTCGCTCCAGAAATACTGCCCCATCAAACAGACATGTTGGAGTTAATGATAGGTCAAGTGGCGCATATGGAGGAAAACATGAAGGAGCTGGACAAAAATGATTTTCGATTTGTGGCACATCAAATGGAATTAGAACGCATTCGATACATAATAGCCAGCTACTTACGATGTCGATTGCAAAAAATCGAAACGTACACACGGCACATCCTCAACGAAGAGGCTGCACGAGGAGATGATGAAAAACGTCTTTCACTGCAGGAAGCAAAATTTGCACAAGAGTATTTGGATAATGTAGAGCAACATTTTCATCATGTTGCACTGCAGTATATGCCAAATATGCAACGTGCAGAGGCTGAGCAGCGTGTGGTGCGTCCAAATTTAATGTCTCATATTTTCATCAAAGCAAATGTTTCGGGTAAGTTAGAAAACTTGGGAAGAGTAGCGTTATTATGTAAGCGAAATCGATCAAAAAAGTTTGCAAAAACATTTATGTACATATTACTACCTAGCTGTAATTTTGCTATGAATTGGCCTTACCGGCTTTTGAAATTATGATGATATACCATCTTCATCTCCGATAAAAATATCGTTTTAGATTTTAAGTAAAGTAAAGCCTAAACCAAAATAGACGAGACGAGACGTAACGAGTAAGTTCGAGTGTATGTAAACCAATGTTGATAGCCAAAATGAACCAACGTAATTGATCGAAAGTGAACGAAAAATTTTGACGGGACGAGTTGTTCCGTAAGAACCGAACTTCAAAACGTTGCTACTCGTCATAACAGCTTTTTTGGTTTTGGCTAGCGTAACATTTTGGGTTAAATGTCAAAACAGACGAAACGAGTGCAAACGTTCGATCAATTGCTGCCGTCTCGTCACGTCTATTTTGGTTAAGTCTTAAAAGAGGTACAAAGTTCGTGATTTATCTTGAAGATTGTGATATAAACGTAAAGATCGTGATCTAAACGTGAAGATCGTAATACAAACGTGAAGATTACGTCTCGAAAATAGTGACCTTTCACTTCCTCGACCATGCGTGCTCTTTTCAACGCATTTTTCAGGACTTTCCGCAAAATTTCAGGTGTTCTGGCACAATTAGTTGTTCGGGAATGGTCACTGACTTGTTGACGCACCCTCGTTCTTTTAAACAGCTCCAAAGCAAACAACCGGGAGCGGTTAAGTCCGGTGAATGCGACAGCCAATTGAAGTCACGATTGCTGAAATAAGGCGCTCATTGCAAATATGTATGCCGTTAAATATCATGATGAAACTGGATTTTGAGCAGTTTTTCTTAAACAAACAGATGTCAAAAACTGGCAGGCCCTCTAGAATATAACATTCTTTCTGTAATTTTCCAATTTTTAGGCGAATCTTATTTATCGTTTTTAAATATTTTTCATTTTTATTTCCGCTAAATTTTGTTTGTCCTTTATTTATTAAATATTCATACAAAAATTGGGCCTATTCATACATCAAAAATTGCCAAGTATGAAATGAAAACCCATTATTAAACAAATAAAAAAAAGTAAATTATGAAAAATCGCCTTAAAAGAATTAGAAAATATCGCCCAAAAATTAATGAAAAATTACCCAAGAATTCGAAGGAATAGTCGCTCAAAATAGGTACTAAAAGAAAAACACAAATTGGCAGAATACACCCTTATAAGTCCCCTTTAAATCATGAGCTAATTTACTCCAACTGTTTTCTTTCAGTGCCCGCTGTTGTTGTTGGTGTGGATGAGGAGCAAGTAGACTTAACAGCTGGATCGCAGCATATCATACCCTATCAACTAGTTGCAGAATTGATACAAAAAAATCAAGCACAATTAATTTAGCATTAAGTAGATAAACAAAATATTTGAATAAATCTGTAAATATTTATTATAAAAATTAAGATGCACTTATGTTATTTTTGTTTTTTCGACAATGTTATAGTAAACTACCAATTTTGCTTACCAAAACGTTGCTGCGTTCTCTACGCTCTTTTGTTGGTCTACTGAAATCAGCTACACCACTGCTTTCACCATCACTATCATCTTGAGTATCACTGTCATCAGTTTCTTTTGTATCGCTAAGTGTATTGAACATAACGCGTTTGCGTGGCATTGGCACTGGTGCAGTGTGCATTTCAGCTTTAGTTAGATAACTTTCTGGCTTGCGCATTGGTGAGCTAAGCAAACGTTCCAGACGCTGCTTAAAGGCGGCATCAGTTGCTTTTGTTTCACGTACTGGCGTTGATGCATTGGGTTCCAGATCTTCAAAACTTTCGTCTGTTGACAACGCATGAATCTTTGGCTTCACTTCACTCATGGGTTGCTGTGGCTTGGTGTTGCGCAGCATTTCTGCTGCATTGTCTGGTAACTTTTTGGAACAAAGTTTATCAACGAATTTCTTAATTCGATTGCGTGTTGCCATGAAGTTGGAATGTTTCTGTTGCAACAGAAATTTATGTAATTATTGAAGTTTTGTTTTTGAATTGTTGCTATACAAACTTTTTTCAACTTATTTCTACGTTCGGCTAATTCAGCAGTTACTTTATTCATATTTGCTGTAGACATGCTTTTGCTGTTGATATCATAGCCGAGTGTTGAAAGTTTACGACTGGTTAATTTTTTGGCGTCTTTCCGTGTGTATTTTTTTGATGTCGCTTGGTCTCTATATAATGGATTTAATTGTTTGTGGTATTATTTAATAAGTGGTTAAAGCTTACCTTTTTGGCTTTTCAGGTTTTAAATTTTCTGTTTTTGTTAGTTTCTCTTCAGTTTTATTTTTACTTTTCCCTTTGAGCGACTTTTGTTGCTTTAAATCATTTGATTTGGAATTTAATTCTGATTCTTCTGTTGATGTTTCCTCTTCATTGGTTTCATCTTCTTCACTAAGTGTCTCCGAAGCTTCAGTACTGTCGAGATGTTCATCAAAATTTGGTTGTGGTGGCTTCGTAGTTCCTAAAAATTAAGGCTGTGAACTGATGTATGTACATACAAAATTTTTATTGAATAATTTTAAGTTTCAAAACATTTTAAATCTACAAAAAATTGTGAAATTTCTGAATTTTTCGTCATTTTTTTCTGATTGTGTTGATTTACTTGAAAGAATGTTTCAAATAATGAAATACGTTTGACAAAATTTGACTGTGCTATATTGTTTTAAATATGGTATATTTTTTGTTTAATTAAGTTTAGTAATATGATGTGCTCTTCGAGCTCTAAGTTGTGAATACTCCTTTTGTTGAAGTTGTCATTTTTTTTTAATTTTGCAGGTCATTAGCCAATTGACGTAGGAGCGGAATAAAAAGACACATTTTTCTGGTATAACTCCTATTTGGCCTAACTTGATATAATATATCTAGTTGAACAAAAGTCAAACAAATCGTACTTCAAAGTTGACTCAGCGCTCGAGATCCTTTCCCTATATAGAATCGATATTTCTTTTTCCTCTACAATTTTATATTGAATACAAATTTTTGATTTGAGGCATACTTTCCAAGTTAATCAAGAATCGAAAATGCTATGACCCAATGAGTGTAAAAAGTCACCTTGAGTTCCGAAAATTTAATAACTATTTCGTTTTGATTAATTTTTCAGATTGTAATAACAACTGGAGAAAAACTAATAGAGCGATTCACAACTGAATAAATAACAATTCGAACATAATCGAATAATTTCTGAAACTATTTGGTCAACGCATCCATTGAATTTAACATTTATGGATATCGTAAAAAGTTGTGTGAGAAAACCCTAGGCAATTTCCAAGCTAAAGAGACTTTGAAAAATGTTATGAAATATGCTAACATTCGTGCTTATCGTTGCGACATGGGCTTCATCATTTGAACTCATTAAATGATAGATATTTGGAAACTTAACCCGTTACATTCCGAAAAACTGTTTTGCATAACCACATGAAGAATGTTAAAAGCATCTTTATTTCTCCCAAAAAATGAAAAGGATTACTATGCCTACTTCGATTAGATGTTACATTTTCTGTTATCATATAAAAAAAATATTTTTTTTAATCATCTTAATTAACGTACCTTGTACACTTACTCCTAACTGCTCATCCTTATTAAACGTTCTATTACTTTCTGAACTAACTGATTCTTTTATTTCCTTTACAAACGTTTGTTTTGGTGTATCCACTTGTTTGCTCACGTTCTCTTTCATTTGAGGGCGGCTGGTTTTCACAACATCATTAAATTCCTCAACAATGTATGTTTCATCCTTGCGATTTTCTTTTGGTGTCTCTTTGGAAAGATTTGGTTTTGTTTCTTTTTCTGCACCATCATTCGTTTGTCTTTCCTGTACCACGGTTATTTTGCTAGTCGCTACATTTTTCCGTTTTATTTCTTTTTCTAACTCTTCTAGCTTCTCTTTATAGTTTTGTTCCATATGAAAAACCACTTCCTCTAATTTCTCTGCGCTGGCCTTTCCTATCTCTGCTACCTTTTCAGTAAGCAACTTTTCTAAATCTTCCACCGATGGCGACATTCTGCGTTGCATATTTGTGTTCATCACCTGACGTAATTCATTTACTTCCTCTCGCTTCTGTTTAGAGGCCTCCAGTGATTGCGCTATTTCCGCCAACTTTTTATTTATCGCTCCTATGCTCTCTTCGCTACTTACCTTTTGTAAATTACGCCATTCCTCAAACTCTTTGATTTTCTCTTGCAGCTGTATGAGCTGTTCCTTGCGTTCACGTAGCTCAGCACCATCTGCCGAGCCACTAGCATTCTCTTCGCATATGGTATCATCTTTCTCTTTCAGCTCCATTAGATTACTTTGTATGGCAACATTTTTTGTTATTTTCTCTACAACAGATGCATGTGGTGATGAACGCAGACTATTTGCCGCACTACGTTCGCGTATATCCTTTTCGGCCACGTTAAGACGCTCTTTAAGCTGTTTAATTTCCAGCTCAAGTTTGATTGTATTTATTAAGTTACGATCATTATCCTTCTCACGCTGTGCTGTACTCTGTGGCGTCTCGTTGCGTCGTGAACGGTTACCACTGTCAGCATGTTTACGTCCAATATGTATGTTCAGTGCTTCATTGCTTACAAAGTTCTTACTGCACAAGTGACATGGATAGACAACTTCATGGATAGCCTCAATTTGTGTTATCTTCTTGTTTAGCTGCAATATCTCATTATTGGATTCTGCGAGGGATTTTTTCAATTTTCCAACTTCCATTTCTGATTCGACAAGAGATTCACGCAGATCACGTACTGTCTCATCGAGAAATTTCCGACAAAAGATTAAATATTGTATGGAGAATTGGGAGAGTACAAAGTATTTTGCGATCCCACTGTCCAGTATGTTTGTGTCTAAGATGCTACCCAGAGGAGCCTCGGAGAGATGACTTAGTATGCTGTCAATTTGTTCCAAGCTTTGGTCGCGCATTATGCGTTCAATCTCCAAACAGCCTGACAGAAAATATCATAAGTTTAAGCTTTTGTTGCAGCACTTTGGCGATTTTAAGATAGCACTTACCTATTAGACGCCAGTCCAGAGGACCATCTTTATACTGGCGCAATTTAAAGCCAGCATCCCGTGCCAATTGTGGAAAGTTGTAATCATAATTTATTGCCATTTTCATTGAAAATTAATGTTTATTTTTTAATCGAAAGGAATTTTATTTATATTTTGTTTTGGTCGAGTTTTTGTACTGTTGCTAAGGAACTGATTTTATCTAAACATCGCAGGAATTGACATAGTTCTCTGCAAACTGTTTGAATAAGTTTAGGCTAAATCAAAGTTTGACAGCCATTGTAGCTAAACTCCTACAAAATCTGGCAGTTAAGTTTCCGGTTTAGTTAAACTAAATTTAGTAAATTAAATACAGCTTAAAATTTAAGGCAAACAGCTTAAAATAAAATATTAAAAATTGATCCGATAGAGCTAAGTCGCCTTAAATGTTGGACCATTTTCGATATTGGCCAAAATTTGTACGAATTTTCTCTTGGTGAAATGTTAATACTTTTTGTGACATTTAACTTTTATGCCGAAATAGGAAAATAGGGAGAATTCGAATACATATTCTCTAATTACCAGAATCTGCAAGAAGTCTCTGCTAAACTCTTTTAGAAGCTGTTTTGTTGTTTGTGTATAGGGTACTAAAATATCTCACAGGGTGTGGCGAAATTGGTTTGTGTATGCCTTATACAGCATTTTTTCTTCAAATGGTATAATTAAAACTAACCCTCAAGTCAAATTAAAGTTTCAAATAATTTTTCAGATAAGTTAATACAGCAACCACTTGATAACCAAATGAATTCTTAAAAAATTTCCCCAATTCAATTCGCTGCAAATTACTTTACACGGATGCTGTAAGCTTTGATGCATCCCTAGCAAACTTTTCTTCACAGAAGTGATTTAACTCTTAACGTAAGCGCATACCTATACACGGTTTGGTGTTGAGATTTTTGCTGCAAAAAAAGATAACTTTTTAATTATGTGAAAAATAGCGTAACTTTTTTTTTTAAAATAGACGATATTCTAAAAACTTTTTGTATGGCCGAAATGCTTACGTTTCGATTTTTATATCTTTTTGTTATAATTTCTATTGCAACAGCGACACGTAAGTACATTATTTTGGATTCTTAACTAAAATTAAGGAAATTTTCATTAGCCATTGAAATTTTTCGGTTATGTATACAGAAATGTCATTTTAGGTGATGACAGTTGTATCCTCCTAATTTTAACTGTCATTTGTAATGACTTTTGCTATACGCATGCGTCATATTTTTGTTTAGGGAAATTTGAAATGAATTCGCCGCTGTTGCGTTTTAAGTTTGTTTACATTTATTGTTTGTAAACAACGGTTAATTATGACAGCTGCACACGTGCTTACTGCATATTTTAATGAGTGGTATAACAATAGGAAAGGTGGATGGCAGTAAACTTGTTTTGTAAACATTGTCGGCTTACGTGTGGGGGAATCAAATGAATGAAGTGTGCTTGCCAAAATATTTTTAGAAAATCTATTATATACATACGATATTTCGATGGAAGAGTTCATTCTTTTTTTGGTTATTTATTTTACAGCACCTGTCAGCTTTGAAGCTAATCCGGACACAAAACGTCTTTACGATGATTTGTTGAGCAATTACAATCGTTTAATTCGTCCGGTTCAAAACAACACGGAGACTCTAACAGTTTGGTTGGGTCTTAAATTGTCACAGTTGATTGAGGTTAATCTGAAGAATCAGGTTATGACAACAAATTTATGGGTGAAACAGGTAAGTTTTGACTGGCTTTCCTCCAAATGTCCGCTACTCAAAAATTATTGATGACAAATGGTTTCAATGGTTCTGAGAAGCTAGAAATGATGCCACTTTCAGAGTCATTTTTTTTTAAATCGCTGAAAACACTAAGCCTATATCGTGGCAAATTGGAAATTTTGCGTTCAACATGATCTTGAACTGATTTAATTGTTAAGATATATAGCCTCCTCAAAGCCACTGTAACCATCCAAATCTCTCCGTATTCAATAGCAGTGTGAGCGGCAGTAGCAAAAGTTAAAAAGTACCGATTTTCTACTTTCTATTTGCAACACCTCAATTATTATTTTACTACTGATCCCGTGGTACATAATTTTTAATGTAATGTTATTTGCTTATAAGAATGCCGAAACCGCATATCATTATCTTATTTCAAAACTAAGATAACATTTACATTTACATTACATTTACATATTAAGGTGATTCAAATCTTTTTTTTGTTTCAAACAGATATTATTGATCGAGGAATTCGAATCCGTGATTAGTTTTTTCTTCTTCTTTTTTCCTTATAAAAAAATTGAAAATTGACCGGAAAAAAATAAAAAATTCCGATTTTGTGCTTTAAAGTTGCAACATCACCCATATTATTTTGCCACCGATCCCGTGTTACGTCATTTTTAATGTATTGTTATTTGCTTAAAAGAATGCCGGAAGCTGCATATCATTTTCTTAAGGGGCTATACCAGTGTGACACTTTCAAAAAATCGATTCTCTTTTTTTGACTTATTCGATAGTTTATACTTTCAAAAATATCCTGTGAAAGCGGCAAGGTTGTATCTTAAATAGATTTTGAATGGCAGCGTTCTAAAGAGCGACCGCTCGCAGGTAAAAGCCTCGATAGTTGAAACTTTAAACGCGTTTTTCTCGAAACGACATTTTTCAAAATTGCTGACATCATAACTCAAAGAGAAAATGACCGATCGACTTCAAATTGAAACTGAGTATTTTTTGAATATATTTACTATACAATGACCTACGATTTTTTATTGGTTGAAAATTGTCAATTTGGCATTAAAAAACGACAATTTTTTACCCCAAAAAACGACAATTTTTTTCAGAACTACGCCATATTTTGTTAATTTTTTGATATTTTTCAAAAATCATAGGTCATTGTATAGAAAATGCCTTTAACTTTAATAATCTTTTTGAATTTCTTGTTTCAATTACTGATTCGGCCGGAATCATGTCAGCAGTTGGGGAACTTTTTTTTTTGGCACCTCCGAAGACGGCACATAGCTCTGTAATTTTTCAATATTTTTGTAAAAAAAAATCCTAAAATATAGCTGAATATGTACCTTATTATGTGCAAAAAACTTCAAAACATTCTATCGAGTACTTTCTTTTAAAAAAATTCGCGAAAATCGCCTAATTTTTCATAGGTTACACTGGTTTGCCCCTTAATTCGAACCCGCGACTGTCATCTAAGGTGGGATTCTTAGGCCGTTGGCTTAACTCTTCGCAAAATAAAATTTATTTGCCCCTATATGCAAAGTCGGGTTGGTAAGAGCCTGTGTCATGCATCATTTCGACCGCGATCCAGCTTATAAGTACTTATGTAGGTACTTTTTAGGCCTTCAACCAAAAACCCTGGTATAAGCTCCTTTATTTGTCTTGAAACCATCCGTATACCAAATGTGGTCGTTAGTGATAATGAAAAGAACACGTTTACTCCCTTTTACATTTGATGTAGTGCCACTCTTCGACTTTTCCATTTGAGTTTTCTTTTTCGAGCTGTTAAGCAATAACCCTTTTTCAACCTCTTCACATTTTGTTTAAGATAGATGTGTTGGCATATATCGATATAAAAAACATTTCAATAACTTCCACTGCTCTTAATCCAACTTTTATTTAATACCATAAATTATAAACTCCAACATACTCCAATTCACAAAGGAATATTTTTTGAAACATTTTAATATCTTTTTCAATCCTTATAAATATAAACAACAACAACAACAATGACAACAACAGCGCTGGTTCGACTATAAATTGCGTTGGGAGCCAGAGGAATACGGTGGTGTTGAACAACTTTATGTACCCTCGGAGCATATTTGGATACCAGATATTGTGCTCTATAACAATTGGGATGGAAACTATGAGGTGGGTTAAATTTAATGCACTACATGCGAATATATGTAACTGAAAAATTACAAGCAACAAAATCAAAAATCACTAAAAATGTTGAAATGAAATCATCTCTTTTTCTTTTTTTTCTCTCCAAATTTACACTTTGCACACACACACACACAATCGATTGTACGACCAACCAACCGTCTTTCCCGTCCAATACGAAAAAATGCAGGTAACACTTATGACAAAGGCAACATTGAAGTACACGGGTGAAGTCTTTTGGGAGCCGCCAGCAATTTACAAGTCATCCTGTGAAATGAACGTCGAATATTTTCCATACGATGAGCAAATCTGCTTCATGAAATTTGGTTCATGGACATACAATGGTGCGCAGGTGGATTTGAAACATTTAGAACAGGTACATGGAAAAAAATTATTTTTTAATTTTGAACTAGAAAAAAAATAATTTTTAAAAAGTTTTCGTAACACCACATAAAAAATGTGTCTGGGTAAAAACGAAATATCAGCAAAAGGTAGAGGAATTTTCTCGCTAGTGAAAAAAAAATGTCTCCGGAGAAAAAAAATAAAACTAATTGGATTTTTTTTTTTCTAAAAACCATATGAGATTTTGGAACTTCCATGGCTAGGGTTCGGAAAAATGTAAATTAATATGACGACTGAGCGAGTTCGTTTATGGGACAATGCAGTCTCATAGCAGTAATGGCGGTCAGACTGCGGAAATGAAAAAGTACCAGAACTCTAAAGTATTTTCTGTGTGAATGCCCAGAACATCATCTCCCATCTTTGCGGCAAGGTTGAATATGTATCCTACTGGTACGACAGTATTTTTGATCGTGGTGATTTTTCCACTCTTACGATTTTTTGGGCACTCAACGTTTTAATGAAAATATTGCAGTGGGACCAACGGTCATTCTTTTTTATTTTTTTTAAGACGACTATTAAATGTCCGACATATTTCTCAAGAAATATTGTCCGAATACCAATGTACCATTTCCAGAAGTTCTTTTTGTGGGATTTATCTTTTCACTTCCGAAATATTTTCCATAAATTTTGGGTCAAATATGTATCTATTTCGCTATTTTTCATTTATATATTGATTCAATATCTGGGGCAGCTTTTCAATTTTTTGAGTGATTTTCGATTTTGGTTTTGAACTTTGAGATCAAAAATTTTTTAAATTTCATCATAAATTTCTGCCGGTGTAAGCAAGTTATAAAAAGACAGTGTCAAAAAAAAAGCTCCAACATCTTGTTGCACAATATCATTTTTGTTCTTGTTGTTGTTGTTGTTGTTGTTTTTTAAGGTAACACTATTGGGTCGTGTTGATATAAAAAAAGAATCTGCGGCTTGCAACAAAGCGAATGAACAATAGAAAGCGTGAAGTGTAAAAAGGCAGCAACAACAAAAATGCTGCTGGTGGTTTCTCAAAGGAGCATACAAGGATATGCACGTAAGGAAGTAGAAATGAAATTGCAATTTATGGCTCAAAACAGCAGTAGCAGCAACAACAACAACCATACTCATGCACAAGAGCAACTTGTGCAGCAAATTGAAGTGGTGCGCAGGGGAATTACAGCATAAAAATTGAACAAAAAAAAAAAAAAATGTTGCAGTCTAAAATCTTTTGTTCAAGCATCAAGGATAAAATTTGGTCAATGGTCAGTAAACCAACTGGTTGACCAACAAAGTGGGAACCTGATAAAGGTGAATAGCAATTGCTTGGCGTTAGAGAAAAAAAAAAAAAAAAAAAAACGAAAGGGCAAACGAAAATGAATGGCCACTGTGAAATCTAGAGAGAAATTACTTAAGTGCTGTAGTCAAAGTCAATGGAAAATGGTGTTAACAGCGAACCGCACTGCAAAGAGACAGGTCATAAATAAAGATGGAAGAGATATTTTTCAGACAATATAAATCAGCAATTGCTGCGCACATATGAGTATTTTCTTATATGAAGGGAATAACGTTTTTGATAGCAGCAAAAGAATTCGTAAAAAAAAAAATTTTGAAAATGTTTTGTAATTTTGGAAAAAAAGAACCATGTGTAGAAAAGGTTATTGCTCTATCACCACATGGTTTTTAATTCAAGTGCTTTCGCTAAGTTTTGAGCGAAGCTATGAAATATGGAAAAGCTTCATAATATGGAATAGCACCAGCTTTTATTTTTTTTATTTCCTTACATTTTTCGAATAACCTTCCAGAAATATTCTATTTTAATCTTAAATTTAATGAAACTAACCAAATATGGAATAGGTTATCAATATGGAATTTGAAATATGGTTAAAGAAAGAATTAACATTCTATCCGACAGGCCTTTTAATTTATTGAATTTTTTTAAATGCTCATACTCAACAGCTTTTATTGAGTTTAGGGAATAGTAACCAAATATGGAATAGCAAAAAAAAAAAAAATTGTTTTTCATCACGAAAAGATTTTATTTTTATTTAAACTCATTTTCAATTGTTTTTTATGATATGAGTAAATTTACCAAATATGATCAAGGTCCTAAATATGAAATAACGTAATTTTTGCAAGCTTAACAATTTCCTATGTAAGCAGCTTATATTTTGTTTGTCCTTAAGTTTCAATGCTTAGGTGATTGTTAAATTTTGAATATAGCTCCCAAATATGAAATAATTTCTCCATGTAGATTAGTGTTATTTTAGCGAGAATAATATCGTTCCATTACGGATAGATACAAATTAAATATCTTGCTCTTGAATTACAAAGCAAGGACTTTCTTGCACTTGCTTTGTGCACAACTCGGCTTCAAAGTGAAAAATTTTTTTTAAAGCTAAGTAGCTGCATGATATAGCAAATTTTTCATACTTCAACCTTTAATTTTTCTTTACAAAAAGATGTCCATTTTCAAAAAAACTAAATTTTTAACTTTTGTCCGTTCATACCTATATTTTCTTAAACTTATTACAGGTACCTGGCAGTAATCTTGTGCAAGTTGGAATTGATTTAAGTGAATTTTATTTATCCGTTGAATGGGATATACTTGAGGTTCCTGCTACCAAAAATGAAGAATACTATCCGGATACATTAGAGCCATTTTCAGGTAAAAACAGTGCTTTGTCTAAGTAATGCCCAAATTTTTCATACATGACCACATTTGATGTGCTTTAAATTTTGTGTGTCTATATTTAAGTCTTTCACGTTTGCACTAAGAATCTTAATTCAAGAATTGTTGCAATGAAAACCATACACTTTGACTCCTAAGTCATTTTTATAATATTCACAAAAAAATATTAAAATAATGTAGGAAGACAATTCTGCTGTAGACAAAAGCAAAAAAAAAAAAAAATACCGTACATAAAAAAATTAGCCTAAAATTAGTCAAAATAGAACATTATAAATAATAATTCCATTTAATTATCCTTGTTATTTCAGAAAGAATCGTTTTGTTTTTAAATATATTCACTGCTGCCTTTCAATTTAGGATCTCAATGGTTTATTTATGCAATTCACAGTCCATAATAAAATTATAACGTGATAAAATTACAATATGTCAAATCATACAACTGTGAGCTCAAAAATTTATTTTTTGCAAATTATAATTTTGTCACTCTCTTTTCACCATACGATTGATTCTCTCACCAAAATAGCAAAAACTTATTACTTACAAAATTCTGGTTTCTGTCACTCTCTTTCCCTATACGATTCTCTCACCAAAATAGATGATGAATACAACTTTCAAAATACATGCTTAAAAACATGTTGAAATTGATCGACTAGTGGTAATTTGCATTTATATGAGAAACAATAACAACACAAGTTACCACCTTGTAAAATATTGCAAAATTACAACTTGTAATTTTACAAGCCCAATATACAATGAATTGTCAATTGCATAATTATGTTATCATTTTGCTGCAAGATAAAAAAATCAAATGTGCCCGTGTCAAAGTTTCTATTTTTGCATAGCAATTCCTGAACTAAGTGACCTTCTGGGTAAAAGTCAAATGCTGTTTTCTTGTTATCTTAAAGTAAAATCATACAAAATTTAAAACAAATTGGCGTAGTTCTTTCGCGAGTAGTTGGTCGAAAGTTTTTGGTATTAGTCATCTATTGATAGACCTTAATTTCAAATTACCTATTTAAATAACTCTACTTCTCACTTACAGATATCACCTTCAAATTGACAATGCGTCGGAAAACTCTCTTTTATACAGTCAACTTGATCATACCATGTGTGGCTCTAACGTTTCTCACGGTGTTGGTGTTTTATTTGCCAAGTGATTCGGGAGAAAAGGTAAATTTTTCAATTACAATATTGTTATCTCTATTAGATTTGTTGCTTGCGCCTTGTTTTTGAATTTGTAGAAACTATTGTAGCTGCTGCATGTAAAAATTTTAATAATTTTTTATTAAAATTCGAATGATTTTTATTTTTAATCAAAAAAATAAAAATCAAAAATATCCAAAAGACAAGCTTCTGATTCTCGATAAGACAGGAAAAAAATATTATATAGATTTTTTTTCTTATCTCACTTCGTTTTCGAGATATAAAGAGTTAAATTTGAAAGTTCATTATGCTTATGAGTATTGGAAAAATTTAGGGAACCCAAATTTTGAAGCTTTTTTATAATACGCAATAAGCTGAAAAAAATATAACTTTTATTCTGATAAAAAATAATAAAAGTTAAAATAATTAATTATTTCTGATCGAAAATATTTCATAAAAAAGGTTTTTTATTCGTTAAAAAGAATGTAATAATTGATTTTCTTTATAAAAAAAAATATAAATAGCAGAACAATTATTTTTGATTGAAAAAATTAGACTCCGAAATGATTATTGCTCGAAAATATAAAAATTAAAAATAAGTTCTGAAAACAAAAAAATAAAAATCAGAAATAACGCTTATATGAAAAAAATTTAAAAATATAAAATTGGTTGTTATTTATACTTGAAAATAGCGACAAAAAAAATTCTTTGGACACATCTCTTAAAAACATAATGTCACTCACGTTTCATTTAATTTTGTTAAAAACTGAAAACTGCGCTTATTTCCGATTGTGTGCTTGTTATTGCCTCCAAGCAATCTATGTAGTTTGTTGCACGCTCATTAAAGTTTAATTTAAAATTTCACTAACTTTTCGTTTGTATCACTCAAAGCCTTTATGTATTTACAAAAAATCACTTTTATTATTTTTCACTATGTTTCACTATTTTTAAAATTAAATAAATTTCTACTTGAATTCTAAATAAATTATAAATTAACAGAGCTAATAGCTCGGAAGGTAGCGTCACAAATAAATCACTCATGCGCGCACTTTTCTTATATGCCTTTTTAGTGATTTCATGATGGAAGACAGTTGGTGGAAGAGGGATGCAAAATGTGTCCCTAATTAAGTATAAAAATTGAGAAACTTAATTAAGTTGTGAAATTAATAAATAGGCATTTTAAAAAATTGCGCAAGTTTTGTGACGCTTTCTCTCGTACTATAAAGTGATTGTATACTACATTACTTCTTAAACTTTATATTTTAAGTAACAGTCCTTAGCAGTGTTGCCACTTTTTTGCATTACCTTAAGTTCTTAAATCATTTGTTTTTCTTAGAAAACTCGCCAAAAATTAGAAGGAAAAGTTTCCAGAAAAATCGGATGCAGGTCAAAATCCCATTGCCCAAAATTTTTGTGTCAATTTTTTTCTAAATTTTCTGAGGCGATTCTTTTGACAGCGATATTGACTAGACAAGATGTTACAACATTGTATATACTTATATTTTAGAACAGTATCTTAATTGTACTTACAATCAATAGCAACGACCGATTTTCTTGCAAATTTTCAAATAAATCCATACTTTTTCTAAAACAAACATGTCAACAAAAATTTCAAAATCTAACTGATTATATCACAATTTGAATACACGACAGATGGCGCTGTATGTGTTATAAAAATTACACTTTGTACAGCTGAGGCTAATAAGCCACAATAGCTCAAGTGTTAGAGCGGTAGGCCTAATAAAGAGTGATTACTTAAGCATTTGGTTTTTAAAATTGAAAATAGAACAGAAAATTTACAATAGTGAATAAAATATTTATTTAGAGCGATACATCTATTCCAACAATTTACTTATTTAAGATTATTTCATGTAAATGTTGTCCGTGGCTACGCTTGAGATGGCCTTGAGCCAAAAATGAGCTTAGTCACTGAAGAAAATTTTTCGATAATAATTCAAATTCGATAAAATTCAATCATTTGCAAGCGCTATTCGTTTGTTAGTCTATTTATGGTAAAATGGCAAACCTTATTGAGCATTCTTGGCCTTAACACATTTTATAAATCACGCGCAAATTCTCAAAAAATTTACACTGAAAAAACAAATAGCAAAAAAATCACTCGTTATAATGCATGGAATGGCCTGGTTCAAATCTTACATGGTTCAATTTAACTAAAACTGGTCAAGCTATGTATATATGAATATGCAAAGTTATATATGAATATATATAGTTATGTATGTGGCTATAACCGAAACAATTCCAGCTGTTGTCTTGTTATGTTTGCTTAAGATCGTTTGCATTGATCGTTTTAAAAATTTGCGAGAATATCAGTCTAATGACTGTAAGTTCAATTAAAATTGACATTCAATCAAAATTAGTTCATAAAAAAATCAC
Source organism: Tricholauxania praeusta (assembly GCA_949775025.1). NCBI lineage: Eukaryota > Metazoa > Arthropoda > Insecta > Diptera > Lauxaniidae > Tricholauxania > Tricholauxania praeusta. The sequence goes on from OX459029.1 coordinate 155,151,586, forward strand.
AATTTTGCTAATTTTTATTCAAATTATTTATTTAATTAAAATAGTGACAACGCTGCAAACTTGATTTTTGTAACTATCTCCTATTACTCTCTTTTTTATAACTTAATTTTTAAAAATTTAAACTAAACTTTTAAATATTAAACTAAACTACTAACCAACTTATATATTATTAAATTAAATTTAAAAAAATTTCAATATTTAAAATTAATATTTATAAAAGTCTAAAAGGATTGTGGCGATTAGTATCATAATAGCGGTCAGAATAAACAGTCTGAAACAAATACCCAGCTGCATTTACCACCGCCATAAGAGCCTTCATCTCATTACAGCCATTTTCAAACTGCAGCTAGAAATTTATTTATTATATATTTTTATTTTAAAATGTTTTATAATTTTATAATTTTAATTTAAACATCATTAGCGCAAACGTATTTTTGCTTGCTTACCAATGGTAACACCACTGGTTTTTGTTGTATTCGCAAAAGTATGCGTTGTGCTAAAAAGTAGTGAAATCTCATAACGTAATTTCAAAACACATTATCCGAAAAAATAAGAAATCAAAAAAAAAAAAAAAAAAAAATTCATGAAATATTTGTATGTTGTTATAGTTGTGTTGTTATTAAAACAAATATAAAAATCTCCAAAATGAAATAAAAGCAAAACACATGTGTACAGTTTAAGCAGCACTGTAACCAATTTCATGTTGAAAGTTGTTTATTAGTTGATTATTTTACAGTTGTTGGAATCATTTAAAGCTACATCAATTTATATATACTGATTTTAGTTTTTATTCTTTTGGTTTGAAAAGCTTTTTGCTTGTTGTTAATGTTAATTGTTTACAGTGTATGCGTACAGTGCTGCTCTAACTATATAATTTATCGAAAAAAAGTTCACTAAAACTTATGATTTCGGAAAGCAACATATCGGTATCTGGTAAATTTACACTAATGGTATAATATTTGCATTGTAGTTTCATTAAAATTGTTAGAGTGTGCAATGAATTCGTAGCTGTTTACTTTTTTGCGACAATGAAAAATAGTACGATACTTTGACTTATTTAAGGTGACGCGAAAGGTTTTTGACAAATCGATACATAAATGGGCATTACTATCGAAACTTCGATTGAACTTTCTTGGGAGTTATCAGTCCCCAAGGGTTATATGGTAAGCGCAAACTGAAAGTTCAGTTATATTGGAACTTATACCTAGGCCAGAACTGGCTGAAAACGTTCCGAAGAGTTCCACACAGTGCTGATGGGAATTTACCACAAGGGATAAATTGAATACTTTGGCTTTGGAGTCGCCAAACTCTAGTATAATTGTTCGCTTTGTCAATCGTTTTTCGGTCAGGTCTCCAACATACCTATTAACCTGTAGACGCTACAGTGGAGTAACTATCATTTCTGTGCCAACACTGTTGAAGGTTCCACCAATATATAAGAAAGCAGCCAAAGTAAGTTCCTTATATCAGAAAGATTTATCTAAACTGCCTACGAGAGAGTGCAATGTAGTCGCGATAGATTTGTGTTTCGTGAAGGAGCGCTAAGTTCTGGGCAGCAGATGTGGGTTTTTAATGTTGCCCACCTTTTGTTTTCTAAAAAAACAAATCCTCATCATTGTTTCCTTCAACCTCGAGTGGAGCGTAGGGCAACAACAAACCTCTTTCAATCTTTCCGGCCTGCAGCTAGATATTTCAGCTGCAGCTTTGTTTTCCTCTGGGTCACTGCTTCTGCTAAGACTGTTAGGTTAGGTAGGTAAGAGTGGCAGTTAGTTGCCAACCGACTCACTGAGACCAAATGATGGTTCATTGGGGTACTTGACTATACCCTCTTATTGAACCAATCAGATTTCGTAATAAAACTAAACGAACCAAGTGTTTTGTGACGTTTTCTAGCAAGTGCAGGGCAGGAGCAAAGAAAATGTTTAATGTTTTCCTCTTTTTTCACATCCCTACAACTTCTACAGAAGTCAAAAGACCGAGTACCTAATCCCTCCGCATATCTGCCGATAAGCTAGTGGCCAGTTATGACTGCAACAACTGACGAGATACTATGTCTAGTGCGAAATATCAGTTCTAGAGATCACTTAGCGTTCATTCCGGCCAGATTTATTTGCCTTGTTATATTGCAAGTTGACCGTTAGGTCCATCTTTTATTAGCCTTTCTTATCATGTTTTCATTAAGCACTAACTTGCAGGTAGCAATTGGCATGCCAATACCTTCCTTGTCCTGAGGAATTTGTGCAGTAGTCCCCTGCCTAGCAATGCTGAGCCATCTTATTAAGAGACGAGCGGCATTGTTGGGCCACTAGTGAGCTTAGGAAGACTGATTCTAGGGATTTGATAGCAGCTTGACTATCTGAATAAATGTTTATGTCCTCAGCCAGGATGCTTGCTAAGACTGTTGATCTCTACGTTGTTCTTAAGCTTCCAACACCGTGTACCCGAAGGATGCAATTCAAAAGACTGCTCCGTGATGTTGTCGTTTGGCTTTATCAGTGTTTGCCCAATCACCAACGGCTCGTTTTGTACAACAATTCCTATTTGGATATAGTTTGCCGCCAATGAATCTTTAGTGAATGTTAAAAGCCTATAATTTCTTCGTGATGCTTGCCGAAACTTTCCAGGTTTGACAGGCGTTGAATTCAAAGGGTTTGAACTTGGTGCGTATGAAGATTTGACTGGACTTCTAAACTGAATCCTGGATACCAAAAGCGGAGTTAGCTGTACTTATTCTTGTGTTTTTAACGTTTAGGTTCGATCAGCCATCAGATGATGCAAAACTTAACAGGTAGATAAATTGCTCGACCTCCTCAATTGGCTTTTGTTTTAGAAAATTGCGCTCTTGCGTGGTGCGGACAGAAGATCCCCTTGTTTCAGTTCCCGTTGCATTTCGAAGGAATTGCCGAGCAGTCCATTATGCAGAACAAAACACCTTGCGCTGTTGTAGGACTCCTTTATAATAAAAACTATTTTTGGCGGGATTTCTCGGCTGAAAAAGATCTCCCTATGCATTCGCAATTCATACGGTCATAGACCTCACGAGTCTACGAGCAACGGGTGAATCGGTAACTTGAGCTCGGCTATTTGCTCGAGAGTATTATGCCTAGTTTTCATGTTATCTTTGTTGAACTTTTACTATCCCATATCTGGGAGGATATCACATGCTATAAAAATAGCAAATAAATGCCTATTCACTTTTGCGTTTGTCAAGTTTTAGGTTCTGCTCGCATGCCTTTTCATTCTTACAAAAATTTGATTTGATATCCCTGATATGAGATCAAGAAAGATAACATGCACGATCGATCACTGCAAAAGTTCGTTTAATGCCTTTCGAATGTGTTTTTGATGCTAATCTTTAACCGCTCGAGAATGATAATTGCCATTAGTTTCGGAAAAATGGACATAACGGTAATACCGCATTATTGACTGCAGTTCTTAAGATATCCTTTCTTTGGTATCTTAACAATAACTCCGTCCTCCCAAAAAGCGCATAGCTTACAAAAGACTGTAGAAAATTTTACAATTTGTGCGTCTTGAAAATTTTAAGTCTATTGTTGCTGATAATAAATTGAAGAAAATACCCAGTTGAAATTAAAGCCAAAGTATGTGTTTTGCTTAATTAAAATGAGGGTTATTTGCATTAGAAAAAATTAACATGGCAAAGAAAGTTTGTGTTTTACTGTAATCACTTGCACTGCTATCTGCAGTAATACCCAAACTTTTAAGTGAAAAAAAAAAAAAAAATTTTAATGTTTATAGAAGGTCATGTGCTATTCGTTTTTGTTTTTGTTTTAAATGTGACAACAACAACAATAATTTCGTTGACAGGTTACGTTATGTATTTCCATACTTGTGTCGTTGACTGTGTTCTTCTTGCTGTTGGCTGAAATTATTCCGCCAACATCTTTGGCCGTACCGCTACTAGGAAAGTATCTACTTTTTACCATGATACTGGTCTCATTGTCCGTTTGGACGACAGTCTGTGTATTGAATATACATTTTAGGTAAGTTAACAAGCAAAACCGAAACGATATTTTGGGAGCAAAACTGACTTAAAAACAAAACTTGATTTAAAAACAAAAAAATACATATCCTGGGAAATTTCCCACTGTTTTCTTTTTTGTACATTTAATTAAGATCTCCGTCAACACACAAAATGTCACCATTGGTGCGTAAATTATTTTTACATTTCATGCCAAAAGTCATGATGATGCGACGCACTCAATATACACTGCCGGATTATGATGATTCGACACCAAGTAATGGGTACACCAATGAAATCGATGTAAGGTAAGTGACACATCAATAAATTAAAGTTATTGCTTTCAAAATATTTTCCATAAATTGGAATTTGCCAACTTTTATATGTGACAAAAACAAAAACTTGCGTTTCGTTTTGTTTTAAACTACATATCATTTTTATTTGTTTAGGCTTACAGCAGTTATAATTTGAGATTAACATAAACTTCGCATATATCATGCAAACACAAAAAGTGTCTTAAGCACACAAAACACATAAGTACACAATCTATAATTTTTATTTACTGTGCAAACTGTGCTGGCAATCTTGCTGACGTTGAAAGTTTCTTGCGTCGATTGATATTTACATATGCGCTGTAAAGTATGCTACAAGTTTTTTTTATTTGTTTGTTTGCTTGTATTTTCTGTAGTTTCGATTTCAATTTGTTGTATTAACATTTTGCACTTCTGTGTCAAATTATTTTAATTTTATTTTGTTTTTTTTTGAAATCTCAAGCTGTTAAGGTAATGTAAGACTTTTTTTTGCAGCAGCGCTTAAGAAGAAATTTGATTTGTAAACGATTTATTTTTTTGGTTTATTTATGAGCAGCACATTTATTTATTTATTAAAATGAAGCCATATTGTTATTAATGAGTTTATTTTTTATATAAGACTCCTCTGAAAGATTAAAAATTGTTGATGAGTTAATTAAATGTAACTCATACGTCATGTTGTTCATTCATAAGAAATTGCATGTGGTTATTAAATGCGATACAAAAATATGAAAAATTGTGTGACAGTCTTAAAACTTTTCAAAATATCTCCAACTTAAGTTTGTCATTTTCTCTTTCGACACCAATAAACCAAAATTTAAGCGCATCGAACCTTGAAGCTCTGTGCTCCTTTGAGCGTAGTCATGTCAGTGGTTGCACACGCACGAAATGTAAGTGAAAAGTGGGAAATTTATCCGTTTTTAGTCATGCATTTCATTTTGGTCGAACCCAAAGACATCCTGAAAATTCCGTGATGAAACGTATACCTCTCAAGACTCGTACCTTCTAAAAACAACCCATATGTTGATTAATGTACCCTTACTTTCTTTGTGATGATTACACCCTTTGAAGAGTTTCTTAACAGAAACTGGATCGGAAATAGTTTGTATGGCTGCCAGAGAAAAAACCCTGGATAGATCGGCGTATATAGCATCCTATAAAAATAGCCCTTACATTGTGACTCTCAAAGTTCATAAAAGAAGATCATTCAGCAAAAAAGGTGATCATTCCCAGTGTTTCAAGGTCAGATGTGATTAATTTTATGGTTTATTGTGGTCGGAAGGGGAAGTGACAAGCTTTAATTTGATACATTTTGGAGCGTACTAGTACTCCGGGCTTAGTGCCCACGGTTTTCCAAAAATTGCCATAAACGGGGGCTCAACTCCCATTAGAATGGAAAACAATTCTGTATTACTGTGTGACGTATGAGTAACTTTTATTTCTATACATTATATGAGTTTTAATTTACCCCAATGATATATTGCCTATTTTTAATAATTTTCAAATTTTAGCGAAAGGTCATCAACATATTTCATAAATTCTATGTTTTTATTTCACAAAAACAGAGACAGCATCAGTGATTTTCCTAGTGAATTTAAAGACAGCCAAGATGGCGCTTATGATACAATGGGTTCCGGTGTACAACATTCAATTGGTAGGCATGCGATCAAACTATAATAAAAATATATAAATTACAAAAACAAAACATAACAAAATGTCAATAATAACAGCGAACAAATTCGAAAGAATCAAATAAATAAAATTAAATGAAAATAAAAACAGACAAACAACAACAACAAAAACAGCCACAAAAATAAAAATTGTAATCGAAACAAACAAAATGAATCGAAACGAACCATAAAAACGAAAATATGTTCATAAATGAATTATTAAAAAATAAAATTCAATGCTGCTACTCAGTAAAATGATGATGACAATAGTCGCTGATGATGATGATGTTGTCACTATAAATATCTTTGTCGCTGTGGTTAGTTGCGGCAGGTTGCTGCTGCTTTGCGGTGGTTAACTGATGACAATGTTGTCGTTGACATTTGACAAATACGTTGTACGAACAAATAAACATAAAGTTGAGCTACACAGTGAATATTAACAAGTGAAAACGACAACAATATTATGAAAAAAAAAAATTAATATTTCACTCACATTTTTCAACGTATTTTAGGCAATTTGTGTTTTTGCGTTTACATGTCGTATGAGTAACAATTAAATGTTTACATTGTCAAATGTTACACAAACGTCTTAATAAACAACTTTATATGAATTGCAAGAATTTAGTAACTTAATCTCATAAATATTTTCATTGATTTATGGGCCTCAGCATTATGGGCTATCATGCCCATAAAACAAAAATTTCTGAAAATATAGTTAATGGTTAAATGCTGTTTGTTAAAACCAGAAATGAAATTTAAAATAGCAAAAAAATTAAAAAATTTGCATCGGGTGGGACCTCAAAAAATCTTAAAATTTGACGAAATGGTTCTTCGTAAGGCCTGAAAAATAAGTTGTTATTTGCAGGACTTCTGAATAACATTTTAGGAGCTACTGCCCCCACTATTTTTGCTAAGATGCAATTTAGGATTCATGTGTTCCTTTTTTTTGAATGCGAGAATACGAGAATCCGATCAAGCGCCGATGTTATTTAAAGTTAACTTACTCCTATTATATTATTTCATTATGTATGGCTGCTAAAGCTTACCTAACAAATAAGCAAAACTTTGAGCATAGCCAATCTATTGAGCACAAGCTAGACTTTTTGAAAAACAAAATGCAACAAATCAATATTCACGAAATTTATACTACGATTGAACTCCGATGTAATTTAAAACCAATGTGCCTTCATATTATTCTTTTCCTAAGGCTGCCTTAAGGTAATATTAAATTTGATTGATGGCTGCTTAAGAGTACGAAACAAAAAGACAAAGTTTAGAGGTAACAAATTTCTAAATTTTTAAAATATGAACGTGAAAAGTATCAAATATAGTTGAAAGCATCAAGGCTCAAAGCTGTAGAAAAGTTTTATATATTACCGAAGTTATTATGTACAATAAGTTAGCTCCGATGTGGATTAGCACCCATTAATGTGAAGTGATTTGTTTTCCTGTGAATGTTTGAGTGTTATGAAAATTTTGAACGACGGCTGCTTAGAGATACGTTACATATGAGCTTAGTTTTGAAATAATAATTTTTCCATTCACAGAGTTTTTTTGAATACCAACAAAAACAACACATAAAAAAAATTATTAATAAAATGTGTTCTGCTATCACTTTCGGCTGTTCAGTTTCTTAAAAAATTATTAAGAATTGTTCCTGCTTATAGTATATTTATTTAGCTCCGATGCAATTTAGGGTGCAAATGCTGAAACATTTCTCTTTTCTTATGGGTGCCTCAAAATAATGTCGGTTTTGATTGTTGGCTGCTAAAGCAAACTTAAGTTATAGGCAAAGTTTGAAGGTAACAATTCCAGCATTCTTGTACTCGTAATATTAACATGTTAGCAAGTCAAACATTGATTCTTAAATTTGGATCTGATACGTTAGAATCCCTCCCAAATTATTCAAAAACTCTGATGAAAAACCATTTAACTTACGGCCAAAAATTTTACTCAATGTAGCAACTTATGAACAATAAATAAAAATTTTCTGCATCATCATGTTTATTGGTTGGTAGTAGCAGCAGCAGCAACAACGGTGGTAGCAACACAATTTATTGTTGTTGCTGTTATGAATGTTTTTTATTGCTTTATCAGTTTTGTTTTTATATTTATCTTTTTTCTCGCAGTTTATTTGTATTTATTTTGGTGTACGTGTGTAATATTTCCTTTTCTTTTTTTGCGATTTTTACAGACTCTGACAATGTGATACCACGCAACTTAACACCCGAAGTCCTGCAAGCATTACGTGCGGTCAGATTTATTGCACAACATATCAAGGATGCCGACAAGGATAACGAGGTAGGTGTGAAGTGTGAGCGTCGTCGCGTGCTTGCTCACTCGCGCGTTCGCGTCAATTTTTATTGTTGTTGATTTCGTTTTACTTGACTTTTCTGGTTTTATTTTCATCTATGTGCGCTGCTCCTCTTGTACCACAGTGACTATTTTTCTTCATAAAGTTTGTTTGTTGTTATCCTTTTTTTTTCGCCGTCTTTGGCATTATTTTCTTTCTTTGGTTTTTTTCGCTGTCGCACATTTAATATGCGAAAGTCAAATCGTTGTGTAATAAAAAATGGATTTCGAAGATTTATTTTCATTTCATCGTCAGTTTATTGATTGCTCAAGGGTATTTTTCAGCCACTTCCTCTTTCTACATCCTTGTCGAAAATTATTGTTTTTGTTTGCTTGATTTATTTGCCTGATTGTCATAAAGTGGATGGAAGGTATGTACATACGTAGGTAAAAGCTTTATAGGGAAAAAGGCTTTCATAGATGACAGAATCAAAAATCATGATAGCTCGTTAAATTGAATTTAAGTGCTGCTGTATAGTAAGTAATATTTGCTTAAACAGAGCGGAATTCTTGAACAGTCTGAGAATTTGTAAGCAACAAAATTAAGCCACGTACCTAATAAGTTTGAACTGTGTAAATAAGTGAGTTAGGCAATACATATTGCATATCCTTTGCTGCTATAAGCTACATGTTCAGAGTTTAAATTTTTCAAATAAAAGTGTTGTAATTTTTTAACAGTAGAGGTGGAAAGAAACAAGGCTTAAGTCTACTCTATCAAAAAATTTTAATTTTCTAAGCAACAGCGTTTAATGCTGTATATAACTCTGTAGATAACAGTCTTGTTTCCTGTTAATAACAGAATTGCATTATTTATAACTTCAATTAATATAGACAAATGAGCCTCTTTTGAGTTATAGAACTTAAAACCGTGCACGGAAAAGCTAAAAATTTGCAATGAATAGCGTTCATTCTGTGAGCAATACGGAAGATCTCTGTAAGTAACAGAATTGAATTCTGTAAAGAAAAAATTGAAACTCTGTTAGTAACAGTGCGCAACTCTTGCTAAAATCCTAGCGGCAAATATGTTATACACAACATAGTTGAATAGTTATACTCATTGTTGGCAGTAATGCTCACAGCTCCAGCCACAACTGTAAATTCTTTTTAAAGAGGGATGGCCGCTTGCCTACATCTCCATATACAATGTGTAACAAATGAAAAGCAGATTGCCTTAAAACATCGCTTACTAAGTGCCTGTATAGTTTAGCAAGTTGCCTACATCTTCACATACCAATAATGCAGCCTACAGACAAGACCCCTTACATCTTCATATACAAAGCAAGCAGTCAGTAAGCAGACTGCCTACAGCTCCATATACAAAGCAGGCAGCCAGCAAGCAAATAAACAAAATATCAGAATTTCATTAGTAAAACATACAACACAAAGGTTATAGCTTTTCGTACATAAAAAATCAGAGTACTTCAGTGATTTGCCTCTGGGATACTTGAGCTTGAATAATCTGGGCAAATTTGGTATCGCACGGAGAGCAACAAAAATGTGCTCTGTAGTAACAGAGCTGATCTATGTAAATAGCAGTATTGTTTTCTGTAAATGGCTGCGTTGAATTGCTTAACATTTGCAGTGAAAAAGTTCAATTCCTTAAGAAACAGCGTTGAGCTTACTACTATGTAAAGAACTATGTAAACAGCAATTATTAGATTTGTAAACTGAATCAATATCTGTCATTAACAGAGTTGAACTTAACATAGCTGTGCCATGTAAAATAAATTGAGTTGATCTCTGTTAACAATAGAATTGTATACGTAGTAACGTATATTAACAGACATGAAGTCTAAAGTCAACAGTTCAACTCTATACATCACAGTTTTATACTTTGAAAGTAGCAGAATCCATCTCTGTTAATACAAGAGTTGAGCTCTATAAGAAAAAAACATTTGAGTTTTTTAATAAATTTGCCATAGAGCTGAATGTTAACAATATAGTCGAACTTTATGTTACAAAAAAATAGCCCCTCTAATCAACAACTTTAAAATATGTTATACAACAGTTTAGAATTTTCGTCTTCAATTCTGTAAACAATGAAATTCATCTTTGCAAGCAACAGAGTTGGCCTCTGTAATTTCTATTATACTAATAATAGATTATATTAATATTAATGGAGTTAAACTACTACTGCAATTACCCTTTTTACCTATTGACATTCATGGAGTATGTAAATAACAAAGCTTAACTTTGCAAATAACAGAGATGAACTATTTAAAAAACTGAGATCTGAGAACTGAAAAACTGATCTCTGTAAGCTACTGAATTAAACTGTGTAACTAACAAATATCAGGACTGTAAACGTCAGAGTTAAATTCCTTTAGCGGCAGCGATGAACTCTGTTAATGGCGGCTTTAAACTCTACAAATTATAGAGTTGAGTTGCAAATCACTTCAAGCTAAAAATTCAAATTTTTTATGCAACGGAGCAGATATTTTGACAACATAAGGAATGACTTTATAAACCTGAATGCTAAATTCTTGAAATGTAGGTCTTTATGCAACAGAGTTAAAATTTTTAAATAACAGAATTGCACGCTGTAAGTAATAGAATCGTTCCCTGTTAATAACAGCATTTAGCGTTTAAGCAACAGAGAGTTGAATTTTCAATACTCTTAAATTCTGTTAACAACAGACCTAACTACGTTTTAAAATGAAATCCTACAGTAAAACTTTAATTGGGCACTGCAAAAAACGTTGTGGTAGTTTACTGCCTTTATTATGCATTGTGTCCATTTTAATAACGTAAAATATCCTTTTATCCTTCTAAAAAAATTCTGAAAGTAATTTTCACTTACTGCTTGCTTGCTGCCTGCCTTCAATTTCAAAAGCTGCAAAAGTTTTGAGGAACTTTAACAAATAACGCCACTCAATTCAATCGAAGTTAAGCCAGAGAGTGCGACCTTCTTACGTCACCTCAGTATCCACAACTTTTCAATTTCTTTTAAGCTTCAATCAGAAGCAACGCGGTAGCCACAGCAGGTTAAAAGCAAAAACTTCAAAAACAAAGCTGACCAATGCGTTTTTTTTTGTTACTTAAAATTTTTTCCAAATATTTTTTGTTACTAATGAATTGTAATGAATAATGAAAACATAGAACCAAAAAAAAAAAAACCAATAAAAAAAATTATTGCAAAGCATAGTGCGCTAAAACTAAAGTAAAAAGCTCAAAAAAAGTGCAAATAGAAAATAAAAAAAAGTAAAATTTCAAAACACAAAAACAACAGCGGCAAAAAACAAAAAAAAGTGTTAAGACCACAAAAGCAAAAACTAATTGAAAATCGTGTGCTTTGTGCGTTGAGTGATTGCAGGATTCATCAACGGTTTGCTGTTAAAGTTTTTGCGTCAAGCGTCATTGAATTTTAAAGTTTTGCAGAAAACAAAAAACTTTAATCTTTTTGTGAGTGTTAAAGCAGATTATTGGTTTTTCAATTGTGTTTTAATTTATTTTTTTTTCGACAAACAGCAAAAGTTTTTTAAGAGAATTTTGTTTTAAAATAAATCAAAATAGATGAGTTTGCGTAACATTCAGTTAAAGGTTGTCAGCTGGACAAAAGTACATGGTAAAAAATGTTATGATTGAGCTAATTTTAAAAACTAGGATTTGGAAAATGAGGTGTTGAAGAAGATTTAAAGCATTAATTTAGCAGTTCAAATGAAATTCATTAATATTTTTTACTTATAAATTACATAGGTCAAAAAAAAAAAAGTTTTGGACGGAATACCAAGCCCAGTTTCTTGTGTAAAATTCTTCACTGAATTCAAAAAAAAAAGGAAATTTATCGAACTTTCTCTCAATCCCCCCATCACCCGTTTTCCATACTCTCTCATTTCATCAAAATATTTAAGAAAAACCAATTTTTGTTTCTAAATACCCAGCGGAAAATTGATGAAGTACTTTGATTTTTCATGTATTTCACAAATGAAATTGTTACTGTGATATTTTGTTTATGAGTCAAAAAAAAAAGAAAAAGTCAAACGAAAATTGGAAAAAAGTCAAATGGAAGTAATTTGTCGACTATCGAATTCTTGCTGTTATTGTTGTTTAAGAGCCGCATTATATTAAAGTTTGAGTACTGAATTACCGATTTTCCATATGGAGATGCAGTTAAGCAATTTGCTGCATGTTTTGCATGTTTTGTGTATGAAGCTGTAGGCAGTCCGCCTACTGACTGCCTGCTTTGTATATGGAGTTGTAGGCAGTCCGCTTACTGACTGCCTGCTTTGTATATGGAGTTGCAGGCAGTCCGCTTACTGACTGCCTGCTTTGTATATGGAGTTGTAGGCAGTCTGTCTGTTTGCTGTCTGATTTGTATATGGAGATGCAAGGGGTCTTGCCTGTTGGATGCATACTTTGTATGTGGGGATGTAGGCAACTCGCTAAACTATATAGGCACTTAGTAAGCGATGCTTTAAGGCAATCTGCCTTTCCCTTGCTACTCATTGTATATAGAGATGTAGGCAAGCTGCATACAAAGCGGCGATCTCTTTGTAAAAAGCATTTGCTGCCTACAATCAGTATAGCTATTCATCGATGTTGTTTATATTAACATATTTGCCTCTGGGTATACTATTTATAAAAAAATAAAAAAAAAATTTTGTAGTGCCAATTATCCCACTACCCCCATTTCCCCCACCAAAATGTTTAGAAAAATCCAATTTTTATCTCTAAATATACCCATCCTTTTTAAAATTTTTGAAGAGAATTGACTCGACATAAAGTGAACTTAAAACAATGCACATATATTATTTTGTTTTTCTGCTGCACAGTGTAATTCATTTATATATGAAGCAAATTTTATAAATAACATCAAAACACAATTAACTCATTATTATTTAATTTCAATTTCAAGGCTAATAAGTGCGCTCAAATCAATCATTTTAAATGTTGCGTTTAATTAATCATCTTAAGTAAAACCCCACCCCATCACCAACTCAATCCAGCAGGCATAATATTGAACTTCATAAATCATCCTTATAGCAGATTAGCTATAAAAATAGACAGGCAAGCGTACACACACACATATCGATATTGAGAGACACACACACAGCTATAGACATAGACATAAGCAAAAGTTAAATCGATACAGAAAATCATTTAATTTAGCAGAGTTGAAAGTGGTGGTGGCATCAAATTTCAGCACAGTGCGCAAATGAAATTATGATGAGAACGATTTCAATCCGCCGCCTTCCTTAGAGAGCAATAGAGTGAGTGTGTCGGTCGGTGGGTGGGTTTTGTGCTATAGTAAATAGAATTGAGTTAAAATTGATGAAAAGCAACGACCGACAAATGGATGGATGGGCTTATGTAACCCCATGCCCAAGCGATGATACTAAGCAGTGCAGAGTATAATTGAAATTCTCATAAATTTCATTTCATTTCATTTCATTACATTTCATTTTTATTTTTTTTTTATTTTTGGCATTTCCTTTACTTTGCGCGCGTATTTGCTTTCAATAATAATTCAATTTGTTGATTTAATTTTGCTTTCTTTTTACTCTACTACATAATCATTGTTTTATCAATTGCTCTATGATGTTGCTGCTTTTTTCCAATTTGATTAAATTCGATTATTGCGACTTCTTAAGCTATTCATTGTTTCATCTATTTCTGTGCAATGGTTTTGCTTTTCAATTTTTTAATCTCCTACTTTTCTCTCTAATATTTATAGATTGTTGAAGATTGGAAATTCGTTTCCATGGTATTGGATCGATTTTTCCTTTTAACCTTTACGCTATCGTGTGTCTTTGGCACTTTTGCTATCATATGTCAGTCACCATCTTTGTATGACACACGTCAACCGATTGACCGGCAGCTAAGCGAGATACCATTGAGAAAGAATAATTTTATGCTGCCACCGGATATCGTGCGTCAGATCATTGATTAGTTTGGTAAACGTGCAAGTGGATTGGATAGCAGCAGCACCAGCAGCAGCAAGTAGCATGTAATTGAGCTTGAATGTGCAACAGGAGAGAGACAACGAAAAAAACAACAACAAAATATGGTAGTGGATGTGGTTGCTGTAGCTGTCCTCATAGGGTAGTTAAAGGATTTGCTAAATTTATTGTTATTGGATATTGATACAAGGAATTAATTGAAATATGGTACATATTACAACATAAGGTGAGTTACGTGAATCACTTTTAATGCAAGTGCACTGGAGTCTTTTTAGAAAAATGCTGGTTTTTGTCATACAAAATTAGTTGTGTGCTCAAAATCGTAAGGAGATTTTTTATTTATAATACGACACAGAAATTTTATTAAGAGATATCGACATTCAACGACTGTTGGCCGATAGTCTCACAACTATTTAATCACATGCAAACGCATCACCATTTATCACAAACTATTTTGATAGGGATCAGTAAACACACGACTATTTAGAATCATGCCTTAGCTTCCCATACATTAATTTGCCAACATGACGTATGAGTAACGTGTAACTTTACTTATGTGTGGTTAATGCCTAGTTTTTATGTTATCTTTCTTGATCTTATACTATCTCATATCAGGGAGGATATCACATGCTATAAAAATAGCAAATATTTGCCTATTCACGCTCGCGTTCGTCAATTGCTTTAGAAGCAGTTTTAGGTTCTGTTCGCATGGTTCTTAATTCTTACAAAAATTTGATTTGATATCCCTGATATAAGATCAAGAAAGATAACATGAAAACGCCACTTAATGCTACCAACTCTGGATCGGCAAAAAGCAGTACACTTATCACTGATATATCAAACAAAAAAGGTCTAGTTATTCGTATCATCTTAAGTTGTGATTGTGTCTTTGAAACTTCGTGAAATTCAATGCAGCTGTACTCCATGTTAACTTTTAAATAAAGAATGCTCTTCAGGGTCGATATATGGAAATTGGATATTTTCTTTTCCATGTCTTTTCAGTGGCAGCAAAAATACGTTCGACAGAAGAAGATGTTCCAGACAAACATAAGATATATTCGTTGATTTTGAGAAAATTCCATATATGGAATATTCTGAGTGCTCATATGCTTGAAGATTTCCATCCATCGTTCTACTGTTTTCACTTCTTTTTTTTTGCCCATTCTAAAAGTTTTTCTTCGCTACAGTAGTTCTTGATGAAATTATGACTTTTGATAAATTCGTTGTCAAGTTAAACGATGTCCTTTCAGTAACAATTTTCATTGATGCATTCACAATACTGCAGCTGGGAACTGATTTCAAAAGAATTCACGAAAACCTATTGAAATGTTGGAATTTTTCATTCCAAGTTCAGCATTTCGTTCGTCTACATCCGAGTTCTTCGGCTTTGGATGAACACAAAAACCTGTACAAAAAGCAGTACAAATTTTCTAGCAGTACAGGTAGCTGTAAGGCAGTATTGTACTGCTAAAAGCAGTAAAGTTGGCAGCATTATGTTTGCACATGCTTTAGCTTCCCATAAATTAATTTTCCAACATGTCGTATGAGTAACGTTTAATTTCACTAATGTATGGTTATAAAATTACAATGCATTATATCTGACCAAAACTTTTAATAAGACTTTTTGACAACTCTGCAGTCTTCGAATTTCAGGCTGAATAAAAATTCAAATACCCAGTCTGCTGTAGAAATTTTCATATTTCGAACTTATATATTTAGAGTGTCATTTCACACAACATATCCCAAAACTCATTAAAATGATTCATTGCACGTCAAGTCTACAACCAAAAAAATGTTTCTTAATTCATTTATGATCAATATTTTATCGTTGTTATGTAGTAAGTATATTCAAAAAATGTTTGTTTCTCAAGTTCGTTTTTATTTGGATACAAAACCAGTTAGCGACTTGCGGGCTTCTAAGAATTTGACTCAGTGTGGTATATGACTTATTTCGAAGATATGGGGATATGACTTATTTTTATAGAAAATTGGTCGCTATTCCTAAAATACCTCAAATGACTCATGTTAGCGTAGCTTGGTAGGATAAAAATCATAATTCTGGTAAGGCCTTATAGAGGTTAAATATCAAAAGGTCAATATAATGAGAATTTTTTTATATCTGCTTTGTCTGAAATTAGCCATCGCAGAGTCTTTTTTATTTAACTAATGCGATATATGAAGAGCTTACTTATCTTGCCAGAGCTGTAACTTAAGGATTATGTCAAGGTTTTTCGAAAAAAAAAACAGCATAAACAACAGAGCAATCATTTATTTAGTTAAAACTTCCGAAACTCCAAAAGTTCAATAAAATTGATTCCATAAATTTCGAAATCGCCATATTTTTTGCTCTGTCTAGATAAACAAGCTTTTCACAGATCGTATAACATATTATGAAAATTTTTACATCATAAGGAAAATCATTTAATCTGCACACTAAAAAGTTAATACATTTTTTTTTCAGATAAAACCAAGGATATTGAAACCTCAAGTCAAGCGGTTTTTCAACCAAATAAAAAAATTTGTCTCTCACTAAACAATAATAACATTCATATAACTAATTATAATAAACATTGTTTTTTTAATAAAAATTATAAATACTAAACTTTATAGTAAAAAAAAAATGTCAAATATAAAATTAAATAAATAGCCAAATGGCTTAAAGTATTAACCATTCGTTTTAATTTTAAGCTACCATACTTTGAAAACTTTGCGGACTTTATTAGAAAAGTAATTTATAACATGTTTAATTATTCCATCAAAGTCGACATAGCCTGGAATTGTTTAGTAAGACTAAGCGAACTTGAAAAGAAAAATGAAGTCAATCTCTCATAGGTCCTTTGATACATAAATGTGGATGGTAACTTGCAAGAGAAGTGGCTTCAATACCACTCTTAGGTCTAGAACCCTGCTATGGAATTGGACCAGATTAGATCTACGGCTCAATAAAGAATAGAAGTATATAAGAAAAGAAAGGAAATAATAACCGAAATTACCGCAGACTTATTATTAATTTTAGGCAATTACAATACTAAAAGATTCAAAGCATTCATGGAACTCCCAAAAATTAACTTCAAAATAATTGTAGACATATTAACAGGTCACTGCAAGTTGAACGACCACCTCAACAAAATAAGTGCAATTGAAGACATTACTTGTCGTTATTGATGGACGACGATGAGTCATCTGAACATATGCTCGGAAACTGCATAGTTCTTACGCTCACTAGAATAAAGCTATTGAAGAAATACTAAGCATTTGTAAGC
Organism: Tricholauxania praeusta; assembly: GCA_949775025.1. NCBI lineage: Eukaryota > Metazoa > Arthropoda > Insecta > Diptera > Lauxaniidae > Tricholauxania > Tricholauxania praeusta. The sequence goes on from OX459029.1 coordinate 155,169,064, forward strand.
AACATAGATACAAGGCTTAGATGTACCTCTTAGTGTAGGAGTGCTCCGTGAACTGTAACTGAGAATTACTCAATAAATGAATAGCGACAAATCGCGTTTGCTCCGAATATCTCGATGCTTTTTCAGCTAGGAACCGTAAGCCTTAAGATAGAAGTTAGATTTATATTAAGCCTTGGGTTGGGTAAGTAAAAAATACTATCGAAATATCGATGATCGAAAACTTTAACCGATGATAAATATTTGAAAAGAGTAATAAAATACATATATCGAGAAAAAAACATCGGATATATCGATAATTCAAAACCGATATTTTTGCCGAAGAAATTCTGTTCTTTCCAGCGATGGTGTAACTTTTCACGGTAGTATTTATTTGAGTATAACAAAAAAATTCTAACTTGTTAGGCTGGGACCAAACGAGTGGTTTTTCAACGCACGTTAGGTAACGTCATTACACAAACACAAAAGAAAATCCAATATATGTGGAGCAATCAATTGAATACAGAGCTACTCTTATACAAAAATATCGAAATTCGTTAGTCAAAATTTTTTATTTTGATATATCGAAATTCGATTTTAGTTTTCGACTATCGAATTTCGATATGTGAAAATAAAAAATATCACCGATTTTTATTGAAACAAATATCGGAAGTATCGATAATCGATATAGTTTGCCCAAGCCTAACTAAGTCTACCAAACAAAAGCAATAAGTAAAACGCATATGTTCTCTAGGATGTTTATTTTGATGATTTTGTAGATTGATATAATTTTTTTGGTTATGTTTTGGCATGAAGCTTAGTCACAAAACTAGAGCTTCCTAGCTCAAATCTGTAAGCGACGCGGATAGAGCTTATGTCAGATATCGTTGAAGGTTTACTACTTACTAAAAATCAGAAAGAGTCTGCTTTGGGTGCTAAGATATAGCGTCTTAGGTATTTTAGTGTAGCTGAAAATGCAAACAAAATACATCCGAATGGGTTTTCAGCGGCCTATATTAAAGAATCGAGCTTGAAGTCTTCTCCCAAGACTATTGCTTCCTAGATCAAACCGTTGAACGGCGCAAACAGATTGTTTTCTATTACAATTCATGTGGCAAAAACGGAAAAGTAGAAAATCGAATAGCTGACTTAGTAAACACGTTGTTTTTTCCATATCAATGTGGGCGTGGTTTGCACATTCCCAAACTGTTATTATCTTCTCTACTGCGTACAATAGACCAAACAGTAGTAGTACATTTTCCCATCTTAATCCAAGCCATCTTCTCAAATTAACTTGTTGAGCAAAGTCTAAAAATATGCATTTTGACATGATGATATGGGTATGGTTTTACATGGCTCAATTCGGAAGGTATCTACTTTATTTCATACTATGCTCCTCCAAGTTTTGAACTGAATCAGTTCGTGTAGAATATAGCGTTTCATATTATAGCCTAGTGCTTCAGTGCTTGGCTAAAAGCAGAGCACACACAGTGGCATCTCCAAAATAACATTGAAGACAGCCTACCAGAATAATACTGCGGTACTTTCGTTAGGACATTTACTGCGTACCTCAAATCGTGGTTTTCTTCCCTTCTTCTGTTTGACTTATTGAGCAATATACCAGAGAAGATTATCGTCAAACGATCATAGGTGTCGTATGAGAGCCCGGCGGTAAGTCTGCCACCAAATATTTTCTTAGATTAATATTTCGTATGACCTTGATTGCATTTGAGCCATGACTGTGTAATAATGATATTAATTGCTCCTTAGCTCTGATACATAGAGAAATTATTCTTACTTTAGATCGACAAAGTCATTTCTCAAAGAATACTCACATTGATCGACTAAGACTGAAATGTTATATATAAAAATGAATTAAATTGATTTTTGTCACAAGATTTCTTAAAACTACTGCTCGTACTGTATGGTATACCTTAGGTAACGATTTTTAATATATATTTTTTTTCCGCATAACTTTAAAGTGATTTCCGACTGGGTACTTGACAGCAAGTTGCAAACAAAAATGTCAAAGAAGACACCTACATTGTCAGCGCTTATTTGTCATCATTGTTGTTGCTGAATTATTATCATAAATTACATTTGCAAGAACGAAAAAAAACACTCCACTCATTGAAAAGTCGACAACAAACAGCCTGCGTTTTACCTCTTTGCATGGCTTCTGGATAGAACATGGAAAAAACTCTTGAATTGTTTTTTTGTAGTTATTTTATATTTAATTTTCCATGCTCTGTCTTATACTTAATTAAAATGAATTATCAACTTTTTGTACACTGGAAAAAAAAAAAAAAAAAAAAATGTTTTAAAAAAAAGTGCTGAACTTTTCAATGCATTGGGTTAAACTTTAGTTTTTTTAAACATGTTGCGAATTATATAAAATTAATATTAACTTAAAGTGAAATGAAATGGCATTAGTTAATATTTATTTGGCCGAACCAAATCTCAAAACTCTCTGGTATAGTAAGAAACATTTTAACTTCCAATTCAGCGTGAAGTAATCTGAGTCCGCTGAAGAAATATTTTTTTCTTAAATTGTCAACCAAAAATATTTATTTGATGGAAACATACGCCTATTTCAGTTTTTTTTTTTTAATTTTAATTTATGTTTCAGCTTTTTTTATTTTATCAATTTTTTTTTTCAGTGCACAGTTGACTTATTTTTCTTAACTCGATTTCATTCCTTACATTTGCTTTATTATATTTTGCTTTTTACTTTAAGTTTGGGTTTTTGTCTTTACCGCTGTCTGCCGGCTGCCAGGAGGCTCTGCTGCTGCTTTTCTGGCATGGCAGTTGGCAAATTGGAAAACTTTTTTAGGACTTTTAAGTGGAAATGGCAGTTATCACCAACAACATTCCAAAACTTGACAACTTTTCATTGTGTTGGTGTTTTTTTCGTTGGCTTATGAAAACAAAACAAAAAAATAAGAAGAAAAAGACACACTCGTATGGTGTGTCTGTGTGTGTGTGTGCATCATGCTGTTGATGTAGTAGCGTGTGGCATGCCTCCGTTTATGTGTAAGTAATTTTGTAATGCAATGGAAATGGTGCGTTGGCATGTTTTTGGCAGATGACAATAATAAATAAACTTCCAAAGAGGTTTGTAATGCATGTGCTGCGCAATTTAATGTGACAGTGTAAGTATGCTTGTGTGCATGTGTTTGTGTCAGCTTACATGTGTGCGTATGCGAAAAAGCCTACTTTTCGTTTTTGTCAAAGTTATTTAGCCATTTTTTTTTTGCTTTGTTTTGTTTTGTTTTTCGGTAAAGCTTTCGGTTAAATGTTGAAAGTTTTGAAATATTTCTTAATTAAGCTGAAAATGTGATTATAATAATGTGTGTGTGTGGCGAATGTTTGCATGAATATTCAATTTCAATATAATGAAATACATTTTTACCAAATATTGTTAATTAATTCAACAAAATGTGCCACATTCTTAGCATCGTATAAGAGTTAACAATATATGGTATGGCACTAAAGTTTGACTTTCACTGAAATCGATGCCATAAAGTGTGATGTTAAATACGGAATTTATGTATAATCGCAAAATTAAATTAAGAGAAAAAAAGTAGAAAAAGTCGTATTTAATTATATGAATTTCATAGAAAAAAAAAAAACATTGTGATTCGTCTTGCAGCATAAGCTTTCTTTGTTTTCAAGCATTGCTTGACTCTGAGGATTGAACTCATGCTTCCAGCGTAGTAATCGGGTGCGGTAATAAGTAGGCTATGCGGTTTAATTTCTTACACATTATTTCACTTTATCGGTATTTCATCTACTTCTTGTTTGCTTAGCTCTTTCGTTATTTTTCACTGCAATATTGCTTCACTCCTTCTTACTTCACAATTTCATTGCTCACTATTCCACTGTTACATTACTATGTTACTTCTTACATCACTGCTTCAATACTTCACTGCATTATAGTTTGAATGCTTCTATGTTCTCACAGCTTCATTAAATAATTGCATTATCACTTCACTGCTTTGTTGCTTCAGTACTTCGTCATTGCATCACTGCTTCATACTTCACTGTTGCACTGCCTCATACTTTATTGTTGCACTGTTTTTTTTTATCAACGCGTCATTGCATCTCCACTTTGTTATTTCACTGCTTCATTAATTCACTCTTTCTTTTTTAGCAAGCTTTCATTAGAATTATAAAATATGCTACCCTGCTTCATTACTTCTGTCCTTTGTCCCTTCAGTGTTCTTATATTATTACTTCACTGCATTTTATTTGACTATTTTAATGTCAAACTGCTTCATTACTACAATGCTTAGCTTCATTTTACTGAGTAATTCCTTCACTTCTTCATCGCTTCATCGCTTCACTACTTCACTTCATTATTTCTGTCCTTTGTCTCTTCAATGCTTCTTATATCATTAATTCACTGCTTTTTAATTAAATGTTTGAATGCTTAACTGCTTCATTACTACAATCATTACCTTCACTTCACTGAATAATTCCTTCACTACTCCATCGCTTTACTACTTCACTTCGTTGCTTCATTACTTCTGTGCTTTGTCTCTTGATTCTTATATCATTACTTCACTGCTTTATACTTGAATGTTTGAATGCTTAACTGCTTCATGGCTACACAGCTTAGCTTCATTTCACTGAGTAGTTCCTTCACTACTTCATCGCTTCATTACTTCACATTTTTGCTTCATTACTTCTATTCTTTGTCTCTTTAAAGCTTCTTATATCATTACATTAACTACTTCATTACTACAATGCTTAACTTAACTTCACTGAGTAATTCCTTCACTACTCCATCGCTTCACTACTTCACTTTGTTGCTTCATAACTTCTTTCTTTTGTCTCTTCAATGCTTCTCATATTCTCATTAACTACTTCATTACTACAATACTTAACTTCACTACTCTATCGCTTCACTACTTCACTTCTTTGCTTCATTACTTCTGTCCTTTGTCTCTTCAATGCTTCTTATATCATTACTTCACTGCTTTTTACTTGAATGTTTGAATGTTTAACTGCTTCATGACTACAATGCTTAACATAACTTCACTAAGTTATTACTTCACCTTTTCATCGCTTCATTACTTCACTTTGTTGCTTCATTACTTCTGTCCTTTGTATGCTTCTTATATCATTACATTAACTACTTCATTACTACAATGCTTAGCTTCACTTCACTGAGTAATCCCATCACTACTTCACTTCGTTGTTTCATTACTTCTGTCTTTTGTCTCTTCAATACTTCTTCTAACATTACTTCACTGCATTTTACTTGACTGTTTGAATTTTCAACTGCTTCATTACTACATCACTTCATTGCCTAATTACTTCACTACTCCATTGCTTCATTACTTCACTTTGTTGCTTTATTTCCGCAATACTTTGTTATTGTGTATTTGTTCAGCATTAAATTCAACAAAAAAATGTGGCAAATACAGAGATAAAAAAGTTCAAGTCATAAATAAATACTTATGAGTAAATAAAATCTTATGAAATATAAAATGTGATAAAGAAAAAATGACACAAAGCGTTGCAAAGCAAATGACACGCATACCATGGTTAAGAGTAAATTTTATTCCTTTAAAAAAAAAAAAATAAAATCAAAATAAAAACCAAAATAAAATTACGCTTAAAAAAGTTGAACAGATAAAAAATAAAAAGCAAAATATTAAATTCACTTGACAGTGCTGCCATCCGACAAATAAAACAAATAAAAAGCTAAATAGACAATGCATAATGTCAGGGGACAACTTGGTTTGTGCCACATGACAACTGTAAATAAAGCACAAATATGGCAACCCTTTGAAATGCGTTGCAAAAACGCAAAAATTCAATTTAATTTAATTTTTTATGTCGTTTTATGTCTGCGTGCCTGTGTGTGTGTCTTTTACTTTTTATGAGTTTGTTTATTTATCCACTGTTTGTTTTCGCTTTTCATGTCATGCAACAAAATTATCCACACAACAAGAAGGCGGGCGGTGGACGGAAAACATTTAGCTAAACGTCGTCGTTGTCGCCGTCGTTGTCAACGTCTCCAGAGCGCTTCGCCTCTTGGCAGTAATAAATTGCGTTGACATATTGCGAGTATCCTTGCAAAGGATATTTTGCAATCTATGTATTTTACTATAGAGTGTACTATGTGTATGAAGAGTGATGCGTATGTTGCACGCAGCACTTGCAGCATAGTAAAGCTGCTGTAATATTTGTAGTTTGTTGCTTGCACTTCTTTTTTCTTGCCACCAGTTTTTATTTCTATTTGGAAATTGTTACTTTCATGTTGCTGTATTAAAAGTTTAAAATACAGCACTTTAATAACGTTGAAACTTTTGGGATTTAACAGCATATTGCGCGTGGCAATGTCATATTTTATATGCTTTGGACACTTAATTTTGTCACCACCGTTGTTGCGTTGCGTGTCCCTCAATTAATATTTCATAGAGCAGAGTAATGATGAATGCGTAAAATTGTGGATTATTTTCGACATATTTCTTCTAGTTGTCAAAGTTTTCATAACAATAAATGTTAAATAAAATAAGCACCGTAAATTATGCTACACAGTAATTTATATATTCCAAACCTATAAAATTATAAGTAAATTCAATTGCATAGTTTTAGGCTCAATTGTGCATAATTTTACTTTAAGGCACAACGATGTCTATCTATTTCATTCATTGAATTTATTTATTTTCTATTGTCACAATTCGTAATTTTTACATTTCTGTTTGCCTTTGTATATTCGTGTTATTAAATTTACTTTCATTTGGACAAATTGTGCACAATCTCAAGGTAATGGTGCAACTACTGCTTGTACACATAACTTCTTCTAATAATCCAGCATTCCACTTCAAAGTGTCCTTCCGTTGCGCTATTGTCCTCAACTATACTCACATTTCCTTGTTTCTCCCAAGTTTCTTGCGTGTTGCACATAATGCATTTTATAATTGCATTTTCAAGTTGTTTCTCAAGTGCTTTCGCTGTTTCTTTTATATTCTCTTAATTTTGAGTTTTACATTTTCCGTCAATTTTTCTTGTACTTTCTTGTATTAGTTTTATTATTTCGTTGCTTAGTTTGCTGTTTTCTATGTAATTACTGCAAGGAGCGTAGCAGGAAAATTATGTTTTGGGGGGCTAGGGATATATAAATTAAATGACAACTTCAAGTTATTTAAATGGCATAAAAATAAATTCGTTACTCTAAAAATTATCTTCAAATTCCTCTTGCTCACATCACGATAATCGTTATCTCCTCAAAGGATACTCCAAAGAGCCCGATTAAAATTTCCGTGGCACCGCAACCTAACAATTGTTCCCAAAGGAACACATCAAAATATATTGAAAATGTTAAATAAAATAGTAGATATCTAGCATGGTTTTCGAGTTATGTTAATTTAAAATAACACATAAGACAGGGCTTTGATTTATTGGCATATTAGGTCAATAACTCAGTGTCCTGTCAAACGATTTGATCGTGCCATTGATACTTTTGTTCTAAATGGGAACATTGGATTGAAACCCATTTTTCATATAAATAGTGCGGGATCCTTAAGGGTTTTTTTTGACTTTTTTTGTAAATTTGCACGAACAAAAAAAACTAAAAATTACATCACACTGAAACCTCAATACCTTAGATTTTTTTCTGAGTTTTTGTAAAACTTTGAACAGAATGAACATTTTTGAGAAATTCTCAATAAAAGTAACATTTTTCAAAAATTCAGGAAAATATTAATAATCAAAATTTTTCAAAATTTGTGAAAAATTAAAAATATATAATTAATTTTTAAAACATTTTAAATATTTTAAATATATCTCAAAATCAGTTCGACAAAAAAAAAAAAAAAACGCATGAAATGCTATTTTGAGTTAAGCTCGAAAATTGGCCAAATATCAAATTTCGACATTAATTTTTTATATAAATTGACAAAGGAATGCATTGAAAAGCATATCATAGTCAAAATGATACCCATTATATTTTTATTAGAATTTTTTAATAATTTACTTTATGTATATGCCACAAAATCATAGTGACAAGTATGTTTTTGAATTAATAAAATTTACGTCACATATATTGCCAAGAAAAATCGTATCATAAAAAGTTATTAGCCATCAACTCTTCTTATGATAACAACTTTTATGCGAACTTCCACCATAATTGATGCTGTTACGATCGTTGTTATGGGATGTTTGTGTGAATTTTAATGAACTTACGCAAATATATGAAATACAATAAATATTTTTATTTCAACATATAAAACTGCCTTGATTATTTTGAAAAATTGCTTAAAAAATATGAGGAATTACAATTTTAATACACGGTAGCTAATAACTCAATAAAATAATATATCAAAAAATGGAGGAGATCAGAAAGGACGTATTATGAGATAAAAAGGATAGTTGCTATCATTGGCTCATTAGATAAAAGTGTGATATTGTTTTCTTAGTCTTATTCTAAGGTATTGTCATACAGAATTTGAAACAAATCGGAGAAGGTCGTGTCCTGGTTGTGTCTCACTCACAATGGTATTGTCTTACTTTTAAAAATGTTAGCCATTTAAATGTATTAATTTTCAGATCATCATGATTTTGTTTGACTTTTAATTACATATATTTTAAAATCATTTTAGATTTTAAAAACTTTTATTGAAGTGAAAACTTCTTATGGCACGTTGTGCGGCTGAGGAAAAAAGTATAATTTCGCGACACCGACCGTCATCGGGAAGACTTGGGAAACGAACTCGATTTTGGAATTTTGAAGACTTGGGAAACGAACTCGATATTGGAATTTTGAAGACTTTTGAAACGAACTCGATTTCAGAAATTTGAAGACTTGGGAAACGAACTCGATTTCAAATTTGGAAGACTTGGGAAACGAACTTGATTTTGGAATTTTGAAGACTTGGGAAACGAATTCGATTTTAGAATTTCGAAGACTTTGGAAACGAATTCGATTTCAGAAATTTGAAGACTTGGGAAACGAACTCGATTTCAAATTTGGAAGACTTGGGAAACGAACTTGATTTTGGAATTTTGAAGACTTGGGAAACGAACTCGATTTTAAAATTTTGAAGACTTGGAAAATGAACTCGATTTCAAAAAATTTATAAAACGTTGCCTACTTTTAGGTGCTATTAATAATTTGCCCCTAAAAGTAGGCAACACTTTCTGGCAAATTTCAAAAAGAACGCCTAAAAGTAGGTAACGATTTTAAAAATTTCAGATAATGTGTCCTAATTTTAGGTGCTATTTTTGAAATTCGTCGGAAAGTGTTGCATACTTTTAAAGCGGCCCTCACACGATCAATATTACTGACAGTATAATTACTGACAGTATTTACATTACTGTCAGTGTACCACTCACACGGTCAGTATTGTTTATTGTCAGTAATCAGTTTTTTTGACATTCGACTGGTGAAGGTGCGAACTATGCTCCGGCTACGTGACCGACAGCCGAAAATGGCATGCTACTTTTTGGGGCAGATTCCATCCAAACTTGCACCACGCCTCCAGCTAGGCATCGGACGACCATACCCTTGGACGCAATGTTCCATGCCACTGAATGAGGAACTTTTTCAAGTTTCTTTCAAGTTTCGCTGCCTCATCGTCTATCTGCCACAAAATGGGGCATGCCACGCCCCCTCCTAGGATTTTGCCGTCCCGTGCCTACTTGCACCCTCTGACCAACTTTCAGCCGGATCTGCCCCAAAAAGTGGCATGCCTCATCGTCTATCTGCCACAAAATGGGGCATGCCACGCCCCCTCCCAGGATTTTTCCGTCCCGTGCCTATTTGCACCCTCTGACCAACTTTCAGCCGGATCTGCCCCAAAAAGTGGCATGCCACTTTTCTGTGCAAATAATACTGATGAACTGTCAGTATTCACCTCACACCATCAGTATTAAGCGGCCCTCACACTGTCAGTAATATTGATCGTGTGAGGGCCGCTTAATACTGATGGTGTGAGGTGAATACTGACAGTTCATCAGTATTATTTGCACAGAAAAGTGGCCAAAAAGTGGCATGCCACTTTTTGGGGCAGATCCGGCTGAAAGTTGGTCAGAGGGTGCAAGTAGGCACTGGACGGAAAAATCCTGTCAGGGGGCGTGGCATGCCCCATTTTGAAGCAGATAGACGATGAGGCATGCCACTTTTTGAGGCAGATCCGGCTGAAAGTTGGTCAGAGGGTGCAAGTAGGCAAGGGACGGCAAAATCCTGGGAGGGGGCGTGGCATGCCCCATTTTGTGGCAGATAGACGATGAGGCAGCGAAACTTGAAAGAAACTTGGAAAAGTTCCTCATTCAGTGGCATGGAACATTGCGTCCAAGGGTATGGTCGTCCGATGTCTAGCTGGAGGCGTGGTGCAAGTTTGGATGGAATCTGCCCCAAAAAGTAGCATGCCATTTTCGGCTGTCGGTCACGTAGCCGGAGCATAGTTCGCACCTTCACCAGTCGAATGTCAAAAAAACTGATTACTGACAATAAACAATACTGACCGTGTGAGTGGTACACTGACAGTAATGTAAATACTGTCAGTAATTATACTGTCAGTAATATTGATCGTGTGAGGGCCGCTTTACTGTCAGTATTTAAAAACTTCGTCAGTAATATCCGATTTTTTCATCAGTCATCAGTATCGTTTTTCTATACTGACAGTACATCAGTACTCACCTCATACGATCAGTAATACTGTCAGTATGCAAAATCCTGTCAGTAATACTGATCGTGTGAGGGCCGCTTAAGGGTAAATTATTAATAGCGCCTAAAAGTAGGCAACGTTTTTTGAAAAAATTGGCCATGAAAGTATGTAATTTTGTGGAAAAAATTTTTAAATTTGTTGCATACATATGTTGACTTCCGGTTAGTTGTTGCTCAGTAAGCAAATTTTTCTCTGCTAGCGCAGCCGAAAGCAGAGAAAAATCTGAAATACCAGGCCACCTTGAACCAGCAGCAAGCAAATTTGGTTTTTTGAAAAACTTTAAAACGTTATATCTCGGCTATTACTAAACCGATTTAGACAAATGAGGTGTAACAGTTTTTTTTAAGAACAAGCAGATTTTTTTGAAGTCATTTGTATTATGATTAACTGTCACAAGATGGCGTTTTAAGCAGTTTGAATATTCTAACAGCCAGAACTCGGCAACGAATAAGCCGATTTTGATAAATGTGGTGTCATAGTGTCTGTTAGAAGAAGCAGATTTTTATCTTAAGTTTAAGAAAAATTATGTTTAAGCTATTTAGTCACAGGTCCAGGTACTTTTTTTACCTGATTTTTTCTTATACTTACATAATTCGCAATGATGTGTCTTACTGCAATCAGAATAAATTTTTGTTTTTAAACATAAGGAGTACTTAGCTCAAATTTAATTATTCACAGTTGAGGCTACTGAGCCGAATATACTTCTTCCAGCAATTTTTGAAGTGAAAACTTCTTATGGCACGTTGTGCGGCTGAGTAAAAAAGTATAAACTCGTGACACCGACCGTCATCGGGATTCCCCGTCATGAATGCGATGGTAAAATTTTAATGTTCTATTGTTTCTTTTAAATAAAAAATATTCCAAGTGGAAGACAAAAAGCAAAACATACACACTAACTGACACATTTAATTCTCATTCAACGATTGTTATGCTTACATGTTTGTTTCTTTCAATGTCCGCGTTGTTGCGTTGACAAATTGAGAATGAGAGCGAGAGTAAAATTTGAATACATATTCCGTTTTTGTCTTCCATTGCATTGCCATATAAAAAGAAAACGCACACATACCAATTAACGCACTAACTTGCCATTAAACGATTTGTTTTCACTTCTGTCGGCACTCCTGGAGTGCAACCCGCCGTTTTTTTTTATGATAGAGTTATAATATTGATTTGCCGAATGATTGAATACCCAAAAGCATTAAATTAGAAAGAATCAATCTGTATTTGATTAAATTTTAATATACCAAGAAATAATCCAATTAACCCTGGAACTCTAATCTTCGTCGAATCGACGAACACAGTTTTTTTGCGTATTATTTTCTTACTGTTCTTAGTTTGTAATTGCTGTAATTTCGTATGTATAATTCTTTAGTTAAACCTGTTCAAAATCCGTCTTCGTCATTTCTACGAAGATTACAAATAACGTTAAAAAACTAAGATACAGTTCCATGGTTGAGAACACAAGCAACATTTTTGAAAAATAATGTTGTATACTCAAATTTCCTATCCAATTTCGCAAATTAGAACAATTTTTTATAGTTTAAAAGTTCTCGATTGATTTGTGCAAATTTATTATTCATCCCGAGTCACACGATCTGAGGTTTTCGGGACTAAATAAGAGTATTCCTTAGACTGCTTACTCTAAGGCTTAGTACATAATTTTAGAAAATATAATTTGAAGCGATTAAATGATCGATTGCGTGCTAAAAACATATGTGATTGACAAACTATATCAAAGTTGCACAATTCGGCAAAGTATGCACCCCTCAAAGTGTGCAACCCTCCAAGGTATGCCACTGCTTGCATCACTATTGTCTTCAGACATAAAATTAAATCAGTAATTTGTAACACGATTTGTTGCTGTAATTCAGCACTTTATTATTTTGTTGCTGTTCTTGTTGTAGCTAGTGTTGCCACTACTATTACAATAAACAATTTCCAACACTATACTTTTTCTCTGCTTGTATTTGTAATTCAACACAATTACGTTTACCCGTATAATTTTGTATTGCATTGCTGTTGTGTCAAGTCAGCAAGTAATTTGTCATTGGCAACAACAAAAAAAAAGCTATAAGATTTTGCTTTTTTTTTGCTGTATACCTTACTTTTCAAAGACATTTTTAAACAGGGTGCGTAAGTAACTTGTATTTTTAAAAATTAAGGTTTTCTTTTCGAAGAAAATCTCGCAAAATAACTACACCTATGTGAAGTTTAAGGTCAACGGGCTGGTCTGCCTGCCCAACATTTGTGCGACCTATTTGTTACGAATCGTACACCAAAATCTTCTTCAGCGTCTTAAGTTTCAAATTCCGTTAGGCGCTTTTGAAAGTTTCAAAATTCATTGAAATCAGTTCATTAGTTTAGCCGTGGAAACGTGTTTTCTTTTAAGGGGCGTGACACCACCAACTACAGAAAAATGTATACACTGCACTTCCTCCCTTTACAACTTAAACAATAAAAAATAAGTTAAATTAAAGTAAAAATTAATTAAAAACTAATTATGTCGTGTTATGGCTGTGTAAACGCGGTGTAACCGTTTACCAACTGCCTATTTAGACAAAAATAATGACAAATCATTTGTTGAAATCGTTTGAATAGTTTCCGACACAACCAACTTATGGACGATGCAACTTGCAGTAACGTAGCGTGCGTGGCGCACAACTTGAACGCTTCACTCCAAAGCTGTCATTCTGATTAAGCATTTGGCAACGCTATCAGCTGTTACCGTTAGAAATAATTCTTATTTCAAAACGCGTGTTAATTTTACGTGTAAAATTGTGAATATTCTACATAAATAATAATTAATTTAAAAAACCTTTATAAAACTATCACTTTAATATTGGCTTCAGCAGTTTGTGATATTTTCAATAAAAATGTGAATGCAATTGCATGAAAATCTAAAATTTTATTGAAAGTGGCCCCGGCGACAGAGTCGCAAGTGCAGTGTTTTGTTGTTTTATTTTGGTTTTTTTTCTTTATGTAAATTGTGCGCGATTTTGTTCAAAATGTTTTGTGATCCACATAGTAAAAAGCAAATATTTTTTGCAATTTAGTAATTCGCAGGAAATCCATCAATGGTGTAAGTGCATCGAAACTGCTGCGAAGATGCAGCTTCTACTGCTTTCAGAAGCTTGTACTTCGAAGTTTCGTATAGCAATTTCTCAGTCCCCAATCGGTGAGTGTTTCCTTTTTTGTTTTTAACATTTCCTTAAGTTTCACATACAAGTATAAAGTAGAATTTCCTTTCTTTAATCCAATAAATTATTGGGTGGCAAAATTTGTATAATTTTTTCTGTTAAAATCTTTATAAGTTGGGAACCCTTTGAATGGATATCAAAATTATTTATGCCATAAGATAAATACGTAATGGCCTACAATAATGGTGAGCAAATCTTTGAAATTTTAGCCATAATTTTGGAGATATGACGATTTTTCTGAAATTTCGACCAAATTGTTTTAAAAAAACCATTATTTTACCCAAAAAATCTGTTATTAACCTGTAACTTTTTAAGCAAATTAAGAAAGCTTAATTTATTCTCTTTGAAATGGCTCATAGTTTGTTGTAAATTTTTTCATGTTTGCCCTCTTTTTGACCGAAAAACAGAAAAATTTATTCAATGATTTCGTGTAGAAATACAGATTGCCTTAAAACATCGCTTACTAAGTGCCTGTATAGTTCAGCGATTTGTCAACATCTCCACATACAAATCAAGCAGCCAGCAAGCAGACTGGCTACAGCTCCGTATTCAAAGCAGGCAGCCAGCAAGCAAATAAACAAAATATCAATTTCATTTGTGTAACATACAATACATGTATAGCTTTACATACATGAAAAATCAGAATAATTTATTAATTTGCCACTGGGTAAAGAATAAGTTACTCTCAATATAGAGAAATTTAGGTAATTTAAAGTGAAGATTACTTCAGTGAGCTTTCAAATAGCTCATATTTTGGTTTGATTACATTGGAAATTTAGTGTAAATAATTTTTTGTTATAATTGAAGTTATTGAAATTGTCTAACCTCACAGGTATGCAAGAAATTGTTCCCATATTACATTACAAACTCGAAATGATTCACGTGACTTTTTTCAGACAATTTATAACTTTGTTTAGTTTGCACAAATATGCGCAAATTTTGTTGAATTAAATCGAAAGTGAGAAAGTGAAAGAAAGACTATCACCTTTCATTATTTATATTCATAGAATATTTTTTAAATCATTTATGTTATTCAAATAATTTTTTCGTTTAGTTAATTATAAAATACTAGTGGTATTCACACCAGCCTCGTTAGTTTGATAATTCATTAGTTGGAAGATCGGTAAAACTTTTAATTGTGAAGACCCGATTCTTGTTTTATTTCGTTAAAAGCTTATTTTGTGTTTTTGATTTTTATGTAAGAACAAATTTTTTTTTTTTTTGGCAACGAACTAAAACCGAAAACAAAATCTGAACAGCTGATCGCTATGTTACCAACTAACTGGAAACTACCAGGCATGCCACCTAGTTACTTTGTTACCCGTTAGTCTGACAATTTGATAACTTCACAAAAACAAAATGCACATGAAAATGTAACGAAAAACGACTAATGAATTAACGAGGTCACTCTGAATGCCACTACTACTTATGTTTCAATAAAAAATGGAACAAAAATGGTAGTAGAAGAAAACATTTTATATAAAGGCATGAAAAAGTTAAACAGTTTCCACGTACAATCTATAAGTGACATTTTTTCGAAGACCAAATTTCACTTTTTGGGAAAAAAATTTGACGAAATCTGCGCAGTGAAACATTTTTCTATAAAGCTGCATTATTAGAACTTTGAAATGTAGTGGTCGAAAAAATTGCGTTTTTCCGCCCGTATTTTCATTATAATTTCTAAAATGGCTACGGTATCTAAATGTTGTCAACTGATTTGAATTTGTAAGGATATCGATATATAGTGACATTTTTCTCAGATTTTGATAGGGTTCGAAACACCGAATTTCACGCGTATTTTGACCCAACTTTAGATTTAGTATCATAAACATTATGGCCCCTGTTTTCGGGCACATAGTTATTTCTTTCATTCCGTTGTTGTTGCTTTATTTCTCTACTCATTTATCTATTGTATGGAAATCCAATTTAAATTTTTAGTTAATGCTGATTATATTTGTTGCATTAGCTGTTGCAACAAAAATGTAACAAGACAAAATACAAAAAAAAGTACTGTCGTAATTATGGAAAATAAGGAATAAGTCAAAATATTTATTAAATTGTCAGTTGCCGCTGCCGTTTGCTCTTGGCATTATAAGCTGTCAAGTGCTGCTGCAGACATTCATAGTATGCAGGATATGATGCAGCATACGAAAAATGTAGTGAAGCAGCAGCATTCTGTACAAATTTTAATTAAAATTTCAATGCAACTTTTATCAAAGTTCAAATTAATTATTTTTGTACGATAAAATGTTTATGCTACTGATTGCTTAGTTTAAACCTCTAAAATTTATCAATAGAGGGCGCTTTTAGCAAAATAAATTGCGATTTGCCAAAAACCTGTGAATGCATACGATTTGTATGCGTTCAAAGTTTACGCCAATATAATTGAAGTGAAAACTTTTAAAGTAACACAGCCACTTTTGAGCGTAATCATTTAATCTCCACATAATGCAGTCAATAAACAAGCGTTCATCAACGCTGCCGCGCACAAATTGAAGTGCTTCCTTTAAGGAGTGCGCATATAGCGAGCGCGTCAAGTATTAATTGAATTTAATTAAAATAATTATGTTGCTTCCATTAACGTGCATTTGACCAAATAAAACAGTTAATTTGGAATTCAAGCCCCCCCCATCACCCTTTGCAGCATAAAAATTCCTTGCTGATTTTGTTAAAAAGCGTCAGCCAAAAATGGGCACAAAAATGCGTTGAGGCCTTGAAAAAGTTTTAAATTAATTGATTGGGGACATAAATTAAAATGTGCGACTCCATGCTCCTCACTCTTAATGTCCCAAGGCGTGGTGCTATCATGATAGTTAGCGGCGAAACATCCGGCGGAAATTCAAAGTTTCCTTTTCACTTCATTTCATATGCTCTGTGTCGCAAAATAACTTGGGGGCGGGTGGTACGAACTACACAAATTAGTGAAAGGCATAAAATCAAAAAAGAAAAAAAAAAAGGGGCGAAAAAGTCCATTGCATATCGCAGATGTGCTGATTAATTGCCCAACTCAAATAGCAAATTAAATTAGCGTCCAATGGACATGGACAGTGAAAAGTTGATGGAGTTGCTGCGAACTGTTGAAAAATAGTCATTTCATGAATGAGAGAGAGAGAGAGAATGTAAAAAAAAGTCGCTACAATGAATAGCAGAAATATTTTATTGAATGAAATGAAGGACATTTTAAATACATTAAAACGAATGAAATGCTAATGAAAGTGATACGCAGTAACACTAAGCGACAAATTTGTAGTGAACTTGATGTTTGAGTTCATATGTAAAATACCATGCTGATTTATGAAATAGCACTTTCAAACTTATAGCTCTTGAGATATTATCAAATAACCATTCACAGAGTTTCCAAAAAAGGTGGTTTCATTTAATTTATTTTATTAAACTTTATACTTATTTAACCCTGGAACTGTATCTTAGTTTTTAAACGTTAAGTATAAGCTTCGTAGAAATGACGAATACCGATTTTAAGCAGGTTTAACTGACAAACTATACATTTGAAACTACATCTTATTGTGAATAGTAAGAAAATAGTAAACACGCAAAAAAAAAAAACGGTCTTCGTCGATTTGACGAAGATAATAGGTTGGTAAAAAAAATAAGCCATAATTTGTCATTTATTATTTATTAAAATATTTCAGAATTAAGTCACAATTCTTACAAGAAAGAGCTACACTTTGTTACTTTTCATTTCGGCTGTCGAATAGTGTAATTAGCGTTGTGTTCTTTGGGCTTTTTTTTTTTTGTTTGTTCTGATTTTTGCTGACTTCGCACTTTATTTTAGTACCATTTTCAAGTTGACACACGAAATTTATTGGCAAAGTTTGATTTTGAATTAATTGCGTAAATAAATCACTCAGTGTGTACAGTGGAGTTATTCCATATGAATGAGAATTAAATATCAATCGATTTTCTTCCAACTTTTTTATGGGTCTGATTGTGACTAAGCACAAGGCCTAACGAAAAATTTTTAATTGCGGCTTGATTGAGAATTTTGCTTTGTATCTTGACATCGAAAATGCTCAAAAATTCTTTAAAGGATACAACTGTTTTTCTGCCCTAAATTACAGTGTAGCAAATTTTTATGGCGTTGATTTCGTTGAAGAGCCAATATCTATCTCCAAAAGAAAAAGAGAAAATCTTTTCATAAGCCAAAGTTACAAAAAACCACCAGCGAGTCCTACAAACAGCCGAACTGAGAGCATTATTTGCCATGAGCCCGAGACAACATACCCAACGACCAAGTGCCACTCCTACTTTTACTATTTCGCACACTTTTGGCTTGGGGATACCTTATAGTCGGCAGATCTACTGCATCAATTGCAAAACTGACTACTTCAATAGTTCTCTTATTGAAACGTAGTATTTGTGGGTGGTGCCACACCTTTTAACGAGTTTTGCCAGAAAAATGTTTAAGTCGATTTTAACAATTTTTTTAAGGGTAACATGTGCAAAACTTTTATTAAAATAATAATCTCCCTTTCGAGCAATATTGAATCAAAGTTTTTAATTGCTGAAAAGTGACACGCCTACTTTTCAAAGTTCGCCAACATTATAAAGATGAGAAATTTTATTTGAAGTATTTTTTTCTAAAGTAATCATTGAAATTATTTGTGTCATGAATTATTCAATCTTTAAATAATGGGTTTTTTCAGTTGTACACTTCGTTTTTCGAAGATAATCTCAATTTGAAACTCTATAAATTTTTTGTTTCACGCTGCAACTCAGTTGTTCAAGTTGTTTTACAACAATATGCAATGAATTTCCTCTCAATTGCAGTAACTTGGAAAAAAGTCGGACACTGTTAATGTCATTGTATTAAAGAGTCAGGAACACACATATGCACATGCACAAACACATACAAATACCTTTAAACAAACAGAGACCGCACATCACTGCTATTTGTAACGCAAAAATGTAAGCCAGCAAAGGGAAAAAAGGAAACACAAATGCGCCATTACAACTCAACGATGATTCTACGTACCCACATTAACAACATAAACGAAGTAACGTCAACTACTCACATGGGTATGTAGCACTCACTGCTACGCTATTACATAACATAACGCCATCAAAACACAACAACAACAGTATCGGCTACAAAAACAACATAAAATTTCGCAACAATTTTGCGGTAAATGGATTTTTAATGTTACCGCCGTCATCACCGTCATGGCACAGTAGTTGAACAGCAGCAGCAGCAGCAGCAGCAGCAGTAACAGTGATGGCGACAGCAACTCATTTTCAGCTGATAACTGGAAAACCTTCACTTATGTGGCATTAAATGTGAAGATGCATAGTGTTGCATTGCCATTGCATTGGATTACATGTGTGCACAAACGTATGTGGGTATGTGTCTGTGTATGCATGTGCATGTTGGTGTTGATCACTGGCATTATGTTGTGTCAACATGAAATGAGTTGCATGCGAAAGTGGTTAAAATGCATCCATTTTTATTGCTACAAAGTGCTTCATGATGTAACCAGCTCAAGTATTTTTGAATTTTTATTAACGATTTTTTTTTTGAAAGTTGCGCTAAGAAGTGCTTAGACAAAATTATTGATAACATGTTTTATTTTGACAAAACTGATGCCAAAATAAAACAAAAAGTGATCAAAATTTAATATTTTTATTTACTGCCAATTTAGACCTTCTAAAAAAAATATGAATATTACATTGACTGTTCATGTTTGACAAACTTTGATAACATCTGGTAACCTTGATCTTTATCCAAAATGTGGTAATATTACTTTAAAAGGTGAGCAAGTGGTAACTGCAAATGACAAAGTGTCGTTGTAAATGTAGTTATTCGTAAATTACGATGTTTGGTTGGGCATTTTTTTTTGGTACTAAGACAAAGGATGGACTACGATGCCATAAGCATTCAAGACTTAAAAAAATATAGGATACATAATAAGTATGAAAATTTCATCAACAGATTAGAGTGTTGCCAAAATAAAAATCACATTCACCTAACGGACATTATTTAACATTCTTGACATTAGCCGTGTTTTATTTGTATTGGTTAAACATAAATTTCATACAAATGCGTGAACCAGCTCAATTTCGAGTTCAATTGATTGAACTTTTTTGTCTTTACTAAAGCTCATTGCATTAGCTGTAGACACAAACCTAAAATAATCGAAAATATATGGCCACTTTGCTGGAATTATGAATAAGCGTTCTTAAGTCACGCGAGGCCTTGTGCACCCAGTCAGTGCTAGGTCCAAATATTAAAATGGAAACACATAATAAAAATAAAAGCAGTGATGAAACAACAGAAAACGAATAGAAAACTTTGGTATTAGCGTCTGCGATACTATAAAAACAGTTTAAAATCATTTGATACGTGAAGCCTCTTATCGTGCTAGGCCCCGTTCAACCACACGACCATAAAGCCGGGTCTGATTTTTAAATAGAATTTCTGTCAAACACTGTCATGCCACCTATTGGTCAGATGCAGAATTATAAAAGGTTAAACTTATGCGTTTTATTCACTTTTAAGCTTAACCGAAGCGAATAAGACAAGGCTATAGGTGAAACAAATTAAATATGGTTGAATAAATCGGAAAAAGGTTGAAAAACTCGAAACAAGTTGCAAAAGGTTGATTAAATCAAAAAAAGTTGAGCGGATTGATATTAGCAGCCAGATTACGTAAAAGTCGAGTCAGACTATCGCGAGACCAGACAATTCATATTATATAAACTTACCCACTCACAACTGCTTCAAAATATGACGGTTAGAGTGCGCCTGACGTTTCTTTGGTGTTAGCTAGTTCTTGTAAAATTTATTCAGTAAAAACTTGAAAGTAATCTTACAGCAAACTGTCGAAAACTCTTTCGCAACATGGAAAAAATAGACCATTCTACGTTAAAGTTTTCACTCAATTCAACAAGAGCGCAGGACCATCATTCTTTCACCTATAAGAGTTTTTCCTAAGAAAACATTAAGGGTGCTGTTAAGTGCGTGGCGTCACCCACTTAAAAACAAATATTTTTTCTCAGATAAACTTATAGTTTTTAAAAATCATCAAACTAAATTTCATCAAAATCAGTACATTATTTTAACCGTGCAGACGTTTTTTCATGTTAGGGGTGGTGCCACTCCCACTTAAAGAACTTTTGAAAATCTTTTTTAGAGTTTAACCTATCTCTAAGCCAAATTTCATTGAAATCAGTTCATAAGTTTAGCCGTGGAAACATGTTTTATTTTAAGGGGCGTGGCACCTCCTACTTCTAAAAAAAAATATATGCTGCACTCCCTCTGTTCACAACCTTGCCAATAAAAAAATAAGTTAAATTAAAGTAAAAATTAATTAAAAACTAATTATATTGTGTTATGGCTGTGTAAACGCGGTGTAACCCTTTACCAACTACCTATTTAGATAAAAATAATGATATATCATTTGTTTAAATCGTTTGAAAAGTTTCCGATACAACCAACTTATGAACGATGCAACTTGCAGTCTCGTAGCGTGCGTGACGCACAACTTGAACGCTTCACTCCAAAGCTGTCATTCTGATTAAACATGTGGCAACACTATCAGCTGTCACCGTTAGACTTAATTCTTTTTTCAAAACGCGTGTTAATTTTTCGTGTAAAATTGTGAATATTCTAAATAAATAATTATTAATTGAAAAAAAGTGTATTAGAATAACACTTTAATATTGCCATCAGCAGTTGGTGATGTTTTCAATAAAAATTTGAGTGCAATTGCATGAAAATCTTGTTGAAAGCGGTTCCGGCGACAGAGCCGCAAGTGCAGTGTTTTGGTGTTTTGTTTTTGGTATTTTTTTGTTTTTTCATTGTAAATTGTGCGCGATTTTGTTCAATAATTTGTGATCTACAAAAGTAGTCTTTTTCGCAATTGTTTGTTTTTATTGTTAAAGTTAATTCGGTGAAAATTCTTCAATTGTGCAAGTGCTTGGGTACTGCTGCGAAAGTGCAGCCTCCATTGTGGTCTATTTTAATGCTTTCAAAAGCTTTTACTTCGGAAAGTACTTCCTCAACTGTGTGAGAAAACTTAAGGTCCCAATCGGTAAGTGCTTCTTTTCCACATTACAAGTATAAAGTAGAATTTCCCTTCCCTAATCCAATAAATTATTGGGTTGCAAAATTTGTATAAAGTTCAAATTCAATGGAAATGCTTAATTTGGTGTCAGGAAGCAAATTCATGTGAGGTTATGTCTGATGGTGGAAGAGTGTTTTTGAGCATTTATCGGAAAAGGTGTTTTGAAAAATATACCACATGCAATGTTGAAATCAAAAGCGTTACGATGACAGTATTCACGATCCAGGCAAGCAGCTTGTACCAAGTTAGCAATGAACTTACTGAACACTCATGGTATAGCAATACTGCTTGGATAGCAAATTACTCAGCTGTTTTCCGCTGACAAAGAAATAAGTTTTTCTGCTGACACAGGGTTGCATTTCGTAGTGGCAAAATTGTTGAATATACTTATAAGGCTATGTGGTTGAATCCTGCCCCAAACATGGGTTTCCACCGATTTTTTGTGCCACTTTTTCTTAGGGTCGAATTTTTTATCATTTCAAGGAATTAATTTTGGGAAGGCCGTTAATTCCTTGCTTTCAACTAAGCAACCTTGCTGCCCATTTTTGCTAACTGCCATGCAGAATTACTAGTACTAGCGAAGCCAGTGTTGGATATATTATAGACTGAACTGCGAGCCGCAAATCGGAGTTGGAAGTTTTTGAGATGTAAACCTTGAGCCGCGACCAAAGGCCGCTTACTTATCCTAACTTTTATTGTTACTTGAAAACTCATCCCTGCTGCTGTTGTTTTTGCTTGCGAGCTGCAGTTTCATATTGAAAATTTTACAAACCACTAGGCAAATAGAAACAGCAGCAGGGATGAGTTTTCAACAGTTTTGTTAAAACTTGAATAACTCCGAAACTAATGAGCCGATTTAAATAAAGAAAACGTTATTTTATTGTGAATAAGTTGAGGGAGAGAACGAAAGCCTTCAAAGTTCTGAAATCTACCACCAGATGGCGCTTCAAGTAGCTTTGATATTTTTCACAGCGCTGCGGCCGCTCGGAAAAACTGATGCCATTTGAAAATCATTTGAGTGCGGAAAGAAATTTTTCATTCATATTACGCAAAATACATCTGCGCACTTATGATATCATAGTCACGTTCTTAAGGACGTTGAGGAATTTAGAAAAATCGAATTTGCTTATAAAAAAGTAAAGCTATTGCTTCAAAACAAATTCTTTCTTGGTGTAATATTTTTTTCTAAAAATTCATAATGCTTCCAATTTTTCTAGCATTCAAAATTGTCGAAAAAATTGTTTTAGCAAGACATGATAATTGTTATTTATAAAAACTTTTCTGAGAATTATTTACTTATTATCTGTATCTAGTATTAAAACAACGCTTTGTTTTGAAAATTCTAAGTAGTCGGGTCGTAGGTGTTACGTTTCAAAAATTTTTAGCCATTACTGAATTGAAAACGTTGAAAAAGTCGATGTTGAAATTTTTGAAAAAAAGTTGAAAAAAATTTAAAACGTCGAAAAAACTTATTATCATAAAAAGTCGAATAGGTTCAAAATGGTTGAATGTTTTTTGTTTGTCGTAGTAATTATAAATTTTTAAAATTGATGAAAAATTTGTTTAGGAAATATTAAACTTTAACCCATTTCATTAGAGTCTGCGTAATATATCTCAAAGTCAATATTTTTCATAAAATTCAAAGCCCAAACAATGCCTAGAAAATGTTTCTTTAACAAATGTAATAAAATTGCATGCCCACGTAAAACAAAGAGGTGTAACAAACACGTTGTAATGACAAACACCAACAATGACAACAACCACATGAAAAAGCAGTTAAAGTGGTAATAAAAGCACAATTTTATCACATTACGAACGCACATTAATTTAAATTAGCTGCTATAAACAAACACAGATATGGACACAAACATGGACATGAACACATATGTATGTATGCAGACACAAGCAAATGGATCTTGTATTTGGTTAATAAAAGCAGCTGCCAGATGCTGGCAATAAAATATTAAAAATTAAAGTCAAAATATTAGGCCCATTCACAGTTTCAGAAAGTAAAATTACAATGTAGTATATTTAGATGAATACAACAGTGAAATTATGAGCACCACTTCATTCTTGGTTTAACTTTTACAGCTAGTGGTATTTCGTAAAGTACAGATTACTGCAAAATTACAGCATTGTAAAATTAACAAACAAGATACTAAGTTACAGTGAACAGCCCTCATATAAAAGTTATTCCGGCTAAAAAGCAGTGAAATCAAATAGCTGAAATGTAAGGATTTTCATTTTAAAAAAATTCAGTTGAAATTCAAGAAAACACAGCTAAGTTTTAAAATCTTGATACTATCACATACACGTCATACTAACACAAGCACATACTTCACATATACAACAAAGAAATTCGTTTACTTTTTTTGGGCAAACTTTGAGGCAACAAACAAAACGACAGGAAACGCACTGCCAACTTGAGTAAAAGGAAACGGAAGTTGAATTTCAAGCAAAAGTTTAAGTAGCAGCAGCAGCAGCAGCGGCATCAGCAAAAGGTGTTAAAATCTACGCGTCAGTATTCCACGTTGTGTGTGTGTAAGGTACATATGTATGTGTATATATTTGTTTGCGTTTGTTTAACGCAACACAAATGTGACGTGATGCTTTCAACATTTTGTTTTGCTTTCTTTCTGCAACTATCTTTCATTCAACGCAAACGCTCAAGTTTTCTTCTCTTTTTTTTCGCTAGTCCCTTATCCCTTTCACTCAACGAAAAGTTTTACACAACTCATCGAATTGCAGGCAAAGAAAAATCCTTAGAAAAATCAAATTAAGCAGCATATGATAAGATAGAAAAAAAGAGGCGTTAGGTGATGATCAAACAAAAAAAAAAAAAGGACGATGTAAAAGTTTTCAAGTTTCGCAAATTCTTAAACGGAAATTCATTTGAAAGTTTTTCACATGGCAAAAACAACAGCGGTAGTGGCAATGGCTCATTTGTGCTTATATGCTCACACGGATATAAGTAAGTGTGCATTTAGGGTGTATTTTATTTAAAGAAAAAACTACTGAATGAAAAACGACGAGTTATCATGTATTCTTATATCATATCGCTACTACTGGAAAATAAATTCCAAAATATGTATTCACATTTGGCTGTCTATGCTTTGATGGGTCACCCTATGCAGTTACAGCTGTGAAATAAAGTGTGTCGATATGGAAAAGTTTAAAATATCTACTTTTATATAAAGTTCAGCCCCAAAAACTATTCACACACTCACTTTAAATCGCCAAAATCCATTATTTTTTCTCAATTTTATTGTTTGATTTTTGAGTTTTATCTGAACGTTAAATGCAAATAATCTTTGAAAAGATTTTGGCAACATTATACTCTCTGCTTAGGTTTCATGAATCAATTTTTTTCATAAAAATATTGGATGAAATTCATAAAGAAAAAAGCTATAGGAAAACAAATTTCTGCACAAATTTCTATCTAAATTTATCGCCGTCTGATCTGCAGTAAATTTTTCTTTCTGAAAAATACTTCAAGCACAAAAGTTGAGAGTTGAAAGCCTGAATAGCAAGCGTAATGCTCGTCGAAACCTTACTAACGTATTAGATGATCGAAATGATCGAACTTTAGATAACAAAGTTATACGGAAGCTATTTATATTTTGAGAATTGAGAGCAAAAATAAATAATTATTTATTATTAAAAGTGACGTTTATTGGTTTTTAAAATATCTTCCAACAAGATCAAAATACTTGCATTTTTTCGAAATAATCACTTACTGCGAATGGGATAACTCCAACACATGGGTCTTAAACACATCATTAGCTTCTTAAGACGTCGTAAAATGTTGACGGCGCAATTTGTTTTTGATGTATAGGAACAAAAATAAGTTATTGGGTGCCAAATCAGAGCAATGCGACTGATGACCCATCAGTTTGATGTTTTGAGTGATCAAAAAATCACTTGTTCAAAACACTTGCATTATAATGATGGAGAATGATCGGTAGTTGTTTTTTCTTACTTCTCCAAAGACTTCTGACAATTAAAAAAATGATTAAAAATCATTCAGTGTTAATCGCTCTACGTTGCTTTAATGCTACCATTGTGATTTTTACGGATTTTCGAAAGAAACATGCAGCCAAGTGGCTCTGAAGTGCTTCCAGCGCGAAAAGCTTTTGTTGGCTTTGGCTAATCTTGAAAGATTTTTCTCTAGAATTTTAACAAAATTTTTTGAAACCAATCGACAAGAGCTTTTATTGAGCAATTGCCAAACTATGCAGCATCCAACGCATGCATCTATTTCGCAATAAGTTACAAGATGGTCTAGCATTATCAACTAATTTTGGACAACGATCATGAAATTCGTTCTAGAGCGAACGATGACCACACTTGAAAGCAGCAAACCATCGAAACACGGTAAGCCAAGATTAGGTTAGATTAGGTAAAAAGGGTCGCTTGTATATAGCAAGTTTCACTCGGAGACAGTTCGCCCATTGTAATACCCATATATACATGATCCCTCGATTCTCCTTAAAAATCTAATTGACTGGGCGTGATCCATCGAGAAGCCTTGGTGAAGTTGAGGATGCTGATAAGCTCCAACTCGGCTAGTTCCTCAAGACTAACAAAGAACGCACAACCAAAATATTTGGTTCGTTTCCTCATTAGCTCCGGGTATTCGCAGTGCAGATGCAAAACCGTCACATCCTCTTCTTTGTCTCCACAACTCCTGCAGAAATCTCTGAAAGGGGCACCATATTTGGCAGCCATAGGGCCAATAACACAGTTCCCGTCAGCACTCCTACAAAAGTTCTTAACTCTACTCTGCTGAACCTTAAGAGAGTTTGTGCCCTTCCTAGATTCAGTTTAGGCTACGTGTTTCAAGACGTTTTGTAACCGGCGGTAAGGTTCCACCTTCTGTTCGTTTGTTTTTTGGTCATGTCCTCTATCCGTTAGTGCAGTTCCACCAGCGGTATCCTTAGATCTACCACTTGTTGATTCTCCGATTGTTCTGATCCTATTTTGGCACATTCGTCAGCTTTCTCATTTCCTGAAATACCCTTATAATCGGACACCCAGCAGGGCTCTATAGTATGCTATTGGATTGAACGTAGGAACTCCCTAGATTTCACGATTTTGACATTCAGTGCTTTGATCGCTGCCTGACTGTCCACACATATGGTAATGATGGAGGGAGTAAGCTCCCTATTCTGTATTACCTGTGCGGCTTGAACTATAGCAGTGGTGGGCACGTCGTGTCCCTATCCGCCCTCATTGCCCGAACCGTTATTCGACACACAAGCAAGCGAAAAAAAAATTCGCAGAATTTCAACGCTATCGAAACACAACGTTGAGTTGAGTTCAAATGAAAACAAAAACAACACAAAGGGACAAAACAAAGGGATTAGCGCTGCGCTGCATTGTGTCTTTTTTTTATGCTGTTGGCGATTTTGGAAATGAAAGTAAAATAAACGTAAAAATTTCGCTGTTGTTGCTTGATGTTGTTGTTTCGCCCATTTGTTAGATTTCCATGCCCACCACTGGTCTATAGCATAGATTTCAGCTTAAAAATGCTACAATAATTGGGTAGTCTGAGAGACAACTCCACGCTCATATTTTCCGAGTAAACAGCCGTTCCATGCCAAATTCCATCTTGTATTCATCCGTGAAGATGGTTAGCTCCCTTTCTTTCAGAACGTTGCCAGAGTTCCACTCATCTCTTGTTGGAAAGTTGATGTTGTAGGCAATGTTGAAGTCAAGTATTCGTACTCGGTAATCACTTGCCGCGATGGTGCTTTAACACAAAAAGAAAGCAATTTTAACGTCAGACTGTTGCTGAATTAATCCACATCAAAAGTCATACAAATTATCGCACGATTTAATTCCATTTTTTGGCTGAAATTAACTTCTCATGTCTCCGTAAGAAATTAAAGTCTTCTGAGCATTTTCACCATTAAAAATTATTAACTTTACGATGGAAATGTCAGTTTTGTATGTAATAATAATAATAGAGTTTAGCTACTACAGCTATTAGCCTTTTTAGCTATTAAGCTTGGAGCTTTTTGAATGAAGTAAAAAGCTTTTTAAGAAAAAAATTATGAAAATGAAAAAATTATGCTTGTTATTTTTTTTTATGGCACAGTGTTGCCCTTTCTATAAAATTATATTGAAATTGATTTTGGTAGTTCTTAGAGTGTATCTATGAGAAATATTTTGTGGTATGAAAGAAACTACTCAAAATAAAGGGTGACACTTTAAATTTTTTTCTGGTTTTTCATGATACATCCTAATGTCATAGTAAATATACAAACACTTTTAAGCATGCATTCGTATGTATGTATGTATGTATTTAGCAAGCAGTTTACCTTAATTACCAAAAAAACGTTGCAAATATTTTTAAGGAAGCAAAAGTTTCTCAGCGGTTTATTTTCGTTTATTTTATTTCTGTGAAAGTATTCTTTTTCTTAAGTAAACGTTGCCAAAATTTTGCTGCGCTATTAGTTGTTTTTGTTTTTGGTATATCATCTCTTTTCTTACTTGCAATTTGGCCAACTATTTCAAGGTGAAACCACTTCTGCTTGATAATGACATGCACTAAAAGGGTTTTGTGCTTCTTTTACTTTTCTTATTATCTAACATATTTTCCTTTTTTTGTATTTTTATATTATTTTTTTTCTATGTTTTTTATTTATATATGTTTTTCCCCTTTTTTTTCTTATGCAGCAATGTTTACTTAATGTTGTTGAGTGTGTTTTTGTCTATGTGTGTGTGTGCATTTGCTTAACATGTGTTCTTAAGCATTTTATGTTTTAGTATTAGTGGAAAATGTGATGCTTTTCAATCAGTCGTTAACATTAAGTGGCAATTTAAAGAAATGTTGTTTTTGTGCTTGCGCTAGTGAGCCTTTGTTGTTGTAGTTGTTATGTGGTTTTTGTGCTGCTGTCACTTTTGTTTTGCTGTTTTGTTGGCAACATTACAAATCTTGCGTTATTTTTCTATTTCTCTTGCATAATTTTGTGTTTCTTTCTCTGGAGATTAGCAAAATAATGAAGGATGTCATTTGGCGTAAAATCTATTCAATGTTATTTTGTTATTGTCTTTTTGTTTTTTTGCATATGTAATTCTTTTGTTGGTTACATTTATAAAATTACTTTTGGTTTTTTTTGTACATAAAATATCATATTGTAAAGGGTGTCCCTAAATTCACGTAAAAAGATCCTTTGACAGAAATCATAGGTTTTTTATTAAAAATTGTAAATATTTTATTGATTCATAGGCAGCAGTTGATAAGATGGAATTTGGACTGCAAATGTGACTTGAGATTGAACATGAGGTTACATGTGTACATTAGTCAATGCTGACAAAGGCAAACGCAGGTGTGTACTATTTTTTCGGGTGTGACTAAGTAGGCGTGATATTTTAAGCAATTGTTAAACTCTTAGCTCAAAATGTTTATACTTTTTTATTAAAACTTAATAAAAAGTGAGTTTTTTCCAATTTTATTTAATCTTCATTTAATCTTGAATTAAATCGAAAGCCTTACAAATGTTTCTATAAAATACATTTGTAAGGCTTTCGATTTTAATTGTTGTTGTAATGGTGCATGAAGTATATAAAAGCGCAGCTTTTAACAGCTATAAGCATTCAATATTAAGTAAAGACAGTAGGGTGTTTTTCTTGATTTCTATGTCTCACATTTGTAGAGTTTCAATTATTGATTTTTAATCATTTTATTTCTTACGTGTATTACGTAACATTTTGTTTGAAAAAAAAAAAATAAAAATTAAAAATTACGATTCTTTTTGATTTGAAAAATCACAAAATTAAAAATCATGTCATAGGTCTACGCTTCTCTTTTTATTTATATAAAAGGTGATTTCCTAAGCGTTTGTTTTTTGAAAATAAAAAAAGCACAAAAAATTTGCAACAATGAATGAAATATTTATTTAAAGTGATACATTAATTTCTGCCATTTATATTTTTAAGATTATTTTATGTAAATGCTGCCTGCGGCTACGCCTGAGATGGCCCATCCGTAAGCTCCAATTTTGGCATACTTTTTCTAGCATTTCGACCAGTCTCTCACCAATGGCAGCTGTAATGTTGTCTTTGAGTGCTGCAATTGTTGCTGGCTTGTCCCTGTACACGAGAGACTTCACGTAGCTCCACAAAAAAAAAAAAAAAAGTGTCTAGTGGGTTCAAATCGCATGATCTAGGCGGCCAATGGACTCCTCTAACACATGAAGTTAATTACTCACCAAACTCGCCTCTCAATAGATCCGTGTAGAGTGTGGCACCGTTTTGTTGAAACCACATGTTAACCAAGTCCAATTATTGCACTTGCAATTTTCAATATTTTTGAAAAAGTACGGTCCAATGATGCCGCCGGCCTACAAATCGCACCAAACAGTGCATTTTTCAGTGTGCATTGGCAGCTATTGAACTGCCTCTGGCTGCTCTTTAGACCTAATTCGCTAACTCTGTTTGTTGACGTACCTATTGAGCCAACAATTAGCTTCTTCGCTGAAGAAAATTTTTCGATAAAAAATTGGAACTACATCCAACTTTTTGAGCATGAATTTTGATAGTAAAATTCAATAATTTTCAAGAGCTGATCATTTGTTAATTTATTTATAATAAAATGGCAAACCTTATTGAGCATTTCTGGCTTTAACACATGTTACGAATCACGCGTAAAGTGTCAAAAATTTTACACTGAAAAAACAAATAGCAAAAAAATCACCCGTTACTTAAACTGACATTTCTTCTTTTTCTTCATTGTGAGTTTATAACACATGAGAGTTGCACATAAAAAATAATTTTAGTTCACTCAAAGCTAACACTGACACAAACTTAAAATTTTGGCAAGAACAAAAAAAAGGTCTATAATTTTCAAAAAATCGCTAACTTCATTAAAAATGCATTAGACGATAAGTTGCTAAAGAAACATTGGCTTACAAAATTTAACACCACGTTGTTAATAAATGCGCTATAAGAGCGCTTAAGTAAAGCAATAAATTATATACTTTTGCGGAAATTTTTCTTTTAAAATAAACTTAATTTATTAGCTGTACATTTCACAAAAAAACTATACATTCTTAATAAAAATAACAAGAGTATATTGTACTTTGAGAGCTCTTAAAAAGTTTGAAATCCGTTAATTTAATTTTTCTAATTTAAGACAATTAATTCAAGTTCTTCAAAGAATTTTGCGTCTATTTTTGTCTATTTTTTTACTGTCTATTTCGCGTCTGCCTAATTAAATAAAAGTTGTAATCCTTGAAAGCCTTGATGGTATTTTTTTTTTCATTTTACATTTTACACTCAACATGATTGAAGGCTTAAGAGAGAAGTGTAAAAAAAATAGAATAAAAACCGTAGGGACAAAGTAACAATGCGCAAAGTGAGAAGAAAAAAAAAAATAAAATGTTGCATACTTGTGAGAGCATAAATCAAAAGCGTTGTCTTTTTCTGTACAAAAAAAAAGCGTAGGGTGTTATTTGCTGAAAGGATCTTCAACAACAATAAAAAAAAAAAAAAATAGTCACTAAGCGTTTGGGTATGAAAAGTGGTAACGTTGATAATAGCGTTAATTATTTTGTATTTTATTTCCATTAGTGCTTCATTTAATTAAATGACTTTTTATGTTGTTTGAAATAAGGCTTTTGTTTTAAAGACATTTTTCTCGATAATTATAACATTTGTCTTGGTCGAAAAAAACATTTGTGTATTCCAGAACTTATATTAAAATATATTTTTAGTTTCTACAATATGTATATGCTAAAACCACACCTTAGCATAATCCCAAATTTCTTTGTAATGCTAAACAAAAACTTTGGCTTTGTTGTTCCCTACAACTTGGACACTCACAGCTTATCGCTTGGCTGCACTTATCTTTGTTGTGATAAGACAAAGTACTCTAAGCCAGAAATGTTGCATTTAATTTAAGTAAAACTTAACGTCAAATTTTATTTAATATTTTTTTTTTTTTGTTTCTTGAATATTTTGTGCTATTTGTTGTTGGCTTAAAGCTAAAGTGTGCTAACTTTCCAACAAATATTGCCACCCAAATAGCACATAGCCTGCTGTATATTTCCACCTTCAACGTCATTGTCAGCATTAGTTCATTGTGTGTAGTTCCTTTGCATAACATGCGGTTAGTTTACACCAAAAGAAAAAACACATTTATTCACACTTTGGCCATGACGAACGTTCAAGAAGATTAAAAACGGCGGCGTGAGTAAAAATGTCCAAGAAAATGTTCTGTAAAAGTTAAAAAACCATGCCAGCTACAATGAAGGCAGCAGCAGCATTGGACGTAATTTGAAATTCATTGAAAAGTTATTTAAATCACTTAAGAGCTTAAAAGCTGTGTGCAGCGTTGCATTATCAAAGCGTTGAATTTTTTAAAATTTTTTTAAAATTTTTTTTTGCTAATTTTTTTTTACATTATGCAGCAGAAAGTTTTTATAAAGCATTAAGCAGCATAGAAATTGTGTTGGACGTTGATGTAGTGTAAATTTAAATAGCCAAAGGCAAAGAGTTTTCGCTGCAATCACTTGAAATCATAGAGGAGTGCAAGGACATGTTACATTGCTTATAGCAAAATTTAATAATTAAAATTTATGCTAATTGGTTATAAGACTAAAGAAAATTGTGATAATTTTAATTGGAGATTGAGACCAAACATCTAAGGAATAAAATTGAACAAATTTGATCAAAATTGGTCCAGTAATTTTAGCGTGATGCACGAACATCGAAAACGACTATATTTTTGACTTAAAAATTTTTTAAGATTACAATTCAAGCATGATTTCATATCAGAAGCTCTCCAACAAAGTTAAGCAATGTGCTAAATTGTTTTTAAATATATTACTACACTATGCTTCAAGGCTCAATAAAGCCTAAAGAACTAACATTTTCAGCAGTTAGCAGTAAAAAGAACCCCTAGATGAGTTTCTCTGAGGTATTTTTAAGAAGAGAAGAGTTGAAAACGGTTGAAATAAGGTTTGCAAAATGATAAGCAACAATTTATAGTAAAAATTTAAACCTCTTAACTACTATCGATAACAAGCTACTCAGTTGAGAAAAAAGTTTTAAATACCACCCCACTGTGTAATAGAATTCTTTAAAACTACAAAACTGCGGGCACTAATGACACAATTGCTGAAATATTGAAAGCCTACTCGGAAATTATCGGTGTATTCATGTACCCTGTCCTTATCTAAATTAGGTTAGGTTAGCTCAGTGGTGGCTAGGCGAACAGGCTTGAAACCATAAGTAGCACAGATTGTGCCTTTTTAATACCACATTTACGTGATCCGGCGAATTGATGGATGTAAAGGTAGCTATATCCAGTTAGATTTATTTAGATAGTGGATCAAAGATCCGATTTCAACTTCAGCCAATTCGCTGAGGTCGTTGAAGAAAAGTTTACCAAGACATTTTAGCATGATTCTTGCTAGGGCTGGACAGCTGTAAAGAAAGTGCTCGTGCTGATTCATTTTCGCTTGCATTCAAGCAACTGCGGCGGGAAGCATTGAATGGGATACCTAATCTTACAGCGTGCTTGCCGATTGCTCAGTGTCTAGTGCAGTTCTCTGTGAATCTTTCGTTGTCAAACCGGCTCTCAGTCAGTAAGCAGTTTGTTCTCAGTTTATTATAACAGGGTCAGATTGATCTGACTGTTTTACATTCTTATAAAGACTTCCAGTGGTTTTCTGCTACCGATAGAAAATGCAAGAAAATTCTTTTCTTAACTAAACCGTGAGGAGTGAAAACACGTTCCGGTACCTTGCTAGTTCATCAGCACTTTATTTTCCCTCAATGTTCATATGGCCTAGAACTCATATGAGAGTAATGTCAAATTGGTGTTCTAACCTGACAAGTTCTTTTTTTTGCATTGTTCTACTAGCTTCAATTTAATATGTGCCGAGCTTTGGGTCTATTGCTAAGACTCTTACGCCTATTCCACAGTCCATCTTAGACCCATCGGTGAATATAGTTGTTACAAAGTTTAAGTTGAGGGTGCCCTCTTCCCATTGAACTCGCTACGGAAACGTCACCTGAAAGTTCTTTTTTCAAAGCTGAGTGTAGAACAGATGTAGTCCATTGGGGAGTTTGAAAGTTGAATTGGTAAGGTGTCAAGTATAGAGCAATGTCCATATTGCCTTGGAAATTCTATATTATATCCAAATTAGAGAAAAAAAACTTATACCTGAAAACGGGCTCTAAAAAAGTATTATTAAAATTAACGAAAAATTACTATGTCTGTTTATATTAGATCCACATTACCAACATGAAGTCTAAAGGCGTCAAATCAAAAATTTGCACATATTTGCACGAATTTGCACAAATTTACAAACAACACCTCACTTTGGCACTTCTTCCTTTAAAAACGCCTACTGTTTGGTTTGGACAGCATTTGCTTTGAAAATAAGTTTTCAAGATTTTCCAACGTTTATCAATCAGAAATCGATTTATCTCGTTTCGTTTCGTTATCTGACAAAATTTCGATGAGAAAGAGTTGTCAGTGACAAAATAACCTATGGGTTGAAACAAATCCACGAGATGATGCAATTTATATATTGATCATTCATATGCCGACTATGTATTTCAATTTTGGCGTTCGATTAAAAGATTCCAATAATCTCCTCCACAGCTTGCTAAAACTGAAAACGTTGTTTGTTCTGCTCTATCAACAGTTTTAGTGATACAAAAGATAAAAGTTTCTTATAGTCCTTTTCGTGGATAGCTTCATATGCTCTTTTTAAAGGCCAGTAAATTTAATTATAATTGAGCTTGTGCAATTTGACTGGTGATATTACTAAAAATCATTAAACAATATCTGCTGGAGTCTTATCTGTCAGCACGCAAATTCAGAGTTTCACATGAACAACGCTTACAAACTTCTACCCAATCTTGACAAGAGTATCACATGGAAGTATTTTAGGACCTAATCTACCCTCTGCATACTGGCGATATTTCTGTAACAGAAAAAATATTCATTGCAATAATCGTTGACAATAATGTCTGAACTCAAATACTCACTAGCAGCTAAGAATGAAATCAAAGAGAATGAGTGTAGCAAGAGTACTTCAAGAGTTTGAGTATGAGTGAGTTGAATTATAGCAAAGAGAGGTATGAATGAATGCAATATTCATAAATAACGAATGACGATTTGAGTATATTCTGCGAGTAGCTACTGATTACAATTGGTATAAACTGTCATATTTTTGGACAAACTCCTTTGGATACTAAACTTTTTAACAGAAATACAGCATTTTATTTATTTTGAAGAAAATATTGCGCAGAAAATGTTGTTTGATTTTGGAAAAATTTTTATAAAACATTGTAGCACACATTTTTAACGATAATTGCGCATTTTTGTCTACGTCCACAATATAAAGTATGAAAATAACCTTTTAAGAGCCAATATTTGAACTTAGCACTTCATTACTAAATTTATTATAGATAAACAAATTTCTTCATCACTTAGCAACCAATTCAAATATTGTGAATAATTATACATCCTTTTGCTGCTCAAACACTTGAACTTTAGCTCCTTTTTGGGCACACAACTCTACCGAACTTCCTGTAATTTGCACAAAGACACAAAATAATTTCACGCATTCCTGCGTCTTTTGTACACTTGATTTTGTTGCTTTTATTTACTAAATAAAAGTTGTCATTGTTGTTGTTGTTATTTTTATTTACGTACCACATGAAATTTTGTGAACATTTTCACTGACAAAGACCACAGAAAATATTTAAAATTTTTTTTTTTTTTTTTTATCAGCTACGAATTTGTCGGTAAGCAAATTTTATTGAAACTCAACGATGCGCAAATAATGCGTTCATACTATCAAGGCATGAATTGCTGTGCTCGTCCTCCTCCTCCTACTCCTTCAACATACCAGCTAAGGTGTAGAGCGGGTGCGTGCGGTTTTTTGTGCCCTTAAGGGTTTTGCTGCTGCTGTTGCTGTTACTATTTTATGGCTATTCAACGTGTTGTCTGAAGTGTAAAAACAGAAATTAACCTCTTTTTTCTTTCTTATAAAATTAAGGGTGGATAGGCCTCTTACAAAATGAAGGTGACAAATGTGTGTTTTCCTTTCTAGTTGATTGTCGTGTTGTTTGTGCTACACTTGGAAGAAGTACCTAAATTTTTAACTTTCGCACTTCCTTCAAGTACTCAAACTTTAGGTGGGTAAAGCTCTTGTAAAAAGTACTTAAAGAGTCTTTGTTTTATTGCCATGTTAAGAAGGGCAACATAAAACCCTTTTTATGGTAGATAGCCAGCCAGGTAGGTTGGTAGGTATGCAAAGTTGTAGTATAGCTCGCATGGCTTACTTTCTTGGGTATTGTCATGTTGACTTGAATTTGTGGCTTGAATAAACTTTTCTATGCTGTGGCTTTGCAGATTTCTTTTTGTCTCATTTCTTTCCAACAATTTATTTATCTATCTTCTTCGTGAAACCCCTAAGGAAAGTTTTGTGAAGAATTCATGTGCAGCAAGTTATTTTGCTGCCAGCAACTGCGCATTAATTTTGTGAGACAAAATGATTTTTCGCTGGTAGTCATTAAATTTATTGCTTGAGAAATTATCACAAAAGTTTTTTTTTTACAAATTGTCAAATGCTGAAAAAAGCAGTAAAAGTGAAACAATGAATAGTAAAATTAATAAAAAAAAGCTAGTGAAAAAAGCAATAGAAAAAGTAGTATAAATTGTAGTAAAATAAAAAGGGAGTAATATACTCGTAAAATGTTCTCTACTTTTGCGTGATAATT
This sequence comes from Tricholauxania praeusta, assembly GCA_949775025.1. Classification (NCBI taxonomy): domain Eukaryota; kingdom Metazoa; phylum Arthropoda; class Insecta; order Diptera; family Lauxaniidae; genus Tricholauxania; species Tricholauxania praeusta. Next base: position 155,205,748 of record OX459029.1, read on the forward strand.
TCTTAATTTTTGAGCGATTTTTCTACAATAAAATCACGAACTTAAAAGTTTTTTTTTTAATAGTTCTAAGACGATTCCATATTTAAATGCTTTGAGAGGATTTCTTTATGTATGGGGTGCACAAAAATTGGCTTAAATTGTACAATATGCATGTATTTCTTACTGATATTCTATATTAATAGAAATTAAATTGGAAAAATCATCATAACTCGTTAATGAAACGCAAGTGACATCTTTAAAAGTACTTAAAACTACCGTAGAAGTTTTTCTTTTTGAAAAACTTTTGTTTCAATGCAGAGTTCAGCTCATTTGGAAAACGTCACTTGCGTGTCACAGCACAATATATCGCCATAAATGCTTACAATTGCAAAATATGCATGTATTTCTTACTGTTATTCTATATTAATGGAAATTAAATTGAAAAAATCACAATTTCTCATTAATGAAACGCAAGTGACACCTGTAAAAGTATTTAAAACTAGCGTAAAAGTTTTTCTTTTTGAAAAACCGGCACTACAATGCAGAGTCCAGCTCATTTTAAAAGTGTCACTTGCGTTTCATGGTAAAATATATCTCGATATATGCTTATAATTCTACACTATGTATTTATTTCTTACTGATATTCTATATTAATGGAAATTAAATTGGAAAAACTAGCATTGCTTGTTAATGAAACGCAAGTGACACTTATAAGAGTATTTAAAAGTAGCGTAGAAGTTTTTCTTTTTGAAAAACCAGCGTTACAATGCAGAGTTCAGCACATCTGGAAAGCGTCACTTGCGTTTCACAGTACAATATATCTCCATAAATGCTCACAATTATGCAATATGCATGTATTTCTTACTGTTATTCTATATTAATGGAAATTAAATTGAAAAAATTATCATTTCTCATTAATGAAACGCAAGTGACAGTTATTAAAGTATTTTAAACTAGCGTAAAAGCTTTTCTTTTTATAAAACCGGCATTTTAATGCAGAGTTCAGCTAATTTTGAAAGTGTTACTTGCGTTTCACAGTAGATATATTTTCATAAATGCTTACAAATGTACAATATGCATGTTTTTATTACTGATATTCTATATTTATGAATATTATATTGAAAAAATTACCAACTCTCGTTAATGAAACGCAAGTGACACATACAAAAGTATTTAAAACTAGCGTAAAAGTTTTTCCTTTTTGAAAAACTGGCGTAACAATGCAGAGTTCAGCTCATTTGGAAAGCGTCACTTGCGTTTCATAGTAGAATATATCTTCATAAATTGTGTTATTGCTACTCTCATGTACTTTTATTTAGAAAAAAAGTCCCTTGCTAACTTAAAAGTTGTGAAAAATGGTGTCGTGACGCAAGCACGCCTGCTCAAAAGGAGATCTCCACAAATCTTTGAATTCTTTATAGAAGACAGGAGTCTTATAAATTTATAACATAAAAAGGTGCGTTCAACTCCTGGCCTTTGTTACCAACTGAAATATTTGCGTACACGCTCTTCCTTTGCATACTGTAAAAAAAATAGTGTAATATTTTTGCGAAAGTAAATCAATTTTATGCGCTATACAATTTACGAGTAATGTCATGTGTAATAAACTTAAAATGGCATCACTTGCAGTATTGCATTTTATTGATTTTTGTGTATTTTACGCGATATAATAATAATTTCAATTTCCGCTGATGGCAACGTTGAGTACGTACTATAAGTTGAGAGTAAACAGCAAAATATGTTGTTTTTACTGTTGTTGTACATCAAATTTTTATGACGCTGTCAAGTAACGTGGCTGCAACAAAAAAAAAAAAAAGAAAAATAAACACTAATAGCGTCAAGTGTGCAATATCGCAAGTTACGCTACACACACACAAACGCACACACATATCATAAAAACATAATGTCATATAAAACAAATATTTAATTTTTCAATTAGCAAAAGTGAGAGAGTGGAATAACGCTAGCTATCATAAATTGCAACATCGTCTAACTAAGTGATGCTTTGAAGTTTAGCATGAGAGTCTTAAATTGTTGCAATGCAGACAAAAAGTGCGCGCTGCGTTTAATTGACGAAAAGTATGCAAGCAAAATTTATTTGCACTTTTCTCTTCTCACTTCCTTAGTTTTTTCTCCTTTGGAAAATAATTTTAATAAGTACAAATATTATGAGAACAGCTTTAATTAATTGAGGAACGTTAAAAAAGTATGATGATTTTCTGACGTTGCGCTATAAAGTATGCAAAAGTTTTGCTTTTTTATTTTCACTTCGCAAGCGTAGCAATGCTGAGAAGTATGCTATAATTATGGTGCAAATATTTGCAGTGAATTATGAAAAAGTAATAGTGAGTGAAAGAAAGTAGCAAAGCAAATAAAAACTACGATGCTTCATTTGAAGTTTTGAGAAAAAAGTGCAGCAAGGAGACAGAGCTTAAAGTCAACAAAATGGTGTTTTTTTTTATGGATATTGTTGTATTATTTGTATATATGTAATCATATTATTTATTTCAATTTCACGTTATTCTCTTTATTGCCTTAAGTCCTTTCAGTGTTTAAAAATTGCTAATTTTATATCGTTGCTTTGTATGTAATGTAATATCTAATTTGCTCATTCCTCGGTTACCCAATCTCCCACGCACACATTGTGGTCATGCTGTGTACAACATTTCAAGGACATAATTGATGAGCTGCCATTCCTCTGTTCCATTTTAAATGTTTCCCATGAGACAAGGTGGTGTGATATGCTTGCTAGCTCTTCGATATGTTCTTCATGTGGCGAAAAGCAATGAATCCATAAAAGAGATTAAAATGTTTGTGAAAAATAAATTGTAACGAAGAAAACAAAGAGGGAAAGAGGACTTAGATTTTTCGTTAACAGTTGCTTAACATGACTGCTTTTTATATCCTCAATATAATTGATGTAGTGAAAATGTTCAGCAAAGTAACATGTTTGATTTAAGTGTTGTTATATTGGATCGTATAATGTTTCTTTTTTGCTTTGAAGTGACGGAATGAATTTTAAGATTCCGAAAAAAACAGAGAAAAAAAATTGGGATCGAAAAATATTGAAAATATCAACAAAGTTTTGAAAAGACTTAAGCATGTTGAAGAACTCAAAATATGTTGAAATAAATAGAAAGTGTGTTAAAGTTGAAAAATATTGAATAAGTTGAAAAAAGTTCAAAAAATTAAAATGACGTCAACAAAATGTTGAGAAAGATTGAATAAAATGGGAACAATGTAAAAGGTTGAAGAAGTGAATAAAAGTTGAAAGAGATTCATGTATTAGAAAAAGGTTGAAAAAAACAAAAAACACTTGAAACAGGTTAGAAACGTGAAATAAAGTTGATGAAGTCTGAAAAAATTTCAAATAGGTTAAAAACGTAAAAAAAAAATGGAAAAAGTTGATAAATCAAAAAGAACATGGGAGACATTGAAAACGCCGATGAAAGTTGAAAATGTGGAAAAAATTTGAAACAAATTGAAGCGTCAAAAAAAGTTGAAAGTCGGAAAAAACTTGAAAGAAGTTGAAAAAAAATCTGAGAAAGTTGAAAAATTTCCAAAAACATTGAAGAGGTTGAAAATGTCGAAAGAAAGTTGTAAGAGGTTGAAAAAAGTTGAAAAAGGTTGAACACGTCGATGAAAAGTTGAAGAAGTAGAAAAAAATTCTAAAAAGGTTGAAGACGTCAACAAAAAGTTGAAAGAGGTTGAAAACTTCGAAAAAATTTGAAAGAGGTTAAAAACGTTGAAAAAAATTGATAAAGGTTGAAAAATCAAATAGAACCCAAGAGAGGTTGAAAACGCCGACGTAAGTTGAAAGTGTCGAAGAAATTTGAAACATGTTGAAAACGTCAACAAAAGTTGAAAAGTCGGAAAAAGTTTGAAAGAGGTTGGAAATGTCGAAAAAATCTAAGAAAGTTGAAAAATTACGAAAAACATAGAAGAGTTTGAAAATGTCGAAAGAAAGTTGAAAGAGGTTGAAAGAAATTGAGAGAGGTTGAAATTATTTAAGAAAATGGAAGAAGTTTAAGAAAAGTTGAAAGAGGTTGAAAACGTCGATGAAAAGTTGAAGAAGTAGAAAAAATTTTCAATGAGGTTGAAAACTTCGAACAAAATTTGAAAGAGGTTAAAAACGTTGAAAGAATTGATATAAATTGAAAACGTCGAAAAAAGTTGAAAGAGGTTGAAAACATCGATAAACAGTTAAAGAAATCGAAAAAATTTTTAAAGAGGTTGAAAACATCGAAAAATGTTGAAAGAGGTTGAAAACTTCGAAAAATTTAAAAAAGTCGAAAAAACTTTGACTGTTTATCGATATATAGTCGAGTACGATTGCGTAGCAGGCATTAAGCCCCTTCGAAAGTAAAACCGAAAATTGGAGGAGAAGATTCAACCGAGAAAAATCTAAGCATCTCAGGTACTTTGAAGGAATAAAAATTAACCATTCAACGTTAAAGAATCTGCAATTGATAGCCCCGACTCCAAATGATCTCACGCCCACATGGGCAATATAATTGAAAAGAACTCGCTGGCAACATGCGATAATTGAAGCCTACTTTATTTGAAGTTATGTTATCAAACTAAGTATATATATTAGTTAGCAGTCCGGGGCACTTAATTCACGTAACTTCAATTATTCAATGTTCAACTGTCCCTATCTGAGCACCTTCAAAGGCTTTAATGTTAAGAAATAAAATAATGTCTCAAAAATAAATCAGTTTTAAGAAAGGTTCTACTAAAATACACATTAAAAAAGATTATTTAAATTAATTTCATACATAAATAACAGAATTTATCAGGGCCCTTTAAGCAGCAATCGCCAATTTCGAAATTAAAGGACACTAAAAAAAACGTCGTTGCTTAGCCCATGTGAACCCAACGGTGCTATGTGCCCGTACAAAAGTCAATTTATTGCCAGTTCCCTGTCGTACTGAATGTAATTATACGCATTTTTATTGCCAATTCAACAAAAATTAAATGCGAATTTAAAACGAAAAAAAAATAATAATTGTATTTTCTTTTCATTTCATTCGCAATTCAATTCTTTTGATTTTTTTTTTCATTTCATTTTGTTACGACCACCTACTTTAGTTTCCTTTGATACGTTTGTGTCCTACAGAGAATTACAAGTGTCAAGCTACTTCATAAAGAAAAAGCAATAAAAACAACAAAAATGAAAGTGAACAAAAATGAAAAGTGGGTAAGGTGTGGGAGAAAAAAAAAACTTTAAGGTGGTTTGAAAAATCATTGATATGAAGGGAAATAATTAGCAATACAGGTAGCAAAGGAAACAAATAGTATCCTGATACACAATTCATGCTGTGCAAGTACGACTACTACTGATTTACTTAAAGCACGATGATAACAAACACAAACATACTTTAACATGAGCTGGTGCTGACTTATACAAAACTCTATCGCATATTCTCTTACACTCCAGATATTTACCGATCTTTTATAGTTTCGCTTGTGGCGATCGTATGCTCCAAGAGAAGGTGAACACAGGTTAATATTGATGCCACTCATTTAAATTCAACACAATATATCATTTTTTTTTTTATCAAAAGCGCTTTTTTTCGAACCACCCTTTGCATATATAGTACACCCTACGAAAAAAAAATGCCACTGACAGCTAATTACAACCACAATGGTGACTTAAAGCAGCTGTATTAGCAAGCACACACATACACAAACAAGCACACACTCACACACAAAGAGCAGTGCCCAATAATAAGGAAGTAACTGTCCTTTGAAGATACACACAACATCAACTGATGCCCTCCTGGGAGCTCATCAGCAAAGAAAAGCAACGTAAGCAGTCAGTTGCTGTTGTTGGTTGTAAAATAGAAAGTGCAGATAGCAGCAGCTAAAGAAAACAGCAAGAGCCAAAGAAGTTTTTCTTTTTTTAAATAAAAAAACCATCGCTTAAAAGTCACCACCAGCAACAACCGAAAAAGTAGTTGTCGTTGAAGTCAAACAGCCAACAAACAAACAAACAGACAGTCGAACAAACTAACAAACAAACAACAGGAAATGAACGTCACAAACATAGAAAATTCGAGAAAAGAACCAACCAAATTCACTCGTGCAGAATGTGAAAATTGGAAAATTTTTGGTCAGTTCAGAGGACATGTCAATTTAAGGATTGACATATTATGGTCCATTTTCTACTGCTTCCTTTTTGTTCCACATAGATTTTGCCACGATTTGCTTGACTTCAATGGAAAATGCAAATGTTGTTGCCTGTTGTGCTTTGATGTGTACGAAGACTTTGCTATTTTTTCTTGTTAAATTATGAAATATTGTTTCTTCTGACAGTTGATAATTTGAATATTAAAATAGAAATTTGAAATGTCCTTCAGGCATGCTTTGTTCTGTTTTTTAAGAGTAAATGATATGATAAACTATTTGGTATATACATACTACGTGACAGATTAGTAATTCAACGTAAATAAAAAATTTTTAAAAACTTTCATAATGGCCATATTGGGATATGGAATGAATGTATACTTAGTCAAACTCCAAAAGAACTGAAGTCCGACTCTTTTAGACATTTAAACTTAAATCGGTTTAGGTTTATTCTGAATATTTGAATAAAATGAGATTTATTAGTTCTAAAAATCGCGTCTGCCTTTGATATATTGTGTTAAGGGCATAGTATAGATAACGAAATATGAAAGGCAGACGTTCAGACTACTGCATTTTTAGTAAAAGCAATTGTTTATTAGTAAATAAAAAACTCTGCTAAATAATTTTATCGCTTTTTTCAAAATTTCAATAATACTTCCCTTAGATGTACATGCGGCAGACGTGTGGATCTTTGCTTTGAAAAATAAATGTAGTTGTATATATCAAAATCGCGTCTGCCTCTGATATATTGTGTTAAGGGCATAGTATAAATAACGAAAATATAAAGGCAGACGTTTACACTGCTGCATTTTTAATAAAAGCAATTGTTAATTAGTAAACAAAAAAATCTGCTAAATAATTTTATCGTTTTTTTAAAAATTTCAATAATACTGCCCTTAGACGTTAAAAATACATGAGGCAGACGTGTGGGTCTCTGCTTTGCAAAATAAATGTGGTTGTATATATCAAATCGTCAGTTTTGGTCAACTTCATATATTATTCTTAGAGACACCAAATGTTGCCGAATATTTATAATTAAATAGTTGCTCAGCTCACACTTATTCCTAAAAAACCCATTTCAAATTAAATCTATATCTTTTATTTTCCGAAATATTGTATTGAAAGTAAACAATTTTTTACAACAATCAATGGTGCAAAAGCAAAATGGTGTCTGATTTGGCGTGGAATATCTCATATTCATAGTCAAATAAATAAAATAAATGATCGTAAAAATAGTATAGTTAATTTTGCGTAACAGACATTCAAATTGGTTTTATATATGTTGATATATCTCTAATAGTATGCACTTTAAGTGCTTAAAAACGTCTGCCTGCGAAAAATTAGAGCTGAAAACGTCTGCCTCCTCTATTTTTATTTTTTTGTAACTAAAAGAACCAGTCAGCCAAGAGGCAGACGCTCTCATAGTCAAGAAATAAAATAAGTAACCAAAAAAATAGTATAGTTAATTTGGCGTAACAGACATTGCACTTTAAGCGCTTAAAAACGTCTGCCTTCGAAAAGTCAGCGCTGAAAGCGTCTGCCTTTCTATTTTTATTTTTTTGTAACTAAAAGAAATAGTCAGCCAAGAGGCAGACGTTATAAAATATTTTAATACTCAATTTTTTTCTTTACATGATTGTAATATTGCAATTTTTAAATGCAGCAATAATGAAGTGGCAGATGTTGTTGCTCCCGTTTCTTATTACATAATCTTTATAATAATTGCATTCTGCCTGATGATAAAGTCGCTAAATTGTGTGTCAAAAATATAAAAAAAATGTAATTACTCTTAAACACAGCAATGAAAACGTCTGCTTTTTGCATTTATCTGCTTTTGTGTATAGGCAGATTAGTTAAAATAAATGGCAGACGCATTGAAATTATTTATGGTACCTTTTCTTATAGTTATAAAGGGCATGCAATTAATAATGCAGCGATAATGTAATGGCATAGCTTGTTTGCATGATTTATATTACTTAGAACTTCATGATTTTAAACATCTGCCGCATGATTAAGTCATATCAAAATTTAGACCACCGGCTCTAAGTTAGAGATAGTTCGCTCAGTAGGATGTTTGTGACTACAATAATCTCCTCCTTAATCGCGAAACATATCGAAAATAGATTCACCTTCCACGATGTAACATTTGACAGCTGTCAAATGATATGACTACACCTGCCAAACCACAAAGCTGATAGCCCAATGAAACTTTTCCCGCGAACATCAAATGAATTCAATACGGCACCTCGGGTTAAGTGTTCTACAACAATACACCAACATTTTGTTCGAAATCAGATACATCATTTATGTTTAACACAAAAGCTTAACACAACTGAGCTGCTTTGCTTTCAACAAGCGCAAACGCTGCTGCCTTAAGCGTTGTGGTTTTAAGTTGCATCCACATTGTTAACGTCGTGCGCTACACAAAGAAGGCACTACTTGATTTTTAAGTGCAGTATATACGACGTTATGCAGGTTATGCAGCATGGCAGTGCAAGTGCATTGAAGTATTGGAACAATTGAAGTTTTAAGGCAAAAAAAAAACTTTTGGTTGTCGCTGATTTGTGTGCTACCACCGTCATTACCAACAGCCGCAAGCAAAGAAATTGAAAGTTGAAGGTCTTTGTTGCTTGATGGCAATTGCAGCTGGAAGGACGCTGCACGTCGTGCAAGTGATGAATGTAGTAAATTAAGTGAATGCACTGGTGTAATACTTCGATGGTTGGTTGGTTGGTTGCATATATAATTCGGTTGCAAGCATTTTCAAATATTAATTGGGTAATTTTCATATGTAATGAACGTGGCGTTTTTTTTTGTAAAGGTACTCACCCATACGTACGTATGATGAATGCATGAGTTGCTTTTAATAAGGTTACAAGAGCAGCAGCAGCAGCAGCACTCATCAGTGGCTATGAAAAGCAATTAACCTGATTTACAAAAATTGGGCATAATGCTGGAATTTAAATGTTTGTGTAAATGTAATTATGGCATTTCAAAGGCAAGTGCAATTTAATTCTGATAAATATTTTATGAAAAATGTTGAAAATTACACCCACAGGCATTTTTGGCATGAAAGCACAATATCACTTATTTTATGTATTTTACTATATTAGTTTAGCAATTCAATTGAAATATTGGGCTTAAAATGTAAATGAGAAAAATACGTTTTAGTAGGTTAAAGTGCTGGCATTATAGAACAACCTCAGCTGCTGGTTATCAGTTGCATTCAACGCTCATAATTTAGTACAGACTGGTTAGTGTAAAGCCAGTCACCCATCTGAGGAAGTGCAGGGATCACACCGATCCAGTTCACAAAAAAAAGTCACATGAGAAATTAAACAATAAATTTCGCCATCATCAAGACAGATGCGTTTTTAACATGAAGAAAGTCAAATACCGAAAATTGGATTCTGCTAAAATTTGTTCCCGAATAGTCTACATAAAAGACACAAGGATTTGACATTATGAGCTTAAATTGCAACTCAAATCGATGCAGTCGATTTGAAAGGGGAAAATTTCATCTTGAATAGATCCTTATTGTATGGGAGTCCAAATTTTTAAATAATTTTTCGTACGGCAGAGGTTGAAAATCGTGAAGCACTAACTAATATAAATCATTCAAGCAAAGTCTGCCATAACGTTTTCTGAGCATTGTTAATTGTGACCTATAAAATTGAAAAAAAAACCCCTAAGGTACAATTTCAACACGTCTGCCTATTATTTTAAGAAATATGTCCAAGCCAAAAACAGATAAGTGCAAGGTGCAGACGTGTTTGCTGCCGCGTTTAAGAGTAGTTAATTTTTATTTAAAAAAATTTACCTAAGGTACAATTTCAACACGTCTGCCTATTATTTTAAGAAATATGTCCAAGCAAAAAACAGATAAATGCAAGGGGCAGACGTTTTTGTTGCCGCGTTAAAGAGTTATTAATTTTTTTTTAAGTATTTGAGTGCTCTTAATAACTGTAATAAGAGGTAACATAAGCAATTTCATAGCGTCTGCCTTTTATTTTAAAAGATGTGTCTTTCCACAAAAACCAATAAATGGCACAGGCAGACGTTTTTAATGCTGCGCTTCAGAGTAATTAAATTTTTTGAATATTTGTTGATTAAGTATACAAACTTAAATGATTTAACCGTCGGGCAGATTGCAATAATTACAAAGATTATGTTATAAAAAAGGAGAGAAACAACCACTGACACTTAGTAATTGCCGCATTTAAAATATCAATATTGCGAAAATGTAAATAAAAGATTGAGTAATAAATCATTTTATTGCGTCTGCCTCTTCGCTGACTAGTTCTTTTACTTATCAAAAATATTTAAATAGAGATGATAGACGATAACAGCACTATTTTTTTGAAGGCAGGCGCTTTGGAGCATTATAAACATTATGCTATAAAAAAGGAGAGCAACAATCTCTGCCACTTAGTTATTGCCGCATTTAAAAATTTCAAAATTGCGAAAATGTGAATTAAAAATTGAATAATAAATCAATTTATTGCGTCTGCCTCTTGGCTGACTGCTTCTTTTACTTATAAAAATGTATTCATGGAGCTGGCAGACGAATACAGCACTGGATTTTCGAATGCAGACGTTTTCAAGCATTGAAAGAGCATACTATTCAAGATATATTTACATATATAAAACGAATACCGTGCAAATTTTGTTATGCAAAATTTACAATTTTATTTTTTCAGTCATTTATATGTTATTTTTCAAGCTGTTTTTATGAAGCATTTCACGCTAAATCCGACAACATTTTGCTATCGCTCTACTGATTCTTTAAATATTTTTTCGTTTCTGGTACTGGTTGAGAGTAGTCCTCATATATTAAAATATTTATTTTTTTTCACCGAAATATCATGAATTGAAATTTGTTACACGCCAGGATAACACGAAAATTTAAATTAACAATATTTCGGAGGAAAAAAAGATATCGATTTAGTTCAAAGTGAGTTTGGAAGGGAAAAAGCCATGAGGCAACTTAAAAAATAGAGAACGTGGAACTGCCCATTTAAGCAAACATGTTAGCTTTTATCCTAATAGAGCTATAGGAATAATTCAGGCAAACGCCAGAAAAAACGAATAGCCAATTCTAATGAGTAGGTGTGGCACTTCCCACACATGAAAAAACCCATTTCTTCTCTCTTAATCTTAACAATTTTTGAAATTTATTTTATTTTTCCCTTGGGTTTTTAAAAACAAATCTTAAATTTCGAAGCAAACAAGCCGCAAAGACGATCTAATCAGAAAAGCAATCAACCTAGAAATGCTTGTTTGCCACGCCTCCACATTGTTGTCAACATTACGTTATACCACGTAGTAGTAAAATTTACGCTTTGTTAATTAAACGTTTTCACTGCATTTGTCAATGTTGACGCAATCACATAAAATACACACACGCACACGCACACACACACACACACACACACGTATACACGCAGTTAGCCAAATATTTCGCAAATATACAAACTAACACATTTACCAAATACAAATACACTTGCAATCAAATCAAATTAAATTTGCAACTCTTAGTGTACGCTATGTGCTCTGTAATCGCAAACCTAAGCCAAACTCATCTTGAAGGATATTTCAGTGGGAGGATACGTACCATTGATGATGCTGCTACTGTTACTTATTTTCGTTTAGATTACGCGTTGCAGAGATTTTTAAGTACCAGCATTACATAAGGAAATCTGTATTAGCAATGAGTAGATTTCTTTTTTTTCCTATATAGTTCATTTCTAAAGTCGTATTTTACGAGCTAAGGGAGTAGTCGATTTTGTAGGGTGGCCTAAGCAAACAAATTTTTTTTTTTCGAGGAATATTTGTTAAATGTCTAAATGTAAATTTTGTCTGTACTCTTCATAAATGAGTTAATTTAGATGAAAATCTAAATAAAATGCAAAAAGTTCAAAGCCTCAAAATGATATTGAACTATTCGCTAATTGAAGGCATATCGCATATCGAAGCCCCAGAGATGGAGAAACCATGATCGAAGCAGCAAGACTTGTACTTTGTATTTCAGAGGTCGACTTATGACTTTATTGGAGACGATTAATGGTGTCATTAGAACACTTAAGCCTTAGTTTCAATCTCAATAATTTTAAAAATTTTGATTTTGCGAACAACCCTATACCTTGAATTTTGTGTGCTCTATGGTAAACTAGCTAGCAAAATTGAAGAAAAAAAGACTCAAACCAAAGCCAAAAACCACACAAATAAAAATCAAATCCACAAATCAAGATGTTTTCGCAATTTCATTAATTAAACGTTGACAAAAATTTTGCGCACCATAGAAAAAAAATATAAAAAAACCGAAAGATAAAAAGTTAATTTCTTAAAGGAAATGATGACATTAAGCTTTTGTTAAAATATAAAGCAGGTACCTAAAAATAAATTTTATTTTTCCCTTCCGTGAGACTTTCCTTATAATTTTGAAATGTAATCTGCTAGAATACATACTATACATACTATACATTATAGTCTCTGCATCAAAAAGTTGAACTGAGATTTTTTTTGACCCACTTGGTGAGATTTTTCTAAACCCTTTTTCCCCCTATTTTGACTCACGCAATTTATGAACATCCCAGCACTTCTTATTGAGAACTAAATTCTCTCTTCCTTAGAATAACTTACCTTACAGAATAAAATGGGAATTCCCCTTTTTAGACGGAAATTGAAAAATTCTACACATGTGATTTTCAGTGAAAAATTCCAATTGTATGTAGCGACTCAAATCGAAAGGACGCAAATCGGATCTGTAGTGTATAGCTTTCCTGCAATTAAAACTGTTTGCTGGGTAGTTTCTTAACTACGCAACTGCTTTTAAGAAATGTCTTCAAGAAACGTAATGATATTTCTTTGGTTTTTCGATAATTTTGTCGAACTTTACCTTTGACTTTTTTAATTTATATCGCTACTTTTCGACTCTTAAAGAATTTTGAGATGTATTTCGATAGATTTTGACTCCATTAGGCTTCTTAAATGTTTTTCGTTACTGTCATGTCTATAATTTTTTTTCCATTTATTGTGATACCATTGGGTTTTATTCGATGTTTTGCGATACTGTTTGACTTTTGTAGACTTTGCATCAATTCTTTCATTTTCCATTTCAATAATTTTTTCAATTTATTTTGATACTTTTCGATTTGTTCAATATTTTTGGTCATATATCGGAGTCTTGTTGTTCGATATTTTCAACAATCAGTTAATGTGTTTCGATACTTTTCGACTTATGAATACTGTTTTGATGTTTTTCTGTACTTTTTGATTAATGTCGACTGCAAAAGGCATTATAATTTTTGAGTTTTTGATGTATATCAGTACTTATTAATAGGGATGGGCAAAAAATACTATCGAAATATCGATCATCGATATTTCGAGACAGTGTCGATATATATCGAGAAACAAATCGATAATCGGAAACCGATATTTTTGCTGAAAAAATTCTTGCGTAAGCCAACTTAATAACTTAAATTCAACTTCCTCGTTGTATTCCGATAGATTTCGATTTCAAACGATTTTTTCGATACTTTTCAATTTCTGTTGAAGACATATTACTGCTCGAAGTTTTTCGATTTCATATATTTTTCTGTACAATTCGATTCCTTTCTAAAATTTTTGATACCTTTGAACTTACAATATTGTTTGATGTTTTTCAATACGATTCAATACTCATTTACTTTTTTGATATATGAGGCGCCTAGTTGCAAAACCGGCCAAGTCCAAAAAACAAAATTTTGAGATATTCTTATATATAAAAATCTAGACCGTGCTTAATCTTTCTGCAATGGTTTTAGATTAAAAATAAATTTTTTCTTAAAGATATTTTGAAGCATGGATTTCAAAACCGGCCAAGTCCATGAACTTGCTTTCAAAACCAGTACATTGGTATCAAAACCGGCCAAGTCCAAAATTGTTTTCTCAAAAACTTACGCAAATAAAACTTGAAAAGTCTGATCTGACGTGCTTTCAGTAAGAAATTTTATAAGCTATTATGTGGGAAATACTTTTTAATTTTTCAATTAACATAGATGAAGATAAACGTTTTTCGTTGTTTGTCCAAAAGTATGAAAAATGGACTTGGCCGGTTTTGAAACCGGACACCTCTTGGTGCTTAATTTTATCCGTACTGCACGATACTTTTTAACTCTTGTCATTTTTTTTCGATATTTTTCGATATAAATCCTCACATATAGACCTTTATCGACTTTTCGATGATGCTCCAAACTATTAGACAATTATTAATTTTGTTTAATTTGTTTTTTTTTTAATTTGTTAGAGGGTTGGTCTCCAATAAAAATTTTCCACGATATTTGTATTACATATCAAAGTATTAAAGTTATGAGATTACTTACAAAAAAAAAAAAAATAATAATTTGCGCAAATAGAAACAAGCACGCAAGCACAACAAATAGTTTTACGGCTAGTTAATGTATATGTATGTGTGCGTTTTGTTTCTGTTTTTTCCATGGTGTGATTATGCAAGATGAAGTCATTAGCTAGAGGAAATGGAAGCTATTTCGGGAGTTTAGTGATTTGAAAACGAAACTCAACAAAAAAGCAAATTTCAATTTTATAAATAGGAATCGTAGTGTTGCATTTTATTGAAAAAATGTCCACCATAGAAATGAAAAATAATTTTACATTCTTTTCAGGTAATTTGCTTTATTCAATATTTTTGATTTATTTTTTCAATCAAAAATTCTTTAAAAAATTATTATTGCTCTACGGTTTTAATAAAAGTCAACAATTTTTTTAAAAAAAGTCCTTAGGTATTACTACAAAATCCTGCAATAGAAATTGTATGTATAGCTGTCACTAAGTTGAAATACATTTTTTTTTTGAGATTCTTGAATATATTAAGAAAACTACAGCTAAAAGTTCAATGCACCCATCAATTTAACAAACACACACACTCAAGTACTTTCAACGATTGAAACAAATCAATTCTATAGCGTTTGTGTCCAACACGAATGAATAATGAGTAAATGTGTGAGCGTATGCGAGTATCATCGCTGTTTAAGTAACTTGAATAAACATGCTAAAATGCAGCACACTCACAAGCACACCGACACACACAGACACGGCATAAAGACCCAAACACACTGGTGACAATGTTGCTTTGTGCTTCAACGTCACAGCTACAATAAGAAATTTTTCACATAGGCACACAAGGCCAATGTTGCCGCACCAAAGTAAACAGCAGCGGTAAACGTTGTGTGTTGTAGGTTGCGTTTGATAAACCCAACATACCACAAGCGCAACATTCTTTAAGTGGCTTCATTCTTAGTGTGTGTGTGTGCATATTTTGGGAGCAGGAGCATACCTTGCGAATTTTGTATTATACGAGCCAAAGTAGTCTAAGGCAATGTTGTTATTATATCCGCAGAGCATACTTTCACGTTGATATTTAAAGCATATTTCACATAACTCTATCCTTAACATGCAGCGTAGTAGCTACCAAATTATTAAGATGAGTGGGATGACCACTATACTGTGCTATGACTATGATGACTACAATACACGAGGGAGTCTGAAATTTTTTTTTGTGTTAGTAGGAAATATCATATGGGCATTTCCACCAAAAGGCCAACCGCGACAGAAAAAAAGTTATTATAAAAGCGTTACTATCTGATATTATCTAAGGAAAATATTCAAACTTTGTAAATTTAAGCAATTTAAACCAGAATTCATTTATCACATTGAGCATACCACCTGCAAACTTGCATAAATGCAGTTTTTATTTTTTTGTAATATTGAATAGCATTATGCCTTAACTATTTAAGTGTGTAAGAGAAGTGATACATGATGATAGTCTGTCCGAAAAATCTCTCTTCCAACGTCAATTAGCTAAAAACAATGCAAAAACATCAAACCAATCTCTATTAACTGTAAAGTTTTAATTTGCTAAAGTTAAATTTCTAAAGTCACAAATAACATAGAAAAACATCATATGTTCTCATTTCGTGATTGATAACAGCAGCAAGTGTGTCAAAATTTTTGCACAAACAGAGTTTCATGTACATAATTAAAAAAAAAAAAAGTGAGTGCAAAAAAGTTAGATTTTAAATATTTGGAGCTGTTTGAAGTTGGTCATGTTCGCGAACATAAGTGTAATAAATAGGCAGTTGAAAACGGTTAAGCCAGTTATTAACTGCCATAACACAACATAATCGCATAGCTTTTTTGGAAAGGTTGTGAAGAGAAGGAGGGACATGCATACTTTTTTTTAATAGTAGGCGGTGACACGCCCCTTTCAGGAAAAAACCTTTCCACGGCTAAACTAATGGACCGATGTTGATGAAATTTTGCTTAAAAATAGATTTAATTCTAAAAAAGATTATTAGAAACACTGATTCTTTAAAGGGGGCGTGGCATCGCTCCAAATAAGAAAAAACGGTATCACGGTGAAACTTGAGTATAAATATATTTTTTTAGTGGGCGGTGCCACTTACAGGAAAAATGTTTTAACAGCAAAAAGACAAGTTTTATATTCTTTTAATAAAAATATCTACTCCTTCCTCTTTTCTTTGTTAAAATTGATCTCACTAATTAATTTGATAATTATAAACATTAAATTTGTTTTTTTAATTGCTGTATATATCTTCCAAAATGGAAAAATATGTCCTGTTCGAATGTCCCATTCGAATGGGTTATTATGCTTTGTAAGAAAAAAAGTAAATAAGATTTTTCAATCAAACGAAATCTATTAAAAAGTTACATTATTCCATAACATTTTAAAATTAGTCGCATTAAAAAACGTTGCCAGGTTTCGCTGACTTGTGCTTTAAATGTCTATAAATGACCATGAAAAACATTTCCATTTTTTGTCCCGTTCGATTGGCTTTTTTATTGGAACCAATATTATGTCTGGCATCAATTTTACCACTCAATATAGTGCTACCAATGGGCACTGTTCCTTAAAGTAACAGAAAGTGTTTTACTTTGACTTTTATTTCACTTTAAAAGTGTACTTCCGTCCCGTTCAACATGAGAGAAATGCCCATATGCAGTAGGTAAAAATACAAAAAGCTGCGCTCTAATTTATGAAAAAAGCTTTGGAATATTTGTAAGTGCGATTAAAAATTTATTTCCAGCACCTTCCTATCGATTGGTGAGTTTTTGTATTTTCAATTACAATCTTTCCTATTGGGTTTGTTAAAGAAAAAACCTGCTCATTGTCAGTTAAATTCTGCAAATGTGTGTGTGTAACGTTGCGATCTTACGTGTCCTTTTTAATACAAAATACAATAGCAAAGCTTAACTCACCGACATGTTAAACATATTTTTGCTAGTTACTAAATATTTTTCGTGCTTTATTAGTGTTAGTGAATGAAATTTTCTACAGTCAAGTTGAATTTAGTGTTAAATAAGCATATATGAAATAGGTGCCTTTTATGGAATAGCAACAATCCTAAGAAGCTAACAATAAATGCAATAAGTAAGAAATAGCTTTGATAGAGAGAAAAAATTATTAATATTTTTTCTTAATGAATATATATAGTATTCCATAATTGGGTATATATTTTAATTTTAAGATTTTCATTAATTTTTAAAGTTTTACATAATGTGGAAATTTAACTAAAACAAGCTTGTAATTGACTAGCTATAAGAACACTTTTTAGTTTATAATTTCTGTTTGAGTGATAAAATGGTATGCAATATTTGGGTACTGTTCTCTATTACAATTGAAAAATAGAGTTTTAAAATTAAAAGAAAATTGACAATGTCTTAAAGCAGCATTTACTTATTTCCTATGATATTTTTAATATTTTCACTATTTGTTTTATCATTACATTTTTACTTGATGTAAAGCTCCAAGTTAAACAGCTAAGTAGGCTAATAGCTGTAGTAGCTTAGCTCAATTATTATTACTACTGTGTATAAAATTTTGAAGGCCCATAGTTGCTTTATGCTGTATGCTATATATCATGTCTCATTTGCTTTCTTTGTAATTCACTTCTTCAAAAATAATTGATATGCATCACGATGCACTTCACTGTATTCCTTATAGTTGTTACACTATAGACAGCTTGTATGCACGTAATGTTTTAACTCCCATAACTACTTGCAAGCATAAGTGTATGCAAGACAACCGATCACATACATTCATCAGAATATGAATATGTATGTAAGCAGATTAGGGTGTTTCGATAAAAACTGTTATTGAATATTTAAAATGTGAATATAATGGGTCTGACAAAATTTATAGAAAATTCAATCTACACGTTTGACTAGAGCTTAAGTGCAATTAGACCATTTCTTTATTTCTGGCGTTAGTATTTCGGAAAACCAAAAGCCCAACATAGTGCTCTTTTTAAAAAAATACATCAATAGTAATATCGAGGAGCTAATGTCATGTCAAGAATATAAAAGAACATAATGGTAAGGCGACAGTAGGCATATAAAAGAAGATAAGCGACCTCTAAGCCAGCACAGAAATGACTAAGAGTTTTGAAAATCATCACATATCAATGCTTGATCAGCGCCATCACAAAAATCGAATAAGCTATGTCCATCTGTCTGTTTGTAGAAAACAAGATTACGGGTAACCCAAAGAAGATAAGTGAATGAAACATTCGGTACACAGACTACACATTCAAATAAAATTCTAGGGACTCGAAATGGTCAAAATTGCTTCACGGATACACCTACCTTATACAATTATAACATTTAAAACGCTATAAATAGAGAGTTATATGATGTGGTATAACAAAATATCTCACAAATACTTGAAATAACTTAGAAAAGCTCTGAAAAAAATGTTGGTGAATTTCGATAAGAGGGCGTGGTAACACCTACGCAAGCAATAACTTCAATACAATACTGCAATACTGGGAGAGTTATTAGAGGTAAAACAACCAAATTTTATACAAACAGTAGCAATGATTCGAAAATGCTCTGAACAAGCATAGGGAACATTTTTTTTAAGTAGGCGTGGCACCTCCCAAAGAAAGAAAAAACTTTAAAATGCTATACTGAGAGAATTATTTAAGGTAATACAACCAAATTCGATGAAAGTACTACAAATGCATCGGTCTAGTACCTGAAAGATTTAGACAAGCTATGAAAAGAAGGCGTGGCACTTATCATAAAAGTAAGAGCTTTAATACGCAATACTGAAGTAGCTTTTTAGTGTAGTACAACCTTATGCTCTGAACAGAAATAGGATATATATCGACAAGAGGGCGTGGCTCCTCCCAATTCAAAATGTTATGCTAAGAAGTAATGACATCAAATTGCACATAGTGGGCGTGTCACCTCCCATACAGGCATAACACTTAAAATGTTACACAGAGAGCTACTAGGGCGTATAAGATGCTGCCGGCCTCCAAGTGACAGCACCACCACTCTTAACATGCTGACATTTTTGACAGGTGACAACCTTAGCAAGAACACACCATAAATGTCAGATCGATTTGACAATGAATAGTGACGTTACAGTGTTCTAAATTAAACAACTTTTGTAGTAGGGTTTCCAAGTTCAATGTGGGTGTATTTAGCTAAATCAGGTGCAGCAATACAATTTTAATAAAAATTTAAAGCTTAATGTCAGCGCGGTGTAGGGTATTTTATTTTTGGTGAAGCCAAAGATAACACCCTCACTAATTTAACAATTAAAAATTTCAGTAAAAAGGCTAGACAATCGAAGCACACTCCCTTTGTTTTCCGAACTACCCTAATTTACATATAACAAAGTGCTGAAAAAAGGAGCAGTAGGTTGAACGAAAAAAAAAAAAAATTCCTAAGAAATTTCATTAATTTTGCAGTGTCCTTTCAAAGAAAAACGTTTCAAATTTTCTCTTTATGGGTTATTTAAAATTTATTAAATTAAATATGCTAATTGAATGGCACAATATTGGGACGAAGTTTCCTGAAAATGAGAGAAAAAACCAATTCAGTGCGGTTGTCCACATAAGGAAGCTACGTTTTATGTCTTCCTTAAGTGCTGCCAAGTTTTTATGCGGTACGTTGGGTACAAGTAGTGCTGTTATTTATGACAGTTTGCTGCATATGGGTGAACATAATTTATATGGTCTTTTTATGAGAGCATTTTGTTTAAAAAATTGTGTATTTTACTTTATAATAAGCAAGTAATTTAATGTTGAGAATAGTAAAAAACTATTTTAAGTTTTAAAATTCCATTGTTGTCAAAAGTGCATAAAAATGCTATAATTGATTGAAAAAAAAAGCGCCAAGAATTTTGTGCAAATCGTTAAAATAAATACGTAAAAATACAATGCACTGATTCAGTAAACTTTTATTACAAAATACCAAGAAACAGTTGGTATGTGTTCGATGAAAACTTATATGAATAACTTTGTGCTCACTAACAATTTGTTCACATGTCACTTGACATTGCAGCTACTCATCTCATTCATTCCAGCGAGTAGTCATTGCAAGCTGAAACTTTCGATGTATGCGCTGCTGCAATTTATAAAAAATTCCATAGCGCAAAAAAAAATTTCAACAAGTATTGAAAGTCACATAAGTAAGCGTATTTCTTGAGAAAGTTCGGCATGCTTGCTCTCCTAAAAGTATACGAACTTTTTTTGGCAGTTGCCATATGAATGCCTTATTAT
This sequence comes from Tricholauxania praeusta, assembly GCA_949775025.1. Lineage (NCBI taxonomy): Eukaryota > Metazoa > Arthropoda > Insecta > Diptera > Lauxaniidae > Tricholauxania > Tricholauxania praeusta. The sequence goes on from OX459029.1 coordinate 155,226,447, forward strand.
TAAAGGATTCAAAAAAGATTGGAAATAATCTTTGTTCATTATGATATAAATTTGGATAATTTTTTTTAAGAAAAAAGTCATTCGAATATTTTTCTCAATGTTCTCAAAGTATCATAAAAGGTGATTTCTTAAGCGTTTGGTTTTTGAAAATTAAAAGAAGGACAAAAAATTTATAGCAGTGAATAAGATATTTGTTTGGAGAGATACATCAATTCCTGCCATTAACTTTTTAAAATAAATTTCATATGAATCGTTGAAGAAAATTTTTTGCTTCTCACAAAGCAAGAATTTCGATAGTAAAATTTTATAATTTACAACTGAAGATTCTTTGTTAGTTTATTTATAATAAAATGGCAAACCTTATTGAGCATTTTTGACGTTAACATATGTTACAAATCACGTGTAAAGTGTCAAAAAACTTACACTGAAAAAACAAATAACAAAAAAATCACCCGTGTTCAAAAAAAATTTTAATAAGTCGCTTAAAATCTACACATGATAAGTATGCTTTAACACAAATATTTCCAGCACTTTGATAAAAATCACCAACAACCATGTCTTCATACCAAAAAAGTTTGAAATTAAATTTTTATCTCTTCACCAAAGCTATTTGTTTTCCAGCTTAAGCGCCAAATGCAATACAAGAATGTTTTATTTAATTTTCTGGATTGTTAAGGTGCCTAGCTCCCCATAATTAAATTGCAAATCTTACTATATACAATTGATAGTGACACAAGATATTGACATTTCAAATATGGCCACACCGTCGATTTACCACCCCTCTATAAAATAATCCTTTAAAAGACAAATCCAACTCCTTTTTCTTTTTATAAAATGCATTCTACTGACAATTCGTGCAACACTTGAATACTTGAAACTTACGCTTGAAGAACCTACATGCAACAACTGAAAATATAAAGACGGAAAATTTTTTCGTCAAGAAAAAAAAAATTGATTGTTGCGCAAAGTTTCAAATTTCAAATGCGTTGCATACTATCAGGCGGCAAGCAGCGTACACATTGTAGTATGAGCAGAAAAGATTTGTTATCTTCAAGTGTTGTAACACGAGTTGCATTGGCGCACTTTATTTATTTTTCTTATAGAACAATAAACTTTGAAAAGTATAAGAACCCATTACTAGAAGCAACAACAAAAATGTGTGCATTTGCTGCTACTTTTTTTGTGTTTGTTTGCTTGTTACTTGAGCAAAATTATCTTGCAACACACTCGTAAACAATTTGCCGTCTATATTTTGAATTTCTTTTTGACTATTCTCTGTATCTGCTTTAACTTTATATTCACTTTACTTTATTTATATCTTACGAAAAAATGTTGCATTGTCTCAAGACAGTGACAGCTTCAAGTTGCCAGAGTTTAATAAACGATGTAAAAGGAAATGTAGCAAAAAGCATAGGGATTGTATTAAAATTAGGTAGCATGAAGCATGCTTTATGATAGTGCTTTAAAACTAAGTGTTTTCGGAGTCAACGGTGAATCACAACTTTGTGCAGTCCTTAATAGACCTCACTTAAATGCTAAGGATAGACCAAGGAAGGTGCTTGTGGAAACTGAAATTATTTGCTCGAAACTTTTTGTATAAAAAAGGACATATGGGTATATGTGACCAATGAAGATAGTCTCTGGATAAAATTTGTAGTAATTTGGGTATGTTGCGAATGACGATAGCCTCTGGATAAAATTTGTAGTAAGGACTAAATTCGGACAATCCAAATATTACAGTTTAATATTTGTAGTCACTCAATTATTTAATCTTAAAGTGTTCGGCAGTAAACCTTAAACTATTTCTTAAGTTTCTCTTATTGTCAGGGCTGTGTTTCAGCTGTAACCTACACTGTTTTTTAAAATTGCAATAACTAGCAAACTATGAATACCTTGAGAAATTCCTTGTGCATTGACTTGTTAAGCACTTGTTACTGCATAAATTATTTGCAAATTCCTTCAATGTGTAACTGAAAATTTATGAGTTATAGGCTGACAAAGTTGATAACTAATGAACTTCGTTAATATGTATATACTTAGCGGCTCAAGATTAAGCAAAATTTAGGGTCAATATATTTATATATGAAATATTTGTCCACTAATCAATAAAGAAAATTGTAGAAGTCACTGAACTTCATCCTTGTAAAAGGATATTTTGAACCCATTTTGAGAAAAACTATGTAATTGAAAATTGTTTAATGCCTAATTTTCTTGTGATCTTTCTTGAACTTATCTTATCAAATATCAGGGAGGACATCATGGGAGGACATCACATGCTATAAAGATAGCAAATGTATGCTATTCACTCTCGCATTCTCCAAGCGCATTAGGTTCTGTTCTCATGCTTTTTCTTTCTTACAAAAATTTGAGTTGATATCCCTAATATGGGATCAAGAAAGATAGCATGGATATTAGGCTTAATCGAATTTACAGTCAATTGCAGTAACCGATATTCATGTGAAATTTCACAAATCGATTTATGCTTTATAAAGAAACATAACAAAGATAACAAATGAAACAGATATTTTCGATATTTTTGAATATCAGTTACTGTAACTGACTGCAAATTCGATTAAAGAATTTTCAATTAATTAATAATATTCAGTCGACTAAAAACAAATTAAAATTTCGAAAAACTAAATATCAAAAATCAATCAAAAATAAATGAATTACAATATTTTTGAGCTGTAAAAATTTTCTGAAAATTCTTAGTTTTTGCGTTGGTGATAAAAATAGTTCTGGTCAAAATTTCACCGATTTTTATTTGTTTCTCCTGATCCATAAATTTTCATTAAAAATCGCGTTTAGTACAAATTTCTTAAGATTAGTCAAAATATTAAGAAAAATATTTATTTTTTGTTGCAAGAATTTTTTTTTCAATGACGTCATATATTTATTTTTAAGAGAAAAATGTAAATAAAATAAAAAAAAAAATTATTTGCTGTTTTTTTTTTGTCCAGTTTTAAGAACTCTCTACTCCAAGTAGCTTTTTATATAAAATACTCTACGAGGGAAAAACTTTATGACGTCACAGAGAAAGAAAATTTTTACAATTAAGAAAAAAACATAATTTTCTGAACATTTTGACCAAAAAAGCATTTAAAAAAGATTTTATTTTTTTAATATTTTTTTTGAATATATCCCAAAAATAATTGTCAAATTTTATTTGTCTATTAGTTTAAAATAATTTAATAATTTTTCTTTTCTTTTCCAAATTCGGGCTCCAATGGCTTATTTATTGTCATTTTTGGTTTAATTTAAGAAAATAAATTATTAATTTCTGACAAGATTTTCGTTCTCTAGTCATTTTTGAGAAAAAGAAATCAATGTGCGATGAGACAAGGTTCATTAATATTGTAGAAATTTGCTGCTCGATGTCATGGGAATGGATGGAGAATCGGTTTGACCTAAGTGTCATCGAGTTCTCTAAAGGAGAAGTTTTGCTTCATTTATGTTATTTATTTTCTCGAAAAAAAGAAGTTTATTACGTCAACTGATGGAAGGAGGTCAAAACTCCATTTTCGAAGTCACCGAAGAAGTGCTCGACTCATCGGTACCTGAGCCCAATTTTTCGAAAAAAATTTTATTGTACCGATCGATGAAAAGAGCTTAAAATTAGATTTGGGGTTTTCTAAGTCATCAGTATAGTTCTTGTCCCCCCCCCGTTGGCTGTATTTTGGCCCATTTATGTAATAAAAATGTATTGTTCCAAGACATGGGAATAGGTTGAACATGGATTTTTGAAGTCTCTAAATACTTCCGACCAACGTTGGTTAGTAACGTCGCAAGTAGGAAACATTTTTAGCGGCCATCAATAAAACATTGTGCAGTTGTGGTGTATTAAAAACTTAACAAGAACTTATATTATTTAAGTGCAAAGTGATATCGGAAGTGAATTGTGAACATCTAATACAAAATTGAAAAGGAAAAAAAAAATCAAAAATATGTATATATGCCAATTAATTGTTACTCATACGCCATGTTGAACAAGATTTATTGAATAATATTTATTTTACCATTAGAGCGAAAGTAAGTTTCTTTTTACAAGCTCTAATCATGCACATTGAATCTTAGGGGTCTTTTTTGATGCTCTACGAAAATTATATTTTGCACGGCATAATTTACCATGTCATACAAAAAGCTTGCCGATTTTGTAACATTGAAGATATTGAAGAAATTTACTTGCACTCTATATGAAACTATAAGCAAATTGGTTTCCAATAACTGCAAGCAACTTCGATTTTATGCTAAACCGATTTTCGAGTACATAAGCTTTAAATTTTGCACTACAACATGACCCTAATTACTCACTTAACTGCTGATATTTGCTGTTTTTCATTAAGAAGATAAACTCAACGCTAAGTTGCACGCATATAAATGCTTTTCTACTAATGCTATGCTAATCATTTAATAAAACGCAGTCTTAGCAGCCAACTTTAAAACATTTAAAGCTCAAGCAATTTATTAAAAATGCAACTGCAGGTGAGTGTTAAGCTGCCTTAAGGAATACGCGCGTAATCTTTTTGAACCCTGTAACTAATTAACTTTTATTACCTGTTCAAATTTATTGCATAGACACTGGTAGTCACGCGTATTTTACTTTATTGTTGGACGTTTGTGTTAATAGAAAGTTATGGAGAAATATTGGATCACAAAGTGCAAGTTCCAGCTATGCCACAACCTCAAATTGTTGCAGAAGCTCAACAGTATGAAACTGAAAATGTTACACAGTCGGGACGTCAAATTTTTCAAAATATTTTGAATTTTTTATTTCCGGATATATTTTCAACAACATTGCCGCCAGATGAAGAAGATACAACGACAACAACTACAGCAGCAGCAGCTGAAGCGACAACAACAACGGCTGCAACTACTGTCGTCACAAATACTACTGTAATCAATTATTATGTGCCAGTGCCCGCACCTGCCTATAGTTATCCATATTATGGGTATTCATATTATGGGTATCCATATTATGGCTATGGTGGTGGTTATGGCTACAATAGCTATGGCTATTATGGTTAAATTATAGTAAAAAATAATGTTTCTTTATTTAATTATACTATTTATACATAATTCTTACATAAAAATTGTTTGTAACGATTTGGCGCTAAATATAGTGAACCGATTTTTATAATTTTATTTTTAAAACAACATATTTGTGCTGAAAAAAATTATAGCATACTTAGTTTTTTGTTCTTAAAGCTAAATTTTTTTTTTTTGGGATAAGTTTTTGCAAAACCTCGCAAAAAAGAATTTTCGTTTGATTTTTCGTTGCTGCTGATTTTGCTGCGTCTTGAATTCTGTGTTGTTATTGTTGTTTTTTATTTCTGCTCATTTGTAGTTGGCTTCGAAGTTCAAAGAGCAATCTCCCTTTAAATTTTCAAGTCTTTTCTGTGGCGTTTCCTTGATAGCTTTAAGTACAAAAACTAAGTTTGACCCTTAACTTTTAAGGTCTCCATAAAATAATGATGACATGACTAGTTCGATTTTTTTTATGTTCTCTATTCAATGTGAACGTAGAATTTCTAATAGAAAAACTCTATACCAATACATACTGGAGACCAATAAAAAGTGATGTCAATGTTTTGTGAACACGCAAAGTTCTAATCGAAACTTTTTGACCTGCTCCACTAAAAGTCTATTAAAGGGCTATAAATTGTTTGCTTTTGTATTGCCGCTAGCAAGAGAAAAAAAAAAACAAAAATACAACTTTTATTTTATTTACTTTTCTAAGGCTGGTAGTTTTTTTTTTGTATTGACTTTGTAAGTTCAACTAAATGGTTTTTTTCCCCATTTGATACTTTTGTTGCTCTTCAAACATTTTCCAGTTTTTCACTTTACTAATAGTTGTTGTTAGCCACTAACACATAAGCACTCGCAAAGAGTGCACAAAAAAGAAGAAAAAAAAAACCATTTACAAACACAATAAAAATGCACAAACACTCATGCATATATGTACCATACAACAACTTGACGCTTGCAAAAGGATCACTTTTATTGTGTGTACGTGTGAGCAGCGTACGTTTGTTAAGATGTAATTGTATTTGTGTGTGTGTGTGTGTGTGTATATGTTTGTCACACAAATACAAGCAGCAGTGATGATAAATTACGCAATTGCTGCTTTGGGCATTCGCCGCCAGAGTGCGCGCGCTAGTTGGTCAAAGTTGCCTGGCTAATGTCACATACTAAGAGCATTGGTTACACTGTGAAAAATTAAAAATTGAACTGAATTGAATTCAGTTGTATAGAGTCCTGCATTTGGAATTTCAAATTGTTTCAAAATGTTAGTCAAAATATATCAAACTGCTTTATGGTATCGTAAATATTTAACAAGCTGGTAAACTGAGCAAAGCTGTGTCGACCTGTGTTGAGTTTTGGCACAATATTTTAAGCCTTATAGGACTGCCTCATTCTTTAAAATGTGCCAATCATTCCGACTGTAACAGACTATGTTAAGCTGTATTAAACGATCTAATATTGAAATGAGTAAAATTTTTTCGAGCTAAAACTGTGTCGAATTACTGTGAATATCTTTACTAGCGGGTATGGAAAGCTCAGAATATATTAAAAATGAATACTTTTTTTGCATAAATGTCAAAGCGCGAATGTACCGAAATAAATACAAATGTAATAAAAATGCCATCACTGTTACAACTTGATTTCAAATGATGACGAAAGTAAAAATTTTCTTGCATATGCGTAGGCTGAACAGATTAGTGATTTTCAGAGATCTGGTTTGTGTACAGAATAAGAAAAAACTTCAATTCCAAGACAGTTTGATGTTGGTCCTTACTTTTTTAAATGTTTACTTGTTTAAGTACAGTTTAAGGGATACTGTGAAATTGGATTTCGTTTCTAGTCGTCGGCTTTTCTATGACATTTTTTTTCTTGAATAAAAACTTTGTGATAAATGAAGTGAAAAAACTTACGTAAAATTCTGTTTTTATAATTACGTTGATTAGTTACAATTTTTATTTATCACTAACGATTGTTTTTATTCCAATTAATTCACAGTAAATAATCCAACAACTTTTGTTTAAATGTTGGCGAACGAACGGAAACGACAGAATGTGCGTTTTGACGCCGCGCAACTTCACAAACTGTTTGGTGGCCAGTGTTGTCAATTCTTAAGACTTAGACGCGTTAAAGGTCACACACACGAGATAACTTGTTGCGTACACTGGTTGCAAACAAGTTGATGTTGCTATTGTGTAGGCATGCTCGCAAACTAACTTTAAATTGCAGCAACAGTTGTAATAAACTCAAAAAGTTTATGATTTGTATACGGTTGCAGCATATTTGAAACTTGGCGGCATTGTTTCCAGTAAGATTTGTTGTGTGTTGTCTCCATACAACAACAAACAAGGGTGAAAAACCTTTTTAAAAAAGTAAAAAGCTGTTAGTCTAAATATGAAAAGAAACAATAGTTATATGAACATCAAATGTAAAATATTCTACTAACATTTTAATTGCTCAACTCATTCTTCCAATATGATAAGAAAAAACTTTAAGCTTGAATTGAAGTTACCACGTGCAAATTGGCAAAATTTGCTTCAGTAAAAGCTTAGAGTAACCTACATCATACATAATATGAAATTTCACTATAATTGTTTCGTAAATTCACATAAAGGGCTCTGTACTTGTACGGGAAGGGCTATGATTACTTGTGAAATGACATCTAGATTTGGTCACGTGGAAGCCATTCGCAGCCACTACTCTCAAGCTAAGTTTTATAAGAATTGCTGCAAAAGACTCTTTTAAATAACCGTTTACAATATTATTTGTATATTAGCGGTACCCGCTGCTTTGCCCACGCACGTTTCTTTAATTTTTTTTAAAGTGAAATTAATCTTTTCACATTTTATTCTATCTTCTCTCTTAATCCCGAAAAAAGATATTTAACCTTAAAAAATAAAAAATATAAGTATGCAATAACTTTTTTAAGAACAAGTTTGTTGTTTTAAAAAAAAATTTATTAAAATCGGTTCAGTATATTTAGGAACAAAGCGTTACAAACCATTTTCATGTTAAGAATTTTATATTAAAAGTATAGATGGAAGGTGCCACGCACAAGAATGCAATCACAATAAATCCCATTCACGTTCATGTTTCTTTAATTTTTTTATAGTAAAATTAATCTTTAATAAAATTAATATTTTAACATTTTTTTCTAACTTCTCTGTTAATCCAAAAAAAAGGATCTTTAACCTTAAAAAATAAAAAATAAGTATGCAGTAACTTTTTTTAGATCAAGTTTGTTGTTTTTAAAAAAAAATATTAAAATCGGTTCAGTATATTTTGTACCAAAGCGTTACAAACCATTTTCATGTAAAGAATTTTATATTAAAAGTATAGATGGAAGGTGCACAAGAATGCAATCACAATAACTTCCATTTATTTGAAAAGTTATATGATAAACAATATTAAAAAAAGATTTTATTAAGGTCACTTTTATTGCACACTTTACATATACATATTGCATTTAACTTTTTTGTCTTCCATAAAAGATGTCACTCTCGCTAATAGAATTTCACTTACTTTTCTTTTGTAGATATTTTATAGTACGTAGATCTGTCAAATTCATTTAATTAAATAGTTTTTTGATTACACAGGACCACAAAAAAAAAGGTCTTGTAGTTGTAAGATGCAGTATCATTCGGTATGTATTTTGGCGTCCTAAACATAGATCCGAGGTCAGAATTTTTCCACCACCCTCAGATTTTGACATAACCTCAAAATTACACTTTAAAATACACTAAAAAGAATGTCCCTCAAAAAAAAAAAAAAAAAAGGTGTGCCAAAATAATATCTTACAAAAAAAAAATGGGTTTCAGCTGCCCACTTTTCCCCCAGCACCACCATTTACCCCAAAAGGGTTAAAAACTTATTTCTCATAAAAATTCAAAATTAATGCATATCCGTAGGTACTTTGGTGCATTTTCGCATGTTACCTCATCTCCCAACTACAAGACCTGTGTTATCACGTGTTTCGACTTTCAAGGAAGTCAACTTCTATAGTGGCTTAGATTTTTTGTGAAATTGTACAAAAGCACAAAACTGTATTTTAATTTGGAACAAAAATATATTTGACAATTATTTTGCACCAGAAAAATTATTTCACTCAATTTTTACACATTACAAGTTTGAAAACACTATTTCCAACTTGCGCACAAACGCTCAAACTTAGTTGTCCAACTTGTATTAAACATCAAAAATATTTTGATTTTACAGCAATCGTTGTTGAAAATTGTTTGATTTGAACACGTACAAAATTAACAGAAACTTAGCTTATTGGCAACATGTATACACATCACTGTTGCTAAATTTAAAGTGATTGGCAACACTTGTTATTTGACAGTTTCCGGTTTTTAAATGCAGCATGTGGAATTCGTTTTCATTTGCAACGTGAAAATTATTTGATGGGATATAATATGATAGAATTCATATATAAATATATGTAGTGATTGTGTTTAAGTGTTAAAATGTGAATAAATTGTTAAATGTGAATAAGGCGTTTGTGTAAAAGTCAAAAGCAGGTTTAAGTAAAAAAGCGTTGCTTGTTGCTGCATCAGCAAAAATTGCATTATCGAAGAGGTATTTGTGCTCAAAAAATCAAAATCATTACATTTTCATCACAAGCAATTCTGATAAAATTAGGATTTATTTAAGTTTTTCACTTTACAAACATAAAATTATGTATTTAGCAGAAAAATGTGCTTAAGAAAATGGCTGACTTCCGCAGTTATGCCAATAAAGTCAAATTGTTACACTGAACATCAAACTGTGCCTACGAGTTTGTTTTATTCTATACCCGAACCACTTCTTAGCTTCTGTAAAATATTTATTGGCTCAGCCTAAGGATATGCACCAATTTTGTGCAACTCAATTTTTCCATCCCCCAAATGAGTTGTTACGAATCAAACGATTATTTATTTGAGAACTTTTTGTCGCACTCGATTGATTTTTTGTCACTTTTTGTCGCACTCGATTGATTTTTTGTCACTTTTTGTCGCTCAAATCTTTCTTTGGCTCTTGATAATTATTTTTACTGTCCTAATAACTATTCCACCACACAATAAGTTACATCGCTGCTCGCTTAAGTGGATCAAATTACAAAAATATAAAATTCTACTAGCAATTTTCTCTCTCTGCACCAATATGTGTATGTAGATGTAGAAAGCTAAACATAAAGTAACAAAAGCACTAAAGAGTGAAAAGCACAGCGTTGAAAAATGAGTATCGAAGCTCCAGAAGCAGAGCTAAAGCTAAAAAGTCATAGCGGTTGAATTAATGATGCTACGCGCAACGTTCGTGTTATATCCTTGCGCCAGGCTGTGTAACTGAAATGCCGACTTTATTTTTATTAATAGTAGTTGAACGTGGTTTAACAGCCGCTGCGTGGAGTGCAGCATTTGTGCCACTGGACGTTTATAGGAAGGAAAGTCCATAGGAAGATACACAAGCCTCCGCTGTGGCTGCTGCTGCTGGCTGTCACTAGAATGCGTCTCCGCACGAGCGACGTCATTCGTTAAGTTGAATTGACTGCACGACTGACTGAGTGAGTGACTGACTGGTATTAATGTGGTTGAATGGTTCATTACAACAACAAAAACAACAGCGAAAAATATACACTAAACAACAACAACAACCGAAAAAAAAAGTTTTATCTAAAGAGGATTTAAACTGACTTTGCTTAAGTTCATAAAAATTCTATTAAATTGTAAGTATGTGTGTGTGTGTGCTCACACTCACATACATGCACGCCGCACGCACATGTACGTACAAGAGTTAATGCAAAAATTGCATTAAGGTTTGTTGTTTCATTTTATTTTATTTCATTTTGGCAGTCTTAAGCAAGATTAATGCTCGCTTGATTTCATACTTTTCCTCAGAATTTCTTCATTCCTCTTCTGCTCTGCAATTTTTTTACTTACTATACGCTTGCGATATTGTTGAAATGTTGAAAGCAAAATTTGTTGAAGCCTACTTTTATGCGTTGCGACAACCGCACTTAAGACAAGCCAGTATGTTGGTAGTAACTCGTGTGCCTGTCAGCTTGTGGCTGGGGTGTGCGCAACTTAAACACGGAGTGTAGTCAAAAGTGTTGAAGTATTAAATGTGCTGAAAGTGACGGTGAAGATATCACTTCGCATAGAAGTTGACAAATAAAGGAGTGCACTTTAGGGTGCGAGCGTTCATTTAAAGAATGAGAGGTCATAAAAAAGAAAGTTTTATTAAGAAAAATTAAAAGAAAAGAAACTTAAGCTGAATTAAAAAAACAAAGTCATTGATCATAATATTGTCTACATTTGGAGCATTTCACGCGAAATCGTAGATCATTTTGGTTTGCATCTCTCATAGAACATTTTTTCTTTTAATACTGGTTGAGAGTATATTCCATAATTTTTAAAATTTCTTTAACGTCGAATTTTAGTATCACTGCATTTTGTATACAAAAGGCTTAATTCTCCTATATTTTATTTTCTAGAAAAATTATGCCGTTGTTATTCGAAATGCCTCATCTGGATATTTTACAACAGGGATAACTAAAAACATTTATATTGAAAATTCGAAAAAATAGATTCCATCGCTTGCTTATATGAATAGCATTTTTTTATAAAAAGTTTTAAAAAATCAATAAGTACTACATACAAACATTATTGAAAATGACGCCTTAGGGCCCTCTTTATGTATCACGATTCGTCTCGTTTCGTCTCAAATTTGCAAACCTGAAAATATGCTATTATATTTCAAATGAAAACAAAAAATAAATGCCCTTTGCTTAATGGATAATTTATTACAAATATGTAGGATTGCATATTTTTAGGCCTTTAAATTAGAGACGAAGCAAGATGAATCGTGATACATAAAGAAGCCCTTATTTATAAACTTAAAATCTCATAGCAATATCATTTTAAAAAAATTTTCGATATTTTTCATGACAAGTAAGTTTAAAAAAAAATTTTCAAAAAAAAAAAAAAAAAGGAATTTATTTGATTATTCGTGGAGTTATGAAAATTAAAAAAAGTTTCGTTCGTTTCCAAAAAAGTATATAACTTGATAAAAAAATTCAGAAAAATTATTGAGAACACCCTAAGTCTGTGCTACAGGAAAAGAAGAATTTGAAAACAATCAGAGATCAAATCGCGATTCGGCGTGGAATATCCCATATATGTATAGTCCGATCAAATTAATTAGAAATTGTTCATAAAGTTTGATCATAAAACTTTGTCATATTGCTGAAATTTGCAAAAGTAACAATGTATTTTTGAGTTTCAGGCCAAAACTTACATTTTTTATATATCATTTGTGGGAGGTGCCACGCCCACTCATATACATTTTACTAGCTCTTGTTTATAGCTTTACCGAATCACTAATATTATTTGTGTGAAATATGGTCTCATTTTATTAAATATTTATCTCAGCATAGCGCTTTGAAGCTTTTGCTTACATGCAATGTGCCACGCCCTCTTGTTGAAATTCGCTTACTTTTTGTTAAGAGCTTGTACGAGTTATTCCTAGTCCTTTTAAGAAATTTTGTTGCACTAAAACTATAAAGTCTCTCAATATAGCCTTTTAAATGTTTTATTTGTATGGACGGTAGGTGAGGCTGTAGACCAACATCGCACATTATCAATATCAAGAGCTATACTTAAAGGTGGAGCTTGTGTATTAAATTTGATTTGATTGTTTTGATTGTCTGTCGCGTAATTTTGATTTTCACAGACATGCAGTCAGTTAGATAGACAGGCGGACTTGGCTTAATTGAGTCAAGTGGTGATGCTGATCAAGCAGATTTTGGCATTAAATCTGTACAATCTGACAATCTGTAAAAATAGCTACATCATAAAGAAATTTAAAAAAAACCTAAAAAATATTTCACGGACTTACTAAGACTTTGTATATGTCCGGCCGGTCAAACTTGTTTTTTGGATAAATTAGTTTTTCCTAGGCCAAACTGGTTGATCTGCATGCCTGAAAGTATGCAATTTAATTTTAATGCGAAAGCACTAGGCATAGCGAAGCCAATGTTGAACATGTTATAGACAGAACCGCGGCCGAAGGCCTCCGCGAATTTGGTACTGGACATATTTGAGGGTGTAAATCCTCAGTCGAGGCCGAAGGCCATTTGATAAGCATGCAATGCAATTGATAGTTTTAGTTTTATTGTTTTACTTTGCTGCTATCTAAGACTTCACTAGTCACGCTGCTTTTTCATTAAGAATTGACTTCATATTTTTAGGCTTGACGGTACTAGTTTGGCCTAAAACTAGTTTGGGCGGTAACTTATACAAGAATACGACTATTTGACATACGTCGTCAGAAATGCATGTGGTTCGAAAACTTCAATGGGGGGCACTCCTTGCAAGCTCTACATATTTTTTCATGAGAGACCGAGGTGCCTTTCCAATCTATTAGTGTAATTAATATTTTTTTTACATAAATTAAAAAATCCTCTTCAGAAAAGGTTCCTTTCAAAAAAAAAAACATTTAATTAAAAAAATTGAAAAAGGTGAAAAGCATTAGAGCTGCATGGTAACCAAATATTTCTGCCATTTCACATTAATAAAGATTTTCAAGCATATCCGCTAGTAAATACGTTCACACATCCAAAAAGGTCCTCGCTATTTTTTCCGGCGATTTGGCGCCCCTAGAGCTTTGGCATTGCACGTGCAGTTGGAGTGCTCTTCGAAGCACCCTAACTAGTTTGTTGTTAATTAGTTTTGGCGATGGAGAAGACCTTCGATCAGCTAATTTTAGAGTTCATTCATTATGGTTATTTGGAATCCTTTAACTATGTTAAGACTCTCACTCTTTTACAAGAAGACTTTCTACAAGAAATAGTGCATACGTTCGCTGGATGCGACTGTCTTTATAACTTTAACACAATTTCAAGGCGTCATGAAGAAAAAATTCTTATTAATTAAGGAAAAAAAAATTTATACGACTTTTATTTATTTCAGTCAAACTTAGTTTTGTTTCACCGCCCAATAATACTCTCAGCGCATTACAATCAGGATAATACAACAACCAATTTTTTTGATATTAAAATCCTTTCTCTTACACCTTAAGTATACTACGTAATTTAATAAAATACTTAACCAAAATAACCATAAGGACCATAACCATAGCCACCATAGCCGCCATAACCACCATAACCCCCATAACCACCATAATGTGGATAACTATAGCTGTAGGCGGGTGATGGTACCGCAACATAATTATAAGTAACCGTATTTGTGGCAGTAGGTGTAGAAGCAGCAGCTGTTGTTGTTGTTGTTTCTGCTGCTGCTGTTATATTTAAATACTCCAATATAGCATTTAAAAGTAGAAAACGTCCTGACGCTGACGTCACATTTAGCATTGCAGCAATTTCTACTAAGTCAGCTTCATTCTCTGCAGTCACTATAGCTTTCATTACTGCGGCGGTAGCGTTTCGCTCCTTAGCTGCCGCATTTAAATCTAAATTAACCCTTTCATTCTGTGGCTTTGGTAACGATGTTATTCCTTCATCCGCTGCTGCTGTTGCTGTTGTTGTTGTTGCTATTAATTCAGTTGCCACATTCATTTTTTGCATCTTTTGGCCATAATTTACAATTAACAAAAATGAGCTCCAAATAATTAAAATATGCCAGCGTCTTGTTCTTGTCGTCTGCGCAATGAGTTGTAATAAAAGTTAATTAGCAAAATGTTGCAAAGAATGAAAAAAAAAAGAAAGCAGCAAACTTCCTCTCACCTAAGCGTTACGCTGCCGTCAAAAGATTTATGTCTAAATAGTTACCCACCTGTAGCTGCATTGTGTACCTTTGCTGCTGCTGTATGGCAAGCGTTGACTTGAAAAGTTTTTGCGCTGCTCGAGTGTTTATGACGCTTTAACTTGTGGCTGTGCGTTGCGACTTAAAGGGGCCGCCTTTTATAAAGAGCAAAACTTTACTTATGGGTTTTGTATTTTAATTTTACGAGTAAACTTTGGGTTTTTTTTTTCTTTCTGCTTCCATCCGTTTTTGCACAACCATAAACATTAGTTATTAATTAAGGTCAAGTTGTTTCACTAATGATTAGAAGTAGGCTTGTAAGTGAGTTTATGATCCAAAGTTTGTTAGTTGAAATGAATTGCAACTTGAATAACTTTGAAGGGGGTTTTTTTTTTTGTTTCGTAAGTATTCTTTTATGACCTTTGTTGTTGCGATAAAATGCTGATAAAGACAGCAATGTGGCAAACTACTAAAAACCAATCAATGTTATGAACTAAAAATTTTGTTGCGAAAAAAACCCAATTTTATTCGATTTTTTTTTTTGTGGAGGCATAGACACAGCAGGAAACTCTCTTGTCAATTTGTTCTGAACTTGGCGTTGAATTGACAGTGTTTCAATGTTTTGTCAAAAAAAAAATACTCAATTTAAAATTCGTGTTCCTTAATTACGATAAAAATAGTAACTTTACTAAAAAAATGGTAAAAATTACTAAATTTTTTTAACAATTTGTGAAAATAGTTAATTCTACCAATATTTGCGATAAGAAATGTTGCAACTGCTAACTTTGGTTGAAATTACTAAGCAAGAAACTATCACTGTAACGTGAACTGTCCGTTACTGCTTGGTTTTATTCCAAATCTAAGCTTTTCATTTTTCATTTAACTCGAAAATTAGTAGACTTACAGAAAAAATGGGTAATTCTACCAATATTTTTGGTGAAAAATATAGCAATTGCTAACTTTGGTTGAAATTACTGATCAAAAAGTCAATTTTTATTCCAACTCAATACGTCTAAGCTTTTTATTTTTTGACTTAACTCGAAAATTAGTAGACTTACAGAAAAAATGGTTGCATGCTTTGTTGCTTATTACTTTATAAGATTCTTTGAAAAAAAAAAAAAAAAAAAAAAAAAAATAAAAAAAAATCAAGATGTTAGCTTTGGTTTGACCGAAATTTATATGCTTTATACTTACTGCCACGCCCATTTGTAGTGATTCTTCTAATACCTATCCAGAGCTTATTCTATTCATTCATATGGTTTGTGTGAAATTTGGTCTCATTAGTATTTTAAAGTTTTTGCTAATATGAGAGGTGCCATGCCTTTTTTGTTGTATTTTGCTTTTTTCCTAAGCTTGCTCGAGTTGTAACTAGTACTTGCAAGAAATTTGTTTAGGCTACATCACATAACTGTCTATATAAGTGTTTTTTGTATGGGCGGTAGGAGTGTCCATAAGCCAATTGCGTCCATTATGAATATCACAAGCTATGTTTGAAAGTATAATCTGTATTGAAGCAAAATATTGTTATTACTTGTTTATAAAATACTTTGCTTTTGTATAGTTATATTGTGTTTTGTAAAATCTGTATTTTGTTCAAATGATTAGAAAATTTTTCTTTTCATTCAATAAAAATCTTTCTGTTAACTGGTTATGGGCCCAGATCATCGCATTTAAAAAAAATAAAAAAAAAAAAAAAAATATCTTACTGATAGCTCACAATAATTAAACCCATTCAGAAGTAGCAATAGTATCAATCAGCATGGACGAGGTGAAAATCGAAAAGTTGGTCGGAGATAGGAATTGGAGTTCCTGGAAATTCCAGATGACCATCATATTTAAGTCGATTGATGTCTATGGAGTTGCGGTAGGTCAAGTTTCGAAGCCGCAATTGGATAATGCTGCAGGGGATGCTGCTCGTGTGGCTCACGAAAAGGAGGTTAAGGAATGGGAGCGAGCGGATATTAAAGGCCAAAGATATATTGTGACGGCAGTGGATAAGAGTATCATTCAACATTTACTATGCTGCAAGAATTCAAACGAAATGTGGAAGAAGCTGTTTACACTTTATGAATTCAAGTCGGACGTTAACATTCATGTACTTCAGCAGCAATTTTACGATCTGAAGAAATCTCCATCAGAATCTATTGAAGTTTATATTTCAAGGGTCGAGGAATTAGCTCAGCGTCTAAAAGACATGGGAGAGCCTATCTCAACTAAAATGATGATCACCAAAATATTAATGACTTTGCCATCAAGCTATTGTCATTTCATCAGCGCTTGGGAGTCGATGTCAGAAGAGCAACGCACATTGGAAAATTTAACTAATCGATTAGTGCTAGAGCAGTTTCGCATGGATGCTGATGAAAGTGGATCAAGTGCTTTTGCGACGAAGAAATTTTTGAAGAACACAAAAAAGAAGCCAGGCAAATGCTTTAAGTGCAACAAAGATGGGCATTGGAAAAAAGACTGTCCGTTAATCAAAAATAACAAGTCCGATTATTCCAACGCTTTTGTGAGTGACAACTATCAAGCGATCGAGTCTGATGAGAAATGGTACGTTGATTCTGGAGCATCTGAGCATATGACGTCGCATAGCGAATGGTTTGTAACATTCGAAGAGTTTGACAACTGCAAATATGTTCGAATTGGAGATGGTTCTACATTAAAAGCAACTGGAAAAGGCAATATAGAAGTTTTGATGAAAAATTCTAAAGGTTGGCAGCAGAAATATTTGGACAATGTGTTGTATGTTCCACAAATCAAAGTAAATCTATTCTCTTCAAATACTGCAATGGACAAAGGCTACATAATGCAATCTGATAAAAAAATTTGCAAATTTTATCGAAATGGTAAAGCTGAAGCGATTGCTGTGAGAAATGGAAAACTTTTTGAGATGAAGATGCAAGTAATCAAGGTGAAAATAGAGAAGGATACAAATTATGTAGCAAAAACATCTGGCGGCGAATCTTTGCAATTGTGGCACCACAGGTTAATACATCAAAACTTCAATCATGTGAAAGCTATTTTAAAAAATAATAACATTAATTACAATGATGATGTAAAAGATGTTTGCGAAGGCTGCTGTTTAGGAAAACAACATCGCTTGCCATTTACATCAAGTAAGAATCGTGCAAATAATGCTGGAGAAATTCTGCATGCAGATGTTTGTGGTCCTATGGAACAAGTTTCAATAGGTGGATCGAGGTATTTTCTTTTACTAAAGGACGACTTCTCAAGATTCAAATGGATCTATTTCCTGAAAACGAAGGATGAGGTTAAATATAAGTCAATTAATTTCCTACGATTGATTAAAAATGAAGGCAGAGTAACAATAAAGTTATTCCGGTCTGACAATGGCACAGAATTTACTAGCAACGGAGTAAAAGAACTACTGGCAGAAAATGGCATTCAACATCAGAAAACCGTATCGTATACACCGGAGCAAAATGGTGGTGCAGAGCGAGAAATTAGAACGCTGGTAGAGTTAGCCAGAAGTCTTTGCTACATAATAATCTGTGTACCAAATTTCATATGATTATTTTGGTTGGTTTTCTAGTAATCGCGATTTTCACAGACTGACGGACAGACAGACAAATATACTAACAGACAGACAGGCAGATGGAAATGGCATCAGACTCAAGTGGTGATGTTGATCAAGAATATATATGTTACCCGGCCAAACTAGTTTTTAGGATAAACTAGTTTTTCCTAGGCCAAACTAGTTTATTTGCATGCCTGAAAGTATGCAATTTAATTTTAATTCAAAATCACTGTGGATAGCGAAGCCGATGTTGAACATGTTATAGGCTGAACCACGGCCGAAGATCGTCGCGTAGCCGATATTAGACATATAGGAGGATGTACTTAAATCCTGTGCCGCGGCCGATGGCCACTTGATAAGAATGCAATAAAGTTGATAGTTTTATTGTTTTACTTTGCCACTATCTTAGCCACAGTGCTTTTTCATTAAGATTTGATTGCATAGCTTTAGGCTTAACGGTAACTAGTTTGTCCGGTAGTACATATGTTACCGGCCAAACTAGTTTTCAGGCCAAACTAGTTAGGTTAAGCCTAAAGATGTGCAATGACATTTTAATACAAAAGCACTGTGGTAAGTGAAGACTATGACAGCACCAAAGTTAGAAAAAAAATTTGCCGATTTCATTATATACTTAACAAGTTGTAAGTTGTAATGACTTCGCTATTTACAGTGCTTTTGCATTAAATTTAAATTGCATACTTTCAGGCCTTCAAATTAACTAGTTTTGCCTAGGATAAACTAGTTTGTCCTAAAAACTAGTTTGGCCGGTGACATATATGCTTTTCTATATCTGCCACTTCCCATTTTTATGCATTACAAATAGAATAGCGAGGTGAATTTACCATGAGTGCTGGGAAGAAAATATCCAAACGTTTCGCCCTAGTAAGCAGCTTTCTTGCATTTTTCAAATGGCGGTAGCGTGCTCCGATTCAATTCTATTTCTGGAATCTCTCTCAATTTATAAAGTGTTGAGGCTTGAATTCAATATGGGATGGTACTTTTTCAGTGTTGAGGTTTTTTTTTTTCAAATAATATAAACTGCCCAGAGAAACTGCTTGGAGGTCGAATAGAAGCATCCGTAGGTCAAATATAGAAGCTCATCTGAGATTTCTCAGTTCCTTCTAAATGCTTTCAAGTCCTAACCAAACTGAATTTAAAAAGGTGCTCACTATACAAATATATGTTCTGAAGCCCCATGTTTCGGCAGCACAATAATTTCTCTAAGGTTTTATTACCTCTGAAGGAGAATTTCGATGGCCAACAAGTCCCTTCCAGAGACTTTAAGTGTCAAAGGAAGTAGCCCACATAATCTTGATGAAAAATTTGATTCAGTCAAAGTGTTCTGTAAGATTTTCTGATCAAAAGTTCTCGTGTGCACGGCTCAACAAAATTATAAAAACTTTTACAGATCTGGAATTGAAGAATGAAGATAAAATCGATTGAATATACCCGTTAAACATTAGGTTAAAAATCGTGAGCTGATTGATTCGTTGCTCAGAACATCATTCTCCAATTGCGGCCCATTTGAATGGAGTCGATTTTGCAAAAGAATTGTGCGAGGTTTCATCTTGTCCTTCCTCACCATAATACAGCATCAAGTTTACTCGCAATGGAAGTACCAAATAACAAAATTTTACTTTATAGATCCATGGTTCTTCAACAAGCGCCAATTGTTCTATAGAAAACCGTCTTTGGTGTGATAAAGATTGGTTATCTAAAGCATTAATTAATGCTAAATTTTTGATATCACTAGCGCACTAAAAACAATTGTGTGTTAAATTTAATGCACAATTCCCTATTCAGCTTAAAATGTCATAAATAAAATTCCATCAAACTTCCAATTACTGAAAAACTTTACAAATTTTTGCAAATGTAATTCGCAATAAAAGCTACTCAACTTAACTGGCAATTCCTAGCATTTCGGGCAAACTTTGACATTCAACATGCTGTCCCGCACACAGATGCTAACATCACTGATGATAACCTGTTAGGAAATTTTATACAGAATACTTCATTTGTGGTAAGCTTTAGAAAGATATATCCTGGATCGGAGGAAAAGGAAGGCAATCTAGTGTATCGAGCAAAATACAACTATTCCTGTCTTTTCCTTGAGAAGTGCCTTCTCAGAATATGTTACAAAAAATATGTTTTCCTTAAACGGACACTTTCAGCTAAAGGCCCAAACCCGCAACTTTCATTGATGAATTCGAAGTTTAATCGCAGAAACAGGACTTTATTGTCCTTACAAACGCAGTGCATGTCATTTAAATTTCTTTCTAAATAAAAAGTGTTGCTGGACACATCATCACAAATGCCATTTTTCTTGCTGAGTTACTGAAATTTTGTGTAATATGTTCTATGTCCTTACTGCAGTAATTTTTTTGAATGCATTTTCTGTGTGCAAACTTCTAAAATGCATTGCAAATAAAAAGTTTTTTGCACATTTTAACAAAATAACTGCAATATAGAAAAATGAAAAATTTATGAAACAAAAAAAGAGAAAAAAGAAAAAAGATTTTGGTAAAAAATCTCAAAAACTTCTGCTACAACTACTACTACTGAGAAGGACTTTCAACATTGTTGGGCACGCTATTCACACACAGACATCGACATCTACATTTTGTGCAAATGTGTGCATTTTTACTCATGTCCTTGTTCTTATGAAAGAAAGAACATTTTTTTGTATTGTTTGTTGTTGTTGTTATCGTTGGTATGTTGTTGTTGTTGTTGTAGCTATATATTTTATTTTATATATTTTTAAACATGTCAAAAAATTCCCAAAGGATTTTCACTTTGCCGCTGTGTTATGCTGATGCTACTTTAAGCACGCACACAGTTGCAAGCACTAGGTACGCAACGCACACACATACACACATTTTTCTTCTCCTACACAAGCAAACAAGCATTTTATTTGATAACTGTAAAATTAACCTTTTG
Organism: Tricholauxania praeusta; assembly: GCA_949775025.1. Lineage (NCBI taxonomy): Eukaryota > Metazoa > Arthropoda > Insecta > Diptera > Lauxaniidae > Tricholauxania > Tricholauxania praeusta. The sequence continues at coordinate 155,247,684 of OX459029.1, forward strand.
GAAATTCTTCAAGTGCAACGCAGCAATGCAAAGGCAACGAAGCAAACTAATCTGCAGCAGCCGAGTCAAGCGGAATGAAGACGAAAGACTCTGCAACGAGCAGTCGACCAACAGTGGGATTGTATTGGCTAATGATGTAAGAAAATGTATGTAATGGAAATGAGATGAAATTAAATGAAATAACCATTTTATATAAAGGATAATAACTATGTCCTTAATCTGGATTCGTTTCAACGACTTATTCAATATTATTTCCCAATTTTCGAAGTTTTAAAATTTTTATACCCTACTTTGTCATTCCGTTTGTAATACATTAAAGAGGGCGTGGCAGGCATGTGCATATATTCTTGATCAGCGTCACCAACTGAGTCGATTTACCGATGTCCATCCGTCTGTCTGTTGAAATCAAGTTTACGAGAAAACTGAGAAAGCTAATTGAATGGAATTAGCACACTCAGAACACACCTTCTTGCAGGCATTTTGCTACTGAAAATTGGCGAAATCAGTTCATGGACACGCCTACCGCCCATACTCTATGTATATTTACCCATTTTGAAAAAAGTTGCAGCGATTTTGATGACTTGGTCATTTGATGCACTAGTGAACAAGATTAGAATATGGCTAGATTTCAAGTTTTCAAAGCTTCCTACAGGGGCGTGGCACAGCCCTAAATTTTAAACTTTATACCACCATATCTCGTAAGCCGTGCAAGATATTGTGATGAAATTCGTAAAGCGGAATAATATCATATATATCTTCAATTTTGATAAAAGTGGGTGAAATCATTAAAGTGGGCGTGACACTTCTCAACAGTTAAACATTTTGATTTCGTAAAATTCAATAGATGACCTCGCCGAAAACAGTCATCAATACAAGCTCATCTATTTTACTGAAAAAATTCATTGAAAGGCGTGGCACAGCCCACAATATTTATAAATGTTATATTAAGAGAACTAACAACGTAATCGCTATGAATTTTAATAAGGCAGATGTACTTGCTAGAAGGTATGTTTTAGCAAAATTTGGCACAATGAAGCATGCGGGCGTGGCACTTCCCATAAAAGCAACATACGTTTAATGTTATAGACAGTGTACAATGAATGTAATCTTTATAAAATTTGGCTTAGAGGTGTTGGCTGCTATGGGTTTCGAAATCAAATGAAAATCGACGGAATTGCAATAGTGGGCGTGGCACATCCTATATTATCATGAAGTCTTACTCGCTTTATTAACTGAACTATTGCAACAATTGGTATGAAATTTAATTTAGGTGGTTCTACTTGGTGTAAGGTATAAATGAATCAAAAGTGGGTAAAATAGCACCAGTAGGCGTGGCACCCCCTACTCAAATAAAATACCTTCAGTGGCATATCTATCGAAATAATTGATCAATTATACTAACATTTGGTAAAAAAGTGTTGTTTTGCTATTTTTGGATAAAAATCGGACCATATCACACCAGTGGGTGTGTTACCGCCCTAATTTTTAGACTAATTGCGGCATATACCGCAAACTATACAACTTATTGGGCTAAGATTTGGTAAGTAGATGTCAATGACGAATATAATTTAGTAAAGCAAAAGTAGGCGGAATTGCAGAAGTGGGCGTGGAAAATTTAAATTTTTTAGTTTTTCTTCGATTTTTTCAATATCATTTTCGCCAATGATAGCCATCCAAACTTCAGTTGCAGATTTATGTGGATTTATTTAGACTCCCAAACAATGAGAGCATTATGTCGAGGAGTTGAATTTTTTTTCCAATTTTCTTAATTTTCCTTCCTCTTGATTTCGCCTACAATCATATAAATAAATCTTTTTCTCCAAGCAAAAATTTTATTTAAATTTTTTGACAGCAAATTGTACAATACATGCCCACAAAACGCACTGAGAAACGTATGAAGCGTAAAGCAAAATTGTTACTACTTTTTTTGCTGTTGTTTTTCATTTGGTAGTTGCTATTTTTTGTTTTCTTGCTTCAAAATCTCTTCCACTCCGCTACAACCAAAGTCAAAAGAGTTGCCCATTTTCCTCTTACATCCATACACTTGTGCCAGCAAAACAAGCTCTAAGTAGGAAGGAGACGACTGAGGCAACATGTTGTTTGCTGTAGTGCACATGAAAAATAGTTGGAATTGTTTGAATTGATATCATAAAAGTAATGTGCATTGTAAGGCTTAGAGCACTGAGAATGAAGATGAAACAGCAGCAGCTTGCAACAGGAGGGAGTGTGGAGTAAACTTTAACATAAGCAACTTAAAACAGAAGCGCGCGCCTAAATTAGCTCAAGGTGAATTGCAAAAATGTGGAAGAAATATCATTTTAAGCTGAGCAAAGTTGCGAGCAAAATTTGAGAAAAAAGACAAAGAATTTAAATAGACCTTGAGAAGATATGCGCTGTATAGTTAAGTGAAATCATTAACAAATGAGTTAATATGAATTATTATAATGCGCACAAAGTATTAGTGAATGTGGGTGATTTAGATTTAGTTTATTTTTTTTTAAATAGTAACATCTGAAGAAAGTCTCAAATATGAAAATATCTATCAATATGATATAAATAAGTTTTTAAATTAAATGCATAAAATTAGGGAAAGGACAACCTCGATATGCATAATTACATAAGTCCTGGTGCTCTGTCATGCTAGGAGAAATATCTTGGGGCATGAGTTCATCTCCTCCGTAAGTCTAGCAGAAATTAACACTGTACATTAAATGAATCATTGTTTCTTATTGAAAGAAATCAATTTAAGATTTTCTTTGAACTTTTGCTAAGTTACTTTATTGTTGTCGATTGAAAAATTATCAGAAATAGTTTGGTCCTACTGCAATATACACCAATGTTTAATACCTTTCCTCTATAACTAAGATTTTTTTTTATTTCACCTCTCTAACTCAAAATTTGTTGGAATAAATCGTAACCTCTACAAGTCGAACTTTTCCTGACAAAATTCGAACTCGTCCATAAGTCGAAAACTCTATAACTCGAATTTTTTGGCATCTCCTTTCAAGTTCGACTTTCAGAGGTTCTACTGTATGTACTGAATTTATTTGTAGCGACTCACTTATTATTTCCCTCGATAGAGGGATCAGATTTCGAGCAATGTAGGTTTTGGGCCTTGAAGCAAAGGGAACACAACCTTTTTTCAAGTTTGGGAGGTTTTCGCTTTATCGAGGTTCGACTTAAAGAGGTTCTCCACTGTATCATGATAGCTTATCCCTATCTCTATCCCTTCCATAGAGTTGAATCTATCTCCATAAAAAATTTCACCAAAAACGGCTCATTATTTAAAATGTAAAACATATTTTATGTTAGGGGCGTGGCATTGCCCATTAAAGAAAATATACTTTTAAAGATTTAATCTATTTCTTTATCTAATTTTATAAAAGTCTGTCGACTAGTTAAGCATAGTTAAGCAGTGATAAGCTTTTTCCTGTAAGGGGCGTGGATCTGCCCACTTAAAACAGATATCTTTACTCAGAATTCAATAAATCTCCACACCGAATTTCATCAAAATTGGGGTATTGGCTAAGCCGTGGCAGCTATTTTTTTTTCATTAAGAAGATGTACCACGCCCACTAAAAGATTAAAGAGATTTTAATAAATTCTTGGGGTACAATCTATCATCAAAATCGGTTCATTAGCTTAGCCGTTGAAACTAATTTCTCGTTAAAAGGCGTGGCGCCGCCTACTATGTATTGTAAAAAATACATATTGCACAGTCCTCCTTAACAATTTATCTACAAAAAAAAAAAAAAAATTCAAAGGATTATTTTGTGTTATGGCAGTTAAAAGGGATAGAACCGTTTGGTCACTGGCAATTTATACATTGATTTCTGGGCACTTTTCGAGCTATAGAACTACTTAAGATTAAACTTGGTTCGGCATAACAGGACTCTTAATAAGATGGTCGTGCCTAAGCTTAGTAGTGCTTCCACCAGAAATCTATGTTTTTCTATCATTCAATTCATAGAAATTGAAAACTACAGCTGTTGACAACTAATTGGAAACGAAATTATCCTTTGTGTTATTGGTAAATTTTCTCATTTATTTTTCTATGTTCACCAGAAAATTTATACATAATATAAATGTGGGACATATAAGCTTAAAAACTAGAACATAATTGAATTCAAATTCATAGCATAAAAAAGTTTTATGAGAGATTTTCTGCTCAAACCTCAGATTTGACTGAGTCAACTAATTGGAAACAAAAAATTAATTTTGCAAAAAATAAAAGAAAAATTTAATAAAAGATTCCAAAAACGATATTGTGATATTGTCATTGCTTGTAAGAAAACTTTTTGACCGAATTTGTTTATTAGCATATCCTTAACCCTCTCAGGACCAATGTTGCCTACAGCCTATTGGCAACATTATAGTTCTGTTTTCAGTAAGGAAGAATCAGGATACCGAGGACATAAAAATCGATATCAGTTAACCTTTGTGATCATAGTAATAAGAGCTTGAACTAAAATATTTTTTTCCTCAAATTTTAATTCGGTCCTGAAAGAGTTAATCATAAGTAGTGGTTAAAAGTTGTAAGCGTAAAGCGTAGGTCAATTGTTGATTGGTTGAGGCTGGGCTCCAGGACTCCATGGACGAAATTCACACAACAACACATTAGTGACAGTTCTGCAGAGAAAAAACCGCATACAATACGCTAAGACGCATGATCGTTGGAATTAAATAGAATTATGCCCCTTATGAACGATTTACATGTCTTCCACAATCTTGGCCAAGGCAGTTGGTCTTCGTTTTGTCGCTTCATACCACATACTTTTATTTAATGAGCGGCTAAATGGCATGCATCTAAGCGAATTGTACAGACGAATCAGGATGAATCGAGCTAAGACATAGTAAAATTTAACAAAAAAAAAAAGTTTAACTTCAAATCTTAAATTTAATATCCTGTAGAGTGCAATTAAAAATTCAAAAATAAAATTTTTTTTTTCAATTGAATTATTTTCAACCCTTTTTTTTTCATATATTTTTATTGTAGGTCATTTTCAAAAAACATTTTATTAATATTTTAATTATAAGCCTAATTAATATATGTAGGTACTTGTAAAATAAAAGTATTCATTTTTTTTTCTTCTAACAAATTACTACATAACTAAATGTGTGTTGCATGAGCAAAGTTTGACTGATTTTTAAGAGTGAGAGTTTTGTTAACATCGTTACTTTTAAGTTTTGGTATTTTTTTTTTATATTCATTATATCAGCGCTTGATTATTTAAGATTTCTTCTCGGTTAAATTGTATATCTGCTGTGCAATCACAGAAAGTTCCACATCAATTGGTTTGGTGTCATCGTACAGTGAAGGTGCTTCGCACAATATCATAAAGGTGCCCACCAACGAGGCGATCATAAAAATCCATAGAAATAGACGATCCAGCACCATGGCAACAAAACCCCAATCTTGATCTTCCTGTGTGTTGTGTGAAGAAAGAGAAAGAAATATTAAATAAATTTGTGAAAAAATAAGATAACTTTTCTGTCAATATTTAAACTAAAAATACACGCACCACCTCTGGCAAATGACAGTCAATTTTTTATGCTGCATAGCCAATCGAAAGCACGTAGCATATGCCATTCAAACTGAACTGCAATCAGTTAGACGCCCCCACACCCACACCCCAAACGACTAAATAAATTTCAACTCTAATGATATGTAAACACTACAAGCAGCTAAAGGGTTAAAGCATTTGAACCTCAAGCTGAATAGCAGCTGATAAAGCCAATGGCAGCAGTAAAGTCAAAGTCAATTTTGTGTGTCACAACAAGTACCAGCAGCAGTGGTGGCAGCAGTGGAAGCAACACAAATGCACCTCAAACACATGGCATCAGAGATAAAATATGTAAACGATTACATTGACGAATTGCCACAAATGTATCCGGCAGTTTATCGCAAATAAACATAACCTACATAAAGTTTGAACACAACATGAAGAGTGATTCAATGTGAGTGGGAGTGAGTGCAGGAATGAGGTGAAAGAGGTGAATTTGCTATGGCTTTGGCTTTCGCTTTGGGTTCAAAATGCAAAACAAATGAAGTGGAAAAGTAGTGGCATTCAATATCGACAGAGCGGCAGATAAGCTTTTAAAGTACCAATTGTAGCGGGAATTGAGCATAAAATTGAAATTTTATAGTTAATTTGTTACTTGAATTACCTACTTAACTGGCAAAAAAAGGGTTAATATTGCAAAATTGAAAGCACTTAGTGGCAGCTTTCAGTTTCATGCACTTAATTTTGTTAAGGTTCTAAAAAAGAAAATCGTTGAGTTTCCTTAAATCAAATAAGACATTTAGGGATTACTCTCCGCCTTTAGTGAACTGCTACAATTGAAGCATGAGAAAAAGTTAAAATAAAGTTGGTTTTTTAAAACTGCATTTATTGATAACTTTAACTGGCCCTTGTAGTGCGAGCAATTATTGTTTTCACAAAAAAATGTTCGGAGCTGCCAGCTAAACTCCTTGAATTTGAATTACTGCAAGGATCATTACTACAGTTGTTTTTCTGCTGACCGTTCGCGACCAGATAATACTTTTTTGAATGTAACTATTAAAAATATTCATTATAGGTTGAAGGACTTTAGAAAGATACTAAAATTATAATGTTCCATCAAACTTAAAAACCTTCTAGGGGCTCTGTAGCCAAGGTACTATACGCATTGAATTTTGATCGAAAGGACATTATCAGAACAAATTTCGGTGGCTAATATAATAGGTCAATTTGGTTTGTGTCTATTTTCTTCCAGAATTTCTTGACAAAATTGTCCATGGAAATGAGACATGAACCCTTCGGGAACGCTTTATTTCCGAAAATAAAAAAGAAAAAATTTATTAAATTTTATTTTTTTGAAATCTGTGTGGAAAAATGTAGATAATAACATATTTAACTTTTTTCTTATTTAAAATTATACTTTTAAAATTTTTGTTTAATTTTTCTGTTGTATATAAGATAGAATCGAAAAATATTCTACAGCTATTTTTTTGAGCCTATATATAATGAGAAAATTTGAGATCTCTACTCAAGTAGACCTTTATTTTTTCTCTTTTAATATCTCAAATCCTTTGCTAATTTCACTATAGTCGAAAAAATAAGTGAAGTGTTGAAAAAATTAGAATGAGGTTAAATAAGTAGAAAAAATATGGAAAATATTTAAAAAGTTAAATGAAGTTGAAGGAGTCACAAAAGCTGAAAACTGTTGAAAAATTGGAATAGGGTCGATAAAGCCGATAAATGTTGAAAAAGTCGAAAAAAATCGAAATCGTTCAAAAAAAGTTGAAAAAAGTTGAAAGAGGTTGAAATTGTTGAAGGAGGTTGAAAAACTCGAAAAAAGTTGAATGTAGTTGATAAAGTCGAAAAACATGAAAAATGCTAAAAAAAGTTGAAAGAGGTTGATAATCTCGAAAAAGTTAGTTGAGATTGAAAATGTGAAAAAAGTTGAAAGAGGTTGAAAGAGGTTGAAAAATGTAGAAACAGTTGATAGATGTTAAGAATCTCGAAAAAGTTGAATGTGGTTGAAAAAGTTGAATGAGATTGAAAAAGTCATAAAAACATGGAAAATGCTAAAAAAAGTTGAAAGTGGTTGAAAAATGTTGAAAGAGGTTGAAAAACTCGAAAAAAATTGAATGAGGTTGACAAAGTCGAAAAAATATGAAAAATGCTAAAAAAAGCTTGGAAGAGGTTGAAAAATGTTGAAACAGTTGAAAGAGGTTGATAATCTTAAAAAACGTTGATTGTGGTTGAAAAAGTTGAAAGAAATTGAATGAGGTTGAAAAAGTCGAAAAATGTGGAAAAGGTAAAAAAAGTTTAAAAAGGTTGAAAAATGTTGAAAGAGGTTGAAAATTTCGAAAAAAATTGAATGAGTTTGATAAAGTCGAAAAAACATGAAAAATGCTAAAAAAAGTTGAAAGCGGTTGAAAAATGTTGAAACAGTTGAAAGAGGTTGATAATCTCGAAAAAAGTTGAATGTGGTTAAAAAAGTTGAAAGAAGTTGAATGAGACTGAAAAAGTCGAAAAAATATAGAAAATGTCGAAAAAAGTTGAAAAGTGATGAAACAGTTGAAAATCTCGAATAAAGTTGAATATGGTTGAAAAAGTCGAAAAAATATGGAAAAGGTGAAAAAAGTCGAAAGATGTTGAAAATGTTGAAATAATTGAAAAAAGTTTGAAAAGTTCGAAAAAAGATGAATATGGTTGAAAAAGTCGAAAAAGTTGAAAAAACATGGAAAATGCTAAAAAAAGTTGAAACAGGTTGAAAAATGTTGAAACATTTGAAAGAGGTTGAAGATCTCGAAAAATGTTGAATGGGGTTGAAGAAGTCGAAAAAAGTTGGATGAGGTTGAAAAAGTAAAAAAAAAATATGGAAAAGATGATCAAAGTTGAAAGAGGTTGAAAAATGTTGGAACGGTTGAAAAAGGTTGACAAGTTGAATGTGATTGAAAGTCGAGAATATATAGAAAATTTTGAATATATTTAGTCGAAAAGTGTTGAAACAAATGAAAAGGGTTGAAAATCTTGAAAAAAGTTGAAAATGGTTGAAAATTAGACAAAACTTGAACGAGGCCTGAAAAAGTTGAAAGAGATTAAAACAGTAAAAAAACGCTAATAACATAAATAAAATACAAAAAATGTACGGTTTGGGAATGAAAAAAAAAAAAAAACTATGCAAATTTGTGTTATTTTTACTCAGTAACAATCAAACAGAATATAGAAATATATATGATCACTAGAAATGTCCCGGCAGACGTTGTTCTGCCCTTTCCGGTAGGTGGGTGAATTGATTTACCGGTCTTCGTGAAAGTGAATTTTTTTAAAAAAGTTATGTTTTAGGGCCACCCTAAATAAAATTTTTATAGACCTAACGATGTCCCCTAATATAAGAGACCATGGTGTAAACTCTATGTCAATCGATGGACTGGTCTTTGTGAAAATGCTATTTTAAAAATATTTTTGTATGAGGACCACCCTAAATATGCGCCCTAAATAAAAGTTTTGTAGGCTTAACTATGCCTCTTAATAGAAAAGCTACGTGGTGTGAATTCCATGTGAATCGATGCAGTAGTCTTTGGGAAAATGTAATTTTAAAAATACGTTTGTATGAGGGCCACCCTAAATATGCACCCTATATAGAAGTTTTACAGACTAAACTATGTCTCTTAATATAAAAGCTACGTGGTGTAAATTCCATGTGAATCGATGCAGTGGTTTTTGGGAAAATGCTATTTTAAAAATATTTTTGTATGAGGGCCACCCTAAATATGCAACCAAAATAAAAGTCTCATAAACTTAACCATGTCCTTTAGTATAAAAGCTACGTGGTGTGAATTCCATGTGAATCGATGCAGTAGTCTTTGGGAAAATGTAATTTTAAAAATACGTTTGTATGAGGGCCACCCTAAATATGCACCCTATATAGAAGTTTTACAGACTAAACTATGTCTCTTAATATAGAAGCTACGTGGTGTAAATTCCATGTGAATCGATGTAGTGGTCTTTGGGAAAATGCTATTTTAAAAATATTTTTGTATGAGAGCCACCCTAAATATGCAGCCTAAATAAAAGTCTCATAAACTTAACCATGTCCTATAGTATAAAAGCTATGTGGTGAAAATTCCATGTGAATCGATGCAGTGGTATTTGTGAAAAAGCTATTATAAAAAAAAATTTGTATGAGGGCCACCCTAAATATGCAGCCTAAATAGAATTTACTATCCTATCTCTCAAGTTGGATCGAACTGCACATGGTGTGCGAATTTTATTATAATCGGTTAAGTGGTTTAGGAGTCCATTGAGGACAAACATTGTGACACGAGATTTATATATATTAAGATATAATTTATGTCATACGCTATAAGTATATACGTAGTAAAAAATTAGTATTTGATAAAAAATTTGATTTACAATAATCGGATGAGATTGATGAGAAAAATATCTTCTAACAAAAGCTCGTCAATATTTCCCCGCAAATCTCCGAGAATAAATTTTAGGATGGAAAATGTCCTCTCTACCAAAACCTGGGTTGCTGAAACATCATAAGTAACTTAACCTAATTCAGATTATTCTTTGTCAGAGTAGTTATTCCAAAAGTTCATATTATCAAACGATTTGATTTTACCTATTACTGATTTATTTTTGAGCTCTGTCTCATTCTTCCCAATTTCTTTCAAAATTTCATCAATTTCCATATTTAACAAAAAAAAAAAAAAAAATAAAACAAGTGGGGAATATTTGTCCATTGAAAATTGGTCAGAATGAACCCTCGCACCGTTATAAAAAGTGGTTCGGTTTTCGGTTCGGATCAATCATTTGCCGAAAATTTCGGTTCGCTTAAAAAAAGCGGTTTTCCGGTTCAAAACCAGTTCGGTTCAAAACCGGTTCACGTCCCTGGTTGAAAAACTCGAAAAGAATTGAAAAAAGTTCAAAATTTCAAATAAAATTGAAAAAGGTTGAAAACGTCAAGTTAAAAACTCTTGGTAAATTCAATTAAATTGAAAAAGGTAAAAAAAGTCGAAAGGAAAATGTTGAAAAAATTGATGACATAGTCAAAAAATATTAAAAAAAAAAAAATCAAAAAATGCCACTCCGACTGATATAATCCCGTCAAATTCCACTTTATACCAAAGCTTATGGTAACCAACATCTCTATACCAAATCTTATTAGAATTACTCTTATGGAACACTAAATATAACAAAATTTTTGCTTTAACTTGGAAACTTTTAACTATAAAAATTATATTAAGGGTGATTCCTTAAGCGTTTGGTTTTTGAAAACTAAAAAGGAACAGAAAATTTGCAATACATCAATTTCTGTCATTAATTTTTTAAAGATTATCTTATGTAAATATTGCATGCGGTTACGCCTGAGGTTGTCCATTCGTGAGTTCCAATTCTGGCATACTTTTTCCAGCACTTCTGCCTGTATCTCACCAATGGCAGCTGTTATGTTGTCATTTAGCGATGCAATTGTGGCTGGTTTGTTCCTATACAAGAGAGACTTTGCGTACCTCCACAAAAAAGAGTCAAGTGGAGTCAAATCGCATGGTCCCTGTTGCCAATGAACTGCTCCAAAATGTGAGATTAATTGCTCACCAAACTCGCTTTTATATATAGATCCATGGTTTTGCGTGCCAATTCCAATTCTTCCATTTTTGGCAAAAAAAAAGTCGATAATCATCGCACGGTACCTTGCTCTATTGCCATCAATAACGTTGCTTTTGAAAAAGTACGGTCCAATGATACCACCGGCCCGCAAACAGCATGAAACAATGCAGGATGCATTGGCAGCTCTTGAACTGTCTCTGGCGGTTCTTTAGAACAAATTCGGCAAATCTGTTTGTCGACATACCTATTGAGCCAAAAATGAGCTACGTCGCTGAAGAAAATTTTTCGATAAAAAATTGTATTTTGATATTTTTCACAGAGCACGAATTTCTATGGAAAAATTCAATGATTGAAAGCTATTTGTTTGTTAGTCTATTTATAGTAAAATGGCAAACTTTACTAAGCATTTTTAGCATTTACACATGTAGCACATCACGCATTTAAGTGTCAAAAAACTTACACTAAAAAACAAATAGCAAAAAAATCATCCATTATAATACTTAGTATTCGGTTCAGTAGTTAGTTTTTCACAGGTTAGTTAACTCAAAAACAAAACTTTGCACAACTTTTCTACATTTTTCCACAAAATTTTTCGCTGCAAATATGCTGCAAATACGAAACGCATTATCTTGTGCACAGTGTTCCTTGCAAAGTATCAAAAAGTTGCTATATATAAGCCTCAAATACAACTTTTCCTCGTTGCTACTTTCCAGCATTTATTTTCTTTTATATCCACCAGTGGAGATGTTCACATCAAAAAATGTAAGCCACATCGCCAACATATCAATTGTGCAAAAAACATTCAATCATTGAAGTTGATTGAAAAGGATAACAAGCCACTTCGCAGTCAGTCAGTCACAGAGCCAGCGTGTGGCACAAAAGTAATTAAAAGTGGATTTTGATATTTTAAAAGAAGATTTGCGCGATTGAAGCCTTTAAACTGCAATTGAGAAAAAAAATTGCAATAAAAAGCAAAGCGGCAAAAACGATACAATCAATCGCGCTGTATCGTGGTTTTTACTGCTGCTGCAACGGACTGTGCGATTTTACTGCTAGCGCATTGTAGCATATTGTGGTAAACAACGCCGCACCAAACGGTATGTGTTTGTGCATACAAACAAAGCGCTTTACTCAAATACACTGACACTGATACTGAGTAGCGCTGATTGAAATTCATTGAGTTATCAATGAGAGTAGTACACGGTGAAAAATTTCGAATAGTAAAAAATAATGCAAATGCAGATTTATTTCCTTAATTTTAATTGATAATGCAACGCAAATTCTTTGGCATTGATTTTTGAGAAATAAATTAATTTGAAAAAAGTTTTAAGATTTATGTGTGACGTAAATTTCCGCAGTTTATTTGAAAAAAAAAAATATAAAAAACACCCATTTAAATAAATTCTTAACAAAACAATGAAAAAACTCCAATGAAAAACTTCATGCTATCAGTAACAAAAGTTGGGGCAGCATAGCCTTTCATGCGGCATATAAATTTGCAACAAAAAAACCCACTCGTATGTTTTGCCGCTACAACTTACCGCATTGAATTCATCCTGTCGCTGCATATGATGTTGTATGAACATTACATTATGTATGGCTTTTTCCAATTCGAAAGGATATTTTTTACGTTGTGCCACATCGCTGAGTGAATCATCGAGTCCGGAAAGTACCGAAGGCAGGCCATTGTAGCCGCTTAGCGTGCTTAAACCACCGCCCAGAGCGCCAACGAGGCCACTGAAACTATAAATGAAAGTGAGAAAAAAAATAAAAAACTTTCAAGCATTTTACAATTCAATTGAAATCGATTGAATGAAATAATTAAAATTGCAAAAAAAAAGCGAGAAATTTCATAGAAATGAAATGAAATGTTGCAAAGCTTTTAACGCTAAATCACTTAAGGTTATGAAAACTCACCGGTTTGTTGCCGTTGTTGCATGCAGCCCATTGCAGCCACCAACCCCAACACGTCCACCTTGCATGCGACGTATTGAATCAGGACTGGAACCACCTGAATTCATTTGCATTTCATCCATAAGCGCTTGGCCAAATTTTGTTTTACTCAATTTTTGTCCATAGTTAATTTTACTGGCGGCCAAATCACGCAGCAAATCTTTTGGCACACGCATTAGCAGATACTTTGGCAGCCGCTTGATGAAGAACGCACGTACCCATGGTGCCATCTTGTGTGTGCTCGGCTTGCGATAATGTATATTCAGTATAATAATGGTGATGACAACACTCAGTCCGACCAGCAACATGGTGAAGAGTAGATATTTGCCCAGCAATGGTAGTGCCAGTGATGTTGACGGTATAATTTCGGATATCAGCAAAAAGAACATGGTCTGCGACAGCAGAATGCTAATGCAGAGCGCAATTTTCTCACCAGAATCAGCTGGTAAATAGAAGACCAACACTGAGAGATAAGAGATGCCAACGCAAGGGATAATCAAATTGACAGTGTAGAACAGCGTCTTGCGGCGAAGTGTGATATTGAAGAAAATGTCTGTAATGAGAGCAGAAAATTGGGATTTTAAATGGAATAAATCGTCCTTTAAAATTTTGCTGCACAGCATTACTAATTTCTATAAAATGTTTAAAATTTCCAACTTTTCATCATCATCATCATTATTTTATCTTTAAAGCACAAATAGAAGAAATCTCATAAAAAACATTAAATTTTATTGTTTTATCATTTTTTTTCGTTTTTCAATAAAACCCTTGAGTTATTGCACTCAAATAAATATAAAAAAACCAATAAATAATTGAAAAAATATTTTATGGCCTAAAAGTATGTTACGAAAAATATGAAAACATAATTTCTTTTATTTTTCTTTTTAAAAGAAAAACAACGCGCCACAATAAATTCCCAATACTTCGGATATGCGCGCGTTCAATATAAAATTTGAATGATATGAAATATAAAGTTGAATTCCATTGGGGTGGTATTCAACAGTGTACTCATACTCACGAACACATAAGTAAACATGTACAAAATTGAATGTTGAATGACACGGAATTGAAGTTATAGATGAATGCAAACAGCAAGAAACTTGTCAAATCAAAGTCCTTAAGGATGCATGACGTATATAGACAAACAACAGCCATGCTTCTGGTGTGTTTCTCTTCACATGTGTGTTTGTGTGCGCATAAAGATGCCATAAAGTTTATTATTTTTCATGTAAAAGTATAACCGAACTGTCAACAAGGATTCACACTAATATGTATGAATTTATGTATTTGTACTGGTAAGCCCAGCTAACATTTCGAAAATTGTTGAAATCAACATGTTATAGGTTATGAATTTATGGCTCCGTTTATGGCAAAGTTTTGCATTCTTTTAGGCATTTCTTAAATTTCATAAATATCAATGCACTATGACTAAGGGACTAAGCGTCCCTCTATTGGAGAAACATGAATTTATTCCGACTTAGAGAACTAGAGGTAAAACCATTATTTCTGTTGGATTGCTCCAGGGAAGGAATTTCTTTCTAACTTCAACTAAAACATTAAACTTGAATCTGTTGAGGGAAAAAAAAAAATATTTCTAAAACGTCTTCAATAACAATTACTTGAAACTCTTGCTTATGATTCATATGCGAATTGTCTTGGTGAGTTGCTAACTCCAAACAGTTTCTTATGAACAAACTATCACTTGAACTTAGCATATGAGCACATTCAGCACCAATACCATGAAAATTAAAATATGACTCGAACGCGACTAAAAATGTTTGCTGGGTAGAGAAAGTTGCGAGCGACTGCAGCACAGGGTGCTGCAAAAAAAGGCACTTTGACATCTACCTAAGGCTTTTTATATTTTCATTTCGATCTTCGAACTTTCGCTTACTCTGGGCGTAAGAAATAATCTTTCTGCTTCACCAACTTTACTATTAAATTTTGTCGCTTACGTTTTATTAGAAATTTATGAAAACGAGTTTTTAATTTAATAATAAATTTGTTAAAGTTTTATAAATTCCAAATAAGTTGAGTGTAACAATAGAGTGACAAATAAAACAGCTTTTTGAACCTAAAAATTATAAAGAAAACCAAAAAACTTCCTGCAAAATTTGAGCTGAATATTTCAATGCTAACACTTTTCAAAAAACTGGTGAATTTTTGAAAGAAATTTTGAATATAAAAGATATCATCTATATAAATAAAATGATTGCCATTTTCGATGTTCGCGCATCATGGAAAAACTACTGGATCAATTTTAATTTATTTTATTTTGTTTTATTCCTTAGACACTTGGTCTCAATCTGTAATAAAAATTATCACGATATTCTTTTTAAATAGCAAACTTATAAAATTTTAAAATTGCTTCAAAAAATTAAATGGGCAAATACAAACCATTCAATGGCAAGTTAATGTCTTTTGTCTTCTCAATGGTGTGGTCATTAGGGAATATGGATTAGGGATTTAAAAAACTTAAATATGGGAACCTTTGAAACAGCTAACGCGTAAAAAGTCGTGGGAAGCAGCTTTTTTGTTATAAAACTCAGTGAAAAATGTTTAAAATTTATTTGAAGAAGTACCTATTTTAGAAAATAGTAATTTTGTAATATTTTGCAGCTGATTTCTATGACTTACAAGTCATAGAAAAAATTAATATTTCATCATTTATGGGTTAAATAACTCAAAATATTAACCCGTGTTATTGATAAAACTGCGAGATTTAGTTTAAGATTTAGCAAACTGCATTTAATATTGATAGTTAACGGGTCGTATGAGTAATTTGTACTACTTAATCAGAAAAGGAACTTTTTTTTCAAACAGCTGTTACTCTTGTAAATGTAAGAATATTGATATTTATAAAATGAATTTGTAAAGTTCAATGTACATAGCATCTATATGATCACTCTTATTAAAAAAAATTAAAAGTTTCTGCGGCTGAGTTATATGATTTATAAATAAGGAGAAAATTATTTTTGGATTAAATATTCCAAAATGCTGAGCTAGCGCAGCGACTGCTACAGATTAAGATTTTATGGGGTCCTAATACAACGCACCTTTTTCACTTAAAAAACAGTACGAGACATTCACAAGCTCAAAAACTGAAATTTCACTAAGTGCAATGTTTTTGTGAAATTCACACAAACATCCCAGAACAACAGAGTTTAACTTATTTTTCTTTCTAAAATCACAACGTGACGATCGACTGCATTGCAACAGGCATTTAGGTATCCAGCAACAGACCATTTTGTTAACAGAGGATTAATGTTGTCCATAACACGATCCCAAGGACAATCCCAATCTATTAGTTGGCCTAATTCAAAAATCAATAGGACTTTGTATTGAACGTCTGTAGACATCCAAATATATGGGATCATGAACATCATCTGATAAGTCTGCTGTAATATTTGTAAAAAGATATTATTTTGTTATCAAATAAAAACATATTTTTATTTTTCATTGGATAACTAATGGCATAAATTAATTTCAAAGTCTTGTAACCTCTATACTGATATAAGCATTAATGATTTATATACATATATATATACCCACTCGGTATGTAACGTTTCGGAAACCTTTCAGAAATCTTTCACATGAAATCGTAGTTTAAGATAAGTTTTAGAAAGCTCTCATTTTCATTTCAGAAAGATTTCTGCAATGCTTTAATGTCTGCTTTTTGGAATGAATAATATTCCAATAGTAACAATGTGGAACTATTTTCATAAAATTTTTATTGACAGTGGTAAGATATTTTATGATTAAATTTTGGATCCAATTTCAATAGTTGAATGTTGATTACTTTTGTTTTTGTTCATGATTTAAATTAATATAAAGGGAGACTGTCAATCTTTTACCAATATTTTGAATAGCTTTTTCGGATAACGATGGTTAAGTTTTTGATATTTGCCCGATGATATTGTCTTGAAGGTATTGAACAGCTCAAGGATTATTCAGCTAGTTTTTATTCATCACGAAACTCAAAAAAAAGATGTACAATTCAATATAAAAATCACGGATTTTAATAAAACTCTTGTTTATTTGAATTTTTCTCTCCTCTTTCCATCTAGTATTTTGAATCTCTCGGTAATTTGAACTTTTTCTCTGCTCCCTTGAATTTCAAATTATCGAGAGTCGACTGTATGTCTAATTTTACTAAAAAAAGCCTATTATTATCGACCATGTCTAAATTTTTAATATTGACTCCAAAAGTTTGTAGACAAAAAATTAGTATTTTGAACATATTTTTTATATACATTTATTTGGCAGTGTTGTCAAAAAAAAATGTTAGTCCCCAATTTTTATGCAAATTAAAAGATTTACATTGACACCCTAATGCTCATACGAGTTTTATGCAAAACGTAATTTATCATAAATCAACATAAATCAAAATTTAAATGATGTTAAAAAGATGAAAAGCGTACGAAAAAAAAAACAAAATGAAAAGATATATTTTCAAATTATAAATGTAAGTCAAAGAATATTTGCAAATAAAATATTACAAAAACAAAATATAAAACGACAAAAATAAAATATTTACCACGTATGTACAAATCATTGAAATGAAACAACGAATGAATGATTTGTTAAAAATGGAATATATCTCTAATATTTTGCTTTCAATGTAAGTACAAAGCTATTTGCTTATCTCGCTCTTAAGCCATTGACACTGTGTATGCACAGACTTGTGTGTGTGTGTGTGTGTGATACTAGAATTATTCATTGTGTGTGTATGCGTGTGTGTTTTAAGTGCAATTGTAATGCTGCTCTAATAAATCTATGCATTTAGACTTAAAAATCATTTAGAATTCACACACACTCACATAAATACGTATGCACGCATGCATGAGTCTATATACAAGCGCAATCAAAATGTCAACACATGAATGAACATTTGTTGTTGTTTTTTGTTGTGTTTATTTATTTTTGTTTTTTTTTTCTTTAAAAATTTCTGTATTTGAATTTGGTTGCACTCTGTACAATGAAATCAAATGTCAGTGACAGCTGTTTGACACTCTAGCGTGATAGAGTGTGGCAGGCAGTGTCCTATGCATATGTGTCCCTTTATGCACGTATGCGTGGTGGACACACAAGTGCAGCTGTGCGTTTGAGTTTTTATGTGCGTGTGTACGCATTTTAAATACAACGTCAGTTTATTTGTGCTGATTAATTAATTGTTTTAAAGCGATGATTTATTGCATATAAATGGGGGTTTTTGAAGAGAGAGAGAGAGAGAGAGAGAGAGAGAGAAAGAGAGAGAGAGAGCTCCTTCTGCGACTGTTTTAAATATTCAATGATTGCTACAATATTAATTCATAAAGCAAAAGATTCTAAATGATTACAGATTTATTTTTTGTCTTTCTACTCAGCGTAAAAAGTTTTAGATGGACATAGCTTGACGCCACATTGATTTTTCTTCAACTATGTTTCATAATAGTTCTCATATGTTTCATATATATTTAAGTAAACTTAAACTAACACCCTAAAAACATTTAACTAAGAAGTCCGTAACTAAATTTCCAAAAAAATTTTTGTATAATTTTGTTCATTAATTTTATACCAACGCAAAATTACACAACATAAAAATTGACAACACTCTTACCAGGATATGGTTCCGCACAACATGGATAGTACTTTTCATGACGCTCCGCTGGAACGCCCAATATATCCCATTCAACACTAGGATAATATTCACGTAAATCAATGCCAATTTCAACCTTGTTATCCTTGTCGTTCTTCTGGTTAATATGTTTTAAATCGATCTGTAGGGGATAAGAAAAAGACAGGAAGAAAAGAAAAAAAAACAGTAGAGAATATAAGAAAAATGTCATTAAGTGAGAGTATCAAAGCGATTTCAACGGAAGTGAGTGAATGAAAAACAATGCTGTCATTGTAACTATTGCGCTTGTTGTCATCGTTGTTGTTGTTGCTGTTATGTGCATGGCAAATTTGGTGGTTTCAATGAACACAAAAAGAAGAAGTAAAAAAAACAAATTATAACAGCAAAATCAAAAGCAGCATAACTACAAGTACACACCAATACAACGACAACAACAACTGCTGGCAATAAGAATGAAATAAACAAGCGAACAAAGAGAGCGGAAGTGGCAAAAATGTACGCGTTGTAGCAACTTCCGCTTGAAATACTGAAAAAAAAAAAATAGAAAAACGCGAAAACCAGCGATGCTGCGTTTAAATATAAAAAAAAAACTGTCACAAAATTGGGGAGGAATGTCGTAGCTGTAAGTGTTGGCACATTAAATAGTGTGTGGTGGGGTCTAATACAAAATGAATTGGATCGGGATGGTATACATATTAGAGAAATCTGATCTTATCGAGAAAGAAAAAAAAAACACTAAGAAGAAGTACAAGAAGAACTAGAGAAAAATTAGATTTTTCGTCGAAAACGAATTTTAATTCACATGTAACTTTTTAGTCTCATTCGACTTTTTAGCTTTTTGGAAATTTTTTAGTCGCATGAGATTTTTTATCTCTTGAGACTTGTAGCCGTTATGCAATATTTGATTCACTTGTGACTATCTTACTTTTTAGTCTCATGTGACTTTTCAGCAAATTTTTTAGTCGCATGTGATTTTTTATCTCTTAAGACTTGTAGCCGTTATGCAATATTTTATTCACTATCTTATCACTTATTGGTGCTATACCAATTTTTGCTCGTATGCAACTTTTGGTCATCAACAACATCCAATGTGACTTTTAATCTTATGTGGAAATTTAGTTACATGCTACTTTATGACTTTTGAGACTTTGAGCCATTATGCTATATTTTATTCAAATGTGATTTCTTTTGTTATATGTTGGTGCTATAATAATTTTTAGTCTTATGCGGTTTTTTATTCATCTAATATATCCCAATTTAATCCCTTTTAATCTCTTGAGACTCATGCGACTTTTTAATTTTATGTGAACATTTCGTCACATGCAACTTCTTATCTCATCTTATCTCAATATGAACTTTTAGGTAGTATGCAACTTTGTAGTCTTATGCAACTTTTTAGACTTAAGCTAATTTTTTAATCGCATGAGATTTTGGGGCAGTATGCCATATTTTTAAACATCTGTGATTTCTTTCGTAATTTGCCGCACAAGTTTTAAGTTGCATGCGACTTTTTAGCTATGAGAGGCATCCCATGCGACTTTTAATCTTTTGCAACTTTTTTATTCTATGTGAAAATTTAGTCACATGCGATTTTCTAGCTTTATGTGAATTTTTTAGTCGCATGCAACTTTTTAGTCTTATGCAACTTCTTAGTTTTAAGCTAATTTTTTAATCGCATGAGACTTTGAGCCATTATATCATTTTCTTATGTACCTGTGATTTCTTGATGCTATACTAATTTTAAGTCGCATGCGACTTTTTAGCTATGAGAAATATCCCATGTGACTTTTATTTTTAAGAAACTTTTTTATTTTATCTAAAAATTTAGTCACATGCGATTTTTTATCTTATTTTGAATTTTTTTAATCGCATGCAACTTTTTAGTCTCATGAGACTTTTAGGCCTTATTTGATTTTGATTCATATGGGATTTTTTGTTGTTGTCAGAAACACACTGTTGGTGCTGTATTAGGTCTTAGTATTATACCACTTTCATGTCGCTACTCACATATTTCGTCGCATGCAACTTTTTAGGTATTTGATACACGAATGATAGTGGTTTATGGGTTTGTATAAAGAAGTTTGCAGTCGAAGACACGATATTATGAGTTGGCATTGGCAATGAGTTGTACTTCTTTAAATGGAACAACATTGCGCATTGCAAAGGAAGCCAGGTACTTACTTAAGTAGATGACATCCTATACTCAAAGCTATTTTGATAAACCAACTCTGTCTATCCATTATATATTTTATTTAACTGTAATCATGGGAAATCATAATCGATACTTAGATACTTTTATCAATACTTTTTCTTCAGCACTATTTCACTATTTGATATTCTAAATTTAGTAGAATGGTTAAGTTTGCATAATGTAACAATTTGCGCTAACAATTTGACAGAATGATGGTTGGTGGTGGTGCTGGTGACGCTGTTGGCGGCGGCAGTCGCGACAACAAAATTGGTATGGGTTTTGCTAAGTGCGCCATTTTAGTTTGACTTAAGTTGTGAAAATTTATGGTCTTCTGTTTTTATGACAGTCGCAGACAATGAGCCACAATTTTTTTTTTCGATTCAAAAGTTTTTCTCTCTATTGTCTTCCGTTTGGTACACTTTTGTAATATTGTTGCCATTGTTACTGTTGCTGTGTTGTTAGTGTTGTTGCTACATTAGTTTTCTTTGTATTTTAATTTCCTTTACAAGTTATTTGGCGAAAGAAATCAGGAACGTCCTTCTTAATGTTTTTGATGTTTGGCAAAATGCAAAACAAAACAAGAACAGAAAAAAAGAAAGAAAGAGGGTGGGCTAATTGAAGTAGGAGAAAGCCTGTTAAAAATGTATAAGGCTTTAAAAATTACAAAGGAAAAAGTTCATAAAAATTGTGTGAAAATTAAGTTTGAATATTAAACTTAAATTTCACTATTATTAAGCAAAAATATTGATATACTGACTTTTTCAATTTAAAAAAAATTTGCTCTTTTAATTCTTTGAAAAACTTTCAACTTAAGCACCTACCTGATCACCATCGTATGTCCATGAACCGAATTTCATGAAGCACGTCTGCTGATCGAATGGAAAGTAGCGCACATCAATCTCACAGGATGATTTAAAAATAGCTGGCGGTGTCCAGACCACTTTGCCTGTGTAGTGTAATATGGCTTTGGTCATCGTTGTAACGACATATTCACCATCAGCGCTGAAATTTTGGGAAACTGATCGGATCGCATTCTTTTCCAAATATTTATTAAATTCCCAACTTACTTGTTATACAGCACAATGTCTGGCAGCCAAATGTGTTCAGATGGCACATACAGCTCAGTTACACCACCATACTCTGATGGATCCCATTTGAATTTATGATCTTGCCATTCGTGCTCGAGCCAGACGTTTGTGGTTAAGATTTGATCTTTAAGATTCTGCAATGAAAGAATTAAAATTAATCAAAATTATCTGTTAATTTTTTTCAACACAAAATAATGTGGTATTTATATGTAAGTCCTTAATCAAAAAATATATTTTGCCTTGATTGCTCTACGTCAAACTTTTTCGGATATTTAATTAACTAAAGGATACTAAAGACGAGGGCTATTAGCGAAACCCCCCAAAAAATAGAAATTTCAGAAACTATTTTAATAAATATTTTGAGAAGAACCCAGAAGAATTCTGTGTAAAATCGTTGAAGGAAAACAGAGGTCGAAACATTTTGGAAATATTGAAATTTTTAATGAAGTGTAGAGAAAGTTGAAAAATGTTGATAAAGTCGAAAAATTTTCAGAGAGTCGAAAAATGTTGATTAAACTGAAAAATGTTGATAGAGTCAAAAAATGTTTTTTAAGTCGAAAAATGTTGATGAATTCGAAATATGTTGATAAGGTCGATCGATTAATGTTGAGAAAGTCTAAAAATGTTTATAAATTCGAAAAATGTTGATAAGTCGTAAAATGTTCAGAAAGTCGAAAAATGTTGATGAGTCGTAAAATGTTGATATGTCGAAAAATGTCGATAAGTCCAAAAATAGTGGAAAAGTCGAAAAATGTTGATAAGTCGTAAAATGTTGATGTGTCGAAAAATGTTGATTGCGTCAAAAAATGTTATTAATCTCAGAAAATATTGATTAAGATGAAAAATGTTGATAAGGTAGAAAATTGTTGATTAAATCAAAAATGCTGATAAAGTCGAAATATGTTTATTAAGTCGAGAAATGTTGATGAATTCGAAATATGTTGATAAGGTCGATTAATGTTGCGAAAGTCTCAAAATGTTTCTAAATTCGAAAAATGTTGATAAGTCGAAAAATGTTGATTAGTCGAAAAATTTTCAGAGAGTCGAAAAATGTTGATAAAGTCAACAAATGTTGATAAAGTCAGAAAATGTTGATTAAACTCAAAAATGTTGATAGAGTCAAAAAATGTTATTGAAGTCAGAAAATATTGATTAAGACGAAAAATGTTGATAAGGTAGAAAATTGTTGATTAAGTCATAAATGTTGATAAAGTCGAAATATGTTTATTCAGCCGAAAAATATTGATGAATTCGAAATATGTTGATAAGGTCGATTAATGTTGCGCATGTCTCAAAATGTTTCTAAATTCGAAAAATGTTGTAAAAGTCGAAAAATTTTCAGAGAGTTCAAATATGTTGATAAGGTTGACTAATGTTGAGAAAGTCTAAGAATGTTGATAAAATATGTTAATATGTTGAAAAATGTTGAGAAGTTCGATGAAGTTTCCAAAAAGTGAATTTTCGAAATTATATCTTTAACTACTGATTGAGTATTAAATTATTATATGACAGTCGCATAGAGCATTCAGTTTCCTACAAATTTTTTAAACGTAGCATTAGATAAGTCCATTGTATTTGTGAGTTAAATCGTTTCAAAACAGGGCATATGTTACATTTGAGTACCTTGCAAGACTTCATAATTTCCAAAGTTTATTGAGTTTTATTTTCTCATCTACATGTCTTGTGGATTAGTAACTTTTTTTAAATACTTTAATCTATAAGCGCAAATGGCTCTCAAATACTATTTTCCCCAAACTTTTTCGATCCAAGCAAACATTTACATAATGTCAATGGTGAGATCAATGAGTGATTTTTTGAAAATTTAAGAATAAATAAAATAGTGCACTTAATTTCTTAATAGCAAGTGTAATAGTGTGGTGAAATACATCACAGTTTTAACATGAAAAACTACCATGGCTCTTTTGAAAATATATTTAAAAATAGAAGGCATTCTGGTTTCAGCCCAATGCTCTCGTAGAATGTATTTACTTCAGCAAATATTATCATATTAAAAACTAAGAAAATTAAAAAGGAACGCAAAATGAGATAATGAGCATAATAGAAATAATTGGTTATCCTTGATGTTCTTGAAAGTTTCTTAATGCGAAAACTTTTTTTTTATACATTTTTAGAACAGCGTTTGTTTTTTAAAGGAACCTTAGTCTCTGAGAATCTTTAAACTCGAGCTACAGTAATTTCTGGCCAATAAACGAATTCTTCAACACAATTTTTATAGTTGAATTTCAGCTCTTAAAAAAAAGCACAGAATAAAAAAAAAAAGTTTGCACTAATTTACTCCTTAATATTATGAATATACTGTATGTACGTACATATTTTTTAAGCTTTTCAAACAATCAAAATAAAAAAAAAATAAAAATTACTAAGTCCTTAATAAACAAAATTCATTTGCAAACATCCTTCATAATTGGGTATATACAAATATAAGAACAAAAAACATAAAAGTGCTGAATATACGATAATTGAGCAGCATTGATAGCACCCGAAATAGCAACCCAAAAAAAGAAACAAAAATTTCTGATGAAAATAAATCAATTAAACATTGAAAAATGTTACGAATTTCAAAGGAATCAAAGAGCGCAGTCAATTCAAAATTAAATTGAATAGACATTTTCAAATTCAATAAACCTTTGTCGACATTTTATTTGCAAATGAAATGAAATGTAATTTTCTGTTGAAATTTTTGCAAAAAGTTTTAGATTGTGCTGCTTCAATGAAATGTTTTTTTAATAATATTTCGCAATAGCTAACCATTAGAAAGCAAAATTTGTATTCTGTGCAGAAGTAACGAGTACTTTTGATTAAATTCATATACAAAACTAAAAATAGCATTTTCTTAAATGACATGTCTTTAAGTATTTTTCTAGAATTCATAAAATTCTTACAGCATTTGACATAGCGCAAAAAAAGAAAGCAATTGAAAAATTTAAAGTACAAAATCACTTAAGCTCCCCGTGTAACAGTAGTAGCAACAACTACAAAGTAGAGCCAACAACATCAGCATGCAACCAACGCCATGCAGTGTTGCCCACAAATAAAGCAGACGTATTAAAAAATAATAGTAACTGGAAATGCAATTCGAATGCAGCAAGGAGCATCAAGCAGCAGGATAAGCAAGTCACAAATACTCCGTACAGCTGCAGTCATGCGGAAATTAAATTGAACGCAATCTCTTTGGTTAGTTACTGCCTGCCTGCCTGCCTGGTGCCACCATCCAAACAGCGACAAATATGTCGCTTATACTACTCGTTGCACAAGATATTTATTGGGCATAAGAAAAAGAAAAAAAAAAAAATGTCGTCATCATCGGCAACGTCATCATTGTAAGAAATCCGGAAAAGATTGCATTTCAGTGGAGAAAGTAAAAAGAAAAACATTTTGTTTCCGATCGGTTTCGCTAGAAAATGAAACAATTTTATTTATAAATGGATAGCGTAATAAAATGCACGCACATAGGTTTTACGCCTGAAATTATGCAACATTTTCTTAGCTAAAGTCTTAACGACAGCAATGCATTTTCAATTACGAGTAACAGAGGTTGTAAGAAATAAAAAATTACAAAAAATCAATTGGAAATTTTGTGTTGCAATATCGCTCAAAGTAATGTCGTGAGAAAAAAATCTAAAGCGGAATAAAAAATTATTTGCTTTGAGCCTGATTTCTTGTGAAAATGTCGATTGCTGGTAGATGTTTTTTGGAATAATTTTTGAGTGTCTTTATTCTTAAAAAAAAGACAAAGAATGAAATATTTCAAAAGGAAAATTCACAAATTTAAATAAAATCATATCATATCCATCCATTTTTCGAGTAAAATATCGGTTGATTTGATATCATCAAAAGCGAGTTTCGCATAAAGTTGTTAAATTAGGCCTTAGCTAATAAAATTGTAGAAGAATAAATATGAATTTCTCAATCGTTTATGCATGACAGCCCAAAAGCTGATTAGATTAAAATTAAAAACAATTAAAAACCAATGAAAAGCAAAAAACTTAAGCCCTTTTGAAGTACTATCGCCTTAACTTAGTACACCCATTCTTAGCCCAAATCAGTGACTACACATTTCAACTGTTGGAATATACTACTGAGTATTTCGCTTACTAAAATGATAACGCTGGATAGTGGATCTTAAGCATTCGTGGCAATTTTTGTCGCTTGCCAAACAGTTCGCCAACATGTCGTATGAGTAACATTTTATGTTCAGAAACTAAATTAAGTAAAACATTGCATTTGAAAATGAATTTCAGGAAAAATATAAAATTTTAACAAAAAATATCGTGGTTTTTAATAAAAATATTTAATAATTTCAATTGTTAGATGTATTGATTCATAAACAAATTGTAAGCAGCGTCGCGGACGATTATTTTGATACGTGCGAGTTTTTATAAGAACTTTAGGTAATAGTCCTGTCAGTAACAATTTTGGGCTTGAAAAGAAGGTGGAATAAGTTCGATTTGTATGCCTCTCATTTTCGGGCTTGGTTGTTTTTTTCGACAAACGCTTGCCAGTATCTATTATTCAGTGAAATCTCTAGTCGCGGACAGCTCCGCAGTCGGACGTTTCACATGGAGTGTTAAATTTCTTAGTTTCAAGTTTTTCGCTGTTTTTTAGACGTTGAAAAATCTTAATTTTTTTTTTTGTTATAGATAATATTAAGTCCCAAAATTCGAATTTTTTCACATTTTTTACTTGGAAAAAATCGAATTTCGGGACTGAACATTATCTATAATAGAAAAGAAATTTAAAATTTTTAAACGTCAAATTTTTTGCAAGAACTTAATCTTCATTTTTCAAGAAAATTCAGGTATCCATTCTGTGAAGAAATAAAAGTTACGAGCAAAAAACACGTTTTTTAGTCAAAGAGAACCTTCAGGAGATTCAAAAGTGATCGATTGGTTTTCCTCGGAACGAAAAATAAAAAAAAAATGTTGCAGATTTCATTTTTAAGGGTCCTTCTTACTTTTGAGTCGGTGTCTGGCTGACTTTATTTTGCTTCATACAAATCGATCCGGTCTAATATACAGGCTCTATTTCTTCGTCATTTGGTGGACTCTGCCGTGGCCGAAGAATAGCACTGGAACCGGAGATGTCCGCCTAAGAGAGCTTTCTTTGTGCTTATTACGTCATATCTCGCAAATTATTCAAGTTATTGTAATAACATTACTATACATTATTTAACCAAAAGTAGCCTGAATTAAAGAAGAAGGCATGGTCTTTTCGAATTTAAATTTCTGTTTCGACTTTTTTGACATTTTTCAACTTCTTCGATTTTCTCAACCTCTTCCTATTTTTTTAACACTTTCCATATTCTTCTGACCGTTTCAACTTTTTCGACATTTTCAACTTTCTTCAAGGTACATAGTATGCATGTAAGTTTTTCAGCCTTTGCAACTTATTCGATTTTTTCGACAGCTTTTTTGATTTTCTTTAAGATTTTATCAACATTTTCCATATCTTTTGACTATCCATATCCAACGTTTTTCAACTTTTCTTGACTATTTCGAACACTTTCCATTTTTCCGATATTTTTTCGCCTTCTTCATCATCAAGATATTCATAAAAATATCAAGCTATTTATAAAAATATCAAGTTATTTATAAAAATATCAAGTTATATTTATGAATATAAACTGATTCCACTCGGGTTTCGGCCTTGCAATGCATAAAGCTCCAAAACGGATGGGCGGACTAATATAAAACTTGGCACGAAGTATAAACATAATATTGGCATTTTTTAAATGCACTTAAAAAAAAATTTTTGTTAGGCGAACATTGTAAAAATAGACAAAGAATAATGTTTCTCGTTTTTTTCAGTGTATTTTATTTTTATTTCAAAAATCCAATTACGAGGTTAAAAATGCCAATAAATGAAGTATAAAATCCAGTAGTAAATTCATTTTACCAGATTTTTTTTAAGCTGAATAATGGCATTTGAAATAGTACATACCTTACGATTTCTTAAATTTTCAAAGACCCATTTTGTAAACCAGTGTTGGCATTCTAAGAATATTTTGTTTCTGTGTCGAGGACATATACAGGTACAACATATTCAAATATATCTGAAATTGGAAACATGAACCCCTTTTCCTCTGTCCGCTTCGCGTGATATGCCCGATATATGAGTTCTATTGAAAGTCAGTATGAGTGTAAGTACATACTTATGTCTACAGAACTTTTGCGGCAATATTCTTAAAAAAGGCTAGCTTTCGATTTATATGATGTACGAGAAGTTAGCCCCTCACTTTTGAAATTTTTGAATACATTTATTTGTGCTTCTCTGAACTCTTTATATGCATTGAAAATCAAAAATTTATCTTAGTTGAAACCACGCAATGCTCCTTCAGAATTTAGGTTTAATTCCTTAGGTTTCTTACATTCATAGTTTCACTTACCAAATCAATCAACTGCGACAGTCGCAGCCCAAGCTTCACCAGCACCGTGTCCGTATTATTACTCACAGGTCGTATCAATCTATTGTAGTTACTCAGCAGGTCATCGTATAGGCGTTTAGCATCGGGATTGGCATTGACACTCTCACATAGCAAAACAATCAAAAGGAAAATGTACAGCCATTTAAAATTATGCCAAAATGTCAAAGGTTGCTTGGCCATTTTTGGAGGGGGTGTAAGCAATTTTACATAACATACAAAAAACTACACATCTGGTCACTTTAAATGAGTGCTAACGTCATACAAAATGCACTGTGAACGTCACTGAGATAATGATTACGCGTTTAAAATGTTGCAATTACAAATGAACGAGGAAATGGTGGAGGCAGCAGTGAACGTATGCTGCGTTTGAACAAATGCGGTATTTAGCAAATGCCGACACTAAATTGTTGTTGCTATTATAGCTATTATTACGAGTATTGTCCTTGATGCGCTTTTTGCAACAGACCGGTGTTTTATTTATAAACACATGCACACATACACACACACAAAATAAACACATACACGTGACTTGTAGTTGTTGTTTTGTTTTCACAGTGACGTCTGCTACTGCTAATTGCAGCTTTAGCATAAGACGTCATAAAAGTCTCCACTCCACAGTTTGACAGCTACATTTGACATTTGTAGTGTGCTTAGCGCGTTTGACAGTTCAAGCTTTTGACGTTTCTTTGTAACGTTTTGTCGCTTGTCGATGCTGCTGCTGTTGCTGTTCCAATTCTGTGTCATTGACATGAATGTTGCGGCGGCGTTTTAACGCCCTTTATTTTTTTGCTCAATCAGGTAGGGTTTGGTAGGCAATGCTGATAAAATTGCGGCAGCAAAAAAAAAAAAAAAATGGACAACGCAAATGTCAAATGCTTGAAAATAGTGGATTTATCACGTTTCTATTTTATTTTACACAAACTTTTTCACGATTTTCTTTAAAGGAAAATGTAAGTTAATAATTTTGTTTTCTTGTTAAAAAAAACTTTATACTCTAAAAGTGCGCACAATTTTTGCTGAAAAGTTTCCACTTTTTTTTTTTGTTTTGCAAACGATTTTTTTTTCCGTAATTTTTGTCGTTGATCTCGCACAACTTTACACTGTCACTCGTCGTCCTGTGTGAAAAATCACAAGAAGCGTACTGACACAGGTTTTGTTTTTGTAGCTGCATGCAGCCAGAGCCATTCAAGCAGCAGCTAGTACTTGTCCCGCAAAAGAAAAAAAACATTATTCGGCAAATTAGTTGTCCAGTCTTGGGTGTAGAGATTTTTCCAGCTTCCAGCTTCGTGTGCTACAAAAATGTTGCTTTATCTTACGGAATTTTGTAGCTGTTTGCTGCAGATGCTGTGAGTTGATGCATGCGCGCTATTAAGCAGCTGTGCCACCCTTTTTCTGCTTGAGTTGGCATAAATGCGGAGCATTGCTTTCGTTTCAAAAAACCATTTTGCTAGAGAGCATGAAGGCAATAAAAGTAATGTATTTCGATAAAAAAAACTTCTTTAGCTTTGCAAAACACATATGGACTGAAGAAAGACTTTTGCAAATTTCTTTAAACTTTAATTTAAGTCATGTAAATTCAAAAAATTACTTTTGTAAGCAAAATATATGCAATGTAGGTACATTAACTGAATCAGCCCTTGGAGATTTTATTTTATGTTGCAAGAGAAAATTCAGCTCTCTCTTCATTTTGACGCCAAGCGCTCACATTTCTGCAATGTTTCTGCAACGCTTCTGCAATGTTTCTGCAATATTTCTGAAAGTGTTTTGGAGACTTTTAACTGAAAGTAGTAAGTATGGATTGTCTCTTTTGGAGTTGTTACTGAAAACTCATAAGAGATAAAAACTCAAATGGCTTTACATAATTCAATGATATCCATAAGCATTACCTAAAACTTTGTTTGCTATTGAAGTTGTCTCCAATTTCATCTCATGAAATTTATCTCATGAAACCATATTAATAGTTAGTTAAAGCCCGAATGCCATTTTAAAACACACCCATGAATTGGAAATTAAACTAAACTCAACTGAATTCGAAATTGGTTGATTGTAAATTTTTTGCTATTTTTTCCAAATTTTTAACTAAATTATTACCTTCTCATTATCCCACTGAAAAAATGCTCTCTGTAAAAATCTCCCTAAAGAAAACTCTCCATGCATAAGCCACAGCCCAAAAAAAAAAACTCATTTGTTGTTGTTCGTTATATAGCTTTTTCTAAATTCCTTGTTGCTTACTTTTTAACACTCGTTTATCGCTTGCTATCATTATCAATCCATAGAATTTCATCTTTAATGTTTTGTAGTTGTTTCAGCAATGCTAAATGCATTGTTCTCCCGCTTTTGACGTTTTGTATCTTTTGTCGCATCGCCACATGTACCATATACTAATTTGTCCACCACCACTGTTGTGATACGTGATGGCAGCAGTGAATTTGGCGCTGCTGATGTTAACACCTGCATAAAAGCACACATTCAAGCGCACGCACAACTGTCCCAATAGGGAAATGCAGTAGTGATTCATGAAGCACAGGACTAACATAAAAAAGTGAATAAGAACACCTGCATGGAAAAACAATTTAATTGAAGTTTGGTTTCAACAAGATGGTGCCACATGCTATACGGCTCGCGATACCATGGACCTAATGAGCATCGAGTTTGGTGAGCAATTAATCTCATGTTTTGGAGCCAAGATCATGTGATTTGACCCAGCTATACTATTTTTTATGGGACTACGTGAAGTCTCTTGTATACAGGGACAAGCCAGCTACAATTGCAGCCCTGGAAGACTGCCATTGGTGAGTTATCAGCCGAAATGCTGGAAAAAGTATGCCAAAACTAGAGCTAACGGATTGATCACCTCAGGCGTAGCCGCGGGCAATATTTACATAAAAAAATCTTAAAAAGTTAAATGGCAAAAATTGGTGTATCGGTTTAAATAAAAATTTTTATAACTTTTGCAAATTTGTAGTTATTTTTTTAATTTTTAAAAACTAAGCGCTTAAGAAATCAACCTAAGCTATTTGATATTATTGGTATTGGTAGATATGTTGGTTGAATGAAAAATATTTCATAGTTGTAAATATTAACTTTGTGCAGAAATAATACCTAAATGCTGGAAACAAATCCAATGATTCCAATATAGGGTAACTTGCGATCGCTGAGCTCGAACCTGCCATCAAATTTTGCCCTACATCGTTTCTTGATATTGGTAAATTAACCTGATTTTGACATGTTAACAAATGGTCTCCTATGACTTCTTTATTGCATGCCTCAGAGCTTTGTTGCCTGCGGCAAAGTTATTCCTCATAAAAAGTCAAAAACTTTTTCCAATTCTATCATCATTTTCTAGCCAGCCTATCTAGCATTTTATTCAAATTTTCTGTTAAAAAAAGTGCTCAGGAGTTTGTAACGTGTAATAGGATTTTTCCGAAAAATTGACGAAAATGCTCCATAAGGGGCTTAAGAATTTCTGCTGAAGGTGTAATATAAATGAAAGATTTTTTTTCTTTTTATAAGAACAGCTTTGCGACTTTATTACGTCTCTCAGTTGTAATAATAAATTATCATTTATTTTTAAAAAAAATTAAATCTTTAATGAAGAAAGCTACAAAATATTGCTGTTGGTTGATAGCAGGCGAATTTAAGCTCAGAGTCCCTTGCTTTGAAAGTTATAGTCTTAACCATTGATTCATTGATTTGAAAATTTATACACTTCAATATAGTCCGAGGCAAATATCTGTGATCCATTCTTATATCATGCAAAGTAAAAATATATAAAGAAGTAGATCACAATTGGAGTAAGCTGCTGATTTGAAAGGTGCATTCATGTGTCATACTGCGATCAATTCGATCGTTGGATTTTTTTGATAGTTTCATAGACAAAAACTCAAACTTTGAAGAGTAGTTCTTTCGAAGTAAATACGTTTTGTGGTTGGCAAAACCCATTACTGACAAAATCAACCAAAGTCTTTCAAAAAAAAAAAAAATTTAATCTGCATATCGATCTTTATATCGATGTTCGCATATCACGCAAAAACTGCTTGACCTATTTCAATCAAATTTACTAAGGGTAATTTCTTAGATGCTTGGTCTCAATCTCTAATTGAAATTGTCACGATATTCCTGTTAAATATAAAAATATTTAAGTTTTAGAATTGCTAAAAATATGAATTTCACACATAGAAACAAGCATGTAAACATAACAAATCGTTGAATGGGAATTGTATGTGTGCGTGGTTTGTTTTTTTGTCGTTCCCATGTCAATTTAAAAATAAATAAACTGTTTACTAAAAATCTTGTATAAAATTTTGAAATGTCTGCAAATAAAAGATGTTTGCTTAAGAAGAAAATATTTGAAAAATTATTAAAGTTGTGTTCAAAAATTTGTCAAATAAATTTATAAGAAACTTAGAGCTATTGGTTTATATATTTCGTACTAACAAGCACCATATCATTATAACCTGGTGCGTTAACGTCCTTTTGAATGTAAATAAGGTAATGATACATTAAATTTTATTGTCCGGTACTTTAATGTTCATAAGTGACCGAAATAACTTCAATAATAACTCAATTAAAAACAGGCTACGCGTACAAGGTCGCGGGGATTAGCTAGTCATAAATGAAATTTTTCAAAAATTTATCAAAAATTTCTTATTTTTTTATGTTTCTATAGAAGTTCTACATGACTTTTATTTTTCTTGATTAATATTATTTTTGATTAAAAATATGCAGATAAGTATCGTATTAATAGTTTTTTTTTTCAAATAAACTCTTTAACGATTACGGAGTGGTTTTAACTTTTAAACCCATAATCATTACTGTCTGTGTGCTTTAATCACAATTTGCGCACAAAAGTCGCTGCTGCTTTTGATTTCGCCACCCTTATCTACCTGACTGTCATTGTCTGCTTGTCTGTCTACCTGTCGCAATAACTGTTCGTTAGCTTGTTTGCTGTCATCAAAGCATTCAACATTATTTTAATGTTTTGTTTTTCCTTTGAAATTTCCTTGGTTTATTTTTTCCTACGTTCTTCACTTATAATTCGGGATAAATTTTGAGAAATTTGCGCAACGTGATGAATGCGGCATGCGACGACAGTGGTGGTGGTGTGTGTGTATGAGAGTACCGCTATCAATGAAATGAACAACGCCAACTATTTTATAGTTGCCGAACACAAGCGCTATTGCCGCTATGTTGTTGACATCAATATAGTTATTGTTGTTGTTGCTGCTGCTAGGGTCCTCACATGTAATCGCTGTAAAATTGTCTTTGTGTGTGTGCGCTTCTAACTACGTGTGCATGTTTTGATCTCTCTCTCTCTCTCTCTAATTTCTGTGTGTGTTAGTAAAGGTATTCGTATGGCTTTGTAGTAGTCATTGCGCTATCAAAGCCAATTGTTTATGGTAGTTTCTGCTGTATGTTTTTCTTTGTTGTCTTTTGTGGGTTTTACTCATTAGAGTTTTTGGTTAACGTTTGGGACTTAAGTTTGATGAGTTTGTTTGTTTGTTTGTTGTTGTTGTTGTCTTTGGGTTAACTTTCATTGCTATGTATTTGTGTTGTTATCGCAACTTTGGGTTTTATTACACAACATTTTGTTGCAATTATAAGTTTTTAGTTTTGTTAATGATCGGATTAAATAGAAGGTTGCAGGCAAAAAAAAGTTTGCCTTTTGAACTCAACTCATAAATAAGAAGTAATTTCCGAAATATCTGAGTATGTATGCAACCAAGTATGTATATAAGTATGTACTTATCTTATCGTATCAAGAAATAAAATTTAAGTTTCATGTATATTAGAATGGTGAAAGTTTGTAACGTTTATCAGGGATATTTGTTAAATGGTTAATTTTGTTTGGTATTTGCTTACATCGATAAAAATGTGTTGGAATGTATGCAATCGTTCAGAACATTCATGCTAAAATGATATGAGATGAAATAAGTCAAAAGATTGGTACCAAACATGAGCCACATTCATTTGAAAAATCGTCAAAAAAAATTTTAGAATAGTTAGAAGTATTTTGTTGTAACTTTTACTGAGAATATGAAGCTAAATTCAAAACTTCGTGAGTTTTCATTTAATTTTTGATTGTTATAGGAGTTGAAAATATCTTAAGGTGACAATATCGTTGGAACAAAAAGCCTCATCGTAAAGTGAATTTTTAAAAAATTTTATGAGAAAAACATGGGATAAAAAACTATCGCAATGCTATAAATTTTAAAAAGATGTGTAGCTTAGTGATAGCGGTTTTTTTTTTTGTTAGGAATGTACTGGAGTTAAAGTCGAAATGTATTTATTTGGATAGCGAATATATTTTAGTTATGCACTTTGAAAAATTTTTGAAATTTTCCTTAAAAAACATTTTAAATTTTTTTTAAAAAAATTTATGAATTTAATAATTGAAATACATTAAAAAGTTAATTAAATTTTTTTTTATGAATCTTTCTTCAAATTTTATATAATAAAAAAAAGTAACTACTAACAGAGTTTAATGAAATTGTAGACAAAATTCGTCCATTATACCAAATAAACTCCAAATGAGTCAAAGTACTTACGAATATATTTCACATTTCAAATGTACTAAAAAATACAAATGTTTAATGCTATGAGTAGTGTAGCTGTGAGAGAGAAAAATGTCATGACATAAAATTTTTCGATAGAAAAAATCAAATCAAATAAATTAAAAATCATGTTATATACATTACATAATTGTATGATACATACAGAGATAAAAATATCTTAAGTTACTACGGATAAAAAGATTCAAAATCGAATAAGCCATTTATGTAAAAATTTTCGATAAAAAGAAATTATTATAAAAAACATTACTATTATCATTAAGGTAGACTTTGGTTTAAATGTGGAGTTCTGAGAAAAAAGCTTCTTGTAATCAACTTTGCAAAAAAAAAAATTAGAAAAATGTTGTGAGATAAAAAAATCGCAAGAAAAAAATCGCGTTGAAATGAAAAGCTCCAAAATCAAAAGTGAATTTTGTGAGAAAAATTGTGAAAAATAAAATTAGAAAAAGGCTGTCATTTTAGGATTTAAAAACAAATTTAGAGTTAGAAGAAAAACATTACTGGATAATAAAAAAAACTGTCATATACAACATAAATCACGTGACATAAATATTTTATGAGACAAAAAGATCGCAAGATAAAAATCTCATTTAAATTATGCCGAAAATCTTATCGCACGTGCTCTTTCTAAAAAATGTTCGAAAAAAATATCATGCGATAAATATTGTCATTTTGATATTTAAGAAAATTTCAGACAAGGCGTGCAGTTATGAGATAAAATTTTATGATACGCTGTGATACATATATTTGTATGTTGGCAACCTGTAAGTCAAATAGCGTCATTTATCATACGTTTCCAAAGTTTCAAACGTTAGTCTGCAACTTGACATTAACTCAATAATCACCTTCCCACCACCAAACGCTTTTATGCGAATTGAAAGTTAAAGCAATAGAAAGTTGCTGCTGATTAGCGGCGGCAACTTCTTCTCTCATGAGGCACATTTCCACATCGCTGAACAAGTTAATAAACAAAATAACTGTGCATGTGTGGAGAGAAAAACTCTCAAGCAATTCAATCAAGTTCTTTATATGCCCAAAATATTACTGTTTCATATGAATGAACCAAAAATTTGGAGCACAAAAACTAACATGCCGTAAGTTATAGCATATAGAAAGGCCGAAATGTGCAAAAATGTCAAATTGTCTTGGAAGTATTGAATTCTGAAGAAGCTACAAAAGCCGCAGCTTTTTTTCGGTATGTTTATTCATAAA
Source organism: Tricholauxania praeusta (assembly GCA_949775025.1). Classification (NCBI taxonomy): domain Eukaryota; kingdom Metazoa; phylum Arthropoda; class Insecta; order Diptera; family Lauxaniidae; genus Tricholauxania; species Tricholauxania praeusta. The sequence goes on from OX459029.1 coordinate 155,283,870, forward strand.
CAATAATTTTTTTTTATAAAAAATCATACAGCACATCATCGTTTAATAATTTTGATAAAAAAGTAAGAAAACTGAAGTTCATTCACCCTTTATACTATAATTAAATTAAATGATGTGACAAATAGAATATCATCATGTAAAAATAACATGAAATAAAAATATAAAAGGAGTGAAAGGCACAAAAATTTTATCAAACGTATGAACATAATTTAAAAATATCATGAGATAAAAATATAAAAGTAGTGAAAGGCAAAACAATTTTATCAAACGTGATCATAGAATGATAGTTATTCATAAAAAAGTCAATCGATAAAGATTTTGCGTAGCAAAAATCTCATGTAATAAAATCTATGCTACTTAAAAATTAGTAGAAACAATGACAACGAAAATGTTTTTGAACTATTTTTTATGTCATGACCTCTTTTTTTTTTGTTATTTTGTGTGTGAACATTTTTTTTTGCGATTATTAAGCTATTAAATCAGTCAAAGTTTTAAACAAATATTGCTTCAATGATATTTTTAAAAAAAATGTTTCATAATTTTATTCAACTACTTTTTGGGTAACTTTATTTTTTAACCCATTAACTTAAGCAAAAAAAAAAAAATGCGCTTAAACTCTCTTATGAATTAGGTATTTAACGCCATGAAATTATTTTCATTAAAAATAGCAACATCCAATAATTTATTGCGAGTAAAATGGGAAAACTGTGTGACTTCTCTGAAAAAAAAAGAAAAGCACAGACCCGTGGGCGTTATCACATCTATTGGGTCATTTCGATGTGCTCCCAAAAATAATAATGCACACTAATGCGCCGCCCGACGAGTTGTTGCTGATGACGACGATGTGTTGTCCAAAATCTATATGCAGCAAATAACAAAACAGAATTTCAAGAAAGAAGTGAACACAAATGTAGAATGTTACTTCCTTACACTATGCCTCAATAGTCCGCTTTGATCCATTAACTGTTTTTTTTTTCTGTCCCATGTTAGCCTTAATGTGTTGCTATTTGTTGTTGCAGTTGCACGGTTGTAATAGCAACAGCAACAGCTAAGGGAACAGTAACACCGGCACGCACCAAATGAAGTCACGTTTGGGTGATTTCTCTTGGAGCCATATTAAAATACGTGCGATATGCTGCGATATCAATGTGTATGTGCTTAAGTTACTTGTGCTTGTGTGTGAATTTTACTGTCCCAACGGGAAAACGCCGGGGGCGATACAATTTTGGAGTAACAACAAGATTTTCAATGACAAAGAGTATACTGATGATCACTTGATTGCTTATGATTATGTCACATCCAAAGAAAATCATTTAGTATCAGATAAGCTTAAGTCAAGTGGCTAAGTTCCTGATCGATTGTGAAATGTTGGCACAAACTTTCGATACAACTTATCGGTCGTACTTAAATATTTTATTTTGTATGCCAATTTTGTATTTCTATAATTCATTTTAATAAAATAAGCTATAAACTTATTAAAAAAATAAAAAATTGAAGAAAAAAACACTGTTGAGGGTTGAACCCAAGCCTCTCTACGCTCAAAGCCAACACTCTTAGTCATAACTCCACTGGCTTCATTATTTCTACGCTGACTAAATATGACAATAAGCAAAGACTCAAACCTGCTATGAAATCAAATGAGACGCAATGCAAAAATTTTTATTGTGGTGGATCACAGATGAAGTGATTCGTTGAACCAAAAAGTGCTATTCAGAATACATCATTAAGAGACACATTTTCCCATTGGGATATATCAGAAGATACACAACACTAAAAAAAGAACCAATAAGACATTCTTTTTTGCCAAGAATTATGTGCGCACATTTTTCTGCGATGTCCAAAAATTTTTCGACAAAACAAAATTGAAAAAAAAAAACTAGAAAAAACGAAAAGTAAAGTCAAGCAATGAATAAAATTAAGTGAGCAGAAGAAGCAATAAAATTCTAAGCAAACTGTAGTAAAATTTCAATTGGAAATCCTATGAATTCGAATAAGGATTCTTTTTTTTTCGCAGGCGATAGCCTAATTGGACATTTTATATGTTATGCTCAGGTTAGTGTGTCCTCCTTTTGGGCCAGTGGGTGCGGTTCAAATCCCCGTTGGCTGTCAAGTGAATAATGTTTTTATTTAGTGCTGTCCCTATCGCAAGTTAGTGGCAATGCTTCGATAGTATAATTGGCCATTAAAGGATTTTCGTAATTATAAGCATTTGAATTTGGCATTATGCTGTACTAAGTACCCATGACTCTGTGTGGCCAAAATTGATGCAAAGGAAGCAACTCCACTTTATGAACTGTTGTGTCTTATAACTATATGTGCTCCATAAATAAATACAGTGAAAACACTAGTTTTTTTTTTATATAAAGTAAGTCTGGCTTAAAAAAACTAATATGTTTTAGTAAAAGAAAGTGACATTTTTCATTGATACAAAATAATCACTCAAAAATAAATTTGAAAGAAATTTTACAAATATAAAAAATTTCATGAGTTAAAAATATCATGAGACAAAAATACCATGGAACAAAAATATCATGAGACAAAAATGTATTGAGACAAAAATATCTTATGACAAATTACCCACAAATAAATGTAAAAAAAAATTTACAGAGATAAGAAGAAAAATTATTTGCGTGAAAATTTCTTGTGTTAAAAGTGTCTTGAGACCAAAAATTACATGAGTTTAAAATATCATGAAACAAAAAAATTTCATGAAACACAAATATAATGTGACAAAAATATCATGAGACTAAAATATCATGTAACAAATTACCCGCAAACAAATGTAAAAAAAAATTTACAGTTATAAAAAGAAAAATTTCTTACGTTAAAAATGTCTTGAGACAAAAAATAACTTGTAGCAAATATTTTGTGTTACAAAAGATTTATGCGAGTTGGAAATTTTGTACAAAAATGCTCTGTAGAATAACACGACGTAATAAGGAGAAAAAATTCTTGGGTGAAAAATGAAAAATGTCATGAGACAAAAATGACATGTTTCAAATATTATGTGTTACAAAAGTTTTAAGTCAGTAGAAAATTTCTAATAAAAGGCTGTTTGGAAGTATACGACGGCAGTACTCTTTCTGTAATTTCTAGCTTCTGAATGTTTTTTTTTGGAATAACATTTATCCAATATCCAATGCTATAGTAAAAAAATGCAATTTTTTGGGAAGAACATACATTTTTGAAGTGCCATTAAGGCTACTCCAGTATAATTTATGTAGTCTTAAAATAATAAATATTTTTTTTTTGAAGCTAATTGTGTCAAAAAGTTACATCACTAAATGTTATTTGAAAACCATAGATTTCTGTAAAAAAAAAATATTTATGAAGCATAAAATCGTGTAAGAAGAATCACGATTTACATAAATCATGTGAGATAAGAATTCAATGCGATAAAAATTGCGAAATAAAACTTCCATGGAAATAAACATCAAACAAAATGTTTTCACATGAAATTTTGTTTTTAACAGGTAATAGGATTAAATTTCTCTCTATGTCTCTCCATGTATGAGTAAATTCAGAAATATTATAGCAATGAATTCAAATGGCATCGAACAAGAATCTCTGTTTACAAAACCCGAAATACACGTAATTGGTTTTATATAATATTGTATAAAAATTTCAAAGGAATTAAATTAATTAATTAATTCATAAAAATTTTCATAAAAAATGATGCGAAATTTTTATCGTGCACAGATGTTACATTTTATGAAAAAATATCAATAGTTTTGCTGACGAGAATAGTGAAGGTGGATCTTTTTTTCTCATTGACACATGCGCATATACATATGCTAATAAAATCTAAAACCATAACATTTACACATTTCCATCAGTACAATAATAAAACACCGATATGAGTGAAGTTGAATGTTTGTAAACTTAAAATGATAATACATTTCTTATGTTTGTGCATAAAAATTTCACGACACATGTAAAAATTACATGACAATTGAAAGGCTTCGTGACACATAGAAAAATCTCATGTAAAAGAATACAAAAATTCAATAATGTAAACATCTTTGACAAATATTCAATATCTCGAGCTTTGCACTTTTTTATATCATGAGATGTTTTAACTTAAGAAATGTTGCTTAAGTAGCTTTGATCACTTTCACGCTGGTTTTATTTCAACAAAAAAATTTTTTTTTTAACCTCACGCCATACAAAATTTAACAAAAATTATAAGCTTAGAAATCCTCTCCTACCCCTTATGATATTTGTGAAGAAACATTATTAATGCAAGTTTTTTGAACTTTTGCTTTAAGTGCTTAAGAAAAAATAAGTAATTAGATTACACCACATAAAATGTATCACGTAGTACCGACTCGTATCGAAAAAATCGCACGACCAAAAAAATTCTGAATATTTGACTGAATTAAAAATCTAAATTTGAAGCTCTTACGAAAGAAATCTGTTCACATAAAAATCGCATGACACTATTAAAAAATCGCATGCAATAAAAATTTTAAATTTAAATAAAAATACCTCCAATTTAAAAAAATTGATTTTATCTCATGAAATTTTTTAAATAAAAGATATTTTCCATGTTCATTCATGATTATTTAATAACATTTATTGGAAAAGTCTCGGTCTAACCTAATGAATTTCTTAGAAGAGATAAAATTTATTCATTGGACATTTATGTTTGAATTTAGGCAGGCATTTCATATCATACGAAATTAGAACTTTATGTAGGAACTTGCCCCTTTGACTTTAAAAAAACTTTGCAATAAATATTTCTTCAAAAAGTACCATCATACTGGTGAAAAACAGGGTGCAAAACATTATCATAACAAATTTATTTAAGAAGGGTGCGTTTAAAAATTCAACAAATTGACGAAAAATAAAAATTCAAGAAATGTTTGAGCATTTCATTTTTGCTATTCGCCTGTGTGCTATTTATTAGCACTTTCAAAAACCAACTACTAAGTACTACTACCAAATTCAACACTTTACTTTTTATCTATCAAATAATTAATGACAAATCCACTGACGTTTAACAGCAGATATCACACGATAAAATTCATTAATTAATGTTTATTGCCTTGACAGAGCTGTAAAGCTTTTTGCATGGGAGAGTTTTAAATTTTTAAACATGTTTTCCCACTTTGCGGTTAATAAATTATTTTGCGGCAAAGACACCAAACTTAACAGTCAAGTGCTCTTTGGTTTTTGCTGTTGATTGTGTGCGCCTAAAGTTATGCAACGCAATGGCTATGACTATTATTTGGTAAATTAACAATTGTACCAAAAGCATTTCAAATGCTACTTTCGAGTGCGATTTACTTTGTTTATTTGTAAGTTTTCTGCTACTTTAATCATTTATAATTTATGGCGCAAATTTAGAGTAAGGGTTACTGAATGTAAGCTGGGTAAATATGGGACACAAACATTTAAATTTTCTATGGACGACAAAATCAAAACTGAAACTAAGAGAGAAGAAATTTTCCTTTATGAGTCAAGATGTTGTTGCTATTATTATTTTGCTGATTTAACAAATTTTTTTCTATGAATCACGAAGATATTTAATATAAAACAACAACAACAATTGATATAACACAAAATCTGAAATCTCTATAGCTTGGGCATTTGTCAGTTGTGATTATTGTAATAGAAGATATAATGAAAACAGCACAAAGAAGAAATATAGCGCAGCTTAGCAATAGAATAATTCACTGACTCTAATTACACGCATACATGCATACAAAGTACATCAACAGCAACACACACAAGTATGCACACGTACAAATAAAAATAGCACAACAATAACAAATGAGTACATTAAGTAGCGGGGGTGAGGTGGGGGTGCTGCTGTACAAAGGAATTAATGTGAAGTGTAGTAGTGTTGTACGTAGTTTAGTAAATGAGAACGAGACTGGACAATTGCCTGTTGTTCTATAATGAGTTTTAGCCTCTGACCTTTGCGTTAACATACTTTTGCTGGATCAGAAGAATAATAAAATACCCACATTCTTATCATTACTGAATTTTTTTTTTCGTTCTTTATAATTGTGGTTGTGAAAATCTGCGTAAATGAAAAAGTGGAGTTTTTTTTTAGGCGTAGACATAGGAGTCTTCATTTTGTGAAGTATTTTATGATGTTGGGAGATTTTACTTGATATAACAATTGTTGTTTTCGTAAACAACTAATTTATGTTGCGTGAACTGAAAAATTCTGGAAAATTTGAAGTCTTTGTGGGTTTGACAAAAGAAATTACTTTTGCAGCAGTTTTCTGATAAGTTTTCACTCAGTTTTCTTGGAAGTGGCAATTTCAAATGAAGTAGGAAAGATTTCGTGTGCTTAGAGTTTGCTTAAATGCTAGATAAAAACTTTAGAAGAACAGCGCTCATACAATACTGGGATAATTACTATGTGCATTACAAGTACATACATATGTATTTTTGGTACCTAAGCCAAAGGGCATAAAATCAAATCTGCGATTGTATTAAAAAAAAGTTTAAAGCTTAAAAAATGTTTAGTTTTTTAGTAATTATAAAAAAAAAACATCATGAAGCTAAGTCTCAACTGCTTTCTTTTTTTTTATTTCAATTTCAGAAAGCTTTCTAAAATATATATGGATTTTTATTCCATACGAAATGTTTCTGAAACGTTACAGAAATCTTGTGAAGGTGAAAAAACAAACTTTTTCTATCAGACACTTTTTTGTGCTGCAACACTTTCTACATTTTAATTACGCTATCTAGACTCTGAACTAGTGTTTTATCTTACCCAAGTCATCACTTGCGTTAGTATTTAAAATGCATAACCATTTGTGACGTTTCTTAATTTATAATTGATAGTAAGCTGTACTAAATATAGCATCATAAAATATTATTTAAACTTCATTAAAAAAATTCAGTAAATTTTACATCTGGAACCTTTCAGAAATACTTCAGAATGATTACAAATGAAAAATGCTATATGTTACGTAGCAGAAATATATCATGTGAGATATTCAAAAAACGTTGAATCTGGAATCTTTCAAAAAGATTTCAAAATGATTGCAATTGAAACATTACGTATGATCATATCGTAAAAGATTATTTATATTTCATCAAAAAAGTTCAGTAAACTTTAAATCTGGAACCTTTTAGAAACACTTCAGAATGATTACAAATGAAAAATTCTATATATTACGTAGCAGAAATATTTCATGTGAGATGTTCAAAAAACGTTAAATCTGTAATCTTTCAGAAAGATTTCAGAATGATTGCATGTGAAACACTACATATGATCATATCGTAAAAGATTATTTAAATTTCATTAAAAAAGTTCTGTAAACTTTAAATCTGGAACCTTTCAGAAACACTTAGAATGGTTACAAATGAAAAATGTTATATGCTATGTAACAGAAATATTTCATATGAGATGTTCAAAAAACGTTGAATCTGGAATCTTTCAGAAAGATTTGAGAATGATTGCATGTGAAACATTACATATGAAATATATAACGAAGATTTCTGCAATGCTTCGTTGCCAATATTCTAAATGAAACACTTCTGGTACGTAACGTACTGTTTCTAAAACGTAACATGCCGAGTGAATAACGATTATAAATTCAATGAATCCAAAATTGCTATTGGTTTTCATGGATATAAACAAAAAAATCGATATAAATCCAAATTTTCGATTATTTTTCATCGATATAAAGAAAAATTTCAAAATAATTTTTATTTTGATCGAAAAAAATAAAAATCCAAAATAATGATTATTTTTGATTTTTAAAATAAAAATCACAAATTTAAAAATCATGTCATATATCTGCGGTTCTTTTCAAAAGAAACTCATATTTCGGCTTTTCTGTCATTGTGAATTTCTAAGGCCTCAGCTATTGAAAATAACGATTATTTACAGTCCCTGGTCAATACATCCTTTTGGTATTTTGGCATCATGTTGACTACTAAAGTCGATGCCGTGGAAGTGTGAGGAAAGCTAGAAGCTTCTTTAATTTTTTTGTATAGTAAAGAATTCAAACACTTTTCCATCAAATGGAGTATATTCAAATAAAATGTTCAAGTAATGCTGCTTGTGATTCTTGAGCCCTACCGAGTGCGTTATAATAACAAAAAAATATTATTAAAAGCTTTTCTTTAAACTTCATATATCACTTCAGTTTTGGTCGATTTTGTAATTTTGATCGTCTCATTAATTTCCTTAAATTATTTATTTTTTTTGTACGTAAAATGTATTGCGATTTAAAAATAAATTTATCATTAATTTTAGCTTATAGCTTATATATTTTTTATTATGAAATTTCATGCCTCTTTTCTTCTTCATCAAAGCAAATTTCTTTGTACCAAAAAAAGGCAGCAGTTTCTTGGCACAACTTAAATTTCAATACGCATACCGTTTACTTCCAACTAAGTAGTAGCTGCTGCCATTTGTCTGTCTCACGTTAGTGTTGCCATTTAACATAAATACGACACTGTGATTTATATGCGCACAAAAATGACAAGAAAACGCCTCCTTCAACTAACGCCCCGTGTGATGTACGCTGATGATATGCTTGTTGTTTTGCTTAAAATAAGATACTTGCGCTTTGTATTTTAATACTTGCCACGTTATGTTGATTGCTGGCTTTCGGTATTGCTAGCTACTTTTTTTCGGCTCAAACAGATGAGCAGCAATTTCAATGTAATGCGTTTATTTGCTGTGCGCTTAACATTGATGTTGCTATTTTTCGTTTTTGTGGAATTTCAATTCATTAAAATTCCAACAACAGCTAATTTCAAAGAAAATTAATATGGTATTTTGGTTAAATATTTGTTGTTGTTTAACTTTGGAGTGTTGTGGCACAAACTAAAGACACCAGAATTGGTTTTGTCTGCGCATAGAAGAACAAACACTTTCATTAGGTATCATTAAAATAGTTGAGATTTGAAAATTCTTGACTTTCCGTTATGAGTGTGCGAGAAATTTCAATAATTAAAATTAAGTGAAGAAATGTTTCATGACAATAAGAAAATTTTGTAAAGTTTACAAGAAGAAAAGAAATTTTAGTCAAAAATATAACGCTCAACAACAACAGCTTAATGAAAAATCACGCCACTGCGCCAAAAAGTAGACTACGCAAAAATTACACAAACTACAGCAAATCAAAAGTTTTATTTCTTTTCTTATGCCACTTAAATCGATTTTCATTTACCAAATGCAAACGCATTTATTTCAAATTTGCTTGTGCCCTCCGCCCCCCAAAAAGTAGGCAACAACATTTATATGCCACATATTGCTTATTAGCTGCATGAATTTAGTTGTTACGTGAGCTTGTCAATCTTAAGACACACATCACGCACAGCGGCGTTGCGTTTGCTGGGCGCGACTGTAGGAGTTGGCAGCATAAATCTGAGCAACGTCTAATGAATGCTTCATTTCAGTGTTGGCTTTCTCTGGTTATTGCCTCATGTTTCATATGACAAACTTTTTGTTTGTGTTAGCAGTTCAATAAGTTGTAAGACGCATTTTCTTCTGTGGCACCCTTTTTTTTTGCCCCCTTTATAATCGAAATAACAACAGCAGCAGCAGCTGTGTGTTGGCACAGAAAATGGTGGCACAAAATTAAGTGAAATAAATAAAATACACGATGACCACAGCTGGTGTACGTGGTAAATATTATTGCCAACATCATGTTATGATTTTTGCATGAAAATTTATGTAAGGTTTCTTTAAGCTGCCAGAAAGATATTCAGGATAAAAGAAATTTAAGTATTTTAAAAAAATACACTTTTAAAGAAGATTATATCAGGGTTATATAAGGATTAACGCTTGCCCTTAATATTTTTGCTATTCAAATGAATCAGAATAGCCAGCTATTTTTATTATGAGTAAATTTTTTAGTCTTTGTCAATTTTTTGCTTGACTTAAAGCTTTAAGCATAGTAGCTAAGTAGGCTAAAAGCTGTAGTAGCTTAATCTTTTTGTTATATTTTTGAAATTTTATTTAGCGATATGCTATTTTTAAGTTTTTTCTTTAACAAAAGTACTTAAATTGTTTGTTTGTTATTATTTTTATAGAAGTATAAACCACTTAAGCTATATTTCTAAATTAATTTTAAGAAAACCGGTCGTAGGATGAATCCTTAAATCATTTCAAATATGGGCATTTCTCTCATGCTGAACGGGACGGAAGTACACTTTTAAAGTGAAATAAAAGTCAAAGTAAAACAATTATATTTTTTTCTGTTACTTTAAGGATTAGCCCTTTGGTAGCATTATATTGAGTGGTAAAGTTGATGCCAGACGTAATACTGGTTTCAAGATAGAGGCAATAAATAAGTTATTCGAACGGGACAAAAAATGGAAATGTTTTTCATGGCCATCTATAGAAAAGCAGAAGTCAGCGAAACCTGGCAACATTTTTTAATGCGACTAATTTTAAAATATTATGGAATAATATAACTTTTTAATAGATTTCGTTTAATTGAAAAATCTTATTTACTTTTTTTTCACAAGGCATAATAATCCATTTGAACGGGACATATTTTTCCATTTTAGTTCACTTGAGCAATTTTTTAAAACGACTTAAATGTTTATATAAATAATAACATTTAAAATATATACCGTAATTAAAAAAACAAATTAAATGTTTATAGTATTTATCAAATTAATTAGTGAGATCAATTTTAACTAAGAAAAGAGGAAGGAGTAGATATTTTTCTTAAAAGAATATAAAACTTGTCTTTTTGCTGTTAAAACGTTTTTCCAGGAAGAGGAGTGGCATCACCCACTTAAAAAAATATATTTTTACTCAAGTTTCAATCTATCTACATACCAAATTTCATCAAAACCGGTATAGTGGCACAGCCATGATACCATTTTTTTCCATTTGGAGAGATGCCACGCCCCCTTTAAAGAATCAGAGTTTCTAATAATCTTTCTTAGGCTTCAATTTTTAAGTAAAATTTCATCAACATCGGTCCATTAGTTTAGCCGTGGAAACGTTTTTTCCCGTTTGGGGCGTGGCACCGCCAACTATTAAAAAAAAGTATGCATGTCCCTCCTTCTCTTTACAAACTTTCCAACGCAAGATTATGCGATTACGTTGTGTTATGGTTGTGAAAAAGTGGTTTAACCGTTTTGAACTGCTTATTTATTACACTTATGTTTGCGAACATGACCAACTTCAAACAGCTCTAAAAATTTAAAATTAAATTTTTTTTGCACTCGCTTTTTTTTTTTTATTTATGTGCATGAAACTCTGTTTGTGCAAAAATTTTGACACACTTGCTGCTGTTATCAATTTCGAAATGCGAACATGTGATGTTTTTCTATGTTTTTTGTGACTTTATAACATGAACTTAAGCAAATTAAAATTTTACAGTTAATAGAGATTGGTTTGATGTTTTTGCATTGTTTTTAGCTAATTGACATTGGAAGAGAGATTTTTCGGAAAGACTATCATCATGTATCACCTCTCTTACACACTTAAATATTTAAGGCAAAATACTATTCAATATTACAAAAAAAAAATAGATACTGCATCTATGCAAGTTTGCAGGTGGTTTGCTCAATGTGATAAATGAATTCTGGTGTAAATTGTTTAAATTAACAAAATTTGAATATTTTCCTTAGATAATATCATATCTTTTTTTATCATAGCTTTTATTATAACTTTTAATTTTACTGTCACGGTTGGCTTTTTGGCGGAAATGCCCATATACAACCTTGCAAAAGATGTTTGCAGCAAATCACAAAGCATCGCCAGTGATTTGCGGGTGTGGCAGCTTCGAATTAAAATATTCATTACTTTGCAGCAGTGGAATTTAAACTGCAGCCATTGGACTTTTTTTTAACAGAAAAAGCGCAAGACAAAAAAAAATCGTAATAAAGTCAGTAACGCCGACCCAAATTCTGCCTGGATTTTAAATGCATGACATGAGTCTCTATATTATTTTATAAGAATCTGCTTTAATGTTGTGTCAATATGGTCGTCGTTATGCTTAAGCCAAAATTACTGCAAACTATTTAAAGAATAAAACCCGGAAATCGTTGCTGTTTTTTTTAAATATATAATTTCCGTCGTCGCCTTGGCCAAATGCCAGCAGCAGTGAGTGTAGCGCATACTTATTTGCATACACGTATGCGCAACAGACGCACACATGCATGCATGCATGTGAATAAGTGTGCAAGTTGTTAACAAACACACCAAGCTAAGCACAACAAAGCCTTACAAATGCAAACAAAGCACAAACAAGAAAAGCGTGCAGCACTCGAAATGCAGCAGGACATGCTGCATGTGCATGTCAGAATAGGATTCTATCGGCTTCTATTTTCAAGCATTCAATTGTGAAAGCAACTTTGCATATTGAAGCGTCCATAGACAAGGGTACAATGTTGAGTGTGTGAGAAAATTAAAGGGAGCGAAAAAAAAAATCCTTACAGAAGGATAAGTACTAAGCAATTTAATTCGAAGCCACTCGTTAGATTTTTTGGTTTATTTTTAAGCAAATTGAAGAAACATCACTTTTTCGTGAAGTCTTCCATCACTAAATACAAAAAATATTGCATGCAAAAGAAAAAAAAGTATCACAACATTTCCATATACCCATTAGACCAAGCTCCCTCTTGCACTTGTTAACATTTTTTGTTAAATTCTTTCGTTTCGTTTTTTTTTTTTTACCAACTTGCAAATGTGTGTCCTGCTGTGATCCTGATTTTACATATAATGCCATTGCTACTGTGTTATATGTTGCTTGCTGGTATTGTTGTTGATTTCCTTGCATTGTGCAGCAGCAGTTACTTGAGGCCACATTTTCGTTGCTATTGCTGTCGTTGTTGTATTTGTTGTTTGTGATCTAATTTGGCAGCTGGTTGACAGCACTAGTTGGTGTTCCTCGTTTTTTTCTTTTTTCTTTTTGCTGCTGCTGCTACTGCTTCAATGGTCTTTTAATCGAAATACAAAGCATCCAATTTTGTGAGAATATAAAATGAAATAAAAAGCCATGGCGACAACCAAATGCAATGCTGCAACAAATGCTGCTTAGCATTTGGATGACAACAAAATTGCATTTGTTTCGAAATGTAATTAAAATAATTTAAAAAATGATAATCAAATGATGTCGTCGTATGCGTTTTGCTTGTCACTCACTCCAGCCTAACGATTGCTTACAATAAATAAAACGCATACGAATTTTATGGAAATTGAATAATTTTTTTGAATAAAAAAACTTAAAAATTGTTTTTTGTTCTGTCAAACTTATCGAAATGTGAAAGTGCATTGAATATCATCTTTTTGGAGCAATTTAGCCGTGTTACCATCGCCTAATAACTCATGGTCGTCCTTTAAAGCTCAACAATTGACTTAAGCATGGCCGGTATACAACTTTTGGTCACTACCCATGATTAAGGATATACTAATAAGCAACTTCGGTCAAAAAGTGTTCTTACAAGCAATAATAATCTTTTATCAAGTTTTTCTTTTATTTTTTGCAAACTATTTTTTTTGTTTCCAATTAGTTGACTCAGTCAAATCTGAGGTTTGTGCAGAAAATCTCTCATAAAACTATTTTATGCTATGAATTTAATTTCAATTACTTATGTCCTTTTTAAAGCTTATATTTTCCACATTTATATTATGTGTAAATTTTCACGTGTACATAGAAAAATAAATGAGAAAAACTACCATTAACACAACGAATGATTTCGTTTCCAATTAGTTGTCAACAGCTGTTGATATCACATAGTTTTTTTTTTTTTTTTTTGTTACCTATATGCTCTTAATAACATTTGGCTTACAAAATATATGTTGGTCTAATGGTTCTTGAGCAAAATGCTGTGAAGTGGCAGACCCAGTGACTTTTATTTGTATTAAAATTCTTGTGACACTGGCTTCAGCCTTTGAAATTTTGCTTTGTTATCACTAATTTCATTGCTAAGCCTTTCAAATGGTGCTTAAATTATTTATAAATTCTAACTTTTGTTGTACTCATGACCATTAAAAAAATCCTAGGTACACTGTGGTAATTAATTGACTTTTTTCGTGGGATGTTATAATTACTCATACGACCTGTTGTTTTTAAGTGAATTGGGAAATCATTCTGTAAAAATGAAGATAACAAAATATTTTAAGCACATTTTTAATGAAAATACTTAAAAACTTTATATAGTTAAGATATATAAATTTAAATATGAATAAGGTGTTGCTTTAGATCAGTGGTTTCCAAAGTGTGTTCCGTGGAACCATGGGGTTCCACAAACGAATTCAGGGGTTCCGCGTGACAAATTTTATTTAATTAAAAAAAAAAAATAAGAATGGTGTGTTATATAATCACATTTTCCTCGGAAAGTTTACAATCGACCACCAAATTAAATTCAGAATTTTTAAATGAGGCGACTGAAAACACAAGCAATTCCAACTTTACCAAAATACGTAAGTTACGTTTATGCGACAGCCTTTGATTGAGTAGGCCATGCCATTATTCAGAATTTAATTTAATATCCGATATTAAATTATGAAAAATCGTTGTATAAAAAAATATTCGGGGTTCCGCGATTATTGCCAAAAAATTTGGGGGTTCCATTGAAATTATGAAAATGTTTGCAAACCACATTTTGCACTGCAAAAAAATTTAATATTTTTCCTATTAAACTTTGAGCTATAACCGGAGAAGGGTTGAAAAATTGTATAGCTCTTTTCCATTTTTAAATTGAAACTAAGCTTAAGTGGGTTTTAATACTTTTCATTTAATTTTAAAAAATTAATAATCCACAACTTAATATTTTAAAATTTACTAACTTCAAATGCCAAAAGTTTTAACAACAAAACTGCATCAATGTTTTTTACGAAATTTCTTAAAAAATTGGCTTATCAAAACCGCTTTGTGCCAGTAACATTGCCTGCTTTGTGAGTTAAATTTTATCACTCCCATTATAAGTTTTCCCTTTCAGCAACATTATCACTTACATAACATAAGCTACCTTTGTTATTAAAAAATTTATTTAGTCCTTAAAGTCCTTTAACGCTGACGACAACAAGCTCGAGCAATAAACATAACTCTGAATCATTCTTAAAATTTATTTTTATTGTAAATTCTATTGAGCACACGCATTTGAAAATTCCAACCACAGCTGATGGCTGTGATAACCACTCCATTGGTTATCACAGCCATACACTGACAATTGTCCTTGCAACATACATTAATTCTTATCAATTTAAAGTTAATTTCCCTGTCGCCGCTTTTGCGAAGTTCAATTGTTGCTGAGACTCCAAATGTGATTTTAAGGATATTTTTTCAACATAACCTATTTTTTTATATGCGCCAACATTAATGCCGCACGTGAGTGCTGTCAGTCAGTTGGTTAGTCGCTGGATAGGTACAACATTTTTATGCGACACTTGTGTTATCAGTTAATAGCATTTTCACGCCGTATTTTTGACTTTGTATGAAGCAAAAGTGGAGAAATAACTAGCTAGAAAACAAGTCACTGCTCTTGAAGCCACGCCCACACGTAGCTACTTGTAATTTGCATATGAAAGCGCTTTTAAATGCCGCTCATATGCGCGCTATTTATTGTGATTCAAAAAAAGAAAAAAAAAACTCCAGGTACACAAAATGCTTCCAGGTGACGGGGGGCTCGTTTTGATGGCAGCAAGTAGAAGGTCGACGTTAAGCTCTTTCAAATTGCAACGAACAATAGTAATATGCTTTTATATTTCATTTCCATGACAAATCCTTTGTATTGTCAACATTTATATTTTCAGCGCCTAATTTTATGCCGCATTTTCTTGAAAATGTCGGATTTTCTTTTATCATTTCCAGTTTTTTTTCTTATCTAGAAATTGGTGCTTAGAGTTTGGGTTACCATATAAACGTGCGACTGCCTACAATTTTTTTTTTTGTTTGAATTTCTTGTCATTTCTGTTTTGGTTTTTATTGACATTTAAATGCTCACATACTTTGGGGCGCATTATTGTGGAATTTGTGTGGTGTGCGTGTTGTTTGTCACAATGAGCGTTGAGGTTGTTAGCTTTTAAGAAAATAGTTGGACTTAAAGTGCAAGTTGCTTAAAGAAAACTATCGGGGAGAACATAGAGTTTTGCACAAAAACTTACAGATTTATTTCATTCATTTAAAATCCATCAATATTGAACAGCTCAATTTATTAAAGTCACAACAGCATGGTTTTATTTCATTTAAATTACTTTTCCACCAAAATGAACTTAAATAATCATAAAAATAACTAAATCCGATTATTCTGAAATCCTTTCTAATACAAATTGTTGCCACAAATCACGCTGTAAATAACCAAGGAAAGCCAACGAAAAAAACAAAATGAAAAAGAAAATAATAAAACCATATAAATAGCAAAAAATATGCATAATGAATAATTTTTCAACAAAAATCACATATACAATAAAATAACCACAATAAATGACCATATACGAGTCCTTATACAGCAATAGCGGCAGATCAGCTCACAGTTGGAGCACAGTTTTAGGGGCGATTTAAAAATCATATTACAGGCAGCAGCAACAGTCGCGCAGTGCTAAAAGAAGTAAAGCACGAGAAATACTAGCACAATAATCACAAAGAAAATGACGTACACTGAGAAAAACAGTAACTTTTGATGAAGGATGTGATAAATATTTTTTTATTTTTTAAATAGAATCTCAACAGCTCTTCGTTGGAAAAATGTTTTACGTACATAAATTAACATAATTCATATTATCATTTCGTCACCAATATGAGCAGCAAAATTGTGACAGCCATTTAAGCCCATGAAGGTTATGAGTCTTAAGAACAAAAAAAAAAAACCCAACACACTATTTTTATACCCTACACAGAGCATATGTATATTCATCATTCCGTTTGTAATGCAGAAAAGGAGGCGTGGCAATGTATATATTCTTGATCAGCGTCACCACCTGGCGTGGCACAGCCCTAAATTTTAAACTTTATACCGCCATATCTCGTAAGCCGTGCGAGATATTGTGATAAAAGTATTTGGTAAAAGGATACATATCATATATATTTTAAATTGTGCAAAAAAAGGGTGGAATTGTAAAAATAGGCGTGTCACTTTACAACAGTTAAAATTTTTGATTCCGTATATCTCAAAATTGGAACAAATGATGTTCATAAAAAACTTAGAGATGATGCCGCTGAAAGCACTTATAAAAAGAAGCTTAGCCAATGGACCGAATAGACCTATTTAAGGGCGTGGCACATCCCACAAAAAAAGCGTTAAGAGAACTAACAACGTAATCTCTATGAAATCTAATGAGGTGGAAATGCTTGCTATAAGATCCCTTGTTACAAAAATTTGGTTCATAAAATTTGGTGTATAGATGTCAGTTACTATAAGCTTTAAAATAAAATTAGTGGGCGTGGCACCTCCTATATTAACATAAATTTGTAAGCGCAGTTTTAAGTGAACAATTGCAGCAATTGATATGAAATTTAATGTAAGTGGTTTAGTTGATGTAGAGAATATCTAAATCAAAAGTGGCTTAAACAGCACCAGTGGGCGTGGCACGTCCCATACAAATAAAATACGTTAAGTGGCATATTTATCGAAATATGTCAGCAATCATAATAAAATTTGGTGATAGAGGTTTGTTTATGGAATGCTATTTCTGGAACAAAACCGAGCTGGATTGTACCAGTGGGTGTGTCACCGCCCTTAATTTTAAACTTAACTGCGGCATGTATCGTAAACTATACAAGCTATTGTGGTAAAATTTAACATGAGGATGTCGATCACAAATATAATTTATTGAACCAAAAGTGGGCGGAATTGAAAAAGTGGGCGTGGCATATATCAAAATTTTCATTTCTATTCGATTTTATTCAAAATTTTCTATATTCGTTCGACTTTTCAACCTTATAACTTTTTCCAATTTATCCTATATGTGTTTGTTCGACTTTTTCAACCTCTTTCAATTTTCTTCATCAGTTTCTTTATATTTTCGATTTTCGACTTTTTCAACATTTTTCAACCTCTGTCAATCTTTTTTGTATATCACATTTGTTTTCAACCTCTTCAACGTCTTTTTAACACCTTTTTCTTACAGTGTATGCAAAACGTACACAAGGACCCCAATCCAAAGTGACCACAAGCAACTAAATGTCCTGCGAAAAATTCACATTTTTCTTTTGTTATTTCATTGCTACTCTCTGTCTGTTTGTTTGTTGGTTTTTTTTTCACTTTCTTGTTCCTACTTGTCAGTTTGTTTGTTTTCTTTGTTGCTGCGTTGCTGCTTTGTTTTTGCGCTTCATTCAAGTTTATAAGAAACGCGCAAATGAGCTGCTTGGCCATTGTAAATGAGTGTGCAAAAGAAAGAAAAAAACAGAGACGATAATAAAGAACACAAAGCAAAAGAACTCTAATTCATTATCCTGCAAAGCAGACTCACACTATGGCAGGCAAATATTTGGTGTTATTTGCTGGATATGCAGGGCGTTACACAAAGCGACAGCTTGTAAGTGACGCAGGGATCAAATGCGCAAGTGGCGGGCTGTCTGTTGAAGTGGAAGGCAATAAGGTGGGAATCCAAAAAAAATAAAGGGGGAAGTGTCATGGTGTATTTTGTATTATTAAATGGGCTCATAAATTTTCTTTTAAATATGATCTGTTTTGCATAATGGATAAAAAGCTGAAGCAGCAGCAGCACCAGCAAAAAAACGTAATAGTGTGTCAGTGGTAATGGATGAAATGGAAAGGATATATGCGTTATTTAAGTTATTTTTGAAGTTGCTATTTGATAGCTGTGTGCGAAAACAAAATTTTAGCATAATTCTCCAAGTTCATCTGCATACTAACTAAGCGAAATAAAATTACTTTGAACCTTGGCTTTTTTTTTTTTGAACATTGACAGAACTCAATTAAAAACCTCTAAAAAAGTAACTTGCTATCACCTCCTTTGGGAAAATTCATAATTCAAAAAGATTTTTTTTTGTTCCTTTGAGCTACATTAACATGCATTATCTTGCGCAAAAACAAAGAAACCACAGTAGGGGCACTACACCAACACACATCACAACAACATGAAGAAAATTACAAGAAAAAAAAACGAACTCAAAGTCCTTTACGTGTTCCTTGGGCGTCTATGCTACGTGATATCTCGCATTATTAACACACTCACACACGCATATAACAACTAAGTAAGCAGGTGTGCGTTGGCGGATTACCTAAGCCGAGTACACGCACATACACACTCGCATTGATAAAGAAGATTATGATAAAAGCAACCAAAAAAGTATTGTAAAAAAAACAGATAAACAAAATAAACAGCGTTAAAAGCAAGAGAAGTTGAAGTGGTAGCGGCGGCGGTGTCGGCGGTGCCATCTTGGCGTTAAGCAAAAATATGACGACGACTATGATGTGCATGATAATGATGATGAGTTGAAAATTAAAAAGGTGACAAGAGCGTAGCACGAATCACAAAAAAAAAAAAAGAAAAGATTGTAAACAAGAAAAATAACAAATTTTACAGTATATTGGAAAAATTTTATTATTAGAAATTAATTATTTTAGAACATATTTGCTGTTTACTTGCTTCTGATGTTATTGAGCAACGTTTTGTTTGGTTTATTAAATTGGCTATAGAATTTATCTTTAAAAGTGCAAATTTTATTGATGGCCGCTAAAAAATGCATCTCTGCGAGACAAAATAAATAAAAATGTTGTTTATATAAAAAAATGACGTATGAGTAACCTTTAATTAAAATTAATTAAAAATGATATGTTATTAAATGGCTTTTTTCAGAAATTGAATGATTGCTATACTGAAAACCTTTTGTATGACATACTCGAGCAGATAAACATTTAAAATAACAAGAGAATGGTTCATTTTGCATAACTCTAGAGCTTTAACTTCAGAAGCAGGCAATGAAATCTACGTGCAGTCTCAAGTTTAACAAAGTCGGATACGATGGAATTGATTTAAGGCACAAGCAGATACAACATTAGTCATCAGAGAAGTGTCCACTGTAATTGATGCCAATAGACAATTGTGTGCTTGCTTCCTGATTCGAGAAGACGTATGATGATCGAATCTTGACTGACCAATAATTAACTACAGAAAATAAGTTGCTTCGTCTTACTGCATAGGTTTCTGTAGCGACAGTCAAGCTTTGGGTAACTGGGTCAGCTATTCGAAGTTCGAAAGCGAGTCGAAGGCGAAACTCAATTATATAGTAAGGCACAATGAGTTTTGTCTTATTTGAATTCCTGGACATAGGGAATGAAATAATTGTTAAATTGGAAACCATGGTTCAGCGGGCTCTTCAATGAGTTTGGTGCCATCAAAGCCATAAGCCACTCGTTGGATCAATAACTTTATTGCCACTGCTCATACAAGGAGTTAGTATGATTATGACTCCTGCAAAATTAATTAATTAATTAATTAAGTTAATGTTATAATTGCAAACTAATTATTTTAGAATAAATATACTGTTTTCTTGCTTTTGATTTTGTTGAGAAACTTTTTGTGTTGTTTATTAAATTGACTGTAGAATTTATCTTACAATTTGCAAATTATATTAATGGCCGCTGAAAAATGGAACTCAGCGAGACAAAATGAATAAAATGTTGTGTATTTTTAATGACGTATGAGTAATCTTTAATTAAAATTAATTAGAAATGATATGTTTGCAGAAATTGAATGAATAAAATAACATTTCGCGACTTTAAGACAATGGTTCATTTTGCGTACTTCTGGAGCTCCAAGCCCAGAATAAACCATGAAAGCTACGTACAGGCGGATACAACATTAGTTATTGGAGCAGTGTCCTCTGTTATTGAAGCCAATAGACGATTGCGTGCCTGCTATCTGCTTCGAGAGGAAGTTTGATGACCGCATCATGACCAATAATTAATTGAAGATAATTTATTTCGTGGTCTTAGTACATAGGTTTCTGTAGCGATAGTCAGGTTCTTGCTAAATTCTTCAGTTGTTCGAAATTCGAAAGCGAGTCGAAAGCGAAATTAATTGTGTGGTAAGCCACACTGAGTTGTGTCTTCTTTGAATTTCTGGACGCTGTGGTGACATAAGGAATGAAGTAATGGATAAATTGGAAAAGGCACTTCAATAGACTTGGAGCCATAAGTTTCGCGGAAGTCACACATTGGGTCAATGACTCTATACAAGAAGTTACCTAAGTAGCATTTTTTACAGAGGAAGCTTTTAATGCGCATTTACAGCGCTTTTACAGCTGCATACACCTAAAACAGCTATAAAAGTGCTGTAAATGCGCATTAAAAGCTGCCTCTACAAAAAATGCTACTTTGGTAGTCTGATTATGACTACTGCAACATTGAAAATTATTTCGTGATGGTAACATCTGGGAAAGTAGCAAAGTTTCTTCTTCATCTGGGAAAAAAGTACCTACAATTAATGGTAGAATTAACTACTGGACATAACACATGTGAGCAGCAAATGGCTTTCAGCGGTATCGTCATCGACTGCTAATAGTTCGTAGAATGACGTTACCTTTGAGCATTACCTATGTTGTTGTTCGGCTTCCGAAATATGCTGGAGATGATTCTTCGAATGCGGTATCTAGCGAAAGAGTTCTTGCTCATTATTTTCCTTTCCGATGCTTCTTAAATCTCTTAAAGAAACAAATCAGTTTGAGGAAGAGTAACTTTAACTTTATTTTCTCTCGTTTTTTTCTATCCGATTTATTTATCAAGCTACTGTAAAAACAAACAAAAGAAAAAAAATGATAATCACCTCACCGCAGTTGTAATGGAAAATCCAATTGAAGTTGAGCTTTTCACATGCAGATGATGGCTGCAGGTCGACCGTTGCGACGCAACCAAAACTGTCACCACTGCTGCCGTTGCTCTAAGCAGCCAAGAAATGTCGTTGGTATTTTTTTTTGTGCGTTATTACCGCAGGCGTTACTGAGCAGAATATGCGCAGTTTTTCGTTTACTTTGAATATATTTTTTTTTTTTTTTAATTTTTGTTTAGATTTTTGCTTTACCACAATGTGAATTATTATCAAGTATTTTTTTGGTCTCATTTTTTTTTTTTTTAACATTTTTGTGTAATAATTTTTTCTGCTGCATGCCTGCCTGTCTTTATTTTAGACAACAGATAATGACAGTTAAATCGAAAACGTGTTCAAAATATTAAGTGTAGCATTATTGTTAAAAAATAAAGCGAAAAAAAAAAAAAAAGTATGGCAGCATTAAGACGGAGCTCCATGTAAATCAATTTTATTTCAAAAATAGTGCAGTTCTGTTCTTGTGCGCGCTTAGTGCTGCAAATTGAAATGTGGGAGTTCTTGAAGTAATGAAATATGTGGCACTCGGCTCTGTATTTCATGTGAAATTATTTTTCTTAAAATTAAGTAGCATACCTTTTTGGGCTATTTACTCTACATAGCCTAAGAATTCTTAAAGCTGGCATTCTAAGTAACAGCTGCTTAGTTTTGCCCATGTGTGCTTTAAGCTGAAACGGAACAATAAAGTTCCATTTAGTTTCAACCAAAATTCATGAAATATTCCTGTTTTATATCATTGATTGTTGCTGTAATATCCTGCATTAAACAAATGCTCACCTCTTCTTTTTTTTACCACATGCATTCTCTTTGCTCAAGCTTTGCGTGTTTGTGTGTGTATTGTTGTGTCTTCATTAAGTTTGTTCGTGTTATTGTTGTTTTTGTTTTCGTATAGGTGACAATAAGAATAAGTGCACACAAATACACAAATTTTTAATCACTATTACACAACATTAACACATGAACATGGAACGCAAAAAATCTTGTACACTTTGTGGAAGAGTTGGACACTTTTGTGGCTTACGTTGCACTTTGGGGTATTTGTTACTTTATTTGTGGTTCCTGTGATAATGCTGAGCTATGTTGGAAAGTTTTTTAATTGGAAAAAATTTAACAGCACTATAATGCAGAATTGTGACTTGTGATATTGTGTTGGTTTTAAGGTGGTGGTTAAGCTTAGAGCTTTGTTTTTGAAATAAAATTTTGAGCGTAAACAAATTTATGACGTCATTAAAATAAAAAAAATATAAATCTGAATATTTACAACAATTTCAAAAACATTTTACTCACATTGATAGCTTAGGAGAAAACAGTAAAACTTTGACCGACACTGTGTCTAACATGTAAGTTTTAGAAAGTTTAAGAAACATTACGTAACGTTGCAGAAATGCTTCATTTGAAATGGTGCATAAATCTTCCTGATATATTTCAAATATAATGTTTCACCTGCAATCATTCTGAAGTGTTCTGAAAGGTTTCAGATTCAACGTTTCCTGAACTTTTTCAAATTTTGTTTTCATCACTTCAAATGAAATGTTTCACCTGCAATCATTCTGAAGTGTTTCTGAAAGGTTTCAGATTCAACGTTTTCTGAACTTTTTCAAATTTTTTTTTCATCATTTCATTAAATTTTTTAATGAATATTAGCCGTGATATATATTTATAAATTTGGTGTTTTAACATTACTGCGAACTCAAATTAAAGAAGAACGTTTGTTCGAATAAATTTTCCTGTACTGGGGTTGAACCTGGCCATTCCGTGTTTGCTAGATGTATGTATGTATTGGCTCACTGAAAGTATAATAATTTTCCTTACCGTATTTTATTTGGATTGCCATTTTATCAGAGTTTTTGCAATGTTTGGTAATTTTTTTTTTTGCTATAAATTTATGTGGTAGCTGCTCGATAGTTGGAATTAAAATATTTATAATAACATAAGCTTATTATGGCAATGACTTTTTATTTATTTATAAAATAGTTTTGTTTCAACATATTTTTAATACAAACTGATAGGTTAACAAACAATTTTTATTCCCCCTCATCTTGCAAGCTGTATGTAACGTTTCAAATTAAAGCAAAAAAAACCGGACATTGAAACGTTGCAGAAGGGTCTCTGAAGTGAATATGTATCCTTTCAGAAACGTTTCTGAAAGATATCTGAAAGGTTTCAGAAACGTTTCATATCGAGTGTGTAAGCATTCAAATCATAGGAAATATCTTTGATTTTTTTAAAAATTGGTTCAAAGTTTTACAAAAATCTTACGTGACCTTTTCCGTGATGGACATCATCTTGAATCGCAGTTTGAATAAATGTTTCAAAGAAATTTTTAAGCGCAGTTAGGCGATTTCATTGGAAAAATTGTGATGTTCAGGTGAAGTGATTTAATGGCAAAGTGCGATACATATCGAATCTGCCAATAGCTTCTCATCATTCTTTTGTTAATTTTTTTTTATCAGCGTCATTTATTTTTCTGTGCGTGAAAATATCTTAATTTCAGTCAAGCAAGCAACATTTGCTTTTACTTCTTCCCTTCAATTTGGAAAGTTTTGTGGCTGAGAAGCGTCATATAGCTGTAAAAACTTTCCTTTTTTTAGTAAAAGAAAGTATTGCAAGTTGTTACAACGCTAAAAAAGTAGTTATTTTGATGTGAAAGACAGGGGCAACTCGAACCATTGAAAAATATTGCAGGATTATAGAACTTGCTAATTTTTTTTTGTTCCTCTTTTAAAGTCAAATCAGCCACTGTGTGTTAGATTGCGCTTTAAGATCTTAGCACTTGTTCTTGTTAAATTTTTATCACACACACACGCATTCAGCAAGTAACTTTACTTTGTTATTCAAAACACGACAGATTACCGTTTATTCTGGTTTTCATTTGCCATTTTTACGTTTACCACATCCTGCAGGTATATCCTGTGCAGTAGCTATAAGATAATCATGGCGATGATGATGATAATGCTGTTGATGATAATGAAAATGAAGATGAAGAAACAGCACAGAATAACAAAAGAAAAAACATCAGCAAAAATTCATATCTAGTGGTTAGTGAGTTAGTACGTGTATGTGTGTGTGTGTGTGTGTGTGTATGGCTGCATGCATGAGTATCTCTTGTGGCATACAAGGAATGTTTATTATGTTTAACCGTATGACAACACAACACATGAAAAGCAGCACACACACACACACACCATGATATCGTTGTTGGTTGTCAACGATGATATGTCTATACTACACTCACTACGCTTGTCCTGCTGTAGTAGCAACAACATCAACAACAACAACAACAACAACAATATACGAAATTTGAAACATAGCAACCCATCAGCCAAGCTTACCATTTAGCCAGCGTGTCATCATCAAGTAGATTCTGCGGTTTTGCTTCATTTCTTTTTATCTGCTTTTGCTACACGTGCTACTACACCTTAACAACGTTGAGGAAGAGCTGCAAAAAAAAAGTAAGAAAATATCTTTTGCTGATGAAGTGTTCTTCAACAACAATAATAACAACTACAACAATAACAACTAAGGAATAGTTGGGTATTATAAAAAACTTAAATTGCTCGTAAATGGACAGATTGTGCTGGAATTTGATATTTTAAACAAAACCACTACCTGGGCAGTGGCTAGAACACAACAGAGCATATGGTTCTAAAAGCAATTGTTCAAATAATTTATATTAATTTTATTTTGATTTGAAGCTTAGCAATTTTTGCTTGGTTCTTATTTTATTTCAAAAAAGAATTAAAGAGATTAAAGTTCGTTTTCTTGGCTTTAAAATGAAAATAAAATCAATTTCTTAGCTTTAACAGAACCGTAGTTATGAATTTTTGAAAGTGAGTCTCCATGCCAAAAATCACGAAATTCTCAAAATTTAAATTCGCTCATTTTGTAAAAAAAAAATTTGTTAAAAAAAATCCTCGAACACGTATCTCTTCTTTTTTGATACAAACCCCATAAAAAAAATTCAGTCAAATCAAAAATGTGTCGGTCAATTCTCGTCAAAATTCGTTCGGTTTGTAAAAGAACGTCCCATTTAGGAAAAATTTCCTAAAAAAATCAATTACTTCCCAAAAAAAAAAAAAATTTTTGAAATTGTTTGAATCTCTTCTAATTGATCAACACACATTTTAAAATTATTAAAAATTCTACCTTGCCAATTATTAACAGTAAATATTAAATTATTTCTTTGCAGTTGGAAACTTTTCGAAAATTGTAGCTTATGGTAAGTCAATCAAAAATTTTGGTGTAGTTTTTCATATGAACTTTGGCGACAACCACCTGCGTCTATTTTTTTACATTAAAAATTTATAATTTATGCAACGATATTACGTGTCAGAAAATTAATAATTTGCATTCAATGGAAATATTTTGAAAGTAAAAACTTTTCGCTTGTCCAATTTCATTCATTCAAAATTCAAATATTCTCGCAAAATTTCACAAAAAAGAAACAAAAAATTGCAAAAGTTTCTGGATGTCAAATTGCAAATTAGTTATGTTCAACGCTGAGCAGAAGAAATCTCTTCTCGTCTTTTTTGCAATGACACTAGAGATAGCATTGATGTTAGCTGTCAAAAGCATGTATAAAATGGTTGGCGGGTTGTCACAGTCAAGTGAAGCAGAGCTGTAAAATAACGCACGCATAAAAATTGTGTTTAAGAAACTTTCATTAAATGGAAAATATTCGTATGTGTTGCGTGTAATTTTTAGAGTAAAAGAATTATTTAAGGAAATGTAAATTATTCTAACTATTTAATAATGATTTTACAATGTTATCAAAAGTGGAGGATTTTCTATTTACCACGTTTTGTATCGCGTTTTTATAAATAGCTTTCACACAGGCATTTGTGTACACTTCTTTTTATTTGACGTCAATTGTTTTGTAAATGGCGCAGTATGAATGCAATTGAAAATTTTGTAATTTCTTGCTAGTTATCAGAGATTTTACTTTTATTTTCTTTACATTTTTGTTATAAGTTAATTTAAATAAAACTTAATAGGAAATTGCTATCATCGCTCTGAGATGCCATTTTGCAAATGTTCACTTTGTTCATTTGTTGACTCTTTATTTCTTAGTTTAAGCACTAGTTTTTGGTAGAAAACCATTGATTTTTGTAAAAACTGTGTTTCAAAATATTTTTTTTTTAAATTTTTATTTATAGAGAATGCTAGCCTCATCCAATTCCAAGCTAAGTTTATTCTGCTACCAAAACTTAGACTCTATCTATCTATCTCTATCTCTATCTCTATCTCTATCTCTATCTCTATCTCTATCTCTATCTCTATCTCTATCTCTATCTCTATCTCTATCTCTATCTCTATCTCTATCTCTATCTCTATCTCTATCTCTATCTCTATCTCTATCTCTATCTCTATCTCTATCTCTATCTCTATCTCTATCTCTATCTCTATCTCTATCTCTATCTCTATCTCTATCTCTATCTCTATCTCTATCTCTATCTCTATCTCTATCTCTCTGACCTTACTTTACCTAGCATATGGCCCCATACGCAAAAATCGAAGGTCTTAAGATCCGGTGATGATGCTGGCCATTCTTCTGCAGCGATGAAATCAGGCAAATTTTTCGGCCCTTTCCCTATTTGTGATACTACTCCCGACACATTGATTTTGGTCACGTTTTGATATCGCTTAGCAGTCAATTCTAACTCTAACAAAACTAAGTCACGTTTACCTTCCATGGCGCTTCTGAGTTTGATGTAAAGAACATTTTTTTTGCCGTGTACCTTCGTTGTGTGCAATTAAATTTTGAAAAGCAATGCATCCTTACATTACAAAAAAAATCAACTTATCAATTTTTTTTCGGAACAGTGAAATTTAGTGACAGCTATTATGGGACACACTGTAAAACAAATGTCATGAACTTGTTGGCTGAAATATCCACCTTCGTTTTATATACATATTTACGATACTCGAGAAGTTGTCCACTGCCTCGACTTGTAATGTGATGGATCATTGTTTCGTTTATGGTTAGAGTGGCTTAATTGACCAAGCAAGTTTATTTTAGTTAATGAATCATATATTTTTAGTTTGTAAGAAAAAACTCTCAAAATTCTTTCATCACTGCATACGAAATAATATATTTATATTTATCGAGATTTAGTAATAATTAGCAAATTAGATGTTCGATATAGTCGAAATAAATATTTAATGTGTGTTAACATGTCACATATTTCATAGAATCGAATAATATGATTAAAGTAATCATGTATTTGGTAATAATTACCTAACTTTATTTGAAAAAATTTTATTAATTCATTAATATAGTTGGCAATAATTACCAAATAATAACTTGACTGAAATAAATATTTCTTCGTTGCAATTATTTACATGTTAATATAAAAGAAATATTTTTTCGTCGCTAACGTGTACATTTATTAATAAAGATTAAGCTAGAAACAGATATTTTATAATATCGCTTCATAAATACGTTGATATTTTTCCTTATCGTCATATTATTATATTGGATGTTGTTAATATTTACACAATCTTAAATGTCTAAATTATATACCAAGCAAAAGAAAGAGTTTTACTCAAATATGTTGAGAATCATATAAGGTTAATATTATTGTAAAGTAAAATAAAAAAAAAATTGGTTCACCTAACGTTTATTCGATCCAATTTAACTCGCTCAATCGACTCAAAAATATATTTTATTTATCCCAGTAAATAATACTTTAACCTCCAAGTAAACTCATAGTAATATTTAGGAAAATTTGTTAATAGTTAATAAATATTTTAAATATCAATCAACCAAATACATTTATTTGAAAGAAACATTATCTTTTATCAATTATAATTTCTAAAGCATAGTGCATTTATAAGAAGTCCAAATTTTCGAAAATATTTTGCGCATTATTTTACAACTCTGCCATGGATATCAGCACGGTTAGTGTGGGTTCACAACTCTCTGCATAGCATAATAAATGACAAAAATGAAAGTGATTAAAATTTTGGTTGTCATAAAGTTATGAAAAACTAGTTATTAATAGCTTTTATGCATAGAGTAGCATACTTTGTGGCATCATAAATTACGGGGAACTGAATGGAATGGAAAGTTCACAAAAACCGGACAACAAAATGCAGTAGATCAAAATCAAAGTTTTTTCCTTTTTTGTCAAGGTGTCCTCACTTGACTTTAAGTTGAAATTTTTTTTTTAAATTTTGTTTTTGTATGCCAATTTATTTTATTGCAGCAGCAATCGTTTGCGTTACCACACTTAAGTGGCAATTTAATGCTGCTGCATTGTTGTTGTCAGTGCTGCTGGTTTTATAACATTTTTATGTACTTCTTTAATTGCCTGTGTCAACTTCATTTAACCGCCGCATACAATCATTTCATTTGCAACTTTATTGCGCTATCGTTGCTGGAAAAAAAATCATTGCAGATTTTTCGGGGCTTAACATAGATGAAAATTTATTCATTTTATTATATAGCAATGGCATCAGCACAATGAGTTCAAGCAGATTTTTAATGGTGGTCACTCAGCTGACAGCATTAGCTTTTGTTTATGTGGCAATAAGCCAAAGAATTTTATTGGTAGATCGGTTGGTCGTTTGGTTTGATGGCGTAAATCTTAGGCAGCGTTGCACAATTTAAACACATTGTAAAAGGACTATGTAAGTGGAATATTCTGGTGGATAATTTTTTTGTTATATTTTGTATTAAGAGTGGAGAGAATTTTTTTCTTAAAAAATTGTTTTTGGCAATTTTTTAACTGATACTTTAGCGATTGTATTTATTTCTGCTTAAGCTGGAAATAAACTTTGCATTCAAAAAAATAACAAAAAATTAATACTAAAATGACAGCACTCAGCGTAGCCACACTACGTTGGCAATACCCATATTATTAGCTTTTGAACGCCCAACATAAACGCCCCATTATGTTGGGTGAATCTGTAGAATCTTCCTATGTATAGTATTGTGCCCGCATTTGTAACAGTTAATTTATTTTTCGTTTTGGCCAATCCCTTTTTAGCTTGAGCCTGCTGCATTTGCTTACAAGCAAATGGACAAAAAAAAAAAATTTACTACCAAGAAAAAAACTTGACATAACAGCAGTCAAACTTTAATGATGCTGACGACGTTGATGAGCGGCAGCCACAGCGGAAAAACCAAAGTGAGCGAGTGCCAACCAAGGAAGCCAAAACTTGTCATTTAAGTTGTTAAGTCATCTGCTTGATGACTTTTTTTTGCTGTACTTTCAAGGAGCAGTTTTTTTGCTTTTGTTGTGTTGTGTTTTGCTTTAATTTTGTAATGTTTTTTTTTATTTTCTTGCGCGCTGCACCCCAGTTATTAGGCAGCGTCAAGTGATTGGGCGTTTTGTCATTTAATTGTGGTTGTGAGTAGCGAATTCTTCAGTTTTTCAACTTTTGTACTTTTTTCACATTTTTTTCTTTTGCTAAGTACAACGTCATGCTATTGAACATACTATAAATACAACGCAACGTATTATTCCAAAGCTGTGATTTTTAAATTTGATTAATTTCATTTATGCGCAAAAAAGTATGCAATGTTAAATATTTGAAAAGCCTAATATGCGGCGCGTGAATTGGCAGAACTGAAAAGTTTTTTTTTT
This sequence comes from Tricholauxania praeusta, assembly GCA_949775025.1. Taxonomy (NCBI): domain Eukaryota; kingdom Metazoa; phylum Arthropoda; class Insecta; order Diptera; family Lauxaniidae; genus Tricholauxania; species Tricholauxania praeusta. Next base: position 155,314,194 of record OX459029.1, read on the forward strand.
TCTTGCCAATTTAAGGGCATTTATTGGCTGAAAATGCTGAATGATTTATCAAAAAATAATTTAGTGAAATTGACTGTGAACGCTAGTGAAAAAAAAAGATTTTAGTTAAGTGTTGCTTAGGTTTATGCTATTGAAAAACAGCCTATTGCACAGCTAACTTCTAAGTTATTGCAATAAGAATTACAGATCTATGCTGTCATCGTCACAAAACTCTTCACAGTGTCAATTGATGCATTCGCCTGACTTGATGTTCTTGTAAAAATGTATGCATAAAAACCTTACAAAAATTTCTTGTAACTTTTTTTGTGATTTTCAATTGCTTCAACATTTTCCATTTTTTTCGATCTTTTTCAATCTTTTGAGAAATTCGCGAAGATCGCGGCATTTAAAAATGGTGGCGGATCAGTCAAAACTCAATTCTTTTTTTCGTCATCAGAGACTTCTTGCGTGAAGCTCTTTCGTCAAGTCCAGATTCCACCAAACGTTACTGTACAGTACGAGTGGATATCATAGTATCAGTTTGGTTCAAAATTTGGCGTTGAATCTTCGTAGATGTTATTTTGGCGTCTAATTTAGCCAATCGAGAAATTTTTGCATCTGTTCTTTCTGTAGTTTGACAGGCCCATTTTTTTCTTGGCACGTTTCTTGTCATTTTAAAAGTGTTGAAATGCTTAATAGCATCATAAACTTTCTTAACAGTTACACCAAAATGGGTGACAATTGCTCGGTATGTCATTTTTAGGTGTTCGGGTTGCTGGGTCACAACTACGTGATTTTCCTATTTCAAGAGTATCTGAAACCCAGTAAACTAGCTTCTCCACAACTGCGGATTCTGTCTAATTAATAACTTGCCAGTAAAATGAATTCAAGGTCCAAGAATTTGCTACTGACTTGAACACAACTTATTGTTTCTAATTAGATGGCCAGAAAAATTATGCACTTTTCTTAATTTTTACATTAGCCAAAGGTCACTTCTTCAATAAAACCAACAACAACAAACACATAAACCGCAAAAGGGCACATGTATAATAACAACAACAACAAATGCAATAACCGTTGCATGAATATTTTTTGTAAAATGTAGTAAAAGCCAAGAGGACAAACTGTTTCTAATTAGTTGTCCACGGCTTTATATACCGTTTACATTATGAAGTCAATCCAACTGCATATAACATGCTCACATCACCAATAAGGTTGCCTAAAAATTTCAATTAATTCGCGTATCGTAAGCGTATTAACTTGCAAAAGCTAATCCGGAAACACTACAAATGTCGAAAATTAATATTAAAAATATGCGCACTAAAACAGCAGAAAATCTGCATTAAATGCTTTTATATACTAAATTATTCACCTTAATATTCGCTGTAGTGCGTTGAAACAAACTTAAAAATTGTAAACCTTACAAATGTTTCTAGTCTTTCTTTTATATAAAATAGTTTTCAGAGTTAGAAAATTTTGAGTATAATGAAAAAGGAAGATAAAATATGTAAACAAAGCAAATATAAGCAAAGAAAAAAATACATTGCATACTTTCATTTGTTGAAGAAATATAAAATGTCATTGCATACTTTTGGTTGCTAAAGAAAGTTAGAAGTTAACTGTCATATATGAGAAGAAACCAAAAATTCTGAAAAGCGCGCGCCAGGGCGTACAACTAAAGTGGGGTGTGTGGAGGGTTGGTTTGAAGTCAGTATCACAAATGTACAGTCGCATAAAAATTTTAACCAATTTGCGTATAAAAAGCTTATTAACTTGCAAACGCTTTTACGGAAACACTACAAATGTCGAAAATTAATATTAAAAAATGAAGTGTATTTTTGCAGAAAAATTGCAATAACCCCATTAAATGCTTTTAAATACTAAATTTTTTACTCAAATATTCTCTGTAGTGTGCCGAAACAAAATTTAAGATCGTAAACCCTACAAATGTTTCTAGTCTTTCTTTTATATAAAATAGTTTTTGGTGTCATAAAATTTGCGTGTAATGCAGAAGGAAGAGAAATAAACAAAATATATATCAGAAAAAGAAAAAAAAAAAAATTTATTGCATACTTTCAATTGTTAAAGAAAGACAAAATTCCATTGCATACTTTTAGTTATTAAAGAAAGGTAGAATTGAATAGGATTATATGAAAAAAACAAAATTTCTGAGTATCGCGCGCCAGGTGTGCAAGTAGGTGGAGTATGGGGAGGTTTCGCAAGCAAAACGAGCAGGGGTTGAAGCCCCTATTTAAATTTGAAATTTAATTATTCATAGAATTGATGGAGAACTTAGTATTTTTTCACTCTACCAATCAGTTAAAATTGGTCCAACTTGGGAAAACTTCAGAGAAGTAAAGGTGATGTCAGTTTCACGATATTTACCTGAAGACCTGGCAAAAAATTATTGTGAGAGTTACTAAACGCCAGACATTCCTGATATTGAGCTTGTCACTTAATCTTTGGCACAAGAAAAGGACTCCTCTGTTCAATCTTATGAACATCTATGATGTCACAGTTTTTTGTCAGTTAGCGTTGTAAATTTTTTTTCCCAGCTGCTGTTGTTCCACTCAAAAGCCAATTTAGTTTTCTTTATCTACACGCTTGGTAGATAACCTTTTTCTTTGCGCTTGGCGAAAATTTGTTCCACATAAAATTTACTACAGCAAAACAAAATTTTTGACAATTTCTGATGAAATGTCATTTTCCCGCAAAATGGAAAATAAATCACATTTTCTTTTAAAGTTTATCGTTATTTCGTGTTTTTTTTTTTGTGTAGAAAATAAACTTTACTTTGCATAATTTTGAGCTACGAGCCAAGAAAGCAACCAACTTCAACTTAACCAAAAAAAAAAAAAAACCAAAAAAACAGCAACAAAATGCAGTAAAGAACAAAGGTTCCGCATAGCTGAATTTTAAATATCTTTGAGGCTAAAATTTTTGGCACTGCATTTAATATTCCAGAGCTTATTAACATAACCAACACATTAACGTGCGCAACACAACTATGCTGATGCCAAAGGACCAAAGGCACCAAAAAGACGACAACTTCAGTTGCATAGTAAGAAGTTGATGATGAACATTCTTTTGCTAAGGAGAAGGAAGTGTTCTATACGTGAGAGTAACGCATGAGTGGATATTCATCAAAAAAGGCGGCGCTGATAGAGACTAACAAGGACTAAGTTGGTAGTTAGTGTGTGACGACAAAAACGTTAATGCTTAGTCTTTTCTTAAGCATTCATTTATAATGTTTGTAACCAAAAATCTACACACTTCCCTTTGTAGCGCTTAAGTGTTGAACGCATTGTGAAAATATTTGCTTAAAAAATAAATAAAAAAAAACCACGATACATTGGCTTATTGTATGAGTTAAGTCTTTTGATAATTTATTCCATGCTATACTTCAACGTCACTTTGTTTTTAATTTTAAAGTAAAAAAAATCTTTTGCAAAATTCGCAAAATAGCTACGTATATAAGCTGCCTAAAACTATGCTTTATTTTCATATTAAAGTCTCATGGCGTCGCATACTTAAGCAATTTATTGTCACTTCAGCGAATGACAGCAACGTGCAAGACATAGTGTCTTTTAAGCGTTGCTACGAAGATCCTAATACCTTTGCTTGCTTGCTATGTTGTGGCTTAAAGCAGCAGCTAATACAACAACAACAATAACATAAAATAACTTTATTTGAGATTTTTCGGTTAAAGTTTTTGCGAACATTTGGTAGTTTTGCCATTTTTGCGCACTTGAATTACACGTTTAAAAGATAAGCCACACACAAACACAGAGAAAGAGCGGAATAACGACATATTACACATACATACACTTTGCCACTTACATATACGGATACACTTTAAAGTAGATTTTCAAACCGGAAACAGCAGAAAGTGAAAAAAAAACTTGAAATAAATGGGGACTCACTAGATGACACTCAGCTGATAAAGGCGGCGTAAAAATACAGTGGCGTAGGGAATTTTTTCTTGATTTTTTTTTTATGAATTTTGTGACGCTTATGAATTTCAGTGCTTAATTTTTATTAAATTTATTTCGTGAATAATTTATGTACCCTACAATCAGTGTGTATTCATTTTGTCATTTCATTTGTAACGCATAGAAGAAGGCGTGGCAGATAGAGTAAACTATATAAACATATATTCCTGAGCAGCGTTACCACTTGAACCGATTTGCCCTATCAAAATTTTTAAAAATTGGTGAAATCGATAAATGGCCACGCCTACCGCCCACACGAGCATAATATTTCAAACGATATATTGAGAGAGTTATATGATGTAGTGTATTTTTTTCTAAATATTTTGACCAAATTTAATAAATAGCAAAAATTGAAAAACAATAACTTGAAATAAATGGGGACACAATAGATGACACTCAGCTTATAAGGGCGGCGTAAAAATACAGTGGCGTTGGGGATTTTTTTTTTAATTTTTTTTTTTTTATGAGTTTTGTGACGCCTATGAATTTCAGTGCTTAATTTTTATTAAATTTTATTTCGTGAATAATTTATGTACCCTTAATCAGGGTGTATTCATTTTGTCATATCATTTGTAACGCATAGAAAAGGGCGTGGCAGGTGAGGAAAACTTTATGTACATATATGCCTGAGCAGCGCTACCACTTGACTCGATTTGTCATTTCAAAGCCTTCAAAAATTGATTAACGGCCACGCCTACCGCCCACACAAGTACTATATTTGAAATGGTATATTGAGAGAGTTATATGATGTAGTGTATTTTTTTCCGAATATTTTGACCAATTTTACTAATTTTTTTTTCTGTGCAATTTTTATTGAAACTTTCAAGCTTAGGAGGTAAAATTATGGATGAAACTTTGACCAAAACTGTTTGATTTTTTTATAATTTTTATTGCCGAAACATTGAAAACAAACCGCTACTGCTTTTTCGCTTTAACTGTAAAAGCCATCAAAACCAGTCAATCTACAATATTTGCCGGAAAAAATCCTAAACCGAAACAATAAAATACCAGAAAAACATCTAAAAACAACAACAACAAAGAATAGTACAAAGTTACAACAAAAAAAATAAACAAAAAAATTTTACAGGCAAAGAAATTCACAACTCGACAGCAATGCCGTGCCATCGCATTTACCACAACTTTCCATTTGCTTGAAGTTGGCAGGCATACAGTATCATTCAACCTCATACCCCAAAATTCAAAAATTTGAAGTAGACCGGTAGTATCACCCGAAATTACTATGCCAACCCTTAAATTGAACCCGAGAAAATCTTTCAAATCTTAACCCCTAACTATCATTGCTATTACGTTTGCGTACGTATGTTACAAGTACAACTATCACTAACACTTTTCTTGCAATTTTCCCCAGAAATGTCAACGTAATCGTCTGCGAGTTGGAAAAAAAAACAGCCACAGTTTGTTACAAACAACAGCGAGAGAGACCCCCATAACGTTACCGAAAAAACGTAAGCAATAGAGTTGGCAATAGTGTGTGACGTCGGAGAAAAGACACACAGCAACTGTAGCTGCGGAATTTTAAGATTAAATTTTTTTTTCCATTTTTTTCTACATTTGTAATGCTTTGTTGTTTTTGCCTTATGGGAAATTTTAAAGATATACTGCGTTTATTTCACACTTAGATTGTTGAAATTCTGGATTTTTGTTGGTTTTGAAATTACCCAGGCGGAAATTATTTAGAGATATGCACTTAAGCTGGTGTAATAGAATCCAAGCAGATATTTTTTTGCGAAGGGAGTTTAGTGTTTGAATGTTGCACTTAATGCTGAAATATCATTAACAAGGTTTTTTCCGGTTTTAAGGCTCTCCAAAAAGCATTTCGCGCTGTAGTTTTACTATTTTTCTTAAAAAGTAAATAATACGCTTGCATATGTAAGGTATAGCTTTACTTAGCTCATAGTACAGCACATTGTGTCCTGCAGTAAAAAATACCCAAATACATGTGCTGCATGTGGTCGAAAAATTTGTCAGTATCCAACATCTCTTGTGCAAAATTTAATTGCTGAGATAAGAATGTCTGAACAAAGGTACCAACTTTGCGCAAAAAGTAATATTTAATGTTTTTATTGATAGATGTCTGTAGCAGTCTTACGAGGATCCAATTTTGCCTTGCGCAAAATTCGGTGATCCTTGTACCCAGAAGTCTTACGAGGTCATTTTTTCCGAGGAACATTTTTTGCTGTGTCATACTTATCGAAATGATGAAGTGCATTGAATACCATCTTTTTGAAGCAATTTACCTTATTGCCATCGCCTGATAACTCATGGCCGTCCTTTGAAGCTCAAGAATTGACTTACGCATGGCCGGTATACAACTTTTGGTCACTACCCATGGTTTAGGATATGCTAATAAGCAAATTCGGTCAAAAAGTGTTCTTACAAGCAATAACAATATCACAAATGCGTTTCCGAAATCCTTTATCAAGTTTTTCTTTTATTTTTTTGCAAAAAAATTTTTTTTGTTTCCAATTAGTTGACTCAGTCAAATTTGAGGCTTGAGTAGAAAATCTCTCATTAAACATTTTTATGCTATGAATTTGAATTCAAGCATGTGCTTTTTTTTAAGCTTTTATGTCACACACTTATATTATGTATAAATTGTTTGGTACATATGGAAAAATAAATGAAAAAAACTACCAATAACACAACAAATGATTTTGTTTCCAATTAGTTGTCAACAGCTGTATTTATAAGATAATCTTTAAATTTATAAATAAATTAAAATTTAAACTTATGCTCAAGTATCCGTTAAAGTTATGCCTTAACCTATGATTTGGCATTTATAGCGTACAGTCATATTTAGCCGGATAGCTTTCTTATAACTTATGGGTTCACTTTTGAACTGCTTTTCATCGGAATAATCTGGTACTTTTTGAATCCTGTGGGTCTTAGCGTAACTTTTTTGGCTTATTTTGTGAACAGTAGAATTCGAAAATAATAGTCATCATATTCCGTTCTGAATTTTAAGGATTCTGCTTGAAGAATTGTTTCACCTTTGTCAGTAACTTTGGGTCGGAAAATTTGCATTTTCTGCCACAATCATTTTTATTAAAAAAATATGTAGACGACTCCCTTTGAAATCGGAAATTATCATTTGAACATCTCTTATTGCCGATGTTGATTTTTATTTTCGCAATAACTGAACATTTTAATGCTGATTTTCCTAGGTAATTTGACAGAACCAGTTCCCGAACTTTCTGTTTATTGCTAGACATCTTTCTTATTTAAAGTCCTATCACCAATCATAAGATTTTTAGTTCATATCCTATAGAGCGAATTTTAGAATATGGGGTAAAACACACGAAAACGCCACCTGAAATTAAGCCACTAAGCACGCGCTGTACTACGCGATGAAAGGCTATTGCACTGATTTTAAATTTCTGTTTTAGTTTTCAGGTTAACGGCTCAAACATTTTAATTAACTTCTTGCCCTCATGTTATGGCATATCATTTTGAAGCTTGCGGATCAAACTGTAATCTGAAGTTCACCGAAAAAATATTCTGAAATGGATTTTTCAAAAAAAATTTAAAAATTCATTTCAATTTACAAAATTTTAGCTTTTTAATTTTTTTTTAAAACTAAAAAAACATATAAATAATTTTTTTCCCACAAAAATTTTTACGGCATTAAGCGCAGAATAAATCAAAGTTTTTTTCAAAAAAAAAAAAAAAAAAATTTAAAAATATGGTTTTTTAAAAAAAAAATGCAAAAATATTTTTCAATTCGCAAAATTTTTGTGAAAAATTTTTTTTTTCAAAATCAATATTTTTTTTTTGAAAAGTAAAAGAAAAAACCTAAAAATGTACGTTCACAAATTATTAATTGACAAAGTTTGCTGTAAGCTATGAATTTTCGAAAAAAAAAACACTTATTCTGAAAAAGTGCGAGAATCGTGAATTTCATACCCGCGTATCTTAGCAACAAATAATATTAAGGATAAATCCTAAAGACACTTTTATTGCCAGATATCAATACTACAATCATGCCAAATTTCACCCAAATCGGAGCCAAAACTTTTTTCAGGTGGCGTTTTCGTGTGTTATACCCCATATGTTGAATGGTCTTTTGCTACCATAACTTGAGCGCAGTATGTAAAGTTTTAGTCCCATACAAAAGACTCTAGAGATGAAAATATATTTTAGGCAAAAAATGTAATCAAGGGAAAATGCCGAAGTATAAGTTGAGCACAATTAAAAAGATAGATTCCGATGCATTATCTTTTTAACCCACTTTTGCTCAAGTTAAAGGGCAGCGTCATTCCTACAACACTTTTATACTTCGAAAAACTGTGGCTTCATTTATTGGAAACTCTGAAAAAGGGTTATAAGGTGTAATAAAGTATAGTGTTGTGGTGAACAAATTAAATTCAGCTGCTGCTATGAGGTGTGAAAAGCAAAATACAAAATAAGCTTAGTTAAAAATTTGACAAAAATTATACAAACTGTTCATTTGGTGAATAAATTCTCAAGCTTTAAATGTTCCAATTGGGTATCTGACTTAACGCATTTATATTTGAGGATGCCAAACGAATACGGAAGCATACACCGAAATCGTATAACAATCGTCTTGCCAGCTTGCCAGCCAATACAAGCACCTACGATTTACTCACACTTAGACACAAGCACATACTAACACACATTACACACTTCAAAATAATGACAATTTAATTCAGGGTCACTAATTTTTCTACAGCAGCGCACAGATATACAGTTACACTCAAACACATGCATACATACACAAATTACACACAAACAGAGACATTTCAACAAAGGCGGCGGATCGCATGAAGTTGAAGTCAAATTGAAACACAACAGAAAGTTTCTATTGTATGTAGCCATAAGAAACGCTTAAATAGTTTTTGATATCTGTTGTGGAAGTGTGCAAAAAGGGTGGATCTTAGGAAATTTATTGAGCAAATTAAAAAAAATGTTGACATTTAATTAAAAAAAAAAAGTAAAAAAATGTGTATTCACACTTTATATAAATATATTATTTGTTGTCAAAATTAAAAAAAAATTATATAAATTGAAAATTTTTGCAGCCACCCTAATGCCATATTGTCACAACTTTCATTTTTGTGCTTGTATTGGGTTATTATATTTTCTGCATAAGTTATTAACCCTCTCCAGTTTGAATTGTAGTCATTGTGGATATAACTACACCCTTTCAAATACAAATATTTGCACCACCCAGTTTTATACCTTATTTTACAAATACTATTGCATTTGATTACGTATTCTGAACCTTAGTTACTATTTTGGAATTTCTTATGTCATGCGGTGTGAAGGGGTTCTCTTTTTTTTAGCATTTTTTTTTTGCGTTTCAACACAACTTAATATGCCAATACCCAGCAAACATTTTAAGTCAGAAAAGAGTTATATATGAATCGTTGCGGCGATGATTTTGAACGCGCGTGCGATCATATTCAGTATGGAATGCGAACCAAAATGATACGCATTTAAGTTATGAGGAAGAGTCTACTTCCTACTTTCCCTCTTCGTACTTTAAAAAGGGTTAGCTCCTATCGAAACATATTATAGTCGAATCAGCATTGCCTGCAAAGTACAAAACTTATTGAGCTTTCCGTTTAGCATAGTGCTAATGTTGAAAACGAAATGAATAAAATTATCATTAAAATATCATTTTTTGAATTATATTAGAAAATGATTTTATACTCTAGTCTTAAAAAGAACATTGATATTATTTTTTGTAATATTAAATCATTATGCACAAAAATATGCGACGAAAATTTTAATTTCAATTTAACTCTTCCAAAAATTCAACTGTTAGCTGGGCTACCGTGGTTGTTTTTGTCACAAGGATCGTTACATGTTCAAACTACTGTGTGTGTATATAGCGAAAGTTTATTTCGCTATACCAGCATGTATATCTGTATGTGTGATAGCAGCATGTGGGTCACCCAAAGGTCGTTGCGCATGAGAAACTTGATTTGATGTTAATTTTTGCAAATGTGTTTTGATTAATATTAATGGAAAATTCATTGCGGCGAAAGAATTGCAAATTGGAAATAGCAAAAAATTAACAAAAAAAAAAAAAAAAAACTTTTAAAAAAACTTGACTACGTAATGACATTAAAATGGTCCCTTTTTTTCGACAAAGTTAAATTTAAATAAGCGCCGCTGAAAGGACGACACAATTTTGTATAAGAAATTATTTGTGTTTTCAGAAAATAAAGAACATAATTGGCCCGAAATAAAATAAGGAAAAAAAAAACAATTTGGTAATCAAATTCAGATTTAAATAAACTATGTTTAATTTGAGCTTTTGGAAAAATACTGATACAATAATGTAATAAATTTACAGTGATGTAACTAGGATATGGCGTTCACTAGAGTTTTAAGTCACATCATTGAAAAGTTGCATTCGAAAGCAAAATGGCTTAACTTCGAAACGTATTTTCATAAAAAAATTTTATAGACCCATGTCATGTTTTTGTTTTAAGACTGAACCATAAAGCGGCCACAGTTTAAATTTATGTATTATTTTAGAGCACAAAATTGTTGAAGACAAACTTAAATATGTGGGCTATAAACGATATCAAACAGCAACATGTAGATATCAAAGTTTAGAAAAATGGTTTCGCGTGCTAAATAAATGTTACTCATACGATATGTTCAGAAAAATTTTAAACCAAGCTTTCAGCTTTCAAAGTGCTATAAAAATAAATGGTTTTACTAAATTGGATTTTATGCTCCCAATTTTCCAGAAAATCATTATAAATCATAGAAAATGGTTTTTATTTTTGTGATCATTTTCATATGTTTAAATGCTGCACCAATGAAATCAATATGAGTACGTCCAAATTGTTACCCAAAACCTTGATAAGAAATTGAACGAAAGAACCAAAAATACAGCTGCAGCCAAAATTTATAAAACTGTGGCACCAATATAAGCATGCATTACTTACACACAAAGAAATTTGTTTACTCACGTTTACATTCACGACAAATAAAATAAGCAGACTACCTTGAAGGTAGTCAAGAAATGAAAACGAAAAAAAGAAAAAATACAAATACTTAAAGCATAAGAAAAATCATAATATTGCAAAAGCAAAAAAAACTCAACTTGGTAACCACACCAAATTTACACATACAACAGTAACGAGCAGACATTTGAGATTACTATTGAAAAAAAAAAATTAAATGCAAGCGGAATGCAGCTCGTCAATAATTAGGCTGTGAAAAAAAATAAATTTCAAAAAAAAAAAAAACGAATTGGAGTAGAAGTTTTATTTTAAGTTGCTCATACGTCTCGATAACCAATGAAAAAAGCTCATATTTATTGAAACTTTCATTGCTCAGTTTCGATGAAATTTAGAAACTGCTTCTTCAAGCAGATCTTGCTTAATATTGTGTATTGTTGTTGAAAATTCAAGTTTAATTAATGGCTGCTTTTATGTAGTCAAAAAAAAAAATTTAAAAAAAAAAAATTTAAACTTAACATTGAAAATGGGAACGAGACTGAGGTTTAAAAATAAACTGTATGTTGCTTAAAATATTTTTTATTGGAGAATTATTGCGGTGTTAATAATTTTGATTTAACTAAATTTTAATATCATTTTCTTAAAACCAAATTCAATATTGCTCATATGAACGCTAATTTAAAAGCAACCGACTGTCTAGTTCTTATGATTTTACACTGCAAATATAAACTTGCTTACAAATTAAACTGCAAAGATCGAATTCCCTAAACATTTTATTCAATTACTTTACTTAAAGTTGCTCATACGTCTCCATAACCACTGATAAAAACTTATATTAAAAACTTTCATTGCTTGGTTTCGATGAAATTTAGCAACAGCTACTTCAAGCAGATCTTGCTCAATATTGAGTGTTGATGAAAAAAATTCAAATTTAATCAATGGCTGCTTTCAAGTAGTCTATTTTTTTACTTTAATTTTAAAATTAAATCAAATTTTATAAGAAAAATTAATCTTTTGACATTAAAACAAATTTTTCTTTTGCTTAAATACCACGCAAAACTTACATTTCATTTGTTCGTGTTAGCATTATATTCATTTCTATTTAAATTATTTTTTGTTTTTCTATGCGATGTTGCCAAAAATAGACGCACCTCAAAATATGCAATGTTAAAAAAAAGTTTCCGTTTATTTGCAAGTTTTTCTTTTTGTACGCTATTTACTTGTGGAAGTATAAGGAAACGTGCTTAAAATAATTTAACCTGCTGTTCAAAATGTTTCCTGCATTGCGTTATATGCGGGATAAAATATCTTCAACGTCGTCGTCGTCATTGTGTTTTGTTACGTTGTTTTGTGAGTTGACCGCATGAATACCTAAACAACTTTACAAAAAAAAAAAAAAAAAAAAATTGTTAAAATTTTGTGACAAATATTTATATATGATATAAGCCACACACACCCACACACCTAAACAGGCTAAGAAAAACAAACACATTGTCACCAACAAGAAAAAAAAAAAAGGGGCGACAATGTCCAAGTTGTTGCAAAAAAATATCATTTTAGACAATATCGTCATATCCTTTGTGGTCGTCAGCTTAAAAAGTCAGTGAGGGGCTGCAGGGTTATTGAAATTCACTGACAGTTGAGCGAAAACTACAACAGCAACAAGAAAAAAAAAAACGTTTTTTTCGTCTTTCTATTCAGTTGAGGGACATTTTCGCTAAATAAAAGACGTGAAGTCTATTGCATTGCTTACAGCGCAAAAAGTTGCTTTCTTTTTTTCTTGGAAAACTTCTTTTGTAATGCACTGAATAAATTTAGTTTTATGTAAAGGAAACAATTTTACTTATAATATTATAAAATACTGTTGTTAATCCTAAATAATTCAATTTTAAAGAAAGTTATTCTCAACGTATTTTAAAAGCTTTCATTCAAAGATTTTATAAAAAGAGTTGGGTTGTAAAAATGTCACTAATGAGCTTCATTGAAATTAAGGGTTATTTAGTGACTTTGTAGAAGGATACAGTTTTCATTGGAATGATATTTTGTTAGCACTTCTATGTTGATGTTGTGATTTTTTTTAAGCAGTTTTTCAGCCCATTTGTATCAAGAAAAAGAGCTCATTAAAATATATGCCCAATTTCTTGTCAACTTCAACGATTGACCAATGCCTTGTGCATAGTAAATAGTTGCTATTGATTTTGAAATGTGGCAGCCAGCCTGTAAGCTCCGCATACAAATTTTATTTAAGTTGGTAAAAAATGCGAAGATTAGGGCTTTGCTTTTTGGGTTATCTTTAAAGGCATTTAATCCCGTAGTATTTTGATAGCCTCAGGGTTTTGAGATTTTTCTTTATATTTTAGGTTTTAATTTTAAAGCTTTACGAAGGCAAACCTTTTTTTTGTACATATGTAAATTTAAATAATAAATTTGCTTACAAAATAAGAACACATATATTGTTTCAGCGACTCACATTTTATTAAGGGGGGATCTTGAATTATAAGGCCCGAAATGTTATTTGCAGACATTTTACATCGATTTTTTCAGATGTTGTTAGCTTGGGATAGAAGCAAGCCTTAATGCTTAATTAAAGGTCACTCATACGTCTCGGCAAACAATAAACTAAAATTAAAACCTGCTTTCAGTTGCAAATAACTCAGTTCCGATATGAGTGATTGCAAGTGTTTCTGGGTAGTTCCTTTATCTTTCATGAATTTTTTGAAAAACCAAAGTTCATTGGATGGCTGCCCAGTTTTCTCATGCGTAATGTTAACGTAATCTATATTTTTCTAATAAAATTTCTTTTACATTCTCGATGACATTTGTTTCTAAAAAGACGGCGCTACAGCCCATGGGCAAGAAAAATTCAGTGAGCACTCAATTTCATGCTTTGAACAAGCTAATTAGTCGCCTTGAACAAAGTCCAAAGTATACTTGGGTAAACTGGCTACGATAAAAAATTTGGAAGCCAACATTACACGCGTGATTCGTCAAATGCCACTTAAATTGCTCGAACGCATCATTGAAAACTGAAAGGATTTTATATCTTGACTTCAATGTGCACGAAGAGCTTCTCGTCTGAAGCACACTTATTTGTTTTGAGTAATTTTGGAAATAAAAATTAATTATTTTGATGCCTGCTGCTCTATATGAAATTTTAGTATGCGACAAAAAATTCACACTAGCGAAATCAAATTGTGGCAATATCTCTAATGTTTTAATGGATCAATTTCTTTTTAAAAAATACTTGTTAATCATACGTCATGAACAATTATGAATTACGTTTAGTTGGGCTCTTATAACATAGCATTGATGTTAGTTGGAAGTTATATGTTATGGAAAGTTTTATTGAACTTTTATTGCTTTGTTGAAAAATTCAAGTTTGATCGATGGCTGCTCTTAAACTTCAAATATTTTTACTATAAAAATATATTCATGTACCAAAAAACATTTAATGAAAATTGAAATGAAAAGCATATAATATAAAATAAAACAAAAGCATAAAATTTTATTCATTTAGCTGCCACCGCATATTAAATAAAATAAATTTAAGCTGACATTGCCACTTTAATACATCAAACTCAATTATAAATGAAAAGCAAATTAAAAATCAACAACTTTACCAATATATGGAAAAATTACAGCGATTCCCTTACTTAATATCAGCAATACAAAACTATGGCAAAAAGGAAAATAATTTAAGCTTCATGCACATACAGCGTACTTAAGCTGTTTAACTTTATGCTATAGAAATAAAAACAAAATAAAAGCTATAGAAGAAAAAATAAACTCACAATTATTTGACCTTGAAATATTAAAAAAATATGTACTTTAACATGACGCGTTGACATCAAACGAAGCAACGTGACAACAATAAATAAATGACACTCAATCAAATTTAATAAACACAGAACAACACAGCACACCATTGGTCGCAGCAACAAGCACAACAAGGATAATACTAACAAGAATATAGCAAATTAAATTTTATAAGCGCATAATTATACACAGAATTTGATATTGATAATTTTGTGATATATTGTAGATATTTATATATAGAAATAAATGTGAGATAAATATTTTGAATAAATAAAATATGTTTTCATTTGAAATTGACCATGAACAGAACATTTGTTAAGTTCCCAATAGCACAAAGCACCACACCTCACATTGTAAATTGCTTAATGAAATCAGTCAAATAGAAAAAGTAGAAAATACAGATATAAAATGAAAAAATTGTATAAAAAAATATTTAATATATAAATATTGACTAAGAGCTCAAAAGACCTATTTAATGTTCAGGAGGTATGCCAAGTTGATGTGGAAGTTCTTAATATTTGTTCCAAAAAAATATTATATAAATATTTGTTGCAAATTTAATTTTATTGGATACATAATTTGAATTTAATGTTACTCATACATAACGTAAAAATTGTGTAAGTGTTCATACTTTTTCCATTGTAGCTTAGCTCTGATGTAACCTATAACTTTGTGGCTTGGGTTGCACTTACTGAACATTGTTTGTCCTACATAAATATCAAGATTTTATTAATGGCTGCTTACCGATGACTGATTTTTAAGTGAAAGAAATGCAATTTATTTGGGAAAAATCACTAATTTTCGTTTTTATTTATTTATTTTTTCTAAAATATAATTGGTTATTGTATTTGAGTCGCTTACTTTCAAAATGCGTTCTTTACGTTTGTCATTTGGTAACAAAATACCCAATGTTCAGTTGGTGTTTTTGAAAGAAGCGTACTTTTGAAATCACTTTTTAAGGCATTTGTGTTGGTTTTCAAAAATGACAATGTAGACAATTAGATTTCTGTATACTTAAAGAACTTCCAGCTTACTCTATTTCATAAAAAATCGATCATGGGTTTTGGGGACAAACGATTCAATATGTAACGATGAGGCCTAATGAAGTGTCACAATGTTTTGGAGCTTAAGGAGTTTGTTTTGTTTATAGTAACGTACCAAATTTGACTGTGTCTATATCAGCAGAAATAGAGTAACAGAAAATGTTAATTATACATCACAATGAACAATTACCTAAGTGAACATCTTCATTTAAGTCTTAATATATTGTCTGTGATATAACATTGATCATTTAAGTCTTGAAACAATTTATTTAGCTTTTATTGGCCTGCAATAAAATATAATTTTTATTGATGGCTGCTTCATTACAGAAGAAGAATCTTAAGCTTTCAAAGTGGTTAGTTGCAGAAATAATAAATCTCTTTTTGAATTGCAATTTTTGCTTTTGCAGCTATTTACTGCCATATTATAGTTTTTTTTTTGAATATCTGGTATAGAAAGATTACATGTTAACATCATATTAATGTATAAAATATATGAAAAATATTTGTAGCCACTGAAAATCTACATACTTAGCGCAAGAAAAAAATTACCTTAAATTACATATTACACATACGACATGGTTGCTATATACTTGATTAAGCCTAAATATCACAGCAGCGATATTACCTAGAACTTAATGGACTGCTGCAGTTTTGTTTTGTTTTAATGCTCAACATTAAAATTGCTTTTGGTTGATGGCTGCCTTATAAAACCTATGAATTTTTAAAGTTAAACTAAGCAGTTTTTGTAATATTCAAAAATTTTTCATGTCGACTCATTTTTAAATGTGATAACTGTAATGTTTTTGTATTTGTAAAGTTCTCATACTAAGAAGTTTTATTTTTTTTTGCTTCATTTATTATTCTGTAACGGCTGCGACCTTTGAATGTCAATAGATGTCCAAAAATTCTTAGCACATAACACAAAAAGCAAAATAAAAAAGTTGTGCTTATTTATACGTCAATAGCAAATTGGACAGCATTTGCTGAATAAAAATAGAAAAAAAAAAATTAATACATTAGATTTAAGTATATGTACGTTATTGTTGTGCTTGTTATTGCCATATTTTATATGTATTTTTTTTTTTCACATACAATTCTAAGGCTTAACGCGCCATTAAGCATTTAGAGCTTTAATATGGCTTTCTATCACATACGTGCGTATGTATGTATTTCCCGAAAATTCGAATTTATATAGAAAAGATTTTATTTGAAAATTTTTTACCAAATATTTAGAACTCATTTAATTCAAGTGGTAGTGGTGAAAGTGGTAGCGGTTTTGGTTAGCAAAATTATGTAAATATTTGCTCGTGTGTGTTTACGTTTGCTTTGATATTTGTTTTACATATTGATTGTTTTGTTTTTTTAATATCAACTGTGCGGAAAATGCTTTAAATTAAAATAAACAAAGGTTACTCATTCGCCGTGTTTGAAAAAATTTAGTTTGTTAAAGTTTTGGAGAGCATACTATTTAATATGAAGCATTTTCCATGCAGTATTTAAAATTAATCTCCTTTTACGCTCTACCTGTCGTGCTGTCTGTTTGTTTATTTGCTTCTTTGGTTCGTGACTTTTCCCTTATCCTAGTGGAATGCAATGTAAAGTAGATCCTTGTCAAGACTTATCTCGTTACTGGTTACACAAAAAAAAAGCGATTTTTCAACATTTTTAATTTCTTTTGCAGTTCATAGGGGAATTTCCATTGCTGGCTTACTACCCAATTCTTGCAAGAAAAAAAAATATGACTTCACATAAATCAAAAGTTACTCATACGACAAGGTATGCATAACCACAGGCGTTAATATTTTCTCAGCGATATAATAAAAGACGAATATTTTGTTATAAGTTTGCTTAAATTAAATCATTTTATAATAATTTGATTTTATTTCGTTGGCTGCCTAATAAAAGCATACATTTTCTGTCAAAAACAAAAATTATAGTAAAAAAAAATAGATGAAAAATATTTTAATTTTTTATGGGAAAACTTAATACGGTGGCTTTGCTCAAAAGAAAACGCATCACTTATGCGCCACGACAAAATATCTATAAATATAAATTGGAAATTTAAAAAAGTTTTCATGAGAATTGAGCATGCGATTGTTAAAATTAGTAAATATGGTGATAGCTGCTTCTAAAAAACAAACATTTTCGACTTGAGATATAAGCAATAATAAAAATGTCTAGACACTTAAATGTTTTCGGTGAAATAAATCACTTTTCTTTGCTTAATAGCTCACATGTCGCTTGCAGCCAAACGTTACTCATGATACAACTTTCAATATTCTTCGGTACTCAACATAAAAATAAATAAGACGCTGTTGATGTTTTTAAGTTGTGGGTTTTCTACAGTTATATTCAAATTATATTAAATAAAATATATTTTAAATGTCAGTAACATTTAAAACATTAAACAAAGGTAACTATTGAGAAAAAAATCAAATTTGCTCTTCAACAAAATATAAAATTAAAAGTCACTCATACGTCATGATAAAGTTTTTTTTTCGGCTTTGATATTTTTGCATCGATGCAAGTGGATATATGTATTCTAAACTTATAAAGTTAAGTACTCAGCAAACTATAGAAAAATCATTTTGTGACAATGGCTGCGCTTAGAACTTAGAGATTAAGTTACCTTTTTTGTGGAATCAACCATACAAGGAAAGCAAAAAAAAAAAACTTTTTTAAGCAAAAGTCAAACAGTAACGTGAATATAATAAATGCTATCAAAGCCACAAGAAGCCAAACAGGTAAACATAACAAAACAACAGAATGGCACGCAGGACAACAGTCACAACCGCCGCAACAACTACAAAAATGAAAGAGTATACCATAAGCAAAAAATCAACACAAGCAACAGCAGGATATTCATCTTCCAACTGCGTAGGAAGTAAAACGCAAAGATGGGACATAATAAATAGCACACTTATGCTGAAGCAGGAGTCTCATACTTTCAGTAGCAGCAGCAGCAGCAGCAGTTGCTAACATTATCACAAACATTAACGCAATCATCAGCATTTCAAGCGTCGTCGTCATCGTCATCATCATCATCATCATCGTCATTATTACCAACCATGTACATAATAAGAAGCACAAAGGAAAAGTGATATAACAAAAGCAAGCAAGCAACAAGTTTAAGTTTTGTGGTTTCTTAATACCGACCAAGTGAAGATGATCAAGTAGCTGCAGAAATTCTGACCACGTTACTGTCAGTGACGTTAGTAAATTAAGTAGAGAACAATGTATTGTATTGAACCACAACAGGTCAAGTCAAGTGCAACAGTTGAGAAAGAAAAACATGTGCTTATTTGTCAGTTAAATTTGGTTTCTACTTACCAATTAACGCAAGAGCTGGCGTAAAATGTTCAGTTGAAATACTTAATCTTTGCATAACTGATGCAGATGCACATAATTATATGTTACTCATACGACATGATACATTTTTATTATGGCGTTGATAAATTAAAAGCGATGTTATTAGCGATGTATAGCTTATTCTTATCTTCTTTTCAACTTTTAATTAATGTTATGTTATTGTTAAAGGATATATATTAAACATATGCAACGATATGCTTTGATATTATTGCGTCAAGTACGTAAAAAAATAGTACGGGTTCAAATCAGTTGTGCATTAGTTTAGGCATTCAACAGATCTATTTATATAAAATTTTTAGCTCAAGTTTTTAGCTTGAAACACAGGCAACATTTTAGACAAGAAAAAACATTAAGGCAGTATAATTAATTTATATCTCTCTTGAAAACAAAACTGAAATTACCTCTATCATAAAGTGTTGATCATACAATCACTTATGAATCATTTTTGAATCGATATACCATCAATTTGGCTTTCATATTTCAGCGCTGGTATAATATAGAATATTTCGCTTCAGTTAATTTTCTGTCAATTTCAACATATTTTAAATATAGTGAAATTAGTTATCAAAGTGCTGAGCAGTTTTAACTCCGTACTTAATTCTATCTAGCTTTAATATATCAGCACCGATGAATACTACAAATTATTGGTTACCTTAGTTTTAATGAGATTTGTGGTTTCTGTAGTAATATTAAGATTTTATTGATGGCTGCCATTTAAAAACAAAAAAAAAATCAGTCTGGAATGTAAGTGTTTTCCAAAACTTTCCCAAGAGAGCAACAGTTTCTCACAACACTTTGTATGAATATTATCATTGCTAATATTAAACTAGTAAGGGTGCTATCTTTGGTCACGCCAAAGCCCAACACCTAAATTAACAGATTTTAGTAAAAGATTATTTTTTCCACCAAACTATAAACTCTCTGATGTGACTAAATGTTTCCACATTGTTTTTGGCATCATTTGATTTGATTACGCCCTCTTTTCGAAATTCACCAGTTTTTTGTCGAATGCTGAACTGAGTCATTTTTTGTATTTGTATGAATTTTGGCAGCGTTACTTTTTTTCTCTTAATAAATCATTTAAAAGATCTTGTTTTTATGAAGAATGCCACGCCTACTTTTGAACTTTTGCCAAGTTACTGTCCAGAGCATTGTCGAATCGTTATTTCTGTTTGTGCTAAATTTGATTCCATTATTGATAATTCTCCCAGTATAACGTATTAAAAGTTTTGCTTGTATGGGCGATGCCACGCCCTTTTCTTTAAATTTTCTTAGTTTTTTTCAGAGCTTGTTCAAGTAATTTTTAGTAACTGTGAGAAATTTGATGGCAATACATCAATTAACTCTCACAAAGTAGCATTTTATATATGGAATTTTTGCTGTCGGTAGGCGTGTCTTTGAACCGATTGAACCCGTACCTTACAGTTCAATTTTGTACTCTTTCCTATTTATTATGATATGTTACTCATACGACATGGATAGTGCAACAAAATTTTCAAACACCAAGTAGGCCACAATAAAAATTACTCTGACAGTTGCTGCCAAATAACAGCTGCAAGTGTTTGGAAATAAACATCCTTTCAGTGCCTTTCACTTCATTTGTTTTCTAAGATATTATTATTTCAATAAGTCTTGATTGCAGCCTATTTTTGAAAATATTTTTCAACAATTTTCATTTAATTTTAGTAATTTTGGTGAATTGATATTCCTACACTATGCTGCACTTAACAAAATTAATACTGCACGATTTGTATTTTCACAAACTAAAAAAAAACTTATGTTTTTGATGCTGTTGATGTAAAATATTGCTCGAGAATTTACTATTGCAAGCTCATGGAATTTTTAAAATGATAGAAATACATGCAACAGCCCAATTTCTGTTAGTTTACATCAATAGCAGCAATGTTACTGAACCAAACTCAACTACATAGCAGGTATTGCTGTATATTCTTTTGTCTATTAAGATTATTTTATGTTGATGATTGCATAAAGCATCTACTAGCAGCCTGCTTACAAATTGCACTAAAGCAGCAAAACAAAAAAAAACACATATTACTGCTGTTGTTGCTGCTACTCCAATTTCTGAAAATGATCCTTTCAAGTCGTTTTCAAAACTCTCTCATAATAAACTTACCAACCAATTCGTTTTTGCATTTTTTTTTTTTTTTGGGGATTCATTGCCCTATTTTACTTTTTCGTTTGTTTGCTTTTAGTTGCCTTAAACCTTGCAATGTTTGTGGTGTGTAACATATCGTATAACGTGTTGTTAGCGGCGATGCAGGGATTTTGTGCTAGAGTGGGATTTTTCTAAAGGAAGAAATTGTTTTAACGTATATTTTATTAAATAATAATCATACGACATGTTGTACTAATGCAGTCTAAGCAATTTATATCAACGTCGATATAGTTTAGGCAATGTGAAATCAGTTCATGTTGTTAATTTTGTTGTGTTGTTTAAAAATATCTTTGAAAGTTCAATGGCTGTTATATAATTACTAAGATTTGTTAACAATTTTTTATAAAAAACAAACTTCAGATAAATAAAAATAACAATTTTTTAGTATTGCATACTTTTTCATGTTAAGGACAAATGATATAAAAAGTAAATTCAGTATACGTTGTTTTCTGAGGACATTATAAGAAAATTGTGTGAATTTCTGGTTTACTGTGTAGCAGCCATTGTTCTTTTTGAGATATTTATATAAAGAATTCTAAAATGTATAAAATAAGATTATTGCGGGCCTTATATTTTGTATCTGCGTTGTTATATCATCAGTTTACTTACATATAGAACATGTCGTATGAGTAACATAAATTAGTGTGCACATATACTATTACCAAAAAATCGCCAAAATTTGGTTGCTATTACTTTCACAAAAGAGTCTCATAAGTAATTTTCAACATATAATTTACCGGCACAATTTTTTTTAAAATTGACACAATAGTATAAGCTAGAAATTATGAAAATCAGCTTTAGTTTGTGCAAAAGTATACTAGAACATTATTTCCTAATTTTCCACTTTTTTGCGACAATTATTTGATCGAATCATCTAAAATGAACACAATCCTGCAATAATAAAACACATTTTATATGGGTCTCCCTGTGCTAGATTTGAAAGCGAGATAAGTGCACATTAACTAGCGCAACTGAACGTTGGTCAGTTTGCCCGGTCAGTGTGCTAAATGGCAACGGGCACAGCAGCAGCAACAGAAGGGGCAGCAGTTAACATGCCATCCAGCTGCTGCTGCTGCCAAATGTTGCCAGCAACAAGAAAACAGCCGTTTTTTTTTTCATAATCCGTACCACTCACTCGGATATTATATGTGTGTGTATGCGTGCACTCTAGAGACGCACATGCAACGGGTTAGTTGACATGATAGCCAAGTGTTGCAAGTGTTTATTGTGGTTCATGTTTTTTTCAATGTTTTCTGCTATTTGAGCTCTTGTTCGTGATTTTCGTGAGCGTGTTTTTTTTTTTGAGGATATAAAGGATATGTAGAGGTGAAGGATACTAAAGAATTGTTATTTTGTAGAGGTTTTGAATTCTGATGAGAGCTTAATGAGAGTTGGGTTATATTCAATGTTTTGCTTAATGTTAAGCAAAATGCTGTGGAGGTTAGTACTTAAATTGTTGCGATTGAAATAGAACTTTATTTTGGGCTCAATTTTGCCAAAACCAGAAATTGATATAAGAGTTTGTTTCATGTATTTTTCACAATATAATCCTAAGTAGAAACTCAAAAAAAAAAAAAAAAATACATCAGCATACCTACGTTTTTCGTATTTCTCTTTTCTTTTTCTGTTATTTGCTATCACTTTTGAGTGTTTGACACACACACAAGTACAGCAAGAACCTTCACTGTGTTTTACTGCATGCATACCACAGAGTCACTTGCAGCTAAATGTTTGATGCTTTTAAGCTTTATTAAAAATTTAGAGTTTTCTAAAAACATGCATAAATATTGTTAACATAGCTTTTTTTTATACCTACTTCTACTGAACACTAATACATATACACTTTGCTTGATGTTGCACAAATACAAACACCGCAATTATTCATGATCAACTGGCTAACTATGAACTGCAGCTGTGCAGTAAGAAATGTTAGAGTGGCACCACATTTTAGTTTTAGCCACAAAAATTTTACATTTTGAAGGTGCCACGCTATACCATGGCCCTATTGAGAGGCGAGTTCGGTGAGCAATTAATCTCACGTTTTGGAGCTGTCCAAATCATGCGATTTGACTCTGTTAGACTGTTTTTTGTGGGGAAACGTGAAGTCTCTTGTATACAGGAATAAGCCAGCCACAATTGCAGCTCTGAAAGACAACATTACAACTTGAGATACCGGCCGAAATTCTGGAAAAATTATCTCAAAATTAAGTCTTACAGATGGACCACCTCAGGCAATGCCGCGGGCAAATTTTACATAAAATAGTCTTTAAAAAGTGAATGGCGAAAATCAATGTATTGTTTCGAATAATTATTTTATTCATTTTTGTAAACTTTTTGTACTTTTTTTAATTCGCAAAAACCAAACGCTTAAAAAATCAGCCTTTATCACACTTTCTTTTGAAAAATATCCGCACCCACCTTCCATTGCTTGATTATTATATACTGGAGGATACCAAATATCTCAGTACTCAAGAAGAAATATGCATTGTAACTTACAAATGAACTTCATTTAGCAGTTTTTAAAAAAAAAAAAAAAAAAATTCTTTGCCTACTTTCAGGTGCATAAAGTAAATTTTAAATTATTTTCGTGGCCATTACTTTTAAATGCATTTACTATTAATTTTATATTGGGCAATGGCAA
Organism: Tricholauxania praeusta; assembly: GCA_949775025.1. Classification (NCBI taxonomy): domain Eukaryota; kingdom Metazoa; phylum Arthropoda; class Insecta; order Diptera; family Lauxaniidae; genus Tricholauxania; species Tricholauxania praeusta. Next base: position 155,338,172 of record OX459029.1, read on the forward strand.
CTACCACCCAGCTGCTATAACAGCATGTTATTGCAAGCTTAATAACTCTAAGCTGCTGCTGCTGACATTTCAAGTACACTGTATACCACAGTTTTAAGTGCAAATTCGAAAAGTTTAAGTTTGACCTGGTATAGTTTTTTTCCCCAATTTTTTTTTTCGGTGTTTGCTTTCACCAAATCGTGTAGGCAAAAAAAAAAAGCAAATAAAAATAAAAATGAAATTGAAAAAAATTCTTAAGTGCGGCCTGTGGGCATGTTTCTGGCAATGCTTTTATTTTTTTTTAAGCCATGCTGTTGGCCAAAAAAAGAAGAAAAAAAATTGTATCACAAGGCAAAACGCGTTGAGTAGGCCAGTAGTACATATGTAAGTGAAAGTATATAAAATATAACATACATATATTGGTAGTATGTTGTTGTTGTTAAGGTCGCATGCAACTGATTTTGCTGCAAAAAGTGGGTGCTACAGCGCGCATGAAGTTAGCAGGCGATTTCAATTACAATTTCTAGTACATCAATTCAATAAGGCAGCATGCATTGCTTCGATGAAGCTATTAATGTAAAGGCCAAAAACATTTACTTTGTGCACCTAAAAGTATGCACATATATTTTTTAGAGGAATTTTACGCATCAATTGCATGATTTTTGTTGGTAACAATATCAAAATCAGCCATCGTTAAGTGTTTTTTTTTGCATGCAAAATTTAGCCAATTCTGAATATAAAATAAAATTAAATTTATTTAATTTTATATAAATATTTGTTCATTTAAATAGTACATAAAAAATATGGCAAGCAACTTGAGCGGAAACGGAAATTGTAAAAAAAAACAACGCAAAATAAATATGCAGCAATGAATGAAAATCAATGAAGTCAGCAGCAGCAATTGACTTCAATTTATTTTGCTACAAATAAAAGCAAAATGAACAAAATGAATGAGCGGCAAAAGCGAAAAGAACAGAAATCAAATGAAATGAAAACAAATGAAACAATGAATAAAATATAAATTTTATATATTCGACAATTCCTTTGTGCAGTCTGTTTCTTTTTTCTTGTGTTTTTTATTTCAATTTAAATCAAGTGGAATGAGCAAAAATTATGTTTGTGCAAAAGAAGCAACAAAAAAAACAACATGAAGAGAGCAAAAATCATGGTAGCAGCACCAAAATAAACAAATTGTTAAATAATTGGATGCAGCAATGAAAAATATCACAAAAAAAAAAGTCAGCACACACACAGTTTCAAAAGTTTTGTAGAAAAAATACAAATTTTTTTTTTCTTTTCAGCTTTGTTTACATTTTAATACCTCAACTCCTTCGATTTTCATATCAAATACATTAAGATTCAATTGGAAATTTATGAAAATATTGGTAGACGCGCACGTTTTGGTAATAAATTCTTGTTGATGAAACAGCGACTGAGCGAATGAAAGCGAAAATCCTAAAGTATTACTGAAAAATGTTATATATGTGCATACAAATCTACATATATTGATTTAAATTTATCGCATTTAGGCAAATATTAAGTTGTCTAGGGTGGTGCGTATTATTGATATAAGAAAATAATGAAATAACTGCTTTTATTGACAAGCAAGTGACAATAATACTCAAGGTACTTAAAATCAAATTAAGGTGCATGAAAGAGAATTTTGTTAACTCGCTTGTTACACTTTTCTTTGGAATATTCAAAGCCATCCTGAATATGAATTGAGAAGCCCACCAGTGTCCGTGGATTGTAAGGAACCAAACATTTTGCTCTGCTTGGCGATTTGAGTTTCAACCATAGCTACCACGGTGCTCTTCTGAAAGGTCCTATCGCACATAACACACACGTGAGCTTCACGAATTTTTCGGACTTGAACCGAAGTTCCATAAGCTCCTGACAAAATGTCTGGCTTAGTGCAATGTACAAAGTACAAGGTCTAAAATACAAAGTACTACTACTTAAGTCTGGCAGTTTTGTTAAGCCCACATTTGTATCATGTGCATGCAGTACACTTTCGGAGGTGCATCGTGGTGGCTGCGGTTGAAATTAAAATCGCCGGGCAGAGCAAAATGTTACGCTCAGTGCGGACTTTCATTTTTTCAAACAGATAGCCGTTCCCAGTGGCGGCAAGAGGTGAAGATGGCCTCAACCCAAACCAAAGGTAAGGGTATATCCTTAGGCATAACTTTATTTGAAAACTTATGGTCGTACTATAATAAGGCACATATGCGGTGTAAGGATGTTGGCGGCTGTTTAAGCAAAAGTGTTTTAAAAATGGGAATTTTCTGGGTGATTTATCGGCTTAAAAAAATAATATGGAGAAATTCAGTGATTTTAGTGATTTAAATTAATGCGATTGTCATACATGTGAAGGAAACGTAGTTAAAATTTCATAAATATCGGCTCAGTAGTTTTGGAGAAAAGACTGGCACCGTATGGTTTCGATAGAAAAGTGTTTAAAGAACTTTTTTTTACTGAGTCGGAAAGCGCTAAAATTTGACATAAGTTGGCTAGTTGATGCTTTGCAGTAGCTTTGTAGAAATTATTTTCTAAAAAAATGAGCCATAAATATTTTCGGAGCAAAACGTATCAGGAATTGGGTTTTAGGGTCTTTGATAAAAATTTTTGAGATTTTCTGATTTTTAATTTTGGGGCCATCCAAAAATTACGTCACACGTTAAGGGGGAAAGGAGGGTCGTCGAAGTGTGATATTGTGTGACAAGGGGTTGAAGGGTTCCTAAATTTCATGACGACACAATTGAAAATCTAACATATCAAAGTACAGTAGTTCTTTTAATATTCTTTTGCATTAAAATTTCTAAATAAATTATGTGTACAGTTCACACGTGGTCGAATTGAAAGCTCTAGAAAACTTAACTGCGATAGAATGAGACGAAAATGTTTTATCTAAATGATGAAAGTTGACGGGATCTAGAATAGCCACAGCAAAAAGATTTCCTACTTTGACTTGGATTCTATTTACATAACCACATATGCTCCAGAAAAAGTGCTTTCAACAGAGTGAAATGACGAAAGGCACCTCTTAGTCGTGAACTTACTGGTGTTGCATTAAGACAAGACAATTTCCGTTCATATCTCGACACCAGTAATCGAACTACTGACTTGGAGTTAGAAAAACGAAACTTTTATAGTGCAGGAATTGTGGTGGCTTATATTTGGAGTCAATTGGTTATTGATGATATTTTTGTGGCTGCCGAATACATTGTGCCAACAGATACCAGACTGGATATTGAACAGGCTAAGGTATTGAAAAATGATGTGACTTGGTACGCAAATCACAACATTTATTACAAATAGTAAAATGCGTTCGTTTTGTTTTGTTAATTATTTCAAGTTTCATTGATGTTGATTTTATTAAAAAAAATAATTTAAATGGAAATAAAACTAATTTCGGAACTGCTGTTTTAATTTAATAACTTCTAGATGTAAAATTTCAAATATGTGACGTCACACTAGGGAGGGGAGAGTCTCACAAACGTGACCAGCTGTAAAAAGGACGGGGGGGGGGGGTGTCAAAAAATCACAAAACTCATGTGACGTAATTTACGGATGACCTCTAAGTGATAGAAACCGTTTTAACCAAAATTTCACCTTCTATCACTTTTTTTTTACTAAAATATCAATTTTCAGTAGAAATTACACCGAATAAAAGCTACTTGAAATTGTTCAGAAAAGATAAGAAATAATTTGTTTTTATCATAACACAAATTATGACGTCATAGGAAAGAAAGAATCTTAAGAAATTTTTTCTCCGGGAGATTTTTAGTTAAAATAGATAGTTTTGAAAAAAAAGTGATTAAAGGTGAAATTTTGATATAATTTCTTTTAATCACTAACACAAAAACTGAAAACTTTCAGAATATTTGTGAGATAAAAAATATTCCTTAGAATTTACATTATGCATTCAAACTATAAAAGCTACTTAGTGATATTTGCTTACAATTTTTTCTGCAATAAAATCAAATTAAAAGCAGTACCTTCAGCATCACAATTCAAAAAAGTTTGTAGAGTTTTTGTACATTTGTTACATATAGTTTACCAATAAAAAAGTCTCACTTAGCTTTGAGCTAAAAATAAGCAACTAACATATATTCAACTTAAAAAAAAAATATTTTAATAAATTACTAACAAAAAAATAGAGCAATGAAATTTTTTCCTGAATAACTTTCCTTTAATAATTATTTACTGCGCGTCTAACAAGATGAAAAGCGTTTTTTCTTCGTTCACTGCTACGTTCCTTTGGCAAACTGAAAATAAGTTATTGTATACCTTTAGGTGATTTTTAGCTGCTGCTGCATACTCTGAATGAATTCTTTATATAAAAAGTTAAGTTCCTTTTTATGCTGCTGCTGTTTCTTTTTTAAGTTCAGTTTTTTGGAATGTTGCTTGTTGTTTACACACATTTTCAAGGCAACAACAGCAACAACAATGACATATACTCAAAAAAATAAAGGGTTGAACAGAGAAAGGAAAAAAAGAAAAAATAAAATAAATAGTTCATGGCAGTACATGTTGCCACTTTGTTATTTAGCTCAACTGAGCATAAGAAAAAAAGAAACGAAAAAATATCCTTGCCAATCTTCTTTAAAACTTAACCGGGGAAAATATTTCTCAGTTGACTTGACTGACAAGCATGCGTTTATTTGCTACTCGTATAGTGGTCACGATTTTTATTTTGTGAAAAAAATTTAAATGCCTACGTATGTGTGTGTGTTTAGTAATAAATATTGTTACGGGCTTACTCGAGCGCAAAAAAAAAAAGGATAATATTTTTTTCTTGACTACGGATTAAATGTTTGATATGTGGAAAAGCCAAATGATAAATGAAGTCGCTTTTGACATTTAAGTTGAATGCTATTGATATGGAGATAATGAACTTTGCCAAAGGCGGCTAAAGGAAATTCCTGAAAATAAAATTGTTTTTTATAAAGATGATAGCTCTTGCGATACAAAAATTGTAAAAGAAAAAAAAAAAAAAAAAAAATTAAAAATGTAGCATAATTTCAGGCATTCAAACCACTCAAAGTAGCATTGGAATATGAGAACTAAAATTGAGTTGAAAAAATTTCTCTGCCTTGGTAGCTAAGCACTAGCAAATAACTTTAAGATGAGGTGCATATTACAGCTATATATCAGTGATATATTGCTGAATGGATTGGTGATATTAAAAGTTCGAAAAACTGCGCCTGGTTTTCATTGCCTTCAAACAAGACCTTTAAAAATAATAAAATCGAACGTTACTAAATTCCTTTCCAAAAATTAGCCAAATCCTAGAAAGCTGCTGAAATCAAGAAAAAAAAACAACGCGATTCACATCCTTGCCAAATTTCAAAATCAGATTTTCTATTCCCTAATGCACCTTGAATTTGTACATTCATGGGAATTGAAGAATATCAAATGTAGTGCAAAAAAAAAAAAAACAACCATTGCAACCAAGTGCAATTGTAAGTATCCTACTACGGATTTAAATCGCCCTCTAGCTAACTTTCTGTACGCTTACCTCCCCCATTTGATTCAATGCAATCAATTCAAGAACTTTTACATTTCAACTGCTGCTATGCCACATATTGCATGTGGATAAATTTCGTAATTGAAAAGGGTAACGTTTGAGTGGGCAAATGGACTGTTGTAGTTTTTTGTCTTGTTACTACACAAGTATTGGTAACTAGAAAGGTAACTAATATGCGAAATTCAGTCAATCACAAGGACATGACGCGTTCGCTTTTAGAAGTTTTTTTTTATATTTTCGTAAAAATAAAAAACCTTAAAAACAAAATGAACTGAAGCGAAATAATTGTAACGAAGAAATGAAATGTATGTATTGGTTAAAAGGAGGCATGTAAATTCGATTAGAAGAAGCTAAAATGTCCTTCAAGAACACAATCTTTATTCAAGAAAATTTAGGTATCGATTTTGTGAAGAAAAAAAGTTACGAGCAAAAAACACGTTTTTTTTTTTTTTTTTGGCAAAAAAGGACCTTCAGGAGACTCAAAAGCGCTCCATTGGTTTTTTTCGGAACAAAAAAAAATGACGCAGATATCGTTTTGTAGGGTCCTTCTAACTTTTGTGTCGGTGTCTGGCTGCCTTTTTTTTTTCTTCATACAAAACGACCCGGTCTAATGTTTATGCCATGATCAAACTTAACTTTAAAGTTGATATAATCATGTGCTGTTTGTCTGTAGTGTTGTTTAACCTCCTGTCTAACCCTCTGCCGGTACGTAGACTTATCGAAAATAAATTTTAAAAGAAAGAGGTATATTCAGAGTAAGCAGCTGTATGGAGTGTTTTTGTTTTGGAAGGGTTGCGAAATGGACTTGTACTATGCAATGGAAGAAGGTTCAAAACAGATTTTGGTACAAAAGGGTACCGCACAGTTGGGAAAAAATGCATTACCCTACTATTTCTAACATCTGTCTATGGGTCTTTTCCCATAGACTTAATTTTTTGTTAGATATGGGGACAAAACGGTTCCATTAAGAACTTTTTGTTTAGTGTAAATGTGATACAAATAAGTTTTCGCAATTTTCAATATATTGGCATATTTTGTGTTCGACTATTGAACTGCACAAATTGTGTGGACACTTTTTTGGAATAGTATTAACATAAATATTTCAAAATATCAGCTAATTAATTGCAGAAGATTTAGTTGTGCAAGATTGCTGCGTTTTCGTGAAATTTTGGATTTTAAAAGCTGATTTATAGCTAAAAAATAGCATCAGCTACACCGCATACCGTTTATAAATAAAACGTTTCTAATGCAAACTTTGAAAATATTTGGATGCAATGCTAGTATTTAGCTATCCACAGACTGTTAAAGCCATTCTGAAGAATTCAAATTTGCATTAAAATACATCTTAAAAAAAAGCTAAAAAATGACTTGCCAATTGCATTAAATGTGATTTTAGGGGGGAAAAGGGTCGGAAAATCAGTGTTTTTTTTCTGATACTACAAGTTACAAGGAATATTCTCAGAAAATTTGAAATCATTAAGAGCAAAAATATTCGAGTTCCAGACAATAGAGTCCGAGCGGTCATATGAAGAAGTAATCTATACTATTATATAAAGAGGTAAAGTTTGTTTGTTTGTATGTTCCGGGTAATCTCTGGAACTACAGATCCGATTCCAAAAATTTTTTTACTAATAGAAAGTTACACTATTCCTGAGTAACATGGGCTATATTTTATTTTGATAAAAGCAAAAGCGTGGCACTTAACGTGCAATTAAGACCTTTAACTCGCTATATCTTGGTTCATATGATAGCAAGAGTCTTAAAATTCGGTGTCAGGATGCACATAGCCTATGTTAAGCACTTCACAAAATATGAACGGGATTAGACACCAGGGGCGTGGTGGCTATAGGACTTTAATTTAGGGTGGCCCTCATACGCAATTATTTTTAAAATAGCATTTTACAAAGACCACTTAATCGGTTCACATGGAATTTACACCACCTGTCTCTTATATTAAGGCGCATAGCTAAGACGATGAAACTTTTATTTAGGGTAGCCCTTATACACAAATATTTTAAAAATAACGATTTCTCAAAGACAGGTGAATCGATTCTCATGAAACTTACACAGTATGGCTTTTATATTAAGGAGCACAGATAAGAATAAAAAAATTTTATTCAGGGTGCATACTTAGGGTGGCCCTCATACAAATATGTTTTTAAATATCATTTTCACGAAGACAGGTTAATCGGTTCACACCGATTTTACACCACGTATTTTTTATGTTAAGAAGCATAGCAAACAAAACTTTTATTTAGGGTGGCCCTCACTCAAAAATATTTTTTAAATATCATTTTCTCGAAGACCGCTAAATCGATTCTTATGAAATTTACACCACATGAATTTTATGCGAAGAGACACAGATAAGATTGTAAAAATTTTATTTAGGGTGTATACTTAGGGTGGCACTCACACAACCATTTTTTTAAATGTTTTCATAAAGACTGGTAAGTCGATTCACACCGAACTTACACCACGTAGCTCTTATGTTAAGAGGAATAGGTAAAGATACAAGACTTTTATTTCGGGTTTATTTCCCTTGGAACTTACACCACTTGGCTTTTATATTAAGAGGTACAGATAAGCTTAAAAAAATTTTATTTAGGGTGCATACTTAGGGTGACCCTCATACAAAAATATTTTCAAATATCATTTTCACGAAGACAGGTTAGTCGATTTACACCGAACTTATATCACGTAGCTCTTATGTTAATAGGCATAGCTTAGGCTACAAAGCTTTTATTTAAGGTGGTCCTCACACAAAAATATTTTTAAATATCATTTTCTCGAAGACCGCTTAATCGATTCTCATGGAATTTACACCACGTGGTTTTTATATTAAGAGGCACTGCTTAGGTTGTAAAAATTTTAATTTGGATGCATACTAAGGGTGGTCCTCATACAAAAGTATTTTTTAAATAGAATTTTCACGCAGACTGCACATCGAATATACACCACGGTTGAGGTGCAGCGATGCGCACAGGGTAATGTTAGTCATATATAAATTTCAAACGCGTTTTTCTCAAAATTTTTTTTTAAGTCGGTAATCAAAATTTCTCGAAAACTTGTGGACCGATTTCGGCAAAATCTTACACACTTCTTTTTGATACTAAATGCTCGGTTCTGGACGAAGAGTTTACTTTTCTTTCAATTACTACTTATTTTTGTATTAAGCAAAAGGAGTAATTTTTGGTAAGAATCATAGTTTTTTGATTAAACCTGTACCAAAAATTTAAAAATGAATATTTTCTTTATTCTTTCGTTCAAATAAAAGATGAACTTATATACTAAAGAAATCTTTTTGGTATTTTGTTTTCAGATGAAACAGTCATGAGTTATCTTGCCTATTGCATGTTGACTTTTTTTTTGAGGTTACTTAATTCTCCCCACTACCACTGGCTTATTTCTTAAAATTTTTTTAATGAAAATTAAGCAGAATATTCTTGAAATAATGTTTAGTAATGTTACAAACTTTAGGAATTTTAATAAAGAAGGTACTGTGAAAAAAAAGTCATAAAAATAAATTTTTTTTGTCTCTTCGCCCCTTTTCCCCCCTTAAGAGCACACTTTTTGCAATTATTTCACAGTATTATTGGACGCGTATTCTATTTTAGTAAATGCATTCAAACTTCAAACAAATAATGATAGTGGTATGTGGAAAGAGTTAAACAAGAAGACGTGTCTTCTGACGAATCACACACCTACACATATACTAATAATGTTTCGGGACAGCAATAAACAATAAGTGAAAGGAATTTAAAAAGAAGGCGTTACGCCCCCACATTATGCTGAGATAACACAAGAAAACTATGTGGCCATTTTCTATAGAAAATTAAAATTACTCATACGACATGTTTTCCATAGATTAATGAATATATGATTTTTTTTAATGGCTATAATTTCCATGAAAATTATGAAAACTTAAGAATTTGAATACCATTCTAATGATTAAACTTTTTATTCTTAGGTAGGTAAAATCACCCAGTAGCAAATTTACACAATGAGTGCATAAGTTTTACTTTCCTACTGTATTATGTACTTTTGGTAGGCACTTTTACAAGAATTATTTTGAGCAAAAATATTTGTCAAAGCACATGCGATTTCACTTCTCAAATTAAATGATTAAAAATACATGAAAATCCTCAAGGCTATGAAAAAATTGCTCTAAATTTTAAAAGTCAAATATTGTTATCATTTATTTCGGACTTTTTTTCAGCAAGTCAAGGAATATCTTCGATGCTGTGACAAGACTTTTGATTTTGCCAGAAATTCAATAGCTTTCTATCATAGTTTGAGATTGCAATGAAATGCTTTTGATAGTATATTTTGCAAGTAAATTATCCACTTAAAATGTTTCAAGAAAAATTTAAATTATTGTGAACTGTACCGTCAAATATTTAAAATTAATATTTTTTCTGATTGAGAGCTTTTTTTGTTAACTTAAAATCAAGCATTTAACTTGAGAGATAAACTTTTAATGTTTGAAAGATTCTCTGCTGACTACAATAAAATAAAATTTTTTTCTTCACAAATAATAATGATGATTTGGAATTTTATAGTAAAAGAACTTATATTTTCTTAGCAGCATCATAGCTACTACTACTACTTTTGGCCAACTGAATACAAAGTGAATTAATTATTTAAAAAGTCCTTTTCTACGTTGACACTGATTTTAACGTAGGATGCCCAAAGGAACTGACCTAAAATATGAGCGCACACAACATCACACAGTTTAGAATAAGCACACACACACACACACTTTCCATAAAGAGTAGGGTAAATTATTGCCAACTCACCTACAAACACACTGACACACAGATAGCTATATATTTAACACCTTAACAACTTGAGGGTTAAAAACGTCAACGCCAACGTCAATGCTGTTTGCGTTACTAGAAAATTGCACTGGGACTTATGTTTTTTAATAGAATTTAAAATAGTGCTGTTAGTGTTGGACAACTTTAAACTTCAACACTATACAGTCTTAAATTTTACATACATACATAGATGTATGTATGCGAGTTGGTTGTGTGCATTTCATTATTTTGCATTTTTTAATTTCTCCTCGTTGGAAATGCAATTTTTTGTTTTTTTTTTTTGTTTCAATCACAAAAAGGCGAAAGACGAAGCGTAAAAAAACTGACACAATTTGGCGCGCGCGCTACTTACTTTGTCATCAGTGTACTTGTGTGCTCTACAGCCTGAAAGTATGCTTTGATAAAGTGAAAGCCATGCAACAAAAAACAAAAAAAATTACTTTGCAAGCGTTGTAAAATAAAAACAACAACAAAAATAAATGAAGCAGCATGAAACCGCAGCATGAAAAATGAGCTCAGCAGCATCGAAAAAAATTGAAAAAAAAAAAAGCGACCACAACAAAAACGAAAACGACACATTAATGCAATGCCGCTGCAACTGTTCTTCTTTGTAAAGGTATGCGCTGGTTAAGCGCATGTGTGTGTGTGCGTGTGCGCTTTTGTTTTTATTTTTCACATTCTCAACTTTTGATGTTTAACGTTGGTGTTGCGGTCTATTGTGGCGTGTCTGCATGTAATTTTTTATTTTCGTCATTGAGACTGTTAAATGCAATATATTTGCATTACTTTTAGCTCAGTTTTCTTTGGAATGCTTTAAAAATATCGGAGTTATTTTAAAGAAAATTAAATACTTTTAAAAATTTTTTGGGAAAGAAATGTATGAAATGTAAAAGAATATTTATTCATATATTATATATTTATTTAAAAACATACTTCACAAATAAATTTGAAAACTTTGAAGCTGTAAAAGAACATAAAAATTTAATTTAATTATGGCACTCATCAATTTTTTGTGATATCTCTGTGACAGTTTAGTTTTCAAGTTGTCGTAGCATTTGTGGTAACAGTATTATGCTCTTCAATATATACGTTTGCAGTAGAATTTTCTTTCCTTTTCATTTCCTTAATTATAATAATTAATGAAAGCTTGCAACACACCAACAAATTTGACCAATTCAACAAAATCCATTAACGAATTTTACAAAAGTAAATGGCTCAAATGGATCTGAGAATGCTATATTTACAGTGATACCTGCTAAAGTTTTAGCATTTTTAAGCAAGCAAAATGTAGTGCTGATAATATGTTTAGTTAAGAAGATAAAATAATGAAAATAAAGTCAGCCAGATACTAACTAAAAAGTTAGAAGGACCCTTAAAAACGAAATCTGCATCATTTTTTTTTTTCGTTCCGAGAAACACCCAATGGAACACTTTTGATTCTCCTGAAGGTCCTTTTTGGCTAAAAAAAAAACGTATTTTTTGCTCATAATTTTTATTTCTTCACAGAATGGATACCTGGATTTGTTTGAAAAATAAAGATTGTGTTTTTCGAAAAAATTTTATGCTAAAAAAAAAATTAAACTTTTTTCTAGCTATGTTTAGTCCCGAAATTTCATTTTTCAAAAAAAAAAAAAAAAAATATTTTTTAACGCAAAATTTATTGCAAGTATGTAATCTTCATTTTTCAAGTGAATTCGTGCATCCATTCTGTGAATGAATAAAAGTTATGAGCAAAAAATAGGTTTTTTTTTTGTTGCCAAAAATACTCGCTCCATTGATTTTTCTCGAATCAAAAGAACAAAAAAAAAAAATGACGCAGATATCATTTTAAAGGGTCCTTCTAATTTTCGAGTGTCGGGATGAATCTGAATTTCAACCCGGTCTACCACACAGTGGTTGGGTTTGTATGAAACAGTGGCCTTAAATATGTTGTAATAATAGGACTCTTGAGATTTGGTACAAATTTTTTTTTGGATTAAAAAAACAAAAACTTTTTGAGTATGAAAATAATCTACTTACGGACACTTTAACCTCGCGGACAAAAGTGTGATACGGCTTAAGTATTTATCTGAAATGGGTATTAATTTTCATTAATTTGACTATGCTGATCAGGTTAAAAATAATAAAGAGCGTGCGATAACTTTTATGGTTTTTAAGTTATTAAAGAAAAACCCGTTTTGAATTCTCATCGCTTCTGTGTTTGAAAAGTAATCGATGACAGTGAAATTCCCCATAACTGGACACCCACCGTCACAGTATTTTTGTACGGTTATTGGAGCGTCCGGCTATCGGAATGTATTTTGCAAGGAAAAGTTAGTGAGTGTCGCTGAAATATGTCCGGTTCTGGAAGCTGTCCGGTTATGGGGGCTGTTCGTAATGAGGAATTTCACTGTACATCAATTTTATCTCAAGGATGATGAAATGAGGCAAAATACCGCTTAGCTGTTCCATTCTCTTTAAGAAAACTGTTTTCTGTACTTAAGCACCTAGACTGACAAAGCTTTTACTATTGATAAAATTATTGTAAAGCGTTGCATAATGTAGAAGATATTGTTCATATCGCAAGGCTGAGACACTTTCTTTATATCAAAAAATTGTAATATTTACTTTGCACTAAACGTCACTTTTTCATAACACCCATAAAATAATGAAGAAATTAAAAAAAAAAAAAAGTTATGAAAACCAATAATGTTTTGAGGAAATACCGTAGAACAAGTCCTTTCAGAATTACTTATCGTATTTGTAATTTTAACATACGATGAATTGGAAAAATGTGACTTTTCAAGAAAATAAAAAATATGGGTCTCCTAAAATTGAGCATAGAATGATACCTGTAAATCTTAAGCAAATTGTTGACATTGATGTGGTCCGCCTTAGTCGATATGAAAAATAATGTGCATTTATAAAAAAAAAATGTTTTATCATTGATGTTAATAAAATGCTCCAGTTATGAATTTTTAAAACATATGTATGCTTAAAATTTTTATAATGACATTTTTTATCAGATAAAAAGGCTAACTTTTTGTAACCTTCATAATTAATTCCTAATAGCGGGCTTCAAAGTAGTAATTTGTTAAAAAACGAATATATAGGATTTTATTACCAAGTTTAGATCATAAAAGCCAAAAAATTATCACTATTGATACATTTTGTACCCGAAAATTTTTTCAAGACAAATAAAAAAAAAATGACAATTAAAGTTCTTGCAAGCATTTATGTGAAATATCTGCTCTCAGCTGTGCAATTTTTTGGTTTTCGCCATTTACATATATGGAAAATTGAAGCCAATCGAAAAAAAAAACCATTACAATATTCGGATCCTACAGAAAATTCTACTATAGAAAATGTTATCGCCATTCGTTGTAGTGTAAGTTTTTGTAAATTTGTTGAGTGATGTAATTTTTCAAATTATAACGCTGAGACTTTGAATTTTACTGAAACATACTATCCCACATAAATAAGGAAATTCGGAGATCAAAATTTGGTTTTTTTTTCTGTCAAAGTTTGCAAATTTACAACTTTTAACGTTTTCCGTTTTTAATTTTTTGAAAAATCCGTTCAGTTCTTCTAAAAGCGATAAAAGAAGAAAATGAATTGATTTTCTTAACTCAAAAACAATGCTCTTTTTATCGATGTGCAGTATTAGTGAATTTTGTTTCAAAAAAATTTAATTAGCGCTTTTTATCCAGCATTGTTTAATATGCAATGAGGTACTTTGTAAAGTGCGCTCACCGATTGTTATCGGAAACTATTATTCTCTGTCAAAAATGACATCTTAGGATATTACTTTTTGGCGACTTTCACAAAATAGGTTATTTATCTTTAAAGCAAAAAAAAAATTGAGCTTCCAACTATGCAAATATTTTACATATTCCAGTAATTCTTCTAATAAACATAAAAACTAAACTGTGATATATCTTTGGTGAATCCCTTGTAATTAATTTTTGAATATGCCTACTTATTATTTGCAAGTATTTTTTAAGCTATAAAAATTTATTGAGCTTAAAAGCGTCTGCAAAAAAGTCTTAGTCAAATTTCAACAGCAACCTTTAGAGAACATGTTATTTAGACAATGCTTTGAATATTAAAAATTAAACATCGACAATAGAAAGTTTTGGATTTTTTTATTTTTCACCTTCGAATCAGTGTGCGTTGCATAGCATTGCTTTTATCATAATTCCTCTGAAAGTTTTGACAGCGGATTTTTCATTTTTTTGAGCTTTGACGTAAAATGGTATGTTTCTTTTATATATCTAAAAAGTTCAAAATACCAAAAGAAAAAAAAAATGTATTATTTATAAGCAATTTATTGAGAGACTGTGAAAAAATATTCTGCTCTGAAAATTTCTAAATGATTAAGGTTCAATGCATCCAGTCAATAAGACATAAATTCAAGCAGATCGATTTATTGGCTGAAGAGCAACAAACTTTTGTTTATAAATTTAAATTAAAACAAAAAACAGAGGTATGTGGAACATTTTATTTTGGCCACATAGAACCGATTTCTCAAAATTTCAGTATAAATCATGATGGCCATTTCATTTATGTAAATTACACGTATTCCGACTCCTTAAGTAATTCATATGTACATAAATAATTTGCTTTAAAAGTAAAAATTATGCGATCAAAATTGCTTTGTACCTTAAAAACGTTAATTGTCTCAAAAGTCAATGTGTTGTGTCGTTTTTTTTTTTTATAAGCCATATGATATTTTTTGAATTTCAAACTGGCGTACCTAATTAAGAGGCCTTTCATATGCAACTAACATAATTTGAATAACCGCTTTGATAGAATATACTCTGATTGGAAATATGGCCTCAAAAATGTCGTCAACATTTTTATGCATGATGAATTAAAAAGCGGAAACCTACAAATTTTACACGACTTCCTACATTTGGTTTCATTTCTTTACAAATAAAATAAAATTGATAACAAATTTAGAATAAAAATTCATATTTTGGCTTAAAAAATTCCAATTTTTGCAATACCAAATCTTACACAATTCCTTTTTTTACATCATGACATTTCATTATTTGCCTGAAGTGAAAACAATCGGAAGAGCTTTAGCAACAAAATCATTCTAAAATATGTATTTGCCTCCTAAATGGTTTGTTTTTACAAAGCCTTAAATGCAAAGAAAAAAAATTCCATCATACCTAACAACAACAACAAAAAGCAGCAGGTGTTATTTTATGTTTTTAGCAATACACATAAAACACAAAAAGTAAAGACCAAAAAAAAAAAATGGTTTCCTTTCGACCACAAAATTTACATGGAAATTTTATTGCTTAGCATGTGCGAAAATTACACAGAAATTATTTGCTTTCATGTTGTCGTCGTTGTTTTGTATGTGTGTGTGTGTTGTTGCTTAAAAAAGTGTTGCCATTGAGGGAGCTTATGAACCCAGTGAGTGCGAGGAAAAAAAAAAATATGTTAGTGATATAAACAAAGTGATTTCTTTTGAATTCAACCGGGCGTATGAGTAACATTTAATTATTAATTAACAAAAATTTTGTCAGCTGGGTTCACGGAAGTAGGCATATTTCCTTCGCCTTTAAAGCTCATTGTATAGTCAAAAAAAAAAAAAGTTAAGAGACTTCACGTCTGAAAAAACATTTTTTAGAAAAAGTCAGTTCGATGATTTTCGAGTAAAAGAGAGTGACTTAATAAATTTTAGTTTTTATTTTGTTTTAACACAAATATCTGGGACACAATCTACATTTATGTGAAAATATAGCTATCCCATACATTTTCCTACTAAGGGCAGCAAAAAATCAAAACCTCCAAGAACCACAAAAAATCATCCAAAATAAAAACAAACAGCAGTTTATGGATAAGAAACAAAAAAAAGCGTTGTCAGTGAATGACGTTGGTCGTTGCCCGCATAAAATTGCAATTTAATGGCAGCATTGAAAAAATACGCACAAACACCTACGCATACACTCGTACGCATATTGGATATGTGTTACAATCAAAAATAAAAGCAGAGACGACAAAACGCACAATTAAATAAAAAAAAAATGTTCCCCAAAAAAAGGATCAAAGACAACAACGTGAGTGCTGAAAAAACGAAATGAGAAAATTGCACACCATAATCTTCATAACGTTACGTTCTCTTTTAGCAGCAACAATACATTTGCTACGTAGTCTCCAAAACGTAGTGACGTTAACGCAAAAGAAATACCAATAAAATCCACGCCCTGTATGTAAATCATTAGTTGCAGACATTTTATTTTATGAGCATAAAAATGTCTACAAAGTGACAAAGAGAGAAAGAAAGAGAGAGTGTGCAAGCAAATTACAGCGAGCGGCAACGAAACTGACAGAGAGTTACATTGGGCACATTTTGTGTATTGCATAGTTACGCGTAACGTAATACGCCCTTTTTTTGATACGTGCTCTTTGCATCAATTGCTGCAAAATGAGTTGCGTGGATGCAGTGAGTGAATTCTACAAAAGTAAGTGACATAAAGAGCGCATTTGTTCATGGACCACTCTATTCAAAAAAAAATCTGTCTGTATGTTTGTTTTGACAAGCGGAGTGAAGTTTTTTATCCGAAAACTTTAAAGTTGAAGTGTTCGTTCGTTGTTTGCGTAGCCTACGTTTGGTGTCTTAAAAATTTACGCTCTCAACTTTACACCTCAATACATTAAACTCTACTGAGTTTGTTCTTCTGCTTATGGGTTGGCAATTATGGGTTATATGCTGTTTACATTCTACTCCTTACGTTATGGTTGTATTTTTTCATGAAGTTTACTGCTTTGAAATCTAATGGGTGAAGAGTTTTTTTGTTAGGAAAAAATAAAATTTTTTAATTTCTTTTGAATACTTTGCTTTAAAATGGTGAAGGGGGATTTTTATATTTTTATGTAAAGAAAAGAAGTATTATTATGTTTGACTTACAGGCCTAAAAGGTTAAGAATTTTTGCTAGAAACTAAACTCTTGCTGATTTTTGTATAGTTTTTCATAATATACTCTAATTGGGATTACAATATTTTTGAAAAAACTTTAAAAAACGAGATTTTCCAAATGACATTTTTTTGAAACATTGCTAGTCTTCCGCTCATTAGATGAAAGTATGTGGTATGAAGCGACAAAACGAAGATCAACCGCTTTGGCCTAAATGGTAGAAGATACTTAAGATATCCAAAAGGGGCATACTTCCTTGTAATGAACCTCCAACCGGCATGCGTCTTAGCGAATTGTATGCGGCTTTTCCTCTGCTTAACTGTTACCAATGGGTTCTTGCGGGAAATTCGTCCATGAAGTCCAGCCTCAACCAATCGTCGAGCTGTAATTCATTTGGATATTTCTGCATCATATTGATCAATTAAGTATTGTGCGTTGGATGTCTGCAGCAGTCTTACGAGGATCTAATTTTACCTTGAGCACAATCTGGCTACCCAGAAATCTTACGAGGTCCTTTTTTGCGAGGAACATTTTTTGCTGTATCATACTTATCGACATGATCAAGTGCACTCAATACCATCTTTCTGGAGCAATTTAGCTATGTTGCCATCGCCTAATATCTCATGGCCGTCTTTCGAAGTTCAACAATTGAATTACGCATTTCCGGTGTACAACTTTTACCAGGATAAAGGATATGCTAATAAACAAATTCGTTCAAAAAGTGTTCTTAAAAGCAATGACAATATCACAATAGCATTTCTGGAATTTTTTATCAAATTTTTCTTTAATTTTTTGCATATTATTTTTTGTTTCCAATTAGTTGACTCAGTCAAATATGAGGTTTGAGCGGAAAATCTTCCATAAAACTTTTTTATGCTATGAATTTGATTTCATTTATGTTATTTTTTTTAAGCTTACATATCCCACATTTATATTATGTATAAAATTTCCGGTACACATAGAAAAATAAATGAGAAAAACTACCCATAACAATACGAATGATTTCGTTTCCAATTAGTTGTCAAGAGCTGTATGTAACAAGTCTCATTTATCTGCATAAAATAGTTTATCAGATTTAATAAATTCGAATTTTCTATTATATAAATGGGGTGTGGCATCGCTCATTTTTTACCAAACGAAATTTTACTAAAAACCTTTCATAGACTATGAGTAACATATATAAGTACCAAATTTTATTCAGCTGCTTCAAATAGTTGCTAAGATATAAAAAGATTGGTATTTTCTCATTTGTGAGGCGTGGCACCGCCCACTTTTGTCATTAAAACTTACTTATACTTTTTCTATATTTAGCAAGACTCATTTGCCTGCATGAAATGGTTGATGCGATCGAATGATTTTGATTTTTTTCTTATATAGGGGGAAGAGGGGCGGTGCATCGCCTACTTTTTCCATACTAAACTCTGCTAAGAACCTTTCATGGCCTATAGTAAAAATATGCACTATATCTTACTGAGCTGCGTCAACTAGTTTAAGTATTATAAAAAGTTTTGATTTTTTCTCTTATAGGAGGCGTGGTACCGCCCATTTATATATTGAAACTTTATTTTAGCCGAATTTTTTTTTAATATATCGACATAAACTGTCATAGCACAACAAAATCGTTAGCTTCTTTTTTGGAAAAGTTGTGAAGAGGGACAGCGTAAAATTTATTTATTTTAATAGTAGGCAGTTCCACGCCACTAACAGGAAAATATGTTTCCACGGCTAAGCCACTTATCCGATTTTGAAGAAATTTGGTACACATACTATTTTTTGAGTAAAGATATTTGTTTTATAGTGGACGGTGCAACACCCCTTATAGGAAAATATGTATTCAAAGCTGAACTAGTGCACCGATTTCAATAAAATTTGGTATTGGGATAAATTGAAAGGAACATGTTTATATATAATTGGCTAAAATGGTACTGAAATCTTTTGTATTGTCAATAATCTTTAAATCTAAGCCAGGTAAAATGTAATATATTGAATTTGATTTGAGTTTTATAGGGGGAGGATTTAAAAATTATAATGCAGTTTTTTTGGGAATTTTTTTTTTGTTAACTTGGACGAATATTTCGAGTATAACTTTAAGTTAATTCTGAGTTTAAATTTGCACTTGAATATTATCGCACGAATATTTTTCAAGTTAATCATAATCTTGTGCCTGTGAGTTGTATTTTTTTCAACTACTGCATTTTTTTTCTACAAAATTTTTTAATATTTTTTGTATCCTCATTCTCAACATGAAAAGGGCGTTAATGCCAAATCTAGAATTTTAACCTAAATAACTGCCAGAGACACTGGCATAAAAGCAAAAGCGCAAAATTAAAGAGTCCCAAATGCTCAAAAAACATTTTCGACACTAACAACAAAAACAATAAGGATAACATAGTAACCATAATAACAAGAGTAAGTACTACATACAAGCTAAAATGTACTCCAGAAAAATGTTCCAAGATAAAAACAAAAAAAAAATAAAAAAATTAATAACAAGAAATCTGCAAAAGAGCAGCTAAAAATCGGCTTCTTGTTCATATTTTGTGTAATGCAGAAAAAAATTCCTTTATTTTTCAAAGAGCGCAGCAACTTTTCTGCACAATGTGGATTTTTTAAATTTTAATTTGAAATTTTTCTACTTTTTTTTTGCCATTCATGCTGCATGCTATGTGGCTGCCAGCCACAGCATCCTTTGAGAGTAAATTGCTTTGACGTAACTCTGACTTTTATGCGCTCCGCTCTCTGTCGTTTTGTCGCCACTGGAGGCGCGCAACAAACACGTTGCCATTGTGCTGCGCACACTGACAGCATCCATTCATCTACAGAGATTTGGGTGCGTTTCAATGTTGTTGCTGGAAACTTTTCATCGAAGCATGGAAATGGCATATGGAATGTGGACAGCATATTTTGTTGTCTACAAAATTGTGCTACTGCTACTGCTGCTGCTGCTGCTTCCAAGCTAAAAAGCGCTGGCCAAAAAATGTTCAGCAACGGCAACGACGATATCGAATGTATTTCGTACACAAGCAGCCAGTAGTTGCCTCAGAGCCCGCGGGTTGAAGAAAACGCTTTGGAAAAACGTTGCGAGAAATTTTTTTTTGTGTATAAAAGAAGAATAAAAGAAAAATTTTAAGAAAAAATTTTAAAATTTATTAAAAAAATAATCGTAGATAAAAAAGATGAAAAGTGATAACAATTTTTTCGGAACAGCATAGAAGCGATAGCGAAAAAAAGTAGCAAAGTTTTGTGTGACCTAAGCAAAGAAAGAAAAGAAAAAAGTTTAATGTAGCATACAATTTAGGGCGTGTGCAATGAAGGCGTAAGAAATAAAGAAATTATTGTATGGTGAAAAGAAATATTTATGCGCTTGTTGTTGTTGTTGCCACAGAAAAAAATTCGATTCTAAATCTTTGAAAATCTCAGAGTTTTTCCATTCATTTTTTAATGTATGGATCGTCGGCGAGCTGACGCACCAGCAGCAGTGAGTAGACGAAGAGCGAAAGTGTGTGGTGCGGTTTTTTTCTTGCCCCCCATATATACACATGCTACGGTGTATGTGTGTGTGTGATTGCATGTCGGTATGTGTGCCATGAAAAGTGGCCAAAAGGAAGTTAGTAAAGCGTGGATAAATTGAGGTAGTAAACAGGGGCGACGCTGCAGTAAAACCGTAGAAAATAAAAGCAAAAAAACAAAGTCATAAAATGACGTGCGGCGGTGCTAATTAAAAAAGCATTAAACATAAGAAGCAGCTCAAAAGTAGGCAACGAAAATTTGCCAAACAAAGAATATGTTAATGAGCCAGCAATTAGCGAGAAAATTTATAAATAAAAAGTGACTGAAAAATTCTCTTGACAAAATTTCTACCTAAACTTTGTTAAACTACAATTTTGCTGCATCTAAAAGTAGGCAACAGAATTTTTTTTGTTTTCGGTTCTGACTTTTCTAACATTTCTTATCGCGTCCTTTGCGTGTCATTCGTACGTACGTCTGAAAATATGCGTGTCGTCTGCGTCTTGTCGTTGTCAAATTTAAACACTTGCGAGCTTCCTTCTTTTCCTGCTATCTTATCGTAAACGCGTAACGTCTTGACATAACGCTGCTCAAGATTTTTGTTTTTTTTTTTTTTCATTCTACTACTCGTCACTTGTTTTTGCAGCTTTTAATGGCTTGGTAGTCACCGTCGTTGTCGTCGTGTACGTTGCTGGCTGCCTTTTCGGTGTTAACGGGCAATTAACGCGAGTGCTTAACCTAGAAAGAATGCGTCTGAAAATAGCTGCATTATATAAAATGGAAAAAGCAAAACGAAAGTAGTAAACAAGCAAGAAATATATAACTCAGTTTTCTGCATTAAAAAAAAAAAAATTGAAATTCACTGCTGCAAGGTTTCATTAATTGGTGCGCAATTTAGTCCATAATAAACTTAAAAAGTATGCAACAATTTTTGTCTCTTATGAACTTTAAAACAAATTTCGGATTACATGCTGCAGCTGCCAAAAGGTAATTGACGTTTGTATTGCAAAAAGTTAGTTCAACATAAACTGCCTTGAAATATGCTATGCAAATTTTAGTTGTATTTTATTATTAATAGCATTGAATGTTAGACTTTTTTTTTGAAGTAATATACAATATCCTATTCAGAAAAAAATTTCAAATTTGCTTCAGCAATTATTTTAAAATTGACTTACTATGTAATATAACCTCAAAAGTAAGCATATATTGTTGTATTCAGAAGATGTTTAGATTATGTGTTGCAGCTGCCGCAAGTTACTTAACATTTGACCTATTAATATATTAAAATATTAAAAAGTTTAAAAAAACCAGTCTAATCCCGACTGACAGATTAGTTTCAGCAATATGCTTGTTGTAAAAATAAACTCAATCTATGAGTAAAATGTTGCACATACGTCATGTTCAACACAACGAACGTTAAATGTGTAGATAAATTTAAAATAATGTCAATTATTTATTTATTTAGTTACTATTAATTAGAGTGATAAAATTTTATTCATATTTCATCAAAACTCTTCCGTATTGCATACTTTATGCAATAATGAGGGGTCATAGTCAATAAATACGAAAGTTATCGAAAAAAAGATGTCACTTAAACAGTGAGTTTTCGCAATACGTAATTGTTCGCCCAGTTTTCTTGCCTATTATGTTTGATTTTTTGCCTATGTTTAGATCTACATTCATGCCAATTATGAAACCAGTTCTTGCGTTAATTTTTTTGAAGAATCTGATATGCTTTTTAATTTGAAAAAATCCTTTTTCAGCAAAGCTTTTAGAGCTGTCAAAAAAAAACCGACTTTAATTTTTTCTTTTTAAATCTTTAAATTTCAACTCTTACTTTTTGCTAGTAGCAGTGTTATTAAAAATAAATAATAAAATCAACGTTGTAAACTGTTTAAAGTTGATATTTTTGGAATAAGACAATTTTTCAAATCAAATCATTTCTTGTGAAAAGAAATAATTTTTCATGTAGCAGCAATATCATCTTTTCTTATCAGTTTTCCTAGCTTGTTATTTTGAATACTTTTTTCTATCAAACGTGTAGATATAGCTCATTAAAATTGTAACATAACAATAACACGGTCCTACAACAAATTCCCTTTTTAAAGTTCGTGTAGTGTTTTTAGATTTGTTAGTATATTTTTGTGTGCTGATTACCGGAAAAATTGTCAAAAAATTCCATCACGTTAGGATTTTGAGATATTCTAATCTTAAAATGCAAAAAAACACCGTTCTTTGACACATTTAAGGTTATGTAGCGCCTTGAATTTTTTCAAAAACTATGTATAGGACTATATAAAGCTATATAAAGATTTTTATATAAAATTTTTATATTAAATCTTTTTTTAACATCTCTGAGACATAAAATGACACTAAAAAATAATGTACTATTCTTCACGCATTATCTGATAAGACTGTTGCTCTTAAATTCGAAAAGTTCTTCGATGGTAAATCCTCTAGGGAAGGCTCAAAGTTTTGTTTTGTGCAAACATTGCTCTGGACAGATAGAGTTGATTTTGGTCATGGATAAAGCAGTTCGCCTTTTAGAAATTAATATCTTCCTTTTATTACAAAACTGGCTGATTTGAAATCTAACAAAAAAGCATGGATGACTTAAGAAATCATGTCGGAATGGTAGCAGGAGTTGAATCGGAAAATGATATCTTAAAAACGAAACATTCTTGGTTAACGCAGCATCACATCTAAGGAAATTAACAAATTTAATCACTGTTCTTTTGCCTTTAAATACAACTGCAGTTTGTCAAACCATAATAGAAAATTTTGAAGTTTATTATAGCTCTATATTCTCTATAAAACACTTACTACCGAAAGTTCTGAATGAGAGTTGTCAAAATCGATTAATGTTCTTGTAGCTTTGTACTTCATAAAAGCTGCTTGGTATAAAGTTGAAGTAACAAACAAACAACTGATCCTCTGATACTAATATTTATTTATATAATATTCTAGCTGATTTTGATGCCGAGGATTAATTTTATTCCGGTAGCGTTTGCAAAGTTTCAAAAAAGATACGCAGGTTTTGACGAATTTTTGAAAATCGATAAAAGCTTATTAACTGAAGACAACAATACTAAAGTGCAATTTGAAAATCAAAGCGCCACTCCAGAGATAAGCGAGCCCGAAGGCGAAGCTGATGAAAAAATTGCTGACTCCCAAACTTCTTATGATGAGACATTGAAGCAAGTTGCCCGTTTGAAGCATTTTGCCAGAGATGATTTTCTAGAATTTCATTACATCAAAAATGTAGAGACGCATTTTGAAACCCAATATCTCAAGTTGAGCCAATCGAAATTGAAACAATCTATGCATTCTCACTAGTATGTAAACTTGTGTAAAATGCCTGTGGTGTGTAAGTTCGTTCAGAAAACTCAGTAAACGGCAGTTTCAAATAAAAATTCTTGTTCCTCCCCCATATGCGGACATCTACGGTTATGGAGGATTTCACTGTATGTGATCTTACTTATACTTGAAATTTCATTAGGGATATTTGTATATCAAAAGATTTCAAAATGTGTCAGAAACGCCATTATGATCTCCATATCTAAAAGTATCCGTGAGCGAAATTTGAATCGTATTGAATGGTTTTTGGGATGTTATGGAGGGAGGAACTTTGACTTACATATATCTTTTAAACGTGCAATATCATTTGGAATAATAGCTTAAGTGTAATTATTATATAGGGTATCTGAAATTATGCTAGGGAATAAGAGCTTAAAACAGTATTAGCTGTTTTTCCAAATAAAAAAGAAAGAGTTTGAATATTAAAAATGTTTTCAATACATCCCATTGACTGGATTACTAATTGTTTAGACACAAGTTTTTTTTTTTCGAAGCAATTGTTCTTCTTTATTAATGCTAATGTGAGCTCAGCGGAAATTGGAAAAATAGTTTAATTTTTATTTTTTTGCGAATTTGAGTAATTTTCATATTACAAATTTTAATGATTTGTTCTTTAACCAACAAAGGCTCTACAGTTTTACCTCTATTCGAAAAACGAACCTCTAAAAAAAACACCCTGTAGTTGAAAAAAACTGAAAAATAAATCAATGATATATTATATTAATCATACGACATGGTTAGACAACTTTATATGTAAATTTAAAGTATTGCAAAAATTTATATATCATTGAACATAGAACAAAGAAAATCTAAGCACATAATATAGATGACAAGTGATTCAAAAGAAAATATTAAATTTTTAATATTAATATCAAATTATTAACCGTGCCAAAAGGAAAATGTAACTTTTCTGTGGAATTCAATAACATCTTTCCGATATTACTACGAACCTGCATACATAAATTACATTTTTTTACATCACATGCTACACGTAAACTTTAAATTTAAACAATGGCCGCAATGGAATACAACTCTTTCGAATATTTCAAAATAGCTTCCAGCTATTTATATTTCTTTCTTTTTGTATGCCTTATCTGTAAGAAAGTTGTGCTTACTACAGATTTTAAAAATTTTCTTATAAGTTAAATGCAAAAGTAACATCATGTACATGCGTAGCTTATCTGCTGTGACGCTAATCAATACAATGCGTACTCTCGTATACGTTGTACATGTGCAAGTTCAAAACATACATACATACATATAAAGAAAATTGTAAAAACAAAAAAAAAAAAACTTTATGAAACTTGGAATTTCTTGCGTTTTACTTTCGTTACGTTCGTTTACGTTATCAGCACAAAAACAGCAAAAACTTTTACTAGCAGTCTGAGTATCACAAGAGTCAGTGAGTGTTACAGCCAGCCAGCCAGCCAGCCAGCCAGCCAGAGTTAGCGAAGCCGCTTTTCATAAACATTTGTATATCCTTGGAGAGCATACAGTATGAGTGTTGTGTATGTGTTTTTCGTTACAATTTCTTTGCATACTTTGCGGCGCGTAACCAAATGTTTGTTCCCAAATCTCGCTCACCAGCAGCAGCAGCAGCGGCAGTATTGTCTGTTGTTGTCGTCAGGCGGTCGTCGAGTTTTTAACTGTTTTGGTTTCTTTTTTTTAATTTTTGGTTTTTTATTATGTTACTTTTATTTTGTTTTGGGTATTTTTATTTTTATAATCCAACTTTTGATTGAAACACTTAAATGGTTCAGTTTATAAGAAATTTTTTTAACTTAAAAAGATTTTTAAGACTAAGCTAACTTCATTTGGAAGTTGGACTTACATTGTTCAACTTGGCAGTTTTTATATATTTTTAAAAAATAACTGCTGCTTATTAAAAATGACCCATGTATGTTGTAGCTGTGTCGTATCATAGCAGAATTATTAATTTTCAAAGTCCAATTAACTGCTAAAATTTTTACCCTTCTGTAAAAATTAAATGTTACTCATACGTCATGTGGTGATATAAAACAAAGACTGCTTTTATTGCTTTACTTGTTTATTGAATTATATAAATATTATAAATATACAAAAATGGTATTTTTATACAAAAAAGGCAAGTTGACTTAATACGTATAAATATTCTATTTGGCTGTAGAAATGTTTTGCATAAGCATAAGGTAATGTTATGTCGTTAAGCATAGCTTACAATTTGTTTAGACACAAAAGTCTGCATATAGCCGTATTTTGAATGAACATAATTTTTTTTTGCAATTCCCAATGAATATTTAAAGGACATACTGTGTATATTAATGTAATTTTTATTGAGTGTTTTCAAAATTATTACAAGTTAAAATTTTTTGAGGCGGCCGTAGTTCGTAGTAGCACACTTTTTTACAGTTCTTAACAGGAAACAAAATTAAGTAGTAGGTTTGGGTCAAAAGTTTATCGGTGCTAAGTTCAAGGCTTGCATTTTGTTGATATTTTTGAAATGTGACTATGAGTATTTTTTAACTTAAAACAATGTCAAACTGTATCAGAAATTGGAGAAAACTTACTGCTAAATTAAGTAACAACATAATGAATTTGCTCATAGAGAAAAAAACATATATTTAAGCAAGCCAGTTTGATTTTATAGTTTTTTTTAAATTATTAAGCATTTTTTATCAAGTTTTGAGCTACTGAACTTTGCTTTTTGGTTTTTTCGAATTGAAAATAGTTTTTTAAATAAACAATAAATAGCTGTTAGTGAAACTGAGCACAAAATTATATAAAAATTTCGTTTGAGTAACACATAAATTCAGTATTACAAAGATGAAGGTATGGTTGATACAATTGTGGTGTTAGCTTGCTTACCCTACGTTTTCATTAAAATTCTCAATAGATCGCGTGCATCGAAATGAAAGATAAGTAAATTACTGCCTTCCATAAACGTAAAAATACATTGAAACTGAGATGGGGTAGAAAATATAATAATTAGACTACATAACTGACCATGTCGTATGAGTAACACCTAAATTGCTCACCAATAAAATTTATTTACACTCAATTCTGTGTATACACGGACTTTTTTTTACACGATTTTTATTTAACACAGTCTAGAAAAAAATGATTCCTATTTTTACACGATCTCCTTCGATTTAGCACGATTAAAAAAGTTATTTGATTGAAAATTTAAAGAAAAATATTTATTTCTTTTAGAAATTTAGTTAGGGAATTGGGTTAGAAGGTTAACAGGGTTGAAGGTTATGGAACCAATCCCCTTTTTTTTCACTTTTTTTTTAAACTTTTTTTTTACACGATTTTGCCTGGAACGTATCCACCATGTAAGAACCGAACTGAATAACATTTATATAGATTAATATTCATTTAACGTTTCCACAAAAATTTCTGAATAGATGAAATTCATAGAAATCATGTACTATGGGCATTAAAAGGTCTTGAAATCTTGGAAACCGCTGCGCTAAATTCAATCGTAGCACAGTGGCTGAATGGGCGATTTTCAAGTAATGTAACTATAAATTTAATATTGATATTTTTTGATATTCTGGCAGGGAATTGTCTTATAACAATGTATATCACAGACATAATAGTGTCAGAGTAAAATAACCTCTTAAAAATCACTCAAGAAACTTTTTAGTCACTAGTGTTTAATGCCATTAATATAAAATAACCTCTGGTGTCAAGTCAGGTTTGAAAAACCTAATGACCTTAAACCTTAGTACCAAAATGACGATAATTTAAAAACCATTTCTTCAACTGAAAGCATCAAATTCCATAGTAACTAACTTAAAATACATCAACTATTAAGCTTAGCTATATTGTTTTTGAGTAAGCTACCTATCAAAGACTTTTTAAAGACAAAAATTATGCTGTTCATGGTGAATGCGTAGATGCTGAAACTCTCCATAATAATTAGATCTTTTAAAACTATTTGATTTTAAATTAATTTTAATTTCTTACTTTTTAACCTCAAATATTGAGAGATATTTTAGTTTCATAGCGGCCAGTTGTTAAAGCTAAAATCGCAGCAAAATGCTATGAGGCCAATAAGCATAACTATTATATACTATACTTAAAATGCATCGAAACTGAGATATTACATATAATAAAAAAAAACATTATGCTCTACACGTCGTATGATTAGCGCTTAATTAAGGAGTGCCATAAATCAATTCAATGTCTATAGCAAAAGAAATAATGAAAAAAACATCTATCATTGTATTGAAATATGTGGTTAATTTTGCAGCGTAGGTCACTAATTATAAACTGTTGCAAGTAAAACAACAACAACAACAACAACAACAAATCAACAACAATAGACCCACCGCATTAACAAACTTAACAAACAACGTAAAGGTTGAAGACCCGCGACCAACAATTTAATTCAATTTCATTTCATTATGAGACCAAAATATCCATACGCATACATGCGAGAGTCATTTGCATAAATATATATATATATAGTATATAAAAGCATAAGCATAAATGTGCGTGTGTGTGTTTGTATGTTTCAGTATGCGTGTAGAGTACATATTTGTATAGCCAAGCGCGCTGGTGACAACAAACGTACGATTCTAACAATGAATGAATATTCATATACCTGTGCGCAAAGGAATGAATGAATGAATGAAAGAATGACTAACTGACTAAGTCACTGACTGACTAAACAAATATGAAGTTCTAATGAACACACATGCACACATTTGCACAAAACAAACAAATGAACGAGCACACGTATTTAGGTATGTATGTACGACGATGACGACGAGTACATAAACCAGCATACCACTGCATTGTAACTAATACCAAGTTGGAAATATTTTTGTTACGCTGAGAGAAATTATTCTTGAAGGATTTGACTTGAGAAAAATCATGAGAAAATGAGCAAAAAAGAAAGGGCGCAATTGAAAATTCTGAAAAAGGATTACTTAATTTGGCATCATCACTTTGCGATAGTTGAGTTTCTTGTTTTTAATTGCAATTTCCCAAAAATTTTTATTACTTTTCTTTCTGTGTAGTTTATTTTTTTTCCCCCAAATTAGATTTCCTCTGCGTGTTTTATTTGTTACAATGCTTTTGGCTTACAAATTAACCAAAGGTCTTGTTATCGGATTTTTGTTTTTTACATTTTTGGACATATTCTCTTAAAATATCAACATGTGAGACACTCTGTATTTTGCTTAGTATATGCACGCTTGTATGTGTTTGCTTAAGTGTGTGTGCGTCATTACGTAGAAAACTAGTGATTCTGCTACTTTGGTACGCTGTCACCGCAATTCAATGTGTAAATGACAAACTGAAAGTCAAACAGACAGACAATTGATATAACAGACAAGCAGGTATTTCAATATATTTTTTTTTTTTTTAGAATTTGCTTGTTTATATCCTTGCATGTATAAGCTAAAATTGTCTAAGGTTAGTTAGGTTGCAAGTCAATTGCAAATTTTGTCAATACATGTTGACTTCGTATGTAAGTCAGTACATTTTTGTGTGCATATGAATATGAACATTTGCGTCTTTGTGTTTAACTTTTTGGATAAACATAGCAGTGTTATGTCATGTTTTTGCTTTCTTAATACTTTAGAAAATATTTTTTTTTTCTCTCTATTGAGTTGATGCTAAATTGTTCAAAAAATGTTGATATTGCTAGTAATAATTTTACAGTATTTTTTATTATATGTTGCTCATACGACATGTGAATCTTAACTTAACTTATGTATATTAGAATATAACAGTTGCGATGCGCAGTAGCGCTTTTATGTTTAAATAATCATTTAAGTAAATTTAAATTAAGTTCAGCACTGAGCTGATTTAAGTGGCTGCGTTAAATTAGTTGAATTAAAGTTTTAGAACTATTTTTTTAATTTATCGTTTATTAAAAGTTAAAATACTCAAAAACAATTTAAGACTATAAATATTTTGATTGAGCCAACGTTTGATTGACATAACACTTTGAGGTCAATCGGTTATGTTCTAAGCCAATCACTTAATTCTGTCAAATTACTGATGCAAGGAATATTTTTTTAGTATTTTTTTGAAAGAAAATCTAAAATTTTATTATGAAATATTCAAATTTTCTTCTACATTCCATTTCAATAATTTTAAATTTCTACTAATAACATAAATATCAAAATTTGAGTTCCATGCTTTGTTCCAAAATACCTTTAATAATAATCACCTTAAGACATAGAAGCTACCATTTAATAGCATTGTCAGACCATAGTATTAAATTTAAAATAAATTCTCTCAAATTGCCACACTCGAAATACAAAAAACACAGAACAGTTTCTCAAGAAAATTTAATGGAAATGAAAATTGACAAATTTCTAGAGGCTTTGTGTGCGCAAAATATCAATCAACTTAGAGAAGACAACTTAGCAGCAACAAAAACAACAACAACATCAGCAACAAAAATAACAACAACAAAAACTGTTGCCAAGAAACAAAAGAAGCGATGAAAATTCTCGTCCAAAAGAGTGAGAGATTATAAGAGTGAAGAAAATAAAAAAAAAAAAAAAAATAGATTAAAGGATTTTCAACTTTTCTCGTTATGAGTATTGTGCTTTGAGTAGCAAAATGCAACAACAAGAATAATTAAAATTAGAACAATGACCTCAAGTATATAATTGTTTTGTTCGGACAAGCCAGTAAGCAGCAGCAGCAGCAACAAAAATAGTTGCTACACATACACACATAAATAACAAATTTAAAAAAATAAGCATATTAGGGTGCTGCTATTTTTGAGTAAGACTCTGAATTTTTGAAAAAAATTTCATATAATTTTTTAGAATTAAAAAGCATTTCACTTAAATTGAAAGAGTTAAGAAACCAAAAGTAAAAATATATATTGGATATATGTAAAAGAAACAAAAAGAATAAAGGAAATGCGAAATTGGAGCAGAAACCAAAATTGAAACTTGACTTAAAATTAACATAAAATTGGTAAGGATGTCATTGCGTCCTCGCCAAAAATTAAAAACCTCACACCACATCAACAGTTGAAGTTCACTTTAGGTTCAAAATGCGCCTTGTTTGAAATATTTCATTATATGGGCACTGCCATTTCCTCTTGCCTAAATTTATCGAGTTTTATTCAGCACTTGATTATACAAAACTTTCTTGCTTTGAGTCTAATAACTCGCTCAGTTTATTGTTTAGCAGAAAGTCTTGAATGCATGCATACGCTGAATAAATTTTTGAAAAACTTAGTTCAATAGCTTCTGACATAAACTTCAAAATATTAGAAACGCCTTGAGAAGGGTTTGAAAATGTGCTATAGCTATTCGAAGGCGCTCTAAAATAAAGTTTACGTATTAAAAAATTGATTACTAATAGTTTCAAGAAAGTGAGTGAAATTTATTCGGAAGTTAGACCACAGTAAACGAGCTATGATGAAAAAAAAAATATTTAAGGACTCTAAAATTCGTTTAAGGTCGAAGGCTATCAAAAGGCAACGAAAAACATTTTAGTAGTCAAAAAAAGATTGAAATGTTTTGACTAGTTTGAAAAACATCAACATAGTTACCCTCTCAATATATGTATTATGAAAATGCTGTAGTCAACTACAAAGTTATTGTTAAAAAAATAAATAAAAAAATTTTGCCTACGGGGACACCAATATTCTTGAATTTATCTAATTAGTTATAGAAAAGGATTGGCACTTAATTTCACAAAATCAGCTCAGTGGCTTCGGGTCATAATATGTTATGTTCATTAGAAATTTTTTAATGGAAATTTATGTAGTGGCATTGACAATTTCAAGTTATAGTAAGGTGAATGCAATAAAAACAAAAAAGGATTTGAGCTGTTACACAAGAAACACCAAAAGCTCTATTCGAGGAGAGACCTCAGTTTTTTTCCTAATGTATAGGCTTAAAAAATAGCGGCAAATTTTTTTTCGATACTTCCTTATGTGTACATAAGGAAAATTGAAAAAAATATTTTAAAAAAATATTATAAATAAGAAAAAAATCAAATTTACATCTTTTTTTTTGGCCAAATTCCAAGAAATTAAAATTTTGCAGCTCTGGTAGCAGCCATAGGATTAATTTTTTTTTTGTTTTTTAAATGAGAAAATACTCTAATATGAATGGATTTTCGAAAACCGAGTGTTCTGGAACATAATTTTTTTTTTGAACATGTCTAGTATTCATTTTCAGTTTATGTGTGTCCGCTTTAACATTTCCAGTTTCAACGTTTCCGAAAAACTGCAACTAGAGAAATGTGACATTTGCTCATTTTGGCTTCGGATTGATTTTTTGCTCACAAGAAAAGTCGCGGAAAAGTATTAAGCATGGTGAAAAAGATCTTCTTAAAACACTTTCCACGAAGAGTTCGGTATGATTTTTACCAAAACTTTTTATAGCTAAATAATATATATAGTTGGAAAAACACATCTACTGCAAATGGTATAAAAAATTCCAAATGATTTTCATACATTGATCCCAAATCGAGTTTTTGATTAAAAATGGCTAGAGAGCGCATGTCTTGTCGGATAGTAACAATTGAAGCTTTAAACCATATCTGGCTTAAAAAAATAACAAATCTTTGGATCCCGAATTTTGAAAAAAATTGTTGTTTTTTTTTTTTGAAATTTTAAGTTCAAATCAAAAAAAAAAAATTGTTTTTGTAAAATGTACAATAATGAACTTTAATTTCTCGACCTAAGGCCAAAATTTTAAAGTTCATTATCACATATTTATTTAAAAGTCACAAAATCAAACTAAAGTTTTGTTAAAAATTTAAAAATATTTTGCAAAAAAAAATTAATAAAATTATTTATGTTTCAAAATTTGGGCTCCAAGAATTCAATTGCAGTTCAGCTAGATTTAATTTCAAAAAAACTGTGTGCCCGAGTCATCATCAAACATATAAATTTGATTTGGTATCACTGTCCGAAGCTATAAAAAGTCACAGAAAACTTGTTGCGACCAATATTTAATTTTTTAATATTTTTTTTTTTAAAAATAATGACCAAAATGAAAAATCAATCTTTCGAAAAACATCGCACAAAGTTGCTTAAAAAAAAAAAGCCAATGTAAAAATGTTTTTGCTATAAAAAATATTTGTCTAAGATATGATAACTTTTAGAAAATATAAAAAAAGTTTCCTGGATTCGTAAATTTCTGCAAAGAGTATGAAGTAAAGTTGCTGCTGTGTAGTGCTCGTCCAATGTGAAATTGCCTGTTGTTACAGCGAATCTTTTGATTTCATTTAGGCCAACTTTTGTCAATTCCTTCAAGGATAAGAAAAATGGTGGTCTAAGTATTTTAATCGAATTTTTTCCAAGCAAAGAAACTGTTCAAGATTTTCCACTTCGTCAACTGTTGTGCATCTGAAAGAGCTCCTTTCTTTGCTAGTAAGTCCACCTTACAATTGCCACAACATTTTAAAAATTTTGCAAAAAAATATGAAAAAAAAGCTTCTTTAAAAAAAAGTAATCGGACATTAATGGTTCTGAAAATATAAAGCCACAACTAATATTTTTAGTGGAAAAATTATTGTAGAAAAGAGCTTCCCCAAAAGAAACAGAACCGTCTAGGTTACGGTTAACAAAGTAAGGACTTTCCCGGAAAAAACTTGCGTTTTGTTTTTTAGCTATCAAAAAATACCCAATAAACTTTTTGGTCTTATTTCTTTTATGATTAATAATACCTAATGTCCAAAATATTACTAACTAAAAACTATTTAAGAATTTTTTTTTTTTTATAAAAATTTCTTACTTTTTTCTTAAGGCCCTTTATTAAATTTTGTACAGTTATTTCATTGACAGTACGGTTCGATCTTTTCCAATTAAGTCAGAAGTCTTGTAAGTCAACTTTGCCAACTTACCACTCTTCCGTAGATCTTTTTTCATTAGAGCCCAATATCTCTCAATTGGGCGAAGCTCTGGACAGTTGGGCTGATTTTCTATTTTCGGATCTTTTTACTTTGATCGTAGCCTTAGAGCAATGAGAGCTTGTTAAATCGGGCCAGATTATCACTGTACCTCCATGTGAACAAATAAATGGTAGAACACGTTTTTCGTGGCACTCGTCTATATAAACTGCTTCTGAGGCCACAGGTACATATGACCTGCCAAACCATATATTGCTTCGGAAATTCCGAAATTTTTCTCTCTTTGAATTTGTGCCCAGGAAGCGGCAAGTTTTTTCTAGGACAGCCTTTATGACAATCGCTTGAGAAAAGTCGCTCTATATAAAATCTTCTGAGAGTTCCGTTTAAATTTGAATTAAATTTTCTCTTAAAATTTAGAAAAAAATGTAGTCAAAGAAAAATATATTAGATTTGTATTCTACAAAAAAAAAAAAAAAAACAGAAGAACTTGCTGCAATTTTCGTTTTTTATTTAAACTTTGCTTTATTTTTGAAAACACTGCATTGAGAAAGTTAACACAAAAAATTTTGTACAGAAAATATGTGAATTGGGAAATTATACCATTCCTGAATAAATTGAAAATTCTTAAGTTTTAAAATAAAATATTTACAAGCCACCTAGGTACAAGTAAGAGAAATAAATGAAGACACAAAGCATAACTAACTTGGTATATGTTGGCATGCCTTAGCAGCAGTAGTAGTAGTGCAGGACAATGCCAATATTTTTTCTTAACTTCTCTCTTCTCGCATTCGTTGGTATTAGTGTTGCTTGCAATTTTTAAAGTGCACTTTTATGTTTTGTTGCATACTTTTAAGGGACTTAGTTTCTTTTGTTTCACCTACGTGTTTGTGCATGTGTTCATGACGCTTCCATAACGACTACAAAGGCAGCTTTGAGTGTATAAGTTTCACTTAAACATGCTTTTGTCTAGCAATTTATTTCTACATTTTTTGCTATCTACTTTAATTTCTTACATTTCTAAACCTTAAAAATTTAATATCCTCTAGATCAGCAAACTCTTAAGGTTGAGCAGCTGGTGTTAGAAGCCTAACCACATTTAATGTTTGTGATGATAATATTTGGCTTTTAAAAGCATGGTCACCCTCAATACTGCCAAGCAAAATGTTGTCATTGCAAGCGCTTTGTACATTCACAACCTTAATCAAATTGAAAAATTAAATTTACGCATAGGTACTTACTGGGAAAAAATGAGACTTCGCGTATTTGCTACGGTTTTCTTTTAGAGTGTTGAATTTCATTAACTATTAAAATTACATTTGCTGTGGATTTCATATTATTATTTTTTATGTTTTTTTGCAAAATATTATCTACTTCATAAACCTGCGTGCAAATCCAATTAGTTCTGTGACAAAGGATTTTTTTATTAAATTGCACCTCTTAAAATCTTTTTTATTTTCAATTTTATTACATTCATTAGCAGGGTTTTTCTTCAAAAGCTTAAAAGCTTGCCTTGGACTTATTGCTTTTTTTTTTTGAATTTATCAATAAAAGTGTCCATTAACGTGGCTTCAAATGTCATTTACTGTTTTATGAGGTGGCACGTCGAATTATCTTTCTGTTAATTTTTTTCTTTTTACATCGTGTTAGCTCTAATATGTTATGGCTGTTTGCATACCTTTTTAGATTTTTTTTTCTCATTTTTTATGACACACTTTTATCTTGTTAGCTTTGTCGATTAAAATAGCGAAGACTTTCTCAGCTTAGTGCCAAATCTGTTTAACAATATCATGATATATTTTCTAGTCTTGCAAGTTTTTGCCCCAGTAATTTGTCTTACACTAATATTTTTGATTTTCTATAGAGATTGAAATTTCAATAAATGGGCATTTCTCTGATGTCGAATGCGACGGAAGTACATTTTTAAAGTGGAATAAATGTCAAAGTAAAACACTTTTATTTTTTGCTGTTACTTCAGGGAATAGCCCTTTGGTAGCACTATATTGAGTGGTAATGTTGATGCCAAACGTAATACAAGTTCTAAGAAAGCAAGTCGAACGTGACGAAAAACAGAAGTGTTTTTCATGGCCATCTATAGAAAAGCAGAAGTCAGCGAAACCTGGGAACATTTTTTAATGTGGCTCATCTTAAAATTTTCTGGGAAAATATCACTTTTTATAAGATTTCGTTTGATTGGAATATCTTATTTATTTTTTTTCTTACAAAGCATAATATTATTCGAACGTGACATTTCTAACATTACGTTTTTTTCATTAGGGTTCACTTGGGCAATTTTTCATAAAGATTTTAATATTAATATAAATAATAATATCTTTTTTTATTTTATTTAATTTGCAAGGATATATAATAAATAACAATACAAAATTATGCCCCAGCGTTAAAAAGACTTCAAAAGAGGCTAAAACGGCATAGAGTCATTAAAAAACAAATTTAATACATATCCCTATCGAACTAATTGGTGGTGAGATCAATTTTAACAAAGAAAATAGGACACAGATATTTTTCTAAAAAGAATATGAAACTTTTATTTTTGCTGTTAAAGCAAGTATGCTTTAGTTAATGTTCTAATGTCACAAATAACATAGAAAGATATCATTTGTTCTCATTTCGTGATTGATAACGGCAGCAAGTGTGTCAAAATTTTTGTTCGAACAGAGTTTCATGTAAATAATTAAAAAAAAACAACGAGTGCAAAAAAAAATAAAATTTAAAATTTTTCGAGCTGTTTGAGGTTGGTCACGTTCACAAACACAAATGTAATAAATAGGCAGTTACAAAACAGTTAAACAATTTATTAACTGCCATAACGCAAGGAGCGTGACAGAACTTCACTAAAAACAAATTTTTCTTCTCAGGAATCAGTTTGTCCCCATACCAAATTTGATCGAAATTGGTGTAACGACTCAGTCGTGGCCACGTTTTTTCCCATTGGTGGGGCGGTGCCACGCCCACTTAAAAGACTAAGAGTCTACAATAACTTTTTTTGTGGTACAATCTATCTCCAAAGAAAATTTCATTAAAATCCGTTCATTACATTAGCCGTGGAAACGTATTTTCCTGTAAGGGGCCTGGCACTACCTACTATTCGAAAAAAAAATTATATTTTTCACTGTCACAACCTTATGCGATTATGTTTTGTTATGGTAGTTAATAAGTGGCTTAACTGTTTTGTAACTATCTATTAATTACACTTATGTTTGCGAACGTGACCAACTTCAAACAGCTCCAAAAATTTAAAATTACATTTTTTTTGCACTCTTTGATTTTTTTTAATTATTTACATGAAACTCTGTTTGAACAAAAATTTTGACACACTTGCTGCTGTTATCAATCACGAAATGAGAACAAATCATGTTCTTCTATGTTATTTGTGACATTAGAACATGAACTAAAGCTAATTAAAAATCTATAGTTAACATTCCCTAAATGTCTTACTATAATTTTCATTTGGATGATTTTTCTTATTTCTTCCTTGGTAATATTTCAGATAATAATAACATCTATAGCGTCAAAATTTAAGTGACAATGCTCAGGTTGTCCAACTTAAGATTTTATGTTTTAAAGTATTAAGGCTTTTAAATGGCATAAGTTCCCAAGTTTAAGAACTTGCTTATAAGTGCGTAACATAACAATTTGCTCACACATAAAATAAAAAAACGTCATCATTATAACTTGTTTCATATTTTACTAACAACAATAAATAACACTTTTTTCTACATCGTCATCGTTGTCCACAACATTATCGACATCAGTAGCAACAACAACAATAACGCCAACATTTAATGTGGCTGTCTGTCTGTCTGTCTGCATTGCCGAATGCAATTTTATTGTCTGACAGCATTGTTGGCGCCCAACGTCTGCTCTTACAGCTGCTCGCTGCGCTAGTGACTGCAAAAATGACGACTGTTGTTGCAGTAGCTTCCGTGCAGTTCCGTTTTTTACTGCGCTGTTTCCAAGGATGAAAAACAAAACATCACTCGTTCGCTGGGGAAAAATGTCAAAAAAAAAATACGAAGAAGAAAAATTGTATACAAAATGAGTATGAATAGGGAATATTGAAAGAAAGAAATAAATGAATGCATTGAAAGAGGCAACGAATCTGAAAAAAGTTCAGTAAAATAAGAGGGGAACAGAAAAAAAATGAAGGGTCAACACAGTGCATGCACTGTATGACACAAAAGCAGCAAGGGATTCAGAGATTTTCCTATTTTTTCATTGCTCTATTTTGCTACGACAAGGAATTGTTGGAAATTTTTGTCTGTTGTCAGTGGCAGCGATTTTTTTGAATGGAATGGATGAATGAATGCATGAATGGATGTTATAGAAAAGGACTAGATTTTTTTTTGAAGATTTTGTTAAAAAAATACTTTATTTTAAACCTTTAAAGATATGTTATATTTATGTCAAACTATGCGTTATGGCTAAACCCTCAATGCTGCCGCAAACTCTGCTATAAAAAGACTAACTTTTTAAGGAAAAGTTAAAGGATATATATCAGATAAAGGAAACTTTGCTTAAATTCGTATGCAAAATGCTTTGTTAAAAGGATTTCATTGATTTTTGTGGACAATTTGGAAATCGATATAAAAATTGAGTTATTTTTAAAATTTTGCTTGCGCAAATTTGCTCAAATGTCCTTAATTGAATTATCTGCACAACTTTTCACATGATATCATTGCTTCTTATGGAAAATTTGGAAATCGATGTCAAAATTTTGTAATTTTTAAAATTTTGCTTGCACAAATTTGCTCAAATGTCCTTAATTGAATAATCTGCACAACTTTTCACTTAAGCTTGTACTGAAATTCTTTCCTATCAAAATATTTTTGTCCATAGAATTTTTTTTTAAATAAAAAACTTTAAAACTAACAATGATGAATTTCGCATAATCCCGCCAATCCAGATGATCTCTTGCATCTAACAATATGAAAAACTAAAGTTGTTTCCATCATTTTGCTTTCTATACAAAACAAAAATATTTCATTTTTATAATACTATTTTCAACAAAATTTTAAATGCACTTTAATCCAGTTGTGAGGTTTTCTTTTATCTTTGCAACAAACTCT
This sequence comes from Tricholauxania praeusta, assembly GCA_949775025.1. NCBI lineage: Eukaryota > Metazoa > Arthropoda > Insecta > Diptera > Lauxaniidae > Tricholauxania > Tricholauxania praeusta. The sequence goes on from OX459029.1 coordinate 155,377,185, forward strand.
AAAATTTTCGCACGAACAAACACAACATAACAAAAAAAAAAACAGAAAAAAACGATGGATTTTCAAACAAAAACCCCAGCAAACACTTCAAAGGCTCACACTACTCTACATCGACAGCGGCGACGAATTTTGGTTTTTACTGCTTTTGTTGTTATTGTATTTTTGCTGCTGCTGCTGTCGAATTTTTGGCAATTTATCAAATGGGTGTGGCTGTAGTTTGAGATTGCATTTTGCTTTAGTATGCTGTTACTGTATGCTGCATATAACGACTAAGTTTGCACTGCAATGGAAAAAAAGTAATGCATAGTTTTAGGTACTGTGTGATAAATAAACATAAAAGATTTTGGAGCAATTTCACGGGAATATTACAGTAAGTGAAGTGAATCAGTTTTATATGGAATTTATTCTTTTTGCGCGGCATAATTTGATATTTTAAAAATTAAATACTCCCAGACTTGCCTACGGGCCAAAAAGGATCTTAGCTCGAAACTGGGCATATCTTATAATATTGGTCGGCAATTATCTTTAATTGCAGTTATGGTGATTAATTGAAATTTTGGTTATAATTTTTTTTTTTAATTTTTAAATTTGTAAAATTGAATGCATAAGCCCTCAAGAAAAAAAGAGCGTAAAAGTTTTTTAAATTAAAATATTATGTTTGTGAAGTTGGCCCAGCATTTTTCGATTTTTTAAGAAATAGAACTTGTGCTGCGATGTGCCCGACTTGTGCTATGATGTGCCGTATTTTTTAAAAAAATCGTTCGTAGGATTCGACTTTTATAAGCAAAATAATTTTTTAGTGTGAAGTTGGCCCAGCATTTTTCATATTTATGAAAAAGCAGCCTTGTGCTGTAATGTGCTCAGGATGTGCTGCCATGTGCCGTAAAGGATGTAAAATTATTCTTGGAATTTCGACCTTTATGAACAAAAACATTTTTTGAGTGTGAAGTTAGCCCAGCATTTTTCGATTTTTCAAACATTTGATGTTGTGCTGTAATGTGCTCGACTTGTGCTATGATGTGCCGTATCGCAAAAAAAAATATTTCGACTTTTACTATATGAAACTTGCAAAAAACTATTTTTCATACAAAAATGTGTGTGAAGTTGGCCCAGCATTTGTCGATTTTCCAAAAAAAACTGGTTGTGCTATATTGTGCTCGACTTGTGCTATGATGTGCCGTATTGCAAAAAAATATTTTGAGTTTTACTATATGAAACTTGCAAAAAACTATTTTTCATACAAAAAATTGTATGTGAAGTTGGCCCAGCATTTGTCGATTGTGCTCAACTTGTGCTACGATGTGTCGTATTGCAAAAAAAATATTTCAACTTTTGCTATATAAAACTTGCAGAAAACTATAAATCATACCAAACTATTTGTGAAGTTCAGGGTTGCCAAGTTGAAAATGAGGAATTAGCGGCCTTCAAAATCGCAAAAAAGTTCTATTATATGTAAAAATTTTTTGTGAAAAGTTGCTGACGTTTCTTTTGGTCAGCAATATTGATACAGCAGCGAGACAGCATCGTTTGACAACATCAATGCTAGATCATATGAATTCTAGAAACAGCCGCATGACTATCATGTTGTACGGATTTGAAAGTTTATGATTTTTCAGCTGTCCTGTCCTGCCATACAACCTGTGTGAACACATTTCATATTAAATAAGATAACATGCAGTTAACATAGATGTGGACTGATGATGAGGTCTGTATATCCATGTGTAAGTGCTTAAAATAAATAAACCCAAGGAAACTTTTACATCCACAACTTAGATAGTTTGATTGTTTTAGGTGCTGGAAGTGATTATTATCATTAGTTTTAAATTTTGTATTTGTGCGTATATTCTAAAGTATCGTTAACATTTCATCAACTATCACCTTATGCAAAAGCTATACTTTAAACAAACTAAAATCCATTGAAATGTTTTATTTTATTAACTAGCGTGCTTTTTAACAAAATTAAATAAGTTGAAATAAAACTGAAGAGCATACGGCAACACTAATATCCATGGTCACATCCATGTACACGCACACATTTAAAGAATGTTCGATGGCATGGCTTGATAACATGAATAACTGTAATATCGATTTAAGTTTGTGGGATTATTGGTTTCTTGAAGATTTTACAGCAAAACCTTCAATATTTATTTTTTCAATACGACATATCGCAGAGGTTCGAGTTGCTATCCAGCGACTCAAAAACAACAAAGCAGCGGGTGCTGACGGCCTGCCAGCTGAGTTGTTTAAAGCTGGTGGCGATGAATTGATAAGGTGCATGCATCAACTTATCAGCAAAATATGGCTAGCGGAAAGCATGCCCGACGATTGGAATCTCAGCGTGCTTTGTCCTGTAATAAAGAAAGGAGACCCGACAATCTGCGCCAACTACAGGGGTATTAGTCTTATTTCCATCGCATATAAGATCCTCTCGAGCGTATTGTGTGAAAGATTGAAGCCGTATTCAGAAACGCTGATCGGATCCTATCAGTGTGGCTTTAGACCTGGTAAGTCCACCATAGACTAGATTTTTAAACTACGCCAAGTCCTGGAAAAAACCCATGAATATCAAATCGACACTCACCATTTCTTCGTCGATTATAAAGCTGCGTTCGATAGCCCAGTGCGGGATTGCCTATACGCAACAATGTCTGAGTTCGGTATACCTGCAAAGTTGATAAGGCTCTGCAGGATGACGTTGAGCAATACGTGTAGCTCCGTCAAGGTAGGGAATGACCTCTCCGGAACTTTTAATACCGAGCGAGGTTTCAGACAAGGCGACCTACTCTCGTGCAATCTCTTCAATTTCATTATGGAGGGGATCGTACGAAAAGCCGGTGTGCATCATAATGGCACCATTTTCTTCAGAGGTGTTCAGCTCCTTGCGTACGCTGATGATATTGATATTATCGGTCGGAGTAAGAGAGATGTTACTGCTGCTTTCACTGCTATTGAAAAGGAATCAGCCAAAGTGGGTTTGACGGTAAACGAGGGCAAGACGAAATAAATGATGTCTACTAACAACAACAAGAGAGCACGGGATCTAGACTCTTATGTTACAGCGGGTAACTGTAAATTAGAAGATGTCAAGGAATTCATTTACCTTGGCACTGCCGTAACCACTAACAATGATGTCAGTCTGGAGATTAAGCGGAGAATAACAATTGCTAATAGGTGCTACTACGGTCTCAGTAAGCAATTACGTTGCAGAGCTCTCTTTCGATCGACAAAGCTAACACTCTACAAGACGCTCATTCTACCTGTGCTTCTTTATGGCGCTGAGGCATGGGTGGTTTCGACAACAGACGCAGCCGCTCTTGAGGTGTTCGAGAGGAAAGTTCTCCGCAAAATCTTTGGTCCTGTTCGAGTTGGCGACGACTATCGCCTTCGAATGAACCTCGAGCTGTATGAGCTCTACGCCGACATTGACATAGTTAAGCGTATAACAATACAGCGACTACGCTGGCTGGGTCATGTCCATCGTATGGAAAAAGAAGCTCCAGCGAAAAAGGTATTCGAAGGGAAGGTCCCCGGTCAACGACGAAGAGGGAGACCATGCCTCCGTTGGATAGACCAAGCTGAGGAAGCCCTAACGGCGCTTGGCATTAACGATTGGAGAAGGCGCGCGCAAAACAGAGGCGCCTGGCGAGAGCTAATGAGGTCGGCCGTAGCCTGACAACGGGTTGTTATGGCCATCTAAGTAAGTAAGTATATCGCAGCACACGTCAGGCAAAACTTTTTGTTTTTGGGAAATTGATAATGGCCAAGCCGTTAATGACCGTTAATTGGAAGTAAAAATATTTTTTTATCGAGCTGGAAAAAAACTAAATTTTTTCCACAAAAAATATCAATATTGCTGACCAAAAGAAACGTCAGCAACTTTTCACAAAAAATTTCACATATTATCGAACTTTTTTGCGCTTTTGAAGGCCGCTAATTCCTCATTTTCAACTTTGCAATCCTGAACTTCACAAATAGTTTGGTATGATTTATAGTTTTCTGCAAGTTTCATATAGCAAAAGTTGAAATATTTTTTTTTGCAATACGGTACATCGTAGCACAAGTCGAGCACAATACAGCATAACCAGTTTTTTTTGAAAAATCGACAAATGCTGGGCCAACTTCACAAATTTTTTTTATTAATTTTTTTGACTAAATACTAGGGTGGTTCAGAAAAACTTTTTCTTAGCTTTCAGCCGCCTTCTCGAATCCGTAGGTTCCTCATGGTTAAAAATGGGCTTCCTATTATTTCAGAAGAAAAAAAAAATTTTTAGAGGTCGCGCAACTCGTTTTTATATCAAAAGTAAAGGTCTCATGACATTTTAATTTTTAAGTAATACTTATTGGTATTTTAATAAAACTTTTATTGGCTGAAATTATTAGTCAATATCTTGCGCGCAATTTCGTATTTTTTTAGATGCAAAAAAAAATCAAAATGGCGCCTTCACATGCCTAAAACATGGGAAATACATAGGAACCATATTATATAAGTACTAATATGTACGCCTAAACATTTTTTTTCAAGTTCGCCAAAATTCTAGGATACTCTCTACACCACAGGGAAGAAATGTGATATAACAATGTATTCTAAAAATTCAAAACAAGTCTGTGAAAAATCAAAGAAAAAAAAAATTTTTTTTATTCTTAAAGAAAAGTACTTTTAATTTTTCTTATTTACCTATTTTGGATAAAATAGGGTATTTCAGATACACTTTCTTTCATAATTAACTGAATAATGCAAAACGCATTATGTTGCGTTTTCCAATTGGATAAAAAAATCAGATTTCTTGCATGAAGGATGCTGTTTCCGATATTTTTCAATGACTTGCAGTAGAATCAGAATTAACCAGTTCTTTTACATTTTAACTATATTAAACTCTTTTATAATTGGAATATTTGTTTTCTTCCAAATCTCTAATAAATTCGGTGTTGTCTCTTGGGCACTTTTATGCACAGTATCACCATTTATCGCGTGAAAATACATAAATTGTCGTAAAACATCTCCTGTTCAAGGTAAAGTTTTACTTTCTATTTCTTTTAGAGGCCTTCCCACTAACCAAATATTTTTATTTTTTTAGTAGAGGAATTCATGACTCGTAGGGTATATGCTATGCTATATCTAATATATAAAATTCATTTTTTGTCTGTCTGTCTGTCTCTTATGCACGCGGAAACTATCCAGCCAATTTTGATGAAATTTTTACAGTATGTTAGTATCAGTCAGTCATAGGCTATAAAATTATTTAGGGTGGCCCTCATACACAAATATTTTAAAAATACCGATTTCTCAAAGACGGGCTAATCGATTCTCATTAAATTTACACAGAATGGCTTTTATGTTAAGGGGCACAGATTGGATGATAAAAACTTTATTTAGGGTGCATACTTAGGGTGGCCCTCATACAAATATATTTTTAAACATCATTTTCACGAAGACAAATAAATCGATTCACACCGAATTTACACTACGTATCTCTAATGTTAAGAAGCATAGCTTAGGCCACAAAACTTAGGCCCTCACACAAAATTTTTTTTAAATATCATTTTCACAAAGACAGGTTATTAAAGATACGTCGCCACATACTCATGACAGTAAAATATATAATATGTTTGTTTGAGAATTTAGATCACCGAAAATAAAAATATGGCAAAGTGTATCTGAAATAGCCTACTCTAATAATAGCCTGGCTAATAATTTCATCCAATAAAAGTTTTATTAACATAAAATAGTTTTTTCTTCTGAAAAAAATAGGAGGCTCATTTCTAACCATGAGGAACCTACGGTTTCGAGAAGGCGGCTGAAAGCTAAAAAAATAATTTTTTTTGCGATACGGCACATCATATCACAAGTCGAGCACATTACAGCACAACATCAAATGTTTGAAAAATCGAAAAATGCTGGGCTAACTTCACACTCAAAAAATGTTTTTGGTCATAAAGGTCGAAATTCCAGGAATAATTTTATATCCTTTACGGCACATGGCAGCACATCCTGAGCACATTACAGCACAAGGCTGCTTTTTCATAAATATGAAAAATGCTGGGCCAACTTCACACTAAAAAATTATTTTGCTTATAAAAATCGAATCCTACGAACGATTTTTTTAAAAAATACGGCACATCATAGCACAAGCCGGGCACATCGCAGCACAAGCTCTATTTCTTAAAAAATCGAAAAATGCTGGGCCAACTTCACAGACATTAAAATATTGTATTTGATTTTATTGATAACATATTTTTGTTGCTGTGAAATATTGAAAGAGAAGTTTTTACCACATAGTTTTTACCGCTGAAACGCAACATATTGTACCATGTTTTATCAAAATGAATTATGTTGGATTAGAAGGACACACACAGCAAACAAACTAAGAAAAATACTTTTATTATTTTTTTCCATTTACCCCATTTAATGCTCATAATTGTTACAAGCTGCACTAAATTTTAAGTCTGATGAGTTGAGATGAGAAAAAAAAACATATAGAACCAAATACATAAATGTTTACTCTAAATTTATTAAATTATTTCAAAATTAAACTAATTAAAACCTCAGAATCATTAAATCTACTTTCTCCTACACAGGACATGACAGAAAAATCTACTCAGTAGCCCAACAATAGTCCTTGCATCCCATGCCTATTTTGCCAATTCTCAAAATAATTACATACAATAGCTTACCTTTGCAAATTTCTCACAGAAATGAAAAAAATTTACATTTCTATAAACGTTCCTTTAAAATGAAATATCATTTATATTTTTTAACAAATTTGCGCTTCAACTAAAGAACTGGTTGCTCATAGACTTTATGTCATATGTTTTGGAGAGTGGATTCCAAAAACTCCAGTAGTTTTTTTTTGAGAATCATTTTCATGATGCCCTCAAAAAATTCATTTTTTGCTACTTTTTTCAGTTATATATTATATCTGCATCCATATTTTTACCATCTGCTAACATTGTATGTTATTTTATATTGTTCAAAAAACAACCTAGTCTGCTTTTAAACGGCGTACTGCTTATATGGATCGAATGAAACTTCATGGATTTAGAGGGGATAGATTGTCGGTGTTACTACAGGATACTATTTTATATGCAATCATGCCTTAAGACTAAGACTTTCTGACGTAGAAGAGCTTTGTACAAGCTGTAAAGATCCTGATGTCGAAAAGTCTGTCTTTGTGAATGCCCAGCGCTGACATATCGTCGTTTCAAAGTATCCACTTCCTTGACTCTCTTGAAGACATCGCTCCATATGTCCACAATCCATTTTGAAGTTTTTAAAATTTTCGAAATGGTTTCCATAGGTAGAATAGCTAACATAGCCTAGAGAGGATTGAGTTCCAAAAAAAGTAATTTTTTTCGGACATTTTTTTTAAACTCACTAAATATGAATTGCTCCGTTTAAAATAAAAATTAAATATATTAATAAAAAATAATTTTTTGTGTATTTGTGTTGAAAGACCAAACTTTTACAATAATCTTAAGCATAAATTTGCTCAACATAATTTAGAAGTTATTAAAAAATTTTTGAAAAATGGTAACTTCTATATATTCATATTCATAATTCTGGTCGAAAAAATGTCTTTTTACTTGAGTTTTTTGGGCACATCCCGAAAACGATTCTTATGAAAGAAAAAATGTCTGGCATTTTTGAAATCTACGATGAAACGAGAAACCAGCTCTCGAGATGACGCCCAAATTTTTAGACTTGTGTAATCCATAAATAGCATACACGATACATTCAAATGAAAAACAATGAATTATTTGAGGAACAAAAAAACTTGTAGCTGAAATCTTGGTGAAAATATTCAGAATTACGTATACTCACAAAATCTTTAAATTGTAAAGAGATATATTTTTTGAGAATATTTTCGGTAAAATCAGACGCTGATCACGAAATGGGCATTAATTTTCCTGGGAAATGCACCGTTTTCCCGAAAAAGCACAAAAAGTGTTATTTGTGCCAAATATGGTACACGACGCATTAAGTCTATATATTTGAAATGAAAAACTCTTTTTTAGAAATTTTTTTTTTTATTAGAAATTAATAAAAAAATCAATAATAATGAAATATGGAAATGAATAATGGAAATTATCAATAATTAACTCACTGATGAGGGTCACTTTTAAAATTGATTGTAAACATAACGTTTGACCACTTTGAAAGCTTACTCGGAACTGAAAGTGGACATCGGAGAGCTGAAAAGACATTAATGTGAAAGCTGGTAGTGCCGGGTACAGGTTGGAGTAAAACTTAACGCCATGCAGGTTGTGTGGGCAGACTTGGCTATGGTTTTAGGCACTTACCATATATGGTACGCTATGAATTTAAGGGTTACTATAGCTTTCCCTAAATTTTTTAAGGCAAAGTATTATAAAAAAATTTTTCCAGCATTGCATTTGAAATAATCACTCTTCGACCAAAACAAAATAGAGCTAGAAGCTTAGGGGGTTATATACTTTGCGACACGAAGAAGTTAAGGGAATTATACAATTTTCTTAGCCATATCTTTATTGAATTAAATAACACAGTATCGATAAGTACTTATATCTGTGGCCACAAGGAATAACAGCTAAAGTCGATCTATGGTCACAAGGTAAAGCAACATAAGTTCGTTGTATGAGGATGTAACTTATACTGCTTTGATTTATCATCACAATCAACTTTAGTTGTTATTTCCAGTTGCCACAGTTATATTTTAAATGAAAAAAATTCATTCAAACAGCAACCATTGACCCAAGATGACGGTTTTTTTCGAAATTGCTTGCGGTGAAAACGATACAGCGGAAACAATTTTACTGAAATCAAAAAAATTTGTGTAGCACATTACGTAACCTTGTGCGTAAATGAAGGAGTTTACGAGAAAAAAAAAAATGTTTGTAAATGGTGAAGATTTTTCAAAAAAACACATTGGTTTTTGGAGTATAAAATATTTGGTTTTACCGCAAAAAAAAAACATTAATTTTTGTCTAAATAAAAATTTGTTTCATCTTCATGGTCTATATTATTTTCATATAAAATTGATCTTAAAATAGCTGTAATTTTGATTTTTTCGCTCTAAATTTCATAAAATTTTGGGGGAATATTCTCAAGAGTATGTTCTTTCAAAATACGCAATGAAAATTTGTTCGATTGCTAAAAAAATCGCAAGGTACACCACATCTTTAGTACTCCTCTTGTTTTTTTTTTGTCCATTTGAAATGTTTTATCTATACTGAAAATATTTCGAGGCGAATTTTTGGTTATGTTCTAGATACATAATTTTATATAACGCTGATATTTACTGCACATATGCATTAGGCATACATGATACTATACGCTGTGTGTCCCCACATAGCAATGCATTATATATGACAATGCAGACGTGTGTGTGTGTGTGTGTGTGCAGATAAATGTTACTTTCTATGGCAGCAATAGCTAAAAGTGTCGCATTGGCTGCTGTCTATACGTCTGTAAGATAAACAAAATTTACGTACATAGATAGAATGAAAAATAAAAAAAGATTTTTTTTTTCATTTTAATTTTATCTACGTCGCGTCGTTTGGCTGCAATTTGCACAGCTTTTGGCTATTTGATGCGAGATTTTTGGGAAATATGCCAGCAAATGTGGCCAACTAAATAAAATGTAGATAACAGAGTTTGTTTTTTTTTGGCACATCATATAATTTAATTTAATTTCGAAAAAAAATTAATAGAAAAATATTAAATGATGGAAACATGAAATAACAATAGCACAAAAATGCGAAAACAAAAATTGAAATCATATAAATTTTTTTTAATAATAAATGATTTCAATAAATTATAATCATCTCATTATCTGCTTGATTATTAAATAACAAAATATTTTCTGCTTCACTTTTCATTGCAGCGCTTAAAAAATTTACACTGCAGCACAGGTGAAGAATGAAAATTTTCGCTCCTACTAAAAAACACAGACAACCGCACATTTGCACGCAGCAGCAGCAGCGAGAAAATTTCTGGCGCCAAAAAGTATGCAAGCAAATATGAACATTTAAGTAGCATTAATTAAAATCAAGTGCAGCGCTAAATTAAAAGCAATGAGTTTTTATTGAAAGTGGCAATAAAACGTAGACGCTGATGCCAGATATTAATGAGAAAATAAGAGTGAAAGAGAATCTTATGAAAAGAGAGAGAGCGTCAACAAATTTTTTTCTAAATGCAACAAAATACTAGCCAAAATTTATAAAAAATAAAATTAAAAAAAAAAACAAAACATTTCCTATTTAAAAACAACATTTAAAAGACTCAAAAGAACACAAAAGGAATTTTTAAAGGGTATGCCAACACCCTAAGGACTTCAACAACACAACGCCAGCGTTAAGTCAAAGACTGAGTGTTGCTGCTGTTTTGCATGCAGCCAAAGGAATTGTTTTCTGTGTAAAAAATAAATCACTAAATAAAACACAAAAAATCGTATATTTATTATAAAATAGCAAAATTGTATTTCCCGCAAGGAAATTTCTTAAACGTCAGTGTTTGACAGTTGCAACAAACTGTCAACTGTCTGTGCGGCTTAGATAAAACGCAATCAGCTTTCGTTGTATTATGCAGTGCTTGTTATATTCTTTTTCAAACATTTTATAACAAAAGGCAAAGCTATACAGCTGTCAAGTCAAGTAAAAACTGTCTGCGTTCCAAAAAAATAGTCATCAGCTGTCAAAAGTGACATCGTATTAAAGCATAGACTGCTTAGAGTTTGTGTTCCATGCAGTTTTTTGAACTCTACAAATAAATGCAGAAAAAAGAATAGTTAAAAATAAACAATAAAAATTAGAAAAATTAACACTATGCACTAAAAATTTAATTAAGAAATTAGTTATTTGATACAAAAAAAAAAACAGAAGAAAAATCATAAATTAATTTCACTACTGACAAAAAGTTGGTGGGTATATCGTATACCAAAAAATGTTCCTTTAAAATTTAAAACAAAAAAATTATTGAAACTGCGTCTTCGGGCTACTAAAGCCAAATAAATGTTATCGTAATAACATAAAAAAAAACTATTCACAAAAGCAAAAGAAATCACATTAAATAAAAAAACTCAAACGTCAATGCTATAACTTGTCGTCGTCGGCTGCACCACTACAAGTGAAACTTCAAATTTTCAACATTCACTACCAACACCACTAAATTCTTTGTCATTTGCCACAGCTGTTGCTGAATTTTATACCATATACCAGTTGTGCAGCTTACGCAGACCTTCTTCATGTAGAGGGGGTTGGCGTTATAGAATTGGCGCAAGGCTGCCATTTGCAGGCGATGCACCGTCTTGCGGAACAATTGTAAGTATTGTAAACATATTTTAAACAAAAAAACTTTTAACAATAAAATAATAAGTTATTAAGGAGTAATACCCTCAAATATATTGCGTTGGTTGAAAAAATCGAAATTTAAAGAAAAACATTTGTAGTGTTTCACCACGTGAAAATTTTTATATCCCATAACATTAATGAGGTACTCTCTAACAATTATAAATATAAAAAAAATATATTATTAAAGAGAAATGCTTTCAAATATATTGCGTTGGTTAAAATAATTGAATTAAAAAAAAAAAAAAACATTTGTAGTGTTTCACCACGTGTAAATGTTCACATCCCATGACATGGCAATTCTTGAATTTGTAATGGGTGATTTTTTAAGCGTTTGGTTTTTGAAAATTAAAACAATGAACAAAAAATTTGCAAAACTGAATGAAATATTTACTTAAAGCGATAAAACTATTCCTGCCATTGTGTTTTCTAAAGATTATTTTATGTAAATGTTGCCCGCGGCTACGCCTGAGATGATCCGTCTGTAAGCTTCAATTTAAGCATACTTTTTCCAGCATTTTGGGCGGTATCTCACCAATGGCTGCTGTAATGTTGTCTTCTAGGGCTGCAATTGTGGCTGTACACGAGAGACTTCACGTAGACCCAGAAAAAATAGTCTAGTGGGGTCAAATCGCATGTTCTTGGAGGCCAATGAACTGCTCTAAAACTGTAGATTAATTGCTCACCAAACTCGTCTCTCACTAGGTCCACAGTATTGCGTGCCATGTGGCACCTTTTTGTTGAAACCACATATCAACGAAGTTCAATTCTTTCATTTTGGTCAAAAAAAAGTCGGTAATTATCGCACGGTGCCTTGCTGCATTGACTATAACGTAGCGATTTTCATTATTTTTGAAAAAGTAAGATCCAATTAAGCCGCACCAAACAGTGCATTTTTCAGCGTGCACTTGCAGCTCTTGAACTGCCTCTCTGGCTGCTCTTCAGGCCGAATTTGGCAATTCTGTTAGTTGACGTAACGATTGAGTCAAAAATGAGTTTTGTCGCTGGAGAAAATTTTTCAAATTTCTCACAGAGCACGAATTTTGATAATAAAATTCAATGATTTGCAGGCGCTGTTTGTTTGTTATTCTATTTATAGTAAAATGGCAAGCCTTATTGAGTATTTTTAGCCTTAACACATATTCCAAATCACGCGTCAGGTGTAAAAAAAACTTACACTGAAAAAACAAATAGCAAAAAAATCCCTTTTTGTAATTATCAATAGTGTAGCGTAAACAATTTTAGCCCGGGCCGAAGAAAAAGTTTACAAGCTATCAGGAATAAAAATAATGATGCATGAAAAAAAATGATTTACCCAAAAATTATGATTTACCAAAAAATATGTAGGGGAAAGTAGGGTACCTTTGACACTTAATTTTCAAAGGCCTATATTTCCTTGGGTTTTAAAAATTGTTGCTGTTTTTTATACATTGACTAATTGGCAACAAACATCATCAAACATTATACTGACAATAAAAAGGAGTTCAGTATCATTTTAACTGATTAAATGTTTTCGCTCCCAAAAATAAAAATGATGATATCATGCTGTCCAATCCCTACCCATATTTCTATCTGTTCTTTAGGGTTCAATCTATCGTCATACCGAATTCCATTTAAGTCGGTTCATTAGCTTAGCTGTGAAAACGTGTTTTTTGTTAGGGGCGTTTCAGCGGTCACTTTAAAGCATAAACGTTTTCTCAGTGTTCAATCTAACTCCGTATCAAATTTCATCAAAATCGTTTTATTACATGAACAGTGAAAAATGATTTTCGCGTTAGGGGCGTGGTATCGCCTACTAAAAAACAAACATCTACTCAAAGCTCAGCTTATATCCATACCAAATTTCATTTTAATTTAGCATAGCATCTCAGCCGTGGCAACGTAAGGGCGGTACCACGCCTACTAAAAGATTACATAGCTTTTAATGCCCTTCCTTAAAGCTCAATCTATCCCCATAAAAATTTCAACAAACTCGGTTGAAGGAAGGGTATTTTCCTGTTTAAGGCGTGGCACTGCCTACTATTGATTCAAAAATTCATTCAAAACTGCTTCTTTTCACAATCAGTTCAATAAAAGAAAAAATCAAGCTTGTTATGACAGTTAAAAATGGATCGAATCCTTTTGTCACATTTCAGTAAATACCAGGTATCATTTCGGCGCCCTGCGATTTCTCGCGTCCCGGCTTGTGACCACCTTCACTCCGTCGTCAATTTGGCACTTGTCATTATTATATGCCGCTGTTTGGATTTTCATTTATTTCTCTTTAAAAAGTTTTTTGGTTTCAGTAACAAGGATTTTTATATTTTATAGGATAGCAGCTCTTACTTATTTCAGACTGCCAATTTCTATGCCGGGAACATAGGTAATTTTAATATTTTTCCTTTAAAAATATTGTTATTGTAATATTCTATGTGTTATACTTCCCCTCCCAAAGAAGAATTTACGTGTACTTACTACATGCGCCTTGTTTTTGTTTAACGCAAAGCATCATCAAGCGATCATGCAGCAAGTTTCTTTGAATTTCTTTGTCTGAGGAAAAGCTTATTTATTCGAAGTTTCTTTGCTCAAGGATATAAACATAAATCAATCTCGTCAACTTAAATAAAAATATAATAACATGCGTTAATGTTAGCTAACTTAGAGAACTTTAGCACAACTTCTTTGTCACATCATAAATGCAATCACCTGACAGTTGTACTCAATTTTTAATTTTCCTTAAAATTCACCGATTTAAATACTCGCAATACAGCCTGTTTCATACGAAACTAATAAATAATTCATGCATTCACGCAAAAAAATTCATTTGACTTACGTTTCCGATTCACTAGATGTTGAAATTTTTGCAGAAGATTAAGGAGTTTTTCAGTTCCTTGAAATTTTTCAGTGATTTTGGTAAACCTCAATATGCTTATCGAAGACGATGATGACAACGCATTGATGCAAGAAATTATTATGCTACACAAAGACACATACATATACAGCAAAAACAAATACGCACAATGGTAAATAATACATATATGAGGTATATATAAACATGCAAATATTAAGCCAGCTTTTGAGTTATCTACACAGTAGCAACAACAAGAGCAAGGATCAACAACAGCAGCAGTTGCTGGCTCTCAACAACAATTACTTTTACATATGTGTATGTATGTGACAAAAACAGCAGCGCTGAAGTAACGTAACTTCCGCCTTTTTGCTCTTCAATGAAACACATGTACATATATTTAACTAAATCTTTATTTGCTACCGCTGTTGTTGTATTGATGCCTTTAGATTTAACCCTGCCGCTTGGTTTTTCTTTTCTGATTTTTATTCAAATTTTTATTTTTAGCTTCATTTGATATGTGTGTGCGTATGAGTTTGTCATAAGACACTGAAAACAAAATATACAAAAAGATTTTTCACTTAAATTTATAGATTTTCTTATTTTTTTACAACGTGTCGTATGAGTTACATTTAATTTATATGAGAGCACAAATCACATTTTTAATTAGCAGCCTTTGCATTACGAATTTGATGCACAAAGACATACAAGCGATTTCAAAATATAATACTTAAATGTGCACACTTCAAAAATATCAGTTTTGAGACTTGGCCGCCCACAAAATTTCAAGTTATAAGTAAAAGATCACAAGTCGTTAAGGAATTTATGCATCAAAAATTTAATTTAAAATATTTTTAAGTGCTGTTTAGCTTACCTATTAAAGAAAAATATTTTTTTACAGTGTATTTACGCATACATGCGTATGTGTGCAAAGTAATTTCCGGTTGTTTGCAGCATATACAACAAGCGATTTTATGCTTAAGAAAACCTTTTTCTTTCATTTTTGCTGCTATTCTTTAGGTTGTACGGCTTTCCAGGGCAAAAAGGAACAAAATCATCATACTTTTATGCTTATTAACCAAAAAAAATATTATGCCATCTTAAAGAAAAGAAAAGAGAAAATGTCAGCTATACAAAAGAAAATTAAAATTAAATCTGAAGAGGACATTTTGCATGAAATAAAAGGGGCAAATAACAAAAATTTTCAAGCATTTCGTCAGTCATGCTGATTTTGTTTAACATCTTAACACATTTCCGTTTGTTATTAAAAAAAAAAGGCACAACATGCTAAATTATGAAGAAAAAAAATTTAAGCGAAATATTTGAGCGAGCATTTAATTTTATTCTTTTTGGCAATTCAACAATTTTCGCGTCAAATTATTGCATAAGAAATAAATTTGTTGCTTAGATGATTCAAATTTCTATGACGTACTTCATGGTAGCCTCATAGCTAAGTTTTGATATGACTTTAAGCTTTTTCAACAAGGAAGATTTTATTGACTCGAAAGTGGTTTCAGATATTTTACAAATTTAAATCATGGCCGCTTTGTGGAATATTTTTTTTGCATGCAAATTATCGGTCAACATGTTGTGTGAGTGATATTTTTTTCAAATTTTTTGTCAGTCAATATTTAAAATAAATTTTATAAAATTTTTTTACTCAAAGAAACTTACTTTTATAGTTTTTTTAAATACATACACGCACACTCCTAAAAATCATAAAAGCAGAATTTTTGTTCTTGGAGCACTAAGCCTTCTATAAGAATGTTACAGCTATTTCCTCTACAACTTCCTTGAGCTGCAGTGCGCACAAAAAAAAAAGCCCCAAAGCAATTTTTGTACAACAGTTATTTACACCCACGCAAAAAAAAAACGCATTGTGGCGCACATGTAGAAAGAAAATTTATTCCATTCAGTTTTTTCAAAAGCGTTAACGGCAGAAATGAAAGCAGTGACTTCTTTTAGAAACATTCTTTTTTTTCCTAAAAAAAATTATGCAAGCTTTTATGTCAAAAAGTCAACTACATACCGACAGCGTATTAAGCATCTTTGGAAATACTCTTTTGGGTAAAAAGGATAAAACTACAAGGATGTCGGTAAGATATAATATTTGAATGTATTGTGTGTATAGAGTGTAACACCACGAAAAACCAATGCGAGAGAATGAAAGCAAAAGGTTTGCTTAATGCTGTCAACTTATGACAGTTACACAAGCAAAGCAAATGTGCGGTGGATTTAGTGGCAAATTAAAGAAAATTACATATTGAAAAAGGGATTTTCATGGCGTTTTTTAACAAAGTTTTGCTACTGACAAAGTGTTAATGCTAGTTTTTTTTTTAAGTAGAATCAATTTCATGACGTATGAGTAACTTTTAATTAAATAACATCAATATTTTTGTCGTAGAATTTCCAATATTTTGGTTGCGCTGCTATTTAGAGCAAGTGTATTGAAAAAAAAAAACAAGTTTTGAAACAGTTTAGTACTGTCAACATCACTTTAGAAAAACTCTCTTAATAAATCTCAGCTAAAGTAAAGATTACCCTGTGTTACTGAATAACGTCGTGTTGGTTTTACTGGAAGCCGAATTGATAACCAGTATATATTGCAGTTCAGCAATTCATGCTACTTCCGGTCGCGTATTATTTAATTAACGTGCAGTGAAATATGGTCCAAAATACGACGGCATCTATACGAAAATGTTTTCTATGTAACATTATCTGGCAGACCTCAAGGGAATTGTTAACATTATTTTATGGATGGATGGATTATTCTGGAAATTGTGGTAAAAGAACAAGAATAAGAAATTTTGTCTTTGAGACATTTAATTGCAGTTCTTGAAACTCGATATAATTTTTTTATTTGGTTACTTGCAACTGGATGGTATAATTTATTTGAGTAAAACCAATTATTTTTCCACATTCTAAGAAAGGCAAGGATTTTAATTATTCTGCACTAGTCCGTCAAAACTTTGAATTTGGAAATGATACACTTAAATGCTGAAAGTTGTTGCTATGTTTTCAAGAGTGTTTTCCTCAATTGGCTAAATACGTGATATGATCGATGCATGAAAGGCGTTCTCAATATTTTTCTGAGGATGGA
Organism: Tricholauxania praeusta; assembly: GCA_949775025.1. Taxonomy (NCBI): domain Eukaryota; kingdom Metazoa; phylum Arthropoda; class Insecta; order Diptera; family Lauxaniidae; genus Tricholauxania; species Tricholauxania praeusta. The sequence goes on from OX459029.1 coordinate 155,394,434, forward strand.
AGTGGACTTACTATGTCGATGGCAATCATTTTAATATCCTTCTCCCACATTTTATTAGTTCCGTACATTTGTTTGCTGACAGGCCGAACAGTTATTTACTTACTTTAAAACATGTTTCCCAGTCGACGGACATACATAAAAATATTCACTTTATGATATTTCAAAATCCAATTAGAGTGCGTAATATGGCTGTGTTTTCCAGCATAAATTTAGCAATATATTTCGGTGTTTAAACTAGGGAAATTAAATATAACAACATTACAATGTAAGTTTTATTTTGATTAAGGTAATGAAGTCAGGTGACCTTTGGTCTTTAGCTTTAGCTTCACAATTTTAAAAATGGGACAAGGGAAATAAGTTTTGACGATGCATGTCACATATTTATGATATGCTGACCTACTTAAGTATAAAATTTATTTAAGTTGATGCTGAGATGCTGTCTTAGGGTGTTAAGTAAAATCAAACGTTTATTGTCTGTCGTCAATTTATGTTGTAAGTTGTCTTCAACAAAGACCACAATATGTATCAAATCAACCTTAAGCATATGTTGGCGATTGAAGGCTTTTATGCAATAAATTTAACAATTTAAGCTTAAGATGTTTAAGGATATTTTGGACTTATAGAAATTTAGTTATTTATTAAATCAAAAACAGTTGTAAGAACTAATTTTCGGGACGTATGAGTAACATATAATTTAAAAATATAGCTGTGAAGCGAAACGATTGTATCACAAACTCTCATAATTTTATTGCGATGTACTCTACAAACTTAATTTCGAAGAAAGATTTGCTAGATTTTTAGTGCTCAATAATAATATTTACATTTAAGTCATGGCTGTTTCAGAAAATTTGCAAATTTTCGACAACAAGCTCGTAAGTTAGTTTGTAGCTTTTTGACCTGTTGTGTTTAATTTCTAACTTGCTTTTAATTGGCATATTTAAATAATATCTACTCAGTTTGTTTCTATTTTTGAACAATGTAAAGGAAATTAAATTTAACACTTGCTTTAAATTTCGTTAAGTATTTATTTTAATGTATAATATATACTCAATTCTTTGGTATGCATGGGAAATGAAATGTGACCGCTATTTAGAGACTGTTCATAAATTTCGCCATATTTTCAGAGAGTTGAGCGATTGAAGCAAATATGCAGCTTTGGGACATGGAACAAATCAGTACATTTAATTGAACATTATTTTATTAACAATTTAATTAAATAAATATTTATTTTAAAAATCGTATGTTCTGACAATGGCAATACGGTGTTAGGTGTAGCTTCTCGGTTTCTTAGGGGAGATGTAAGAAATTATTAAAATTTATATAACGTGATTTATACACGAAACCTTACCTTTCTACTTTAGTTTCTATAAAACATTTTGAATATATTTCAAGAAAATTAGTAGATAATGATTTTAAGCGATCGGCCGCTTAAACAAACTTGTATATTTTGCAATAAGTCAATATGTTACTTATCTAATTTAACTTTCACTATATTTTTTTTTTAACTAATGATTGAAAATTCTATTACTCCAGATTTTTACTAGAACTTAATTTTTTTGCTTTTGATATATACATATAAGGGTAACATTTTATTTCAAGATAATCATTTTAAGCAATTTTTCTGCTATAAGGTTTGTACGTTAAGTTAGCTTCGATGCAATTCTAGCACATTCGTCAGCGGTACTTTTGTTAAGGCAAAAATGCTTTGAAGTAAAACCAAAATTTAATTTGTGGCCGCATACAAACATTAAATTTTTGGAAAAAAACTGTGGGACATGAAATTACTTTTAATATTTTCAAAATTACTATTCATATACCTATAATTTATATTACAAAATTATGTCTTTACAAAGAATAAATTTAAATGCAAGTAAGTGAGAAAAATACACGATTTAATAACTTAATTCTTTTTAATATGAATATAAGGACCAAAATTTTACAACATGTCGTATGAGTAACTTTAAATATATAAGCACAAGTATACCGTTCTTAAACAACTTCTTATTGGTTTTGTTTTTATTTTGCATATACATAAAGTATTAAATTGATATCTTTATTATATCTGCTGCTCTGATCTTAAAAAGTATTGCTGCTTAAAATACAAACTATTTTTATTTTTCCAAAGCTACTAAAAACTTTTTAAACATTTTTCAGAAGAATTTCCTTTTATCAAAAAATAAAATACGAATTTTTCTTGTTGTTCAACTGTCAATTTAACAAGCTTTACTGTCGATTATATTGTTGTTTTCTTTTAACTTACAATCATTTTTGCACATTATTGTACTGTGAATATTTTTGAAATTTATTGAAATTGCTTGTCAAATTCCTTACGCATGTACACATACTACTTTGCTGCTGAATATGCGTATAAATATGTGTTCGTGTATGTATTGTTTTCTTGGTGCCCGCTATACGCTTATATGCTCTTTTTTTTGCGTTTAGCCAATACGCTCACTTGTATGTGTGCTATATCAGCAGTCAATTTGTTTGCATAAAAATTTCTTATAAGCTGCTTTGTATGCTTAAAATTCTGCAGCTGCTTTCGAAAAATTCAGATATTGCTTATAAAAACTTTTCTGTTTTTTTTTAAGGTAACTATACACCATGCGGTGTAAAGCACTTAAAATAAAAGTCGGTTTAATAAGAGTTTATTTATTTAAGGGTTTAATCAAGCAAATATTTAATATTTAAAAAACAAACTATACCGGAATTATGCATTTTCTTGTCACAACCAACTCTCATCAGCGTAAGTCTTAGTTTACGTGACGGCATAAGCCGCAAATACCTTATATTTTGTGCTATTTACTTACAAGTATTAGTTATTTGACAGCCATAAAAATTTTTTCGATTTAACCTCAACATAAAACTAAGTATGTATGTGTGTGTATTTGAAAGGAATGAGTGTATGTTTTTTTTGTGCATGTGTGCGCCTGTCTCTCTCTCTCTTATGTGCTTGTGCAAAATTTATGAAAATAATCGTAAAAATGTTTGTTATTCATTTTACATAAATTTGTACGTGGCGCAATATAAAAACAAATTTTATACGCACATAAGTTCTTCTAAAGCGAAAAATATTTAACTTTGAAGTTTTTATCGCTGTTGTGTGCGTGCATGTGTAAGTGTATGTGTACGCGTTGAAAAAAGAAAAAAAAACAACATCATTCAACGCAAAAGTTCAAGATTGTTGCTAAAGTGCTGCGCTTTACGCTAGAGAATAGCGCTAAATTGAAAATTCAAAAAAAAGGATACTGGTAGCAAAGGCACAATTCAAGGATATTGAGAAAAATTTTGTTTCGCTTGTATGCCTTATTGAACACTGCTAGTTGCTGCATGTAATTATTTCCGAAATTTATTACAAATTAAATGTCAACGTATTTAGTAGTAGACAATTGCATACAATTTCACGTTTTGCATTTCTTGCTTACAACAAATTTTAATTTATTTATGTCTGTGAAAGAAACAAAAAAAACAAAAGAAAATTTAAATGCAAATCCCCTGCCAGACAGCCATAAATATGTACATTTATTTTCCTTTTACTACTATAACTGCTACTATTACTCATACTCGTATGTACATTTACTACTTATGATGATGCTACTCTTGTGATATGCGACTTGGCGGCGCCTATTTGTCTGTTGGCTGCAAAACACATACATACAGATGCGTATGTGTAAGCTCACTTATACAAACATGCATGTTTAATATGTGCAAATGTGCTCTTAATGCAAGTATTTTACCTTATTTGTATTTCTAAAACTGTTTTTTGCATTATTTTTTCCATTTTACTTTTGTAAGTCGTTGCAAATGGCGCACTAGATTTTTCTACTGTTTTCTTTGCTTCACTGTCTCAGTGATATAACATTTAAGGATAATGCACTTTAGCTATATAATAGTGACAGCAGTGGCATGTATACATTGCAATTGCAAGCGCCTGGAAGTGAAAAGTAGCAAATATAGCATTTAGCAACAAGCACTTATGAGTCGTTTTGCTTTATAAAATTTTCAATAGAATTCTTTTGCTTTAGAACAGCAATGAAGATGGATTTTTAATTTTAAATCTTTACGCACTGTAATGAAATTTAAAATTAAGCTGAAATTTTTTAAAAAATGATTTTTAAGAGACTTTATAATTTTTATTTTTTGAGTGTTTCATGAGAATTTAATAGCGTGTGCCATCAACGACAAAAATTCATATTTTTGCTAGAGCTCAAAAAAAATTCAAGGAAAAGTTTCACCTCGAAATACGACACACAAAAATTAAGTTATCTGAATGGAATGATGCACTGATTATATTTCGTTATCTAAAGATTGCAACCCGAGCCAATCCTACTTTGATTTAAAAGCAGATTTTATAATTCTAAAGTCTAAAATATAAATCCATTATTTGCCATTATGTTTCTTTGAACTCGAAATGGGCTGATATTCCTAAATAGTCTTGTAATCGTTGATAACAAGTCGATATTTAAATTTCAAATAAAATAAAGTAAGTCCAAAAACACCATAAAATTGGCACAAATATTACTGTACATAGACCATTGAAAGTAACGTAATGGAGCAATGCTCGTAAATATCTGTTCATAAAAATCATTGTTCACAATTCAGGACTAAAACTTTCCAAAAAACAGAGTTTGGTCGTCTGAAAATCGACAGAAATGGAAAAAGTTGCATATTACACCCAATTCTGTTTTTACACGGTTTTTCTTACACGGTTTTGATTTAACATGGTCCAGATTCTTCGCTATAGCACGATTAAAAAAGCTATTTGATTGAAAATTTGAAGAATAATATTTTCTTTAACCGTAATCTTTTAGAAATTTAGTTAGGGAATTGAGTTAGAAGTTCAATAGGCTTGAAAGATATGGAACTAATCCCCTTTTTTTCTATGTATATACGTACATAAGTATTTCATGTCTTTTTTTCAACGGTTTTTTTCTTACACGATTTTTTCTGGAACGTATCTACCGTGTAAAAACAGTATTAGGTGTATAAGAAATGTTTCTCCAAGTATTTGGTGTGTTGCTGGCGATATTACATATAGTTTTCCGAAAAACTGAAAACGTTTTCGTCTCGTAATACTCAATTGGCGGAAGTTGTTTATTTGTTGGTTCCAAATGAAGTAAGCAATTTTGGTACAAAAACAGTCTTTAAGTTTCTCATTGCAAAAATCTCATATCATAGTTGAATTCAATGTTGCTCATACGACATGTACAACGAAATGGCATTAAATGAATTTGTAATCTTAATCGTTTGATAAATTGGTCGCGATTTGTTAAGCAAAGAGATTTGACGCATATTATTTCTTATTGCGTAGTAGCTGGTTTTATATTCTCATAATAAAACATTTTATTTTCTGTGCAATCAATATTTTTCAGAAATTATTTGCGAACTTAACTTTGTTTATTTCAGGGACTTTAGTTGTAAAATTTGAATCAAATATATTTTAAATTTAAATGCTTTCATAAATTGTAAATGAGACAGCTTTACATTATGAGCGAATACTTAATTGTCTTGGAACGACTAACTTCTAAGTATACACACTTTAGCTGTTAAGGTTAAAAAAGAAATAGTGAACTTACTGGACGACTTATATTTCAATAGTTTTCTTTACAACTTTTCGCTATATGTACGTATTTATTTTATTATTATTATTAATTTATTTTAAATAAAATCAAAAGTTGCATATACGTCAAGGTTTGTTGCATATAAAAACAATTTTTCTACACGAGCATATAAATATCGAAATTTGAGATCCAAGTATTGATGTTTTAACTAAGCAAAATGTAGATAAGTTCGTTTTCATATCAATGTCTTTTCATATTTTTGAAATCGAACTGTGGCTTCTTGTAAATATTCATAATCAAAACATAAATTATGATTATATGCTTAACATAGCTGGTGTTTCATATAAGAAGAACTCAAACTTTAATATCTAAGGTCCGATGCTTTCAAATACAATTTATTTAGACAATTTTGTTACCTCCTAAAAATTTGAGTTTTGGCCGCTTACTAAATGCTACATAAAAAGTGCATCAATTTTAAATTTCTTTTATAGAAATTTTTAATTCAAGATATTTGAGCAAACTACAGCAACTTATGATAAAATACAGCAACAATAACAAAATGTTAAGATTTTATTGTTGAAGTAAATCTCAAAAACCTAACCAATCCTTTTCATTGGTGCCTACCAGTCTGCTTTAGATACTTAAAACTTAATAAAAATATAAATTTGAAAAACAAAGTAAATAAAATACACAGGCACACAAACATATATTCACATGTACACAAAAATACATATGCGTATATCTATTTCAACATTTTTGAACAATAAAATTGATTTAAAGATTTGGTATGTAAACAAAATGATAAATAAAAAAACCATAGAAATATTTTGTTAAATGTACATACTTTGATTTCATCCTTTTTTCGAAAAAAAATAAATACTAAGTAATTTACAAATTGTGCTGTAGCTTTATTTTTTTGTATTATTTTTTGGCCGAATTTTTTTCTTTTTTTGCACAAAAAAAAAAATTTATGCGCATTTTAATTTCAACCATAATATGCCAGTCTATGTATATTTCAACATCCTTTTTGTTTTTATGCTGTGTTTGTTTATGCTTTTGTATATTTTAAACTCAGCCATTTGGAATTTATGTGGCAGTTAAAAAACGAAAGCCGCGAAAAAAAAATGCAAAAATTCATTAGCACAATTCTAGGCGCTACATTTGCTTATGCCGCGTAAATAACAGCAGCAGCAGCATCGGCAGTAAAACAACGACCTCAACTGTTTCTCGCATTGAAGTGTTGATGGCACGTTAGAGAGTTCAGAGTTATGTTTGTATTTGTGTTTATGTAAATGTTGTTTGTTGTTGCAGCACTGAATTATCTTTATGTCTATAAAAATGTATGTATGTGTATGCGCTGGTTTTGTCTATTTGTTATGTAAAGGTGTGTATGTACATGCATATATGAGTGTGTGTGTTTGTAAGTTAAGCTATGTATGGTTAACTCGATTTTTATACTTCCTGTTTTTAATTACGTTTTATTTTATGTAAAAAACTTTTATATATTTTTTCTGTATAATTTTATAGTTTTTTTTTCTTGTTTACTCTGGCAGTGCTTTATGAATATATATTCATTTCCTACGTAGAGATAGTATTAAAAAAGTCATAAACAGAAAGTATGTTAAAGAGTTTTTAAAAAAATTACATAAATTTAAGCACATTTTTTAGTAAAAATTATATTTTACATTGCATTGAGTAAAAAATATATATTTCTTGAAACATAATTCTGATATGGTTACTATACCACACGCATTTCTTTAAAATTTTTGCAAGGGTTTTCATTTTATAAAGATTTTTGGGCATTATCGTTTTAGCATGAAAATCTACGCCATTTAAATGGAGTTCATTAGAACATTGAGAGAAATCATTTTTTAATTTCATTGTTATTGGAAATCATGATTTTTCTGCTTGTTTTTCTTTAAAAATATGTTTTTGGAGGTATGTATTATGAAACAAATGTTACTCATACGTCACGTTTTAAATTGGCACATAAGAGCATCGTGGGTTTATAGACTAAAGTAGAAGACTTAGAATACGTTCTGCTGAAATTAAATTTCATATTTCTTCTGCTCATTGGTACGATACGTAAAAAAAAGTTTGTCCCTCCAATATATATAAAAAATTTTTGTTCTTAAACTTTGTACAATTAAATATTGCTCATAGGTCAAAAATCAATTGGGCTATAGTGCAGCTCTGATATATATTTCGACATGTTCGTTTTATGCATATTTGGCGAAATTTATGCTACGCATTGCCATTTCAGTTTAAACTTTGGCTGCGTCGCTGTGAAGATATTAAGTAGAAAAAATCAGTACCTTTTATAAAACTCTTAAGACTTTTTAAAGTTTCTTTAGAATTTTGCTACGATGTACACTTAGGGGAAATAATTTCATTGAAAGCTTGATATTCAGCTCAAAGTATGCGCAATATCTTAAAATATTGCAAGAAAAAACATAATTCAAAGTTTGAAAATCGTTTTTGTGACCCACCCTTATGTACAAACACGTGTACATAAAGATAAATGGATATGCTAACAATATTCACTCCTAAAAAAACAGTGCCAGTAATACAAAGAATATATTATAAAGCAAGAACAGAAACAAGAAAGAATTATAAAATTTTACTATTTAGTATGTGCGTAAACATGTAAGCATCACACATTTTTTATCATAAATTTACGTTGAAATGTGGCTTGTAGGTTTTGAACGCCATATTATCTGCATTGCGTGAAAACAACCATTGTTTACATTACAAATTACAAAATTGTTTGCCTTCAAGGATCATGCTTTCATACATATAATTATTGTACTTAAATATTCAACTATCCTTATTTCACCAATTAATAACAAATTTAAAGTAAAATTCTTATATTTGCTAAACTTAAATTCAAATAAAACAAAATAAGAAAAGAAGCTCTTATTTATCACTTTAGATTTTATTTATTATCTAAGCTCTGAATAAGTTTGGTACTTAAATGTATTAGGTTTTCTGTGAAAAATGGTTCCGCTTTAGAAATACATTATTTTAAATAAACCAAAGTTTAATTTGTCTTATTTTAAATGTTCTGTTATAATGACATATTTCACCAAAAGGTTAATCATACGTCATGTATAAACATAAAACATTATTAAGTTTTGAATCTTTAAAGAACACAGGTGTTTTTTGAATTGTTGCGGACTCTTCTTTGACTTTGATTAAAAAGTATTTATTTATTATGGAGTTAATAAAGTTTTCTTATATGGTATAAGCAATGGTATTTATAAGCAATTAACCCTTAGCGGAGCAATGGGTTCGTGAAAGACCCCATGACAATTTTGAAATAATTTTTTGAACTAAAAATACCCAAGCTTAGCCTCATGTAACACAATTAGTTTTTGAAATATGTCTTCAATAATCATTAAATTTAATAAAGTAGAGCTATCTTAACATTCATTCATAGTTATGAAGCCTGAAATTGAAAATTCACTTTTTATAAATTCTTTTTCAACGTAGGATTTTTATAAAATTGAAGTATTGCTGCTAAGGGTTAACGAAAATTTGCTTAAAATCGGTCGTACTAATGCCAAGGCTTGTTATAAGTCAAGGTTTTGTTATGATAAGGTTTAATAAAAAAAAAATATTTTCAATTTCAGGTTACTCATACGTCTTTTTCAATTATGTGCTAATATTTACTTATCGATGTGGCTTACAACATATATGCTTACTAGTTTTGAACGAAAATTGATGCAATTTTATTAAAATCATTGAAAAATTATAGGCCACCTTACACTTCGAAAAGTAGGATGCAAAAATTTAAGCAAAATTACACAAAAAAAATAAAATTACAAACTCTTTAAATCGATTAGAATTGGTCACCTAAAATTATGCTGATTTAAAGAACAGATTCTTAGAACTTTTTCTTTTTCATTTATTTTAATGCAGTTTTATGCAGATGTGAATTTAAGAAAAAAAAAAAAAAAACAAAATCCGAAAAAGAATAAGAAAATAGTGCCAGCAGCAGCTTTCTTATTTTCCGTTTCTTATTTCACAATCCTTACTTTAATAGTTGCTGTTTGTACAATGCAAACGGGCAGTTATTGTAATATCAGCAGCAGCAGCCAAAAGGATACGGAAACGGAAATGCAATGAGCACAACTGCAATAGTGCATTGTTGTACTCTTTACATTTGTTGTTGTTGTTGTTGTTGTTGTTGTTGTTGTTGTTGTTGTTGTTGTTGTTGTTGTTGTTGTTGTTGTTGTTGTTGTTATGCATTTATAATGCTACTGCACAGTTTTTTTTTTTCTTCTGCACTTTCTTTTGTATACACATTTTTATTACTTTATATCCCTTGGCTCAGGTGTTGGCTTAAAAATCTGCAATTTTCTTGTAATGCAAAACTAAGCTGATGTTTCCATTGCTGATGCTGCTCTTATTATAGTTATAGTTGTGTTTGTTCTTTTACGTTGTTGTTACGTTTTTGTTGTTGATCTTCTAGTTTAGTTCTTTTCCTACGTCCAGTTGCCGTCGTTTCAAATTACTTTTTTAGTAGAAAAATGAAAGACGACTTCGTTTAGAATGGATTTCGCAAGCATTAGTAAAAAGATAAGTTACAGTTTTTTTTGTAATGCTTTGCGGGATAGAAAAAATTTTTAATTTCACTCTTATTGCAATTCATGATTTTTCTGCAAGTGCTTCTTTAGAAATATATTTTTGGTGGTATTATGAAACAAATGTTACTCAAAAGTCACGTTTTAAATTGGCACATAAGATCTTCGTGGATTTGTAGACTGAAGTAGACGATTAAAGTTTTGGCAAAAAAAAATGCATCACATAAATTACATCTAGAAGTTTTTGCCCTTAAGCTTTGTACAATTAAATGTTACTCATACGTCAAAATTCAATTGTGCTATAGTGCAGCTCTGATATATATTCTGACATGTTCGTTAAATGCATTTAGGGCGCTATTTTTCCTACGCATTGCCATTTCAGTTTAAGCTTTGGCTGCGTCACTGTGAAGACATTAAGTAGAGAAAATCAATTCCTTATATAAAATCCTTAAGATTTAAACTTTCTTTAGTATTTTGTTACGATGTACACTTTTTTTTGCAGCAGAACTATATTCGTATAGCTGTAAAGTTGTAAAAGTAACCTATATATACGCTCATATGATTGTTTACTGAGAGCCCTGGCAACAAATATTGCATATTCAACAACAACAAAAAAAATAGCTTGTCATTCACTTTTTTTTTCATTCTTATTCGAAAGTTTTGTACATTAATTGGTCATAAGCTGCGGGCGATTAACAACTTTTATATTTCAACTCAAAAGTTGAAAGTAAATATATACAAGCAAAAAAAATAAAAATAAAACTACAACAGCAGCACTCAAACAAAATGAAATTTGTGCAAACAATTTAACAAGGAATTGTGCAGCAAGCAGCAAAGCGAAGGTTAGGCAGCACAAAACTGGAGCAAAACTATTGAAAAAACTGCTGAACAAAGTAGCACAAGTATCAGCACAAATAGTAAAATGTGTAGAGGGGTGTACATTTTACTTGTTAGCTATAAATTTTGAATAAAATGCATTTGACCATAAAAAGTTTTGAAATTTTTTTCTATTTTTTGTGCAAATTGAAAAGAGAGCTCAACGATTTTGCGTAAATTTATGATATAAAAATATTTAATTTTAATAAAAATCATGTTCTTTTTATAATAAATTTATTGTGTTGAAAGTTGTGTTATAAAAAAATCAATGATATATTAGCTTTTACTGACAATAGTTAACAGGTCGTATGAGTGACATTAAACTCAAAATGATTGAGTAAAGAAATTTGAATTTTTTAAGTCATTTATTATTAATTTTATGCAAGGGGAGTGATAAATTCAAAAGCTTAAATACGCTTTGTTTTAGCGTTTAAATTATTTAAAATTTGAGAAATTAATGTACGCCAAAATTAGGACCTATGCAAATTTAACAAATAAACTAAAATCTCTAGCAGACATTGCTCAGCATAAGCTGCAAACATTGCACTTCTTACTTTCTTAATTGATTTTCTTTCAAGTTTTTGTTGTATTTATAAAAAAATAACCAGATAATTTAAGTTTGCAGTTGTCCTTCAACGTTAAAGTACCAAAAATTCCAGTAAGGTCTAATGCAAAGAGTTTCACTCATCAGCACAAAAATTCTTTACTTTGCCACACTACTTGCGCGCAAAACTTTTAATTAAGCTCAAGAGCTTCTTAGTTGAAAAAAAAAATACTTTTTCAATTTCTTGAGCGCTTGGCGTTATCGTGTCACTAATGTTTTGCTGCTGCTGCTGCTTCAACTTTTTGCAGTCACTTTAGTCATTTTCGCCTATTAGAATTAATATTTAGCAAAAAAAAACGGAAAGAAAACTTTTGCAGTAGCAGCAAAAAAATGTTAATTATTGATTTTTACCATAAGCAAAACAAAGTCAAAAATACCAATAGCAAAAAAAAATCGTAATTAAAAGCCTCAAATGTCGCTGCTCTTTAGTTGAAAGTAGCAACACACCTGCGTGACGATGACGACACCCACTGGCATGAGCCAACAACTTACAGAGTGACATAGGTATTTCCCTGCAATTAAATAGGGAGGGCGGTTTTTTTTTATTTTTTTGTTGCACTTAATGAGAAAAGTTTTACGCAAGCTGCGTGCAAGAGCTTAACAGTAACGATGTTGCTGATGCTGTTGATGTTGCTACCATCATTTCTATCATTTGATGCTACAGTGACAAACAACTGAACTTAACTGGTGGGAAGTATCATCAAATTACGACAAAAAAAAAATAGCATAGATGAATTTGAATTTGAAAATTCGTTTTTCAATTTTTGTGTTAGTTTCAAAGCAAACGAATGGTTTGTAACGCTTTGGTATAAAATATACTTAACTGATTTTAATAATTTATTTTTCAAAATATCATGTTTATGATAAAGAAGGTAACTGCATACATATTTTGTTTAATATTTAAAGATAAATATGTTTTTTCCAGGATTAAGTTTTTGCAAAACTTCACACTTATTGTTGTTTGACTTTTCGTTGCAAATGCTGTTTCTTAAACTCTGTAATGTTATTTTTGTTTTTTTTTTTGGCAAATTTTTTTGAATAATTGTGACCAAATATTATCAAAGTTGAAAAGGCCAGTTGATTCGGCTACTTTTGTCATTCACAATTATTTTACAAACAGAAGAATATTTGAGGAAACAATTTTTTTTTCAAATAATTTCAAAAAATCAACCTTTACGAAAATTGCATATTCTATGGGATATCGATACAATTTATTCATATCACTAAATTATTCACTTCCCGCTTTTATCACCCAAAAAATTCACTTCCACGAAGTCATGTAAGCGCTCCAAAGTCACCACTCCATTGCTTAACAAACTGAAAATATGCGGTTACTGGTATTGAAGCAAAGTTGATTGCCAGCAAGGATGCAGTGATCCTTTGACACTAAAAGCAACAACAAATGCTTTTGCTTCCAACACCACAACACATGAAAGCCACAGTTTGTCTTTGCTGTTTGCTTTTTTTCGTTTTGCCAACAACTTTATTTGCCGGCTGCGCTTTATTGCTGTTTATTATAATGTTACGTTACATGCACTTATTTTCGTGTTACTGTTGTTACTGACTTTGCGCTGCAGTCAAAGTTTTTTCCAAGTTTTTGCATTTTATTTTTTGTAAATTAATTCCTTAATGTTTTGCACAAAATTTACATCAAATTATTTATGACTTAGGTGACTTTAAAGGGGGGTTTTAAGGAGAATTTCATTGTCGTTATTTTGTTTTGATGAAGAGTCTTGTAATTTTCAAAAGAAAAGAATATATTCATGCCATAAATTTCAAGCATTCAAAGCTTTTATTGATAACTTGCTATAAAAATTGTTTATATATATTCAAAAAAATGCCGCCAGCGCTTTTACTGTGCAAGCTATTTATAGTTGTCAGTTAATAATGAAGCCTATCGGCAACAACACAAAGGTCGTTAAATAAATGAGTGTTATTATAACTCATATCCCCTTTTTTCTTGTGTTCCATTACTAAATATTTTGCTAAGCTCAACAAGAAAATATCGCACTCAGCAAGGGTAACAGCTCTTTATAAAAAAAAGTCACACATCAATAAAAATCAAATAAAACGTTTTTCACAAAAAAAAAAAAGAAGAAAATATTAAAAAAAAAATTTTAGTCAGCTAAATTCATATATCCTTAATGTACTTTCATAAAACCGTATAACAAACAGATACTGCAGCGAAAATGTTTGATGGACTATATTAGCAATGATGTATGTACGTACATACATGCACATATAGATCCATATAGATGTTGATAGAAACTAATGCACATAAAAAATTATACTACCGTATTTTTGCTGGCAACTGCAATAATAAAGTGCGCTATGCAGAAAAAAAATTTATAAAAAAAGTAAAATAGTAAGAAAACAACAACAAAAAGAAAAATAACTACTGACGAAATATTTTTGTCACCGTAACACCCATACAAACACAAATATAATGATGCACACACATCTACCAAATTCGTCGTGATATAAGTTACAATTGTGCGCTGATATTTTCGTTCCAACGAAATGCGATTGGCGGCAGTGCACAGTGGGCTATATAAAATTATAAATTAAAGATGTTAATATTCAAAAAAATATAAAAAAATAAAAAAAAAATATTTAAAGTTTGATATTTGTACTATTTATATAAAATTACTTATACAAAAATGTTTGTAACGCTTTGGCGCTTAATATACATATCCGTATTTAATAATTCCTTTTTTGAAATATCCTATATGTGCTAATGAATATTATTGCAAATTTTTTTTTTTATTTATATGAAATTGCTGAGACAAAAATGTTTGTAACGCTTTGGCGCAAAAAATACAGAACCGTGTTTGATAACTTCTTTTTTGAAACATCATATTTGTGCTACTGACGGTTATTGCATACATAATCTTTTTATTTATATAAAATTGCTCATACATAAATTTTTGTAACGCTTTGACGCTTAATATCCATATCCGTCTTTAATAATTCAATTTTTAAAACACCCTATTTGTGCTAATGCATATTTATTTCTTTTATTTATATAAATTTGCTTTAGACAAAAATTTTTGTAACGCTTTGGCGCTTAATATACACATGGGTATTGAATAATTCATTTTTTGAAACATCCTACTTAAGCTAATGAAAGTTATTGCATATATATCTTTTTATTTATATAAAATTACTTATACCAAAATGTTTGTAACGCTTTGGCGCTTAATATACAAATCCTTATTTAATAATTCATTTTTTGAAACATTATATCTGTGCTAAAGAAAATTATTGCATATTTATTTTTTTGTACTTACATAAAATTGCTTATGCAGAAATGTTTGTAACGCTTTGGCGCCAAAAATACAGAACCGTATTTGGTAATTTCTTTTTTGAAACATCATATTTGTGCTGAGGATTATATTACATACTAATTTTTTTGTTTTTTTTTAAGTTATGTATCTTTTTTTTTAAGCCTCAATCAACGTGCGCGTGCGCATTTATATACATTTATGATGCATTCTATCTAAATGTTTTAAGCTAAAAATCTAATATAAGCGATTGACGATTGGGTGGACCATAAAATCTTAGTCCAAATGCTTTCGTTAAACTTTTTTTTAATAGCCTTTCAAATGGTCATAATTATTTTTCAAAATTTTTAAAATTTGAGCTTGATTTTTCGAAATTAAAAATATAAATAACTTTTTTTTTAAGTTGGATACATTTGATATGTCTTACTG
Source organism: Tricholauxania praeusta (assembly GCA_949775025.1). Classification (NCBI taxonomy): domain Eukaryota; kingdom Metazoa; phylum Arthropoda; class Insecta; order Diptera; family Lauxaniidae; genus Tricholauxania; species Tricholauxania praeusta. The sequence continues at coordinate 155,409,774 of OX459029.1, forward strand.
ATATTCTAAAAAAAAACTGGGATTTTTCATTTTAAATAAAATAAATTCCCGAGGGTGGTTTTCATTTTACTTTTCTAAAAACTACACACTGAACATCTTGGCACTGATTTTGCTGGTGTAAAATGTAGTTTCAAAATATTCAATGAGATTTTTGTATAAAAATAGAAATAATCAGCGTATAACAATAAGATTTGTTACATGAGTTGGCTATTGATTAAGGGAGAAAAAAAATTTGAAATCCGTCCGTAACTCCCATTTATCAAAAAAGAAATTAAAACGCAATATTTTTCCTTCTTATTTGGAGCCAAATATCAAATTGATAATGAAAACAATGAGAATTTATTTTTTATTTATTTTATTTTTATTTAATTTATTTATATATTTCCTCTATAAATCATAACTAAAAAACATGAGCGTTAGTGAACCAGCAAGTTTTCCCAAATTTTAAATCAAAGAAAATATTTTGAATTTTGAATTCAATGTCCTGAGTGAGTGTGCCACCTCATAGGTAATGAAATTTAATGCGAGTTAGCATTTTATTTGGTGATTTTTTCAAGCGACTTCGAAACCAAATCTTTCCAATGCCATGCTGCGCATTTGAAGTAGATTTTTATATTGAACGCTACTGTAAAGAGTGACAAAAAAGTCACGAGCACACACGCACACACGCACACAAATACATATATGTTATGGCAACACTATTAAAATCAGTTTATGTGACTTAGTGTACGAAAGAAGCTAAAGTGCGCAGAGTAAAGGGTGTTTTCTTTTTGTGTGATTTTAAGTTTGGGGGGGGGGGGACACGCTGTATTCGTTGTCAAAAAAGTGGCAGGGTTGTGACTGCGACTACCAGCATGAGTGTGACGTTGATGTAAAAATATATGACCATCGTAAACTACAAATTTTATGGTTTGGAAAATCCAGCAAGGATTTTTATTTAATAAAAGGTTGCGGGAAAATGAAAACCACTGTTGTTTACTAATAAGAAACGCATACGCTGAGGAATTGTTTTTTGGATTTTCTTTTATATATTTTTAATGTACGCAAGTATATTAAAGTGAAATTTAACAGTTGATTAATTAAAGTCCTTGGCTACATTGAAGTCTTAGTAATATCGCCTTATGCTGCATTAAATAATACTCAGCTGGTTAATGTGATTGGAGTTCCACCACAAATTTAATTATTTATTTCAATATTTGGGATCAAAGTGAAAATCAAACATTTAATTTTACTAAAATTTTACTCAATATAAAAACAAGTGCTTTTAAATAATTCAACTTTTAAAAGAACTAAAATATGTATTTTCTATTTACCACAAAAAAAAATACATCCTTTTTTGTATAATTAGTTTTTGCTATTCTTGCTATGCTACAAATATACCAAGGATAAATTGCTCAAAACACATTTGGTCCTTTTTGTTTGTAACATTTTTGCTACTGAAACAAAGCCATTAAGTTCAATAATCCAACTCACATGCATCGCATACAAATATTTACAACACAACTAATGCTGAAACAAACTACTTTGCTTGATGACTTTTTTCATCTCACCCCCACTCACCCTACTGTAGTATATTTTTTGAGTTTTCTGACATGCAGAAGCTTTTACGCAATAAAATTCTGTGTAAACTCTTTTACTCTCAGGAGCTTAAATGCTTTTCATGCGGCTATTAAGGTAGGGTATTAAATGCTTAAGCAAAAATGCATAAAACTTAAATTTTATTGTCATCCCCTAATTTTGGGAGTTGCTAATTACACCATGTTTTCAAGTGAAAAAATTCATGCTTTCACATTAAACAGTGGCCGTATAGTTTTGGGGGGTAAGAACTCATTTGATTTTATGTCAGTCTTTGAAGAAGAAGGCTTTCTTGAAAATCCCATAACACGGACGTTTTTTTTTGTTAACTCTTTTTTGGATCTCTTTGGAGTCTTGGCAATATTTAATTCGAAATGTATGTATCGAAAGAACGATATGATTATATGTTCTCATCACTTTACGGAAGTTTTTGCTTGAGAGTAGATATTATTGGCATTAGTTTATTGAATGGACCGCATTTGTACCGGGGTTATATTGAAGTGGCAGCTCCAATTTTTTTTATACTAATCGCTTTCTTTGATAAATTTTTAATTTATAATATGCCTAGAGTATTTTGAAAAAAACAAAATTCAGTACAAAGAGTATATGTATGCGACCAGCTGCGCTACCAGATACAGCTGTTGACAACTAATTGGAAACGAAATCATTCGTTGTGTTATTGGTAGATTTTCTCATTTATTTTTCTATGTAAAGAAGAAAACTTATACACAATATAAATGTGGGATATATAAGCTTAAAAAATAATAAAAATATAGAATACAAATATAGTATTAAAAAGTTTTATGAGAGACTTTCTGCTCAAACCTCAGATTTGACTGAGTCAACTAATTGGAAACAAAAAATAATTTCCCAAAAATTGATAAAGGATTCCAGAAACAATATTGTGATATTGTCATTGCTTGTAGGAACACTTTTTGATCGAATTTGCTTATTTGCATATTCTTAATCATAGGTAGTGGCAAAAGTTGTACACCGACCATATGTAAGTCAATTGTTGAGCTTCGAAAGACGGCCATGAGATATCGGTCGATTGCAACAAAGCTGAATTGTTTCAAAAGATGGTATTCAATGCGGTTGATCATTTCGATAAGTATGACACAACAAAAAATGTTCCTCTCAAAAAAGGACCTCACAAGACTTCTGGGTACAAGAACCGCCAGATTGTGTTAATGGAAAAATTGTATACTCGTAAGACTGCTACAGACATCCAACGCGAAATAATTAATCAATACGATGCACGATGGATAAACATACAAACTTTCGCTTTTCGATTGGTTGAGGCTAGACTCCATGGACGAATATCACGCAAGAACCCATTTTTGACAGTTCAGCAGCGGAAAAGCCGCATACAATTCGCTCAGACGCTTGCCGGTTGGCCGCTCAATAAATGGAAGTATGCCCTTTTTGGACGTTTTATATATCTTTTACCATCCAGGCCAAGGCGGTTGATCTTAATTTTGTCGCTTCATACATTTCATCACTCTAGATGGCATAGAATCAAAATATCGCGATTTAAGTGTTTTGTGGCATAGAAGGTGCGATACTCCATTGTTCAAAAAAGTTCAAACCTTTTTGATATCAAAGCAAATAAAGCCTGCAAATTTGAGCATAGTCGGCTCAGTAGTTTCTAGGTCTGTAGACATTAATTTGTTGGGTAACGCGTGTTGGTGTATGCGCGTTCAATGTGCTAAGTGTTTATCGAACTAAATTATTGCCTAGGACGAGATATTTTTTTTTAAACTAACTCGTTATCGCTGGAACGATACTCATCCGTTTTGTAACGATTTGCAGTCAGAACTTAGTCGCTGAAAGTCCCAAAAGTCTTGCGTCTTCTGCTGTCATAGCCATGGCAGCAACATAAGAGATCTTAAAGACTTTGCTGTTGAGTGTCCGGTGATGACTGCTGTAGTCCGGCATATCTTGTTATATAAAAAAAGTTGGTTGTCCGTTCTCAATAAAAAATTCAATCAAATAATTAACTTAAGTAATATACTATGAGCCACCAATGGTTTTATATTACAAATATTGGTAATTAATCTGATCAGTTGGTTTCCATATACAAAAAAAAAATAATTTTTTTGCTAAGTTTTTGTGTAGTTCGGTCTTAAAAGCAACCCATTATGTATAAGAGAAGTTTTCTTTCAAATCTTTATTCATCATTTTATTTTGTCTAAATAGTGTTTTTAGTTTATTCTATCTTACGCCCTTTTACCACCCATCCCTAATATAAGAAATACCATTTGATGGTCTCACTTATAATACCGCAGACAACATTACTTTGCCCTCTTAAAATCATTTTGATTTCTTGTTGTTTATTTTTTGCTATCAATTTTTTGGTGTTTTGGCGTTTGTTGCCAAATAATAAATTGCAGTACTTGATTGCTGACCAACTTATGTATTGTTAAGTTGTATTGTTTTTTGCTGCTTTCATTACAATTATTTCTTGCACACTTGCTCTCGCTGCTGGTATGCATGGAAAAAAGGACGTGTTTATTGCTTTTATTAAGCTTAAAATTAAAAGCTCAGCAGAAAAGTTATAGCAAGGATAAAGCGTAAAAAAATTCCCTAAAGTTAAATGATGATAGCTGTACTTCGTTCGAACTTATATAGGAACTAATGTGTTGTTTTAAGTTTATGTTTCAATTGACGTTTTAATTTTATTTATGTTAAAGTCTTCTTTTAATTCATGAATATGAAAAAACTGAGTCACAGAAATGATCTCGTATGTTAGCTACTGAAATTGACCAAATACTTCAAAAAATGTTGCGGAAGATTTACTAAAAACACTATAACTTCACTTACAAACTTAATCGCCACCGTTATAATTTTGCTGCTGGGTGTTCTTTTTCTTTTTAATACACACAAGCAATACATTCGTTACTTAATTGCTTAACTTGCATACATATACAGTTAATAATCCTTTTTTAGTACATCCTTTAAGCATGACATGTGATATCATACACACACCAAATGCATACAGCACCGCGTTACCACAACATTTTACACTTGAGTGCTTTTTATTAACTGCAGGAAATATCCTTCAGATGACAGCTACAAAAAACAACAACTACATCAACCGAAAACAATAGAGCCACATTTAACATTAACCATTTTATTACGAGTATTTTGAAATTTATGTCAACGTTGACGCCAACATCAACACTATTTTCGCACACAGATACACACACACTTAGCAATTCAATATAAGATTTGCTATAATATTAGTGTTTAAATGCTTGTCAGTCTTTGTGCGTGCGTGTATACTTAAGGATTAAAGTGCTTTAATATTTTCTATAATGGGGATTTTTCTTCTTAATGTTTCAACTGTCTGATGTTTATAAAATGTCAACAGCATTTCATTACAAAATTCAATATAAAGGACATGTCAGCCATTTTGAAATTATAAATCCTTAAGTGTCAAGCTGTCTTATTTGAAGCGTGAACTTAAACCTAAGTACTACGCAGGACATTCACATTAACTGTAATCGCTATTCATAGAACTCTTTTTGCAGATTGTTTGGGTCTCAATAGCCGGACATATTGTAAAAGAATAATTTTTTAAGATTTCAATACTTAAGGGGTGTAGTGCGTTTGAGAAATCTTAAGTTTTCTTTTCTGCACTTAAGTGTATTTTTTTTATTTAATGACTAGGAAAAAACGCCCAGGTTAGCCACATAAACATACAATTCAGAATATGAAGTCCCATATAATGTTAGTACACATAAAGGGAGGATTTTTGATTCTACCTTACAGGATATTTTCCTGAATATCAGAAATTCACTTTTTCATACAAAAAAAAACATTTTCCCGGGATTTTGTTTGCCCCGGTACGAAAAACGCAATACGATGTGGGAACGCAAAGTCCTTCCATAATCAAGGCACTATTAACTAAAAAAACTTATTCCTGCTTTTGATGCTCTGTACTCCATGAGAAAATGTAATGTGAAATAAGCTACACTACTAAAGAAACTTTTGTTCAGAAAGCCACATTCAATGCTGACTCTTTCATTACCATACGAACATCTGCACAGGATCTTCAACTCTTATGCGAATTGCACGATTTTTATGGAGGTAGATGTAAATCTATAGCACATTCAAATGAAATTTATTTTTTTTAAGCCTAAAATATAGCTAAACTTTTAATACTCCTTAAAAGCTAATCATTCGTCATTTTGACGAACAAAAATACAAGTTTGACATTCCCAGAAATATAGGTCAATAACACTAAAAATAAAATAGAAAAAGCCTCTACGCATTGAAATACATTTTTACCGCATAAAAAAGCAACGTTTAACAAAAAAAAACTTGCGCACAAGCTAACCATTCGTCAAAATGACGAACAAATAACCTTAATTGAAACCTAAACTCACGTATTGCGTATTATCATCGCAAGCAAACTTTTGGTGACGACTGAGTTGGTGTCAAAGTATTTGTAACTAGATGCGACAGATGGAACGACCGGAGTTAATATCTTACTGATGTTCGTCAAAATGACGAAGGCTACTTATCTAGAGTACACCATAAGGTGCCGTAAGATAAGTTCAAGAAATAGAATTGATTGGGTATGTTTCGATGATGTGAAGCACATATCACACTCATAAGATATGCAGTTTTTTTTCAAGCTCTAGATGCTAAACCTTTAGTACGCTTTTAAAGCTAACCATTCGTCATTTTGACGAATTTTTTCTCATATCCATATATACAGTTTAATAACACTAAAATAAGATAGAAAGAACCTCTACGCGTAGAAACACATTTTTAATGTATTAAAAAAAGAACCGTTTGGCAAAAAACTTGCACAAAAGCTAACCATTCGTCAAAATTACGAACAATTAACCTGAATATAAAAATAGTCACCAATTGCGCACTATCATCGCAAACAAACGATTAAGTTGGTGTGAAAGTACTTCCAGCTATATTCGATAGATAGAGCGAGTGGAGTGAATATCTAACTGATGTTCGTCAAAATGACGAAGATTGCCTATCTAGAGCTAAAGTTTCAGGGATGAGTTGTTCGACAGTTGTGTTAAAACTTGAATAACTCCGAATCTAATGAACCGATTTGAATGAAGAAAACGTCACTTAATTGCTTATGAGCTGTGGAAGAGAATGAAACACTTTAAAGTCCCCAAAACTACCATCAGATGTCACTACAAGCACTTTGAAAAGTCTTAAAAACTTCAAATAAAACTTGCAAGCCCGAAATTCATTGTAGTCATATGGTGTACTGGACATTTTTGCTTAAATGTTGACGAATTTTCAGAAAAATAGAGTTTCTGGACCACTTAAAACTTTCAACCGCCCTAGTATGCATACATTTAAATTGAGTAGAAAAAAAGGAAAGAAAAAACAGGAAAAATCTGCAGAAAAATCAGAATTTAAGTAACTACAACATTAAATTTTTTTTTCTTAAATTTCATTCAACTTCCATTGCAAATGCACTCAAATTAAATGACCTTAATCGAATTTTCTTTTTGCGCAAAATTAATACAAAAGGATATACAGGCAAATTCTATTTTCTTTCATTATGCTAACTACTTGATGACTTCTCTCATTTCGAAAGGCTCATTTTGCCTGACTGCAATAGAGCGTGCAAAATGCTGGAGCAGCATAAAATAGAAAAATCTAAACTCTACTGCAATTACGAGTACTTTGTACAAGTTCAACTAATGCGTTGAAATCGTCCATGCGCTTCCTTTCGCTATTTTTCTGCAAGTGCTGCTGCTGTTGTGTATCCTTGATTTCAACTTAATTGCAAATCAATAAGGATTCGCTAATTGCTGCGCTATATGCAATGACCATTTCATTCCTTTTCTAACGAATGTTAGCTCTTTTTTTATTTTTTTTTTAATTTTTTTTTTTCTGCATCTCTTTTCTAACCTTTTGTGTCATAATAAACAATAAAAAATTGCAGCTTCGCCAGCAAATTGTTAATAAAGCGCTTAATTCATTATTTAGCATATCAAGACAGCGGCAGTCATAAATCGCATGCGAAAAAAAAATGTTGCATAGATATCATAGAATTTTTTCACGCGCACACAAAAGTAGCATTCATTGTAAATAATCCTTGAAAATCCTTTCAGCCGCAAAACGGTTTTTTTTTCTAAATCTGCCTGCTACATTCACTGACATTGTGGCGGGTGCATGGAAATGGAAATCTAATATCCGCTTAGTTATAATGCGCAGCGGGAGCTTAGCGTCAAAGATAGCGGTGCGAATTGATGCAGATTAGTAAGCAGTGTTATTTATGGCATGGGTAAGGTCAGGCACTTAGTGCGTACTATTTCAAACATTCAAGTTTTCAAAAGGTTCAATAATTATTTATTATAATTAATGAGAAGCGCAAGCAATTGAATGAAATAAAGTGAAATAAAAAATAAATAAAAATAAATTTATAATTTAAATTGTTGTAGAATGAAACCATCAAGTATCCATTACAATTTAACAACAGATTACCAGAGAATTTACCAGAGGAAATTGTAATGAAAACGAAAACATATTGCAAACAATATCAACAACAAAGAAAAACAAAAACAACAATATACATGCATAAGCTACACAATTTGTAAAACCAAACACTAATACAAACAAAACAAAACTAGTAGTTACATACATACAAGCACAACATAAAGAAAAAACGTTGAAAAGAAATGAAAAAGTGAAAAACTTAACCATAAACACCTAGTTCTAAAAACATACATACGAACATCCCACATACCAACACACTCAGCTGTTTTGCTTTCACTACTCACACAAATGCAAATTTCACTGCAAAACATCGACCAACATTTTTGACACACCCATAAAAAACAAAACAACAGCAAAAACAAGAAAAATTTCAGTTTAATTTTGAGTTGCTTTCTTTTCTTTTTTTTAAGGTTGCTTGAGCTTTGAGCTTTAATAAACTTTGCTTTTGCATGTATTATTTGAAGTTCCCTTACCTGATTTTTGCACTACGAAAAAAGGCATCAACATTTTGCAGCTCTTAATCTTCATCCCTCAGTTGTACGTTCATTTTCACCGGTAAACTTTTTACTTACCCAAAGGAAGGTGTGTAATTTGTGTACAAGAGAGGCATCAAAAGAAAGCTGCTAAGGCAAACAAAAGAGGCAAAGTAAACCAACTCATACTTACATTCTTACGAATACATTCAAACAAAAGCTTGCAAAAAAAATGTATTATTATTTTATTCATTTTTTGTTTTTTCAAATATTTTATGAAAATGCCACTTGTTGCATTTCTTTGATTTTATTGAATACAATTGCTAAAAAATGTGGCATATAGAACATCCTTTTAAGGGCTTTAGTTTTTAACTATAAAACACAACTAAACACAATATTCTAGGTCACAAAACAAACTCATTCTCAAGATTTTTATCCTTAGTGTATGGGCCGGCATTGTTACTCTAATCAGCTCCGTTTTCTATTGAAACAAAAGCTGAAATAAGCTCTTTAGTGAATTTGCTCTGAAGGTTTTAAAAGGAACCTTCCTCAGAATGATAATTTTAGCTATGGGAACAGGAAAAATCCAGACGTATTCATATTAGAGGAATAAGTTTCTTGATCGATGACAATTTTTTAAGTTTTTGACTTAAGACACTCGTTGGCGATATGCATTATTGCATTGCAAAAATTCATCTAGCCGACACTTTCACGCAAGCGTTTCAGGACTTCTAAATAATATTCCACAATTGCTGTTCGACTTTTTGAAAGAAATTCCGAGTGCATTGCACTGCGATAATTAGAAAAAAACTATCAGTACATATAACCTTCTGATATTCGAGTGACTTTCAAGTGGTTTTTTGTGTTTCGGCTCGTTTTCGAAGTGTCATGCAGTTAGAAAAAAATTAAATTCAACTATTCTATAGATTTTCCAAAATTTACAAAATTTCAAATTATGCCAGGTTTGTTAATTTAGAAAAATGTAGATATATTGGTTTTAAAATAACAAGATGATAAGCATTTTTTATGAAAATAACAATACATATAAAATGAATTGTCGCGTGAACGGCAGTAAAATAATATGGGGTGATTTTACTACTTTAAAGTACAAAATCGCAATTTTTTCATTTTTTTCCGGTCAATTTCAATTTTTTTTTATAAGAAAAAAAAGAAGAAGAAAAACTAATCATGAATTCGAATTCCTCGATCAATAATTGCTGTTTGAAGCAAAAAAAAATTTTGAATCACCTTAATATGTATATTTGTCAACTCCGATTCAAAAAATATCAGGTCTGTTAATTTAGAAAAATGCAGATATATTGGTTTTGAAATAACAAAATGATATGCGGTTTTTGCATTCTTTTAAATAAAAGCAGTACATGAAATATTATGTACCACGGGATGGGCGGTAAAATAATATCTGAGGTGTTGCAACAAGAAAGTGGAAAATCGGTATTTTTTACTTTTTTCCGGTCAATTTTCAACTTTTTTATAAGAAAAAAGAAGAAGAAAAAAACTATTCACAGATTTGAATTTCCCGATCGATAATTGCCCGAAAACCGTACCTACTTTGTTGGAAAACTTTATAACTTCTATAACTTGCATCCATTTTTAAATTAATATTTTTGAAAAAGGGAAGCTTACCACCTTCACCATTTTTCATTCCAATTTTTCGAAAATCCGCACAATTCATATAAAAGCGATAGAAAAAAAAACAATTGGTTTTTATAAGCTGAAAACAATGTGCTTTCCGCCAGTATGCTACATTGGCGGATATTGTTTCAAACACGGTAACCAGAGCGTTCTATCCAATAGTTGTTAATATTAAAAGTTTCATAGAGCATTTTTGATGTCATTTTGTGACTTATCCCAAAAACAAATTTAAAATTTTTTTTGATTTTTTTTTTCTTTTTTAAGTAATATCTTACGATTGTTTTAAAGTTTTTTTTTTAAATCAATTGCACTAACAATTTTTTTGTAATAAAGACCACGATCTGCTACTCTGCACCCGTCCATACACTATTTGTAAGTCCAGGTCTTGTCACCAGTCGTAATGCATTTTATGAAGGACAACAGTCCGTAGAAGCTCGAGCTCTTTTAATAAATTTAAGTTATTGTGACCTAAGTCGAGCAGCAGCGCATTTCATGCTTAAAATATCAATCAGAAAGTTTGAAGAAAACTTAAATGAAATGCTTATATCTCGTCCTAGCGCTCTCATACTCATTCAATGATTTCGGAGCACCAATTTTTTGGTTTAGTAAATTAACACCAGATTCCATTGCAACGTTAAAAAATAAATTATGGAAAGATTTCAAAATAAACCACAGAAAATCATGTTTGAAAAATAATCTGAATTTTTGGAAAGATGTGTTTATTTTTGTTTAAAGCCAAGAATTTTATTTCTTTTTTACAAATATCGTCTTCAAATAATACCGGAATTCATTGTTAAGCTTAATGTCAAGAGTAACTGAACTTTCCAATTAGAAAAGTCCAACTATTCTATTCTTTCGTTGCATTTCTTTGACATAACTTTGATATCCTGTATTTTAGCTTCTTCTTCTTCTTCTCACTACTGCCTCCGCGGAATAGGACCTCTGAAAAACTCATCCACAATGCATTATTATAAGTGATTACGATATCTTCAATTCTATCTAATATATGCTCCGTTCATGTAATTTCTTCTAAAGCTTTCATTTTCATGATGATTTAGAATGATCAAATTTTCTGCCACCCTAAAGGTAAAGGCATTTGCTTTAAATGAAAGTCAGATCGTGACAAAATTTGGTGACATATTGTCAGTATTCGTCAAAGACAAATACATATGTACTTGCGAATTGTGTGGCAATGCGTTACTGGTAAATTTAATTTCACAACCGAACACAAAAACTAGCTGCCATTTTGATTGAAAGATTGTGATTGTATATATTTTACTGAGCCTAATGTTAAATACAGTGTGTTAGGAGCAATAAATATACACAAAAGATAGAAGAATTTAGAAAAAATAAAAATATAGAAGCAATAAAAAAGGCTTAATCTAGCCATAATATTGTAGTTTCATACCTTGCTAAGTTTGCCTGACATGTTTCCTTGTTTGCATGGGTTTGGGAGATCCCATTTGTTCACAACAACAACTACTGCAAGATTTTACGAAGACGGCGATTATAATTTTCGCACTATACTTTTTACTGGATCCAGATTTACCTTTTCAAGGGAGCTAATTTTTATCTATCAAACTACAATTGGCACCTGAGAATGCTTTCATTGTCAAAAAGTTGACAATTCTCAATCAGTTGAATGATGTTTGCTCTCATTTGATTTTCTCACGGTTATAGTCGATACTCTTCAAAAGATTTTGATTATTTAGAAAGTGATAACATAGTAGAATTAATGTGAGTTTAGGCCAACAGCAACTTGAAGTTAGTTCGCTTAAGCCATGAATATTGTTAATACATGGCAAACTCGCAATGAAAAGATTTTCTTATGATCTGATTAAATCACTGGTTTTTTTAGAATTTCAGCAACTTTCTGCTTTTGGTCATCCATTGCAACAAATTTTTAGAAGTAAATTTTAAAACGATAGCCCCATAAATTAAATAAAATGATATGAATGTTAATTTAAAGTTAAAACTTTAGGCTTCATGCCACAGTTTCACAAAAAGTGTCATGCAAAATTTTTTTGATTTATCTGTAAAAGCTAAAATATACCTAAGGACATACTTCAAAAAAACAGCCTATGTGGTAAAAAAACCTTCAATTTTTATGCTAAAATTAAATTAAAAGCAAATATTATTAGTGAAATTTTATTTAAAAAGAAAATATGCCATTTTTTTTTTGCTCTTACCACTCGTGCATATTTTAATCCTTACGTACTTAATTCTTTTTTTTTTGCATTTTTGTGCTTAACTGCAACTTTATCATTGCATACTTAGTAGCGCATACAATCCAACAATGGCTAATTATTTTTGAATTTCATTTTGCTTCAGAGGGCTGCGTTCATTACACGCGGTTATGCTTTGGTCAACGTTTTGACATAATTTTAAATAATTGCTTTTTTTCTACAGTTTTTTTTTTTTTTTTTTTTTTGTGCAAAATTAGTTCAAAAGCGAACAAAAAAAAAGGCATATCCGGCTAGCAAAATTAAATTTTTTTTATAGTTTGAAGACTAAGGCTTTGCTTTTGTATTTTAATTTTGTTATTTTTATGCTAATTTTTGACGTTTCTTTTTGGGTGGAATTAAACTTTGTTTTTTTTTTCGCTTTACGTGTGTTGCATAAATTAAGAAAATTATGATTTCTTCTGCTGCCACCCTACACATTTCATTTATTCAGTTATGTATTCCTTTTTAACGTCAGCAGTGTGGAAAAATAATTATTATGAAAATTTTTCACATTGAAGAGTAAAGCTTAAGCTTAAAGCAACACAGCACACGAGCGTTAAGATGTCGTTAGTTGCATACGACTATGGCTTCTTTTACTTATGAGAATAAACTGTGACTGTGTATCGTGTTTGCTGTGCGCAGCACTTAGTTGTTGTAACTTTTTGGGCGTGGGCTGCACGAAAAAGAAAAAAATCCAAATTAGTGGCAGAAAAATTAGCAACAGCTAACAGGAAAAAAATTGTTAAAGAAAATAACGTAATAAAATGAGCGTGAAATATAAACGAGAAATAATTCAGTTGAAACTCAAAAAGAAATTTAGATAAATAATTGGCTTTTGTTGCTAAAAGAAAACCTGAGGCAAGAGAGCAAAAGAAAACTCTTAATGAAGTAAAGTTTTAATTAGTTTTGTTGTAAGTAGTAAGCGAATGGGTAATCAGTAAGAAGTTACAAAGGAAAAAGTTAAAATTTTTACATAATAAGAATTTTTATTTTCTTTGACGAAATTGTAGGTGAGAGCATATTGCAAAATATGGGTAAATTATGCGCAGCAACTTTTGGCGTTTGAACATTCAAAAAGTATGCGTAGAAAGAGGGAAAGTATTTTATTAAATAAAAGGAAAGGAGAAAATTTACGTTCCCAGCAAAATTTCGATAAGAAGACCATAATTTTTTTTTTTTTTATTTCAAACAACAGCATGCATATTAATTTTCCTTCGACGATTCAGAACTCGAAGTCGTTCAAGCCAAATTTTTGCATTTATTTCCAGAAAATCTTGTGTTTATATGTTTCTTATAAATCTGTTATTATTACATGACTTTTTTTGAATAAAAAAAAATTTATTTTTGTTTTAATTTACATAAACATAAAACACTATGGAAGAATATTCACTGCGAAATTTCACTGATCGTGAGTTTTTGGCCAAAAAATCAGTTCACGTGATCCAACAGCTATCGCACTCTCTGATCTGTTTCCCAGCGAATATTTTCTGTTTCCCAAAATGAAATTGGCGACGACATAGTGAGCTAAAACGTTTGTTTTTACTTATTAGTACGCTGTTACAACATGACGTATGTGCAACATTTAATTACAATCAATTCAGTCTTTCAGTGCACAAATCGATTAACTTCACTTTTCATTTTCATGCGCCACAGCAGTCGATTAGAACAATACTTTTTGCATTTTTTACAAATTTTTCAAACAAATTGACTGAACATCACATATGTGAAAATTTATTTTTCGTTCGCCCTGCACAATGTAAGGGAACTTCAATTTGTTTTTACGTATTTCTCAACTGAATGTTTTATCGAGTTAGTCGATTTTTGCAGTGAATGGCTCAATTATTACCCAACTGAGGCTTAGCGAATCCATACAATTTTTAAAGCAAAGTTAATTCGCAAAAAAATTTCGTATTTTTGGTGCAGTTTATAGTGGATTAATTTAAGCAGCGTTTCCATTTTATCAAGTCATGCAACACGTGGTCGACTAATGCAATTTCAAATTTGTAGTTTATGTGCAGTAGGCATTTTAGAGATTTTTTTAACCCTCAAATGCATATCACCGCCTTTTGGCGCGATATAGCTAAATCAGTAAAGCTTCCACACTCAATATTTTGTTTGAAGTATTAGCTCAATACGACCCTGAGTCAAGGTTTCATAGGTGTTGGTGCATATCGTACGACTCCTCATGCTTCGTTTCACAGTTACGACAGTTTTAAGAGTAAATTCATCAAAAAAAAAAAAAATAAATAGTTTCGCGACAGTTCATTTCTTGCTTAATAAAAAATAATATTATTTCTTGTTTGATCAAGTCCTTAATTTAACTGGTGAGTAACTAAATGTATGATCCAGTCAATGGCGTATGAATTATCTTCACCGAAATGAAAGTCCGACTTCATATTCATGATATACACACCCAAATTGCTTTCCACACAAATTATGAGCTAAAACAAAAATTCATTCATTCGAGAGTTAGTTGACGTCAAGTCATAATTCGGACTATATTTTTGATTTGATTTTTTTTTTTGACCAATTTGACTTCGAGCATTTGAGTCGGTCGCATAGAAAAAGGGGCATTTCATGCCAAATTCATTTACATCGCAAGTGTGCAAATTACGAGCAAAATTTAGTGCAAAAATTTCTGCTTATAAATAAAGTATTTTTGAATTTGAATGAATATATTTTTAGAATTTGACCTTTGACGCTTTATAAAAATTATGAAAGAAACATGAACAAGTTCTTAAACTTTTTCTATAGAAAACTATCGATACTATAAATTTTATTCAGATCTAACTTATGTGCAGTCACTTATAGGCGAATTAATAGCAAAAAACTATTTCTTGTGAGTTTCGTCCTTGAACAAAATATATAGGGATAGTTTAGTAAAAGTATGGCATTGACAATTATATTTTATGTAAATAAGTAGTTGTATTTTTCCTGTCACGTTAAGCCAACTGATTTTGGCAATTTAAATGTAAAACTTACTTTAATAAATGCAAGCAAAAATATCAAAATATACTTCTCAAATTTAATATTTTGAAGAAAGTATAATAAAGTTTTTAATACGACATTACATTGTTTTTAAATCTAAGTTTAAAAATTGAAATAAAAATAAGCACCAATTCCATTTATAACATATTTTTATTTTTGATTAATCGTACATTGCTAAGTTTTTTATTTACTTTTTACTATTGGAATTTAAGTTGGTGGCTAAATTGTAGCATCAGGCTGTTTTTAAATTTTAAGAAGTGTAATTTTTTCTATAAAATGGTGAGCACTAAAAAAAATGGTACAGTTAAGTCATAATTTTACAAACATATACTAATATGTTATGAAAATTTCATTAAATAAAGGTACATAATAAAGTTTTTAAATCCTTTTCTTAAGTTTCTGTGCAAAATTGTAATTTTGATAGGTTTCTCTCAAATTTTTAATTAAATGTAACTCATACGTCATGGCATACTGTAAAGTTCAAAACGCCATATTCAAGCTGCGATATACTTAGAAAATTTGAAACTAGCTAATTTTTATAAACTTTTGCATATTCTTGCAAAATGCTTAAATTATATGTTGGCCGCAATGAAATAACAGAAATAACAACGCATTTAGTGAACTTTGCAATAATATTATGCAATTTTTTTATATTTAAAACAATTTAATAGCATTTTATATTGCAAATAAATTAACTTACGTATTTAATGGAAATTTCATTGCAAATTATCAATTCCCCATCAAAGCTCTATTAATATTCTGTGTTTTTTCTACAATTTCTTTGTTTATTTTTGTTGCTCTTTCTCCTATTGATTTCCATCATAACGATGCTATTGTTTACTAATTGGCTGTTCAAGTAATGCTCAAGTTGATAGCGCCACGCATACTGAGAAGTAAAATATATTTGCATTGTTATAAATTGAAACAAAGACTTTGAAACAAAAGACGTACAGCGTCGTTTAAAAGAAAACACTCAGAGGTGTGAACCTTTTTTATTTCCAATAATGAAAAGAAAAACAAAACGAAAATTTATCTTTTGTTGCTTTTTCTATTTAAGTGAAAATTACTTTTGTCTGTTGACGTACGCATGTTTTTTGTTGAAAATTTTACATAAGAGTGTGGTGTGTCTTCAAAAAAAAAAATAAATGAGCGCCTATCAAACGCCAGTCACTTAAAATTTGTCCTTGAAATATTTAAATAACTGGCGCCATTTTTAATTGAATTTTGCGCTACATTTTTCATTGCTTTGCTACATTTTTGAAATTGAAATGAAAAAAGAAAATTATTTTGCTATTTCTTTTACAAAAAAAAAAGTCGTAAATTTAAGCTGATAAGCTAAAAATATTGCACAGCTAAGCTATGGGGCTTAACTTCATTTGTATTTACATAAAATACACAGACACGCACACTTGCTGCTGCTGTCTGTGTTCAACAATATTAAGTCTGTCCTGGCAGTAGTCAACATTATTGAAAAATTCCTGTGTAAGAAATTAACATCAACAAATCTGACTGTAAATATGAACTAATGGCTGACAATTTGCCAAGTTGGTCAACATATAACAAATGTCAAAAAAAAATCGAAACGAAACAAAAAACAAAGAACAAATAAATAAAAATGAAGACAGAAAACAAAAAGAAAAAAGTATGTTTGCATACATACAAACATACACACACTCATACATTTATATACAAACGCATAAACATAAATCTCTAGGTAGCTTTAGTTTTTAAGGCTTTAGCATAACCCTAGTGGTCAGCATGATGGCTTCTAACAGCAAGCGTGCATATATCACAAGTAGAGATGTGTCAGCAATACAAAGAGAGTATTGTTTTTATTTAGGTTTGAGTTGTACCAAATGTAAACCACAAAATTGCAAAAAAAAAAATACTTCAATGGGCAAACAACTACCCAAAGAACAATGACATATTCGCTGCTGCGTTGATGGCATATCCTGTGGAGCAATGTGCTATAAATAGTGCTGTGAAAGCAGAAGTAAAAAAAAACCGGTTGCTATAATCCCTATTTTTAAAGGACTCTTTTAAGATTTTTCATGAAGCTATATTTCTATATATAAATAATATATAAAATAAAAATGATGGCACTTCCTTGAAAGTTGCAAAGCTTTTTCGCAAATACATCTACCGAAATATAATTTAAAATGGTAGAAAAGATTACGAAACAAAGATATATTAAGGTGTAATAAACAGCATTATTTTTTACTTTCAATAGCATCATTTTGGGTGACTTAAGTACTTCTTAAAAGAGTTTCACTTCCATAATGACGCAGCATTTTAGAATAGCGAACTTCGAAGTAACCCAAAATGTAGCATGAACTATGACTGTCTATATGCATTTGTATGTGCTATAACATACGATATACATTTGTGTGTATTTGTTTTATTAAGACTAAGCAGAAAAAGTAACTTGCAAAAATATAGTTAAAAAAAACTTTTATAAACAGGTCAAAGAGCAATGAACCCAGTTGTGATAATAAGTTATTTGCTGTTAATGAGAAAATTTTAATTTTTATATAATTTGGCTTTAAAAGGTTTCGCTCAAGCGCTTAACAAATTTTAGCTAACTTTATTAAAGTTAATAAAATTTAATATATTTATTAAGAATTATGCAATTAAAAAAGTTTGCGAAAAATGTTGAAAACTTTTTTTAATCGACATAACCTTAAATTTCACAATTTTTCATACTACTATAACAGAAAAAGAATCGATAGACCTTAATATGGGAAACTACAGGCTCACTTAAACTTAAACCATCTCATATCTAATAATGGTAGCTTAATATTTGGGACAGTACCAATCTTAAAACATTTATTAACTGTCTCACTGTTCGCCTTGCAAACTCTCACTGATCGTGCTGCCAATAAACAAAGGGACAGTACAAAGTAAAGAGGAAGGCAATCAAAATATGTATAAATATACCACTCCAAGCTTTGTGTATGATGAAAAAAAGTTACTTAAAAAAATTATTTATATAAAAAAAATTTGTCTTGTAACCATATAACAAAAATCAGTGCAGTCAAAAGGAATTTGACTGACTTAAAAAACGTTTTAATTTGTTAGTAAAATATAGTTATTTCAAAGCTACTTACGTTGCCCAAGAAATTTAACTATGTCAAATATGTGTCAAGCGTTCTGAGTGCTTTCAAACAAATTTATAACTAATAATGGTAGTATGAAATAAGTAGTCAGTGAAGCTGTTCAAGCTCCTTATTCATAATCGTAGCAGATTTTCTGAACTCCTTAGTTCCTGTACTGAACATCTTGTAAGTTTTTTTCCTTTAAGTCAATAAGAGGCAATTTCTACATTCAAAAATTTTTCATCAGCTGAAAAACGATCGATATCAGAACTATATATGAAAAATCTTGAATAATAACTATTGGACTTAAAAGCATTAAAGTACTTTTTGAATAAAAAAAAAAAATTAACTGTCTCACTGTTTGCACCATTTCACTGTTTGTTCCCTTACTCGAATTATTGGGGCATTGCAAAAAAAAATCTTTATATTTGGATTATATCACCTTAAAAGTTAGTTTATGCAAACAATATATCTCATTAAGTTAACATGTAGAAATAGTTCAAGAGCAACATTTACAACATGCGAAAAGAAAGAACGTATATATTAAAAAATTCAATATTTTGCTGGCTTGCATTTTAGAATTTTTAAATATTTTTGTTTTTGTGTACTCATCAATCTACATTACACATAATGAAACATTTAAGTTCAAAAAACCAACAAATACTCCAAAAATTTATTGCTTATTCGTTCAATTTCTGCATAATAGGGACGTTTCTTTCAAAAAGCTAAATGTGCTCCAGTATACCTAACGTGACCAACCGTACTTCATTTGAGCGTACTTTACTGATTTATGGTCTGTTGTACTGCGTACTACAAAGTACTTGAAAATCAAGTCCTTTGTAAACTTTGAACCTTTGAACTTGAAAATCAAGTCCTTTGTACTCCTTTTTACTACTTCATAAGTAATCTGTAGAAAAAATTTTATTTTTTATTTATGATAGTTGCCACTCAGATTATATTCATTTTATCATCCAGTTTGTAACGCAATAAAGGGGCGTGACAGTTATAGAAAGTACAAAAATTCCATATCATCGTCACCAGCAAAACCAAAACAAGGTAATGCAATGAAATTTAGAGCACAGGCTACACAACTAAAATAACTACTTGGGATTGAAAATAGTCGAAATTGGTTAACGGACCCGCCTCTCGCCCATACTAGTAATTTATTTAAAATGCTATGTTAAGAGTTATTTGATGTTGTGTAATCAATTTTCGCAAAAATACATGTACAAACTTAGACAAGCTCTAGAAGAAAAAATGGTGAATTTCGACTAGAAGGCATGCAAGCGATAACTTTAAAACGCTATACTGACGGAGAATTATTTAAGGTGATGAAATCAAATTTTTCACAAATAGTAAGAAAAAACTCATGACTAGGTGGGCGTGACATCTGGCATAAAAAAAATTTAACATAATGTACGCTGGAGGCTTTTGCAATCTTTCTAACTTACTAAAAATGAAGTGTATTGTAGCCCCTAACCTTCTACATTGAGAAGTAAAAAAAATTTAAAAATTAAAGATGTTAATCGATTTGGCCGACGATTGTCAAAATTATTGACAGACTTACATGGGATTAACACGCCTTAAGCGCTTTAAGTATTAGCTATTTGTTAATTTTTTTAATCAGTTTTTTGTCTATTCTTCTTAAGCTTCAATAATTTTCAATTTCAATGTAAATAAAGCAAAAGTCAAACACGACAGCAGCACCAGCAAACTTACACATATAAAACATGTGAGCTATTTAATGTGCGGCGGCGCCATTGCATGAGTCACAACAAAATATACCCAGTAAACTATTTAAATCAGCATTACATTTAAAGCACCAAGTCAATGATTTTGAGAGCATGCAAAATCATACGCTGTTATCAAGTATTATGTTGTTTGGGTCAACCTCTGCTTCCTGTAGCGACCCGACAAAGGAGTTGGCATAATTTGGAAATTTTCTTAACGATAGAAACGTGAATTTAAAAACTATTCAATATTTCTATGTTTATTTTCCATTATGTTACATATGTACATGTATTAAATGTAATCGTAGAACTAAAACAAATCAAATCATAATACATTTGAAACTTTATGAAAAACCCTAAAAATATGCAATAAAAAGATTAATATTAACACTTCGAAAAATGTTATTGCATGCCTGGCATTCTCAACAAACCTCCAAATGTTGACTGGGCAACATGAAATGAAAAAAAAATTTTATTTATCCGATTTTTATAACTTTTATTTGCGCAAAACTTTGTCAAGTAAACACACATACACACACACACACATACACACACACTCACATACACACACACAATAAGCAATATATGCTGACAATGTTTTGTGTTCTTTTTTGTAAGTTTGTATGTTTAAGCACTTGAGTTTATGTTGTGAAAGCGCTTTTTTATTTTAAGCCAAATTTTTAAGCCTTTTTGATCTCATACGCGCTCGGCGCTTGCAAAGTTATAGTAAAAATATTATTTGTCATTTACTTTTGCTAGCGAGAAATGGGATGAAAGCTAGGATATGAGAACGAGAAAAGAAGTAAAAATGTTGGTACTACCAAAACGGATGTGGACACAATGACGCCTGCTGATGCGGCAAAATATAAAAAAAAACACTAAAAGACAGAAAATTAACAATGGTAAACATACATTTAAGCAGTAAAGTACTAAATATATACACAAACACATGCACGCACACTCATTCAGAACTGTGTAAATAGCAAAAGCGAAAAATAAATACATATAATTGAATCTATCGTTTGAAGTATTTATGTTTGCAGAACAATAAGAAAAAAAAAAGAAAATTGAATTTTTGAAAAATAAACAAATGAATGCGTAATCATTATCATGAGACTAGCATTCAAGCACGCTTCAGTTATTTGGTAATAAAGTCATAAATCGATATAGACAATGTATTTACACAGAATAAATAGTTTTCGTAGTTCATTCTTGTATGAATTTTGTTGTAAATTCTATTCAAATTTGGTTATATATGAAACTATCTACATTTAATATGCCGTAATTTTACTAATTTGCAACAGCCAAGGCTAGTATTATACATTTTACAAGAATATTCTTTGAGGAACAAAAAAAGTTTAAGCAAATAGTCTATGAACATATCGAAGCTTAACAATAACTTTGTTACCTCTAAGATTTTTTAGGACGTATGAGTAATATTTATTTCAAAAATCATAATTTTAATGATTTTGAAGTTTCTTGAGTGATGAGAAGAAATATTTCTTTCTTTGAAATTGAGTATTTTTATAATTGTTGTTGTTGTTGTTTATTATATCATAAATTCAATACTTACATACATATAAATATTACAAATTTTAAGATTTAATCCCATGGCTTTCACAACAAATAAATTCTATTTTCACAATAAAGATAATCACTTAAAATAAAATAGTAATTTATAGGAAAATGATAGTTAAAACCTATATTAATATCACATCAAATGTCGAGGTGAATGGTCAGCTTTTTTGTGGTCAGCTTCTTTTCGCTATAGAAATAGAGAAAGAAGACACTGCCTATGGAAAACTCCGTAAGAGGGCGTAAGTTCAAAATCTGCATCTATTGAAGAATGACTGCCATGATTGCTATTTCAAATTTTACAAGAACATCTTCGCTGTACATAAAAAGCTTAGATGCATAGTTTTCACGAAATATTACATGACGTATGAGTAACATTTAATTCAAAAATGTATGTGATATGTAGACTCAAAGATTTTCTTTGATTGATTATAACTACAAAGTTGGCTGTAAGATGGTTTATACACCTGAAAAGCACTATTGCCGAATATAGATGTTTTATTTAAAAATATTTAAAAAAATTATTTAAAAATATTTAAAAAAAATTGAAGAATCAAAGATTACTCATACGACAGTTCTGATTTCTTAGCCTCGATGTCACTGTAGTCTTAAGACTTTTGCTAGTTTTGTTTAAAAATATGTAACCTTTTCAAATGTTTGAAATGAGGACTGGCTGCTTTAAAAAAAACAAGCCACAAATCAATGAGTTAAGAACTCCAGTATAATGAAAATTTAGATAAATTTGTCGAAATTAAATTATTATACAAAATGTGATCTTTTTTGAAAAATTTTGCTCAAAATTTGCAGCTAATTACAACTGTTACTTAAATAAATATAAGCGTAACGCTTAAGTAACTAAGCGATGATCGTAAACACAATTTATCCCTGAATAAAAAAAAAAAAAAAACAAAACATTAAACAAAAATTTCCGCTACAACCATAATCAATAGACCAAAATAAGTTAATTCCGAAAAATACGCCTAAAAGTAGACAACAACAAAAAATAAGTAACACAATGTTAACCGCAGTAATAATAAAAATATTTAATAAAAATAATCATGAAAATCGAAACTTTTCTAATCAAAAGACATGAGCGAATTATCTTACAATATTTGTTACAAAAATATTTTTCATATGGCTGCGTAATAAATGCGTTAAGTGGAAAAATAGCGAAAAAAAAGTAAAAATAAATTGATGAAACATAAAACGGTAAAGGCTGTGTGTGTGAAGCATAAAATTATGTTAAAGGCAATCCATCAAAAGTGAATGTTTTATTGTTGTTGTTGTTGTTATTGTTGTCTTTGCCACTTTTGCTCATGTTACAATGGCTATTTATTTATTTCGCATACTAACACAAAATTATACGAAAAACAACGCCAAAAACAGCAACATGAAGTATAACAACTAGAAGAAATAACTTGTCAAATGAAGTTGAAAATGATGATGAAAAATCTGTTGAGCTATGCAAATAAATTAAATAAAATAAACAAATACCAAGTAGCTGTAGCAGCAACAAAAAAATACAGTGAGATATTTACGATTGTCGTTAGGTTGGCTAGCGATTGGCATAAGCATAGAAAAGTTGTACATGGAAATAAAATATTGCGATTTAAATGAAGCGCAAATTTTATAAAAAATTATTTTTTTTTTACTTATACTGCTTAAAAGGGTATAGCTCAGCCGCGATTTTACTTGGAATAATTTTTTAAATTTTTTTTTGTTTATTAGTGGATGTCTTTTGATAATTCAGAAATTAACAAGTGGCCGCTCAAAGGTGAATTCACATAATTTTGTACAAATTTGAGGATTTTTTTTTTTTCTGAAAAATTGTAATGTGAGAAATAATTTTTCAGTGCAGATTTTCATTTGAAAAAGTCAAATTTTTCTCTACAAATTCATTCTTCAACTTTATATTGCTCAAATAATTCAAACTTCACTCACATGCCCTATTATATTATATTATATTTTCTAAATGCTTGCCATCAAAGTTTTGAAGTTGTAGCATCTACCACAATGTTTCAATTATTTTACTATATTTATGTTAATCATACGTCATGTGATGTTTTATATTTGCGCTTATTTCTGTTTCGATATATCTGAGCACAATTTTTATACATTTAATTTATCAATTTATAAATAAACTACAAAAATATATAAACTGAAGCTAGGCTGCTCAAAGGTAAATTCAGATTATCAAGAAGAACCTTAGCTCTAAATAAACAAAAACTTTAAAACTTTTGCTCAGTGTAGTCAATACAAAAGGCTAAGACGAATAGAAACAAACACTCCAATATACGCAGACATATACTCAAATACAATTTAGCCAAGATAATAACTTGGTAGATTTTACGACTTTGCTTTGATTCGCATGTGAAAAGCTAATTAAATAGAAACAGCAGCAGGGATAGAAGAAAACAGAATAAATGACAGCAAGTAAGAAAACTCCATGTGTGTGTGTGTGAAAGATAACAAAATTGCAGATTGAAAGTGAGAAGCAGATAACAATAAAATAGTCATAAATATATGGTAAGCTGTTGTTAATGGTGTTACCGTTGTTGCTGTTGTTGTTGTTGCTGCTTCTTAAATAATTTATATTGTCAGTATCTTGAGACATGCAAGCAAACATTTGAGCAACAAAATAAAAATAATAAAAACAAAACAGAAAACCAAATGTAGCAAATCGAAAGAGAGATAAAAATCAAAATAAAAATTAATTTTATGTTCTTGATATTTACTTAATTAAATAACA
Source organism: Tricholauxania praeusta (assembly GCA_949775025.1). Classification (NCBI taxonomy): domain Eukaryota; kingdom Metazoa; phylum Arthropoda; class Insecta; order Diptera; family Lauxaniidae; genus Tricholauxania; species Tricholauxania praeusta. Next base: position 155,434,326 of record OX459029.1, read on the forward strand.
ACAAAAGTATGTACTGGCTTCTGTTTCTCTATAGGAAATCAAATTGTGTTTGCGCAAAATGAAAGATGAGTACCGATAAGGTGAAATGAATTAATTGATTCTTTATTTTTAAAAGAATTTTAAAAGAATATTTGAATCTATTCATTCCATATAAAAACTTAAAGCAAAGTCTTCTAACAATTTATATGAAAATAGCTCAGTTTCGATATTATTTAGAAATTTAATTCAAGCTTAGTATTGAATAAGAATCATTTATTAAACGTGATATCAAAATTAGTTTGTGGCTGCTCAAAGAATCTTTTAATAAATTCTTAAAATTTAACAACATTAAAGATCGAATAAAACTCAACTAAGTTGTGTGACTTTAATATGAAATAAAATCATTTTGTTGATTAATTGTTACTCATACGACATGAAAAGTACTGATTTTTAAATATCAATATATCAGCCTTGATATGACTAAGGACAATCAATTTAGGTAAGCATATTTTAAAATTGATTGACTTAACAGAATATGAAAATCAGTAAGTGGCTGCTTAAATGAATCTAAAATACAAAGCAGTAAAAACTTAATTCGCTTAAAATTAAATGAAAATATTGTTGGTGAAGACGTTCGGCTAATTTTAAAAATATTTTTATTTAATTTAAATTTTTTCAAATTTCCCATTTTTTTAAGTTTCAATAAGCAAAATTATTCACGTACATAATTTTTGCATTGCACTTCAATTTATTTGCTTCAATGTAATCCATTTTCTACGTAAAACCAATTTGCCGAAGCGTTGCATGGAATTTTAACAAACGGGAAGCACTTTCCCGCACACAACCTCAGACGTACTGTGCTGCGCTTATTTCAATTCACCTTAACATGAAATGCATTTACGAACAACCCCCCAACCAATTTGACTACCTCTTCTTTCCCATATTTTCGTTTCTTTTCTTCACTGAAAATACATTTATTTCGTATATATTTGGCATATAAATTCTCCAGCACACTGAAAGGGAGCCAGCGCAATCTGCGTTCCAATTCAAGTTGCCGTAAAGCCAGAAGATACTTAAGTACATGCATAAGATAAAAGGATTCGATACGTTTGCCATATAGTATTTTGCTGTTGCAATTTAAAATTCACATGCATAACTCAGATCATATATCATATGCGAAAACGTCAGAGAAGTGAAAAAAGGTAATGGAATATGTATGGTGGCACCAATTCAATATGGCATGAAAAAAACGTGCTCTGCTTGCTCGCTGAAGTGCAACTATAACAGCAAGAAATTGCAATCTTTGCACATACTGCATATATGTAGTTGGCGCACAGCAACTTGAGCTTTAAGTATTTTCCTACATACCTTGCTATATAAAAATAAAATAAAATCAGAAAATTAAATTGAAATAAAACGAGGTTCTCATCAATTCTTATCTTCTTACATTTCTATTATTTGATAGCAATTTAAGTAGAAAGTGCTGAATTTTATTGCAAGCAATGCCAAGTGTTTTATCTCTGGCGTACACTTTCACAATTGAAAGTGTAGACTGAGTAGGGTTTGATAAGTGTGATATCTTTTATAGACAAAAAAAAATGCACAAATCATTTTCCGTGAAACAAAAAAGTAAGATTATATTGAAAGAAAATCAACTGCAATTTAATTGCTTGCCAAATTTTCAAAAACTGTGAGCCAGTGAATGATTGCCAAAAAGAAGTTTAGAAAAAATTTTGCTCTTAATTATAGCAAAGACTTTTGTAATTATTTTGGTGGCGTAGACTTTTTTTTTCATAAATGAAAAATTTTTATTATACATTACTCATACGTCGTGGTTGGCCTGACTGTAATCTTAACATCGGTGTTTTTTCGTATAAAAAACATTAGTGTGCAAGTTATAGTGAGAGCTACGATTTAAGGCAACATTTTGAAATCGGTTAAATAAATTATATTTTTTTGGAAAAAACGTAGCTTTGATTTTAATACTGATATTTACATAAAATATTTCGTTAACAATATTTTTCTTCTACTTTTCAGGTAAGTCGATTATATGTTTACATCTACACTTTTCTATAGTGTTTAGTACAAATAAAAATTGGATTTATGTAAGTATATACCTAGCAAAAATCGAAAATGATTTATTTGTTATAAAACTCAATTAAAATTATATAGAAACTTCATGCGTTTATGTACATATGTAGCTATATGCGCGTACAGGGTGTCTACCGGAAAGGTATGCTCTTTTGTTCTGCCGCAATTCTGATAAATATTAGCTTTGACAGTTCGTAAACCAACATGTTTTAATTGTAAAAACAATGCTGATTGGACTCCACGGTCGATTGATCTTATTGCTCGGAGTTTTTTCCAATTTAGATATCTGAAACGCAAGGTTGTTGTTGAACTCCTGAGCAACAAAAAAAAATTGTGATGAAAATATAATCAAAAGTGTCTGCATTATTGAGAGACAGCAGAGTGGGACGCATATCTGATATTGTATTCCATACATAATTGCCAACAGTGTGTAACCCATATATCTGCAATAGATCTACCATCTTTCATTAAACCAAAATTTATAATCAAACAAATTAGTATATCATCCCGTGGACATCCATCCGTGCATCTAAATCTTTCTCGAGACATTATCTTTATGGATCATTATCTGATTTATTTGTATAATTGACTGCCTGGTTTTATTAAAGTTCAGTTTTCTTGAATCACAGCAAGAATTTGTTGCTCAATACTCACCATAGATGACATATCTTACTTAATTCTTTTCTTCAAGTTTTCGTTACATTTTGTATTAGCTTTCAACGTCTGCATGAACAGCCATTAGCTCAATTCACTTCAGTATAGATAGGTAAAAATTAGTCGTAACACACAGTCCTGACTACTTTCTGTCCAGTGCTGAACAATGCTTCCAAAATATTGTGTTATACAACACTTAATTGAATATGGGAAAAACTGAAACAAAATCCATTCAAATAAGCTTTTAGCCTTAACCAAAATAGACGTGACGCGACGATAGAAACTGAAGAGTGGCCGCGCCAATGCTAAAGCGCGAAATTCGTGTTATTTAAATGAAGAAACATGTTCATGTTCATGTTCATGTTCATGTTCATGTTCATGTTCATGTTCATGTTCATGTTCATGTTCATGTTCATGTTCATGTTCATGTTCATGTTCATGTTCATGTTCATGTTCATGTTCATGTTCATGTTCATGTTCATGTTCATGTTCATGTTCCTGTTCATGTTCATGTTCATGTTCATGTTCATGTTCATGTTCATGTTCATGTTTTTTCATTCAATCAGTTTGCATTTTTCCGCGCTATGGTATTACTGCGGCTATCTTTTCGACCTCTCGCCTATCCTCCAATAGAGCGAATGACCTTTTCTCTCCAGACAATCGTTTACAGGGACTTTAATCAAGTCAAACTCATCACTCCATTTACGGGAAAAGCCAGAACAACGTTTGCTGGACCAGCTAGTAATATTATGCTTTTCTAAGGAGTGCGTCATTAGAAATTAGTGCATCGAAAATCAATACATCTCAGAAACCACTGACTCAATTTTCAGAAAGTTCATATTTTATTAACTCAAATAAAGAAAATGATATTAAAAAGAAATTATTAACTTTGAAGTGAAAAACTTTTTACTTTTTCTGTAACGTGTCTCATTAGTGCTTTGATGGTATCTTCCAGGATCTTTTGGCTTGTAGCACACCACTTGCGTCTTAAGGCTTTTATGTTTTTGCATCTCTCTTTTATTGCCTTTAATTGCAATTTCACCAGAGCCCAATATCTCTCGATTGACCAGAGATCAGGACAATTGGGTGATTTCGCTTCTCTAGGGACAAATAAAAAATGCTATTTTGCTTGTAACACTCAAGAGCCGATCTACTGTAGAGATACGAAACAAGATCAGGCCGAAAAAAAGAAAGATGTCTCATGATTTTTTACAAATTGTCGAAGCCTGTCTTACAAGAATTTCATGACGTAAATTTTGCTGTTGGTTGTGCCTGTGGTCACGAAAGTTGGCTTCTTTTACCGCAACTACAAATTGTTCACCAAACAAGAAATTTTCTGGGAAATTTTATTTCTTTGTGTTTTTAATTTTTTCGGGACATTTCCCCTAGCATTTTCAACATAAAATTCTTGGCAGGAAAGCTGAATCCATAATGCATCATTCAAATTTGGACACAAAATCTTTGCTCAGTGTTTGAGCGTGTATTAGTGCTACGCAATTCTTTACAGCGTTCCAATCCCGTAATTTCTGAAAACTGTCGATCTTTAGCTAAGACTCTCCATTCACTTTTAATACAAATGATTCGTAGCAATCTGCTAAGCTGAGCGGTTTTTCTTCCTAAAAAGTTGGAATTTTTCTTCAGCATGGTCACCACCTTCTTTGCCATAGTATGGTCACCACAACTTTTAAGTTCACTTTCTTAAGTATTATTAACTTCTATCGCTCAAAACTTTTGTTACAAGGTACACCCTAAACTTCACTTACACACGTTCACCTATAAAAATACCCACACATCAGAATTTGCATACACTAATTAAATTATGTGGGTTAAACACCGTGTGAGTGTGTTGGTATGTTACTGTTATGTATTTTATTTTTTTTTGCTCTTTAGCGGTAACACAGAAACTTTTTGACTTGGCTTTAATGCTTTTTGCCATTTTGCTGCTGCTGCTGCTGCTGCGCTTGTTACTTTTGTTGCTGCTGGATTTTTGTTATGTTCAACATACGAAAAGCCATGTTGTAAGCGTAAACTTTTTACATAAAAAAAAAACACATTGCAGGTGTATGTGTGTGTGGTATGTATGTATGTGTCGTGTTAAGTATGCTGCCACATGCACTTACTAGGAACTTTATTTCTCTTAATTTTAATTTAATATAGAAAATGTGCACAATACATTAAACTTGACTTAATTTTATGCAAAAATAAAGAGCTTTAACGAAAAGTTAAACATTGAACTGCTGATTGCACTTATGTGCCATTAAAAGATTAATGGATTAAGTGCTGTCACAAAAGAAGTGCGGGTGGGGAAATATCTACAAAATGATTGAATTTTAAGCACAGCTGACATACAGTTTAAGAAGCTGTCATAGCAAATTACACACAGCATTAGATGCTGCTAGCAAATAATCACTTTGTACTAAGCTGTTTAGCTTAAGCTAAAAATAAGAAAAGTTTTTCACTGCAATTTTAAAATGATTTTAATTTTATTTGCTTAGAGAGCTTAAAAGTGGTTTTGTCTCTTAATGAGTAGTGTATGAAATTTTCTAACGAATTTCGATTTTATATAGATAATGATGAGTTTTCACCTCTTGCAGCCATTTGTGTTCAAGTGAACTATGAAAAATCCACCACTCTTTTTCTTAGATTTGTGGCTTTTGCTTTTACACAAACCATTCCATATACCATTGGCAATTTCTGTTTTTTTCGGTTGCTTTTCTACTCCATTTTGGCTTAAAGCAATAAATCACTTTATTTTTTGAACGTAGCAATTTAGCTGGCAAAGTCTATGTGGTAGCTGTAAAGTTACACAAGCGTATATTCACAAACCACATTTGCATACAAAGCTCATTCGGCAGTAGCATAGCATTTCACTCTTTTGGTCAAACGCACACATATGAATACATAAAGATTGGGGTTATCTTTAACAGCCAACTAAAATCAATATTTGTGATAAATCTATTAGGTAAGTTAAAGATTGAGAAAAAAAAAAACAGAAGTGGGAGAAGCAAAGCGTAAAAAAAAGGTTGTAATACAAATTATCAGCTTCAAAGTGTCCGAAGCAAATATGTCCAAGAATAATATGATTAAGTATTGACTTTTTGAAAGACAAAAAAAAAAATAAACAAGAAAAATATGCGGCATATCAATTTTTGATAATTTTTTTTTTAGTAAAATTTCAGTTGAGTAGATGCTTGTGGCTGCAAAGTATTAGGTAGTTTCATACTAAATGTCGGATTTTAAAGGCTTAACCCATATAGTACCAAAATATTCAGCATACTTTTTTTTAAAAAAAAAGTTGTAATGAGGTGGTAAATTGAGTGGAAAAAATTGCGGAAAATAAGTTTGTGGTCGATCGGAAAAAAATTTTAGCCAAAAGTTTTAGCCAAAATTTTTTTTTAATTTATTCAGCGCTTGACCTAATCGAAAAATGTTATTTCTTCAAGATTTTGAATTTTCTAGCGCTTGACCCACTCAAAAAATGTGACATCTTCAGAAATAAAAATTGCCAAATAGTTACCCTGGGAAGTGGCCATTGATTCGTATACGCATCACCATTATTAAGTGCTATATATCGCTCACCTTGTTGTTGCGTCATAAGTTTATAGTTTTGTACTCAATCTTTAAAAGTTCCAAATATATTTTAGCTAAATATTCTCACGGAAAAATGTTATACGCAATTTTCCTTGAACAGGCAAGGTAAATGCAATATATTTGGTTATAAAAATGCATCTGAAACTTCTTAAAATATGCTGTGAGAATTGTGTTAAGATGAGGTAGTTAAAACACTCAAGAAAATATACGAAAACATGGGTTTCAAGTGTCAATTTACTTTTAGTTAATAATAATAATTCCGAGCACAAAAGTGCGAATTTTTTAACAATCACCCAAATGTATTTTGCTTTTGAAGAACTAAATCTTTAGTGTCACATGACCATTTTTTTGGAATAAACCACCAAAGTTTCTAAAAATTAAATGAAAGCAAACAATTTCAGTCGTAAAATCTTTTTGGCACGTCTACAGCAGTTTGTTGGCATTTTCAAAACATTTTTATTTTTTTTAGCGAATTGTGAAAAATATCCTATATATACATATATGTGCAAATTCATCAGATTTGGCCTTTTAGCTTGCCTCGTTATTTTCTTTTTTTTTTTTTGGAGTACATCTTTCAGCCATAGTTTTTCTTGAAGCCAAGGCTGTCTTGAATTAATATTCAAGGTTATTCAAATAAAATTCAGATAGCTATTTTTTTATTTAACTTTATATGTAACATTTCATGTTTTTCTTAACATAAATGCAATTTTAACGATGTCTCCCTTAGAATTTTAATTGTTCCTCCTTGAATATTAATTCAAAATAGTCTTCAAGCATCAAATTATTTTAAGATAAAACAATTGGAATTTTTTTCAGATTTTCTTATATTAATTTTATTATTTTTGGCAAAAGACGAAAGTCCAAAAACTTCGCATTCGACAGAGATTTTATTTCTCCGAATTTTAAAAGAAAAAAAATCCTACTGAAAGTTTTTCAATTTTTTGTTTTCTATTGAAAGAAGAAAAAAATCCTTATACGAATTCGTGGTTGCAAATTTAATTATTTTGTTTTTTTTCTTTTTTTTTCAAACAAATAAAATAGACTGCTTATAGGCAATCAAAGAACAATTTCAATCACCGTGAAACAAAATTTATTTTTTTATGTTGACTGCCAGTTTTTCACAAGAAAATACGTATTTTTAGTGCGTAAGACTTCAATTAAATTAAAGTTCAATGAAAATCTTGATTCTTTCGAGTTAAAAACTTCATTAACTTTTCTAGCAACATTTGTTAAGTAAGCGACGTTAAAAAATAAATTTAATTCCAGCAAAGTGTGAGCAAACAACATAAATGTGTTTTTTAGCCTCAAGATAAAATGTCACTCAAATTAAGGATGCCCGCACAGCTTTATAGCAAAAAGAAAAAATCCTACAAAATTGCGACCGTAACCCAAGTCAAATCCAATAATAAAGTAACAACGAAACGAACCGCTTGCTTTTTTTTTTTGCCTAACTTTTTCCAATTACCACAAAAATTTTCCAATTTAAAAAGCATCAACAATAAATTCCACAGCTGACATGCCAAAATAAGCACAATAAATAACTTCCCAAAGAAAAAGAAACGAAAACGAAAAAAAAAAAAACAGCAAACCCACGTGGCAACGCCACAACAAGGATGCGACAAAAATTAGATAAAATGCGAAACGCACAAAGCACAAAATTAAAAGCAACCAACTTTCAGTCAAGTGAAGCTCTAACGCTAAGCAAAAGCAAATTGATTAACTTGGCCCAAAATTGATGTGCAAGACACATAATAAATGGTAAAATTTCTATTAAAATTAAATTTTCACCCTGTGTCAACAACAACAACAATTTCTCGCAGTAAGTGAAATGCCAAAAACAACAACACTTAAGCCACAAACACAGCTGCGACCAATAACCAGCAGCAGCAGCAGCAAAACACGACACATTTTCATTTGATTGACACGCCATTTTCCCAAACTGATGGCAACACCCGCTCGATTGCTGTCGCTGTAGCTGTGTGTCATCACATGAAATGTCAGTGCCGCTTAAGCGTACTGGGCAAATTGTTGCGCACATGTTGCACACACACACTTACACATGCATATGTACGCATACTTATGCAATAACAACAACAGCAACAATACGTTAAATGCGTTTTTTTTTTTTGTTATTTTTAATTGAATTGCGTTGCTTGTTGCTGTCATGTGTCACAAGGACATCATTTTTGCACGCGCCTTTATCGTTTTTATGCAATGAGTTAATCATTCTTAAGCTCATCAGTGGCTGAAGCATAGTGTGCTTGAAATGGTTTTTAATGAAATTTTTTTTCTTATTATTTTTTGTACTTTTTTGTTTTTATTTTAGAAACAAAATTTAATCAAATTGTTGAGTTTTGTATTATATATAAATATTTTATAATAAGAAAAACTATAATTTGTTTTTTAAGAAATATTCGCCAGTCAAAAATTTTAGAGTTACAGTTTGTACACCACTTAATAAAAGGCAATACTCGAGTTTATAAATGAATATAACTTCAAATTGGATCCAATTAATTTTTGAATCTAAAAAAACTCTACCTCTGAAAAACTTAAAAAAAGCTAATTGTCACTCATACGACATGGTTTGCTCGCGAATAAAAACTTTCTCTTGGTTTCTATGCTTAAATGATTAAAATTATTATATATTTTTTGTTGAGCAAACGTGTTGATAACATATAACACCTCTCAAATATTTCATTTCGACAAGATGTATGTATATGTTACACTGGGTTTCAATGTCACGTTAACCCAAAGCTGTTGACAACAAATTGGAAACGAAATCATTCCTTGTGTTATTGGTAGTCTTTCCCATTTATCTTTCTTTGTGTACCAGAAATTGTATACATAATATAAGTGTAAAACATATAAGCCTAGAAAAAGCGCATATTTGAAATAAAATTCATAGCATAAAAAAGTTTTATGAGTGATTTTCTGCTCAAACCTCAAATCTGACTGAGTCAACTAATTGGAAACAAAAAATAATTTTGCAAAAACTCAAAGAAAAACTTGATAAAAGATTCAAGAAGCGATATTGTGATATTGTCATTGCATGTAAGAACACTTTTTAACCGAATTTGCTTATTAGCATGTCCTTAATCATGGGTAGTAGCCTAAAGTTCTACACCGGCCATACGTAAGTCAATTGTTGAGCTTCGAAAGACGGTCATGAGATATCAATGTGTGGCAACACAGCTTTATTGCTCCAAAAAGCTGGTATACAATGCACTTGATCATTTCGACAAGTATGACCCAGCAAAAAAAATGTTCCCCTCAAAAAGAGACCTCATAAGACTTCTGGGTACAAGAATCGCCAGATTGGGCGGAAGGCAAAATTGAATCCTCGTAAGACTGCTGCAGCCATTCAATGCAAAATAATTGATCAATACGATGCACAAATATCCAAGCAAACTGCCGTTCGTCGATTGGTTAAAGCTGAACTCCATGGACGAATTTCACTCAAGAACCTATTGGTGAAAGTTGAGCAGAGGAAATGTCGCATACAAATCGCTAAAACGCATGCTGGTTGGCCGCTCAATAAATGGAAGTATGTGCTTTGGAGCAATAAAATGAAGGTCAACCGCCTTGGCATAGATGATGAAAGATATGTTAAACTTTCAAAAGGAGAATAACTCCATTTAATGAGCGACTTTTCCTCTATATTTTCTATATAGAACAAATTTCTGAAAACAATTTTGTTAAAAAAATTTTATAATAAAATTATTTTGTCGCATTGCTTTTGCTGAGTTCACTAATTTTTTTTTTTCTTCGCTGCATTTTTATAACTTAGCTGAGTTGCCAAATAAATGGCCTAACCACCCAAGTAGCATTTTTGGCAGATGAAGCTTTTAATGCGCATTTACAGCGCTTTTACAGCTGTATACACCTAAAACAGCTGTGGAAGCGCTGTAAATGCTTATTAAAAGCTTTCTTTGCAAAGTATGCTTCTTGGGAAGTTAAGTTTAATTTTCATAATTTCGAGAAATTTAACTTGCGAAGTTTGCAATTTCAAAACTGGGAAATTCAGTGAATTAAATCGTTAGTTCAGGAATCGTGAACTAATCTGCAATGATAATCACTACAGAAAACCGTAAATAAAATTTACAATAATTTGCTTGATCCGCGCGTTAAATAAATGCTTAATAGCATGATTTTATTGCTCAAATTTAAGGTAAAATTTTCCTACATCAAAATTGAGTGGAAATGTACTTAAGTAGTTAGTTCATGCAGAGAACAAAGAAATTACTCATAAAGCGATATAAATTTATATGTTAAAATAAAAGAAAATACTTAAGTCGTTCTTTATCAACGTTTTGCTCTTGTATGCATTTGCCGTATTCCGTGTTTGTAACTCCAATAACCGAAACCAACAAAATCACCAATGTCAGCAAAAAAAATTAAATTGATTGGCATTTTATTAATGGCCAAAAATTTTTGGCAGCTTTTTTTTTTTTTTTTGTTTTTTTGCACACAATTCATTTTTACCTCAAATAATTAATAATAAATGTGTCACAGTTGTAGCAGCTGCAAAAAATTATTTTCACAAAAAAAACTTAAATGCTTTACATCCTTTTTTTTCGTACAAAAAATACACCCTTGAGCAATGGACTTAAGTACCGATAAAATTAGTAAATCGTTTATTAGCATTAAGTTTTTTTTCCACAATTTTTGGGGACTTTTTATACTTTTATACCATCAATCAAATTGTCATTAGAAAACCATAAATTAATTAGGAAACCGTTGTATTTTCGTTGTTTTTTTTCATTCTTGGAGAAATTGATGTTTTTTAAAGGCAGCTGCGGTTGAAAAATATTGTTTTGCAATATATAGTATTTGTGGCATAATTCATGGCAAATTGGCTGCGCCTAAATGTCAGGTCACATATTTTTTTTTAAAACCAAAACCATTACTTGATTTCTTCATTTAAAAATCTAAGACTTGCGTGAGACATGATGGTCGTTTGCATTTGAGCTAGCATGGAACGCACCATTTATATGTTTATTTTTTAAGATATACAGGAAAAATAATAAAATTTTCCTTACTTATTTTCTTTTTCTACGCAAAAGTCTATTTTATTATTAAATCTGGCTTTTTAAGGAAATTGTGAGTAATTTCTACGAGTTACCATTTGCAATTTATTATCATTTGATACGTTCTGATTTTTTTTTTTTCACTTCAAATCTTTTCAAGAAACTTTGCATACGTAAGTCAATTTTTTATAACTGCTATTTTTGTTTCAATTTTCCCCCAAATCAAGCGGTTCATTTCGTTTGAGTTACTTCGCTTTCTCCCTTTTTTGCCAAGTGAACACAACATTTTTTACATTTTCTAGACAAGATAAATGATGGTTTGTTTATTATATTTATTTTATCAAACATCTTTTTGTTATTTGCTGTTTTTTTGCTTATAGCTTTCTTTTAAGTTTTTTAAGCAGCCTGTATGTTTGGTTTATTTATCTATTTTGACTGCAGTCTTTGCTTATTTTAATCATTTTTTTCTATTACGTGTTACATTTAATTTTGTTTACAATTTTTTTTTTTTGCTTATGCAAATATCATAAAAAAAGCTGCTTGAAATGATATCACTCATACGACCCGTATTACAAGAAATTAATATGTATCAGTCGATCAGAACCAACATTTTTTCGGTCAATTATTTATGTGTGCCGAAAAATATATATGTATGTATATCAAAAAAAAAATTGTTCCCTTCTTCTCTAAATAAATATAAGTGGTAGCTATCATTCACCTAATAGTGTTTTCAATCAATATTTATGTCCCATCACTTCAAATTTTAAGGAGCTTTATATATCCTTTTTCTATTTGAGGTGAAAAGTATTTTTTATAATATAATTACATTTTCAATAAATGTTATGCAATTTTATTTTGCCATTTTCTATTTAATATAGATAGGATCGCTGTTTTGAATCTAAGTACATGTTTCATTAAAAAATAATTTAGCTAAATAATTCATATTTTCGTATTTAATCCTTAGCTTGGCGTTGCTACGAGTATTCCTCACATATAGTTTCAATTGATATCATATAAGTAAACCCAACCACATGCAAATAAAAGTTTAACAAAAAGGCAATAAATAAAACTGGCATATCCTGCACTCACCCCACACACAAAAACCACATGCAAACACATTAATATTTAAGTTAAAACTTAGCGCATTAAGAGAAAACTTTTAAAGTTTTTGGTTTTAAATTTTGAATTGCACTGAGAAAAGTACGAAACAACACTTACGTGATATATACAACATAGATTCCAAGTGATAGTGAGAAGAAAATCTGAACTGCTGTAATGTAAATATTTAAGTTTTTGTATCTACTTTTTTGCTATTAAGTCGTTGGCAGCAAGCAGTTTGCACAAAGCGAAGATACAAGCGAAATTCAAAAAAGCAACAGCAAAAATAACAATAAGTTGCTTTACATAGATGGAATATAAATTCACTTTGTGACAGTGATTTAATGGCTGATGGAATATTTGATAATATTTGTATACACTTGGCAAAGCACTTGAAAAGAAAATTGTATGTGTCATTCGAAATTAAAATGGCAATATTTGTAGGGAAATTGCAAATTAAGAAAAGTAAATATTAAGGAAAATTATAGCAAATATTTACTTGGCAAATCTGGAGAATTAAAAATTAATTGAAAGTGAAGGGCTGTGATGGAAATTGTACAGATTTTTTGAAAGTCTTGCAAAGCAATTTTTAAATCATTCTTTTAGTATTCTCTTGAAAAGTCTAGGTAATTTTTTCGCTGTCTATTTTATTAAATCCCGACAAAAAATATGTTGAATACACGCATACGTACAAATCAGAAAAAAAGACGGAAAACCTGCATCATAAATCACTCATTGACTCACTAACACTGGCGCGTAAAGTAAGCAAGTAAACGTAAGCTGTTTACAAAGGCTGTTTGCTGCATAAACACACATACTTACATACATACATACATATACAACAAAGAATTCATTAAACTTTTATTTTTTTACCATGCTGCATGCAATTTCGCACATGAATTGTTACGCTGTTGCGTATATTTCTTTTAAATTTTTAATTTATTATTTTATTTAACTGCAGCTGCTATTTTCGGTTAATGTTGCCTTTATTTGGTCACAATTTTTTTTAAAAAAAAAACACAAAAAATACTTTGGAATTTTTCATGCATACTTTTGCGGAACTTAATTTTTGTGTTATTTGTTAAGCGTTGCATATTTTTTGGTGCTTAACTGCCCTAAATATGCAAAAATGAAACCTGTTAAAAAAAGAAAAATAAAATATTTTATTATTTTTTCTGCTCTTACATTGCTCTATTGTATTTTGCAATAGCGTAAGCATTTTTGTGTTGTATTTTATAATTTATACTTTTTTTAATAAAAATATGCCAACAATTATTTCTGCTTTTTTTTAGAAAATTGTTTATTGATAGCGTTTTGCGAAAAATTTAATTGTTATTTAATTTGAATTATATAATTTCAAAGCTTCTTTATTAAGGTTTAACGGGGCGTATGATTGAAATTGCTATAAACACATAAATATAAATAAATTAAAAAAATAGAAATTATCATCATAGTTCTAGGGTTAAATGCATTTAAATATTGTATTAAAAATCTGCCTATTTTCAAATCAGATTTAATTAAATATTATAATTAAAATCTGTCTATTAATCACATTTCATTTTCAGGAAATTCATTCAAAACATCACAGCACAAATTTCATGAAAATCGCAGTTTTTCATATAAAAATATTCCATAAAATTATTTTTACTTTAACTTACATGAAATAAAATACTGCTACTAATATGTATTGAAATTTCTAGAAATTTTTTAAGGCGTTTCATCCATCAAACTTTAGCATCAGTATTAAATTAAAATTTTGCAGTCCGATCTATGACATTACACCAACAGATTTTGTTACATAAGTTTTGGTAAAGTATATCAAACCATTTGCTGCAGATATATTGCTAAATGCAAAAAAAATATATATTTCAAGATTGTACAAGAGTGCGATTGAGTTTTGTATAACTCAGCTTTGGCTGATATAAAAGCGAATCAATCGGTTGAATTTTTACTGTATGACAAATAATGGCATTTTTAGAAGGTATGATTTTTGTGCTATTTTTTTTTTCAGTGTAAATTTTTTGACACATCACGCGTGATTCGTAACATATGGCAACGCTTAAAATGCTCAATAAGGTTTGCCATTTTATCATAAATAGATTTACAACCAAACAGTGCTTGCAAATTATTGATTTCTATTATTAAAGTTCGTGCTCTGTGAGAAATGTGAAAAATACAGAAAAATTTTTTTCAGCAATGAAGCTCATTTTTGGCTCAATGCGTACGTCAACAAACAGAATTGCTGAATATCTCCTGAAGTATAGCCACAGGCAGTTCAAGAGCTGCCAATGAATCCTGAAAAATGCACTGTTTGGTGCGGTTTGTGAGTTAGCAGCTTCATTGGACCGTACTTTTTCGAAAATAATGAAAATCGCAAGTCAATGGAGCAAGATACCGTGCGATAATTTTTTTTGTCCAAAATGGAAGAATTAGACTTGATTGACATATGGTTTCAACAAGACGGTGTCACATGCCACACGGCACGCGATAGCATGGACCTATTGAGAGACGAATTTGGTGAGCAATTAATCTTACGTTTTGGAGTGGTAAATTGACCGCCAAGGTTTTGCGATTTGACCCCACTAGACTATTTTTTGAGGGACCGCATAAAGTCTATCGTGCACAAGGAAAAGCCAGCCCCAATTGCAGCGCTAGTAGACTACACTAAAGCTGTCATTAGTGAGATACCGGCCGAAGTGCTTGAAAAAGTATGAAAAAATTGGAGTTTATGGATGCACCACCCCAGGCGTAGCCGCGGGCCAGACTTACATAAAATAATCTTTTAAGACTAAATGACAGGAATTGATGTATTGCTGTAAATAATTATTTTATTCAATGTTGTAAACTTTTTGTTCCGTTTTTAATTTTTAAAAACCAAACGCTTAAAAAATCATCCTTGAGAAATAATTTATTTACTGTGGATTTTTCGTTTTTCTTTGAGACGTCTAGTTTTAGTCAACTCTTGGCTAAATTTGATAATGATAAGACATATAAATTAAGCAGTCGCAGTTTGCAGAAGATTCAAAGAATTTAACCCTTCTGTGTATGACGGGGTACCCGGTGCTGAATTTTCAAAACAAAATTTTCTACGTTTGAACATGATCTACAACTCTGAAACTTCACGAGAACTCCTGACATTATATCAATATTATATTTTCATATGAAAGGTTTCACCTGATCAATTCGAGAGATGTCATTATTTTGTACAGTTCGAGCTAAAAAAAAATTTTAAATTTTCATAGAATTTGTGAAGGGATACCCAGGTACCCCGTCACCTGGGCAAAGGTATATTTTTTGTCACGCTCAGAAGGGTTAAGCTAAATGTTGTTACACAAACGTAGTAAAATTTTCAAAATTATCTCTTACACAACATAATCTTTTTTTTTATTCCATCATTCTTTAACTACTAAAAGTATGCAATGGAATTTTTGTTTTCCTTTTATTTTTGTTATGTTTTGTTTTTTGTCTTTCCTCTTTAATAACACGTACATTTTCTGACAGTGAAAACTATTTAATATAATAGAAATATTTCCCCTACTTAAATTAGGAACGTCTAATAAAAGTCGAATGACTTTCATTAACTTATAGGTTGCGTTCACATATCACTTGATTCCGCGAAGCACTTGCTGTTAAATACCGCTTAGCTATGTGTCTTAAATTAACTGTGATAATTAATGGCTATTTTCAAAATATCTTTCAATAGGTTAGCCACTTGATTGTAACAACTTTGTGCAATTTAATATGTTATATGCTACATATGCAAAGCAAAGCCATAAGGTTAGTTAACTTATATGGGATGAGACATAGTAGCTGTCTTTGCAAACTATAAGGTTTCTTCCCAAATTTTGCTTAACTGTTTATAAAAGCAAATGCATATCGCAAATATGACTAAATAAGATTAACAATAATTCAAAATTTAAACATTTTTCATACAAAAATCTGATTCGAACTCGTGAAACATTTCATTATTATTTTAAAAGACTATAATACGCATATGTAGCAGCAAAATTTATAAGTTTTAAAATTAAAATGTTAGCATTTTCAGTAGCATAAATTCTTCAACCGTTTTGATAATTCTAAGCTATTTTGTACAACTTGCGCAAAAAGTTCGAACAAAAAGAAATATCAACTCATTTTATTTAGACAAAAAAAAACGGAAACTTTTACTAACAGCTGCCATACCTTTTCTTTCCTTTGACTTTTTTTCTTATTCTTTTTAAAAGTTACTTTAATAACACCACAACAGAGTTGTTCCGAAAATTTCTGCTTGAACTTTTACTGGCTTATGCAGCGCAAGCTATTGAACACAGAACATCAGCAATTTAAGCCAACAGTAGTTGCTTTAGTTTTCTTCCCACTTAGTTGTTCATTTACTATTGGATATGTGTGTGTGTGTGTGAGTAACCAGCTTATTGCTTGGTATTTAGTAGTGCACCCTTTTTAGCAATATTGTTGTGTTTTTTCCCTCTGTGTGAGAGTGTTAAAAATAATTACAGCTGCTGTTACGATTGCAGTTTTTAACGTTTTTGTTATTTTAAGCACTTGCTGCATTTTTTCTTTTTATATCATCATCATTTTTTTCCCTCAGCAGTTGCTGTTTTACACACTTCATTTTGGGTTTTCCAAGTCATTAAATACATTTTTTATATAAATTGCAGTAGCAAAAGTTATCGCATATCTTTTGGAGGAGAATTTGTTTTTTTTTTTTTGAATTGAACTTAAACTTTGTGATCTTGCAGCTTGTGAAAATATCATGTTAAATTGAATAAGGGCTTACTATTGATATCGTATTTGTTAGTCAAATATTTTATATTATATCGGTTAGACATATGCATAGAAGCATGAAAGTTCTTACTTAAAAAGTGATTAAAACCTTTTTTGTAAAGAATTTTTTTGCCAAAACCTTAAACCTGATTTAGAAAATTTAACGTCTACAAAAGCTTAAATTTTCGTGAGCTTTGCCTTTGAATATCCCCTACACTTTGCACAAATTCAATGAAAGCTTTTTACTCGCTAATAACAGGGCAATACGATTGGTCTATGCAAAATTTGCTTAGTTAAATTATGATGGACTTTATGGTTGAACTTACAAGAGAGATATCTCAATTCTCCCGTATTTATGAGGGTCGTTCTATAAAACAAAATCTAAGCTTTATTGTGCAAAATTGTTCTACATTCTCTACTTTTCAATTTTTAATGCGCGCAGCCTCCATTACACTCATATTCATATAACAACTTTGCACCAAACACCAAGTACAACAGGTGGTATGATTAACATTTAATTAAAATAAATTCACATGCGAAACAAACAGAAATAATAAACCTTAGCTGTGAATATAAATAAAATAAATTAAATTAAAAATTTCACATCAAGAGCATCGGTAGGTGGATCGAAGGACAATACTTAACGCTTCCACTTGCAGTAAAAAAAAAAGAAATTTAATTAAAAAACAATCCCTCAACAACACATTTTCTGCGTAAATAATTAGGTTTTAATTTTCTTTACTGTACGCAAACATACACAGTGATACACTCACACACACACACACTCAACCACATGTAGATAATTTGTCGCAATATTCCATAATTTTGCTTATCATGATGAACTGTACGAGTATGTGTACATTGTAGAAGACATTATTGCAATTTGCCTTAAGCGATGCTGCAGCTGCTGCTGCTGCTGCTGTTACGTTATGACAGCTTACCAGCCAACGATTTGAACAAACAAACCAACAATACTGGCAAATTGGTAGCAAGTTCGTTATTTAAAATTTTTTTTATATAAAATATTTTTTTTGCTTTACAGCATGATTTCTTTTTTAAAAGATTCCTACGTACTTTAAGCGCCACAAAAAAAAATGCGTTTATCTGACAAAAGTGTTGTAGCAGCGTTATTTTCTTGTCTCTTCTTCACATATTTTGAGTAATTCCATAAACAAATTTTTTTCCACAAGCATTAAGAGACTTTAACGATAGTGACAGGAGGTGCAATTTCGTCTGAAAGTCTTATGAAACTTTGTAGTTTTTTTCATAGAAAAATCATTGCAATGCCTGCATACTTTTTTCAGAAACTTTCCGTTGAAATTTAAGTGTGATTTTATGAAAGAAAAAGGTTGCTCACTAGTTAAAAGGGCAAAATAAATGAAGATTTATGATGACTTTTCACAGACTTTTTTTGTAATTTTTACATCTATAAATTTAGATATTTTTTTAAAAAAATTAGAACCCACAATTAGCAAATATTCCGTAAAGTTTTTCAACACTTCTGCTTTTATCAAACTAACAAAATTATGAAATCAATTTCTTAAGTAAACTTTTTCATGGAATTACCTCACACATTTATTTGATCATGGTTTTCTAGGAGCAAGCATTTTTTGTCGAATGTTTTGATTCTACCAAAAGAATTTTTATAAGAAATGCTGCTTGTGTAAAGGAAAGCTCACGGTAAAATGTTTGCAACGAGTAAGCGAAGCAACTTCAATACGGGTGGTGGGTGGGGGTGGACTAAAAAACGGAGTAAAGCATGTCATTTCCTGCGGCTGTGAACTGGAAAAACATTTCAACTATGTTCTCGGTTTGCTCGCTATGGTGGTAGGTTTTGGTTCTTGTTTTTTTTTGGGTACTTTTTGTTTTTTGTTATTTTTTCCTTCAGAATTTTTCGTTTGTTGTTGTCGTTCTAATTCTTATTCTTTTTGCTGTCATTAAAAAATAAATATTTTCTTTTTTTTTAGAGTTGGTATGTGTAATTTTTTTTTGCCAGTGATCTACTTTTGACGACAATAACAAACGCAACTGAAAAAAAAAAGTTAAAAAAAATAATGTCGCTTAATTTTCGTCCTTCAACGCCATTATGCCGGTGGGTAGAATTTGCAATGCTCTTTAACAAGATTTTGTATTTTTTTTTGCATTTCAGAATTGCTACAATTTTTTTTGATTTTTAGTGGAAAATTGTTCAAGTTTTCTTTTTAAAAGTGTAAACCTTTATATAAATACCAGTTAGCAGTGGACAAGGGAGTCATTAGAACATTAAAGATAAATTAAGAAAATTTCTTGACTTAGAGCTAATTTACCCTATTTAGGGTAAATATCTTGAAGCATTACACCTTTCATATTTTAAATATTTTAATGACCCTCCAAATGGTTCTATAAATTTGCAACAATTTCTCGACAAAAGAAAGAACTTTGATCATTTACTGAAATTTTGTGTTGCATACTTTTGTGTGATATATTAGCTGCCATGCATATGCCCACACATGGATTACCTGTGTGTGTGTGTTTGCATTTTTATTTTGTTATTTTTTTTTCTTTTTTTCCTCTCAGTAACACCTTAAGTTCCATTTGGCAAATCTCAGCTCATATAAACTGATTTTATATAGCAGCATCATGGTGACATGGTGTCGGCGACGCGTTGCTTTTTGCTCTTTGTAACGCAAATCTACCATGAAAAATATATTTCAAATTCCAACAACTGACTATTTTGCATGTGGCCATAAACGTGAATATAAATTCTGTTTCAGTCTTCTTATTGTTGTTGTTATGATGTTGTTGCCAACACTATTGCCAACTGACAATAAACATGAAAGGTAGCAGCAACAACAAAAACAACAACAATGGCAACATCATCATCGCTTTTATGACTTTGCTGCTGCTGCTGCAGACTTCTCCAAGGTGCAATTTTTCAACGTATGTCAGCGATAAGCCAACAGAAACCTTTAAAAAATCTGCCACTCAAAGTGGTGCTTATTGCCATAGCATCAAAAATGGCTGTTGTTACATACGGGCACGAAAGTGTCGAATGTTGCACTCGTTGCTGGTGTTGGAATATTCGTACACAGAGAAAAGTTTCAATTTGATATATATGAAGGTATGACATTATGACATGTTGATAATACAACAATATGACGATTTAACAATACGAATTAATGACAACACGAAAATATTTCATTAATAAAATATGACAATACCACAAAATAACATCATAGAAATATAACAAAGTTTTAATACAACAATTTGACAATTCAACAACATAACAATATTAAAAGATGTTAGCAAAATATGACAAAATCACAATATGATACTAAAACATTTTACATTATATGCCAATACAACAACTTATCATTATTAAAACATGATATTATAGCTTAATGGCTAGATGACAATGCAACAATACAACATTATGACAATTCGACAACATAGTAATTATTTTAATATGACAATACGCCAATATGAGAGCATAAAAATTTGCAAAACAGCAACCATTACATTATTAAGATATAATATGAAAATATGACAATACGAAATAAAACACATTACTACAATAAGACAATACACAAATATTTCAATACGACATCATAACATAATTAAAATATGTCAATATTCTAAAATAATACTATGATAATATGCAATGCATCAAAATAAAAATTTGACAATTCAACAATATTAAAACTTGATATCAAGATATTTCAAACTGACAACATAATTCTATGACATTATGACAATACAACAACTTCTCTTTACTTAATAAGAGATTACTGCTAAATGACAATATGACGATACAACAATACAACGTTATGGCAATGTGATAAAGTAACATAACACAACTTTATTTAAGTACGACAATATTTCAAATGGCATTTTGAAAAATATAAAATATAAAAATATTACATTATTAGCATATGAAATGAAAATATGACAATACGATAACATAATAAAATAAAAATATGACAATACGGGAACATAATCTTATGACATTCCCATGTGTCAATTTGGTAATACGACATTCTGAATATATGACATTGCAATTTGACAATTTGATAAAATTACATTTAGGGTATCCACAATTTATCATATTATATGTTGTAAATGCTGTGTGTCATAAAAATTTACAATAGTTGTACACAATTTATTGTTGATTTCCATATGAAAATAAAATAAAACAACACAATTCGCAGTTTTGTTATTTGACTCGTACTTCTTACGTTTTTTTTTAATAAAAGTTAGAACTTAACTTAAAAAATCTTGTGAACTCCCTACTTATAAATATGAAATACGATGTTACGACAATATGACAATTTATTATATGACATAAGAACATGAAAATACATTAAAATGTCACTATGCCTATGTTATTATGAAATCATAACATAAGAAAAAAACTCTGCATTGATATGGCAGCATAAAAATATGACAACTTAACAATAATTTACTTATGCAATTCACACTCATAAGTAAAATTGCAATGTTACAAAATTGCAATGTGTTAAATTATAAAAACCTGCGTTCAAATTTATTAACTAGTCATAATTTTTATTCATATAGAAAACAAAAACAAAACAAATAAGAACCTCGTAAAATATTTTAAAATAACAATATCGTAATTTTACCATCGCAAATTACAATGAAGTGTGAATTGCATAATTATAACATATATGATCACAATCAAATGCAGTGAGAAACTTCACAGTTGAATGCAGTCTTTGCCAAAGTAATTTACAATAGACATCAATCTTAATGAGATCAGTTAACCCTTCAGTGAGTGACAAAAAAATTAACATTTTCCCAGGTGACAATGTACCTAGATACCTCATTTACAAATTGTATAAAAATTTAAAATATTTTAGCTTGAACTGTACAAAATAATGGCATCTCTCGAAATGATTAGGTGAAACCACTTTTATGAAAACATAATATTGATATGATGTCAGGAGTTCGCATGAAGTTTCAGAATTGTAGGGCATATTCAAACGTAAAAAATGTTGTTTTAAAAATGCAATAGGTACCCCTTCATACACAGAAGTGTTAAGATTGGAACGTCTCATGCAAAAGCACAATACTTTGGTACCTTTCAAGGATTTTTCTTTTCAAATTCAGTGACAATCAATCGAATTTAAGACTTTCCTAGTTCAATCTTCAAGTATGGTTAGCTGTACTGATGACTCTTCTAAGCCCTTGTGAAGTGAATGATTTTCGAATGTTCTAATAGTATACTGGAATATATCACAGGCCAAAACCAAGCCTGTTATATGTTATACTCAGATGGGTGTTTACACAACACAGCGCCATTGAGTTCGTTGAACCCTATAAAAATTTTGAACATCAAAGTTTCCCAGTGTACAAAATAGAGCCGCTGATGTGCTACTATGACAACTCATAGAAACTCAATAAATTAGTTAAACATTTTTTTTCTTTGCTTTGCTTTTCTATTTGTGTCACATCAAAAATGCATAAGCCTACGCGAGCAGGTGGTTTTAGTTGATGCTGTTATTTTCAAGCTACTTTTTCTGTATAAATATGTAGCCATTTTCTTATATTTTTACTGGTAATGACTTGACTCACAGCTGCGTTAATGTAAGGAAATTCTTGACGCGCTTTTTGTTGAGGTAGGAGCTGTAAGATGTTGCCTTCATTAAATATCTTTAGTATTTTATGAAATTTTAAGATAAAATATTAAAAATGAAATTGCTAAATAAAACGTGTTTTTGCATGGAACTTTTGAGATTTGAATCGCCAATTTTTCAACTTAGTTGAAGCAGCCATATATCAAAATAATTTTTTGTTAAGCGCAACTATATTTACTGAAAAACTGCTTGAAAGTTAAATCTCCAAACTGCATCAATGCTGAATTAATTGAATAATTATTGTATTTTTATAACATGTCGTATGCTTAACATTTAATTAATAATAGAGTGGCATATAACACTCAAAAATATAAGCTGCTTAACTTCCAGTAAGCAAACTAAAAATTTTAAATATATAACACCAACATGTATGAACAGTTTGATGACCATTACACAAGTTCACACTATTTTGAGTGTCAAATTGTCAAAATGCTGCAAATTTATTTCACAGTTTGCTAGTAGAGCAATCGCAAAAAAAGATTTTATTCTTTTTTTAGCTCGTGCGTAAGCTGCTCTTAAGCTCTACTGTAACTATAGTTTTTCTTTGAATTCATACACACATATCCTTAAAATCCTCAACTGCATACAAGTTTGCACATTTGTGTTTAACGTTTCCATTTGCTATGTACAATTTGCATGTGAACGAGCCTGTAAATATGCAACATGATTTTCTCTTTTCAATTTGTTACATCAAGCAACAGAGAGGTTTAATTTTGTTTTTTGATTTACACGCTGTTGTGTGTAAACATTGCAATGGTATGCGTATCTGTGTACTTGATTTTATGCGTTCTTTTGTATATGCTTGTATATGTATGCATAAATAGAAGTGTTGCTACTATCAGTGCTTTGTGCATGTGATGACCAACTAATCGTTGCCTTAAGTTCTCATTCCAATGCAAATGCAACGCATGTGTTCGTTATAGTACACATGTGTGCGTAAACGATGCAGCTTGCATATATGTGTTTAATGCATGTATTCACAAATGGCTACTAGACTCTAAGATTGTTTGTAATACTCTAGTTTTATAGCATAAAAGGTTTCTTTTCATAGCACGATTGTATGCTATAAACAAGGAACTATTTACACTTTTCATTTGCTCAAGTATATTCATTAAATTTTTATAAATAAAAGTTGCACAATTTGAATTTTAAATAAACATTTAAGAAATATTTGCTTTCATTTATTTTTAAAATCGATTTTTTTTTAAAAATTATGTAGAACAACGTACTATAACTTCTTTACAACATAACAGCCATTCGTCAAAACTTTAATTGTCTCAGAACAAGTTAAAGCAAACAAAATAACTGCAATATTTGAGTGCTAAGTCAGATCGAAGCATATAGAAAAACCAGAATTCATTTGTTAACCATGACGTATGAGTTACACTTAATTCAAACAGGCAAAGTTTCAAACCAAAATCATAAGCCAATGTAGCTCATTTTCTACAGTTCTCCGAAAAGATGTAACTTTCTGTCAACAAATTGAAGCTCAGCTCTTGGCGCAAATTGTAATTTCGATTAAAATCACAAAAATGACATAGCATCATTTTTAATTCCCATTTTCTTTTCAACTTTATACTGCAACGCAAAATAGGACGTTTGCAATCTGTCAAAGAAAAATAAACAAAAAAAAGATTCAAACTGATTCCAAGCAATTCCGAAATCACAGAAAATGCACAAGCCGTCTGGCATAGTAACAACAACAATAACAACGGAGAACAGGAAACGCAAAAAAAAAAGAAGCAAAGCAATTTTCCAATGTCACTTGACACCATAAACTTTGTGCACTTTTGGGAAATTTAAAAATTGGAGGAAAACCAAAATGAAAAGACCAAATATTTTTTTTCTTTCAGACCAAAAAAATGAAAATGGGGAGGCAAACGAGATATGAGATAAGTGTGAAAGTAACAATAAAAGCAACTACCACATTGTATGATTTTCTCTCCTCTTTCTTTTTTTTTGGCTGTTGGTCAACGTGATTGTCGCAAAGGCTACAAAATAAATTTGAAAGTTCTTATATCATTTTATTATGTTGACTCTTCAAGGATTTTTTTTTTTCCTAAGTTTTTTCTTTTTTTTTTTTTTTTTGAGCTGTAACATTTTAAAAAAACAAAGTTTTCTTAAGAGATTTGATTTAAGAGCTTCAAATTGAAATTGGATTTTTGGATGAATGAAGTTAAATGTGTTTTTTGGTACTAAAAGTTTGGTAAAGAGCATTTTAAAAAACTTTAAAAAGAAAGTGTTAGAAATTTGGGTAAGAGAAATACAATTTTGTTAGACAACTTAGATTACAAAAATTGTACCTAAGGCCAATCAGTTGTTATGTTGAGAAAATGTATTTTTTGAACAGTCAACGAGCAAAAAGCTATATTACTCAAAAGCATATTAATTTAAACTCAAAAAAGGATGTTTTTTCTAATAAATGCTTAAAGATATAAATATTATATAAATATAGATTTGACAATATTAGAAACTATCGATTTTTTATGCATAAAATATCATCAAATATTTTTCAATAAATTTTTATCGAAATCAACATTAATAAATGTTAACATTTGCAGCAAAATAATATTTCTTTTATCCAGTTCTTAATTTGGCTATTGTGTATTATAGATCGGTATTTACAACAAAAAAAATGTATGTACCAACATAAATATGTTTGGGCAAAAATTGAATAATTTATGATTTATTTTGTAAAGTTGTTAACATATCATATTTTTATTATTATATTATTATTGAAACAATAATATTATTTAATTCCGAGGAATATGTAGCCAAAATACCTTAATTGTTGGTAGTATAAAACAAAAGAGTTTTAAAAATTTATTGATTAAATATGGTGCCTTATTTCGATACATGAATTGAAATATTCCTTCGTAGTCATAAAGGAAAATGAAGTACCTATTTTTGAGCAGCCACTGTTTTAAACTTATTTTTATTATAGAACACCTTGAGACTACTCAATTACCCCAGACATGTAGATTGTAAACTATATCGCAACGGAGTTAATGCAACTTTTTCCGAATACACACCAAATTTTATTTTTTTTTTATAAATTTTTGCTTCGGTGGCCTTTCCCTGTAGATTATGTGACTTTGAAAAATTATAAGTTAAAGTCAATTTAGAAATCTATTTGAATGTCGCCTGATTTTATTTCAATTTAATTCACTTAAGCAAACATTTAAAAAACTTTAACTTATTTTAGTATAATATAATTTGTGCGGTTTTTTTTTTTTTTGAAATATTTGTTCTTATACTCAATGCATTTTAAGAGTACACAATACAATACTTAAAATATCATAACAATTTTCCAGCATTTTTATTTATCACACCATTGTTTCCCCTTAGTTGCAACTAAGAAATCACTGAAGTTTTGCTTCAAGCTATCAACTATAACAAGGGCGATTTTGGCACCCCAAAAATAAGCAGCCACAACGCACAGCTCTGTGGTTAATGTAGCAAAGAAAAATTACCACTTAAAATATAATAAATATAAAGCGGAATGAACGTAATACAAATTTAGTATTAACAAAAGCAAATTTTTTTTTTTTTTTCAAAAATAAATGCAGTCATGTGAAAATTAAATTATTTGGTGCTAACTTAAAAGCTAAATAATATATATTTCCTTATTGATCTTAAAGAAAAACGCAGCGCAGTAATTTTAACAATCCCCCAATCTCTACTTAATATTAGTTAAATATTTTCTAATATTTTTATTTCCAAAGTTATGCGATTTTGTGTACGTTCAAATTTTTTCGTGCACTCTCAAAAATAAATGCATGTTACTCATACGTCACGTACACCGCGCACTTGCATTAAAATTTCCATTTTAATTGTAAACAATTTAGTTTTTTATTTTTTTTTTTTTGCATATTACAAATAGCAGCGCTGTAGCAAGCGGAAAATTGAAAATTTTCATCTAAGCGTACATAATCAACTTAAGCAATTTGCATGAGAACAATAAGAAATTTTATTGCAAATTTTTGTTGCTGTTGTCATCAACATAACACCAAAATTTCAACAAAATCCTTAAAATTGTTGTTTTAGTTTGTAATGTTGCTGCAAAATGCTTACGTGCCATGGCAGTAGTGTAGTTGTTTAGAACTTCATTACATTTAATTATCACAGCACAATGTATTGCAACATTATTATTATTATTATAATTAACTTATATGTATACATGTGTGACGCAACTAATGCGCTGCTGCATGCAAGTGTGTGCGTCTTAAGTAAAGCGCAATTTGCAGTTTTGGCTTTATGTTGGCTGCACCACACACAATTGTGTTGTGATACGTTGCAATTTTGTATCCTTTTTTATTGCTCCTGCTAGAAATTTTAATTTGCAATTTGCATTTATTTAGAAAAACATTATATGACCACGCCCATTACAGCATATTTATGACTGTATGTGAGTTGGGTTTAAGCTTTGGCATTAAATTTAGTGCAGCCGTAGGTGTTGTGTAGTCAGTGGGTGTTTTTTTTTGAATGTGTGAATAATTCTACTGGCGGTTCTGGTCGAAAATCTTTATAGGAGTGAAGTGTTAGAGAAGTAACACTTTCTCGCATGCTCACGCAGCATAAGTGTGACATTTTAAATTTTAAGGATTTTTTCTTTAGTTTCACATAGTTTTCGACATTTTCAGCTGTTTTCAACTTTTTGCAATTTCATTGATTTTTAATATTTGTTATCCCTTTAATGGTACTCCTTCTCTTAACTGAAAAAATAGTTTAAAAATATTGCAGAAAATTTTAACAATTTTTTATTCAACAAAATTGAAAATTATTAGCTGCCACCTATTTATTTTATTTTTCCCATCAACCCATAAGCTCTAGCAAGTCATTGCTTACACATAATTTTAATTCAATCACAATGAGAGTGACTTTGTAAACAATTTCAAAACTCTTTTAAAACTTTTACAAATCCATAATCCATTACAGAGCAAAGTATTTAGTAAAAAATAAAAAAAAATGCAACGAAAAACACACAAAATGTTGCCAACTTTAAGTCTACGAATACAAAAGTTTCTTACCACTGCCGCTACTGCTTATTGGCTCTATGTGTATTTAACTTTTCTTTTTCACATTCTACAAAAAACTAATTTGTAAGAAATTTCAACTTATTTGCCAAGTAACGTTCAACATTTGCATATGATATAAGCGAAATTTGAAATAAAACACAAGTTATAGAGATACAACAAACAACGTAGATA
This sequence comes from Tricholauxania praeusta, assembly GCA_949775025.1. Taxonomy (NCBI): domain Eukaryota; kingdom Metazoa; phylum Arthropoda; class Insecta; order Diptera; family Lauxaniidae; genus Tricholauxania; species Tricholauxania praeusta. The sequence continues at coordinate 155,462,373 of OX459029.1, forward strand.
GAGAGAGACAAAAAGAAAATTACTTGATAGCAGTACGTGCAACAAAGTTTTATGAGATTTTTTTTTTTTTTTTTGGTATGTTATATGCAAGCAAAAGTAGTCAAATTTCCTTTAAAACTTCTAGTAAATAAAAACTAAAAGAATAAAACAAAAAATTTTGATATTATTTTTGCATTTATAAAACCGCTACAGCGCGGTTGCAGCAGCGCAAAGTTGTTTGAACTTTATACAAAATAATAGCAAGAATAGAAACAAAAATAAATACATGCATAAATAAACGTTGTTGGGGGAATATTTTATAAAATTTTTTATTCTTTTTTTTTTCTTATTTGTGGCTCGCGATTGTATGCAAATTTTAGTTGTAAACGTGTGTGAAATACCATGCTGTTAAGTATGTGCGAGCAACTCCACAAGACATTTCTGAATTTGTAAAAGTTAAGTTTGAAATTGTATTTTTAATTCGATGAAATTTTCTTTAAGCTTTCTGTTTTATTTTTAAAATGGTGTACCCCTATAATTTTTTGAACTTTTTTTTCCAACAATTTCTAGTAACTAAATTGTGCAGTGATGTTTGAATAAATTTTACATTTGATGCTAATTGATTAAATGTCACTCATACGCCTCGTTGTGCTCGAATATATTATATTCTAAAATTTTAAAAATCTATGAAAAATTAATAGTTTTAGATTCAATATAAATATTTAAAACTTATCAAAATAAATCATAGCCGTTTAAAAAACTATATCACATTGGTTAAGTGACACTTACTTAATTGGGTGGCCATAACAACCCGTTACCGGGTTACGGCCGACCTCAAAAGCTCTCTCCAGGCGCCTCTACTTCGCGTGCGCCTTCTTCAATCATTCACACCAAGCGTGGATAGGGTTTCCTCGGCTTGGTCTTTCCATCGGAGGCATGGTCTTCCTCTTCGTCGTCGCCCAGCGGCTTCCGCATCAAACACCTTTTTCGCCGGAGCTTCTTCTTCCATACGCACAACATGTCCCAGCCAGCGCAGACGTTGAATAGTGATGCGCTTGACTATGTCAATGTCAGCGTAGAGCTCGTACAGTTCGTGGTTCATTCGAATACGGTAGTCGTCGCCGACGTGAACAGGACCGAAGATTTTGCGAATAATTTTTCTCTCAAACACCCCAAGCGTGGCTGCATCAGTCTGCGACACAACCCATGCTTCTGCGCCGTAAAGTAGCACGGGTAAGATGAGCGTCTTGTAGAGTGTCAGTTTTGTCGGGCGAGAGAGGTCTCTACTACTCAATTGCTTACTGAGACCATAGTAACACCTATTAGCAAGAGTTAGTCTTCGCTTTATCTCCAGGCTGACATCGTTTTGAGTGTTCACGGCGGTGCCAAGATAGGTGAATTCCTTGACAACTTCGAAAGTATAGTTGTTCGCAGTAACAAAGGATCCAATACGCCGCGTCTCCCTGTTTGTGGACAGCATATACTTTGTTTTGCCCTCGTTTTGCCCTCGTTCACCGCCAAACCCACTTTCGCTGACTCTTTTTCGATAGCAGAGAACGCAGCAGTAACATCTCGCTTACAACGTCCAATGATATCAACATCATCGGCATATGCAAGGAGCTGGACACTTTTGTAGAAAATAGTGCCATTACGATGTACACTGGCTCTTCGCAACACCCCTTCCATCACAAAGTTGAAGAGGTTGCAGGATAATGGATCGCCCTGTCTGAAACCTCGTTCGGTATCAAATGGTTCGGAGAGGTCCCTTCCTACTCTGACGGAGCTGGCTGTGTTGCTCAACGTCATTCTGCAAAGCCGCACCAGCTTCGCAGGTATACCGAACTCAGACATGGTGGCATACAGGCAATCCCGTATCGGGCTATCGAAAGCTGCTTTAAAATCGATAAAGAGATGATGGGTATCGATCTGTTTTTCGTGGGTTTTTTCCAGGATTTGACGTAGTGTGAAGATCTGGTCTATGGTGGACTTACCAGGTCTAAAGCCGCACTGATAAGGCTCAATCAGTGTGTTGGCAAACCGCTTAAGTCTTTCACACAGTACAGTCGACAGGACCTTGTAAGAGATGGCAAGAAGACTGATTCCCCGGTAGTTAGCGCAGATTGTCGGGTCACCTTTCTTCAGTACAGGAAAAAGGACACTGAGATTGCAATCGTCGGGCATGCTTTCTGCTAGCCATATTTTGCAGATGAGTTGATGCATACTTATCAGCTCATCGCCACCGGTCTTGAACAATTCAGCAGGCAGGCCATCGGCACCAGCCGCTTTGTTGTTCTTAAGTCGTTGGATCACAACTCGTACCGCGTCATGGTTGATTGGTGGCATCGGGTTAATTTCTCCAAAGGCGGGATTGGTGGAGTCGTCGCCAGCAAGCAGCTTGGAAAAGTGTTCCCTCCATAATCTCAGTGTACCCTGCGTATCCGTAACCAGATTTCCATGTTCATCTGTACAGGTAGATGGTTAAGTGACAGTGCTATAAATACAAAGTTGCGTAAAATTTGTATGTTTTCAAATTTTTGTTTCAGTTTTTGTATACATTTTTTGTAATATTTTTTATCGCTAGATTTTTTATCGTGGTAGCAGCTCACTAAAAAAAAGTTTCAATTAATATAATCACTAATACTAAATAATATTAAAAATGCGAAAGTGAGTTTTTCGGTCTGTCATGACGTTTTCACGGCTTTACCACTCAGTAGTAGTGTACTGTGCTTACAATGCAGTGGTCCCCGGTTTCAACTCTCAGTTCAGGCATTGCAATTCATTTTCCATATTTAATTTATTTTTTTTTTTGTTATTATTTTCTGCTCCTCTTCTGCAGTTTCTGGTCTACATTGAGCTTTCCAGTTGTGATAAGAAAGTATACTTTATCGGCCAGACAAAGGACATCATTAACAAAATGCGACCATTTTTCTTTCTGAAACTTAAATATAATTTCCAGAATGATTTTGATAAGCTCAATTCGAATCCGAGGTCATCACTTCTTTGACAGTTTCGATTTGCAATATATTCTAACCTAAAAGTGTGAAAATCCTGGTTTTCGAGATATGTGAGGTTATATCTTCGAAAGGTAATATATTTTTTTAAAAATTCATTAACAGGGTCCGAAAGAACTATTCTGCTTCTTTAAAACCTATTTTAAATTTTTCTCATATCTTTTTTTTTTTTTCTTGGAAAAATCATAAATTTAAATTTGCATTAGAATGTATATGTATATGTAATGAAGTTCAAGGGCTTGCAAAGGATCACTTAAACTTAAGCATTGTGCCAGAATTATTAGATTTACTGCCGTAAAAAAAAGACGTTGCTCTGTAGCTTAACCATATTTCCACTCTTCTGTATCCCCTTTTGAAGCAAACATACCAATCAACATCCAATAAGAGTTTTCTACTTTGTTTTCGAAATAAAATACTTAAAAATCAATGTATTGATGAAAATCTTTATTCGGAATGATTGTTCGATTCCTACAACTCAATGCTTAAAAAATATTTGTTCAAATGTTGCCCACGACTAGTTCTTAAATGATCCATTCTGTTGGTTCAATATTCGACAAATCTTTCGACCATATCGGCCGGTATTCGTTGAATAACACGAGTTATGTTGGCTTCCAAAGCGTCAATAATTTTGGGTTTGTCGACATAAACAAATGATTTAACATATCCTCAAAGAAAGTAATCCAATGGCGTCAAATCTCATGATCTTGGTGGCCAATTAACAGGATCATTTCTTGAGATGATGTTTTCATCGAACGTTTCCCTCAATAAAGCGATTGTTTCTACAGCTGTATTGGTCGGCTTCACCAATATCCTGAATTTTTGACAGCAAAACATTTATTGATTATTGCTCTGTAGCGGCGAACACTATTGACCGTAACGCGGGCTCCATCCGTTTTTTGAAGAAATACAGGCCGATGATGCCTCCTGCCCATAAACCACACCAAACAGTTTATTTATCGAGATACAATGGAAGGTCATGGATTGCTTCTGGTTGCTTATCAGCCCAAATATGGCAATTAAAACTTACACCAATATCAGCTGGCTTCAATTCTTGTACGAGCTGTATTTTATAGGCCTTCAGACCAAGATCACGCCTCAAGATACGCCACAGTGATCCCTAAGAGATGCCCAAACCTAAGATAGGCGACAAATTGATTGATAATACCGTCTTCAGCCACCATTGTGAAGTTTGCAAAATACTCAAAAGGGATTGATAAATGGAAGACCGAAGGAACATTTTGATATATTGATATAATGGAATTGAATTCTCAGTGCTTTTCCAACTTTACCCATAACCCAAATTTTAAATATTTCAAACCCTTAGGCTAAATGTTCGATTTTTATTGCAATTATTTGCTTTTGTATTTATTATCAATCATAAAATGTGCACGTTAACGAATTTTCACAACGCCATAAGAAAATGTTGTAAATTTTGAATAAACACAAAGAAAAAAAACCTTATTTTGAACAAAATATATGACGACAGGATTTGCTTGGCATGCAGCATATTTGCATAACAATAATTTTTAAAGGGAAGTGAAAGAAACAGGCGGCAACACACATGCATATTGCTGAAAAACATAAAAATTCAAATGCAACATATTTTATTATTTTTTTTGCAAAATAATGTTCCTTTTTTTTGCAAACTCTATCAGTTGTATTTTTTTAAAATAAATCAATAATTCAGTCCGATTATTATTTAATTTATTTTAATATATAATTTCAATATTGTGGCCTAAAATGTATTATCAATTTATCAAAAAATTTGGCCATGAGCATAAATAAATTAAACTGCACAATATAAGCAAATATTTTGAATTTTTTAAATAATTGCAAGGAACTAAAATTTTATGAATTTAATTAGGGCAAATGCTGTTCAAATGGCTTTTATGTGTTAAAAGATTTTGGCAGTGGTAAAAAGATTTTTGTATAAGAACTGAAAAAAGCACTGAATTGTTGAGCACTCTTTTAATTTCAAGACTTAAAAAGTAAATAACAATTTCATAAAAAAAAACTAAAACATTAAATGTTAATTGCTGAAAAAATATAGCTGCACAAATCAATATGGCTTTTGTTTTCATATTTTAGATTTTAAGCGCCCCGCAAACTTAATTGTTTGATGGAATGTTTCAAAGGATTTTCAGTTATAAAAAGAAAAAAGATTTTCCTACTTAAGCAGCTTAGGTTACTATCCAAGCGTAAAAAATATCTTCAATAATTTCAATAAATGGTTCAATAAATCAATTTTTTTTTTATTTTTTCTTTTAATTTGCATTTATTTCCAAACAGCATAATTTACATTTTCAATGCACAATTAAACAAGCCAAGCAGAGCTGTAGAAAAAAAAATCGCTGCCGCTGTGTCATCATCGTCCTGATGATGCTGCACATTAATCAATAATTCCATTGATTGCAGCACAAATTAAATTCCACTCGATCGTAGTGTGACGTTAGCACTGCCACTGCTGCCAATCAGTTCCTCTTTTTAATTGTAACCTTCAATTAGGTCAATCAAAGCAATCAAAGCATTAAGCATTTAGGAATCTGAGCAGTAAGAGAAACTCTAACTACAAAGCAAACCGCCGTGCAGCATTTAACACAAAAAGTGCTGGGTAAATCTTTCTCACATTGCCACTAACGTTTGACATACTTACAATCATACATATCTGATATAGCACATAGAGATGTGAAAATATTGAAAAAAATATTGAAAGTAACCGGTTCTTAATAGCACTACTATAAATACGTTGATGAAAAATATTGGTTTTTCATTTCCCAGCATATTATTATAAGCAATATAAAGAGGAAATCATTTTCTATTGAAATTTCTATAAGGAACTATTGCTTGAGTCGATCATAATTTAATGATAAAAACCAAATTTAAAATAATAAATTTAGATTCGGTTTTATTTTCTAAGACTTTGTAGTTTTATCTTTCAAACTGCGCTTAAAAATTTTTCATATTTTTATTACAAAAGTGGTAGCGAATTAAAAATTGCGTTGCATATAATTCAACTTCAACATGACGTATGAGCAACATTTATATTTATTATTAATTTATGACACGTTGTAGGTCAGTGATGGCATTTGGATATTTTGGAACTGTACTGTACATTATTTGAGAAAACATCAAAGCAACTCAGCGAAAGATCAAACTGTTATTTAAATCAAAAATTTAAAGCCACAACCGCCTTTAACTCTTAATATATGACCTAAATACCTGAGTGTACATTGAAACACTTTAGCAGTTATTTTACTACATGCCGCTTGCAGCATTAAAACTTTGTTTTCAAGTAGCGCTACGTGATTTGTCAATCAGACTTTTATACCAAAGATTAAGCGCAAATGTGCAACATAATTTCATTTGAAATTTTCACTGCTAGCTCATGGTGCGGTGTTTAAAAACAAATCTGAAGTTTTATAAAAAAAGTATTGCTTCCCAAGCTACAGAACTTAAAATTTTGATTTGATTTTTTAATCATTCTCAAAGTTTTCTGATTGAAAACAGAATTTTTTGTTAATTATTTACTGAGCTTACTGTGCTGTACAGTAATTACTAACACCGGAGATAATGTTTTTGCTGCTCTACATAAAAATTTGAATAGTAAAGTACAATCCTTAACAATGGTGTTCAAGCGGATGAGTCATTCTGGTTTCTTTTTTTCAAGAGAGCATTATGAAGAGCTTAGAACAAAGTTACCGTTAAATTTTGGAAAAATATCTTTAATATTTTTAAATGAAAAGACGCATAATACAGCTCTGCGAGGTTTTTTTTGTTGGACTGATGCTAGTCATTTTTAAAGAAACTTTCACGCTGAATACAAATCCGGCCTCAGATTGGACCACTCCTTCAGCATTTTCAAATATTTGAGGACAAATACTTAAAAAAATTTGGTTTTGTCAACTTTCAAGGCTATGTACAGCATAGTTATATAATATTCGGTCCCAAAATTCGATTTTTTCACATTTTTTATATGGAAAAATCGAATTTTGAGTCTAAATATTATTTTTAACAGAAAATAAATTTTAAATTTTTTAACGTCAAATCTTTTGCAAGAACGCAATCTTAATTACTCAACCAAATTCAGGTAGAAGATGAAGAAAAAAAGTTACGAGCAAAAAACACATTTTCTTATCCAAAAAGGACCTTTAGGAGAATCAAAAGCGCTCCATTGGTTTTCCTCGGAACGAAAAATAAATGACGCAGACATCGTTTCATGGGTTCTTCTTACTTTTGAGTCGGTGTCTAGCTGCCATTTTTGTTTTTTCTTCATACAAATCGACCCGGTCTAATATATAGGTTTTAAAAATGTTTTCAGTTTATATACATTAGCTATGAAATAGTGGAGAATTTTTCGATTTCGATGTGCTGTGACCTATAACTTTGTGAGGTTTGATAAAAAAAATGCTTGAGCCAAAAAATAAATGGTATGGAAGGAAGATAAATAGCGTCTCATCAAGGTCAACGTTAAAAAATTTGAGAGATTTTCTGACAAATCAGCTAATAGATTCTTAGGAGTAGATAGGTTGTATGAACGACCCTCAATAATTTTTCATGCCTAACATTTTTTTAATATATACTTAATCTCTTTCTTCACTCCTTTAGGGGGATATCCATACAAAAACTATTTTTTTATAAAATGTATTCCCAACCGTTCCCAATACTACCAGGCTGCCCCTAAAAGATTCAAGTTTATGCCCAATCCCTATTAATTTATGTTTCTCAACATTTCTCCCAGAGCATACTTATCACCTATCTCCACTTGCTAAGGTGTTACCAGTACAAAATTGAACTTCTTACGTAATTTGGCTGACTATTCCTACCGCTTTCAGTGTATCCTAAGAAGATTCATTTATATCACCGATCCAGATTAGTTTTTCATCCCGTGTTTGAACACGTACTTGAACCTCTAACACTAACATCCAACTAATCTAGCCAACCACATTCATGATTGCTATATTCACAGACCTATGCAATTTATCAAATGGCTGAGGGCGGTTCTTTCAATTACACAGTGCGCATTGAAATCGTAGAAACATCTTTATGTCAATCTAGGGTAACTTATGGCCGCTTAAATTTGAATTTGTTGTTAGATTTTGGCTTACACGTCTTATTTTGAGCATTTGAATAAAATTTACTAACAAAATTGAAAAATTGAAAAATTGACTTAAATGCGAAATAGCGAAATTAAGAAGGAGTATTGTTAATAATAAAAATTTTTGTGTTTTTGTCTGGATCAGCTTTGGATCAGATTCCGAAATAATTCAAGTCACAGAATAGAGTTTCTTATCGTATTAAAATCAGATTAATTTATTGTTATCTCAAATCTTTGTCATGAAGTCAAAATCTTAGCTCAGCGACAATATCAGCACGTCAGGCATGATTACACCAAAAATGCGCCAAGTGTACTAAAAATTTGTCTTTTGTACCTGATGAGCTTAAAATGAACCCAATCTGAACACGGCGATTTTTTGCAAAGCGAATGTACTGAAAAATTTTGCAATATACTGAAAATGCCAACACTGGGTTCATTTTAAAGGTTCAAAACTGTTCACGTAAACTTTAAATCGCTTAGTTAATTGCGATTCAAAGTTGTTTTTTCTCTTAAAGACGACAAAAATAACCAGTTCTTTAAAGGCAAATTTCCTAACAGCAAAATATTTCATTTACAGACACATGCATCAATAAAATCGAGTGTAACATTCAATCTATCCCTACACATACATTCAAGCAAAGTTTACTGAAATAATGCTATAGCTTCAATACCAATAACACCGATTTCAAATGAAACAATGAAACTAAAAATAAAGCTATTATCTTGTGCAGTTCAATTTAACCCTTAACGAGGTGCCTCCACTTTTTACTACCATTTTATATTTACTTTTTTAACTATTTTTCCGCCCATTACATTTTTTTTTTTTTTGCCTATTTTCCTATTTTTTTTATGATGTACCCATTACTATTTTGCTGCTTACATTTTCTCATACATTTTTATTTTAAATTTTTATTTTTTTTTTTTCTTTTTTTATAATGCTACTATGTTCCACACTACTTCGTCATTGTCATCTTCATTTTCAACTACATACAAACAAATGTGCATACATACAAACGTACTCATTTTGTATGCACATTTTAAATGCAGCAGATTTTACTGTGCTGCAAATGCAAAACAATGGCGCTGCTTTTTACCACAACACAAATACAAACACACTAGAAATTCACTGCGATTACTGTAGGAATAATATGCAATGTTTTGTTATAGTTTTAGTCACTTGCGATATTTTTCCCACTGGGTGCATATCAACATAAAAGTCTTTTTATGTATTTTTGTGCATACGTCTGTGTGTATGCAAATATATCCTTGTTTGCGCATATATAATCACGTTGACAGTCAGACAATATTGATTACCGCAGTAGGAAATGTCTTTGTTGTTGTTGTTTTTGTTGTTGTTTTTGCCGCTGCTGTGTTACACAAATTACATAAGGAGCTCTTTGAGTAGCATCACCACCACCAGAAGATGCAACGTTAGCTTGGAAGTGAAGCAGCAGCAAGCATTAATGCAAGGATATAAAGTATTTTAAGGGATGCTGCAGCTAAGCAGCAGCATATTAAATAATGCTATTGCATTGTTGTTCGATAGATTTAAAAAGCAGTGAATTACGTAAAAGCTTATGCTGAGTGTGGGGTCAGTTTAATGGTCCTCAACGTTGTCAGAATATATTGAAAATTAAACTGCAAATAAAAATACTTTCTTGGGAAATTCGTCGAAAACGAAATGTTAATTCACTACGTTTTGAGTTATCAAGGAGTTAAAGGATATGTAATAGTAAGGGGCTATATTGTGAAGTCTGGCAAAAGAGCAATTTTTCCGAATTTATTATGCCATTCCCAGTAGTAAGAATGACTGTAATTGTTTTCAGGATCAGGATAAATACACTCTCAAAATAAACGAAAAAACTTTTTTTAAATGACATAGCGGGTGGTTTTTTGCTATTTGTTTTTTCAGTGCAAATTTTTTGATATTTTACGCGTGATTTGTTTCATGTGTTAACGCTTAAAATGCTTACTAAGATCTGCCATTTTACCACAAATAGACCAACAAATGAACAACTCTTGCAAATCATTACATTTTATTATCAAAAATACTCAGTACGAAACCATACAAAATACAGCAGTTGCAAGAAGTGAAGCTGCGATTGTTGTTTGGTGAATGGGCCTTAGGAAAGTTGGATGAAGATTCAATTTTTTAATGAAAAATTTTCTTCAGCGACGGCGCTTATTTTTGGCTCAATGGGTATGTCAACAAACAGAATTGCCGAATTTGGTCTGCAGAGCAGTCAGAGGCAGTTCAAGAGCTGCCAATGCACCCTGAAAAATGCACTTTGCGGTTTGTAGGCCGGCGGCATCATTGGTCCTTTCAAAAATAATGAAAATCTCAACGTCACAGTCAAGGTAACGTGCGATGATTATTGACGACTTTATTTTGCTCAAAATGAAAGAATTGAACTTGGTTGACATGTGGTTACACAAGACGTTGCTACATGCCACACGGCACGCAATACGATGGGACCTATTGAAAGGCGAGTTTAGTGAGCAATTAAGCTCACGTTTCGAAGCAGTTCATAAGGCGCCAATTTCATGCGATTTTGACCCAAGTAGACTATTTTTTGTGGGGCTATGTAAAGTCACTCGTATACAGGGACAAACCAGCCACAATTGCAGCCCTGAAAGACAACATAACAGCTGTCATTGGTGAGATACCACCTGAAATGCTGAAAAATGTATGAGCAAATTGATGCTTACGAATGGACCACCCCAGGCATAGCCGTAGGCAACATTAACATAAAATATTATGTTGAAAGTAAATGGCAGGAATTAATGTGTTGTTTTAAATAAAAATTTTATTTAATATTGCTAGTTTTTTGTTCTATTTTTAATTTTCAAAAGCCAAACGCTTAAGAAAGCACACTTAACAAATGTTAAAATTCACTTTCAAGCTCATTTCAATGGCATACATTAGATATAGGACTCTGATATTAGTAGTTTATTTACATTTATTGTATGTTACATTATTTGACAATTCATTATTTTCATTATTATGAGAGATTGAAAAACAGCATAATCTACTTTCCTTGATATCTCAAATATTCTAAGCGCAACAATTGGAAACGTAAAAATTTAAGACTTGGTTTATAGATAATTGCTGTTACACTCGTTAGAAGCACGTTCTCCAAAATACTTTTTTTTATACTTCACTTAGTGTTATGACAATTAATTGGAAACATTTTGTTATAAATTAAATTTGATTTCCTGTCTTTTTTATCTTGCACAAAATACCATTCATCATGCACGCGTACAAGCTTTTGACTTTATTTTCTCCCAACTTACAGCAATACGTTAAGCATTTACAAAGCCCCTCATTAAGCTGATAACGTGATTTTATATCTTGACGTACAATTACATTGAACAAATGGAAAACCATGAACTGTCACGTTGTCAATTTATGAATATCCTGCTTGATGTTCGATGTCTGATATTTTTAATTACTCTTGGCTTATTTCATTGACAGTAAAACCAAAAAATTGCTGACAGTTTACGAATAATTTTTACTAAGTTTTGCATTTTTTTTTAAAGTTATGAGATCAAATTTTCTTTTATAAGTTTTAAATTATTAATATATATATTAAAAAAAATGATTTTACAAAATCAGCGTATTCTGCACATTTAAGCAGTTCAAAGGATATGCTTATAAAACTATAATTAAACATTTCCAACATATATTTTTTTATATATTGGAAATGTTTCTAAATCCTACATTCATATAAAAATTAAAAAATATATAGATATCATCTTAATTTTAAAAAATTATATATCATTTTAATTTTATCATTTTACCCTTTAAGTTCTGAAAGTCCTACGAAATTTTATGAAATTTGTAAATCATTCAAGAAATGTTGTTATATCTGTATAAGTATTGGATAAATCTTCTTTAGTCAATTTATAGAAAACATGATTTTTGGAAGCAGCACAAATAATATGCTTGACATAATCATTTGTCTTATTCAAAAAGCAAAAAGAGAAAAATATCAATTTCCCCCTGAAGCAACAACGTGCTGTCAACTTTTTTTAATGAGCACCATGGTCTTGTGCAAACAGTTGCGCATTAATTTTGCATGAAAAATAAATACATATATTTTTCATAAATTAATTGCATTGATAAAAAATAATATATATTAAATGAAGCTTTTAATTAAACAGCAATTTGTAGATAAATGCACATGTGTTGCTTGCCTTGTCATAAGCGCTGTGAACATAAAAAAGGAAATGTAAAGGCTTAATGTTTAATAAAGAATCTCTCACGTTTGAGGCAAATAAGTTAATATTTTTTTAACTATTTTATTAAATTTAAAATTATTATTATTATAAATTAATAATATAAGATTAAGTTAAGATTAAGTTAAGATTAAGTTACTCCTAAAATTAGGTACTATTTTTGTAAACTACTTGCAACACTTTCAGCATTCTCAAATATTTAAATCGTTAATTTTCTTCCATATCCTTATAAGGGATAATCAATACATTCAAATGTTTGATATAAAATCCATTTAAAATTCAACAATGTCGCGAGTTTATAATCAAATACAGAGATACGCTTTTCTCTATTAAACAAATTTATTGAAATAAACGAAACGTTGCAAAGGATTATACTGAAAGAAAGTCTCAAAAAATTTTAATTTCCTTTTTTGCAACAGTAACTCGCATGACATGTCAACTAGCAGCAGCAGCAGCAGCAGCAGCAGGCACACAAATAAACAAACGGCCATAAGCAAACGTACAAGCACACATACAGACAACATCATTAATCATAATCAAAAGAAAGGACGAGTAGGATATTTAAAACGCTTGGTCTAAGTCGAAGGCTTGTGCTTGTGTGCGCCACTGAATTTTGTATGCAAACACACACACACACATAAATAGTTGGAAATAGCACAAGAGCAAGATAGCTTGGTGGTATGTGTGTGTTTTCTCAGTTTGTTTTATGTGTATTTGTGAGTTTCACTCACATAACATTCGGGTCAATGTGCGGTCAATGCAAGTGCATGTGTATGTTGCCATGCAGCGTAAATAATGCTAATGAAGCCAACAAACATGAGAGACTGAGAATATGCTTAAAGTCGTTACACTATGAGCATAAAGTTTGGTGTTTTTTTTTTTTCTTCTGTTTTAATATTCTTTATGCAGTTGCTTTTCATACTTGGCCATAAAATTTATCGAACATTTTTTGGCAGATAATCAAAATCAGAAATGTTTATTTTTGTCTTCAATCTTTCATTTTTTCAGAGTTTTCGGAGATTTTGCTAAAAAAACTTTTCATGTTTTGAAAGAAAAATTCAGCTTTAAATGGGGCTTCTTTCTCTACAGAACTTATTTATGCAATGTCTATGGTTGTTGAACTCTGACTTCAGTTTCTAAGCGGATAGTGCAGCTACATGCATATTATAAAGCAAAAATATCAAATTTTTTGTTTTATTTAAACTTTAACAATAATTTGTTTTAGAAAGGAAAACTCTGAAATAATTTTTTTCGAATTTTTGCACAAATTTGTATGCGGCAAAAAACAAAATTTTAAAATTATATTTTGGGCTTAATTTCATTCCAATTGCTAATCGCTTTAAGTAGCAATGCTCCACATTAACAAAACATCTAACTAAAGCCTTTAATAGTTTTTTTGAATTATTTTTTCTTTAGCCAGGATGTGATTTGAAATCAGGTGTGCATAGTGCAACACAAAAGCGACACTACTTTTTTTATCCGTACTTTCACTTAGCATAGTTTATTTTAACTCGACAGCAAGGCTTAGTTGACAGGAACTAGAATAGCTACAGCCATAAATTATATATCAAATTAAAGTACTCGTCAAGCTGTGTACCAGAAAACTATCAGCTTCGAGATCGATTAAGCAAAAGCTGAGATATAAGCGTGGAAAGATTTTATTTTTTTTAATTTTTTCAAGCATTACACTGATTAACTACCACAACCTTGCGAGGACACTACGCTCTCTCATTGTAATTTGATATTATTTTTGATATATTAACAACAACAACGCTTAATTCAGAAATAATAACAATTACAATGAGAAATAAGTAGTAATTTTTATTTGCTCCTCGTTGTGGCAAAGCTTTCATAGTTAATCAATACAATGCTTGAAAAAATTGAAAATATAGTAAATTTTTCCACTCTTATTTCTCAGCTTTCGGGTTATAGATCTCGAAGCTGATAGTTTTCAGGAGCTTTGCTTGATGAGTACTTTAATTTGATATATTATTTATTGTTATAGCTATTCTAGATCCCATTAATTTTTATCATTTTAATAAAACATTTTCGTCACATTCTTTCGTAATTTTATTTTCTAAAAGTTTCACTTCTACCACGTGTGAGTTGCGCACAAGATGTTTTTTTTTTCTCAAAGGACTTCCGCAATAACAACAATATGAAGTTCAAAAATTCGGACTTGTTTTCCTCAGTAACAGGTGGGTTTTCAATGTGTATAGTTTGGTTTTAATGCTTTCGGATGAATTTCGATAGTCTTACTTGATGTATGGTTTTTGAGAATATTTGATCCTGTCAAATATGTTTAAATTATGTAGAATGGCATACAATAAGTAAAATCAAATGTTTTATGAATATTTCGGAAGATTTCCTATAGCTTCAGTCACATCCGATTTTATTGGATTTTATTGAATTTTTTTGATGATTTCAGTTGAACGGGATTGTGCTTGCCAGTATTGCATGGCTTTCAAATTCATCGAATGGTTTTGATTTTACTGTATTATTTCAAATCGGTTTCGATAGTATTGGACAGTATTTGATGGTTAAAGTGATTTTCAGTAGTTTTGGCTGATTTTCGACTTAAACGCATGCTGAAAATGTAAAATTTTTCAAAGGTATTAAGGTAAGAGTATATACTTATGTTCTCGGATGAACTTTGAGAATGTCAAGTTGTTTTTAATTGTCTCTGGACACTATCAATAATATTGAATAATTAAATATAACACTGAATAGCTTTTGTTGGCGTCTGAGGATTTGCGATGATTTCTGATGAATTTTAGTGGTACTAAAGGGCTTTCCATGACCTCGGATAGTTTTCGCTGTTTTTTTTAAGGTATTGCATATCTTTTGATTGCATTGTATGGTTTATAATAAGACTGCAGACTGTTTTTCGAAAGTGATCAAGAGTTTTTAAAAATAGCAGATCAATTTTGGAGGTTTTTTACAGTGTATAATAGCTTCGATGAAATCAAATAGTTTTCAGTCAGATAATTTTTAACTGATTGGGGTCTTTTTCAATTAAATGAAGTGAAATTTCTGATAGTATGGGAAATTTTATGCTGACATCGTCTAGTTTTTTATAATTTCAGATGTTTTTAACTGGTAGTAGTAGAAAGTTTTCGATTGTATCAAAGAGTTTTTAATGGTCTGTGGCTATTTTCGATGTCAAAAAATTTCTGAAAATGATTTCGCTTCGTTTTAAACATATCAATTTGTACTTAATGGCATATTGGATGGTTTTCAATAACATCAAACGTTTATCGATAGTATCAGGTATAATTTGATAGTATCGGTTTATCAATGATACCGGAAGGATCTTCTTGACTTGTATGATTTTTGAGGATATCGTATATTATTCAGTCGTCTTACGTGGGTTTCAAAATGTTTGCGAAAAATAGGAATCATTTATTGATTAATTGATTGACTTAAAAATATATTTTTTACTATATTTGCTTAGTTAAATTTTAAAATATTTAAATTTTTAGAGACAGAAATTCATTATTAAGCTTATGACAAAATCTCTGAAAGGATTGATTTTTTAGAAAACTCAAATATCCGAATTAAACTAAGCACATCAAAATGCATGATGATAAAACTTACAATCGTCAATTTCATATTCTTATTTTTCGGAACTTATTTCTTTCAACTCAAACTCGCCAAAAGGACTCTTACTCGCCAAAAGGACTCTACTCGCTAAAAAAGACTCTAACTCACTAAAAGAACTCTAACTCGACAAAAGCTAACATTAATGCGAGTAATAACAAAATCTGTTAGTTGCGGTGATAGGACATTTCCATTTGTTGAGATTTTGGCTCAAAGTTTACAGAAAATACATACTACAATTAACAGCAAAATCCAACTTTTTCGGAGAGGGTCATATTTGTTTTGTGAATGTGAATTTCGTTGTGAATGCTTAAAACATCAACTGCTAGGTGTAAATTTTTTTGGGTTTGTGCCATCTCATGGACATATTTAGTACAAATTTGAAATCATTATTGCATGTTTTCCATTTATTTTTTGCATTGTATACTTTGAGAGTTATCAATGACTATTGATTTTTGAAATGAATATTGCATTCAATCTACTTTCTTCGAATTAAGTTAAAAGCTCTCTTAGTTCTAGCTTCGTCTTCCTTAATATTTTTCGTAAAAGATCGCAACATTGCTTTTTATACATCACTTCTTTACTATACAACAAACAATGTATAACGAAGAGGACCGATATAAAATACAAAAATGTTATTTAAATAAAATTTTCTTCCATTAAAAATTGAGTAAATTAAATATAAACATGAAATCGAAATGCCATTCAATGAAATGCCTCAAAAAAGATATATAATATGTATTCATTTTCTGTTGCTCAACCATAACACATTTTGAATTAAGAAGCTGCCGGCAGCCAACAAGGATATAACTACAACTACATTAATTAACTCATAAATCGTTGTGAATGTCTTATGACACACACAAAAGCAAACAAGCAACAAAGGATATGCAGTGGAACAAGATGATGCTCAAGTGGTAAGAAAAACAAGCCCCAAAGAAACGAAACTAGCAACAAAAGGAAAGAAAAAAGATTACACGAAAAACAAGAGAAAAATCAGCAGCAGCATTGTAAGAATGAAACCAAACAAAGACAAAAGTGGAAAAGAAGAGGTCGACTTAAAGAGAAAGAAAACATGCCAGTGTGTGTGTGTGTGTGTGTGTGCGGTAACAAAAGGATATTTGATATTTAAGAACTGCGACATGTACACGTGTGTTGCTTGTTACTGTTGCATGTATGTGTGTTTTAAGGGCGGGTAACTGCCTCAGAGAGAGAGTGAAAGAGAAACAAGCTGTAACGATTAATCATGCAAGAATTTAAACACAAAATCATGTGTATCGATGACATGTCAATTAGGTCCTTAAGCAAATTGTTTTGTTAACTTTTTGTTTTTTCAAGACTTTTCCAAAATGTATTGAATAAAGTTTAAGGTGCCATTAATAACTTCAAGATTCAGTTTAAAAAATCTTTTATAAAATTCTATTTTACTTTTTTTAAAATATTTATTTCAACTTTCGAAATTTCAGATTAATCTATAAAACTTTATTTTTATTTATTTGATAATCTATATAAGTAAATAAAATGAAAGCTGTTTTCGATGTTCGCATATCACGCAAAAACTGCTTGAACAATTTCAGTCAAATTTATTTAGGGATATTTTCTAGACGCTTGGTCTCAATCTCCAATTAAAATTATCACGATATTCTTGTTTTTAATAAAATTTTTTCATATGATATAAAACTTAAATTTTTTTACCATTCTTTTACTTCTAGGGGTGGACCTGGCCTAAGATGGGGAGCGTGCTATTTGCAGCTGTGTTCATAGCGTTACAATTTGCCACCGGCGGCCTGGCCAACCCTGATGCAAAGCGTTTATACGACGATCTCTTAAGCAACTATAATCGTTTAATAAGGCCTGTGGGCAATAATTCCGATCGTTTAACGGTCAAAATGGGCTTGCGGCTATCACAACTCATTGATGTTGTAAGTATGAAAAAAATTCATAAAAAAAAATCGTAGCATGATTTTAGGATGACAGCAGAAAAATTATTGTGTTTTTTAATAAAAAAAAAGAATACTCGATGAAAAGTAGCCTTAAATGTAACATTTGTTTCTATGAATGCAGTTGCTAAGTTTACTTATTTTACATTAAGACTGATAGCCTAAAATTATGCAACGAAAGTTATGTTTTCGTAGATTTCCATAAAGCACAAATATTGCTGTGGCCATTTAAATTTTGTGTGCAAGTTATTATCTTAAAATAATTTTAATCAGTATATAAGTCTAGGCATTATTAAAATTGAAAATAAAATTTAATACAGTCCGCACAAACATATTATATCACAAACAACACCATACAACATATGACATATCAACCATAAATGTGTTATTAAAAATCAATTAAGAAATTTTCTATGTTAATTTAATAACTGCATGCCTTAAAATAGGCAACAACAAAACAGTGTTGCATAATTGACTTAAATGCGCAGTAAGCAGCAAGAAAACTGAAGTTGACATAAGCAAATTGCTGAAAATATCTAAGGTTAAGTGTTATTGAAACATAAAACTTAACTTCAAATACATATGTACAAACTTTTCGTTATGGCCTAAAAGTTACAAAAATAGTTAGGCTGCCTCTTGCAACAGCAGTAAATCTAGCAAAGTTTATTCCGCATGATTAATAAAAAACAATAGAGCTTTATTACTGATAACTTAATTGTAAATTGATTATATTAGGAAAACCATAACAACAACAATAAGTACAATATTGCAACAGATTTTGTTGCATAAAATCATGCGCTTGAAAGTTCCTAATTGACTGTATTGTTGTTGTTTGTTGCGCATCATTGCTTATGTATATAATATTTGAGGATGCAATTAGAGTACATATTCATAATTATTTTAATGCATACACATGAGAAATAGTTTTTTTTCTTCACTGTAGAGTTAAAACAATCAGACTTTTTGGATGATTTCACCGTGTCACTAATCAGACCAAACGGTTACCATTTGAAAATGTGAAAATTCCTAATGAATTTTTTGTAGATTGGCAAGAGACCAGTGATGGAAATATCTTTCAATACAGAGAGAAATAATAACACCTCATCAGAAAATTTATTTTCTTGAAAAAAAATCAAAAAATTCACGGCACTTTCGATGATTCAAGCGTTTCAAGTCATGCGTGATAACAATTTGGTTAGAATGTAAGCGCGAGATCTTCCGTAAGCTTTGCTATGTTAGTGTAGCAGATATTTCAAACTGTTGAAAAGCCTAGTAATCGATAAATTTTGGTTTTCAATGACACTTGCCTGAAATGGAGCAAAATTGTTGTCACTTTAATCGAACTTTTTTTACCGGCACGTAAACATTGTGTACCGAAATATAATGTTCAAAAAACAAACGTAGTTTGATGATTAGTGTGCATACGAGACCAATTGTGACGAACATAATATGTGAATCATGCACGATAAAATTGTGAATAAAACACTACTATTTTGATATAAAAAATAAAATTATTTCCAAGCGTTGCTGCGTCATTTATTCCTTCAATTTAAAAAAAAAAATACTATTTCGTCAAAAATCCTATATAAAGGGTGGTCTTTTAAGCGTTTGTTTTTTGAATATTTAAAGAAAGTACAAAAAATTGCAAAAATTAATTAAATATTTATTAAAATCGATACATCAATTTCTGCCATTTATTGTGTAAAGATTATTTTTTGCAAATGTTGCCCACGGCTACGCCCGAGGTGGTCCATCCGTAAGCTCTAATTTTTGCATACTTTTTCCAGTATTTCGGCTGGTATCTCACCAATGGCAGCGTAATGTTGTCTTCCAGGGTTGCAATTGTGGCTGACTTGTTTTGTGCACGAAAAACTTCACGTAGTCCTACAAAAAATTGTCTAGTGGGGTCAGTTTGCAGTGGACTGTTCCAAAACGTGAGCATAACTGCTCACTAAGCTCGCCTCTCTTGCTGGCACCGTCTTGTTGTAACCACATCTCAACCAAGTCCAATTCTTCCATTTTGGGCAAAAAAAAGTCGCTAATCATCGGACAAGCTCTTGAACTGCCTCTGGCTGCTCTTCAGACCAAATTCGGCAATTCTGTTTGTCGACGTGCCCATTGAGCTAAAAATGAGCTTTGTCGCTCAAGAAAATTTTTCGATATTAATTCGTTTTTTCACATTTTTCAAAGTGCACGAATTTTAAAAATAAAATTCAATAATAAACATACGCTGTTCGGTTATTAGTCTATTCATGGTAAAATGGCAAATCTTATTAAGCATTTTTGGAGTTAACATATGTTACATAGCATGCATGAAGTGCCAAAGAACTTACACTGAAAAACCAAATAGCAAAAAAAATCACCAATTTGCATTTTCTTAATTCAAAATCAATCAGAATCAAAAATCAAACAAAATAGGACCGTAACCTTTTCGTGTGCATTGATCGAATAGGTCATAGTTTCATACCTTCATGGTAGAGTTTTGAGTTCACAAATGAGATATACCAGCTCATTCCCGAAACTTTGCTCGCGCATATTCTACGTACAATTTCGACTCATTTATGGTTGTGTCTTGTGCATCCATTTATAAAAATTCTGAAATATAAATTTATAATGGTCCCAGTATTGATGTTATATGGGAGATGACACGCCTACTCATTCAATCCAGCCCACATTTTTTTTTTTTTTTTGCAAAATAATTAACTCAAAAAACGTAAGGACATATATCCACGTTTCAAATTTCTTAGCGCTTGATGATTTTGTCTTATCTAAAGCAAACGCCACGTCACAATTTAAAATATTGCCCACATTTTCTAAAATTTATACACATATAATAATACATACAACAAAACTTATATACACAAAAACAATTAAAAAAAAATAATAATTACAAAAACAATAATTGAGCTTAGCTACTACAGCTATTCTTCTTAGCTATTAAGCTAGGAGCTTTACTTCAAGTAAAAAGATTATTGAACAAATATGTCTCCAGATTTTTATTTTTTCAATGGGAAGTGCCACACCTATCTCTTTATTCCCTCATAAAAAGTATAGTAACTTATGTCTAATGTCTCACTTAAAGAAATCTTGTCGAATAATGTCGTCGAAATCGGCAAAGTTGTTAAGCCATTTAACGACAAACAAACAATCCTATATTTATTTATATTTCTAGTAAGGATATTTAAATGTGTAAGTAGCCTTTGATTTTCGCTCTTGAGCAAATGTTATTTTCTGTTTGACTGCGTGTATGTTTTTTTCAAAATTTTATATTTTTCAAATCCTCAAACGTGAATTGCTAAAAAAAAACAAAATGTGAACTTACTTCAACGACATGAAAAAAACCTACAACATCAATAAAAATGAATGAGCTGGCAAAATAAAACATAGCACGGAAAGAGGATATTTGAGGCGGGGTTTGCCTGTTATCATAAATTTTTTTTTGGTTTTCATCTTTTTGTTAAAATACGCGTACTTTAAAAGCATACAAACGGTTTTATTCGAAATCAAAGTGATGCTTTGATTTCCTAGAAATTGTTGCTTTTTTTGCTGTCATTTTTTCCTTTTTTTATTTAATTTCATTTTCTATGGTTGCTGATAAGACTTAAAGGGAATTTTCGAAGAAAAAAAAAGGGCATTGCCTACCACAATATAACGTTAAGATAAGTATTTCATACAAAAAATAAAAAAAAAAAAAAGAAAATTAATGACACCAGGGGCTAAAACGAAAATGACGACAATTACATGTATAGGAAAATATAAAAAACGCTGTAATATATGATGGATATATGTGCTAGGGTGTCACTACATAATTTTACTTCAATAAGGCTTGAATAAAATAAATTAAAGGCTAACAATAATTTCATTCATAACCCAGCGGCAAATACTTTATAAACAACATCGATGAATAGTTATAATCATTGTAGGCAGTAATGCTCACAACTCTAGCTACAATGACCGCTTTGTAGTCAGCTTGCCTACATCTCTATATACAATGTGTAACAAACGAAAGGCAGATTCCCTTAAAATATCGCTTACTAAGTGCCTGTATAGTGCAGCGAGTTGCCTACATCTCCACATACAAAGCACGTAGCCAAAAGGCAAGGCCGCTTACATTTCCATATACAATGCAGGCAGCCAGCAAGCAGACTGTCTACAGCTTCATATAAAAAGCAGGCAGCTAGCAAGCAAATAAACAAAATATCACAGCAACAGTTTCATTTGTGAAACATAAAACACAAAGGATATAGCTTTTCATACATGAAAAATCAAAGTACTTCATCGATTATCCGCTGGGAATAGAATGAAAGAGTTTTGTTTTATATCCTTCAGAGAGTCTTGTGCTTTGATAGATATTACTTCTATGGAAAGCAAAAACTTCTACTCAACGCCAAGTATTATCGAATCTTAAAGCCTTAAAAATCAAGGCAAATCGAGTCACTTTGAACCAATTTTCGGATAAATAATTTAAGCTCAATTTCTGAGATTTTTTTAAGATGTTTCTTTGAAGTTTTCAAAATAACAAAAATCTAAAAGATACTCTTAAGGGATACCCTAACATACAGCGCTGTCATACGCTTGTAAGCAGTTTCCTTTCATGTTGCTACACGCCATGTGCTGCTGCTGCTGCCGCCATTCTCTGCAGACAATTAATGTGCGTTGTAACGCTGATAATGCGTCGTTACCGATAATTAAATTCTTCAACATCAAGTTGTTGATTTTCTCCTCTCCTTATTATTTTATTTTCTTTTTCCTCTTACACATTCAGTAGCATCAAGTAACGTGTGGGTTGATTTTTAACCTCGTAATAATATCCTTAAGTTACATGTTGTCGTTTTTTTTTTTCATTTTCACTTTCTTTGTATATTCACTTTAATCAATAGCTTTGTTCTATTGTTTGGCTTTAATGACAGCAATATCCTTTTAACATACAATATCCTTGATATGAAACACTTGCAATAAAATTAATTTAATTGCCAACGCTTTAAAGTTATTTGTGTGCTTATACAGTTTACATGAAAGAGGTATAAAAATTATCGCATGATAGAAAATTTATTGAGAATTTCAAGTGCGTGCATATACTTTTTAAACAGGAAATACTTTAAGAAGACATAACGATTTTATTAAAAATATCACTGGAATATAAAAGCAGTGCCAATTGGTGCTGATTTGACATTATCGGTAACAGCATGTATAGTTTTTAAGAAAATGGAGCTTGAAACCCCCGAAAAAGGCATTTTTGTGTCTTTTTGGATAACAGTGGACGTGGAGTCCTAGAACCACATGAATGTCTTAAATTGAAGTTTGTATTTTCCCCTTTCGATCTCAATAAACCTAAAATATTTTGGAGCTGAACTTGAAGCCCTGGGAAACAAACAATCAGCAGTTCTGTGGTTGAAGGATCTTTTGCTTATGAAATTTGAGGATCACAATTAAAGGGTTCTTTGTACATTAATTGACATAAGAGTTCTTTAAGGGGGTGCGATGTAATAATCATGGAATGTTTAATTTGTCTTTGGAAGGATCCAAATGAAATTCATGACTGGAAACGGATAAATTTTCTATCCTCTCTTACTCCCAATAACGGCCACTGACAGATCAAAGGATTACAGGGCTTCAAGGTTAGATGCGTTTACTTTATATTTAATTTATAGTAATGGAGAAATTCAAGCTTCAGTTTGAGCTATTTTGAAACATTCTAGGACTCCGGGTTTCAAAATGGGCCACAAAAACCTTTTTTGAGGGGTTTCAAACCCCATTTTCTTAAAAACTACACTTGGTGGACATATTTTGAGTCAAAAGTAGTGTTCAGCGTGCAAAAATCTAATGAAAGAATCTAGTCACTTACCAGTAGCAGACGGAAAGTTGAAATTTGCAGACCACTGTAATCCTTGTTGCCGAAAAAAAATATCACAAAAATATGAAAATTCCAAAATAAATAAGTTACAAGAAAAGCCGCTGTATATTCGTCAAAAATATATGAAAGTTTTGTTAAAAAATTTTTGCTTTAAAATCTTCTCAATAAAAATCTCAAAAAGAAAAACTTTTTAGCATTGAAATTGCAATTTATATTTAAGATTTTATTAAATGCAAACTTTTTAATTCCACCCCGAACTTAAGTGCCAAAAAATTTAATATATTTTCAATAAATCAATTAAGTTATCCTTTTCTGTTTGCAAATTGAAATCATACCAATTGAGTATCACACACAGGGACGAACCCCACTTGAACCACCTGAAATATAAATCTACTGCCACACTATAATCTCCATGACGCTGTCTTTAATCGAACACAATATAAAAAAGGACTTTAGCACATCCTTGTGCAGTAACATGGGTGGTCGTCGGTCACTTAGTGCATACAGCATTTTGCACTCACTTCCTCAGTTGCAGTGCAAGTTCATGTTGTCGTTATTGTTGTTGTTGTTGTTTTTGTTATTGCACGTATCATAGAAAATTTTTGTCATTATCATGGCCAACACGTTCGACTGCAATCGTTTATAATAAGTCATCGAGTGTAACGTAAATACTTCAAATTCCAATCTGTGTATTGAGTTCGTGTTGCACTTGTGACCAACAGCAGCAGCACGATAAGGAAAAGGATGTGACCAATAGACGGACTATGCTATGTTAGCTTTGTTGTTGTTGTTATTGCTGGTGACAGCTGTTACTGCCATCATCATCATCATTGTGGGGGGGGAGGGGGGAGGGGGAGGACAATGAAAAATTGCAATTTTGCTGAATTTTTGTAAAATTTCATGCTACCGAGAACAGTGATTATGTGAATTTTAAAGGATGACAGAATCGTGATAACATTAAATTATGCTTTAATCTAAAGGAATTTAAAAGGAGTGACGGTCTACTTTTTTAAGGACAAAAATTTTGCTAACAAAGTTATAAGTGAAAATTATTTTTCCTTTGCTTAAGAGAAATTTTGTTTATTTGACATAAATCAATTTGATATATTGAAATGAACACTTAAGTTTTTAACATTTCTGGACAATGCCACGCCAAGTTGTTTCAATCCACGAATTTTTATTTTAAAATGCTACAGTCATGTAGTGCTCTTATCTCAAATTTTGTCGCAGTCCCTTTGAATCATTTGAGGACTAATAATTTAAAGTATTTGCTTCAATGACAATTTCAACTCTGAAATTTTTTTGCTATTTATCTAAGAAACAATTTTGTCATATAGCGATCTATTTAGAGTTTTCTTTTATGTATATATTAATCAGAGAATTTCGTTAATCAGTTAATCAGTTATTTTCTCATGTCTCCCTTGCATTTAATTTGAGAAAGTTAAGTTTGGTAAAAAAATAAGTCCAAAAATGAGTCCATTCTCTTTTTGCTTAACCTTAGAACCGTGTATGGTTATATTATCCTTATCCCGTTTATTGGGGCACTTTATACCCCATATGACAATTGTATACATTTTCAGTGTTAATTACATTCTTTTGGAAATACATAGTTGAAATAATTTTATTTACATGTTTTCAAGCAAACAAAGAATGGCTTTTAATTCTCTTTTGAAAATTGTTTGGGGAATCCAGTACCCCAAATAAGCTTCTAAGGTTAAAGTGCTTTAACTGTTCTTTTTTTTCAGTTTTATCAAAATCCATTGAGTGGACTTTGTAATGTGACGATTCAATACCTTACTACTGAGACATTGCAAACTTTTTTATTAACAAACGAAAGCAAATTTCCCAAGTGGTTTGACCCACAATTTTATGTTGAAACCGGGGCCCGGTAGAAATTGAAAAACTTCTGAAATATCCGGGAATTATATTACA
Source organism: Tricholauxania praeusta (assembly GCA_949775025.1). Classification (NCBI taxonomy): domain Eukaryota; kingdom Metazoa; phylum Arthropoda; class Insecta; order Diptera; family Lauxaniidae; genus Tricholauxania; species Tricholauxania praeusta. The sequence goes on from OX459029.1 coordinate 155,488,023, forward strand.
CAAAAATTTAATTTTTAACATTGGTGACTTCACATTTCCCACAAATAACTTTATTTATTACCATTTTAAGGAAAAATTATTTTATGTTGCGAATACCGGGAATTTCTACCTTTCAACTTGGGCCCTCTGACCGCAACAATACCTCTTTTGATTTCGCGCAAATTTTGTATGAGTATACCTTAGAAAAGGACTTAAGACTTAGAAAAGAGGAAAATAAATCTACAGTTTTGTCTAATGAACGAGATAGCGATGCTCAAAAACTGACTAATCACCGAATAAATTTTTTTTTTTTTCAAAAATTTACTGAAATTCATACAAACATTTCAGAGCAACCTTTTTAAAAAAACTTAAAATTTATATCGATTTTTTAAAAAAGATTTGCAAGGGCATCAAAAATAACCAATAAACTATTAAGGTATGTTATCCTTTTTATCTCAATTTTCATCTTTTTGATATCCTTTATTTGATATGTATGCCAATTATTAATAAATTAGCTAGATTGGGTTAGAATCTTAGCTTGGAACCACAACGCCTCTTATTTTTAAACGATTTTGGAAAACAAACCTTAGTGGTTTTAAGCGTTGAATCGAGCAGCAAAACTTCATTCCCTACCATTCATATCTCTTCAGCATATACTTACAAGCTCGTTTCAACGTAAGAAACTGCAAAGGTTTGTTTTCAAAAATTATTCTTAAATAAAAGTCGTTATGAAATGAAAATTTTCGATATTGTTGAAAACATTTTCGAATGCTTCACTATGAGAGATTACACGTCTACTTCTTTAATCCTAATTAGTCTGAATAATAAGTTTGCTAGATTTTGTTGGATATATCTCTGCTAATTTTTCCAACTTTTTTTTTAACAACAACTGAAACTTCTCGGCTTAGTATATTATAAATGTAACTTCAAGAAAAACGACAGAAGCGGTAATTACCACTACATATCTCTTAATGTTCGTTATTCCATAAGTTGACATTAACGCTTTTCTCTTGAAATTCTAAAAAATTTTTGTTTGCTTAAGAAAAATTCACTCTTGAGTTTTTGTCCCTACTTAAACCTTCGCAGATCGATGGGGTCTAATAATGAAAAATGGTTCAAGTCATATAGCTAAGTCGGTCAAAGCTACTCCAGCAAGGAAATGTATTAACTAATTATTTATTGGAACCCTTTAAGTCATCCGCTTAGCAATTTTACTTTAATGTAATGAATTGAACTGAATTTTTCTTTTTTTTTTCTAAAAAGTCTGCTACCAAATGGGCTAATTTTTGCAAGCAAATTATGAATATTTTTGTACTTAAATTTTTTCCATTCAGCCTTTGGTATGTGAAACTTTTAAGTAGCGTTTCTTGCTTTTAGTTTTACTCTTTACAGTTTTTTCTATCTGTTTATGTATGTAATATTTCGGACGAACATTGCACAAGGACCTAAAGATTTTTACAGATTTTGTTAAAATTAAATTTAGTATTCTTTTTCCTGTATTTATGTGGAACGTTTCATATAGACTGATTCACTTTATTGTTCAAATTCATTAATGGAACTAACTATTTATTTTCTCTTTTTTTCAGAATTTAAAAAATCAAATCATGACGACGAACGTGTGGGTGGAACAGGTAAGTTTTAAAAAAATTATTAGAAATTAATAAAATTTAAAATTTTTAAGTCTTGATTATAATCTTTACGTAGACATTGCATGTTGTAATGTAGTTGTATATACAGCATAAGAATAACAAAAAAAAAAACAAAAACTAATAATAATCCATTAAACTTAAACTTAAGTCTCATTAAAATTAATACACATAAAAAAATAAATTAAATTGTAACATTAGTGAAATTACTTAAAATTACTTTGAACATTTTTAATATATTATCATTTAATTCATTACAAAATAAACTTTGTATAAAAAGTAATAATTTTGACGATTGATTTGATTTTAAAAATTTGCAATGCAAATTCTATTTGCATGCACATTCTGCTAAAGGCATAATAATAATAATATACATAGACGTATGTATGTATTAGGAAATATGCACTATAATGTTGCTGTAATTGTAAAACGCGCTGTTGCAATTTAGTCTGTTGTATAAGCCACTGAAATAATTGAGTATGATGTGCACGTAAAATTGTAAGCTTCTATGTACATACATGCAACATATTCAGATAATACAAATGTATGTACTATATTAATGTTGGGACAAATCTATATAAGCTTTCAATATCTGCTGCTGCTTTATTACTGCATTATTTTATTGTATAACATGACGTATGAGTAATCTTTAATTTATTAGGCTTAATAAATTATACAACAGCGACGATATTTTGTTCAGTTTGTAGCTCAGCAAACTTTGGTTAAAAATGCTTAGTCTTTTTCACAATATTTTAAAACATGTTTAAATGTTTCTTAGTTTGAAAATCTATGATATTTAATTTTGGCAATATTTTTGTACTTGAAGTATTTGACTATGCCTTTGATAATTCTACTTCGATGCAGCTAAAAATCGTTAGGCCTTGAACATTTTTCTTGGCTTAAGTTGTGTTTGAATAATTGCAAATTTGGTTGCTGGCCACTTAAGCAGAGGCATTTTTTTAGTCAAAAATAATTACAACGAAAAGCAAAAAAAAATAAAGAAATATTACAGCGATAATGTATGTGCTTGTATAGATTTGAAAAGCTTAATTTGTGCTGATCAACTATACCAAATAGTGTATACACCTATCACCTGATACATATTAATAAAATACACACAAAATTTGAAACTTTACACAGTTTTTGATGTTCATAACTGAAGATTTAGACTTAAGAGTGCAAATTGAAGATCAGATTCAAACTAAGAGTATCAGGCTTACCCAGAATCATACCTTACTGCAGTTTTAAAATCTTTTTTTTTAATTTTAAGATTTTTACAATCAAAGTTCCAGGCTACAGAAAATGTTAATTTTTTAGCAATTTGCAACTGTGAAATCAATTGTCGCCGAAATCACGTAATTTGACACAGAATTATTGCTTGTGGCTATGTGTGTACTTTTTAGCTTATATTGATAACCCAGCAATAATTTTCGCTTTGAAAATCTATGGAACTCATATTATTTCGGAATTAAGTGCTCAATTGATAGCGAAAGTAAACGAAAATTTGACCACTAGACTTCACTATATTTTTGACAGTTTCAGCGCACATTGGCACAAAATTATACTCAAATGATAAAAAAACTGAAATTTTCTAACAAATGAAGAAATGCAAAATTTAGATCATTTGAACAACTGTTCATGTTTTAATTCAATTCAGTATAACGACATTCTAAGAAAATACTAAATTTTATCCCCTATGTTCCATTTTTGAAATTGAAGCTCTTACTTTCGGATTTTTTCCTAATACCTTCAGCATAAAGTGTTAAATTTGCTGTTACTTCGTCATGTCAGTCACATTATTAACAAGAAATCAACAACAAAGAAAAACTCACTGATCCAACAACTAGAAATTATGGTACTACTCTTCGTAAAAAGAAAAGTTGCTCATACGTCATGATGACCAAAATAAACGAAAAATGTTTTATGAGCTCATCGGAAGTAGTTCGATGTATTTAATCTCATTTATGACATGGTTAATAATTTAATCTGTAGAGCCTTTCTTAAATAACGAAAATCAATTATGGGTCGACCTCATTACCAAGTTTTCTCTCAGGCTTTGTCTAATGTTGTTTTCAACCTATTCTTGATGGAAACGTAATTAGAAAGAAAGCTTTGACACTTAGTTGCTCGGTTTCCATGTAAATTAAAGCCCCTATTTTAGGGTAACTCTTGATGAGTCTTAGTTGATAATAATATTTTGAATATTAGTCAATGCTCGTATTGGCATTATAAGTAAAAAACGGTTTTTTTTATAAAACCTCCCTATGTTTTCCATATTATATGCCAGTTTATATACCAAAGAGACTTCAAACTTTTTTAACGTTTTACATTTCAAATGCAGATTTTGATATTTCAGTACTGATATAATTTTGTTACGTAGAGCTTTAGATATTTTCCATTTATTTTTAAGTTTTTAGAGTGACAGCTAATAAGCTAACAACAGCAAAAAGCTAATACTAAGCCATGCGCTTAAGTTTTTTTAATTTTCATTTTATTTCTAATATTACAAACAAAAATAATACCAATTTTCGTAAGAATATTATTCAGTATTATATGTTTCTTTTGAAACTATAGCATAAGTCGCACATGGAATTTCTCACACACACATATACATACATACACACACACTAGAGCATTAATTGCAGCGCACACAAACCCAAAGCTTATGACAACTTACCAAACACTTTGCAACCACAAAACTGTCGCATCGCGTTTGCTGCTACTTAGCATAATTGTAGTCAATATGTGAGTTTGCATATTGAGAACGTATGTGTGTTGGTATATTTAAAGTTAAAATGTTTGTATGTATGAGGAGAGTACATACGTACATACATACGTTATGTGGCCAACAGCAATTTGGATTTCACATAAAAGCAGTACCACATATTGCACATGCATTTACATATCAGTAAAGTTTCACTATCAGTAAATGCATTAATCATACACTCAACAGAAAAAAAAAAACAGTACAAACTTAAATGTAGATAAAATATATGCAAGTGTGGGCAATTTTCGAAAGATTGAACACACACACTTTGACTTAAAAATTAGAACTAATATGCAAATTAGAGTGTGGCTTATTAAATCATTAAAAATGTATATGAAAAGAAAGTTATTAATGGAGAACAATTTTTCTGACGTAGACTTATCTAGGCTTTTATATAATATAAAGTACTCTATTTAATGTTTTGTGAAGAAACACTCAGTATAAAATTGCATGCATAGAGCTTTTGTATGAGCAGTTCCGCAATAAGTTGCCTCCTACAATTTTTGTGCTAAAGCAGGTGGATCATTACTTTATAGAATGTCCCTCATATAAAACACAACGTATACACGCGCGACAAAAGTTACATCGCTGTCATGTTGCGGTTGATCTTTGAGTGTAAAAATTACTGGTGGCTGTCAGTGGGATATAGGTCTTTTCCACTTTATTAACATTAACATAATTTGTTGCTGGCACTTTTGTTGCATTTCGCGTGCATAGCATTGCATAATTTTAGGCAGTGGACGATTTATGTTGGTTAATAAATGAATGTTTTTTTTTTTAATAAAATAGGCTATTTCTAAACAATATTTCTAAGCAATAAAAATAATATTATATTTAAAACATACAACAACCTTAGTTATTGTGCAAATTTTACTATTTTCGCACCTAAAATTATGCTGCAAAATTTTGGTTTTTTTTATATGAATATCAAATTTATAGGAAAACTGTTAGAAAACTTAATCCCAAGTGGTGCAATAATGCATTGATTTCTTAATACACTGTCATTTTCACTAACTTTTACGTTAAAATTTTATTATGATTAAAAAGTACACTATCACTTAATGTTAATGACAGTGAGAAATTATCCCACTACCACCAGTAGAAGTAAAACGATTTTTGCCACCCAGCACTTAGTGATTATGTATTGCACATCCCAATATCATTAGCAACTAAGTGGTAGCGAAATTTTAGTGACACTAAAAATAAATGCTTATTGGTAAATGGAAATTTTGATATAATTTTGACTAAAATATTTTGTGGTAATGGAATTTTATGCAACTAATGCTAAAAACAATTAAGAGTGAAATATGGTGTACTAGTCTGGTATGATGCACGTAGCTTAAAGTGACAAAATAACTCTACTTAGTATAAAAAAAAATTTTTTTGGAAATGGATTTTAAAAGGTCTTTTCAAAAGTGTAGTTTTCAAACTAAAAAAAACGTTAATTCAAGAAAATTTTCACTAGATATTTAAATCTAATTTCAAATAATAAGTTACGTTGGAAAAACGGTGAAAATTTTGATTGAAAATACATAAAAATGTAAGCAAAAAAAAAACTTTAAAGAGAAGTTTTATGTTTTTCAAAAATTTTGATAACATTTATGAGGAAAAAATTATGGTAAAAAATAGCCATAATTGACAAAGAACTTAAAGCATTTTTATATGAAGTCCCAAATTTCTGTTAAGTTTTTTTAAATGATTTTTCCTAATTGCCGAAAGTTTAAATCTGCACAAAAAGCTATAAAAATATATAAATCTCCAGCAATTTTAAGCATTAAAAAATATTCTAAAAGCTGCATACAGCATTTTAATTGCTTAAAGAAACAAAGTTCACTTCTAAAAGTCATAAACACTTCATTGTTACACCTTTGTCTAAAATAAAAACTACCAAAAAGTATGTGTCTTACTCAGCTACTACAAGTGCTGCATTAGTTTGCACCATTAACTGTATGCAAAGTGGACAAGTGTTAGCTTTCTAAGAGCCTATGAATGCCTTAAAAATAAAATTTATTGCTGTGAGCCTATTAAGCCTGAGAAACGTCATTTTTAACTGTCAGCTTAAGGTGCTGAGAAACTTTTTCTGCAATGGTCAAAAAGCAATGCATTGAAATTTTAGTTAAATAATAAAAAAAAATGTGAGAAAAATATCTCTATATTGCAGAGTTGATTACAAAAGGAAACTAGTCATTTTAAAAGGCTTTATTTATTTATTTTTTTTTTTAATTTCTTATAATGTTCTTAATATATTGGTAATGTTAAAATTAATTCATTCAGGATCTTTCACATTTAATAATAGAGCAAAAATATCAATGCTGTATTATTTTTTTTAAGTCTAAGTATAGCAATACTTCTGACATTGAGTGGCACTGCCCAAAAGATTATCGTTTAAAAGACAAAAACCGAAAATATTTTCTTTAACAGGACTCAAAAAAGGATTGACTTTTCACACAGATGTGCAGAAAGAACTTGGGGTAAAATAAAACGAAAAATATAGAATTAATGAGAAAAAAAATCTTAAAATTAATATCAGATTGCATAAATAATTTTCTTAGAAAACAATTCTTAGCTCTGATAGCTCTTCTACAAAAGATTTCGGTTGGACGATTTTTCTTTTATTATTTAGCTATTTTTTTTTTAGGCAAACATAGTCAAAGTTGAACCTTGGATACATTAACTAATCACTAAAATTGTTCATGTTTGGAAACTTTTTTTACTATAAAATAACGAAAAATTCGAAGGTTTATATTTTTTATATTTAAGTTTAATCTATTGGCTTTTCTTCAAAGACATTCTTTCTTGTGCCATGGCCACTTTTTAGGATTAAGTGGGAGCTGAAAAAAAACAATTGTTTTGGATATTATTTTGAAAATTAATCAAAAATATTAAAATTAATTAAATGTGGACAAAACCTACACAAAATAGATTCAAAAGGACTAATGTTATTCTTCACAATAAAAATTATACATTTATCCAGATTGTTTAGGTCAGCTATATATAGCACTCAATTATGGTGATGCGTATACAGAATCATTGGCCAATTCCCAGGAAAACTATTTGGCAATTTTTATTTTTGAAGATGTCAAAATTTTTGAGTAGGCGCTAAAAAATTCAAAACCTTGAAGAAATAACATTTTTCGATTAGGTCAAGCGCCGAATAAATTCATAAAAAATTTTGACTAAAAATTTTTTCCGATCGACCTCAAACTTATTTTCCGCCATTTAAAAAAAAAAAGTATGCTGAATATTTTGGTACTATATGGGCTAAAGGACGGAGATGCACTTCCGCATGTTGGCTCTTCTCTTGCTGTCGTTACTTTAACAAGTCACATGGATTTTATTCTACTTTGAGTCATTGATTTCTATTGATTAAGTATAGCGCAGAGAAATGCCAACCTTTTCGTTGGTTTTATTTTGGCTCTAGGTCTTTTTTTTTAAAATTTTATTACAAATTTTTATTAATTCCCAGTATTTCGAAAAACATTGTTTTTCATCTTTTTTTTAGTTTCTTTCCCCTGAGGATGTTATTTCGAAATATTGAGAAATAATTAAAACTTGATAGTAAAATTTTTAAAAAAAGACCTAGAGCCAAAATAAGACCAACGATTCTATAATTTTTTACAAAGAAAATATTGACAGAAATCCACATCAAAAAAATGAATTTTCTTTTGAATTTTTCTTTTCAATTTTTCGCCCATCTCTACATTGATCTTTAAAAATTTTCCTTATTTATACAAGAAACCTTTCTTCTTTCATTTTTACCGAGCACCTTGGTTAGTGTTTGTGTCTCATTATTATTACTCATCTAAAAGCTGATGAAAAAAATAATTATTGCTTAAAAAAATATACAAACTTTGTGAAAACTTTAATACTTACATGTAATAGTTACAATTTTGGAACTTCCCTGAGTTCACATCTGAATCAAAAAAGAACATTTTGAAGTTATCGGAAATTATTTATAATGCACAAAAAATTAAGCAAAAATATTTTGCACACACCTCACTTTTAAAAAAAAAAAAAATGAATAAAACACAAATAAATTGTAAAGTGTGCATTTAGGCGCATATTTGGTCAACACATTGAATTGAGAAGCCCACAAACACTTGAGCGACATAGAAAAACAACCAAATATTTGCGTGCATAAAATTGCTTTCGGTAGCATGACCGAACAGGACTAACTATTATTTGCATAAATACAAACACACGCACACACACACACGCATACGCACACGTAACAGCTGAAGTGCTTAAAAGCTTTCAATTTTTGAATTTAAATTGAAAATGTGTTGGCACCATCTACTTTTTTTTTGTTGTTCTCTCCCTCAATTCTGCACTCCTTTTTTTAAATTATTTTCCTTTTCTCTCTTTATTTCGGTAAAATTTACATTTGCTACTTTTTACGCTACGGCTTCTTCTACACTAAGCTCCAACATTTTTTTTTCTCTTTTTTTGTCTCACTTTTATAAAATTTATTGACCCTCGAAATGACGCTTACATGAATTTAGCATTATTTTATGCAAGGATAAGGGATTCAACGAAATAAATGTTATTTCCATTTACATGGTTGATGGCGGTGGTGGTGGTGGTGGCTGCTTAGCAAGGATGTCTCGTTAAATGCGAAATGCATGTCGGCATAGCATGGCATGGCGTTGTGCACGTTGTGTAAATGCGTTCGTTGTTCACTGTAATAATACATAGAGGGCAGCGGTGACAAAGCAGCATTTTAAATAAATAAAAGGATTGGAAAATACTTGAAGTATTGCATAGCAGCTTGAAATTTCTTTCATTGTTTTGACAATATATAGCACAGTCGTACTATTAAGAGTGAAAATCTGTGATGTTGGATTTTAAAAATTAATAAAAAATCGAAGTTTACTTGTTCGTTCATATGATATCGGAGCAGCACACACGTTTGAATTAGATGTTACACATACGACATGTTGAACTAAAAGTCTTGCTATGCTTTGAATAAATAAAGAGAGATATTATGTGTCAAATTTACATGGTATACTTAACAGTTTCCAATATTTTGATATTTGAGTTTTTCATTTAAGTAACCAAAATCTATATTAAATCCTACCTTCTAGTCAAGCTTTTAAAAAATAAATGCTAATGAAACTAACTTTAAGCAACAAGGAAACGAAATGAAGAAAACATTAAATGGTGCTTTAAATTATAAAGATCTTTCGTTCGCAAAGTATTGATGACATTTGGGTTTTGTGGAAATGTGCTGAATGGAAAATTGTAATGTAACTCTTTTCGACATAACAAAAACTCAACACAAGTTTGACTTTTTTATTCGAGATTAATTTACTAAACAAAAATTATAAATAGTCTTAACTGCAAGGAAAACCATGGTGTATGGGAATGCGGAATACTACAAAAAGAAAAATTCGTTTTAGCCCGCCAATGGTTTCGATAAGTTATTTTTAAAAAAAAACTAATTATTTAAATATCACTCATACGACATGGTTTCTACATAATAATGAATTTTTCTAAATTTTGCGAGTCTTTAGGTGGCTGACTCATACAGCTGCAATCTTATCAATCCTTTTTGACACACGAAGTGTCTCTAAAACCTTAGCCATTGTTGCTTTTGCTACATTTCGCATTACTTTCTATAATATTTTTTAAAACTCAACATTACGCCACCGATGCAATGAACAGTAAAATTTATATTGAATTCTATAACATAGTTAAATTATGAAAAAAACCTATAATTTTCATAAATGGCCACTTTACAATAAGGAATTTTCCAATAAAAAACTCGAAAAAAGCGACAAATTTGAAGTGAAATTATAGCTAATGTTGTATGATTTTTAAGCCAATTTCAAGTCTTATTTGAAACGATTGTAGTAAATAGAGATTTATATAACAAATTCATGATGCATCATGAAATAATTCTTTGTGAAAAAATAAAACATCGCTAATAGTACAGAAGGCATATAATTTTTCCAGTTGCAAGCCTTGTCTTTACTTTGAGTCTGTCAAAAAGTCTTAACATAATTACACTTCACCGCAAAATGTAATTTAAAAAACTCAATCCACAAGAATTTCTACAAAGTTCCATTTTAATTTCTTAGTACGGAAATAATAATTACAAACCGGAAGTAACAGTTACAACCTGCTGTGCAGCAACAGCAAGAAAATGCAATGCAGTAGCAATTTCGGAAAAAAAAATGTGTAGGCGTCAAAGGTTTCGAGTACATGAAATTAAATTTCCGCTACTCGACATGCAATAGAATGTCCTGTCACTCGACGTAGACGACGAAGACGACAACGTTGTATACTGTCCAACCGTAATGCATTGAAATACAACAAATTGCTTAAGGAACATGAAAAAATGCTGTGCACAAAATACTGCAAGCAACTTAGGGATAACGAAAACATAGTAAAAAGTAATACAAAATATATTTTAAGAAAAGTCAGCAGCAGTGAAGATGAAAAGAAGAACTCTTTAAAAATGTCATTTAAATGCAAGCAAAGTTACAGCTCCTGCTGTGACCATAGATTAGGTTGCTGTTGAGCTGTTTATTAGACTTTTTTTATCTGAATAGTTTAGGTATTTCTTATAACATTTTGAGAAAGTGGAAAACTTGAAATATTGCAGGAAAAAAAACTACGATTGAAAACAAATGTTAATAATCAGCCTATGGTTGATAGTAATGAGTTTTTTTTTATTGCAGTAAAATTTATTAAAAGCTTTTTAGAAGATATTCTCAAGTCTTTAAAATAAGCAAACTAAGTGAATTTACTCTAATATGCTACATTATAAGTAAGTTTTAAAGAAAAACTACAAAAAAAAATTACAGAATATTTGTTGCATTTGCTTAAATTAAATATCACTCATACGACAAGGTAACCAATAGTTAGGTGTACATCAAACATATTTTCTGTAAAAATTCATGGCTTGCTTTAATTTGATGTATGTGCTGCCTAAAAGTCTAAAAATAATAAATAAATAAATATTTGTTATGTGTAACTGATAATATGTCTTTGATCATTTAAGCACTAAAAACCTCACTTCTACATATATTATTTCTACTGAATTTAAAATTCAAAATAAAATTATCGATGCTAAGTAAGACCTAAATTCTGTTGAATTTTGTAAAACATAGCAATTTTATAAAAAACCATCGCATTTAATTAATGGCCATGCATTTTTAAAGGGTGAGCAGACAAAAACAAAAAATAATAAAATTTTTGCTATGCATTCAAATGTTATTTTTTAAATAAAAATTTCTAAAAATCCCTTGATTCTTATTAAATTTTTGCGTAAACAATACACACAATTTAACAAATATGCGCATGCATATTAAATTTAGTTGTACTAATATGCAGTATATAAGCTCAAAATAAATAAACATTCATTGTGCTGCAATTTAAATTACAGCAAAAAGCATCGTTATTCAGTACAAATTATGAAAATTTAATTGAAAACCCGCAGATTAGTGCACTTAATTAAAAATTAATACACATGAACAGCATGTAAGCTGTGTGTTGGACAAAAAAAATCACAAAGCATACTCATATATATGTCATAGCATTTACTGCTGCAATTATATCCATGTACAACAGCAACATAAATATAATGACTATAATTGCATAAGAATATTATAGCATAATTATCTTTAAATAGCTATATATTCTATGTTATATATGCATACATATATCATGCACAGACATATGTAATTTATGAAAATGTGTTTTGTGCATGCATGTAAAAATATAAAACAACAACATACCTACTACATACATTTAATTTACATAAAATATATAAATATAAAGTTTTGTTTGTCTCATTTTGTTTTTATTCTTTATTTGCTTACAGGAGTGGAATGACTATAAATTAAAATGGAATCCAGATGATTATGGCGGCGTAGATACGCTGCACGTACCGTCTGAACATATTTGGCTGCCGGATATTGTGCTCTATAATAAGTGAGTTATAATTTTTTTTAAAAAATAAAAAATTTCATATTTTCATGTGCATTAAATATCACTCATACGACATGTTTATCAATATTTGTTTTATAAGCAAACGACAACTTTCTTGTAAAAAATTTTAATTTACTGTAGTGTGGTGCATACTTAGCTCAAAAGGACTAAACTTGCTGTCATTTTTGACTAACAATATGCCATTGAATATATTAGGCATTGTAGTTTGTTTTGGTCTTTCTAAGTAATATTTTTTTTAAAAATTAAAAATAAATATCACAAATGATATTACTGTGATAAAGTCTAAGGTATCTACATTTTGAGTAATTTTTTCATTGATATTTCAAACAAGATGGGATGATTTCGTTGATGACCAACCCTTAATGCTTGAGCAATTGCTGATCTTTTCATACTAAAACTTTAAATCGCTGCATTTGATTGCCTGCCGTTTTTGCTTTACTTATCATGTAGTAGCATTTTGAGTTATTTTACAGCTTCAAGCTAACTACGTACTTTAAAATTGACTTATAAGTTATTTTTCCGAGCATTTAAAAAAAATTATTTGTTATTTTAATGCTCACTATGTTCAGTTTTAGTTTGTTTATGCAAGACACATATATTTAATTTACATGTCACTCATACGTCATGGTCATCAACTCAAGTCTTATTTGTAAAAGACAATTTTATCACAAAAATAATGACAGCTTGTTGCAGTTTGCAGCAAATTTCAGAATTTTATTAATTAAAAAGTTACTCTAGTGGCGTCAGTCGTTTTAAAGTAACAACTCCTTAATGAGATTGGAATCTTAATATCGTGTCTTAATATTTTCTTAGAGCTTAAAATATTCTAACTCATTTCCGATGTAAGGCAGCATAAAACATTTGAATAGTTCTGATTAACATAACAAATTTACACAAAACGTATTGATTTCATTGTTGGCCAATTATGTAGTGGGCAAACAAAAGCAAACAAAACCATATTTTTATTTTCTATTTTTTTTTTCTTTTTTTTCTAAACAAATCCCACACAGAAAAATTACTGGTTAATAAAAAATCAACAAATTTGAACTAAGATTTTTTTCAACGAATTTCATTGACCACTGTTTTTAATGTATAGCATCATTTTGGTTGAAATTAAGCCACAGCTAATGTCTCCTCCAGCTGGCAGTTTTTATAAAAATGAAATAAAAAAAAAATTTAAAAAAGTAACACAAAAAAAAGCCTATGAAGCGCTGCATAGCTCGTTATTCCTATTCATCTATTGTAAATGCTACAATTTTTCTGCGTGTATTTGTGTTTTCAACTGTCTGGCAATGGCCGTTTCTCTTTGCTACTGGTCTGTTACTATATGTTGCCAAATGAAATTTAAGCTTTTTTCTAAGCAATAAATTACAAGTTTTTATTATGTTGCTACCACTACCCAGTGCTGTAGCCATTGCCAAAAAATAAGAAATTAGGAGAATGCTGTGTATGAAGAGTGTTAACCAAAAAGAAGAAACAGCCTATGTGTTGTGACTAGAGAGCTTTATATATAGCCGTTCCCACAGTAATTGTAATAACAGAGACGATATTTGATACTTTTTGTTTTTTTTTTTTTCGTTAATTTCGCGTGTATATGTTATATTATCAAATCTTATAAAAATCAGAAAGTTTTCATATAAAATCCTTTTACATACTAAAAAATAGTGTAAGTACATGAATTAACATAGCTGCCTTTGAGCTTTCTTAGACACATTTTTATCACTAATTGTAGAAAAAGCTCGCTTGAAAATCATGAGAGAAATCCTAGAGAGTATGCTTAATACGAAAAAAAATGTCAAATTATCGCAATTTTACACAATGGTGCAAACAGTGAGACAGTTACATAAAAAATGTGGCTAAGATTGTCACTGGAATATTGATGTATGTATAGTATCAAAATAAATATTGTTTTATGACCATTAACTTATTAATGGTGAAAATGTTAGTCATAAAGAAAAACAACTTTAAGTTAATTACGATTTTGGATATCGCAAATACGACATGTTGTACCAAAAAAAATTATGTAAGTGTTTCCCTAAATAAGACAAAGCACTTGATATAGATCTGTTATCTAGCAGAAATAATTATGATATATTACCCATCTGATTAAAAAAAAATAAGCTTGGGGATAGAAAAAAACTCTGCGCACTTACTGCTTTGTCTCACTGTTTGCACTTTTTCACTATTCGCAACTTTGAACAACTTTTTTTCTCTTTTATCAGTTCAAGAATTCTTTGTTGCGGCTGGAAAGAAGATAAGGAATTTATTTTAATTATATTAGCATCTATCCAGGTACCCTGAATGTTGATATAACACTCTGTCAATGTCTTCAAACTTCACGAAATTAGCAAAGTGACCATTTCACTGCACAAACAAAATATACAGAAGTTACTCCAATCAACTCAATTGTTATTTCTATATAAAAATATCTTCGAAAAATGTCTCCTGAATTTGAATATCAGAATCTTTTCATTTCATTTGGTTTTTCTTCTGCTTCAACTTATTTCTCTATCCAACTGATTTTCAATTTAAATTTAATGCTAAAGAATATAATCAGAAGGAATTTTGCTGACTTACCAATCATTTCTATCAAAGCAAAGTTTGACCAATACAGTTGTTCACATCTAATACTCTGGTGCTTCTTAATAATAAGCCATTTTTAAGTTTACTCGATACTTTTTCATTCAATACTTTTACTTTAAGGTTAGTATTGAAACGATACCTTATCGCTACTGCCATTGGTACATAACTTATTCAACTTAATGTGGCGTTCGTTAGAAGTTGGCTTAAGAGTTGGGTGTGGATTTTACTTTTTTGCATTTTTTCCCCCCACTTTCTGATTTGCAACTTATTTTCTTTTCTTTTCTGTTTATCTACTGCTTTGCTTTAAGTAAACGGAACGGAAGCCAATTATTAAGGGAACTAAATTATATGCAATTTGATCTGTGATGGCGCGTTTAGTGGTTTGAAGTAAAAGGGCGGAAATACGAATGTTGTTGGGGCAGCAGTTGCATGGTTTTCTGAGTGAATTATAGCTGTCTTGAATGGTAGTGTTACAGTGAAAAGGAATGATAGATACTCCGCACAGTTAGCTTAAATTTGAATTATGTTAAGGATTTAACTTATTAATTTTCGATAGGGGCAATTATATTAATGGCAGAGAGTAAAATTAATTTGTTGCTGAAATTATTTTAATTACTTGCTAGTCTCATAAAATAATTTTTATTGAATTCTTTTTTACTTACCTTTAATTAAAAGAAAATAATAACTACAAAATGTTAATCATACGACATGGTATTCATATAAAATATTACAAAATCTAAGAAAAACTTTATAAAGAAAATGTAGCTTAAGTTTCTGTGTCAGTGTATGTCGGTGATGTGAAAATTTTGAGAAATTACTAAATTTCAAAACGGAATATCCTTTTTGGAGATCGAGCAAAATTAACAAAAGTCTACATAAGGTCCCTTGAATATACTCACCATCAGTCGAAGCGTAAACATACCAAAAAAAGGTACAATTACACTGAAAATTTCATCGCTGCTGTTAATAAACTAATAAAATTTGTCAAAAGTTGACATAAACGCCACCACACAATATGCAATTTGGAGAGGCTAAAAGTTTTGATGACAAAACGACAGCGGCGCAAAAACAAACAACCGAATAGTATGAAAATTTAAATTTTGCTTTTGTGCAAATTTACATATACTGCTAAAACAAAATTTTGCACACCTCACACGCCTATTTGCGAAACGTTGGTGCAAAAAGCAAAGCCACAACAATAAGAACAGCAAAAGTAACAAATGAAACAATGGCAACGCCAAAAAGTATGCAAGCACTTTTGCACTGCAATAAATTAAGCATTTGATGTTACTAGCATTTGCCATGCATTTAAGTACCAACAATTCGTCGCTTGCATTGTGCGCAAGTGTAAGTGTGTTCGTTCACAACATTCACACTCAAATTTATATGCTCGAGAGTGTGTGAGTGTGTGTGTGTGGCGCAATTTTGTGTTACGTTTGCTATTTAACAAAATTTCTGAACGTTTTCTTGTTTTTTGTTTGTTCGAAAACACACACACAACCAAATACAGCACACACATACACACAAATCTATTGCATGCATACACCAATATAAAACGTATCTACAGGCAAAGCGTGAAAATTTGTTGGTTTTTTGTTTGGTTTCATTTTATTTTTGTTACCATGTTACTTTTTGTTTTTGTATTTATTGTTGTTGCTGTTTTTATTATTGTTGTTGTTGTAGTTACAACTTTTGGCGCTTGTTCTATTGCTGCAACAGTAATTTTGTACATAGAAAATGCAAAGTACCCAGAAAATGCTATGCAATATTTTGCTGCAAATATAGCGCGCTCGCTTTAACAATCATTTGGCCAAATATTTTGTTACCAACATACACAAATAAAACAGAAGCAATAATATTTCTAAAAGGATTTCTCTTTTGCATATGTGTGTTTTAAACGTAACGCGACTTTTTTTCAGTGTAGCCATTTATATTAAATTGTTGTACTTTTGAAACGCTTTTGTTAATATTTCACAAAATTTCGCACAGTGCTAAGAATATCATAAAATTTATACATTTCTGTTGTGCAGCCTTACATATTTTCTAAGTAGAGAATAGTTATAAGTTTGAAGCATTTTTTTTTTTTTAAATAAAGTTGCTTCTATACATTGAAGGAGCATTGCTTACAAGTTCAGTAAAAAATGCCAAAAACTAAATCTCATAACAATTAATTTAATTTTGTTGCTCAAAACAAATGACAAGTATGTGAGCCTTATGTTATTGTAATATAGCACCAATCAATAATATATTTTTATATTTTCTATTCAGCGGCCATCAGTTAAACCTAAATATTACTGAGCAGTACTGAATTGTTGAAAAGAATTGTATAAACATAAAATCTCTAAGTGACATCGAAGTGAAAATAACACAAGCCAACAAAAAACAAAGTTTTGGTCGGAAAACCCTCTTATTCTTGTGTTAAACTTTTCGCTAAGTCCAAAAAAAAAATATCGATTTATTCCCCCAAATCCCTTCAAACTCTTCTCACCAAAATATTTAAAAATTGCAATTTTTGTTTCTAAATATACCTATCTTTTGTAAAATTCTTCGCTGAGTTCAAAAAAAAAATTATCGAGCCGATTTCCCTCAAGAATTTTACAAGAATCTTACACAAGAATAAGTGGGTTTGGTTTTCCAACCAAAATTTATTTTTTTTTTGTTTGCTGGCCTGTGTAATCATTGACAGACTTCAGAATTCAAAAAAATAGATAAAAATAAGGTGATATATTTTTTTTAGCGACAGAATGAATCAAGAAGTGTTTTACTTCTTCGGGCGCGTTCAAGTATTACGTAGCGCAATTTTTCAAAGATCTTTGAAAGTAACGCGCTGTTATTTATTTATATAATAATTGATTGCTGTAGCTAATCTAGAAATCCTTTCATTATACACACATAATTTCAAATCACCTTTTGTTCGACACCTTCTCCCGCCCCTGTACTGCATCATATCTTTTTACAAGACCCCCCAAATCGCGTTACGTAATACTTGAATGTTTCCTTCCTCAAAACACCCATGTTTATTTGAATCTACTTTTTGTCCTATGTTCTAAGTAAATGTGGGGCCCACAAAGGTATGGGCAGATAACGAGACGTGTATGCCTAAGTCAACAAAGAAAATGAAATTGATCAAGAGACTGTATACTTATATAATTTCTACATCTTTTTTGTCTTATAAATAGAAGTACAATATGAATATATGCTTTGATTTGTTTAATAATTTGCTAATATTAGATTTTTTCGAAAAGTTTCAAAAAAAGCCGAAAATCATCCAAAACATAATAACTGTTCAAACCTATGGAAAAGTCGATTTGATCTAAAAAACTTAATTCAAGTTGAAAGTTATCGACAAAAATCGATTCAGAACTAAGCACAAAGCATCTCAAAAGTGAGTGCTTATCTGCGAGTTTTATAAATCGGCTTAAAAATAAGACTTAGCCCAAAATGCCTCCGCTGATAGATATAGAAAATAAGGAATTATATTTGATCTGAGAATGTAAAAACCATTAATTACGAAAATTTTGAATCCAAGAAAATAGAAATCCAAAATAACGATTATTTTTGATCGAAATTAAAATCTGATATAATGATTATTTTTTATGCAAAACAATCGAAATCCAAAATAACAATTATTTTTTATTTTCAAAATAAAAATCAAAAAGCTAAAAATCTGTATCTATACTTAAGCTGACACTTCAGTCTTTCCTTCGTTGTGATTTTGTCTCAATTATTGAAAATAACGATTATCTTCATATCATTTGATAAGACGAAGTCATACTTCCCTTACATTTTTCTGTTGCTAAAGCTCAAAAAATATTACTTTATTGAAGGCGCATTCAGTCGGTTGAAGCCAAAAAAGCAAATTCTATAGATCAAAAAGCTACTCTTCAATCAGCCAAAATATATGCAGGACATGATAAGGATCACACCCCAAGCGTTACTTTTTGTACTGAGTGATTTTTTCGCCATTTGTTTTTTTAGTGTAAATTTTTTGACATTTCACGCATGATTCATAACATATATCAACAACCAAAATGCTAAGTAAGGTTTGCCATTTTATTATAAATAGACTTAACAAACAAACTGCCCTTACAAATCATTGAATTTTATTATCAAAATTCGTGCTCAGTGAGAAATATGTTTTCTTCAATTTAATTCTTCAAATTTCTTTACGAAACTCATTTTTGGCTTAATGGGTACGTCAACAAACAGAATTGCCAAATTCGGTGTGAAGAGCAGCCAGAAGCAGTTCAAGAGCTGCCAATGAACCCTGAAAAATGCACTGTTTGGTGTGATTTGTAAGCCAGCAGCATCATTGGACCGCACTTTTTCAAAAATAATGAAAATTGCAACGTTACAGTCAATGGAGCAAGGTACCGTGCGATGATTATCGACTTTTTTTCTTGCCCAAAATGAAAGAATTGGACTTGGTTGATATGTGGTTTAAAAAAAAAGGTGCCACATGCAACACTGCACGCGATACTATGGACCTATTGAGAGGAGAGTTTGGTGTGCAATTAATCTAACGTTTTGGAGCGGTCCATTGGCCGCCAAGATCATGCGATTTGACCGCACTAGACTATTTTTTGTTGGGCTACGTGAAGTCTATTGTATACAAGGACAAGCCAGCCACAATTTTAGTCCTGAAAGACAACATTACAGCTGCCATTGGTGAGATACCGGCCGAAATGCTGGAAAAAGTGTGCCAAAGTTAAAGCTTACGGATGTACCACCCCAGGCATAGCCGCGGGCATTATTTTATTAAATAATCCTACAAAAGTAAATGGCAATAATTGATGTATTGCCTCAAATAAACATTTTATTCATTTTTGAAAATTTTCTGTTTTGTGTTTTCATTCTCAAAAACCAAACGCTTAAGAAATCACCCTTAATATTTTTGAAGTACGAAAGCGGAATCTAAATCCTTTGCCGAACTTTGCTTTTAGTGTAGACTTTTATATAGAACTTGACTACTTATATTTATTATATTATAGATATATTTCAGCGAGTTTTGCTTACATTTCAATTTTTTTAAAGCATGTCTCTTGTAAGACTTTAAAGCAGGCTGCATATAAATTTGTTCAAAAACCAATGATACTCAAAAAAAATGGTCTTGCCTTCAATTTCTATGAAATTGAACAATAAAAGTTTTACCCCACAAACAATGCAACATTTTTGCTAGCTGTTTTTGTACAAATTAAAAGCATACTGTACATTGCAAACTGCATAATAAAATACTGCTAGTAAGTGTATATGTTGAAATGTATATCAACTCATGTTTAGTAAATCCTACATTCTCTTTTAATTTTTGTTCAAAACGAATTTTTTATTTTACCAAATTCCACTGCTTCTAATTTGTTGGTTATTTTTGCAATTGTTGCTCTCGCTTACTGCTGCTGCTGGCTGGTCAACCAAAAATTCCTTATCGCTAGGCAATGACTAATTGTTACAACCGCACTGGTATTGCTGCTGCTGCAATACATTGCATTATTTAAGCGAATTCATGAGAAACATTCAACGGTGGCAAACATCCAAGCGTTATGGAAAATAATTTACATTGTATACTTTTAGGCAAAAAGTATTTCAGAATTTCGCTCCCGTTTCTACAATTTTTGCCATGACAACAAAACTGAAAACATAATTTATAGCCATTGACGCAGTCACGCACTGCTTGGTTTACACTTTAGTTGCTGCTGCTGCTACCGAAGCGCATTTTTAGCCAATGCTTTTAAGCTGCTCAAAATAAAACGCTATTGCCAAAAATGTAGCGCATATCGCAGAACAAAAATGAATGAGCAAACAAAAATGTTCGCGCGTTACATTTGGCATACAAAATTCATTTGTGATTATGTGTGTGTGTGTGTGGCTTTGTGTGTATAAGCCTATTTTCGTTGTTGTATGTTTTTATTGAAAATTTCTGTTTGTCTGCTGCCTTGTTGCACTTCTTTGCTGCAGGAAATGCTGGCTACAGTTGGTGATAAGCCAATTTTGCATCATTTAAAAATTTGCATGTAAAACAAATTTTGTTGCATATTTTAGGGATATCAATAAACTAAAACAAGTAGCTGCTGTGATTTTGTATGACTCTTTGAATACTGACAGAATGGGGTTTCAGCACACATACTACATCAAAGTGCCAAACAAAAACAAAAGTTTTGTCAGTTATTTCATATCCTTCTGCTTATTGAAGGAACAAAGCAATTGAATAAAACAATTGAAATAACTTTAACCACAGCTTTAATTGGATTGGATATGGATAGCTTCAGTCTTTCTTTTGAAATTTGCTAGAAAAGCCTGATTATGTACATGCAGTAAGGTGATTCAATTGTTTTTGTTACAAACAATTTTAATAGTTGCAGGTATATGAAATAAAAGCTTTGGTCTTGGAGAGCTCATGATATTAATATTATAACTTTTTTATAAAAAAAAAAAGAACAAAATGAATAGATTTTTATTTTTTGTCTTTTAAAAATTCTTAAACTCCGATAAATTGACAAAATGTTTTCTTCAAGAAAAGAGGAATTCATGCATACTTTTTATGAAAAACTTAATGTTCTTTCCAATAAGCTAAGGGCCTCATATTGATTACATTATTAGCAAAAATTTTGATATCCTAGCTTTTACGTACTGGTGAAACCGCTTCCCTTGTTCTTCGCTATGGGATTCAAAATTTTCAGGGAATTAATCAAGATGACTATGAAGGTAGTGTACTTTGATGGAAATATTACATCCTAAGTTATTAAACTGCCCTAGTATGTCATTTACAATTTCAGAGAAGTTATTTGACTTGTGATTTCCGAGAAATTTTTTAGCAACTTCAACAAACGACAAAACGACTTCGCTTAGAGCTGTCTATAAAGATGGATGGTGTTTTGAAGGACCCATTTCGAGAATACGGCCTTGTACAACCAAAACAAAAAACAGTATCATTTTCTTGTCTTGCTCTATTGTTCGGTAGAATGTCACATTTGTATCTGACGCCAACAAGTTTTTTTTTTCTTTCAATATAAAAGCCAAAACCTTTGCAGATTCTTTAGAAAGTTCAAGATTCCTTGTCGAATCATTTAATTCTTTTTGGTTTAAAGGTTTTGGCTCGCTGGTATTCCTTCGCAATCGCTGTCGCTACTCACTTTATTAATGACTTCTTCAAATGATGATTCACGAATTGAAAAAAAATCTGGAATACGTACTTCCTCTGAATGTGGTAAGGGTCTTCTAGCAGAGTCAAAGTCTGGATAAATAATTTTTTTAACGTTTACACCATACAAATTAATACTGCAGAAGTTACAGTCAACAACATTCCGAACCTCATATGGTTTCTTTTACCACTAACACACTATCTCAAGTGTTGATAGCACATTTTACGAACACTTTGGGGTATCCACGGCTTGTATTCATACACAATTTTCGACTTAAAGTAAGCAAAATAAGCACTTCTTATAAAATCTGTTACAGGTTTTCTGAACTTTTTCACCGTGTATTCACCACAAATGTAACAACACAAAAAATGGATCATTGAAGCAACTTCTTTGCGATGAAGACATGATATAAAATTTGTAATTTATTTTTAGAAATTTATCGATAAAATAGCAAATCATACACACGGAAGTACTTATTCAATATTCAAAACTGACGGTGAATCAAAAATGACACGTAGGAAAAAAAAATTAAAAATATTTTTAATGTTGCCAGTACATACTTAATACAAAACCACTAACTATATCCCGGCACCAATTTTTTTTTCGATTTGTTGCCCTTTGATATAAACTTAAACGCTAAGAAATCGTCAAGCCCCGGTTTAAAAAATCTAAACATATTATTTTAACTTAAAGTCCAAAAATAAACTTTTCAAAATTTTTGTGGGTTCAAAAAATGCTAGTTTTCGCGGTTGTAATTTTTTTTTTTTCTAATGAAAGATAACATAAATGCCAATTGGAATCTGAATTTTGAAAAAATTTTTTCGGTTTTGATTATTTTAATTAAAATGCCGAAAAATTGTTTTTATGTTTAAACAATTTTTTTCGCACAAGTTTTTAACCTACATATATCTTTCATAATTTTGTAAGTGCGCCACAATTGTTTGAATAAAGCCAAAAAATGTATGGTTAAATAATAAAAAGACAAAAAAAATCGCCAAAATTGGACATGAAAACATTCAAATCTTTTTGTTTGGCAAACGTATTCCTGTATTCCTATAGTTTTTGTTTCATACTACCCTTTTAGTAATTAAAAGTTACGCATACGTCATGGAAGGCTGGTGAGACTATGTTCTATGAAATTCGAAATCGATGTGCGAATGTTTTACCAGAAGTGTTATTTGTACGCAGCATGACGTATGATTAACAATTAATTTTTTACACCACAACCGTCACTTGTGTGGTGGAGGAGAGCTATTGGAAGTCTACGGCTCTTAAACTATTTTACTACTGAACAGCCGAGACTGCTTTTGGTCCTACTTTTATTGAACTAATTTTGGGAAATCAAAGTGTGCTATTCGCTATTCTTCAAAGGAGAGCTATTTTAATTGCTTATTTTTATTTAGAAATAAATAATTTCATCAACTGATCTTTACTCTATTTCATTATTTCTGGCATTTTATTTAATTTTTCATAAACTATTATGCTACTTTCAATAATGTTATAATATAATTATTATAATCTAGCTTATTTCTACTTGCTATAACTTACATATTAAAGAAAATGATGATGACTGATTGACCTTATTGGACACTTATCGTAAAAACTACGAACTTATTTCATCGATTTATATTGAGTGACTATAAGTGCAGTTGAAAGCATTGCATGAGACATATGTATGTACTTCAATATGATGCAAAGCTCAATTACACTGTTGCAGATAGTGGACACAATATACTTGAGTTAAAAGTTAAAATAATTTTTATTTAGCTTAATATACTAAAGAAGGGGATAGAGACTCTCTTACATTTCAATTACAATTTTTTTATCGTAATCGAATTTTACAATAAAAATGTTGATATGTAAGCTTGTATTTCAAAGGAAGAAATAAGCACATTATTGATCTAAGCACATATTTTGAAAATATATAATTTTTTTTTCCTATCAATGTTTTTTAAACTTTGACAAATTTTCTACATAATATGAATATGAAAATAAAACGAAATTATTTAATAACCCAAACTTTTATGAAACAAAATGACAACCAAATTTTGTATAAGAAGTCCTTGATTCTTGAAAATAATTTAATACACTGCTAGTGAACAACAAGACATTTTAAGCTCCATACTATTTAAAATGTGGTCAGACAGTAAGCATATCTTAACAAGTTTATGTGCTAAGTATAATTTTGTGCAGTAGACGTGAACGCGATATGCAAAATAAAGTTTTTGCATCTTGTCAAATTAAGAAGTTCAAGTCTAGTAACTCAGTCCCGATGTGACTTAAAAGCATGCTGCTTTTAATAATGTTCCGCAATTTTAAGTATTTAAAGAGGCCGCAAGCTCATCCAGACACAATTTGGTTTTTTTGTCTCAAAGTAATTTAATTCTTAAATAGATGCATCCTTCAAATCATAATTAACAAAAACAACAGTTGCACGCAGTTTTCTTGCAGACTTAACGCTTCAGTGCTTTAACTAAGCACACTTTCATGGCTCAACCATTTGTTGCTTTAGTTTTGTTCATAGCTTTTAAAAAATTCGTTGACAAAAAGTTCAAATAAAACTATAATTTAATTGAAAATTTAACAAAATTTCAAATTTTTTTGCTATTCAACAAAATAATTTTAAGTGAAAATTTCTACACTTAATGCACAAAACAAACAAAGTCTCATAGACATTTGCTTAACACAAATGCCAAGGCACGTTTTGCTTGAAATACAAGCGCGTTGCTATGCGTGCGTCCTCTGTTCAACTGTCTGCTCGCTTGTCAGTCAATTTGCTTGCTGCTCGCTGCTTTTCTGTTACAAAAATTTAGTTCGGAGGGAAAATTTCTCATGAAATAGAAAATTTCATTCGTTCGTTGTCTGTGGGGAAAAACAAAAACCGCTTTGGTTGAATCCTTTGCTGCTTAAGTGATTCCATGAGCTCGGCTGCTCATGTTTTCATTGCTAATGTCGCTGCTACTGTTTTCTACATATTTTGCGTTTTTGCGCGCTTGCAAATGCTTTTGTACTACGCTTAATTCCAGCAATTAATTTTCATGTTGATCCAAGAAATTAAAATCAAACCAAAGTGGTGCGCTGCAGTGTAGCGGCGTTCTCGCTTTGGCACTCAATGAGTGACATGTGGGATGAGAGCAGGGAAGCGCGCCAGCGTTTTCGTCGATTTTAATTTTGAATTGGATATAATTTCAGTTTTCAATGAAATTTTAGCATAGCCATCTTCAACAGTTGAAAGGAGATTTTAAGTATTTCCTTTAAATATAATTAAAAGCCATAGAAATCAACGTCATTAAATTTAAGCTTGGTATTTTTGTTTCTTGCTAAACTTTAGTCGTTTTTATTCAATATAGATAATGACTAGAGATTTTTAAGCAATTATGGGAAATGCTTAAACTTTTGTTTCAAATTAATTAAAATTCTTGTACAAGTTGATGGTCTTAACTATTAAATAAACTCAATTTGGAACAAAAAGTTTAAAAATATATGAGTGTGTGAGACAAAGGATAATTGTTCAGTAGAATCAGATAGTTTTGATGGGAGAAATTTAACCTTTTTTTCTTTTTATGAAAAAAAAAAACTTTATGGGTGTTCTACAACAATTTTTTAGAGAATGTCAAACGTTTTACGTCAAATGCAAGAAAATACTTAGCACCGTAATCGTTTTGCATTGAAAAATCTTTATTCGTTTAGTAAATGTATTTATGTGCTTAAGGCTGACAAGGATAATAACGTAGGAAAAACTTTTTGAAGGTAAAAAGACTTTATAGAAAACCCTTCAGATAAAGGTCGAATTAGTCATAAAAATTTGAGCCTAATTGATAACTTTCAATATTTAAATTTCTCTTTAAATGTATCTACTCTGTGGTTTCTCAAAGAGTTCATGGGGCTACATCTTCATCCTCAAACTTATATTTTTCTCAATCTCTGTATATTTTGATTTTTTGGCTAGCCCTCTAGCATAAGTCTTCTTATAAACAGTATTCTTGTCGTATGATAATGTCTTCTAAGCTATATTAAATAGAGCAATTGAATAAGATGTCCTTTTTTCAGTAGAAATTTTATGAAAGAACATACGTAAGTCGCGTCAAACTGAATTTGTCATTTTGTTCAGTACTTTTTGACATTTCATCATACAGCTGTTGACAACTAATTGGAAACGAAATCATTCGTTGTGTTGTTGGTAGATTTTCTAATTTATTTTTCTATGTGTACCAGAAAATTTGTACATAATATATATGTGGGACACATAAGCTTAAAAACAAGAACATAATTTAATTAAAATTCATAGCATAAAAAAGTTTTATGAGAGATTTACTGCTCACACCTCAGGTTGGAAAGAGTCAACTAATTGGAAACAGAAAAAAAATTATTTTGCAAAAAATAAAATAAAAACTTCATAAAAGATTCCAGAAACGATATTGTGATATTTTCGTTGCTTGTAAGAACACTTTTTGACC
This sequence comes from Tricholauxania praeusta, assembly GCA_949775025.1. Taxonomy (NCBI): domain Eukaryota; kingdom Metazoa; phylum Arthropoda; class Insecta; order Diptera; family Lauxaniidae; genus Tricholauxania; species Tricholauxania praeusta. The sequence continues at coordinate 155,514,547 of OX459029.1, forward strand.
GAATTTGCTCATTAGTATATCCTTAATCATGGATAGTGGCCAAAAGTTGTACACCGGCCATGCGTGAGTCAATTGTTGAGCTTCGAAAGATGGCCATGAGATATCAGGCGATGGCAACACAGCTAAATTGCGCCAAAAAGATGGTATTCAATGCACTTAGTCATTCCGATAAGTATGACAAAGCAAAAAATGTTCCACGTAAAAAAGGACGTCGTAAGACTTTTGGATACAACGATCGCCAGATCCTCGTATGACTGCTGCAAACATCCATCTCAAAATAATTGATCAATATGATGCAGAAATATCCAAACGACATGTCGCTTGACGATTGGTGGAAGCTAGGCTTCATGGACGAATTTCACGCAAGTGTTGGCGACAGTTCAGTAAATGAAAATCCGCATACAATTCGCTAAGGCGCATGCCGGTTGGCCGCTCATTAAATGGAAGTTTATATTCAAAAATTTCAATTCCCAGCTATGAGCGATGAAACTATCACTTTGTGCCTTAGAAAATTTTAAGATGTGATAATCTTTCCTTTAATTTGAGGTGCCACACCCACTTCTTCAATCAAATCTGTTCACAAAATGCTTGAGACAGATAGTGCGCTTGTGCCAGGTTTCATGGGATTTCATTGGAAAACCTTTCTGTTATGATAACTAAAAAGTTTTCCTTCCATCGCAGACTCCTCGCCTACTTGCCCAAACCTATCCGCTTATCATTTGAAAAGTTTTTGTTCATAAAGTACTATTGCTCTGAAATTCCTTGCGTTTGCCTGGTAAGCTTTTTGGCATGTTTATTTAAAGTTTTTAGTTACTATCCACACAAAACCAAACGTTTACGCCCAAATTGTATATCTGGATTTCAGTATTTTTTCAAGAGATTTATCAAGTTTCCTTGCAAAATCGTTATAAGATGATAATTTTAGGTTTTTCTTTCTATTTGAGGTGCGAAAAACATATTTTTTAAGCTTTGCTCCCTTTCGTCTAACAAATTTTTCCGCCATATAATGCTCTTGTCTCTTGTTACGTTTCATGCCCCTGGAAAGATCGTAATGTGATAATTTGAGGTTTTTGCTATTACTTAAAATGACACGTCTTCTTGTCAAATCACATCCCATTTTTTACTCAGCGTACTAAGACATGCCCTAGTGTTCAAGTACCCCATTTCACTGAAAGTCTCAATAGCATTTTTTTGTAAATATAAGAAGTTGAAGAAGTCTCTAAGAATTTTTAAAAATCTTTTCCAAGTGTATATATTGTAGCGAAATTTGGTTTTTGCTAGAAAATTCTTGAAATAAAAACCAACAAAAGAAACTAAACGATACTAGCTAGCATTCTGGCTGTATAAATACTTTTACACCATCTAGCGGCAAATAATAAACCGAACAGACGCTGTAGTACACTATAAATAAAAAGTTGACAACCGAGAGAAATTATCGCCGTCGTACAACGTACAACGCCATCTAGCATAATAACAACATTCTGGATAATTGTGAATTCAACGTCGATACGCCGTTTAGAAAGTACTGGTAAATTATGGATAATGGTAGATTACACGCCAATCAGAAGGTACTGGATTATTCGAGAGAGTGATGACTGCAGTATAAAAGGGTTGTCATCTGAGTTGAGTGACACAGTAGAAATAGAACAGTGAAGCAGAACAGTTGTATTTAAACAGTGAAGTAGAACACTTGAATTTAAGCAATAAAGTGAATACAGTGTGATCCGTAGTAAAGTAAAACAGTTTTCTATACAGTGTTAAATTAATGTTAGAATTTGAATGTTAATGAGGTAAACAATTGTACCGTGTAAAAACTAAGTATTGTGATTTAAATAAACCATTTTATAAGTAAATAAGTTTGAATGTTTTTAATTGTTACACAATCCAGTGATCGAACTCAGAAAAGTGTAAGAGATCGAAATTATCGTCAAAGAAACAGGAAATTTCGTAACAATATGTTGACATTGTAAGAAAATCCAGAATTTTATGTTTGCAGCGCAAAACTTAAGATGTTGATAACTAAGCTGCCAGTCAGAAAAACAAGCGTTCTTTCCATTGAAAATTAATTTTAACTTTTTGGTAGGCACCTTGTTTTTAAAGATTTGAATTTAGAAAAATAAATAATAAGAGGATTTTAACATAAAGTCAAGCTCTCATGAATTAAATTTTTATTTTCAGAGAAAACTACTAGGCATTGTTTCACAGTCATTCATTCTAAGAAAAAACTAGAATTTTTTAAATTAAAAATTATCTTTTACTCCTCAGGGAGTTAAATATTAATTTCAAAAACTCATTTCTATTAGTCGCATTCATTAAAAAATTATCGTTTGCTTAAAATCACCTTTATTATCCCAACTTTAAAACGAAAATAAAAATACAATCAAAAGATATGAAAAAGAATTTATTTCCCAAAATTAAAAGGAAATATCACTCAATAAATATGTATATTCTACATATAATAGCCGACTTAAGACATTTTATTTTCAGTGAAAATTTACTTAGGTTACAACCTCTCTTTTACAAATAAATTGTTGGATTATTTTCTCTAGAACAAATCACGCAACAACTAAAATGTAAAATAAATAAATAATAATTTCAAAATGTCTGCTATTGAAAATTTAATCAGACACAAAAAATAAAAAAATTTTATTGTGACACGAATACAAGGGAAAAATTGGCCTAAAACAATACAATTTTCTTCAAAAAGAATAAAATATTGTTAGCGTAACTTCGTAAGAAAAAATTTAATGTCTTATTTTAAATGAAAATTAAATAAGTTTCTATTAGATTTTTGTAAATTAAAGAAAAATTCCATAGCATGTTGAAATTTCATTTTGTTTGCATAACATGTCGTATGAGCAACATTTAATTGTTACTAATGGGGATCAATGACATTTGCAGTAACTAAGGAAATTTTAACTTAAATTTGCAATTAATTTAGAATTAATTTAGAAAGGGTCAGCTAACATTACAAATAAAATCAAGAGCATACCATGCCAGGCAAATAAGTAAATGTGATTAAAAAAACATAATCTCGGCTTATAGGAATATACTTTTGATAGCAGCTCAACATATCCTTATGCAATGTGTGCTATTAAGACTGTTAAAAAGGGTCATGCTTAAGTCTCTCTGATCTTTGAATTATTTTTAGTGCTGAAATCATTTCAACTCAACGCTAAAGACAATTTGTTTCTTCATTAAAGCAATCAACACATACCATACAAAAATGTAGATAAATGCAGCAATATTTTTTCTCTCATCTAAAAAAAGACGAAAAATCACACATCCATTTAGAAAAAAAATGCACTCTAGCTGCTAGCTGACTGCATATTCGAATACAAAAACTTTAATCTTCATTTCATTTATAAATCTAAGCACCATCTGGCACCCACTTGCTCTCTCTCGTACACTCGAAAGTCCTTCGCTTTGTTTTCTTTAATTAAATGAATGTTGTTGACAACTTTACTATCTGCTGGTCCTTTAATTCTATTATTACGCTTGTATTTATCGTAAGCATGCAGTGTGCTCTATGCTTTGCTTCACTTGCGTCGTCCATCCGCCCGCCCACCTACCACCCTCAACTTCATTTTGTTATCTGTCATTTTATCTCTTTTGTCTGTCAGTTCATCTTTCGCTTACTCGCACGCTCTCTGTGTTTGACTTTGGCTATGCTTCTTTTATATTTTATCTCTTAGTTTCTTTTTTTTGTTTTAATTCAATAGAAATAAATGAACAGATAAAGGCAGCAAAACGAAAAAGTAAATGAAATGAGTGGAATTTAACAAAATTTCATTATCTTTCATTAGATTTAGCAGATAAAAGAATTTGTTGCAGTCAAAGAGCAAAATCTTGCAACTCGGCTGTGCTCCGCTATAAATTAATTTCGTTGTTTGACATGATTTGTGTGTGTGTATTTCCATTTGTATCTCTGTGTGTGTGCGTTGAACTTCATTATGTTGCTTAAAGTGCAGTTGAGCGTTAAGACTAACACCAGCATAAAAAGTAGCGTCACTAAAATTAAATTGCCAATCGCCATTGTTGCAAATGGCAGTCATTTTCGTATTGCTTCTTATATTTCTTTTTTTCTCTCTTTTATGCTTTCCCACGCACACACACACATACAAATGCAAACTTTTTTTGAGTGAAAAGTAATAACGAGCATATTTAAAGCATACTTTGTGGCGATTTCTGTAACAGTTGAGGTTTCAATTTCGAAATTGAAGATAAAAATAAAATTTTATTGCCAATTTTTGAATGGCAGCAACTTTGTATATTGAAAGTTGTAAAAAAGTTGTAAAAAAATAATTTAAGCGAGTTTTGAAGTCACTCGCTAGCTATCATTCCAAAGTGATTTTGTAAGAAAAAATATTGCTGTATTAGTATTCTTCGAAAGCGCGTGCAAAAGAAGATGAAAAATGCTAATAGCATCTCGAATTCAGTTGAACAAATGTGAATATATAATCACCATCAGTCATGAATAATTTTTTTTTTTACTTAAGGACTTGAAAATTTTTTTAGCACAACTTATGTGTCATGCATAATTTCATGAAAACTTAATTTTTCGCGTTACGCATGGTACTTCAGTAAAATTTATTCCATTTATCTGTTTATCAAAACATCTCCCTCCATAACTTCACGAAAAATCATTAATTATAACTCAAATTTCCCTAGGGGGTATTTTTGGACACGGAAATCATTATGGCATTCTTAACTCAATTCGCAAATCTGTCAATAAATATTGAAGGTGTAACATATTTTATGTTATCAGTTCGCGATACGGCAGTAGGTGGTGAAAAAAGAGTAAATGATAAAATTGTTTCTGGTGTGCGAAAGCAACAAGCAGGCTTCCGGCAAAACCGATCTTGTGTGAACCAAATTAACACCTTAAGAATAATTGTCGAATAATCGAGCGAGTGGAGCTCGGTGCTTCAAATGATCTTTGTAGACTACAGCACAGCCTTTGACAGTGTCTCATGAGAATAAATTCGGGTTACACTGCAACGGAGAGGTACCTCTGCCAAGGCTTTTAATATTATATGTGCGCAGCAATTAGTTTTTAAGGAACAGCGTGCTACATAATGACGAATTGTCACTGATATTTGTTCTCAAGTCAGGCATCCGGCAGGACTGTTTGTTTTCCTTATCGTACTTGATGACATCATATATAAAGTCCTTGATAATGCAGACGTAATGACGAATTGTCACCAACATTTGCCCCCAAGTCAGGCGTCCGGCAGAGCTGTTTGTTTTCACCAAATGTCTTAATTATCATTCTTGATGACATCCCTTGATAATATCGAAAGAGGAATTCGTTGGAGCTTTAAAGCACAATTAGCGTATTTTTCAATAAATGCTTGCGACGTATTCTAAAAATCTAGTGGCCCAATATCAACTCAAACGTTTATTTACACCAAAAGTGTAACCAGATGTCTGTAGCAAATGAGATCATGCTACGCAAATGAAGCTGGATTAGACCTACTCCACGAAAGCTATTCGACGAAATCTGTCGCCAAGCCTTTGAGTGAAATTCACAAGGTAGCAGGGTACATTGAAGAGAACGTTGGAAAAGGAGATTCGAGATTCGAAACATTCGTGGAAGCAGATAAAACTCATTGCTTAAGACCGCAGTCCTTGCAGAGAATTCATTTCGACCCCATGCTCCCCTCTTAACTTTTTGCTTTAACCCATATCGTACCTTTGATTCGTTAACGAATTACGAAAATTGCTCATGTTTGGACATTTTTTTCATTATAAAATAACAAAAAATTCGAAGGTTTATATTTTTTATATTAAAGTCTAATCTATTGGCTTTTCTTTAAAAATTTCCTTTTTCGTGCCACGCCCAATTTTAAGGATTAAGTGGCAGCTGAAAAAAACAATTTTTTTGGATATTTTATTTTTTCCACTCAATTTACCACTTCATTACAAATTTTTTAAAGAAAAAGTATGCTGAAGATTTTGGTACTATATGGGTTAAAGAAAATCCAGCAAGATAGCTAAACAGCCTTTTTTTGTTTTAAAATGTTATGGAATAATGTAACTTTTTAATAGATTTCGTTTGATTGAAAAATCTTATTTACTTTTTTACTTACAAGGCATAATAATCTATTCGAATGGGACATTCGAACGATAAATTTTTCGATTTTGGTTCACTTGGTCAATTTTTCAAAACGACATTGACATTTATATAAATAACAATATTTAAGAAGTATAAAGTAATTAAAAAAAAATTAATGTTTATATTTAACAAATTAATCAATTTTATCAAAGAAAAGAGGAAGGTGTAGATATTTTTCTTAAAAGAATATAAAACATGTATTTTTGCTGTTAAAAAGTTTTTCCTTTAAGAGGCGCGGAACCGTCCACTAAAAAATTATATTTTTACTCAAGTTTCAATCTATCTACATACCAAATTTCATCAAAATCGGTGTAGTGACACAGCTGCTACACCGTTTTTTCCCATTTGAAGCGATGCCACGCCCTCTCTAAAGAATCAGAGTTTCTAATAATCTTGCTTAGGATTCAATTTATCTTTAAGCAAAATTTCATCAACATCGGTCCATTAGTTTAGCCGTGGAAACGTTTTTTTTCCGTTAGGGGCGTGGCAACGCCTACTATTAAAAAAAAAGTATACTTGTCCCTCCTTCTCTTTACAACCTTTCCAACAAAAAAAAAATTATGCGATTATGTTGTGTTATAGCAGTTAATAACTGCTTATTTATTACACTTATGTTTGCGAACGTGACCAACTTCAAACAGCTCCAAAAATTTAAAATTTAATTTTTTTGCACTTACTTTTTTTTTTTTGATTATATACATAAAACTCTGTTCGTGCAAAAATTTTGACACACTTGCTGCTGTTATCAATTTCGAAATGCGAACATGTGATGTTTTTCTATGTCAAATGTGACACTAGAACATGAACTTAAGCAAATTAAAATTTGACAGTGAATAGAGAGTGCTTTGATGTTTTTACATTGTTTTCAGCTAATTGACGTTGGAAAAGAGATTTTTCGGAAAGACTATCATCATGTATCACCTCTCTTACACACTTAAATATTTAAAGCAACATACTATTCAATATTACAAAAAAAGAGAAACTGCATTTATGCAAGTTTGCAGGTGGTTTGCTCAATGTAATAAATGAATTCTGGTGTAAATTGTTTAAACTAACAAAATTTGAATATTTTCCTTAAATAATATCAGATACTAATGCTTTTATAATAACTTTTAATTTTTCTGTCACGGTTGGCTTTTTGGCGGAAATGCTCATATGTCAATATACAAAATTTTCTTATTTGGACCGAGGAAAACTGAAGACAGATTGTCGAAAAATCGATGCATTCTCAAAAAGTCACTGTTTGGTGTAGTTTTGAGCTAAAGAAATTTTTTAAAAAAATACAAATAGTAGTGGCAGGAGTGGGGTGTTCTACTCACCATACAAAAAATGTTCAAGGCACTTGGCCAATATTTTTTGCATATAAAAAATTGTTATCACTAATTAAAATTCATCAAAGAAATCAGAATTATTGCAATGCAATAATTCGCTCAATCAATTTTGTATTTGCTGACCCTGTATTCTCTCATAATTCCAATTTATATTCACAGTTGTGAATATCCTGCTGTTCTACTTTACCATAACACTGGAAGTGATTGAAATTTTCTTTTAAATAATATTTTCCATGCTTTAGAGCGAATATTGCAAAAAACTATGGCGACTTAAAAACATGCAAAAACCATAGTCCAATTTGTCAAATAAGGCTTTTATATGTAATTAAAAGCACAAAAAAGTCCGAAACAAAAACTGCAATAAAATCAAAATGGCGTCATTTGTATGTCGTTAAAAATTCGCACAAAAGCAAACAAACAGAATATTAAAACTAAAGCCCAACATTAAATATTGCTATTGAAAAAAAACTCTACAAATAAATAAAGAAACAGCAAAATGAAATAAATAAAATGAAACAAAAAAAAATGTTTCATTTTTAATAACGCACTCAACAGCGTCATAAGAAAATAAAAGCGGCGGAAATGCGCCATGACGTTTGGGAAACGCAGCTGACAAAAAAAACTTACAACATTTTTTCCATACTTCATATTTTATGCAGTAACTTGCTGTATTTTTATATACTTTAAAAAATATGTTGTTTTTTTTTTCGTTCTTCAACTTAACACAAAATGAGCAATGCAGGTGCATTAAAATTATCGCCACACAAAAAACGAAAAACAAAAAAATTTTATCTTTAAATAAAAACAGCAACATTTTTTCATACTTTACCAGCACTTGAGCAGAGAGTGCCAAGTGCTATTGCCGCGCTGCTGCAGCTGTCACTGCAGTGTTGCATTACCACCACTACTACACAGCATAGTTTTTATTTAAATTTTTTATTTTTTTTTTTTTTGTATTTTTCATTTTTTTATTATGCGCGCACATAAATTTTATTTTTCCAAAATGTAAAAAGAACTTGACTCAAATTTTTATTCTTCGTTTCCTTTTCCTTTCGTTTTCTTTTATTGTCCTCTTTCATTGCAGCGCTGATGGTAACTACGAAGTGACAATAATGACAAAAGCAATTTTACATCACACAGGCAAAGTGGTGTGGAAGCCGCCCGCCATTTACAAGTCATTTTGTGAGATAGACGTCGAGTATTTTCCATTCGACGAACAGACCTGCTTCATGAAATTCGGCTCATGGACCTACGATGGTTACATGGTAAGTGCTGTGTGAGTGTGAGTGTGTGCTAGAGCTGTCACTTGTTATTTATAAGATATTAAGTGGATTTTACTCTACACGACGGTGTATTTTATTGTAAAATTTAATTTAATTTAAAAGTACAAAAATTTCCAAATTTATAATAAAGTATTCTTAGCGATTTTTTCGACAATGATCTTCTGCAATATGTGGCATATTAAACTTAAATGGCAGAAGTCTTCAACTAAAAAAAATGCCAATGGAATCACCACCAACACCATTTGTTGCTGATATAGTGATGGAAAAGTTATTGGACATATCTTTAATCGAAAATGACTTTAAAACAGAACTATGGACTAATTACGAGTACATATCGCTCACTTACTTCAAGACTGGCATAACTCAAAAAACATAAAGTGGGAGAAAAACGCATTTAAAGTTTTCAATAAGTTGCTTTTAATATGAAAATAATGAAAAGTATGTCTACATGAACTCTTCTCACAAAGCAAGTTCATGAGATAATTTTCTGATTTTTTGACACAAAATAAAACATAAAATGGCGGATATTTCTGCATTATTTACTCAAAAATCACGTTTTTTGAGTTATGCCAGTCTTGAAGTAAGTGAGCGATATGTAGATGACTTATTGTTGATATTTATAAATGATAAAGTAGAGCAAACTTTAAGAAAACTGAACACACTTCTTAGACCAAATAAATTTACAGTACAAAAATTGGAAAATGGAAGAGTTTCACAATTAGACACACTTGTCATTAGAAAGGACAATTCCATTAAAATTGATCGATTTCAGACACCTTTAGCATTAGGAGAATTAATAACTTTTATTTCAAAACATCTCAAAATTATTCTAGTTAACATGCTGTGTAATTTAAAACATGAGTACTCACTATTAGCGACAAAATTTTCCGCAAACATAATGAGGCGAAAACATTTAACATATTAATGAAAAATAACTTTATAACTTGGACTGCAAGGAACCTGTTATAGGCTCAAAAGACTGAGCAAAAATAGCCCGTAACAACTGAGAGTCCACTTGGAATATTTAGGTCATTGACCAAAAGAATTTCGATATTCATAATGAAAGCTGTATTTTCTTCGCGAAGTCGTTATATGCGAATAAAACGATTAAGTTGCTAAATTTCCCACTCGCTGTTTCTACGTGTACTCGTTGTTGTTCTTTTCACATTTTATATTTCAAATTAATGTTTTTTGTCTATGGTGGAGTACTACAACAAGAACAGATGTGCAGAAGTGCAATATTTTTATAATGCAAGATTTTTTGAGCACTTTCTTGTTCAATGTTGATCCTTGTGTATTTTTTGTGTGCATTTTGTCACCCGCAGTTGTGTAATTAAATGCGGTGTCAATTTTCTTTTTTTTTCTGTTGGTACACTTTGAAGAAAAGAAAATTAAAATAAATTAGTTATTAAAAAGTTTCTCAAAGTATATAACACATTCAATATTTTATAAAAACGCAACTCAAATGCAATGCATTACGCGTTACTCATACGACCTGTTGGCTAACTAACATCTGGTGAGGAGTAGTGCTTTTTAAATGAAATATCTAGTTACTCTAATAACTTTGCGTGTGAATGATAATGCTTACTAAATATTTCAGTTTTATAGAAAGTCCCTGAGTGCACAATTTTCGTGAAACGAATATTTTTAACGAGTGATTTTTTTGCTATTTGTTTTTTCAGTGTAAATTTTTTTACCATTTCACGCGCGATTTGTAACATTTGTCAACGCCAAAAATGCTCAATAAGGTTTGCCATTTGAATATAAATAGACCAACAAACGAACAGCACTTGAAAATTATTTAATTTTATTATCAAAATTCGTGCTCTGTGAGAAATGTGTTTCGCAAATTTTTTATCGAAAAATTTTCTTCAGCGACGAAGTTCATTTTTGGTTCAACGGGCATGTCAACAAACAGAATTGCCGTATTTGCTCTTCAGAGCATCCAGAAACAGTTCAAGAGCTGCCAATGCACTCTGAAAAATTCACTGTTTAGTGCAGCTTGTCAGCCAGCGGCCTCATTGGACCGTATTTTTTCAAAAACAATGAAAATTGCAACAATACAGTCAAAGGTGTCGTGCAATGAATTCCGACTTTTTTTTACCCAAAATGGAAGAATTGAACTTGGCTGTCATGTGGTTTCAACAAGATGGTGCCACATACCACACGGCATGCGATACTATGGACCTATTGAGAGTCAAGTTTTAGTGAGCAATTAATCTCACGTTTTGGAGCAATCCATTGGCCGCCAAGATCATGCGATTTGACTCCACTGGACTGTTTTTTTGTGGGGCTTCTTGAAGTCTCTCGTGTAAAGAAACAAGCCATAATTTCAGCCCTAGAGCACAACATTAAAGCTGCCATTTGTGAGACACTGGCCGAAATTATGAAAAAAGTTTTCCAATACTTTGGAGCCAAAATTGGAGCTAACGGATGAACCACCTCAGGCGTAGGCGTGGGCAACATTCGCATAAAATATTCTGTGAAAAGTAAATGCCAGAAATTGATGTATTGCCTAAAATAAATATTTTATTCACTTGTGTAAATTTTTTGTTCTTTTTTCAATTTTTAAAAACCAAACGCTTAAAGAAATCGCCCTTTATAATAATTGACGAGAAAACTATTTTAAAGCACTGTCCTTGATCATTTTTAAATGGACTCCAACCACACTCGAAGATAATAATTTAAGTGCTGCGGTGGTACGAATAAATCATTTTCCAAATAAAAAATATAATTCGATTTAAATTATTACCTTTTTGCATTAAATTTTTTACTACTTGTCGACATTTTTTTTTTCTTCTTCTTAAAAATTTTTATTCTTTAGATTTTTATATCTTGATTTCATTAATACTAATTTTTCTATTTGTTTATTTTTTTATTTTTTTTTTTTTTGGTTATTGAGTTTTTTACTAACAATTTTTTACTCATTTTCTATAACAACATTTTTTTCTATTGATTTTTCGTTTTTCTTTTGATTTCAATTTCAATTTGTTTCTAGGACTTTCGCCCATTGAGGCTTTCTCAATCCTCATTTTCAATGTCACTTCTCTTACACAAATGAGCGTGATTATATTGCTTTAAAATAAAGTTTTGAGCCCATCTTATAGCTAAATGCTACAATAATATTTAACGCCACTGTTGTTGCCAACATTGTTCACATATCAACATGCAACAGTTGCTGAAAATAGACAAAACCAAATTGAAGTAGGTGAAAAAGCAATGGTAGAGGGTGAAAAGTGGTTTCCTAAATATAGTGAAAAATAAATGCTATTGTTTTTTACTTTATAACAAATTTAAGTGTTAACACCCCTTTCCAACTACCATACACCACTACATTAAAGTATCAGCATCATATGTGACACAATTTCAGAGTGAATGCCAGTCAGTCAGTCAGCCAGTGAGCTGCAATGTTGGCCTTCTATGACGCCACACTACACACTGACACTGCTGTTGTAGTTGTTGCTGCTATTACTGTTGTCAACATGGTTCATTGATTTTTGAGTTGCTGCCATTATTTGGTAGTAGAAAAAGTAGTAAAAAAGTAGCAGAATAAAAATTACAAAAAGAAGCTGCAACAACAGCCAGCAGTGACACGAACGAGGTTATGTCAAATGTCATTTAAAACGATGGCACGACAATAAGTGTGTCAATATATGTGTGGGTAGCAGCAGCGTGCGTGCGTGTGTACTCGTATTTGTATGAGTGTGTCATTGTCACACAATAGCAAGCGCTTGACTTTCTTGCTGGCCTCTGCAATTTGCAACGCAATAAACAAACAAAACAAATGAACGATTTGAAATGGAAACGGGTGCGGTTGCGTGTCGCTGGCAAGGGGTCAGGGGTTGTAAATAAAATGAAAGTGAAAATAAAAACGTGCGAAAAGCATAATTCAAATTGTTGTGTGCTTGTCAGCGTGTTGTCGTACGTGTGTGTGTGTGTGTGTGTTTGTTTCGAAATTATAAGGATCTTTTGCTGGGCTGTGTCTGCATGTGTGGAAATTTTGGGAAATTTAAAGTATAATTGTCAAAATTAGTACCGAATATCACTTAAAGTTGAAAGGGTAATTGGGCGAAATAATTGGGTAAAAATCCACACATTGTACATTTTTCTAAAAAATGTACCCAAAAAAGCGCGCAACAAAATTTTCTTTTAAATTTTCACAATTTTTCAATGAATTTTTTAAAAATTTTAGTCAATTTTCTTGTGAGATTTTTCAATCAGTTTTTGAGTGATTTTCTTCAAAATTGTAATTCTCAAAATATTACAATAAAATCATTTTTATGGAATAAAATTTTGATTTGTTTTCCAACACTCATTTCAATGTCTCACCAAAAACTTTATGCTACTCACTCTCACGTCAATTTGTCAACATTCATTTGTGCCAGCAATTTTTCGTGTGTCTTTTTCAATTTCCTACTACTTATTTGCTACATCTGTGTTCATAATTTTCTTTGCTTATTCTTTAGCCATCCCCCATCATTGGCATTTCCTCTTGCATTTTTTCGTTTGTAAAAAAAATTGGAATTTAATTTGTGTGTGTGTGTGTTTAAGTTGGAAAAATACATGCACAAAAAAAACAGTACGTTGCCCATGTTGTCAACATCATCGTCAGAGTTGTTATCGATGTCGTCGATGATGACGATCGATGTTGATAATCAGCAAAATGAGGTCACAAATCAATTTTAATAGACATTTGATTTGTGCACCACACACACATATGCACCCACCCACATGTGCTGGTGGTGCACACCCGCAGCAATTTCAAAGTTGGGTACGATTTGCTTCAATTGATTTTTGCTATTGTTGTAATATTTCATTTAATTGGAAACAGCAGTTGCTGGCTGCCATTCAGAGAGTGATTTGTAGAAAAACGCCAACAATGTAATTGGGTGTTAGTCGTATTGATAAAATTTTGAAGTCCTTTACCTTTTCGCATATGAAACTTTAATAATATTTTGCTTTGTCACATATGTACATATATACAAAAGGGGAAATGTATTAATTTTACCCTAGCAACACTGTTCACTTTTTCGAAAAGTTATATGATTTTAGTACTATTGTTGGAAAATTCTAAGCAAAAACTAATGCTGCCTTAAAATATCGGGATTTTCTAAAGAGCATACTTGCCAAACAAACCAATATGTTTGTCAAGAATGTACTTTATAATCATTGTTTTTACTTGACTTAATATGCTGGCTGTTGCTTCGCTGAATAGCATATTTTTTATCATTTTAAATTTGAAAGAGCCCGTTTAAAAATTAGTGCTCCGATGACTACATTATGCAAAAGAGCCAGCTAGATTGCTTCAATTTGAATGAGCAACTTTTCTGCGAATCATTTAAGGGATTAAATCGATTTTCAGTCACATCATTCAATTTTTTGTGATCACACTCATAATTTAATGGCTTTTTTTCTGGAAATTACTTTATGTCTTATTTGTAAATATTTTTTGACTGAATGTCAGTCTTTTTTGTACAGTTTTACTTCGAATTTTACTGACGAAATTCTCACGAGACTTATGGTGGTGCACAATAATATTTTACGGAAAGTCTCAGATTTATAGCCAGTGAATTTTCGATATTAAATTCGGATATGAATATTTGGTTTTGCTTCTTATTTCAGAATAAATTTATGTTATACCTTTTTACCCTAATTTTCCATACCTTCGCAGGAGAATTTATATGACTTTTGCACACATTAAATAGGTGAACATTAGGGCGGATTAAATTGTATGAAGAAACATTTTTTAAGTTCGGCAAAAAAGTCCACTACACCATATGGCTGCAATGAATTTCGAGCCCGCGAGTTTTTCTTTGAAGTAGTTAAAACTATTCAAACTGCTTATAGCACCATCTGGTGGTAGTTCTTAGAACTTTGCAGTTTCTCATTCTCTTTCTCACCTCGTAGGCGTTAAAATGACGTTTTTTTTATTCAAATCGGTCCATTAGTTTCGGGTTTATTCAAGTTTAAACAAAACTGTTGAACAACTCATCCCTGCTGCTGTTACAAACTTTCAGAAAAATAGAATTTCCGGACCATTTAAAAATTTAATCCGCCCTAGTGAACATAGTATTTTTCTTATTACAGAAAGTGTTAGTGTAGGAAAGCCAGATATTTAATGTTTTACAAATATTTCGCTTACAAGCTTTTCTTTTAAAGTTTTATGTCATATATCCACTGCTATCTGGAAACAGTTTTAACCCTTAAGCTGCATTCCTTCAAAAATTTATGATGCTAAGTATTCTTTCTATTACTTCATTGACTATTTTCCTGCAAAAAACTAAAATCCCCCGAGCTTTTTTTTTTCTTCTAAGAAGTACTATTTTTTATATTCTGGATAATATTACACCGCACATTAAATTTCCCATCAAAATGTATTACGGCGTGTGAAAGCACTGTCCTTCCCCTTCAAAACCCACTTTAAATTATGTAGATCTCTCTTTTTTTTCACTGAAATATCCTTAATTCAAATTTATTACACTGGCCTACTTATAGATCCAGTACATTAGTTCTAATATGGCAAGATGACTAGAAAATTTCAATTTATGATATCTTGAAGAAAAAATTTAGAGTGGGTTTTGAAGCAGTACTTTCACACACTGTAACAAAATTTGATGAGAAATTTAATTTACGGCGTAATATTCTCCCGAATAAAAGAAACGGAAAAACCTCCCGGCGACTTTTAAATTAATTTTTTTTTTGCAGAAAAATGATCAGTGAGGTGCCTCAGTTATTACCACTGTGTATCCTTAAAAAAAAATCACCGTAAAATTAAAATGACCAAATTTGCATAAGCCCACAGGACACATTTCCATGAGCCCCAAGGAAACTTTATACTATAACAACTCAAAACACAGCACTGGAAAATATTCTTCAACAAAAGGAAAATCTTTGAAAAAAAATTGTTCCTCATAAATATTTTTAACCATTATTCCTTTGAGATAAATGGGCAAACAAATGTATTCCTTAGTAGTTTTAAGCTTTAGAAACTTCGCTAAAAACTAAAAGTAGAAAATTGATTTACGAAATTTTGAACCATCTCTCAAAGCCTTTCTTAGTTTTTAATACAAAGTAAAACTTATAGACTCAATGCAATGAAAATGTGTTATTGATTATCCGTCAATTTGTGTGAACTTTTTTGTAAGTTTGATGTTTATCGGACGCTTTCTGATACAAGTCTCTTTGAAGGTTGTTATGTTCCCGACTAAAAAGGTTTTTCATTGGAGCGATGTTAGATATAGCAACGTTTATTCTTATGGTTGTAATGAATCATTTTAGAAGACGGAAATTTTAGTGACCTGACTGATTAAATCAAATATTGCTACCTTTTACTTTCTACATGTGTAACTATTTGTGGAGATGTTACTCCTAGGTAATCATATGGCAACCTATCATTTTTCGCAGGACATCATTTTGGGCAGCTTAAAGCTTATTCTACAATACAGGTCAACACAATTTGATCAAATCTCTGTTGCCCAAACTCTAATATACTTTTCCGAAGGTTTTTACGCGCTGAATTCGAATCTATGCTCAGAATTTCTCGAATGGCTCCGGTTTTCGAGATATTCTAAGTTGAAAGTGTGAAAATCACGGCTTTCGAGATGTTTGATGCAAATTTATATAGAAATTTAATTTTTTTTATAAAACCATTAATGAGGTTCGAAAGACCTACTCTTCTTCTTTAAAATACATTTTGAATTATATCGATATCTTTTTTTTCTTTGCATGCTCGGTGCAAAAGAGCAAAATGTGGTTGTGGAGACAATAATGCAAACAATCGTTCAATATTCAAATGCAGAAAGTGCAATGTGCACTTATGCCTGAATGAAAAACGTAATTACTTCATATCGTATCACACAAATGATCAATTGTAATTATTATATTTACAATAAAAAATGAATAAATTTGTTATTCCCATTAATTTTTCATTAATATTTCACATAAAAAAAAATTTTATAAAAAATGGTTTTTCATTTCAAATATATAGGCTCAATGCATAGCGTACCATACATGGTACACATCACAAATTGCACTTTTCCAGCTTTTCCGGGAAAACGGTTTATTTCCCAGGAAAATGATTGCCCATTTCGTGATCAGCGTCTGATTTTACATAAAAGGAGCTTGGTCTCCATATTGGGGGCTGACCGCATGTATTTAAGGGTTAAATTAAAAACCTAAATATTTAAGCATATTTCTTAAGCTCTTTAATTGTTTTCACAAAATCCTTGAAATATTTTAAACAATACTTCCTTTTAAAGCCAACCAAATCTGAAAACAATAAAACTTTAAAAACATATCCTCCATATTACAATTTCTACCAAGCCACCTCCGAAAAATTATTTATACTCTTATAGCCTAAGCACTTATAAGATCCACAAGATCTGAATCTCACACTATGTTAGAAAATTCCGGGAACGCGCTGATACCCTTACAATTTTTGAGACCTTTCAGCTACAATTCACATCAAAAACATATCATTCAAAAATGTTACGCCGCTTTGTAATACACTGTAGCCTAAATTGGAATTTACCCAACAGGTTAAAGTCATTGGGAACTTTTTCAAAAAGTTAGCATTTTAAAGTTTTATATTTCATTATTGGGTTTATTTGCGAAAAGATCACGCATGCATAATTTTACTTTGGCACTTTTCAAATTGCGAACTTTCAACAGTAATCCAATAAGTTTTTTAATAAATAATTCCATAAGTCACATAATATCCATTTACAAAGACATATGTATTGGGCTTAAAAGAGTAATGAACATCATATGATACAAAGCAGTAGATAAATCAACAAAGTTTTTGTCTCAAACCCCAACCTAAAATTTCAGTTTCAGTCAGGAACGTGAAAAATTTGTTTTTAAAATTGTTGCCAATTGCTGACATTAATAAAAAAATAAATATAAAATACAACAACAAAAGTAGAGTTTTGGGTTAAACTTTTGACAATAAAAGCAACAACAACAAAAACAACTACAAAAGTTAAGCTCTTTGCTGCTGCTGCTACTGCTGTTACTTTATTTATACGTTTGTATTGTTTTTGTGCATTTAACACGTTCGCATGTGCGCGTATGTCTGTGATAAATCAAGGACACACTCATGCAAACACATGTGGGTGTATATCTGTGTGCGTGCAGCTGTCAGTCAGTCATCGTCGTGTTGTATGTGAAATTTATAAATGTTACGGTATCTGCACGCAGCAACAGCAGCAGGCCTTTAAAGCTCCCATAAGAAACGAACTTTGAATGAACTTTTAAGTGACTCTTTTGCGACAACACGACAATGTTGGTGAATGACAGAGAACGAGAGAGAGAGAGAGTGAAAATGACAGAGTTGAACGATACATCGCAATAAAGTTAAAAAATGGCATTCATTAAAAATGGGCTTTTGAAACGAACAAATAAAACAAGGGCACATGTGTAGGCTAACACTGGGTACCAAATTTATTAGAACGGTAAGGTAGGTAGGGAATTACAATGTTTTTTGTGGAGTTTTATTGTTTTCAGACAGTGCTTATAACTGTCCTTTTGAATGCTTGATTTAAAAATTGGATACAACTAAAAAGTTGGATGCGACTACAAAGTTGTAAGCGACTACGAAAATTTACAGGCTTTGGTGTGAGTCGTAGGTGACTTAAAATTGTGTGCGACTGCCATTTTCACTAAGGAAAATTGTATGCGACATATAAAATGCATGCAATTAATGAGATGTTTGCGACTAATAGTCGCTTGCAACTAAAATGCACTTACAATCATGTCGCTTTGAATTATTTGCTAATAAAAATTTACTAAAAAGTTGTTTGCAGCTGCAAAGCAATTTGTGACTAAAAAGTCGTATGCGAAAAAAAAATTCCAACCGATAATTAAAAGTTGTGTACGACCAATAAATAGTTGGTTGCGTATGCAAGTAATATATCATTTGCGACTTAAAAGTTAATGCAACTTAAAAGCAACAAACCACACATAATTTAGAAGTAGAAAGCCACAAAGAAGTCGTATATGACTTAAAAGTTACATCGAAAAATATCGCAAGCGACTGAAAAGTTGCATGTGCTTAAAGAGTTGTGTCCAAGAAAAAAACATATTACAACTCAATTCGAGCAATTTTCGACTAAAAAGTCTTTTGCGATAAAAAAGTTTGAGCAACTCAAGCGACTTAAAAGTTATATGCGACTGAAGAAATGTGTGTGATTAAAAATCGTTAATGACTTAGAATTCATATGCAGTTAAAAAATTCCTAGCAACTTAAAAGTCACTAGCTTAAATATATCACAAGTGACTAAAAAGTTGTTTTGCGATTAATAAATTTATTACGACCCAAAAGTTGTGTACGATTAAAAATTCGCTTCGAGTCATTTAAGGCTGAAAAGTCTTTTGCGATTAAATAGCTTATGCAACTCAAAAATAACAAGCGATTAAAAAAGTTGGATGCGACTAAAAAACTGTGCGTAACTAAAAATCGTTGATGATTAAAAATCCAAACGCAATTAAAAAGTTGCAAGCGACTTAAGAGTCACTTGCTAAAATGCAAGTGACGAAAAAGTTGTATCCAACTGCAACGCAAAATTTGTGTATGTCTATTTTTCTTTTCCTTTTTTTTTAATTCTCGACCAATTTAGACTACTGCCGATTTTGCCATAACCTGCAAATTTTTCTTGAAGCAGACAATTTTTTTGCATTCTTAAATTATTTCTTATCTTTTAGTACACCCATTAAAAATTTAAAATTAAATGCAATTTTTATTTTCTTTACTTCGCAGGTCGACTTACGCCATTTAAAACAAACTGCCGATTCGGATAACATCGAGGTGGGCATCGATCTGCAAGATTATTATATATCAGTCGAATGGGATATTATGCGCGTACCAGCGGTACGCAATGAAAAATTCTATAGCTGTTGCGAAGAGCCCTACCTGGATATTGTATTCAATATAACGTTAAGACGTAAAACACTTTTTTATACCGTTAACTTAATCATCCCATGCGTGGGCATCTCATTTCTGTCCGTGCTCGTATTTTATCTGCCCAGTGACTCGGGTGAGAAAATATCGTTGTGTATCAGCATTTTGCTATCGTTGACTGTGTTCTTCCTGCTGTTGGCGGAAATTATACCGCCGACATCGCTGACGGTACCGCTGCTGGGCAAATATTTGCTATTCACAATGATGTTGGTGACGTTGTCTGTTGTTGTTACGATTGCGGTGTTAAATGTTAACTTTAGGTAAGTTATTGAATATTTTCAAAGGAGTCTTTTAAGGCATGATTTTATTTTCTTTTTATAAATTTTAATTGCAAACTGCAATGGTTGATACCAAAAGAAAACTTAAAGCAGGGTTGAAAATAAGAAAAAATTAAGCGTAATACGAAATTGTAACATTTCAGCGACAATTAGGTATGACATTTTTTACAAGGAACTTAACATGTTTCTAAACATTTTTTGTTGCTAGACATTGCCTCAGAATATTGCTTGAAGCATTATTCTTACAGAGCACCATTTTTTTGTTTTATAGCTCAACAATTTCGCTAAGCACTGTTTGAATATTGTTGCTTATTACGTAAATCATGGCTGAATCTTATTGAAATTATTTGAAATGCTTAAAACTTAAACTTCCAATTTTTTTTATGGTAAAAAAGAAAAAAAAATTAGTATGTGTTATCCAATTATTTCTCCTGAGTGTGTCGCATCAAGGACACTAAACAGTGCCGCATCAGGCCCACTGAATAGTGCCATGTTAGATTTGCCTTTTCTGGTTAGCCAGACTACATACGTAATCAAACCTATCCGGATTTGATCCGATTACCTAAGTTCGTACCGGATCTCTAATAGGGCAAACCGTTCAGACGAAAATTTCTACTAGAGAACAATACACGAATTTGTTTTTTATTACAAGCAATATATTAGAATTCTCTTTTTTTTACAGATCGCCCGTTACGCATAAAATGGCGCCATGGGTGCAACGTTTATTTATACAAATCCTACCAAAGCTCCTATGCATCGAACGGCCGAAAAAAGAAGATCCCAATGATGAAGAACACCAGCAACACCATGAAGTGCTGACAGATGTTTTTCATCTGCCGCCTGATGTTGATAAATTTGTTAACTATGATACGAAACGATTTAGCGGCGACTACGGAATACCGGGTGAGTAAAATTAGAGAAAAAAAAAACAATTAAAAAGAGTTACTTTAGAAATAAGAAAGATATAAGCCTCTCGAAGATCAAGTACTTAGGGAATATGTAGGTGAATTTCATGTTTCGTATGGCATCTTCGACCTACAGGCTCATGAGCACAAATTTTTATTTGTTTATGGTAATTACTACCATTTTTGTTGATGGGAACAAAAAATTATTCATAGTGCCGTTCAAATAAAACCGCGCATAACTAGCGCCTAAAACTATGCAATAGAATAAGCACTGAATTTCAACTCTTAAGATAGCAGAAATACAAATGTTTTTCAATGCATATTTTTAGGCGCTCATTTGAACGCATAAGCTCAAATTCACACAGCTTAGAGCCATAAATCAATGCAAGAGTTAAACTTAAAATGCTGTCTAGATTAAAACTTCACCACATGCTTCACTCACTTTACTACCCCCGCTAGCAGTCTAAAAGATTTTCACTTGAATAAATTCTTCTAATCTCGAAAATAATAATTCTTTTACGCATTAACAAACTTTTCAACAAATACTCGTAGAGCGCAACAAAAATTAACAAAACGAACATGAAAATATTCATAATTGAAGATAGCAGATATCCTTTGGCAAAACAACAAAAAGTAGAAATGTTGCCACCACTTTACCGGCAGCTATAGCTACAATACAACACTGCTGGTAATAATTGGCACTATTTAAAGTTTTCTCTTTTGCGTTCATGGGATTATCTATGTTGTAGCAAGAAAGTTTCATGACGCCGTTGCCTACGCAATACAAAAATTTAATTACAGTTATTCACAGAAAGAGACACAAAAAAGAAGCAGCATTAAAACTAAAAAAGGAAGCATCATGAGCGCCTAAAATTATGCTTGTTAATTTGTGTAGTTTTTGCGTTGCAAACACGAGTGAGCAACATCAGCAGCAGCAGCAGCTGACTTAATGCCATTACTTTTATGTTCATCAGAGTTAAGGGGTGCTACCTCTTTTTAACCTCCATTTGGCTGCTGGGTGTAACTGTGTGCTATCTCTCTTGCGCATGGCTAAAGTTTAAGTTTTCCATGTCACAAAAACTTTTCGGTTGCCATAGCGCGTGGCATTGCTACCCTGAAGTATTTCAGCACAGCCCACTTTTTAGTGTTTTCTACTTTGAACTCGTCGACCATTTCACTTCACTACCAACTTTCCACTTGAATGGATTTACAAGTTTTTCTTTCACTATGTGCAAGCAAATGGTAGTGGGTTGAAATCGTTATAATAAATCCGTACGAAATTAAAAAAAAAAAAAAAAACCACACTTTTTTATAGAAAGTAAAGTTAGAAATAAATTTTCCAAAAAAAAAAAGCAGCACTGCTGCCACTTCAATTGCTTGCAAGCACTTGAATTGTTTTCTTCTATTTTTAGCTAAAACAAATGTTTCGCGGTGCCACTTTCTATTGGCAACACTGGCATACTTTTATCCAACATTCTCCATTTGAGTGTGGCTTGTATTACGACTGCACTCTGCGACTTTTTGAATAGCCGTTGAGTTCTTAAAAAAAATAAATAAATAAAAAAAAATCTTTAGAAATTCTTTCTCGTTCTCTTTCCTTTTGTCTACTCCTTTTCACTACGTTTTGCGCAATAGTATTTTAAGTGTACTTTTATGCTGCTTTTTTTCTCTATTTTGGTAGTTTTATTTGTAGATTTGCTTTGCTTAGCTTTGATTTCGCCTTACTTTGATTTCATTTTTTCAGTTTGCTTTGATTAGTTTTATTTAACTTTGTTTTTTTTTTTGTATTGAGTTACATTTTTTACTTAAATTTTATTTGAAAGTTTAGCTTATTTGCTGTCACTCAGTAAATTGTTAAGTCCAATTTTTTTTTTTTTTTATTTGACTTGTACTTTTTAAAATTTTTTACTGATGCATTTCGAAGGATAAATAATCTCAAAAAATAGTTTTTACAAAGAAAGTCTGGGGCAAAGCCTGCACACTTTGTACTTTTAACAAAAACTAAAGGCTGCTACTATTGACCAGAAAAATATGTATTATATTATCTTAATCCTTCGTTAATGAGGTTCGAAAATGTAACACGGCAATTGCTGTGGGGTGTACAATACCCCAAAATTTTTTAACTATGTTTTGTCAAATATGGCTAGTAAAGTTTTTTTATATTTATTTTGACGTTCTACAAAAGGTGATTTTTTAACGTTTTGTTTTTGAAAACTAAAAGAAGTACAAAAAGTTTACAATAGTGAATAAAATATTGATTTGAAACGATACATTAGTTTTTGCCATTTACTTTTTAAAGATTACTTTATGTAAATGTTGCCAGCCACTACACCTGATGTGGTCCATCCCTAAGCTTCAATTTTTTCATACTTTTTCCAGCATTTCGACCGGTATGTCACTAATGGCAGCTGTTATGTTGTCTTTCAGGGCTGCAATTATCGCTGGCTTGTCCTTGTACACGAGAAATTTCAGGTATCTAGACAAAAAATAGTCTAGTCTGGTCACCTCGAATGGTCTTGGCGGCCAATGTACTGCCCAGTTATATTTTGTTTTTCTGTCTTTGTTTCGGAAACACTCAAAATAAGTATATCCTCTTCAGAATGTCATATTTTGTAGTTCCTCAAAAGTTTCTTCACAGTTTTTGCAATGTCTTCTAGAAGCACGGTCAATGAGGTGGGGTGCGATACACCCCAGTAGTGTTTGCCTTGTATTTTTTGCTGTGCCACTTATAGCATGTTTTATCTTCAGCTACCGAGAGCATGGGGCAAGTATTCATGTGAGGAGAAACTTGTCTCTGTTTGAAATCACGTGGGGTTTGTCGCACCTCACCTCATTGATGACCAGTTAACACTTAATTAGCAAAGTTGTGAAGTTACCTTTGTAAATTTATGTATCCGTATAATTTTCCAAATGCAAGTTCATTCTCAACTCTAGTTTGTTTTACATGTCACTTGAAAAACTTTTACAGAAAGTTTCAATGAAATCTTCTTCTGAAAAACCTAATAATTCTTTTAAAATTATTTTTTTAATTTATTTATATAATTAACTACATCTTAAATTAAGCCTCATGTCGAATTTTTATGCATATTATAGACCAAAGTAATGAAAAAACTGTAAAATTTATATCTATAAAATGTCAGTTAGTAAATTTTTTGATAGAGTTTTTCGTTTAGTTTCATAGTCATTAAGACAATTGTATCAAAACTTATGGACAAAACTACATTTTGGTCATCTTTGATCAACTGCACTATAGTATGTTTTGAAAACAAAACCAATGTATGGCAAATTCGTTGCCAAGATAAGCAAACTGGGTTACTTTAAATTTGGTTTTTTTTGTAACTAATGGGCAAAAGTCGAAAATAAATTTTGCACATCATGTAGAGTGGCTCCGGACCCTGGAAAGGACCGTTTTCTACCATTTTGGTCCTATAAAAATTCCGGAGCCACTCTTGGTGATATCCAAAAGTCATTTTCAACCTTTCGTAATCGATTGAAGCAAAAAAAAATTTTAGGGTGGATCAATATAAATTTTTTTTTTTGTTCCAATCGATAGGAAAATGTCGAAAATAGCGATTTTCAAGCTTTATCTATCGACTGGAACAAAAAAAAAATTTTAATTAAATCCACCCTAAAATTTTTTTTTTTTTTGCTCCAGTCGATTAAGAAAAGTTGGAAAATGGCTTTTGGATATCACTTAGAGTGAATCCGGAACTTGAAAAAGACCAAAATGTTCGAAAACGGTTCTTTCCAGGGCTCGGAGCCACTTTAAATGATGTCCTAAATCCATTTTCGTCTATTCCCCATTAATTATAGCCAATTGTAGTACCAATGGAAGACATATGTCACAAAAATGTGTAGTTAGTTGCGGTAGGCGAGTACTTTAAATAATAAATTTTTGAGTTTTGAAAATATTATCCATTGTTTGGGCTTTAAGAGGAAAGTCTGCTTAAAAAATTGTCTTTCTGTGTATATTGAAATATTAAAAAAAAAAAAAACAATAAAATGCATTAACACACTTTGCTATAGTTTTTACAAAAATATATTACATCATTTCAAAATCAATTTATCTCTTCTTTCTGCTTACAGCGCTGCCAGTCTCCCATCGTTTTGATATATCCGCAGCGAGCGGCATTGGACCATGTTTCGGTGAACCGCCCCTGCCATCTGCACTGCCACTGCCAGGCGCCGATGATGATCTCTTTAGTCCATCGGGAAATGGAGATATCAGTCCCGGTTGCTGTCAAGCGGATTTAAGTCCAACCTTCGATAAGCCCTACATGCGCGAAATGGAGAAGACAATCGAAGGTTCACGCTTCATTGCGCAGCATGTGAAAAATAAGGATAAATTCGAAAGTGTAAGTGGAATGGCAATTTTTTAGTGTGCTAGGAAATTGAGCATTTTGAATATGTAAAATTTGTATATTAAGTATGGTTGCTTTTGGAAAAAGATTTCAAAGAAAATAATAACGTACAGTCTAATGCACACAAATTATACCGCTTGCAGCACTGAAACAACGTTTCCAATCACAACGCAGCAGCTGATTGCCCTGCATTAGTTAACAACATGCATTTGCTGATTAACTTTTGAAGTGTGCGTGCCGTGCACTGACGTTATAGCTGCAGCAAAGTTTTAGGGATTTTGGAATGAAACAATCGAATTTCATTTTGTTTAAAAGCTTTAGGAACTTAAAAGTACGCTACGAAAAGTTTTTGCCATTACGGTCGAGTTTGAACAATAAGTGTTCAAGCATTAACAGCACAGTAACCATAGGCAATTTTGAATTTTGTGTTGTTAATGATTTTCTAAACGCTGGTATTTTTTTTTTTTTTTTTTTTGATTTTAGCTGTTGCTGCTGCTGCGTATTTTGTGTTTACTCATCATCATCGTGAAACAAAGAAATCAGCCCCATGGCAACATGCGTGTATTTGGCAGCTTGTGTTTTTGCGAAAAATCAATCAATTTTCCCGAAATCAACAAATCATCATTGTTGATACATTATAGTTCACGCCTTATCAGAGTGGCCATTTCGTGTGCAAAAGGTTTTTAAGCCTTTAGCGTAATTTTTATGGACTTTGACTTAAATTCTGTTGTGTTGCAACTAAAGAGCTAAAATAACTATTATTTTGAACCGGCCATGAGCATAACATTTATATTACTGTGAACTATTGATATATCAGAACATTGTCATATTGCTTCGTATTCAAAACAATATCGCAGCTGAAATTTCTCAGATTTCTTTTATATGTTTATTCAGTCCACTATTTATCGTGGCGTGTGAGTAACTTTTAATTTTATTTGAGTATCTTAAATATAAAATTGCAATTACTCTTATAGCTTAAACACCATATTCCTTAAAGTGGCCATGAGCATAACATTTATACAACGGTAGTACAATTTAATGAAACAACAATTATCCAAAGCTCTTTGTTTTTAATTATATCAGTAATGAGATAACTGAACTATTTCTTAGATGGCAAAACAGTATTGTGTTTACCATGACGTATGAGTAACTTTTAATTTCACCTTTTGATTTCACAGGTAATCAAAATTAAAACTTTTGTAGACCAAACAAAAGCAATGTTCATCGTACTGAGAACAAAAATTGTATTGCAGCTACTCACTTGAACAACTTTCTTTTAAATGTACTAAAATTTTCAAAAAATATGCGAACATATTAATTTTAATTTTATTGAAAGCAAAAAATAAAATTAATTGAAAATTTTTTTTTATTCCTAGTGCTATGATTGCTTAATTTATTTGCTTAACATGACGTATGAGTTGAAAATAGGCGCATGTATAAGGTGTTCAAATTTAAAGTATCATTTGAAACTTTAAATAAAAGGCGTAAACTGTTTGAATTTTTTATTTACTTTTATTGGCACTTAAAGTACATTGAACGTTATTCCAGTGTAGTACTCTGCAAGCTCGGCAGATATTCAATCTTTTATTAAAATTTTGAATAATTTTTTCGCATAATGATGGTTCAATTAGTGATATTTTCTCGATGATGTTGTCAGCATAAATTGTACTCTTCAAGAAAATCTATAAGAAAAATTCTAATGGTGATAAATCGCATGATCTTGGTGAAATACTGCAAACAATAATGTGAATTTTGAGCGAATTTTAAGTTGAAATTTTAGTGAATTTAGTAAATTAACGTCCATTTTAACTAACCAAAATGTATTTACTTCATACCTAAAAAAATACATCGCGTTATCTAGCACCTGTAAAAAAAATGGTGGCAAATTTAAAAAAAATGCTTTAAATTTGAAAACCCTTAAATATTCACACGACACCAATAATGAGTTCAACGAAGTATTAGTTCGAGAACTAATATAAACTAGAAATCAAATTTTAAAATACTGTAACAATTTTTTTTTTTTTGTGTAAAAAACCTTAAAATTTCAAGCCCTGTTATATATCTCGCGATATATCTTAAGACACCATACTCTTACTAAATTCCTTTACTTTTGTGTATTGTATTATAATTTTCAAAATAAATAATGGCCTCAAAAAACTACAATAATATAGCACCATATAACACACATGTTATTTCTAACTTCTCTACACATTTTCTCATTGCAGGTCGAAGAAGATTGGAAATACGTTGCCATGGTCTTGGATCGTTTATTCCTGTGGATCTTTGCAATTGCCTGCGTTGTTGGCACTGCATTAATTATATTACAGGCACCCAGTCTGTATGATACATCACAACCTATCGATATACACTATTCAAAAATTGCTAAGAAAAAATTCGAACTGCTAAAAATGGGCAGCGATAATACCTTATAGCGTCCACTTGGGTTCGCAGCTGGCTGGGCAAATTTAATGCAAAGCTGGTTGCGAACCCTCTTAGCAGCACGCGATGATGGATAATACGAAGATGCGTCATTGACGACGTTAGGAGCGCAACTACAAGCCGACGGTGATGGTAGCGACGGTGAAGCGGAAACAGTAGAACTGAACATAAATGTGGCAATAGAAGAAGAGCGGGTAGAAGAAACAACTACGAGTATTATAGAAATAGAAGATATAACAAAATTACAATTGAAAATTATGGCGAATGTGTCATTTTAGTGGAAAAAGCAAAAATCCCAACAGAGCGAAGAGTAAAGAAATCGCAACAAGAAAAAAAAGAGAGCGAGAGAGAAAGAGTATTGCATTTTTAGTAGCGTAATCAAATGCGTAAGTATGCAAGTGAAATCAGCTGGCACGTAGCGTAAACACTCACTTACGCAACCATCCAGGTATGACCCAACATTTATTTATTAATTGATAAATTAAAAAATAAAAAAGAAATTTAAAAACAAAATATATGAGAAATCAAATAAATTGTAGCTAAATAAAACAACAACAAAAAATTATAAAAATAATTTAAAAATTTAACAATCATCAAACGCCATTATTTTCTACTGAGCAACAAAAATACAAAAAAAAATAAAAACTGAAAAGTATGTAGTAGTATGAGTAATATGGAAAATTTAAAGAAATAATAAAGTTGCGCAACAAAACATAAAAAAAGACAAAATTTTATAAAACATAACAGCAGATACAAATGAGAGTCAAAAATTAAAATATGAGAGAGCGAGAGAGAGAGAGAGAGAAATGCATTTGCACTTTTTATGTAGCAAACGTCATATGTCAAAACTGAAATGTCAAATTACGTAATTAATCGTACATATTTGCACTCAAAAAGAAACACGCGTTATAACATAAACACTTGCATATGCACTAACACACACACTCAAGACCATACCAAGCATTTACAGTTTACACCAAGCCAAAAAAGTTATCAAAATTTCGATATTTTATTTTAAGGTTTTTTTAATAATTTTTCAAAATTTTTTTTTTTGTAAATTTTTTAATAATTTTTATTTTATATAAACTAATTTATGAAAAAAAAATATTTTAATAATTTTTTTTTTTATATATTTTTGTAATTTTTTTTTTTTTTTTCATTTTTTAATAATTTTTATTTCATATGAACATTCATTACTTAAAAAAAAAATATGTACATAAAAACATTTGTTTTTTTTTCACATAATTTATTTACAATTTTTTTTTATTAAAAAAAATTAATAATTTTTTTTTTTTTTAATTTAGTAAATTTATTTTTTAATCTAATAAAAACTCTAACATATTTATTTAATATTAATTATTATGTGTAAGAGAAAATTATTTTAATAAAAAAATATTAATTTTAAACTATGTTTATGTACATAAAAAATGCTTTGACAAAAAATTTTTTTTAGATTTTTTTATATGTAATAAAATATTTTTTGATTTTTTTTTATATTATATAAACTTTTTCATACCCAATTAATTTTTTTTTTATTATTATTTCAATTAATTTTAATCATTATTTTTGATTCAAAACCTTTTAAATCTTAACATCATTTGCAAATAAACTTTCGCATATACACACAATTCTTTTGGCATATAATTTTGTACAAAGTCTTTAAATAAAATTTGTTATAAATTTTTTTTAAGTTCCTCGTGTGTATGTATTTGCGTGCACGTGTATTTTATTGTATATGTGTAAATGTAATTTTAATACAAAATGAAAATACTTAGGTAAGCAACAAATATTAACTTAAGTGAATTTTTTTAGTATTTTAATAAAAGAAAAAAACTTGTTACTTGAGAACAAAAAAAAACAAAGCGTAAATTCTGAAAATAATTTAGTTTAAAGTAAAATACAAATAAATTAAATTTATAAATTTAATTGTTATTAATTTTAGTCAAAGTGCTCATCCATTTCGCAAATATGTAAAAAGCCACTATGTTTTGTATAGCTTTAATTCAATGCAAAATATTTTTATTGTAATATATTTCCGATCTAAAATTCTTTTTCATTAGTAAATATTTAAATAAAAAATATTTGTACATTAAGTTTAATTGCTCAAGAAAAAGATGATTTTTTAAAATATGCAACACTTAGTTAGGAAATTTTTTTAAATCGTAATTCTTGTACTTTTTTACTGTGCGCTACATTTTAGATTTTTAGTTTTTCAATTATCTTGCTTCTGTTAAGTCTTTCCAAATTATTTTACTTACAATTAGTTTCTGAACAACATAATATGTATATGCTTTCATACTAGCAAAATTTTGTTTACTTATCAAAAAAAATTTTATTAATGCAGGAAACTAACTTTGATAAGCCAGCAGCTCTTAGAGCTGTAATTTTACTACTGAGTTTTCAATTGTTTCTCAAAAAAAACTTAATTTCACATAACGGGTACGCCATTTCAATCTGATTAATGAAAATTTGCAGCAAGATCATCGCATGTTTCCATATAAATTGCATTTGACTCATAAATTATGGAAAACAGATGAAGCTCATTTTACACTCTCTGGAGCCATCAACAAACAAAATAGTGACTTTTGAGGAACCGAAAATACTCACATAATGATGAGAAAGTGACTGTTTGGGCCGATGTTTGCTTCAAAGCCATCATTGGACCATTAGTATTCAGATGTGTTGAGAAAGTCAAAGGCGATCTATATTCGTGGTTTTTTGCATACTTTTTACTACCGCAAATGCTTAAAAAAGTTAACAAAACTTTTAGTTCTGACAAGACGCCGCGATATGACACACTGCGCGCTTAGAAATAGACTTTTTGAGTTGGAAGTTTCCATTGATAAGATTGTATTGGGGACACCCTAGAAGTATTCAAAACTTGCAGCCAGCAAAAATAGCAATATATTATTGAAGATCCATCAAAATAGCGCCAATTATTTAAAAAAAGCTTACCATAAATTGCAACGGAGTTAAGTTATAAGACTATTTGATATAGGCATTTGAGTAATAATGAAATTCCAGCTTATTTTTCACTGCTTTTTTGAAGAAAATATATTTAAGCTTTTCAATGATAAAGTATTTTAAGAACTCATAAAAAATACTTTAATGAAACAAAATCGACAGCAAAAAATATAACTTCAAGTAATGTTCTTAAAAAAACATTCTCAAAGTGCAAATTGTGCCAGCACATCTGGTGGCAGCCAGCAATAAAATTCGTAAATTACTATAGAGCCATTAAAATATTACAAAAATGTGTGTACCTAAAGCCCTGAATTGCATCGAAGCTTAAATATTAACCAATTTTACAATTTGTCGAGACGTATGAGTAACAATTAATTTTCATTAATTTGGTTTTTGACTTTTATAAGATTTTTTTTGTTAATTTTTATTTGCTTTTATCGCCTAAATAATGTTAATTAGTACTACTAAGCATCAGCCTAATAGAGATATTAAACTGTAATGACAACTGATTTTGCTTATCAGGATGTAAACATAAGTAACTATAAAGCACTGAATTTTCTAAGCTTTCTGGATGCTATTAATCACAGATTATGCAGATTTAAAATGTAGTTACTCTGTTTCGATAATATAAAGGCGGTATATACTTAAATTTTGCAGTGTAGTCTTATGTGTTCTAATATTTAATCAAATTTAATTATTGGCTGCTCTTTGCAATTATAGTTATGTGACATTATTTCAAAGCACTTTGAAAAAATGCGTCAAATTGTTGTTATATCTATGTTATACCAAGTATTATTAAGGTAATTGTTGTAGCAGTTTCCTCTATAAATTTTTTTATTGTCACTGTAGAAAAGTATTGTATAGGTTTTCCTCATAATGCAACAATTCAAAAACTAATTTTGGTATATTAACTGCAAATTTAGAATTTTAGTGACATTGCAGAAAAGCAAGCGCCGATAAAAGAAATATCAAAATCTTACTTTCTTTTTTAGCGTTAATGAACTTATAATATTTCAACCCTTTCGATTTCATCTTAATTTACTATGGTGCCATTTCTAAGTAAAAAAAACTATTCAAAATAAACTTTGGCCAACAGTATTATTTGTTTATTTTTTCATTCTAATGAACTCTTGACACTTAATTAAGTTAGTAATTTTTTTAAAAAAATTTCAGCATGGTCACACACATACTTGCAAAAGTGCCACAGAATATAGCGCATGAGAAAACAAAACAAAGACACAGCAAAGTTTTTACAGTATATTTTTTACTTGCACAATTTCTCATCTATGAGTTACACGTATACTTTATGTTCGTGTGCAATTTATGGTCTGTTAATATGCCTTAAACAAAGTGTGTGCGTATGTGTGTGTGCATTTCATAAACGTTTTTGTCAAGTGGCAAAAAAGTTTAATTAAAATTTCTATTTCGGAAAATTTTTCTACAACTGAATGAAAATTAATTAAAATAGTTTTGCATATAAAATGAGACGATATACATGCAAACACAAAAGTGCAGAAAGTCAGTAAAAAAGTTTAAACGGAAATGAGTAAAAGAGACTTGCACGCAAATGTTTTTTTTTTTAAAAAACAACATACGCATACATAGACAACGATGAGCAAAGTTTTGCAGACAAAAATGCAACCAAGCAAAAAATTAATAAGTTTTTGAAAAAAAAAAAAATGGAACTTTATACAAAGCGCTGAAAGCAAATTGAAAAGCGTAATGTGATTTTAGGCTTTCCAAGTCAGTTTGGCATGTGCAATTTAATAAAACTATCAAGTGAATTGAAAAAAAAAAAAAACTTGATTAAATGTTAGGCAAACGTCACTTTAAACTTAAATAGCTGTTTCGATGAAATTTAAGTGGGGTGCGCTTGAAGGCTTTTTGTGCAGTTTGCTGTGTTCTAATAAAATTTTAAAATTAAATGTTGGCCGCTTAGAGCTTAAAAAGTTATTTGACTTTAACAGAGAGCAACAAGTTGAAAATCCATATAAAACTTAAAAGAGACATGAAGGCGCTAAATTTTCCGATTGATATTAAATTAATTATTTAGTAGCTTTAATTTTTTAAGCCCTATCTAGTTAGTTTAAAATTTCTAGGTCTTTTAAACTTTCTGACTTTTTTTTTAAGTTTTTCAACATTATGAAATGTACCTCAAACTTTTTTTCTTACTTTGCACTCAACTCATACGCTAAAACTTCATTAAATGCTTGTGTGTTTTACCCATAATAAGCATGGAAAATTAAAAATAAAAATTTTAGCCAAACTAATAGATTGACACTATATGTAAGTTCAACTAAAGTTGTTACTAAATTATGAAACCTATGCTAAAGGGTAATAATAATTTAACTTAAATAAATAAAAATCTTAATAACTAAACTAAAACTATTGCTAAGCGTGAAGGCCAAAATTGAATTCACAACCAGAAAAAGTTAACATTTTTTAAATGTCTTTAAAATGGCATTAAAAGTAGTTTTGTATTAATACAAAGTAAGTTATGTAAAAATTAAAACTAAAATTAAATATTAAAAGAAGTAACTAAATTTTAAAGAAAAAAAATTAAATGTATTCAAAATAAACCAAAAACTTAATTGAATGTCTATAAAGAAAATGGCAAAACACACACATTTAAACATTTCACTACGACTACTACAATTAGTAACCCAAAAAAAAAAACAAAAAAAGGTTGCTACTTCACTGTATGGCAAAACCAAGCAAAACTTAGCGTAAAACACCTAATATTTACTGTACTACTAAGAATACCAATAAAAGTTGCATACCGATAAAAACGATAAAATTGAGCTTAAATTGTAAATTTTAAAAATTATAAAAAAAGGAAAAAACGCAAAAAAAAATTTGGCTAAAACCCACAAGAAACACATTTTTTATAAAAACAAAAAAAAAGTCTGATATAAAAAAAAAATTCATAACTATAGATGTAAATTTTTTTTTGGAAAAACAAAATTGTCATTTAAAATACGATATGTTGATAAATAAAACCACAAAAATGCGTTCTAATGCAAACACTATTTTAGGTATTTTTAGTATTTTAGCAAAAATAAAATGCCAAAAATTTCAACAACAACAACAAAAAATTTTAAGTAAATAATTGTAAATAATTTTGATTTTTATTAGGTATTTAATATTAATAAAAATATGTTGTAAGTCAAACCTAAAACACATGCAAGCAACGATAATAACACAATTACTTGTGCGTTCAAGTTTGCGTGTATCAAATGTTGTATGTATATTTGTGTACAATGAAAAACCTTGTTGGGTAAATAGATAACAAAAATAATAAGAGTCAATATTTCCAAAAAATCATGGCATTTCAAAACTTTTTTAATTAACATAATAATTTTGATTTTAGTTTTTAAAGCAAAGCAAATGACACAACCCATAAACTGTTCAACACTAAATAATTTTTTTTAAAAAGAAATTATTTTTTTTTCGAATTTAAAAGTTTTTTTTTATATTTTCATTTTTTTATTAATCAACATTTTCTCATATCGCGATGAAATAATATCTGAAATTAATGTGTATAAAGATCATGCCAACATGTCGTATGAGTAATATTTAACAATAATTAATTGTTTTATTTATTAATTAATTAATTTTAATGTCTGATTCAAAGAATTTGCATTTAATTTTCACATCGTAAATGGCACATCCTTCTGTCAAAATCTCATGGAAATCAACCGTCTTATTTTGGATACACACATGACATTTTCATTTTCAGTTTGTATGCGACGTCACAAAACGTGATGAAACAGAGAGCGAATATTCATTGCGAAATATCAATATTCGTGGGTTTTTGGCCAAATCACAATATTTCGTGGTTCAAAAACTGCCGTTCTGGACCGATCTGTCGCCAGTTGCTGTTCCTCAAAAATGAAAGGCGTGATGAAGAAAACGATATACGACGATATCAAAGCCATCAATGTGGCTCTAATGAGGTTAGGCGACGCCATTCAAATTTTTTTTAAAGAAAAATAGAATTTTGGGACTAAATATTATATAAAACAGAAAAAAAGTTAATATTTTTTACCATCAATTTTTTTGCAGGAACGCAAGCCTTATTTTTCAAGCAAACTCCGGTATCCATTCTGGGAAAAAAATAAAAGTTACGAGCAAAAAACAACTTTTTTTAGCCAAAAAGGACCTTCAAGAGAATCAAAAGTGTTCGATTGGTTGCTCACGGAACGAAAAATAAATAATGTGTACTTCGTTTTTAAGGGTTCTTCTAACTTTTGAGTCGGTGTCTGGCTGACTTTATTTTGCTTCATACAAATTGACCCGGTCTAATGTCCCATATGTGTTCACCAACAATTTGTATATCACTTTGACTTTCTGACATACTTAACATTTCAATATTAATATTTTTTTAAAAAAATAATATGCAACTGCTTAGATGTCTAAAATAATATGAAATAAATTTTGAAAAAAATAGGTATCATTTTTGGAAATAAAATGTTACTTAAATTTTTTAAGAAATTTTTCTAAGCTTAAAGCAGCCAATTATTAAACCTTAAAAATATAAAATTGCATATCGTGAAAAAATATATAATTGTTGCACATTGATATAATACTGCATCGCAGCTCGGTTATAAACATTTCAAATGAATTTCAAGCATCATGAATTTTAGCGTATGAGCAACATTTAATTGAAACCAATGTATAGCATAGCATAGCATCCATTTAAATCAAGTGACGAAAGTTAAAATTTATTGGACGTACGTTGCGAGTTCAGAAACTGTAAGTCGCCGGCAAGCTTTAGAGTTGAACACTTAGGGTAGCATATAGCTCGGCCGTCCCAAATCATCATTGAAACGATCGCCGGCGTATTAATTACGTCTCGGGGAAGTTTTGAGGAAAATTGAAGGCAATCGCTATTGATTATCTACGTTAGAAGAGTTTTGTGGAGTCCCAATGCTTCGTAAGAAGATAAAGGACACAAGAAGAATGTCACAGTATCAATGAGCCGCTAAATAGCTGACGCTTCTCTAAAACTTTAATTTCATGTGTACAAATTTCTTCCTAAGAAATTCTACACAAATATTAGTGGTAATGGAAATAATATAAAAAATATTGTGCCAAAATCCATGCGTCAGATTTTAATTATAGAATTGTTGAAGAAAAACATATTCCGGTTCAATATTGTTTATCCACGTTATTTCATTATTTTATTTATTTTTTAAAAAATAATCTTAGATTAAACAAAGCAAAACATTGCTTGCGAAATCTCTTGCCATATAATTGCTGAAATTTTGAAAATATGATTACCTTGCATATTAAGAATACAACAACAATGCTCATTAATAAAAATTTTTTTTCATAATCATCAATTTGTCTGAGCTCGACATATATAGAAATATATAAAATTTATTAAGTGATACACATTTTATCAGATTTTCCAAACCATTTGATTATGCACTTCAATTCACCAGAATTTCCTCAGAATTTTCGCAACTATTTTTCACAAAATTATTGGTTTCTGTATATGCAAGTTTTATGTGGATACCACCAGCAGCCCTACATCAAACGTTCAGATTAGTACGCAGCACACTACAATAAAAATTATATAGAAATCTAAAAAAATTTTAAATGCATCGAAAACCAGCTATCAAAAGCAGAAGTTTCTTTCTTCTGCCAACACTACGTATGCGTAACTTTAATTTATTTTACTATGCTAATTTTGTTTCTCATATATTTTACTTTATCAAATAAGTTTATGGTGTTGAAATATGGGAATGTGTCGATTGACTTAAATATTTTTTTTTTTGAACTAAAAAGAAACCTAATACTTTGCCTAACGCAGTTTTATGTTGCATATGTTATTTTCTTCAAATTTAGACAATCAACAGCGTTAATGTATAAGACATTATGTAACGAAACAGTGAGCGACTACATAAACATTTAAAATTTATGAAACATATTTTATGTTTTTTATTACAATTAATAACCAAAACAAACAAACAAACACTTGAAGAAAAAGATATTGGGAAAATCAACACGCTATTAAGAAATAAAAATAAAAAAAACATACACTATTAATTACAAAATAAAAGAATATTAAAAAAAAACCAATTAAATATGAAAATTTTTTTAAAATAAAGCTAAACGATTTAAAAAGAAAAAAATTTGAAGTGAAAGTAATAAAAAAATGCTCTCATTGGTTGTGTTTTTAGATATGCATATATGTATGTATGTGTATATGTATGTGTAAAATATATTCCATGCAAAATTTGTTTCATTAAGGAATTGTTGTAATTTTTGTCACTTAATTTGTTGAAGAATTTCTCAAAAAAAAAAAACTATTAGCAAAATATGATGAAACATTTCAAATACTCAACACTTTGCGCATTCTATTGTAAATTAAAATTTCAATTTATTTCTCACATTAATTAAAATCATTATAATTAAGTGTATTTTTAAAAAAAAAATAATTTTTTTTTTAACTCGCAATGTAAATTTTGTTAATTGTTGTTGTTTTTTTTTTAAAAAAAAATAAAAATTCACTCATTTTTATAGCAAAATAAAGTAAAAAATTATTAAAAAAAGAACGCTTCAATGAAAAGATAAAAAAAAAATAAATTAAAAACTTAAAACATGAGCGCAAATGTGCAAACAACTGCCAAAAAAATAAAAGTATGCAAATTAATAATAAAATTTAAAAACAATTTGTATTATAGCTAAATAAAAAAAAAATAAAAATTTGTCAGAAATAAAAAAATAAATTAAAAATAAAAAACTTAATAGCCGATGGTATTACAAAAGGGGGCGTGAAGTTAACATTGCACTAAATTTAAATTTTATAAATTTAATAGTAAAATTCTTAGCATTTAAGCAAATAAAGCAACTGTAAATAGCATGCATACCACCAATACATGCGCAAACATCACAACATTAACATAGACAGTACATTTCAACTATACAGCCACACACACACACACAGCTATTGCAAAAGTTGAAACGCAATTTGAATTGAAATTGAAATTTCTACAAAGTTTTTGTAGTTAAGCAATTTATTAAAAATTTAATTCCAATTAAAATAAAAATTCGAAAAATCAAGTTCGCATACCAAGAAAAAAAAAACAAAATTAAATTGTAATTAAATATTAAATAGTTAATATTGTTATCATAATCAAATTGACATAACAGCGGTAAATAGCAATTAATAATAAATTTTAGAATTATTCATACCCACATAGTTAAACAAAAACACACACACAGCCCGACACTTATACACCGAAACATAAGCAAAATCATAGCTATCTTACGTTACATAAAATGATTAATTTTTAATTTTTTAATTTTAATTTAAAAATTGAAATGAAATTGTAGTTTATTGTTTGAAAATTGCCAAGAAATACATTTAGTCCTTTGGCAAAAAAAAAATATGCCATACTACCCCTAGTGAAAACTCCATCGCAAGGATTGAGGCAATAAACTCACAAACAAATGGCATATTACGCACTATAATTTTGAACTTTCTGTTTACCCCACTCTAAAGCCCTCCACTGTTACCTTTGTTACTCTTGTAACATTTTGTTAACTGCTTAACATTTGAGTTCTTGAAACGCTCTCAAATCAGTCCACTTGCTATACTACAGCTGCAGTTTATTGATATAGCTTTGTATCGTTTGAAATCCTGTTGCAGATAGTTGTGATCATAGAGCTATCGCATTTGTCTTATCATAATTCAGTCACTTAAACCACACAATGTTATGATAATCGAAATGATTATTCACACTGCTTATTTCCACTGTCGACTTGTAAAACAGCTTCAGCCACATCGAAGAAAACAAAGACCACTTCCTTGATTTTTAACTTAGACTGACCTTTAAATATTTCGACTAATCTTACGTTGGCGATTACGTTTTTGATTTTGTATGGAATTTAAAAGAAAAATAAAGTTTTAGTGAAGAAAAAAAGTTTATTAAATACATTTATTGATGCAAACCAATCCGCTTTTATTCACTTTGGTCTCCTGATCAAACAAAGAGTACATCTATCCCGTTTGTTTACATGCAGTGGGAAAATTCTAGACCGCTTAGCAGAAGTACCAGCTTCATCCTTTCGTCTCTTATATATGATTTTGCTCTTTTATATGAAACCATAGTAGCATTTTCGGTGAAGGCGATTGTAGATTGGAATACTGGCAGCTTTTTCTCGGTTAGGAACTAAGACAGAATCCTTATTTTTCGCAATATGCCAACCATAGACAAATTTGAGTGTAGCAACTTCTGATCCAATCCCATGCAGCTTAATCTATTTGGGCTTTGAGTGAGTACTGAGTATAAGATTCTTGTTTTAGCGATAAACTGCCCGGAACGCTATTACGCATGCTCAAAGACGGTCAGGGATTAGCAGAGCAACAATAATCATGCATATAAAAGTTTGCTAGAATATTTATAGTAGAATGTGTCAGAGGGTCTCGAAGTTTGAGGTGGCCAAAGTGATTTATAACCCACTATACGGCTATGTTTTTCGACGAAATTTTCCACTAATAAAGTAATAAATCGGAGCCGAGTGAGAAGATTTCCTACAGTACCAAGTTTTGTCGCAAAAAATAATTGATTTAAGAAGATTGGTCTTCTTTTTGCTGCTAGTAGGATCCCTCTTGAATGTTGCATATCTTAAATCTATCATGATTTCACCTGCATAAAGTACTTCGAAGGCTTCTTTCCTTTTGGAAATTGTTTGTTTTGAGTTCCTGAAAACTTTTGCCGTGTTTTCATATCGGTCAATAGCTTCAATTTTTAACTCGTTGCTAAGATCTTTATGTTTATTTCTTTCGATCTCTAATTAATCTTAAAAAATTCGGTTTCTTAAGAAATTCGATTGATTAAAAAAATATTTAATTTCGCTCAGTGTTGAGTGTGATCACTGATCTTTTAAGTACCACATGAATAAGACAGTTGTTAAACAAAATTGATTGCTTCATGATTTTCACAGATACTTTATTTTTCGACACATCTGCTTTTTTCACGATATTATTAATCAGAGTTTCCATAGGAATTATGTGGAAAAGAATGCTTCACTAAACAATTTCGTCTATATCTGCTGAAAGAAATCTCTTATGCAAACGTGACTTAGGCCATTAGAAAGTACGTGAAATTTTCCATAAGAAAGTTTTCAGTAATTTTGTTCGTGAAGATAATATTTTATCAGCTTATGAGCTTCCAAAGTTAAAGAATAATTCAAAGATTGAGAAATAAATCGACATTTTTTTGGTTATTTTTTTATAAAAAATCAAATTAAAACAGCTAATAAATGACATTCTTTCAAGCTAAAAAGTACAGAAAAATATAGACAAAGCATTAAACAGCAACAACAAATGATTACAACAAGAATTTATTTTAAGTACAATTGATAGCAACATAAACGAAGAACAACGAATTTAGTTTTAATTATTTAATTTTTAATTTTAAATTTTCCAACTCATTAAGAATTTAACTCAAACACTCAAGAAACAGCAAAGCCAAACTTAAACTTAATACACTTATAATAATAAAAAATCAAAAACTTAAAAGAAATTTAATAAATTTAAATACAAAATGAATATGCGGCATGACCCTGATTTAAAAATCAAATGTCTTCCAATCAAAAGGTCGTCTTTTCGTAGAGTCTGCGTATTGCTTAACATGCGCCTCAAAAAAAAATAAAACTGAAGATGCACGCAATGACACAGCAATAAAAACACACGTTAAACAATATAATTTACTATTCTACAGTGTAAAACAGATATGTATAACAAAACCAAACTGCATTTAGAACACATGAAAACAAAAAAAAAAAAAACAAAAAAAAATTCATCAAAATCACCGAAAAATATTTATTTATTACAAAAAAAAATTTATTTTTACTTATAACTTAAATTTTTTAAAAAAAAAATGTATGCTAATGCCTAGTGTTGCGCAAAAACGTGATATTTGCGCAGCGGCCATTTGTTAAATTTGCATATTATTGGAGTGTAAACA
Organism: Tricholauxania praeusta; assembly: GCA_949775025.1. NCBI lineage: Eukaryota > Metazoa > Arthropoda > Insecta > Diptera > Lauxaniidae > Tricholauxania > Tricholauxania praeusta. The sequence goes on from OX459029.1 coordinate 155,555,166, forward strand.
GAAGTGAACAAAAATGTCAAAGTCATGTTGCCGTTAAGTTACATCGGCTTTGAGTTTTTTTGAGCTTTTTGCTATCAAAAAATTCCTTGGATGAGTAATTAAATGTGACTCATACGACATGTTGAGCTAAAACTTTATTAAATTTTTAATTATGTTTTGTGTATATATTGGAAAGATTTTATAAAATTATTAATTTGTATAGCTCAGTTATGAGCATGCAACTATTTTTTGCTCACTATAGCTTGTGCTGTAATAAAATGCCGCTTTAGTAATGACCGCAAAACAGCAATGATAAAAGGTTTAAGTAAGATTCATGGTTGCTTTTTTTTTTCTTTAATTTCTTCAATTTACACTGAGAAAATATTAATTTTATGGAATTAAATAATAAAATTAGTTTGCATTAAAATTTTAATAGTTTCTTCAGGTTTTGTAGAAAACTACGTACTTTTTTCAAGCGGCCATTAATAAAGCTATATATTAATGAAGCGCATACAGCGTGAACTGAAATGTAATTACCACATTATTATTTAAATGCATCGCACATGTGTTATTTTAATTTAGTTTTTTTAAAAAAGTCTGATTTTTGAGAAATTAAATGTTACTCATACGACATTTTTGACAAACATTTTAAGCGATAGTTTTATAATGTTAGCAGACTTCAAAAATAATTTTATACTTAAACTTTTTAGTACAGTATCACTGCTCCGATACTATTTGGATATGTGCCAACCATTAAATTTTTTTACTAATAAATGCGCTTCAATATTTTGCAAGTTTTAACAATGGCCGCAGAGCAAAAACGATGAAGTGCTTCGCAAATGTCCACAAATAAAAAAAAAATTTTTTTTTTTAAATTTTGTATGCATTTCACACAGAAAATTAAAAATAAAATATTATTTTCGAAAAAGTGCTTACCTTTTTAATTTTAATTAATACAAAAATAATTAAAATAAAATTTTGCATACACATTTTCCATTTAAATATCAATGTAAGCATGCCAATTTTGTGTTCAATTTGCTGCTTTAGCAATTAAACTATAAAAAAAAAAATTGCAAAAACAACAAATAAAATTAAATTTCAAAAAAAAAAGGTACAAATTTCTGCTTTCGTCAACTACTACTCCAGCCAGCTACTACATTTTTTTTTCAATCATTAGCAGCTATAAGCTCAACTGTCGCTTCAAACACACACACTACTCTTTTTTTTGTGGGTACCGCAGTATTTGCTGCAATCTCATACATTTCAAAATACACTGCAAGAAAACCAAATTAAAAATATTTAAATGTACCTGACAATAGAAGCAATTCACATGCGAACTACGTACATAAAATAGTAGTAAAAAACATTTATACTACGTTTTTTTTAACTCTTCAGTTAAATAATTTTAAACTTTACTTCACATTTGAGCCACCAATTTAATTTTGTTACTGCACTTTTATCACACATTTAAAATAAATCAAGTAAATTTTAAGCATAATTTCACTGTATATAAATAGCAAAACAACACTTAAGTCATATAGTTTTAAGCATTTTATTTTCAGCAAAAAAATTTATTAAAAAAAAAATTTCATAAAATTATAATTAAAAAATTTTTAATAAAATTAGTTAAAAATTGTAAAATAAAAACAACATAGCAAAAACATCAACAGCAGACGAAGGCATAAGAACGGTTTCAATTTAAATTTAAAACAAAATACGTGACAGTAGTGAAACATTTTTTTTAAATACAAAAAAAAAGTACTGGCAACAAAATGTTATGCAATTCAAAAATTTAGTAGCAACAATAACAGCAGCAAAAAACCACATACACCACACTGCAAATGAAAAACTTGCAAATTCTTAATAAAAATTACTATTTTAAAACGAGCAAACAAAAAAAAATTCATGCGAAGCTCAAGGTAGCTAATAGTGTAGTAAAGTGTGAAAAACATATAAAGCAAATATAAAAAAAAAAACTTAATTGACTACTTATATAAAATCTACTACATACTACTTAATCCACTACTTTTAGGGTTGTGACTGATGCGTTAATATTAAAAAGTTTTAATATCACACATAACGAGAGTTAGCCAATAATAACAGCAATAAAATCAATTATTTTGTATTAAAAAGTCATGCAAAAAATTTTTATTTTATAAACAAAATGTATAATATTTAATTGTCTGCATATCATATTTTTTTATCACAAATTTGTCACACTAACGCTTTTGTGATGAGTTTTTCATTGCTAAGTAAATATGCGTCCTCTTAAATTGTAGCAACTAAATGTTACTCATACGACAAGGTTACTCATTTTTACTATATCTTTAATTTTTCCAAAAATATTTTTTTTTTAATAACAATTTACAACGGAAGTCCAATTTTTGCTTCGGGAATTAAATTTAAAAAATTCCCCTAGACTGATGATTCAGGAAACGCCATCTCAAAGCGCATTCCTTGAAGTGTTAATTTTAGCAGGAAACCAAAACCTGAATAGTACGAATTTTTCCTTGAATTTCGAATAAATTTCTTCTACAATTATGGTTTTACTCGATTATGTGTAGTCATGATGCAAAATTTATGAGTAATCCATAAATCTGTTCATGACGCCTACATAATGTTCCTTATTTACCGTGTGTCCTTCTAGAGGGACACTATTTTTTTTAGTTATAAGAAAATGTGTGAACTCTTAGTGAATTTAAAGCTAAAACTTCGGTGAATTTTAAAATTTACTAGCATTGTTGCAATGTCAACCTTTTGATGATAAAATGGAAGGTTTGAATGATTATAAATGACACCAATATCTCTAGATCTTATGAAATTTTTTACGTTTCATCTAATGTTCTACACATACATTTGTCTTTTTAATATTTTGTATTACTGAATCAGAGTCCGATCTTTTTCTACTCCTACTTTAGATCAAATGGAAAACTTATAATTTTTTTCTGAAAAACTAAAGAGTTTTATTAAAAACTTTTTTAATTATATTCTCAAAAAATTTAAGAAAATCATGACTTAATTTCATTTCGAAGTTATTTTATGAGATCATAAGCTTGTTGAGATCATAGTTTATAAACATTTACAACACATTTTCGTTCACAAAGGCAAACTATTCCCATCATGGTACCATACGACTACGAGATTCTACTAAGTTTTTCAAAATTATATACTTAAGTTCAATTAAAATTATCTCTGCGTCGATTCTACTTAGCACTGCTGTGCTCGAGACAGAGTTATCACATATTAAACGATCTACAAAAATGTATAAATCTATTGTTGGCCGCGTCGAACTAAAGCAGCTGTGACACATTTGTGATAAAAGCTTATAAAACTTTTTTTATTATTTTAAATTTTTTTTTTTTTTTAAATATTTTTTTTTTTTATTTTTTATTATTTCTTTGCTTACTTACAACAATAAAAGCGAATTTGAAACAGTGTGTTTTTCGTAACAAACTATACTTTTGTAAAAATCTGCTTCACAACACGATAACTACTAGACTTTTGAATCTATACAAGTGAAAGAAAAGCGAAAAACCAAAAAAAAAAACAATTCAATTTGAAGCAAACACTACAATATGAAAAGAAAAATTACAAAATTCAAAATTTATACTTTCTGCTCACTCACATATTACATATAAATAAATGGCATATGGTAAATAAGACATAAACAACATAAACATGTAAACATATTTATATAAATGAAATCAAAATAATATATAATAAACATTTGACACTAATAACTTAGCAAAATCAAATTTAAGTGCAACAACAAAACACTAACATTAAATTCCACTTAAGCAAATTAATAATATTAAAAAGAAAAATTAATAATTTAATAAATAAATAAAATATTGTTAAATTTTAAGCATTGTAAATTTTTTATATGTGTCAAATATTATTCAGTAAAAGATATATTTTTTGTATACATTAATAGTTAAAAATTCATTTATATTGTAAATTTAAATTAAATTAGGTTTTAAATTGTTTTTTTTAAGGCACTTAATGCAAAAATTTAATCAAATAAATAAACAAAAAATTTGCAAATATTTTACTTTTTTTTCAAAAAATTAAATGCAAATGAATCACTGGGAAACAACACCACAAACGTAAAGCAAAAAAATACAACAGCCAAGTGACGTATGTAAAAAGCAAACAAACGCCAATAAATCTGCAACACAGCTACGCATGCGCTGTTAACAAATTGGCTACTTGTCAAGCTGTGTCCGGCGCACTAAAAACGTCAACTGGTTTTATTTTTTTGAAATCAAATTATTAAAAATTTATAGATATTTATAAAAAAAAAAAACATTATGTGAAAAGCAAAAGAAAATTTACAAAAAAAAAAAAAAAATAACTATTAGATTATTACGCATAGTTAAATGTAAAATTACACACTTTTTTAACATTAGCTTTAAGTGCATAAATACACTTAGCGAAAATTAACAATAAAAAATGTAACGAATGCAAAAACAAAACAAAAAACATACTATAGATATATAACATTTCAATAAAAAATCATACCATGCTGCATATACCATATGAGGAAATTCAATACATAACAAACGAATTACACACTTACACTATAAAATAAAATAAACAAATAAATTGAATTTTATTAGCTAATAAGACCTAAGCATAAAAAAAGTAACACAATTTAAAAAAAAAATTGCATAAAAATTGACTCTCAAACTCTCTCAACAACTGTACGTTAACTTTAAGCACACACTGTAAAAAAAAATACCAATATACTTACAAAAAAAAAAATGGCAAAACTTTTCAACTCATGAAATGAAAAATGTGAAAAAAAATTAAAAATATTTAAATAAAAAAAAAAAACTCAAAATTGTATAAAAAAATAGACTAATATTAATTAATAAAAAAAAAAAGAAAATTAATAACATTAAAAAAATTTAACAATTAAGTAAAATGCAAAACAGATTAAATTGAAATAAAATTAAATTTAATTCATAAAAACTTAAATAAAAACAAGAAAAAAATTATATAATAATTATATAAATAAATGTTACGCGTTATTAATAAAAAAAAATGAAAATAATTTGTTTTAAAAAAAAATCCAAACGTCTTTTTATTTATTCAATGATATGAGTTTAAAGGTAAGTAAATGTGTAATTCACATATACATATGTCAACAAAGAAATTCAGGCATGTTTGTTTGACTAAAATTCGCCAACTGGTTGATGTTCAATAATTTTAGTAACAATAAAAACCAGTTCAATACCATTTTTTCTGATTAAATGTCATCGCTCCCAAAAGCAAAAATTATGGTATCATCTTGCCTTTTCCCTGTTGTGCTGTGAAAACATAACTTCTTTTTAAGGGTGTGACACTGCCCATTTAAAAAAAAAAATATATTTTTTCAGAGTTCAAGCTTTATACCAAAATTTCATCAAAATCGGTCAATTAGTTCTGCTGTGAAAACAATTTTTCTGTTTGGGGGTGTGGCACCACTCATTTAAAAATAAATATCTTTCCTCAATGTTCAGTCCAACTCTATACCAAACTTTATCGAAATCGTTCCATTAGTTAACTGTAAAAACATATTTCTTGGTTGGGGGTGTGGCAGCGCCCATTTAAAAACAACGAACTTTTCTCATGGTTCAGTCTATCCCAGTACCGAGTTTCATCAAAATCAGTTTCATCAATTTGTTAGCTCAGTCATTTGCACAGCTCCTTCAGAAAGTTTTTGCGCCAAATCAATTTTTTGAACGCACGCTACCTTGGCATAAAATATTGACGAAATCCGAGTCATAGCGATTAGAATACTCAAACTTATAACAGCGATATCTATTGGCAAGATAATAAATCACAAATGGCGTCATAAAAATCCACTTTTTTTTTTTAAAAAAAGTATGATTCGTTGATTTATAGCGATAACAACAATAAGTTTGCTTACAGTGCCATCTTCTGGTAATATATTAAACCACAAATGACGTCATAAACATCTGTTTCATCTTAGAACACCTATGACACCACATTTAACAAAATCCGTTGATTCGTTGCCGAGTTATAGCGTTTAGTACAGGTAAATAATTTGCTTACAGCGCCATCTATTAACAAGCTATTGAAGCACAAATGACGTCATACGAATCTGCTTCAGCTTAGAAAAACAAACGCACCACATTTACCAAAATCTGTTGATCCGTTGCCGAGTTATGGCGATTACAATATTCAAACAGCTTACAGCGCCATCTATTGGCAAGTTATCGAAGCACAAACGACGTCATAAGAATATTTTTTTTCTTACAAAAAGAATGACATCTCATTTGTCAAAATCGGTGCATTAGAAACGATGCAATTGCCTTTTAAACCTTTTTGTAGCAAATGCAAATGCTGCAAAATTTGCGCCTGAGAAACTGAGCCAGAGCTCAAAATCGCGTACCAATGAAAATTTAAAATACCAGGCCACCATGAACCAACAGCAAGTAAATTTTCTGTTTTAGATATCTTTATAATGCAATATCTCGGCTATTACTGAACCGATTTTGACAAGTGACATGTCATAGTTTTTGTAAGAAGAAGCAGTTTCTTATGACGTCCTTTTTGCTTCGACAACTTGCCAATAGATGGCGCTGTATGCAGTTTAAATATTCTAATAGCTATAACTCGGCAACAGATCAACGGATTTTGGTAAATGTGGTGTCTTAGTTTTTCTAAGCTGAAGCAGTTTCTTATGACGTCATTTGTGTTTTGATAGCTTGTCAATAGATGGCACTGTAAGCAAATTAAATGGGGATTAGATCTTACCTGTACTAATCGCTATTACACGGCAACGAATCAACGGATTTTGGTAAATGTAGTGTCATAGTTTTTCTAAGAAGAAGCAGATTTTTACAAAGTCATTTCTGCTTTGATAACTTGCCAATAGATGGCACTGTAAGCTGGTTGAACATTGGAATCGCTATAACTCGGCAACAGATGAACGGATTTTGGTGAATGTAGTGTCATAGTTTTTCTAAGCTGAAGCAGATTTTTTTTTGTGTTTTGATAGCTTACCAAAAGATGGTGCTATAAGCAGATTAAGTAAGTAAACAATAAGGTAATAGTAATAAGAAATTTGGAAGATTAAGGTTATAAAACGTATGCGTTACAAGCAAAAGCTTTTTTCTGTTGTCAGGCGACATAGAAAAGCTCACTAATGTCTGAAAACTTTCTATACACGACAAAGATATTTTTATATTGAACATGCTCTTTAAGACGAGTTGAAGCTGTTGAAGACAGACAGATTTGTCATATACGGATTAGTACTTGTTTTGTTGTCTACCAAATTTTTTAGACGACAAAACCTTTGCCTCGGATGAGAAAATCTAAAATGACTTGGATCAGTTTTTTGTCAGCAAAGATCAAAATTTTTATAAGTCATGTTACAGTCAGAAAGATGCAAAAGGCTTTAGATGAAAATGGAGATTGTATTATTCAGCAGAATATTTATATATTTAAAAAAAGTCGCTTATCATTTTCTCTAAAAAAAAAAAAACAAATTACTTTCCGAATAACCCCATATATATGGCATAAAATAAGTCCACGAAAGGTTGTTTTTTGTTTCAGCAAAATCAATATACAAAATATGCAAATCGAAGATGTCGTGTTGGACAGACTTTTCTTTGAATGATGTGAAATATGTGATACACATTTTCTAGACATTTTTAGAATTTATTTGGAAAACTCATATCGATTGGTTAATGTTTCTCGACTAAAAGTTCTTATGCGACTTTATGCTTTTTTATAAAATTAAATGAAGAAATAACTGCATTTTGATTGCCAATACCTGAATTAATTTTCACTTTTAAGGAAAGGATATAAAATTACATAACTTTGTAACATTTTTTCAATAAATAGCTTTATTTCAGAGATCCATCACATAAATGAGAACTTATTGAAGCCGCCACCACCAAATGCTCCGTGTTGCTGTGGCTCTACAGAATATTTTCCAAGCGCCAATTCAAGCAGTGAAAAGTGACACTCCGCATACTCCATGCTACACTCAAGCACATCACGTTCCGCACGTCGATATGTGCGGTCATATTGATGCACCGCATCGGGTTCATGTGATTGCACCGCTTGTTTTGGTAAACTGTTAATGAATGTGGTAATTTAATTTTAAATATTTTTCATTTGTCAACAAATCTCACCTAAAGATGGTCTTGAGAATTTCCTCAATCATATTACCACGCCGCTTGCGATTGTAACGCAAATATTTTGAGCTCTCACAAAGTGCACGCTGCATGCAAGCGCGACCATTAAAACCCATGCTGAAAAGAATTAACAATTATATCAATTTATGCTGCTGCTACCACACTCACTCATCCATCAGCAACTCAATTTTCTCGTAAAGTTCACGCCTTGAACGTCGCTGTACAACCGGCTTCATTTTATGTGAATTATCTTTAATGCCATAGGCATTTTGCTGCACCCACGTTGAATTTGGCAAGTCATAAGCGACACCCCAATTTAGCGCATAACTCATGTAACTTACTTCTGGATTACCAATAACACCCATGGTTAGACAAAGTGCACCCTAAAAAGTATGATATTGTAGAGTGATATTTTTGATAGAAAACTTCCAACTTACCGATACCGAAGAACCCTCTGGAAATGCTACAAAACGTTTCTTACGCGAAAGTTTTGCGCTGCCATTATTTGCTGTTGTCTCCATTGAAGCAGTAGCTGCAAACAATTCAAGTGCAAATATGAGCAGAAAACAAGCGCAGCAGGCTGTACGTGATTTGTTTGTCATGACTTTGGCGAGTTAAACTTAATACTAAAAGTAGATAAAGCTAAGCAAGAAAATGCGTTCAAAAAACTCTTAAGCGTTTTATTGATACAGCTTGTTAGCACAGTAAGAGCTGCTCTAAATGCTTTTAAAATCTGTTAAATGCTTAACAATTGTGCGCGTAATTAGTGGTGAGTATGCTGTCAAACAAAAAAAAAAAACCTTTAAATTCTTCAACTTTCAAGTGCTTATGCTCAAGACATTGGTTTTATTATGCGTACATTTTAAGAAATTGCTTTAATATTTAATAGAAAATCTAAGAAGTTTTAAAGCAAACACTTTGCTTTGATTAATTCACCTGAAACTAGAAACTTTAACTTTTGGATTTTAGCACTTGGATATTTGCAATCACACGATGATGTTGTTGCAGTCTGTTACACTACCACTCACACGCATTCAGCATTGGTGCTATAACCCAATGCGAAATGCGTTGGTGTGATCATTTGCTTTAGCATTGGTACAAATTTTTGCTTTCTTAATGAAAGCAGTGCTTTCTTATATACAATGTGAATCATTTTTATTTCCTCTTATCTCGAAAACAAAGTAAGATATTGATTAATGTTTTAAGCAAAAGTTATATAGTTTCAAAGTGGTCATGTAACAGTGACCTCGCGTTTGACCTTAAAAACTGTGATTGTTCATAATCACTTATATATTTTATATTTATATTTTTTATTGCAGACTAGTGGTTTATGTTTTTTTAATGAAATTACTCCCCTAACATCTCATACTATATTCTCTCTTCCAAGGTAACAAGAAAAAAAAAGGGAAAAGGAGTTTGCTCTTTAAGCTTCGAAGCCAAACAAAAACTAAACAAAACAGAAGGCAAAAGTACAACCATAACAACACAGAATGCAAGAAGTGTAAGCAACGAAAAATCCAGCTACAATTTTTGTGTGAGGTTTTGAAAAAACTTAATTCTTAAAAAAAGCTTTAAAAAAAGTATGCCATAACCTTCCTTAGGTCAAATTTGCTATTTTAAATAAGAAATTATTAAAATCGGTTCAGCATATTTTGCGCCAAAGCGTTACAAACCCTTTTGATTTGGGCAATTTTATAGAAATGGTACAGATTTGTATGCTAAGTTTTAAGTTTTGCGTATTATCATTTTTCTTCTAAAAAAATTCAGTAAAAATCGGAATGAGTAAAATGTTGCTGAGATTGGTAAAAAATATTCAGAAAAATATTTTTTTTTTCTTTTAATGGCACTTTTAAAAAAAAAAATGTGTGACGTCATAAAAAAATTTTCTGAATATTTTGGACAATTTTAAGAACTTTTAACTGAGTGCTAGTTTTACTGAAAATTGTTAGCTTAGGAAAAAAAATAACATGTGAAATTTTGACTGAAACTGCTTTTATAAATAACACAAAAACTAAAAATCATTGAGAAAAATGTTTCATACAAAATATTTGTACTTTTTTCATAAAATAAAAAACTGCAATAAAAATATAGGTTTCTTACATTTTAAAAATCACAGTTGACCTTGAATTGACCTTGAATAGCAAGTTGCGGCTACATTTTATACGCAAATTATTTTAAGTCAAAAATCACTTAATTTATTTCAAAATAATTGATGCAATATGATAAAGGAATGAAAATTAGGTTTTATTAATTTATCATTTAAAATGTGTAGATGTAGATTATGTAATTTCTTTTTTAAGAAAAAAAATTCTATTATTTACATTAAACAACATATATGAAAATTGGCCATATAACTCAAATACTACTTATCTGAACTTAAACGTTTCTGATATTTTCTCAAAGGTTGATTTTTTTACTATTTGTTTTTTAAGTGTACATTTTTTGACACATCACGTATGATTCGTAACATTTGTTAGCACCAAAAATGCTCAGAAAGATTTGCCATTTTAGCATAAATAGACTTACAATCGAACAACGCTGGCAAACTATTAAATTTTATATTAAAAATATTGATTTCAAACAATTAAGTGGTTCAATTTCTTACCTAACCAAAGGTCTCGAGCATATTCCTATTTGGTCATATGCACACGTATGCACAGCAGCAATTTCATTGCATAATCATTTGCATAAAGACTAACAAGCAAATTAAATTTTCTGCACAGCTACAGCAAATAATTATGCGCAGGTGACGTCGCTATGTTATGTTGTCAACATACACAAAACTCCAAGAGCAAATCTCAAAATTTTATGCCATAGGAGATATGTACGAACACATACAATATACTCCAAGTGTTTGTGTGTCATAATCTGTATATGTGTGTGCAATAAATTTTTGCATGTGTTGTTGTCGTTGTCATCGTCACTATCGTCATATTGCTGTGATGAATATGCATAAAGTTTGTGTTTTTTTTTTTTTTCATTGCCAACAACATGCAAAATATCTAACACACAAAAAAAAAATTACCAGTATAGTACACACAGAGAAACTCACACTTCCACACTTTTGCATAAGTTATGTTTGTGTGTGCACGCATACCTGTTGTAATAAATTATGAAAACAACAAAAGTTGTAATATTTTTATAAAAATCTATCAAAAACGAGCATGGTATATCACACGTATGATGGTGATATTTTATGTATGCTATCTTGATTATCAATGACATCGGCAATCTTTCAGCATTATGTGGACATAACGCATAATTCCGATTGTTTGGAAATTCAATTTTTTATGTTTTAACCTTAGAGTGATCTGAAATGGTAATGGCATTTTCGATATATTTGCGTTGTGAAAAATATACGTCAATAGACGCATATGCATTATAAAGGGTGATTTCTTAAGTGTTTGGTTTTTTAAAATTCAATAAATAACAAAAGATTTAAAAACAAGAATAAAATATTTATTTAAAATGATACATTAATTTTTGCCATTTATTTTTTAAAGACTATTTTATGTAAATATTGCCCGTGGCTACGCCTGAGGTGATCCATCCGTAAGCTCCAATTTTGGCATACTTTTTCCTGCATTTCTGCCGGTATCTCATCAATGGCAGTTGTAATGTTGTCTTTCAGTGCTGAAATTGTAGCTGGTTTGTGCCTGTACACGAGAGACTTCACGTAGCTTCACAATTTTATATGAGCTTCGGCGCTGAAGGAAATTTTTTGACATTTCTGATTGAACTCTAAGATGCTCATAGAGCTTTTTTTGTTTTCCATACGATTTGTGTGGAGAAAAATGCTTGACAAGACATTTGTCTCTATATCTCATGAAAAAAAAAACGTTTTACATAAACATGACCAAGCCTATTGGAAAGATCATAAGATTTTCTATAAAAAAGCTCCTTGCATTTTTTTTTGTTCGTAAGCTAATTAGCAACATAAGTTCATAAAAAAACTCAATAACACAGCATGTGTACACTTAAGCGAAGCTTAAAAGCAACATGGCTCGCCTTATTGTCGACTGCCGAGCTTGAAACTAATTAACTGACGAAGTGCATGCTTCACGAAAAAAATGCAAGGAGCTCTTTTATAGAAAATTTTATGATCTTTTCAATAGGCTTGGCCATGTTTATGTAAAAATTTTTTTTTCATGAGATATAGAGACTTGTCTTGTCAAGCATTTTTCCCCATACAAATCGTATGAAAAACAAGTAAGCTCGATGAGCCACCAGTAAATATTCATATTATGAGCTCGTAATCCAACAAGAAATTTCCTTTTGTGTGCCTGCAACTTCTGAACCTGTTTCAAGCACAAAAAAAATTTTAATTACCCTATTGAGCATTTCAATTTCGGCGAATTTACAAAGGTTATTTGAAGAAATATTTTCCAAGACTTATAAGTCTAGCTCTGGATTACTGCAAAGAAAGTGCACGAAATATTCATTATCGTTTCTCGCATCCAAGCAGTGGCGGCAGAAAGAATTGAATGGTATATGTAACCTTTCAGCAAGCTTACCGATTACTGAGTGTCTAGTGCAGAGGCTCTACTCTAAAATGCAAGTACGGGTGCTACTTGAATCGCATTGGCTTTTGAATTGCATTGACTTTTGAATGGAATTGCTTTCACATGGAATTACGGAGTAGAGCCTCAGGTCGCAGTGACTCTTGTGAACGAGTCCCAAATATAGGGGAATTTCAAATGAAGTGTAAACTTTAACAAAAAAATTATGTCAAGGAAAGTACTTGCTTATTTGAGAAATGAAAATTAAGTATAAGTGACATGTAACTAAAGACCATTTTAAAATATGTATTTTTATCCAATTTTGAAGAAAAATGGACACGAAATTTTTTATTTTTATAATAAAATTTTAATTTAAGACTTAATACTTTAAAGTAAATTTGACGCCGTCTATACAATTCACTGTAGCCAGTTTGACCATTTAAACAAAATTCATTTGATTTGCTATATTATTAATCTATTTTTGATATTTTAACAACAAATTGCATTCAAAAATCAGTGAACGTTGAAAGACATAAAAAATCATAATTAAATTTATCATCACGCAAAAAATATCACAACTTTGTTTTATTTACGCTTTGTGCGCACAAAAATGCTGCATTTAACTTACGCTGACACAGTGCACAATTAAAGTTAATAGAGCGCATTACGGTTATTGCACATATTAGGGAAATTGTATTGCTGTGATATATTTTTTGTTCATATGCTGATATGATGATAACACAAAAGAATGAAATAAACATTTGATATAAATTGTTGTACAAAGTAATCACATGCAAATGAATAATGCGCTACAACAATATGGGTATTAATATGTTGCTAACAAATGGCAGCGAAATACATAAATGTATTTACAATGCTTTTTGTTATTATGACATGTAGGACGCCTAAATTTATGCAACATAAAACATAATAAAATAAAACGTAAAAAAAAATTTTGTAAATTAATGTTTTTTTAACATTTCATTTATTTAATATATTGTGTGTTGAATATTGTATATGTGTTGTTATTGTTGTATTTTACAACAACAATGCTGAAAGTGTAATTATTATAGAATGTGCGAAAAAAACAATGAAGCACAATTTTATTTACAACGCGTATGCAACATTTGTGTGCGCAAATTTATGGCACAGCAAAAACTGTTGATGCTGCTGCTGCTGCTGCTGTTGTAAAATACTTCATTTTTTACTGTTTGTCTTTTGCTGCTTGCATGGCTTTACTACAGTTTTGTTGTCTTTTCTGTTGTTTTTTACTATGTCATCGTTTGTTGCCTACATAAATTTTCCATGGATTTCGCGTGTGAAATGTTGCAGAAAACTCAGACGACAATGCGGCCCATAAAGATTTGCGCACGCAGCTGTATTTTCATGTAGCAGCAATGAGCGTCTCAATTTTTCATCCTGCTGTAGTCGTGGTGTTGAAAAACTATAAAAACGTGTAGGGGTTTTTTGTCATGTTGCATTTTTTTCAAAATTTAGTTGCATGGAGAGCGCATGTTAAGGGTTTAAATTGAATAAATATTTGTATTTGCTTGAAAAGTTACTCACTTAATTAAGATGTGCAGTATATCATGAAATAGCGATTGTCCTTTGGGTAGCAGCAGCTGTCGTGCTTCACAAAGTGTACGCATTGCACAATGGCGTCCATTAAATGCGTGACTGTTAAGAGAAGAAAAAATTATATGGTTAGAAATTTAGATTTCATAGAGATATTTCTTAACTAATTTTCTTTAAATTATTTGTACTAATCAATATAGTTTTAAAAATATTTCTATAATATTTTTTTTGCAAAAATTTTCCGTAAAGTTCTTAAATTTTCTCAATCAACTTACAAAACATTTTTTTAAAGGGATAGGAAATTCATTTTGCAGAAGATGAAAGTTAAAACTTGAAGTAAAAAGTTTTAAATTGAAAGTAAAAAGAATGCCGAGACATCTGAAATGAAGTACTAAATAAATACGGATCTTATATGAAACGAAGTCTCAAATAATCTCATCTCAAATGAAGCCTGATCTCAGAAAAAAAAGTCTAAATTAAATGAAGAATTTGAATGAAAAGGCGCCACATAGTAAAAACGATATCGATTTAAGAGAGATATGTCAAATGAAGATGAATCACAAATAAGTAATAAACGCTATTGAAAAACGATGTCAAATGAAAAGGGGCCTCAAATAAAATCGTATCAAATAAAAATAATCGGAGTTATATATATAGAAAAATATAAGCTATAAAAGGTACCTGGTCATAATCCTCATGGTCATAGTCCCCATTTCGTAAATAGGGATTACGTCCTCGAATTATTCGGACATAAATCCCATTTTTTGTATAGGGGTTATGTCCGCAAAGTTTTCGGGCATAATCCTAATGGGAGCTATGTCTAAAAAATGTAATTTATGTAAGAAATTTTGGGCCCTATGCTCGTTTTTTTTTTTTCGTCATAATCACCATTTCGTTTTGGGCTTATGACAACTTCTAAGGACGGAAATAGTCGATGTTGGACATATTGGAGGATGTAAGTCCTGAGCAGCCGAAGGACGGCCTTTTACCTCTTACCTGTAGCTAGCGAAGCTGGTATTGGACATTGTATAAATAGATTGGTTCGCGGCCGAAGGTGTTAAACATATTGGAGAATGTAAATTACGCTAACTTAAGTTGTCAATAACAAAATAATATTTATGGGGATTATGTATAAAACTGATGTTGACATAATCCCCAAAGCTATGGGGGGACTATGTCCGAAAATTTTATGGATAATAGCAAATGGGGATTAAGAATAAATACGAATAAATTGCGGTCATAATCCCCATTTATAAAATGGGAAATTATGTCATAATACTCATTTGCGAAATCTGGACTATATCCGTGGGGATTATGTTACGGCACCGCTATAAAAGACATCCCGAAATTTTAAAAATTTGGTGCTTTTAAAAATCGGAGTTAAATTTGTTTGAATTTTTCTTAAGTTTTCAACCTGGTTATCATCGTCCTTTAAATATGCTGTAAGGTACACTTGAAAGAACAATTCAAACCCTTTATTCAGGGTGCGAGAAACTGCTTTGAAGTCTCTAGATCGAATTCAACGACGAGTAGTAAACTGAAGTTGAAATGCGGACTTTGTATTCTTGTGGTACGTCGCAATGTTGGAATTTTATAGATATTATAATAGAGTGTACTACAGAAAAATTCTTGAGCTGATAATAAAAGCTTAGCTACTACAGCTATAAGCCTGCTTAGCTATTTAGTTTGATGCTTTAAATTCAGTAAAAAATTTACTATAAATTTAATTGTGAAAATAAAATAATTATGTTTAGTATTTTTTTATAATTTAAGTTTAAGCTTTTTCGCATTTTCCCGGCATACCCACTCAGACCATGTAAACATACACATATACATAAATATATTAAAATAAGAGCATGTACTTATGTGTATAAATTCGATAAGCGATAACCGCTTTGTAGGCAGCTTGCCTACATCTCTATATACAATGTGTATCAAAGGAAAGGCACGTTGCCTTTAAACATTGCTTAGTAAGTGCCTGTATAGTTTAACGAGTTGCCTACAACTCCACATAAAAATCATGCATCCAACAGGCAACACCCCTTACATCTCCATATACAAATTTAGCGTATGACAGACACTCTGCCTACATTTCTACATGCAAAGTATGTGAAATGTTAGGCTAACAAAAAATTCTATTACAACAATTTTTTCAACCAATTAAAAAATTTAAATGAAATTTTTTTGATGATAATAAAAAAACTTTATATTTATGTATGTCAGTTGTTAGAACTTTTGCTTGGCACGCAAAACGCTTGGGTTTAAATCCTGGAACGTATAACTCTTTTTAATTGAAATTTTACACAGAATTTTTATTTATAAAATGATTTGAATATCAAAATTTGATATGAATGTTACTTGAATCTTGTTTCATTTTTAGAATAGTTCGAGTGCGATCCCGTTTCTTAGCTAGCTCGGCTGCAGAATGTTGATGTTTAATTAGACAAAATTGAACAGAGGTCAAATGAAATCGAGAAATAGATGAAAATAAAAATAAATCACATCGATAATATGAACTTATTTAGTTTCTTTTTGATTCATCATGCTGTTGATTGATTGCTAAAAACTTTTGACTATCAAAAGTCTGCCCATGTGACGAAAAGTTTCATTCATTTATTATTTATTAAAAGAAAAAAATACCTACAGCATATACCAAAAAACAATTTTAACATAAATTCACTTACATTTTAGCCCACAATTCAATTAAATCAAATAACATATTCTCCACCTTAGCAGTTACAGTGCTACGCTGCTGCCTATGCTGCGTTGCAACTTTACTGCGCTGCATATTTTTCATTGCAGGCTTGCACCATTTCCCTTGCGCCACTAAGCTATGCAAATTTTTACGCAAACATGTTGTTTTCGCAGCAATTTTTCTATTGATGTTGTTAGTTTTTTGCTGCCATTTGGGTATTGAATGCTGTCTTACTGCTTGCAATTTGTGCCACTTTTGCCATTTCGATTTTGGTGCTGAATATAGGAAATTTTGCCATTTCGTTGCAACTTGTGGTAAATAAAAGTTATTGTCATGTGGCGATGATGATAGTTTCCAATTATCAAATTCATAATTCCAAGGTATTATGGGTGCTTGTGTTGTTGTGGTTGTTGTTGTTGGTTTGCTGCGCAACTTTTGCAGCAATATCATTTCAATATCATATGGTAACTCATAATACAATGAATATTCATTAATGTATGCTAAGCCACGCGGTGCTGTACCAACGATGGCCTTACCCATATTCACGGTGGCCTATTAAGTAGTTTAAAAATTTGTTTATTTTTTATCACTAAAAATGGGTTAAAATAATGGGTGTTTTCTTTCGTTGAGTATCGTATTTTTATTGCAAGAAAAAAATAATCAAATGAGGTGTTACATAAAAAACACAATTTTTTCTGATGTTTTTATCTACATACCACTGCTGATGCACCCTGTTCAAATATTAAAAAACGTTTTTTGCGTTTTAGAAAAACATTTGGCAGCACTGCATTAGATTTGAAACTTGTTTTTCCCGTGAGAATACTTTGAGTGCCTGTTGCATTAGTTGATAATGTCGCTATAATATGCACTGTAAACAAAAGATTTAAAACTATGATTTTTTTAAGCAGCATCGCACTTTCCGTTCCGTCTTTAATTTGTTCTAACTCCAAAGCACACTTTTTCCCAACTGATTGCACTACATCATATGTGTCACTTTATTTCTGATATTTTATTTTTTTTTTCTGCATTTATTTGCATAAAATTTTAGCAGTTTCTTTAGCAAAAGAGCAAAGTACTGCTGTGCAGCATTTTTTAATACATATATATATGCGCTTTTCTTTCTGGACACAATGTGTAATGACTTAGCGACTTATAATTCCACTTTACCGATAACTAGGGAGTCGGTGGCCTAAATTTCTCTATGATTTTGTCGTGCGCAGAGTTAAATAATAAATAGAACAATCTTTGTCATTGCCTTGTATCTGATTTATTAATTGAGAGCTCTTTACAACTGTTAGAAAAGCTGCCATTAACAATTTTATTGCGTCTGCCTATGATATTAACAATTGTGCTCATTCATGAAAACAGTATAATGCAAGAAGCAGACGTTTTTGTTTATGAATTTGAGAGTTATATCGAAATTTTGTGATACATACAAACTTAAGTGATCTTATCGTCAGGCAGATTGCAACAACAATACACATGGTATCAGCAGAAACGAGAGAAACAATCTCTAGCTCCTATTTTAGCGCGTCTGCATATTATATTAACGAATGTGTTCATTCATAAAAACAGTTCGATGAAAGAGGCAGACATTTTTGTTGCTGCGTTTAAGAGTAATTAAATTTGTTTCAAAACTTAATGATATAAACAAACTAACGTGGTTTTATCGTCAAGCAGATTGCGATAATAATTGAGATTGTATCATAAGAAACGAGAGAAACACCCTCTGGCTCATATCTTAGCGTGTCTGGCTATTACATTAACAAATGTGTTCATTCGTAAAAACAGTTCAATGCAAAAGGCAGACGTTTTTGTTTCTGAGTTTGAGAGTAATATCAAAATTTTATGATATATACGAACTTAATTGACTTAACCGTCAGGCAGATTGCGATAATAATAAATTTTGTATCACAAGAAACGAGAGAAACAACCTCTGGTTCCTAGTTTTTGCTGCATTTAAAAATTTCAACATTACAAACATTTAAAAAAAGTTGAGTGATCATTTTTTTGCGTCTGCCTTATAGATGACTGGCTCTTTTACTTATAACAAAAGTAAATATAAAAAAGACAGATAATTCTAGCGTGGTTTTTTCAAAGGCAGACGTGCATATTATTTGAGATATATCTATATAAAATTAATTAACGTCCAAATTTTGCTATCTGAAACTTACTATTCTATATTTTCGCTTATTTATATTGTTTTTTATTTTTCTGGCTGTGTATGTGGCATTTCATACAAAATCGAACACCATTTTGCTTTTCCATCTTTAATTTCAGTGAGAACTTCTTTCTTTTGATATATGCAACCCTAAATATTTTGAAAAAGCGGAGGTTCACACGTCTGTAGCTTGTATTTTCAGCTTCTAGAGGCAATACTGAAGACAATGAAATTGTGGAATTCAACAATAAATAAATTATTTAATTTTTTTTTTTCATATTCATATTTGTTGCTACCCAACGGGAAACGGAAGCGCGTTCAAAGGGCATCGGATGCGCTTCAAGAGAAGCAGAAGCTGCTTCCAATGCGCTTCTCACTGCTTATCTTTTTTAACATACGATGTCATTGCGGCGATGCGCATCTTTGGAAGCATATGTGATGCGCTTCCTTGGATGTTGAGTAGAAGCACATCTTTGGAAACACATGAAATATGCTTCCTTGGATGATGAGTAGAAGCATATTAAGCTTGAATGAAAAAAAAAAAACCTTTTTTTTTTAATCCTTTCTCTGTCTCTGTCTCTTTCTCCGATCAGATTCGAACCTAGGCCTCCCGTGTCATGCTACTCTCTTACTGTTTTGAAATGCGCACATCTTAACCAACTGAGCCACCCTTATTATTAATGTGAAGTAGACTAAAACTCTAAAATTCTTCTCTCAAAATGAATTGTTGAGTTTTTGATTTCTATAGTTGCCATTTGATAATTCAAATAATATACTTTTAGAAGCCTAATTATAACAACAAGCTTGGCTGATTTCGTTAAATTTTACGTAACAACACGAATGCCTAGT
Source organism: Tricholauxania praeusta (assembly GCA_949775025.1). Classification (NCBI taxonomy): domain Eukaryota; kingdom Metazoa; phylum Arthropoda; class Insecta; order Diptera; family Lauxaniidae; genus Tricholauxania; species Tricholauxania praeusta. The sequence continues at coordinate 155,575,077 of OX459029.1, forward strand.
TTCGAGTCCCAGTGGACGCGGGATAAAAAAAGTTTTTTTTTTAAATTAAATTGAATTAAAAATTCAATGCATCCGAAGAAGCACATCTGACGTGCTCCCCTTGGAAGCTGCTTCCAAATTTCCCGTTGGGTAAGTATTAAAAGTGCGGCAGTGTGTACGTCTGCCTTTAATATTTTCGTTATCTGTACCAGGCCCTTAACAAAATATATCATAGGCAGACGCAATGAAATGCACTTAACATTTGTTTTATTATTATTATTTCTTGTTCGACGTTGAATCCGAATCTGTTATTAGTTTTTTTACATTTTTTGGATTAAATGAAATCCAATGCGCTAAAACCAAAGATGCGAGCGCATAATTGGCTAAATATTGGCACCCTCCAAAAACAAAATGCTGTAAGATATGTCAATATTTTCAAATAATTTGATTATATTACACCCTCGACATCAATTGCCACATTTCCACTATTGAAACATTCAAATTAAAGTTGCAGCAATAAATTTAAGATGATATTCTATTTTTGCAGTTTCTTTTCTTTTTCGTTTTCCTTTACGTGCCATCAGCTTAATTTCTGTTACGTTTTTTGTTTTATTTTTATTTGCTAACTACTTCATCCGGTGAACTTCAAAACATTGAAACTTCACATTGACATAGTACGTGGCCATTTTCATTTATCGCGTGCGCTCTCTCATCTGAGATTGTGCTGATTGTCAAGTTTAATGGGAAAAGTTCTTTTTTGTGCGTTTTCTACGACATCACGTTGCGTTGGTCATCAATCTTGCAATCAAAACATTTAACAACGTAACGGCGACGACGACGCCGTCAATGACTATGACAACAACAACACAGCTTTATTGCCAATGAATTGAAGTATCGTTGTTGCAAGTGTATTGGTTTATATTTCAGTTGAGTGCTTTCTTTCATAACTCACAATCAGTTTTTTTTTTTGGAACGTGAAAATATAGAGGGAACGAGGAACTAACGATATTAAAAGATTACATTTTTTTTTTGTATGAATGTATGGGGTAACTGGTTAGTAATTTAAAAGGAAATTTGGATGGGAACACTTAATTTGTTTGGATCATCTAAATTTTCAAAAATAGTTGACTTTGTTCTGTAACTTCATAAAAAAAAAACTTTTCCTGTAACCCTTAAAACAAATCGAGCTGTATCTTCCCGGTAACTGGAGACTTTATCGTTGAGCCGCTCTAGTCTTAGGCTTAAAATATATTCTTTCAACAACTGAAAGAGAGTTATTTCTTTGAACTTCGAAGCTAAATACAAACGGTACAAATAAAAAAGGAAGAAAAAACAACAATAGCAAAACATAATTCAAGAAGCAGCGTAAGCATAAGCAGCAAAAAATTAAACGGCAATTTTTGTGTAAGGTTTTGCAGAAACTGAATTATAACAAAAAAGGACATTGAAACTTAAAAATTAAAAAAATAAATATGGCAATAGCCTTTTCTAGTACAAATATGTTATTTTAAAAAGAAATTGTTAAAATCGGTTCAGAATATTTTGCTTTAAAGCGTTACAAACCATTTTCGTATGAGCAATTTCATATAAATATTATTGATATACATGAAAATATTCCAAAAAATTTGTTGGGTTTAAATGTTTTTATTTTTTTGTCCAAGCGCTTTGCGAAATCAACTTCTTTAAGACCTCATAAAGCAGCATCCGCCCCTCAGACTCAAAACATCGAAGCGCCAAGTGAGAGAAATCGAAACCAATAGCATACAACAACGAGTCAAGAATCTGAAAGAAAGTCAACTAAAAATGAATAATAAATTTCCACTCAAATTCAATAGAAAAATTACAAAGTCTTCTAAAATATATAATTCTGGCTATTCACATTATTTTCTTATAAGCAAATTTTCAGTAGCTTATTTTTAAAAATTTTTCTTTTCAATTTTTTTTTTTTTTTTGCCAAAACCACAAGCTTAAAATGCAGAAATTATCCAAAAAATTGCCTAAAAAAATTAAATTATTGCCGTTTTTGATGTTCGCGCATCACGCAAATATTACTGTTTCAATTTTGATCAAATTTACTTAGTTTTATTGCTAAGACGCTTGATCTCATTTTCCATTCAAAATTATTAAAATATCTTTATCAAATATTGAATTACTAAAATTTTAAAATTACTTGAAAATATTAATAATTGAACAATTTTATATTGAACTTTTTTAGTCATTTTTATTCAACAAACATGACAAAGATAACAAGGAGATCACCTGGCAATTGGTGACATATGTTTCGGCTATTACCACATACATATATACATATTTATATGCATATACATAGCCTCATCAGACCAGTTTTGGTTAAGTTGTACTGAGATTCGAACACCCGACCGTATGCATTTTTGAATTGCGACGGCCGCTCTAATACTTGAGCTATTGGGTATGTGACCTTGATGTGTACAAAGTGCGTATTTCTTTGCATTCCGCACGCATTGTTCCATTTTTTTACTTAAAAATAATTGATTGGGCAAAAAGAAACAAGCATAATGAATCGTTAAATGGCAAGTCAATTTGTTTCTGTGTGTGCGTTTTATTTTTTCCAAAGCGATCGAATATTTATGAAAGAAAAACAAGATAATATTCTACTTTAACTCTTTTGCTCTCGTTCGTTTTTTTTTTTTTCAAAAGAATATTTATGAAAGAGAAACAACGGATTAATCAACTTTTACTCTCTCACTCTCATTGGAAATTTTTCAATGGAATATTTATGATAGAGAAACAAAGGAACCCAGCGGCAAATCGATGAAGTACTCTGAATTTTCATATATGAAAACGCTTGCTGGCTGTCTCCTTTGTATATAGAGTTGTAGGCAGTCTGTTTGTTGGCTGCCTGCATTGTATATGGAGTTGTAGGCAGTCTGTCTGTTTGCTGTCTGATTTGTATATGGAGATGTAAGGGGTCTTGCCTGATGGCTGTATACTTTGTATGTGGAGATGTAGGCAACTCAGTACACTATACAGGCACTTGGTAAGCGATGTTTTAAGGCAATCTGCCTTTTCCTTGCTACACATGGCCATCCCTTTGTAAAAAGCATTTACAGTTGTGGCTGGGATTGTGAGCATTACTGCCTACAATGAGTATAGCTATTCATCGATGTTGTGTATAACATATTTGGCGCTGGGAATATTCAATTTTTACTCTCTCGCTCTCATTGGAAATTTTTCAATTTATATTGCAAACAACAACGACTGTTGATTCGTGAAGTATAACCAAAAATGGCAGTAGCTCTACTAAAAAAATAGTGAAAAAATGTTGCGCGTACAAAGTCCCGAGCATCAGTTAATGGATAATAAAAACTTTGGAAAAACATTCGTGTGGCTTAGCTTGTGCAAACATTTGTTGGGCAATTTCAACTTTTTTGTTTTTGTGTTTTATGAACAATTTTGTTATTTGCAACCATAACTTTTCATGTAACATGTTTCAAAATTGACAATCTTAGTTATCTTAGCATCAATCTTACAATGAGAAAACATTTTGTCATCAAAACTTTAAGCGGAAACGTATGCCTACTGCGCTTGAATAATAATTGAAGCAAAAACAAACAATAAATTCATAAAATCTTGCAATGTCAATGAACATGTTTCATTTCATGAAAACAACAGACTCCACCTAAATTTTCACACAATATTTGATTTTACAGATGAGTACCAAATCTCAGCTTTCAGGCTTTTTCTCTACTCTCACCAAATTTATAAAAGTTCTTGAGTTTCGAAATGTTATGCTTTGCCTTCATTTTTTCTTTAATTTTTGTTTGATAATTTACACCAATTTTCAACAAATATTTTTCATCACTGCAATCTTTCTTTCTCGCTTTTCTTTTCTTTATCACTATGACCAAATCGACATAAATTTAAATGACAAAAACTTTATGAACTTTTTAAATTTAATGATGCGCCATCTTTTTGTACACTTTTCATTCATTCAAGTTGAAGCCTGCGACGCGCGCACCAGCTGTTGGCAGTAATAAATGAGCGGACATTTATCAGTAAAACAAAAAAACTGCGCAAAAAAAAAGCCCAAAGTAGCTACGCTACTCAGGAATGCAAAGCAGTAACGTGCCTACTGGTTGATTGTAGGCTTAAAAATGTCACGCACGCTGCATGCAACAAGTTTTACCGCCGCTGATGCTGTTGCTGCAAATGAAATAAAAGTCACTTAAAATTTATTTATGCTGGCAAGCGCTTAATTTGATTTTATTTTGTGTTTCAGTTAAGGTGTTAAGAAAAATTAATGGAATCTGGTTGATTCTTTTTTAATACTCTGTGACTTCAGTTATCGATGTTCCTCATAGTAACCAGGCGGTGGTGTTGAGTAACGTCCTAGCGCCAGTTCAAGCAATGAAAAGGAACAGTCGTATTGTGTGGCACAATCAATGGAGCGCGCTTTGCGGTAGGCGTGATCGTATAGCCTGATATCGTCGTTTTCATGCAGCTCACGTGTATAGATGCGCTGTTTTGGTAGACTGAAATTAAGAAAAATTCTCATAATGAATAATACAAAGTTTCTCGAAAATATTGTGCTCAGATAAAACTTAAAAAAATTGGACTTATGCCGTTTTGAAAGCATTTTTAAAATAATTTTTAAGATTCAGTTTATTAAGACTTATGCCGTTTTGAAAGTATTTTATATTTATATTATATATATATATATATATTTATACTTTTAATTTCGTATGATTTTCATATATCAAAATCAAAAATATTGTTATTTTTAACTTACCTAAATATCACACGCAACATTTCGCCGATCATACTCAATTTGTTGCGTTGAAAATACTGCCGACTTTCGCAGAGTGCACGCAACATGCAGTCACGTCCATTGTAGCCCATGCTAAGTTAAAGAAGAACAAAAAAAAATTCGGAAAAATTAAATTAAAAATATTATTCACTTAAAAAATAACAAAATATTCCGCATACTTGTCTACAACTCTTTCGACTTCTTTGTATAGTGAACGCCGCGTGCGTCTGCGCAATACCGTCGGCGGTACTGGATGACGTGAGAAACCGTGTAGATGATTTAGTATCCATGTTGCATTTGGCAGATCATAAGCAACACCCCAATTAAGACCGAAACTCATGTAATTGAACATTGGATTGCCAATAATACCAACAGTAAAACAAACAGCTACCTTGAGAGGAAGTTAAGGGTTAGTTGGTGTACTACACATGGAAAGAGCCAGCACAAGATTAGGAATTTCCAAGACTCTTAAGCTATTCCGCTGTGTTGTCAACTATTAATTTTAATTTTGAACTGATATGAAAATTTGTATAATTGCCTAAAACTGACGATCTTAGTCACCCGACTAATGTTCATATTCATTGGTTAGGTCTTTCATTGACATTCCCACCAAACTTTAGCATCATGGCTTGACATTCGTAAAAGTTACGCTGTCTTGAATATAGCTGCCTCCTTGCGCGTTTTCAATATTTAAGATTTTAAAAATGCGAGCGACTTTACTTCAAAGAGTTTGTAATAAATGTTGCGTCAAAGATGGTTTCAGCGGAGCGAAGACATTGGAAATATTAGAAAAGTGTTTTGGTATCGATATCCTGTCGAAAACAAACATTTATGTGTGTCACAAGCATTTCAAAAGTGTTCGTGAGATCGTCGAGGATGACGGAAGCAATAGCAGGCTGTGGACATCGAAAACTGGCGAAAACAGCAATAAACTCAAAGAAGCTATGACCAAAGCCCATAAATTGATTAGTGAGCAGGCAAAGAACTTGAGTATGGCTTCAGCATCCGCCGAAGACATTTTGGTTACTGATTTTGGCTCCAAACGAGTCTCTCCAAAGCTGGTGCCGAAAGTCCTGAATATTACAAACAAAAAGGACAACATTGATAGGACGAAAGAGATGATTTTCATTGTTGATTCCGATCCAATATTCATCAACATTACTGGAAATAAGACTTGAGCATATGAACATGACACACAATCCAGGCATCAAGCGAGTGAATGGTGTTCACCGAATAAGCCCAGTCTGAAAAACTACGTCATTTTCAGGCAATGCTCACGAAATCTACGGTATTGTGAATTCTTTTCAGAAAGTCTGACAATCAAAAATGGATATCCCGATATAACAGTGGCATCTTCTCATGTTTCTGCCATTCTTAAATCTAAAGCATGGGTGGATAATATCTATATTTCAGAATTTAAATCGAAAAAAAATGATAAAACTGCACGTTCCAATTCAAAAAACTGAAACGGCTATCCCTTTACTATCAAAATGTAAGGGGTTTGCGTTCCAAAACGCAAGATATCTTTTTATCAACTCAGAATTTCTCTGAGGATATTATCGTGTTTACCGAAACTTGGTTAAACAACAGCTTTCTCAATATGGAACTTTTTGATAATAGTTTCCATGTTTTTAGAAGAGACAGACACTTGGAAGATCTTTCTTCTGTTGGTGGAGGCGTCTTAATAGCTATAAAAAATCATTTAACCAGTTCATTAGTTGAAATTTCCTGTGCATCTAATATTGAACTGTTATGTGTTAAGGTTACACAATGTAACTCTAATTTATACATTCTTAACACTTATGTTCCTCCAAATAGTAGCGCAGATGTCTACGAATGTCTTTCGATGGCCGTAGAATATATTATTAATGAACTAGACACTAATGACGACATTTTGTTGTTAGGTGACTTTAATTTGCCTGACCTAAAATGGACTCCTTCGGACGATGGTACATATTTTTATGCATCTTGTCCAAAAACTCGACAACAACAAATTTTTGTTGACGAAATACTTTCAAATTTACAACAAGTAAGTTGTATAACTAACTGCCATGGACGACAACTTGACTTAGTCTTGGCTACAAATAGTAGCAATGTTGTTGTAAGAAATGCTATCCATGCTCTGTCTACGGTAGATTCCTATCATCCACCTTTGAGTATTGTGTACCAATCTGACAATGAAAATTTGACTAATGCATGTTCATCCATTAATATTTACGAATTCAATTTTAAGAAAGCTGACTTTTTAAAATTGAATGAAAATTTAAGAAATAAATTAGATGACTTACTCATTTTTTTTAATAACAATACATTTGATGATTGCATTAAATTTTTCTATGGTGAACTTTTTTCTGCCATAGCATTGTCGGTTCCATATACAAGGAGGTACGTTAATAATTCCTCGTACCCCTGGTATACAAAGGATTTGAAAAAAATTCGCAATGGCCGTAATAGGGCATGGAATAAATACGTTTGTAGCCAGGACCGTAATGACCTTGTTGCTTATCAGCGACTGTTTCTTGAATTTAAAGATATGTCAGCTTTGGTTTATTCTGAATATTTGAATAAAATTAGGCTGAATATTCTTCATGACCCCAAGAATTTTTGGGGTTTTATTAATTCTAAAAAAAAATCTGACGGGTTTCCATCTGAGTTTAAAACAGTTGATGGGCTCACTAGCGACCCACAAGTTATAGCCGGGTTGTTTGCTAATTTGTTTAATGAATCGTTTTCTACGGATTTATTTAGCCCTGAAATCAACTATTTTGAATATATGGATAACGACCCTTTAGTTTCGGTTAATGAGATATCTTTCTCTCCTGACCTCATAGAGAAATATATTTCATCTGTTGATGATGACTTCAGCTCCGGGCCGGATGGTATTCCTGCGACAGTTTTAGTAAACTGTAGCTCTGTGCTGAGTCAGCCCCTCAGTATTTTATTTAATAGATCAATTCAAGAAAGCTATTTTCCTAAATTTTGGAAAAATGCATACATTAGTCCCATTTTCAAGAAAGGGTGTAAGAATGATGTTTCAAACTACAGGCCCGTGGCTAAGTTATCATCAATACCGAAAATTTTTGAACATATTATATACGATCAGGTTAAGGTGTGCTGTAGTGAAGTTATAACAACTCGTCAGCATGGTTTTGTTAATGGCAGATCTACAGTTTCTAACCTCCTTGATTTCACTTCTTTTGCATTAAGCTCTTTAGACTCTGGTGGGCAAGTTGACTGCATCTACACTGACTTCAGTAAAGCATTTGACAAATTACCACATAATTTAATTTTGTTTAAGTTAAAGAAACTTGGATTTCCCTTAAGTTTTATCAGCTGGATTGAATCTTATTTATCTGATCGCTCGTATCAAATAAAATTTAGGAGAGTGTTTTCCTCCCCATTTAGCGCGACATCAGGTGTTCCACAAGGAAGCCACCTGGGGCCGCTCCTGTTCATTTTAGCAATTAATGACGTTACACATGTTATTAAAAACTCCCATCTGTTAGTATATGCAGATGACATGAAAATTTACAGGAACGTAAAGGGGGTTGGTGACACTATTCCACTTCAGTCTGACTTGAAATCCTTTGAAGTTTGGTGTTCTAAGAATAACTTACATCTTAATCCTGATAAATGCCAAGCTATGATTTTTACCAGGAAGAAAACTATTGTGGAATTTGATTATAAATTAAAAGATAAAAATATTTGTCGTGTCGATGTAGTCAAAGACCTAGGTATACATTTTGATACTAAGTTGACTTTTAATGAGCATATTAATCAAATTTGTAAAAAATCCTCATCTCTGCTTGGCTTTATTAAGAGGTGGGCAAAAGAATTTAATAGCCCTTTAGTAACGGTGACTTTATATAATACAATAGTGCGCCCTCACTTAGAGTACGCTAGCCAAGTATGGTCACCATTTTATAATGTTCATATAAATAGAATTGAAAGAATTCAAAAAAATTTTATTCGTTTTGCTCTCAATGGCTTAAATTGGATTGACCCTTTAAGCCTTCCTCCTTATGAGGATCGTTTAAAGTTATTACATATGCAGTCTTTGAGCTCGCGTAGAAATATTGCGGATATACTTTATCTGCATCAACTTGTAACTGGGTCTCTTGCTGCACCAGAGCTTCTTAACTATATACATTTTAATAGTAATCGGAGGAGTACTCGTAACTCTTATCAGTTATTTTATCAACCGGTTAGTAGAACTAATTATATGGCTACAGCTCCTTTTAATCGCATGACAACTCTTATTAATAATTGCGAAGTTTATAACATTAGCTTGTCAAAAGGTCAACTCAAGCTTAGACTGAAAACTAACTGTAGCTAAATTTGTAGCTTAATGGTGGTGTGAATTTTTTTTGTTTGTGTTGTCCGAGCCCCACAGCATGCTGGGTAAATTTTTTCTAACATTTATGCCTTGGACCACGTAAATTTATACATATAATTATTTTAATATCTATATGTCTATTTTTACATGGTGTGAGTGGGTATGTTGAGAAAGTGCGATAAAGCTAAGAAAAAATTATAAAATAAATAACAAATTAATGTGCATGATAATTTTTTCTATTCCATTTTTTATTGAATAAGCTTTTTACTTGGTACAAAGCTTCAATGCTAAATAGCTAAGAAGGCTATAATAGCTGTAGTAGCTAAACTCTATTATTATTATTATTATTATTATTATTATTATTATTATTATTATTATTAGGGAAGTTAAGCAAGAATCAATTTGGCAAAAAAATACCCGACTTGTGGGCGAGTAGCTTGTTGATCTTACAACATGTTAACGCATAGTCGCATAATGCCATCATTATCCATAAATTTTTGACCAAGAACGGAACACATGCCAACCAAGAGCTTACAAATGTGGCTGATTTGGTACCCTGCGACTTCCTGCTGTTCGTTCACTCAAAAAATTACTTCGTGAAACGCGTTTTAGCAGTCAAGAGAAAATCGATTTTCAATCGATGTGGAAATTTCTATATTTTCTTAAAACGGATGACCGATTTATTATATGCTATGCTTAAGCTCGAAGTGTGAATCCCCTTATGTGATTTTTAATCTAACTGAACTGAAAAAATTCGCCAAATATAATAACCATACCCATTTTTCAGAAACATAAATGTTGCAAGAGAGCAAATGCATCTCTTCCATATATTTACTCTCTTTGCAACATGTTAGTATAGGTCAGATACTTAGTTTTATTACGAAATTTGGTAGGCTGAATGAGAGTATATAGTTAAATACCCGGTTGTATTACAATGGATCAACCGTTGCTCTACTAAGTAAGTTGGTTCGTAACTGACTGCCACTCATACTTAACCTAACCTAAGCTAACCTAACCTAACTTAACCTAACTTAACCTGACCTGACCTGACCTGACCTGACCTGACCTGACCTGACCTGACCTAACCTAATCTAACCTAATCTAACCTAACCTAACCTAACCTAACCTAACCTAACCTAACCTAACCTAACCTAACCTAACCTAACCTAACCTAACCTAACCTAACACAATTCAGTGATTCTATCAATTTGTATTTTGCATTTTTATTTTTTATGTACATATTTGGGAGGTGCCACACCCTCCTTTTCTAAAATCTGTCCATTTTTTGAATAGTGCTAGATATTAAATCATTTCTTGTTTTTCTCCAAAACTAAGTTGCTTTACCTTAAATAGCGCTCTCAGTGAGGTATTTCTAGAATGTTTCTTTATTTGAAGATACCCCGCCTACTTTCACACATTTACCCACTTTTTGTCTGGTATTTCTACAAACCATTCTTATAATTCCTTTGAAATTTGATTGGACTAACGTAAATAATCCGCTAAACGTAGTTGTTAAGCCGTTTGCTTTTATATGCGGTAGGCGTGTCCGTGTATTAAGTTTGCCCATTTTCAATTCCATGAATAAAAATTGGAAAAGTTATCTGTATGCCAAATTGAATCAATTTACTTACAGCCAAACAGACGGACATTCTTAAGTCCACGGAGAAGTTGATGAGGTATATCTCTACACTCAGGAAAAACGCCATTGAAAATTTAAAAATTTATAGCTTTGATTTGAAGCCGCAAAATTTAAAGTTGAAAATAGTAAAAATAAGATTTTTTCTGCTTATTTTTAACACAAGCAACTTTGAATGTATTTGAACATTTTTTAACTTAACTTCAATCGCAAAATTTTAATGAACTTTAGACAATTTTGTCTGCAACTTGATATAATGCTACAAAATTGAAAAAATTAAATCCAAGCCACAAAGCATCAAATGAAAGCAAAATTATAAAAAAATAAAATTTCAACTATCATCACTACCTACCAAAACAACGTCAAACAACACAAATTCATCACACACACAATGCAGTAAAAATCCTGATGATAAACTTTCGTAGCAAAATCCTTTGTGACTGACTACCATAACACAAATTTACTGTCCCATTTTCAACTAAAATAAATAGCATTGCTGGGAAATTGTAGCAAAACTTTTTGGCAAATAAATAACAATAAAAAAAAAAAGTTAACAACACAACGAGCAACATAAAAGCAACGCTACAACTTTAGCGCAGCAACAGAGAAATCAGTCAGACATACGGAAAATGATGATCCTTCGGGAAATGCCAAATAACGTTTTGGACGCGATAAAGAGCGACGTTTCAATTTCAAATTTTGTGGAAATGCTGTTGCTGCTAACGATGATGATGTTGCTGCTACTGCTGCTGCTACTACTGATGACAAAGGCATTATTGACATTGCTGCTGCTGCAGCAGTTGTTGTGTTTATTTTTGTCATTGCTGTTGATAATGCTGTTGTTGCTGCTCCTGCAGCAGCTGTTGTTGACAGTGTCAACGTTGTTAAAATTGGAAATGTTTTTGCTGTTGCTGTTACTGTTACTGCTGCTGATGGTGACATTTCCACAGTACTCGAATTTTCCGACAATAAATCATCTTCATTTCGAATTTCGTTTCGATATTTAATCTCATTTTCATTTTCAGCTTCATCTTCATTTCGGCCATCGTCGTTGTTGTTTTGTTTTTTATATGGTGGCATTAAATTGTTGTTGTTGTTTTTGTTGCCATGTAACATAGCAACATCGAAGTTTATTGCATTGCAATTGCTGACAGCACGTTGCTCGTTCCGGCGGATCTTTTCCATTGCCCGTATAAAACCACAAAATGTTGACGTTGTCGAAATTTGACGCTGATGATGCTGTTGATGTCGCTGCAATTGCTGCATCAAATTATTGAGTGTTTGTTGTTTTGCCGTTGCCGTTTCTGTTGTAGCAACAAATTCCATTGCAATTACGTTATAAATCAATGCGATTAAAATAAAATTTTGCAATAAATGTAATAGCAACATGTTGTCACAGAGTTGACATCAAACGGCTTAGAATACACTAATACTCACACACACACACAGAATAAATCAATTGAATTGTGTCTTGAATGACAGTTAAACAATTATTAACGTTACGGGACCACAAACAACACTTGACTGCAACAGCAGCAGCAGCAAAGGTAACCGCACAGTAGTTAACAATAGTTGCTGCTGTTGCTGCTGTCAGCTTTGTTTATTTCGTTTTAAACTAATTTTCACATTGCAAATATTTGCATTGCTCTTACAGCAGCGATTGGGGGTAGGGGGAGTGGGGGAGTTACAGAGTACATGCAACATCAAGAGCTAAGGCAAAGTTGCTGCCACACTTGAGACTTGAGCTACAACTTCTGTTCGCAAATATATAACTGTGTGTGTGTGAGTTTATCTACCAATGCTAAATTACTTTTATGCAACATATAGCCGCTAACTCACTAAATAGTCGGTTTTTTCGGGTATTCGGTTTTCTTTTGCAAAGTAAGTACTTATCAAAAGATTTGTTTCAAAGAATTCCACATCAACTGATGACTTGAACAAAGTGCTTTGAGGGATTATTTATAATATTTTTTGTATATAATTTGAAATTTAGTTTCAAATATGGAAAATGGAGCAAAAATTGTAAAAAAAACCGGTTACACGATCGTTTGTTTAGTTTTATATAAAAATTTTAAATTTTTGCTTACTGTCCAAAACTTTTTCAAAACGAAAAAAAACTTTAAATATTTGCACCGGAGTTAGGTATATAGTGAAACTAACTTAGAGCATGACACCTCCCATACAACCAAAAATATCAAAGTATTATACTGAGAGGTTTATTTAAGGTAATGGTACCTTTCACACAAAAACTTGGAATTGCCCAGTTAAGCTCTGAACAAGTTAGCGAATTTCGATAACGAGGAGTAGCACTCTCCAACAGAAATAAAAACTTTAAAAGGCAATGCTGAGAGAACTATTTAAGGCCAAGTAAGTGAATTTCGTTAATGGGGCGTAGCACTCCCCAATAGAAAATAAAACATTAGAAGGCAATGCTGAGAGAACTATTTAAGGTAATGGAGCCATATTTTGGACATATATATAAGAAATAATTCGGACTAACACCAGACAAAAAAAAGGTTGTAAAGAGGGAGTGAAACCTGCCGCACAAACTGCAACTTCAATACCTTAGGTTTCATTAGCAACAAAAGTCAAATGCAAGCCATTTTATATATATTTTATGTACTTATTGTTATAGAAACTATTAAAAAATTTATGTTAAGTATTTTCAATTTTCCAAACATTGTTCATTCTAAGTCTTTCCTTGGAGATTTTAAAGAGAAAAAAAATATTCTTCCAGTTACCTTCAAATCTTTTCATGCGTTTGCTCTACGTTGTGAGTAAAATTTAGTATGTCATCGAACTCTCACAAAAACTATTAATAATAATTTGTAACTAGATATTATAGTACTGAAGTACTGGAAAGAGCTTTTAACTGACATATAGAACTATGTATGGAAACATATTTTATTCGAAAAGATATTTATATAAAGTAGAAAGAGTGTTGAAGAAACTTTTTTTGACATGAGAAGTAAAACTTGTAGAAATGATTACTTTAGGCTTTCTAATAAGGTACATACACGTAGTAACAGGTGATTTTCTTGTTAATTGTTTTTTCAGTGTAAATTTATTGACATCACACGCGTGATTTGTAATATATTTCAACGTCAAAAATGCTCAATAAGGTAAGCCATTTTGTCATAAATAGAGTAACAAACGAACAGCACTTGCAATTTATTGAATTTTACTATCAAAATTCGTGCTCAGTGAGGAATGCGTCTCCATCGAAAATTTTCTGCAGCGACGAAGCTCATTTTTGGCTCAATAGGTACGTCAACAAACAGAATTTCCAAATTTAGTTTGAAGAGCAGCCAGATACAGTTTAAGAGCTGCACTGAAAAATGCACTGTTTGGTGCGGTTTGTGGGCCGATGGCATCATTTTACTTTACATATACTGTACTTTTTCAAAAACAATGAAAATCCCAACGTTACAGTTAATGGGGCAAGGTGCCGTGTGATAAATACCGACATTTTTTTTTTTTGCCCAAAATGGAAGAATTGAACTTGGTTGACATGTAGTTTTCACACGCCACTTGATACCATGGACCTATTGAGAGGCGAGTTTGGTGAGTAATTAATCTCACGTTTTGGAGCAGTCCATTGGCCACCAAGTTCATGCAATTTGACCTAACTAGACTATTTTTTGTGAGGCTACATGAAGTCTCTTGTATACAGGAACAAGCCAGTTACAACTGCAGCCCTGAAAGACAACATTACAGCTGCCATTAGTGAGATACTGGCCGAAATGCTACAAAAAGTATGACAAAATTGGAACTTACGAATGAATCATCGTAGGCGTAGCCGCGGGCAACATTTTCAATAAATATTCTTTAAAAAGTTAATGGCAAGATTCAATGTAATGTTTTTTATAAATATTGTATTCACTTTTGCAATTTTTTTGCTTTGTTTTTTAATTTTCAAAAACCAAACGCTTAAAAAATCACCCTTTATATGTATATTTTGCTAATTTTACACAAAAATCGTTTTGAAAAAATGTCTGTAAAGCCAATTGCTCTCGAGGCATACGTCTAAGAAAAAGTTCGTAAATGTTACTCTTTATGCACTACTATTATCCTTATTGTATCCCGTGCAAATTTTTCTGTATTTACATAAAATAATCATAAAGAAGTAAATGGCATAATTCAGTTAATTGCATGATATAAATATTTTATTCACTTTTGCAAGTTTTTTGTTCTTTTTTTAATTTTCAAAAAGCAAACGCTTAAAAAATCATTCTTTATAATAACACAGGCTCATAAAGAAAAAACAAGTCTTGAAGTTGAAAAATAAGGTAGCATACCATATAATATCTTGGATTTTTAGTCTCAATCCCGGTTGCGTTTTAGCACTCTCAAAAACATACGGTATGGTAATTTACCTTCCAGCTTCAATGCTTCTTTTTTGGGGGCCTGCTGTGAGCATTAGGACGTATTTCAATCTCTAATTGCTTTAAGTGCAGGCTGATATCATTTATTGCTTCACGCTATGTAGAATAATTGCATATACATACTTTAATTAATTTACAGTGAAGTTATAATTTGCAATTGCCAGATAGTAAAAGATTTAATGTTTTCCCAAGAAATTGTCACTTGTTTCTACATACATTTCGGTGCATTATGTTATAGAAAATCGCCCAAAAAATTTATGAAAAATATGCAAAATCTTATTTAAATTTTAAAGTAAATTTCCGTTCTAATGGATATTAAAAACTTTTGTATAAGCAATTTTTATTTCCTACAATTTCACGATGTTACCTTTTCCTATAAGTAGTTTTCAAAATCTTTTATTTTTGAACGTTTATCATTGAAAAAAATAACATCGTCTTAGAACTTTAATAGCAAAATGATACAAAAATCTTAAACAATCGTGCAAACTTTATGCCATTCAATTGAATTGAAGAATTTTTACTCTTTACGCGAAAGTTCGAGTTTAATTTTAAACAGATTTTAGGGAGAATTATAAAATTAATTATTAATTTGATACATTTCCACGCTTTGTAGATTTTTCTTTTGCCGAAATTTCTTTTTTTTTTAATTTTTTTTTTATTTATATTATATTCCTATTTGTTTTACCACCAAAAAAAAATTTTCAACAGCACTAAGTAGTTGCAAATGTACATGTATGTATGTATTTGCTTCGTATGTTTATGTGTGATCGTTCGTCAATTTTCATTATTGACATACGATGCCAAATAGCAATAGCGACGTTTGAATAGCAACTTGCAAGTTGTATGTGTGTTTGTGTGTGTGCGTGTCTCCAATTCCATTACTGCATGCAACTTATGTCGCAGTCATGTTGCAGTAAAACCTAACCGACATCAATACACCAAGATGACGCGTCAGTTCGCAACTTGACTGCGGCACCAGGTGTGCAATTGAATAGTTGTACATGTGTGAGTGTAATGTAGCATAATTGAGTTTCAATTGCATTGTAAAGTTTGTGCGAATTAAATGCGCACTACGTGGGATTAGTTGTGGAGTAAATACTGCAAGGGATGAAATAAAACACGACAGATTGACAGCTTTAAGTGAATAGCAATGAAATATCGCAGGAATTCTTCCACTGTTTAAGTTTTTATTTAAACAAAATATTAAATTTTTTTTGTAAAAGAGTCACTCTTTTCTATTTGTATGATTTTTCATTAGCAGTAAAATTTTTGATCAATAGAAACCTTTTTTTGTTTTATTGAGAAACTTTTTAAAATAAAACATTCAGTTCTATTTAGCAAAACTCAATTTTATTTTGCCAATTTCGTTGCGATTGCTGCCAGCATTTCATATTAATTTTGATCACACTTTGTTGTGGCTTTTGCGCTGACTGAATACTCTCAAAAATTATATTTTGCATTTTGTCTATTAGTGTTGAATGCTCAAATACTTACAATTAAAGCAAATGCTGTTGAAATAAAATCAAATGCCAACTAAAAATTTGGCTCAAATTGAAAATGTGGTTCGCATTGGCTCAATTGTATAGCGACCAAATGGTTTGCAATTAATATCTTGCGGTTTGATTTTCAATGATTTTCAATATATAAAATTTATTGCTTTATTTTGGTTATAAAATTTCAAAAAAAATATGCTAAAGCCAATGCATATGCCTTCAATTTTAGTTGAAAATCAAAAAAAAAAAATATTTAAATTTATCAGTATAATTTTGTTATTTTTTTTTCGATTGCTTACTCTCTGTTTTTCACTTGATTACGATGCCTAAATGTTTGTTTGTTTCGACCCAACAAAAAAAAATAGAAATATCGAAAGTTGGCAATCAATTTTTATTTATTTTTTCATTTGAATAAATTTGATTTTTGTGCGCTCTTCATTTTTGTTGTAATTTTGTTTTTTATGTTGCTTAGCATTAGGGTGGTTTTAAAATTAAATCTTAGGTATACTGGTTGGTTGCCCTTCAGTTCAGTAATCATTTGAAAATTTTGAGCATTTTTTGCCAACATTATTTATTTTTATAACGGGTGATTTTTTGCTATTTGTTTTTTCAAGTGTAAGTTTTTTGAAACTTTATACATGATTTGTAACATATGTTACCTCTAAAAATACTCAACAGGATTTGCCATTTTACAAGAAATAGACCAAAAAAAGAAACAGCACTTGGAAATCATTGAATTTTATTATCAAAATTCGTACTCTGTGAGAAATATGAAAAAATTTTCTTCAGTGACGGAGCTCATTTTTCGTTCATTGGGTACGTCAACAAACAAAATTTCCGATTTTGGTCTGAAGAACAGTCAGAAGCACTTCAAAGGCTGCCAATACACCCTGAAAAATGCACTGTTTGGTGTAGTTTGTGGGCCGGTGGCATCATTGACCGTACTTTTTCAAAAATAATGAAAATCGCAACGTTTCAGTCAACGAAGCAAGATACCATACGATGATAACCGACTTTTTTGCCTAAAATGTAGGAATTGGACTTGGTTGACATTTGGTTTCAACAAGACGGTGCCACACACCACGCGATACCATGGACCTATTGTTAGGCGAGTTTTGTGAGCAATTAATCTTGCGTTTTGGAGCAGTCTATTGGCTGCCAAATTCATGCGATTTGACCTCTTTAGACTATTTTTTGTGGAACCACGTAAATTCTCTTGTGTACAAGGACAAGCCAGTCACAATTTAAGCACTGAAAGACAACATTACAGCTGCCATTGGTGAGATACTTTCCGAAAGGCTGGAAAAAGTATGCCAAAATTGAAGCTCACGGCTGCACTACGTTGGGCGTAGCCGCGGGCAAAATTTACATAAAATAATATTTAAAAAATATATGGCAGGAATTCATGTATCGCTTTAAATAAATATTTAATTTAATTTTGCAAATTTTTGTTCTTTTTATAATTTTCAAAAACCAAACGTTTAAGAAATCACCATTTATACTATGTATATTTAGCTCATTTTACACAAAAACGGTCTTGTAATGATTTCTATAGAACCAATCGCTTTCGAGGAATACGTCTGAGAAAAGGTTCGTAAATTTTACCCTTTATGCACTCCCATTATCCTTTTTGTATACCGTGAAAATTTTTCTGTATCAAAAGCATTTTCTCCCATCTGAAAAATTTTACTTCCGGATTTTTTTTTTAGTTCTATCCATTTTAGACAAAAAGTTTTTTAAACATTTTTTCATTTATATCTAAAAAAAACACCCTTATCTGCACAACTTTTTTCATTATGACACAGCAATGGTAATAGTTGTGATGCGGGCCCTACTACTTCATTAGGCCGCTGGCAAAGTGGCAACTATCTTGTGCTGCCTTTCCTTCATTTCTTCCACCGTCTTATCCCACTCGCACTCAATTTCCGCAGCTAACAAACTAATCAGGTCTGTGTACAAAAAAAAAAAAAAAAAACAATAACAGCAAGAAACAAAAAACAAACAACGCACAAAAAAAAACACTGCCTAAACAGCCTAAAAGCATGCCACAGAAAAGCTGCAACAAAAAGAATAAATACCGAAATTGATACGAAAACAATGGCAGAAGTCTAAGCAAATTGGCATAGCGGTAGCAGCATCATCAGCGGCAAAGACAACACAATATATAAATGAAGAAAAAAGGTTAAAAAGTCAATAATGAAACGAAAACAAACAAAACAAAACGAAGCATGAGAAAGAGAAGAGCGAAAAACATTTCAAAACAAAATTATGTTAAAAATAAAACAAAAGAAAAGCAAAACGAAAGAAAATGAAAATTTTTTCAAACAATAAATTCCTTGGTTGTTTCTGTTGTTGTTGCTGCTGCTGCTGGTGGCATCATTACGTGTCCAGCGGCGAGGTTAACTAGTAGTTCCAAAAATTGGTTAGCAGCAAAAGGTAACCAAAAATAAATTAAGCAAAACATAATTTAGGTCGATTCGGGTTTATTTTCTTTGCACATCTTTATGCGCAAATATTTTCTCATTAATTCTATATATCGGATTTATTAAGGAAATTTTAACTTAAGTAACATTTTAATAAATAAAACTCATTCCTGGCTTAACTTATAATCACCGCCGCCAAGACTCATGCTAGAAATGTTAGTTTGGAATATGTAGTCCTTTTCATTTAAGCAAGAATTTTTCGAAACTTATATCTTATGAGGAGTAGCATAAGTAACGAAAAATCAAACGGCAATTTTTGTGTGAGTACTTAATCCTAAAAAATAGGATGTTCAACTTAAAAAAATAAACAAAATAAGTATACAATGACCTTCTTTAACACAAATATATTATTTTAAAAGAAAAATTATTGAAATCAGTTCAGTATATTTTGCGCCAAAGCGTGACAAGCCATTGCCGTATAAGAAATTTTCTATAAATAGTACATATGGCACAAGCTACTGATAGTAGCTGATGTAAGTTTGATTTAAGAAAAATTTAAGATTTGAAACAAGAGGGAACCCGCCGAAAAGTTTTAAGTCGTACTTGTTCAAAAGCAACCCAACAGCTTACAGTGAAACATGGTGATACATGATCGCAAGGTGATCCCAACATATGTTACATAAAAAGGCGTGACATCTTACCTTTAAGTTAGTTAAGTATTTTCATGAATAATGTAATGAAACTTTGTAGAAAAATACAAAAATAACAAAGAAATTATTTTGATAAAATCTTAAAGGAATTGGGCAAATGGGCGTGGTACCTCCCATAGTAGCAAACACTTTAATTTTTCATCTTTAAGAGCTTACTAATGGTATATAATGGAACGATGTGCAAGATTAGACGGAAAATTGGTAGAATTTAACTGGTGAGCGTGGCAACTCAAAACAAATAAGCTATAAGCTATCAAATTTTGAGATTTTTCAAAAAGCTTATAGTGAAATTTTGTGCTAAAGCTAGCACAAGCACTGCTGAAAAAAAAATGGTGGGCGTGGCAATATATGTAAAAGCAATAAATTTAGCTCATTAATTTTAAAGACTTTTTAAATCAAATATTTCAAAGATTTGTACATGCATACAAAATAACAAAATTATTCGCATTATTAGTCAGGCGAAAAGTGGGCGGAAATAGTGGGCTTGACAACACCCATACAAGCAAACCCTTTCATTTTTTATATCTGGAGTATATTTGAGCCGAATGTTAGTTTACGCTGCATAAGGACACGAAGTGACAAATGAATGGATATTAAAGTTTCACAAATTTTTGTCTTGCAAATAAAGGGTGATTTCTTAAGCGTTTGGTTTTTGAAAATTTTGAATTCTTCCGTTTTGGGCAAAAAAAAAGTAGGTAATAATCGCACGGTACCTTGTTCCATTGACTGTAACATTGCGATTTTCATTATTTTTCAAAAAGTTCCAATGATGCCGCCGGCCCAAAAACCTCACCAAATAGTGCATTTTTTTCAGGGTGCATTGGCAGCTCTTGAACTGCCTCTGGCTGATCTTCAGAACACATTCGGCAATTCTGTTTGCTTACGTACCCAATGAGCCAAAAATGGCTTTGTCGCTGAAGAAAATTTTTCGATAAAAAATTGGATTGTACATTTCTCACAGAGCACGAATTTTTATAAGAAAATTCAATATTTTTCAAGTGCTGTTTGATTCTTACTTTATTTATAGTAAAATGGCAAGCCTTATCAAGCATTTTTAGTGTTGATTTATATTACAAATCATACGCAAAATTTCAAAAAATTTACACTGAAAAAACAAATAGCAAAAAAATCACCCGTTACTTCTGGAGTTCACTTTGAGAATCGAATTTTATAAAGTTTTCCGTTAATTTTTATTCAAATTTTTTCGTATCGATTCTTATGGACTTATCGATTTTTCATGACTTTTTCCTTGCACCCCGATTATTTTGTTTCTCAGTACATCTCGAATTTATGATACTTTTCTAACTCGTTACTCAACACTTTGCGAAACACAAACAAAGAAGTTGCCCATGAGTTGCAACATATTTTCTTGCGCGTCTTCTTCTTTTAAAACACTTACCTGTTAATTATTGTTTCCAAATTGCTATACAAATCACGACGATAACGTCGCTTAATAGCTGCATCCATTTGTGGTACACTTGGCATTGGTGTAACAAGTGGCTCAGCGCTCGGTGCAGCTGTGCTTGCAACAGCAGGAGGAGCACTTGTACTCGTATTACTGCTCGGCATAGCTATGTCTACAACAGCAACAGGAGCAGTTTCACTGCTCGGCTTGCCAAAACCTTGTGCATACGCCTTCACCCATGTAACATTTGGTAAATTATAAGCGATACCCCAATTTAAGCCCAAGCTAAGCCATTGATAATTTGGATTGCCAAGAACACCAGTGGTCAAGCAGACAGCGCACTTTTTGATGAAATAAAAAAAGAGAAGAGGATTTACTTTAGTAACACAAATCATCAGTTGCTTAAAGCTCCTCACCGAAAAAGAAGCACCCTCCGGAAATGCAACTAAGCGTTTACTTCTGCTGAGTATCTGCTGCTGCTGCTGTTTATGTCCCTCAATTGTTGCGAACTCAACTTCCAACACTTCAGCAGCAATACTTGCATTCTCAAATTGAAGTGTTCCACTCACGTCTTCTGCAATTGCAGCAGCAGCAGCAGTGTCATATAAAACATTTGCAGCATTCCCACGTGCAGTAACTTGTGTGCTGATCTCCTTACCAACGTTTATATGTTGTGTTGTTGTTGCCCATAGCATTAGTGCTATTAATACCAACAACAATAAGACAATAAAATACACTTGAATTGTTTCCAAGATCCTCCAACAACGCAACATCCATATTCTGGGCTTCGTCATCGTAGCTGGCATTTTTTTCGTCTGTGTCGTTGTCATCGTCATCTTGACGCTGCTCATCGACGTCGTCATCTTAATGAAAATTGAAAATCTCAAAAAAAGAAAAAAGTATTTTATTTATCAGATGCGGATGCGAATGATTGCCGGTTTTGTCTTGACAGGCGATTTCTATGCACTACACTGAAGATTGAAGTCGAAGCCGTAGCAGTAGATGTTGATGTTGATGACGGTAAAGTGTCATCAGGCGTTGGATTTCTTTTAACACTTTTATCGTGTTGTTGTTGTTGTTGTTGTTGTTGTTGTTGTTGTTGTTGCTGCTGCTTCTTTTTTGTGGTCTGTTCTATTTCTATAGCTGGTTTTTTTTTGTTTTTTACTTCATTTCTAAAGGTGGCGAGGAGCATCTTTTGTTTTTGATTTTATTGAAAGTTGTTAATTGAATTAGTTTTCAATTTGATTGTGTTGACGATTCTACTATGAATTGTTGTTGTTGTTGTTGTTTTTTAGATTTTATTGTTTTCGATTTATTTGGTTTGATGATTATGGGTATTAGATTTTGTTGAGTATTTAAGTGTGGTTTTGTTCTTTAAAGAATTTATGTCTATTAGATGGTGCGATATATTGGGAAGTGCTTTAAATTGGACCACTTGTTTTGGGTCTCTACTCAAAACTGCCTGTAGTCAAATTTGTTTTTCTTTTAGAATTTATTTTTATTTTAGAATTTATTTTATTTTTCATAAAGCTGCTAATCAAGTTAAGCAGTTGAAAAACTTCAACAGAAATAGAAAAATTCAATGAAATCATGAATACTCAATAAATTCGAAGAAATGTAGATAATTCATTTTTGACAGATAAATTTAATTTAATTAAGGGATTAATTCAATGCAATTCAATGGAATTTGAGAAATTTGATGATTTAGGAAATATATAGAAACTCATTACAATTAAAGAGATTATATAAATTCTAAGAAATTTAATGCAAATAAAATACTAAGTAAATTATTGGAGATTGTGTAAGACTTGTAAATTTTCTATTCAATAAAAATTAGAAAAATGTGTGGCCAATTCAATCAAAATGAGGACGGGCATACAATAAAATCGGAGAAATTAAACATAAATAAGAAAACTCAATATAAAACAAGTTAAGGTGTTATCTTCGGCCAGGCCGAAACTCTCATACCCTACACTGTGCTGAAAGTACCTTTTAAATAAATGTTAAAAAGGCGGTGAAGAGGTTGAATAAGTCGAAAAAAATGTGAAATGATAGAAAGGTTGACAGAGGTTGAAAAATTTTGAAAAAGTCGAAAATATATGCAAAATGTTGAAAAAAGTTGAGAGAGGTTGAAAAACTCTAAAAAGTTGAAACAACTTGAAACAATTCAAAATGGATGAAAAAGTCGAAAAAATAACGAAACTGATGAAGAAAGTTGAAAAAGTCAAACAAATACATATAGGATATATTGGAAAAAGTTACAGGGTTGAAAAAGTCGAATGAATAAGGAAAATGTTGAAAAAATCGAATGGAAATGAAAAATTACGAATATGCCACGCCCACTTGTCCAATTCCGCCCACTTTTGGTTCAATAAACTATATTCGTGATCGACATCCTCATATTAAATTTCAGCACAATAGCTTGTATAGTTTGCGATATGTGCCGCAGTTAAATTTAAAATTTAGGGCGGTGACACACCCACTGGTACAATCCAGCCCGGTTTTGATCCAGAAATATCTTTCCATAAGCAAACCTCTTACACCAAATTTTAGTATGATTGCTCACATAATTCGGTAAATATGCCACTTACCGTATCTTATTTGTATGGGAGGTGCCACGCCCATTGGTGCTATTTAAGCCACTTTTGATTCAGATATACTCTATAGCAACTGAACCACTTTCATTAAATTTCATAGCAATTGCTGCAATAAAACAGCGCTTACAAATTTATATTAATATGGGAGGTGCCACGCCCACTGATGCAATTCTGTCAAGATTAATTTATTTTTAAAGCCTATAGTAACTGACATCTATACACCAAATTAAATGAAGATTACTTTCTTAGCACACTATCTATAACAATAAACATTTTTTGCTTATATGGGAGGTGCCACGTCCACAGGTACTTTTGTACCAAATTTTTGTAGTAAAAGACCTTACAGCAAGTATATCTACCTCAATAAATTTCATCACGATTACGTTGTTCGTTCTCTTAATATAACGTTTACAACTATTGTGGGCGGTGCCCCGCCCTTCAACTAGTTTTTTCAATATAGAGGCTGAGCTTGTATTATATTGATCGCTTGTGCCAATTTTGAGATATATGGAATCAAAATTTTTAACAGTTGAAAAGTGCCATGCCCACTTTTTCAATTCCGCCCACTTTTATCTCAACTCAAGATATATTTGATATGTATCCGTTTACCGAATTTCATTGCAATATCTTGAACGGCTTACAAGATATGGTGGTATAAATAATAAAATTTAGGGCTGTGCCACGCCCTTTACGACCCTTTGGAAACATGAAACCCAGGCTAATCCTAATTTGGTGAATATGTGCACCAAATCACCAAGTTTCATCAAAATCGCTGCAACTTTTTTCAAAATTGGCCTGGGTATATTTACATAGAGCATGGGCGGTAGGCGTGTCCGTCAACCGATTTCGCCCATTTTCAATAGCAAGATGCCTGCAAGAAGATGTGACCAGTACGTGAAAGTTTCATTCAATTAGCTTTCTTGGTTTTCCCGTAAACCTGATTTCAACAGACGGATAGACAGACAGACAGACAGACAGACAGACAGACAGACAGACAGACAGACAGACAGACAGACAGGCAGACAGACAGACAGACAGACAGACAGACAGACAGACAGACAGACAGACAGACAGACAGACAGACAGACAGACAGACAGACAGACAGACAGACAGACAGACAGACAGACAGACAGACAGACAGACAGACAGACAGACAGACAGACAGACAGACAGACAGACAGACAGACAGACAGACAGACAGACAGACAGACAGACAGACAGACAGACAGACAGACAGACAGACAGACAGACAGACAGACAGACAGACAGACAGACAGACAGACAGACAGACAGACAGACAGACAGACAGACAGACAGACAGACAGACAGACAGACAGACAGACAGACAGACAGACAGACAGACAGACAGACAGACAGACAGACAGACAGACAGACAGACAGACAGACAGACAGACAGACAGACAGACAGACAGACAGACAGACAGACAGACAGACAGACAGACAGACAGACAGACAGACAGACAGACAGACAGACAGACAGACAGACAGACAGACAGACAGACAGACAGACAGACAGACAGACAGACAGACAGACAGACAGACAGACAGACAGACAGACAGACAGACAGACAGACAGACAGACAGACAGACAGACAGACAGACAGACAGACAGACAGACAGACAGACAGACAGACAGACAGATAGACAGACAGACAGACAGACGGACGGACATCGCTAAATCAACTCAGGTGGTGACATTGATCAAGAATATATATACTTTTCCATACCTGCCACGCCCCCTTCGATGTGTTACAAACGGAGAGACAAAGTGAATATACCCTCGGTGTAGGGTATAAAAAAAATCAAAAAATAAAATTCAAAAACATCTTTGAAATTCTAAGAAATCAGTAATATTAAGCACTCAAATAACAAAATTTCAAACCATCGAGGCAGGACATTATCGTTCATCGTTAAATCAGAAAAGTTCAATAAACTCTGGGTAATCCAATAAGCTGTATTAAGTGCCGCAAATACAACGAATTTAGAGAAATTCACTTAAGTCAGAGAGAATCGCCTAAATACAATAATATTCATAGCTAATACTGTCAACTCTGGACCGGAAATAAGCAGTACACTTATCAGTGAAATAACAAGCAAAAAATGTCTAGTTGATCGTATCATCTTAAGAAATTTTTTTTTCTGATTGCCGATTTGACGAAGAAGTTGTGGTTGTGTCTTTGAAAATTCATGAAATTTCATGCAGCTGTACTCCATTTTTAGAGTTGTGATCCAACGACTTAAGAACAACAAAGCGGCTGGTGCCGATGGCCTGCCTGCTGAATTGTTCAAGACCGGCGGCGATGAGCTGATAGGGTGTATGCATCAACTCATCTGCAAAATATGGCTAGTAGAAAGCATGCCCGACGATTGGAATCTCAGTATCCTTTGTCCTGTACTGAAGAAAGGTGACCCGACAATCTGCGCTAACTACCGGGGAATCAGTCTTCTTGCCATCTCTTACAAGGTCCTGTCGACTGTACTGTGTGAAAGACTTAAGCGGTTTGCCAACACACTGATTGGGCCTTATCAGTGCGGCTTTAGACCTGGTAAGTCCACCATAGACCAGATCTTCACACTACGTCAAATCCTGGAAAAAACCCACGAAAAACAGATCGATACCCATCATCTCTTTATCGATTTTAAAGCTGCTTTCGATAGCCCGATACGGGATTGCCTGTATGCCACCATGACTGAGTTCGGTATACCTGCGAAGCTGGTGCGGCTTTGCAGAATGACGTTGAGCAACACAGCCAGCTCCGTCAGAGTAGGAAGGGACCTCTCCGAACCATTTGATACCGAACGAGGTTTCAAACAGGGCGATCCACTATCCTGCAACCTCTTCAACTTTGTGATGGAAGAGGTGTTGCGAAGAGCCAGTATACATCGTAATGGCACTATTTTCTACAAAAGTGTCCAGCTCCTTGCATATGCCGATGATATTGATATCATTGGACGTTGTAAGCGAGATGTTACTGCTGCGTTCTCTGCTATCGAAAAAGAGTCAGCGAAAGTGGGTTTGACGGTGAACGAGGGCAAAACAAAGTATATGCTGTCCACAAACAGGGAGACGCGTCGTATTGGATCCTTTGTTACTGCGAACAACTATGCTTTCGAAGTTGTCAAGGAATTCACCTATCTTGGCACCGCCGTGAACACTCAAAACGATGTCAGCCTGGAGATAAAGCGAAGACTAACTCTTGCTAATAGGTGTTACTATGGCCTCAGTAAGCAATTGAGTAGTAGAGACCTCTCTCGCCCGACAAAACTGACACTCTACAAGACGCTCATCTTACCCGCAGAAGTATGGGTTGTGTCGCAGACTGATGCAGCCATGCTTGGGGTGTTTGAGAGAAAAATTCTTCGCAAAATCTTCGCTCCTGTTCACGTCGGCGACGACTACCGTATTCGAATGAACCACGAACTGTACGAGCTCTACGCTGACATTGACATAGTCAAGCGCATCACTATCCAACGTCTGCGCTGGCTGGGAAATGTTGTGCGTATGGACGAAGAAGCTCCGGCGAAAAAGGTGTTTGATGCGGAAGCCGCTGGGCGACGACGAAGAGGAAGATCATGCTTCCGAAGGAAACCCTATCCACGCTTGGTGTGAATGATTGGAGAAGGCGCGCGCGAAGCAGAGGCGCCTGGAGAGAGTTTTTGAGGTCAGCCGTAACCCGGTAACGGGTTGTTTTGGCCACCCAAGTAAGTAAGAGTGGAACATGCCAATTCCTTGAACAATTCAACTTGACAATAATCGAAATCGCATCATGGCCGACGCAGTCCGTCGATCTCAACCCGATTGAGAACATATGGATAGTGGTAAAACGCATAATCGGTCAGAAAATGCTCAAAAGTGGTAATGACCTATTCTTTCAGCAAAAATTTTCATTGATGCATTCGCAATACTGCAGCAGGGAACTGATATCAAAATAACCCACGAAAAGCTATTGAAATGTTGGAATTATTCATTCCAAGTTCAGCGCATAGTTTGAGTGTCGTCCGCCTACATCTGCGTTCTTCCGCTTTGTATGAACACAAAAACCAGTACCAAAAGCAGTACAAGTTTTCTAGCAGTACAGACAGCTGCAAAGCAGTGTTGTTCTGTTAAATTTAGTAAAGTTGGCAGCATAATTCATAAAATCAGGAAACCGAAACAATCAATGAAAATTCTATTACATTTGAAATCAAATCTTTCAAACTAAAAAATTTTAATAAAATCAAGAAAATCAGCTTTAATTAAGCGAAAAAAAAAGTTAAATAAGAACAGGATAGCTCATTGAAATCAGTGACCTCCAACAAAATCAATAAACTGCAGGAAATTCAATACACAATATGGGGAATTTTAAATTGGAGTATGTGACATGAGCTCAGAAAACACCGATAAAATCAGAAAAATTTTTGAAAATTTGTTATTTTCATTAAATCAAACAAATTCTAAAAAAAAATCTAATTAAGTGTGGGATATTCGAAGAAAACAAAGTAATCAAAATAAGTGTGAGAAATTTTTTTTGTTAGATCAGAAAAATTCAATTAATTGTGGAATATTCCATAAAACTCAATTAAGTGTGGGAACTTTCATAAAATCAGAAAAGTCTTATTGGGATAAGCTCAAAAATCAAAGAAATCGAATTAATTAAGTGTGAGAAATTTTGTAAAATCAGAAATATTCAATTAAGTGTGCGATATTCCACAAAATTCAAAAAAAAAAGTTCAATTTAGTGTGAGAAATTCCATGAAATCAAAGTAACTCAATTATCAACTCTCCCGCTCTCAAATGGTTTCAATTTCAGCACGAACGGCTCTCCCTAATGAAATCATCTTGTACAATAATACCATAGAAAGAATTAAAGCAAAACGGACACACATTAACATATACGGTATGATTTGCTTGCATGCTTGTTTCTATTTGCGCAAACATTTTTTTTACAATTTTTAGACGCTAATAATATTAGTAGGAATGTTGTAATGATTGAAGATGAAGGCCAAGCGTCTAGGGAATGCAACTAAACAAATTTGATCAAAGTCGATCCAGTGGTTTTTTTCGCAAAACGCGGACATCGGTAGGCCACTTTATTTATATGGTATACTTGTTAGTTTTGAAAATTATTAAATTCAATCTGACAAAAATAATTTTCTCGCATAAAAACTGCATGATCTTGATTATTCAAGCATTAAATAAACCCATATTAATTTGCACTTTTGGCACCTCTGCTAAGGCTTTGCACAATAAGCTTTATTTTCAAACTTTCCGATGACCTGCTGATCCTTCAAAGCAACGTAACATCATGCTGAAAAAAACTTTTCTTCTTTTTGTAATATTTACTTCTATGGCACCGAATTTCGCTTAAGTATCTCCTTAAATTTTAAAAAACTTTTACATCCGAAAAGGATGTAGCGAAATGTAAACGACTTTCGTTGTGAAATATTTATTTTCCTTAATGTCAGTAGTTTTTCCTCAAATTAATGAATTTTTCCTTGCAAAAAGTTAAGAAATTTCTGATAAATGTACGCAAATTTGCACAAGCATTTGCAAGGATTTTTTTTTTTTTTTTTTTTTTTGATATGGGAAAGTATTTGTTGATGTGTGAAAAAACTTTTTTGTTACAATCTTTTCATAATTTAAGTAAAAGATTCCTTCAATTAATTTTAATTTTAATTAAAAAAAATAAAACTGTAATTACTCGAACCTACTGTTATTTTTTTCTTTTTTTGTTTTTTAAGCATAAGCCAACGTTAGCTTACTCAATAAAATTATTGTTGTCAGAATAAAATTTTACAAATCACAGAATTATTTTCCTCAATAATAGGATGGAAGTATGTAACTGCGTTTTCTTATATAACAAAGGTTTGATATTGCGGTTGCTAAGCTAATTTCTATCTTAAAACTATCGCTGCTTTTTTACTTACTATTTTAACGTTATTTTGTCGTTAATTTGTAGGTATAAAATTTACTTTATTCCAAGGGAACAAGATTTACATAAAGTAAGTTAAGCAATCATTCGCTTTATGGAATTTTGAAGAATATTTTTCTTTAAATTTAAGATTACTACCTTCAACTGATGAAATTTACTGCAATAGTTTCACAGCAAAACTCAAAAAAGAATGTTTGTTTCAACCGGGTAATGGTCATGTAAATTGAAAACGAGGCTTTAACACACAAATGTGACATCAGGGATATTTCCCAGTAGGCAAGGGCAGGAGCTAACAGTGCTTCTAGAAGGCCTTCCTTGGTAAGTATAAGGCCTTCCACCCTCCTTTCAAACGTACTTTCTTTTTTATATGAAATGGCCGCAGGAAACAGGCCATCCTAAGCAGGCTTTCTAAGACCGCTTACCGTAGAAGGACTCTCAGAAGTACTTGACAAAAAATTAATTTTAATAAATTTAAAGACTCTAAATATTAATTGTTTTTTTTTTATCCGCGCCATCTCACTTGCGTTGATATTTTTTTAATGACTTTACAATTTGACAAAGAATACACAAAACTGTACCTCCTTAACATAACATGAAACAACAGAAGACTAGCCTGCACACCTCTCTTAATTTCTAACCATGTGTATACTTTTCATGTCGTATATGTACAATGCATATGACAAAAAAGTTATACCGAATCATAAAGCATTGCAATACATGAAATAAAAAAGAAACAGAAAAGCGCTAAAG
Organism: Tricholauxania praeusta; assembly: GCA_949775025.1. Taxonomy (NCBI): domain Eukaryota; kingdom Metazoa; phylum Arthropoda; class Insecta; order Diptera; family Lauxaniidae; genus Tricholauxania; species Tricholauxania praeusta. The sequence goes on from OX459029.1 coordinate 155,605,511, forward strand.
TAAATGGAGTCCTTCTTCTTTGCCTTCTAATATAAGGCCTGATAGCACGTCTGTTGTGGCAAGGCATATTATGCCTTCTGTGATTGTATTTTTATTTGCATAAAAATCTAGTTTTGAGAAGTCCTTATATAATCGCAGCAGTGCTAGCAGGCCTTCTCCGAGTAAGGCATTGCTCATTTGCCTGCTGGGTAAATGCATATGAATGTGTGAGTGTGTGTGTGTGTGCATTTAATTTTGTTGCACCTCCATGCCATGCCATGCCATGCCATGCCATGAAAATCATCAACTTTAATTAAGCTGAACGCATGAATTGCACTTCAACGGGCGCTCGAGTAAATTTAAGCGGTGAATACGCACACATGCACAAAACGAAATTACAAACACCTGCAACGTACGTAGCACACACACACACACAACATAACAGTAAAATGGCGCAAACTTTCATTTCCGGTTGCACAATAAAAACGTAATTTTGCCGCTTGTAATTGTTGTTACAAACAGAAATCTTGTGTTTTTGAGGAAAAATATGAGGGGAGAGAACGAGAAAGCGCAAGAAATATTATTAAGCTCACAAAATGTTATTTGGTATGAGATGATGATGAAAAAAGTGCAACAATTGCAATGTTACCAAAATGACTTTTTTTATTTTCTAATTCAAGAGAAGGTTTCAGATGAAATCTCTTTTGCATTTGCAATAGAAAAAATGTTGCCTTATTTGTGTTTTTCTAATTCTAAACCTTACTAAAAAACATCAAAGCTGGCAACACTACTTTTTCCATTAAACGCTAATGTCGTTGCCACCGCATTCATATGATTGCTTGTATGTATGTGTGCGAGTGAGTGTGTTTGCCGAGGTGTGTGAATGTCTTAATTATACTTCTTTTTATTGTAACTTTTGCACCATGTGCGATTTCTCAAGCACGCACACAAACACTCAGCCAGCCATAAGCACAACGTAATATGCACTACTACACACGTAGACGTACACGTACATAGGTAGGTACTACATTTAATGTAATTGCAATTTTAATTTTAATTACAATTAAATATTAATTAAGTGCGTCATCGTAAACATGGTGCCTTAAGCCAGTTTTATTAACTTTAAAAATTCCATTATTTCATTTTCTTGCTTCGCTGGTATTTTCTCAATTATTTTTGTTTTGCTACATTTTTCATTTGCTCTACGCTGTGACGCAGTATTTGCTTTGCTCACAGAAAGTATCCCAGTTGGAGCTTTAAGACATTTAGAAACTTTTTTGTAATAATTTATTGTTAATTTGTGATTAAAAAAAGCATGAAAATTAGCGAAGAGATTAGTATAACCAATTGGAAAAATCGGTGAATTTTAAGATTACACGAAAATGTTGAAAGGTTTTGTAATAATCAGCATCAGCTTATATAAAAGCAATTCTTTTTACATATTCAATTAAAATAGATGAATTGAACTTGGGTTACTCTCTTGTGTTACTTATCTATTAATTTTGTTACCGAGATATGAAATGCAGTTCACGTTTGTGTTATTAAGTCCACATTTAATTTTCTTTTTTTTTTCGATGTCAAGCAAAAATAATTTTTTTTTTTTTTTCGTTATTATTTGTGCAGCATTTTCTAAAACAAAAAATTTACCAAGCGGAAGTTTTGCTTGCAATACTTATTATACAGCAAAAATAATAATATTGGTAACAACGATAACAATTTGTTAACTGTCAGCAAATCAGTCGGTTTTAACACGCGCATCAATCAATTGCAATGCGCCTACAGCTATGCAATGTCTTTTTTTTTGTGTCACTCCTATGAAATTTGTCATAATTTAATTAATACAAATTGCTTATTAATCAGCTGAAGCCATTTATTTGTATTGCATTTTTTATTAATCAATTTATTTTTTTATTGCATTTAATTTGTGAATTAATCATTACAATAACAAAATAATGTATTCGTGTTGAATTGTTTGTTTTGATTGTGGCATGTAATTTTTCAGCAGCAGCAAAAAATCAGACATCATCAGTGTATGGTGATATGTTGTTAAAACTCAGCGGGCAATGTGCGTGCAATATTTGATGACAATGATCTGCTTGTAGGTAGGGAAAATCACGCTTATCCGTGGAATCCAAGCTGAAAATTGCAATTTTAGATAATTATTTTCAAATATTTATAATATTATGATGTTACAGAATTTCACAAACTCGAAATAAATGTAATTCTTCAAGCAACTTGATATAAGATATGTATTCAAATTAGATATGAAACAATACAACTGTGCTGCATAAGAGAGATCAATATGAAGATTTAAGTGCAAAACGATAATGCTATGTTAAACGAAAGAGCGTTGAATCAATAACTGACTAAAATGTTCGATAATATCAGCATTGCTTAAAGGAAAAATCGATAGATTTCAGGATTACACGAGAATTTTTGAGAGTTTTGTAAAAGCCAGCTTCTCGGCTGACTTAAAAGCAGTTATGTTAACATTAATGGAAGGGTAACGTTATTTCGTACTAAAAATGCACATTTTTGTGAATTTTTTTCGACAACACAGTTAAGATCTATTTATTAAATCTAATGGTACATCAAAGTATAACATTTGAAGAATATTTTGTTAAATTTTTATACATAATTTATTATAAATTTATAATGTTGAGAATGTACTACGTTGTTATAGAATTTCATAAACACAAAATAAATATAGCTCTCCAAGCAACTTGAAATAAAATATATGCTCAAAATAGATATAAAACAATGCAACTGTGCAGCAAAAGAGACCTCAATAGAAAGTTGGTAAAAGTAGTACAATAATTACTTATCTCAGCATTAACAAAGCCGCAAGCACGCATATAAGAACAGAATGCAAGTTAGCAGTTTCACGGTGGTTAAAGCTAAAGCAGCATTAACGTGCGTGTGAAGTAGCAAGCCTTGAATGCTAATGGAAAAATCGATAGATTTCAGGATTACACGAGAATGTTGGAGAGTTTTGTATAAGCCAGCTTTTTGGCTGATATAAAATCATTTATTGGAAGTCAGTTGCAGTTGTAACTTAATGTGTGGTGGTGGCGTTTGTAATTACATTATTTAAACTGTTAAGTAATTTTATAATGATTAGATATATATTTAAGTTTACCTAATAAGTCTTTTGATTGATGAAAAATTGCGTTTTGAAGCAACAAAATCGAAAATTATGCTGTCTTAATAACAATCTTCTCGATGCTCTTTTAAGTGGAGGCTTATTATAATTTTCTTTTCTCTATTTTGTATTAACGTTTCCAACAATTAGTTTGAAAACTCGAAAATGAATCCCCAAAAGGAGTTCGGGATTCCAAAAGGTACAAACTTTGAAATTAAGTAAGAACTTCATCGGTGGAAGTCAAGTCTTATTCCGGGCAAATTTTTGTTTGCAAAGGTTTGCATCATTTGAAGGGAAATGATCAAAAACATTTTTTCCAACAATCTATGTAGAAATTTCAGAAAAAATTTTTAAATATCAACGGATGCAGACTCTGAAAAGCAAAATTAAACGATTTTTTGATATTTTATCATAGTGTTCGATATATATTTTTTTTTTAATACATATCGATACATTTTGAAACTACTTGGCTTAAGTCGTTTAATTCGATGTCTAACGATACTATTTGATTATGGTCGATGTTCTGATTTTGTGTCTATATTTCCTAACTTTTTTAATATCTTTCGATAATAATCGAGTCTTGTCAAGTTTTTTGGCGATTTTCGATGCTGTTCGATACATTTCGACTGTTGCAAAGTTTTTCGATACAATTCAATACTTTTTTGAAATTTATGGATTTATTTCTTGATACTTAATATAAATCGTTATGGTCGCATTTTATTGAGCCAATTTGATTTTTTGTTTTAGTTTTTAATATTATTTTGACTAGAGATAAACTTTAAATTTTGTGGCGTGCATTCGTACATATTAAATATTTTTTTATTTTTCATTTAACAACATCCTCAGTCAATTTAAAGATTTCCTTTTTGATATTACAATTTCCTGTTACTAAAAAAAATTCCACCAAAAATGCATTTACCATGGTAAAAAAAAATTACAGTTTTCCGTCAGTGCAGTCACTTAAAACCTACATAAATTTTCGAATCACAAGAGCAAATGTTCTACTGTAGAATATGAAATTTTTAATATTTTTTTCTGAACGAAAATCACTCATTTTTATAAAAAAAAACCTTCCGAAAACCAAAATTGAAAAAATTTGAAAAATTGGCCAAAATATTTTTCAAAGTTAACATGAAAATGAGGATCAATTATTATATGAAGCATTTTAAGATGATTTTTCTTTTAGCTATTACAGTTTGTTAGACTTTTAGCTATCGCAACATTTTGCTTATGCCCATTACTTGCAAACTTTCATACTTTGTATGGATAAGTATCACCCAAAAATAATATAGTTGTTATAAAAACTTTTTTTTAAATGTAGAAAATGTCGTTTCTCAACGAGTGATTTTTAATTTTAATATAGAGCTGATTTGTTAAGAAAACTTTAGCTAAAAAAATAGTTTTGGACGGCAAGGTCGAAAGTCATTTATAATATACATTAAATTTCACGCTAAATGAATGAAAATTCCACACCTTTAATCAACAGATGCCTTGAAATTTCTTTAAGAGATAAAAATCACTTTCTTTGAAGAAAAAATTCCTTGCCTACATTTGTGCGTAAATTGAAAATTTGCTGATCAATTTGAAAAGCAATAAAACCGAACATAAAATTAAAATATTGCATGGAAAAATTAATTTAAAAAGGGCGAAGACATAAATTCAGCATATTTCGATAATATAAAAAAATTGGCATTTGTCTACTTTTTGGAATATTAAAAAAATGAAAGCCCACAGACCAAAAGCGTATTCAATAAATTTTACCAAAATTTATCAACAACTAAGCGACCAAAGTAACCACAACAGCAGCTGCTGCTGCTGCTGCCCATGCCTAATACTGTCACATTACCACTTTGGGGCTGCCATTGTTTATTTACCGCCAACGCTAGCAACAACAACAACACCAACGGAAATGCCAAATTCAATATCCGTCAGCAATGTTTCAGATTTGATTCGAGAGAGAGGTTGGCAACGCCGCTAACTTCCACAACATCAAAGATGCATCGTTGTCATCGTCAACCGTCAACGTAAAGATAAACACGACAGATAAACGAGATTTAATATTGCGTAAGTCGATATTAACGACATTGCTGACGTCAGCAGTGGTGCTGTGTGTGCGTTGACAACAGATGGTGCTGCTGTTGAAATGAAATGACCAATGACGCAAAATTTAGTTGAATTGTTACGCTTAAATGCATAAAATTGCAAAAAATATTAATTTTATGTTGCCAACAGCTAAACAAAATTCATTTTTTTCCAAATTTAGCCCAGAGGTACATATTTTCCAATGAATTCACAAGCAAAAAATTTTGTAGAAACAAAAACAATTCATAATTTAAATAAATAAAAGTATGCATGCAAACATAAACAAAAATTTCGCACAATTTATGCAATTCAAATATTGAAACACTGCAACTGTCGAATTGCGCACGTATATAATTCGTGGATTTTTGTTTTTATTATTGCTGTCATTTTGAAAATAAAATCAATAAAAATAATAATAAAAACAGACAGCAACAAAATGCACTCATTTAGCATGCAATCAAGTAAATGTCACACGTTGACAATGACGCAGTAACACTAAAAGCAACCGTATGTGGTGCAACACAACTGTGAAAGCTGCGAAACAACAACATTTACTGCATGTGAGAATATGAAAACAAATCGTCACAAATTTTATTTAAAATTCACTTACAATGTTAATTTAAACAATGACAGCGTTGAAATGCTGGGGATATTGTCATAACTATGCGTTTGGCTTCAAGGTAAAAGTTCAGGGATTAAGACCACATAAGTTAAAAGTATAGCCTTTGACCTTTTCAGAGCAATTGTACTTTTATAGAATGACGTACGCCATGTGGTTTTTTAAGCGTTTGGTTTTTGAAAATTAAAAACGGAACAGTAATTTTGCAACATTAATTAAAATATTTATTTAGTGCTATACATTAACTGCTGCCATTTAGTTTTCAAAGATTATTTGATGTAAATGTTGCTTGCGGCTGCGCCTAAAATGGTTCATCCATAAACTCCAGATATTAATTACTCAACAAACTCGCCTCTCAATAGGCCGGCCCATGGTATCGCGTGCCGCGTGGCATGTGACATCGTTTTGTTGAAATCACATTTCAATCAAGTCTAATTCCGTTCGGGCAAAAAAAAGGTCGGTAATCATTGCACGGTACCTTCCTCCATTGCCTATAACGTTGTGATTTTCAATATTTTTGAAAAAGTACGCCAACTCACAAACCGCACCAAACAGTGCATTTTTTAGGGTGCATTGGCAGCTTTCTTTTGATAATAAAATTTAGTAGCAAAATGGCATTTTTTACTAAGCATTTTTGGTGTTAAAACATGTTAAAAATCACGCGATAAGTGTCTAAAAACTTACACTGAAAAACCAAATAGCTAAAAAATCACCCGTTACATTATGAGAAACTTAAGTGTTATTACTAATACTGGGTATCCTCTTCATCTTAAGACTACATTATAACTTCGAAACAAAATGATATATAAAAAGGAAGTGTCCTGCAAAAACTAAACCGTTTTTAAAATTTAACTGACAAGGCCAAGAATTTGGTTAGTAAAAGAATTGGGACGTTATAAAATTTGATCATTTCTTTTGAACTTTATCATAGCTTTATTGTTTCATAGTCATTTTTGGCTTATTCAGTAAACTATTTTGTGCTATGTTATCTTAGAAAATGTTGAAAAATTCGAAAAAATGTTTAACACACTTTTTACAGATTTTAATTTTTTATTTCAGTATCCCACATTCAAAAAGATTCCAACGATTCATAATATCATTGCACGCGCAAGCAATCCCCGAGCTATGGCGATCAACATAAAGGTACATTTTGATGTCTAGTGCAATATTGAATTCGATTTGAGCCTATTATACAAAAATCGTTAACAATTCCAAAACGATTGAAAATAATTGCTTACAATCTTCAGTAACTTTGTTGATCTTTTTGAGATCTATAATCAGTATGAAGTTAAGGACCTTCAAAGTTACACTTTTACCTCTAAAGATTGATGTGAAAAATTACTACGAAGGCTCCTGACAGCAAGCATTTTTATACGCAGGCTCATATTCTGATGTCAAGCGGAAATTTTTTCGGTGATGGCAACTCGTCTTAGCGATTCGCTTATCAATCCTAAGAAAGAGTTTCAAACGATTGTTGTCGATAATGAAATAGAAGTACTCATTATGTATGGATATATTGAGTCAATATTTTGAGGGACATTGAGTTATGTGGCAAAAACTTATTGGAATTTGTACGGATGGGCCTCCTGCTACGATTGGTTCCAAAAGAACAAAAAAAAATCTGCATTACCCACGCCTAACATGAAGCGCTACTTTTTCCTTTCCCAGCGCCGTGTTTAGGATCCGCAAAACCCCGGCCCCGTCTATTTGCATCAAATTTAATTGCACTTTTAAAGGAGTCATGCAGATGGAAGAAGTGAATTCCTTCTTATGAAATGAGTGGAAAAAATACCAACTGTGCCCATATCGTAACCTTGAATTCCGAATACATTTAACTTTTTTATTGACTTTTTGTCTTGGAATTGAATGAACTAAGTCTTCAGATGTGAGGTTCTAGAAATACAAAGTTAGAAGACATTTAAACATCTCTGACATCAAGTTATTTTTGGTCATATACCAAAGATTGTACAAAATCATTGTAATTTTTAACTATGACCAAAATAGGGCACTTTCACAACAGACAGAATCTTAAAGTAGACAAAAAAGTATTTTAAATTTTTACCTAAGATAAAAAGTTTTTCCAACAAAAAAGGCTATGATGAGAATCTATCACAATACCTATTATTCTTTTTATAGTAAATTTCAACACAATTTTCGATTAGTAGCTGAGGCACTATTTTAAGCCAAAAGTGGCAATTATGTTTCCTGCTCTTTGGCAATAGTTTTCAATTGAATTTTCTGAGACTTTTGCAAAACAAATGCATGTTCAGTTGAATAAGTTATACTCTAAAATTTTACAATACATAATTCACAATGATCCGATAAAACTCATATTTTTGAAGCTTATAAAAAACAGCTCACTTTGTTCATATTTTCTTTGACTTACCTAAATAAAAGTTTCAACATTTTGTATAACATGCCACCACCCAAATGTGACTCTGCATCCAACATGGCACTGCAAAATGATTTCAAAACGCAAGCCTGTCCATCAAGTCCATGTCTGAAATAATAAAAATAATTGAACATTTTTGCATAGTTCGAAAACAATCAGTTTAATCAGTAGTTTCTAGGAATTAGCAAAAACGTAATAGTGCCAGTGTGAAAGCTATTTTTAAAACACGGTGCAAAAAATGAGTTAAATGAAAAACAGTGTGAAATCGTATTACGCACTCGTTCACTCAAAATACTTGCAGATATTAATTATATGATAGCAGAAGAAGGTAAGTATAATAGAGCTTAAGCAAAATTCTGGCATATTTATAATGTTTGTTAATTAAACCAAGTACTTAGAATGAATATTTATCTTACAATTGAAAATAAACTTACATTGAAAGTGAATCTGCCAGCGTCTGCACTACATCACGTTTATTAAATGGTCTCAGGCGATCTTTCTTATCTGAAAACGGAAAATTTGAACGGAATCCAATGGAATAGGCCCAAAGTGTATTGGATTCGAGAATGTTGTTTTTGATGTTTGTACGCCACTAAATAAAAAAAAAATATTCTATACGTGAGATATGTTAGCTTTATTTTTTAAAAATAAAGAAATTTGACAAAGCGTTTTGGTATATTTTTTGTTGCCATTTGATATTTATTTGGTGATAATACCTGTTAGTTAGGGAGCCGGTGAACATTTAAGATTTATGCGTCGTTGAAATTGATATGCACATTTATGCAAATTAGAAAAACTAAGAGTGAAGTGAAGATAGCGCCGTTTTTTTTTTTTTTTAAATTAATTTCTTAATAGTAAAAAAAAATTCATATTAAACTATTTTATCACGTCTGCCACTGATAAATTGTGTCAAGGTCTTAGTATAAATGCCAAAAATACTAAGGCAGACCTTCACTCTGCTGCCTGTTTTATAACAGCAATTGTTAATATGTAAAAAAAAATATAGAAATTAAAAAAAAAAATTCTAGTAGCGAAAAAAAAATGTATATTAATCCATTTTAGCACGTCTGCCTCTGATATATTGTGGTAAAGACTTAGTATAGATAACGAAAATACTAAGGCAGACGTCTACTCTGTAACATTTTTGATAACAGCAATTGTTAATATGTAAAAAAATATAGAAATTAAGAAAAAAATTCAATACAATTATGAAGGCTAGACACAATCACTAAAAAAACAAAATTATCAAACAAATCAGAGATGCAATAGTAAAAGAGTATTCGATTTGGCGTGGGAAAAACACAGCCAGAAAAATTATAGAAATGTCCGAAAAAATAGAATAGTAAATTTTGCATAGCAAATTTACACGCTATTGGTGGTTCTATATAGATATATTCTTAATACGAGTAGTATGCGCCTTATATTAAAAGTTCAAAAACGTCTGCCTTTGAAAAACCAGCGCTGGAATCGTCTGCCTTCTCATTTTTATATTTTTTTATAAGTGAAAAAACTAGCCAGTCAAGAGGCAGACGCAATAAAATGATTTTGTGTTCAATTTTTTATTTATATGTTGATAATATTGCAATTTTAAAAAGCGACAGTGATTATTTCTCTCGGTCCTTATGACATAAGCTTTAAAATTATTGCAATCTGCCTGACTATAAAATCACATTAATTTGCATATATCAAAAAATTACATGATACAAATTTAATTACTCTTAAGCGCAGCAACAAAAACGTCTGCCTTTTGCATTTATTTGTTTTTGTGTGTTGAAACATTTTTTAAATAAAAGGCAGACGTGAAAAAATTGTTTGTAGCACCTTTTTTAGTTTCAAAAAGCACAAAAAGCGGCAACGCGCTGGCAGAGATTGTTCGTATTATTTATAACACTTAGAACTTTATGATTTTTAAGCTCTGCCGCACGATAAAATCATATAAAAATTTCGGCCACCGGCTAACTAACTATTCATTTGTTATAAAAAAACAACAACTTTAAAAACTTACCGACATACGCGTACCACGTGTAAAATCCAAATAACGTTTACCACGTCGTAATTTGACATCTGAGTTGGTTGATGTTGCAACGTCAGCAATATTCGTATAGATTGCTGCAGTTGTGTTGCTAAAATTGTCGGCACTATTGCCATCACTGTCGTTACTCAAAGCATCACAGCTAGCAGCAGCAATTAGCGTTAATAACAGCAGCAGCAATTGCATTGCACTAATTTTATGTAGATTAATTATTGCTGAGTGTTTTGTAAATGGCAACATTATGAATATTGTAGTAAAAATTAAGACGAATTTCAGATTTAATTTAATTTGTTTTTTTGCACAATTTTTAATGCAACATTGTTGTCAACTTTAGCACACTACACACTTTTTTCTCACTACACTGTTTTACCATAACTGGGGCGTAATTGACGACTGTCGCAAGTTTGTCAAGTGAAGCAGCAAAATTCTTGCTACTGTAATCTGGCAAAAGTGTTAATTTTTGTTTTGTCGTCTCTCGTTACGGTTTAAATTGTGAAGTTAACGTCTTAATTTAAGTTGACAGAAAATTATGCAAAGCAGTAAAAAAGAAACCCATTTCATGCAGAAAGTGCCCAATCTAAGCTCGCGCCTAGCACAACAAATAAAGCGCGCTTTTCTATTAGCGCAATTTGAAAATCTTTTGTTGCACACTTTCTACTGCAGCAGCAGCAGTTTTGGTTTTTGATTGACGCTGTAAATTGTAGGTTATAGCCTGTTTTTATGTTGCTCCTCAGCCCCTACTCCAACTAGCCTTCTTTACGCGCTGTTTATTCATCTAGTTAGTCATCGTCATCGCATTTATCCATTCACTCAATGTACTTTTAGCTTCATTTACATAAAATATTTATTTTAATAAGACGCTAATTGAAGTTGCAGTACAATTGTTTGTGCATTTGCATACACACGAAACCTTGGCTGCTCAATGTTGACAACGAATTCCACGCAGGCAGCACAAATTCGGGGGCACAGCGACGCAGCATTTCATGATGATATAGCATTAGCTGCAAAAGCACATTAATTCCCTTGGATTAAGTACTTACTCGTAGCGGCACTGTTAATTACTTGGCGTTGAAAAGAATATCTGAACTATACTAAAGATACCTGATGAAGTTGGCAGCAGGAAACTTTCAAGGAAATGTTTAAATTGTCTCGCTTCTTGAATGCAACAAATTAACGAAAATTCAGCGTAAAATGTTTTAGTGCATTTACATTGGTGATGGCGTTTTTAGCACATTTTCAATAAATTTAATCTAAAGTTTAATGTTTTTAAATTATTCGTAAAATAAATTAAAATAAATAAAACCAATTTTTCTAAAAGTCCATTTACTCTGCTGGTTAAAATTTGCTTTCCATTCCAATCTACTTTGCATTAAAACCTTTTCGGTAAGGCTTTCACATTGGCAGCAAAAACATCACGTTTTTCATTTATCTCGTTTTTGAGCGTTTTTGATTGATAGTGCTTTCATCCCAATGGAACCTCTCCTGAAAGTTTTTCTCGCTCTCATCCGATTGAACCCTCTCCGGAAAATTCACTTGAAAGTTTTTCTCGAAGTTGAGTGAGGGGCAGATGTAATCGGTTGAAAGGTTAGCCAGTTCCTTTGACAGTGAGCCAAGGATGGAGTAATACCCGTATTGATTCACTACCCAACAGCGGGCTTCTCTGAGTCGGATCGCATTATAGGAAGCGGTTGCTTTAACGAATATATTAGGTGGCACCAGGTGTAAGAGGACATTTAGGGCTTCCGTAGGGTAAGATCTCATAAACCCCGTCACGCCCACGCAAGCAGTTCTTTGTACCCTTGCAAATTGTTTCTGGTTGTAGCCCTTGCTAATGGCCAGCCACCATACTAAACAGGTGAGGACTGAGCGCGCCACGGCTGTGTACATCCAAAGTACCATTCTTGTTTGAAGTCCCCATTTTTTGCTAAAAGTTTTTTCACAGGCATAGAAAACTACACACGCTTGCTTTGCTCGCTGCTCGATATTGTCTTTCCAATTGAGTTTTGGATCTAGAAAGACTTCTAAGCATTTAGCTTTTTTAGAAAGTGAAATAGTTTGTCCCTCAATCCGGGGAAGCTTAAATCGCGATACTTTGGTCTTGTAGTGAACAGCATCACGTCGGGTTTCGCTGGGCTTACCCCCAGGCGATACCTAGTGGCCCAAGACTCAAAACTCCTTCCATTTCACTCCATTTTGATTATGCTGTTTGAGAACTGTATTTATTACAGTCAGCCAGATTAGAGGGGAGAGTACTCCGCCCTGAGGTGTACCTCTATTTACCTGCTTTACTACATGGCTGCTGCCCATGTTGGCCGTAATAATTCCAGTTTTCAGCATGATAGTTATCCAGATGATGATAAAATCTTCTACCTCCAGCCCGACGAGGGCATTCTGGATGGCTTCGTTATGTATTTTATTAAAAACTCCTTCAATATCAAGAAAGGCTGCAAGTTTGTACTGATGAAAGTGCAATGGACCTCTCAATCTCTCAACCTCATGGAGATCAGTTCCTGTTGATTTTCCTTTGAGGTAGGTATATTGTGAAGTATAGAATAGGAAGGAACTGTCTAGTGATTCTCTGATATAAATAACTTCGAATTATTTTTTAAAGAAGATAAACATTAGGGTGGGTCATAACTTTTTTTTTAATACTACAATTATTATAAGACGAAATCAGTAAGAAAGTACGATAAAGCTAAGAAAAAATTATAAAAAAATAAATTAATGTGCATGATAATTTTTTCTATTCCATTATTTATTGAATAAGCTTTTTACTTGATAAAAAGCTTCAATGCTAAATAGCTAAGAAGGCTATAATAGCTGTAGTAGCTAAACTCTATTATTAAGAACAAAACATCAATTTGTCAAATACCATACGCATGCCCTATATATGATTATCTCTATCAATTCTTTTTGCTGCTGCTCTATTTTATTTTTGAATTAAATATTTAATAAAATATAAATTAAATTAAATGCAACGCTTAAGATTATGCGTCCATATTAAAACGTTTATTTTCCAATACACGACTTTCGACGTTGTTGCCGGCAATCAATTCGTAGTAATTGCACAAATAAATTAAATTTTATTTCAGATTAATTAGTGAAATTATTCTTATTTAATAGCAGCGTGCAGCATGCAGCCTTGCTGTGTTTGTGCCACATGCAGTAATGAAGCTTAAACGCGTATTATTTTATGTGAGCGTGTGAATGTGTGAGTGTTGATGCAACTGTGTGAAGCAACACATTTTAACAGCGCCATTGATTTTTGAACGATTTTAAGCGCGCATTGTTTATGAATTTTATTCTTTTTTCAAAAAAATTGACCAAAAAATAAAATTATGGTCTTTTGTTTTTTTAAAAATTTCGAAAAAGGAGTTTTTCTTATCTGGTATTGCGCTATTTTGCGGCTTTTTGTATTTTATGCTGTTACTTAAAATCAAAAATCAATGTTGGAAATTGCCACATTCAAACATTATTCTATTATTATTAAATGACATCAAACAACAAAAGAAATACTTAATGTATGTTTGACACAACGAAATTTCTTCCCTCCACTCAAACAAATACCATATATGTCACAATAAACAATATAAGAACTTCCAAACATCGTCTCACGGCAAGTGATTACCGAGTACCAACACTTGACTTCGACGTTGCCTACAACATTAACTTTCCAACAAGAAAAGAGTGGAACTCTGTCACCGTTCTGGAAGGAAGTGAGCTAACCATCTACACTGATGGATCCAAGATGAATCCAGGTGCTTACTCGGAAAATATGTGCATGGAGTTGTCTTTCAGACTACCCAATTATTGTATCGTTTTTCAGACTGAAATCTATGTTATAGACCAAGCCTCACAAGTAATACGGATCAGGGAGCTTACACCTTCCATCATTACCACATGTGTGGACAGTCAGACAGCGATCAAAGCACTGAAGGCCAAAATCGTGAAGTCTAGGTGCGTAGAACACGACAGCATACCATAGAGCTTTGCTGTGTATTTCCGGAAATGAGAAAACTGTCGAATGTGTTAAAATAGAATCAGAACAACCGGAGAATCAACAAGTGGTAAATCTTAAAATATTGCTGGCGGAACTACACTATAGGATAGAGGATATAACCAAAACACAAACAAACAGAAGTTGGAACCTGATAATTTTATGGGCCTAAAAAGACACAATATTTGTTCTATATAAAGTGACGTTTAATATGATGTATAACATTTGGTGAGTGCACTTTTAACGACATAGATGTCTAGCAAGCAACAAAAAGTCCGTGAACTCATTTTGTCCACATACCTGCAAAATCCAGAATCAAAATATTCAGCTATAGCAAATATAGTTGATACATCAGATAGAACTGTTTTGACGGTTATTTCTAATTATAAGAAAGGTCTACCTGTTTTACGAAAAAAAGTTACAGGCAGAAAGTCAGAATTTTCAAACTCAAGGGTAGTGGCGAAGGTGATGCGTCTTTTTAAGCAGAATCCCAACACCTCAGTGCGAGATATGGCGGCTAGAGCAGGTATATCAAAATCTACTGTACAAAGGTTAAAGAAAAAAAGAAAGCTGAAAACATATAGATTTCAAAAAATACCAGACTGTTCTGATGAAACGCATTTGGTGGCTCAGATTCAAGCCCGAAAATTTTATGAAAGGTACCTGACTAAATTTGATTGCTGCGTTGTTGACGACGGAACTTACGTCAAAGCAGATTTTAAGCAGCTACCTGGTCATGAATATTATACATCACCAAAAAAGAGGCGAAATTTCCGAAGTATTATATGGTTTGGCAGGTCATATATACCTATGGCCTCAGAAGAAGCTTCTTTGTTACGCAAGGCACAATCAATTCAAAAGTTTATATAGACGAGTACCTCAAAAAAAATGTTCTACCATTTATTCGTGCACATGAGCGTACAGTGATTTTCTGGCCCGAGTTAGCAACCTCTCATTGCTCTAAAGCTACGATAGAATAGTATTAAAGTAAAAAGATCAATTTTTTACCAAAAATAGCAAACCCGTCCAGCTGTCTAGAGCTTCGCCTAATTGAGAGATATCGGGCTCTAATGGAAAGAGATCTTTGAAAGAGTGGTAAGAATGCAAAAAATTTACAAGACATCAAACTTAGGTGGAAAAGAGCGTACCGTACTGTCGATGAAACCACTGGACCAAATTTAATGAAGGGCCTCAAGTAGGGCTACCAGATGGCATACTTTAGTAGCAAATGTGCTACTTTTGCAAGGCTTTGCTACTTTTCACTTGAAATGCACTACTTTTGGATGGTTTTGCTACTTTCGATGTTTGCATTGTAAAATATTTGTTATTTAAAATATTCTTTTAATTTTGCTGGGGTTTTTCGTAAGAAACGAGTACTTTTTTTTTTGCTCATCAAAAATATTTTTATGGGACTAAATAAATTTTTGGTTTTCATTCGAAAATTTAAATTTTTTGACATACACTACTTTTTTAGGCAGGTCATCTGGTAGCCCTAGCCTCAAGATAAAATTTAGAAATTTTTAGAAAAAAAAAAATAGTTTATTAATTTTTAATTATTTATGTTTTGAACACTAGACATTATTAATAAAAATAAAAAAACCAAAAAGTTTATTGGGTATTTTTTTTTAGCTAAAAGACCAATCGCAAGTCTTTTCTGGGACAGTCCTTATGTACATATGTATATTCAGGGTATCACAATGGGCAAACTGCCTCTGAGCTATGTATATGCAAGCGACCCTTTTAACCTAACCTAACCTAACTTCCAATTTGGGAAACCAAAATATGTTCATTTTAAAATAAATATTTTTAAATTCAACAATCAAATACACACACATGTTTGAAAAAGAAATATACGCTTTTCTCAGTTTATTTATAAATAACACAAAAATTGTAGATCCTACTTATAATGTAAATAGATACATCACATAGCTTTAATTAATGCAAATAACATTATTTTTCCAACACTAAAAAACCACATAACTTTCGGACATAGTGACCTTTTTCTTTCTAAGAATTTTCCAATCTAAACGCCATAATATATGCTCAGCAAACAAACAGAGCGAGCAAAAATCGTGACTTTGATGTTCCACTTTCATGTCATTAAAGTGCAAAAACATGAACAACTAATTAGAATATTGGATTAGTGCTAACAACAACAACAGCAACAACATCAAGAGCTAAATATAAAGTCAATGTACCATTTATGAGCAAAACGAGAAGAGTTGCCATTTCACACTAACTCGTTAATAAGTTTTTCCAATGAATATCCGACTAAATAACAGTAAAAAAATATAAAGCAAAAAAAAACTATTGACCGTAAGTAACCAATAAAAACATCACAAGAACACGAAATTAACACACAGAATTGGAACAAACTACAGCTGCCGTAGAGAGAAGGAGAGAGAGTGAGATGAAAGAAATCCCGTTGTTTTGTTGACACAAGAAATTAAGACGTGGCTATGGCTCTGAACTGAGTACATTGGTGTGAGTTAATAACTGTGGCAACTTTCAATCATGCGTTTAATGTAAAATCAAAATACAAACAACAATAGCAACAACAACAACGAACACAACTACCAGTGCTGCCACTTTGGATAAAATTTTTGTAGCAAAATTGCGTAGCAAAACGGCGAGCAGCGTAGCAAAAGTCAATAATTGGCTGAACTATCGTTTATTGAACAGTAAACTAAACATAAACTTTTTTATAAAACGAAAATATCACATTGAAATTCAGAATGGTGCAACAGTACATAACATAAATCTGATTAACAAATTACAATTCACATAAATAAGAATAAATATAAAGCCCAATTTCCATGTGATCTTATCTTATCTTATCAAATATCAGGGAGGACATCACATACTATGAAGATAGCAAATGTATGCTATTCACTCTCGCATTCTCCAAGCGCATTAGGTTCTGTTCGCATGCTTTTTCTTTCTTACAAAAATTTTATTTGATATCAATGATATGAGATAAGATAAGATCACATGGAAATTGGGCTTAATAGTTCATAAACATATTATATAATTCATCTGATTAAGGCATCCATTAAGTGTCCTTATTTGAGATCAAACATTTTGCAGCCATTATAAAATCTATGGTATCTATTTTGTAGGAGTTACTTTTTTATTTTTTATTAAATTGAGGACTGAAAAAATTCGCTTTGCAGATGCACTGCTGTGTGGCAAAGCAAGCAATTTTTTTGAAAAGTAACTGGCATTAGAAATCATGAAAACTTTGTTTAGTTCACAATTCAGCTAGTGCTGATACAGAGTTGCCAATAAATTGGAAAATGTGTTTAGTTAAAAAATTGCAGGAGAAAAAGTAAGAAAAATTATATGAATAATACAAAATTATATGGAAATGGGAAAAATGTAGCAAAATTGATACATTTGATGAGAGTGGGTAGCAAAGTCGCAAATGTGTTATTTTTTGCTTAAGTGTAGCAAATTTGCTACGATAGTAGCAAAGTGGCAGCGCTGACAACTACATTAATGAATAATTCGGTTTTGGATAACAAGAGCAAGAGAGCGAGCGTTGACTTCATGATGAATTTATAATTTGTTGTTGTTTTTTCTATCTTTCTTTCTTTGTGTTTGTGTGCTAATAACCAATGTTAGTTGCTGTTGTTGTCTTTGTAATTGTAATTATTATTATTGTAATGGGGTTTATCTTTTTTGGTCATTGTTGTTGGCTGTTAATTATTCATCTTGAAAATAAGAAAATTAAAAATTAAAGCATAAACGCAACGGAGTGAGCGGAATAACGTAAATTTTGGCAACAATGCTGAAGATTTATTTTGTTTTTTTTATTTTTTCATTTCATTTCATTTTAGAATATTAAGAAACCTCTTACTGAAGGAAATCGTAAAATTTTTAAGAAGTTTTCCCAAATTTACGATAAATTTTATGTTTCATATCCTTTCGTTTTTAGAATATGAAAAAAAATTAAAATTAAACGCATAATATGGACCTGTCAGGCAAATTTTGGAGCTTTAAACTTTCAGTTTCATTTGGAATATTTTAAGTTAATAGCCTGAAAAAAAAAACAAGTTATTGGAGGAAAATTTTGATTGAGCCAACCTAGCTTTGGGTCGAGCAAGAAGAAAAACAAAGAAATATGGGACAATTCCCAGCTTAAATGAATTCGTTAGAACCATTCACGCGTGATTGGAGGGATTGGATTAATTATGCAATGAACATAATGCTGCATCCAAAGACAACACGACCATTGTGCCACGTATCTACATCATGAATTCGCAAGTCGCCAAGTAAGGCGAATCGCCAAACTCAGGCGACTTGCGAACGGTAATAGAGCTATTAATTTATAAAATTTACGAATTTAGTGGCAAACTTTTCCTTATGCTTTATATTGTATACATTTCGGGTTCATAATGCGTTTACATATTAAATTAAAACTTATATACGTGAAGGGTTTTTGAAAATTTGGACCCCGCCCCCTGGGTGAGATTTAGTGTGTTCTGACGGGACTACCCCCACCCTTCCGTGAGACTTGCCATATAATTTTTAAATGAAATCTGCTATAGTGTATACTCTCTGCATTGAAAAGTTGATGTGAGATTTTCATTGAACACCCTCCTCTTTTGTGAGATTTGGTAAGACTTTGCCGGACCCCTCCCCCCATATTTGTACTCACGTAATTAATAGATGACCCCTTTGGTCACCTACTACAAGCAATTGCATAAGGTTGAAGCGGTTGATTCCATATGCATCAGTGAAACTCTTAGGACGAGTACATCAACTAGTGCCTGGATGGTCCATTTATAACTCGTTCCCCTTGATGTATTAGGTAAGTGGGTGACTTACTCCACTATTAGACTCATGGAAACAGTCCCGAAAAAAAGATTTGATAACATAGTTGAGTCATAGTTTGAGTTCTATATCCTCCAACTTGGACTATACTGTTTCAGTAATCTCATTTACGATGGATTATAACTCATATTCGATCTACGAATGGCTGATAGAGGGATTTACAGAGATAAAGGGCCGTATTTATTCCTACACGTATAGCTACAAGCCAAATAAACAATATTTACTCTAACGAACTGAAGTTAAAAAATTCTGCGAGTTTATAGTTTTAGAAGAGGTAGCCCGCTGACTCTCGTATTCAAAAGGGACATAAACATTTATTCAGATAGTCAGACTGCTATAAAATCTCTAGAATAAGTCTTCTTAAACTCACTAATGGCCCAGGAATGCCATTCGGCACTCTAATAAAATGAGATACCTCAGCATTTTAACATTCACCTCAACTGAGTGCCTGGGTATAAGAACATTGCTGGTAATTATAATGCTGATGAACTTACTAGGCTGAGGAATATTTCACAACTTCCGCATTACAAGGAAGATGTTGGCATGCAATTTCATACCCCCACCTACCGCGTTGATTAATAACTTCAACAGCTTCTGCAGAAGTTATTGTCAGGAATACGTTACTTTAGCTATAGTGTGCGTTGCATGACATTTTTAGGAAGCCTTCACTGAGCGTTGATTTAGTTCTTAGTAAAAAAAAAATAGCTCATATTTTGTCAGTCCCTTTTCATCGATAAAAATGAAAAATTTCACACAATAATGATTTTGGATTAGCTATTAATATTGAAATTTAATTCACTAATTAGAGTCAACAAAACCATTCCTGCAATCTACTACGAATTCAAGCGCAATTCATTACCACATACCACACTTAGATTCGCAAAACCTTACCAAATAATAAGCTGCCAATAATCTTAATGCATCGAGGAACATTTTCGAAATATGATATGTGTAATAAATTTAAATAATGTCAATATATTGAGTTGTCAACGCGTAAATTTGTCACTATGTGTGTTACCATATAACAGAATACAACAACAACAACAACAACAGCAACAACAATAAACAACGACAAATGAATTTCAATTAATATGCGAGTTTGAATTTCACAAAATAATTTATTGATGATGCTGCTGCTGATGATGATGATGTTGATTTGACAACATCAGCAGCATCAGCAACAAAAATGGCAGCAACAGCTTCAGCAGCAACAACAATGACAAACATTTGGCAACTGTAACGGCATCAGCTGTCATTTTGACTATTTTGTTAGATTAATTTTATGCCATTGATGTGTGTTGGATGTGAGCATGTGTGTGCATGCGCTTTCAATCAGCCAAAACTGGGAATTCAGCATATTAATTGCATTGGTATTCGTATTTAATTCGTAACAATGTTTGTTACATTCGTACGTATGCATGTTTGCATGTGAAAATTAATTAGGTGCCATCATCAATAATCAAAAGGTGGTTTTATGTCAACAGAAAAAGAAAAATTATTTAATGACTGATGTAATTGATGTGAACCATTTGTTACTACCTTTTATAGTACAATATTTTTAGTGCTGAAAATTACAAAAGTTTTCGTTTCACTACTTTTCGAAGATATCGAAAAAAAGTTACTTCGATTTACAAAAAGTGCATTTTAATAACAAGTCCAAGTGCCTTCAAAGAGCATTAAATAAACGCACTTTGCAATTACACTACTATTTTCTTCTACAAACTTTTTTCTACTACCTTTTTCATTTACAAAAACTTTAGCTTCAGAGTTTTTAAAACATTCTTTTAAATTTCTTACTCAATCAATAGTATAATATAAGTTACCTTTTCTAATACTATTTATAGTACTATTTAACTTTTACACTACTTTATAGTATATATAATAGGTAAAATATGTACAAATATATTCTATAGAAAATGTAACAACTTTCAAAGAGAGTGAGAACAAATCAGAAAATAAATATTTTTAAGCAAAATATTTCAAAAATAAAAAAGTAGTAGAAAAAAGTATTAAAAAACGTAGTAGAAAAAAGGACTAAAACGGTAGCAGAAAAAATTATTAAAAAAGGTAGTAGAAAATAGTATTAAAAAAGGTAGTAGAAAAAGTACTAAAAAAAGGTAGTAGAAATGAAAAACTAATGAAATAGTAAAAATTTGAATTCTATACTAATTTCTAAGCTATTTATTATTAAAACGTTTCACTCTTTGCTAATTTCCTACTACGACTTCTTCTACTTTTTAAGCACTTAACTACTTTTTTCAATATGTACAAACGTCTGTATTACATTATTTTTATTTTTTTCAAATCTATTAGCTTTATTTGCAAGCTTTTTAATAACTTTGTTTTTGTTTTATTACAATAATTTAATACTACCAAATATTTTATAAAAACTATAAGCATCTAGACTACTCTTTTTCATGACATTTTGTTTGTCAAAAATTTTGCTTTTAAGCCCAAAATTCATTGAACCCAATTAAAAATCCATTAGCTCGTCTATGTTGCCTATTTGTTGCAGCACATAAGGCCGAGGTTACACTGGATGCGGAAATTTGTTCGTACGAATTCGTACGTATTCGTAAGAATTGCAAAAATTGAACAAATGCATGTGTGTATATGAATGCGGTTACAGTGGCTACGCATGCTTCGTGCGTATTCGTACGAATCTGTACGACTGCTTTGATGCGAACAAAAAATTTTGTTTTTCATCAGAACAGTCGCACGAAAACAAGGAGAAAAACAGCTGATGGATTGCACTTCAACTGAAAGTATGAACGAAGTCGCGTCTAATGTAACCACTCTGTTCAAATATATTCGCACGAACAAATTATTAAGAATTCGTACGAACAAATTTCCGCATCCAGTGTAACCTCGGCCTAAGCAGCATAACATACCTGCGCTACAATTTTCGTCTCACATTTTGCCTCAACTCCTTTTTTTTTCATTTATGTGCAGCATTTTTCGTCCAAAGTTACTTTAAATATTGCCAACATGTAAACTGATTTGGGTTTTTATATTTTTATCTCATATTTTTTTATTGTACAACCAACACCACGCTCATGGGGCTGCAATTTCCCAAACATCACGCTGTGCTGTACTGTGTTGCCAATGTTGCGCGCCCAAAACAAATATGCAACATTTGCACATGTAAATTAGGCTAAAATCTCCGCTTAATACCAGCAGCATCTCGCAGTAATCCAACCGAAAATGAGACAAGCAACGAACGAGCTACATGAACATGAAGCACAAACGACTACACGACACCGACGTCGTTGTTGGCGCTGCCGCCGTCGCCGCCTGTAAAATTAAAGTAAAGTTCTTCACCAATGCAAATATCAGCAGCGCGAGCGACATTTAGCGACATGAACACAAATTCAACATGACAAGTGTACCATGAGAGTATTCGTACTTTAGATGTGAGCGTATAGGTTGGCAAAACCATAAGTAAGGCGCCTCTCAGTTTTGGGTGTGATATTTGTGGCAGATTAAATGGTTTTCAATGTTGCCACAATTAAATAATTGCAATTGCCTCAGTGAGTATTGAAGATATCAAGCACTGCGGTGCTAAGTAAAAATATGTCTGGTCACGGTTGACTATTTCTTACTTACGTAATGAACATAATAATGTCGCAAAGTAACATGCTGGTTAGATTATATGAAGTTAGAGAAATTTGGGCTAGCTCTAGCTATGAAGAAATACTTTTTTTAGTTAGGTGCGTGCCACCACCTATTAAAAATACATATTGTTTGTCAAGGATCAGTCTAGCTCTGTACCGAATTTCATAAAAATCACACTCTTGGTTTAGCAGTAAAAACATATTTTCCTGTTATGGGCGTGTTACCGCCCACAAAAAAACATTTATCTCTCCTCATAAATCAATCTATGTCTATCCAAATAATATCAAAAACGGTGTATTGGCTCAGCAGTGACATCGTTTTTCCCATTAGGGAGCTATGAAGAAAAATTTTCTAGTAAGGGGCGTGGCACCACCTATTAACAAAGAGAATTTTTTTAAGGAACAATCTATCCCTGTACCGAACCACTCTGTTGGCTTCGAAGTGAAAACGTATTTTCCTATTATGGGCGTGGTACCGCCCACTAAAAACATACATATATCTTTCCTCAGAAATCAATCTTTGTCTATAACAAATTTTGTCAAAATCGGTGTACCGGCTTAGTCGTGACCGTGTTTTTCCCATTAGTTGGGCGGTGACACGCCCACCAAAAGATCAATATGGTATTAAAATACTGACACAAAATAAAAGTCATGGCATCCTGTTGCGCTATTTCTATCCCTTTCTTGGGATTCAATATATCTCCATGCCAAATATCAGCAAAATCGGTTCATTACTTTAGCTGACCCCGCCTACTATAAAAATTGCATTCGGCACTGCCCATCTTCAAAACTAAGAAAAAAAAACATCTCGCAATTATGTTGTGCGGTAACGTCACTTTCGTTGCATAAGCGTCACAAAAACAAAAATTCTGGAAAAATTCACTTGTCTATGGTATGAGCCGCACTTTTACCATCATTTCAATAAATTTACTACTTAGCTGTTGGTTGTACTTTTTTTGGCCACATTAATATGCGAACCAACCAGTACCCCGCCCCTTTTACCACTTATATTCCTCCCAATTCTATTTCACACGACTATTTGGTTTCCGAGTTTTGCTTCAAATCCGGAAAACTGTTGTAAACCCAAAAACTACAAGTCAAACTTTAATTAGCGCTATTTGTCTCGTTGTGGGATTATTGGATTACATACATACATATATGTGCACATACGCACACACACACACACGTGTGGCATGTTGTTGCATTCGTTGGACAACATTGTGTGTTCATGCAGCAGCAACAGCATTTGTGTACACAACACTGGCTTAGTAAATGACACTGCAGTGGGCTCAACACCAACAGCAACAGCAACAGCAGCAGCAGCAGTAGCAGCAGCAACAGCGACATCGTTGCGACACGACAAACAACGTAAATTGCAAAGTTTTGATCCTTTGCAAAAATTCACCACAAATGCAGAAAAATTTTTGAAATTAAAAACTAAAAATCCAACACTAAACCATGGTTGCACGCGTATGTGTGTGTGTGTGTGTGTTTGTCTGTTTGTGTTTCATTAAAAGTTTCGCTGTAAAAGTTGTATTTTTGTTGAATAAATTTTACATAAATTTACTTTGTGGTAAAGTTTTAACGAAAATTCTACGTCCTATGTTTCAGTTTATTACATGTGGTCTGCTATGTATTCGCTGCTAATAGAAAAGTGATGGTTAGTACTTGCCTGTTGATATAATTGAATAAAAGAAATAACTAGCAACAATAATGAGAAATGTCTGCCTAGTATGGAATATCTTCATTCAAGGGAGTAAACAGTTAAAAGGCCCCATCTATCACACCTCACTAGCATCCTTTTTAGTTTTGACTTCGAGTGTGCTTTGATGGTAATGTATTGGCATTTCGAAATGATAAAATGAAGAAAATGTCGCTCTCAAAAGAGCGGTAAGACTATTTTTGTAAGCAAATTGAGCATTCCATATTTGGCATGATTTTTGATTTATAATTGATATAAGCTCTGGTGTTTGTCAAAACACTTCCGAAGAAAATTTATCGAAAACTAGCTAACATCATTTTTAATTTACTTAATAAATGTATTGAAAGTTATTGTTCATATACTAGATGACAATTCAGAGCTCTTAAGCTCTTGTTTTAAATATTCCTTTTATGAGTCACCTAAACTGAACTGAAAACCAGGCAAAGGGTGTGAGATTGATGATGTATTGCTATGGCAACTTAGAAAAATATCAAGCTTCGTCAAAATATATCGAGCAGATATGAATAAAAATATCAAAAATGTCGAAATTATTAAAAAATCTCGAAGAATATCGAAAATTTTGAAAAACGTTGAAAAAACGCTTTCACACTAGCAACAAAAATAATCTGTTTTTTTTATCTCGTTTTTGAGCCAAAAACGGCTCATAATTTATACGAATCAGGCGTCAAACAGAAACAGCTCAGACCTAGCTTTCTATAAAAAAAAACCTCAAGTCTTTTCACAAAAACCAGCGCTATTGTGAATGAATTTCCAGCGCGGTTCGATTCTCCTAAATATGCAGAAAAGAGCACTTTCGCGCAACAATGAAATCAATTATTCAAAATTAAACAAAAATATCCATTTCCTAAGCACAAGTGTGATTATTTAGTTTACAATTTTTTGAAACACAAGCAGATGATTCAATTAAGTACCAGGTTTTTAGTATTATCAGTTTAAGCAACATTGATTCACAAAGCTCTTGGGTTGGCTTTAGCACGTCAGCTCAAAACAAAAAGTACTAACTGCTCAGTTATATACTGCTACAGCAGAATTAGCAGTGAAATATACAATAACAACAATGTTTAAAAAAGCGGCTACAAGTCTTCTTTATAAATAGTTTTCGATGTTCGCGCATCACGCCAAAATTACTGGACCAATTTTGATCAAATCTATTTATTTTTATTCTTTAGGTACTTGTTCTCAATCTCCAGTTAAAATTATCACGACATTTCTGATAAATATCAAAATATTAAAGTTTTAAAATTGCTAAAAAAAATTACACACAAAAAAATTGTTTAATGGGAAGTTTATGTGTTTGTTTATGCTTAAGTGTTTTCTACAATTTAGCAAAAAAATCGAGAAATCTCGTCAATTTCAATGAACTTACTGCAAAGGTGCAGTGATAGCTGGAATGACTTGTTGTTACGCTTACTGAATGATAAATTCACTAACAATATCGACCATACTGTAATTCATTTTAATATTTATTTTTGACTCTTTTTCAAAACAGCTGACCCAACTAATGCTAAACAAATAGCTAATATCAGCTAAAACGAGTTAGTGACAGTATGAAAGCTATTTTTGAAAGTTTTATACAAAAACGTGGTAAGTGAAAAACGGTTTGTTATGATGATAATGTGGAAACCTTATAAAGTGGAAAAAATCAAAACCGGGCAAAGTATCAAAACATTCAATTAAAGTTTAAAATGAGATAGTCACGGTGATGTAGGCACTTTGAAAATGTAACAACCAATGGCAATATTATATGCATTCGTGTGATTGAAATATCACTTTAAGCTGACAACTTTGAATTTAATTTTAACTCAGTGCTTGTCAACTACTTTGATCTACTTATTGCAAAATTTATCACCCAAGCCAACCAAATAAATTAACATTGACACATATTAACATTCGCCAAGCTGTAGAATAATTTAATGCGCAAATAGAGATTTAAACAAAGATTGAATGGAAGTGATGTTGATGATAATGATACAACGTTTAAATTATTTACTAAAATTAGTAGCATAGCTTGAAATTAAATACCTTCAAATAAATTATTTTAAGAATCATTGAGCAGTAGGGAAAGTTCAAAATAAATTCTTGATAAGACCGGAGGAGTTTTTCTCTTAATTTTGTGCAAATCGAGCAACTCGTTTTGGGCTCCATGAGTACTTGCGTTGGACCATTTTTTTTTTTTTTTTTTTTTTCAAAAAACAACCTAATGCATTAATCGATGAGGTGGGAAATAAATTAAAAAACAAATTATTTCCAAAATCGATGGAGAAAAGCCAAAAATCATTTGAGGACATAACCGAAGGGATGGCTGTCTTCTTATTGAACACTCGTTTTCGACGACTTAAGGTTTCACTTTGAAGTCACTTATCAAAAAAAAAAAACTCATTTTATATTAGCCTAAAAGTAATACCGATAATCTTACATTTTCATCAATTTCGTTATTTTTTAACTAAACTTTTCGACATTTTTAACGTTTTAATAAAATATCAAAAAAAGCTAGAAAGCCCCTTAAAAATTTAAAGGCTTCAAAAATTTTAAATTGAAAAATAATGAAAAATGTTGAATAAATCGAAAAGTGTTGAAAAATGCCAAGGAATATCAATATCAGTCTATATCAGTGGTGGGCACGTAGTGTCCCTATCCGCCCTCATTGCTCGCACCGCTATTCAACGCACCAGCAAGCGAAAAAAAAATTCCCAGAATTTCAACGCTATCGAGGCACAGCGTTGACTTGAATTCAAATGAAAACAACAACAAAACACAAAGGCTTATGCGACGTCACCGCATTGTGTCTTGACGAATGTTGCAATTGTTTTTGTTTGTAGTGCAATTTGGGTTGTTTTTTTTTGTGCTGTTGGCGAATTTGAAAATGACAGTAAAAAAACTTAAAAATTTTGTTGGTTGTTGCTTGATGTTGTTGCTTAGTCTTTTTGTTAGATTTTCATGCCCACCACTGGTCTAAATTATAATACTGTCATTTACTAATTCAGCTAATGCTCCTCATTATATATATCTTTCTTCATACCCACCAGTATAGATTTTCACACATACGGGATCAACGTTACAGTGAATGGAGCAAGGTACCGTGCAATGGTTACGGACTTTTTTTGCTTAAAATTGGAATTGGTTGACACGTGGTTTCAACAAGAGGGTGCACATGCCACACGGCACGCAATACCATGAACCTATTGATAGGCGAGTTTGGTGAACAATTAATCTCACGTTTTGGAGCAGTCCATTGGCTGCTAAGGTCATGCGATTCGACCCCACTAGATTATTGTTTGTGGGGCTACGTGAAATCTCTCGTGTTTTGTTTTGATAACCATATTTTCGTTAAGCTAGCCACAATTGCAGCCCTGGAAGACAGCATTACAGCTGCCATTGGTGAGATGCCGGCTGAAATGCTGGAAAATGTATGACAAAATTGATCACGCCAGGCGTGGCCGAGGGCAACATTTATATAAAATTATCTTTAAAAAAAATGGCAGGAATTGATGTATTGCTTCAAATAAATATTTTATTCATTATTGGAAATTTTCTGTTTTTTTTTAATTTTCAAAAACCAAACGCTTAAAAAATCACCTTTTATAATGCAGTTTTTTATGAAAACTTTAAGTAAATCATCTTAATTGTTCGAGCCAAGCATGCCTTGCTGTTACGCATTACTTGAAGTTTAGGTCTAAAACACATTTACCGCTTAGGTGCTAAATGCTTCTAAAGCATTTTAAATTGGTTTTATTTAATAAAATGCAATACAAAAGCCCCATTTACATATTGCTGAGAATAAACACCTTGTTAGCAATTTTGCTGTTATTTAAAATGAATTTTGAATCCAACGTGTTAAATTTTCCAATTAAATACTCACCACACTTTACCACCGCGGCCAATAAAAATTGTTGGCATTTAAATTGTAATTATTGGTATTATAAATTGTTTAATTATTTGGCAGGAGGGTGGCTTAAATGTCGGTACGCAACACGTCCGTCTCGTAAACATAACGCGTGTGAAGAAAATTGCTCATTTTTAATTTGTGAATCAAATTACGTGGAAAATATTTTACATAAAAAATATATTTTTAATTTGGTTGAATCATTTATTAATTTATTTTATGAAAAAGTAAAGTGATTTTTTAAATTGTGATATATTTAAATTGTGAAGTGGTACAAGATAATAACGATTTCATAGTGATATTTAAATACATCACAACTGAGTTGCTAAAAATTCTGCTCACATAAAATGCACATCAAACTCAAATTTAAATGCTCTCAAAATCACAAAAATGACGGCAGCACTAAATCCAAAAATGCTATAACGTATTACAGTAACATCGCTATCACTGCCATCATCACCTTGATTGCATTTGTCATGCTTTTAATTACATTAACCAGCAGCGGCAACAGTGATGATTCTTTCAACGATAAGGCGGCAACATATCAGCAGCGCGTGGAGGACCAAGCAATCTCTTCCACAACGACTTTCAATGACAACGACATCGACATCGAAAATGCGATTAGCGCCACGCCCCTCAACAAAAACAGTTCAAGCGCATTTACTAACACTACTACTACGATGAGTAGTACACTTTCGCAGCAGAATGCTCGCGGTCACTGGGACAATAAGCGACATCAGAGCGTTGTTGATGTTCAACTTAAGGATGATGATGGTCATAATGGATTTTATGATAAAATTAATACGAGTAATCAACGCAATGAATTTAATAGGTTTTCAACACCAACAACAACACCAACACCAACAAAATCAGCGAGTGTAAAATTTTTTGAAGATATTGAGTTGCAGGAATCCTTGTCATCATCATCGCGGACTTCAAGCTATCACAAGCAATTGCTGCCGCATCGCAATAAACGTTATTTAGTCTTTCCCAAAGGCAGCTCATTTCAACTGAGTAAGTGAGTTAGCGTGATAGCGTAGCGTGTTGTCAAGTGGAGTGTCTTAAATCAAAATTTCACTTTTAAATAATATTAGCATTTCAATGATTTTATAACTTACGATTTTACCCAGTTTTGAGACGTTAACATAACAAAGGGTTTGTGATATAATTATTGAATTGATTTGTGTTTATGTAGTTGAAATCCATAAAAAATCATTTGAGCAAGAAATGTAAATACAAGCGAGAAAAAGTTGTCATTGATAAGTTAAATATCACTGATGTCATCAGGTCAAAGGATATATTTATGACTTAAAGCAATGTATCACTTTAATTTAGAAGAACATTTATTAAACTAAAAAATATTATCAAAATCAGATATCAATACTGATATCAACAGTGAAATTAAAATATTTGGCAGTGATGTAGTACTGATGTCTGAGTGATATGTTTCTCATTTTAAAGTTATTCTTTTAGAAATTTAGTATTAAAACTTAAAGAAACACAAAATGATGATATATACAATACAGGCAAAGAAGATAAAATAAACAACATTGGCTAAGAGACAGATATTGCTAAGGCGACTCAGAACAGAATGCTGGTCAAAAGCATATAACGGGTGATTTATTTGCTATTTGTTTTGTTAGTCTAAGTTTTTTGACCATTTACGCGTGGTTTGTGATATATCTTTGCAATAAAAATGCTTAATAAAATTTGCCATTTTACAATAAGCAGATTTTATTATAAATAGATTAATTTTATTATCAAAATTCGAGCTCTATGAGAAATGTGAAAAATCGAATTATTATCGAAAGCTCACAGCGACGAAGCTCATTTTTGACTGTTCGTGGGTACGTCCACAAATAGAAATACCGAATTTGGTCTAAAGAGCAGCCAGAGGCAGTTCAAGAGCTGCCAATGCACCTTCAAAAATGTACTGTTTGGTGCGGTGGCGGTAGGCCGGTGGCATCATTCGAGCGTACTTTGTCAAAAATAATGAAAATCGCAAAGTTACAGTCAATGAAGCAAGGTACCATGCAATGATTGCCGACTTTTTTTTGCCCAAAATAGAAGAATTCAAATTTGTTGACATGTGGTCATTTTTCGATGAATACAGATTGTCAGTTTATTATTCCAAGTCAAAAAAATATTTTGGTTAATACCGTAATACCGTGTAATAATATTTACAAAAAAATGGTTTTTCTTCACCAATCGAAATGGACAAAAATTAATTTTTTTCATCATGAGGGACGTCTCAATCGACAATTTTAGACATATGAGCACTTCCACGAAAACGAAAGTTTTTGTCCCGTGCGACACCTTGGTTTTTCGCAATTATCTTGAAAACGAAAAATTGCCCAAATTCAACCTTAGCACCAATTATAAAGCTAATTATGAGCTATATGTCAAGTCTATTGTCGAAATAAAAGTCTGTTTTGTTTTGACTTTTTTTTTACTTTAAATATGTTCGACGGTCGAACGTGACCCATGGAAATGCCTATATGTTATAACTTTTGGTGCCCAAAAACAACGGAAATGAATTAAAACATCACTAAATATGTCATTGTGCTTAATAATAGCACATTTTTGGCCTATTTTGTGACCGTTTTTGAAAAAATTCGATCTGCACCAAATTATTAGAGTTCCTAAAGCTTGTGATATTCACATTAGGCTAACCTGTGAACCAAAGTTATTAGGTTATTAGTGACGGATTCTACAAAGTGTCTGTTGCATGTGCAATTTCTCTTAATTTGACTACAATCTCAATTTTCTGATTTAGTTCTGTTTGGACTATCTCTCATTCTCGGGCACTTTATCTCCTCACCGAGCGTAGGGCTTCCATAAGACTCTTTCTCTTACCTTTTCCTATACTTTCGATTCTTTCTAACATTTCCTCGATTCACATATTTCATGCATTAGCTCCCGTTTCTACGTTCCAGTCCAATGCTTTCCGGCAGACTTCCCAATTAATTTCCACTTTCGACATTTAGTTTTAATGAAAATCGGTTCTTGACAGCATCTAGTGAGCGATTCGCTGAAGAAAATCTGATAGCAATGAGTTTTTCTTCCCCGTTTAACTGTTTGGTGGCGAGCAGGCTGTTTGGAATGCCTCACTAATACTGTGATTCATTGTCAATATTTGCGAAAAATATTTCAATTGACTGTGTAAACTAATCGCACATAGTTTATATTAGCCAGTGCTGGTTTCTACAAAACTCTAGAAAATTATTGTGCAATCTTGGAATTTACAGATTTTTTCATTTTATTTTGTTTATCTCGTTTTCACTCTAACATTAGTTATGTAAATTAGTGTTTTGTACATAATATGCCGCACACCTGTTCTTGAAATAATGTGGCTTCTCAAGTTTTTACAATAAGCCCTTCAATTCTTTTATTGCTTTCAAAACAATCTCTTTATCAATAAAATATTGTAAATTTTTTCAAAACTCCCAACTTTTTTTCGATTTTTTTTTCTTTTCTTCGCTTAATGTTTTTTCTCACTTCACCCACTTGTTCAAATTTCATTACGCTAATACACAAAATCCCTATAGCAAAACCATTAAAGGTTTACCAAAAGCTAAGCGCTTAAACTTTGGTTTACCTTGTTGTTTATATTCTACTCAGCCACTTATTTTACTCAGTGCTTTCTCTCTCTTCTTAACTTAGTTTTCGACTTAATTATTGGCATCGTCGATTACACCAGCTATGCCATATTGGGTATTACTTGTGCCGTTGCCTGGGAGCTGCCTGATAAACCGCCAAGCGAACTAATTGAGGATGTCCAATTGCGACTAAACGAAGGAACACTTGGCCTACGGCGCAATGATTCAACACAAACGACGCAACTTAAATATGTGGATAAAGCCATAGCTGCAAGTGAGAGCAAGACACAGCAACAACAACAACAACAACTCGATGGCGACTACAAAGCTAAAATGTTTGCAACATTTGCTGCTGATGCTGAGCAACAGAAACCCATGACAACAACACCATATTACAACAATATATGGCCGACGATGGCAAAGAAACCAAGCGTTACATTCAATAGACCATTGCCAGCATATAATGCTAATCATCCTTACAACAACAACGACAACAACTACAAAAACTATTACTATGCTGACGAGCATGGCATAGGCAGCAGCGTTGATAAAAACGACGACAGCAAAACTTTTAATGATAACGCAGCAACGCATGCTGCAGATTACTACTACAACAACAACAACAATAACAAGGGATCTTACAATGGCGTCAAAAGCACTTCCGGCAACGTGCATTCTCTTGGTGGCTATGATAGAAAAAAGTATGCTGATTGGAATCGGAAAGCACCTTGGTATGATGATTCAAAATACAATAAATATGCAACAAATAAAAGAACACACTGGTGGGCACAAAATGGGGATCGCATGCAAAATGCTTGGCAACGGCGACAGCAACA
Organism: Tricholauxania praeusta; assembly: GCA_949775025.1. NCBI lineage: Eukaryota > Metazoa > Arthropoda > Insecta > Diptera > Lauxaniidae > Tricholauxania > Tricholauxania praeusta. The sequence continues at coordinate 155,638,245 of OX459029.1, forward strand.
ATGGGCGCCAAAATATGAGCAAAGGTAGGTATTACGAAAGTTGAAAAGGATTAGATTCTTAAATGGTAACGGTATATAATTTTATAGCAAAAATAAACCTCATTTATGAATTATGCATTTTTCGAGCAATAATAATCGTTACATCTGACTTTTATATTTTTCGATCAAAATAAACATAATTTATATTTTTTTCGTAAAAAACTTATGATTTTTATTTTTTGGTTTAATAATAACTGTTATTTAAATTTTTTTTCTTATTTTTTGATTTCGTTACAAACTTATGATTTTTATTTTTTGGTTCAATAATAATCCTTATTTCAATTTTTATTTTATCGTTCAGTAATAAGCGTTATTTAAATTTTTTTTTTTCGCTCAAAGTTGTCAAACATTAAAACTTCTTTTTTCATTCAATAAGAGTCAAAAATAACCTTTGTTTTTTTTTTCTTATCGTCCTGCTTTTTTGATTTTTATTTTTTATTCAAAATAATCATTATATTCGATTTAAATTTTTTTCATCATATATAATTGTTCAGTCTGATTTTCGATTAAAAATAATCGTTCTCTTTAATTACATTTTTATTGTAAGGGGTGATTTCTTAAGCGTTTGGTTTTTGAAAATTAAAAACATAACAAAAAATTTACAAAAATTAATAAAATCTTTATTTAGAGCAATACATTAATTTCTGCCATTTATTTTTTAAAGATTATTTTATGTAAATATTGCACGCGGCTATGCCTGAGGTGATCCATGCGTAAACTTTAATTCCAGCATATTTTTTCCAGCACTTCGGCCGGTATCTTACCAATGGCAGCTGTAATGTTGTCTATAAGGGCTGCAATTGTAGCTAGCTTATTCCTGTACACTACATACTTCACATAACTCCACAAAAAATAGTCCAGTGGGGTCGAATCGCATGATCTTGGCGGCCAATGGACTGCTCCAAAAAGTGAGATTAATTGCTCACCAAACGCGCCTCTCAAGTGGTCCATGGTATCACGTGCCGTGTGACATGTGGCACCGTTTTGTTGAAACCACATGTCAAGCAAGTCCAATTCTTCCATTTTGGGAAAAAATAGTAGGTAATCAATGCACGGTACCTTGCTCCATTATCTGTAACGTTGTGATTTTCATTATTTTTAAAAAAGTATGGTCCAACGCCGGCCGACAAACATCTCGAAACAGTGCATTTTCCAGGGTGCATTGGCTTCTCTTGAGCTGCCTCTGGCTGCTCTTCAGAGCTAATTCTGCAATTCTATTTGTTGACGTATCCATTGAGCAAAAAATGTGCTTCGTCGCTGAAGAAAATTTTTAGATAAAACACATTTCTCACAGAGGACGAAATCTGATAATAAAATTCAATAATTTGCAAGCCCTGTTAGATTTTAATTTTATTTATAGAAAAATGGCAAGCTTTACGAAGCATTTTCAGCGTTAAAACTTGTTACGAATCACGCCTAAAGTGTCAAAGGACTTACACTTAAAAAACAAATAGCAAAAAAATCACCTGCTAAAGTCTTTTTCTTGAATTTTGTTGTTTTTTTTTTGAGTATTTATACGTCTTTCCTTACTCTTTTTGATCGAAAAATATTGTTATTTTTTGAGAATTTATTATTTTGCAGTCTTTAGTCTCTTTAGTTCACAATATTTCCTTTACTTTTTATTTGTTTTTTTTAAAATAACATCCTCAAAAATAAAGCAAACCTTTTTAACTTGAATTTCCAATTTTCAAAACTTCCAGTCCACAACAGCTAAATGCACCCATCACAATGTACAATGCACCGATTTATGCACCCATTGCTGGCCAAGCAGCACGAACCGGTCGTGTGCGTCAAATACTGCAGCAACCACCGAAACATCACATCTATCCAGTTTTTGGCAAAAAACGACGACGTCGCCGCGGCGGCGACGGTAACAACGATGTGACAGATTTTGAAAATAAAATGGACAGCGTGCATTTGACAGCACATTTGCAATCACGACAACTACTCTATGAAAAGATCGAAAAACTCTATAAAGTGTAAGCGAAAAAATGTCAAATACATAAACCCCTATCCACCTCTAATCAATGTTCAAAATTTCAATATCCAATATATAGGCGCGGCGGACACAATGGTACCGAGTGCGTGCTGCGTGCGATATGTGAAACCGCCGAACGACAACTTCAGCTGCAGCAGAACGAACCACAAAGTTTCATATCCGAATTGTTACGCGTCATTTTTTCAATGCCGCAGGATATGCAACAGCATCATATTGAGGCACGTCAGATAGCTGGACATTTTAGAGATGCACATGCGGTGGCCGCGGATTGTGAATTTAGATATGCACAGTGTGGGCATAGTATTTGGAGTGATTTTAAATATGGCATGAAAATGTAGTTGGTTTGAAAGTGTAAACTAAATTTAACTGAAACAATAAAGATTCATTATGAAATGGAATAAATATTAGATGAATTTATATTGATGTAATAGTTTCGGTGCATTTCAGAGAGCAGCAATTATAATTTTAAGTATTTGCAATAAAATAATTTACATCTGTGCAGTTTATTTTTTAGTTTATCATAAGAAAATTAAAAATTTGCCCAAAAAGTACTTAGAGACAAATGGAATTCGTGCAGATGCAAATGCAAAAAAATGCTGAAAAAATGCTAAAAAATAGCTGCTCTTAAAAAAATTCTCCTGAAATTATTTTTTCACCAACGTTTTCAAAAATGTACTCATTTTTTAATAACTTCTTGAACATTTTCATATTGATATGTATCCTTGACCCCAGTCAAGGATACTTACAGCAAAATAACTTTAAATCGAGAACACCTTGCGGTTTCGGAAATATAGCAGCTAAAGTTGAAGCCAAGATGTTTTTTTTTTGTTTTATTTCTCAATTTTTCAGCATGGAAAAAAATATTGTAAAATATTTCTTCAATAATGCCATGTTAGTTAAATATATATCATATGGAATCCATGGCTATATAACTCATATCTCAAGTAAAATAATTTTTCCGCTTTAATTTTTAAAAACAAAATTTATTTCCAGTTTTTACCGCAATATCTCAAAAAAAGTCCCAGAGCAATAAATTGTTGTCATTTAACCTAAGAGTGTAAATTAAAAAGTAGCAACATAAGCGATAGAAAAATTCTAGGGTGCGAAACCAATTTCAGAGAATAAACTAATAGACATAGAAAAACGCTCAACGACAAAAAAACTCAGCACTTAATATATACGAGCAGCATAAACTTTACAACAGCAAAGTGAAAAAAAACCCTGCAGTGCAAAAACAAAAAAACATTGCACACTAATCAACAAACTTCAATAAAACAGCAAAAAAATCGGTTAAAAGCTGCATGCAGTAAAAACTGTAACCAAACAACATTTTGAAGTTTCATGTAGTAAATGTTACAAGAACTTAGCACACACAGATAGCATAGTAAAAAAACAAAAAGAACAAGAACTAAACAAAAGAATAACTAAAAACAAACTGAAGATGAAGATGAATATGAAGCTAAAAACTCTACTGACAAATTAACAACATTTTGCTGTGGCAACAATTTGTTGCTGTTGCTGCTGCTGCCACGTTTTTTTGTTTAAACGAAGTTGGCAGTTTAAAATAAACTAGCGTTGGGGTGACTACAACCAAGTTTTTAATTAGTTTTGCTATTTCTTTTGGTTTTTATTGTGTTTTTTTTTTTTTTTTTGTGGATTGTGATTAGTGATTTACAAAAACGACAGACAAATTGAGCTGCAAGTAAATGAACGTTTTGATAAATAAACTTACTACGCAAGTGATGTAAAGTTAAGCTCAAAAGAAATTTTTATGTGACCATTAGAAATCACAATAAAAGCAGCTGTAATTTGGAGTCACCGTTTCGATAAAATTGTTTTAATTGTGCGTAGTATTTGAATTAGTTGTTGATGTTGTGCTATAAGTCGCACTATTGCTGTGCTACGATTTTACAAAATTTGCGCATAATAAGAGCTTGAATTCTTAAAATATTTTTATTTCTAAAAATATCAATCCAATGAAAAAGTTTGTTAAGACATAAAATATTAGAAATTAATTGGTCTTACGAAAAAATATTTTTTTAGATTTTTAACAGCTATAGGGTAAATGATTTTGAACTTGAAAGTTGACTAAAGCTCAAATTTTGATTTTGTGACTTTTTTTTAGAGATTTGCTGTAAAAAAAAAAAACCAAATTTACCAAAAATATTAAAAGTTTTATTTAAAAACTCTGAAAAAATTGAACGTTTTTGGATTCCATTTTTTGTGCAGATTTCGGTAAAAAAATTATGTATCGAAAAATCATAGTTATATGGCGCATGTGCATTTCCACCGAAAATGTCATTTTAGCCGGCCACGTTTGTATTTTTTTTTTTTTTTTTTTTTTGACCACACCCTTCAGCCATGATTTTTTTTGAAGTTAAGACTATTTTAAATTACTCAATATTCAAAGTGGAACAATTAAAATTAAAATACCTATAAATTAAATGTAACTTTTCATTCAAGATAGTCTTAAGTTTAAGAAAAACCATGGTTGAAGGGTGTGTTACAAAAAACAAATCGAACCATGGCTGACAATAGCTAATGTAGAAAGGCAGCAAGATTTCTTTTAAGACTTCATCCAGGTACATTTCACCATGCATTTTGAACCCGGCGTTCTTACAATGAAACATCGACCAAAGCCATAACATTGGGTTGACTGCTGGTGGCCAAGCGATGATCTTAGTTTTCGTTTGATCTGTCATGTAAGGGGCCGTTCATAAATTACGTGAGTCAAAATAAGGGGGAGGGGGTCCAGCAAAATCTCACTAATGGGGAGGGGGCGGATCAACGAAAATCTCACATCGAATTTTTAATGCAGAGAGTATACATCTAAAAATTATAAAGAAAATCTCACGGAAGGGAAGGGGGGAGTCCCGCCAGAACTCACCAAGAGGAGGGGAGGAGTCCGAATTTTCAAAAAACAAAAACACCTCACGTAATTTATGGACGTCCCCTAACCAAAAGCATTCCTCTTGATTATTCACGTATTGCTGCACTGTGATAATTTTTTTCATCAGAGAACAAATCTTGGGAATCCCATCATTAAAGACCAAGCGCTTCAACTCCTATGCCTTTTGTAGTCATGTTTGCATCTGCTTTGGAATTAGGCTCTGCACTTTCACTATATTGCAGGACTTTAGTTGTAGACCATTTTAAAGTATTTGTCATTTGTTTCTTAACTTTTAAGGCCATGCGGCGCCTTGTTTCTGTCTTTTTTGGACCTCCACCATATCGTCTTGCGATGCTTCCGGTTTCGTCGTAACGAGTTAGGGTCCAAAACACAAACAATTTATTCACTCTTAAATGTTGTGAACTTTTTACGATATCTGGTTGTGATTTTATACTTAAATCCGCAGTTTCGCACGCGCATTGTTTTTTTCATAATGAAGTTGCTCTCTTAACATCTGATTTTATAATCTCTCTTCAAGAATAACAAAAAAAAACAACTGAAAGAGAGTTTGTTCTTTGAACTTCGAAGTCAATCACAAACGGTTCAAATGAGAAGCAAAAAGACAACAATACAGTATTCAAGAAACAGCACAAATAACGAAAAGTCCAACGACATTTTTTTTGTGAGGTTTTTCAAAAACCCAACTTTAAAAAAAAATGATGTCTTACTACAAAAATTAAAAAAATAAGTATGCAGTAACCGTCCTTAGCACAAATGTGTTATTTTAAAAGAGAAATTATTAAAATCGGTTTAGTACATTTTGCGGCAAAGCGTTACGAACAATTTCCTTATGAGCAATTTTGTATAAATAGTATAAATACAGAGCGAAAACAGTATGACGTTTGAACTTTTTTTACACATTCGTTGAAGAATATATTTTCACTAGCATTTGTTAATTTAACAACACATAAAATGTTTCAAAATGCAGTCACAATTACGCGTAGAAATCTTCATGAAGCTATCAATATTCAAGCGAAGCAAAAACCCGAACAACGATCAATCGATTGCAAGAGGACTTTGATTTAAGGAATACCTAACAGTAATGGTATTTGGGTTTTGTGAAAATTTACTGAAAAATAAATTGAAATGCACTTTTTAGATAGCGAATGTACTTTTTCGTCATGAAGATAAAGAATTTACTTAAAATTGCAAAAGTTCAATCAAGATTTTAAATATTTTTACTTAAAAAAACGTCAGCAAAGTATACCCTACGTTTCCACGCATATTTCAGCAAAATTTACCAAAAAATGTTTTTTTTAGAAAAAACTCAAATTGTCTGAAAATGTACTGAAAGTACGCCAAATGTACTAAAAATGTGCCAAATGTACCTAATGTACAAAAGAAGTACAAACGTACCGAATTTACCATCACTGTGTCACATCAGTTGCACATTTTTCAAAACCTCCCTTTATGGGATTAAAATAAAAAAAACTTTTAAGATAATTTATATTTTAACAAAGTTTTACTTTGAGTTGAATTCTACAAAACCAAAAATACTTTAAAAATACTTAAATTCATTCAATCTTACACAAAGTTTAAAAAAATTTAGCGGAGCAATTTTTTTGACTAATGGCAAAATTATTAATAGCACATCATGAACTGGGAATATATCATTCAAAATAAAAAAAGAATCAGAAAAATTTCAGCTCCTATCGTTTCGATTTGTAATCAGTGTCTTCTTTGGGAGAGGGCCTACCAAGTCACATACTAAGCATCGAGATCGAATTTGTGGTGGGGTTTTTTTCTGTCGTTGTTTTTGTTGTAAATAGCTCTTGCTCCCAAAATTGTGCCCACCTATGGCTTAGTCGTCGGAATTTGAACAACTAGCTAGGCAAAGGTTACCAAATTTCAAGTCTCTGTGAACTTTTTTATAATTTTCTTCATTGTTGCAGTAACTAAATAATCGTCCAGCGCAAGCTGAATTTTCGACAATAGAATTTTTAAATAAAAATCAATTAAAAATTTGTATAACTAAATCAAATGATAGTAAAACACTCAATAAACTGCAACAAAATATATCGAAATATTTAAAAAAAAGCAATACTAATTCCAAAATCTCACAGATATTGTAAGAATTTAAAACAAAAACAGAAAAAAAAAATTTTAAAAAAATCAATACATTTAAATAAAATGAATACCTCAACATTACTGTTGCTTCGCACACTATTGGCAACACTTTTTTTACACAACAAATGCAACACAGGTGCTGTTGCTGCCACAGCGCAACAAACGACCGTTAATAGTGGTGTTGCCAATTTGATGCAAGTTAATTTCGAACAAACGCTGTCAGCAAAATTGGCTGAAGCAGAGAAAAACTTGCCATCGTCATCATCATCATCATCGTCAGCATCAGAACCAGCAACATCGTCGTTGGTGCTGTCACGCAAGCGACGTTATTTGCTGTTTCCCGAGGGCAGCTCGTTTCAGCTGGGTGAGTTAAGTGAAGCAGCAAATACTCCAAAACTATATGTGTGTGTGTGTGTATGAGTGAACGTTTATGTGTTGTGGGCGTGGTTGAAGTGTAGCTTTTATGGCCTGCAGTCATTAGTTAATTTGGTGAGATAAGAAAAGAAGTAATTGGCATAGCAAAAGAAAAAAAAACTGAACTTATGACCATGGGCTGCATTGCTACGTTTAGCTGACGCAGGTAGCTAGCTATACAAAGGAGAAAGTTCAACACAATCAGGTCAATTTTATTTGCTTAGAGGGTGCTAGCGATTTAGCAAAAATTTTGTGCTTTACTTTTGAAACTTTTTTTGGCACTGATTGCTATTGATTTTTGTGAGTTTTCAATGAAAATGTAGTCTCTACCGATACCGATTACATTAAAGGGATAAAACAATACAATATATTTTTATATGAAAATATTTGCAGTTTTTTTTCAACGTAGTAAATTATTGAAATAAAAATTTTGTTGCACATACGTCATGTTAAGCATTTGAACTTTAAGCTACTATAATACTGCTACGATATAAGTTAACATTACCATGCCTTAAGCATTTTTCTTAACTCGCGTATGCTCCATAAGATTTTTAAGATATAAACATTGGCTGCCTATAAAAATTGGCAAAAAATTCTTACAAAATTTCAAATCTTATTTACCACTTTTTCTTTCAACTTCTCAAACAGTTTATGATGGCATTATCGGTGTTGTCGACTATGTTAATTATCTCATTCTTGGCATTACAGTTGCCTTGGCCTGGCAGCTGCCAAGTAAAGCACCCAGTGAAATGATAGAAGATATACGCATACAATTGCAAGAAGGTACCTTGGGACAACCACAGCCACCCGCTCCGAGTCGCCGCAATGATACCATCAATAATATTACATATGTTGACACAGCGCAACATAAAACATCATCATCATCAGCTGTTCAGCAACCAACTGATATTAATTTATCACAGACACAAACCAAACAACAGAATAATCGTCGCTACGATTCTTACTATAAAAATAAAAAATTTACACCCGCATTTCATGTGCCAATGCATCAAAGTTATTACCGCCCATACGTAAACCCATACAGTAAATATAGTGAGCAAACAGCGCAAAGTAACAAATATCGTGGCAACGATGGTGCTATTGCTGGTGGTGCTGGAGGTGGTGGTGATGGTCATTACTACAACCCCGCTGTGATGAAAAATTGGCGGCGCAAGGATGATTATTATTACAGTAAAAATGTAAATCCCTTCGGTAAATGGACAAAGGTGAAGACAACGGATGGTTATGGTTATACGCCAGCGGGTAACAAATACCCTTGGTGGAATTTAGCAACAAGGTAAAATAATTAAGCCAATGTGTACAGTGTTTGAAGAAGGCAAAATTTTTAATGAAAAATGAACTCAAGCCGCAAAGAAATGTTGACAAAAAATATTTATAAACATTGTTTGTTACAAAGAGAGTGAATATATGGAACAGTCGTTCTCTTGCAACATTTATGTGTCTTAAAAATGGGTATGGTTATTATATTCGGCAAACTATTTCAGTTCACAAGCGCAAAGGGAGTATATATATTTATTCTCCTTGAAAAGGGAAACGAAACTAAAATTGGCGAATTTATTTCTATAAGTATATGTACTCTCTTTGCCCTTGTGGACTGAAATAATTCGCCGAATATAATAACCATACCCATTTTTCAGACACATAAATGTTGCAAGGGGGCGAGTACATCTTTTCCATATTTTTACTCTCTTTGTTTGTTATTGTTTGTGTGTACAAAAAAGGTTTACAAAAAATTCTTGAGATTTAGATTTACAATGCTAGAGCATTTTATTCATCAGCAATGTTTAAAAATGATGTTACTAAGCAGTGTTTACAAGAAATGCTTATAAACATATTTTGCTTAAAACAACCACAAAATAATGTTTATAAGCAACGGTTACAATAAAATATAGAAGCAATTCATATAAAAAAGTATTTATGACAATGTTGACATAACATTTATATAAATGACACGCCTACCGCCCATACAAAAAAAAATTTAAAAGGCTATGCTGGCAGAGTTATTTCTCACAAATACTTACTAAGAATGAATAACTTGTAAAAGCTCTGGACAAAAAGCAAGAAAATTTTGACCAGAGTGCATTTCATTCATCAACAATGTTTAAAGATGATGTTACTAAGCAATGTTTACAAGAAATGTTTATAAACATTTGTTTGATAAGACAACCACAAAACAATGTTTATAAACAACGGTAACAATAAAATTTGTTACTGGAAAAAGTGTTTATAAGCAATGTTGATATAAAATTTATATAAGGGACACGCCTACCGCCCAAACAAATAAAATATTTAGAAAGCTTTATTGGCAGAGTTATTCATCACAAATACTAAGAATAACTTGTAAAAACTCTGTACAAAAAATCAGCACGCTCTGACCAGAGGGCGTGGCACCTTCCATACAAGCAAAAATTTTAAAACGCTAAACTGAAAAAATAATTTTAGTGAATGAAACCAAATTTTACAAAAATAATAACAATCACTCGGAAAAGCTCTGAATCAAAACTTGGCAAATTTCTGCATGTGGGAGTGGCATCACCTATGGAGAAAAAAAAAACTTTAAAAAGCTCTACTGAGAGAATTTCAAGTAATTAAACCAAATTTCACACAAATTTTAGAAATGGTTCAGTCTAGCATCAGAGAAAAGGGGCGTGACACCTCCCCCTAAAATCACCTAATTGTCTCATTTTGTAGGTAATTAACTTCGCCTTAATTAAGCATACCAAAATAAGAGTTTGCCGCAAAACACTTGATGTCTTAGAAGGCTAGAAAAACTGTTAACGCAACCACATTTTCGCAAATTTCAAACACTGTGCACAGGACTTTAAGCAGCTTTAAGCCTTTAGCTTTTTCCAGCAATCATTCATTCTCAGTATATTCTTTATTTATTGCATTATTTTCTCTCTTCATCTTTTTTTTTCTCTTTCCGGCATTCATTTGCAGACTATCAAATTCATTGCGTGGAATACCACGTCCTGCAGCAACGGCGGCCAACAGAAAGGTTGACAGCAATAACAACAGCAATCGCAAGCCAACAACAGCAACAGTAAGAAATCACAAAAAACAACAACAACAGAAAACCGGATATTACCAATCCAATGCAACAACACGGAAGCATCGCATTTATCCGGTTTTTGGTAAACGCAGCATAACAGCCGAACAACTTAAAAAATCCAATGCAGCAGCTGCAACAAATGCAACAACGTCGTCCGCCAATGAAAATATGCAACATCATCGCCAACGTCGCAGCGGTATCACTAGTCATGAGCTAAACAAACTGGATCGCATACATATACGGCATCATCGGCGTACGCGTCAAGAGCTTTACGAGAAGATTGAAAAATACCTTGACAAGTAAGTTGCGCCATTTAAGCAGCATGGAATTTTTGTGATTAAATTACAAAAAAAATGCTGAGTATTTTTAGTTGGAAAGTAAACAATAAGTTAAGAGCTGAAAACTTTCTTTGTCGTAGCATAATTGAATGTTACTCATACGTCATGTTGTACGCAATGAACAAAAACCTTTTCTGGACTGTATCTAAAGTTAGATTTGTTGTAGGCCTTATATTTTGTAGCAAAATCGTTTATTTTTTTATGGCCATAATTAAAATATAAATTTAATTGATGGCTGTTACATCACAGATAATATTAATTATTATTTTTCCATTGCAAGTTGCATACTTTGCAGTCATATTATGAATAGAGTTTTAATCCACTGAGCTCAATCAAGGTAATTGCTTCAAAGGCTAACGCTTTTCTCTTTAAATCTTAGCTCAATTTGCCAAAAAGCCCAAATGACAGCCTTAGACAATTTGTGTCGTGGTTGTTTCCAAAGTATCACTTTATTAACATCATCGTTAGCAGCACTCAATGCTGATTGCATGCTGTTCTTTTGAAAATCACTTTTAATTGCCGTAGGATACGATACGAACCAAAAACAACAGCGACAAGAAAGTTGAAAATAAAATAAAAATCATAAGCTCTTCAAAGGAAAATTGAACACAAAATGCAACAGAAGACGATAAAAATCACAATCTGCAAAAGCAGCAAGAGAAGAGTTCAATTTTTTTTTTTTTTTTTTTGTTTTTCCCATTTTACAAATTGCCAAAGCAACCTTGCAATATAGCAATCAGCAAAAAACAGCTGCTCCTGTTAGATATGCCAGCTATTGGTGCATGCAAAACGCAAAAACAATCGTCAAATCAAAACTTACACATTGTACTCGCATGCAGCACTGATGTAGCAATAGCAACAGCAAAATCCTTGCAATCAATTTGAAAAAATCCCAAATAAGCTGACGCACAGAAACCGACAGCAAACCTGAGATTGGGATAAGGTTAAGAGGTTTACGATTTGGAAAAGCGAGAAATTTTTCGAGTATGTGGAAAGTACTTGCAGGCAGCAAGCAGCATAGTTTAAGGGGGAGATTTCAGAGTGGAACTTAGAGTAAAATGCAGCTTAGGTTTTTAGCCAATTATAATTGCCAAGAATGTGGGATTGTTCTCAGAAGAAAAAATTATACGACTAGAACACAAGAATTTTCAAAAATACGCTGACAATTAAGATTTTATGGAGGTTGCTGTCAGCAATAAATAAAATGATATGCTGATAATTTTCAGTCAGTGATATATTTAACAGCATCAATGCATAGCTGAGTCGCAAAAAATTTCAGTAGCAAAAAGTTTCTTCATTGTAGCGAACTAAATTAAAGATTACTCATACGTCATGGTAAGCAACATAAACTCCTTTTAGCCATTCTTATAGCTTCGATATAATTTATGCTCAATATTTTTATGTTAATTTGATCATTTTATAGTATGCACTTACAAACTTTAATTTGATCAGTGGCTGCTTAAGAACAATACCCATCTAATCGCAGCTTTTAGCTATATTACTATTTAGAGCAGAGGAATTACATAGGTGTGACTCAACACTTTTCTTTTCCTCTTCGTAAAGGCAGCTTTCGTAGAATTTATTGTGGGTAGCATCCTAATATGTTTGTCAGCAGCTAGTGAGAATACCTTACATTCATTTCATCTCCGGTTTCTTTAGAGCTATGAGATCATTTGATTGTTTATAATTCATCATCGGGCAGCTGATTATCAAGTGTTCTTGAGAGGCAGCATAATGCAAATAAAATTTCCCATTCAAATGGCATATCCCCTTAATTGCAGCTATCCAGTAGCAGCATTGTACACTCAGTATTTCCACCCAAATTCAATAAGAGACAAAGAAATTCTTTCACAATACAACAACAGAAAAGAATATGGTACCCTCTTGTGGGCGGAAATCCACAATTGCTTAAAGCAATTACATTCTTGACTACAACAACTGCACAATAACAAGTATAACAATGCACAGCAAGTAGAAAGTGTGGAAGAAGAAGAAAGTGAAACAAGCAAAAATGTAACCAGTTGGGGCTATCTAGGTGGCAATCATTAACGCTACATTCGAAACATATTTGAAATGTTTCTTGGTATCTTAAAGCTAAAAAAGAAGAGAAACTTTTTTAGATGTCTAGAATTCAAATTTTAAGCTTTCGTAATCCATTATGTGCTCCATTCGTAAGCAGAGAGCGTAAAGTTTCAAGCAACTTGCTGCAAGTTTTCAATGTTTTTAACTTGAATATCACGCATTATCGGAGCTCAAATCGGAGTCAAATGTTTTTTGGTCGAAGTTGGCGTTGCGATGTTATCCAGTTGCTTTGAAATTTTGGTTTTCAAAAAAATGTTTTATTCATTGCGAAGCAAAAAGTCTTTTCCTCCAATCGATGTGTAAGGTCGGAAATAGATTTTAAACATCAAGAAAGTTTGAAAGTAACTGCTTTATTTATTATTCACAGCAGTTCACAAGACTTAATAAAAGTGTTTACAGCACTTTAATTTTGTTGAACATAGCAAAACTTTGCACTTACAAATCACAAACTAAAACTCAACTGTTTACTTGTGCAGAGAGGTAACGAATGAGACGTGGGGAGTCCTCACATCAGTTTTTTGTGGATATATAAGACTTTGAATATTATTTTTATCATAATACTTTCATCGCATATTTCGTATTTAATCTTTTAATAGGCGTGGCTCACATGGTCAACACTGCGTTCTGCGTACCATCTGTGAAACGGGACAAAAATCTCACGAGCAAGCACCAGGCAGTTTTGTTGGTGAATTAATGCGACAAGTATTTACAATGCCGGAAGCTATAGAAGAACACGAAAGGAGGTTGCACGAGGAAAGCAGTTTCGAACAACATGAAGTGCTGCATCACAGACATAGACGCTACGATGAAGCACATGAATTTGCTGGTGATTGCGCCGAGCGTTTTCAGCTTTGTAAAGACTCACTATGGGTATCGAAATTTGTAATGTAACTAAGCAACAATGAATAAAGAGAAATATATATTGTATTTACTTTAAAATGATTAAAATCGTCAAAGATTTTTTGAATAAAGGAGGAGAATCGGAATTAAAGTAGAGTATTACCTCATCCAAAGAACAACATCAAATTAAAGAGTACTGCTTTAGTGAATTCAATTTACATAAGTAAAATAGCCGGTTTCGATGTTCGCGCATCACGCAAAAATTAATGAACCAATTTTGATTAAATTTATTCAGTTTTATTCCTTAGACGCTTTGCCTCAATTTCCAATTAAAATTATCACGATATTCTTGTTAAATTTCAAAATATAAAAGTTTTAAAGTTGCTAAAAAAATGAATTACGCACAAAGAAACAAGCATGCAAGCATAACAAATCGTTTAATGGAAAGTTAGTATATTTTGTTTTTGTCTTTCCCATGGTAAAACAATGGTATGTTTATGGAAGAGAAACAACGGAATATTCAAATTCTACTCTCTCAAATTCTCAATGTGTCAATTTACATTGCGAACAACAGCAAAACGAGATTTGTGAAGAATAATCAAAAATAACAGTATGTCTACTCAAAATATTATTATTTTTTCCTCTGCAGCACAAACTAAAAACAGGCTACGAGTACAAAGTCGCGGGCATCAGCTAGTGGATTAATAAAAACCTTTTAAGACATTGCTCTCTCTCTCTCTCTCTCTCTCTTTCCCTCACTTTTATCTCCTTAACTTACCTACTGACTTACCTTTCAAAAAAACTTAAACCGAATTTATTTTTCACAGTAGTTTTCTATCAAAAGAAAATTTTTTAACTGACAAATTTTGATTCAATCATTTTAAAAATTCTGCTATTTTGTTTTCAAAATTTATCACGAACAAACTAAAATTTTTCAACAAACCATCTGGTTTTTTTCTTTTTTTTCATTTAAATTGAAACCAAGCATAAATTTCCAAATTATCCGTCAAATTCAAAGTCAAGTGCATTTTCGAGAATGGCTCAATTTTTACAACAGCTAACACGGATCGCTACAATTACAGCAGCTGAGCTGCGGCCGCATCGCTTTTTCTTCACACAGAACAATGGCGAGCGACAAAGGCTTAAGGGATGCTGCATACAAAGCAGCGAATGTGAAACTACCAGCCAGGATCCATTCAAATATAAACTAAAGACATTGCGTGACTTAGCCGAACCATTTAAGAAACAAGAACCAGTTACAGTAATACCACGTTTCGATGAACTCTACCAACATTCACAAACGGAAATTAACTCTCCGTTTAAATTCGTGTTCAAACATCACTATGATCCGATGCGACTGTTATTACTTTTGAATGAGCAATTACAAAAAAATACTTCATAAATTGAATGTTTTGATTAAAAGGAATTTTTTTTATTAAGTATATGTACAAATTTCAAATTATTTACGATTTATAATTTATTAAAAAGTTTTTTATGACGTTTAAATTAATAAAATATAATGACTTTATGTTTTAAGCGTGGATTTTTAAATATTCAGTTAATGTTTCTGTAAAATTTTTTGCATTTTTTATATAAAAAAAATAAAATTTGTTAGAACTTTTTTCTTGCAGCTCGCATATTTCATGCTAGAAAATTTAACTGAATATCGAAAAGTCCGTCCTTAAAGCAGTTGTCAAAATGTCCGAAAAAATTATTAGAGAAAGCATTTTTCGTTTGGTGGGTGATCACTTTAATACGGAGGTATAGTTACACTACTTATATAGTTTCAGATACGTTTGAGAAAGCTTTCGTTTTTATTTCAGAAAGCTTTCTTCAATGTTTCAATGTCCGCTTTTTATTATCATTTGAAATGTTTCTGAAACGCTTCATACTATTTTTGATAGTTTCTGAAATGTTATATTACGAGTGGGTATTGTACAGTGTGTAATTTATTGTTCATGAGTCTCATTATAAAACACATACATTTTTAATACATATTATCATATATGTATATAATAGTACATGTTTTACATGCCGAGTGGGTTATAATGCAGGCGCTCAGCATTCGCTTTTTCGTCGTTTCCAAGGAAATATTGGTCAATGACACCAACAGACTATATATTTTTTCATGCTGCCTTAATATCTTTTCTAAGGTCACTTTCTTGAGGATATACTTATACGACAATTTTGTTTATCCACTAAGCGAGAAAGAAGCTCTTTCGCTGTAGAAAATTTTATTCGAAAATGGTTCAATATATGTTCTTCAAGCTGATGGCATCCATTTTTGTTTTCATGTTCCATTTTTTTATCTGGAGAATTTTTGCTAGAAATGTCGTCGTCAACATTTTTTTTTGTTGAAATCTCACCTTATGCTATCCACGTAAATACATCAAATAAAGCTAAGCCTTAATAATAAATGAGTATATTTTACGTAAAGTCTCAATGATAACACCGCTAAATAGTCTTTTCGGGATTTAAAAACCATGTTATTAAACTTAAAGGACACTTTTGACTAAACGCTTGATCACAGATCTCAACATTTCCGCTCATAGCATGACCATATTCATCACTGATGCTATGATGCATTGGCATCCTATAAGGAAGATGTAATAAGTCAAAATCAAAGCCACTAAGAGATAAACACAAAACAAAAAAAAACTTACGTAAATATAACCCGCATCATATCCTGCAACATCGAATGACCAGGTGGCATCAATAAACGTTGACAATCACAAATGGTACGCAAAATGCAGGCAGTCATATTGACGTTAAAGCTGAAATTTCCGAGAAGTAGAGTATTGAGAAAAATGCTGCTGAAAATGACTTGAAATGGTTCGTTCTAATGAGCATTTTTATACAGTATGGTCTGGAGAGACATACGCTGGAACTCAATTTCCTGGCTCATTGTGATTAAAAAAACTCTATGGAAAGGGAGCCCCGCAGAGACTGAATTCAACAGAAAAGTATTTTATAACAAACAAAAAAAATTCATTGAATGAAGTTGGTAGCTAAAATGGCACTTTGGGTAATATTTAAGTTAAATGTATACACTGAGAAAACGATTTATTTGAATATAATAAATGTATATTTTACATAGATTAATCGAGTATTTATTTGAGTCAAACATATTGTATTTGGATCAAATAATGATATATGTTGGTTGAAGTATTTGTTGTATTCAAAGAAATAATTTTCTCAGTGTACCTGAATAAATGCATGACTTAGATCAAAACTATGTAGATGAACTTGTAGGTAGTATTATGGTGCATTCAAATATGGATCAAGAAACTACTTTTTTTACTGTATTTTTGAAAAAAGTGCGATAATTCCGAACGGGAAACATATTTAGCAATAAAAATACCACTGAAAAATATTTCAGTTAATTACCTAATAAGCCTTACTCATTTTATTGCTTTGGGTATTTGGCTCAGAAAGTTATTGCAAGAGAAATTTAAGCACTCTGTAACTCAGTGGGCGTTCAAGATAGACCTCCTCCCATATAATTTTTTTTCTAACT
The DNA here is from genome assembly GCA_949775025.1 of Tricholauxania praeusta. Taxonomy (NCBI): domain Eukaryota; kingdom Metazoa; phylum Arthropoda; class Insecta; order Diptera; family Lauxaniidae; genus Tricholauxania; species Tricholauxania praeusta. Next base: position 155,655,564 of record OX459029.1, read on the forward strand.
ATGATCCAGGAAATCGAATTCGATTTGTAGGCTGTTCAGAACCTGTATAAATTTTTGAAGAAGCTATTTTTATATGTTGTTTTTAATAATATAGTTTAGCTATTACAGCTGTTAGCCTCTTTAGCTATTAAGTTTAAAGAGCCAATCAGAAATCTACCACTGCTTTTTGATTATCACTGAAAACTGCGTAAAGCCATCTCAAATCACTAGATTTAATTTAAAATTCAATAATTGTGCTTTAAAAAAAACTGTGGAAAAACTTTTTAACTTATTCTCGATAGCGCCACCCTAATACTTACATATTGCTGAAACCCTCGAGACTACGAAACAAATGCCTGCGTTCACGATGTCCATGATAATGACGCAAGTACTTAGTGCTAGGTAGTACCTCACTCGAATATTCCACATGCTGTGGATATTGTAAATTTTTCTGCCACGACGACCAATGCTGCTGCTGAGGTTTTGAATTTAACAACCAGTTAGTGCGCGGCGCCAAACGCTGCTGCTGTTCCCTCGACGGTGTCCAATTGTGCCGTCCAAAATCACCATATTTTGTCCAATCTGCTGGATTATTATATTTTGCATCCACCCACTGCACTGCAGTAGTGGCATCATCCTTACGATGCACTTTGTACGGTTTAGGCACAGGTTTCGCTTTGTAACGCAACAAAGTTCCAGGTATATGAACGTAAATTGGCCTTGTTGGTCCAGCTGGTTTGGGTGTGGTTGTAGTACGCCCGCGTAGGATTTTTGGTAACCAATCACTACGTTTGGTGATGGATTCATAATAAGTTGCCGCTTCGTATGCAAAATTCATGCCACGCGGATATATGGACAGCAGACGTTTGCTGTAATTGGCCGTGAATTTAATAGAGCCACCGGGAGGTAGCAGTAAAAAACGTTTTTTACGTGAAAATACGCGTTCTACGATCGGCAGCAGCGTACTGTGTGCGCTTGAAGATGACACTATGTCGGCACAGGAGTTGGTCACAATACTTAAATTACTTTCACCACTGGTTAAATGTAATATTGTCCAAAGCAATTGTAGTTGAACGATTTGTAGCTTCATTTCGTAGCTGTTGCTGCTAGTTCTTTCACGGCCACGGTTCAATTGAAAAGTAACAATCGTAGTTGCAAGATTTTATTTGAGACGCTCTATTTAAAAGCTTTGTCAAATTTATGCAAATTTTTTTTTTTCCAAATTTATTTTGTCATTTTTGTTTAGGCAACAAATTAGTGTAGAAACACGCTTAGTTTTGCATAAATTTTAAATTTTGCGAATTCTGTTTTTGTAGGAATTGGCAAGAACGTACTTTGTTTGGTCTTTAATCAGTGAAGTAAATATGCACGAGAGTGTAGATACTTTAGGCAAGCGTTACAAGTAAAAGTAATTCTTGTGTGTTTTACAATCGTGCTTGTTCACAGATGAAAGGGCGGAAATTGTCACCCGTTAGATATGCGCTCAACGCATCTCCACTTCCTTGAACATTAAGTCAAAAACTCACTTTTGAATTTGTGGAAAATTCGAAAACAGTGCACAACTTTCTAGGTTATGAAGCAATGAAGGGCTACTGCTAGTTGTGTACTCAATCCAGGGCTACTGCTGAGAGTTCGCATATTCAAATCCATTGTCTACTTTGCTATATCTTCAAGCACATGTCATACGCTTAGTTTTTATGGGCAGAGTTCGATTTCAGTGAAATCATTACAGCATTTTGATATTTCCAAAAAAATAAATGCTTTGTTGTGATGTGTCCGACTTGTGCCATATTATGTCGCATATTAAAAAAAAAAATCCATAAAAATCATACAAAAATGTATGTTAATTTACCCTAGCATTTCTTTATTATGCAAAATAAATATAACTTTTACCAATTTACGCTATGATGTACCGTAACGCAAAGAAAATAAATTCCACGTTTGTATGTAAAAATGTAATAAAAAAATCAAAGTCATACAAAAATGTATGTTGAGTTTTGATTTCACAAAAAAATACAGCTTTTATTGAATTAAGTTTAAAAACCCATAAAATATTGAAAATCATACAAAAATGTATGTTGAGTTTGATTTTGCAAAAAAATACAACTTTACAATGCGTACAAAAATGTATATTAAGTATTGATTTCGCAAAACAATACAGCTTTCATTGACTTAAGTTACTATGTGCAGTATTGCGAAATACATAATCCACTTTTTGTTGAAATAATTTAAAATCATACAAAAATGTATGTTCAGTTACCCTAACATTTTATGATTCAAACAATAAGAAAATGCACAAAATACTTTTAAATATAGAAAATTTGAGAAAAATTAAAATCATACAAAAATGTATGAATGTTCAATTAGCCTAGAAATACAGCTTTTACTAACGTGTGCTATTATGTGTTGTATTGCAAAAAATACGTTATCCTTTTTCTGTTATACAAAAAATTGAGAAAAATTAAAAATCATACAAAAATGTGTATTCAGTCAGCATTAATATTTTTTGATTTAAAAAAAAAATTCAGCTTTTACTGACTTAATGCATTACAATGAAAAAATGCATAATCTATTTTTTTAAAGTATAAAACTTGAAAAAAATTAAAATCATACAATAATGTATGAATGTTCAATTAGCCTAACAGCTTAATTTTGCTAGAAATACAGCTTTTCTGACTTAAGGTACTATGTTCGTACTAAAACAATACATTATACACATTTTGTTGTAAAAAAAATAGAAAAATTAAAAATCATACAAATTTGTATGTTCAGTTATCCCAAGATTTTTTGATTTTGCAAGATATATGGCTTTTACTAAATTTTTCTAATTACCGTCGTATTCCAAAAATGCATGATTCACTTTTTGTTGCAAAAAAACTTGAAACATAGATAAATTAAAAGTCAAGCAAAATTGTATGCTCAATAAACACAGTATTTTTTTGATATATGAAATAAATACAATTTGTGCTTTATTTTGGCCGAATTGCGCTATGACGTGTAGTATCGCTAAGCAAAATTTAATTTTTTTATATGTATTAAAAAGAGAAACAAACTTAAATCATACAAAAATGTATAATTTTTTTTTTTTTATTTTCATAATACAGTAAAATTCCCCATTACGGACAGCCCCCATAACCGAACAAATTTCAGCAACAGTCACTAACTTTTCCATACAAAATTAATTCCGATAGCCGGACGCTCCAATAACCGGACAAAAATACTGTGACGGTGGGTGTCCGGTTATGGGGAATTTCACTGTATACAACTTGTAAAGCAAATGTATGCGCGTTAGCATAGAGTTTGTTTTTTTTTTTTTTTTTTTTTTTTTTTTTTTGAGAAAAAAATCGTATAACATTATTCCCGAATTGTGCTATTTATTGCAAAACAGAAATGTCGACATTTGATGGTGAGCTAACTTCGCATACATTTTTGTATGATTTTTAGCTTGCAAGTTATTTCCATCATATAAATGTGAAAAACTATTATCGCTCCAATCGTTTGAGGCAAAGGGGTTGATTCTATTCATGTAAACGTTGTATTATGGTAATGGATGAGGAAGATCCACAAAAAAATATAAACAGGAATAAGGGAGCCCGACGCTTCTCAGGGAATTTTTTGACCCCATAAATGTAAAAATATTTTATTGTTCTAGTCGTTAAAGGAAAGTTGAATTAAGTTTTTGAACATGTTCAGAGACATACTCGGCTACTTTAAAGAAGTGTAAAACCAGATAATTATACCAATCGATGGAAAAATGTTCAAAGAAATATCGAACACACCAAGGACACCCTGTTTCTCATAAGGAGGGTGCTTAGGTATCATTTATGTAAAAAAGTTTCATTGAACCAATCAAACTGAAAGCACGAAAACAATTATTTTTGATATGACCCTTCTTAAGTGGGCGTTTTACTCATTTTCATTTTTCAACTTTTCCTATCACAAAACGCCATTAATTTCACACATCAAGCCGCGAGCTCTTGAAATTCAATTTTTTCAAGATACTATTTCTGTTGTTCGTCAGATTTAGTAAGAAGTCAGATATATAATTCTTTTTAGCTCTAGTCAAAAAAAAAAACTTTAATAAATACTAACAAAATAATATACTTCCATTTTGTGGGTTGAAAAATCAATTTATTTGAGAACATAACACATACACTTTTTTGACACAAAACGCTAAAAACTTTTCACAGTTTTGATAGGATTCATAAGCCAAGTAACTAAACTTATGGGACATTTCTGCTGATATTGCTGCTCACAGGTATCTACATTTGTGCCCATAGCAGCAACATATTCATCATTTATGCCATGATGATTTGGTATGCTGATGAAAAAAAAGTCCAAATGGGTTATATAAAACCGACCGAAGTCTCAATCAACTTACGTCAACAAAGCGCGCATCATATCCTGCAACATGGAATAACCCGGAGGCAGTAGCAAACTCTGGCACTCACAAATAGCACGCAAGATGCAAAATTTCATATCGAAACCCAAACTAAAAACAAAATTCCAAGTCTTAATTTTTTCTCAAAGATAAAGCAACTTTTTACTCACACGCTGCTAAATGCCTCAAAGCTTTGATAGAGCTGCCTTCGATCGCGGTGCCCATGATAATGATGCAACGGCGTGTTGTATGTATTCCATTTTTTTGTATTCCCAGGCTCATAGTAGTCTTCATTCAGCTGTCTTGGCTGATACCAACGTTTAGGCTTTGTTGTTGTAGTCCAATGCGTCCATTTAGCATTTGGCTTGTGGCGGTAATTGTATTGCTGCTGCTGCTTTACTGCCGGTGTCCATGCGTACATTTGCTGATAGTCAGCATTCCCATATTTAGTATATTGCTGCCAATGACTTGGATCAGCATACTTTTGTGCATACTTATTAACTGGCGGCTGCGAGTCCACCCATTGCAATGCTGTTTCATTAGCATCAATGCGCTGCACTTTTGCGGGCTTTTTCGCAGGTACCGCTTTATAACGTATCTCTGTACCAGGTACATAAACGTAAAGTGGCCTTGTAGGCAATGCCGATTTTGGTTTACTTGTTGTGGTCTTACGTAGAAACTTCGGTATTAATTCAATGCGTTTCGAGAAACCTTCATAGTAAGTAGCTGCCTCGACAGCATAACTAAAACCACGCGGATATCTGGCCAGTATGGCTTTACCCATTGTAACTGTAAATTTTATGCTGCCACCTGGTGGTAGCAGTAAAAACCGTTTTTTGCGTGAAAAGACCCGTTCCACAATGGGTCGTAAAGTACTGCACCGTGCGTCAGTTGAATATGTTATATTGTTGTTGTAGACAGTGCTGTATGTTGGTGTCGTCATCATCAGCCAATTGCTGAGTTGCAGACTGATTACCAAGTGCTGTAGTTGAACTTTCATGACTTACGCTTGTTAAGCAAATGCGTAAAGATCAGCGATTCGTAAACGCGAGCACTTAACAAGCGTTAAATAAAAAATGTTTTTCTTTATTACTTGTAGTACTTGTAAAGGCTTTGTGTTGGTTTTGATCCATTTTTGTGACACTTTTTTTTGTGTGCTTTCTTTGTTATTTATTGATATAAAAAATTAGCTGCTCATTAAGTAAATGGGCTTATCAATATTGTATGGTATGGTAAATACAACACAGTAGCGTCATATGAGTAATTTTTGGGAATGCTTTCTGAACTGAATATTTGCAATAACGAATAAAAAGTAATAAGCGTTTTTTGTCCAAAGCAATATGCGCACAATCGAGCAGCTGTCCATTAGAATATGTACTCCAAGGAACCATTGGAAACCAATGAATGAAGCAAGAACTTTGTACAATGTTTTAAGCAACGTTCCTTTTCTATTTTCCTACTTATTATTCCACTTCTTCGCCATTTTCTTTTTCTTTTTCTTCCGCTTTTCCATCATCTTTTCTTCTTTTTCTGTTCCCGCAATCTTTAATTCTTTTTTTCAATTTTTTTTCAACTATTTTATTTTTTTTTTGTTAACATCTCAGCAGTTTATTTCTTCTTCTCTTCTTCTTCTTCTTTTTCTCTTCTTATTCTTCTAATTCTCTTCTTATTCTTCTAATTCTCTTCTTCTACATTTCTTCTTCTATTCTACTTCTTCTTATTATTATTCTTCTTCTTATTTTCTTCTATTCTTCTTCTTCTTATTTACTTCTACTTCTACTTCAACTTCTACTTCTACTTCTACTTCTACTTCTACTTCTACTTCTACTTCTACTTCTACTTCTACTTCTACTTCTACTTCTACTTCTACTTCTACTTCTACTTCTACTTCTACTTCTACTTCTACTTCTATTTCTATTTCTACTTCTACTTCTACTTCTACTTCTACTTCTACTTCTATTTCTACTTATACTTATACTTATACTTATACTTATACTTATACTTATACTTATACTTATACTTATACTTATACTTATACTTATACTTATACTTATACTTATACTTATACTTATACTTCTACTTCTACTTCTACTTCTACTTCTACTTCTACTTCTACTTCTACTTCTACTTCTACTTCTACTTCTACTTCTACTTCTCCTTCTACTTCTACTTCTTCTTCTTCTCCTTCTTCTTCTTCTTCTTCTTCTTCTTCTTCTTCTTCTTCTTCTTCTTCTTCTTCTTCTTCTTCTTCTTCTTCTTCTCCTAATAGTTTTTTCTGTTCATCTTCTCAATTTTCTTCTTTTTCTTCTTGTGCATTTAGTCGTTAACTTCGCTATATCTCTTAATATGTCAGCACCAAAGATACTACATTTTATTTTTAGAAAAAAAAACACCAGGGCTGACTACTGTCTCTTTATCCTTTTCTCCCCGCAGGAAGTACGGGAAGCACTGTCTGAAAAGCCAAATTGCCTTTAAGTGTTTCAGAAAATAAATTGCCCTAAGTTTTAGCTATTAATGTGGGTGTCATCATCAATCCAATCTGTCGATCTACCTTAAGAATGAAGATACTACAGAGCACTACCTCTGTAGCTGTTCGGCTTTCGGAAGATGCAGTAGAAAGTTATTGGTTAGCGATTTCTTGGGATTGAGTTCTGCTCATGCTCTTCCGATGCTTTTGTAATTTCTTAAAGAACAAAGAATTTTGAAAAAGTCTAGGGTAACTTAGGATAGCACGGAAGACAACAATTGTCATCATAACTTAGGCCGCTGTTGGGCCCATTGTATACCCTTTTTCTAACATCGGTTTCAACCTATGCAAACCATTTCGAAATTTTTATAAACTTCAAAATGGATTTTGAACACTTTTGAGCGATGTCTTCAAGAGAGTCAAAGGAGTGGCCGAGTTGTCAGCGCTGGGCATTCACAAAGATAATGAATGGCAGGCACTTCGACGTCAGGATCTTAATAGCTTCTACAAAAAATCCCCTACGTCAGAAAGTTCTAGTCTTGAGGCATTTTTGCCTATAAAATAGTGTTCTGTAACAACACCAACAAAGATTCTCAGGTATATAACAAAACTGTCACTATGTTCGAAAGTTCTAGATTTAATAATTTGGCATGTCTTCCAGATAGCTAAAATTTCCGAATGAAATAGACTACAGTAACAGGATAAATCAAAAGATTCACTGATATCATAGAAAAAACTCCAGCCCACGTAACAAAATCCATTTGAAAAAGTGTAACCTCTACTCTATTTACTTTAGTTTCCTTACTAACTTCTTATGTATTTCTTATCATTTCTACGTCCTGTATCGGGACTTAGTACAATAGTTTTTGGACTGAGAGCTTTCGGAAGGTTTTTTTCCAACTTTAATTTTAAATATAAAAACTGTCACATTAAAAAAGATTTGCAAGAACATCAAGGATTATTGTTTTTATCTCTTATAGAGTTCTATTTAATTTAGTTTAATTTTTGATATGTAGATTATTGGCAAAATACTCTCTCTTGTTAAAATTTCAGCCTGAGATCATAACTCTTCAATATTTAAAGATCTTTTTTGAAAAAAACCATATCACTTTTTTATGTGAAGTGTACTTTTCTGCTAACATTTTTTGTATAAAAAAGTTCAAGTAATAACTTCTAAAATTCAAATTTTCTCAGTGATCAATGCTGCACCACCTCCCCGGAACGAAATGACTGTTCTCGTAATTTCCGATCACAATTCACTACTCAATGGCGATTGTACTTTTTGTCTTATTTATTTTCAATTCATAGTCACATAATATGGAATTTTCCTCAAATTTCTGTACATTTCAAAGATCCATTCATTTCAAAACATAATTTGTGTCATTGCTCCCAAAAGTTCATGTTTACACTGACTATACAAAGAGTGACAATCTTCACCAAGAAAACCACGTTGCTCTGCTTCCTCATAGGTCTCACGATAAAGTTGCTCAGAGACATCGAAGCCCTGATGTGCGGAGGGGCTATGAAAGAAAGAAAATAAACAATGCTAAGCATGATGAATATAACAAAAATTAAAAAAAGAAAAACTCACGTTAGTAAAAATGTCAAAAATTCTGCAAAAATACTTTGATGTTGGTCATCAAATGGATGTCGCGCTAAATCACAGACAGTTTTCAGCAAGCAGGTCTCATGAAAACCGTGGCTAAATTAAATAAAAAAGTGGTGTTTAGTGCATTACATTTTTGCAGTTTTACAGTTTTTTTTAAGTGTATTTACCTAACAAGCAAATCCTCAATACCTTGATATAATTCACCAGCAGAAAAATCATTCACATGTCTATTTCCATCTGTTTTGCGGTCATATTTCTCATGCCGTACAATATGGGTCACATTGGATGCCAAATCACGTTTGCCTACGTTTTTCACTGGCCATATGGGTATTGTGTAAAATGACTTGGGATCAAATGGCAGATCATAATTCATTTGAAAGCACCAATCGAAAATAATGCGACGTTCTGGAAAATATTCTTCAATAGGTACCGAAACGGAGGATGTCAGCTGTGGTTGGATAAAAACAAAATTTGCATGAATTTTCGATTATTCAAAATGTTGTCTGTCTGTCTTACCTGCAGTAGTGATGAAGCTGGATAGAATAGCGCTTGCAGTTGCCTTGCGTGATTGTATAAAATTAGCACAAAAACTAATGAAAATCTTAAATTTTGCATTTTTGTTTTTTTTTTTTCTTTTTCTGGAAAGTACTAGCACTACTTTTTATCTATAATACTTAACTTGACTGCCTTATGATTCAACTGTATGTCTTGGACTTTTGGTCAGCATTTCATTTGTTGGTGATGCTTTAATTTTGTTCCATATGTTGCAGCTGCGACCATGGATTGACAAATGCTAATGAGACAAGTTTACAAGGTAATAAGTTAAGTTAATGATACTAATTAATTGGGCACATAAGCACCTTAGCAGCAGAATGTAATAAAGAGAGCAGAACACTTAATTTACAGGGAATAATGAAGAATTCGTTGAATTGAGCTATAAATGGGACATGAAAAACGGTTGTACTAACTTGTGACATTGAAAGTACCAGAGATTATTTTAAGTAGCACTTATTTTTTTTAAAAAAATAAATAATGACTGATTACTTTTGATAAGTCCAATTATTTGAAAAAACTATGAAAAATAGTAAGCAAAAAAATATAGTGTATTGTTCAAAAGTGCTTAAGTCCACACATTTTTACTATATTCTCAACGAAATCAATATAGTTAATATCAAACGTGCCTACGTCCAACGATAAACTTAGTTTAAGTCAAATTAAAGATATTTTTTAATTAATTATTACCTAAATATCAAAAGAACATAATAATTATAGAAAATAGAATATTTTCATAAATTATTTATACGTGATTTATTAGTTTTTGACATTCAGCGACACATAAAGAATCAACACTCCAATAACATAAATTCTAATGGAGTTTGTGCTTCTGCACTTAAGGTCTTTAATTCAAGAATATCGTGATAATTTAAATTGAAGATTGAGATCAAGCACCAAAGGAATAAAATTGAACAAATTTAATCAAAATTGGTCCAGTAATTTTTGCGTGATGCGCAAACATTGAAAACGGCTATCATTTTATTTATATAGAATAATGGTTGCGTCATCTAAATCTGATCATTGGAAACTTCCGATGCAAAAAGTTCATTTTAGAGCGCGCATATGTGTGGACGTCTTGTTGTAGTCAAAAGTCTTGCAAGACAAACTTTGCTAACATCCACCGATATCGATCGCCATTGACTGTCTCACCAGCTCTGAAAAAAAACGGCGGCGCAAATAGTCACTTTCTCATAATGCAATGGTTTTTCATAATTTATGTGGAATAATCGATGCCCTAAAGTGGCAACCATTCGAATGATGATATTCGCGTAGGCCAAGTGACGCGTCTTGTCTGTTTCCAATAACCTATGAGTCAACTGCACTTTGAAAGGGATCATGTGAAGGTCTTGCTTTGAAATATCAATGTTATCCGACAATTCCATTGATCAGATTGAGATGGCGCACTCGTTATAACCTCATTCAAATATACGCTATAAGACTTTCTGAAGACTCAATTCTTTGAAGTTGATCATCAATGATTTCTCTACGTTATTCGGGGTGTAACTCGGAACATAATGGAGTTTTTGTGGCTCCAACTAAACGGTATGGATCGGGTTTCAGCATGATGGCGCCATCGCTCATGAAACAAACAATTTACTGCAACAACGATTTACAGACCAAACTATCTCACAAAATCCTGATGTAAGCTGGCCACCAAGATCATGCGATTTCTTTCTTTGGGGTCTTGTGAAATCTCGGGCTTATGTGAATAAGCCTGAAACAATTCCTAAGCTCAAGGCCGACATCCAACACGTCATCGGTGAGATACAGCCACATCTTTATGAAGAAGTCATCGAAAATTTCATGAGAAGAGCAATGGCCTGTAATCAAAGCCGCAGTGGCCTTTTGCCGAATATTTTATTTCATACTAAATCGGAACATGTCTATTTTAGAATGCAATACAAATATCACAATTCGCTCAAAAAATTCGTGTTTTTTTTTTAAATAAAAAAGTGCACTATTATTGGGACACCCTTTCGATATATTTTGACACTACTTGCTTCTTTTTAGCACTGCTCGATAATTTTCTGTGAGACCTTACACGCACCCGCTTTTTTTCACCCACAATCACCCAACACCATTTACATGATATCACCAGTATGTAAGTAAATATTTCATTCTATGTATAAGTTGAATAAATTAAGCACAAGACAATATTTTTAAGGCAAAAGCCCTTACTTATAAATACACGCTTTCGAATTATATTTACTTATAAATATTATATTTTGAATGATTTTTTCCAATGCAGTAATACTTCGATATTCTTAAACCTTTGCGACTTCAAATAATAATGATAAACGCTGCTTTACCGCATCGTTGGTTTTGAAAAAGAAACTTTATTCCATTACACTGTGCAACAAACTCGAACTAATGGTTTTAGTTATATGGCTATGCTTTTGGGCTAAAATTATTCTCACTTCAGGCCGTTACAGTATGTACTAGATAATGCTATTCAGCATATTATAAATCACTTGGTGACGATATTTAATTGACAATAATTAAAACGAGCGAGGAAAAAATTAACTAAGCGTTAAAGAAAATTAGGTCATAATTCTGTAACGGCTGAGTGGATTTGAAAAATGATGACGTCATATTATAGGTAATTAAATGGGCTATAATTATTGGCCGAAAAATTTTTGCGTAAATGTTTCTGGTCCTGAGATATTTCGAAAATGGCAGTTTTTAGGACATAGTTCCGTAACGGCTATTTCTAGGCCGTAATTCCGTAACGTTTGAGTCGATTTCAAAAATTATGACGTCATATTGTAGGTAATTAAATGGACTATAATTATTAAAAATAAAATTTCGATTTGAAAAATAATGACGCCATATTATTGGTAATTAAATGGGCTATAATTATAATATGCTATAATTAGTGAATTGTTTTGCAAACATTATTTATTGAGTTATTTTTTCTCAATTTTATTGAAAAATATTGAGAAAATAGCCTTTTTTAATTGTAAATTAAAAAATTTTGAAACTTAATTTACTTATGAAAAAGTCGGTATAACTTTTTAACTATTCTGATAAGTCACACTTATCATAACTTATGCTATTAAATTAGAAAAATGTGAAATTTTGGCGCACAGTGTTTTCAAACTGGGTATAATTTTTTAGAGCATTCTAATTAGTGAAATAATTAAAAGAGTCACACGCTTCACTTAAAATGAGCGACAATTTTTTGCCAGTTGTGAAATTTTGATGGAGTGAATAAACTTTTTGATCATATGATACCAAAATCTACGCTTTTTCAATTATATTAACTCTATGTGTGGCCATAACTAGTTGCTATTTAGAACATAAAATGATTAAAAAAATCACATATAACAGAAATAAATATCAAAAAATTACATCCAACCAGTCGCCATTACGCTCTTTACTCTGAAAAATCTGCTGATGCATGATCAAACTCTTGAGTTAAAATGCAAAGTAAGCAAAGGTTAAGTTCTTCAGCTATCCTAAAGTGCCATCCATTAATTACTTGAGTCAAAAAGTGATAGGGGGCCCAGCAAATCTCAACAAGGGGGAGGGGGATCAATCTCACGTCAACTTTTCAATGCAGAGACTACACATTATTATAGCAGATTAAATTTAAAAATTATAAGGAAAGTCTCACGGAAGGGAGGTAGGATTCCGTCAGAACTCACCAAATCTCGGTGAGGTCCGAATTTTCAAAAAACACCTAACGTAATTAATGGACGATCTCTAAGCTCACTCTCGACTTTTTCCTGTCGATTGCTGCAAACAAATTTTTTCAATAACTTTGACTTTAAAACATTTTATCGGGGGTTTGGGACCCTTCTGGTGACTTGCAAAATTAATTTTTTAATTTTTTTCATTGATCGGTGCAGTATATGATTTACCAAAAATACGTTCACAATAGCTACTCAGCGAATTTGGGGAACTTCCGGATGACTTTGAAAATCTATTTTTATCCCTTCCCCGAACAAATTAACTTATAGATTTTTTTCCATGAATGAGGCAAAACACCTCCTTACCAGATTTTCAAAACTCAGTTTTGGTTTTTTCTAATCAATTGGTTTCTTTAAAAAAAAAAAAGGGCCATTACACCTCAAGACCTCAGAGTACTTCTAAAATTCCTTTTCGACCTTTTGCCATTAATTGGTGCAATACAATTTATATTCATAAGTGGCTGGAAACACTTCGTATGGGGATCGAAATTTTTTTCAAAAATAGCTTTAAACACCTCTTTAGAAAGGGATCGTGACCCTCTGGGGACTTTGAAAATCCATTTTCGACCTACTTATTTACAATATAATATTTTTCATAAATAGGGAAAAACATCACTATTGGTAACTGGTAACATAAGAAATGCATTTTAGGCTTTTGTGTACTGTAAGTAATATTTTCTGAAATGGGGCCAAAACCACCACTGAAGATTTCCAAAATCCTATTTCGACCTTTTCTCATCGAAAGGGACAAAATCCATTTTTCCAATGATTACTTGATACAATAGCATTTTTTTTTTTTTTTGTTTGTTTTTTCAATAAGTGACCAAAACAGGCCTAACAATTGAACGGGATTGACCCGACCTGGCCAGGAATTTCATGTCAAAAATCTGAATTGTTGATTTTATCCGTTCTCGTAAGTCTATGTAATGTATTTTACAATTTGCTATCGGAAAGTTCAAGAAGTTCACATATCTTTGATAATCAGCAATATTTTTAAAAATATAAGCAATGGACACTTGATTGCCAAAGATCTTTTCATGTCTCGAAGATTTGAATTTCAATGGCTACCACTGATTTACTTTCTCTCTGATTTAATTATCTCATCCTACATTTTTCGTACTAAAATGTAGCATTTTTTGTTGCAAATTGCGATTAGTAATGGTGAGAATGAAACTGCGTCATGTGATCAAGAATTCAAGTCAGTAAATAGAAAAATTTTAAGTTTTATTGCTTAAGCGTGCAAATAAATATACGCACTATATGTATATAGCAGGAATTTTGATTTAATTGAAAATATTTTCGGCACATTTTTGTTAAAACTTCCATGCTGTTGACCCATTAAGCCAATGCCATCTCGAATAGTGTTCGAGCCGTTCAACTGAACACGGCGATCTTTCAAGAGGGGCGCCATGATTTTCTTTTGCTTGTAGGAAAATACTTGATTACCTTGAATGACTCTTCTGATCAGAATGACCTAGAACTCTGTTTCAGATTGAAAATTCTCTCTTCGCGATATAAGTAATTGATGCATGTTATAGACTGTGAAAGGTAGGTATAGAAAAGGGCGCTTAAAAATTCTGAACAGGGCACGCACTACCCTGAAATTCTGAAAAATACTGTGACTTGCAATTTCAAAATCCCAAATTCCCGGGTTTAACACACCATCATCTCGTTGATGCGCTGATTTCTGGTAATGAGTAAATGGTGCAAAATTTCTCAACTACACGAAGCGCTCTATTGAGTTTCAATAATTGAACTACTAAGCAACAACTCCCGAGATACTGAAATTACGGAAAAGATTTCCTGTATCCCGATATGACGAGATTAGAGCTGCTGGATGCTAGTATTATAATCAATTTATTTGAAACATAAAGAATACATTTTCATTTACCTTTTTTGGTTAAGATTATATTTTTCAAGTCTGTTATCTATACTATTTATACAAAATTGCTGGCATGGAACTAGTTTGTAACACTTTGGCATGAAATATGCTGAACCGATTTTAATTATTTCTTTTTTAAAACAACATATTTGTGCTAAAAAAGGTTATGGTATACTTATTTTTTATCTTTTAAAGTCAAATATTCTTTTCTTTTTGGGATTGAATTTTTTGTAAGACCTCACATAAAAATTGTCCCTTGATTGTTCGTTGCTTATGCTTCTTCTTGAATTCTGTATTTTTTATTGTTGTTGTTTTGTTCTCATTTATACCGTTTGTGTTTGGCTTCAAAGTTCAAAGAATAAACTCTCTTCGAAATGTACCAGAAAAATTCCGGAATTATGATTTCAAAATCCCGGAATCTTAAAAATGCCATGGAATTTGATGCCCTATTGAACACTAAACTTTCTTAATTAATTTCAACTTTTTTGCAACCCTTTTGTTACGCCGTAAATCGTGAAAATAAAAAAACAAAACAAAAATTAAACCAATAAAATGATATTTTAAACTTATCACTCGCTAAACATCCACAGTTTAATTTGGAAGTGCCTGCGCGAACTCATTCCAAACAACATCAGCTATGAAACTTCAAATTCAGCGCATATTCATTAGCTTTTGTCTAGCGTTGACATTAACAACTAATGGCAATCCCAGCAACAACAATATAACATACCAATTTGGCGCATCACAGAGTACGAGTAGTACCCTAAGACCCATTGTGGAACGCATCTTTTCACGTACGAAACGTTTCTTACAGCTCCCGCCAGGTGGCAGCTTAAAATTTACAGCGTATGTTGGCAAGCGCATTTTGTCAGCGTATCCTCGTGGCTTTTCTTTAGTTTTGGAAATGTGCACTTACTATGAAGGTTTCCCAACAACCAGTGAAACGCTACCAAGATGGTTTCGTCATCCCTCTAAACCTACTACACCTAAGCCAAAGGTACCAACAACGCCAATTTATGTTTATATACCTGGTATTGGATTGCGCTACAAGGCGGTTCCAGCAATTAAGCCCGAAAAAATCCACCGCATTGATTATGATGACAAAGCGCTCCAATGGGTGGATGATCCGACGAAAATTGAGTATACAGATACTAAAAATTGGCCACAATATACAAAGTATGATGATACTGGAGATTATCAGCAAGATTACTACGATCGCACACCGGTGGCTAGAAAAACGCAACAATGGTTGCCGCCGTTGATGGAGGATGAGACCTACCAACAGCCTTTAGATTTTTATGATCCGGAAGATTATGCGCCACCGTCTAAACATCATATTTATGGTCATCGTGATCGTAGGCAACTTTTTGATAAATTTGAAGGTTTCAGCAAAATGTGAGTGGGGAAAGTAGCAAAGGGGCATTTCGAAAAAAGTGAATAGGAAAAAAATAAATTAATTTTGACCGGGGTTAATCTGACTCTTTTATTTTTCTTAGTGTAGTTAGTGAAAACTTCTAATTTTTTCTTTTTTATTTTTATTTTCAGCCTGAAATTTGATATGAAAGCTTGTATCCTGCGTGCGATATGTGAGTGCAAAAGTTTGCTGCTGCCGCCGGGCTATTCAATGTTGCAGGATATGATGCGTTTGATATTAACGTGAGTATTTTTCATAATTAAAGTCTCAAGTCAACTTAACCATGATTTCTTTAGAATGCCAGTTCATCATAGTACTACCGATGAATATACTCAGGCTATGAGTGATAATCCAGAAACTTGTGAACATCAATATCATCCAAAGTGTCCAATGAGTTTTCTGAATTGGATAATGAACCCCGTTAAGCCTATTAGGGTATTTAACTAAACTGTCACGAAATAAACTATTTAAAACTTTTACCTATTCAGTCATTCATTCAGTTTGTGATGTTTTTATAAACTTCTCTCATGCTCTTAGCGTTAGTTTGAATATTAAAAAGTTGAAATAAGTAAATTCCAGCTCTAAGGGTCATGACAGTTTCCATGTAACTTTTATTCATACATGCAAAGGTTACGCTGAAAATTGCAAGAGCGTGGCACCCACCATTGGAGTGAGATTCAAAAAACTTATCACAATCAGAACGGAATGTAACGCTACTTATTAAAAATATTCAAAGTGACAAAGACAAAAAGTATGTGGAATTAGACGAGTAGGTGTGGCACCTACAATAGAACTAAAAATTTTAAGTTATTATAACCAGTATGTAAGATACAAGTTGACAAAGGCATTCTCAAAATGATAACTGATTAGAATAGTATAGGTGATACATGTTGAAACAGTTAATTCAGCTTCAAATAAATAGGGGAAATTGGGGCATTGTGTGACATATTCATATGGAAGCAACGACTTCCGTTAAAACGTTTGTTTTTCTGCTTTTTCATTTCTGCTCAGGAATTGTAATAGGAAACAAATTGTTTGCGCCGTTCAAAGGTTCGATCTAGGGAGCTGAAATTTTGGAAAAATTTTGTTGAAACTCGATTTTATAATATAGAGAGTGGGAGTGGGATTAGGTTGAAAACAGTGGGTGGCACCACGCATACAAATAAAATACCTAAAACGCTAAGAAAATCAATGACTTTGAAAATTTTTTTCAAGTCAGGGGGCGCCAGATTGATCCTTCGCCATGGTAACCATTTTATTTATGCTACGTTACTGGCGGTGGGTCCAATTTTTAAGGTGACAAAATTAATGTTGCTGAATAAATAATTTTGATTGGTTTTATTTAGCAATGCCGAATACTTTTTATTAAAATTTTGCGTTGATTTCATTCGAATTCAAATGGAATCATTTAAATATCTTTTACATAGAGTACTATAGAGTCTGTGCAATTTTTCGTCATTTGCAATACACATTTTTTTTTCCTCAAATAGCACTTTAATCATCCTTGATGTGCATTACAATTAACAAAATAACAGTGATGCCTTTCTTTCTAATTAACGTGACAAGCAAATTTTCAGCAATAACGAGAAGTAAATTGTGCAACACTCCTACCGTGTGCTCATTTTCTAGGGCAAAACTAATTGGTAAATAGCATTAATTTGCATTTGTTCGCCGCTCATTATTCATGCCATTTTACAGTAGCAACATATTTTTATGTTGTCGCTTGCGCAAATTGTCAACAGCATGCAATGGCAACAGCAACAGCAACAACAACAACAAATTTATTGCATAAAAACCACCATTCAACGTGTTAATTACACGCAAAACCACTTTAACGTTTAGAGCAGCAGCACGCGCATTTTTGTGCGGCAACAACATGTAGCAGCAACATTTCAGTAACAGAACAAAAATTGTTAAGCCACTAATAAAAAAATTAAGCTCATAATTTAATGCTTAATTGAAAACGCACACAAACAACAACCACACTAATAAATGTGCTAAAACAATAAAACAAAAATCCAAACACTACAGTGAAGACACAGAATAAAATTTGAAATACATCAAGAGCATAAAAAAAAAACAAATTTCACAAAAAATTTAACACGTAATTCAAGCAGCAACAACAACAATGCAAAAAACACATAAATTTGAAATTAACGCACTCAACGTAATTAAAAGCTTCCTCATCATCGTGCTAAGCATCATCGGTGGCAGCAGCAACAGCAGTAGTAGCCACAGCAAAGATAACAACAATAAGATCGCATCAGTAAGCACTTTCAACGCATTAGAGCAAATGTTGTTCAGTGGCAGCAGCAACAACAACAACAACAACAACAACACCTATAGCAACATTAATTACAACACAGCAGCGAAGGAAACGGAAATAAAAATAAAAATCGAGCGTTGTCGAAGTGAGTGTGAGAAAAAACGCTTAAGCTGTAATGACACTTTTCTTTGTGTTGACTTTTTTTTTTAATAAATCATTGAAGTTGTAGTTAGATTTATTTTTCAGTAGTTCAAAATAACCATAATTTTTAATGCCGTCATTTTGAATTGTTTTTTTTTTTTCGATCAACAATAATTATTATTTTTGATTTTTAAGTTTTTTGCTCAAAAAAAAAGGTATTATTATTGGTGTTTATTTTTTTGATCGCAGACGATTTTTCCTATCAATAATAAGCATTTTATGTTAAAAATTAATGCATAATCGTCTTAAATGGACTTGTGTTTTTTTCGATTCAAAGTAATCGTTATTTTGTAATCTATTTAGTTCCAATATAATCGACATTTAGATCCAAAATAATCGATTTTTATGCTTTTAGATCAAAAATAATTGATATTTTGAATGTTCATTTTTCCAACACAATATTATCGATATATTTCGAAAACTTTTGACTTTCTTTTTATTTTTTTCGACAGTTGTGAACATTAAAATTTGTTCGATATTTTTCGATAAATTTCATTTTTTTTAATATTATTCAATAAGCTTCGATTTTTGCGGTATTTTTCGTTAGTTTTTGACTATTTTCGATTTAAACAATGATATTCGATAAATTTGAACTTTTTCGATAATTTTCGACAACTATTGACATTGAAGTATATCGAAAAACTTCGAAAAGTATCGAATAAGTCCGAAAATGCCGAATTGTATTGGAGAATATCGAAAAGTATCAAACAACAATGTATAGCATGAGTGCCGAAAAAAATTCATTTGCGAGCTTCATAGTCGCCGATTAGGCTCAAACCGCTGGTAGCAATTGAAAATACCGGATATATTTGATCAAATTATACAGAATCTATTATCACAATTACAAATTTTGGATCTAAAAAAAAGAGACATACAAAATAAAAATATTTTTTGAGCGAAAAAAAAACTCCATAACTTCGAAAATGTTTGATGGAAAAATATAAATATTCAAAATAACGATTATTTTTGACTTTTAAAGTAAAAATCACAAAAGTTTCTATGTTTCTCGTCAAATAAAAATTCATCGTGATAAAATCGTGCACTTTTCGAACTCGAGACTACCGCCACCATTTCGAAAATGGACCTAAAGCGCACACTTTTCGAACTCGGCACCACATTTGCTGATGTCCAAAATTCATTGTCGACCTTTTTCCATCGATTGGTACAGAAAAAATTTCGAAAATAGTCTAAAATGGTGATGGCCAAAATCCATTTACGACCTCTTTCTCTTTCTTTCTTACGACCTAACTCGGCCACGTTTCGAACTCGGCACCACCTTTGCTGATGTCTAAAATCCATTGTCGACCTCTTTCCATCGATTGGTACAGAAAAAATTCCGAAAATTTACCAAAATCGTGCACTTTTTGGACTGAGGACCAGCTTTGGTGATGGCCAAAATTCATTTACGACCACTTTCCATCAATTGGTGCAAAAAAACCAACAAAAATATCTCTTATCAATATCAATAACAGTTTTCAAAAATATCCCTTAAAATTGAGCAACTTTTTCAATCACAAAAAAAAAAAAATCATAGTTATTTTGGGTCCTTGTTGTCGACTCTTTTATTTTCAAAAAAAGTGTTGTAAAAAATTAAATATTGGCAGTTTTTTTATTTTTTTTAATCGAAAATATGCATCATTTATTATTGTTATTATGTCAATAATAACACCATAACCTTATCTTCGACACAAATTTTTTTTTAAAGTTTTTTTTTTTATCGAAAATAACGCTTATTTTCGATTTTTATTTTTCTTTTAATCTTTAAGTCTTCAACATTTTCTATGAAAAACTTCCATCACATTTCATTGATGAAAAAACAAAACAAAAAAAAACAAAAAACCTAAAGAAGTGTCATATCAGCTTAAGTGCGAAAGTGCAATAAATTAAATGAAAATCCCCAAGGCAAGCAGCGAGGCTACACAAACAGTAGCAACAACAACAACAGCAACAACAATAGCAACACGAATTATACTCCAGTGACCAAAATCAACGAAATCATCAAAAATGTCCAATCAGCCATTTGTTCAACAACTGTGTCGTCAACAGTAACCATAACAACAACAGCAACAACAATGCTACCAATAATATCATCGCCAACGCGAATTAGCCAAAGCAGCAATAAGCAGACAGCAGCAAGTTGGTCAAGTGTGGCGCGTAAGCGTATCGATAACAGCAACAACAACAACAGCAACAGCTACGGCATCATCAATATCCGCAACAGCAATGGCAAAAAAAACAAAACAGACATTGTGGTTGGAAGTAAATTCTTTGGAGATTTACATCAAGTGCGTTTGTTTAATGAGAAAGATCTGGCACATGGGAAACCGCAGCAGTTGAATTTGAATTTGCCTAAAGTATGCGGCGGTAGAACAACAAGGACGACAACGACAGTAAATAGACGACAGCGTGCAAAACGTTTTATCATCTTTGATGGCAGCGGTGTGATAAAGGTGATTTGGTGAAACTCTGTGTTTTTTTTTTTTAATTAGTAGCTTCCGTTTATAGGACGATTGTTTTGATTATGAGACAGACTTGAAATGAAGTAAGAGAGAATCTGTAGTTCCAATTTATTTTGTCTAGAAATGCAATGTCTCTAAGCATTACATCTTAACATTATTGCCACACATTGTTTCTAAACATTGTTTTGAATAATCTATAACCTTTAAAGCTGAAGAATGTTTCTTAATACAAAAAAAAAAAACAATTTTTTTTGCTTTACTTGAATTATGCTTTCCTAGTGCCCTTTATTTGTTCAGTGGGCAGTGGGCAAACTCTGCCAATGGACTACGGAAAAAATAGGTATGCCATAACCTTTTTTAGAACAAAAATTTTGTTTTAAAGAAGAAATTATTAAAATCGGTTCAGTATATTTTGCGCCAAAGCGTTACAAACCATTTCAGTTGGTAATTTCCAAAGCGTGTATCCAATTCATTTCTATTTTCGGCATCTGGTGAGCAAATGCACGTCATGCCAAAAGTAAGAATATCACACTGATCTTCTTATAAGCTCATTTCCATATCAATAAAAGCCACATTCAATGTAATGCCCAGATTGCCAGAAACATTCTGCCAAATTAGCGTGGGCAAATTCTGTTCATTCACATGGATGTTCCTGTACTTATGCTAAGTTATGGCAACTTTGAACTGTCAGCTATTACCCCTATGATACAGTGTCCTGTACAGTGTCCTGTAAAGATCGCCTGCTCTAACATACCTATAGAACAAATCATGTTATCTCGCTTTGTTTTTTCTCGCACACGCATCACGCACCCATATGTACTATGTTAATTCTTTTCTAGTTAATAATCGGTACTTCAATTCCAATCAAACTTATAAGCAAACAACGTTCGCTGACCACTGTTTTTAACCTTCAAATGCAGTATACACCACCACCAATACCGCTCTATTGGTGGAGCTTATACAATACAACAACATTTGCGGCACGTAGCACTACACAAAAAGCTCCGCTTTTATTGGCTTATGATGCAAGTCGTACTTTTGTATACACCATCATAGATAAATTTCTGGAAAGGTGAAACGAGAATAATAAAAAAACTAAAAGATTTTCATTAATTGCTCATTATATTCCACCAGCAGCAAAGGTATTCCGGGCACTGAATGTCTGATGAAGGCAATTTGTGTTGTCGCACAACAGCCATTGGAAGATGGCAACGTATTTCATGAAATATTGAATGCAATTTTTATGTAAGTAGTATTTTTTTCCATTCAAAATGATGCACAGCACCAAATATGGAATAGATTCTCAATTATGGATTATTGAATTCGGATAGAAGAAACCAATGTTAATATTTTTCAAACGCTTTCATTTAATCTAAATTTTATTTTTCTGTAATTTTATCATTCATAGAATAAAACATACCCAATTATGGAATATGAACTGTGTTTGAATTTCATATTTCGTTGTTTTCCGCACGATCAGATATTTTTCTCTTATCTCTGGCACTGGTTATTATTTTTATGGAAAATAATACCCTTACTACGGCAAAAGTCAGAAGCGGCAAGAACTATCTATTCCTTATATTGAATATATTCCATATTTGGTTACATTTTGTGCTACTATATACATATGTATATGGCAAATCATTTATGTTTCAAAACTTTCTATTCGACAGTCCTGTGGCCACTAACATTGAAATGAAGTATTTGGATGCTCAAGCAGCGGGACGTTATGGGGTGGACTGTACCAAAACTTTTGCAAAATGTCCGAGAAATATTAGTTGGTTAAGTGGCATTACTTTCGCAGCATTATAAGTTATATAAAATAAACATAACGTTTTATACACTAAAAAAATATATATGGTATCAGATTAATTCAACTCGGAACGTAGGTACATTTTGTTTTGTCAGACCATGGTACCGAACAACAGGAAAGGAAGTTTATCAAAACAAAGTTAAGTTCACTTAATTTTCCAAATGATACAAAATGTCTAGTAGTTACAAACGAGAGGGAAACACAACAATAACAACACAGAATTCAAGAAGCAGCACAAGCAACATAACTGCAAAACGAAAATTTTGTGTGAGATTTTGCAGAA
The DNA here is from genome assembly GCA_949775025.1 of Tricholauxania praeusta. Classification (NCBI taxonomy): domain Eukaryota; kingdom Metazoa; phylum Arthropoda; class Insecta; order Diptera; family Lauxaniidae; genus Tricholauxania; species Tricholauxania praeusta. The sequence goes on from OX459029.1 coordinate 155,678,565, forward strand.
ACTTAATCCTATTCATTAAAAAAAATAAAAAAAAGGTATGCCATAATCTTCTTTAGCACAAAAATGTTGTTTTAAAAAAGAAATTATTAAAATCGGTTCAGTATATTTTGCTCCAAAGCGTTACAAACCATTTCTATGTGAGCAATTTTATGTAAATAGTATAGATATTTGCGTTTGAAACTTCGTTTTGACTCGCTTACAAAGCTTTTGATGAAGCTTCTGGAAGAAAAGTGTAATATCAAAATGAGTTAAAAAAACAAAGGCATAACATAAAAAAGAATTTTGACTTTATTCTTGTGTTTGCAAGAAATTTATGTAAAAAATATTGATACATTAGGCTTAGAAATTCTCAGATATCGGCTCAAATGGCACTGATTTAGCAATGGTCTAGCCCAGCATAGCCAGAAGTAAATCACTAACAAAATTTCAGCTTTTTGCAGGTAGCTCTGAAACTCGAAAACTAATTACATGTAGCTCACTCAAACTGTGATTGCTAAAATATACAACTTGAGTCGGAGTCGTAGATCCACTCAAAAAAAAGGCGCACACGACAACCCTAGTCAGAAAATGATTCCTTCAAACAATATCAGATTCAGAACTGTGTATCAATTCGAAGTCAGAGCTGTAGCTGGTAAAATTTCTTAGCTTCTTGAATACTTAACTCTTTCGAACCCAATCTCTGGGAGTTCTCAGCTTGCTTTTTCGTCACTTGATCAAAATTTTGTAATCAATTGTGATTGCGTTGAAGTTTCTCGTGCCAGCAACTATTGCTTTGCTTTTTCCTGACTTCTAAATTTGGATGCTTTCCTTAGATAATAACCTTCTTGGTTAATAGGTCACTTTGTTTGGCACTACACTGTGGATTCCTTTATAAATGGAATTCGGTACAATATTTCACAAATATATCATACTAAGCAACTAACTACTAGCATTTCTATGCATCATTTGGAAGTCCCCATTTGGTTGAAAGTTCTAACCCACATAGCAAAAATAAACCCGCCAATATTACTCAACTTAATCTGAATAATTTTTTCGTTTTCTTTCAAAATTAAAAAAAAAAATCTTTCATTTTAAATTCTAAATTTTTACGAAATACAAGTTTAGATTACTTTTTAGCAAGAAAAAATTCGAAAAAAAAAAACAAATTCAAAATTTTAAGCAAAAAATTAACAAAACCAAATAAAAAGTGCAACTACCACCAAAATGTTAACATTCCAATTCGCAAAAAAATTTACCAAAAGCCTTTTCGCCTTATCGCCTTTGACACCTTTCCTGCCAGCCAACAATAATTTAACAGTGCGCCTTGCCAGCGGCAAGAGTAAGGACTGCACACCACCGCCACCACGTTGCGGCTCAGAAATGATCAAGAAACTCATAGCAGAGGGTTGTCGTAAGCCAGTGAAAAAATCCGAATATGTTCACAAGCCGCCACCGTTCAAGTCGATGTGGGAAAATCCCGAGTGTTGCAAGCAACCATGTCCCGATATGATACCTCGATTTGATGAGCTATATTATCAACCGTCAGATAAAGCGAAAAAAGTTTACAGACAAACCTGGGTGGAATGTCCCGAAAAAAAGATTGTTCGCAAAGCTATATGCGATTACAAAAACCTCAAATATCCAAAACCGGAACGACGACCACGTAAGGTTAGACCGAAAACTGCATGTTCGTTAAGGCACACAAAAATGGATTGTATGAAAAAACAAAATGCAAAATGTCCCAAAATTTGTCTGCCCGGATGTCGGGGTGCACGTATGCCACCGAAATGTCTATTGACCAAAGAACGGGTTGATTGTAAGAAAATTTGTTGTCCCTATCCAGCCTTTTCCGAATGTAGTAGGAAGAAGCCTAAGCCACTGAGAAGATCCGAATGTTTTTGTAGCGCACTGATTAGTACGTGTGAAGCATTTGCCCTAATGAAGAAACAGGCCAATGTCAAGGGTGGATATACGCCATTGTAAACGATTTGTCAACATGTTGCATGTTATTTCAAATCTCGCTTTCATTAGTTTTAATCTTTATATATCAGTGGGAATTGATATATAAAAATTGAAATTAATATTGGCAAAATATGGAATAAGCCTTTGGTTGCAAACGTTTTAGTGGCAGCTGCAATCTGTGTAACACTATATCTAAAAATTTATTTAGGCTAAGAAATTATATAAGAAAAAAATGTCATGAAAATTAAAAATAAAAATTAAACGCGTAACATTAAATGATTATTTTTATTGTTTGTAAATATTCTAAGTTAACTCTTATGACATAGGAAAGCAAGCACAAAGACTCTGTATACATTTTCAAAAATCAGTATAACAAAACTCATATAAAGTCGATGGATTGAACCCTATCTGAAAATATTTTCATAGTGATTCCAGAGCTCGACATCTCAGAGAGATAATCATACATACTTTGGGACAAAATTATACGCACTTGGCAGAAAAGGAATACCTTCAAACTAAATCAAACTCAGTTTTGTGGATAGAATTATCAAAATTTTACTCCTCGAGCTTGGTCACATTCAGAATTCATCTCATTATGAAACTGTTGCTTTTGCACTCTCTGAACGCAAAATTATCTAGTAAAAAATTCTTAATTGCTATACTTATGCAGACATTTTAAAGTACTGGTTGCTACGAAATTGAAAAAGTGTGCTCATACGCCAATTCCGCACTGAGGCACATTAACAAAAAAAAACTGATGCGTGAATTTGTCAAAATCTATATAAATAAAATGATAGTCTTTTTCGATGTTCGCGCATCACGCAAAAATTACTGAACCAATTTTGATTAAATTTGCTTAGTTTTATACCTTAGATGTTTGATCTCACGCTCCAATTAAAATTATCACAATATTCTTGTTAAATATCAAAATATAAAAGTTTTAAAATTGCTAAAAAAATTAAATGCACACAAAGAAACAAGCACACAAGCATAAGAAATCGTTAATGTGAAGTTAATGTGTTTTGTTGTAATATTCAAATTTTACTCTCGCTCTCATTCTCAATTTGTCAATTTACATTGCAAACAACATCAAAACAGGATTTGTGAAGAATGTTCAAAGATTACAATAGGTATACTAAAAATGTTTGCCTTCGCAGAAAATATGTTTTGATAAGAAGCAACATCTTCCTTGTTCATGTCTAAGCCTCTGTATCTTGAAAGTCATTGGTTGCACACATTTTACGTTCAGGTCTTTTTTTTAGAAAATGTTTTTTCTATTAAAATACTAATCATCTAATGCTGATTTGACCCCGAATTGCCTCTTAAACTCAATACTTGACTTAGCGCAATTTCTTCGATTACTTATGACAACCTTGAGTTTAAACAAAGGATTACGATTACCCTAATGATTTGCCTATGTCAAATTAGTTCGTAGCCTGAAAAGTAATCAATGAAAATAATTTGCTAATTCTATCGGTGTTATTCACACCGACCTCGCTAATTCGTTATTCATTATTCGATACTTTTTCATGAGTATTTTGCAGGCCCGTTGGTGCTAGTTTATATCTTTTTAAAAATTTGAAAGATGGTATACGAAACGAAAACAAAAAATAATTGATGATATATCGAAAGAAATTCCGCCACCAATACAGCAAGAAATTTGCTATTCGATTCTTTACAAATCGAGTACAAATTTTCAGTGAATGCCAAACTGAATATAAAACGAATGCATCATCTCTTCAAACTGTTTCAAAGTGCTGTCGAAGATTCCAGACTAAATATTTTTCTGTAGAGAATAAGTCACAAGAAAGTCTGACTAAGTCTTCGACTGACGAGTGAAATGTGAACCTTATAAAGGCTGAAATTGAAGAGAGTCTTCGATTGACATAAGAAATAACGAATTTGATTTAAATGCCATGGCTGTGTAGCAAATATCGCATGTTGATCTGGTGAACATGAAGATTCAATCTGCTCGATTGATTCCACGAATTTTGATGAAGGTCCCAAAAGAAGCTCGAGTTCGTTTTACCCGATATTTCATATATAAATTCGAATTAAAATTATAGCAGATGATGAAGCTCGGTTTCATAAGTTTGACCCAGAAATCAAACGATAGTCCATGGTATGGAATCCACTGTGATATTCCCTTGTATACTGAAGACTGCTTCGTTTTTCCCCTTACTAACTTCCTCCAATGACGCTTTTTTGTGGTTTAAGCATCATTTTTTTTTAGCCCAAATAGCAAAAATGACCACCAATAATACTCAACTATATATCAAATAATTTTTTTCTTTTTCTTTCAAAATCGGAAAAATCTTTCATTTAGAATTCTAAATTTTGACGAAACACAAGTTTTAACCACTTTTAGATAAAAAAAACCTCAAAAAAAACTAAAAAACTCAAAATTTTAAGCAAAAATTTAACAAAAAAAAATTCAAAGTGCAACTACCACCAAAATGTTAGCATTCCAATTGGCAAAACACTTAACTAAAAGCCTTGTCGCTTCATCGCCTCTGACACCTTTCCGACCAGCTGGCAGCAATAATTTAACGGTGCGTTTTGCCAACAGCTGCAGTAAGCAATGCACACCATCGCCAGAACTGATCAAGAAGTGCGGTACGGAAATGATTAAGAAGCCCATGGAAAAACATTTTGCTAAAAGCCTTGTAACCTTATCGCCTTTGACACCTTTCCAAACAGCCGCCAGTAATAATTTGATGGAGCGTTTCGTTAGCAATCGCAGTAAGGAGTGCACAACTCCGCCAGCATGTTGCGGTACAGAAATGATCAACAAATTCATAGAAAAACATTTTGCAAAAAGCCTTGTCGCCTTATCTCCTCAGCCAGCCAATAATTCAATAGAGCGTTTTACCGGCCGCAGTCAAGATTGCGGTGCAGAAATGATTAGGAAACTTATGGAAAAACGTTTTACTAAATGTTTCGGTGCCTTATCGCCTTTGACATCCTTCCGGCCAGCCGGTTTAACAGTGCGTTTTGCCACCCGCAGTAAAGACTGCACACCGCCGCCACCACGTTGCGGCACAGAAATGATCAAGAAACTCATTGCAGATGGTTGTCGTAAGCCAGTGAAAAAAGCTGACTATATTCATAAGCCGCCACCGTTTAAGTCAATGTGGGAAAATCCCGAATGTTGCAAGCAACCTTGTCCCGATGCGATGGTGCGATTTGATGAATTATATTATCAACCATCTGACAAATCGAAAAAAATCTATAGACAAACCTGGGTGGAGTGTCCCGAAAAAAGAATTGTTCGCAAAGCTATATGCGATTTCCGAAACCTTAAGTATCCACAACTGGAACGCCGACCACGCAAAATTAGACCGAAAACTGCATGTGAGATAAGACACACTAAAATGGAATGTAGGAAGAAAGTAAATCCACAATGCCTCAGAATTTGTATGCCCGGATGTAAGGGTTCACGTCTTCCACCGAAATGTCATTTTATCAAACCACGAGTTAAATGTAAGAAAATATGTTGTCCCTATCCAGCCTATTCCGAGTGTAGTAGGGCAAAGCCTAAGCCACTGAGAAGAACCGAATGTAACTGCATCAGTATGATTAAAACGTGCGATGCCTTTGCCGTGATGAGGAAACGCCTTAATATCAAGGGTGGATATACGCCATTGTAAACGGTTTGTCAACATGTTGCATGTTATTTCAAATTTCGCTTTCATTACTTTTAAACTTTATACATCAGTGAAAATTGATATATAAAAATTTAAATTAATATTGGCAAAATATGAAATAAAGCTTTGGTTGGCAAATCGTTTTTGTGGTAGTTGCAATCTGTGTAACTTTATCTGAATCTATTTAAGCTAAGGAGTTTAATAAAAAAAATTTTATGTATTTTATGGTAATTCGGAATAAAAATTATATGCGTAACATTAAATGAACTTTTGTTTTTACTAACTGTTAGCTTGTAGAATATGCCAATAAAACAACAAAAAAATATCTTTTATTTTCAGAAAAGAAAAAGCGTTGGCGGTGCTCTTTATAGCACCACCCAGCGGCAAATTGATGAAGTACTCGGATTTTTCATGAATGAAAAGCTATACCCTTTGTGTTGTATGTTTCACAAATGAAATTATTACTATGATATTTTGTTTATTTGCTTTCTGGCTGCCTGTTTTGTATATGGAACTGTAGGCAGTTTGCTTGCTTTGTATATGGAGATGTAAGAGGTCTTGCCTGTTGGCTGCATGCTTTGTATGTGGAGATGTAGGCAACTCGCTAAACTACACAGGCACTTAGTAAGCGATGTTTTAAGGTAATCTGCCTTTTCTTTGTTACACATTGTATATGGAGATGTAGACAAGCTGCCTATAAAGCGGCTATTTTTTCGTAAAAAGAATTTACGATTGTGGCTGGAGTTGTGAGCATTACTGCCTACAACGAGTATAACTATTCATCGATGTTGTGTATAACATATTTGACGCTGGGTATTTAAAATTTTTTTTTTTTTTTTTGTATGGGCGGCAGACGTTTCTATGATCCGACTACGCACATTTTCAACCACAATGTTTGTTTTGTTCTGCGAAGGCAAACAATTCACACGTTCTCAGTATACCTACTGTAATTTTTGATCAGTCTTCACAAATCCCGCTTTGCTGTTGTTTTCAATGTAAATTGACAAATTGAGAATGAGAGCGAGAGCGAGAGTAAAATTTGAATGTTCTGTTGTTTCTCTTCCATAAATATTCCATTGCATTACCATGGGAAAGAAACAAACCCATTAACTTCACATTAAAAGATTTGTTATGCCAGCATGCTTGTTTGTTTGTGTGGAATTAATTTTTTTAGCAATTTTAAAACTTTAATATTTTGATATTTAAAAGGAATGTCGTGATAATTTTAGTTGGAGATTAAGACCATGCATTTAAGGAACAACACTAAGCAAATTTAATCAAAATTGGTTTAGTAATGTTTGCGTGATGCGCGAACAACGAAAACGGCTATCATTTTATTCATCAATAAATCAATCAATAAATTTATTCAATCAAAATGTGGATCAATTAGTTGGTAATTTAAAAAGTTAAAAGCTTGGATTCCAGCTAAGTATTTATTGAGTTTGGCAGCTTGTATTTATCTTTATTACTGTAACAAGCTTCAGCTTTTCTAATCCTTGTTTCATAAGATAGAAGCACGTTGTTTTATACATAAATTACTTGCAATAGTTGTACTTGTTCACAAAAAAAGTTTATGAAAAAATTTTCACAATGTAATCTTTGAAAAAATTCTATAGAAATTTTTCATTTAGGTTTAAAATTTTTCAGGAAATACTATTTCTTTTAGATCAAAATTTTAAAAATTTAAAAAAAAAATCAAAATTCAAAATTCAAAATTTATAAAAAAGGCAAAAATTCTTTATAAACAAAATGTTTCCACTTCGATTGCTGAGTAATTTATCTCGCCCTGCCCGTTTGTTACCTATGGGGAGAGCTCCAGTTAATGTTGCTGCCGCCCTACGTTTCAAGAGCAAGAAGAGCGGTTCTTCTAAGACCACCGATAAGAAAAAATGTGCCGAAGACCCCTCACCAATTTGCGGTCCGGAAAATATCAAAAAACTAAAAAAGACAGGTTGCCTCAAAGATAAAAAGAAGCAAGAAAAAGATAAAAAGAAGAATGAATTCAAATCAATGTGGGAAAATCCAGACTGTTGCAAGAATCCCTGTCCCGACCTACAGGTACGATTCGATGAAATATATTACAAGAAGTCAGATAAGGCAAAACGGACCTACTATCAAACTTGGGTAGAATGTCCAAAAAAGAAAATTGTAACAAAACCAATTTGCGATTATAAAAATTTCATTTACCCAAAACCTAAAAGGCGATCACGTAAGCAAAAACCAAAGACCGCGTGCTCTACATCAGATGACTCGAAGCTGTTGATGAGCTGCTCCAAGAAAAGCAGTGCAAAGTGTGTAAAAATCACGTTACCTGGTTGCCGCGGTGTACGTGATCCACCCAAATGCAAGAAATTAAGTAATCCTGCAGATTGTAAAAAAATATGTACACCCTATCCTGCGTACTCTGAATGCAAAAGACCTAGACCAAAACCAAGGCGTCCTATTGAATGTAATTGCCTGAGGATTTTATCAATGTGCGATGTATGGGCGGAGCTAAGGAGACGTAATGCTTCTGAGAAAGGCAAATCGAAATCGAAATAGAGAACTAAGAAAGTGAGTGTCCTAAGATCACTTCACAAGAGAACACTTTCAACGCGTTATTGTGTATGCTTTGTCTTTTATATGCTAAGTATTAAGGAAATAAAATTTGACGGCCCGAATCACAAGATATTGTACAAAATTTTTTTTTTTTTTTATATACAAAATTGATGTAAGAAAATAAACTCGCAAAACTTGCCACATTTATACCATACAATTGGCTGTAATTATTTTTGAAAAGCTCTCTAAAACCGTGTAATTATTTTTGAAAATTTGGTATGTGCAAAATCACGCAAGTGCTTTAACATGTGCAAAGTCACGCAGGTGCTTTGACAGCGCTTAGGTCGCAGTGTTGCTTGCTAATATGGCTTAAACTTCCGTTGGAAGTATGCAAAAAGAAAGTGAAATCCGGCCTGAAAAATTAGGAGACTTTCCAATTATCTCTTTTGCTCAAACGGCACTTGGTAGAAAGATTAGCCTGGCCAATTTATATTTTTTGATTAAAACTTGGGACTAGGTGGTGCAGATTTACATTTCCGCGTCCGAAGTAAATGGAAAGTCTACAATGTAGATATCTCTGTCATGTCTTTGGTAGAGACTACATATACCGGGCATATTAAGCCCAGTTCCTTTCTTTCAAATCCAATAAATCTTTTGAATAAAATTTTTTTTAGGAGATTTATGTTTTCCCAAAAGAGTCTCTAAGGGGAAATTGCGAGGTAAGTAAAATCTCTCGATGTTTTCGCGGAATAAACTTATCAAACGGGCTTGCGATATCTCTTAAACGTAGGTGCCTCTGCTATAAATTTAGAAGACTGCAGTATCAATAAAAATTTTCATTAAACGGAAAAATCAGGATTCACTTAAATTTTCACTCAAATGTGATTTGATTGAGGAGTACGTGCTCAAAAATAGTCTTACATTAAACTAAACTATTTGCGTATAGATTGGACGTGTGCCAAGTTTGGCTGCGGCTAACAGACAACCTGTTTTTTCTTTTAATATTACCGGTCAATATCCTTAGCAGACTTATAGACTTTACTAATCATAGCCATTCAATAGCTGAAGCATCTGGAAGACTTCTATTCGACCAACTAGCGCCGGCAGTAGTTTGATGGTAGACGAATCCAGCATTGAATATTGACTCCAAACCAGTATTATTACACCTTATGGTGGAACCAAGATATACATGTTAGAATCAGGGATATCTCTTGTGGATTAAGATGATGGGATTAACGACGCCGCCGGAAGCTCAGGAAGCGCGTAATCGACAGTGGACGGCTTCCTGGTCAGTCTACCCTAATCTAACTTAAAATGAGGGTTGCATAAGTCCGCAAGGGAAAGAGGTTACGGGACTAGCGAGCTCATAGATCCCATTCAATTTAAATAGCGTTTAACCCAGAGTTAGCACCTTGGTCAGCCTACAATAGGCGACTGAATAATTAATCTACAACAGAAATCACTAAGTAATTTTTGGCTCGTGGGCTGTACTGAAGCAGCAGTCATGCCATTGCACTTGGAAAACAAAACCAATCATAATTTTCTTCAGATCAACTATAAATTTAGAGATCAGAACTGCGCTCAGAGGTGAAAAGGGCATAGCTCAAAAAAAAATTTACTGGTTTCTTAGATATCGGATAGCTTAAGAAATTAAGCGTCTAATGAACTGCTCCAAATGGCGATATCTTAGTTCAAACGTATAAAAATCTCTTTAGAGAATTTTCCCTTTCTCAATTTTACAGGATTTCAACAAATTGACATTAACAAAACTTCAATTATCTTGAGGCACATTTTTTTTTTAGAAATGCCCTTTTCGCTTCTGGGGGCAGAGAACCAGTCTCAAAATATTTGTTGCAGTGCTCCCTTGCGTCTTCTGATAAATTATCTGTGAAAGGAAGCAAGTACTTCTTTTTAAAGTATTGCAAATTAAAGAGACACTGAAAGTTTTGTACGCCACCCTTGCGTTTTTCCCCTCTTGCCTACAAACAAGAAGAATTTTCGGAATCAGTTTCTGTGTGTAAACGCTCACTAAGTGACAGTTCTTCTTCGTTATTTTAAGTTCTGCCCTAGCTGTCAAAGTCAGTTCAGATTAGGCACCGATATTTCCAAATGCATACTCATAAGGGACCGTCCATAATTGCGTCAGTTAAAATAGAGGGGAGAGGGTCCAGAAAAATCTCACTAAGGGGGAGGGCGCCAACGAAAATCTCACGTCAACTTTTTAATTCATTATTATTAAAATTATATGGTAAATCTCACGGAATGGAGGGGGAAAGGGGTCCCGTCAAAACTCACCAAATCTCACCAAGGGGACGGGGGTGTTAGTGTGTGTGCCTTCTAAAGAATTCATTTATCTGAACGCTACCAGTTGACAGCACATTAGGTGAAACAGCTGATGATTGTCGTAAATCGTTCAGATCAGCTGTTTCTGTCACATGAAGATTATTTTAACCGGTAAATAATAAATACCAAAGTGAAGTTTTATACAAAAGTATTTATAAATAACTACTAGGTATGACTTTGGGTCATAGTTTACTCCAAAAATTTTGCAAAAGCAGCACTTTACTGCGATGCATGAGCAGCAGCACAATTTACAGCTTGAGCTCTGGTTAGTTGGTTAGTTTTTTAGTAGACACTTTTTTTTCAAAATTTCCAATTCAGGTTACGGCAAATGTGGCGTCTCAGTAATACGCGTTTCTGGTCCACAAACAAAGCAAGCGTTAAAGTCTATTGTTGGACATAAATTTGAACCAAAAGCACGTTATGCGGCATTAAAAGCCTTATATCACCCTGTGAGCAAGGAAATGATGGATCAAGGCTTAGTGCTTTGGTTTCCTGGTCCGGCTTCCTTCACTGGAGAAGACTGCTGTGAATTTCAGGTACATGGATCATTAGCGGTTATCGCTACCATATTGGATGCACTTGGCCAGGTGCCCGGTTTATGTCCTGCTAAACCGGGTGAATTTACAAAACGTGCATTCTTTGGGGGTAAACTGGATTTAACTGAAGTCGATGGACTAGCCGATTTAATACATGCCGAAACAGAGGCGCAGCGTAAACAGGTCAGTAATAGCTATATTGTCTCTAACCGAAAAAGTCCATTTTGTAAATTGGTCATGACAAAAACTTTAATAATTGAATTTTAATTATTTGCTAGGCATTACTCCAAACTACAGGCTCACTTTCACGCATCTATGACAATTGGCGCCGTCGTCTCATACGTTGCGCTGCGCATCTTGAGGCATATATTGATTTTGCTGAGGACGAAAATATCGAAGATGATGTTGTCATCAGTTTAACCAAAGAATTAAAACGTATTTCCGAAGAAATACGCACACATTTAAATGACCAAAGACAAGGTGAAATGCTGCGAGATGGTGTACGTACTGTAATTATCGGTGCGCCAAATGTTGGTAAAAGTAGTTTTCTCAATATGATGTGCCAACGGCAGGTGTCGATTGTAACGCCAATAGCGGGCACTACGCGTGACGTTATTGAATCTACTCATAATTTTAGCGGTTATCCAGTAGTGTTTGCTGATACTGCAGGATTGCGTAAGCAAACTGATGATGTAGTTGAAATTGAAGGCATATCAAGAGCTAAGGAACACATAAAAAATGCTGATTTGGTCTTACTAATAGTGGACGCTTGCAATTTAGTAAAAGAAAACATTTTATCCAAAGATAAGCTAATTTCATATATACAACAATATACCAAATCGTTGGGCATAGATGATGAATATTTGAAAAACAAAAACTTGCAAGTAATTGCAAACAAAATAGATTTATTGACACCTCAGCAACTACTGCAATTAGAAAAACTTGAAACAATTTTGCTAATATCCTGCAAGGAGCAACAAAATTTGAAACCTTTACTTGATGCTTTTCAAGGTTTGTTGACGGAAATGTGAGTATTTTTTTATTGCAATTTGAAAATACTCTAGCAATTAACTTTTTGTAAATCTTAGTTGCGGTCAACCATGTACGGAAAATCCACGTATAACACATGCGCGCTATCGTCAACAGCTAGAACGCTGTATTCAACATATAACTGTATATTTAAACGACTATACACCTGATATATATTCAGATATGGCAATTTCAGCACAAAAATTACGACTGGCAGTCAAATGTATTGAACGCATCACGGGTCATGTAAGCACAGATGATATACTGGATGTTGTTTTTCGTGATTTCTGTATTGGAAAGTAATCAATTTTGCAAAAAAAAAAATAAATCTTGAAGAGACTGATCTAGTAGAATCTGGGAAAGTAATTTTCTTTTTTCTGGGTTCGAACGCAAATCAAATATTGCCTGAATGCAAATGAGCTTTTTTTGATGTTGCAAGTGGAAAAATTGCTTCGCGGTGTTGTTTTATTAATGAAAACTCTTAGGTTCCTCTCGACACTCACAACTAAAAACGCAGAATTCTCGCAACATTTGTCAATTTTTCGAGAAAACCAAGAAAATCAACGAATTGCGGACTTTTATCTGAAGCGTAGCCAAGAACTGTTGGTCCTAGTTATATAAAGTACATCTTAAACTTTTGTTCGTTAGGATTAGAAACATTTTTTTAAAGTTACCTACAGCTTAAGACAATATATATAAATAAAAACAGTTATCAACATTAAATATAATAATAAAAAATTAACATTATTTAATTGTGTAATTGTAATTAATAATAATCAGTCCACAAAAAAAAACAAAAATTGATGCGATTATAAAAAAATTTAAAATTTTTTTAAGTACATGCATATTTTTAAAGATGCCAATGATAAGGGCTTATTTATATGTTAATAAAAATACATTATATTGACTTTTTCGATAAGTAACTTTTAATTGAAAAAATTGTCAAAATTTCAAAAAGTTGACTAAATTCAAAAGCTGTTGTTGGTATGAATTATATATGATAATTATTATATTCATTCTATTATTCTATTATTATGGCTAAGAAAAACTCATTAGGATGTAGACTGTCAAATTCAACCGACTCTCTTTGATTTGATTTTTTTTATTTTTAAGTAATTCACCTCTTATTATAACTAAAAAAAAATCTCACTTTTTTTGAAATCGCACGCACCGTATTCATGTTAAGCAACGCGACTCAACATGAAGGACGGAATTCCCCTTTTTACATGCTAATTGAAAAACTCTTCACATGTAATTTTCAGTAAAAACCAATCATACATAGTGACGCAAATCGGAGCTCTAGTATATTTTTAAGGAAGGAATGAATTCCCCTTCTTACACGCAAATTAAAAAAATTTTCACATGTGATTTTCAGTAAATAAAATCCAATCGTATGTAGCGAGTCAAATCGAAACGACGCAAATAGGATCGATGCAAATCGAAGCTCTAGTGTATTTGTAATATTTTAAGGAAGGAAGGAATTCCCTTTCTTACACGCAAATTGAAAAATTGCACAATTTTCATGTGATTTTCAGTAAAAAAAATTCAATCGTATATAGCGACGCAAATCGAGGCTCTAGTGTATTTGTAATATTTTTAAGTTGTATTTCAACAACCGTATTAAGGTCTTTATGCGTATAAAGCGAAAATGTGTATTTTCTTCAGTGTAGACTATAGTTTAAGATCAAAAGAATTGCGAAGACACACGAATATCAACATTGGTTTGTGGACGGACAATTCCCAAAAAAGTTTAAATTAAGATTTAATTTTTGCCAACTTAGGCAACACCCTGTTTGGTAATATTCGGTACACCCTCAAAAAGCGATAAACAGCAACACTGTCAGCTGTTTGCTGTTGTCAGTTTATAAATATAGGCGGATAATTTCTAATTGCTCGCAGGAAATTAAAGTTCATAAAATCTATTCATTTTAAAATACATTCCAACAATGTCCGATTTAGCAAAAGATTTTGATAAACCTGATTTTAGTGTTGATAAATGTATGTACTCTGTGCTTTTACTTTTCACAAGTTCATTATTGACTTTATTTCCAGACACAAAGCAGCTGGTCAAGGAATGCGTTGGAGGGCCAGATTTGCAGCAACGCAAAAAAGAAATTCAAACTTTTAGCGATCAAACATCGGCGAGTCTAAAGAAACATGTTTATGCAAATTATATGCAATTCATTGAGACTGCCAAAGAGATTTCACGTAAGTTCACTCGATCCTGATAACCTGTTTTAACTGTATAAACAACTTTAGAGGATAACATCCAATCCAAGAGACATTTTTGCTCCGCGTTCTACATAAAACAGTGACGCCACTGATGCTTTTGTCCATGTCACTTATGCCAGATGTGCATTACTTATTTAATAGATAAGCTAGTCTTAATGAAATGACTCGATTTCCGGCGCTCTGCAATGATGCAATACTTTTACCATTCTTACTCCTAGTAGTAGTGGCTACTCGGAACCAGCTGCTATCATCGAATTGAAGATACACGTTGCCAAAAACAACAAACATCGATTGAACAACAGCTCAGAACTTGCTTTCACTATAAAGCATGAAGCTATTCAAAAGCTTTACTGCTTCCAATATCTAGGCGGTGTGATCGAAAGAACAATATTCGGTTGGTTGGGGCCAGAGCTGGGTAGGATATTAGGAATTAGAATCCACTTTTTCAATTCCATGGCCAAAGAAATTGACTTATTTATTTTAATTCTATTCCAAGGCATCAATTTTTTTCAATCCGAGGGAAATTCCAAATTTTGATTGCTCTCCAGAAATCAAAATTTGAAATTAAAAAAAATTAAATCCTTTCCAAAGGGTATTGAAATGTTGATTCCTGGAATCTTATCAATTTTGATTGATAAGAAATTGAAATTTCGATTCCTGGAGTGGAATGACTTCGTTGTCCGCTTTTCTGGCGATCCGAACGAAGTTGCAAGTGCTACATGTAAATATCGGCGAGCTCACCGAGGGTAATTTTTCTATTTGTGCGCATTACAAGCGCAAAAAGCTCGTCAAGAAATATGTGATATCAAAGAGATTACAAAAGCAATTGCATTAAAATGTAGAAGTTTTGTTCTGTTTACTGCTGTGATTCTTAACTGATCAACGCAAGAAATAGAATAAAGTAGGCTTGCAGACTAAACTAACAGCCCTATTCTGGCAGCTTAACAAAGCTCACCACATTAACAAAAGATTTAATATTAACACGTTGTTAATGTTCCGTATTCTGGCAAAAATTTAAAAGCTCTTTTCTATACTATTTTGTTAATGTCAGAAAGTGTCTTAACAACGAGTGTATTTCAGTATTGAGCTAAGCAAAATTATTTTTTTTTATAAAATTTAAAAGGCAGGACAACGTGGTTTTAAATATTTACAACCATGTCTTAAAAAAACATTTATTTTCATTGATATCAATAAAAAAAAATTTTGGATTTACGAGTATCGAACCTACGCACGCGAGCTATGAGTTCAAAGTCCTAACTACTTCGCCACGTTGCCTTGTATATTCAAGTTTCTTATTACTCTATTTGTTATTTTATTAATTTAAATTTAAAAAGTCAAAATTTGACAAGTTTACCACGAAAGCTTTTGTGTGGGGAATTCAAAAGCTTTTATGTTGTTAATGATTTTTTAGAATACCAATATTTACATTTCATAACAATTAGATTAACACGAGCACCTTTATTATTTCTTGTTAAGTCAACAAGCAGAATAGGGCTGTAAGACTAAACTTCGGCTAACAAAGCTTACTGATGATATGACGTTGCGGTCATTGAAACTAGTATAAGCAGCTCGTTGCCCATTTTAATGCATTTTGCGCTTGTAATTTTTTTGTTGTTTTTTGCACTAAAAGTACTGAACAAGAAGCTCTGTACAAAAATATCAGCGTTAGTATTGGCATATTATAGGCACATGTTCATTATAGGGTTCTACAAAAAAGCACATGTCCATTGAAGGGTTTAGCAAAAAGGCACATGTCCATTCAAGGGTTGAACAAAAAGGCACATGTCCAGTTTGTCCCAGCAAAAGAGCACATCTCCATTATCATATATTTGTCATCGACATAATAAAGTATTCCAAATGCTTCATAAATTTCATAACAACTGACTGTGTTGACAACAGCTTAGTTGTAAATGTTTCCACCAACTATTTGTTTTTCGCCCCACAATCCTGATTAGTTGCATATTCCTTTACTTATAACTCGTTTTGATTTTCTTCTTATATAGATTTGGAATCAGAAATGTATCAACTATCACATATACTGATTGAACAACGCAATATTTTGTGTTCACTTACGGATGATAAAGCAAAAGGTTCTCAAAAAAAGCAATCTCGCGATACTGAGGATGATGGACAAACACAAGAGGAAACTGAAAATAATCATGCAACACGCGCAGTTAAGGAAATGGTACAGGGCTTTAATGGCAACTTAGAAGGAAAAACATTTTTAAATGAAGGTGCACTTATCGAGCTGGATGCAAATGATTACCGTCCAATACAACGCGTATTCTTTTTCTTGTTCAATGATGTTTTAATTGTGTGCAAAGTAAAACATGATAAGTGCGTAACATCTTATTTTACTAAAAGAATACAAATTTAATAATATAACTTTTTAGACGTTTAGAATTTTTGTCTGAATATGATCCACGAAAGATTGCAGTAATTAATATTAAAGATTTGGATGGCGTCAAAAATGCTATTAATATTATTACACCTGACGGCTCGAAAATATTCCAAAGTGTTACAGCCGCTGGCAAGGTAAATTAAAAATATAGTGATCACTTAATATAATTTTGTACTCAAAATTTCCTTTAACCAGATTGATTGGATTGAGAAACTGGAAGTTGCGTTCCGCTTTGATCAACAGAAGAAAACAACCAACAAAAAGGGTCAAGCTCCCCAACCACCTAGCAATAAATCCTCCAAGCATGCATCACTTAGTTTAGAATCACCCGCTGACAGTAAATCACTACAAAACGATCTTAGTCCAACTGATTCTCAAAGTGGTAAAATTGTTGAAAATTATGGCCCAGAGTGGATTACAACTGCTAGCGAAGAAATACAAACGCTTATCGCACAACGTCACTTTGAAGATGCTCATGCACTAATGAAGCGAACACAAGAATATTTAGCACAGGATGGTAAATTTTTGAATGCAACTGAAATCGCAGAGAAAATCAAGACACTTGAAATGAATTTAACTAATGTGCTGCTGCAAGAGCTGTCCAGTTGTCATTGTCGCAATTTACAAGTTACTTTACGTGCATCACGGCGACCACTAAAACTTTTAGCTGATATGGGACGTGCGCGTCAGGCTTGCGGTACACTGTTGAAAGTTTGTACTGTTGCTTTGCGTACAGCACAACGTGAAGCACGTAAAAATAATGCAGAAATATCGGAGTTATTTTTTTGTGACTTGGCACAAGTTGCTTGTGAATTTCTAAGCGCATTTGAACAACAGCCAGCTTGTGTTAGTGGTAAGTAACATTGAGAATTAAGAAAAAAGTTGAATTCTTTAACTATTCATGTTTTTAATTTCTAAGCACTTGTTGTTTGGTGCAATGCAGAGCTACAATACTTCGCTGGACAACTGATAAAGCATTATTTAACTAAAGGCAGTCAGCTAGAAGCTATTGCCAAATGTATTGAAGGCATACGAAAGCCATGTGCAAAGGTATAGCATGCATTACAAAATATTTAATATTTAATTATACCCTTTGCCAAGCATGAAAATATTCATTCATATCATGAATTTCTAGAGAAATTTTTCCCTCGAATTTTATTTAAGATTTTATATCGATTTGATTCAAAATATTTAAACACAAAATAAGCATTTAAATTGGACCCGCCCCACTAATCACTCTCATTTTTTGTTTCTCTTGCAGCTGACTGAAATTGGCTTAGATCTTTCGTATCACCTCGAAGGGCTGTTACGTGGCACACTTTCACAATTGATTGAAGAATCACGCGTACGTTTGCTTGAGACTGTTGGCCGTTCAGAGGACACTTGGCAACCATTTAATTTACAAACAAAATCCAATCTTAAGCGTTTGCTACTCGAGTTGGATACTCTCGGTATTGATATGCGTTCACAAACTACTGGCGAAACTTGGATTAATCTAACACAATCAACTGTAAATTTTACACGTCATTTCCTACAGTTAACACAGCATTGCGGCTATTTGGCGAAGAGTGAAGTGTTGTCACAAATATTGGAACTGTTGTTAAGAGATTTGCTGTTGGCGCAACATGCGGTCAAACCATCTCCAGGCATGAGTGTTGATGTAAGTTGAAGAATTGCGAACTTTTTCAAAAAAAAAATATAACATTGTTCTTATGCTTTTTAGCTTAATTTTGTTATGAAAAACAAAAGTTTTCTGCTCGAGCAGCTTCTGCCTATAGTTATTGGAAAATTTCAGAAAATCTCTGGCAGCAAAGCGAATATTCTATTAGAAATTCAAAGGCAACTTCGCAAGCAGCAGGGAGTACCAGTACCGAAACAACGTAGCATTTATCAAACTGATGTGCTTTAATTATTATATGCTATTATTTCTATAAAATTTAAATTAAATAACCATGCCAACGCTTAAAATAAAGTTATAAAATCTATATATGTAAATATTGCGTAAATTCTTATTTGATGCAACACTTTTTTAGTTTGGGTTGAACTATGCATTTGATGGTCATTGTTCTCAAGCTTACTTTAAATGATAAATAAAGAATCAATTGGAAAGCTTAGAAGCTCAATAATTAGCGTGTTCGTCAATAACGATGTTAGCTTATGGTTCAAGCCCCACAGCTGCCCAGCGAAGTATGTTTTTCTATATACTTAGCTCCTTCGCAACTCACTAGCAATACTTCGGAAGTATAATGGCTTTTCTCAAATATAACGTAAACAGTAAATGGACACATCAGAATAGCGCACTATGTGAAAAAGTAAGAAAAACACGTCCAGCTGAATTGAGGAAATGGTACGACATATGCTATAGGAAAGAGAAGTTATATTATGTGACGTTGCACAAATAAATCGCTTAAAGCGACACACGTCTGTAATCCACACGCTAAGCCCAGCGGCAAATAGATGAAGTACTCTAATTTTTCATGTATGAAAAGCTATACCCTTTGTGTTGTTTGTTTCACAAATGAAATTGTCACTGTGATATTTTGTTTATTTGCTTGCTGGCTGCCTGCTTTGTATATGGAGCTGTAGGCAGTTTGCTTGCTTGTATATGGAGATGTAAGAGGTCTTGCCTGTTGGCTGCATGCTTTGTATGTGAAGATGTAGGCAACTCGCTAAACTATACAGGCACTTAGTAAGAGATGTTTTAAGGCAATCTACCTTTCGTTTGTTACACATTGTGTTCAAAGGTTTAGGCAAGCTGCCAACAAAGCGGTCATCTCCTTGTAAAAAGAATTTACAGCCATTTCATGGTTGGCTACTATCTCGCCATTTGAGTCGCCGAGTAAAAATTGGCTTTATAAACATACAGCCAATATCTTCTCGGCGACTAAAACGCGAGATAGTAGCCAACCATGAAAGGGGGGTTACAGTTGTGGCTGGAGTTGTGAGCATTACTGCCTACAATGAGTATAACTATTCATCGATGTTGTTTATAACATATTTGCCGCTGGGAGTTTTTATACAATAAAAAGAGCTTAACGTTGATGGGGAAAATTAAGTTTTTTAGTGGAATTGAAATTTGGTTTCACCATTAATCTATGAAAGGTAGGTCAAATCGTGTCAAAAGGAAATGTTTTGGGTATGAAATCGATGTGTTTTATCTCCTCTACAACATTGGTCATGTGTATTTTTCTACTTATGGCTTACTTTCCGAGTTATTGAGCGAAATTCCTGTTTAACGGCCTCACAGCCAGGCCCACCACAATCCTGGCGACTGACGCTTATTTAGATTATCAGTCATACTTAAACTATCAATTGCTAACAAAATAAGCTTTGTAAAATTCTCAAAAGTCGCTTTCATAAATTAGGAGGTCCAACATTTGTATCAATAAAAAGAAAAAATTTAAGTAAATTATATAAAAACAGAAATCACTTACCGCATTGCGGCTTTCACAATTGAAAGATCACTGCTAAAATTTAATTTGCAAACCATTTTGGAAGCACTAGAGTATAGCTATGAATAGAGCCATAGCGGATGCGGCACTGTAATGCATTTTAGCAACAACCAATACACTCACACCACTTCAGGATTTTTAATAAATTATTTACAATAAATAAAACGAAAAATTTCGATAGAATTAAATTTAATTTATGCACTTTTGGGAGCAAATGTAAAGATTTTTAGTAAAATAACTTTTAAATTACCAACAAAAAACAACTAAACACTGCACTGGCGTCTCTGCCGACGACACCATTTCAAACGCAATTTTTCATTTTCACGCAAATTTATTAAAAGATTTTATGGTTTTATCACTTGAAACTTCTTGATAAATAGATATTAACACTTTTATTATTTTATTATTTATATATTATTGCAAAATATGCAAAATTTAACGAAACAAATAAAACCCGCACTATGCAAATTAAATCAAAACTGAAGCACGAAGTAAACTTGTCAACTTGTTTGCCGACTTGGTTAGCCTATCAAACTGTTAATACACCATTGAATGTACTTTCTAGAGGGCGAATGTACTTTCTTTTTTTTTTTTGTTATGGAAAAAAATATCTTAAAATTAACAAAATTTTGGAAAAATTTACTTAATAAAACAAGAAAAAAGGACATTCTATTTTCTTTACGCATATTTCAGCAATTACTAAAAAACGAAGTTGTATTTCATGTTTTAGCAAAGTTTACAAAGACCGTAAAGGCAGTGCAGAATGTATTTTTTTTTTTCAATAGTAGGCGGTGCCACGCCTATAACAAGAAAATACGTTTCCACGGCCAATAGACCGATGAAATTTTGTTTAGAGAAGGATTGAGCCCTAATAAAGATTATTAGAAAGTTCTTTAACTGGGCGAGGCACCGCTCTTAAAAGGAAAAAACACTGTCGCTACATCGATTTTGATGAAGTTCGGTATGGAGATAGTACTGATTCATAAGTTAACACATTTGTTTTTTAGTGGGACGGTGCTACTCCCTTTACAGGAAAAACGTTTTCAGTGCTAAGCTAATGGACCGATTTTGATGAAATTTGGTACAGAGATAGATTGAACCCTGAAAAATATATTTTTGTTATAAAGGACTGTGCCACGCCTCTAAGCAAAAAATATGCTTTTACAAAACTTATCGACCGTAAAATTTAGTAGAGATAGATTAAACCTTGAAATTAAGGTTTTTTTTTTTTAAAGTGGGTAATTGCCACGCCCCTTACAGGAAAATACATATTTTTACGGCTAAACTAATGGATCTATGGAAGGGATAGAGATAGGGATAGCATAATTCTAATTTCTTGGGAAAGATAACCAAAAATAGTTATTTTTTATGTCAGTTTTTAAATACCAAAAATAATTTTTTGTATTTCACTATGATTGATTGAAGTATTTCAGAAATAGTCCAATGGTACTGAAAATTTGTCCATTGTACCGTAGAAACACAGTACACCGAAAATATTCGACCATTATGCTACCAGAAGTGGAGTAATCTCTCTATATAATGTCGTATGCACTGATGAAGTAATCGTGGGTATCAATTTGGAAGTGGTTGCTTGTTTCCAGGACTTAAGTGAAAATTTTTGCTACATAGCTTATTCGTTAGGTTATAAGCCACGTGTATGCGATACTATCAATGTGATACTTCATAAATACCCAGGAAATATATGAAGCTTTTGACGCAAAAATGGGGAAGATTAACATTTTCATAATTTCGAAAGAACGTAGTCTGTGCCGATTTGCCGCAATGATATTTTCTATTGAGAAATACATACATAGTTTAAGCTACAGAATTGAACATTTTTCTTTAAATTGTTTCCATAAGTCTGTCTGTTTCCTTTACATAAGTTGGATTATCAGAGTTTTGGAGACCGAAATATAAATATCTTGAGAATCGTCAGGAAAGCATTTGTCTATCCAAATATCAGTAATGGTTCGATGCATAAGCCCTACTGAAATAATACCGTATATCCTAGTAAAGTTTCGATGATATTCCACCACATTCGGCGGCTTTACTGTTCCTGTTGTTGTTCCGTAGGATTTTCTCTTTTTCCCTTATTTTTATCTTTACGCTTGTTTCACGGTAGGACGTTAAATTCGCGTAAAAACTACCTCTTTATACTCACAAATACTAGGCTGAAAAAAAATATTTTAATACTATATACTTCCTTATGACAATTTTTTTTTTTTTTTGTTAAACCAAGTCGTATTTATTGGAAAAGAAATGCATGAAATATATATCTTTGATTACACATATTTTATTTTTAATTTATAATATAATTATATACATAGATAACCACATTAATTAATTTTAAAGAGCGAATTTCATTTTACGCAGATTTAAGGCGTATTGCAACGACATGCATAAAAGTAAGCAACCTTATTGCAAAAGGTTTTGCTTTAAAAAAATTAATAACAGTACGCCTTAAAAATTTTGCAAAATAAAACTACGCTACTTGCGAAAGTAAATTTAATTTATAATTATAATAAAAGTACACAGTTATTTTATATAATTCATTCTTTAATTACTCATTTTTTATTATAAGATTATTATGCTTGAAATTTATTTTTTTTTTCTTTAATTATTATCTTAAGCAAAAAAATGTTGCAAAAATTATTATTATTATAATTATTAATATTATGTTACTTCCTTAAGTTCATGTATTGTTAACAAAGTTTTATTTTCTCCTACGAACTTTGCATATTAATATAATAATCTTCTAAAATCTAAAATGTGTTTTGTGTGTTTTACTTTTTTACTTTTTATTTATTTATTTATATATACTTTGTGTATGTGTGGGTTTTTTAATAATTATTAAATTTGATTTCTTAACTGTTATGAATAAAAGTATTTATATGCGTAAGATTTTTAATTAATTCAAATTTAAGTTGGTTTACTTTTTTAATTTGCAATAAGTTATAGGACGACATAACAAAAATACAAATATATAAAGCAATGAATGAATTCGAATGTACTAAAAAATAATAAAATAAAAGTATAATGGAAGAGAAATTTTTAAGTAAAGAAAAAGTTAAATAAAACTGTAATAATATAGAAATAAAATCCCTGAACTGAAGATTTTTTTCATGTTATATTTCTTCTTACTTTCACTTTTGTGTTAACGCTAAAATAGTATTTTATTTTTCGTCTAATCAATTTGCTCTTAATGTTTTCTTTTTGTGTATCATCGAATTAATTTTTTGTTTTTTTTTTTCTTTTATATTTTATTTAACTTAACATTACTTATTTCCTACATTTTATATATTTATAATTATTTTTCAACTTTATTTCTCTGTTTTAACTGTCAATATTTTCATTTTCGTGCTTTCAAATTTGCATGGATCAGTTTCTTGTTGTGTTGTTCTGTTTTATTTTTGCTTGTTTTTCTTTTTAATTATAGTATAATAAATGTTAAAATTAATACATAACTTCGTAAACTGTGGCCTTCTTATCCCCGGAACCCGTCACAATGTATTTGTCATCGGTTGATATGTCGCAGCTAAGTACGGATGATGTTTCTTTCGACTGAAATAACAAAGAAAATTTAAAATTAAATTCCTTAAACATTTTTTTAGTGTTTTTTTAATGGAAGTGATTGATATTATTATGAAAATTACATTATTACAAATTAAAATGTTGTAGTCTTTCTTAAAAACATTCATTTGATTTGTGATTTGTTTAACATACCTGGAATATGCTTGCGCCATAAGGTGTTCGCCATGCATTAAGCAAATTATCTTTGCCAGTCGAAACGAACCATTTGCCGCATGTAGCGAAACGCAACGAAAGCACGCAGCTTTCATGCAAATGTAACTGATATTTGTCTGGTTTAGATGCATGCAATACTTCTACATGTGAGTTTTCCATACCAACAGCAAGCCAATCTCCTAAAGAAAATTTATATGTTAAATGAAGATGTTTCAATTTAGTTTTAACTTTTCTTTTTACACACCTGTCGGACAATATCCGAGTGAAAATATTTGAGAACTGAAATCATGCTGTTGCAACTGACGACCCTCACGTAAGTCCCATGAACGTACCGTGTTATCCAGACCTCCTGTCCACAAGCGTGAACCATCTGGGCTGATATCAATGCACGAAGCGCCATCCGTATGTCCCTGGAATTGACGCACCAATATCTCGTTGTGCAAGTCCCAAACCGCAATATTGCCATCGCTGCAGCATGAAAAGCACACTTTCGAATCAGGACTAATAGCAAGTGCATAGCAAGCCGGCGCCGCCGATGTGAGTTCTGCTTTAATGCGTGGCGTGGGGCTGGCCAAGTCCCATATGGAGAGATTGGACGCTTCACCGCCAACAATAAGAGTGCGTCCATCTGGTAGAAGCTTAACTGAACGTATGTAATTGTCACGTTGCAGGCAATCTAGCTGGCTAACGGGATTCTTATTGCCTGGCTGTGAAATGTCCCACACTTTGACGCAACCCTTGCCGCCGGTATAAACGTATTTTGTGGGATTCGAAATAGTAACGGCGCAAACGACTTCACCGTGTGACAATGTGTTGATTTGACGTGCATGTCGCGGTATGCCAACGCCAACTAGTGCATCTGGCGGAAAGGGCACGGGCTGTAGACTACCTTCGCCGTTCATGTGGAACGAATAAGCGCTGCAGAAAAATAAATATTGTGAAAGTTTCAGAATTTTCAAATTCAGCACAACTTACGGCTTTCCACCAGTCAAAGCCGAAGGATGTGGAATGCCATTTGTCCGTACATGTGCATGTGGATCATAGGGCAAAGGCGGAGGACGTCCATATGCCGGATCAGATGGTGGCCTTTGATATGGATCAGCTGGCCGCTGATACGGTGATGCTGGATAACCAGCTGGCGGTGGACCACCTTGTGGCATCATTTGTTTTGGATTAACGCCCTGAGATGATGTGGCATTCGGTGTTGGAGTACGTGCTTTAGCGCCAGGAGTACCAGGTTTATCCATCTGAGCGAAAAAATAAACATTTAAATTAATTTTAAAAGTATCTATATTGAAAACAATAACGTACATCTTTTGTTTTAAGGCTGGGAGTTGAGCGCGATGAACTTGAGCCCGAACGTGATGGTGGCCTTTCAGTTTGTGGTTTTGCGCCACTGCTTCCTGGTTTATCTAAACGTTCGCCATTTAAACTTTCGCGATCGCGTGCTTCCATTGACATGTGTTCGCCATTAGGGCGTGGCGAGTGGGATTCCTTAAAAGTTTTTGGGTAATTATTATTAAATTACAATTACTTGTATGAGCAAAAACACTAAATAAATAAAAAATTTTAAGTAAAATAGCGTAGGGCTTGAACAAAGGTTCTATAACTATTTTGATCCCTAGCTCGTTATTTTGTTCTGTGCCAGCTAATGCCGATTTCTAACACATTCATTTCCCACCATCTAGCGCCACGAGAACCTGAATCTTCCTCAGCATTTATTGCATTGGAAGTTCCACTAGAGTGCTGATTGGCAAGTTTCTCTAGCATCTTTCTTCATGGTATGCAGGATCGTGTTGAAGCATAAGCTGCAGACTAGAGGCCCGCACAATAAAGAGGGACCCGCACCACAAAATTGAAGACCAAAAATTGTCATATCAAACTCATTAAGATACACTACGAGAGCTTTAAATGTCGCATCGTCCGCAACATTAATTAATCCACCAATCGAACCAAATGCAGGGGTCAAGCGAGGTTGCTTGATATCTCCTCGTCATTTTGCAGGATAATGTGCTAAGCCGTACTCTTACTGGCATTCATGAAATTCAATGGAAGTTTGGGAATCATCTGGCTTATGCCGATAATATGGCCCTGTTGTCGTCAAGATCGTCCGATTTACAAACCAACCTTAAATGTCTCAGCGAACAGGCGTTCATTGTTGTACACGTATTAAGTGACACTTAGGAAATATCGAGAATAAAGCTCCCTTCAGATTTTAACATATACGAGAACAACAAAAGTAACAATACATCATTCTATTACCTTGCTAGAGTTCTTACTACTAAACGCGGTACTGTAGAAGACATAGCATTGAGAATAACAAAGCGACAAGTGTGTTTCAATAAAATTTGGAAGTCAAACATAATCTCAACATACCAAACAACGAATAAAGAACTTCATTTGGCCATAAGCTATACTTCCGTCTCAACTGAGATTATGAAAAGATCAGCGCTGTGGTGGAACTCGCATGGAGAAAGATGCCGAGGAAGGCTGTTGTGAATTTCTGATATTGCGATAAATTCATTCACAAAAATGTATGGAAGCATCGTCATTTTTGCTTAAAATGAGGAATCAGAACTTAATTTTCAGTATGCGTTTAGTATCTTTACTTTGATACATTAAAGGACGAGCTCAAAATAGTGATTTTTTTTACATAAAGTAAGAAATTTTAATAAGTAATCATTCACGTCAGATCATTTCAACATATTACAACCATAATTTTTATGACAAATGTTGACTCAACTCACCATTTCATTTGCAACATCTACGACTAAATCTTGATCGCTTTTCTCTCCTTCATCCTCCTGCAAAATTTTGAAAAATAAAAAAAAATATTTATCAGCAAGCTGTTTTCCAAATTGGAAACTACGTAAATAAAAAAAAACATACTTAAAGAATATTGTAATGTAGGGCGAAAAGAGCGAGAGTGTGTGGAAAATTGTAAATTTTTAAAACTAAAGCAGAGACTACATTTAAGAAAAAATAAAAAGAGAACAAAAAACAAAAAACCAAACAGTAATAATAATAAAAACATATACAAAACTACACAGCTTAGGACTTGAACCCTAGGAAATGGTGAGTTGAGTATTGAAAACAAGACATTAGTTTCTAGGATAACACACAATTTTAGTTTTATATTATACCAAACAAACAACAATTCGTTAATAAAAAAAGCACATAAAAACTACAATAAAAATAAAGAATTTCGTCAACACCGATAATTATCATTATCAACTCACTTGAAGTTTTTCATCTTTTCGACGTTTTGAATCGTTCTCGATGTCCAATGGTGAGCGTGTGCGATACTTTTCACGATCGGCTGGTGAGACAGAATTACGCTAAAAAGTATACAAATAATAGGCGAATACAAAAAACAAATCAAATTGAATTTCAAAAAATTATTATCAATATTCAAAAACATTGCATACCAATCTCTCTTCTGCACCTGCTGGTCCATCAAGACCTGTCGGTTTTATATCGGGACGATGATGTTCGGGTGGTGCTTTTAAAAGTCCCTGTGGGCCATGTGGTAAGCCCATTGAGGCACCTAATGCACCAAACGGTCCGCCCAATGGACCGAGAGCACCCATTGGTTGTGGTGGACCACCTGGTACTTGCTGTGCGTGTATTTGTTGCTGCAAATAATAAATAAATGCACATAAATTATACATAATTGTTTACGATTTTGAATTGAATACAGTATAAAATGATTAAAAGTTTTGTAAAAGGCAGATATTGAACAGTTAGCGCATTATTTACAATGTGCTTAATAAAATTAATGTAACTTAGAAGACCCCTTTCTAATAACTACAAGACAAAACTGATTTCTTAAAAAATGTTAAACATACAAAAATGTGATAAATAAAAAAACGAACACAATTGTATATAACATATAATATATAACTAATAATATATAATAATTAGTATTGCGAAAAATAACTTGTTTTTGACTTCAGTAAGAATATCGGATGAGACCAATATTAAACGAAATTATATCATCTAGGAAAAGGTTATTGTCAAAAGTTACCCAAAGAAACATGCCCAAAACGGACTTACTTAGTTGATACTCTTTCTTACTTTTTCAATTTGCGTTTAAAATGAGGTAAAGGATGATCCAATAAGAGCTTCCTAGTTTGTTTTAAACCGAAACCAATATCAGCCGAGCTGTATGAGCTGTATTTTATAGGCCTTCAAACCAAGATCTCGCCTCAAGATACGCCACAATGATCCATAAAAGATGCCCAAAGCCTGAGATCGGCGACGAATCGATTGTTCAAGGTTTTCACGAACACTCTCTGCTACTGCAGAAATATTCTCAAAGTTACGGGCTGTATGCACTCTGATTGAATGATAAATGTTCAATAGTGTAAAATTGGTTCGAAATTTGGTGATGGTGTTACGAATAGTGCGCTCAGTTGGATGCTCATAACGACCAAAAGAAGTCTATAACATTCTCTAAGTGATGACTGATTTTGATAGTAAGTTTCCACAATTAATAAACGTTGTTCATGATTGAGTCGTATTGAATACTGAACACAAACGTCATATGGACAAGCCATTTGACACATGACAGCTGTCAAAACAACCCAGTTGGAAAAGGGGCCTCGTATTGGATCACCCTTTAGTAGCAAGTAATAGGTGACAGCAATTCAATTAAGTAAAAAAAATACCATTTAAATTCATAGATCTGGATAACGGAAAAAAAAATTTCTACAAAAAAGTTTTTCGTATCTTCATTAGTTTTTGCAATATGAAGGCTTAAATCTTTACTGAATTTAATCACTACATATATTACATCGATAGGGCGCAATTTAACCATTGAATTTGGCAGATTTCAACAAAAATTTTGTACCCACTGAGTTTTTGAGGTGTTCTTATTTAAAGATCAATTTCACTTCGGTGCTAAATATTTCAATAATGAATCAGATATGAAAATTTTTCTTTTAATATTTTTTGTTCAGTTTATTTATATTGGATGACCAAATTATGCCTGCAACTGACACTAACTGTGAGATAAGTTACTCTAAACTACTAGACTTTAAGCACGAATTATAAAAATTGGTAGGAATTATGGATAAAATTATCATGACATTTTTTGTGCAGAATTTTAAATCATAAATATTTTATTTATAAGCGCATTCCTGTACGAGCAGCCAAGAAAAATAAAAGAAATTAAGCTTTCAGAATCCCCAATCCGGCTAATTTTTTATGTTTCACCATTGTAATTTTTATGTAACTATTGATCCCGAAAATCTTTCACATGGCGTATCTTGGATTAGTTTTGATTTCATCAACTTATTAAGATCTTGCCATTTTTTTAATTTTCCCTATGGAATTTCAAACATTTGCTGCAATACTACATGGTTGGGTTTAAAACGTTTGATTTCCCTCAGTTGTTCTTATTTGTCTTATTGCATATAAAAAAAAAAAATTTTAACTTTTTTTACCTCTACAGTGTCATAATACAATAGGGTAAGTTCATTTTCCTGAGTATTTAAGATTTGCGGAAAAAAATGTATTTTTTTTTTCGTACAAATAACAAAGGACCAACATTTTTTATTTTTTGTTTACTTGAACCAGACACAAGAACTTCAAACAATTGGAGATTCTTAGAAACATCATCAACCATCAAAGTCAAGCAAAATAACTGAGCTGTCAAAATAATACTCTTACACTCATAGTATATACACTTTTACACTTGTACAATTGTAGCTTTGTAGCAGATGTGTAGATTGATGATGTATTTTGTTGTTGAAAGTGTAGCTTCTGTGTAGTTTGTGTTTAAGTACAGTGATACGACACCACATTCACTGAAGAGTGGGTATCGCACCACTTTTGTTTATTTTAAAACATTGGAGCTTAAAAAACCACACTGAGAAACTAGTTGTAAGCCTCGCCTACATTTTACCCAGTCCTTATTGCGGACAATTAGGTTCATGTACCAAATTTCACAACTTGTCATAAGTACACTGCGACTTTTGAAGAACTGATAGTGCTTCAACTTACCCTTCTCATACAATGAAAGCTGAAAACCTGCTGTTTCGTTAACCAAAACGAAAATTTCCGAATATTTTGATTGCCGAAGTACTTTGTAGTTTAATTTTCGCAAGCACAAGTTGAAGCTGTAGCAGAAGTAGTGAAAAATATCAAAAGTTTTTAAGGGCTGGCATCCTTACGAAATGGCTGTCAGGGGCAAATTGCCATTATGTTTTATATTAGTCATTTTTATTTTTTAACCAAAAACAACCAAATTTTTGATTTTACGTTTAGTTACCAAATTTTTTTATGAAATATAGCTATCAGTTTTAATTTTTATTAAAAACAATAAAAAGCTAAAAGCTAGGCCGTGGACCATATGAGGCTGTTTCAGGGCTATATTCTTGAAAAATAACCGATGTTCTTCAAATTCAATTCAAAAAGAATGTTCCAATAAACGCAACTATAATCTTTATTAATAAGGGGCCGTCCATAAAATACGTGAGTCAAAATAGGGGGAGGGGGTCCGGCAAAGTCTGACCAAATCTCACCAAGGGGGAGGAGGGGTCAACGAAAATCTCACGTTAACTTTTTAATGCAGACCGTATACATTATTACAGCAGACTACACTTAAAAATTATAAGGCAAGTTTCACGGAAATAAGGGGGGAGGGGGTCGCGCCAGGACCCACCAAATCTCACCAAGGGGGTCCGAATTTTCAAAAAAAAAACACCTCACGTAATTTATGGACGGCTCCTAACTGTCTCACCTATTTTACAATCAACAATGATCCTCATTACTTTTGTAGAAGCCTGTTTGAACCATCATTTGAGATTTTTTTTTATTTTAAGAAAATGCAAAACATGCCTCACATCAGACTTGGGTATTTTTGGATAACATTTTTTTCAATTACAATTACAAGTAATCATTCACTTGTAATTGAAAAAAGAAATTAAGAGTAATTGAAATTGAAGTTTTTTCAATTGCATTAATTTCAATTACATGTAATTTAAAATTACAATTACATGCAATTCTAATTACTTTTGTAATTGGACTTGTAATCCATGAAAATGTAATCCCTTAGAGAATATTAATCCATTACTTTTGCCAAGTAATTTGAAACGAAATATAATTGATTACTCATTTTTCTGCAATTAAAATTTGAAACAATATTTTTTGAAGCGATAGTTATATAAAATTCACAAAAAATATTTATGCTTTCGCGTGACTGACTCATTGAGTCAATTACGTCGACCTCAGATTCCTCAAGCTATCGTAAAGAAGATTTGGTTTGTGGGCTTATCTTATAACGTAGAGGTGCATACAAACAATAATATGTATTTATATGAATGTAACTCATATTTATATATTGTAATTGATTACTTGAAATATTGGAAATTACAGATAAAAGTAATCCATTACAAATTTCGTTCAATTACTTTGCTTTTTAATTACATATTTTGGATTATAGTAATTTCCGTCGTGTATACACTTTCAATTACATTAACATGTAATTGTAATTGAAACATTTCAATTACAATATTACAAGTAATTGTAACCAATATGTAATTGTAATGTAATTGATTACGCCCAAGATTGTCTCACATTAGTATTATATGATAAACAAATAAAGCCTATTTCGAGTAAACAAAACATAAAATTGTTAAATGTAATAACCATTTCATTGGACTAAGTTTAAACGGCAATGAGAAAATTTCATTCACACTATATATAAAGCTATTGTAAGAAAAATAATTCCACTGTTGCAATGCATTAGCCCCATGTCTGCTTATAATCAAATGTTGAGGGTTTCCATAATTAAAAGAAAATAGTGCATAGAGAACAATTACTAGGAAATTTGTAGCGCAAACTATTTATTTTGAATTTTGATTTGACAGCTGCATTAAAATATTATAAACGAATTTAAACAAAGTAGTAAAAACAAAAATACATTACAGTTATTGGAAAAAGACAGTCAAAAACTAAAAATTTGTATGAATTTTTATACGCACTTTGTTAAATTTAAATAACAAAATCGATACCAAAATAAAAACAAACGTTATTTACTATTTAATTTAAAACACATAAGATGTAAGTTTCTGTTTTTGTTTTTGTTTTGTAAGGTGTGTAACTAAAATAATGAAATTTTTGATTGAACTAATTTGAGTACCAATTTGTTATGATAAAAAGCTTGCATCACGATGAAGCATTTAAAATTGAAAATATCTTGCTTGCTTAAAATTTCAATGTGTGAAAAATTTTTATTTTTAATATGTTAACTTCGAAAACAGCACAACAAACAAAGCATTGGAAAAATTGTAAAATTTTTCAGGTATTAATAAAAATGGTCAACCAGTAAATGAAAACTAACAATAAGATAACAAAAATTAACGAACAAGAGCAGAAAATGCATGACCGGCAAATTTGCTGAATGTTGCACAGAAAAATATCAGTTTATTTACTCGTATTTAACTGTTTTGTTTTATTTAATTTAACTTACAAGAAGTTGTTGAATTCCCTGTTGCTGGTGCTGTTGATACAACATCAAAAACAAATTGTTTTAATAAAAAATTTGGTAGCATTAAAAATTATCGGAGATTGTTGTTGTGAATGAATTTTATTGGGAATATAAAAATCGAGGTAGGTGTTGGTTTTACAAAAAGAAGAAGAAAAAGGAACACAAAGTTATGGTTAATTATAAAAATTATATTTAAGTTAAACGCTAAATAAATGAGATATTGCAAAAAATAAAATGAACAAAAAATCAAATGAAGTATCAGTTTTTTTTTGTTTTTTGTTCAAATTTTTTTCCCCTGTTTTGGCAAACCATAAGTAGACAAATCACTTTTTTTTATATATTAACTTACGGAACTAATTAAATATTATATAAACTTTTGCGTTTATTTTTCTAACAATGCTATTCACACTGTGTTTCCTTCAATGGGGCATTGTGAAAGTCGTGAAACGGGGAGGTGTACGATTATTGACTACTGAAAAGGGTACTTTATAATTTTTTAAATGCCATTCCAAGTTCTACCGTTTCTGGCTTAGACTTAAACTCAGCTTTGAGTTTTTTCGTCAGTATTTTACTAAAAAATATATACATTTACATACACGCGTAAGTGCGGAAGTACATCGCTTTTCAGATGACCTACCCGCTAAAGCGACACCATCATTACGATCTAATGAAGATTTTCCTGCCGGGAATATTGGTCAGTCTAACTTGTCCGTTTGTGATTTTGCATAGGAGGCGCAATTACTAGCGGTGATCATAGATTCACAGCAAAATCTCAAAGGATTTGCTAAAAACAATCAAATCAATAACTCTCTTAAAGTTATTCCTTCAGTTTACATTGGGTTAACCTTTTCGTAGTATGAAATTTTAAGACTTCCCTTATCTATGCAATGTTAAATATTTAATTTTTATTTATTCGATTCGATTTTTTTTTAATTTTTTTCAGTCAATAAATCGTCATTTTATTTAACTTTATTTTTTGGTAATAGGGATTGTTTGAAGTTTGATAAATTTTTCATTTTGGTCATATTACTACATAATAAGCAGTGCACCAAAT
Organism: Tricholauxania praeusta; assembly: GCA_949775025.1. Classification (NCBI taxonomy): domain Eukaryota; kingdom Metazoa; phylum Arthropoda; class Insecta; order Diptera; family Lauxaniidae; genus Tricholauxania; species Tricholauxania praeusta. Next base: position 155,711,976 of record OX459029.1, read on the forward strand.
TTTGCAGAAACTTTCCAGTTGCAAATGGTGCAAAGTGTCTTCAAAAAAACTTTCATCCCAATATTATCTAAATTAAAAATGCAAAATTTAAGTTTAGATAATACTCGTAATATTTTTTTTTTATTAAATTACCAATAAGAGAAATAAAAAGAGACTCTTAAGGCGTAAAATATCCCCCCTTTTCATGGTTGGCTACTATCTCGCCATTTTAGTCGCCGAGTTAGAATTGGCTATATGTTTATAGTAAGATAGCGAGATAGTAGCCAACCATGAAAGGGCTTGTCACGGCTTGTCACTGTTTGCCACATAAAGAAGATTCGATGCGGTTTTTTTTATTTTGGAAAAAAAAAGTTTCTAAATTTAAATCGCTGTCAAACCAATTGCAAAATAATCGAATAAAATAAATTCTATAAAATCATAGCACACTAATGTTAAGGGTGCTTAAATTTGAAGGTCTCATTTTAATTTAATTTCGTTTAATTACAAGCTATGTGGTTAATAAAGCAACACAATATCTGGTTAGAGATTTTTATAAAATCGTTTGCAGTCGATTCCTCACTGAACTTTTATTTCTTTAATAAATTACCCTTTAAAAATGTAATGCAAGTAATTAAGCGAGATAATTTAAATGCAGCTCCAAGTCGATTAATTTAAATGCCGACATCTAAACAGAAAATATTTATTTTCGTCCCATCCTTATTTTTGATTTTATCAATTTTATCGAGAGAGAATTTGTGCTTACTTTACGAACAATTTATTATGATATCTTTCATTCCAAATTAGAGTATGGGATAAGCTGATAGGGGGTGCTTACTTCAACAAAATACAGAAAAATTTATCACTGTTTTTCTTAGTAAAAAAACTGTTCTTTTTAAGTTAGTTTTCAAAATAAAATCGTTTAAAATTTTTTTTTTGTAACTAAGAGAATACATAGCTTCAACTTTTCAAGTTTTAAACTAGAGCTAGCTCATTATTTAAACCTAAGATGCAAAATCCCAAAAAAGCAAGATCATTTCAGGAGTCGGTGATTAAAACATAACATTTCTATTTGAGCACTATTTTTTTATCGCTTTCCACTGACGATGCTGAATCATTAAACATGATGACACTCTTTATCTTTATAAAATATCAGCACTTGCGTCAAATATCGACTGGATTCCTTGCAAATATCGCATTTCCATTAAACAATCTTAAAAACGGTTCGAGAAAGATGGGAGGAAGAGCTCGAACATTTTAAGAAAATCTTTATCTTTATCCACTGTGGAAATTAAAGAGAAGTTTGTGAAATTGTTCTCCTACGGGTTACAAATCATCCATTTATGATTTTAAAAAAAAGTTGGTTCTACAATGTTTCCATCAAAAGGGACATAATCAACATCGTTAAAAAAAGTTAATATCTTTGATATTAATTGTGTTTCTTTTGACGCGTATATCTTCTACTTATAAAATTATCTTGTACTCACAGCGATATATAGCATTGGCATCATAATAACGAGAAAATAAAAGCTGTATATGTAAATAACTCAAAATTTGTAACAAAAAAAAGTCCATCTTTAGAAGCCAAACAAAAATATAAAGAAAAATTTGTTTGAACAGCACAACGGATAGTTTTTTAAGCATTTATGTTTTGTATCTTTATTAATTTATGTATTTAATTTATGTATTTATTACATTGTAATCAGTGAGCGCAATACTTGGAAAAACATTGAAAGATTACACTATATGACAATATTTTAGAAATGGTTTGTTTATATGACTTTTTTGAATGTTTTTGTTAAAATGAGTAGTAAATTTTTAAGATTTGACAAATCTCAATAAATGCATTTTGCGGAAAAGCTTTTAAAAAATATTTTTAAATATGCAGTATAGGGGAAGGAAATATGCGAAAAAAACTAAACAAAAAAGGAAAACAAAGTCACACATGATTGGGAAATCCCTTTTTTGAATTTCTGCGGTCAAATCGAAACATATGAAATTTGATCTGCGTGCAGGCGCAGTAATAATGTAAATTTCTCAATTTTATAAAAAAAAAAGTATTCGATATGGCCAGTCTAGATCATATAATCACGGGCGGAGTGAAATTACATTACTAACAGTTTTAACATTCTCTTGTGGAAAGTGTATGTATGGTCAGACTCTAAATACAGTGTTATTTAAAAAAATTAAAATTATTAAAAAAGCCTTATTTTAACAAAAACTAATGTATAACTCTACTCTAAATGGCTCATCGTTTGGTCACATTTTCTTTGTTTTAAAATGTTGATTCATAATTTTAAAGAAGTTTTATATTTGCTATAAAATGAACAAGCGATCCAATTTTCTTGCGAAAGCCAATCTTTTTTTACACAAGAATTATACTTTGACTTACCCCTATAATCAGATTCAATTCTTGCATTGTAACTTGTTTCGCACGCTCGACAGCCTGTAGAACTTGCTGTTGATGATCAGCTTGCAAAAATGGTAAAAGCTGATTGATAAGCGTATTTAAGCGCTTTGCTATTTCCGTCTAGAAACAAATAGATTAAGAAACAAAAGTGAAACATAAAATATATGGGTACAGTTAAAAAAAAAACAAAAAGGTGACAGCATTTATAAAAACAAAAGCACTTTAAGACAACGCCAATAAGATAGATAATTTAAGATAATGTGAGATAATTACCTGTTTGTGCATTTCAACATTAAGGCCATAAGACATTTCATAATACTGTAAAATAAAAAATTAGTGTTGTGATTATATGTAATAAAACTATCAAGAACATAAAACTTACCATAACGTAATGGCGTTGCATCTCGGTCTTTTCATTTGCAAGCTTTTCGCACTCCAACTTTAATCTGTAAGTAAATTTTTAAGGATTTAAATACAAAAATTAGAATCTTTCTATTTCAAGTGTGAACCTTTTATTTTTCATATCATAATAACAAAATATTAATTTCGGTTCAAATTTTTAAGAAAGTCATGTTCAAATCGTCATTAATTTAGCTCGTCCTTTACTTTCTCATGAAATAACGCAAGCAGTCAGTATACTATCCTACATGTGGTCCACAAACATAACCGGTTTTTGATGTGTTAAGACCTTTGAGCATTGCTGCTACAGCTGCTGCAAGGTTGTGCATTACTCATTCTTAACTTATATTGTAGTTTACCATTAGTTTCGATTTAATTGCTTAACAGAAAAAAAAAAAGTGGAGTATAAAAATTCATAGAATGGTATACCTGTCAAGTGTGTACGAATATACAATTAGCGTTTCCTAATTTTCTAGAAAGTCTGAGGTAAAATTAGTTGATTTGTTTTGTTATCATCTTGTGAGCACTCATTTTAATTCAAACTTAAAATATATTTGTAGTTTAATATCAAACGATTTTAATGATAATTGTTTTGGGCTTTTGCCGTAGAATAAAACGAAAGTTAATCATTTCTCTGTGCGAGCACGACATTCAAAAGAACTATTCCCATAATACGGCAGTAAAGAAAATTGAGATGAAGACTTTCACTTAAAAACATTTAACCTTTAGGTACGGTTTATTTTCATGCTTAAGTATTTTTAATAAATAGTTAAATCGCTACTGGAACAAAAGTCTCTCCGTACGCGAAATCTGTTAGCCTCATCCAATTCTAAATTATCCTAAAATTTATGTTACTAAAATTACTGGATGCTTTATTTAATACGATGCAAAACGGACAAAATTACATTTTTAGCATTAACTTGAAAATTCCATTTTTGAAAAGCGATTAAGATCGTACATTAGCTACAATTAACACAATGAAAGAGTGTTACATAAAATAAAGGAATATTCTGATCAAAAATTGGCATACATTGAAAAGTATTCTTTACTCCTGAGTGTTCAGTTTGAAAACTTAAAAAACAATTACAATTCAGTTGACTTTTTCTTATACATTGAGTTCAAACAACAGGATTTCTTATATTTTACAAATACAGCAAACTGTGTGCTAATTTATTGAATGAAGAAAAAAAAAACAACAATAATTATTTACAAATAATAGTAAATAAAGAATTGTTTTTATTTACATTTGCAGCAGTGAAGTAAAGTAAAAAATAAAAATAGAAAACCTAAAAAATTCAGCTGAAAGAAAAATTTATACAAGTGAACAAACAACAAATAGAACATTAAAGCAAACAAACAGATCGAAGTAAGGGAAGGAAGCAAATATCAAAGACGGACAGACAATCAGAGGAAAGAGGAAATAGAAGAGGAGGACAAATATTTAACAATTGTTAATAAAACATTACCACGGCAGCGCTTAAAAGACGGGAGTGATGGCGTAAAGGGGGAAAAAAGGAAGCTATGCGCGGTACGTCTACTTATAATTAAAATGTAAATAATTGAAAGCCAATTTATTAAACACATTTGTTATTTGTAAAGAATAAAAGGAGGGGAAAAACAAGCGTATTGCTTAAACTTTTAAGTTTATATTTTTAAGATTTAACATTGTGAGATAAAAATAAAAGGTGTTTGAACTTCAATTTAAGACCCCCCACTTTGTTCTAAATATATCGCGCACCATGTAAAGAGCCACACTCCCAATATCTTACTATCAGTGTTAATGGCAAAAGTAAGACTAACTCTTTTGACATATGAAGAAAAAAATACAAATAAGTTTTATAGATTTTTAATTATTGCATCTTAATCCGATACTTATTTTAATTTTTAGGATTGGTACTTTGAAGTGCACCCATCACATAAGACGTGCCATAGCAATGGGCTATAAGTTCGTGGAAAGAGTAACAAATTGATATGTAATTGTTTTGGGCTTTGGCCGTGGAATAAAACAAAATGCATCATGGAAATAGTTTAAACCAGAAAGGCCTGCTAAGGACTACGCACAGTTTAAAATAAGTTCTTTAGTCAAACTTAATAAAACTGTGCAAAAATTTATTTTTTAATGAGTCGGTCGGTCAAAACGGATTATTCCAATTTTTACAGAAGTTAAAAACAAAATGAGTGTTAAAAATGTGAAATAAGAGTTTAGATCGTTCATTCCTCATTGTACTGATAAAAACATATCTGCACTCTCAAATAATATGACTAGTTTTGGAGGAATAGGTGTTAAAACTCAATGAAAGCATAATAAATTAGCCATTAGTACATTACATTTCTTATACTAGATATCTCAAAAAATGTTTAGAAAATTTCGAGTTTTTGAAATTATGGAATAATCTCTTTCCAACCTAAAAAAAAAAATCTCCCAAAGTGCTGTTTTTTGCAACACACATATAAATTTTTCACAAAATTATGTTTCGATCTTATAATTCACAAAAACTATATAAAATGGATATTTTGTGCCAAAAAAAACGACACTATATTTGATTTTTTTTTTTCATTCTATTGCGACAGTATTTTTCTGAAAGTTTTACATTGAAGCAATATTTGACGGTAAGTTTTTAAATTGAATAAATCCACTTAAGCTGGTAAATATAGCAAAGAAATAAACGTCAGCTGATACGGAAGATTAAATGGTAAAATTACTCAGAGAACTAAAAAGTTTGGAACAAATTGAGGAAATTGTGAAGAAATCTTTATTTGGTGTTCAAAGACAAATCTACAAAGTAGACGACCAGACCACAAAAAAAAGTTATCTTTGCAAACCCAACTTAGAGATATAATTCGATTTACTGAATAAAATCCTACAAGTTCTGTCGTAATGTTGGAAAAAACTTAAAGTGCATTATTGCAAATGTACATCCACAGTCAAAAACAAAAAAAAAAACGATCTGTATACGCAAAAAAATATATAATATAATAACATCCAAAAAGACGTAACCACACAAAAAATTCAAAATCGAGTTTTTGATTGATTATGATTCACACATAAACCGCATGTCCCCACAAAGTTTTTAAATCATATTTCCAACAATAGTCATTTTATTAACGAAATTCAAAAGGCCGTAACAGCAAGTTCCTGAATTTCATATAGCAAATAAACGTAACACACTTGTATGAAAAAAAAAATTGTCAAAATGTTTGAATCTTTTACATAAGAAATTCATAGCAATATATTTTTCCAGTATACGCTTCTCCTGTATAAAACTAAAAAGTGTGGTTACGGCGTTTTGTATGTTAGGTGGCGATATGAACCCTTTATACCACTTCCTTAAGAAAAAATTAAATAAATTTTATACAGTTCATTTCAAGTTACTTATCCCCGTATTATGTAAGGCGACGCAAGTGAGTGACTGCTTTTCGTCTGCCTATATCTTAAAGGTGTAAGCCTGAATCCAAACTTTTATTTCCAAATTATGGTCTTTGAGATGAAGTCAACATAAAAGTCGGAGCAAGTCTTTAATTGCATGTTTCAAACGGCTGTGGTGGATGTGTCACTTTCAGTCACTCACTTGTTTCGCCTTACATAATACGGCGGTTTATGTTTTCCTCTCAACGAAGAAGGACTTGCACCACTGTCAAAAAAAGGGCTCACATGTTCATACTACTTGTTATTATGCCACTTGACTTTTTGAATGAAGCTATCTTTGCTGAGAAATACATAAGAACGCAATCGTTTTGTTTTTGACGGTTTAAATATAAACGTAAAATTAAATTATAGCGTTGACAGCGTCGCGACAGGCTTGACTATTGCGATGAGATGGTTTTTGTGATGAGCATTATCATGGATAATACTATAACGATGCAAATGACTAAAAGATATGTCAAAAAAGTACTTTATCGTACCCCCTAAACTAACTTTGGGCTCAAATACATAAAAAGTTGAGAAATCGTAGAACTACTATATTGGACTATATATCAACAAATGAAACGGAAAATTATAAGTTTTTTCCCACATTCTTCCTACAGCGCCATGTTTCTTTCTTGACGCTGAAATATTTCTAATATTTTTTTTTATTAAATTTTTAATTTGAAACATAATTTCCTTAAAAATTAATATATATGTACATTAAAATACTTTAAAAATTAACTCTCACATTCATTTTGTTTGGTTTAGAAGGCACAACATATGAGGCGCCCAGTTGCAAAACCGGCCAAGTCCAAAAAAATAAAATTTTGAGATATTCTATATATGCTTTATCTTTCTACAATGGTTTTAGATTGAAAATAAATTTTTTGACAGAAATATTACACTTTTTAATTTATTATTGATTCATGGGTTTCAAAACCGGACAAGTCCATGAAATTGCATTCAAAACCAATCCAACGCCTTGGAATCAAAACAGGCCAAGTCCAGTACATTGGTATCAAAACCGGCCAAGTCCACTTTTTTTCCAACGCCTTGGAATCAAAACCGGACAAGTCCAGTTCATTGGTATCAAAACCGGCCAAGTCCAAAATTGTTTTCTCAAAAACATTCGCAAATAAAACTTGAAATGTCTGATCTGACGTGCTTTGAGTAAGAAATTTTATAAGCTATTATGTGGGAAATACTTTTTAATTTTTCAATGAACATAGATGAATATAAACGTTTTTCGTTGTTTTCCCAAAATATGAAAAATGGACTTGGCCGGTTTTGAAACTGGGCGCCTCATATCTCAAAATTATTCACCATTGAAATAAGTTCAAACTTCCGTTCCATTTTTTTTTTTTTTTTTTTTGATTTAAAATAAAAAACTATATTTTTTACTTAACACATGTTTTGCAATGATTTATTTGGTCTGATTCGGTGATTTTACAAAATAATTGTATTTGGGATACCTTTTGAAGGTTCTTCGAGAGCTAAAAGTTGAATTTATAAGAAAGTTTACCAGAACAATTTTGAAAAGAACTCAACCAAGGTTATTGAAATAACCTATACAACTGGAATATCTTCAAACATGCTTCAAAACTACGTTTTCGCACACAAAAGCAAGGATATGTCAAAATCATGACGTGTAAAAAAGCCGAAAATAGGCTTTGTACAGTATACAAAAATCGTTCGGTCCTAACTAATCTGTGGGTATGACCAAAAACTGATTTTTATATTACTGGTAATTTACAAGATTAACAAGTAGATGAAAAGTGAATATTGCATTTCAAATATCTCTTCAATTTATCAGCAACTTACATGTTTGAAAAGCTAAAGAACCAAAAAAGTGCTTCGGAACTTTGATCTGATTTTGATGTTAAAATAGTTTTGAGATTTACTGCGGTATAATGCATTTTACTTATTTTTACCAAAATAGTGTTTTACTACGAATTTTTACCAAAATTGTGTTTCACGTTAAAAATTTAACAGAAAACGAGGAGTGTATATTTCAATACCAAAAAAAAAAACTTCTTCAGGAAAAATATGAAAATAAGGACCTTATAAAAAAATATTGATTTGTGTATACCTCTTATGACGTCGCTACGCATTCTTAACAGTTCGAATATTATTACTCAATGAAAGAACTAAATTGCTTGTTACTCTGGTGTTACTCTTGGTCATTATTCCTTACCGTCTGACTGGAATCGATTAATTTTAGTCTCATCTAACCAAATTACTCTTTTCCAGTCTTCGATAATCCAATTTTTATGTTCTTTGGAAAATTTCAGCCTTTCCTTTACTTTCTTGTCAGATAGTGCATTTTTTTTTTTTTTTTTTTTTTTAACGGCAGACACCAACTCAATCCTACGCAAAACTTTCCTTACTGTGTGATAACTTACATACGTCTTTGTGCAATGCCTCAATGCAGCAATTTTAGGTATTCTCGCGTCTCTTGTCACCATCAATCGTTCCACCAAACCAGCCATCAGACAACAACCTTGGCCGACCTCCACAACTAATAGGTGCGTTAAAATTTCGACGTTTTCTTTAGTCCGATGAAATATCTTTAATTTAACTACTATATTTCGAGATGAATATCCTTTTTCATTTGAGCTTAATATTTGTTTTTCGACTTGAAGTGAAATTTTTTTTCATTTTGATTTTTTTTTTAAATTGAACTGATTCCCAAAACTCTTTTATTTCTCAATTTCTCGAATAACACTAAAGAATAGCATACAAATATATAAAACGCAAAAAAAAGGTAAAACCAGACACAATTGTAACGGTAAATCCTATTAAAAGCAACAGAACTTAGATTGGACAAAACTGGATAAATGCTGTTTAAGAAGAATTTTGACTTTTTTAAGTATTTTATATAAATTAAAATTCTTTATTTTTTTATTAATTTAAGAAGATAGTTTAAAGCATACAATGTAACAATAATTTATTGGTTATCACTTATAAAAAAAAAAAAGTTATACCAAATTTACTAAAAATTTTAAATTATGTATCCACTTTTGTCCGCCACTGTACATATATCGGTCTTTTTTAAAATAACTGCACACCTTTTTAGTTTTTTTCTCCAATATTTTAGATTTTTATATATTGAAGGTGAATTTTGAACATAGTACATACATATGCATTTAAGTTTTAGAAAATTTATTTTCAAAAAAGTTATGAGTACAAACTCAAACATTTTTTGAAACGGAATATCCAAAAATTATGAGGAATAGGAACAAAATTTAAATCTTTTTCGGTTAAAAATTCTTTAATTTTATAAGAAAACTTAAAATAAACACCCTAATTATATGATATTTACCAAAATTATTTCGGAAATTTCGATTTGAAGGCAGACACTTTCTTCTTAGCATTTATTGAAGAATAACATAAAAACATCAACAACAAAAAAACAGATGCTAGTTATAGTTATGTCGAAGATATTTTTATAAATAAAAAAAAATAGAAATTTGTAGAAAGTTTTTTAATATTTTTCACAGTATTAAAGCATTTTTGAACAGAAAAGATATCTTTTCAGCAATTCCCCATACCTTTAAAGATATTTTGTTTCAAAAAATGTTTAAAAAAGTTTAAAAAAATATAAACAAAGTATGCAGTAATTTAAAGAATCCTAACCTGACATCCAAATAGACGTAACCACAAAAAATTCAAAATCGAGTTTTTGATTGATTATGATGCATTTGACTAATCTACATATCCCTACAAAATTTTTAAATCAAATGTCTAATGATAGTGATTTTATTAACGAATTTCAAAATTGAATTTCATATTTTATGAAAAAAATTACATAAGCAATATTTGAATTGATAATAACATATTTTTCCAGCATACGTTTTTTTCTTCTCCTGCATGAAGCTGAAGAGTGTGGTTACGGCTTCTTGGTTGTAAGCTGGCGACATGTACGTGTGAATTATAGGACACGAAACATTATTAGCCTACAGCATTCAATATTGCTGTAGGATCATTTCATTTACTTTTGATAAGACTTTTCTTTGAATTTTATATTAATAATTCTAATGTTGATATGAAATTCCTTAGAAAAAATTTTGCTGTATTTGTTTTTTTTTAGCAAAACACATTTATGGAATTATGATTAAAATTATTTAAAACTATCCAATTTCTTGTACTGCAAAAACAGAATATTTATGGCCCCGGTGCTTTCTATTAGATAGCATTGGGAGCATTAGAAATTATTCGATGCTTCAAATTGCCAAGAGATACATAAACAGACCAGGAGGCATAGTATGTACGTAGAAAAATTGGAAAAATAAAACATAACAGAGATATGTAGGTAGGAATCGTTTCCAAATTTCGCAATCTAAGGCTTCATATTGCGCGAATGATATTTGAATTTGTAGTGGTACAACTGATTATAAAGACATAGCTGTATTAAATAAATGAATAGGGTAATAAAATAATCAGTAAAAAGTATTTATCATGTAGGCGAAGTTTTTGTTGGGCGGTACATACATATAAGCATGGAATGCTGCAGGGCCTTTACGATTTTAAAAAATATATAATGAGTGGATCCAATCTTTGCGCAGAATGAACATTTTCCATGAAATTATGTCTCTGTATTGTTTGACAGTCGTTAGTTAAATATTTAGTTTATTTCCGAGCACTTCTCAAGCGTGCAATTTTAAATAATCTTAAGTTTAATAGACAAATTATATATTTTATACTTTTAACTTACGTGTGATACTGAGCCTGCAGAAAATTAAATTCTTCCTTGATTCGTTCAAGTGTGTCGACAATAGTGAATTTTAGTGGCCCTTGGGGTGGTGGTCCCTAAAATATTAAAAAAAAAATAGAAAATTCGATGTTAATAAAGCAAATAAAAAATATCAAATAAATTTTTGAACTTACCCCAGCTGAAGGGTGACGCACCGGTGTAGGATACATTTTGTGTTAAAATGCTCCAAAGGAAAACTTTTCCTCAACTTTTTCTCAATACAGAACCTAACTTAACGCCCTAAATATGCGGTAAATGAAAGTCTAACGATGATGAAGCCCGATTTCTTCTTGCTGCCTGCCTGAGGAGCACAATCTCTTTATGTTCCTTTAATGCCCTCGTCAACGTCCGTTGACACTCCACTGCTCTGCTCCGAACGCTGCCGTACCTAGCTGACTCTGACTGCCTGCCACTGCCGTTTATTTTATTACTTTTAGTTTCTTTTTTCACACACTTTTTGGGCTACGAAAAAATTAAAAAGGATTTAAATTAATCTTTCAAAGTATTTATTTTTTACAATTATTTGATCAATTCAATTGTTTTCGTTTATTTCTTATTTTTTTAAGTAATATTCTCGCATATTTTGCACAATTTTTTACATTAAAAAAATTATTTCTACTTTAATGCTCGCTCGCTCGTTGCTTTATCGTCTTTTCTTTTGCACGTCTTTCAATACGTAGAACTGCACACACACACATCGAAACCCACAAACGCACGTCGTGCCCGAAGTGTAGCAGTCTTGCCATCGATATAGAAAAATTACCTTGCAGAAAGTTTTCTAAAACTTTCATCAGAACGTCTTCAGTAATTTGCCAAGGCAGGAATGTGTATATCTCGCAATCATCAAATACTACGTCATAACGACTTAACATTTTTTGCGAAACATCAGTTTCCGTCAAATCTCATAGTTTTTAGAGTAAATAAAATTTTCGGCGTATAAATATTTTACGAATTGAGTCTCTAAAATTAAGTTGACTCTGCTAACACTTTAGTATCCTTCTTCCAATTCTTACTTTTAGCTCTATTTCAAAAAGGTTTTTATTTTTCAAAAGAAATAAACCTAATTTTTTTAATAAAAAAATGTTTTTTTTTTTCATATTCCAAAATAGTAATTATTTTCCCAAAAAAATTTAATTTAAACTTATTATTTTAACATGCCATATTTATAGTCTCTCAAGTGATATATTGTATTATTTGTCCTTGATATTTCTCTACCAGCCCTATTTTCACAGGAAAATAAATTAACGAAAATTAGAAATTCTGCTAGTTATAATTGAAGTACACATTATGTAAGTTTTTTCCATCTCATTCAATTATATGTATGGAAAACCGCAGACTTTTTGCTGTCGTTAATGTAGTTTTTGTTGTTGTTGCTGTTATTAATGCTGCTGTGATTGACTATAAAATCAACATTATGGAAACAAAAAAAATGGGTAAAATAAAGATTATCTGAAAAAATTTGATATGGTTCATCATTTTAAAGGGAATGAATCAGGTTACTAGAGCCCACATCTCTGATTTTCTTGAAAATTTTAGTATGTTGTAGAGTTCAGCATACTGATAAAAAATATATACAAATGTTGGGTGCGGAAACGTCTCATTCACAATTTTTTTTTTTAGCTCGAAAGTCACTTACATCCAATTTTAGATTCAACACCAGCATCGCTAGCCACAGTAATGCTACAGGGTAAGTTGGTGGCCGGTGCTCAGGAATTAAATCCTCGAATATGCCCAATACCGGCTTCAAGGTGGCATTCGGCCGCGAATTACTACAGAATACGCTAGCACCAGTGTTGGACAACACCAGTTTCGCTAGCTACAGTAATGCTAGATTAAAGTTAGGGTAAGTGGGCGGCTTTTGGTGGTGATTACATTCTTCAAAATCTTCAAGACCATCTCCGCGGCGGCCTCCAGCCGCGATTCACTATTGTATGTGATAACACTAGTGTTGGACATACCATCACCCGTGGTTCATCATGCCGAACTCTACAACATACTAAAATTTCAAGTAAATTGAAAAGGTATCCCATAAACTAAATAGATTATTAAAAACTTGCGACACTATAAAAAAATTGGATCTATTGTGTCTAAACGGTGTCGATGGGTTTATCTCTAAAACTAGACCAAGCAACAATTTTGTATAGGTTAAATTTTGCCTCAAAAATGCAATTTCGTCAAAATAAAACAAAGTCGGATAATTTACCTAAAGCTAAATTGTTCCTTTTTAGCGTTTAGTACATCAAAATTCACCAATATTCAAGCGATTCTATAAGTTTTGGCATTTGCATCATTATTGCAACACAGGAAGAATTCCAAAGTTTTCAATAAGGAACGATGGGTGGACCATTAATATGTAGACGACGGAGGCGGCGACAACCAACGTACACAATATACAACGATTAAGGACTAGCGAGTAACGAGTTACAACGCCAGCACCACCACAGAACAACGACGAACCAGCGAGCACAAGCAGAAAAAGCAATGAGGAAAAACTTTTTTTAAACGCATCAAGTAAACCACCAACAATAAAAACCAACGAACAAACCGAGACGAACCGAAACGTAACCGACCGACGACCAACAAACGACCGCGACCGACCACAGCAACCACAGCGAACACGAACAAAAAAAAAGTGAAATGGATCCAGAAAAAGTGATAAACAAAAGCAATTAAAAAAAAAATTATTTTCACAAAATTACTTGCTAAACCTTAAAAAAACATTTCTATTATCAATTTTTCACATTCTCCATTGTTTTCACAGATATTTTCACTTATTTTCAAAATATTTGGGTCCATATTTTTCATAATTTTAATTTGCAAAAATTTATTAAAGTTTTTTCCTGCGACTCGTTCGTCGTCGACCGTCAATGATGCCGAGAAACTTTTCTAACTCGTTACTTCTTCTGTGCAGTATTCTCACGTTTCGCTTTCGTCGTATTTCTCACGCACACACATGCATATCAAAACGCACACACAATTAACAGCGCAAGAAAGGCTGTCAAACTCGCAATGGTCTACAAACTACTCGTTACTTTTAACAGCACAGAAGGTGGCGGCAGCGACGGCGCTTAAATGGCGTTCATTTTTCGGCCGCTGTTCTTTATTTTTTATTCGTTTGCTTGGTCTCGTTTTCTTTATTTTCGTACGCTTAAATGAACTAGGGCTGGTACTCGTCCATTACCAATAAAGAAAAATTACGTTTGTTTTTTTCGCATCCAGCGCCGCCGAGTGAAATCACCCAAAATCCTTTATCAATAACTTATTACACTTCAACTTTACACCTTCAAGTTTGGCGTGCACTTTTAAATTGTTTTTAGTAATTTTTAACTATTATAAATTGTTTTATATTCCATTTTTTAAGAGATAACAGTAGTACACGAGGTACTCAGCAAACTCCACTGTGCAATGGCTACTCTCTGTAGTTCTCTACTCGTTGTTTATTTTTTCATGATGCCACCTTTTCAGTAAATACTATTATAGAGCACTATTTTTTCTCGTTACTATTGTGAAAAAGATTTTTCAGAAAACGTAATGAAAATTGGAAAAAAAATTACAGTTTTTCTCAGATTTTTGAGCAAAATAGAGATGCCACAAAGTGCACGATCTACTTTCTCCATTTCCACCAATTCACATGTTTTTGAATTATGTCAAAATATATATTATTTATGTATCCTCTCCTCGGTCAAATTATTTTAAACTCATACCATTTTGGGGAAAGAAAAACTTTGTAATATATAATACCTAGTACAAAACTGTTGTTTTAAGGGCATCCAGTAGTTTTTCGAAAAATAAAAAGACATTTTTTTAAAACTTTTTTCTGAAGCTGCAATTTATCTAAGACCAAAATTTTTTTTATATAATTGAAGTATAACTATTCGAGATTTATCTCTGAAATTTTGGTCCAAAAATATTCGTCAATAAGTTTAAAAAGTGCAATGCCGTGAACGACCTCAAAATTTGCGGTGAGCAAGATATCTGGAGACTGGTTCATCCGAAAAAGAAAACTAAATTTTTTCGGTTAAGCAAATAGTTATCTAAGGGGCGTTTGATCGTTGATTTTAGAAAAATATTAATTTTTGACAAAATGACGCCCCCTAACTATTTGCTTAACCGAAAAAAATTTTATTTTTTTTTCGGAAGAACCAGTCTCCAGATATCTTGCTCACCGCAAATTTTGAGGTCGTTCACGGCACTTCACTTTTCTAGTTTATTGACAAATATTTTTTGACCAAAATTTCAGAGATAAATCCTGAATAGTTATACTTCAATTATATTAAAAAAAATGTTGGTCTAAGATATAATGCTGCTCCAAAAAAACAAATTTTAAAAAAATGTCTTTTTATTTTTTGAAAAACTCCCTTAATGAGGTTTTAAAACTATATTCAGATCAAAATTTCAGTGAGTGTAATGATAGAAATTGATGATCGAAAAAATATCGCTTGATTGTGTTAATTGATTGTATTGTATTATTCTGGGAAGATATCGATATTGAAAACTTACATCATCAAACACTGATTATCCCCTATATATTTTTATTTTCTTTTAAGTACTTCACCATGTTTACCTTCAAGATGTTTTGTTATTGTAACTAAAGGGATTTAAAATGAGCGAAATCAAATCTAAACTTATCTCGTATTTTCTTTGACGTTGTTTCGGGAACAACTAAGCCAAATTTAAAATATTTATACCCGTTAGAAGGTGAGCAATGACTATATCTTTATATGTATGTTGAAAGAGCTTGATACCTACTCTACAAGTAAAAACTTTAAAACGTGCCGGAAGAGCTACTTATGTAAGTTAATGTGACCGAATTTCACTCAAGCAAATGATTTGTATAAGCACCAAAAAGAGTGGGAAATTTCGGACAAAAGAAGACTACACTGAGAGATATGTAAATTTAAAGTAATGCCGCAAAGTTACACACAAAAACTAGAAAGGATTCGTGCAAGCACTAGATGAGCAGTAAGTAAATTTTTGACAAAAGGGCATTGCACCTCCTAAGAAGCAAAGGATTAGAATGTCAAATTCGAATTGGATACGCTAGATGAACTCCTCAAGTCCTGAACCAAGAGGGAGCTCGTTTCAACTAGTGCACGTTGCACCTCCCGTACTTTAGTTTGTGTGGAAGGTGTTATATATATTTATTACACTGAAATGACATGATAAATTTTGCATTTTTACCATAATCTACCTTCACAACACCCAAAATTTCGTATAAAATACGTATAAAAAATATGTGAACATTAGAAAACTTTTGTTGCTGCATGAACTTTTTTTATATATTTAAAAGAAAATTCAAAATGTATATTTTCCAATGAATATATGAAAATGATAACTTTAATTACTTGATCTAAGTAACAACGATTTCTTATACATATCTAATCTATGCAAAAAGCTTTGAACACGATCCGTATAGAAGTTACTTTTTTTTGCCACTTGAGAACGATGGTGGCGTTCGTAACGCTTGGCAGCTTCCATATGTAAACTGGCACGTTGATAGGAAAATATACCAGCCAGAAAATTCCAAATTGTTATTTGAGGCCACAAAATTTTTGTGAAATACAAGACTGTAGTTGTAAGCTAAAAAAAAAACAGAACGTTAAACGATTTTTCACACAAATTCAATGAAAACACTACCTGCCACATTAAAAAATCACTTATTCGTGTCTCCCCAGAAGTGCGAAAAAGCAAATCAGGCGGCGGTGAGTGCCTAGTGTACATACACTCATCCAACAACCGTTCGCTAATATCGGCCGTTTCCAAGTTATCACCTTGCTGCAATACAAGCTCCACAGCTTGCGCTATTTCATCGCGTGACGTGTACGAGAAAGCAACATTTAAAAAGAGTTTGTTATTTTGTTCCGTTTCGAGCATTGCTTTTGCTATCAGCTGCTGCAGATCTAACGGTAGCAGAGTTACATTTCCGATGACACGTATACGCACCCCATGCTCTTGCAGCTTCTGCGCTTCCATCAACAGTTTGAGAAATTTCTCTCGCGCTAGATCCAGCAACCCATTGACTTCTTCCTCAGAACGTTTATAATTTTCAATGCTAAATGCGAAGGTGGTTACTTCCTGAATGCCCATGTCAAGACACCAACGCAAGCAATCTGCCAATTTATCAAAGCCACGGGAGTGTCCATCTATTTTGCGTATGTGTTCAGTTTGTGCAAATCGTCGATTGCCGTCCATGACAAAGGCCACATGCCTGGGAATGTGTCCGCATCCACCGATCCTCAGCACATTCAT
Source organism: Tricholauxania praeusta (assembly GCA_949775025.1). Classification (NCBI taxonomy): domain Eukaryota; kingdom Metazoa; phylum Arthropoda; class Insecta; order Diptera; family Lauxaniidae; genus Tricholauxania; species Tricholauxania praeusta. Next base: position 155,729,169 of record OX459029.1, read on the forward strand.
GACTATTGTCTCATACCAGGCATATTTGTAGTCTGAAACCCAAGACATTTTGTTGTGAACTTTAAGAGTCTTTCGACGATTTTACGTATGAGTTATCATAAAACTATTTATTCATTTCCTAAATAAATTCTCAAAACTATTGAAGAAAACGAAAAATTTACAAACTGTTGAATCTTGTGACAGTTGTCATTTTGACAGGGCTACCAGATAAAAAATCCCAAAAAAAAAAGTTTTCCCTGTAATGTGCTAATATCAATCAATCAACATAATTCATTGTATGCATAGTTTTATCTTTTTCTAATTTTTCCCGCCTTAAATGATCCATTTTCTAATCATTTTCTCCCCACAAAAGAAAGTATTTATGTTTTAATATATACTACATAAATATATAATTTATTTTTTTTATTTTATAGTACATGGTCTTGTTTTATATGTATTCAACTTATATGTAGCTGCAGTTAAAATTATGCTTAGTCACCACACCGCAAATAAAAAAGTAAAAACATTTGTTTGTATGGTGACGAAGTAAAAAAACTTTAATACTTGTGATAAACTTTTATTCGAAATTGAATCTTTTATATGAGGCGCTTACTTCCAAAACGTGACCTGATTGATTTTTTATGAAATTGAGCTAACTATAAATTCTTTGAATTCAAAAATTGTAGGCTTTTAAGGTCAATAAATTTTGAAATGCAAATAAAAAAAAAATTAATTTCATTCTTTCAGTCCGACGTTTCGGCGGGGGTTTCCACCTTCTTCAGGAACAATTTTAATGTGAATCACATCAGGAATCCAATCGTGCAGGTTATTTTGATCAAAACCTTGCACAAATGTCTTAAAAAGTAAGCTAAAAAGTATACTTCTTCACGATACATCAGCCTTTCGTTTTTCCTTTCTTACTCAAAAACGAGAAGAGTTTACGGAAAGAGTTTCTGTGTGTAAACGTTTACATGAGTCAACGTTTACACGAGGAAAGTCTTGCCGCAAAGTTTCCTTGTTTGTAGGCAAGAGGGGAAAAGCGAAAGGGACGAGGTAAAAAATTTGTCATATGTTGCAAACGCGAAACGAAAATCACAAAAGAGAATGGACAAGAATTTGTCTCTCAGACTTTCCTCGTGTAAGCGCCGACTGAGGAAACTCTTGCCGCAAAGTTTCCTTGTTTGTTTTTCAAGAGGGGAAAATCGAAAGGGTGGTGTACAGAATTTTCCGTACCAGCAAATTCTCTTTCGTTCTGTTCGTTGGCTTATATTAGCTTTGACTCTACGTTTGTTGTGGTGGATCGACGTAGTAACTGCTTTGACATTCACAAGCAGAAAGAAATTCTAGTTTTCGTGTGTAAATGCAAAACAAATTCACAAAAGGAAATGGACAAGAATTTGTTTCATCGAATTTCCTCGTGTAAACCTAGACTTAGTTAAAGCTAAAATCATCAATTTCACCACGAAGCAAAATTAGTCAACGTTTACACGAGAAAACTTTTTTCGAAAAGTTTCCTTGTTGGCAAGAGGGGAAAACGAATGGGACGAGGTAAAAAATTTGTCATAAGTCGCAAACGCAAAACGAAAATCACAAATGAGAATGGAGAAGAATTTGTCTCTCAGACTTTCCTCGTGTAAACGTCGATTTATTAGTTATTAGTACTATACTTGTACTTTTCACACTTACTGCTTTAGCACATTAAATCGACGCAGGTAAACATATCAAAAGAAATCATGAATTTCACCACAATGCAAAGATAACAAAGATGAATATAACTTATTAGTACTATATTTGTACTTTTCACATTCATTTTACTGTCAGAACAGCTGTCACTGTCATGGCTGTCAAATTAAAATTAAATTCTGCACTGATGGTCGTTTTAACCCGAACTACTGCACAACAAAAGAGAGAAGAACAAGCAGCAGCAAATTTTCACCGTCGTCGTCGTCTTTGTAGAAGCGTTCGTCTCCGTTGTTTGGCATTTTTTCATTCAGTAGAGGAGGAAACTTGAGCATTTTTCACAATTAAAAAGGATAAAAAAACTTCAATGAAGAAATAAAGACTTAAAATGGATAATAAACAATTAATAAATGAAGCAATTGTTACGCCAGGTTAGTAAAATTCCGTATAAATTAGGAAATTGTGTGTGATTGTATGTGTGGAACGAAAAATTGCAAGACGACGACTCCGAATGAATGACTACTGCGACAGTGGAGCAGAAATAATTTGTGAAATAATATAAATAAATACCGAGCTAATGCATATTTAGAAGGATAACAAACAATTCCAATTAATATATTAATAACTTTTCGTTTGATTGCAGAGTTATATTTTCTAATATCAAAATTTCTGGCTGCTGGGCCGCTGCAGGAAACAGCAAAGGTGAGTGGTGGAATAAAAGGAAACTGTTATTGTCTTTTTAAATTCCTTATTTTATTGAATTAACAATTAAACAAATTATTTTATTACAGGTGCTGGTGCGTGAATTGGAGGAGAAAAAGGTGAGTGGTTGTCACCACTGTATTCATGTGTTTCCTTTGATATTTCTTTAACATATTCGAAGTTGTGAATTGACTCGATCTTGGAAAAAGGCTGCTTAAATCATAAAATATTTGATGAATTTCTAAAAAAATTTTCGGGAAAGGGTATTGAAAATTACAAATTGATTATAATCAACTTAGTTGTGCAAATTGTCGTGTGGAAGAATCTTGATTGGTTTATAAGTTATAGACATTTTATTCGCGTTAACATTTATCGTATCGCCTTATGCAGCTTCATTTTACCAATGGCTTAGATTTTACGAATTAAGAGAGAAAAAACACATATTTTATACAAAAAAGATTACTGTTATTAATGGTGAAGCTTTAGTAGTTTAATTTTTAAAATTTAGTTTTTAGATTCTGAGATAATGCAATTTTAGCTTCCGGGAAATCTTAAATATTTGCTTTGGCAAAAGCGATTTTTTTGTGTTAAATTTGCAAAATGCCGTGTCGTAAAAAGAACGTCCGCTTGTCTCAAAGTCCTAAACAAAACTAAATTTATTAAATTGTATTATGCTCTGTATCAATGAATGAATGCAAGCATGTTCGATAAATGGGTCCATATAGTATAGAGTATAGCACGTGTAAAAGACGGTGATAGTAGTAGGGGGCGCGCAGTTTAATCGCGAAATTTAAATGTGACAAATTTAAGAAAAATGTAGCTCCAATCTAATTTCGATAATTGTGTCAGATCCAAACCTTGTGAGGCTTGCCGTTCAAGATTCCGCTTACACCATATACCCGTATTATAGTGAAACGTAGCTTGCAAGCGCAGCTACTGTCTTTATGCCGTTTGTTTATTTTGATTTTGTGTTTTTTTTATTTATTCCCCTTCCTCGTCTTTGGCAGTTTTAGGCGAAAAAATGTTTTTTCTATCTAACCATGACCTAGTGGTATCATGTACATAGTGCTAAATATTTCATTGTTTATTGTGATTATTCATATTCGTTAATTGTTTTAGTTTTAACAATTTAAAAAAGTGAAAATATGATTTTACCAAATTGCAGGTTTTACCACGACGTACTGATTGGCTGGGCGTGGAACATGAGCAGAGCTATAATGAATTGGTAAGCATTGCTTATAGTTTTTTAAAAAAAGTTTTTGCCATAATCCTTTTTCATGGTTGAGAAATCTCACAAACTTAAAAAAGGTACAAATAGCCATTTGCGCTATTGCGCCCACTGTGCAATAGGTACCCCTATTAAGCGCAAGTTATCCTAAAGGTTGTAGATATTTCTTGCAAAATCGAATGTTAAATTTTCTCGTTGCACTTCCAGCACAGTGGGCTAATTATATATTAATATTAGTGGTTTAATTTCAAGATTATACTTTGCTTCTGTTTGAGCAGCGACGCCATATTTGTTTGTGTAGTTGTCAATTCGCATACATCATTTATTGATTTTAATTGATTAAATTTTATTAAAAAACAAAAATATAGTAAGTCTTGATTTTATGATTTTATTTCGCTTTATGTAATTATGTTTTATAATTTTTACTTTTATAAAATTAAAAACAATTTTTTTTTTTTTTTTAATATGCGCAAGATCAAGTTAATTTTCTTTGGAAAATTTATAAAAATTACATATTTTATTAAAATTCATAATATGTATTCCCTAAAATTGCTAAAAAAAATTATATTTTACAAGTGCTCGAACTTGGCAGACATTTTGCGTCAATTCGTGTACCCATGTAAAATATTGTGTGTAAGAGTGTGATAGGTATACTGTTGAAATTTCCATGTAATTCCAGCATCGGCTGTGGTTATTTCTATGAATAATATGTATGATAAGGAAGACATGATTTTGGATTTAGTTTCTGTCGTATTTTTGCATACCTGCTTGCGTTTCACATATTTTTCTTTATTCATCGCATTCTGTCTTGTACTGTTTTCTTTTTAATAGCATATACAGAAACGAAGTGCAGGAATAAAGAAATTTTGTAGAAAGAAAATTTGTTAAAAGTTCAGCTATCTATTGTAATTTGCAAATATTTTAGCTACTTTGCAAAGTTAAAGTAAAAATCTTCACATTTAATTAAAATTAAAGTAAAAGACATGGTCTTTGTTAATTTATTAAATAAAAATGGATATTGATAAAATTAATTGCCAGGAAACAAAAGTAATTTATCACATTGATGATGAGACGACGCCGTACTTGGTCAAGATTTCGCTGCCTTCCTCACAGGTCACACTTAAAGACTTCAAAATGGTGCTGAACAAACAGAATAATAATTATAAATATTTTTTCAAATCGATGGATGCGGACTTTGGTGTGGTTAAAGAAGAAATAGCAGACGACTCTACAATATTGCCTTGTTTCAATGGGCGTGTCGTGTCTTGGCTTGTTTCAGCTGATGGCTCCAATCAGTCGGACAACTGTTCAGAAATTCCAACTAGCGAAATAGAGATTCGAGGAAGTGGTGGCCAGCACCATCAGCAAAAAATTACATCTGTAGGTGGTGGTGGGGTCGGAGGTAGTAGTGCTGTTAAGGGTTCTCAAAGAGTCGGGTTTATGGGAGGAGTCGGCGCTGTTGGGGCAGGAGGTGTATTCACGAATCCAATGCCTCCTCCACTAACATATCAGTCTGCATCCGTGCTGTCTAGTGATTTGGATTCGACCAGTCTCTTTGGCACAGAATCGGAAATAACATTGGACAGAGATATGACCGAGTGCAGTAGCATACAACGTTTGCAAGTGCGAAAGAAATCGCAAAGACGCAAAAAACGCGCATCCAGTATGTCTCGCACATCAAGCTATTCATCTATAACTGACTCGACTATGTCACTTAACATTATCACTGTTTCTATTAATATGGAAGCTGTTAATTTTCTAGGAATATCCATCGTAGGCCAGTCGAACAGAGGTGGTGATGGTGGGATTTATGTTGGCAGTATTATGAAAGGTGGCGCAGTAGCGCTTGATGGTAGAATTGAACCTGGTGATATGATTTTGCAAGTTAACGATGTTAACTTTGAGAACATGACAAATGATGAAGCTGTACGAGTCTTGCGGGAAGTTGTTCAAAAGCCTGGTCCCGTTAAATTGGTTGTTGCAAAATGTTGGGATCCAAATCCAAAAGGTTATTTTACTATAGCTCGCACAGAACCAGTTCGACCGATTGATCCAGGCGCATGGGTAGCTCATACCCAAGCATTAACATCGCACGATAGCATTATTGCTGATGTCACAGAACCAAACAAAGAACGCCGTTTGGATCAAAGTAATCTGGAAGAAGTCGTCAAGGCAATGATTAAACCTGATAGCGGTCTTGAAATACGTGATAGAATGTGGCTCAAAATCACAATACCAAATGCATTCATTGGAGCTGATGCTGTAAATTGGGTCTTAGAAAATGTTGAAGACGTCCAAGATAGACGAGAAGCAAGGCGATTAGTATCGTCGATGCTAAGGAGTAATTATATTAAACATACAGTCAATAAATTGACATTTTCAGAGCAATGTTATTATGTAGTGAGTGATGGCATAAAACAAAATTGTCATTCAACAGTGAGTGTTGGTGATACCGAAAGCATTACAAGTGAAATTGCACCATTACAAAATCCACCTATCTACATGCCATATACAGCAACGTATAATCCCAGTCATGGATATCAACCGATACAATATGGGCTGAATGAAAGACATGTTTCATCAGGTTCTAGTAGTTCAGACGTCTTAACCAGTAAAGATATATCAGCGTCACAGAGCGACATTACTTCCATTAATCATCAACCAAATCAAATTTTTAATTATATGTTGTGAAAACAGAATATATTCATAAATAAATGTTTTCGTAAAACACACACGTGTAGTTTTACCGAAATAATTGTGTTGTTTTATTTTTAGAATTTTAGTTGGATCGATTGGATTAAATAAAAACAGCGTTACTACAAAAATATCTACGCCTCGTATTTATAAGGGACAAAAATCAAAAGTCTGCTTAGCTTATGTACGGTATTTGGCGGCCCCGAATGTTTTATGTAATTTTGAAAAATACTAATTTGATTAGTGCGATTTAAAAACTTATGGTAAGTATCTTATAGTCGACCACAAGTAGGGCTACCAGATGGCATACTTTAGTAGCAAAAGTGTTACTTTTGGAAGGCTGTGCTACTTTGCTACTTTTCACTCGAAATGTACTACTTTTGGATGGTTTTGCTACTTTCGATGTTTGCATTGTAAAATAAAAGTTATTTCAAATATTCTTTTAATTTGCTGGGGTTTTGTCGTACAAAGTGAGGACCTTTTTTTTTTTTGTTCATCAAAAATATTTGATTGGAATTAAAACAATTTTTGGTTTTCATTACTAAATTGAAATTTTTTGATATGTGCTACTTTTGTAGGCAGGCCATCTGGTAGCCCTAGCTACAAGTAAAAAATATATTAAGACCAATGTTGTAGAGGAAATAAAAGCTCATCAATTTCATGCCCGAAAAATTACCATGCGACAAGGAAGGACCGAAATTTCCATGAATACTGTTATTTTGAACAAAAATTGTTATTTTGGACAAGTATTACTATTGAACAAGTAATATTACTTTAAATATACATATCAATTAGAACCATATGTTTTCGAAAATGGCGATGGTTATGAGTAATTTTAGAATTATAAAAGGTTTCGACCGTTTCTGTTACCCCAAAGTAAAGTCTTGTATTTCGATGTATTTTCATCTCCTCTCAATATATTTTTCTATTTGTGGTTTAGTCTCCGAATTATTTAGCGAAATTTATTTTTTGGCCTCACAATCAGCCGATTGCCCCTTTTGAACGTTTTACATATCTTCCACCATGTAGGACATGGCGGTTGATCTTCGTTTTGTCGCTCCATACCACATGCTTCCAGTTAATAAGCGGCCAACCGGCATGCGTCTTAGAGAATTGTATGCAGCTTTTCATTTGCTGAACTGTCACCAATGGGTTCTTGCGAAAATTCGTCCAGCCTCAACTATTCGACAAGCGACAGTTCGTATGGATATTTATGCATCGTATTGACCAATTATTTTGCTTGGATGTCTGCAGCAGTCATACGATCCCGAATCCGATTTTGCCTTGCGCACAATCTGGCAATCCTTGTACCCAGCAGTCTTACAAGGTTCCTTTTTGCTAGGAACATTTTTTGCTGTGTCATACTTCGAAATGATCAAGTGCATTGAATACCATCTTTTCGGAGCAATTAAGCCGTGCTACCATCATCTAATAACTCATGGTCGCCCTTTAAAGCTCAACAATTGACTTAAGCATGGCTGGTATACAACTTTTGGTCACTACTCATGAGTAAGAATATGCTAATAAGCAAATTCAGTCAAAAAGTGTTCTTTCAAGCAATGAAAAAATCACAATATCTTTTCTAGAACCTTTAATCAAGTTTTTCTTTTATTTTTTGCAAATAATTTTTTTTGTTTCCAATTATTTGACTCAGTCAAATCTGAGGCTTGAGTAGAAAATCTCTCATAAAACTTTCTTATTCTATGAATTTGAATTCAATTATATTCTTTTTTTAAGCTTATATGTCTCACATTTATATTATGTATAAATTTTCTGGTACACATAGAAAAATAAATGAGATAAACTACCAATAACACAACGAATGATTTCGTTTCCACTTAGTTGTCAACAGCTGTAAAGGGTATTATATACTATATATAGGGTATCACAATGGGCGAAATGTGGGCTTAAAACTTTATATCTTGGCGCCTATGATATCAGGCGTACTGTAACTTGGTATTAGGATGTTTATTGTCTATGCTAAAGACCTCACGAAATATGGACGAGAATAGACAACGGGGCTTGGCAACAAAAGTATTTATAACGTTTTATCTGGACACTGCGTCTGTGTCTATGCTAAGCATCTCACGAAATATGGGCGGGATTAGACAACATGGCGTGGCACCTCTTATACAACAAAAACACTTCAAACGTTATATCTTGGCAACTATGGCAGCTATGTTACCTCCTTCCATACAAGAAAATCACTTAAATTACTGTTCATGGTACTTATATCAAGTTGTGGAATGTGAACATCGACCCACTTTCGTAAAATATAGGTGGAGTCGTACAACAGGTAAGGTGCGAGAAATACCGCGGGTATAGCTAGTAAATAATAAATTAGCCGATAAAAAAATAAAAAAGTTAACGATAATTCATTTCAATATCTTTTGTACATTGAATCAAAACATAGATATTTTCGTTTTATTCTAAATACTAAGTCCCTAGAAATTGTAAAAATTATCTCCCAAACTTCTGAATCGATGACAAAAGAAGCGTCACTTTTTATTTTACCCTAAATGAGTTCAAAAGTTTCAACTCAGAAATTGGTGAACATTCCTGCAATTTTTGAGTTTTGAAGAACCAAAAGCATCTCTATTCTTTTATATCATAAGTTGTAAATATAAGTTTATTAATTTGCATTTGAGTATCATCATATGAATTTTTTCAGATAAAACTTAATATAATATTCAAAAACTGAAATCTTTTCCAATATCAAAATAAAGAATTTTATCAATTAATTATTGGAGATAGAAATATGAAAATAGACTTTACCGTGAAACAAATTTTTATCCCTCAAAAAATTCACAAATTTGTAGCACTGTCAGAGATGATAAATTTAAAAGACTTTATAATCTCAAGAATTCATTCTGCGGAAACATGAACATTTTTATTAAGATTGCAAAGTCTCCTAAATGTATCGTCTCTGGCACTGTGTACTCAATTGATGAATTAATCGATGGACAGCTAAGGCATTTAAAAAAATTATACATACTTATCGCCGTTTTTTTTTTTTTTTTCTTTCTAGGAACAAAAATATGCACACATCGGCGCAAACCACTTGCTTGAAATTTGCTGTCGAATTGGTCCCATATTGGACAGAGAACTTGCACCAAGTGTTCCTGGTATTATATCACTGCTGGGAGCTGGTAGGCAAAGTCTTTTGCGCACGAAAGAAAGCATCTACAGACCACGTTCACTTCTGGATTATTGCACACGTATTCACGGTGTTTCACTGCCAGATTCTATGGTCACCAAACCGATACATAACTTTCGTATGTTACCATCTATAAAATTTTCAATTTTGATTTAAATTGAAGGTTGTCGTTATTTTTTTTCCAATTTCGTATAGAAAAAGTCATGATAGGACGCGAATATGGTGGACCCATACGACGTAAATTACTTGTACCCACAAGCCTTTACAGTAAGGCAAAATTACTTAGACGCACTGTGGGTCATTTGTCATCTGTCTATTGTGTATTGTTTGATCGCACAGGACGCTATATTATAACGGTAACAATTGAATTTTTCTGCCAAATATTCTATATAATTTTTCAAAACAAAAATTAAAGACTTCAAAAAAAAAACTGGATCAAAATTGTGATTTTAGAAGTAAAACTATCAATTGCTTCATAGAACGCACGCTTGTAATATAATGATATGAGGTCGGATTAATTTTCATTTATGTATCTCTAATTCTTTATTCCATATGTTTATAATTATATTAATATATTATTATAAGTTCGAATATATTTTGAGGATTGAAAGTGAGATACATACCTACATGAAGTGTAGCCTTATAAGTACTATGTATGTTCGAACATACATTACCATCGTTACGCTACAATTCTTCCGAATTTATGAATAATAATAGAATTACATACTTCTTAAAATATAATTAGCCTTAGTAAAGTTATTGAAACTTTTTTTCTGCGAACACGCCTTGCTCCGCGCCCACCTCAACTGAAGTGTCCAAAAATGGAAGAGTATGTTGTTTTCTGACAAATCCAAGTACAACCTGAAAGATGCAGATGAAAAATGAGAAAGACTGAATCCTAAGTATAACAAAGTTACTGTAAAGTACGAAGGAATCAGTGTAATGGTCTAGGGATACTTCTCTAGTCAAGGTATTGGGCCAATTCATAGGATTTAAGAAACTATGGATAGATGAAATGCTGCCATATGCAGATGTGGAGATTCCACTTAAATGGAGGTTGCATCAGGACAACGATCTAAAATATACCTCTAAAGCTTGTAAGGCCTGGCTGCAGATCATTAGGATAGAAGTTTTTGGTTGGCCTGCCCCAACCTGAATCTATTTGAGATCGATCTTGTGGGATATTGTTAACATGAATATCAACAGAAAAAATTGCAAAACCACGGAATATTTATTCAATCCTTAAAAATATCCTGGGGAGGGATATCGCAGGATATTAATAATTTAATATCCTCCTTGCCTTAGTATATATCTACATATTTTTCCAATAAAATACAAGTCTGCTTTAAAAAATATAGAGCCCAATTTAAAAAATCGATCCAATCCAGTAAATCTTTTGCACAAGTCATCAACTTTATGGTGGCTGTGTAAAATCTGTAAGTTTACGGCAGACACTCTCGCGCAAGCGCTTTGTGACGGCTAAATAATATTCCTTACTTACCGTTTGTCCTTCTGGAAAGAATTCCAGAGTGCACCACACCATGCGGCAGTGGTGTCATTTTACCAAAAGCTTGGGGGGGAGGGGCTAGAATTTAAATAACATATCGAATCAATGATATTTTGAATTGAATCGATGTAATGTATAGTAATATCAGATCCTTGGGGTGGGGCCAATGCTCCTCTAGCCCTATCCAATTGACGTCTCTGATTAGATGTCTAATTCGACATATGGAAATAACAAAATTAGTGGGTGCCCCACTATTAAAATTTATAATAGTCTTATAAATGTTTATACCTGCGTTTTCTTTTTCATCACATTTAATTTCTTCAAATCAAGGGTGCCGATGATTTACTTATAAAAATATGGTCAGCCATCGATGGCCGTTTATTGGCCACATTGCGTGGTGCATCTGCCGAAATTACAGATATTGCCATTAACCTTGATAATACAATGCTAGCTGCAGGTTGCTTGGATCGTATTTTACGCGTTTGGGATATGCAAACCACATCGCCAATTGCTGTCCTTTCCGGACACACTGGCATGATTACATCAGTGAATTTTTGTCCCTCGCCGCGTAGTGATCTTAAGTACTTAGTAACAACTAGTACGGATGGTTCAATTGCCTTTTGGCAATATTCTACACCGCGTGGCCAAAAGATTACATTTGCACCGAAACCAATACAATATCATGAAAAATTGCGTCCTGGTCAAGCTCAAATGATGTGCACGACTTTTTCACCGGGTGGTATTTTTCTTGCCGCCGGTTCCGCTGATCATCATGTGCGTGTATATATCATGTCTGAAGATGGTCCAAAACGCATACTTGAATCAGAGGCATATACAGATGCGGTCGATTCAGTACAATGGTCCCATCGCGGATTACGTTTTATATCTGGCAGTAAAGATGGTACCGCACATATTTGGACGTTTGAGTCTCAACAATGGAAAAGCATGAAGTTATGTATGACGGAGCGATTACCAACGTAAGTTTCTAGTTATATTGTGTATTCAACCAAAAATGTTTTGTTAATTAATTCTTCACAGTTGCCCCGAGCCCGAAGAGGGTAAGAAGCTAAAAGTTACAATGGTAGCGTGGGATTGCTCCGACAAATATGTTATAACTGCCGTTAATGATTTTACTGTAAGTTTGTGTAAAATGCATGATTTCCTTGAAGTGATACCAATTTTAATATCACACCCGTTACGCTAAAAATTATAGATTAAAATTTGGCATGCTAAGAGTGCTAAGTTGCATTGCGTGCTGCGTGGGCACAAAGACGAACTATATGTCTTAGAGTCAAACCCTAAAGATGAGCATGTTTTACTCTCTGCCGGTCACGATGGTCAAGTATTTCTGTGGGATATCGACGAAGGTATATCTGTGGCACACTTTGTCAATAACATAGATGGTCAAGGACATGGTGGTGTTTTTGATGCTAAATGGTCACCTGATGGTACAATGATTGCAGCCACAGATTCACATGGACATATTATGATTTTTGGCTTGGGTATAGGGCCTGATAAATACAAGATTGTAAGCGCGCATCAATTTTTTGTTATTTTATTTTCGTTTTTATAAAGCAATCATTGTTTTTAAAGCTTCCAACAGAATTATTCTTCCACACTGATTATCGTCCTGTTTTGCGAGATGCTTCGCACTATGTGGTCGATGAACAAACTCAAGTAATGCCACATCTTATGCCGCCCCCTTTTTTGGTTGATGCTGATGGCAATCCACACCCAGCTAAATATCAGCGGTATGTACCTGGGCGCGAGTCTTGCACAACTGATCAATTAGTTCCGAATCTTACGATGGGCGCCGATGGTGTCGTAGTCGAGGATAGCGTTGCTGTGCAGAGTGCCGCTGCAAGTAACTATTCACAGATTGATCGCTTAATAGCAGCATTAGCAAATCGTCAGAGTGGCGCATCAGCTGGCAGCCCTGGGCAGGATCGAAATGGAAACCCAAGTCATTCGCAGTTGGATCGTATGATACAGGCTTTGGCGAATCGCCAGGGGCAGGATCAAGCGCCAGACTCGAATAATCGACAATCGGGAAGTCGTGCAAGTTCATCTGCTGGCAACATGCTTGGTAATGGGCCAAGTACCTCCAGAAATGGTAACTTATCTCAGTTTTGGTTTATTTTCTTTGTTGAACTTTTTTCTTTTGATTACACAAAGCAGTAGCTTTCAAATATTCGCACTACAAAATTAGGTACCGAAACCTTCATGGTCAGGAAGCGTTTTGAAAAAGTATGAAATTAGTTGTTTTTTTTTTTGTGGTCTTTAAAACTTACTTGGAACAAAAAGGTGCTTGATAGGTAGTGACTAGCTTCAAACTGTTTGGATGTATAAAGAGGACAAGGGAAATGGCTCTATAAAGATATTCAGACATAGAAAATTTAAAAACCCTATAATGGCGTTGAGTTGCCAATATGATGGTACCCAAACGATTCTTTACTCTTGACGTTCTGCCAAAAAAATTGTTTTTGATTGAGTGTTCGGATTATAGTCTTTTTTTTTGTAATAATTTTAGAATTATAGATTCAGCAGAAATCAAGTTAGGTAGTGTAATCAAAATATACGAAAATCTACTCCTCTGAAGATAATGTGTCGAATCTTATTTTAAGGTTTGATTTTTCTTTATTGATAATTTCATTTTATAGCTTCCGAAGCTTCACTCAGACGTCTTTCAGAAACATCAGTACCACGTCAAGGCACTACTTGGGGACGCCCGGTGGAGCAACAACAACAGCAGCAGCCACCACTCACGCCACTTAAGTATATTCGTCGCATATATGTGCGCCCAATGAAATATGCACAGCTACAACATCTTAAACAAACTGTTTACGCTGCCGGGCAATTTGAAATGCAAGAGTATAAACGTGAAATGCGCCGTCGTCCTATTATGATAAACACTGCTAGTGCAATAACTTCATCACAAGCCGGATCAGGACGTTCACGAGGCACACGTGATGCAAATGGTCGTACAGTACGACGACGTGGACCACAGGGCGCTCAACAACAACAACCTGTTTATAGAACACGCGCTGTACGTGATCAAGAAGAAGTCGTGCCACCCCCCGAAGAGGAGGAAGAAGAGGAGGAGAGCAGCGCATCTTCGGGAGACACGAGCTACTCTAATGTTGGAGACCAACTCGATGAATCCTCAAGTGATTCTGATACTGATTCCTCAGACTATTCTGATTGGGTAGCAGATAAGCCGGGTCCGAACTTGGAGCCGCCAAAACGATCAAAACGAAAGCCGCTCACTCGTCGACGTACTTTTTCAGACGATAGTAGTGATGAGACAACAACACAAGCTGGCAATTCAACTTGTACTGCTGCTACAACAGCGCCGGTAGCAGAAGCAAATGTTATCATAAAATCTTCAAGGCGCAACAAAAAGATTGTCATACCACCGCCAGCACCAAATGGTGAAATTCCAGAGTTATATCGTCCAGCTGAATGGCTATCAGAAGTGATACCACGAAAAGCGCCATATTATCCGCAAATGGGTGATGAAGTTGTCTACTTTCGGCAAGGGCATCAGCGTTACTTGGATGCTGTACGACTTAAAAAGGTTTTCAAGTTATCCCACAGTTCGGAACCGTGGAATTTTCGTAGTTTGCGAGATCATGAATTGGTTCGGGTCATTGGTATAAAATATGAAATAAGACCACCAAGATTATGTTGTATCAAATTAGCCATGATCGATGAGGATGGCAATATGACAGGAACTTCATTTAAAATTAAATACCATGATATGCCAGACGTATTGGATTTTCTGGTTCTACGCCAAACATTTGATCTTGCTGTTCAACGGAATTGGAGCTTAGGAGATCGTTTCAGATGCATGATTCTTGATGGTTGGTGGATGGGACAAATTGAATCGCGTCATGCACTTTCAGCTGACTTTCCTGATTCATTTTTCATGTGTTTCCGTGTACGTTGGGATAATGGTGAATATGAATACATGAGCCCGTGGGATATGGAACCGATTGATGAAAATCGTTTGCCGGATGAAGTGGGCGGTGCTGTACCCGTTTTGGCTGAGGAAATACGTGCTACTTTGTATCAACCAAAAGGTGAAGAATGGCATCGAGGTGATCGTGATGGGTCATGTAGACGCATCATTAATGGCTTGGAACAAGTAAGTGCATTTTTTTTTTTTTACAAATTGTCTTGGATGACATACATGAACACATTCTGCAGTGCCCCTCTTAAAGTAATTATATTAGGTTAATGGCACTTAAAAGGGAATGGAACTTTTTTACCTTCACCTATTTCTATAATGATATATTTTTTCCCAACAGCTTATGCGTTTATCGATTGCTGAACACTTTCTTGCACCGGTCGATTTAAATATTTATCCCGACTATGCTTATTTAATTGAATATCCAATTGATTTAACAACAGTTAAGTCACGTTTTGAAAATCATTTTTATCGTCGCATCACTTCGGCGCAGTTTGATGTGCGCTATTTAGCCACTAATGCTGAGAAGTACAATCGATCACATACCAGTATTGTTAAGCACGCACGTATTATAACAGACCTGTGTCTGCGCATTATAAGGTAAGTTTGTATTGCATTAGAAAAATGAAAAAAATCACTTGTAAATAGTTTTTGAAATGTTTGCAATTAACTATTGAAATATTTAATGTCTGTACTCGTTATAAATATTTCAGCAAAAAAATGGAGTGATTTATTTTTTCGGGCAATTTAAATTTTATTTTTCAAAATAGTCGATTTTTAGCTTTAGATAGTTTGTCCAACGTTTTTCTAATTATAAATAACTTTTTCTTTGTCAAATATGGACATTTTTTTCTTTCTAAACGTCGTTAGAATGCTCCAATAAGGTGGAATAGTAATCGATGAAAATCGTTCTTCCCTTTCCATGATTTAGCTTGGCCAAGTACATCCTATAAAACTTGACTTTTTTGGCTAATAATATTGTCTTAGCCTTGGAGCAGATTCGCCATTAAAAATCCAGGTTTTCGACTATTCCTTTTTCTCTAGTTTGACGTAATAAATCCACGTTTCAACCACAGCTACAAATCCGATTCAAAATCGCCAAACACTTCTTTGAAGCTGTAGTTCGTGATTGTTCACGCATTTGTATCCGCCACTCATTTTGGCGAAGCTCTCTCACATTTAAGTGATCATTAAACTCGTATTCGATTGCGTTCGGTTTGGGGGTCACTGTGCAGTTGTCGGATAAACTAAAATTTTGAATTGTCAGCTTATTTATAAGAACTATTTAACAATTTATTTCGTGCGACTGCGTGATGTTTATTTTCTGTAATTGTGCCACGAACTAAAATTATTTTATGTATTCAAATGTGTTTGACTTAGTAAAATTTTTTTTTTGTGTTACTATATAAAAGAAATCCTATGTAGTTTTAAGGAAATCGCTTAAACTTATTTAGAAATAATGATTCTTGTCCACAGAGAACCTAATGACATTGATGTTGCTGCTGTATATCATCAATTGGTTGATGTCTATCATTCATCAGAATCAGAAAATGATAATGAATCAGATGTTGTGCCATCTACTAGTACGGGTCCTACAACTTCGGCTGCCGCAGCAGCGCGTCAAAGTATTTCATCTAGTAGAAGGTAAATGTTTATTATATATTTTATGATAATAGATGAACTTTCTATTGTCCAAATAGATCCAAACGTATTCGATCTGATGGTGATTGGCGTGTTGATTGCCGGCAACTTTTAGATTTGATGTGGCAACGACCTGACTCTGCGGCATTTCGTGAGCCTGTTGATATTATTGAATTTCCTGACTATTTGGAAATCATATCAACACCAATGGATTTGCGTACCGTTAAAGAAGACCTTCTAGGTGGCAACTATGATGATCCTTTAGATTTCGCCAAGGATGTGCGACTAATATTTCAGAATTCTAAAAACTATAACACAAATAAACGTTCACGCGTAAGTCAAATAACAAGAGTAATTTTTTTCAGTTGAAAAGAATTTTGTAATTGTTGCCCAAACAGATCGTCAATTCATTTATCGTAAATTTGTAGTTTTTTCTTAGTTTAGTTGCAAGACTTATTGTTAAAATTGTTATTGTAGATTCTATTTTGTTTGGTTTTGTTGTTGGCTTTTGTTAACTATTTGCATCCGAATTCTTCATAAATTCAACATCAACATATTCTTTTTGTCATTTACTTTCACCATGCTTCCACTTTCATGTAATCAATCGATCAATCAATAAAAAAAACCATTTCAATGAATGACGATCATTGTAGGATAATTCATCGGTAAGGTTTTAAAAATATCTTTGCAACATGGAAAAAACATACGTATACATCGGTAATATATTTTATTAAGTGCATGTTTACGGCTTAACATAATGTACATATAAATGGCCGCTTGCAAATACTTACTAATAAAAAGTTAGCCAACACCTTGACAGCAAAATAGAAGAAAAATAAAAATAGTTTAAATTATCATGATCCTGACATGGCATATTTTTACTAAAAAGTGCTCCATTGGTTTTTCTCGGAACGAAAAAAAAATGTTTCAGATTTCATTTTTAAGGGTACTTCTAACTTTTGAGTCGGTGTCTGGCTGACTTTATTTTGCTTCATACAAATCGACCCGGTCTAATATACATACTATACACACACACACACCTGATCAAAATAATATGTACACAATTTCACAATCTCGGTGGCCAATTGACATCGCTGTTTCGAAGCGATATTGCATCATAGGAATTTCCGGTGCAATAAAATTATTATTGCATTGGCTGTGTACCAAGTGGCACCGTCTTGTTGGAACCACATATCATCTACATCCATATGATCCAATTTGGCCATAAAAAATTACATTACCGGCCCATTTACATACGAGGCAATGTTTTCGGGTGAAAAGCCGTACGAACATGCTGTCATGGTTTCACATCTGCAATTGACCCCGTTTCTTAGAATTTGTGTCGATAGCTTTAACCCATTGTGTCAACGATACAATATTTTTTACATTTAAATTTTATTTACCACTGTCATGGTGAAATACCCATTGGCCCACGCTTTATAATACTCTTTGAACACGCTAGCCATGCCCGAGCTATGTAAAGGTACTTTTTGAGTACTAGTACAAAATTGGAACATCGAAAAAAAGCTGTCCACGGTTTCAAAACGACTAGAGATAATTTATTAATCTCAAGCAAGGTTGTTGGTCTTGGTGGGATCTATAATCAATATATAAAAGTCATAAATATTAGATTTGACCTTTGACCTTTGACCTCTAAATTAAAAATAATATCGATGTCAAAGGTCCCTTCAAAGGTTAAACTGAATTGGTTTAGTATTTTCAATGTCCGTGTTTTAATGTTTTATATTCAAATTGATCTTAGATTAAAAAAACTTTTCGTGTGCGTGTTTTTATGTTTATTTGAATTTGAAATTCGTCGTGTACGTTCAATTAATTTTAATCAGGTGTGTTTCATATGAATTTTGGATTCCTGAACCTAAAGTAACGCAAAATGTTTTGAATGATGTGCACTTTTAAAAATTAACCGATTTTGCTCAAGATTATATTAATTTTCATAAGAATTTGAAGTTTATTTTCCATAATTTCTTCATTTATTCTAGATATATTCAATGACTTTGCGATTGAGTGCTCTCTTTGAAAACCACATTAAAAATGTCATTAGCAGCTGGAAGTCAGCACGCAGACGTGCTAATAAAAACAAAACCGGCCCTCGTGGCTCTAGCGGCAGCCCATCAAAACGTTTACCAAGTGATCGTAACCGTGCAGGTCCATCCACTAGACGCAATCAAAAATCCAATACACGTCGTTTGCATACTTCTGATGAAGACGACGATGACGATGACGTTAATGGCCGTAATTATATACGACGCAGTGGCGATCGTACAAAACGCGTTGCAATTCGAAATGGTAGTACACGCGCTGCCGTTGCCTCCACTTCGAACACAAACCGTGTAACTTCTTCCTCTTCGCATCGTGATGAAGGTACTCAACCGACACGTAGTTCACGTCGTCAGGCCGCATCACGCGCCGCAAGTCAAGAGCTTGACGAAGATGACGATGCAGATGTAGAAGTGAATGCTAGCGAAGGTAATTCAAGTTCATTGAGTTCTGATGATGAGGATGATGACTCAAGCGAGCAAGCCACTTCAGAAGATGGAAGTGATGCTCATGTCGATAACAATAGCCAGCGTCGTCGAAAGAAAACTACACGCGGTGCTGCAGATTCAGAAGATAGTTATAACCCAGAGCGAGAACGTAGTGGTCGTCGTGGAAGGAAACGCAAACGCTCAAATAAAATGAGTAAACAACGGCCTGCGAAGAGAAGTGGACGCATTGCTGCTGCCAGCGATGATGATGATGAAAACTATCACGATTTTGATCATCACGATAATTCTAGCAACAGTAGAAGAGCTGGTGGAAGCAGTAAGTCACATAATAGCAATAAAACAGCAAGTAACAAAACAAAGGCAAGTGGTCGCAGTCGTCGACGTCCTCAAACATCTGAGGATGAAACTACTGGAACGGCAGCTCATGCAGATGAAAGCACACAAGACACTGTCAGTAATACGCCAAAGAAAAAAGGTCGCCCTGCAAAGGTGCAAGCAAATCTTGCAGATCGTCCTAGCACGAGTAATGCTGCTGCTGCTATGGAGCAATTACTTGTGAGTCCATCCCGAAATACTCGTAATCAGGTGATAAACAATCGCAGGATTGTGGCTGAAACAGATCACAGTTATCACCTGCCAGTACGCAATGGTGCACGTATTGCAGAATCGGATACAGATTCACGAGAAGCAGCGGCAGTGCGCCCAACACGTGCTAGTGTTAAACGTGCAATTTTAGATTGGGCACGAGGAAGTGATATCGAAGAGGAAGAAGTTGAAGAAGATCCAATGAGTGAAGAAGCAGAAGAGGTAAGCGATTATGTTTTACATTTAAAAGTAAAAAATAAAATCTCCTGTTCCGAATATCTTGTTTTGGGTAAGCGGCTCCAATAACGAAACGTCGCTTGTTTTTGTCAGACAACACTTCCGGGGATTTGTGAAATATCTGGGGGATATTAATATTTAAAGCCTGATATTAATACATATCCGATTCTACAAATAATTTTCGTTTTGTTAAGGGCAAGATTTACCAATTTTTTAGGCCAGCGACCACTTGACGAATATTAAAAATAGTTGTTATATTGAGCGAAAAAGTAAAAATCCAAAAATCTTGAGATCTTAAAATCAAAAATGTCAGCTGAATTGAGATATATTTTTTGTTTTTGTTTTGTGTATCATAGATATTGCCTACTCCTACGCCCACAAAAGTGAATGGGCATCATAGTAGCTCCAGTCGTGACTTAAACGGTCCTTCAACAAGTCGAGCGGCTACTACAGGTGTTGTACGTCAATTACGCACCAATCGAAATACTGTAGTCGAACCGGAAGTTGTAGATGAAGATGATGGTAGTGACAACGAACCGTTAGCTTCCAGTCAATGTTCTTTATCTCGCTTTCATAGTAAGTTTTCCGTGAAATTTTAACCCAAGATCATTTAGTTATTTATCTTATTTTTGAAATGCAGATCATCCGCCATCTACGCGCATCACAAGAACACATCTTCCGCAAGCTCCTCAGCCATCACATAGACGACCGTCATTGCAGCAGCCTCATGCTATTGCTATAAGTGTAAGCGCTCATCATATGACACGTTCTCATGCCACATCATCAACTTCTACCGTAGCTACCTCCAGCGTTGCGTTACGCTCTACTCATCCTGCACAAGTCGACCACAATTACGTTGGTGATCCGGGTACTTCAACATCTACCGCTGCATTGCGTAATAATCGGCGGGTTCTTTCCCGCCATCAGCGCAATGCTGATGAACTTGATGTCAGCTCTGAACAATTAGAAAGTTCACGTCATGTTTTTGGAGTTTCATCGCGCTTGCGTCGTGGCCTGGCAACATCTTCTTCAAGTAGTTTACAACATAGCGAAGCTACCGTGCCTGCTATACACACTAGCAGCAACAACAATAGCGACAACTCAACGACGACAACTGTTAGACGAGGTCGTTCACGTTATAGCCAAGAGAACACTACTGAGCCTGAAGCGAATGAAGATGACGATGATGAAGATGCTGGTGGATCTGATGAGGGGACCGATGGCGGTTCTAGTAGTCAGCCCGATGATGTAACCGATTCTGAAGATAATCAGCCGCTGACTTCTTATAGACCAGCAACTACAGCAGTACGAAATACCCGCGCTACAAAATCAGGCTCAAGCCGAACAGGTCAACGAAGAGGACGTGGTAGTGGTTCAGAAGATTCTTATATGTGTGATGATGACGATGATGAAGACTACAAAATTGGTGGTCATCGTCAACGACGACGTAAGCATAGCAACAGTAAGTCCTTAATGTCACGTAGTAAAAATAGCAGTAATCGACTTCGTGGTACGCGTAATCAAAAGCGACCACGTTATAATGAACAAAGTGAAGATGATGCATCCAATGATCAGTTGCATAAACGAAAACAAAGAAGAAGAGATGTTGATACTGTTGTAAATAATGGCGAAGAAAACTTTGTCGGCAGTACAGCAACGGTAGTGCCATCCCAGCTTCCATCTACTTCCTCTAATAGTCGTAGCCATACGCAAGTTGAACATGAAGTAGTTCATGGCAATGAAGATGAGATGGTGAGCACGGCTGACAGTGACAACGAACAACTGATAAGCGTAAGCAGTAGAGGACGTGTTCGCAAAATAACTGCCAAAGCGAGAAGTATTTTTAAGGAGTGAAATATCAACAATTTTTAAGAGAGATAATAAAAAGCAGATGATTAATTTTCGCAACAACTTGAGAAATCGAATCAATCATTGCCATAACAAATAGTTTTTAACAAAGCTAAAAATCACTGTTTTTGCACAATGAAAAGATTGCACCTGAAAATGATATCGCGACTCCGAGTAAAAGTTTTCTGCTGGCAGCAAATAATTTAGTCTTTTAATTTAAGTAATATTTGTTAAGATTTCTATATAGGTTCAATATAGTTTCAATTTAATCTGAGCACGTTTGTAATGCTCTTTTTTTTTGTCAAACGCTACGAGAATCCTATTTTTTTTTTTCGGTAAGTTCTTGAAAATTTTCCATTGCAACGAAATGCGAATTATTTTCTCTTTCATTTCAATCTACACGTATGTAAAATATTGTAAAAAGTGAGTCTCGAAATTAAGTCATATGCTTAGCAAAATTATATTCTAAAGAGTAAGGCTCAGATAGACTTAACATATACTTTGAAATTCGAATTTGACTGGACGTTCAGAAATCTGTTGTTGAAGTTTCAAATTTCGTATGGAACTCAGAACGTTTCTTCAATCGAATAGGATTTCAGATGTTATTGCGGATTGCAGAACAAAAAGAATTTAACCTACGGGAGAACGTATCAAGTTTAACACGTAGTTTTAACGCGTATAAGATTTCTTTTGGGAGATTAACGCATTTTATAGCAAAATTATGTTTATTATGACTTTTTTAGTCCAATGTATAAAATATCTCCTGAATTTACAGACGAAATGTCAAACCAACGTTTCAGTAATTCGTATTTCTTAAATCTTTTAAACTCCGTCATGCTCCTGTAAACAAAGTGTTGTCACCTTTTGTACTTCTTGTATTTTAAAGTTTATTTTCTTTTATATTACAATTCTTGTTGAACGCAGAGGACATACAAATTATAATTTCAAAAATAATCGCAACATAATGTTGTAGATGGATTTATATTGTTTTATAAAAATAACTTTATTTGTTGTAGATGGATTTATATTGTTTTATAAAAATAACTTTATTTTTTCGGTCACAATTAACAAATGCTTGATATTCTTGATCGCTATGCAGTGATTTTTATATCATGCCATATTAGTACAATTATCTTTCTAACCCTGAGGAGACCATAGGAGCAGTCAGTCGCAAGTAATGACATTTAATATTATTAAATTTATTAATCCTCTTAAATTTATCAAAAATTTGTTTCCATCTAGGAAAGAACTGTGTCATTTCTAGAAATATTAAAAAACATTAAATTTCAAAAAAAAAAAAAAATCATTATTACTTTCTTCCTTTACAGTGCTCATTTAAAAATTCGTAAAAACCTTAATTAATTAACATTATAGGGAAACATACATACATACTTGTTTTACATTGAAAAAAAGGGGGCATTGTCGTCGTAATTTGGTAAAATTTATTAACTTTAGTATTAAGCATTTTTAATTACTTCACATTTTTTGTTTTCATGCAAACTTAGATTATTTATTTTTGAAACACGTAACTGTAGCTGCATTAGAGTTTAAGATAAAATAAAAAATAAATAATTTTTAAACTAACATTGTTTTGCATTAACTCTAGGGATCTCCTAATAAACTGTACTGCAAAGAATCAAATTTTATAGTTTCTTTGGACTAAACATATGTTTCGTTTCGAAGAATTTTCTTTGTAAATATTTTAACCGATTTGTAACTTTTGCAAAACTTGATTCCCCTCTAATTTTCCCACCAATTGATATCTAGGTATATCGATATAGGGATTGCCAAATTATGTTATCTTATTATGTCTTATTTAAACTTAAGACCAATTCAACCAATTTGCACAAAGGTTGCATTTACTTCATAGAATATTAAAGTACCTGTCAACTAATATTGTTATATTCGTTCAACGAATTTCTAAATTATTGAGATTTTTCTTTTTGATGTCTGCATTATTTTCATAATTTTCTGATTCTCATTTTTGCATTCTATTCGACCAAGTTTTGGGGTAGGTAGGTTTTCATTAACAAATCAAATAGTTTGCCGGAGTCTCAATTTAAATGTTTCAACGTTCTAAGAAGTCAGTTTTATAATTTTACGAAACCACAACGAACCCTGTATTTGTGTATACATAGTTTTTTATTCAAAAACTCCAGCATGGCAACACTTAGACCTTATCAACAGCTGATTACACCAAGTGGCAAGGGAAACCTGCCTGAACTTAATAATTTGCAGTCGAATAAAAACCTTTTAACGCAAATGAACACTGAGGGAATTGCATTAGAGAGTACGCAAAACACGGAATCTGCAGGTACATGAAAATTAAAAAGAAA
The DNA here is from genome assembly GCA_949775025.1 of Tricholauxania praeusta. Taxonomy (NCBI): domain Eukaryota; kingdom Metazoa; phylum Arthropoda; class Insecta; order Diptera; family Lauxaniidae; genus Tricholauxania; species Tricholauxania praeusta. Next base: position 155,753,240 of record OX459029.1, read on the forward strand.
ACCCCTATTAAATAATCAAATTTTATTGTTTTTGTAAAAGAGGGACTGGTGAGGAATTGTAATGAAATACATAGCAGCAGCGACAATGATAACGTCTCAAAACACAAACATAAAAGAAGAAAGTCTGAAAAACAACGGAAAAGGTAAAGTGATCTTCTGTGTGCATACTATGTCCTAACTAAAGACGTTCAGTTTCTGAAAAAATTAATCCAAAGTTGAAGCTCAGAAAATAGTGCTTGTTTTAGTACCAGCTAATGAATTCCGACATGGCTACTTCAGTAGCTGGGTGGCCGTTCGCGGTGATGGGTTCATTTAAAATTCTAGTTGGATGGTATTAGTGTTGCTAATCAAATGAAGTTCGTTATTTGATATCGTGTGGGACCACCAAATCCTTGATATCCGTCTCAAGCAGGAATCCACAAAAGTTTGTATTGAGTGACCATGATTCGCAAGCATAAAGTAACACAACATTTGATTTGAATATTCGCAAAGTTGTGTAAAGACCCTTCCCGCTTTGTTGGTTATTGCTGATATGTACGTCTTCTGCGCTACCGTGTTAAGCAGTGAAAACGATGTATTGGTGCTTATGTTGCTCTAGTATATATTCAAGTTTGGGGGAAGCGTTGTTGTTGATATTGATTCAGTGTTAATTCGTGGTCCAACAGTGGCTGCTTGAACGCTGATTCTTGTTAGGTTGGTTTGAATATCGGACGGTCTAAAGGCACAATTAGAAATAAAAGGGGGCATCTCTGTATTTGATTTGATGACAATGAGGCTTGCACCGAATGAATTACGCACTGTTCTCTCGAATTTTCTTTGAATACGATTGTTTTAGTACTTTAGAGGATGAGATCAGGGTTGTGACTCCTTTGTAAACTTTATAAATAGTGAGATCTATTTGTCAGGAAGTATCTCTCCTTAAAGGCGATATTAACTTATAATGCTTCATAGTAAACTTACTGTTCAGTAGAGTGTGTCACAAAAATTACATAAAACAACAACACAAACGACAAAAGAGTCATATCAGTTTCATCTTTTAACTAAATGGAATCATCAGTAACCTTTGAGCCGATGTAGTGAGAATTTCTAACCTGATATGTTTCACTTTTTCATCAGTTTAGTGAGCCCGAAGATTAAATTTAGAGATAAATATATAGTTCTTATCGAATTTTTTTTTTTTAAATTTAAAGTTAAATCTACAAAACAGGGCATAAGTTTACTCTAACTATATTGTTTGCCGTTAGCAAACCAAATAAATTGAGTTACTGTTTTTTGTTATTGCACTGACAAATTGCGGTTCAAAGGCAAAAAGCAGTAACGCACATAACGTCCATTCGTTTTTTTTTTTTTTTTTACAGCAGCTGTGAACATCTCTAGTATTATTAATAAATTTACCTTATTTTCAATTTTTTCATGATATGACGACCACAATCAGCGAACGCATAGGTAGACGAAACAAACATTTTCAAAAAAATGCTAAAAATCGTAAAGGGTCTACTGTGGAAATTAAAACTGATAAAAATACAGAACTACAGCAGCTATGTAGTGATTTAGCTGATCTTGAAGAAGCACAATGTGTACCAAACGGCAATAAGCTAATCCAGTGTTTTATTTGTGGTGAAAAGTTAACGAAAATCTATAAATTGCGCCTACATATGCAATTGCACACATGTGCCAAAGAATATGATGAGAAAAATCTGGAAAAATCATCCATTTATAGTATTCTAAATCCACATCAACGTAATATCGAGACAAAAGTTGTAAGAGATTTTCTTATTAACGAAATTCTGGAAAAACGTTATTCACAATTCTATGGCATACTGAATGAAGCAAGCATTGAATTACATATAAGTGATTCCGAAACAGCATCTGATGATGGGTCCATTTCAGAAAAAGCAATTCCAAATAATACTTATAAATGTGATTTATGTAAAATAAGCTTTGATCGCCGATATAAGGCGTTATTCCATCAGAAAACAATACATTCCGACAGTAATTTAAACATTCGATGTGATTTTTGTGGATACCAGTTTATTGGCGTAGAACTACTCATACATCATCTTAAGACCCAATGCGAATGTGATGAAAAGCCCATATCGTGTGTGGAACGTTTTAAGCAATATTTGTTAAAAGTAAATTTAAACCAATTCGAAAGTTTAGCCCAGGCTCGTAAAGAACTGAAAATACAGCGCCTAACGACAGCACAAAAAATATACACCTGCAATGTATGTCAAAAGACGTTTACACGTTCGGAGCATTTAACGCGTCATAAGTCAGTGCATCTGCCAGAGGAACTGAAGTTTGAGTGTCCAGTTTGCTTTCGCCGTTTTAATCGCAAGGATAATATGCGTTCACATATGAAGGTATTATATTTTTTAATGAATATGGGAAATACTTCAGAAATTGTGAAAGTGGAGGGTGTTTTATCGCCCAAAAACTAATAATTTTTTTATATTTGCAAAAGTTATTTAAGTTTCCAACATTGCCTCATATGTTGAATTATTTAAAAAAAAAAACCAAGTTCTCGAATAACAATTTTAATGAATATAATAATTTTCATGGATATAATAATTTGCTGTAATTAGATTGACATTTCTATTTGAATACTTATGCCCGTGTTTACTTTTTGTTCTTAAAGGTACACATGGATGAAGCCGAACGCGATAATAACTCTACTCAACCTATCTTATGTCAATACTGTGGCCATTGCTTCACTAGCAAATCCAATTATGTTGTACATATGCGTCGTCATACCGGTGAAAAACCTTATAAATGTGATGTATGTGGCAAAGGATTCCCTAAATCAACCGATTTGAATTCACACAAAATAACGCATTCGGGAGAAAAAAATTACATCTGCTCCATTTGTAACAAGGCGTTTGCACGTTCAGCAGTGCTATCAAAACATATGCGTATACACGCTGGACCCTTTCACTGCAATTTCTGTGACCAGTCATTCCCACGGCCCAATGAATTAGCAGTACATTTGCTAACGCATGCTAATGGGGCACGCACTTACACTTGTATTGTGTGTAATTGCAATTTTACTTCAAGTCAAGACTTAGAAGCACATTTTGAAGCAACTGGACATGATAATTTACGGCCACAGACTAAGATTGCAACAATAAATCTTATTCAGACTAGTATTGTCGACGCCTATAAAAGCACCCAAGTTGATGTTAAAGACGAACAAGAGGACGCTCCTAAACGTACCACGCGTGCAACTCAAAAGAAATAATTGTAACACAAATTTAATAACTTTGAATATTTTTTCTTACGTTTTTTTTTAATCTTATATCTTTATGTTGTATTCTTAGTTTTCTATTAGTTTTAGTTGAGGACATTTTTTAATTGCATTTTTTTACTAAATCTTAAAAAGAACCATTCTTCAAGTTCACTTGTTCAAAACTATAATATAAAATTCGATACATTCGGCGCCACGATCTTCTGGGTTTCCCTGTGGACTCAAACAAAGCGCTGATCAACAAGTTACCCAGCGACTTTTTTATTTGTAGATCCCACACCACGACAGGTTTCGGGCGAAGAATTATTTTCGCCACTCCATAGTTGGCTTTCTACACACAAATGCACTTCTGCAATAATATACGCGTTACCTTCCATTGAACAAATATTGCTTGTTTGTATTCAAAATTTTGCAATTGTAAACGCGTGTATTGCATGAATTTGATTGTGGACATTTCACTGCGGTCCTTAGGTAAATTTCTTGAATTTTTTCATACGTCATACAGAAAATTTACACTCTCAATTTCTCAATTTGGTTTGGATTTGGATTGTAAGTTAAATCAACTATTTTATAATCTTTTTATAAAATCTTTTCAAAACATGTAGTTTAGCTTTTAAATTTTATTTTCTTGTAAACTGTGAAATACAAAAAAAAGACCAAACGACAATATATTATTCTTATCTATATATAACATTATAAGTTAGAGTTATTTTTAACATAATCTGCTGCAAGTTTTTTCACTTTTTGTACATCAGCTTCCGTTCCGAAACGTTCCTCAAACTCTAAATACTTTTTAAAGATAGTACGCATTTTTTTCAGTGGAATTTTTTGTATAACAGCGCGCTCCAATACAAATCTAAAATAATATATTTTTTATATAAAAAAAGCTTAAGTTGACACTATATCTACCTTGCCGAATCAATAAGGTCTGTTTTAATTAGCAAATCTACATATTGTGTCCACACATCAACACGTTTCGGATATGATGTAACTACTTGATCGAGTAATGTTTGCGCCATTTCGTTGCTGCCATGTTTATGATTTAAATTTGCAAACATAACAATTGTATTAACGTCTGTAATCAAACATAACATTAAAATAAGACGACTAAATTTGACGTGCTTTTACTTACGTTCTCTTTCTGGTAAGCAAGCCAATGCCCTATGTAGTAATTGCTGAGCACGATCCGCCAAGCCAATACTAAATAAGGCATCTGCAGCAATACGCCAAGTTTCCTGCACTTGCTTGAATTTTTTTGTAACAACACCTATCATTTGTAAAAGCTCCTCTTTTTTCTGTGCATTACTGAGTATTTCAATGGTGCGCATATAAATTTTTATTGGCTCATTGTATGTGAGTGCTGCTTTGAAAGTTTCTTCGAATGCATTTGGTGTACCATACCGTAGCTCTAAATTGAGTAATGCAATCCAGATATTTAGGTGATCTTCAATATTACGAAATGATATCTCTTTAACAGCGCGTCTAGCAACAGCGCGTGCTTTATCAATCTCTGTAGATTGTAGATGGAAAACCATGTATTTAATCCAGTTTTTGCTATCGTTTGGTTCCGAAAGCACAAGGCGATCAAATTGATCTGCACTCTCTGGCAACTGTTTTTGATCAGCATATTTTTCTTCAATCTCCCGCAAACGTGTCTCTTCCTCACGCTGTTGTTTGAACTTTTCAGCTGCAGTAAGCTTTTTTTTCTTCTTTGGGTCTTGCAATGTGTCAGTTTCATCATCTTCGTCGCTTGAGACTGCATCATCATTTCCTTCTTGCTGTAGTATTGACAGATCAGTTGTCCAAAAATCGCTGACACCAGGCAAACATTTTGGTTGCTCTATTTTTACTTTCTTTGTTGCAGTTGTAGCTTTTGATATTACAGCTTCTTTTTTAGGCAAACATTTTGGTTGCTCTATTTTTGCTTTCTTTGTTACAGTTGTAGCTTTTGATATTACAGCTTCTTTTTCAGGCAAACATTTTGGTTGCTCTATTTTTACTTTCTTTGTTACTTTTGTTGGAGCTTTTGATATTACAGCTTTGTTAGATTTCTTTGATGTTTCGACTAAAACGCTGTATTCCGCTTGAAAATTTCGAACCTTATCTTCGTAGAAAAGATCATAGTTTTCTTTAGATTTGTCCTTTTTCGTTTGAATTTTCTTATTTATTTCTTCCGTAAGTTGCTCTGTTTTTTCTCTTAGTTCTTCTTTTTTCTCCTTTTCTAACTTGGCAAGCTTAGATTTTTTTCTTTTAACTTCTTCCACTTCTTCAGCAATCTTGCGTTTACGGTTTATATCTTTCCACAATTTCCAGGTATTTTCCAATACTGCAATTGGTTTGGTTTCATGTACAAAGGCAAGTTTGCAAAACTCTCCTTCTTTAACGTAAGCACTTGCAGTATTTTCGAAGTCGTTGAAATGTAAGCGTATTGGGCAATAAACTAATGGATTTTCTCCCTTTTTCAGTGAACATATGAAAACGTTTTCAAGCTTAAGCAATATTTTTGCATTAATTGCAACTTTTCCAATCAGGTTTTCAGGAATTTTATGTGAATTTGTTACACGTTTAATATCGTCAGCCTTATTGGTAACGAATATAAGATCGTTAGAGTAATCAATCCAGAGTATTAAGCACTCTTGTTTTTCCCCAACCTTTGGTAATTGTGATTTACCCACAGTAGAGGCCTTGATGATAGCCGTTATTTTACTTTTAATTAATTCAAATTGCCAATCTTGGGTATCAGCATTAACACCTCGAAAGCTTCCGGTAACCTTTTCACCAATCGAATATTGGGCAATAGTTTTGTTATGTTTTTTGTAAGCTTTTCTAATTTCCTTAACTTCTTTTAGGTATCTGCAATATAAAAATAATTACTATCATAAAAAGAACTTGCAAGAATTTGACTGAGTTTTTCTAAAGATCATTTATTCAAACTCAGAGAAAATACCGGCGATATTTTAATGTTAGAGTATCTCCTACCGATAACATGATTCGGAATCTAATCGTTGAAAAAAGTGAATCAGTCGATAGGGAATAACATCAGCATCCTCAAAAATGCAGTTTGAAGCGATGTTACGGCTGTAAGAGTTATCGTCCTCATCCTCGTTTTCAAATGAGGAAGGTCAGCCCGAAAGAATCAACGGGGCCTCTATTAGACAATGTTTTAAAATTTTTACGACGACGATAGAATTTCTGATTTTTTGAAATTTATAAAAAAGCCCAGATTTTGATTTCTTACAAATTATTTTAGAGTTTAAAAAACTATAAAAATTTGAAGTCGCGACTCGAATATTAATCTTATTAAAAAAAAATTAATACATAAGCTTCGTTACAAAAGAACAAATTTTTTGATTTAACAATCGTTATGGTTCACCTGCCTTAAGGAATTAACGTATTGATATTCCCTCTATAAAATTAATCAAGGCACTAAAAAATCGACTCGACATGATAAAACGTTATATTACCTTTCTATAGAATTTGCTGTGCTAGTCAACTGACTATCCCAAACATCGGTCAATTTTGCTGAAATTGTTAAAGTTTTAGTCGCTTTCTCTTTACTCAGCACTTTCACATAAACAACTTGCTCTGGAGATAATATAATATTTGGGTTTTGAATTGCTTTTATTAAAAGCATCTGCAAATGTACTTTAACCAATTTCCCATAGTCGCGTACTGGTACCATAAGATGTACCACATCTCCTTCTACATTTTTTACGAATGCCTTAAGGATATCGCCAGGTTGTACGGTTCGCCAATCTTTAGTCAAATTGCTGTTAAAATAATCTACATCTCGTAGACTAAAAATATTATTTATAATACTAGCAGCGCTAGTTATTTCATTTATTTCAAACATGCGTAATTTAGCATGCAATAAATCGCCAAAGTCTGATAGCAAACGTATGGGAATGAGACCTTTAGTATCATTCTCATCATCTGTTTCATGTAAAACTTGGATTTCCAGTCCGGAATCTAGAATGTGACTTATTTTTACGGGACAAATTTCACCCAATTGGTAAATATCATCTGGTAAGCCCAAAGTGATTTTTTCTTCACTTCTTGTTTCAATGCGAAAGTTCATCGTTTGACCCTCATAGTATGAGCTTAGTTCGTTAGCCATATAGCCAGTTAAACGTGACTTATGCATGATGCCTTTTATATTGTTAAAAAATTTTATCACAAAGAAATCATCAGTGCATTTTACAATTGTCCCCAGAAATATGGCGTTCGTCTTAGCTTCTTGTAAAGTAGTTAATATTTTTGCTCCCTTCGACATGTATTCTGAACGATTTGTTATGTATGCAATATTACGTTCTGCATCAATAGCCAAAACTCGGCAGCGTAATTGAGATTTATCCTCTAATATTTTTGAGGAGGGTGCTAAAAATAAGCTCTCAATGATACCTGTAAATAAAAAAGTGAAAATTAATATATATGAAAAAAATTATTTTCACTCACAAATATATTGTCTACAAGATTTGTCTCAAAGGATGAGTGGATCACTAAAGGAAAGGTATACTTAAAGGGTTGGAAAATTAGATTTTTTCCGAGAGGATCCAAAAATGTAAAAAAAAACTTGGACTAAGATAAGAGCATAGAGCTTAAAGGACTGTTGCAAACTAAAATTAAATTTGTCTGAAGAAACTACTCCTTTTAATTTTTTTTTTTACTTTCAAAACAAATAAATCTCTTGTGTTTGCTTTTAATTTTTCAATCGAAAAGTAATCTTCATTTTTAATTTTCAATCAGGTTTTACTTAGAAAAAGTTATTGATTGAAAAAATAAAAAAACGCTCATTAGTCATGGCAAAAAAAAAAAAAAAAACTTAAAAATTACGGCTATGCAGTGATTTTTATTATAAGTTTGACTGTAACTTTTTTTTATATTTCAAAATAAAGACTTACAGTCTACAGAGAAGTTAACTAGGACAATTCAAAATGAATTAAACTAATGGTTAAAACTTACCTTTAATTTTTCCAATTTGTAAAGTGTATCCGTCAACTTTTTGATAGCGACCCTTTACAACAGCAGTAACAAATTCACCAACTTTCAAATCACTTAACGAAAACACTTTCTCATCAACAATAGTTGGCTCATCAGTACAAATATACAGAGAATCCATTATATCATAATCCAGAATGCGCACTTTATGTTGAGTTTTCGTAGCGTATTTCAGTAGCAATTCATCTTGATCATAGTTGCCTTTGTAATTTGCTTTAATGGTTTTATAGGAGATGACGCCTTTGAATTTGTTTCTTAAAATCAATATAACACCACCTGTACCCAAGTGATGCACTTTAGCGTTTTCGATAATATCACCACGTTTTAGCTCGACGTTCTGTATTTCGGATTGAACTTTATTTATATTTAAAGTGAGATAAACGAACTTTGTCAGTGGCATAACATAGAGTACACGTGCACTCAATGTACTGTTGACTTCAAAATCTTCAGGTAGCGCCAAAGGTTCAGTAAGCTGATGTTCATTTACATATGCAGTATAGGCCTCATTCATAATAGTACCCTGCAAACCATCTTTGAATTTTTTCGTCACTTTAAAGTTGACAATTGTGGACGGCAGTATATAATCCAAGTTAGGATCATTTTGATCTTTGATTTTAAAATTTTCTGACTTGATTTCTTTACAAATGCACGTGCTGGCCGTAGTATCGTGTGTTATTTTTTCCACTTTCATAAAGACCAATTGGCCAACTATATGGCCTTGTTGTGATTTTTCTAGCGGCATAAATGTGCGCATTCCTTTTATGCCTGACTCTATGATATAACCATGCTCCTGAACTTCTTCGATGGCTCCGTTGAATATGAAGCCTTTTTTTACATTTGTATGCGTTAATTCGGCATGAACTTGCTGGGGTTTTAACGATAAACTGATTTCAGTTCGATGTGTGTGTTCATGTTGCTTCAATTCTACTACTTTACCATATACAATTTGTCCAGTTTCATAAACATCGGTCAAAGACTTATAGTTCTGTGCCTGATCTGATTTCTCTAAGAATTCACTTGTTGCTTTTGTATATGAGTCAGATATTTCTAGTATATTAACTTTGGCTTGCATACGACCGGGTAATCCAATACTTAGGTATAGCTGATCCACTGCTTTCACCATGCCCATTATGTTCATGCCATCTTGAATTGTGCTATAGCTTAACAGTTCCGCGGATACAGTTTCAATCTGATCATTTGTCCGTGCCTCCAATAAAAAGTCTGGTTCATCATCTTTCGGTTTAGTTTTTGGTTTTTTAAATTTCTTCTGAAGTGCTCCAAAAATCTGTATCAAAAATTTGCAAATTTAATTGATTATTCGGATAACCAAACCAATTACTTACGATATTCTCTTTTGCCTCAACAGATTGTACATCTTTTTGTCCAGTTCCACCACGTGGAAAACTTTTTTCTACCACCACCATTGCTAGTTTTTTAATTAAAATTTATTTTGAATTAAGTAAATTTTTAACTTTTACTGCCAGCCAAATCAAAGCAACAAACGACTACCAACACGTGTGTCACTGTCATCTGTATCTTCTTTATTGGCTGTTCTTATTGTAAGTGTCGTAATTCCGCGTTTACACACAGAAATTCTTTTCGAAAGTTCTTGTTTCTTGGAGTATGCATGTACTCGGAAATTCTCTTTTATTCTGTTCGTTCGCGGATATTATGCTTTGACTTTACGTTAGAAAAAACCTAAGTTTAAGTTTACTTAAGCTGACATTCTCCAAATCAATTTTTTTTTAGGGGTAATAGAGGGTTAAAATTAAAAAAATATAAATATAAAAAAAAAAAAATCGCTCGGGTCTAGTTGCGGATATAGCTTTTGGAAAATGATTATAAGTTGGGAACCTCTGAATGGAAAATGGTAAATATGGGTGTCATAAGAAGGATAATTAAATGGCCTACAATAATGGCCAGCAAAGTTTTGAAATTTGACCTAGAGTTTTGGAGATATTACGATATTTCTGAAATTTTGACCAATATTTTTTTGAAAAAACCTTATTTTTTCCAAAATATGTGTTAATAACCTATAATTATTTTAGCATGTTAAGAAAGCTAAGTTTATTCCCTTAAAAATGGTATATAGCTTGTTCTAAATTTTTGCGTATTTACCCCCTTTTTTTTTGCTGAAAAATAAAAAATATTCAATGAATTCTTATGAAAAGTATATATTAATGGACAAAGACAATATAAAACCAACATTGGAAATTGCAAGCCGGTTCCAAAACCTATTTTTTAACATTAGTTCACGTGAATGTACCTTTTGGCTTTTTTTTTTCTCATCAATTAGTCGCGCGTGAAAGTAAGTGTACATTGTTTTTTCTGTCATTGTCTTAGCACACCCGTTACATGATTTTTCGCCAGCGACTTGGCAATGCTGTGTTCATACCACATGTTGCGGCGACTTTTACATTTTGATTGTTGTCAATTTAATGTTTTTATCTTTGTGAAACATAAAATATGCAAACTATACGCGAATTTACGCGTAAAACTAAACGCGGCAATATCTTAAAGGTAAAAAAACATAAATTCAAAATAATTCAATAATTGTACGTTTCCATTGTGTTTACAGATTGTCCGTGAGCATTATTTACGAGATGATCTTGGTTGCGGCTCAGAACTTTGCAACAGCTGTATACAGTATGAGACATCTGTAACCCTGCTATTGGATCACCTTACAGAGAGCACATTGTTTGAATTTCCACATTACTTGGTGTTGGACACGAACATAATTTTGGATCAAATTGATGTGCTCGAGGAGGATGCAATCTGCAATGTGATTGTGTTGAGTACTGTGCTGAATGAAGTAAAGCATAGGAGCGCAACGGTATACAAACGTTTTCGTGAAGTAATACAACAAAAATCCAGAGGATTTTATGTCTTTGTAAATGAACATCACAAGTGAGTTGGTGTACACAAATGAAAAAGTGTTTCAATTTTTAGAATTACCATTGCTAAAATGTCAAGATTTATCTTATTACGCTTTCATTGTCATTTAAATTCATCATTAGTCCATATCGAAGATATGGAAGTACAATGAACATTGAAAGCGTGAGCATAATATATCCACATTGATGCTGTAAGAATTAATCCAAGCAAGAATCGCCTTATCCCACCTGTGTGCTTCTACAAAATTAATCGCTTTAATCTTACAGACAGTTCGCTCTTGCTCTCTTTAGTGACAATGTATTTTATTTTTTATTTTTCAAGGGACACTTACGTGGAACGTCAACCCAACGAAACGGCAAATGATCGCAATGATCGCGCCATACGTGTGGCTACCAAGTGGTACGACGATCATTTGGCTGTCTGCCAGCAGAGTAAGGCATTTTTAAAGTCTGGAAAACAGCGTACTCGTGTTATTCTTTTGACCGATGATGCTGGCAATCGTGAAAAAGCACAACTAGATTGTATTCTCGTAGCCACGGCAGAGGATTATATAAAATCCCTAGTGAGCCATCCCATGTTGATTGATAAATATGCACGCAAAACGTTTGAAAGTGAAAAAACGTCGATACCACTTTTTCCACCACATTTAAGTCTTATTGAAATTCATGAAGGCATTAAAGCAAAAAAGTTCCTGCAAGGTGCATTTCAAGCTTCGAGGGAGAACTACCTGGAAGGTTCGGTCACTGTTGAAGGCTATGAAAATGCGGTATTATAAGTTTATTTTTTTAAATTAGAATTATTGAAAACTTTTTTGTTTTGAAGATTCTTATACAAGGACGTGACGCATTAAACCGTGCTGTTGATGGTGATACCGTTGCTATCGAGCTGTTGCCAGAATCTGAATGGTCGGCGCCAAGTGAAATTGTGCTAGAAGAAGCTGATGATGAAGATCCCGGTGATGATCTTGAAAAACGTTCTAAACAGGAGTTAGCTGTGTTTGGGAAGAGCACAGCAACAGAAAGAAAACCTACTGCCACTATTATTGGTGTAATACGTCGCAAATGGCGTCAATACTGTGGTATTCTACAGAAAAGTCAGCTGGAAAGTACAACACGACATATATTTGTACCAGCAGATCGTAAAATACCACGTGTACGCATAGAGACACGGCAAGCAGAAAAGTTATACAATCAGCGTATTATTGTAGCTATTGATTCATGGCCACGATCTTCTCGTTATCCACATGGACATTTTGTACGCTGTCTTGGTCCATTAGGAGATATGAATACAGAGAATGAAGTAATTTTATTGGAACATGATGTGCCACACAGTAAATTCTCAGAAGAGGTATTAAGCTTTTTGCCAAAAATGCCATGGACCATAACTCAGAAGGTAAATTAAATGTGTGGCTCAATGAGCTTTCAAAACTTAGAATTTTATCTATTGTTACAAAGATCTATGAATGGTTAAATCATAACGAAACATAAATGCTTATTTGCCCTATATCATATATTTTTTTAGGAAGTATGGTACAAATAGTTTCGTCTCCCTAGCGTCCCCTTCAGTGTATTATAGAACTTGCCTTTTATATTCTGTGGTTTTGTAATATGTACACTTTTTTGATGTGTCTCTGCTTGTTTTTTTCATATTTGAAGGACTACGATGAACGGGTTGACTTACGCGAACTAAACATTTGCTCGGTTGATCCGCCTGGTTGTACAGATATTGATGATGCTCTACACTGTCGTGATTTACCTAATGGTAATCTTGAAGTTGGTGTGCACATAGCTGATGTAAGTCATTTCATTCGTCCTGGAAATGCCTTAGACAAAGAAGCAGCAGCACGTGGTACTACTGTTTATCTAGTTGGCAAACGTATTGACATGGTGCCGGAGCTACTAAGTTCCAATTTATGTTCATTGGTTGGCGAACAAGAACGTTTTGCATTTTCATGCGTTTGGGAAATAGACCAAGAGGCAAACATATTGCAAAAACGGTTTCATAAAAGTGTTATCAAATCTAAACGAGCAATGACCTATGAAGAAGCACAAATTATCATTGATGATACAACGCAAAATAATGAAATTGCAAAGTCACTAAGAAGTCTAAATCGCTTAGCAAAACTTTTGAAAAAACGTCGTATGGATAGTGGGTAAGATATTAAAGTAAACATTTTCTCATAAGTTTTTAATACGTATCCACTTAAAATTTTTAAATACTTTTATTTCTAGCGCACTTGTACTCGCTTCGCCTGAAATTCGTTTCCAAGTCGATAGCGAGACTCATGAGCCGCTTGAAGTTGAGGCAAAACAAATACGTGAAACAAATTCCATGGTCGAGGAATTCATGTTACTAGCTAATGTAACTGTGGCCGAACATATAGCCGGTGAATTTCCAGAGTGTGCAATGTTAAGACGACATCCAAAACCACCCTTGAGTAATTTTGATCCACTTGTTAAAGCAGCGCGTAATCAAGGTTTCGAAATAAATACTGATTCGGGATTGGAGTTGGCTAATTCATTGGATGCATGTGTTAAAGAAGATAATCCCTATTTCAATATAATGATTCGAATTCTAACTACAAGATGTATGATGCAAGCTTTATATTTTATAAGTGGTACTGTGCAAAAAGAAGAGTTCTTTCACTATGGTCTTGCAGCACCGATATATACTCATTTTACTTCGCCAATCAGAAGGTACATTAACACATTATGTTTTAAACGAAAATTATTATTATTTGACAAATTAAGATAAATGAAATTTTGCTTGCATACATTGTGTGACTTTTGCAACATTTCTTATAGATTTTCCGATATTATTGTGCATCGTTTGTTAGCTGCTTCAATTGGTGCTGATAGCACATATGCACAACTCCTTGATAAAAAGTCAAATGCAGAACTCTGTCACAATTTGAATTATCGCCATAAAATGGCACAGTATGCGGGACGTGCATCAGTTGCATTAAATACGCATTTATTCTTTCGCGGCAAGACACAAGATGAGAAAGGGTAAGAATATTTTATTAAAACTTTAAAGTTATTATAATTTTTAATTTTTTAGCTACATTCTATTTGTACGTAAAAATGCGTTGCAGGTACTTATACCGAAATTTGGCCTGGAGGGCACTGTTTATCTAAATTCAACAAAAGATGATCAACGCCAAAAACCTGCAAGCGGCATAACATTCACCTTTAATGAAGAGGTAAGATATATAAAAATTATTTATGCAGCTTTTAGTGTATTCCAAATTGATTTTTATTATAGGATCATACGCAACGTTGTGGAACTATAATTTTTCATTCTTTTGATCCGGTCACAGTGCGGCTGAGCCTTGATTCACGAAATGTGCAGCATGAAAAACTCGTTTTTCAATTAGTCGAACCTTATATAAAAGGTTTTAGCGCTGAAAAAATCGAGTCTAATGTGGAAGCAGTTGACGCTGAAATGTCTGATTTGCCCCCGGTAAAAAAACCGAAAAAGGAGAAACAAAAGAAGAACAAAAAATAATTCGTAATAAATAATATGGAAGTGGGTATATATCGAATTAAATATGTAATTTTATACATATTGTAAAATGTATGACTCAAAGCGATAGATAATTTGATGATTTATATATATGGATTAATTTGCTTACAACAAAATGAATTATAATAAATCCGTAATCAATAAAATCATGTTTACGGAAGAATCAATAATATAAAATTCAAATTATTTTCCCGGTTAGAAATGAATTTAGCATTAAAATTGAATTAGTATTCCAAATTATTCAGCGTTAAAATTAAATTTTGAACTAATTATTTTGATTTTCTCTGTTGTTTAGTTTTCTCTGTTGAATAAAATTCACATACTTAAGCTTAAAAAAAAAAACTTCTCTTTTTCTTTACGATTTTATTTTAAATTACTTTAGAACTTTACCTTTGAACTAGAACGCATTCAAGCTGCCAATACGTTATATTACTTAATTCAAAACTTTAGTTCTATTTGTATTCTTTAAAGCAACGGTTGTGTGCATTGAAACGAACACGGTTTTTTTTTTTTTTAAAAAAAAAAGTGCAAAACAATCAAGGATACTAGTCTTACAAAATAAAAATTTTTAGAAAAAAATAATAAAAATAATTTTGAGAACCTATAAATTATCCAATTTTAGTCGAGCGCGTATATACTCTACATATTTTCAAAATGGAATCTAAATTTAGTGATATTGTCAATAATAATTACGACATATGTAAGTTGGCTTAAAAAAAAACAGAATTAAATTAACTAAAATAATTTTGATGCTTTAAAAACATTTTTAATTTGTAGTGAAAATATAAAAAATCTTAAAAACATATTTTTGAAAAGAAGCAATTAAGAAGTCTTCTTAGATTTTGCATTAAAATTTTTTAAAATTAATTATTTAACTATTAAGTTTTTTTCTTATTTGAACCAGCATTAATCAAAACATTTTACACAGTGTTAACGAAAGCTATACTTAAATTTCAAAATCAAGCTCTGGTTGTTTTTTATTTTTTTTTGATTGATTTAATGCAACGGTAAAAGGTACATTCAAATCAATCCAAAAATATCATATGTGGCAGTGCCCATGAGAAGGCACCATATGACGGATATGGAGTTATATGTAGGTTCTTAACTTATATATATGCATGTATATGTTTAATCAAATAAAACAATAAAATCGATGTTTTATTGAAAATTATATTTTCGACAAAGTTTTGAGGTTGTGCAACAAAAATTCCATATTTTAAAAAATTGAATTCAACATTTATCTTAACCATACGTTCTTGTTATATGAAATATTTAATAGAATTTTAACGATGTGTTTGATATGTTCTTATTAAATTGAATTATAACTTTTTATACATTTTTAATAAGAAATTATTAGAGCATGATTTGGTAGCGAAAAGTCTCGAAAATATTATGCCAAAATTCGAAAATCAAAATTTTTACCATATTTAATAGCACGTCAAATATATCGGAAACTGTATGTCGAAATATAGGTCTTCTTTATTTTTACTCAAACATTTTCATAATAAATTAAAAATTACTTTTAACCAATATCTTCTTACTTGGGGAGTCCAGCAGTTCACAATTCGGAAATTCAACGGCTGTTTACCGAACAATGTTTTCTCGCTCTCTCACAAGTCACTGGTAATGCTGCGAGAGCATAATTTGCCATGAAAAACTTTCTCAATTATGACCGTTCAGAAGCGGAATTAAACTAGGTCCCCGCCATTATGTTAAATTTAAACTACACATCAGTATGGCATGGAGAAAAATGTTGGCCGAGGCCCGATAAACTATTTGGATACAGTATATAATGCAATATACGATCACCCCAGCATTGGGCGAGAGAGGATATTTTCTCCTGGAGTTCTAAATTAAAAGATTTAAATAGAGTTAAAAACTATGATGCAGATCTATTTTTTTGGAGGAAAATGAGTGACAGTTCAGAATCCCGGAACAGCCTATTTACAGTAAAGTTATGTTAAGGTCAGTTCTACGTAAATTGTCGTACCGATTACTGTGCGTCATAACTTAATTCGCGATTAAATAAAATTGTATTTTGATTCCAACAGTTCACAAAGTTCAAATTAAAAGCTTTTAATGCAAGCGACTTAACTCTTTATAAGGTGCAAATTTTTAATACATAATAGTTTTTTTCGTTAGCATTGAATTGAGTGGTGTTTTTCTTGAAGCCGACTATTTTTCAACAAAGCTGGACAAAACAAAATTTGTTATAAATCGCTAACCAAACCGGTGCCTGTCTTGTCCCATCAAGCTAAGGAGCTAATTTTAATTAATTCAAAAATACTTAATGTGAAACGGGCACTGTGTCAGTACCGCACTAAGGAGGTACTGCCGAAAATATTTATGGGTCTACACTTACAAAAACTATACATCTGCGTTGAATACGTTAATGGGTTTCGATACCTCTTCTGCCCTCAGAAGGAAAGAGGGCGTATCTCAAAAAGAAATAAATCCGTATCCATGATTCTTATTGCATCGGAAAGCTTAAGAAATTACGCGTTCTAATATATATAAAAAAAAACTTCTAAGACAATTTTCTCTATCTCAATTTTACAGGCATTTCAACAAATTGACATAAACAAAACATTGATTATCTCGATACGTATTTTTTTGATATATGCCCTTTTCGCTTCTGAGGGCCAGTATTGGTATCAAACAACTTTTGTTAATGTAAAACGTTTACAATATTCAAATTTGATAACATTGACATATGTTGTTGAAGAGATATGTATGTAATGAACACCTGAACACTTGTTAATAGAGCATTTTTATAAATTTGATATCTCACCCCTGATTTTTATTTCTAATTTAATCCTAAATATAATGACTAATTATATTCATGTAAAGTTTTATGGGTTATTCTCTTTCAAGTGCAACACCCAACCAGTGCATCGCAGCTTTTCAGATATAAAGGCCTAGCCGGACTTAAGATTTTCATTGAATCAATTACTCTTTGCAATGCCGTGTGGCGTTTTTGCAAATGATGGCGTCCACAACGGAAAAGGTCACTATTGTAAAATATTGAAAAAAAAGTGAAAACAATTAAAAAAAAATATTTTTCATAGAATATCACAGTCATTAGCAAACAACGATATTTATGTGAGTGTATACAAATCGATGAATGCTTTTTCTTTAACAAACATGACAATATAACAGATTACCATTTAACCTGGACCGCCGCTCTAACAATTGAGTGATGGGATTCAAGAGACAAAATTAACCAAAACTGGTATGTTGCGGGTATGTACATATGTGTATGAACATGTATGTGGTAATAGCCGAAACTTATGTCACCAATTACCAGGCCAAATTGTGCCATCTTTTGTCTTGTCATATTTGTTTAAGAAAAATCATTGATCGATTTGTGTAAGATCGAACGAATATCGTGGTTTACTAATGACTGTGAAATTCTATGAAAAATTTTCAGGTATAATTAATATATTAATGTTATATTGTAAACGTTTTACATTAATGCCCTCAGAAGCGAAAAGGGCATATCTGAAAAAAATGCGTTTCGAGATATGTTTTGTTTTTATATCGATTTGTTGAAATACCCCAGCGGTAAATCAATGAAGTACTCTGATTTTTCATGTATGAAAAGCTATACCCTTTGTGTTGTAGTTATGTTTCACAAATGAAATTGTTACTATGATATTTTGTTTATTTGCTTGCTGGCTGCCTGCTTTGTACATGGAGATGTAAGGAGTCTTGCCTGTTGGCTGCATGTTTTAAATGTGGAGATGTAGGCAGCTCCCTAAACTATACAGGCACTTAGTAAGCGATGTTTAAAGGCAATCTGCCTTTCATTAGTTACACATTGTATATAGAGGTGTAGGCAAGCTGCCTACAAAGCGGCCATTTCTCTGTAAAAATAATTTACAGTTGTGGCTGGAGTTGTGAGCATTACTGACTACAATGAGTATAACTATTCATCGATGAATATTGCTCATCACATTGAACATAAGGGGATTATCTAAGAAATTTCCAGGTATCTAAGTTGTTTTGAACTAAACAAAGTTTTCCTGTCGAAAATGAAAAAATTGTTGAAATCTGAAAACAGAATTACAAAAATTTGTGTTCACCAAAAAAAGTCGCTACTTTCGAAAAACTCAAGGAATTGCTGACAAGGCCCTTCTCAGCTCTTAACCCGGGACTATAGCCCACCAGAAATGCCATAAAACACATGGTAGCGTAGGATTAAGCATATATATTTTTTTAAATGGCAGTTTTTTTTAAACAATGTGGACCTGGCAGTTTTACTCATCACACACTTCCAGCCGTGATAAAAAAAAATACATGTTTTCTTAACTTTAAAAAAATCAATTTTATTAAGAAATAAAAAAAAAACTTATTCAAAAGAAATTGGTCAAATAGCTGTTCATATAAATAGCACAAATACTAGAAATTAATTAATATTAGAATTCAACAAAATCTGCATGTAAATGAGTGATTAAATATGTTTAATATTTTGTATTAAATCCTTTATTTTGTATTCGCATTTTCGGTTCAAGCTCTCCACAAGCCTTTGATACCTCTGCTCAGGAACGAATACCAAGCTTCGTGGACTGCAGTTCACAATTCGTCAAATTTTATGAAATTCTTGTTTGAAAGTTTTGTACCCCATACATTTTCTTTGGGATTAAGGTCCGGGCTTTGCATTGGCCGGTCCAAAACGCTTATTTTCTTTCGCTGATACCAGGTTTTGATGATCTTGACAAAATTTATTTAATGTGCTGTATAATGCGAATCATGAACAACAATATAATGTAACCAACTTGACATGTAACGTTTCAGAAACTATTAGAAATAGTATGCAACGTTTCAGAAACGTTACAAATTAAAGCAAAAAGCGAACATTGAAACATTTTAGAAAGCTTTCTAATATGAAAATGAAAGTTTTCTGAAATGTATCTGAAACTATGTCAGAATTCATATGAAAGATTACTGAAAGGTTTTCGAAACATTACATGCCGAGTGGGGAATGACCTTTTCAAAAAACCAATTATTAATTTATTATTATAGTTATTAACATATTGAAAAAACTCAATTCGTATCCTTTCAATTAATGTATCATTTGTTCTTTAACTTTAATTTTTACCAAAAAGCATAAAATACTTTTTTCGATAAAATAACTGTTCTTAAAGAAACAATTTAGAGACATCGTGATTTCTCGAAAGCCGTGGCACAGATTGCAAACTTTTACGTGCCAATAATATAGCTTATTAAATTAACTTTCATATGGCACCTATGTTTGGGAAATAAGTCCAAAACTACATAAAAACTTAAAAAAAAATTGCGCGCACAAAATACTCTGCCTAGCGGAGCCGACATACTTACTATCAACAAAAGCAAATAAAAATTTGATGTGTGATAATATGAAATGGAAAAGTGTCTGAATTAGTTTATTTTGCAAATGTATTTCAAGCTTAAGGTATTAGTTAAATGAAAAAGGTATCCAGAATTGCCAAGTTTTATACAGAAAATTAGCGGCCTTCCGAAAATAAAATATTTTTTCCTTAAAAAGGTAAAATGTAAAACTTTTTTTGGGGAAAGTTGATGACTTTTTTTTGATCGAACTTTTCAATTCCTACAAGGCCCCCGGCCACTTGGCTACCCTGAAGGTACTAGTCAAATGTTTGAGAGAATAAGGGCATGCGCATATTAATTTGCTTATCAATTGATACCCATATTCCTTAAATCCATCCAGAAATTCTCAAAATATTACGGTTTTTTTTTCTTTTGTCAGCCATTCATGTTTGACTAAGTTTTGGGATATGGGAACAAGATACATATAGTCAACTTGAGGTAACAATAGGTTTGTATCTTTATGTGAGTACGGGAACATAGCTAATTAAAAATTATTTTATGCTCGCTTTCTAATTACCTTTATCACAAAACGTGGCTTAATTACATAATTCTCATTCCAGACTGCATTAAAATAACATCAAAAAACAAAAAATAAATAAATAAATCGAGGTTAAATTCCTCTAAGATCGCGATTTTACAATGCAGCGGTAACTTTTTTTTTTTGGTCTGTTTTTAATGTGTTAATTTCTAATGTTTGCTAATTTTTATCGCCATAAGCTTTTACTTAACTTAAAATTAAAAAAAAAAATAGTTGCATTAGTCAAAATATTTATTGCGAATTCTTATAGTGCTTTGAAAGGTTAATGACGCTACAGACCCATAGACATCGCACATTTTAGTTTTGTAGTATAGGTTCATTTAATTGCAAATAGAAATTCAATTAGGTTTCTATAGCGATTCTCTCTTGTCGTGTCGTGTCTAAATCCACATTTTCGAATAGGAATTGTAAATTACATATATAAAGTTTTTGTTACTTACTGTATATTTTCGATATAGTCGAAGAAATACGAAAAATTTATGCATTTTTGTTTCTGAAACGATTGCGTCAATTAATATACATTTGTTTTTATTTCATTTCATTTCATTTATATCGAATGTGTTACGATTGAGACAAACCATATCATACGACTAAATTACATAGTATATGTATTTATGTAGGTATATAAATTCGTATCCGATTTAAAGGAAAAGGTTCAACAACCCTATTCCCCCTATGGAAATTGTTTTTGTTTTGTTTTTTGTAAACATAATTAAGGCTGTAGAATAAAAACTTACAATTTTACCAACGTGTTTTTCTTCTTTAGAATGATGAAAACCCATTATGGGGTAGCACAAAGATCATATTTATCTGCCGAAATGAACATCAGTCAATGTGAATAATTAATTACGATGATTTTTATTTAAGAAAACATTTCTTTCACAAGACAACAAATCGTAGGAGTGTTAAGATTTTCGATTCGAGGTATATCTCTAAGAGCTTTACATGCTACATATATTTTGAAATTTTACAAAGTCCTTAGATATTTTTAACATCAATGATATGAATTTATCAATACAACTATGTAAAAATTAGAGGAGAGGACCTTGACATCGAAATATGTTTCTTTTAGCACGTAACATATAGATACATAATATCACACATAAACGGTTTTGGCATACTTTTTCCAACATTTCGGCCGGTATCTCACAAATGGCAGCTGTAATGTTGTCTTCCAGGGCTAAGTTTGTGGCTGGCTTGTTCCTGTATACGAGAGACTTCACGTAGCTCCACAAAAAAAAGTCTAGTGGGGTCAAATCGCATGATCTTGGCGGCCAATGGACTGCTTCAAAACGTGAGATTAATTGCTCTCCAAAATCGCCTCTTAATAGATCCATGGTATCTCGTGTCGTGTGGCATGTGGCACCGTCTTGTTGAAACCACATGTCAACCAAGTTCAATTCTTCTATTTTGGGCAAAAAAAAAAAAGCCGGTAATCATCGCACGATACCTTGCTCCACTGACTAACGTTGCAATTTTCTTTTTTTTTTTTGAAAAAGTACAGTCCAATGATGCCGCCTGCTCACAAACCGCACCAAATAGTGCATTTTTCAGGGTACATTGGCAGCTCTTGAACTGCCTCTGGCTCTTCTCCAGACCAAATTCGGCAATTCTGTTTGTTGACGTACCCACTGAGCCAAAAATGAGCTTTGTCACTAAAGAAATGAAATGAAGGAAAAATGAAAAAACACATTTCTCACAGAGCACGAATTTTGATAATAAAATTCAATGAAAAGTCTGTTCATATTAAAATGGCAAATCTTATTGAGCATTTTTGGAGTTGAAACATGTTACGAATCATAAGTAAGGTGTAAAAAAATGAACACTGAAAAAACAAATAGCTAAAAAGTCACCCGTTACATATAGTATACGGAGAAATCAATTTCTAAATATGGTATGTTACATATGGCTGTATCTTCTTCGAAAGATTTTTTTAGTATTTAACCTAGACTATGTTTGAAATGCCCAGGGTTGCCAAGTGGATATTTTTGAGGCGGCTAAGCCTTTAATTGCTTGTCAAAGCTGGGAGGGTCATGTAGGAATCATGTAGGAAAGATCATCAAATTTTTTACCGACACAAATGGTATCTTCTTACCATAGTAAGGAAAATCATTTTATTTTTATTAGCAACCCTGGAAATGCCTCACGCGTCAAAATATGTAAGCAGAGTTAGATTTATCTATAGGCTAAGTACGCTAGAGCTGCAGTTTTGATGGGCCTGTTTTTTGTTCATGAGTTTTTATAGTTTTTTCATATTATTTTCAGATGAAAACGTTTTTTTCCGATGGGGCAGATAATATTTTCCAATGTTTTAAGGTGGCGTTACCAGATGACCATGAGACAAATCGTGGATGTTAAGAAAAAGTTAAACTTTTTACCACGATTGTTTAATTTTTTTGGTGCTGTGTCCAAAGAGGGCCTGATTATTGCCATTTTATCCTATAAGATTTGCAGCTCAATTGCGATTAGTAAATAGCTTTCTGAAACTATGTAAGGTTTCGTGTGAAAGATTTCTGAAAGTTTCTGACACGTTACATGCCGAGTGGGTACATAAATCACACTGTAGGGACATAAAAAAGACACACAAAAACGCCGAGACACCCAAACTTATTTTTTGGTCGTAGAACACGGTGGCATACTCAGTTTTTTTCGATTAGATCAAATTCTCGAGATATTCGCGATCGATATTTCGTCACTTTTAAGCCCTTGTTTTAGCAATATTTTTCTCATATATTTAGAAAAAGACATCCAAATCGATTGAAATTCGGTACATAGGTTCATATAAACCTAAGCATTAGACCTGTTAAATTTTTTTGGCACACGCCCAAAATTACGCCCACCTCCCATATTTATCTCGATATCTCGAAAACGATTCTTAAGAAAAAAAAGTGGTTGCCATTTTTGGAATCTACCCCCCAAAATACATGGAAAAAAGTCTATGAGAAACCAGATCTCGAGATGAACCCCAAATTTGTAAACTAGTGTTATTGAGCAAAAACTAGTGTGGGTGGTGTGGGTGGTATGGGAGGTGGGCGTATGCGTAGGCGTTTTGGTTTTCAGATGGATAATAATACTCCATACACACATAGTAAATTATATATCTATAGTACACATATAACACCTATTATTGAGATTTCACAATTGTGGGTGATATGGGAGGTGGGCGTAATTTTGGGCGTGTGCCAAAAAAATTCAACAGGTCTAATGCTTAGGTTTATATGAACCTATGTACCGAATTTCAATCGATTTGGATGTCTTTTTCTAAATATATAAGAAAAATATTGCTAAAACAAGGGCTTAAAAGTGACGAAATATCAATCGCGAATATTTCGAGAATTTGATCTAATCGAAAAAAACTGAGTATGCCACCGTGTTCTACAATCAAAAAAGAAGTTTGGGTGTCTCGGCGTTTTTGTGTGTCTTTTCAAAAGTTGAAAATTTACCTACAGTGTCATTAGCGCCACAGTAAACCACAAAACTTTAAATTTAAACCATTAGTTATCGAATGAAAAATAAAAATATGTTTTTATTTGATAAAAAAACAATATTTCTTTACAAATATTACAGCAGACTTACCAGATGATGTTCATGATCCCATATATTTGGATGTCTACAGACGTTCAATACAAAGTCCTACTGATTTTTGGGGTGAATTAGGCCAACTAATAGATTGGGATCGTCCTTGGGATCGTGTTATGGACAACAGTAATCCTCCGTTTACGAAATGGTATGTTGGTGGATACCTAAATGCCTGTTACAATGCAGTCGATCGTCACGTTTTGAATGGCAAAGGGAACAAAGTAGCACTCATACATGATAGCCCACTGACGAATACAGTACGGCATGTAACGTACCAGGAGTTATATGATGAGGTATGTACAAAAAAACTTTTGAATTCGAAATATTCATAAGCAAAAAACTTTTAACTCTTCTATCATTTTCAGATAACGTTACTTGCCGGTGGCATGAGTAATTTGGGTGTTCAAAAAGGTGATCGTGTTGTCATCTACATGCCGCTTATACCCGAGGCTATTATAGCTATGTTGGCGACTGTGCGTCTTGGTGCTGTGCACTCTGTGGTGTTTGGTGGTTTCGCTGCCAGTGAATTATGTACGCGCATTGAACATGCCGAGCCAAAAGTTGTTATCGCTGCTAATTATGGTGTCGAACCAGGTAAAATAATACCCTATCTCGATATCTTGCATGCTGCCAATGATATGTCGACTTGGAAGCCATTATGCAATATTATATTCGAACGCGAAAAACGTGCTGGTTCACTATTGGATCCTAAAAAGGACATACTTTGGTCGACTGTACAAAATTTGGGTGAACCAATTGAATGCGTCCCAGTTGAGGCAAATGATCCATTATACATACTGTATACATCGGGAACAACCGATAAGCCAAAGGGCGTACAAAGGCCAATTGGCGGACACTTAGTAACTTTGATGTATACAATGAAATCAATTTATGGAATGAATCCGGAGGATGTTTGGTGGTCAGCATCCGATTTAGGCTGGGTTGTTGGACATTCATACATTTGTTATGGACCATTACTTTATGGTGCGACAAGTATCATGTATGAGGGAAAACCTGATCGTACACCAGATCCAGGACAATATTTCAGGTATGTTTAATGATTAGGAGTACAGTATGGGTGGAGGCAATGATAATACGTTTATAAGATTTCTCCAATGCGTTCTGTGCTATACTACTTGCTTAAAGTTTTAGGTATTGCCGTAAAAAACGTTAAAGTTCCGTGATAATGAAACTCTTGATCAGTGGTGCCCACTACCTCAAGCAAACGTGCTCACGACATGCATGTGTTGATGATTTGAATATCAATTCTGTATACGTGCACGCTTTTTTACGCTCTTTAAACGCATGCGCGTTCGTATTTTTACGCTCTCTGAGCGCCTGCTCTTTCTTTGAATATTTGATATTTGAACATTTTTTTGCAATATAATTCGTGGGACTTTCCAAGTTTCATTTCTTTTCTTTAATAAACATACGAGTAGACATGTAATTTTTGGACCAAAACAAGTGTTCAAAATGTTTATTTCAATAAATATAATTTTTGCTATTTATTTTCATTCGTGTTTCGTTTTCCAGAATTATTGATCAACATAAAGTTACATCGCTTTTCTCAGTGCCAACAGCTTTTCGTGTTATTCGACGTGTCGATCCAGAAATCAAATATGGCCGCAAATATTCATTGAAATCCTTACGCTCTATTTTTATTGCCGGCGAGCACTGTGATATTGAAACTAAAAATTGGATGGAAAACATCTTTAAGGTTCCTGTTTTAAATAACTGGTGGCAAACAGAAACTGGATCAGCAATAACATCGACCTGTTTAGGTTATGGACACAGCCTGAATCCACCTAAATATACGACAGGTTTGCCATTCGTTGGATACAATAGTAAGTTCATGTATGCATTTAGATGGACAATACAAATTATATTAAAATTGCTATTTTATTTAAGTTAATGTACTTCAACCCGATGGCAGTATGTGCGAACCAAATAAGTTGGGAAGAATCGTTATTAAGCTGCCACTACCACCAGGCAATATGTCTACACTATACAGAAATGATGAGCAGTTCAAAAAGATTTACTTCCAAAAATATCCGGTACGCTTATTATTATGAAAATAGAATTAAATTAAAATAGAATGAACTTCCCTCTCGGCATGTAAGTAACGTGTCAGAAACTATCAGAGATAGTATGTAACGTTGTAGAAATGTTTAATTTGAAAATTTGCAAATGGAACATTACAGAAATCATTCTTATATATTTCAAATGTAGTGTTTCACTTGTAATCATTCTGAAAGGCTCCAGATTCAGCGTTTCCTGAACCTCTCAAATGAAATCTTTCTGACACGTTATAAATAAAATCTGTTCATATTTCTGAAGGTTTCAAATTCAACGTTTCCTGAACTTTTCAAATTAAGTATTTCTAGCACATGAAATAAAAAAGCAGACATTGACACATTGCAAAAATATTTCTAAATAGAAATGAAACCTTTCTGAAAAGTTTCTGAGAGGTTTCCAAAACGTTGAATGTTGAGTGGGTTGTAAACAGTTAGGTCTAAGATGTTTAGATATTATTCTACAAATTCTATTTGCTTGAACCTGTCGAAAAGAGCGCCAATTGACTATTTATACCTATGTATACATATGCTATCGAAGGTAACTTTGAAGTCAACGATGTTCATTTGCCATTCACATATATGCTCCAGAATAATAGAGATGACTCATACAGCAGAGATTTGAACGAAAGCCAGCTTACGGTTGATGCAGCAAGTCAAGTTTGCTCTGAATGCGATTGCCGATAAATTTAGTTAGCAATTCAGAGAACAAGCTCAGCATCGTAATTCCTCTATAATTCCTACAAATGACAGAGGTCAGCCATGTTAGAAATTTCAATGAGTGAGCCTACAAGTCATTCGTCAAAAAGGCTCTTTTTTTTTCTAAGTCGCTCGAAAACGTAGAACAAGGGGTTGCGCCTATAGGGTCATGTTGACTCTAAATATTTCGGCTGGGAAGATTTCGTGACCTGATGATTTTTTTAGCTGAAGAGTGTTATAGAAAAAAATGTATGCTAGAAATAGGCGATACGTTTTTGGAGATGTTTGGTGGTGGTGTTTTTACTTTTCATTAAACATTAAGGGTTGTTAATGCTATAAAGCTCGCCTAACAACATAATTAGGCCATTCTCTTTTATCGCCTCTGCAACTGTGTTTAACTTCATTATGGAGTTCTTTGTAGAGCTGCTTTAGAATGTCTTTAGCCTGTGGTGCTGACATATATCGGGGAAATGACACGTGTTTAAGATATCAAGCGCTGGACAGTCTGATGAAGGCAACCACATTGGTTGAATACCCTATATAACTCGAGTATTGCAAGCTGATTATTGTTTTGGACTTGATAACACATCCACCTATTGTAGGATCTAAGAGGAATAGTAATATTCGAACAGATTATTCAGCGGATATATACGATCCGTTCCCTCTCGTCAAATTACATACATTTTTGAAGAGCGGGGTCCAAACCCTTCGCAGACTGAACCAAATGCAAAGTTTTATTTTTACTTGGTAGTCTCAGTTAATACTATTAACATTCACCTATCTATGCGCTAATCATTTTTTGAAAGAATAAATTTCTTTGGAGCTACCGTCCTGCTGGAACCAAATGCCTTCCAGATCCAAATCAACCAATTCCGGGAAAAAATAAAATAGTTCTTGTAGGAATGCAAATGCAGGTCTTTTGTGATAATGTACTGTAATGTGCTAAATGAAATGCCTATTATGCTATTTATATGGTTCTTATACGTTTGCATGAATACCACTGTTGCATTTAGTGCTATATTTTTAAAATAAGTTAACATATACATATATACTATACATATGTGCATTTACATATATACTTATTTCTTTATCTTTTTTAATCCAGGGCTACTATGACACTATGGATGCTGGATATAAAGATGAAAACGGTTATATATACGTAACTGCACGTGATGATGATGTCATAAATGTTGCGGGTCATCGCATTTCTACATCTAGTCTGGAAGATGCTGTTTTACGACATCCCGATGTAGTCGATGCTGCTGTTTTTGGTGTACCTGAGCCGACGAAAGGACAAGTGCCACTATGTCTTTTTATACCCAAAGAAGGCACAACTAAAACGGATACTAAACTATCAGCTGAAATTATAAAAATCATACGCGATGTTGTAGGTCCCATTGCCTCATTTCGGCTGGTGGCGCCAGTTAATGCCTTACCACGCACACGTTCAGGCAAAACTATGCGAAAAGCTATGGCAGATTTTGCTAAAAACGAAATGGTTGTATTGCCAGCTACAATAGAAGATCCGAACGTGTTTGGAGGCATACGTGTTGCCCTGCAGCGTCTGGGGTATGCCATGAATACACCCGATCCCATTGTAAACATTAAGAATTAGAATATAGATATTATTTGTTTGTTTATTTTTTGTGTTTCCAACACATATAATAATGGATAGATAGGATGTTAAAAACAAAATGCTACTCGTAATATTAAGACCATAACATTAAGTTGATTAAATCAATAATTAAATGACAACAATTGTTAACTGAAATTAATGTTATAATGTTGTTGTTGTTATTTAAAAAAAAAGTAAGTTAGGATATTTACGGGTGATAATATGATGTCATCATAACTTAGACCATCATATATTAAGGTGGGTTGTAATTCGTCCTTTTTTCGGATCGAAAAAAGTTTCTCATCAAAACGTACCGTGCACATTCGGCGCCCGGGACAAAAAAAAAATGCACATTGTCACCCTCCTAAGCCGTTGTGATCGGGACAACCGCCCCCCCTAAGTACGCTATCAGAGAAGTCTTCTTGAAGACAATTTATTCATCTAGCACACGCAGAAGTTGTATTGTTACAATCAAAGTCCTCCAATAAGAGCGATGGCTATAAAATGCACCTGACTCGAACTTCCAAATTTTTTAATATCAATAGAGCTGCGAAGATTATAGTAAAACAATTAAGTAAAATCCGAATACGGCGCTATTGAACATCTGCAATTGTTGTGTTCATCTCAAACTATTTTATACAGATGCTTCCTCATTTTGTGGTGATCATTAACCATGCATACAAATATTCCGCTTTGAATCTGTCATTGTTATTATTGCTTGCCCACTTGGAATGTAACGTTTCGGAAGCTTTTGAGAAGCTTCATTTTCATATCTGAAAGCTTTCTGCAATATTTCAAATGAAACATTTCTGCAACGTTACGAACAAATTCTGAAACGTTACATGTCGAGTGGGTGCGTGGTTTCTTCCAGCTTGGTTTCCTTTTATTATATTCCTACTTTACTAATGTTCGCTAGATCTTATTGAATCTAACAATAGGTAGTGAGGCCCATTTTCTCATTTATCTCAAAACTCTTGTGAGATAAATAGCCGCGTTTACTTAGATAAGCTAATTAATTATTGGCATATCGTTGGTGAAGTACTAAAATTACTTACGTTAAAAAAAATCTTCATAAATTTTTCTGATTCTCTGGTTTAGGTGCTATAAGCATTTGGTGAATGGCGCAGACGTTGCGCAACCATCATTTTCCGTCGAATAAAAATGTTAACAGCATCAAATTTTTTTAAGACGATGTTAGGCCACAGGTCTTATGGCATAATTGGAAAACCATTTTATAAATATCCGGATATCTAAAGCCTACGCAGAGATCATTCATGTTATACACATAAATAGTAATAAATGCAAAACAAAATGAAACTATAAGAAGCTTTTTGTTTTTCTTCTACATATTCTACATGCAAATTTTACAGGGGTTGAGAGTGTGAACGTTTTCAGCAAAATTAAAATGCAAATGCACACATACGTTAAAATTGAAGACAGCAAAATAATTGAAAAAAAAAAAAAAAAAAAACAGTTGCACGAGTAAGTCACCAAATCCAGCCGTTGGAAATATTTGTCGCCAACTAACTAAACTATCACTACCGAAATGCAATTTATTTATTCAAATTTTATGCAAATAAAATTGGATTAATCGATTCAAAACAACAACAAAATATTGACGTATTCTCGCATAGATTTGGAATTAGAGTAGGCTATAACTACGTATGCATACATACATACATTGAAGTTGAGACAATTTTTGCAAATTATTGCATTTTAAAGTTAAACGTGATACTCGTTAGACCTAGAAAATCGAACAAATTCTTTTGCTTTTAAATTTTTTATTTTGCATTCAAGTTCAAAAGCCATATTGATATGTTCTTCATATGTACTTCTTTTTATTATGCATTAGAGATCGAATAACTTGTATATCCAATAGGTTATAGATAGCGAAAAGATTAAATATAAATCAGAGACTTTAAATATTGAAGACTGAATCAAAAAATTTCTTAAAAAGTGTCAATAATTTTCTATACATCCTTGTATATTTTCATATCTACTATTAACTAAGTATACGAACATTCATTGGCATGTAACGTTTCAGAAACATTACGTAACGTTGCAGAAATGTATCAGTTGCAATGTTGCAAATGGAACTTACAGAAATTTTTCATATATATTTCAAATATGAAATTATTATTAATATGAAACTTCCAAATTAAATATTTCTGATACGTAACATAATATTGTAAGGGTATATCATTTTAATTTTTTCATTTCATTTCATTTATTAGTTTCGTATAATGCTACAAGATATTGAATCTTAATAATAAGCATAATCAATGAGTTCACATTTAACAGAATTACAGAGAAGAAAACAAAAAAAAAATATATAAGAATAAAATATAATAATTAATATTAAAAAGTGTTAGTTTTGCTAACTTTGCTTAAGTATATTCAATACATATCAATTTCATTTCATTTAAAAAAGTTCATGGAGAATTTAAATTATAAAATCTATCAAAAAGTTTTTTCCGAAAAAGTGTCGCTGATCTTATTAACTGCAATTCGGATGGAAGATTTTTCCACAAACGAACCGCAGTTACAAAAAAATAGCGTTCCATCACCAAACAGTTGTGTCGCGGTATTAGTAGCTTTAGACCTCTACGCGATTGAGCAAATTGCAGCATCTCAAACAAATAGCTAGGACAGTTGTTGTATAGTATATTGTGCATCTAAATAATTATTCTAAATTTATAGTATTGCTCTAGATCCATTCCTAGGATACTTTGCTTCAAATGAGCGACAATCCATATTCATAAATGTGGATTTCATAAAAGTTAGAGACTCGCATATACTAGTAAATAATTAAAAGAAAAAAATACTTTTTAACACAAAATATATAAAAATATTTCATACGATGTTTCTGTTAATTTTCAACTGAAATGAAAAAGTGGACATTGGCATATTGCAGAAAGCTTTCTGAAATGTTTCTGGAAGTTTCTTAAATCACAGCTGAAATATTTCTGCACCGTTTCAGCAACACATCATTAAATGTTTCTGCAACGTTTCAGAAACATATCAAATGAATACAAGAAGTGGAAATTGAAACATTTCTGAAATAAAAATGAAAGCTTTAGTATTCCAAAAATTTAGCAAAATGGCAGATATTTCACATTACGAAACCTCAGGGGCCTCACCCATTGCAATTTACTATTTTCATTTACTAAAATTATTTAATAAAGTGTTGTTGTTTTACATAATACGGAAAAATCCATTAACTAGATTTCCAAATTAAAAATTATAAAAAAATGTTTTTGTAATAGTCAATAGCTTGCATTTTTATAAATTAAATATTTTTATTTATATTTTATTTTACAACTATGCGGTAGTTTGTTTCATTCTTCCACTGTGGTACTTTTCGCATGAACTATATTTTTGCAGCACTAACCATTAAATTGTCATCCACTATAATGTTGTATAACTTAAAATAAATTTGATTATTGCATTAATCCAAGCACATCATATGCTGCGAATGCTCGTCGTACATACGTACGAGTACATTGATTTAGTTGAAACAAAAGAAATATAATTTGATTTGTTAAATCATTTGTTTCTTTTACTTTGTCCCTAAAAAATCATCTTTCCTTTTTACTTCTACAATGTGCAAATAATGCAGTATTCTCGGCACGCACTTCACATATTTAATTGGATTATCTTCCTTGAAAATCCCTGAGTCATAAAATAGAGATTAGTTTTAATATTGGCATTGAGGAAAGCTTTTGCATGAGAAGTGAACGAAAAGGTGCACATAATCCTTTTGACAAATGCTTGACACGATAGTGTGATTTGTATTTGTATGTTGATAATTTTTTTAAATTTTATTTAAAATTAAAATGACACAGCAGAAACTTTGCTTGCATGTTATCGATAGGCTCTAAATTGTGCATAAGGGATTTTTTTGTGCAAAAAGGATTTTTTTTATCATAGGCATGTCATTGGGGGTAATCGATTACACTTTCTTTGTATTTAAGTGGTGCTATGTATGTCAGTCATTAAATAATTGCACACTATAAGTATCTGAGAAATTATGTGAAACAGAGTAAAAAAGCTAAATGTCCGCCTTTTGATTTCATTTGAAACGTTTTTGAAACGTTACATTAACCTTGTAAGGTGAGGGGTAGTGAAAAAAAAAATGTATTAAGTCATCGGAAAACTTAAATGGTATGGTTTTTTATCCACTCCTCTTTTGCAAGCCATCGGAAAACTTTGATTATTATTATTGTACTTTTTTTAACCGCTTTTTCCGAATTTATTTTTGTGACGCTTATGAGACGTTTAACTTGAATCTTTTTAGAAACACTTTGGAATGATTACATATAAAAGATTTCATTTGAAACGTTCTGAAACCTTTCAGAAACACTTCAGAATGATTGCAGTTGAATCATTACATTTGAAATATATAAGAAAGATTACTGTAACAATCTATTTGCAACATTTCAAATGAAACATTTCTGCGACGTTACATACTATTTCTGATAGTTTCTGAAACGTTAAGTGCCGACTGCTATATATGTTGTTTTACAATTAGAAATATATACACATTCCGAGTTGAATTCACAATATTTTTCTCTAAGTGTATGCTATAAAATGCGACATCCTCAAAATGCCATACTTATATACCTGCCTAGATCTAACAGTTCTATAAGCGTTAGTCTTTATCTAAATTGTGAATGATATTTTTTTAAGAAAACTGTCCTATACATATATAAAAACAAATTATCGAAAAATCACATTTTTTTTTGTTTTTTTTTTTTTAATATACAAAAAATAAAAAAGTGGAAATATTACTTTTTGAAGTCCGACATCTTACATTTTTAACATGAGCATTGCTCAACTTGAATGAATTAAGAACAACATTAAAAATATTACACAAATAAAAGTTTTTTTTGTTTGATATCATTAATCTCTAATTAAACTGTAGCATGACCAACAATCAACTATTGCAACATAGATGATCACAAAAAGTACATTAATCGCTATTGTCTATATAACAGTGGGACTATACCAATAAAAAAAAAAAACAATTGAGATAACTTTTTAATCGCCTTTGTTTTTAATATCAAAACAATAAACTTAACAGTCAGTAGCCACTCTTAATTAGATCGACAAAACAATAGGCAAAACTTTTGTTTTACTTCCGGATTTTAAGAAAATTCTTGTTCTAGCAAATATACGCGCTTAACTTTCAATACGTTAGTAGAAAAAACTGTTGCATACTTGAGGGCGTCAATATGGCAAGCCACCCACCTATGTATGTGTTTTCTTTTTTTTTTCCACTTACACACATACTTATAAGCCGTACATGCACACAAGCAGACAAAAAACATAAACGCAATACGACGCAACATGTGGCCAAAAGCAAAGGATGCCACAAGTAACTGACGACGTCGCTGGTCTTAAGCTGGAAATGGTAAACAATTTGCACCAATGAAAATGCTGCATATTATATTCCAATTTTATGACGTCGTCGTAACAGGATAAAAACGATTGTCCTTTCTGGCATAAATAGCATTCGCAGTCAAGACTTAAGCAAGTGCAAATCGTGCAAGAGAAACATTTTGTGTTAGCAAATAAAAAACAAAATAAATAAAGTTCAATAAAAAAAAATTACACTTTAAAAAACAAAGTTTCCATTTATTTTTTTAAATTTATATAAAATTAATTGAAAAAAAAAAAACAAATAAATCAGGTGCGTAAAAATTTTAAAAAGTACAAAATCTATTTTCATATAATTTGGCTCATTGGGGATTGATGCTGTTGGAGATAAAATTTTATAAGGTTTTAATAAAAAAAGTTTAAATATGTTACCAATTGTTAATTTTTTAATAGTTATAAGTATATCCACTTTTTTCTTCTTTTTGGCACTCACAAGCAAAACTCACCAATATAAAAAAAGAGAGCAATTTTCGTCCTTCTTTAAACTAAAGTCAGATTTTTTGCATCAGTTCCGGAATAGAAGAATAAAAAGAAGCCTGTCATCTTCAATCGTGCAGACAAGGCAAAATATAGCAAATGATCGATGAAGAATTGTGATTTTTCATGTATGAAAAGCTATACCCTTTGTGTTGTATGTTCACAAATGAAATTGTTACTGTGATATTTTGTTTATTTGCTTGCTGGCTGCCTGCTTTGTATGTGGAGCTGTAGGCAGTCTGCTTGCTGCTTGATTTCGTTTGTTACACATTGTATATGAAGACGTAGACAAGCTGCCTACAAAGCGGCCATTCCTTTGTAAAAAGAACTTACAGTTGTGGCTGGAGTTGTGAGCACTACTGCCAACATTGAGTACAACTATTCGTCGATGTTGTGTATAACGTATATGCCGCTGAGGTTTTAACTAAGATACCGGCATTTTGAAGAAGTTCATATGAAGCGTAATTTCATAAGCCATAAGTAATTTTTTTGAGATACGCCATTTTCGCTTCTTAGGGCAAAATAGTAGCCTTGCGGATCATACGCGCATTCCCATATCTGCTGATTATCATCTACAGAGAATGTTCAAGCATTGTTCCAAACAGTGCACCCTTGAAGTTTTCTGATTGATCTTTCACATTTTTTAAATAAACAGTGGCAGATAACGCCTTCAGCACCAAATACATAGTGCATTTTTGCGTCATTGACCTCTTTTCGGAAGATTGTTGACTGAACCACTTCTTTCAAATCAGCGATTATTTTTCGAATTATTTTATCCCTAGGATAACTTTGACATAACAATGTTTGAATAAATGACCTTTAACTGAAATGGAAAGACCCAATAAGTTTAATGCGTTGCTGGACATCATATTTAGAGTCGTATAAGTCTCCAAGTGATGCTTTGTTATCTCCACAAATAGTTTATAATTTTTAGTGGGTCAAATCTTATCGTAAGGTCGGTCTTTCGATCAGGAAATCGATGTGTTTTCATCTCTTTTACGATTGAATTCATTAAATTTTTTCCTTTTTGTAGCTAACTTTTCAAGGTATTGTAGCGTAAGTGCGCCGGCAACGCTGAATTTCCTTTATTTACGACACTCAATTAGTTGAATACTACTAATAGACATTACGTTGGTGTTATTACTTGTGTCTGTTTACTCGCCAAAAGTTAACTTAAGGCGCCTTTTGTTGTCTAAATCTGCCTAAATCGTGTCTGCTTACTTCAGTGTTACCATATTAGCAGTTTTAACTGCGAATTCAAGTTCTTTAGACGCGCTAGCAGTTTCTTTTTGCAAATCGCAGTTTTTTTTTATGAAATTATGACCAAAAAAAGGTCACCAACATTTAATAACCACTAAAATTTTATATTTTCCATAAAATCTGGTTTATTTCGGAGGATGCAGTTTTTTACAGTTTTTTTTCAGAATTTGCAATTTTTCTTAAAAAAAAAATCTGGTAACACTGGCTCACTTACTTAGCGCAAAAATTAAAGAAATAAACATATAAAGTGGCCTATGCCAAAGTTTTTACCATTTTCTGTAGAAACATATGATTTCAATATGCATACCCACTCGACATGTAACATTTCGAAAAGCTTTCAGAAATCATTCACATGCAGCCTTACAGATAATTTTTGATATTTAAACAACTGTGTCTAAAAGTTTAATATGTTGCACAGATGGTTGGTTCCAATTTGAGTTATCATATGTATATTTAAAACATCGCTCAAATCAACTGCATATTGTGTGTATACATACATACGCATTACGACAGAAATTGTCATTTTCGTCGGACATGGTTTCGATTTTTTTTTTAACTACATATCTTAAAAAAATTAAATGAAAAATGAGTGTATATTGTATAGTTTTATATATTTATTGAGATAAATTTGAACTTTCACAGAAAATACAAAATTTCAACAGAAAATGCATTAAGAAATGCAATGTAAAAAATGTACCATACCATGATGTACGTGTTTAAATAAACCAATGACCAGGTGTTTAAGCCACTGTCTATGTATCAAGTCACGTTGTTTTCAAAATTTGTTAGGAATTGATTTAACACTGACACATCACACATGACAAACAACACAAAGTTTATTTACAAAAACAAATAAGTAAGTCATATAGTGGGTGTTTTTTAGAGGGAGAGAACTAAAATATACAAACAGTCAATTACACGTAAGGACATTGCATACATATGTGCACTGATACAATTCCTCAATTTTGAAAAAAAGGAAAGCAAAATTGTAGGGTTTGGAATTTTATACCATACTGCTAGCTTAGTGGTAGTCCACCAGGCTATCATGCCGCCACAGTCAATTTCATTCACACCAAAATTCAACTCAAACTTAGAGTTTTTCAAAAAGTAGTTACAATAAAAGAATTCAAAAGAATTCGGCATATAACGTTTCAGAAACTATTAGAGATATTGCAAATGGAACGTTGCAGAAATCTTTTTTATGTACGTATATTTCAAATGTATTTCTTGTATTTCACACGTAATCATTCTGAAGTGTTTCTACAGGTTTGAGATTCAACGTTTCCTGAACTTTCAAATTAATTCTTTCCGACACGCTACAAACGAAATCTTTCACATGTAATCATTCTGAAGTGTTTCTGAAAGGTTTCAAATTCAACGTTTCCTGAACCTTTCAAATAAAATCTTTCTAGCACATTGTAGATGAAATCGTTCATAAGTAATCATTTAAAGTGTTCCTGAAAGGTTAAAGCTTTTTATTTATTTAAGTAAAGAGATAGTATGTATATTATAATAAAAATGGTATAATGGTATCAATATATAACTAACCCACTCTGCATGGTTCGTTTTGGAAACATTTCAGAAATCTTTCACATAAAATCTTACATAGTTTCTGCTAGGTTTCAGAAACGTTTCAAGAGAAATGAAAAGGCTAACATTGACATATTGCAGAAGCGGTATAAAATTGCATTTTCCCCTGTCGACATAATTTTGTTGCTGGGCGGTCGACTATCTCGAATTTAGCAGTATTTTCTAATTTTTTTCTGAGTTAATTTGAAAATGGATATCAAGTAGATACTATTTACATTAATATTTCAAAAGCTTTTGATAAGGTTCAGTATATTATTTTGATTGTGAAATTGCCTAAATTTGAATTTCCCCAATCTTCAGGACTGGCTTAGGTCATACCTTAGAGGTGGACTCATGTTTGTTGAGATAAATAGGGTCAAATCAGCTGCCTTTATTGCTTCTTCGGGGGTACCGCAAAGTTGTATTCTTCGTCCCTTATTCTGCATCCTTTTTATTGACGATATTAGAAATTGTTTCACTAATTTTATGGAAAATTGTACATATGTTATTTTCAATGGACTTGGTCCTGTTTATGCAAGACTTTTATTCAATGAGGTATAGACGAAACTGTTTAATAAAACATTCTTTCCCATATAAATCGTATGGAAAACTAAAAAGTTCGATGAGTCAATAAAAGTAAATATTAATATTATGAGCTCTCCTTGCACTAGAATGTTTCTATGAGTACGTGTAACTATGAATTAAACTTGTTTGAAACAGAAAAAAAAAGTTTGAATCACCCTAATAACTACGTTTTTCTACATTTTTAATAAAAAATTCTAATTCTTAAGAAATTCGCAAAACAGTTCAAAATGCCTGTTTCACTACATATAATACTTTGTAAGTCTATTATAAGTTATTTAGCATAAGGCTGTTGATTGAAATTTCCACTTAAAGGATTTTTTATCATATTTATTCTAAAAATTCTTGTATTTTACACTTAAGGCTGTTTTACAAAATTTAATTTGCGCGCATTTATTTTATGTATTATCACTGACACTTAAGCCGTGATAAGAAAGTGTAAAGCGCTAAATTGCAGGTAGTATTACGCATCTTTACGATAACAATTTTTATCCATTATCCCATTGCTGTGAGTAATGTTTTCACTTCGTTCCTTATGATGAGCTTAACGTTGATGCGCGCCAGACTGTAGTAGTGACAGTGACAATGATACTTTGTATCATTCGGAGTAGGGGAGGTGCGTGGCAGCAGCAGCATCACCATCACCATTAACAACTAACGCCATCAATTCCTGATGTCAAAGATGAAGACGAATTGTTTGTAGATGAGAAACTCAGGTGTATCTATGCTCTACCAAATGAAGTTGTTGCAATTTTAGTTGTTGTTCTTTGTGCTTACAGCATTATGGGTATGAAAGTGATAACATTGTCTTAATAGCATAAGTGCAGTTGATGCCATAGCAGTATTGATTTACGTATGCACTTTGAGTGTTGTGCTCCAATTGAGAATAAACCTATCCGAAAGCAATTTTAATGTTGAAAAAGTAATAGCTGAAATGATGGAATGTCTTTTTTCAAGTGCAAAGTCAACAAAAGACATAGCTTGGCATGAAACGTTTCAGAACCTATCAAAGATAGTATGTAACATTGCAGAAATGTTTCATTTGAAATGTTGCAAGCGAAACTTTATAGAAATCTTTCTAATATATTTCAAATGTGATGTTACACATGCAATCATTCTGAAGAGTTTCTGAAAGGTTTCAGACTCCAGGTTTCTTGAACCTTTCAAATTAAATCTTTCTGACACGTTTTAAAAGAAATCTTTCACATGTAATCATGTTTCTGAAAGGTTTCAATTTCAACTTTTTCTAAGCCTTTCAAATTAAGTCTTTTTGACTCAAAAAGTGGACATTGACACATTGCAGAAAGTTTTCTGAAATGAAAGTAAAAGATTTCAGAAACGTAAATAAAACTTTGTAAGATTTCATGTGAGAGTTTTCTCAAAAGTTTAGGAAACGTAACATGCCGAGTGGGTTAACAAAAACACTACTATTGACTATAAAATGAGAAATTGAGAATATGTACAATGTTCCCGCCCGACTTAAAACTTTTATTAAGATTGCAGTCTCTTGAAATAGTATTTAACACTAAGAGAAACAACTACATTGTAGACACTTCTCAGTGTAAAATATTTGATTTGTGGTCATGCTAAAGGTTTGTTGTTTTAAAAAGAGGGACAAAACAAAATTTAGTTTATTATTTGTACTCATGCTTTGGAAAATTTACAATATCTTTTCATTAATTTTGTTGTAAAGAAAAGAGGAAATGTGAATACTGTGCTCCCCAAAGACTTAAAAAGTTGCTTAGAGTTTAATTTTTTCTTTTCTGATTAAAAACAAAGCAAGAAAAAAAATAATGTCAGTCAGCAAAATATTGCAAAAGCAACCCTTACCCTTAGTGTGAACATTAATTAAATATTCTTGCAATACATATTTCAAGAAATAGAAACATTTACTTACAATTAGTATCACTTTAAGATAATGCAGCAGAGAATGAAAAAGAAAGTATGTAATTCGAACACATAAAAGAAGAGAAACTTTTTAGACGGAAATCGTAATCCAGTTATGAGTAGATTTTTGATCTATTTGAAGTTATGAACAAGTACTTATAATTCAACTTTTAAAAATATATTTGCATTTATTTTATCCACTTATGTATCTTATATTTTTGAATTTCAAACTACGTACATATGTTAGAATATCTATTCAAATAAACAATTTATTTTAATTATAAAAAGTAACTAAATACTCCTAAAAGATTACATACGTATATAAAATGCATTCCGACTGGAGCAATAAAAGTACATGCTACTCTGAGTATTGAATTACTCCCCTTAAATTACTCCAAGATTACTTCAGGGAACATTCCCTTTCCAATCGAAGTTGATCTTAAGTGGAAATAAAATTATAAGTCAAAATGAAAACAATTAATGGAAATCGTCAAATGGTATGAAAAGTTATCGAAAATGTCGATAAATATCAAGAAGCATCGATAAAAAAAATTTCCGGTATGAAAGAGATCTAAATAGAAGTGGACGAAAGTCGAAAAGTAATGAGTAGTATAGAAAATGATCGCAAAATCAATAACAGTCGCTTGGTTTCGAAGAAATCGAAAAAATTTAAAAGTATCAAGCAACAGTGAAGAGTTCAAAAGTATCGAATAATAAAGAAGTTAATAGAGATTGGAAAGCATCGAAAAATATTGAAAAAATCAATAAAAGTTGAAAATATACATATCAAAAAAATTCGATTAGTATCGAAGAAAAAGAGAACAGTCGATAAAATTAGAAAATTCAAATCGAACAGAATTGCTAAAAGTCAAAAATTATAAAAGTGGTTAGTATAGAAACAACAAAAGTCGAAAAGTTTTAAATATTACCGAAAAATATAGAAAAAGTAGTCAGAAATCAGAAGGTATAGAATAATGGCGAAAAATATTGAAAAAGTCGTTAAAGGTGAAAAATATCAAAACATCGATATTATAGACACATCAATAATGCCGAAAAGCAACGAATAATATGAAAAATGGGTACAGTCGTTGAAAATTATTGAAAAGTATTGAAAAAAGTTTAAAAGTAGCGAAAAACATCGGAAAAGACCATAAAAGTGGAAGAGTATTCAAGTAACGAAAAATTCGGAAAGTATCAAATAATAATACAATAAGTTGAAAGCAACAACAAAAATCGACTTTTTAAAGATCGCATTTTTTTTTTAAAAAACGGTCAATGAATTCAATAATATGTACCTCATTTTAAATGTATTTTTTAGTACTTAAACTTTTGCTCCGAAACAAAACTCATAAGCACCAGAGATAGGGCTACCAGACGGCATACTTTAGTAGCAAAAGCGCTACTTTTGGAAGGCTTTGCTACTTTTCACTCGAAATGTACTACTTTTGGATGGTTTTGCTACAAAATCGGAATTTTTTGATATGTGCTACTTTTGAAGGCAGGCCATCTAGTAGCCCTAACCAGAGATCAAAATATTTCGATTTTGAAATTAATTATTTTTAATTATTAATTAATTAATTATTTTAATTGCATTTCTTTCCGCATTATTATCCAGCATGTCATCACACACAGTAGCTACAATCGTGCTTCTCTGCATTACACTTGCTGTTATTCAAACATGTAATTGTGCTACAATGGCTCCACTGTGCGAGCCTGGTATCATCGAAGAAATGCCACCACATATCAAAAAGGTTTGCCTAGCACTCGAGAACTCTGATCAATTGTCTAACGCTTTAAAGTCATATATTAAAAATGAAGCTGCAGGTAACTTACAAATAATTACAATACAATTTACGCAGTTTTCTTACTCTGTTTCCATAATTTTCCTATTCCTTATAGCTTTAGTGTCGAAATCAGATGATCTACTCTCCACAAACTATGGCAAACGTACAGATGTTGATCATGTTTTCTTACGTTTTGGAAAAAGACGTTAAAAACCCAATCACAAAAATGTTGAAGACCCATGCTAAATACTATATACGAATAAGGCCACATTGCAGACGACATTTGGAAAAGTCATAAAATTTAAACGGTTTAAAAAAAAACAAAAAAAAAAATTTGTTCTATGAGAAATTTAGCAAATAATTATGTTAACCAAACTTAATAATTTTAAAGTTGGTCTCTTTGTTATATAATAAACTACGAGTATAATGAATTTGAATTGCAAATGCAAAACAAATATTTTTCTAAAATTTATTTATTTTATGTAAATAGCTGAATACAATACAAAAGTCAACATTTTTTATTTCAAGTTCTTTTGAAATTACTGAAACTATAACAATTATTATAATTTTTGAATTTACTTCTATGAATATATTTTATTTTAATTAAATGAAATGTATGTTACATTGTAATTAATTTATCGCAGAAGAAGAAGAAAAACGATGTATTAAGTAATAAAAATGAATTTCCTCTCAAAATTATTGCATTTAAAATTTTAAAAGCGTTTAAATGATATAAAGATTTTTTGCTTGGGAGGGAAGGGAGTTTTCTCCAGGGAAGAGGAACAGGTAAGTGACACTTTTCACCTTCTCATCCTCCTTGGGATAAAAGATATAAATTGGAATGCATTTAAAAAACAGAAGAGAACAGCTTTCGAAACTTTTCTTCTCCAATAAGTTGTGAATTATAAAAGTTATCGCACAATTTTTAACATTTTTCAAATTAGCATTGCCAACTAAATGGAAATTGATACCCATATTCAAGAAAAAGCTTCAACAATCCACCTTTGTATGGGAAATAGACGTATCCGTAGACCGATTTTTTTTCATATTCACAAATTTTTGTTGTTTTAACCTAAAATGTCTGTGCCAAATTTCAAGACTCTAGCGCTATTATTACTGCTTATGGCCACCGTTTTTGGCTTTCCTATAATTAATTGAAAACTATAAGAGATATCGCAAAATTTGTAACATTTTTGAAATCAGCATTGCCAAATTAATTGAAATTGATACCCATATTGAAGAAACAATTTCAACCACATTCCACCTTTGTATGGGAGGTAGGCGTGTCCGTGTTCCGATTTATTTTATGTTCACAAATTTTCGTTGTCTTTACCTCAAAAACATCTGTACTATACCAAATTTGAAAGGTCTAGTGCAATTATCACTATTTATGGCCGCCGTTCTATACAAATGTTTTGATAAATTTGGTCAATGAT
Organism: Tricholauxania praeusta; assembly: GCA_949775025.1. Classification (NCBI taxonomy): domain Eukaryota; kingdom Metazoa; phylum Arthropoda; class Insecta; order Diptera; family Lauxaniidae; genus Tricholauxania; species Tricholauxania praeusta. Next base: position 155,796,209 of record OX459029.1, read on the forward strand.
GTTTTAAATTGCGTGGCACACAGTGTTACCATATTAGCAGTTTTAGCTGTAAATTCAAGTTTTTTAGACATGCGAGCAGTTTTTCTTTTGCAAATCACAGTTTTTATTAACCACTAAAATTTTATATTTTCCAAAAAATCTGGTTTATTTCGGAGGTAGCAGATTTTTTTTTTCAGAATTTGCTGTTTTTCCTAAAAAAAAATCTGGCACATAAGGATAAATGGCTGCCACTATGTTTGCCATGTTTGATTTGTCATATATTTTATTTCATACTAGCAGATGCCCGCTACTTTGCACGCGTAGCCTGTTTTTCTGCGAAGGCAAACAATTTAATTTTTTTTAAATAGAACTACAGTCAATTTTGATTCTTCTTCACAGATCTAGAGTTGTTGTTGTTTTCTCTTCCATAAATATACCATTGCATTTCCAACACATTCAATTAGCCCAGTTCACATTATCACACATGCTGTCCAACATGGCTTGACAACATCAATGTTCGATAATGTGAACTCTAGGAGCGACCACTTGACACACTTGTTGGATGGATTTCAAAAATTGTTGATTTTCCTGCTGGCTTGTCCAACCATACAACCTGTTTGAGCTGACTGTCAAGCCTAATGAACATTTTTCATTTTATGCAGTTTATTTCGATGTGGACGCTCATAAATTGTTCTGCAATTGATCTTTGGTGGCATGCTCGATAATGTTAACGCAATATTGACAGTCACAGATGTTGTCAAGCCATGGACAGCATATGTGTTTTCTATGTGTGAACCTACTGTAATTTTTTTTCATACTTCATTGTTCACAAATTCCGCGTTGTTGCGTTGACAAATTGAGAGCGAGAGTAAAATTTGAATCAAAAAGAATAAATTACTGTAATATTAAGTGTAATAGAAATCACAATACGAACAAAAATAAAGTCGAACAAGCGAGTTCATAGAATTTCTATGCAGTATACGAAATATAAAGGAAATCACGAACGAAAATAAAGGCGAAGAAGCGAGTTGTCAGTTCTCCTATTTGATTTTCGCTCGTATTTCGACTACTTTTGCCATTTTGTTTTGATCAGGAAGAGCGCGACGACATCTCTTTAAGTAATTTATTCTTTTTGTTTGAATTTTGCTGCAGCAGAAATTCTGCACACGTGTTTTCAGCATAACATATTTTAAGTTTTTATATATTTTTTGAATATTTTTAAACATTTTTAAATTTGAATTTGAATAAGAAAATAAATTCAATACGAGAAAATTTTGCCTACTTGAATTTGAATAAGAAAGAAAAATTAATACAAACTATAGTAAAATCATACTGCAATTAAAATAATAATAACATTTAATATTTTTCAACAATTTGAATTTGAATAAGAAAGGAAATTCGATATGAAAAAGAAAGCTTTGTACAAAACAAAATGACAAAATTTTGCCTATTTGAATTTGAATAAGTACTAATTAAAATAGTACTAAAATATTCTAAGGTTTTTAATTTTTTATTTTGAATATCTTTCAACATTTTTAAGGTTTTTTTTTTAATATTTTCCATTATTTATTGAATTTATACAATTTTTTTGGTTAAATTGCAAATAGCAAATGAAAATAATAAATCAAATGGAATTTCTAATTTCTGCACTTGCGCGCATACAAAAATGAAAATAAAAGGAATATATTGTTAAATTTCATTTAAATTCCCCTATTTCAATACGACGATGCTTTCAATCAAGCCGACTACATTTTGGGAAGGAATTCTGCCTCAAAGTGGACATTTCACGGCGAATTCCTAACTGCTGTCATGATTTTCTGCAACATGAGAACAAGGGAACCAATACATATCTTCATGTATATATAGTTTTTGGAAGAACTCGTGCGAAGCCGCGGATACCACTAGTAGAAATATAAAATTGCTTAACGAAATCAAAATAAAAAATCCGTAGCGAATCGAAATTTGACGATCGTAATAAAATATATTTTTCGTTTTTGACACTTGGCTAATATAACTACATTTAAATAAATATCTTTTTGAGAACAATTGCGCTCTTCTCTATAAAATTATTTAACTACGGACTTAACTACAAATTTAACTACGAAAGTAAACAGACGCAACTAATATTAACACCCCCACTGACAAGAGAATAAATTTCAAGAGCGACACAGAAAATAGTGCTCATATATACAGACACTTGGTTGACAATTAGGTTAGTTTAAGTTTAGCTCGTCCATAATTTTAACGTAAGTTTTTGTTTTGTTAATTTATTTAATTGTGTATTGTGTTAATTATTGTTCTAATTATTATTTCTTATTCACCCCTGAAGATGAGGAAGGATCTTCCTCGAAATATTGGGAAAAAATTATAAATAAAAAACCAGGGACGTGAACCGGGTGAAAAATATGGTCGGTTCGGTTCATCGGTTCGAACCGTTTTTGCACTTTTGGATTGGTTCGTCAAAACGGTTTTTGTTTTCTTTGAACTGGGGTTTCGGTTCGGTTCAAAGGTTCGGGAATAAAAAAAAAACTATGCAAATTTGTGTTATTTTTATTCAGTAACAATCCAATAGAATATAGAAATATATATGAACACATAATCTATGTCATACGTTATAAGTATATACGTAGTAAAAAATTAGTATTTGATAAAAAATTTGATTTACAATAATCAGTTGAGATTGATGAGAGAGAAAAATATCTTCTAACAAGTGCTCGTCAATATTTCCCCGCAGGTCTCCGAGAATACATTTTTGGGTGGAAAATGTCCTCTCTACCAAAACCTGCTGAAACATCATAAATAACTTGAGCTTATTCAGATATTTCTTTGGCAGGGTAGTTATTCCAAAAGGTCAAAACATTAATATTATTTGAAAGCCGCTTTATGTTATCAAACGATTTGATTTTATCTATTAATGATTTATTTTTGAACTCTGTCTCATTCTTCCCTATTTCTTTCAAAATTTCATCAATTTCCATATTCAACAAAAAAAAAAAAAACAAGTGGGGAAAATTTATCCATTGAAAATTGGTCAGAATGAAGCCTCGAACCGTTATAAAAAGTGGTTCGGTTTTCGGTTCGGATCAATCATTTGTCGAAAATTTCGGTTCGGTTAATGGTTCAGTTAATTATTAAAAAAAGCGGTTTTCCGGTTCAAAACCGGTTCGGTTAAAAACCGGTTCACGTTGTAGCGTGTATAGCTAAGTTCTTTATTTAACGTCCTTTTTATATGTGTACATATTTGAAGCGTTCGGTAACGCATGTAATTAATACTATGATCTTAATACTTAAGGTGTTATTACATTCTTAATACTGAAGGTATTGTTACACGCATCTTTTTTTTTTTTTTTTTATTTTAAAAAAAGATAGACAAACTAACTCTATACAATATATACATACATTAATTATAATATATAATATACATATATTAATTATCAAAGCCATATCTACTTGGAAGTCGAACCTCCCTACCACTTCGTGTTGTATATGGACTATGCTCAGTGGATATCACCGGTTCTATTACATTCGATTCAGAATCCTCACAAATAGACATTTCTGGAACATGAAATATTTGTTGAGATTCATTCTTTGTTACATATTTCTGAATGATTTTTATTAACATTAATGCTTACATTTGGATTTACAGGAACCTTCAGTTTTTGTTTTAGCAATTAATCTACGATTTCTTCTGAAATAATTATCATTATTGTCTTTAACTATATATGAACGACCGTTAACAATGCCAACAACTTTTCCATAATTCCACTCTTTTGAATTTTTTTTAAAAATAATTAAATCATCTATCTTTAACACTGGTAATATTTTTGCATTCCGATCATAATAATATTTTTGTTTTTCCTGTTTTTTTTTTAATTTTCTTTTGAACAGTTTCCTCATTAATGAGGTTAGGATGTAATAATTTATCAGAAACCAGTAGTTTCGATTTAAGTAAGCGACCAAAAAATAATTCAGATGGCGCCATCTGAAGATCAGACACAGGTGTTGTATTGTATTCTAATATGCGATAATCAAATCTATTAATTTCATTTGCCTCGTAGCAGCGTTTTAATATATTTTTAGCAATCGCTACACCTTTTTCAGCTAAGCCATTACTTTGCGGATATCTTGGACTCGAGAACTTGAAAAGTATGTTACATTCGCTTGTGAAATTTTTAAATGCCAATGAGCCAAATTGATTGTTGTCACATTTGATAATTGATGGAAACCCTAGCTGGTTAAATACATCCTCAAGAATACTTATAATATGCTCAGATGTTTTGTTTTTTAGCTTTCTTGTAATTAGACAATTGGAGTAAGCATCAATAATTGCCACAAAATCTTTTCCAGCATATTCATATAGATCAATAGAAATTTTTTGAAATTGATACTCAGGTACATTTTCTTGCATCAAAGGTTCTTTCTGAGGATTTCGTTTAAATTTTTCACAAACCAAACAGGCTTCAACGGTTTCTTTGATTTGTGCATTCATCCCGAGCCAATAATAAAGTTTTCTTGCTCTGGCTAATGTCTTCTCAATGCCCAAATGTGGTGCATGTAGCCACGCACAAATAATGTTTTGTAATTCCGATGGTATTACTAATCGATGATTTTTAAACAATAGTCCTTTTTCATAATGAAGTTCAGATTTAAATTTGTAAAATTTTTTACTAAGGTCATCCAATTGATGATATTTCGGTCACTGTGTTTGGACATATTTGCGAACAAGTTTGTATTTTTCGTCATTTTCTAAAGTTGTACAGTAGTTTTTATAATTTTCTTCCGACAGACATACAGATTGTACAAGTGAATGAATTACGCATGACAATTCCTGCAATTCATTACCTTCAGGCAATTGGGCTCTTGATAGGCAATCAGCTACTAGCATTTCTTTTCCCGGTTTGTAAGTCACCTTAAGACTTGGATATTTCAATAAGAACATGAACATACGTTGCAATCTTGCTGACACGTCATCGATATCCTTTTTTATCAAAGTTTCCAGTGGTTTATGATCACTTTCAACTGTAAACTCACGACCATACAAAAAGAAATGAAAACGGTGGCATGCAAAAACTATGGCAAGCAGTTCTTTTTCAATTTGTGCCCATTTTTGTTAATTTTTTGCAAGCGTGCGTGATTCATAAGCCACTGGATGACCATCTTGCATTAGTACACAGCCTAATCCGTCTTTTGATGCATCCGTTTACACAATAACAGCTTTTTTTGGATCAAACACAACCAACACAGGATTTGATGCTACTATATTCAACAAATTTTTCAATTCCTTGTCATGTTCATCTTTCCATTCAAATGGGACATTATCTTGTGTTAACTTCCTTAATGCACTGGATTCTTTTGATAAATTTGGAATAAATTTTGAAACATATTTTAACAGACCCAATAATCGTAAAACATCAGATTTGTTTTCTGGCTTTTTAAATTTTAAAATTGCTTCGCAGTACTTATCTTTCGGGTTAATTTTGCCATCAAATATAATATGGCCCATGAACTGCACACTGTTCGACCGGTGTTGAATTTTGTCCTTGTTAAACTTGACACAGTGTAAACGTGCGCGTTCAAGCACCTGTGCTAAAATGTTATCATGCTCTTCTTCATTTTTGGCCAATAATCCAAGATCATCAAAATAAATTATCACACCCGATATGTCACCAAAAATCTGTATCATTTTCTTTTGAAACACGAACGGAGTCATAAATGTGGTTAAGTCGGAGCTGTTTTCATCCAACTCCATATGCCAAAAGCCACTCATTAGATAACCGTAAAAATTTTTTTCTCTGCTATTTGTTTTGAAAAATCATCCATTGTAGGGATCAGGTAATGCTCACGTTGAATGCATTTGTTAATTGGCTTTGGATCCAAACAAATCCGCATTTTACCGTTTGGTTACTCAACAATTTGTATATTATTAACCCATTCAGTTGGATAATTGACTTCAGTAATTATTCCCTCTTTCACTAGGTTTTCCAATTCAACCTTTAATTTATCTTTGAGACTTAGTGGCACACGTTTTTTGTAGTGCAGTACAGGAACAGAATTTTTCTTTAAGGTTATAACAGATTTCCCTGGAAACTTACCCAATCCATTAAAAATATCTTTATATGCTTCAACAAATTCTTCTTTATTCATTGGCATTGTTTTTATTGCGCTAATATCTATCCGACTAACTATATCGTTTTTGATGCACGAATCTAATCCAAGTAATGGTTCAAGTGAATCACTGACAACAAGAAATTCGGTTTGATATTCAGTTTTAGTATCAACGTCAATACACTTAACTTTAACTTTTCCAAAAATTTCTATTTTATTATTATTATAGTCAAATACAGAAAAATATTCATTGTTGTTTTTTATTTTCAAATTTAATTTTTGAACGAATTTGATAGGAATACAATTAACATCTGAGCCAGTGTCAATTTTAAAATGAACTATTTCCGAATCAATTTGATAGGTCTTAGTCCATTTATTCTTATTTGATCCAATTTGATTTATTCTTAATCTAAAATTATTTTTTAAGTGACTTATTGAGCTAGACTTATTATTCATTTCTTTTATGGTATTACCTGACTTTGAGTCCCATTGCGTTGGATTGTATGTTGACTTAACCTGCTTTCCGGCGTTGTTGTTGTTGCCTTCATACAACTTCTTCGGTCTACGGCCGTCTTGGCAAAATGTCCTCGTTTTCCACAGTTTCTGCACGTCACATCCTGGCTTTACACTCATTTAAATGGCTTGGTTTCCATGATTGACCACAATTGTAACAGAATCGACTGATTTTAGCAATAACAGGTGGCTCGGTCTTATCATTAATAGTGATGCTTCCTACATTTGTATTTTTTGAATCCAAAATATTCCTGTTGATCTTGGCTGACTCGTGAATTTTACACATTTCAACGACTTTCGGTAACGTCTCATCTCTGCAATCCAAGAGTTTCAATTGAAGTTTCTTATCATCTATTCCAATGATAATTCTATCTCGGAGCATTCGGTCTTCGTACGATTTACCGCAAACACATTTAAAATCACAGTATGGCAACTGCTTCCGCAATTCCGTCTCAAATTCATGAAACGGTTGTTTCTCCATTGCAACGTTTTTTTGAGGTAGGCAATATTCATCAAATTTTAAAATTACATCATCCAACTTTCTTTGGGCAGCATTCTCACCCGTGCTTTCACCAAGCATGGAACTTTGGGAGCCATCATTTGGGAATAATGTGTTATAAATTGACATCCCTTGTTCACCAATTATCCAAATAAATGTTGCAATTTTGGTTTTTTCATCAGATCCTAATTTTCCATTGGCTATCATCCATACTATGAAATTTTGTTTCCACTTGGGCCACTCCGATGCAATATTTTCGCAGTCGAGGCACACAAAGTAATCAATAGTATTGAAAATTATCGAAATATCAATAACAATCGAAAAAATGGAATAATATCAAGCAAAATTGAAGAGTTCAAAAGTATCGAATAATAAAGAAGTTATCGATAAAAGTTGAAAATATACATACATCAAAAAAGTTCGATTAGTATCGAAGAAAAAGAAAACTATCAATAAAATTGGAAAATTAAACTCGAACAGAATCGCTAAAAATCCTTTTAAGCCTCATTTTAAATGTATTTTTCAGTACTTAAACTTTTGCTCAGAAACAAAACTCATAAGCCCCAGAGATCAAAATATTCCGTTTTGAAATTAATTATTTTTAATTGTATTTTTTTCCGCATTATTATACAGTATGTCATCACACACAGTAGCTACAATCGTGCTTCTCTGCATTACACTTGCTGTTATTCAAACATGTAATTGTGCTACAAAGGCTCCACCGTGCGAGCCTGGTATCATCGAAGAAATGTCACCACATATCAAAAAGATTTGCCTGGCACTCGAGAACTCTGATCAATTGTCTAACGCTTTAAAGTCATATATTAAAAATAAAGATGCAGGTAACTTACAAATAATTGCATAACAATTTTCGCAGTTTTCTTACTCTGTTTCGAAATCAGATGGCAAACGTACAGATATTGATCATGTTTTCTTACGTTTTGGAAAAAGACGTTAAAAACCCAATCACAAAAATGTTGAAGACCCATGCTAAATACTATATACGAATAAGGCCACATTGCAGACGGCATTTGGAAAAGTCATAAGATTTAAACGGTTTAAAAAAAAAAAAAATTTCTTCTATGAGAAATTTAGCAAATAATTATGTTAACCAAACCTAATTTTAAAGTTGGTCTCTTTGTTATATAATAAACTACGAGTATAATGAATTTGAATTGCAAATGCAAAATAAATATTTTTCTAAAATTTATTTATTTTATGTAAATAGCTGAATACAATACAAAAGTCAACATTTTTATTTCAAGTTCTTTTGAAATTACTGAAACTATAACAATTATTATAATTTTTGAATTTACTTCTATGAATATATTTTATTTTAATTAAATGAAATGTATGTTACATTGTAATTAATTTATCGCAGAAGAAGAAGAAAAACGATGTATTAAGTAATAAAAATGAATTTCCTCTCAAAATTATTGCATTTAAAATTTTAAAAGCGTTTAAATGATATAAAGATTTTTTGCTTGGGAGGGAAGGGAGTTTTCTCCAGGGAAGAGGAACAGGTAAGTGACACTTTTCACCTTCTCATCCTCCTTGGGATAAAAGATATAAATTGGAATGCATTTAAAAAACAGAAGAGAACAGCTTTCGAAACTTTTCTTCTCCAATAAGTTGTGAATTATAAAAGTTATCGCACAATTTTTAACATTTTTCAAATAAGCATTGCCAACTAAATGGAAATTGATACCCATATTCAAGAAAAAGCTTCAACATTCCACCTTTGTATGGGAAATAGACGTATCCGTAGACCGATTTTTTTTCATATTCACAAATTTTTGTTGTTTTAACTTAAAATGTCTGTGCCAAATTTCAAGACTCTAGCGCTATTATTACTGCTTATGGCCACCGTTTTTGGCTTTTCTATAATTAATTGAAAACTATAAGAGACTAGCATTACCCTGTGCGCATCGCCTCACCTCAACCGTGGTGTAGATTCGATGTGCGGTCTGCGTGAAAATTCTATTTAAAAAATACTTTTGTATGAGGACCACCCTTAGTATGCACCCAAAATAAAATTTTTACAACCTAAGCAGTGCCTCTTAATATGAAAACCACATGGTGTAAATTCCTTGAGAATCGATTTGAGCGGTCTTCGAGAAAATGATATTTAAAATATTTTTTTGTGTGAGGGCCACCCTAAATAAAAGTTTTGTATGCTTAGCTATGCCTCTTAACATAAGAGCTACGTGGTGTAAATCGTTTAACCTGTTATCGTGAAAATGACATTTTAAAAAATTTTGTATGAGGGCCACCCTAAGTTTGAACTTGAAATACAATTTTTACGATCTTATCTGTGATTCTTTATATAAAAGCCATATGGTGTAAATTCCATGAGAATCGATTTTGCGGTCTTTGAGAAAATGATATAAAAAAATTGTTGTATAAGGGCCACCCTAAATAAAAGTGTTGAAGCCTTATATATGGCTCTTAATATAAGAGCTACGTGGTGTTAATTCGGTGTGAATCGATTAACCTGTCTTCGTGAAAATGATATTTAAAAATTTTTGTGTATGAAGGCCACCCTAATTTTGCACTTTAAATAAAATTGTTACAATCCAATCTCTGCCTCTTAATATAAAAACCATTATTGTAAATTCCAAGAGAATCGATTAAGCAGTCTTTGAGAAAATGCTATTTTTAAAATATTTCTGTATGAGGGCCACCCTAAATAAAAGTTTTGTGGCCTAAGCTATGCTTCTTAACATTAGAGGTACGTAGTGTAAATTCGGTGTGAATCGATTTATTTGTCTTCGTGAAAATGATATTTAAAAATATATTTGTATGAGGACCACCCTAAGTATGCACCCTAAATAAAATTTTTACCATCAAATCTGTACCCCTTAACATAAAAGCCATACTGTGTAAATTTCATGAGAATCGATTTGCCTGTCTTTGAGAAATCGCTATTTTGAAAATATTTGTGTATGAGGGCCACCCTAAATATGCACCCTAAATAAAAGTTTTATAGCCTATGACACCCGCCCGATCGATACTAACATACTGTAAAAATTTCATCAAAATCGGCTGGATAGTTTCCGCGTGCATAAGAGACAGACAGACAGACAGACAGACAGACAAAAAATGAATTTTATATAATAGATATCGCAAAATTTGTAACATTTTTGAAATCAGCATTGCCAAATTAATTGAAATTGATACCCATATTGAAGAAACAATTTCAACCACATTCCACCTTTGTATGGGAGGTAGGCGTGTCCGTGTTCCGATTTATTTTATGTTCACAAATTTTCGTTGTCTTTACCTCAAAAACATCTGTACTATACCAAATTTGAAAGGTCTAGTGCAATTATCACTATTTATGGCCGCCGTTCTATACATGTTTTGATAAATTTGGTCAATGATGTTTTAAATTGCGTGGCACACAGTGTTACCATATTAGCAGTTTAAGCTGTAAATTCAAGTTTTTTAGACATGCGAGCAGTTTTTCTTTTGCAAATCACAGTTTTTTTTCTGAAATTATGACCAAAAAAGGCCATAAGTTTTTATTAACCACTAAAATTTTATATTTTCCAAAAAATCTGGTTTATTTCGGAGGTAGCAGATTTTTTTTTTCAGAATTTGCTGTTTTTCCTAAAAAAAAAATCTGGCACATAAGGCTGCCACTATGTTTGCCATGTTTGATTTGTCATATATTTTATTTCATACTAGCAGATGCCCGCTACTTTGCACGCGTAGCCTGTTTTTCTGCGAAGGCAAACAATTTAATTTTTTTTAAATAGAACTACAGTCAATTTTGATTCTTCTTCACAGATCTAGAGTTGTTGTTGTTTTCTCTTCCATAAATATACCATTGCATTGCCAACACATTCAATTAGCCCAGTTCACATTATCACACATGCTGTCCAACATGGCTTGACAACATCAATGTTCGATAATGTGAACTCTAGGAGCGACCACTTGACACACTTGTTGGATGGATTTCAAAAATTGTTGATTTTCCTGCTGGCTTGTCCAACCATACAACCTGTTTGAGCTGACTGTCAAGCCTAATGAACATTTTTCATTTTATGCAGTTTATTTCGATGTGGACGCTCATAAATTGTTCTGCAATTGATCTTTGGTGGCATGCTCGATAATGTTAACGCAATATTGACAGTCACAGATGTTGTCAAGCCATGGACAGCATGTGTGTTTTCTATGTGTGTACCTACTGTAATTTTTTTTCATACTTCATTGTTCACAAACTCCGCGTTGTTGCGTTGACAAATTGAGAGCGAGAGTAAAATTTGAATCAAAAAGAATAAATTACTGTAATATTAAGTGTAATAGAAATCACAATACGAACAAAAATAAAGTCGAACAAGCGAGTTCATAGAATTTCTATGCAGTATACGAAATATAAAGGAAATCACGAACGAAAATAAAGGCGAAGAAGCGAGTTGTCAGTTCTCCTATTTGATTTTCGCTCGTATTTCGACTACTTTTGCCATTTTGTATTGATCAGGGGATTTCAGTTTCACTGCAAATTTTAGGCCATCGGAAAAAAGAAACCCACGTTTCTGCAAACAAAAGCTCGGAAGAGCGCGACGACATCTCTTTAAGTAATTTATTCTTTTTGTTTGAATTTTGCTGCAGCAGAAATTCTGCACACGTGTTTTCAGCATAACATATTTTAAGTTTTTATATATTTTTTGAATATTTTTTAACATTTTTAAATTTGAATTTGAATAAGAAAATAAATTCAATACGAGAAAATTTTGCCTACTTAAATTTGAATAAGAAAGAAAAATTAATACAAACTATAGTAAAATCATACTGCAATTAAAATAATAATAACATTTTTTAGGTTTTTATATATTTTTTTAATATTTTTCAACAATTTCTAATTTCGACATTTGAATTTGAATAAGAAAGGAAATTCGATATGAAAAAGAAAGCTTTGTACAAAACAAAATGACAAAACTTTGCCTATTTGAATTTGAATAAGAAAGAAAAATGAATAGTAAAATCCTACTCTAATTAAAATAGTACTAAAATATTCTAAGGTTTTTAATTTTTTATTTTGAATATCTTTTTTTAATATTTTCCATTATTTATTGAATTTATACAATTTTTTTTTGGTTAAATTGCAAATAACAAATGAAAATAATAAATCAAATGGAATATCTAATTTCTGCACTTGCGCGCATACAAAAATGAAAATAAAAGGAATATTGTTAAATTTCATTTAAATTCCCCTATTTCAATACGACGATGCTTTCAATCAAGCCGACTACATTTTGGGAAGGAATTCTGCCTCAAAGTGGACATTTCACGGCGAATTCCTAACTGCTATAATGATTTTCTGCAACATGAGAACAAGGGAACCAATACATATCTTCATGTATATATAGTTTTTGGAAGAACTCGTGCGAAGCCGCGGATACCACTAGTAGAAATATAAAATTGCTTAACGAAATCAAAATAAAAAATCCGTAGCGAATCGAAATTTGACGATCGTAATAAAATATATTTTTCGTTTTTGACACTTGGCTAATATAACTACATTTTTAACTAATTCCTTTTTTTAGATAAATATCTTTTTGAGTACAATTGCGCTCTTCTCTATAAAATTATTTAACTACGGACTTAACTACAAATTTAACTACGAAAGTAAACAGACGCAACTAATATTAACACCCCCACTGACAAGAGAATAAATTTCAAGAGCGACACAGAAAATAGTGCTCATATATACAGACACTTGGTTGACAATTAGGTTAGTTTAAGTTTAGCTCGTCTATAATTTTAACGTAAGTTTTTGTTTTGTTAATTTATTTAATTGTGTATTGTGTTAATTATTGTTCTAATTATTATTTCTTATTCACCCCTGAAGATGAGGAAGGATCTTCCTCGAAATATTGGGAAAAAATTATAAATAAAAAACCAGGGACGTGAACCGGGTGAAAAATTTGGTCGGTTCGGTTCATCGGTTCGAACCGTTTTTGCACTTTTGGATTGGTTCGTCAAAACGGTTTTTGTTTTCTTTGAACTGGGGTTTCGGTTCGGTTCAAAGGTTCGGGAATAAAAAAAAAACTATGCAAATTTGTGTTACTATTTTTATTCAGTAACAATCCAATAGAATATAGAAATATATATGAACACATAATCTATGTCATACGTTATAAGTATATACGTAGTAAAAAATTAGTATTTGATAAAAAATTTGATTTACAATAATCAGTTGAGATTGATGAGAGAGAAAAATATCTTCTAACAAGTGCTCGTCAATATTTCCCCGCAGGTCTCCGAGAATACATTTTTGGGTGGAAAATGTCCTCTCTACCAAAACCTGCTGAAACATCATAAATAACTTGAGCTTATTCAGATATTTCTTTGGCAGGGTAGTTATTCCAAAAGGTCAAAACATTAACATTATTTGAAAGCCGCTTTATGTTATCAAACGATTTGATTTTATCTATTAATGATTTATTTTTGAACTCTGTCTCATTCTTCCCTATTTCTTTCATAATTTCATCAATTTCCATATTCAACAAAAAAAAAAAAAAAAAAGTGGGGAAAATTTATCCATTGAAAATTGGTCAGAATGAAGCCTCGAACCGTTATAAAAAGTGGTTCGGTTTTCGGATCGGATCAATCATTTGTCGAAAATTTCGGTTCGGTTAATGGTTCAGTTAATTATTAAAAAAAGCGGTTTTCCGGTTCAAAACCGGTTCGGTTAAAAACCGGTTCGCGTTGTAGCGTGTATAGCTAAGTTCTTTATTTAACGTCCTTTTATATGTGTACATATTTGAAGCGTTCGGTAACGCATGTAATTAATACTATGATCTTAATACTTAAGGTGTTATTACATTCTTAATACTGAAGGTATTGTTACACGCATCTTTTTTTTTTTTTTTTTTTTTTTAAAAGATAGACAAACTAACTCTATACAATATATACATACATTAATTATAATATATAATATACATATATTAATTATCAAAGCCATATCTACTTGGAGGTCGAACCTCCCTACCACTTCGTGTTGTATATGGACTATGCTCAGCGGATATCACCGGTTCTATTACATTCGATTCAGAATCCTCACAAATAGACATTTCTGGAACATGAAATATTTGTTGAGATTCATTCTTTGTTACATATTTCTGAATGATTTTTATTAACATTAATGTTTACATTTGGATTTACAGGAAATGATTTTGTTTGATTTTTAAGCAAATTGTCACTTTCAATCATTGGTGTACATATGATATTTTCATCAACGATGTCATTAACATCGAGACCTTCAGTTTTTGTATTAGCAATTAATCTACGATTTCTTCTGAAATAATTATCATTATTGTCTTTAACTATATATGAACGACCGTTAACAATGCCAACAACTTTTCCATAATTCCACTCTTTTGAATTTTTTTTAAAAATAATTAAATCATCTATCTTTAACACTGGTAATATTTTTGCATTCCGATCATAATAATATTTTTGTTTTTCCTGTTTTTTTTTTAATTTTCTTTTGAACAGTTTCCTCATTAATGAGGTTAGGATGTAATAATTTATCAGAAACCAGTAGTTTCGATTTAAGTAAGCGACCAAAAAATAATTCAGATGGCGCCATCTGAAGATCAGACACAGGTGTTGTATTGTATTCTAATATGCGATAATCAAATCTATTAATTTCATTTGCCTCGTAGCAGCGTTTTAATATATTTTTAGCAATCGCTACACCTTTTTCAGCTAAGCCATTACTTTGCGGATATCTTGGACTCAAGAACTTGAAAAGTATGTTACATTCGCTTGTGAAATTTTTAAATGCCAATGAGCCAAATTGATTGTTGTCACATTTGATAATTGATGGAAACCCTAGCTGGTTAAATACATCCTCAAGAATACTTATAATATGCTCAGATGTTTTGTTTTTTAGCTTTCTTGTAATTAGACAATTGGAGTAAGCATCAATAATTGCCACAAAATCTTTTCCAGCATATTCATATAGATCAATAGAAATTTTTTGAAATTGATACTCAGGTACATTTTCTTGCATCAAAGGTTCTTTCTGAGGATTTCGTTTAAATTTTTCACAAACCAAACAGGCTTCAACGGTTTCTTTGATTTGTGCATTCGTCCCGGGCCAATAATAAAGTTTTCTTGCTCTGGCTAATGTCTTCTCAATGCCCAAATGTGGTGCATGTAGCCACGCACAAATAATGTTTTGTAATTCCGATGGTATTACTAATCGATGATTTTTAAACAATAGTCCTTTTTCATAATGAAGTTCAGATTTAAATTTGTAAAATTTTTTACTAAGGTCATCCAATTGATGATATTTCGGCCACTGTGTTTGGACATATTTGCGAAAAAGTTTGTATTTTTCGTCATTTTCTAAAGTTGTACAGTAGTTTTTATAATTTTCTTCCGACAGACATACAGATTGTACAAGTGAATGAATTACGCATGACAATTCCTGCAATTCATTACCTTCAGGCAATTGGGCTCTTGATAGGCAATCAGCTACTAGCATTTCTTTTCCCGGTTTGTAAGTCACCTTAAGACTTGGATATTTCAATAAGAACATGAACATACGTTGCAATCTTGCTGACACGTCATCGATATCCTTTTTTATCAAAGTTTCCAGTGGTTTATGATCACTTTCAACTGTAAACTCACGACCATACAAAAAGAAATGAAAACGGTGGCATGCAAAAACTATGGCAAGCAGTTCTTTTTCAATTTGTGCCCATTTTTGTTAATTTTTTGCAAGCGTGCGTGATTCATAAGCCACTGGATGACCATCTTGCATTAGTACACAGCCTAATCCGTCTTTTGATGCATCCGTTTACACAATAACAGCTTTTTTTGGATCAAACACAACCAACACAGGATTTGATGCTACTATATTCAACAAATTTTTCAATTCCTTGTCATGTTCATCTTTCCATTCAAATGGGACATTATCTTGTGTTAACTTCCTTAATGCACTGGATTCTTTTGATAAATTTGGAATAAATTTTGAAACAGACCCAATAATCGTAAAACATCAGATTTGTTTTCTGGCTTTTTAATTTTTAAAATTGCTTCGCAGTACTTATCTTTCGGTTTAATTTTGCCATCAAATATGGCCCATGAACTGCACACTGTTCGACCGGTGTTGAATTTTGTCCTTGTTAAACTTGACACAGTGTAAACGTGCGCGTTCAAGCACCTGTGCTAAAATGTTATCATGCTCTTCTTCATTTTTGGCCAATAATCCAAGATCATCAAAATAAATTATCACACCCGATATGTCACCAAAAATCTGTATCATTTTCTTTTGAAACACGAACGGAGTCATAAATGTGGTTAAGTCGGAGCTGTTTTCATCCAACTCCATATGCCAAAAGCCACTCATTAGATAACCGTAAAAATTTTTTTCTCTGCTATTTGTTTTAAAAAATCATCCATTGTAGGGATCAGGTAATGCTCACGTTGAATGCATTTGTTAATTGGCTTTGGATCCAAACAAATCCGCATTTTACCGTTTGGTTTCTCAACAATTTGTATATTATTAACCCATTCAGTTGGATAATTGACTTCAGTAATTATTCCCTCTTTCACTAGGTTTTCCAATTCAACCTTTAATTTATCTTTGAGACTAAGTGGCACACGTTTTTTGTAGTGCAGTACAGGAACAGAATTTTTCTTTAAGGTTATAACAGATTTCCCTGGAAACTTACCCAATCCATTAAAAATATCTTTATATGCTTCAACAAATTCTTCTTTATTCATTGGCATTTTTTTTATTGCGCTAATATCTATCCGACTAACTATATCGTTTTTGATGCACGAATCTAATCCAAGTAATGGTTCAAGTGAATCACTGACAACAAGAAATTCGGTTTGATATTCAGTTTTAGTATCAACGTCAATACACTTAACTTTAACTTTTCCAAAAATTTCTATTTTATTATTATTATAGTCAAATACAGAAAAATATTCATTGTTGTTTTTTATTTTCAAATTTAATTTTTGAACGAATTTGATAGGAATACAATTAACATCTGAGCCAGTGTCAATTTTAAAATGAAGTATTTCCGAATCAATTTGATAGGTCTTAGTCCATCTATTCTTATTTGATCCAATTTGATTTATTCTTAATCTAAAATTATTTTTTAAGTGACTTATTGAGCTAGACTTATTATTCATTTCTTTTATGGTATTACCTGACTTTGAGTCCCATTGCGTTGGATTGTATGTTGACTTAACCTGCTTTCCGGCGTTGTTGTTGTTGCCTTCATACAACTTCTTCGGTCTACGGCCGTCTTGGCAAAATGTCCTCGTTTTCCACAGTTTCTGCACGTCACATCCTGGCTTTACACTCATTTAAATGGCTTGGTTTCCATGATTGACCACAATTGTAACAGAATCGACTGATTTTAGCAATAACAGGTGGCTCGGTCTTATCATTAATAGTGATGCTTCCTACATTTGTATTTTTTGAATCCAAAATATTCCTGTTGATCTTGGCTGACTCGTGAATTTTACACATTTCAACGACTTTCGGTAACGTCTCATCTCTGCAATCCAAGAGTTTCAATTGAAGTTTCTTATCATCTATTCCAATGATAATTCTATCTCGGAGCATTCGGTCTTCGTACGATTTACCGCAAACACATTTAAAATCACAGTATGGCAACTGCTTCCGCAATTCCGTCTCAAATTCATGAAACGGTTGTTTCTCCTTTTGTAAAATCATGTTAAATTTATATGACTCCATTGCAACGTTTTTTTGAGGTAGGCAATATTCATCAAATTTTAAAATTACATCATCCAACTTTCTTTGGGCAGCATTCTCACCCGTGCTTTCACCAAGCATGGAACTTTGGGAGCCATCATTTGGGAATAATGTGTTATAAATTGACATCCCTTGTTCACCAATTATCCAAATAAATGTTGCAATTTTGGTTTTTTCATCAGATCCTAATTTTGCATTGGCTATCATCCATACTATGAAATTTTGTTTCCACTTGGGCCACTCCGATGCAATATTTTCGCAGTCGAGGCACACAAAGTAATCAATAGTATTGAAAATTATCGAAATATCAATAACAATCGAAGAAATCGAAAAAATGGAATAATATCAAGCAAAATTGAAGAGTTCAAAAGTATCGAATAATAAAGAAGTTATCGATAAAAGTTGAAAATATACATACATCAAAAAAGTTCGATTAGTATCGAAGAAAAAGAAAACTATCAATAAAATTGGAAAATTAAACTCGAACAGAATCGCTAAAAATCCTTTTAAGCCTCATTTTAAATGTATTTTTCAGTACTTAAACTTTTGCTCAGAAACAAAACTCATAAGCCCCAGAGATCAAAATATTCCGTTTTGAAATTAATTATTTTTAATTGTATTTTTTTTCCGCATTATTATACAGTATGTCATCACACACAGTAGCTACAATCGTGCTTCTCTGCATTACACTTGCTGTTATTCAAACATGTAATTGTGAGTTTTATAATGTAATTGCTCCACTGTGCGCGCCTGGTATCATCGAAGGAATGCCACCACTTATCAAAAAGATTTGCCTGGCACTCGACAACCCTGATCAATTGATTAACGCTTTAAAGCCATATCTTAAAAATAAAGATGCAGGTAACTTACAAATAATTGCATAACAATTTTCGCAGTTTTCTTACTCTGTTTCGAAATCAGATCTCAAACGTTCAGATATTGATCATGTTATATATCATTTTGGAAAAAGACGTTAAAAACCCAATCACAAAAATGTTGAAGACCCATGCTAAATACTAAAAACGAATAAGGCCACATTGCAGACGACATTTGGAAAAGTCATAAGATTTAAACGGTTTAAAAAAAAAAAAAAAAAAATTTGTTCTATGAGAAATTTAGCAAATAATTATGTTAACCAAACTTAATAATTTTAAAGTTGGTCTCTTTGTTATATAATAAACTACGAGTATAATGAATTTGAATTGCAAATGCAAAACAAATATTTTTCTAAAATTTATTTATTTTATGTAAATAGCTGAATACAATACAAAAGTCAACATTTTTATTTCAAGTTCTTTTGAAATTACTGAAACTATAACAATTATTATAATTTTTGAATTTACTTCTATGAATATATTTTATTTTAATTAAATGAAATGTATGTTACATTGTAATTAATTTATCGCAGAAGAAGAAGAAAAACGATGTATTAAGTAATAAAAATGAATTTCCTCTCAAAATTATTGCATTTAAAATTTTAAAAGCATTTAAATGATATAAATATTTTTTGCTTGGGAGGGAAGGGAGTTTTCTCCAGGGAAGAGGAGCAGGTAAGTGATACTTTTCACCTTCTCATCCTTCTTGGGATAAAAGATATAAATTGGAATACATTTAAAAAACAGAAGAGATTAGCATTTGGGAGCCTTTTTTCTCCAATAACTTGTGAATTATAAAAGATTTCACACAATTTTTAGCATTTTTCAAATAAGCATTGCCAACTAAATTGAAATTTATAACCATTTTGAAGAAAAAGTCTCAACAACCACATCCAACCCTTGCATGGGAGGTAGGCGTGTCCGTAGACCAATTTTTTTCATGCCTGCAAATTTTTGTTGTTTTAACCTAAAATGTCTGTGCCAAATTTCAAGACTCTAGCGCTAATATTACTGTTTATGGCCACCGTTTTTGGCTTTTCTCTAATTAATTGAAAACTATAAGAGATATCGCAAAACTTGTAACATTTTTGAAATCAGCATGGAAATTCATACCCATATTGAAGAAACAATTTCAATCACATTCCACGTTTGTATGGGAGGTAGGCGTGTCCGTGTTCCGATTTATTTTATGTTCACAATGTCTAGTGCAATTATCATATTTGTAGAGATGATGTGATGTTTTAAATTGTGTGACACACAGTGTTACCATATTAGCAGTTTTAGCTGCAAATTCAAGTTTTTTAAACACGCGAGCAGATTTTTTTGCAAATCACAGTTTTTTTTCTGAGATTATGACCAAAAAAAGGCCATCAACTTTAAACAATCACTAAAATTTTATATTTTCAAAAAAATCTGGTTTATTTCGGAGGTAGCAGTTTTTTACCGTTTTTGTTTCAGAATTTGCAGTTTTTCCTAAAAAAAAATCTGGCAACATTGGTGGCACATAAGGATAAACGGCTGCCACTATGTTTGCCATGTTTGATTTTTCATAAGTATATTAATCAAACCTGAAGTTGTTGACTATTTATTTTACTTTAAGCAGATTGCTCCTTTTTTATAGATTTGTACAAAAAAAAAAGTTTAATGGCGATATTTATGTTTTGCAAAAGATGACGCTTTAAGAAATATGATATTTCAGTTAAGCCATCAACCACATAACGTCGGCTGAGTATGTGTATGCGTGTATACGTATGCAATACTCAGCGGTTTCTTTCTTTTGTTCATTAAAGCTTTCGTTTATCCTTTGCAAAATGGCGATAGCGGAATGATGACATATCTAAATTGCATTTAATTAAATAGTTAAATAATTGCATTTTATGGTGAACACTGCTTTCTCCTATTTTTCCCTTATATTGAATGAATAACAATTAAGACAATTGAATGCTACAAGAACTCACCCAATTCCAAGAAATTTCGTGCCTCCATAAATAACGATTTGCACTCTAATTGATTTTAGCTAATACTTATCTTAACTCTTTATTTTCACTTTTAACACTCTTTAACTTATATTATTAATAATTTCACTTTTTATTTGACACTTAATATTTTATTTTTTATATTCAAATAACCTGCGGAAGTTCGTATTTATCGCGACTGATCCAAATAGAAAACGAATCACTTTTAGTAAGTGAGTTGCCAACGTCTTAAAAACGTTCGATTCCTACTACATATTTTGGAAGCACATTTTTCATTTGTACAAAGTTACTTGGAATAAGACCACAAGCATTTTTTTAAAGAAATATATATTGAAAATTGCGATTTTGTTAATTTTTTTTTGCAGAAATTGCCACTTTCAAATAATTGATGTGTTTTTTCTTATCAACAGAAGGTTTTAGCTGCAAATAAGCTCTAAAAAATCAGTTGCTTTTTTGTAAGAAAGTGCGGAAATTTAGTAAGTTTTTAGCCTGGTTGGACAAGCCTTAAAGCAACCCAAGTATATTTTATACATACTTTCAAATAATTCACCAAAAGTCGAATAAGAACTCCTTTAGACTCCCGTCTAAGGAAGTCATGTTAGATGTAGTATAGTCTTTCTGATGTGTGGAAATCTTTGCTGACGAGTATATAAGCAAATCTATGTACACGTAGAATAAATTGATGACTAGATGACTACTTGATGTAAAGCTGTAATATATAATGCTGTTAGGCTCACCACATTTAGTAAAGTAATACGCATTTTCTTTACTGTGAAGCTTAATTCAATTCAATTCATCTATTACATTTATTATAATTATATCTATATTAAAGTAACTTATATGCAACTTTGAACACAGCCAAAGGCATTTTTATTTCTCAACATAATTTGTTTTGTAAGCAATGGCAACCCGTATGGTCGTATTAAATACGGACTTCCGCCGGTTGCTTATAAAATTAAAATTCAAATAAAAAGTAAAATAATTATGAAAAACATGAATGTAGTGAGTGCTGTGAAATGAGTTCGGAAATAAGTGTTAGCCAAAATAATTATAGTGCATATCGCAGCTTTTCATAGCACATCATAAAAGAAATTTCTTGAAAATGGGTGAGTTTTTTTGGCATTCAATTGCCTCCATTAATTAACTCAATATAAAGGAGGATACGTGTAGTGTTTACAATAAATTCAATTTATTCAATTATGCGCTTATTCTCTGACCAATATCAAATACAATTTATTTATTTCATTACGCCATTTTGCAATGGATAAAGTCCAATTTCCATGTGATCTTATCTTATCTTATCAAATATCAGGGAGGACATCACATGCTATAAAGATACCAAATGTATGCTATTCACTCTCGCATTCTCCAAGCGCATTAGGTTCTGTTCGCATGCTTTTTATTTCTTACAAAAATTTGATTTGATATCCCTGATATGGGATAAAGATAAGAAAAGATCACATGAAAGTTTTAATAGAAGACTCAGACGTTACGGCTTTTCATACCACCGTCAGCACGACTGAGTTATACGTTCGCCTCTTACGCTGCGACTTGTTCATACGACTTGAGTCTGCGCACAGATCTTACAAAGTAAAGAACAAAATAAAAGCGGATTGGATTGATTGCGATGAAATAATGAAACAGCTTTACTTTAGCTCCAATTGCCGATTTTTTTTTTCAGGGTTAATAGGAGGCTTAAAGCAAAAAATTTAAAAAAAGTGTGGGTCGGCTCAGGTTTTGGAAATATAGCCATCAGAAATTACGGATTAAGCTCTTGTAGAAATCAATTTAAGTTGGGAAGCCCACGAAGTAATATCCAAAATATGGATATCATAAGAAACATAATTTAATGAGCTACGATATTTACACTTGTAACTTAAAGATGCTACCTATAGATTTCGAGCTATGATGATTTTTTTGTAATTTTGACCGATTTTTTTATTTGCTCGTTAAAAAAAGTTCTCTCTTCAAAAGTAATGAAAAAAAAAACAATTGAAAGAGAAAATCGGTTCAGTATATTCTGTAATTCCATGTAAGCATTTTTATATAAATAGTATAGATTTACTTCTATCTATGTATTTCAAAACCTAAATGTTTTTATCAGATGCCTCGCTTATTTGCTTTGCCCCACTCTAGAAAATGCATTTGACACTTTGTGGTTCCTTCTTGAGTTTGCCTCATTACATTGGGAAATGTAATGTTTTCGTACCTCATACAACATGTCAGTGACACAAATCAAATGAGAGCATAAAAATATATGGGTTTCATTTGCCCACCGAACAGAAAACCATATAGATAATTCGTTTATTATAGACCTTGAAAGAAGTAGATCCTTCTTGACGTGCACGTGAACTGTGTAGTTAACATTCCAATGAATTGCGCAACAACCATACTCATGGCAAACTTTTCTCTGTACAAATTAAAAGTATACGATATTTTTGCTCTTAAAAAATAATTTATTTTGAGAATAAATAAATTGTGAAAGGTGAAAGGTGGACAGAGCAACAAATATTGCTCAAAATATCTAAAAATATAACAAAAGTAACTAATAGATCATTAACTCTTCGTTCCTGCGTAAAAGCACTCAATTTGAATTAACACTTCACAACCAAGCAGTTGCTGGTGGTGACTTAGGTGCACCACCACCACCACCACCTAATAATCCAGCTGAGCTCCATGGTCCCAATGATTCCAAATTTGGCACATGATTAGTACCAGCCGTGATCGCATTAAAGGCGGCATCTTTAGTGAAAGTCAAATGATGTGCCGCTCCAGCATTTCCATTGCGCGTATATTGACCAAACTTGGCCGCCTCATATTCAGTTTTTTGTATCTCTGCTGCAGCAGCGTGGGCTGAACGTTGCAGTGCTGCAGCTGCTTCAGCTTCACGTGCAGCTGCTATACGCTGCTGATGTGACACAGCAGACTTAGAGGCGGCCAAACGTTGTTGTGCCAGGAGAACAGCTTGTGCAGCAGCTGCTGCCTCGGAACGTTGAATAGCAGCAGCAGCTTCTGATTTTTGTGTTAGAATAGTGGCAGCCGTTTCTTTTTCCATTGCCATCCGTTGTTGGTTGAGAACATTCTCCTTGGCAGCTTGCATCTGCTGTTGGGCAATAAGAACATTGGCAGAAGCTTGTTTTGCGGCAGCTATAGCATTGGCAACTTCACTGGGCGAAGGTCCAGCAGCAATTAAACGAGATGAACTGTAAAGTTTTCCAAGAAATATTAACAATAAGTTTCTTTGCTAGAAAATAAAGGAGGCATACGAAAAACAAGCTTAGGTTAATACCAGTGATCGACTAGGATCACTGGAATATTTATACTGGAGTTGGGTTCAATGTTACCAGTACAAATAAGACAGTTCATTCAAGAATATCCTTTGATACTTTTGATATATTTGGCAATTAAATCGTTGCTCCAAAAATCCCTGTTAGCGATATTTACCTTGAATTTTACTCGAAGACGAAAGCCTAGAAATTTTGTTCCTAAAGTACTGATAATCGTAAACTTAAGTAGGAATGATGTAAGGATAATTCCCACTCGGCATGCAACGTTTCAGAAACAGTACGTAATGTTGCAAATGGAACGTTACAGAAATGATTCTGATATATTTCAAATGTAAGACTTCGGTCTGTTACTAAATTTGGGCACGACTGCTACACTTACCTCTTTCCAAGGCAAGTGCGGACTTACAGATTTTTGAAGTGTTGGTCTAAAAATGTTTGTCGACCCCTCGGGGAAGTAATTTTCCATGCATACTGTAAGCTTGATGTGAAAAAAAAATTAAGTCCAGGCAAAACTAAATGTCAATCACAAAAAATAGGCAATTTCTGTCGAAAACTTGCAGTCCCATAAAGTTTTCTACTGCAGCGCCGAAGTTTTTCGGCAGTACCCTAAGTCAGCCATTGATCCCAGATTAAGTAGTATAACCCCATTTATAACAAGCTCTGAATTGAGCAACAAGGTACGGAAGCAAAATCCAAATTTTCCTAATGCGAGTCTATTGAAATTCTAAATCTAGGATATTTTGAAAACCAGCGGCTACACTTTTAATCAAGAAAACAGTGCTTACTAAGAGCTCCATGGATTCCAAGCTGCAGCTCCACCACCACCACCAGTGCTTCCAAATCCGTTAGAAAATTTAGCTCCTGTTGTTTGCCATGGACCGCTTGGCAATGTTTGAAAACCACCGTCTCCAATGCTAAAACCATTCAAACTACGCTTTGGTATTGACCTATTTGTAGTAGCAAGTGTATCCTCAGAACCATGTACAGCATAGATGCTTACCAGGAGCAAACAGATTAACTGTAATAACAAAAATTTTTTTTTTTTTCAATAAGATTGAATTCGTAACACATCGTATTACCGTATATTTAGGCAACATTTTGATGAATCCTTTATTTATTTTTATCTTTCTGTTTATTTTTTTGCACAAATGTTATGTCCTCGTTTGAACAAACAAAATGAAAGTGATGCATTTGAAGAAAATATTTTCATATTTATACAAAATCAAAATCAGCTCACTTCAAATTTCAAACCAAAATCATCCACCCATTGATAATAAAAATTAATACTGCAATCAATTCAACAGAGGCATTACTCTTGCAAACGATGTGATCAGGTCACTAAGGTGTTCAGTGATCGTCGGCATGCTGCCATCTTTAATAGGTCACGTAGTCTCAACAGCAGATGGACAGACATTTTGTGCTAATAATCTTGTTACCATAAACAATGCTGAACAGGAAATGAAAGGCGTTGGTGCAGATTGCTTGTTAAGATCGTTTGTTATTTGTTCAAAAAGACAAGAAATTGTTTTTAATCTCAAATTACATAATAAACGAAATGATCACCTATAAACGAAATATGATTTTGCTCTGTTTAGTCTGATTGACTATGCGGTTTGTATCAAGAGTACTGCTTTGAGCTCCTTATCTCTGCACAGTGGATTGGACAGTGCCATAACTTTGGATTAATACACACAATTGAGATAGTTGAATAAAATCAAAATCGTTACCTATGCGTTGAGAATAATTGGTATTGTAAATTGATGAAATCAGTTAACAGATACGCTCACCGGCCTTACAAATCTAAGGCCAACAATGAGATTTCCATGTTTCTTCCTTTTTCAACATTATTTAAATTTTTTTGATTTATCAATTTTTTCGACTTTTTGTATATTCTTCGATTTTTTATAATATAACATTTTTCGACCTTATTAACATTTCTCAACCCTTCAACATTTTTGAACTTTTTCGGTTAACATCATGAAGTTCACACATCACGCCGCGAATGGTTGTACTCATCTGAAAGAACACATCAAACTTTTCTCTGATTTCGGTTTATATGGGCATTTTCACGAAAACGGAAGTTTTTGTCTTGTGCGACACCTTGGTTTTTTGCAATTATTTTTAAAAATGAAAAATTGCCCAAATTCAACCTTAACAATAATTATAAAGCTAATTAGGTGCTATAAGTTAAACTAATTGTCAAAATAAAAATCCGTTCGATTTTGGTTTTTTTTTACTTTAAATGTGTTCGACGGCCGAACGGGACCAATGGAAATGCCCATATGCTAATCAAAAGAAAAAAATCAAATAATTGAATATTGAAAATCATTAATCAGTCGAGTCAGCTGCTTATTTTCTTTTTTTTTGCGTTTTCAGTTGACTAAGTTTTGGGGTACGGGAACAAAATTTATTCAAGTTTACGTAACAGAGGTAGCTACCAGAACACAGCTACTATCGACGAAAGTTTAGATGTCAAAATCCATCCCGGAGCACAATCAATTAATAAGACATTTTACCTCTTATTCTAGAATTGGCTTCAAAGAAAAATAAACATACCAATATTTTTCCTTTGAGCCAACATTTATTATTGGTCAAGTTGCACATTAACTTTAGTGCAACTTATTAACTTTATCCGCCAACATTGTATTGTTTTGAAAAAATGCCTGAATAGTTCCAGTCTGGACAAATGAATTTTGTAGAAAATTCAAAAGGATGTGACTGAAAAGTCGGCTTTGACCATTAAAGCATCGTGATTGCTACATTTTTCAGTGATGAAACAATGGGATGCAGTAGATTTTCCGAATCAAACATTTTTATGTTTGCTAAAAGTTGCTAAAGCAAAACATTTAAAAACTGTTTCTTGGTCATAATTTTAATTGAAACGGTAATTTTATTTAAACACAGTGATAAAAAAAAGTTCATAAATATACAGAATAAAAATTTGTAAATAAAACAAGTATTTTAATACTAAATATCGCGTTTTGCGTAATACAAAAGAAGTGTAAATTAATTCGCTGATTTTTTATACAATTTAAAGTATAATTGCAGAAAATAATATTGTAATGCATATAAAAATACATATATTTAAAAAAATTTAATAAGACTCAGATAGCTTTTATATTTGTTCATGAAAAGCTGCCAACAGTAATGAGAGCAAAAACTGAATAGAAAAAAGGTAATAGAAAATAATAAGTATACAATTTAAAAAAAAAATATTTTTAATGCAACAGTTTTTTTTTACATTTTAGGATATTGGGATGGGAATATAGGTGAATAAAGGGTATTTTTTTTTCTTGTTCACTTAATAACACAGTTTTTTTAGCGTTACATAGAATTCGTGTTTCATTATGTATTATGCATGTAAATATTTTAACATTAATTGAATTAGGTGGTTAAGGGATGTTTAATATTATTTCAAGTTCATTTGGTTGTTTGATAAATTTTTAAATTTTCTTTACTTATAAATTATGTATAGCTCATATTTAATATTTGGTAGTTTAAATATTTTGTTTTATAAATATATAGTGGACTAATATGCCGAAATTAATTTTTACATATAAGAAATTGGGAAGCTACCAGCGCTCTAAAGAAATATTGGTGAACAATTAAATTAGTAAATAAAAATGTTTACCAAAAATATTAAATACAAGTTGATTTATTATTGCAGCAAAAAAAAAAACAGCGGGGCTAAGCTGCGCTGATGCAGCTAATGCCACAAACCGCCGCTGGACGGTCTGCTATCGCATTCCGTTTAACATTTCGATGTTTTATTATTGCAGCAAAAAAAAAAAAACAGCGGGGCTAAGCTGCGCTGATGCAGCTAATGCCACAAACCGCCGCTGGACGGTCTGCTATCGCATTCCGTTTAACATTTCGATGTTAAATACAAGTTGATTTATTATTGCAGCAAAAAAAAAAAAACAGCGGGGCTAAGCTGCGCTGATGCAGCTAATGCCACAAACCGCCGCTGGACGGTCTGCTATCGCATTCCGTTTAACATTTCGATGTTAAATACAAGTTGATTTATTATTGCAGCAAAAAAAAAAAACAGCGGGGCTAAGCTGCGCTGATGCAGCTAATGCCACAAACCGCCGCTGGACGGTCTGCTATCGCATTCCGTTTAACATTTCGATGTTAAATACAAGTTGATTTATTATTGCAGCAAAAAAAAAAAAAAACAGCGGGGCTAAGCTGCGCTGATGCAGCTAATGCCACAAACCGCCGCTGGACGGTCTGCTATCGCATTCCGTTTAACATTTCGATGTTAAATACAAGTTGATTTATTATTGCAGCAAAAAAAAAAAACAGCGGGGCTAAGCTGCGCTGATGCAGCTAATGCCACAAACCGCCGCTGGACGGTCTGCTATCGCATTCCGTTTAACATTTCGATGTTAAATACAAGTTGATTTATTATTGCAGCAAAAAAAAAAAACAGCGGGGCTAAGCTGCGCTGATGCAGCTGCCACAAACCGCCGCTGGACGGTCTGCTATCGCATTCCGTTTAACATTTCGATGTTAAATACAAGTTGATTTATTATGACGGATGTGATCATTACAAGCTATTCATTATCAGACAGAACTGTCAGCTAAGCATAGTAGACATCTAAATTCATAGACTGAAAATGATGATATACCACTCACTATTCACTTAAATACGTGAGAGACATTAATGACCGCTCTAAATTGGATAGCAATATATCAACACCAGGAGTTAGCTGCTATCCACAACAACAAAGTCGTGAAAATTTGTGATTTTGTAAAGTAATTATTGTGGTGTTATATTATTTTAAAATAGCATTTTTTGTTTATTATTTAATATTTCTTTATTTTTTAGCGTAAAATTCTGGGTGACTTGCTTGTGCTGAATCGTTTGAGCCTCCGGCTGCAGTAAAGGTAAAATTCTTATATATAAGTTATATTTCATTTACTAATTTTTTTTTTGTCTTTTTAATAGAATGCTGCAGCATAAAAAAAACAAAACAGCGGGGTTAAGCTGCACCAATGCAGCTAATACCACGATAGCCGCTGGACGGTCAATAAAAGATCGTTTAACATTTCGATGTTATGAAATTTTAAACAATAAAAAATGCGGCTTTTAAGAACTTTATTTTAAAAAATTATTCAAAAAAATATTTTGTTATTTTGTTGTCGGTCACAGACATTAAAATTATAAATATTTTTTTTAAATATTTCCAATAAAAAGGTGCCAAAACAGAAGAAACATTTGCCTAAGAGCCGCAACAAACCTATTCAAAACTTTTCGAAACTATTCCAATATTTGATTTAAGTTGGTTTTGCTATTATTCATAAATATGTAACATACTAGTCCAGAATTACATAATATCTGCTGACAAATTAAGACCAGTAAAATTTTTGCATAAGTTTTTAAAGGTCAATGATCACGAAAATCATTATTCGTACACATGTGGATGTAAATATATTGAAGACTTTTGGTTTCACATAAATATTTTTTGAATGAAAAAGCAAATATTTGAGAATATTTCACAATGTTTCAGCTTAATAAATTTATCAGCTTGTAAGTCGACCTAAAAATCAGATTTCACCTACTGCTAGTTTAATTTCGAAAAAAAAATAATAAACACCAATTGTTATATTTACGTAAAACCAGCATTTCGACTTTTATCGTACACCGCATTTTAGCTATAATGCCAAACAGTATGTATGTGCAAAAATTCTACTGGTTCCGACAATTTCATTAATTTACTCTTTTTTAAGACTAATGTTCATGGGCTGTTCTTATATATATATAAAAAAAAATCACTCATTATATGTTAATAGAGATTATCAAATTATTGTAACACGTAAACTTGTAAATATACTTAAAATAAAACAAATCTTTTTAGAAGATTTGATTTAAAACAATAAAATTAAAAATAAAGTAAAGCTTTCACAAATAGTTTGTATAAATGAAATTCATCTTCAATTATTAAAGAAATATATATATGTGATAGGTTAATCTCATGTGCAGCCTGTTGTGTGTGTATGTGAATGTGGTTGTGTATTGATTAAATCTTAACATCGAAATAAATCGTAAAACTTAAAATATATCGTCTCAAAAACCATCGTTTTATAAATGTATGGTTTTGCATTACAAAAAGCGATTTGTCAGCTGTTTCTATTATTATTATTTCGTTAAACAGCACTTAGACATTAATTGATGTGTTATTCGCGACTAGATACTTATCATATATATATATCAAATATGGTATATAAATTTTGTTATCAATTTATGTTTAGAATATTTTATGCTATTTTTAATTGTTGAATACTAGTTTCAATTTGTTCATATGTAATTAAATCGCATTAAAAAATTTGTTTGTTTTTTTTTTTTTTCTTATATCAATGATTAATTAGTTAATAGCCTACTAACGTATTTTTGTATAAGAATTTTCTAAACTGTTGTACCATATGTATTGAATACGGCCCGTGAACTATCTGTATCTAATGAAATATCTTCAGGGCTGGCTAAGTCAACGCGTACATTTGAGTTCGTGCGACGGCGTGATGTTTGTGAGGCACCCCAATTGCTAAGGGTCCAATGAAAGCCAGACGATTGCTGAGGCTCTTCGCTGACTTTAACTTGTGTGCAAACCTTAGCACGAAAATAAATAAAAAAAATTGTAATTTCTGAATATTATAATAGGCTAAATTTGTAACAAATACGTTAAATGGAAAAATTCGAAAATTGACAAAACTCATTGAAAAATTTCGAAAAATGTCTACATGAATGAATTTTGAAACCTGAACTTCTAAAACTTAAAAATACTCAAAAAAAAAAAAAAATATTTGGATTAAACATGTTAAACATTTGATTTTATTCACCGGGGAAGTCCCTTCCTTTAATGTTTTTTGAGCTTCAAAGCTTTAGCCAAATAATTTTTGTCAATTTTTTGTACTCAAGCGAGTACAATGGCAGTAATTGGGTTAAATAAATTAACCGAACTTCTTGAAAACTAATTCCATACGATGGAGATAAATAAATGGAGCCAACATGTTCAGATATGCTTGTAAAGGATGAAGATACCACTTTGATTTTTCAAACGAAGGTGTTCCCTAATGTTTTTGTTTGTTACATTGCCATCGAAAACTAGAGGTGGTTACTTAAAGCCACTGCTTCTATAAGGCCACATCAATTCATCCAAACTCTTTCCTTTTTTTTGGATTGTGATTGTATCGCTCCAGTTTTTTGTACCTAGTTTTAGGACAATATTTTAAAAAATGTTGTTGATATAATCAACTTGGCTTGAACAATTAATCCTATTCAGTGGGTTTTTTATAAATATATTCATGGAAGTTCGTCAATTACCGATTTTTTTCTTCTAAATTTTCTAAAGTAATTTTAGTTTTTCTTTGGCTTACCTCCCGATTTACACAAGGCAAAGTTTCAGTACCATTACCAATAGCCGAACCGGAAGACTCCCGAGATTCCCGTGTGCTGCCAAGGCTGCTACTAGATGCTAATGAATCATTGCTAGACTCTGTGACGGCGCTTCGATAACGTGGCACACCTTGCATTGCCTAAAATAGGTAGAAAATCATGTTGAAATGATTGAACATACTTATTTAATAATATTTTCTACCATTAAATCGCCTCCTTGATAATCTTCAATTGACTTGAGAATTTCCCACACCAATTCAGAATCGAGTGGTATAGGATTCTCACTATCTCGGTTATGTATGGCAATTGCAATGTGTACTGGATGTGGTACAGGCAGCGGTATTAATAACTTTTCAGTAACACTCTTCTCATCTGATTTCTTTTTCCATGGACGCCATAGCTTTTGTGATTCTGGTATTTTAGTTTGTTGTTGGTGAGCACGATGTGCACGTACACGAGGCGTTGTCAAGCCAACAGATATTTCTCTGTATAGATAAAAGTTAAATATTTTAAATATATTTGAAAACTTTTTGATAGAGGCATAAGAAAATACCTTTTATCCGGTTTTCTGAATGTTAGCGTTATACGCGAGCGTGGATTAAATGCGGTTACTTCGAGGAATGGCAAATGTACCTGTACGTTACCACGAGGTGCATAAACATTACCCAGTAGATCAAGTCCTTTAGAACCTATCACATCAGTTGCATTTTGTACCATTTCTGTGTAACGTGTTAAGTCAAGCGAGGGATGCGGTTCAAGCTTAAAATGTGTATCGTTTTCAGTCAATGGTGTTAGAAAATCTAGACTAAAGATTTCTGTATACATAAGACCAGCCAGGCCAGGCCAATCATTGACAGTGAGACCCTGAAATGTTGAAAGTTTTATATATGAAAAGGGTATGTATTTTATTTTCCACTTCTTCACAGAAAAAGAAAAGCATGGTTTTCTTTAACTTAAAAACAGTTTTCGCACAATCTAGTTCACTCAATAATCAATCAATTAAAAGAAAATGTTTGCTGTTTACTCGGACCAGACCAACTTTTCTCATTTTATTAGAAACAAGACCTAAACGCGTACTCATTAATATTTCGGTTGCAAATTTTTGAATACTTTAATATTTTTCCGTTCTCTTTTTCATTTTCTCAAAAATATTCCTCTTGTTAGCAATTTTAGAACTTTGAAGTAAGAGAATTAACATTATACATATTTCGTATTTTAATCTAACCGTACCTTATTGTCCCAAAATTCTTCTTCGGTTATTGAAAGTCTTGCAATAACATGAGACGGATAACACTTCTCTAAAATATGAGCGGCCAGCTGGATTGCAATCTAAACAAAAATAACTTTATAAAATTATTCACACAATAATCATAATACCATTCAATACCTTTAACTCAATTGTATTTAGTTTGATGCGCGATTTAACTGCTGCCGTAAGAGCTGTTTGCAATTCACGACGTCTTTTTTCTAGTTTCTCATGCAACGTACTCATTAAATCATGCGCTTCGCGATCTAAGCCTAAGTATGGTCCCACCTTTGAAAGCTGTGCGGAAAACGGACCGAAGCATGCCTCAACAAACTGGCTAAAGTCTTTTTGTGGCTGCATTATAATGCGTTCCATTGCGAGTTGATACGCTTGTAACTCATCAAGTTCCATTTTCGCTTCAAACGATGCCAAGGCTTGCTCCGGTTTAACAATAAAGTAATAATCAAGTGCCAGACCAGGCCCAGCAATACGTTTTACAGCTATACTATCCGAGGCTGGTATCCGTCCGCATTTCTTAATAAATAAGTGGAAGGTTAAAGAGTCCCAGAGCAAGCGTATGGAAAAGCGTACGACCCCAACTGTTTAAAAATGAAACATTAATAAATAAAATTTAGTATTGTTTGTCACACAATAACCGTGCATATTTACTTTAGTAGTTAAATTTTTCGTAAAGTCCTTAGTTAAATTATTTTTTATTTTTTAATGGATTTAAATACAAGAAATGAAGAGCTAGGATTAGTTTGATTAAGTGCCAGAAATTGGGGTACAAAAAGATGTCATTCGTTTTGCAACATTTTGAATCCATTTGTTTTTGTTAATTTGGACCTTTCAGGACTTTTTGCGTATTAATTTTGTAGCTTTTAAGTTACCAATCGACTGATACTTATATCACTTGAATTGTTTGAGGAATTTATATTGAAATTTTTCTTTATATTTCTAACCAAATTAATTGTAAATTATTAAACGATCTATTAACTGATGTCCATATTGTCCAGTTCAATCTACGAATTCGCAAATTTTTCTTTCTAACCTCTGATTTAATTTCATTAATTTCTGCTTCGTTTTGATCAACTGTTTATGTTTTTGACATTTAACAATTTTTAGCTAATGCCACTTTTGCAACATATTTTTGGAGGGTGAGCAGCTGTTTTTTGCTGTCTTATTTGTGTTCTCATTTAACTAAGTTTCGTCCTAAACAGGCAACAAAAGATTCCTTAAGTTAACTATGTAAACACACACAACAGTTATCAATACATATTTAAAAACTTACCAACTAACACTAAACCAGAAGCTAGCGGGCACAAAATAGTAGCGACTATTACTGCTGCTACAGGCTGTATGAGACCCTGTATAACAATGTTCCATATAACAGCTTCTAGCAGTATACAATAACAATTACGCGAGTTATCTGGCGAGTCCAAGTCATATATAAGTATCATGTAAACGTGTAAAAGTAATGTAAAAATAGGAATCCATAAGGGTGCAGTGAATGCCAAGGAAATACTGAGTAAGCTCGTTGCCAGACATAGCAATGGAAATGCAAATAAAATAATGACTGTGCCGAGAAAGCCTTTGACAAAATAATTCCAAATACGGTTCAGATTGCGCGTCAAGCCTTTGCCGATAAAACCTGCAAGATTTGAATTGTTTTTTTTTTATCAGAAGCTCAACTAAAACGAAATGAAAACTCACCAGTATCAGGTTCTATTTCAAAATGCGTTCGAGATTTAGATATGTGTCGCCAAAGTTCGATTAAACGTGATGCCATTGTCTGCGTTATACTCGTTTTGCGCGGAAATAACGTGCCATTAATTTGTGACAACTCCAAGTCAGGCATAAAAGGTTTTACACAACAAAGCGCACGCAAGCCTAATGGACTACACCATGGCACAAGTATTCCCAGCAAAAACATCATATTCCATGTCCAACACCAAGTGCGTTGCATTAAATTTAACAAACGCCAAAATGGCCAACGTGTACTCGTCGTGCGTATGATTTCTTTTTCTACCAAGAAAACTGGCTGACTTGGATCAGAGCGCGGCGTAACAATTGAAGTTGCTTGTTGGCTTATGACCGTTGGTATAACATCCGATTGTCCTTGAAAGTTACGACGTATAATCCAAGAGTTTGGCGACCAAATGCGACAAGCCCATTGAAAGCTGCGTGTTGGTGCTTTGGCATTTTTTAATTCTTTCAACAGAACCGGTTCACGTTCTTTCATAAATGCTAAATCACGACTCAAGAAGTAAGCGGTTTGATGTAAATTATGTTTGTTGCACATTTTTAAAGCCTCTTCATGCGCTGACCAAGCTGATTTACTCAATTTGCTTTCCTCAGCGGAACGCAGCTTTGAACGCAGCCAAGGAGCAACGCGCGACAATACAGAATGATCGTTCGACAGACATTTTTGGTGATCTTCGCGTGAACGCTTAATGTCCTTTTGCACTTTATCAACAGCCTTGTACATAATAACCACAGACTGCGCCTGCTGAACAAGTAATTCGGGAATACCATCACCAAGCTCAGCTAATTTAGGATTTGATAATATCGATGAGTAAACACGTTGAAGATATTCCTTCATGACTGCTTCGTTAACTTCCTGTTAAAAAGGTTTTTTAGATAATTTTTTAGTTTATTTAACACAAAATTAGATTTAGTGAGTTTGATTTGTTAATCATTCTTACCTCTTCGATTTCTCTATCGCTTAGCTTCTTTGCTCGCAATTCTGCAATAAGGCGTTCACGAAAATGTAAAAACCAACCGCGTGTTTCACGTTCTAAGATACCAAGTAAAACTGGCAAAGCTTTTCGCATAATGTCGCGACAAAAAAGTCGTAAATCAATTTCCTGTCCTTTTGGTGTCAAAAACAAATATGGGACAGGTTGCGTAATTTCGTAGCTATTAAAATCAAATTTTTCCATTGTGGCACGACGTAACATCTTTCTTACATACGAGCACAAACCATCCAAACAGTCTTCAAATTCAGGCTATGATTGATAAAGCATTGAGAAACTAAGTCAATAACGTGATAATTTAGGCTAATACTTACACGACAAACTAATTCAGCTATCAAAAATCGACAGCGCTCTTCTTTGATTTTGTAATCTAAATTATGTGCAAGCAAAGCGGGAACACCTAGAATATATAATATATAAGTATTTTTCAGTTTATTAA
Source organism: Tricholauxania praeusta (assembly GCA_949775025.1). Classification (NCBI taxonomy): domain Eukaryota; kingdom Metazoa; phylum Arthropoda; class Insecta; order Diptera; family Lauxaniidae; genus Tricholauxania; species Tricholauxania praeusta. Next base: position 155,832,036 of record OX459029.1, read on the forward strand.
TTTAAATGTCTTACCAATAATCATATCAGCTAATTTAAGGAAACCATCCAATAGCGCATTTGCTGCGTGTACAACAGAAAAGAAATGCGAAAAAACACGCGCACGTGCAGTAACAACAATAAATCGTGCTGTCAGTGCCAAATCACTTAAAAATGAATCATGTGCCCGAAAAGTACCCTTTTGCAGCAATTGTGATAGGCGCCATTTATGAACTTGACCAGGAAAATGTAAACTCGGTACATCAAATTCGCTGTAGAGATTAAAAAATTTTAAAATGTATTGTTAAAAAGATACAAACGATTAAAATGCACTTGAAATAGATAAAAATACATGCTTGTCACGGTGGCCTCTAACCAAGTTTAAATGCAAAGTTGAGTTACAACAAAAAAAAACTTGAATGGGGAATTATTTGGGATGTAATTTATAGGCGATACACATCCAGAGCTGTTTTTTTTTTGATTGCATATTTACTGTTTTTTAGTCTTATTACTTAGGCAAACTTTTTGCCTACTCTCGTCCGATTTTGCTGAAATTTTAACACGTCAAAGAACCGTGAACGATAGAACCACAGTCCTAATTTCTAAGCTAACTAAGCGAAAACAACCAAATTCGATTACTTGAACTTGGTCAACCATTTTCGCTGCGTCATATCTCATTTTAAAGATTTTAAAAATGTCAATATAACAAAGCATAGTTTAAGTATTATGAATAAAACTTTGGGGCACCATTTTAAAAGTTGCCATATTTTACTAAAACCCTTTTCACTTAATCTGGTCGCAGAATAAGTTCTTAAGAGGTGTGATACCTTTTAAATTTTCAAAAAATAGAAATTTTTTCCATAATTCAAATGTATAACATGTTAAGAATTTACTGTAAAAAGCGAAACACTGAATATTTATGGAGCTATTGTTAAGAACGTCAGAGTCCGCATACCGTCGTATCATATCGTATTGAAACTTTAAGCGCGAATATCTCGAAACTTTATTTACAAAAACTGCTCGTGTTGTAGCTCAAAAAGTTAATGACCGATCAGGCTGAAATCTGGAGAGGTTTCTTTCTATAGTATAAGCGGAAGGATGTACTTAAAAGTTTAAGATATCGTGTAAGTAAATAATTTTTGTTGAGGTCGAAACTGTTAAAAAAATAGTCGAAAATCTGGACCTTTGATTAAACAGCCGATAAAAACTTTAATTTTTGTTGTCCTTCCGTTCAACATATCAGTAATCGAAAAAAACCTTTTTTTAATCAGATTAATAGAAAAATTTTGACAGCTGCAGCAGTTTTCGATGCCCCTGAAGAGATACACTGTAGAGCCGCCATTTTGTTTCAAAAACATATACATACATATGTTTTTTAACACTTCAATACTGTAATAAAATTTAAAAATGATCCAATTATTTTGTCACCTTGAAAAAATTCATGAAAAATGACTAATTTTACCCTGTCTAAAGGAATCGCCCCCCTTAAGGTCTAGAGGTTTAAAATTATTTTTTGTGTATAGTAGGTGACAACAAAAAAAAAGTGATATGCAGAATATTTAGATTTGTAGGCTTTAAGGACTAAAATTTTTAAAACGGACTAAAAACGGCTATTTTCAGGCCAAAATATGGCTCTTTCTCAGTACTCCGACCGCCTAGGGAGCTGAAATTTGTGCTGTGATGCCACTAAAGAAATTTTACGTGTCAAAATTATATCATATATCGACTCTGAATTACATCCCAATTAATCTCCAATGGAAGGTTTTGTTGTAACTCACACCTTTATTAAAAGTTGGTTAAAGCCCACCCTGTTATATCATATGAAATTTATAATAAAAAGTGGTGAGAACTGAAATATGTATGGCTAACTTTAAAAAATAATACATGAAATGCGTGCAGAAAATGAAAATATGTTTTTCCATTAAGAACTATACAACTTAATGATGAGGGCGGCTTTTGTGTAAAAACGTTTACCAGATCAGAGTTTTGTAATTTTTCCGATTAAGAATAAAACGCATCTGTAAAACTTACTTCAAATAGTATAGTCCACATACATATATTTTTTAAATATGTTTAGCTAATGTTAATACGGTATAAATTTGACATTTAAAGTAAATGGGATATTGGAAACACTTAAAAATTTCTTATGTAAAGGAAACATGCGTTTGATAAATTATTTTATATTTTATAAATTGATTTTGTAAAAAAAGCTGTTTAAGAAATAAAAAAAAATAATATGAAACAATATACTTAAAATCCTGATTAAACAAAAATGTTTGGATTTAATTTCAGATTCGCTAAAGTAACCTTATAAACAATACAGTTGAAAATTCGACCTTCCATATCAAAATCGAAACAATTGTATACAATATTTTAATATTTACAATAATTAAATTTAAAACTTATTAATATAAATTGAAGTGAACACAGATATATCGAAAAATGAAATAAAGTGCATTCAACAAAACGTTTTTTCATATCAATCATTAATTTTCGCACACTTTAATCGTGGATTAAATCACCTCAATTGCTTGGTACGCGAAGTCACGAGTAGTCTAATTTTTATTCTTTATTCTATTTTATACACGAACACTATGGTTAATCGAATGAAATTTTAATTTTGTTTCCCCAAATTCTTTGTTTCTGACTTCTAATAATGTTTAATGAATAATTATCCATCAAAATTAAATAGTTTTTTTCCGGGTTCTGAGGCACTAACGAATTTTCAGCTTATTGATTGTAATATACGGCAAAATAAAAAAAAAGTTTTTCCAAATATTTTTTAGACTCGTGGAGATCAAATATTTCAAAACATATAATACAAATAAATGGAACATTTTCTTCTTAACTAATTTAACATTTAATTAAAAATAAAAACAACAATTTGCAACGAAAATTACTTAACATTGATAATAGAACAATAACTAACATCGATATTTAATATTATTATTATTTTAATAGTGTATTAGATATGTTTTTTATCATGAATAAAACAAATTATTGTAATATTTATTGATGCCGCTGCTGTATTTACCCGTTTTTACGAATTGTTTCCAATTGTTCCAAAGTTAATTTTTTTGGTTTTCCATATTTATCCTTTTGCAAGCTTTACAGAAATAGTTTGTTGATTTTGTTTACTTATTTATTTAATAAATTCAAGCTTGAATGATTGGATAGATTTAATTTCATAATTTTGTTTTTGTAAAAATAAACTAAAGCAATAGTAAAAATTTTAAAAATATGTATGATAAGCTTAAGTATGACCAAAAATAAACCTATGAAGCAATTTTAATTTAAAGAGAGAGTGTATGGTTTTGTTGTATGATTAACAACAAGTCTTGCTTGTTGTTTGATTAATCAGTTTAAGTTTTTTAATTGTCATGTCTAATTGAATGCCGTCCTCAATTATTATGTAATAACACTGCCTTGCAAGAAATACAAAATACGTTCTTTTTCTATGTATTCCTTTTTAAGCAGGCTCATGGTGTTAATTTATAAATAAATTTACTTTTTAACAAGGAGTTTCATTTCTTAGCTTGCGAGTGCTTTTAATAAAAATATATTTTAGCATAGTACGTAGCATTGAAAAATTATTAATATGTGGTAAATTAGTTCGGATTAAGTAACTGATTACCAAAGAAATTTAAAACAAAATGTCAACAATGCTTTCGAATAAGTCACGAATTAATTAAAAGAAATATTTACTAGAAATTATCTCTTACCCATTTTCGCGCAACGTCTTCAGCTGAGTGTTGGTTAAACGTCTTGGTTCACCGCTACCATCAGATGCAACAGCATCTAGCTCATCAAAAGGAGGGGCTATAAATAAATCACGTAGATTTATTGGACGCGTTTTGCGACTACTAACGCTATTAGTGGCATTGTTAGCTGTTATTGCGAGAGTTGTGGCAGACAGCGGTTGAGGGAGTACTAAAATGAAGAAAAAGTAACAAAAAAAAAAAAGATTTCATACTGAAGAAATATTTACCAATTGGGAAAGTTTTCCAATGATAGAGAAATTGTTCAGCAACGGTTTTAATTTGTGCCACCAGTTGTTCGACTTCTGGTGGTGCTCCAACCAAATTAACTGTAAATTTTACAGGTTCGCGCTCAGGACCAGCAAGCATTTGTGGACGTAGCTGTGTGCCTGAAGCGCTAGTGGCCAAAGGAAGCGTGGATGACATTTTAAATATTTGTTGTAATTTATTTTCCTCTTCAATTCTCAGCAAATAACTTTCAAGACAATTCAATACTCAATAGAATATCGTAAGCAAAATCATGTTTTATATTGTTATTTTTCTATCTTTAGTGTTGACAGTGTTGAAAACAGACAGAGAAATCAATATAACTCTCTTTAGTTGTTTTATTTATGATGAACTCTGCAATCAAATCAAATTCTAAAATAGTAAACAAAAATTAAATAAATAATTATTGGACATTTTATTAATAAAATTTAGTTACTAAAGACTTAAAAAATTTGCATTTACTTTCGCTTCCTTAATTACTTCAAAGTGTGTATGCATGTGACCACATGCACAAACATTTTTCGCTATTCTTCGACAGTATATTCTATCACAAGAGGGAAATAAAATTTACAGAGGACCCCTATAGTTATGGAATTCCTGATCCAATATAACAGCACTAAACTTAAGAAAATATCAACAATTGAGGGTATCTTTTAGATCGGAGACTGGGACAGATTCGCGTTCTCCTCCCTCTCGCCTTTCTACGGCAATAAAAGCAATGCATCGTTTTAGATTTTACTGATTAACTTTCTAATAGAATTGTTGCATGTAACAACTTTTGGCTCAGGAATTAGATAAAAATCGTATGGTATTAAGATTGATATTTAACAAATATATTTTCGTCAGAAGGTGTAAATTTGAAGACTCTTTAAGAATCTATTAAAGAGCTCATTTAGGGCATAATTAGTTTGGTAAGCAGTTATGTATATAAAAAAATTTTGGAATTAGGCAATAATCTCAATGTCACATTAATATTGTTTTTTTTTTTATAATATTCCAATACAATCAAAATTGTCACAAATAAGATCATAAATAAACATTTATGATTGGATGATAAAGAATAATTAAAGAATAAATAAAGAACGTTTAAAAAAAATTGTTATGCGTTCAATACGAATAGAGTGTACAGCATAGAAAAAGATTACACATAAAGGAACCACATTCCAGCCTATACCTGACAAAGGAGTCTTCGTAAAAGGAGGTCATCAATAAAATCTAAACTATTTCGCTTAACTAAAGCTAAAACAGAATAAGCTTTGGGGATTATAAAATTAATATCAAACATACCAATCGTGTTTTGTTAAAATTCCATGTTGAGGCTTAATTACCTTTATTGTCATGAACACGTTCTTTTTTTATAGTTATGTATATGCAAGGCAAACTATTTAAACTCTAATATGTCCTTAGCTTGAATTGAAATTATTAATTTTTTTTTTGTAAAATAAAATCACTTCTAATTAAAAATTTCATAGAGAAATTTTTATTTATTATTATTAAATGATAATTAATTATTATTTAAATAAAAAGAAATAATATAAGTAAATGGAAATTATTAAAAATTTTTGTTCACAACCAGTTGTTGCTAACAAAAAATTATAAAATTACAATTTTCCAGCTGAAAACACATGCAGTCAATATAACGAACATAAAAATGGAAAAAGTGTGGAAGGGAACTTTGAATATAGAAAGGGTAAGTGTTGCACGCGCTTCAATGTGGTGGAGAATTCAGATTTTACAGCACGACAAGCGTAGAACATTATAGCTGGCAGCGAAGATGTAGACCGAAACAACGACAGAAGCTATTCAAATACCTCATGATTTTAGATCGTAGCAAACAAAAAATACAAGTTTGTGTGTACAAAAATTAAAAGCATTTAGAGAAAAGTCTGAAGCGAAGGAAAAATTAAATTTTTATTTTTTGTGTTTTTTTGTAATAAACACACCGAAAAGAGCGAGAACAAATTTTGTATATACAACAAAATTCTTATTTAAAACAGATGTTTTTAAAAATTATTATATAAAACTCTGGAAAATTTAGCAAATCCTTTAAATTTGTCAATAAACTACTTATTATATTTAAAAAGAACTTCTCAAGCTTTATGAAAATGTAATGTACACCGAAAGAATTTTTCGACAAAACACTTTTCGAACGATAAAGAAAAAAAAAATTATAGTTATGCGGAAAAATATCTGATACCTTAGAGTCTATAAGATTACAGATCTTTGCATACAAAGAAATTTTCACTAAAGTCAGAAACGAAGGTGATTGTTCTGGCCACCAAACTCAGTAACGAACGTTATTGTTCAGATTACCTCCGTTACTCAGTAACGAATGTTATTGTTCTAATTATTTCCGTTACTGAATTTGGTTGAAATTTTATAGTGAAAGCATATACATATATATCACTTTGATCAAAATGTTTGCAAAATCTAAGTAAGCAAATACCTGCCCTATAGATATTAAAGTATCAGATTATTTTCGCAAGAAAACTATTTGATTTAATCACTAAATATTTATTTAAAACCATTTTTCGTGAAAACTTATCATTTTGAAATGGCCGCTAAGGAAATGTAGCCAGTAGGCTTCTGTAAACCTACTGGCTGCATAAATATAAACAAGATTTTTTAATATTGGAAGTTATTTAGCAGGAACGTGAATCGGGTGAAAAATTTGGTCGGTTCGGTTCAGCGGTTTGAACCGTTTTTGCACTTTTGGATTGGATCGTCAAAACAGATTTTTTTTCTTTGAACCGGGGTTTCAATTCGGTTCAACGGTTCGGGAATCAATAAAAACTATGCACATTTGTGCAAGCGGTTATTTTAAAAAAAATTGGTCAAAATTTCAGAAAATCGTCATATCTCCAAAATTATGGGTTAGATTTCAAAGATTCGCTAACCATTATTGTAGGCCATTAAATTATCTATCTTTTTATTTTCATTTTAGGGGGTAAAACAAAAAAAATAGATTGGAGCATGGGAGCTAAAGTAAACCTGTTTCCTTTGTTTGTTTCTTCGGACTTATCAAAATATTAGTTAATCCCTTAGTAAAAAAATGCGTCCTATATACACAACTACTGTTATTTTATGTTAAAAAGATACAATGATTCAAATTTACCCTTTTTTGTAATTATTACAACATTTTAATGGAATTTTTTTAATAATATCAAAGCTTTAAGTTCGTCTATGAGGAAAATTTCTATTCAAAGTATGTTTGTAACTAAATCTGTTGATAAATTAATAAAAAAATACCAAAATGAGTCCGATTTTGAAAGAACTATTTGCATGTAAAAAAGTCCTGATCATTCGATCTGGCTTATCAAAACAATTTAAAGAAATAACTATTTGAAATATAGCACGATTTGTATTTTTAAGGTCAAATTCGGTAAATAAGGAAGCTGAAGAATTAATTTTTGCAAAATTGTGACAAATAAAGTAAGGGCCGTCCATTAATTATGTGAAGTGTTTTTGTTTGAAAATTCGGACCCCTCCCCTCTCCTTGGTGAGATTTGGTGAGTTCTGACGGGACTCCCTCCTCCTCCCTTCCGTGAGGCTTACCTTATAATTTTTAAAATAATCTGCTATAATAATGTATAGTTTGTGCATTAAAAAGTTGACGTGAGATTTTTATTGACCCCCCCTCTCCCTTGGTGAGATTTTTGTGGACCCCCTCCCCCCTATTTTGACTCACGTAATTTATGGACGTCCCCTAAGCTTGGCACTCAGAAATTATTGAATAAAAACTATATCCGCAGTAGCGTACCTAAGTGAGATCTAAGGGGGCGGGCGCCCTAGGCGTAACGGTTTGGGGGAAATGGTCCTTGATTTTTGTGTACCTTTTTTTATTAAATGAAAACAGTGAATTGCACTGTGTAAGGGCCCATGAGGTTTCGTAATGTGAAAATTCCTTATTATGGTAGAGTTTTTAGAATGCGATTGGTATGACCTTGTTTTTTTTAGTAAATAAAAATTTTGTTAAAGCGAATTTTGGAATGTCCACGGCATGCCATTGGATATCCAACATCTACTACATGATTAAGGCATTGAGGCATTGAATTTTCTTTCTTTTCTGTGATAGAGAACACGGAAGGTCTACTATTATCCCATCTTCATGAAAGCTGGTGCGACAGAGGTCTTAACATCCAATGAAATCGTATGTAAACAAAAGCAACAAAAGACTGGAGGACAGCATGACTTTTACCGCTCAAAGAAGACATATGAGAATTCCTATTTAACTTCTTCATTCTCTTACTGGGCATTAGCATTATTCCAAATTATATTCATTTATTTGATCGAAAGCATTACTGATGCTATGCTGATAGAGTTCATGCTACATATTGTGATGAGCTAAACAGCCAAAACAACAACAAAAACAAATACATGTAGTAGATTGCTGGAAGGCGTGACCAATACATAAAGTACAAATAAGAATTTAAAAACAAAAATTATTAAAAATAATAAAAGCTTTGTAAATGTATAAACAAAATACCTGTACGAAAGAAAATTTTATGGATTTATTTACCTTTGTGGTTGCATTAACGCAAAAGCCAAATACATAAAAATAAGCAAAACACACTTTTCTTGTGGAGCAGCAACGGGTTCCAGCAAAAAAGGTGGTGGTGTGTTCCGTCGATTTTATCTTTTTTTTCACCGCTTCTGATCAAACTCTTACGATTTCATGTATTTTGTTTTGCTTGACAATCACTTGGTTCATATATTCTTCTTAATTTCTTTATAGTACATTTTTATTAAAAATGTTGTACTTTTATTCACCAATATTTTTATTGTTTTCATTATCCGTGGTTACATTCGAAATTGACTTTTCTCACATGAATTATTCTTCCTCCACTCCTTCAACACGCACTAAAAACTCAAAACACACACACAACTTGCACAATTTCCATTATTTTTTTCTTCTTTTGCATCTTTCGTTATAGATTTTTTCCATATCTTTTTTGGTAAGAAAAAAATAATTTTTATTTTACAACACGTTTTTGTTTTTGCCTTCTCACAACAACCGCAATATGTTTCGAAGTTTTTTTGAGTATTTGCTTGAAAGTTACTTGAAAAGTATATAAAAAACAATAAAATATTTTAATTGAAATTCTTGACGGTCACAACGCCCTACACACAAACTTTCCCGTTCAATCTACCACAAAAACTGCGTAAAGAAAATTCAATTTCTGACAGCTCTTGTGCAGTGCTGCCACTAAAACAAAACTTTCCGTACCAAAACGAGTAGAAAAATGGCAAGCAGCGCTCCCAGATGAAGAACATAGAGATAGCTAAATGCTATTGAAAACATTTATTTTGCTTAATTATTAATTTAAGCATTTCTGATATTTGGACAGTTAACTTGTGTATCGACGAACTACTTCGGCGTAGAAATACCGAACTACTACGGACGTAAGGACTAGTCCGAAATCATACGCCGACGTTCAAATTCGCTGTGTGTGAATAGCGTGATATAGCACGATACAATTTTAAGCCATTTTAAGCATACAATACATTTTTAGCCAATAAAATTAAAAAAATTTTAAAGCCGTACAACATGTGTGTCAAGCGGCCGTTTCTAGAGTTCATATTATTGAGCTTTGATGTTATCAAGCCATGTTGGACAGCATGAGGGATGGTGTGAACTGCCCTAATGGCAAATTTCGCTTAAAAATAACGAGTAACGAAAAAATTAAAATCAGAGGGATGGTCGCATTGTACCTAATTTACCAAAATAAGTGGACCAAATAGTCTCTTAAGTACTTAAAATTGTACTAACAACATTATTTTGATTCTCACAAGCAAAAAAAAAAAAGAAATTATAATGCAAGTAATAATACTTACTTTGCATTACGCGATTCATTAAGTACAATATATACCAAAATAACTGTAAAATACAATAAATAAATATTTTTTTATATATAAACTTTATTTGACCATTGACAAAATGCACCTAAAATTAGCTTAAGTAACTTTAAAAACCTAAATTAAAATCTGATCGAAAGTGAACGAAACATTTTGACGAGACGTAGTATTCCGCAAGAACCAAGTTTCGAACCGTCACTACTCGTCGTAACAGCTGCTTGGGTTCGTTGGCTAATGTGTTATTTTGAGCTATGTGTAAAAATATACGAAACGAGTGCAAATGTTCGTTCAGTTGCTATCGTCTCGTCACGTCTATTTTGGTTAAGGCTTAAGCCAAAATAAACGTGACGAGATGTAACGAGTAAATTAATCTTGATAGCCGAAAGAAACGTACGCAACTGATCGAAAGTGAACGAAACATTTTGACGAGACCCCTATATGTCAAGTTTTTTAAACAAGGAATCAACAAAACTATTTTGCCTTAATGGCGATGCACATTAGCGATCATGTACAACAGTTTTGTTGAAATCTCTCTTGTCAAGAACAAACATTTTTGTGGCTGAGTGATAGCGTCAATATTTTCTCTTGACTGACACACATGACTGTTAGTGTGTATCGCTTTTAAGGCTTTATGTCAGAAAAAGGTACAAATGTATGTACTTTTTCATCACTGAAACTCAGTTTTTTTCTCGTTATTTTCTTAACGAGTAACAAGAAGAACTAATTTTGACTTCGAAAATCGATAGTTTTCTTGTCTTCGAAAAGGAGTAGATGAAAACGCCATATTTTTTCCGAATCAAGCAACGCGAAAAGAATTTTGTGGGAAAAAATTGAGTGCATCCTTTTATTTTACAAGTTTTAAGAATAAAATTTCACAAGCAGTAGAATATAAGTTTACTTAATCATTTACGTTCAAAAGTGTTTGTAATTAAAAGTGAAAAGTGTGCAGGGAAAAATTAGAACGTTTTCATTGCCGGTTGAACGACGATAATTAAGAACTTTTGAAGAAATTAAGATTAAAGTTAACGCAGCACATTCGAAAATAAATTAAAATTTATTATATGATGGAGGCAGCACCACCAGCTATTCTTGGTCAAGGGCCACCACGCGGTGGCTATCGTGGTCGAGGCGGCGGCGCACCGATGCGCGGTGGTTTTGATCGTGGTCGGGGGCGTGGCATGGGACGCGGCCATTACATGGGTGGTGGGATGGGACGTGGTGGACCTGGTATGGGTGGTCCGCCACCAGGCATGATGCCGGGTAGAGGAATGCGCCCACCAAGAGGTGGGCCAGGCGGTTATCAAGGACGTGGCGGTTTTATTCCTCGAGGTGCAGGTGGACCACCTATGCGCGGTGGACGGCCACCAATGTACGCAACACAACGTAAGTAAACATGAAAAATAAATAACCACCATATAACGAGGATATGGAATTGTATAGCAACCCTTTTGAATGTACGTAATTTACATCATTTCAATTTCTACTGAACTTTAATCCTTCTTAAGGGGCAATAGATTTTTGTAGATATAGCTTTTCTTAAGTAGTTTTTAATTCTAGGAATGATTTAAACAAAACCGGATACATACATTGCTTATGTAAGATGCGATATAATTTCGAAATCTTTGGGTCAATGTGGGGTGTCATTAAATTTTAAAGCGCTCTTGTGTTCGATATCTCATCATGGACCATTGGATCTCCATTGAACTTCCAACGATCAATAGTGAGAGGCTTCAATTCTCGCCAACCTTCCCACGATCCGGCGAAGACCGGAAGAATTTTTTTAATTACATATGTATGTACATGTGTCTAAAATCAATTTTCATCCTTTCTCAACAATAATTGTAGATATTTTTTCGAAAAGTGGGAAATTCTCTGTTAAATCTGTAAATAAGCATTTACTATTTCTTATTTATCAGGCCTATTCTCGTAAATTTTCGGTAATGCTCTTCTTTTGGAACTGTAATTTACGGGGTAAATCGATATTTTGCCTTATTCAAAACCCTTGCTGGACATTTGGTGTATCTTTTAAGCAAATTTAGCTTTAAATTTATTTTACTTCTATACTTGCAGCTCCCAAGCAACATACAGGTTCGGAAAATAATAAAACCGTTTCGCCAGTACCAACTGCAAGTGCTACAATTGCAGCACCAACTGACGAGTCCGAGTCACAAGGTGGTGCTGTTGTTCCAGCCGGCGGTGGACCACCTTCCACTCAAGTCGCTCCCGTCAGTGCTGCTAGCGCTGTCCACGTCGAAGAGGAAAATAACTGCGCACCAGTTGGTCCGCCACCCACCCACTATCAACGAGGTGCACCACGTGGCCGTGGTGGTCTTCTATCTCGAGGACGTGGTGGCTACAATCCACATGCCAATGGTATGCATCATTCTGTCCATGGTGGTCCTGGAGGTATGATGAGCTCTCATCATATTAGCGAACATGGCACGATGCCAATGCGTCGTGGTGGTCCACCACGTGGTCGTGGAGGCTATGGTCAATCAATGACACGTCCTCCGATGCAGCATAGTGCCAATACCCAAATCGCACCGGTTCCTACATTAAAACGTGGTGCACCAGGTGGTCCTCCGGGACCAAAGCGTGGTCGCTATGAACAGAGTCCATATTCACAGCGTCCCATGGCACCAAAGTATCATCAGGCACCACAACATGTACAGACAATGTCACCACATCAAAGTTATGGTGCACCGCAGCATCATGCTCCGCCACCGAGGTAAGAAAATACGTGGGACATATATTTATGCAATAAGTTTACGATAAATGTGATGTATAGATTTCTTTAAAATCTGCTACCAAAGAGTGCATTCAAAAAAGTAGCCGTCAAATTGTAAAGATGTTTTAATCGTTGTCTATTAGCTTTTCTGTTTTTTTGATTTTTGTTAGATGTGTTGCATCGCGTTTTTATTGTTGTAATATGTTCAAAATTATAGAATTTAAAAATTTAATGCTGCCAAATAAGGAGCGAAACGTCAGGGGGAAATTAAATATATTTTTATTTAATCCATTTAAAAATCGGTCATTAATCTCATGAACACCACCACAAGTATTCAAAGATTGACCCATAAATAAATTTGCACAACACAAAAAGTTATGTTACACGATATAAACTTTAATTTTATAGAGACATGAATTAATAGTGTTAATTTTTGGCTTATCATTTTTTTGATCCTTTTGAACAAATGTATTAAATGCCGGAAGTCGTAAATAATTTTTAACCCTCGTTTTATGTATGGCGAATCAAGTTAGCGGCTGTTAATGACGTTTGAAAATTAAAATTAAGGACTAGTTCCGACGTTTATGCTCATTTCACTTTAAAAATATACACTGACGAAAATCAGACACTCACTTGTTTCGCCATACAAGGGTAATAAGGGTTGACTGTGAGTTAGAGTGGTTACTGTTGAAGGCAAGAACAATGCAAATTACTACATTGCCAGTTTTTTGTTAGATTGTATGTCATTGATAACTATCAAAGCTTCAAAGATTGTTTTTTATAAGCAGTTTGTAGTTAAATTTGGAAACAGTCCTATAAAGTAATTTGCAAAATGGTTATGTGTAGTTTTTGTTCCAATATAATACACAGTGTAGCAGTGCTGTTTCCAATGTAATGCATATAATGGTAGTTGATGAAAAAACAAACAATATATTTGCAACAGCACACCAATCCACTAGAATACTTCCAATTCTGAAGCTGTACACAGCCCTTCGTTTATTCGCAGAGGGCAGCTATTAAAAAAGCTCTAGCAATCCAATATGAACACCATTATTTTTGACATTATGTATATTACTTGATATTTTAATTTATGAAATACTGATTTCTGACTCACATACCAAATGAATACATACCCAGCGGCAAATATGTTGTAAACAAAATCGATGAATAGTTATACTCATTGTAGCCAGTAATGCCTACAACTCCAGCCACAACTGTAAATTCTTTTCACAAAGGGATGGCCGCTTGGTAGGTAGCTTGCCTACATCTCTATATACAATGTGTAGCAAGGGTAAGACAGATTGCCTCAAAACATCGCTTACTATAGTTGTGATATGTAATAGGGTCAGTAAAACCGAATACTGAGAGAGTTATTTAAGGAATTGACACTCAATTGCATATTAATAATATAAATGATTATGAAATGCGTTAGAAAAAAGTAGGCAAGAGTTTTACAAGTGGGTGTGGGCGATATACTGAGGAAGTTATTTAAGGTGATAAACAAAAATTGAAATGGTTCGGGCTAGAACTAGGCAAATGGGAGGCAGATTTTGGCCAAACGGAGTGGGACCTCCATACAAAAAGATTAGAAACGCTAAACTAAATGTGCTATTTTTAGGTAAGCATTTTTAATTTCAATGTATCTGCGCTTGGTGACAAGAGACTACAGGACAAAGTGTAAGCTAGTTTAGCTAAATGGACAAGATAACTCACATAAAATAAAATATTGAAGTAAATGTTACCAAATTCGGTACCACAACATTTGATAAAGCATAGTTTGCATGAGGAAAAAATGGGTTAGTTTGAACTTGTGGGTGTGAAACTTTTATACAAGCAAAGTCTTAAAACTATTAATTTGGGGAGCTATTAAAATATGGTTAGTATTTAAATACTGAAACATTTAGTGAAATTAGCGATGCTAAAAATAACATTATCCTTAGTTATTTGTTTAACTTTTTCATAATCACAACATAATCACGACATTATCTTCTTTTTTATCGAAACTAACTTAGTGGTGCATTCTTTTAGGAGAAAACCTTCTGTAAACGGTTTTGTTATTAGAATTATTTTGTAGCAGAGATATTTTATGACGTTTTGAAACTTTTCGATTTATATCTGATCGAAAAATAGACTAAACAGCCAAAATACCATTCCTGGCTAAATTAGACTAATTAATGAGATCTGAGTCCAAGGACTTGCTTTCTCGCTAGAAATGAGAGTTTATATTCACCAGAGTTCTAAAATTTATTTTAGAATTCGTAGAATGTACTATGTATCGTTTCCATCGTAGAATCTTAATCATCTACGCAACATTGACGGCTTAACCCTATTATATTTTTATTATAATGGGACGTACTCTATACCAGCGACATTTAATTTCCATTGTGAATTTTTCTACCTACTCCATCTTTTTAACTTCCTTACAAAATAATGGAGTAAATTCATTACCCCTAAGTGTAGACTCATACATTAGTAAAAGTCAAAACTTTTTACAATAAAAAATTTTAAAATTTCTATCACCAGTCATCATTCATACGCCAGTCATGATCAATCCCAAGCGGTAGATCCGTACGCTCAATCATATGCTGCTCCTGCAGCGCAAACTTCTTACAATGGTTATGGACAAAGTAGTTATGGTACACCAGCTACATCGTCAGCTAATAGCGGTTATGCACAGCATGCAACTGAGTATGATCAGAGTCAATATCAGGGCTACAGGTATTATTGAACATAATAAATTGGTTATGATTTAGTTATACATCATCTACTTGGTAGCACTGCTGGATATGGAACTCAACAAGATACACGTTATCAAACTTATGGTCAAGACTATACGCAACAGTATGGTGCTCCAGCTGTTGATTACAATTCTAGTGCACAAGCAGACTATTCACAGCATCAAGGCTATGACGAAAGGGCTTATGCAGGATATGGTAAGTAATTTTCTTTTAATTTTAAACTCATAATAAACATTGATAAAATTCTGATGTGGCCAATTCCTAATTTATTCTGTATGATAGCTGCAATTATTGAAAATGAAACCAATCCGTTTCATTTTATACTAAAGCGATAAAACTATTATGTTTTATTTATTTTAATATGACAGCAGAAAAGGTACGCGGATAAATTTGTTTACATTAAACTATATTAAAAAAATACTCAATGCTTTTGTGAAGCACACAATGCGTTAGTGCAGATGTTTTTTTGAATACGAGTACAATGTGATTTGTTAAAATTTTACTGGTGCTACATTGTTTAAATAGAAAGTTAATGATGTTGGGTGAGTTTTCCGCATCACCAAATGAACTGTTTCTGATGAACCTTGTAATTTTGTAATTGTCGAAACTATCAAACACTACCATGTTGTTGCCCTTTGTTGTCATGTTTGTTTATCAAAAAATGCAGCATTGAATCGATTTGTAAAATTTTACAGGAATATTAAGATAGTTACTTACTGGGTTTATTGATTTTTTATACCAATGTTGAATAATATTTTAGTTATATTTAATTGATATTCTGTAATAAGTGACTACATTTCTTTTGTCAATTAAAAATTTATATTTAGTTTTAAAAGAAACAATATTTTTCAACTCTACTATTTAATATAGATTCGCAATCATATCAACAAAGCTATTCAAATGCAGCTGGATATTATTAGTGAATCAATCGAAAATAAAAAATAAATGAAAAGCGCTGCGCGTTCTCCCTACAAAACTACAAATCCACATAACGCAGTCCCTTGGAAAATGCAAAATTGCATTGAAAATAAAATAAACAATTATTTATTAAAAACTTTACTTTTACATTAAGTCAAAAAGAAATAAATGTAATTTGTAGTATCAGCACTGAAAATTGATTCGCTCTGATTCGGTCTGAGAAAAAAAAGTTTAAAAGAACTACAATTAAAATAAATACAGAGATATTTAAACATTTTGTTTCAAATATAAGGATAAAGTTACTTTAATATAACAGCAACATTTTAATAAAGTAAAACAGCAGCAATTAAAAAATATAAATTATTCATATGCAACATTAATAGTTTTAAGTTTTAAAAATTATGTAATTGCTATTTCTTTTTGAAAGTAAAACAAAAAATTTTTTATTTTGATACTCTGTTTTTTAAATTTAAAATTGACAAATGGAGTAAAAATTTAAACGAATACAATTCTGTGACGTATGAAAAAACTCCAGCAAAAGAATTTTTTTTAATTTTATGTTTTTTATTTGTCTGACGAAGTTAGTTTTTTTTTCCTCTTTAATGTAAGTTTTGGTAGAAACACAATTATTGTTTAAATTTTATGTGCACGTCTTTTTCTTACATTGTAATTTATATTTAAATCATATATTTGATTATAATTTTTAAATTACTCTCACTCTTAATTTTAAATTTGTAAACTGCATAATCTTTTTAGCTAAGTTAAAAAAAAAAATAAATACAAAAAATTAAAAATTGTATATTTTTTCTGTTTGTTGGAACTGGAATTGTATAAAATTAACAGAAAATGCGTTTATTTAGTTTGCAAATTTCTTTACATCAAGAATATAAGATGTATTTATTTGTTTTCTTAAAAATTCTACAATCTATTATATAAACAATAAGCAGGAGTATAATAAAAAATTTTGAAATTAGTTTAATAAAGTTTGACGTGAAAAATATACCCTAAAATAATAATAAAAAAGTTAAAAAACTTGCAGTTATTAATTTTATTGAACACATTTTTTTTTTTGGTCTTAAATGTATATTTTAAAGTTAAAAATGTGTACAAGAAACGTACAAAACTCAAGTACATAACTTTCAAAACACAAACTCAAACAACTCAAACACTTTGATCTCAATATGCCAAAAACGTATATATATAATATACACATAAATATATAAAATAAATAATAAAAACGTAGCCAAGGTTGCAACAAGAAGCAACACACTATTAATATCATAAAAATATTTAGTTCGTATAGTTGAAAGAATGGTGTAAAAATAACGCATAGTTGAAAGAATGACGTAAAAATAACGCACAATTGCGTTTCTCCAACGTAAGGAATAAAACATTTAAAACTTCAGTCCACAGCAAAATTTGAATAAGATATGCATACATTGATGAAAAATTAAATAAAATATTGAAGAGAGACGTTCGATATTTAAATAATACCTTACTATTTAATAATAAATAAGGCAAAGCTGACATTCACTATAAAAGGTTATAAATAAGTGTATAACTTTGATTCAAAAATATTACATATTTCAGGCAGCTATTCAAATTTAAATTAAGTTCAAATTCATAAAAAAATGAGCTTGCGATATTACATAGCGGTATTCAAGGTTTGGTATATTTGTCTAGGATACAAATTTGATATTTGTTGTAAATTTGATATTTGTTGTAAATTTGATATTTGTTGTAAATTTGATATTCTTATAAAAAGAAAATACGTGCTTTTTCTAATGCTATAAATAATGTCCTTTTTTGACTTAACGAATGAACACAATTGGAACTAGTTGCGATAGCGAGAAAAAACACAAAACGAGATAACATGATTTCTTCTCAAAGCTCTATTGCGTATCTTTTTTTTTTCTCGCTGTCGCATGTTTCCAATTGTGTTCGTTCGTTAAATCTTGTAAACACGAAAGAGTATGAAAAGTGCGCTCTGTAAAAGAGAAAAATGTAAAAAGTACTGAAACGCAAAAAAATAACTATTTTTTTTTTGTCCGAGAATAAAGTTCAAACATTTTTGAATGTAGTTGGAAAACAAATTGATTTAGAAAAACAAACAATAAATTAACGTCAAAAATTGAATGCATGTATGTAGTTGAAAAAAATAAAAAATTTAATTCTACAAGCGCAAAGAATAAAATGAAAAAAAAAAAAAACTTTCAAAATAAACTTAAAGCTTACAAAAGGTCCGTTCCTTATCTTTTTGAAGTAAGTTTAGTAAAACTCAAACAACAGAGAGTATGAAAATTGCCGTTTGAGATAGAAAGTATAGGAACGCAAAGAAACAATTTTTTTAGTACGAGAATAAACGTCAAGAATTTTTAACGTCCAGGCAATAAATAAATGTTAAATTGAATGTAGTTGTAAAATAAATGGAATCCCTTAAGCGCAAAGAATAAAAATGACAATAGGCAGAACAGCTGATAGTTTGACACTTTTCATGATTTTACAAGCAAACATTTATTTCTCTGACTAAATTCTGTAAGACAAAAAAAAAAAGCTCAATTACTCTCTCATTTCTGCCCTAAACGAACGAACACAAATGGAACGAGATGCGATACCGAGAAAAAAACAAATCGAAATAGGATTATTTTTTCTATATGATAGAGCAACATGCGCAATGGAAGCACAAAAATATAGGAAAAATCATGTTGTCTCGTTTTGTTTTTCTCGATATCGCATCTCGTTCCAATAGTTTCGGTCGCTTAGACCTGCAAATATGACTGATTCTGACTAGTTCAGGTACGGACCTAATGTATTTATGCAACACAGGATAGCTGATAGTTTGACACTTTTTATGATTTTACCGGCAAAGATTCTTCGTCTAAAACCTGTAACTTTGGACAAAAGGATAAGCTCAATTACTCTCTTCTCTCATTTACAGGTTTTTCGAGTACAGGAACGCTTTTCGAACTAAATCTAACTAAAACCTGAAAATCTAGCTAATTCTGACTAGTTCAGGAACGGACCTAATATTTAACGCTATTTTAACTTTCGTATAGCATTTGGGAAACAGCTGACACGATGATATGCGATGTTGCCACAATGTTTTTCTCATAGATCTTGTAAATTTTTTTTTATCAAAGTATAGAACATTATTTAAATGGCAACACTGCGAATGGAAACAAATTACAAAAATACAAAAAAAAAAAAGAAAGAAAAACGCTGGAATAGCGCTTACAATCTGTAGTAAAAATTTACAATAACTGCAGATCGTAAATACCGTTAGTACCTATTTTTGGAAATAAAATTTTGTCAAACATTTTTTTTGACTGATCGTAGCACAAAAGTTAGATTTATCTAACAATCTAATAACCATAATTTTTTTTTTTCGATCAAAAATACAAAAATGTTTTGCTTGAAAAAAATTATTTAATTCAAAAGAAAGACAAGAATAATTATTTTGGAGAATGCCTGCCAATAAATATTTTTTCTTTCTAACTTCGGCCCGAACCAGTCGGCAACAAGTAGTGCTTGCAAGGAAAATTTGACATCTAAGAAAAAATATCGAGTGAAAAAATTGTTCTCTTTATCGTTCTTAATAACGTAAAACGAGCAGTTTTGAAGATTTATCACCGACATGATCACAAATATTGGTAGGGTTGCATCAAGCAAAAAAATCATAAAATTTGCTAAATTTTTTTTTGGTTTAGCAATTTTATTTAAAATCTAAACATATATAAAGAAATTTTTTTTTAAATTTTTGAATCGAAAATGACGGTTATTTTCCATGAAGAATAAAAAATAATAAAAAAGAAATCGAAAAGTACTGAAAAACAATTCTGCGGCAACAAGGAGTAACAGTTAAAGTCGATCTGCAATGACCAGGCGAAACAATATAAGTCACATGCCTATACAGAGAACTTATGTTTCTTTGTCTTGTGATCAAAAACAGACTTTAGCTATTATCCCTTATGGCCACAGATTATACGGTGATTTTCCTATTTGAAATCATATTCTCGTTATGGTCGCTAATAATTTTTTTTTTTATGAAAAATAGCTATTTCTTCATAAAGAAATTAATCATTTTGTTACAATTTTCAATTAGAATAAAGTTTTGTTAAATGCTTATAATTATTGTTATAATTTTCATTCAAAATAATTAACTTATGTTTTATCTATTTATTTTTTAAATAATCACAGATAAAATAAAATATAATTTACGCTAAAATTTTTTTTTAGTGATCATGAAATGATCCATTATTATTACCCAAAATGGGCGTTGTATAATATTTTAAAATCGATTTTTGTTTTTTGTAAAACTTTTTTAATGGTAGTCAAACCCGTTTCTCATTGATATTTAAAATTTTTTAATAAATTTTTTTGTTTTTCTACTTTTATATTTTGTATTTAGTTATGAAAATTAAAATAAATTTTTTATTGGTAAAATTTTAATGAAACTTCTAGTTAAATTTCGATATTATTAAATTTCGATATTAAAAATTTATAGGAAAATTATTGTACTGATTATTGGAATGAAATACTTAAACAATGCTATTTTTTTAACTCGCCATGAGTAAAATTAAAGACAAAGTGTAGATAGCTAAAATTTGATCAACATGCTGTCTACAATACTTAACATTCTATGAATGCTTAAATAAAAACAAATCTATGGGTTATACCAAAATTAAACAAATCGAAATGGGTATCTGATTACATTAAAATTAAATTAAATGGTACAAGTTAAAGAATCGCATGATGAAAATATAAATAAAAAATTTTAAAATTACTAAAGTGTCAAAAACATATGGACTTAAACGTGTAAGTAGGAGGCAATATCTACAAAATATTGAATTCAGGCGCGCAGTCTTAAATTTAATTTAACAAAACAAGTCAAAGTTTCTAAAATGATTAAAAAAAAAAATAAATAAATATACATATTACCAAAATACGACATGAACGTATTTATTTTATGAAAAACAAAAACCAAAAATAAACCAAAACAACAAATAAAATACTCACAAAATCATGAAATTAATATTTTGAATACAAATTAAAAATTTTTAAATTTCTAACGTGGTAAGTTGATAATAAAAGACTGAGCTAATGCTAAATTTCTGTGATATATAAAGTTACATTTTTCTTATGCCGTTAAGAATTTTAAGTGGAAACCAAAGAAAAAAGTATAAAATATCTTTAAAGAACAGAGTTAATTATATGCCTAAGCTGTTTTTTTGTAATGTGAAAGTCAAACTGCAGTTTTCGTACCAAAAAAAAAAAAAGACTGATCAAACTAAGAGCAGAAAAGAAACAAAAGCAACAAAAGAAAAAAGACTGAAAAAAACAAAAACAAAAAACTTAATTTCTAATAACTTTATTTTTTAGCTAAAACTTGCAATTACTCGTACAGACGATTTACATTTTTAAGTCATTAAAAAAATGAATAACTAGCATAGAGCGAAGAAAACAAAACGGTGGAAAACGCTTCATTTCGGATTTGGACATGGTAAATTGTTGTAATTTTAAAATTATATTATAAAAAAGAAAATGTTTTTAAAGCATTATATTTTGTAATTTAAATTATTTCCTTTATTACATTAACTTATTATTTTGCTTTTGTATTTAAAACAATATTTATTTTAAATGTAAAATAAACGAAAACTTTTTAAAAACATTTGGTTTTGAAGAGAAAAAAACCTCAAGTCATAGCAACCAAATTTCTTCTGCAAAGTAAAGAAAAAAAAAAAGAAGAATAATTAAATACAAATAAATGAAATTGAAACTGTTAAAAAATGCACAATTTATTTGAAAAAAAAAAAAAAAATGAAAAATTGTATAGCAACACTTGAATGTTTATTCGAGACCAAAAAAGAAAATCATTTCTTGTGTCAAAAAATTCCCACTAACATTACACTGGGTGACTGACTGCACTAATTGTTGATCAGTCACTAGTAATTGATCAGGGCAGAGTAAAATCTTGTAGCAAAATATAAAATATATATTATAATACTCTCTGATCTACTAGTGATCGGTTTCAGCCAACTACTAGCGAAACCTGATTTGTTTTCTTAAAGTTTGGTGTTTCATAACACCTAAAAACAAAATAAGTATATATTTATGCATGGCAAAACAAATGCAATGAAAGAAGAAACAAAAATACATTGCTTTTGGACGAATAGGATTATTTAAAGCAAACTTTCTGTACTTCGCTAAATGATCAATTACTAGTGCAGTCACCACCTTACTTGTTTAATATTTTAAACAATAGATTTTTCAGTAATTTGTAAAAAATATAAAGTTAAAAATTAATTTCAAAATAAATTACGCTTTATTCGGCTATAAATTTGTGTTACAAAACACTAGGAAAAAATTTGCCATTTATGTTTGTTAACTTTATTTGTTTAACATTATGAGTTTTTTTTTGTTTGTTTTATTATAAAGTTATATTACTCTTTATTTAGTTTGTTTTTTTTCTTATTTCATTTGTTGTTTTAGTATAAATTTATGTATTAAATAAATAAAAGATGAATAAAAAAAGTGTTTCTTTTTGACAATAATTATATAAGTCTGCGGCAATAGGTAATTTTTTTGTTGAACTGTTCTAGCTCTTGATCCTGGAAGTGTAAGCTAAGGCCAAGTAGGAGTTAAGTAACGGTTTGTATATCTATATGTACATTTTTTGTAGTTTCATTACCATTTTTTTTATAAATGTCATGAATTTCTTAAAAATTATAATTGTTGTATTTATGGAAAATTGGCAGAAGCTTATAATACATACGTGTTTTCAGATTAACATGTAAATTTTATTATTTTGACCTATAAACATATATTTATTTTATATGTATGTGCATTAGGTATGTTCAAATAAATATAAATATAAAAAAATACTTCAAGAACACTCGATTTTCGAAAATTTATTCATATTCGAGTATATCCTCAAATAAAAAAAAAAAAAAAAATAGTCCTAGGGTTGCTACCAGAGCTGGAAAATTTTCATTTTTCGGAATTCGGACAAATAAATGAAGAAAATTTGATTTTTTTCTTATGCATGATATTTTTTTTTCGATTTTCCATATCTACATATAAGGAAGTATCGAAAAAAAAATTACTGCCATTTTGTAAGCCTATATATAAGGAGAAAAACTGTGGTCTCCGCGAGTAGAGCTTTGGTGTTTCTTGTGCAACCGCTCAAATCCTTCGTTGTTTTCACTGCATTCACCTTAATACACTATAATTTGAAATTGTGCCACTATATGAATAAAAAAAAATTTTCAAAAAAATATATACATTATTTTATTTTAATTCAATATGAAAGTGAAAATTGTATTTCATAATTTATTTTGCAAACAATTACTTGACAAAC
Organism: Tricholauxania praeusta; assembly: GCA_949775025.1. NCBI lineage: Eukaryota > Metazoa > Arthropoda > Insecta > Diptera > Lauxaniidae > Tricholauxania > Tricholauxania praeusta. The sequence continues at coordinate 155,855,636 of OX459029.1, forward strand.
TGTAGCTACATTTCATATTGAGCTGGAATTTTCGATTTTTGTCAACTTCGCGTATTTATTTAGACACCAAATTTTTCCCGAATATATTTCCCTACTCGGCATTTAACGTTTCGGAAACCTTTCACTTAAAACCTTACATCGTTTCAGAAACGTTTCTGAAAGTTTTCATTTCAGAAAGCTTTCTGCAAGGTTTTAATGCCCGCTTTTTTGCTTTCATTTGATGTATATTGAAGAGTTTAACCTTTTCCCTTCACATCCACTTTCAATTATATCGATATCTTTTTTATCCGAAATATCTTAAATTGAAATTTATTACATTTTTGAGCTATCCTGCCGTGCTGGAACTTATAGTATATATAGACCTGTGAAAAAACTGACCAAAATCGATATTTCTACATAAACAACTCCATTTATTTTCAATATTAGACCTAGACGTGAACATTTGGCTTAAATATTTATTTTCAGTGACCTCGAATAAAGCCCAATTTCCATGTGATCTTATCTTATCAAATATCAGGGAGGACATCACATGCTATTAAGATGGCAAATGTATTCTATTCACTCTCGCATTCTCCAAGCGCATTAGGTTCTGTTCGCATGCTTTTTCTTTCTTACAAAAATTTGATTTGATATCCCTGATATGGGATAAGATAAGATCACATGGAAATTGGGCTTTAGCTTAGTGATAATTTATTTAATGATCAAAACAGTTGCAGACCAGTGTAATTGCTCGTGTGATTGAAAATGGGTGAAAGCGGGAACACAGGGAGCGTTAAGTGGAACCAGCCTGCGAAAAATATACCCCATTAATAAAATTTAAAGAATTAATGCGTATAATCTGACTATATGCGGTGTAGGGTTTTTAATTTTCGGTGATGCCAGCACGTTTAATTCCGACTGGGTCTTTTGCATATTTATTTGACAAACAAACCAACGTATGTCGGCGAGTCGACTGATTGCTCGTTTCATTGCGAAATGGTCAACACTACCATATATAAAATTCTTATTAGTATTAATTTGAGTTCTGCATAGATAAAGAACAAGAAATTTTATTTTAAAAGCTTTTGCTTGAAAGCTTTCGAATCAAGTTTTAAATTAAGCTTATATAAAAGCCTTAAGGTAATCTATAATATCGCGTCGGTGGTGTAATGGTCAGCATAGTTGCCTTCCAAGCAGTTGATCCGGGTTCGATTCCCGGCCGACGCACACTTTTTCTTTTTTTTTTAAGTTCCATTTAAAAATAGAAATTCTGGTTAATTTTTTTTTTAAGTTTTTTATTTACTAATTTATTAAAGGTGTACAGATTTGTAGAAGTTTTTTAATTCATTCTAAGGGTTTAAGGCTATATAAAATTTCGCTTTCTTTACTTTTAAAATAAACGTTATAGTTTTTGAAAAAATGTATAATAGCCCAGGAAAAAAATTCTCAACCAGCTGAGTTTTTGCATGTTAGAATAATATCTCAAAGTACACCATTTGCAATGGTGAACAAAATTTTCTTGATATCCTAAAAGGTCACAAAAATCATTCATTTGAATTTTTCTTGGAAATTATTAGTTCTTCGTAATTGTGAAACTGTAAGATTTGTACTGTTTGGAAAAAATATTCAAAGCGAGAAAAATTACGAAAAAAATCAAATTCTGTTCTTCAGTTACCCAGAAGCTTACGAAATTTTTCGAAAGTTTCCAAGAAAAACGTAAATTACTGAGTTTTGTGGGGATTTTAAGGCTGGTTGAAATTTTTTTAGGAATTAAAGTCTAATTTCCCTGGGGTGTAGCTTATAGTGTAAAGTTTTTCTCTTTTTTTTTTATAATAACAATAAACAAAGTAAAAAGGCCTACGTTTTATAACAGTTGTTTTTAATCACATTGTTTTTATGCTTAAAATATAATTTTGAAATTAAATATGGAGTTATAGTAAAAGATACATCAAAGATGAGATAACAACATTTGTTAAAAAATAGAGGATAAAAAAAAAATAAAATGATATTTAAAAACAACAGAAATGTTTAAATATAAAGCTTGTATAAGGAGTAGAGTTACAAAAGTTATGCTGCTAGGCAGCATAGTTTTGTTTGAGATTTTCAACGGACAAGAACATATGAATTGAGATAAAGACAATTTCGAGTGCTGTGTTGGATTAGTTAAAAGTTAAATATTGCTCAAAAGATTTTTGGACTGGGGACAAGTTTTGCGAAAAATCTTTCTGAAATATATAAATATAATGTTCTAACTATAGCAATTAATTACACAGGTCCACACATTTTTTTTTTTGCTTACTAAGACTAGAGTTTAGGGTTCTATTGAATTTTTGATTGGTGAATTCAAATCGCGATCTCTTTTTGACCCGTCACTTTAGATTACAAAATAACAAATATTCAAGAAAGAAAAATTCAGTGACAGAAATTTCTAGTGTGGAAAAATGTGTCAAGGAAATCAGAACAAATCGATGGCCTCGAAATTTTGTGGTCCTGTGTACTTGATTTAATACCTACTAAAATATATGCAAAATGATATGATAACTTAAAATATGGAATTCTTTTTGTTGTTTTAGTTTATTTGCTGAAATTGGTAAGCTGCCAGTAAAGTGCTCGCACTTGGATTTAATAAGCCTAAACGTTGCTTTTGCTTTCGCTGCTCTGTCATATGATCCTTAAGTTCATGCAATTGTTGTGATAAATTTGTAACTAGTAGCTGTGTCTCCAACAGCTGAGCTTGCATGCTGCGTAATTCGATTTGCTCACCATCTGCATCTACAGCAGCCAATGACATTGCACGTAAGCGTGGAAACCAGTCTAGTATGCCAGCTTTGACCATTGCATAAACATAACTTTCAGGTCCAGTAAATTCAGTGGGATCTTTCACCTTAACCAGCACAATAAAGTACAAGTAATGCCACATATTGTGTTCACTTTTTATATGCTCCTCAAAGCTGACAGTTTTATTATCAAATGCTGAACGATTTAGCCCACAAATGAAGCAGGTATTCTTAAGTATCAATTCTTTTTGTTGCTTTTCACTTCTCAAATCGGCAAAGGTATCAATAATAACGCCGAAAATTAAATTCAACACAATAATGATTACAATAAAGAAGAAAAGCAAATCATAAATGACGCGCGCGGCAAAAAGTCCTTCCTGCAAATTTGAATATAAGAAAACAATAAGCTATAATGCAATAAATTTAATCAGAAACCTTGCTGGAGGGTGCTCTAAGTATGTCGCCAATTCCTCCACCATTTCGTAGACCCTGATTGAGAGTGGTAACAATGCACATAACAAGCGAGTCGCAAGCACGCTCTTTTACATCACCAGCAACAACAGGTGCAACAGCTGATTTGGGTCTTTCAAGTTCATCTGGTGTGTTGCAAACGTTTTCAGTTGATGATGTCGATAAAGTTATTGTTGATTCTACAAAATGAAAAATATATTATGCATTTTAATAATGTATCAAATAACATTTTGTTTACCCTGTTCCACTTCTTCGACATCAACTGGCACAAGAAAATCATCTTTGAAGAACATGTAGCCAATAATAGAAAAGAGATAAACTAAAATTAGGGCCAGTACTGCTGTCAGTACAATCGAACGTCCATTTCGTGTAACAGAGCGTATGACATTTACTAACGTCTCTTCACGGTACACAACATCAAATAACTGTAATAATTTAATTGACATAAATGAAAAATAAGGTAATATTAATATTCTATTTGAATTTAATAACTTTCGAGTAGATTTAATTGATGAATTCACCATAAACTCAATTTCGATAGCAAAAAAAAATTTAGAATAAACCAAAAGCGAATTCCAAGAATCAAGCACGAGCAACATGAGTGTAGAAATAAAAATACACTGATCAAACGAAACGAGGAAAGCTTTCCTCAATGTGCGCATTGTTGTTTTCTTGTTCGCTTGTTTCGTTTTTTTTTTCTGAATGATGCAACAATAACAACAATACATATATTTTTATAGCGCGTATAAAAAAACAACGAGAAACTACGTTGGTTATTTTTCTTAAGAAAAATGTTTGTGTTTTTTGAAATTGACTCATTTTTTCTATTTTGCCAATCATTGTTTTAAACCAGAGTTTCCCAAACTTTTTTTTCTCATACCACTTTCAAAATTTAGCTGGTTCCGGTGGACCCCCTGCAGCTACATTTCCACTAAAAATGTGAAGATTAGATCTAACTATGGAAATTTGCGTTGCAGCTGTGTTCCGACACGTTGTACTGAATATGGAAGTGTATGGCAAGTTTTTACAATTAACAGTCGATGAGCTTCTTAAAATATTATCTGCCTACATTGATAGGTGAAGTCAACCCAACATTTTAGTTCTTCACTATCGAAAGCAGATAAATTTTCGTGGACCTCCGCTTATGAATTGTGAACCCCCATTTTTTTCACGCCAACGTAGACCCCTGTCGAGTCTCCCATGGACCCCTGGGGGTCCACCTGAACCACTTTGGGACCAATGTTTTAAACCATAAATACCTGAAACAGTAAATTTTTATTTTACTTACCAATAACGAATAAAAAAATGGATGGAATATTAAACCACAAAAGCAAAAGAATATATAAATGCAATGATAAAGCAGCTGAAAATCAGTTATAATTTTGAAAAAACTTTTTTCCAAAGTTCCTTGATTGCCCATTATGCTGATAATGTGAACGCTCTTTAGCGCAACCTATCAAGAGAATTAAAATTAGAAAAAAAATTACATTTTCAACTTCAGCAATTTTACCGTAACAGATCCAAGTAGCCAAAGCGTTGGTTCAGGTCCAATTAGAAATATAAATCTTAATATAACCGAACCAATTAAAGTACGTATGCCAGACTCACGCGGCAATGTAACCACTATTGCCAATGAAAATAATAATATTGCCCAAAAAAGTAGAGAAATGTGAGAGCTTAATTCTGTAAGTTAAGATGAAAGAATTAATACGAATACATGGTAAAAACAATATAACAAATAAACATACCTGGTACTGTATTATCAAAGGGATAGAAAAATGCTATAATTAAATTAATAACAACCACACAATTAAACAATATATTGCTCCATAAAGACATGTAACTGCTAACCCAAAATAGAAATGGTTGCCCTAGTCAAGTTCAAAAGAAACCATAATAATTGCATTCAAATGATAGATGATATTTTTTCTAAAACATACCCCGCAACTTTTTTTGCCATTTCATTTCGTTAAACATCTCCTCAGCCTTGTCAAAGAAATCTGCTACTTTTGAACCTTGATCATCTCTTTCTGCAGTATTTAGAATTTTGACTTTTGTATCCGTCGTCAGGTACTCACAGATTTCAGGTATTGGAAAAACGATTTGCTCCAACGTGCGATCGTTGCGCACAATCTACAGTATCAATGTTATTTGGAATACTTTTACTTTTGTGTTTTTTCTCAAGTCTTACCTCAATTTGCGCCGTATGCGTTGCATAATACATTAACGCTTGGCTTGTTTTTGTATCAAAACTTGCAGACTGTGGATCTTCCGATGCTTTAAGTAGTGATGCCAGCTCTTTATTATGTTGTGCCAATTGATGACATAGTATATAAATGTTATGGCCAACCTCCCGTGGACTTACAGTAACATCATCATCTTCTGGATCATCGGTTTCATCGCATTGTTCATCGTTTTCATCGATCATTTCCTCTTGATGGTAGGCCTTACAAGCCACCTCAACTAATTGTTTAGGATTCATATTATAAAGAATGCGTTCAGCATTTTCGCTATCACCACGGCTTTCCATAATGGCCAACAGTAGTTTAGAAGCATTATTTTTCAATTCCAAAACTAAATCCATACGATTTTCACCAAGCGGATTAATATTGTTCAGTATGAGCGCGGTTATAATATCCAAACCATTGGATTCGTGTGTTGCAATGCAATTTTGATTTTCATGACATGGTCCTTGACAGTATTCGGTAAGCGTTTCAAGTGTTTGATTAATAAGTGCGACATTGTTCTCGTTTATATAGAGACCAAGTAAGCCAAGACCACCTGTTGATGAGAGTTAGAATAGTTATTGCACGCATATTTTTAGAGGTTTATTGATTAGAGGATTTGCTATTGAAAGGTGGATGTAAAAAGAAGTCAAAAACTTAGAGTGGTATAGAACCTGATTTAATAATCTTTTTCATGTTTTCATGTTCTTTTATACACTACACACGGTATAATTTTCTTCTTCCGTCTTTAAGGTATAGAAAGGGGCGTGGCAGATATAGCACAGTACATAAATATATTCTTGATGAGAGTAATTATACAGCCATGTTCGTGGCTAGTTAAAATTTAGTTTTCTCGGCAACTAATCAGCAGCTATTTGGATAATCAGCCCAAGGAATTTGAGTAAGTGAGTGAACTGATAATTCGCAGAAGTCGAGCGATCTGAGAGATCCCGACGGTTAAAATGAAGATCTTTACAGCCACTGATCGAAAGACTGAAAATACATATACTTAAACTCACCTGTTGTCGAACCACAGATGCAGTCGAGAAACATCAAAGTCTCTGAAACCAAATTGTAGTTAGTCTTATTATTTTGATTGCGCAGTAAATTCTGCAAGTCAGGATTGTGATTTTCGCATAATAATTGTAAGAAACGTAAAATCGGTTGCATGACCAAAACTTTATTCGACAATTTGTTGCGATCCTCTTTGTCTTTGTGTTTTTCAAGTTTTTCTGCCAAAATATCTTCCAGCGGACTACCAATACTGATGGCCGAGTTTTCATCGCCAGGATTTATATTGCGGGCGGTGCCATATGCGCGTGCAGTTGCCAAACCTGCGTTGTGTAATTCTTTCTTTAGCTCATCAGTGATGACGACACCATTGCTCTTTACACCATGTTTACGTGATATTTTATCGAGTTCTAAGCTAACGTCCTGCTTGCTCTCATGTGCTTTTGCAGCTATTTCTGATGTATTGACCGTAACAGTCGATTTAATCTCCTGCTGTGCATCTTTCATTTTTTCAAAGAAAACTTTATAAAAGGCTTGATTCAGATCACCGCTGAGGAATTTCTGAAACATCCCCTTTTGTATAATAGGATTACCACCTTCTAGTAATGCAATGCCAAGTTCTACAACTTCAACAAATATTGACGGAGAATGCACAGATTTTATAACCAGTTCAACAACTAAATCAGAGGCACCTTCACAATCTAGATGATTTTGTACTTCATGCAGAGTTTTACCAGCACGTTGCAAGTATTTGGCGCCTGGTCCATGAGTGACCAAGTGTACGCGTTTTTGTTGCTCTGCAGTGTTAGCCGAATCTGAGCCATCGTTTATATCTAGACACAAGAAAATATTTAAGGTAAGGGAATTTAAACATAAGTATACAACAATCCTGTTGTGTTCTTTCACTTACCTTCTATTGCTTTTTGAATTCCACCCAAAGGGGCACTTTTTCTATCAAAATATCGCATAAGCAAAGTATTGCGCAATGCATCGCCTTTTTCACCATAATTAACATCGATGGCCATCATTTCACGCAACGTGCGCAGCACTTTAACGCATAATTTTTCCTCCTTCTCTTCCAGCAATTTCTCTGTATGCTTAATCAGTTTTCGTATAAAACCACCACTTTCGCAACGTTTGCGCGCCTCAGTGCCCGGTGGAAAGAGCAACTCCGAACGATAAAGTATGTCTACAAGCAGGGAGAGCTCTGCTTCTACCACCGGTTTCAGCTGATCTTCAAGCAACGAAACAATATCCTGCAAGCCCTCTATTATTGAACGATCCAAACGCATTAAATTCGCCGATTGCTGTGTCTCGTATTTCGGTTGCTTCGACGCTAGAAGCCACTTTGTTGTTTGACGCGTCAACAAAGCTGTCTTGCTTGACATAGTTATCACTTGCTGTTCCAAATCGAGTGGAATAGCAATGCTTCTAGTCTTCGCCGATTCAGCCAATGTACGTATACAATTTTCGACGTTAAAACGATCGGCCAGTGATAACCATTTACACTGAGAGAGTCTATAGGTGGCTTGCAGTAGCTGCACAAAGATCATTTGACGGGTCTGCACAATAGTGCTCTGATCAGAGAAAGGGCTGGAAAAGAAGGTGCTCAGCACAGTGGTGACACCGTTGAGTACATAATTCAACAGCGTTTTGTCAGCATGCGCACCCATAGCAATCAACTGATTGATATCAACCAAAGAGGACTTTTCAAATAGGTTCCACATATGACCTGATGAATAAATTTCCTTCATTTCCACTTCAGTATCAATGTAGCAATGATTCAAAAAATCAACATATGCTTCTTTTACTTCCGCAATGCAGGCAGGATTACAAATGATGGTTACGATGTCATCGAGAGAGAGCAAATTATTACATTTTATTTCTGTATAAACATTTTTACCCATTGTACAACAGGCCAGCAGCTTAACTAATTCAACATGATATTTCAAAGGATTCTCATCTAGCAGTGGTGGTGTGTGATTTTGCATCATGCCAACAAATTGATTGAATGATGATTTATCGTTGTAAAATACTAGAACATCTTCGCCAGCATTGATAAGTTCTTGCATGACCATATCTTGACATTTGCGTATATATTGATTTTCTGCTTTTACAATGGTTTGTAGAAATTGTAAATAAACAACATGTCGTCCATGAATTTCAATGCAATGCACAAAATGCTGTACAACTTTATCGGTAACTTCGTTGCAGAGTGCAAGATTGTCTTTAAAAATTGCACACACTGTCTTGGCCTCAAGAATCTATAGAGAAGGGGTTGCTAATTTAATGAAAGTTCAATAATAGTAAAGCCAGCTCTAATACTTACACCTGGATTTAAAAATAAATCTAAATGATTATGCAATAAGACTTGATTCTGCTGATTTCCCAGACAGAAATTTTGCAAGAACTCATGCGCCAAGCACATAAGTTCTTTCATAAGAATATCATCTTTTTCGTCATATGGATTCTGCAGTAAGTCCAAAACAACAGTATGTACACCAACATTACGTAAAAGGCGTTGTTCATGTTTCCGAGGCTTAACGACAGCACCTTAAAGACAAAAAAAAAAAATAATTGCAGTTCCAGGGGCCGTAAATGGCGTATGACCTCAAAAATTGTTTTGCTTACGAATATTGAAGATGAAGTTTTGTTAGTTTGAACTCCGTAAGTTCAAACTGATTTAAGTCTTTTTTTGCAATCAGTATATATAAAATATGCACAAAATTTCAGTTCGATTGAGCCACATTTAACCTCGCCACCGAGCAATTGAAGTTTTTCGTTTTAATTTTATTCTTCAAACAGTTGTGTAACTGGGAGAACGCATTTTAAAGTTGATACTTTCTAGTTTATAAAACTTAACTTTGATTTCTTTAAAAGTTCGATGGAAAACTTTAATCGGTGGCATGATTAAACGTGGTCTAATTGATTACAATTTCTAACATTATTTCCCTGCGGCAAATATGTTATACACAACATCGATGAATAGCTATACTCATTGTAGGCAGTATTGCTCACAACCCCAGCCACAGCTGTAAATGCTTTTTACAAAGGGATTGCCGCTTTATAGGCAGCTTGCCTACATCTCTATATGCAATGTGTAGCAAGGGAAAGGCAGATTGCCTTAAAACATCGCTTACTAAGTGCCTGTATAGTTTACCGAGTTGCCTACATCTCCACATACAAAGTATGCAGCCAACAGACAAGATCCCTTCCATCTCCATATATGTACAAATCAGGCAGCCAACAAACAGACTGCCTACAACTCTATATACAAAGCAGCAAGCGGACTGCCTACAGCTCCATATACAAGGCAGGCAGCCAGCAAACAAATTAACAAAATATCACAGTAACAATTTCATTTGTGAAACATACAACACAAAGGGTATAGCTTTTCATACATGAAAATTCAGAGTACTTCATCGATTTGCCGCTGGGTTCTTATCTGGCCAAATATAATGAGCTCTCATATAAATTTTAGCAAAATTTAATCCATAAACTCCAGGAAACTTAAAAATTATAACACCCAAGTAATCAACAACAATCAGCAATTGTCGCCGCTACCCATACCATTTATTTTAAACTCTCTTAAGCTCGTCAATTGAAAGTTGAGTTCTGGCTCCTTTAGTCAGCTCCCGAAAAAATGTTTTGCTTTAGTTTATACGAGTTTTATGTTTTATGCGAGGGTATAACCTTAATGTTCATATATAAAATTAATTGCATACCTATGGTAACGCAAAACTTATTCATGCGTATAAGTATTTCTTTAACTTTTTTATATTCGTTTAGCTGTTCCGCCGATAAGGACGCCTTATATTCTAAGCTTAGATTGGCAACATCGGCTGAAGTATCAAATGCGAGATCAGCTTGAGATACGAGTAGAAACAAAAATTACGCATTAATTTAAGACGAACAAAGCTGGAAATTAATCTATTTATACCTGTATTTAGTTCATCACTTGCTTTAGATTTGTAAACCCACAACTCTGACTTTTCAACACTCTGTCGTAAAATATCCAAGTCTGATTTTATTTGCTTGTATGATTCTACATCACTGTCCGAGACAAGTAGTTGCACCTTTGTATTTAGAGATATAAATATTTTAAAAATAGAATACAAATAGTAAAAGGTTAGTAAGAACATTTAAGATTTTAAGAAATCAATCGTACTAACTATACTCATCCACTTTTATTAATTGAATTTAAATGAATGTTAAGAAAATAGTAAAGGAAATGAAAAAAATAAAACAAAAAATTGTTATATATTTTCAAAAACCAAAACTTGTTCAAGTAAAATAGAACGCAAAAACAAGCATTAACTAAGCCCAAATTAATTTTTGGTGTTTTTTTTTTACTTACCTGTCGAAAGGCCTGCAACACTTCCTGTCGTTGACTAAAATGACGAAATAGTAGATGGAGTGCACCGGAAACAAGCGGAGGATAATCATGCATGATGAGATGCAACAGAACACGCAAAAAAGTTCGACCGCCCTGGCCATCCAAATCTAAATTTGCTGCATCTCCGCTATCACAATCGAATATACCCTCCGCTTGTATGCCAATTGACTCAAGATCGATATTCTTTTGACGTGCATTAAGCGCTGCCTCTATTTCGGTTTGTTCCGTTTCATCGAATTCGCGCTTAAATATCGATAAGAGGCAACTAATTCTATAATCCAAACGTACATCAAGTATGAATTGTAGAATTTCGATTATTTTCAATTTTGTATCCATGACAAGAGGATATTCTTTCAGTAACTGTGATACGGATTTTCGCTGCTGTAATGATATGGCTGGCGCTGCCATAGCTTGACCAACAGATCCTAATGCTAAAGAAGTCATAACTGTGTTCATATTACCAAGCGATCTGAATACGCCACCTTCAGCTAGAAAGGACGTTATGAGAGCGTAAAGGAAGACCGATAAAGTGTGTAAGTTGAGTCATATTTTAATCAATGTTTACAAATTATGTTTCAATGACCCCTCATCACAGCAAAGATAAATAGAATAGTTACATTTTTCCCGCTAGCAATTTAACAAAAAAAAAAAAAGCAAAACAAAGCCATACATGAAAACTCACCATTCTCTTCTTCGGCAGCTTTTTTTGCAATATAGAATTAAATTTTACTAATTAATCAAAGCAAGAAATAGCCAATCAATTTTAGAGGCAAAAATTAACGTAACAAAAACAAAGCAATACTGCAAAAAAAAAAAAAAAAAAAACTACTTACAATCAATATCCGTATTCGCATAACGTCCTGAAGCAGCACCTGCTGTGGAAGACTCTAAATTGGCATCGGAAACACAATCCAATATACAAAGCAACGTTTTCGTTAAACGTAACAAATCACAGAAACTATAGAATCCAAAATATATTAAGTCACGTGCTAGTTTGACTACCTATAAGAAATTGAAATTAATAAATTTAAAAACTGAAAAAAAAAAGTCTTTTGAAAACCTCAAATGTTAATTTGTTTTGTTCCTGATCTGTGAAGAGCCAAACTTTCGTGGCCACATTGCACAGGTAATTTTCAACAAATGCTATCGTTGTATTAAATTTCGCACGTACAGCTTCTTTATTATAATCTGGTTGTTGATTTTTGCCATCATAGCTAAAAAAATGTTTAAAAAAGTTGAATTAGTTTAAATAATTGTAGCCGAACTAGATTAACTTTAACTTTAACTTTTTTGAGAAATTAGTTAAAAAATTTTTCGAGGAGACTAACTAAACTTAGCATAGGTTCCTTATAATGAAAAGCAATAAGTAGAGTTTTTAGTTCCATTAAAACTTACTCTAAAATTGACATTTTAGACGGTATTTCGCTCCACAAACGTGCGTACTTAACAGGTGTTACTGGTTCTTGTGGATCACGATCTACATGCAAATGCAACATTAAACGACAAAATGAAGCGCGCAGCTCATAGGGCATCGTTTCATCTGACATGCATCTAAATAAATTAAATATATTTGAATTTAGATGATAATTCATTTACGTGTTCGCACGTTAATTACACACTTTAAAATCAAATCAATATCCAAATAAGGCGAAAGATTATTTAAAGCCAAATATTGACGATTTAAACACATGTTGGAAAACAAATTCAACTGATGTCGGTAATAATTTAAAATCGCAGCTTCTTCTTCTTTGCCTTGAGCAACCGAATTGGCCAAATCTACCATTGAACGTGAAGTCTATATTACAATAAAAAAAAAAAGAAATTCGTTTTATTTATTAAAGCACCAAACGCGAAAGCTACTCACAGGTTGTCCTTTCCACTTGAGGTGAATTTCATATTTTACACCCTCAATGTCACCTGCATCTGCACTATCCCATGTTGAAGTTGTTGATGTTGAAATAAGATCAGCCTTTTCATCATCAATATCAGCAACATCTTCCGCAAGTGTAGCCAAAATTTGATCATCATTTTTAAAACCACCACTTGTTGACGCTATCGGTTTGATCTGCGTCTCTATGAGTATATCAGTATTTTTGCTGCTCAGCACACTTTTGCAAATAAGTTCTTGTGTAACTGCAATTGCCTTGCGGTTAGATACACACAAATCTGATAGATAGTCCAAAAAACGTGAATCCCAATTGGACATATTTTTACGTACAAGGCCAACAAATGTTTCTATTTCAGCTGCAGTTATATGTTTTTCCAATAATTTGCGATTATTATGCAGCAGTGCAGTGATTGTATCTTCGGCCAAAATATCATAGCCAATTTGTTTTTGCATGAGACCGAAGTACTTAGCAATGTGTTCCTGAAAATATTTTTATTGTATTTTTTTTTCATGACTAAGTTATGTTTAAGCCTACCTGATTTTTTCTATAATCCTGCTGCGATAGCCTCAAAATACGATAGCATAAACGTAAGATATTTTTGTAAGGACTATTTTTTGGATCACTCAATTCATCAAGCTTTAAGAATGGACCATCACCACCGGGACTATCTTGAAATGGACCTTGCAATATTTTAAAGAGTTGTTTGAGTATATACTGCTCACGCAGCAATTTCTGACGATCGCGTATGGGATTTTTAATTGTTAACTCTAAAGCTTTTGTTTTATTTTGTTCATTCTCCATGCCAGCAATAAAATAAACAATATCCTGCAACAATGCAATAAGCGACCGTCGCTCATTGATAGATATACTGCCATTATCAAATTTAGATGTAACGGTTGCTAGCACTTTACAGGCATCATTAGCGAAATCCAAGTCACGTACTTCAACTGGTGATACGGGAATGAGTGCAAACGCTTCTTTATCTTCTTTAATTGTAGAGCAACATACCTAAATGATGTAATGACAAAAATCAATTAAGAAAACATGAGCAATAAACAATTTGCTTGTGCTGAGTTTACCTTTGACATGACTGGCTTATCGTCATCAATATCAATAGGAATTGATGTAGCATGTACCCATGTATTTGAGCATAAATGACGGAGTCGCACATAGCTTGATTGCGGTACGAGGCTATCGGCGCGTGCCATTGTAGTAGGATCAAGTTCAAATACAGAAGCAATATCTGTAGAGAATGGCACAGAAACTAAACGATAGTGCTCTGGTTTAGTTTTTTCTGTAATAAATTGTTTGATAAAATTAGAGTGCAATTGGAGAAAAAAGTTTTATGAATTATTTGTATAAAATTACCATTTAAAGAGGAATTATTGCCAATACCAGAATCTTCAATACCATCTGAGTCCAGCTCAGCGGCTAAGTAATAACCAGTAGCTAAATGCTTAAAACGATACAAGGAATTCCAATGTCCTGCGCCACCACGACATGAGTCATGTTGTACGACTTCAATTTCCCACAATGCTTTACTGCTTGTTGCTGCTGTTGCACTTGTGCGTCCGGTTGTACGCAGGAAGACATGTTGTTGTTTTTTATATTCATCCATAGTTAGAAACTTCTCTTGTTCGGCATGGAATAAACGTACAACATCACCGCCTTTTAAAATATGCTCATGATTTTCTTTATGCTCCATGAAAAGTGTAATTTTCCACGATGTCGATGAATTTAAAACATTAACTTCCTTACAACCGGGATTATCGGGTAACTCATAATTGGCGGCGACATGAAGATTTTGTTGATCGGCATTAACTGGATTTAATATAACTTTATCGCCCACAACTACATTATCACCGATCGAACGCAATTTATAGAAGGGCATTATATAAAACCAAGAACCCTCATTGCCATTGGCATCCAAGTAGACGCGCATTGCATTTTTCTCAAGGAGCGATGGTAATCGTTTGTTTACCGTTAAGTATTTATTTGATTTCAGATGAAGCAGCTGTACAACACTACCATATTGTATGGACGACCCGAGCAATTTTTTATTTTCTGTTTCATTTTGTTTTTTCTCAATCTCTGCAGCGTGCTGTGAATGACAACAGTAGAAAGAGGATTAAAATGTCAAGCAAAAACTTAACAAGAAAAGTATTTACATGCAAGCGAGTAAGTAAATTTGTATCAGTATTAGAACTGGCTGATTGTTTGGCAGCTTTCCAGAATTGTTTTTGTGCTGAATAACGATTCATAGGACATACTTTTATGAGGCAATCTGCAAAAAAATATTTTAATAAAAAAAAAACTTAATTTTTGTTTGAATAAATTACGCAGATTTAGAAATAATTAAACTTATTATATACATAGTTCCTCCGGTTAAACCTATCATTCCTATACAATTTTGAACAGATTTGTAAAAGTATAGTGTAATATATTCAGGATTTTCAGATATACTATGTAATTGCTCAAAAGTCAAAAATGCAGTTTTGAACGGTTAAACTAATAGACTGATTTTGATTAAATTTGGTGTGGAGATAGACTGAATCCTAAGAAAAGTCATTAAAAATGTTCAGTTCTTTAAGGAGGCGTGACACCACTCTTAATTGGAAAAAACGCTGTCACGGCTGAGCCGCTACACCGATTTTGATGAATTTTTGTATAGAAATATGTTGAATTTTGAGCAAAGATATTTTTTTTGAGTGGGCGGTGTCATGCCCAGTTCAGTTCAGTTCTTTAAGGAGGCGTGACACCACCCTTAATTGGAAAAAAAGCTGTCACGGCTGAGTCGCTATACCAATTTTGATGAATTTTGGTATGAAAATAGATGAAATCTTGAGCAAAGATATATGTTTTGAGTGGGCGATGCTATGCCCTTAACAGGAGCCATTATTTTCGCTGCTTAACTAATGGACCAATTTTGCTGAAATTCGGTACAGAAATAGATTGAACCCTGAGCAAAGGTATTTGTTTTAAAGTTTGCGGTGCCACGTCACCAATAGGAAAATATGATTTTACAGTTAAACTAATTGACTGATTTTTATGAAATTTGGTATGGAGATAGACTGAACCTTAAGAAAAGGTATTTGTGTTTAAGTGGGTGGCACCACGCCCCTTAGAGGTAAATATGTTATCTAGCTAAACTAATCGACTGATTTTGATAAAACAAAAAAAAAATTAAAATTCCGGTCTTGTGTAATTTATCTTGTACGTTAACATATCGTCTCCTTGCTGTCGTAACCTCGTAATTTTTTCAATTTAATTTTAACTGAAAAACAGTTGTATTGTTAATATTTTCCAATGGTTTCAAAAACAATTTACCTATGAAGTTAAGCCAGAAAGAGGAATAATAAGCTAATATTATGATATATAATACCTCTAAATTTTTTTGGTGGATAATTTAAGTCTCCTGCTTCTGGACAAACAACAGTACGATCATCTACTAGGCTATAGTGTATAAGAATTTAAAAACTCATTATTATTTATTGTATTGAATTACAAAATTTATATTAACTTACCCGAGTGTACTCAAAAACCCGCAAACACTACCCTCAGCATAGATTGATACTATGTCGCCCAAATGCAGGAAACTTGCCGAACCAATTATATTGTCACCCATATTGTTGCCGTTGTTGTTGTTGTTGTTGTTGCCGACCATAGTTAATTGTTGTTGTTGTTGTAAAATGCTTCACACAGATGCATTCAAAATAGCAGTCAGTAGAGCACAATGAAATAATATAAAATGTTTAAGTGTTTTTGTTGTTGTGGTATTAAAGATGAACCCTTGCTTGTTGAGCAGTTTGAAGTGCAAATTTGTTTTTTTTTTTTTTTTTTGCTCTGAGAGGCTTTTAACAACATAAAGAAGGACGAAAGTATATTTTCGCTAACAAGGCTGCAAAAAAGGGGAAAAACATTTTAAATTAATAAATAAACGTAAAGAAGAGTAAAAATTTGAATTTATGTATAGTTTTTCCCTTGGGATATAGATTTTTCAACAACATAATTATTATTCTGAAATAAGACAATACGTTTTAACTCGGAGTAGCTTTGAGTAGCTAAATCCAAATCTGGTGCTTGTTTTTAACCATCATGCAGGTTTTTTTTTTTTTTTTTTTAAAGCAATAATGTATTGAATGCTTTGTTTTAAGCAAAAATAATAATAAACATTTTTACAAAGAAGCCAATGGAGGAAGTTAAAATTTTCTTAAATGTAAGTCTTTTTAAATATAATGTTAGTCGTTTTCGACGTTCGCGCATCACGCAAAAGTTACTGGACCAATTTTGATTAAATTTGTTTAGTTTTATTCCTTAAACGTTTGGTCTTAATCTTTAATTAAAATTATCACAATATTTCTGTTAAATATGAAAATATTAAAGTTTTAAAATTGCTAATAAAAATTAACTACGCACAAAGATACGCGAGACACGCCTTTTTGCTTCTGAGGGCAGAGTAGGTCTACTAAAAAAATTTGAATTGTTTGTATTCACAGAAAAAACTAAAAACAGGCTACGCGTACAAAGTCGCGGGCATCAGTTAGTTTCATAATAATACTCTTTTTCTGAAATTTCAAATAGAAAAGTAGTAAGATAAAGAAATTTTCTAGCTTTTAAAAAATTATATTTTAAAAATAGAAATTAAACTTTATATCATTGTTTTCATTTTTCATTCTTTTATAGTTTGTTACATTTTCACACAGGGATACCTACAGTTAAGTTTACAAATTCTTATGGTAAATCAACAGTAAGAATTACTTTGTACTCTTTCCTTTGGTAATTTTAACCAATATTTATGGTTATTGCAAGTTCAAACTAATAGTTACTTAGTTCACATCATGGGATTCAAAATTCAACACGAATTGTGTTTGGTACGCCTACAAGGGTGTATCGAGCTCTGAGAAAAGCAGTTTGAGCTGCCACCACTTATTTTCAGAACTTATATAGAAAATGTGTTAGCGCCACAAATATTTCTATTTTATTCACTCCATAGAAACTGCAAAAATCAATTTTAAATCATAACTTTGTTGCTTGATTTCCGATCGAAATTTTATAATATAATATTTACATAGGGCTGAGCTTGTGATGAAGCTTGATCCAATGTACATGGCAAAAAAATAGCATGTAATATTCAAAAAAAGTAACTGTCGTATAGTACTGCAATTTTGAAATTTCATGGGCTACTCTATATAAATTGTTGGGTAAACTGCAAGAATTACAGTCTAAGATTTTATTATTACAGTAACAGAAAGAAACGTTTTGAACGATGCAAGGAACAAATTTAGTTAGCAAAAGGTATTGAATTATTATTGAAAGCATGCTATGTTCGACTGGGCAAACATTTTGGTCCTTTTCAAGTTCCGGAGCCACTCTAAGTGATATCCAAAATCTTTCATAAACGATTGGAGCAAAAACAAAATTTTAGGGTGGATCGAAATAAATTTTTTTTTTGTTCCAATCGATAGGGAAATGTCGAAAATAGTCATTTTCGAGCTTTATCTATCCATTGGTGCAAAAAAAATAATTTTTTGATCCACCCTTAAATTTGTTTTTGCTCCAATTGATAAGAAAAGGTTGAAAATGGCTCTTGGACATCACTTGGAGTGGCTCTGGAACTTGAGTAGGACCAAAATGATACCCAAAATTTATTTTCGACTTTACCCCATCAATCTTAGAAATAAAAAAATTCCGAAAATGGATCAAAAACGGTCTTTTCCACGGTCCGGATCTAAAATCCATTTTCGACCTTTCCCCATTGATTGGAAAGAAAAAAAAAACAGTTTTTCTGTACTACAGTTCTACATAAGTGGTTCAAGCCATTCAATGCTTCATGAGTCTGAATCCATGTGAGTGTGAGCTTCACACGGATTCACTTTCATGAGCCCAGAGCTACTATAATCTCAGATTCATGAACAGTATTTTATGTACGTAATCATTATGAGTGAGTGTAAGTATGATTCACATGCAAAAGGCACACTCACGTCTCATATTTTTGGTAGTGGCTCAAAACCCTCAATGAGCTACTCAATGACGTTCTCTGGTAGCTATTTTAGGTCCTGTCAACTTTTATCATTTTAATAAAACATTTTCGTCTCATTCTATTGAAGTTTAGTTTTCTTAAGATTTCACTTATACCACGTGTGAACTGCACACATGTTTTTTTTTTACCTAAAGAAGAAGTAGAAGGGTTGAAAACATATTTCTGTTGCTTGTGAAAGAGTCATGTGATATTTATTAATATTTTTGTTGGTAATTTTTTGCCAAATTTCCAGCTCATTCACACATTTCATTTATGTTTAAATGGATTAAGAAGACTGCATGTGGTCACATGCATATGGATGATAAGGATGATATAGTCAATTTAAAATTAACAGTTTTCCAATATTTTTGACCAATTCAAGTATAAAGTTTTTAAGCAAAATTTACCAAAGAATTTTTTCCGCGAAAGTCCGCAAAAGTATATTATACACAACACTGTCAAAAATAAAATTTTATGCTACATTCTGAAATTGGCCGACATCAATCACTGCTATGCAGGAATGTGTGGCAGTGAAAGTTGAACAGGAACATTAAAAAAAAAAAGGAAAAATAATTCAGCATCCTGTAATATGTGAATATATACACACACACATACACATAAGTGACACATACGCACACACATACATATATACATACATTTCTTAGCTTTACAAAAACAAGACCTACAGGAAGCCTAATTTCACTTTCTGCTTCCTTACAAAAGATGCAAAAAAAAGAGATTTAACAAAAAATACATTTAATAAATGACTAATTTCTTACTGAAATTCTCATTCTCAAAAATTCAGTAAGCTATAAAATTGTCAAGCAATTACAATTTCGATGTATCTGTGAAAATTTTTAATTTTTCAATATCTGCCAAAAATGTTTTGTTTTATATCAATCCGCACTTAATAGCACTTTATTTAATATATATTGTTTAAATTACATTAAAATAAGTACTATGTTAAATTAAATTGTTATTTTGTTTGATTTTTGCTTGCTGGCTGTTTAGATGCTTAGATTGATTTTTTTTTTCTTTTTTTTTTGTGAATGTTACTCACTTTTTATGAGTTCCTAAATCCAGGTGGGTTTTCTTCACCAAATTTTAATTTTTTTTTTTCACATTAAAATAACACGCTTAATTATTAAATAAACAAATAAAATGAAAATAAGTTTATTTAAAGTATCTCTTATGATTTTATTGTTTTCACACAATTTTGCAAATCTGACCAAACTCTTAGCGTAACGAAATGAAAATGATTTTCCCTGGTTGGGCTGCTGGAGAACTTTTCGTTATGTACAAAAATATTCCTTTTTGGCTATGGAAAAGTTTGCAAATCCAGCTGTGAGCAAAAGCTTTTTCCACTCTCGCCTATTAGTGCGCTCTTATGATAAGCATATAAATAAAAAAAAATCTTTCTCCCACGTGTGTGCCAAAAATGTTTCATTCATTGATTTTGATTTCTTTGAAGCTCTCAAACAAATGGTCACCTCTGGCGCCAACACAATTTGTATGTTTAGTTCGATTTGTTTATGTTTTGTTTGGCTAAGTGGAGAGTAACTATGCAATGGTACTTCTTAATTGGTTGGTCGCGGTCAGTGACATAGCCAGGGGGAAGGGGGGGGCGGGGGTTCAACCTCTCCTTGGACGAAATATTAATATTAGGATTATATACATCTTGCTATACTTGACACGTTCCAATCTCTGCGTTACAAACAATTTGAATTTAATTTAATAATAAAATGAATTATTCAATTTGTCTGCGATTTATTCTTTTTCCTGTTGCTTTCTTGGCTTAGAGCTGGTTTACACTACGAAATTCTGTGAAAGAAATTCTTGTCTATTCTCTTTTGTGATTTTTTTTTAGAGTTTGCGATAAACTACAAAATGTTGTACCTCGACCTCTTCGTCTTTCCCTTTGGAGTAGAATTTCTGTGTGTAAACGAAAAAAAAAGAAAGAAAAATAGCCGAAAATATAAAACGAAAGTCGTCAACAAATGTGAGGCGTGACTGAAGACAAAAAATTGCCTATAGAGACAACATTTTTTTTTTTAAATAAAACTAAAACGAAAAATCTCCAAAACATTAAAATTTTTGTGCATTGGTCGAGAAAATATTTTATAAGGGGCAATCACACAATAACTCATAGAAATACAAGCTAATAAAGTTGATATTTTTGACCAGACAGAAACTCACATTAGTTCTTGTCCAGAGCTTTTCCAAACAATTTTTTTCCATTAATCCAAATTTGTGTAATTTCCTCATTATAACCCCTTAAGTTTTTGCTTGTATGGTGGATAACATGTTTTTGTTTTTAGAAATTCGCCAACTTTTTGTTCAAAGTTTAGTGTAAGGGGCCGTCCATAAATTACGTGAGGTATTTTTTTTTGAATATTCTGACACCCCTTCTACCCCATTGTGAGATTTGGTTTTTACTCACGTAATTAATCCATTCCATCAAAATACGATTTCATAAAAAAATTCAAAACGATCGATCATCGACATGTGCCGTTCTGTTCGCCCACTTCTCAAATATCGTGTTGGTTCCTTATAATATGATGTAATTTATACTATACTGATCACAAATTTATGATGGATGTAACTACTGGATGTATATCATAATTGGCCATTTGAAGGTATTTTGCCTATATAGACTTTTGTTCGGAGTACCAAGGTATACAACGTATTAAAAGTTCCATAAAACCCAATTTCTTAATTTTTTTTTATCATTATTTTAAAGTTATTGAAATTCAAAAGCAAAAGTTATAAAAGTACAATAGCTACGCTACGAAACAGGGGAAATATTTATTAATTGCTCTATCAAATCTATATGTACTATAAATAACAATAACATGAAATTTGCGTGATTGATGCATCTAAAAAAAATCCAAAAATGCAATTTTACATCAGTCGCAAATTTTTAGTTTTGTTCAGATAAATATGTGTAAGTGCAAGAATGTGTAAACACATAGTAAAAATTATCCATAATATACAAAAACAAAATTTAAATAATTTGCAAAAAAAAAAAAAAACTTTAGCTAAAGCTTGCAATTCTGACTGACAGTTTGTTTTCATATCGTTGGCTATCGCACAACAGGATGTTCATCTGCTCGCGGGATGCCTTAATTTTTCGAAATTCATGGGACTTTTTGAGACTCTTTTATTCAGAAAAACAAAGTTAGCAAAATACAACGTAGCCTGTGCCACAATTTAGTGCTTATTAAGTGTTAATTTAGTACTGAAAAGCATACTTTAGTGCTGTACGAATTTTTGAAAATGTAAGGTTTGTACCTAAACTATATGCTCTGTTAAATGTGTCCGAAACTAGCAAAACCCTCACCAAAAATTCGTGTAGCACTAAATTTATTTTTTCAGCACTAAATTAGCACTTCATTTTCTTATATAATACTTTTAAAAAAAAATTGAAAATATCATAAAAACAAAAAAACAAAGGAAATACGCTTGAAAATAAAGAGTTTTTCCTAAAAATGCCGAACTAACAATAAGCTTGTAATATGATCAAGGGATAGCTCAAAAATTATTGACCAGAGAAAAAACCAAAGTATTATCACCCTTTTGTTGTCAATTGTCCCTCATGCCAGAACCATGAGCCCATCAGATAGACTATATCTGCATTCAAAACTGTGCGCCAAAACTGTGTGAATAAAAATGTTCAGTTAAATGAATACGATAGCCAGAGGCGGATTAATAAATGGACTAACTGGATTGTAGCCTGCTCAAATTTATACCGGCAAAAATTTGTAAGTCTACACACTGTGTAGTACACAGGTTAACAAAATTTCACTTTTATGGTTTTGGCATAAAGGGGATCGTTTTGTTCTGGATCGATTTCTAAAATATGACTGTTATATAAAAAATAATTTAATGAGCTATAATATTGGTATGGGAAAGTTTGAAATCTGTCCCAAAGTTTGTAGGATATGAAGAGTTATCCAGAAGAAGTTAATTGTGCGTTTGCGCTCAGTATAAATACTTCTACGAACGAACAAAGATAACATCATTATAGCCGAAATCGTTCACGCAAACGGAACATTAATTTGAATGAAATTATAAAATTCGTTAATACCTTGTAAGGAAACGTCCATAAATTACGTGAGACAAAATAGGGGGGAGGGGGTCCGGAAAAATCTCACCAAGGGGGAGAAGGGGTCAATAAAAATCTCACGCCGACTTTTTAATGCAGAGGCTATACATTATTATACCTGATTACATTTAAAAATTATAATCCAAGTCTCACGGAAGGGAGAGGGGTTCCGTCAGAACTTACCAAATCTCACCAAGAGGGGGGCCCACATTTTCAAAAAAAAAACACCTCACGTAATTAATGGACGGGCCCTAAATGCATAGTAATAAAAATATTTCAATAATACAACGAAAATCTTGTTATACATCTTAATTCTTTTAAAAAAGAGCACCGCAATCAAAAATAATGCCAAAACATTAAAAAAATGGAATTTTACCATAAAAAGCTTTCAAATATTTTATCACGTTTGCAATCAAAAAAGAGTTAATTTCTTAAAAGAAAGCTTTGACATATATTTTCACCGCATTTTAATGCTTTAAAAATCAAAACAAAAAACGAAAAGCTTTCACCGACTAAATGTGTCAACAATATAAAAAAACTAAACACGTTTTTAACAACAGCTGATAACAGCTGATAAACAAAAAACAAACAGCTGTTTGAGTAGAAAACAAACGAAGTAAACGAAATTTAATAAAAAACTGTAAAAGCTATTAGGGGATCATTGTGCGCAAGAGCGTAAAGTTTGCGCCAGCTTAAAAGCTCTCAACGAAAAAAAGCTACTTTTGAACAAAGCTGCAGGATTGCAGTAAATAACACACAGCAAGGATGTATTAAAGACTTCAGTAATACAACGGATTTCAAAGCGAAAAGTAAAAACCGAAAAATCTCCTACAAAATATGGGAGGTTAAAGTGTGCGGTAGGGGGGTGGTATAGGAAAATAGATAAAAATATTATAGAAAAGTGAAAAAACTTAGCATGTTTCCTTAGTTAGTGAAATTACTTAGTTAAATGAAATAAGAAGAGAAAAAATTATTGCAATTTAAATGAAAATAAGTGCAAATCGAAAGTGAAAAAATTATTTGCATAATACCACGTTACCATAACTCCATCAAATTATGTTTATTGGGAGGAAATAATTAAAAAACATAAAGAATTTAAAAAGTAAAGTTTTAAAATATACCAAAGTGCATACAAATATTATTTTCATAAAGTACGACTTAAAAAATCTTCTTGCTGTCCTTTTGTCCTGTCTATAACAATAAAACACACCCAAAAATTATTCCAAAGAAAATACATATCCGACATACAGATAAACGACTATGTCTGTATATATACACGTATAAATATAAATGTATGTGTTTTGCGAAAATAAAACTTAACTTCATTAAAGCTGTTCCTATTAGGAATAATGTGCATACTTAAAGGATATAACATATAATTAGAATATTTCTTTACATAGTGTAAGTGATAATATTTTAATAAAACGACTTATGTGGAAAAACTTAAGGCGTGTAGGTTTTTTACAATGAATGAGCAGCAACAGTGATTGTAATGATGTAATGATAATAGACATGAAATAAAAAGCGGCAATTTGTGTTGTAATCGGTTTATTAGTTGGTGCAAAAATTAAAATTACCTGACAGAGATAAATTGCATAGTTTTGTAAAGATAATTTTGAACTTTCCCAAACATTATTTTTAACCAGTTTTCAGATTTTTTATACAATATAATCAACACTTCTTCTAGCTAACTAATTTAGACTTTATTGTACATATAAGGTTAAAAATAAAAGGGAAAAGTGTAACTCTGAACAATTTTGTTGCACAAATTTCGATTCAAGCCTCCAATTTGGTCTGTTATGTGTTTAAGATATCGTATCGATACTTTAAATAAATGTGACGTGATAAGTGTCATTATTTTGAATAGTTGATCAG
Organism: Tricholauxania praeusta; assembly: GCA_949775025.1. Classification (NCBI taxonomy): domain Eukaryota; kingdom Metazoa; phylum Arthropoda; class Insecta; order Diptera; family Lauxaniidae; genus Tricholauxania; species Tricholauxania praeusta. The sequence goes on from OX459029.1 coordinate 155,880,383, forward strand.
CATGGAACGATCTTTTAAGCTTAAGTCTGAAGTTTTGTAAGTTTTTTGCAGTTTTACCACTCTTTCAAAGACTTCTTTTCAATAGAACCCAATATCTCTCAATTGGGCAAAGCTCTGGGTAGTTGAGCGGATTTGCTATTTTTGGTACAAAATTGATCTTTTTACTTTGATATCATTCCATCGTAGCTTTAGAGTAATGAGAGGTTGCTAAATCTGGCCAGAATATCACTGTACCCTCATGTGCACGAATAAATGGTAGAACACGTTTTTCAAGGCACTCGTCTATATAAACGTTTGAATTGATTGTGTCTTGCGTAACAAAGAAGCATCTTCTGAGGCCACAGGTACATATGACTTGCCAAACCATATATTGCTTCGAAAATTTCGAAATTGTTTTCTCTTTGAATTTACTAGGCATATGCCCCTTTTTCGGTGACGTATTTGTGTCTAAGTAGCGGCTTAAAATCTGCTTTGACGTAAGCTCCGTCGCCCATAACGCTACAATCAAATTTAGTCAGGTACCTTTCATACAATCTGCGGACTCGTATCTGAGCTATCAACTGCTTTTCATCAGAACGGTCTGGTACTTTTTGAACTCTATATGTCTTCAGCTTACTTTTTCCCATTATTCTTTGTACAGTAGATTTTGATGTACCTGTTCTAGACGCCATATCTCGCATTGAGGTGCTGGGATTCTGCTTAAAAAGACCCTTCACCTTCGCCACTACCTTTGAGTTAGAAAATTCTGGTTTTCTGCCTGAACCTTTTCTTCGTGAAACAGGTAGACCCTTCTTATAATTAGAAATAACCGTCAAAACAGTTCTATCTGTTGCACCAACTGAACTGAACAACTGTTGCTATAGCTGAACATTTTAACTTTGGATTTTGCAAGTATGTGTACAAAATAAGTTCGACGACTTTTTGTTGCTTGCTAGACATATTTGTCGTTAAAAGTGCTCACCATGTGTTACACATCATATTAAACGTCACTTTATATACATAGATCAAATATTGTGTCTTCTTAGACCTATAAGATTATCACTTCAAATTCAAAGTCGAAATACTAAGGCTTTAACAACTCTTCGGATCGGAAAAGATTTTCCACATTATTTATATTAAGACTTTAAAACATTTTAGCCCACGATCATTTAAAGCATAAAATAACACTTAGTTTTGTTTTAGACACTACATTTCCAATTGGGTTCACAATCTATGTAGCATATTCAGCAAAGTATGTAAAACAAAACGAAAACAGGGTCAAACTTTTATCCTTCGCTCAATACGGCAGCGACAGTTGTTGTCGATACACTTTAGCGCAAGATGTGACATCGATGACTACCACATCATGGAGCACCTCTTTAGTGTATTGACAATTGAGCGCAGTAGCAGAGTTCGAGTGTGTAGAACCTGAGGGAAATAGCATGTTAAGTAGCGCCAAACGTATAAACATTGTTTTTGTTTTTCTTTTAAAATAAAAGCTTTACGATAATAGCATTACTTTGTTTTTGTGTGGGAAAAAGTAAGCAGGTTTATTAACATGCTTTAAAGAACAATAGGATATGTGACTTGAAATATACATAAAGTGTAAGTTGCATGTTTCTCAAACAAAATACAATGCAATGAAAAAAATTTGATTATAGTTTTTAATAGCTACAAAGTTCACTGAGGCTAGCGTAAACAACAAAAAATATTCATGATTAAGGTTTATTATTATAACTAATTATTTTAAAAATAATAAATATTTACATTTCTTTGGTCGAATATTCAATGCATGGGAATAAGATTCATTGCCAGATAAACAAAACGTTTAATAATGATTGCTGCAAATGCTAATAAATAAGTCAAGCCGAATAATTTGGGCAATGCTTAGAAGATTAAGCTAACAAATTTTATAAAAAAGAAAATGAGTTCAAAAATATATCTTAGAAGATGATATTTTTTGACGCTATTAAATTTAATTAAGACTAGTGGTACCCGCGGTTTCACACCTTAACATTTCATTTTATCTTCTCTTTTCAAAAGTAACAAAACAAAAAAAACAATTGAAACAGAGTTTGTCCTTTGAACTTCGAAGCCAAATACAAACAATACAAATGAAAACAGAAAAAAAAACAACAAAAACACAGTTTCAAGAAGTAACAAAAATTCAAACGACAATTTTTGTGTAAGTTTTTGCAAAAACTTATTCCTAAAGAAAGTATATTTAACCTTAAAAAATAAAAAAAAAAATGCCATAGTCTTCTTTAGTAGACATATATTGTTAAAAAAAAAATTTACTAAAATCCGATCAGTATATTTAGCACCAAAGCGTTACAAACCATTTCTATATGATCAATTTTATAGAAATAGTATAGATAAAGAACAAACTGCTGATTGATATTTTTTTATTAATCGATTAAGGTTATGTCACACTTTTAGTGTTAAACTGAATTTCATGGGTCAGGAGTAAAAGCATTACTTTGCTCTGTAAAATTATAGAGCCACTTAAGAGCGATAAGTTTGCCGAAGCTTCTTATGGTTTACGCGTTCGATACATAATAACAATGACCTGTTACTTAATTTTCACCTTAAAATTCAAAATCCTTACTTAAAATCACAGGGTTTGTACAAAAACTAAACTCTCATTCAACTGTCTGCATAGAAAATTTGTCATTTGATTTTTTAATTAATAAATAACAATAAAAATTGGAAAATGCATATAAAATTAGATAAACTTTTCGTTGCAATTATTAAAATTTATATACGAGTATTTTAATTGCACTCTTGATTTCGCACGAATGAACACCCCACCTAGTAAAATCTTTTCATTTTGAAAGATATTTAACAACTAAAATAAAACTACAATGATCAGTTACACACCAGCGACGCGCAAATTTAGCTGTAGAATACAACAAACGATTAAATATCAAAAGCACAATACATTTGCCGGTAAATACAAAGCAAATCTCATGCAGTTAACCTGCGCTCCATGAAATATTTATCTGCTAACAAATTCCTGTCTTCAATAAAATGTTGGCTAATTAGAATCAATTGCGAATCTCTTTCAATTATTAATTTATTATTCTTGATATCTACCATACGGTATGTAGTGTTGCAAGCTATTGTATAGATGTTGAAAGTTTGATTTCTACAAAATCATCAGCAAATTTATAAATTGATTAAGGGTTGAGTTTGTATGTGGCAAGAAAATTGTCTATTAAATTTATTATGTGAGTAAACTTACGTATGTATGCGTATGTCTGGATTGGAATTATTGTTTTCAAATGTTTACACTAAAAAATGGAAGAGTTTAGGTATTTTTTGCCTCTTATGTATAGTATATCACAAGGTTTTTCATAAGAAGAAATGCTAGTACTTTCAGCTAAATCACAAATTCATCCATGGATTGAAATTAAATACTTGATTACTTTACGAGAAAGTTACGGATAGATTGATTGAACAACAAATAATTCTACATACTGTCAGGGAAAGTTACGTTGTTTATATGGGCTAAAATCAAGTGAGCTATTTAAGTCAAAGATAACTTTCTAGATGGAAGTTATGATTCTTGGATATGACAAATTTAGTGAGCGACGAACAATGTCTTCTTTTTTATTTTTTTTTTAACGTAACATTTATTATTATTTATTTTAACATTAGAGAGGAAAATGTCATTATGGGAATCCCCATATCGCTAAGCCCAAAAGTATTGTTTGTAATTTTTTATAAAAACGCATTTGTTTTTAAAAATCTCATATTTTTTCCTTTGTATTCATGCAGTGAACGCAAGCTACATAAGTGGAGTACTCAAATGAAAGAACCAAAAATATATTTAATTTTTGAAAATGTTAGAAATAACGTACTAATGAAGGGTCAGCAAAAAAATCCGTATTATTGACACTTTTTAAAAATTAACAATTTGTTCGTAAATACATTTTCGAATTTGCTTGAAACGTGAATTTTTTTCAATTAACTTTTGTAACTTTGGATATTGAATCTTTTCTACTGCGTCCAGTTTTTGAGATAAATGGGGTTAAATTGGTTAAATTATGATTTCTGAGAACACAAGAATTCAGTGGTTAACTTTATTTTTAAAATATAATTTTTATTTCGCCTTTATAGATTATGTTGTTCTTAGGATTATGACTGCACGGATAGTGCCATTTTTTAATGTATTGGCACAGTATCAGTACTGTTTTTGATGTATTTGGCAGTACACAGTGGATTGCAATTTTATTATTTTCTACAATAACTCTTTTTTGCTCATAAAATAAATCAGGTAGCAGCTCTAAGAGCAAACCCGTAACCAAGTCTTTTTAATTAATAGAAAAGTCCATGGTTTTTGAAAGTACTGAGCAAAAAAGGAATTATTTGGCGGCAAATGAATGGAAAAGGAGGCCTCTAAGGCGTGTTTCGTTCGGATAGCTTAAAGTAAATTAGGTCCATTAGACTGAGAATGCAATTAACATAATTTTTTTCAAATAGGTAGCAAAACCAAATTGATTTTTTTGATAAAAAAGAGTTGATATAATAGAACTTAGTTCAAATGTTACTTTATTTTAAAGGGAATGAATTGGGCATTCTTAATACGTTAATAAAACTATAGGTCAATAACGCGTTTTTTCGAAAAAAATAACGTTTTTTTGATCAAAATCAGTGAAAAATACAGAAAAGTCGAAATATCTCAAAAACTATTAGTAAGATTTCAAAAATTAATACACTAGCTGTAGCTTTTTAAATTACCTTTCCTATGAAACTCATATTTTGCAAATCAATACAGAGCTTCCCGATTTTTAGAAAATATATATCATATCAACTTGCGGTGGCTACGTCTCCGAAATCGGATCCGAGCGAAAATATTTGATTACATATTTATTCTTAGAATTGAAAATTGCATAAGAAAAGCTTAGTTTACTAATAATTTTCGATTGTGAGATAAAGCACATTTTAGCCTTTACAGCACTTGTGAACGTGCAAATTAAACAAAAAATGTAATACCAATTTAACAGCTAATTTGCGTCTGTGCAAAGATTTCTTTTAAAACTATGTATTACTCAACTGACCCAGAAGCAACATCACTGTTCTATTGTTTACTTTATTGCATTTGCTTGCTTGCTGCAACCAACCACTGATAGAAGGAAAATTTATTAATAACTGTTACGAAATAAAAAAATAGACATTCAGTTTAAATTAAATTAGTTTCTTCTCTTCTTACCAACAAAAAGTACATGCAAATAAATATTAAATTAAAACAATGAGAAACAACAAATACACAACAATTTCGCGAATTGCGACGTCAACGTTTGTAATGTTGGAATCTCGCTGCCGCTGTCGCTGTTGATCGGTAAGACTCCGCTGGCAATGCAAGAGCACAAAATTTTCACTTCAATTTGATTTTCAACTATTGACACTTTTCAATTAAATTTCTTCACTTTCTTATTTTTACTCAACTTTACCGACGTTTTTTAAAGAATTTTTCCACATTTTTATGCATATTTTTCTTAATTACAAGAAACTTTTCCCGATTGAGATTCAACAAGTGTTATTTTTCGTATGAAAGTTCCGATTTGAAGAAAGAATAAATGAAAATGAAATTTGGGGAGGGGTGATAACAACGAATGTCAAAAACATATGTTCAACATATGGCTATGTTTAATAGTCAAACGAACGAACAGCTATAATACGCGCTGCCAGATCACAGTGCTACTGTACTTAGTAATTAATTACTATCAATTAAATACATCATTACTCATGTGAATATAACGCCTATTCACAATTTTATAGTAAAGTTGCCTCAATAATAGTAAACGTACTTACGTTTTTTTATTATTTATTATTTTGGACATTGTCCAATTTTTTTTAGTGGTATCTAATGGAGGGTTAAAAATAAGAAAATTTGTAAAAAAAGTCGCTGGGATCTAGTTTCGGAGATATAGACATCGGAAGTTGCGGATATAGCTTTTGGAAAAATGGTTATAAGTTGGGAACCCCTGAATAAAAAATAGAAAATATGGGTGTTATAAGAAGGATAATTTAATGGCCTATAGTAATGTTACACAAAGTTTTAAAAATTTAACCTATAATTTTGGAGATATTACGATTTTTTTGAAATTTTGACCAATTTTTTTTTAAAAAACCTTATTTTTACAAAAAAATGTGTTAATGACCTATAACTGATTTAGCATGTTGAGAAAACTTAATTTATTCCCTTTAAAATGGTATATATAAAAATCGTAATATCTCCAAAATTATAGGTCAAATTTTAAAACTTTGCGTACTATTACTGTAGGGCAGGATAATTTTATCCTTCTTATGACACCCTTATTTTCATTTTCCTTTAAGGAGTGACTTTTTTTTACCCCTAAAAAAATGATTGGGAGAATGTCAGCTAAAGAAAACTTAAGCCAAAACCTTTTTTACTATTGTAAGCGTAACGAATAACTTTGCAAATCAATGTTGCAATGTAATATCAGAGGCATTCCTCATTTTGACTCACCAACTTTTGTATAATCTCTTGAACAGTTAAAGAAAAATATTTATGCAATATGAAAAACTTAACTATTTTCCAAATGAGTGCGTTCCTACAAAATCTATTGCGAAGTGCTCTTATTCTTTATCTACTGCTGCAATGTCATGTGGCAAAATCACAAAAACAGAGCTCCGAAAATCCATCTACCTATAACATCGGTGGTGTGCTGAGCGATAATGATAGCGAGGAGCATTTTGGAACAACTATTGCGGTAATACGTCTGATTATTTTGCACACATTTTAACTGTTAAGAAAAATTTAATTTCAGCATTTGAATTTTGACCAACAATATGTCCCTCGTAAGGTTACCTACTATCAGAAAACTATTCGCATGGATAAGAACCCGATTAAAACAGTATTTAATGTTTGCGATAAGCTTATTGAAAAACGGGTGAGTTAAGTTTTGATTAAAACTAAATTTTGCTAAGGACATACATACATATGATCAGTGAAACAACTAATATGCTTTAACTACATAAATTTTTTTTTTTTTCAAGAAAAATTGAAAAGTGAAACAAGAAATGTTCAACATTGCTATTTTTCTTTAACTACATTAAGGGCGGGCGTATGCTCAGTTAGTCCCAATATTTGTCGCTTGGTGTCTGCCAAAAAAATTAGTGTTTATTGTCATGTTGGTTTTTCTGAAAGAGCAGAAATTTCCTAAAAATGCTCTAATTTAAATTGAATTCCGCGATAAACAAGCAATTTCTTTCTTAAATTAAATATTAAATTAATTTTTAAAAAAAATCTAAGTCTGGCAACTACAAAAAAGTTCTTATGAGCTAAAATTTTTTAAAAGTTTTTATAGCACAATACAGTTTTACTTATTAAACACACTGTTTTTATAGCTGGTGCCATAATAAATGAGCTGTAATATGTGTAGCATACTATTAGGCTAAAAATGAAAGCACATGAGTGCCATGATCTAAATTACATGTCTCGGCGATAATTATATTATCTTGCAACCATGTTGCCAACAAAGTTACTCGTGTGCGAGATTTAAAATCACTTAAAATTGAATGCTTGGGCTCGTACGACCTGAAATCTGTTGAAATTCACGAGATAAACTTACCGTAGAGCTTATCGTAACACCTGCTATGCGTGCGAGGATAGTAATTGGTAGCTTTCTGATTGCTTACAATCACTTTGTTAAATGTTCTTTGGTGGGATATTTTCTCTTTAGTAGGGGCACTTACTTTTATGACGATGTTGACGTTTCATCCTAATCGGAAAGTGCGATACTTAAAAAAAAGACACCCTATACACAGATGTATGTACTATGTTCCTTAAGGAATGTTAGGACATAGAAAAAACAATGTTAAGCTCAGCATAATAATGTATACATATTTATTATTGGATAAATTTTGAAAATTTCATTTACATACCAACAGACTCTATTTTCAAATCTAAAGAATGATCCGTGCCATATGGATGCATAACCTCTATTTCGCCCAATAGTGAAAATGTCAAGAAAAGAACGTACAGAATCATTAGAAAGACACCAGTGCTGCGTCGCAAATCAAAATTTGTACATGCTACACCAACTAGAAGATATATCAATCCCGTTATCAAAAAAATGGAACAATTTTCTCCCATAGTTCCTTCACGTACCTGTATTTTGTTTGAAATTATAAATTTTTTTTATACATAGACACAATGACTTACTTCAATTATATTGCTTGGATCCTCCATTGTTTTGTACACAAAGGCTGCTCCTATAGATACTAGAGAACCTATGTACATATATTAAGCAACGTTTAAACAAAAATTACAACATCAAAAAGAAAATATAAAAATATTACTAAAAAGTGGTCCACCAAAACATGCTGCAAATCCCATCCTGTAATAGCCCTGTTTTGCCATCGTTACATTTGCTATTAGATCACCAAGACTGTTACCCCATGACAGGAGCGTACAGCCCAAAAACGAATTGCTAAAATGCGTCATAATGCCCAATACATCCAGAATGCAAACAATTTCGGCAGCAACAAAATATATGATAAATATCGAACCAACAAGTACAAAGAACGATAGGGCCTAAAATATTTGAATTTTTTATTGGAATTTTTAAAAAAACTACTGTGGAGTAAGAGAGAGTGGGTAAAAGAAAAAATTTGCACGTGACTCACAGGGTTGCCAATATCATTCAACTTCTGGCTTTTTCAGAAATTTCGTTCTGACTTGTAATTTCGGGTTTGACCGGGTCAAAATCAGCCACTTCGCAACCCTTGTGACGCACATATCTGAATAAACCGAAAAACAATCTCATGTTCAATGCTATGTATAGTATGTACTTGAAGAAGCTTATTCTCAAAAAGTTTTGACCTGACTTCCTCAAACATGTATGTATGTCCCAGTGGCAAATCGATGAATTATTCTGATTTTTCATGTATGAAAAGGTATACCCTTTGTGTTGTATGTTTCAGAAATGAAATTGTTACTGTGATATTTTGTTTATTCGCTTGCTGGCTGCCTGCTTTGTATATGGAGACGTAGGCAGTCAGCTTGATGGCTGCTTGCTTTGTATGTGGAGATGTAAGGGGTCTTGCCTGTTGGCTGCATGCTTTGTATGTGGAGATGTAGGCAACTCGCTAAGTTATACAGGCACTTAGTAAGCGATGTTTTAAGGCAATGTTTTTCGTTTGTTACTTTGAGGAAATAGTATAGGATATGAAATCCATGACATACTTTTAGCTTTCATCAAAACTAAAAATATGACATGAACCGAAAATGTTTTGCGGTTTTTTTTTCGTCAAATTTTTTCTAACCCAAGCGATAATATTTTTAATTAGCTATACAATACACTGTGTTTTGATGGTGCAACATCCGTTCGAGTTGAGAAGAATACAAAAATACTGAATGGCAATGTTATTAAGAATGAAATCATCGTTATTGGTAAACCCAAAAACTCACTGCTATTGCCACCTTTAAAGAAAAATGCAAAAATTTAGGAGTGTTGTCACATCAAATTTATTCTTACCTTGGAAGTACAAAACGAACAACGGCATTGTGTTCAGCTGTATGCAGTTTAATAACTTGGACCAGCCGTGATTATCTTCCTCATAATCAATAACAGGGATGAGCAGATTCATTGCAAGTACTAATGGCACCTTAAGTAAAGTAAATGATCTCGAAAATCCGTTGCTCTCCTCCCACTCCTCATCATCAATCGGATTTAAACTGTTATAGAATTGCTCGAATAATTTAGCATTGCGTCCTTCTCCGATGACTGAACCCGAACGTATTGTACTGTCTAGATCAAGTAATTTCCCATGTTTCTTGTCGACTAAGTTTAGAAAGGCTTCACTTTTAAGTGATTCCAAGTACCCCATTGAAATAACTATGAAGAAATATATTTCAGTTACTCATTTTCATTAGAGATTTATGGTTTCTATGTCATTAGTCGATTAATCAAACAGCGATCGAAAGCACAAAACTTCAGTTAAAAAAAAAAATAAGAATAACCTGAAAGAACAATTTGTAATCATTGGTTATACTAGCTTACTTACAAAATGTTTTGCGAAGACCCAGTGGGATGCGGGGCTCGGACACCTTAGGCCATCGTTATAGTCTTGTACTACAGAAACTACTAAGCTTGAAACTCTTCTCTCGACAGATCAAAGCTGTACTACATGAAACATTGATTCTTTCTGGAGCCCCGAGTGCTGTGCAATGAACAGAGCTGTGGAACAAATTCAAGGGCCTGGGTTTGATTCTGGATTCAAACAAGAAATCTATGAGCTTTATAATGATATAACACATCGAGGAACTCGTTCCACTAGGTTACAAAAATTAAGGCAGGCGACACCGAGGTGAAAGTAATGTGATCTATTCTTTTCGAAAAATAAGAAATGGGTTTCGTGACCTTTGACCTACAATAGCTTAATAACATTCTATAATCTTTAAAGCTATACTTTTTAATGAAAAAACTTCAAAATTTAATTAACAGCACGAAGTTTTGATTACAATTTCATTAGTTGAATAGTTTTTAAGAATATGCGTGTACTTACCTGAGCCGGGTGTGGAAACAGCATGTATTTCAGCAGCTAAATAAAGATTTAAAATTATATAGTCAAGACATTAAGTACAAGAAAAAATATTAACCAAATCAATTAAGTTCATTTTGAGCGTGTAATATCTGTGCTGAACGGAGTGATGGGAACCTACAGCATAATTCCTGTTCCCAACAGTGATATTCGAGCAAAGTTTGTCACAGTAATAGTAATAACAAGTAATAGTAATATTGTTCTGGAAACTTACATTTTGCCTGCCTCTTAAGAAGATATTGATCAAGGATGACAACTAATATATACACGCCATACAAGATCAGGATCACTAATTAAAAAGATATATCCATATTTTTTTCTTTTGATATTTTTGATTGAATCCAATTTTTACTCACAAAATGCTTCGGTCATTGTAACCACACCATCAGATTTGACACTATAGTCAACTAAGAGCACATCCAAGAGTAGAAAGCAACAATCGCGTAGAAAATTCGCAGCTTGTATTTGAAATGGTACACATACCACCATATAGCCAGCGACAAAGAGCGAAACAAAGACAGCTGTTCCATAGGCATCAGAATACAAGCGCCGCGATTCACTTTGAAGTCCAGCCAAATTAGTAAACAAATCGGGGGCGCCATTGCCGAAGGCAAGCAGTGTTACACCAGCGACATTTTCATTTAAGCCCAATATCAAGGAAATTACTTTGAGCGCTGGACAAAAGCTGCAAATAAAGTAGTGTATAACCCCTTAATTTTTTTTTATTTTTGAGAAGTAATATGGTATTTGTACCCTACTTGATAACACAGTTTGAGAGACCTTCTATCAAGTTATTGCTTAGTTCATGAGCTATGAATGTTCAAAGTGTGTTCAAGTATTCAAAGAAAACATTAGCTGAGTCGGTGCGTATCAAAAGCGCCTAAGCCCACCGCAGACGTCATATAAAGTAAATGGGTTAAACTAGTATGGTACAAATCAGTGAGGGACTTAGGCACTTTTGCAATTTACCGACACAATTTATCTCAAAACTTACAACTTATCAGCAGTTGTTCCCAAAATTATGAAGAAACATCCACATATCATGAAAAGCACCATAATGCCCACTACTGTTCCGAGAATACTTCTTGGATCGATTTTGCAGTACAAAATTCTATAATAATCGAAAATAAAAACATTTTCCAAACAGTCTTCTGTACTTTTAATAAAATTGCAGCGAACTTCATATGGCATGGACTGAACGATAGCACAACCGGGCTAAAATAATGATAAAGTCATTATATATAATATACATAAAGGTAAAGGTACATATGAAGCTCTTGGTGAAACAAGGGCTCAACTAACATTTTCAGTCTTTCGACAAAACGGAGATTTACTATGCTCAGAAAGTCACTTTTCTACTTTTCACTTTGAGGATATACCTTCTTTGGTGGCAGTGTGGTATTTTATTGAGCAAAAGGTTGTAGTACAGCATTGAGCATCTTGCTCTCTTCATTTGGCATTATAATCTTTCATTTTCACTAGTTTTGTTCCACCAAGCTCTTCTTGTAGATATGAAGATAGGTTTGATTTTATAGAACTTACCAATTTTATATCACTTACGAAACTCTCATGGCGTTCAAAATACGGAGATGTTTGTAGGCTAGTGTTGTAGTTTTCGTAAAGTGCCATTAAATGTATTTTTCAAAAATGTTAATTAAAATAAAATACATAAAATAAAACTGCGTTTTATGAAAAAAAAAACAAAAAAAAAATGTACGAACAAGCAAAAAAATTTCTTGACAATTTTTACGTAGATAAATTCGTTGAGTCTGAAATAATTTAGGGTACAACATAGAACTTTTAAGTTAAAAAGCAAAAAAAATAAACAAAGCACTTCAAGTGAAATGTGACATTAAAGAGTTATATATAGTATAAAAATATATATAGTGAAAAAATCCGATCAGGGTCAGATCACGGAAATACTTTTAGAGGAGGCGGAATTCAGTGCCGGATCGAGTATAATTGGCGCTCTGCTCAGAAAATTGCTTAAGTGCGGCTCTCTAGCCGTTTTTGAACCAAAAACCGCAGGTTAAAGGTTCAAAACCAAATTGTTTTTTAAAGATTTTTTGGTTCAAAAATAGCCGAAGGGCGCAAATCTTGATAGAAATAAATCTTTTTTTTTTAAATAAAAAAAAATAATATCGTTTTAAGTTAAAGATCAAAAAAAAAGAAAAAGTTTTTTCTAACTTAAAACTATTTGTTAGCATTCCAGTTATCTATAATTTAAAAAAAAAATTGTTAATTTCTTACGAGATTTGCGCTCTCTAACAATTTTTTACCCATCTCTAGGTAAAAAAGTGGACGTAAGGCCAAGAAGCCGAAACTTGAAAATAAGTACAGGTTACCTAGTGCACAGAAAAACTTGAGGCACTCGTATACCAAAGCCGAAAAACAGCATCAGGTCACCAATGTCGGAAAAAACCCTCGAGCGTTTTGTGTACGAAAAGCCCAAAAGCGTCCAAAAGTATATTGTAAGCAATTTCACGAGCACAGTATTCATGAATTTTTCAACTGTTTATAGAGAAAAAAAATAAAGGCATCCGACAAAGCGCCCCTCACGAAAGGGCACACTGTTTTGTTGAACGGGTTGAACACCCCTCGAGCCGGCACTGGCTGCTTTTTAATAAATTCAAGCTTTCTATTTAGCAGAAACTTTCGGCTGCGTTGCAGTTAATAACATTTCACCAAATTGAATATTATAAAGGGTCTTCAAATTTGAGATATGTTTTTAAGCTTGCTGCTATTTTTTTTAAAGGTATACCGATGAGAACGAAATTTTTTTTTTTATTACTAACCGGAATTAATGTAATTTAATTTCCAATAAAAATGAACAAAAATTTCACACAATTAATGTCTTTTATTTAAAATTTAAAAAGATGCCTCAAATTTGAGCACCATTTTGTTAAAATTTAGGAGTTTTTCGAATAAAATTTATTATATTTTTATGAACAATTAGTAGGGCTCAAATTAAGGCTGTGCAACGAGCCGAACTCGTTCACGAGATTTTCAAAAAACTGCAGCACCGAACCAAGTTCGTTTAGCTCGACTCAACTCAGTTCGTTTAGTTCGAGTTGTTCGCTCACATCTCGCTATTTTGCAACTGTTTGTGACCGCATACAAGCCGTTCGAAGAAATGTAATGAAAATTGTTGGAAAAAAGTGGAAACTCAAACGAACGAGTTTGCTCGAAACTGATGAGTTGCAAACGTATGATATGAACAACGAACGAACTAAACATAAGTTGCATCGAACGAATCGAGCTGTTCGAGTTTGACTCGTTGGCAAAAGTTGGGAAATGTTCGATCAGCTCGTTGCACAACCTTAGGGGCCATCCATTAATGACGTGATGTGTTTTTTTGAAAATCCGGACCTCCACTCCCCTTGCTGAAACTTGGTGAGTTCTGGCGGGACCCCTCCTTCCCTTTCGTGAGACTATAATAATGTCACTCTCTGCATTATAACGTTGATGTGAGATTTTCATTGGCCCTGAGATTTGGTGTAATTTTGCCGGACCCCCTCCCCCCCCCCTACTTGACTCACGTAATTAATGAACAGCACTTTACTTCAATTTCATAACTTTTCCATTTAGTTACAGGCTTTCAAAGTCATTTCTTGATCACAAATCAGCATTGACTGCACACCCTTTACGTGATTTGCTTATTCTGAAAATCTTTTTTTTGCAATTTGTGGCATTTTTATTTAACACCATTCTGTGCTTTCCCTTTTTACTAACACACTTTTTTCTTTTTTATTTTGCTTTTGTTCACAGGTTTATGCTGTAGTTGTATCCCATGAGCAAACTTCAGGCGATTTATCTCCAGCTGCTGTTAGCTACACAAGCGGATTTTATCAGATTCCCGTTATTGGCATATCCTCTCGAGATGCCGCATTTTCCGATAAAAATATTCATGTCTCCTTTTTGCGTACCGTACCACCGTATTATCATCAGGCTGATGTCTGGCTGGAAATGCTCAGTCATTTTGGTTACACGAAGGTAAATACAGAAATTGATTGTGGGTGGTGGTAGCTTTTGCTGCCTATACCGGGAGAAAAACATTTTTCAATGCAAATAAGTAAACTTTGAGGAAGAAGTTCATATGCATTTCATTGAGGAAATTATCATTTTTGACTGCTAATCCTTCCAACAACTTCCTAGTTAAATAAACTAAAATGAAAATTAATGAAAGAGCTAATAATGTTTAGCACAAAATTTTTTCTCAGTGTATCAACTATTTGCAGACTTGCTTGAATATAATTTTCCAGCTTATAAGTTGATTCGCAACCAATCCATTCAATTGAATTGGTGTACTTTTATGCTTCCTTCCTTTAACTTTTGTTGATTTGCTTTTGCAGGTGATAATAATTCATAGTTCCGATACGGATGGTCGTGCAATTTTGGGTCGCTTCCAGACTACATCGCAAACCAATTATGATGACATCGATGTACGAGCTACAGTTGAGATGATCATTGAGTTTGAACCGAAATTGGAGAGTTTCGCTGAACATTTGATTGATATGAAAACAGCGCAATCGAGGGTTTATTTAATGTATGCCAGGTAAGTGGACAGATCATATGAGTAAGTGCTCTGAAAACACTAACTACGAGTATTTTCGTATTGTTTTTTTTTTTTTGAATAAAAAAGCCATTTTTTTTCGTAAAACGACTTTGTCCAAGAGCAATTAGTATAATAAAAGGTGATTTTTAAAGTCTTTGGTTTTTGAAAATTAAAAAAAGAACAGAAAACTTGCAAAAGTGAATAAAATATTTATTTGGTGCAATACATCAATTTCTGCCATTTACTTTTTAAAGATTACATTATGTAAATGTTGCCCGCAGCTATGCCTGAGGTGGTCCATCCGTAAACTCTAATTTTTTTTGTGCTCCCAACCCACAGTGGATGAGCATCTATGGAACAGCGCTCATAAATAGTAATAATTGCGCTAGACTCTTGAAATTTGGTACAGATGTTCCTTAGGACCTAAATATGAATATGAAAAAAAATCGGTTCCCGAACCTCCCATACGAAGGTCGGATGTGGTTGAGATTTTTTCTTCAAAGTGGGTATTATCAATTTCTATTAATTTGACAATGCTGATTTCAAAAATTTTATAGATTTTGCGATATCTTTTATAGTTTTGACACAGACTTTTTTATGTTAAAACAACAAAAGATTTGAAGATATGAAAAAATCAGTTCACGGACACGCCTAACTCCCATACCATACCATGGAATAAGGTTACTTCAAAATGGTCATCAATTTTCATTAAGTTGGCAATACTGATTTCAAAAATGCTTTGCGATATCTTTTATAGTTTACAAGTTATTGGAGAAAAACATTTTCGGAAGATTATCTCTTCTCTGTTTCCCTGAGTAATATATGATGATTGTCTTAAGCAATTTTTGAATCCCTAGCACTTTTATTTTTTCCAATTTATGGCTACGATCTTCCACTATGCGTCCCTAAGGCTTTTAATAGGTGATTTTAGAACCTCTGTCATATGAGAATAGCTCGATGAAATATTTTATCATTTAATGATTCATACTTAGTTTTTTATGAGTTTTAAGTGAGTAAGTAAAAAAAAAGTGGTAAGTGACAAGTTCTTCTATGGAGTGGACAAATTAACTTATTGTTTTGACTTGAAATGACCCACATGCGTACCAAAAATGTATACAATATTAATATTTTTTGGATTCTGTAGCACCGAAGATGCTCAGGTAATCTTCCGCGATGCTGCCATTTTCAATATGACCGAAGCAGGACATGTATGGATTGTAACTGAGCAAGCATTAGACGCAAAGAATTGCCCTGATGGTGTTTTGGGATTACAACTTGAACATGCCAGCAATGAGAAGGGGCACATAAGGGTATGCAGTTTTTTGTTTTACTATATTCTGTGTCTTAAGCCAAATTTACTGTCAATCGTATGGTAATCACAGGATAGCGTCTATGTACTTGCATCTGCTATAAAAGAAATGATGTCTAACGAAACTTTAACAGAAGCACCAAAGGATTGCGGCGATTCGGGTGTTAATTGGGAATCAGGTAATTGTCTCAGTCCGCATTAAACATATTGCCAGGTCATTACTATCAGTGACGTTTTTTAGGCAAACGCCTTTTTCAGTATTTAAAAACACGTAATATTACTGGCGAAACTGGGCAGGTGGCTTTTGATGACAATGGTGATCGTATCTACGCTGGTTACGATGTTGTCAACATGAGAGAGCAGCAGCAGAAGCATATTATGGGGAAATTTTTCTATGATACTGTAAGTCATATTGTCAATGGCACCCTGTAACATCTATGATATATTTTATTTTTTGGAAGGATAAAGCCAAGATGCGTTTAAAAATCAATAACAGCCAGATTTTATGGCCTGGCAAACAGACTAAGATACCTGAAGGCATTATGATACCAACACACTTAAAGGTGCTCACCATTGAGGAGAAACCATTTGTATATGTACGTAAATTGGCCGATGAGGAAGTATCATGTGATGTTGATGAGATACCATGTCCATATTTTAACGCAACTGATGGCTCAGGTAAGTTGATCCGTCAGACGCTATATAAATAACCATTATTTTGGATTACAAAATGTTTTTTAACATGTGCCCCAACGAGATATATGGAAGTAGCGTCAAAGCGGAGCACGTCAGATGGGCTTATTCGGAAGCATTTGATTCGAAATTCATTTGAAAAAAAGCTTTTATTCCGCATTCGCTGGGATTTGAACCTGGGCATTCCGTGCTGTTGCATGCGTAGTTTAATGACATCAACCAAACCTATTGTTATATTTAGGCTCCTATAGAACAGTGAGAAGCGCATTGGAAGCAGCTTCTTTTGAAGTACATTCGAAGCGCTTTGGACACGCTTCCGTTTCCCATTGGGACGTTACATTATCTTTAGTAAATTTTTTTTTTTATTTTAGAAAACTTTCATTGCTGTCGCGGATATTGTATCGATCTACTTATTGCACTTTCGCATCGTATAAATTTCACATACAACTTGGCTCTATCACCTGATGGCCAATTTGGTCACTATATACTAAAGAATCAAACAACCGGCACTATGTCATCGGTGAAAAAAGAATGGACTGGACTTATTGCTGAAGTGGTGAATGAACGTGCCGACATGATTGTGGCACCACTCACTATTAACCCGGAGCGTGCCGAGTTTATTGAATTTTCCAAACCATTCAAGTATCAGGGCATCACAATACTCGAAAAGAAACCGTCACGTTCGAGTACTTTGGTGTCTTTTAAGCAACCATTTAGCAACACGCTTTGGATTTTGGTTGTGGTGTCAGTACATGTCGTAGCGCTGGTGCTGTATCTACTAGATAGGTTAGACAGTTTGACACTTTAAATGCACTGCAAACAGTACATAGTACTCTTTCCGCTCAATAGATTTTCCCCTTTTGGACGCTTCAAACTTTCGCATGCCGATAGCACCGAGGAGGATGCACTGAATTTGAGCTCAGCCATCTGGTTTGCTTGGGGTGTTCTACTCAATAGCGGCATAGGTGAGGGAACACCACGCAGCTTCTCAGCACGTGTATTAGGTATGGTATGGGCCGGATTCGCTATGATTATTGTAGCCTCCTACACTGCCAATTTGGCTGCGTTTCTTGTGTTGGAGCGTCCTAAGACTAAACTGAGCGGCATTAATGATGCACGTTTGCGCAATACAATGGAGAATCTAACTTGTGCCACGGTGAAGGGTTCATCGGTTGATATGTACTTTCGGCGTCAGGTAGAACTATCGAATATGTATCGGACAATGGAGGCAAATAATTACAATACTGCAGAGCATGCCATACGAGATGTAAAAAATGGGTAGATATACGATGGGTAGACATGCAAACATACAGTGCTGAAATCTTTTCTTACAGTAAACTAATGGCATTCATATGGGACTCATCGCGTCTTGAATATGAGGCCTCAAAAGATTGTGAATTGGTAACAGCTGGTGAGCTTTTCGGACGCAGTGGTTATGGCATAGGACTTCAGAAGGGTTCACCATGGACGGATGCGGTTACTTTGGCGATTTTAGAATTTCACGAGAGTGGTTTTATGGAAGCCATGGATAAGCAATGGATCTTCCAAGGTACAACCGCACATCAATGTGAAATATTTGAGAAAGCGCCCAATACTTTGGGCTTAACAAATATGGCTGGCGTTTTTATACTAGTAGCTGCTGGTATAGCAGGTGGCGTTGGTTTAATAATTATTGAGGTAGTCTACAAGAAACATCAGGTTAAGAAACAAAAACGTTTGGATATTGCACGGCATGCAGCGGACAAATGGCGTGGAACTATAGAGGTGGGTCGATTTTATTATTAACACTACGGTTAAAGCAGAGAAAGTGGGCTGTAAGTGTGGTAAAACAGAATTTACTTAATTTCTATGGATCTTAATAAAAAATACAACTAAACTTGGCTACGTACAAGAATATATGCAGTTTTAAATAACTGCCACGCCTTCATCTATGCATTACAATTACCATGACAAAGTGAATATATGCTGAGTGTTGTTTATAAAAAGTGTACCATCTGGTTCAATGCCACCCTTATAGACTCAACTGCTAATACCTAGTTCTCAACAACACTTGATCTAAAATATATACTATTTATATTATATATATGTTTTGGAGATATACATACATAGATGCATTCTTACTTTAAAAGTCCTAAGCTTTTGTCTTTATTTTGCCTTGAAATACCTGTTCTTTCTAATTTCTTTCTTCATCCGACAGAAACGTAAAACCATACGCGCTTCACTTGCCATGCAGCGTCAGTACAATGTCGGTTTGAATTCTAATCCGGGCACAATTAGTTTTGCTGTCGATCGCAGCCGTTTGCCGCGCTTAGCAGCACGTGGTCCAGAATGCGCTTGGCCTGGTGATGGTGATCTGATGCGTAACCGCCGAAAAATTGATGACAGCGGTAGCGGCATTGAGCAGCGTAAGGTAGGAGGTGCACGCGCACCACCACTTGGTAAGACACGCCCACAAACGCATTTGGTACCACAAGCACGTTATTCAACAGCGCATGCAAGTAATGTATCACATTTAGTGGTTTAAACTATGATACAAGTAAGCTAAATTCAAAGAGCTAAGCACAGTTTAAAGGCCGTATGACACTTAAATTAAATTTTTTTTAAATTTACAAATCAAATGTGTAATATAAGAGAAACTTCATTTTTTACTTAGAACTGAAGCGCAAGAAAATTTTATCTGAGAATCGAAATAGAACCAAAAATATTAAATTTATTATATCAAGAAATGTCATTTGCAGGAAATTTGCTCAGCGTTGAAATTTTATGTTAAAATATTTTTTATATGAAAAAAGTTATTTAAATTTATAAAGTTAACAGTTGATGGAATTAAGTGTAGTTTAAGTTTAAGAGAAAAAAAGTCGCGCTTTTGGAAAGTCAGTAAAAATATCACGCTACTGCTTTAAAGAACACAGCTCAATCAAAAATTATGTTAAATTATATAAACGAAAACTCGTACAAAATATCACTAAAATGCCAAATTTTAATATAAATATTTATAATATAAAAAAAGACATACTTAATTGTTAATAATCTTAAAGTTTGTTTTCTCAAAAATGCAATTGAATTCATCCGACGCAAGGGTCAGACCCGTGAACAAAATTTTGAGTGGGGTCTAATCTTTTTTTAAAGAATGAATAATAATCTTTATGTGCCAAAATACGCAATTGAATCAATACCACGCTTATAGTACGTGAATAGAGCCAAAATCAATGTCGAGAACCCACCTAGTGACATCCAAAATCTATGTTTAAACTTTTCCCATTGACACCTTTGGGGGATCGAGGCCTTCCCTGGCAACTTTCAAAATCCATTTTCGACTTGTGCCAAATAAACTCCATAGGGAATCGTATTTTAAACAGCGATAAAAAACAAATCGAGACAACATGATTTTTCCTATACGTTAGAGCAAGATTCACAATATATCTTTCTTTAGTTTCCATTGCATATCTTGCTCTAACATATGGAAAAAATCAGGTTATACCGTTTTGTTTTTTCCCACCATCGCATCTTGTTCCAATTGTGTTCGTACGTTAAAATTAACATAACTAATTGATGAATAGCAATTGTGTAACCATTTTCAGAAAATTGATGTTGACAGACGAGAGTATACATTTTTTCAGTATTTTCTCCTCTAACTCCCCCTTTGCTGCTAAGCAAAAAAAAATAAAATTTGGTTAAGTGCCTTTTATTTGTAAAACTCCACAGCTGCGTAAGACCCCAAAAATATAAAATCTGCACAATTTTTCCATTTCCAGATTAATGTTCGCATTATTTATTCACCCACTTATCTCGATTTTTATAAAACTGTCACGTGAAGGTTGGCGTTTATTTATTTATTATGTTTAATTTGTTATGAACTTTATGCCCTGTTATACAATAAAGTAATATAAATGTATACATTAAGTTTCTTAAAATAAAGTGAGCAACACTCACAAATTAAATGAAAAAATTAAAAAAAAATCAATGTTATAGTAACCTTTAACATTAAATAAAAACAACTCGCCGAAATGGTTATACCAACTATTAATTTTACTAAAATGTTAAGATGTGATGTTTTTGATGTAATAAAATATAAACTTGAAATAATACAAAAATGTGTTTTTCGATTTCTTATTAAAAATAAGATTTGATATGATTTTAGGACTGATTTGACTTTACTTCGGCAAAGGCCCACCCATAAAACTATGTTCTGAAATTTTCATCAAAATAATTTTCAACGAGAAAAATTACCCTTATAACCCCGCAGCAAATATATAATAAGCAACATCGATGCATAGAAATGCTCAGAAACTCCAGCTATAACTGTAAATTCTTTTTACAAAGCGATGGAGGCAGTTTGCCTACATCTCTACATACAATGTGTAACAAACGAAAGGCATATTGCCTTAAAACATCGCTTACTAAGTGCCTGTGTAGTTTATCGAGTTGCCTACACCTCAACATACAAAGCATGCATATAACAGGCAAGACCCTTTACATCTTCATATACAAAGTTAGCAGATGACAAACATTTTCTCTAAGTTTGCGAAATGGTAGACAAACAAAATATTCTATTACAAACATTTTTTTAACAAATTAAGAAATTAAAATGGAAATTATATTTAATATTGACGATAATGGAAAAAATATATATTTATGTCGGACGCAGAATGCGAGGGTTCAAAACCTAAAACCGATAATTCGCACGATACAAATAAGTTACTTTTCGTCGAAAAATTTTCGGAGTACTCTGTTTATTTGCCGATGGGAACAAAATAGTTTTGGGCATCTTTGAATCGAGTAGAAAAAAGCGCAAGACCTGCCACAAGGTTGAAAACTTTGAATCTTCATATAATTTTTAACAATATGAGTATATGTTCGACGTTTTACATTGCAAACGCATTATTTCTCTCTACTGACTGGACTATGTTGCTTGAATTTAAATTTAAGAATTTAGTATCCAAACGTATTTTGAAATTAACATTTTCTTTTATCGTTTTCATTGGATTTGATGTTCTGTTGAATTGAAATGAAATTTGATAGTTGCTTTAATAGAAAATGCTTCTTATTTGGAATCGCTTATTGTAGTACAAAATGTGCTTTAAACAAATATACAATATAACACAGGATTATGTTTGATATGAAGTAAAACAAATGTAAATGTAATAACAAATCATTATAACAAAACTCTACTAATTAGCAAATTTCCTAGGCAGAGTGTACCATTTCAAAGTTATCGTTCAAATATTTGAAAAAGATTTTTCACAAAACCCTTAGAAATGAAAACAGTGTCATTTTGAATGGCGTACAGTGGGGCAAAAAGCACATATATACACGAATAAATTGATTTTGCTATTCTAGCTTAGAAACGATTTAAATTTTTTCTTCAATGAAAAGTAATAAAATTTTGCGATTTTTGAAATTTTCAGACTGTATTATGGTAAAGTCTTGTTCTTTCTTCTCGAAATTCATTACTAATGATTTTCTTACAATTTTTTTTTATGTTTAATATGTTTGATATGTATGTACGATTATTTAAGCATGTTTTTTGTCCCACTGTACTGCGGTATTATAGCAAATTATTCGTACTATTTTATAATTTTCAGGAAATTACTTTTTATCATGTAACATTTTGCTCAGTATTCCAAAAATCTGACTATAATAAAATGCATTTTTCTCTTGCAATTGCAAAATTCAAATGGCACACCCTGCAGAAGAATAAAATAAATAAATGTTTGAAAATTGAAAACAAATAAAATAACAAAAAATGCTGCAACATTTCCACTGCCCATAGTTTCATATGAATTTTGTGGTTTCTGCTGCATACGTCGTTACGACTTCAGTTTCACCCAAAAGTGCATAAACAAAAAACAAAGTGTACAGTATAACGCTAAAAATTCCAAGCGTACGACGTGCAACAAAATTTGTAAAAACACCCCAAATTAGAGTACCAATTAAGATAATCTCAAGAAATACAATGCAGTTTTCACCCAAGGCGCCCTTGTTTATCTGAAAAGTTTATAAAAGTATTATAAATTTGTATTTTTTTTTATAATTTTACGATATTTCACATACTTCGATCTCATGATCCTTATGTTTTACAGTTTTATATAGCAAAGTGGCACCCATAGCCAATAGAGAATCTAAAGTGAAATTATAAAAATTTTGTTAAAAAACCTGCCAGTATAACTTTTGCTTTTTTACCAATGCTGTTTATATAAAATTCCTTACATGAAAAGGGTTTGTAACGCTTTTACGCAAAATATACTAAGCCGATTTTAATAGTTTCTTTTTTAAAACAACATATTTGTGCTAAAGAAGGTTATTGCTTATATTTTATGTAAAATATCCTTTTTATATCCAATTTGATATAAGTTTTATCTAAGAGAAATTGATGAAAACTGTACGAGCAAACGCATCGGATGTCCTTCTTTGGGGCTTGTTAATGAAGTACTAGTGAACCCTTTCCAAAAAAAAAATTATTCGTCTTTTTCAATAGAATAAAAAAGAATATATTATTTTCAAATGGAACTGAGTTCTTAAGATTAATTGTTATAATTTCAAATGCTTAAAAAATTCGTAGATCACTTAAGATAGGCCCCCATCCCTAACCCCATATAATTTACACTAAAAACGTACGATGTGAGAAATTAAATTATATCACTTACTAAACAGTGGCCCACCAAAGCAGGCGGCATAGCCCATCCTTGGATAGCCTTGACGTGCTAGCGCCAAATTTGATACCACATCTCCAATGCTATTGCCCCAAGCCAGTATGGTGCAGCCGAGAAAAGCATTACTGCTATAACACACCACACCCAAGACATATAGAATTTGCACTGTTTCAGAAGCACACGAATAAATAACAAAGCATGAACCAAAAATGCTATACAGGCCACAAAGCTGAAAAGTTCCAAGAAAAATTTTAATGAATTTAGATCAAAATTACAAACTGATGGCTTAGTATGCAAACCAGCTTACTTTGTGTTCGGTTTGTATTTGGCATATTATGTATCTTTCCAATTTTTGATATGGGGAGAGATCTTTTAAGAAACCTATACTGTAGTAAATAGGAGGTAAAGCTAATATGTAACGCTTTACGATTTTCTTAACATGACTTTTTTAGCACTCAAAATATACCGTTGTAGAGTCGGACCCATAACACAAGTGCAACCTATACAAAACGGCAAACATTATTATACATATGGGCCATTCTATAACTGTTTTGAATTTTCATTTGGATGGGATCTCAAAAAATTCACAAAAAAATAAATATATAATAGTGCACATCAAAAATCGGGAGCCCAAAGTTTCACTTTGTCACAATCAAAAATATTTCAATTCAAAAATTACTTTCTTGTCAACACAAAATGACAGCTGAAGTTGCCGTCGTACGTCTCAATTCAGTTTACTTGAACAGATCTTATGACTACTATACCGTCCAACGGTTCTTATGCAGGCGTTATTTCGGTCAATCGTCCGTATTCTGCTTGCCGCATTACTGTGTAAAATCTGTACGCAGATTTAAGTCGCATGTAAAGTCGGATGAACAAGTTGTAGCGCATGAGGCGAACGTACGTACTCAGTCGTGCTGACGGTGTTATGAAATGTCGTAACGTCTGAAGCTTTTATTAAAGCTTTCGTTTATCCTTCGCAACATGGCGATTACGGAATGAAATAAATAAATTGTATTTGTTCAGAGAATAAGCGCATAAAATAAATAAATTATATTTGATTTTGGTCAGAGAATAAGCGCATAATTAAATAAATGAATTTTATTGTAAGCACTACACGTGCTCTCCCTTATATTGAATTAAGCAATGAAGACAATTGAATGCTACAAAAACTCACCCATCTTCAAGAAATTTCGTTTATGATGTGCTACGAAAAGCGACGATATGCACTATAATTATATTGGCTAACACTTTTTTCGAACTCATTTTAAAGCACTCACTTCATTTACGTTTTTTCATAATTATTTTACTTTTTATTTGAATTTTAATTTCATAAGCAACCGGTGGAAGTCGTTATTCATTACGACTGATGCAAATGCAAAACGATTCACTTTTAGGGCTGCCATTGCTTATAAAACAAATTATGTAGTGGAAGTCAAAAGAGGTATAAATTTTACCAAGTGGCTTAAAGACGCTAACATATACATGTGGTAATCAGAAACTTCCTGACGTTTGCTATTACAAGAAAATTTTAAGGAGACACTTAAATTTTCTGCAGAACCATTAACCCTTTCAATGTGTCAAAGGTTATACGGTACTATAGTTTCGATTTAGAAAAATGCAGATATCTCGGGTTTGAAATAAGAAAATGATATACGGTTCACGGCATTCTTTTAAGGGAACGGCGGTAAAATAATACTTGAGGTGTTGCAACTAGTGGAAAATCGGTACTTTTTTACTTTTGTCCGGTCAATTTTCAACTTTTTTTTATAAGATAGAAAGAAGAAGAAGAAAAACTAATGATGAATTCGAATTCCCCGATCGATAATTGAACGAAAACGATACCAACTTTGTTGGAAAATTTGATAACCTCTGTAACTGACACCATTTTTTAAATCAATATTTTTGAAAATGGGTTGTCTACTTAAAACAGAGGGCGTTAATCCAGTTTTCAATATTAACCTTAATCCTAGTAATGAGCTTTGTCCAGACATATAAGGCTATTGTAATCCGCTGACACATCGTGAAAAAATTAAAAAGTTTATATTTTGAACCGCTCTAATGTATGTATGTATGGTTTGTCCAACAAAGCTAAAAATTGACTGAATTTCCACACTCGTAGAGTTATACTGTGAGGATGGAAGTCATCAAAGATTCGTTTCCACCCACAACTGTCACATAGCAGCGCATCAATATCCACCAAAAAGGAGATTTATTTTTATTACATATATATTTAGCTATTATTGAACACAACAGTATTTGAAGTCATTTATTTTTATTTATTTCCTTTTTATTCATAAATTACTAAGCTACAGAAGAAAAAAAATAACAACCTAAGCGTAGACTAATTAATAAAAATAAGATTAGTTAGGTACAACATAAGTCATAGTACACATAAGTCATAGTACACATAAGTCAAACTGACATAAAAAGAATCAGCATGCGGTACCCCTGCTCGACAAGCTGTCATGGAAAAGTTCAGAGAACAGCTGTTAAAGCTTCATATCAGAAAGCTGTTATGGAAAAGTTTAGCGAACAGCTGTTAAAGCTTGATTACAGAAAAAAAGCTACAGGCAAAAAGGTTACTTGCGACAGATCGCGACTCAGAATTTTAATTCTTCGGAGGACCACAGCAGCGAGCAGTTCACCATCATCCTAGCAGCAGTAGTAAGAACATTAAATACTAATCCATAAATTCTCTCATAGGTTTCAGCAGTGAATTTAGGACACAAGTGCAAGTCGCTCTTGCGTGGTGCTTGGGTTCTCTATTCAATCAGATAGCCGCGGACACACAAGTGTATCGTCGCCTTTGCGTGGTACTTGTGCGCCGCCGTTGGGAGAGTAGGCCGACGAGTACGTTGGGTTAACGTATGCAAGTGCAAGTCGCCTTTGCGTTGTACTTGTATGCAGTAGCAAAACGACGTCGAGAGAATAGGCCAACGGCTACGTTGAGTTAACGTATGCAAGTACAAGTCGCCTTTGCGTTGTACTTGTATGCAGTAGCAAAACAACGTCGAGAGAATAGGCCGACGGCTACGTTGAGTTAACGTATGCAAGTGCAAGTCGCCTTTGCGTTGTACTTGTATGCAGTAGCAAAGCACCGTCGAGAGAATAGGCCGACGACTACGTTGAGTTAACGTATACAAGTACGAGTCGCCTTTGCGTTGTACTTGTATGCAGTAGCAAAACACCGTCGAGAGGGTAGGCCGACGGATACGTTGAGTTAACGTATGCAAGTGCAAGTCGCCTTTGCGTTGTGCTTGTATGCAGTAGCAAAGCACCGTCACGAGAGTAGGCCGTCACAGTCAGAGCATCCGTCGAGCAAGTATACTGTCGCCTTTGCGTGGTACTTGTGCGCCGTAATAAGACGCCGCCGTCAAAAGAGTAGGTCGACGGACACGTTGGGTTAACGTATACAAGTGCAAGTCGCTTTTGCGTTGCGCTTGTATGCACTAGCAAAGCACCGTCAAGAGAGTAGGTCGACGGACACGTTGGGTTAACGTATACAAGTGCAAGTCGCCTTTGCGTTGCGCTTGTATGCACTAGCAAAGCACCGTCACGAGAGTAGGCCGTCACAGTCAGCGCATCCGTCGAGCAAGTATACTGTCGCCTTTGCGTGGTACTTGTGCGCCGTAGTAAGACGCCGTCGTCTAGAAAATAGGTCGGCGGGTACGTTGAATTAGCGTATACAAGTACAAGTCGCCCTTGCGTTGTACTTGTATGCAATAATAAAGCGCAGTCGGAAGAATAGGCCGTCGTAGGTGCAATAGGACGTTGCTGACCAAGCAAGGAACCTCAGCGGAAACAGGGCAACGGCAAATCTAGGAAAAATAAGTATTTTGAACGTATCATTTCTTTCTTGCTAAATGTTAATTTATACACCGGTGAATTTATATTATTAAGACTACTGAAGTAAAGTGGATTCTTTTAAAACTAAAACACACAAACGTTTTTTATTAAACTCCCGGAAAAGAACTTTGTTAGCCACCTGCAAAATATAAATTTTTGTACACGAACCTTGGACACCGTCGAGCCAAGACCCTGGCGGAAAGGTTCGTTACAATGGCGCCCGAGCAGGGACACAGGCTAAACATATAGAAATTAATAAAAAAAACGAGGCCGGGAGTTTCTTTCATGTGTGTTACAAATCCACTTTAGAACAATAGCATATATATCAAAGAGAATACGCGATTCCTCGAAGAGAGGAAAATTAAAGACATTATTTAATTACAAATAACCACTAATGAAGATAAATAGAAATATTTATCCATATAAAATTCTACAGCCATTAGCAGTAGTAGCCATTAGCGTAGCAGCATAGCAGCCATCAGCACACAGCATCTCCAGTGAAACATAGCCGTTAGCGTATCAGCATAGCAGCAATTAGCACACAGCATCTACAAGTGAAGCATACAGTGTATAAACATCCCATCCTTAGTGCGCGAAAATAAAACTCATTGAAATGAAAAGAAACAGTGAAATCCGTCGATAGAGACAAAAATTAGTGTTCGGAGTGAATTTGACAGTCAAAAAAAAAAATCAGACAGTGAGATCCAAACAGTGTAGAGAAAATCAGACAGTGAACAAAAAGAAACATAGGTAAAAAAAAAATATACTTGAACAGTGCAAGCCCACTATGAAAACAGTGAAAAAAAAATGTGTGTAAATAGATAATAAAGTGCACAATAAGAAACTTAGAAAAAAAAATAGCAAAGCACATTGAAAATAAAAAAAAGAAATAAACTTTTTTTTGAAAAAAAAGCAAGAAAAAAAATACACATACATACTTACTTTAGCGGAAAAAATGTTGAATGCGTCGAAGGCTTCATTTTCGTCAACGACTTTTCGTCACGAGGCAACAACGAAGTACCCAGCAGAGTCCCAACAGAGATTCAACGGCAGAGTCAACCGCAGAGTCAACAGCAGCGTCAACAGCAGAGTTCCCAGCAGAGTCTCAACAGAGTTCCCAGCAGAGTCCCAACAGAGTTCCCAGCAGAGTCCCAACAGAGTTCCAAGCAGAGTCAACCGCAGAGTCAACAGCAGAGTTCCCAGCAGAGTCAACCGCAAAATCAACAGCAGAGTCCCGACAGAGTTCCCAGCAGAGTCTCAACAGAGTTCCCAGCAGAGTCCCAACAGAGTTCCCAGCAGAGTCCCAACAGAGTTCCCAACAGAGTCAACCGCAGAGTCAACAGTAGCGTCAACAGCAGAGTTCCCAGCAGAGTCAACAGTAGCGTCAACAGCAGAGTCAACCGCAGAATCAACAGCAGAGTCCCAACAGCGTTCCCAGCAGAGTCCCAACAGAGTTCCCAGCAGAGTCCCAACAGAGTTCCCAGCAGAGTCAACTGCAGAGTCAACAGTAGCGTCAACAGCAGAGTTCCCAGCAGAGTCAACAGTAGCGTCAACAGCAGAGTTCCCAGCAGAGTCAACCGCAGAATCAACAGCAAAGTTCCCAGCAGAGTCCCAACAGAGTTCCCAGCAGAGTCAACCGCAGAATCAACAGCAAAGTTCCCAGCAGAGTCCCGACAGAGTTCCCAGCAGAGTTCCCAGCAGAGTCAGCCGTAGAATCAACAGCAAAGTTCCCAGCAGAGACCCAACCAAGTTCCTAGACGAGTCAAAACCAGAAATCTAAGCAACATGAACATCAAAAATACCAGCAGAGTTTACTTCAGAAAAAAAAGGAGTTGGAGCCAAAATTATCCGCACAGCCCACCTCAGTGAAATTAAACCCTTCAATTTATAAAATGTAAACCTCAGTTCCTGCCTAAACTAATTTCTCCTTTTTCTAATTTTCAGTTGCAAGCTCAAAAAGAAACAAAAATTCAACTTGAACAAACGATAACCAGAAATGTCACGGGCACATACTAGGAGCATCCAACTCAAACGTTATCGACAGCGTAGTAGCAGCAGCTCCTCTGAGAGAGATGTGAGTTCCACCTCTGACAGTGTTGATGTCTCCGGAGATGAACCATTGCGAATGAATCTCCGTCTTGAGTATCGAGAGGAAAAGTTGCCAGTAATATTGCAGTTTCAAACGCCCTAGCTCCAGCAAGCAGCCTGAGTGCGAAGACAACACCGGCCATACAAGGCAACATAATGACAAAGAACTTGGTGTAGGAATCCCGACACAACAGATCGGGGATCGACTGGCAAGCACTGGTCTTAGTTCATTCAACGAGACTACAATCACCAAGCTGCGAGAAAAGTTTCCTATGAGAAAATGTTTTGTCCAGATCTGCATCAGCAGAGGTCGTCTTTCAGATTGTGGAGCCTCCGCAATGACATCGTTCAAGTACAATCAATTCTCCCCGGGAGTAAGCGGGAATTGTGAGGATGGAAGTCATCAAAGATTCGTTTCCACCCACAACTGTCACATAGCAGCGCATCAATATCCACCAAAAAGGAGATTTATTTTTATTACATATATATTTAGCTATTATTGAACACAACAGTATTTGAAGTCATTTATTTTTATTTATTTCCTTTTTATTCATAAATTACTAAGCTACAGAAGAAAAAAAATAACAACCTAAGCGTAGACTAATTAATAAAAATAAGATTAGTTAGGTACAACATAAGTCATAGTACACATAAGTCATAGTACACATAAGTCAAACTGACATAAAAAGAATCAGCATGCGGTACCCCTGCTCGACAAGCTGTCATGGAAAAGTTCAGAGAACAGCTGTTAAAGCTTCATATCAGAAAGCTGTTATGGAAAAGTTTAGCGAACAGCTGTTAAAGCTTGATTACAGAAAAAAAGCTACAGGCAAAAAGGTTACTTGCGACAGATCGCGACTCAGAATTTTAATTCTTCGGAGGACCACAGCAGCGAGCAGTTCACCATCATCCTAGCAGCAGTAGTAAGAACATTAAATACTAATCCATAAATTCTCTCATAGGTTTCAGCAGTGAATTTAGGACACAAGTGCAAGTCGCTCTTGCGTGGTGCTTGGGTTCTCTATTCAATCAGATAGCCGCGGACACACAAGTGTATCGTCGCCTTTGCGTGGTACTTGTGCGCCGCCGTTGGGAGAGTAGGCCGACGAGTACGTTGGGTTAACGTATGCAAGTGCAAGTCGCCTTTGCGTTGTACTTGTATGCAGTAGCAAAACGACGTCGAGAGAATAGGCCAACGGCTACGTTGAGTTAACGTATGCAAGTACAAGTCGCCTTTGCGTTGTACTTGTATGCAGTAGCAAAACAACGTCGAGAGAATAGGCCGACGGCTACGTTGAGTTAACGTATGCAAGTGCAAGTCGCCTTTGCGTTGTACTTGTATGCAGTAGCAAAGCACCGTCGAGAGAATAGGCCGACGACTACGTTGAGTTAACGTATACAAGTACGAGTCGCCTTTGCGTTGTACTTGTATGCAGTAGCAAAACACCGTCGAGAGGGTAGGCCGACGGATACGTTGAGTTAACGTATGCAAGTGCAAGTCGCCTTTGCGTTGTGCTTGTATGCAGTAGCAAAGCACCGTCACGAGAGTAGGCCGTCACAGTCAGAGCATCCGTCGAGCAAGTATACTGTCGCCTTTGCGTGGTACTTGTGCGCCGTAATAAGACGCCGCCGTCAAAAGAGTAGGTCGACGGACACGTTGGGTTAACGTATACAAGTGCAAGTCGCTTTTGCGTTGCGCTTGTATGCACTAGCAAAGCACCGTCAAGAGAGTAGGTCGACGGACACGTTGGGTTAACGTATACAAGTGCAAGTCGCCTTTGCGTTGCGCTTGTATGCACTAGCAAAGCACCGTCACGAGAGTAGGCCGTCACAGTCAGCGCATCCGTCGAGCAAGTATACTGTCGCCTTTGCGTGGTACTTGTGCGCCGTAGTAAGACGCCGTCGTCTAGAAAATAGGTCGGCGGGTACGTTGAATTAGCGTATACAAGTACAAGTCGCCTTTGCGTTGTACTTGTATGCAATAATAAAGCGCAGTCGGAAGAATAGGCCGTCGTAGGTGCAATAGGACGTTGCTGACCAAGCAAGGAACCTCAGCGGAAACAGGGCAACGGCAAATCTAGGAAAAATAAGTATTTTGAACGTATCATTTCTTTCTTGCTAAATGTTAATTTATACACCGGTGAATTTATATTATTAAGACTACTGAAGTAAAGTGGATTCTTTTAAAACTAAAACACACAAACGTTTTTTATTAAACTCCCGGAAAAGAACTTTGTTAGCCACCTGCAAAATATAAATTTTTGTACACGAACCTTGGACACCGTCGAGCCAAGACCCTGGCGGAAAGGTTCGTTACAATACAAAAAAGCAACTGATTTTTTAGAACTTATTTACAGGGATAGGGAAAAACACATCAATTAATGTCGCCACGAACTTAATTTATATAGAATATCGCCGAATACAGCTCTTTGAAAGTGCCAATTTCTGCAAGAAAAATTAGCAAAATGGCAATTTTGAATACATGTTTCTTAAAAAAAACTTGTCTTACTGGTCTTACTCCAAGCAACTTTGTACAAATAAAAACTGTACTTTCAAAATAGTAGGAATCGAATATTTTTAAGACGATGGCAACTCACTTATTAAAAGTGAATCGTTTTCTATTTAGATCAGTCGCGATAAATACGAACTTCCGCAGGTCACTTGAATATTAAAAACAAAAAAATAAAGTGTCAAATAAATAGTGAAATAATTAATAAAACAAGTTAAAAAAGTGTTGAAAGTGAAAATAAAGAGTTGAGATAAGTGTTAGCTAAAATCAATTGGAGTGCATATCGCAATTTTTGGAGGCACGAAATTTCTTGGAGATGGGTGAGTCTTTTTAGTATTGTCTTCATTGTTTTTCATTCAATTTATTTATTTATTTATTTGAGCCAAGTGAAACCAAGTTCTACAGGCTAGATATAAAAATAAAGGAAAAATAGGAGAAAGCAGTGTTCACCATAAAATGCATTTATTTAACTATGCAGCTATTCTCTGACCAAAATTAAATGGAATTTATTTTTTTATTCATTCCCGCAATCGCCCGTTTGCAAAGGACAAACGAAAGCTTTAATGAACAAAAGAAAGCGCTTGTCATCGGCTTAGTATTGCATACGTATACACACATACACATAAGGTAAAACAATACTCAGCCGACGTTATGTGGTTGATGTCTTAGCTGAAATTTCATATTTCTTAAAGCGTCGTCTTTTGCAGAACTTAAGTATCGCTAGTAAACTTTTTTTTTGTACAAATCTGTAAAAAAGGAGTACATATTACATATCTGGTTAAAATAAAATATTAAAAATCTAATGTGAAGATTGACCAGAAATTTTATTAATTAAGTTTAATTATTTGAAAAATTAGACATGGCAAAAACTCAAACATTAAAAACTTTAAGGATGATACCACTGAAAACAATCAACAATACATACAAGCTAAAGCCTAAACCAAAATAGACGTGACGAGACGTAACGAGTAAATTCGAGTGTATGTAAAACAACGTTGTTAACCAAAATAAACGTACGTAACTGATTGAAAGTGAACGAAACATTTTGACGAGACGTACTATTCCGTAAGAACCGAACTTTGAACTGTCACTACTCGTCATAACAGCTGCTTCGGTTCGTTGGCTAACGTATTATTTTGGGTTATGTGTCAAAAGTTTTGACTCAAAACAGACGTAACGAGTAAAAACGTTCGCTCAGTTGATATCGTCTCGTCATGTCTATTTTGGTTAAGGCTTAAGTCAGTATGCTGAGTGCCAAACTCGTTGAAGGGCGTGTCACAACACAGTCGTTATGAAGTTTAAAATGGCAGATATACTTGCAAAAAGGTATCTTATAACAAAAATTTGGCGCAATAGTACCTGTGGGTGTGGCACCTCCCGTAGAAGCAAAAAAAAACGTTTAATGTTATAGATAGTGTGCTATGAGAGTAATCTTCATAAAGTTTGGTGTAGAGATGTCGGTTTTGAGCTTTGAAATTAAATGGAATTCAACAGGATTGCAGCAGTGGGCGTAACACCTATCATATTAATG
Source organism: Tricholauxania praeusta (assembly GCA_949775025.1). Lineage (NCBI taxonomy): Eukaryota > Metazoa > Arthropoda > Insecta > Diptera > Lauxaniidae > Tricholauxania > Tricholauxania praeusta. The sequence goes on from OX459029.1 coordinate 155,914,124, forward strand.
TAAAGTTGTAAGCTCTATATATTAAGTAAAGTGCAGCTATTGGTCTGAAATTTGATGCAAGTGGTTTATTATTAAGTTTATCTGAATCAAAAGTGGGCGAATTAGTACCGAGTGTGCGTGGCACCCCCATACAAGTAAAATACCTTAAGTGGCATATCTAGCGAAACATGTGAACAATCACACTAAAATTTGGTGTAAGAGTGTTGTTTATGGAAAGCTATTTCTGTATCATAATCGGACTGGATTGTACCAGTAGCTGTGTCACCGCCCTAAATTTTATGACTATATTTATTGCATATATCGCAGACTATACAAGATATTGTGCTAAAATTTGGTATGCAGATTGGCGGAATTGGAAGAATGGTTGTGGAATATTTCGGTTTTTTTTTAAAATTTTCCATATACTTTAGATTTTTTCCAATATATCCCATATGGTCGACTTTTTCAATCTCTTTCAACTTTCTTCATTATTTTCTGTATTTTTTTGACTTTTTCATCGATTTTCAATCCCCTTCAAGTTTTTTTTGAGTTTTCAACCGCTTTCAACATTTTTCAAAATTTTCCATATTTTTTCGACTTCCTTCAACCTTTTCCATATTTTTTCGACTTTTTCGATTTCTTTCAACTTTCTTGAATGATTTCCAAATTTTTTTCGACTTTTACAACTTTTTCAACATTTTGCTACCTTTTATACATTTTATAATTTTTTTCGACTTAATCAACTTGTGCAACTTCAGTTAACTGATTCACAGATTAAGCCATTGAAATGAGCATACTGTCACTTACGAGATGATATGGCGGTGGTACATCTGTGCGGGATGTTGTAAATACCAGCATAGCTAGTGGTCCGGTTATAACCACAGTAAAAACAAATATTGGTAATCCAAAAATATCACGCATTCCAACTATTTAAGATAAAAAAAAAATTATTTTACTTAAATAATTTTTTTTGCTTAAAATGCCCTTTTAAATATGCAAAGGGTGTTCAAATTTAAGATATCTTTGCACAAATCCTTAAACTGTTTAACACCTCAAAGACATAAACAAAAAGCGTTTAAATAGATTGTGATTCAACTTTTGTCAAAATAAAAAAAAAATACTTACATAATGCATAAAATACGGTCATTGGCATAGAGATAATCTGTACGGTATTGAGTAATTTACACCAACCATGTCGAGGCAGCTCATAATCAACAACCGGTACAAGCAGCAGCAGAAGGCAAGTGATTGGTATTTTAATTAGAGCAAGAAAGCGGATGAAATACCCACTACTATTCCATTCATCCCTATCGAATGGATTAAGAGTTTCTGGCAATTGCTTAAAGATACTACGATTTCTTGTAGCAAGTAAATTAAAATCTGATAAACGGCTTCGCTCAATATCAACAGAGCTTCCTGATACTCTCGAAATGATCTCAATGTTGGCCTCCGTTAACATTTCTTCTAATTTCTGATATTGATCATCTAAAATGATTTTGAAATAAAAGTAAAATAGTACGGACGTATCAGTAAATTTCTATCGTAAAACACCGTGAAAATGATATTCTTAAGATTGTCGAGTGGAATTATAAGCAGCGTCAGCGTTGATTATAAATAGACACTGGAAGATGAATTAAAGTGGCAGTGCAACGATTGTGGCGCATACTCGCGTTACATGCATATAATGGCTTCGAACTGTCAAAGCTTAGAATCATACAACGCAGCAAAACGCTGTTCCTGATACAGTCTTAATTTATTGTTAGGTGATAAAATGGCTTATATGGAAATTGTTTGTAACGCTTTAGCACAAAATATGCTGAACCGATTTTAATAATTTATTTTTTAAAACAACAGATTTGTGCTAAAGATGGTTATTGCGTACTAGTTTTTTATTTTTTTTTTTTATGAGTTATCCTTATAATATTCTTTTTTTTAGGATTAAGTTTTTGCAAAACCTCACACAAAAACTGTCGTTTGATTATTCGTTGCTTATGCGTATGCTGCTTCTTGAATTCTGTGTTGTTATTATTGTTTTTATTTTCTTTTCACTTGTACCCTTTGTATTTGGTTTTTTTTTTGTTGCTCTTGAAGAGAGAAGATAGAATGAGATGTTAAGAGAGTAATTTCATCATAAAAAACAACGTGACGTATGCGTGCAAAGCCATGGGTACCACTAGTATATATTTATATAAGTTGATCCTTTGATCTCTCCTCTCATCCGACAACCATGAGAATATAAATTTCAAGATCTTTCGATATCCGACATTTCAGGTTTTTCTAAGTCAAACTTTGATCATATGGCAAAACAATATATGGCATATTTTATCGTGTGATTTTTACAGAAATATTTTGTAGCTAACCTGTTTGATATTTTGTCTTATTAATCCGTTCTTCCATTCCTTTAAGAGAAAAATAAAAATTTAATTTATAATCTTAATAAAAAAGTTGAATACCTTACTTTTTACAGATTGCTTCAATAAATATTGATCCAAGGTTACAGTTAAAAGATACCAAACATAAATAAGCAGTACATCTGGAAGTATTTGGAGTTTAATTAGACTATCTTTCGAATTCCATAATAGGCTGAGAGCCGGCTGTAGAAAAGTCGAGTGTATAAGATTACAGGATGAGATGTATGCCAAATGATAGAGCTCAATGAGCCTAAATAGAATATCTAGGGTTGCCTTGCCAAAGCCTGTCCCTATGGCCGAAAATGCCCGAATTTTAGCCAATTTTGTTGTTCTAATTAAAACTGTAGTACATAACAGCTTGAAATGTATGCCAAATGATAGAACTCGAAGAGGCCTAAATATAGTACCTGGGATTGTATTGTTAAATCCTGTCCCAAACATGGGTTTTCACCGGTTTTTTGGGTCAATTTTCATTAATGAAGATATCAGCTTAAAATTTGTGCCAAATGATAGATATCGAAGAGCCTAAATAGAATATATAGGGTTGCCTTGTCGAATCATGTCCTAAACATTATTTGACACCCGTTTTTGGGGTCAACTTTTCTTAAATGAGTGGCAACTCATGTTTGGGACAGGATTCTACAAGGCAACCCTATATATTCTATTAAGGCTCTTCGATATCTATCATTTGGCACAAATTTCAAGCTGTTATCTTCATTAATGAAAATTGACCTAAAAAACCGGTGAAAACCCATGTTTGGGACAGGATTCAACAATGCAATTCCAGGTATTATAATTAGGCCTCTTCGAGTTCTATAATTTGGCATTCATTTCGAGCTGTTATGTAATACAGTTTTAATTAGAACAATAAAATCGGCTAAAATTCGGGCATTTTCGGCCATCGGGACAGGCTTTGGCAAGGCAACCCTAGATATTCTATTTAGGCTCGTCGAGCTCTATCATTTGACATGCATCCCATCCTGTAATCTTATACACTCGACTTTTCTACAGCCGGCTCTTGGACTATAACTACTTTTTCCCCATTGCGTGTAAAACAAAGAATATTTTGTACAGATTTAAATGTCTACTTCTAGAAGAAATACCGACCATAAGCGTAGCAAGTGGGAGCCAGGTCCTAAGGCCCAGCCAGAAATTTAAATCCACAAAAGGGAAATGCAAAGAAGGGTATTATTAGGGAACCGTTGTAGTTTTAGACTATCGAAACCGTTGCGCTTGAAACTGCCCCACTCGAGGACCAATGTAGTTCTGTCCTTTATGGAACCGAATGTTGGACAATAAGCAGTATAGACAAAAATGTCGTAGAAAACTATAAGAGGAAAACTTTGCGTTCCATAATATAATTGGTCTTTGTACGCGAGTGATGCGAACTTAGATCAAAGCAGGGTTGCCAAGTTGAAAAGAAGAAATTTCCGGCATTCCATAAAAAAAAAATTCCTTAAATGGGTAAATTTAATACTTACTAATACTTTCCAAAATATCAACATGATTTTCCGAAACTATGACAAAATCTATATACAATGCACCGAAAATGAAAAAACACAAATCACGCAGCACATTATTCACTTGCATAGCAAATGGGCACATTATACAAAGCAGACCACCCACAAAAGTGGCCACATAGGCAGCTCCACCCAATAAATCTGAATAAATTAAACGCGAATTATCATTCATGCTGGCCAAGCTGGTAAAAAGATCTGGAGAGCCATTGCCAAAGGCAAGCAGTGTAACACCGGCCAAATGTTCGCTTAGACCCATTATGTTCGATACCATTTTGAGAGCCGGACAAAATCTATAAATGTAGAAATAATATATAAATGTGTGCTGTGGATAGCATATTCCATTGTGCTTGCAACTTACAACTTTTCAGCCGTTACACCCAGTATAATAAACATTACAAAGCATAAGGATAATAGCACCATCACGGACAGGAATTGTCCTGTATCACTTTGTGGATTAAAACCACAGTATAACAGCATGATATAATTGACATAAAATTTCTTCTCTGCGCATTCTTTTGATTCTGAAACATATCCGCAACGGTCTTTGTACTCAAATGTTTGTACAAGGGAACAACTTGGCTAAAATCACAATGCAAATACAAAAAAATTGATACTGAATTATTGGAAGAATTTAATATTTACATACCAAGTTTTGAAATTTTGTAAATTCTTCGAAACGACTTGGACCGTCGTTATCCGCCATTTCCAATTTTCGAATTAAATTTAAAATTAAAACTAAAAAAAAAAAACATCAATATTGAAATGTTTTGCTTGACTTTGTAGGTTATCGCATATGACTTGTATGTATTTTCTACAAGTAGATACATAACGACCCAGTAGGAGCATAAAACACTCAAAATGGCATATCCTTATTTATATAGTACTATATACCATATGCCTATTTTATAGGGGTCTTTACAACGTGCCTAAAGTTCAGAGGCTTTTTCGACATCAATGAAATATGTACATTAGGTATGATGTAGATTGATTTATTTTTTTTTTGCTTTATTTAAGCTTGAGACCTATATCAATTGTCCCAATATTTGAGCTTCCTAGCTCAAATCAGTTAATCTGATTTCGTTAAAATTTTACGAAAAAACCAACTCACTAAAGCGTAGAAAAAGTCTGCCTTAAGTGCTAAGATATAGCGTTTCAGGTATTTTAATTACATGGGAGATGCCACCCACTGTTGTCAAAGCACGCCCACATTTTTCGTTTGGCTGAAAATGCGGACAAAATACACCCGTTTTTTTTTCAACTAGCGTTCCTATTTTATAGAAATGGCCTTTAAGAAAATTGTCCCAAAATTTCAGCTTGCTAGATCCAACCTACGGTGCTTCTTTCCTATTAGAATTTATGGGAAAATATTTCGTCTTATCGCACCTCTTGACATACAAAATAAGTTGCTCACGAATTCAAGTAGGTACATACTAACGAAAACCTTTCAAACGATATACGCATGCATATAATTGGTAAATATATAAAGCATTTTTATTTTAAATTTTCATTGTTATTTACATTTGAGAGGAGTGGTGCGTATTTTGACCGCTTATGCTCATTTAAGGAAAATGAGTTGTTGCTGAAAAATGTTTCACTTAAAAAGAGCTTTCAAGTGATATACATACATTTTATTAGTAACTAGCTGGCCTGGCAGACGCTGCTCTGCCCTTACCGTTTGTTGACGCTTTGAGTTTAATTTGGTTATAGTTCTTGTATAAATGATCAATATCACGTTTTAAAAAATGATCAATGTACATAGTCGTAAAAAAACTTTAAATTTTTGTCTTGACTTATGGAACCCCAATGTGCCAAACGGATCCGTTTCGAATTCGAGATGGACTCGCTTCTTCGTATTATTTATCGACTCGTTTTCGTATGAAATTTCGCTGAAAAACACGAATCTATTTTTCCGATTTGTCTCGAACGCGAAACGGATCCGTTTGGCACATTGGGGTTCCATATATCAAGACAAAAATTTAAAATTCATGGACGAATCCGTTATGGACTCATTTTTTTTAAATAATTCAGATTCAAGATAAACTCTGTTCTGAAAATCGTTTTCTATCGAAATCGAAATTGAAATCGACTTTGGGTGTTTTACATTTCGATCGGTCGATTTCAAATCTATTCAATTTCGGTAGATTTGCAGAACATGGCTGTATATTAAAAATAAGTACAGAACTGTGTTTCGTATCCCTGGTATATTTATAACAGTAGCGTCATTTCACCAAAAGCTTGGGGGGGGGGGGGGGGGTGGAGAAAGTTTAAATAACGTATCGAATCGATGATATTTTGAATTGAATCTATGTAATTAATAATAATATCAGATCCTTGGGGGGAGGGCCAATGCCCCCCTCAGCTCTACCTAATTGATGCCTCTGATTGAAAAAATAAAAGTCTTGATAACAACTTGAAGACTGTCGAAACACATTCGTCGAAGCATAAAAAAGCGAAATCCACGCTGACGAACGACGAACGTAACGAGTTCGAAACGAATTCGCATCCGGTTTTGTTCACATTGGGACGGTAAATAAAAGTGGAAGCGTATGGGCTCAGCAAATCAGTTGAGTTACGAGAAAAGTCATTTTGCCTGGTAGTGGTCACTGATTATACCAATTGGCATAATATACTGCTAGGGATTAAAATAAAGCAAATAGAAAATGAAATAGATAAAAGTCAAACTCAAAGGTCATAACAATGCAAAATAAAATTGAAATATATTATTAAATTAAATGTATAACTTTTTATAAATTTCAAGGTGCAATTAAACCAAGGGCTTAATTATATCTTCTGTTAATTGAAAGTTCGATTTTATTTTTCTAAATAATTTATATGACATTTTTTATTGGTTGTGTAAAATGTATTGTTTCCAATAATTCACCAGAAATATAAAATATTAAATTATGGTTTCTTAGAAAAACAAAACAACAATGACTTTTATGAAAATTAATTAAATTCACAAATTTTATCATATAATTAGCAAATCTGAAATTTTCTGCTGCACAACGTTATTAGCGGCTTGCTGTTAATATGGAAAGATTGTCACGCATGCCCATGTTTGACACTTAAAAACGCTTGAAAAATCCGGTTTTTAACCAGAATTGTTTTTTAACATTATTTGTTAGCTTATGATAAAAATAATCGATTATTATTTTATCGTTTAGAAAAATGATTTTGTGAAAAATTTACGAGTGCATTAAGTGACATAATAGTTTGTGATAATTATGCATTAAAAGGTGATCCATTAAGAATATTTTTTAGTTTCTTTAAGGTTGTTTTACAGCATTTTGGCAAAATGACTGGCGAAGTGCAATGGCCAGCCTAAGAATGATCCAGTATAAGAATGATCCAAAACATTGCCAGTATCCAGTATCAATTACTTTTGTACTACTGCGTAGCTGTCATACTTTGTATAGAAAATCTAACTTCTATACGTTTTTTCTTGTTTATTTGAACGTTTTAACACCTTTACTATCATACGTATAAATGATATACATACATAAGTCAGGCGTTATTATTTTTTTGAGAAATTAGTAAATACGCATTAGAAAAGTAATGAACAGGAACAACAAGCGTATTTTACAAAATACAACGTAATGTAAACACCGTCATTAAAAAGTTAGCATCAATAAAACTTAGGGTGGTCCAGAAATACCTTTATTTATTTTATTTAAACAAAAACGTACGTGCAGACTAACTGGCAACAAACTCAGACAAAATTGGTCAATGAAAAGACGACAAAACAGTGGTTCTTTAGAGATGGATGGGCTGAGAGAAAAATGAGTAGATTATTAAATTATTCCATTTTATATTATTTTACGCTGCGCACGCGCACACCTCGTTATTTTTCTCATATTGAAATTACTCTCTTAACATTACATTCTGTATGCTCTCTTCAGAAGTAAAAACAAAAAACAATTGAAAGGAAATTTGTTCTTTGTATTTCGAAGCCAAACGCAAACTGTGAAAATGAAAAGAAAAAAAGAAGAGCTTAAAAAATATGTATGCCATAACCTTTTTTAGCACAAATTTGTTGTTTTAAAAAAAAAATTATTAAAATCGGCTTAATATATTTTGCGCCAAAGCGTAACAAACCATTTCCATAAATGCGATATTATATAAATGGATAAATTAATCAATCTTTCGTCCATGGGGATCTATATCCATAGACCCCTTTTTTGATTACGCCACAGATTAACAACTAACCCGTTAAAGAATACTTATCAGAGATCACTTATCACTGCTTTCGTTAGTATTTCTTATAAGCCATTATTATTAAAAACATTGTTGCTGAAATGGCATCCCCAGAGTTTTCTGCTAAGCTTATGTATTCTGTCTTTACTCAACCTTGTAAAAAACAACGCGTACCTAAAGACTGGTTCGTGACAAACCTTGGTAAAAATTCAAAAAAAAAGGAGAACTTATCGCTGATGAGTTTATTGATCATGATACTATCGATATCATACAAGTTGCTGATGACACCTCTCCTGACCACAGTTAACAAGAAACTGAAACCAATTCGAAAACAATAGGCAGATTTTCGCACAAACTGATCGTGTTTTGCCCAAATAAAAACCCTGAAATCTACTGACAAGCATTGGGGTAGAGAAAACGCGACCACAAAAATCATGGTTGTTCCTATGTTCCCTATGTTCCGGAAAAATAAATTAAATAAAATTATTGCTTAATTTTAACATAGTGTAAGTAAATAATACTATTTTATTTACCTTAAACCAAAAAAAAATTTTTCATTTAACAATTCGCTCCTAATTTTGGCTGCAAAATTTGTTGATTCTTATAATTGCATCGTAATTGGCCTTTAATCAATAACAAAACAAAATAAAATTAAATAAAATAATAACATTAAGTTGTATACAAATAATCAGCGGTAGAAAAACAAATTTTCTATTTTCATCAAATTTTGAAACAGTGGCGTGCAAAATTTATAACACCATCAATAGTGACGTGTTAGTTGCTATTCAAATATCCATTATACATATGTACTACAAGATACGAGTATATACTAGTTACGGGCACATATATAAATTCAAATATACAATTTTAGCTCACATTTCTTAGCCTTAAAAATATTAAGAAAATTTTGTATGCGCCTAATAGGGAGTGTAATGCTGCAACTCTTTTTTCAATCCCGGGATTCGTTTGTTGATGTCATTTGATACGTTGCTACCTGAAAGTTTCCAGTTAATTGAAACGAAACATAAAAAATATTTCAACGTCAGTGTTGCGAATTATATATCGACGTGATATTTTGTTGAGCCAAGCCTGGAATTGCAGGTCAAAGCCGAGAGCCCTTCAGGAATTGAAAAATTTCTGGAAAAGCCTGGAATTAAATTAATGAGCAACCAAAAAATGGTCATCAAGATTTTCCCACACAAAAATATTTAATTTTTGATTATTCTCGACTAAAAACAAACTCCTCAATTTTTTTCCCAAATTAAATTTTACTTTTTATCGTTTCAATGAAAAATAATTTTATTTTGGAAAGGTCGAAAATTGCTTCTTTTGAACTTGGCAACGCTGCTTTCATAACTTAATTCAGCATATTGACATTTATGTCTTTCTAGTCCAATCGTCGACTTAGCGTGTTAATCACTTTGATTGAGCGTAATTGCAATATCAGCATATCCTGGGATTGAACTCCCTAGCAAATACCTAATTAAATTGTGTTCAGTATTGGATATACTCGTATTGATTGAATTTTGTAAATCTCCTAAAAAAAACTATTTTATTTATTAAGTATCAATAGATGCTGGTAAAATTTTGTGTGTTTGTTCATTAGTAAACTAAGTGCCAGGCCACCGTCAGATTTATGTCATGTTCACAAGATTTATATATCTATACGATATATGATATGTATTATTTACTCTATACTAAAAATTGTACTTTGTAATTTGTATTTACATTATTTATTACTAACTATTATTTGTTATTGCTATTATTATTTGTTATTGCCATAACTTGAAAATTGATCGAGCAATCTTACTAAAAATTTTGTGGAAGACTTTTTTTAGAAAAATATTTTCAACGGAAAATTAGAAACTTCGATTTGACTGCAGTCCTATGGCATTGTGGTGTGGTGGCCTGTCTTAGACAAGGTCACCCATTACAAACAACTGCAGAAGGTTCAAAGAGCTGCTCCCATTTGCATCAGTGGTGCTCTGAGGACCAAACCGACTGATGCCTTGGAGGTTCTCTTTCATCTCGTTCCCCTTGACTTATTTGATAAATGGATGGCAGCATGTGCCGCCATTAGATTCAGGGAAACTGTTTGCTGAACCGAGGGAAGAATAGCAAGACACTCAACTATCCTTCATAGCTTGAGTTCCGTACCCTCTAATTTGGACTAAAGTGTTCCAGTAATCTCATTCAAGAGTGATTACGTAACTCACATTCCATCTAGGGAAAACTGGAAGACGGGGAGAAGAGACTATACTAATTTCTACACATTTTTCTCCAAGCTAAATTGCCAAGTGGATTATAGTATTTACTCTAAGGAACTGAAGATAAGAATTGCTGCGAGGTTACCTGATCATTGTAGCGTTGTAGAAGAAGCAGCATCCTGGCTGAAGATAAATATCGTATCCAAAAAGGATATAAACATTTATTCAGATAGTCAGGCTGCTATCAAATCCCTAGAATCAGTCTTTCTAAACTCACTAGTGGCCCAACAAATTCGCTCGTCTATTAATGAGATAGCTCAGGATTTTAACATTCACCTCATCTGAGTATAGGAATATTGATGGTAATTGCAAAGCTGATGAACTTCCTAGGATGGGGACTACTGTACAAATTCCTTAGGGCAAGGTTTGGCATGCCACTTGCTACCTTGAAGTTACTGCTTAAAGAAAACATGTTAAAATATGCTAACAAAAGATGGACCCCAGGGGACAACTTGCAATATAACAAGGCAAATCTGCCCGGAATGAAACGCTAAGCGATCTCTAGAACTGATATCCTGCACTCGACAAAGTGTCTCGTCAGTTGCTGCAGTCAAAACTGACCACTGCCTTATCGGCAGACATGCGGAGGAATTAGGTATTCGGTCTTTTGATTTCTGTAGAAGTTCTAGGGATATGGAGGAGGAGGAAAACATCAAACGCCACATAACACTTGGTTCATTTTTGCTGAATAACCTGGATGACCTTTAACATATTCGCATAGGTCAGCTATTTAGTTTTATTATGAAATCTAGTTGGTTCAATGAGAGGGTATAGTCAAGTACCCTGTGGCATCAAAATGGATACTTGATGGTCTAAGTGAGTCGGTTCGCAACTGACTGCCACTCCTACCTAACCTAACCTAACCATTGTCATTGACAAAAACTGCTAGTCCATTACGAAGCTGAGCGTTTTCAGAATGCTTGTGGAATGATTCAGTTCGAATCATGAAGTTGACCCGAGAAAGTCCGTACACAATTTATTATTATCTTGGTATTATTTGTAAAATAAATTAATGATTTTTCAAAGATGAATAAATATAATCAGACTATGTTAGACGTGTTGATTTTTGAAATATCAAAATCGAACAGTTTCGCTTCTGTTTATTTTCCTTAAGGTAGGTATACTCATATGGTAGTGATTGTTATGAACATAAAGTAGGTTTGAAAAAAGATAAATAAATTTAATTCCATTTCGTTATAACAAAAACATCATAAAATGTTAATGAATGCCTAATTTTAGAAATACTTTTGAGTATCTCGGTGGGTTATTGCCACGCAGCAAAGAGTCTTTTTTTTTTTTTGCCCTGTGGTTGCCTACTTCGATTTACACTTTTATATACTCCGCCAATATTGGGATTGTTGGCGCTCAAGTGGAGAAAAAAAAAATGTTTTTTCCTGAAACTATACGTCGCATGTTTTTCAAATGAAACAAAAACAAAAAAAAAAGAAAATTATTATACACAAAAATATAAGTTCCCATTGCGAAAAAGAAAATAATTTCAAGTGCGGTTGAAGCTCTCTAATCCAAAATCAATTTTCAACATTCTGCTTCTACACCCTGCTCATTGTGAATCTTATCAATTGGATTATCATCTCTACAATGAATAATCGATTTGATTGATATATTTAATGTATATTTGATTGTTATATTTAGCTGTTACCCGCAACTTCGTTAATTCGAAAAAATAATTTCAGTCTTTTATACATTTATTTCTGTATCAGTTTCTATATTGATAATTCCCATATTTCTATATCGCACCATATTTAGCCCACATATCTTTATATCCTCATTGCTCATTTGCTCAAATTTTCGTACCTACAGTGTGCTTTTCATTTTGTAGCTTTGAACAAAGTTTATTTATATTCCGTTCGAAAACTCTTTATGCTGCTATGGCTGTTGCCACGCCTACTTGCATTGTTTTCCGAACAATGCCTATTATCACAATTTATTTTTTTGTTAAAATTTTCCTTACTTTCTATTGGAAAACTCTTTAATATATTAACTTAGCGCATTTTGTCAGAGCTGCCACGCCTATTTACCCACTACTACCCATCGAAAGCTATATATTTCTGCGATAGTATGTAATACAAATTTTATGTTTCAATAAGGAACGATTTTAAGTGGGCGGTTATTGTAAGTCAGTACACTTTGATTTCATATAAAGAAGTTAGAGCAATTAAATATTTATTGTAATCAAATAGTTTATTTGGACCAAACCCCACTATAACACAATGCCAGTATGTTTGACTCAAACAAATATTTAATTGCTACATATCAAACATGCATTTTATGTTCAATCAAATCGCACTCCCAGCATCGAGAGGCCGGCACTGAACATATTAGAGGATTTAAGCCCTAAGCCGCAACCGAATGCCGGCCACTTACCCTAATATACTAAAATTTCAAGAAAATCGGGAATGAGGCCGTTAAAGAAAATAACAACCCTAGTTCATCCTAGGCTAAACTGGTTCATCCTAAGACGCTTCGGATAAACTAGTTTGGCCTAGGATAAGCTAATTTATCCTAAAAACTAGTTTGGCCGGTAACATATTTATCAGAATAGATCTGATAACAGTGGTGAATATCTAGTAAATCGCACATAGATTTAATTCTCAGATCTTAACATACATATATTGCAACTAATGGCGCTCAAAAATTGCTTTCGTGGCATTGTCATGCCAAGCTTCCTTTTCCCTGGGGAAGCAAATTAAAATAACTTTTGCTGAATTGCTCAATTTAGTTTAATCTTCTAAAATTCTATACCCAAAACTGAAAATCAAAATTTTTGTATATAATTTCCAAAGCTTCATACATCTCAGAAACTTTCCTTATTTGATTTAAATTTTGCACAGGGTTAACAATATCCAATTATAGATCAATGTCTAGTGCTGCCTGCTACTTTGATATCTACTACAAGTATGCGCTTCTTATTGTATTTGATACACACGTTGTTTAACAAATAACAGTCGTTCCTTCAAATATGAATTCTTTCAGTTCTTTATGAATTCCATGATGGATTGTGTGCGAATAAAAGTTGTATTTACTATATATGGGGGGAATTCTTTCTCAAAACGCATACCACAACACAACATGATCGCTTAATTTTTTCTATCTTGGAAAGGTTGCAAAGCGAGGCTGAATGTAATTTTTTTTAATAGTAAGTGGTGCCACGCCTCTAACAGGAAAATACGTTTCCACGGCTAACCTAATATATTGATTTTGAAGAAATTTGGTTTGATGATAATTGAGTCCTAAGTAAAGATATTTAGTATGGAGGTAGATTAAGCTCTGAGTAAACATATTAGTTTTGAGTGGGCAGTGCCACACTCCTGACAGGAAAAAAACTTTTCACAGTTCTGTTGAAAATATTTCAAGAATTAAGAAAAAGATAGCAGGTATTGAGATCCAATTTTTGTTTCAATAGAGCTGTCAAGTTGAACTCAAAATATCATTAACCCTATAGGAGATAAAAATTCAAAAAATTTTTTTTTTAAACTTCTTTCCTTTTGGACTTGTAATGCCCCATATATAAAATATTCTATTGTTGTTGTTGCCATGGAAAATTTGTTTACAAATAAGAAAAAGAGCATTTTTCTCTGCTCCAGCCAACGATTTCGAGATAAACAACTAAATTCAATGCTGATTTCACTTGAATTAAATTTGAATATCGTAGTATTGTCGAATGCTCAAATTCGAATAATATTAATAATTTTTCTTCATTTTTTTTTTTTCTTCACAAAATTGAAAGTGAAAATCTATCAAAATCTTAACAAAGTGGAAAAAAAAATTGATAATTAAATTGCAAACATGAGGAGAACTTTCGTGAGCTGTATGCTAAATAAGTAACGTATATCCATATTCTAATTGATGGATTTTAATTATTTGTATTTTTTCAAAAAGCTTATACTTATTTTAAATATTTAAGCATTGAGTCAGAGCTGCATTTATTTTATGGAACAAGTTTTATGATTCCAAACTTATGCGAACAATTGAAGTTCATGCATCTTTATATTTGAAGACTTTACATTAAAACATTGAATAAAGATAATTTTTGAAATCATAGTTCATTAAAATTTGTACAAAAGTATTACATTTGTTGAAATAAAAAAGCTAACGAATGTGCCAAAATATTAACAGAACAACTGGAGAATCAACAAGCGGTAGATCTTAGGATACCGCTGGTGGAACTGCACTATCGGATAGAGGACATAATCAAGAAACAAACGAACGGATGCAGAAAGTCTCGAAACACATGGCCTAAACTGAATCTAGGAAGGACACAAACTCCTGAGGTGAAATACCTCGGTCAAATCTTTTCGTTTCGCAAAATTTTATGTCTGACGCATTTTTCCATTTGAAATATAGCTTTCGAGTAAGTAGGATTTTTTTTCTATCTAGTCAATAACTTCTAGCAAGTTAAGTTTATGAAATAATTTTGCAAAACTAAAAGCTTTTATTTACCGCATTTTATGCACATATTAGAGTGATCCAAAATATAATTTTTCAAAATCTTATTTTATTCTAAAATTTATTTTTTGAAAAAGAAAAACTGCTTTTCGTTTGAAACTTCACCTGAATGAACGTCTTTCAACTGCTTCATTATTTTTCAACCTCTTTCAACTTTTCTCAACGATTTTCTACATTTTTCAAATATTTTCAACGCTTTCAATATTTGATTGACTTTTTCAACCTCATTCAACTTTTTACGAGTTTTTCAACTTCTTTCAACTGTTTCAACATTTTTTAACCCCCTTTAACTTTTCTCAACATTTCCCAAATTTGTCTGACTTTTTCAACCTCTTTCAACTTTTCTCAACATTTTCCATATTTTTTTCGAATTTTTCAACATTATTCAACTTTTTCCGAACTATTCAAACTCTTTCAACTTTTTCAATATTTTTCAACCTTTTCACCTTTTTCAACACGTTCCATATTTTTTGGACTTTTTCAACCACATTCAAGTTTTTTCGGCTTTTCAACCTCATTCATCTTTTTCCGAGACTTTCAACTTTTTTCGAGCTTCTCAATCTCTTTCAACGTTTTCAACATTTTAATATACTATCGTGTTTATCAAACTTTTTCACCTGCTTCAACCTCTCTCAATGTTTTTCAACATTTTTCATATATAATCAACTTCTTTCAAATTTTTTAACTTGTTTTTGGCTTTTCAACTATATTTAATATTTTTTAAATATTTCCGACATCTCATTCAATTGCATTATATTTTTTCGACTTTTTCAACCTGAAATCGAAAAACCGAACTTTGGTCGGTCTCCTGGTACTTTTTTTATTAAAAGAGCATTTCTCCTGAGCCTCAAAAAAAAAATCTGACACCACCTCTAAAATTCCTGAAAAATAAGTCAACTTTGATATGATGCCGTGTTTGCATTCGTCATTCTTTAACAGAAATATTTGGGATTTTTCTTAAAAAGAACATCCCATCGGCAAATCGATGAAGTACTCTGATTTTTCATGCATGAAAAGCTAAACACTTTGTGTTGTATGTTTCACAAATGAAATTGTTACTGTGATATTTTGTTTATTTGCTTGCTGGCTGCCTGCTTTGTATATGGAGCTGTAGGCAGTCTGCTTGCTGGCAGCCTGCATTGTATATGAAGCTGTAGGCAGTCTGCTTGCTTTGTATATGGAGATGTAAGGGGTCTTGCCTTTTGACTGCATACTTTGTAGATATAGGCAACTCGCTAAACTATACAGAAACTTAGTAAGCAATGTTTTAAGGCAATCTGACTTTCGTTTGAAACAAATTGTATATAGAGATGTAGTCAAGCTGCCTACAAAGCGGCCATCCTTTTGCAAAAAGAACTTACAGTTGTGGCTGGAGTTGTGAGCATTACTGCCTGCAATGAGTATAACACTTTATCGATATTGTTTATAACATATATGCCGCTGGGATTACCTGTGGAATGATATCAAATACGTGCTTCTCGGAGATCAAATCTTTTCTGAATTATTCCCACTACACAAAGCTTCATGGGTCATATAGCAGAATTCACATGAAAAATCCCGATATACAATGGACTCCTAAGCTGTTTCTTGGTGATGAACAATAAATTTAAGCTGAAGCCCCATGTAGATATAAAAAGATATTTGCATTATTTAAGCAATTACATTTAAAATATAAATTTGGAAATTAGAACTAATAACCATTTTCGTGTTAGAACTTGTTATCCAATGTTACATATATAGGGTATTTATTTTAATAAAGACGAAATATTTAAATAAGCGCCTCACGCGACTTTTTTCCCAAAGCAAATAATTTATTAGAATCAACACGTTTCTTTCTAAATGTTAAAAGACTCTGGAGATAGAGCGAAAGAAAGAGAGTAGTAGTAATCATCATCAGTGTGCTCAACAAGTGGTGTGTAGTAGTAGTGGTTCGAGGTAAATTTGTGAAAGCAATTTAGCACATAACAGAATGCTCGTCGCTCTCGCTTAATTTGACTCTTTTGGATGGCATAACACTAGGCAACGACGTTACAACGCTGATGAAGGAACAATGACATACTGAAAACAATTGAAACCAGATAAAACTGATTTTAATTCGATTTAACTTAAAAATTGCTTAGCAGGTAAAGCAGATAAAAGCAAAATTTACAGGGAAAGAAGAAAGCGAGTGAGTGGTTTTTTACATGGTAAAAAATAAGATTGTGGGAAGTACAAAAATTATTAGCTAGTAGGTATAACTATACATTTGATTGATGACATTATTCGAGTGCTGAAATGAGCCTGTTCAAAAAATAACTGCTACCTACTTAAGTTTCGATAGCCAAAGTTTGACATGTAATTTTTAAGATATTCTCGTATGTAGAATGCTTTTTTTTCTTCAGTTTTCAATAATGATGGTTCCATTTTACTTCAAATAAACAGTTTATTAATTTATCGATTTTATTGATTATTAAATATATGTACACATACATATGTTTATTAAATTAAAAGTAATTAAATTGGCCTTAATTTAATCATAGATTATTTTTCAATTTGCTTTATGCTTAAGCTTCAATTAATTAAATTACGAGATATTTTACTATTTTTTTGGAAATATTTTTATTTAAACACCAATGTGATGAGCAATATATAGTAGAGTTCATCACTAAAACCCTATTGGGTACCATCTCTTAAGACCTCCATATTCAGTATAAGAAAAAAAAAAAGATTGTGAGTTTTAAGTTCACAATCACCTTCTTGGAGCCTTTTAACCCTGCCATGTTCAATGTTTTGATAAAAAAAAAGTCTTTAGTACAAATCCTTTTGGAGACCCCAAAATAAGTTCATCACAAAAACCTTATGTAATTCCACTTTATTTACATAGATATGTATGTATATGCAATTTAAAACAACCAAATTAAGTAAAAAAAAAACTATCGTCGTTGTAATAAATTAAATTTAGTTTAATTTAATGATTTCTTAAAACGTGTTTGTAAAACTCTACATCATCATCGTTATCCATATAAAGTAGCATTAACAACTTAAGCACATCATTAAGCTTATTGGCCTTATGTAAAGAAATGTCAGTGTTGGGCAAAGGGCTATTCAATATATGATGTTCATAACGCTTTTGCATGAAAGTTATACTTGCATGAATATAGCAATCGTGTAAGGAGTTAAGAACACTGCTGCTTCTCTTCCGGAAATGAAAGCATAATATAGTAGCATATAGTATTCTCTTATAAATAAATCATTGGAAATATTTAGAAAGTAAACTGGTTTTTTTTACTTCAAAATGAAAGACGACTTTCTTATAGTGTATAAATATTTTATTGAAATATATATTCTTCATTTTGGTCCAACACCTTATGACATCATAAAACTTCTGATCTTTGCTGACAAAAAAAAACTATTCCAAGTCAATTTTGACGTACACATTTGAAGTAAAGGTTTTGCCAACGAAAAAATTTTGTAACGATCGGAACAAGTAATAATCCCAAGGTGCTAGATCCGCAGAATATGCTGGGTGTAGTAGCAAATACCATCCAAGCTGTAAAAGCTTTGAGCGAGTTATCAAACTTGTATGAGGTCTCGCTTTGTTTTGGTTGAATACTACACCTTGCCTATTGATCAATTCTGGCCTTTTCTCTTGGATTGAGTCATTCAATTTGTTCAGTTGAAAACGTTACTCGTCAGTATTGATCATAGTATTTTCCAGAACAAATAATTCTGTTTTTACACGGTAGATACGTTCCAGAACGTAAATAAATTTCTAAAAGATTAGTAAAAACATTTTTTTTAAATTTTCAATCAAATAGCTTTTTTTAGCGTGTTAAATTGAGGAAAATTGTTTTAAAAAGAAATTAATGTTTTTTTCTATACCGTGTTAAGTCATAACCGTGTAAAAAGAGAATTAGGTGCAGTAGCAAAAAAAAAACGATTCTCTTGAAAATCCACCAAACAGATAGCTTAAGTGTGAAGCTGTGAAAAAAACGAAATTACATCCGAACAACCCGTTGGTCAGTCTATAAACGTTCACCGCTTCTTATGAAAATAGTTATGAAACAAATAAGAAGACGTCCATAAGTTACGTCAGTCAAAATAGAGGGGAGGAGGGGTCAGCAAGTCAACTTTTTAATGCAGAGACTAAACATTATTATATAGTATATTCAAAAAATATAAGGAAAGTCTCAGAGAAGGGATGGGGGTCCCGTCAGAACTCACCAAATCTCACCAAGGGGAGGAGGGGGTCCGAATTTTCAAAAAAACACCTCACCTAATTAATGGATGGACCCTAAGTATAAAAATCGTTGAAAAAATGCAAAATTTTCAAAAAATAACTTCAAAACTATACTCGAGATAACACATACGGATATATAGATCGAAAGAGCATGTCTAAAAGTATAGCATGGCAGTAATAACTCATTTTCGAGCAAAATGAGCTCAAAGGTAGAAAAGAGCTCACGTGGCGAAAACTTGTGAAAATTAATGTCCAAACTTTCAAATTGCAAAGTTATAGTGACAATTCCACATATTAAAATACAGAAAATTCTAATAGAATAACACGCTTCCAGCCAAAGCCGTTATTGTGCTGATGTATAATGGCTGCAAAGTTATTAAAAATTATCCAAAAAAATG
Source organism: Tricholauxania praeusta (assembly GCA_949775025.1). Lineage (NCBI taxonomy): Eukaryota > Metazoa > Arthropoda > Insecta > Diptera > Lauxaniidae > Tricholauxania > Tricholauxania praeusta. The sequence continues at coordinate 155,933,579 of OX459029.1, forward strand.
GTAATGATGCATTTAATGAGAAACAAAAGTTATGACACTGAAAGTAAAACAGAGAGACAACTTTTAATTGCAAAGAACCAGCGGCATATACACACTGAAGAGAGAGAGCAAGAGAATGAGCTTAATTAAAATCATTACTCACTTACTTTAAGCTTGCAACTCTGTCCAGTTTGAACCGGTTAAACTCACCACAGCAATATCCTGTAAAAAACACTAGGACACACGCTAACTGCTAGCGTTAACTGGCTAACTCTCATTACAAGAGATTTGTAATGCTTTTTTCACTTTTGGAGCTGAAGAAAACGCGTAAAAATTCCATTTAATAATGCGTGTTGCCACAAATTAAGAAAAAATATTTATTTATTTTTGTTTTTATCTTCAATTGTATTAAGAGTTATAACACATATTATGAATTTTACGTTATTGCTCTGACGCGCTCTCACAATTCTTGCTGATGATGATGGGTGCTACTAACAGTATCGTCGCTCTATTGAACGCTGCTGCTGCTGTTGTGTGGAAGAGATAAAAGGAACTGCAATCAATAAATTTTAGTCACTTGCTGTTAATTATTCGGATATGTCGGTCGGTTAAGAAGTTAATTATTGTTTTTTTTTTTTCCTAAAACAAAAGGAGTAGTAAGAGGAACGTGATCAAAATAAAAAAAAAAAAAAACGTTCTCATATAATTGGAAAAATTTTTTTGTGAATAATAGAAAATATTTCTTTTTGTTTTCATAATAAAAAAAAAAGAAAATTATAACAAAATAAAAGTGCAATGTTTTAACATTAAAAATTTGTTATAAAAATATATTTATTTTTTTTTTAAGTTTTAAATCGTAAAAGAAAATTAAAATTTTAAAATGCCGGAACGTTTTCAAATATCGAATTCAAATGAAGATTTTGAAAATTCAAACAACAAAGGCAACAACAAGCCATCATCACCACCACCGCCACCACCACCTGGATATATACGAACCATATCTGAAAGTGTGGATACCAGTGATGCATCAAAAACATCAAATTCTAATCAAAGCATCAACGCCAGCAGTGGCGGTGGTGACGGCGGCGGCGGTGGTCGTAGCAGTAACACCCAAAATCGTCGATCACGTCTGTCAATACGTGGATTCAATCTGTTGCGCAAATCTGAACCAAATGAACGGAAATACAGCTTGGCGCAGTTAACCAGGTTTGTGGCGATATAGATTTATACATAATTTAGTGATGCAAAATTTTCCAAGTAATATGTTGCAAATTTTCAAAAATATTTTTGTATATTTTCGCACATGAAATGGTTTAAGACTTTAAGCTAAATAGCTAAGGAGGCTAATAGCTGCAGTAGCTAAACTCTATTATTATTATGAGTCTGAGGTTTCTTTTTATTATTTATGCTGCTTTTAAGAGCACGATAAGGTTTATAAGTTTTTTACTTGATTTAAAGCTTCAAGCTCAATATCTAAGAAGGCTAATAGCTGTAGTAGCTAAACCCTATCTTTAATTTAACGTTAAAAAAATCTGAGTTGATGTCCATTTTCTGCCATTTTTTTCACAATGACTCAGTAGACCAGAGATCAATTGCATAAAAATTTTTTTGAGTGTAAGTCAAAAAAAATTACTTAGTAAGACCTTTCTTTCTTTTTGAAAATACAGTAGAACCTCTGTAAGTCAAATTTGAAGGGAGACGAGAAAAAATTCGAGTTATAGAGTTTTCCGCTTATGGAGGACTTCGATCACGTATTGGCGTCAGGTATAAATTCCTTCATCATTTCATAGAATTGGTTTATTGTATAAGTAGATTTTTACATAGATTTCTAAGAAGCAATGATGTACATATTCTTAAAGTTGGTATCTTATTTTTCTTCGAGCCATAGAGGTAATTCGTTTCAAATAATCGAGTTGTAAAGGTTGTAATATCAAACATTGCTATATTTGTGATGCAGAGGTCAATTTTATTTCATCGGGTTATAGAGGAAAAATATATACTGAATTTACTTGTAGGGACTCACTAATTATTTTGACTTATAGAGGGGTCAGATTTCGAGCAATGAAGGTTTTGGGGTTTGAAGTGAAGGGAACACATTACTTTTTCCATTTTGGGAGGTTTTCAACTTATCGAGGTTCGACTTAAAGAGGTTCCATTGTAGTATGCATTTAAAGAATAAATTACACTTAAAGTATTTGCATAGCTTGTGGCTCAGTGTAAGCTAACTTTTTGCATCAGTGGGTATGCTTAAATAGTTCGAGAATTTCAAATTATGCAGCCTTATCGTGAGTTTCACCCGCACAACATTTCGCGTCGGATTTTTATATTCGCCCGAAATTACAATAGCTAACGAGAGTTTTGCCCGAATGAAATTTCATTTGAATTGACGGCTGTCAAAATAAATGCAAAAATATGGAAAATTTTTTAAAACTGCCAATTTAAATTATATAAAGTAAAATATTGGTTTATTGTCTTGCTGCTAAAATAAAAACAAAAAAAAAAAATTTTATAAAAATTTCTTGCCTAAAAATAACTTAATCACATGATATTGTTTTCTTATTCGCCTACATAAATTGAATGAAAGTTTTCATGAAAAATTGCACCGCATTCCACCCGAAGTTAGTGCTGTCAATAATTTTAAGTATTTTTCGCCCGAAACGCATGATAGGGGGAAAGTGAAAAACGAAAATTTTCGAGTGAAATGCTGTTCGTACACTTTTAAAAAAAGTAAAGTCAAAGTAAAAAATTTTTTTTCTGTTACTTTAAAGGATAGCTCTTTGGTAGCATTATATTTAGTGGTAAAGTTGATGGCAGACATATTACGTAAAGGTTATAAAAAATAGATTCGCACGTGACCAAAAATGATAGTATTTTTCATGGCCATTTATAGAAAAGCATCACAAAAAAATGCAGTTTATATCGAATTTTATCGAAATACATCGAGGAAGTCTATACGATTCGTAAGGTATTGAGTAACATTCAAAAATACGATGTAAGACAAAACGTATCGAAAAAGTCGAAAACAACTAATCGGTCGTAAAGTAACGATAAACAACGAAAAAGTAAATGTAAATCGGAGATTATAGAGTAACAGCAAAAAAAGTGATAAAAATCGAAAAACGTTATATATCGAAATTTATCGTCAGATTCAGTTTCTTTATAGATATATATGTTACCGGCCAAACTAGTTTTTAGGCCAAACTAGTTAGCTTAAGTCTAAAGATGTGCAATTACATTTTAATGCAAAAGACCTGTGGTTAGTGAAGACTATGACAGTAGCAAAGTAAGAAAAAAAATTGTCAATTTAATTATATACTTGACTAGTTTGGCCGGTGACATATATATTTTTATATAGTATATACTATATAATTCAAATTGAATTAAATTAATAACATAATTTTTGATGTATTTTGTTGACTACATTCCAGATTTTTCTTTAAAAAAAAAATTTCAGTTTAACTTAATATGTCACCATCGGAAGTTGCTTCAAACTGTAAATATCACTCCAAGAAAAAAAAAATTTAATCCAACTGCAACTGCAATTGGTCATAGTTCCCAATATCGTGCCGTTGGTTAAATGCAGCGATATTTTTTTTTGTAATGCACAGCTATGGGCCTTGTCGGTGTTACTAAATTAATGAGCGTCTACCTCTTTAGTGTGAAATCTGATAACGGCTTGACAATAAATTTACTTGGCTAAAGCCCTCAATAATAAAAATATATTTAATAACATAGAAGCATACAAATTATAACTTTTGGAAAAACTCACAAATCGTAGTTAAAAAGTTTTTCATGCTCATTTTTTTTTTCATGACGTCAACATAAATGTGCATTATGTATAAAAAAAAACAATATATGTATATATTAAGCTTCAGTTGTTTGCATTAAATATAAATCAAATGGGTCCAACAAATAGTTTATTATTGTTTTCTATATTCTAGGAGAAGCACCTTGATCCCTTTACTATTACTACCACTTAAGATAGCATGTCTTTAGGCGCAATCAAATAAATTCTAATAAATGATTTTATTTGAACTGAATTTACATTTTTCCTTTATTGACACAATCATTGTTAAATATTTTGAATGCTAATTTATAAGATATACTTATAGCATTATGTCAAAACTGATTAAATAAACAAATGAATGAATATAACTTTTAACATGTTTAATGCATAAAACATTTAGCGATTTTTAGACCAAATAAATATTGGTAAAAATAAAATAAAATTAGTGGGTAGCAGCGGCACTCACAAGCACGTGACGTAATGTGCGAACCTAATTCATTATGTTCGTTGAGACGATAAATATAGGAGACCACAAACAAAATTAAAATGTTCATTCCGCCGAAACATCTGACTCCACTCGAAATTTCACGCAAAATGGCGAATTTTCGAGATTGCAAAGTCACGTAAATTTATCGTCTATACGATGTTAATACGGAATAGTATAAAGCATTGATAAAGTCAAACTACTGACGAGATTTGAGAAGTATCGAAATAGTTAATGAAAGTCCAAAAGTCTTAAGGGGGTCGATTCTTTGAGAAAGGATAAAATTAGTAATTTTTCTTTATGATGAAATTTGAAAAGAAGTTTTTGTAAATTTGTTAGTTTGAAAGTTCGGCTTTTTAGTAATTTTTCATTAATTGTTTTCAAGGTGATAAAATAATTGGATCATTTTTAAACTTAAACACCTCTTTATTACAGTCTTAAAGTGAAAGAAAACATAAATTTTTTTAAAAAAATGGCGAATCTGCAGAGTATCTCTTCTTTTCAGGCGCATCGAAAACTGCTGCAGCTGTAAACATTTTTCTATTAATCTAAAAAAAATTTACCTTTTTTCGATTACTGATATGTTGAAAGGAAGGACAAACCTATAAAATTAAAAAAAAAACTAAAATTTATATCGGCTATTTAATCAAAAGTTCAGATTTTTGACAGTTTTGACCCCAACGCGATGTCTTTAAACTTTTAAGTATATCCTTCCTTCTCCAAAATATTCAATAATTCGCTTTGTCCTTTTTTTACAGTATATTCTTAACATATTAAACATTCGAATTTTGAAAAAAAAAAAAAACAATAAATTCTATTTCTTGAAAATTTTAAAGGTATCGCCCCCTTAAATCAATACTTTTTGAACCACAGATATATTATACTCAGAGGCTCCATTTTTTTTTTTTTTTTTGCAGAAATGTCGATAAACGACTTGTTTTCACTTTTTTATTGTTATTAATATATAAAGAAATAAATACAAAATATTTAGCTCAAGCTATTTAATTTAATTTGCTTACAGCCATATAACTATAGCTACCGTATAATTCAATTTGCAAACAACATCATATAAACTATATCATAAACTTGGTTTTATTGTTGGCCTTTATCTATCATAAACTACATTTTTAATATTCGACAGGATTGCATGCACATTACTTACTAAATAGAAATAAAATCAACAGTTTTTTAAGTTTGTAATTACATACTATTCTTATGTACACGTAGTTTAGGGTCATCTCAAAATTTCAAATTTTACAGAAAATGTAAAAAAAAATGTTTCCCATGCATACATATTTTTTCAAACAAATAATTAAAGTTCAGTTCATCCTCTTTTGACACTTCCGGTTTCGGATTACTATGCCAAAATATTTGGCTCTCCCGGAAATCTGGGATGAATTCGTTGATGAAGAGTTAAATTTCGCCAACAGTAAATATTCACAATAATAATCCGCATTGCACTTGCAACTTCCCATATATCTGTAGCCTGTGAAGTTTATAAAAATCGTGTGAGCTTAGAGAAAATAAAACTTAAGTTTCGACACACTCGCTTATCAAGATAGCGCGTTCGTTTATAATGTGTAATGTTTGCAATAAAATTGACGTGCTATAAAATTTTACTTTTACTTTCAATGTGAAACAAATTAATTTAATGTTAGTCGTTGCGTTTTACCAGCAAGCACATCATTCAGTTTCCACAGCTTCTACATTAATGATTTCATTAGAAAAAGAATAAAATGGAAAAAAGTTCATAGCGTTTAATGATTTGTGCATTAACTTGCTATAATTAATTTTTTTAAAATGTTTCTTTAATTGAATGCTTAAACTTAAAGTACACTGTTAAGCCATTAAGTCGGAAATTATAGCATTGTATGAAGAAACATCGAAAGGACTACTCTACCCTTGCACAAAATTTTATTAAAATGTAATATTATCAATAGAAATATTCGGGCAAAGAAGTATTTTTTTCCAATGGTGTCACATATGATCATGTTTTTGTACCCTCTATATTCTCGTATCAATCTTCTTAATTATAGCGAATGATAATGGCAATTCTTTTGGTAAAAAATGGGTGATTTTTTAAGCGCTTGGTTTTTGAAAATTAAAAAAAGAACAAAAAATTTGCAACAGAGAAGAAAATATTTATTTCAAGCAATACATTAATTCCTGCCATTTATTTTTTACAAATTGTTTTATGTAAATATTGCCCACGGCTATGTCTGAGGTGGTCCATTCGTAAGCTTCAATTTTGGCATACTTTTCCAGCTTTCCGGCCGGCATCTCACCAATGGCAGCTGTTATGTTGTCTTACAGGGCTGCAATTGTTTCTGGCTTGTCCCTGTACACGAGAGAGTTTACGTAGCCTCACAAAAAATAGTATAGTGGGGTCAAATCGCTTAAAATGATTAAATAAAAACTACATAAAATTTCAAGTGATGCAACTCTTTAAGATTTTTCCATGTTCGCTTATAGCTTACGTGTAGGGGAGCCGAAGATTTTGCCAGGAATTTATTATGGAAAAACAAATCGAAAGCACTTGTCAGAAGACTGACGATATTACTAATTTGTCATTGATATAATTGTCAACTCACTTTGTTTCAAATGGTTGAACTTTGCACTAAATATTCTTAAAATTTTTCCATGCGAAAAATAATTGTGCTATTATGTTAGTATTGTGATTTGTATTAGTACTTAAATTGAAATATCAAATAACTACAACAAAGTTGTCAATACTATTAAGATTTGTTGAAGATTGCACGATTTACTCATTTTGTTTTAAGAACAAATTAACGAAGAATGATTTAGATATTTGAAGTGCAATGTTTCTTTTCGTCATTTTTTAATTAAGAAAATTGTTATGTGAATCGCTGTAATCGCTGTCATGTGCAATTTGTAAGTTTAATATTTTGTAGCTGACTTATAAAAAGCGATAATAAACTATATTACTACACGTTTTACGTGTAAATTATAATACTAAATAGAAGTTTTTTGTAGGAAAAACATCATGTCGAAATCTTCATATATAGTACTCCGGTCTGGTATGGGTTATTTCAAATCGTATGAATTTTTAGCAAAAATAATAATGTGAAACAAAACTAAGTTACCTATACTTTCTTGGAAAAGTTTTAGTGCTTTAATTGCATTAAACAATATACTGCTGGGTAAACAAACACATACATAAATGAACTAAATAAGTATATAGTATATGCATAAGTGTTGCTGATGTCCTACACATTTTTTAAGCAAATAAACTGACAAGGTGACTCAAAAACTTGAAAAAGGTATAGCACACCAATGGACAAGCTTAAACTCAATACCAACCAGTCATATAAATTTAATAGACAGCAATAATTTAGCATGACACAAAGTGTTTCCTTGTATTACCAAAAGCAATTCCATGCAAAAGTATACTCCATCAATTAACAAATAAGTGTCAGTCACAACAAGTGTATGTGCTCGTTTTGATAGTGAGCATATTTAAAAAATATATATATGTTACCGGCCAAACTAGATTTTAGTATAAACTAGATTTTCTTAGGCCAAACTAGTTTTTAGGATAAACTAGTTTTTCTTAGGCTAAAAGGGTTAATCCTAACACGCTTTGGAAGAACTAGTTCTTCTTCGGTCAAACTAGTTTTTAGGATAAACTAGTTTTTCCTAGGATGAACCCGTTTATGGATATTATTTACTTTAACAACCTCACTCTCGATTTTCTTGAAATATTAGTATGTAAGGGCATCCGTCGGCCGCTGCTCAGGGCTTACATCCTTCAATATGTCCGATGACGTCTTCGAGGAGGCCTTCGACTGCGGTTCACTTTACCATGTCCAACACGGGCTTCGCTAACATACCGGCGTTGAAAATACTGCAGTGAACTGGCCGCCGCGAAACTGGTGTTGGACATAATGAACGATTTAAACACTGCGTCACGGCCGAAGGCCGCCCACGTATGATTTTCCTAGGCTAAACTGGTTCATCCGAATCATATTTGGCCTAGAAAAAAACTAATTTTGCTGGTAACATATACAAATAAAATTAATATAAATAAATGCATTTATATTGAAAGTATATCCATTTCACAACTGAAAAAGTGCAAGGGTTTTCAAGTTACATATGGAATAGCGCTTCAACATCCTTAGCACTAACTGCCAATTCAAAGAATAAACGTGTTGGCTTTATATATTATGGCAATAAATATGAGCAAACAATAAGCGGAAACACGCATACAAACTAAACAGCTATGCAGACAACTTATAGATATTTGCAAGACAATCCTTTTGGGAGCGCGGTGGTGTGTGTCTTATATCCGCTACACGTACGAGTGTAATACTAATTGAAGTGTACAAGTGTATGAAACAAATGAAAAAGGAGTGGCTTGTCTATGGTGAAGCGCTGCGCTTGAAATAGAAAACTCAGCATGAAGGTCCTTATCGGACGTACATATCCTGAAGTATGCAACCCAGTAGAAAATTGCATTCTCAGAAAGTTCAAGTGTTGAGTGTTTTTAGAATTCAAATAAATTCCAATCATTTTGTGATAAAAAATTTATGTTGTTATCTAGAATATGAAAATAAAATAAGACAATACAACCCAAAAATATGGCACCCTATATTTTTTGAGTAGTTTTTCTATTTTAATGAGAGCATCGTATAGAGCAAAGAGAGTGACAAAAGAAAAATGTTGTAACTCCGGTTAAGGAGAGGAGAAGCAAACAATTAGAAAGAAAGGAAAATTGTGAAATATCGAAAGCGTATACCATGCCTGAACCGGGAATTGAACCCGGGACCTCTGGGTTGTGAGCGCAGTACACTACCACTGCGCCACAAGGCCGACACGTATCACGTATTTCGGTTAGTTTTGGTTTTCTGGCGTTCTGTTTAAAAAAAAAAAGAAAATCGCATAAGTTTTATTCACCTTAAAAATTTAAAACTGTGCAAAAATTTTTCCTCAGGGGTCTTCCATTAATCAGGCGATACTGTTGAGGGGTCAAACAAAACCGCACTCAAGGTTACGCAGTGGTATGAAGCATCAATATAACGCATATTTTTTTTTAATAATATAATTCATCAAAAATCTATTTACATAGTTGTGTTCGTATTAAACCATCTTGTAGGTGATATACTCAAATTGTAGCAGGCAATGACACAACTTGCTGTGGAAAAATGTGGTGATCTATTTTGTGCATTTTATCTAAAGGCTTTCTATCAAGTCTGATACACCAGTGGTTTAAATATTCTGAGGAGCATAATGGCAAAACGTTTGATTAATTTTTGCTAAGACTCTCTTTATTAATTGCTTAAGGAGGGGGCGCAAAACTTAATATTTTAAGGTACTATTCCTTAAGGCATTTCAGCTTCCCCTCTAGTCTTATTATTCTTTGCTAAAACGAAAGGCTTTGAACATTGAATGCTGATTTCTTTTTTTGCAGTAATTGCTACGTGTTTCTAATTAAAAACTACCCAAAAATTAAACGATTTCTAAAATTCTGTAAATTTCGTCTTTTACTTGGAAACAACGCTTAAATAGAAAATTTGTTGAATATTTTCGCCGTACGATACTTAAATCTTTTATTTTTTCGAATATAAAAGTTTGACCTTACTTTGGAATAAATATGTATACAGCGACTTTTGAGTTATTGCAGTCACCAGCATTGACACTTCAAATTAATTTCCTATCAGGTCAATAGATATACAACAATGTTCGTATATTTTTTTATTCTTATAATGACGATATTTGATGGTATTCAATTACAATTATAAATGTACATCTGCTTATGATTAAAGCGCTCACAAAAAAATGTTATTAATTAATTGATTTTAATCATATTAATTACGACTGAATGCCCGTGGTTTCACAAGTACGCGTACATGTGATGAGGAATTTATCTCGTTGTCTTTAAGCTAAATAGATAGATAACAGAAAGTACTCGCACAATATTTTTAACATTAAGGCATAAAATTTTTGGAAATATATTTCGCACACTAATGTCATATGAGTATGTATGGATAATGTATGTACATTATACGTATGTGTGTATGTATATCATATCGCAAATTTTAGTTTTTTTCCACTTTTAGCTAACTTTTTAAGTAAAAATTGGTGCGGTTTTGTGGGCCGGCGGCATCATTGGACTGTTTTTTTTTTCAAAAATAATGAAAATCGAAACGTTACAGTCAATGTACCGTGCGATGATTTCCGCCTTACTTGTGCGGAAAATTTAAGAATTTGATTTGTTTGGCATGTGATTTCAACAAGACGGTGCCACATGTACGCGTTACCATGGACCTATTGAGTGGCGAGTTTGGTGAGCAATTTGGAGCAGCCGCTTGGCCGCCAAGATCATACGATTCGACTCCACTAGACTATTTTTTGTGAGACTACGTAAAATCTCTTGAGTACAGGGACAAGTCAGGCACAATTGCAGCACTTGAAGACAATATTAAAGCTGTCATTGGTGAGATACCGGCCAAAATGCTGGAAAAAGTATGCCAAAATTGAAGCTTACGGATGGACCACCTAGACGTAGCCACGGGCAACTTTTACATAAAATATTCTTTAAAAAGCAAATGGCAAGAATTGATGTTTTGCTTGAAGTAAATATTTCATTCACTATTGCAAATTTTCGGTTCTTTTTTCAATTTTTAAAAACCAAACACTTACAAAATTACACATAATTTATGCTGAACATATTGAAAAAGTGTTGAAAATTTCGTAAAATGTTAAAGAAATGGCTTAATTGCGAAAAATGATACAAAGTCAAGTACAAGTTCTAATATATAACACTAGCGAGAAAGTGAGCGTTATCGTAACCGTTGCGTTACTATTCAGTCAATTCATTTGAGCACAGATTTTCTCACATACCCACTAGTAATGATGTTCACACATCAAAAACTTTTACATGCGTTTGATTAGCTGAGCTAAAGTATGACGCATTCCTGTAGTGTTGTTATTTGAATATTTAGCTATAATTTTATGTATGTATAGGGTAAAAGCATTTGCTAAAAATATAATTAAAATTTTTTACTTTACTTACAATAATTGATGATGCTATTGGATATTGACTTTTAGCCTTAAAGTTTGATTTTACTCATTTAAAAATCTGTTTGCTGAAATTACAGCCAGTTGATAATTCAGCATAAAATGTTTTATTTCTAAATAAATATTATGCTACCAATAGTGCTACCAAAAGAGGACATTTAAAGTAAAACAATATTAACTTAAAGGAAATATATACACGAGAATAATTTCAAAACTCAGAATTTCGAGACATCATAATATCATACCAAGTGACTTTTTGTAAAAGTCTTTTTTTGCCATGCTTACCATTTGCTTAGTCTTAAATTAAAAAAAAAAATTTTCGTTGCATTCATTGAGGATTGAACCTGGGCATTCTGTGTTCTTACATGCGCAGTAGTAATATAGTTTTAGTTAAATCTATACTATTTATATAAAATTGCTCATATGGAAATGGTTTGTAACGCCAAACCGCAGAATATACTAAACCGATTTTAATAATTTATGTTTTAAAACAACATATTTGCACTAAAGATGGTTATTGTATACTTATTTCTATGATTTTTTAAAGTTAAAAATGCTATTTTTTAGGATTAAGTTTTTTGCAAAACCTCATACAATAATTGTCGTTCGATTTGTCGTTGCTTATGCTTATGCTGCTTCTTGAATTCTGTGTTGTTATTTTTGTTTTCATTTGTACCGTTTGTATTTGGCTTCGAAGTTCAAAGAACAATTCTCCTTGAGTTTTTTTTTTTACTTTTGATGAGAGAGTACGATGTTAATTGCTCTTTACAGTTAAACTGCAATTTGTTGTTTTTATAGAATTAAGTTTTTGCCTGTCCGCCTATCTGTTTGTTTTTTATGGACGCGGAAACTATCTGGCCGATTTTGATGAAAATTTTACAGTATATTAGTATCGATCCGCAGGTGTCATAGAATATAAGACTTTTATTAAGGGTGCATATTTAGGGTGGCCCACAAACAAAAATATTTTTAAAATAAAATTTTCACGAAGTCCGTTAAATCGAATCACACCGAATTTACACCACATGGAATTTACAGCACATTCTTTTATATTAAGAGGCATAAGTAGGCTATAAAACTTTATATTGCATATTTATATTGGCCCTAATACAAAAACATTTTTAAAATATTATTTTCTCGAAGACTACGCATTCGATTCTCATGGAACTTACACCACATGGCTTTTATTTAAGAGGCACAACTAAGGCCGTACACATTTTATTTAGGGTGCATACTTTGGGTGGCCCTTATACAAAATAGCTTTTTAAATAGAATTTAAATGAAGATTTCATAATTGTGGCGTATGGAAGGTTTTTACAAAGTTTGGTTTAAAAAATGGGCGGTGACACGCCTTTCAAAATCAAATTCATCATATATCACCAACCACTGGACACAGATGAATGGGACTTGGTACATAAACATGTATATAAAAGGTACGGGCAAAAGTAAGTTTTAAAGGAAAAAATTATCGGCCCACATAACAACGTCTGGCAGGCCTGCTATATACATATTTGTAAAAGAATAGGGACAAAAGTTAGTTTCACTGGGAAAATGGGCTGTTTCGCTTTTACATTCCATCGCATGCGTTCATACAATAGTGCCCCACACATCGAAAAGGGCAGAACAACGTCTGCCGGGACAGCTAGTGTAAAATAATAATAAGAGAAGCTCAGTTGGTTAAAATATGCTCATCTCTGAACAGTGTTGTAACGTAGGAGATCTAGGCTCAAATCTTAATCGGTGACATATAAAAAATTTTCATTCAATTGTTTTTCTGAGTATAAATTTTAGCAACTCTTTCGGAATGAAACAACCTGCACTAACTTTAGTATGAAGTTAATCTGTTGTCAATGATAATGAGATATTTGAGGATTTTCTTTTAAGGTGGGCAGGGTAAAATTACCAATTTTTCATAAATTTTTTCAAGGTGATAAAAGTATTGGATCATTTTTAAATTTTCACACCTATTTAGTACAGTACAGTACATGAGTTGTTTTCTTTTTTTTAACAAAATCGCGGATCTGCAGAGTATCTCTTCAGTATATTTTTTCAGAAGCATCGAAAACTGCTGCAGCTGTAAAAATTTTTCTATTTATCTTAAAAAAAAATGTTTTCTATTTTCGATTACTGATACTATATTGAAGGGAATTATAAAAAACTAAAAAATTCAAATTTATATCGGCTGTTTAATCAAAAGTTCAGATTTTTGACTACTTTTTCAACCAAAAAACAATTATTTATCCACGCAATATCTTTAAACTTTTAAGTATATCCTTCTGATAATACTATAGAAAGAAAACTCTGCAAGTTTCAGCCCCAAGAGTTTTTGTGGGCATACCACAAAGACTGTCCCGTCGATCTCATATTCCTCACTTTAAGCTTATGTCAGTTTGTTATGAGCGTTTATGCCTAGTTAGAAAAAAAAAGATTTTTTTGTATGAAAGAGATGAAATTTAAAAATATTTGCTACACGCCAACCTCTTGTCTCACACTATGTTCAAAATCTAATGCTTCTGGCTTGGACGTTGATTCTGAATAAGTCGGGACCAAAATTTGCACACATAGAGATAAGAAAACAAAAAATAACAATTACTTTTGGACAGTGTTCAAGTGAGGTCCCACCCACCAACAACATCATTCAACTTTTAACGTCGACGACGACTGTGTTTCTTTAAGCTGCACACACACACTCAATTTCCTCACTTTATTACAATCACATGCACACATTTCTCATCTATATTATATGAGTATATGCGGTGGAGAAACGGCTTCCTTTTGTGACGCACGAGGTATCAATCACATATTGCACTTTAACTACCAAAATGACACAACTCAAAAAAGTTTGCCGTTCAAAGGATCAGTTTTTCTAATTTTTGCAAAAAAATTATTTGTTTGTGTATATGGTAGAGACGGTATTAAAAAATGAAAATTAAATTTTTTGAGTTGTGACATTTTAGTAGTTAAAGTGCAATTTGAGTATTCTATGTATTGCATACATTCATGCCCATATATCTATAAAGATTACTTGTAAAAGTACACCTATTCAAAAAAATTTAAATTTTGCAAATATATCCCCAGCAAGGCCACATTTTATTTTATTGTTCTCTTGCTAAAAAGAAGTTTTTATTTTAATTACATAGTAAAGTCAAAAAATGTCCTTTAATTACATTTAATAACTGAAAAATTTATATACTATATCCTTTTTTTGACACAAATTCATTTCAATCTTTACAGAGAAACGCTACCCCCGTTTAGATAACTACAGATTGTCAAAAAGAAATCTTAAACGACCATCGATAGGTGAACTGCATGGTGAGCCAGTCAATGAAAGCGTAAGTAGATGTCAGAGTTGTAAGAGAAATAATTAAATATTTTTAAAAAATTTACACACATTTATTATATCAGAAAATGCACTTAAAAACTTCACATTCAATAGGAACATTCTGACGCTCAACGTATTCCCAGATGAATTTGTTTTTGTTTGCTTAACGAAAGTTATTCCAAAATATACCCTTAAAAGTAGGCAACATTTATTTTCTTAACTCTGTAGTAGAACCAATATAAATACAAAGCGGTCATTATTATTTAAATAACTGCACACTTTGTTTTTATACTTTTTTTCAAAATTTTTTGAAACGAAATATCTCAGAAACTATGAGAAATAGTAAACAAGAGCCCAGCATCATATGCTCATTTTTTTATTGAAGGCGCGTACCAGTCTAATTGTATTAATTGCGTGATATTTTTCAGAGTTATATCGAGAATTTCGATTTGTACAGCGCTGTTTTTCCTCTTGTTTTGATTTTTTCAAAACAAACTCAAATTACCAGAAAAAATGAAGAAAATTTGTTCTCTCACCGGCATTTCAAATACATTGACTTGTTATAAAACGGTTTGTTGTGCTTGCATGCTTGTTCCTATTTGCGCAAGCAATTTTAAAACTTTAATAACTTGATACTAAATAGGAATATCGAAAAAATTTGTATTGGAGTTAAGGCCAAGTGCCTAGGGAATAAAACTAAATATATTTGATCAAAATCGACCCAATAGAGAGGAAGACATATTGATTTCAAACCCAAAAGTTCTAAATACGTTGAAGTTCTAAATTTGTTGAAAAAATTTTTGTAATAGAATTTTTCGTTTGCCTACCATTTCGCATACTTTGCATATAGAAATGTAGGCAAAGTGTCTGTCATCTGCTAACTTTGTATATGGAGATGTAAGGGGTCTTGCCTGTTATCTTCATACATTGTATGTGGAGATGTAGACAAGTCGATAAACTATGCAGGCACTTAGTAAGCGATGTTTTAAGGCAATGTGTCTTTCGTTTGTTACACATTGTATATAAAGATGTAGGCAAACGGTCAACAAAGCCACCATCGCTTTGTAAAAATAATTTACAGCTGTGGCTGGAGTTGTGAGCATTACTACCTACAAAGAGTATAACTATTCATCGTTGTTGCATATAACATATTTCACGATGGCGTATTATTTATCTACTACTCTCCCAATACTTCATGATTCCTGATTTCTTTACCTTTACTTAAATTCAAAAATTATTTTTTTTATTCTTAGTATATCTTATTTAAATTGATAATTGTGAGAACTAAGCCATAATACAGTAAACTCTAATTACAATTATTTTAATTGAACCTTTTTAAATATATTTTTTTTATACATTTTTCACTGAATTTTGTTAATCCTTATTTAGTTAAGTTTTTGTTCATATGTATATGCAGTACCATTTTGTTATTGTACCATAAAAGACTAAGTCTTATTGTTCAACCATTAACTTTATCTCTTAAGTCACTGCAACGCTAATTGATTGATATTAACAAATATATGTTAATTTAAAGCAGCAGTTTATTATGTATTAGAAACGCTACTCAAATTTAAGCATGTGAGTTTATTAAATTAAATGTAGCTAAAGCTTATTGACTATCATTTAGGGTTACCAGATGAAAAAAAAAAAACGCAAAACGAGAACACTAAAAAAATATATCAACTTTTTACCACGGCTCATTAAATTTCTCGAGAATATATTGTGATTTGTTGAACGTTTTCAAATTGATGACCAGAAAAAAGGATACTCTCTTAAATAACAAAATTGAGAACATTCAGGTTATCGGAACATTTCATAAAAATCGTGGACTTCATTACCAATAAGCATGAAATCGATCAAAATAAATAAAATATTTTGAAATGAGTAATCAATTTGAATAACAATTTCTAGAGTTTAGCACCAAATAGCAAACGCTTTAAGTCCTACAAACGCTAAAAACGTTCGGTCAACTTTAATTTCATATATTGTACAAAACACATACTCCAATATATCACAAGTTATTGTTTTCTAACAGAAAAGTAAACAATCAATTTAATAAAATTTTATTGACATCATTTGTTGAGTTGTTGTGTGGTGGGGTGGGTCTGTTGTCTGTAGATTTTACTGGTGATGTTAATAATTAGCACATTTCTTTTGTGTCATGGCGCTCAAAAGAAAACGCAGTAGGACGTTGTCTGCTGTTTTTATTGTTGCTGTTGTTTCTGACTGTAAACTCAGACTAATTTCCAGTTAAAGTTGACATCAGATAATTTTTTTTTTTGTTTTTTAGTTGGTTACTGAAATGTGTTATTTTTTTTAAATGAAAAGTGTAATTATTTGTGTGTTAATGGAATGGTGGTATTAAATTAAAAAAAAAAAAAAAAAAAAAAATAACATACAGTTCAAAAATGAGTAAAATTTAAAATCCCATTATTGGCAAGCATTAAAAAAAAATTCGTTGAAAGACTGTCATAACTCAAAAAAATTAAAAAAAAACGCATTTAAAGTTTGCAACAAATTTTCTTTTTGTGTGTAAATAAGTGGTGTTGAAATTTGAGGTATCTTCTTAAATTTTAAATAAAAGTCATAAATTGGTGAAAAAATGTCGGTCAATATCGGCAGGCTATCAATCTTTTACCAAAAGTTTGGAAAAACTTATAAAATATCACATTAATAACGGGTGATTTTTTAAGCCTTTGGTTTTTAAAAATTAAAAATAGAACAAAAAATTTGAAAAGTGATTAAAATATTTATTTCAAACAATACATCAATTTCTGCCATTTACTTCTTAAAGATTATTTTATGTAAATGTTACCCGTGGTTACGCCTGAGGTGGTCCATCCGTAAGCTTCAATTTTGGCATACTTTTTCCAGCATTTCGCCCGGTATCTCACCAATAGCAGTTGTAATGTTGTCTTCCAGGACTGCAATTGTGGCTGGCTTATCCTTGTATACGAGAGACTTCACGTTGCCCCACAAAAATAGTCTAGTGGGGTCAAATCGCATGATATTGGCGGCCAATGGATTGCTTCAAAACATGAGATTAGTTGCTCACCAAACTCGCCACTCAATAGGTCCATGGTATCGCGTGCCGTGTTGCATGTGGCAACGTCTTATTGAAACCACATGTCAACCAAATCAAATTCTTCCATTTTGAGCAAAGAAAAAGTCATCAAATCATCGCACGGTACATTGCTACAATGAGTGTAACGTTGCGATTTTTATTATTTTTGAAAAAGTACGGTCCAATGATGCCGACGGCCCACAAATCGCACCAAACAGTGCATTTTTCAGGGGGCATTGACATGCGACCATAAAAAATTTTAATTTAAAAATTAAATGGGTACCTTGTCACACACAGCAGGGTTAAAGTCAGAGGCAACTCCGGTGATGAGCATAGTTTTATTTTTATTATTTCCCCATCGATTAATGCAAAAAATAATGAAAATTTTTAAATGAAAAACAACGGATCAAAACAATCCCTTAGCGGAATGTAGCCATCAATTGTTGATAAAAAAATTATTTTTCGCTGAAACTTGCAAGTTCCGTGAGCACATCAAAAATTCACAAAAAATGTGCAAGAGAGCATCTAAAGCATTTCGAAAACAAACTATTGATAGAAAAAATAATTTTAGCTTTCCTATCGCTTTCAACTACCATAGAAAATCTATGCCATCAACAGTCGATAAACAAAGAAAGCTTCCAATTACATTATATAAAGATTCTTCAAAAAAACCAAACACTTTCCCCTTTATTACTATTCTATGCTTTATTCTTATCCCTATTTTTTTTATATAAAACATAAAACAATGAATCCCTCGTTAAATATATCAATTAATTAAATACATAAATAGCTTTACAGATCAGCGCATGTACACCATGTTGTATGCGTAACATGTTGTGTAAGAAAAATTATATTACTCATACGTCATGTATAACTATTGTACAAGCGGCTACGTTTTGTCACACGTTTTTTACATTAATAACCAAAAATTATTAACTGTTGAGAGAAATATAATTACAATTTACATTACAGTTGCAAAACTTAAATGGATGGGTAACTCCCAAACAAAACAAATAAATAAAATGATTAAAAAAACTGCACAAGTGCAAAGTAGAGCGAATTCAGCGCTTTCTGATAAGCTGTCATTTTAAATGTCTTACGATTTAATCAGAAAGGCTTGAAATTGCCAACTTGCAATGAGACGATAACCAGGGCGTTTAATAAATACGCGTATTATGCGATATTTTAATCAATTAATCACGGCCAGGTGTAATTGTTTTCTTGTTTTTTTTTAAATGTTTTTGTTAACAACTCCTGACAAAACACAATGATGTTATTTACTGACATTGTTGTTGAAGTTCAGTTAATCTTTAATTAACTAAACGGTTTTTTATGGCTTTAAATTGTTTAACAATGTCACGATATCTCCAAGTTCAAGCCACTTAATTGGAGTGGGGAAGATAAAAATTAAAAGTTGTTAAATGTTATGATACACCATGCTGCGCAACATAAACTGTGGCATATTTTACATTGGGCTATGTACATTTGTCAGCGTATAAATAAACACTGCAAGTTTGTCAGCGCCAATTTGAAGACAATTGATGTTGTCTTTAAGATGTTGAACAGTTTGAGATTATTTGCATAAACTTTACTCTTCAAGAGACCCCACTAGAAGAAAGCGAATGGAATTAAATCGCATGATCTTGGTGGCCATTTCACGTCTGTTCTTCGAGAAATTATGCGTTTCTTAAACTTTGCTTTCAAAAGATCGATTCATTCCATAGATGTGTGGCATGTTGCACTGTTCTGTTGAAGCCACATATACTGTAAGCCTTTACATATTGTGTAAAATATTGAATAAGGTTTTTGGTTTGAGTTTTTTTTAAGCAACAGCTGCAATATTTTCACTAGAATGACCACTACGATTAGTCTACTTCTCAGATCTTTAACTGAACCAGTTTCTTCAAATTTATCAATGATAAATTTAATAGCATGGCTTGTCGGAGCATTTTCTCAACCATTTTATTTTAAGGAAACACTCTGATATATCCAAATTCCAAAAAAAATGCTCTAACGAAGAATTTTTTGAGCGCGCAAAATTTTTACTACTCAAGTTGACAATTGTGCTACCCGACTTTAACAATAACAACTTATATCAACACTAATGAAGTGTCCCTATTTCTTAAGAGCACACAACATACTTTTTGTGTTAAATCTTATCAATTTAGCTTATCACAAATTATATTAAAAAACTATTACAACAATGACAAGTACTTTCTTTGATTTTTGTTTTTTATGAACTTAAAAAAGATTTATATTCTTTTAAATTTTTTAGTACCTTAAGCCACACTTAACTAAGTTTTGAAGTGTTTTTATTTTCATTTATTCGCCAAATGTAAATATTTTTATTTTTACTAAAAAAAACAATTTTTCAATTATCTCATGTTACAAAAGAACAAAAATTCGATTTGAACAATAATAATAAAAACCCGTCGGGAAACTCAGGGCTGATAGTATGAATGTATAAATTAGATACACCTCTGAAAAATTAAACCAATAAAAAGTTAAAATACTTTTGCACTGCGTGTCCGCAAATGTATGATCTGAACATTGAAAGAAGTTCATTGAGGTTGAAATAAATTGAAAGAGGTTGACAAAATCGAAAAATATGGAAATGTTAAAAAAAGTTGAAAAATGTTGAAACTGGTGAACGAGGTTGAAAAATGTTGACAGAGGTCGAAAAACCTTGAAAAAAATGTGAATTAGGTTGAAAAAGTCGAAAGAAACTGCAGAGATTGAAAAAGTCGAAAAAATATGGAAATGTTGAAAAAAAGTTGAAAGGGTTGGAAAATTTTTCAAACAGTTGAAAGACCTTGAAAAACTCGAAAAAAGTTAAATGGGAATGGAATAATTTGTATGAGGTTGAAAAAGTCGAAGAAATGTAAAAACTGTTGAAAAAAGTTGGAAGAAGTTGAAACAGTTGAAAGAGGTTGAAAAAAGTTGAGTGAGGTTGGAAAAGTCAAAAAAATGTGGAAAATCTTAAAAAATGTTGAAAGAGTTTGAAAAATGTTAAAACAGTTCAAAAAGGTTGAAAAAGTCGAAAGAAATATGGACAATGTTGAAAAAAGTTGAAAGGGGTTGGAAAATTTTTCAAACAGTTGAAAGAGGTTGAAAACTCGAAAAAGGTTGAAAAAGTCGTAATAAATTGAAAGAGTTTGAAAAAGTCAAAAAAAAATATAGAAAATGTTGAAAAAAACTGGTTGAACAGTAAATTGAGTTTAGCTACTACAGCTATTGGCCTTCTCAGCTTGAAGCTAATAAAAATCAAAATATATGCTTATTAGCTTTTCGCACTTTCTCAACATACCCAACTTAGGGGGCTTATTACACCAGGAAAATTTCAATTTCATACTATATAATATATTTCAAAAATAGCGTGCCTTTTACTCTTTCTTTACCAAAATGAAAGATAGCTAAAAAGGGTGTATTTTTCTTTCGCTTTTCATATACCAATTCGGTGCCACACACTATTAAATTCTTGAAAGCAGATTTTCTTTTAGGTTTTACTGATATAAAATAAAGGCTTACAACATTCTAAATGATTTTTCGTTTATGATGTAAGCCCAATGTTCTCAGAAATTTTAGTAAAAACTACGGAACTAAAAATTCAAATATTATCTAGTGTGCAAAAACAATTAACAATTCTATGAAAATAACAGAAAACAATCAGATAGATAACTCTATTTCGAAATAATTAAAATAATTCATTTATTACAAAAGTTTGCAAAAATCGCTTTAGAACAATAAATTTCATTATAATAATGCCACAACAAAAAATATTTTCTTAAAAAAAAAAAACTCACTGGATAAAACGTAGTGATTATCGTTTTAGCAAAAGTGTCAACTCAATTTTCTAACTTCACACAATTTAATAAATTGTAAACAAATTGAGCCGGTAAGGGAGCACTCTCGCAAAAAATTAAACACCCTACACGTGTGCACGCGATAACTTTAAGGCCTGAACTAGTCTACAACTGTCAGAAGCTATCAAAATACATGTGCTTATATGAAGTGCAGCTGACACGCCCGCTTGTCTTATACAGTCCAACTTTAGTTCAATATTTGTCTGTTCTCGTGTCGTGCCGAGTTTGATGAATAGTTTTCTCAGCATAGCGTTACACCCACTTTTTGTGCAGTGGTTGCTTGCATCACCAAATGTTCTCTTGACGAGTTTGATAAATTTTTTTAACAGTTTCCTGTACATAGCTTTTTAGCCTTTCCAACCCAGCAAATAGCTGGCTTGGCTTAGGTGGTGCCGCAGATCAATGCGATATGTCTACGAGTATTTCTATGAGGTCGAACGCGACCGTCGTACACTTTTAAAGTGGAATAAAAGCCAAAGTAAATAATACTTAGTGATAAAGTTTATGGCAGACGTAATACTAGTTCCAAGGTAAATGCAATAAAAAAGCAATTCGCACGTGACAAAAAACGGAAGAGTTTCTCATGGCCATCTACAGAAAAGCAGAAGGTAACGAAACCTGCGAACATTTTTTAATGCGACTAATCATGGAATAAGATAACTTTTTATTAGAATTTGTTTGATTGAAATATCCCTTTTTTTTATTTCTTACATATTATAATATTACTCGATACGTGACATTGTGATCCTGACATATTTTTATATTATGGTTCACTTGGGCAATTTTTAACATACATACATGTATGTATGAATTTAAAATTTATATAGTAATTAAAAAACAAATTTAATATTAATATAGTAACAATTGTCGAATTAAATTAATGTGATAAATTTTAAGAAAGAAAATAAATAGTAAACGTAATTAAATATATTTCTTAAAAGCATACGAAAATTTTCTATTTAACAGCTAAAGCGTTATTTCCTGTAAGGGGCGTTACATCGCCTTGCTAAAAACAAATTTCTTTTTTTCAGGAATCAGTTTATCTCCAAACCAAATTTTATCAAAATCTTTTAGTGACTCAGCCGTGGCAGCGTTTTTTCCCATTAAAGGCTGTGCCACGTCCACTTAAAGTCTCTAATATCCTTTTTATGATTCAATCTATCTCCAAACCAAATTTCATTGTAATCGATTCATAAGTTTAACCGGGGAAACGTATTTTTCTGTTAAGGGCTTGACACCGCTTACTATTGAGAAAGAAAATTATGGTGTTCACTGCCCATCTTCACAAATTTTTCATCAAAAAAAATTAAGTTAAAAATTATGTTGTATTATGGCAGCTTAAAACGGGTCTTACCGTTTTGCAACTGCCTACTTCTGTATAGATTGCAAGAGTTGTGCACTTACGATTACGCAAGTGACTAACTTCAAACAGCTCTAAAAATTTTGAATTTTATTTTTTTGCTCTCGTTGTTTCTTATTTTAATTATATGCATAAAACTCTGTTTAAAAAAAAACTTTATACATTTACTGCTGTTATCAATTATGAAATTAAAACAAATGATGTTCTTCGATAGCGCACGTGACACTAGAACATGAACTAAAGCATATCAAAAATTTACAGTTAATAGAGATTGGTTTGAGACCGAATTTTTTTAAGCTAATTGTTGTTGTAAGAGGAGTTTTGCGGCATGACTGTCATCATCTCTCTTAAAGAATCAAATACTTAAGACAAAATATTTGAGTATTTTTATTCAAAACTACAAAAAAGAGTAACTGCATTTATGCAATTTTGCAGTCGGTTTGCTCACCGTTGCAAATGAATTCAGGATATTGTTTAAATTAATAAAATTTTAATGCTTTTCTTAGATAATATCAGATAATATCATTTTTTGAATAACTTTTAGTTTTTCGGTCACGGTGGTTCTTTCTGTGGAAATACCCATGTGCTTTTCCATACCTAGCTTGCGCTACGAACAAAAAGACAACATACCTACTGTGTGTAGGGTATAAAAATTAATTAAGTAGAAAAGTTATATTAAAAAAATGAATGGAGCTAACCAAATTAAACCGGAAGCCACAGAAATAAAGTCATGACTGATCACCGATTAAATGTGTTATTAAAATCACTCATTCATTTAAGCATATTCACACAATTTTCAATTTCTCAAAATTAATTTAACAATAAACATTTACAAATGTACAATTATGTATGCATGTTTTTTAGGGTGATTTATTTTTATTTACTTTTTAAAATGTTTAATAGTTGCAGGTACATGAAAGAGATTCTGGTCCAAGCGGAGCCCACAGTGTTTATATTTACTGGTATCTCATCAAGTTTTTGAGTTACCAATAATAATAACACGGTAAAGAATACTTTAACTAGATAGTTTCGTCTATATCACTTGAAAGAAAAATTTTACAAGTTTTCCATAAAAAAAAGTTTTATTATAAATTTCATAAAATCAATTTATTAACATGTAATTTTTATGAAAAGCTATGAGGATATAACCAGTAAATATTGATATCCCTTGAACCAGAATTGTTCTGTCGTGTAATTGCAACTATTAAGCCTGTTTAGAAAAAAATATAAAATTGAATCACCCTAATGTTTATATTACCTGCAGCTAATTTTTCACTTAATAATATTTTTTCATACATATATTTAATTTGAAGTACATTTGACTCAAATCCGAAATTTTTCTTTCTCTCCAATTACAGAGCATTCAAATACCTGACGCACAGCCTGAAGCGAATGAACATGGAATTAAGCTCGGCTGGATAATAGGTGTTGCAATACCATGTCTGCTCAATATTTGGGGCGTAATGCTCTTTTTACGTCTTAGCTGGGTCGTAGGGCAATCGGGCATTGGACAGTCCTTGGCGATTATTGGAATCTCGGCGTTGGTTTGTGTCATCACAACACTTTCTTTATCGGCGATCACCACCAATGGTGAGGTCAAAGGAGGTGGTGTATACTTTATTATATCACGTTCATTGGGCCCAGAATTCGGTGCATCAGTTGGTGTTGTCTTTGCTTTTGCTAATGCCGTGGCAGCATCGATGAATACAATAGGATTTTGCGATTCACTAAACGAACTACTGAGTGAGTATACTACTTTGAATGACAAATTGAAGAAAACTTTCTTTAAGTGTATGTTTTTTGCCTTCTTTCTTCGTTCTTATAGAAAGTCATGGTCTCAAAATATTCGACAATGGCATCAATGATGTACGTCTTATAGGCTGCTGCACTATTTTGGTGCTAATTTTAATTTGCTGTATCGGCATGGAATGGGAAGCTAAAGCACAAAACTTTCTTATCGTCACCATTGTCTTAGCTATTTTCAACTTTCTAATTGGTTCCGTTATGGGTCCTAGTAATGATGAGGATGTCGCCAAGGGATTTGTTGGTTTTTCAGCACAAACATTCAGCGATAATTTTGGTCCAGACTATCGTTTTTCGGAAGGTGTTAATCAGAATTTCTTCAGTGTGTTCGCTATATTCTTTCCGAGTGTCACTGGAATTCAGGCAGGAGCCAATATATGCGGTGATTTGAAAGATCCAGGTGATTCTATACCAAAAGGTACATTTTGGGCATTGCTCATCTCGATGTTTTCATACGCTGTATTTGTATTTTTTGCTGGCGGTGCCGCCGCACGCGATGCATCTGGATCGTTAATCGAAGGAACTCATGAGTTAAACTTAACGTGTAAAGTGGATGGGGTGAGTTTTATTTTTTGTCCAGCTCAAGCGTGTGAGCGTAGTAACTAAATTTCTTTACTTTTCACAGTCGTGTATATATGGACTGCAAAACTCGTACTCTATCATGCAGTTGATGTCACTCTGGGGTCCACTTATCTACGCTGGTTGCTGGGCAGCAACGCTGAGCACAGCATTAACTAATCTGCTCTCTGTGCCACGTCTCGTGCAAGCGCTTGGCATTGATCAAATCTATCCAGGCTTAATTTACTTCTCCAAACCTTATGGCAAGCATGGTGAACCCTATCGTGGATATGTCCTAACATTTCTCATTTCCGCTGGTTTCCTCCTTATTGGAGAGTTAAATGTGATTGCACCATTAATATCGAACTTTTATTTAGCATCATATGCTATGATTAACTTCTGTACCTTCCATGCTGCATTTGTGAAACCATTAGGATGGCGTCCAACATTTAAGGTTTGTGTGAATTTGTCAGATGTATTTTTCAAAATTATAAAAATTTTAAGTAAAAGACGTCCTTTTTGTTTACCTGTAGTATTACAACATGTGGCTAAGTCTGTTTGCGTTTGCACTTTGTGTAACTATAATGTTCATGATCGATTGGATATCGTCTTTAATTACGCTGGTGATCATTTTTGCGCTCTATTTAGTGGTGATGTATCGAAAACCGGATGTCAATTGGGGCAGCTCATCACAAGCACAACAATATAAAGCTGCACTTACTGCAGTGCAACGATTGCAGAATGTTTCTGATCACGTAAAGAATTATCATCCACAGGTTTTGGTATTATCTGGAGATCCAAAAATACGTCCACCTTTAATTGATTTTGGGTATCTGTTGACCAAACATAACTCATTGATGTTTGTGGGAAATATTATGCCGGTAAGTAAGAAGAGTGGAACTGCGTATTAGAATTTGATTTTACAGTAAGCGACGCATAGTGGGCCTAAAGTTCGAAAACGTTCGAACAGTTCGATCAGTTTCATACAAAGTGGTGCAAAAGTCATTACTCCATCGGAAGATGTTCTCACTTCTGCAAATGGCATCTTATGTCATCACTACTTCAATAAGTCTGAAGTAAACGCGAGCAGCTGCCAGGCAATGCTTTTGAAGCGGCCAGCTCGTTAATTGCATGTCAAAGCCGTGGGCCTTGTAAGAAGTGAAAAATTTCTGAAAACCCCCTTAGGATTTTTGTTATAAAGCCGTTAATGGACCGAATTGAATGAAGAAAACGTTAGTTTAATGTAAATGAGTTAAGGAAAAGATTGGAAAACTTATAAGTTCTGAAAACTGCCATCAGGTGGCGGTCTAAGCAGTTTTAATAGTTTTCTGGCGTTTTCTTCGGAACTAATGGACCGAACTGAATGAGGAAAGCACCATTTTATTGTAAATGGGTTGAAGAAAAGAATGGAAAACTTACAAATTCTGAAAACTGCCATCGGATGGCGATCCAAGCAGTTTTAATAGTTTTCTGCAGTTTTCTTCGGAACTAATCGACCGATTTGAATGAGGAAAACGTAATTTTACTGTAAATTGGTTTGTGGTTTTGGCGTAACTTGAATTCGTCGTCAGTTTTCAGATTGTATACAGTAGCAGACATAGCCCGCCCCATTTGGTTGAAAACATCTCTTCAGTGGTTGCAAGAAATGAATCAACTATTGATCGGAACTTACAGGCCTTGTCTACGATGATGATAATATTCGATTGAAAATCATCGTTATATTTCCACCTATGCGGATAAATGACTAAGCAAAATTATCAATTTTAAAGCACTAGAAATGTATGGTACGGCGTTTGCGAAAGAAAAATGATTTTCCCATATTTTTTCCGAGAACGGTCTTGTTTGGTCCGCAAGATCGCCTAATTTGTCCAGACTTTTTTCTGTAGGCTTTTTTGAAGTCACAGATCTCAACGAACAAGCCAGAAGCCTTGACGGCCAGAAGCCTTGACGGCCAGCAGCGACGGCTATTTGACCAATATTATCTTCGCAACTTATTAGAAAAAAGTTTTAACGTCTAAATAAACAGAACCCAGTCTTTATTTACTTAAGGTACTGGGAAACGGATGAGAACTTTGCGCCAACTTTAATAAGTAAAATGCAATTCGTTACGAAAACGTTTAGTTGGAGCAAAGATCATTACATACAATCTTTTCATTTTCTTCCTTTTTTGTAGCTTTGTGTTGGTTACAAAAACTGTCAGAACCTCATCAAGGAAGGACAAAAATACTTGGATGCACGTAAAATTAAAGCATTCTACAATGTCGTTGATGGCTTTTCCATGGAGGACGGTCTTAATGCCATGATGAAATCGACTGGTTTTGGCAAGTTGTCACCAAATATTGTTTTAATGGGCTATAAGTTAGATTGGCGTCAGTGTCGTAAAACGGAGGTAGAATGTTATTTCAATATGTTACAGTGAGTAATCTATATATTTTCAATAGCTTTTATAAACAAAATAAATAACCTTTTATTTTCCATTTTAGTAATGCATTTTCACTTCGTATGGGTGTTGCTATATTGCGTCTACCAAACGGTTTAGACTTTTCTGAATTAAATCCAGAAATCAGTGTAAGCAACGGTTATAATCATAATCCAAAAGAGGGTTTCACCAATCCTACAATGCCTCATACAACTGCAGCCGCTGAGTTGTTGCACATCGATTCAAACTTAAATTTGGCCAGCATGGTTCGAAGTCCAACTGCGCCACTGGATACGCCAGAACAAATTCAATCAGTGCCAAAAGAAAAAAAGTCAAACGTGAAATATTGCGTTAATCCTACAGATGGAGTCAGATATTTGACGAAGAATGGTTCAGAAGTACCTAAAAATATGTTAGACGCCGTAACCGTATTTACGCGTAAACAAAGCAAAGGTACCATCGATGTTTTTTGGCTGTATGATGATGGAGGTGAGCAAGATAAACATATATTAAATGCAATTTATGGTCCTTTCATTCAAATCCTTAATGGTGGGCTATTAATGTGCGCGCATCACGCAAAAACTACTGGATAGATTTTGATCAAATTTTTTAAGTTTTATATTGGAAAGCGTCTTCCATAAAATTGCGATGCAATGTTTTATGTGAGACGTCTACATAGCCTTTCTTGATTTAAATTCCCAACTCGCTGAAAATGTATTTCGGAAATCATGGAAACTGACCGGATTGAGTTGATACAGAAGTCCGTATAGAATGACAATCGAAATCTTGCTGTGTTGGCGCTGGAATTTGTGCCGATATTACATCATTAATTTTACGTTTTCCCGCCTCTATTCTCACCGATTTCTCTGAAATTTTAAATAGAATATCGTAAGATTTATTAAAAAACCGTAGAATTATTAAAAATCGTAAGATTATTAAAAATCGTAAAATTATTAAAAATCATAAAATTATTAAAAATCGTAAGATTAATAAAAATCGTTAGTTAAAATTTGATTTTTTAAAAAACTACTAGAATACCACCAACTTAACGATTTTTGTCAGGTTCTCCCGTACACACATAAATTCTCAATGAAGTATTATAACATTATCAACTTATTTTTCTTTTTTTTACCTAATAGGTCTAACAGTGCTGTTGCCCTACATAATCTCAATGCGTTCAAATTGGCAGCATTGTAAATTGCGTGTTTTTGCTTTATGTCACGGTAAAGATGATGAAATGGAGGAGAAAAAGTACGTTTTTCTATTTTTTTTCAAAATGTAATCACCTTAATACAGCTTCCATTTTTTGTTATACACAGCATGGCGAATTTGCTCACAAAGTTCCGTATCAAGTACTCTGAATTAATTATGCTCAAGGGTGTATCCGACAAGCCGGCTGAGTTAACGCTGCTCAAACATCAAGAACTAATACAAAATTTTTGTCAAAACACAAATAATGAATATGGCATCACAGCCGAAGAATTACAAACAATGGAGGAGAAGACATGGCGTCAACTGCGTATACATGAACTGGTGCAGCAACATAGTCGTGACGCAGCACTTGTGGTGATGTCCCTACCAATGCCCAGAAAGGTATACATGCAACAATTCAAAGAAATACCATATCGATGTTAATGAAATTAAATAAATCTCTTTCTATTTTAGGAAGCAATTTCGGCGCCACTGTACATGTCATGGCTGGAAATGCTCAGTAGAAAAATTCGATGTCCGCTGGTACTTGCGCGCGGTAACCAAACTCCAGTGCTAACATTCTATTCGTAGTAGTGTATTTTGTTCTCGTTTTGCTTTTGTTTCAACGAAGTATTGTATTTTTAATTAGTATTCGCTAGCTACCTACTTTTAAAATAAAGATTAATAATTTTAAATTACACTACCCTGCAAGTTTCTGTAAATGAGACCAAACCTTTTTTTTTAACTTAATGAGAACAAATTAGCTTCAAGGGATTGTTTTTCGCACTTTCAAGCAAAGATATTTCAAAATCCTGACGTAAAAAAAAAAATCAACAAGAGATTCTTATTTACATAGATTAAGTATACATACATATAGGACAAAAAATGTAACAAGAGACCAGGTAAGGTCTCATTCGCAAAAAAAAAACACTTACTCTTTGTAGGCAAGTGTTATTGTTAAAAAATTGCCTTAAAATTTAATTCATAAGTAAAACAAGATATGTAACGAAAGTTTTACAATAAATTGTAATATATTTTATTAGTTTCTTTCATTTAACAAGTAATGCAAAGGATTTTTTCGGAGCACAATAAACTTTTACTATTCACATAAATTGTTAGTCGTTATGTATGATTTCCATTTGCTTTTGGAAACTTTGATTTTAAAACATTTTTCTCAATATGTGCAGTAAAAGGCTTTGAAAATTCTTTTAAATATCTTACATTCTTCAATAATAAGCACGTCTTGGATTATTCTGTAATAAAAGAAAACGCAATTAAGTAAATTAACAAGCAGCAACTTTAAATATTGTTTACCAATGGATTTGGTCTAAATCTATAGGCTAACATCATACGCTTTCTATAAGCATCGTACTCGTTGTCACATTCTTCTGGCGTTGCAGCGCTTATGATACCAAGTCCCTGGTTACCTTCACGTTGTGGTGCTCTGCAGTAAAATAAAGTAATTGCAATTTAAAATTTATTCTCAATAGAACTTACTT
This sequence comes from Tricholauxania praeusta, assembly GCA_949775025.1. NCBI lineage: Eukaryota > Metazoa > Arthropoda > Insecta > Diptera > Lauxaniidae > Tricholauxania > Tricholauxania praeusta. The sequence continues at coordinate 155,963,946 of OX459029.1, forward strand.
ATTGACCGGATCAACAATTCCTACGCCACCTGAACCTAAACCTTGTCCCTCTTTCCAACCCAATTTCTGCAGCATTTGAAAGCCAATATTATCCTCTTTCAGTTTGTATTCCTTGTAATCGCTTAAGTCCGGTAGACGATCATTTTTTTTCGCCTCATACTGTTCCATGAACTTTTTCAACTCCTCTGGTGGTAAAAAGTCTCCAATATGATGTTTTCCTTCACTTTGCTTAGTTAAAGCTTGCGCCCAAGCTTGTGTAGCGTCCATTTCAGCACAACGTAATTTATGCTCCCAGGTGCCACCATCGACATCTTCATCGGAATCATATTCATATTTAAATTTACCATTATGTGCAAGTCTATCGATTTCTTGACGCTTGCGCATCATATCCTGATAAAGTAAATTAACTTTATAATGTTCTTCGCATTTCTTCCAATCCTCTTCAGTTAGATTAACTGAACCGTAATTGAGACGAGCATATTGTAGTAACTGTGGATCAGTGCGTGTAACCGTGCTAAGCAACGGCTTATTCTGATTGCCAAACGAAGTAGCAATGCCTAAAACGAAGTTACCCAAAAAAAAAGAAAACAAAACAAGAAATTTTAATATTAAAAATGCGGATCTCGGTTAGTTTTATCTGTTGTGACATATGACCTCAATGTAAAATATATGTAGTCCAGTTTCGCATGGATTTCTAAATAAAATCTAAGCCTTTTCTTATTTTATTTACCTGGTGAAGGCGAACTTAGTGAATCTTCTGGTATTTCAACTTTCTCACCCCAACGACTTTTTCGAATTTTCTTTTTTTCAACCCGCAGACGTTCCTCTTCTTGACGCTCTTCTTCGCTCAACTCATTTCGACATTCAATACGTCGCTTGATATTATCAGTATTACGATCCATCATGCCACGCATGTACTCATCATCAGAGTCAACATCACCACTGATAACAGATTCCGGATCATATTTATCGCCGTCAGTTGCAGTGACGTCTTTCTGTAAGAACGCAGCGGATGCACTGGTGGCTGGCTCTTCATGTGAATTATTTGCTATGGTTTCATTTTGTTGCTCTTGCTCTTGTTCTTCCTTTTGTTGTTGTTGTTGTTGTAGCTGTAATTGTTGCTGTTTTTGTTGTTGTTTGCTTCGACGTTTCTCATTCAATTGTTGTCGATAATCGTGATATTGGTCGGAAGATTTATCAAATAGAAACCTGAATTAAATTCAAACAGAGAAATTCAATTATGCAAATACGATGTATTTAATACAAACAAAAGTTCAATTTAAATTTGTAATAGAGATTGATCCACTTGTGAGTTAAATAGAGTTTTGGAAGTGATACGATTTAGTGTCCAAATGCATTCTGTTGCGTTGCAGTAAATCCACTGATGGGTAGATGATTTCCAGAGTATTTGTTTTTTTCGTCATGAAAAAAAACTAAGTAATTCTCGTCGTAATCGACTATCTTTACTAACTACTATCTACACTAATTCTTGATCTTATTCTGGTTTGAATTCTACTTTTAACATTCATCATGAATTATATACTTTAAAAGAAGAAATTTTATTATTTAGAAGAAATAAAGGATGTGACCTTGTTTGTAATTACACGTATTTAACTCTAAGTGATGTAGAGGTTAGAATCCGAAAACCAATCGCGCCTCATTAATGTGGCGATGATTGGAATTGGTTTATAGAACGTGAAATTAGTTATCTTCAATCGTAGCTAACCGCTGCATAAGCGGTTGAAATACCACTCAATAACGTGACCAAACATTCCCATTTTTTACAGCAGAAGGTAAAAATAAAATGGGTACTTGAATGGGAAGTTTTTTATATTTTTTATGATATAAAATTGCGAAAATCCTCAGCGTGCTTATGTAATTTAAATTTATAATATCAAAGTTATTAGCGTGTATAGTATGGAAATCATTCCTTTGGTGACCTATGTTGAAAATCTTCCGATTTGGTGAAAGTGCTGTGGAAATGTTCCGTTTCGATGTCAATTTAAATAAAAATATACAACGATAAAAATCCGTGGTGTAAGGTATTGGAAATTAATTTTAGACATGATCAGGCACGACTCCAACATGTTAAACGGAGATTTTCAATAAAACAGGGTCAAACGCTTTGTGCGATATTAATTAAATTATATGATTTGGGCAAAGGATTTGAATATGAACTCTAGATCTTTTTTTACGTACATATATGATTAAATGCGTACTATGTGTGGGAATGTGTCGTTTTGCTAGAACAAAGTATTGATATCATGAGAAATGTTCCGTTAAAGGTTTTTGATGAAAATATGATTTTTTGCAGGAATTCAACGATTTAACAATCGATTTTTGAGGACAAATGGAATGCATTACGCATTGACATTTCTGTAGAACACAAACAAATTAAAGAGTTACAAAATGAAAACGTTTTATTTTGACCGGCCATATAATAACAATAACGGAGTTTAGCTACTACAGCTATTAGCCTTCTTAGCTATCTAGCAAAAAGCTTTAAGCTATGTTAAAAGCTTAGTTTTATAAATGGAATCAGGAAAAATATTTTAAGTTAAATTTGTTTTTTTAAATCGTAAGCGTTCATTAATTTTTTTATCAGTCTTCACCCAACGTCTATAAATAACATTGTAACATTCAGAGAATAAAAAAATAGTCCGGTTTTAGCATTTTCACAACAATATCGAACTGGAACTTCTTGGATCTTAATCTCTGCACCATTTCGAGTTATTTACTTGAACACACTTTATTACATCTAAATAACTAAATTTCTTGGACTATTAGTTCTAAAATTAGTTACACAAAATCTGTAGAAAATTCTTTAAATTAAGCTATTTTATTTTTTTTTTTTTTTGATTATTCTAATTAAATTTAATAAAATAACTAAACTATTTTCAAATAAGTTATAATAATCACTCGAACCAAAAAATATTATATTTTTTGTTGAGTCTAGCTAACCCATTTCAGCGAAGCAGTCTTTTAATGCCCAACCTTACAAAATTAAGGCATACACAACTGGTATATTTTATAACAAATTCATTAATTAGTTGATTAACTCTTATTACCACATATTTGGGTGTAAATCGTTTTTACGCGAACATATTTTATCTTCATAATCATCACCATTATCAGCTACCAATGCGATTAACGTTTCTATTGTTGTTGGTATTTGTAAACATTGGTCAACATTGTTGCCTGAAAAAACTACATAAATTCGTTTAAAACCAAGCTCACAGAGTCAACAAATTTAAAAATATAACGTCATTTTCATAAGAATGAAGCATGAGTGACATAAAGAAATATAGTTCTTGTTATGTTTTTAGAATTTTGTGAGAATTACTGAGAAAATGTAATTTTAACACAAAATTCTATTAAGTTAATAACCAAAACAACATTTTTTATACGTTACACATGTTTCATTTTTATGAAAATGCAGATATACAAAAAGAAAATTCAAAAATGTTTAAGGATAAAGTGAGTTAAAATAAAGCAATACATTGTAATGAAAATATAACAATTTTCATTACATTTTCATCAGAAATGTAAAAGAATGCGAAAATTTTTTAAATAAATAAAAGTAAATTTAATTTAAGTCTTAAATTTAGAGATTTTATATAAGTGAACTTAAGTAAATGAGATCGAATTCAAATTAATCTAAAGAAATAAGTTCATTTTAAATTGTAAGTGTTGTTTAAGTAAAATATTTAAACTGATCCACATTTAAAAATATATAATATAAAATTTAGGTTTTTGAAATTATTTCCATGTATAAAAATTTAACTCACACATTCGAGACATGTAAGTAAATTTGACTTTGTCCACTTTTGACAAAAAAAAAAGAAGATCATAAATACACAACTCATTTTCCTTAACTGCACATGGACGAATTGGAACACTGTCACTAATCAAGTCAAGTAAACTGGTAAAACTATCAGTAATAGGAACTAGCACAGAAGCGCAGAAGAGATGTCATAATTAGTGGTACGATTTTTTAATTGAATTTTTAAATGAAATAAATATAAAAATATTTTGAAATTGTATTTAACTAACTTCCAATGTATCCGAATCGTCTTCGCTGACAATGATTTCACTGCATCCAGTTTTTTAAATCAAGCGATTTTACAAAGTAATTCAAGGCTTTTACCATGAGTATTGCTTTAGTTTCGAATTGAAGTCAGATGATAGATTTGCCCGAAATTGACTCATTCTAACGATCCTGTCGTTCGTGGGAAGTACGAAATGTGTTCAATCAATTTAAAGATGTCATAAGAAAATGTTTGTAAAAAAAATAAGTTTCACGGGATAGAGTGGGAGTTACTTTTTGACTAAAAAAAAAAAGAAAATAGTACAGTGAAAAACAATAGATACGAACATCAGACATTTCAGTTGCAGGGTCCCTCTTCAGAACTGTGTTATCATAGAAACGAATAATTAAATTGCATGTGTCAAAATTTGCCTAGAAATATACGCATTGTTTTTTGGTTGAAGCCGCATGATTTGTAAACTATGCTTTTGCTTTCCTTTCTGATACGTTTGATTACACAGGTCGGCAAAATTTAGCCAACATTCAGACCCAGAAACCAGTCTATATATTTCCGAAAGTTTTTCATGCGCTGAATCCAAATCTGGGCTAGGAAATGCTCTATCAGCTCTGGTTTTCGAGATATCCTACCTAACCTAAAAGTGCGAAAATCACCGTTTTTGCCCATTTTTAAGGTTATGTAGCACAGTGGATTTTCTTTTTTTCAAAAAACTATGTATAGGATCTTAAAGTACAGTTCTCCTTCTTTAAAATGCTGATGAGTTTGCTAAAATATCTTTTTTTATCGCCAAGTTATCGCATTTTAAAATTTTCAAACCTTTCGACATACAAATGTCCTTAATGAGTTTTCAGGTATAGGCAAAAATCACAAATATGAACATTTCAAAATGCGATAGCTCGGCAAAAAAAAAGAAGATATTTCAGAAAACTCAACGACGTTGGAAAGAAGAAGAACTGTTCTTTAAATTCACAACTATAGTTTTTTGAAAAAAAAAAAAGAAAATTCAAAGTGCTACATAACCTCAAAAATGGACAAAAACGGTGATATTTGCACTTTTAGGTTAGGATATCTCGAAAACCAGAGCTGATAGAGCATTTCCAAGGCCAGATTTCGATTCAGCGCATCAAAAACCTCGGTCTGTGTTATAAGATTTGTCTCTCAAGAATTACGCCAAATGTTTAGCAATTTCTTGTATCGAGTTTTTATTTATTTCAATATTTCAAAAGTGGACAAGTCGAGATTTGCTTCCATACGCCCCGATATACATTCGTATATACGCACTCTATAATTTGCTCTCGATAAATATACATATATAGGCTATTATTTAATTTTTAATAACATGAATACCAAAAAAAAAAAAATCTGCCACTTATTATAAGATTATTTTCTATACACACAAAAAAACGTAGGTAAATTTAACAGAAAACGACAGTTAAAATCGCTCCAACCCTCCAAAATAGTAAATTATACCGATGAGAGGTAGTGAATTTATAAAAAAAAAAAAAATTTCGAAAAAGTTGTTAGTTAACTATTTTGTAGGTAAGTCCATTGACAAGGTAGGTAAAATTAACAGATAATGTAAGTAAATTTACCGAAAACAATGGATGAATGGAAGAATCTTCTCCTTTTTTTTATAGGTAGAAATATTTTTAATAGCTAATAATCTACCAATGACGGTTTTATTGATTCTTGACAATGCTCCAACTCACCCCATTGCGGAAGAGCTAGTCAAGCAAACAAATGAAGGAAAAATTTGAACCATTTATGAACATGTCAACGAACGTCACACCTCTGATCCAGCCAATGGACCAAAATGCCATACGCCTTGTCAAATTGTAGTGCAGGAGTAGTCTCTCCTCGGAAATGGAAAATATTGTAGATTTCTTAAAAAATCTCAACCTTTATGAAGGAACAGTCATGATTAGCAAAATGCTGGAATAAAATTTTATCTGTTGACGATTCAACAAAATAAAGCAATTGAAGTATACAGAAAAATAAATTGATTTAAAAGAAAAAAATTACAATTCTAACAAGTTTTTTTATTATTTTTTACGGTTAGGTTACAAATTTTGTAGTCAATTTGTGAGAAAAAATGCAAGTATTCATTTTGGTAAATCTAACCAACAATCGTGGTATAAATACCTATATTTTTTGTAACAGTAACAACTTTTTCGGTTATGTAAGCTATTTTTTGTTGAATTTCCAGGTTTTATTTTAATTAATTTTTTTTTTGTACATTCTCCCTAACGAAATCGGTTAATATATTTGAAGTTTTCATACATTTAGAAAAATAGTAAGCTTAACATATTTTTTGGTTCTATTTACCCACCATTTTTTTGTGTATAGGAATAAGTGGCGTCACTAGCATATGCTGACAAAAAAAAAATAACAATTGACGCTTTGTAAATCAACATAACTCGTGTTATTTCGGGAAATAAGGCCTCAATTTGTTAAAAATTAGAACTAAACGAATGTAGAAATTAGTTTTAAGCAATAAATGTCATAAAATAATATATTAAATAAAAACAAAATTGAATTCAAACTTTATTTATTTATTCATTTTAAAATTATATCACTTTAATCACGCTTTTCTTGTACAAAAGTATTCCCTCACTATCTTGATATTATCAGATCATGTTTAATGAAGTCAATAGCCAATAACTATAGCAATTTGAGCTGTCTAAATTTAATGTTTTTATCGTCTGAAAGTAAAAATTAGATTTTGTAATTATTTTGCCAATTATAATCTGCACTCGAAGATGTTTTTCTTTTATTTTTGGATATTTGAAATAAGGTGAAGTATGCAATGCGGTGAACTGTCCCTTGAGGATTCTATATAGTTTTACTTTACTTTCTTAAAAAATACGCAGTTTCTTTTTTTTTTTTTTCATTATATATTTTTTAAGTTATTAAAAAACAACCCAACAACAAACCAAAATGTCTTCAAATTTCAAACACAAGTTATTGTACGCGGCATATGTATATAGCACCATTAATTATCAAATTTCTGCCATCACGGATCTCTAAGATTTTAATCTTCAAAACTTGGTAAAAACGATCGATAAGAAATTATTGAGTGCGTGTATTGGAATATTTATCACTGTATGTACATTTTCAATGAATTATCTTATAAATTAAAAAATTCAAACTTTTACAAATCTGGCAGTTTTTTTTTTATAATGAAAACGATTAAAAACCAAATAATTTTAAACTATGAGGAATTTAAAATCCAGTTATTGTTACTCACCTTGTTGTTGTTGTTGCTGTTGCTGGTGTTGTTGTTGCTGCTGAAATTGTTGCTGTATTTGTTGTTGCATCATTTGCTGTTGTTGCTGCATTTGCTGCTGTTGTTGCATTTGCTGTTGTTGTAGTTGCTGTTGTTGCATTTGCTGTTGTTGTAATTGTTGTTGTTGCAATTGCTGTTGCTGCAATTGTTGTTGTTGCAATTGCTGCTGTTGCAGCTTTTGTTGTTGCACTTTTTGTTCTTGCTGCTGTTGCAACTGTTGTTGCTGTTGTTGTATCTGCTGCTGTTGTTGTAAATGTTGCTGCTGTTGTATCTGTTGCTGCTGCTGTATTTGCTGCTGTTGTATCTGCTGCTGCTGTTGTATCTGCTGCTGCTGCTGTATCTGTTGCTGTTCTGCTGGTACTTTAATAGTCTCTAAATTTAATTGGGGTTTTGGAATCGCATTCAAATCAAATTCTTTGGGCGCCGGGATGGCATTTAATTGCAATGGTTCTGGTGCAGGGATCATGTAGAGCTGCGCCATATTTGCCAATGTTATAGGAAGCTGTGGCGGCGGTGGTGGTGGTGGCGGCACTACAGCAGCATTGGCAACATTTGTCAAACCGATAACTGAAACAGCATTCCCTGCTGTTGGCGGCGGAGGTGGTGGAATGTGATGATGTTGTACCACTGATGCAAAATAGGTCGACGCCGGTTGTTGCTGCTGTAGAAGTGGTGGTGGAGTAGGAGCTGCTGGAGGTGGTGATGAGTAACTGACCATAGCCACTGCTGGCTGTAGTTGTTGTGTGTGCTGTGGATGCTGATGTTGTGGTGGCAGCACATGCGACTCTTGCATGATATTCGATGCTTCGAATTGAAATTGTGGCTGTTGCGGTGGTGGTGGTAGTGGATGCGTATGTTGTGCTGTTGATTGCGTAGATGTTTGATCGATATTTAGTAGTTCGTCTGCAATATCTACATTTTCCGTAGCACTCCCAGAAGCAGCTGCTTGTGTTGCTGTTGTTTCCAGTCTAATGTAATACAAATTTTATAAAAGTAAAGAAAAATAAATGGTTGTTGATATATAGGTTAGCTGTGGTTATATGTTCTTAAATGAATAGATCTGAACAACGAAAGTGATTCAAGGAGTTTTGGTTTTCATTTAAAGAAGCTGATTCAGCGCAAATTATCAGACAAATCTGCAATCAAAATTATTTTAAATACTCAGTCCTCGAAAATTGATAAAAATCAAATTAAAAAATAATTCATAAAGCAAAACATCATTTACTTAAGAGTAAAGTAGAACCAGCTTTATCATAAAATTTTAATAACCGTATCATTTTTCATAAGAAAAAGTGGACTTTAAATCTTAGAATTTTGAATTCTGATGTATGTATATGTATATACAGTGCTGTGCAAAATAATAGGTGAGTGCTAAAAAATCAACCCCAAACTATTAAACTTCTGCCGCCATGTTTGATGGTCTTGACTATGTACTGTGGTGATAATTCTTTACATTTTGGTCTTCTTACATGTGTTATCCTTCTATCTTTTCCAAATAAATTAAGTTTGGACTCGTCAGACCATAAAATATTCCTCCACTTTTCTTTAGGCCAAAGATGATGCTTCTGCGTAAGCTGTTTTCGTCTTTGCCTATGCCGAGTAGTCCATAATGGACACTTCCTCGGCTTTCTGGTGGGCAGACCACATTCCAGGAGCATTCTTCTGATTGTTGAGCTGATCAAATACAAATCTAGGCCGTTTTTTATTTGGGTAGAGGTGACAAAGGAATTCTTTTTGGCTATCCTGGCGACTTGGCGATCTGTGGTCTCAGTTGTCTTCTTTGGTCTGTCTCGTGTTTTTTTGGCGTTTGGTCTATTTTAAGGCATTTGTAACCTTGTTTTACGAACAGCCAACCACTTCAGTTTTAACCATTTTGGTCGGAAAATAAAGCTTTTTCAAAAAAATAATAAATATATATACTGCACACCTATTATTTTGCACACCATTGTAAGTCTTAACAAACCTAATATAATTGTTAAATTCAAAATCTTTCAAAAGAATCGAAATGGAAAAGTTCCAGTACATTTTCAATTATCTTATCGCGTATCATCGTATTGCCAAGTAGAAATCTTTGATATGACAATACATGCAGGTTATTACGCAAAGCGTACAGTATTTTGTGGCGTGAAATTCTATTCTTAATAGAATTTAACATCGCATTACCATTTTTTGATATTTTCAATCCACCAACTGCTGAAAGGTATAAACAAAACAAAAATATTTGCGCAAAACTAAATATAAATTGTTAGTCTCTTTTTTTGGAAAGAAAAGTTTTTAAACTTTTAAGCATGCTGCAAGTCTGCTAGAAGAAGCCAGAAAGTTTTTATTTTTACATTTTATTTCTATGGGGTTTTCCATAAGCCATGTGGATTCCTTAGATCGGAGAGGTTCAGTAAAAAGCTATGTGTGAGGAGGTAGGTATTTTGAGCCAGTTTCTTCTTCTACCAACGTCCAAACTTACGAATAAATACTTATACGCGTCGTAAAAAAAATAAATGAATTTCAAAACTATCACTTAGCGGAAGAAAAAGGCACGGTGAACGAATTATTATTATATATCCAATAATTTTAAAAAATGTTGAACTCTGCTACTGGGAAATTACAAAATTATATCACTTCTTAGAAAATAAGTTAGAAGGAAAAATAAATTAAAATATGATGTATGGTGCTAATGACGAACTACGAACCATTGCGATCCTATTGTATTCTATAAAACGCATAGTCAACATCCTTAATTGTAAATCATCGATAGCGGAGGTAAACAATTTTTCAGAGAAATAAGTACCTACATATCTCAAAAAGATACAATCAGACTTTTTAAAAACTCCAGAGAGCTAGTTGTGGCAGATAAGATCTTTTTCAGTCTATATGCTTTTGAAGACTAATGTATATTTTCACAGAAATTACGTTTCGATGTGCGTTTGCTGCCTTAAATTAGATATGTATTTATTTTTGATTTTGTAACTTACACTGTTGGCGGCTTTGGTTGTTCGTGTTTTTCAAGAATTTTCTTAAAATGATCCAAAAATGAACCATCATTACAGAAAAAATTTTGTATTTTCGGCGGTGCCTGTTCTACAGCTGGTGCGGGCGCTGCCGGACGTTTATTGCTTAGAAAAAATTTAGATTTTCCAGTTAGGCTGCTGGTGCTGGGTTTTACTGCTGGTTGTACCTCTGGTTGCTGTGGCTGCGATTGTTCTTCTTGTGGCGGTTTGTCTTCTTCAACTTTTTCAGGTGCTTCCCTAATAATTAACACACATTAGATCTGTTCAATGATTACATATGCTTGAGTAACCTACTTTTCCTCCTCTGCTGCACTTCCGCTTGCATCATTTTTTAACTTCGCAGATAGGTTTTGTGCAGCTGCCACAGCTTTGGCCAATTGCGCCGTGCGCTGTTTCTCCAAAATTTCCTGGCGTTTCTTGGCTATCAGCTCCTCCTGCTTGTTCATTTGTGCAAAACGGTCAATGCGACAAGCAAGACGTTGTTGCTGTTGTTGGTTTGACATTTTTGACGAATATTTTTTATATAAAATTTTTCTTTTCAAGACGACGGTCTCTTACGTAAAACTTTTGCTTCACTTTTTTTGCAATTGATGCGTTGTCTTTTTATTGATTATAGAATTATTAGTTTCAACAAACTTTCTTAAAAATTCACAAATTATTTTACTTTTCATCAAGGTCCCGAACAGAAGGAATGCGAGACTGCGCGACGAAATCGATGCGAGTCTCGTTAGAAATATGAAAATATTTTAAACACATGTCATCTTACGTCGCCTCGCACAATGCAGCTGACGTAAAAAGTTCCAATTGACAAATTTTATACGCCGAAGTAGCCGGTTGACGTTTCGTATTAAGTTTAATTTTTTTAAAAATTCGGAATTAAATAAGTTTATTTTGGCAATGTAATTTTCCTTTTTGGAATGTTTGTACGAGAAAATGTCACTGTTTTAAGGCGTTTTGACAAATAATTTTTGGAAAGACTGTAGAGCTACCATTCGTATTATATGTTGCTTACACACAGCGTCGACATATAACACCGACTCACTTGTTCGTTGTTATATACGCCGACGTTCAAGTGTCATTCATAGTGGTCAAGTCGCAAAAATAGTTTAGATACGAACGTCACTCATATAGAATACAGTGCCGCTAACTACTTGACTATGTTCCCAACCTTAAAGTGCTTTGAGACGATGTGATTTATTATACTACCAATCGTGCGACCAGGTCGTTTGCAATTCAATATAATTTGATACTTTTTCACAACTTTCCGTCAGATGCTATAACTTTTTATACGACTTGGGTAAGTCGTATTGCCTGAGGACACTATTATAGTGATGGTACAATTATACCATTATCATGGTAGCAGCAATTCTAAGTGACAGTTCTCTTCTTTATTTTTATGCCTACCTCTTAGCTAAGATAAGACACCAACATTTTCAAATTACACATTCATAGCTAAAAGCGCGCGTTGTCAGATTTCTTGTCTTCTTTTGTTTTGTTTATACTTGACACATATGATAGGCAGTTTCACGGATGCATTATAATTGTACCATATACAAAACCTACGTACGTATGTGTAGTCTACATAAAAGAAAACATTTATATATTTTTGCGTTATACAATTTTATAACAATTTGTAAATTTATTAAATTTTAAGTGCAAAAAAGAGTTACTGAAGATTTTTATATGAATAAATGTTTTAAGTAAGTCACACGAAAAAATATTTTGACCATATTAAGACTTAAAGAAATATACACATGTAATAATTGACTAGAATGAAAAATGTTTGAATATATTTGCTTAAAAGAGGAAACCACATTGAATATTTCGTTAAGCACAAATTTTAAAAGAAGGAATGCATCTTTTTTGTATCTTAAAAAAACTGATTAATTTCTGTATACGGCAGTGCTTAAAACTAACAGTTTTTTTTATATGTGTAAGTACATATGTATAATAGTATGTACCACTAGTACAATTTCTAAAAGGAACTAACAATATTGTAACTTTTTATAAATACATTTGAGAGTAATTTTTCAGGAAGTAAATATTGAGTAAATAAATAGTATGTTTGTATATCTTTGGGTTAAGTTTTTCAAAGCATCTTAATATATTCGACACTGAAATATATTTTGGTATTGACATAACTAGATCTGCAAATAATTTTTTGCACTAACACTTTGTATTAAATGTGTTTAAAACACAATAATGTTATAATATAATTTTAAACAGTTATAGCTTTTTTCTTAACTAAATTTAGGTACAATTAATCCTTTTAAAATATCAAAAGTATTTCCATCTGGTTGCACACTTTCCATTACACCATTGGTGAGTTTCACTTGTAAATATCCATAATTATCAATGCCAGTAATAATTGCCTCTTTTAATTCGCCATCTTTATCGTAAATTGAAATACTTTGCTCACTAAAATAAAAGTTAAATGTGATACAATGAAAATTCAAAAATATTGACTTTGATTTACCTATGCAACCACAACTTGTAATATAATTGGTATAGATATTCAAAATTTCCCTTCTGGACTTTTTCAATAAGATCTTCGATTTCATTAAACATCATTGCCATAAATTCTTCATACTTAAATGACGGCAAGTTTTTATGATTTGCACGATTATAGTCATAAATAAGATCATTAATGCAAGTTGTTGGCTTTGAATTATTTAGATTTATGCCACATCCAATGTTCACAACAGCATTAGAGCCATTAAGAGTAGTCTTTACAATAAGGCCACCAATTTTTGTTACACCATTAGCATATATATCATTCGGCCACTTTATTGCAACGTCTAACACCTAGAAAAAATTTGCATGTTAAAAATCTAGATGGTAATGTTTTTTGCTCATTAGGCAACTCGCGGTGGATTGTGTTCATTTCCCACAAAACTCAAATTGGTATAGTTCCAAATTTGACACTAGAAATTTATAACCAGAAACGACTGACATTAGCAGAAGATCTGTAAACGCCAACAAAATTAAACAAAAATAGAAACCGTACTCGTTAAAAGTATTGAGGAACCATTCCATCTCTATTCGTTGTTCGTTCGTTTTCATCGTCACTTGTGCACTTGGGAAAAATAATTTTGCTAGGAAAAATGTTGATAATTGTGAAAAACTTGAAACAAAATTGCACCAAAATGTAAAATATTTAAAGAAATAATCGTAGTACGAATTGTTCGTAAAAAAACTACTCAAAATCATAAAATTGTTACGTAAAATTTTCATTCGAGGAAAGTATTTTTGCCGTATTTCCTTCCAAAAAGGCTCTCGCTTGCTGTCTTCGTATTTGTCGTCGCGGCGATAAAAGCTTATAAATAATATAAATTTATAAGTGCTTGAGATAAAACTTAATAATATTAAGTAAACTTTATGCCAAAACAAAACATCAATAATACGTCATACGTCACATAGACGGTCGTACGATTGAAAAATTCTGGCACACGACACGCCATGTGTCTTCCCGTTTCATTCGATTTTGGAAAATTCGTCGTATAACAACGTCGACGTCACATACGACGGTCGTACGCGATGTACACATTTTTCTACAAGATTTTTTTTTGAATTTTTAAATTAAGTTTTTAAAAAATATATATCGATTATATCGAATTTCCATAAAAAAATAAAAAAGTGAACTGGAAAATAGTGTATGCAAAGCGATAATTACTGAAAGAACAGCGGAAGGGTTCGTCGCTGCAGCACAACACAAAACAGCCGTCTCCTTTAAACCGATGCGTTATTAATATAGCACAAAACATAGGTGTGTAAATGTTATTTTCTTTCTTTCAACATCCAAAATAATACTACTTAGTGCTTAAGATATAATTATTAAAGATTAAAAAGATTATAAGCTGCTCCCTGTATGAAAAATCGATAAGCACTGCACCTTACGAATAGAGGCGGCGGCGGTAGCATTTACACGGCTCAACCAGTGCTGCTGCATAGGTGCTTTTGGTTTGGCAGAGTTCAAACAAAAACATTTTTATTATGAAAAAAGAAATAAACATTTTGAGTTCAGCATAATGTCGTGATTTTTTAAATTATTCTCAAAATGGGGTGTTTTTCAGTATGTAAACAAATAGTTTCGGATATGTAATCGATAGTAATAAGGATAATAATAAGGCACTATGACCAACTATAAAATGTATACATAAAAGTTTCAAAACGTATCTTTAGTTTTTGAAATATTTTTTGACATAATAAAAAATCCCAATTTATTTTCTTACAAATGACAATCTATAAAATGCTTTAGTTTTATATCCACAACCATTCAGACCGACAGACTTTTCTTTATTTACAAATTAGTGCTCAGCTTCCAAACCATGTTTGTAACAGAAGTTTTTTTGTTATGCAGTGATACCTGGATAACTGGGATCTCCAAGGGACCAAAATTTTCGTCTCAATTAAAGAGGTTCCCATTTACGCAGTTTCCCAAATAACCAGGCTTAAAATTGGGTTGTCCCATTTAAAGAGGGTAACACTAAAAGAGATCAATATGAACCTCTTTTACTTAGAGGGAAAAAATCTTTAATAAAAAAGCAAATTTTATGTAAGTGACCATTTGTAAACGACAGTCTACCTAAGTCAATGTTTCTATGAATTTTTTTTTAAAACAACCATTTCACAGCCTACTCAGATCGATAAAACGTCAAATTCAAAATAACAAATTATGCCCACATAAACAGGCCCGGAATAAGAAATTTACCGCCCCTAGGCAGTTGCAAAAATTGCCGCCCACCTCTCCTCAAAACTTCTTCATTTATTAAAAAAAAAATTATTTTTTTTAGAAAATATAATCTGTAAAAGGTCCTCGTTGCTGATCGAAAAACACTAGCAAAATTAAAACAAAATTTGAAAAGTTTTTCAATCAATAAAATGCAACAGTTTTTCCGCCAATATTTGCTGCCTTTTAAATCTTTCCGCCCTAGGCACGTGACTACTCTGCCTGTAAGGTTAATCCAGGCCTGCACATAAATATTATTTCCCACTTTTAGAGGTTTTTTCTTCACGGTCCCAGTTACAGAGGGAAAAGCCCATGTTATAAAGGCGAAAACCCACAAAAACTTCAAAAATCATATCCCAGATATAGAGGTTTAATAATCATAGTAAGAGAGGTATTTTGATGCAAAAGTGCTGGAACCTTGAAGTCCAATTGCAACCAATTTTTGCAGCTATGTAAATGAAATCATCAGGGCATACTATATGTAGAAGAACATTGCCGGCATTCGTGGATTTTAGTAACCTCATAGCGCAGTTGCTTTTTATGTACGTTAGAAAACAGACACTTTATTAATACGACCACGCTAGACTTTTTGTCCGTTTTTATTGGATTATTTGTTCAAGTATATTGGGTAATCAATGAGCTCATGAATGCATTCTCAGTCTGATTATTGGTTTTGGCCCTTTGAAAGTTTTATTGTGAATGTGGTTTATAAAAATCGCTGATAGACTGCATGCTAGGTGTGTAGTTAATTTGGCACCGGGTGCACTCACCCAAAGGATGGCAGAGCCTTTAGATTATCTCATCTCGCCTTCGGTAGCGTTGAGCTGTTTGAAGAGACTCCCCCAAATGCATTGTTTTGCAGGCATGTGCAAAGGGAACCCTAAATTAGGCCGTAGTGTCCATCTAATACTAAAGGTTTCTTTCGTTTGCCTGAGAGTTTGGTTAGAACTCTTAATAGACGGACACACAAACCATTGGGCCATCCAAAAAATAGAATACATTTTTTTACTTTTAAAAATTAAAGAAAAATCGATGTGAAGGGTTAAATTGGATTCTCGGTTCAACTGAATATCGCAAAAAAAACTATTTTCTTGAATACAAAGATAAAATTTATTACATAACCGTCATTTTATTTTTGTTGCTTTTTAACAAAAATTTCCCTCACGTGTTTAGGTTAAGTTAGGTAGAAGTGGCAGTTTGTTTAAAAATCGACTCACTTAGACCAAATGTTGATCAAAATTTGCAATTGCTTTCAATGTTTAAATGCTGAGCCACCTCATACAATGACGAGCGACATTTCTATCTGACTATCTGAATGAATGTTTATGTCCTCAGCCATAATGTTACCTCTTCTATAGCTATAACCTTTCCATGAAAAAAACCTTGCATTCGTTTGGTAATTTCGCAGCTATTCTTGACTTCAGTCCTTTAGAATAAATACCATAACATCTGTGTGGAAATTAATATGGCTTTTTCTTGCCGGGAGTTCTCCCTTGCACTCATTCCTAAATGGAACGTGAGTTATGTAATCCCTCATGAATGAGATTACTGGAATAGTGTAGCCTAAGTTGAAAGTGGCTACCAACCAAAGTATAGCTAAACATGCAATTCGTTACAGGTCAACTAGCGTTACACCATCGTTGATTTCTAAAGTTTGAAGGTACTTATAGCTTTTTGGTTTTTTTGAATGTGCTAAGCTTAAATAGATAAATTAAAAAAATCGAAAGGACATGTAAATCAAATAACGACTATGCCAAAATTTGCTTTAAAAAATAATCAAAATGAAAATTTAATCTTAGTGGCCAATTATAAAAGGCCTAAAATCTAAGCTTCTTAATAGAAACTTAGCGGATAGACTCCAATCAATCTAGATTTTTATTTTACTAACTACTAAAACTTGTTTTCTTTTTTTTAGTTAAGCTCAACTGATAAAAGGTACTAACATGGAAGCTACACAAGATGCTGGTACGAAAATGTCCTCAGGCATACCTGTCGGTATTGGTGCATCGATGACTATTTCATCATCGATAACAGCAACACCAGCGAATAATGCATCATTTCCAGCTAATAATTTAGATGTAATTCAAGATATGATTGACATTTCAGCGGATCGTCTAGAGGGCCTGCGTACCCAATGCGCCACAAGTGCAACACTAACACAACAAGAGATACGCAGCTTGGAAACGAAACTTGTACGTATGTTTTCAGAGCTTTTGCTTACAAAATCACGTTTAAATGAACGTATACCCGCCAGCGGTTTACCGCACACAACGGGGTCAGAACTAAAGCAGTGGCTACGTGTTGTCGGTCTTAGTCAAGAGTCACTTAATGTTTGCCTCACGAGACTCTCCACATTGGAACATCTGCTTGAGCAAACTGATAACGAGTTAAAGCAGTTGCTGTGTAATAATCCTGGATATCGTGATGAGGAAGTGCGTCGTCTCACAAAAGCTATGCACAATTTGCGAAAATGCAGAAAAACACTTAGTGGCGATTCAACGACCACTGATGCTGCTGCAGTAGCAGCAGACGGTGGTGTCAGCAGTGCTAAAGAACAGTTAACGGAACAGTTGTTTTGGGATTCGTGGGATCGTCATCCTCATCATCATCATCATCGTGGTAGTGTTGGAAATATAGGAAGCGTTACAGCATCTCCCCGCCCGCACCGAATTTTGGCGAAGCAAGTGAAGCAACATCAAGCGATAGCATCGAGTAGTCGACAATCTCCTTCAAATGATAGCAGTTACAAATCTGCATCGGCATCTGTAATTACCACACCACCAGATGATTTGTCAAGCATGCACGGCTCTACGTTAACACTAACACTTACACCTTCGCCACCGAACTCGCCATTTGCACCGATTTCAGCTGTAAACTTTATCAGTAGTGCAGGCAGCGGTATTGCTGGTGGCAGCTTAAATGGTACACCACTAAAGATGCCACATCGTAATAAGGCTGGTACACCGCCACCTATGAAAAAACATCAAACACTTTGGTCTGGTGGTCAGCCACTAACGCCAACGCACATTGCAAGCAATCATCATCAGCAACAGGATGCTGCTTTACCTATTGCAAAATCAAAATCACACGAGTCGCAATTTCAAGATACTTCACTTTCCGCAGCAGCAAGTTCACCACCATCACAGAATTTCAACACCGCTCCGGTTAATAATTCCACAATCTCACGTTCGCGTCTGAACACCGACCCTAGCCCTGACAGTTTCTCATCGGCAAGTTCAGATATTTTTGGTGAAAACCATAATAATTTGCAGGTGCCACGATCGCCTTGCACTCCAATTGTACCGCTTAGCATGGCACATAAGATACCACATCGCTTTACAAAGGTATTTAAAATGATGTCCACCTGTGATTTGTGTCAAAAGCAAATGTTTTTTGGACTTAAGTGTAAAGAATGCAAATATCGCTGTCATAAGGATTGCGAACCAAGCGTACCACCATCCTGTGGCCTGCCACCAGAACTTGTAGATGAATTTAAGAAACAAGTTGGTGGTTTCAGCACTATGGGAGGCGGACCACCGGCGGGCCCAAATACATCACCAAATCTTAATGCATTGGGAAAAAATCGTAGTGCTGCAGCACGGCACGCTGCTGCAAGAAATGCGGCAAACACAATACACCACCCAGACAGCAGCTCACCAGGCTCTAGTTGCAACAGTTCAAGTCCTTCAAGTCCAGCACTTTTTAATTTACAACAACAGCACGCGCATGCAACGGCCTATGGCGCCGGCGCTAACAATGTAATGAGTTCCTCTGGTGGTGGCAGTTCGAGCACAAGCGGTGGAACCACTACATCAAATGTGATGCTCACGCCATCATCATTTCCAAAGCATGCAAGTCAATTTAATTTTCCGGACGTAACTATTACATCCAATTTCAACCAATCCGCTGGCGGTGGCACAACACAAATGCTTTTCTCCTCGCAGACCAGCGGTAGTAGTGGTGGTGGTGAAGCAAGTGGTGAATTCATAAATTCACCAATGACTGATTCTATAGCATCAAAATCTTCAGCAGGTGATAGTGCGGCTGGAGCAATTGCATCATCGGCAGCAGCAACGTATGCCTCACATTTGCCTTCTAATTCTATAACGATTTCTAGCTCCAACTGCAGCAGCGTTTCGATTATCAGTTCTTCTGGTGCAAGCAGCGTTGTAAGTTCCGGTACCTTTTACGGGCGAAAACTCAGTTCAGCTGGTGTCGATTCACGCCGGCCTCCACAATTCTCCGAGCTGTCTGACACACATAAAAGCAACGACAGCGATAAAACTGTATCGCTTTCGGGTAGCACATCCGCAAGTACGGATTCGGATCGCACACCAGTAAGACTTGATTCCACAGAAGACGGTGATTCGGGAAATTGGCCGCGACAGAATTCGCTTTCCCTTAAGGAATGGGATATACCCTATAGTGATTTGCATTTGTTAGAGAAAATCGGCAAAGGTCGCTTTGGCACAGTGCATCGGGCTCTTTGGCATGGGGATGTGGCGGTAAAACTACTAAAAGAAGATTATCTTGATGATGAACAAACGCTGGAGGCCTTTAAACTTGAAGTGGCTAATTTCAAAAAGACTCGTCATGAAAATTTGGTGCTGTTTATGGGTGCCTGTATGAATCCTCCATATTTGGCTATAGTAACGTCGCTTTGCAAAGGTAACACACTATACACGTATATTCATGCAAGACGTGATAAGTTTACCATAAATCGTACTACGCTGGTGGCACAACAGATATCGCAGGGTATGGGCTATCTGCATGCACGTGGCATCTTCCACAAGGATTTGCGTACAAAAAATATTTTCTTGGAGAATGGCAAAGTGATCATTACTGATTTCGGTTTGTTTAGTTCAACCAAACTGTTGTACTGTGATATAGGTTTAGGCGTACCCAATGGTTGGCTCTGCTATTTAGCACCTGAGTTAATGCGTGCATTGTTGCCACGTAAGCCAACAGATGAGATTTTGCCATTTTCTAAAGCATCTGATGTCTATTCGTTTGGCACAGTTTGGTACGAATTACTTTGTGGTGAATTCCCATTTAAAATGCAACCACCAGAGGCAATCATCTGGCAAGTTGGGCGTGGTATGAAGCAGACATTGGCAAACTTGCAGACCTCTCGTGATGTCAAAGATATACTTATGTTGTGTTGGTCGTTTCAAGCAGACGATAGGCCAGATTTTCCAAAATTACTAACGCTACTGGAACGACTGCCGAAAAAGCGTTTAGCTCGTAGTCCTTCGCATCCAGTGCAATTGTCAAGATCTGCTGAATCAGTATTTTAAAATTGTTGCCGTTACATCTAAACTGCGGACAGTTAAAATGTATTGAGAAAAAATGGAACACTTTTTGGTGCTCTAACTGTTACAGGTATTACTTTTGAAATTACACAAAGCATAATTATGTTGCTTCACATTTAACCACTATTATTTGAAAATCAGTCAAGATACAGTAATTAATAATAAGCTTAAAGGTTAATATGAGCAAAAATATATTTACATATTTAAAATCCATTAGTACAATTTATTATTATTAAACTTTAAAAGCTTGAAACTAAATAGTTGTAAATATATAAAATGCGAATCATAAGTCAAGTAGCATTCCTCTAAAAAAAAAAACTATCATAAATATTTATAAATTGTAAATAAAAACTATTGTTAAAACTTGTAAAAGCTAAAATAAACTCGATATTAAAAAAGTAACGTAAAAAGACAAAACGCAAATGCTTAAAGAAAAAAAAAAAAAAAGCCCAAAATGTTGAATTGTAAAATATAGACAGCAAAAACTAACTAAAAATTATTAAATGTGTGTAAATACCTAATTGCAACTTCAAATTACAAATCTAAATATGATACAAAAATATATCTTAAAATTAAACTATTGAGTCACTGTTTTTATTAAGAAGATATTTCTGGAAATAAACACAGTAAGATAAATTTGTCACGGAACAAATTTTATTTACAGAAGCAGATGGAATTGGAAAGAACAGATATAACAGCTGAACGTATTAATATTTTAAATATTAACGTAAGAACTAGTAAAGGCGTCACCAAAAATTAAATACCCTACACCGCATCAAAGTAAACTTTCATTAAAATTATATTTCCATCAGCACTCTACATGTTGGTTGGTTTGACTAAACGTACCCACATTCAATTTGGCAACATTACTTAAATATCATTATGAAGATTATGCTTGCATAGAAGGAGCCACGCTGTCTCATTAAATTGCGCACACTACTTGTCTGATGCTAAACCGAATTATTTTTATTTCGTTTTGAATTGCTTGCTTTTATAGGAGGTGCCACGCCCTCTTCACGAAATTTTTTCCAGAGCTTATTCAAACCATTCCTAGCATATATAGAATTTAGCTGCACTACCTTAAATAACTCTTTCAGTATAACGTTTTATAGTTTTTACTTGTATATTAGCTGCCACGCCCTTTATTTAAAATGTGTCTTTTTTTTTTATAGTGCTAGGCCGCAGTTTTCTAGTATTTGCGTCAAATTTGGTTGCATTACCTTAAATAATTCTTTCAGTACAGCGTTTTAAAGTTTTTGGTTTTCTTGGGGGTGTCACGCCCATTTGTAGAAAGTGCTCAATCCGAGCAAAACTTTTGATATCTTAATCACTCGGAAAATTTGTCTAGAGAACCGCATTCTCCGCAAAGTCATATGTTTAACACCGTTCAATGCTCTCCAACATTTTCCCGAATCGTATTTCTTGCTCTAGCGATTTCCGCAAGGTGTGTCCTATTTATTTCCATTTTTGCCGCTTGATTTGCCAGGAAATCTTATTATGTCGGCATTTGGTGACCAATTCGACACTAGATATGATCCTGGACCACCAAATTTTCAGAATTCGGTAAGATAATTGTTTGGAACATACTTTTAAACTGTGTAGCAGAGCGCTGTTGGCTAACCTAAATAGTTTCACAGATGTATAGAACTACTTCCCTGTAATTACATATGTAGTTTTCTAAAAGGTAAGTACTCAAAGCTATGTGCAGACTCCGAAAAATATGGAGTGTAGGGACTGACTGTAGGCATACGTTAATATACCGTAGAATGGCTATAATTAATATGATGGCTGTAGTTGGTAATAGTCTTCAAGAGATACCTTCTTGAAGAGGCACTAACATGCATTTTTCATTCATTCATTCATTTGATTCTTGACAGGTCAGCAGACGATTAGCGGATCTTAGCGGATCCGCTTAGAAATGATCTGCTTTTGACATTAACGATGGTGTTTTAGTACGAAATTTTCGTCATACTGAAAGTTGCTATGTGTATAATTTTAAGTCGTATAAAGAGATGTTAAGACAAGCCATTGACATAAGAGAACCCAAAAATATCGTAAAGAGAATGCTGTGCATTTAAACCATTAAAGTTTAGTACAATGAATCATAGCTGTTTTAAGAGATCTGTCTCTCGATTTTTAATAAATAATATGGAATAGAACTTACCTTATACTCGTCATGAGTCTTAATTGCATTTGTTACAGCTGTAGCTATTATATGCTGGATAAGTGGTAACCTTTTACCCACTGGAGTGTCTAATGAAATTTGTAATTGTATGGAAAACATTGCACAGCCCAAGGGACTAAGCCACTGTAAAGGAAAATACGCATAAATGTTTATATTTGAGCCAAAAGTTTATGCTTCAATATCAAACCTGATTATTGCTGCGTCCTACTCCTTCGGTTTGCTGCCGCACTAACACTGCAGTACCATGTGCTAACTCTAAATCATTAATGATATTCATTGAACTGCTTACAATGGGTGCATATATAACCAAGCGACCAATATATGAGGTATTTAATTTCTATAATTTTATATACGAGTAAGAATGAAAAAAGATGTTTTAATGAAAAATGTTGTTGCTTACATCAAAATAGTCTACAGTTGAGAAATCCTCTGGACAGGAATGTATGAGTATTGGAAGCACGTTAGAGTTGGCTGTTGGTGGTTTATCTGCTATGCCGCAAAATTGAAGTGTTAACTTTGATGTTTTTATTAAATTATCAGAATGCATTTTTTGTTTAAGTTTCTCCAATAGTTGGAATTTTGACTAAGGAGTAAAATAAAAGAAAACTTTATTCAGTAATATTATTTTGGACTTTGGCTCTTATAAGCCCCTATAAAGAATTTATAAATACAATATGTTTTCTTGTCTTTAAAAGAACTGTAATAGAAGCTATAAGATCTTTTTATGTTACTAGGGTATTTTTATTTCACGAGTTTTGGTCGAAAAATAAAATGATATTTTATATCTGGCTTTTTTGCATGATTTGGAATTTAGCGTACTAATATTTTCATAACTATTGCATTGTTTTTTAGCAGCAAAGATGACTTAATATTTTTTTATTTAAACAATATATCGTCGCTCTCGGGTAGAAAGACCCTAACTCATGTTTTTTCAATTTTATAGGAGGACGAAAATACTGCATAAAAGCTTCAAAATCTCATTAGGGTATTTTTTCAATTGGGTGTAAGTCCGCTATGTTTTGAAATATCACGTCAAAATTTTGGGTAGACGCGTATTTGAGGGTTATCTTTTAGGATCGACAAATAAGAAAATTTAGAAAAATAAATGAGTAAGGGCCTTTCTACCCGAAAGCGACGATATGTACATATATTAAAAGTATTATTTGCCAAATTACCTCATGGTGTCCGAGGAAATATGCATTTTTATATGTGATCGTCTTGCTGACATCAGCATCCGTTTCTGGCCGACTTACGTTTATATTTAAATGTTTACTTAATAAATCCGAAAATATTTCCAGGCGTATTTTTTCATTTTGTTTAAGAATTGAAAATTTTGCAGAGTCTGCTTCAAATTGGATGGGATTAGTTTCCAAGTGAACCTTTTTATAAGCAATGTGAAGCATAAAATTTATAAAATAATGTAAGTCAATAGGATCACAGTTCATTTATTTACCTGTGAGAAAACTGCTGTACCGCCACTTTTTACGCTGTTGGCCAGCAACAGACTAGGGGTATTCCAGGTTTCCTCTAGGCCCAGCACCTTTACATCCAGACTATGTAAGTTTCCATGAAGATCCTTCAGTTCAATAGACCTTGGACACACTAGAGCTCTAAGCGCCGAATGCCATGACAAATGTGACAACATATACGAAGAAGAATCACACACACACACGAACAAAATACAAACAACAAGTGCAACAGACCGAGCAGACCGAGATCAGACAAAATAAAAACGAAATCACGACGTTGAAGACAATCAAAGAAGATTAATAAAAAAAAATTAAAAATAGAAAAAAGTAAGATTTTGCAAGCAGTAAAAAGCAAACAGAAATATTTTTTGGTGTTGGCCAATTTTTTTAAATGAATTGTGAATGACAAATAGATCAAAAGAAAGTGAAATTTATAATTTAAATATTTTGGTTTTATTAAAATGATTGTGCATATAACCACTCTTGTTCTGTAAATCGTCGATTATTTTCGTCTCAATTTTCTGTTGTCTTTGATGTGGCCTAATTTCATATCTAACGTAAACGGATCAATTTTCTCTATTAACATAGAGAGATAATCTTGGATTCCGTTGATTGGAGTTCTTTAGTGTTTCGTTCCGCAGATTTGTTTGCTTTTCAAGTGTCAAAACTATTCAAGAGTGGCATATTAAATGAAGCAATAGTAGTATCGCCTAAAATTAAATAAGTTACCACCGGGCCAGGAATCCAGACTTCCGATAAGGAGAAGGTTATCTGCAGACAAAGCAAATAAAATATGTACTTGTTTTTGTTTCTGACGCGTTCGCCTTGTTAAGAAAAAAACAAGTCCTAACTTTTTCATTTTCAAAAAAACATGAAACAATGAAACAAAAATTGTGCTTTTTAAATTGTATCCAACTACGCAAACGACAATTTGTCGAAGCCTATCAAGAGGAAAATATCGAAGTCCACAGACCCCAAAGCGATCGACCAATTGAGGCGTTAACTTCAAACAGATATTCATTACTCCATTTCCACCTTTCGTTGATCTGCTATCTGACATCTAAGGTAAGGCAAGTGCTAGAAACGACAGGCCACAGTTGGGTCCAATGTACACTTATAACTCCGTTGTCAAATGAATCCAAACGGAGTTCGTACTGTTCACGGGAAGATACAAAATTTCAGCTACTACATTACGTAGTGGGCATCTGAATTTTGATTGTGACTATATGGTACCACTGACAGAGTTCGATCTGTTGTATAAAACCAGAGACGAATGAATAACTGGCGTCATTATTAGTGGCGATGAGATTTCGAAAACAACAACGATGTGCAGAATAAGGCTGAAATCAATTTAAACGATGCCTTGAATTATGTAAATTTAAAATTTGTAATATTTTTTAGTTTTAAGATTCCGTGATTTAAGGCATTCTTCAAATTATATGAGCTCTTGATTACCTGAGATACGCTTTAAAGGAAATACTCTACTTTTATTATAAGCAAGATAAAAGCGTTTAAGGCATTAGCAAATATATGAATAAAATAAAATTTTCGAAAAGTTTTAAGTGCAATTTAATTTTAATGCACATACATATGTACAATGGAGAATAAAAAGCTATATGTATTAATTAATGTCTCCATGTGAAGGTAAGATGAGCTCTTTAATTTTCAAGTTTTCCCCAAGAAATATATTAAATTTGACTTTATCTTGTTATTAGAGTTTGAGCTCACATTTTTTTTGCTCGAAGCAGTAAAATCATTCAGAGATCAAATAAGAAAATTAAAATTCAATTTTTAATTTTTAAACTTAACTGTGGCAGTTATTTTTAAAAAAAATTTAACTAACCATCGCCTGATACGAATATTATAAATATTAGAGATCTGCATGAGTGCACTCGAAACGACCATCAAGCCACTCGCCACGTTGCGAGCCCTTGTGCGCAAAAACCACAAATCAAATCGAAACTCCAAGCAGGAGAGATGAGGGCAAGTGCAGCACAAAGTAATAAATCGCAAATAAAATATTCTAGAAATTTCAAGCACTGGAAGTTTATTGCATATAATGATCGTTTCGAGTGCACTCATGCAGACCTCCAATAAATATAAATTTCACGTTTTCATTTCATGATTTTTAGAGAAATTAAGGCACATTTCAATATTTTTCATTGAATAAAGAAACTTATAAATTTACCAACCAATAAAGGCACAGCTTAAAATTCTTAACGAAAATGTTAAGCATCAGTTAGCTTTCAATATAGCATAGGAGTCAAACACTTTAAAATTATTGAAAATTAAAGAGTTATTTTAAATAATATGAAAATCGATATTAATTAATGTTTTGACATGATTTGGTTCAATAGTATAAGCAGTTTAGCTCTTCAGTTTTTAGTGTTAGCAAGTTTATAACATTTTGAAAATTTTCAAGTTTCTATTTTAATAAAAAATCACAAGTACCGAGACTCTTATTTAAAAAAAAAAACAAAAGTTTCACCAACTCTAGACATCAGCCTCATTTTCATACTAGTATGGTGATACCCCTCGTATATATATATGTATATAGGTTTATAAACATACATTATTATCGTTAAAAATTTGGGACTAACTACAAGCTTTAAAAATAACTAAGCATAAACGTAAAACTTACGGTCTTCTCGATAAACCTGGTGCTGAATCATCACTATCGGTGGAGAAATGTTTCTTAACTGGTGATGGTTGATAACAAAATATGTGATGCATCATTTTAACCTTTTGCCATTTATCATATGAAAACTGTACTAATTCATGCTCGCGTACCTAATTCAAAACGAAGCAAAAATTAGATTCAGTCACAATCGCATGCACAAAACGCTATACCTCAGCTGTACGATATGTTGGAAGCACAAAATATAAAATGTCTGAGCACAATGACAAGACTTTACCTCCATATAAAAAATAATCGACCAAAATTTCACCAATATTTAAGGCAACAGTGCCACAAACAACAAGCAATGCAGTATTTTCGAGCCAATGTTTTTGCTCAACTTGTTGAGGCGTCATAACGTAGATTGTATACCTGTAAAGTTACACAATTTAGTAATTTTAATATAAAATTTAACAGAAATAATAATAATACTAACATATCCTTTCCAAGTATATCTTTTAGAGTAGCCACAGTACTTTCTCGTGCACTAGCGCTATCAGCGTAAACTAAAACGTTTAGCGGCTTACTTGTAAGCGGCTTGTTTCGCCTTAAACTTGGGCGTTTTGCATTATTACGTATAGCTGATACTGCGGGGGAAGTTGGTGGTGTTATAGTTGTTGCAATAGAAGTTTTAGGAGAAGATTTCGGTTTATTATCAACCGAAGCAGCAGCAGTAATTACAGCATTTCCAGAAGCAACAGACTTTTCAGCAGCAGCCAATTTTTCCAATTCGCTTTCCATGGGCTGCAATGAAGCTTGAGATTGTGGTGGTGTTGGTATCGACCAAGTACTTAAGGACTGTTCTGAAATCTATATGAATAATGTTTAAATAATTTTTTTTTATAATAATAATATAAAAAAACTACCTTCGTAGTCTTAAATCGGCCACCATCAGTCATTGTTGCCGACACAGGTTTTTTAATTTCAGTGGGCTTTGTTTTAAGCTTATCAAGCTTAGTAGGTGAAGCTGTAGCAGCAGCAGCTTCAACAGCTTCATTTTTAATTGTTTTGGAAATAGTATCAGCCTTTATTTCCAATTGTTTGGCTGGTGAACCGATTTTGGAGGCAGAAGGAGATTTTGCTTTTGGTGATGATTTGACGGCTGCTGTTTCGGTAGCTGTTTGTGATGAGTGTAATGGTGAATGTACGCTTTTAGTCGGTATATCAACAGCTGAGGTGTCCTTTTTATCATATGGAATTAAATCTGGTTTAACAACTCCGGTTTTACCTTCCGTAAGATTTTTATTGTATTCAAACTCTGTGGCTTGACTGGCGAAAACACTAAGCGCATGTAGGCGCTCCAAATGTTTTTCCCACTCATCCTCAGTCAATTGAGCGGTAGAACGTGTAGATTTACGCAAATGACTAGCAACCAAAGCAAAAGGTTGGGGTTTTCCCTCATAGCTGACAGCTAAAAAAAGGGACAATTAATTTCAAATGCTACTTTTTTTCAAAAAAAAAAAAGAATTAAATAAAGCGGATAACGCTCCATGGAAAGAGTGCTTGTTATTTATTGGCGTCGCTTTCACTATTTCGGAGACAACTAGTTACAAAACAATGAAATATAATGTTTATGCGATACTCGCATTTTAATTTCGCGGAATGCCAACAGAGAAAAAAAAATAGGAAACAAAATGAATCGTAATGATTTCCAACGAATTTATTTTAGCTTACACTCAATCCTTAACAACGACAGTTGATCGTTAATAAGAAAACTGTTTTGCAAGAAAGTAGACATTAAAAGTTTTGTTAAATGTTCCAGATCACTTTCGATAAGTAATGCTAAATGCGAATCAATCTTCCAAGCCATAAGCTTACCATAGTCTTCGAGCTAGAAGAAAACAAGAAAAAACAAATATGTAGCAAATACATGTGGATATGAATATGAACATGCAGAAGATTTTAAAAATAACTTTATTGAGTAGAAGCATGCTATGCTTATGAGGGTGGGTTAATTCCTTATAATAGATAACGAGCTGTTAGGGGGTTAGGCGTCTGCTCTAGCAGGGGCGCCATAACTTATATGTATATAATTAACATAGGGCACATATTTGTGTCCAAAACAGCATAAGTCGATTTGTGATTTTTATCATGCGTATAAGAAAAGGAATTTTGCTGTTTTTCCTAACGGTCGACTATGTCCTCCAAGTGTTGTCTTGTGCAAACAGCTCAACAGTACGTTCTCAATTACTACTGTACGTCTGGCTAACAAAGCCACTCATAATTTGGTACCTCTATTACTCATATTACCGGCGTAGTAGTTATAATTTTTTTATGGGCGATATTGCCCATAAATATTTTCCCATTGTACATTCGAATACATAAAAACAAGTTATGAATCTTTAAAATTCAAGTTTCGTAAAAACTCAAATAAAAAATGCTCACTTTAACAATATCTACATCATAACCGTCGCGTCGACATGGAAGTATTTCTGTTTCCAGCAACAAATAGAGGCGTTCCTCTGCCGACCGACTTTCCCAGTGACCTAATAACTCTGGTCTTGGCAAATCATATGCGAACGGCAGCCAACTAGGTGCATCAGGAAAAGTAATCCAAGGCGCAATGTGAAGAATTTGCTTGGGTAACAAACAACAACCGCGTTGATTGTCTCTTAACCAAAGTATATCCGAGACCTTAGAAGCTGCACGGTTGATACATAGTTCCGATGTGGCCAAACTAGCATCTGCAAAACAAGATAAAAGAATTATAATTAAATATGTAAATATGAATGAACAAATAATTACCATAGCCATCACCATCTGCTGGTAGAGTGTAAAAGACAACACTCGATTGTTGGGCCAATTTTTCAGAGATTTTGTTACAAACATTTTTGATTCTCCAAGCCTGAAGGAAGGTGGCACTCACGTAATATAGGGTCAACATGGCAATGGGTTTAATAGGGTTATAGCTGATAGATTTAAGGATTTATTTCTGGGAATTTATAAGTTTTTATAGATGGTTTTTGGGGATATGGTTTACGGCTTGATTTTTAATGCATTTTCATTGTTTTTTATAAGTAATTGTTTTCAAAAAACAAAATGTTCGCCTTATAACTTTTTGCACAACAAGAAGGTTTCGTAATTCACTGTTTTTCACTCCACAATGTATTAATTTTCTTTTAACTGCGAACGAAAAGAAAATCGCAAGATTTTCTCACCAAAGCATCGAATTCGTGTCTGCTGTTTCTTTCTTACACAATTTCATGTTTTCGTTTGTGTTGTTATTTTATATTTGTTGACATTTCGCGAATTTGACATTTATTGCTGCTTACGCTAAACAGTGTCATTCGGAACAGTGGTGTAAAACGTTTTTTTTTCCTTTCTTAAAAGATGGCAAAAACAACCGGAGCTATGAAAATGTAAGTTATAGGAATAATTATGAAGAATCTTCAGTCATTTTGTGCATTTTTAGCCATAAAATGTTTACATTTTTGCTATTAAGTGTAGGATTTGACATCAGGTCAACAATTTTAACAAACATAAGAATTGTAAGTCTTTGCAAGAATGAAACAAACGCTTCGGTCAATGTCATTGTTGCGTTATCTGGCAGCACCTGCTTTGACATCATTGTGTGTGTCAATGTGTTATGTCAAAAAAAAAAAAGAAACATAGCCATTTGAATCATCTGACAGTGTTCCTTGTAAATCTATAATTTTTTTCTAGAATCCTTTGTTTATAAAAATTTGCAGTTTTTTGATAAAAGAAAACAAATTTTTTTTCATTTAAATAGAGCAGTAGCAAACTATAAACCAATGCAGATGATAAAGTACGTAAATATGTAACAAAGTAGAAAAAAATTTGGAACTTACGCCTATCGATTATTTGCATACAACTTTTTTTCGTGTCCAAGGTGACAGCTATGTCCAATTTCAATTACATGGATAATGTGCCAGTAAAAATAGCTGAAAGCTACAAACCACTACCGAAAGTATTCCAAATACCACAGGCGATTACTCACAAGCTGCAGCTATCTCCACAACACTACATTGAATCTCCTCACTATGCTTACGACTTTCAGCTGGAGAAAAAAGTGCTGGCGAAAATACCCGAGTGGAGACGGATGCGGCAAAATGAGCGTAATACTCGTCGGGAACGAAAGCAGAAACGAGAACAGCAGCGAATGCGTGTACTGGAGCAGCAACATAAACAAATGCTGGGCGCGATTAGTTATCCTGATGCGGAAGATCTTTCAGATTCCTCCGAAAGCAGTACAGATAAAAACGACGATAATAAAGTTAGTTCAGAAAAATCGCAGCTGACACGCGTTGCGGTTGTACCTACGCTAGTAGCTTCTAATGGGCCACGTTTGGCAATGACTGAAGCTGGTAGCTTTCATAATATATTACAACCGACGATATTGCCACCATCCTCTACTGCTGGTGCTGTTGCTGTAAATAATGGCAACAAGATGCACACATCAACGCATCACAGTAGAACTAAGTCGTCCAGCTCGTTTAATTATAAAGATTTTGAAGAAGATACATCATCACCATTTGATAACTTTGAATTGAAAACAATAAATGATTTAGATATTTTAGCGCAGGTGTTACAAAATACACAAATCAAGCCAGAGCAAGTAAATAGTGAGGAGCAGCAAGAGTTCGAAAATACCGCTGGGCAGTCAATTACAAATGAAGAGAACACATTTGAGGGGGAACACAAAGAAAATTCTACACAAGATAACAGTGAACACATAGAAAATGTGCAAAGCTTACAAAATGCAAAAGCCGCATTGGAGCATATTGATTTTGATATTACAACAACAGACATTCCAATAAATAATTTAGATACCAACGAGCAAAGTTACACTGCATCGGCAGCAGTTTTAGGAAATAATTTTGTTTATGCCCATCAGACGGGGCAAAACTTTATGCTACAATCAAATCAGCCGCAGCAAGAAGCTTCCTATATGCATTTTAACCATCCAGATGCACAACAACAACATTATAATATTTCTTATAATCAACATCACCTTTCTTTTGCTACTAATCATAATTATTTATATAATAATTCAACATGCAATGGTTTACCTGGTGCTTATTACAACAGTCCTTCACATCATGTTCAAGCCGCTGCTAATCACTACATTGGCCATAATGCAAATACGTATCTTACGCCGCCAACAATTGGTAATACAGCAGCAACAGCGGATTATGGTAGTTCTCAAATATTATCTGGTAACACTGCACTGGAAAGTTCTTTGAAATGCAAATCCAAAAGTGTACCAGATATCCTGAAAGAACTCACAGATGAATTACGTAATTCCGAAGCAAGACGTTCACGAAATTATAGCTTCAATGAACAAGATGATGATATAAAAGACATAAATGGTAATATATCATATTTGACTTACTATGGCATTTCTTAATTTATTTTTATATCCATACACATTTCTGGTGGCCAGAAATGAAAACTATTATGCTTAGGTTCATTTCAAATACTCGTATTATTAAATAATTACTTAGTTACTAGCGTAATAAAAACAAAATTTCTGAGTTAATACCAATATGCAGCTATGAAATATGAGTAAAGTATGCGAATATATCATCAAACAGTTTTGCTCGGATCTAATTTCGGATATATACATAACCATTTAAAAGCTGGATAAAACTATATCCAGTTTTCGATAAAAATCGCTTTCGATTATAGAAGTTTTGGAAATGACGGATTAATCGTCTTGTGAAAAAAAAATCGTGCATAATAATGACAAAAGTTCTATAGTATTTTGACCCTGGCTTGACATATCACTTTCTATCATTCAGCCCATAAATGTTCTAGGTTTTCTCTGCATCTTTCTGACAGCAAAGTTCCATTGATCGATAAGTTTTCCCAACGTATTTTCTGATCTGTGTTCAGATTATGTTTGGATCTAATGTTTTATGCAGGTGACATCTGTTGTGAAAAGAAGTGACGGAACTAACGACCCCACGTACCCAAAAAAGTCCTGGAAGCGTCTGACCCTTAATAGGCGGCTATGTAATTAAATTCACAGCAAGAATCAACTATTTATACTTGGCTTGAGGGCTCTACGAAGGCCTAAAAATCAAGTTTGATTTGATTTTGAACTGAACCAATCGCCAATTTTCGCGAATAATAAATGATTACATAAGCTGGTACATAAAAGGACACTATGATGGGCTAAAATAAAATTACGTATTATTTACTTTTAGCAAAAACATCGATTTACATATGTACCAAGTTCGTCTTTTAAAAGATCGTGGAAAAAACGGAGTCTAATTTGAGATATCTGCATAGAAACTTCAAACTTTAAGTGCATTAAAAAAATGTGGTGTTGTAGACGACGCATTCATTGCGGGATAGTTAATCGCGAAATTACCTTCCTAAAACTATAATTTAATATATTAGTGGTATTCATCTCAACGCGCAAGTTTCCCATTTGTGCAAATAGGCAATTTTGCGCGATGTATTGCAATTTGTGGCGTATGGAAAAGAGAGTGACCAATACAAATTGTGAAAACAATAAATTTTTGCTGAGAGAATCGTATGGGAAAAGAAAGAGACAACAATTGCACAATTAGCAGCGCAATTTTGCGCTACCAAACTGTCGCGTAAACTTTTCTAGTTGGTTCAAAAAACTTTCCATACGATTTTGGACAGTTCTCTGTAAATTTTTTTTTTTGTTTACAGAGTTATTAATTTGCCGTTATTTTATCCGACGTTCAACGTATTTATACACAATTTATATATTTTTCTTTCAGCTGAAACCGAAAACTCACAAGCGCCTATAAATACTACACATCAGCAAACACAGGACTCTTCTTGCTATGATAAACTCGAAGTATCAACACAAAAATTAGCAAAAAATATCAGTTTTATGGGTTTTCCATTAGAGCGTGTCGCAAAAATTGCACATATTTTTGGTGCTGATGACAAGAAGGTAGATTATTTTTAATATTACTAAGAAAGCAATACAGCTGAAAGATATTTTATTTTATTTGCAGATAATTGAGCATTTAATACCACTAAGTGAATTAATTGATCTTGGTTTTGATGAATCTAGAATATCTGAGGCGCTTGTGAGGTTTGATAACAATAAAGAAAAAGCATTGGAGTATTTAATATCTTAGTGAAAACTTGTAAAAAATTTTAAAGTCATTTCTAAGCTTATCATGTTATTATTATTATGAATTTATTTTTCTCATTTATGTTATCCAATTCCTTATTTTAAGAGCAGGCAAACTTTTATTGTACTAGGCGTGAAACTGGTGTTAATTATATATATAAAAAATAAAGCTTTGTATTTTGTATACAACTACGCGTAACTAAAAGTAAAACTATTAAACTAATCTATCAAACGTAAAACTAAAGCATTTAATTTCTTGATCAACAATGAAACATTCGATGAAAATGTAAATAAATCTTACCTAAATAAAAATCTTATTAACACGCTTACTTTGAAAAATAAAACGTTTAGTTTTGACAAGTTTGCAAGACTTGAACAGTAACCGATTCCACATAAAATCTCTGATTATTTTGACGAGTCACAGGATGTTTAGAGTAGTACTTTCAATGATTATCTCATAACTTTCAAAGAAACGTAACTAGATCACCCAAATGAGTCAGTGTCATATACGAAAAATTGGAGTCTATTAGATTGTTATTTAACGTTGAAGAAGTTATATGCTATTTGAAAATTGTTTTCCTTTCCATACTAAATAATAATGCTCTTTAAATTGTGAAATAGAATTTTGTTGCATATATTTTGTCTAAAATATTCACTCATGAGCGCAGCTGCACTTGTGGTATTGTTTTTAGTTCATGGAACCTACTATTAAATTCACTGCATTCTCAATATTTCCATTTGCTATATTTAAAAATGTCAAATTGTCTTCATAGTTAGTAAATCCCATTTGTGCCATAACCCGCAATTGCTCTGCATACTGATTCAAGCGATAGCGGGCAGGTATATCACCGCTGCCATCATCTGATGTATTTTGTGCACTATCCGATGATTCTGTTGTGTCCATTGCTTGTGTTGAATCTTCAGTAGTTGAGGTTATAGGAGGAACAGCTGCTGTCGGTTGACTAAGTGAAAGCAAAGCACGTTGCAATTCATTGCGGAAAAGAGTCGATGATATACGTTCGCCGCTAGTAGATGTTGAAAGCGGTGCAGTACCTGTGCTGGTAGTATTTTCGTCTGTATTGCGTAGGGCAATGTTGGAAAGAGAGTTTACGGAACCTAACTCAATTTGTTGTAAAGCAGCTTGTAGCTGCCGACGACTTATCATGCGTATGCGTGCATTTTCTGATTGATTTCCAGACGCAACAGAATCGACACCCGCAGCATTGCTTCTAGTTCCAGTGCTGCTGCTACTGGCACCTAGTGAGTTTTCCTCTTCAGATGAATTTGTAGAATCGGTGGCAGGTTCAGAAACTAAAAAAATGGGGAAATTTAATTGTATTCCTTTATAATTCATTTTATCAGGCTTACAATTTGAACTTGCTGTATTGCGTGTCAATTCCTTTTTAATAGTGTCCACTATAAACGGAGCTGCCTCACATATAATAGGATAGTGCTCGGAAATTTTTTTTATCACTTCCGGCTGATGCAACGTATTGAACAGTACCGAATCCCTTATTAATGCCTGTGCACCAAGGTTACGCCTAAATTCTGGATACTCTGCAAGAATTTTTTGTAGAATATTTACGCGTGAATTTACATTAATTTGTATGTGCGCCGTGACATTGAATAATTCTTGCACTTGAGCTGTAGCTGCTGCTGCGGTCGCTTGATCTGTTGGTTTGTATGCTGTGTATTTCTTTGTTTTACGGAAGCAGTGAACTGTCGCATTCGGGTGTATGACCCCCTCCAACTTTTGATCATCGTCCAAGGCGCTGCCATTGTACACGAGTTCTACACCGTATGCGAAGAAATTCGCATTTAATAAAATATTTATTTATAGCTTTTAAGCAAAACAACATACCAATATTAGTTGCTTCGTACTCAATTTTTCCAGCAATTTCTTCCTTCAAATAGAGAACATTCTTCTGAAAATCGATGTTGCTCAGTGGCATAAATTCGTTTGGTTTGTTTTCAATATGAATTCCGGCAAAAAGTTGATCCATTATAATTTCTAATTTCTTTATAATTCAATTGCAAAAATTCTTATGTTGCTAATGTACGACGTTTGCCTTAATTGTTTGACTGCAAGTAAAATTTGAAAACAAAGTGGAAAATTTATTCAGCTGACAGCTTTAGTCAACTTTATGGCTCTCAAGGCCTCAATCACAATGACAACGAGACGACTGGACGAGAGCGATGGTAAGGTAAGAAATAGATTTTCTTTTTTCGATTTTTAAGCTGTTTATTTGTGCTGGTTGTCATTTTTTGTGTAGTTTTTTTTTTCTTACCAAGTATGTAGAGATAAACAGAACTGTGACGAGCGATTTTTCTTCTGTTTTTCCTACACGTTTATAGTGAGTACAAAATTGACACTAGAAAATTTATCGCAGAGAAATAGGTAATATTCTATTTTTTGGTGCGATTTGACAATGAAGATAAATCGCACGTCCCAGTTCTGTTTTGCTCTTGTTACCAACCAATCGCACGAAAAATAGAGCTTATCGCTCAGCGATAAATTTTGCGTATCACTTACAAAAGTTTGACATTTCTAGTCAAAATAGCTCTATAGCGTATCTTGCTCTAACGTATAGGAAAAATCATGTTGTCTCAAATTGTTTTTTGTAACCATCGCTCTCGTCTCATTGTTGAATTTTTCACGCGACGAGAGTTTTGATATATATGGCTGTCTGACGTTTTCTTTATTTAAATTCTATTGAATTATTTTTTTCGTGTGTGCATAAAAATTGAGTTTATTTTATTGAGCACAAGAATTAAGTTAGTTTCTACCAAATAAAATTGTCAATCTCATCTCGCCGTTATTGTATTTTTCTTTATAACGACGAGTAATTTTACCATTTTTAACGATTCTCGTCTCGATCTCGTTCCATCGTGTAGTTATCATTGTGATTGAGGTTTGAATTCCGTACGGAATGACGTTTATATTTCAGTTGTTTTTGCAACTGTGTTGGACAACGAATTAAATTGTGAAAATACAGATTATAACCAGAGACAGTAAAACCATGAGTCAATTAACATGGCTGCAGCGTTGATGGAAATAAATTATTTTCAAATGCACAATTTTTTTATAATAACTCTGCTAGTATATAAAACTTAACTTATTTTTGTACGAAAAATGTTTATCGAGAAATAACGATTATGCTGCTTATAAAATAAAAATTACAAAATTTAAAATGGTACCCGGTCATAACCCTCATGGGTACGTTCACTAAAATAACGTTTGGTTTTATTGTTTCGGTCAAAACTTCATTTTTTTTTTTTTTGTGGATTACAACCACTTTTGAAAACACATAGTCCGTAAATGAAAAGACTATCCTAAATAATCTGATATCACTATTACAATATTTTAGGCTAATTTTGCAAGACTATGACTAATAATGTCCATCGTTATGGATAGTCATAACCGCAAAATTACTTGGGGGACTATGGTCGTTCAGATTATAATAGAGTCCAACGTTTTTTCTTAGTGGTTATAACATGACATCATTCATAATCAGGACATAGTATTGTAATCAATGAAACTAATTGGAATACTTGATATTTCCACTGTTGATTTTTTAGGTAAATTTTTGAATGTAACCTAAGTTTTTTTTTTGTAAAAAAAAACTTTAAAACCAAATTTGCTATTTTTGGAATAAGAATATTTTATTTTAAAAGCTGCTTTTGGATGAAAAATTGCTATCGTTAACTAATGTAATAATTTAGTAAATAAAAAAACAACTTAGATAATAAAAAATATTTGGTTTACTAATCTCCGTTGAATTTAACTCTGAATCATTAATCCGTTAATATCCTACCAATTCCTGACTGAAAGACCATATCATGAACATCAGAGTCGATCATCTGGTACTGAATAAGACACTTTTTCCACGAAATCATTGTTCAGAAATATCGCAAACTCTATTCAAAGCAACGCCATTATGAGATTTTTTGGGAGGACACTTTATGCATGTGGTTAACTGTGATGAATATTGGTATATTACGTACATAAATAGCTCTATATTACTCGATTTTTCGCAAAAATTAATTATTTTCGTCAATTCTTGTGATGCATTGTATAAAAGTTCATTATCCTTCATATTTTTCACTACTTCACTAGTTTGCTTATCTTCGTTATTTAAAAGGTTTTCCGTTTGTATTAATTTATTGATGTCATCTGTATCGTAGCTATTGCGATAGTTTTGTGGTTCGTCCGTTTTAAGTTTACGTTGAAATTCACCACGATAGTAATCGTTAATTAGATTAAATATGCCTTTGGAATACCAATAAATGATGCCCATAAGTAGCATTCCCTGCATAAATGGACCAACCATTATTTAAGTTTTTGTAGGCTAATAAATAAAAAGTATTTATTTTATCAAAAAGTTAACTGCTGTGCTCAGTTAGTTTAGTTATATTGCGACCACCATGCCATGAACATGTAATAGGTTTCCTTAATATTGGGCCAAGCCATAGTTAGTATCAACATTATTGAATTAGCAAACACAAAGAGTTTCATCATCTCAATTGCTGCAAATAAAAATTATATGTTAATAATTTCATGTCTTGTAAATTTTCATAGTATTCTTCATGTTTGAAAGTATACCTTCAGGTGATCTTAGATAATCTCCGAACCCGGAGTTAAGGTCCTCATCATTTTGTGCAGTGCAGCACGCTACTTTGTCATTATTATCAGTTTTATCTGCAGGTTTTTCTTGTTTGTTGTTGTTGTTGTTGTTATTACTATGATGTTTATGATTATGAAGAGATTTTGCCTTTCCGTATCCTGTTGATGTATTGAAAAATGCAGATTTTTTTCCTTTCATTGCAATTTTTCAAATATTCTGTTTGTTTAGGTAGCCTGACTACACGACTACGGCTAAAGCAGGTTTTAATTCGAATGTATGAAGCAACTGAAATCTATTGCTGTTGGTAATAATGGTGCAACATTAAATTTAAAGCACTTGTAAGGTTTCAAAATTATCGATTTGAGGTGTGAAATCAGAAAATGTAAAAGTACTGACTTCGCTTTGGCCGACCGCTTGGCATACTAAATTGCTTTAACGTAAGAAATAAACGTAAAAGTCACCCAGTGGAATAAATAGCTTAGGACATATATTTCATTTCTTTAATAGTAAAATTTTACAGTTCTGAAAGAAATTTAAGGGCCTCTTTATGTATCTCGATAAATTACACAGGCCGACAAAATTTAACCAACATTCAGACCCAGAAACCAGACTATTATATTATATTACAAGAAACACCATTTTTGAGGTTATATAGCACCGTGAGTTTTCTATTTTTCAAAAAACTATGTAAAGGATCTTAAAATACAGTTCTTCTTCTTTGAAATGCCGTTGAGTTTTCTGAAATATCTTTTTTTATCGCCCAGTTATTGCATTTTGAAATTTTCAAATTTTTTGACATACAAATGTTCCTAATGAGTTTGCAGGTATGTAAAGGCAAAATCACAAATATGAAAATTTAAAAAAAAAATCACAGCTCGGCAAAAAAAAGAAATATTTCAGAAAACTCAACGACATTGGAAAGAAGAACATTTCTTTAAGATCACACATATAGTTTTTTGAAAAAAAGAAAATTCACGGTGCTACATAACCTCAAAAATGGGCAAAAACGGTGTTTTTTGCACTTTTAGGTTAGGATATCTCAAAAACCAGAGCTGATAAAGCATTTCCAAGGCCAGATTTAGATTCAATGCATCAAAAACCTTCGGAAATGTATAGTGTGGTTTCTGGGTCTGAGGTGCTGTCGGCATGTTTTATTCATTAAGCACGTGTTATAATACCATATATTCAGGCTTGAAACGAGACGAATCGTGATAAAGAGGCGCTTATTTTATTTTATTTTTTAAATATGTGAAGGCTTGTTTTACACGGAAAAAGGTTTCAAATGAGCATATCGGTTATTCCGAAATTTAGCTGAGGTGAAATATTGTTAAAAAAAAAGTCAATGGTAAGTTGCTTTTAACATGCGATTCTTTTATTTTAGTTTTTTCAACTGAATTTATGTTTAAATTTTTTGAATGTTAATTTATTCACACTCACATTTTAATTGCTTTTTATTTATATTTAAAAAAGTAATATTTATAATAAAAATAATACGAAGGACACAAGTATATTATATACATATAGTTATGCAAAAAATATAAGACATACATAAACAGAATATCATACACTATTGATACAAAATATTGAAATGTTAAAATTTCATTATAAATTATATAGTTCAACAGCTAGCGACAATTCAACCAGTATAATTTCATTTATAAAAGATATTTAATATCAATCATAGTTGGAAAGGTCCCACTTACTAAATCCAGAGCCTAGCTGACGAGCATTTCAGTGTGGGACATAATGTATTGGTTAAAAAGTTGTTAGCTTAAAGTTTTGTGGTTTAGCCCAATAAAAAACTATAGGAAATACTAAGAGAGATTTTTGGATAGATTTAAATCTTAATGTGTTTTGTTATATGTATCTTTAACACAAACCTTTGGTCACAACCATTTTAAAATAAAAAAATAATTAGAATATGTTTTGCATTAATCAAATAATAAATCTGAAAAAGTGTTTACCGTGTTTCTTTTGACGCGAATAAGCTCTTGCTTTATTTTACATAAAATATTCTTTACGACTTTGTTTTTGAATGGATAATCTTTACTATATACACATGTACATATGTATATAGTAAGCAATTGGGTTAGTTGCTTGATGTTAGACACTAAAAGCTTATCGTAAGTACGCGTTAGAAGAAATACAGTTTTTTTTTTTTATTTTGGGCTAACATTAATGATAATATGCTCAGAATTCGTTATTTTCTTTCTATTATTTAAAAAACTATGTTATTACGAATAAATGAATGCAAAACAAATGCAATTGAATATTAATATGACATACTTTACTTGTACGTACATAGATCTATTTATCCTGTAACATTTCTAACTGAAGACTAACCTGATATATGGCCGTTGAAAGAGAGGCAATGCAATTTTTAAAGATGTGGAATTGTGCGCAATTAATTTAAAATTATTTTTGAACACAAAAGTGAAAAGGTATAAAAACCATAAGTCCCATTTCTTTTTCATAAACAGTTTATAAGGTTTTTATACGTTTGCATGAATAACGTCAAAATAATTAGAGTAAAAACAAAAAATTCGTACACTTTCTGCTATACACTTATATAGCATCATAGGTTTAGGCACCATATGTACATTCAAAATTGTGCACATGAAATCTTTAATAATAAGATAAGACCCGAGACTATAAATTTATAAGACTTTCAATCTCAAAAATTCATTTGCAGAAACGTCAGAGCCCTTTCTTTCCGTCTGTCAAGTGCAGTGAATTTTTTGATTGAAATTTTGAGTGGGGCCTGATGCTTCTGCGGAATGAACATTTTTATTGAGATTATAATATAAAGCCTTCTAAATTTTTAAACATACATATAAATTATATATTATAATCTGAAAACACCATTTTTATTTTCACATAGGCACCACATATGTATGTACATAGATAGATGTTATTAAGGGACACTGATAAAGACCTCGCTCTTTTTTGCCACTAATTACGAAAATTGCAATTACATTTTTCTATTTCAAGTTTCAGCAGCCATAACACAAGCAAAGATGCTTGAGCGCACTGCCCAATCGCAAACTACACTCCCGAAAAAAATTGTATATAACACTGGATTATTGTGATCATCTCTAATTCTTTAATTTTTTTTTTTGTTTTTTTAATTTTATGTACGTAATTTTTTCGTGGGAAAACCTCAACTTAGTAAAAAAAATTTACAGAAAAAAATGGAGCATTTTTGAGCTAAAACATCTTCTGAATGCTGAAACGGACTAAAGCTAAATTTTTCTTTACAATATGAAAAATATACGAATATTTTTTACAAAGTTACTGCTTTTTAAATTTTAAAGTTTTTTTTCTTCTGAAGAAATAATTGTTTTATAATTTTTTGAGTAATTTGCCACTTGTAATAAGAAAAGATTCCTTATGTAAAATTTAAGACATACAACAGTCAATATTGAATAAATGCATAAACTTCGTTTACAGACTTTAGAATATATTTGACGCCAAAAAAAGAAACTTAAATTTAGGAGCTGCCTTTTCTATTTTCTTTAAAAATATAAATTTAATTTTTGCAAAACAACAAAAATTGAAAAATTTTTTTTTCTGTACAGCAGAAATACCATAGTAATTTTGTTCGCTAATCTTTACTCAAATCGAAATCTCAATATTTCAAAAACTAAGCTATATACATTTGAGTTCAAACACAAAGTTCTAAAAATTTCCAAAGTTGTAAACGTTTTATTGGAATTGGGTCAAGATTGGTGATAAAATTACTATAGTAATTACTGTACATATCAATGTGGTTAGTTTTTTCATTTAAAATTTCTGATTTCATATAATGTAACAAATAATATATTGTGGGTTTAGAAGTTTTGACGAATTTTCAACTTTAATGGCTGTATGACAGTAACTTCCGAGGATTTTTTTAAAACTTTTTTGTAATTTATAAACAGAACGGAGATTAATGGGTTTTTTTTTATTATTGTTATACCAAAAATAACCGAATTTTTGTATTAAAAAAACTGTTAATTTTTATTGATTTTTTTTTTTTTATTAAAAATATTCGTAATTTTTTTTCGGAAAAAAATTACCTTAATTTTTTTATCAATAATATCAATCAAGCAACATACAGCAATATAATTTATGAACTGTGTGAAATTGGGTTTTTATTCCCATAAATAAATAACAAGCCTGACAGTTTTTGACCGAAAAATCAAAAAATTATGGATATTTTTGATCGAAATAAAATAAAAATCAAAAATAACGGTTATTCAGTGTTTATTAAAAATGAAATCATTTTTGAAAATAGTAATTATTTGCGGGGCAGATCGACTGTTTATAAGATTAGGTATCATAAAAATGCTATGAGATGCGACATCGCCAGCTTCAAGGTAATCAGACAAACCTTTTTACCAAAAATAGGTATAACTTCTTACAGTCGTAATCTACGTGTTTCAGTGTTAAACATTTTACTTTTTCTTTTTTCTCTATTTTAACGGCCATTTCTTGTTACATACATATATTCTACTTCTAACTTACTCAACTTGTTTTTTAACCATCGATGGTGGAGGTGGTGCTGGGACCGTTGGTCTTTTGGGGGTGAGTACCACATTTGGCGATATAGGAGTAGTGGGTGTTATACGTGTTTCATTAGCGGCATGCATATTCTTCTCAGTGTTATGTGTTGATGTTGTTGTAATTTCAGGATTCGTATATGTTGCTGTAGTAGTTGCTGTAGCCACAGTTACGTTCTCATTTTTATTATCCAATTCAATTGGTTTTTCAAGATTTTCTTTAAGAATCGTACTATCACAATTTTCATTTCTTAATTTATCGATAAATTTCTCAGTTGTGGTTTTAATAGAATGATTTTCGTATTGATGCGCTGGGGCTGTCGTTGCTGTAGGTGTAGATTCATCATCGCTTTTTGTCGTTGTTGTTGAATTCAAGCCAAGCGCCACGGGTCTTTTTGGTATTTTAGGTTTAAGTGGAAGATCTGGCTTGAACCCACCTAAGCTATCACCACTTTTACGATCCGCAGTAGGTGATGGCAGATTATCTAAGCCGAAAAATTGCGTTCGTGTCATAGGCATCGGTTTAGGTGGCAACGATTGCTGATATGGCGGAGATTGTTGCTGCTGCTGTTGCTGTAAAAGTTGTAATGGTAATTTTGGCACTGGAGGTTTCTCTGGTTTTTCAGTTGCTGCTTGATTGACTATTGTTTGTTGACTTGACTGAGCGGGTAAAAGTTCCCTTAATCCATTACTTGAAGTAGTACCACCATTACCTTTTATGTTTAAGCTTTCCGAAGAGTTACCTATTGCGGTATAGCTTTGTACCTTATCACTTCCTTTAGAGGGCGGGGAAGGTGCAGCATACGCTTTCTGTCTACGAATTGTTCCATAGCGTGGGCTTTCCAGACTGTCTGAAAAAAAAATTGAGGAGTAAGTTAAAAGGAAATATTGTTTATTAAATTTATTAAAATTAAATAAAGATTTCAAATGCAAATTTGCTTTTTTTATTTGAACCTCAATCAGTTTTCACTTCAAGAGTTAATAATCAGGAAACTAGTGGCAATTTATGCATAAAATTTCATCATCGTTAATTGTGAATTGCAATGAAGTCAATATTTGTGCTAATAACCGATCATTTTTTTTTTTTTTTTTTGATAAAAATAGTTTAAAATTAATAAAAAGTGATATCTTACCACCATCACTTTTGTCCAAATTTTCATTAGATGAATTTGATTTGGTTTTCCTTTCCACAAATAGTCTATTTCTATTTAATGTCACAAAAAAATCAAGATTTTCGCCATCGAAAAAATAATCCCACTGACTTATAAGCAACTCAACAATAATATTAACTGCTGATGAACTGTTAACCTGGCCCAAATAATCGGCTGGATTTTGTTTGTCAATACGTGGCCATAGCATATTTGGTGACATAACAATAGCCAAATTTTGTGATGACATTTTATTTTGATCCACATTTTGTGTGACCAGCCACAAAAACTTTGTTAAATATCGCAAGTTAGCGTAATTTTCTTTAGGCAAATTTCCTAATATTGCTTTGATTTCTGTTTTACGTTCTATTTCTGTTGGTTTCTCTGCAGCTTTTAAAAAATTCGTATAGTACTTATACGTGAGCAATGGTTCAGGCAGTTCACGCAAGTACAACTTTAAAATTGAACCAATCACATGAGGATCCTGATATTCCAGAGGTAAAGGTGTTTTTACATATTTTGCTTCGAGCGCATGCTTCATGCGACGTAATTTAGTGCT
Organism: Tricholauxania praeusta; assembly: GCA_949775025.1. Classification (NCBI taxonomy): domain Eukaryota; kingdom Metazoa; phylum Arthropoda; class Insecta; order Diptera; family Lauxaniidae; genus Tricholauxania; species Tricholauxania praeusta. The sequence goes on from OX459029.1 coordinate 156,008,612, forward strand.
AGCACAGCCTACACGCAACAGACCCTCTTCATAGAGTCCATTTTCAAGTAGACAACAAATGCACAGTTCAATAATGAATGATATTTCACGATTTGTTGAAGATAAGTGCTCGTGGAGTGAAGTACCAAATCTGGACTTTGTTGTTGATTGTATTATATCTTGAATGTTTGTCAGCGATGAGTTTACTTTAAGTAGTGCACGCTCATGGAAGTTTCTTTGGTTGAGTACATAATCTCGTATGCAGTGAACTATTTCATCTTCTTTGGCGATCAATTCGAACATTTGTGCCGCCCAGCAGTCTCGCTCTTTTTCTAGCTTAACTTCACATTGCTCTTGTTGTTCTTTTATCTGATTGATTTTAATTTGAGGTTCATCCAGACGTATTGCAGCCTACAGTAGAAAAATAAAGAAACAACTTTATGAAGTGCTTTATTTTTCCCCACATTTTGCAGGGCAGTACAATACATTAATTTTTTCTCAAAAATTTAATTGGATACATTAAGATCTATTCAAATGCATTTTCTATGTGAAATATTTTGTGGGTCTTCAATTATAAATGAACATTTTGATTATTATTTATAACGTTATACATAACGTGAACAACCGTACTTCGGAATACGGGCAAATATACTCCTTTGTACTTATTTTTAACTAGCTTACTAATTAAGAAACAAGTTGTAGAAAAACATTTATATTTTATATGAATAACCTTTTTTTGTTTTTTTGGTCTTCAATATTTTTTTTGTTAATAAAATCTGAAAAGTAAAAATGTCATGTAAAAATGTTTTTCTACGATGTACATACACTAGAGCCCCGATTTGTGTCGTTTTGATTTGCGTCGCTACAAACGATTGGCTTTTTCTCTAAAAATCGCATGAGAAGAATTCTTCAATTTGCGTGAAAAAAGGGGAATTCCCAATTTTATTCTGTAAGGTAAGTTATTCTAAGCATAGTTGCGTTAAGTCTATAAAATATCAGTTTTTCGATTTGCGTCGCATTTCTCCGGTCCCAATTAACGACGCAAATCGGGGCTCTAGTGAACTTATTTCTTCACTATTAAAAAGAAGTACAAGACTAGTGAAAATCGAAGTATTCAGTAGAAGGAGCTAAATAGAAGTTATAAACTCCTAAAAGAAGAACGGTTGGTCACGTTACCATTTTAAAAATACACAAAAATTTAATTCCATATCTCATAAGAATTGGCGTGCCATTTTATGTAAGAAATGGTTTTTGCTTGGCCTGTCACATTTGGGCTGTTGGCGAGTATTTGTTTTCAGTAAATAATTTCGTAATGGGGACATAATCTTATGACAGTCTTTTAGATTAGTAAGATTTGCAATTATTTTACTCTACGTTGATAGTTGCATAAGAAATGTTGTTCAACATCCGTTTGTAAAGAAACTAAATGTAAGCTAATGCAATTTTGATGCCCTACTTCCGATCAGCTTTAAAAGGAAACAAAATTTAAATATGATTACTTTCGCACTTTTAAAAACGTTTTCTTTTCTTTTTTGCTTTTTATTGTTTATATCACAAGTGAGAGCTAATCAAAATAATTAGCTTGGTGATTTCTAAACAATAGAAGAATTGGTTATCATATACTCACACCTTACTATAATATACTACTTATGTTTATATGTATTAGAATATGTGTGAATTTGTTGATAATATGTCAGAGTTATACAAACATAACGAAAAACGACACAAAAAGTGCTAGTTAGGCTGAAACTTTAATGTTGGTTTTAGCACGTTTTTCATTGTTGTTATATGTTATCTTTATCAACACTACCTCCCAAATATGTACTGCACTTTCTATTAAGCAGTAATTTTTGCTACATCCTTTTAAGTAGTGGAAAATTACCTCATAGCTGCGCTTAAGCGATGTATACTCTTGCATTGTTCGTGATACATTTCTTTTATGCGTTGAGATCTCTTGAATTTCATTGTCCAAAATCAACTTTAGACGTCGCACTACTTCAGTTTCTGTTTGTATTTCGCTATCAACCGTGGATTCAGCGATTGATTTTTCAAGTTCACCTATAAGTAGAAAAAATCTAGTTAGAACGATTTATTTAACAAAAAAATAAATAGAGTTATTGCGACGTTTAGCGATTTAAAGTTAAAGAAATATATAACTGCCACAAGAAATAACAATGCAATGTTTAGAGCCGATTCCATAGGAGGAGAAATGTTATGGCTACGATTACTTAGAATGCTTAATATATAATATTCGTTGAAAGCTTGACTGGTTCGTTACGAATTGCACTCGCAATATATATATTTTTATCACCTTTTTATTAACTTCCAAATTTGTTTCTGAAAAGGAATATGAGACGAATTCTGCAGTGATAAACGAAACATATATGGACAAATTTGACAAATTGTACTGCACTGGCAAAGAAACTGAGTGCTTTAGATGTATAGTTTACAAAAACAATGCTTGTTGCATTTATTAATGAAATTTGGATTTATAAAATTTGAATTTCATTCCTAAGAATTGGAATTGACTTCTTCAATTGCATGACAAACTAATTGAATAGTTTTTGATGCCATTTAAGTAATTGCAATTATAATTTGAGGAAAGAAGTTCAAAAGCTCTTTTTTCGAATAAAAAAAAAAACTTTGAAATCTGTTGTGAAAAGCTTGAAAATGGATTTTCGACATCATTTGAGGTGGCATTTTCAACTTCTCCACATACAATTTTTTATTCGAAAATTACAACCATATTCCTTGGCATATTCCTATATGCAGATCATAATTTTCCTAAAAAATTATTTTTTTAAATTAAAGAACAAAAAAATAAATATTTTTTTACCTTTTATTGGGTGAAGGAAACGAAAATATTTACAAGAAAAATAAATATATTCTCATGTAAAACTTATTTGATTGCAAATTTTCGCGCTTGTTTCAGATTAATTGGAAAACATTTTTCTCTGACAATAACTATTTGAATATGGTTAGATTTACTTGATCTTTGATTTAAATTCAGTAAGTAACGCTACAAAATAAAACAATTATGTTTATTGTAAATTTTTCGAAAAAGTATTATTCTTTTATACTTTATCACCATATTTTATCAATGAATTTACAATGTACATATTTAAGGAAAGTGCTCGCGCTTTTTTTTTTTTTTTTTTCTTACTTACTTTACATATGTTTATTATTTACGAGATTTATATAACGTAATCAGCGTATATCAAACACATACCTATGCATGCTTGTCTGCCGCACATTGTTATGACAGGCAGTCAGTTCAGTCAGCCAGACAAAACGACAAAACAAAAAAGATTGTATGTCAAAAAGCAATGAAAAGATAAATATGCAATCATAATCACAAATAGACACGAAAACAAACAACAACAACAAGGTTAAGCGCAGTCGAAGCGAGGTCATCGCCGTCGCTGTCAATGCCCATTATATTCTTCCATACAACCCAAATTTGGCACTCCCTTTTCTTAATTTACCTCAACCCAACCCAACCCATCCTATCCCACTTTATCCAATACTTATAGTACGCACCACAATTCGCCAACACATGATGTAATGGCATGTCCTTGGAAAGCTCTTTAGACGATTCCTCCAATGCTTGCCCAATCTTGTAGTGACTGTTTTTCTTAATTCGCTTGTCGCGTTCCTGTGCATCTGTTGAGCTGGTCACTGCAGGCAGTTTTCGCACCATTTTATCTAAGACATCACGATATTTATCCACTTGCTTCTCAATTGTCTCCAGCTCAAAGTCTTTGCGATCAGGTTTATTCGACCTATGAGCAGCAGACGAAATTAAAAAAAAAAAATCAAATTCACTTTTGGCATTTGAAGTTCCCTCACAGACTTCGCTGTTTGATTTTCATTACCTGGAAAGATTTTCTGCCGCTATTTTTATTTTCGTAAATTGCTTTTTCATGTTATATTTTTATAATTTATTGTAACACAAACTAGGAAATTAAAATTAAATTCTTTCTTTATGTGGTAAACAGAAATTAGTCATCCTATGCCGACGATTACTGAACGCAGTGTTGCCAGATTTTTTTAACAAGTTGTGAGCAAAATTATACATTCATTTTATAATGCCTAATTTCCATGTGATCCGTCTTGAACTTATCTTATCAAATATCAGGGAGGACATCACATGCTATAAAGATAGCAAATTCATAAAGATGCTATTCACTCTCGCATTCTCCAAGCGCATTAGGTTCTATTCGCATGCTTTTTCTTTCTTACAAAAATTTGATTTGATATCCCTGATATGGGATAAAGAAAGATAGCATGGGAATTAGGCATAATGCGAAAATATTAATAAAATGTATTGCATCATAATAAATATAAAATTTATGGGTGATTCTCCTCAAATTGACATTTTTGGTTTCATTTTAGATAAAAAGTTAAAATTAAATGTGGTGAGTGATGATTCGTTCGAGTGTTAAAATAAATTTTGTATTTACATCTATTATTGCAACCGAATGGAATGTTTAACGATGGCTGTTGAAGAGTTTTGGTTTGCTCAAAACCGTTATGCGAATCTCCCAAGATTTTTTTTTTTTCATATAACTTTTTCTTGTGCAAAGTTCTTTAAAATCCCCCGAGGAGTTCAAATTTTGCGAAATTCAGATAAAATTTCGATAACACGATAACACCGACTATACAAATGACAGCTGCTGGGCTTGTTTAATTTTGCAGTAACCACCGTTAAGTATGTTCAATGTATCCAGGAAACTCGAACATATGTGAAGAGAACAATTGTGCTGCCACACTGTTAGAAAAGATACTAAAAGACTGGATATAAGGTTTGATCGGACTCAGCGATGCATATAAAGTTGTGAAAGCGTAAAAAAGAGATACTTCGATGCTCTTAAGTGAAAATCGTTACCAATCAAAAGCCAATTGTGCACAGTACTCCTATTGCTATAAATTGATAACATAATGCCTCGTTCTAACGTTGCGAACTCTCGTACAACAGCTTGTACAATCCCATACGATTATGAAAATTATACTGTAACGATAATATGGTTGTACAACACGTTGTACCAGTGGTTGCATGATATATCAAAATTTTTTGATATTTTGACGAATCGTATGGCTAATCGCAACGTTTGTATGTACGTTGGCACAATTTTTCTGCGTGGATATGAGAGAAAACGATAAAGCAAAGTTGGAAAAAAAATTGTGAGAACTCGTTGCATGTTGTACAAAATAGCACAACCAATTGTACAGCACGATGTACAGACGGTCTGAACGTTAGTACAAGGGGTAACACATAGTTGGCCGACTAAAGCTGCTGCTGAGTATACTTCAGACTGAACATACCTTATGAAATTGACATTTAATGGTTGTTTTCATTTTAGTTTTTTTCGCACGTGTTTGTTATTACAGAAAGTTAATATTTTTATCAAATTTAATCAATTTCAAGTAAAATATGACTATACAATTGGATAAGAAGGGCTTAGTTAACCTTATGCGTACTGAAAATGAGCGCATATTAGATTTGTTACTAACCTTTAATGTACCAGATTCCATCGAAGGTAATTTTCCTGCTAGCTTTGTTTTATAAAGATCTGATCCAGAGCAACCCTTGTGTTTTTCAGACCTTGATTGCGATAACTATTTGCTGCAGAATAACAAAACGATTCCAAAAAATGTCACCTCCCAGCGAAGCAATGCACCGATTGATGAGTTACAAGATAGACTCAATACAATCAAAAATAAAATGAAAACGAAGAAACGTCGTCCAATATCAGAAAGAGCACTGAAAAAACGAGAAGCTAAAAAATTAAAGAAGAACAAGGAATTCAAGAAAGTGTTGGTATCAGCTAGTAAATCTATAAAGAATGAAAATCAAAAACTTGCTAATGGCTCTGCGACAGAAGATCTTAAAAAAAATATAAAACCTGTTGTACCTAAGGCCGTGTTCAATGAGGAGGGAAAAATTGTTTTTTCTAAATTTGATTTCGCATCACATCCTGGAGCTAAAATAAAGAAGTCACATCAAAATCCAAGAGAAATACTTAAAAAAATTAAAGCATCCGATAAAAAAATAAACGAACTCAAGGAGCAAGGCGAAACAGATAAAGCTCTTGAAATGAAAAATGATATGGCTTGGCAAAAGGCCTTCGATAAAAGCGAAGGAAAGAAAGTCAAGGATGATCCGAAACTTTTGTACAAAGCACTTAAGAAACGTAAGGATGAGAAGAAGAAAACGAAGAAACAGTGGAATGATCGTAAACAGAAAGTGGAGACTGGCATTGATCAACGGCAGAAAAAGCGTCAAGAAAATCTTAACAAACGGATGAAAGATAACAAAAACCAAAAACTCAAGAAAATGTCTAAGAAGGGAAGAGTTATACCGGGATTTTAAAGTAATAAATAAAAAGTTTTTTAATATAAAATTTAAGTATTTACTGTAATAATACTGAGTGCCTAAAGCTAATTAAATCAAATTGAGATCTTAGTATAACCGATCTGCAGGTTTCTGGAAGAACGAGAAAACATAAAAATTGAATCTATTAATTATTATGAAAAATAATAGATTTGAGTACCTTAAACTAGAAAATGTTTTTAAAATAATTTAAATAACCTTGGAGTAGTAGAAAGATCGTTAGTTCAGGCAGATCTCACACGTTCAGCTATGAGGACTTTTATAGAAAATTGCATTTATTTTAAAATTGTTATTAAAACATTGTGTTTCCCATTAGACCAACCGTATGACCATATAAATCAGTTAATATTTATATGTGACCTAAAGCTTTATTTTTGAGAATTTGATTCTAATATCCTCATTTTATGAAATAATATCATTTTTATATGAAAAAGACCTATGAATATAATTCTGAAATTTTTTTGGAGAAGGACATGTATAAGCATATCCAAAAAAATATATAAATTTCAGAAAAACAAACTTCCAAAAAAAAATGTAAAATACCCAACTACTTAAGCGTTTTGGGAACGTTCAATCAATAATATCTTAAAGTTCTGGCGTGATGAAACAAGAAACTGAAATCGGATTCCTGTCTAGCTCACAGATCTTTTGGATCTAGCCAGAAATCTGTGTTTTACCAAGTTGTTTGTGCTGTGAAAGTTTGATTAAGGCTCGGAAATTATACAAAAACATTTTCAATGATTACAGGTATCCAAACCATTGGAAATAGATAGTTTTACAGTTTTTGGCCTCACGTAAAAGTTATAAATAAGCGATCTGAAATGATTTTGACATTGTATAATATTTTTTAATTTACTTTGTATGTTAGTCTAATTTTGCTGCCAGCTAATATAGTAAAAACTAATACTTAAATACGATAACTCTTACCTAAAAAATTTCTAGTTCGTAGTAAATGTTCCAATTACACTGTCCCCTTAACTCAATTGATAGCCGATATATTCATCGTATCATCATTAAATATACACAAAAAATGCCGTTCGATTTTTGTGAACTTTTTTGCGTAAACTTATTTGGCAGGTATTTTTTACGGAGATTATGCTGGTTGTATGCAAAAATTCAGGTCAACCAAATTTATGCAGCTCTATCGTTTTTTAAACGTTGTTTGATTGGACTATGTGTCTTTATACGTTGCTCATACGACATGCAGTACTAGAAGTTTTGCTTTTTCAAATTTTCATAAAAATACTTTTTAGTGTAATCTCCGGGTCTGGTTGGCAATCCTAATTACAAATTGAATCAATGTCCTAAAATTCACAACAACTTAACTTCAAATATATTTCTCAGTTTTCAATAAAACGCGGTGAGTAAGCTAGGAAAATAAAGTCTAGCAATTATAAAAATACATTTTAGTTTTTGGCTAATAAAAATTTAAGTCTGTGCAATAGAAGACAATTTCATCAACACAAAATTATCAAAGAGCCCACTGTTGTCCATAGCAGTCAGCTGTTGGTGTTTGTGCGTGTGTGTGTGTAGCACCGAAACGTACGCAAACAGCCACACTGAACATACTACGCGAAAGCACTAGTGTCCGATCTATCCAAACTCAACTGTCAACTGGCGGATTTTGACTTTTTGTTTTTTACTCTAATAGTTGGAGGGGAATCATGAACTTGACAACATAATAAAATAAAATAAGTAAAAGAAAAGAGGAAAAACCTTTATTTTGACAAAATTTAATTCATACTGCGTCGTTTAATAGTAACAAAAATCTTGTGATTACATATAGCAATTCCTAAGAGTAATTAAACCAAAGCAACAAAAATTATAAAAAGGAAAAAAAAATTGTGTGGATTGAAAATCGCCTGAAAACTTGAGAAAAATGAGTGTTGTGCGTTATTTTGTGCTGTCGTCGCAGCTATCAAAGTTCGGAACACATTACTGGCTGAAAGGTAAGAGTACGAGCAAAATAGCATCTGAATACTTGCAAACTTTTTAACGGACGTAGATGAGAACCTTGAGTTTGGAAGCCAGCACGTAATCACAGTAACATTTGCTTGGGTTCACAGACAGCAAAATGATATTTGGTTTAATATTATTAGTACTTAGTTTGTGTAGAATCTATGAACTTTTCTAGACAGCTACTGCTGCGGCTGCTATCACTGATATTAGCAAATCGCGCTGCATCGGCAGTGCTGCCGCAGTGGCTGCTATACTCTCGTTTTTCTGATATAATGTACGTATGTTTATGTGCGGTTATTTGTCGATTATAGCACTTCTTGTTGAAATCGGTATACGGTGGGTTAGGGTTAATGCTACAATAATTTCCAAGTCAACTGGTTTTCATTTAAAAAACGATATCGAAACCTGCTTCTGACAAAAAATTAAAATACGACTTTTTGACATCCCTGGATTCCAATCGCGCGGACGATTTTTAATAAAAATTTTTAAGATTTGTTGGTCTTGTACTGGTCATTGCTGTTGTTGCTTTTCACTGTTTTTTATCCATAAATACATTTTTAGGTTCCCAACATAAGGATTTTTACAAAAGCTATATCCGTAACTTCCGATAGCTATATCTCCGAAACCAAATCCGTGAGACACTTTTTGGTTACATACTTATGCTTAGAGCTAAAAAGTCCATAAAAATTGGAGAATGCGAGCTAAAGTAAACTTAAACCAATACCTCGTTGTTTGTAAAACCTTCCATATATCTGCAATTTACTATACAGTTGAGATATATGTATTTCGTCTCAATCTAGAGGAGTGAATAAAACTTCGGATCAAAATCTTGCTATGGATCATTCAAAATGAGTTTTAAAAACCCAGTCACTTGCAAAACTTACCATAAATCTTACATTTTCAATACAATTTTTACAAGCAGGGTTTATATACAACCAAGCTTATGTGACTTAACCAAAATTATGTCATAAAGCATCTAGCAGATTTTGCAAATGGGCGACTAAAGTATTGAATAGGTCAATAGGCTCTATGTGCTGACATATACAAAGACAATCGTTAGATTTAGAAGGTGCAACTTGCTCGACAAAGTAATTTTATGAAACGATTGCATTTTATGAATCTAACAAACAGGAAAGAACCTTTAATTCTTTTCTTTGATCAATAGTGGAATTCGCCAATAACTTCATGTCGCAATAGGTATTTCTCAAATATATTCCCATTTGAAAGTAGGAATGATGCTAAAATGGTAAATTGTCGTTTTGCATTCTCATGAGATTGGAATGGAATCAAGATGAAATTAAATGAGTAATCAAGAAAGCTTTTTAATTTTGTTGCCTTGTCGATTTGGCGTACTCAAACATTTTATTTAATATTTTTATAAGCTGCATAACGCTTTAGAACTGAAGTGCCATGAATTCCATAATTTGCCTATTATATTTTATCCCAATTCGCTTACAACTGCTGTGGACATCTCATTTGAGATCGGGTAAAATGTGAAAATATGAAATAATTAGCTTTAAGGAGGTAAATGATGTGATTTCCCATATACATTTATGTGCTTTATGTGCATTTCCTCGTGCCATTGATAACCTTTCTTCTTCTATATCCTTTATTTCATCAATGAGCTTAGGGACTCTAGGGCCTTAGGAAACCGCGACCTTTCTGATACGGAGTTTTTGTTTTGATAAATATAGATGATTGGTGTATTTTTAAATTAGAAACTCGACCAAATATCATTTTTCGCAATTGACCCCTGTTTACCTTAATTATAAAATATTAACAGCTTTATATATACATATATATATATATTTTTTCATATTTAATAGACTGTTTTTGATTCTGTGTTAAGAAATTGATTAATTTGGTTTTTTTATTATTTTTAATTTTTATCATTAATCTGACTTTTCTTTGTGACGTGGTTCACAATGCCATAGCCCCTATAAAATCTGCCGCTGCCGAAGGTCAACCACCGCTAAGCAATCAAGCTTGTTGCCTTGCTCTTCTACTCTGCGAAATACTTAACAGCTTCTTTTCTTAAGTAAACACGGAAGAAATTAAATACATACCTTATTAATATATTTTCAAATTAAACATCAGATACATGTCTGATCGTCTTTCGGTGCAGTCTAACTAATTGCAAGTTCAAATTAATACTTCGAAGTCAAAGACCCTAGCAGGTTAACATACTGAAAGTGACCCCACCAAAAAAGTGCTGCAATTATTTATTATATAGTGGAGAATACTTGTATAAAATGTTATTACACAGCGGCAAATCGATGAAGTACTCTGATTTTTCATGTATGAAAAGCTATACCCTTTGTGTTGTATGTTTCACAAATAAAAGTGTTACTGTGATATTTTGTTTATTTGCTTGCTGGCTGGCTGCTTTGTATATGTAGCTGTAGGCAGTTTGCTTACTGACTGGATATAAGGGGTCTTGCCTGTAGGGTGCATGCTTTGTATGTGGAGATGTAGGCAACTCGCTAAACCATACAGGCACTTAGTAAGCGATGTTTTAAGGCAATCTGCCTTTCGTTTGTTACACATTGTATATAGAGATGTAGGCAAGCTGCCTACAAAGCGGCCATCCCTTTGTAAAAAGAATTTACAGTTGTAAGCATTACTGCCTACAATGAGTATAATTATTCATCGATGTAGTTTATAACATATTTGCCGCTGGGATCGGTTCAAGTAAGAAATAATCCATTGCTTTTCTTGGGTTGCTCCAAGATTACTTCAAATATCATCCCCTTTCCAACTGACACGTACATAACTAACTCATGTGTGAAAAATTAATTTTTTTGTGAGTTAAAGTGAGTAACGGCTTTTTTTTTATTTGCTTGTTATTGATTTATTTTCAATCGCAGCACACACATTTTTTTGTCAATGGTGTATTAGTGGGTGACCCATCAAAATCTATAAAAATCTTGATTTTGAAAAAAATGTTAGTTAGGGCATTTTTATATTAAGTAACGATATAGGTTTCGTATAAAAGATGTCATTAAAACATACATACATAATTGACCAAATAACCCGTTTTTTCAAAAAGGAAAAAAAAAAACTGTCCACAGACAAAAAGCAAACGTGTTGGTCAGATTCTACATATTTATATATGAAATATATGTAATTTGATTAATTTTAATATTGGTTTATAATTTTTGAATTCCTGCCATTGTTTTTGAGATATGACGATTTTTTTTTTTTTTTTTAAATCGATTTTTTTTTTTTTAAAACTTTAACATAACTATAAGGTTGTCAACATATTAAGAAATTTCAATTTATATTGTTTTCAATGGACACATCGCTTGTCGCAGAATTTTTCTTATCAAGACAAGAGCTTTCTTAAGAAATTAACAGAGTTGTATATATTTGAATAATATATTTTTTTGCAAGAAATAACGATTTTTTTTTTTAAATTTGGTCATGATCTAGTGGAAATTATTTTAAAAATTTCAAACGTTTATGAACAAATATTATGGCTTATTAGATTACGTTTTATATGACACTAATATCTTGGAAATCGATCTACGGCCTCCAAACATATAATGACTTTTATACTTAAAGGAACTGCTTTAGGGATCACCTTACCGCAGAGAACTTAAAAAAATTTCATAATGTGGACGCTTCAGAATTTATCTGCAAATGATGTTTAACGACATGCTATAAAATGTGAACGTAAAGCGATATTGACAGTCACACATGTTGTCAAGCCATGCTCTCCAGCATGATGCACCATGTGAACTGTTTAAAAAAAGATGCATCATCATTGTACTAAAATAGAAAAAACAATTATCAAAGCAAAGCAGACATGACAGATGTTTATCTTGAAAAAAAAACAAGCTAGAAATATGCTACATGAAAACAGTCAGCAAAAAAAAATTAGACCTCTATTGTGGTTTTCCATTGAAAATCGTAACAACCACGGAGGATTATATTTATTTTGATATTGCAACTCAGTCTACAAATTTGTGTTCTTGTGAATTCTCTTTTTGATATCAATCTGGTAGGATGTGGGAAAATTGGGAAGTGTCTTCGATTATTGCCTCTGCTCATGTTAGTAAATCTTAATTTGATAAGATTAATTTAAATAGCATTTTCAGTTTAAAGTTTAAATTTTTTCGCTTGCATGGCAAATCCATTCCCACTTGTCGAAGCACTCCACATGTGTCATCTAATATCGTCATACTAAACTGGGTTACATTTACTTAAATAGTAGTACCAGAGGCGAGAAATTAAAGAAGCTGATGCTTCACCGTTCCCCTTCGTCAAATCACATACATTTTTTGAATTAAACTTCAAGTAGAGTCTGATGTTTCCGCGGAATGAACAATTTTTTTCTGATTGCAAAATTTCCTTAATTTATCGCCCCTGATACTACTCTCAACATACTTTATTCATTTATACTACTAAGAATCCATACAAGGCCTTGATCCTTCAATATTTCTAGATCATGGGCTAGATCTTTCCAGTTTTTATATGATGGCGGCTATGAATTGAACATTCTATCGGCAGGACCATTGCATTCTATTCACTCAATTTTTCCGAGCTAATGCAGCCGACGGACTTTAACCTATTGAACTACATCCCCATTATTATACATTTTATGTATACGACCATAGAACATATACTCAATTTAGTTTAGCGTAAGTCTTACGTTGAAGCAAAGATGCCCACAGAAATGTATACGACGTAAAATGTTCATCTCAAAATTTTCTAGTTCTTATTTCGTTACTTTACTAATTGTCCAAGTCTCGACAAAACAACAGGCGAAATTCATGTTTTATGCAGAAATCCTTTGATCTTTCGGGAGAGAAGCTCTGAAACCAACTGTTTCGATAGTCTGAAACTATAACGGAAACTTCTTTGGATCTGAGCATTAGATAAACTCCTAAATAGATCGCTGAGTGAAACGATGATGTCAATATCATCTGCAAACCATATGACCAGAACAAATTTGTAAATTTTTTTTTACTCTGAAGTAAAACAAATCAGATGAGAGTTCATCACATAGACAAAATCCGTTGCAGTGTTTGGAGCAGTTAAGATAAAGTATTACCATAATGCATAATAAACCAAAAATTTTCAAGCGTTGCGCTGCATAACTGGATTTATTTGTTTGGGATCAATAGGAAAATAAGTCCAGTCGGTTGACACACACATGCGGCTTTAAAATCCATGAATAATATATAAATGCAAATATTCAGGAGAATTGGGGGGTCAAAATTCTACTTACAGCTATAGTTTCATGATAATTCTTTCTTGGAACTAATTGAAGTTTTTTTGGAGGTAGCGATGTTGGTTGTAAAATTGACCCATTTTAATTTTATCTTACTAATTTTTTAAGTATGAAAGTATGAATGTTCCTTCCTCAATCAAGCCTTAACATGTTAACGCATTTGGTTGAAACTTTGTCAATAGATAGTATATGTCATGGATTAGAACAGAGGCTACTTTTTATCCAAAAAAAATCTTAGTTCCTTAATTTTAAAATTTAAATTACTTTGCACAAATTGAAACAAACATTTCGAAACAAAAAATGAAATTTTCGAGACCTTCAATTCTCAAAAGTGCATTTGACGGATAGCTCAACCCCTATTAGCCTCCATCCAATTACATACATTTTTTTGAGTGGAATGAACATTATTATTGAGATTGCAAAGTCTTTCAGTCTTCTTGAAGGTGATCGTACTTTCAGATCGTATTTTGAAAAAAAAAAATGTCGAAGAAGTGATACATTTTATTAGAAAAAAGTGAAAGGTTCGCCACTTTGCCTACAATTTTTACGTTATGTGTTACTAATGTTACTAATACATTGAGCATAAGATTATTTGAACACAAATAAGGAATTAATGTGTTGACACAAATCCAGAAAAACTATGAAGCACAATGGGTTTTTTTATTGGCTGAATTTTTCATTTCTTTTCAGGTGTTTGCTGTGCCACTATCTTAAGTTCTCATGGCGGAAGCTTACACTCATATCGCTGCCTTCATTTGGCAAATAGTCTTAATAAAAGTAATTCCTCAACTGGAGGTGGTAGCGGCAGCAGTAGCGGAAATAGTGGCAATAGTGGAATAATAAGTGGCGGAAGTGGTAGTGGTGCATCAACAGGTGGTAGTGGTGGTAGCAGTGACAAAGAACCGCCAAATGATAAAAACTTTTTGTCCTGTCCTAAATGTGGTAGTCCGTGTACGCAAGTAGAGACCTTTGTTAGCTCAACACGTTTTGTAAAATGCGCCAAATGCAATCATTTCTTTGTTGTTTTAACGGAAGTGGACTCAAAAAAGAACATCAAAGAGGAAATAAAAAATCAAAGGAAACCACCACCACCACCTCAAAAAATTATGGAATATTTAGATCGTCATGTTGTCGGTCAAGATTTTCCCAAGAAAGTACTCTCCGTTGCCGTCTATAATCATTACAAACGCATCCATCATAATTTGCCTCAAGTGAATACAGGTTCACCTCAAGCACCGGCTGATGCAATTGGACGAACTGATTTATTGCATATCTCAGGCATTGGACACACGATAACGAATTCAACAAACACAGAAATTCCACAGAAGCCGAATATATCGTCTAGTACTGCGACACCACAAAGTGATTCGGGTTCGGAAATTTTGGATAAGCAAAATTATGATATTAAGTTGGAAAAGAGCAACATCTTGATGTTAGGGCCAACAGGTTCTGGTAAAACATTGATAGCTCAGACAATTGCGCGTTGCTTGGATGTACCATTTGCAATTTGCGATTGCACTACTTTGACACAGGCAGGCTATGTTGGCGAAGATATTGAGAGCGTTATATCTAAACTACTACAAGATGCGAACTACAAGTGAGTAGAATCACCGAAAAGAGGGCGTTTATAAACTTATTGTTTTCTTTTGTTTTTATATCCCACCTCTTAAGTGTTGAGCGTGCACAGACTGGCATTGTTTTCCTTGATGAGGTCGATAAAATCGGTGCTGTCCCTGGAATTCATCAACTACGTGATGTTGGTGGTGAAGGCGTTCAACAAGGTATGCTTAAAATGCTTGAAGGTACTGTTGTTAACGTTCCGGAAAGAAATTCGCCTCGAAAACTACGTGGAGAAACAGTTCAAGTAGATACAACTAATATACTTTTTGTGGCTTCTGGAGCATACACAGGACTGGATCGCTTAATCGCAAGAAGACTTAATGAAAAGGTAAGCAAAGTTTTTTCAATACCAATCCATTAAAAGTTCAGATTCTTACTCTCAGTCCCCAACTTTCATAATAACTGGTCGAGATATTTTGAAAAAAAAACAAAATTCTTCAGCACGTAATATCGTTTCATGGGATAAAAATAAAAAGCCTCTCAAAAATATAGGTAAAGATTTTATTATTTACCCTCAGAAATATTTTGCAGAAACTTTTTTTGTTGTAATTTTTAATTCATGTCAGAAGAATTCCGTTGCGTGAGTCTCAAAAAACTGTGTCCACGGCTTTGTTAGTCGATACTATCGACTTAGCCTTTCTTAGAGCGAATACACAACGAGAAATGTACTGTGAGTTTGTTTTCAATTGAGTGCAAATACGGTACCCATCTTGCGGCAAGCCTGCTCATACCCTGGTGATCTCTTAAAATGTTATTCATCTGTCCGATTGATATGTTCACAGCTTTAGCAATCTCGTGCACTTTCAGTATTCTATCAATCCTTACCATTTTGTGAATTTCTTTCAATAATTTCTGGCAACCTCTTTCCGCTATCCTGAATGCTCATCATCTGTTGTGCTCCTACGACTAAACTGATTATTTATTGCTCTTGTATTTCTACGAATATAGTATTTAGGATTCGGTATGCCTGCTAACAATTCATCTGGACGCCGCGCAGCGCAATCGGCCGCGTCGCCCATGGACAACGATCAAGAAGAACGTGACAAAGCGCTAACGAAAGTTCAAGCAAGAGACTTGGTGGAATTTGGCATGATACCGGTAGGGTTTCATTATTCGTGTTGCCTTTTTACAAGCACTGCTTAATTTTACTGTCATATTTATTTTGTTTTCAGGAATTTGTTGGCCGCTTTCCAGTTATAGTTCCCTTCCATAGTCTTAACGTAAATATGTTGGTTCGAATTTTAACCGAACCGAAAAATGCTTTGATACCACAGTACAAAGCTCTTGTTGGCATGGATCAAGTGGATTTGACATTTACACAGGACGCAATTGAATCGATTGCAAGTTTAGCAATGGAGCGTTATACCGGTGCACGTGGCTTACGCTCAATTATGGTAAGCATAAACATAAATTAGATGGTAACATAAAACAATTTTGTTTTACGCAGGAACAACTTTTACTTGATCCCATGTTCTTGGTACCAGGCTCTGATATAACAGGTGTGCATATTACAGCATCATGTGTTAAAGGCCAATCAACACCCACATATACAAGAAAAAACGGCGATAGTAACGATGAAACAGCTGGTAAAGATGAAAACGAAAGTAAAAATTATGAAGATAGTGAAAGCGCTAAGGTTCGCCTTACACAGTAAATTCAACTTGCGTATTTATGTTAGCGTTACGTTTTTTAATGATATAACGAAAACTCTATATATTAAATAATAAATAAATATGTATATTTTTAGTTTTATTTTCAAAAAAGAAAAAACAAAAAAGTTATTATACTTCAAATAAATCTGATTAACTACGTAATAAAAAAAACCATACTACAATACATAAAAGAAATTAAGTTTTTCTGTCGATTTCAAAAAATATTTGACTTATGTAGGTTCTATTTTAACATTTGGTCACTAGGAGTGAATATAATCGACTAGATTATAAAAATGATAACATGTAATAGTGGGACGAAAACTGACTTTTTAAGATTTCAAACAATAAATAAACTAAAACAGATGCAATAACTTTTTGTGTTTTAATAGAAATCAATTTAACAAATTTAGTAAACTTGTGCGTTTTTTTTTTTTTTTACATAATGAGTTCCAATAGAAAGTTTTTTCTGTATGTAAGAGCACGTGAAAGGCAATAGATAATATTTATGGCACTCATAATCAAAATTAGAAAAATTGTGAAAGTTAAGAAATTCGTATAAAATTATTATTAGTTTTGACCCAGGAGTTTCAATCGTTTTCCTCCGTTATTAAAAGTTCATATTCTTGCGCTGCAAAACGGTCCCAATCAGAAGACTGCAAGTACAAAGAATTTGGCATAGCATATATTAATGTAGTATAAAAAAAATCGTTTTTGCAGCAGAAATGATTTTATATTGAAATAGTTTGTGCTTTTTGAAATTTTCAAAAAAATATCTAAAAAATAATATCCCAGCGGCAAATATGTTATAATCGATGTTATACACAATGTAGGCAGTAATGCTCACAAGTCCAGCCACAACTGTAAATTCTTTTTACAAAGGGATGGCCGCTTTGTAGGCAGCTTGCCTACATCTCTATATACAATGTGTAGCAAGGGAAAGGCAGATTGCCTTAAAACATCGCTTACTAAGTGCCTGTATAGTTTACAGAGTTGCAAACATCTCCACATACAAAGTATGCAGCCAACAGGCAAGACCCCTTACATCTCCATATACAAATAAGACAGCAAACCGACAGATTGCCTACAAATCCATATACAATGCAGGCAGCCAACAAACAGACTGCGTACAACTCTATATACAAAGCAGGCAGCCAGCAAGCGAGCTGCCTACAGCTCCATATACAAAGCAGGCAGCCAGTAAACAAAATATCAGAGTAACACTTTCATTTGTGAAACATACAACACAAAAGGTATAGCTTTTCATACATGAAAAATCAGAGTACTGCATCGATTTGCCGCTGGGATTATCGAGATCTCGCACTGCACTCTAGAGACTGTCTGGACTTCTTTAAATATTTTTTTGGTTTTTTGACTAAACTTTATAAAAACAATAAAAAATCTTACATATTCATCTCTTTGTGATGCAAATGGATCACGTTGTTCATGATCCAAATATTTTTCCAAATTAAAGAAGGTATCGAAGAAAACATGAGTCATTTTGCACCGTTTTAAATCTCCTAAAGTTACGCAGTCACTTTGCTGTGGCTTAATCATATCAAGCATCTGAAATTGTATGAAAAACAAAATAAAGTAATTAGTTGATATTTAGGGCACATACACATAGGTTTTTCAGTTAACAATGATCCAAAACTTTTTAAGGAAAAAACTAATCTTATAATATTGAGAACTAATTTCTTAGACGTTTTTTAGAAAACAAAAGTTTTAATCAAAATTTAAATACAAGAGCTTGTTCAAGTCAATCATTACATTACTTTGAATAACTCTCAGTGTAGCATTTTAAAGTTTTTGCTTGTATAGGGTACCACGCCCTCTTTTCATCCCACTTGTTCTTGAGTGCTTCTCCGAACTATTTCACCTAAATGTGGCCTTTATATACTACATATGCTACCATACCTGGCATAAGCAATCTTCAAACGGAAGTGTTTCAATTCCAATCGATTCCATTCGTTGTTGTTGCTCCTCGTAGAAATATTCTAATTCATACATTGATAAAACACCATCACCATCGACATCCATACAACGAAACCAGTATTCAATTGCAGTTGGAGTTCGCTTATCCTCTTCAGAAAGTAGAAACCATACGAAATCCGTATATGACATTTTTGGCTCATCATCTGAATCTTTTCTATGATCACTACGCGTAACACAACCTGAAAATATACGTTCCACAATGCGCGTAGAAAGAGCATGATCACTATGCCGTGCCAAATCTTCTTGATTGATAAGTAGATCATGATCACGATCCAGTTCCCAGAATTTGCAATATATGACATAAAAATGTTCGTAACTAAAGAATGCCATGATTTGGTTGATATCATCCTCTTCTTCTAGTAAAGTAATTATCTGAAAAAATTTAGAAAAAAAAAAAAATTACATATTTTATGCTGGTGCCATCAGTGACCAACGCGCACCTCAAGCAAATCAGATTTCTTCAACTCGGATATTGATATTCTTCCCGACCAACTTCTATTTACAGAGTAAAAGATTCTTGCGATCACGGTATGCACATATCTGGAATGAAACTCAGTGGCTTCCTTTAGAAACGCTAAGCCCGGATGTGTATCGACGACATCTTGCACCAAAGGCGCTAAGTCTTCGGGCAAAATGTGTGAACGAAATCGTTGTCCACGTGAAAGAATATAAACAAATCTGGATGCATTGTCATGGCAATAAACGTTCATTCTATAATGAACAGAAAAATATTTTTAGTATCTCAATTGAATGGTCGTACTGTTAAATTTTTTACTGTTTCCAAAACTCTACGTATCTTTGGCGTTCAACCAGTCCCTGTGAATGATTTTGCTGACAAAATACCATGACTGGCATGCGCCAATAGAATGGCAATCCACATAGCTTAAGTATACGCGGCAGTTCATCTTTGGTCACCTGATTATTGGGAAATGAATCAAAGGCGGAAAGTATGCCACGCAATGTACGTTCAATGGCGATTTGTGGCTGTGGTTTACCATGGGGAAAGTAAAATCTGTCAAGAAAAAATGCTGGAAATTTATCAAGTTACAGTGCTTATTAAACTTCAATAGACTTACCGGGGTATGTAGACACTTTTGCCTGCTCGGATTTCTCTTTGTAAAGAATTTTGATCCGACTGTACGGGGGGAGTTGAATGTAATTTGACCTTATTATATTGAGTGAAAAAATAAAAACATAATATATTTTTTTTTATTAGAGAAATTAGTATATATGTATTATCAAAAATTATTGAGCCGTCAATAGACTCAGTTGAAATGTACTCGCCGCTTCCCAATATCCATTTATGTTTATTTAAAGTCTTTTTCTTAGAACTTTAAAAGCCAAAAAAGAAAATACCTCTTCTATACGCGTGTAGGCATATCTCAATTGTAGGCATACATACTACAATTGTTGCATGCCACTCATTTCTAAAATTGTTGATATGATGTTCCCACTTGTTTGAATTTTTGGCATTTCAATATAAACAGTCGTTGTACCATACAAGGAGCATGATCGCAGATGTTTACGAGATTTTTTTTTTTTTTAATCTTTAACGCATTTTTATTGTTAGTAAATAGTATAGTATTGTTACGAAATTTCTGTCTCTTTGACGATAATTTCGATCTCTCACACTTTTCTGAGTTCGATCACTGGATTGTGTAACAATTAAAAACACACAAACTTATTTAGTTATAAAAATGGTTTATTTTATTAACGTTCAAATTCTAATATTAATTTAACACTGTATAGAAAACTGTTTTGTTCTACTACGGATCACACTGTATTCACTTTATTGCTTACTGCTTCGCTGGTTTAATTCTACTGTGTGTTCAGCTCAGATGACAACCCTTTTTATACTGCAGTCATCACTCTCTCGAATAATCCAGTACCTTCTAAGTGGCGTATATTCTACCATTATCTACAACTCACCAGTGCTACTTTGTAGCGTGCATTCTACTACTATCCACAATTCACCACGTTGACGTTGAGCTAGCTATTATGCTAGATGTTAGATGGCGTTGTACGTTGTACGACGGCGATAATTTCTCTCGGTTGTTGACTTTTTATTGTTTACTGCAGCGTCTGTTCGGTTTATTATTTTTAGCATTTTGCGCTAGATGGTGCTAATATCGTTTAGTTTCTTTCGTTGGTATTTATTTCAAGAGTCTTCTAGCATAAACCAAATTTCGCTACACTGCCCTCCGCTTAAACTTGTTCGTCCCGAACAAGAGTCTCTCCGTCCCTAGTATAAGATGCCAGCCTTTCGATGTGGACTACCTTTATTTATTTTTGTTCCCGGGGTATTTTCGGATTCGATACACAACATCATTAATCCTTGTGACGATCCGGTAAGGTCCATCCCAGTGAGTCCGAAACTTAGGAGACAAGCCTCGTTTCCGTTGTGGGTTGTGTAGCAGCACTAGTTGACCTTTCTTGAACCTTTCAGTATTTACTCGCAGGTCACACCGAGCTTTCATCTTGTCGCGATCTTTCTCACGTTCCTTTTTACGCGATTTAGAACGACGTCTAGAAGATTTCGCCCAACTTCGAGAACGTTCTCGGCGTGACTGCTCTCGTTCTCGCTCTTTCTCATGTTCGTCTTCCCTTTCTCTTCTTCTGCGCTCACGATCTTTATCAGGCCGTTCTGGATCCTTCTTTTCAATTTTATCTCTTTCAGCGCGCTCTCTAACCTCCTCTCGTTCACGTTCTCTTTCACGTTCCCGCTTTCGTTCTCTGTCGCGTTCTTCACGCCGTTCGCGATCACGCTCGCGATCTCTTTCACGTTCTCTCTCCCGCTCTCGTTCGCGTTCCATTTCACGCTCTCGTTCACGATCACCACGATCCCGATCACTGCGCTGGTCCCATCTTACCTCCTCTTCAGGCAAAACGTTCAAACGGCGCACATCAATTGTTCCAGCTTTATTTTCCGTTCGTGAACATTCAATTTTACATAGGCGACGGAAAAATGCATCCGCTTTTTCATGCTGGCTTTCTTTGCGATGTGGTAGTCGTTTCTCAGGCTCCCTCTCCGGAATTGAACCCTGATTCCACGTACGCGCCTGCTGCTCGCTACCATTTTCGCCATCGTCCACCCTATTTTCAATTCTTCTTTTTGGTGAATGTGATGCAGATCGTTTACGACGTGATTCGCAGTCACGTGCCATGTGTCCGTGCTTACCACAGTTGTAGCATTTTCCGCTGAAGCTACTGCTGGCGAACGATGAACTTTTCTTTTTAAAATCCACCTCCATCCGATTTTCAATTTTTCTTCTTGGTGAACGTGATGCAGATCGTGATTTGCAGTCACGTGCCATGTGTCCCTGCTTACCACAGTTGTAGCATTTTCTGCTGAAGCTACCGCTGGCGAACGATGAATTTTTCTTTTCAGCCTCCACCTCTATCCGACGAGTTTTCAGTGATGGGCGGCATGTCAACGCAATCATCTCTTCAGTGAGGGCAACCATTACTGTTTCATTAAATGTTGTCTTCGGGCTCCGCATTGTTTCGCGTTTTGTTTCTGAGTCACGTATGCCGTCAATAAACGCCTCTATTTTGAATTTTTCAGCTACGACACTTAACTCGTCAGGATAGGAAAGGTGTGCCAATCGCTCAATATCCGCAGCATACTCCTGCAAGGACTCACCAGATTTCTGGATACGACTTTTCAACTCCAATCTGTGAATCTGCTTCATGTGGTCACTGCCATATTTTCGCTGTAAGGCATCCATCACCGCCTTGTAGTTTTTCTGCTCCGCCACTGGAACCGTTTGCAATACTTCTGCAGCTGCGCCTTTTAATGCCACAATTAGCGCTGCAGCTGCGCTTTCGTTATCCCAACGATTGTGACCAGATGTTGTTTCGAACTGGAGCTTGAAAACACTAAATGGCGTTGTTCCATCGTACGAGGGTGCCTTAAGCCTCTCTGCGCTGATTTCTCTTATCACTTGAGTGGTTGGTTCACTTATTTCCAACTGTTGAATCCTTTTATTAACGTCTTCAAAATTATTTTGAACTTTTTCAAGATTATTTTGAACTTCTTCCTTGAATGATTCAACGTCATCTCGTAACTCAGTCACTTTTGCATCGAGGCCATCTACCATTTTGGCAACCTCCGTTCGAACAGCCTCGTGGATCTGCGTCGCGTTTTGACTTAACTTGTGGTCTATTTGCAGTGCATTTTGACTTAAGCTCTGATCAATTTCTTCTCGAACCGCCTGGATATTGCTATTCATTTGAAGTGCATTTTGACTTAAGCTCTGACCGATTTCCTCCCGAACCGTCTGGATCTGCAGCGCGTTCTGACCAATTTCTTCTCGAACGGCCTGGATATTGCTATTCATCTGTAGTGCATTTTGACTCATTGCCTGCGTCATTGCCATTAACATTTTCTCGAACTTTGACATATCTACAACTTCACCACTTGCTGCTGGTCCAGAAGTTTCTTCCACTTTCGCTGCTGATTCTGATACATCACTATAAAATTCATGCTCTTCCAGGTTTACACCTTGAGCCTCAAGAGCCTGCCGTAAGCGTTTCTGTAACTCCACCTTTCCGCCAGTAGATTGCAGATTCAGCTGCTGCAACTCCTTCTTCAGTTGATCCACTTTCAGATCTTCAAACTTAACCATTTTTATTTATTTATTTTTTTTTTTTTTTTTTTTAATTGATTGTTAATTCTTTTTACACAATCCCACTTCTGACACCAATTGTTACGAAATTTCTGTCTCTTTGACGATAATTTCGATCTCTCACACTTTTCTGAGTTCGATCACTGGATTGTGTAACAATTAAAAACACACAAACTTATTTAGTTATAAAAATGGTTTATTTTATTAACGTTCAAATTCTAATATTAATTTAACACTGTATAGAAAACTGTTTTGTTCTACTACGGATCACACTGTATTCACTTTATTGCTTACTGCTTCGCTGGTTTAATTCTACTGTGTGTTCAGCTCAGATGACAACCCTTTTTATACTGCAGTCATCACTCTCTCGAATAATCCAGTACCTTCTAAGTGGCGTATATTCTACCATTATCTACAACTCACCAGTGCTACTTTGTAGCGTGCATTCTACTACTATCCACAATTCACCACGTTGACGTTGAGCTAGCTATTATGCTAGATGTTAGATGGCGTTGTACGTTGTACGACGGCGATAATTTCTCTCGGTTGTTGACTTTTTATTGTTTACTGCAGCGTCTGTTCGGTTTATTATTTTTAGCATTTTGCGCTAGATGGTGCTAATATCGTTTAGTTTCTTTCGTTGGTATTTATTTCAAGAGTCTTCTAGCATAAACCAAATTTCGCTACAGTATTAATGTTTTTTTCTGCTCACGCCCTTTTACCATTAGCGCACCTAGGGGGGGAGGGGCGTCAAAATGGTCCCTGGTTTTAAGTTTGGTGATCTTTTTTTTAATAAGAAAAAAATAGTAAATTCCAATGTGCAGGGGCTCCAAAAGCAGTCGCGTACCGTGCACATTGGACGCCCGGCACGAATAGGTAATTTTGGCAAACCGTCCCTATCAACAGAAAATATTCTCTGTATTTGAAATTCCAAAAAAAAGTTCTCAAAAACCCTAGCAAAATTAGATATATGGAATTACAAAATCACATACAAATTCTCACGAATTATTTTCCATTTACAAAAAAAAAAAGGACACAACATTTATAAAATTTCGATGTTACGTTAAAAACAAAATTCTAATTCCTTATTACGTGGACCATTTAGCCGCCCCCCAAGTGGTTGCGCCCGGAGCGACCGTCCCCTCCTTAGGTACGCTACTGTTTATGAAGTTTTGTAATCTGAAATACATCCAATTTTGCTAGGGTTTTGGAATGTGAAACCTGATGACCTTTTGTTTTTTTTAGTAAGTGAAAATTTTCCGCAATGGAAACTTTTTAGGCAGAGGCGACAAATTTTAGCTTCGCCTCGGACGCCGAGTTTCCACGGTACGCCACTGCTTTTTACTCGTCCTATTTGTAAGTCTGTCCATTTTTTAACAAACAGTTTCTGGGGCCCTATGTTCTTCGGTCCTTTCGTTACTATATAAACAGCTAAAAAATACTGTAATATTTCAGTAATAAAGGGTGCACCAATAAGATCACATGACTTATTTATGGAATTAAACGCATTATTTATTCGAAAAGTGACAATATTTTTATTTTATTGTAAAGTACAAGTGTGAAGATTAGGTATAGAGCAGCAAAATATCAAAGAATTGCTACTATTGAAATTTGGAACAGACGATTTTTAGCTTACAATAACAAAAAATTTTGAATATGAAAAAACGCCTTCCTCCCATACAAAGATGTGATGTGATTGAGACCTTTTCTTTAATATGGGTATCAATTTCTATTAAGTTTTCAATGGTGATTTTAAAAATGCTAAAAATTGTGCGATATCTTTTATAGTTTACAAGTTATTGGAGAAAAACAGTTTCGAAGGCTCTGTCTTCTTTAAAACTTCTATAGTTTTTTTTTCATTCCCTGAGTACTATCTGACGATTGTCTTAAAAATGTTTTTAATCCCTAGCACTTTCATTTTCTTGCTACGTATGGCCACGATTTCCCAGTGTGCGCCGGTACTCAGCTTAATTTTTTGTGCACTGCACAGCACACAAGTAACATGTATGCTGGATTCCAACGTTCTCTCTTTTTACTTTTACCTACATAAAAGTTATACAAGTAACTTTAACTGTTTTATGATAATCATAAGCTTTGTTGATCAGCAGATCTATGTATTTTTTTCCAATTCCAAATTTACAAATCATTGCAGCTCTAAGATTTTTTGTGCATTACTGTAAGCTATTCAAGTATACGCGCAGAACGCTGTTATTTCATGCAGTTTCTATGTTTTTTCAAGTTAAATTTCAAATTTTATTGCTGAATAGCCATCAACGTGTTTATTTATTCAAAATATCTCATATTGTAAGAGTCCGAATATTTGTGTTTACGTATGCTCTTTCTATTTTCTCAGCTTTTATTCTTGATATGCGTGTGCGCAATTAAATTTGGTATTCATTAGATTAACAAAAAATTTTGTTTAATATAAGATGCTAATTATACGAAAATCTACTTAGGTGTTCTGTGATTTGCAGTTCTTAAAGTTTTATTTTATTTTTTCGAGCTTATCGTTTCGCAAAAAGGGAATTCATTCGAGACACATAAAGTTATAGGTTTTTTCTATACCCTACACTGAGGGAAAATTAAAATGTTTATTTTCAGAATTTTCGTGAATATGAAATTGCTTATATGAAAATAGTTTGTAACGCTTTAGCGCAAAATATACTGAACCGATTTTAATAATTTCTTTTTTAAAACAACATGTTTGTGCAAAGCGAGGTGATTGCATACTTATTTCTTAATTTTTTTTTGAAGTAAATATCATTTTTTTTTTTTAGGATAAAGCTTATGCAAACACACAAAAATTTTTAATGATTTTTTGTTCCTTATGCTGCTTCTTGAATCCTGTATTGTTATTTTTGTTTTTTTTATACATATGTTCTGTACAGTTTGTGTTTGGCTTCGAAGTTTAAATAACAAACTTTCTTTCAATCTTTTTTTTTTTTTTTGTTGTTACTTTTGAAGAGAGAAAATAGAATAAGGTGTTAAGAGACTAATTTCATTTTGAAAAAAAAAACAACGGAACGAGCGCGTGCGAAGCCGCTGGTACATATAATTGCCACGCTTCTTTCTGAGTTATTTCAAAAAGTTTTTAAATATTTAATAGCCGCTACCAATTTGTGTAGGGTACGAAATAAAAACAAAACGCCTTCGGCTCAACCTTAAATCAATCACAACAACATACGAGTACGTACGGATGCTTAATGCTTCATTAGTTGTTCTTCTATTTTTTTTTCGTTTTTTTTTTCAATTTTTATTTATTCACATGCGCTTTTTAGATGGTGTAGTTTTTATCTATTAGATAACAAGAACGTTTTGCAATATTTTGCGATTGAAATTTTATTTCGTTTTTTTAAAAAACTTTAATTTTTCAAAAAACAAAAATGTTACTTCGAGTACTTACCTTGAGCAGGGTTTTTGGTGGCACATCAGTTGGCTCTGGACGTTTGATGTTATGAAATGCAGTGCGTACGTCTGGACATTTTTCGAACATCAGTACGCGTTCGGCGACAGATCCACGTGTCAATATGGGACGTCCCACTGTTTTGACCATTTTACGTATTTTTCAATCCGTATTTTTTTTTTTATTTTTTTTTAAATTACGAAAAAAAACGAATTTTTAATTATTAAAAAAAAATTATGCTGCACTTTAATTTGAGAAAAAAAATTATTTACAATTTTTATCCTGTCCATTGGTGAGCGGTCGCGCTGTTTTAATTTTCGTTGGCGCTGCTGGCATGGTATTGCGAGCGATTTCCATAGTGACTGCTGCTGCTACTAATAATGTTGCTGATGATGCTGTTGCTGGTGATGTTACAGTTGCTGTTGTTACGTTTGTCGTTGCTGCTTTTACGTTTGTTTTTGGTGACGTTGTTGGTGTTGGTGTTGCAACTATTTGTTGTTGCCTTGTATTGCTCGCACTAATTTGTTGTGGTGTAGTTTCCACTTTCAAACTTTTATTGTCAACTGAAGTTTTTGTTATATTGCTACTGACGACGTTGCTGCTGTCGTTATTGCTGCTGCTGCTGCTTGCTGTTTTTATCACTTTACTCGTATTGGCTTTTAAAATTTTCTCCTCGCTCTTCGTTTTCAATTGTCGCTGTTGTTGTATTTGATTTGCATTCGAACTCAAATTCGAATTAGTTGCCGAAATTTGTTGTTGTTGTTGTTGCTTTTGTTCATTTGATTTTGTGTTGACAATAGCTGTTGCTGATTTCTTTGCAAATGTGTCAACAGCACTATTTTTATCAGCGGCAACAGCGCCATTGTTATTACTCGTGATGTTGTTGGCAATTTTTATGTTATCACTGATAGATGTTGTTGTTGCTGTTGGCGTTGCAGCAGCTTTTGTCGTTAAACGTTTAGTTTTTGTTGTTGTTGTTGCTGTTGTTGCATTATCGTTAGCTTTAATGGTTGTTGCTTTTGCTGTTGGCTGCTTATGTTGTGCTTGCTGCTCAATTATCGACTTTGTTGTCGTTACCGCTGTTGCAATTTTCGTAGTCGTCGTCTTTTTTGGTTTCACCGTTGTTGCCACCGCTGCTGCTGCTTTGCTTTCCTGTTGCAACAACTCTTTAATTTTCAAAAGATTCTCCGTCTGGAGTTGTGTCAAATTTTGCACATCTAAATTCAGTCCCAAATCTAAATTTAAATTCAGTCCAAGCTCTAATTTTTCCAAATCCAATGCTGTTGCAGCTGCTGACTTTTCCGGCTTGGCATATTTGCGTGTTTTGCTACTGCCACCAGCACCAGCAGCAGCAGTGAGAACGACATTGGACATTGTGCTTTCCAATTTAGTAGCGCATGCGCTTTGATTTGCAGCAGCGACCTTACCGCTGCCTGCTGCCGACGTCATTGTTGTGGTTGGTGATTTTTTTGCTGTCACTATTGGCGCATCGTCCGACAACAATATTGCCGATGGTCGTTGTGTTGCCGGCTTTGCTTGTTTCATGATGTTTGAGCTTTTTGTCAACAATTCAGCGTTTGTTGTTGCCGCCGCTTTTGTTGTTGTTGTTGTTGCTGCTGCTGTTAGTATTGCTGATTTTCTGCCACTACTAGTACGTTTGTGTTGTTCTTTATCTTTGATTACAAATGCATTTACCAATTTTTGTAGGCCTTCGGTGCTGGTTGTTTCATCGCTCACTTTACTGGTGGCGTTGCTAAAAAAGTCTGTTGTAGCCATTGCTGCGGCGGTTCCAGTTGTTGTTGTTGTATAAAAATCAAGCAATTCAGTTGGCGCTAAACCGCGACACTTCCATGTGCGATAAATAGCGTCAGCGTGCTCAGATATTTTTTTTGAGATTTCCTCAATTTCACAATTTGGATCTATTGCTGCTGCTGTCGTCGTTAATATTGCTGATTTTGCCGTTGACGTTGATGCTGATGCTGATGACGTTGATGCTAATGATTTTGCTGTTGATGATGCATGCATATTTTTCTCAGCTTTACAACTTTTTATGAAAGGTTTTTTTGATGCTCCAACTATCTTTCGTATTTTTATACGACTGTTAAGTTTACGCGTATTTTTTTGTTTAAAACTCGTAAAGTTGCACACTTTTTTGTTCTTTTCAATTTTCTTACTTTAAATTTCATCAAAATCTTGCGAAAGTTCATTGAAAATCCACTTGAATTTCATTTTTACTGATTCCACACGCTTAGTATGGTGCTATTTTTAACAGTTTTCCTATTTTGTGTTTCATTTTTTGTGTATTTGTTGTAGTTTTTATTCTTTTTTTTTTTTTTTGTTTTCATGCATAAATTAGCATGTCTTTTTTCACGCTTCTATTTAGCAAAAATCATTTAAATTTTGAAAGTAATTTAAATTATTTGTTAATGATGTTAATATTCTGTGTATGTTTAAACAAAGAAAGTATAATTTTTATTATTTCTATAAGGTTTTCCGTAAAATTTTTCAAGTTTCTACTCGTAACCTCGCTATGCGTGAAAAAACTGAAAAACTCAACACTCAAATATTTCTAAAAATTAATTCCCCACTAAATGATTTCCTATATGAAATTTGCTCACTTTTCATTTTCTCTTATTTTTTATTTTTTTTTTTTTGAATTACTTTATGCCTCTTCTACAACGATATTATCACTTGGCTCTCAGTTCGGCGCCTATTCAGCTATGTGTGATATTCATCTTGCTGTTATAGTATCCCTAGCAGAAGAAAATTTCGCCTGAGATATTGGATTCTGCGCGTTGCACGATCTATTTAAATTTCTACATACGAGCGTGAATTTTCTCTTTCGATATGTTTTGTTTTTCTTTCTTCTATTGTCTGCAATGGATTCATTTTTGCTGCTATTTTGAGAAAATGGCTTATACAGTGAAATTCGTATTTGCAAAATAAAATTGAAAATTCAAAATGTAATTTTATGTTTTACTCATTCCGTATGTCATGAGATTAAAAATGTCATGTTAGAACTTTATTTCCTTGTGATAACTTATCATCGAATAAATACACCTAGTATTGAACATTGTGAAAACAATCTTAAGTAACAAAAGTGTCTATAGAAAAATAATCGAAAAATTTCCAAACGAATACATATTGAGAAAAATCGAATGGTATCGATTATTAGTAAGTCTCACCAATTATAGAAAAAATCTAAAAGTTGGAAAATATCGAAAAAGTTGAATAGAACCATATTCTCAGCAATACGATTATTACTTATGATGTTTCGTAGGTTTTTTGATCAACTGAACCGTTGATTTTTTATAGTTTCTGAGCACTATTTTTCAGGGACATGAACCGATTTTGAACCGGAAAACCGTTTTTTTTTTTAATAATTAACTGAACCATTAACCGAACCGAAATTTTCGACAAATGATTGATCCGAACCGAAAACCTAACCACTTTTTATAACGGTTCGAGGGTTCATTCTGACCAATTTTCAATGGACAAATTTTCCCCACTTGTTTTACTTTTTTTTCTGTTAAATATGGAAATTGATGAAATTTTGAAAGAAATAGGGAAGAATGAGACAGAATAAATCATTAATAGACAAAATAAATCGTTTGATAATATAAAGCGGCTTTCAAATAATGTTAATGTTTTGAACTTTTGGAATAACTACCCTGCCAAAGAATTATCTGAATTAGCTAAAGTTACTTATGATGTTTCAGCAACCCAGGTTTCGGTAGAGAGGACATTTTCCACCCTAAAACTTATTCTCGGAGACCTGCGGGGAAATATTGACGAGGATTTGTTAGAAGATATTTTTCTCATCAATCTCAACTGATTATTGTAAATCAAATTTTTTCTCAAATACTAATTTTTTACTACGTGCTTATAGCGTTTGACATAAATTATATGTTCATATATCTGTGACCACAAGGAATAACAGCTAAAGTCGATCTATGATCCCATGGCAAAACAACATAAGTTATGTGTATATGCATATGACTTAGACTGTTTCGCCTTGTCATCAAATATCGAGTTTAGCTGTTATTGCTTGTGGCCACAGATATATTTCTATATTCTTTTGGATTGTTACTGAATAAAAATAACACAAATTTGCATAGTTTTTTTTTTTCATTCCCGAACCGCTGAACCGAACCGAAACCCCGGTTCAAAGAAAACAAAAACCGTTTTGACGAACCAATCCAAAAGTGCAAAAACGGTTCGAACCTAACCGACCAAATTTTTCACCCGGTTCAGCTTATTTCCCCTTTTCAAAATGAATCAAAGAACTATCCCCAATTTACTTGTCCAAAATTAAGAACATATGGGACGGTCTTTTACAAACCGAACACTTTTCGGACGACGCATTTTTTTTGACATTTTTCAAAAAAATCCTCAAACACGTATCTTTTCTTTTTCGGTACAGAACCCATTAAAAAAATTTCAGCCAAATCAAAAATGTGTCGGTCAATTTTTGTAAAAATTCGTTCGGTTTGTAAAAGAACGTCCCATATGGGAAAAATTAACATTTATATTTTTGAGATACTTATAACGAAAACTTTAAAAAGATATAACTCATTTAAAATTTACTGTTCAAAAAAAAATAAATAAATATAAAATCCCTAAATTGTGCAGAATTACTCATTTTCATAACTTTTATTCAATAAATTTTTCTTTGAAGGTCTTAAAAATGAAAATCGGCAGTTCGAGATACATACTATGTTATAAATTATAAAAAAAACTTACGTTTAAATTTTTATCCATGAAGGCACGAAGACTCAAGCCACCGTCAAGGCCACCGTCAAATTTGATGCACATTCGGGCTCCTTTCACATCATTTTCCAGGACTTTTCTCAAAACTTTTGGTCACTCCATTTCTTGTCGGATGTTCTCCCTTTGTGTTGTGACTTTCAGAGACTTGAAGGAAAGAATTTTGGAACGGACAAATTAGACGTTCTTGTGGACCAATGCGAATCGACAAATGTGGTCTAAAAACGATTTCGATACAAAATTCATCAATGTGCGGCAGCAAGAACTCGTTGGTCATAGTTTTTCTGTAACAGTGTTGATTATAGCGTCTTCGAAAAAAAATGGGCCAATTATTAAACTATACACTGACTTTGTGGCAGCCGCGATTTAAAAGGGCTCAGCTGTAATTTGGAAGTCGGCATTGATATTTTCGACCGAACGACTGCTCCAAGCTTGTAAAGATGCTGATCATTCTCGATAGAAAGGCAAAATAAGGTCTATGCCGCTAGACATTTTCGGCTGAAAATATATTGATTTTTTATGACACAGAAGTTTTGCATTTATGCTACATATTCATAATTGTTAACAAGTTTGAGGGTGTATAAAATTATTTTTAATGGTTTAACCATCGCTAGCATGTGGTGTACGTAACATTGAAATTTATATGAAGCCTTTGAAATGAAATATTGGCATTGGCTGCCGTCGTCGGTTGTCGCAACAAATCTTACACCAACATCAATAATACTGTAGAAATAATGAAAAATATTACCACTTCTTAGCATTTCACATTTACAATATTATAAGATTTTACACAAAAAAAAAAGAAAAGGGTTGAAAGCAAAACTTAAGAAACTACGTTGAAGCAATTAGTTTAATTTGATTTAATATATTGTAAAACAATGCTTCGAAAGACTATATAAAGAGACCACTGCTGCATTTCGTCCGCAGGTTTTTACGACCAAATCGCCGCGAATAGTCCACGCCGTGGGAACTAAATCAAATCAAAAAATAAATAAAAAATTTATGAAAATAGTTACTTAAAAAAAGCATGAGATTTAATCTTTAATTTGCAACTTTTTTTATGTAAATTACTATTTATCTCTCGGAAGCACATTTGCGAAAAAAAATATATAACTTTTAAAAATGGATAGGTACGGTATCTACTACATACATATGTGTACAGTTAAATTTTTTTAATTTAATTTTTTAAAATGTGTTCTTTTTTTTTGTAATTGCTTTCGCACGAAACTCACAGTTTTGCATCTCTACCCTTGGGACCGCATTTTGCAGCACTGTCAAATGGATCAGTCACCGACAAGGTATATTAAGCGTAATATATTTCAAAACGAATCGAGATTTTCAAACGAAAATGAAAATGAATTTGAAAATACCAACAGTTTTGAAACAGAAAAATATATATTAAATTGTACGAAAAAATTAAGTGTTTATAAAAATTATCACTTATTTTTTAAAAAATTCAAAGTTTTTTCACGGTTTTTAATGATTCTGGCGCCAAAATTTTCAAAATTTTTTAGTTTCAAATTCAAACTATTTTTATGCTGATGATTTTTATTGATTGATAATTTATGTTTTCATCAGGTTACACCCGACATGGCACATCTGATCCATCCGTATTGGAATCAATTCCCGGCAATGGATCCAATATGGGCTAAAGTTTTGACAGCGTACATGATCATTATTGGCTTCATTTCGTGGTGTGGAAATGGTGTGGTGATTTATATTTTCGCGACAACGAAATCATTGAGAACTCCTGCAAACTTGCTTGTCATCAACTTGGCTGTCTCTGATTTCGGTATTATGATTACAAATACGCCAATGATGGGCATAAACTTATACTTCGAAACATGGGTGCTGGGCCCAATGATGTGTGATGTCTATGCTGGTTTGGGCTCTGCCTTTGGTTGCAGCTCTATCTGGTCTATGTGCATGATCTCATTAGATCGTTATCAAGTCATTGTCAAGGGTATGGCCGGCCGCCCAATGACAATTAAATTGGCTCTAATGAAGATTGCGTTCATTTGGGCGATGGGCAGTATTTGGACGTTGGCTCCTGTCTTTGGATGGAGCAGGTAAAACATTCAAAAGATATAAAATTGCAGAATCTAAGATTATATCTATTGACTCTACATAGGTATGTGCCAGAGGGCAATTTAACCTCATGCGGTATTGATTATTTGGAACGTGATTGGAATCCACGTTCTTATCTGATCTTTTATTCAATCTTTGTTTATTACGTTCCATTGTTCCTTATCTGCTACTCCTACTGGTTCATTATTGCTGTAAGGAAAAAACTTTACACTTATTTGATTTTAAGATTCAGCCTAAATTAATGATTTTTTAAAATTTATTACCTCAGGCTGTATCAGCTCACGAGAATGCTATGCGCGAACAGGCCAAGAAAATGAATGTCAAATCCTTGCGTTCATCTGAGGATGCTGAGAAGAGCGCTGAGGGAAAACTTGCTAAGGTTGCGCTAGTCACTATCTCGCTGTGGTTCATGGCGTGGACACCTTACTTGGTCATAAATTGCATGGGTCTATTCAAATTTGAAGGCCTTACTCCATTGAATACCATCTGGGGTGCTTGCTTTGCAAAGTCAGCTGCCTGCTACAATCCAATTGTATATGGCATCAGGTAATTACATAAAAACAATATTTATAAAAATTCCTAGATTAATGAATTTCAACTTATTGCTCATGTTAGCCATCCTAAATACCGGCTTGCACTGAAGGAGAAATGTCCATGCTGTGTCTTTGGCAAGACTGAAGATCCAGCTGCATCCAGCGATGCTCAATCTCAATCAACAGCAAATGAATCCCAAGCCGAATCTAAGGCATAAATTTCAATTACAACGAATAAAACAACTGCAGCAACAGTACGAAACGCTTTCGAATAATAGTTTGTTACATAAACTGTATGATTTAATAATTGCAACGTCACTAAGGACTAAAAACACAAAGAAAAAAAAAATAAAGAGCAATTGAACTTTTAAAAGTTATTGAAAAAATGGTGCAGTTGTTTCATTAAGTCGGTGAAAAAAAAAACTTTTTTATTAATAAGTGTTTTATTTAAAACTATGCAAATTCAAAAACTTTTCACTTAACTTATTATTAATGGTTATACAATACAATATAAAAATACAACTTAACAGGTTTCAACAAATTTTATTCACTGCACGAATCATATTCGCTTTCGGTATGTTTTGCACATTTATTTTGTACGATGTTTTCATGTTTATTATCTTGTGTTTTTTGACTTTGTGAGGTAGCATCCACACAGTCAGCACCTTCACGTTCGAGTGCTATCAATTTCCAAAGTCTTACTTCAATTCCAAGCCTAAAAATT
The DNA here is from genome assembly GCA_949775025.1 of Tricholauxania praeusta. Taxonomy (NCBI): domain Eukaryota; kingdom Metazoa; phylum Arthropoda; class Insecta; order Diptera; family Lauxaniidae; genus Tricholauxania; species Tricholauxania praeusta. The sequence goes on from OX459029.1 coordinate 156,043,587, forward strand.
TATGTTAAAATACTTTAATTTAAATTTCTTAGAACAAGTATTACCTCAAATCTAATCTCATAATGTCCAATTTATCCATGTGATATATGAAATCTACAAAGGTGAAGCCCTCATTAAGTATAACCGTTTTCGAGAACTCATCAATGTCATGTTGTGTAAGCCATTCCTCGAGCTGTTCATCAATTTCATGCAGTCCATGGCTATGTTTATAACTTGCTCTAAAATTATTTCTTTTGCGCATTTGGTTACTTTTTCTGTTGTAGGTAAATGAGCTCCTACAAATGATCAAACATTAGTGTTAGAAAGAGAGAAAACAACTCTAACAATGTACCTCAAACGTTTCTTGGTCATGTAAATGTGTGCGAGCTCTTGACTTATATTGTGCAAAGCTTTTAAATTTTGTTTTTGATGCTCCATTTGCTGACGCTGAAAATGTTTGTTCGACTCTTTAATATCCTTAAGGATACGCACGCATTCGCTCGGTGAAAAACTGGTTTCATCTTCAGTAGCTACCGTACCACTAACGCCTGCATGTAAAACTTGTTCAGTCGGTATCTTTTCTTGACTATCCGTTGATGTAGGTATGTGATTATGCACGCTTTCATCATCATTACAAGAAAGTTCTTTTCCTGCTAAATTAGCCCCAAGTTCTAAAATTTAAAGTTATTTTAAATATCAATTCAAGAATAAATTCCAAATGGATATATTTTTTTTACCGGGTGATAATATCATAACACCTGCTTGCACAGCACGCTTCACTAGATTATCCAAAGCAAACATCCAATGTGGTTTGATAAAATGTGAACGCAAAACACCAACAACAGCATCTTGAAAAGAGTACAAAGCAAGATGCATGTGATCCAATGCGACAGCATCATAATTAAGCGACTGTTTAAGACCGTTTATTGTTGCCTCTAGGTTCTTTTCATTTTCATTGATTATATAATCGCGCATACCACGTATTAAAATTTGCAATTCACTTTTTGTTATGGAGACTTTTACATTATGATCCGTTTGAATTTTATCCATCCAAAGGTCACAGATTTTGTTTTCATCGAGGGCTAGCACTTTCGAGAGTGTGGTGCGTCGTTGTGAATCTTTTTTAAGACGATAAAAACCGTCAGTTTCACTGGTTTCACTGGCACTAGTTTTTAATGATGGTGTGGAAGCTTCGATTTCAGGAGAAAGTAAGAATCCAGATGAATTGCGACGTTCTAATGTAAATGAGTTACTAGGCAATTCATCTAAATCAACGGAAGATGTGTGATTAATGCTGTGTTTAGATAAAAAACATATTAACATTTAACTATGTTACCACTTCAATGACTTTATCCAAAGTATACATACATACTAATCGTAAAAATAAAATTAAAATTGCCAAAAAAACGTTTATATCATATGAACAATGACCCAAAATAGTGGGCGAATTTGCCTGGACAAATCTTTCTATTTTAAATAATTCCTTTTCGTTTCTGGGTGATTTCTATTTTATTTTTACACACAACTTTTTTTATGTTTGTTTTTTATTTCACACTGAATTTGGTTTTAAAAAAAGGGGAATGGTTTACTTATCAATTGATTATTTTTCGTGCTCATAGCACACATTTTTTAAACGCAACTTACTCTAATTCAGGTGTTGTAGGTGTATTACAAGTTGTACTGGCATATGTCATGTGTGATGGATTATTTGCTTTATGTACTAAACGGTCCGCAGGAACCGAAATGCTACGCCCAAAATCGGATGATAATGGTGGACCGAGACGTAATTTGCGATGCTTGCTAAAGATAAATGATTTAACAGTGAAAATATTAAAATTAAAAAAAAAAAAATGTTTTAAAGTTACTCAGTTAAAAACGGATCCTCGAGCAATTGCGCTGCTGTTGGACGATCTGTAACACTTATGGCAAAACAACGTAGTATAAAATTTCTAGCATTCAGCGATAGTTCCTCTGGTATAATAGGATGTATTTTATAATAGCCAACTTTAAACATCGCTGCCTGCGCACAGCCCAGTTCAATAAAAGGCGGTTTTCCCGTTGCCATTTCAACATTTGTGCAACCAAATGACCAAATATCTGCAGCAGGACCATAACCTCGAAAACCCTGATCTATTACTTCAGGTGCCATATATTGTAATGTGCCAGTAAACGTTTCAGTCATGGGATTTATGCCGGCTAATCTTTTTGATGTACCAAAATCAGATATTTTAACAACACCGCTGTATGTATTAACAAGCACATTATCGCCTTTAATATCACGATGCACAATTTTTTGCTCATGCAAATACTTAAGGCCCTCTAGTATTTGTTTTGAATAAAATGCCATAGTTGATTCGTTATCTTTTAGGGGACCCCATTTCTTTTCGAGTAAATCTGAAAGTGAGCCACCAGGCACTTGTTCCATAAAAATTTTAAAGAATCCACCTTCAGACAGAGAACCTAAATACTGTTAAATTGAAAAATGGTATTTATTTCAGAAAAAACGAAAGGTAATTAAAACTGAATTAAATGGTCAACAGAATAATTTAAAAATATACGAAAAATGAATGCAATGGGAGTAAAGTAAAATAACTGAGAGTCGGTTTCAACATCCTTCAATTTATTTTTTATAAGTATGAATAGTTAATACAGGTACACTACAGCATTTATTTATTAAGTAAGTATCTTCGTTGTTGAAATATGACCCGTTGTACCTACTTTGTCCTTATCAATACAAATTCCTTGACTTTATACGAACATAAATTTTTTAAAGAAAAATGGAAATGTAAACTAAAACAGCAATTTTTATTATTTTACCTGTACAATATTTCGATGCCTTAATTGAGAATGCAATTTAATTTCCTCATGCAAAGGTTGTACATCTTGTGAGTTTTTTTCCGGTACTTCCTTAATAGCAATACGGACCTGTGTTTGTTTATCACGAGCTGCATAGACTGTACCATAGGTGCCTCTGCCTAAAACAATTCTCTTGTTTTGATCATCATAATCATATTCGTACTACAATATATGAAAATAAAGTGCAATTATAATTATTTAATGCACAATCTTAAAGTATTACTAGCTTTACTTCAATTTGATGGGTCTCATCAATATTCAGATTAACAAAAACCTCCTGATCCGATGCCATTTCTAATATTAATGTATAAAATCTCTGCCGGCAATCCGTCGAAGGAAAATAAATTTGAAAATCATCGGAATTGTGATGCACGTAAAGATAAGCACAGCGATCGTCCCGTTTGTATAAGCTAACCGATTTAATTTGACTAGCGGTAAAGACAAAATCATGTACTTTCTTACAATTATTTTTCGAGTGAGCTAAGCAGATATTTATAATTTGGATTGACTTCTCGTCCGCATCCATATTGATATTCACATAACTGGGCATGTAGATTTTCTGTGGTTCCAAAATCTAAATTACACAAATTTATAAAAAGTTAAGAATTCTGACAAAACGAAGTTTGAATTGAAAATTGTTGGAAATAGTCAACTACTCACCAAAATTGGGAATCTAATACTGGTAATCTCTTCAGTTTTTGTCGCCTCTAAGAAGAAATCTATCCAAAATTGAAAGATTTGTTCCTCTACTGTATGCTGTGGATCATCGCCTTTTTTTCGAAAACGATGTATTAATGCAATATTACCTATGGTCGATTTTAAATACCAATTAGGAGGCTTTAATTTAAACATACACTCAGCTGCCTGTATAGCCTTAGCATAATCTTCAGCCAGTACAGAGATTTCAAAGAAAGTAGCCACATCCCAATATTCTGTAAGTGAAGATAAACTTCCTTTTTTACCAATTAAATTATTCAATGTCATGCCAATATGCTGTAATTCCTCTGTATTGCTAAACTCTTTGCCATCAATGACCAGCAAAGTTGCTAAATTAATGCCGGCATATTCATTTGGCTGCACTTCAAAGCTTTGGCGATACCATTTGATAGCATTTTTCAAGCTATTTGTATCCGTATAGTCGGATTCCACAAAGATATCCTTATAAATGCGTCCGCACAAGCAAAGCATGTCGGGAAATTCATTTTCTTTCTTTTCCAATGCTCTCAGTGATGATTCTAAGGCTTTTTCGCGATCACCTTTCTTATTACGGCGATTTAGTGCAAATGCGTATAAGAAACTCATATTTCCTGTTTCCACATATTTACGTGTGTTTGGAATATTTTTTAAATCGCTTACCAATCGCACCATTGCATCATAGTCTTGTACGTCACGCAAGGAGCACATGAAACTATGTACTACTTCACCGGATAATACATGGGAGTCATCCAAGCGTCGACGCATCTCATGTAAAATTTTCTGCAACCGAACTGCATTAGTGGCATAAGTTTCACGTGCAGCTCGCAAGTCAGCTAGAAATTTCTCACGCATATGAGCTCTAAAATGAACACCAAAGAATTAAAATATGAGTAAATAAAGGTAAAAAATTATGTTGACTGAAAAGTTTGTTGGGCGGAAAGAAAAAACTAATGAATGTAACATACTTTGATTGAATTTCCACATCCTGAAGTAAGCGTTTCAGCCGTGAAAGTAGTGTAGGCATTTTAGTATCAGCGGCGAGCTCTTTATTGAAATTCGTGATATTACAAAAGGAAGATTCTTCATTCAACTTGTAAGGCAAAAATGTGTAATTGGCACATGATAACTGAAATAAAATTATTAATTTATAAAAGCAACTAATAGTTTATGGAAATTAGATATTTCAGTAGAAAAAAAATCATTTTGAAAAAATACCATATGTACTAGTAAAATTGAAAAAATATAGAGTTACCTAACAATTTTGACCACAACTGTATGTTTCTTTGTTTTTCTTATAGCGAAATTCAAAATCCGAAATCAAAAAAATGGCATACTTTCAAAATTTGATTACAAATACAACCGAATTTTATAATCCTTGTATAATAATCATCTCAACGGGCGAATAAAAATTGGATTTTATCTAAAGCTTTAGAAACGTGGATGGTGTGTCTACCCGCATAAGACAGAACTGATTCTCTTTAGTAGGAAAGACAAAATTCCTATCAACAAACTTCCCATACTCGATACAGTCAAACTAGCTAATAATTTAAAATACTTCGGTGTAGAAGTTAGGCTGGGTACTAAACATCAAAGAACGATTAATGAAAACTTTAGTAGCTCTTCATTCTTGTTAGAATACCATTGGTAAAAGTTGGGGACTTCAATCTTGATGTAGCTTAATGATTCCGAACTAGTTTGGTATAAGATTCTGAAGAATCGTTCAGATCTCTTTATAAGTTAGGGTAAGTGGGCGGCTTTCGGCAGCGGCTCAAGGTTTAAATCCTGTGGTATATCAACACCGGCTTCGCTATCCATAGCGCTTTTGTACTCAAGAGAGACTTTGAACCACCAAATAAATTTATTAATTAAGCGCATTAATAGGATCACTTTGGCATAGGACTCATTTGTCTGTAGTTTTAGTCCAAAATCAAGAAATCTCGTTGAAGCTGCAACTTAAAATTATTTTTTATATTAAAAATATAGTTTCTGATTTAATTTCGACACAAAATGAGCTTAAATTAAATATATAGCTCAGTCTATGCGCCAATCTGTTTAATAAAAATATCACAATATGTACATTTAAGATCATCGTCCTATAAAATACTAAATGGACAAAAAAAAAAGCATTATATTCTGTGAAGAATATTTGCAATAATTGCTATATGATTCTTTTTAAAATTAAACAAAAGTAAATTTAAATTGAAAAAAAGTTTCATTAAATTTTATTTAAATTGATAAATAGAATTTAAAAAAGTTCCAGATAATTTATGAAATTTAATCAAAAGTGTGAATTAAGATTTAACAAAATAAAAAATCTTTAAATTTCCAGAATTTATCTTATCGTCGGACTTTGATTTAAATTTTAACACCACTGCTAACTGCTGCGGCTGTTGCATCGCTGTAAACCTACACACAAAAGATTAGCATACCATTGCTATTATTATTCCCTTTTCAACCTATTTACATGAACAACACAAATACCAATATTTTATCGCCATACCCTACCTTAAGACACAGCGTTTGTTTTGATTGCACATCGTTGTAAATTAAAATGTTTTCTTTCATCCCAAAGCTTTCTCGTACACCCAGATGATATGAAAGCGGACGCTGTTGCGCCAGTATACTCAAATCGATCACTGCAACATCTGCATTATAAAATGTTTCCAGAACATTTGTTTCACCAAAATCTAACTTGTCAAACTATAAATTGACTGAGTTGAAAAAAAGAACTTTTAATTTTTAATATAATTTGCAGGTACTCACCTGTACTCTTTGAATATTCGCACCCACTGAGCCAACAGCCTGTTTAATTTCATCTAAGGCACATACACGATCTTCCAAGTGATCGCCCAGTTGAGTATCAATTACACAGACCACATCCATGGCTATTTCTTTTTCGTACCACTACACCCACTCATAAACGCCGAACGAAAACAAATTCTATAATTTAGGCCCAGAGCAATTGTTGCAAAGTGTTAATTGGTATTGCAACTTCATTACCACATTTATGTTAAACTTCTGAAAGAGACTTAAATAGCTGAAAAAGTTAAAAATAAGTTGTACTTTATTTTTATTACAAAACTTATAGGAACAGAAATCCCAAGTGTCAGTTGCTTGCGCCCCGCCGAGCGTTGCCATTTATTTGAAATTTTCTCAGTACTTAAGAGGCTGTGCATTAATCTGTCCGTAAATTGAAAAAATCGATCCGAGTTTTTCGATATATTCAAATTTTTTTGTGAAATTAAATGAAATTTCAGCAACAAAATAATAATAGTCAACATAACTGGTCCATAATTTAGAGTTCTTTATAAAAATCATAAATGATCCCTTTTTGGATCTTTGTACGAAGTTAATTTTCACAAAAGCTTAACAGATTCTAAAGCGCTCAAAAATCAGCCACTCTTTTATTTAACAGCTTTCCAGTAGAATTGTAGTTGATATGTGGTCTTACAGTTATAAAGAACATTCTCTGCTATACTGAGAACTAACTTGCACTTGATTTTAGCTACTGGTATTGCTAAGAGTACTAGTTAGCATCAATGATAAGTCTAAGTAATTATTGAATTAAAATGCAATTGGTGAATAATAAAAGCTCCGATTACCTTCCATTTAATAATTATTCATTGGGATGGTATAAAACTAAATTTAAATTAAAAAAAAAGAATGTTGAATAAATAATTTGTTGAGGACAATACTCACAAATCCTCCCACAATAAAAATATAATGATCCACAAAAATGTTGTATAGTAAGAATGTCGGCTATATGTGATGAGAGTGGGTTACAAAGTCGACAAAATACATTATATGTGATTAGATTCAAGAGCATAGCAAATTGTCTATAATGTGGTGATGTGGCAGCACTGGAAGCACAATGCTACAAATCAAAGAATTGGTTACATGTGGCAGCATTCGAATGGCTGTGTTTAATGATGCGACGCTGCTCTCAGAGCGATGCCAGACTGTAAGACCATAGTAATGTATTAATGTGCAGAGATTTTCCGATTTTTTTCTCGTTTCGCTTGCATGCCAACTGAATTCTTACGAGGGTGACATATATATAAAAGAATATGTGTACAAACTTAATTATTTTTTTTTGGTAGAGATAAGTGATGAGCACCGATGAGCTAAGGAAGAGAGAGCGTAGTGGTAGTAGAGAACAAATTTCTTAATCAGAACTTCAAATAGAGATGATATTTAAAAATAAAAACTGGAAAGAATGTTCAAAGGCTGAAAATTTATTGTAGATACAGCAGCAAATAAATAGCGATATTGCACTTATCCTTGTTTCTGGCACCAAAAATTATCAATTCAATATAACATGTTAAAAATCAACATTTAGTTACTTATCGAATGCTCTCATCTCTAACTGAGAGATAGATGGACTGCTGCAAAGAAGAACACTCGATTGTGCAGAAGTAGTATCAGTGAGTGAGCAGCAGCAGAAGTTGTCTGTTTGTCTTCTCGAGCAAAGTTAAAACAAAAATTAAAGAGTGTAGATGGAGAAAAGTTGAAAAAATTTGATAAAGATAAATTAAAAAGTTTAAAATCCTATATGAAAATTGCTATAGTCGCTAGCAAAATCAGATTAAAACAAATTAATTGTGCAGTGTATTACAAAAGCGCGACGCAAAGTTGATTTTGATTCATTTTTAATTTCAATTAATCTTGTGTTTTGAATTTTGCCATTGTTAAAGACGAAACGAAACGAAGCTCCCTGGAGCAGCGAAAATTTTATATATACAATATATATATAAAAAAAAACATTTTACAAATAGAGACACAAATTCACTGTGTGTCCACTACTTGGCATTAGCAGCAGCGTAGAACAGAGCAAGGCAGCGCTAAACAGGAACAATGGGACTTAATGGCTGCTGTTCGTGTGTAAAGTATCTGATGGTACTCATAAACATCCTATTTTGGGTATGTACATATGTATTTTTATATTTATGTAAGCAGCGCTGTGGCGTATGCTCCACTTCCTGAATGCAGAACATCCCACTCATCCTGCCGTTGTTGGGGCCCACCCTAACACAGGAAAAGTGTTGCTGTTTGAAAAAAGATTCGGCACTAAAGGAAAAACCCTTAATGTATATAATATAGTATATCTAAAAGGGAACAATTATTTCTTTTTACAGACTTACTTTAGCTTTCATTGGCAATATTTGTATTTTTTATTTTGGGGATGTGAAAAACAGAATTAATATTCTTAAATATTGAAATATTAAAAAATACCGAAAAAAACTCAGAAATTAAATATACTGGTTGGAATTTTGTATGTTTTTTTACACTTTTGACATTTCACTATTTCTTAGATGGCACAACATTGTAACTCCAGAAAACCGGTACAACCCATCTTTGGGACATGATTCAACAATGCAACCCTTAATATTTTATATAGGCCTCTTCGAGTTCTATCAATTGACATATATTTTGAGGTATAATATTATACAGTTTCAATTTAAACAACAAAATTAGCTAAAATTCGGTCATTTTCGTGCATCGGGATAGGCTTTGACAAGGCAACCCTGGTTCGTTAGTTTCACCAAGATGGCTCACTATCTTTCCCGTACACTCCATCCTGTAATCTATTAGAAATAATTGAAATTCAAAAATTCTACATCATATTATTTGGAAAAACTCGAGATAACTAATGATATTTTTTGCCATTTTAGTAATTTGTTTTATGCAACTTCCATGAAAATTTAGGATAACTCATTTATTTGCTGTCCGATCTTTGTTTCCATGGCATCGTTTGGTAGGTTTTGACTGCGGCTAATCATTCCTGTAGCCATTGCTAATGAATGAGTTTAATAAGTTTAAGGGGTTATGCCCAATTAGATTGACGAAAAAAGACGATGTTTTTCGACCTTTTTTTTGGAAAGGAGTTTAAATTTATTTGAAAAAATATTTTTACCATTGATTAAGTTAATATTCAAGCTTATATTCATATTTTTTTCATTAAAATATCAACTTATGATATTGCTTTCATAGCAATACGGTCACAGCATCGTTTCAATTGCTCGGCTCGTTAATTTTCTGATGTCATATAAACATACTACATACATATGTATATTGAAACCTCAAATAACTAATTAAAACGTTCGCGCAGAAAGATCCGACTTTGACTTGGTCAACAAAAAAAACGCATTTCTTAAAAGCCTCTTCAGCGAAACTTTGAGAGTGGTTCGTTCTACAATGGAATAAGAAATTCCACAACTTAACTTTTATAATTCTGCATATCGATCCTACTTCTCACGAATTTTTGATTACCAATAATTAAAAATATTAGATTGATATAAGTGTTCTCTTGTTTAATACTACCAATAAGCAGAAATTGTCAAGGAGTAACAATCATAGAGTGAGCGTCGTCCGAATGGCTTCCTACCCGCCCAACAAAATCCAAACGAATTTTCATTTTAATCTGCGCTCACTTAATACTCTGTACTTGCTATGGTGTACTTTTACTGTTTTCTGCTTATTTTTTTTTTTTTTTGCTATAATCGTTTCCTTTTCTATTTGTACAGTATAGACTTTGAGGCATAATAGACCGACCGAACCTACAATGACAACCAACGAGAACGACGTCAATGACAAAATAAGAAAGTAAAGCACAGCACAGCCTTTTCCGCGCCACTTCGCTCCATTTCCAGCTCCGGTTGTAAGTTTGTCTGTCCGTATATCATCAGTCTGTCCTTAGTACATTTTTGTGTGTATACTCACGGTAGTAAAAAAAGCTTTAACATAATAACAAAATGCACAACAAACAACGCCTTGGTTGTTTTCGTACGCTTTTGCAGAAATTACACAATTTTCCCCAAATAGTTATTCCTTCTCTCATTCATTTTCAAGTGCATTTCTTCATACTTCCACACACATGCTACTGTTCTATCGCATTTTATACTCTACAAAGCAGACTTCATCTATTCATCATTAGGTTTGTTCATCATCTACTCCTAGTAATTTTCCTATTACTCGTATAATTAAAAATGCTTACGAAAATTAACATAGATATGGTCATGCCCACAACCTACTGTGATGATGATGTTTGTTACGAATGTTTCCTCCTATTCAGATGTTTTAAATTCTGTTTCTGACGCGATGATGCTTATCGTGGTGATGCTTTTCACTTTACTTTTCTATCAACATACTATAAATTTATTAGTCAAGATTCTATTTTCGAATATTAATAAGAATATTGTAGTTATTTGTTGTTGTTGTTGCTTTTGTTATTGTTTTTAGCATCATCACATTCTAAGTTGTTCAGTACGCGTTGGTCGCAGGCATATACCATCGCATATATTATTTTCATCATAAATTTCATAGTTTTTCCCAGCGTCGCCGTCGTCGTCAACTTTTCATATTGTATAATTTAAACCAAATGGAAACAAACACAAACACAAAAAAAAATAAAACAAACAAAAAATATTATAAGACTAAGGAACAAAAAAAGGCAAAACCACAGTACCACCACCATACGTATACCGTGTGTGGGTTGTGAAAAGTAACAAATTTTTAATTTTTGATATCTTTTTTAAATTCCTCAATGCAATTAAGTCGGAGTCGAGCTTTGTTTTTTCTAAATTTATTCACAATTTGTGCTTAAAAATATTAAAAAATTGTCGCTGTAATGAAATTCGTGTTTTTTTAAAATGTACCGTCTCAGATTTTCGTCAAACTATGTATTTTAAGTTTATTCGATAGCGATTATATTAGGCATGCGGAGGTGGAAACGACGATGTATGATGCTTATGTTCCGAGGTGATTGAGCTGATGAACACAGAAAATTAGAGAAATAAGTTCCTTATTTTTTTTTTGAATTTCGCCGTATTTAAGTTGATAAGCAAAATAAAAAGACTTCAGTGTTTATAATTTGGTGCCGTGATGAATTTTTCACATAAAACCTTACAAAGATACGTTTCAAAAAGCATTCATTTTCATTTCAGAAAGCTTTCTGCAATGTTTCAATATCTGCTTTTTGCTTTCATTTGAAACGTTACATACTATTTCTGATTGTTTCTGAAATGTAACATGCCGAGTGGATTATTAATGATTGCCAAAATAATTAAGCTTATAAGTTATCGTCTTTGCTTTTTCAGAGTTTGATCTCTTGTGCGGCAATCATAAACACAGTTTATTTATTTAACGAGAATAACTGTAATAACTACAAATTTTTTAAGTCTGTTAAATTGTTGGTACACAGCACATGTAGTTTTTGTAATATGTGGTATGTTCGGGTACTTTACCAGTAAGCAAAAAAAAAAATATTGGTAACAATTTACAAGTTAATAGAACTGATTGTTTTATATGGTGCTATGAATTCATAAAAGTTTTTAACTGAAATATGATATGCAACTACAAACTAATTTTCACAATTTTAGCAGATAGACCATGCAATCTCAATAAAAATGTTCATTCCGCGGAAACATCGACCACACTCAAGAATGTGTGTAATTTTTCGGAAGAGAACAATATCTGATGTTTCCGTAGAATGAATATTTGAGGTCGGAAGGGAACAAGGTCTGATGTTTCCGTAGAATGAATATTTGAGATTGCAAAGTTTCTGTTAATGCTACACTTATTACTCAAGGATAATGCCGTAAATTATGTAATAAATCTTACATAGACCTTAATGGATTTCCATTAAAACTGTACGAACAGAGGCAGCAGTGGGTTAAAAATATATGCATGGCGCAAATGTTGTTCCTTTAAATCTGTAGGTTTTCGTTTATATTACGCGCTTACTTATATCACATGACCTGTACTACTGTTATTATCATCAAGAGGAGGACCTATCTATAGCTATTTCGAGACCTGACTCGTTCTTTCTTCCCAATTTAAAAAAAGCAATTGCCAGAAAGGAAGCTGTACTGAACAGTAAGCTAGGTAAAATAATTATAAATTATTTTCTGTTTCGATGCACCACAAAGTAATTACACTTCATTGGTATATGTACATCGGCATTGTAGTTTAGGAGCTATGACTTATGTGATGCTTTCTTCCTCAAACATTTACTCTATGTGGCCAATTTAAAATTATCTAAATAAAAAAAAAACATTGTTCAATTAAAAAACGAACAGTGCATCTGTATTGATTAATCAATACAGACGAGATTACCATTCGTTATCTCCGTCACCTTAGACTTCAATGTAGCCATGGATTAATTTTTATGAAACATGTACACAATTTTATTTTTTAAAACTATATATTGTCTCTAACATTATTTCAGATCATTGGCTTAACTATAGTCGTGTCTTCCGTATGGATGTTAACTGATCCAACATTTTTGTTGTCTATGACACAACCCTACAATCATTACTACATTGCACTTTACATTTTCTTAGTAATTGGTGTGCTCATAACATTTGGAGGATTTTGCGGCTGCTGTGGAGTTGTAAAAGAATCACAATGTCTTCTTGTTTCGGTAAGTATGAATTAACAAAACATGAACTTGAAACTATTTTAAGAATTTTTCGTAGTTTTTCAGCGTTATTTTGGTTGTAATGGTTGCACAAATCGCTGCGGGCGCTTGGGCTTTCCATAATAGAGACAAATTGGATGATATTGTTCGAGCTTCGGTGAAATATTCGGTGCAAGAAGAATATGGACAGGCAAGCATGAGTTCCCGCACTGTAACTTTTGACACAATACAAAAAAATGTAAGCAAAGTGAGATTTTATATTAATCAGTAACCGAAAGTTTAATTACAATCTCACTTTCACATTGATGATTTTAGTTAAAGTGTTGCGGTGCAGATGGTCCTAACGATTGGGCGACCAGCCGTTTTAATAATGTTGATCGCGGGAATATTGTCGATATTGCAATTTCATCAATGAATGTATTTTATAATATACCGGAGTCCTGCTGTAAAGATGAGCTAAAAGAAAATGTTTGTGAAATGTCCAGGAAACTTAAATATGGCGGTCCTCTAAATTCTTCAATATATCAGCAGGTAAATTGTATTGTATTTGATATTAAATAGTTTTATTTAAACCACAAAGCGATCGATCGAGCGCTTAATCTGATTCTCGTGTACGCTTCGTCCAATCGCCCGTTTTTTATGAACACTGACTTAAATCAGACTTTCGGTACACTACAGTACTTTTCTGCGGGTGTCTTTAGGTAAGGTTATCTCGAGATATGACAGTTACTTATGTGGCATTAATAATAAGATAATTGTCAACCCATGTAACCCATTGTTGTTTTTTTAAATTCCAAAATGAATTTAAGAATATTTTGAGCAAGATCTTGAAGTAATGTTCGATGACTCCTTGATCTCAGGATTTTTACTACTTATTCAAAAGATTTTTCAGGGTTGCTCTGAAATTTCTGATATCTCACTATTAAGCATCTAAAATTCCATTATTTCTCGTGATCTGAAACCTTAAGCTTTCCGCAATCTAAATGAAAGTTTATAATTTCTTCTAGACTTATTGATGCAAAATCTCAATTCAAGTACCTCTCTAGCACGTCGGAATATTGAAACGTTTCATCCTAAATTTGCCTATGCAACACAGCCAGGCCACTGAATCTGAATATGTAAACCTTTTCTTCAGATCAGCTCTGGATTTTGAAATCTTTATTCCTTTGAGTGTCAAATTTTTCCATTTTTGTCGCTTTTGACGTGCTGAAGGGATTCTGCTACCTATTGGAGATTCCGCATCAAAAAATATGTAAGAAAGTATAACTGATATTTAGATTATGGAAAGGTTAAGGTTTTAAGATTGTTCCGATACATAAAATGTTTTTAACAGAGTAGGATAAAATCCTTTTATAAAACTTGGCTTTCGAAAAACTTTTACCTAATTTCATCTTAAAGGCAGGAATCTTAAATAGTGGCACACACTTATAACCAAATCAGAAAGATTTCAGGAGCTTTCTGAATCATTGCAGTATTGAGATATGAACTAATAGCGTGTCCTCACTCTCGTTTTCATTAGTTAGTAAAATAAGGCATAATTTATTTGAAATGGTATGATTCCTAGAAAAATCTTGAATCTATCCAAAACGTGTAATGGATTATTCTCAATTTAATATTTCCACGTGCTTTGTTCTCCCTTTTAATTTAATTGCACTATGGCTATGGCTAATTTTTATAAAAAAATAAAAAAAATCTTTAAGCAGAGATTTGAACATACGAAGTTTGAAATTCAAAACTGTACGCTACTAAGCAGATAAAATAAATGTGAATAAAATTTAAGAAAATAAATTTGAATACTCGTTTATCACTCCAATTGGATAAAGTATTTTGCTCCCACTACTCTTATACTTTCCTTGTTTGACGTTTACAGAAAAATTAATTGTTTTCAGTTATGTATATTTGGAAAATGCGACTCATTAACATTCTTTCTTGAAAAACTTAAGCTTTTCATAAATACCTTATTATAAAGAAAAACTTTATTTAAGAGAAATGGACTCTCGGGCTTATTTTTATTATAGTCGGAGTAAAATGAAAAATGTAATGCATTTATTCGAGGTGGAATAGGCATAACAGGATGTACTCTAACTTAGCCAAGATACTAAGTAGCACTATCCTTATTGGTGCTACTAAAACTTTTTCTTGATTCTACTTTCACAAGACGTCATCGTCTAATTTTACCAATACTTAAAGAGACAAAAAAACACCCTCTTTAACATAATTAACAGGTAAAATTTGTTTTGGTTCTGTGCAATTTGACTGATATAGATAACAAAAAGGTAAAACCATGTGTCTTTCTAATGTATGTATTTAATTCTTTTTATTACAGGGCTGTGTTGATAAACTGATTCAATTTATATATGATAATTGGGTACCATTGTTTAGTGTAACTGCAGCTGTCATACTACTCGAATTGCTTGCTCTTATCTTTTCCTTGTGCCTCTGCTGTGCCGTACGAAATCAGCATTACAAAGCCTGAGAATTACAGAACTCCCACAGGGAAATAAATGACGATGAAAAATACTAACAAGACTTTTCAACCAGGGAAAAATTAACACAAATGGAAAATGATAATTTTTAAATGAATATCGAAACGTAAACGGTAAAATAAGATGAAAGAAAGCAAAAAGCAATTTTGTGTAAGTACCAGGGTACGCAATAATAAAGAAAAAATAATACTTAAAAAAGATGTTTTAAGTAAGAAATATAAATTTAAATCAAATGTGTTCAACCTGAGTGTTGTAAATAAAAGTAAAAGTTGAAAATTGTCATTTTGAGCTAAAAGAAATAACAAAGCTAAATAAGAGTTTAGTTCTCAAAAATAACTATAATTTTATAGTTTAAAGGCAAAGTAATAGAAAATTTTCAAGCAGTATGTATGCAGCTAAATTAGAAATAAAGTGATTGACATTGCCACAATTAAAAAGAAATAAGTAATTTAACTAATTTTAAACTTAACGTATTGCAAGTTGGTGTGACTCGTAAGTAGATTTTTGCGTGGAATAAAATTTAGAGGTAAATAAACATTGAAAATAGGGAAGTGCATTATGCTCAATGACTTAGCACTCGTATTCTCACCAACATACCACTTGCAATACTAAAAGTTGCTATATAGTTTTTTTTTTTTTTTTTGTAGACAGATTGTATATTCGACAACAGAAACATTGTTAAAGTTGCCAAGAGTTAAAACATTATGGCTTAAAAAATACATATTGAAAAATCGTTGTATATTTTAGCACGCAAAACAAACTAATGAGTTATTATCAGCTGTTATATATATATCAGTTGTTATAGTTCTCAGATGCGTCTTTTCTTGGTAGCTTTTTCAAATTTGTCTTTTACGAAATAAATTTAGTTTGACATTCCGAAAAATGAAACTTTAGTGATTTGTTTTGTTTTTTGCAATTGTATTGTTTTGAAACGGGCACTTTTTTTAGCAAAAAAATTTAAGAAAAAACTTCCATTTAAAAGTGAAAAAAATCCCAAACACTAAAAAAATTATTGTAACAATTGGCCAAACTTAATTTTCGAATGTCATCCATAAAGCACCCATTCATATGTTAAACGACTTAAAAAATGTCTTTTCTAAACCTATAATTTTTCTATTAACAAAGCGACGAATCCCAAAGCGACTATAATTTATTATATATTTTAGCCAAAAAGAAATGAATGAAAAAAAAAAAAACAAAAACAAACTCTTTACTCGATAGTACACAAAATCTCGTTTAATACCGCACAAAAATCAAAGATTCTATTAAAAACTCATATAATTGAGATTCAAATTCGAATATACCTGCATTATTTTATTTACATAAACTAAAGAGAAATATATTTATCATAAAGTATATATTTATACTTAATTTTATTTATGTATGTCTATTTTTTATAAAATTAAATTAAAGAAAATTGTTGTTATTCATTATTTTGTTAGTGAACTGCCCTTTTTAAATTAAATATACACCGAGTAAATTAATTATATGTTTAAAGTTATATAAGTGATTCATATACCTAAATATATACTTACATAGTTAAGCAAAAAAAGTGACGATTTGAACTTAAAAATAGTAAACGAGTTTACAGTGAAATCGTAACAATTAGTTCAAGAGATGGCGTAATTAAAAATAAGTTATTTCATAAAAGTTGATTTTGAGATCTGTATTTGTTGTGTATATGCAGCTGGGAGTGGGCTATGAGGGCAAGTTAAACCTACGTAAAATTAATTTTCTATGTCAATAAATAGCACAGGCGCACAAGTTTTTCAACTCATTATTTGTTTTTATGAAGTGAAGTGAGAAACGCTATTTCTTGAACTTGAAGTTTGTAGTGAAAAAGTTTTTAATTTATAATAAAACTCATAAGCTTAAAAAATTTAAAAAAAAAAACATCAAAAAATCTTATAAAGTACCAATGTTGAAACTTTAAATTAAGATGCATATAGATGCAATAAATGTGCTCAAAAGCAAACTCTTTCATAATGAAGGCATTGAAGTAGCATGTGTCTTAGTACTCTATTTCATATTTCACTTTTACAAAAATAAATTAAACATAAACATAGAAAACACATTTTGTACAAAAACCACAAGTTTCAGATAGTAAAATCATATAATAATTGCAATGAGAACAATTACATAAAACAAAAAAAAAAAAAAAACAAATTAAAACACGTCGTTGTCAACCATTAATAGAACTTAATTGATTTTATATAAACATAAAATATTTACTTTATAGACAAAAAGTTGTTTAAGAAACGATACATAAAAAAAAATCAAAATAATATTTCATAATAATAAACGTTTACTAAACTTACTGTATAATGTATATTTTTATTAACCATAATCTTTCAGAAATTTAGTTACAGCGTTGAAGGATATGGAACTAGTCCCCTTTTTTTCTATTTATATACACACATCAAGTCTTTTTTGCACGTTTTTTTTCTGGAACGTATCTACCGTGTAAAAACAGAATTAGGTGTATTTTAATAAAACACTTCCATAGAATATTAACCTAAAATGTCACTTTCTTTCTTAGACTTGCAAAATGCTGTGCTGAAATTTTAAGTTGCACTAATTTTTTTTTAATGTGCAACTTGAGTGTTTCCAAGGAAATAGTTTAAGAATTAATCTTCTTAATGTATACACTTCTTAATAAATTAATAAATAATAATAAAAATTTGCCTTTTGTTTTAATTAGAAAATCGAAAATGGATTGTAGTCTTCGTTTCTGTCAACGACAACGAAACTCAAAATCTTTGACTCAAATGTGAAGCCAATTCTCTGTACGGCTGTGAAACTTGTTTAATCAATAGCATTTTGTTTTACACAATTTGCAAGTGCTCACCAATAATGTTCTTCGCTGAATTTTGAAAACTTGGAGGCCTAGGAGCATTTTCAATGTCGAATAGCACACTAGATGTCGTCAAGTTCCAATTTCCATTCAAATCAAACGGAGAAATCGGAAATAGATTGAATACACTCTGCGGAAATCACCAACTGAAGTCTGCAGGCAAGCAAGCATTGGAGTGGAACCTTCAGTTGGCCACCAAGAATATGCTATTTAACACCATTGGATTCCTACTTATGTGGTTTCTTGAAGAGTAAAGTTTATGCGGATAATCTTCATCACCTCAAACACAACTTCATCAAGCTAATATCACTAAATGAACCATCATTATTCGAAAAAGTTATTCTACCGAGCTAGCAGATGAGGTCACTTGACTGATATTATTTTTTATTATTAACCGTAATCAATATAGTTAATTTCCAATAAAAAAAATAAAGGTTTCACACAATTTTTGTCTTATTTCAAATTTAAAAAGATACCTCAAATTTGAACACCTGTAACGGCACCAGTTCCGTCCGACGAGTGCGAATTGGCGTTTTTGAATTTGCCATCTGGTGGTAACAGGCGTTGCAAGGAAAAGTTCTAGCCAAAAATGACATAAGAATTTCAAAAATCGCTTTATCGCGCATGATGTTCTAGACTTTTCCTTGCACGCGCTGCATCAGGCAATAAAATCGCTCATTTGCGCGTCGGTCGAAAAAGATCTGGCCAAACCGTGGCGAAGAGAGGGACAAAACTTGAACGACGAGTGAGTTGATTTTTGTATGTCGTAGAGGGCAGTCGTTGTTCTTTTGTTCGTCGGTCGCTAGTTCAAGAAAAGTTTTTTTTTTATATTTTTCCATAAAACGAGAAGAAAAAGAATGCACAATTAACTCAATAAATATGAATTTTATTTATCCAAAAAAATTTAACAAAAACAAAAACTGTTCTGAAAAAGTGCAAATAATGAAACATATTTGAGGTTTTTTCTGTAGAAAAAAAATTGTAATAAAGGTTTATTTTATTATATAAAAATAAAAATGCTAATTAAACTTAAAAAACAAAAAAAAATTTAACCTAAAAAGAACGTGGCGACATCGACGGCCGTATTCGCGGAGAGTTACACGATAAAGAAGCGCTAGCGCTCCACCACATACCAAAAGATAAATAAAAAAAGAAGACATACATGTGTACAAATAAAGAGACACTACACATACACACACAACAAAGAAAAGTTCTAAAAAAAAAAAACAAAAGGAAAAAAGGAGCATAGGGGCAGCAGTGAACCCACTTCAACTTACCGAACTGCTAGTAGGCAAACCAGCTCGTGCTGCCGCCGTTATTATTGCCCACGCAAAAGGACCGATCGCCATGTGCGATTACACACCCTTTAGTAAAACAAATTAAATTTTAATATTTTATTCAATTTACTTTATTAAATTGTTACGTGGCATACGAAAAATATGATAGTAAAATATGTTTTTTATTAATAAAAAATTAATGTAGAATTTTAAAAAAGTAAATTTATATTCTGCATTTTGTTCAGTTGCTTATTCATTGTTCATTGAATGTATGTATTTAATTTAAAATTAATATTAATTAAATTTCATTTTGCGTTGCTTTGCAATTAATTAATTAATGATGATAATAATAACAATATTACAAATTGGAGAAATACAGGGTGTACGAGTACCATTTTTATTTTTGTTTTATGTTTATTCTTAAACATTCCAATCACTAACCACTTGTTGTTTGTTGTTACAATATTTATAAGTTTTAATATATTAAATTTCATTTCGTCTGTGAAATATTTTTTGGGTAAAGTTATAATAAAATTTAATAAAAATTCAAATCTAAAAATACTTTAGTAAATTGCATACAGAAATTATTATCTTAATTTACATTACTAGGTACATTTTTGATTAATTTTAACATAAATAGTTAAATTATGATTTTGCTTTGTTGCTGTTTGTTGAACAAATTCTTTGGGCCTAAAAATATGCAGTACGAAAAGCTCTAGCTTCTGCGCAACATATTTAAAGATTGTTTGAATGCTGGTTTTGCCTACTTTTAGGGCTATTTTTTTGTTTTTGTTGTCATAAAGAACATGATAAAAAATTACAACTGAAAATGCGTAAGGAAAAGAATTCCCTAATGTAAGCCAGCACCTATGAAATTTTACATAAGCGCTTATTTACGCTCAATATACTGTAGCAAAAATGGGGTCATGGGGTACATGTACCCACTCGGCATGCAACGTTTCAGAAACAGTACGTAACATTGCAGCAATGTTTCATTTGAAATGCTGTAAATGGAACGTTACAGAAATTTTTCAAATGTAATGTTTCACCTGCAATGACTTTGAAATGTTTCTGAAAGGTTTCAGATTCAACGTTTCCTGAACCTTTCAAATTAAAACTTTCTGGCACGTTACATAATATTTTAAGCGTAAGCCTTCCATGTCTTATTTTAGTTTTCGCAGTAATTTGTATTAAACTTAGATGTACTGTTAATTAATATTAACATTTATATGCATATATATGTTTATGTTATTAGATTTTTACATCAAAATGAAAATGATAAGCATGAGAATTTAAAAAAAAAAAACTTGCAAATCACTAAATAAAGTTCCACTGTATACTCGAAACGAAAAACACCAGAGCAATACATTTTTCAAATCTTACTGTAACATATCCTTGACTATAATATATATATTACTTTTATGGAAATTTTATTCCTTAAAAACCAATACATATCGGCCAAATCGTGATTATGTGGCAGTCAAAGAGGAGTTAAATGAAAAGGATAATGTTCAGAGTCGCATTCAAAACAAGGATCAGTAAAATTTAAAATTATATCATTGACATTTTAAAAAAAAAAAATTTTTTCATAAAAATATGTATGTATATGCTGAAACATAAATTTAAAAAAAAAATTATAATAATAACACAGGCCAATAAAAAAAAAATTTGGTCAGAAAACCAAACCCACTTATTCTTGTGTAAAATTCTTCGCTGAGTTCGAAAGAAAAAAATTAAAGAAACAATTCACCTCAACCCCAAACATTTCTCACACTATTCTCACCAAAATTTTTAAAAAATCTAATTACTATTTCTAAATATACCTATCCTTTGTAAAATTCTTAGCTCAGTTCGAAAAAAAAAAAAATTTGTCGAGCCAATTTTCCTCAAGAATTTTACAAAGGATATATTTAGAAACAAAAATTGGATTTTTCAGCATTTTGGTGAGAAAAGTGGGGGAAATGGGGAAGTGGGGTAGTTGGCTCGACAACATTTTTCTTTTATTTATTTAGAATTCAGCGAAGAATTTTACAAAGGATGGATGTATTTAAAAACAATAATTGGATTTTTTGAATATTTAAGTGAGAAGAGTGTGGGAAATGTGGGGATTGAGGGGAGTTGGTTTGATAATTTTTATTTTTCTTTTGAACTCAGCGAAGAATTTTACAAAAGAATATGTGGGTTTGGTTTGCCAACCAAAACTTTTTTTTTGTTGGCCTGAGTAATTTATCAGAAAAAAAAATTTTTTTTTCAACGAAGGAAATATGATGGTGTACATTTTTTGCCGAATTTCTTTCCAAGATTCATATTTTATTATTAGTTTTTTTTTTGTCTTTCAGTTTAAGTTTAAGCGTTTTTAGTTTTCATTAATTAATAGAGAGTTTAACGATAATTTAGACAATTACTTTAGGATAACAATAAAATTTTGAAGTATTTTTCGTATTCTAGTTGTTTGTGTTGTGAGTTTAGTGTTTTATCAACTAGTTTACATTTATTTTAAGCCTACTCCTATTACTAAACATCTTTTATCCAATTTGATTGCTATAATAAATTAATACATTAATTTACATGATTTGGATTTTTATAATTCCAAATTTGTCATATTTATTTTTTATAATACTAAACTAAAGTAATTCGTTCATTTCCAACTACAGCAAAGTAACGCATACGAATAACAAATGTTATGGTACATGACAGCAGTTACATTATGGGTATTCGAGGTGATATGTGTTTATATGCACCTACACAATACGTCAAATTACCCTAGTATTGCGTAAAGGTTGCTAAGTTGTAGTTTAATTCGTAGTAGCGATAAATTTAAAACTAAATTATTATAGAATATAAAATTTGTTACGATTTTTGGAAGAATTAGTTGTTTTTCAAATTATATAGTTAAGTAATTGGTAAGACAGGATAAGTTTGATTTAAGATAATAAGCATAGTTAATCAAAAACAAAGTTAGTTATAAATATAAGTTTTAAATCGTACGTAAATATAATATAAAACAGTACAGCAAAGTTAGTCAAACATTTGCCATAATTAACCCCCCTTTCATGGTTGGCTACTATCTCGCCATTTCAGTCGCTGAGTAAAAATTGACTTTATAAAGCCAATTCTTACTCGGCGACTTAAACGCGAGATAATAGCCAACCATGAAAGTGCTGTAAAAGAAAATAGCGAATGGCCTACACTTTGGACAAAAGCTGCTTGAGTCATAAAAACATTAAAAAAGTTTAGTGCACAAATTTTTGTATTTTTGAGTGATAAGAAGCAGCAGCCGACTTAAGCTATTATAATATATACATTAAACTATATAGTATATTAAAATTTCAAGAACTAAATAAAGTTTTATAGCCTATGACACCCGCCTGATCGATACTAACATACTGTAAAAATTTCATCAAAATCGACTGGATAGTTTCCGCGTGCATAAGAGACAGACAGACAGATAGACAGACAAAAAATGAATTTTATATAATAGATGTCATTAATCACTTAAAAATCTGATAGCTCGGCTTATTCTTGTTGCACAAAAATATAAAAACGTGAAAATATTTCCAACCGTAATTGAAATTACCCGTAAAAAAAAGTTTTTAAACCTTTTTTAAGAGCTAAGTATAAAATCGGCTCTGCACACGCCACAAGGCTATTATTTCTGTTAGCAAAAATATCGATTTTTTTTTTAAATGAATCAAAACTTCTACACGTTTTTATGAGAAAACACACGAATCAAAATCAAAACTTAAAAACTTTTAACTTAATATACTTAAAACATTTTTTTCAGTTTATATATAAAAATTAAAACTTCAAAAATTTTCATAAAAAATCTAATGGCTCAAAATTTATCCTTGCAATTTTTTTTTTCAAAATGTAAATTTTAATACAAAATTAAATTAATTATTTAGTATTTTTGAAAAAGTATCATCGCGCCCGCCTTCTTTTGAGGCTTCAAAGTGTAACATGGAGGGTTTTGGTGTGAACAGTTCAAGCTTGGAGGGATTATAGAGACATGTGTCAGCGAAGGCTGAGCTGTTTTATGAGTCAATTTTTAAATAGATTTTTTACTATATTTACAATTACATGTTACTCATACGACATGTTGGCAAAACTAACAGGAAATCTCTAGTTGCCAAAGTTATCAAGCTAATTTTCACTTGTCGTACATATAAAATAAGTTATGTATGCCACCACAAAAAAACAAAAAAATATTTGTTTTTTCATTAATGCAATCGAAGAAACGGAAAGTATGTATGATATATAGAAATAGTAAAATATAGTCCAGGAATATATATATTTTGCATACAAATTTTATGCCTGCAACTTTATTTCAGCAAATGATTATGGTACAGCTCTTGAGTCAAAATTTAAGTCTACGTGAATTTTAATTGAATCGTCAGATCTCTGATGGTCGCTTTACGAATTTTACACTGTTGAGCTTCCAAATTAATAAAAAAAATGCAAATTAGGATGCTGAAATTAGGACTCGAACCCTGGACCTCTAAGCGAAGTACACTACCTATTCGCTATAATGTCGCCCAATAAATGTTACTTTTTTTCTAACAGTTCGTAATCCTATTTTTATTTTCACATAGAAATTAGGTTTTATATTTTTCCATAAACGTAGAATTTTTGAATTTTTATCGAATGACTTACTTTCAAGACAGATTCGAAAAATGCCGGATCGTATAAGGTTCGTTGTACTAGGTGGATGGGATACAAGTACATAACATTGAAATTGGTAGACTACTGATCGGTATCCCGAAAGTGCTGTTGAGATCCCAAGTAGCATTTTTGGCAGAGGAAAGCTGTTTTAGGTGTATACAGCTGTAATTGCGCATTAAAAGCTTTCTCTGCAAAAAAATGCTACTTGGGATGAATTTAGTTGTTAAAGTCTCACACTAGCTTTCGATGCTTCGATGTTTTAAATTTTCTTGTCTTTAGCATCCTCTAGTGAAATTTTGTGTAAAAATTTTGTTATTTTGCTAAGCAAAAAAATTTGTTGTAACGTACAGCGTTATATTGCTTGTAACCGTTATTTCTCAAAAACTTTTGAACAGATTTCTTATGAATGAAGGGGCTTATATACTTATGTATACTTTGAAATACGACGACCGAGAATTTTCAAGAACTTTTGAAACAATTTTGTAGACTCCACAAATAAGGACGTGTCTTTGATCGTAAGATTTCGAAATTTCCCCAATAGTTTTGATTTTATTAAATGAATTAGTTATTTTCACCGATAAACAAAGTTTCTCACTTCCATTTTGGCCTAATATAAAATTTCGAAAAACTGCCTATCAAGATCAAGAGTATGTAATGTACTAAAAGAGTTTTCTTAGTTTTTTTTTTTTCATTTTAAAACCGGTTGAGTCTTAGCTAAGACAGCAAAGACTAATTTATTTTCTTCTTTACAGTCACAGTATTTTGTAGGATCTTTTTACATCAATTTGCTAACTTCTATAAATTACCGATACAATTGTTCATAGTGAGTTTGATGAAATAAGTTACTAACATCATAAGCATTGTGTAAAAAAAAATATAAATAATGTCCTTGCTAATTTTATGTCTTTGTTTTGGGAAAAGTTAACAGTCCACATTTTTAGAACTTACACTTTTGGTATTATGGCAATTATTTTCTTAATAAAATTATATTATAAAGTACTAAAATGTTATTACATTAGTTTCTTTTTCGAAATTGTATTCATATGTTTGCTTAATTGACTTGATAACAAGAAATTTATTGCAAATATTTTGAACCTTTGAGATTGTAAATTTATTGTTACATATAACTACAAGCTTTACGCAAATAAGAAAATCATAGGGCTTTTAAAACAGAAAAAAAATTTATAATAAATTACGAAATAACTTACATATACGTATGTATCAACATGCAGATAGTTTTTACTTTAGTAATATTTTAAGATTTAGCACTAAAAACACAGCTATCACCATTAATGTTAATTCATTAGTTATTCCACTTTTTTTTTCTTGTTAATATTTCAACCTTTGCTCGCCTAAACTACAAATGGATGTATGTATTTTTGTAAGTAAAGTAATTCCGTTCGTCTTATATTTGTTATACTTTTTTTTTTTGTTTAATTTTCAAAATTCCATTTATAAGTTCTTTTTTTTTTAAGTTTTTACTCTTTATTGATTTTACATTAAATATCAGTTTTGTTCTAAGTAGGTTTATGCACTACTTTTTCTGGTGGTTTAGTTTTGCAATGTTGTTGTTTTACTCATAAATTTACAATTCGCTAACGGCAGGATTAAATTCATAACATTTTATTTTGGATTTGTTTTTTCTTTAGTTTTAGCTTTTTTTTTCGTTTCTGAAAAGTTTAAAGTATTAGGTGTATTTATATTTTATATTAAACTCTGCATGAACTTACTCTTTGAAACGTCTAGGCTTATACTACAATAATTTATAGATCAATTAAAGATATTGCATTTTTGTTATTTCTGATTTCTTCATTCTCTGGTCATCAAAGGTCTGTATCGAACATTTGCAATGACCTGGTCACTAAATCGTCTTTAAGGCATGCTTCCAAGAATTCTTCAATTGTAATAATGCCATCTTGATTAAGGTCTAGTTTTCGAAATACTCGATCAACCTGGGGGAACAGACAAATTTTAATTAGTACCAACTTGTGTTTAGTTCACTATAAAGTATAAAAAGTGAAAGAGGAATTCAAATAGCAAAATATGTTCGCATTCCTGAGTTATATGTCCTCACTCGAATTTCTATGGCTGTAACTTTATTGGTAAATAAAAAGAATTACTTCTGTCTATTGATTATGTTTACTTAGATGTTAGATAATATCGGTAAAGTGGCAGACGCTAGAATTAATGTTTGACTGTATTCTCCATGACTTACATTAGGATGTTTATTTTGAAAATTTTGCGGACGTATTTTTTTTTTGCCTATATTTTTGTTAAAAAAATAATTGTCCCAACCCTGTAACGGCGTGGACAGAGTTTTTGTTCGATTTCGTAGCTAAAACGTAGAAACAGTATGCCTTAGGTGCCAAGATATAGCGTTTTAGGTATTTGAGTTATATGGGAGCTGTCACTCACTGATGTCAAACCACGTTCACATTTTTCGTGGTGTTAAAAATGCGGACAAAATACACCCGAAAATGTTTTTTTTTTTTAATTTGTTGCCCTATAATCCTATATTATAGAATCGGGTTTAAAGAAAACTCTCCCAAAATTTCAGCATCCTAGATCAAACCTGCGAACAGCGTAAACAGTTTGTTTCCTATTACCCTTATGGAGATACATAAATATCTGTATAATAGACACATAAACTGAAAAAATGCCGATTTTGTTCGATATGGGATCAAGTATTTTTTTCTTAGAAATTCTGCAGCGAATTCATGTTCAGCAATCATTTAACCTTTACGATACCACGTTGCTGCTAGCTATATTTCATTTTGAGCTGGGAAATTAATTTTGTTCAAGGAAACTTAATTTGTCACCACTGTGCGAGCGCATGTGGAAAAAAATTACTCCTACTTGTATTATTACCTGATCTCTTGCCTTTCGATCGTCCTCTGGCTGATGTGGTCTTCGCCCCATTAATTCATGTATTGCCAATACGATTTCACTTAATTCACCACGACTTATTCGGCCATCACCATTAAGATCGTACAATTTAAAGGTCCATCTCAGACGCTCATATACCGATCCTCTGAGTAAGGTGGACAATGTTACTAATAAATCCTACAAAATAATTTAAATAGCAATTTAAAAAAGTACATCGGATAATGGTTTTAAGTGTGTCCCAACATAATGACCCAAGACAATACTCTGTATTTAGTCTTACCCGAAAACTAATGGCACCATTACAATTAACGTCGAAAGCTTTGAACACATAATGAGCATATAAACTGGAATCTGAAAGAAAAACAAACGAGTTTTAGCAAAAAGATTCTATTTCAACCTAATAAATATCAAATACTATACTTACTTCCATGTGGAAAAAATTTTGCATAAATATCTTTGAAACAATCCTCGTGTACAACTCCTTCGGGACATTCCTGTATAAGAAAGAAAAGCAATTTAAAAAGTTTCAAAGGTCAACAAAAATTTTAAAGAAATAAAGCAGATTATTTCTTATAAATTTTACGATACTAAACCCTAATTCGATTTCAGAATTGACTTTTTCTTCAGTACTTGCCGAAATCATTTATGACATTTGTGCATTTACTTAAATACTTAGAACTTAATTCAAAATCGTTTGTTTTGAGGTTCTACTTACAGTTTTGAATCCTCTATACATAACACGTATTTCCTGTTTTGTGAACTTTGTTTGACGACATAAATCTTCCAGTGCTACTGGTATCACCTTAGGCACTCGTGTTGTTTCCAGTTCAAAGACAATCTCTTCGATGGGACTTTCTGGAGGTGATGCCATTTTTGTGACCTTTTTTGTATTCAGATGTTATTTCTTATTGTTACTTTTGGTTTCCTACGTCCGTTTTTAATTTTTAGTAACTTATTTTGCTAATATTGGAAGAATGCAATAAAAGAATCGCAATTGTTGGTGTGGTTTCTTTGTTAACTATTTTGGTATCGGCGGTGTAACTTAACGTATAGCTCATTAACAAAATGTGCAAGTGTTTTCGCCCAAAAAATGTTCTTTCCGAGTTACAATCTCTATTGATAAAAACGAAATAAAAAACACATTAAAATAATTTTATTATTATATATTAAGAAAAAATAATGGTGTTAAAATTTGAGGTATCTTTTCAAATTTCATATAAAAGCCATAAATTTTGTAAAATTTTTATTTAATTATTTTTATTGGAAACTAGTTGATTTCCCTACAGGGTGTTTACATGCTTGTTTCTATGTGTGAAATTCATTTTTTTAGCAATGCAGTAAATATTTTGATATTTAACAGTAATAACGTGACAATTTTAATTGGAGATTGAGACCAAACGTCTAAGAAATAACCCTAAATAAATTTGATTGAAATTGATCAAGCAGTTTTACCGTGAAATGCGAAAATCGAAAACAGCTATCATTTTATTTATATAGATTAAAGTACATTGGTTCCGGTTAGTAATAAAAAAGTATGTCGTGCAAATGACTTTCTCTGCGCCAGGCTGTCAATCTTTTACCAAAATTTTGAATAACTTTTTCGCATAATGGCTAGTGATATTTGCTCGACAAAATTGGCTTTGAGGTGTTGAAAAATATTCGCATAAGCTTTACTCTTCAAGAAACCCCATAAGACGAAATTTAATGGTGTTAAATCGCATGATCTTGGTGATCATTTCTTCGAGAAATTATTCAATTATTAAACTTATCTTTCAAAAGACTGATTCATTCCGTTGCTGTGTGGCATGTTGCACAACCACATATTCTGCACATCAATATCTTCCAATTGACATCACAAAAAATTTCTAAATATTGAAAAAAGTTGTTGGTTTGAGTTTTAATTGAATTGAATTGAACGACGACGATGACGTCCTTGGCAATATTTTTTTTTGAACGACCACTACGATGATAAATTCTGCGTTTCTGATCTTAAACTGAACCGAATTCTTCAAATTTATCAATGGTCTGTCGGGGCATTTTCTTAATCATATTTTGAACGAAATTTTGTTCCATTTCCCGAATAACTTTCATAATATTTAAAATAAGTTTTGTTAATGAAAAAACGTTATTCAATCGTGCAGCGATCCATTTTAACGGATCGGAATGTACATATTTACTTCATACCTGAAAAAACATCGAAGTAATCTAGTATGTACCTGTAAAAAAATGTCGGTAAGTATAAAAATATACCTCAAATTTGGACAGCCTTTATTTATGTATAGTTAATATTTTCTCCACGACAAGACCTTACAATTTTAATTTATTTTTGAAAATCTTATTTTGAAAACTGCAGTCGTTTTCGGATCGTTTTTGTATTCTTATTGATATATTTAAGTATCGATGTACAAACATACTTGTAATATATCCATCCGTAACAAATACATAATAACACTAAATCGTATGACGGAAGTCATGGCAAATTAAAAATTAGAAGCACCAAAAAACGATATATGTATTTTGTGTGTGTATGCAATATTTTTGGCAAGGATAACACAAACTGATGCGTCATTGTCTGTCCAATTATAAATAAAATTATACTCAATTGTTTTTATGAAAGTATTTGCAATTTTTTGGCACTTGTTTTCAAAAGTCAATATGCCTACATACCCAACGGGAAACGGAAGCGAGTATAAAGCGCTTTGAATGTGCTTCAAGGGAAGCAAGAAGCTGCTTACAATGCAACTCTCACTGCATATTTTTTTAACATGTCATTGCGGGGATGCAAGCCTTTGAAACCACATAAAATGCGCTTCCTTGAATGCTAAGTAGAAGCATATTAAATACTCTTCCTTGGATGTTGAGTAGAAGCACATTGAGCTTAAATTTAATAAAAAAAAGACTACACTAATTTTTTTATTTATCTCCGATCAGATTCGAACCTAGGCCTCCTACGTTATGCCAGTGTGCTGAGATGCGCACATATTAACCAACTTAATTGAGACTAAAACTACAATAGTTTCCTGTCAAAATTAAATGTTAAGTTTTTGATTAGATCTATAGTTACCATTTGATAATTCATGTAATATACTTTAAACAAACCTAAATATAACAAGAGGCTTGGGTGTATTCGTTAAACTGCGCATGTAACAGCATGGAATGCCTAGGTTCAAACCCCAGTGGATGCGGAATAAAAGTTTTTTTTTTTTTTGATTAAATAGAATTTCGAACTGAATGCTTCCAAAGTAGCACGTGCTCCCCTTGGAAGCTGCTACCAGATTTCCCGTTGGGTACACAACATTCATATGCATTTAATAAAATGAAGTGGAGTTTATCTCTCAGTTATTTTGCTTACTACCCACTTAATCGTACATAATCTTATAAGTGACTGCTATATGAAGGCATCAATAAATAAAACAGCGTAATTTAATTAAGTCACAAAAAAGCTGAAAAGCACGAGAAAGAGAAAAAACTAACAAATTTTTATTTAAATAACGAGGACGACCGGAAATGATAAGGCACACGAATGTTAAAAAAATTGACTAGCTGAACTGCTTGGTGTTAAAACATTATGATATTGATGTTGAAGCTAATACCCAGTATGTGAAAGCAGGGGTAAGAAGTGCTATATGTAGGTCTTCCTTGGGAAGGAGCAAGGCTTCCATCAATCTTACTTTATATTGTATATGAACTGACTTTCATAGTTGCTTCTAAGTGGAAGGGAGATAATGAGAGTCGCTATAATAATTGCTATTGTTTTTCATTGTTTTTGCCCATAAATACATAGTTTCCATAAGAATTCATTGAATAAATTTCTGTGTTTTTCGGTCAAAATAGGGGGAAGTATTAAAAAATTTACAACAAACTATATACCATTTTAAAGGGAATAAATTAAGCTTTCTTAAGTTGTCAAAAAGTTTCTTAAAAAAAAAATTGGTCAAAATTTCAGAAAAATCGTCATATCTCCAAAATTATGGATAAGATTTCAAAGATTTGCTCACCATTATTGTAGGCCATTAAATTATCTATCTTTTGAAACCAATAATTTTGATATCTATTCAAGGATATCTATTATAAGGATTTTTACAAAAGCTATGTATATCCGCAACTTCCGATGGCTATATATCCGAAACCAAATCCGAGCGACTTTTTTTGTGCTTAGAATAAAAGAGCACATAAGAAAAGTTTACTTTAATTAGCATTGGAGAATGGGAGCTAAAGTAAACTTAAGACCAAAAGGGGGAACAATTTTTTTGTTTTAGGGAAGACTAGAAATTCATATTCTTAAGCTTGGCAACCCTGGGCGACCTACATAAATCTTCGTGCGCATGAAATTTTGAACCTGGGCCCTAAGACCTACAAAATCATGCGATATGAACAAATTTGGCATTGTGTATTTATTATATCTCTTCAATGTGACGTGACGTAACATACAACCTCACCTCTGACCCCTTATGGCACTTTGTCCAAAATATATCAGCGATCCCATGCATACGTAATGTGTAGTTTTGACTTGGCGTTTGCTGTGAAAATTATAGGTTTTTGATTGTCTAGCTTGTAGTACGAGTTCATTCTAATGGGATTAGCCAAATTTTGCATATGTCCCTAGATATTGTAAATATAAAACTATACACGTTAAAGTTATAGATGGATTACATTCATTTCAACTAAACCAATTACTATAATCTACTTATTTGGTGTTTTTAATCGCGCAATGTTAATTTGCATTTACCTTAACAGTCGTCACCTGCTTTCGCTTCACACGCCCGGTGACGTGCTCCCTCTCTCTTCCTGAATCCGCTGCTGCCTTTTTTCTTTAGGTTCTGCTCCTTTTTCTTTGCACTTTATTTGGCGCTTTGTTTTCACCGTTAAATCATTTGTAATTATTTTTCACTTTTGAGTAGAATTAACTAATTTTGGAGCAAAACAAATTGTTTTGTCGCGCCTTCGGTTTTTTTTTTTTATTTGCAATCTTTTTGAAGTATTAGTTGTTGTTGTTATCCTTGCTCGCAAATTTTTAGAATTTTTTTTAATTTTTTCATTTGCACTTATACCTATGTACATACATATATGTATGTGTATGTGTATGCAGTTTTTGCGAATAGTCCAAACTTTTTTATAAATTAAATCATTTTTCCATTTTTTATTATTTAACTTGCTCTTTTTAATGAATTTTTCCTACATTTAATTGGTTTAGCAGCATAGATTCCGGATTTTATTAAATTTGTGTATCCAGAAAGTCGTTGGTAATTTTTTAAGATTTTTGCAAATTCAAGTTTAACTTTATTTTTCTTTACTCATCAATTTAGTTGTTTCTCTTTTATTTAAACAAACATTAGATCTTTCATTATAATTCAGCCATTAGACCAAAAAAAAATACTTTAAACTAACAAGTAATAGATAGAAATTGTAAAACAAAAAAAATTTATCGTTTGCATTTCGAAAATGGCAGCAGCACTAACCTACAACTCGTGCGAAAATCTATACACAACTGAAACTTTGTTCTACAGCGAATATCCACCCCCAACAGAGCCGACAGGCGAATTCCGATGTCCTTACTGTTGTCGTTGTCGTTGTCCATGTTAATTTTTAGTATGCTGCTGCTACCATCCATTTTCGGTCGGTTATATGTACGTCAACTTCAGCTTAACAGTTTTTAGAAGCTTTTTTTATTACAGGGCTGCCATTCAAAAGCAAAAATAAGTCAATAAAATTAATATAATAACAGTAGCGCCATTTCACCAAAATCGGGGGGGGGGGGAGGGGGCGAGGGTTTAAATAACATATCGAACCGATGAAACTTTAAATTGAATCGATGTAATTAATAATATCAGATCCTTTGGGGGGCCAATGCCCCCTGGCCCACCCAATTGATGCCTCTGTGTTATAGTAACCGTTTTTCTTTTTAAGGACGAAATTGACATTGTACAGCTTAACTTACGATGTAATCTATATATGAATAGGCATTTGAAGACGGCTTCATCTCTTTTTAACTGCTTATTAATCGCTTAATTTTTTTTTTCTTTTGTTGAAAATGTTGTGAAGAGTGGCAGTGCAGAATGTAATTTATTTTCTAAGAGTAGACGGTGCCACGACTCTAAAAGGAAATACGTTTCCACGGCTAGCCTAATGGTCTCATTTTGATAAATTTGATTTCGATATAGATTGAACCTTAAGGAAGGCTATTAAAATTTGTTAAGAGGGCGTGGTACCGTCCTTAATGGGAAAAAATGCTGTCACGGCTGAGCCTCTACTCCGGGTTTTGATAAAATTTGGTATGGAGATAGATTGATTCCTGAGTTAAGATATTTCTCTTGAGTGGGCGGTGCCACGTCCCTTACAAGAAAAAACGCTTTCAACAATAAACTAAAGGACCGATTTTGATGAAATTTGGAAATAGATTGAAGAGAAAAGGTATTTGTTTTAAAGTGAACGGTGCCACGCCCATAATAGGAAAATGTGAAATTTGGTTTGGAGATAGATTGAACCTTGAGAAAAAGTATTTGCTTTTAAGTGGGTGGCGCCACGCTCCTAACAGGAAAATAAGTATGTTTTCTTAGCTGAACGAAATATGGTATGGAGACATGTATATTAAAATCTAAGGGCAACATTTTTATTTTTTATTTATTTTCCATTCCAAATTTAATGGCAACCCTATTTAAATTTTAACAATAACATGCTGTTGCCATAATGTCTATGCTTGTGCCTTTGTCTGTCGTTTGTGCTCAACTGCTCATGGTAATTAACCAATAACTAGCAAATTACAACCGAAACAAAAAATAAAGCATGACAAGTGTCTGTCGTTGCGTGTTGAACGCCTTGTTAACTTGTCCACTCCTCTCTCATATGAAAGTTAGTCACTAACGACGCACTGCCGTCATAAGCTCTTTTTACGCTGCCCTATTTCAAAATAGGTTTGCACCTTGAAAAAAATGTCTAAGGCATGTTTTATTTGATTAAATCATTTTACTGAAATGGCTTCATTAAAATAAAAATACGATTAGACAAGAGAATGTATACTATGCGCGGTCGGAATAAAACTTTAAAACTAAAACCCAAGACAACTCTTATCTTACCTTTATTCAGCTTACTTGAGTTAATCCTTAAGACTTTTTTCCAAATTTTATATGTTTATTAATAAATATTATGTCAATTAAACAAATAAAAGATGTAGCATATTTCTATAAATATTTAATGTGAATTCGTGTGACTGATTTTATAATTCATGCGCGTGGGATGATTTTTCATGCTTGTCATTATTTTTAATATGTATTTTAGTTTGTCACCAGCTCTTCAATTGTAGCAGTAAAAGTTGCTTGTATTGCTGCGGCATCATCCTGCATTTGTGGTAGCGGTTGGATCTCTTCGACCAAAATAGTTTCATTATTTTCATCTGCATTAGCAACTGTATCCGAAACTTCTAATGATGTTACTTCAATTGCTGGAACGACTGTTGTGCTTTCTGCAATTGCATCAATTTCAACAATATCAATAACGTTGACCTCGTTATTATCATTAATTGAACTCAACGATGCTGCTGGTGAAGATTCTTTAACAGCTACGTTTGTTTTGTTATTTTTATTTTTTTGCTTTTTATTCTTGCGTTTCTTATTGGATTCATCTTGCATTGTTGTTATTGACTTGGACTGTGTCTCAGCTGCTGCTGTTTCTGTACTTGCCGGTGCACCTTTCAAGTTTAAAAATTTCATTTGATTTTGTAAATTGGCCAAAGTTTCTTTGAGTTCAGCACAATTTCTGGACATCATTTCCATTTTATCTTTGTCGGCCACACTTGCGATTGGCGTAGCTTTGATTGGCTCGGGTTCTGGTGGCAAAGCTGGCATGGCTGGACATTCAATGTTATTTTCACGTAGTACCTTATACAAATGTGTACGTTCGTTTTGTAATGCACGCAGTATTTTTTGCAGTTGGTCAACTTGTTTACTACAACGCAATGCATGATCATCACGTTCTTTTTTTTCAGTAGCCAATTCAATTAATGTTGCATTACTCTTTTCCCATTTACGTTTCCATTCGAGAGATTCTTTTTCCAATTTTTTGGTGTTTTTCGACATCTAGACAGAAAAATTATAAAATTTTCATAAGTTAAATATTTTTTTTTAGAAAAAAATTACTAATACTATGAATTTCACCAAAATAAAAAAAGGTAACGTACTAGCAAACAATAGCAGTAATTTTTGGAGAGAAACTTTTAAGTATTTATATTTAAGAGAATGCTTTTCAACATTTGAATTTAAACGTCCAAATTGAGTACTTAGTGAGTGAGATTAAAGATTTGTAAGTAAAAGCAGAGCTATGTTGGGGATTCAAATCATATTATGGATTATTTAAAGTGTTCTAATATAGTGCAAGTTCTCAATATCTGTAATATTTTAATAATAGTTTTACAAATAAACTGATCGAAATTATAAAAATAATAAAAGCAAAGGCTTGATCAGACATTATTTATAGATAGAAAATCTTTTTGCACTTTATTTAAAATAAACGCAGAATCTCATCAGACTAGTTCAATTGTTTTTAAAACTCTAACCTTCACAAACAACTGAAATTGTGAAAAATTATTTCCTGTTCAGTTTTGAATGCGTTATTAACCCGTAAAAATGGTTTAGTAATATTTTATGTATTAATGTGTTATTTACCTTCTCAAGCTCGACTTTATATGTTGCAAATATATCATTCGATTTCTGCAATGAACTCTGGAAGTCATCATATTTTGCTGTGTACAAATTTAATTGCTCTTTTAAAGATTGTTCTCTTTCTGTCAACTCCTTAAGCAATTTTTGAGTTTGTAGAAGTTTTTCCAAAGCAATTTGTTTTTCCCTATACAGTATGGAAAATTAAAGAAAATAAGAATAGAGCATCAAAAAGTATGATATGTTATTACTTTGTAAGGATCTCTTTTTCCATTGCTGCTTCAACTTGCACTTTATTCATTTTGGCTTGATGAAGTTGTGATTCTAATTGAACTTGCTCATTGAGTTTTTCCAACTGTTGCTCACGGGTTTGATATTGCTCCGCCAGAAATTTTAATCTGAAAATATTATATAATACTTGCTTAACAGTTCAAACAAGTTAGAAAGTATAAGCATAGGACTTATTCTACATTTGTATTGGGATAATATAAAGACTTATATTGTTTTGCTTTGTGGCCACATAATTTCGAAGGCCATTTTTTGATTGTGGTACATATAGAGAACTAAGACAAAAAATAGCATACATAAAAAACAAGTGTAATATAATTTCAGGTAGAGAATATTTCCATTAAAACTCTGACCAATAAATGTTATAGAGATTTCTTCTAAATACTCGCGCTAAGCCTACAGTTTTACCTTAAAAAAAAGTTTCTATGTATGTATATCTAGCATGGCTCTCGAACCATGTATTGGAATTTAAAACTTCGAAAGTTCAGTAATTATTGGCGTTGAAAAAATTATCTTTTACACACACTTACATATTTTAATCTTCGAAATCAGATCAAACTTCTGTTTCACTCTTTTTTATTATTATTCAGTGAATTAATTCTTGCTTAATTTTGTACATAAGGAGAGGATAAGACTTAAGCACATCCTCCACAGCAAAAAAGCTATATTTTTTAAAGAATTCTCTTTTAAGCTCCGAAAGGTACTTGCGACATTGAATTTTATTTCCGTTTCTTTTTTTATTATACATAAATAAATCTGATGAATAAACCTGTGTATTTATTCAGCAGCATCATATTTCTGGAACCGAACCCGAACTGGTAGTTTGGCATCAGTTTTTTTTTATTTGTTTCTCCGGGTTGGTCAATTAAAATGATAATTTTTACTCTCAATTTTTGCCAAAAATTTTTAATATCAAAAGAATTCCGAGACCTCTGGATTATTAGCGAGCTTGCATAATTTATGAAATATTTTTATCTATGTCGGTTATATAGTGATATGATGATAGGAAGCTATATAAGGTTAAATAACCAAGGGAGAAACTTAACGCCATCATTATGAAGTACCTTCAACAATTTATAGGTAATGACCCTTTTTTATCTTTCAATTTTCTTATAACTTCTTAACGTCGTAAATACTTAAGTTTTCGTATGGTTGGATAGATTTGATCTTAGTAATCTGATGTGGATTATGCACATAGCGTCAGTAAATAATACTGAACTTCAGTACTGCCTTCATTGTTTAGTGTATGACGTTAATGCATATCTGCCGCATGTCAGATTTTTGTCATTTTTTCCTGGTCCATTGCTTTTTTCTTATCTTTTCTGGGACTCAAGCGTATATGTCAGACATGAGAAATATACAAGCCAGATTTCATGGCAATCTTCTTATGTATCCAATTAGTTCTATTATAAACTTGACACACTCTCAAACAAGCCGTTTTGTGGAAACATGTGTCCATCACATTACAATAGTTTTTCTAAATATAAACAATTTGTTTTTGTTGCGTACCTTACCTATTGTGCAAATTCTCTACGGATAGAAGTAAATCTAAAAATAACAACTACATTCCCCAATGCGGTTATTCAATTGCGTCTTTACTCACTTTTTAGTCATTTCGATATTATGATCCCTTAGTTTAAGATTCTCATCGTTATTCTTTGAAAGTGACTGCGTGATTTCATTCAATGATGTTTGGAACTTTGACTGACTTTCTTTGCGGCGCTCCTCCTCTTCACGGATCTTTTGCATACTTTCATTCTTAACAGACTTGATGAGTTTTTGTTGTTCGCGACACACTTCTTCCAATTTGTCACTGAAAAATTTAAAGCATATATACAATTGAGAACACTTTGTTTAGCACTTTTAATCTACCGCATGAGCACACTTTTGTTGTACTCCCGCTGCAAATTTTCCTTTTCACGCAGCACTGCCTCCAGTTGCTTCTCTTGACCCTTAATGTATTGATTAACTTTCTTAGTAGTTTTTTCACTTTCGACATGTTTGCGTAGCAGCAGTTGAAACTTTTCCTCAACAGTTGCGGCCTCTTCCAAAGCTTTGATCACCTAAAATTTCGTTTGACTTATTTTTTACGTTTACAATTGAATTAAAAGTTACCTGTTCTTCAATTTTTTGATCCTTCAATTTTTCATCTTTCGCTTCTTTCTTTTTTGTTTTTTCCATTTTTTTAATTTTTTTAGTAAGTTTTTACTTCCGTTTAGATAAAATTGCCGCAAAATTACCGTGTGCACGGCTGTGACTGTCCTGATTTTCAAATTCCCGTATTTGGCAGAAATACAGAAAATATCACAAAAATAACACAATTTTATAGCTGTGTTTAATGTTGTTAGGTGTTGCAATTTGACAGCTTTGGTTTGTAATAGCTGTCAGTTTTGGTTTTAGCGGGAAAATACCGTCACAGTTTATTGCAAATTAGGCTGGTAAAATTACAAGTTGTAATTTTGAAACATTTTACAAGGTGGTAACTTGTGTTGTTATTGTTTCCCATATAAATGTTAATGACCACTAGTCGATAAATTTGAACATGTGTTTAAGCATGTATTTTGAAAGTTGCATTCGTTTTCAATGTTGGTGAGAGGATTGTGTAGGAAAAAGACAGTGACAAAAACCAAAATTTGTAAACAATAAATTTTTGCTATTTCGGTGAGAGGATCATATGGGAAAATAGAGTGACAAAAACATAATTTGCAAGTAATAAATTTTTAAGCTCACAGTTGTAGATTTGACACATTTTAATTTTCTCACATTAAAATTTTACTATGAACTGTGAATTGCATACATAAATTTACAAATTTGTGAGCCTGTGAATTTTTTTTTTTTCAAAAAAGTTTATTAAAATAGTGTTAGAAGGGTTTTGGAAATATAGCCATCAAATGTGTGGATATACATCTTCAAAATGTTTCGAGCTATGAATATTTTCAAATAAAACCGAAAATTTTATATTAAGTCAGTGCGGACGCTTCTTCATATAGACAGCATTTACTTATTAAACCCATCCCTAAAAACTGACAATCAATTCTCGAAATCTTACGAACAAGACTCGTTCATTTAATCAATAAAGTTTTTTGTCATATGACATTTTTCATCATTCTTCACTATAGAGACTTTCTTCACTTGAATTTTTCTTCTCGTCTTGTGAACAGTGCGATTGCGTTTAAAAGAAATTTTAAGTGAATTCACAAATTTTAATTAAATAATTTTTGTAAAAAATGACTAGCCAAACTCAAGGTATTCAGCAATTGCTAGCTGCTGAAAAGAAGGCTGCCGAAAAAGTAGCAGAAGCAAGAAAACGTAGGTGCAAAAAGTAAAAAAGCCAACGACGACTTACATGGCAACTTTTTTTCTGATCACATGATAAAAAAAATCGTGTTTTGATTGTTTAACGTTTTAAATACTGATTTGAGTAAATTATCAATTTTAAGGCAAGGCAAGAAGATTGAAGCAAGCCAAGGATGAGGCAACTGAGGAAATTGAAAAATATCGCCAGGAAAGGGAGCGACAATTCAAAGAATTCGAGGCTAAGGTAAGATTTTGTTCAAAGAACGTGTTGTAAGGGAAAGGGAGGGGGTCGAACATACTTTTTATCTTTAAAGGTATAGCGAAATGATTCGTGATGTCACAAAAGCAAGAATTTTGTTAACTAGATAAATGGAGCTCATAATATTTAACATCAAAAGATTTTTCAAAAAATGCTAGGAATAATTGGGAAACCATTAATTTGTATATCCTGTGCTATACCGGGAGGGTCCTGTGTATGTGACCTCCAAATTTCGTTTATTAAGAGGGAAACTTTTTCCATCATGATGGCTTCAATGCGATGGGACCCTCAGTAATTTTTTACTCATGATGTCCTTGTGATGCGTTAAAAAATGTTATATTTCCAAAATGATTTCTAAAACTTTTTTTGTTTCGCTTTTTATTCAATTTTAATTAAAAAGAAACGGAATGCCAAGCACTTCCCAACTGCGAGAGTCTGGTAGAGCCCCTGTAACACTTATATGTGATTTGTAATCTGCTTTGTAGTGGCTAATGATAGATATTTCGTCGGTTTTTGGTAAAAGAAAATTAAACTTATGTTTTTGGACCGATAAGACGAGAATTAAACTTTTTGGTTCGATCAGACCGTAATTTCATTGAATAATTTAAATTAAAACAAATCTTGAAACTTTTGTTCTTGAATTCTTGTCTTAGACTCTGTTAAATCCACCCAATATTGACTTCTTCCCTTACCTTCTTGCATAACGTAATTAAATCAGTTACAGTTTCATGTAGTTTGCAATGCATTTACTAATGATTTTCTTGCTGCAAAAGATAAACGGTGAG
This sequence comes from Tricholauxania praeusta, assembly GCA_949775025.1. Classification (NCBI taxonomy): domain Eukaryota; kingdom Metazoa; phylum Arthropoda; class Insecta; order Diptera; family Lauxaniidae; genus Tricholauxania; species Tricholauxania praeusta. The sequence goes on from OX459029.1 coordinate 156,083,981, forward strand.
CCTTGCTATGGAGCTTTTGAAGAATAGTAAAAGTATTTCCACCCAGGGTATAATACTTTTATCTTCACATGTAATTAGCAAAAAAAAATTTCAAAAATTACATAAATTCTTAATACTTATTCAAAACCCTCGTTCTTTGAGTACAACCATATCTTAAATTATGCCGCCGTGTGTACATTAATTCTTTCCTTTACCATAGTAACATTATCTCGGTACTAAATTAAATCGAGAATATTTTTGTTTTCATTTATAGCATATGGGATCCCGCGAAGGTGTTGCTGCTAAAATCGATGCTGATACTCGTGTAAAACTGGACGAAATGGAAAAGGCTATTGTTTCACGCAAGGAACCAGTGATTGAGGAAGTTTTGCAAATCATTTACAACATCACACCTGAATTGCATAAAAACTATGTTAAGAAGTAAATTTTTTATTTATTTTCGTTGGTGATTTGTAACAAAGGCAAATTCAGCGTGATTAGATTTGTAAAATATAAAAAACTAACAAACACAAAATCCAATTTTAATTCCACTCTCATCTCTTTCCAAATGTTATGGTTCATCATCCACAAAACGTAAAGATGTTGGTTTAATCTTTGCTGTTTTGGGTTTCGATTACCCATTAAGATACAAACTTCAAAAGTTGTTTATGCAATGCTATAAATTTACTATGTATTAAACAAAAAGTATAATTAATTTTAACTAAAATAAATTGTAAATGAATTGTTAAATGTATTTAAATAAACGATATGTTATACCTATAAACATATATGCAATAGTTGAAAACTAACAAAAAAAAAACAATTTAAAATATCCGCAAATAAAGCGCTTCATTTTTGGAAAGTTAAATAAATGATAATGACAGTGTTTAGAGTCATGTTAGCCAAGGTGCTTAAGCATAACTACTTAAATAAATTTTGGGGTTGACACAAATCAACACCTTGTTTATGTCTATATCTTGTGAACCATAGATCGATCTGACACGTTTGGAGAAGTTAATTCTTTGGTGGATACTGTTTCCATTATAATGGCGTTTAATTTTTGGTTCCAATTAGATAAAAAAGAACAATAAATTACCTAAATAATACCAACCGCAGCTTTATTTCTGAAAATTTGACTGATTTTTTCATTTAGAGTAAAATCATATACATATAAATATGAAAAAGCTTTCACGGCCTTGAGTATCTACAAGTAAACTTAAATTTATCGAAGAACTACTCTTTTTCCGAAAAGAAAACAGTTTTTGTTGATGTTCAATAATATGTCTATTTTTCAGTTAATAAAAATGCTGAGCAATCTGGCCAAGTATATAAGTTCGAACATCTAAATCATTATTTTGGCCAATGTATCAACAAGTGATCCTTTAATTGTGGCATATTTTTGGCAACATATTCGCACTTATTGCATCTGAGTTCCTTGTTTAGCAGCCTGTTGATTTCAGATTTATCTAAAGGTTTTATGTTGCCATTTTCTTTCAGTTCTCTTAATACAACTACAAAAATAAAAGTTATCTTTAAAAATTTTGGACATACGTTAGAAGCATTAATTAAAATACCATCATAAGGCAAAAATAATTCTGTATTAAAACTGTTCCAATGCTTCATCGTCCTTAGACATTCGGAAACAAAATCATTTGAAATAACGTGCAAATGCAATCTTTGCATGCTTGGTTGTGCATGAAATCCAAGTTTGAAATCGTTTGCTTGCAGATTGCGAACTTCAATTACATTTAGTCCAAGTAGATGCAATTCTTCCAGTATGCCAATATGTGATTGTTCTAGCTAAATTCAAAAGTGCATCAATTTGTTTTATTTATCTCCTTAAGATAAATTCTTAAACTTAATCAACCTGAAATATTGATGGAATGTCTTCTCTTGACAAAACTAAATAGTGATGCTGTGACTTTGGGTACTTGTCCTTGATAACCACTCCTATGTTAGAAGCTATTATATGAGTTTTACTGTCACTAATTGTTTTAACCAAACCGGCAGCCCAAGTGTTTGCCGTTGCCATTATATGTACACATTACTTAACCAAGTATTTAATCATGACTTTATAAACAATTGTAAACAGCTGATAACTGTCAATACTACTCCAGCAAATTTGTTGGGAACACAGGATAGCTCTATAGGCACACGCATACTTACAAGAAAGGAGGTAGAATTTTCTTGTGAAACTCAAATTGTGCAACCGTGAGAAGTTATACCATCGCTGTCAAGAAGAAACAAAACAACGAAGACAAGAAATCTAATAATGCTGGCCTATAAACAAATAGTTGACCGATTCTTTAATTGAAAAGGAATATTTAACCAACTACTTTTTTCGAAAAAAGAGTATCTCTAGTTGTTGGATGCAAAGTTGTTTTATTTGTAAATTATGAATTGTTTCGTATATTTTTGTATGCGCTGACTTCAAAGTAAATAGTTGAACGATTTTTAATGCAAAAATCATTGTCAACTAAACAGCTATGCGACAGTCTACCAGTTAACCATTTCGAAAATAATTTATAACTTCTTTGGATGCACACAACATTTTTTTTCCCTCATCTTTATTATCGCAATAATTGCACAAAATATATATCCTTTGGGAGCTGTATATATTAGGCGTGTTTTTTTGACGCGGCTATCCGCTTAAAATTTTTTTTTGTATCAGAAATTAGTCGGCGATGAGTATCGCCGACTGAATGAACTGTCATTACCATACAAAATTTTTTTTTAGCGGGTAGCCGCGTAAAAAAAACACGCCTATTGTAAGCAAATCAAAGTTAATGCAGCCATTATTTAATATTAATTGCAATAATAGTTTTTTTTTTTTGTTTGCATATTTCTTTTAATTAAGAAAAAACTCCTTTTACTTGGTCTCCAATTACTTAATTCTCGAGCAATTGCTGGCCGACCGCTTGTCCGCTTGTATGCGGTAGCCCTAAGTGCACAGAAATTATATCAATTTTGATTGTCAAAAAGCAGCAGAGAAAAGGTGAAATAAAAAATAACAAACTTAAAATCGTAAACGCGTCTATTTACTAACTTATTCGTAATATTTTATTTGTTATCATTATTTGTGCAAAGCTGAGATAAAATGAAATCGGGAACCTTTCGCAATACACAGTGGGATCCATTGATGCTAGTCACACAAATAATTTCAATGCAATCCTGTGTTTATTTCTCTCTAGGGATGCTCGTTTTTTTTGCTAACATCCTGGCTGGTGACAACTACACACTTGACAACATTTTCGAATATCATGTAAGTGTAAAATGAAATTTACACAGCATAGCGAAAAATAATTTGGTATATCTTGCAGGAAATTCACGTGTCCGACCTGGGTGGACGCCTTATAATCTGCGCCTTTTTAATAAATTCATTTATAGCCTCACTGGCGCTGTGGTTTATAGTAAGACGAGCCAAGTTGTGCCTCGATTTTAGGTAATATGTAGTTCGTCGTTGCGACTAGAAAAGCGTTCCAGGGAATTTGTATAATCGAATAGAAAAGCAAAAAACATGTTACCATTTCGCAAAATACTTTTCAATTTCCAGTTTCTCATTTATTTTTCAAACATTTCATATTTCGTACAAAAACATTTTCTAAAAAAGTCTTCATTGGGCTGTAATGTTTTCTTTGCTTTAATTGATGTACACAACTTAGTTTCACTTCCATGTTTTATCATTTCCATTTAAATTGATCTCAACGTTCAATGAAAAAACATGAACTGTTTTGATAATCGCAACGACGAGTTAGTAGTATCAATGAACTCAAAATGATCAAACTAAATATATTTAAAATTCAACCTTTTCAGTTGCACGTTTCATTGCTTACACTTGCTTATCTGCTGGTGGTATAACTCATCATTTCCCTCAAACGTCAGCTGGTGGCTGTTAAATGCAATTACTACAACAATTATGTGCATAGGCGGAGAGTTCCTATGCCTAAAATCAGAGCTAAAAGAGATTCCAGTGGGTTATGCAGCGTTAAATCAAAAATCTGATGTTTAAGCAGAAGGAACAAAGTGATATTTATTTTCTTAATAGCATTAGTGATCATTGTTGTAAAGGCAGCAATTTCGAAAATATAATAGATGTATTTTAGAAATATTAGTTTATTTTTTCTTAGAAAATTTTTAGTTTATTTGTTTTTATCGACTGATTATAAACTACAATATTTGCCTAATTTATAATAAAACGCACTTGTAATATGTGGATGTTGTAACGCAGATTGGTTCAGTGATAGAACAGCTGTCATACTACATGGTATGCTCTGGCTTTAAATCCTCCATGGTACAAATTAACCGATGGTCCGTGATATGTACATAAATACATATGGTATTACCCGAAACATGCATATATAAATTACTAGGCTGAACTAATTAATTTGTCTTGTAATGTTTGTTAAAATAATTATTGATCGATTTATCTATTTACAAAAATCATCAATCCTAGATGTAAATAGTTTTAAGCAGTAGAGCCTCTATTATTCGCATCAAAAAAACTTGCACAACGCCAATGATTTGTAAATAATTGTATGGTTCGGCTAGTACGACAGTTTTATTTTGTATCGCATGATGGAAAATATTACCCAGAAAAACGTTATTTCTGAACAGGACTATACTGCCGTACTAAGCGAAAAAGACGTATCTCAACAAAAAAAAAATATCCGAGATTCTTATGGCATCGGATAGCTTAAGAAATTACGCGTCTAATGAAATACTCCAAATGTCGGCATCTTAGTTCAATCATATAAAAAATCTACTAAGAAAATTTCCTCGATCTCAATTTTACAGGTATTTCAACAAATTGACATAAACAAAACATCAATTATCTCGAAATGAATTTTTTCGCTTAGTAAGGCAGTATAGCCTTAGCAAAATTGTTTATGCTGCGAAAACCTCAGGACTATTCGAAATTTCACTCAAAAATGTACTATAAAATTTGAAGGAGAACGGGGCTTGATGATTCCGTGGAATAAATTTTTTCGATTGCACAGTACAGAGAGTTGCGAAGTTTATATCAATGAATTAACGGCTTTCCCAAAATAATTTTTTTTCCTTAAAAATATGAAACTTACTTTTTTGTAGCCAAATTTGACCTTTTTTTGACATTTTTCTGTATGTAAATTTAATGACCTTTTTGTTTAGTCACCAAATTTTTTTTTTTAAATAAAATAATTTGGTATAGTATATAACAAAAAATCCTCTTATTAACGGCTGTTTCCGAAAAATTAATTAACGACTTTTTTCGAAATTTTCAATTCCTACAAAGCCCGCGGCAACAAGACGGAAAATGCCACTTTAGGAAAATGCCCCTTAGGCAATAACGCATATGGACTCTGATCAATGGAGCGAGAATCAGAATATATGCCATAAGTACATTTTATGAAGCGATCGCCTATTGGGACAGAAATTCACATTGTTTTTGTGCCCTTAGGAGATAGTGTTTTTTCAGTCGTCTACTAGAATTGAATGCGAGGTGTAATACTTTGAAGCACCAAAAAGGAAACCAAATGTTTCTTGTTGATTGATTAACTATTTCACAAAAAAAAAACGATATTTTCAGAAAATGTTCAGTGAGCTTCGCATAATAATAAAAAAAAGGTACAATTTATTTATTTAGTAAGAAAATTAACAAAAATCACATTTATTCGATATTTGGTGACCCTCATTTTACTTTTGAATTTCACACTGAATTACGTATATTTATTACCATGTCTAATTCAATAAAGATCGGGTGACTCTATTGAACAGATTCTGTATAGGCTCAAAATATTGTGAGTCCGGTGAAATGCAGATACATTCGAGACAAAATTAAACTTACTTCTGGAGCTAAAAAGTAATTTAATTCCCTAAAATTTGATTTCAACCACATATTTATGACAGCAATGTTTTTCAACGCTTTTAACTATTTACAATAAAAATAGAAATCGCTTGTGCCGGACATGCATTTAGAATAGAGCATCACCGAACCAAGAATTTAGCAGTTGGTAAAAAGCATAGTCACAAAAATTCACTAATAAATTTTATCTATAAATATAAGTATACTTTTGGATTCAGTTTATACGCGTTTTATTAATAGAATAACCCAGTCAAAAGATTGCTGGCAAGATAAAAATTGGGTCAAACAATGCATCCTACTTAAAAAGGTTAAAAGCCACTGGCTCGCTTAGGTATTACACCTCCTTGAGAAAACTTCCATATGAATATGATCTACGTTGTCATTTGCCTATTTTGGGTATTTTACGATTTTGAAGAAGTCGGGCATCGGTTAAAAACTTCGGCACTGCCCATTTGAAAAAGAAATGTACTCTAATTTACATACATTTTTTCTATTTTAAGGACTGTTTTATCAATTTCCGGTTAAACCTAAACTGACAGAATTTGCAGATATTTTGTCAAACAGATGGCAAATGATGTTGAGCCATTCGCAGAATTGCAACCAATATTTATGTTTAAAGGCTGTTGATGGATGTATTACGTAAAGCACCAGAGGGTGGGACGGGGTCGGGAAATGTGACAGTCCATGAGTTACGATTCGAACTTATATCACAGGTTGACATAGCAAAGGAGGGGAGACGTCAAAATATTGTACGAGACAGCAGCTAATTTTATTGTTTGGTTATGTTGCCTTTAAACTACCGATTCAATTTCAGTTTTTAAGAATAAATTGGAAAAACCGTTAAGTTCATTTGCTAAATACTTACGAAATCGCTTACTGCATCTGTGTAGTGTTAATTGCAGTTCTATGAGGCAATAAATAAATCAACAATCATCCATTTTTTACTTGCTATAAATACATTTATTTAGCAATTTGAATCAGTTTAATATTTATGTAATGTTTTTCATATTTTTTATTTATTTTGAATTCATTTAAGCAAGTGCTGCGCTGCATCATATTTTGTTTTTTTTTTTGTTATTTTTGAAGGGGGAGTTTCTCATTTTCCATCAAGGTTTTAAAATATATATATAATTAATATCTATTTTATGTACTTTTTTAAAATTTAATTTAAAACTTTTTTGTCTGAAAATATGAGACAATTTATTTTTGTTTTATAAAGGTATGTATATGTATGTGTGTTGCTTCTTGGGTGTGTATGTGTGTTTGTTATTATTTAACTATAAATAATATATTTTTATATATATTTGAAGAAAAAAAATTGTATAATAATTCGCACACTCTCTTTTTCGCAAATGATACCAAATTTAATTCCACCAGTCTGGTCCTCCTCCTCCGGTTGAAGTATTAGTTGCTTGAGAGGCATTATAACTACCACCATAGGACCCGCCTCCTCCTCCGCCGCCACCGAAATAACCACCACCGCCAGAACTTCCTCCTGAAAAATAAAAGAAATGATAACTGTAACATTTTAAAACACTAATGCTTACCGTAGGAATTACCATTGCTCCTATAAGATCCACCGCCGGCACTGGGGTTTCCGCCCGAACGTGGTGGACCACCGCGTGAAGCGCCGCCACCACCGCTCTGACGATAATCGCGTGATCCAAAACCACTACCACCACCACCACTATAGCGACTGCCTCCACTGGTGCTACCGCCGCGTCTTTTAGTGGTACCGTGAGAGCGATCTGAGGACATCATATCTTCAAGGAATGCGGGAACTTCCTGTTTTGTCTCAACCAGCAATTCAAGCAAATCCGAACAAATATTGCGATTTTTTTCATTGAAAAACGAAGTGGCCACACCTAGATTACCCATACGTCCGGTACGACCTATACGATGTACATACTCTTCTACATCCGAGGGCAGATCAAAGTTAATAACATGTTTCACATGCGGAATGTCCAGACCACGTGCAGCTACGGCAGTTGCTACCAGTATGGGACAATCACCCGAGCGGAAGCAACGCAACGCTTCTTCACGCTCCTTCTGTGTGCGATCACCATGAATGCTGGTCACAGGATGATTGCATTGATAAAGGAATTCTTCGAGTGAGTCAGCGCCTTTTTTAGTCTCCACAAAAATTAAAGTTAAACTATCCTTTGAATAATCAGCTCCTTCACGTAATGAAGAAAGCAAGTCCAGTAAGTAAGAACGTTTTTCCTGCTCGTATACCCACAAAATAGTTTGTGTAATATTCTCCGAAGTAGAGCCAACACGTCCAACAGCTAAAAATATATAGTTACTCAAGAAATCGGAAGCGAGCTCTTGAATTTGCTTGGGGAAAGTAGCAGAGAACATAAGTGTTTGGCGTTGCCCAGTTGGTGGCATGTTGGATTGTTCAACAATGCGACGAATTTGGGGTTCGAAACCCATGTCTAACATACGATCAGCTTCATCTAGGACAAGGAAACGGATATTATCAAGTCCGACCTAATGAAAAAAAGTATATATATATAAGAAATTGTCACTTAAATCAATAACTGCGTTCATTCGCGTAATTTATGTTATTTTTTTATTCATATTTCAATAAATGAAGAGCTTATTTTAAAAACGTTATAAGCCACAAAATCGAATATACTAAATAAAAAACGTATTTTGTGTATTAATCAAACAATAGCAATAATCTTTGCAGTGTGGATAGATATATCTGCATAATATTGTTCTCAGAAAATCAGTGGATTAACATGTTTTTTAAAATAAGCCCATCAAATATATATGTATACACTATGTACCTTTCCACGTGTTATCATATCTTCCAAACGTCCAGGTGTGGCCACTATCAAGTGACATCCACGATCAAGCTCACGCATTTGCTCACTAGTGTTATTACCACCATATAAAACGGCAGGACGCATGCGAGATCGATAGGCAAACTTTTTTGCCTCTTCAAATATTTGTGTCGCCAGTTCACGAGTTGGCGCCAAGACCAAACCCAATGGATACTGCTTGCGACGACTGTATTGCCGATTATTCTGTGGCGCAGCAGTTATGCCATGCTCATACATCTGATTGAGTATTGGCAGTAAAAACGCCGCCGTTTTGCCAGACCCAGTCTGGGCACATGCCATCAGATCGCGTCCATTTATAATGATTGGAATCGCGTGTTTCTGTACCGGTGTCGGTTTGTCATATCTTGCCAACGTAACATTGTTCTTTACAATTTCTGTCAGCTGCACATCATCGAAGGTTGTGATATGAGGCGGTACATTTTGGCCCGTCGCCTCCACGGGTATATCCTCGTATTTGTCAAAATTGATGCCAGTGTTACCAACGCCGAATAATTCGGCCTCCACGCGCTCATCTCGAGGCCCCAATTTTGTGTAATCGGCGTCTGTGCGTCGCTCTTCTTTCCAACGTCCACCATAATTTCGCTCTCCTCCTCCGCCTCCACGCTCATTACGTGTGTCATCAGGACGGGGTTCTGGTTCTTGCCAACGATCATTGCGTGGCTGTTGTTGTTCCTCGTTTTCTTCACGTGGAGCCCGTTCACGGTCTGTTCCACCTCGCCCACCGCGAAAACCTCCGTCGTCACGGCGATCGAAGTTCCGATTGCCTTGTGAGCCACGTCCACTACCACCGGCTCCGTTACCACCACGATTCCAGTCCTCACCGCTTCGTCGTGAGTCGTTGTCACCTATCAAAGGAGAAATCAAGTGATAAATTAGTTGTTTTTTTTTTTTTTTTCATTTTCAATATGAAAATTTACCGTTGTAGTTGTCTTCGTATCTACGTCTACCACCAAAGTTGCCAAAGTCACCACTTTGACGATTATTAAAACCACGGCTTACACCACCGCCTCCTCTGCGATAGTCGTTACCACCACGTTGGTCTTTGCTCTCGTATTTTGAGCCCTTGTCGTCGCGATTATCCAAATCAGATTGGGAAGCGTTATTGTTACCTCCTCTTAATTGCGGAGGCACGTATACGCCTGAATTCGAATTAGATGAACTTTTAATTATGGGGCTGCTATCGTTAGCTTTGCCGCCATTCAAGTCCAGACCAGCAACCTGAAAAATATTTATTCACATAAATATGCTGCATATCTTAATATACAAATAATAAAAAATCGGCAACTGTCTAAAATTTAACGTGTGAACTATAAAACAAAAAAAAAAAAAGAAGAGCGCTATTGGCGCATGACTCATCGAGTCAGCATGCGCATTTACCACTAACAAACAATTATTAGCTATGAAATGTTCGCACCACGCATTTCAATTGAGAACAACAAGTGTTGCCAAGAGCTTGAGGTGTTAAATCAGAATATCTATTCATAAGAAGAAAGTTTGGGAAGCGTCACTGTTAGAAATAACAAGTTCAAAATCTTAGAATTAACAAGGAAAATAGAAGGATTTTTCGAATCCGTTAAAGGTCACTGCCGGGAACCAGAAAATTTTTCTTGTCAACGGCTTTTTCAACAAGAACGAAATACATCAACCAATATGTGTCATTTTTCTAAAAAATGGTTTCATGTTTTTAGTACAGTATGGGAAATATTTCAATTGAAGGCTCGCTATGAGCTTTTTGTCTATTTGCGAGAAATCGATTCATTGAAAGCCGATGTTTAAATGAAAAGAACAGTCGGACAAATAAGTATGTATACATAAAATATCATGGAATCTCAAAGTGTCGTTTTTTTATGATTGATATGGCGCTGTTCTGTTCCGCATGTGTACATGTATTTCGATTAATTTTATTATTAATTTTTGAGACAAAAAGAATCAATAAATTTCAAACACAAAGCCGAAAACGCGGTAATGCCAGTGTGAAAGCTTTTTTTGAAATCGTGATACAAAATCGAGATAAATGGAAACCAGGCTGATTTCGATGCCACTGTAAATTGTTTATATAGTTTTAAATCCTTAATCAACAATTTGAAATGAACAGTATATGCTTGCTGGGTGAAAAATTAGGGTGGAGGATTAAAAATCAATTACATTTGAAGAATTTAAGGAATACTCATCCAATTTTCTAAATTTTGGAAAGGAACTCAGCAGATTTTGAAGCTAGCATTACTTTCGCAACCATTTTTCATATTTTATACTTAAATGGAGAAAAGATGCGCGATATGGTAAGCGAAAGTGTAATGTATCATGTTGGTCAAAGTTTCGAAAGCAAGTGCCACTTACAACAAAGCAACAAAAACAACAATTACAACAACAGAAAAAACCTTACCAAAAATTTAATCTCGAAAGTAAAAAAAAAAAATTTGCAATTAAACAAAATCTAACTTCACGAATCAAACAAAACAAAAACGAGTGTAGAAATAAAAGTACACTGATCAAACAAAACGAGGGAACCTGTGCTCAATGCACAATGTCGATGACCCATCTGCCGCAGCAAATTTCTTAGCTTAGCACTTGGTCCACCGGTTGGGTGTGGCCTTGGGCTAAACCCATCAAAAACTGACCTGATGTTCACCACAAAAACCAAAATACCGCAATTCAACCCTCCCCAGCTTGAAAGACAGACTCTTCCACTTTCTAAAAAAAAGCTAAATACCTAGGAGTAAAAAACTTAGGAAGAATAAGGTGGTTTCAACCAACAATGGTACTTTGGATTGCCAATGGATAATTATCCAACTAATTACATCTGCCCCGCACTCAACTTCAAGAAAAACTTTCATTGAAGTTTGCGGAGAGGGTTCATTTGGAGGAGGACATTATCAAGTTAGAAAATTTTCATAACCACTAGGAAGCAAATGTATCAAAAAAATTTCTTGTGGTGAAAAACTGTTCACTCAATTTGCTACACAATTCACAAGTGTTCGCCGACAATTTTCTTCGCCGAATTCAAAACATTTGGCTAACCAGAGAACCAACGGCAATGTCGAGTTGCTCACTTGATGCCGATACTCTGTGGAAATCAGCATATGAAATCTGTCGGCAACCATTGGAGGGAACTCTCAGAGGAGCAGAAAACGCGGCCGCTCCACCCAAATCATTGTGGAAACGATCGCTTGAAGAAGAAATATATACGTGAATCGGGAAATTGTTGGAGAATCGCAGGTACTCGCTTTATACACTCAAACTTATCAATAAGAGACTACGTCTGGGGATTTATGTTTCTCTCCTATTCGCAGGTTTTCTCTTATTCAAAGTGAAAGTCAAGATTTAAAATTTTGTGCTGTAACACACTGGAGGTATTCGGCGGCAAAGAAACATTGGTTATTTTCGACAAATCCATTGTCCATGAAAAGTAGAGTTTTACATTTTTGTTCTTTCATTCGGCCATTAAACTGTGTCAACCAAGTATTCATAATGACAGTAGTCTGAACTGAATTGGCATCAAGTTTGTATCGATGTTCTTAAAACAAAGCGGTTTTTATGTATTACCGATGACAAGTGGCTTCTCGAATGTTCCATCTGCAAGCAATCATAACATGACACGTAATTTTTCTTTCGACATTTTACCGCCTGAACATTTTTCTCCTTTGAACACTATCGATTTTTTTGGAACTGCCCGAAAGAAATGTGCAGTTTCGTCGCAATACGCAATGTCTTTTTCATCATAGCCAACAATGATCGTCGACAATTTTTTTTATAGTTAAAAATAATGAGCATCAATATAAAAAAAGACACGTCTGCGACGTTTTTCGCTTGGATAAAATTTCGCACGAGACTCATCTCTTTTGCTTATTGGAAGGTTCCACCTTAAGTTCTCTTATTGGCAGGATAATTCTTATGATAGTTCAAATACGGTTCTATCAATAGTATCCTGTTAAAATTTGAGGTCGATTGGACCAAAACTGACGGAGATACTTTATGGCCCCGGAATCGATGATTCTGTGTAAGTATATAAAAACACAGTGTTAAAACTTTAAGTGCGTTTTTCTCGAATATAAATGTTCAAAGCCGGTGGACACTGTAACTCAAAAACTACTTGACAGATTCTCTTGAAATTTGGTACACTCTTTTAATACATAAAAAAACCAGGTATTGACGTCGATTTTTTTTTTTTTGCATTATAATTATTTTTACAATAACAAATATTGTGATTTTTGCATAATTTTAAAAAAAAAAATCGTTTTTTTTTTTGGCTTCAAAGTTAAACCAAAATTTTAAAAATCGTCGAACTCATAAACTAACTGAATTTCATAAAATTTTTTGATTTCAAATGATCTAGTGATGAGTCCACCGCAAACCACCTTTTTTTTTTTTTTTTGAGGTGTCCGCGGAAATTTGCTGTCAATGGCTTTATTTTGAAATATTTTTTCCATGAAATTTTCACAGAATACTCTTTAAATATTTTACTTTTATATTGGTTTTTAAGTAAATAAAATTATTATTACGATATCACTAAAAAAAATTCTTAAACTTATGCTTAAAATGTAGCGCTCAGACCCTACCACCTCCTGAAAGCATATTGCACTATCCCATGTCTGAAACATGAGAATGACAAGTCATGCACGTACTAATATGCATTTTTCGAGTTAGAAACTCAAAAATCGTTTAAGTTTTATCATGAACTTACTGCATTGTATTTTAAATATTTTTAAATATTTTAGGCCCCTATTGCGGTTGTCGATTTACAATAGATAAACGCTTTTATTCTATTAGCGATTTTGTTTGGTATTGTGTTTTGATAGATAAGATTTTTTTTATTTTAGTAGATATTTCTTTATTTTTTAAATTTTTCACGCAAAATATTTCAAACTGAATGAAACTAAACGGCTATCTCAAGAAAAATAATAATATTTCAAGTCATAATGACACAATTTTTTCTATTAAGTTTCGTAATACCAAAATGGCATCGTTTCTATTAAATCGATGGCTATCGATTCTATCGCAAATCGACAACCGCAATAGGGGCCTTAGTTTTTTTTTAAAAAAGTAGTTTAGAAAAGGTAAAAAAAAAAAAAAGTTCCCGAAAGTCGAAATTTTTATCTTTTCTCAAAAAAAAAATATCCGATATTCTTATGGCATCGGATAGCTTAAGAAATTACGCGTCTAATGAAATACTCCAAATGTCGGCATCTTAGTTCAATCATATAAAAAATCTACTAAGAAAATTTCCTCTATCTCAATTTTACAGGTATTTCAAGAAATTGAGATAAGCAAAACATCAATTATCTCGAAATGAATTTTTTTTGAGATACGTCTTTTTCGCTTAGTACGGCAGTATTACTATCCTAAAAATTTAAGTCAATCGAAAAAAAAAAATTATCAAGAATTTCTCGTATTCACCTCATATGAAAAAGTTTTAATTCAAACTTTCTCGTTTCGATTGTTTCTAATTAGTTCATTTGGCAACTCTACACATTAACGGTACTGGATTAGTTTGACGGTTGTTAGTTGATTTAAGCGATATTTCCGCACACATAAGGTCAAAATTCGGAGTAACAAAAATATACAGAATCATCAACATAATCATGTTGTACACATGAAACAAAAAATTATTTTACTTAGCAACGTTCTACCAAGATCAAATAAAATATCAAAAGAAAGAAAAAAAAAAAAACAAATCATTTCACTGTATAGTAATATCGCTAGCGTTGCATGATTTTTTGTCTTAGCACTAGGTTTGCTATGAGCTGCTAGGCAACAGCAGAAAGAAGGCTATCAATTCTCAAGTATATAAATTTTTTACACAATTACATTGTGGATCTCTATCACTCATACACACATTTTCAAGTACATACATATAAATTTATAAACAGCCAATTTCACTCAAAACAGTGGAAAAAATGTATTCGGTTCAGTAAATGAAAACTGGAGAATATATAAACTGCACTTTGATTTAGTTAATATCCCACCCAGCAAAGCTTTTATTTCAGAATTCTATAATGACTTGCTGGTCAAGACCTGTTATACGCTCGTAATGTGCTGTGACATAGGTATAACATTACCGTCGCCAACATTACTCTGCACGTATCTTACCGTATAAATCAAGGGTTCCAATCATGTTTCAGTTTTTAATTTACTATTAATAAAATAATTTAAAAACAAAAATTGATTTCATTGAGATTTCAAACTGCGACGTTTCTAGAATGCGATCCCATTCCTTAGCTAGCTCGGCTACAGAAAGTTAATCTGATACAAAACAAAGTTGAATACGTAAATAAAATTAAATCGGGATATTAAAAAAAAAAATACTTCTCATCATGATTCAACCAAAATAATAATCATGATTTAACCATGATTTAATTATATAGGTTGGAGCACGTTGTCAAAATTTTAAAATACAACCCTGGGACACCTCTTCGCAAATTGTCAACAACATAATCAAAACAAAGGAAAAAAGAAGATAAAATATCAAACTTATGTGAACAAAATTAAAGTTAGTGGCTTTAACGTGGAGATCACCACCAATCAAGCTGAAACCGGATTGTGTAACCTTCAGGATGTAATTAATCCTGCCTTTAAGACTTGGGAGCTTCAAGATTACTTGTATGTACGTGCTATAAACCATATAGTCGCAGTACCACCGCAGGTACATGCTGTGAAATAGTTGAACAGAACTCTATTCCATTCTGTACTCGATCCGCTGTCGACGCCTTCCCTCTTTCGTGGGAACACAAAGAGGCAACCGCGCGAAATAACTCAAAAAAATTCGGCATAGTAACTCACTTAAACAAAGACTTAAAAGAAAAATTTCACACGCAAAATAAAAAATCAATTTATCTTTGCGAAACAAATGTTTTTGTTTTTCTTTTTAACCAAATTATCACTTTTTGTTGTGCTCGATTTTGACAATCCGCGAAGAGAAAATCAATAGAGAAAGAGGCACTATCTGGCATCGCTCCAACCATGTATAGTTAAATCATGGATTTAACTAATATGGTTGGAGCCATGCCAAATGATGTCTCTTTCACATTATCTATGCGAAATGTCAAAATAGAGCATGATAAAACGTGACAAGAAAAAAAAAAAAAAAAATTTTATGTAACGCAAATTTTATATTTCACGTGTGAATTCCTTATAAATGTTTATTTTACTGAGTAACTATGCCGAATTTTTGTGAATTATGCCGCGTGATTGTTTCCAAGGAAAATATTTTCACAAGCAATTTCTTTTGTTTGTTTTGATCATTATATTGACAATTAGCGAAGAAGTCTTCTATGCTCTCCTAGTGTTGCATTTTCAAATTTTGACAACTTCCTCAAATTTATATATTTAAACCAAGATAACGGCACGGCCAAATGTTGCATTTTCCTCTATTATTTTCTTCGCCAAAGGTCACAATCGAGCAAAGCAAAACATTTTGTTTCGCTAAAGCCTAATTTCCATGCTATCTTTCTTGATCCCATATCAGGGATATCAAATCAAATTTTTGTAAGAAAAAGCATGCGAACAGAACCTAATGCGCTTGGAGAATGCGAGAGTGAATAGCATACATATGCTATCTTTATCGCATGTGATGTCCTCCCTGATATTCGATAAGTTCAAGAAAGATCACATGGAAATTAGGCATAATGCTATTTTTTTAAATTTTCTTGTGATTATGATTTTAACAATTATTACCGATGGCTGAAGCTCTCGCAGTGTTGCAATTTTGACCATTTGCTTCTGCCTTAATAACTGTATCATGCTTTTTATCGATTAATTTTCGGACTACTCAGCTTATTTGCCGCTGGGACAGTTGAAAAATATATTAAATGTTTTTTTTTTTCTCTCAGCAATTTTAATCCATAATTCTTCTTTTTTCAGAACCGATGAGTGACCACCACGTTTTCATCCCGGAAGAACTAATCCAATTATGCAGCTCAACATTTAGACCATAGATGGGCAAAATTTTGACAACAGAAGCTACTTACAACAACAGACAAAACCCCACTACACATTCGATCTCGACAGCGAAAAAAAATCAGCAATAACTAAACCAAAAACCAATTCAAAGAATCAAGCAAGAGCATGAGTGTAAAAATAACAGTACACTGACTAAACGAAATGAGAGAAGCTGTTCTCAATGTGCGCATTGTTTTTTTTTTCTGAATGATGTAACAATAATTCCAATCCCGTGATGTGGTATAAAAAAACCACAACGATAAAAATGTGTGTAGCAGTGGTTGTTTTGGTTATTTTTCTTAAGAAAAACTATGTGTTGTAACGTGTTTGTTGTAAAGAGCTAAAATTGGCTCATTTTTCATATTTTGCCCACCTATGGCTTAGAATAACCGCCGAAGGCACAATCTGTTTAACTGTCTGTGTATGCAAATGATTTTGAAATTTTCTGCGAAATCTTTATTGAGGTTGAAGACATGGCGAAGCGAATGAGATGGGCGAGCAATGAGGATAAAACCAAATAAATACATATTGTATATAAACAAACCTACATCTTTTTATTGCATAGAGCAAAATGTTATAATCGACAACTACAATTTGGAGGTAGTAAAGGAGATAACCTATCTAGTAGCAATAAATTATTTAGACACATTAAATTGATTCATTTTATCATATGTGCAGTTCATAGCAAATATAATTACAAAGATTTGACGCTCTTAATTAACCGTATTTGCAAATTAGTAATTTCTTTATAAGCCCATGTTTGTGGCATATCAATTGCAAAAAAATAAATTATGCTTTCTTCATGTGTTAATAAAATAATATGTTGAAGGACCAGCAACAAATAAATAGTTTAGTTGTTTCCAGTTGACAATCTAATATATATCCAAGCGACACATTATATTATTTTTTACCCAACTATATTCATCATCTGAAAAAAAATTTGCCAATTTTCGCAAAGTAGCATTTTTTTAGGAGGAGGTTGGCTTAATTTTACTTTAGCTCCATTGTCCAATGATAATTAAACTAAACTTTTCTTATGTTTATTTTTTATTCTTAGCACAAATATGTAATCAAAAAAAGTCCCTCGGAACTGATTTCAGATATATAGTCATCGGAAGTTGCGGATATAACTTTTGTAAAAATCCTTATAAGTTGAGAACCCCTGAATCGATATCAAAAATATGGGTGTCATAACTATGTTTTTATGGTCAAAAACAACAGCAACAACTATTACAACAACAAAAATTATAATAAGACAATTCTCATATAAATTAATAATTATTTAAAATGTAAGGTTATGTTCAAAAAAAGGAACGCCACAGGAGCGCGCGATTGGAGATTGGGAGTTAAAGTAAACCTGTGCCAGGAGGTTTAATAAAAATTTCAAAGTGGAAGCTTTATAGTTTTTTTTTGTCCTACTCTTCCACCGAAATCCAAACTGATAAAATTAGTCCACGTGGATGAGGGGATCGACGACAGAGGCTATAATTGTGCCACGTGGTTTGTGGACCTGTGCAAAAAATGTGTTGCTAAAGTAAATTTTTGTCCAATTGCTGAACCTAACAAGAACTTAAGCACTTTTTGTTAAAAGGTCATTTTCCTAGATCGGAACATTTAACATTTGCAATTTAACAGAAGCAAAATAATTTCTACCACCGTGCGCAAACAATACATACACACAAAAATATCACTCGTAACATTTGGTTGTCTCACTCATAAAACACACATTCATACATGAATCGTCGGTCGTCGTTCCCACTCAAATCAGCACTTTTAGAACAAGATGAATGAAAAAAAAAAAAAAATTATACAAAGAAAAATTACAACGAAGCAAATAACGAAGAAAAAATCAAGACCTAACAGAAGAATGTGCATGTACGTTATGAAATCAATATCTCTTTTTCATACATATTTTCTTATTACAATTTGCATTTCTATTTTCCGATTATCACAATTTTAAGAATCACATTATATTTACCTGCTGCTCTAGACCTGTGCCATTTTGGTTAATAGCATTACTCATATTACCCTCCAATCAGTTGCTTGTTTTTTCTTTCTTTCCTTTTAGGAAATTTTCACCTTTTTTACACTCTGCTTAGTACAATTAGAAAGAAAATTTTTTTATATAGAAAAATGTCTTCTTTTAACTAGGAAAAAGTTACTTGATATTTCAAGCGTTTTATAATTTATTAGTTTATTTCTTTGTATTCTTTTCTAAATATTAAATACTAACTGCAGTATTTCTTGGCTGTTTTTAATATAGTTTAATCAGTTTTTAACAGCAAAGTTGTTAAGTCTTGCACAAATGTTCACAATTTTTTGAGCACACGAACGAAAACGCGTCGCACCGTCTTCTTCCCCGTTTAGTAAAAGGCAATCGTCAAAAAATGGTCGACAAATCAACGAACGAACAGCCGAGATGATTTTGACGATTCGTTTTTCGTCGAGTTTTCTTTCGTTTATATTAATCGATTTATCGTCGTTTTTCGTGTTATCGAGCTTGCGCGTTTTAGTTCAGATGGATGTGTTTAACAGTTTGTAGGGGGTGTGTTAGCTGAAAATAGAGTTGGAAAACTAAATTAAATTTTGATAGAATAGGGCCGAAAATTGTTAGATAGAAATTTATAAATTAAAAATTTTGAAAGAAATTTCAATTAACGCTTACCAAAATTTTTCTTTTTATTGAGTTGATTGAAATTTTTATTATATATTTAGGTTGTAGAATTTACTGACTTTGCAAGATAAATAAAAACGATCACGCGTTTACACATCAGACCCCACTCCAAATTTCATTATTTCACATGTGCAATTATCCGTTGCATGATAATAAGATCCTGTACATAAACAATAAGTTTTAGAAAAACAAAATTTTTTCTTGAAGCAAAATTGTGGTGATTGAGTCGGAATGCATAAGATCATAACACAAACAATGACTTTGGAGGGGCTTTCGGCCGCAGTTTAATATAGCATACGCTAGTACCATAAGCCTTAACCAAAATAGACGTGACGAGACGGTAGCAATTGAACGAACGTTTGCACTCGTTTCGCCTGTTTTGACACTTAACCCAAAATTTTACGCTAGCCAACGAACCGAAAAAGCTGTTATGACGAGCAGCAACGTTTTGAAGTTCGGTTCTTACGGAACTCTTACGTCTCATCAAAATGTTTCGTTCACTTTCGATCAATTACGTAGGTTCATTTTGGCTATCAACATAGGTTTACATACACTCGAACTTACTCGTTATGTCTCGTCTCGTCTATATTAGCTTAGGCTATACTCTAGTAGAACATACTCTAGTGGTCCATGGCCGAAGAACTCCGCGAAGCCGGTATTAGACATATGAAAGGATGTAAGTCCTGAGCCACGGCCGAAGACCGTTCACTTACCCTTACTTTAACATGGAATTACTGTGACTAGCGATATCTGTGTTGGATAAACTCTAGTGCGATTTTCAAGCTAAAAAAAAATGTAGGAGACGTTTCCATGCCCAACTTATGTATTTATTCTCGATTAGCATGCTGAACTGATTAAGAAATCGCAGAATAATACTTTTACATACATCTCAAAAATAACACTCTGCATTTGAACAGTTAATTTTGACAACTAGGGTAGTATCATTATACTGCATGGTACGATTACCAAGGTAGAATTAACTTGTCAAACTTAAATTATGCAACCGTGGAAAGTTGTACTATCGCTGTCACGAAGAACAAAACAAAGACGAGAAGTCTGAAAACGCGCGCTTTTAGCTATGAGTAGTATGTCTAAACAGAATTGGGACGTGCGATTTTTCTTCTGTTTTTCCTATACGTTCGTTGTGAGTACAAAATTGAAACTAGAAAATTTATCGCAGAGAAATAGAAAAAATTTTATTTTTTGGTGCGATTTGACACAGCAGATAAATCGCACGTCCCAGCTCTGTTTAGACATTGTAATTTGGAAATATCGATGCCTTACCTCAGCTCATTTTGAAAGAAAGGTAGCCCTACAAATAAAGAACTGTCATACCTTGATAATTGTACAATGGTTCCATCAAGCTGTGAAACTCATACCTGATGTGAAATTGTTTGCCCCATTATATGTCAACTTTCGAGGATTTTATATTGGTCGGACATATAATTTTGACATTTAAGGCATCGCATCATCATAAGTGAACCATATTTTTTTTACTAACTCGCCTACAAGATAAGGGAATGTCAGAAGATCTCACAAAAAGTTGTTTCGTGTTAAATTGGGATTACATTTTGTTTTATGCAAAAATTGAAAGCGTAGAAGAAAACAGCAATTGATTGAATACACGTAAAATTAGTTTTAAAGAATTTTTGCCAATAGAAATCGCACAAAAAACTTATTAAAAAACAATGAGCAAACTAGAAGAACCAAAAAATGATTGGAATATTGATGACGACGATGACAATTGGGATGAATGGGGTGATGCTGAGGAAAACGTCCCAGAAACTGATGGCGAACTAATAAAAGTCGCTTCTGCAGCAACAACAACAAAACAAAATATCAATGCCAGCGAAAATCTCAACAGTATCAAAAATAAAACAAAAGACTTGGACGACAGCAACAGCAATAAACAACAGACACAAGAATCCATTCCACAAGAAACTACCACCACTACTGATAATTCATGGGGAAGCGTCTGGAAACCATGGGGAGGAGTTGTTTCTTCAGTTTTCTCTACAGCCACAGAAGGCTTAGGTAATATTACATCTACTGTTAGTCAGGGATTAAATAATGTTATTGGAGTACCGGAACCAGAGGAAATGGCGCGTATAAATGCAACAGAAAGTGCGGCAGCTGAAAAAATTAAGGACAATGACGTGAAAATAAATGCAACTAAAGTTAACGAGAGCGAAAGTAAGACCGAAGTGCAGCATGGTTTTGGATTAGGTTTAGTTTGTGGTGTGACAACACTTGGCTCAAAAGTACTTAATACGGGCCTCGATACACTCGAAGGGATTGGCAAGAAAACTATGAACATATTACAAGAGAACGATCCACTTTTGATGAACAAAAGAAAGATGCTTGGATTGGAAACAGAGAAGCCAAATTTAAGCGAGGTAACTTTGAGTTTTTGTCTTAAAATAATTTTGCTTTTCCTTTAGTAAAGATTAATATTAATATGCAAATGCACTTTCGAAAAAATATGTGTTGGGTTGGTAATTTGTCTAAAATTTTACGAACAATTTACCGCCATAGCTTCGTAAACAAATATTTTCAGCCTACTTAAGCGTCTGCACATCAGCACAAAAAAAGCTTAAGTCGCAGTGCCTGCCTTCTAGGGGAAACTTCCGTCTTGACCTAAGAGTCTTCATTCGCTTAGCTAAACTTGAGCTTAACAGCCCTTTCATGGTTGGATACTATCTCGCCATATTATTCGCCGAGTAAAAAATTATTATTTCTTCTCGGCGACTAAAACGCGAGATAATAGCCAACCATGAAAGGAGGGTAAATGTTGACTATGAAATGACTCATACTGAATGTCAAAAGTATTGCCATTAGCTAAACCTGAACACAATTCTGGAATGGTACCTTGCCTGCCTTAGCTAGCAGACCTCTATCTTCTTGTGTTTATTAAAAAGCCATACTATCTATAAACTAGTCGGAAAAATCCTTTGAAATCATGAAGGTCCCGAAAGGGAAAAAAGGATTTTTTCCGAAAAAAATAGCTAAATTGAATATGGTCGCTTATAAAGTTTGTAACAAAAAAGTCCTTTGACTTAATAAAATCAATCTGGTAGTAATAAACATAAACAAAAATAATTTTTTTTTTAGATTCTATGTGATGCTGCAATTTTCTAATGGTTTCCTTCACCATCAAATGATAGACTTAGCATACGAAATACCTCCTAGCGACTGCACTAATTCTTTTTCTCTAATGTTTTATTGTCAATTTATTCTATGTGCTTTTAGATACTCAAAGAAGCCAAAAAGGAATCGGATCAAATGGAAAACACTTTAAAGGAGCTTAAGCTAGAAAAATCCAAAGAAATGTTACGTTTTGAAATACTTTTCGAAAACAACTGTGGCCTAGTGCATTTAGAAGCTTTAGAAATTCTTTCTAAAGAGTCGACAATCAAAATACAGTCGTTGCTAAACTCCGTAAGTGGCAATGCACTCACTGAGCTGCAAGAAACGCTAACCGAAGTTAAAGAACTGTTTGAACTCGAAGACCTAGAGGGTGACAGTGAAGGTGAATACGACGCAAATGAGTTAAGCGATAAGCTAGTGGCAGCCATTGAAGATGCGGAATTACAAATATCTTTTGATGACATAAAAATGTAAGCCTATATTTTCTAATAATTCTGAGATATTCAACTTAATATTTCTTACAACTTCATAACAGAATTTGGTCCGAAACCCTTGAGTGGTTAAATGTTTCCGCTGTCGATGCAGATGTGCAGCAAATATTCGCTAAAGGTACAACTACACTGGCTGAAACCTGTGCTTTGGAAATAAATAAATTGCATAAAATTGCTGAGTTACTGCTGGTCAAGGAACATCATAGTACGGCTAATGAAGTCGATAGCATTGTGCAGTTGTGCAAACATTTTTCAATGCATTTAAATGGATTGACAAATCGTTTTGCCTCTACACTCAATGGGCAGCAATCTGATGAGGCAAAAGCAAAAGTTAACACTTTGTTTGGAGAGTTGTGTTTGGCTGTAAGGGAAATTGAAAAGGCGTATAAGTTATTTTTACCTATTTTGCAAATTGGCGCTGTGTAAAGTAAATAAATTCCATTGTTTTAAAATTCTGCAAATTGTTTATCTTTTTTTTTGTTTATTTAAAATGCTAATTTATATATTAAAATAAAATATTTCATCACAATAAATTGTATGTTTAGAGATTAGAAATAAGCTTTATATCGGCACAATGAGATGGTAGTAATGCGCAGGGACATACATCGACATTTTTGCAGTCATCTCCGCTGTGGGTTCACGATTGTGGCGTAAATAAGGGACCTACCGCCTTGTAATCCTTCAGCAAGATTTCTTCTTTACTCTAAGAATTGTCAGTGAATGATTTTCGGGCATTGTTTTTTTTCTTTCTTACAAGAATATTATAGAAAGTGACTTCATTCAAGTATAAAAGTCTGGCTGGCGAAGCAGGCTGCATTTCTCTAGTAGAACCCATTCTATAGACGTTGAGACAGCAAATTCTTTTTATACCAACGTTATATATGTACTTCATGCGAAAGGTCTATCTACCATAGAGCTTAGACTTATTTTTATCAAGGGACCCCAAGTCATAAGTTGGAAGCGAAGAAGACATCTGACGAATTTTATTTGTATAGATAATGACATTGAGCTAATGGTAAAATTAAAAAAAAAACTAGAAAAGAAAAAGAAAAACTACGTAGAAATAAATATATTGTTTTCAAGGTCCTACCAGGAAAACGCAATGTTACTCGCCTGCCAGACCTTGATATTTAATGACTTGGGATAGTTGCGTAGATAAATACAATTTAAAATTTTTATTTGACGTTGCTAGTTGATAAATTGATTTTTTAGATGGCGAGACAAAAGACTAAATATTGCATTTAACTGACTAGCTTACTTTTCCCAGATAAAACAATTGCTCTTTCTTGTCAAAATTGAAAAGTTATTAATATAAGTCAGGTCGCAATAACATTAAATGCCTATGGATTTTATCGTAATTTATTACTAACTGTTATTCAATGCACTAGTTTTATTTATACTTTCATCAGCGCTGGGATAAAGAACAGTTTACATTTTTTTTAAATTTTTACAAAATTTTGATTATGATTATTATTTATTCAGTGCTCTATTTTCAATGTAGAAAGTTATTAGACTGTAACATAATATCTAGACTACAATCTCATCGAAAATGTTCATTAACGAAATGAGAACAGGAAGATTTGACCTTCCTTAATAATTTAAATAATGGATGTAATTTGAACTCAACTATGTATGTATTATATTTTGGAAATTCGACGCAACGAGTAACGGATAATCAAAATGTAAGCAGAGCCAGCATCGTTGCGTTACAAAATCATAAAAAGCAACATTTGTTTGTTTAATAAAAAAAAAAAAATTAAAAAAAAAAAATAAAGTTAACTTCTACCACGAACAGTACTTATGCTCACATTATGTATATATTTTATATACATATTTGAATGCAGCATGGTATTAAAATCTGAGTTCGGGTTTGTATTTAAGCATATACCTGTAATGAAAAAAAAACAAATTAAGTAGTTAAAATCAATCAGAAACTTTTTACAAAACTTATTACTTGTCCAGAGTTTCCCAAAATGTCATCAACACTGCACGATCTAAATGCCGTTTATTTTGCGAAAGATTTAACATTGTCACTGACCATTTAGCAACATTAGCATCCAATTTCAATTCACTAAAGCGTAAATGAAACGCACAAACTGAAACAAAAGTGAGAGTGAGTTTGTTGTATCAAAGAAGTTGGTGTAAAGAAACAAATATTCCAAGTTTGAAATATATTGGATCGCAAAATGTTAAACCTACGGTCAAACGAATGAGTAGAATTGGGTTTTATTTTCTGATACGATACGTTTTGTATCCTATGGGATATTTAATAAATAGAAGACCCTCTGTAACTTAAAGAAAAATTCTTTGGAAATTATCTACTTTTTCGCCAAACCCGGAATATCGGAATTTATATCTACTTCTTTGATTGTTTTTGCTACAATACTACACAAGCATATACTTACTTTTCGAGAAAATTTCTACAGGGTTACTATCCCAAGGCCAACCTTTAAATTGCCATGCTGGACCCATTACAAAAACGGCAACAACACGAGTCCAATCTTGAGCCGAAAGTTTTTGTGGATTATCAATTACACGATATGGTACTGTCATATTGTTTCTCTTGCGCTGAAAATTTGATAAATAGGTGGAATTAAAAAATTTGTTAAAAAAAGTTTTTAAGTAGTGCCAGAGTAGATATAAAGAACGATATTGCAATACGTTCCAAGCCCGGAATATCGTTTTTTATATCTACTTCTTTAGTATGGCGTTATTATCAGACACAATAATGGTATTCATCTAAACGCGAAAGTTCCTCATTTTGTGCAAATTATCCATTTTGTGCGGTGTATTTCACGAACGCCCTTTCGAATATTTTGTGCAACTTGTGGAAGTTGATGAGCATGTAATTTTTTTGTGAGAGCATCGTATGGAAAAGAGAGTGACAAATACAAAATATGTAGACAATAAAATTTTTCCTGAGAGAATTGTATGGGAAAAGAGGATGACAATTGTACAATTTTCAGCGCAAGTTTGCGCTACCAAATTGTCGCGCAAACTTTTCTAGTTTGTTCAAAAACCTTTCCATACGATTTTTGACAGTTCGTTTGCGACGGCGTAAAACTGCACAACTTGCACAGCTTGCGAGGGTTTTGCACGTTTAGATGAATACTTATATTAGTGGTATTCATCTAAACGCTCAAGTTTTCCATTTGTGCAAATAGGCAATTTTGCGCGATGTGTTTCACGAACGCCCCTTCGAATATTTTGTGCAATTTGTGGAAGTTGATGAGCATGTTATTTTTATGTGAGGGAATCGTATGGGAAAAGAGAGTGACAACAATTGCATAAATTAGCAGCGCAAGTTATGTATAGTTCTAGTTCTAGTTTGTTTAAATAACTTTCCATACGATTTTTGACAGTTCGTTTGCGACGGCGCAAAACTGCACAACTTGCGAGGGTTTTGCGCATTTAGATGAATACCCATATTGTATTTCATACAATTTGTGTTGGAAACAGCGCTGTCTGAAGTTTGCTAGCTTATCATATTTTCAATATACGATCTAAAAGGTTTGAATAAAAGTCCCAACGTACCTGCAATAAAACTTCATTATCTCTTATACCACCCTGTCGTTTCTTCTCTTCTGTTCCAATAAATTTTAAATCTTGTAAAATCTCCTTTGCATTATACATCGTTATTAGGCTGGTATTTGCAGATGGTATAATTATAATTGGCGTTCGTGAAGTGCGTTTTTGTGCTCTCTGTGGCACCTGTCGTGCCTGGTTATTAGGCAAAAGTTCTTTGGGGCGTCCATGCATTGCTGCTCACAAAGAAAATAACGATACAAAATGTTTGATAAGTGTAGCCAAAAACAACGAACCTGCAATTTGAGGTGCCATATTTGCTTTACGCTGTGCCAATGAACCTTCTGTTACAGATTTTAGTGACATGCCATGATATGTTCCCATGGTATCAATTTTGAAACCCTCAGTATCTAGAAATTACAAAAAAATATACAAATTAAATAAAATACTTATCCAGAAATATGCAAAATTGCATTACCTTCTTTTTGTCTATTGAATCGTTCCTGATCATAACGATTATATTGTGTTAACTGAGGTTGTGGTTTTGAAATTCTGGCCGGTTCTGGCAATTTAATTATATTTTGTGCTATCGGACGATTACGACCCTCTTCACGAGCCTTGATGCCCTGCAAAATGGCTAAAATATTCTTTGCAAAAAGTTTACCAGTGCTCTGCAAGATAGTGGTTCGAGTACGCCATTGACGTTCTCTACTTATAATGTCCTTTGTCGAGTCAACATCGAAATCTAATATAGCGCGCAAATCAGTACCCATGGCTTCTTCATTGTCTGTACGTTTGATAGTGGTACGTTTGTTGGCTAAACGTTTAGCTTTGATGGCAGCAATTTTCTCAACCGACATTGTTTCCGAGAGCGACTTGATGTTGTCAATGTTGACTGAGACTTCTTTTTTGTTAACATCCCAACGTGCTGCTAGCTGTTCCCGTACCTTTTGCACTTGTGTATTATCTTCGAAGCGCGCCTTCTTAGAAACCATATCGGCGCTGGTGCCATCAGTCTCGATGGGACGTTTTACTTGTGTGGGAATTTCAAGTGGAGCACTTTTGTCAATGCTGGCACAAGTAGGGGTCTCACCATTCAGATAGGCCAGTAGTTCTTTACGATCGGGTCTGTTTACAGCAGGAATATCTTCGGCCTACACAAGAAAGGTAGATATTAACACTAATGTTTTAAGTACAAGTAAAGTTTCTATTCAAAGCACAATAGCAGGAAAAGATTTTTCGCAGAAATTATGGGTTTACGATTATTGGAGTTTTTACTACATCCTTAGAACTGTAGTAAATATTTTGGCAGCAACAAGATACTTACAGCACATTGTCGCACATATACAGAATGCTGCAATAGCACATTCTTCAGCAAATATAGGAGACACTCTAGCGTATAGTATTCGCGCGGCGCCCCCTTCTTTCCAGAACTGCAACAGAACGCAATTAGTTAAAATCATATAAAACTAAATAAGCCCGAGTTCTCGTCCACTCACCCATATTTAAGATAATTTGTTTTAACATTTTTTGGCCATGAGAATTCACCAAAAATTATTTGATTATCACGTTCGATAATTTCTTTTTTGTTTATGTTGTATTGGCGCAGCAAACTCAGCGGATCCGCCATTGTTGTGTCTTTTGCTTATTTAAATTGTTTGGGCACACAAAGTTCACTTTAAAATATCTTAATTGGGAAAAATGCACTATAAAGTTAAATTTTTGATTTTTTTTTACAAAACACTTTGCAAACTGTTAACGAATTCACGATATTTTTCACTTTTTATGCTCTTGTTCTTGTCGCTTATGCGACTTGACGGTTGGCAATGACGTATTGTAAACGTCAACGTAAACATGAGCCAGGAATGAACTGTGTTTAATATGAAATAGGGTAAAGTAAGCATATTGTGCTGTACACCATTGTGCGTATATTTTGACAGGATATAACTTTTCTCACTATGCGGTATAAATTAAAACCAAGAGTTTTTTTAAAAATACATTTTATATATTTGATACTAATGAATGAACCACTGACAGAAAAGTTCAATATTAATGTCAGAAAAAATCATATCAATGTATTTTCTATGAAATCTTTTATACAACAGATCTGATATTCTACTATAAACAAAACATCAGATGCTAAATAATCCACTAAATTAACGTTTGCATTTCGTAGAGCTAGAAAATTTGTTAGAAAATTATATTTGGCTTAGTAATGCAGCCCAGTTTCAATTATGGTCGATGCTGTTAAAAACTTTGATATATTTATTGTACGTTGACAGGCTGCCCCTAGTTACAAGACATAGAGGTAATAATAGCTAATCGATTTTAAATTGAAAAATAGTTCTAAAATTGGTATCATATAAATAGTTGTGCGACAGTCGGCCAACTAATTATTTCCAAAATTCTTCAAGTTATTGTGCTAACTATTTGAGTGGGGTCAAAAGTCGCCCAACTATTTTGATTCATGCATGTGCATACCCTAAAGACAGTAAATTGCGTTAAAGTTCTTAGTACATTCTCGATTCTCTTAGGGTAAGCAACACAATAGACTGATTTTAAGGGCATTCGCGAAAAGTTGAAATGCCACGATAGCGCCTGTAATACTAGTTTCTTATCAAGATCGTGTGAGCGCGGAAATAGAAACGAAGCAAACGAAAATTATATGTTTTTGGTTTCGGCATTGACAGATGTGGTGTAACACACCTTAAATTAAACACAGCTAAAAAAGTTCCTTTTGGATTAAATGGTCGTTGATTGAATTAAAACCTAAAAGATTTATATTTTGCAAATTAGTAATCATATTTTAAACTATTAAATGCAGTTAATTGTTGCAAAATTTGTGTTGAGTTAATGGTTGTACATGGTAGTGAGATGGCCATGGTAATAACACATATTCGCAGGTGTATTGAACACGCCTTGTTTTGCCAATTGTCAAAAGCAGCGACAAATTTTCATCTTTCGGAATCCGGTTTTCGGTTTTTTTGCGTTTAAATTGTAAATAAAAGTGAAAAATAAGTGAGACTAGGTGGCCAAAGCATCAAATGAACCAATAAATTGAATGTTCGATGTTTTCATAAGGTCTTTACCACAATGTTTAACTAATTATCTGAACTCCATCCAATACATTGAATTCCTATGGGTCAATCGGCTGGGAAAATCGGTAAGCTGTTTTTTGTTTTTTTGTATAGAAATTTATGTTTTTGTAATAAGATTTGTAAAGTAAAATAAATGCAAATGTTTATTTGAAAGAATTAAGGTAAAATTAAATATAGTATAATGTCAAGTAAAAAACTAAGTCGACAAACAAAAATGAAGATGATGGAGCATGTGTACATTTTGCAATTTTTTCTGAAGGGGTGTGGGGAAAATGTACAAAAAAGGGAGGTAATTTTGTGCATTCTGCTTCCGCCTTTGGGGATTTCCTAATAGAAAATTACTATGAGTACAACATGCACACATAGTATGTCAATTCGTTGCATGGTTGCGCAGGAAAAGTTGAGTGGGATGAGTACTTTTCGATTTTAATTCCAAGAAATATGAAATCAAATTCCATTAATTCCATGGCAAAAGAAACAGATTCCTTTTTCGATTACATTCCAGTAATCAAATTTTGGAATTGAATAAAATTTAATTCCATTCCATGGGATTGTAATTCAGAGTCGGGTTTTTTCAATTCCATGGTAAAAGGAATTTGTTATTATATGATTCCGTACAAAGATTTGCAGCAGGAATAATTTCGTTTTCATGGACTTGAAAAAATCAATTTATAATTCCAGTTCCTTGCAATAGAATTACCATATTTCAATTGGAAATTCCCGAATCGTGATAAATATTTAGAAGTGGGGCTTCATCTCTAATCTTTTTTTAACCATCTAGGACAATTTTATATTGTAAGATACCTACATAGGTAATTTAAGGTAGGAGAATGAGTTTTTTTTTATTTATATTTTATACATAAAAGTTAGTGTAAGTGGGTGGCCTACGGTCGAGGGGCAGGTCTACAACTTATACTATAGTATATCCAAAACAACAATGCTTTTGCATTAAAATCATATAAGCTTATAAAATTTACTTTAATGTCAGAGAAAGTCTTAAAAATAAAGTCTTACCCCATCATTGGTTAGAAAAGGACTGAACTGGATACATACTTCTAAATCTGTTTTTATCGAAATCATTTGTTGCCATGGGGATTTTTGAATTTGTTAAGAAATTTGATTTTTAAAAGTTTGCAAAATAGAGGAGAGAATGGAAAATTCTTGGTGGATACACTATATGTCGTAGCTTTTTCGGGCATTCTACAGCATAAAAAATGGGATTAACCTTTCTATAGGGGATTAAAGTGTTCGCAAAAGGGTTCAAATATCAGTGAGTTTTAGGAAAACGTTACCTTTTTACCTTAATGACTTTTGAATTTATAATACTAAAAATAAAAATAATGGGTTTCCATTTTCTAGCCAAATGTAGCTTATTAAATTATAATAATTTGCTGCCTTTCCTTATCTTTACTTAAAGAAATGACCAGATAACTTATTTTAAATTAAAGAATACACTTATCTCTAAACAATAATTAAAAATTTAAGAAAATCAGTTATTTTCTGGGAAGCTATAAATTAGCTATAAATTAAAAACTTGTATAACTCGGTCTTCTTCACAGATAACATTTTGGCAGCAAATCAAAGGTAATTTAACAAGCTATATCTTGTTATAAATATTTTTCTTTATTTTAAGTTGATGAGATTCAGGATAAAAAAAATTGATAGCCATTTTTTTCGTTTCAAGCCCTTATAATAAAATCAAAGTTCACCCACAAAGACGATAAATTTACGAGACTTTGCAATCTCAAAATTCATTCCGTGGAAAATCAAACTCTGTTCCCCTTCATGCATCACATACAGTTTTTGAGTGAAATTTCGAGTGGGGTCTGATGAACTGTTTTTTTTTTTAAATAGCAGTCTTCTAAACTCTTCTCGTTTATAAATATTATTTCAAAAGTTGCTTATATATTAACGTTTTCTACAAGTATCATTTATTTCCGTAACCTGCTTCTATGGAACTATTCATATTAGACTGGAAGGTAGCGTTGCATTTTTCATAGTCATTTCCTGCCGCTTAATTTTTTTTTTGCAATTGATAGTTTAAATATGGCTGATAATCAAAATAAGCGTCAGTCGCCAGATTAGTGGTGGGCCTGGTTGTGAGAGGCCGACGAAAAAAATTTCGCTCAAGGACTCAGAAAGTAAGCCACAAGTAGAAAAATATGTTAAGACTAATGGAGATAAAAAGCACATCAATTTCATGCCCCAAAAATTTCCATACGACAAGATTTGATCATACGACAAGTATAGACCAAAAAATATCTTCAAGTTTTTTAAAATCATAATCTGCTTTTCTTTTTAAAGTGCGGTCCCTCGAAAACTTCAACTGTGGATTGCCTATAATTCATATATCGTCCTGCATCCACTTCATATTATTCCATATTATTCATATTATTTCCTATTGGAAAAGAGTGACGATGTTATCATTATCTACTAAGTCTAGTCGCTGCATAGATTTACAAAAAAAAAAATAAAAATCGGTCAAAACGATTCGATACAAACTTGAGATTTACTCCATATATAAAATGGTTTTAGTTCTTAAGGTAACAATTGGTCAAAAAATTAAAACAAAAATGACTCAATTTATACATTTATTTGCATGCCTTCAAATTTAACGTAATTTTCCTCTTAGAAAATATCGTCCAAAATTTTATTTTCGTTTTAAAGTTACATTTTTGTTTTGTAAATTTTTCTCTTTATGTTGTGCTAAATTTCTGCCAGTTTCCTAACTTTACCATCATCGAACATTTTACAGAGAATATCAAAAATATTTTCAATTTCATAGTACATTTGTTTGGTTTATCCCATCTTTGTCCAACTACCATGTAGACTGTTTCGAGACAGGTTGTTTTTCAGCACTCCAACTGCTAAACCTAATTCTAAGTAGATAGGGGGGCTTAGTATTCTATGACTACACTCCGACACCATTTGCTGTTTGTATAAAAGTTTAACCCTTTTTAAGGTAGCGGAAATATTTATCCCACCATCATATTTCAAAATTTTTGTTAAATGAATATTAGGGTAAGTTTTTTTTCTTATCGACAAAATTTTTTATGGATATCCTGTCTACATTTTTGAGCTATGGTAGTGACAAGTCGCCATTTTCACTGTGATTTTTGGAAGATTGAAATCGAATGATTTTCGGTACGACTGGATAAGTTTTTATAAATCTGTGATATCTGAAACTCGTGAACAATTAGTTGTTAGTATTTCTAAAGCTTATTTTATATATCATTGAAATTCGTGCATATTTTCATTTTTTGATTTCACAGATTTTTATGGTATAGGCTTTTTGTGGTGGTAAAAATATTCCCTTTGCCCGTGAATTTATGCCAGTTTTTATTGTTTGTTACTGATTTATATTTTGAAAATGAATGGTAAGGTACTGGATGACTTGGAAGTAGCATACGCATTGAAGATTTTTGGTTTACCTGATGATCTCAACGTGTCAAGATGATAATATGGAAGCCGATGAAGAAAAAAACAGTGAAAATTCAAAGAATTTTATGCTTTTGCCTTATAAAGGGTTAAAAAAATTAGTCATGGTCTACCAAAATTAAAATGTTGGTTCTTTTATTAATATCGTACACGGAAAAAAAGGTTTTGAAAAAAATAACGTGAGATATTCAAAAAAAGCAAAATAATCAGGAAAAATTGTCGTGTAGCCCTGTAATTTCTAATTTCAGGAAATACTCAGTATAAATTGATGCGCAAACTGCAATCATTACAGTCTAAAACTTTATTATTACAGTTTCAGAATGGAAAATATACAATGTGGTCTGGGAAATATTTAGTTAGCAAAAAGTACTAAATAATTAATGAAAATTTCATATGATCAACAAATAAAAATTACAGGGCAAACTGTTAAAACTTCAATAAGTAACACATAATAAATTATTTATCTTATGATTCGATATAACTTTTTTGTCACCTGCGTTGTACAAATACGACATAAAATGTAGATATATGGTTACAAGAAAATAATTATATGAATGTTGCCAAGCTGGTTCTCTGTTTCGTGCTATGTTAAAAAGTATAGTTAGGAAGTATAATGAAACATAAAATAAGAACAAAATTAAATAAAAAAATAAAATAAAAACAAAAAGTAAAATTTTCGTTTTTAAAATTTTTTCGGAGTAAATGAAAAATTTTACAGTGTGAGCACTGTAATTTTTCATTGACAATCACAATCAATTATTACAGCTTTTCGCTTACTATCTGGGCATTACAGGGAAAAACTGTAATTATTGTCGAAAATCCAATGAATTTTTACAGAATTTTTTTTTCCGTGTAGATAGTAAGTTTAAAAATTATTCCGATTTTTGTGTATTCATCCTCTTTACCCTGAACTTTCTGTTTTTGACATTGTACCACTTAGTTTTATTTTAGTTTTTTTAACTTTTTTTTTTAATGAAACTTTAGAAATTGTAGTTGATTTGTCGTATAAAATAAACTATATTATAAGTCAGTACTTCAACTCTCCTATTAAGTTTACTTGAAACGCATTAGTTATATCGTTGATAGTTAACGTTGTATTAATTTTTCAGGTTGGATCTGGTGCACACAACCAGGTAAAACATCACTTAACTTTCTCTTGGTAAAAATGTTTTTTAGTTTTCCAAAGATTATTGTGTATAAAAGTAGTTAGTTAATATTTAAAGTTATGAATTATGATTTTTTTATTATTTAAACCAATTCAAAATTAGTTAGCTAAATTACATTATATTTAAAAAAAAAATTATTCAAATATTCAAGTTTCAAGAAAGCTCCATCTATGTAGCATATTTAATCTAATATTGATTTTTTTTTGTCGCTATTTAAAATTATTATACTTTAATTAATTTGAATTATATGACCATTTTGAAATTTGGTGTTGGAATTGTGACAAAATTCTTTTCTTGCTTTTTTGTACAAAAATATTATAGTAGATTAAAATTGCCAACAAAATTTTACAACTTTCTAAGGCTCCGTAAGGAGCGTAGGTCCTGTAAAAATGTTCTATAACTATTTGAATCTCTGGTTCGTTGCTTTATGCTGTACTAGTTACTTCGATTCGATTCATAACATATAATTTTATACCAATCATCGCTACGATGTTCTTGGTATTCCTATGCATTTGTCAGCCTGAGGGTTTCACCGAAGCGCTGATCGATAAATTTCTTTAGCATTATTCCTGATCGTATGGCATAATCTATGTTGAGATAGAAGTGTAGTTAGTAGCCAAATTAAATTGGTGATTCGAGATTGTGCAGTACCACCAAATACTTAATATTTGCCTCTAGCAGGAATTTACGAAAGCTTGTATTCGTCGTGTAAGTATGCTTGTTAGGGATTATGATTCGCAAACATAAAGCCACATCAAACATTTTATTAAAATATTCGCAAGGCACAAATGCCTTAAAAAGTGCTGTGAAAATTACACTTATTTATAAAAAGTGACTTGCACGGGGTAATTTTCTTCGAATTCTGTAAAATAGAAATTTCTTTTGTGCAGATTAACAATTTATTTTTTTATTTACTCAAACCAAAATGTGGTTTTCTTATGACACAAAAGTCACTGAATTTTGAATTCGGTACTCGTTATATTTTTACTTTTTTTTTATATATGTACATACATACATACATAAATAGTATATATCAGGGATTGAAATAAGAAAAAATCATTACTGCAGTAAATTTGTTTTTTTATTGGCAATTTCTTAACAACATTGTTTTAATAGCTTATTCAAGTGATGAATAATAAATATTCATAGTATTAATTATCAGATATTATTATGACAAACACCAAGTCATCATTAGAAATCATTATCATTACTACGATTTTTTAAAATATTCTGAAATCATTATTGCAAATTTAAATTCATTACTGCAGAAATATGGCATTACTGCACCTTATTTCAATGCCTGGTATATATTATATATAAGTGATACTAAATTTTTGCTTTATATAGGGGTGTCACAAGTCATGAAAACATTTTTTTCTCGGTACTCCTTTATGTAAATTTATATAAATTAAAATTAAGTTTTCCTCAATTTTTTGATGTACAATTAATATTTTGATTATCATTTTTTTCTTAAAGAATGTTCTCTATTAAAGAGGTGTGAATTTTTAAATTTAATACGTTTCCGTAGAATTTTAAAATATTGACGATTTAATTAAAGTTGACTACAAAATACAAAAAACAATATCCTGTGCCGTAAAGTATTTCCTATCGTGAAATTTTCAAATTTCCTCTTGCAAAACGTTGGAATTCTAATGATACAAATCGACAGTCTTTCTTTATTCAATTCTGGCCAAACACGGTTATCTAAATATTATATCTATAAAACAAGGATAAAATCCCAAACCACGTTAGTAAGTCGTGCACACATGCTCAAAAATCATTTTGAAGATTTTTCTTTTTGCTTTAAGCATTGGAGAACTTGCCTGTGTGTACATATGTACATATAAAAAAAAAATAAAAATAAAATTCACGTTTATTCCACAATCGAAGAAACACATGTTGGGTCAGTTGCAGTTGCGCACTACCACTAACCAACCAACCAACCAAGTCCTTTTCATTATACATGCTATGTTACTCCCAGTGAAATTTACCTGCACAAGGATAAAACGACAGGACACGCAGTAAAATTGAATGCGCATGCTCTCGTACCTGTAAAACTATAAATTGTATTTTTCTATAATTAAATTTTTTTCTTCCTTTACTTATTGGGTTTCCCATGCTGTGCCAAGGGCATAAATTTTAAAAAGCTTTGTAAACATTTTGTAAGAAATTTAACAAAAAGAGATCATTATTTTGTAGGACATTTTTTTAGATTAAAAGAAATCAACCATTGAACCAGCTTCTTTATATGCCTATATTGTCTTTGATTTTGTGGATATCTTAGAACAGGTACTTTAATATAATGGTGCAGTCATTTTTTTAATGCAATATTTTAGTTATTTTGTTTGAAATAACGCTATGAAATCCTACATACTCTTAGGTTACAATGGAGCTGAAAATGTTTGCTTAACTTGACTTTGCTTCTTAGATTAGTTTGGCATTGTTTCTGTCGTTATTTATTTTTTACAATTTCTATTTACCGCATATTTTTTATCATTGTTGACATATTTAGCAATGATTGCGAAAGTAAAATATATTTTTCCTTTTGGGCTTACCTATACTATTTATGAATATGCTTATATGTGTGTTATTTTTGGCAATTATTTCATAAAATTATCATATAACTGAACTATTTTGATAAGAAAATTGATAAACTGTATAAATGTCTCTAATGCAAACACTCAAAAAGTCAATAAGCGATTAAATTGTTTAAACAATTTATTATCTATTGTATAATAAATTTGCAAAATAAAAATATTGCAGTACTTCGTTCACTATTGATCAAAAAACACAAATTAGTTATGTACGTGTCAGTTGGAAAGGGGATGATACTTGAAGTAATCTTGGAGCAACCCAAGAGAAGCAATGGATTGTTTCTTACTTAAACAGATCCTAACGGCAAATATTTTATAAACAACATCGATGAATAGTTATGTATACTCATTGTAGGCAGTAATGCTTACAACTGTAAATTCTTTTTACAAAGGGATGGCCGCTTTGTAGGCAGCTTGCCTACATCTCTATATACAATGTGTAACAAACGAAAGGCAGATTGCCTTAAAACATCGCTTACTAAGTACCTGTATAGCTTATCGAGTTGCCTACATCTCCACATACAAAGCATGCAGCCAACAGGCAAGACCCCTTCCATCTCCATATACAAAGCAAGCAGACTGCCTACAGCTTCATATACAATGTAGGCAGCCAGCAAGTAGACTGCCTACAGCTCAATATACAAAGCAGGCAGCCAGCAAGCAAATAAACAAAATATCACAGTAACAATTTCATTTGTGAAACATACAACACAAAAGGTATAGCTTTTCATACATGAAAAATCAGAGTACTTCATTGATTTTACGAAAAAAAAGTTATATCATAAATTGTAGGCAATTTTCTCTAGTTTCATTTTGTATTAAATATTTTTATCGTAAAATGAGTCAGAAAGGAGATATTGTGAAAAAACTGCTTTTAGGCGCCATTTTTCCAGCGAGCGGCAACAATACGAGGTGTCAAAGTTTAAATTCGAAAAGAGCACATCGAAATCTATAAAATAACTCATTTTCAAAACTACCGGAAAATTTTCCAGGCAAAACTACCAAATGATTTTCTTTTGGACATTTCTGCCCGCTGGGATTTGGGAATCACGCTCGATTATTCTTAAAGGCAGGAAACTGTTTACTGACACTTAAACAACTTAACTAGTGGCTGGCTGATTATGATAAAACCTTTAACATTATATACATATTATGGTTTAACAAGAAACATTACGAGGAATAAGATAATAGCAGCACCCTGTTTTGATATATTTCCCAAACCACGCCATTAATGAATGAGTCAGTAGCTCTCCGATGTATTAACAAATAGTGTAAAAATTTCTTTATCAGATTGTACTTGGAAGCATGTCAGAAACGTATATTCTTTTGAATTTAAAACGTTAATAAATATAACTCATTAATCTAAAAAAAAAACTCTCCTTGTGTACAAAAAGAGTGCGTAATCTATTAAAAACCAACAACGAGCAGATATACAATACCTACATGCAAAGCTTATCCCGCTGCAAGTCGTCGGATTACTCTCTGTGGAAAGCCACTAAATCAATGAAAAGACCCATTAAAACTTAGGATCCTCAAAATTGTATAACTGACTCAGACAAGAGCGAAGCTTTCGCTGAAATCTTTACAAGGTTTTCTTTGTCAATGCCACAAACGAACCCTACATAACTTTCACCAATGATAACAGACGTCTTCAATTCTAATACTTTTTTGTATGAGAGATCGTGAAACGCGAGGAAATCAGCAGGCTACGAAAATATCTTTCTCAAAATGCTCAAAGAGCTCGTAGCTTTTAAGTAACTGTTGAATACTTGACTTAAAACTTCAAGCTAAATAGCTAAGAATTCTATAACAGCTGTAGTAGCTAAACTCTATTATTATTACAATCAGCAATATTTTTTTTTTCTGGAAAATATTTCGATATTTAATGTTTCTACCGAATTCATATAGATGATAGAAATTTACTGATCCTCGTTCGAGACGTTATTTTTATTATTTTCTAAAAAGAAAAGAATACTCTATTAACGCTGGAATGTCTCAAGGTTCGCCTCTTTTTTGATAGAATGAGAACGTTATCGCTGAAACGGAGGTCTAATTTGAGCACTCCAACAAATCGTATTATGCGGAAGTTAAATTAGAGAATCATTAGACGAAATGTATCGAGCTAAAAGAAGACAATCTTCACAAGTAAAACGAATTTTGCCCGAATGAGTTTTGTTTCCTTGCCGATTACTTTGCAGTTAGCCCTAGTAAGTGATACGATTTAATATTTTCAGAACCATTGTTCTGACACGTT
This sequence comes from Tricholauxania praeusta, assembly GCA_949775025.1. NCBI lineage: Eukaryota > Metazoa > Arthropoda > Insecta > Diptera > Lauxaniidae > Tricholauxania > Tricholauxania praeusta. The sequence continues at coordinate 156,122,976 of OX459029.1, forward strand.
TGACTCTGCGGACTTTGCGTTTCAGTCCAATCAATACAGATTTGCTTTCATTTCTATGTGTGCTAAATATTTATTTATTTAATATAATTAGCAACATTAATAAATTACAAATACTGAAAAGAAAAGTATTATGTAGCTGCCAGGACTTTCAACTCTACTTAAAATCTAATAATGGGCTTAGGGATATTTATGTACATACGTAAAAGATGAAATCATATGTTATTTGAATTTTGTAATTTTCTCAATATTTTCTGTATTGATAACTTTAAGAAGCTCAGTTGGCTTAGTGTTACCAAAAATTATTTTTCTTAGTTGGTTCAAATTGGAACATTCACAGATAGTGCGCTGGAACAGAAAAGACAGTTCAGTGCAGTCTCGTTACATAGTAGATGTCTATGAGAGATTATCATATGCCCGATACGTAGTCTTACAAAGATTTTGATAAGATGTCTGGAACACGAAAAAGGATAGTATACTCTAGATCTATCAGTGTTGATAAGTCTGTACCTGTGATTATACTCGTGACTCGGGACCCACATGATTTTTATTTTCTTGGGGTTAGAGATACATTTATCTCTTCGTTTTCTGCGTTTTTATTTCTTCTTCGTGAAGAACCCGATTATTACAATGTAAGAGTTTTGGAATTATCCGAAATGTGGAAGACTTATCGTGTTCGGATATAGAAAGAAAACCAGATTCGGCGAGAATACTTTGAATTGCTGATGTTGGAAAAACGTTTATGCTTCTGCGTTATGAGCTTCAAGTTTTTTCATACCATCCAAATGCTAAACATTTATGCTGTGTCGCAGCATCTATCACAGCTGTTTTAAATAAACCAATAATAAAAACAACAACAAAAAAAGGCTCTCTGCCAAAATTATGATTCTGCAATTCAACCATCTTTCGCCGTTTGTGTCTTTGTTGTTGTTTGGTTTTTTTCGCCAGTTGCAATTTATTCCACCTTGAAGTGAAATTTAAAATTTTTACCCCTATCCAACTGTATGAAATTCATTAAATGTACATATTTGCAAATTCCAGGTGTAAATTTTTGCTTCATTCAATTCGATACCAAAAAGTGAGCATGAGGCCTCAGACTCCGACTTTAATTTTGACTAGGATTCTACAGCAACGCGCTTGCATATGCGAAATTTATGTTGTGTCGTTGCTTGATGCATTTTGTTGTGTTGTGTGCTGAGTAGCTAAAATTACCTACAGCTGAAATACGGTGACAATTTGAAGCATGCACTCTGATGGTGTTTCCAAAAATAGTTGGTGCTGGGGTGATTTCTTTTTCTTTTTTTTTTAAATAATTTTCTATTTTTGTTTTATGCTATAACGAGGAAAATATTCTACCCCACCCATTGCTTGAATGCATCTTCGAAACTTTGTTGCAACGCGCAAATTCATGATTAGCATTAATGGAGATAATGCAAATTATAAAGGACCGCAATGTTTGTTAAAACAAAATTTTTGTTTACTTACATAACCTCAAATTCTTTGAGTAATTTTTAATTACATATGGAGTCTGGAAACTTGAAAAATTTGACCCATAGCTTCAGGAAATGTTTAAGACATATGTAGGATTATTGCCAAGTTGAAAAGAAGAAGTTCTCGTCCTTCCCAAAGTAAAATAATTTTTCTTTAAAATGGTAAAAAATAAAATTTTTTGAGGGAACAAGTTAAGTTTTTTTTTTGGAAAAAAGTTGATCTATCTTTTTTTTGGAAAAAAGTTGATCTATCTTTTTTTTTTTGGTCAGCAATATTAAAAAATAATTAATTTAGTTAAAAAAAAAACCCCTTCAGGTGTACTTTGTCCGCATATTAAGCCACACGAAAAATGTGGGCTTGATTTGACAACAGTGGGTTACATCTGCCATACAACTAAAATACCTAAAACTCTATATCTTGGCACTTAAGACATCCTTTTTCTACGTTTTAGGAAGTCTGTTTTTTCGTTAAATTTCAACGAAATCGGACATAAACTCTGACTCTGATAACGATTTTGTGTAATAGTTAAGGTACGTGTAAATGGCACGGATTAAAGGAAAACTATTTCAATGGTAAAAATTTAAATCATAGTGTTGATTGAAACATTTTCTGCATACTGAACATATAATCCCTTGAACAAATTTTGTTTAATCTTAATTGACTGGGATATGATTCCAAAAAAAAAAGAAACAATTATTTATTCTCACTGGGAAACAATTTACATGTATGTGTTGTGGTAAGACAACTAAATGCAAGCATGCATACATATATACATGTTCTTACTTGGTACAAACACACTCCCACATTTTAAACATCTGCTTCATTGTTGTTTTGCAACACATCTCTTCCTATTACCATGTTCTTCTCTCGATATGCTCTGCAGATTTGCTGCTTACTCATAGCTATTTAGTAAAAAATGTTTTTAAACTTTACAGTAGACTTAAATACGATAAAATTTCTAAAATTTATTCAGTGGTGTGTTTGATCAGATTTTGGATGGAATAGAATTTACACACATGCATTGCAGCTTGAAATATGTGCCAAATGATAGCGCTCGAAGAGCATAAATATAATACGTACAAGGTTGCTTTGTCGAAACCTGTCCCATACATGGGTCGCCACACATTTAAGAAAACGGGACAGAATTCGACAAGGCAACCCCATATATTATATGTATGCTCTACGAGCTCTATCATTTGGACACATTTCAACGGGTGATTCTTATGCTATTTGTTTTTTCAGTGTAAATTTTTTGAAACCTCACGCTGGATTCGTAATACGTTTCAACGCCAAAAATGCTCAGTTAAGTTTGCCATTTCTCCATGAATAGAATAACAAACAAAAATCGCTTGCAAATCATTGAATTATATTATCAAAATTCATGCTCTGTGAGAAATATGTTTTTATCGAAAAATTTTCTTCAGCGACGAAACTCATTTTTGGCTCAATGGGTACGTCAACAAATAGGATTGCCGAATTTGGTCTGAAGAGCAGCCAGAGGCAGTTCAAGAGCTGCCAATGCACCCTGAAGAATTGACTTTTTTGTGCTGTTCATTGGAGCGCACTTTTTCAAAAATAATGAAAATCTCAACGTTACATTCAATGGAGCGAGGTACCATGCGTTGATTACCGACTTTTTTTGTGTTCGAAATGGAAGAATTGGACTTGGTTGATATGCGGTTTCAACAAGACGGTGCCACACGTCACGCGATACCATGAACCTATTGAGAGGCGAATTTGGTGAGCAATTAATCTCACGTTTTGGAGCAGTTCATTTGCCGCCAAGATCATGCGATTTGACCCCACTAGACTATTTTTTGTGGGGCTGCGTGAAGTCTCTCGTGTACAGCGACAAGTCAGCCAGAATTGCAGATCTGAAAGACAACATTACAACTGACATTGGTAAGATACCGGCCGAAATGCTGGAAAAAGTATGCCAAAATTAGAGCTTAAGGATGGACCACCTCAGGCGTAGCCGCGGGAAACATTTACATGAAATAATCTTTAAAAGTAAATGGCAGGAATTGATGTATCGTTCTAAATAAATATTTCATTCACTTTTGAAAATTTTCTGTTCTTTTTTCAATTTTCAAAAACCAAAAGCTTAAAAAATCACCCGTTACATAGGCTTTTCGAATTTTATCATCTTATAAACTTTTAATTAAAAACACAAAATTGGCCTAAATTCGGGCATCGGCGCGGGATTTGGCAAAGCAAAGTTTCACCAAAATCCATCACTATCCTTCATGTACATCCCATCCTATAACCTTATACACTCGACTTTTCTACAGCGGGCTCTCCGACTAAAAGTATTTCTACTAATTTGCGGACAAAAAACTCTAACTCATTGATTGGCGATGTTCATTGAAATTTTTTATCAGTAAAGGATATAGTAATGTAGCTTTGAATAATTTCTATAAGTCTACATTGGATTCTAACGCTTCCAACAGAAATAAAAAGTTTATGCCTACTGTTCGTTATGTTAACCTTTATGAAAGAGTACCAAGTCTTGGCAAAACGATTAGCCTCCAATCGTGATCATTGTAAAATCTAAAAAAAAAAAATCTAAAAGGCGCTCATTTGCTTGCTCTCCAATTCTTAATCGTCAGAATGTGATAACAACAACAAAAGCGAATATCACAAAATTATCTCCATAGTCAGAGAAGTAGCAGCAGTAAAAGGAGCAAAGCAAATAAAGGGAATGACAAAAATAATAATAAACAGCTGCTTGCTAGCCCGCTGCTAGCTAGCCCTCTGCTAAGACCAAAAAACAGCCATAGCAATTGCATTACTATCAACTGCAAGTTAAAAATGTTTTTACCTGAACCTGAACTGAATATTCTCTTTAGGTCTATAACAGAGCTGTAAAAGTCTTCAATCATGAACAATTTTTATTTGACATCTTTTATTATTCTTTCTTTTATTTTCCGCTTGGCTTTTATATAAACAAACATTACTTAATTAAATTTTGAGTGGTGATTGAATTAATTGAGCGGTGAAGTGTAAGCGATATTTTATTCAAATTCTAGCAGCGCAATGAATAAATCAATGGAGCGACATTTAATATTGCGCTGTGAGTTGGCAACATTTAATGTTGAGAGCTCTGCGTTAGTAACATTGAGTGATTTGAATATTAATAAAGTAGCGATAACATTTTTTGAGCGGTGAACTTAAAGTGGCGCCTTTTTCAAGCGATGGAAAAAAAATCTAAGCGGTGTGAAAATAATTTTTAAATGCGGCTGCGCCTCAGGACTTACGCTCTGTAGTTAGTTCTACATATGTCGTGTTATAGTCCGTCTATTTTAAGATCTGCGTAAGTGTGCGGACTTGGCCAGCGACTAAGGGTTTCCTTTCATTGTGTATAGTATATTTCAAATCGGCTTCGCTCCGTAGTGTTTCTGCAATGAGGTCTCAATTTATTTTTTTTTTACTGTTCAATTTAATTATTCATCATTCAATTTAATTTTTTCACCGTTCCCGTAAATTTTTTCGTTGCTCAAAAAAAAATGTTTTGCTGTCGCTCATAAAACTCTTGACACCCCATTAAACTTTTCTCACCGTTCAATTAAATTTTTCATCGCTCATTTAATTTTTTTACCGTTCAGATGAATATGTCAATGTTTTTTCAAATAAATTTTTTTAACACTCATTTAAATAGTTATTTTCTGCAATATGGGCATTTCCATGGGTCCCGTTCGACCGTCGAACACATTTAAAGTAAAAAAAGTCTAAATAAAACGGATTTTTATTTTGACAATAGGCTTAACTTATAGCTCCTAATTAGCTTTATAATTGGTGCTAAGGTTGAATTTGGGAAATTTTTCGTTTTCAATATAATTGCAAAAACCAAGGTGTCGCACGGGACAAAAACTTCCGTTTTCATGGAAATGCCCATAAGTATGTGTTTTTTATTAATTACACAGTTCAACACGATGTTATTACTCATATTTGTTCAGGATTATTTGAATATTCAATATTATACCACACTGGACGGATTGATCATGTCCGAAAGAAATAGAAATTTTTTCAATTAAGCGTACGAAACGCCACTAAAGCAAATTCGAGGTTCCCCAATGAAACGAACTTACGGAGTATGGGTGCCCCCTGTTTATGTCCGAAAATCATTTTCGAACTTTTTTTCATCGATTGAGCCAGTATCAAATCCATCTATAAATTTTTCTTATCCTATCGATAAGTGGAACAAAAATTGTTCATAGAAAATATTTCAAAATACGTCTCCAGAAGACATATTGATGCAATGAAAGTTACTTTGAAAAAACTACCTAAAATAACCACATAAGGAGATCGGAGCGCTTCTTTTCATATCCAAAATTAATTATCCAAGAAGAAAACGCCTCAGCCAATGTTAAACATTAATTTTCGACTTTTTTTTTTCATAGAGTGGCGGAAACAACTCTTAAAATGGTGTTTTGTTTTGCTTATTCTTGACTTGAACCACTTTCACGTTTATCTGACTGCTTAATTCTAGCTTTCTTTTACAACTAAAAGTATGCAATGGAATTTTTGTTGATTTTTATAATAATTTTTTGGTTGTTTTTGCCCTTCAAAATTTTGGATTTTTCTTAAAAGTTAGTTATTTTATGTATGCTATTTTTTAAATTCTTCACCGATAGTAAATTTGCTAAAAAATTTTGTGTCTTAAAAGAATACGAATTTGTACACCGCTGTTTGACGATTTTCCTGAGTTTTACTTCTCATATGCATACAGCCAGCCCTGTGAGCCTTTGGAACATTGGTCTTTATTTTATTTTGTTTTTGTACTCGTATTTTAGCTTTGCGTGTTGCCTCAAACACTCCCATACAGCTGCACTGTTTCACTCCTCGTTCTACCACCGTACGGTGTTTGTTGGTTACACACGCACACACTTATGCGATACGCCAAATGCCGCTCTGTTTGAATTGAACAACTCCTCAGATATCGTAGTTTCGGTGAGCGCACAAGGTTCAGTAACAATTTTTACGCCGGACTGTTTAGATCGTCAACCTTTTATCTATCCGTATACGTTTGTTGTTCGACGTCGCGTTACTTTATTTTTGGTTTTCTTTTGATTTGATTTGGTTTGGTCTAAAAGGAACATCATCCATCCAGTCATAAATTTGTTTGGTTACGCGCACCTTTAAAGGGTTAAAAGCCAAAAAAAGTGTTAGAGATCAATCTTATGGATTAACAGCAGTTTCTACTGAACAATGATATGAATCTTGTTAAGAAGAAAATATACTTAAGGATGAAATTTTACGACTTTTGTTAACAAACAAAAGCCCTCATCATAATTAAAGTGTCAGCGTTGTTTGTGCAATTAATAGAGTGCTTTTGACTGTTTTTTTGGATTATCTCTGCTATTGTCAACATTTTGCTGCAAAATGGGCCTCTCCGAAATACCCTCTGGCTATATGCCACAAAATACTGGTGGCCATGTTGTTGTCATGGAGAGTCCTAAGGATAAAATGTCCAGCAAAAAGAAAATGCATATTTTGAAGAAAATAAAAAAACGTTTTGGATTAGGTTCGTATACTTTTTAAATTTACTAGAGATTTTTTTTTATGAAAAACTTTTTTTTTTATCAAAAAAGTATTATTATTAAATGTTACTTATATTTAAATTAATAAGTTACATTTAAAGATAAATTAGCACGAGCCTTATCAAAAAAGTAAGGTTTATGATTTTTTTTGTCATAAATGTATAAAAAAACAAATCCCGCAAACAAATTATGTAAAAGATATAGCTGCTATAAAGTGTATTTTCTCTTGAAAATTCATTTAAAAAAAACTACACAAAAAACTTATGAATAATCGTCCAAAATTTTTTACATGAAATCGTGCAATTTTTTAATTTTTATTTATTTTTGCCTATAATCCCAATAGTAAATAGAAAAAATCTCAGAATTTCACAGAGGTAAAAATTTAATAGAAAAACTTTCGTTTTAAAAGTATGCGCCTCGATAAATTCATTTTATTCGGTTCACACCAATTTCTATGCAAAACGTTCGAATTCGCAACAAATCGCTTTTATTTCTCGGCGGGCGCTCTTTTGATATATAACAGATTTTTTTAAACTGAGTCGAATTAGTAAATCTATGCGGATCACTGCAGCTTTAGTAGCGATATAGACGTGACTACACGAAAAAAAACCAAGTTTTTCTTTGAGTTCGCTGAAGATAAAATGAAATATCGTTTGAAAGTTTGTTTTCCTTAGGACGGCTTAGAGTTCTTTCCGAAAAATTCAAAGTTTTCTGATACATAAAGTTTAAAATAGCATAACAGCAGAACTAAAAATGTTGTAGGCAAAATCATCTAAAATATTTATAAACTGTCCAAAACAAAATTTCATACAAATTCAGGCTTTTCCATAGAAAATATCTATGAAAAATTGCCTAAAATTTTCGGTGATAATTCAAGCTTTTAGGTAGAATTCTACAAAAACCAAAAATGAAATAAAAAATTTCTGTAAACCCCATAAAAATTACCTTAAGTATTTCAAAAATCTGCTGCAAAAGATATCACACTTTGTGACCAGCCTTCCGAAACTGTGCAAAACTGTTATTGACTCCAAGAAATATTCCACCAAGTCAGAGAACGTCAGTGAAACATTCATCATTTTTTCCATTCATGAATCTGTTGAATCTTTCAGCAGATTCAGACAGATTCACCACTCACAAAAAATTTTGTGAATCTAGCAAACATTCCGTCTCACGGCAAAGTCTGTGAATCTGAGTGTGTTTCAGAATCATTTCTAGTGAATCCTGATTCATTTCGTTTATGAGTATATGAGTGTTTCATGAGCTACTCATGAATCAAAGGCACATGATTGTATTAAAAAAGTTTGTGATGCTCGCGTGGAATATTTTGGGAAGTTTTATAAAAAATAAGGAAAGGTCGAAAATTATTTTTTTTGGCATAATTTAGAGTAGCTCCGTATCCTTGAAAGGACCGTTTTTGACTCATTTTCGGACATTTTCGGAATTTTTTGGGGCAAAAATCGATAGAAAATGGCCGAAAATGGATTTTAGACATCACTTGGGACCCCGGAAAGGACCGTTTTTGATCTATTCTTGAAATAGGTCGAAAATAGATTTTGGACATCACTCAGGGTGGCTCCGGACCCTGGAAAGCACCATTTTTGACCCATTTTCGGAAACATTTTTTATTTGTAATTAATGGGGATGTGTTTTTTGGGTAATTTTTACACTTAGAATATTTTCTATAAAATAACTACAAAAAATCAAGTGTTTGTTATCTTAGAGTCAAGCTTGGCTCCATTTGCTAATATACACCCAACGCTGCTTTAGAATGTATTTCAATCTTACACGGTAAATAAACTGACAAAAGCCGCAATCTTAGTGAAATATGATAGTATATTTTATTTTACAGTGCATCTAAATTTTAAAAACAATCTAAATGGATCAAAGCACACGCCCACTTTTTCTGTTAATCACATTAAAATTAAAGACTTTCTATATCTAAATCTCTCTCAAATAATTTAGCATCATCAATAACTCGTCAATAAAACATCAATATGATAAAAAGCAAGTCGTTATAATGTAACCCCGAGGATCCAATTATTAAATAAAAAATTGTTTACTTTTTTGATGGACAGTAAATAGCATGTGCCCACGTAACGTTTTGTCCCAAAGGCTTTTTAAAATTGGTTGTAGTTTCCACAGAACAATACAGAGTATAAAAATTAACATAAGAAATTAATGACTTTTCTCTCGTAAAGTTTTATGTAATTATGACTTCCGTTCGTAAATCCGCTATTATAACTTAAAGATAAGAAATTTTACGCTTGCTTTTACATATATACAGAAGTTATTTGTATATTGTTGGAAATTTTCCCAATGATTTTCTTACATTTAATAATTATGGAAAAAAGTACTATAGCATGAAACGCTATTACTCGTACATAAATTAATTAGCAGAAAGCAAATAAAAATAATAAAAGCGCAATTATTTGCTTTATTTTTACGACATAAAAACGAGTAAAACTTAGGAACAACAGTTCAAGTATCCGTATAATACTCGTAGTTAATTGTTAAAGTGTTGCGCATAGTCACACGAACAGTCAGCTAAATAGATAATTCAGTCGGTTGATGATGTATCAGGATGTTGCCGCTGTCGTCGTTGTTGTCTTCCCTTATGTTTCGCCTGGCGCTTTCATCTAAAGTTAGTCTGGGAACTAAAAGTTATTTGTTTTTTGCTTCTCTTCTTTTGCGCCAACAATTGACAACTTTACGCTAAAAACCAGTCAGTCAGTCGGTTGTTTGGTCTTCCCTAGTTGAACAATTTCATTCATACATTTATTTATTTGTGCACATTCAATGCGCGCTCTATGGCTTCTTCAATTGCAGTATGAGAGAATCTTGAAATCCAACGAAGTTCATTGTTTGTTTGCTGCAACACAGTGTTACGTTGTTTAATAATTTTACATGTAACTGTGATGATATGAGCGCAGTTGCACTTTTTAATTCTGCAAAAAATGTTAAATTTTTCATTGCAATATCTCGAAAACTCATAGCCTAGTGCTGTATCTCAAAATGTATGATTGTCTGAAAATCACTCATTTACAAATGCCTTGCCGAAATGTGATTTAATCCTCAACTTGTAATTCAAAATTTGACTTATTTTGTGCATATGACCGCATGCACAACTTTAATTTAGCTGTTTAAATATATTTAACTGAAATCTAATATAGCTGTTCTATAATTTTTGGAAACTAATTATTATTTCAATAAAATCCAGAACAATACGTTGTCCATCGTTGCGTTCAGTAGCACAATTTGAATGACGACCAACGTTGACTTAATCAATATTTAACTGGATTTGTTCGGATATAGTGTCAACTAAGAGTGAAGGATTTCTGTGCATGTGATCACATGCAATACACGATTCGTTGAAATCATTTTTGTTGTACGGCTCCATCCTTGTCCTTCATAGGACACTATACAGTGTTGCTTGTTTATCGCTGAGGATTCAACTACACAGTCTCCCATTGTTTGTCAATCGCTATTTAAAAAGCCGCCGAGTTCAAATCAGAGACTTTTCGTTCAATATGGTTCTTGGGATTTATAATTCTTTAACTAGACTTACAAGCCGAATTTCATATATAGTGAGAAAATACTGCCTTCAGAGGTACAACTGACAAAGTGGAAAACTTGAAAGAAGAGAAATTAATTGATCCCAAGACGGCTGAAGTATTTAAAGTTCAGGTGGAAGAAAAAAAAACAAGTGAGTTGCAAGAGTAACCGCAAACACTACTGACAGCTGAAAATGCGTAGGCTTCAGAAGTTATGAGAGGAAGAATTATATGTTACAGCCAAAACTCCAAAATTGAATAAAGAGGAATTAAAGTGTCAATCCAAGCTTGTTAAAGTATCTGAGGAACTTCAAAAATCTTGTGAAAAAAAACTTTCTTTAGCTAAGCCAGCAAATCCTACAGAAGTCTGAAAGAACAAAAAAAAAATCTAAAAAAACAGAAGTATCTGAGGCATGGTTCGAAGTAAGAATACGTGTGCACCCTGAAACTTAGAAATCTAATATTTTCCTTAACTTCAAGTAGCTAAACCTGCTGAATTTACGATATTAAAGTTAGCTTACAGTGGCAGAAAAAAAAAAACCTAAAGAAAATTTGAGAAGGAATCTGAGGTAGTACCACAAGAAATAAATTCACGGAAGTTGCTAGTAAAGGTCCGCATGAGTGCACTGGAAACGATCATCATCCCAGCGGCAAATATTTTATACACAACATCGATGAATAGTTATACTCAGTAATGCTCACAATTCCAGCCACAACTGCAAATTCTTTTTACAAAGGATGGCCGCTTTGTAGGCAGCTTGCCTACATCTCCATATACAATGTGTAACAAACGAAAAGCAGATTGCCTTAAAACATCGCTTTCTAAGTGCCTGTATAGTTTAGCGAGTTGCTTATATCTCCACATACAAAGCATGAAGCCTACAGGTAAGACTCCTTACATCTCCATATACAAAGCAAGCAGCCAGCAAGCAGACTGCCTACAGCTCCATATACAAAACAGTCAGCCAGCAAGCAAACTGCCTACAGCTCCATATACAAAGCAGGCAGCCAGTAAGCAAGCAAATAAACAAAATATCACAGTAACAATTTAATTTGTGAAACATACAACATAAAGGGTATAGCTTTTCATACACGAAAAATCAGAGTACTTCATCGATTTGCCGCTGGGATATTAACTTCCGAACTTCGAGTGCTTGAACTTTTAGAACATTATATTTGTAATTTATTTGCAAGTGCAGCATTCGCCACTTCTGCTTCGATTCGTTTTGATTTGTGTTTTTTGTGCACAAAAGCTCGCAACATGGTGTGTAGCTTGATGTTCGTTTCGACAGCACTCATGCAGATCTCTAGTTGCTAGCTGAACCAAAGAAATCTAGCGAGGAAAACTTTTTCCAGTAGTAACAGCGAAGACTTTAGAAGTTTGTGTGGCTTTCATTGTCTTTTTCTCTGCAAAACTGAATTGAATTAAATTTGTATACTAGCTTACGTTGTGCTACTCTTTTAATTGAAAAAAAAATACTTGTTTAAGAACTTAAATTCAAGAAATTCTCAAATTAAGACTTACTGCTTATCAGATGTTGAAATCTAACATTCAAAAAACAAAACAAAAACCAGAGTTAATATCTCTTAAATATGTATTGATTATTTTTTAAAAAAAATGCCACTTTTTTCTGGCATTGCGAGAAAAGCAATTTATAAGTAACCACATGATGTCTGCTGCTACTCAAGTAGAAAAAATTTAATAATTTTCCTTTCAAATCGTTTTGCCATGGTTAGTTTAAGATTGTTGGGAAAATTTCGTAAAAACTGTTTTCAATAATGACTTCATTTTTCTTCTCCGAAATTTTTAAAATTAAAAAAAAATTTTTGGAAAAACCTAAATTTTCTTGCATTTGCTATAACAACGCAACGATGGTTGTTTGCATCTAAATCTAAAAGCTTTTTTTTTGTATCATAGGTAGATACTTTGGTATTTGTTGGATTGTCTGATTTTGTTTGTTTGTTATTTTTGTTGTTGTTTTTGTTGTGGTTGGTTGTTTTCACGTTAACTACTTTTACGTGAGATGCGCAACAGTTTTACGTTTTCATACATCAAACGTATCGCATATCAAAATCAATGAACAACAGCAAGCGAGTTTTATTTGTTGTTTTTGTTTTAACCCGTCGTCGTCGTCGTAGTCTCTTTCTCTTCCTTGCACAATGGCGTAAAATAAAAACAAAAAAAAAAAAGACCTAACATTTGACTTGGTACCACCGTCTAATGAAAATAACAAATGAATCCATTTATGTACTCCATCGTATTGCGTTTGTGTATTTTGTGTGCGGGTATCTCAAACCTTCTTCTCACGGTTTACTTTCCGACCATCATTCTACAGGCGCATCTAAGGGGACGTCACTGCATTAAATTTTAATAATGAAAATAATTTTAAAAATTTGTTTACCTTTTTGAAAATTTACTTTTATTCTCGTATTGCGTTTTTTTTCTTCTTTTTTTTTGTTTATTTGTCATACTTTTAGTATGTACTTGAACGAATGTGTCATACGATTTGAATTCATAAACAAAATCGTTGACAAAACCGCAAATGTCTTTTTGTTGCTCAAATGCCAGATGCAAAGTACGACTGTTGATAGATAAGTTCCATGGGGAATTTTTTGTGTTTTTTTGCATGGGACTTTTTTGTTCTTTAAATGTTTGTTTGCGATAATTTTTTTACTTTACATGTATGTACGAGTATATGCATGTATTATGTATATCATGAAGAAAATTTGCAATTATAAATAACTATTTAATTAATTTATTCTATGTAGTCCTATGACTTTTTTTCATATTTTCATTATCACTACTGCTTATCGTTGGTACACCATATCTTTTAATATTCTGCAAAAGTTTACATATATACTTATATGTATTTTCTTATTAATATGCTATATTATAGAAAAAAAAAATCTTAAGCCATAACTTTGAGTCTAGCTTAATTAATTGCTCTATATTGCGTCGCACTACGTTGTCGGCTTCCTTTAGAGTCTGCGCTCTTGAATCATGAGGTTGGAAAAATTCAGCAGCTGTGTTTTATTTCTTGTTTTTTTTTTCTTTTTCTTTATCTTTCAGTCATAAAGGTTAACTCAGCAAATTGAGCAAAAATATTTATATTTTCTTTGCGAAACCTAAAGTTCTTTAAAACAAAAAAAAAAACTTTAAGTCAAATGTGAGTATCTACATCATTTTCAAGTGGTGAACAATGAAATTTTAGAAATTTTCAATTTAAATTTACTAAAAAAAAAAAACAATGTCCATAAAATTGAATAAAATTTGAAAGTATAATCAATACAAATTTTTAATTTAATATTACGAGGAAAATTTCGCCTCCCCCAAGCCTTTGCGGACTGGAAGCTTCTTCGCTAATCTACAAATTAACTGTGGTGGTGAATGCAGTAAAAAATAGTCATTTTATTATTTTTATACTTAAAAGTAAGTGAAATTTGTAACAACAAAAACCCAGTTAATACAACGCCTGGTCTCTCGTTGGAAGTCTAAAGAATCTACTTTAGTTTTGATGAATTAGTCAAAAAGTAAATTTTGTATCGAAAATAAATTAAAAAAAAAGTTAAGGATCCCAAAAAAAAACTTTTGTTTTTTTTTTCAATATTTTTCCCAAGAAGCTGGAAAATGGATCAAGTTACCTACCACACTTTAAATGCTGTCCCAGCCGCAGCATTTTGTCTGTAATATTTCTGCTCAATAGCCATTCTGTTTATGCAGGACATACTCTCTAAAATATGCTATGATGAATTGCGAATGACTCGAGGCTGCAACCGAGCAGTAGCGTACTTCGAGGGGGGAAGGAACGAGGGGGCAGCTGCCCCAGGCGCAACCACTTGGGGGCGGCAAAATGGTCCTCGTCGTATATACATATGTACATTAGACCGGGTCAATTTGTATGAATCAAAATAAAGTCAGAAAGACACCGACTCAAAAGTTAGAAGGACCCTTAAAAACGATATCTGCGTCATTTTTTTTCGTTTCAAGAAAGACCAATGGAGCATTTTTGTTTCTCCTGAAGGTTTTTTTTTGTTAAAAAAAACGTGTATCTTGCTCGTAACTTTTATTTCTTCACAGAATGGAACCTGAATTTGCTTGAAAAATAACGACTGCGTTCTTGCAAAAAACTTGACGTTTTAAAATTTAAAAATTTTTTTTGTTATAGATATTTTTTAGTTCCGAAATTCGATTTTTCAATATAAAAAGTGATAACGATATCTGCGTCATTTTTTTTTCGTTCCGAGAAAAACCAATGGAGCACTTTTGATTCTCCTGAAGATCCTTTTTGGCTAAAAAAACGTGTTTTTTGCTCGTAACATTTATTCATTCACAGGATATATACTCGAATTTAGTCGAAAAATAAAGATTTCGATCTTACGAAAAATTTGACGTTAAAAAATTTAAATTTTTTTTTCTATTATAGATAATATTCAGTCCCAAAATTCGATTTTTTCACATTTCTTATATTGAAAAATCGAATTTTGAATTCAAATCAGAAATATTTTTCTTCAATTTAACTTAGGACTAAATCAGAAGCGTAAACATAAAATCCATTGATTGTTTTCCTGAGTGTAAGAATTGAAGAATGAGAAATAGAGTTTCCCTTAAGCCAATTTAGTTTTTTACAGCAGCAGTGCCTGCACATAAAATAAAACACCTCACTTAAGGCATGAACAATTGGAAATTATCAACATTTATTCGTAAATTGCGCACACCAGCTGCTTGCTGCCTCGCTGTAGTATTTATGCCGGTTTATTTTTTCTTTGCCACCACAAAGTGCAACACGACGAATTGTTTAAATTTTTGTATACCTGTTTTTGGTATATTTTGTATTTTTTTTTTGTATTTTATTTTAACTGAATGTGCCTAGTATATACTCCATTCTGGGGATACATGTCACACTTTTACTCATATCTATTTCATTATGTCTAACAGCACTATCTTTATTTAATTTTTTTTTTTTTTTACCAAAGCATGTTGTTAACTTTTAATGCTGCTGCCAAAATATTTGATGGATAAGTAAGATTATTTAATTTGTACATTATGAAAACGAGTGTTAATTAGCTTTTAGTTTCAAAAATAAAGCAAAGCTTGAAAGGGACCATCTACAGTATTTCGGCTCTTAAGGGGGGCGATTCCTTTAGATGGGGTAAAATTAGTCATTTCTTATTAATTTTTTTCCTAAGGTGTTAAAATAATTGGATAATTTTTAAATTTATTACAATACTGTAATAAAACGGTGTTAAAATTGTAAAAAAAGTGTAAAAAAACATGAAATTTTTTTTTAACAAAATGGCGGATCTGCAGAGTATCTCTTTAGTGCAGAGCCAGCAGAACATATAAAACTCGAGTGTCGAGTGACGACGGATACTTAGGGGAGGGGAGGGGATGGTGATTTGTGACTATAAGTTACACCTATCTTATCGGCAATAAAGATGAACATAGACAAAAAATGAACAAGTTCGAGTGGAGAATTCGACGCTTGCAAAATTTTCGAGTGTCGAGTACTCTACACCCAGGATATACCTTCTGCCGGCCCTGCTTTAGTTTATCTTTTCAGAAACATCGAAAACTGCAGTAGCTGTAAACGTTTTTCTATTCATCTAAACAAAAAAAAATTATATTTTTTCGATTACTAATATGAAAGGAAGGACAAACCTATAAAACTTATAAATTATATCGGCTGTTTAATCAAAAGTTCAGTTTTTTGATTATTTTTTCAACAGCTTTGACCCCAAAAAATTATTTATTTAGGCGATATCTTTGAGCTTTTGGGCATATCCTTCCGATAATACTAAAGCAAGAAACCTTTCCAAATTTCAGCCTCATCGGTCAATAACTTTTTGGGCTACAACACGAGCAGTTTTTGCAAATAATATAGTTTCGAGATAATCGCACTTAAAGTTTCAATACGATGTATGCGGACTCCGACGTTTTTGACAATAACTCCATAAATATACAACATATTTTTAACATATTACACAACGCAACACGAATTTTGTTTCTGGGCTCTAGTAGGCAAATTTTGATTTCTTTCACATAACTAATAAAAGAAAAAAATACTTTTATTAGTTGAAGTTTTGCTTTTGTTGGAACCAGAACGAAAATCATGGTATTTTGACATATTTGAGGCAAAGTTACATCGAAGGGTAACATTTTCTAACAAAACCATTAATGGGGTCGAAAAGAACTACTACTTTAAAATCGTTATCGTTATATCGATATCTTTTTTTTCTCCGAAATATTGTCAATAAAAATTTATTGTGCAGGTCTCCATACAAATCTTCATAAGTTTCAGTAAGGCAAATTTGTAATAAACTTCAATTTACGATATTTTGGAGAAATAAAAATGCTATCAATAAAATTTAAATTGGCTTTTGTAGAGAAAGAGTTGTTCTATCGAACCCTGTTAATGGTCTTAGAAAAAAAAATTGCCTTTCAATTATCTCGAAAAACAGTGATTTTCACCCTTATAGGTCAGAATATCTCGAAAACCAGAATGATCAGAGAAGTTCTGATCTTGGATTCGAACTCAGCGCATCAAGAACATTTGGAAAAGTATATTCGGGTTTCGGAGCTAGAGATTTAATCAAATTTTGTCGCCTTGAGTTATATGTACATTCGAATTATGAAAAAAAAAATTCTATTCCTTGAAAGTTCTAAAGGTATTGTCCCCCCCTTAATAGTGACTTGTATGAAATAAGTAACCAAAGTTCTTGCTGTTTTCGCTTTAGCAGCATATTAAACGCTTTTTTTAATAAATTTTGGATGATAATGATTTTTTTTTTTTAAATTTTCTTCGACTACTCAAATCATTTATCTGTAAAAATTCTGCGAATTGATTGTTTTTTTTTTATACCACCAAAAATGCAATTTTTTTCTTTGTCGATTATGGTGTCAGTCAATTTAGCATCCAGCAAATACCACAATAATTTATTTTCTATGGATTTGGATTTTCTAAAGCACATCGAAGCTTTTGTATTTGTTACTCGTCGTTTTTGGTATTCGTACATGCAATTTACGAGTAGTTACTACGCTCGTCGTACACAGGTTTTCTTTGGAGTCAGGTTGTGCTTTTTTTTCTTCCATCTCCTTTAATGCTGCCAAGATTTACTCCGATTTGTGGCTTTATACAAATTCAGAGTCGTGGGAAATTTATTTGTTTTTGTTTTTGCAAGGCAAAAAATTGATTTGGCGCTAAGTGTGGAGAGAAAGAGCTTTTTTGAAGCGTGGGAATTTGATTGCTTAACGGTTTAGATCGCTTCATTTGGTGCTTTATTTTTTTTTTTCTGTATTAGATTTTAGCATCAGATTATCTACAACAAATTTATCTGCAGCTGAATTTGTTTGAATTTTATCGTTAAGCTTGTCATGTTTATATTAAAGTTTGTATGACTTTGCTATGTTTTTATTTGTTTTTTTTTTTTCTTAAACTAGTTTTTGCAGTGATTTTTACTTTTCTAAAAAAAACCGTATGTTTTTGACCAAAATACGTATGGTAATTAACACTTTTTCACTATTTCACACACGACAAATAAACGTTGATTAGCATGATTTTATAATAAAGTTTTATGTGGGATCTAATTGCGACATTCTGTTAAAGAAATTAACATAAGTTGGACTTTTTATGTTGCCGCTTCTTGTAGTGAGTGACAACATAACTAACAGTCGTAAATTGGTTCTAGTTAAAACTGAATATTTATATATTGACTTGGTAAATAAAGAGGCGATGGAACTTTAAAAAATATAGGAACCGTTAATAGTAACATTACGAAAAACGCACATATAACAAAATTACTTTTTTTAACCCGATTGGATGTTTGAAAATTTAAATTAAAAACTGTAGAATCTGTTCCAGAATGTGAACCCATTTGTGCTGATATCCAGGCAAACGTTCACGACATAAATATACATTTTTTTTTTCACTACCGTCAAAATTAAGTATAAATGCTTAGATTTATTATCTTATGTAGAATTTTTTGTTTGCCTAACATTTTACGTACTTTTTATGTAAAATTGTATGCAGTTTGTCTACGTTGTATATGAAGATGTAGCCAGCGCGCCAAAATGTACAGTCACTTTGTAAGTGATGTTGTAGGCAAAGTGTTTTTCGTTTGCTACACATTGTATGCGGATGTGTGGGCAAACTATCTACAAAGCAGCAATCGCTTTATAAAAATAAACTGTACTTATGAGTGTGTCTGCCTACAAAGTAGTGAATCTTTATTTTAAATACACAGAAAAAGTACTAAAAGTTTTATTTAGCAGTATACATTTTTTTTTATTCAATGAAAGTGCTTATTGTATATTACATTTTGCATTGGATTCAAAATTTGAGTTATATATTATATTGGTAAAAACTGCGGCTTATTTAACTTTTTATTTAATTTTCCTTGTAATTATACATAAAAAACTTTGGTCATAAGTTCCGAAGCTAGTTATACTTGATTTTTAGGTAAATTTACAAAAGTTTTTTTCGTTCTGTGTCATAATCTCAATAACTTAAGTTAGCATAAGCAACGTTTCTTGAGTCTACGAGTTTTATAAAATTTAACGCTCAAGTATTGGCGTGCTCCAGGGATGCCAAGTGGCCGGTCAATTACGGGTCAAAGGCTGCGTCCCTGTAGGAATTGATAAATTTCTGAATTGAATGATTTTTGTTTTTTCATCAAGATTTTCCCACTCAAAAATGTTTTAGTTTTTAATATTGGTGATTGAAAAATAGATTCTCAAGTTTTTTCACACAAAAATTAAATTTTGAATGATTGCTGAGCAAAAAAACGATACTCAACTTTTTTCAAAACAAAAATTTTATTCTTTACCATTTCAAAGAAAAATTATTTTATTTTTAAAAGGCCGGGAATTTCTTCCTGGCGTACTTGTTTCATCCAAATAATAATTTATTGAAACGACGAAAATTTTTGCCTCAATATATCGATAACCAAGCAAGATACAATAATATTCTCTTCAAGTATATACAGGATTACCAAGTCTTTTAAAAAAAAAAAACATTTTTACCTAAAATGGTAAAAAGTAAAATTTTTTATGGGAAAAAGTTGATGACTTTTTGTTTTAACATTAATTAATAAAATAAATTCGTTAAATAATAAAAAGTTCAATTTTATTTTTGTGGCATACATATTTTTAAAAAAAAGTGAATTTTATATACTACGGTCGAGTGGAGGTTAATAAAAATAGTTTTTTAAAACAACTTTTGGTTCTAATATATCCATACCGGCATTAATCTATAGCCCACGTATAAATTAATTTTGTATGATTTTTAGTGGTTTTGATCAATTTTAGTCAATTATTGTAATGTTGTATATGGGCGTGCGCGTATAACGCGTTGTTTTTTAATACAAATATTTATGTGGGTTGTTTCATTCATAACACCAGGTTGCATTTATTGAACAGATAACAGGTAACGCAATGTAGTAAAATCTTAAATCTTTCCACTGATGAATGTGGGTGGGATTGCATGGGTGTACGCTGATGAATAGCGGCAAAAGACAACATAATTTATTGTTTCATTGCGTTTGCTAATATGGTTTTAATATAGTCTTAGTTTGATATGTTAGTTTTGAGTTAAATGATGTTAAACCTACGAAAATTGCTTAAAAACTTTCACATAACGATCATCCAATTCCGGTTTAAATAACTTTGCACTTCCGTTGTAAGTAGTTGAAGAATATGGAGGGCGTTAAAAGGCTTGTTGTACCAATTTTTATTGATGCCACACGACAACCACGACAACATCGATGATATTTTGCTGTGTCGTCGTCTTGCTACTGTTGTTTAAATATTAAAAGTCGGCGCACGTTCAACGCATGTCAATTGGTTGGGTGTTGGCGTTTTGCTTTGTGTGACAAACAACTTTCCGCCGACAGTTCTGACACGTGACCTCGTCATTTTAACACCAACCAATAGCTATAGTACACATATGAGTTTTACCCACGGAAAACGCCAACGTTCGTTTGGTTTGTATTAACAAATTAGCTACTAATAAATGGATTTAATTGTAATATTTTCCACCTATCACACAACCCTGCATGGGTTTTGCTTGATGAAAGCCAACGTAGTGATTCCGAAACGCTTTTTTTTCTTTGTTTTTTAATAGCAATAATTGTTGAGTGGATGAAAGTGTCATGTAACATTTTTCTCAAATTGCGTTTTATGTCACCAATGTATACATAATGTATAAATGCGACTCGCGAAATATCCAAACTATGATTTTATCTTAAAAATTAAATAAACAAACGGGCAAAGATGTTAAGCTTCATAGCAAAGAAATTATATTGAATTATTCTATTGCGTCTGCCGCTGATATATTGTTATGAGAGCATAGTATAGATTTCGAAAATATAAAAGGCAGACGTACACACTGCCGCATTTTTAATAGCAACAATTGTGAATATGTAAAAGAAAAACTATTATGGAGGCTAGTCTCAACCAGTACTAGAGAAAAAAAAATTACAAGAAAATCAGAGACACAAAAACAAAATGTTGTCCGATTTGGCGTGGAATGCCCCATATACACAGTCAGAAAATAAAAAAACATGTATAAATGAACGAAAAAATTGTATAGTTTTGTTTTGGATAGCAAAATTTTCATAGTTTTAATGATATATATACCCTTATCAATATTCACCTTAAGTGTTCAAAAACGCCTGCCTTTGAAAAAGCAGCGCTGGAATCGACTGCCTTCTCTATACTTATATTTTTTTAAGTAAAAGAACCAGCCCGCCAAGTGGCAGACGCGATAAAATGAATTAAGTAGTACTCAATTTTTTTACATATTTGTAATATTGCTATTTTTAAATGCGGCAATAACTAAGTGGCAGAGGTTGTTTCTCTTGTCTCTTATAACACAAGCTTTATGGTAAACTCAATCTGCCTGACGATAAAATCACTTGTATATTTTTATCATAAAATTTTTAATGAATAATTAAATTACTCTTAAACGCGGCAACAAAAACATCTGCCTCTTGCACTTATCTGTTTTTGTGTACAGACACATTTTTTAATATAAATGGCAGACGCGATAAAATTGTTTTTGGTACCTTTTTTACAGTTTCAATAATTCAGCTCTCAATAACGTAGAAACAACGCAATGGAACACATTGTTTGTTTTATTTATATTACTTAGAACTTCATGACTTTCAACCTCTGCCGCACAATAACATCATGTAGAAATCTGGGCCTCCGGCTTCCTAGCTAGAATATGTTAGTACTTTGTTCCGGTAAAATGTTGCTCTTGCAGAAGAAAAGCAGCCGGGCTTCAATGAAAATTTCAAAGTAAATTATTAGTGGATTACTTGTTTTCATTACTATTTTTAAAATTATACTTTTTATATAAAGTTTTCTTTTCTTTTTACTATTTAATTTGGTTAAATGAACTCGAGCATAAAAAGTAACGCCAACACCGCCACCGCCGGAATTCTTGTTCGCTGGTTCAAAACGATTTTTCTTTGCTTAACTCTATACTTTGCTTTATACTGTACATGGAAAATGTCTTATGGGCATTGAAGCGTCGTCGTCAGGCGGTGAAGACCCCTTCTAAGAAAACCACAAATACAAAAACAATAACATGGTTACATGGTGCTGAGATAAATTATTGCTTTTTTTTTTCTTCATATTATCTTCACTCTTTCCGTTTGTTGTTTATCGAAGCGTTGAAATGAAATTAAAAGAAAAAAAACTAATAAAAAAATTTACATACAAACATAGTATTACACTCACGCACACACACTCAAGAGCAGTTCATGTAATGAGGGTGGATTGGGTAGTATGGCTTGATTGCAGCTTGAAGAGTTCATTCAATCTTTTTTTTTTGAACCACCGTGTGGCAATTTCTGAAGTGGATTTTTTATTGTTATTACATTCTTTGTTTTTTTTTATTCATAATTTTATTGTTAATGATGAACACATCATTAATTATTTATAAAAAAAAGTTCACTTAACTTGATTTAGGTTGTAGGAAAATGCTAAGTGTTAGAAAATAAAACGGCGCCATGTAAGTTGGTTCGTATTATTTCTAAGAAAGTAGAAAAAATGGCCAAAGATAAAATATTTTGGTAAGGCAATTTCGTGCTCATCAACTACCCAGACAAAGTATACCACAATGTCACATTTTTGTTTTAATCCTTAGCGGCACCACTTCAATGTTATAACAGTCCAGCACATTGGGGTCTTTCACGAACCCACGTTGAAAAAAAATTTATAAAAAATCCAACTTTCAATTCTAGGCTTCAGAGCTGTGAACGAGTGTTGAAATTCAATGATTATTAGGGATATTCTTCAAAAAATATTAGTGCTAAGTACGTGAGACTAAAATTGAGTATTTATTAAATCGGAAAATGATTTCAAAATTTTCGTGGGGTCGTTCACGAAATATGAGACTGCTTAAGAATTTTGTATAAAAAATCCGAAAACTTGACTAGATTTAAGAAAAAATATGACGTGCTTGGCATGAATACTGCTTGAGAAACTTGATCAGCTCAAAATTATCTGTCAGAAAATATATGTATGTTTTATCTCTATCAATTAAAGTTTTTTGAAAATTAAGTACGCAATTTTTTAATACAATAGGGGGGTTCGAACAAAGCCTCAAAAGTGTTGTAAATATAGCAGCGTATAAATAAATTTTTGTTGATAACTCTTACGGCTTATGCGGTTGAATTTTGAAACATTCGTTAGTTTTTGACAGTCGTTAGCTTACAATCTTAGCGTTAGTTTACAATCTGTACGATACCGTTGATACTATACCATCCTTTGGTATAGTACCATACCATACCATCCTTTGGTATAGTACCATACCATACCATCCTTTGGTACTATGTAAGTAGTACCATACCATACCATAGCACTCGGCTATCAATCTATTCGGGGTCATGTTTTGAATCGAAGAAATCTTCTTGAACCCGGGCGATTTCTTTGCAATTGTATTTTTTTCATAATTTTATGTTTTTTTTTTGTTTAACAATATGCCAAATTTCATTCCAATACCTAGTAATTGCTTTCATAAGTTTGATTTCCATCTGGGCAGCTACAACAAAATGTATTTAAAAACATGCTTACCTGGCATTGTATGTGCTTTTCTTCAAGTAATTTAATCTTGTTTGAGTAATATAAAGCCAGCCAAGTTGACCGTATTAATTAATCATACAAGTATGAACATTAAAGCCTTACAAAACTATCGTTGTCACTCTTTTCCCCTCCGCAAAATGTACAAGTGAGTGCGCATCATATTTCTTTAAATCGTACAAAGTGCGATGGACTTATGACCTCAGCAGACTCGTTGTTTCTTTATTTTTTCGCAATTATTTTTAGAATCTTTAAATGAAATAGAAATGGAGTGGAGTAAAAGTTTTGTGATTGTGAGTGAGCATTGTGTACTAAATATATTTTCGAAATCTATGACAGTTTTCTTGCGATTTTTGTACAAAAGGCCAGTAACTTTTATGCTAGAAATTACTTAAATTTTTTTGTTTAACTTTTGAATGCTTTCGAAGCAGCTTGACCATATCAGAAAGGAAAGCAATGTGTCTGTAATTGTACCTTTGCTTATATATGTACAAGGTGCGCCATCAGTTTTTCCGGTATGTAAATAGGGAACAGTGGGTAAACAAGCCTACAATCATTCACGCTCAAAACGTTCCAATGAAATTATTGAAGCCGTGAGAGAGAGTGTTGCCGAAGACCCAAGTGTCTCGCTTTTGCAACAAAAATTCCCTAGAAGTGTGATATCAAAAAGAGCCGATATTGACTGGCCACCAAGATCCCGCGGCTTAACCCTCCCGAACATGTTTTTGTGGGGTTATTTAAAGAGTAAAGTTTACGTTAGCAAGCCGAAGACCATTGATGAGCGAAATAGATGCCATACCGACCGAGATGCTAGAAAAAATTATTGAAAATGCCGGAAAAAGAGCGCAGTTTGCGGTGGTCAATAAAAGTGGTCGGTCATTTGATCGATGTTGTTTTTAAAAAAATAGTTCACATAAATTGTAAAGGATTGAACTAAATAAAAAAACATCTTCGCAATCTATTGTTACTTTCAAAAGTTATTCAACATTCTCATCCCGTAAGAACAAATCGCGCACCCTGTAGTATTATACATATTTTTATTGCATAATATATTTTTACCAGAAAAATGTTCAGTAGGAATTCATAGTATTTGGCCTGAAACTGAAGACCTCATCGTCTATTCTCTCATTGAAGCGAGTGTCATTAGTGTATCATATAATTTCAAAGAGCTTTCTACTTGGTTTACAACTTAAAGTTTTCCGGAGCTTCAAGGCTCATTCTAATAATAGCACTTTTGGAACTTTAATTTAATTTAAAGTGGAGTCAAATCTAGAGTAACCTACGGACCAGCTGTGGGACAGTTCTTCATTGCTCCAGTGATACAGCGATTATCTGAACTTTTACTTATAACCCAGCGGCAAATATGTTATAAGCAACATCGATGAATAGTTATACTCATTGTAGGCAGTAATGCTCACAACTCCAGCCACAACTGTAAATTCTTTTTACAAAGGAATGGCCGCTTTGTAGGCAGCTTGCCTACATCTCTATATACAATGTGTAACAAACGAAAGGCAGACTGCCTTAAAACATCGCTTACTAAGTGCCTGTATAGTTTAGCGAGTTGCCTACATCTCCACATACAAAGCATGCAGCCTACAGACAAGACACCTTACAGCTCCATATACAAAGCAAGCAGTTAGCAAGTAAACTGCCTACAACTCCATATACAAATCAAAGTACTTCATCGATTTGCCGCTGGGAACAACAAATATTTTCTGTAGTTTAAACCTTTATGAGTAGCGTTCAAAGAAAAAACCAATATTTTTAATAGACTTAAATGCGTCATTTAATAATTGTGACGTTAATATATATATGTATGTATGTATGTATAAATACTACAGATGTGTGCTGCATATATGCACGTCGATGCATAAATACTAGAATTACCGTTTTTATAAACAGCGCGCATTGCGATTCATTCATTAATTCTATACATTTTATCGATTTCATTCCATAGGAAATGCGTCTACATGAAAACGCATGTCGCTAACGGCTACTGTGGCTAAATACCTGCGATAGCTGACATCCTCTTAATATTAAATTTAATAAGAACGTGATTTCCTTCCTTGCTTGCTGCCATGATTCTCTAATTTTTTTGTTGTCTTCGATTTAATTTCTTCGACTAAGTATCGTGTCGGAGCGATAAACTGGAGGAAAAACCTAACATGCGGTAAAGAAATTAGTTGTGTACCAATGGAGACAAGCGCGCGTAATGCATTTTAAATAAAATGTTTTTTTTTTCTTTAATTTATGCAGCTGTATCTGTAGATACATTTGTACAAGAGTATCTAAGTGGCAGAGAAAAAAAAAATCCCTGAAGCACAGCATTTATTTTTTTTTTTTTTCTTAAACATCGGTACAACGTTGACGAGTAGGAACCGGAAGTTTAAGAGATTTTTGCTGCCTCTGTTTTGTTGTGTTCCTGCCGGATGTGGAATCGGTGCATACGACGACGACAACGACCAGTATCTGAAAGATACAGGGAACGTTGTAAGACAACGAAGTCTTAAAGTATAGAACTGTTAAAAATGGATTGCATATTAAAACCTTCACTCCTCAAGTTCAAGTCAGTGGTATAAGGTTTCAATGGTCGTATCGTATGTATGTTTTTGCTTTGCACATATATGTAGAAATATGTGTGTATGTTGCAAAAGTAACCCCTACTATAAAACGTAACTCAAAGATACTATTGTTTGTATTACTTACTAGAAGATGGTTAAGGTAGAGCAAGGAGAAAGGGCGCAAGAAATTTGAACATCTGCCGTTAATTTTCAGCTCGTCATGTTGTTGAGAAACTACCCCAAATATCATGTTATTGAGTAGTAAGTCGCAAGTCCGTCCGTTTATCCATCCAACTGCCTGCCTGCCTGTTTGCTTGCCTATCTTGTCCTGCTGCATTGCATTTTTACTGCGTGTTTTGTTTACGCGCTTTGAAACTAAAAATTGAACCCGCTAGGAAATGTACTTGCATACATATGTACATAAGAATATATGTACCCAATGTGCACGAAAACGCATGCGGATCTGTTTCAAACCCGTTACGGATCCGTCAACGCGGACTCCGTTTTTTTATGCTACGACGGATCCGACTCGGAACGGATTTAATAAACGAATCCGTTCCGAATTCGTTTTTTGTAACTACAACGGATTCGTTCCGTTCAAAAAAAAAAAAAAACATAATTTTTCCGATCAAAAATTCTTAATTTTGTACTTTTGCCATTTTAATTTTGTTTCGATAAAGAATGACAAAATAAAATCAAAAATACCAACTGTCAGGGTTGTCAAGTTTTACAGGAAGAATTCCCGTTCCCAAAAAAAAAAAAATACTATTTATATAAAATTGCTTACGTTTGTAACGCTTTGGCGTAAAATGTACTGAACCAATTTAAATAATTTGATTTTTAAAACAAAATATTTGTGCTGAAGAAGATTACTGCATATTTATTATTTTTATTTTTTAAAGTTAAATATCATTTTTTTCCACGAAACTTAAGTTAATTTCTAAGTTCGGCTAATTCAGAAATTTTGGTAACCGTGCTCGTTGTTTTGAACTAAAAAAAATGAAGCAAAAATTACGATAGTTTTGTTTGAAAAAAAAAACGAAAAAATTAACGAAAAAATAAAATAATTTATACGGTTTTTACTGAAAATAAAAATCAAAAATTAAAGTTTTTTTACAAAAAAGAAAAAAAAAACAAAATGAAAAAATATTTATGCCTAAGCGAAATTTTAATGGTTATTCCTTCTGGGTGAACTATTAATGTCATTAGTTTGTAAATTCGTCTGTCGGGCTGACTACATATCTGTCTGTCGTCCTTTTGCTTGTTGTATTATTTTAAAATAGGGGTTGATGTGCATATAAAATCCTTTAAAAAGCTGCTGCTGCACTGATGCAATTTAACATTTTTTCGATTTTACGTTCTCTTCCTTCTTGTTGCCTTTACTTGAAATCGTTAAATATCCTGATCTTGATTGTGATCCTGTTGCTGCTATGGCTACGGCTGCTGCTGCTGCTGCTGCTGTTTCCACTTCAAGTACAAGTAGACGACACATCGTTGTGGTTGTTGCTGCTTTTTGGCAGCTGGCGCATGCCCTTTTTCTTCACTTTTTTTCTGTCTTGTTGTTTTTGTCTGATAAAAATTAAGCAAATATTTCAGCTAAAGCAGCAGTCCTTTTAAATGCAACAACAAAGCAAAAAGAAAAAGAAAAAAACACCTTTGTGCGTCTTTAATGAAAATGGCACGCGTCTGGTATCGTCCGTATGTCGTCACCAATAAATATACCATTTATGCTGATGCCGGCCTCTGTCTGTCGGCATTTTCGCAACTGCTGCCATTGCCATTTACGAGTTTATAACTCTAGATCTAAATGACATATGGAATCGGTTTTTTTTCTTATTTTTTTGCATGGTATTTTAAACTGTCTGTATGTAGCTATATAAATGCCACATAATTATGAATAAGTTGTTTAAGGCTTTTTTTTTTGTTTTACATATGTCATTCTGTTTATCCCCAAATATTTTATGGAATTTATAAAATATATCTTTGTTTGTTGTTGGCTTTTGGTTTTCTTTTTTGTCAAGATATAAGTAAATTCTATTTTTAAATGGCGACATGTGTTTGCATTTGGCTGTTGTAGACTTTTGTAAACCTAAGGTATATCTACTAAAATAGCTGCACTTTTCACGAAGGGGACATCTAAAAATACTTGGCTGTAAATAATTGAAGGAAAATACATGTAACGGGGTCCCCTATTGTAAGAAATTTTTGCAGTTTTTGAAAAATTTCAAAAAGCGACTGTAACGATTATGAATTTTAAAATACTAATCAATGCAAAGTCGTTATTAATTCGTTTAATAACACAGGCCGACATTTTTCATACTCTAAGACTACATTATACGTTTCCGAAGGCTTTCGGTATACTGAATTCGAATCTGACCTCAGAATTGCCCTATCACATTAGGTCTTAGACATATCCTAACCTAAATGTGCTAAAAACAGGTTTTTTTTCGATATACATATTTGGGAATATATTATACTACACAACGATCTGACCTTTTTCCACTAAACTTGTTACGGCAACTAAACTTCCCTGTAAAATGCACTTGGAATTTTTTGGATACCTTTTTTCCCCGGAGAAATCGTTCATGAAAATAAATTACTTCACCGTTTTCCTTACAAAAAATTAGCATACTAAATATAAGACAATATTTTATAATTTTAATATTACCTCTGTACATTTTTCTTTTTAAGAGAAATGACCCTGGGGCCTCTCAAAATTTTCGTTAGACCTTGAATTTTTTCATTCGGACTTTTTGCAAATTTAAAAATGGCGGCTCAAGATGGCGCCCACAATGGAAAAGATCACTTCATATTTTTGTAAAATATTGAAAAAAAAAAAAATATAAAAAAATACAAAAAAAGTTTAAAAATACATAAAATAATATAACATTCAATGGAATTTGAAAATCAAAGCGCCACTCTAGAGATAACCGATTCTGAAGACCAAGCTGATGAAGAACCTGCCGACCCCATAACTTCATATGATGAGGCATTGAAGTAAGCTGCCCGTTTAAAGTATTTTGCCAGAGATGATTTTCTAATCAATAACATCAAGAATGTAGAGACGCATTTTGAAACCCAATATCTTAAGTTGAGCCAATCAAAGTTTAAACAATCTACTCTCACTAGATTTTTTAACCAAATTAGTATGTTAACTTGTGTAAAATGCCTGTGGTGTATAAATTCGTTCAGCAACCTCAGTAAACGGCAACTTCAAACAAAAATTTTTGTTCCTCCCCCATAAGCGGACATCTCCCATAACCGGACAAAAATACTGCGACGGTGGGTGTCCGGTTATGCGGAATTTCACTGTATAACAAATATATAAAAAAATTAAAAAAATGAATAAAATATAAAATAATACAAAAAAATATATAAAAAAGAAATATAAAAAGAATATAAAAATAAAAAAAAATATAAAAAAATAAAAAGAAATATAAAAAATAAAAAGAAATATAAAAAATAAAAAGAAATATAAAAAAATTTAAAAAAGATATAAAATAAAATCATAAAAATGTATAAAAAAATATAATAAAAATATAAAAAGAAATATAAAAAAAATTTAAAAAATATTAATAAATATAAAAAACAATATAAAATAAGATAAAAATACCCATAAAAAAAATATAAAAAATAAATTTTGTAGGGAAAGTTTAAAAATTGCATCCCCCATTCATATTTGTCCAAATAAATAAATTTTTGATGTCAGAAGTACCATCGAATATGACAACAATATGCCCAATTTTCAGCCCTATTGGACAATTTTTAACTTAAAAAAATTACAATAATTTAATTAATAACTAAAGATTTTCTTAATTTTTCTAATCAAAAATGTATGCAAGCAAACGTACAATATTTGAATAACTAAATATTTTTCTTTTCCTTTGCAGTGCGGCGATCCCCAACTTCTTGTCCTGGTCCAAATAATCTCCCGCCTTTACATTTTCATACCGTTCATGGCGATAACATACGGATATCACGTGATGGGACGTTAGCGCGTCGATTTGAAAGTTTCTGTCGCGCCATAACATTTTCAGCCCGTCCCGTTCGCATTAATGAGCGAATTTGTATAAAATTCGCTGAGATATCCAATAATTGGAATGGTGGTATACGCTTTGGTTTTACCAGCAACGATCCAGCAACGTTAGAAAATGCGCTTCCGAAATATGCCTGCCCTGATCTTACAAATCGACCTGGTTTCTGGGCTAAGGCGTTACATGAACAGTATTGTGAAAAAGACAACATACTTTATTACTACGTCAATTCCGCCGGTGACGTCATCTATGGCATCAACAACGAGGAAAAGGGCGTCATACTATCAGGCATAGACACGCGTAGTCTACTCTGGACGATAATCGATATTTACGGTAATTGCACTGCCATTGAGTTCCTCGATTCGCGCTTGTATATGTTTCAAAATGCAAGTGGTGGTGGCAGCGTCGGTGGAGTTGGTGTTGGCAGCAATGCCATTGGTATGAACACATTTTCAGCCGGAAATGCAAACGCCGCACCAGGACCACAAATCGGACTACATCCACATAATCATACAACGCATAATCAATCACGTCGATCACTGCCTGCCGAACAAGATTTAGAACGCATCGTTATGCCATCGATGCAGTCGTTAAATATTGCTAGCGATCATGTTGCCGCCGATTTGGCTAATGGTTTACCTCCATTGCGCTATAATTCGAATAGCCGTTTAATTCCTGTGCCGTTTCACATTACAAAAGGACGCAATGTGCATCTCTCGCAAGATCGCTTTATTGCTTCACGTAGCGAATCGGATTTCTGTCAGGGTTATGTGTTTACTGCACGACCCATACACATAGGTGAGAAGATTATCGTGCAGATACTCAAAACGGAGCAGATATATGTCGGTGCTTTGGCGCTCGGGCTGACTTCTTGCAATCCGGCAATTTTACAGCCTTCTGATCTGCCCAATGACTCTGATTTTCTTTTGGACCGTCCTGAATATTGGGTTGTCAGCAAAGATATTGCTTCGACACCACAACGTTGCGATGAAATTGCTTTTTTTGTAGCACCAAACGGTGAGGTAACAATTAGCAAGAACAATGGACCAGCTGTTGTCGTTATGCATGTGGATCAGTCGCTGCAATTGTGGGCTTTTCTTGATGTTTACGGATCTACACAGTCAGTGCGTATGTTTCGTCAACAACTGCCGAATATGGTCTCTTATCCTATGGGCTCTATGCCTGGAAATGGTTCACAAATGTCTACTGCCACAACATCACGCCAATTGGCTGTCAATATGCCCGTCTCCGAATCGATAAATAGTCTCAATAGCCAAATATCGGAAAGTCGCAAAAATATGCATCCACCAGCTGCAGCTGTGGTGCCTTCAGCAGCAACGCAAATGAATGTTAATGTAACGCACAGTCACATCAGTGCCTCCTCATCAACCCTCGCATCACTACAGTCGTCCAGCATGCCAAATGGCGGCGGCGGCACAGTCATTAATGGCACTACTATTGCGGCGGGCAGCGGTAGTCACATGATAAGCATGCCGTCCAATGGTGATATGATACAAATACAGCCGAATGGAGGTGGCACTGTTTTGGTTGTGAATTTGCCACCAGCTTCTGGACATTCAACGCATGATTTAAAAGCGGCTCTATCAGCGAGTCAAGTGGCGGCGGCGCGTAATCAAGCAACAACAGCGAATAAGCTGCCACCGGGTGGAACAAGTGC
The DNA here is from genome assembly GCA_949775025.1 of Tricholauxania praeusta. Classification (NCBI taxonomy): domain Eukaryota; kingdom Metazoa; phylum Arthropoda; class Insecta; order Diptera; family Lauxaniidae; genus Tricholauxania; species Tricholauxania praeusta. The sequence continues at coordinate 156,154,915 of OX459029.1, forward strand.
TTCAAGTGGTAGTACGATTGTTTCGGCCACAAGCTGTCAGTATATTGAGGTTAGTATGGAAAACTATTAAAAGCATTAATGGAAAACAAAAAGTAATTTTCAAGTATTGAGTAGAAATAAACGAAAAAATAAAAACGATTTAAATAGATGGTAAAATGAATTAATTTTAAACTTTTTGCATACTATGATATTTTTTATTAATAACAATCATAAAAACAAAACGAATGTATTAAGTGCCTCTTTATATATCACGATTCGTCTCTAAATTTTTTTTAGCCTGAAAATATGCTATTATATTTTAAATATAAACCTAACATATGCTTATGAATAATCTATTACAAATATAAACATTTTACTAGCATATTTTTAGGCTAACAATTTTGAGACGAAACGAGCCTAATCGAGATACCTAAAAAGGATTTAGCTTAGATCTGGGGAAATTTTAAATTTCCATTGCAAACTTTTAGTTGAAAGTGGTTCAAGAATAAACAAGACAAGACGAGTATATTATGAAAGAAAATTTCTGAGAAGTGCGCTTTCAATTTATTAATAAACACAAAAGAAAAGGAACAAAATCAAGTGTAAGCTGGAAGAAAAGAAAATTTAAAATACAGTTTTGAAGAAGCTCTACAATAAAAACTAACAAACTAAAGTAAAATCTACGATATTTTTTTGTCAGTTTCTTATAAAAAAAGAAAACGTTAAAGTCTGAGCGGGGCCAGAGCCCACTAGTGAAGCAAAATGTGCGGTGGCGGCAGGTTGTTGAGTAAAGTGATCAGAGGCGGATCCTTCTAGTATTTATAAAAGTATTTGTACTACTAATTAATTTATTATTAATTTTTATTAACACACATGCTTTTAAATAAAAATGTTTAAACTTTGCTGCAAATGAAATGATTTTTATTTTTCTAATTTTAGCCAATTTCTAATACCAATGGCTATCACAGTGGTAATAATGGAACGAGCAGTAAATGGAAAGACACTATTGAATCAAATTCAACAAGTGCTGAATGCACAATTTGCTATGAAAATCAAATTGATTCGGTGCTTTATATGTGTGGTCATATGTGCATGTGCTACGACTGTGCAATCGAGCAATGGCGCGGTGTAGGTGGTGGACAGTGCCCACTGTGCCGTGCGGTTATACGTGATGTTATACGTACCTATACGACATAATGAGTTAGATGCGAGTAAACCAAGTGATTAACAAAGTTTTGTCCCCACAACACAGTTGAATAAAAAAAAAAAACAAAAGATAAGAAAGCAAAGTCTCCTAAAAGTAAAAAGAAGAAACTAAAATATAATCTGCACTTATGAAAATTGTATTAATAAAGTTAGAATTAATATTTTAATAAGCAAAGAATGCTTTGTAGTTTAGTAAAAGAATGGTAATTATATAAGCAAATATTGTAAATTTGTGATTTATTAAAATAATAATAATTGTGTTTGTTAATAAGATTTTTTCTATTTTTTTTTTGTATTTTTGTAATTATTTAACATTATGGATTGTAAAATAGTATTTATGTAAATTTAACAAACAAATTAAGTCAAAGCATAAAGTTGTGCATTTTGCTGAGATAATACATACAAATGTTTTGTTTTGCAATTATGTATATGATTATACGAAGTATAATAAATCAAGTATTTAAAATTGTTTTATATGATGTGTATGCCTTCAATATGGAATTAGGTATTTTTTTCTCTGTGCAAAAATTTTTTTTTTGGAAATTGCTTACGAACGGAAATCATTTTGGTGCTAAATTTATTTTTTTTATTATTTTCAAAATTTAATTTTTCTGTGAAATTGTCTGTTTTGAAAATAGATAGCAAAAAAAAATATTTCAAAATTCTTAGAAATTACTGTGCATTGGAAGCTTGAGACTTAATTTAAAAGCATTAAAATATCTTTTAATACTTGTGAATTGTGCTTTGTTCTTATCAGTTATAGAGTCATACATTACATTTAAGCTGCAGCTTAAAAATGTAGATTTTCTATTAAAATGAAAAAAAGAACCTTCAATTTTATAGTATTTCAAATATTTTAAGTTGAAACTTAAATTTAATATATACTCTTTAACAAGAAATATATACAAAAGGATATGCCTAATTTGGCAAAAAGATGACAGAGCTCTAAGGCCACAACATATGCACACAATAGCTTTTTTGTAGTTACCTTTTATTGATTTTGAATCGCGAAATTCATATTTGCTGCCCGCGTCATCGAATTCGAATTTCAACAAAACTTACAAAAAAATAATTAAAAATGTTTGTGGTTTTTTTTTCAAAACTTCATAATATGCTTACGCAAAGTTTTCGTACAAAACGTGTAATTTGAAACTTTTCTTGCTTTGACACGTAGATTAACTTAAATCAGTTTTAAGTGTTCATTCATATTTTTGACATCAAGTTTTTAGAGTATTAATAAAAATAATTTAAGGGGGCCTGATTTTGTATAAGCAACAAATTATGTTCATAAATTATTTACTTCACCAATGATGTTTTAATCACATTTTTTATACATACATACCTACATATATTTTAGTTTTACATCGCAGTTCTATGTTTTTATTGTATTTCTAGTCAAGATATTAGGCAAAAATAAATTAAAACTTAAACTTTAAGCCTAAAAGACACAAAAATATCTTAGCAATAACACGCGTATTTATAAACAAAATAATGTTTTAAGCAAAAAGAGAGAAAAATTAAAAATAAATGAGCAATGAAATAAATTAGTGATGAAAACTCAACACATTTTTAATGCAAATTATACGATACATATTTAAGAAGTATACTTTTAGACGCTTTTCACTGAACACACACGTGCATCCATTTATTAAAAAAAAAATCAAATGCTGAATATAAAAAAAATTGAAATTTATTTTTTTTTTCTATTTTTATGCAAGTGTTCCATTAAATACAAAACCAAAAAATGCAAATAGTTTTGAGCATGGTTTTAAAATTCAAAATTTGTCTAAAGCAACGTTTTTAACTATTTGCCAATTAAACTAAATAAAAAAAGTAACTATTAATCATACACAAAATTGGTGTTTGAGCCAACAGCTAAAAGCCAACTATTAATTTTTATACCATACAATTATGTATTATATACATACATAGAAACGTACATATAAGTTGTACGCAAATTACATACATATGCACAGACTTAACAATATCTTTATATAATTAATTAAATACATGTGAATTAAACAGAAAATAATTGAAATCGAAAATTAAAATCCTTAAAACTAAATAAAACGTGAAAAAGAGGAGTTTTTAAGCAACGCAAATGAAGAGAATGTTGAAATATATACATACATATAGGCATGTATAATAAATTTCTTTTTATGCACTAGATACGCAAAAAATTCTTTAAACTATAAAAAAAAAATACAATATATTGATAATGCTCGAATCCTATACATGAGCGCTAATAGCAGTTTATACCAAAATGTTTTGTTTATTTTTTGTGCGAGTTAAAATGACAAATAAAAAGGAAAATGAATTTTAAACATGATCGTGTTTCACTGACTTTAAGTTTATTAGCTCGCTCTCTCTCACTCTCTCTGTCTTAAATTTCATTAAGAATCAGTCGACGCTTACAGTGCCAGTTGTATGAGAAAGGTTCGTTATGTTTATGATGAAAGGCCGAACATGAATTTTACAAATCACAAGAGGCTATTTTCTGCCAATCGATGAAGAAAGGTGTAAAATGAAAGTATAACCAAAGGTGAGTTTTAATTCCTTGGAATGGAAGTACAATTTTTCAATTCCAAATTTTGATTCCCGGTACGAATATCTAAGGGGGCACATTGTAAGCCCTTCATGATACTTCATGTAAAATACATGAGAACATGGAGCCAGTTCCTATTCGAAAATCTTGTAAATGCTCGATATAGTTATAAAGTACCTGTTTAAATTTTAATTTAATTAAATTAAATTATATTGCATACACTATTCCTGATAATGTTTTAACGATGATAAAGTACGAGAGGACAGAATCAGCCGAAATAGCCTTAACAAAAGTTTGAAATTATCGTAGGTACCTCGTACGCAAGCACAGTTTAAATGAAAAAAAAAAAATGCCGTGGGTTGTCGCATTTGCCGATACTCTTGATCTACCTAATTTTTTGGTTTAGCACCTTTCAGCAAACAGTAAAAATAGTACATAAATGTTTGTTTTGTAAAATCTCCTCCATCCCATTGTTTCATCACCGAAAAATGTATCAATCGCGATGGTTTTACGATCAAAGCCGACGTTTCAGTCACATCTTTTTGAATTTTTCGTTAGTCCAGACTGGAATTATTCAGGCATTTGTTCACAACAAAATTTTTATCTGTTGGCGAAGTTTTTGTCAATAGTAATTAGTTGCACTAAATCTACTACTGTGCAATTAATCCAATTAATTGGTTTTAGTATTCATACTTACAAAAAAAAAAAAAAACTTGTTTGTATTTAAGTTATAAAATTTATTTGTGTTTATTATAACATATATATAATTGCATTTGCGTTCAAAAAAAAAATAATTTATATTCATAAACATCAACGTAAACGTAAACATAAAAATTAAAATTAAATATATTTTAATTGATTTTTATATTATTTTATTTTTTGCTTTTTTTTAAATTAATATTAAATACAGTTCATTATTTCCCGTTTTACAATATATAGTATTACGTCTACATTTTTTAATCCAAATTTAATCTGCTGATGATTTTGATTTGTTACGTTCTTCTAAGAATTTTAAGCGACGTTTTCTCACTTCATTCAGTTCTGAATTGTCAGTAGTTATTATTGTTGATGATGAATCAATGGCTGCTGATGCAAACGTTGAATTCGTAAAATCAAGGTTATTTTCTTCGCCGCCCAAATCTTCTATAGTGACTTCATTATGCTTGTCAAGTAGTGAAGCTTCTACAGGCGCACTTGGTTCAGGCTGTTGCAATTCTGATGACAATGATGATACTGTTGTAATATCTGAAGCTTTTGGTTCATTGCTGGCCACGGCAGCTACAGCTGCTACAGCTGCTACAGCTGCTGCAGCAGCAGATGTAGTTGGACCGTCAACAGTTGATGAACAAATTGGTGTTATTGGCGTAGATGTTGCTGTAGTCGTAATTTTAGTGGTTGTCTCTTGTACAGTTGGCTGCATTCGTGCAGCAACAATTTGATAATTATTCATTAATATTCCAGCAGCATCTAGCATAAGTTGAATATTCCGCAGTAGCTGGAATGCATAAAAAAATGTGTTAAAAATGATAAATATAATTTATATAAAGCCTAGCAATTCAAAGTATAAACCAATGCAATAAAAGATCTTCATATGCTCGTTAGGAATTTTAGACAAGCAATCAATGTAACTATTTCTCCTTTAAAAGTTTGTGCTCCAATATTTTTGCTTTGAAGCAAAGTTTTTGAGTAAATCAACCAATGGAAAACAATCGAAAATTATAGCTTCATGGGTAGAAGCTAATCAATCAATAACGACTTCATTAATTTTTGTGTTTACAATCCCTAAAGTTTCATATAGCATTTACCTTTAAGCGTTCTTCGACATTGCGCCGTTCATTTCCTTCCAGTGCCCTCAGCTCTTCGTCAGTAAACGTTGTTAGATCTGGTGGCATAGGTGGTGGTGGTACAGCATAGGGTGCAATAAATGGAAACGGTGGCGGCATCATAAATGGTGGCGGTACAATTGGCATATTTTGGAAGCCGCTGTTTGTATTGAAATTTGGAATATTTGTACCAATTGGAACTGAAAAGAAAATTGTGTCAAAAGTTAATCAGCTGATAAAAACAAAGCAGAAATAATTGAAAATAAAGAAGAGATTAGAAAAAGAAATTTTAGCAATTTGGCAATTCTTGGATCGAATTAAACAATATTGATATCAGTTGATAAGCCAAAAAAATAATTTCTGAATAAATATAAATAAATCAGAGGTTTAGAAAGAAATATAAAAATTAAACAGCGATTAGAAATATAAAGAAAAATCACAATAAGTGAGGAGTTCCTGAATCCTTTCAAATAATATAGTTAATCAGTTGATAGGTAGGTAGCTAAATGAGCTCGGTTTATCAAAAGTTTTATTTGTAAGTTTTTGAACAACACATCTAAAGCTCATGAATTTTACCAAAGAAAAAGTTATGGAATGAAAATAAAATGTATGTACTCGTATGTAATAATGAAAATCAATGCTAAGTCTAAATTATTATTGGCGGTCCTTCATGCAAAAGAACATTTTTGGCATTTAGAATTGTTTGCAAAAAGGAAAATCACTGCTTACTTGCATTTGCTGCCAAGTTTTCAAATGTATTCGCTGCCGCTGCTGCACCATTTGCATCTATGTGTATGGGATCTGTACCCGGAGCATTGGGAGGTATGATATTGGGTACACCTGCTGCTGCACCTGCAGCCACTGGCGCCTCCTCTTGTCGTGGTATTGCTGTCGAATTTGTAGTTGGAGCACGTAAAATATTTAAACGACATGTTGGACATGTTTGCTGACGTTGAAACCATGAACGTAAGCAAGTTGTATGAAAAATATGACCACATGGTAGCTTTTTTGAATTGCTAACCATGTCTTCTCTGTAGATAAAAAAAAAAGAAACAAACATATACTCTTCATACTATAGTTGCCATAGAAGCAAGAATTACAAACCTGCAGATAATGCATATATTATCAGACAAACGTAGTTCCTCAGGCGTTGCATCTGGATATAATGTGTTCATATTTCGTATAGCGCGTCTGGACATAATCACATCGCTTAGCGCTTTTTTAAAGTTTCTTATGGTAAAGAACATTGGGCGGAATACAAACATCGGTAATGCATATATTCTGGCCATTATGATTACGAAGAGCACGTAGAGTACAACTTTGATTAGGCCAATAACCAATTCAGTGTAAAGTAAAAATACTGCTTTGTTTTCCCATGGCGTATCGGTACGCATCTCTGCAGCATGTAGCACATATTTAATGGCCGTGCTAGCGACAACGGTTAACAATATTGCATACTCAAAACCGAATACCAGTTGCACTGTAGGACCACGTACAATTGTTGAATTGTAGGCGTGCATCAGCAGCATATAGTCTAAGATGCCTAAAACGCTGAGCAAACTGGCAACACGTATATGAAATAACCAACCAATAACTGGCGAACGTTCCATCTATTAAAAAATTTTATATATAGAGAAAATTGAATAATTACAAACGATCACAATTTTATTTTTGTATTTGAAGCAGATTATATGTATGTCCTTGTGAAATTTTGGTCGCAAATTCATATGTTTTATGGAAAAACTAAAAAAAAAACAATCTTATTAACATTGTATTTTCATAAGTACAAGAGGTCTAGGAAAAATCAGTTAAGACTTTTCTGAGACAAAACCGAACCCACGGTTTAGGGAACTGAATAAAGTGGTTTTGAGCCATATCAAACAAAAAGGTATTAACAGGGACAAAACTAAGTTTTAGAGACTTTTCAATCTCAAAAACTAATTTGCCGGAATGATCAGCACTGTGCCACTTCATCAAAACACATACGTTTTTTGAGTTAAGTTTTGAGAGGAAGGCTGATGCTTCTGCGGATAAAATTCTATAAAAAATTCTGAATCTGGCAACGCTATGTTAGAGTAGAATCAATAGGTTTTTTCATGGAAAATTTTCTAGGACCCAAGAAATAGTGCTTAAAGTGATATTCATTTTATCCTTAACATGCTCCTTCCCACTCCTCTTCTTTGAGTGTGGAACGGTCATTTTCCTATTTCGGTGCTTAACTTATTTAGGTTTTAAATTTCATGCCGAAGGGAATGTTAGCTTTGTGATTTCTATTAAGGAATCAAAATTTAAATTGATGTTTATACTTGTTAGTTTGATTCAAAGTTATTTCAATTTTTTTGCATTAAGGGAATCAATTCTTTCTTTTCATATTGTGACCGTCTATGTGACATGTTCGTTTTTCTCGAAAATGTAGTGGCCCGAAAGCCTTGAAAATCCGATAAGTATGTATGTACGTAAGTTCAATTTTCACATAGACAGTTTACCAATTCTTTAAAATTTGCAAAAAATACGTTTTTTTATCAAAATTCTTGGATTAGAATTTACGATAAAAAAATTAACATTCTTTTTGTCAAAAAAATTATAAATAATTCAATTCCAACTTTGTTTCATTGAATAAAATCAGATCCTAACAAAATTTCAATCCCCTGGAATCGTAATTTTAGAGGAAACTTATTCTATGATTCTTGTCCAGATTCTGTTTACTGCAAGCCATTATTTATATTCTAAAATGGGTGTGGTCTAAATAATACGTGTGTTGTCTTAAACTTACAAAATCAACACGTTCTTCCGCCAACCAATGGAATGATTTGAGAAACAACAACACAGTAAATAATGCAACAAATCGTGGATTAAAATCATCGCGAAACACGGTGAAAGCCAAGCAGGTTTCTGTCAGTGCGTACCAGAAACGTTCCAATAGATGCTCGAATTCTGCTGCGCGCAAAGTTCCAAGGAAAATCTAAAACAAGCACAGGAAAATTAAGGCTGACAATCATTTTACATGCATTGAAGTTTCTTATCCTTACCTTTCTAAGCAGCTTTCCAAACATGAAAACAATTACAAAAAATTGTATATAAATAACCTGCAAAAAAACAGCAAAATTTAAGTTAGACAAAGATGGAAAAATCAAACGAGTGAAAGGATTAATTGTGGCTGCAGTTAATTACTGAGCCACAGCTACTTCTTTCACTTTCACCATTTTCTAATCCAACTTACAGCCATCGATGCATTGGACTTGGTGATGTAGACAACAGCTGGATAGAATTGCTTTTTCTGGTAATATGCGTTGCTAATTACAGCGCTGGTCAGTGCCAGACAAATCGTTGACAGCAGGAGCTGCATGTTGGTCAAAACTCCAGCCAAGCGGCTGACCGATTCGAGAAAAATGTTAATTTTGAATTTGCCGAAACTTTCGCAGTACAATTACCGAATGAAGAAAATATTACCAAATGTGTAAATTCTTAAAAAAATTTTAGATTTTCTTTTGGTCAAATAAAATCGGAAAAATTGCACCTTTAGAGTACACGTACGTCGTTTTTTTCATTCTTGCTCTAGCTCTTTTTTTTTTTTTTTGACTGTCAAACTTTGTCAAAGTGGCCAAAGCAAACGACGACAATGGAAACGAACGTCAAAAACGAAACGATACAAACGATATTCACCGCAGTTTAATTATAAAGATTGATCTGTCGCCAGATGCTTTTTAATATATATTGTACCCGTCAAATCTCAAAATAAAATAAACTACCAAGACAAATGGCGATAAGTTTGACATTTGATGGGCAAAACTTTTTTAGGAATGACTGTATAAGCCTTTATAAGCAGTTGAATCATAATATTCACCACAAAATTTTTGGTTTGTGCAAAGAATCGATAGAAAACTTCATATGATCGCTTTCGATATGACTTGACAACATCAATGTTTGATCATGTGATCATTCTTTGTTGGCGTTTACACGAAAAACTTTTTCGGCAAAGTTTCCTTGTTTATTGGCAAGAGGAGAAAAACGAAAGGGACGAGGTAAAAAATTTATCATATGTCGCAAACGCAAAACGAAAATCACAGAAGAGAATTTGTCTCTCAGACCTTCCTCGTGTAAATGCCGTCTTTAGGATGTTAGTCCACCATGACATGGGCGGTTCAGTAAAAATCTCACGTCAATTTTTTAATGCAGAGTTTATACATTATTATAGCAGATTACATTGAAAAATTATAAGACAAGTCTCACGGATGGGAGAGGGGGGTCACCTCCGAGCTCACCAAATCTCACCAACGGGAGGGGGGTCCAAATTTTCAAAAAACCACCTAACGTAATTAACGCATGAATTTTACGGTCTAGTTCATGGTGAAATTACCTTAGGTAAAGCCCAATTTCCATGTGATCTTTCTTGAACTTATCTTATCAATTATCAGGGAGGACATCACATGGTATAAAGATAGCAAATGTATGCTATTCACTCTCGCATTCTCCAAGCGCATTAGGTTCTGTTCGCATGCTTTTTCTGTCTTACAAAAATTTGATTTGATATCCCTGATATGGGATCAAGAGAGATAGCATGGAAATTAGGCTTAAGTCGTCAAGAAGTGAGTTTGTTTCATACTGCAGATAAATAGAAATAAAATGTATAAAATTAATTAGAAAACGAAGACATTGGTATTGCTTCAACCATTATATAAGAATTGGTGAAATTTTTTTTTTTAAATTTAACTATTTTCTAAACAGTGTTTAATCAATTGCTGAAAAAACTACAGTAAATCTGTTCCAAATTTTCTGTGGAAGTGATATCAAATATGAGACAAAGTTTCCATGGAGATATTACACCCAAAATCTGATATCTACTGTGCTCTGGCCCTTGGGACTGATCAGTCTATTATGTCGGCGCTTACACGAGGAAAGTCTGAGAGACAAATTCTTGTCCATTCTCTTTTGTGATTTTCGTTTCGCGTTTGCAGCATATGACAATTTTTTTACCTCGTCCCTTTCACTTTTCCCCTCCTGCCTACAAACAAGGAAACTTTGCGGCAAGACTTTCTTCGTGTAAACGTTGACTATGAGGCTACGGAATGGTATTTAAAATTGGTCTGACTAGAAGGATTTTCTTGAAAGTCAGAGCTCTTACAATGAACGCACCCAACTATTCACCTCGTAAATGTCATTTAATTGTAAGACGTCTTCCCTTCATAATTTCTTTCAACGAAGAACGTCGAAATGTTTTAAACCGTATTTTGTACGGCTAGAAAAAACAAAAAGTTAATAGAATAATTAAAGTGAAAACGAACTGCGTGATTTAAAATAATATAAATTAAAAAAGTTGAGGACTAAAACATAATTTGTGCAAAACGTTGCAAGCAGGTGCAAACGGAAAAAAGGAGTAGAGCGAAAGCGAAACAAAATAAAAACTTGTAAGGAAGAAAACTCGGAATTAATTTCACCACACACAGGCAAAAAGTCGCCATTTTGTCTGCTGGCCGGCTGATTCTCCTTTTTAAAAGACGTGAAAAGTGTCAGCTCCAGGAGAACTTAATTTTATGGGAATTGTAATAATTTATGCTGCAAATTTGCATTTTATATGTGCATTAAGGAGAAATTCAAAGTTTAAAACTTAAAACAAAGCTTGTGATTTCAGAGAAAGACTGCAGAAATTTTTAATTTTGGAAAATCGTCCGCAGAACAAATGCTAATTGGGCGGATGCAAAAAATGGTGAGTTGTGGAAAATCGAAATGAATATAAAAACAGGAAAACTATGATATGAGCAAATACGATGAAAAGAAATTGCAAAAAATTAGTTTGCTTCGCTGTGTGCGAATTTTGTGATTTTTAAAAGTTAATAAGAACCGAAAAATTGTAATAGTGCTGGAAAATAGAGATAAAATAAAATAAACAAATTCAAACATTACAGAAAACATTAAAAAAAAAATTTGTACAACCAATAAACAGCAACTTAGAACAAAGAAATTAGAGAGATTGGAAGAAACAAAACACTACGAATTTGTGTATAAAGCAAACTAACGGTGGACGAAAAAGAAGGCAAAGCAAGAAAACGTCGTAAAGAATCAACCAAAAATCGATATTCATCGATTCGCTGCTACTGCTGCAGTTTGGAAAGAATTTAGAAATTACAAAGATTTTTTCGTGATTATTTGCCTGTCATAAGTTTCATTTGTTGTTGTTTTCATTTTATTGCTATTTTCTATTAACATTACGAGACAAAGAAAAGTGGAATTGAACTAAAAATGAAAAATTTTCGCAAATTATAAATATGATAATGGACGGACATAGGAATCGCAAATAATTTTTTTGTTAAACAAAAAAAAAATACAAAAAAAAAAAACAAAGCTGCGTATGGCGTAGGTGATGTAATGGAAAATTAGATTTTTTTCCAAGTAGACGACACTAAGAAAAAAAGTCAAAACTTCTGAATTATTGATTTTGTTCTTTTTCATTTTCTATTTGTAGTTACTGAATGTTTGCATTAGCCAAAAAAATATGTAAACAGGCGGAAAGTCTGTTAAGAAGAAAAAAAAATATCAAGAACGAACAGAAAATTCCATCTCTCACAACAACAAAAACAAAAACTACTATTTACTCAATACAAAAAAACAAATAAATATTCCAAATTTCGTAATTTGCGAATTGCCAACGTACGCAAAATTTAGCAAGTTGCATTAGGAATTTGTTGTCGGCGTCAAAATGACTTTTGACACGCGTGGGCGTCAAACGGGCACCAGCAGTAGTGGGGGCACCACCGGTACCGGTAGCAACAGCAGCAGCTCCATCGTTGGCAGTACGTCATCTCCATCAACAGCAGCAATAACTGCAGCAGCCGTTTCAACCGCTGATAACAACAGCGCCACCTTTTCTCCCTCCGCCTCCTCCACATCCACCAATACAACAACAATAACATCAACAACAGGCGCAGCAACAACAACAAACATGTCAGCGACAGCTAGCGATGCAACTGTTGGAGATGCACTTCAACATCAGACAGCAACAACTGCGTCGTCGGCTGCTGGCGAATCGATTCTGCCTGCAGCAGCTGTAGCAGTTGTAGACACAAATGCAACATCTACAGCGGATGCCATGTAAGTTTTTTTTCACCACTTAATTTACACTGTGTATCAAATTTTTTGTTCTTATCTTACATGGTGCAAATAATGTTTTAACGTCTGCCATTCAATATGATTTGGTGTATGGTGTGGTTACAGTTGCGTGTCTTATTGTCATTTTTACGTTTTTTTTTTGTTATGCTACCTAACTAGACTTCGCTGGGGTGGCAATAATTACATTAAAATTATAATTTTTATAATCTTGAGTGATTTGCTTGTATGTATAAGATGTGTCACGTTCACTTGTTCAAAACCGCTCAGATTTTGTCCGTCGATAGTATGTGTTCCCTAAAGTTATTTTACCTTTTTAACATTTACTTTAACCGCTTCCTCAGTGTAGTTATTTTTATGTTAGTATGGTAGGTGCCACAACCTCTAGCCGAAATTCGCCCACGTTTTGGTCAGTGATTGCATCACGTTCCAATATTGAGTTTGGTTACATTAATTTTTAAGTAGGCTAAATCGTACCAAGCTTAATTTTCACATGCATTTACAGTTTTGTTCGAAATAATAAGAACAACTTAGTTAAAAATTGAAATCGTCATACAAAATTTTTACAATAATATTTTATTATAATGAACACATATTAAGGTTTAAAAAAAATGGAAAAATTGGTGACCAAATCAATCCCCGTTTTTTTTGTACTGGCATTTTCGTCGCATTAAGTGCAAAATGAGCTGTTCAGAAAAAGAAGAACAAGGATAAAAAATATACAATGCAAGTGTCAAATACACTCTCGTGGCATTATATTCAATGTGAAGTGGCTCTCCCATGATTTTTGACTACTTTGGCAGACCTGGACTTCGTTGAAGGTGTAAGGGCTTGGCATCTGGAGAGTGATATATTTTCCCAAGTTTTTTTTTGTTGCTTTCCACAAATCTTCAGAATTTTTTCCTATATTCCTATCTTAACCGGCGATTGTGCCGGCCACTTCATAACACTCATATTATGGGTCCTAAGCCACACTATGCTTCGGCGCATCATCTTGCTTAAAGGTCCCCCCTTCGGTAATTCCTCTTCAGCGTAAGGCAAAATTACGGTTTCTAGTATATCTTCACCATAGCAACAAACATCCATAGCATCATTTTGAAGTCTTCATTCTTAATATTCTTAGAACTGAACTTCACATTGAATTCTTGCTTAGGAGAACGTTTTACGTATTGTTTTTCTCTACCGTGGTCAAATTGTACAACTTTTGTCTCATTTGTCTATAATATGTTACGTCAAACGGTCTGAGTTTCCTTCAAAAATAATCTGCCGAGCTGAAGTATCGTTTCAAATGCACACCTTTCAACAAAGGTACTTTCCTTGGACTTCGTGGTTTCAGATTAAAGACGATTCATCGTTTTCTTATGGTAAAAGTGTTATTGGAAGTTACAATTCATTTCTGAATTGCGTAGAGGTTATAAATGGATTCTGTTTAACAATCTTTGCGCTGGTTTTTTTACGTCTATCTCTACTTTCGGCGTATGTTGACCAATTTTTAACATTAGTTATCAAGCCGTTTGAAACACCAAGAAGTAATAAGCGTAAAACCGGCATGCGTCTTAGCGAATTGTATACGGATTTTCCTCTGCTTAACTGTCACCAATGGGTTCTTGCGTGAAATTCGTCCATGGAGTCCAGCCTCAAGCAACCGACAAGCGACAGTTCGTTTGGATATTTGTACATCGTATTGATCAATTATTTGGCGCTGGATGTCTGCAGCAGTCTTACGAGGATCCAATTTTGCCTTGCGTACAATCTGACGATCCTTGTACCCAAAAGTCTTACGAGGTCTCTTTTTGCGAGGAACATTTTTTGTTGTGTCATACTTATCAAAATTATAGAGTGCTCTGAATACCATCTTTTTGGAGCAATTTACTAGTGTTGTCATCGCCTGATATCTCATGGCCGTCTTTCGAAGCTCAACAATCGACTTGCGCATGGCCGATGTACAACTTTTGGCTACTACCCATGATTAAGCATATGCTTAGAAGCAAATTTGGTCAAAAAGTGTTCTTACAAGCAATGACAATATCACAATATCGTTTCTGGAATATTTTATCAAGTTTATCTTTTATTTTTTGCAAATTATTTTTTTGTTTCCAATTAATTGAGTCAGTCAAATCTGAGGTTTGAGCAGAAAATCTCTCATAAAACTTTTTGATGATATGAATTTTAATTCTATTATGTTCTTTTTTTTAAGCTTATATGACCCACATTTAGTATTATGTATAAATTTTTTGGTACACAGAAAAATAAATGATTTCGTTTCCAATTAGTTGTCAACAGCTGTAGGTATATTTTAAAACGATGTTCATAAATTTCTGTATTCTTATTTTTATTTTGAATGAAACACTGACTACTGCGCTGTACTAGAGTAATAAATTTTTTTTAGAAATCCATAACACTTACGTCTTATGTTATTGGTGGTATGTTAAGTTATTTTCTATTTATTGATCTTTGATTATGCTGAAAAGAGTCAGAAAACTCAAGTTACTTTACGAGATAATGTATGTATATAGAAAAACTATGTATGTCGCATGTCCATCTGTCATTTACTTTAAAAGTGCGAAAAGGTTTTCAAGTATTACGATGGACTGACTGAAGCTTCTGTACATCTCGAACGCAATATCTATTAGTCTGAATTATCTGCATCGCGCGGCTTTGAATTTAAGCCCTGATAGAGTGTTGATGTGATGTGAATTAGTCATACAGCTCATTTGCTGAAGCTCATTGCCCAATATTACTTCAAGTCCCTGTTTGTTTCCGTCTCAATCCCTAAAATTCCCTTTTTAAAGAAAAAATAATATGTTTTTCTTCCATTCTCCATAGTTTTTGAGATATTTCGTTTAAAAAAATGTTCAAAAAAAGCAAAATCAAAAAAGTGTGTAGTTATTTAAGAATGATGTCAGAAACTGTGCCAAAATGTTTCACCAGGAATGAGATAAATCTTCAGGGAAATGTGTCCAAATTCGAATGTTTATAGGTTGCCCAAAAAAACCAAAAATAAACATAATCCTTTTTGCTTGGAATGAGGAAATCAGAGCCAAAGTAGATATAAGTATACGATTGCTATTATTAATAATATATTGTTCTTAAAAACGTATGGACAAATTGTTAAATTATTAGTTTATCTTCTTTAATGTAATTTTTTTGATGTTGACACAAACTATATTGAACAGTAAGCTCAATAAAATAACTATTATTTAAACAATTTTTAGCTGAAGATGTGATGAAATGTGAAAAATGGCACAATAGTCTCACAGCAATTATGAAGTACTTGTGTTTTAAAAAATTTTGAGAGTTTATTTGGAAGTTATCATAAAGTATTTAAAATGTGAACACTAATAAATAAATGTTTACTTATAATAATGAAAGTTGTCAGAATCTTATAAAAATTTACTTAAATTTGTTATGAACTCAATTCATAGCTGCTTGAATTTCATTCAAATAAAAACTATTGAAATAAAAGCAGTGAGAGCAGTGGTTCCCAACTTACGGCGATTGTTATAAAAAACTTATACTCGTATCAATATGAAAAGCTCGTTGTTAAAAATTATCCTCTAAACTTTATCTGTAACCATTCAATCTTTAACGTTGGTACTCAAAATTTGTTATTCGTATTTCTTCTAAAACGCACATAAACATATTTTTGTACAGGCCCGAATAATTTTTGTGTGTTAAACGAAACCTCCTTCTTTAGTTTTCCTCCTACATGTCGGAATTTTGATGTATCCTTTTTCCTGCAATTAGTAAGCAGTAACCTTCCTCTAAAAATTTTGCATAAGAACCATTTCAATAGCATACTCGCTGCCTGAGATATCGTCTATTGAAATAAAAACTTTTTAACACCATATTTAACTGACTTAACCTATGTATGAATTGTATGAATTCAAAATATCTCAACTTAAATGTGTCGTATCTCCGAAAAGAATCATTGAAAAGGTAAATAAGAAAAAAAATTTGAGAAAGGTTATTGCAGTATTATTTCATAAGGAAAAAAGTTAACGAAACAACTTCCTATAAGTCTAAGATATTTTATAATTTGCCTACAAACAGCATTTTTCGCACCTTCAAGCCATGACATTACAAAATCCTAACATGTAGAAAAAATTGGTTTTGTTTAGCACTGATTTCAGTCCTATCTGGTCTAAATTATGGGTATAATCAAAAATTGTTTTTTTGTGAAACTGTGTTATAAAATAAATTTTATTTAAACAAATAAAATTTACAATTATATTTTTATTGTAACTATTGAAGCATTTTTTATATCTGCGTGAAAATAAGTTTTCCGAAGAGGACACACCCCCAGATGATTTAGTTGTTCAACTCACTTTGAAAATGCTCAGGCGCCCATGAAATAAATCAAACATGATCAAAACTATTAATTTGCTGAAATTTTTGTATGGGTTCTTGTACTGTCTAGTTGAAAAATAGAAAAATTTTACTGAATTCGGATTTAGTTCTTAGCCTTCCATCAACTAGAAAAGCATACGGGTAATCTTAATATCAACTTTACGAAATCAGAAGTTACAAAATCACGCGAAGGCACAGTCAATAAATGCATTATTTTCATATACTCCTTTTAAAGGATGTAACTTATTTTGCTGCTTGGTAAGTGCTTTTTAATAATTAATAACTTTTAATAATTATTTCACTAATAAATAATAATGGAGAAATGAAAATTAAATATTAATGGCTTTTTTTTGCGAATTCCAGCTGGTCCCTATGCCAACTCTGTTGAGCTTGAAGTATTGATTTTCTGTAGGCATCAGGTACTCATACCATTAAAAACATAATGGTCAAGTTAATGGACCATAATTTTCTAAAAAAAACCAATCTTCAATTTTCAAAATATTTGAACCTTGCAAAATCTACCCACTGTCCATCTTCATAGACATCTAAATAGGCAGTATACATGCAGCATAGGCTCCTTTATAGCTACTGAAAAGCTAAAAGAATAGAATTTCAACTATAACCATTGGTAACAAAAGCTTGGTATGGGCATTATCACATAAAATATATCATATTTTAACTTTTTGGCCTCCAATAGATTTTATCATCTGACTAAAATTTGAAAAATAAAAGCTACTTTTCAGATGGAGGGATGTATGTCATAAATACAGAAAATATTTTTTATGGTATTTTAAAATTTTTTTTAAGAAGTATCATTAGGTTCGTTCCTAAACTTTTTGGGTAAAATCCTGTAAAACTGTCAAACACGAGAGAATAAGGAAATTGCGCTCAGTGAAAGGGAAAAAATGCAAAAAGTGCAGGAACGGAAAAAACCATTTTTTAGCACGAGAATAAACGTCAAGAATGTTTGAATTTAGTTGGAGCAAAAGTTTAATTTTCTAAGCCCAGACAATAAAAAAACATCTCAAATTGAATAAATTGAATTCTATAAACGCAAAAAATAAAATGGCAAACAAAAACAGTCAAAATAAACTCAATGTTTACAATTCAGCTTGCACAACACAGAACAGCTGATAGTTTGACACTTTAGAGAGTTTACACGCAAAAATTCTTCGGGTAACCTGTAACTTCTTACAAAGAGAGAACATAAATAACTCTCTCATTTCCGTTCTCACTTACAGGTTTTTCGAGTACGGGAACGCTTTTTGGGTAAAATCCTGTAAAAAAATTAAATATAATGAAAAATATATCTCTTAGACGAATGAAAATAACAGAACGGGACTAACTCATCTATAGAGATGAACATAGAGGCAGCATTTTGTGAAAGTCTTAAACTTAAGTTTCTTCCTCCACATAACGTTTTCAGCAGCAATGTTGGCTTTAATCGAAAAATTTGAAAGTTCCATTAAATTTTGTATGGTATAATATTTGATGACTGAAAAAATTCTATTGTAAGTTCAACAGAGTTGGCAAAGGAGCCAACTGAAAATCGCATAAAAAAGCGTATAATATTGAATTCTTAGTAATCAGCCTTTCATTTATGAAATTTATTGATTATTAAAAGCTGTTATACAACATCTGTTATAAAAGAAGTTACAGCTTTTCATAGAAGAGTATGAAAACGAAATATTAAGGTGCATGCCGACCAAAAGTAAAACATCCAATTTCGTACAAAATTAGCTAACTGACTATCCTTATATGTTTTCATGGAGTCAGAAATGAAAGAATAAATTCCTCAAAAATCACGAAAAAAGGGAGATCAGATTTTGGACATTATTTTTTTTTTACACAAGATTTTTTTAGGGCAATTTTCCGTTTCAGTCAGTTTGCATCATATGTATGTTGAAGGAATTCATACAAAAATTTAGGAATTGAATTGGATTCCTCGAGTGTAACCTTTTATTTGCCTCAATCCCCGATGATAGTTCGTATGCTGAACTTGAAATCTTGCATATCAAAATATATTTTATTTTTATATTAAACATAAATACCTACTTAGTACATACATAAGTATATGTACTTTTGAATGCAAAACAAACTTATCAGTCTTTTCTCAGTTTAAGCTAATCATTATACGTAAACAATAAACGATAAGAATGTTGTTGTTTCTTTTATATTATGGTTTTTCTTTTTAATTTTACAATTCCTATATTTGTTTATTCAATTGCAATGATTCATAAGAGGGCAAACATTTATAAATACTTGAATATATGTTTGTGTATTTTTATAGTACTCCTGAGAAATTGATATCATCATTTCCAACCTTGAAATTGCGTTCGCTTACGCAAAAAATTTCAAATCCCCGTTGGGTTGTGCCAGTGCTGCCAGAACAGGAACTTGAGCTATTACTCAAGGCGGCTATAGCTTTAACAACAGCAGGTGTGCAAATGATAACGCAATAAATTGCAATTTATTAAATAAATTAAATCCTTAATATTGTCCTTTTTGCAGGTGTCGACCATGATTGTGAGCCCTGTGTCGAATTCTATCGCAGTGCTCTAACGACATCATTTTCAAAAATTCTCACTGACGAAGCTGTCAACTCATGGAAATACAATATTCATCATTGCATCCTTATGTCATGTGGCAAACTTTTGCATTTAATTGCTATACATATGCAACGTGATAATCCTTATCTATTGGATTTGCTAGCGATTGTATTCGATCCGGATAATAAATTTAATACATTCAATGCAGGACGCCAGCCAGAGTGTTTTATGCTACCCGATTGTGTTTGGGGTGTGCTCGATGGCAATAAAATGTTTGCAAAGCCACCTCCAGAACCGAAAAATCCACGCGGCTGGCTAGTTGATTTGATAAATCGCTTTGGGCAACTAGGCGGCTTCGACAATTTGCTGGAACGCTTTAATAATGGTCTACAGCTGCTAAAAAAGAATCAAGATCAAGATGGTAGTGAATCACATGGTATTGAATTAGCTAGTAAATCGAGTAAATCTTCAAATACATCTGATGAAAACCACCAGGACAATAAGCTAACGCTCGCCTTGATTTATAGCTTGTTACGTCCATTTGGACAGTGCTATGAACTCTTAACACCAACAACAATTGCCAAGTACTTTATGCCAATATGGAATGTAGTATTGGATCTGTTAGATAGTTTTTCCGATGATGAGTTAAAACGTGAAGCAAAACCGGAGGGTAGAAATGATTACATAAATGGAATCGTTAAATCGGCACGCTATTTGGCAAGTCGTTTGCCAGGACAAGAGGATTTGATAAGAGACTTGGAAATGTTTCGCTTGAAAATGATATTACGTCTCTTGCAAGTTTCAAGTTTCAATGGAAAAATGAATGCATTAAATGAGATAAATAAAGTTTTAACTTCCGTGTCGTATTACTCGCATCGAACACAGCAATTGCCACACTGTTTACCAGATGATGAAATGGATTGGCTTACGGCGGAGAGAATGGCTGTAAGTATAGAATGCATAATATGAAGTATCATTTGGATTATTTTTTATATTGTAACATTTTTTTTTTTCATTTAAGGTTTGGATTAAAGAGTCTGACGTTTTAAGTATTGTGCTCAAAGATTCATTACATCAGCCGCAATATGTTGAAAAACTGGAAAAAATCATAAGATTTTTAATAAAAGAGCATGCGCTTACTTTAGAAGATCTAGATGCTGTTTGGCGTGCACAGGCAGGCAAACATGAAGCAATTGTTAAAAATGTGCATGACTTATTAGCTAAATTAGCATGGGACTTTACGCCAGAGCAGTTAGATCATCTTTTCGAATCATTTCAGGTAATTTAAAAATGGCAAAAAAACTTTAAAAACCACAACACCTTTTTCCTGTCGCTTGGTAGGATTTTTTAAAACTCACTATTCTTTTGGGTATTTAAATACCCAATAGTCTGGAATGAGTTAAGAGAACACTCCATTGAAACTTTACTCCATCAGGTTTCAGTTTTATAACGTACTCTTTTTTTTATATTTTTCTACAGAGGTTAATAGGAAAACATATCGATTCACCCGAACCAGTCTTTTTTAATCTATATAAATAAAATGATAGCTGTTTTCGATGTTCGCATATCACGCAAAAACTTCTTGATCAATTTCAATCAAATTTATTTAGGGTTATTCCTTAGACGCTTGGTCTCAATCTCCAATTAAAATTGTCACGATATTCTTGTTAAATATCAAAATATTTAAGTTTTTAAATTGCTAAAGAAGTCAATTTCAAAGAGTAAGATTTTGGGAATTATTGTCTCAATTGGACGTTTTCACTTTCTGGTTAAAAATTGCTGTAACTCCAACTTTAGTTTTTCATAGTGTTTTAGTAAATGGGATCACATTAAGAGAAAACTCCATTGATCAGATTTCAGTCCCATCACCTACTCTTTTTTATATTTTTCTACAGAGGTTAATAGAAAAACATATCGATTCACCCGAACCAGTCTTTTTTTTAATAACAAATAAAATACATCACCGAATTAATAATATTTTATTATAGGCTAGCATGACTACCGCAAATAAACGTCAGCGTGAGCGTCTACTAGAGCTTATTCGACGCCTGGCAGAAGATGACAAAAACGGTGTTATGGCTCAAAAAGTGTTGAAATTGTTTTGGACCTTAGCACATAGCTCAGAAATACCACCGGAAGTGCTCGATCAGGCGTTAGCGGCACATGTTAAAATTTTAGATTATAGCTGCTCACAAGAACGTGATGCCCAAAAAATTGTTTGGTTGGATAAGTGTGTTGCTGAATTAAAAATGGGCGATACATGGGTTTTGCCGGCTCTACGCTTAATACGTGAAATATGCTGTTTGTATGAATCTTCACCCAGTCATGCACCACGATCTCAGCAAAGTCTAAATCGGCAGCAAGTCATAGAACGTTTGCAAAATGATTACTCATTAGTTATACTGGTGACAAATAGCTTGACTACTTACATGGATAAAATTCGACTTATAATTAATGACAAGCCAAATGTTGAACCAGGTAGCTTTTGTATCGATGGACGATATCCACACAACATGCAAATACAGGAACGTTTGGATTTCTTGAAATTTCTATTAAAGGATGGACAGCTATGGTTATGTGCTGATCAAGTATGTAGAGTAAACAATTTAATACGAAAACTTATAATGATATTTTTTTGTTTTTATTTTAGGCAAAGCAAATCTGGCATTGTTTGGCCGTAAATGCCGTTTTTCCATCCGACCGTGAGGAATGTTTCCGCTGGTTCGGTAAACTAATGGGTGAAGAGCCTGATCTTGATCCTGGCATTAATAAGGACTTTTTCGAAAACAATATACTACAACTTGATCCACATTTGCTCACTGAGAGTGGCATAAAATGCTTTGAGCGTTTCTTCAAAGCGGTCAATTCCAAAGAGGACAAATTAAAAGCTATACATCGAGGCTATATTTTAGATAACGAGGATTTAATTGGAAAGGATTATTTGTGGCGCGTCATAACAACTGGTGGCGAAGAAATAGCCAATAAGGCTATTGATTTACTTAAAGAGGTTTCTACCGCCTTGGGACCAAGATTACAAGAGAATATTTCTGATTTCCATGAAATGTTCATTGGCGAATGTTGCGAACGTTTGCGTACACATTACAGCAATATTTTAATTTTGGGTAAAACTATTAGTGGCACAAATGCAGTAGTGGATGATCCAAATCAACTTGATGCTACAGATTCTAAAGATATTAAAATGCGTTTTATCGAAGCGGAAAAAATGTGCAGAATTCTTAAAGTATTGCAAGAGTACATCAAAGAATGTGATCGGGCATTCAATGGCGATCGTTATATACTACCACTGAGCCGTGTTACGCGCGGTAAACACACTAGTCTCTATATACGTTTTCAAAATCCAGGACGACCAATTGATGATATTGAAGTTACCACACACAACAACGAAACAATTGCATCGTTTAAACGCAATTTGCTCAAGCGTATTAAGGGCACATCGACTTCAAACATTAAAGTGGACTTGTACTATAATAATGGCGAATTAATTGAAATTACAGATGAAATTAACCCGTTGTCGCAGTATACAATACGCGATAAAATGATATTAACTGCTAAGTTAACACCGATTGGTACTGGACTGGCGAGTAGTCCTGACTCATCTAGCGATTCAAGCACAGGTTCGCCCCCTAGGCCTTGTCCAGATATGCAACGTGTTGAATCGGAGAGCACGTTGCCCGGCGTAATAATTTCCCAGAATTACCAGTATATAGAATTCTTTTTGAAGTTATACCAATTGGGTAGTGATTTAGAACATGGAAGATTGCGCGAGAGCGCCAAGGTATTGCTACATTTGCTGCCCTGCGACAGGCATACTATCAAAATGTTACAGATGATGTGTCGTGTCCCACCAGTTATCATAAAAGAGGAAGATAATTTTACTGAACGCAGCGGTACATCACCAGTCGTTGGTGGTGACGAGGTATGAGTCATAAACAATTGTGACGATAATTTTATTACAATTTTTGTTGCGCATTAAAAATTAAAGCTGATAACGCATTACCATTATTTTTAACATTTTTAATTCACTAGCTTTTCATAACACAGAAATACATTTTCAGTTTTCGATGAAGACTTTATAATATGGATCTTAGAAGTCCATAAGACCGGTACTCCTTTTGCCCCATCACTTACGCTTTTTTTTATACCCGTTTCTTCTTATTTTATAAGAAACTAATGTAGAAGCGAGAAACGGGCAGGGTATTCAGAAGAATATTAATCAAGAAGAATAAAAATCATAAGTATACCTATAATTTCGATCAAGAGAAGAAAAAAATATTCAAAAAAAAAAAAAGAAACATGAAAATGTATTTACAAAAAAAAAAATAAAACAAAAAAAAAATTAATTAAATAGGGGAAAAAATGTAAAATGCTAAGATAAGTAAAAAAAATAAATAATTGAAAAAAATATTTAATGAAGAGTAAATGAATAAAACATGAAAGAAAAATACATAAATAAAATATGTAAGAAAAAAAAAATAAGTAAAATATAGATATATAAAAAAATAAACAAAATATAGATATATAAAAAAATAAATAAAATATAGATATATAAAAAAATAAATAAAATATAGATATATAAAAAAATAAATAAAATATAGTTATATAAAAAAATAAATAAAATATAGATATATAAAAAAATAAACAAAATATAGATATATAAAAAAATAAATAAAATATAGATATATATAAAAAATAAATAAAATATAGATATATAAAAAAATAAATCAAATATAGATATATAAAAAAATAAATAAAATATACATAAAATAAAAAAGAAAAATAAATAAATAAAAATAAAATAAACAAATTAAAAAAAAATAGAACAGATTAAACATAATTAAAAAAAAAATAAAACCGATAAAACAAAGTTAAAAAAAAAAAATAAATCAGATATAACAAAGTTAAAAAAACGAAGAAAAAACTTTAAGAAAAAAATTACAAAAAAGAAAGAAAACAAATTTAAAAATACATACGTTAAAAACAAATAAAGCAAACTAAAATAATAGTGGTATTCATCTAAACGCTGAAGTTTCCCATTTGTGCAAATTTTGCGCGATGTGTTTCACGAACGCCCCTTCGAATATTTTGTGCAATTTGTGGCAGTTGATGAGCATGTCATTTTCTTGTGAGAGAATCGTATGGGAAAAGAGAGTGACAAATACAAAATGTGCAGACAATAAATTTTTCCTGAGAGAATCGTATGGGAAAAGAGAGTGACAACAATTGCACAAGTTAGCAGTTTAGTCTAGTTTGCTTAAAAAACTTTCCATACAACTTTTTGACAGTTCGTTTACGACGGCGCAAAACTGCACAACTTGCACAGCTTGCGAGGGTTTTGCGCGCTCAGCTGAATACCCATAATATAAATATGAAAAGTATGAAAAAAGTTAAAACACTATAAATAAAAAAAAAATATATAAAATATATAAACAAAACGATGTAAATAATATGTATCGAACTAAAAAATAAAATAAAATTTATGAATAAAACTACAAGATAAAATAAAAAATATTGAAAATTAATAATAACAAAAAATTAACAATATATAATCTAAAAAAAAAATATTGAAACAAAAAATATTAAAAAATTAAATCATTGAAAAAAATTGATTGAAAATGTGTTTCTGTGTATAAGCAATTCTAATATGTTTAAATTTTGATTGAATAACAAGAGTTTTAACTTTACATTTGTTTGAAGTTAATTCAGCGGATAGATTCGACAGCATTCAAAAACTGTATATGATTTTACGGAGTCTTTGATCTTTCCGCCGAACGAATTTTCTATTCATCTCATAACGCAGTCTTTTATTTAACAGTCTATGAAATATCATCTAATTCGGTGGTTATTTTTTTTTGTTCTTTCAGCTTACTTTACAAGATTGTACACCAGAGGTGATATTTTTACATCCTTCCCCAGCGCAAGTACTCTACAATTTAGGCGTTTTAAATGGTTTACTTATTCCCGCTCTTGATCCATATGGTGAATCAGCATTGCAAATTCAGTCAGCATGGCTACACTCAGGCTGTGCTCATTTCATCTTAGAATTGCTAACAAAAAATAACTTTTTGCCCAGTGCGGATATGTATACGAAACGTGCTGCCTTTCAGTGTGTACTACGTTTGGCTAAACTGTTTCTTTATATCGTCGGTTGCGTGCTGTCACGTGTAGGTGATGAGCCATTGTTGTGCAATTTTGATATTGGTGCCAGATCTCAAGTGGAAATTCTCAAGCATATTCTAACTTCAATACCGAATAGTTCAGAAAGTACTTTACGCGCGATTTCAACAAAATTGGCAGAGAATCTTGCTGCTGAAATGTTATCTGCCAGCGCTGAAGGCGAACGTTGCCGTATACTTTTTAGCTCGGCGCTTCAATGGTCATGTCCTGATATTTCAACAATAAAAGCTGTTGTGCAGTTGGCTTGGGCTTCATCATGCGGCAATCTGCAGGCTCTTGGATGTAAAAATGATTTTGCTGACGATATTTCAATGCCAGATGCTCATGACTTTGCTATGTGTAAAGAAGCCTTAGAAGTCTTGACTATTTCACTTGTTCTCAATCCCAGCGCCAATGAGGCACTGAGCAATGATCCAATATGGCCGAAATTTATAACATGCTTAATTTTGAAGAATCCTTCGCGACATGTACGTCAAGTGGCTGCAGAGCAATTATTTTTAACTTGCACATACTGTGCTGGCGATCGTCGGCCTTTCGCTTATATGGTTAACCTTCTGGTAAATTCGTTGAAAGTCTTAGTTCCTCAGCATGAAGCTACTTGCGCGGACTTTTTCCAACTACTTTGCCGTACGCTTTCATATGGTTGTGTTTGTAATTGGCCTCTTAATATTGGTGATGGACTGCTGTCAGAAGAGATAAAGTGGCTGCAAAAGATACGCGAAAATGTTGAGTTGACAGGTGACATACAAGTGCACGAAGATTTGCTAGAAGGTCATATGTGTTTGGCTAAGGAGCTGATGTTTTTCTTGGCGCCTGAAACAAAGGCACAACTCAATGATTTAATTCATGAGCTTATTGATGACTTTCTGTTTACTGCATCGCGTGAATATTTGCATTTACGAAAGACTGGCAAATTAAAAAATGATACAGCGCCACCACCTGTCTGCCGAAGTCCGCATACAGTTGCGGCAGCATGTGATTTATTGATAGCATTGTGTCAGAATTGTGTTCCTAACATGAAACTACTAACGAATACTTTAATAGATTTTGTTTGCACAGGTATGTGTACACTTTCTTTTGTTACATACAAATCTTCAAATGATCAATTTTGTCGTAACACTTTTCAGATACGGATCCCTTACGTGAATGGGATTACCTACCACCAGTTGGTGCAAGACCAAACAAGGGTTTCTGTGGTTTGAAAAATGCAGGAGCAACATGTTATATGAATTCTGTGTTGCAACAGCTCTATATGGTGCCATCGATAAGAGTTGGTATACTCAAAGCTGAGGGTGCTGCAGTAATTGAAAATGAAGATTTTAGTGGTGAACCTGATTCATCGTCATCATCGGCGGCGTTATACTCTGAGGAGAGCAGTGATATTCGCAAGAACTATCATGTTGTAATTTTAAAGCATGTTCAAGCCATATTTGCGCACTTGGGACATAGCGCACTGCAATATTATGTACCACGCGGCTTATGGACACATTTCAAGTATGTTAATAGTTATTTCCAATGTTGTGATTTTTCTTTAATATTTTTACTGTGTTAAGATTGCAAGGCGAACCTGTGAATTTGCGAGAACAGCAGGATGCAGTTGAATTTTTCATGTCACTCTTTGAGAGTTTAGATGAAGGCCTAAAAGCTTTGGGTCATACACAACTCATGAATTCTACTTTAGGTGGTTCATTTAGTGATCAAAAAATATGTCAAGAATGTCCACATCGATATTCAAAAGAGGAGCCTTTTAGTGTTTTTAGTGTCGATATAAGAAATCATAGCTCATTAACGGAATCTCTGGAGCAGTACGTTAAGGGCGAACTGCTGGAAGGAGCTGATGCATACCATTGTGATAAATGTGATAAAAAAGTGTGTGCTAAATATAAAAGTCAAAATGCGGTCCGATATATCGTTTAACATTTTTTCTTTTTATTATTTCACAGGTAGTAACAGTTAAGCGGTTATGTGTTAGGAAACTTCCGCCGGTGTTAGCCATACAATTAAAGAGATTCGAGTACGATTACGAAAGAGTTTGTGCGATTAAATTTAACGATTACTTTGAATTTCCACGCGTTTTGGATATGGAACCTTATACAGGTAATGGAACATTTTGTCGTAATATATTAGCATATTTTTTATTTCAAAAACTTTAATACAAAATATTGAAATATTTCATAGCATAAGCTGTGTCTTTCACTTTAGTTACATTCAGATGAATTATTTATGTAGTATGTATTGTAGCAGAAGCAAATTGTGTCTATAGTATCTGTAGTCAATAGAGGTGACTGATGATTAACTCTGTTGATTGTCTAAGGAATATTTTTGAATGAGACACAAACTTCTCTAAATAAATTTGATACATCTGTGTTGGTTATCAATCATATTCTTACTGTGTCATGCCCACCTATCATTTACAAGATCATTTTTTTTAAATCACCTATACGAGTCATTTTTGACTACTATTTATGACCAAAAAGTGATTATAAGTAATAACTGAGAAAAAAAAATTCCAGAAATCACATTTTGATATACCCAATGATCTAAAACTAATTGCAAAGGAAAACAGTAACAATGTTATCACTTTTTGATCGACGTAATGATTCGAATGTGACTTCAGAACTTTTTCTATTTTAAATTTTGTTCTGTTTTGTAGTTCACAATAACTTCACAACAAGAAGATAATATATAAATACTTTCACAATAAGTAAAATTATAGATATAGGACTGACGATGATGAAAAGAACGGGAAGGACACGCGAAGGAACGTGAATGCGAAAAAATTTATGATTCGCCATGGATATTGTAGCCAAATAGAAAAATAAGCCAAAAATGATAGGAATAAATAGTCTAAAATATGACTCGAAATAGACTCGCATATGACTAGAAATATGACTCGGAAAAGACTCGCTAGTGATTAGAAATATGTCTCGAAATCAGATCAGAAAAACGGGTCATAAACGACTCTTCAAGAAGAGTCGCGGATAGAGTACCATTTTCTCCCGACAAAGGTATCATATATGATCAGAAAATGAGCGCATTTATGACCATTTTAATCAGAGAGAGGACTCGAAAAAGACTCGAATGTGATCGGAAATTTCATAAAATGCTGGCTGAGTATATTGGTGTATTTATTTAATAAGATTTCCTACTTAGATGGGGAGGTTAGGGGTTTCAAATTAAAGTACAGCCTCTTGTTCGGAAGCTCGTGTTTTGTCATTAAACTCATGAGGACAGACATGTGACCGGTCCGCGCTGCCCCTATTTCTATAGACGCGATTTGTTCAATTGTAAATTGTGTTTCACCGACAGAAACATAAATGCCGTATAAATAGCCTTGAAAGAAATCATTTTATTTGGAATGCGGTCTCATAACTTTTTAAGATCTCAGCATTAAATCAGACTTCTCCAAAGATGAATTGTTTTAGAATTGTCTCAGCAGCATTCGCTTTAAGGGAGTAAGATCAGAACACAGTTTCTAATCTAACATTTCATCATGAGTGACCAAATCTTCACTGACTTGGCTGACAAGGCAATTAGTCTATTTATTTGCATGTCTATCAAAACTTCTACACTTCCAGATAGCAGTCAGTAACTTCGGTTTGTCGAGAGTATAACTGCGACATTGCGAATCTCAACATTAATAAAGTCTCCGGTATGATGGCATTTCTGGCCACGAGTTGCGTTAGTGTGCTCTTACATTTCCTACACATGCTTGTTGAAATGTAGCGAATGTTCAACCAGTCCTAAAAAAAGGAGAAGCATCAAACCGCAAAAACTACTGTCTTATTGCGATATAATCTGCGCTGTCCAAAATTGTGTAAAGTATAATAAAAATTAATTTTGATTACCATTTGGAACGTAACGAATTACTTAGCGGTCATCAATATGATGTGCAGATCGTTCTTCTGGTAATCCAATGACGTTCCTTACTGAAAAGTGGAACCAATGTGTCCACCTTTTTGGTGTAAGTAAAGTTGTTGATTTAGATTTCTTCAAAGTGTTCGATAGTGCTTTCATTTCACAATTTATTGCACATGGTGTTGCTAATTGGATATCGAGTTTCGTTAGTTAGTATCGAGCTTCCGCGTTTTGCTAACTGGTGTCACATCCAAAGAATATTTCAACAATGCTACATCTGGGGACTTAGTCCTGTCTCGGACTTTTGTTTTTATCTTCTGTCATTGCCTGCAAACCCAATCTATTCCTTTGCGTACGATAGCTATATTTGATATTCTTTTTTAATATCGAGCACGGTTAAGTTATGGAACAATCTCCCTTCGATCGTTTTTCCAGATAAATTACATATCAGTAAATTAAAAACGAAAGCTCACCGACCCTACTCGCTCTTTCCCCTTCCCACTAAACTATCATCCTTTATTCTTAGTCAACACAGTACGTTGAATTTGAAGGTTGCAAAGCTCAGGAGCTTTGGTCAAATGCTTTAAAAAAATGTATTGATCGATTTACCATCGTTATTGGTAAAGATAATACCATCACTTTATAATTTCTTTATAAATGTAAAATTTTATTTTTGATGAATTATCAGAAGTAAGAATCAATTTTTTAAAATACTTACACGTCATATTTTAAATATGGTTACAGTTTCTGGTTTGGCGAAATTAGAGGGTGAAGTCATAGAAATAGGTGACAATTGCCAATCAAATGGTGAAACTACAAAATACGAACTAACTGGCATTGTAGTGCACAGTGGACAAGCGTCTGGGGGACATTACTTCAGTTACATCCTATCAAAGTAAGTTGTGTACTTTTATTCACTCAACAAATTGTTACCTAAATGTCTCTCTCACCTATCTCATTAGAAATCCTTCAACTGGCAAGGAGCAATGGTATAAATTTGATGACGGCGAAGTGACTGAGTGTAAAATGAACGAAGATGACGAAATGAAAGCCCAGTGTTTTGGTGGTGATTATATGGGTGAAATCTATGATAATAATTTAAAACGTATGCAATATCGTCGACAAAAGCGTTGGTGGAATGCGTACATGTTATTTTATACACGTTGTGATCAAAAGACTATACAATTCGAGCAAAGTGTTGAACAATTGTCATTAGCTGAGAGTCGCAACTTTGTGCTGCCATTGCCGAAACCAATTGACAGGAGTGTGCGGTAGGTCACCTCGTTGATGCACTGTATTTGATTTGATTACTAATTTATAAATTTCTTTCATTGACAGCAATCAAAATATACGTTTTCTACACTCAAAAAGTTTATTCTCTGTAGAGTTTTTTAATTTTATAAAAAAATTGGTTAGTTGCAGTATTCCACCAACACGACCTGACAAAATGGTATGTTTTTTTATTTCAATTACTTCAAATAGATTTTATTGACTTGTGTATATTACAGACTCCAGCTGCTGAAGAAATGTCGTTATTAGGCGTACAATTGGCTTCGCAATTCCTCTTTCATACTGGATTTCGGACAAAGAAATCGTTAAGAGGTCCAGTCATTGAATGGTAGATTTTGAAAAGGCTTATTAAATTTCAAATTAATTTTCAAATATTTATTTCCAATTGCTTAAGGTATGACACACTATCGCATCACATACGTTCCTCATCGGTAGTGCGTAAATGGTTTGCTAGCAATGCACTTTTAAATCCACCATCGCGTTTAGGTGAATATATTTTAACGGCTCCATCACCTGAAGTGCGTACCGTTTTCGTAAAATTGGTTGTATTCTTCTGTCACTTTGCCATAAACGATGAGCCGATTAACAACTTTGATGGTTCAAATCTTTGTGAGCAAATATTAATAAGTGTGCTTAAGTTATTAAAGTGTGAAGCAGCCGATCATGGGAAGCATTTACCACATTACTTTAGTCTGTTTAGCATGTACGTGGGCTTGGGTTTACAGGAAAAACAGCAGTTGTTGAAGGTAAACATCTTGTTGTTTTGTAATGTTTATATAAAGTTAAAAAATAAATAAATTTTTAGTTGAATGTACCGGTTATATTTATGCAAGTGGCACTCGATGAAGGTCCTGGCCCTTCAATTAAATATCAATATCCGGAATTAAGTAAACTGCATCAAGTTGTATCCCATTTAATACGCTGCAGTGATGTTTCCGATAGATGCCAGAGTTCAAATCAGAATGCACGACCTCTGCCTAACCCGTTCAAAGAAACAAATGTCACTCATGATGACTTGATATCATTGTCTGCAGAATGTGTAGATATTTTATTTAGTCGAACAGGGTAAGTACAAATGTTTTTATGGAATTATAATTTTCTGTCTTTTTTAATTGTTTGTGGTGTTTTAGAACAGAAAATTATTTATAATTATTGTGTGTGATAAAAAGAAAAAAATGCACAAAACAAAGACACTTTTCTTGTTAAATTTTTAGTAATTTTTGAATATTCTTTCTTTTAAGTTATATTAAAAAACTGATCGAAGATACCAATGTTGGCGAGGAAGGTTTGAAACTATTGCAGTATTGTAGCTGGGAAAATCCGCATTTCTCTCGCTCTGTCCTTACTGAATTGCTATGGCAGTGTGGATTTGCCTATTGTCATGATATGCGCCATCATACTGAATTGCTCTTGCATATTCTATTAATTGAGGACTCGTGGCAACATCATCGTATACACAATGCTCTAAATGGTGTAGCCGAAGAACGTGAAGGATTGTTGGAGACAATACAGCGAGCGAAGACACACTACCAAAAACGAGCCTATCAAATTATTAAGTGTCTTACACAACTTTTCCACAAGAGTCAAGTAGCACATGCAATGCTAAATTCAAATCCAAATATATTGCGACATTGGACAGTAGCTGTAGAATGGTTACAGGATGAATTGGAACGACAACGAGGCATTGGATGTCAATACAATTCGTATTCATGGTCACCTCCAGCGCAAAGTAATGATAATACAAACGGTTATATGCTTGAGCGATCTCAATCAGCAAAGAATACGTGGTCGATGGCGTTTGAATTGTGTCCTGAAGAGGTAAGTTTGTGATTGTGTTTTTGTATTTATACAAAGCTATTAACATTTGCGTGTGTGCATGTGCAGGAACAAGATGAAACCAATGAATCTGATGTAGAACCAATTGATGAGACGCAGAAGCAACAGCAGAGCGGTGAAAACAATGAACTTTTAACTAGTCCAGTACATGGTTCGACAGCAACTGTGTCGTCGCACAAGCAACCACCACCACTAACAACGTCTGACATACACAGCGGCGAAAACAGCGACCGGAATCCAAATTTTGCAAAAATGGATAGTAACTTTGGCTCTACCGCAGCCGTTGTTTCTTTGACTGAGCCACAAACAGAAGTAAATATTAATGGTCTAACAAGCAACTTGAACCAACTTGCGCTTTCAACAAAAACGGTAATTTTTGCATTACTTTTTTGTATTTATTTCTTACTATAGATGTTAAATTTCATATTTCATATATATGTATTTTTTTTGAATATCGAAATGGGTAATCTTTTTTGACTTACATGTCTATAATTTATATATTTTCTTCTTGGTTAAACTTTTTTTAATCTTCTATCAATTAAAAATTTTCCAACAGCTTAAAAAAAAAAACAATACTCGTGTAACACAAAAATTAGCGTACTGTGGGAAACAATAAACAGCGTGGTAACACATCCAGCTGTTTAGTATGATTTGCAGTCAAGTTAGTTCACTTATTTTTACCGTATATTCTTCAACTTTAAATTTATTTGTTTTTCTTAAGCTTCATCTATTAGCACTAGAATCACTTACTGCTAATATATAGAGTAACTTTGGGTATTGTGGAATATCCATATTTGGCTTTTGTGGTTAAAGTATGTAAAGGAACCAAAAATATTGGAGGATTGCAAAACTTTTCTTTTTTTAAACTATAAAAATTTTGATATTTGCGTTCTTATAGCCTTGGAATCAAAAAAATTAAATATTTGTTTGGTCCTTGAAAACCCATGACTTAGCGTGTTCCTCCACTTTCGATCTTGTGAAAACAAGTTTTAAGCAGATTGACCGTTTTGATACGAGTATGTGTGTACTTCGAAGGTCTTTTCCACGGCTTAAACTTACGAGAAAGGTGTGCCACATTACATGACTTGAGTATCAGAATCAGATCAAACAATGCATTTCGATAACACTAACGAATATAAGCCAAAAAAAGTATGTGAAGTTAATTTTTCTTAATGCGAATTTCACATACGCAATCAATTAGTTACCTGTAAGGTAAAATATTATATTCCACATTATCCACAATACCTGAACTTACTCTATTTATGTTTTATAAATTCAAATTGTACCCATAAATGCTAATTTGCGCTTGTAAATAATCAGCTCGATTCTAAATAATTATTCCCATGGGAACTGTTTTGTTTCTCCCATTCCTTTATTCTAAGCACTTTCAAACATACCATTTCATGAAACAAATGGATGCATCCAAACTAGAAAAATAACGAATAACATTTTTAGAAAAGCGATGACCAAATATTCATGATAATTGGAAATGTATTTTGGAATTTTTTATGGAAATTATTTCGTTTACAAGGCACAAATGGAAAGAAATTATCGCCACAACTTTCCAATTTAATAATTTCTATTTATATGAGCATTTCCACGAAAATGGAAGTTTTTGTCCCGTGCGACATCTTGGTTTTTTGCAATTATCTTGAAAATGAAAAATTGCCCAAATTCAACCTTTGCACCAATTATAAAGCTAATTAAGAGCTATAAGTTAAACCTATTGTCAAAATAAAAATCCGTTTTATTTTGACTTTTTTTTTTGGTTGAAATGTGTTCGACGGTCGAACGGGACCCATGGAAATGCACATATTACAAATGTATTTACAGTTTTTTTTTAACAAAGTTTAAGTGAACTTTCAATGCACTTTCATTATTTAAAAAATTTATATCAATAATAGCAGCAATTTATGTAAATAAAATTTCACATTTTTTATTGTTGCCCTTATTTCAACTCATGAGACTGACACTAAACTGTGCCAACTTTGGTTGTATTATCGATCAAGGTTTGAGTATATGCTACTACTACTAATACCTAGAAACTTATTTTCGGAGGAATATAGACTGTAACTATTTCGTTCCCTAGATCGTTTGTTTTATACTGTGCCAGTTTGATCCGATTTTTGACATATATTTTGTACTATGCGAAGCCTGGGTCTTCCTCTGCATCAGTCACGCGTGGGAACTCCACCAATGCGCTGTTCAATAAGTTTCTCTAGCATCATTTTTGATCGCATGGGCTATCCATTGTCAGCATCTTTTCATAATCTCAGTTGTAATAGAAGTATTATTGTTGGCTTAAAGAAGATTCTAAATTGAAATCATGCGGTGCCACCAAATACTCAATGTACGCCCCGAGCAGGAGTTTAACAAACGTTTGTATTCGTCGTAATAGTGTGCTCGTTAGAGTGTATGATTCACAAGCATAAAGCAAAATCTATTGAATATTAAATTTAAATGTTTAGTGAGTGTGGAAATGGTATTGATTTTGTGGAGTTGAGTATGCCAAAATAGCAGAACGATGATGCTTATATTATTTTTGTAAACGTTAAATTCAGTGGAAACGTTCTTGTTAACTTTGATCACTTAACATACATAAGTTCAGAAGATTAAAAAGATACATTCAACTACCAATATAAGAAAAACAGTGTTATACAAAACGGCTAGTGAGCAAAATGTTCCCATCTGGCCTGAACAACTGCCAAAATGTTCGTCCTTCAAATTATTGCTGATAACTTCGTTTTCCAGTGAATATTTTGGCTTTACTAAAAATTTTTTTCCGTTTGGAAATCAGGGGGGTGCCTGAGAAAAAAAACTATAGAATGGTTATTTACCCAGCGGCAAATATGTTATACACAACATTGATGAAATGGTTATACTCATTGTAGGCAGTAATGCTCACAACTCCAGCCACAACTGTAAATTCTTTTTACAAAGGGATGGCCACTTTGCAGACAGCTTGCCTACATCTCTATATACAATGTGCAACAAACGAAAGGCAGATTGTCTTAAAACATCGCTAACTAAGCGCCTGTATAGTTCAGCGAGTTGCTTACATCTCCACACATAAAGTATGCAGCCAACAGGCCAGATCCCCTACATCTTTTTTATTATTTATTATTATTATTAGTAGTACAAATTTCATTTGTGAAACATACAACGCAAAGGGTACAGTATACATGAAAAATCAGAGTGCTTCATCGATTTGCCGCTGGGTATGATTTCGTTTTTGTTTCGGAACTTCAAGCTCCCATTCATATTTTGAATTGGAAAATATGATTAGTTTTTGGGAAGAACAAAATTCAAAAAAAAAAAAAACTGAATTCAATTGGAATATTTATAATCGGGCTGAATGTATAATACAAAATTTAAGAAAGGAAATCGTTTTTTACACGTCACCATCACATTTTCACAATAACTGCAATATTAACGATTAAAAAGGCAATATATCCTTATTCCTGTTAGCATTTGATTGATTTCACGGCTGTTTTATGTCGACAAAAAGTAAAGAATATAATAAAAAATATGATTGTAGTCAAAAACTTACTAAAAGGAGATGTTTTGGAAAATTGTTTTCTAGATATCAAAACTTCAATGTCCATGTCTACAAGGCAAAATAAGAAAAGTTTTGGTTGTAAATTCTAAGGACATGTACTTTTGAGCTACTGAATCCATACTGCTCTTTAGTTTTCGAGATATGTAAGTTTAAATCTAATTTTGGGCCAACTTCATGCATTTTATTCAGCGACATTAATTTTTATCGAATATTTTTGCTTACATCTTCCTAACTTACTAGTCTTTTTCTTTAACACCGATCTTGAAATACATATTAAGTAAGTTAGGCTGGCGGGTAACGAAGAAAAATCTAAATATTTGTTTTCTTGTAACCAACCAAAATTTGTCCACCTTACTTACTTACTTGGGTGGCCATAACAACTCGTTACCGGGTTACGGCCGACCTCAAAAGCTCTCTCCAGGCGCCTCTGCTTTGCGCACGCCTTCTCCAATCATTCACACCAAGCGTGGATAGGGTTTCCTCGGCTTGGTCTTTCCATCGGAGGCATGGTCTTCCTCTTCGTCGTCGCCCAGCGGCTTCCGCATCAAACACCTTTTTCGCCGGAGCTTCTTCGTCCATACGCACAACATGTCCCAGCCAGCGCAGACGTTGAATAGTGATGCGCTTGACTATGTCAATGTCAGCGTAGAGCTCGTGCAGTTCGTGGTTCATTCGAATACGGTAGTCGTCGCCGACGTGAACAGGACCGAAGATTTTGCGAAGAATTTTTCTCTCAAACACCCCAAGCGTGGCTGCATCAGTCTGCGACACAACCCATGCTTCTGCGCCGTGAAGTAGCACGGGTAAGATGAGCGTCTGGTAGAGTGTCAGTTTTGTCGGGCGAGAGAGGTCTCTACTACTCAATTGCTTACTGAGACCATAGTAACACCTATTAGCAAGAGTTAGTCTTCGCTTTATCTCCAGGCTGACATCGTTTTGATGACAACTTCGAAAGTATAGTTGTTCGCAGTAACAAAGGATCCAATACGCCGCGTCTCCCTGTTTGTGGACAGCATATACTTTGTTTGATTTGTCCACCGTCTGTGATAAAAAGTTATCATCGATGGCTTCCATTTCGAGGCATTAAAGGATTATACATACCGATGAGTAATTGTCAACTTCACAAACGATATTTTAGTAAGGGATCCAAAGGATTACTGTAAGCAACCGATATAGTTTCAGATTAATGCTGTTGCTCGAAGTTTCTCTATCTATTCCAAAAGGACTACACTGGCTCGGACACATCGATCGAACGGAAGACAACGCTACAACTAAGAGATGATTTAGCTCATAGCTAACAAGTTAGATACGAAAATGTAGGCCGAACCTTCGCTCTAGAGCTCATGTGATCTCCGATACTTAGCCGCTACGAACATGACCATGGCCCTACATGTATTAGCACCCATCCTGATGGTTTTTTAATTTTAAGTGTGTAAAAAATAATCTCATCTAATTCTTTTCAACATAATTAACGCAACATCGAAAATTTTAAATTTCAAATTATCGTAACTCCTCAAAAGTTGTCGCATTTTGGATGCATTTTTATTTATTTTAATGCTCTATATGTCCTTTACAATGGCGATGCCATTTAATAGCAACATTTTCATATGAGATTCACATACAATTTCACATTCATAATAAATTTTTATTAATTAACCATCATTTCTGAATTAAAATTTTACACAATTTAAGAATATATTTTAAATTGTTCAAACACAAACCTATATATGTCTGGAAACAAGTAATTTTTTTTGAGCCAAAGGTTTGAAGCTTTGATGCCGCAGTCCAAAGAGCTCATCCTTAAGTCTTTTTCTATTGGTCAGCCGTATCAAGATTATCCAAACGAGTGATTAAGGATCTTCTTTTGTTTCCAAGTTTTTGGCCTGTGGTGTACGTTCCATAGGCGTTGAGTGGTTGAACTCCAATTTTAGATTATACCTAAAATCCATTTTGTAAATATAAATAGATATATCATTTGAAAATCTGTAAATTTATTGGAGGCACATGCGCATATCAGCAAAAAGTTAAATAGGAATGTTGCTGTGTAGATGATGAATGCTACTATATGCTTCTTTTTCACCTTATTTAAGTAATTAACCTTTTTTTTTTCATAATATCTATATAGTTTTAGAAAATTGTTTCATCACCAAAATACACAGTTTGTTTTTTGGCAAAATTTTAAAAACTTTTTTTTTTATTTTGTTCCTTTACACACTGTGCTTTTCAAATTAATTTTTATTTACTCGCATACTTCAAATGAAAATCTTCAACTCAATTTGTTTGGCATTTATTTCATTTTACAGTCCGTCAGTAGCGGCGTTGGTGAAATTGCCAAGGACGTTAATTTAGAAACAACAACAACAACAGCAGCAGCAACAACAACAATACAAAATGTGCAAACCACAAGTTTGCCTGTAAATACGATAACATCAACTTTAATGAATACGCTGTTAACAAAGCCAACAACTGCAATAACAACAACCACACCAACAGTTACGGCAGCAACTACAATTGTAACACCAACATTAATGAATACTAATACATCAACAACAATCAACAATAGA
This sequence comes from Tricholauxania praeusta, assembly GCA_949775025.1. Lineage (NCBI taxonomy): Eukaryota > Metazoa > Arthropoda > Insecta > Diptera > Lauxaniidae > Tricholauxania > Tricholauxania praeusta. The sequence continues at coordinate 156,193,770 of OX459029.1, forward strand.
AGCAACAGTGATAGCACTGAACAGCAGCAGCAACAACAACAGCAAACATAGATGAAGTTTAAAAACGTTTTCACTCTAAAGAATAATAATAAATTAACTATTAAATATTATTTAAATAAATTATTATTATTATAAATTATATATAGTATATATATTCTTGAAAAATGGAAAAACAAATAAGCAAAAAAAAAAGGAAAGAAAAGAGAAAAAGAAAAATAAATCAAAAAGTAAAGCAGAACGCGAGACATTTCAATCCCTGGCCAAGGCTCTTCGCAGCGCTTAATGTAAAAATGGACTATCAGTTTTTAAGGAGTAAAACTTTCGATAAAATGTTGTGTACATTTGCTTAAGCCAGGTATGTGACAATTCAGCTGCCTCCAGTTCAATGACACATAATATAAAAAAAAACGAAACGAAAAATTCAAAGCCCCAAAAACTGTAGCAAAGTAAACGTATTATCCTTTCTAACAAAAGTAAATAACCAAAACAGTCAAGTTAAAGCAAATACATAAAGATATAACTATTGAAACGAAAAAAAACCAAACTTTTTAATGCATAATATGAGATTAAATGAATATTGTGGTGAAACAAACGAAAACAGCTTACTGGTAGTATAAAACGCGCAGTGTGTTCAACCGTGTTTGACGCGTTCTGTCGATGAGAAAAAAACTAGGCCATTACGAAAATAAAATATATATAAATATTTATATTTGTATATGTGTATTTATTTCAATTAAAAAATTATGTACACGTTTATAAAAACACAAAATATGCAAACAAAAACATACAATCTTAAACACACGAATCAAAAATTCTTTATTTGTTTTTAGTTGAGTTTTAAATTTAGTATGTTTTTTAACTAAGTTTTCATAACATAAACTATATATTATATAGTTGCAGTTTAAATTTAATTTAATTAATGAAAATCAAATCAAATACTCCTTGAGTAAAATAATAAACTGTAAAGACCAGATATGGGTACAAAAGCGTTAGTATTGTTTAATTTTCAGTTGAGCTTGCGAACTTAAATAAAAGCGAAAATACGATCAAATTTTTGAATTAAGAAAAAATTGCAATCACTTATGTGAAAATTAAAAGTTCAATGGTAATGCTTATTAAATATCATTACATTACACATGCCAATGCTCAGATAGCATTGTATAATTCAACAGAAAATCAACGAAATTTTATAAATTAAAAATTCAATGCTTAAAGCAGGTCAATTTAGCGTGCACGATGATGAAATTTTATTTGTATTAAAAATTATGTTTTATCAATTTGTTGAGCTTTGAAAATTTCAATGCTTCGAAAATTTAAATTTTCTTGAGCTGCAATCATTTAAAATGATGATGAAAATGAATCATTCTAAAAATGACTTTGAAAGTGCTGACTGGATTTGTTTTTTATATAAGTTACTATGCAAGGTATCTGTTTTTTTTTCTTCTCCTTAGTTCTTAAATCTTTAAAATATATGTATATATGTATGTATTAAAAAAAAATAAATTTTTACTTCCTAACAATGCTGCCGGGACTTCTTTTTCACGAATAAAAAAATTCAAAAAATAATTACTTTAGTTTTTAATAATTAATTAAAAATTTTCTTTTTAATCATGCTTTTCTTGTAAAATTTCATCAAAAACCGCAGTATTCAATTTTTCTGATTTTTATTTGAAATTTTTTTTTTCGAGAATTTTCGTCCGTCATTTTTTTTTATAAATATTTATTGAAATCTTATTATTCGAGTTAAAGAAGACCCCAGTTCAAATCCTATGAAAAATTTCCCCAAAAATATTTGAGCCAAACTTCATCCGAAAAATGTTAGGAACATTCAAACAAAATTTAATAAAAAATAAAACCTCAAATAAAAGGAACAAATTTGTTTGATAAATCAATATCAGTTTTTGTTCGTTGTTTTAAAGAAGGCTAATTTTCTTATTTTTTTTTTTAAAGTGTACTGTGAAAGCAATAAAAAATCGAATCAAAAACTGATCAAATATGTAAAAAAATGAATTTACAACTATGCCGTGACACCCGTACTTCACGTGCAAAGCGTTCCGCGGTCGTAAAAATTTCTCCAATGGCTTTCAACCTAAAAAAAAATTGTTCAAATTTCAATGAAAACTTTAATTTTGAAGCTTAAAACACTATTTTGACTATTTTTATTGTCCATTTTATTGTTTGCGTTTATAGAATTGAATTTATTGTTCAACTACATTCAATTTAAGATGTTTATTTATTGTCTGGACTTAGAAAATTAACTTTTTGCACGTTTATTCTCGTGCTAAAAAAATTGTTTTTTCCGTTCCTGTACTTTTTACATTATTTCTATTTCACAGAGCGCAATTTTCTTATTCTCTCGTGTTTGACAGTTTTACAGGATTTTACCCAAAAAGTTCTGGAACGAAGCTATAAATTAAATGGAATTGAAAAAAAATAAAAATAAATCAGATGACAAATGAAAATTGATGTATTTTCTCAGATGGCTCTTACACTAGGAAATTCTTTTCGAAAATTCTTCTTGTTTGTTGGCAAGAAGGGACAAACGAAAGGATCGAGTATAGAATTTATCGTTGTTGTGTGTAAACGCTAAACAAATTCACAAAAGAGAATAGACAAAAATTTCTTTCACTGAATTTCCTAGTGTAAACCAGCTCCAAATAGTTCAATTGAGAATGTATCTAAGAAGATACATCATAAGTGAGTCAGAGCCATATTCGAAAGAAATTTTTCAATTTAAATTTAATCTGCAATGCCAGCACTAAAAATTTTAATTCTAAATTAAATTAAAACCTTAGTTTCTTATCTTCAAAAATTTCAAAAACGTAATTAAAAATTGCACAACATTTTGAATCATATTTCATTTGAAGAAAAAACTAAATAAAAAGTTTCTTTAGAAGAATTTTTGGCGATTTTTCCTTAAGAAAAATTAAACGACATTTTTACCAAGCGCTTAATCTTAAAGCGAAAAGCGATTTGTATTTTTTTCTTAGAATTTTAGTAGTCAGCAATTCAAGTTTAACGTGGCTGAACGGGCCCATTGGCTTATGCTGTATAATGGCTATGTCCCATTTCACACGAAGCAATTTTCAAGAAGTAAGAAATAAATTCAAAAATGGTATATAAACGATATACCAGAAGATGTTTCAGTATGTTTGAGCTAGAGAGTTTGAGAAATAAATTACGAAACTTGTAGCAGACCTTTATACATTATTTTTGTACGATACATCGAAAAATGCTTGAAAAAAATTTAAGCCATAGATACATACATGCATATACATACATATACTTCTATTTACAATCTTCTTTCGAAATTCACAGTGAGAAAAATAATACGAAGCGGTTTTGCCAACAACGAGAAAAGCCCAAAATGAATGTAACACATTTCCTGGATGTCTGCACTTTGTCACTTACGGAGATGTGGCTGTAGAGGATTATCGTATCAAGGATGAAACCTTCAGGAATATTCTACGAAGACGCACCATTTTCATGTAAGGCCGATAATGACTCTGAAATTTATAGTCTCGTATATAAAAAATTAGCAGACCAATCGAAAGCGATGTATTTACAAAAAAAAAAAAATAATAATTTAAAATTCAACCAAATCTGGAGCATAGGGCGGCAATAATGTGGTTGACGTGGGGGCGGCAAAACCCGTAATGCGGCCCTGCGATTATTTAATTTAAAAACATATACATAATTTAATAAGTTTAACACGGTGCTCAAACTGATGACTTGGATGAAAGCATCAGGAACACATATTTTTTTTTTTTGCAAATTGCAGGAATAACGTCCAGATCGAGGATCAGTCAAGTTGACAAACGGTTTTTCTAATAAATACGAATTTGCTTGCATCAATTTATAAAATTTATTTATAATTCTTTTTATTATTTATGTAATTTTTGACAATGAACCTGAAGCTTTTAGTTTTTTTTTATATCGCATGGTTTTTGATATTAATGTGGTCCAATGTTTTAATTGTGTTGAATCATTTCTTACACCAAAACTAAGTAATAAAATAGAAAAAATTTTGGAACTTTTATTGGCAAATATCATACCTCAAGCTATTCAAGTTTTTATATTCTCATAATCCCTCTAAACTTGAAATTGCAGGGAGAGGAAAACTAAAACGTACTGGGCTATAATTATTCAGCAAAATTGCTCAGCACAACATTTTCCTTAAGAATTATACTATAATGATTAATCTGTTGTATCATTCTTCATTTTCTGTTAAATATTTTGTTTTTGGTGTGAAAATATAAAAGGAAATAATATTTTTTTACAAAACTAAAATGTGGGATTTCAGTCATGTGGACGGTGGTTCTTATATGTATTTCTTAGATCGGTGTGAATGCATATTAATGGATTTTTTAAAATTATTAAATAAATAATGAAATTTAAAAGCATTGACATTAAACTTTACAAAGTCCAATATAATTTTTTTTTTTTAAATTTCCAATACTTTAAAATTGGCAACGAAAGAGTCTTAAATGTTCGCTGTATTAACATTGAAATTTTCAAAGAGCGTAAAATTAATTAAGTCATAGTATTAAAATTGCCAATAATAAAAAAGCATACAATTTTAATTGCATGCGCATTAGCAATATTCAATGTTAATAAATTTGAGTTCTTATTACTGAGTTTTTTTTAATAATAAATAATGCAAAGTTCCCAAAACTGGTAGAAGGAAAAAAAAAACTTTAAATTCTTATTGGCGTTTAGGTTGAATAGGGAAAGCAATTGCTTTCCTTTTATTTTGTTTTACTTAATTTTAAGCGCTTTCTTATGTTATTACACATTACACATATATTCATTCGTTGACATATTCAGGCATACACAAACACAAGCAATTGCAAAATACTTGAAATTCAAAAAATTAAAATAGAAAGCAAAAAAAAAACCATGCCCGAACGATTTCCGTTAAACGATTGAATTGTTCAATTAAAAAAAAAAAAAATCATGCATCCTTTCTTCTAAATAATTTGATGTAATCAATTATTGCCAAGCGAAGGTGCGAAACTTTTATTGTTTGTACGAAACTGAATTTAGTATATGATTATTATTATTATTTTTAAACTTTAAGATTTTATAGAACAAACACTTTTTTATTGTATGTATATTTTAAAATTTTCTAAAATAACATTGAACTAATTAAAAATAAAAATTATTTAAAAACAAACGTGCATACTGTGTATAACAGTTAAAATTGAAAACTAGAATTGGAAAACGTTGTAATAATAAGCAAATAAATATAATTAATAAATAACAATACTAAAAAAAATAACAATTATAACTATATAGTATATAAAAAAAAAAAATAAATCTTAACTTTAATCTCCAAAGAAACACTATTGTATTTTAGTTGAATTGTTAATTTCATTCATTCATAGAATTACGTCAAAGAAAGAGAGAAGGATGAAAAAAATAGTAAGAGAATTTGCTATAATTGCTAATATTGCAACATTCTGTTTTTTTATTTTTTTTTTTAAATTTGTCTATTTAATAAAAACCTATTATGAAATATTTAAATAAAAATTAAAATAAAAAATTTAAAGTCAAGGAAATTTTTTTGTAATGTATCTCTATTATAAATAAAATAATTTAATTTTTAAAAGTATAAATCAAATCAAACGGCTTTATATTAATATCCTTAAGTTGAAAATACAAAAAAAAAACGCAAAATTTGATAATTCAATTTAAATTACATTACATCATTCACTGCATTATTACTGTGTAATGCAATTACTTTTATGCTGTTGAAATCTTTCTTCACGTCCACCTTTTTGACACAAATACTCTTGTTCAGTCTACTACTACTTTTGGTTTTATTAATCATCGCAAAAACTTCCATGTATTCGTTAAAAAAAAAAACCTCTTCAAGGATATTACCTTTACAATTTCTTTATATTTCACAAACAGCAAACGTAAACATAATACAAAAAGTGTTTTACTTAAAACTATTAAATGCAACAGTTGTTATTTAAAATTAGTAACAAATTATGTAAATAAATGCAACTATTTCTGGTACCTTTAATTAAAAACAAATAATTATTTTACAGAAATAGGCCAGTCGACAAATCTTGCAAAATAGATGAAAACAAATTATATTATGCCCATTGATGAGGTCTTTATCGCATATAAAAATGACGAGGGTTTTTTGTTAATTTTTCCTAAGTCGTGCGTTTTTCACTTAAATGGCTTAGGATATTTTTGTTGCTATTTAGGTTTCTTGCAAAAAAAAGTTGCTTCACATTTTTTCGTAGGTGTTCTTCTTCACTAAATATTTTTTGAAATTTGTAGTACTTGTAAGTACACGCGTGAGTAACAAATCGTCAACAAGAAATTGATATCGATAGGAATAATATAAGCTGTTGTATTTAACGTCCTCCGGTCTCCGTGCTTTCACTTGGAGAAAGAAGAGAGACCTGGGACGGGGAGCCAATTTAAAAAGTGCAGTCGGAATGAAAGGAAAGAATATACTATGAAGAGTATGTTGTGCGGTCACAACAAAGTGCTTGTTACTGAGTTACAAATGATTTCCACTAAAAATAACTTGTCGCCTGGCCCAAAAGAAAAAAATTTAATTATCATCATCTTCAAATGTTATAATAGCAGCACCCTTTGCCACATTCTCTCCTTCAGCGCCACCAATTGATTTTATGACTGCATCTTTGGGAGCTTTCAGAATATGTTCCATCTTCATTGCTAAGAAGGTAAATAAGAAATAGCATGAACTATAAAATTACATCCATTAATTTTTACGCAAAAACTTACCAATCAGTACTGCCAAATTGTCGCCTCTCTTTACATGATCACCAGGTTTCACAAAAAGTTTTTCAAGTATACCTGGCATTGGCGCCACAACCTTGGAGCCGCCAGCACCCAGTTGATCAGCATGTGTATTTAAGAATTTTGGTTGTACAAGTTCAAAGTTTATTTTGCCGCCCTAAAAGTAAAAACATTGCAACTATTAAGTTTGAACAATTAATCCCAACAATATGTGGCTGTCCATGGAAAAAATAATTATTGCCATTAAGAGTTACAAAAAATAAAATGCACGGTGCACTTAAAAAATTTCATTTAATTTAAAAATACAGCTGGCCTTGGTAGTGTATTGAGCTTATATTCCAAAAGTCCCAGTTCAGGTATGGTCACTCACTTTCCATATTTTTAAATTTTCTCTTCATTTTCTGGAGTGTTTTTCGGACTACATCCAAATTAGCAAATCTGAGTTTTTTTTTTTTTGAATGCGGCAGTATTTGAATAAAAGTACAATCACAAAGTTTTAAAATGTGCCAATTTCTAACATTAATTTTGACGGAGAACGACCCATCATTATATTTAAACAATACTTACATCTAAGAATATTGTTAATTCGGTCTCATCAATATTTGCATTAAATGTTGATATATTATCGTTGATATTTGCTCTAATCTTAAGACGATTACCATCTTCAACACGTTCTGCTTTTACTGTATTCCATTCATGATCATCAACTTTAATTTGAACTTTCTCGTCACTGTCATATTTAACAGAAATGTTGTAGATTTCTTCATTGAACTTCACTTTGTACGTTCGTATGAGTGCATAGTTCAAGCGACTATTTAGTGTCACAGTGAAGGGATCATTTGATGAAGTGGCATTGCATTGTGCAGTTTGCAATTCATTGAAAATTAAAGAAAGTGCAGCTTTGCATAAATCATCATCCTTGATTTTAATTTGTGGGAAAAGTGTATCAAAGTGTTGGTCAATGAAGCCGGTGTGTACGTTTCCCAATTGAAATTCCGGATGTTTGGCCAAGTCAATTAAAAAGTTAATGTTGGTTTCTAAGCCGGTTATCTATGAATTAAACAAAAGTAGAGCACATAATACTTAATTTAAAGAATTTTTAGCTTTGTTTGTTGAAACTGAATATGGAATTGAAAAAAAGTGTATAAAGTCAATCTTATCGATGAATCGTGATGGCAAAATTATGTAAAATCTGCGAAATCAATCGAAAATTGTGATCGAGAAGAATCACAGAACAACGAACAACTGAATTTTTTTTTATTACTCACATGATATTCATTTAATCTGGCGATAAGACTATTCAGCGCTTGTGTACGATTTTCGCCCCAAACTACCAATTTGGCAATCATTGGATCATAATGCACAGAAACTTCATCACCTTCTCGTACACCAGTTTCTACTCGTACATTTTCATTTGGTTGTGGTGTTGCAAGGTAACGAAGTGGACCGGCGCCTGGTAGAAAACCACCTCTGAAAATTTTAATTAACATTATAACATTAACATTGTTTTTATAATTGAAATAAAGGTCAATGGTGCTTATGACTTAAGTATGACTGTTTTGTCATGAGGATAAGAGCATTTGTAGAAAGCTTTTTCTCGATTCAGAAATACTAATTTCTTTGAAATATTTTTAATATCATATGATATATATTCTTCAAAACGGCAGCATTTAATTTTTTTATGAAAAGTTAAGTCAGAAGTAGTCCAGATATCTATTTGTGCCATTAATGAAAATTCAACTCCATGACTAGAGCTATCTAATTCTCTAATATTAGGAAAATGTTAAGAAATATTTTCGATGTCTTCAAGAAAAGTGAGAAAAAATCTTCATCAGAACTCGCCGAATTTTAGGAAAATTGCATATTTTTTCGAAACTTTAATTGTAATTATTGTTAGAGGTGACTGATTTCATAAATTTTTTTACTAAAACAATAGTTATTGAAAAAATGATAATGATTCCTAAAAAAATGAATTAAACTACTAAAATTTTACGAGAAATAATGATACGCATATGGTTAAATTGAAAGATTTAAAAGATAAAACTTTTATACCTAGGATTTTCTGCATAAATACGTGCTTCGAACGCATGGCCCTTACGCAACACCTCTGCTTGCGTTACAGGTAGTGGTTCACCGGCAGCTATACGTATTTGCCATTCAACCAAATCAGTGCCTGTGATCATTTCTGAAATAGGATGCTCAACCTGAAGACGTGTATTCATTTCCATGAAGTGAAAAGATAAATCCTCTTTGTCCAAAATAAATTCGACGGTACCGGCGCCAACATAACCAACAGCTTTTGCAGCACGTACAGCTGCTTCACCGAGTTCGCGTCTCAGTTCCTCTGATAAACCGGGCTGTTATGTTACAAAAAATTGAAGAAAATAAACCCTTTATTTAAATTTCAAAATCAATGCGTGAGCAATAAACTTTGGTTAACAATTAATGTTATTTTCGACAGATATTGTCCAAAATTAAAGCAAGTGTTAATTTATTTTTTGTACTTCTTCAAGTTTTCTACATTTTCTTTTGTTTAATATGTTGTTTTTAATCTTACCGCTGGGGCCTCCTCAATAATTTTTTGATGTCTACGTTGCACAGAGCAATCACGTTCCCACAAATACACAGCATTGCCATATTGATCAGCGAATACTTGCACTTCAACGTGACGTGGTGAACGTACATATCGCTCTAGCAATACGGAACTATCACCGAAAGATTTTTGCGACTCTGTACGAGCAGAATTTAGAGCATCCAAAAAGTCTGTACGTTTTTCGGCAATACGCATTCCCTGTAAAAAAAAGTTAATATTTTTAATTTTTTTATACATCCACTCTTAACTTAAATGATTTTTTAGCTAAACGGGTAACCTAGAATTCTAGAAAGACTGGTTTGGCATTTGACTTTAGCGTTGAGACTTATTGAAACTATTAGCCTAAACGTGAAAATTTGTTAATGAAGGACAACTAAATTGATTGTTGACATCATTATTTATATGTTTTTTATTAATTTTAAAAAGCATTTGAAAACCTTACCTTTCCACCGCCACCACGCACAGCTTTAATCATCAGTGGGAACCCAATTATATCAGCTTCCTTCTGCAATTTCGAATCTGCTTGATCGTCGCCATGGTATCCATTTATAATTGGCACACCTGCTGCTGCCATAATCGCCTTACTGGTACTTTTGATACCCATGTCACGTATAGCAGAGCTTGGTGGACCTATAAAGATGACACTTTCTGTCTGACAGAGCTCAGCAAACTCTACAGATTCCGAGAGAAAACCATATCCAGGATGTATAGCCTGACAGCCAGTGCGTTTGGCAATTTCTAGAATTTTTGTGCCACGCAAATAGGAGCTGGCAGAGGCTGCGGTACCTACGCGATAGGCTTCATCGGCCATCTGTGTGTGTAGTGATTTTTCATCCGCATCAGAGTAAATGGCTACAGTTCGTACGCCTAATTTGCGTGCAGTTCGTATAACACGGCAAGCGATCTCGCCACGATTCGAAATAAGAATTTTGTTGATAGGTCGCACCACTACTGGCGATGCCTTATTTAGCGCCTGGCTAGAGTATGCTCTGAAAAAGATAATTTAAAATTTTTGTATTCGCTGCCGATTGCTAAAAAATGTTTATGTAATAATTGCAAAGTTTCTACTCCAGCGCATACTGATTCCAGCATTGTGATCTAACGAATCAATAAATTTAATAATCTTATAAATTCAGCTTTACCTTAGGGCCACAATATTTTTTAGAAAATTTGCATACATTTTTACTTTGTTCTTTTGATCAATTTATTAGAATAAAGTAAAAAATATTACAGAACAACAATTAGCCACACTCCCGGATTCCTTATCACTATTTGACAGTTGAAGCAGTGAAATCGGCAGCAAAGAACAGCTGTTGAAGATAATCGATCATTAATAGTGTTGCCGTGCCGTCTTTTATTGATGTTTTCCCATTGTTGCAAGTGCTGTGTATGACCTTGTTGCCATATCGAAACTCAAGTTTTATGACACTCCACTATTAAAGTTCTCATGATTTTTAAAGGAAAATAGTAAATTTTCCAAGAATGGTCGTAATGTAAAGCTCTATTTTTTGTTTGTTTTTAGTAATTAATAGCTTTTTTTTGTCCATTTACTGTCATTAGTGCATTTTTCTACTGTTCAAATTCAATTAGCATTATTGTATCGTGACAAGGCTAACATGCAATGCCAGGAAGGGTCGAGTCAAAAGCGGCGACTTGGCAGCCCTGTCGCGTGGTTTTCGTTTTTGTGCCAAAGTTTAATAATTCTTTCGTTTTAGTGTTGTGTTAAAAAGAAAAACCAAAATCAATGAATATTTAAAATTTTAGATTCTTAAAATTAGTTTTTTATTGTGTTGTGTTTTTAAGAAAGTGTAGCTATGTCGAAAATATAGCGGCTGCTTTTAAGAAATACATAAGCGTTTTGTCAAGTCCAAATTTAAAAAAAAAAAAAATATGACAAAAACTAATAAGGCTGCAATCAATAAAGCGAAAGGCACCTTCGCTCAACAAGCACTGATTCCTGTTCAAATGAAACGATGAAAATGGAACTGAATTGGACACATTTCGGAAATCTCCAAATGTAGTCTGTCGACAAACATTGCAATGGATCCCTCAAGGTAGCAGAAAATACAGCCGTCCTAAATCATCATGGAAACGATCGCAAGAACCAAAAATACGTGAATCGGGTAAGTGCTAGAGAGAACTAAAAGGCATTCGCTATTTATCGTGCACCTTAGATAAGTTTTTGAAGGCCATATGCTACGTGAGGAAATAATGGGTACAAGTGACTAATAGCTGGAGGTTGTATTTTTCAGTAAAGAAAAATAGTTGAGAAAGTCAATACTTGTACATCTGCACAAAAAATTTAATTCGAAAAATTCACTATGACAAAAAGAACATGAGATGCTCAATTTATCATTTCCCAGTGCCAAATATGTTATACACAACACTGATGAATAGTTATACTCATTGTAGGCAGTAATGCTTACAACTCCAGCTACAACTGTAAATGCCTTTTACAAAGGAATGGCCGCTTTGTAGGCAGCTTGCCTACATCTCCATATATAATGTGTAACAAACGAAAGGCAGATTGCCTTAAAACATCGCTTACTAAGTCCCTGTATAGTTTAGCGAGTTGCCTACATCTCCACATACAAAGCATGCAGCCTACATCATATTTTCATACCAGAATCCCTGATCTCCATGGATTGCAATTGCTGGTGAAAACGCCCAACTTACTCGTCCCTAACGTTCAAGGGCAAAAATTCAAGTAGGAATGCAAGAAGTTGATTTTCAAAGACTTCTTTGCACCTATTGCGCTGCACCTCGTTTGTTCAGTGTATCCCATAAGCGTTATCTTATCAAATATGTATAAAAAAATCCACAGATGCTTTCATTATTTCAGCAACTGTGTAATCTGTGCCCAGTTCCTTTTTGTTCTTAAAAGATTTTGTTAGCGCCAGATTAAGACTTTGCGGGGCCTGGAGCTAAAACTGAGGACATAGTCCTTAAATTTATAAATGTTTTGATAACGAAAAATAAATATTTTATAAATTTTCTATTACAAATTATAAAAATTATTGAAGTTGTGGTGTCGAATATACAGCCCATATTGACGATGTGACCCAAAAAAAAAGGTACTCATTTTCCGTTACCCATAAAAATGATGCGGCTCCCTTGACTCGGGGTCCGGGGCTATAGCTCCACCTTGATTTCAATTAAAGACAACTAGAGGAATCTTCCAAATTTCTCTGAATTCCAATAAAAGCGATAGGATAATCATTTTTGTGTTTAGATGAATTTCCCACATGACATATTTTTTTTAATCAGAATCTCCAATCAGCAACGTCTGCAACCACAGTCACCGCCTATTGGTGAAATGGTAAAAGCGATATAAGGCTAAAAGAAATCAATTTAAGCTGAACTGCTAAAAGCATTCCCATTGATATTAGCTGAAATTCAAAATCTCCTGGTCTCCCGAATTTGAGCCAAAAAATACTTACCCATTGTTTACAAATCAATGACACCAAAAGTGTTCATAAACAGAGTCGATTCGGCTGCTCGGAAGTAAGAAATAGGATTCGGGCGAAATAGATCGTATCTATACCAAATTAACACCTTAAGAATATTTTTCAAATAAAAGAGCAAGCAGCTCTAAAAATGATACGAACCTTTCTGTGTGGCCAAAATTTGGAAGCAGCGCGTCAAAATAAAAAAAAAGAAATAGGTCAGAATATTATCTTTTTTGTAAACCTGTGTAACATTAGAGTTGTCTTAAAGGTAGGGCGTGCTTATAATAACATAATAATAATAATAATGAAGTGTTTCGCTTGTGACAACAACAAAAAAATTGCAATGACCAGGAAAACTGCAAATGAACACTTTCAAATTTAAGTTTGTGTGTGGTGCATGTATACCAGAGGCGCAATCATTTTAGATAACTCAAGTTTAATACTTGAAAAAACAACTTATAGAGCTTTTCATTATACATTTAACACATTTTATATTGTTGTTATTTAATAAAGTTGCACGTTTTACATGCGATCAAAACATAATTTTTGCTGATCATCACAACTGCAATTGATTGCGCGCATGCGCAGTTTATTTTAAAAACCTTATAAGCTTTACAGAGAGCGATAAAGAGAATCAGCGGCTCAAGTCCGACTTCCAATAAATAGAGGCGGCTTAGAGAGTTCATTTTGTTCTCGTACGTGCGCATGTGCCAATGTCGTGTGGTTGCTACCAATTTCGAATTCAGTCTACTACCTGTTTTGTTAACACACATCATGGAATGAATGGTAAAAATGAAAAAACAAAAAAAATTATTAGCCGCTTTTGGTGCACAACTGTTTAAGCTGTTGTACAAATCATAGTATTCAGTCTTACCAAGTCCACACGCCAAAGCGTAACGTTTTTAAGCTGTACGCACGAATCAATTTACACGGATACATTTTCGATTAGCGAGCCACAATAAAGAACGATATCAAACTACTGAATTCGAATAGATAAAAAAAAGAAACGCGTCGTTGCGGTACGGTGCAAACATTAACGCATGGATCGAAGTTGAAGTACGAACGTTCATTTTTATAATTGGTGCATTTTACAATCAAAAAAAATAAAAAAATTAAATAAAATACTGATAGCCTTCGCGTTAGAGTTTACAATCGTTTTTTCTTATGATTAACATGCAAATTTTGATGTGGAAATTAAAATTTTCGTTCGTTGTTTTTAGTTAAAAGAAACTAATCAATATTTGCTTAAAAACCATTAACTTATGTTTTTGATGAGTGTATTTTATTTGAATATGAGTTTTGCCTTCTTTTTTGTATATTTTTGGTTAAGTCATTAAGTCAGGCTCATCAATATACGCATGCGCAACATCACTTTGCAACCGGAACGTATAGTCTGTGACAAACGAGTAAATTGGAAAGTTCCAATTGAGTGTTTTTTTTTTGTTATTTTCTTTTCTTTTACTACTCGAAATTAATTAAAGAAAACACTTCAGAAACACTGAATATGAACACAGTAAAATGAAGAGATATAATATTTATGTACATATACTCCAAAAGAGTGTAACCAAAATGTATAAAAACTTGGAACTGCATTCTTCTCTTAACATATTAACAATTTGATAGAACTCGTAGTTTTGAACTGCAATATATGATATGCATCGAGCGTGTTGGCGAAACTGTCTAATTAATTGCAAATCAAAAAATGTTTTTTGAAAAATTAATAAGACTGATAAGTCACATAAAAACGAAAAGAAAATTTCGCAAAATAAAAGTGATCCAAAATAGAAGGGAACATCGCAAAAATCTTAAGAATTACTTTAGTTATTGCTTGCTTTGGAAAAATCACTCAAAACCTAAAAGTATGCAAATTCGTTGCATCATTATTTCTTATCTTTGTTCTTCGGGCGGTTTTGCTTGCAATGACTTATTACACATCACAAGTGATACCACAACTTTGTTGGAATGTCACTTAATTTTAAACACTTGATATACCTATGGAATTATACAAAACAAAATAAAAGATCTCTTAAATTTATGACGCAACTTAGCAGTTTTTTACATTAAAGCTTTAAGGGATTAAAACAAAATCGATACATCGCAGTATATCTGCTTCCCTACGTTACAATTGACCAAATAATCGAATCAATGCAATTTGAAACAATTTTTAGTAATTACTTTGTTCTCTGTTTTTCATCAGTGTGAAATAAAAATCAAAATTGAAATTTGTTGTAAATTTTTCGAAATTTATCCCCTTTTTGACCGAAAAACAAAAAATTTATCCAATGAATTCTTATGAAAACCATGTATTTATGTACAAAAACAATGAAAAACAACAACAACAATTATTATAAGACGATTCTCATTATAAAAGTTAACAATTTTTATAACCCTGAACATTGGTCCTGAAAGGGTTAAAAATTGCACTGCGGCGCTCTTTTTTTACAACATAACCTTACATTTTAAATAATTATTAATTTATTTAAAAATCTTATCATTTTGTAATGAAATTAGTCTTATAATAATTTTGGTTGTTATACTAATCGTCGTTGTTGTTGTTTAACATTGCTTTTGTCCATAAGTACATGGTTTTCATAGGAATTCATTGAATATTTTTTTTTTGTTTTTCGTCCAAAAAGGTGGTAAATATAGAAAAATTAACAACAAACTATATACCATTTTAAAGGGAATAAATTAAGCTTTCTTAACATGCTAAAAAAATTATGGGTCATTAACAGATTTTTTAGAAAAAATCATTGAATTTCATAAATTAGAGTCATCTCAACACTCGTTCACAGTTATGAAGCCTGAAATTTAAAATTCGCTTTCTTATAAATTTTTTTTCAACGTGGGGTTGTGAAAGACCCCAATGTGCCGGATTGTTATAAAAGTGAAGTGGAGCCGCTAAGGGTTAAAAAAAAATTGGTCAAAATTTCAGAAAAGTTGTAATATCTCCAAAGTTATGGGTTAAATTTCAAACTTTTGCTTGCTGTTATTGTAGGCCATTAAATTATCTTTCATATGACACTCATATTTTTGATATCCATTTACGGACTCTCAACTTATAAAGAAAAGCTATATCCACAACTTCCAATGGTTATATCTCCGAAACCAGATCCGAGCGACACTTTTTTTCTCACTATTTTTGTTTTGCATTTTACCCTCTATTACCCAAAAAAAAAAAAAAAAAAAAATATGGAAAAATGAGAGCTAAAGTAAACCTGTTCCAACATTTTCGACTTTTTTGTTTTCAGCATTTCTTTACATTTACAATAATATTTGACTTTTCCACACTTTTGGATTTTTCAAAATTTTCTGTACGTAATTAACGAACACATGAATCAAGCATTAAATAATTAATTCCAATTAAATTTATGCAAAATTGCTTATATAAATATAGTGCTATCCTAGTGTTATTGTCGAAACAATTTGCACTTATTTTTTCGTTACACCCTTGAAGCTAACTCTAATTGAACGAACAGATCACCGTCCCAAAAAAATGACTGTTTAATTTAAACTGCGGCTGCTGCGGTAGAGTGCTAAACCTGCAATTATTGTATGCGTCGCTCATGGTAGTGTTTGGCTTAAATCGCGTAGTCGCTACGACGTGACGTTTCCAAAGCAAAACTCTGGCTGGTCATCAGCATATGGATTTTATTAACTGGTTGTAGTTGTTGGAGTTCTTGTTTTTTGTTTTATTATTATTGTTATTATCGTTGTTGTCGTTATCGTCATCGTCATCGAATCCACTTTTACTTTACGGAAAGAGAGAGTGATTTCGTTCGATATGACAGATACAAGATATAATGCATGCAGACCAATATGTAAATTACACGCGCTATAATATCTGTACAATACACTAAAATCACAATAAAAAAAAAAAATATAAACAAAATAAATTTAAAATTTGAAATAACAATTAAATGATGAAAAATGTGTTTTTTTTAAGGAATGTGAAATTTTAATAAAAAATTAATAACTAAACAATAAAAAATTTTAATTGCCATTGGAAACAATTAATTTATTTAAATTTAAAGAGTGCAACAAATAAAAAAAAAAAAACTCATCGAAAAAGAACAGAAAAAAACGCATAAAAATTAGCTGAAACAAAATGAATTTCATTATTATAGGAATGTTAATAATGCAAGCAGCAAGTAAGTTTATTTAATGTTTCACTTAAACTATATACATATATGAATATTAAGAGATATAAGCATTTACTATAGATTTGGTTATTGGCGCTATTAACACAAAAGTTCCATTATATTATCATTGTATAATATTCATGAGCAAGAAACATCATGTTAATTTTACTAATATATCGATACCACATAATATATATTGTAAATAGTAAACTTTTAAAATTTTTGGTTTTTTCAAATGCCAAAATTTTTTTTAACAACGATATATTTTTTATTTACTTAAATGTTTTTTTGTGATTCCGATAGATATGTTCAAAGTTTCCTTTCTCTGCAGTTAAATTTGACCTTAACTTCAAATTTTGGTCAATTTGTCAATTATTTCATTAACCTCTCATCTGAATTATGTTTGTTGTTAGAAAGTGCCATGGGCATTGCTTTCTTATTCTCTATTGTATTTTCACTTAGATGCATGTAAATCGGTTCAATAATTCTAAGCAAGAGCCTTAATGTCATAATTTGATGTTTTTTGGCCTGTTTTTTTTTTTTTTTTTGTTAATAATGGCTAGTGTTCAGAAAATAAGAATATAAAAATTTCTTACTTTTTTCTCAAGGCCCTTCATTAATCTTTGCACAGTTTTTTATCGCCAGTACGGTAAGATCTTTTCCACTTAAGTCTGAAGTCTTGTACATTTTTTGCGTCTTACCACTCTTTCGAATATCTCTTTTCATTAGAGACCAATATCTCTCAATTGGACGAAGAAGCTCTGGACAGTTGGGCGGATTTGACATTTTTGGTATAAAATTGATCTTTTTTACTTTGATACCATTCCATCGTAGCTTTAGAGTAATAAGAGGTTGCTACTTAAATCAGGCCAGAACATCACTGTACCCTCTCATATGCACGAATAAATGATAGAACACGTTTTTCGAGGCACCCGTCTATATAAACTTTGGAATTGATTGTGCCTTGCGTAACAAAAAAGCTGCTTCTAAGGCCACTGCTGCATATGACCTGCCAAACCATATATTGCTTCGAAATTTTTTTCTCTTTGAATTTACTAGGCCTATGCCCCTTCTTCGGTGACGTATTATATTTGTATCCAGGTAGCGGCTTAAAATCTGCTTTGACGTAAGTTCTGTCGTCCACAACGCTGCAATCAAATTTATTCAGGTACATTTCATACAATTTTCGGGCCATCAACTGCTTTTCATCAGAACGGTCTGGTACTTTTTGAACTCTAAGGCCCATAATTATAGTCGAAAATTAAGTTAAATCCTGATTTTTACCCAAAATCAAAAATACAGAGACCCCATAAAAAAATTAAATTATGAGAAAATTTTAAAAAATAGATTACCCTACGTTATTGACACAAAATATTGTAAACACAGTGAACAAAAGGAATAATAAAAAATTTATTTTCATTGATATCAATAAAAAAACATTTACATACATTTACGAGAGTCGAACCCACGTACTGTGTGCTATGAGTTCACAGTCCTAACCATTTCGCCACGCTGCCTTGTATTTTCGAGTTTTTTATTATTCCTTTCGTTCATTGTACTTTTGCGACTATAATTATGGGCCTATATGTCTTCAGCTTACTTTTTTTTTTATCCTTCGTACAGTAGATTTTGACGTACCTGATCTAGCAGCCATATCTCATACTGAGATGTTGAGACTCTGCTCTGCTAGCCTTCGCGGCTAGCTTTGAGTTAAAAAATTCTGGTTTTCTGCCTGTACCTTTCGTGAAACAGGTAGAACCTCCTTATAATTATAAGTAACCATAAAAACAGTTATATCTGATGCACCAACTATTTTTGCTATAGCTGAATATTTTAACTCTGGATTTTCCAGGTATGAGTTCGCGGACTTTTTGTTGCTTGCTAGACATCTTTGTCGTAAAAAGTACTATCTTCACGTTTTATACATCATATTGAAGGTCACTTTATACAGAACAAGTATTGTGTCTTTTTAGACCTAACAGATTATCAGGTAGGACAGTCCTTATGTACTATAAAGAAAATTCGAATGACCCTTTTTTAATTTTTTTCTTGGGTCCCTACCCAGCAGCAGATTAGTTCTTCCCCTCCCCCAGGCGACAAATGTACACGATACACCACTGGATTCGTACGTTCGACGAGTTTGCTTCCCATGTGCTTGGGCGGATACTGGGATCGCAGGGACTGTACGAAATCGTTTGCAATAAATATCTTATATTAATATAGTTTACCAATTTTGGCCATATTCGTTGCTTCTCTTATAAGACGGAATACTTCGCACATTGTATTTGAAATGTCAAATGGTTTAAAAGTGCACAAGTAATTTATACAACAAAGCAGAAAAACAAAACAGGTCTTTAACACCTTGAGGAAAATTTCTCTTACGAAAACAAACATTTACAATCTACAACAAAAAATATTTAATTAAAAAAAAAGTTAAAAACATTAATAAGTGCTACTACATTATCTCATTGTCATAGACGCTAGTAAGAGAATTCTGTTGTTCCACAGAATAAAAATTTGATGTATTCAATTCAATTTTATTATAGTTTTAATTAACAGTTTTAATTAAATAACTAAATAAAAAAACAATAACCTTTTTTTTTGAAAATGTTGGGGATAACGTTCAGATTGATGATCAATAAAACTTAAAATCCTACTACTGACAATTTTTAAGTAGAAACACTTTCCGGATGGCAGCATGTGCTGCAGTGAAACTGTTCGCTGGTCCAAAGGAAGAAAAGGACACTCAACTATCCTTCATAGCTTGAGTTCCGTACCCTCTAAATTGGACTATACTGTTCCAGTAATGTAATTCAAGAGGGATTACGTAACTCACATTACTTCTAGGGATGACTGGAAGAGAGGAATCCCGGGGAGAAAAAGATCATATTAATTTCTAAACGAATGGCTCCAAGCTAAATACTCGAATGGGTTATGGCATTTACTCTCAGAAACTGAAGATAAGAATTGCTTCGAGGTTACCAGACCATTGTAGCACTTTTCAGGCAGAGGTTATAGCAATAGAAGTAGTAGCATCCTGGCTGAGGATAAATGTCGTATTCAAAAAAGAACTAGAGCTGATATCTCGCACTAGACTAGTGTCTAGTCAGTTGTTGCAATCATAACTACTGGCCACTGCCTTATCGCAGAAATGCGTAGAGATTAGGTATTTGGTCTTTTGACTTCTGTAGCAGTTGTAGAGATGTGGAGAAGGATGAAAACATTAAAAATTGTCTTTGCTCCTGCCGTGCACTTGCTAGAAAACGCCACAAAACACCTGGTTCGTTTTTGTTTGATGACCTGGATGACCTTAGACATGTTAGCATAGCTATTTAATTATGTTACGATCTGGTTGGTTAAATGAGAGGGTATAGTCAAGTACCCTGTAGTATCACAATGGACCAACCATTTGGTTTAAGTGAGTCAGTTCGCAACTGACTTCCACTTCTACCTAGCCTAAGTTTCCTCGTTAAAATAATACAATATCACCATAGTTTTTTGAGTTATCTTTCATATGAACCCTATATTTCTGAAATCGATTCAGATGCTCCCAACTCATGACGATTTGTAGAAATATAATATCTAGGACTTCCGATGGCTATATCTCCGGTATTAGCTGCCTACCTTAACTTTTAATTACTTATCCACGTGAGAATAATAAGGTTTAATATAAAAAAAGCAGAAGAGTATCTGTAGCAGACTTGGAGCATTATACAAATTTTCAAGGTCAACAGACAAAATGTTTTTTTAATTTAATTTTTCATTTAAGTTCTCCATTTAATAAAGCTATTTAGAACGCAATAAATGAAATCAAATAATGTGGTGCAGTGTGCAAATATGTTGTAGTAGAACCATAATGATGGTTATTACCGCAAAACTTGCTACACTGTAGATTACGCATATGAGTGGTACGGGTTATAACAACACGATTACAGCAATTGAAAATCATTATATCTTCTTGCATGTTGCAACTAACATCAGAAGATCTCATTAAATCATGCTGTTATAAGTCGCGTATCATCTACTCGTACATACAACTGTTGCAACAGCAGCTCAAATGTTGCAGTTTTCTTATTGAATGAATAGTTAAATTGTGCTTATTTTTAAGCAACCGGTTAAGAAAATCTTTTGCTCTTATGAAATCCAAAAGAAGATTTGACAACAACTCATAATTGTATTAAGAACGCTAACAACTTTGGGTGACATCAATTGAAATGGGCAAATATTTTGAATCATAAAAATGGGGTTTATCTTGGAGTTTTTAAGTTATTTCGAAATTATTGTGTACAAATGTTGAATGTACCCAAAAAAAAAACAGCAAAAAACTTTTTTCGCTTTTTTAATAAAATAACTTATGACGGAATATTAAGAATTTTTAACTTTAAGAAATTAAAAAATAAGTATGCAATAACCTTCCTTAGCACAAATAAGTTTCTCTAAAAAAGATATTATTAAAATCGGTTCAGCACATTTTGCACCAAAGCGTTACAAACCATTTCCATAAGAGCAATTTTATATAAATATCGGTAACATATTTCAATTACCAAAAAAGGAGAGACCACATGACAGCTTGATAATAATGTTGTCCTTGACCAACGACTGATATTGGTTTCTGAGCATAATGTCATTCGAAACACTTACTCATTGATTTATGTACACATCTTTTTTTTTTGTTTTATGCAGCTATGATATGATCACATTAGCTTAGTTTCTGATAGCAATCTATTACTGCTACTATCGTTATTTAACAATAGCATTGGGGAACATTTTTATTTTCATTTTGGTTTAAATAAAATGCTGCAGCGTCTTCATATAAAAAGGGTCACCATAAAGTTTGCTCACGGTTAAACAAAGTCGCACTTTCGAAACCAACCTTATTTTTTTTCTTGCTTTAAATTTTGGTATACAAATGCAAAAAAAGATTTATTGACAAATTCAGGGTCTATAATAATCGTTAAAAAGCACAAAAACTAAAAGATATATCATTCTGTTTTGTTTTAATTGATTATCTTTGCGCCTAAATCAGGCACACATTTTTACGAGCGTAATAAAATGATTAAAATGCTCGAGTCTTGATCAAAGTTAGCGCTAGTAGGATGTGTAATGATGGAACTTTTTTTTTTTTTTTTTGATACTCAATTTTGTTTTATGATCCATGCTATGTAAATTTCTCACGAAATCCTAATATTTTTATTTTTTTTTTTGGCTTTTAATTATGTTAAATTAATGATGATTGCTCAGCACACAACTAAAGGTCACAATCTTTTGGATTTTAATTAGACCTCTTGCTAGTTGTATCCATTAAGAGAGCCATAATTGTTTATACGCCTCGTTGACAGCTTTTCGATTGATTTGAAGTAAAATACTTAATTTGACAAAATAGCAGCTACAAAATAATCATACAAAAACCATATATTATGAAATATGTAAGGTATAGATGAGCTGTAATTAAATAAAAAGTACAAAAAATGTGCATAATGATGAGGTATAAAATTGAAGTTTTTAAAGCTATCATAATAAAACATATGTACATTAGTGCTTGGTTTTGCAAAAAAATGTTTTTTCTTCGGCAAAGTGCTTCGTAACTTCATATGTGGTACAAGTAGAACTATAGCAACTTCAAGTCTTTGACTTTTAATGCTCAATATACCGGCTGGACTAAAAATTTTATCATCTTTTTAATGCATTAACCTACATTCAGGGGTTGATCTCTATAACTGCAATGCGTATCAGTAACTATGAAGAAAAGGAGAAAGATTAGATGGGAGATTTATAGAATCGAATCGGTGAACATTTTTCTTGAACTTACCGATATCAGAGCTGTCACGGAAAACATTCGTAGGTAGAAAATACGAAATAGGATCAAAATACAAATTATAACCAGTGCATTGTTTAACTTGGACGTATCTCTTTAGAGCAGAGCACGGCATGTTGTAATATCCATAGCTGGTCAATCAAATAGTTAACTTAGTTAATCGCTAGTCCGTTACTAAAAAAATTATCTTCGTTAAACGTTAAAGCGTTACATTTCGGAAGACTTAACGCAAGTTAACGTTAATCGTTAACACGTGATAAAAATTGTATTTTGTATATCGTTTCTTCTTTTAAAAACTATTGGATTGGGTTCTGGAAATTAACAGATTAGGAACAAAAAAAAAAACGTGTATAATTGGAGTGTGTAATTTAGTCATCTGGCACAATGTGGACTTTCTCCTTCATGAACATTAATATGTTGAAGTTCTCGTCTGAAAGCGAGGCTCGTTTCGGCGTTAAAATATATTTGCCCGTAGAAAAAAGGTTTTGGGTGGAAGGCTTGATGTATTATATTTAATAAACAAATTTATGAATATCTGTTCCCCGAGGAATGCCGCAAGTCATTTGATTGTCTAGCCACACTTTGAGGAGATTTTGAGCTTTTCTCTTTAAAGATGTGTGACTCTTAGGTGTTTCTATAAAGTGAGTGACAGAATTGAAAAAGTCTTCTCATCATCGTCGTTATTGCTCGCGTTTCTGCCTCCGCCACTTAAACTTTTATTACTCATTACACTCACGGATGTTCTTGTTCGATTCTTGGATTTGGCTTTTGGTTTCGCATCGCTTTAACCATTAGTTATAAGATCTTTTGGACCAATCTAATGTACAGATCAAAAAAAATCTTCTTCGACTTATAACGCCGACTCAATAGTTCTTTGTTATTCGGGCATTTACATGTATATAAGTATGTACGTCGACGCTCAAGTGTTAACCCATTAAGGTTTAATGGATAAATTTTTACCCAAAATCAGGTAAGAGGTGTTTTGGTTTTTAAAGTTCTATTGGGTAAAGAAAGAATTGGTCTGAAATGAATATTTTTATTTTTCTGAACTTCTGTATTTTTGTGAGATGAATTTAGGTAATTTATAATTTCCGAAATTTCGGTTGAAAATCGATCCAGAAAAATTTAAAGACTTAAAAAAAAACGCGAAACAAATGATATAATAAAATAGATTTGATTGAAAGAAAGGTTGGACGATAAGTTTTTTTCTTTGTTTCTTTTTTCTCATAGAGGACTATTTGGTAAAAATTTACCCAAACTTTTTTTTTTTTCATCAGCAATTGTGCGGGCCCTTCTAGTGCCAGTCTTTAATGGGTTAATCGCAGTTGTCGAAAAAAAACATTTTTTTTTTACAATTTTTTTTGCCCATTATGTTTTCTGTAATTTTTCTTTTATATTTTTATTTCACTTACATTTTAATTTAAAAAAAACTTGAACGCTGACGTATGGACACGACAGCGAAACTTTGCATCGACTCATTACGCCAACGTAGAAAGATCGAACTACTACGCCGACGCACACAACTAAAAAACTACTCTCCGAAGTGATACGCCGGCGCTTGAATTTGGTGTATGTGAATGGCATTAGAGCAGTACAATAGTTTTGGATACTTAACACTTGTGGGGATGTGTTTCTTAAAATATTCTTACATCAAAGTGTACAACCTTCAAAAATGGTAATAAAAATTTTAAAAAATATTTGACTCAGACCACTTTCGTAATCAAGAAATAAATTTTTTTAATGCTTTTGGTAACATCTGCATACTGTGACGCAGATTTCCTTTTAAAAACTTTTTCCCAAAAACTATGCTATTAAAATGATTCATCTACTAAAGCTCAGATATAACTTAAAGTAAAATTCAAGTTTAATTTTATTTATATGCATCAAAAAAGTTATCAGAGGTCATCGATTCTCTTATTTCAAAGTGTAGGTCTCTGTAATGCTAATTTTATGTAAATCAATGCATAGTTAGCGCTGCCATAACAAAAATAGCATTTTTTTCAATTTGTTCCGAATTATTGTTGTTTCATTTATTAAACAAATTCAGCTTTTGCCGATTAATGACAAACTGTGTCAATTGTTACCAATTAAACTTATGGAAAGTTGATCGACTTAAAAGATATATGTAAATTTAAATAAACGCGTCCTAGGTCAAGGAACACGTAAAAAGTTTGTGTTGGAAGTATGTTAGTTACTCAGACAATAAATTGTTGCAGTTTTAATATAGCGCTGCCAATGGTAGAAAAAAGCTACCTGCACTATTATATATGTTACCTGGGAAAGTAGACTTTACGTCAGAACTAGTTCATCCGAAACGTATAATGAAAAACTGTTTTTGAATCATAGGATCATGCCGAGAGTTCAAAAAACGGTTACTCTCCTGGTACTATATAATAAAGTAAGAACTTTTTTTTACACTGCAGCTATTTTCCCCTCTAGAGCCTTCCATGTACAGTCTATGGTCATGTTGTTTGCACCAAAATTGTTATACCAAAAAGAACTTTCGAGTGAAGTACATTTGAATTTTGTTTGCACAGTAACTTTTACTTTCAATTACTTCTTGAAACACATGTAAAAATTAAAAAAATTCCCGGAAACGATTTTTAAAATTTTGGCAGCTTTGGCACAAAATAAAGCTAATCGATTTCCCAGCAAGTAAAATATAATAAGATAATATTTTTGCATATATTTTTTAAATAACTACACACACGGCATGCAATGCTTCGGTAGCCTTTCAAAAATCTTTCACAAAAAATCTTACTTAGTTTCTGATACGTTTCAGCAAGCTTTCATTTTCATTTCAGAAGACTTTCTGCAATGTTTTAATGTCCGATTTTTGCTTTCATTTGAAACGGTACGGAAAAATTTCATGATGTACTGCTGTAACACTACAGAAACCTTGTAAGGTGGCGGGAAAGTTAAAAAAAAGTTTAATATATCATCCACCTCCCGTTTGCTTCGCTCATTGGCTCTGGCGCGCGTTTTTCTAAATTTTTGATTTCTTATATTTGACAACTAAATTCTACGTTTCTTTAGCAACTAAAAGTATGCAATGAAATTTTCTTATATATGATTTGTTCTTTTATCTTTCTTTTAACATTATAAGCAAATTTTCTGTCACCGAAAACCATTTGATATAATAGAAAGATAACAAATTAAGGGTGTGGTATGGCATTTTCAACCTCCACCCCGAAGTTATTTCTGGCTACGCACATGTGATCATTAGGAAGGTATGGGCAATTTATATAACGCATGATATTATTATCATAAAACTTACATATTGCGCTGTCATGACATACCTTCAAAAAAAAAAATTGATTGAAAAACATTGCTATTGACAATTTGGTAGCTAAAATCTTTAACTCTTTATGTTTTAACAAAATATTCAGCGATATCTTCTTATAACGTTTGTTGTAATCATTAAATTGCACATTTCATAAGCCGCTGTATTAACAATACACAGTTTGCAAGCGATTAATCTTTAATATTGACAACTTGCTAAAAAAAAACTTGCCAATATTATCGCCGAGTCACGCTCTTAATTGTTTGTTGTAAAGAAGCGAAAGAGTTTGCATTTAAGTTTTCAACATATAATTGGAAAAAAAAGGCTTTTGTATATTTTGCTTCCTAAAAAAACGAATAAAGGCCAATAGGAATGATATTCAATGATATTTACATCTATGACTTAGAAAAATTGCTTACGTAATACTTGAATGACCCCCTTTAGTTACATGAGTGTTTATAATACTCAGTACTTTACACATAACATTACAAATATTTTGGAAATTTTTTTCAACATCACATCTAATAATGCCAGGTTTGGAGGCGTCCATGAAATGGCAAAAAAAGTAAAAATACTTTGTTCTTATTTTGCCTAATGACGCTCACACATTATGTGTAAAAAAATTCCGGATTTAAGTTTACCTCGATTATCGAATTCCTGTATACTTACTGTATTCTTTCCAGAAGCATAAACGGTATATAAGGAATATACTAAGTTTTTCTATAAGGGACTGTAAGAATCTTTGACAACAAAAAAAAAAACATTAAAAAGTACACCAGTAGGCTTAGTAGATAATGCATTTTTTATCCACAAAATTTTCGTTCAATTGTTATTATCGCTTTACCTTTCATTTGTATTTTAATTGCTTATTTTATTTTATAAAAACATTTCTGCAACAAACCAATAGCCAATCCAGGAATCAAACAAGAACAACATGAGTGTAGAAATAAAAGTACACCGATCAAACGAAACGAGAAAAGCTGTCCTGAATGTGCGCTTTGTTGTTTGCTTTTTCATTCGCTTCTTTTTTTCTGAATGATGCAGAAACAAAACAAAAAAAAAACATACTCGTAGCAGGGTAGAGTTTGTAGTTTTGTTGTAAAGAGCCAAAATTGGCTCATTTTTCATATTTTGCCCATCGCTGTCCTACAGCATGGCAGCTATAGAAAAGTGCGTATGCTACCGGTAAAACTAGGTTTTAGGTAAAACTAGTTTGGCTAGGAAAAACTAGTTAGCTTGTATGCAATGAAATTTTAATGCACAAAACAACCCAAAACTTAGAAGGATCGGAGTTACAAAAAATCGATCTTAAAATTTTCAAACATATGTTACCTTGTCATTTCGAATCGACGATAATCCGTGACTAAAATCGCCAATTTTCACATTGGACGACATTTTTTGCTGTAAGATAGATAAGGTCTCTTTACGCATATCGCAACACCTAGACTGAGATGATGATATTTTATTTTACATTTTACTATTTTATAATGAAATTACGGTCTTAACATGTCATTCTATCTTCTCTCTTCAAAAGTAGGAAAAAAAAAACAATTGAGAGTTTGTTCTTTGAACTTCGATACAAATAAGACCGAAAAAAATACAACAATTACAACACAGAATTCAAGAAGCAGCTTAGACGTAAGCAATAAAAAATCAATCGATCATTTTTGCAAAAACTTAATCCTAAAAAAGGATATTTAACTTAAAAAAGTTAAAAAATTAAGTATGCAATAACCTTTTTGAGCATAAATATGTTGTTTTAAAAAAGAAATTATTAAAATCGGTTCAATGTATTTTGCGCCAAAGCGTTACAAACCATTTCCATGTAAGAAACTTTATATAAATAGTATAGATTTGGAACAACTAGCGACTTATTTTGGTTATTACTTATTGGGTACTTATTATATGTTTTACTTAAAGAAATGTTAAATTGCTTATATGAAACATAATATGCTTCTCAAACTATGCAGTTTATATTCTTCATCAGCAACTCGTGAATCAATCTAGTCATGTCGTCTGTGTCTCTGTCTGTCTGTGCGTCTGTTCGTTTATCCGTCTGCTCGTGGAAATCATAATTACCACAAAATGAAGCGGGGTTATCTGTAAAATGCGGTATACCGGTAGCTTTCTCAATTATAGCTTGAGAGACTTAAAATAGATGAAATTATTTCACAGACATGCAAATCTTAACCTACCTCGACGATTATCTCAGCGGCTACTGAGTTAATTTTCAAAATAATATCATTAGAAAGCTTGCGTGATTTGTAGTCACAAAAATTTCATCATATTTTTAAGGGAACGTTACTTCCCTACAAGCGTTTAAGTAAATGCAACCAAACTTCATACAAATACCGTAGAAAAAGTGGTCAAATTTAGACTGCAGAGCATGACAACTCCTATGTAATAATAAAAAAAACTTTAAAACAGTATACTTAGAGAGTGACTTAAGGTAATGCATTCAAATTTCGCAAAAATATTAGAAAAAATAATAATAGAGTTTAGCTACTACAGCTATTAGGCTTCTTAGCAATTCAGCTTGACGCTCTAAATCAAATAAAGATAAATGGTTTGGACAAGCACTAGACAAAATGTGGGCGAGTTTTAACAAGAGTGCGTGGCACCTTCGATACAAGCAACATTTCAAAATCACTATACTGAGAGCTTTTTAACTAAATGTTTTCAAATTCAACGTATCATTGTAGAAAATTAATTTTCCATTTTGAAGCATCAAGAACATATTAGCTGAAGGTGATTTTTTAAGCGTTTGGTTTTTAAAAATTGAAAAAAGAACAGAAAATTTGCAATAGTGAATGAAATATTTATTTAGAGCGATACATCAATTCCTGCCATTTACTACTTTACAGTACTTTTTAAAGATTATTTTATGTAAATGTTGCCCGCGGCTATGCCTGAGGTGGTCCATCCGTAAGCTCCAATTTAGGCATACTTTTTCCAGCATGACATAACCGGCATAACATTTTTCATACACTTTTGCTATTGCGATACTCAACTATCCAAAGTTTAAGAGATTTCTTAAAGTCGTTGCCTTTTTATTGGTTCAAGGAGTCACGTCTAAAACATTAAAAATTCCTCTATTAACAAAACAGATAAAACTGATCATAAATTTTAATAATTTTCAACATATTCGGTATACAAGTACCTTACGTTTTCACTTTCACTAAGTGTAATTAAATATACCAATTAAATAATGCATACATATGAGTACAATGTATCTTTAATTATGATGTTTTTATTTTAAAGTGCGTGCTTTAAAACATTTTGATATTTCAAATTCGTTTTGTTGACTTAATGATGTAAACAATTGAAGTGCAAATTTCAATTTGATACTTCCGTATTTTGAAATATTTTCGTTAATTAGACTACTTAAGAGAAAAAGTCATTAGATCATCATCAGACGCGCTTAAAGCATTTTAACCTCTTTTTAAATGAGCTGCAACCATTTAATTAAGCCATGTTTTAAGTGCGCGCATTTAAACATTTTGTTTCACAT
Source organism: Tricholauxania praeusta (assembly GCA_949775025.1). Classification (NCBI taxonomy): domain Eukaryota; kingdom Metazoa; phylum Arthropoda; class Insecta; order Diptera; family Lauxaniidae; genus Tricholauxania; species Tricholauxania praeusta. The sequence continues at coordinate 156,223,349 of OX459029.1, forward strand.
ACCAACTACATTGGAGTTATGTTGTGAAAAGACTCGACGAAACAACTCGTTTTGTTGGCAGCGCGGCAATTTATAGTTTTTATTCACAAACTCTTCACCTCTTTTTCAAGTTCAACTACTACGGACTCGATCGTTTTTGTTTTAATTATGCAAAGTGATTTGGTTTCAATTCTACGCTACAAATGGGTGGGGAATAGAATTCTGTTACCAACTATTTGTTGAATATCTGCAATAAAATGATGCAAAGTTCAAGGTTGCTGATCCAATGGATTTGACTTTGATAAAACATATTTTTAATAGAGCAAAATTATCTAGCTGTTCAAAGTGTAAGACAATTACAAGTGCACGCGCTAATGGAGTAAATTATGTATCAAATTAAAGTCTTAGAATGTGCGTAACTACATAAATTGATTTTTTTAAGTGTTTGGCAATCAACATTTTGGAGTTTTGATTAATTTAACTGGAAACACTTACAAAATATTATGTACATATGTATATGTATATCGTCAATCGTCAAATGATACTTAGAGAATGAAAAAAAACTATAAAAATTTTTTGAACTTAGTGCCACAGTGGGCTCAATGATAAACTTTGTGCACCAAAAATATTCTATGAAACTTTTTATAAAAGATGATTTCTTAAGCGTTTGGTTTTTGAAAATTGAAAAAAGAACAGAAAATTTACAATAGTGAATGAGATATTTTTTTGGAGCGATACATCAATTCCTGCCATTTGCCTTTTAAAGATTATTTCAATTAAATATTGACCGCGGCTACGCCTGAGGTGGTCCATTCGTAAGCTCCAATTTTGGCATACTTTTTACAGCATTTCGGCTGGTATCACCAATGGCAGCTGTAATGTTATCTTCCAGGGCTGACTTGCCTCTGTACACGAGAAACTTCACGTAGCCTTACAAAAAATAGTCTAGTGGGGTCAAATCGCATGATCTTGGTGGCCAATGGACTGCTCCAACAGAAAAAAAATATGATATATATCCCAGGATTTCGAAAATTTTTTATATATTATGTGAGAAAGTATGGTTAGCCAAAATCCAAAGTTTCAGCTGTGTTTTTTCATAACTTTTTTTTTAATGAATTTTTTTCTATTTCATTATTTGAAGGAAAAATATTTTTTATTTCTTCACATTTTGCAATAATTGTATCAGTTGTAAAAGCTTATAACGTGAGGGAAGGTGCTTAAAAAGAAGTTTCCTTCAGGAAAAAAAGCAGATATTTTTCGCCTTTTCATCCCCCTTGCGTAAAAGGTATAAATTCGAATGCTTTTCAATAACAAAGGCGATAAGCTTTTGAAACTTTTCGTCTTCAGTAACATGTAAACTATCAAAGATATCGCACAGTTTATAGCATTTTTGAAATCAGCATTGAAAACTCAATAGAAATTGATATCAATTTTGAAGAAAAAGTCTCAACCACATACTACCTTTGTATGGAAGGTAGGCGTGTCCATAGGCTGATTTTTTCATATTCACAAGTTTTTGTTGTTTTAACTTAAAAAATGTTGTGTCAAATTTCAAGACTCTAGCGTCGTTTTTGGTTTTCCTTTGATAACTTAGAAACTATAAGAGATATCGCAAAATTTGTAACATTTTTAAAATCAGCATTGCCAAGTTAATAGAAATTGATACCCATTTTGAAGAATAGATCTCAACCACTATTTATGGGCGGCGTTCCATACAAACCCATCGACTGTGCGACGTTGCATTTTTTAGATGCATCTCTCGGTAGAAAGTTTTTTTTTATGATGGGGGCGTGTCAAAGGCTACAAAACGCTGATATGTGGTATTTTTCATTAATAAATTGTAACTTAATCGCTTCCAGTGGCCCATCAAGAGTATTAGATGACTCACTGGCCAATATAAACAGTACCATTTAGATAGCAGGTTCAAAACTAGCGAACCTGGAATAGTCCACTCCATTTTGTCACGCGCCAGCGCTCATCCATAGAAAACATTCCACAGATCACTTATCACTTGTATAAGAAATCTTTATAAATAATTTTAGTTAGAGGCATTTTCTAATCGAAATATTTTTGATTTCACCTAACGTTCCTAAAAAATATTCTCATTTAAGTCCTATTGGAATACTCTCAAAGTTACAGATAACGCGTTGCCGCTTTATAGCTTTCTACACGTCACGTATGCATTTAGGTACGGCGCTTCTTCGCTCTAAAGTTTTCTCTTTCAATCAGCTTGTTCAATAATTAAATAATTTTGTTTAATAAATGAATCAGCTGATCAAACATCTTGACGCGAAAAAGCGTAGAAAAAATTTAAAGTTTATTAACTTTCATGCGTCATGCGCATCTTGACTTCCTATGCGTCGTGCTATTTAACTCACTCCATACGAACACATGGTTTCAACCTGTTGTGACAAAAGTACGTGCCGCAATGAAACGTGGTCTGTAACTTCACCTTCAATGCTTTAATTTTGTCATAGTAAGGTAGTTTTTCCCATTGCAATTAATGAATTTATCCTAAATAGGGAGTTCTTTATGTAACACGATTCGTCTCACTTCGTCTTTAATTTCTGAGCCTAAAAATATCCTAGAACAATTTTAATATTTCGATTAAATTATTCATTAAACACAGGATAGATATTTTTGTTTTCATTTGCAATATAATAGCATATTTTCAGGCTTGAAAATTAGAGACGAAGCGAGAAGAATCGTGATACATAAAGAGGCATTTAAGAAGCGTGCTTAGGATTCAGAAAAATAGATTTCAATAAGGAACAAATAAGAAACAAATGAACTTTTCATGATACACATGATATGTTACATGTCTTACCGATCACTAGACTTTTCCTACTGGGTTCTTTAATACATTTTTACTTGCATGGTTGACAGTAATGTGCTAAAAACAGTACAAATAACTAACTGCAAGATGGGCGAGTTATATGTACAAACTTTGTTGTTTGCAGCTTTCACTGATTTTTTATTTTCAAGTGAAAGATTTATTTCTTTTATTTTTTTCCACCATCCAACAATCGCAATTCTTTCTTTTTATTGTCGCAGTTGCAAACTGAAAGATACGGATATAAAGCAAATAAAAAAAATTGAGTTAACAGCAAAACAATTTCAGGGTTTTCAAGCGTACGCACTACGTTTATCATCAATTGTTTGATCTGATCGTTTCTTTTTTTCATCAAATATTTGCTTTGTGAACTTTCCGTTTTTAGTTTTGCCGCTTCGTTGGATGCATCCCAAACTTGGAAAAAAGCAACATTAAAAAGTATCTGCGAGTATAAAATTCTTTTGGCTTGTTTTCAATATTTGTTGGTACTAAAAATGTCTGTTTGGAATTTATGACAGATTATCACATTTTTAATTGTCATATTGTTGTTGGCGGTCAAAAGTAGGTCAAAATCACTAACAAAAACGACAAAAATAATGGGCAGTGTTAATAAAATTTTTGTCACTTTTTCGTGTGTAAATAACACTCTCGGTACTAACTGGTCTCTTCTTTCCATGTTATTTTGCTTTGATTTTTGGGTGTTACGATTGTTATTTCTTTAAATGCAAATCTCTTGTTGCCATTTGCTGTGTTTTTCTATTTGCCTTTTTATGTTAACATTTTCAGCCTTAACCTTTTTATATGAAAAAGTTTGCATTCATTCATAATGCTGATTACTCACTTAGGTGTTGTATGATTATCGTTAAGACAATTAATTATGTATCTATTAAATGCTGCATTTTGCTTTGTGCTTTATTCATACTGTCAAACAAACAGGTGGAGTTGTTTAATCTATGGTATTTATATAAAATTGCTTGTATCGAATTGGTTTGTAACACTTTGGCGCAAAATATGCTGAACCGATTTTAATAATTTCTTTTTTAAGACAACATATTTGTGCTAAAGAAGGTTATTGCGTACTAATTTTTTTACTTTTTAAAGTTAAATATTTTTTAGAATTAAGTTTTGCAAAATCTCACACAAAAATTGCCGCTTGATGTTTCGATGCTTATGCTGCTTCTTGAATTCTGTATCGTTATTGTTGTTGTTGTTGTTTTTTAGAGTAAACTTAACCTTTCTTGGGGTCCAACCTATCTCCAAATCAAATTTCATCAAAATTAGTCCATCAGTTCAGCCGTGGAAACGTATTTTCCTGTTATTGCAAAAAATTTTATTCTGCACTGCCCATCTTCACAACTTTTCTAAAAAAAAAAGACTCGGTCAGGCGGCGTCTATGAACATAACTTCTACGATAACGATGAAGATCGGACAGTAACAGTCAACGGAGAGTGCTATATGGAAATGATATTCTATTATTTATGACATGAAGTCGAAGTTATTGTTATGGAAGATATGTGGTTTTAGCAGGATGGCGCAACTTTCCAAACATCATGTTGCAAATATAGCTGTGAAAAGCTTTCAGCTTACATTATTTGTCGTTTTGGTGGACGCCAAGATCATGCGACTTAAAGCCGTTGAACTTTTTTTGTGAAGTGACGTTAAAATTCGTATCTAGGTTAGGTTAACAAACTCCATACGTTATGCTCCTAAGTATTAAGATATCCGTCAAGTTATGGCCATGATATGTGTGAAAAAGACATCATCTCTATCTAGCAGGGTTGCCAAGTTCAAAAGAAGGTATTCCCAACCAAAAAAAGTTGTAATCGGAAAAATGCAAAAAAAACTTAATGATCTTTTTTCTTGAGTAACCAATATTGAAAGATTAAATATTTTTGTGTGGGAAAGTCCTGATACCCAGAAATAATTCAATTACCGGTGTTTTCGGAAATTTTTAAATTACTACAGTGCTCTTTGACCTGCAATTCCGGATCAAAACTGGCCACTAGATAATATCAAGTTATTTTGAGGGTTGCATACTTTACAGCCAAATCTCACAAAAATACTAGAAATTGCTTGGTAAGGGTTTTTTTTTGTTTGACGAAATCGATGTGTTTTCATCAAATTTCCATTTGTAACATTTCCATTATTTTGTCTATATCTCTGTACATTTAAGGTTGAATAGCTTGTAACAAACTTATCCGAAAATTGCATCGAAACTCCACATGACAATTATTACGTACCGTAAAGCATATGGGATAAACTGGACTTGGAGTTGATATCTAATTTCTTTATTTGTTAGGAGTAACCTATAATCCTTATACTAAATTATCTTCGGTAAATCCTGCTTTACCCAAAATTTATGTACATATTTTTGTCTCATTAGCTAACTATTTCAAAATCTAAATCAACATAACATTAAAAATACCGATGCACATAACCATATAGATGCTCTCAAAATGTAAACTTAGATCTTTCCCCTTTAGTTTCATTTCATTTGAATAAAACTGTTAATTAATTTAAATTTTCACTGATTTTGCCATTATATTTCACAAAACGCACATCGCACTACGACTATAATTAAGATGTATGTAATTACAATGAGAATGCATCTTACTGGCAACGTATTATGTGAGTGTAACACGATCTCTCATGCGTAATTTGCGCTAATTGCAAGTCACTTGTCAAATTACTTAAGCACAAGATGTCTTCAAAATAGACAAGCCGCCAAGCACTTCATAATGATCATTATAACACGCATACATTTCACGTTAACGTCGGAAATTATGAAAAAAAATAAAAATAAAACAAAAGAAGCTAATTCGCAACGAAATCGCGATCAAGTCGAGACCTTCAAAGGTCAATCTTTGCCCCCAGGCGCATACTTTATGGCCATTACGTGCTAACCGCTACTATGTCTTATCATTTCATGCCATTTCTACAAATAGCTGTATGACATGAGGTTTAGCACAACATCAGCATAAGATAATTTGCTAATTAAAACTTTAATTAATTAATGCATTTGAATAATGGACAACAATAAAACAAAACAATTTAATCGAAATATACCCAAGTGGAACAAAAAATAATACTCCAGTGAAGAAATTGAATTGGTATATCTATTATACATGTCTTAATCGAACATCTAGAATATCAAAGTTTTCAATGAATACTGTTTGAACTGGGAACGGTCGGTTCTCTTGGATATCTTCATTTGAGTTTTTCAAACCTTGCCTAAAACATTTTTGCTGAAAATTCTTCATCTTCCTTATAGTTTGACCTTACTTTTTTTCTCGAATCTTATAGCTCATATTTGAAGATTTTTTTGGCTAAGCCATTGTCTTTCATTTGTTCGTTTTGTCAGCGTCACAGTACAGTCGACAGACCTTTAGGTTTTACAAACTCATTCACAGCAACATATAGCTCGTCGATTTCTCGGCTGAATCTTGTTTTCATTATACTGTGTTTGCATATGAGATGATATATTCAACCTTGTACAGTTTTTTCGAAAAACTAGAGCCTGTACCTCAACATTTCTCAGTAGCTTACTCAACACTATGCGAGTATATTATCATATTTGCCGTGAAAAATTTCAATCAGGGTTGCAAAGTTGAAAAGAAGGAATTCCCGGCCTTCCCAAAATTAAATAGTTTTCCCTTAAAATGGTAAAAAGTAAAATATTTTGTGGGAAACTTTTTTTCTCTCATTGCCAGCCTTGTAGCGCAATGGTAGTGTACTGCGCTCACAACTCAGAGGTCCCGGGTTTGATTCCCATTTCAGGCATGATAATGTACTTTCCATATTTCCTAATTTTCCTTCTCTTCCAATTATTTCCTTCTCCTCTCCTCTCCTTAATTTTCCGGAGTTTTTTTCAAGCTCTTACCATATTAGCACCACATTGATTTTGTGACAAGAAAAGTAAATTATATCGGCAATGCATCAAAAACTGAAGTGTAATGGAGTTCAAAAGTGTAATACCTTTCACTTATCGTTTTTAATTTCAAAAATTATGAAAAAACCGTTGCTCAATAGGTTAATCTCATTCCTATTCTTTTGTCTTCCCTTTCGCAGCTAACACACCACGTGTCAAAGGGTTATCCCCAAAGTGCATGTAAACAAAAACATCCAGTTCCCGGCTTTTTCAGAAATTTTTCAATTCCAACCGGGTCCCGGCTTTGACATGAAATTTCGGGCAAGGCCGAGTCAAAACCGGTCACTTGGCAACCCTGATTCCAATGGTAGTTTATCGTTGTGTCCTTATGCAGCTTTTTTGTTCTAATCTCAACTCTAAGGGACTTGATCGTGGAACTTAATAGTTGAAGGTTGGTGTCTTTGTTCCTTACAAAGGATCGCTTAAAAGATTACCGTTACTTGATATAAGACGCTACGCAAGTCAATTTCTATATGAATTTAATTTTGTATAGGCCATATTGTTGTAGAGTGCATAGGTTATAGAGCTGAGCTGCTGCTGCTTATTGCTTTTATGAATGATTTCGTAATGTTCATGGAGATTGCCATTGGAACGCTTTACGATATAGAGGCATTCCAGAGATTCTAAAATAAACTGAAGGCTAAAATTAAATCAACATATGATGAAATTATTTAATCCTGTTGAAGCTGACAGCAGCAGCTTTAGGAATATCTATATTTTACCTTCGGTATTTTCCCTATAAGTAATTGGGAATATTCCCGATGCTTTGGGAACATACGTATAGCAAACAAATGTCAACTTTTGAGGAACTGAAACGGAATCTCCAGAAAAATAGATAAGTAGACAAAAGTGGATACTAAACGGAGAATTGCAGCGGTCGCCCACCTGGCCTACTCCGTATAATATGTCCTATGTCCCGTATGCTTTAAAATAACGAGAAAAAGTCATTATTTCCATTTGGTGTTTTCTTTAAGACGTTGTGCAGTTTGAACTTTCTGAATCAGCTGATGCTGATGAACCTCTTACACGAACTTTCATTTGTTTTAAGTTGTTGCTGCCGAATGTTCAGCACAATACGCATTAAGGAACTACTATTGTTTACTATCGCTGAATGTCGCATGTCAAGTAAATGACCATGTGTATTACCACGAATATAGAAAATGTTAAATATATTCCAAAATACGCATTTTTTTTTTGTGGTTTTATTTCGAACCTGTAAGCATGGCACTAATAACTTGCTTGCATGACTCAAAAAAAAAAAAAACACCATCATTGATAACTTAAAAAAAGGTGACTCAATTAGGTGGCTTTGTTTTCTCTTCTTATAATGGGTGTGCGGCACAACATGCAATGGAGTTGTTGATCACACTCGCATATTCATTAAAAGCACGATAATCTCTTGTGATATGTAGATGTGATGTAACCGCTATTGAGTAAACATTTTAATTTCATATTATTATTATCTCCTTTTTGGACAAATAACTGGTGGTCAGATGGAAGTTTTGCATCTAATACAACAGTAGCAAAAATGAATAAGTCGACTTAAGTCAAATGGAGTTGAGGCCTTTTTTTTAGTTCTTGGGAAAATTTGATTTCTGTTTTTTGAGCATTTTTAAGAACCAAAAAAGTACTCTTAAATATTGCCCAAAAACGAAAGAAACATCCCGCAATCCATTTTTATACCATCGGTGAGAACTTAAGTATCGTTGCTGAACGTAAGTTTCGCGGTCAATTTGAAAAACGTGTACTGCCCTCAGAAGCGAAAAGGGCATATCTCAAAAAAATGCATATTCGTGATTCTTATGGCATCGGATAGTTTAAGAAATTACGCGTTTAATGAACCACTCCAAATGCCGATATCTTAGTTCAAACATATAAAAAATCTCCTAAGAGAATGTTCTATCTTTATTTTACGTATATGTATTTCAACAAATTGACATAAACAAAACAACAATTATCTCGAAACTCATTTATTTTTAGATACGCTCTTTTTGCTTCTGAGGGCAGTATACTGCCAGCAAAGCGTTTTAATGAATTAGCAGCTCTATAAAATGGCTTAACCAAGGTACAATTATGTAGGCAGAATTATCTTGTCAAACTCAAATAAAACGCAACCGCAAACGTAACTCCACTGCTGTCAAGAAAAATCAAAACAAGCTGATTTTGACAGATAAGGTAGCGCTCTAAAAAACAAAAGAGGAAGCAGCATCATTTAGCATTGCTGCTACTATGTTAATTGTACCATGATTTGTCTTAAACATTTTTATTTTCATATTTTTTGTTATGCTTATAGATTTTTATTGTTTAATAAAAAATTCAAAAATCTGCTTTAATTAAATTCAGTATAAATTCAGTTAAATTACGCATATGTTAATCTGGTTTTGGTTACATAAAATAAAAAATGAAAACAACACAGAAACCTAACATCAACTGCACTTTTTAATTCATACTAACATCTTATAATTTTATTGTAATTATGCATACAACCATTCCAGGTGTTGAACTCACGGACTTTCCAGCGGATTTTGCCTTATTCGAAATGCTTGAAATTGAGACAAATGATTTGTGTTGATAAAACACAATCCTTAATTTGAACAAATAAATAATATCCACCACCTGTGTAATTTACCGAAATATGGCATCTCTAATGCTATGTCAAAATTTGATTAAGCGCCATTTTTACAATTTCCGGTTAAACTTAACCGGAACTTTAACTGACATAGTAAAAATGGCCTTAATAAAATATAAGATTACAGGATGGGATGTACGGGAAAGATAGTGAGCCATTTTGGTGAAACTAACAAACCAGGGTTGCCTTGCCAAAGCCTGTCCCACTGTCTGAAAATGCCCGAATTTTAGCTTCATATATATGCCAAACGATAGAGCTCGAAAAGCCTAAATAAAATATATAAGATTGGCTTGTCGAATCATGTCCCAAACATGTATTGCCACCCGTTTAAGAAAAATTGGCCCTAAAATCGGGTGGTGTTTATATATATATATATTCTATTTAAGCTCTTCGAGCTCTATCGTTTCGCGTACATATCAAGCTGTTAACTTCATTAATGAAAATTGACCCAGAAAAACCCGTAGCAACCCATGTTGGGGACAGTATTCAACAATTCAAACCTGAATGTTATGTTTAGGCCTCTTCGAGTTCTATCATTTTACATATATTTTGAGGTATTATTATATTATATAGTTTCATTCAAACAATAAAATTGGCTGAAATTCGGGTGTCGAAACTGGCTTTAGCAAGGCAACCCTGGTTCGTAAGTTTCACCAAAACAGCTCACTTTCTTTCCCGTGCATCCCATGCTGTAATCTTATACACTTGACTTTTCTACAGCGGGCTCTTGGACTATACGCAGAAACAGAACTGGAACGTGCGATTTATCTTCAGTGTCAAATCGCACCAAAAAATAGAATTTTTTCTATTTCTCTGCGATAAATTTTCTAGTGTCAATTTTGTACTCACTATAAACGTATAGGAAAAACAAGAAAAATCGCTCGTCCCAGTTTTGTTTCTGCGTTATAAGTACTCTACTTAAACAAGAGCGTTGGACTCAAGTTTCTGTCAAAATTCCAAATTTCCAATTATGACCAATCGTTTCAAAACTTTTCTACGAATATATTTGAAGAAATTTTTGAAAATTTCGCAGAATTGAAGTTGCCACATTTCGCTCCATTGCACAGTTAGTGTGGTTTTTGTTCAAATTTTGTTTTTTCATCAAGATAAATCATCGCTCTCAATTTCAAGCACTTGCCGCCGTAGATTCCGTGAATTCACTTTGTATGACTGCTTTATCTGTATCTTATTTCGTAACTCTCTTTTATAAAAATCTTTTGTGAATAAAAAAAAAAAACAACTTCCTTTCTGTGTTTGTTTATAGGACTGGCTTGCGGGACGTGCGTTTTTGAATCCGATTACGGTTTCATACTGAATTGTAACTTCAAAAAGTCTGGACTTTTTCGCGTAAGGAATTTAGGCGGCCTTAAAGCACATTTTGGTTTAGGTAAATAATAAAAAAGAAATCTGTAAAATATTTTTGTATTTTATTTATGTATAACGTCGTTAATTTGTAGAGTGAAATTACAACAAATATTGTTAGTATGCTTCTTTTTTTTCCAAAGCAAATACTATTAAAACTGTTAATTATGGCTGAAAGCTTAAAAAGTGGCAACCAGTATCATTTTAGAAAATATGTAAATATTTTGTTTAAGTCTCTCTTTAACGCTTCATTACTGTTGTATTTGTTGTATGGCATCGCATTATGATGCATTCATGCCAATGTTAATGACATTTATGCATAGCATCATAAATAACGACGACGATGTTGTATTTTGCCTTGGATTTTGCTCCAAATATCGATGCTGCATTATTCGGATTGTTAAGCGTTAAACTTGCTTCAATTTAAACTTTGACAGATTTTTTCACAATTCACTAATGTGAAGTCACTTTAATTTAAGGTTTCAGTCTGGGCGATGAACTCGGCTTTCCGGAAGCGTTAGGTGAAACTGATAGCAATCGCAGACGTGCCATTAGTTATAAAAATGGTGCACCCAGTTTGGTGGCTGCATTGCCATCAACGACAAAGGTAAGATTGAAATGCTATTAACGAAAAGAAATCGAACTTGTATTGATAGATGTCACGTCCATTTATGTCATCCCACAAACTTTTGATTCAGTGTATTTTCATGACAACCTTCGTCGTTACACAAACATTTCAATTGCTCACGTAAAAAGTCGAATAAAGTTGAGTAAGTTGAAAATTTTGTAAAAAGTTGAACAAGTCGAATAAAGTTGAAAATGTTGAAAAAAGTTGAATAAGTCGTTAAACGTTGAAAATATTAAAAAAAGTTGAACAAGTCGAAAAAATTGAAAAATTCAAAGTGTTGAAAAAAATTGAAAATTTTGAAAAAAATGTAACAAGTCGAAAAAAGTTGAAAATATTGAAAAAAATTTAATAAATTCAAAGTGTTGAAAGTATTGAAAAAAATTGCACACTTTAAAAAATGCTGAAAAAAAGTTGAAGAAATACATAGTGTTGAAAAATTTTGAAAATGTTGAAAAAACTTCAACAATTTTTGAAAAAGTTGAATAAATAGAAAGTGTTGGAAAAAGTTCAAAATGTTGAATAAGCTTTAACAAGTCGAAAAAAATTTAAAATATTGAAAAAAGTTGAACAAATCGAAAAAAGTTGTATTAGTGTTGAAAAAAAGTTTAAAATGTTGAAAACAATTTTAAAAGTAGTTTAAAGTTGAAAACATTGAATAAAATTGAAAATGTTGAAAAAAAAATTTAACAAGTCCGGAAAAAGTTGGAAATATTGATAATAGTTGAACAAGCCGAAAAAAATTTAAAAAATTCAAAGTGTTGGAAAAATTGATAAAATTGCACACTTCAAAAAATGTTGAAAAAATACATATATAGTGTTGAAAAAACTTTCACACTTTTTAAAAAGTTGAATAAATAAAAAAGTGTTGGAAAAGTTCAAAATGTTGAATTAGCTTTAACAAGTCGAAAAATATTTCAAATAATGAAAAAAGTTGTATGTATAAGTGTTGAAAAAAGTTGAATGTGTTGAAAAAAGTTGAACAAGTCGAAAAAAGTTGAAAAAATCCAATGTTGAAAAAAGTTGAATAATCCGTAATAGTTGAATATGTTGAAAAAAGTTGAACTATTCAAAAAATGTTGAATGTGTCGAAAAATGTTGAAAAGTCAGTAGAAGTTAAAATGTCGTAAATGGAAATTGAAAAAAAAAATCCTCTAATCCCATAAAATAAATATTAATACGTAACTGAAATTCATATTAAAACCTTTTTCATCATAGCCCGCCCAGTATGCTATACCTGATAAGCGTATTACGTCACGTTCTACAGGTCCACTGCCATCTTCAGCTCGCAGTGTGGCACCCATTAGAAATTCGCTCATAAAACAAGCAGCAATTACACCACCACGATTAATGACCGAAGCACGCCCATTACCCTTAGGTGTACCTGCATTCCGTCCGATACCGCGGACTACTCCCAAACAAATAGTGCAGCGTAGAGCTGATATCGCCGTAGTAGATTCCACAAATCCACGCGTCAGTTTTAACAACAAATTAGTCGAAAGCTACTCTCAACCCGTGGTAAGTTTTCAAATTTTTGCCGTATAATATGTTATTTCTCATGTATGAACAACTTTCTTGCAGCACTCCAATCGAACGTTCCATGTAGCCAACCCAGTTGTATCACAGCCATTGGCAGTGCCCGTTTTTCAAGTAATGCCCGATTCTATCGCTCGCATTGCCAATGTCAAAACAAAGAACTCAAACTCAAATGTACGCATAGCTAACAATAATCCCAATTATTTGCAATTCGAAGAGCCTAAATTTGATCTGAAGGATGTTACAGTCGAAGAACTGGCTGCGGCGGCAAATGTGAGCGTTGCAACTATAAAACATGCAATATACGTGAGAGAACAACAAATGAAAGCCGAACATCGAGCTATGCTGGCTTCCAGATTACGTGAAGAGTTTATTCGTACATCGACGACGGCTAGAACAACGACAACAACTACGACGACAACATCAGCACCTTTGTCACCAATTGAGTATTTTGAGCCAATACCAAATGTAGCTCTGCATGAAGTCAATCAAAATTTAGCATATGAAAATAAGATGTCAAAAGTAAGTAAGATCAGTCCTTAGGGGAGCATATTGTCTGGAACCCAGTGCTATCATGTGGGTTGATTTTTATGCTTAGTAATAAATAGATATGATATAGGGTGAGAGAGGTCAGTTTATATTTTGAATATTTTGTAGTGTGCTAGGCAAATCAGTTAATCTCGTCATTATACTTTGCTTAATTTTGTTTGGTTTTTGGATGATTTTTTTGGTATTCATTTGTAAATGGAGCAGCTACAGATGTGCTAGCACTGTGCCAATAGAGGAAATTGTAGTGACCCATGGAAGCAACTGGCACCTCTCTTGCTAAAAACTCGTAAGTCTTTAAAATGTTTGAGTCTTCAAAACTGGGTCTGCCTTATTCCCGAAGACACCTCGATTCTTTTGTTGGAAGTCTTGTTAACCTTGCAAGTCCCCTAAAGTTATTAAAATTTTTGAGTCTGAGTTTGCCTTATTCCTGAAAACGGAATCAGAAGAACCTGAGAAATCGCACAAAGAAAATTTGCTTCTCGTTCACCTCTTTATATTCACAGAAATCGTCAGTGTTAAGCTCAATGGCGCATATTCATAGTCATATTTAGCATCAGCTTAAGTTAGAACTTTATTTTAGCAATAACTAAGTCATTCATAGTCGATTTAGCACCGGCTTTTCTGCTTAGTTAAAACTAAAAAAATAGTTTCAGCTGAAGTTGATATTAAGTCGATATCAAAAAAGAAAATATGGAGAAAATTCATTCATTTCATATCAGAAAATTAAATTTTGATAATTTTGAGGATTATAAGTTGTTTTTATTTGGCGTGTTAAAAAAAATATACATGCATATATGATTTTAGAAAAAAAAAAAAAAAAACTTAAGAGAATTATAAGCTGTTTTTATGTAGAGTGTCAAAAAAAGTTTTTAGAAAAAAAAAAACATTTATTCAGTCCTAACCATTTCGTCACGCTGCCTTGTAAAATCCAGTTTTTTATTACTCTTTCTGTTAATTTATTATTATTAAATTAAAAAGGCAAAATTTATAATGGCAGGTCACTTTAGGAAACGGAAGGGTAAAAAAAAATTATATATTTCATATACACATATATTTTGAAAAAAAAAAAACATGTTAACTGACGAGATTCGAACCCACGTCCTGAGGGCTATGAGTTCACAGTCCTAACCATTGCGCCACGGTGAATTCTGTGCAAAAATTTTTAATACTCTCTTTGTTATTTAACTAACTTGAAATTAAAAAGTCAACATTTGACAAATTTACCACGAAAGCTTTTGTGTGGTGAATTCATTAGCTTATGCCACTTAGTCAATACTAAAAAACCGACTATGAATAGAAAACAATTTTTAGTCATGACTAAATTTATTTTGAGCTTAGTTTGAGTTTAGTTAATTTCAACTTTAAAATATGACTATGAATATGCGCCAATGACTTTCCGATGGTATTTCAAAATCAAGTGCCCTGACATAAGTTTCGTGAGACATAGCCTGTTAAACATGCTGCACCATTTTCCAATATGATTTTTTACCTTAGGCAAAAACTACATAGTTTAATTGTGGCTAGAGAGGCATTTCAATAGAAAGCTTTAAAAATGTTTCGTAACAGTGTCAGTAATATACTTACTAGTCGCTAGGCAATCTGCCTTTCGTTTGGTACACATTGTATATGAAGATGTAGGCAAGCTGCCTACAAATCGGCCATCCCTTTGTAAAACGAATTTACAGTTGTGGCTGGAGTTGTGAGCATTACTGCCTACAATGAGTATAACTATTCATCGATGTTGTGTGTAGCATATTTGCCGCTGGGATATACATAGGCATATGCTATAGGTATAAACCTTACTCCAGTTGCTTCATCACGTTTCATTGCGCATATAACTAGAATTTGATTTAATTCAGTTCTGAAAAAGGGCTTAAATCTTTTATAAATGCCACTATTACCGAAGCAGAAGAAAGTAGGGAACAGGAACTTTACGAAAGTGAAGTACCCGGTACCAAATGCGATGGTGTAATTCAATTTTGCTCAACGAAACCCTGTCGCTTGTATATAGGCCAGGGGGGAAGGGGTGAGAGCTCTTAAATAGTTCTTTGGTGAATTTTTTTGTCCGATGCTCTGCCGAAAAGCTAAGCACGGAAAAAATACGCAAAAAGTACTTTATCCAACTCTACAGTTCTTCTATACCACTCATAACTTCACTTCCTCTCGGATTGAAGGTCGCACATATTTTTCACTTTCCTGCTGTATGTTCTATGGTCAGGTAGGGTTAGATATATGGCTTGCTGATCAAACGCCAAGAATACTCAGTGAAGACAATAGAAATCATCCTTAGCTTCGTATGAATCCAGTGAGGTCCTCCATTGTTGCATTTACTACCACATTCAATTTCTAGAATATTCTGTCATCAAGTCAGCAAAGGCGTTTGTTTTAGATTGCAGGGTATCCACAGAGAAAATGTTGCAGTAATTTTACGTCCTTTTTATTTTCGCAGCTCCTATAGTTGTCTCGGTAGGGATAAATCGAGTTTTGTAGCTAAAATGTCCTGCATTAAACTCTATTCAACTTTTATTCGAGAAAATCTTTATTAAATATTTCAAATTTTACAGGTTATGAACGCGCCAAAGGAGTACTATCCCGTCGCTTATGACAAAAACTTTGATGACAATTTCAAGTCTAAAGTAGATTTGCCTCCGACATCTTTTTCATGTGGTACACAGAAACATTTCCCAGGCCTCTATGCCGATACGGATTTAGGTTGCATGGTAATAAATGCATAAATTTATAACTTATTTCGTATACTGTAATTGGTTTTGAAATATTTTTTCAGGTTTTTCATGTCTGTGCACTTACTGATGATGGCTTGGTGCGTAAATCTTTTCTCTGTCCAGAAAACACGCTCTTCGATCAAACTATACTGAAGTGTAATTGGTGGTTCTATGTGGATTGTAATGCCAGCAAAAGTGTCTATGACTCGAATATACCGATCTCGAAAAGTTATCAACTAATGAAATCTTTAACGTATTTCTCAAAATATGCAAAAAACAAAGATGACGATACGCCAGTCTTAGACATACAAACATTGAAGGATTCTATGGATGATGAAGCGCGAAATTCTAAGGAAAAGAGTAAAGCAGCGAATGTTACGCCAAAGCCAGAAGAACAGGAGAAAGTTGAGTCATAAGTCTTTATAGTCGTTGGTTCTATACTTAGTAATAATTATATTAGTCAAAAATTGCGGCGACAATTTTGCTCGGTACTATTTTAGTTTAAATCATTTTAATATAGGGTTGCCAACCGAAGTGATTGACGCGGAGACTTGGCAAATTTCATCTAATCCGGGAATCACAAAATCAATGCTATTATATATCTGTTTTTAACATGCGACATAACTAAAGTATAACTAAATAAAAATTCCGGAAAAGTTGGCAGCTCTATTTCAATGCTTTTTTTGAAGGTACTTAGAATTTTTAACTTATAAAACATTGATATTGTTTTTGGTATATAAAAAATTAATTTAAAATTCGTTTGGAACTTTCGGCCGTATGACTATTTAGTCTCTAAGTGTTTAATATTCTGTTATAGCTAAAATTTATACTGTATTATAGTTAGTTTAAAGTTGTAGGTTGGAGAAAATTATTTATTTATTTTTTTATAATAAAATTTTTAAAATAAAAATACCTTGTTTTTCAGTGGTCTTGCAAAATAAAAGCCAATTCTATGGTAGTACAGTAGGTAATTTAGTTGTTTGTCACAGACAGTTCGATGAGAGCATTAATAATAAAACCTATCAGTGACTTTAACTTAGCTTTTTTCGACGGTTGCCCCACAAAAGCTTAAGCTAAGTGTGTGCTAAGACGAGGCTAGTTATTTTTATCGAAAAATACTATTCAAGACGCTCAGTATCTCATAGGGAAACAAGCAATTGAAATGCACATTTTAACTCGCTGTAGTGGTTTTAGCAATGTGTTTCCTTTTCCATGCCCGACTTGCCCCACAGTTACGGTGCTCATAGTCTCATAGCATAGTATTATGCCTTAGAATCTGGTCAGCTTTTACTTGGAAAAGCTCTGTAAGCAATAACATAAAATAAAAGTCCCGAATCTAGAAAAATTAAGTTTCACAAAATACTTACTCATATGGTTTAATTTTAAATAAAAAAAAAATTGTATGAACACATATTCTTTATTTTCCTTGTTGACCCATTTTTAATCACAACTTAAAAAATAATAATTTTTATTAAAATGGAAATAAAGAATGTAATTATGCAGAAAGTGGACTCCATAACCGATTTTTGAAAATTTACATATGTTGTAGAGCAGGCTCGTCCAACCTCTACGGGCCTCTTTGGACACTAAAGGCCTCTTAATATATCTCAATTCGTCTCTTATTTGCATGCCTAAAAATATGCTAGTACAATTCTCAAATTTGAAATTAATTATTCATTAAGAACAGGCTAGATATTTTTGATTTAATTTAAATTATAATAGCATATCATCAGGCTTGAAAATTAGAGACGAAACGAGACGAATCGTAGTAAATAAAGAGGCGCTAAGTCAGTGGCGAGCCGCACATTAAATAAAGAAAAACTAGCGAGGGAGTTATTTTTGGATCATCTCTTTTGTGTGCAAAAAACATAAAAGGATTTTACTTTAATCCTTTCCTGGAATCTAGTTTTTTTTTATTCAGGGTTATATTTTTTGCATAAATAAAGAAATCAAAAATCGAAGCTAACCTTAGAACATCAGAAATTAAATGTAAAAAAAACATCGCCATTGGTAAAGTATCCACTTTCTGCATAATTACCGGAGATTATCTGAAAAATATCAAAATCTAGATGATTTAGTCCTAAGATAAATTTTTGGCAAACGAATTTCAAAAAAATCGAATATCCTTAATTCCGACGATTATGGTGCTTGCGCGTACTTTGCACCGAACGTTTATCTAGATTTGCACCATCACTCTTATCCACATAATGCACTGTTTCGCTCAGTTCTATATTAGCGTGTGTTGCTGCATCATTGGCATTGATATGCGCCTCTTGTGCTGAAAACGTTGCCTTCTCTGCAGCCTCCTTTGTCTCCTCGTAGTCCAAGCGTGCGGCGTACAAATGAGATTCGACCTGTTCCAACTTTGCCTTTGCATGCGCTACCATATCAATTTGTGAGGCCAACTCTGTGGCAGCTTCTGAAGCAGATTTTTGCGCCAGCTCAGATGCTGCTTGCGCATTATTGAGAGCGGCCGTTAAAATGGAGACATGATTGATCGCTTGCTGGGCAGCGTATTGTGCAGCCTTTGCTGAACGCTTGGCTTGCTGCAATTGCGTCAACTCACTTTCCATCTCTCTATGCGTATCCACATTTTGTTCTTCGAGCCGACGCAATAGCAACTCTTTACCCTTGACCACCGCAATAGCTGTGCTGGCAGCTTGCGCTGCTGCTTGTGCCAACGTGCTCTTAGCAACATAAGCCGCTTGTTTGCCAGCGGCATTTTGATTGGCCACTGCAGAATTGGCCTGATCAGCAGAACCTTTGGCGATATTGCGCAATCCATTGTCAGTTAGATAAGAGGTACCACCACCGGAGCCAGTGCTATGCACCTGTGCATAGTCAACTTCATAACGTGAGATGTGCGAAGAATGTGGTGGCGAAAATTCATCCGGGTTAACGCCCTCAAATTGATAGGGTGGTGCTGTTGGTGGAAATGGTGGCGGTGGTGGTGGTACATTTAGATGATAGCTTTCTTTACGTTTAACTTTGCGTGCCAAAGTGAAGGCATCTAAATAAAATGAAAATAAAAGACAGACAATGTTTTTACATATGACGTTATGAAAGAAACAAGATCAAAAAGGTTAGTATGTCTCTGCTGCGTAATACGTATAAGAAGGCTTAAACCTAAAACTCGTTAACTATCATAGGCGATCGATCAAAACCGCTATAAACATGTTACCATCATCATAAGGCATTTGATTAGTTGCGGTTTTCTTTTCTATATAAATCAATGGCAAAACTTACCGTAAAGTAGAAAAATTACAACAAGTCGAACTAATGACATGATTTACTTCAATGGATTGTTGTTGCTGTAAATAAAAAAAAGAGTTAAGTGCAAATTACTTTCTACAAACAAAAATTATCTGCTAAGTAGTTATGTGTACATAGGTATTTAGTGTATTTAACAAATTTTACAAGAAAAAAAAATATATTATAATATAATTTGAAAAAGGCAATATGGGGCCATCCATTAATAACATGAGCGAAAATAGGGGGGAGGCAGTACCTAAATCTCACCAAGGAGGAGGGGGGCATCAATCTCACGTCAACTTTTTAATGCAGAGAGTATGAATTATTATAGTAGATTACATTTAAAAATTATAAGGCAAGTCTCACGGAGGTGGGGGGGGGGTCCTGTCGGAACTCACCAAATCTCATCAAGGAGAGAGGGTCCAAATTATCAAAAAAAACACCTCACGTAATTAATGGACGACCAATAATCTTAACAAACTGAGCTTTTGCTTCCGCAAAGATTTTTGCTGTTCACCATTATCGTCTTCAACGATTCTTTAGACCATTACTCCTTTGCTGAAAGATTTTTACTTTCAAGCTCGCACACGGTGGTCTATGGGAAGGAAAAGGCTTAAGTAAATTGTGCTTCGGAAAAATAAATTTTGTCAATGTAACCAAAACGCAGGTTAGAATTTTCTAACCTGATGTCACTTCTTATTAAATTTAAATAACGTGGGAATCAGAACTACAGAATGTTCTTAAAAACAAACCCGATTTTTTTTATTGTGTTCCGCTCTTATTAATTGGAACTCAATATATTATATTTCATTTTAAGAACTTCAAAGATAACTAAATTTTTTTATATGATACCGAGCAGATTTGAACCTAGATCTCCTACGTTATGCCACTGTTCAAAGATGCGCACACTTAAGCTACTTTTATTATACAGAGAAACCTCTTTAAGTCGAATCTCGATAAGTCGAAAACCCCACAAACTCGAAAAAATGTTGTGATCCCTTCCCTTCAAGTCCCAAAACCTCCATTGCTCCAAATCTAACCCCTCTATAAGTCGAATTAATTAGTGAGTCCCTACAAGTAAATTCAGTACATATTTTCTCTCTTTAACTCGAAAAAAAAAAATTTGACCTCAGCATCTCGAACATAGCAATGTTTGAATTTATAACTGGATTATTTGAAACAAATTACCTCTATAGCTCGAAGAAAAATAAGATACCGACTTTAAGAATGTGCCGACAATGTACATCATTGTTTCTTAGAAATCAATGTAAAAGCCTACTTATACAATAAACCAATTCTATGAAATGATAAAGGAATTTATGACTGATGTCAACACGTGGTCGAAGCCCTCGATAAGTCGAAAACTCTATAACTCGAATTTTTTGGCGTCTCCCTTCAAGTTCGACTTACAGAGGCTCTACTGTATTTGCTTTATAGTTATAAGGTCAATTCTTAATCGGCGACTAAAACGGCGGGATAGTGGCAAACCATGAAAGGGCTGTTGATGAATCTGCTTCAATTAAAAATCAGAGAAGCAGAATTTATCATCGTAGTGGTAGTTCAAGTGAAAATATTGCAGCTGTTAGCACTTGTGTTGCTGAGTAACCAGGGACATGAATTCGAAACTTTTTGTAGAGTCAATTGGAAGATACTAATGTGCAGAATATGTGGTTTCAACAGTATGGTGCAACATGCCACACAGCTACGAGATCAATCGATCTTTTGCAAGCGAAGTTTAATAAACGCATAATTTCTCGAAGAACAGACATAAATTGACCACCAAGATCATACGAATTAACACCATTCGATTTCTTCTTATGGGGTTACTTATCGGGTCATGGATACTTTCAGAAATATTTACATCGTATTGGCAAAACAGTGCACTCTTTCTGTATATATGGTGACGCTGATGAAGATGATGCAGAGCACACCTTCTTCAAATGCACTCGATGGAATAACGAACGCGCATCCTTACAGGAATTAGTCGGCCAGTGCTCCGCTGGCAATGTGATAGACAGGATGTTGCAGAGCGAAGGAAATTAGAATGCAGTTGCAGAATTTTTTGAGGAGGTAGTACCAGGAGGGTAGATAAAGGCCTGAAAAGAGGATGTCGGTTTTAGTGATTTAACACAATCTAAAACTATGACGGTAGTTTTAGCAAAACCGTTTTTTATCATCCACCTCAAAAAAAAAAAAAAAAAAAACAAAAATGGGGCTCAAAGACATCATCGAACAAATATCACCAATTGCACCATTATTACGAGAAAAAGTTATTTAAGCTTTGGGTAAAAGATTGACAGCCATCTCAGAAGGTCACTTGCACGACATTATTTTTCATAATTAATTTTATTTAAAATTTAAAATGATCACATATTTGGCCACCCTTTATTATGAGTTTGTAGAGAATATTTTTCCGAAAACTTGCAAAATATTTTCAAATGCATGCACTTTTCTTTTGTGTTACTTATATTGCTCAGCACCAGTACAAAAAGTCACTAATTTAACTTTTATTGGAACTTATTCAATTAATTTGTTAAATTTATTATTATTAAATTAAATTAATTTAGTCTTAATATTTGTATTCATTAGATCACAGACTACCTCACATAATCAAATTTTAATTTTAGTTATTAAACCATATTTTACACTAGAGTAGAGATTTTTCGTACCAAAACGAGTCCTTTAATAACACTTTCACACCGCCGCCACGTATTTGCTCGTTTTCGTTCAAATATCGAACGCTGAATGATGCTGTACGAATGTAAAATAAAATTGCAAAGTTGTTGAAATTCAAAAAAAAAAAAAAAATGCAATTCAATGTCAATAAACAGGTCCAAAATGGGATTTCAATTCGCTTTTACTCTACTCCCTGGCTGGCAAAACCACTTTCGATTTCATTTGGTTTTTGCCGCTGCTGCACACGATCACGAACAGAATCGGATGTAGTTAACTAACGGGTGCACTTGGAATTGCACACGCTTCTCTATTTATAAAATTGATGACGATGAAACCTCAACATATCATCTACATCATCAGTAAACAGTGGTATTTTAAACGCTTGCAATTGCAATTGCAGCGCACGAAGAGTTCGAGACAAAGCGAGAAAAGACAAACAGACCCGTTCGATCGATGGCCAATGCAGCAGCGTATGCGTTTTGGTCAAATCGTGCAGATTGGCAGCACACGACTCCAACAAAAAAATGAAAGCGTACAATTTTTTGCTAATCGAATATTTGTTAAAATTTTGTTTAAGACATACAAACGCTTATACTCGTCGTCGTATGCATCATTTGCCACTCCTAATCGAACCACACTCTGTTGACTTGACTCTCGTGCAGTATGTGCGCGCATTTGTGTCTTTATTTTGAATTTATTATTCGACTTACAGAGATCACTGGGGTCAATGCATCTATGTACTACACTGCTCGAAAATATTTTGTGCACTGGGTACACTGGCTTAGTTGTATGTACCAAGATTTGGTAATAATTACACAGGCCCACAAATAAAAGAAAAAAGTCACGAAATTGTAAGATAAGGCCAGATAAGACCAGACCGTAGACCATTTTTTGGTGGGTTAAGAAAAATCCGAAGTCAGAATTGCTCGATCACGTCAGGTTTTCGAGATAACATAACCTAAAAATACAAAAAATAAAAAAAAACAACCCAGTTCAAAAGAAGGAATTCCCGGCCTTCCCAAAATAAAATAATTTTTATATATACATACATAAGTGTTATAATCACTTTTTATACAATTTTTAATATTGTTTCGTATAAGGGGTGACAATCTTGTTTTTTTATCTTATGAAAAAAAAAATTTTTCACTATAAAACTTTATCAAAAATAAAATTAAAAAATATTTTTTGAATGAAAATGTTATTTTTTTTAGAGCCTTTTTTTTTGTCTGCAATTTTAAAAATAATTAATATAATCGCCCAAAATTTAATTTTTGTATGCAAAAAAGCCTTTTTTCAATAACTTCAAAACTATAAAAGATATCGCAAACACTTTTGAAATCAACATTACTAAATTAATGGAAATTGGTACCCAATTTTGAAGAAAAGGTCTCTACCACATCCGTAAGGAAGGTAGGCGTGTCTGAGTACCGATTTTTTTCATATTCACACATTTTTTTTGTCTTTGCCTTAAAAACAGCTGCACCAAATTTCAAGAGTCCAGCGCAATTATTACTACATATTTATGACCGCCGTTCCATACAAACCCATCAACTGTGCCCAAGCGTAATAAGCAGCTGTAAGTTTTAAAGATAAAAAATAAATTTTTAAAGTTGAAAAAAAGTTGTTTATTGGACAAAATAATGTGTTTAAGTACATAAATTATTTTTCCGATTTGAAATGAAAATTTTTGTATATTTGAGTGACTTTTTGAAGGGTTTTTTCACGTTTTGTAAGATTGCATGTTTATGCATATGCATTCCTTGTTCACTCTATAATTATCAGTGTGGTAAATATGTAATTAATTTTACGTCAGCGTAAACATTTTCTGTTACTTGAGTAATAGTTTTAAAGTTAAGCGTCCTTTATTTATTATCAATGCAGTTGCTGGTTAAGTTGTAATCAAAAACCCCACTTTTTATGTTTTAAAAATAACTGCTTTATTTATTGCTCAACGTAATTTACAAGCTTTAATTAACTGTTTACAAATTTTGAACATTGAATTTGAATTTGAATACCTTTCCTAAAAGATTTCTGTACTTTACAACTGATAGCTTGTATGCGAAATCAATATTTTTATGTTCAACCGAAAACTCTTAATATAAATGACTATAATCAATTAAATACATTAAGACATATTATTTTCTGGATGTACCCTTTGTTTTAAAATATATGCGCAGTGTAGTAACTTATTGTCAATCACAGGATGCAGTTTGTAATCGTAATTATGTTAACATGACTTGGCTATTAATTTCGTTTTGCACTTGGCTTGATGATGATTTTCGATATGGTACATTAAAAAAATTTCAAATCTTCGTAGTTTCCTCCACACGGAAAGAAAAAAAAAGGTCGATATTTATACCCGGCTGGAGTTCCGCAGGAAAGTGCAGGTACTTAAATTGGTATTCTACTTAATCTTTATATCAGATTTGCTAACAGATAAGCCTCGGACGCAAACACATCATCGTCCCCATTCATTAAAACAAAAGCGACCTTAAAAATCCATGTGTGACTCGTATCGAGTAATGACTGTCAACATGGTGAATGAGAGCTGTCGCGTGACCATTAAGCTAAAAACATTTCCACTTTCAAGATATTTTGGAAACAAGTGACGAAGACAGGGTTCGCAGATTATTGAGATGGAAGCAATATATTTTAGTTTTCGCAGCACTATGGCTAAGTCCCTAATCCAGTTTTATAGCAAAGTTGTATGCATAAGACCTGAAGCTTATAGCTCCGACTTTGTCAATTCAAAGCAAAAGCACTACGAAAGAGAAGAGAGCAACACAGCCTGAAGGACCTCAAAGAAAGTATTAATTCCGAACATGCATATGTCCTTTAGCATGAAGGAAAATTCTAGGTAAAAGTAAGTAGGAACATATGTGAAGGTACATATCAAGCAATGGTGGAGCTGCGAATCAGCCTTAACAGACCAAATGTTAGAGTGGGAGATGTCGTTAAAAGAAGAGAGCATCGATTCTGATCCTTAGGGAGCGTTCAAGTATTACGTAACGCAATTTGTAAAACGATACGATGCGGTACAGGGGCGGCAGGAAGTGTCGAACAACGGGTGTTTTGAAATTAGGTGTGCATAATGAAACTCTTTCTAGATTAGCTACAGCAATAAATATTATATTTATTCTATAAGTAAATAACAGCGGTTTACTTTCAAAGATCTTCAAGAATTGCGTTACGTAATACTTGAACGCTCCCTTACTTGATGTTTATAAAGCCAATTCTTACTCGGCGACTAAAATGACGAGATAATAGCCTACCATGAAAGGGGGGTTAATGTTGATAAAAGCGCTCAGAGCGTAGGGATCAGAGTCGAAATTCTCTTCTTTTAACGTCTAATGACGATAAAGAGATTTCATCTGAAGAGCCGTCTCAAACGTTTGATCAGAGAAAATCGAATTTTTTCGGCTTTGCAACCCTGAAGAATCAAATTCTCGCAATATCTTGGAATAACTCAACTAAAAATCTTAATAAACGAAATAAAATATTTCCCAGAATCAAAAGTTTAGCGAAATCCTTCACATCGAAAATTTTAAATCAAAATATTTCAAAAAAAAATTCTTTTTTTTTAAAAAAAAAAAACAGAAAAAATGGATTTAAAAAATTTGATTTTTTTTCTACTTACATTGCACTACGTTTCGGCGCGTGGCTACATGCTCGGCAAAGTAAGTAAACGGTCTATGAAGTCTATCCCAAACGACATCCTAATCAGAAATTTCGAATTCATGCAGGGACGCAAAAAAAATGCCAAACGTATGATACCTAGCATTTATTCAGATTTTGCACAAGCAGCCGTAGAACAGCCACCAGTGGGTCAATCCGACGGTCAAAAAGACGAAGAAGGTGAAGGCTGTGGACAAAATATGCTAGGCGGTTCACCTAAACAGAAGGCTTCTAATATTGCACAGAAGGCTGCACAAGAGGCGAAAGCTGCAACCGATGCTCAAGCAGCAGCCGGTCAGGCTGCCGCTCATCAGGTAAAGACACAGCTGGCCGAGAAGGCACTCCAAGCGGCCAAGGCCGCAGAGGCAGCTTTGGCGGGCAAACAACAAATCGTTGAACAGCTGGAGCAAGAGGTACGCGAAGCCGAAGCAGTAGTGCAGGAGGAGAGCGCTTCGTTACAGAATGCACAGGCGAATGTTAACGCAGCAATGCAGGCCGCACAACAGGCTCAGGCTCAGCTGAAAACCCTGACTCAAGCTGTACAGACGGCACAGGCAAATGTTGGCAATTCCGAGCAGGCAGCAAATGGAGCTCAACAAGAACTCGCCGAAAAGACACAACTCATGGAGGCAGCCAAGAATCGTGTTGAACAGCTGCTGCGCCAATTGAGCGCAGCCCGGTCTGACTTTGCTAACACCAAGTCCGCTGCTTACAAGGCAGCAAGTGCTGCACATGAGGCAAAAGTCAATGCATCGCGAAATCGTCGTATGTTGTCCAAGAAGTACATGTTACGTTCCAGACATTAGAAAGCAGTCGTCTATTGGTTTAAATATTTCATATTTTGGAAGTCTTATTTTTGATTGTCCTATTTATTGTGTATTTAAAAGAAAGCAAATAATAAAACACAGATTAAGAGTTTTAATGAAATTGTTGCGATAAATAGCTGTGAATGGCTATGGAAAATTATAAGCAAATGTTGATATACCTACTTTTTACCGATTCTGGCAAGCAGCTCGCTGGGTTAGTTCTTTGGTAACTTAACACCAAAATTCGTCTTGTCTTTTCTCCTCGAACCTACCGACTGTGAATTGAGAATTCTCTTAGCTGAAGCATTGTCTTCCATTAGACGGACTTTCACCTATTGAACTACAACCTCATCATTGTACAGCTTATAGAATTCTTGGATGAATTTTCTTCTAATATTTTCTTCGCATACGGCACAAAATATTCTCAAAAAATTCTGAAACCTTTCTGAAACTGTGCTTATTATCCAATACTCGGCTCAATGCAACGCAGGCAAAATATTGTTTCTATAGAATGCTTGTAAGAATAGGAAAAACTTTATCGGATAGTTTAAGCAATCTGAAATATATGATTTTGATAAAAACGTCTTCAAAGTTCATTTTTAATTTCATCCAATTTACTATTTTTGGAAAAATATGTAGCCTTAACTTACCTACTACATACATTCGGATTTCAAATAAATATTTATGGGTATGTTTAAAAAAGAAAACATTTTTTTATTTAATTTAAGAATGTTTACAAATTATTTTTTTTACTTAATAATTCCATTGTAAATTTATAATTTTTTTTCTTTAGGGAATAAAAATATAAAATTCCTTTCACTTGCGCAGAACGTCTCCCATAATCTGAGCAGGTGCTTAAATGGCTGCCAAAAATGCATTTCTAAATTTTCTTTTTACATCGTAAACAAATAAATATTTTTTCCTTAGTTTTTTGCTTCTTTTACCAAAGTACAAATCAATACAAATAAAAACTACAGCATGAAATTACAATAAAAATATTACAAGACTTAAATAATCTTTTATATTAGTACAACGCATATAATTAAAATAGAAAAATAAACATAAAATTGTTATTCAATATTAAAAACATACAAAAATAAGCGAAATGTGTAAACTTATTACAAATAGAATTTTAATAAATAGTTATTTAAATTGTGATGTACTGTTTTTCACATTATATAAAAACATATCATGAAATCATTTTAAAATTTAACACTGTATTTTTTGCTTAAACATAAAATGTTTTATATTTACAATACAATAAATCCCCTGTAAAGAGTTCTCTTTTCTTTTAAATCTACAAATTCTCAAAACAATAATTATGGACAATATTAGTTAATCGAAGAAAGCAAAGGAATATTTAATTTTAACTTTAATAAATATATGTATGTGCCTATTTATTAATTTATTTTAATAAGCTAAATAGTATAATAATAAAAATATTACTGTGAATACTGACGTCTTCAATTTTCATAATATCAACATTCTAGTTTTCCCGCCCATTTTACTGATTTTTATATTATCAACTTTTTTTTACACGTATTCAATGCAAATGATCTATATCCATAATCGTTAGCTTCACCATCATCATAACTATTTTGATATCGATAAATATGTAGTTTTCTATGCTTTAAGTTAAAATAATAGTTATATTTATGTTTTATAAGTGTGTAAAGTACTTAAAAAGCTTTTTGATTTTCATCTAATTTAAGTACTTTCGACATTTTTTCGATCCGCAGGAACAAGGAATTTTTTCATCTTCAAAGGGAAATTTATAATCATAAGTTAGTTCTTCACCTTGGACAATGCGCCTTAATGCAAAGATTATAATGTGTTTATGTCCAAGTATATCCACAACTTTAGAATAGCAGTTGGGCTGAGGGAATAATTAAGTTTTAATAATTAAGTTTCTTATAGGCTAACAATGAAATATTTACCTCGCAAGAGTGATTTATAAACCGTGCGGCATTACCACGCATTGTTGCATCAACAACCAAATTATCATCAATTTTGAACATATAACAACCAATGCCACGACTATCATAGTTGCGTTCACGTTTATCAGTCAAAGTCGAACGTATGAGTTCACCAGCGTACTCAATAACCATTTCACCTAAAAAAGAATTACAATAATTATAATTTAACATTATTGTTCGCATATGATTAATTTGCCTAAGAATTTTAGCAAACAAAAATATTAGCTGCGTTTTATTCGCATAAAAATCAATGTACTGATGGAAATCTTCATTTGGAATGATAGTTTGGTTCCTACAACTCAATCTTTAATCTTTCCTTGAATAACACGAGTTTATTAATGATTGAGTCGTATTGAATACTGAGCATAAACGTCATATGGACAAGCCCTTTCACACATGACAGCTGCCAAAACAACCCAGTTGAAAAAGGGACATCGTATTGGAACACCCTTTTTATCTAATAAATATGGTCCAATTTTCGACAACTCTTTCGAGCATATCGGCCGGTATTCCTTAAATAACACGAGTCTAATCATGATTGAGTCGTATTGAATGCTGAATTTGACACATGACAGCTGTCAAAACAACCCAGTTGGAAAAGGGACCTTGTATTGGATCACACGCTAAATTTGTATGGGGAAGCAAACACAAAATTGCAAACTTAACGACTAACGAAGCTCTAAGCATTTCTCAATCCAAACATCTAACAGAATTGCTTAACCGACCCACCCTTAAATTGATTTTCGTCACCAGTAGCAGATTTTAAAGAGGTGATTATGCGCTCGTACCAACTGTTTAATACATTTCTGTAATTTGGTAACATGACGATATGTCACGAAACAAGCCCATAATCCGTCCTTGGGAACATTCTTTGATAAAATGATTTTGCATGGATAATAATAAGTATGGTCTCAAAATTTCAAAAGTTACAAGAAATATTTGGTAGGAATAATCTAATATATATGTAACTTTTCTTCGCTTAAGTAGGTCGGTTTCGAACTATTGTGAAAGCGCAGTTTCTTTTTTAATTCATCATATACTGGGCACTCTCTGTAGTTAGTGGGTTTTGGGTTTACCACCGCAATTATTGGATTTCTTTGTATTAACGTGTTTTTTGTCAAGTGATGAAAGTTACCACAGCAACAAAAATAACACAAACATTAAATACGTTTTGGTGTTTAAACTTACCAGCTTCAATATCCTTTGTACAATAAAGACCACGTCCATGAATATGTGAACGAAATACGCCAACATAATCTTTATAGGTTTCCTTGAGTGTGCGATATTTCATTGCCATTGGTAAATTACTACCAGTACCACGCCTGAAATAAAGATAATTTTTTTTTTGATAATGCATCACGGGTACACGATCATATAAAACGAAAAAAAATTTGAAACAAATACTTACCTTGGTATTAACTCTGTGTCAGATGGCTGCACAAATACCTGAATTGGCTGTTTACGATGTCGTGATGCTAACCAACTGAACATATCATACTCAGAACGTTGAACGTAGGGTTCGCAACGCACCGATTCAAAGGGATTTTCATGCAGTAATTCATCCTGCTCTAATGAATAATCAAGTGTAGATATACAGTCGGCATTTGTTATAGCTGTCAACTGTGATGATGATGATGCTGCACCAGCGCCACCATTAATCGCTGTAGCAATTGGCGACACTGATGGTTTATGATATTTTGGTGTATACTTGGAGCACTTTTCCACACCAGGCAATTGTTCAATCAGGTATTTTAAGGCATTTGTTTTAAGACCAATCATCTGTACACCACTCATATCGGCAAGCGGACCTTCGGGCAATGGTGCTAGGCCATGTGCACGCCGTGCCACCTGTACAGCTTCAAATACTTTCTCCCAAATTTCAGCAATTGAAGACGATTTATAAGTAAAACCATCTTCACTTTGAATTTCATACAATAAATGCGGACCTGAAATTTTTTTCATATCTCTTTCGGGGTGTGGATGAGGCGTGGTGGCAGTCTTATAGGAGTGCATTTCAGTAACTGCGGCTGCTTCGTTGACTGATGATGAGGCTATTTGTGGTGCGGAGGAAACAACAGGTTGCGTTGTTGCGTCACTGCTACTTTCCAATGTTAGTTGTGTGCATATTTTTTCGGCATCTATTTTTTCTAAAACAAAATCTGTTGTTGCCGTGGGTAGTGAATTCAATTTTGCAGTTAAATTTTCACTAGTGGTTTCTGTATATTCTAGAGTATTTGGTTGGTTAATTGCTGTAGCTGCTATATCGTAATTTGTCGATGAAAGTGCTTTCGGCTTAAAAGTAGCTTGCAGATGATCCTGTTCAACAATTGATTGATCATGAACAACGCCTTCCATTGGATCATCCATATAAGCAGTAACTGGGTTATTTGTACTTGTTGTTGCTGCTGCGACACTTGGGTCGACAGCATTTATTGCAGCATCATTACCGCAATCTTCATTTGTTAGATTATCAAGAATTTTACTGATTTTCTCTTTAACAGCTGGTTCATCGCTATCTGATATTTCTTGATCCGCATCATCTGTAGGCATTTTTAGGCTAAAGTCGTCGTCGTCATCATCCTCATCATCATCATCGTCGTCGTCGTCTTCATTGTTGGCATTGCCGCAGTTAATATCGGAAAATGCCAACTCAGGCGTAGTTTCTAGCTGCTGTTGATGCTTATCATCCAAATTGCCTGCAGCTAAATGTTGTAAATCATCACCAACAAATTGTATTTGATCACAATTTGTTGTTGCTTCATTAACTTGCAACTCGTTGTTGGCACATTTTGGTGTATGTTGTTGCTCCATGTAGGGAGAAGGACTATCTTTTTCATATGGTGCTGACGCTTCGACCTGTTCTAATAATTGTAAGGCCTGCTGTTGCTGTTCTGTTGCACAGTCAATCTGTAGCAAATTCTGCTGCTCATTTTCTTTGATAATATCAGTTTCATATGCTATTTTGGTGTGGAGTGCTGTGTTTTCAAAGTATTTTTCATCGTTATTGTTGCTGTTGTTGGTTACTTTATTCACTGGCGATTTTACATTGCTGTTTGCAATAATGTTGTTTTCTTGTTTTTGTTGCATTGGCAAGACCCGATTTGTTGGCCGTGAAACAAGAGATGGTTGGCTGGTCGTTGTTGTTGTATTGTTATTGGTAGTATATTGACATTGTTGCTGCTGTTGTTGTATGGGATTAACAATATTAGTTGGTACATTGGTATTGTAGGTATTTAACGTCGATGTTGTATACTGTAAGCGATTGTTGCTATTGCTAGTTGTTGGTAAAATGTTGACGATATCTTGTTGCAATTGATAAAAGTCATTATTATCAACTGTTGCTGTAGCTGGCGTATCATCGTACTCAAGTACATGTTGTTGTTGTTGTTGTTGTTGCTGGCCATAACTATTATAAGTGCTACTATTGGTGTTGCAACTATTGTTGTCAAGTTGTACAGTATATAATTGCTGAATATCCGTATTTTGCAGTGTTTGTTGATGTTGCTGCAGTAGTTGCTGCTGCTGTTGTTGTTGTTGGTGCTGTTGTTGTTGTTGCTGCTGTTGTTGTTGTTGTTGCAGCTGCTGTTGTTGATGATGCTGCTGTTGTTGTTGTTGATGCTGCTGTTGCTGTTGTTGGAGCTGCTGTTGTTGTTGAAGCTGCTGTTGTTGCTGTTCTTGTTGTAATAATGTTTCATAGTCAACATTAATGTTGCTGCAATCATCCAAATCAGATTGTGTCGTTTGATATTGTTGTTGTGGTTTAAGCATCACCAATTTGCTGTTTATTTGTTGCTGTTGCTAGGGGTAAAAGTAAAATTCAAATTGAAATCATAATTAATATGGTTTTGTTTTTTATTTGTACATTATAGGGTTAGCACGGCAGAATACAATATGGGTATTCATCTAAGCGCGAAAAAAACCCTCGCAAACTGTGCATTTTTGCGTTCTCGCAAACGAACTGTCAAAAATCGTATGAAAAGTTTTTTGAACAAACTAGAAAAGTAGTGTAAACTTGCGCTGCTAATTGTTGTCACTCTCTTTTCCCATACGATTCTCTCAGCAAAAATTTATTGTTTACACATTTAGTATTTGTCACTCTCTTTTCCCATACGATTCCCTCACAAAAAAATAACATGCTCATCAACTGCCACGAATTCCACAATATATTCAAAGGGGCGTTCGTGAAACACATCGCGCAAAATTGCCAATTTGCACAAATGGGAAACGTGCGCGTTTTGATGAATACCACTATTATATTACTTTATCCTGAATTTGAAATCTTACCTGCTGCTGTTTATTAGTTGGAATCATTGTTTTCATGACCTTAGGTTTAATTTCCGCCTTATTAATTGGACGTATCATGTTGGTTTTACGTGCAACTCCACTTTGTATGGGTTTTGCTGCAGCAATTGCAGTTACAACGGCTGGTGTCGTTGTTGTTGTCGAGTAAGTGGTGTTGGTGGTTGCTACATTAAGAACTTGTTGCAACATTTCTGCTGAAACAGTTGACTTAACATCAGTTGTGAGTTGAGATTCCTGCGTTATTGGTTTTGCATTGCGTTGCTGTTGAAGTTTATTTTGTTGAAGTTGTTGTTGGTGTTGCTGCTGCTGTTTCTGTGGCACTGTTGTTGGCATCACTTTATTAACAACTTGTGGTTGCACTTTAGTAACGGACTGCAATGATGGTGTTGTTGTTGACTTTAAGTTACTTGCACGTTTTGTCTGCGAAACTGGTGGAATTTTAGCTGTCATAATTTGCATAGTTGGCTGCTGATGCTGTTGCTGTTGTTGATTTATAGTTGTCTCCATAAATTGTACATTTTGTTGCTGTTGCTGCTGAGGTTGATATAATGTTGTTGCACTACTGACTGGCGTTTGTATTCTATACACTGGTTGTTGTATATTATCATGTACAGTTTGTGTTTGTTGTTGGTTTCCGCCTTGTTGCATTTCGATATTTTGAGTTTGTTGTTGTTGTTGTTGTTGTGGCTGTATAACATTGGTTGTTGCATTTATATAATTTGGTTGCTGCCCAGATGTTGTAGTCTGTTGTACTTGAATAGATGGACCAGCATCAACATTGTTGAGTACAACGTAACTTGTTGGCATATCGACCATAGGCTCAATTTTGCTAGCTTGAAATACCTGCGTAACAGTGCAATAAAAAAATAACAATTTTTATTTTTTTTATTTATTTATAAGTAAATATTAAAAATTGATATCGAAAAAATCAAAATTTGAATTGGTTACATACGATTTTGAAAGAATAAAATATTAGTGGTATTCACAACGGCTTCGTTAATTCTTTAGTCGTTATTTGTTTTTGTAAAATGATCGAACTAACGAGTAACGAAATAACTGTTGTTAAAGTGTTAGTTTGTTGACAAAAAAAAGTTGTGCCAATTAAAAATTCGTTTAAATTTAAAAATTCGATTTATTTTTTAGGTTAAAAACACAAAAGCAAATGTTACTGTCGGGTTAACGAAACAAAACGAAAAACGATGCCTTCACAGTTAAAAGTTTTACCGAATTATAAACTAGCGATTTATCAAGCTAACGAGGCTGGTGTGAATACCACTGTTATTTTTGCATGCAATACAAAAATTTTAGGTTATTTTTTAAATTTTAAATATCATTATTATCGAATTAAATCAGTCCCTGTGAAATTGTGTCTCATTGCTTACAAAAGCGTATGCCTACCTGTGTTGTTGTTGCTGAGAAACTCGCATTCTGACTCAAAACTCCTGGCATGGCAGTGGAAACAAATTGTTGCGATGACATCACTGTATTTTGTACAATTGTTTCCAAACCATAGTACATGGGTTGTGTGGAAGCGGCCAATATAACCTGTTGGCCTCCAGCATTAATCATCTCCAAACCGGTGCCACCAGCATTTCCAATAATCAGCTGTTGCTGCTGATGGGGATCGGCACCTGTAGTTGCTGTGATAACATTGCCACCCAATTGTAGTGTTTGCGGTTGTATAATGGTGCCTATTACTTGTGGCTGTGCCTGCGTCAACAATTGCGGCGCCGTGGTAAGTACAAGATTGCCACTAGCATCTGTTTGTAGAAAAGCGCCCTGCATTAACTGATTTGCATTATTCGCTGTAGTTAAATATTGTGCGGTGGCTTGCGCTTGTGGTTTGTAGTCACCAGCAGCAGCTCCAGTTGGAATGGACACATATTGCACTTGTGCTTGATGCTGTGTAGGATCTGTAGCCAAAAAGGAAATTAGATTTGTATTGTTATTGGTACCTAGTTGTTGCATGATAATTGGTGTTTGCTGTTGATGTCCACCAGTTGAGTTGTTGGTTTGGAAAAGTAACTGCGGCTGCTGCTGCTGTTGTTGTTGCTGTATTTGTTGCAATAAATTCTGTTGCAGCAATTGTGCAGCGGCATGTTGATTATGTCCTGTGCTAAAAACAGTGATCGGTTGCTGCTGATTCAGTAGCGTTTGCGCATGTGTAACTGTGGTGCATGGTGTCATCTTCGATTGTATTGGTTTAACGGTGCTGCTCGCCTTCATTTTTGCTTTGGCAGCTACCGCGTTCATCTGTTGCGTTGTCTTTGTGACAACATTTTTCTGCTGTTTGCCGCCAACAATTGGCAGCATAATTTTCTTATCGCTGCCGTTGTTCGTAGCTGCCTGTAATGTTTGAAATGCATTCGCTGTTTGCAACACATGTTGCTGTTGTTGCGAATGTGGATTTGTTGTCGTTGGTAGTTGTATAAACTGCTGCGTGCCATCAGGATTTGTCGATACTGCAATCAATTGTGGTTGTTGTTGCGATTGCATGTTACACGCTGTTGTAGGCGTAAGAGTGTAGGTGCCGCCCAAGTTTGTTGTTAGACCTTGTAGAGAGTTTGAGAAAAATTGTAGTTCATCTGCACTGCTGGTAGCTGGCGCTTGTGAGATGAAAAAATTGCCACCCATAGACGACTGCGGTTGACAATGTTGTATTTGTATATTTTGTAGCCCTTGCAGATTTTGAAATCCCTGCAGGCCTTGTATATTTGCAGTGGCAATTGGTATTCCATTGATGTTCGTCGTGTGTAAATTGCCAATGTTAATGGCTTGGGGTTGAAAAGCGGATTGTAGGTAAGGTAAATTATTTGATGTATTGATGTTGTTTGTCCGTTGCCCCAATTTACTGAAATCCGTTTCAGTTGTCGTCATTATTGAAGTGCCGACGGAGACATCAGGTGATTTGGGCGCCGCTTCCGAATCGGATTCACTGGTAGATAGTGGCTCACATGTCCCCAAGTGGCGTTGAAAGGAATCGTAGTTCCGATATGTGCATTGACAACGTTCACATTTTACTGTACCACTCAACTGTTGACCATTTGTGGTAATAATTCGATACTCAGTAATGGAGTCATCAACACCATCAACTTGCATAAGTTTTATTTTTGTTTCATCTTTTGTCTTACTGACGCCACTAGACTCGCTTGGATAACGTTTAGCGGCGCTCCAAGTGAACGTCTTTACGTTATTCGTATCCATCCATTGGGATTGACGTCGTGCAACTTCCTTTTTGGCCCGTGATTGATTTAAACTAAGCAGCACACCTTCAGTGAGTCGCATATCTTGTAGTCCTTTTGATATCTTGCGACGTTTAATGGCATTACCATCAATACATTTGGCCCATGTACGAGTTTGTGTGGTCTTCTTCAATAATTCGGTTTTATTGCGCTGTTGCTGCTGCTGTTGATTTGCCTGTCGCGTTGCAGATAACATGGCATCTTCAACACCATGATTTACTGCTGCAGCAGCCGCCACAGCTGCCATATTGGCCGCTGTAGATGAGGACCAAGAATTACTTAGCTCCAACTGCTTGCTAAAGGCAGAGTTTACTGTGTCCTCATCGGATATATTGTTCATCGCTATGTTAACCACTGTGCTGCTGTCATCCTTTGACTGTTCATTGATAAATAACGCTGACTCGTTAGTCGTCGACTTGCCATCAATGTTGCCCAATTCCTCATATATCATGAATTTTGGAAATATGTCAAGCATTGAAATGCCATCCAGTATTTCATGTGGTAAATCTTCGAAAATTGCATCTTTAATCTCTGGCGGTAGTAAATCAGCATTGGTTTGTGGCTCTTCCTCAGTATTTTCATCGGTCACTGATGCTGACGAATTTTGATTGTGTGCCAAATATTCTGGTATCAATTTTGTAAGCGTTGTTGCACGCATATTGACATAATCATTTTGATCATAATCCATGATCTGCTGCTGCTCACAGCGTGCTAAGCTCTGATGCCAACGTGCTATTTGCGTTAAGCCCATAATCGAGGAATTCGTATTGGCGTGGTCTACGGTGAAATGCTTTTCCGCATCGAGTGTGGTATATGTAGAGGCATTGTTATTTTGTATTGTAGTGCGCACAGTGTATTCGACTATTTTCCATGGTTCTTTGAATGACCAATAGAGGCGTGAGCATAAAAAGTTTATTGGAACGATAGCTTCAAATGTATCAGAGAATTTTGGAAAAACGGTACCCAGCTGCTTAACTTCCAAGGAGCCAATATGGAACTGCACACGCGTTGGTTCTATAAGCTTTTTGCGCTTACGATCCAATTCTACATAGACAGGACGAGACACTTCAAAGTTTGTTTCTAGTACTGCACTTGATTTGACTGCATCTTTTGCATGTGCCGGACAGTAAACAGTTTTGTCTGTCAGAAAAGCACAATTGTTTCTCCGCGCGCAGGCATAGTGATAATGTTCACCACATGATTTTACATTGCAGCCCACGGTAGCACCTCGATTACCACAAACTGTGCACTTAATCATGCGGCCACGCGATACTGCGCTGTGTACATTTTGAAGGGAACCATCTATCTCTTCAAATACTTCAGCTGACCACATAGCACAATTTGTGTGCACCCAGCAATCTTGACCGCAATAAATCAAACGAGATTCTTCATTAGACAATCCCTCGCCTTTTTTTCGGCAAAAAAGACAAGTACGTTGATCTAGACGCGACTTAAGAGAATATATTACTTCATCGATATCATCGGGTAAATCAATTACGGAACGTTCTTGCTCTTCCACTTGATACTCATCGTGAGGTTCGAGAGAGTTATTTAAAATGTATGAGCATGATTCAAACATATCCTCTTCCAAAGCATCCGTACATGCTTTGGTTTCGTTTTGAAACCAAGGAAACTGTTCAGATAAAATCTCGGTATAGGCAATAATAAGTTCATCACAGTTAGCATTTTGTATTATGTTATTCATGTCATAATTGAATTCGGCCAATGATACATATTCGCCATTGCATATTTTCTTTTTTATATCAACCAGACTGGGTAGGTTCTGAGGATTTGTATTACTTTGCACAGAGCTGTAGTAGGAATTCACTTGTGTTGCGTTGCAATTGCATGAGCTTGGTTTTTGCAGTTCATCACTTGATGGCGAGTTATCTTTAAATTCGTAGATATCTTCGCTGCATTGTGATTCACCATCGCTTCCTAGCGTATCACGTTCATCCATGAAACGCAAGGATTTCGGCTGCATTCGACGTGTTCCTACCTGCTGCTGATGTTGATATGTACAACGTAATTTTTTTCGTGGACTTAATTTGAGTAACGCGCAGGCCTGCCTTGATTTGCTGAGAAGTTTAAGTACGCTAAGCAGTGTAGTTTTGAATTCTTCCATAACTGCTTGTCGCCATTCTTCAGCTCTCAGACGTGAACCGGCGTCACGACGTGCACATTTCTTACAAATAAATTCAGTTGTTTCCGGTAGCGTACTCAGCAAATTGTATTGCTCATCAGATAGGCCTTCACATTTTGAATGAACCCATTGTTTGCAATCGCCACACTCCATCATTTTCAAATCAAAATCATTGTCGTCATAGCACTTCTGACAGATGGGGCAGTAATTTCCCTTTTTGCGCAGTTTGAAGCAGGTTGTGCACATTGGCAAATTTCCAACAAATTTCGACACTTTGGTCGTTGCACAAGATTTGCACTTTAGGCAACTAACACAGATTAATGGACGATCGGCACCAAGCAGACGTTTGCTGGTACCCAAACAGGTTGAATGATAGTTTTTCTGGCATTTCTGACACTTTACCTTGGAGCCGGAGGACATATTACACGTATAGCAGATGGTACAACGCGGACATATCCAATTTAGCCGATTTGTCATAAGACTAAAGTTATCTATGTTGTTGACTGTGGTAGCATTAGCAGCCACGAGCGACGTTTCTAAAAGGCTTGCCATGGTATCATCTAGGGAGGAATGCTTTAAATTAAATTCATCCAAAACACAATACTGATGATAGGGTTCACAACAACAGGCACAAAATATTAACGGATCCAAACCAGTGGAACCGCATAAGAAACATAGAGCACGTTGTGCTACCGTTTCTGTTACAATCAAACCAAAACCAGTTTGGCATACCTCGGCCGGATCATAGTTTTCCCAAAAGTCTATAGAAATCATAGGTTTGACTTTTTGTGTTGGCTCTTTGCGGCGCTGCTGCTGCAGTATCTGTGACTGTTGTATTGGCTCACTAAATTGCCGCATGTATTTTTTACTTACAGCCAAAGAAGACTGGAAATTTGAGGAATTTGCAGTTAGACGTGTTGAAGCTTTCAAAGGCTGCAAAGGCAAAACTTTATGTGCAAATTTCTCACTGTTATCCGTTTTAATTTCATTTGTGGTCAGTTGCTCCTCCAGTTTGGTTGTTTTAAATGGTGGTTCTATGATTTCTTTTGAATCTGGTTTTATTAGAGCATTTAGAATTTTATTTTCTGCATCTAGCTCGGTTTGTTGCTCCTTGCAAGAAGAGCAATTATCATTTTCATCTATCACAATTTTAATTTCTTTTTTATCGTTGCAAATTTCATCTCCGGCTGTTGTGTTTTCTGTTTTACATTTTTCCTCTGCAACAGAGACAGCAGCAGCAAGTTCAGCCTCTTGCTCCTGCTGTTGTAACTCATCATCATCTCCAAACGTTGCCAATGGTTGACCTAAAACAATGGATGCACTGCGACATACGTGCTTTACACGTGGGCCCTTCAAGTCAATTCGTTGCCTTTTTGGAATTTCGCTTGGAGACACCAACGCTGGCGGAGATGGTGCTGTTGTAGTTGTAGCTACGGTAATTGCTGATGTTGTTGAAGTGCTGATTGTAGCTGTGCATGAAGTTAGCGTTGTTGTCAACGTGGTAGTTGCTGTTGAGTTATTGCTCGATTCTTTAGTTGTAGCTGTTTTATTTGATGTAGGTGCTGCTGCGGTCATTAATTCAAAGTCAGTGGACTTGTTATTTACAGCATTCTTTGTTGCTACTGTCGCATCCTTGTTGTTATCCCTTTGTTGCCTATCTTTATCTTTCTCCTTTTCTTTATCTAATTTTTCTCTACGCTTCAATGTTTTTGATTTTTCAACAGATTTTTCTTGAGATTTTTGTAACGAATTAGTTAATTCTTTTTCATTGATTTGTTTGCTTTCTAGCTCTTCTGTCTGTTGGTGATTTAAATGCATTTGATGTTGTTGCTGTTGTTCTTGCTTTTCCTTTATGTTTTTAAGGAACATTGATTTTTCTAGTATTGCTGGTCGTATAAGCGGTATACTACCGAATGTAGTATTATTTTCTGCCAATGGATTTGATTTTATGTTCAACTTTAAGCTTTCTGTGGAATTTTCCGTAACAGTTTTCCATTTTATTTGTTGCTTTTGTGTTTGGTGGTTGCGTTGCTGATTGAGTTGTCGTGTTGTTGTTCCAAAAAGATTTGAATTTGCCCTCAATTCGTTGTTGGAGACTATCTCCTTTTTTAAGCTAACTTCATTTTTCTCAACTTCTGCTTCATAGTGTTTATCAACTTGTTTAAAAATATTTGCAGGCAGAATGGCACTAAGACGAAGCTTATGACCTGAAGGGAATTGAAACACGTGTATGCAATTCTTGAGCCAACATGCGGAGCAACGTTCCTTGTATATTCTTTTGAAATTTCTCACGTTGCCCTTTGAATGGGGTTGGATGGTGCAATTACCTGTAAAATACAAATTATGAAATGCATTTCTTTAGAAAAGAAATCATTATACCATAAAACGAACAAAAAATATGCTTCAAATCAAAAGCAGTAATGTTTTTACAAAAGGGAATGTAATAAAGTTATTTTTTTTGTGAAACTATAAATTTCGCTAATACTGGAAGATTTTGTTGAATTTTTAATAAAGTATGTTAAAGTTAATAAGTGAGGAGTGAGCGAACAGATCGGCCCATGTCCAGTTGCTAAACATTTTCAGGAATCGCAAAAAACTGTTTCCGTCTGTGAGCTGATCACATTAACTTACTATGATTATGTCGTTCACCCTACTATTTTAACTCATTCAGACCCAAAAAAAAAATATTTTAAGAATGTTTAATACTTTAAGAAAAAACATTAACAAAATGAATATGTGCCCTTTTGTAGGGACCAACTGGACATGTGCGTTTTTGTTTAACTCTTTAATGGACATGTGCCTTTTTGCTAAGCCTTTTAATGGACATGTGCAGTTTTGCTAAACCATTTAATGGACATGTGCCTTTTTTTTAATTCTTTAATGAAGCTCATTCCGTTTTACGCTAGAATGATCGACGAACGAGACGATGTTCCAGATGAAACCTGCTGGCCTGTGAGTTAAAGCACTTAACGTGTGCATGGGGAAAACTGGTTGACGGGCTTAGAAAAGTAGGGTTACAAAAATGGATTAAAAAGTCTCTGGTTCATGACCAAAACGCTACGAGCAAAATGAGCTTTAATGCCACAAGTTTCGACAGTATTCGAGAAAAAAGAGATGGAGGTAGCCATCAAGCAAGCAAAAATTTCATTTTCCTTTTCTAATAAAAATTGAGATGCTGCTTTTTAGGTTTGATATTGAGCCCTGTTTGCTTCACTACGATACTATGTGCCTGGAGATTTAGAAGTGTATCATTAAACTTTCTTGGAATCACGAAGACATCTGTTTAACACTTTGTTTACAATACATTTTTTTTTAATTTGCTAAATGCATAAATGGTTGAAATCGACACGGGACTCTTTAGGACATAAGCCGGCCTTTATCAAGTGTACCCGATTATTAGTCCGGGTTTGGCTGCTTCTCTGATATGTCTATAAAAAATTTTTTCAATTGTCTTGGGGAGAATAAAGGTGAGGCTTAGTGCTCTACAAGGTTTTGGCAGATCTGAAGACCTTTCCCCTGCCTTTGGAATATTTTCCCTCCAAGAACTTTTGTATAGTTTAAAATATAGAGCTTGTTTGAGCTTTGTTTGTGTCTTTGTTTTTAAGGAATTTTTTATTTTATCAAGTCTTACCATCGCCTTTGCACTGTAATTGTAGAGATTTAAGTGTTGGACTTGCACTGGCGGCTACTGATTTTTTGGTGATTTTGGAAATAAATTTTCGACAAGCCTCACAAGCAAGCACACCATATTTTTTTGCTTGTTGAATATTTTTAGGTTGTATTTGTGTATAGCAAACGCAGCAATTAGTTATGTTAGCTAGACAAAAAAACCGAAGAAAATATTAAATAATTCGGAAAATCAACATTAGTACATACCTAAAGTTGCGTTATTTCCCATATTGGGTGAGCTGCCTAATGTAAATGTAGAAGGTGATGTTCCTCCCATAATAGTAGTACTTGAGCAAAGAGATTGCGATAGCGTCTTAGTTAATGGAGATGTTAATGTTGCAGTAGATGCAATAGGAACAGCATTCGACGAATTTCGGTCATTTAATGATGAATCAAATTGTAAGCGCGGCTGCCGCAACACAAATTTATTGGCACTTCCACCGCCAATCGTGGTGGTGCCAAATATAGGAAACGGTGATGGAGTTAATGTAAAACTGGGTTTGCTGTCATTTACTTCTTTAGCTGCATTAATGCCTGTAATTTGATAAGAGAAAAAATTGTTTTTTTGTTGATATAAAATGTAACGAGATTTTTATTTAACCAACCTAAATTAGGCGATGCTACTTTTTCACTGTCCGCTGCAGTGTTATGCTGTCCCAGACTAAAAATGTTGCAGTGTAATTCTTTCTTCGTCTGATTAGTGCCGCCGACTAGCGTATTTTGTTTTCTGCTTGTATTAATAGTCTTTTTACATATAGTAATAGCATCATCAAGGAAACGTTTGTTCGGTTTAATAACTCTTGATGATCTTGTGCTACGTTTTGGTAACACAAAATGCTTATCAACAATCATTTGTTGTTGCAGCTCCTCTTCAATGTCGCTAGCTTTTTCATCGTTGTCAACACTGTTATCGTCATCATCACCATTTTGAGTTTCAATGTCATCTTTAATTTGTGAGACGGTATTGTTAATACGAAAAGTGATTGCATCCTTTTCATCGTCATCGTCACTTTCTGGTAGTCCACCAAATGCACGCAATAAGTTTGAACCAAAGATCGATGAAGTTGTAGATGAGGATGCCGAACGAAATTTAAGAGAATTTAATTTATCAATATTGGAATTATTTTTGAGAATCTCTGTTAGCCTCGATGGTCTGACAATACATTCGCTACGTGAATACATTAAAGGACGATTCATGCATTCCTTCTTCATTATAGAAATGAGCGGTGTTCGATTATCAGGATTGTAAAATTTTTTAACTGCACTTTTGTCATCACTGGTTTCGAGAATATTTTTAAATGTTACAGTTTTTTTGTGTTTTGCTGCTGCCGCTGACGTGGAGTCTGTTGTAGATGATGGTGATGAATCTGCCATTATATCTGCTTCATTTATGATTTTATTATTGTTGGATAAAGTATCTGTAGTTTTATTTAATGACATTTCTTGTTCTTTGTCAGATTTCTGAAAAACAAAAATGAAAAAGAAAGAAGTTATTAATATTGCTTTAAATAAAGTTTAGAAAAAAGTTAAACTTTAACATAAATACATAATCTTACACCAATTATAATATTTTCAGACCATATCTTTAAAGTATAAACCTGAATTGAAACTGTTTTTTTTCAAACTATGTTTTTTAAGTTCAAATTAATATAAACTTCGTACCAAGTCCTTAAGTAAAAGTTTCAAACGGTTTTGTGAATGCGTGCGTCATTATCACTTGTTTTGCCATACATAACACGGGGGTTAATATGTGTAGAGAAACTTTTCTACCCACCCTTTCTTGAAACATATGCACATACATATGTATGTACGTATATGTTGATATGCATATAAAAATTGTAACGATTTTTAGAAAAATTAAGCCAACCGATTACAACTAGAAACACATTGGCATAGGTCTCATTTGTTAACAGCTTTGGTTAAAAATTCAAAAATTTCCCTAGCATCAAACTTTCAGAATTTTAAGTTTACTTTCTTGGGTGATTTTGGCGCACTTATTTCGAAAACGAGCATTTTTTAATTAACGAATTGAGAGACACATTTTCCAAAAATATGCAAAGACTCAAAACAACGATTTTTCAATCATTTTAATGGAAGCTACAAACACCATAAGCTAGAAAAATTGAGAAATCACATAAAACAATTATTAAAAATGTTGCCAACCAAAGCAAAATAACTTGATTAATTAGAAAAAATTTCAAGTTTTTTAACGTTCAAATCATCCCCTAATACGCCATTTACCGTATGAACTACAAAAACATTTTCCCCTCTTTGTTATCTTTCAAGAGACTCGCTAAAGTATCTTTCTTAGGTCTTTAAAAGACAACTTTAAAACACTTAAAAAATATTTCCGTGTCTTGCTTAGAGACTTTGACTTTATACGCAAATGTAGAATTTTATTATATTTAATTTTATTATCAAATTTAATTTTTACTTACGAATTTCAAATTCGCAAAGTGAGTCTTGAACCCATGCCCCAGTGATTCATAGTTCAGCATGCTACCTCCTGGGCTACTTGTCTTATATTATATTTCAAAGGCGAATCATATCTTTCTCCCATTTGTTTTGGTAAAGCAACAAAAAATGAAAACATGAGACGTCATGTTTTCAAGTGATTTATATGCCTACAGTATTAAGACATAAGAGCGGTCTCTTTATAATGGTTTTATATCTTGTCCTAGCAAGATATTATAAAACCGAATTTTGCTACACAGGCAAAGTATCTTATTAATTACGATACGGTACGATACTATTTTGTAAGCTGAATTTTTGTCTTCATAACTTCCCCTGATGTAACTAGGAATCTTCATTCAATTTTAATTTTATTA
This sequence comes from Tricholauxania praeusta, assembly GCA_949775025.1. Classification (NCBI taxonomy): domain Eukaryota; kingdom Metazoa; phylum Arthropoda; class Insecta; order Diptera; family Lauxaniidae; genus Tricholauxania; species Tricholauxania praeusta. Next base: position 156,268,082 of record OX459029.1, read on the forward strand.
AAGTGTCTACTTAAATATTTTTGTGAAATTCCAACAACTTTTATGAGAAAAAATTTTTTGTATTAGATTACGAGTTTAAGTTATTCGCATAATACCATTTTTGAACGCCTCAAAAACCCTTTCTGCGCACACCTTCAGTTGCAAATTTTTTCATCTCAAAAGTTAAAGCCATTTGTTAATTTTTTCTTTTTTGTTTTCCCAAAAAATAAATTCACAATGTGTCCAAAATCCACGATTTTTGAAACATTGCACATTTAGATATATAAAATACTTTAAAAAAAAAACATATATTTTCTTTCTCAGAATATGACAAAGCCACTAATAATTTGTATTAAGAAAAAATAAGAAAAATTAATTTCAATAGCTTTCCGAAAATAAATAAAAAAAATTCTAAAATTGAAAAATCAATCAAAGTTCAACAACAACGTTACATGTAAATCAATTAAGTTTCCACACAACAACAGCAAAAAACCTGTTAAAGTGCAGAGCAAAAATTCAGGTACACAAAAAGTGTAAGAAAAAAAAAATATACAACAACAAAGTAAAAGGCAACTAAGAATGACATACGCAAAAAAGAAAAATTGTATGAAAATGCTAAAAAGCGATTCAATTACTGTCAGGAGCAACACAACAACAGAAAAATAACAAAGTCAACTCACCTCTGAATCACAATTGTTGACTACGACGATATCACTAACATCAACTTTAGCCTCAAGTGTAGCAGCAGCAGCAGCAACAGCAGCAATGAAGGGGTTCACAAATGTGGAGGAGGATGAGGAGTTTAACGAAGAATCACCAGCAGTCACAGGAGCAGCAGTGCACGCGGAGGAGGAAGTGACGACGAGAGTATCGCCGCTTGTATTGCATATGGATGAGGATGAGGATGAGGGAGCAATACTACAATTATATTGTTGCTTTTCTTTTGACGATGAAGGCAACATCACCTCTTTACCAACGTTTAAGTTTTTAAATTTTTTGTTGGAATGCAACTTTATGGATGTAGCTGTAGTTGTTGCTGCAGTTGTTGTGCTCGTTGTGGATGACAACAATGACAAAGACGTTGTTGTCGTTGAAGACGATGCAGGCGACGAACTTGAGGATGTCGATGAAAAATTGGCGGTTGCATTGTCATTCTTCGCACTGCTGTTGTCGTTGTCAACGCCATTTTTTCTGCTGCTACTGCTGTTGCTGTTGTTGTTGTTGTTGCTTCCGTGTTTCTTTTCATTCTCAATCAGATTATCTGCAACATCTTCATCATCGTCATCGTCGTTGTTATCCTCGTCGTCGTCATCATTATCATCATTTTTATCATCTTTTTTATTATCATCATCTTCATCGTCATCCTCGTCGTCTTCGGCTTCATCATCATCATCACTTTCTTTAGCATCGCTATCGGCTTCTTCGTTGCCTTCTGCAATATCAGCAGCAGCAGCATTGCCATTACCAGCACTACTGCCAGTGGTGGCATCGGTTGCTGCCGCCGCCGCCGTTGTTGTTGTTGTGTTAGTGGAATTCGTTTTACAACCATTAACGTTGTTGCGGCTACCAGCACTACTACCACTTGCGCCTCCACTAGCGCCTCCTCTCCCGCCACCGCCACCACCACCGCCCTTCTCCTGATCATCATCACAATTACTTTTATCGTTGACATTTGCCTGCTGCTGTTGTTGTTGTGCTGCACTCAAGTTATCCTCTTCCGTCGTCTCCTCCAGTTGAAGTACACTAATACGTTTGCGATTAATAGACTTGGACGGTTTCCCAGGAAACTTGGAGCGCCCCATTTTTAATAAAACAACAAACTATTTGCATTTGCAAAACAAAACCGAAATCCGTTCAAGCAACAATGGCATGCAGCGCAGCGTAAGAAGACGTTGCAGTTTCAAAGAGAACTTGCAGCAGCAACACAAAGGTAACTACAGCTGCTGCAGCTTTTCTTTTTTTTCGACTACTGTACAATGCAGCCAGCAATGCAGTGAGTGAGTGGTGAGGAATCGGTCGTCGTCGTCCCTCTAAGCTCACCGTTGTATTTTTATGATTTGCCTGCTGCGCTAAATAGTTTCGAAGTTTGTTTCCTGCCTGTGCCTACTAGTAGTTCCTTCTACGATATTGTTGTCGCTACGTTTTGTTACGTCTTGCGTGTCCACCACCACCACCACCACCAGTATCACCACCGGCACGGCACACTATAATTCTAGAATGTGTTGGATTTTTTTTCGCTTTTGCGCTCACTCGAATGTTTGCTTGCGCTTCCTTCCCTTGTGTGTTTTATTTTTTTAGCGCCCCTTTTTTTAAATAATTCTTGTTGTTACTGGATTCTCGTAATTTCTTCAAGTTTTTCCTGTTGTGGTGCTATAACGTGGTGGTTTTTCTGCACCATAAGTTGGTAACTTTTTCTTCTTGCTGTGTGTCTTTCTTATATTTTTTTGATGATGACAATTTAAAACTTTATTTCATTTATGACGTAAATTTGAAAAAAATCCTCAAGACATCGAACTAACGAGCGCACTTTTTGGTAGTTGGATAGATAGATACAGCAGCAGTAATTCATATGCACGTGGTTTTTTTTTTTTTTTGCAATTTTCACGATTGTTTTTAATTTTATTTTTGTAATACTTGTTTTTGTAGACTTTGATGATTTTTATTTTATTTTTTCCACATTTTGTGCGCTTTTCCCAACATTCGTTTAAATTGTACTGCTGTACTTCTTTCTACGCGTTTATCCATTGCACACTTTTTCCCCCCCAATATTTTGTATTTTTTTATTTTGCGTCTCGAATTTATTGAAAGCGTCGTTGTCGTTGTCGTATCGTCGCTTTATCTGCAAAATATTAGAGAAAATAAAATATGTATTAGTTATATATCGCTTTGCAACAATATAAAATAGAAATCAGTAACAGAGTGTATTTGCCTTGGGGAGTTGGGAGCATGGGAGCAGATGATGTCAATAATAAAAAAGAAATAAATAAATACTTGTGTAATTACGTGTACACTTTGTCCTTGTATTATGCGACCAAGTAGACGAGCGAGGGTAGAGTTAGGGTTGGGAAGGTGTTGATGATGAGGAGCAAACACTCAAGCAAAATATTGTATTACGCATATGATAGGGAAAATGAAAATCATTTTTTTTTTTTTGTTGATTTATGTCAATTATGAAATATATTACAAAACGAAATTAGAACAAGGGTCGTATAAAATGGGACTGTAATTGTGCCGGTATACCATCAAAAATAAAATACAGATGTAAAAGAAAAAAAGATTTGGGTCACTTTCATAATCAATTGTGGATATTAAGCAGAATTTGTTACATACATATATAGTATATATCTAATAGAAAACTTAATGATTTTGAGTACTTAGAGGAGTCACTATGATATCAGACCATAAAGTTAAGAAAAGTACAATTAAAAAATTGTGATACCAATAACTTCAGACACAACATTAAATTTTTACCGGCACAATTGACATTACAACTGATTTTAAAGAAAATTTCTTCATTTATTTAAATACAAACTTATAATAAAAAAATTACTTCCTACATTTTCCTTAACGTTAGTAATTTTTCCTCATATTGAGAGATTTGACTATGCACTAAGTCAGACAATACTTTGAAATGAGTTAATGTTCCATTAAAACCAATTCCCCAAATGTAGACTTAGCGCAACTTATATTAGAAACAAAATTTTTTGAAGACAATCTATGCTTAATCTAAGTAAATTAAGTGAAATTTTTTTTAAGAAAATTTTACTAAAAACAAGGAAATTTTTTCCATAAAAGAGCAATTTTTTATGGTCGTTGTAGAACGCATAATTTTAGCAATAATCCTAGTTAGGGATTATTTCATTTGACTATAAACGCAATTTATGAGAAATTTCTTTGTTAATGTAACAGTTACTGTTGCTGGTAACAATAAGAATATTTGAAATTAATGGTTTTGCGAGTTTCAATAGATGTTTTCCTATTTCTCAAAATATTTATATTGAACAAAATGTGTCCGAATATAATTAAAGCAAAGGATATTATGAGTTTCTAATTTTCAAATTGTTTCTCTTTCACAAAATGTGTTCGAAAATATTCTCACAAAGAAAGTTACCCAGCGGCAAATATGTTATACACAACATCGATGAATAGTTATACTCATTTTAGGCAGTAATGCTCACAACTCCAGCCACAACTGTAAATTCTTTTTACAAATGGATGGCCGCTTTGTAAGCAGCTTGCCTGTATCTCTATATACAATGCGTAACAAACGAAAGGCAGATTGCTTTAAAACATCGCTTACCAAGTGCCTGTATAGTTTAGCGATTTGCCTACATCTCCACATACAAAGCATGCAGCCAACAGTCAAGACCCCTTACATCTAGACATATTAAGCTGACACAGCACATTCGGCACACTCAAGTGTGAATGTGGTAATAAAGTAACACACATTAATCGCTATTTTAATACCACATAAAAAATTTTTTCGCCAAAATAGTTTTCGAGATACAGTGTGTGTGCTGGCTTAATTCATTAAGCTGGCACACTCCGGTGATTAAATATTTTTCAAATACAGAATGCATTAAAACGATCAGTCGCAATTTAATACCAACAAAATAATCAGTTTAAATGCAATTTGGGCCTTTTTTTGATGTGTGTGCTGGCTTAATTCATTAAGCTGGCACACTCCGGTGATTAAATATTTTTCAAATACAGAATGCATGAAAACGATCAGTCGCAATTTAATACCAACAAAATAATCAGTTTAAATGCAATTTGGGCCTTTTTTTGATGTGTGTGCTGGCTTGATTTTCAAGCTGGCGCACTCCAAAAAATTATCATTTTGTAAGTCCTAAAGATTTACTGATGATAACACGCTTCAATCACAAATGGTAATGTAGCGGGTAGGGAACATGCCCCGGTTTTAGAATAGAGTCCAATAATCAACAAAAATTTGAGCGATTCATCTACATTCAATGTTACAAAGAGACGCATTATACTTTTACTATTTAATTATTATTATTACCATTTAAAATGTATGTAGTTTTCTTAAGTTTTTCTTGATTATCGAACCTTGTTTCCAACCAGGGACAAGTTTCCAACCCGATACATGTAGCTCATTTCATTACTGCATTGATGCAATACATTTCGGAACACAGAGTACCGAATGGGCTTCGTAAAATTCGATCATCAGTTTCCATTATCTTTGTGCAGCAATGCGGATGATATGAATATTTGACGAAATAATCTGTGTTTTGTGAATGCATTTAAACTTATTCGGATAAGTATTTTGATATCAGAATTTCAAAATTCAAAATACCAGATCCAGATGATCAGATGGCTGACAAATTAATGATATTATCAATTAATTGTCTAATGAAAGAGTATATATGGGTTGTTGGGATTGGTGACGATTATTTTAATGTAATGTTCAGAAAATTGAAAAAGGCAGTTCTGTAATAACCGCCATCTTTACGGAAGCCGTCTTTACAAATTTGGAAATAGAGCTTCGACTTTGATCCCATAATGGTCCAGTACCAATTCAGTACATACAATTTTGTTGAAATTTCATATACGACCTGTTATTGGTTTAAAATGATCATAAAAAATTCAGCCTCATATCTTACTGAACAACTGAGATATTTACTAGGTATTTTTCTACCCAATGGGCCGTCGTGGTTACTATTTTTTTGTATTTTTTATTTTAAGCGCGAGAATTCATTCTGTCAGTCTATAAAATATCCAACACCTAGTTTGCTAGCCACAGTAATTCCACATAAAAGTCAAGGTAAGTGGGCGGCCTGCGGCCGCATCTCAGGATTTAAAACTCCCAAAAATCCAACACCGGCTTCGCGGTGGCCTTCGGCCGCGGATCAGTCTATAAAATATCCAACACCTAGTTTGCTAGCCACAGTAATTCCACATAAAAGTCAAGGTAAGTGGGCGGCCTTCGGCCGCAGCTCAGGATTTAAAACTCCAAAAAATCCAACATCGGCTTCGCGGCGGCCTTCGGCCGCGGATCAGCCTATAAAATATCCAACACCAACAGCCTTCGGCGGCCTTTTGTGATCCCACTTACCTTAACTTTTATGTGAAATTACTGTGACTAGCAAACTAGGTGTTGGATATTTTATAGACTGATACGCGGCCGAAGGCCGCCGCGTAGCCGGTGTTGGATTTTTGGGAGTTTTAAATCCTGAGCTGCGGCCGCAGGCCGCCCACTTACCTTAAATTTTATGTGGAATTACTGTGGCTAGCAAACTAGGTGTTGGATATTTTATAGACTGATCCGCGGCCGAGCAGCTGAGCTGCGGCCGCAGGCCGCCCACTTACCTTAACTTTTATGTAGAAATACTGTAGCTAGCGAAGCCGGTAATAATTCCAATGGTGGCTTCTGAGGACTTACATCCTCGAATATATGCAACTCCGGCTATGTCCATTCTTAGAAGTTGTTATAAGCCCAACACGAAGAGGGGATTGTGACCGAAAAAAAAAACGGACATTAGGCCCAAAACTGTTATCATTAATTTATTTTTTCGGACATAACCCCCACACCAAAAATGGGGATTATGTCCGTGGGGATTATGTCACGGCACCGACAAATCATATATAGTCCACACAGCACAATATCACAACTGAAAATGTAAAACTTATTTTCAAATCAGCCGTTTACTTAAAAGCAAACTTATGTTTTCAATCTCAGCCGTTGAAAGCAATTAAAGCAATCGGCGCAATTTTTGGCTGACAAGTATTGCCACAGAATGAATTCTCGCGCTTAAAATAAAAAATACAAAAAAATAGTAACCACGACGGCCCATTGGGTAGAAAAATACCTAGTGAATATCTCAGTTGTTCAGTAAGATATGAGGCTGAATTTTTTATGATCATTTTAAACCAATAACAGGTCGTATATGAAATTTCAACAAAATTGTATGTACTGAATTGGTACTGGACCATTATGGGATCAAAGTCGAAGCTCTATTTCCAAATTTGTAAAGACGGCTTCCGTAAAGATGGCGGTTATTACAGAACTGCCTTTTTCAATTTTCTGAACATTACATTAAAATAATCGTCACCAATCCCAACAACCCATATATACTCTTTCATTAGACAATTAATTGATAATATCATTAATTTGTCAGCCATCTGATCATCTGGATCTGGTATTTTGAATTTTGAAATTCTGATATCAAAATACTTATCCGAATAAGTTTAAATGCATTCACAAAACACAGATTATTTCGTCAAATATTCATATCATCCGCATTGCTGCACAAAGATAATGGAAACTGATGATCGAATTTTACGAAGCCCATTCGGTACTCTGTGTTCCGAAATGTATTGCATCAATGCAGTAATGAAATGAGCTACATGTATCGGGTTGGAAACTTGTCCCTGGTTGGAAACAAGGTTCGATAATCAAGAAAAACTTAAGAAAACTACATACATTTTAAATGGTAATAATAATAATTAAATAGTAAAAGTATAATGCGTCTCTTTGTAACATTGAATGTAGATGAATCGCTCAAATTTTTGTTGATTATTGGACTCTATTCTAAAACCGGGGCATGTTCCCTACCCGCTACATTACCATTTGTGATTGAAGCGTGTTATCATCAGTAAATCTTTAGGACTTACAAAATGATAATTTTTTGGAGTGCGCCAGCTTGAAAATCAAGCCAGCACACACATCAAAAAAAGGCCCAAATTGCATTTAAACTGATTATTTTGTTGGTATTAAATTGCGACTGATCGTTTTCATGCATTCTGTATTTGAAAAATATTTAATCACCGGAGTGTGCCAGCTTAATGAATTAAGCCAGCACACACACTGTATCTCGAAAACTATTTTGGCGAAAAAATTTTTTATGTAGTAATAAAATAGCGATTAATGTGTGTTACTTTATTACCACATTCACACTTGAGTGTGCCGAATGTGCTGTGTCAGCTTAATATGGCTCTTACATCTCCATATACAAAGCAAGCAGACTGCCTACAGCTCCATATACAAAGCAATCAGACTGCCTACAGCTCCATATACAATGCAGGCAGCCAGCAACCAAACAAAGAAAATATCACAGTAACAATTTCATTTGTGAAACATACAACACAAAGGGTATAGCTTTTCATACATGAAAAATCAGAGTACTTCATCGATTTGCCGCTAGGTAGTTTCATTACTCAAAATATTTTCGATGCATAAAACAGTTTGTGAAAGAGAAATTATTATTTTTCATTTTTCAAAATATGTCCATTGTACAAAATATGTGTGTCCGAAAATATTTTGTATAAGAGAAATGCGTTTTACTTTCCATTATTCAAAATACTTTCATATACAAAGTCTCTGAAAAAATGTGTGCTCTGTGAGAAATGTGTTTCGAAAACTTTTATCGAAAAATTTTCTTCAGCGACGAAGCTCATTTTTGGTTCAATGGGTACGTCAACAAACAGAATTGTCGAATTTGGTCTGAAGAGCAACCAGAGGCAGTTCAAGAACTGCTAATGAATGTACCCTGAAAAATGCACAGTTTGGTACGGTTTGCGGGCTGGCGACATCATTGGACCGTACTTTTTCAAAAATAATGAAAATCGCAACTTAGCAGTCAATGGAGCAAGGTACCGTGCGATGATTACCGACGTTTTTTTTTGCCCATAATGGAAGGATAGGACTTGGTTGACATGTGGCTTCAACAAGACGGTGCCATATGCCACACGGCACGCAATACCATGCACCTATTGGGAGGCTAATTTAGTGAGCACTTAATCTCACGTTTCGGAGCAATCCATTGGCCGCCAAGATCATACGATTCGACTCCACTAGACTATTTTTTGTGGGACTACGTAAAATCTCTTGAGTACAGGGACAAGTCAGGCACAATTGCAGCACTGGAAGACAATATTACAGCTGTCATTGGTGAGATACCGGCCGAAATGATGGAAAAAGTATGCCAAAATTGAAGCTTACGGATGGACCACCTAGACGTAGCTACGGGCAACATTTACATAAAATAATCTTTAAAAAGTAAATGGCAAGAATTGATGTATCGCCTGAAATAAATATTTCATTCACTTTTGCAAATTTTCTGTTCTTTTTTTAATTTTCAAAAACCAAGCGCTTACAAAATCACTCTTTACATAGAAATATTCAAACCTAACGATTTCATTAGAATAAGCAGTTAAAGTTTTAATGGTATTGAACCTACCATTGGATTTAATTCTTGTGACGCAATCAAAGGCCTTTAACTTATTCCAGTCTTAAAGTACTATGACTTTTTTAACTTCGAAAAGGACCAATTTCTATAAAATTGATTTATATATGTTTACATTTATATAATTTATGGTATTTCACTTTGTTTTTTTGTTTATTGATTTATATATTTTCAATTTTGAGACAATCACTTTTTATGTATTTATTTAAGCAAATTTTTAATATATTTTTTTTTTTTTGCAATATGGCAACACTAAGCGGCGCTTTTTGCATATTAAAAATAGAAAAATCTACAAACACTTAAACAATTCGCAATTTAGCGACCGCCCGACAGCAAAACGGTTTGTAATTTAATTGAATTGAAGAATTTTGTGTATTAATCGATATAATTTTATCCGTCGCTCTCAATCGCACCCGACCCGACAGATGAGATACAATAGAAATTTATGCAAAAATAACTTTAATGTGTAATAAATAGAAAAATAAAAACGAAATCGAACATGACAAACGAAGCGAATGAATGAAATGAAACGAAAACAACAACAAAAAAACAAAAAACGATAATACGAGTACTTGAAAGTGGAAAATATCCATCGTGTAAACACGACGTGAGACAAAAGGACGTCACACGGTGGAACGCACAGTGGGACAGCTGAAGAAAGATTTGATAAAAATAAAATCACTACATAATCAGTATTGCTTATTTCTTTTTTCGCTTAAAATAGCGTCATGTTCGATTTTCAATATCACGCATAGTTTCTGAGATATGCGTTCACAAACTTTTTGGTACAAAAAAATAGTATTCTCTCGTAAGAAAACATTGATTTACTGAATTTAGTAGTTAAGCAACCGCTAACTTGTTTATTCAATAAAAAAGTTTCTATGCTATAAAGCTGACATTTATTAAAAAAAATTATTTAAAGTGTTTTTTTATTTTTTTACTTAAAGAGAAATATCTAGGCCTCTTCTGATTCCAATTTAGTTCGGAAATGAAATTGAAGTCTGTCATAGTTCCGACAATTTGGCTTATTTACCTTTTTTTGCATGGTTCTAAAAAATAAAAAAATCCAATTTTAATTCCGTTTCCGAAGCAAATCCGAAACGGAATTATTACAGGCCTGATTATTCAAAAATTGGAAATATAGCAATTTCGTAAAACAAAAATATGCTCTCCTTCAAAATGTTGAAAAAGGTTTGTTATCAATATATTAAAGGTTGGTTTTTATTACTGCGCAGAGGAGGCAGAGGCAGCTCTAGTCATTATATTTTGCGGCAAAGTTTCGATAGAATTTTAACATAGTACATTTTTTCAAACAAACTTTGGCCATTAAATATATAGCCGCTTGCTAAATGAAAGTAAATTTCTTGTTTTGTGTGCTGATGTTCGGCCAAGCTTAAAATTATGTTTTGAATATAAAATTGTAGGCTTTTTGGGTCAATAAATTTTTAAATACAAACTTATTTTATGTTTTTTTTTTCCAACGTTTCGGTGGGGGTTTCCACCTTCTTCAGGGACAACACAGGAGAACAAAAGGCGTGTGACACTTTTTCGATTTCGATTAAATTTCTAGCACGTGTTGATATTAAACGATAGGTAGCGTCTAAGTCTTAGGTTAGTGGCGGCCTGCATAAAAGTGCATCTGTCATTTAAACGTTTTAAGTTTTTTTTTTTAATTTCTCTCTCGTCAAGGCAAATTTTGTAAATACTCTAGAGCCCCGATTTACGTCGATCCGATTTGCGTTGTTGTTTTTTTTTTCATTGTTTTTGTCCATAAATACATAGTTTCCATAATAGTCCAAGAGCCCAGAGCCGCCAGACGTTACTTATTTTCTGAGTAACAAAATGTGTGGGATAGTGTAGTACTAGTATGTACTGTGAACGTATGCATACCCGTTAGCTTGGGCCGACGGCCAATTTACAGGCACCAGGTGCTAAAGGTACGTAAAATCATTACTTACTTTTTTTAAAATCTGAGTGCTGATTTTTGTATATGTATTGTAGAATAATGTTAAAAATTAATAATCAGCACTGCCAGACACTTCCCGTCAGCTGTAATTTCTACCAGATGCATTAAAGCTCGCAAAAAATAGCCGAACTTTACTTATATTATGAGTCTTGATTTTTTTATATGATACTCAGGGAAGTATTTTAATGCCTTTTGTAGACAGCCAGACCAATCTTAGGGGCCAAACATCCCCCAGACACAATTATGTTGTTGCTATAAATAACATTTTAATGCCTAGTTTAAAAAAAAAAAATACAGTTTTCAGTGGAAATTTTTACAGTGGATTAGTGAATATATTGATTATAATTAATACAATTTTTGGAGAGGTAATTGTGTCTGGGGAATTTTTGGCCCCTACGATTGGTCTGGCTGATTAAAAATGGATTGAAATACATCCCTGAGTATCATATAAAAATATCAAGACTCAGAATATAAGTAAAGTTTGGTTATTTTTTTGCGAGCTTTAAAGCGTCTGGTAGAAATTACCGCCGAAGGGAAGTGTCTGGCAGTGCTGATTATTAATTTTTAACATTATTCTACAATACATATACAAAAATCAGCACTCAGAATTTAAAAAAAGTAAGTAATGATTTTACGTACCTTTAGCACCTGGTGCCTGTAAATTGGCCGTCGGCCCAAGCTAACGGGTATGCATACGTTCACAGTACATACTAGTACTACACTATCCCACACATTTTGTTACTCAGAAAATAAGTAACGTCTGGCGGCTCTGGGCTCTTACTCTATAAGAATTCTTTGAATATTCTTTTTATTTTTCGGTCAAAGAGGGTAAATATTAAAAATTTGCAACAAACTATATACCATTTTAAAGGAAATAAATTAAGCTTTCTTAACTTGGTAAAAAAAGTTTTAGGTTAATAACACATTTTTTGGAAAAAATAACGATTTTAAAAAAAAATTGGACAAAATTTCAGAAAAGTCGTCATATATCCAAAGTTATGGGTTAGATTTCAAAGATTTGGCCATTAAATTATCTATCTTATGACACCCATATTTTTGATATCCATTTAGGTGTTTCCAACTTATAAGGATTTTTACAAATACTATATCCGCAACTTCCAAGCGACTTTTTTAGATCACATATTTGTGCTTAGAATAAAAAAGCACAAAAGTTTAGTAATTACCATTGGACACTGGGAGCTAAATTAAACTTAAGCCGTTAAAAAAATTTCTGACCCGATTAAAGCTGATAAATATAAATATTTACCCTCTTTTTATTAGCATATTATTTTTCACAATATAAATTCATCAACAACCAATATCTGCAAAAATATTAAAAAATAAATGCCTCCTTTGTCCCATTGTGCAACGCAGTGAGTGGTTAAAGGGAGAAAAGGAGAGCGGATAAACCCAGGGGCGCCCATCACAGCAGACGACATCGACGACGGCTGCTGCACATAATTAAAAAAAAAAAAAAAAAATATAACGAAACTAAGGCCGCAGCTGCCTTTTTTATTTTATTTTATTACACGACAAAACGATTCAACAAAAATTTCCCTTGTTTTTATTGTTGTTTTTGTTGGTGCCGCTGTTGTTTTTGCGCCTAAGCGCAATCATTCAAATCAAACGGCGATTAAAAACGTCTTACAAAATTCGTATTCAATTCAAAGAGGTGGAGAAAATTAAACGAATAACGAGATACAGATAAATATCATAATAAAATGAAATTAGCGAAAAATAATACAGATTTACGATTATTCATCATTCAACAACAACTACAACAACACGGCACTTCTCACAAAAATTCGCTCAATTTAGTTATACACAAGAAAACTATATTCAACAGCAACAACAATTCGCAAATCACAACTATTACCTTAATTTCATTGCTTAGTTTTTTATTAATTATTGTATTTATTTTAATATTTTTATTATGGTATTTGTGTGCTCATTTGTTTCAGCGCAAAAATTATGGATTGTTGTTGTTTACTTTAACTGTATGCAGCAGCAGAAGCAGAAGCACACCACCAACAAAATATAAATCGCAGTCAATTTTGCTGTCGGCTTCTGCCACTTCATGCTACACTGTGACCGTTGTTGTTGTTGTTATTTCATGTAAACAATGTTGCGCCGCTGCCCTGCAACGTCAAACGCGTCGTTCTGCCAACGTTTACGTATGTCAATTAACACAAGCATAATATAGCAAACAATAAAATTTAACGTAATAAAATAACAAAGTTTACACATACATTTGCATTGCGAAAAAATTTTTTGCGATGCTTTGCTGCCACTCTAAACTGCTACGGCTGCTGCTAAAATTTTGTTTTTTGCGGCCTTCTTTTTGTGTTTTTCTTTCTTTATTCTCTCATTTACACACTTTTGGTTCAGCTTTCTACCCTATTTCGTTCAATCCGAATGTTCATTTTCTACTGTGTTTTGACAATACTGCGCGCTCGTTTACACACATTCCACGCAAACGATTCGCGCTTTCACTCATGCACATACAGCACACTACTGACGTTATATATATGTATTGTTAAAAAAAAAACGTTGAATGAATGAAAAAAAAAATACACGAAAGACGAGAAGAAAAATTTTTCACTGCCTCAAATTCAGGTTTTCAATTTTTCAAATCCCAATTTTTCACATTTTTAACACAATTTTTTCATAAATTTTATGACACAAATTTAGCGGCTGACTGAAATTTTTGTTTTTTATTTATTTCAGCAATTTATTTTTGCGTTTTTATGTATTTTTTAAAAGTTTACATAGCACCAGTTTATTACACTGAGCTTTGCGATTGCGATGTATTGAGTTGACTGCTACAAAGCGAAGTGAGAGAACGCGTATGCTGAAGTTGGCTGCAATTGATTGCTATGAACATCAAATTTCATCTTTTAGCCTGCATCGCATCGTTCAAACTGATGCGACTGAGTGCCACAGAGGCCTATATTCAGATAAATGGACGTTTCCATAGCTTTTTTTTGTACCGTTTGCATATATAAAGGATTTTATTTTTTTCTATCAGCATATTTCTTTACATCCAGATAGGCATCACACCATTTTGAGCGACATTATCGCCACTACACTAATTCTGCGGCTAGTGATCAGGTCTCGAATATAAGTTTCGGTCACAGTCTACAGTGTCACAGAAAAAAAACTTACGGAAGGTAAATCATTCTGGGTTGTGCAGGAACAAAACTGGTAGCTCATTAATACAAAATAGTTACGAGGTCTGACCTAAGACTGACTTTTTGTAGGCTGACTAAACTATACAATAGGGTTCAATAGTCACGCAACTAATTAGTCGTATGTAGGTATAGGCTCTTAAGTCTATGTATATATCTTCAAAAAAACTGAAAGATATTGAAATTTTAATTTAAATTATAGAAAGGTTAAGGTTTTTTAATCCTGGGCAAAAATGTAATTCTTACATCACCAACTATTTAGTCGGCGAACAATTGCGGGTCAACTTAACTTTTTGATTGCGTTTAGTAGTTATAACACTTCTTAGTAATTTTGTATGCTAAAACTGTTGAGCCCCATCTCTTGAAGTGACGAATTTGTGCTCCTTAATTGAAAGCCGTGTCCAAGCTGTACAAAAGCTTTCGATGCGAACAAAAATTTGTGTACTTGCCAGTGTGGACACATGGCATTCAAAGCACGTGATGGCGCATGGGCTATGGGGATGTCCATAAATTACGTGAGGTATTTTTTTTGAAAATTAGAACTCCCCTCCCCTTGGTGAGATCTGTTGGGAGCCCTCCTCCCTCCCTTCCGTGAGACTTTCCTTATAATTTTTATATGTAATCTGCTATAATAATGTATGCTCTCTGCATTAAGAAGTTGACGTGAGATTTTTGTTGACCACCCCTCCTTTGGTGAGATTTTGCTGGACCCCTTCCCTATTTTGATTCCATATATTATGGTGAAATGGATGTGGAATCGAAATTTAAAATTAAAGTGAATTGGTTTTGGTGTGTCAAAAACCGATAGCGATAAACGTTCATAGTTACATTGGAAAGATTATACCCCGTTCACTACATTCAAATCGCATATAAAAATTAAATAGCAACTTTGCAAAGGTGAAGTGTCTGATATATAACGTCTCTGATTTTACAAACAAAGGGTTTTAGTTTTGGCTGTCTCTGCTTTTTTGTTCTGACATTTCAGAACACCTTCTTTACTTTGCTTAATTTTAATTTTAAAAATTAGTCGGACCACATAAATTTCGAATAAAGTTGAGAAAGTGTTGATTAATGTTGAAAACTAAAAATATAACAAGTGGGAAAAATGTGTAAGAAGTCAATACATGTAGTATATGTATTGAGAAAGTCGTAAAATGTGGTTGGCCAAAAAGTGTTCAAATTATTGAAAAATTTGGAATAATGTTAAAAGTGGTAGCTTTTGGTTCTTTTTTTTTTTTTGAGGCAGTTTTAAATTACATATGAAGTGATAGCCATAGACTTGGAAAAACAACAACAACAACAACAACATGGTAATGCTTCAAACAGTGCTTCGTCTAAAGTGTTTTCCAGCTCATAAATTCACTACAAAAAGTAAAGATGATTAGGTGAGTGCATCCTAAGGCTTAATTTTGTTGAAATATTAAACAAACAATACTTTTCTTATTTTATTACTGCGATAGACTTTATTATTTAATTTTGCTTTAATTTTAATTTAATTTTTATTTAATCGTATTCTTTGGGATTTTTTATGTAGTTTTACTATTTTATAGTATCAATTTATGATTATTTCTTTGCTGCACTTCAATTTTCTTTGGCAATTTTGTGTTTTACATTTGACATTTTCATTATATCTGACCTATAGGTTAGATTTACGCAATATTATCTCTTCAAATGGTTTGGGTTTTGTTTTTGAAATGTTATTGTAGTTTCTATTTCTGCGGCATTTAGTACTTTCACAATTGCGTTATTATTGTTTTGATTATTCATATGTGAGAAACTAGCAATGTTACTGCGATGTCACATTTAAAAATGTTGCTGCAACATGCTGCCGCATCACCTCGCAGCAAACTCAACAAAACAAAGTAGAGCTGAAAGAAGAAAAATCTGCAAAAAGTTAAAATGTGATTTTGATTTCGCGCGTTGCGCATGTGTTGCGGTGCCGCGGGCTGCTTCTTCCAGACCTATAATTAAGGATATATGAGAAAACTTTCCTGTAGTCGTATGTATCCTTAAATTTACCTCCAATAAAATTGAGATGATCATCATTAGACGATGATGCACCAGGATGCAATTTTATTTCTGTAACAAAAACAATACATTTTACATAGTTCCCAAGAGTTACTTCCATCCATATTAATGCTCACCATATAGACGCAAAGTGCCCTCAGCACGCCCCAGTGAATTTGTGCTTACACAGTGATAGGTGCCAACATCAGATGCGGAGAATGAACGTACCACCAATAGCATGATACCGCGATAGCCATCGCGTTTCTCGGTAATACCATATTTTGGCCTATTGCAAAAGCGTTTGTGTGAAAGTTTTTAAATTAAAAGCGCGTTGCACAAATTGCTTACCCATCTAGCAACATTTCCGGTTGCCCCGTTTCTAAATTTGTGCTGGATACGCTGTTAAATCCGCCGGATGTGCGTGCTCCTTTCAGCCAATACGAAACAGGTGAGGGTGAAGCTTCAACTTGACATTCGAGTTGTACATCGGACCCTAGGGGAGTTCCTAGCAATTGGCTTGGAGCGCGTACCATTGGAGCAACTGCAAAGTGAATGGAATGACGTTGATATCAAAAATGTACAATGTGTGTTTAAAATTATATATTTATCAGAAAGCTAAATTCATAAAAAGTAGTAAAAAAGTGGTTGTAGTTTTTGGAACTATGAGATTTCCTTGGGAAGCCAAGGACTTGTACTTCAAGGGATTACTATATACTACTACTAATATACTGTAATTTCATTAGCGGCGTAAAGCCTGAAGAAAAGTTTTATAAATATGTTACTCCAAGTTTTTTCATATCGATTTCCAACATTCTTCTTTTTGTTATTCTGTGTCTTGCTCTACAGCTGTCTGGGAAATCCCGCGCTTTTATGATGGATACAAAAAGCAAATTTTCTAGTAGTCAAATGAATCCGGTTTGAAGGACTATGTACAATTGATATAAGTACATATTAGTAATTTTATGGCATTTGGAGACCTTACTTCGGAAAGAAAAACTTCTTCCTACTTAGAATAGCTATATAAATAAAAACAAGCTGTCAATAGTTAAGTAGCGCTATCGACATTAGAACGTCCAAGAATGAGTGCGAATAATGTTCTTGAACTCAAGAAAAACTGTATCTCTTCTTTATTTTCAGATACAATACTGTTCCTATTCGTATTGCTGCTTCAATCAAATAATTCCAAAAAAAATTTTTATTAAGCGCCAAAATAAGTTCCCACTCAAAACTTCGCTCAAGAACTGCGTATGATTGGAAAAAGTGAAACGGGTCTAATCTTCCTGCAGAATGCACTTTTCCAATCGATTAACAGTTCATAAGTCTTTATAAATTGACAATTTTTGCTTCTCCTAAAAAATGATTAGTGACTAATCATAAAAATAAAATTGATGAAGAAAAATTTCTCAGCACTTTTCATCCAGACAGTTTTTTCAAAAGCTCATGCTAATTCACACGGTTCAGGAGTTGACAAAAATAAATTCTATTTTCTTTATTCATTTTTGAAATCCAAGCCGAAAGCACCCAGCGGCAAATATGTTATAAACAACACCGATGAATAGTTATACTCATTGTAGGTAATAATGCTCACAACTCCAGCCACAACTGTAAATTCGTTTTACAAAGAATGGATGTCCGCTTTGTAGGCAGCTTTCCTAGATCTCTATATACAATGTGTAACAAACGAAAGACAGATTGCCCTAAAACATCGCATACTAAGTGCATCTATAGTTTAGAGAGTCGCCTACAAATCCACACACAAAGCATGCAGCCAAAAGGCAAGACCCCCTACATCTCCATATACAAAGCAAGCAGACTGCCTACAGCTCTATATACTATGCAGGCAGCCAGCAAGCAGACTGCCTACAGCTTCATACACAAAGCAGGCATCCAGCATGCAATCTGCCTACAGCTCCATATACAAAGCAGGAAGCCAGCAAGCAAATAAACAAAATATCACAGTAACAACACAAAGGGTATAGCTTTTCATACATGAAAAATCAGAGTACTTCATCGACTTGCCGCTGGACATTTTGACATTTTTCCCTCTCTGAAAGGATATCGCAAATGCTGCTCATTTACACGGTTCATGATGGAATTATAAATAGGAATCCATAAGAAAATGTTCTCTCTCGAACGTGGAATATCGCGGAATTCCTCTATTCACATTGAAATTTATTATCAATTATACATATTGTTACGAAATGTCTGTCTCTTTGACAATAATTTCGATCTTTCACACTTTTCTGAGTTCGATCACTGGATTGTGTAACAATTAAAAACACACAAACTTATTTAGTTATAAAATGGTTTATTTTATTAACGTTCAAATTCTAATATTAATTTAACACTGTATAGAAAACTGTTTTGTTCTACTACGGATCACACTGTATTCACTTTATTGCTTATCGCTTCGCTGTTCTAACTCAACTGTGTCACTCAGCTCAGATGACAACCCTTTTATACTGCAGTCATCACTCTCTCGAATAATCCAGTACCTTCTAAGTGGCGTATATTCTACCATTATCCACAACCCACCAGTGCTACTTTGTAGCGTGCATTCTACCACTATCCACAATTCACCACAATTCACCAGCATGGCGCACTGACGTTGAGCTCACAATTATCCGGAATGTTAGATGCTAGATGGCGTTGTACGTTGTATGAATTTCACAATCTAGATGTCTCTATGTTATTGACTTTAATAGTGTACTGCAGCGTCTGTTCGGTTTATTATTTTTACACCATTACGCTAGATGGTGTATGCTAGCTAGTATCGTTTAGTTTCTTTCGTTGGTATTTATTTCAAGAGTCTTCTAGCATAAACCAAATTTCGCTACAATATTTTATTTATTTTCGTTTTTTTTTACACATCGCTGTTTTGATTGATCAAAATTAGAAATGATCACTAGTTATCACACGCGCAGTTTCTCTTCAGTGCATGTGTAATTGTGCTTTAAGACTTGTGGGACAGCAGTCTTGCTTCGTTCGCTTTTCAAATTAAACTGAATTGATTTTTGCGCTCTTCGCTTTATATGCGAATAGGTTATTCAAAATCAAAGCAAATAGAATGACAACCGATTAAATATCGATTTACTCTCACACTCTCTCAAAATGGCTAAAATTTCAGCACGCATGGCTCTCCCTAATGACTTTACCTTTATAATTGCATCGTGGATTGAAGAAATATTTTTTTCTTTATTTTCTTTTGAAATTCAACCCGGAATCCTGTTGTGTTTCCTCTCTTCATCTAACTCAATAAGTATTGAATCATGGTTATATAATGGTAAAATCATGTAGCATGCTGCATTTTTACTTGCAACGAAGTAGCTACCATGTTGAGTTGGTTGAGGAGGAAGATGATAGGTGATACCCTCCCACGTAGTCTTACGTTTTCTTGTAATCGCTCCCCGGCGCAATAAAGATTTTTTTTTTAGTGATTAAAGAAGATTGGTTTGCGCTATTTCGTTGATTAAACTCATTAAAACTATTGGGTACAAATGAACAGAACGTTTTCTGTTCATTGAAACTGTGAAAAATAAAATATATAAAAAACTACGAACTGAATAATATATAAAGCGGTTATTTTAAGCTGTTAAAAAGTCTTTTTTATGAACCACAAAGATCCTTATTAAAGACTTTTTCTTTTTTAAAATATATACTTACACTGAACGCTTAATGAAACTCGTTTACTAACTGCCGGTGGGACATCGTTTGAGGCAATACATAAATAGGCGCCCATTTGACGTCGTTCAAGACGCATCAATTTCAATGATGAGCCATTGTAGGATTCAACTATATTCAGTTCGTAAAACAAAAAAAAAGAAAAATCTCAAATTTAAGACCATGCAGTGTAAGAAATTTGAAAATTTTTACCTTTCAGCAATTCTCGACTGCTCGGTTTTCGTATTAAAATCATTTCGCCATCTTCACGACGCCATGTAACACGTGGCATAGGATTTCCGGTAGCCGTACAGGTGAGTGTGGCATCTTCACCTTCTTGTACAGCTAAATCAGCGGAGGATTCTTCGTTAATGATATCTGGAGGAACTGTAAAATACAATTGAATGGTTTTGCTTAGAAAATATGAAGCTAAATCTGCTCTGAGGACATTCGCACCTTGTACATCAATACAACCGATTTGTTTTTTCATTGGACTCGTGTTTATCTGGCACATATAGCAGCCACGATCACTTTCACGTAATTTACTGATTTTCAACTTCCACGTATGCATGTCCTCGTGCATAACGCTGATGCGTGCATTGTGCGTAACTACACGACCTTGTAGTGCGAGCACTGTCTGATCGGAGGCGCGTAACCAGCCAACCTAAAGCATAAAGGATATAGAAAGAAACAGAACATCATGACTTCTTGGTTTACCTTATTTTTGCCCAGATCTCTAACTGAGCACGCCAGTATCGCTTCTCTACCAGCTGGATATGTTACATTATTTATTGTGCCTATGAATTCTGGATCAGGATCCAATTGTGAGTTGAGATCTGTGGGTGATAATTGAAAATTTAATTGCCACTGTTATTTCTTACAAACTTGCAAATGCTTACCGTGCACAATTTGTGATGATGAATTCAGACATTTGGTGGATATGAATAAGAAGACAACGAGCAGTGGATTAAGTTTTTCCATTTTGATCACAGAGTTGGTTTTCTTATATTCGTAGATATTTTTATTGATATTCAACTGATACGTTTTTTGTTGCTCTTTTTTTCTTTGTATGATATAGTGGGTTTATTCTCAAATTTCGGTTTTCTGTTCAGTCGATAATAACTAAATTAAATAAAAAAAAAAGAATAAGTTTAATTTTTTAACGATTTTTCTAAAAAAAATATTTTGTAGAACTTTTTGCTTAGTTAGAAAAATTCATTAAATTACATGAAGGTCGTTCACATACTACGAAACCTGACTGGGACGGGTTGGGGGGAGGGAGGTCATGTGTAACGTCATATTGAAGAGATTGTTCTAATAAACGCAAGTTTCTATCGTTCATTAAAATTTTTTCATGTGATTAAAACTTGTGGTCAAATTGATTTTCGTCATGGAAAATTTTTATAGATCCTCCAAGGTAAAAATAAATTCTTTCTCTTTTTTTTCCTCATCATTCTGCCATATTGGTTGTTCCATTTTCGCTAGATTTGAACGAATGTTCTACTTTTTACAAACAACTTTGAAATTGAACATTATTTGTAATGGAACTGACAACTATTAGTAAAGACCGATGTTCCTGTAAATTTCTAAATTTACAAATCAATCATTGATTTTTCTGAAAAAAATATGACAAGACAGCAAATGGATAATTTCAGTTGTTAGCACACATCTATATGGGACATAACACGCCAAATCGGACACCATTTTGCCTCTCTAATTTTTTTTTGAACATTTGCTTTCTATGTTGCTAAGAGCGGGTTCATCAGTTTATGGCATATTTCGACAAAGAGGTGTAGTGAAAAACTTCAAAAATTGTCTCACGAACGACCTCTCTTATTGCATGCCATTTGCGAAGCTATTTATTTTGAAATTTCAGTCACCAGATAGGTAAATCTCTTTTGATGTCATTAAGTTAAATTTCAAAAATTAAAAAAAAAAAATTTATTGAGAATCGGTCATAAAAAAATGATCCACTTATTTTTTTTTGTTTTTGTATAAATTGCTGACTAGAATGTGAACAAAAACAAAATTGAAGAAAGAAAAACCATTTAAATTTTATTTCTACCCCAATGAATCGCTGCCTACATTTGCTGTTGCTGCTACTGTATCCACTTGTAGGCCTAAAGAAACCCATTTAGTTGCTCAATTTCAGTTTCACACTTCCGCATATCCTCACAACAACAACAACAAAGGGTCGTAACGACAATTAAATGCGCATCTCCTGAACAAGAAGTACAGGGAGGTACCAAAGTGGGAGTAGCAAAGAAAAAAAAACGTTAAAACAAAAACAAAATGAAATGTCAGCCAAGTGTAGAGCAAACATTTACATAAATCCAAGAAAAAAAAAAACTTAAACATACACAAATAAAGGCGGACAGACAAATAAACAGTGCCAAGACATGCAGTGATGCACACACATTTACACAGTGTTGTGGTCATTAGGGTGTTATTGAAAAAAAAAAAAAAAAATTACGAGCAGTGTTACTTACGACTTTTTTAATATTTAAGTTTTAATTAATGGTATCGAGCATTGCTCTTAGTTCAATAAAAAAAACAGGGCTACCAAGCATTAGCAACGAAAAATGAATCGAAAATTTTTGTGTGAGGTTTTGCAAAAACTTAATCCTAAAAACAGAACATTTAAAAAAAAAAAGTAACCAATAACCTTCTTTAGCACAAATATGTTGTTTTAAAAAAAAACTATTAAAATCGGTCCAGTATATTTTGCGCCAAAGCGTTACAAACCATTTCCATATAAGCAATTTTATATAAATGATATAGATTTTGTGTCCACGCAAAATAACGAATGACAAGCTTCATTTGGCTACGAATGATGTGAGATTATAAAAAGACGCTGGCAATGGACAAGCTACACGATACGAAAAGACAGTAGAGATCGCTGTCGATCAGCGATTTGTTGTAGCCGCGGGGAGGAAGATCCAAAACATCATGGCTCTGAATGATAGAAATTAATATGTCAAAAATCAGAACGTATATGGTATGTTATAACACAACTGGTTAAGGATTGAAATAGGTATAAAAATTCAAACCCATCAATCCTAATGGAGTTAAAGGATAATAGCAGTAGTAATAAAATCGATATGGTGCTGAGCAAGGAACGCCAAAACAGTCGTTCTGGCCATATTACTTATAATCAACAAGAGAATTACTGCTAATCTTGCTATGCTAATACTGAAGATGATAAAGAGGAGTTATTTAGAAGATTAAACTGTCTCTGATTTTGTGCCAATATATGGTTACGGAGATGCTTCAATGCTGAATCTTGAAATTCTTATCGAAGAAGACAACAAATCGAGCAAGTTGTTGTTATTGTTCGTGAGTCAATCGTAGCAGAAGTAGAAACTATGTCTGGTCCAGCTGATTCCCGATGCTCCAATTGGTGAATGCTTTTGTTTCAAAGTTGGTGAAGTTTTGCTTATCACTCTATCGCTCGCAACCAGTACCAGGTTGTAGCATAAATGCTACATTAATATACTGCAGATAAAGTCGATAAGTTGAAAGCTGTTGGTGTCATACATCGGACAAGTTTCGTAGGCTTTGTGAGAGAGGTCAAAGAAGTCCTCCGTCTTTGTTGCGGACATGTTATAATAATGATGTAAAGGTCAGCATTTATCATTTATAGCCTTAAAATTCATGTTTTTCTTAGATTTCTGCCAAAGTCCAACTATCTATTGCAACTTTCTCATTTCTTTATACCACTTTTAATGCAATTTATGTACTTCCTGGGTTGCTCTGAGTTCGGCAATATATTTTCTCGAACATACTTAAGTCTCTAATTAACTTTAGCTGTGTGGTGGTGCTTATACATTCCAGAAAGAAACACTCAATTCGTTATCAATGGGCATTAGCCTTTCTCGTGATCTACAGCTTATTGATGTTGTTTAAGGGATATGTGAAATTTTAGTAGCTTTAGTGCAGTAAGCAATTTTTTTTTTTTTTTTGACAACACCCTAAAGGTCATGCTATGGAAAAAACATTGCAAGTTTAGTGTATGCAACCTTTGAGTACACAAAAGACAGTAAAGACACTAAAAGCACAAAAGAAAATGAACGTGAGAGTGAGACAAGCACATGTAGTAAATTACACACACACAGAGATAAAAAAGTAGGCTTTCTGCCAAAAGAAAAAAAGCTGCACTTTTTCCATTCAAAAGGTTACAATACACGCGTATTGTAAATACAATTAACACGACTGTTGACGATGAGCAGCGTAACGGCAAGTGCAGAAGTTACGACGAGTTACAATTTAAAAACGAATGGCAAAAAGGACAAATACACTATGAGTGTGTATGTGTGTGTGTGTGTGTGAGTATGAATGGTCGCGTTTGCATGTTTGTTTTAATTTAAATAAATGAGCTACACACACACACACACAGAGGCTGGCGCTTGTGCTCCAATTTCCCCCCTACTCATCGCATATATCTCCGTAGTCTTCTTATTGCATTTCAGTTGATTCATTTGATGCAAAGCCAAATTGCTTAGACGCTTTACAAAATGTGCACTTAATGCCAGTTAATGTGTCAAGTAAAGTATTGGTATGTTTGTGTGTTTGCATGTGTATTAGACTGTTCGTTATTTCCTAGGTTTTCTTAAATCAAGTAAATGGGTGTATCAATGTTTTTGTTAAAAAATAAATAAATTTTCTGGCAATAAAAAAAAAATTTCTCCAGCATCCAGACCCTCAGCAGAAATGTCGGAACATTTTTTCTTTATAATTTCAAGAGCTTTAAAGAAAATATAAATTACACTGAAAAAAAAAAAAATTTTTTTCCAAAAGTTATGTTTGTTTCAGTGTATGTTATTTTTTTATGCCAAAAACTTTTTCTTAACAATAACCTAGTTCTGGAACTTAAAAAAGCGCACAATCTATATTATCTATACATATAAATAAAATGATAGTTTTCGATGTTCGCATATCACGCAAAAACTGCTTGATCAATTTCAATCAAATTTATTTAGGATTATTTCTTAGACGCTTGGTCTCAATCTCTAATTAAAGTTCTCACGATATTTCTGTTAAATATCAAAATATTTAAGTTTTAACATTGCAAAAAAACTAATTTCACATATAGAAACATGCATGTAAACATAACAAATCGTTGAATGGGAATTGAATGTGTTAGTTAGTGAGTGTGCTTTGTTTTTGGCCGTTCTCATGGCAATTTAAAAAATAATTGTTAATAAAGCAGAAAATTTTTAGAGAAAGTTTTTGACCAAAAAAAGTTTCGTTTAACCTTTTATTTTATTACTCGAAATCTAGTAAGCCTACAGACCAAATGTTATCTTATGAGCTTTTAAGAAAATCTAAAAATACGTTGAAAAAAATTTTATAGGATATAAAAAAAACTTTTTCCTGTGTAGGATATTTTTTTTAAAAGTAAATTAGAGTACAAAATTTTTCTATGTCACTTATTGCTTGGGTTCTGAACAAATCTATGCAAAAAAGAAAAAATAGCAGGCTTACAAATTCTTACTAATCGGCTTAAAAGTCACTGATGATTGCATTTAGCCATGGATGAAACTAGCCTTGGCCTATTTTCTGTTGTATTAATTTTTGCTTTGTTATTTTTTTGATGTTTAGACATACTGTACTGAACAGTAAGCTCAGTAAAATTAAATTTTATTTTTTGGAAAGAACTTTTAAAAATTAACGTACAGTCTAATATGTACTAACAGGCTTCCTTTGCCTGAGGTTCGTTGGCATCTGTTTTCTTAATTTCTCACTTATTTTATTTTATTTTTACTACATAATCTTTATCATCATCATCGTCTGCAACATCATCTTACGTTGTTCTCACACAACAACTTCAAAGGAATTGCGCCTGCCGCTTCCGCGTGTTGTTGGAGCACGCTGCTTCGTCAGGGTGTTAATTTTGCCTTTGAGGCATAATTTTACGTTGTGTGTGTGTGTAGTGTTTGTTTGCGCAATAAAATGAAAATGAAGCACACTTTAAATTGAAAAGAAAAAGAAAGCAAAATAAAAATATTTTGCCAAGAAAAAAAAAAAAAGTTAATTCACTTAAAATTTTATTATACAAAGTAAAAAAAAAACCGTAAATAAAATGGTTATGTTTATGGTAACTTCTTAAAGATATCTATAAATTTTGATACAAATTTATTTAAAAGTTATTGAAAAGTTAATTTTAATAATTGCCACTTTAGTTCTATCTAAATGGTAGCATTTGAAAGTTATTTAAAAAATTATCTTAAGTTAACAAGTAAATCAATATTTATTGTAATTGAAAAGCTATAAATTTTCCGATAATAATTAGATAACTTTTATGCTTCAAAGTCATGGTGGAATTTGTTTCTGTTCTAGTAATTGTTGTTGTAATTGGCTCTTGCTTGCAAAATTTTGCCCATCTATGGTCTATATAATTGATTAAAAGAATAGTCAACTTTCGCAAATCACTTATACAAATATCCCACCAGAATCTCCAGTCAAAGAAGATCTTATTTTGAGACTTATCTTGGAGCCTTTAACCAAAGCTGTGAAAGAGTGCATTCATTTTCAATTTTAATTCATGAGAAATTCGGCATTCAGAGTGTAGCTATTTAAAAATGAAGTCGCCTGTAGACTTCAATAACATAAGCCTGCATCCTTTTCTATTGTAAAGAATGCAATTATTCTGGTGACGTCATATTTTGGATTGAAATCATGATTGCAAGAATTGTGATTGCATTGAACTCAACTCAAATCACTTTGAAGTCGTTGAAGTCACTTGAAGTCGTTAAAGTCACTTGAAATCGCTGAATTTATTTAAATTGCACCCTTTTAACTCTTTAGATACGTAGATTATTTTCAATTAAACTCCATCAAAAAACATAGATGTTTACGATACTAGCTTAATTTCCCGGTGCTAGTCAGGCTTAAACGAAAGAAATGCTATGTGTACACAATTTATTCATTGAATTTATCGATCATATACACATATACATACACATTTACTTTTATATATATGTATAGAAGATATATTGAAATTATTTGGAATTAATTCAGAGCAGCTGACTTCAAGTGATTTCAACGACTTCAAGTGACTTCAACGACTTCAAGTAACTTCAGCGACTTCAAATGACTTCAGCGACTTCAAGTGACTTCAGCGACTTCAAGTGACTTCAGCGAATTGAAAGTGATTTGAGGTGACTTCAATGCAATCACAATTCTTCCTGCATTTTGGCAGTGACTTCAATGGATTTCAATTGAAAATGAATGCACACTTGCACAGCTCTGCCTTCAACTCTGCTAAGCAAACTAAGCAAAATGCAACGTAAACTATACCATAGAATAGTGCTATTTTAGTGCTGAAAAGAAAATTTTTGAAAAAATTAAGGTTTTTGAGATGGTAGCAATGGATATATGAAAATTTTTAGCAAAATGCAATTGACTCACATATTTAAGGTACACTTCACGATGACCAAGAACCCTATATCAAACTCTTGAAACCAGTTCACCAGTATAAGCTTCCACCAAATTGGTTTTTTCTTCCTGACTTCCTGAGTCTTAGCTTTGAAACCATTCATATAATGATTAGGTTCAATTACGTTTTTGTAAATCCCATACTTTAATGTTGTTTAAATTAAAATTCTCTACAAGCTAAGCTTTAATTTTTCTTTTAATTTCTAATAAAAAACCAACATTTCTAACCCCCACTGTGCGGTGATTTAAGCAAACATTTCTCAATAAATTTCAATTTGTATTATGAATTATATGTATTTTTATTGTAATTTATTAAATATTTTATAACTACCAATTAAACAAATTTACAGCCCGTGTCGAAACATAAATTAATAAATTAATTAATAAACCAAAAAAGGAAACAAGTTTAGAAAAATAGGCTATTTGTAACACATTTTCAAGCAACAAATCAATTTTCAACAACAACAGCAACTCAATTCATTCAATGCGATTCAACAGCAGCATAGCCAACCGATTTACAACAATAATGAAACGCAACAATAACACAAACAAACAACCACCACTTCAATAATAACAACAACCACAACAATAATAACAGTAGCAACAGCAGCGGCAACAAAAAGTCAACAATCAAGTTAAACACGCACACTAAAGCTGATTACAAATAATTCGGTATCACTTCACGTAGGCAGGCCTGGCCATCAAAACCATCACAATCATCATCATCATCATCATCATCAGCAGCAGCAGCATCGACACAAACAGTGTACCACCAGTTTGCCACCCAGCTAATTCCCGCACCATTCACTCATCCTCGCAGTAAAAGCAAACCACTTTCAACACTTGGCCTAATCCGCCACATGCCATAATCCATCCGTGCTGCTCGCTAACTCTATCAAGCATTTGGTCACATATTCCCCCCCCCTCCTTCTCGCCACTGTTTTTCCCTCCGTGCACAAATTGTTGCTCTTATTCGTAATAACCGAAATTTTGTGCTTAAGCTTAACAAAACAACTTTTTGTAATTATAATGAAAGAAAATTATACAGTCCAGGCTTATGGACGTACATACCACAGTGCACAATGGGGATGTTTTCCAATTTTCTTTGACAAAAATCGAAATTTTAAAATTGTTAATAGAACTTTTGTTTTTGTTGTGTAGTAGATGTCTCGCCTCTTTATAAAATCCCGCCCAAATTCAATCCGTGTATTAAATTTTATAATTTTAGCTACCACAAGTGCTAAGATAAAGCGTTATAAGCGTTTTTATCTTATGGGGAGTTCTACACCCCACTGCTCATTTTTCGCAAGATGATTAATGTAAATTTACATGCCATTATTAAATTAACTGCCAAAATAAAGCATTTAAAATCGAATTTTACTTAAGTAGGGAAATGTGGAGTCTTAAAAGTGTTCAAAAATAAAAAAAATCATTTGATAAGCTGTAATTAAAAACTTTTGCCAAGCTTTGTGCTATAATTTCAACTTAGCTGAATAACATAAAATTTCGACCAACAGCCTCAGAGCTCCAGTTTTTACTATAGTTCAATGATCATCAATTGCAAATCCACGAACGGAAGACCAATGAGATTAGGCCCTCATCCCGGAATTTAACATTGTTATGGAGATTTGCTTAATCATTTAGAATGTTGTACTATATGTACACATATTTAAACTTTAAGCCACCTCACCGCTCAAGCGGAATCCTTGTCCCGCCACTGATGTCATTTGCTTTCATAATAGATGGACGTTGTCACAAGTTATATTTCTTTATTCCATCTAACAATCTAACAATAATTTTTATAAGATTACAAAATGGCTGTTCAAGTTATATTCAACTTACAGCATTTTTACTTTAGAGTTAATAAGAAAAGTGGTTATGTATAGTTAAATACATATTTTTTTTGTTTTGTGCTTATCTGTTGACTATGACCCCTTTAGTTTATAAATTGAACCATCTTTACAATATGTTTTGAATTTATGCCAAAGAAAATTATATAATTTCCCATAGTGCAGTCTGAGTCGCACACTGACAGTGATGGCAAAAAAAAAAAACAAATTAAACATAAAATAAATTAGAATTAAAAGAAAAAGAAAAAAAAGAATGAACTTGGGTGTTTTGCCTAATGTTTTTATATCATCAACAGCATGATACTTTGTTCATAATATGGAGTATGAACAAATTGAAAAATTTCCAAATAGTGAAAAGTCACAGTGAAAGCATTACAATTAGTATTTTACAAATTATGCCGTTTCCCAAATGTTTAAAGTCAGAAGTAGGTTATTGATAGCATGCTAAGAAATTATAGCCACAAAAAGCAAAGTTACAAAGATCCCAACAATATATTCATATTTGGAAATTTATGTTGCACGGACGAAACCAAGTTATTACTTGCAAGTAGCTAAATATAGGGCTTAACTTTAATGATTCTTAAGATCAACGAAATGCAAAGTGAGAAGCAGATGTAGTGCCATGACCTTAAGCTCGGATTTATAAAGTTTAAATTCTTAAAGTCTACATTTCTTAATAGAACCTTCTAAAATTTCACTAAAACCAATAAGACCGCTTAGAAAATAAATTGTTTTTTTTTTTTTTTTAGAAAAAAACAAAAAGCGGCAGAGTAAGATTAGTAAACATTACAGTATTAACCCATAAAAAAATTATTTAAAAACTTTTTTGGTTCTTTAATTTATCTACGTTTAAAGAACTCCGAAAAAGCTTGTCATTTTGATAGTGAAGTATAGATAAGAAACCGACATAGTATTTCATTCTTGCAAGACTGAAACTGCGACCTAAAAAAAGTTTTTGTACTTGGAAAAAAATCTTAAATTAACTTTAGAGTTAAAATATTATTAAAAACCTACAAAAATGTTCTAAAATTTCAAAAACTCAATTAAAATAAATAGATCGGGATGACTCAAAAAAAAAAGCAGCAAATAAAATTTACTTAAAGCTATTGGATAATCTTTAGCTAACAAACATTAAAAAAGCAGAGTAATTGCAGAAAAATTGGTAAATTTCAAGACTGTACAAAAATAGTGGAAAGTTTTGTTAAAGTCAGCGTTGGCTGCTAACAAAAGCAAGTCAGTTGACAGGAAAATAGTAGCGTAATTGCAGAAAAATCGGTAAATTTCAAGACTGTACGAAAATATTGGAAAGTTTTGTAAAAGTCAGCATTGGCTGCTTAAAAAAAGCAAGTCTGTTTAAACAGGAAGTTAGTTAGCTTTAAACTATTTCTGAATTCAGTCAATTCTGGGATTGAACTCAGAACTTCGTTTAATAACAATATGTAGCAAAGGCTTCAGAAGGGTCCCAGACTAGGGGAAATATTGTTTTTTACAACAAACTATTTAATGCTATATAAAAAGGCATTATTACTATAAAAGTTGAATAAAGAGCTTTAAAATGAGGTACATTTTGTTGATTTAAAAAAATTAAATATTTTCAAGGTTTTTAAAATGGTATCCTATCAAAGCAATTTCACTTCTCAGCCAAATGTTCATATTTATGATTTGGAAAAGTTCAAGGTCAGATCAAGGTCAGATCAAGGTCTTAAGGTTTGTAGCTCTCAATCTTTTCTTATATATTTGTGACAAAAAAGAGCAACAGCATAAGTTGGCATAAGACAAATGGAGCTAAGGCCAATTTTCCATTTGTTTTGAGTGAAATTATTCTTTCGTTCTTCGGTAATTTGGTGGTACTTATTTAGGTCTTAATAATGCTCAAAAGTGGAAACCAAATTTCACCAAGAACTAATAGAAAATATGCTTCAAATCTATTTGACTTAAACCGATTTAAGCTGTTGTTCATTTATGGCACGATATTATACGGTATAATCCTTCATCTTACGCTTTCTATTGTTTGAAAGTAATTTTAATTAGGCTATACTGTAAACAAATTAATATAAACATCTAACGAACACACACATACACGCATTGCACACGCATAAACGCACACAAACTCAAAGGCAAACACACTTGAATCAATGCTGGCAAACAAACACACGGGGATTTACGGATTTGAGGTGGACCAGCTTATACAAATACGGGCATAATGCCGAGAGTATGATAAAACCAACGAAGGAAAAAATTGGAAAGAGAAAAAGAGAGAAAATATTAGAAAGGTTAAAAATCATGCATACAAAAAAAATTGAGAACAAAAACAACAACAAAAATAATTGATAACGTAATCAATTCACAAATTCTAAATCTTAATCCTCAGGCTAAAGCTGTGTGCACTCTGCCAAAGCGCACAAGGCAACCAAACAATTTTCTTTTGCCACCCTCCTCACTCGTATCAAGCTTGTTGGCTTTTTCACGGCGCACACGGCCAAAGACAAATATTTGCACAGCGCTACTAAAATAAAGAAAGAAAAACAAAGCAGAGCAGCTGAGGAAAAACCTTTGAAGAAAAATCATGAAATTCCTTTAGTACCAGTTGGAGAAAGAAAATCACTCGAGAGAAAATAAAGACGTAGGATAAAAACGGAAAAGAAAAGATAAAAAAAAAGAAATCAAATAGTGCAAGCTAAAGGAGGAAAAAAGAAAACACAAATAACAACAAATCTTGTTATAAACTGTGAAAAGAAAATTTTTTAAAAAATTACAAAAACAAATAAACAAAAAAAACGTAAAATTTTCATACTTCAGTATGCGAGGAGTTTCAGATGGTGTTAGAAATTGGAAAAGCCATAATAGCCCTAGTGAGAAATTCGCTTTCAAGATTTTTGCTTTACTTAGGACCATTAAGTACTTTACTGTATAAATTAATTTCTCCAATAAAACTCACTCACTTTATTACTTAAAAATTTATGAGATAATCTTTGTTTGTAAGTACTACTCCAAAGAGACTTTGTTAAACACCCTGTAACTCAGAGGGTTTTGAAGATTGACTGATCCTTCACACACAATATTTTACTCACAATGAACCATGTAATTGAATTCTAGAGTATAGTTCCTCTGTACCCTGTATTATATCTTATTTTAATATAAATATTAAATGTTGCTCATACGTCATGTTGTACAAAACATAGTTATTTTAATTGTTTAATTTAGAGCTTTAGTCTCAGCTCATAAGATAAGTAATTTTAGCGTGAGACTTAGCTTATTTCTCAATATTATAGGAACTACAATACCATGATGCTACAGGGTTGGCCAATAAATGTTTCATTATGAGCAGAGAAAAGACGAAATAATTGCAATAATTTGAGACTTATCTTAGACCCTTTAACCAGAGTTGTGAAAAAGTGCACTAATTTTCAATTTTAATTCATGAGAAGTTCCGCATTCAGAATGCAGCTATTTAAAAGTGAGTTGCCTGTAGACTTCAATACCATAAATCTGCAGCCTTTTCTATAGTAAAGAATGCAAATAATCTGGTGATGTCACATTTTGGATTGAAATCATGATTGCAATAATTGTGATTGCATTGAAGATAACTCAAATCACTTTGAAGTAGATGAATTCATTTGAAGTCGTTAGAGTCACTTGAAGCCATTTAAAATTGCACCCTTTTAGCTCTTTAAATACGTAGATTATTTTCAATTAAACTCCGTTGAAAAACACAGATGTTTATATTACTAGCTAAATTTCCCTGTGCTACTCGGGCTTAAACGAAAGAAATGCTATGTGGACACAATTTATTCATTGGATTTATCAATCATATACGTATATACATACACATTTACTTTTATATATATATGTATAGAAGATATATTGAAATTATTTGGAATTAACTCAGAGCAGCTGACTTCAAGTGCTTTCAGCGACTTCAAGTGACTTCAACGACTCCAAGTGACTTCAGCGACTTGAAAGTGATTTGAGGTGACTTCAATGCAATCAACATTCTTCCAATCATTATTCCAATCCAAAATGTGACGTCACCAGAATAATTGCATTCTTTACGGCTGCAGACTTATCTACAGGTGACTTCATTTTCAAATAGCTGCACTTGAATGCTGCATATTTGGCAGTGACTTCAATGGATTTCAATCGAAAATGAATGTACTCTTTCATAGCTCTACCTTTTACTCTGCAAAGCAAACTTAACAAAATGCAACGTAAGCTATGCCATAATTTTGTGCTTATTTTTTGCTAATTTATTGCTGAAAAAAAAAAATGTTTGTGCTGCTAAAATTTTGGAAAAATTATGGTTTTTGCTAGTTGAACGAGAAGGTAGCAAAGCATACATGAACATGTTTTAGTAAAATAAAATTCATCCATAGTTCATTGGAATAATTTTGATTTTTTTTTATTAAATAATGATTATTGATCTATAACAATTGTGTGTTAAAAGATAATATCAGACTTAAGTATATGAAAGATATTATTTTCAATAAAAACGAACTGAGCATCGATTTCAACTTAGGTAACTGACCCTTAACGTTACTATACGGTGATTTTTTAAGCATTTGGTTTTTGAAAATTGAAAAAAGAACAAAACATTTGCAACAGTGCATAAAATATTGATTTGAAGCGATACATCAATTCCAGCCATTTACTTTTTCAAAGATTATTTTATGTAAATGTTGCCCGCGGCTTCGCCTGAGGTGACCTATCTATAAGCTCCAATCTTGGCATAGTTTTTTCAGCATTTCGGCGAGTATCTCACCAATGGCAGCTGTAACGTTGTCTTCCAAGGCTGCAATTGTGGCTGGCTTGTTCCACAAAAAATAGTCTACTGGGGTCAAATCGCAAGATCTTGGCGCTAATGGACTGCTGCAAGTCGTGCCATGTGGCACCGTTTTGTTGAAAACACACGTCAACCAAGTCCAATTCTTCCATTTTGGGCAAAAAAAAGTCGATAATCATAGCACTGCACCTTGCTCCATTGACTGTAACGTTGCGATTTTCATTATTTTTGAGAAAGTACGGTCCATTGATGCCGCCGGCCCACAAGCCGCACCGAACAGTAAATTTTTCAGGGTGCATTAGCAGCTCTTGAACTGCCACTGGCCGCTCTTCAGACCAAATTCGACAAATTTGTTTGTTGACGTACCCATTGAGCCAAAAATGAGCTTCGGCGCTGAAGACAATTTTTCGATGTCAAATTGGATCTTCATCATTTCTCACAGAGCACGAATTCTGATAGTAAAATGCAATAATTTTCAAGCACTGCTCGTTTGTTAGTCTATTCATGGTAAAATGGCAAACCTTACAGAGCATTTTTGGCGTTGACTTATGTTACGAATCCCGCGTGAGGTGTCAAAAAATTTACACTGAAGAAACAAATAGCAAAAAAAATCACCCGTTGATTTTAAAATATTTTGAAGTAAAAGCTTAGAGGTGTTGCTGAGAGCTGGGGCCACTTTCCATTCAAGAAAAATCTTTAAAACTCTGGACAAATACAACTCAACTTCACACAAGTACCAGGTGATTCATTTCAAGGTACTATTTTACGTAGTGATTTTATGAAAGATCACGCGTGAGTCGTGTCAAACTGTCGTGGTATTTTTGTTCATTTTTGCAATGTTGCAAATTTACTAATTTCACAAATCTTCAGATTCTCCTAGATCATGTGATATCACACCTCATATGTACACATTCTACATGGATAAATCGGCTACGATTGGGGGAATTGGAAGCCAACATTACTCGCGTCATTGGGCAATTACATTTTGAAATGAACGAATGCGTAATTGAAATTTGGAACTTCAGAATAGACCATGTTAGCCGCAGGCATCGGTCAACATTTGAAAGAATGTCCTCGATAAAATTGAATTTTTGAAAATGTACCCTTTGCATATAAGAAGTTGTTAGTTCCACATTGTACATGCAAGTAAAAGACTCTAAACGAGGTCGTTCAGGAAAATTTCACATTTTTACAACGATGAACTAAAATTTCTTGAAACTATTTGCTTTCCAACGTTTTCAAAATTATTGAACAAAAAAAAAAATTAAACTAAAAAAATTGAAAGGCAAATAATCTCAAATCAATAGCATTTATTTAGTTTTGAGAGCGTGAAGACATCCAAAGATACTTCATCAGATTCGATGATATGTCCTTGACATCATTGACGTAAGATAGCTCTAGTAAATCGCTTTGTCCAGTCAAAGTCATTTTTGGTAACGACAAAACAGCTCTTGTCGACAAATCGCAGCTGCCTTAGAAGTTTCCAAAACCATGGTAGGCAATGTGCTATAATATTTAAAAATATTCGACTATGAAAAATGTGCAACCCAAGCAAAAAAGCTGCATAGCAACTGCTCGAGAAGATACCCTTATTGTCCGGAAATTTAAAAAAAAAGATCCGCATAAGCCCGCAAACTAAGTTCGGATGGCTATCAATGGCGAAAATGAAGCAGCGCCATCCGTAGACACAATTAATAGATGTTTCCGTGAAGTTGGACTCTTTAGACGGATTTCTCGGAAGAAGCCCCTATTGTCTGAACGGAACCGTGTCAGAGTGTCACCCGATACAAAAAATAATGTCCGCCGCCCTAGGTCAAAGAAGATTGACCCAAAGTACACCCGATATTCACTAAGGCATGGATGAGGAAGCATTATGCTTTGGGGTGATATGTGATGGTGCGGTGTCGGCTCACTGCGAAAAATTGAGAGCATTATGAACAGGTCCCATATATATTAGTATCCTAGAGAATGTAATGCTGCCTTCTTTGGACATAAATATGCCCGTAATTTGGATAATACAGCAAGGCAATGATTCGATGCACACTGCTCGGCTGGTCAAGCAATGGTTTACAGATCAATAAGTTACTCTATTTGACTGGCCATCTTGTACTCCTGATCTCAATCAAAATCGAGAACTTATGGCTAGTGGTAAAAAACAAAGTAAGCTTGCTCAAGATAAGCAACTTTGATAAGATGTGCGAAGAAACTAAGAAAATCTGGGAAATAGTTCCAAACAGTGTTTGTGACAATTTATTGAATTCGATGTCTCGCAAATGTTAAGCAGTAATTGATAGCAATGGCCTTGATAAAAAATATGGATAAAACTTCAATAAAATACTATATAAAACATAAAAAAATGGTGTGTCCTTAATGTATTTAAGTTTTTTTACAGAATTTTAAAAATTTTATTTATGTTTTTAAGTAAGGCAATAAGTTATTAAAGCTAATTTTGAGCAAATTTCAGATTTGTTTTATAAATAAAACAGCAATGTTGCCAAAAGTCATAGTATCCCTAATTAGTTGCAAGGAGCTGTATGTGACCAAGATGAAAGCTAAGCTTGCCAAAGATCCAAGATTAACCCAAGACAAGAAATCATTCGAAATAATATAATGATATAAGATAAGAAATTAGTACTCGATGCTCACAAGTAAAAGCTGTTTTTCGTTTTGATGAAATAAATCTGCATACTACAAAACAATGAATGCTTATTCAGTAGGAGTCTTATAAATTTTCTAATTTGCTTAAATTATTTTTAATCAACTCAAGATATTTTTAAACTTTTGCATGAAGAAAGCGTTAAAGTACAAAAGCTATTAAGCTGTAATAGCTAAACTCAATCAGACAGAGTTTATTGAACGAAACGTAGCAGTAAATTATAAAGTACTACCATTAAAAAAGTATAATAAATAATGAACAAGGTGTAATAAAATAAGC
Organism: Tricholauxania praeusta; assembly: GCA_949775025.1. NCBI lineage: Eukaryota > Metazoa > Arthropoda > Insecta > Diptera > Lauxaniidae > Tricholauxania > Tricholauxania praeusta. The sequence goes on from OX459029.1 coordinate 156,305,090, forward strand.
AATAAATAAAAACTTGTTTAACATGACGTATGAGCAACATAACGAATTTAATGTAACTCATACGACATGATGAACAACAATTATCAGAAGTCGCTTTGCAGAGTGGAGAGCAGAGTTTAATCCGTTTTTATATATTTTAAGCTCACAAAATACAAATTATTTTTTTTTCATTTTACTATAAGCTGATTGCAACATTAATAATTTTTCTTATTGGGTTCATAAAAACGAAAAAAAAAAACGATTTGAAATACAACGACAACGCTTTACGATTTTGCAATTTTATAGAAAATAAAAAAATGAATAAAAGCAAGGGTAAAACACTTCTTAAGAGTTGAAGTTGAGGTGGGAGAAAAGAAAAAAAATTTGTAGTGCATGCGGTGGCGGCGAAAGCAAAGGCAAACAAGAGGTGAGTTTTTGTTGGCAGATGAATAAGTGTATACGATTTTGAGAGTGCGGCGCATAGCACACAAAATATTCAATTGCCAATAATAGGTATACAGAATCAAAACACACACACACTCACACAAACACAAGCACGAAATACACAAAGGTGATTTTTCACGCACACATACACAAACTCACAAACAAACAGTTTTTCTGTTATAAAATGTACAAAGACATCCTTTGCGAAGAATGGACTAAAAACGTTCGGACATGCTTTGATGATTTGTTAGAAATTGTGGAGTGAAGATAAAGGAGCATCACTCTCATGCTTTAAATCAGAAAAGCACTAAGATGGTAAAAAAATGTTAGATAAAAAAAGGAAAAACTGGATAGAAAATTCTTTTGGGAAAAATTCAATTTGTAAAACATTTTCAAGGAATTTCAAGGATGCTGTGGTATAACTTACCTTTTTTTCAAATTTTCTTTTTTACACAATTTTTCTCAGCAGTTTTATGCGAAAATTTTCAAATATTACATCCGTATTTTCACATTATGCCTTTGTACTTTACATATCTCTAAGGATGCTGTTTTTTTTTCACTTTAAGTTTTCGCTATCCTTTTCATGATACTTAAGCATTTTCTTTTTTTTTTTTTTCTTGCTTTCTTTTTTATATATATTTTCACTAGTTATATGCACTATCAATCAGTTTGTATGTATGTATATTAATTTTTTTGAACTCCTTTTCGTTGAAAAAATGTTTTTCCTTTGTTCAGGATATTGCACCGCTCCTTGCAACACACATATTAAATAATACACAAAAATTCACACAAACACACGCAAGTAAGTAGAGATGTTGTTGCTGTTCCCATCGTCGTCGTATTCGCGTCGCATTCGTTTATATTATAGGAAGCAAGCCAAAATAATAACAAAAACAAAAACAACAACAACAATCAGTAGAAGAACTTAAATGCTACAGTTCACAATGTCAATGCGTTGTTGTTGTTGTTGTTGTTGTTGTAGCGCCTTAAAGTATGCTGCTGCTGCTGGTGCTGGTGCTACGACTAGCAAGTCGCTAAAATCCATCCTTTTGCATTGACTCCCTCTCAATAACTGAAACCCAATCATCATCATAGAATACACAGTAGTGGCTCCACTGGCTGGAGTATCAACGGCAGCAGCAGCAGCATCACTTCAATTTTGAGGCTCCCTATTTTCTACTACAAAATGCTGCGTTATAATTTTACTCCTTTACTTCGACAACTTTTGCTCTCTAAGAGTTGCATGCTCTCTTGCTCGACGACTGGTAGCACGACGACGCACATTTTATTCGCGTTACGTACGACGACAACGACGACGATGATGATGATGATGATGATGAGTGTATTCACCAAATTGTGCAAAATATTTCAAGTTCTTTCTTTCCTTATAATTTCGTTATTATTTTGTTTTTTTGGTTGATTTTGTTGCTTGGATGTTTGTTGGCTGCTTTCGCGCTCAACAACGTTGAGTACCAAATGCCGCAGCATTAAGTTAAGGGATAAAAGACGGTTTTTTTTATGTGAACGCTGTTTATGAAATTGATTTGAATCGAAGTAAAAGTAAATCAAAGGTTTTAAGAAGTTGTAGTCAAATCAATTTTTGAAAAGGTGGTGAGAAATGTACGTAGTATAAAAGTACTGAAAAACAATTTTTTATGAATTGGTCAACATGGCGTATGAGTAACATTTAATTTTATACATCATGATCAGTGACTGCAAGCAACTACATATAACCATGTGTTGATTTTTCTGTATACTTGCACGCTTTTCTAAGCGCCTTCTTGTTCTCATTTTTACGCTCTTTGAGCGCCATCTCGTTCTCTGCGTAGCACCGATCATGATGAACGAAACCAACGGAGATCAATTCGCTCACTTACTTCAAGAGTGGCATAACTCAAAAAACGTGATTTTTGAGTCAATGATGCAGAAATATCCGCCATTTCATGTTTTATTTTGTGTGAAAATATCAGAAAAGTATCTCATAAACTTATCTTGTGAGAAGAGTTTATGTGGACATATTTTTCATTATTTTCATATAAAAAGCAACTTATTGTAAAACTTTAAATGCGTTTTTCTCCCACTTTATGTTTTTTGAGTTATGCCAGTCTTGAAGTAAGTGAGCGAATTTATTTTTATTTAAATTAAATAAAGTAATAAAAAATTTAATTATCAAACTATGTGCTTTCGATGTGTGAAGGTTTCAAAAGTAATACAAGTTAATTATATTTTATAAAACATAATTAACAGTAGGTTAACTCAGGTTATTCGGTTGGTTATTGTTGTTTGGTATCTTTGAAAAACTTTGCATTAAAAATAAATCATATGGCTAGGCTAACGTGATCGTATGATCCGCGTTATTGAATTTCCGTTTCCGTTTTCTTCTTATGAAATATATCTTATTTTGGTAGGGTTTTGAGAAAGTGAAAGTAAAGACTTTTTTTTCTTAGTAAAAATTTTGACTTACTGAAATAAATCTCATTGCTGAAATATATCAGAATGTGAAAATGCGAACCCAAAAAAAAAAAAAAAAACAAAAATCATGAAGTTTTTCGGAGGAATTTTTGGATTTTTACACAAATTCTATGAATTTTTTCGTTGATCCGCGTTTTGCGAAAAATATTTGCTCACGTTAGAATGATACTTAATAGTACTTTTCGGAGACTTGTCTTATCAGAATGGGAAAAACAATTTTTTTATAACTCCGGTTAAGATACAAAGCATTGATTTTGACAAAAGTTCAGAGACTTCTTGGCATAATCAGTGAAACTCAATTTATCTGAAGTCAGAATTGGTAAGTGGAATTTTTGAGTTCAGTTATACTTAATTCCCCCGATGATGAGAAGAGCGAATTTATTTTCAAAAAATTGAAAAATGAACATACGATTTTATTGGATGTTTTTTTATTTAAAAAGAAATGTAGAATAAAAGTAAAGAACCACACACATATATATTTTCGTTTAATTTTATTTGAAGTCTTTTACTGTTTTTTTCAAATAGTTTCTACATTTTTTGTCCGATTTCCGCAAAATTATACTTATAATATTTGCAAAAGAATAGACTTTCATTTTTAATCTTCAAATTATGAAAAAGAAAGATTTTTTCATTCAAATGGAGCAATTGAAATTTAGTGGTTTTTAAAAAAGATCAAAAAAGTCAGCGCTTGTAACACCATCAAATCTTAACCGATTTAGACAAACAGCATCTTTCGGATGCTGTAAAGCGTTTTCAGTCGAAAAAAAAAAATTCATGGAGATATAGCCAAATAAATGGAAAATTGCAAAAAAGGGGTTTTTTGGGGATATCTCGAAAACGGTTTTTACAAAAAAAAAAAAAAATAATGGTTGTAATTTTTGCAATCTATGCCTCAAAATACATAGAAAAAAGTCTATGAGAAACCAGATCTCGAGATGAACCCCAAATTTGTAAACTAATGTAATTGAATATATTGGAGCTATGGCGTCTAGTGTAAAAGTACTTTTTGATTTCTAGCACAATATACATATGAGTCGATTTGGACTCATTGAAGAAAAATTGTCTACAACTCGAAAACCATTGAAGTTTATTACTTACAGTCTTCAATAATGTCATTGCTCTTGAAAAGATCTTAAAAACTTTGAGATTTAGAAACTAAAAGTGTTCAAGTCGTGAAAGTTTATACTAAGAAACTTCTTTAAAAACAAATCGACATGCTTTTATCTATTTCTCAAAAATGCAATTCAAGGGTAGCGCAGGAAAGGCAAAATTTCTTAATTTCGATATTTATGATATCATGAAAAATCTATGCGTCAGAAACTGAGCGTATTATAATTTTAAAAATTTATTTCAAAAATTATTTAACACTTGTCGACAACATTGCTGAAGTCGGCTAGGATGCTCTTAGCTTAGCGAAATTTGAGCTTGATATTTTAACATGTGGTATAAAGAGTTCAGAGCTTTGCATAGAAAAATTAAAATTTTAGTTTTAGCTCAAAATTCAGCTGACACTCTTATATATCGATACCTTTTATTTGCAAAAGTTACTGCACTTTGAAAAAAGTTAATTTTTTGATGAAAATGTGGAGATTGCTCATACGACTCGTTAACCGTAGTTATTGCGTGCGCTTGACCAAACACCACTTATCATTTGATATGCGAATTTTAAAACGATTTTTTTTAAAGCTTACAAAAAACCGCCTCAATTAACATTTCATTTAAAAAAATTTTAGACAAGTAGACAGGAATTCTTTATTTAGACAGGAATTCTTTATTTTTTTGGGGCCTTGAATAGACTTATGGTTGTACTCACATTAACGATTGATGAAAAGACTGTTTTTAGCTAATAACCTTTTTTTTTGTCTGTTTCAATGAAAGCGAGGTCCTTAACTTGTGAAAAATTAATTTCCAACGAACAAGCATATTTTCTGAATTTATTGTAATGCGGTGTTTTTTCAAGTGTTGTTATGAGTTCCGTTTTTTTGGTCATCAGTTTCACTTGGAGTGGCCCTCATACCGTAAAAAACCCTCAGCACTATGGGTTTTCGTCAAAAAGATTATTTTTTCGGATTGGCTTAAAATTTTTACTTTGCGTATGGGCATTTCCACGAAAACGAAAGTTTTTGTCCCGTGCGAAACCTTGGTTTTTTGCAATTATCTTGAAAACGTAAAATTGCCCAAATTCATCCATAGCACCAATCATAAAACTAATTAGGAGCTTTAAGTTAAACCTATTGTAAAAATAAAAATCCGCTTTATTTTGACTTTTATTTTTTTTTAAATATGTTCGACGGTCGAACGGGACCCAAGGAAATGACCATATAGAAAATAATATACATATACTTAGTATGTAAGCATATGTACATAATTTGGATTCTATCGAATCCCGATTAATAAATAAAAATATGATATATTGGGTCGTTTTTTGGTTTCAAGTGCAAACCGGGCCCATTAAGCAAAGCATAGGGCACCCAATTATATGTATATCCCATTTTTATTTATAAAGATATTCCCAAAAAAAATTCTTTAAAAAATTCCATAATACTTTTAACAACTGATCGTGCCAACACTCAGATAACGCCATAAGGTACCGCAGTCAAGCACTGAACTGAAAATGCTTCGGATGGGGTTAAAAAAAGAAATAGGAAATTAAGTGTATCCAATGATTTGGCAGAAAGACTCAACGTGCATTATTTCGGGCAGCAGATTGTCTATTATGTGATGAAATGTGCAAAATTTCAGTTGCTGCTGCTACTGCGGAATTTCAGTTGCTAAAAAGTTGCTATTAACAAATCTTCGAGTTCGAGTGTTTCACAAGATATAGAGGTTCGTGTCGGGTTCTTGAGGTCTTTATTCTGGCAATGAATATTTTTTTTTTGGTAAGCGAGGTCGACTTTTTGAGGAACTTGAATACATTTATATTGATTCAGACAAATTAAAGCTAAGAGAGTTTTCAATTTCTTCGTTTCAGATACCATGATAAGTATATCACGTTCGAATACTAGTGGTATTCACATCAGCCTCGTTAACTAGTTAGTTGTTATTCGTTAAATTTGTATACACATTTTGCTTTTGTAAATTTATCGAACTAACGAGTAACTAGTTTACATGCCTGTTATAACGATCAGCTGGTCAGAGTTTCATTTCCATTTGAGTTCGTTGCCAAAAAAAAAAACAGTACAAAAAAAATACAAAATCAGCTGTTACTGCCAGGTTAACGATATAAAACAGAAGATTTGTCTTCACAGTTGAAAGCTTTACCAAATTACCAACTAACGAATTATCAAACTAACGAGATTGGTGTGAATACCACTAATGTAACTTAAGCTCCGGGGTTCTATAAATTATCAGATAAAAAAAATTTAATCATAAATCGTTAAAAATGGATGACAAAAATCAAAACGACATAAATAAATTCAATTATTTTTGGTGTATATCGATCGACAAAACAGAGTTATAGTGTTTTCTGATTGCAAGATTGGTCGTCGATGGCAAATCTACAAAACTGAAAGGATTTGAGCTGGGATCAAGAAAGCTGCATTAGCTTATCACATAATTTTTAATGAGTTGTTAGCCAGTAATACACAGACTCTAACAATAGATTCTTATACCTACATACCACACATGCACTTCAATTTAATAAAAAGCAAGCAATTTTAAGAATGAAACTATTTACCAAAAAATAAATAAAATCAAAAAATATAAAATTGGGACAAATCATCAACCCTGTGTAGTTTTAGCTTTTATTTGTTTATTTAAGCTGCTTTCTTGGGTCGGTCGCATAGCCCACAAGCACAACATCACTACCACCAAATCTGGCCATAATATTTGGCGGCCGCCGCACTCAAAAGCCAACACATTTACTTGCATATATTTACGAGCAAACCATAACGTGCTGCCCTAGCCTAATGTCAAGAGAGTGAAAGCACTCCATAAGGGAGAGCGTGCGTCACACAAGAGCGGAAATTGACTAGACGTTATGACGCTGTGTGTGTGTGTGCTCTGCTCGTTCTCATGTACATGCAAAGGAAGAGTAGTTATACACAACTACTGAAAGAAAATTGAAGAATTGAAGAAAAAAAAAAGCACAAAAATAATAAAGCAAAGGAATAAATAAAAATTGAGGATGCAGCTGCTACACTTTTTCCAGTGCCGAACGACATTATTTTACTTTAAGCACTTATTTTTTTTTGTGCTTTCGCAATGATTCCTTTAGTTGTTTTTCATGCTATTTTCGTTTTTTTTTTTGACTCTTCAGTTTTTTTTTATGGGCATAACAAACAAAAAACAAAAGAATGAAATAGAAAAATTATAGAAGTTTTTTTGTTTTTTAAAAAAAGTTCATATTTGAATTTGTAGCATGAAGGACAGTCGTTAAATTTGTTACTGCAATGGAAATAATCCTTTGATTTAAGTATTTTTTTTTTGTTTTTCATCCACTGCCGTTGTTGTATAAGTTTTTTCTTTTGAGAAAAGTTTGGTTTTTGTAGCGCAAAAAAAAACAGAAAGTTTTTTATTTGTGAGCCTACTAGAAATTGTAACTCTTTGCAGAAAAACATTTTAAGGACTTTCTGCTTATAAAATGAGAGTTGTTTATTAAGGGGTATTATATATTGGTTGTCGATAGTGTGGCTTAAAATAAAGTATTCTGTACAGTTAATAATAGTCTTAATTAATTTATGCAGAGGCAGTCCATACCTATGATGTAATGATGTGTATCCATATAAATAAAATGATAGCCGTTTTCGATGTTCGCGCATCACGTAAAAATTATTGGATCAATTTTGATTAAATTTGTTTATTTTTACTCCTTAGACGCTTAGTCTCAATCTCCAATTAAAATTATCACAATATTGCTGTTAAATATCAAAATATGAAAGTTTTAAAATTGCTTAAAATATGAATTTCACACAAAGAAAAAAAGGATGCAAGCATAACAAATCGTTTAACCCTTTGAGTACCATAAGCTTTTGAAATGTGATCCAATGAAATCAAAGCATGAGTATGCGAAACATGCGAAAATCATAAAGTATGATTTTAGATTTCGAGAAATTTTATAGGATATATAGGCCCAATGAGCCTGCAGGGAGTCCAATTTATTTAAAAATTATTTTCTAATGTTACATGAATAATTAGTATCTTATATCAAAATAAAAATAAACCATTATAATTCACTTTTATATCGAATTTAAGTTAAAAATATTTAAAAGTAGACATTTTTGCTTGCTTTTGTAACATAATTAAAATGATTTTGTGTTAAACCTTGTTTTGAAGAATATATTGGTTTTTGAGACACATGTGTCCCTTGGTCCTCAAAGGGTTAATGAGAAGTTAATGTGTTTGTGTGTGTTTTTGTCTCTCCCATGGCAATACAATGGAATATTTATAATAGAGAAACAACAAATCTTACTATCGTTCTCATTCTCAATTTGTCAATTTAAATTGCAAACAACAACAAAAACGCGGGATTTGTGAAGAATGGTCAAAAATAACAGTAGAGGTCCACTAAAAAAAAATTAAGTCACAGAAAAAATTAAACCGGCTACGCATACAAAGTCGCGGGCGTCAGCTAGTAACTAATATAATCCTAAACTATACATAGAAGGATAACAAGGACTTAGTCTAATAGATAAGAGCATAACACTTCAACATTTTTCGAATTTGGAATTTTTCAAATTTCTCAATATTTTTCAAGTTTTTTGATTTTTCGATTTCTTCAACATTTTTTTTTTGACTTTTTCCTTTTTTTCTCGATTTCTCCAAATTTTTTCTTCAACATTTTTCGAGTTGTTCAACATGTTTCGACCATTTCAATATTTATTGACTAATGTTCTTGACTTTATTCGGTTTTTTCGACTTTTCAACATTTTTCTACAATTATTTTGGATTGTTTAAAATTGATATTTTTCGAATTTCTCAAAATTATTCGATATATTCAAATTTGTTCAACTTTTTCCATTGATACTATTCGATTTTCTCGATATTTTACTACTTACATTTTTTAACATTTATTGGCTTTTTGGAAAATATTTGGCAATTTTCGACATTATTCAACCATTTCGCCGTTATTACTTTTATCGAGTCATTCGGAATTTTTTGACATCATTTAAAATTCGTTTACTTTTTCGGAAATATTCGATTTGCTCTATATTTTTCTACAACTTTCGACCATTTCGCATATATGAATTTTATTGACTCACATGGCATTTTTTGAATTATTCGTAATTTCTTGGTATTTTTTAAAGATCGCTGACTTTCTTGATATGTGTATGTCAATTATATAAAAAAAACAAATATTTCCATATATGAGCTGTTTATTTGAAAGTAGTGCTAGGTTATGTAACTTGAAATGAACTGTATAAAATTTATTTTATTTTTTCTTCTCAGCGAAGAGCATTGGCCTCTGTTTTAGCATTAAACCTAAAGAAAATTTGCCAAAATTTCAGCTTCCTGGATCAAACCTGTTAACGGCGCAAACCAATTTTTTCCAAGACTTTTTGAATGAAATTATTTGACAAAAAATCATTTTATTTTTCAACATAGTCTCCTTTGAGCTCTATACACTTCGTCCAACGTTTCTCCCATTTTCTTATCCTTTCCAAAAAATAAGTTTTCTCGAGGTCCACAAATTGGTATTTATTTGTGAGATGATTTCATCATTGTAGTCAAATATCTTTCCGCGAGCCATTTCTTTAACTTTGAAAACAAAAAAGAGTCTCTCGGGGCTAAATCCTGAGAATAGGGCGAATGAGGGAGCAATTCGTAGCCCAATTCATGAAATTTCGCCATCGAGACTACACATGTGTGCACCCTTGAATTGTCTTGGGGAAGAAGAACTTTTTTCTTGACCGTTTTTTTTCAAATCGTCATTGAATCGGTCCAATAAGTTGGCAAAATATTCGCCCTTCTGAAGGTAATAAATGTGGATTATACCACAGTCATCCCAAAAAACAGTCGCCATAGCTTTATTGGCTGACAAGCCCATCTTGGTCTACTTCGGCGCCTATTCGCCCGGAGAAACCCACTGTTTTGGCTGCTGCATAGTCTCTGGTGCGTTGTGGTGAATTCATGTTTCGTCCTCGTAATTAACATGGAAAAAATTTTAGAAGATGGCATTTGGGAGAATTTGCTTTAAATCCAATGCTAAGATATTGGCAAAAAAAATAAACAAAATTTAAAAAAATAATGTCAGACATCTCTCTTCTCGTTGGCTAAATAGGACCTCCACAAACTTTTCCCCGAATCACGTACTTTCTGCTCCAGCGAACATTCGCACGTTGATTAAGAACGGCGGCGTTTGCTTATACCTAACTGTGTTGATTAAATTGTATCGTTTTCTAATGATTTTTTTTAAAACGAATTTTTTTTTTTTCTAAAAATCGTCATTTTTTCAGCATTTACTTGTCACAAAATTTATGTGTTCTCGTAGCAACCATAAACAAAAAAACAAAAAAAAAAAAATCACCCCATAAGCTTCAAATGTCAGTTAAATCACAAAATTCGTTTCCTAATCGATGCTTTACTGCCTCACATAGGGATTTATTTGAAAGCTGCACAAGTAGATTTCACTTAAAGGTTTTTACCCCACCACCACCACCACCACCGCCACTGCTGCTGCAACTAAACTGCCTGCTGTTGCTTTAAAACAAAGTCGTAACATATTTATTAACAATGTCTTAAGTACGACATATACATACGTAGATATGTACACATATGTATGCTTGTATGTGTGCAACAATTTCATACTCAAATGTCTGTCATAATAAGTGCGCATTTTGTTTTTGTGCGCGTTCGTTACTCATAAGTAGACGCATGATGTAGTAATATTACAATAACATTTTTCTTTATTATTATTGATTTTGTTTTTGCTATACAATAAATATTAAGAATCCTTTGCTCCTTCCAAGTATCCTTCATCTTCTAAGAAAACTCATTCATATTTTCATATTAATTTGAATGGACTTTCACATCAAGCAGAGGGATATAAATAAGAAAGTTATTGCGAAATGCGCCTCAGGAGCTGTCGTTTCACTGAATAAATTTGTGGATTTTGTATGAAATGCTACCATATACGATATATTATGAGTTTTGTCTTAAAGAGATAATATAAAAAAATATATGAAACGAAAGTTAATGCTTTCAATAAATCGAAGTCTCTTTAAATGTAATTAATAGCGTTGTTAATAAAACTCAATAGACGTTTATAACATTGAAATATATTCATTGTATATGTGGCAAAATTGAATGCGAAAAAAAATTATTTTCATAACTTGGACTGCATAAGCCCGCCTATTCGCGGTTGCCAGAAAATGGTTGGCACTTGAACCCAATTATTTCTCATTGCGTAAATTTATACACCATTAACTAGATAATACATTTAGCTACTCACCAGTAAAACTATGCAACCGATCAAATCTATATAAATAAAATAATAGCCGTTTTCAATGTTCGCGCATCACGCAAAAACTACTGGACCAATTTTGATTGAATTTGTTTAGTTTTATTCTTTAGTCGCTTGGTCTCAAAATACAATTAAAGTTATCACGATATTTTTGTTAAATATCAAAATATTTAAGTTTTAAAATTGCTACAACAATTTATTTCACACATAGAAACAAGCATATAAGCATAACAAATCGTTGAATCGGAATTCAATGTGTTAGTCGGTGTGTGTGCTTTGTTTTTTTCGTTCCCATGGCAATTTAAAAAAAAAATAAATTGTTTACTAAAAATTTTGAATAAAATTTTGAAATGTCATAACAGTCAAACGAAGCATGAGAAGTCGCACGAAATGTGTCAACACATAAGTTGTAACCTTGACTAAGGGGCGTACTGAGCTAATACTTCAAAAAAAAAAAAAAAGAAAAAAAAAATTATGTATGGAGACTTTACCCATTCAGCTATAGCCCGCCAAAAGGCGGTGGTATGCATTAACGGGTTAAATCAGCTCTATTTCTACTTATATTGGCAAATGATATCATCACCAAAACTATGCTCTAACTCGCTTAGCAATGTAGTGCTTGAATAATATATCTCTAGCTATTTCCAACTCTGACTAGCTGTTACCGATTCCTAACAATCACTCTCCATAATTCGTTTTCTTGTGTCTTTTAAATCCTTTCAGAGCATAGTGCTTTGACAAAACACTTCCAACATGCACGCTCAGTAGTGAGTGTTCAACATTTTCCCGATTCACGTATTTCCTGCTCTAGCGAACGTTTCCATGATGATCTACGTTATTTTGCGCCACGACACTTTCTATTAAGTGGACACCAAGCGACCCTGTTTGCTCCCTATATTAGGTGTATGTTACAACATATCTTGTTTCCAACACTTTCCAAATTGGCACTCCATAATGCTGTCAAAGGCAATAGTGAAGTCAACATAGCAATGATAGCATAGCAGAGATATCATGACTATTTTTCGAGATTACTTTGAAAAAAGTATTTAAAACTTAAGCAAAAAGTATTGAAATTTTGTAAAAACGGCAAATACACTCAGGGGAAATCGCTTTGTAAATTTCAAAATTTGATTTTTAATTTAAAGTTGAAAGTAGTAAAAATAAGATTTTTTCTCTTTATGAAATGTATTAAGAATTATGTACTTTTTCAACTTTACTTCAATCGTAAAAATCTATTAATTGCATTTCAAAGTTGTAAAGTATTTGATATTACACTTTTTTGATTTAACATTTTGTCACTTTGAATCAAATATGAAATCACTTTAAATCAATGTGGATTCTTTTTGAACTCAAATCATAAATGTCTTCAAATTAAAAATTTTTGACCTTGGCTCAAATATCGCTGTATAGTACGCACCATTCTACAAATTTTATATTAAAAACATTTTTTCCAAAGCATTGCTTTTGAACATAAGGCAAAATACTTTTGCGCAAAATAACTCCATATAAAAAAAATAATGACGTTGAAGAAAAAAAAAAAAAAACATTTCCGCTAAATTGTCTAGCACGTAACAATGGAAATTCCCACTAACTATTTTCATTTAATTTATTGACTGTTTATAGTTACGCTTGATATGAAGTTGTCAAACAATTTGCTGCCCAAAAACCACTTATATGCTGACAATTTGTTTATCATTTACATAAATTCACAAAACGCTAAATTTCAATTGCAAATACAATAATATTGACTAAATTGATGTTGCTTTTAAATGTTTTTTTTTTTTTAATAATTCTTATGTAAATTATATTAGTAACAGAGTCAAACCGCAATTCACCGACTACACTGATTGTTGTTTGCAGACATTGGGTAATTAAATTAAAAAATTAATGTATTGCTTTAGTTGAGTAAGCATAATATGTTTGAATCGACTATTTACTTACAAATGTTAAATGCTTAATAAAAAAAAAAAAAACATCGCTTCAACTTTACACATTTTTAAAAGCATTTTACGCATTATCATGCATGGCCACGGGTCTAATCAATAAGCCCAAAGTTCAACTTATGTGACGGCAAAATCTGTGAATGCAGTGTTGTTGGGGATTCTTTCGAGGATAAGGTACATAAAGTCAAGTAAATCGTTTTCTCAAAAAAGAGCTCGAATCAAAATTCTAACCATTGATTGATGAAAATAAAAAATTATAGATATTTTGTACCACTACAAGAAAAGTAATGTTAAACGTGAATGTGCAAATGGTGTCAAATGTCATAGCACTTTGACATTTTTGCTGTAGACAAATCAAAAATTAGTTGGCAACAAGCAATGGAGCTCACACAGCTCGGGGCAACGATACAGATTTTGAATCTTCCGTTTTTGGAAATTGAATTGTCAGATCTGACTTCTTATTTTGAAGCTTTTTAAAAACTCGTGTTCATCACAAGCAACCACCTTGCAAGTCTTGAAAGTCAACATTGAAGAATAAATCACCAATTTGAAGCCAAACGTTTTGCGAGCAATAATTCAAAATACCGTAAAACGAGCATAAATTTGAATCAACTTAGGAGTTAGTCATATGACCGATATCATTTTTTCAACTTAATGTCATCAATTTTACATCTTCAAATAAACTTTCCATGAAAACAGAGCCCAACTCTTTTCATTTCTAACAAAATGGCAGCCAATTCACATTACTGAAATCAAAAGATTCGTTGTAACAACAGGCACCTTCATATTGGACAATGAAAAGAACAGTATTTACTAATAAGATTGAAGAAGATAGATTGTGGTATCACTATAGACTCCCGGCGACGAAGGGGGACAAAAGAGGCACAAGATTTGGGGCGACAAAATGCTCCACATAATATTAAATAAAAACTTACATTTGATCAATAACTTCCAAATTGTATTGAATTTGATGACCATAAATATACAGTGAAACCTCTATAAGTCGAACCGCGATAAGTTGAAAAAATCCCAAACTCGAAAAAATGTTGTGTTCCCTTCCTTTCAAGCATCTCGAACAAAGCAATGTTTGATTTTACAACCTTTAAAACTCGATTATTTGAAACGAATTACCTCTATAGCTCGAAGAAACATAAGATACCGACCTTAAGAATATGCCCACAATGTACATTATTGTTTCTTAGAAATCAATGTAAAAGCCTTTTTATACAATAAACCGATTCTATGAAATTATAAAGGAATTTATGACTGACGTTAACGACGTGACGTGGTCGAAGTCCTCCATAAGTCGGAAACTCTATAACTCAAAATTTTCGGCGTTTCCCTTCAAATTCGACTTACAGAGGTTCTACTGTAATACAAATAAATACTTTTTTAATAAGTTTGGTATTATAGGTATTTACATCCTTAGTTTCAGCCGCCAATACTAAACACTTTGATTCAAATTATTTATCAACTTTTTAACTTCTATTTACGCAACTACTCATGGTTACCAAGTGACCAGGACTGACCCGGCCTGGCCTGAGAATTTTGTCTCAAAACCAGTGGCCTGGTAGGAATCCAGAAATCTCTGAAATAGTTGAGAACTTAACGAATTCATTTTGTAACACATATTGCTGAGCAAAAAACAAAATAATGGGTTCATGGTCAAAATTGCTGACAAAATATCGTAAGACTTTTCGCATGCAACTCTGCACTTTCATCTTAAATTAAATTTTGAGCGCTTGGTGTATTTCGGTGTGGTATATTTTATTTTTTATCATATTCCAATTTGAAATTGAACTCATATCAAATGTATCAATGTTCACAAAGTAATAACACAAATCTTAGCCATGATACCTCTATCAAGTTATAAATTTTCATTATTGAAAATATTAAAATTAATCCATAAAAGCAGTAAAACTCAAGCAGTCCGATAATCTCTGTATGCAAGTGCTGCTGTATTTACTTACACACTCGTCGTACATGAGTTTGTATTTGTTTTTCTATGCTAATGCACTTTTATTTCATTAACACACAAATACCAACAGCACAACGAACAGAAAAAATAACATCGACACACATAGACACAGTGAAGCAAACAACCAGTCACACTAATGCACTTTATTTGGGATTTGTTAATTTTTTTTTTTTGTTTTCGCAAATCCTTTTAATTCACTTTCCCCACATACAGTTACGCTGTGTGTGTGTGTGTGTACGCAAACATGCGAAGTACACATACACTAACAAGGAAAGTACATTTTTCTTGTAATTAATTTAAAATATTATTTTTTATGTAGGTAGGTGCTTGTAGTTAAGAAAGAAAACAACAAAACTGGAAAAGCGTAAAATGAAAATGAAAAAAATGTAAATAATTATCTTGCAAAAATACAGCACACAAGAGAGTAAAGTAAAAAATTTAATTGACGGACAGAATGTAGCGCCACATATACTTACAAAACAAAAGAAAAAAAAAATTAGGGTGGAACGAAACAAGTGAAATAATTTTTAATGAAGAATGCGATGTCTAAAAAATCGAATGAAAAAAAAAAAATGCGCTGAGATGAATACGAGATATCTAAACTATTTATATAAAATTGTTTACATGAAAATGGTTTGTAACGTTTTGGCGCAAAATATACTAAGCCGATTTTAATAATTTCTTTTTTAAAACAACATATTTGTGTTAAAGATGATTATTGCATAGTTATTATTTTTATTTTTTTAAGTTAAATATTTTTATTTTTAGGATTAAATTTTTGTAAAGCCTCACACAAAATTGTTGTTTGATTTTTCGTTGCTTAAAGAAACGTCCATAAATGACGTGAGGTGTTTTTTTTTAAAATTCGGACCCCCCTTCTCCCCTTGGTGAGATTTGGTGAGTTCTGGCGGGACTCCCCCTTCCCTTCCGTGAGGCTTTCCTTATAATTTTTAGATGTAATCTGCTATAATAATGTATACTCTCTGTATTAAAAAGTCGACGTGAGATTTTTTTTTGACCCCCTTCCCCCTTGATGAGATTTTGGCGGAACCCCTCCCCCATTTTTGACTCATGTAATTTATGGACGGCCTCTTATAGTCATTGCTAAATAATACCATGACCGATATTCTTGTAAATTTTCAATGAAATCATGTTTAATTGCTTGCAACCCTACATTTTTCACTCAGAAGCAGACAAATGAAGCGCCACAGCCCTTATCCATACACGTCATCTTGCGGAAATCGAAGCATTGTGAACGACATTGTGTTCCCATCTGCTCCCACCGTATCTTAAGCACATACATATTAGAAAATTGTGACAGACTTGACTTCGGAGGCTTCTTTTTAAACAACTTACGAAGTCGATCTCTGAGTATGAGCTATAATTTAATAGAAAACCTTTAAAGCGATATGGGGAAGATATAGTCTTGGGACAGATTTTGACGGGAAGTCACAAAGAAACAGGAGTCATTTGGAAAAAGTGTTTCATCTAAAAAAATTGTATTTGATGCCATCCCTGCCAATTGCCTTTACTGATTACTCTGACTATTCTCAGTATTCAGTTCACATGAAAAATCTTTTGCATATTGAAAAATAACTGGTTAAGACTTGGAAACGTCGTCAATGGCGGCAACAGATTATAAGAGATTTTTAAAATTTTCCGGTGAGTTGAAATATTATTCGATTTGAAACGATTTGGTGGGAAATGGTAGTCTGGGTGAGCGAAACTGTAAATATGTTTCCTTGCAACTACGCTGCAAACAAAAAGGCGATCGGAAGACACAATTCTTAACCCATATCTGCTCAGTATTTCATTTTCGGAATGGTCAGAAAAGGTAATTATTTTGAAATCGAAAAGCAAAAAACAGCGTTTTCTTAACTTTTTTACGAAGATAAAAATTGAGAATTGACAATAAAACGTTCGTTTTCGACTAACAATAACTGTTTTTTTACTGGGCTTAAAGGCGCGTCACTAAAATTTATTTTGATTTAAGTAAGTGTATTGTTCCAGCAAGGCTATTTGAGAAGTCACAAATCGAAGATATTGAAATATCTCATAAAAAGAAGAAAGAATTTTAAAAAAATTGCATGAAACTTTGTCAATGTGTCATGAGAGTTGTGAAAAAGACTTTTCTCAGCATCAAAGAAAATAGAAGACTGCATTGGTACATTCAATCAACCAAAATGTGGCAATATAACTCAAGCTACAAAAACGTCCATAAATATGACATGTGAAAAATATTTTTCCTCAAGTTTTCGAAAAATGTCCACCCTAGCGCATACAAATGCAACACACGCGCGCACATAACCAAAAATGTATACAAACTTACAATATGGCAGCAGCAGCGGGAAAAACTTTACTAGCAATAGCTGGAGCAGCATGCTTACAGCACGTTACGTTCCCTTCGCTGTGTACTGCTATTCTTGATATTTTCCGGTACGCTTGCGGTAGTGGCTCGTTTGGTGGCGCGACGTCAGGGAACGACAGGACAGCGTGAAATTATTATGAAATTTGATAAAGTTCGTCACTCTGCATTCGACAAGGATATCAACGATTGCAGCTGCACGAGACGCCTGTGAACCGTACCCGATTCCGTCTAAATTCAAATACCGAAAAGAATAACAAACAGCTTTATGGCCAGCACATGCCTTCGCATTAATTTCAACGTTCTCGTCCTCTCGTCGTCTGAGTACAACAAAATAAAAGTAACCTCTAAATTACACAAACAACCCTTGAAATGATTTCAATACGGGATTTGGAAATATGGAGCATCCAGAGCATCTATTCATCCATCCATCCTTTGAGAGCATCCGAAATTGTTTGCTATTCCTCTGCTTAATGTTGCTTTTGCGCGTGAGAGTATGTCGAGAAATCACTCCTCTGAAGCTTTGGATTATAGCTTTCTTTGTTTCTATTTGTTCTCTGCTTTTCTCTTTTTTGTTTGTTTTATCGTTGTTGTCCTGTGGCGTTGCGTTGAATTTAATTTTCTCTGTATTTCCCTGAGGTGCATTTTGTTGAAAATTTAATTCCGTGAGAATCTTTAGAGATTTCAACTGCAGCGACGCGCTCTCGTTGTCGTTTTTTGTTTTAATGTTCTTCTTCTTTTTGTTTTTTTTGTTCGCGTTTCCTGCGCAAGTACGATAATTGAGAGTCGTTTGATGTCATAATTCTGAAGTTCAGCTTTAGGATGCTTGAATTGCTTCAATCAACAATGGGCAGTGATTGGCAAACTTTTGTGAGAATTTATAGCTTAATCGCGTTTTTTTTTAACGCTAAAGTGGGAAGCGATTGCAATAAACTTAAGCTCGTTGTAGGACGACATTGCATCGCCAATAGAAATGAAAACGGCGAACTTCAAATTCAGATCTACAGCGGCACAAATCTTATGATTTGAAGATTATTGTTTCTGCATAAACTTGCGCAATAAAATACATGGGTTTCAACTGATCGTTGAACAGAAACCAGATTGATATAAAGATATAAAGGGATATACGGAGTCCCTGGATAAAAAAATTCTTAACGTGAGAAGTAGGAGACGTCGCCTCCGAACACCACCTACTTTGTGGCTTTTCTTCGGCTCCAAAAAAATTTTGATCTTACGCAAACGAACTGTCTGCAAACGAGAAACAGTCTGCTCAAACATAGAATTGCGCAAACATAGATTTGCGCAAACACAGATTTGCGCAAACACAGATTTGCACAAACACAAATTTGCGCAAACTTTCTGTGTCGTCTAGGGCCGCGTAAGCTTTAATACAAAATTTGCAAAAAAAAAGATCTAAAAGATGAATTTGTGACGTCTTCCGATTTGAAAATAAAAAACTCAAGTCAATTTTTAGCAATATATTTTATTGATAGATTTTTTTTATTTTTTTGGGATTTTTCAAAAATTTAAACGTTTTACATTTATGAATGAATTTTCGCATATTTTTTTGACTAATTACATTCAAGCGTTTCTCTTTAAGGCTGTCCATTTTCTGGAAGTTTAATTTTAAAAAATAAATTTAAATGATTTTTTTCTCAACAATTAATTAAAATTTTAAAGCGATAAACTTTTTTTTTGCACCATTAGACGAAGTTCAATTATTGTTTTTCATAAGCATAAGAAATAAATTTAGATAACTTAGTTATTACATACAATATATAGTATGTATTATTTTATTGCTAAAAATACTTTGTACACCAGTTTTTTTTGTTTTTTTTTCATATTTTTTAAGATTGCATCCAAAACATATAAAAATGTCGATATAAGCATAAAGTTACAAAATATGTTATTTCAAATAAGCCTAGCATTACATGTGCGCAAATATATATTATAAGAAAATAAATAAATTAGCATAATGTTAAGGGAATATACATTTAAATAGATGATAAATTCCGACAAATAAAAGTGAGTATATTATAAACAGCGTCGTATAATGCAAGATCTTTAATCTGGAAATAAAAAAAAAAATCCCATTTAACTCAAGAGCACTTCACTTTAAAAAAATCGCATGCGACAACTACAAACCTTCCATAACGCTTCACTGACTCTGGTATGTTACTTGGATCATCTTTCACCACATACAAACGCAAACCGATGAGACTCACACGGAACAGCTCATGCCAATCCATGTAACGCATATCGAATGTAAAGAGTTCCCGATCGGTGCCTTTCAATTTCGCTGATAAACTACGCACATTATCGTTATCAAATTTGAAATCATTAGCGCTAAAGTATTCCATCACAGAGCAGAACTTATGAATTTTGCGGTAAATTTTTATCATTCTGTAAAGTAGAGAAAAATGTTGGATTTATTTTCTAGAAGTTAAATTACACGGATTCGTGAAAAAAAATCTTCTTTGAGAATTAACTGATCGATTCTAGTTTTTGGGCTCAAAAGTTGTGTATCACGCATAGCTGTTGAGAGAAATGAGGGTTGGAAGCCCCAATAAAAGCGTTTTTGGTCTCTTTTGGATAACCATGAGCACTTAACCTGAAGCTACAGAACCTTAAGAAACATATTTAATCAAAGATATTTTCAGACCATTTGTTATTTTTCTTGTGTAATTTATACTCAAAAATGTACCATAGCGAAAATGTGTGAATTTGGCTTCTGAACACGAACACTTCCCATACAACTTAATTATTTATAGTGCTTTAACTTTCACGGGAACTCCTAATTCTGCTGTCAAATATATTATAGTACAAATGAGCAGAATTGCATTCCGGAGAGGCCTACCTTTCATACGACGTCATTAGTTAAAATATTTTAAGCTTCAATGGACTCTTTTTATATACATAGATGAATATATGCATGAAAAATCCTTTGTAATCCAGAGCGCAAAATAGATATCTTTGAAAGATCTGTTCATCTGAGTATTTTCAGACTTTTGACATTATCAATGACAGCATATTATGAAATGGAATTATCATATCAGACATCTCAAATCGAGGCACATTTATTTTTGAACAAATTTTAAAGAGGTCGAAAAATACTATCAAGACTCAATAACTTACAAAGTAAGCATAAAACAGAAAAATATATTGAGCTCCAAGCATTGAGCGTATATATCGTTTCCTTGCCCGAGAAATCTACGTATGATAAGATTTATTAAATGTATATGTTACCGGCCAAACTAGTTTTTAGGATAAAATAGTTTTTCCTAGGTCAAACTAGTTAATTTAAATGCCTAAAAGTATGCAATTTAATTTTGATACAAAAGCACTGTGGATAGTGAAGCCGGTGTTGCACATGTTATAGACTGAAGCACTGCCGAAGGCCGCCGCGAAGCCGATATTGAACATACCATATTGGAGAATGTAAATCCTGTGCTCACTTACCCTCACTGACCACTTACCAAGTAATCACTAAAATTGATAACTGTCTTACTTCGCTACTGCCTTAGTTTTCACTAGCCACAGTGAATTTGCATTAAGATTTCATTGCATATCTATAGGCTTAACGATAACTAGTTTGGCCTAAAACTAGTTTGGCCTAAAACTAGTTTTGCCTAAAACTAGTTTGGCCTAAAACTAGTTTGGTCTAAACTAGTTTGGCCGGCAATATATACACGATATGTGCGGGTGGAAACCTGTCCGTTATTTCTGAAGAAGTGGCTATATTTTTTTGACAACTCAGGTGATCTGGATTTTCGTCAAGACATTGGATTAGATTGACAGTATCATAGTACTCCTCTAGTCCTTAGATAGCGATGAATTCTCGTTTAAGGGTGATTCTCATCAAGATGCACATCTGATTGATTTAAATTTCATGATTCTTACACTGAAAAATTAGATCGTTTTGTGTTAAAGTGTGTTAAAATGATATTGGAAATGATTGGAAATCATCGGTAATAAGTAGAATTTGACCTTATTCACGGAACAATACTGAATTGTGACTATATTTGTGAAACAATTTTGAAATGTGCCTTTTATTCCTACCAGGAGGGGTCGATTTGTGCACAACTCAACGCATATCCACACAGATTAACAGAATTTCGAAACTGAGGAATTTTTAAGCTAATGGACAAATACTTCACTATCTCCGCTGCGCTTACCTTGGTTTTTTACCAACAATGCAAAGCAAAAGATCCATAAATAGTGCAGGCATTGTATGATAGAAAAATGATAAAATTCTATACTGCCACACTGAGGGTACAATTGAGAAGCGCGGGTACCAAATGGACTTTCGTAATGGTATCTGAACACCAAAATCAAAACCATATTGCATATACTCCTTCCACGTAACCATATTATCGGCATCGGGCACATAATTGTAAATGGGTGGAGTGTCATAGCTGTAACAAGTTAACAAATTATTATTCATATCTCAAAATAAAAAATCTTTTTTCAATTCTAAAACTTACGTATTTCTTGCTACATCCCAGGCGCTGGCCAATAATGCATTTACACTTAAGTCGACAGGTACTATGTGTGCTTTATTATGAACCTTACCGCTAAACACGCGCAATACACCCGCTGCTATGCCTACAATGATGCCACATGGACCATACATATTGTCGATCCAACCGGAGATGGGTTCTCTGTATGTGGTTATCACTGGAGAATAGAACGAAAAAAGGAAATTTTTATATTCTCCATAAGATATGAGTGCATTTTTCTCGATAGCCTTACCAATTCCTGGCCTAAAAATTGTCACCGGCAAACGTTCAGCATGGTTTTGCACAATATTCTCGGCCAACACTTTTGTAAATGTATAGGTATTCGGATATCCTTTTATAATTGTTGGTGTCAATACATTTAGCGTATGCTCATCCAAACATTCACCCAGTCGACAGGCATTTTCACCAGTTATCGTTGGCTGATAGAATTTCTCCTCAATATACCTGTGATTACAATGCGCAAACGCTGTGGAAACGTGCACGATGGCCTTGGGGGTGAGAAATTGAAATTTAGTAAAAATACAAATTTGGTGAGGGCCAGATCATATAAAAATTAAATCGTCAAATAACTTTTTCAACATTTTTTGACTTTTTCAACATTTTCCGACTTCTTCAACATTTCTTGACTTTTTCAACTTTTTTCGACTTTTTCAACATTTTTTATTTTTTGACTTCTACATTTTTCAAACTTTTAAACATTTCTCAATTTTATCAACATTTTTGTTTAAGATTTTTCAACCATTCAAGTCGTCGATAGACTTTTTCAACATTTTTCGAATTTTTTCAAATTTTTTCAACTTTTTCCAAATTTTTTCGACATTTTTTAACATATTCTAAATTTTTCAACATTTTTCGACTTTTTCAACATTTTTTTGACTTCTACATATGTTTTTCAAAATTTTTCGAATTTTTCAACTTTTCTCGATTTTATCAACATTTTATTTAAGATTTTTCAACCATTTATCGACAACTTTTTCAACATTTTTCGAATTTTTCAAAATTTTTCAACTTTTTCTACATTTTTCACTTTTTTTCAGCATTTTTAACTTTTTCCATATTTTTTGACTTTTCAACATTTCTTGACCTTTTTAACAATTCTCAGGTTTTTTAACATATCTTGACATATTCAAGATCTTTCGACACATTCAACATTTATCGACGACTTCTGATTTTTTGACTTAAATTAATACATATCATTAAATTCATCAAATCGCGACCGTTTACATCAACCTACCTTTTGTTAAAAAGGTTACATAGCTTTCTAATCTTCATTAATTCCACTCACCTTTAAATGTACAATCTCTTTGGCTAATTTCAAAATCTCTTTTGTTCCATTTACATTAATGGCGATGGCTATTTTAAGTTTCTCATCGAATCTCACAGTTGCAGCACCATGTATGACAATATTTACATTATCCTTGATTGTGTCACGTTCCTCATTTGATATACCAAGGGCAGCCATTGAACAATCTCCACTGATTATTGTAATTTTTTGTCGAAACTTGGGATTGCATTTTTTGAGTTTCTCAAAAATCTAATAAGATAAAAGAATATAAATATATCAAAATAAGGCCGTTGAAAATAATCTTTGTAGCGCAGACAGCATAAAATGTTGCAAAGTTTTAGCTATATTGAAATTGCTTTAAGCATTCAAAATATTTGTTTTTTATATAAAGGCTCAGATTCGCTTTAAAATTATACCATCATAGCACGACAAAAAAAAAAAAAGGATATTTAAATTTAAAAAAATAAGTATGCAATAACCTTCTTTAGCACAAATATGTTGTTTTAAAACAAAAATTATTAAAATCGGTTCAGTATATTTTGTGCCAAAGCGTTACAAACTATTTTCGTATAAGAAATTTAATTTAAATAGTAAAGATATTAAGATTTGCAATTGAAAATTTTTGTTTCTGGAAATTTCAACTCATGAGAAGTTAAATTAATTTTGCTTTAATCAAATAACTACCACAAAAGCAAACAAAATGTTGCAATTGAAATGAACTTTTATACAGAGTGCTATGTTATTGTTTGTCAAATATTTCAACTACTGTAAGTGCATTCTGAAATCAAAAAGCTTATACACACAATTGTTGTTATTTTAATTAATGGACACTAATTGAACAAATTTGCATATTGTGGAGTATCCGCATTTTAAAGAAAAAACAGTAAAATAATTTATTGCCCTTAATCAATCGTATTTTACTTATTTATACAGAATTTATTAATAATATATATTATGCACATTTCCAGTAACTTTTTTTGTACTTTACACTCTCTTAGCATGCGCAATTGATTAATTTTATTTTTAACATTCGAAGAATCTGTAAAGAGTTATATAAAATGCAGAAAGGTATAAAACTTACCGGATCGTCGAATAACTCATCAATACGGGTGTAAACATCTTTGCCTTTTTTGTCGCGTATGAGTAAATAAATTTGTCCAACTTCAGTGACACGTAATAGCTTCTCGATGATAACTAGAGAGATAAAGAAAAAAAGGACAAATGATAAATAAAAATCCAATCCAGAAAGGTCTATAGTTTATAATCCTCCAAAACTAAATTGCTATTCGATTTTTGTCGATTGTTCATAAAATGTTTCGGCAAATTAGTGGGCGTACATTTTTGACCACACCCTCTGCCAAGTCATATGTTGTCCCAAAATATCAATAACACATCCATCAACTGAATCAGTCGGACTGACTGAATCATACAGTCAGTGAGGGAAAAAGTTTTTGTTTTTAATGAATAATGTAAAATTTTTCATTTATTGGCGCTGTAGAATTCATAGCTTCTTAGAACTTGAATTTCAAAAATTTCTCATCAAATAATGAATATCATATTATATATTATTTTCTTTAAACATTCAGAATATGCTTTGTATACAAAAGCTCCGACACGCTTTAAAGTGATGCCATCATAGCGCGACAATGTTTGTGTGAAAAAAACTTAATCTTAAAAAAAATTATATTTAAATTTAAAAAATAAAAAAATAAGTATGCAATAACCTTCTTTAGCACAAGTATGTTGTTTTAAATCAGTAATTATTAAAATTGGCTTAGAATATTTTGCGCCAAAGCGTTACAAACGATTTTCGTATAAGCAATTTTATATAAATAGTAAAGGTATTAAGGTTTTTTTTAGAATGTCGTCGTATTGACTGAAATAAAACACAAAGCAATGTTCAAATGAATTAATTTTTCACTTAAGTCAGCAGATAATTTTATAACATTAAGCATTCATATATGATTTTGACAGGGTTGCCTGTCAGAGGTCAAAACCGGAGGACCTGTTGGAATTGAAAAAAAGGCGGGATATATCCAAAAAAAAATTATTTTATTTTGATAAGCTCAGGATTTCCTTATGGAAAATAATCCGAAAATGGGAATTTTTGGAGTCTGAGTCCAACCCTGACGTTCCGACAAACTCAGCGAAGATGATGTTCTGATAAATTTCTTCGGAAGATCGAAAGTTGGTTATGAACATAACCAATAATGCTCCTGAACATCGAAACGATGGAAGGTTTTTTGGACCATTTATTCGAAAATGTCTAATTCTTAGAACAAATTACTCGATGGAAATAAAAAAAACAGGCCGTCTAAGCTATGTAACTCGTTGGAACTTCCATCAAAGTGTATACAAAACTGATGAGATCAACTAAGTAGTACTATAATATACAAACTTTTGCCGAAGAATCCAGTGCCACCCGTCAAAAAGACTCCCTTGTCTTTGTAGAAATGCTGTATCAGTGATTCTGCTGGTAAGCCATCTGAAAAGAAAGAGAAAAGGAAACGGAAATGCATAAGAAAAAAAAAGTAAATTGTTTGAAATTATGTAAAAATATGATGTTTACAAAAAATTCTAATTACTGTAGCACTCCCACATGTTTCGCGTGAACTTGCGAAGCCTCAAAAACACCAATAACAACAGAAAAAAAGGTGGCTTAATATTAGCAAAACAAAATGTGACTAACAATTAAATATACACAGGGAGGTTGAAGAGTGCAATTGACGCAACTCAATGTTAACACCTTCAGAGTACGGACGCGAATATGACGCGCGCGGCGGCAGTGTAAGCCACAAGTTACTGTGAACGCGCGCGTACGCAGTATTCAAACTCAAGCCTTGATGCTTTCAGGCAATTGATGGGTTTGTCAACTTTGATTCTCAATAGAATATTAAATATTTGTGCATTCTAACAGATTCAAGATTCAAGTGTAATGGAGGCATACGACGATGTCAATGGATTGGATTTGAATTGGTATCGCGCACAGCATCATCATGCATGTGGCAGGCAATTTCTCGACACCTATCAACTTCGAGTATTTGCGTAAAATCACTGTCAATATTCGTAACTTCCCTTATGAATTGATGGGAACCCCCGAATGCTGCCAACTACGACGACGACATCGCCCCTCGAATCGTATCAAATCGATGCAACGATTCGCAATCGCGTATTTGGCGATTGCTTGCATAGACGTTGAGTTTAGTTGAATATGGTAATTAGCCAAATGCATTTCAAGTACTTGCACGTACTTGTAATTACGCAAAAAAAAAAAATGATGAGGATATGGTTGGCGTCGACGTTGTTGCTGATGCTCTCTTTCAGTCTCTGTAAGTGTGACAATGACACTACAATTAGCATTTTCGCGCGTTCTGCGTTCTCTCTCTCTCGCTCTTCTCTCTTGATATGTCAATAAAACTTCAAGTTGATTGCGATGACATACCCATTTATTCTCAGTGTATACGGGAAGAAGGGTATGAAGCGTATGTCCATTAGTAGTGAATTTAGATGAATTTAGTACGAGTATTTAGCATTAGAGTAGCATCATCAAAATTCAATGTCGGAGTCGGCAGTTTCGACGCATTGCTTTGTACAGTAGTGTGAATAATTAATAACAATCGCCAGCCATCCCTCCCTCCATTCAGCGTATGTTCGATGATTCGCAGTTGCAGGTTGAAATCGTGACGTTATGGCGACAATTGCAACTAATTGACAACTACTCGTACAACAAAGAAAATGTTAGGAACTAAAAGTTAAGCATGATATGCGATTATTAGTACGTCTATCTGTCTGTACTACATGTGCTTGTTACCATACTCGATGTTGTGGCAGTATTTATAGAATTATGATCCATTGTTTGCATTTTGATTTTGCGTCTTGTTATTAACTTTGACATCCTGTTTGGCGAACTATTTGGTTTGTGTGTTAATATATATTAGGGTGATTGTCGAAAAATATATTTTTGTTGCCATCCACTAAAACGATATGTATTCACAGAAAAATTTTTGAAACTCAAGGTTATAGTTAGATATTAAACTAATAAGGCTTTCACACTGGCAACAAAAACAGCTCGTTTCTTATTCATCTCGTTTTTGAATAAAAAACGAAAAATTTTTCATTTTTAATTTTCCCGGAAAAGCTCAAAAAGTGTAATTTGTGCAGTGTGTACCAAATATGGTACACGATGCATTAAGCCTATATATTTGAAATGAAAAACTCTTTTTTACAAATTTTTTTTTTTTATTAAAAATTAATGAAAAATGAATAATAATGAAAAATGGAAATTATCAATATTTAATTCATTGATGAGGGTCACTTTTAAAATTATTTGTAAGCACAACGTTCGACCACTTTGACGGCTTACTGAGAACTAAAAGTGGACATCGGAGAGCTGAAGAGACATTTATGTGAAAGCTGGTAATGGCTGCTACAAGTTGGAGCAAAACTGAACGCGATGCAGATTGTACCATATATGGTACGCAATGCATTTAAGGGTTAAAATATGTTTATACTATCGAAAAGTAGCTGGAAAAGTTGAATAATATCGAAATTTTTCGTACAATTCCATAAAAGTTTGAAAGAAAAGTTGCAAGAAAATTCTTATTTAAAAGTATCGAAAGAGACGAAAACCATCAAACAGTATCGGCAAAATAGCAAAGCTAAAAAAAATTCATGGTATCGAAAAATCTTAAATAAGTGAAAAAGTAACGAACATTACACACATTAGTCGAGAAACGTCGATTAGTATCGAAAAAATCGACAATAGCCGAAAGTATCGAAAAATTGAAGATAGAATTTAGTATCTATTAAAAACTATCGATAAAGTCACCGACTATTTGCTATACTTTGCAATACCTCCTCTCCTTTAACTAAACTTACCTGTAATGTTGTTGATTTTCCCATTCATCCCCTCCTCCATGTTATTGTTAATTTTCAACAGATTCGTTTCCATCACAGCTCTAATGTCTTTCTTAATTTAAGACTTAAATTGCACTGAAAATGAAAATGAAAATGAAAATAAAAATAAATTAAATTTTTCAACAACACTTAAATATGCATACATATAGAGTCAATTTTTAAAACAAATAAATATTTATATGATAATTTTAGAGACCGACTCTCGGCTTCTTCTTGTAACCCTTTAAATAAAAACAATTAAAAGGCACCCTCTTGAATTTCACGCTTTTTAGCAATGAATCGCTTGAATGCAATTCTAAATATTTATCTATTGGATTGAATAAATAGGAACAATGAAATATTTTCTTATATACAAACTCTCATATATTTGTATTTGCGAGATTTTTATAATTTCGCAACAAATTCTAACTGTTGGCTGTTAATTATTCGCCAGCGCACTCTTAGCGTAAAAGTGTAAACAGTCCACTTCATTTTATTTCTTTTTTTTTTTTTTAATGTTTTGTTTACACTTTCCGCTTTATTGAAGCAGCGAATTGATTTATTAGTTATCTGGTCGATTATCTTTTTATTATAGTTATTAAGTGACTCTGACTGAGTGACAATTAAATTATTAGCAGCACAAGTCTCAAGTGACAAATGTTGTCTTATTTTCTGTTTAGTATTATTTACTGGAGTCTTTGGTTAACAATTCGCTAAAAACAAAAAAAAAAGCACAAATTTTCTGAACTGCACTATGGAAAAGGTGAATTTTTATTTTTAATGAATTAATTGGAAGCGTCAGTGCAAACAAATAAAATAAATCATCAACTTTTTAAAGAGTCATAAATTTTGTAATAGTAATTACTTAATTTTAATCTTAATATTGATGAGTAAAAAAAGGGGGATAAAAACTAATAAAAATATAAGATTTTGTTGCTATCGACGGTATCACGCCTACTTGTGCAAATTTGTCAAGTTCTTGTCCAGAGGCTTTTACAAATTATTCTATTTCCAAGCCAAATTTCAACAAAATCAATCTATTAACTTAGCCGTCCTAACGTATTTTCCTATTCATAGCTTTTCCAACAAAACAAAAAATTAAGCGATTATGTTTTTTTAGGGCTGTTAAAAATAAATGGAACCGTTTTGCAACTGCCCATTTATATATAGATTTGTGAGGAATTAGGTTACACTATATCAAATAACTATCTCAATATAGCGTTTTAAAAGTTTTATTTGTATGGGCGGTAGGCGTGTCCGGCAGCCGATTTTGTCTATTTTCAAGCCGAAGAGCCTTGTTTCAAGGTTAAGTCTATGCACCGAGTTTCATTCAGTTATCTCGCTTAGTTTTCTCGGTAATCGTGATTTCCACAGACAGTTATACAAAGACCGCTAAATGGCTGAATCGACTATGGTGGTGACGCTGATAAGCAATATATACTACTTTTATATACCTATACAAGCGGAATGTCAAAGTATATGTAACCTGAGTGTAGGTTATAAAAAAAAGTCATTCCAAACATAATAAGTTTTTCCGATGCATCGCATTTACGGGGCGGCAAAAAAACCTAATGCTGCCCTGGGTGCCTGATCACCGTGGCGTTGAAGACAATGAAATAGTTGACTAAGAAGCAAAGATGAGTGTGCTCTTTGAAGAGAAACAATTTAACGTATCTATACTATTTATATAAAATTGCTTATATGGAAATGGTTTGTAACGCTTTGGCGCAAAATATACTAGACCGATTTCAATAATTTATTTTTTAAAACAACATATTTGTGGTAAAGAAGGTTATTGCATACTTATTTTTTAAAATTAAATATCCTTTTTTAAGGATAATGCCTAGTTATTCTATACAAAACTTTAGCTACACATTACATCAGTCTCTCTACCATACGGCTAATCAGACAGAGTTGGGTAAGCTTCCATTCGAGAAAAATAGGCAAAAGCATAACTGCTTCAAGACTAAAACATTTTACTTCATCGTCGGACACTATCTAATAATGAGCAATTAATCTCACGATTTGACCCCACTAGACTATTTTTCGTGGAGCTACGTGAAGTCTCTCGTGTATAGGGACAAGCCATCCACAATTGCAGGCCTGGAAGGCAACATTGCAGCTGCCGTTGATGAGATACCGACCGAAATGCTGGAAAAAGTATTGGAGCTTACGGATAAACCACCTCAGGCGTAGCCGCGGGAAACATTTACATAAAATAATCTTTAAAAAGTAAATGGCAGAAATTGATGTATCGCTCCAAATAACTGTTCAATTCACTTTTGCAAATTTTCTGTTTTTTTTTAGTTTTCAAAAACCAAACGCTTAAAAAATCATCCGTTATTACATTAGGCTCATAGAATGGATGATTTGGTCCATATCCAATGAGAATAAAAAGGAAACTGTTACTATCCTGCCTTTTTGGTAGACTTTGTTGCAGCT
The DNA here is from genome assembly GCA_949775025.1 of Tricholauxania praeusta. NCBI lineage: Eukaryota > Metazoa > Arthropoda > Insecta > Diptera > Lauxaniidae > Tricholauxania > Tricholauxania praeusta. The sequence goes on from OX459029.1 coordinate 156,335,815, forward strand.
TAGACACATGACTTTCAACAACTTTAAGGAACTATCCAACAGTGTACTTAAATCACAAAAGGACCTTCTCTTAGATGTAAACTAAGTCGAAGTAATAAGACCATGAATATTTAAATGACGCAACGTGTAGAATGCTGTCGACAAACACTAACCATTCCATAAATTATAGTACGAAATTAAATGCTATAAATAACTGTATTTAAACAAATTCAAATAATTCACAAATTTCACAAAAAATTGCAATAAATCAAAATTGCTCTACGAACAAGTGCTTCTGTCAAAAATTATCCAACAATAAAAACTGCTTCCATTAAAACGAAATGACTCAAGCTCTAGTATACTATTTAAGTTGAATTCAGCTCTAAAAGTGCATATTAAAAATTGAGTATAGTGGTGCATTTAACCCCAGCATTGACCCCCGTTTCAAATAAAAAACAATGCAAAAATTCTAGTTAGTCATTGGTACAGCATTTTCTAGAAGTGTTATTACAAAAAGTATTTCGTAGCAGCAGATTTTTTACTATAACATTTTATGTACTTAGTACATATGGGTAGCGTTAGACCACAAATGTTAATAAAAACAATCTGGAGTAGGGGTATCCAAGTAACTAAGCTTGTTAGCAAGTTATTAGTGCGTAAACTGAAAAATGAATGTGGTAAGAAAAAACGTTAAAACGCTTAAGACTGCACACTGCACGCGTTCAATCGTTAATTGCACATAACAAGAAAACAAACAATGAGTTGTTTATTGTTTATGGCAGAAGTTAAGCTTAGAAAATTTTAATTACTATTATACAATTCAAAGTTTAAGCACTTGCCAGAGACAATGGATATATCGTAAAATTACAAAAAAAACATCATCACTAATAATTTTGACCTTAAGTGTGACGACGACGTCGTTGACGGCTATCTTGATGACACGTTTGTCGCTTTTTCATTGTCAAAGATTAGGGTATTTTCCAAAATAATTGCAAAATTAAATTAAAAATAAATAAAATTAAAATATTTTCTTAACCCTCATAAACTACTATGCCCATAGTCAAAAAATGTACAAGTGCCCAAAAACTTGTTTGGACATTTATTCATTTGGGTAGGGAAGAAATTATCTTTGGGCGATTATTCATTTGATTATTGGTCATCGCACAGTGGGAGATCGTGGCCATAAATACAAAAAACAATAAATTAAAAATCAAATAAAATTTTTTATTTATAAGTAAATACTTAGGGAAAAAAAAAATATAAAATTTCTACATTTATTTTGGGGTTCAGTGACACAGTGGGCTAAACCCTTAGCGGCACCACTTCAATTTTATAAAAATCCGGCACAATCCCCTCTACTTTATGAAATTCAATGATTGTTAGGGGACGTCCACAAATTACGTGAGGTGTTTTTTGAAAATCCGAACCCTCCCCCTCCCCTTGGAGAGATTTGGTGAGTTCTGGCGGACCCGCTCCCCCCCCCCCCTCACTTCCCCTCACTTTCCTTATACTTTTTAGATGTAATCTGCTATAATAATATATACTCTCTGCATTAAAAAGTTGACGTGAGATTTTCGTTGACCCCTCCTCCCCCTTGGTGAGTTTTTGTGAGACTTTGCCGGACCCCTTACCCCTTATTTTGACTCACGTAATTTATAGACGGCACCTTAGAGATATTTTTCAAAAAAATGTTTGTGCTACATTAGGCTAAACTTGAGTCTGTATTAGTTAGAAAAATGGTTTCAAAATTTTCGTTGGGTCGTTCAGGACCCCATGGTGCCGCTAAGGGTTAAAGTTGAACTTTGCACACCAAAAATTTTCTATGGAACTTTTTACTTAAGCAACTGTTGAATAGAGCACTCCAGTTAACTTGTTTGAAACAAAATGCATTTATGTAGCATATTGACGGAAAATAAATTGCTTGCACTTTATAAAAATCAATTTATTTTTCTTCTAATGCCTTTATATGAATTTCACAGATTTTTCAAAAATTAAAATGTTAAAAGTGGCAAATTTGCAAACTTTGATAGATAAAAAACAAAATGTACCCCCAGATTTGGAATGTGGGATTTGCAGTGCTGCTGCATCCTTCAGAAAAAAAAGAAGCGAGCGAGCAAGCAGACAACAATGCAAACATTGAGGACAGGTTCTTTTGTTTCATTTCATCAGTGTAGTTTGATTTTTACACTCATGTTGTTCTTGTTTGATTTTTGAAACTAGCTTTTGAGTCATTGATAACTTTTATGCTTTCGAAATCGAATTCATCGAGGGGTTTTTTTCTGTCATAATTTTTGCTTTTGTTGTAATTAGCTCTTGCTTTTAAAATTTTGCCCATCTATGGTTTAAACATAATCAGCGCATAGTTTTTGTAAAGCAGCAAACATTTACGCTCATCAATGGGTTAAGATTCGTTTTCTTGAAAAGACCATTTATCTTCTCACAATTAACCCATAATTGCAATGAAAACGCATGCTATTTCTCACGAATGCAACAATGCCAGTGGAACTAACCACTAACCGTCAACAGCAACACCATCAAGTGTTAGAAGTAACTTGAATGTCTATGAACAATGTAGACGTGGTGTCGATGTCATATGAATAGCAGAGTTTGGGATACATTGCATTATTTTATCAATGCATAAATAATGCAAAAGTAAAATACATTGCATTGAATTTGTGTGACTTATTCAAATGAAAATCTTATTGTATTGATTTTGGGAAAGTAATGCAAATCTAAACTTCAAAGAATTTTAAATGCTAATGCAAATATAAAGAAATGTTTTTAACAGATTTTAAGAAAAAAATTTGCTTTGTCATAGTTTCACATGCCAGAGCATTTGTAGACAAATCGTAGGATACCCTGTTTTGAATCCGCATTTAGTGAAACTTTTTCTTTTCTTTTTTATCAGGATATCTATGTCATTGAAATTTAATTTTATTTATCGTAATTTAACAATAAAAGCAACATATGTACATTTGATACGCCTAAATCATATGAACTCTTTAACCCTCCCACCAGCCTATGCGATGAATCAGATAGTCGCATGGTTGCTGTTTCGTCTGGTCGGTCGGTTTATTCAATCACTGAATAGTTCGATGTATCAATGGCAACAATAACAAAATGATAATAATAATATAAAATAATGCAAAAGTATATTAGATTTTTGTAATCATAAGTGCACAAAAGAGAGAGAAAAACAAACCATTGCAACATTATTGAAGAAATATTCATTGCGGCTTATAAGGCCACGCTATGCACGTATAATTTGCAAGCACTTACGGTTGCCACGATTTGGAAGCCCATAACTGCCACTTTAGCGTGTAAGTCGGTGGATAGTAGTTAGCTGCTCGTCTGCTGAGCCAAAAGCGTGTGCAGTGCAGCCAACTTTGTGAAAATAATAACAAAAACAAGCAAACAAGCTAATGGCCAAAGTGGCGGAGGTGGTGGTGAGGTTTTTGCTGAAAAACAAAGCGAGCGAATGCATTGTTTCAAGTTTAAAGATGTTGCGATAATACGTTTGCTCACACACAGTAATCGACGAATATCGATTGCATGCAATTAAATCAATCAAACAAAAATATAAAAACAAAAATTACGTACGATTTAACAATGATATTTGCAATGCAATATCCGTTGGCATTTGAGTCTGATTTATTCTGCGATATTTTAAAGCAGCGATGGGCAATAATTTTTTACCTGGAGCTAAAGTCATTTGAATTAAGAAAATTATACAAAATTCAAAAAGCAGCATAAACGAAGAAAAATCAACCAAAAATATTTGCTTAAAGCTATCCTAAAAAAGGATATTTAACTTTAAAAAATAAGTGTACAGTATCCTTCTTTAGCACAAATATGTTGTTTTAAAAAAGAAATTATTATAATCGGTTCAGTACATTTTGTGCCAAAGCGTTACAAACCATTTCCAATGGCTTAGTAGCTTAGGCGATTAATCAATTTTATAGTTTTTTGGTGGTTGCATTCAAATAAAATATTTGCGTAAGAAAATACTTTGCTCGAAATAAAAAAAAATAAATGAAGAAATCAACCAAAAACTCGGCTCCACGTAGAATGAATATTTTCAAAAATTCAGCTTCAGGTAGAAGGAACTTTGATAAAAAGTTTATTGTATTCAATTGAGCAAAATTGGTCAGTGGGTCGCGATATTTCGTCAGCGACAAAAAATTTGATTTTTAATTAAATTTCCAAAGACTTGGCGCGGCTTATAATGCCAATTCAGAAAAAGGAGTATATTGGAACGATATTAATCTCACAGCTGCTATTTATACTTAATTGGTATAAAATTTTTATTATTTATTTAATTTTTTTTTACAAATCATTTTTAAAAAGATAACATTTTCGACGAAACACAAAATAATAACGAAAATAAGAAATTAATAAAAATAAATGGGTCTAGCTAGAAGTAACGTGCTGCAATGTATACCATAAAAGTCTTACAAGAAAATTTTTAAATTCTAAGGTATCAACAGAGCTAATGACAAGAAATAAAACCACTCCTAATTCTCCTACAACAAACTGTAAAATTTGCAAAAAAATTTTAAAAATATTTAGAAATCAGATATACGCGATATACATACACAAACATGTGTAGGTAATTGACAAAAACAAAAATGATTATCTACATTTTGCATAAATGTGACTTACACTCCAAGCTGCTTTTGAATGAGCACGTCTTACTTACCGCAATTATACAAACTATTCACATTTTCTCCACATTTGGAAATCGGTTAACATTAACATAGTTGCACATACGACGACAATGCTGGCTGGGATTCATGTGAAAGATTGTTTTTGTGGGGCTTTGCCTATTGTGTACTTGAGCTTCGTTGCTTTGTTAGATATTCAATGTTTCATTCGAAAGTGAAATGCTTATTTATTTAAATAATTTTTGTCAACTCTGTGAAAAAAAATGTTCGATTCTTAAAAATTAGACAAACCTAATGCTTTGTCTATGGCTTAAGTGCAGGTTTGCTTGAGCTCGAAAAGATAAGTAGCTATTCATTAGTTTTTTTTTTTTTTATTTAAAAGAAATGTAAAAATATATCAACGCTCTCTACACTTATGTAGAAAGATGATTTGCTTATAGATCTAAAGCTAGGAATGTGTACATGCTTTTAAGTTCTTTTCAAAGTGCTTCATGACACTTAAAATCAGGAAAGCGAACCAAATCAATCCATTGGCAAAAATGTTCGAACAATTATTCGAAAATCAGTGGAGAAAGGTCGCAAATGGATTTTGAAAGTCAACTGGGAAGTCTTTGACTGCCCTAACGGGGATGTTTTGACAACACATATGAAAAAAAAAATTATTGCACCAAACGATGGGAAAATGTCTTTTAGAAGACGCCATAGAATCTCCAACCTTCATAAAGATCTCTTTTGACCCCATTTATGGAAATCGATTTTACTGCGCCTATTGACGGGTAAATGGCAAAACTGGATCTTAGAAACACCAAGGGAGCCTTTGGCTCCATTTATTGAGAAAAAAAAAGAAAGTATTTTGGAAGGGAGCGTGTCTGACCTGTCTGAGAGTATATTTTGGCTCTATTTATGGCGAACGAATCTTTTCAACAAATTGATGGAGGTTGACCGAAAATGGATTTTGAAAATCAAGAATGGAAATGATTGATCTTATATATGGATAAAAACTTCACTCCACATGTTGAAAGATACACATACATATGTACATCAGAAATAGATTTGGAAGTCAGCGAGTATGTCTCCGTGCAACACACCTGTAGGGGGTGTTTAAGCCCCATTTTCGAAAAAAAAAATGTGTCAGTCAAAAAACATGGAAGACGAAAAAGTTGAATGAAAAGTAGGTGAAGAGCAAAAAAGTTGAACGCCGAAAAAGTTAAGCGACAAAAAAGTTGAGCGACAAAAAAGTTGGACGACAAAAAAAAAAAATGCATGAAAAAAAAGTTGAACAGCAGAAAGACGTGATGTACTGCCAATAAAAAATTTCAGTAGTCAGTGTAGTGTCAGAATTCTTTTACAAATCTGTTTGCTTATTAAAGTTTGCATATAGAATTGAATTCAACGTTTTTTAAAGCGATTGATCTGTGAAACCTCTTTAGGGATTGAAGGTATGTGAAGTTTTCAATATCTACCCACTACCTAGGGCGAAATATTACAACTGATAGCAATTTCAATCATCGATTGAATTCATTTTATGTATATTTCCATTTTGAATCAAAGCATTTTCTAAGTACATACCTTCTTATCCAATATTTGATTTTAGCAGCAAAGTTATGCGATTGTATATACGTACAACGATGTTTCGGCCAATCACTAGACATAAAGTGGGCGGATTTAAATAAAATCAAAAACTTTACCTAGAGGTTTAATTAAGTTAATGCAAATAAAGTTGCTGGGAAGGATTCAGAAAAGCTCTAGAAAAAAATTTGATGGCTTTGTATAAAAGGCGTGGCACTTTGCTTACAAGCTGAAACATTAAAACGCTATACTGAAAAAGTTATTTAAGATAATGCAATCAAATATTTCCCAAACTCTAAGGTTGGACAAATAATTGGTAAAAAAGTGGGCGGATTTTTATATGTGGGTGTGGCTTTACCATACAGCATACTATGTATATAAAACACAATGCAGAGAGCTATTAAAGTAAAAATTGTCAAATTCAAAGTTTCGTGAACGCCGCAAGCACTTGACAAAGAATGGGCGACATTGAACAAAGAGGCGTGGCACCTTCCATACAAACATATACTTTAAAATGCTACTTAAAGAAAGTCTTTCAGTAATTCGAAACTCGCGGTATAACATTTGATGACATAAAGTAGCATTGAAGAGAGTAGGCGGTTTTGTATTGGGGGCGTGCCACTTTTCTATGCAAGCAAAGTTATTCAACTATGTATTCGGGAAGTTATCACATAGTACTAACATGAAATACAACATTTACTGAAACAAACAAATAATGGGTGGTTTTACATAAAACGGGTGATTTTTTTGCTATTTGTTTTTTCAGTGTAAGTTTTTTAACACCTCGCGCGTGATTCGTCACATATGTTAACGCCAAAAATGCTCAGCAAAATTTGCCATTTTACTATAAATAAACTAAAAAACAAACAGTGCTTGTAAATCATTGAATTTTACTATCAAAATTCATGCTCAGTGAGAAATGTGAAAAATTTTCTTCAGCGACAAAGCTCATTTTTGGCTCAATGGATACGTCAAAAAACAGAATTGCCAAATTTGATCTAAAGAGCAGCCAAATACAGTTCAAGAGCTGCCAATACACCTTGATAAATGCACTGTTTGGTGTGGCTTGTGGGCCGACGTCATCATTGGACCATACTTTTTCAAAAATAATGAAAATCGAAATAATACAGTCAATGGAGCAAAGTACCGTGCAATGATTACCGATTTTGTTTTGCCCAAAATGGAACAATTAGACTTGGTTGACATGGGGTTTCAACAAGATGGTGCAACATGACACACGGCCCGCGATAACATGAACCTATTGAGTGGCGAGTTTGGTGAGCAATTAATCTCACGTCCATTGGCCGCCAAGATCATACGATTTGACCCCACTAGACTATTTTTTGTGGGGCTACGTGAAATCTTCCGTATGCAGGGACAAGCCAGAAACAATTGCAACCCTGGAAGACAACATTACAGCTGCCATTGGTAAAATACCGACGGAAATGCTAGAAAAAGTATGCCAAAATTGGAGCTTCCGGATGGACCACCTCAGCCGTAGCCGCGTGCAACATTAACATGAAATAATCTTCAAAAAGTAAATGGCAGAAATTAATGTATTGCTTCAAATAAATATTTCATTCATTATTGCAAATTTTCTGTACTTTTTGCAATTTTCAAAAACCAAACGCTTAAAAAATCACCCTTTCTTACAAAACTGCAAATAATATTCTTTCAATAAAAAACTTATTGACCTTTAAGCGCACTACTACTTTCAATGCACATATAATTGCTATCGAGGCCAATCTATCCATCACTAGTTTTTTTTTTTTAAATTACATTTAATTACGGAAATTCTACCGAACAAAGTGAGGACAACGTGACTCAGTAGTTGCACGTCATACAAAAAACAGCAAAGGGTAAAATGCTGTAATTTGATAAAGTAAAAGGTGCTGCTGTGGTCAAAACTGGATTTTTTTTTGTGTTTATTCATTCGAAGGTCAACTGCTTAGAGAGGAAAAAAATGACATTCTCTCAATTTTTTTTGAAAATTTTCCGATGCTCCTCTATAGCAAAAAAAAAAATCCCCCAAGTTATGATGACAACAACAATTGCAACTAAAATAAAAACAACAAATTAACGGCTTATCAAATTGCAACGCTTATCAGATGCCACAACCAGAAGGCAGGTCAGTGCACTGTGTGCGGGCACATAGCGCGAATTACAGCTACAACAACAACAACAAATGATTGCACCAATTTTAATACACTCACACCACTACAGTGTACTACTCATATTTCATTGAAAACGAGTGCGTGCGTACACGAGGCGTTCGTTGTTGTTGTCTCGTCTCGTGCGCGTACGTCAAGAGAGCCGTCAGCAGCCAATTTAGGGAATTCCTTTGCCGTTACTTTCCATTTCATATGGAAACATGTTTTTCTACTCCAACGTGGTAATAGCAGTGATGTGGCCAACAGTATGAGATGATGCTGCCGCTCGCTACCATTGCAGCATTGGAGCAACAGTGGCCCCAAAACAGCAGTGATGAGGCAAACAAACAACACACCAAGAGATTGATGAACTGACAAACTGGACACTTGGTTGTCGTCACTCAGCGAGTAGCCAGGTGGTTGCTGCTCGGCCGTCATACTTTTTGCTCTTTGATGCATTGCACAAAAGTAGACAACATGAAGCCGCCGTGTTCATATCGAATTTCATGTTATTGTGGATACGCGTATTTTCAGTAGCTGCTACTCAAGCAAAATAAATTAAAAAACTAAAGAAAATCATAAACTCAACAATTTAAGACGTATGCAAGAAATAAAGATATTATTTAATTGTTTTTATTTATACATACAAGTAAATTAGACTGACACAAAATAATCGACTCTCTTGTTGCCGCCTGAGATGATTTGTTGAGCCTCAAAAAAAGCGTTGAAACGGATTTGATACGACTTTGGGGAGTAGCACACCCCAATAGAAATAGGTAAAGAACTCTGAATAATATTTGCCGCTGATCACGCTACTCTTTTGAAAGTAATCGATATGTATGGTATAAAGCCATGCGAGTTTCAATAATTAGTTGCCAACACCTTGGTGGCCAATAGACCCACCATGGTCCATTTTTGGATTTGATTCTCCAAGAAAAGTTCAATGAAACGGCTGTCCTTTGGTCTCTGTTGGTATCTTGTGATAATCCATGTTTCTTCTCGGTTACAAAAGTACGCAAAAAGTTCGCATCGCTGCTGAATATCTCTAAAGATTCCTTTATAATGCTCACGCTCATGCTCATGTGTTTCGACTGAGTTGATCTGGAACCGAGCGTTTACCTTCCCAAATATTGCCCACAGTCTGAAGCAATTTTGCGCACATCCATTCTTCGAACGTCACTTATCATACCATTGATCTTATCGACCATTTCTGGAGTTGTGACCTCTTTTTGTAAAAAAGCAAAAATGGTCTACCAAATAACACTTCGCTTAAAATTTTCTGCTGGTTTGAGTTCTTGGGTCAATTGGATCTTGTTGGCACGCATTTTTTGTGAATGTTGACAAATTGATGTCTCTGAGTTTTTAGTAACAGTTCAACTTACTACAGCTATATTTTCGATTGTAAATTCATTGGGGTGTGCAACTCCCCACATGCGAATCCGTTTTTTCAAAGTTGTAGGTTATCGAACTGATGAAACATTATGTGAACCGAAAGTTCAACAAAGTTCCCGCATTTGGACTTTTCGCGAATTTACAGAGCTTAGTGTCGAAATGTACTTTTTAATATATATTTGAATAAAATTTTTTATCACAGAAATATATTAGAAATATGCTAAAAATTCTCCGAATGTACTATAATCACTAAATTTTACTCTACGTATCATTCAATGCGCGCAATGTTAGTACTAAAAAAAAGTACAATTGTACTGAAAATGTCATCGCTGGTTCATACATACATACATCTATGTTTTATACACATACAGTCCAAAATCTAACGTATACCAATTTGTAGGACAATATTAGCTGATTTTGTTGCTGATCGCAAAAATGCAAGTATCTTAAAAACCAATAATCTGTAATCATAATAATATTACATAGTTTAAGTTTATTGGCTTTGGACGCATAACAAAAATAAACCATTGCTACAGAGAGAAAAAAGTTTTTGAGACTTTTTTTTTTTTTTGTTAGAGCATAAGCCAACGCTCAAGGGATATGCCTCCTATAAATGCAATGCACCGTGTTGGTTTTAAGAAAAGTAGAAAATTTAGAGCGAAGGGGAATAGATGGAGTAGTGTCGGTGAACATTCATCTTGAAGACCAAAGAAAGAATTATCGCGAAAGTGTGATGACCTGTTAAACACCTGCGTGACGAAAAAAGAGATGAGCCTGATGGGACGCTCGAGTGCTGCGAGAGAAAGTCCGGAATGAAGGAATGAGTTCACGTATCCCTCTAGAGCACATCCCGTTATAACACCTGAAGAAAAAAGTCGATAGAGGTGATGATAGATTCATCGCTTATTAGTTTCATCACACGTCGCTGAACATGATCTAGCAGCTCCAAAGTGATTTTTGGAGTTCCGACCCACATGTGTGAGTTGTACTCTAGTTTGTGTCGAATACAAGTGAAGTAGACAATACGAAGATCAACTTGAGTGAAGTATTTCTTACACTGTTTCAAAAAATCAATACACTTGGCCGCTTCTTTCGACACATCGAGCACATGATCTGTCCACCTCCGGTTGAGCCGATATGTCCAGAACGTCAAGAGTTGTTGACCTCGTAATATCTAAGCCAGCCATAATAAGTGAAGAAATGGAGTAATCCATTCGTCTGTAAAGCAACAGACATATCTGGGTTTTAGTAACATTAAACTTGACTCCACTCGGTGACCCCACTCGGTGATTTTGTTGAGGTCATAAGCGAGTGGTCATTTATATGCTGCCGTTTACTCTCAACCTCTTCAGAGCTTGGACGCTTTTTGAAGCAATTAGAATGACAAATGTTGCTGACGTCTGAAAAAGAATGAATTGGGTTGGTGGTCGATGCCAGAAGGTCGTCGGTAAAAATCAGGAAGAGGGTCGGAGATAGGATAAAACCCTGGGAACTCTAACATTAATGAAGTGTTCATTAGAGATGTAACGTCTACCACAACACGAATAGAGCGATCACTGCAGAAGCTCGTAATCCTCGTAATCCAACGAGCAAAAGAATTACCAACACCAAAAGCAATTAGTTTTGATACGAGGGCGCGATGCCACATAAGATAAAAACCCCGCCTATGTTCAAGGATATGGAAGATTTCGTGATCTTAACATATGGGATGTTGACCCCTAAAAGCTCAACAATTATGTATTATATTTTGAGGCATTTCATTCTAAGCTTGCACATAGAAATAAATACATAGTAATAGGTACATCAGACAGCATTTGCTTACGTTTATGACTGAGTTGAATATGAATACGATCCGAAGACTTAATATGTCACGTAAGGCACAAGTGCTGAAAATGTCAGAAAAACTATAAATAATTTTTATTCTGAACTATTAAATTTGCAATCTCAATAAAATTGTTCATTCTGCAGAAACGTTAGACCCCACTGAAAATTTCAATCAAAAAATATATTCGATTTGATCGATGATTATAATCTTAAAAGTTTTTTAATGCTGAGTTCTAAGGTTAATAAAGTAATTATTGTTCTTACGCATCATAGTTTAGGGGCATTTCATCCTAACCATGTTGTTGAAAACAATGGCAAATACAATAAACTTCTGCATACTTCAGAAAAACTTCCGAGTAAGCATTATCATATATAAGCCTTCTTAGATTGTTTTCTGGAAAAAAATGCTTGTATTCATTACAAACAAAATAGTTATGCACACGCAAAGTTAAATGATTCTTAAAGATAATTTTAAATATAAAATTTTCCAAAGAAAAAAAACTTTTTCCGTGTAAACACTTTGTTGCTTTTGTTTGATTTACCCGCCGAAGTTAATAATGTTAATCCCACTCATACTACATAGCTACATTGGGCTACTACTAAATAACAAATATCTCTTATTTTTACTTACTATACATACTTGTTTATTTCACTAAAATTCCACGATCATTTTTGTTGGCTCAAGTAATCAAAAAATGTTGTTACCAACAGTAATTTTGTACTCGGAGTTTTGTTATTGTTGATATGTTGATTTTGTTTGTCAAAAAACTATCAAATGAATGATGGATTTGGTATTTGAGAAAACAATTATGTAGACACCATCGGTAAACTTTAGAAAGATCACACTCAATATGGCAACCCTATACAGCGGCAAAGCCTGGGTGTGTCTTTCTTTCTTGCAATAATCAGCAGAATTAATGTGTATTTCGGAAGATGCTTAGTATTAATTACTAGTTAAATTAGTAAAATAAAGCTATGCCTAAAAGTCAACTTAACTTTAAAGTTAATTATCGTTGCTTAAACAATTCGTGTGTGCATACCTTAATATAATGTACATACACATGATATTTACCTTTTAAATTTTAATTTTAAATGTCGATTATTCTAATTAAGTTGTAGGATTTCTACAGAAAAGAACGCACTTTATGAACTATCTAATTTCTGTTGTTATTTAATATTTTTTGCGTTGTTTCTAGCTTTTCGTTCGCAACAAATCTATGCAAAAAGTGAAGCATATCAGGCTGAGAAATTTTCATTTCGGCTCAAAGGCCACTGATGATTTCATTTAGCAATGAATGAAACTAGGTGTGGAGATAAATGTGGCTGTAGCTTTTTTTTGGGTGATTACAATAAATCTATGCTAAAAAGGAAACATATCAGGCTTAGAAATTTTCACTTTTTGACCCAAGGGTCACTGATGATTTCATTGAGCAATAAATGAAACTAGTATGACTCGATTTAGCCTGGTTTTTCTGTTTCGTTTTTTGCTTTTGTAATTTTTTTTGGTGTTATCACAAATCACAATATAGTGAACAGTAAGCTCAGTTAAGGAAACATATGAGGCTTAAAAAATTTCACTATTTGGCTCAAAGGTCACTGATGACTACATTTAGCAATGAATGAAACTTGTATACTTCGCTTTAGCCTGGTTTTCTGAATTGGTTTTTCTTTTGTCATTTTTTTGGTGTCATCACATATCACACTATACTGAACTGTAAGCTATGTTAAGGGAAACATATCACGTTGTGAAATTTTTACTATTTGGCTCAAAGGTCACTGATGACTACATTTAGCAATCAATGAAACTTGTATCATTCGCTTTAGGCTGGCTTTTCCGTTTTGTTTTTTGTTTCTGTCATTTTTTTGGTGTCATCACATATCACAGTATACTGAACAGTAAGCTCAGTTAAGAAAACATATCATGCTGAGAAATTTTCACTATTTGGGTCAAAGGTCACTGATGAGATCATTTAGCAATGAATGAAACTTCTGTGACTCGCTTTAGCCTGGTTTTTCTGCTTCTTTTTGCTTTTGTCATTTTTTTGGTGTTATCACACTATACCGAACAGTAAGCTTAGTAAAATAACGAAAGATTTTTTCTTTAAATAGATGAATTTATAAAGATCAAGCAAATCAAACCGGAAGTGGGTGTTATGAGGCATTCGAATAGCATGTAGTTGTATGTAGTAGCAAAATAGTTTTTTGTTCGGCATATAATGTCCCATCGATTTGTATTAATAAATGAGCACAATACACATAAACGATTAAACTATGTTTCAATATATAGTAAGGACGTAGTAATCTCTTACTGTGGGAATTTTATATTACAAAGATTCTTAAAATATTTAAGAAAATCGTGACACTACAAGCCATAAACTTTTGTTCAACATTTAACATTACATGAGCATTAATAATTTTTGTATAATAAACAAATTACTTATAGATTAATAACATTTACATATATGCTGATTCTACATGACAGTAAGACTGCCTTTTTTCTTTTATTTATTAGCTCCATAACATAACATTTGAGTGTAATTATAAAGTTTTCTTATTAAACATTAATGTTAGTAAGACCTATATAAATCATAGAAGTTGTTGGCCAATATAAAACATTTTCATACCATAATTCTTAAAATTCTAACTCGTTTATAATAAATTAATTAAGATACAGTTTACTGATTCCTACGCAATTATGCGGACATTAAAATAAAATCAAAAAGGCCGACCCTTTTATCAACATTTAATCGAAACTTTACTATTGAATAGTAAGCAAGAGGGCAAAATAAAGAAATGTCATTGCTAAAAAAGAAAGCACATTATTCTATTAATAACTAGTGGGGTCCTTAGCTCACCAACCTCTCGCCCTCGCACATTTCGCTTCGCTTGTGGGCTTTGGCAAGCACTTCAAGGAATTCTTATTTTATTCCTATATTTAACTACTTAATTTTACCTTTCTTTAACAACTGAAAGTATGCAATGGAATTTTGTCTTTCTTTAACAGCTAAGATTTTGCAATGAATTTTTTGTTTTCTTCTTATATTTGTTTTGTTCTATCTTTTTTCATTATACGCAAACATACGAAACTATTTCATAAAATAGAAAGCTTGAAAAACTCCCAAAACAATAAATAAAAATTCGAAAAAATTAGGTACACAAAATCATCCAAACAGAAGTAGAGAAAAATGCCTCAGACCTAAGGAAAAACAGAACAGAGCGAAAATATCCTTAATCTTGCAAGAATAACGCACATTATTCTCCGTTAACACACAGAAATTCTTTTCGAAAATTCTTTTTGTTTGTTGATAAGTGGGGTGTCGTACTCGGAAATTCTCTATCATTCTGTTTGTTCGCTGATATATTTTGATATTGCTTTTTATTTTTTTCGCTTGTCGTTTGTCATGTTGCGGTTGCAGTGAAGTATAAAAAATAACATATAGAATTTTAATTTTCGTGTGTAAACGCAAAGCACTTTTACAAAAGAGAATGGACAATTTATATGCACGAACATTTTTTCATTTTATTATTTATTGAATAAGCTTTTTAATTGATTTAAAGCTTCAAGCTTTATAGCTAAGAAGGCTGATAGCTGTAGTAGCTAAACTTCACTATTGTTATTATAAGAACTTCTTTCACAGCCATTTTAGAAAAATTTTTTGTGTTTTTTGTATCCTACACTCAGGGTATATTCGCTTTGTCATTCTGTGTGTAGCGCATAAAAGTGGGCGTGTCAGGCATATAAAAGTATATATATTCTTGACAAGCGCAACCACCTGAGTCAATTTGTCAATGTCTGTCTGTGAAAATCACGATTACGAGATAATCAAATTAAATTGAATAAAACTTTGTACACAAACCGCCCCCCCATCCCCTTTTCAAGCTTGTTGAAATGAAAATGAGAAAAATCGATTTACGGACATGCCTACCGCCAGATCAAATAAAACATTCAAAGTGCTGTATTGAGAGAGTAATTTTGTGTAGTTTAGCCAAATTTCTCACAAATAATAACAATGACTCGGATAAGCTCCTAAAAAACTAGGCGAATTTCAACAAGAGGGCGTAGCATATGCCATTCCAGCATTATTTAAGGTAATGAAACAAAATGTTAGACATGTCGAGGAATGATTTGGTGAAGCACTAGAAACATAGTGATTTTGACAATAGGTTGTGCTCAGTGTTGAATTAAAACTTTAGGGGACCGAGGCTAACAACTGGAAATGATATAGATACACTAAGAAAACGATTTGTTTGTTTGAATAAAACAAGTGCATATTTCATATAGAGCCATTAAACATTTGATTGAGTCAAATATTTCAATTAACATATGCCACTATTTGAACCAAATACAATAGGTTTGACTCAAATAAATATTTGATTGCTCTATGTGAAATATACATAAACCAACTCACATAAAATTTAAAAATTGGTTCAACTCTATATAACATACATTTTTTATATTCAAACAAATTTTTTTCTCAGCGTAGTAATAAAACATGCACAACACTTTCCTTTTTACTACAGCAAATAGAAATTAAAATATCAGGGGTCTTCAAAAGTGCTCTTCTGTTTGAGTTTAAATCTTTAATTGCTAAAGAACAATAACAAAATACACAAATTCCAACATTTTCCGACTTTAACAATACTTCAACACTATTGCTGGCCAGTCTCATTAAAGTTGGCGACATTCAGAAATCGCTTTTACACGAAACTGTTGCATTTGCGCTGTTTGAACGCAACAATAACTTGTAAAAATTTCCGATTTACTTGTGTTTATTAAATGTAGTCATTATAAAATGAAATATAGTTATTTTAAAATTAAATATATGAAGATGTCACTCAGTGTTGCCAAGTTAAGAAAACGTTAAGAAGGGAAAAGAATTCCCCTCAAATTTTTTTCGGGAGAAAGTTGATGAACTTTTTTTTTTTAATTCCTACCAGGCCGACGTGAAATTCCATTTATACCAAGTCAGCTCAGATCACTTGGCAACACTGATGTCACTACTACATTTCAACACATTAACGCAAAAACGAGATCACGTGTGAAGACCCCTATTGTAAAGTCAAAGTTGTCCTTAGTAAAATGTTAAATGTAAACAAAAAGAAATGAAATTAAATTCGCTAGGAAAGTTGCAAATTTCAACTTTTGCGCAACGGAAAAATTAGAAAAATTTGCAAGCTTCGATGTAACAACAAAGGTGACATTTGCGCGCGCACTCGACATCAATATTCTCGAGATACAAATGAATCTTTACGACTCATTCGTATTCAGCCAAGGCGATAGCAACTTCAACGTGTAATATCATGTTTTTTACACAATTTTATTTCTCACTGTAGCATGTGCTTAGAATTTTTATTAAAAACATAAATACAAACAAATTTTTAAAAGTTCTTAAAAATTAAGTTGAAAAAAAAAAATCAATGCAACTCAAGCGCATCGCTGTACAACGACCGCATTGATGTTTTTTGTTGTTTCTTTTAAATTCACAAACAAAATAACGACCAAATCGTGATTAGATGTCTGATGTCTGTCCATCCTTACTCATACGTCCGTTTAGCCCGTCTGTAAGTTGGGTTTTTTTTTTTTTTTGTTATTTTCCTTTATACTTTTTGGTTAAACAAATTGCCACTTACAGCAGCTTAATATAATTGTTGTTGTTGTTGTCACTGTTGATTTTGTTCTTATTGCTGTTGTTGTTGTTGTAAAATACTTTAAAGCCTCTTGCGTTCTTAGATACCTCATCATCATCTCATATGTTCGAGCGCAAACATAAATTTAGCGACTGAACAGCTAAATTTTTTTTTTTCATTTAAAATTCTCGTAAAGTGCTAAAAAATCAAGTTCTTTGCTGTTATTAATGTTGTTGCTATTGTTGTTGTTGTTGTTGTTGTTGCTAGCATTACTATAGCAATTTAATTGAATTCGTTTTTTTGAAATAAATAAATACAAGGAAAACCACTGCAGAAGTGCACCGAGCAAAAGACAAGGTTGGCGCACTTGCAACAAAAGTTGCAACAGTTGCGACTGCGCAGTTGAATTTTTTTATTCTAAAGCAACAACGAAAAAATCAGCTAAATAACATTTTGTTCTAAATGCATTAAATTTGTATGATGACTAAACACAAAATTTCAAAAAAATTATTATTTAAAAAACCAATAAGTTTCTAAACAAATAGGCCAAGTATTTTCAAGAATCAGGTACAGTAGTGGTGTAGATAAATCTGAAATACTAAATGAAACTCGTATCATTTTATTGCTCTATTA
The DNA here is from genome assembly GCA_949775025.1 of Tricholauxania praeusta. Lineage (NCBI taxonomy): Eukaryota > Metazoa > Arthropoda > Insecta > Diptera > Lauxaniidae > Tricholauxania > Tricholauxania praeusta. Next base: position 156,353,654 of record OX459029.1, read on the forward strand.
CTTGGAAAGTTATGAGTTAATCTTTTTTTGTAAGTAATACTCTAAAAGTTTTTTGTAAAACACCATTTAACTCAAAGGGTATCAAATTTTTCAGTATGACTTTAAAAAATAAAAATAATAAGTATGTAATAAGCTTCTTTAGCACAAATATGTTGTTTTAAAAAAGAAATTATTAAAATTGGTTCAGTACATTTTACGCCAAAGCGTTACAAAGCATTTTCATGTAAACAATTTTATATAAATAGTATAGATAAATTTGTCGAAACTGAAATTTCACTTTTCTTAAGCTTTTTTTTTTCATCTTTTGAAAACGGCACAAGAAAGCATTAAAAAAATGCAACAAAGCTAAAGCTATTTGCTCTGAATTTTTAAAACTCTTTCAACTGAATTTTCTTTCAAAAATTCAAAAAAAAAATTTTGATTATTTTTTTACAAATAAAAAAAAGCATTAAAAATAACATAATTAAATTGTTAGCTCAATTGAAAGTTCAACTTAAAATATCATTTGCTCTAAAAAGAAAAAAAAAAAATAAAAACCTTAATTAAAAACATTAACTTAAAAACATAATTTTTTTTTTTAAAACCCCAAATTATTTGTAACGTTTTATATCCAAACAACTTTGTCGTAGAGTTGATATTTATAGCGATACAAAATATTTATAAAATAAGTCTTCTAATACGTCAAAAATTTTAAGAAAAAATTGTAGCGCTAAAATGGTTCGACCTATGACGAAATCATCTATCAACACGTCAAACACTTGCCACAACAAAATAACAGCAAAATCTTAAGGTGCAGTTCGTTTTGGTTTGACAAATAATATTTCGTCTATGCTAAAGCAAATGTCGATTTGATTAGAAATAAATAACAAAAACAAAACGAATGTGCATTAAAGTAAAAGTAAGAAATCGTTATTCGTAAGAGTACGCTCCCCTAATTTGTGCATATAAATTACAAAAAAAATATACGCTTATTGCATATAAAAACTATGATTAAAAAATACTGCAAGTTAGCCAAGAAATGAAAGCTTTTTAACGAACCAAATTTAAAATTTTGCGCTTCAGATTCTACTCGTAATAACTCAAACGATTTTTGAAATGTTCGATTTTAAAGTTACTGCTATGAATCTAGGGTGCTTGGGTTCTTACATTTGATTTTTAAATTTTTCGAACTGATATAAGTTGTTATTTCCAAGCTTTTTGAAAGTGCATTAGAAATATTAATGACATTCAAGCTGATTACTCATCCCAAAAAGCACTGCTAAGTAATAGACGGGTTAACTTCAACTTTTCTGTGCTTTTGCTTCAAATTGATATGTCATGTGCTTTGAGTTAAATTATATGCCTAAAATTGTTAAATATAATACCAATTTATAAAGATTTGTTCAAAATCACACTACATTAAATATTGTTTTTTTAAGGGTGGTACTCAAATTTAATGTATAAATTTTTTCTAATATGTATTAAAATTAAAATAAAAAAATAAATTGAATGTAGAGGCTGGAATTTTCAGCTAGAATTAAAATTTTTTAAAACAAAAATTAAAAAATTATGAAAAAAAAATTTAAATATTAAATTTGAGGACCACCCTAAAAATTTAGCTTGTCGTCTAGAGCTTCACTATACTATACATACTACTTTTTTTAAACTTAAGTTCATTTAGAAAATATTTGAACATCAAATTTGAGTACCACCCTAAAAATACAAAATTCATGACAGCGATATTAAGAATGAATTTTTATAAGATATTGATAAATCTGCGTATTTGAAGCATATAATTTGACTTAAAGCCTGCGAATGGCAAAATTTGAGCTTCTGGGGTGCCCCAACAAAAGCTAAAACAAAATTAACTTTAAGAAAAAGAAAAAGTACAAAAAAAGTTGTAGTTTCACAGCGTATAGCTTAATGACTAACAAACTTTTTGGTGTGAGTAATATGTATGTAGCTCATTTGAAAGCTTACTTTTATTTTATTTTATCTTTTTTTACTTTATATGTATCGAACAGGACCCATGGAAATGCCCATATGATTAATTAAAATTTTGCCTCAATAAATGCGCGCCACAAAATTTAAAGCCAGCTCTGAAAATGTGAACACTCAAGCCCCGCCATTTTACACACGCAAATGGTTTGTATTAGAAATAATAATAGAGCTTAGCTACTGCAGCTATTAGCCTTCTTAGCTATTAAGCTTGAAGTTTTAAATCATCAAGTAATTGTATTACAAGAATTGTCCAAAACGGGGTTTGTTTTATCATTTCTCTAGAACATTTGGCTTCGGGCAGCACGTGCTCGTATTAATATTTTTGCTTGAAATTCTTGTGGATTTTACCCCATTAAATTCAGAATTTTAAAAACTAGAAAGCACTCTCTTCTAATCAAACACTTATCGAAAAACTTTCTAAAATCGATAAAAGTTTCGATCCACTTTAATACATACATTAAGAGTGTCCCACGCACGATTTCAAATATAATATATAAAGTAGTAAATTTGATAGAAAAAACAGGTTTTTACTTGAAAATTAATATTATTATTAAGTAATAAGATATTTGGGACACTCTTTATTATTAGAGAAACATTAAAAAAAATTAACTTACATAAAAATGTTGGGCAAAATTTGTAACTTTTGTGTGAATTATTATTTTTCGTATTTTGCTCCTCCCTTGCACTTTTCAATAAATTATAAAATTTCTTTTACGGTATATTTTTAAATTGCTGTTTTTTTCCAAAAATCCAATGTATTCAAAATGTTGTGAAATTTCGAATTTGCATTAAAATTCATCACTTGTAAAAGGCGCACTTCAATTTTATATTCATTCAGTATCACTTTTCACTTCGCAAAAAAACGCACAATTTTTAATTAAAACATGAAATATTTTTATTGCTTAATTTTGCTGCATTTTTGCATATTTGAAATTTTCAACTGGAGTCGATAGCGCAGTAATGTACGGATTTGCGTTTTTTTTTCAAGTTTTTCTACGATGAGAACCTTCCTGCAACACTGCCAAAAACAGACTCAGCTCAAAGTGCGCTTGCAAAAACCACAATATCTACTCGCACTTAAAAAAAAACGAACGTCTCAAGTCGAGTGAAATTGGAATGGCAGCTCAGCGGAGTAGCTCATTAACTAACTCAGTCAGTCCAGTAACTGACGACGGCAGTAAATAGTTTTTGGCTGAGTAGCTGACTAACAGGCCGCCGCTTGAATGACAACAGTGCCAGCCTTACGACGACGACGAGTTAACGTCTTTGTTTACAACTTCAAACGTTATAGCGCGCGCTCCTCACATTTCGCACAACAGGTGAATCCATCAATATGTGCATCCAACCAACCGTTTTGTCATCCATACAACAATACAACAAATGTGCATCAATTCATCAATCAATCTTTTAACTCATTCACACATTCATCAGAACACACACACACTCATTCAGTACATTTGCCAACCGCTAAGTGAACGGATAGTGATAACGTGTATGGGTCTACTACGAACTAATGGTGGATAAATGTTGTATCTTCTTGTGCCATATCAGTGGTTGTATCTTTGTGTTTGTACTCTTAATTGATACTCGTACACGTATTTTTCATAATTTTTGTATTTTCGTTTGTTGGCTTGGTTTGGGGTTGTGCGCATGCGCAAAGCGCGCACATATTTTGTGTACTAAAATCACGTTTTATGATTTTTCTTCATATATGCTGCGCTTTATAATTTGTTATTACACTTTTTTTTTTGTTACTGTACATTCCGTTTTGTTTGTCTGCGTCTGCTTTGTTTTAAATTGATTTAACACGTTTGTTAGCCACTGGAAAAAGTTATAAAACCGAGTAAAAATTGCAAGAAATTCAAATTATAAATCAAAAATTCAGTTAACAATTGCACCAGAATTACACGAGGCAATTTTTAACTAACAAACGGGTATGTCAAAAACTGCCGCGTGTTATGCAAATTCTAACAATGCACCTCTTATTGTCAAGGTATTCAAATGGTATATCCTTAAGTGAAATGATCAAAATAATATAAAATCATTTCATTGGCCTTTTCTGCTTTACAACATTTTTTCATAAATTTCAATTCTTAAAATTTTTTATATTTTTTTTTTTTATTTTTTTTTTATTTTTTTATAATTTTTTGTTTTCTAAATCCACGTCTGGTATTCATTTCTTTCTATCAGTTCTTGTTTTTGAGATATATGCGTTTTAATTAAAGTGACCAGATATTTTTCGGCAAAACGCGGAACAGCAAAAAAATTCATCAAATTTGCGTAAAATCGAAAAATTTTTCGAAAAAAAATTTACGTGTTTTTTTTTTTTTTTTGGTTTCTCAATTTTTCATTCAGATATATTTCAACAATGAGATTTATTTCAGCATATGAAATTTATACTAAATAAAAGGTACACACTTTCACATTCCAAAAACCCTAGCAAAATTCGATATATTCCATTAAATTAAAACGCGGACATCACATGGTCACGTTAGTTTAAATCAAGAGCCGTAAATAGTCGTTACTTTATATAAGTAGTTGACCTCAAAAACTCATAATGAAGGAAAAGACGAAATGTGAGTTTCAATATACAGATGAGTATCTTTTAACGAGAAGAGTAGGTATATGCCATGATTTATATTTTAAAAATCAGATATAATCGTTATTTTGGATTTTTATTTTTTACGGTCAAAAATAATCGTTATTTTCGATCAAAAATTATCATTATTTTGGATTTTCGTTTTTTTCGATATAAAATAATCGTAGAGTGACTTCGGGTATTGTGATATGGTCACAATATGCCATCATATTTCCTTAAATAAACAACTCTCGATAAAATTTTTTTTTTCAGCATATCAGTAAAGGAAAAAGATAACTGCTGCAAGGTTTTGTGCGTTCTATTTCACTGTTTTTGGACTCAGTGTGGTGAAATTGATTTAGCCACAAGTCGAGATTTTATTTGTGTGCATTTCATGTGTGAATTAAGTTCAAACTAAAGTAAGTATTATAGCCGAATTACTAAAATTTGTTAATGGGTAAATATACTTTGTCATAAATAATGTGAGTTCTTTATTTGCTGAAGTGTGTTTTAATAAAAATAACCTGAGTGCATTATAATTGAAATTCGGGTAATGTGATATAGTCCAATTTGCTCCACCTAGTAAGGACATTACCTGTGCTTTTTGCAGCAAATTCTTCCAGAGAGATACAAGGAATCAGACCTGAGTTCAATGCCTGCAATGCGATTTAATTTGGGCTCACAATGATTGTCTTTTAATTTTTGTACGTGAGTCATCTATCTGACTTTAATATGTTTTGCTTTTCGCTTATTGATTCAGTTTTAATCTAGTTTCCTTTTTTATAGAAATTCTATTGAAAGATGTAATGTTATTGTATTTTTAGTTCCTACTGTTTTATACTTGTTTTACTTTTCATGATGGTATATCACATTATCCGAACACTATATATCACATTACCCGCCGATTTCATTAGGAGGTGTCAATTGGCTTTTTTCCAAATATGTCAATTAATTTTGAACTTATAACAAAAAAATCGATTATAACATATCGAAAAAAAAAATGCAAATTCAAAATAACTTTTTGGTCGAAAAAAAAAAAAAATAAAAATCCAAAACTACAATTATTTTTGATTGAAAAAATTCAAAATTACGAATATTCTGGATCGAAGAAATTAAATTTCCAAAATTACGAATCGAAAAAAAATTTAATTTTAAAATAACGATAATTTTTGATTGATAAACATAAAAGTTCAAAACTACGATTATTTTTGATTGAAAAAATAAAAATCCATTTGTAACATGTATGCAGTGATTTCTTTCATAAAATCTATAATAGTTACGGTAAATTATTTTGAAGTATTTCTGAGCATACAAAATATGTGCTAGTAAAGCTTGACTTTCTTTCTATATACATATATCCAAAAGTTAATTCCCATTTATTTGAAGCCAAATTCTGCAGTTGGAACCATTGATGTATCGTTAAAAATATCACAGTTTTCATTTTAGCTTTATGATAAACTGAAATTAAACATAAAAAAATATTAAGCTTCATTTTAAAAATTTAAAGCATATGGGTCTCTTGCCTTCATGCTCTTGCACCTCATTTGCATATCATCATAGGCAGGCAGTAACAGGATTCCCCACACGACATGATCTATTTAATATTCAGCCATCGTTCGTAGACTTTTTGTCACAATCAAAACATAAATTCTTACCCATTAATCTTGGCACATCAATCACAAGTTCACGACAGTAATGTACGTTTTGTTTTAGTGGGGTTTTGTTATTTCTTTTTTTACGATCAATCGCACAAAACCATACAGTTTTTTTGGAAAAAACAAAAAACAAAATTCATGTACATTTTGTATTTTAACCTATGAGTAACTGAACTTAATTTGTTATTAATAAAGTACACGTACATTTTATCCGTCGATCTTTGAAAATAAAAGCATTGCCTTAAGGGTGAATGTACTCATTAGAATACCAGTTGAAGAAATATAATTTTTAAGTATGTTTTTTCATACACCAGGATAATGCTCCCGCGATTAGTGTTGTGTGTAGTTACTGTCCTTTCGATGCAAAATATACGGATACATCTAAATTGTTTACGTTTTTAGAAAACTTTTTTTTTTTTGCTAAGGATAGCTTCGACAAAATGGTATGTTAAGCTCCATGGAAGAGAGCGAGGTTTGACTTTGTGTTTTGCCACTTTTTCTCTTTGATCTTCACTACCAAGTATGTGAGAAAAATGTAGCCAATCTAACCAAATATAGGGATCTAGCAGGGTTGCTTCTGACCCCCCCCCCCCCCCTACCCCTGTTATTTCTTATTGTGCTGTACAATGTGCTAAGCCGCAGTCTCACTGGGATTCATGGGTCACAATGAGAATTTTGGGGTCATCGGCAAGAATTGGCTTTTCCCAATGATATCGACTTATTGTTACCGGTATGTAAACGAATTTTACACGACTCAATTATCTGGCAACTATTGCTGCACTATGTATTTATACTATAGCAATATCAATAAGAATGCTTCCCCTAAACCTTAAGATTTACGAAGTAGCATAAGCGCCAATACCGTGGAAGACGTAGCAGCAAGAATAAGCAAAGTGAGCAGTTTCTTTGCACAACTCCATAACATAATCTGAATACAGCAGTCCAAGCTGCGAATATTTAAATCAAATCAGTGTTGATTTATGCTTGCGAATCATGGTTACTCACAACAAAACAGACATGCGACAGTTGAAAATCATACCAAGTTTTTGCTTGAGAATGATGTGAAATTGGTGGCCTTGCACGCTCTCGTTTCGTGAATTTCATTTGTCTACCTTACTTGGAAGTCTTATGTTATCTTATCTAATATTCTTGTCTTATCTTATCTAAAATTTATTAAAACCTTTTATAAAAAGAGGTAGAGCTAATTCAAAGTTTGCCATGGACACAACTGCTGAAATACTGTTCTAAATATCTCTGTCAATTGAAATGGTCGCATATTTCGTTGTAAATGATATTGAATAAGATCATGTTAAGCCAAAAATATATGGGTGCTTACCACCCCCATGCGTCTATGACAAACTTTCCATAAGGTTTTTTTTAAATGTTAAAGGATAGGTTGATATGAGTGGTACATTATGACACTTTTCAGTGATGTATCAACATAGCTAATAAAACAATTTCTTTGACCACACTTCAGAAAAAGTGATATTTAATCAACTTTTTTTTGGAATCTCCTGGAACTTTTCAAGGTCAAAGTTATTACTTGATTGTAATCGTTAATAAATCATAGAAAAGTGATGTTTCCCCAAGTCAATACCTCGAGATCTAAGTAAGATAGTGATAAATGCTTTATGCAAAAGTTACAAGCTTTCTAGGTGGTCAAATAACAGTGACCTTGTAAATAGATTTCAAGGTGCAATAATAAATTTAAATCCAAAAGAAAAATCGCTCATACAAAACATATCTTTTTTTCCCATAAAATACTAATTTGCATTGAAAAATATAAGCGCATTTTTAAAATATTACAATTGACCTCGAATTGACTTTGAATCGCTTTCAAGCTCAAAGACAAGATCATTGTTATATGACCCCTGAAAAACCTTATAACTTTTGCTCAAAAAAAATTTATCACTATCTCACTATGTTCTAGAAATATTGAACTGGGGAAATTAAAATGAACCACCCGGCATATAAAAAAAAATGGATATATTTCGTATCTTTTCAGATACAATGTGAATGACAAAATAAGTTTTATTTAATATTTTTAAGTTTTTCGAGTTTCGACTCTTCAGACTTCACAAAAAGTAGCAATGTGAACGAAGCTTTTCAGAAAATTGATCACTTTTTGTTTCCTGAAATTCTCGTTCTTTTTAAATTAAAGGTCATATTAATATAAAGTTATATAAAAAATTAACACACGCAAACAAATGTATGCCTTTTTTAAATCGTTGCAAATACTTAGAGATAAATAAACACTTTATTAAGAAATTCACTTATTATTTAATATTGATTAGCGGCAATTACTTACTGTTTTTTTTTTCTGCCTTTTTTTGTTTAATTTTCTTTTTTGCTTAAATCACTTAAAACTGTTCTTATGCAACGCTCTTCACTGTATAAAGTTTTGTTCATCAATTAACAGCTAAAGTACTAAATATACAAAAGTTTTTATTCATAAGAAAAAACAAAATCCGGAAGTAGGATTTTTATTCGGTGCATTATAATATCAGTGGATACAGGGTTTCTAAGTGGCCGCTTTTTACCCGGCTTTGCCTGGAATTGCATGTCAAATCACAGGTGCTTGTAGGCATTGCAAAATCTTGGAAAAAGCCGTTAATTGGAAGATTTTTGTTATATACTGATGGTCATGAAAACCGCACCACTGACAAAACTGTTTTCTGACATTCCACAGTTGTGCCTTTTTGGAAAAACAAAAGGATATTTAGGAGCCGCTGGAGAGGAAAAAAGGATCTGGTCCTAAACGTGCAACCAGTAGAAGGATAAAGATGGCCTAGTAGAAAATAATTTTGAAGGATTATTTTAAAAGTGAAGTTCTTATACGGACAGAGCTAGAAACGCATCATTTCATAAAAATTACTCAGGAAACTGACCGCGGGAGGCTACGAGATGCTGATTTATATGGAAGGCGTCCTGCAAAAAACCCATTGTTGACACAAAAAATGAAAAAATCGGGTCTAGCTTGTGCTCAAAACTACAAAAACTGGACACTGGACCAGTTGCGAAATGTCATTCAGTCGGATGAAAGTAAATTCAATTGCTATGCGCCGATAATTTACCGTGGGTGCGTCGTTCCGATGTAGAACGTTAAAAAGAAAACTGCATAGTGAAAACAGTAAAATTTCCATAGAGCCAGATAATCTGGGGATGTTTTTCTTACAATTTTCATGGTCCTCTACACTATATAGAAAGAACCATGAATGCGAAAAAATATGGGCAAGCTATAAGGGAAAACTAGGAGCCGGTGTTTAAAAAGCACTTATCCTGCACTACGGATGCAATTTTAGAGGACGATTTTGCGCCTTGCCACCGTGCGAAATTGGTAAATCGTGTATGAAATTTTTTCAATGAATCTTACAGACTTTAAAACTATAAACAAGATATTAAAAAAATGATTCATTTTTTATAGCTCGCAAAAGTATTTACGGATCTCGGAATTTCGTGTCTAACCCGGTCTGGAAAAACGCCGGACCTGAACTCTATCGTGCACTTGTGGCATCCCAAGTAGCATTTTTGCAGAAGAAGCTTTTAGTGCGCATTTACAGCGCTTTTACAGCTGCATACACCTAAAATAGCTTTACAAGCACAGTAAATGCGCATTAAAAGCGTCCTCTGCCAAAAATGCTTCTTGGGATATAATGAAGGGCAAAGTTACTGACCAGAAGTCCGACATAAAAACAAAATCAATTTTAGCTTTAGATAAGCTTTGGTTTAATGTGATACAGGACGATAACCTCAACATTGAAAATTACAAGATACTGATCAGTTTCTGTAAAAATAAATAATCAAAAGACTCGTAAAAGCATTAACTTTTTTCCAGATTAATGTTTTAGACGTGTAAGATCGAGAAATGTTTCTTTGTTTTCAAACTATATAATCATATCAGCTTAATAACAATAACTAATAAAAACATAATTTTTTTTTAATATACATTCATCTATGGCTAATCTCAATAATATCGAATCTTTATGAGGGTATTCCTGAAAACGCGAAAAAGCCTCGAAAACTGAGCACATTTTCGAGCCTCGAAAACTGAGCACATTTTCGAGCCTCGAAAATAATTTGTATGAAGAAAAGTTTGCGCAACTTTCGAGGCTAATTAGTTGAGCAAATGGCCTCGAAAAGTTGAAAAATGAATCAGTGTTGCCATTTGTCGAAATAATTTGCTGCCAGTTTGAAGTTTCTTTAGAAATTTGCACATAAACTTAACAGGATGATTTTTAAATATATGAAAAGCGCAATTCTCAGAATTTTTGTTTGTTTACCTATTTGTGTTTTGTTATTTATTAACTTAATTCTACATATTTTTTCGTTTTGGTGTGATACATTTTTTTTTCATGATCATGATGGTAACACTGATCAAACTGTCAAATTGCCATTGCTCAATCATTTACGAGTTTGTATTGATAAGGGTGTTTCCGAAAGCAAGCTCGAAAACTTTCGAGTTTTCGCGCTTTTCGAGTTTTCGCGTTTAGAGGAATACCCTTAATGATTTTTAGTGGTGGTGCGATTTTCATGACCGCCAGTGTATATACCAAATATTATTCATTTACGTCAAATAGTTGCTGGACTTTTTTTCATATTTGTTGAAACCTCTACCTTTTATATATGTGCCAAGTTTTATTCATCTGCGTCAAGTAGTTGATAAGATATGATGAATTCTATTTTTCTCTTACATAGAGGGCGTGCCATCGCCCATTTTATTCAAACAAAACGATGCTATGAACCTTCTCCAAACCATAAAAATCATATATGCCAAATCGTTCGGCGATCGGTTAAACGGTTTAGGAGTCCATTAGCAACGAACATGCACACATTGAGCAGATAAAGAAAGTCCTTCAACGTCTACAAAAACGATTTCGAAAACTGCTTATTTTTCGATTAATAACCAGAACTTCGTTTTCAAATCGCTTACAATTTCTTAATAATAGAAAATATTTCTTCGTAAATTATGCTGGAAAACCTTCGATTTCGATACCAAGTTTTGAGCATCTCGTAATTTTCAATATCTGGTTAATGCAACTTATAGAATTCAATGAACTGAAAACATTTTTGTAACTCTAAAAAAACTTGAATTTTAAAAAAGAGTTTATTTTAAACGACATGAATTATTCATAAATTTTTCAATGCGATGCGACGACATTATCACCAGCCGGTGCTGCCTGGGTCCAGTATATCGAGAAAAAAAAAACAAGTGAGACAGAATTATCCATATTTCAATTTGAGATACTCCTATCACCGTACACAACAAATCCATATTTGCTGACCTTCCTCTGATAATAACGTTGTTTCAATATCACACATATAGCAGACTACTAGGCAAATTCCTTCGGATAGTTCAATTACACCACCAATTAAGTTCACTTATTCAAGAGCATTATAGTAAGCGTAATCAAAATTGTAGTTTCATAAATTGAAAATCAAAATAAAACCTTCACGCCTTATGGGAAACTCAAATATTTATTTCCTTATAGTTAACGTATTTTCGTTTTTTTTTTTTTTTTTGAATGGCGCATCATCCAATTTAAATCAGTCAAAACGAATGCTAATCAAAACCACCGAACAACACTATCCACACTAACCATAGACGATAGATAGTTAAACTAAAAATTAGGTGCTAAAGTGTGAATTTGTGGGGTGTGAAAATATTAAGGAAAATATCTTCAAATAAAATACTAAATCATCATGAGTTACGGCTATTGTATGCATACCTAACGTTATTTGCGTTTTTACCATAATAAATGATACGTGTAACAAGTGATCGCCATAATGATTATACATAACGAACAAGTTCAAGATCACTCTCAAATTGCCTGGTTAAATATGACGGCGGTCAGCGACAAAATCCAACAAAAGACCATCAAAATGATTTATATTTGGCACTGCTGCGTCACTTTAACATCTTTTAAATTGTCGTTTGGGAAAGTTTTTTTTTTTTTTTTTGAACTTTGGAAATGTCTGGCATTATCTGAGTCATTTGCTACATTTTAAAATTCATGTGGTTGGAAGTTTAATTACCTGTCAAGATCTTTTATGCGAACAGGATTAAATTTAAAAAAAAAAAATTAATCGATGGTTATGTTAGCGTACATTAACTTCAAGTCATTTTTTATAAATTCATGAAATAAAAAAAACGAACGATTTTATAACAATTTTTTTTAATTCACTTATCCTTAAATTTGTTTTTATTAATGATCAAAGACTCCTTACTGTCAAAAATGAACAAAAAGCTATTGAAAAAATAATGATTTACAAAGGTGTCTGTCTATTGAAAGCTTCGGGCTAAAAATTATTAAGAGTAATAATCTCAAATGTTAACATTTTTTAGTAAAATTAAGGAAATGATCAGAAGACAGTATTTCGTCAGTCATGTTTTATATAATACGTTACAGTGTAACATGGTTTGAGAAAAAAAAAAGTCACAGCATGTCGCAAAAAATCTTTATCTGCTGAAAAGGTCGTAGAAGCAAAAATAAATAGAAAATAAACAAAAAATGTTGAAAAAGTCGAGAAATTAAAAAAAGGTTTGATAATGCAAAATCCTGACGAAGTCGAAAAATGTTCAAAATGTTCAAAAAATATTCGAAAATTTCAAAAATGTGGAAAAAGTCTAAAGATTTTAAGGGGGGAGATACATGTAAAATTTTGAAAAAATACATTTTTTTTTTCATAAAATAAGAATATGTCATCAAATTCTTAGAACATAATTTCAAGTATTTCTCATATTATAGCGTGCAAACTCTCCTATTCTTTGCGTTCGAGCGCTCTCAAAGTTATTGTTGAGCGATTTCAAACGAGTTTTTCTCAAAACCATAATTTTCAAATTTACGAACACAATAACTCTAAAAGTTATTGATCGATCTTCCTGAAATGTTTGTTGCACACCTTTTTAATGATATTACTTTTTATGTGAACCTACCTACATGTTTTTATAAATTTGTTGAATTAATGATTTTTTTCGAAGCAAAAATGATCGAAAATTCAAAGTATTTTTATACAGTGTTTTATTTTCCAAATATTTTTGTTTTAATTATTTTTTAGACTCATTGACAAATTATGACCTTAATGATCACACATCATTTTTTTTTTTATTTTCAAATCAATAAAACCGAGGCTACAATGCTTGCCGATCAAGACGTCTCGTCGAAAAATATTGAAGAAATTGATAAATGTTGAAAGAGTTCTTAAGCGATAAGAATCGAAAATTCATTATATTTAGATATTGAGTTATTTACCTCAATTTCAACACGAATTTGTTACATTTTTTTTAAATAATAAAAAAATTAAAAGCTGATGAAGCAAAACGGGTTCCATAAGGAAAGCACTAAGGTTTATTCCATAAATTCAATAAAAGTATTTTCTATATAATTTTTTACTACGAAATATCTCACCTCTATAATTTTGACCAGCACAACCTGTTGGGCGTTGTATTCAATCCCTACAATTGTTTCTCTGAGTGATCTTTGGGAGATATCGATAAAGTAGGATTAAGTAGAAAAGGTGCAGGCGTGTTTTACCTCTTACTTCTAAAAAAAAAAAAATACTATTAAATCAAATATTTTTTTTTTTTTGAAGTGAAACGAAGGCCTTGAAAAGTTCTAAAAAATTAAATAATTTTTTCTTGAAGAGGACTTTATCAGGATAGCCTCCAGCTAGTTGCTGTTCCTTTGCGACTCCATAAATACGTCACTGAATTCTAAAATCCCTGTATTATCTAGTAGAAGTTAGACATATTCGTAATGGCATGATAGCCAGCAATTATTTACTCCCAGCAGAGGAAGGTCCAACTGCTATAGAATATTATCGAAAAATGTTGAAAAAATTTATAGAAGAGAAGAGGTATTAAAGAATTCGAGTCGGAAAATATCGACTACACTGAGTAAAAATTGTAACGATTTTTTTTTTAACCAGGCAAACAAATATGTAGTATTGAAAAATATCGAAAAGTATAGAACAGTATAGAAAAATACCTTAAAAAGCGAAAGAGTATTGAAAAAGTTAATGTCGAAATAGTATTGGAAAACATCGAAAAGTAAATTTTTGGAATGGTCGATAAAAGTCGTAAAGTTTTGCATGGTATCAAAGAAACCATAGAGAAGACGAAAGTATCAAAACTATTAAAAAAGTCGGTAACGATAGCAAGATATCGAATAACATTAAAAAAATATAAGAAATGTCGAAAGTATTGAAACAAATATCAAAAATCCCATAAAGACCCTAAGATATTGAATGGTATCGAAAAACTATGATCGGATTTTTCATATTATTCTAGTAATAATCTGCATAGTATTTGAGAAATTAATAATATTTTTTATATTTTTTTAAATCAGCTCAGAAGCTATTGATTTTTATATTCCGTTTCAAATATGTCCAAAAAATTTCATACTAATTAAGGAAAATTTTACTTCAAAAATGAGTTACTTTCAATATAAAGGTGACCATCGATCGCTATTCGAAGGCAAAAAAAATACTTGTATATAATATATGGTATTGCCTTATATGTATAGTTGTACTTAGAAACTAAACATTTTGCTATCCAAAGTCTGGCATCTTGACATTGGAATTCGGCACAACTGTATGTACCCACTATACTGTAAGAATTAAATGGACTTAAAGGGAACGTGATGAGAAAAGTTGCGCTCTGGCAATATGTGTCATTTAGCATTCTTAAATAAGATAACTCATATTTCCTCATTAGCGTATAATAACAAAAAGTTTATGGAAGATTACAACTTAAAAATACCATGACCTAGGTAATAAAGATATTACCACGCTTCACACACAAGATACCCACTTAAGTGTCATTAAATAAATTTAATCACTTTATAAAAGTATATTGAGTCTTGTGCAGCTGTACGAGTAATTACTTAATTTAATTTTATTGAATGCACAATTGTTAATTTTAATTTTATGACAATACATTTTTTTTTACATACACATACAGTTCACTGCTCGCCATACTAGTTGTCATAATATGTTATTTTTATAACGCGTCAATCATATCATCATATTAAGAGTGTTATTGAAAGCCTGTTGGAAAACCATATACTATACTATCATGCCTAACACGGCCCGCTCTGGGTAGCTTACGGTTAAAAATTTGAAAATCTTGAGAAAATCTAAAAAATTGAAAAATGTTGACGAAATCGAAAATGTGCTGAAAACTTGAAAAGTATTGAAGCAGAAAAAGTCGAAAAATATTGGAAAAAAAAAGATTGAAAACCCCTAAAAATATTGAAAACGTTTAACGAGTTTATCAAAAGTTGAAACCGGATGAATAATATTGAACAATTGCTTGGCCGAAGGCCTCTGCGAAACCGTTATTGACATATTGAAGGATGTAAATCCTGAGCCTCGGCCAAAGCCGCCCACTTACCACTTTTTAAGCATATAATGAAATTGATAGTTTTATTGTTTTACTTTGCTACTATCTTAATCTTCACTAACCACAGTGCCTTTTCATTAAGATTTGATTGCATATCTTTAGGCTTAGCGGTAACTAGTTTAGCCTAAAACTATTTTGGTCGGTAAAATATCTGTGGCCACAAGGAATAACAGCTGAAGTCGATCTGTGATGACAAGGTGAAACAGTATAAGTCGTATGCTTATATACAGAACCTATCTTGTTTTGCCTTGTGATAACAGACCGACTTTAGCTGTTATTCCTTGTTGCCACAGATATATGTATATAGGTTATTTGAATTGCTTGTTACACTCACCTCTTCTCAATTAGGCAACTGAGTGCACCAAACTATATCTGTGGCAAAAAGGAAAAAGAGCTTAAGTCGACATAGTCAAATGGAATGCGTAATATGATGGTAATTATTTAGGTCTTATTAATACCCATAATGTCAAAGCCATTTCACAAAGCATTCATTATTGTTTTAAGTGTTGCTTATTTTTTAAATATAAAAAAATAGTGAAAAAGTCAACAAAATAACTAATCTGGCGAGAAAATTTGTGTCGTGGTATTGCTACTTTTATATGTGACAATAATTTAACTTTCATTTTTAACCGATGCTCTTTGTAGAATAATTATAAAGAATCGCTGTCAAAAATAAACCAAACAAAACAATCTGATTTTGACAAATGAAGTAACTTTAAAAATAATGAGTAAGAAGCAGCATTTAGCATCCCTGCTACCATAATAATTGTAGCACGGTGTATTCTCAAACGATTGTGAACTCCCACACAACACTTTTGACAGTTCACGCTTTGACATAATATTGACACTGACAGCTATCACTGAACATAAAGTATCGATCCAAAGAAAAATAACATCGTCTACAGCAGCAAAAATTTCACTTTCATCCAAGAAAAATACATAAATCTTACATTTAAAAAAAAATAGAAAGGATTGCAAATAATATTCAAATTACATACAACGTTTTACAATGGATGTAATAAATAAATTTTATTCAACTGTGCACACAACCGTGTCGCAGCTGTCCGGGGTGCTTCCTGGCAATAATGTAACTAGAGAATACGAAGTGCTGGAGCAAGTGTGTACTGCTGGAGTTGGTAATGAATTATTGATGTGTTATGAAGTGAAAAAGTGTAAATAATTCATATCTTTTTTTTTGTGAAAGGTCTTGTTTGGAAGGTTTTCAATGGCTATAAAAAATCAACTAAGCAAGAAGTCTCTGTTTTCGTATTTGAAAAAAAGACTTTAGAACGTTGGTCAAAAGATGATCGTGAAACTATGCTGGAGACGTTAAGGCGTGGTGTACAGCAGCTAACTAAAATACGACATCCGCATGTACTGACTGTACAGCATCCTTTGGAAGAAAGTCGCGACTGCTTGGCTTTTGCAACAGAACCTGTTTTTGCATCGCTGTCGAATGTTGTCGGTGATCATGTGAAATCCGACAAAAAGCTTTATGATGTAGAAATTCGGCATGGGCTATTGCAGCTGTTCGATGGAATTATGTTTTTGCACACTGACGCGAAAATTGTGCATCGAAACATTTGTGCTGAAGCGATAATCATCAATAAGAATCGTAGTTGGAAGCTATTTGGTTTTGATTTTTGCATTATAAATCAGCCTGGTGTTGATGGGAAGCCTTTTTGGCCATGCAAAGAATTTTCCACATCAATGCATACACTGACTCAACCCAGTTTAGAATATTGTGCTCCAGAAATTGCATTACATAGCATCAATAATGCAGATAGCGATCTCTTTTCATTGGGTAAGTCAAAATGTTTGAGAAGATGAAGTAGAGACATAGTTTTTTATTGTTTCTCCTTTTAAGGTGTTTTGATATTTACTATATATTCGGGAAAACCACTTAAAATGTTTGGTAGTGATTATAGCTCATTTCGGCGTTATGCAACTGATTTGAATCAACGGAAATATCCTCCTATGAATGTTGTTCCCAGTGAACTGACTGAGTCATTAAAAGCACTTTTGCATCCTAGTCCGAACATGAGACCGAAATTACATGAGCTGAAACAAGTAAGTAACTAGGAATAAAATATACCAATAAATAGAACGTTTTTCAAAAATGAAAATCATCGTATGTGCCAAGAACCAAATTTTCTACTTTTCTGTGCTTTAGCTGGCATATGATACGATAAAATATACTGTCAATTTTTGGCGTAACTATAAGAATTTCAGCTACAATATTTTACCACGTCGAACAAATTTGCATCAAAAAGTCAATTTCGAAAAAATGGCACATGCGATGATTTCGCGCAAAGGGGTCGTCGATATGTATCTAAAAACAGAAGTTATATCAAAAACTGAATTGGAATTATTCGTTTTTTTATCACTTCTTTCGAGTTATGTCAAATTTTAGATGGCTTTCTAGAGCAAAATAAATAAATCGTTTTTTATTTGTTTCAATACTACATTTTTATTATTCTATTCACAGATCACATATTTTCAAGATGTTGGCGTTAAAACGCTCAGCTATCTTGATTCACTGTATCAATGGGATAATTTACAAAAGTCTAAATTTTACAAAGGCTTACCGCAAATAATACCAACACTCCCGCATCGTGTCAATCTACACTCCATTTTGCCATATCTCGTTAAGGAATTCGTCAATTCACCAATGATACCCTTTGTATTGCCGAATGTTCTACTCATTGCTGAAATGAGCAGCCAAAAAGAATATTGCGATTATATACTTCCACATTTGAAGCCGATTTTCAAGCTTTCAGATCCAATACAAATTCTTTTGATTTTTATGCAAAAAATGGACTTGCTACTGAAATTAACACCAGCTGAAGAGGTCAAACTGCATGTGCTGCCACTGCTATATCGTTCCCTAGAATGTGATATGCCCCAGATACAAGAATTATGCCTAGCAGTGTTACCGACATTTTCGACATTAATCGATTATAATGCCATGAAAAATGCAGTAATACCGCGTATTAAAAAACTTTGTATAAACAGTACAAATGTGTCGGTGAAAGTTAATTGTTTAATCTCGATTGGAAAGCTTCTAGAGAATCTCGATAAATGGTTAGTACTTGATGAGATCTTACCCTTTTTACAGCAAATACAAAGTCGTGAACCAGCAATTGTAATGGCAATTATTGGTACGTAAACAATCAAGCATACAATAAATAAAAGTCGATTTAAATTGTTATTTTCTATATAAAGGAATTTATAAAATTGCCATGACAAACACGAAACTTGGCATAACTAAAGATGTTATGGCACACAAATGCATTCCCTTCTTAATGCCGCTCTGTGTCGAAAATGGACTGACTATTGCTCAATTTAATAGTATTGTAGCTGTGATTAAGGAAATGTTTAGTCGTGTCGAAAAGGAACAACGCGAAAAATTGGAACAATTAAGTGCCATACAACGTGATAATAAGTGAGTTAAAAATAAGTCTTGTATACTGAAGTAAGCGTATTATAATTAATAATAAATGCACTTCAAAATTATTATAGCAAAATTTAGTCAAGATAATATCAAGCTACCTTAAAAAAACTTGTGCTATGAAAACACGTAACAAGTTTTTGCAAAATTCTGTCCAGAGTAAATGCAAAACATCCTTTTGATAGCAAACAACTTTTACTTTTTTTTATTTAATTTATTGCAGACCTAGAGATGCTTCAGAAATATTATCATCAGAATTAGAAAGAGCTTCCAGCCCCGGAGATTTTGGCAGTGCAAATGATGATATGTTTTCTGGTTTTTCTATTGGCCAGCCAGCAACGAAACCAAAGAACCAAAACAAACCTAGGGAGCAGCTAAAACTCTCGAATGATACGCTCAAGTATGCAAAACTTTTTTGTTTTTAATTCGTAATATTTTTTACTTTTTTCATAGAATATCGCACAGTACGCCTGCACAAAAACCTGACATTTTAACTTCTCTTATGAACACAAATCTTTCCAATATACGTACTACCACCAATGCAATTCCGACAAATGCAAATAATACATTTCAAACTAGCATGAACAACACAGTAAACACAAGCAACAACGATTCCTGGACTAATAACTGGCATAGTGCAAATCCACTTGTCATGAATCATCAGTTGGCGTCACCACAAACCAATAGCAACAATAATTTTACAGCATTTGATGATATCGATCCATTCAGTAATACAGCAAGTAGTAATTCATTTGCTACGCAAAAGCCAGCAGTAAATTATATTTATCCTATGGCGTCCAGTGGAGTGCCGTCGGCAGGAGTCAGCAATAGCAGCAGTATGAATAAAAAAATAAAACCGTTAACTTTACAACCGCAACAAACACAAAATCAAGCGAACACCAACAGCGATAGCAAAAACTTTAATATTTTATCCCAGCAAGACATATTGAATTTTTTAAACTAAAATTTTAGTTATACAATATTTAGATAATTCAGCTAAGTGGGTTAAATGTATGAATATAATTAAGTTATTGTATGTGCAATCTTTCAATGCATTTGTGCCGTAAATTTGAGAATTTTATTGTTTGTTAAACTAAATAAATTAACACGAATGTATGAATATCTTATATCATATGTATTAAAAAATAAATGTATCGTCTAAACTAAATATTTTAATGAAAAAATCTATATAAAACCTGTATAAGCTAAAATAATTGTATGTCATATCTGTAAAACAAGTTTACGATTAAATTATGTATTAACAAAGAACAAAGAAAAGAATTTTTTAATTTGCCCAAAAGGTTATTCTGAGTAAATTTCTTTCGACCATGGCTCAGGGTTTACATACTCTCGTTTGTCGAACACCGGCTTCCCAAGCCACAGCAATAATGCATTAAAATTTCATTGCATAAAACTTAATTAGTTTTGCCGGTAACATAGCTTCTATGTTACAGAATTCAGAAATAAATTTTACCTCAAGCTGTTGCACCCATATAAGAATTTTCAATTTATCTAATTTCAATTTATTATTTTTTTGTATTTTAATTCGTTTTTTTTATTTTTATATTTTTAGTACACCTTGTGCAGAAACACGTAGCTATTGTATGTCAAACTGTTGTGCAAAAGGGATGCAAGTGCATGACTGACGTGTGCTGTGTTCTGGTAAGTAATGCGTAATCATTTTATTTTCAGATTATACTGTGAATTTACTACAGCACATTAACTTTAAATTCGTTTTTCTCAAAAACACAGGAGTGCCACCTGCACCTCGTGGCACCACTCCCAGAACTAATTTTAAACTAAATTTGTCTTTTAATATAATGGTTATTTAAAAATAATTCCCGGCATATGTCTCCCACGACAAGCTGCAATAAATCAGGACATTATTTCCGAATTAGACGTCAATTGTTGCTGGTTTATCAGAATGAGACAGTGATTGTACATATCCTCATGGAAAATAATCCAATAATCAACACGCAATGTTGTTCGAAATTTATTAAAAACCTATTACAGCTAGTTGCAGTAGAGCTATTCTGGAAATCTTATAATATAATCTATTAAAAAAAAAAATAATGTAATGTCAGTAATGGCAATCCTCTCGATTTATCCGCGACTTTGTACAAATTCTCTATTTGGTGCAAATATTTTCGTCCATCAACTACACCAACCTTCCTATAATGGTTGCCTTTTGTTACTAACAAATATTGCCTTGAAATTATAAACAAATCAAAAAAAATCACACTTTGGCAAACCATCGACAAATCGCAGTTCACAATACTCAAAGTCAACACTAGATAATCGAAAATCAACAAAATTATTTTATCTTTATCTACAACCGTATAGGGGCCGGAGCTATCATTTTTGTAATCTTTATAGCATACTTGAGATAAAGATAATACATACGAAAGAGATAATTGGTTTTAATAAAACAAAATTGGTATATATATTAATAGCTTATTTATTAATTGCGATAATCTCTTTTTTAACTACTTTTTTTTTTAATTTAAAAAATTCAAAGTTGGATTTTTTTTTTTTTTGTACAATAGTGTCTAATTTGTTGTTATTATTAATAAGATTTTCAATTGCGTTGCGAGTGAAGTGTACGCGAGATCAGCATAAAAAAAATTAAGTAACTACAAAGTAACCAACAAAAAAGTAGATACGAAAATGTACTACATACTTAAATCAAATTTAATTTGTTAATTCTAAAAAGAAACGCTGCTAAGCAGCGTGCATACGTAATATGAGATTAGAACATTCCACACAAGCATTATAGCTATATTATCTAAGCACCTGCTAGATTTTTGCTTATCATATCTGGAAGTTATTTATGATGACAAGATTTTAAAGTGGGGTTTGCACGATATACATTGTAAAATATGCTTTTTATTATCAGTTAGCAATCTGATGAGATTCACTATTATTATTGCTTATCGTATTATTCGTTAATTCATATTGAAAAATATCGCTTTGTGCTCTATTTTAATTGAATGAGTACCTTAAACTACGTTTATTAAAAAGATATCAATCTGTAGTAAAGATAAGAGCGCATAGTTAAAAATTAATAACTAGAGTTTTTATCCATCCAATTTCATAACTTTTACACCCTCATATGACTGAATCCTAGATTCGCAACGATCACATTTTGCATATAAAAAAGCTTAATCGTCTACTATAATTTTAATAAAAAATTAGATGAGAAATATTGTTACGCAAAGCTTAAATCAAACATAGCTCTGACTGTGGCAAAGTATTTCTTATTACTCAGCTTCTGGCATTCACTGTAATGAAATAAGTCAAAATTTGCATAATATTAAGGAATGTGTTGGGTTAGGTTAGGTAGGAGTGGCAGCCAGTTTAAAAATCGACTAAGGAATGTGTTACCTTGATGCTACTTCATTTTAATGACTAAATCCAAAAGAGAAACAAAATTTTATGTTACCCACGCTAGTCTTTAAGACATTTTATGAAAAACTTCTGAAGCTTTTCATAAAGAATTGTATCACTGTATAATACTTTCAGCCGGGCAATCGTTAAATATGTCCGGCTTTGATAACCATACGATTATAAGGCTGTAAAAATACTACGATTATGAAATATTACTTTTTCGATCCACACAAATTGTAGTCTTCTCCATTTTAAAATCTTGTCATCGCAAAAGCCTTAGATTTTTTTTTTAAATTTGTAGTTAATTTCTAATTTTACTAAAACTATCGCTATCACTATCGAATGCCGCTATAGTTGACTTTTGAATATTTATCTCTTTTTGTTGTCCTGTGTCTTTTTGAGTTTTTTTATTTCTATGTCTTTTTCAAGTTAAGTTTCCACCAATATGTGCGTAAAAAGACTGTGTATTCGTGTCTCCTTTTCTTTATAGATCAAAGTGTTCAGTCCATCCGAGTGAAAACGTAACGGTCCACTTCGCAGCAGTGCATTACGAAATTCATTAGGTTTTTCTTTTCGATGTTTAAGCATTGTGTACTCACTGAAGGCAGGCTCAAATCGACATATAGAAAACTTTCTTGCCTCCAATCGTTCATACAAGTCATCATCCTCTCCACCCCAACCCTGATACATATTTGACATGCCGTTTATAAAACGGAACTGTTCCACTCGAATGCTAACAACTCCACCAAATAGTCCTGTGTAGGGCAAATTAAATCGGAAAAAATCCAACGCCGAGCACATATGCCGTGGGTGTTCAGTGCACGCATACATTTGGCCCGAATTCAATGGCATCAAGTCAACATCATGCAATACTATGCATGGAAACTCGTTCTGTGCCGCAATGATTGAACCAATATTAAAAAGTTTTGCTCGATTAAATGGCTTCTTGTCGTACTGCTCCACCAGAAAGATCCGATAATGGATTTTTTGCTGTCGCAAATAGTTGTGCATGTAGATGAGGAAATCGTTCAGCTGTTTCTCACGCTGCCGATAAGGCACAATAATGGCTGTACTAAATTTAGCACGGCAATCTTCCGGAAAGTATTCCCCACCGGGTCGTATCTCTTCACTGCGCAGCACCATCTCGCGATACTGTGACTTGTACATATATCGATTTTGAGCTATAATTTCTTTGTACTCACAGTCTTCCAGCTGCTGTAGCGATATGTTACGTGTAACATGTTCCACCAACGCGTCGTAAATCTCATCCTCGCGCAGATATTCGTAATGTGAGGCAAATCGATGTGGTACTATCCAATAGATAAGCACCAGAGCGCAAGATATTCGCGTAAGTAATTCGAGCACGTGATACTTTCTTTGGTACAATTTTATAAACATATTGCTCCGATTTTTCGAAGTAATTACTATGAATAAAACATGTTATTTAATTCGACTACAGCAGCCCTTCAGTTATTTTCACTAGAAAATATGCAATTTTTTGACAGATAGTAGCAGTGATGCCAACCAAAATTTTCAAAATTACGTGGAGAGAGAATCAGTCAGTTGTTACACGATGACTAGTTACATGACATTTGAAATTCTCTTTTCACAGAAACTTAGTTGCATTAAACATCTTTGCCTTATCTTGTTATCATAGGTGAAAATTAAAGTTTACTTGAGTAGATAAGATTTAGACAAGTATAAACAACAAAGCACTTCCTCAGACAAAACTTAAGAGAACTCTTAAAGATCGGACTTCGAAAAATCGATTTTAATTTTTTTTTTTCTCAAAAATTTTGCTATCTAAAAAATTTTTGAAATGACATTAGGTACTATGAAATTTTTAAGTTTTAAAATTATCGTTAATGGTCTCACCCCCCTCCCCCCCCCCCCCCCACGACATCCATTACCATCTATCTATACAAAATTCTACAATTCAAGCAAAAAATTTAAAACCTTATTCAGAAAGACTTTTTCATGATAATGCACCTTAATACTTGAAATGATTCGAAGAAGCACTTGATAAGAAGTGGGCAGATTTTGACAAAAGAGAATCTTAAAATCGCATGTATGCGTCCAAGTTAATAATCGTACAAGACTTAATGCTTTTAAATAATAATAAGTGGATATTAGCCATAGAAACCAGTGAAATTGCTTTCTAACTAATAGTCGACTTTAAAAAAATACAGCTTTTACAAAAACCTTACTTTTTATCCAAGTATGTATTCATAGTTAATTTTAATATTAGAAAAGTAAAATTATAAGTGTTGACTGAAATCTTTTATATTTTAATCGGAAACTTCAAAAAGGGGTGATTTCTAACTTTTTAAGGAAACGCCAAAAACCATCGCTAGTCCATAGTAATACATTACCCTTACTTTTGGGTACTTGTGACGCCCCATAAATGTTTTACTATTCAAAAGATAAATCGTTACATAACGAGCCGAGGCTTTTTTTATAATTTCCAACTTATCAGTCGATGGAGAGTCAATATTTACGTAGAATATACTGACAATTTAACTGTTAACTTAACCGAAAAAAAATTTTTTTTTCCGGATGAACTACTTAGTTTCCAGATATCTTGCTCACCGCAAATTTTTAGGTATTTCACGGCATTGTACTTGTCTAAGTTATCGACGAAAATATTTAGACCAAAATGTCAGGGATATATCTTGAATAGTTATACTTTAATAATGTAAAAAAAATGTTGGTCTAAAATAAAATGCACCTCAAAAAAAATTTTAAAAAAGTTTATTTTAGTTACGAAAAACTCCCGGAGGCCCTTATAAAATAATATTTCTTTTAATACGAATATGCATAACTCGCATCTATTTACATCAAAAGGAAAAAAATATCCCCAGCTCATTTTTTTAAATTCCATATTTACTGTTTTTTAAAGATACGTGTGAAAAACGTGTAACATACATACGTATGAAATTTAAAAAACTGCCCGTTCCACTCAACTTTTAAAACGTCAAAGAACCTTGAAAGATAGCACACTTTCCTAGTACAGAGTTGTATTGTCTTGTTCTATTTTTATATTCTTATATGGAAACTAACAGTACCATTACAACAACTATAGTAAAATTTTATGACATACGACAAATACGATGTATTATTTATGACCTTGTGAGTTCCCTAATAAATCTGCGTTATCGCTTATATCTACTAATCATACAACAATCAATATGTACATAACATATGTATTTACTGATAAAGCTACATATAGTGTTGAAGATAGTGCAAGATTTTGTACAGCGTAGGATTCGTCATTATGCCTAAATATCAATGCATCGAAAAAAAAATTCATGCAAATATTTAATATTATGTATGCATGTAAAAACTCCTGCTGAATCGAATAGTTAGCATTAAATAGCGCCTCAAAGTGGTCAAAAAGTGATTTTTTTTTTTTTATTAAAATCAACTTTCTGGCTATATTAATGAACGTCTCGAAACAATTTTTTTTTTTTTTTTAAAAATCTTAGTGTTTGAATTCCTTATCAATCTGTGTTGCTGGATTTTTGTTTTTAGCTCTTAATTCAAAATGGCAGATCCAAAATGTTCCAATCTGTAAGAAATTTGTCACACAGAGGCTTAAGAAATTTAAATTTTTAAGTCTCCATAATGTATTCGCCATTTTGAACTTTATCAAACTAACATCAAATTTGGAATTATGGGCCCATAAAACCTCTGTGTGAAAAATTTCCTACGCATTGGCATAATTTGCATTTTTTCTCCGCCATTTTAGATCCGCCACTTTGAATAAAGGGCCGAAAAATTATATCCGGTCACATACATCGAGAATTCAGAGACGAAGATTTTGGAAAAAATTTGTTTCGATTATTTATTATTACATATAGTCACAAAGTTGATTTTAACAAAAAGTTACTTTTTCGCCATTTTAGATCCGTCATTTTGAATCAAGGGGAAACAAAATCGGGCTGTACAAATTAATAGAGATTATACGAAGATTATAAAAAAAAAATTGTTTCGAGCGGTTCATTATTATAGCCAGAAGTTGATTTTAACAAAAAAAAAAAAATCACTTTTTCCCTACTGTGCGCCTTGATGATAAAAAAAAGAGAGATGGGGATGGACAAACATCAGCAACTAACAAGGGTGCATTTCTTCGGCCTGAATATGCACATAGCGATTATTAATTAAGTATTTTTGTTATTAATTAAATTAAAAAAGGTTTAATGTGATATATTATAAATTGTATTATGTTAATGTTAGTAATTAGTTTATGTGCGCCGGAACCAAACGAAATATTTCAGCGACCCCCGGAAGTTTGCAGGGACTTCTGGAATCGCTACAGCGGGATCTCTGGTTACCTTATGTAATACACATTTTTTATAAATACGTAATTTTTTTCCGCATAGCGACGCCATTCCTTTATCCTAATTATTATTAAGAATGTAAGAAATTCCTTGTTGAAAAACTTTTTTTTTTGATTTGGTACAAAATGTCAGCAAGGTTTCTTTAAATATCTTGTTGTAGGAAATGCGCCCCATGATATTTGCAGAGCTGCCAAGCTGGTTTTAACCCGACCAAACCCGTTATTGCATGTCAAAGCCGGATCCGGTAGGAATTGAAAAATTTCTGAAAAATCCGGAAATTGCATGATTTTTCTTACATGTAGCTAAATTATTTTTGTTGTAATAGCGATTAAAAATAAATAAATATCTTAATATTGGCCAAGGTCAAGTTTTTCGCAGTCAAAAATTTTAATTAATTTTTCGCGATTATATTAATAATTTTTCAATATTGCCCAAAAAAAAGAGCATCAACTATTTCCCAAAAAAATTTTAACTTTTCAATTAAAAAATATTACCGGGCCGCTACCCGTAATTTGAAAACACTGACTTAACTATATTATCATTTTCGATATCGAAATCTAACTTTATGCCGGGTGGGACGCTTCAAGTGCTTTAACAGTATGTGTTGCTATAAAAATATTTGTATTTTTGTACATTTACTACTGTCGTAATTGATAAGATTAATAAAAGCAAAACCTGTTTTCGTACTTCATTTGGTTATTTATCATTCAACTCACAACAAACAACAACATAATGAACAGAAGCTGCACTAAAAATAAAGCGTTATGAAGTTTCCGCTGGAAGTAAATATTTTGTTAGCTGCTTCTTATATATTATATGCAGTTAATGCTGAAGAATGTAAGTTAATAAAATTAAATTATTTTAACATTTTTTTTAATGTCAAACAAATGTTTTAATATAGATAAAAACTGCACTAGCAATGACGCAATTTCATGTCCAGAAAATTCAAAATGTAATAAGCTGGAAAATAGTTTTCATTGTATTTGCAACGAAGGATTCTATCTTGGCACTTCCTGGAACGTGTCAGTTAATGAAACATTACGATCACGGTATTGTTTGAATAAAACTGATTTGAGAGCCAACAGTAGTACCCCGGATGAAAACAAATTAATAATCTACATTCGTTCTCCAGCAAAGAAAGAGCATTTAGCTTTTGGAATTTTAATGGTGTTATCAGCCGCTATTGTCGCAATAATAGTCATTTATGTTATTCAAAAATTAAAAAAATTATCAAAAAAAACCTATCTGAAAATGAAGCGCAGACGTGAAAATCGTCACCCTTTGCAAGAATTTGACTACGTCATGACTGGTAGAGAAGGAAATGAGTTATTACTGGAGTAGTTTAGTAATCAGTGTTATTGTGATATTATTGTATGTTAACAAGTATTAAAAATGGAACTCAACTTTTGCAACATAACAGTCCACTGATTTTTAAATTTTCTGATATTGATTTCTATGTATCTTTTCATTTTCTTACCAGCTATTCCACTAATTATTACCATATGTCGAATTCGAAACTCAAATATGAAAAGACGAGTAATTATCTAACGATGTAGCATCAACTTCATTTACTTTATAAGCAACAGATTCGATTCTTTGATCTGCAAGAGCGGAGAATTTCTCTGAAAAGCATAGCATACAAGATCTCTTCCAACTATAAACATCTGACACTATTTTTTACCACATTATTCAGATCGTGTCAAAGTGTCTTCGAATTTAGTATATGAACTTCGTACTAAATCAATTTACTGAGACCTATCTTCGGAAATTATCGATGAGCTTCCAATAGATAGTCATCATCTTTCATCGATTTTTAAACCATAAACGATTAGCGGCAACCGACTGGACTTATAAAATATAAAAATTATATGAACGAAGTATCAGAGTTGTGCTTATCGTTATCGCTAAGATGACCAATGATGAAAAAGTTGTTTGAAAAAAGTAGGAAAGAAACATGTTCACGATGTTTGAAATTAAAAAAAAAGAATAAAAAAGCAAGAGGAGATGAGGAGAATGCATCTGCTCAAAAAGAAAATTTATTTAAAAAAAAACCGGCGGGTTGCACTCCGGGAGTGCCGACAGAAGTGAAAACTTGAAACAAAAAATTAATTTCACACGTAGAATGAAGTATGCAAGCATAACAAATTGTTTAATGGCAAGTTAGTGTGTTAGTTGGTATGTGTGCGTTTTCTTTTTATATGGAATATGTTAAACGGAATATGTATTCAAATTTTACTCTCACTCTCATTCTCAATTTGTCAACGCAACAACGCGGAATTTGAAAGAAACAAACATGTAAGCATAACAATCGTTGAATGAGAATGGAATGTGTCAGTTAGTGTGTCTGCTTTGCTTTGCTTGAAATATTTATTTAAGAGAAACAATAGAACATTCAAATTTTACTATCGCTCTCATTCATGACGGGGAATCCCGATGACGGTCGGTGTCGCGAGCTTATACTTTTTTCCTCAGCCGCGAATGCTTTCTTACGGAGGTGCACAACGTGCCATAAGAAGTTTTCACTTCAAAAAATAGTGAGATCAACATAAGATCTAATCTGATCCCGAATTGGAGAAAATTTAATTTTTAGAAAATAACCTTAATATACATACATTTATTAAACATACAGTTCATATACGCCATCTACACACTTACGGGGCTTATACATCATTCATGCAAACATGAAATAACCTTATAAACCGTATAAATTTATAATGAATAGTTTAAAAATACGTTTGCATTAATATTAATATGTCAGCGTTTACACGAGGAAACTTTTTCCGCAAAGTTTCCTTGTTAATAGGCAAGAGGGGAAAAACGAAAGGGACAAAGTAAAAAATATGTCATAGTCAAGGTTTACACGAGGAAATTCGATGAAACAAATTCTTGTCCATTTCCTTTTGTGAATTTGTTTTGCTTTTACACACGACAACTAGAATTTCTTTCTGCTTGCTAATATCAAAGCAGTTTCTGCGTTCATCCACCACAACAAACGTAGAGTCAAAGCATAATATAAGCTAACGAACAGAACGAAAGAGAATTTGCGGGTACGGAAAATTCTGTACATTCCTACAAACAAACAAGGAAACTTTGCGGCAAGAGTTTCCTCGCGTAATCGCTGACATATGTCGCAAACGCAAAACGAAAATCACATAAGAGAAAAGACAAGAATTTGTCTCTCAGACTTTCCTCGTGTAAACGCCGACAAATGGAACATAATTGCGATGAACGACTAGAAACCTGCCGACGGGTACCCGTCTGTAAAGATTTATTTCTATTTTCATCGTCGACGAGAGACGATGCATTTTGATTCAGATTGTATCAATTTTGTTATTTAAGTTACGAAATATCATTGAAAACAAAATGGTAGCTAAATTTTCAGAAGCCCGTCGTCCGACGCAATTGTTTTTACTTGAACGATTTTTTGACAGGTACTATTTCTACACCCGTCCGTATTCCGTTTAAAGTACGCTGTTCACGCAACGAATTTTAGCGCCGGTATGACTTCGGATTAGCTTTTTAGTTGTGTGAATGATCCAACTCCAACTTAACCTACACAAGTCAGTTATTGAAATCCTTTGAGTTTGTGAATGATTGCTGAACTAGTCACTGCCAAAACTGTCAATTTGCATACGCTTGTGCTGTCAAACAATTGCAGCCGGTTGCAGGAATTACAAAAATTAATTGTTTAGATTATTTTTAATCAAGAAAAAAAAAAAGAATTCTGGAAGCAACATGACTTCAATTATTAAACTGCATACAATATCAGGAGCCAAGGATGAGTCACCTCCTTGTTATATACTACAAATAGACGAAGTGCGAATTTTATTGGACTGCGGTTGGGATGAAAAATTTGATCAAAATTTTATTAAAGAACTTAAAAGGTAAGTCGGAGTAAACATCTTTATGTTTTATATATTATACATAGGTATATCTATTCTCATCACATTTTACAGACATGTCCATACAATTGATGCAGTTTTACTTTCACATCCTGACGCATTTCATTTGGGTGCGCTGCCATATTTGGTTGGGAAGCTAGGATTAAATTGTCCAATTTATGCCACAATACCGGTTTACAAAATGGGACAGATGTTTATGTACGATCTCTACATGTCACACTATAATATGTACGATTTTGATTTATTCTCTCTGGATGATGTTGATGCAGCATTTGACAAGATTATTCAACTAAAGTACAATCAGACGGTATCGCTTAAAGGTATGTCTGTTGTGGAACAATATATATGTAGAATGGTTTACTATGAAAAATGTATCTATCCAGATAAACTGATAAATTTGTTTAGAAAAACTAATGTCCCTTAGCAAGTTTTTTAATAACAGATCTAAGGCACATCATAAAGTTTTTTTATTTTATAGCACAAACTATTTTTATTGATTCCTTCAAATAAAATTTTGTTTTATAGGATTTTTTTATTTATTGTTTTACAGGCAAAGGTTACGGCATAGCTATTACACCTATGCCTGCTGGTCATATGATCGGTGGTACCATTTGGAAAATACTTAAAGTTGGCGAAGAAGATATCGTTTATGCCACTGATTTCAATCACAAAAAAGAACGACACTTAAATGGATGTGAGTTAGAGCGTTTACAACGACCATCATTACTTATAACAGACGCTTTCAATGCACAGTATCAGCAAGCGCGTCGACGTGCGCGTGATGAGAAACTAATGACCAACATATTGCATACTGTGCGAAATAATGGAAATGTACTCATTGCTGTCGATACAGCAGGACGTGTGCTGGAACTTGCGCATATGTTAGATCAGGTATGGAAAAATAAGGATACGGGATTAATGGCATATTCCTTGGTATTGCTTAATAATGTAAGTTATAATGTGATTGAATTTGCTAAATCACAAATTGAATGGATGAGTGATAATCTAATGAAATCGTTTGAGGGAGCGCGGAATAATCCCTTTCAATTCAAGCATATGCAATTGTGTCACAATTTAAGCGAACTGGCAAAGTTGCCAAGTCCGAAGGTGGTATTAGCTAGCACGCCTGATTTAGAAAGTGGCTTCACTAGAGAATTATTTGTACAGTGGGCTGGAAATCCAAATAATAGCATAATTATAACAACACGGTCAGTTTGCTTCAGTTGCTTTAATTTGAACAAATTGAAAAATTAATTTTTTATTTCAGAACTTCACAAGGCACTTTGGCAATGGATCTAATTGAAAACGGAGGTTCTGGTCGTAAAATTGAGCTTGATGTTCGTCGTCGTGTTGAATTGGAAGGTCCCGAACTGGAAGAATACTTACGCACGCAAGGTGAAAAGTTGAATCGTCTCATTGTAAAACAGGATACTGCCGAGGAGAGTAGCTCCGACTCAGATGATGATATCGAAATGAGTATTATCACGGGTAAACATGATATTGTAATACGGCCTGAAGGACGACATCATACTGGTTTCTTCAAATCGAATAAAAAGCATTATGTAATGTTTCCCTTTCACGAGGATAAAATTAAATGTGATGAATATGGCGAAATTATAAATTTGGACGATTATCGTATAATTGAAGTCTCAAGCGAAAATACAGTTGAAGAGAGTAATAAAGAGAATATAAAAAAGGAGGAAGTTAACGAGAAAGTCAAGACCACAAATGGTATGTTTATATTTTTTTTTTTTTTTGCGTTGCTTTTACTGAATATTTTCTTTTTAAACATCACAGACTCTGAGCTACTAGAGAAACCTACAAAATGTACAAGCAGTCGTAAAATCATCGAAATAAATGCACAAATTCAACGTATCGACTTTGAGGGTCGTTCAGATGGTGAATCAATGCTTAAAATTCTTTCACAGCTGCGACCGCGTCGTGTAATTGTAGTACGTGGCAGTGAAGATGCTACAAATATTGTGGCTAAACATTGCCAGCAGAATATCGGGGCACGTGTTTTTACACCATCTAAAGGAGAGGTATAATTTTCAATCTTTTCTACTTCTATACTAAAATTTTAACTTTTCCATTTTAAGATTATTGACGCAACTACTGAAACGCATATTTATCAAGTAAGACTCACTGAAGGCTTAGTTTCACAATTAGAATTCCAAAAAACCAAGGATGCTGAGGTAGCATGGATAGATGCAAAAATTGGTATTCGCAATCAGGCAATTGAGGTAAATGCCATTGAAGCGGAACAAGATAAGGCTAACAATGACAAGAATATACTAACGTTAGAAACGTTGGAAGAGGACCAGATTCCTGTGCATAATTCAGTTTTAATTAATGAATTGAAGCTGTCAGATTTTAAACAAGTGCTAATGCGCAGCAATATAACTTCAGAATTTTCTGGCGGTGTGCTATGGTGCAATAATGGCACATTAGCTCTGCGTAGAGTTGACGCTGGTAAAGTAACAATGGAGGGTTGTTTATCAGATGAATACTATAAGATAAGAGAACTGTTATACGATCAATATGCAATCGTTTAAAACTAATATATTTCCATAAAATCGTAGTGGCGTTATATTCGGTTTTCAATAAATTGGTAGTGGGACTAAAACTATTAAAGTATAAGCCATAAAATTATGACCGATACAATTATAATTTTTTGGTCTGTTTGATTTAGATTTAGGGAATACCTACATTCGTTCTATCGTTTCTTCCATATATGTCTCCATGCAGTTCCTTCATAGATCAGGGAGACCTAAGGCAATAACAAACTTCAATTACTTCCAGCCTTTGTGATCGTTTTGATTTCTCAATCGTCTATCAACATTCCGCGAAGTCTGTCTGATACATTCGCTGCAGATAACAATTTCCATTTAATGACATGCAAAAGAGGCTTCAGATCTCCATTTATAGCTTACAGCATTTTTATTAATTACTAAAAATGTATAAAATTAAACAATACATTCAATTGAAATGAATTCCTTCCGTGTTAAAGGCTAACAAAAGTCTCATGAAATCGTCCAAGTCCATTGATCGCGCTCTGGTAGAATCCATTTCTAACTTTTGTAGAATCGATATTACCTTTTCGTGCATATTTAAATCCGCATCAAGTGGCTGTAGAAAAAATTGTGGTAAACACAATAAAATTTCAAACAAGCTAATTGACAATATATCCTACCTGATTTCGAATTGATAGGTATAATTTATAATTTTTCTCCAACATTTCCAAGACTGATTTCGTTTTAAAATTAGCAGCTAATGTCTTATTTTTACGCAGAAAAGCAATACGCGTTAGACCATCCCATTCAGTGAAGTTAATAGGCGGTGGTGGATTCTTTGGTTCCAGACGCACTACACTGGATTCCACTTTTGGTGGTGGTCTAAAATTATTCTTACCCACCTTCATAAGCAAATCAACACGCGCAAGCAATTGGGTATTTATGCTTAGTCGACAGTAGAGTTTGTCTCCTGGCTTTGCTACTAAACGCTGCGCAAATTCACGCTGAAACATTAAAACAGCACAACGAAATAGCGGACGATGCAGTAGTAATTTGAAAACTAACGGTGAACTGATTTGATAAGGTATGTTAGCGATACACAAATCAAAAAAAGGTAGCTCTGCTTTCAAGACGTCGCCAATGAGCACTTGCAGTTTCGGCTGCAATACTGTACCCTGTACTCGTTTTTGCAATTCAGCAACCAATCTTGTATCGATTTCGCATGCAATCACTTTTTTAGATTTTTCCAATATTTGCACTGTCATATTACCAGTACCCGGGCCAATTTCCAAAACGACATCTGTTGGACGTAGAGCCGCCTTTTCAAGCATGCTAGTGATGACCAGTGGATTCTTTAGTATATGTTGGCCAAAATCCTTGTTAAAGGCAATGCCTATCGGAAATTTCAATTTACTATTGATTTCTGCATTTATTAATTTGCTTACCTTGTTTTTGCACATCTTTGTGTATGCGAGTTTTCTTTTCACTTTTTACCTTAGGCATTTTATGAATAAAAAATTCTTTCCAATTGCAATATCTTTCTGTTTTTGTTTTTATCAAAGTGTTGACGTTTTAACATGTGCCGCTATTTTTGTTCATGGTCGCGTTCAGTTGCTACAGCATAATAATGTCAAATTGAGAGGTCAAACAATTTATACCTTTTGAACCTTCGCTTTCTATTAAAATTGGATGAAAATTTATTCTTAATCGTTTTTTTAAAGGATTTTATTTCCTCGATATAGCTATTCACTCACTCACTGCTGCGCTACGCCGCTGCTTAAAATTTTTATTAAAAATCAAGCGTGTACACAGTTCAGTATTCCTTACATCCCACATTTTGTGGTCGGCCGCACATTTTGTGGTCTCACATCATTTTGTCATCTCACCCTGATGTAAGGTGTGATGTGATGTTTTTATACCCTGAAGTAGGGCTACCAGATGCGATACTAAAGTAGCAAAAGTGTTACTTTTGCAAGGCTTTGCTACTTTGTTACTTTTGACTCGAAATGTGCTACTTTTGGATGGTTTTGCTACTTTCGATGTTTGCATTGTAAAATAAAATATTTGAACTGAAGTGAGTACCTTTTTTTTTTTTTTTTGCTCATCAAAAATATTTGTATGAAATTAATTAAAAAAAAATGAAGGTTTTCATTTACAAAATTCCTATTTTTTGATATGTGCTACTTTTGTAGTAAGGCCATCTGGTAGCCCTACCCTGAAGTATAAAAAACCTATGAAGTAGACAAGCTTTTAGTCTTTTAGTAGCACACCGCAACGACGAAATGGATGATATCTGTGATATCGGGCATTTCACGCGAAGCGGACAGGGGAAATGGGGTAATCTTTATGAATATCAAGTTTCGGCATTGCAATGCATATATGTAGCTCCGAAACGGCTGGGCGGACCACTATCAAACTCGGCACGAAATTTAAGCATAATATAAACTTTTTTTTAATGGACTTAAAAAAAAAAATTTTTATTAGGCGAACATTGAAAAAACGATAAAGAAAAATATTTCTCATTTTTTTCAGTATATTTTTTTTTTTATTTTTAAAATCCAATTATGAGGTTAAAAAGGCCAATAAATGAAGTATAAAATCCAATAGTTAATTCATTTGACCAGACTTTTTTAAGTAGTACATACCTTACGATTTCTTAAATTTTCAAAGACCAATATTTTGTAAGCCAGTGTTGCCATTCTAAAAATATTTTGTTTCTGTGTCGAGGTCATGTACAGGTACAACATATTCAAATATATCTGAAATTGGAAATGTGACCCCATTTCCCCTGTCCGCTTCGCGTGAAATGCCCGATATGTCACATTGTCATCATGCGATCATGAACAGCAACAGCATACCACGTATTTACATATCCCCGAAAGTATGCTGCATATTTTTTTAGCAAATTGTTTGGCTGCGCAAATTGATATAAACGATTGCATCTTTTAGGGGCAACTTTTCTACTGGTGCACTGAAACTACGAGTGCTTTCAAAATGAAATTGTGTCGCTTCTACGAGTAGTGCACCAATTGTGACAAATCAGGTATCCATTCTATTTGTAAAATGTTGCAGTCTTATAATAAATAAAATAAATTCGAGAAAATTATTATATAAAGTCGCTGTTATGTCTACACTAATGGCGAGAATTGCTACCATCTGAAAGAGAAAACATCGATGACAAACATTTCTATTTGAGTGCTTCTGTACGGAAATTGGTTTTGCAATTATAGGGGACCTCATAAAAAAACCTTACCTTCTTATAACTAGATTTTAATTAAAAAAGCAGAAATATATCAAAACCTTACAACGCTTTATGGATGCTTTAATAGCCCGCAGATAATGACGATACAAACCATTGCTTGACCACATGCACAAATTTCAATAAAATTACACCCACTGTAGATGGGAGAAGCTGCGGGAGGCCGCATTTCCCTACAAAAGAGTTGTGGCCATGCCAGTTCTTATTCCTGTTAGTCAATGACTAGCTTATGGCGATTCCCGATGAATTTGAAACAACTATCAATACATATTCGTGTTTTAAATTCGACTTTTATAATGCAATGGTCCAGGGACTGACATTTTTAAGATAGTTGACGGTTTATTCAGTATTATGCCGCTAGTCAACGTCATTGAATTCTTCTAAAAGTGGGTCGAGCGGTTGCGTTTCATGCGATTTCCGGTTCCGGAATAGCAAATTACAATCGAATTCGAACCTTGATTACATTTCCAATAATCTTCAATGCAAAAATTATGATATCCATACATGCCCATAGCGTTGAAAACTATTTTTGTACTACTTTTTTATTATAAATAAAAAGCATTTTTAATACGTGTTACTTCTTTATTTTTTCAATCAAGTTCTGTATTTTTTGTTAAGTTATATATTATTGTTATTTGTATTTATTTATTGATTTTCTTTTTTTTTTTACAACTCAATCTGTACTAATAATTTGTAACATTAACATTATGCTTTATTTTGTTTGTTTTTTTTTTAATCACTAGTGTTATATTATTTGCAAAACATGTTTTTTATTTGAAATATTTAAATGATTTTATAGGCTCGTTTAAGTGATTTTCTTTCTTTCACTTACTACTGCAAAAATTAAGAAAAATTTCAAAAAATACAGCGGAGAGTATCGAATATGGACAACTGTTGTGCATAGTGAAAAAAAAAATAATAAATCAAATATAAAAATATTGAATAATTTAAATATAAATATAAAAAGTCAATTTATATTATTTATTTATAATAATAAATATTAATTATATGTTACAAAATAAACTAGTATAGTTTAATTTAAAATATGAAATAGGCCGTGTTAATAAGCAATGACTAGCAAGTGCCTAAATTTGATCAGAGTGTTATAGCGACTGACTGAGCAAAAACCTGATGAATAAACACTGACTAGCGTTGACATTAAACGTGAGGCCGAACATTGAGATAACGTCCGTACTGTTTAATGTGTGACTAGCAAAAAAATGCAACCGATTTTAACACACCAACAATTTAATTTATTTATTTGTCTAAAATTGAAAAGTACAAAGGATAAGTTGAAATTACCGACAACGCAAACACATAATATATTGTAATATCATTCCGTGTACTACATTTATGCCACATGTTCTAAATAAACGTCATAACATTAACTTTTTTTTCGTAATCAGTCAGCGCCCAACTTTTAAATCGGTTAAGCGAATGATTAGTCATTTTAAATTTTTTATTAAAACGGCTGGTAGTTAACAAATAATGTGTTTAAATTAAATTATGCAATGCATCAATAAATTAGGAGGGTTGTACTAACACCTTCTCGCAGATTTAATTGCTGTGAATCGCGAGAAAAATGGGCATGAGGTATATGGGCAATGCCATGTGTCCCGTTCGACAGTCGAACACATTTAAAGTAAAAAAAAAGTCAAAATAAAACGGATTTTTATTTTGACAGTAGGTTTCACTTATAGCTCTTAATTAGTTTTATAATTGGTGCTAAGTTTGAATTTGGGCAATTTTTTGTTTTCAAGATAACTGCAAAAAACCAAGGTGTCGCACGGGACAAAAACTTCAGTTTTCGTGGAAATTCCCATATTTAAGATTATACCTAATTTCCGAAATATTTTTTTCATCATTATCGTTAACGAAATTATTAGGCAGTATTGTGTCTAACATAATGACGACTTCTCTTAAATGTGCAACATGTCCGAGAGTAAACATTGGAATGATAAAAATATG
The DNA here is from genome assembly GCA_949775025.1 of Tricholauxania praeusta. Classification (NCBI taxonomy): domain Eukaryota; kingdom Metazoa; phylum Arthropoda; class Insecta; order Diptera; family Lauxaniidae; genus Tricholauxania; species Tricholauxania praeusta. The sequence goes on from OX459029.1 coordinate 156,392,087, forward strand.
AATTTGAAGCTCAATAAAAAATGTTGAGGACAAAATAATTATTAGTATCTACTACATAGTTTAAAAGTGAGTTTAGAAACATTTTAGCTTCATGGGAAGCTTTAATTTTGAAAACAGAAAATGAGCAGGTAAATATCAAAAATACAAATTAGGCCTCAATGCTTGCCATTCCTAAGCGAAGTACGTAGATTAAATCAATTTATTTTATTATGCACAAGCATTTGAGAGGTACATACTTAGGAACTTTTGATATCTACCTACTTGAAGTGAGCTCTTCAATAAAATAAGAGCCTTATTATTAGTGACTGCATTGCACAATTCAAAAACAAACAAAAATCAAACAAATACAAAATAAGAAACCTTCATTTTGTGTTGAACTTACTATGCTAATAATTTTTGGTAAATTATCAATTGTGCTCAATAAACAAATTTACAAACACAAATTCGTTAATATTAATCACTTTTGAATATTTGAACATTTTTAACAAACATATATGTACTATGTATGTATGCAGTTGTGTGTTTTTGTTTTCATGTACGTGTTTTAGTATTTTTTGAATAATTTTTGTTTCAATTGTTCAATCTTTTAATTTAACTTAATTAAGGTACACAAATTAGTTCTATAGTAGTAAAAATGTAAATAAATTAAATAGAAATACAAAAATTTGTAATTAAAATTATTGTTACTTGTTTTTAATGTGCAGCACAATTTACATTTTTGTTGATTTATTGATTTTATGTTGTGCTTGATTTTCATTTTTTCATTTTATATATCTTTAAGGTTTTTATTGTGTAAATAACAGCAAATCTTAGTATAAAATTACGACGTCAAAGATCGATATTTCACTTTGAATATGCTCGTAACGTCGGTGAAGTTCTAGTCAGTTTTGCCATTTTAATATCATTCGACGGAGAAAAAAGGCGGACCAGCCAGAAAGCACCATTTTCAATCAATTTCCTAAGTAAATGCCGATATTGTCGTCAGAGAACCGAACAAAGTTTGTTTTTGTTCACATGAAAAATTTAAAATTTTGACTTCGGCGATGTTAGAATTTCACCGACGATAAGTTTATTGTAAAAACAATTATCATCCCACTTTGGCATTTGACACAGTATAAAGTTTAATTAAACTAAACGATGATTTTATCGTAGAGCAATTGCAAGCCAACGAAACTATTTGTTGCACAACTATTTAGTTGCATGAACAACTGTGAAACCAGTGCTTTTGTACGGCTATAAAACTGGTTAACCAACAACGCTCAAGCCATACAGTTTAAGGTCCAGGTCTATCTCTATCACTGTTGGCATGTCACAAGGATTTTTAGGTTTACGACGGTCACACGTCGTAAACTGTCGTAAATGTCACAAATGTCACAAAAGTCGCAAACTCCATATCAACCTCTTTTTCACAACAACTAAAATTGTTTGTCAAACAATTTAACGAACAAAAAATTATATGTTATTTGATGAGTATTTGAATATGTTTCACAAGCAATTTGATGATCTGAATCAAGTTATGAATAAATAATTTTTCCCAGTATGAACCTAAAAATTTGTCTTTGTCACAAACTCAAGTCTTGTCACAAAGGCTCGATGGTTTACGACGTTTACGACCGTAGGTCATAAACGTCGTAAATGTCGGAAATGTCACGCGCATTTGTGACATGCCAACACTGATCTCTATTGACTTGATGTAGTCAAGTTCCAAATGGAAATGGATTTGGAAACAAGTTGCGCATATCACCAACTGAAGTGAAACTTATGATTAAGAAGAAACATTTGACCCCGCGGTAGCCTATATAATTGAATTGAGACCCAGAGTTAGATCGCTATGGTCTTGGTCTTGCATTTCTCATCACTGCATCTTGTGTAATGCATTTTTAGCAAACGCCAATTACGTTGTCACTTTTTTAATAATCAAAAAAGTTAGGCAGTGCCTAACTTCTAAATCAGTATTCCAGCTAATCAGTCGCTTAACGAATAATGGATGCTGGAAGTTTTTTCAAAGTGATACATCGGTCATTGATCGTCATTTAGGTCCGTTATTATTTTAATGCGAGTTAGCGTTTTTAATGCACCAGTGTTTGAATTCATTCACAAAATTTGCTGCTATTTAATTTTTATTTTTTGTAAATCGCGTAGTTTTTGCTTTATTATGAGATATTTATAAATTATTTTGCTCTATACATTTTTGAAAATAATTTGCTTTATTTTATATTTTTTCTCTTATGTATGTATGAATGTGCTGTAGCTATGTATGAACATAACTGGAACCAATTTAATGGTCTAGTTGCACATTAAATTTAGTGCAACTAATTTACTACTGACAACAATTCCGCCAACAAATAAAGATTTTGTTGTGAAAAAATGCCTGAATAGTTTTTTAATTTATTAAATAAAATTCTCTTTTTTTGAAATACTTTAGGTATCAGAAGTAGTAGTTTAACTCAAATTTTACTAGCTAGAGTTCATTTTACTATATGTTTTATAAATTATCCTAACAAATTTTATTTATTTTGTTTTTTTATATTTTTTGTAATGTTCTTCACTTTTTAGTTAATGTTTTGCTTAAATCTTTGTTTACACGTAATTGTTTTCTATAATTTCTATTTTGTTAATTTATTAACTTTTTAGTTCTTTGTTATATGTAATTAGTTACAAGTAAAGATTTTTTTATTTTTTTTTTTTTTTTAATAAGCTAAATTTTGTTTTACTTTTCATTACTGTTTTTATATTTTGTTTGAGTTCCGTACATTTTTTTTATGACGTGTTCAGTTAATTAATTTGTTTCACCACAACTGCAGGGAAAAATTGTTTGTCTTAAAGTGGCTTAAATGAATCGTACACATTCTTATTGACTAAAGAAAACCAATATGTAAACGTATTGAAGTACCGACAAGAAAAATGGTTTAAGAATAGTATATCAACTTATACTTACTCCATGTTTGGTTTTAACCCATATAGTACCAAAATATTCAGCATACTTTTTTTTTAAAAAAAGTTGTAATGAGGTGGTAAATTGAGTGGAAAAAATGACGGAAAATAAGTTTGAGGTCGATCGGAAAGTGCACTTAGCCAAGATTTTTTTTTGAAATTATTCAGCGTTTGGGCTAATCGAAAAACGTTATTTCTTCAAGATTTTGAATTTTTTAGCGCTTGGCCTACTGAAAAAATTTAACATCTTCAAAAATAGAAATTGCCAAATAAGGAAGTGGCCATTAATTCGTATACGCATCACCATAATTGAGTGCTATATATAGCTCACCTAAACAATCTGGATAAATAATTTTTGCTGTGGATAATAACATCAGTCCTTTTGAATCTATTCTGTGTAGGTTTTGTCCACATTTTATCAATTTTAATATTTTTGATTGATTTTCAAAAAAATATACAAAACAATTGTTTTTTTTTAAGACTCCAACTTAGTCCCAAAAAGTGGGCGTAGCACGAGAAAATAAATTTTTAAAGAAAAGCCAATGCATTAAACTTTAATATTAAAAATATAAACACTTCGAATTTTTTGTAATATTATAATGAAAAAAATTTCCAAACATGAGCAATTTTCGTGATTCGTTAACGAATCCAAGGTACGATATGGGTTAAAAACAATGGTTGATAAGTATATTAATGACATTACACAACATTTTGTTAATACTTCAACGTCCGGAATTATGTATAGCTAAGAAATTTAGCATCGTAGTCTAGCTATGCTGTAATAACATATATGATTCAAAAAAGCCATTTTTTTTTCTTGATAAAAACTTGATAAGAAAGCAATAAGACAATTTTGTGCAAGTTCGCTTGCCGTAAATAAACAAGAAAATAATATATATAAATATTATAACACAACTTTCGCATTTTCGCGCAGATATTTTAATTGTTAAAGTATATTCGAATAAGGCTTTCGAATATTGTATTGTTTTGTATATAAGTTAATTTTGTTTTGATTAGTTTTTTTTTGCAATATGGTGACCTTTGTAGCATATTATGTTACATTAAAAATTTATAAATATACATATTTCTGCTCAACTTTTTCTTTTAATAATTTTGTGCATCGCAGCGCATTTGGGTTTAAAAATAAACATAAAATGGCATAAAAGTTTTTGTTAAAATTTCTGCTTCGTAAGTTTATTTTATTTCTTCTGTTACTTTTTTTTTAATTTTACTTATTTCTATTATATTTCATTAAAAATCTAATAGTTTTATTTTTGTTTTTTTACCAAATCATTTTTTATTTATTTATATAATATTATTTTTCTTTTATTATTAAGTTTTTTGTTTGTTTCTGTATTTTTTTGATGCAATTGCATACGTTTAAAGATACTTTGCCTTCCTAAAACAAATACAATATTTCTGGCTAAAATTTTGTAATTCCATTTTTTGTTTTAGCTGTTGTGATTGGTTGTTTTTTCATTTTATTATTAAGTTTTGCTTTTGTATTGGCTCCGCCAATAGTATAATTTATATTGTAGAACAAATTTTGAGATTATAACGCCAAATTTTCGTTAGATTGTAAATTTTTCGAAAATTATAATTTAAGCCTTTTCTAGTAACAAATTTGAACATAAAAGCTCGTTTATTCCCTTTTTAAAATAGGACGAAAAAATAAGAATAGATATTTATTTTAAATTGAAATTATTTAGAATTTAAAAATAAACAAAAATATATAATTATTTTGAAGAGTTTAATTTCAAATTTATTAAAATATATAAATACAAAAACTTTAAATAAATAACAGAAATTAACGTCGCACATATAAAGAAAATGAGATTCTTGTAAAGTAAAAGGAGATTGCACGATGAGATAACAAAAATTTGTAAAAAATATATGTAATGTATTCAGAAGCTGCAATGTACTAGAAGTTTTGCTTCAAATAACATTTTTTTGTTTTAGTAAACATAAACAAAATTAAATAACGAATTATTAAAAATAAAATTGTTGTACAATTTTGTTCCTATGGAAATAACTTAAAATGCAATTAGTTAAATTAAATTATATATTGACTAGAAAGCAATGGCAAATACTAAAAATAACGCCGGCACACAATACAAAAAAAAAAATGTTAATGCCAAGGTACAATTTATATCCTTACAATTATTTTATTCTTGGATGCTGAGTACAAATCTGCCATTAGTTAGTTCTTCAAACAAGTTTTTGTTTTCGATTGAATTCAAGGGCTTAAAAAGAAACTCAATAAGAAAATTAAGACCTAATGGAATTAAAAAAAAACAATGTTTTTAATGCTAAGAAATATATATATAAAAAAAAACGTTATTTCGCTTTTGGAACATATTGTATCTTGAGTCGTGTGGTAGAAGCTATGAACAAACGAATCGGTTTTTATGCTCTGCAAAGAAATATTAGAAAGTTTTGATTATTCTTTTCGTTAAAAATGTAATTGCATGAGTTCAATTAAAGTTTTACTGCAAAAATAATAAATATTTCTTTGGTTTCTACTACACGACTTATGATACAATAAGCAAAATACTCGAACTCTATTTTGTTGCCAAATTTTGCTTGAGGGATTTTTTTTAAAATTTATGTATATATTTTTTAAAAATTTCATAACTTTAATAGAAGCGCGCAGCAGTTCTCAGCACTTCAAGAAGATGACAGAAAAGACGTCTGTACCTTCGCACTTACAAGCTTTTTTTTTGTGTGACAGTGTAAGTAAAGGAATACTACATGCAGTATGACTACACTAATAAATATAATTAGCTTTTATATATTGTTTTTAAAAATAACTCACAAATTATGTTTTGTTTAATACATTTAAAGTGGTAAGCCTAAAATTTGCGTCGATTTTTCTTTTCGCGGCCAGGCTGAAACATATTGGTTTAAAGTTGAAATGTATAAGTCTGATATAATTGAATTTAGTTGGTAAATTTTAAGAAATTAATTTATAAATTTTGGGCGCATGACAATTTTATATGCAAAGGTTTTTTTTTTTTGTTCGTGTTTTTAATGATTCAGACTTTTACATTTCAAGTCCGACTGTTTCATTTGTGCCTGCTTTAACATATGACGTTTGTTTTTTTTTTTAAAAAATTTTGAAATCCCACTATTTCCAAAATACTTGTTAAAACAAGAAAAAGGAAAACAAATCAAGGTAACCTCGATCAACTTGGAAACTACAGCTTAGCTGTAATAACAACAAAAAAAAAAACTAAAATATTAACACATTAAACTTAGCTTTACTACAGTCAAAAATAAGTTTTACGAGCAATTTTGATAAACGAAACTCAACATAAAACATTAAGTTATTTAGTCCTATAATAGCGAAGTTCAAATTTAACATTTTTGTAAATGAATTCCTACGATTATCGCAACGGCATTTCGTGGTTTAGGGTTAACCAAACGAGTTTAATAAAATGAAAGCCGCATTAAGTAAGCGTCTAGTTTTCGATTTAAGCTGAACTTTAAAAACAAGTAGTGCATCTATTCATCAGATTTTCAGGTTTTGTCTATAGCATATTAATAATACATAATAGGTTTCTTTGTTTTTGTTTTAGTTTTTTGTGCTGTTGTTGATAATGGTATTTTTCGCGCCGGCAATTACAATTTATCATATTATAAATGACTGTGCTTGAGGCAGATAACTATGTTTTTATCTGTCGCTTGCATTTTTTCCATATTTTTTTGTTTGCTTTTGTGTAAATGTTGCCATTAAATTTACTTTTAAGTTTTTTTTGCGATCTTGCTTCATATTATCGCTGATGCATATATCACCATTGCATATTATAAATACTTCTTATATTGTTTAGTTTATTTTTACTTAATTTTGATCGGTTTTTACTTGATTTTTTCTTCTTCTTCTATTAATTAGTTTTCAATTGTTTATCCCTAAAACACTGCAAAAAAAAAAAAACACAATCTCAATTTATGTTGTTCGTTTCGCTTTTGAATTTTGGTTTCACTGTCTCTGACTTGCAGTTATAGTTGTCAAAAAACCTGATAAATAGTGTTTCAAATAGTAAAAGCCTTTGAGACGTACACGTTGCTGCTGTTGCACGTGACCTGTCTGCGTCTAGTAAACTTTGCGTTCTGGTCCAAACTTAGGATTGACAAATGAGAATCCCGCAAATTCATCTTGGTTAATGCAGCGTATAACATCGTTTGGTACCGGGGTAAGTACTGGCTCTTCCTTTGTAAACTCAGTATCAAAGTTGTTGGCATCGCGTGGATTTTTCTGAAATAAATTTTTCGTATAACGGTATATGAAGAAATTTCTATTAGCAACATTACACGTACCATTTTTGGTCGGAATGGTGGTTTTATATTGCGTTTTTCCAACTCTTCCCAATCTAGTTTACCAAAAAATGGATGTCGGCGAATTTCATTTTCATCGCCAGAGCAACCCAGACGTTGTTCCGGATTTTTTGTTAGAAAACCTAAGGTAAAAACAAAACAACTAGTACATATTTAAAGAAACAAAACTTTTAAGAAACAGCTACCTTTTAAAATAGAGACAGCTTCTCTGGACAACCAAACAGGATACAACACATCATCATGCATTATTGAATCAAATAATTCGTCTTCATTATCGGCTTCAAATGGTGGCTGTCCAGCCATCATTTCATACATGAGCACACCTAGCGCCCACCAATCAACAGAAGCACCATATTCTTGTTCTTTTAGTATTTCTGGAGCAATATAATCCGGCGTACCACAAAATGTAGTTGTTAAAACACCATTATCAATACCTTCCTGAAAAGTGCAATAGCACAAAAAACCAATTATGCTACGAATTCTCTACCAAAACCACTACAGGGTCATTCTGCTTTGCTGACCGATTTTTTTATAAAATTATAATTTTTATGAAGTGTTGATGAGGTAAAATTTTAACAAATCGATGGGTAAAGATGCAATGTCTGTGCATATGAAGAACTCGGCTGCTGCTATATGTAGAATTATTAAAAGCGGTATTTATCCAGCGAAATTGAAACGTGAATAAGTTTTGCCTCTTTTCGAGGGGGATGCCAGAAACAAGTCCACAAATCAAAGGTGTATTAGTTATAACACTACGCACTTAACCCTTTTTAAGGCAGCGGGAATATTTTTCCCACCAACTTATTTCAAAATTTTTGTTGAATGAATTTTAGGGTAAATTTTTTTTCTTATCGGCAAAATGTTTAATGAATATCCTGTCTACATTTTTGAGCTATGGTAGTGACAAGTCGCCATTTTAGTTTTTTCACTGTGACGTTTGAAAGATTGAAATCGGATAAGTCTTTATAAATCTGTAATATCTGCGACTCGGGAACAGTAAGTTGTTAGTATTTCTAAAGCTTATTGCATATTTCATTGAAATTCGTGCATATTTTCAAATTTAGATTTCACAGATTTTTATGGTATAGGTTTTTTGTGGTGGTAAAAATATTCCGCTTGCCCGTGAATATATGGCAATTTTTATTGTTTGTTACTAATTTATATTTTGAAAATGAATGTAAAGGTACTGAATGACTTGGAAGTAGCTTACGCATTGGAGATTTTTAGTTTACCTGATGATCTCGACTTGTCAAGATGATAATTTGGAATCCGACGAAGAAAAAAAACAGTGAAACTTCAAAGAATTTTATGTTTATGCATTATAAAGGGTTAAATGAACGTCACGGAATACACACAAGGGAACGAGGTAACCATAAGCTGGCAAAATGTAGTTGTGAGTTTACAAAAAACGATATTTATTTGTAGGACCAAATGCGTAAAACAGTTTAAAAGAGGATTGAAAAAACGAAACGGTATTAAGCTTATTAAATTGAGGCAAAATTAAATTATTGGAAACATTATTTATAAAATGAAAAATGAATTTATGTTAGAAAATTAATATTATCTGAAAGTAAAGGAAAATCGGTTACGCCGGAGTATAGCCTACTTATTTTTATATCTATAAAATGAAAACATCAAATAAAAAGAAATGAGATAACAAATATTTTAGTACAGTATGTGGTATCCTTATAGCAACTCCTGTTGAAGCCTTGAGAGCACTTTTTTTTATAAAAATTCAGATAGACATGACTGATAAAGTCTGACCTATAAAAAGCGAGATATTGACTTTTTGCTTAGGGACATGATATATTTAATAAGACTGGCCAACTGCACAAGAAATCGCCTGCTCGAAACTCGATGAAGAAAAGGTCATTGATGTTTTATCGCAATTTAACAATTATTGACTCTTATATTAATAGAATCAAAAGATAACAAACATAAACATTAAAACCTGCACTGTATGTGTACCTTAGACTTTGAAAATCTGTACAAAAAACAAAAACGATAAATCAGTTTCTAGCCTTCATCTATAAGTATTAGTTTATAAAAAAAGTGGTACAACAATCCAGAATGATCCTTAATGCACATACCTTGCACATGCCAAAGTCAGCCAATTTACAATGACCCTCCTGATCTAACAGTATATTATCCAATTTCAAGTCTCTGTAAATTACACCATTTCCGTGCAAGAACTGTAGTGCTAATGTCACTTCAGCAGCATAAAATGCTGCACGTGCTGCTTCAAAACGTCGCGCCTTTTGTATTTGAAACATCAAATCACCACCGTTAACGTACTCCATAACAAAAAACAAACGATCCTGTATTTATATAACAACAACAAAAACAATTAATCCGAATTTTTTAGTTGATATCTTAAAATTATGCATACGTACCGGTGTCTGAAAGCACGAATGCAAAGCTGTTAAAAATGGATGATTTGCAGCTAATGCCAGTATGCGCTTCTCTGTCATTGTGCAATCGACATCATCATCCTGTATAATTGCATCCTTTTTAAGGACCTTGATGGCATAAATTTCATCGGTGCCTTTCTTTTCGGCAAGCATCACCTTACCGAAGGAACCTTTGCCCAATACTTTAATAAAGTTAAAATCTTGTAAAGCTGATTTGCCTGGACGATTTTCAAAGTATGGGATTGCACTGGAAGAAGAAACTGATGAATCTGCTGGCAATAATGCTGTAGTACTGCGTATCGATCCTGACTCCGAAATATCACTACGGTCGGCACCATAATTATCCTCACCACATGGTTGATTTAAATACTAAGCACATAGAAATAAATGTAAGGCGAATAAGACTTCGTTTCTTATTTAAGGGTAACTTACTCTGCGACGTGGCTGAGAATTTTTATCCGGCGATATGCCGAGTGAGCTGAGTATTTCAGCCATTTGTTTTGTATTGATGCCGCATGTGTTTGCAACATTTTTCTGACAACGTTTGTGTACATTCATATTGCATACTTCACATTGTAAGCCCTGCTTAATTAAACCGTACAACAATGAGCCGCAATGGTCGCAAAATGTGAAACGCTTATAATTATGCACAACAAAACGATGTGGAACATTAACATTAAATCTTTGACCAGCAGGAACCACTTCAAGTTTATTTTGCTGAAAGGAAAAAAGACGAGTCAGAAGTGCAGTTAAAAAAAAGTAAAAATCCATTTATTCAATTACCTCCTCGCGCATACCGGGACATTTTGTAACAACGGAACGATGACATCGTTTATGTACAACACATGTACACACTGCAATTCGAAAGGAATCAATAAATTATTCAATAAAACTTTACAAATAAAATTAAAAACTAATATTTATGATACAAAGTACAAAGGCAACAAAATAGTACATAGTACATTTTTTTAATTCTCACATAAACATATAAAACATCGAATCAAATTAGTTTTTCAAGCATAAATAAGAACATGAAGCATTTATTTAATAAAAGACATTAAATTGTTTCTGTAAAAGCCAGCTGTTTAGAAATATGTGCATAATAAAAATTAAAATAATACGTATCAATATTAATTAGGGCTTTATGCGAAATTTTTATTTAAGGATTAGACAATTAACAGTTTTGATTCAATTCAAGATTGTTTGGCTTATTAATATTGACATATACATAAAGCAATTTTTGTTACACAAATATAGAAACGAAACAGTTTATTTTACATATTAAAATAATAAGTTTCTTAAGAAAACAAATTTTAAGCTTGGCTTAAATTAAAAATTTTGTAAGTTAAAATTTCATTTTTGTCACGATATCGTCAAGTTGGCAATAATCGCGACAGGCTGTTTTAATGCATAAGACTACAGAAGTGTTTTTGGTCTTTTAAGCTAGATTTTATCGTCATTCTCGGGTAGAAAGGCCCTAACTCATTTTTTTTTTGTCGATCCTAAAAGATAACCCTCAGATACACGTACACTCAAAATTTTGACGTAATATTTCAATACATAGAGGATTTACACCCAAAGACCCTAATATGAAATTTTGAAGTTAAAATTGCAAAAACATGAGTTAGGGCCTTTCTACCCTCGAGCGACGTTATGCTCTTAATGAATTTATAGTCTCTTTTTTTAGATCGAACCTCAGAGTAAAGTTCGTATTCCCTTATTTGAAAAATTCTTATTCGGTCGAGAAATGAATTAAAAGAGGACTTACTAAGCAGTGGCGTACCGTGCACATTGGGCGCCCCAGGCAAAGAGGTAATTTTTGGCAATAGGAAAATGAGATGTATTTCACATTGAATTACTAAATCACCTACACATTCTCTCGAATTATTTACATTTACTAAAAAAAAAACAAGGTACACAACATTTACAAAATTTCGTAGTTATGCTAAAAACTAAATTTAAATTTCATATTACGAGGATCATTTTTAGGTACGCTACTGCTATAAAGTTGGTGTAGTACCGAGAGCACCACAGATGCAAATAGAAGCGACAAAAACCAGAAAAACGAAAGACAGATTGACTTAATGAACTTTTAAGTGCAATTATAAAACATTGGTCAAAAAACCTCCTTAAAATTGAATTATTACATAAAATATTGACCCAAAAAGATACAGAAAGACAGATTTTTTTTTTTGCATTTTAGTAAAAAAGAATTGCGTCCATATGAATTGTACTGCGCCGTTCGCAGGTTTGATGTAGGAAGCTGAAATTTTCTGAGAATTTTCTTCAAACCCAATTCTATATTATAGGTTCATAGTACCGCAAACCCCTTCGGGTGTATTTTGTTCGCATTTTCAGCCACATGAAAAATGTGGGTTACATCTCCCATATAACTAAAATACCTAAAACACTATATCTTGGCACCTACGGCAGACTTTTTCTACGTTTTAGTAAGTCGGTTTTTTCGTTAAATATCAACAAAAATTGGACATAAACTCTGGCCTCGCCGTTTACAGCTTTAAGCTCAAATATTGGGACAATTATTTTTATTCCTAAAGCTAAAATATAGGAAAAAAAAAATTAAAATCCATCCACAAAATTTTCAAAATAAACACCCTAATGTACATCCAGTGCAAAGAGGTAAAAAGACAGCACATAAACTTTAATATATCCTCCAACATTTCGACAAAATTTTTATGCCATAAGTCGAAAAACTGTTTATGGCTGACTTCTTATATCTCATTTAAAAAAAATTTAAGAAAATTGGAGTGGTCGACTGAGATTTTGCTTAAATTATGTCATCTTGTCAGAAAATAATTATAAAGTAAAAATTACACATTCAACATGCACAGCTCGGTTTATGTTTCTTTAAATATGCGTACAAGTTTTTATTAATAAACATACATTTTATCTTAAGTACGAATATACTTATAAATTTTGATTTTTAATAGAGCTTAGCATATTTTTACTAATAAAAAAAAACATTGCTCCAATATAATACGTCGCAGTTGGAAATTTAAGCGCTTCTTAGGCTCCAATACAGTTGACAAATGGTTTGATTTCTTGTTATTATAAACATTGCTTGACAATAAAAAAAAAAAAAACATGTGCTAAACAATAAACGTATTTTAAAGAAATTATGATTTACTTTTAAATTTTTGGCTGATTTATTTATTAAATAGGTTCAAATTTTTTTTTTTTTTAAAAACACGAAGCTTAACAAACAGCGTAAATATATTTTAGAAGTTGCACATTCTTTTTAAGTAAAAAAGTATTTTTGTATGCATTATGTATGTATATATATGACGTATTTTACAAATGTTTTTATGGAATTTGCTTTCAAGTTAAAATACTTTATAGCCACTAATGTTTGCACAAAAGAACAAAATGCATATTTTAAAATTACTTAAAAAGAAAATAAAAAACAATTACAATGCATGATTTGTGTAACCATAGACCTAAGTTGTATGCTTTGCTATTTTTTTATAAACACATACCTTGACATTGATAGCCTTGTTTACCAAATCCCCTGCAAAGGCAAAAAATTTCCGTATCTTGTATAGACTCATATTAATTAATCATACACCATTGTGTTTAAGTTTCAAACTTAAATGTAAATGTAAACTTAAACTATTTTAAATGTGAAAAAGTTACATCCCCAAAAGCATACAAAATGAATAGAGCTTTATAAAGAAGGTGTTGAGAAATAGTCAAATAAATTATTAATTTAAAAGGAATATAAATTCCAGTAAAAAATAAAACAAATAATTTTTTTTTTACTTAAAATAGTCCCAATCATTGTAAAATTAACATCTCTTAACCCAAACATAAAACATATACGAAAAATAGAAAATCAAATACTAATGGATAATCCGAATCAGTCCAAAGGTTAATCACTAATTTAATAACTTCATAGTAAGAAAAAGTGGTTGCATTTGTGTTTTACATACCATATAAACTCGCGACAATGTGAACAAAAAGTGGGTTGACGCAAAAATGTTGCCATAAACTTATGACCATTAACCTTTAATGTAATGACAAATATGTTAATGTAATTTAATGCTCAGTAGTGATGTAAGCTTATACAAACCTGATGAACACGTCGACGCATGGCACCGCGGCGTCGATTAAATCCAGCTCGCTCCTTAAATTCCTTATTGGCTGTAACCGCATGTTCAACTTCGGCGACAGATTTGGTTTGATCTGGAAAATAAAGTCATTAAGTCATAGAAAATTTTTAAAATAAAATGCTTCTGATTAATTACCATTTCGATTTTTTAACTCAATAACAATGTGTATCTTGCCTAGCGGCTCCAAATTTACCTGTGGGCAATATCAAATTTTAGTACTGAATTTGGTTTGACAACATCATACATCTTACCCATAGATCGGGAGTGCCCGCCTCACTCTGCATAATGTCCTCAAAAGGTATAATACAATTGGCAACAAATTCGTCTGGCGGCAGTGCACAATCGTGAAAAACCGTCAAATTAATATTTTTAGCATTGGTAACGTCGTGCACGAACTGTTCGTTCCACACAGGATCAAAAGTTTTAGGTCTTGTAGTTGAGCGATCTTTAAAAAAAAAAAAAAAACATATTAAGGTAATTCCGTTGAAAGTTTTAAATCTAGATTGCGCTAATGTCGTTAAGTCATAAAACTCAAATAATAATTACTGTAATAAAATAGCGTGTCTTTTCTTCTGTATGATTTCTCGATTCAAATTTAATTGCACAAAAATTAAAGTTCCGACTGTATTAGGGGTTACGTCCAGTCATTAATTTTGAAAAATGAATTATTTTTTCATTTAATTTTTATAAGAAAAAAAAAAATCATGTGTGCAGTTTACACGTGGTAGAAGTGAAACCTTTAGAAAACTATACTGCATTAGAATGAGACGAAAATGTTTTATTAAAATGATAAAAGTTGACGGAATCTAGAATAGCTACAGCAATAAATGATACATCAAATTAAAGTACTCAACGACCAGAGTGCCCGAAAATCATCAGCTTCGAGATCGGTTAACCAAAAGTTGAGATATAAGCGTGGAAATATTTTATATTTTTCCAAGAATTGCATTGATTAATCAGCAAAGCCTTGCCATAGTGAGAAGAAAAAAATCTACTACTCTCTCTTATTGATGTGGCTTTTCCATATCCCGTCAACTTTTATCATTTTAATAAAACATTTTCGTCTCATTCTATCGCAGTATAATAGTTTTCTAACACGTGTGACATAATTTTTGTATATCATTTTTATATTTTGTTAATTAAAAATAAAAATTGTTGTTCACGAAATCACACAATGATTGAACAGGTACTTGGAACGGAACAACAAACGATTTTTTCAATGCCATACAGTCAGCATCGGACACCTTTCCCGATAACCTTCCAAAAGGAATCTCTGCCTAACAGCATGGGAAGACAGTTGCAGCACTCAGCTTAGTTCTTATTTAAGATACCTTAAATGGGTCAAAGGTTGACACTAATTTGATAAGATGGTCATCTTTTTTATCGTATTACGTGTTTTGACTTTTTTAAAGTTTTTTTTTTTTTTTATTGATTTTAGAGTATTGTGTACAAAGTCTTGGAACGATCAATCGATCAAGCTATTTTTCGTTGGCTTTTTTTCGTTACGTAATTGGTTCATGAAAGAGCACTGTTCTTTTGCAAAATGCATGGATTGGCCAATATTTGAACGACGTAATGTAATTTTTTTTTTTTTAATAAGTAAAATTTATGACTGAAATTTTTATAAACAACACTCTCAATATCTACTTTAATAACAAAATTAATAATTTAATTGTATTTAAGACAGTGACCCTATCTTTTTGTTCACGTGCTACTACTGCTTTTCGTAAAATTGGGGAAGCAAATAACTTACCGTTTGTATTCAGAATTTCTAACCTGTCATTTTTGGAACTAGTAATATGCATTAGTAATTCCCCTAAAATTTTCGCTTGATATCCTACAAAGGTTGCCAAAAAATTTAATGTATATTTCTAAGTTATTAGTGACCCTATTATATTGTCCATAACAGTATATTAGACATGTTCTAGAATTCTTCCAGAACACTCGATTTTCGACTATTTATTCATATTCGAAAATATCCTCATTTAAAAAAATTAAAAAAATAGTCCTGGGGTTGCTACCAGAGATACAAAATTTTCATTTTTCGGAATTTGGCCAAAAAATTAAGAAAATTTGATATTTTTCTTCTTAAATATATATTTTTCGATTTTCAATATGTACACATAAGGGAAGTATCGAAAAAAAGTTATTATATTTACTGAAAGAAAGATTTAAAAAAACTAAGCACACGTTATTATTCTCAAGCCTTAAAAGTAGGGAGTTCTCTCCAAAAGGACATTCTATTTCCTGGTATTAGATGGTGAAGTGATTTCAAAATGTTTACTTTTTTGGTTTCTGACATGCGGGTTGGTGTAGTTTTCTTCTTTGGTGGTGGTTAGTGGCTTTAGTTTTCAAGATTTTTTTTAAGATATTTAGTCGTATTCGACTATTTACCTTCGTATTTTTGATTTTGGGGTAAAATTGGGATAGAAGAAATTCTCTTAGGAGATTTTTCATTGTTTGAACAAAAATATCGTTATTTGGCTTGGTTCCTTGGACGTGTAATTTCAGCTATCCGATGCCATAAGAATCACGGATATGCATTTTTTTGATATACGTATGCGCAAACTAAATTGGTTTCAAAGTGAATTTTGAGTCTAAGCAGCGAAATATGATTCCTGTGAAAAAACACTTACCAAAATGATTATCGTCAACATCGATTGAAACGTAAGGATCAATCAGCTGATCATCTGCTAATTTGCCAAATGTTAAATTGTGACGTTTTTGAAATTCTGTGGGACGTAAACCGCTCGCTTCGCAAACTTTAATTTGTAGCTTTCCAGTAAACATCATGATGATACCGATTGCAAGTTACTTATTTTTTATATAGGATCGATTTAAAACAAAAATTGAACTAGAAATGTGGTGCAGGTGGTAATACAAAATACAAGGCGAATAACCAAGTATTCTTTATTAGGAATTTTCAAACAAGAAAGAAAATTTGACAAAATGCTGCAATTATGAAAAAATTCCAAACGGAAATGTTTGTTTTTTTTTGCAATGCGCTCGCTGCTGCTGTTGCTCTTGTGTTGTGGAATTGTATTGCACTTTTAATTTAAAGAAAATGTATTGCACTTTTTGTTGTAGCTACTGCCCGTTGCTGAAAAGTGGATGATCACACGCAGCGCGCCTAAGCAAACTTAAAAAAGATTTCAGCAATTACGACGAGCCTGTTGTTGTCAATTAAATTTTCTCCACTTGTTCTTTTATTTGTACTAAAATTTGTGAATTCCTCTATATAATGTTTAATTATTTATACATTTTTTTTTTTTTTACTCTTCAGCTACGCCGCGACGTCGCTGCTGCAGATGACGAGCTGATGGATGATGAGATCGTCTGGTTTAGTCGACTTTTATTTAAATTGGTTAAATTAAACTTTATTTTTTCTTTATTTCCTATTTTGTTCAAGTGAATGCCGTAGCTTTGTTATTTTTCTGATACCACTAGTTCTTTTTCTTTATTAATTTTTCTATTGTAATTGCAATTAATGTTGTTTCTTCATGAATTCTCCTCTTTTTCGTTTATCAAATCGTTTCGTTTTATTTTTTTTTTTTTTTTGCTGCTTTTCTATGTTCCTCTATTTTTCTTCTATTGTAGGTATATTAGAAAAGAAAACAGCAGATTTTCTCGATTCTTGCCAGTCGTCAGAGCGTTGCGCTGTTATGGACGTCTTCTGCTGCTGTCTTCGAACTCCTTTTTTCACTGTTTCTTCTCTATTTCTGTTTCGTCGTTCTGTTCGTTTCTTCGATTTTCTTCATATATCTTAACCTCACCCTCCCGCTCTAACATTTGCTTTTTCTTTTCTTCTGCTTTGCTTCTTATTCTGCTGATTTTTCACTACTCATAATTTTCACTTGTGAAATTTATCTTATTTTTCATAAAATTTTCCACTTTATTCGTATAAATTAACAAATTCTTTTATTGGACTCGTGTTTTCTAGAATTATATGCAATTTTTAAATTTTGTTTTTCACTTGAAATTTTGCTTTGAAAATGAAAATTTCTGCAGCAGTGAAAAAAATTGCTTCACACACAAAATTTTCTTCATTTTCAATTGGAATTTCTCAGATTCTACACTGACACCAGAGTTGCAATTTTTATGGATTTTTCCATGATTCAACTATAATGTAATTCAAACTGTCAAACTCAACCCTGAAGTTTAGTACTCTGCCTTTTCCATTGGGCTTCGGAGCAACACTTCGACTTCGAAGATTTCGGCGTAAGCATTAAATTTCTTACACCAATGAAATTTGGTGTTTTCAATATTTTTTGACGCTTAGGTGTTTTAAGTAATTCTGTAACGCCCTTTAATGTCTAAACAGAATTGGGACTACAATATCGTCCAAATTTTTCCTATACGTTTGTAGTGAGTACAAAATTGACACTACAAAATTTATCACAGCGAAATGAAGTAAATTCTGTTTTTTGGTGCGATTTCTCACCGAAGATAAATCGCACGTCCCAATTCTGTTTAGACATTTAGATTAGGTGTTCTTGGATCGTAACGGCACGATGACACGTGAGCAGGACGAGCTGTTAAAAATATTTCAAACACTGCTGTCATGTACATGCTGTATCTTCGCACAATGAATTGCTTAGTCGGCGTTTACACGAGGAAAGTCTGAGAGACAAATTCTTGTCTATTTTCTTTTGTGATTTTCGTTTTGCGTTTGCGACATATGACACATTTTCTATGTCGTCCCTTTTGTTTTTCCCCTCTTGCAAACTAACAAAGAAACTTTGCCGAAAAAGTTTCATTGTGCAAGCGCTGAATTAACGACGTGATCACGCGACGTGTAAAATCAGAAATGTTAAATTTTTCACGCGACGAGAGTTTAGAGTCTTTATATAAATTCTATTCATGTTTGCATTAAAATTGAGTTTATTTTATTTAGCACAAAGAACGAATTTCATTTTCTGAAAAATTTTGACTAGCAAAATGAAATTCAAATATAAACTGGAATCTCGTTACTCCGCTGTTGTATTTTACTCCATGACGACGAGTAATTTTGGCATTTTTAAACATACTCGTCTCGCTCTCGTCTTCATTGTAATTGAGGATTGTAGCGATGGATTTCTTCATAACTAAACGGCAACACTGTGTTCATTTGTGTTTGACAGTCCTTTGATTGGATATGAAAAAATAATAATATCGCGTAGATCCAAAATAAATTAATATGAGTTCACAACCGGTAAGGACTCCTGTTTCACAGCTTATACTTAGTAAGGAGGAAGTTGGTGATGAAGAGGAACCAAAAAAGAAATCAAGGGAGGATTGGCGTAAAGCCAAGGAGCTAGAGGAAGCAAGAAAAGCAGGCACAGCTCCAGCAGCTGTCGACGAAGAAGGACGTGACATAAATCCTCACATTCCACAGTACATCTCGAATGCACCTTGGTATTATGGAGCACAAGGACCAACGTTAAAACATCAACGGCCGCAACGACTAGATGAGCAGGGTCAACTGGAAAAATCTGCACTCAAAGGTGTCAACGCAGCTAAATTGGTAACGAAATTTCGTAAAGGCGCATGTGAAAACTGCGGTGCTATGACACATATAAAGAAAGACTGCCTTGAGCGTCCACGTAAAGTGTTGGCAAAGTATGCAGAATCAATTGTAGTGCACGATGAATACATTATAAAGGACGATGCGGTCAATTATGATGAAAAACGTGATCGTTGGAGTTCATATGATCCTGCAAACCACAGAGAAATAATAGAAGAGTACGAAAAGGTAGAGGAAGCAAAACGGCAGCTAAAGGCTGAAAAATTACAAAACGGTGGGTATTTTGTTTGAAAGTAAAAGATTCCATATGCCAATTAATAATGCCGCTGTACAAGCATTGAGCTCTTAGTTCACATTCTTGGGTGGTTCCGAAAATGTCTTACATAATAAAAGCTTAGCTTTGCCAAAAACATGTTTCCAGATTCATTTTGTACTTAGCTTATATAATAATAGTTTAATTTTTGTTCTAATATAATGTAAAAATTCCAGATCCCGATGCTGAAATATCTGGTGATGATGGCAATGAAGACAAATATGTGGACGAAGTGGACATGCCGGGTACAAAAGTGGACTCAAAACAGCGTATTACTGTACGAAATTTGCGTATTCGCGAAGACACTGCAAAATATTTACGTAATCTTGATCCAAACTCTGCATATTATGATCCTAAGACTCGTTCTATGAGAGATAATCCAAATCCTGCAGTTCCTGCCGAAGAGTAAGTTGAAGACAAAATTACTTTAAACAGAGAGTTTTCTTTTATTTTTATATAATAGAGCTGAATTTGCTGGAGAGAATTTCGTGCGTTTTACTGGTGATACAACAAAGCATACTACGGCACAGCTTTTTGCATGGGAAGCACATGGGAAGGGTGTTGATGTGCATCTATTGGCAGAGCCAACAAAATTGGAACTTCTGCAAAAGGAATACGACAAGAAAAAGGAGCAATTCAAATCGAGTGTAATAAGAATAATTTTCATTTGAAAGTAATTATTTATGTTTAACATGCTTACATTACAGACTAAGGATCATATAGTTGAGAAATATGGTGGAGAAGAACATTTAAAGGCACCACCTAAATCACTGCTTTTAGCACAGACTGAAGAGTATATTGAATATTCAAGAAGCGGCAAGATCATCAGGGGAATGGAAAAGCCTAAAGCTAGAAGTATCTATGAAGAGGATGCTTATATCAATAATCATACAACAGTGTGGGGATCCTATTGGAGTGCTGGACGCTGGGGTTACAAATGTTGTAAATCTTTCATAAAGGTAAAATTGCTATATTTTTTTGCCATATGTTTTTGTTAATTTATTATCAATTACAGAACTCATATTGTGTAGGCATAAAAGAACCAGATGCCTTATCAGAACTTTCAGGACCATCAGCAGTTTCTACCGAGCCAGTACTGAGTACAAGTTCCGCAGTGAAATCTGGCCCTGACACTGCATCATCCTCTTCGTCGGATACAGAACATGAAGCTAAAAATGAAGATGATAGCAAAAAGACGAAAAAGAAATTGAAAAAACGCGAAATGAAAAAGAAACTTAAAAAGCAAAAACTTAAGGAAAGAAAGAAAGATAAAATTCGTGAGGAATTAGCCATGACTTCTTCTAGGTTAAATAAAGAAAAAGCGTCGTTAAATGAAATACACGATGATCGTAAAGAAATGCATGATGATCGCAAACGTCCTTATAATAGCATGTATGATATTAAAGCTCCAACAGAGGATGAAGTAGAAGAATGGAAACGTAAGCGCCCAAGGGATGAAGACCCAATGCTGCAATTCATATCTAAGTAACATTTTTTCAACAGCTATTTTGTATAAATCAAATTAATCGCAAGATTAAAGATTCCAAAAATAAAGAATATTGGGTCGAAATTTCGATTGCTTTAACATCCCTAGTATGTTTGGGAATTGAACTTGAGTTGTATTTTAACTTTTTCGCTATCATGTATTACATAGTAGGTACGCTTTCCAACTTTAGAAACTTGAAAATCATGAATCACATTGATGGTAATCATATGTAAATCACTTGCTTAAAAACGTGGAATCCACGAGAACTTAGAGAGGTTACACACCGAAAACACAATCGGCGTGAGTGCGACTTGGCGTAGTGCGCAATATATAGAATTGTTGGCATGATCTTTTGTTCGGCGAAAATGGCCAAAAAAAAAAATAAAATTTTGGGACAACCGATTTGAGCTTGGTTAGTATGTTAATGAAATTATGAGTCATAAAATAAATAAAGTTTATCAGAAATATAGAAAAACGTCATATTTCAAAAACTATAAATTGGATTTGAAACAGCTATAATTCCGAAACTAGGTGCGTTCCAACGCACTTCGGAAAAACGCGCGTTAATTTTGTGGCCTGACTGAAATAATCAAAGACTAAGACAGGGATGCTTGCAAACTATCAGTAATAAATTATCGATTATTACAAAACATCGCTATTATTATGAAACTAGCGAGTAACGAACTGCAAGAACGAGCATTTTGACAACGCCGACGACAAAATTTCAGTTGTTTGTTTACATTTTGCGATAAATATATATAAATAAATATATATAAAAATAACAAAAAATTTAATTTATCAGTAATTTAAATGTATAAAGTGCGTTACGCCAAAAAGCAGCACGTGCAAATGTGATACGGATGCACGCGATTGATTTTTTATAATTGCATTTTGTACACATTTTTCGACATCGTTGTTGGTGCTGTTTGGATTTGTGGTCAGACAAGTCAGTTGACGCACAGAGATTATAAAAACAGGAATTGAAATTCCATGTTTGCTGCAATGGATGAAACTCACGTAAACCACGAGCTGCCGCAGGAGGTGATGCAGAGTTATATAACGCGGGCCAAGATAAATCCCGTGAAGAATGATAATGAGAAACGCAGACGAAAAGATGCAATTAGAAAGGTAATTAGGAAAAGTGTTTGTAAAAATGGTGTTGAAACGAAGAACGGGAGGGTAAGAAAAACACTTGAAACTAATCACTCTGATAAATCAAGTAAAAAATATTCAAAACCTGAATCATGGAGAAAAATTAAGGGGGGATAAATATTATAATTTTAATCAACCATCATTTTGACAAAGTAATTCCCACATTCGTAGATAACGTGACGCATGATATTGCGAATATTGAGATTCGAATTTTACAGTAATTACGGTTTACTTCAATTCCTTTCATTGATAGAAAAATGTAATTAATTTTTGAGATATCGATATACCTATAGATCCTTCAACTTAGCCTTTTCTCACTGCCATTACATGTGATTTCATTTTTACATAGAATGGCACAGACCTAGAGTTTAATACCGGGTCTGTACCGTAAGAATGATTTTCATCTTAAAATATACTTTCAAAGCATTTCCAGTGATTTGAGAGATTGAAACCTGTAAAAATACATCCTTAGGCTCAGAGCTTGAATAGCGTGTCATTAGCGTAAATGGTACCTATATTAACCACCAATGTCATGACTAAAACTTTACGTTTCTACATTTCTCAAATATTCCAAATATTTATTATAAGCTCAAGACTTGGCGACTTTGTTTTGCTTCAAAATGAGGAACGAAATCAAACAAAACTTGATACAAACTATAAAGGCCCATTTAAGATAGTTGAAATTTTAGATGGAGACAGATATGTTCTTTCGAATGCTAACTCCAAAAGAACTTATAAATACGCTCATGACCATTTACGCAAAATGCCTGATGGTGAAGTTGGCTTAGACATTGTTGATGTTGAATAAGAATGGAATTGTTTTTATGATTTATGTGATTTATTTTATTTAACTAAATGCATGTGGCTAGTTTATTATCAAAGATTTGTAATATGGAGTGAAAATATAAAAAATATTATAAGTGGTATACATTAACACTGGATGGAAGTGGTTAATGAAAGCGAGTTTGAATTGCTTATGTTAACACTGGATGGAAGTGGTTAATGAAAGTGAGTTTGAATTGTTTGTGTTAATGCTGGATGGAAGCAATTAATGAATATTTAAGTGTGTTTCTCTAACGCTGGTTAAGCGTTAGAATGATGGTCGGTTATTCTAGAAGAAACTGTAAGTTATTGTAAAGAGCATCACACGGGGACGTGTGATATGCCAGAATGGCCGTATTAAGAAATATAATGAATTTGTTTTGTTAGTTTGTTTTTAATAATTTAAGTTGTGTATTTCAAAGATCAGTTCCAATCGACATTTTTGTAATTTAATTTTAAATGAATTTGATTAATTTAACGTTATAACATGCTTTAAAGCGTTTTATAAATTTAAATAAAGATTTTCTGAAATTGTCAAACTTAATAAAATATGGTTTTGTTAAGTCAGGATTGACCGAGAGTATGAGAAATCACACGGGGACGTGTGATCTGTCAGAATGGCCGTGTCGGAGCTGGTATAGATATGTCAAGTAATAATACTTGAGCGAAACAAAGGTGATACACTTGTTGAGAAAAACTCTTGATCAGTAGCTTATGAATGAAAATGTAGAATGCTATGAAAATTATGATTGTGAAAATTAAATTATAAAAAGGGAAAATGTAGTTTGAATAGGATTATTATTATTCTGGCGTTGAAATTAAGAACATTTAAAAGTGAACAAGTGTAGTCACCGGCGGATTGCTGCAAATTTATACAATGGATCCGACAAGTATATTAGTGTGCACGTTAGACAATTCCTCGATTAATGAAATAATTCATTATACTACGAGAGTATTCTCATTAACTTCTCTGTTTATGATTTTCAGATTTCGTGCATCTACAAAAAATGCGAATCTTTGCGATCTATTGAGGAAAAACAACTGCTAGAGAAACATCCGGATATTGTGAAATTAATAAAAAAACGCAAAGAACGTGTGGAAATTTACAAAGATCGCGTTATAGAAAAAGAGGATGAACAGCATGTTATAGAGGTGCAAGTGGAAGAACTGGCAGGAATTATTTCACAGGCAAAACATCTAGTCTGCTATACTGGAGCTGGCATAAGTACATCTGCTTTAATACCTGATTACCGTGGAAGTAAAGGCATTTGGACGTTGCTGCAAAAGGGCGAAGATATCGGCGAACACGACTTGTCCACAGCAAATCCAACTTACACGCATATGGCGCTCTACGAATTGCATAAACGTCATCTGCTGCGTTATGTGGTTTCACAAAATTGCGATGGTCTTCATTTGCGCTCCGGCATGCCGCGTGCTTCACTCTCTGAAATACATGGCAATATGTATGTTGAAGTTTGCAAATACTGCAAACCGAACGCTGTCTACTGGCGACTCTTTGACACCACTGAGATGACAGCACGTTTTTGTCACAAAACGAATCGTTTGTGTCACAAATGTTCTGAGCCACTTTACGATACCATTGTGCACTTCGGCGAGCGTGGCAATTTGAAGTGGCCACTAAATTGGGCAGGCGCTTGTCAGCATGCTGAGAAGGCGGATGTAATACTATGCTTGGGCTCTAGCCTTAAAGTGCTCAAAAAATATACGTGGCTCTGGCAAATGGATAAACCAGCGCGGCAACGTGCCAAGATTTGTGTTGTCAATCTACAGTGGACGCCTAAGGATAACATTGCCAGTATTAAAATAAATGGAAAATGTGATCGTGTTATGGAAATGCTTATGCGAGCACTGGATATTGCGGTGCCGGTTTATACGAAAGAAAAGGATCCAATATTCGCGCATGCGACGCTTTTGATGCGCGAAGAATTGCATACGTTAACACAGCCATTGCTAAAGAAAAGCGATGAAACTGACACTACTGAGACTACAGAGGAGACACAAGATTCCACAGTTTCTGGTTATAGTAGTGGTGAGTTACCAATTGGTAAAGGACCTAGAATACGGACACCACTTAAAAATAGTACAAGAATTAAAACAAATTTATCGTTAAAACACAAAATGCCTAAATTTGATAACTTGCTGAAGAATTTCAATATGCGAGGTAAAATGGAGAACGACGAAAAACCATTGAATTCAGAAAATAACTGCATTGAAAAGGCAGAAGTAAAATTTGAAATAAACTGTAGTGAAAAGTTTGAAATAAAATCTGAACACGACATTGTTCAAAATAAAAAAGAACTTGATAAATTTCAAACAATTAGTGCTGCAGAAACAAAAACATCGAATGACATAGTAAACATGACGCTTATTCATGAAACGGTTAATAATTCTATAGATATAAATAATCAATGTATTAAAAAAGAAACCGATAATGCCAATACTAACGGTGATCAAAAAATTGAGATTTTTAATAAAATAGGTAACGCGCCACTAAATACCAATATCAAACAGGAAGATGTTGATATGGAAAATAAACAAACTAAAATTAAGTTAGAAATTGATTTAAATGTTAAAACTGAAAACAGTGAGCAAAACCTTATACTGAATCATACTGAATCAAAAGCGAATGTCATGCGGCAAACAATGCATTTAAAATACAGTACAACTAACAGAGCTCCTCCTCCACTACATTACCTTAACCCTAGACATCAGCAACAGCAACAGCAACAGCAGCAGCAGCAGCAACAACTGCAACAGTTGCAGCAGCAACAAAATTTAATTTCAAAAGCGAACAACAAATCCGAAGCAATTTCAAAGTGTTCATCAACAAATGCAGCTTTAAAATATTTACACATTCAGAGTGCAACCAATTCTGCTGAATCAAATGATGAAGAACCACTGCAACAGGAAATTTTAAAAACCAATAACAATAAACATCTTCCACAGCGTCGTTCGTTCTTACGCAAACTGCCCTGTTGGTACGATGCTAAATATGCATACTCGGGACTGCATAGTATTGTGCAACCGCCACCAGATGATTTGAATATTTGGTCTTGTCAAGTGGTGCCTATTTTTGCTATGAATCGCTCGGCAGCAGAATGTGAATTTTGCTTTGACAATTATGCTGAATTTGATTGTCAATTTTATCGCAAATGGCATCTTGCGGAACGCAAACATAAGCAGCGTGGACGTAGTGGTCGCTTTGTGGTATGTGAATGTTGTGCATATTCAGATGACAACGCTATCGGTTTTGCTGTCTCCGCTGTTGCTGCCAGCGCTACTGCTCTTGTTGATGATGATGACGACTACGATGAGAATATCTCGCTGGCACATATTGCAGCAGCTGAAGCAGCAAAGAAACAACTACAACTGCAGTTACAATTAAATGCAGCGCAAAATAATTTTCCACGTAAATTGGCGCGTACGCAAGCCGGTTGGTATGGTAAAGGTTATAAAAAGAATCGTCGCCGAAAATAGTTATAGCTAAATATGCAGTAGTTAGACTTGCGACGCATATTTTGTTAAAGAAAAAGAAAAATTTTTTATATTTATAACTTGCGCTAGTAGTCAGGAAATTTGGACGGATTTCTATTAAAATTTCCCTACTTTATGTCTAGTGTATATTTTATAGTTCAAATTATAAAAAGTATTTTTGCTAGTCATAATCTCCTTAAGCTCACAAGTTTTATTAAAACTATTAACTTTTTAAGTAAATAAAAGTTACTTATATTTTAACTCAAGAGAGTGAAATAAATATATAAATATTTATTGGAAGAATTAAATCATCCTAGAGAGTCTTTAATATGTGTGTGCCTGCGTTTTTTACAACTCGGCTAAGTCCCTTACCCAAAAATTGGCACAACGTAGAGGCACAGTCATATTAGATGAGATAAATTCTGGAAAGACTATGTACGTATTCCGAATTGCATGTTTCTAGGACAAAGAGCTTGGTCTGGGCATTCCTTTTTACTTAGTTTATTAGAAATCTAAATTAAGTTACTAAAAGTACAAAAAGTAAAGCTATACCTTGAAATGATATGCAATGATTTCCCATGATCAATCCAATTTCGCCACAAATTTCAATCACATGAAAAAAGTAGAATGGCCGCAACAAGCTGGCATTTATTTCAGCTCTTTAATGTGACGTAAAATTAAAATAGCCTCTCTCTCCCCCTTATTCACCCTTATTATTATTTTTTTTTTTTTTTTGTAATAATTAATAACAATGATAAAGATATGATTATCAAGATTATCAATTGCAAAAATGTTTGATTGTTCAGAATCAATGTACATACAATATTTCCTGTCTACCAGTGAACAATTAACTTTTTTTGTGATCTTTAACGTTTTATGTGTCGTAGTTATATAACATTTTTTTACATTACTATAGTGTTTATTTGTGCAAGATTTATATCAGTTTTGTCCGATTCATTATTTTATAAAGAACTGATCTTCTATTTATAAAGAGGCGATATGTTTAAGCATTTTTTGTCTAATGCATTTTAAATAATAAATATAAGTAAATTAATTATTCATTGCTTTAAACAAAAATTGGAATTTCTAGGTTGTAGCTTAACATCGAAATGTTAAACGGTCTTTTATAGCAGACCGTCCAGCGGCTGTTGTGGTATTAGCTGCATTAGTGCAGCTTAGCCCCGCTGTTTTTTTTTTTTGTTTGCTGCAGCATTCTATTAAAAAGACAAAAAAAAATTAGTAAATGAAATATAACTTAATATATAAGAATTTTACCTTTACTGCAGCCGGAGGCTCAAACGATTCATCTTCGGTGATAAGACTATCATCCTTCGAAGTATTGCGAGCTGTCACCATAGAATGATTATCTTTAGAAGGTGAAGTTATAACTATAATATACGTTGATTTAGTTGGAAAAATTGGGCCGAAAATGCCAAAAAATCTTACAAAAATATCAGTCCAGGGAATGTTCAAAGTTGTAATCTGGAACCCTGAATTGAGCGTTACAATTTGTCATGTCGAACATACCTAAAAAGAAGAAAAAGGACAGAACTTCAGCAAAAAATTTAAAAATTTAGATATTTCATACGATTTCAACAATTTTGTATGCACGATTCAAAAAATCTATCCGTTAACATGCGATTTTTCCCATGCGACTGTCAGTGAACAATAACAAATAACATAAATAAAAACAATAAATTTAAATTGATGAATTTAAATAGTGAATTGATTTGAAGAAAAACTCAAGTAAAACTCAAATTTTGGAGTAGAAAAGTGAACAAACGAATAACAAATAAATATAAACAGAATTTAAATTGAATTTTTGAAGAAATAGCAACAGAAAAGCTAAAATGGCCGATCAACTCACAGAAGATCAACTTTCAGAATTCAAAAAAGCATTAGTAGCTTAAAAAAAAAAGTTCGTACCAGTTTCCATGGAGCTAATCTGGAATTTTTTGGAAATGCCTAAAAACGAAGCTTAACAATTAATTTCATAACGCTGGCAGGATAGCTAGAGGTCGTCCATAAAAATTCTGCAATTTTAACCCTCTTCCTCTGGTTTTACGCCGCTGTCCGATTCGTTACAATATTCCCATAAAATAATTAAGAACATTGTGTGCAGATTTTGTAACTTAATGGATAGTTCTATTTGATCTCAAGTAAGTGCATCCTCATGAAATATATTTGCCGATCACTTAGTTGGGCGATTATTTTCAATTAGAAACCGGTCACTTATTTAATTGCACGTAAGCGCATTCTCATAAGGCTCAACGCTCTTATGAATATCGTAGAACTAAATGAACACTAATAAAGTATAGAAAAATTGCCGTAATTATTTTCAAAATACAATTTAAAAAAAAAAATTCACGTAATTAATGAACGGCCCCCAAAATGTATTATCGTAGATTTTTCAAAAATTAATAAAATACACAGCATATTTTTTTTATCTAATTTTATATTTTTTGCCTGAAATTACAACAAAATTTTTTTGCTGGGCTTACTGTTTTAAGCTTAAACTGTTTTTTCATCAAATCTCATTACTCACTGCTAGGAAGTGAGTGATACAAATGCAAAATTTTTAGAATTTCACTTTTCGCATAAATAATTAAAAGCTGCTTTAGTTTAGTACAAACTTAAAAATAAATACATTGAATAAAATACAATATGCGTAGCAAAAAAGATTCACGTTCTCAATTATAATACATCACAATTAAAAAAAAAAAAATTAATATAACAACATACAAAGTTTTATAATAATAAGAGAGACATAATCATCGGCAAAAAATGCATTTCTAAATTAAAAACAATTTTTCAAACAAAATAATTAAGTTTAAATTCTTGTGTTTTTAAGCCATGTAAATGAATGTATTTATGTCGTCATCATCGCGGCGCATGTACTTGTGTTCAATTAGCCATTCCAGCTGTTCTTTGATCATTTTCTTCGATGGCAAGAACATATTCTTCAAAATATCAATTAACTCAGCCTTAAAAGAAATTTAGGAAAATTAGTTTCAAATAAAAATTACGAAAAATGGAACTTTAACTGTTTAGATTAAATATGCACGTTATTAATAATTCATAATTTTAAGTTTTAACCAACCTGCAGAGAAGCATTATTTAAACGTTTACGCATTTTCATTATTTTAATGATTGCTTCCTGGGTGCGCAATATACGCAATTGGACAATCGAATGGTTGTCCTCTTGCTGCGATCTTTCAGTGCTTAACTGAAGGCGTCCAATTAAATTAAGCTGCAAACATAAATTGTTAAATATTTTGTGTGCTCACAGTAACATTTTTATCAATAACAAATTTACCTTCCCTCTTCGTTGTGATTTGCCGTTTTTAACAACAGCAAATTCTTGGTTAATAAAAAAGAGAGCATTCTCGGTAAAGTCTTTTGGTGTTGACGCAACTGGTTCCATAAGTAATATTTGCTTTTTAATTTTTGGAAATGCAACAAGTGACCATAGAGTGCGCCTTAGTTCAGGATCTTAAAAAATTATTAATTATTAAATTTACTGCCCACAAAAATTAAGTGAGTAAATTTGATTACCTGGCAATTCAGTGGCAAGTCGTAAGTTTTCATAGGAAATTTTATCGAGTGGCCGTTGATTCCATGCAAAAAGTACGGCCATTTGAAATGTGGTTACATCCAAATCGTAACGACCAAAATTGTTAACAAAAGTTATCGTGCCGTTGCTCATGTGATGATACCATTGCAATTTTCGGCCGGAATGCTTTTTCTTGTAGAAATCTTCAATATCTGGAATGTAATCCTCCAATTCGAGTGGTAAGCTGACTGAGATACGTTCAGAGCAACGTGCCCAAGCGCCAGCATTTAAAATTTTTATATTAATGGCATCATGACGACCAATTGAATTGCGAAATTGCGTATTCAAATCTTCGCTAACCTACATGACCAAACGCAATATTTATATAATAATAACTTAAAACTGCAACTAAAATTCAAAAAATAACCTTTATATCCTGGAACATGCGGGCCAAACGATTAACATAGTCTGCAGGCATGCCTACTTCGCGTAGCCACTCGACAATGTCCTCTTCTTTTTCGCTGTCGGCACTGGTACCAAGTATTAATCTATAATTGTGAAATATCACAGGTAAAAAAAACATCTGCACTTGTAAATGATAACCATGCATGGATCATACCTTCGCGTCAAATGTACTTTGTGATAACGCATAAAAACATCCTTATTATTAACATATTTTAGTACCAAAAGCACATCTCTCAATCTACCATCAATTTGTTCACTTGTAAGACGTTTGCTGAGCGGTGTGCGACGCAGCAGCATATCGCAATAGTTGGCCAACAATTCGGGGCATTTACTTTCTGGTGCTGTATATTTAACACCACGATTAGCAATTCCAGTAGGAAGTTCAAGCTATTAAGTATTTAAAAGACAATTTTTTTTACTTTTAATAACCAAAATGTGGAAAAGAATTGCATTGAAACAGGAATCATGATTATGATTTTACAATAATTGATTCTTGTATATTTTGCGATCAATAATAACTGAGTTTTTGATTTTGACCAAATATAAGAGTTATTTTTGATTTTTCGTCCTCAAATGTACAAATTTCTTCTTTTATTCCGTCAGTAGTTGATGACTCTGTGTCGCATTTGCTGTTTCTATTTTACAGTTTAAATATTTGTGAAAAAATCAAATTGTTCTGTGAAACATTGATAGCTCTAGGTGCAAAATTTTCTAAAATTAGAATCGCACTTAAATAACAATTTTCCTTATGTATTAGGTCAGGGAATACCATTAACTTTCTATTTGAAGAAAAAGGCAAAAGTGGAGGTGATATATGAGTGGCAGGCTTCGTTACATTCAACTCTCATCGATGACAGCATCGATACTAACTCACTGCAGTTAGTATAATGAAAACCAGTGGTGGGCACGTAGTGTCCCTATCCGCCCTCGTTACCCGAACCGTTATTCGACGCACATGCAAGCGAACGAAAAATCGAAGACAAAGAATTTCAACGCTATCGAGGCACAGCGATGAGTTGAGTTCAAAAGAAAACAAAAACAACACACAAAGAGATTAGCGCTTCGCCGCATTGGGTGCCCATCATTGATCTTGACGAATGGAGCAATTGTTTTTGTTTGTAGTGAAATTTGGTTTTTCTTTGTTCTATTGGCGAATTTGGAAATGAAAGTAAAAAAAAACTTCAAAATTTCGTTGTTGTTGCTTGATGTTGTTTCGCTCTTTTGTTAGATTTCCATGCCCACCACTGATGTAAGTCAACATTAATACATAATAAAGAATGTTCTTTCGCCCAACTAGAACCAACATCAGTTTCATGATGGTGGAAACTGAGCACAATTTCGAGCCTGGAAAATAATTTGTGTGAAGACAAGTATGCTCAGCCCTCGAAAAATTTCGAGGCAAGTTAGTTGAGCAAGTAGCCTCGAAAAGTCGGAAAGTGAATCAGTGTTGCCGTTTGTCGAAACGGCATAAGTAAATTGCTTATAGTATTTTCTTCAATAAATTGAATCAATTTATTTTTTTCACTATTTTGAGGCATTTTAGGGACTCTATTTTATTTGACATAGAATTTGATGAAAAATTTGATTATTTTTCAACAAAATCAGCCATAACTGAAATAGTGAACTTTTTGATTAAAACACTACTGCACGGCAGCACTGATCGAACTGTCAAATTGCCAATGTTCAATCATTTACGCGTTTGCATTGATAGGGGTGTTCCCGAAAGCAATCTCGAAAACTTTCGAGTTTTCGCGCTTTTCGAGTTTTCGCGTTTAGAAGAATACCCTTATTGTTTCAGAATAATATTACAGTCTAGACTCCAATTGGTTCTCGCAGAGTTAAGCGCTTTCCAATATTTTAATGCCAATTTCCTTTTCAGTTCTATTTAGTGTCTCATGTAGACAGTGGTATGAGAGTAATATTTTATTAATTTTTCAAAGCCTGGAAATTTAATATTTGCTAGTGAATAGTGAGGGAGTATATTAACGGTAAAAACCAAGTTTAGCCACTAAGGAGAAGGGGGTCAGGGGCAAAAATTGAGATATAAGTTTTATGTGCCACCCTCTCTATCAGTTCTAATTTTCACAACGTTAAAAATTCCGATTGCCATCTAAGAGACTGTACTATTGCCTTATCTTGCATTTACAGTAAAAACAACCTGATATTACTATTACCTTAAATACACTCGTGTCATTGACAACGGTTTTAAACGCCTTATCGCGTGCTGTCAAAAATCGTGGATCATCGTTGAATGCATTCTTAACTAAGGCACTGAACTTCTTAAATAACTCCAGCAAACGTTCTACATATTTCTCGGAATCTTGCGTTATAATTTCTGATGCTGACAGCATATCTGCTAAGCCAGCTGAGACAATATGACTTTCCAAGTCACGCAACATTGGATCAACACCGTTCTGTACGCGGTCTAAAAGACGAAACATTAAATTCAAGCGTTCCGTCTCATACTCCCTAATGAGTGGAGCACACTCAGCAATAATGGTATTCATATGATCTCCAACTAAAACTTTAACACAAGTTTGTGCAAGCACATTATAGCTGCTCGGTTCAAGATAGCGTTTGGCGCGTGACTCTTCCTCACGCAATTTAGCATCAGCATATTTCATAAAAGCTAAAACACCATTGGACTGTTGCTGTTCTGCAGCTTTGAGACGATAAAAGGATGCGGTAGCCTTTAGGTAGGCGGCCTCGAAATTATCACGATATATTTCCAATTTATCCTCCATATTTGAAGAGAGATTCACATAACTTTCACGTACACCAATGACCAACAACGAATCATAGGCATCACCATTACGCTCGGCATGTACAATTTTCATTGCCGACTCCTGCAGACGATCCTTGATATCGTTAAATATATTTGCATTCCATGAGTCTAGCATTAGTTTACGCACTATACTATCTTCGTGACCGTTTTTCTTTTGTTGCGAGGAACTTGTGCTCGCGCTCGAGCTAGCGCCAGCAGATGTTGACGCAGAGGATGTGGAGGAGGATGCTTTACACTGTAGTGACTGTTCCAGTTGACGAAATGGAAGTGGCAAATAGCTGGATTGTGTAAAAAATTTGCGCCACTCAATGATATAGGTCATGAGAAGCGCCTGCTCGCCACGTTGTGATTGAACCTTTTTTTGGGCGTGCACTATAAACTCAACAATATCGGTGCGCAGACAATCGTAAATTTTTGAGGATCCCTTTTCATCCCATAAGCAAACTAAGTGCACGCCATAAAACAGATCTTGCCATTCGGCTTGTGAGACAGTCTCCTGTTTTAGTAGTTTCAATACAATCAAACGCATTTGTGGCCAAACATCCTCGAAGGAACGTTGCCCTTTACCCTGAAGTTGATTAAATGAATTAACATTACAATTTAATATTTTTGCGCAGAAGCACTTTTTTTTACCTTAAGCATGTTTTTTTAGTTACGTTCGCGTAGCTGAAGCCTTTCAGTTAGCGCTCCGTCAAATCGAACAACTACCAATTCAGTCTAGTTGAAAGGGGAAGCAGCAAACTTGTTTCTTCTTCTCCTAGTCACTTTATTTCACAGGCCAATTTTTGCAAAATTTCTTCAGCTTTTTTGCGACTACTTTTTGCCTTTTTTCGCCATGAGCTTCAATTTAATTTATTTTATTGACGAAATTTATATTCAATTATCTTTTTCTGTTTCTTGCAACTGTTTCAATAGTTCTTATTTTAGTTTGCAAATTTACGAAATCTTTTTATTTCACTGTCCGCTTTCGTTTATTTTTTGCCAAGCGAAAGAAGAAAAATCATTGGTAGCCGTTTGACATTTTGTCGCTGTGTTTAGAAGAAAAGAGTGTTGTAAAACGTTGGTATTTTTTTATAGTATTTGACAGTTAAAGTGAGTCTGATAACAGATGAGAGCGGGGTTGACGCACTCCAGAATGCACTTTCAGATATTTTTGAACCTGTTGACAGTTGTGTAAATTTCCATTTTTGAAGTGAAACACATTTTTAAGTTTAACAACAGTGGTTGGTACCTCCTTTTTGTTTTCATAAAACTCCAATAAAATCGGATTATGTCGGCGCCATTTATCGAATTGAGCTAGGAAGCTCAAGTTTTGTGACAACTATTTTTAAAAAAAGCAATCTACAAAATTATCAAAATAATCTTCCTAAGGGGCAGTTCATTAATTACGTGAGGAAAATTCAGACCCCTGTCTTCCACTTGGATAAATTTGGTGAACTCTGACCCTCCCTCCCTTCCGTGAGACTTGCTTTATAATTTTTAAATGTAATCTGCTATAATAATGTATAGTCTCTGCATTAAAAAGCTGATGTGAAATTTTTTATTGATCCCACTCCCCCTTGGCGAGATTTGCTGAGATTTTTCCGGTCCTCCTCCCTCCTATTTTGACTCATGCAATTTATGGACGTCCCCTTATGAGTATGTAATGCAAAATATTACGATCAACTTTTGCACTGACAATGAGCGTTTTTCAACACTAAAAATTAAGTGCATTAATTTGATCGTCGAACAAGTTGACATGTCTGGTTCATGCTTTAACTTTCACTTAAATTGTAAAAATCGTGTTTTATTTCATTCATAAAATATTGAAAATTGTGTAACAATATATTAATAATAACATTATGAAAAGTGGTGATATCTATTGATTTATAAGTTTCGCGTAACGCAACTATAAAAGGTTTTAATAAATTTACGTAGAAATGAAAAATATCAGCTGTAATGGTGCCGTCGGCAGAGCGGCCAATGAGAGTGCAGTGTTCAGTTGTTTTTGTTGTTAATGTAAAAGTGGTGTTATTGAAAATGTTAAAATTTGCTCACGCAAAATGCAGAAAGTGCTTAAATTATATTTAATTCTTTCGAAATTTATCGAAAGCTTGTATTATTAATAGAAAATAATATTCTAAAAATCCTTAATAGTGTGAGTGTATTGGTTGTTGGTAAAATGCATTGCAGTTGCTGCCTAAGTGCGGAACTCGCAACCTGTAGTTCTATTCAAAGTTATATTTCAGTGCTTCCAAAATGATTGGCAAGCTAATTTTTAGCAGTGATCTTTCAATTGTGCAAGTCGTATGGCCGCAATCGGTAAGTGATTTCTGTTTTGTTTTTCTATAATTTATTTAAATTTTCTTCTTTTTATTGATACAAATGCTTAACTTTCTAATTTATGAAAGTGATTTTTAGGGATTTCTTTAAATGGTTCAATGTATTATGAGACTTTGACTCACAATGCTCAATCCAAAATTCGTTATATCGAATAAGTTTTTTTTTTATAGTTATCATTGTTCTCTTCCTGCAAATAAAACCAAAAAAAAAAGAGTTGGGAGTTAGCCACTGGTGCCTTTTCCTTTTCCAGCATGTTAATCAAAACTCAAAGTATTGGTTAAAATATTTATTACCGATTTCTTCGGTCTTCAAACGAAAAGTAAAATATTATGAAAAAACTAAACGCTAAGCTACTCTGAACTTAAGGCTAAAAGTGCTGACTTCGCGTATCCAACTCATTCCAAATCATTTTGAAATGATTTATTGTAATTTCAATAATAAATGTTATGTATACGTACATATTTATGTATATCTATTCTACCAAACAATATTCTCAATCCAATCAATGTAGTCATATACTCGCGTATAGATTCCTGGTATATCACGAAGACCGCAACCTGTGCCAGTCGAAGTAACACCAACTACTTGAAACATACATTTAATATTGCTGTATTGCAGCAACGGTCCACCAGAATCGCCCAAGCACGTATCTTTTGACTCTGTGGAACCAGCGCAAAGTTGTTCTTTTTCAACCAGTCCACGCGGAAACGCCGAACTTTGATTAGCATGCACACCACATTTTGCGGCATTATAGCGATCAAGCGTAACTTTTAACAAGGCTTGCGATTCAGCTACAGCAAAACCTGTTGAGCCCCAGCCAACAGCTATAAAACGATTAAATTGATCACCATTTCCAACTGGCAGACATGCTGGTAGCACGTACTCCGACAAAACTGCTGCAGCACTTAACTCCACCAAACCTATATCATAATAGGCATATTCATCGGTGTAGTTCGGATGCGAAATATAGCGCATAACATCAAAATCAATAGGCCTTGCAATATCAGTGGCATTATCGAATACAAGTTCTCCCAGACGTACGATATTTAATTCTTCCCTATGTAGTGGGGGAAAAAAATATGTTAAAATTATTTTTTGTTGAAAATATTATAATATCTTTTTTTACATTATATACAGGGTGCACTCAACATCGAAAGTGTATAAATTTTATTTTCTGCGCATGAATTTTTTCGGAGCTTTACGTCATTAGTTTAAAATATCAAAAAAGAAAAGCTTCGGGAATTTCTGAAATTCTTTAAGTGAGTGTATATAGTGAGATAATAGGGAAAAATTGTTTTGCTATTTGTTACCGTTGATCTGCATTATCTTGCGTATGCTCAAATTCAAGTATGTTAACCTTGATGCATATAAATTCTAACTCTGCTATATTTACGCACACAACTAATGGAGCTGATTTTACAAAATAAGTAGCTATCTTCTGTAATTTTCGAAAAGTGTATTTATCGATAAGTGCATTTTCCGATAAACAAAAATATATATATAATAATTTTTGTATTGAACTTTTTAGTCATTACCACGTATATACATATTTATATGCATATACATAGCCTCATCAGACCAGTTTTGGTTAAGTTGTACTGAGCCGAAACATATGTCACCAATTACCAGGTTAAATTGATCCACTTGTTATCTTTGTCATGTTGGTTGTATAAATGACTAAAAAGTTCAATACAAAAATTATTAATATAATAATTATTAGTCTCAAAACAAACCAAAAAAAAAAAAAAATATATATATTTCGAAAGCTTATTTGCTTATCTCCGATAAGCAAATTTCAGATTTTAATGAGTCTGTAAAAATCTGTTTGAACTCCATACAAAAAAGAATCTACTATACTCACGAATTCTCAAAACAATGAGCTGCAGTCAATACAAATGTAGGGCTTATCAAAGTTCCACCACAAAACCAAGTCGTTTTATTTCCAGCACCCGGTGAGTTACCCAATCTGGCCATATGTGGAAATTCCTTTGGGTTAGCAGCGGTACCGCCAACAATAAGAGGTGTATGTGGCGCACAAGTGTCTATACATATTATCGTTCCTTCATTGATTTCTTCACTGGTTTCTTCACTGGTTTCTTCTCTGTTTTTTTCACCGTTTTCTTCACTGCTTTCTTCACTGTTTTCTTTATATGTCATACCGTCATATGTGTAACATTTTTCAAAAATCAGACTCTTATACTGCTGGCACACTAAGTGAAACGATGGAAAGTGAAACAACAAAATTAAATATTAAAAATTAAAAGTCCGAATTTTAAAACTTACTAATTTCATGTTTCCTTAGAGACGGTTTGGGTGTTGTTGTTGTTGTTCTGAAGACTGCAAAATGTTAAAATTTGTTAGAAATTTTCTGTTTATAAATATTAAATTATCTTCTATTGTTAAACGAGCTAAAATTGTACAGGATTCCATCAGTGAGCATGGCACCTCCCGTATGAACAAAAAGTTGTAAACGTTAACATCAGTGAACTATTGGAGCAATTGACATGAAATTTAATAGAAAAAAAAAAAAAAAACTATTTACCTAAATCAAAAGCGATCAAAATAGTGCCAGTGGACGTGGTACCCCCCATACAAGTAAGATAACTCAAGTGACATATCTTGCAAACTATGTGAGGATCATACTAAAATTTGGTATAAGAATGTTGTTTATAAAAATCTATTTTTGAATAAAAATCAGGCTGTATTGTACTGTGGTGTGGTGTGTCACCGCCTTTAATTTTAAGACTATATGGTTAAATTTTTTTTTTCAGCATTTTCCATTTTAATTCGACTTTTTAGCTTTTATCGACTTTTTCTACTTTACCAACATTTTTCATATTTTTCCGCCTTTGTCAACTGTTTCAACCCCCCTTTCAACTTTCTTTTAACATATTCATATTCTGCCGAATTTTTCAACTTTTACAACATTTTTCAACTTCTTTCACTTTATTCAATATTTTTCCATTTTTATTTCGACTTTTTCAACCGCTTTCAACTTCTTTTAACATATTTCATATTTTGCCGACGTTTTTCAACTTCAGCTTTCTTTTTTTCCGATTAAATCATAATTTTTTAACTTATTCAACCTCTTTCAAATTTTTTCAAAGTCTTTCAACTTTTTTAATTAGTTTCCATGTTTTTCGACTTTTTCAGTGATTTTCAATTGTTACAACATTTTTCATCCACTTTCAATTTTTTTTTTTGAGTTCTTAAATTTTTTTCAACCTTTCTCAATTTCGTTCAACATTTTCCGTATTTTTTCGACTTATACATACAACCTTACTTAGATTTTTTCAACATTTTTTATATTATTTATGTTTTTTGTCACCTTTACGCCTTTTTTGCACTTTCTAAAAGTTTCGACTTTTTCGATGTTCTTAACCTCCTTTAAGTTTTAAATATTTTCTGTATTTTTTTCCACTTATTCAACCTCATTTTCATATTTTTTCAACCTCAACTTCAAAAACCGAACTATCGGTCTCCTGGTGCTTAAAACAAAAATTGAATTTATGTACTTACATCTTGGCTGCGATACTGCAGGTTGGATTTGCCAATATATGTAG
The DNA here is from genome assembly GCA_949775025.1 of Tricholauxania praeusta. Lineage (NCBI taxonomy): Eukaryota > Metazoa > Arthropoda > Insecta > Diptera > Lauxaniidae > Tricholauxania > Tricholauxania praeusta. The sequence continues at coordinate 156,431,356 of OX459029.1, forward strand.
ATCAACAAAATTATTGAAAGTTTTAAAAGGCTTGAAAGCGACATCTTACGAACGAACTGTCACTGTTTTTTTTTTTTTTGTATACCAAATGCGTTGTGTCTCGTCAGGCGCTAATAATCGACTGAATTATTGCTCATCGCCCATCTGAATTTAAATAGAGGAACCTGCTATATATTCTACAAGATCACAATCAGTTAGAAGTGGAGTGCATGCCCAGTTGTTGGTAAAAACAATTATGGACGTGGAAACAATTATATAAAGGGGATAGTGAAAAATTACTGAAAGCAAATATATTTTATTTTTGGTTGAAAAAGTAAAAAAAAAGTTGAATAAGGTTGACAATCGCAAAGTAGGTTTCAGACCTACTTCTTCCGAAGAAAGTCTGACGGCAGTACTATGTTACCTCACCTATTTTATCTTACCGGATGTGCTCTTCCGGCTAGCGCTAGCTACGTGCCTGTCAGGGTGTTGTTCGACCCAATACATACGGTCGAAGGAGCACAATAAACATATCTTTCGATACGTTATTACTGAAACAAGTTACAAGAAAAAAAAAAAAAGAAAAACGAACTCTACTAAAGTATTTCAATGTAACAAAAATAACTACCCTACTACGATCACATCTGTTCATGCGGGACTGGTGTTTCGTCCCTATAGCGATCCCTCTTCCCAACCGTAGTAACTGCATGCCGAATGGAGTGGATGGAGTATTAGGTTTCAGGATGTATAAAAAAACTCAATAAAAATTTTAACTGGTTGCTCAAAAAAACTTAAGATGTCCGTATAGGACCCCTTAATACGCACAAACAAAAAAAAATGTATGACACAATTTATAAATAATTAAACATAAAAACAAAGATTTTAATTAATATTTTTTTTTCTCTATCACTTAATTTCCTAATACTTTAATCTAAATGAATTTTTTTTCTCTTATCTATTTATTCTTAAAAATTTTTAAACAAATTAATTATAGCAATACGACTCATTTTGTTATGCTTTTACTCTTAACATTTTGTCTTCTTTTTTTAAATCCTTAATTTTTTTTAAAGCTTTCAATATTTTCATATAATTTAAATTGGTTTTAAATTGCAAATGAACTTAGCTGTTCTTCTTTATAATTTTATTTGTGATTCCCCATAATTACTAGAGATACGTGATTTTATGTCTTGTTTTTGTTATTCTCAACTTTTTTTTTTGTTTCAAATTTTTTTTTTTTTTGTTTAAAATTTTTTTTATTTTTATTTATATTTTTATGACAAAATGTCTTATTTACGTCATTTTTTGATTTATTATTTGTAATGATAAAATTGTTTTTATTTAGTTAATGCACTAGTAACTATTTTTTCAATTATTTAGTTTTTTTAAGCTGCACAAACATAAGTTTAAGTTTTGCTAAACCTTGTCTCTATTTTTTTTTATATAATTTGTTTAGATCCATCAGTTGCTATTTCTTCCTTTAATTTTTTGAATTATGCGCGCGTAAGCTGGTGAATGCGTTACGGAAATGAACGAACAAAATATGTTACGGAAATGAGCGAATTTGAACAAAAGTGTGGCTTTAGGTTTTATAAAAATTGGATGTTTAAGCATGCATTTAATTTAACTCAATGCTGCTTCACTCAGGGTGGCTTCGGACCCTGGAAGGACCGTTTTTGACACATTTTCTGAAATTTTGTTTTTCTTATAATTAATGAAGAAAGGTCGAAAATGGATTTTGGACATCATTTAGGGCGGCTTCGGATCCTGGAAAAGACTCTTTTCAACCATTTTGGTCATTGTCAAGTTCCGGAACCACACTAAGTGATATCCAAAAGTCATTTTCGACCTTTCATAATCGATTGGAGCAAAAAAAAAATTTTGGGTGGATCTAAATAAACTTTTTTTTTGTTTCAACCGATATATAAAGCTCGAAAATAGCTATTTTCGGTTCTGAAAACTGCCACCAGATCGTGCTATAAGCAGTTTGAATAGTTTTAACTATTTCAAATAAAAACTCGCGGGCTCGAAATTCATTGTAGCCATATGGTGTAGTGGACTTTTTTGCTTAAAATTTGACAAAATTTCAGAAAAATAGAGTTTCCGGACAAAAAAAATGTTTCTCCATACAATTTAACCCTCTAACTGGTAAGAGGTCCTCAGGGCCCTCTTCGAAAAACTCGATTTTATGTCAATAATTATTTTACTTTATATTTAAACTGATGACAGTGTCTTGAGAAACATACATAGATATGTATGTTTCTGAAGGCACTGCCATAGAGTTTTTTTTTCTATGAGTACCTCGAGGCACTCTTGCCAGTTAGAGGGTTAATTCAACCTTATATTTGTATATACAAACATATAGATGGAACCAAAGAAGTATGTATACTTCAGTTGTGTGGTAAAGCACACTCGTTTTTTTTTCTTAGAAATCCAATGTTGTGAGCCTGTGCCGTTTTCGGGTGCTTAGCTGTATAACAAAAATGAAGTCAAGTTTTTTTCTGTTTTAAATATACTTTAATAGCAATAATACATTTCGTTTAATACAAGTTGTATGCAATAGTTTCACCAAACAATGCTTTCGATCCAATTGATGTAGCTGTACACTCGCGTGTATATACCTGGAACATTAGGAATACCACAACCACCAATGCCTGTTGAAGTAACACCAACAACTTGATAGATACATTTGAATTGGTTGTGATACTGAAGCAAAGGTCCACCAGAATCACCTGTACAAGTATCTTTTTTTTCTGCAGAGCCAGCACAAAGCTGTGTATTTTCATCTAGTCCACGCGGCAATGTTGAGGCACGACTGGCGAAATGGTTACACTTGGCGCCACTATATTGATCAAGTATTACTTTCATTAAGCTATTTGTACTGATGTCAAAAAGATCTGTTGCACCCCAGCCAACTGCTAAGAAACGGTTGAATTCATTACCTGTGCCTAACGGTAGGCAAGCAGGCACAACGTATTCACTTAATGCAACCACGCCATCGATTTGAACCAAACCGATATCATGATAATCAAAATTTTTGTCATAGCTTGGGTATGGCAAATTACGCTTTACATAATAATCAACTGGACGTGCATCATCTTCGTCCGACTCGAAGATAAGTTCTCCAAGACGTACACGATTCACTTCGACACTATGGAGTGAGTAAAAGAAAGAATTCAATAAGTTGAGATATACAACCTTTTAGTCTACTATTAAGAATCGGAATATGTCTTTTCTATGTATTTTTTGACCCCTGTTTATTACTTAGTGAACGCGTTTTTCAGCGCTTACTTTCAGCGAAACTTCCAGACAGTAAAAGGGAAAACACATAAAAGTCTGGCCCAGCTACCATCGATAGATTCATATATGAATGTATGAAGAGTCAATTTGGAGCACATAAGAAACAAACGCTGTGAATTCGGGCACTTTTAAGGTTACTGGCTCCATATATACAAACCGTTTTTTGGATTGGATCTGGATATTAAGATAATTAACTCTTAAGCGTCAAAAATTTTATTATTGCCCGTGATGGTATATATGGGTTAAGTATACCAAAACTCTTTGGTGCTAAAAAGATTAAGTGACTAAATTGAAAGTTATCATCAAAAAACCTATTTGAGGTGCAATCACAAACTTCATCCGGCAACCACCCATGTTTCTATCTCAACTAAGGTTCCTGAAAGATGCTGACAATGGATAAATCTAACGATCAGAAACAATGTTCGATAAGTCTGTCGAGCAGCGCTTAAGTGGAACCGCCCAAAGTGATAGGGTGATTCAGGATCATGATATAGTGATGATGAACTTCTTCTGCTATGTTACTGCATACGAACAAATTAATAAAACAACATTCTATTAGAGTCAAATATTTATCTTGATATATCCAATATCCATATTGGCACTTAAACGTCAGAATATCTGTAATTTCGGTAGAGTTTTTGGGAATGTAAAAGCTGAGGAGCTTTTATTATTTTTAATAAATAAAAATTTCACACGTTGAAATTCGTTAGGTAGGGGGCGGCAATGTGCGCTGTACGCCACTGTCAGCTTTTTCTTTCAAATGAGATTACATAATTATTAAAGTGTTAACTTAAGCATTTCTGTTCTTGAAGAATTTGCGACTTTGTTTGTTTTAAGTTTCGGTCACCTAGTTATCAATCTGACCCATAATGAAGATTAAATACCAACATGCACAAGATTAGTGAACTGTTTGCAGTCATCGATAATAATAGTATTTAGAATCTACTGCGAAGAAGTATGGAACAGAGTGAAGCACAGAAGCAGATCAGAAAAAATAATGACGAAAGTAGTATTAGCATTTAACCCGCATCGCAGCAAAAGAAATATTAAGATAGTCTAGATTTGCAGAGATGATTGGACAAATCGTATAAGAAGCATTGATATAAAGAACGTTTTTCGGAAACTATCAACATCAACTGCACCATACTACATCGTTCCCTGAGGGAAGATCCAAGTGTTTAACGTTTACTGAAGACTGGGTTTTGAGAATCTCCACACGCTAATCGTCAGTGCGAACCACTGTTTATATGCCTCCTCTAACAGGCAATCCGATATGTAAAAAAATTCAATGCCGTCAGATTCTCTTCGGAAGAGTTTTGTTGAGTGATTAGATAAAGGACACAAAAGAAAATAATGAAAGAAAAGGTGACCCCCATGGAAACAAAGAACACAGAAAAAGAAGAAGAAGGGTGCTTAGCAAAGGGTATAACTGAGGAGTGGTCGAACAGAACGGCATACGTCCAGTTGTTAAAAATTTTCATTTCACTTTGTATAACATCTAGTGCAATTTACGAGAACTTGAATTTTACAGAAGTGAGCACGATTCCATCAAAAACCTCATGACCATGACCGGCCATGGCCATATGCCGTTCTGTACGCCCACTCCTCAACTATGCATATACAATTGTTGGGCAAATTGTTGAGCATTATTTCTGTATATATTTGTCTTTAGAATCTCCAAAATATTTCAAAGTCCTTGCGAATATATTGTAATCACAGTCTTTCCAATAAAATACTAGCACTGATGTCAATAAAGCACAATCAATCAGCAGTTTCTATTAGCTTGGAAATTGTTACTAAATTCTGTTCGCTTACTGTTTTGTACATTGTTCTCTTCGTGAGCGAATAATTTGTTACTCTCTTAAATTTCAATGATTGCTACTTTTAACTGGGAAAGTGTCCGAATGCAACTGATTTTTAGATAAAGAAGTCCTTTATTTTCTAGAAGAGAAGTGATCAGCTATTTGCTTCTCTCAATTCCGTGTTCTCATTTTACTAAGTTTTGGCGTACGGAAATAAGATTTGGTCAACCTTTGGTAACAAGAGGTGCTATGAGGCAGAGTTGCACATAAGAAAAGAGTAACTTCAGTTTGTATAAAAAAGTGCTGATGAAAACTTGCAGGCAAAGAAAAGAAAAGCAAAAGCTGATGATGCTTGATAACAAAATCACACAAACAAAAAGCATGCACCGATTGCAGGTCAAATGACTTAGCTATTACTGTTTTCAGAGCTGCAAGAGCTAAACGAGCTCCGAGTGATGCACCCTTGACTTAAGGTACGGAAACACAGCCATGAAGATTATATGCAGCAACAGTATGTCATTAGAGTATGTAGTTAATTATTAAATCCTGCATTTTGCAACTTTCAAAGCAAAAAACATACTCACTCGTTATAGAGACAATGTGCCGCAGTCAGTACAAATTGTTTGCTGATCAAAGTACCAGCACAAAACCAATTCGTTTTTTGTCCAACTTCTGTATTACCAAGCCTTGCCATGTGTGGGAATTCTCTTGCTTTCGCATTAGTACCGCCAACAATGAGAGGCGATGATGTCTCGCAATCGTCAACAACATTTCTTATTTCAGGAGCGTCGGCTATGAAAGCGCTGAATGTATAAACTTTCTCATAAACTTCGCTCTTATATTGTTGACACACTAAGAGAATGAAGAGAAAAACTCAGTTAAATTTAAGAGGAGAGGAGCGGCTTCTTACTCACTTTGTACATGTTTTCTTAAAACAGGTCTGTCTGTGAATGCTGAAAAATTAAGTAATTTGTCAATCTTTTAAGAATATCAATATGATCATCAATTAAGTACATACGTCAATAAGTCTAATGAATAAAAATAGATTTTTCATAAAATTTACAAAAAAACAGATAATTTGCAAAAAAAAAATTTCAGCAATATTTTTTTCATTTTCAAACGTTTGATTTAAGCAAAAATGTTCGTGTAAAACATAGTTTTTTTAAGAAAAACCTATTGTTGATTTTTATTCATTAGAGCCAATTGAATTCAACATACCTCTCTGTTGCAACCAAACAGTTTGAATTTGTAAAAATATGCAGATCAATGATATGAAAGAGTTTTCTAAAAGAAACGGCGACATCTTCAAAATCTTTTTAGGAGTTGTCGATATTTTACTAAGCCAGCAAGTCAGCCACTATATTTCCGCGAACGCGTTTTATCACGTGCGATACCACAAAAGAACTGAAATAATGTTGATCTAAGCTTGACTGAATGACCTGTGTTGCGAAGTTGCTATTCTGCCAGATTACGATCAAAGAGAGTAGCAAAAATTAAAAAAAAAAAAAACAAAATTAAATTTCGATTTGAAGATAGCGATATCTTTGGATCTCATTCGAAAAGAATAGCGCATAGCCGGTTCATTTTGTTGTGACAGTGGAATTCACATATGGGCCAAAAACTATTGGGTATAACATCTATTTAAATATTTTGTATGTAATTGCCGGCGTGAATGAATACTTAATCGGAAGCAAAAATTGATAGTGATAATTTGATATACACACCAAAAGATTGCCTTGGTCATTAGACCAAAACGTTCATCATTTGTTAAAAATTAAAGATGGATGGAAAAGAAAAAAATTTTAATATTTTGAAATGAGTACCAGGAGACCGACCAAAGTTCAGTTTTTCGTTTTCAGGTTGAAAAAGTCGAAGAAATGTAATGCAATTGAAAGAGATGTCGGAAATATTTAAAAAATATTGAATATGGTTGAAAAGCCAAAAATATGAAAAATGTTGAAAAACATTGAGAGAGGTTGAAGCAGGTGAAAAAGTTTGATAAACTCGATAGTATATTAAAATGTTGAAAACGATTGAAAAGCTCGAAAAAAGTTGAAAGCCTCGGAAAAAGATGAATGAGGTTGAACAGCCGAAAAAACTTGAATCTGGTTGAAAAAGTTCAAAAAATATGGAACGTGTTGAAAAAAGTTGAAAAGGTTGAAAAATATTGAAAAAGTTGGAAGAGTTTGAATAGTTCGGAAAAATTTGAATAAGGTTGAAAAATTCGAAAAAATATGGAAAATGTTGAAAAAAATTTAAAAGAAGTTGAAAAATGTTGAAAAAGTTGAAAAAGGTTGAATAACTCGAAAAAAGTTGAATAAGTTTGAAAAATTCGAAAAAATATGGAAAATGTTGAGAAAAGTTGAAAGAAGTTGAAAAATGTTGAAACAGTTGAAAGACGTTGAAAAACTCGAAAAAATATGGAAAATGTTGAGAAAAGTTGAAAGAGGTTGAAAAAGTCAGACAAATTTGGGAAATGTTGAGAAAAGTTGAAAGAGGTTGAAAAAGGTTGAAACAGTTGAAAGAAGTTGAAAATCTCGAAAAAAGTTGAATGAGGTTGAAAAAGTTAATCAAATATTGAAAGCGTTGAAAATATTTGAAAAATGTAGAAAATCGTTGAGAAAAGTAGAAAGAGGTTGAAAAATAATGAAGCAGTTGAAAGACGTTGAAAAACTCGTTGAATGAGGCTGAATATATTGATACCAAATTTTATTAGGATCCCTCCTTCAGTTTGCTAAATATGGCATCAACGTTATAATTTTGTATGGGAGGTGCCACGCCCACTTATGAAATCCCATCAAAATTCATATTATTTCAAAGCTTATAGTAACCGACACCTCTACACCAAATTTAAAGAATATTACTCCGATAGCACACTAAATATAACATTTAAAGTGTTTTGCTTATATGGGAGGTGCCACACCCACTGATGCAATCTCGTCGATTTTCATTTAATTTCAAAGCTTATGGTAACCGACACCTCCACACCAAATTTAAAAAATTTGACTCCAAGAGCACACTAAATGTAGCCTTAAACATTTGCTTGTATAAGAGGTGCCACGTCCACAAATGCAATCCCGTCGAAATCCTTTTAGTTTCAAAGCTTATGGTAATCGACATCTCTACACCAAATTTTAAAAAATTGTGCCCATAGCACACTAAATATAACACTTAACATTTTTTGCATGTTCGGGAGGTGCCACGCCCACTGATGCAATCCCATCGAAATCCATTTAGTTTCAAAGCTAATAGTAACCGACATTTCTATACCAAATTTAAAAAATATTACTCTCATAGAACAATAAATATAGCATTTAACTGTTTTCGCTTGTATGGAAGGTGCCACGCCCACATGTGCCGTTTCGCCCACTTTTGGTTACAAGATACCCAATAGCCAGTATATTTGACATGTCAAATTTCATAACGATTGCTTTGTTAGTTCTCTTATTATAACGTTTATAAATATTGTGGGCTGTGCCACGCCCTTCAACGAGTTTTGCCAGTATAGTGGCATAGCTTGTTATAATGACCTCATTCAGCGGTATTAACTCTAAGATTTTTATGAAAATCCTCGGTGCCGTTTTCGAGTAATATCGAATCAAAATTTTCAATTATTGAAATATGCCACGCCCACTGTTCCGATTCCGCCCACTTTTGATAGCATTTAAGATATTTATGATATGCATCCGTCTACCATTGCATTTCGTTGCAATACCTTGAATGGTTTTCGAGTTATCACGAAATAAAAATTAAAATTTAGGGCTGTGCCACGCCCCTGTTAGAAACTTGAAAACTTTAAACCTAGTCCAATCTTAATTTTGTTCACATATGAACGAAATCCCGAAGCTTTATCAAAATCGCTGCAGCCGTTTTCGAAATAAAGTTCAGCCATATATAAATAAATATATAAATAAATATATAAATATACAATTTTAGCTCGTTTAATAATAGTAGATTTATTGTAATTTCAATAACATTTATACACATCTTTATCTTTTCTACCAAACAATACCCTCAATCCAATCAATGTAGTCATATACTCGCGTATAGATTGTTGGTATATCAGCAAAACCGCAACCTGCGCCTGTCGAAGTAATACCAACTACTTGAAACATGCATTTAATATTGCTAAATTGCAGCAACGGTCCACCAGAAGAGCCCATACATAACTCTTTTCCCTTTGTAGAAACAGTGCAAATTTGTTTCTCATCCAGTCCACTCGGAAATATGGAATTTTCTTTAACATGCTGATCACATTTTTCGCTATTATAGCGATCCATCGTAACTTTTAACAAATCCTTCGATTCAGCACCAAAAAAATCTGTTGCGGCCCAGCCAACAGCTATGAAACGATTATGTTGATCACCATTTCCAACTGGCAGACATGCTGGTAGCACATATTCCGACAAAACTGCTGCAGCACTTAACTCCACCAAACCTATATCATAATAGGCATATTCATCGGTGTAGTTTGGATGTGAAATATAGCGTTTAACGCCATAATCAACAGGCCTTGCATCATCAGTGGTGTTATCGAATACAAGTTCTCCCAGACGTACGATGTTTACTACTTCCCTATGTAGTGAAAAAACAAAATAAACAAAATTTTAAATTAAAACGATTTTTCTTTTAAATACAATTAATTGCGAAAATTATCTATAGTTTATATCAATAGAAGTCAGTTTTAAATGTTTCTCTAACAGGCAGATTTCAGATTTTGATGTGTCTGTTAAAATCTGTATGAACTCCAAACAAAAAGGAGCTACTCTACTAGATATCGTAAAATTGTCAGCATACTCACGAATCTTCCAAACACTGAGCAGAAGTCAATACAAATGTAGGGCTTATCAAAGTTCCACCACAAAACCAAGACGTCTTATTTCCAGCACCCGGTGAGTTACCCAATCTGGCCATATGTGGAAATTCCTTTGGCTTAGCAGCGGTACGACCATCAATAAGTGGTGGCGCACAAGTGTCTATACGTATTATCGTTTCTTCACTGCTTTCTTCAAGTGTACCAAAGCAATTTGTGAAAACTTTTTCAAAAATCAGACTCTTATACTGCTGGCACACTAAGTGAAACGATGGAAAGTGAAACAACAAAATTAAATATTAAAAATTAAGAGTCAATTTCGAATTTTAAAACTTACTGCTTTCATGCTTCCTTGGAGACGGTTTAGGTGTTGTTGTTGAGCTGAAAGCTGCAAATTGTAATAATTTGTTAGGAATTTTCTGTTTATTAAATTATTTATATTAAAAAGGGTTCACTTACTTGTTGGCTGCAATACTGCAGCTTCAATTTGCCAACATATGGAGATCAACAAAATTATTGAAAGTTTTAAAAGGCTTGAAAGCGACATCTTATAAATATGTCTTATGTTATGTCTCGTCAGGCGCTAATAATCGACTGAATTATTTCTTATCGCTCATCTGAAGTTCCACAGAGGAACCTGCTATTTATTCTACAAGATCACTATCAAAGAGATAGTGGAGTGCTTGGGGTGTTTGACCTCGGAACGCAATGAAAGTATAAATTTAATTGAACGGCAGGTACCGAATTTGTTCAGCCGCTACATTTCGCGACAAAAGCATTTTGATGGGTAAGCTCTGGACGTGGAAAAAATTATTCAAAGGGGATAGTGAAAATTCACTGAAAAGCAAATATTTTTTATAACGATTTTATCACAAAATAATACAAATATTTTTTATTTTTGGTTGAAAAATTCAAAGAAATTTAAGTGTGGTTGCAAAATTCGAAAGTAGTTTAGATTATTCGAAAAAAGTTGAATAAGATTGATTATCGAAAAGTAGCTTTCAGACCTACTGCTTCCGAATAGAGCCTGATGGCAGTACTCTCAGAAACAAGAATGGTGACAGCAAAAAGATCTGTTGCTCCCCAGCCGACTGCTAAGAAACGGTTGAATTCATTACCTGTGCTTAGCAGTCAAGTACCAAACATTGTGAATTCGGGCACTTTTAAGGTTACTGGGTTCAAATATACAAACTGTTTTTTGGATTGGATCTGGATATTAAGATAATCAACTCTTAAGTATCAACAATTTTATTATTGCCCGTAATGATATATATGGGTTAAATATATCAAAACTCTGTCATGCTAAAAAGATTTTGTGCCTAAATTGAAAATTAATATCAAAATACCTATTAGGAATGATAATTTTTACTAAGATTGTGGAAAAGTAGAATTGCCAAAAGTAGAATTTTTGATACTTGAGGGTTAAATATCAAAAAATTCAGACAAAAATATTTATAAAAGATCTGTCACATATTTGAGGTGCAATCACAAACTTTATCCGGCAAACACCCATGTTTCTACCTCAGCTAAGATTACTGAAAGATGCTGACATTGGATCAGTCTAACGATCAGTCTGTCGAGCAGCGCTTAAGTGGAACCGCCCAAAGTGATAGGGTGATTCAGGAGCATGATATAGTGATGATGAACTTCTTCTGCTGTGTTGCTGTATACGAACAAATTAATAAAACAACATTCTATTAGAGTCAAATATTTATCTTTAAATGTGGCACTTAAGCGTCAGAATATCTGTAATATCGGTAAGGTTTTTGGGAATGAGAACCTTTTATAATTTTTAATAAATACAAACTTTACGCGTTGAAATTTGTCAGGTAGGGGGCGGCAATGTGCGCTGTACGCCACTGCCAGCTTTTTCTTTCAAATGAGATTATATAATTAAAGTATTAACATAAATATTTCTGAGAATTTGCGACTTTGTTTGTTTTAAGTTTTGGTCAGCTAGTTATTAATCTGACCCATAATAAAGATTAAATACCAAAATGCACAAGATCAGTGAACTTTTGGCAGTCATCGATAATAATATTATTTTGAATCTGCTGCGCAAAAGTATGGAATAGAGTAAAGTACAGAAGCAGATCAAAAAAAATAATGTCGCAAGTTACAAACCTAACCGTAAAAAATTTAAAAAAAAACTTGTTAGAATTGAAATTTTTTTCTTTTGAATCAATTTATTTTTCTGTATACTTCAATTGCTTTATTTGGCTGAATCGTTAACAGATAAAATATTATTCCAGCACTTTGGCTGTTGCTTTATAAAGAGATTTTTTAAGAAATCTATAATGTTTTCTATTTCCGAGAACAAAATTTTTGAGGCGAGACTACTTCTGCACTACAATTTGACAAGGCGTATGGCATTTTGGTCCATTGGCTGGGTTAGAGGTCTAACCTTCGTTGGCATGTTCATACATGGTCCAAATTTTCTTTCATTTGTTTGCTTGACTAGCTCTTCCGCAGTGGGGTGAGTTAGAGATTGTCAATTATCACAATAAAGCCTTCATTGGTAGATTATTAGTTATTAAAAATCTTTCGACCTATAAAAAAAAGGAAGAAAATTCTTCCATTCATCCATTGTTTTCGATAATTTTTACCTGCCTTATCTGTTAATTTTACCTACCTTGTCAATAGACTTACCTACCAAATAGTTAACTAACAACTTTTTCGATTTTTTTTTTATAAATTTACTACTTCTCATCGGTATAATTTACTATTTTGGAGGGTTGGAGCTGGGTTTTGACTGTCGTTTTCGGTTAAATTTTCCTACGTTTTTTTTTTGGAATCATCGTATAAGAAGCATAGATATAAGGAACATTTTTCGGAAACCATCAACACCAGCTGCTAGTATTCGCCACATTATGTCGTTCCCTGAGGGAAGATCCAAGCAACTAGTCTCGTGCCTGACTTTAAGATTCCACGGAGTTCATCGCTATGTTTATATGCAGTGGGAAATTGGGAAGAAAAACGTTTACTGTAGACTGGATCTTCAGAATCTCAAACGAAAGTTTCGAATATTGAGTTTCACATAACAATCCGTATCGGATGTGTGCCAAGGTTGTCTGCTGTCGCTCATTTTGTTTCTAATAGTAATAGGCGATGTTTTCAACGGCGTTCTAGACTCCAATGGATTTTCAGTGAATATCTAATAAAATTTCTGTCATGCAGTGATGCCCAGAGAACGAGCAGTCGCTTAAAGAGCTTACAAAAGCGTTAAAAGCGTCATCAACACACGCTTATAGTTAGTGCGCACCACCGGTTATATGAGTATGCCTCCTCTAATAGGCAATCTAATATGTACATACCTAAGAAAACTCAATGTCATCAGATTCTCTTCGGGAGAGTTTTGTTGAGTGAGGAGATAAAGGACATAAAATAAAAGAATATATGTGGCTCCCATGGAAACAAAGGACGTATAGAGGGTGCTTAGCAAAGAGTATTGCTGAGGAGTGGGCGAACAGAACGCCATATGTCCAGTTGTTCAAAATTTTCATTTCACTTTGTATATCATCTATTGCAATTTACGAGAACTTGAATTTTACAGAAGTGAGCACGATTCCATCAAAAACCTCATGACCATGACCGGCCATGGACATATGCCGTTCTGTACGCCCACTCCTCAACTATGCATATACAACTGTTGGGCAAATTGTTAAACACTATTTCTGTATATATTCTTCTTTAGAATCTCCAAAATATTCCAAAGTCCTTGCGAATATATTGTTATCGCAGTCTTTCCAATAAAATACTAGCACTGATATCAATAAAGCCAATCAATCAGCAGTTTCTATTAGCTTGGAAATTGTTACTAAATTCTGTTCGCTTACTATTTTGTACATTGTTCTCTTCGTGAGCGAATAATTTGTTACTCTCTTAAATTTCAATGATTGCTACTTTTAACTGGGAAAGTGTCCGAATACAATTGATTTTTAGATAAGCAAGTCCTCTATTTCCCAGATCATCTATTTGCTTCTCTCAATTCCGTGTTCTCAGTTTACTAAGTTTTGGCGTACGGAAATAAGATTTAGTCAACCTTTGGTAACAAGAGGTGCTATGAGGCAGAGATGCACATAAGAAAAAAGTAACTTCAGTTAGGGTAAAAAAGTGTTGATAATAACTTGCAGGCAAACGAAAGAAAACCAAAAAGCAATAGCTGAAGGAGCTTGATGATAAAATAACACAAACAAAAAGTATGCACCGATTGCAAACCGAAAGTGTTACCTCGCATAATGGAAAGGGCTCTACGAGTCGGTGCGCCTTGAAGACAAAGTAACACAAACAAAAGCATGTGGTGGTTGCAAGCCAAAATGATTTAGCTGTTACTGTTTTCAGAGCTGCAAGAGCTAAACGAGCTGCAAGTGGTGCACCCTTGACTTAAGGTACGAAAACACAGCTATGAAGATTATATGCAGCAACAGTATGTCATCAGAGTATGTATGTAGTTAATTATTAAATTTTCCATTTTGCAACTTTTAAAGCAAAAAACATACTCACTCGTTAAAGAGACAATGTGCCGCAGTCAGTACAAATTGTTTGCTGATCAAAGTACCAGCACAAAACCAATATACTTAATCGGAAGCAAAAATGGATAGTGATAATTTGATATACACTCCAAAAGATTGCCTTGGTCATTAGACCAAAATGTTCATCATTCGTTAAAAATAAAAGACTCGTAAAAAAATGATAAATTTTGAATGAAATCTCAGTTCATACTGAATAGAAAAGAAAAAAATTTAATATTTTGAAATGATTTATTGTAATTTTCACAAAATTTATACACATATTTATCTATTCTACCAAACAATACCCTCAATCCAATCAATGTAGTCATACACTCGTGTATAGATTGGTGGTATATCAGCAATACCGCAAGGTAAGCCGTACGAAGTAACACCAACTATTTGAAACATGCATTTAATATTGCTATATTGAAGCAACGGTCCACCATAAGAACCCACACATATATCTTTTCCATGTGTAGAACTAGCGCAAATTTGTTCTTTCTCAACCAGTCCACGCGGTAACGCCGAACTTTTCTTTGCGTGCTCATCACATTTTGCGTTATTATAGCGATCAACTCTAACTTTCAACAGAGGCTCCCCATCAGTAGAAGAAAAATCTGTTGCACCCCAGCCTAGAGCTATAAAACGATTATATTGATCACCACTTCCATTTGGCAGACATGCTGGTAGCACGTATTCGGACAAAACCGCAGTACCATTTAACTCAACCAAACCTATATTATTATAGGCATATTGATTGTTGTAGTTTGGATGTGAAATATTGCGTTTAACGCCTTAATCAACAGGCCTTGCATCATCAGTGGTATTAAATAATACAAGTTCTCCCAGACGTACGATGTTTACTTTTTCCCTGTGTAGTGGAAAACCAGAAGAAACAAAATTCAAAATAAAAACGACCTATATTTTAAATATATCAATAGAAGTTGAAAAAGTTTATATAGAGGGTGCACTAAAAATCGAAAGTTCTTGACTTCAAATTTATTGTTTCGATTATTAACCATATTTTTTAAACCTTTGGTTTTAATAAATTAAAAATTTAAAATGTTGCTTAAAAAATATTTGTTATTATTTGGAAAACTTTAGCTGTTTTAAAATTATTAGAGCGGGTTTTTGAGTTCACTATTTGATATGACAAGATTATCGAATCGGAGAATCGATTCTTTTAGGCCTCAAAATCATTTGTGATCAAACGTTTCTATTTGCGCAATTGATTGAAGATGATGCCCCAAGTGGAAAGGTATTTTTATATAACTTTCAGGAAATTTACTATCTTTGGCTGTTTTAGTAGAAAAGTTTTTTGAAATTCGATTTCAATCCTTTGAAAGTACCCGTCTTATAAAAGAATTGAGCATGAGTACGTTGACAGAGAACTTTGAGCAAGTCCTAAAAGTCTGTTAATTTCATAGTTTCCCTAAAAAATATATGGAAATTTCGATGTTAATTGACGACGGAAAAAAATTTGAACTCGTCTTATTTTCAAAAGTACTGTCAGGCCCCCATGTACTTTTTCAAAGCTTTAAATCATCAGTTGAAAATATCACGAAAAGAAGCTTTGGCGGTGATAAGTTTAAGCCTAATGCATACATAATTTTTTATGAAAAATTGTCTTATCTGAATTTCCGTCCGGCTGATAGGGAAAAACTGTTTTGTTGTATCCCTCGATCTACATTATTTTGCATATCCAGAACTTCAAGTAAGTTGACCGTTGTTGATTAACTTTGATGCATATAAATACTATCTTTGCTAAGTTCAACTAAAGTGTTGATTTTACAAAATAAATAGCTACCTGCTCTAAGTTTGCATAAGATTTTGATGCTACTCTACTAGATATCGTAAAATTATCAGCATACTCACGAATTTTGAAAACAATGAGCAGCGGTCAATACAAATGTAAAGCTTATCAAAGTTCCACCACAAAACCAAGTCGTTTTTTCTCCAACACCCGGTGTGTTGCCCAATGTGGCCATGTGTGGAAATTCCTTTGGCTTAGCAGCGGTACGACCATCAATGAGAGGTGCATGTGGCTTACAAGTGTTTATACGGACTACTGTTGTCTCATCGCTAACCCTACCTTCATATAAGAAAACTTTTTCAAAAAATAGACTCTTATAATGCTGGCACCCTAAACGAAACAAGGGAAAGAGAAGCAACAAAGTTAAGAGAATGATGTGCAATATTATTAAAGTTTTTATATTTTAGTTTTTATTTTGTTCTCGTATTCTTAATATTAATAATTTATGTCTCTATGTTTTATGTAAACGGTAACTTTAGAAGTAAAAGTTAAAGCTTATGTGGATTGATGATCATTGGAATATGTTAGTGCAATTATTACTTAATGTTTATATTAATTGACTAAGTAATTACAGTTTAAGTTTTAATTGTTATATAAAAAATTGGCTATGGGAGCTACTAGTGGTGTTACTATAAGATTTTATATCATGTTCCACTAAATATTTAAGAAATAAAATAAATAAATAAATTAATTTCAATGTTATATTCTGATTTATAACTTACAGTTTTCATGTTTCCTTGGAGACGGTATAGGTGTTGTTGTTGAGCTGAAAGCTGCAAAATGTAATAATTTGTTAGGAACTTTCTGTTTATTATATTATTAAAATAACATTGGAATTTATTTACTTACATGTTTGCTGCGATACTGCAGGTTGCCAACATATACAGATCAATAAAATTATTGAATATTTTAAGAGAATTGAAAGTGACATCTTACAGTTGCTGTTTTGCCAAATGCGTTATATCTTGCCAGACACTAGTAATCGACTGAATCAATGCTCAGTGCTCAAGCTGAAGTTAACAGAGTAACCTGCTATTAATTCTACGAGATCACGATCAAAGAGAGTCGGAATCTATAATGAAGTATTGAATTTGATTGAACGGCTGGTGCCTCATTTGTTCAGCACTCAGAAGGAATTGCCGCCAAATTTCGCGGCAAATGACTTTTTGAGGGTAAATAAGTTCTGAATGAAAATATTGCCTAAAGGATATAGTGAAAATTTACTTTTATTTGGTTGAAAATATCAAAATAAGTTTAGAGAAGATGAATATAACGCTGTAAATTTGAATTTTTAGGTTAATGACATTTTCATAATATATTTATGATAATATCAATATTTATCAATAATATCGTTATTTATATCCTCATGCAATATATATGCATATATAAGTACATATATTCCAAATAGGAACTATTTGATACACAGAAATACCTAAATACGTATACATATATGTAATAACTGCGCATGCACTTTTATGACGCACTTCAAAACAGCTGATATACAAACACATACATATGTACAAATATATAATGCCGCTGCAGTTCGAGCATGATAAGGTTGCGGCTTTTCTCTTTTTGCTACTGAGAATTTCGTATGAAATTCATAAATGGCCCAGTGCAGTAGAGAGAGGTATTGGATTAGAACCAGTGTTATGACGTATCTAGAAGTGATAGAAAATGTGCTTGAATTAATTAATTTAAATATTTCTGTGAGCACGTTTGCAACTGTTTTGAGCACGATTCGTTTGTATATAAATCTATATATTAATACGTGAACATTGAAATTTATCATACACTTTTTTAATATTTATTATGAATAGAGGGGAATGAAACTTATGTATATCATTCGAAAGGTACTGTTCCATAGATGTGCACAAAAAAAAATTTCAACAAGGTAAATCAAGTTAAGGTGTTATCTTCTGCCAGGCCGAAACTCACATACCCTACACTGCACTGAAAGTCCCTTTTGAATAAGTATTAAAATACGTTGAAGAGGTTGAAAAAATCAAAAAATATTGTAACCATTGAAGAAAGTTGAAAGAAATTCAAAATATCGAAACAATATGAAAAATGTTGAAAAAAGCTTAAAAATGTCGAAATAATATGAAAATGTTCAAAAGAGTTGAAAGAGGTTAAGAAATTATGAAATAATTCAAAGTCGCCAAAAAAGTCTTAAAAATAAAGAAAAATGAAAGAAGTTAAAGAAGTCAAACAAATACATATGGGATATATTGGAAAAAGTTAAAAAGCTAATAAAGTCAAAAGAATATGGAAAATATTGAAATAAATCGAATAAAAACCAAGAAATTTAAATGTGCCACGCCCATTTCTCCAATTCTGCCTACTTTTGGTTAACCAAATTATATTCATCATTGACATCCACATACCAAATCTTAGTCGAATAGGTTGTATAATTTGCGATATATAGTATGTCGCAATTAGTCTTAAAATTAAGGGTGAAATACACCAACTGGTGTAATGTGGTACGATTTTTATCCAGAAATAGCTTTCCATAAGCAACACTCTCACACCAAATTTTAGTATGGACATCGCTAAATCAAACTCGGCTAAATCTGTAACAGTTGGCTAAAATGGTGCATTGAAAGGTAGAGGAGTGATGCTAGAGGAATGTCAGTGGAAATAATTTTATTCTTCTCATGAGTAGTAACTTTGTGTCAGGTACCGAACCTTTCAGACCTGAAATAAAAAATGTCGTAGGTGAGCGTTTGTAACCATGTCAATTACCAGTTAATTAACCGTTATCTCGAAAGTCTGACGTGTCAGCTAAAATCCGATGTCAGATTTGAGCTTAACGACCATAATCTACCCATAGTTGATATCAGTTACTGTTACTCCAGAATTTAGGTCTCATTCTTGCACACAGTGTAATAAGATCTACCAAATACAACAAAAAATTAGTTCCACAAGTTTTCAATTAAATCCACAGTTAAAAAAGTTATACAAACATATTTACATGTAAGCACATAGCGTTGTTTGTTTATTTCCCTAGCATCTGAAGAATTAGATATTGAAAACGATATTCCGGACATGGCACGCATTGGATCGTAAAGCTTCCTGTAAAAATAAAAACAACAAAATCTACGAGACGAATGAGTAGAATCAGAGTTTTGTTTTCTGATGCAAACTCCAAATGTGAGTTAAAATATTTATTACCGATTCCTTCGGTCTCCAAATTAAAAGTTATATATAATTTTCAACTTAAGGCTAAAACTGCTGACTATTCAACGTAAGAAAATTATGAACTTTGACTAAATTCTCATTTCATACTGAATTAAAAACAAAAAAAAAATTATTAATTAATATTTTGAAATGATTTATTGTAATTTCAATAACATTTATACACATTTTATGTACGAGTATTCTGCCAAACAATATTCTCAATCCAATCAATGTAGTCATATACTCGCGTGTAGATTGTTGGTACATCGTCAACACCGCAAGCTATGCCATTCGAAGCAACACCAACTACTTGAAACATGCATTTAATATTGCTGTATTGCAGCAACGGTCCACCGGAATCGCCTATACATGGATCTCCTGCCTTTGAAATTCCAGCGCAAAGTTGTTCTCTCTCAACCAGTCCACGTGGTAGCTTCGGATTTTGCTTGGCATACGCATCACATTTTGCGGCAATATTGCGATCAAGTGTAACTTTCAACAGATCCGGCGCATCAGCAGAAGGAGAATCTCTTAATTCCCAGCCAAGAGCTATGAAACGATTAAACTGATCACCACTTCCAACTGGCAGACATGCTGGTAGCACGTATTCCGAAAAAACCGCAGTACCATTTAACTCCACCAAACCTATATCGCTATAGTCATATTGACTGTTGTAGTTTGGATGTGAAATATTGCGTTTAATGCTATAATCAACAGGCCTTTCATCATGAGTGGTGTTACTGAATACATTAAGTACTCCCAGGCGTACGATGTTTACTTCACTACGTAGTGAAAAAACAGAAGAAAGAAAATTTTAAATAAAAAAGAAGTTTCGATAAGTGTATTAATCGATAAGTTAATTTTACAATAAACTAAAATGTATATTTCGATAGCCTTTCAAAAATGTTCTCAAGTCCATGCTGTGTGAAAGGTGTCAAACAGAAATTTAGGTTGAAATAGTTCTCCGTAAGGCAGATTTCAGATTTTGAGCTACTCTACTAGATATCGTAAAATTATCTGCATACTCACTCAATTTCAAAACAATGAGCAGCTGTCAATACAAATGTATAGCTTATCAAAGTTCCACTACAAAACCAAGTCGTTTTATCTATAACACCTGGTGTGTTGCCCAATGCGGCCAGAAGTGGAAATTCCTTTGGCTTAACAACGGTACGACCATCCATAAGAGGTCCATGTGGCTTACAAGTGTTTATACGGACTACCGTTGTTTCATCACTAACCCTACCTTCATATCTGAAAACTTTTTCAAAAAATAGACTCTTATAATGTTGGCACCCTAAATGAAACAAAGGAAAGAGAAACAACAAAATTAAATATTAAAAACAATGTAATTATGATTTATAACTTACTGTTTTCATGTTTTCTTGGAGACGGCTTGGGTGTTGTTGTTGAGCTGAAAGCTGCAAAATGTAATAATTTGTTAGGAATTTTCTTTTTATTATATTAGTAAAATAACATTGGAATTTATTTACTTACATGTTTGCTGCGATACTGCAGGTTGAATTTGCCAACATATGCAGATCAATAAAATTATTGAATATTTTAAAAAACTTGAAAGTGACATCTTACGAACGACCTGTCGCTGTTTTGCCAAATGCGTTATATCTCGTCAGACACTAGTAATCGACTGAATCAATGCTCGGCTCTCGATCTGAAGATAACAGAATTACATGCAATTAATTGTACGAGATCACGATCAAAGAGAGTCGGAATCTATAATGAAGTATTGAATTGATTGAACGGCTGGTACCTGGTATGAAATTCATTAATGGCCCAGTGCAATATATGTAGGTATTTGATTAGAACCAGTGCTATGACGTATCTAGAAGTAATAGAAAATGTGCTTGAATTAATTCATTAACTGTGAGCACAATATTAAACTTATATATATCATTCGAAAGGTACTGTTCCATAGGTATGCCCAAAAAAAAAAAAATTTTAATAAGGTAAAATAAAGGCAACGGCTATATATGCTACTCAAAGGCTTTATAGCGTTGACTGTGAACTTAAAAAATTAAGATTTTGTCTGAGAAATGCGAATATATTTATTTGAGTTAAAGGGAGTCCTCAAACAACAAAACTTCCCATCTCATCAACAAAAGGCTCATATGTCTGGCAGTAAAATTTTTAAATTTTTTTCATCATATATTCAATTTCTTTTTATATTTCATACAATTTTAAGTGTAAGCATTACATTTCAGTCGTTAGTCCCGTATTAAAATCAGAAAAGTTGACTAAAATGCTCCATTGAAAGGTAAAGGAGTGATGCTGGGGGAAAGTTGGTGGAAATAATTTTATTCTTTTCATGAGCAATAGCTTTGAGTCAGACATCGAACCTTTCAGACCTGACATAAAAAATGCCGTAGGAGAGACTGTTTGAAGCAGTGTCAATTACCGGCTAATTAACCGTTATCTCGAAAGGCTGACGTGTCGGCTAAAATCCGATGTCAGAATTGAGCTCAACGACCCCAATTTATTTATAGTTGATATCAGTTACTGTTACTCCAGAATCGACAGAAGGTGTGGCCACCTATGTATGTACTCTTGCAGTCGTACTTAGTACAAAAAAAAAAAAAACAAGCAAAATCTACCGTCAGACGAATGAATAGAATCGGTTCTGTTTTCTGATGCGGTAGGTTACATATTCCTTGCGATATTTTATAAGCAAAATTCTTTCTGTTTTTTATAATACATTTTTTGACAGCGTAGCAATATAATATTTGCTTGGCAAAAAAAATGTTGATTTTATTTGGAAATAACGGAAAATATATTTGTATTCGGCGTCGAAAAAGATCGCTAATGGATTGGATTGCAAGGTACAGGGATAGGGAGTGAATAGAAATTGATAATGATAATTCTACTGTTGTTTTGAGATTCATTTAAATGTGCATTGAATGCAATTCCAAAGATGAGTTAAGAGGAAGTGAGGTGATGCAATAAGAAGAAAAGCATGGTGAGGCAGATGAGGTGTGGTGAGAAGTGAAAATAAATAAGAGATCATAGTCCATGGATAAAGAAGTTTTGTTTGCCATAGGTCGGCACATTACTTCCATGATTAAAACTTGGTTTGAGCAGTCGAACTTTGACGACAGGCGATACTGGCTATAAAAATTGTCTGTTTGTATCATCAGGTTGGTGGCTTTGGCAGATGCACTATGCCTAAACGCTCGAAAATTCAAATGTATGTTCCAATATATGTATGTGGCAAAACTTGATTTTGATCAAACTTGGTTCGTTGGTGCATATGATAGGAAAATTTAGACTGTACATTAAAGTTTTTGAACCCAGAAATTATAACACTATTAACTAATTTAACTCGATGCATATTCTTATTTAGAGTTAACAACCAACGGTCAGAAATTTTTCAAGTGAAAAACTTAAGAAAATTTGGAAATTTCATGAATTTGCTACAAAAATATCAACTTTGCCAAGCCATTGCATTCGCTCAGTGCACGTTTTTTATAAATTCGCACTAAAAAGTAATATGTAGTGGAATTCACAACGGCTTCGTTGATTCGTTAGTCGTTATTCGTTACTCTTTTATGTGAATTTTGTTTTTGTAAAATTATCGAACTATCGAACTAACGAGTAACGAAGTAACTAGGTGGCATGAGCAGCCAGTGAGAGTGCAGTGTTCAGTTGTTTTGTTGTTAATTTAAAATTGTTTTCATTAAAAAATGCAAAAGTGCTTTAATTATACTTAATTCTTTCGAAATTTATCGAATGTTTGTCTTTTTATAGAAAATCCTTAATGGTGTGAGTGTATTGGTTGTTGGTAAAATGCATTGCAGTTGCTGCCAATGTGAGGAGTTCTATTCAAAGCTATATTTCAGTGCTCCCAAAATGCTTTGCAAGTTAATTTTTAGCAGTGATCTTTGAATTATGCAAGTCGCATGGCCGCATTGATTTCATACTGGATTGAAAACAAAAAAAAAAATGATCAATGAAGTTTAATATTTTGAAATGATTTATTGTAATTTCAATAACATTTATACAAATACATAATATATTTATCTATTCTACCAAACAATACCCTCAATCCAATCAATGTAGTTATATACTCGTGTATAGATTGTTGGGTCATCAGCAATACCGCAAGATATGCCAGTCGAAGTAACACCAACTACTTGAAACATACATTTAATATGGCTGTATTGCAGCAACGGTCCACCAGAAGAGCCAACACATAAATTTTCTCCCTGTGTAGAAACAGCGCAAATTTGATCTTTTTCAACCAGTCCACGCGGGAATTTCGAACTTTGCTTGACATAGTCATCACATTTTGCGGCATTATAGCGATCCATCGTAACTTTTAACAAGTCCTTCGATTTAGCACCAAAAAAATCTGTTGCGGCCCAGCCAACAGCTATGAAACGATTAAATTGATCACCATTTCCAACTGGCAGACATGCTGGTAGCACATATTCCGACAAAACTGCTGCAGCACTTAACTCCACCAAACCTATGTCATAATAGGCATAGTCATCGTTGTAGTTCGGATGTAAAATGCAGCGTTTAACGCCATAATCAACAGGCCTTGCATCATCAGTGGTGTTATCGAATACAAGTTCTCCCAGACGTACGATATTGACTTCTTCCCTATTTAGTGAAAAAACAAAATAAACAACATTTTAAATTAAAACAATTTTTCTTTTAAAAACAATTAATTGCGAAAATTATCTATAGTTTATATCAATAGAAGTCAGTTTTAAATGTTTCTCTAACAGGCAGATTTCAGATTTTGATGTGTCTGTTAAAATCTGTATGAACTCCAAACAAAAAGGAGCTACTCTACTATATATCGTAAAATTGTCAGCATACTCACGAATCTTCCAAACAATGAGCAGCAGTCAATACAAATGTATGGCTTATCAAAGTTCCACCACAAAGCCAAGTCGTTTCTTCTCCAACACCCGGTGTGTTACCCAATCTGGCCATATGTGGAAATTCCTTTGGATTAGCAGCGGTACGACCATCAATAAGAGGTGCATGTGGCTTACAAGTGTTTATACGGACTACTGTTGTCTCATCGCTAACCCTACCTTCATATCTGAAAACTTTTTCAAAAAATAGACTCTTATAATGCTGGCACCCTAAATGAAACAAAGGAAAGAGAAACAACAAAATTGAAAATTAAAAACAATGTTATTCTGATTTAAAACTTACTGTTTTCATGTTTTCTTGGAGACGGTTTGGGTGTTGCTGCAAAATGTAATAACTTGTTAGGAATTTTCTGTTTAATAAATTATTAAAATGGAAATTGCATTTATTTACTTACATGTTTGCTGCGATACTGCAGGTTGAATTTGCCAACATATGCAGATCAATAAAATTATTGAATATTTTAAAAAACTTGAAAGTGACATCTTACGAACGACCTGTCGCTGTTTTGCCAAATGCGTTATATCTCGTCAGACACTAGTTATCGACTGAATCAATGATTGCTCGGTGCTCAAGCTGAAGTTAACAGAGTAAGATGCAATTAATTCTACGAGATCACGATCAGAGAGAGTCGGAATCTATAATGAAAGTATAAATTTGATTGAACGGCAGGTACCTAATCTGTTCAGCGCTCAGAAGGCATTGCCGCGACATTTCGCGACATTTGAGTGTTAATAAGTTCTGAATGAAAATATTGCTTGAAGGATATAGTGAAAATTTACTAGATGCAAATATTTTTTTATTTTTAAACTCAATAGCACCGATACATCCTCATCCATTCTATTAACATAAATATGTATTTTCCAAATAGGAAATATTTGATTCACAGAAGTACCTAGCTACGCATGTAACTTTAATAACTGTGCATGCACTATTATGACGGATTTCAAAATAGCTGATATACAAATATATAATGCCGCTGCAGCTCGAGCATGATAAGGTTGCTGAGCTAATAAGTGCAATAGAGAGAGGTATTGGATTATAACCAGTGTTATGACGTATCTAGAAGTGATAGAAAATGTGCTTGAATTAATTCATTAACATATTTCTCTTTCACTTACGATTCGTTTGTATATAAATCTATGTATTAATACGTGAACATCGAAACTTATCGTATACTCTTTTAGTATTTATTATGAAGAGAGGAGAACAGAAAAGTTGACTAAAATGCTCCATTGTAAGGTAAAGTTTTTGTACTTTCGGGCCCATTCCAACTGTTTTTTGATCATAGCCTAAGTAAGCTTCGGCTTGCAATATGGTGCTCTTGCCAGCAAATCAAATTCTGCGAGTCGTCGCTGCAAGCTACGCTGCAAAACTTGAATGCCTTCGTCATAGATATGTTAAGTTATGATGTGCATCAGGATTTTTTGATTTTCTAGGCATTCTTCTTCACTCATTTTTCTGTCTTTTGGTGGGGTTTTCTCACAAGACTAGTGCAAAAGTTCCTATGCATTGCAGTTACTGCCTAAGTACAGAATTCACATAGTTCCATTCTAATTCTCAACTTAAGGCTAAAACTGCTGACTATCCAACGTAAGAAAATAAATTTTGTTTAAATCCTCATTTCATACTGGATTGAAAGAAAAAATTATTGATGAAATTTAATATTTTGAAATGATTTATTGTAATTTCAATAACATTTATACACATTTTTATCTATTCTACCAAACAATATCCTCAATCCAATCAATGTAGTCATATACTCGCGTATAGATTCCTGGTACATCAGAATGTCTGCAACCTGGGCCAGTCGATGTAACACCAACTACTTGAAACATACATTTAATATTGCTGTATTGTAGCAACGGTCCACCAGAATCGCCCGTACACGTATCTTTTGCTTCTGGAGAACCAACGCAAAGTTGTTCTTTCTCAACGAGTCCACGTGGTAGCGTCGAACTTTGCTTAGCATACTCATCACATTTTGCGCCATTATAGCGATTAAGCGTAACTTTTAACAAAGCCTGCGAATCAGCAGCAAAAAAATCTGTTGCACCCCAGCCAACAGCTATAAAACGATTAAATTCCTCACCACTTCCAATTGGTAGACATGCTGGTAGCACATATTCCGACAAAACTGCTCTACCATTTAATTCCAACAAACCTATATCATAATAGGCATATTGATTGTTGTATTTTGGATGGGAAATATAGCGTTTAACGCCATAATCCACAGGCCTTGCATCATCAGCGGTATTACCGAATACAAGTTCTCCCAGACGTACGATGTTTACTTCTTCCCTATGTAGTAAAAAAAAAAAATTTAATTAAAACGATTTGTTTTACAACTAATTGCGAAAATTATATAGGGGAAAGTGGGTAATCGTGAGCCATGGGGAATCGTGAGACACTGCCATCTTTCGGCAGTATGTTAAGATAGATAGTTCAACACGTCGTCTCTTAGCCTAAGTATATTTTCACATCGGTAATTGACCAGTGTACGTGTACAATTTACTCTGTACGATACTCGCCCGAAAAGAGGTTTATGGAAATCCTTTCTTGATTTGCTTCAGTTTTGAACGTATCGCTACGAAGCATAATTATTATCGTTGGACCTTGGCCTTTCAACATACAAAATGAGTTTTATTCAGCGCTATAATTTGATACGAGTGTGAAAACGAGCATTCGGTACGCTATAGCAACATTTAGAGAAAATGTGTGGAGTTTATTGCTTCTAAGTAATTTGAGCAGATCATAAGAGAATTGTTTTCCACAATCTTTTTGATGCCATAACTTTTAAATAAAATCATTTTCAAAGCATGCGGAGTTTTAACATCGATTGAAGTACGGCAGAAGCTGAAATCGAGCGCAAAAATCCAAAAAAAGGAAAAGAAAGGGAAGCAAATGAGGCACCTGCACTCAAAAGCACACAACCAGCACGACGTGATTCTTCAGACGATGACGATGATTTAAATGTAAAATGCGTTCATACCTCACCATATTAAGGAGAATCGACACTTTGAGGTCTCAAACGTCACTTGTGACCAAAGGTTTTTATTCGCGTAATTTATTGAAAAATGTCCCAATTGGAAAGGTATTTCTATATATACATTCGATAAGCTAAAATATACATATGTATATCTCGATAGCTTTTCAAAAATTGTCTCAAGTTTATGCTGTGTGAAAGATATCAAACAGAAGTTTAGGTTGAAATAGTTCTCCGATAGGCAGATTTCAGATTTTGATGAGTCTGTAAAATCGTCTGTATGAATTCCATACAAAAAAGAAGCTACTCTACTAGATAACGTAAAATTACCAGCTTATACTCACGAACTATGCAAACAATGAGCAGCAGTCAATACAAATGTATAGCTTATCAAAGTTCCACCACAAAACCAAACCGTTATATCTCCAACACCCGGTGTATTACCCAATCTGGCCAGAAGTGGAAATTCCTTTGGCCTTGCAGCATCACCGCCTCCTATTACTATAAGAGGTGTCTGCGGCGCACAAGTGTCTACACGTTCTACCATTTCTACATCGCCAAATACCAAACCGCCATAGGTGTAGACTTTTTCAAAAACTAATCTCTTATATTCCTGGCATTCTAAATGAAAAAAAAAGAACGAACAGAATTAAGAGAATTAATTTTAATGTTATGACTTACTGCTTTCATGTTTCCTTAGAGACGGCTTAGGTGTTGTTCTTGAGCTGAAAGCTGCAAAATGTAATAGTTTGTTAGGAAATTTCTGCTTATTAAATTATTAAAATGGAAATGGAATTCCCTTACATGATTGCTGCGATACTGCAGCTTGAATTTGCGAACATATGCAGATCAATAAAATGATTGAATATTTTAAAAAACTTGAAAGTGACATCTTACGAGCGAATTGTCGCTGTTTTTTTTTTCCATGCCAAATGCGTTATGTCTCGTCAGACATTAGTAATCGACTGAATCAATACAATGAAGTTAACAGAATAACATGCAATTAATTCTACGAGATCACGATCAAAGAGAGTCGGAATCTATAATGAAGTATTGAATTTGATTGAACGGCAGGTACCTAATTTGTTCGCTACATTTCGCGGCAAAGGCCTTTTTGAGGGTTAATAACTTCCAAATGAAAATATTGCTCAAAGGATATAGTTAAATCTTACAAAAAGCAAATATTTTTTATTTGGTTGAAAATATCGAAAAAAGTTTAGAGAAGATGAATATTTCGATGTAAATTTGGATTTGGAGGTCAATGACACTTTCATAATACTTATATTTATATAAAAACTCAATAACATCGTTATACCCTCATCCATTCTAAGTTTATATGTATGTATTTTCCAAATAGGAAATATTTGATTTATAGAGGTACCTGATAAGGTTACTGAGCTAATAAACTCGCGAACTAACTCAAATGCAAATTTTCTTATTCGACTTTTCTCTTTTTGCTACAGAGAATTTCATATGAAATTCATTAATGGCCAAGTGCAATAGAGAGAGGTTTTGGATTAGAACCAGTGTTATGACGTATCTAGAAGTGATATAAAATGTGCTTGAATTAATTAATTAAAATATTTCTGTGAGAACGATTTGTTTGTATATAAATCTATGTAATAATACGTGAACATCGAACATATCGTACACTTTTTTAGTATTTATTATGGAGAGAGGGAAGTGAAACTTATGTATATCATTCGAAAGTTATTGTTCCATAGATGTGCCCAAAAAAAATGTAAATAAGTCAAAATAAAGACAATGGCTGTATATGCTACTTAAAGGCGGTTTAGCGTTGATTACGAACTTAAAAAAATTATGATTTTGTCTGAGAAATGCGAAAAAATTTAATTGAGTTAAGGGGAGTCCTCAAAAAACTAAGCTTCCCATGTCATCAACAAAAGACTCATATGTTATATATTTAAACTTTTTTTTAAAATCAGAAAAGTTGACTAAAATGCTCCATTGAAAGGTGAAGGAGTGATGCTGGGGGAATGTTGGTGGAAATAATTTTATTCTTTTCATGAGTAATAACTTTGCGTCAGACACCAAGACTTTTCAGACCTGAAATAAAAAATGTCGTAGTTGAGCGTTTGTGACAGTGTGAATTACCGGTTAATTAACCGTTATCTCGAGTGGCTGATGTGTCGGCTAAAATCTGAAGTCAGATTTGAGCTCAACGACTTCAATTTATGCATAGTTGATGTCAGTTACTGTTACTCCAGAATTTTTCCAATTAAATCGACAGAAGGTGTGGCAACCTCATATTCTTATTTAGAGTTAACAGCGAACGATCAGAAATTTTTCAAGTAAAAATTTTAAGAAAATAGAAATTTTCATGGATTTCCTACAAAAATATCAACTTTGCCACATAATTGTATATGCTCAGTGCACGTTTTTGATAAATTCGCACTAAAAGGTAATGGTGGTATTCACAACGGCTTCGTTAATTCGTTAGTTGTTATTCGTTACTTCCTTATGTGAATTTTGGTTTTGTAAAATTATCGAACTATCGAACTAACGAGTAACGAAGTAACTAGGTGGCATGAGCGGCCAGTGAGAGTGCAGTGTTTAGGGGCCGTTCAAGTATTACGTAACGCAATTTTCGAAAATTTTTGACCCCCCCTCCCCCCTATGTAACGCGCCGTAACGTTTTCCTCTACCCCCCCCCCCCCCTTAAACGTTACGTAACACCCAAGTGACCATATTTACCTAAAAGTCACAATTATGTTGCGAAAAGTACCGGAAATACATGCGTATGTTGTTTATTTTCTTTATTATACCCTACACCGAGGGTATATTCACTTTGTCATTTTGTTTGTAACGCATAGAAGAGGGCAGTGGTAGGTATGAAAAAGTATATAGATATATTCTTGATCAGCGTCACCACCTGAGTTGATTTAGCTATGTCCGTCTGTCTGTCTGTTCAAATCAGGTTTACGGAAAAACCAAGAAAGCTAATTGAATCAAATTAGCACACTCAGGTCAGACCTTCTTGCAGGCATCTTGCTATTCAAAACGGACGTAATCGGTTCATGGACACGCCTACCGCCCATACTCTATGTATATTTGCCCAATCCCATTTTGAAAAAAAATGCAGCGATTTTGATGAAACTTGGTGATTAGGTGTACATTTGAACTAAATTAAGATTAGGCTAGGTTTCAAGTTTCCAAAAATTCGCGAGGCACGGTCCTAAATTTTAACCACTATACCACCATATCTCGTAAGCCGTGCAAGATATTGTGATGAAATTTCTTTATTTTTTCGACTTTTTCATCGATTTTAAATTGTTTAGACTTTTTCAACCTCTCTCAACATTAACATTTTGCATATCTTTACGACTTTTTCAACAGTTTTCAACCTCTTAAACATTTCACACTTTTTTCGAATTATTTAACCTCTTCAACGTCTTTTTTTACTGAAATATATGTATCTACTTTGAGTGCAGTGTAGGGTATGTGAGTTTCGGCCTGACTGAAGATAACACCTTAACTTGTTCATATTGTTATTTAATAAAAATCACACATAATGTAATAAACATTTGCTTAAGCTTAAAATATGTTAAAATGGCGAAAAATGAGACGAACATATTTTATTAAAATGATAAGAGTTGATGGGATCTAGAACAGCTACAGCAATAAATGAGAAAAATAGGAAATCTTTCCACGCTTACATCTCTGGTTTTAGTTAACCAATCTCGAAGATGATAGTTTTAGAACATTCTGCTTGATAAGTGCTTTAATTTAACATATCATTTATTGCTGTAAATTATCTAGATCCCATCAACTTTTATCATTATAATAAAATTTTTTGGCTGTAGCTATTCAATAAGCATACACATAAAGAAAGCGTTTCATTATACACACCTCATTTCAAATCACCACCCGCTAAAGTAGTTTCACTTCTAAAACAATGTTACGTAACGCGTTGTTCGAACCCCGCCCCCCCCCCCCTGTAACGCATCGTAACGTTTCACAAGACCCCCCCTCCCCCCCTAATTGCGTTACGTAATACTTGAACGGCCCCTTAGTTGTTTTTGTTGTTAATTTAAAAGTGGTTTTATTAAAAATATTATCATTTGCTCACAAAAAATGTGAAAAGTGCTTCAATTATACATATTTAATTCTTTCGAAATTTATCGAATGTTTGTTTCTTTTTTATAGTAAATCCTTAATGGTTTGAGTGTATTGGTTGTTGGTGAAATGCATTGCAGTTGCTGCCTAAATGCGGAATTCGCAATAGTTCTATTCAAAGCTATATTTCAGTGCTTCCAAAATGATTGGCAATTTAATATTTAGCAGTGATCTTTGAATTGTAAGTGATTTCTGTCTGTTTTTTCATTATTATCATTGTTCTCTTCCTGCAAATAAAACCACGAAAACCCAAATTTGCAATTGAAAATCATTGCAAACATTTTTTGAGGAACACAATAAAAAGGTAAGAGATATTGCTTAGCGAGTGTAAAGATTTAATTTCCTATTCATTGCAGGGAGTTCGAAGAATTGAAACGACAAGAAGAAATTAAATGTGAGCTGGAAGAACTGGTACGTTTGCGTAGGGAGCATAGGGAAAATTTAATGAAAAAACCGATGCCGATTTGCAAGTCAATGAAAGTCAGAGAATTGAGCGCAAATGATGCCGTTAAGCCGACGAGTCACAAGGTTTGTTTTTATTAATTTGATTCGACACATGACTGTGACCAATCAATATCTCTGGATACAGCAAGCAACACCTAGAGGAGAATTTTGGACTGACGAAGACCTTGCAGAACTTATAGATACGTTTGGTTAAGAAGCATCCAATGTTATGAATCGTTCTGTTTTTTTATTATTCAATTTTATTATTATTATTTTTAATTCAAGTTTATTTCGGACACAAATTTAATAAAATAACGAATACCTTATTATCAAACCTTTCGGCTTCCTGATACGGCAATTTTTGAGCAATTTCCATCAAAACTTTTCAAGTTACTGGTATCCAATAAATCGTGCACGCTCTGACCAATAAAAGCGTCTACCAGATTCATTTGACTTTGTAAGAGATGTTGCGTCTGTTGATCTTTAGTGGTTTCCAATCTTGTTTGCACGTGGATCTTGTACAGATTCCACTTTTTTCTTGATTTTTGTGTGCAATTTAATTCAAATATAGTCTGCAATAAAATAAAAATGTTACTTTAATTTATATTGTTTCTTTTTTAAACTGAATAACATACGCCTGGAGATCGGAAACCGTGTAGTTTTCGTTCTTCTATAGCCAATTCTTCCTTAGTTAATGTGCCCGTTGTACCAGCGTCACCAGTGACGACTGTTCCAGTGCTACTGCTGAAGTTCAAAAGTCTATTGAAAAGCTGAAATAAAAAGATAAATCAATTATTTTTTTTTAAAAAATTCGAAAAACTTTGATACTAATCAAAAATTGTGGTATCGCTGTTCAAGACGGCAACAATTTTTTAAGAATATGTGGAAATGTGAGTGCTTTCATTTTCTTTAACATTTTATAATGATTTCCTCTACAAAAAATATAATTTTTTTCATTTTAATTCTATGGAGACTTATAAATTTCCTAATTCCTGTGAAAATATCCACAAAGTGGCACACGCACACTGAGGAACTCACCGCACAAGGGTTGTGAAGGCGGAAGTTGGTGCCCGCGTTTCCGCCCACAAAATCACACAGTGTTTTTTATTTATATAACAAGTGAATTAATTTTATACATTAAGAAAAAAAATTATGCTAAGAAAATAATGTAACATTTAGTAAGTAGAACGGCAACACCTAGGCAGCAGCTGTTTGTGGAGACTTGACAAACAGCTGTTCAATCTCTACACTACGGAGCACAAATGGCTATAAAAGCGGTAGCACACGAGCAGTAGAGTGGCAGTCGGCTGGTGAGCGTTAGTTAGTTTAGTTAGCAGTAGAATAGAAAGTAGCTAATTGGTGGCTCTGCCACACACTTGTTGAGCTGTGCCGACATTCGTGTGAACAGAGCAGCGGCCAAAGATCTGTGGGATCTGTCGTACGGCAACTGAGCTGTGCCGGGAACCGTGCGACTGAGACCAAGCAGAAGCCGCGCAGGGTAGCATAGACTGTAGCCTAGAGATTCTGCTGCACGATTGTTGAGCTGTGCCGACATTCGTGTGAACAGAGCAGCGGCCAAAGATCTGTGGGATCTGTCGTACGGCAACTGAGCTGTGCCGGGAACCGTGCGACTGAGACCAAGCAGAAGCCGCGCAGGGTAGCATAGACTGTAGCCTAGAGATTCTGCTGCACGATTGTTGAGCTGTGCCGACATTCGTGTGAGTAGAGCAACGTTCTGTGGAATCTGTC
Organism: Tricholauxania praeusta; assembly: GCA_949775025.1. Lineage (NCBI taxonomy): Eukaryota > Metazoa > Arthropoda > Insecta > Diptera > Lauxaniidae > Tricholauxania > Tricholauxania praeusta. The sequence goes on from OX459029.1 coordinate 156,464,969, forward strand.
GTACGGCAACTGCGCTGTGCCGGGAACCGTGCGACTGAGACCAAGCAGAAGCCGTGCAGGGTAGCGTAGAAACATAACGGTAAAACTCTGTTACACATTCGTTGCGCTGCGCCGACGCTCATGTGAACAGAGCGGTGTCCGAAATCTGTCGTGCGGTGACTGAATTGTGTCAAAACCCATACGGCGGGAGTACAGTAGAGCAGAAGTAACCAGCGTGGAACCCGTGCGACCGTGCCCTGCGATCATACGACGTACGCACCCGAATAGTAAAACTTTCGTCGGTAGTGTAATAAATAGATCAAGTAATATGGATTCAAGAGAATAAAATTATAACGTTTTTTTAAAACAAGCAAAAGAAAAAAGTGCATTGATGTTATTTATTTTTGTCAAAACAAATTCACGTCAGCCACCTGCAAAACTATAAATTTTTGTAGCCGAACCTTGGACACCGACGAGTTAAAACCTCGGCGCGAGGTTCGTTACAGGGTGAACTTAAACTTTCACTCATACTAACAAAAAGTGTTTTTCCCGCCGAAAAGACTTTCCGGTCTAGATTAGCCTATGATTTCTTCGGTCTCCAACTCAAAAGTAAAAAATGTACATATAGTGCAAAACCAAAACGCTAAGCTATTCTCAACTTAAGGCTGAAACTGCTGACTGTCCAACGTAAGAAAATGATAAATTCTGACTAAGTCCTCATTTAATACTGGATTGAAAAGAAGATTTAATATTTTGAAATGATTTATTGTTATTTCAATAGCATTTATACATATACTATATGTATCTATTCTACCAAACAATACCCTCAATCCAATCAATGTAGTCATATACTCGCGTATAGATTCCTGGTAAATCAGAAAGGACGCAACCTGGGCCATTCGAAGTAACACCAACTACTTGAAACATGCATTTAATATTGCTGTATTGCAGCAACGGTCCACCAGAATCGCCTATACACGTATGTTTTGCCCCTGGAGCACCAGCGCAAAGTTGTTCTCTCTCAACCAGTCCACGTGGTAGCGTTGAAATTTGTTTAGCATACTCATCACATTGTGTGCCAATATAGCGATCAAGTGTAACTTTCAACAGATCCGGCGCATCAAAAGAAGGAGAATTTCTTAATTCCCAGCCAAGAGCTATGAAACGATTAAATTGATCACCACTTTCAACTGGCAGGCATGCTGGTAGCACATAATCCGAAAAAACCGCAGTACCATTTAACTCCACCAAACCTATATCATTATAGTCATATGGTTTGTTGTAGTTTGGATGTGAAATATTGCGTTTAACGCCATAATCAACGTGCTTTGTATCATCAGTTGTTTTAAATAATACAAGTTCTCCCAGACGTACGATGTTTACTACATTCCTATATAGTGAAAAAACAGAAGAAAACAAATTTTAAATAAAAACGATCTTTTTTCTTTTAAATATTGTACTTTTTCATAGTTTTACGTCATCAGTTTAAAATATCAAGAAAAAAGCTTAGGCGGTAAAAAGCTTAAGCTTAATGTATACATAATTGTTTTATGAAAAAATGTCTTATCTTTGTTCGGACTAAATTTCTGTCCGGCTGATAGGGAGAAGCTGTTTTGTTGTGACCCTCGATCTACATTATTTTACATATCCCCAAGTTCAAGTAATTTAACTGTTGTTGATTAACTTTGATGCATATAAATACTATCTTTGCTAAGTTCAACTAAAGTGTCGATTTTACAAAATAAATAGCTATCTACTTTAAGTTTCGATCAGTGTATTTATCGATACGTGAACTTTTCGATAAACTAAAATATATATTTCGATAGCCTTTCAAAAATTGTCTCAAAGCCTTTGAAAGACATCAGACAGAAATATAGGTTGAAATAGTTCTTCGATAGGCAGATTTTGATGCGTCTGTAAACTCTGTATGAACTCCATATAAAAAAGAAGCTACTCTACTAGATATCGTAAAATTATCAGTATACTCACGAAGTTTGAAAACAATTAGCAGCAGTCAATACAAATGTATAGCTTATCAAAGTTCCACCACAAAACCAAACCGTTTTATCGGCAACACCCGGTGTGTTGCCAATTATGGCCATATGTGGAAATTCCTTTGGCTTAACAGCGGTACGACCATCAATAAGAGGTGCATGTGGCTTACAAGTGTTTATACGGTACACCGTATTTTCATCGCTAACCCTACCTTCATATCTGAAAACTTTTTCAAAAATTAGACTCTTATAGTGCTGGCACACTAAATGAAACAAAGGAAAGAGAAACAACAAAATTGAAAATTAAAAGTTAAGAGAATTAATTTCAATGTTATTTTGATTCATAACTTACTGTTTTCATGTTTCCTTCGAGACGGTTTAGGTGTTGTTGTTGAGCTGAAAGCTGCAAAATGTAATGATTTGTTAGGAATTTTCTGTTTATTATATTATTAAAATAACATTGGAATTTATGTACTCACATGTTTGCTGCGATACTGCAGGTTGAATTTGCCAAGATATGCAGATCAATAAAATTATTGAATATTTTAAGAGAATTGAAAGTGACATCTTACGAACGACTTATGCTAAATGCGTTATGTCTCGTCAGACACTAGTAATCGACTGAATCAATGCTCGAGCTGAAGTTAACAGAATTACATGCAATTGATTCTACGAGATCACGATCAAAGAGAGTCGGAATCTATAATGAAGTATTGAATTTGATTGAACGGCAGTTAGCTAATTTGTTCAGCACTCAGAAGGCATTGCCGCTAAATTTCGCGGCAAATAACTTTTGAGTTCTGAATGAAAATATTGCCTAAAGGATATAGTGAAAATTTATTTGTATTTGGTTGGAAATATCGAAAAAAGAGAAGATAATTATGTCGATGTAAATTTGGATTTGGAGTCTAGTTCATAAAACGTTTATTTATATTTAAGCTCAATAACATTGTTATACCCTCATCCACTATTTGTTTCACAGAAATACCTAACTACGTATGTAATTTAAATAGCTGTGCACTATTCAAAACGTCTGATATACAAACACATACATATGTACAAATATATAATGCCGCTGCAGCTCGAGCATAATAAGGTTGCTGAGCTAATAATCTCGCGAACTAACTCAAATGCAAATTTTCTTATTCGGCTTTTCTCTTTTTGCTACAGAGAATTTCGTATCAAATTCATTAATGGCCAAGTGCAATAGAGAGAGGTATTGGATTAAAACCAATGTTATGACGTATCTAGAAGTGATCGAAAATGTGCTTGAATTAATTAATTAACAGTACCAGGAGACCGACACTAGATTGGTTTTTCGTTTTAAGGCTTAGAAGTCGAAAAAATATGCAATATGTTGAAAAAAGTGAAATGAGGTTAAATACATATGAATGTATGTCGAAAAATGGAAAATATTTAAAAAAATGAAAGAGGTTCATAAAATATGGAAAACATAGTAAAACATCTAAAGAGGTTAAAAACATGCTGAAAATATTCGAAAAGTCGGAAAAATATAGAAGAGATTGAACAAACTTCAAAAAATTTTAAAACAGGATAAAAAAGCCGAATATATTTAGACGACCAGTAACTCTTAAATGTATAACAAACGATACCATAGTATACATACATATGTGTTAACCGTTGAAACATTACAGTCAGGATGAGTTTCTTCTCTAGGCCTTCTTCCTACAAAGTGGGTCTTATCAGTCATAACTTAGAAAACGGACTCGACAGAAAAGTAAACTTGCGGAAAAGTTCTTATGCATTGCAGTTGCCGCCTAAGTGCGGAATTCACAATAGTTCTATTCAAAGCTATATTTCAGTGCTTCCAAAATGCTTGGCAAATTAATTTTTAGCAGTGATCTTTAAATTGTGCAAGCGCATGCCCGCACTCGGTAAGTGATTTCTGTTTTGTTTTTCTATAATTTATTTAAATTTTTTCGAATATTTTTTTTTTCATTATAATCATTGTTGTCTTTCTGCAAATAAGACCACGAAATGTTAGTTAAAATATTTATTATCGTTTCTTTCGGTCTCCATATAAAAGTAAAATATAATTCTCAACTTAAGGCTGACTATGAAAATGATAAATTTTGACTTAATCCTCATTTCAAACTGGATTGAAAAGAAAAAAAGTTATAAATAATATAATTATTTTGAAATGATTTATTGTAATTTCAATAACATTTATACACGTTTTCATCTCTTCTACCAAACATTCTCCTCAATCCAATCAATGTAGTCATATACTCGCGTATAGATTCCTGGTATATCAGAAAGACCGCAACCTGGGCCAGTCGAAGTAACACCAACTACTTGAAACATGCATGTAATATTGCTGTGTTGCAGCAACGGTCCACCAGAATCGCCCGTACACGTATCTTTTGCCTCTGGAGAACCAGCGCAAAGTTGTTCTTTCTCAACGAGTCCACGTGGTAGCGTCGAACTTTGCTTAGCATACTCATCACATTTGGCGCCAACATAGCGATCAAGTGTAACTTTTAGCAGAGCTTCCGAACCAGCAGCAAAAAAATCTGTTGAACCCCAGCCAACAGCTATAAAACGATCAAATTCCTCACCACTGCCAATTGGCAGGCATGCTGGTACCACGTATTCCGAAAAATTTGCTCTACCATTAAGCTCCACCAAACCTATATCATAATAGGCATATTGATTGTTGTAGCTTGGATGTGAAGTATAGTCTTTAACTTCAAAATCAACAGGCCTTGCATCATCAATGGTACTACCGAATACAAGTTCTCCCAGACGTACGATGTTTACTACTTCCCTATGTTGTGAAAAGATAAATAAAAGTTTTAAATTAAAACGTTTATACAATTAATTGTGAAAGTTCTATATATATTATATAAATAGAAGTTGACAATGTTTATATACAGGGTGCACTAAAAATCGAAAGTTCTTGACTTTATACTTATTGTTTCGCTTATTAGCCATATTTTCTTAATTGAAACTTTTTTTTATGAATTAAAAGTTTAAAATGTTGCTTAAAAATATATTTGTTATTATTTGCAGAACTTATGTTGCCCTCAGAAGCTTAAAAACCGTATCTCAGTGTTACTTAGTTTCGAGAAAATTTATGTTTTCTTAATGTAATTTTCATGAAATGCCTCTGAAATTGTGATAGAGGAAATTCTCTTAAGAGATTCTTCATATGTTTGCAATAAGATATCGGCATTTGGCGTAGTTTCTTAAGCTATCCGATGCCAGTATATAGCTGTCTTAAGATTATTAGAGCAAGATTTTGAGTTCACAATTTGAATATTTGATATGCCAAGATTTTCGAGTCGAGCCATCGACTCTTTGAAATCTCAAAAATCACTTGTGCCCAAGCCCCCAAGTAAAACTACTATTTTTGGCTGTTTTAGTGGACAATTTTTTTTTGAAATTTGATTTTGAAGTTCTCGTTTTATAAACTAATGAAGCCAATTTTACAATATAAATATCTATCTGCTTTAAGTTTCGATAAGCGCATTTATCGATAAGTGATTTTTTCGATAAGCTGAAAGATATATTTCGATAGTCTTTCAAAAATTGTCTCAAGCCTATGCTGTGTGAAGGATATTAAACAGAAATTTTGGTTGAAATAGTTCTCCGATAGACATATTTCAGATTTTGATGCATCTGTAAAAATCTGTTTGAGCTCCATACAAAAAATATATCGTAAAATTATCCGCTTATACTCACGAACTATGCAAACAATGAGCAGCAGTCAATACAAATGTATAGCTTATCAAAGTTCCACCACAAAACCAATTCGTTTTTTCTCCATCACCCGGTGTGTTACCCAATCTGGCCATATGTGGAAATTCCTTTGGCTTAGCAGCAACACCGCCCACAATAAGAGGCGAATGTGGCGCACAAGTGTCTACCCGATTTATAATTTCTTCACCGCCAAAATTCAAACCACCATATGTGTAGACTTTTTCAAAAACTAAACTCTTATATTCCTGGCATTCTAAATGAAACAAAAAAACAAAAAAAAAAAAGAGAACAAACAGAATTAAGAGAATTTATTTCAATGTTATGACTTACTGCTTTCATGTTTCCTTAGAGAAGGTTTCGGTGCTGGTGTTGTTGTTGTTGTTGTCGTTGTTGATCTGAAGACTGCAGAATGTAATATTTTGTCAGTAATTTTCTGTTTATTAAATTATGAAAATAAAAATGGAATTAACTTACATGTTAGCTGCGATACTGCAGGTTGAATTTGCCAACATATGCAGACCAATAAAATTATTGAACATTTTAAGAGAATTGAAAGTGACATCTTACGAACGACTTATCCAAATGCGTTATGTCTCGTCAGACACTAGTGATCGACTGAATGGCTCAGCGCTCAAGCTGAAGTTAACAGAGTGAACTGCTATTAATTCTACGAGATCACGATCAAAGAGAGTCGGAATCTATAATGAAAGTATAAATTTGATTGAACGGCAGGTACCTAATCTGTTCAGCACTCAAAAGACATTGCCGCTACAATGCGCGGTAAAGGCCTTTTTAAGGGTAAGTAAGTTTTGGGTGCAAAGGGGATAGTGAAAATTTACAAAAAGTAAATATATTTTATATGGGTGAAAATGTCGAAGAAAGCTTAGAGAAGCTGAATATGTTAATGTAAGGTGAAATAGTTGAAAAAAATCGAAAAAAGTGAAAAATGTTAAAAATTTTTTTTAAGTTGAAAATTCTTAAAAAAAGTTCAACTAAGCCTAAAGAGCTGAAGTTAGTTCGAAAAGTCAAAAAAAAAAAATAAAATTTAAAAAACCTTAAAATGATTGAAAAATTCGAAAAAAATAGTTCATAAAAATTAGAAAATGTTGAATTAATTTTCTAATGCTGTGGCAAATTTTTCACTTTATGCGTTTTCTTCCACATAAGTATTAATTGAGGTCCGCTTCGCGCGATCGCACTTAAAGGTATGACATTTGAATTTTTTTTTCGGCCAAGGTTTCAACCAGCCTTTGCACCGCCACTGCTGCAATCATTTGTGATTATTGTTATTATTAAACTTTTTTCAAAGACCCCCAACAATCAACAAGAGTCATAGAAACCTAAACATCAAAAGCTTTAAGAAAAGTACTGTAGTGCAGCAGCTGTGAAGGGGGATGGAAAACGATTCTCGGTATTCATTGAGATTTGCAATTAAAATTTGAATTGATCAGAACTGAGCGGTCTTTTTTCAGTAGACTTTTATTTGTAAACTTCAAAACATTTTTCTGATAATATGTGCAATCCAAGTACGATTCTAAAGTCAGTATAGTACAGTATAGTATAGTATAGTATAGTATAGTATAGTATAGTATAGTATAGTATAGTATAGTATAGTATAGTATAGTATAGTATAGTATAGTATAGTATAGTATAGTATAGTATAGTATAGTATAGTATAGTATAGTATAGTATAGTATAGTATAGTATAGTATAGTATAGTATAGTATAGTATAGTATAGTATAGTATAGTATAGTATAGTATAGTATAGTATAGTATAGTATAGTATAGTATAGTATAGTATAGTATAGTATAGTATAGTATAGTATAGTATAGTATAGTATAGTATAGTATAGTATAGTATAGTATAGTATAGTATAGTATAGTATAGTATAGTATAGTATAGTATAGTATAGTATAGTATAGTATAGTATAGTATAGTATAGTATAGTATAGTATAGTATAGTATAGTATAGTATAGTATAGTATAGTATAGTATAGTATAGTATAGTATAGTATAGTATAGTATAGTATAGTATAGTATAGTATAGTATAGTATAGTATAGTATAGTATAGTATAGTATAGTATAGTATAGTATAGTATAGTATAGTATAGTATAGTATAGTATAGTATAGTATAGTATAGTATAGTATAGTATAGTATAGTATAGTATAGTATAGTATAGTATATGAATAGTATGGTAAAATAAGGGTGGATACGCCACTGCATTTTTAAATTGAGCTGATACTTTTGATTTAAGGGAAACTTTGTGTCGTATTTCGCTCTTTTAATAGATTTTTTGCAAAACGATTACTTTAAATTTTATATATTAATTTTTCAAAATTTCAAAGTTATTTGGAGGTTAACGACACATAAATATATTATTTTATATATAAACTCAATAACACCGTTATATCTTCATGCAATCTATATATTTTCCAAATAGAAACTATTTGATTCACATAAGTACCTAACTACGTATGTAATTTTAATAACTGTGCAATATTATGACGGACTTCAAAGCGTCTGATGTAAAAGCACATTTGTATAGATAATGCCGCTGCAGCTCGAGCATAATAAGGTTGCTGAGCTAATAAGCTCGCGAACTGAGACAAATGCAAATTTTCTTATTCGGCTTTTCTCTTTTTGCTACAGAGAGTTTCGTATGAACTTCATTAATGGGCGGGTGCAATAGCGGTATTGGATTAAAACCGGTGTTATGACGTACTACATAGAAGTGATATAAAATGTGCTTGAGTTAATTAACATATTTTTGTGAGCACGTTAGTAACTGTTTTACGCACGATTTGTTTGTACTTAAATTATAAAAAAATTGTCTGTTTAGGTTGTCTTTGTCAAATGTACTATGCCTAAATGATCGGAAATTCGAATGTATATAGCTAAACTGGATTTTGATCAAACGTGGGCAGTTGGTGCATTCGATAATAAAATTCAGATTATAACGGTTGATTTTTTTGCTATTTGTTTTTTCAGTGTAAGTTTTTTGAAATCTCACGCAGGTTTCGTAACATGTGTTAACATTAATAATGCTCAATAAGGTTTGCCATTTTACTATAAATAGATTAAAAAACGAATAGCGCTTGAAAATCATTGAATTTTATTATCAAAATTCGTTCACTGCGAGAAATATGTTTCTTATCGAAAAATGTTCTTTAGCAACGATGCTCAATGGGTACATCAACAAACAAAATTTGACCACACTAGAATATTTTGTGTGGGACTATGTGTAGGCTCTCTCTCTCGTGTACAAGGGCAAGCTAGCCACAATTACAGACAACATTACAGCTGCCACCGGTCGAAATGCTGGAAAAAATATGTCAAAATTGGAGTTTACGAATGGACCACTTCAGGCGTAGCCATGGGCAATATTTACATAAATTAAGCTTTAAAAACTAAATGGCAGCAATTGATGTATTGCTTTAAATAAATATTTTATTCATTATTGTAAATTTTTTGTTTATTTTTTAGTTTTCAAAAAACCAAATGCTTAAATAATCACACTTTATGTATCAACTTTGCCACATAATTGCATGAGCTCAGTGCCTGTTTTGATAAATTCGCACTTAAAAGTAATCATAACAATAATGTGACTAAAAGTGTTTTCGATTCTACAAAAATATATTCAAAAATACTCTTATGGGATTGCGCGAAAAATATGCATGAAATCAATAAAAGGTCACTGATGATTCCATTTAGCAATAGATGAAACCAGTATTACTGTTTTGCTTGTTGTTTTGTTCTTGTTAATTTTTTTGGTGTTATCACACACACAGTAAGCTCAATGCGCCGAATATAGAAAATAAACTGTTGGATCCATGATCCATGAGAAATGAGAACATTAACAGAGATCTTCATGATGACAACACGATTTGAAATCACAATTTCATTAGAAAAGTTGACATTCCCTAAGTAATTTGATGTCAAAAAACGTACAGAATGCGGCGAGAACTCAATCGTTATTGTATGATTTATACCAACCCTCGAAACTTTCACACATAAACTCAGTATCATATAAAAAATGCTTAATAATTTTTTTATTTATTTTACTTACTTGGCACATTCCAAACAATATTTTCAATCCAACCTATATATATACTAACTCTGACATAAACAGCTGGAATATTTTTAATACCACATGTACCTTGGCCAAACGAAGTAATACCCACCACCTGAAACATGCAGCTGAGCGTCGGATGTGGAACAAACAATGGACCACCCGAATCACCTGTACAGGTATCACTTGAATTGACGCGCGATCCAGCACACAATTGACTGCGAATATGAAGTCCTTTATCCAAACGCCTTGGTAAATCGACTAATTCTTGACATTCTTTATCATCAAAACGTTCGAGTCCTACTTTTTGCAAGTATGTTGAACTTGGTCCCCCCATCTTGGTGGATCCCCAACCAGCGGCAGTGAAGTACGTGTAATCTGTACCATTGCTTGAAGGCAGGCAAGCTGGGACTACAAATTCGTTCAGCTGTGCCTCTCTATCGAGCTTAACCAAGACAATATCATTGTAATATTTAGTATATTTATATGAAGGATGATCTATTTTATTTTCTATGACAAAGTCTTGTGTTAACGTTTTGTCAGACTCTGTACTGTGATCAAGCTCGCCAAGACGTACACGATTAGGTATACTGAAAAGTAAAAAACAAAAAAAAAAAATTTGGATATGCCATTCAATTGAGAAAGTTCTTTGATTACTTACGGATCTTCCCAAAAGCAATGTGCTGCTGAGAGCACATATTTCAGACTAATGAGTGTACCACCACACATCCATTCTATAGTTTTGTTATCTTCTTGCACAGCTCCTAAAAGCGCCATGTGTGGAAATTCTCGTGGTTCAGCTCTAGTACCACCAATTATAAACGCTTGAGGATCGCATTTTTTATAGACGCGATCATTGTAAGCAATACACTCTGCAATTGTTGAGTTATATAAATTGTAAGCAAAATAAGTTATAGCCCACTTACATACCTTTTTCATGAAACTTTAGCGTATTCGGATTGGCTGTTGTTAAACCAAATCTACTGGTCACTTTTACGGGGCAACATACCGTGGATGTGGTGCGGTTGCAATATTTAATGCGACTGAAAATTACCTGGAAGTTGTTTCTTAGTGGTGGACATTCTAAAATCGTTGTGCATGAACTTTCGCACTCAATACCTAATAAATAAAAAATTGAAAATCATATGCACATTAGTTATATTAGTTTTAAGCCAACATATAAGATATATATAAAATACAAAAAATAAATTTTATATAAAGAAAATCTGTGCAGGAATAAAAGTACAGTCGCTAATAAAATATTTCATAGCGACAGTAACACAAATAGAATAGCAATAGGATCCTGTCATCAGCATTACTCGATACATAAATAACATAGTTTACTAACAACAAACGTAGGTCAAAAGCTATACAGCTGATAAACACAGAAAGTACCGTTATAAGCGTGCAAAAACAACACGAAGAGAGTTCTGGAGCAACCAGCAAACCTTCACTATTTTTGTGCGATCAGCAAGTAGTCAAACCAAGTAATTGTTCCGAATTCAGCAGTTGGGAAAAAGCTTGGCAAGTCAAGCTGAGTACAGCCAATACTAGGATTCATGTGAGTAAAAAGCTCAAAAGGGTAAAAACTTTGCTATGACTTTACTCCAGGAGGTATAATTTCAATATATAACTAATATTTGGGTTTATACCTCCGACAATTTGGCATACCTAGTCCGAGTAAGCTATAATTATCTACTGAGACGTAAAAAGATCATGTATCACTAAAAAAAACTTTTTCAAATAATTAGTAATTGGGCTCACACACTTTATACTCAGCGCCGGATTAAGATTTTGCAGCGCTCGAGGCTAAAAACTAAAAAGGGGCCGCCCCATAACATTTATGCTTAATTTTATGATAAAAATAATATAAAAATGTTTTATCACAACTGCAATTCACAAACAGCGTTAAAATGCTGATAGGGGCCTGCAGTAGCCCTTCGCAAAGTGCATATGTAATTGATGGTGTAACGAAAAAAAAGTTCCTCCTTTTTTCCTTTCACTGAAAATATCCATTAGTTCATACAACATCTTGCTATATTTGGGACCCCTTTGAACTCAGGTTTCAAAGCCCTAGCAATACCACTACACTTCCTTTAATACCTTACTCTAGCGCTATATGGGAGTCGTCTTGAGCTCGGGACTATAGCCCCCTTAAGCCCTAACTTCATTCAGCGTTGCCAAGATTGATATAACTCTGGCCAATCTGGAGAATACACTCGCTCACCCGGAAATCGAAATCTAGTGACGATTAATTTTCTAAGAAAATAAGCAAATCCGGTAGGATCCGAGAAAAATACAGCAGCTCAGAAAATAAGAAGCTCTACAATAAAATCATTAAAACACAGCCGCCACGTTGCAATGAAGTAATATTAGGAGTGATAGTATTACCAGTAGCGCACCTAAGGGAGGAGCCGCCACGGGCGGCAAAATGGTCCTCGTGTGCATCTCATCTTGATAGGGTTTTTGGAGGACCTTTTCTTTGAAGCAAATGATACATATGTAATTGCTGGGAAAGTCTTGATAATTTAGCAATTGAATATGAAATATCTCTCATCTTGCTAGAGTTTTTCGAGGACAAGAACTGAGTACCATTTTTTTTTGTTTTTTTTTCTACAATTTAAAAAAACCAAAAGTTTGTTCTGTTGCTAGGGGCGGCACATTACCTGTACGCCCCAGGCGCCCAATGTGCACGGTACGCCACTGAGTATTACACAAATCTGTTTAGTCGAATGTCTAGTATAAGAAAAGAATGCAATCTACCTTAAGGTTAGGGCCCACTGTTGAATTTGCAATGAAGCGAGCGTTTAAATTGATATTTTGAAATATATAATTTATTTATTATATACGAGAACGTAATCTTAATAACATCACATAATCCCGCAGAGATAATGATCTTGGAAAATGTGAATTCCGAGATGGATTAATCAAATTATCAACACTCGCTTTTTTATTTTTGTTTTGATTTGTTTTTGTATTTGTATTATTCTCCACTTACTTGAATCTTGTATTTGCTGTTGACTTAGGTGAAGAACACAGATTAATTGTAAAAGCAGCAACTTTTTCATTCTTTAAATATGAAATCACGGCAATTCAGAACGTGCACCGTAGAACGGCAATTAGAGACTGATAATTTTACAAATACGAGGTATCTCGTCAATTTCATCTTTCCACTTCGCTCTACTTTACAGTGAGATATCGCTTTACAAAGAGATCAAATTTGAACTAAGCCGAGCTTAATGAACCTAACCAATACACTGTAGGTCAAAGAGCACACTTTTCTGACAATTTATGCAAGTGTTGCTATTTAATTTTCTGTTAATGTAATTTTCTGTAACGGAGAGTACTTCAAAATAAAGAAAAATGCATTTGTTTTTTTTGGAAAAGATACTCGTAAGAAGCCATTTCGTAGGTAAGCCCTTTGCATTGCTGGATCCGTTCGTTTGAATTTGTTTTAAATGCAGGTTACAAATACGGCGTCAAAAAAAAAAAAAAAAAAACACAAATGTTGTATCATAAATTATGACAAAATGTAGTACGTACCATTTTTGACCCGGTAGTGTAAGGTTTAAGATTTTTGTCAGATTTCTTCTTTAAGTCTAGAGTCAACATTAATAATACATTTCAAGTAAATCACCATGATAATATAGCTGTTATTAGCTTTGGCCAGAAAAATGTGCTATTTGACCTCTAGTGCAATAGATCGATTAAGACGTAACAAAAAGGAAGAGCAACTATGCAAAAAAAGAGAAAATTAAAGAGAAAATTTTCATTTGACTACTCGTATTATCAACGTTGATTTCGTTATCAGTTACGCATGTTGATCAATATTGCATTTTATATGATTTAATTTTTGAAATTTAAATTACATATTTTATTTCTCAAGTTCATCGCTTTGTTCAAATTTTTATTACTTTTTGATATATGAACATTTCTACTGGCGGAATATGGCAGAGAAATATACTGGAGTGAATTGGCTGATAAGCAATGATGATGCTTTTATTGGATTAGTCAACATTTTTCGACTTATTCAACATTTTCAATATTATGGACAAAGAAATAGCACACTTGGTGTTAATTTTAAAGAAATCAATTTTATTTAAAATTTCCGATAAAAATGTTTGATTTACTTAAGTAAGAAATTAATTTAGGTAACATAGGCATTTCATGATACAGAAACAGCTGGACGTAGAATTAGCACACTTGTTAAGATATCTTAAAAAAAAAAACAACGTATTGACGTGAAACAACTTGTATTTACTTAAAATGTTAATATTTTGTATCGTGTGACCACGATTATTCCTATTATCTGGTGTTGAATTTACGCATATCAAAAAATGTTTTCAGTAAGATGGGAAAAAATGACAAAAGAAAGACAGATGAGCAGAAAAAATAATATCAAATAAAAAATAACTAATATTTTATTTATTTATGATTTATTTCATTTACTTGGCACATTCCAAACAACATTTTCAATCCAACCTATATAAATACTAACTCTAACATAAACAGCTGGAATATTTTTAATACCACATGAACCTTGGCCAAACGAAGTAATACCCACCACCTGAAACATACAACTGAGCGTGGAATGTTGAACAAACAGCGGACCACCCGAATCGCCTGTACAGGTATCACTTGAATTGAAGCGCGATCCAGCACACAATTGACTGCGAATATGAAGTCCTTCATCCAAACGTATTGGTAAATCGACTAATTCTTGACATTCCTTATCATCAAAACGTTCGAGTCCAACTTTCTGCAAGTACGTGGAACTCTGACCTGCCGTCTTGGTGGCACCCCAACCAGCGGCAGTGAAGTACATGTAATCTGTACCATTGCTTGAAGGCAGGCAAGCTGGGACTACAAATTCGTTCAGCTCTGCGTCTCTGTCGAGCTCAATCAAAACAATATCATTGTAGTTTTTTTGAAAATTATATGTTGGATGTGGTATGTAATTTTTTATAACAAAGTCTTGTGTTTGCGTTTTATCTGACTCGGTACTGTGATCAAGCTCGCCAAGACGGACACGATCAGGTATACTGAAAAAAAAAAAAAAATAATAAGGACATGCCATTCAATTGAAAAAGTTTCTGCTCTTAAGATCCTTGAATACTTACGGATCGTCGTAAAAGCAATGTGCTGCTGAGAGTACATAATTCAGACTAATGAGTGAACCACCACACATCCAATCTATAGTTTTGTTATCTTCTTGCACAGCTCCTAAAAGCGCCATGTGTGGAAATTCTCGTGGTTCAGCTCTAGTACCACCAATTATAAACGCTTGAGGATCGCATTTTTTATAGACGCGATCATTGTAGGCAATACACTCTGCAATTGTTGAGTTATATAAATTGTAAGCCAAAGAAGCTATAGCCCACTTATGTACATACCTCTTTCATGAAACTTTAGCGTATTAGGATTGGCTGTTGTCCCACCAAATCTACTGGTCACTTTTACGGGGCAACATACCGTGGATGTGGCACGGTTGCAATATTTAATGCGACTGAAAATGGCCTGGAAGTTGTTTCTTATTGGTGGACATTCTGAAATCGTTGTGCATGAACCTGCGCATTCAGTACCTGGTAAATATAAAATTGAAAATGATATGTACATTAGGGTGTCTCTTATAAATAATATAGGAGTCTTATGGCGATCAAATAGTAACACAAATATGTGGAATAGCATTCGAATAAGAGATTGCTTAGCAATACTTCAGTCATCAGCATTACAAGATACATAAATAACTTAGTTTGCCAACAATAAACGTAGCATCATAGTACGTTCGTTAAAAGCAATACAGCTGATAAATACCGAAAGTACCGTTATAAGCAGCACGAAGGGCGTTCTTGAGAAACCAATAAAAAAAATAAAAAGTTTGGCCGTAAATTTATGTTAATAAGTTTGGAAAAAAAATCATTTTTATTTTTCATATATCCCACCAAAAACATTGGCAAGCCACATTTCCTGGAACTATGTCCGGTTCCATCCGAACGGGTAATTTCTTACAGCACCGCCAGCGTGATATTTTGACCTCTAACAAACCTAATTTGCAAGCATGCGGCGTTTTTATTTTGTTCAAATGGGGTGAATTTCCATTGATCCAGTTAAGGGGGAGATGTGGTGTTCCCGCTCAAAATTTGTGGCGACTCAGGGCTCATCTTGTTAAGAAACGTCCAAATTCAATAACTCGCCCGGATATCGAATTCTTGTGACGATTGATTTTCTAAGAAAATAAGCAAATCCGTTAGGATCCGGAAAAATACAGCAGCTCAGAAAATAAGAAGCTCTCTACAATAAATAAATAGCTGTGTTCAAAATCTTTTTTTTAATTATATTCCCTCCAACAAGTTTCAAAGAAATAAGTGAAGCTGCCAGTTGCAATAAAGTAATGTTAGGAGTGATGGTATTACTAGTAGCGCACCAAGGGGGCGGTCGCCCCAGGCACAACCACTTGGAGGGCAGCAAAATGGTCCTCGTGTGTATCTCATTTTGGTAGGGTTTTTTGGGGGACCTTTTTTTTAAATAAATGATACATAATTGGTGGGACAATTGAATGTCTCATCTTGCTAGGGTTTTTTGAGGACAAAAACTGAGTACCATTTTTTTTGTTTTTTTTTTAGTCGTACAATTTGAAAAACCAAAAATTTTTTTCTGTTATTAGGGGACGGCAAATTACTTGTGCGCCCTGGGCGCCTAATATGCACGGTACGCCACTGAGTATTACACAAATCTGTTGAGTCGAATGTCTAGTGTAAGAAAAGAATGCGATCCACCTTAACGTTAGGGCCCACTGTTGAATTTGCAATGAAGCGAGTGTTTAATTTGATATTTTGAAATATATAATTTATTTATTATATATGAGAACGTAATCTTATTAACATCACATAAACCCGCAGAGATAATGATCTTTGAAAACGTGAATTCCGAGATGGACTCGTGTTTCTATCAATATCACTTAATTATTTTTGTTTTGATTTGTTTTTGTATTTGTTATTGTATTTGCTTTTATTCTCTGCTTACTTGAATCTTGTATTTGCTGTTGACTTAGAGACGTCAGGTGAAGAACACATATTAATTGTAAAAGCAGCAACTTTTTCATTCTTTAAATATGAAATCACGGCGATTCAGAACGTGCACCGTAGAGCGGCAATTAGAGACTGTCAATCTTAAAAATACGAGGTATCTCGTCAATTTCGTCTTTTCACTTCGCGCTACTTTACAGTGAGATATCGCCTTACAAAGAGGTTAAATTTGAGCTGAGCCGAGCTTAATGAACCTTAGCAATAGATCGATTAAGACGTAACATAGTGAAGAGCTGTTTTTGCAAAAGACATAATTTTAAGAGAGAACACTTTGTATTAAAGAGAAAATATGCAAGTGACTACTCGTATTATCAACGTGGATTTCGTTATCAGTTACAATTTTCAAGTTGAAATTAGGCATGTTAATCAATATTACATTTTATATGATTTAATTTTTGCATTTTTGCAAATTAAATTGCGTATTTTATTTCTCAAGTTCGTCGCTTTGTTTAAATTTTTATTACTTTTTGATATATGAACATTTCTACTGGCGGAGTATGGAAGAGAAGAAGAGTGAATTGTGGATAAGCAATGATGATGCTTTTATTGGATTTTGAACATACTACTTTTGATATACAGCAATGGACAAAGAAATAGCACATTTTTTCTTAAGTTAAAAAAAAAATTAGTTTTATTGAAAGGAACTATGGACATACATAAAGTTTTAAGTCGAAATTAAAAACCTTTGAATTATTTAAAAAAAGGCTTACATGGCCTAAAGCCTTTATTTTGTATGACCGCTTCGCATTTGCGGCTCAAGTGCTCCACAAGCCTTTAGGAATGAATACCAAGCTTCTAGTGCTGAAGACCACAGTGCGTCAAAATTTAAAAAATTTTTTTTTTTTAAAGTTTTGCCCTCACATCATCCCACAAACTTTCTTTGGAAATTTTCTTGAAACTGGCCAATATAAAACGCTTATTTTCACTCCCTGAAGGCAGTTTCTTATGATCTTGGTTGTATGTTTCGGGTTATTATCATGCATAAAGGTTCATTTTATTGGTTCAAACGCAAAACGAATGGCTCCATCACATTAGTTAATTTAAAGACCTGAATCGGTCCATTTTTTCTTTTATTAATTCAATGTGTCTAACGTCGAGCTATGAAAATTAACCCCAAGTCATTTCCTGGTTCACCTTGGGTTCACTGTTTGATTTTTGGCCGACTAACAAATGTTTTTCCAGCTGGACCCAGTCGATTTATCTTTGTCTCATTAGTCCAAAGTATATTTTTTTCCAAAACTGGATATCCTTTCTTCTATGCTCCTTGACAAAGGATAAACGCTTCTTCACATAGCGGAGCAGTTTTTTTCTAATAAGCACAGAAATATCATGGAAAGTTTTTTTTTTGTTGAAATTATAACAGCTTTAATAAAGTTTCCCTGGACTATCGTCTACTAAAATAATCTTAAGTTCATTATTAATGTCTATTTTTATTTATCGAACATATGGAATTCTTAGCACGCACACGGACTATCTGTATTCTAATTGCATGCTGAATATAAAAGAGACTTCTTTATTCAATGGGAAAATTTTCAAAAGACCAGACCATGGCAAGAATGGCCTTTCATTTTAATGGACTTTGAATTTCGTACCTTTTTTCTTTCCCCACTTTTTGATTTGTTGCATGCGAGGAGTCCTATTATACGCCTTCTTATTTCACCTATAAATATTTGCATAATCCTTGCTAAGAATAAATAATCATTTTTTCTGCATTTGATGTGAATAATTTGAGCCGATTTGAAATTAAAAGAATTTACAAAGTTCGAGCAGAGCGGAGCGTTTGTGTGACTAACATATCAAGTGCTTGTGCTATTCTTGCCACTTGTTGCATAAGTCCACTGTTGAGTGTCAATAACACTGTAGAGCTTTGAGAATGCGAATTGGTTATGCGGGAAAATTAACATCTTGAGTGGGTTGGCTGAAATGTACCAATATGCTAAGAAGTAAATGTCACAAAGGTTATCAGGTTACTAAGTACTTATATATTTGCGAGTTTTCCAACATTCTCGAATAGTTCAACTTTTACCGAATTTTTCAACATTTTCGACCTTTTTGAATTTTTCAACATTTTTCGATTTTTTCAACTTTTTTTTCTCGAATTTTTCATCATTTCTCGAATTTTTCAACATTTTCCGGCTTTTTTTGATAAGTTACGGAATTTTCACCATTTTTCGAGTTTCCAACAATTTTGAAAAATTCAAGTTTTACCGAAGTTTTCAACATTTCTCGATTTTCCAACCTTTTTCAACATTTTTCTGGATTTTCAACATTTTTCGAGTTTCCAACATTTTCGAAAAATTCAACTTTTACAGAATTTTTCAAAATTTTCGACTCTTTCATCATTTTTCGAATTTATTAACATTTTTCGATTTTTTCACCATTTTTCGTCACTTTTTTGGATTATCAACAGTTTTCGGACGTATCAAAACTTTTCGAACTTTCAACATTTCTCGATCTTTTCAACATTTTCCGACTACTTTAATAATTTTCACGGAATTTTCACTATTTTTTTGAGTTTCCAACATTTTCGAAAAATTCAACTTTTACAGAATTTTTCAACATTTTCGACTCATTCAACATTTTTCGAATTTAATATCATTTTTTCGATTGTCCAACCTTTTTCAGCGTTTTTCTGAACACACCAAAAATTTTCGAATTTCCAAAATTTTTTGAATTTTTCATTATTTTTCGATTTTTTCAACTTTTTTTCGAATTTTCAAAAATATCTCGATTTTTTCAACATTTTTCAACTTCTTTAATAATATGCGGCATTTTCGTCATTTTTCGAGTCTTAAGCATTTCCGAAATATTCAATTTTTTCCGAATTTTCCATCATTTTTGACTCATTCAACATTTGAATTTATTAACATTTTTCGATTTTCCAACCTTATTCAACATTTTTCTGGATTTTCAACATTTTCGAATAAATCAAAATTTTTCGAATTTTTCAACATTTTCGACTCATTCAACATTTCTTGAATTTTTGATGTTTTCGACTTTCCAACTTGTTTCAACATTTTACTGGATTTTCAACATTTTTCGAAGATATCAAAATTTTTCGAACTTTTAACATTTGTTGAATTTTTCAACAGTTTTCGTTTCTTTCAACTTTATTTCGAATTTTCCAACATTTTTTGAACATTTTCCAACTTCTTTAATAATATGCGGCATTTTCGTTATTTTTCGAATTTTAAACATTTTCGAAGAATTCAAATTTTATCGAATTTTTCAACATTTCCAATGTTTTTATACATTTATTTCGGTTTTTTCAAAATTTTTTTTGTAACTTTCAACATTTTTCAATGTTGTCAAGTCTTATAGATTTTTCTTGACACTTCCTTAGAACTCAAGCTATCGAGCTCATACTGTACTTGCTTATGCATGAAACTGTAAAGTACATGAATAACATATTTTACTTTTACTTGTAATAAATATTTTGTATTCAACTTTTTCGATTTTTTTTTTTGTAACTCTACAAAAGCCAATTTACATGCAGAATATTCTGCATCATTGATCTGAGTCTGGTCAGATTTGCTTTGTCCAGCCCACAGCGAAGGATATAAATCAACGGCAACGTCTTGGTGTAGTTCTTTCGTTAGTCAACATTGAACCATTACGGTTCGGTCATAGTGGTGAAAAACTTCAAATTGTTACCTATGAAGTTCGAGGATTGATTTGATAAAAAATTGTTCTAGAATTAATGAAAAATGCATTATAAAATGCTTTTTCTAATAGTTTTTTTGTGTAAGTGCATATAGAGAGTATACAAAGACAGAGAGAGAGAGAGACAAAAAAAAAAGGTTGAAAGTGCTTATGCATTACAATGCAAAATCGGAATATAGTGAAATTTCGAAGAAACAGCAACGAATGGAAGTTTTTAAGTTTAGTTAACATTTCCGGAGATCAACAATAAGCAATTGAAAGAACTAATCAACATTTTATGTAGAAAAAAACTTCCAAAAGCCAGAGGAAAACCCGTCAGTAGTTGTGCAGCTAATTTTTTTTGTCAATTCCGAAAACATCTTCAGACATATTGCCGTTTAAGGCTGGTATTCCAAAATTGTATATTGACACACCGATTGTTCGACACCATCCCTTAATGGAATGGAAACTTGGCATTAACTTCATATATTTAAATTTTTTTTTCATTTGGGTGGTACCACGCCCACTAAAATATATCCGTCTACATCTATGTCAGTTAAATTTTTTTTTAATTAACATCATCATCATTCAAGTTTATAATTGCGCGTTTAGTTCAGAAAAAAATATTCGCCAAAGCTGTGCTTTGATTTTATGGGAGACGTCACGCCCACTGATGCTATTTTTCCAACTTTTAGTTCACAAATACTTCTTCCATATTAAGTTTCATTATATGTTTTAAAATTAGCAGGTTTAATAACAGTTACAGCTAGAATTTTTTGAGCATATGGAAGTTGCCAAGCCCACTGTTGCATTTCCGTACAATAGCGTTCAGTTATGTCATAAAATTTTATGGGCGGTGCTACACCTTTCAATGTGTTTTGGCAGCTTAGGGTCTAAGACTTTATTTATAGCTGTTTTTGAAGCTGTAAGCTGCAAAAATTTTATTGAAATCATTGCCGCCGTTTTCAAGCTATTTTGAATCAAATTTTTAAAAAGTGTCACGCCTACTCTTCCTTTACGCTTTTTCAGGTATACTTTTTATACACGTCGTTATGACTGGTGCTCTACCTTGCGATACCTGCGGCAAAGAGTGTACCAGCGCTTGCGGCACTAAGTCATTTCGGTAAAAACTTAAATCAATAAGGGCATTTCCATGGGTCCCGTTCGACAGTGGAACATATTTAAGTGAAAAAAACAGACAAAATAAAACAGATTTTTATTTTGACAATAAGTTTAATTTATAGCTCCTAATTAGCTTTATAATTGGTGCTAAGGTTGTATTTGGGCAATTTTTTGTTTTTAAGATAATTGGAAAAAACCAAGGTGTCGCACGGGACAAAAACTTGCTTTTTCGTGGAAATGCCCACATGATAATTTTTTTTAAAAAAAAAACTTATTTTTGAAAATAAAATTAAATTTCCTATAGCTCTTGCTGTTTCAATTATCTACGTAAACGCACCGATCCTAATGTGCAGAAATTGATCACCAACAAGCGACTTATTGATTTTATACTCTTGCAAGGACGTGCTTTGTTCACACAAAATGAGCTGAGCCGTGAACATGACGATCGTTTTTTGATAAATCGACCAATGCAACGTAATGGCACACTACTGGATGATGGACCCCGTGCATATTTTGGCTAAAATCAAATGACTTTATGATATTGGAAATGAATCCGAAAACTGTTACTATTAATCGAAATTTGAAAATCTTCGAGTTTGTGTTTGAGAGGTTTGCTGTTGTTTCAAATATTTATTTGATATATTTTTATTTTTTCTAAATAACTATTGTATGTATTTAATAAAGCATTACACAATGAGTGTTATTTGAGACGAAAGTTTTTTCAATTTAAAGAAAGATTTGTTTAATTTTGTAATAGAATATTGCATGTTATCAAAATAAGTCAATGTGTTCGTGCGACACAATATAACCCAGTGTGAACTCGTTCGAACTCGTTTTCGTATGAAATTCCTCTCAAAAATGCGGAAGGATCGTCCGCTTTGTCAGATTCGTCTGGAACTCGTAACGGACTTTATATACGGATCCGTTCCGGATTCGTTTTGTAAATAAAACAGATCCATCTCGAACTCGCTTTCGTATGAAATTCCTTTTGAAAATGCGGAACGATGGTCCGCTTTGTCAGATCTGTCTCGAACTCGGAATGGACTTCATATACGGATCCGTTCTGGATTCATTTTGTAAATAAAACCGATCCTTTCCGGATTAGTTTTGTAAATAAAATGGATTCGGATTTGTTGAACGGATTTGTTTATATTGTGATAATTAAAATTAATAAAAGCAAGTGTTTTATTTTTAAATCCAGCATGAATCTTAGTATTAAATTGGTTTTATTTAAAAAACGAGTCAGTCTCGTGTCCATTTTATTTAAAAAAACAAAAAAAATCAGTCCGCCTCGAATCCGTTTTATTTAAAAACATATATCCCGTCTCGAATCCGTTTTATTTAAAAATAACGAGTCCATCTCGAATCCGTTTTATTTAAAAAACGAGTCCGCCTCGAATCCGTTTTATTTAAGAACAATGAGCCCGTCTCGAATCCGTTTTATTAAAAAAACGAGTCCGTCTCGAATCCGTTTTATTAAAAAGAACGAGTCCATAACGGATCCGTATATGAAGTCCATTCCAAGTTCGAGACGGATCCGCGCTGACGGATCCGTAACGGATTCGAAACGAATCCGCATCTGTTTTCGTGCACATTGGGAATACAAAAAATATCAATCGAACGTAATCGAGTCGTGTCGAATCGTATTTCGTGGCGTACACGCAGCCTCTGCTTGAGTGCTGCCGCCGTTACCCGCGGGCGGCAGCATGCATGATGCTGGCCTAAAGTGTCAAATATTATTAATAGAAGGCAATAATTGGGAAAAAAGAAATATGATGGAAAATATACTATTACGACTGTTGGGCAAATTGTGTTCAGGTGGCATCATTGAGTCTTACTCCTTTGAAAACGTTGATGGTTGGACTGTTAACATCAATGGGGATTGGACATTTGATTTGAAAGGAAATCAGGTAATGACGGTATACAATTCGACATTGTAGATTATATTGGGGACACCAAATTTTCAGCATTCATCCAAGCCGGAAGTGTGCGAAAAAATTATCAAAGGATCAACTGCCTGGGGCTTTTTTTTTTCAGTTTATGTTTTTTTTTTTTTCAACAATAAAAAAGAAACACAAATTTTGATTTTATGATCACATGCTTTATTGAACTTTTTTTTTCTTAGTTCCTTTTTTTTTTTTTGATTTTTTTTCTTTTTGCAATACACAATATACACGTTCTAAACTACAATGTTGCCACTTAATTTATTTTTTTTTTTTAAATATGAGAAAATAAATTTGTATATTTTTTTTTTTTTAAAAAAATTTAATACCCCCATTTTTGCTCCAACTGCTCTCTCAAAGATTTTTGCGTTCCAACGCTTTACGCTTGAGATTCGCTGATTTCGGCTGTTGCCTGCGTTTTGGCATCGCTTGAGCTTGTATCTTCCTTAGTACAAGATAAGCAGGGTATCTTTTCACGCAAAACTTGTTTGTATTTCGGATGACTATGAGAGAAAGGTTTTGGAAAAAATCAAAAATAAATCTTAAGAAAAACTTTCAAAACACCCACCTTAAGCCGTACACAATTGGATTGCAAACAGAGTTCGCTTTCGCAAAGACCGAACCGCAAATTGTGCTCAACGGCGACAAGTGCATCGATTCGAAGATGCCCGCATAATTGATAATCGTATATGGTGTCCAGGCAAGGAACCACAATGAGATCGTGACCAACGCTACTTTGGCCAATTTGATCTCAATGGACTTGCCCTTGTCCGCTTCGCTGGTACGTAATGAGGCAACATTCATTTTTTTGGCCTGTTCACGCATTGCTTGTTCGTGGGCGACAACTGCCTGTAAGTGTTAAGAATAAAGAATTTAATTAGAATAAATAGGGCACTAATAAGCCATCTGATGATCTGACTTCTAGACGTTTTGGAACTTTTCCGTTTCGCTGACTTCACCATCCCTTTTAGATAGCACATTTCGAACATATTTTTTTTAGTCTACTTTTGTTCGAAATATGTTTATCACTTTCGCTCATTTCAATCGACGATATTCCCCACACCCATAAGACCGTCCACGAAACTTACCTTCATGATATGAAAATACGAAAATATGATTGTCAACAGTGGTGTCATATACACCCACATAGAGTAGACAATAATGTACGAACGGTTCCACCAATCCTTGGCAAAATAATCTGTACCACATGCAGTCATATTACCCTCCGGTACGTAACGATTCCAGCCCACCATTGGCAGTATGGACCATGTACCGCATACGCCCCATACAAACATTAATCTCATTACAGCACCAGAGCTAGTCAGCGGTTTGCGTGCCATACCCTTGACAATGACATTGTAACGATCGCGTGCGATCAATGTCATCGACCAAATTGAAACACAGCCGAATAACGAACCGAACAAACCGTAAAGTTCACATAGAAATGGACCCATTATCCATGTACCGTAGAATCCATTGAGTACGACAGGTGGAAACATAGTGAACATCATCATAAAATCGGAGAAGGCTAAATTCACCACGAACATATTCGAGGGCGTACGCAGCGATTTGGTCGAGGTGAAAATGTACATCACAATGAAGTTACCGCTTAACGACATAATACCCAAAACGGTGATCACAAAGCCAATGATGCCAAACCAGATGGGCTCCATTGGTGCCCATTGATACCAATAGGGATCGATCATATGAGCGATTTCCGCTGGTACACTTTCGGCCAAACTGAGATTGTGGCCATTGGAGCCGCGTAGATATTCGAACATTGGTGGATTGAGTGAAGCCATTGCGCTTGGATGTTGGAACTCTGTGCCAGAAAAATAACCTATCTCCGCGTACTGCAACTTTCTGCGTAGTGTTTTGTTTTCTTTGCACTTCTTTTTTTTGTCTTTTTTGATTTATTTAAAATTTGTTTATCCTCCTTTTTGTTTTTGTGCCGTCACCATGTTCCCGTAGCTTGGCCTGTTGACGCGAGCGTTTTTCGTACACTTTTGCGAAGAGAATCGTTGGCGCAATGTCTTTTATATTCGCGGTAATTTCGGTTTAAATTGGTTTTGTGTGTGTGCGTGTGAATGGCTCACTATAATCCAATTATAGTCCTTGCTTAAGTTTTATTTTGTTAACAATAAGTAATTGGCGGATTAGCGTTCGATTGTGGCATTTGGTTTTAATTGTTTTTTTATTTTTTCTTTACCGTAATGCCACTTAAATGGTAAAATTAACAAGTTATTTGGACAAAACCTATCGTTGAAATTTCAGGCTTATACCACAATCCATTTTTTTCCAAAAAATTTTGTTTTCTTGTGTATTACAATGTCTGCTTACTCATAATTACACAGACATCGTATATGTAGACAGTGGAGTACCTTGGATATTTGCCGCCCGAGGCGAAGAACCACGCTGTCGAGCGTTGTCTTGGAAAAATTGTTGTTGTTGTACCAGAAAAAGCAAAAACCAAAAAAAAGGTCCTTCGGATAAAATTTCTGAGCAAATCTTAATGAATACCGAGAACCATTTTCCAGCAAGGGGGCGACGGCCCCTTGTGCCCTACTAATTACGCCACTGCATACAAAGCAGGCCCAAGCGTATAAGGAATGCCAGCGACGATGTTAGAAAGGGAGATGAATGTTTGCGCTGATTCCAGATATAGAAACTCGGAATGACCGCACATGTGGAGAGATCGAATTCAACCTTGATCAGCTGTTTAGTGGACATGGAAATGCACCTAAGAACTCAAGTGGGCTTCGTGGAATTTCCCATAATAACCAGCCACGTAGCAAACATTTACGAAACACTAGACAAGTTATACAATCGGTTTCAGCGAATATGATGGAAGTTCAACTTGTTAGCAATCCTGCTATATGAAGAAAAGCTATAGATTAGACCACCGGCTGATAGACTTTTAAGCAGTAATGCTTTATCCGGCCTTTTGATGAAATAATTTTCGGTAGTTCCCGAAGAAACAATCCGATAAGAAGTGATGAGCTCTTCAGCAGGTTCAAGATATTTACCTTAAATATAAGTTATAAAATCTAATTGATCTGATTGATTGATTGACGTTAATCGTTAAAAAGCTTTTTACTTGACTTAGCCCTTAAATGCATAGCGTAACATATGTGGTACGTACCTAAAATCATAGTCAAGTCTACCCAAAAAACCTGCATCGCGTTAATTGTTGCTGCAACTTGTAGCAGGCATTACCAACTTTCACATAAATGTCTCTTCAGCTCTCTGATGTCCACTTTCAGTTCCCAGTAAGCTGTCAAAGTGGTCGAACAAACACGTGGTTGTGAACAAATTACTTAAAAATAATTTTAAAAGTGACCCTCATCAGTGAATTAAATATTGATAATATCCATTATTCATTTCCTATTTCATTATTATTCATTTTTCATTTAATTAATTGGGCTTAATGCATCGTGTACCATAATTGGTACGCACTGCACAAATCACACTTTCTGAACTTTTCCGGGAAAACGGTGCATTTCCCAGGAAAATCAATGCCCATTTAGTGGTCAGCGTTTGATTTAGCATATAAGGAGCTTGGTCTCAATATTGCGGGCTGTCCCCATGCATTTAAGGGTTAAAGCTTCAAGGTTAATAGCTAAGAAGGCTAATAGCTGTAGTAGCTAAACTTTATTATTATTATTATTGTTAAGTTAATCGAAATGTGGACGTGGCAACCATGAAACATTTTAAACAGAATGATTCAAAGTATATGTATGTTAC
The DNA here is from genome assembly GCA_949775025.1 of Tricholauxania praeusta. NCBI lineage: Eukaryota > Metazoa > Arthropoda > Insecta > Diptera > Lauxaniidae > Tricholauxania > Tricholauxania praeusta. Next base: position 156,492,275 of record OX459029.1, read on the forward strand.
GAAAGCTTTAAAGATCATTTTCATAAGTTACAAAAAGTAAAAAAAAATATATCAATAGCTTCGGCTGAAATTTTAGTTTAATGTAGCTTATCTCGTCCTTAAGAAAAGTCTATAACTTTACAAGTATCATATGTACAAGAATCATATGTACTCTTAGTATAAAAGATATGGAAGATCAAAAATGGATTATATACGTATATACGTATTATATATGTATGGCCAATTTGCTTGACATTCATTGACCTTTGGCATCATATGACTCCGAAACAAAGATCTTACATTCTACTAAAACTTTTATCGACCTAACCGAAAGCAATTTTTTTTAAGAAAAATTGCGGGGTAGTTACTTTGTTAACTTTGGGGGGTTGGGTCGAGAAAACAACCGCCCCAGACACATCCACTTGGGAGGCAACAAAGTAGTCCTCGTAATATCAAAGAAAAACGGGAATCGCTAAAGTTTTTTGTCTTTCGATTTTGTCTCACACTATATAAGGGGTACATATCACGTCAAACCTCACTGCCCAGAATTCAGCGTAATGGAATATAACGTGAGAGGACGTAAAAGTTTCGTAAATATTTGTTTTTGCGAAACAAAAAGTAAGAAAATAAATTTTGTAAATATTATATAATAATGGCTCAGAAATAAGAAGTCCGATAAAGTTTTTAAGTTGTTGGGTCTTAGTTCCCCCCGCATACAAATTTTGCGCATACTTTTTTCTAAAATATCATGCAGTGAAATCCAAATTCTGAAAGGTAGCTGCAACATCTTTAATTAATTTTACAGGTTCATCTTTTTTACCTATCAACACCATAACCAAATCAACATTATCTCACCGTTTTGTTTAGTCGTGGTGGTAGTACCAGCTCCCATTTTGTTGTCTCCATTCTGTTGTCTCAATTGAAAAGTTTCTTTGTTTCTTATTAAATTGGATTAAGAAATATGTACGTACGTATGCATGTCTTTTGTTGCTGTCTTGCTTATACATAATTGTTTGTCCCATTCTTACTATTGTTTTCACTTATAATTGACATATGAAATAAAATGTTATGATGGTGTAGTTAAAAAAAACTCTGTGAAATACTATAGAACTGTGACAAACTCATAGAAATGTCATGGAAATGTAAGTGCAAATATAGCACGGTATTACAGGATTAAAATATATATAACATATGTATGTCTGTATATATTTCAAGTGCATATATAGTGCAACTAGTCAAGTGGAAATTGCTTGTGGTTAATCCTGTGGTTTCAAAGAAGTTCAACGAATCTATTCTTATTTTCAAGGTCATTGTCAGCCAAGACAAGACACATTTCAAATAGAGTCGCTAAAGTAAGACAAAAGTGTTGTATGCAACACGTGATAGTTTTGGCAATTACTTCTAAGGGGGGATGGGGGCGGGGGCAGAGGTTACAGAAAATATTTTCAAGCCTGTCTTGGCTGCGAAAACTTAAATTCATTAATTTGCTTAGCACTATTAAAAAAATCATTCTGCTACTTTTGGTAGCAGAGGCTTAAAGCAATTTAGTTGTGTTCCCAAAATAAGTTATAGTCGATAAAATTTCAGCACAAACTCTATGTAAATAAACTCATACAAATTTCGAAAAAAAAGCAGAAAAATTGATTAGAACTTTAAGATTTCGCCTTCTATCATCTACGCTAATACATTTTTTTCATTATTATGGTTGATTTTTTTACTATTTGTTTTTTCAGTGTAAAGTTTTTGACACTTTGCGCATGATTCGTAACATGTGTTTACGCTAAAAATATTTAATAAGGTCTGCCATTTTATCATAAATAGATTTACAAACAAACAATGCTTGCAAATTATTGAATTTTATTATCAAAATTCGTGCTCTGTGAGAAATGTGTTTTTTATCGAAAAATTTTTTTCAGCGGCGAAGCTCATTTTTTGGGTACGTCAACAAACAGAATTGCCAAATTTTGTCTGTAGAACAGCCAGAGGCAATTCAAAAGCTGCCAATGCACCCTGAAAAATGCGCTGGTTGGTGCACTTTGTGGGTCGGTGGCATAATTTGTAAATAATAATGATATTCGCAACTTTACAGTCAATGCAGTAAGGTACCGTCGATGATAATCGATTTTTTTTGCCAAAAATGGAAGAATTGGACTTGATTGACATGTGGTTTCAACAAGACGGTACCACATGCCATACTGCACGCGATACAATGGACCTATTGAGAGGCGAATTTGGTGAGCAATTAATCTCACGTTTTGGAGCAGTCCATTGGCCGGCAAGATAATACGATTTGAACCCACTAAACTATTTTTTGTGAGACTACGTAAAATGTCTCGTGTACAAGGACAAGCCAGCCACAATTGCAGACAATATTACAGCTGCCATTGGTGAGATACCAGCCGAAATGCTGCAAAAAGTATGCCAAAATTAGAGCTTACAGATGGACCACTTCAGGCGTAGCCGCGGGCAACATTTACATAAAATAATCTTTAAAAAGTAAATGGCAGGAATTGGTGTATCGTTTAAAATAAATATTTTATTTATTATTGTAAATTTTCTGTTCTTTTTTTAATTTTCAAAAGCCAAACGTTTAAAAAATCACTCTTTTCATAGGTAGTTGAATTTGAAACTCGATTCAATATTTTTAATATTTATATATATTTTTTTAATATATTTCAACATTGTTATATATATTCTCCATTGTTTATTGAATTTATATGATTTTTTTTTTTGCATAAATTGCAAATAGCAAATGAAAATAATAAATCATATCGAATTCCTATACTTGCACGCAAGCGAAAGTGAAAATAAAAAGAATGTTGTTCAATTCCCTGATTTCAACACGACGATGCTTTCAATCATGCCGAACACATTCATGTGCTGTATACACGTGCTTATGTATATAATTTTTGTTGTTCCCGGCCAATAACTAGCAGCAGATTCATGATTTTCTGCAACATGAATCTGACAAAAGAACCAATACATTCATGTTTATATAAACTTTGATCGTCTTCAACATTAACATCTATTTGTCTCACCCAAACATAAGCATTGGTTGCGTACGTAACAGTAACAAAATCAAGCGGTAAAAGTTAGTGTCACAACTGCATATTTTCTGAAGCTTTTGTTTTTTTTTGTCATTTGCAAGACGAAATTTTAAAAGTTTGTGATTAACATTTGACGATTAAAGTGTTTCAATTATATTTGCTCAAATCAATAATAATTTTCACAGATTTTTTATGCTATTTACAAAGTGCCGAATATTTTATTCGTGTTTTAAGTGAATCCTCCGCCGCAGTCACCGATGAACAGTGTTGGGCCATATTTTGGTCAAGCTCGATAGCTTCGAGCATTACAGCTAAGGCTCCATTTAATCTTTAAAATTTCGAATATCAAACAAAGTTATGATGCAAATTTATAGGATGATTAGAAAAAAACAAATTTTGTGGCGTTGAAAATCGCTCGAGGTAAGTCCTTAAAATTAGAGATGACACTTTTTTCTTTGGCAGAGCTAAATATACCCAGCTGTCACTCGTGCTAGAGATGATACTAAAGACGGACGTTTCGTGTATTGGCTATAGCTATACGAAAAAAATACATACATGATAGTGCTCGGCGTTATGCGTTAAACAGAATACGAACGGATGACGGGAAGTCGTCAATGAATACCCGCTTTCAAAATTGTAACAGTTGATCTTTTGAATTGGAACAGAGATTGCGGCGGTCGACTGGAAAGCTGCTGACAGGTACCCGCCGATATAGATTTAATGCTATTTGCAACGTTAACGGGCGACGATCAGAGTTGCATTTCGCATCAACTCATGTCATTTTTTTGTATTTACATTTGAAATGTCAATGGGAACGAAATGGCAGCTGAATTTTCCGTCCGCCGACGTGATTGGGCTTACTCGAACGTTTCTGACGGGTATTATTTTGACAGCAAGTAATCGTAGACGATTTCTTGTCACCCATCCGAATTCTGCTTAACGCATTACTTGTAACTGCTGTTCCCGCAATTTACTTACTCTTAAAATAAGGATATATTCAAGATATCGTTTTAAATTTTTTGTTCTACATAAACCACCACAATTTGAGAATAGCGACATAAAAAAGAGTTGCATTTTTTTTTAAAAGTCCAAGAAGCTGGTTAATTCTTAATCAAGTACAGCCATTCAGCACACTTTCTGAGGTACATTTTTTTAATGGGTTGTAGGCAGGAAGGTGTCCTATGCTAGAATTTTCAAAGTTCTTTTGCTTTTTTTTTTACTTTTTTTATCCGACACTCAGAGTATATTCACTTTATTATTTCGTTTGTAACCCATTGAAGGGGGCGTGGCAAATATATATAATTAAATATGTATATTCTTGATTAGTGACACCAGTTGATTCGATTTATCCATTTCGATCTGTCCGTGTTTTTCTGTCTGTCTGTGATAATCACAATGAGGAAAAACCAAGCAAGGTAGTTAAATGAAACTCGGCAAACAGGCTACACCTTCAAAAAAACTTCTTGAAATTGAAAATTGACGAAATCGTTTTACAGACACGCCTAACGCCCAAACAAGTAAAACTTTCAAAACGCTATATTGATGTAGTTATTTGATGTAATGTAAAAAAATATCTTAAAAATAATGGGAAAAACTTAGATAAGCTCTAGAAAATAAGTTTGAGAACTTTGACTTGAGGGCGTGACATTTCGCATGCAAGCGAAAATTTCAAAACGCTATACTGAGAGGATTATTTATGATAATGAAGTACAAGAAATGGTTTCGTCTAGCATCAAACATAAAGTTAACGAATTTTGAAAAGAGGGCGTGGCCACTCCCAAGAAAGCATAAACTTCAAAGCAGGTTCATAGCATGATTTGAAATTGAGTAGAAACTCTGCTCAATACTCCCCACAAGAAACATAAGAAACACCAAACTAAGTGATGGTCACTCTAAAACTCAGTTATGCTTATTTGAGAGCTTTTAAAATTATAGCAAATGAAAACTTTGCTTTGTATAACTAATTTTACAGCTTTCATAGCAAAAGCTTTCACTAAAACAGACAACAAGAAACTTTTCACAGGCTTTTAAGTTTATTTATATGGTGTGCTGTGTAGTGGGGGGTGGGGGACATGCGAGCAAAAGTTTGTGTGAAAATTATAAAGCCAATTCGTAGACAACGGCAGCACGTGCAAAAAAAAAATTAAAAAAACTTTTTTTTTTGGCGCAAAGAAGTCCGACGCAATCGTGTCCGTACAGATTACGTTAAATATTTTTAAAAATAAATGGTTTTCTTAAAAATTCTTTATGGTTGAACGGTTCAGCTGTTCTTTAAGAAGTTGAGGCCATTAAAAACAACAAAAAATAGTACAAGGTTTTGAACAAAAATTTATTTATATTATGTACATAATATGGACAGACAGACATATTTTAATAGTTTGCGGCAATCATTCATCATAAACATATCGTCACCCCAATTTACATCATAATTATTGAAATTATCAATAAAACTTTGGATAGAATTAATTCCAGTTAAGAAGACTTAAAAATAAAAAAATTCGTGTAAAATCGTAAAGAAAATTTCGCCTAAAATAAGATGCAGGTAAAATTATAATTTAATAATTTAATTTAATTTAATTTATGTAATTAGGACATATAAGCTTAAAAAAGATCATAACTGATTTTAAATTTATAACAAAAAAAAAGTTTTATGAAAAATTTTCTGTTCAAACCTCAGATTTGACTGAGTCAACTAATTGGAAACAAAAAAATAATTTCCAAAAAATAAAAGCAAGAAGTCTTACGAGGTCCCTTTTTGCGAGGAACATTTTTTGTAGTCTCATACTTATCGAAATGATAAAGAGCACTGAATACCATCTTTTTGGAGCAATTTAGCTTTGTTGCCATCGCCTGATATCTCGTAGCCGTCTTTTGAAGCTCAACAATTGACTTACGCATGACCTGTGTACAACTTTTGGCCACTTTCCATGATTAAGGATATGCTAATAAGCAAATTCGGTCAAAAAGCGTTCATGCAAGCAATGACAATATCACAATATCGTTTCTGGAGTCTTTTATCAAGTTTTGTTTTATTTTTTGGAAACTATTTTTTTGTTTCCAGTTAGTTGACTCAGCCAGTGGCAGCGTTTTTCCCCATTATAAGTGGTGCCAAGTTCACTATAAGATAAGGATTTTCTTTTGAACACTTCCTTAGGGTTCAATCTATAGCTGTATCAAATTTTATACAAATGTATAATTTCCTGTTATAGGCGTGGCACCGAATACTATTGCCACAAGAAAAAAAAAATTACATTCAGCATTGCATGAAACTGACGCTCGTCTTTTGGACGAAAATGATAAATACCTGAAATTTTTGATCGTACAAAAAAAATTTAAATTTACCCTAACATTTTCAGCCATAAAAAATGTAATAAATTATCATATATAAGGTGATTTTAAGCAATTTTCTCTCAGGAAAAATTACCAAAAATGTGATGTTCCTTTTACATAGTTCTATGTAATAAATGCTGCACATATGTATGTATCTGATGTTGCCAAATAGCGCTAGATCTAATTCCTCAGTATAAGTTTTTATTTAAGAAATTTTATTAAGCAAAATGGCCAATTCATTCGTTACGTACCCAAATATAGCAACTTTAATGTCTCATTTTTGAAATGACAAGAGTTGTGAGTTTGCGGAAAATGGCCATATTTGAAGAAGTTGATTTCGAAGTTTTCGAGTAATGGTCCTGGAAGCTCTTAACAAAGCGTGATTTTTTAAGTCTTTGGTTTTTAAAAATTAAAAAAAGAACAGAAAATGTGTAAGAGTGAATGAAATATTTATTTGAGGCCACACATCATCTCTTGCCATTTATTTTTTAAAGATTATTTTATGTACATGTTAACAGCGGCTACGCCTGAGGTGGTTCAACCGTAAATTTCAATGTTGGCATAGTTTTTCCAGCATTTCGGCCAGTATCTCACCAATGGCAGCTGTAATGTGGCCTTCCAGGACTGCAATTGTGACTGGCTTGTCTCTATACTATACTATACTATACTATACTATACTATACTATACTATACTATACTATACTATACTATACTATACTATACTATACTATACTATACTATACTATACTATACTATACTATACTATACTATACTATACTATACTATACTATACTATACTATACTATACTATACTATACTATACTATATATAAATAGTTCCATGGTATCGTGTGCCGTGTGGCATGTGGTACCATCTTATTAAATCCACATGTAAACCAAGTTCAATTTTTCCATTTTGGGCAAAAAAAAGTCGATAATCATCGCACGGTAGCTTGCTCTATTGACTGTAACGTTGCGATTTTTATAATTTTTTAAAAATGTTGCCACCGACCCACAAACCGCACCAAACAGTGCTTTGTTCAGAGTGCATTGTCAGCTCTTGAGCTGCCTCTGGCTGCTCTTCAGACCGAATTCGGCAATTCTGTTTGTTGACATACCCATTGAGCCAAAAATGGGCTTCGCCGCTGAAGAACATTTTTCCATAAAAAAACATTTCTCACAGAGCACTAATTTTGATAATAAAATTCAATGATTTGCAAACTCTGTTCATTTGTTAGTCTATTTATGGTAAAATGGTAAGCCTTATTGAGCATTTTTAGCGCTGACACATGTTACGAATCACGCGTGAAATGTCAAAAATTTACAATGAAAAAACAAATAGAAAAAAAAAATCACTCAGTACTTGTAATCTTCTGTAATGAATGAAAATTTATACTGAAACAATATGACATACTATATTGCGTAATGCATCACGATAATGTGACGTCAATGTAACGCAAGATACATAACCCTTCATGCCTTTTTTTTTAACCTGAAATCTTTTCTGTTTTGATAGTTCTTTCGCGAGAACTTTCGAGGCTATGCATTACATTTGGATTCCTATAGATTTTCCGATAATTTTAGATTTCTTTTTCGATACTTTATTTTCATAGGCGATTTTTGATGATTTTCGTTGCTTCAACTTTTTAGACAATTTAATTGATAGAAGCATACATGAGTGCTTTAATAAGCAAACGATAAGATACCTATCAATTTTTGTGATAAATGTTTATTTGTAAAAAATGTGGCACAAAGCTTTTCATAAATAATCGATTAATATTTATATCGTCACTTTAAAATTTTTCGATACTGTTCGATATTGCTTATTTGACTTTTTTTAATACATTAAAATGCAATTCGATACTGCTCGACTTTGTCTATACCTTTTGAATTTTACTGATTTTATTTATGCTTTTTGACACATATCGATGTTTTCGATACTTTTTGACACTACTCGAATTAATGCACTTGATGCCTATTTACACTAACATAAGAAAGTGTTATAATATCACACAAAATTATAGCATTTTTTGTTTATCAATTTCGAAACGTTCGAAAAGTGGTAAACAAATCACATTTCCGAAACATTTTCTTTAAATTAAACTGGTGTCGTCTGGCAACTCTACAATTATTGCACTTTTCTAATCTGACAAAGGTCAGACAGCTAAGTTTAAATCTTAACTATTTATTATAATTAAAATCACCCACCGCAGCATTATTATCATCATCATCGTCATCATCATCAGCCACTTCATCTTTTAGCATCAGCGTTTAAAGGCATTAACCTGAACCGCCAGCAGCGCCAATGTTCACGTCAATATTTCGTCCAGCTGCTTGCGCGTTTGCTTGTCATTCCGCAAAAGTCGTTGGTCGTCGCCCCACTCCACTACTACACTGTCTATACGAAAGCAGCAGCAGCAGCAGCCTGCGTCCATTCACCGCTGGCCGTCCATTTGTTTATCCATCATCCTGACTCATGCAAGAGAATTGTTCGTTTGATTCGAAAAGTTTTTTCGTTGTTTTTTTTTTTCTTTTTCATTTGAATCCAAAGGCGTATGGTAAACGTAACTTTATCTTTGTATCTGCAAATGTTGTTGCTGTATCTAAAATATCATAAGAAAAGCAAAAAAAAAGATAAAGCATTAACATGATGTACTCGTAAGTATCTTTGTATCTGCATGTGTATCTGTGGGTCTGCTGTGTTTTAGCTTAGAATTGTTTGAAAAATTTGTTTTGTTGCCATGTTATGCGAAACACTTGTGCGGATACAACAATTTTAAAGTGTGCACTGCAATGTAGTGTACGAGTAGCAGCAGCTATCTATGAGATACATTTGTATCTACGCTTTGTTTATTCTTTTATTTAATTCCATTTTTGTTTTTTTTTGTTTAAATTTATTTACTTGCGCTTTTTTGTTTTGTTTTAAATTAATTCTCGATTGCGTTGCGTTCGAACGTTTGGTAATAAATGTTATATAATATTGTTGTTGTTGTTGCTAATGCTTTCATGAATATTAGATACATTGTTGTTGTTATTACTATTACTTTTAAATAGCTGCAGCATATGCATAAAAATCAAATTAAATGGAAAAACTTAAGTGTTCCACATTTTTGAGTTGCTTGAAATTCAATGAATAATTTAATGTTATTATTGAAATAAGATTTTATATAAGAAAAATACACTATTTTGTTAAATTATTAAATGAAATCTGAACGAACAGAAATCTCACTTTTCAAGGCAGTTTACGAAAAAAAAAAAAAATCACTTGAAGGCACTGTCCCCATAGGGGTGTGCCAAGTAGTGATCAGCATTTTTTTTTAAAAAAGAAGCTTGCAAAGTTGTTAAGAAGTCTTTTAAATGTTACCTAAAACATCATTTGAAAGATAGTTTTGAGGCATATCAATCTTTACTTAACACGGTGTTCAAATCGAGGAATTAAATGAAAGCAATGGTATCATTGGCATTTTTTCTTAAAAAAAAAACATTTTTTTCATATTTATTTTTTTTTATCATTTTGTATACAACATTCGATGCTGAATTCAAATTTTAGTGCTGATTCCTTTAAATATTGAGATAAATGAAATCAAATGTGTCCAAAAATACCAAATTTGACCATTTTCGTGCATTTGAATCAAGGATTCCAGCAATTGCTTTGAAGCCAGAGTTGCCAAGCTACCGGGATTGAGCCGGCCAAGCCCGGAATTTCATTTCAAAGCCAAGGGCATGGTAGGAGTTAAAAATTTCTTAAATAACTAGCCGAGAAGGAGCAAAAAAAAAAAAAAAACCAAAAGGTCATCGAGTTTTTCCAATACCAAAATTGAAGTTTTTACTATTTTATGAATAAAATTTGCAATATTGTTGAAAAAAGAAAGTTGAATTTTTCCAAAAAAAAAAAAAAATTAGAAGGAAAATAATATTTATTTGAGAAGCACGGGGAATGGTTTTTTTTTCAACTTGGCAACCCTGTTTGAAGCAGTTCTAAGTACAAAACTGTGAGTTTTACTTTCAAAAATCACTGCTTTACAGAATTCTCTGATTCACTAGTTAAATTTGACACACGCTCTTGTTACATACTTTCCGCCAAGGTTTTAACTCGCTGGTGTTCAGGATTCTAAGCATTGTATATAAGAAATGAAGTGATGTATTTATATTCTGTTTAAAAAATATATGGAATACTTTGTTGCCATCAGAGTAGGCCCAGTAGTTGCCAGTGCTTGATCTATTCTTCCCAACACTTTCTGTTGGCTGATTGAGGAATAACCTACAGTTAATTCAGTCAGTTTGTGAATATTTGGGTTTAGTCTCGTTTTCAAGACGTCATCCCGAAGACTGTTGGCTGGTTGGCATGTCGTAACCCATGTCTTGTCGCCAGTTACTATGCGTTTCCTGAAGTCTGTAGCTTTGAACAATTATCGAGTGCATACTGTGTGGCAAGTGTTGCAATTTAGCAAAATCGCCAATTTTTAAGCATTGGCGTACCATGGCGCATATTGGGTGCATTGCGCGAAAACTTTCCGCCGACTACCAACATCAAATATATACATAATATCCTCACATTTGATTCTCGAAAATCCTAGCAATATTTCCCTAGTTATATTTCACATTGAATTACAAAGTCACCCATACATTCTCTAAAAAAGTATACAACTTTTAGTAAATTTCGAGGACTGCTACACCTTCGCCCCCCCCCCCCCCTACACCACCTTTTTTAAATAATAAATACATTCAAGATGGACTGCGTGTTAGAAAAGAAGAGCTTTTTTCTTAACGATTTTTTGTGATTTTGATCGTGACGGCAATGTAGAATCAGTTCAATCGCACAGCGAGAACTTTTGTAAGTGCAAAAACGAACACAATTGGAACGAGATGCGATACCGAGAAAAAAAACATAACGAGATAATGTGATTTTTTCTATATATTAGAGCAAAATGCGCAATGGAAGCTCAAAAAAAGCTCTATTCGGTATCTTTATAATTGTAAAAATTTATTTATTTTGTCATGTGTTCGAAAAAATTTTATTGCATCTTTTATCTTATCATCGGTGGAGTCTGCACCAAATACTTAGCCTAGAGGCCGACACACACCTAGACACGGCTCTGCTCAAACGAAGCTCATTTGCAAAGGGATTGGTTTTGTATTGCAAGTTGACTTTGTTGGACAAGGGGGAGGAGTAGTTTAAGATGAGTGTTACTCTAATCATTCAGAAATGATTGAGGATCTCAAGGACAAAATCGGTCAAATAGAGCTACTTACAGTTGAAAATGTACTGAGAAATTGAGTTCATCGTTTTGGCTACAGCAAGGCCTGCTAAGGAAGTCATTACAATGAAAAACCAGAAAGATTGTGCTTTTGAACAGAAAAGAACATATTAAAAAAAACTATAGCAAAATCAAATTATAAATGATCCACCTTATATAATGCATTAAATGAAATTTTTCGTTCTTTTGTAAATTTTCCACTCACATGATAAGCTCCCTGCACGCAGCTCGCAAAACATATGCGATTCTAACCTATAACCCGGACATTACTCCATTACTGCTGCGTATTTGATTAATCGCTATTAAAGCGAAAAATGTCAGATCAAAGAATCTGCATCTTGGCAAATAATTTAATCGAACAAGTTTTTTTTTTCTTTCTTACTAAATGTTGCCAATTAAAAGTTTCAACAAAATTAACATGAATTTTAAGCAAAAAACGATTTAAGCGCACAGATTGCAGCAAAAAATTATGCGCAACAAAATCAATTTTTATGGCTGCCACAGACCGCTGCGATCGCTGTGATGATGGTAATTTTTTGCAAACATAAATTCAATGCCATACGAAAAGCGCTCTGGCTGGCACAACCAAATTGGGACACTCATTAGACAAACATTAAAAGATTTCAAGTGCTGTAATTATGAGCTTCCTGTTTTGACATTAAAACGAAGAAAAAAGCGAAAAAAAATTGCTTAAATGCTAAACCACAGCTGCTATCAAATATTGGCTTTAACGCAGAAAAATTCCAAAATTTTATGAGATGTGCAAGAATTTTTAACATTTAAAATTAAACAGTGCGATGAAAGTACCATTAAAATAAATTTCCCATTTGGGTAATAAATATACAACAACACACATATCAAAAAAAAAACACATAAAATAAATAAAAACATATAAAATTTATATAAAAATATGGGCTAAGAAAGTGAAATGACACTTGGCAAACAGCTGTTTGCCATTCCGCTGTATATCCGAGTACATACTTACAACCGCTGGAGTGACATCGAGTTGCGTATCTCAAAGATATAACAGTGAGAATTATAAATTACGTTTTGTAGAGTTGAACGACGTCAAATTTGAAGATACTTATCTAGATGCTGAGATACCGAGAAAGTAAAACCGAAAAATACAGACAAACAAACCACATATGGACCAACGAACTATGACGAGAAGTGTAAGTGAATTGCAAAGATGCTTTAATGGATTAATGAAAAATATGGTTTTTTTTTTAAATTATTTGTGTACACATAATTAAATGCCGAAAAATTCATTTTTACTCACTTACATACATATGTTGCATATGCTAGTAAGTCATGTAAGAAAATGTTGTTATGTTGGGTATTCACCAGCAAGAAATTAATAAATATTTTGAAGTTAAGTTCGTCTCTACCCTCAAATGAAATACATTTTTGCGCACATTGCTTTAGTGCTTTCGATATATCACTTCTTTTCTTTGGTTTGGGGATAACATTATTTTTCAGCCTTGAGCTCATTTTCGTTATTTAATTGTCGTTTTTCTCGGAAGTACATACACTCAAAAAAAAAAAAAAACGGCGGATTGCACTCCGGGAGTGCCGACAGAAGTGAAAACAATTCGTTTAATGGCAAGTTAGTGTGTTAGTTGGTATGTGTGCGTTTCCTTTTTATATGGCAATGCAATGGAAGACAAAAACGGAATATATATTCAAATTTTACTCTCGCTCTCATTCTCAATTTGTCAACGCAACAACGCGGAATTTGAAAGAAACAAACATGTAAGCATAACAATCATTGAATGAGAATAGAATGTGTCAGTGTGTCTGCTTTGCTTTTTGTCTTCCACTTGGAATATTTATTTAAAAGAAACAATAGAACATTCAAATTTTACTATCGCATTCATGACGGGGAATCCCGATGACGGTCGGTGTCGCGAGTTTATACTTTTTTTATCAGCCGCACAACGTGGCATAAGAAGTTTTCACTTCAAAAAGTGTTTGCCACAAATGATATAGATGGAACTACTTCAAGTATTTGCGTGAAACAATAAAATTTTTGTCACAAAAACTTTTGATTTCACTTACAAAATAATAAAATTTTTCTCACATAAACTTTTGATTTTACTTACAACTTGATAGTTGAGAAATATTATACAAAACTACTATTTAAAACTTAACATATCATAGGACTACAGCCTGGCAACATCGTCATCATTCTTTGCTTCTAAACACTTATAAACATTTGATATCGTATATGTACAATGTAAGTAACTAAAAAGTTATATCGAATCAAAGCATTACAAAATATGAACATGAAAAGTTTATAAGTGATAAATCGTTTGTTGAAATGAATAAGTGTTTGGGACAAAAGACAAGTGTTTGGGACAAAATACAAGTGTTTGTCGAAACACTTCCATAAATTGAATTGTTTGACGGAAATATTTTGACGTTTGTCGTAAATAATTATATCATTTAGAAGAAACATTTTATGAAATGTTTTTTTAAATTTTCCATAGAAGTAATTGAATCACTTGCCACAACTTAACTTTTACTTGGGTCAAATACATTGGTTTTTCTTATATTGTCTACAAATACTTATAGTTTAAGACAAAAGTTAAGTGTTTGCTTGAAATAATAAGTGCTTATATTAAGCATTCGATAATTTGCCACAAACGCTTTCTAAACAATCCTTTTTTTGAGTGTACATAAGAGTTGGAAAATGTAATGAAAACTCAACGATAGTACGAAAGGTTTAGTTTATTATTGAAAGTAACCGAAATTCGTAATATTTTTTTGAGAAAAAAACATCGAAAAGTTCGATAAAGTTCGTAGTGTGTTGATTCATACTAAAAACTATCGAAAATGATTATGTGTATCTATCTAAAAGCTTCAATTTGTATAGCAGGCTATCGGTTGAGCAGAATTATCGATAAAGTTGCTAAAATATGAAAATAAAGCGTAGTAATGAAAACTATTGAAAAAAATAGATAAAAGTTATTAAGAAATTGCTTGCACGCAAATGGTTTGTAACGCTTTGGCGCAAAATATACCGAATCAATTTTAATAATTTCTTTCTTAAAACAACATATTGGTGTTAAAGAAGCTTATTGCATACTTATTTTTTGTATTTTTAAAGTTACATATCCTTTTTTTTAGAATTTAGTTTTTGCAAAACCTCACACAACAAATGTCGTTTAAATTTGCGTTACTAATGGAAAAAAGGTGATATAATCTGAAAGGTAACGAAAAAAGCAATAAAGTTCAATGAACAGCAAAAAAAATTAAATAAAGTGAAAGTTTCTGATGTATGTAGCTTCTGTTGAAAGTATCGAGAAGCATCAAAAAAGTCTATAAAAGTCAAAAATATAGAAAAAGTATCGAAAGCACCGAAAAGGTAAATGAAAGTTGAAAAATATTAAAAAGTTATTGAAGTCAGCAAGTATCGAAAACGCTCGATATATTAATAGAATTCCGGATGTAACAAAAATTATTGACAACAGCTAAAACTTATTGAGCTATATCCAAAATATCGAAAAAGTCGAAAAGTATCGGAACAGTGTTGATAGCAATTGAAAAGTATCGAAAACATCGTCGAATAGTATTGCAATACGCATAATAAAGTATCGAACTCTATCCAAAAAATGATAGTAGTTGTATCGATAAACGTCACAACAATCGACAAACATAAGTTCAAATACATCGATAAACCTCAAAAAGTTTATATCCTAAAAAGTGTATAGAAAAACGTTAAAAAAACGTTAAGGATCGATTAATTTCGATAAAATTTTATGAAAGTTGAGAAGTACCAAAAAACAACGATAAATCATCGATAAGAGTCAAAGGGTATAGAATATGTGGACCTTAGCCTAAACGGGGGAAAGGGTGGAAGGGGGATGCATGCCCCGGGCGCAATAGCTTGGAGAGCGACAAAATGGTCTTTGGTTTTTAGTACATGAAAATAGAAATTTAATTTATTTTTAGTCGACTGATTATTATTAATTAATTGAAAATTAATTAATCGAATTTACAGGCATTTGCAGAAACTGACAAAGATAACAAATGGAACAATTTAACCTTGTAACATATGTTTCGGCCACTACTACATATATAACATGGAGTAGTCGGGGTTCAAATCTCAGTACAAATTAATTAAAAACAGGCCTGATATGGCTATGTTTATATGTATATGAATATGTATATTAGGGTGATTCAAATTTTGTTTCTTTGTTTTTTTTAAGGTGTTGTTGTTTAAAAAGTAAGTTTATGATATTAAGAAAAAGTTCACGAAAATTCAGCTCTGTAACTCAATTTTATAAGGTGGCGCCGGAGCCTGTTAGTTTTACATGTAAATTGTATGGAAAAATTATTTTTTACAAAAAAGGTATCTAAATGAATAGGTGATTGGTGTTGTTGAGCTAAAAAGGGTCGTTTTTCGACGTAATTTCTTACGCTGAATCCGAATCTGGCCTCAGAATTGACCCATCATGTCGAAATCCTGAAATATTTGAGGCTAAGTACATAAAACATGATGTTTTTTTTCTACTTTCGAGGCCATGTATGGGATTCAAAGAAAGTTGATCAGCTTATTTTTAACAAAAGCATCGTTTAGTACCATCCTTGCTCTTTAAAATGAGCTTTCAAGTGGTAATCTATGATGCTTAAAAATCATAGCCGTTATGGTTCCTGGTTACAAATGAATGTGTGTCCTTTTGAATACTTATTTGGAAGAAACTTTTTAAGACTGATTAACAATTTAAAATTATTTATCATCGAGTTACTTTTCAAACAATTTTTTCAAACAACTTCGAAGCTAGTTTCGTTGGAAAACAAATGACTACTAAGCATATATAATGTTTTCGGAGGCATATAACTTTCTTGAAAATTGTCTCACAATTTTCTTTAGTTGGAAATTACAAAGTATATAAGAACCACCAAAAAATGTACATTTCTTTATGGAATGACCACTCACTAACTATTGCGTTGTGGTGCATTTGCACATAAACTGCATCTGTGTATTCGCAATGAAATACTCATCAATATCCAAGAAAGTGAATGTTTATGGGCTTGTCTCCATTGTTATGATGTTTTATAAGATATTTTAATTTTTTTTTTTTATAAAAAACAATTAAAATAACTTAAGGTATCAATGAATGGCTGTCAATGTTGAAAATGACAGTTTATTTAACAATTTGTGTTGCATAAATTTTTTTTAATAAAAATTAATAACTGAATAGCAGTGGTCTTTTAATTGTATGGTAATTTGTTGCAAAGAATATGACAATAAAAACATAATTATTCATTTCATATTAAATGATTTGTATTTTGGTAATAAATATTCTTGCTGACCTCGTCGCTTTTCATTCGCCGATACTGAAGTTTTTTGTTAAACTCTGAGTCAAAGCCTTAAGACCGGTAGCTGCATCAGTGTCTCACGTTTATGTGTCTGTTAGTTTGATCGATCTATGGTGATTTTGAAATAACATTTTGAATGAAATTCAAATATGCAAATTTATGAATGCCCTAAAATGTTATTTAAAACCTACATGCATACATATGGCAATAAATTAAGAACTTTAATTACAAATGATTTTCACACTAAACGATATTTCCGAAAACGTAATCGTATATTGATAGAAAATGAAATGATATTAGAGTCGCTTGATTTGATATAAAATAAAATGAAACAATAAAAAAATTATTTGAATAAAAAATTTCATATAATGTGGATATATTGCACGATTTGATATGTGAGGAAAAATATTTAAAATTAACACTATTGCACCAGGCTTGTGATTCTAGGGTAAAAGTCAACATTTGCATAAAATAATCAATTAAATTTGAAGTACCCTAATGCAAACTGAGTTTAATTTAAATAAGTCAGCAATTATAATAAAAATTAAAAAAACCCTTAGCTACTACAGCTATTGACTCCTTTAGCTATTTAGCTTGAAGCTTTGTATCAAAAAAGTTTGTTAAAAAGAATTGGTTGACAATGGAATACTTAAGAAAATTTTATGCTAAGCTGTAATTTTTTAAAAAAATAGAATTTGATGGATGATGCATCAGTGGGCGTGGCTTCTCCCATGCACAAACAATTTTTCTAAACATTATTTTGAATAAATTATTGCAGCAATTGTTACGAAATTCAACATTGGTTACTTGTTATAAGTTATATCTATACTATTTATATAAAATTGCGTACATGCAAATGGTTTGTAACGCTTTGGCGCAAAGTACACTGAACCGATTTTAATAGTTTCTTTTTTAAAACAACATATTTGTGCTAAAGCAGGTTATTGCATATTTATTTTTTTATTTTTGAAGTTAAATTTTCTTTTTTTTTGGGATTAAATTTTTGCAAAATCTCACACAAAAAATTTCGTTTAATTTTTCGTTGATTATGCTGCTTCTTAAATTCTGTGTTGTGATTGTTGCTTTTTTTTTACTTTTTACCTTCCGGTTTGTATTTGGCTTCGAAGTTTAGTGGGTGTGGTACTTCACATGGGCTTAATATAACAATTATATAGATGCCCGATACTACAAAAATGACAACTTCATGTAATGGGACCATGTTTCTTATAAAAAGTGTGCATCCGGCATTGGTAGACTTTATATATGGCAGACTGACAATTATTTTGCGATGCATTCGGTTGACCAGTGTAATTTCAATAAATTGATATGCTACAAAGTAACGAACATTCAATACAATATGATGGCATAACTTCTGGTCAATGCATTAAATCAGACTTAGAATAAATAAAATAAAGTACAAATGAATAATAAAGAATTGAAATTATGGAAAATTTTGATTACGTTCGCAACAACTTTGTCAGCAGTTAATGATAATCACAGTCATACTATATCGCATAAACGCTTACTAACAAAAGGCATGACAAATTTTCCATCAATAACAACAATGTTGTTGCTGTTGTTGTTGTTGCTATAACTGCTTTGATCGTCTGTCAAAATGCTGTTCAATTTAACTTTTTTTTTTTTGTGTCAAATTACCATAGCTGTAATAATCATCCATTGAGGAATTTTTATAAGAAATTAGAAAGACACTCCAACAATAAAAATGGAGAAAAATATAAGCTTTGTGCTATGTAAAAACCAAATATTTTTTAGCCGTACACAAGCGAATAATCGGTTATTTAACTATAATAATATTTTTCAACTTAATCAACATTTTTGGGCTTTTTCCACAATTTTTTCTATGGAATCTTTGACTTTTTAAACGTCTTTGGTTTTTTGGATTTTTCGACTTTATCAACATTTTTCAATCCTATCAACTTTTCTTAACCTTATCAACATTTTTCATCAATTTTTTCTAAAGATTATTTGACTTTTTAAACATCTTTGATTTTTTGGATTTTTCGACTTTGTCAACATTTTTTGATCCTATCAACATTTCTTAACCTTATCAACATTTTTCAACTTTTTCATCATTTTTTTCTATTTGACCTTTTAAACATCTTTGAATTTTTGGACTTTTCCAATCTATCAACATTTTTCGATCCTATCAACATTTCTTAACCTCATCAACATTTTTCGAACATATCGGCGTTATTCTACCTGCTCAAAATTTTTTTTGTCGGTTTTAACATTTTTCAATTTTGTCAACATTTCATGACCTTGTCAACATTTTTCGACCATATCGACCTCCTCAATATTTTCTCCTTGGTTCCAACTAATCTAATAAACATTTGTCGACCCTATCAACTTAATTTCGACATTATCAACACTCAAAATTGTTTTGACCTTATCAAAATTTTTTGACCTTATCAACATTTTTCGACCTTATCGACGTTTTTGGACCTCCTCAATATTTTTTCGGCGGTGCCAACATTTTTGCAACCTTCTCAACATTTTTTTTTTTTTGACATTATCAACATATTTATTCGACTTGATTGATATTCGACTATTTCAACATTTTTCGAATATTTCATCAATCTTCTACTTCCTCAAAATTTTTCGACCATTTTAACATATTTTAGACTTAATCAATAATTTTCGATAGTTACAACGTTTGTCAACTTTGTCAATAGATTTCGACTTTATCAACATTTTTCAATTTCATCAACATTTTTCGATCCTATCAACATTTATCAAAATTTTTCGACTTTTCATCAGTTTTTTTTAAAGACTATCTGACTTTTTAAACAACTTTAATTTTTTGACTTCATCAACATTTTTCGATCCTATCAACATTTATTGTCCTTATCAACATTTTTCGAACATTTCGGCGTTTTTCCATCAGCTATTACCTCAATATTTTTCGACCATTTCAACATTTTTTCGACTAAATCAATATTTTTCGATTTATTTTCAAGCTTTCGACTATTTTAACATTTTTTCGTCTAAGTCAATATTTTTCGATATCTCCAAATTTTCCGACTTTATCAGCATTTTTCGACTCAACTTTGGACTTTATCAACATTTTTCAACTTTTATTAGAACTTTTCCATCAATCCTTGACTTAGTCAACATTTTTCAATTGTATCAACATTTTTTGAACTTTTTTATTATAAAACTCTGTAAAAAACCGCATAATCGATTATTTTTGGTAACCATAACTTCAACAACACTAAAGCTTAATATTGAATTAATTTCCAAAGAATCAAAAACATAAAGTTATCATCATAAATATTTTTTTTTATTCTTTGCATTTTATGTCTTCTCTCAAATTGATAATTTAAGCCAGAACTTCTTACGCCCTCTTTGAATAAAGATTTTTTTTTATGTTATTTTACTGTGTCAATTTGCTTGTGTTATTCGGTTCAGTCGTTGCGAAGTTTCTGTCTGTCCGTTTGTCTGTATATTTGCTGTTTGTCCAACTGTCAGTCAATGTTTCTTTAGCCAAACCCGTCATTGCTGTTGCTGCTGCTGCTGTGCGTTTTATTTGTTTTGGCATTTGTTAGCAACATAGCATGATTGGCCAATCTTTTGGTCAGGGTTATCGTTCCCAATTATATAGAAGCGTGCTACTGCTTTAACGGATTCTTATTTGCTTCATTTATACTTTGGCAACATACAACATACAACATACAACATACAATGTGCAATGTGTTGTTCAAAGAGGAAAAAAGTTAGTATGCGAATAGCGAAATGTTTGCAAATTCTCATAAGGATATGAGGGTATATAGGTATAGGTGAAAAATGAAACACTGTTAAATAAAAAGGTTCACAACCCGTGTCAAAATTTTATGCAACATTAGCCAACTCACCGGAAATCAGACGCAAGTAGTCTTAGAACAAAAGTGGAAAAAGTATCCAGCCAGCATATTTTTTTCATAAATCTCAGAAATATCATACTTATTATCAACTCGAAATTGTATGACCTTGTATGCAACTTACATTTTATGTTTAATTTCCTTCAAAAGTTTTAAGATGCTCGACAGTGGATTAACCTCCAATTACTAACAAATAATTTCGTTGAGTGTACATATGCAAATAATCATTCACCCACATAAAATAGTTGGTGAATTTGTTTACATCAGCCACACATATTGTACGCGTAGGTACATTGCAGAATTTCGTATTTATTGAGTTTCGTACATGATGGAATATATCGTCGTTTAACTCGAAAAACAATGTGGACAACACTTAATTTAATTAGAGATTTAATGAACGCGCGCGGTTAATAATTTGTTTATGAGATCGAGCGTAGAACGTCGTGATCGATCGTCTGTCTGTATGAATTGTGGCATTGCGAGGGCGGTCTTAAGTGTTGATGGTTTGCAAAAATGATTTAGAAAAAAAAAAGACTAATTAAACAATAGGAAGCTTAATAAAATTTGATAAAATTCAATTATAAAACAATAAATCAAGTAATATTTCCTAACACGCACATCTTCATGGGTGAACGAACGTTCTGTTGAAATTTCGTAATTAGAGCAACTTCATTAACTAATTATTTTTTAATTGGCTTGTTATATTTGCGCAAAAAAACAAACCCTTAAATATTTTGTTGACTATGGCAAAAAATCTATACTGGAGTGCATTGGCCTTAAACTAACAAAATCTACATATTTGATTTTTATCAAACTTGTCAACATTTTTCGTACAACAATCAAATATTTTTCGAACATATTGGCGTTTTTCCAACCGCTCAAAATTTTTTTTGTCGATTTCAACATTTTTCGACTTTGTCAACATTTAATGACCTTGTCAACATTTTTCGACCTCATTTACATTTTTTCGACGGTTTTAATATTTTTCAACCTTTTCCACATTTTTTTGCTATTAACAATTTTCGACCTAGTTAATATTTTTCGACTTTATCAACATTTTTCGATCCTATCAACATTTCTTGATCTTATCAACATTTTTCGAACATATCGACGTTTTTCCACCTGTTAAACATTTTTTTGTCAGTTTCAACATTTTTCGAATTTGTCAACATTTCATGACCTTGTCAACATTTTCTGATCATATCGACGTTCTTCGACCTGCTCAATATTTTTTCGGTTCCAACATTTTTTGACCTTATCAATTTAATCTCGATCTTATCGACGTTTGTCGACCTCCTCAGCATTTTTTCGACGGCTTTAATTTCTTTCGACCTTTTCAACATTTTTTTGACCTTATCAGCATTTTTCGATCCAATCAACATCTTTTCAACCAAAATTTTACCAACCTTCCCAAAATTTATTTGACGGTTTCAACCTTTTTCAACCTTCTCAACATTTTTTTAGCTCCATAAACATTTATCGACCAAATCAAAATTTTTCGACTTCATCGACGTTTTACGACTTCCTCAGCATTTTTTCGACGGTTTTAACATTTTCGACCTTCTCGACATAATTTTGACCTTATCAAAATTTTTTTGACCCAATCAACATCTTTCGACTTTATCGACGTTTTCGACGGTTTCAACATTTTTCGACCGTCTCGTCATTTTCTTGACCTTATCAACATTTATTTAAACACGAACAAGCCGCAAAATCTTTCTCTTATTGTAAGAAATCATAAAAAACACCTTAACTTGATTTTGCAAAATACAATAGCTTATCAACATTGTTCGACTTAATCAACTTTCTTATATGTACCTCCTCAACATTTCTTCGACGGTTTTAGCATTTTTCAACCGTCTCAACATTTTTTTTAAACCCATAAACATTCATCGAGGTTTTTCGACTTCCTCAGCATTTTTTCGACCTTCTTAAAATTGTTTTTGACCTTACCAACATTTTTTTGACCTTGTCAACATTTTTTCGACCATCTCGACGTTCTTCGAGCTCCTCAAAATTTTTTCGACGTTTTCAACATTTTTCAACCATGTCGATGTTTTTCGACCTATCAACATTTTTCTACTTTTGCAACATTTTTAACAGGTTTTCAACATTTTCAATATATTTTGGATTTATTTAGGTTTTTCAATATTTTTCACCACCTTATACTGGTCAAAACTTTCTATTTGTTTCCGAATAGTTGCAGAGGCATAACTGAACGGAAAACTGATGAAAATTTAAATTTTTTGTGGGTATATGACCAATAATACTTGTTCTTGACCCGGACGACAATTCATGATATAAGACAAGATATGCCCCAGCATAATTGAACTTTGCTTTTTATTTTAGGCCAAATAAAATATGTAGGAAATTTCTCATCTGTTTACACCCGACATACTTTCATTATATATTCGAGTAATGAATTATTGTTCAGAACGCATAAGCAGAAAAATTCGTTCTTGCTGAACGTTGAAAAAAATGTCCCAAAAATTTATAAGGAAAAATCGCTCAAAATAACATTGTATGCAAAAAAGATATATGCTGAATCGCCGAAAGTTTATATATGAAAACTCGCATCCAAAAATTTTCTGCAATTCTGAGGGCATACAAAATTCACATTTATTTTCTAGGAAATTTTGTTGGGAGTTTGCAAATGACTTTCGGCGACATATGACTCTAATTTTGTGCTATTTGGATGACCATAAATGAAGTATGGGTGATCAGGTATTCGCGTCGATCTGAATCGTAGAAACTCTTTCCGATCGAAGGCTGTAAGCATTCAATATATCTGGTAGGCAATTTTTTTTTTACATGGTAGATTTGGCCTATACTGCACATAAGTACCTATGCTGCTTACTCGAACATATCATTATCATTTGCCTACATTACCATATAATTTTCAATATACTGCTACAGGCATATGTCAGCAGTATCCAAGACCAAATATTGCGCCAAAACGTTTTCATAAAAAAAAAAAAGAAACAAAATCATAGAAGACGCGCACACGCTCACTTCATATAGTTTTTCCAATTAGTTATTGCTAGTGCGATTCGATCGATCGGCCAAGTGATCGACAGCACGTTCAAGCGCATGAAATTAAAATCGAAGGAAAGCCATTCACTCAAGTGGCAGAACATAGAACACAATGGCGAGCGATGGGCGAGGGCAAGGAAGGGCGAAACGCGCAAAGTAGCACTAGCAGCAAAGACAAAAGCTGCTAACCAACCACCCGCTCGTGGTCCGAAGTCTGTTGTGCGAAAAACGCGCGTACGAGTACAATAATCAAATGAAATGATCTCAGCCCAGCTTTAGTTAGCGATCGAATTGGTCGAGTCAGCCAAGCAGTCAGGCGGCCAGGCGGCACACGCATACGCAACTGCCTAGGAATGCGTAATTGCAGTGGGGCCATCAATATGGATACGAGGCAGCAGACACACACACCACTATGCAACGATACGATATTAGCTATATTTATCTAGCTGGCTGGCTAGCTGTGTGTCTATTTGTCTGTCCATCCGTCTGGCTGGCTCTCTGGCTCTGTATGCGCGTGTGTATTTGACTTTAATGCTAAACAAATTTTTATGTCCATCTGTTAATAATGTTAATTTTTAATTATTGAAATTGAGAAACAAAAAACTATCGTACAATTCGTAACAGCTGAGGAAGATCATCGTGATGGTGATAGTGCTGGTGGATCGCGATGATGATGTTGTGCCGTTGTTGAAGTGGAAGTGGCAGTGGCAGCATTTTGTGCGCGTGTGACGAACAACACATGGACCTTTATTTTCGCTGGGTTGGGCTACTTTTATCTTTTAGTTTGATTTGTTTTTTTTCCAGCTTTGGGATTTTAATTCTCGATGTCGAATGTCGATGTCTTTCAATTTTTTGTTTATTTATTTAATTGAAAGTGAAATGAGCAAAAATTTAATTAATGTTTTTTTTCGCGTTTTTTTTTTGCAATGATGAAAATGACTTTTCCATATCTACTTGGAGTTTTTTTTTTCTTGGAATTAACATAATTTGAATGTTTTGCTCGCGTTTTGACTAATGACCTTCGATAAAGCGACGTTGAGGTCATCTTATTTATTCTTAAGTTTTGTTATTTGTGCTATTTGTATGACCATAAATGAAGTACGGGTGATCGGGGATTTGCGTCGTGGAAACGTTTTCCAATCAAAGGCTTTAACATTCAATATATCTGGTAGAGGCGATCTGCGATTAATTTTATTCTCCACAAAAACTTATTGCAGAGGTCAACATCTTTGTACATGGCAGAAGAATATTAAGAAGCCATTTCTGTACCTTTCAGTATATTCTTTTCTGCATTTAGCTTAGGTTAGGTTAGGTTAGATTATTTATTCTTAAGTTTTGTTATTTTGTGCTATTTAGATGACCATAAATGAAGTACGGATGATCGGGGATTCGCGTTAATCTGAATCGTAGAAACGCTTTCCGATCAAAGGCTATAAACATTAAATCTATCTGGTAGGCGATCTACGATTCATTTTATTCTCCACAAAAACAGTTCAATATCTTTTTTGTACGTGGCAGAAGAATATTAAGAAGTCATTTCTCTTCATTTCAGTATATTTTTTTTTCGGCATTTAGGTTAGGTTAGGTTAGACAGGAATGATAATCAGTTTAAAAACCGATTCACTTCCATCAATTGCTGATCTATTGTAAAATCACAGGGTATTTACCTAAAGCTTCTCATTGATCCAACCAGATTTCAGCATTTAGTCTTTCAAGCTCCGAGACTTATTGTCTAGTAAATTTAAAAAATCTGCTGCATACCCACAATTCTTGAGCCTCAATCTTTCATCAATTGGAGTAAAAAATTGCAAAATATCGTTGACAAAAAGACCTGAGCGCTCCATAAGCTTATGTGACTTGATTTCGCAAAATATGCACCTCATCTCACTTCAACTTCCCTAAGGTGACTTCAGCTTTACGCTAAGTATCAAGGAACTTGTTTGTATGGGATGTGCCACGCCCAATTTCAACTCTGTTCACTTTTGGCTAGGAGTTTCTAGTATCACCTAACATTTCCATACCTCGCATTTGGTACAATTTGTGTGAATACTTTTCAGCGCATAGCATTTCAAAGTTTACGCTTGAATGGGTGATGCTCAGTAGCGTCCCTAGGGGGGGGGGGGAGGGGGGGGGGTTGCGGGTAGCGAGGCAAAATGGTACTCGAAATTTAAAATTTTGTTTTTATTACAACTAAAAATTTTTTTTGAAAATTTTTTCTTAATAAGAAAATGTTTCCCGCGACAAATTACCTCCTTGCCTCCTTGGGTAGTGCCACGCCCATTTCCGGCCTATGCTTGCTTGTGTCATTAAATGTTACCCTACCAAATTTTCTAAAATTTTCTTAAATAGTTTTCTGCGCATATCGCATTACAATTTTTGCATAAACGGTAAGTGCCACGCCCACTTGACTCCCACTTATATATATACATATATAGCACTTATTTAGTGCAACCAAATTCGGCTTTCGAAATAGTTAATTACACATAACATTTCAATATTTTTTTTTTAACCTGAAGCCACGCCTACTTCTTTACTTCCGCCCACTTTTTGTTGAAACCTAACTTACCAGATCTCTTAGTACTAAATTAAGTAAAGTGCTGAAAATCAAGGAATAGTAAATTAAACCACTTGCTACACTAACTTGTTTAACCACGCCCACTTTTTGCATAGTGCTGGTCCGAACTATTCTAAGTATGTATGAGAAATTTTTGTTGCATTGCCTTAAAAAACTCTCTGAGTAAATACTGCATTTTAAATATTTTTTTGTGTGGGAGGTGCCAGACTTTTTGCACTGTTATGAAATTGACAATACTGAAACTAAATATTGAAAATTCGGTGGTTTAGAACCATTTGCAATATCGGTTTGCTTACCAGTTGCCGTCAGGATTTGGTTTTCATTGAAATCAAGTGGCAAAAGTGGAAATGGATTAGGCGGAAGTCACCAACTGTCGTCTGCCGGCAATCTTCGGAGTAAAACTCTCAAGGTAGCTGAGAACGTGGCCATCCTAAATCATCGGGGAAATGTTCGCTAGAGCAGGATATACATGACTCGGGCAAATGTTGAAGAGACTTAAAGGCACTCACTAGATATTGTGCACGTTGAAAGAGTGTTGTGAACCTCATATACCCCATGAGGAAATAAAGGCACACTGGGATGAAACTAAAAAACACTAAAAATTCAAAACTATTATAAGCCCCAATTTATACAGCCCTCACTGTATTTGAGGCTGGTCGTACAAACATTAAAGAAAAAGTGACAATAGATTAGAGATAAGACTTTTCTGTCCTGATTTATTTTTTATGTTTTTTTTGCTTAAAATAATAGCTGCAGAAAAACGGTATACTAAGAAGTATTTACATTTTTAATCTCAAAGTAAATATTAACTTCCACGCGGGAAAAAAGTTCCGAGATAAAATCAACAACAATGAACGTATGATTTTTGCGCTTAAACGATGACGATTATTAAACTAATTATGTCAAGTAGCAACACCACTATCACCGGCGGCAGCAGCATTTGGTTCAACAACATGTTAACAGACTCCATGATTATCAAAAAAAAAAAAAAAAAACAATGACGTCTATTTGTTACATCATTAAAAGAGCTTGATTTACATTAAGATAGCGATATTAACCCTTTGTGCGTAAATTGAAACGCAGTAAATTTTCATAAATCAGCTGTTCAGAACTGGTTAATTGTATATGCTAAGAATTAGGCAGAGATAGCGATCGCATGATCGTTCGATAGATCGTTCTCACATACAGCCACGCCAGTCAGTATGCTCCTAAGGCATTGATCGCACTTAGTGCGCGCTCGTATTCCGACTGAATAACTCAAGAGCAATAGCCAAAATTTCGAAGAGAAAAAACGAATGCTAAGCTTTAACCTGAGTTCGCTCTATTTAAGGTAAATGAGTTTTTGACTCAGCATAAATAGAGAAATCGCGTAAGCTGCGTAATGAACTCTGAGTGCTGCCGCAGTTTTTTTACTGTATGTTGCTTCCTGAATTCATAAACTGAGCTTAAGCAGCGCTGCGCTATTCTGGGAGACTCACTTTGATAGAATTTTTGTTTTTATGCTTTTTATGTGAAGCACATGGCCTAATCGTGGGCTTGGCACTGAGCAGCAACAATTTGGCTTAGATGGGCGACAACAGCGACAGCAACTGCAGTTTGAGAGAGCGATATGCGGCTTAACTT
Source organism: Tricholauxania praeusta (assembly GCA_949775025.1). Taxonomy (NCBI): domain Eukaryota; kingdom Metazoa; phylum Arthropoda; class Insecta; order Diptera; family Lauxaniidae; genus Tricholauxania; species Tricholauxania praeusta. The sequence goes on from OX459029.1 coordinate 156,520,322, forward strand.
GTTGCTGTGGCATTGTGCTGCTCATACGAGCATACACACTATGCTCAATAGAGATTTTGCTCACTTTTAATCATTAAATTAAACGTTTGTTGTTGTCATCTGTTTTATGTTATGGTATTTGTTAAAAAGAGCATAATTGGTACGCATAGGCGGCTGAGATATATCCTACATTTTGGAATTTTTTTGAAAAACTTTATTTTTGAAAAATTTACAGGGAAATTACATATGAAGTTTCTTGAAAACCTGCTAAAAATCTTCACTTTGCTCCCAATGCGATTTAGGTTTTAATCACAGCCACCACAATGCACCCCCGAAAGGGTCTACTGCATGCGATTCACCCTATTAGGGGATTTCACGCAACTGCCAGGCTAGGACCAACCTGACAACACGTGGTACCAGATTGGTGTAGACCAGTAGTGGGCATGAAAATCTATTCTAGATCTAAATTTTAAAGTTTTTTTTTACTTCATTTCCAAATTTGCCAAGCACAAAAAAAAAATTCCACTACAGACAAAAAAAAATTGCTACATTCGTCAAGACACAATGCGATGCCGTCGCTTATGCCTTTATGTTTTGTTTTTGTTTTCATTTCAATTCAAGACAAAGCTGTTCCTCGATAGCGTTGAATTTCTGCGAATTTTTTTTTTCGCTTGCTTGTGCGTCGAATAACGGTTCGGGCAATGAGGGCGGATAGAGGCACTACGTGCCCACCACTGGTGTAGACCTTCACCTCTGGTCCGGCTTAGTATCAAGTTAAAAGTATACTTGGTACAACGCTCAAAACAAGCCAAATACAGTACAGTTTTCTTCCTACAACCAGTTGAGCTTACCATCACTCCCTCGGGCACTGGTAAGCCTCCATAGGTTTTCCACAATCATTCGACGCGCTTTATTATTTTCGAATTGAACCCTTTTCAGCTCAAATTTCGACATATTCACGAACAGAAAACATGACGCCGATAAAAATTCTTAAATGTATGGTGAAAAGCTGTTGACAGATACCTAAGCTTACCATGTGACGTTTCTGATCTGAAATTTTTGTCCTTCAAAAGCCTTAACCAAAATAGACGTAACGAGATGATAGCAACATTTGCTCTCGTTACGTCTGTTCTGACACTTAACCCAAAATAATACGTTAGCCAACGAACCGAAGAAGCTGTAATAACGAGTAGTAATGGTTCGAAATTGGATTTTATGGAACATAACGTCTCGTCAAAATGTTTCGTTCACTTTCAATCAGTTACGTACGTGTATTTTGGTTAACAACATTGGTTTACATATTGTTGAATTTGCTCGTTACATCTCGTCACGTCTATTTAGGCTTAGGCTATATACTGCTGACGTCATCTATACTAAGTATAAAACGACGGATTTCCATTTGAGGACTCAATATTCTTTGTATTGTTTACATATCATATAACGCCACTTGAGACGTAACACTGTTTAATATAACAAATTGTTTCCATTACTTATTTCAGTTTTTGAAATAGCACTCGGAGCACTCCATTACGGGGAACCAGAACCATCAATAATGAAATGTGGAGAAAATTTTCAACTGTACCATGTATGCAAAAAAGTTCCACGCCCATACCGAATCAGGTAAGTAATTTATGAATATCCGACCGAATAAAACCATAAAAACGCCGAATTAAATCATTAACGCGACCAGTTAATGAAATAATATCATGCGCACTCTGTATAAACGATAACTTAAAATTTTTAGTTTATGACAGGGGACTGACAAAAAGACTTTCACGATTATATGAACTGTCACTAGTATTGACGATGACTTGTTTACCCTACTTAATTTGCGAATATACTGTCTAATTGCAATGACATAAGCAATCAGTGTGACTTGAATGAACTTTGGGGACTAACGAAAAGATTTATGAAATTCACGTTGATATGAATTTGTGTTGATGACTCAGCTACCCCACTTAGTTTGTGAATATACTGTCTAACTGTAATAAACTGAGTAAACAGTTTGACCTGAATGAGCTTTGAGGACTGACGAAAAAATTTATGAAGTTCACGTTGATATGAGTTGGCACTAGTATCGACGATGACCTAGCTACCCTACTTAGTTTTTGAATGTACTGGCTAACTGCATTGATCTGAGTAATCAGTGTGAACTGAATGATTTTTGGGGACTGACGAAAAAATTTATAAAATTTACGTTGATATGAACCGGCACTAGAATCGACGATGACCTAGCTTCCCTACTAAGTTTGCTAATATACTGCCTAAGGAGTCGTCCATTAATTACGTGAGGTATTTTTTTTTTAGATTCGGACCCCCCCCCCTCTCCTTAGTGAGATTTGATGTGTTCTGACGGGACCCCCCCTCCCTTCCGTGAGATTTGCCTTGTCTGCTATAATAACGTTTACTCTCTGCATTAAAAAGTTGAAGTGAACGATTTTTATTGAGCCCCCCCCCCTCCCCCTAAGTGAGATTTGCTGATATTTTTTCGGACCCCCACCTCCCCTATTTTGACTTATGTAATTTATGGACATCCCGTAACTGCAATAAACTGAGTAATCAATGTGACCTAAATGAACTTTGCAGCATGTAGGGTACTAGACAACATGCATAGAGCAAGTACGTGCAAAACAAACCCTAAGCAAAGTATAAAAGAAAGAAACGAAAAAAAAAAAAAACTCGCATCAAATTCATTATTTGTTGTTGCTATTACTGCGGCGACTGCTGCTGCTGCTGCTGCTGCTGCTGCTGCTGCTGCCGCTCTGTTGCTCGCTCGCTATTTAACGCTGGCTGGTTGCGTTTAGTCGCCAACGTTTTATGTCGTCGACGACGAGACAGACATACAACAACAAACGCGTGTTTCACCAAAAAAAAAAAAAAACAAAAAAGCGGCTCTAAAAAAATTCTGCTGCTGCTGCTTCTCTGTGTTGTTGTTGCTGTTGCTGGCTGTTTTTGTTGTCTGTCAGTTGTTTGGCATAGGTTGTTGTAGCTGTAGCTGTTGGCTGTTGTTTCTGAATTTTTGTCAGAGTCTTGAAAATTGGAAAAAATTTATTTCTTTGAGACTTTTTGGACGGTTTCGCTCGTTGCGATCACTTAGTTTTTGCTACGTTTTGAAACTTTGCGAACGTCGATCGATCGTCGTCGTCGTCGTAGTTGGTGTGTCGTCGAAAAAAAAAAAATTTTGTCGTCTGTGTCTCGTACTCGAGCGGTTTAACTTGGCGAGTTTTGTGTTTTTTTCGATTTTTTTTTTCATAAAAATTTTTTGTGTAAGAAAAAAAGATTTTATTTTGTTTTTTGGTTTTTTCAACATCGTTGTCGCGTTTTTTTTTTGTTTTTTTTGGTTTAAAATTTTTGTGTTTTTTCTTGACGAGTTGAATTGGCTTGGAGACCTTCGCGCTTTTCCAGCCATTAAAAAGCATATAGCAGCATATAACCACAACAACAACAGCAACAATAAAGAATAAAGCTGAAAACATTGAATTTTTTCGGATTTTTTTGGTGTCTGTAAAAAATTTACAAAAAAAAATTTTTTTTTTTCTTCGATCTGCTGTTTAGTTTTTGTTGTAAATTTTGCTGTAAATGTCTTCCGAAAAAGTTTTGTGTGAAAAAAGTTGAAAGAAAATTGCAAGAAATTTTTTGAAAAGTGCAATAACGCGTGAAATTAATTTAAAATTTGTGTTTTAAAGAGAATACCATCTGCGAGATTGAAAGTTGTAAATTTCAACTTTTGCGCATAGTTTTATGGCAATTTTCGGTACACAAATGTTGCTTAAATTAATAACTTAAAAATACAGCTACGAAAGTGGTAACTGCAAGATACTTACTAAGCAACATTTTTGTTTTTGTTAAATGCGGCAGCGAATTTCATAAATAGACCTTGTCAAAAGGTTGGCTTAAATAAATAAATAACTGTTAGTGTTTTCTTGAAAGCTTGTGTTTTTTTTCCTTCAAATTTGTAATACAAATTTCTCAGATTTGAAATATGGAGAATTCCATGAAAACTGAAGTTTTTGTCCCGTGCGACACCTTGGTTTTTTGCAATTATCTTGAAAACGAAAAATTGCCCAAATTTAAGCTTAGCACCAATTATAAAGCTTATTAGTAGCTATAAGTTAAACCTATTACCAAAATAAAAATTCGTTTTATATTGACTTTTTTTTTACTTTAAATGTGTTCGACGGTCGAACGGGACCCATGGAAATGCCCATATGTATTATTTGAATTTGGCATCTCAAAGATGTGTGTAACTTAAAAATGCTATCTGCTGAATGTACGAAATGTAATACTAACAGCTCTAATAATATATTATATATAAAGACAAAATACAAAAAGATACAAGTTTTCTAAAAGAAAGTTAAATTTAATAAAATTTAAAAAATTTTTTTTTTTACCTAAGCCAGTAAGATTTCATGTAGAAATTTTTAAAAAAATTCATTGTAGCATAACAGCAACAAATATCTGACAAATTAACTTTTTTTCAATGACCTTGCTGTAAATTGTTGCTTTAAATTTGTCAGAGCTGCAGATACTACTTCAAATTGCATATGTTCATACAAGCTGAAACAAAAAACAGAAAGAAAAATTGCATGAAATGCTTTTGCTTACAAGAAAACTATCATGCGACATTTTTCATAAGAATTAGCTTTAGAGCCATGTCACTTGGCAGCGTTATCTTTAGTCAATGACCTACGGAGCGCTGACCCCTAACAGCTCAAGGAGCTTCATTCCACATGTGGGCAGAAGGATCTCTTTTTTTTGCTTATTAATCAAAAATTTATAAGGTTTTTCAAAATGGACATTTCCATGGGTCCCGTTCGACATATATTTAAAGTAAAACAAAAAGTCAAAACAAAACGGATTTTTATTTTGACATTAGGTTTAACTTATAGCTCCTAATTAGCTTTATGATTAATGCTAAGGTTGAATTTGGGCAATTTTTCGTTTTCAAGATAATTGCAAAAAAGCCAAGGTGTCGCACGGGACAAAAACATCCATTATCGTGAAAATGCCCATGTAACAAACTTTTTTCTGTTTTTGTTGAAAAATTTTTTTGAAGCTCAGTTTTTTTCCCCCCTAAAGTCTAAAAACGGCGCTGAGTACTGAGACTTTATTCACTTTTCAATTAATTTTTTTAAATAAATCCAAGCGTCAATTACAAAGCTTGAAAATACGCACCTCATTACATCCAAATGTGTTAACTGTGGCTGTAACTGAGACACAAAATCGACACTTGAGCTATATGACGCAAAACTGCGTATTCGCAGTCGCCTGGCGCCTTTTTGAAAACAAACCAGACAATTAAATGAAAAATTTAACGTCTGCTAGCGTTACTACTGTAAACTCTTACATTATTATCTACAAGATTTACACAAGTGTTTAATGAAAAGTAGCCAGAAGTTATAGTTTTTTTAATTCATAACTGCCGCATAGTAACTTGTGTCTAAACTATTTATAAGTTTTTCTTTAAAATTTGTTTAACAAATTACTTCAACAAATTTTGTGTTAGTTTTCTTTGGCATCTTGTATTTATATATAATGCAAATTTTATTTTAAAATCTTTGAAAAGTTCATAAAATCTTTAGCGAAAAGCATGCGGATGTATATTAGCAACTTTGAAATTTTTCTTCAAATTTTTGACATTTATAAGCTCGAATCTCTCCTGAAACGTTTGCATATTAAATTATTAATCAAAGACATTCCAAAAGCATATACATATTTTAATTCGTAGATAATTAGTGAGTGCTAAGATAAGAGATGCTTTTGCCTTATGGTCGATCATTTTGTATACAATGCTGTTGACACTTATTTTGAAAGCTGTTATCAAGAAATGATTTATGATCACATTCAATTTGGTTTTTACCAAACTTAATTTAATAATCTAAAAATATGTACAAAAAAAAAAAAATAAAAAAAAAAATGAAATGAGAATGTTTTACAAGCGATTAAATTCAATAAATTGTTGAAAAATTTTAATATATTCAGTTAATGTGTGCTTTAGATTTATTCATTCAAACGCTTCTAACTTTGTCCTATACTTTATCAGCTTTATTTTTCTTAAAAGTAGAAGCCTACAATTAGTTGAAATATTCACGAAAAACTCTTTTTTGTTAAATAAATTGGCTGATAATGACTTTTAGCACGTGAATAACTAAGCGAGATACTTTGTGTCTTAAGTGAAATTAAAAGGATTTTTATATTTCGTTCAAAGTATACAAAATCTTAAATTTTTAGAAGGGTAGCAGGATTTATCTGGCTGTGTACTTAATAAAATACTCATGCTTTTTTTGCTACAATTTAAATAACGAGTTATTCATTTATTGAGAGTAAAAAATATCTACAAGATACTTCTTATTAAAGAACATAGTTGATAACATCTTTTTATCTTTTCCACTCTATCTAAAATACTTCTTTCAAGTTTTGGTGGCATGCTGCAAGGCATTTTCATTTCATTTCATTTTTCATTTGAATAAATTTCAATTGCATAAATATCTATAGTTTTTCCAAATTTACAAAATGCTCACCAAAACTTTTATATCTACAAGATACCCATTTTTTCCTGTTAATATTTCGAAAAGTTTTTAGCTGCACAGCACCATTTTTCTTATTTAAAAAGCTGAGAAATATAAAGCCAAAAGTTAAATTTTGTATCTTTTGAATACCCAATTCATATTTAAGTACATTTTTTAATGCTGATGGGAAATTATAAGATTTGCTGAATTGTTAGAGCAGTCAGATAGTTTTGCAGCTACTAAAATTTGTACTAAAAAAAAAAAAATTGCTGACTTTTAGTTGAAAATTTCAAAATTTATTTGTGAGATACTTTTTAAACTGTTAAACTTAAATTTATATGTATATAAATATGAGATTCTACTTCGCATCCTTCAGATGCTTTTCGCAGTTTAGAGAAGTTTGTTTCATACTTGAAACTTTTGAACCTGTTAGACTTGTAACTGAAAATATGAGATTCTAATTTCCATTCAACAGATATTTTTACATTTAAGAGAAGTTTGTTTTTACATGACTTTGTAAAATTTAGATTCTTCAGACCTCTGGACTTTGAAGACCTCAGCAATTTGATTTTTGACTGCAAGATACTTTTTGTATATATTTGTGAGATACTTTTTAAACTGTTTGATTTATAATTAAAAATATGAGATTCTACTTTGCATTCTCAGATACTTTTCTCAGCAAAAATATGTCTATTTAAATTAATTTTGAAAAAATTAAATTTTAGATTCTTCAGACTTCTGGACTTTGAAAATCTCAGCATTTTGTTTTTTTACTGTAAGATACTTTTTGTCTTTATTTGTGAGATACTTTTTAAACTGTTAGATTTATAATTAAAAATATGACATTCTACTTTGCATTCTTCAGATACTTTTCTCAGTTAAGAGAAGTTTGCTTTTAATTGATTTTGAGAAATTTAATCTTAGATTCTTCAGATCTCTGGATTTTGAAAATCTTAACAATTTTTTTTTTGCTGTAAGATACTTTTTTATCTTTATTTGTGAAATACTTTTTAAATTATTAGATTTATAATTAAAAATATGAAATTCTACATTGCATCCTTCAGATACTTTTTTCAGTCAAGAAAATTTTGTTTTAATTACTTTTGAGATATTAAGTCTTAGATTCTTCAGATCTCTGGATTTTGAAAACCTCAGCAATTTGTTTTTTTTTTTTAACGTTAGATACTTTTTTATCTTTATTTGTGAGTTACTTTTTAACCTATTAGATTTATAATTAATATGAGATTCTAATTTGCATTCTTCAGATACTTTTTGCAGTTAAGAGAAGTTTTTTTTTCAACTATAAGACACTTTTTAGCTACTAACTTGAAAGTTTAACTGAAACTTAAAATTTATTTATTGAATTTGTAAGCAATCACTATCAAAAATTACTCTGTCGCAAACGTCACAATGAGTCGCCGCTGACAAATAGTATCAATGTTATAGGTGACAAACGGTGACATTTATTTGACGTCATGCATGAACTTCTCGTACAAATGTCCCAGAATATCACTGATAACTACTGCTAATAATATCATGCGTGCTGGCGATTCAAAGCAGATAATATCCCTCTGATTCACTTACGCGTACACTTCCGCATGACTAGTACAATCGCTTGGAATTTTTCATTCATCACGATAGCGACAAGTAACAGACTTTTAACGCACAATTTCGCTAATTCGGAGCAAATTTCAAAAGTACAGCGTCATTCGAATGACATTGTCCGACACAGCGTGCTAACCTTCTGATATTCTAATTATGATTCATCGACGAAAAAACCCATTTCCGGACAATGTCCGAATTGTCACTATGATACATCGTTGACAATATCATAATGGATAATGTCGCTCAAGGGCGACACCAAGTATAATCTAGAAATACATATATAATTTGTAACTCTTATATATAGTATGTACTACAGTCCAAACTTTGCAGATTTTTCAACTCAATAGCTTTTCAGCGCTTTCAGCGTAAATTTCCATATCTGTGCGGTAATTTTGCTTTAACTAATTTTTCAGTTTGTATTATCTATCAGTTACAACTTGAAGAATTTATTTGCAAAAAAACATTTTGTGCTCAATAAATCAGTTGATATTCACGTTCAAGAAATAATTACTTAAAAGATACAACTTTTTAGCTACTAAATACTTTAGTTAAAATTAAGTCAACCTCTAGTTGAGTTTATTTTTTTTTTTAAAAAATTCAATATCTTTGACGCGGGGTTTGTTAGCTTTAAAAGGGGACAGCAAATAGTGTGAAAGTTTGAACTTCAAGTTACTTGAAGTATATTTTTTTTGTATGTTGTCACAACATTGAGATTGATAGTGATCTGAGGCATTTTTAATGACTTTGAAATGATATACTTTCTTACCTCAGCTGCAAAGACCAAAGAGAGTAAATATATGGATGAGATGTACTCGCTCTCTTGCAACATTTATGTGTCTGAAGAATGGGTATGCTTATTATATTCGGCGAATTATTTCAGTCTAAAAGGGCAAAGAGACTATATATATTTTTGGAAATGATTTCGCCAATTTCAGTTTCGCTTCCCTTCTCAAAGAGAATAAATATATGTACTCTCTTTGCTCTTCTCGACTGAAATAATTCTCCGAATATAATAAGCATACCCATTCTTCAGACACATAAATGTTGCAAGAGAGCGAGTACATCTCTTCCATATATTTACTCTCTTTGGAAAGGGGGCAATGTGTTGCTAATTTGCATATAATTGGAAAATACCGCAAATAAATTAAGTACATCATAAAGGAATAATTAGCTAGCAATGAGTATTAGAAAATATGTTAAATGTATTGTCAAGTAGCAAGAATCAAACCTGCAATCTCTGGCTCATAAGTATAAGCAATACACTGACAATGCCGGATTAAAACCCGAAATATCTGGCATACACTTCTAAGCATTACACTGACAATGCGCCCAAAGGCCAAGAAAAATAGGAAACTTAAATTTTTTAACGCTCAAATAGTTAGCGAACCTTTTTTATCTAACCGATATTTGATTTTTTTTTGTATTTCAAAAGTATAAAGACAAAATAAAAAATATTTTATAGGAAATGAAAATTCATAATATTTTAACTTTTGATAAGTTAGCCAAAGTTAGAAAGGTGCTATCCAGCAGATACTCGATGCATTATAAATTTCTGAAATATGCACATATCTCTTGTATCTGTAACTACACTGAAGAAAAGATAATCTTAACTTCAAATAAATGTATTTGGTTGATATACTTTTAAAATATTTATTAACTATCAACAAATTTTGATAGATATTAATATGCCCTTAACTCATTAAGTCCCAGCGGTCGATTTTTCGACCATTAACTTTTTGCATTTTTTCCAGGTGAGCCAGAGAGTGGTATCGCCTAAGCGCTTTTTTAATATGTTAGTTTGGATCTTTGCCAGCATATATAATTTTTTGTTTGACGCGATTCGGTTATTCAACAGTTTTTTCTTGCCTTGGAGCGGAGACATTCTCGTTTTTTTTTTTGGAAAATTCGGTAAAAATTTTTGCAAACAAGTAAAAATAAATTCTCTCAAATGTTACTACTATTCAGGGTATATTTGATGCTAAAAATACTACAGGTGCAGTATGTCAGAAATGATTTTCGTTCATATCAGAAAATATTACAATTTTTGATATCATTTGTGGCCAGTGGTCGATAAATCGGCCACCCACCTGAGCCCAAACCTGAGTAGATAAAATAAATTGAAAATCAAAGCTCAGACCTACAATCCAAATGTAGCCTCTTGAAGAAATATCATCGATTTTTGTCCAGTAGCTTAGGCTTGGGACTTAATGGGTTAATTGAAAGCTCAACATGATATATGCTTAAGTTGATTGAATGGATTTAATTGGATCGAATATATTTTCGGCAATCCCATTTTATTTGATTTTACTTCGTATTAATATGAAGACAATACAATTCTCAACATATTAAAGTAAAAAACTCTTTAATTACCTGCTGCTCGGTATATAATTCAAATATTTATGATTGTGTAAATGCAATGTAAAAATGTAAGAAAATATCGATTTTTATGTATCGATATCTTAAAATATCGATTTTTTATGTATCGAGATTTTAAAATATCGATTTTTCGCTCATCGGTTTTCACTTAAATTGATATGAATAAATGCATACATTAGCGACAAAGCAAAATTTCTTTCATAAAAATACTTGATTTGGTGATTATTAACATGTGAATGTTTGCAACACAAAATGATTTGTTTTAACCAAATTTTTAATTGGTAATTATTATCAAATATACGCTTGATTTAGTATAATTATACACATATAATTAGTTAAATATTACCAAATATATGATTAATTCAATGATATGATTCGATTCGGTGGAATGTGTGCCATGTTAACTTTAAACAAATATTTGTTTTGTCTATATCAAACATAACATTAGTTAGTTATTAACAAATCTCAATACATACCAATAAATCGTTTCTCAATAAAACTGTGACAATAAAAATTTACTATTTTTCTGTCTCTCTTGAGCCGATGTAAATGCTTACAGCTGCATAGCTTGTTTCCATTCAGCTACTTTTTAAAAAGTCTTAATGAAATTAAAAGTGCAATTTATTTCTAAAATCTTAATAAAAATTTCCAAAAAACCCGCGCCACAAATCTCACATAAATTTTGTATCTTTCTATCTTATGCTGTTGCCGGCTGCAAGATTTAAGGAATAAATAAGATATTAGGAGAAGAAAAAAAAAATAGAAAAAAGTTAAAAGTTTTTATCTATGACATTGCGTGAAGCTATCTTTTTTTTCCTAATAATTATATTTTTTTTTCATTTCGCAAAAACTCAGCCCACGTAGTGTATCTGTAAGATACAGATTTGTACAAATCTTGCGAATCAGCAAAACGGGAGAGAAAATAAATAAAAAAGAAACAAAAAAATTAAATCTAATGTTTAGTTTTGCGAATGCGGCGTGTTCAAGAACAACAACAAATCGACGTGGTACCCAAGCCGGCTGTTGTCGCGTCTTCTTCTGCTGCATTTTAATTAAATAAAAATTAAAAGAAAAAAAACAACTACGAAAATAAAAAAAAAATAAAGAAATTGATTCAACGAAATTTTTGCTTTGTGCCGATTGTGTTTTGGTTTTTATTTGTGAATAAAAATTAAAAGAAATAAAAAAAAAAAAAATTCAAACAAAAAAAAAAAAAAAATAAAAAAATCCCATACGCGTGTATCTACGCTGTTGCTCAGCGCTTTTTGTTGCTGGTCACTTTTTGTTTTGATTTATCAGCATCGTCAACGTCAGCGTCAACAACAACAATAACGACAGCGAGCAACGGCATGGTTTCAAAGGAACAACAGCAACAACACAACAACGCCAGCAATGCCAGCAGCTCAGAATGTCAGCATCTGCTGTCAGCGGCAGCGTCAATGAGATGCAGCAGCAATCCACGTGGCGACGATGAGAGCTGTTGCTGCGATGTCGGTGATGGCGACGATATCTCGGTGCAGCAATGCCGCCCTCTCTATTGTGCGCATCAACATCATCCGCATCATCATGCGCATCATCAGCATCGTCGTACGCATAGCAGCCACACCTACTGTTCAATGACAGATAGCATCGAATCGAATGCGACCGCCAGCACAACGGCCACTGCTAATTTTGCGGCGATACACAATCCCAGCTTACCGCACTGCCCCACCACCACCACCACGGCGGTCACAGACGATGCTGATGAAGACGCCGTTATACTCAGATCCAATGCCATTGCCAGCAGCGCCAGTGTCAGTTCAGCTACAGAAGATTGTGGCGTGCTGCGGTATTCCTTCAAAGGCAGTCCGCCCGAAATCTACTCGCCCAAGAAGGAATTCATTTATTCGCAAAACTTGGTTGAAAAACAGGTAAGCGCTTTATCCAAGTGGAAATTTTCATATATTTTTTTTTACTTTTCATTTTTTGATTTTGCATTATGTATATAAATCGGGTGTATAGATTCTCAAGTTATTCGACGCTGTGTATCGTTGTTCGATCGACAAATAATAACTGCCAAAAAGCTTTTTATTTATTCATGCGATACAAATCGCATTCAAATCGAAACAAATTAAATTTGCAGTCAGTGATAAAAAAAAAACTAAACGAAATCAATGATCACATGCGTTAACCCATTGCGGTTGCTATGGTGTTGAAATGCACCATGTGTGGCAAAATAGTTAGGATTGGTATTTTAAAGATTTTTTTAAGATTTTAGCAATGATTTCAACTATTTACATAAAATAAAAAAACAGAAAAATATTTGTAGCAAATTGAAAAAAAAATTTTTTTTTGATGTCATAAAAAATTTTTTTTGAACATTTTGACTAAATTTAAGAACTTTTTACTTAGTGCGATTTTTACTGAAAGTTGATAGTTTCCGAGAAAAATTAATAAAACGAAAAATTTTGACCAACACTGTTTTTATCAATAACGCAAAATCTAAGAATCATAGACAAAAAACAGTGCAAACAAAATACATCTATTTTTTGTCAAAGAACACAAATCAGCAATTAAAAATTCAGGTTTTGATATAAAAAATCTCAGTTGATCCCGATTTGACCTTGAAATTGGTTTCAAGGTCACTGTTATTTGACCAACTAGAAGCGTTATAACTTTTGCCTGAAACATTTATCTCTTTCATACTTTGTTCTCGAGATATTATCTTGGGGAAATAAAAATGGGACACTCTATATATAAATTCTTGATCAGCCGCGCCTTCTGAATCGATCTGGCCATGCCCGTTTGTCTGTCTGTGGAAATCATGTTTACGATAAAACAAATTAAAATAATTTGAAAAAATTTAATACATCGAAAATATGCCTCAAAAGATTAAAAACGGGTGTTATCGCTTCAGAGGCACGCCTACCGCCCATACAAATCTGAGCTTTCGTCTGTGCCATATCATGAAATACTGCGCCAAATTTTAGAAATTTACTACCATAAACAAGCGTATATAGTAGTGATAATAGTTACATAATATTTTGATATTTTAAGAGGGCGTGGCGCCTCCTTTATAAGCAGAAACTTAAAAATTGAATATAAGCTGCTATATTTGGGGAAATTCTAAGCTTCATACAAATGACTTAGGCCAGATCCTCAAAAACTTGCATAAATTGAAGCAAAAGGGCGTGACAGCTCCCATAAACAATTAAAAATGTTAAGCTTAAGGTAAAGCAACAAAATTTCGCATTTATAAAATAGTGATTTTTTAAGTGTTTGGTTTTTGAAAATTAAAAAATAGGAGAATAAATTTGCAATAGTAAATAAAATACTTATTTGATGCGATATATCAATTCTTGCCATTTATTTTTTAAAGATTATTTTACATAAATATTGCCCGTGGCTACGCCCAAGGTGGTTCATCCGTAAGCTTCAATATCGGCATACTTTTTCCAGCATTTCGGCCGGTAGTAATTTTTTCTTCCAGGGCTGCAATTGTGGCTGCCTTGTCCCTGTACACGAGAGACTTTACGTAGCCCCACAAAAAATAGTCTAGTGGTGTCAAATCACGTGATCTTGGCGGCCAATGGACAGCTCCAAAGCGTGAGATTAATTTTTCACCAAACCTGCCTTTCAATAGGTCCATGGTATCGCGTGCCGTGTGGCATGTGGCACCGTCTTGTTGAAACCACATGTCAACCAAGTTCAATTCTTTCATTTTGGGCTAGATATATTTGACTTGAAAGTAAGCTTGCCCAAAACAATTTTTAGAGAAATTTTTTCATAAAAATTCTTTTAACATGAAAGCGGACTTGCTTTATAAGAAAACCCCCAAAAAGTTGAACTTTTTTTGATATTTTTTTTCAAATTGTTCTGTTGAGCGATTTTTTCAAAGGAGTATATATCTCACAGTAGCTTGGGAAGCGATTGAAAAATACACAGCGTGTTTGATTCTTCAAAAAAATGTAGATTTCTCGGGTTTTTCCCCTGATTTTTCAATATATGGGAATTAACCTTAAAATTATATCCAAATTCAAAAAGTATATACGGAATGAAGTTGAAGATATGAGGAAATCTATGCAGTTTTGGTCAAGAAACCCAAGAGCAATTAGATCCACTTGAGTTATGCTACTTCGAAGATGGCTTGTCTAAATAATTTTATAGTATTTTTAATTAGACCTCACTATATGGAAGCTCTTTTTTTTCTCTTCTTATATCTTTGTCATAATGAAAAACGTTTCAAAAAATACAAAAATATATAGATCTGCTTTTGCCCGATCAACGACAAAAACAATTCATATGCAAAATATTTGATTTAAGCTTTGAGGGTTAATAAAATAATAAAAAAAAAACACACTCACAAAAAGCAACCGAATTAAAAGCAGCAGCATAAAAGGCGGCAATAAAATTAGAAGCAGCAAAAATCAACAGTGAGTGAAGCAGAAATAACAACAACAACAAAAGCACAAAATTGTAGTATTAAAAACATAGCACATGGCTGCGCTGTTTTTTGTTTTTGTTTTCTCTTGAACTTTTTGTCTTTATTTTTCTACATTTGGTTATTCAGTAAAATATGTAAATATTTGCTAAAATTAACCCTTTGTTAATAGCTTATTATTTGGATGAGCTTTTCATTGAAAAGTATATGGGGAATGTGCTAAATCCGTGCGATGAATTTAATTTGGCTTAAAATATTAATTTTGATTGAGATTTTAATTAATGACTTCTTTTGTTAACCCATGACTTCAACTTTGTCAAAACAAAAAATAAAAAAAAAAATTAAAAAATTCCAAAGTCGCATGCACTTTGATCTATAATCGAATTATTAACTATGAGTGAAATAAAACGAGTCTTATGAATAATATATACATATTTCCACATAAAACAAAATTTCACACTAAATGACCTCGTCAAACATATGTGAGCGAAAAAGGGCAAACAGTGAGACAATGCAATGATTTCTTTCACAGCAAAATGTCATTTCTTATCAACTGCATTGGTTTTCCATGCATTATTTATATCTCACGTGAACTTCTTATAACAAATGGAAATTCTCTGAAGAGTAAAATAATTTTTTTTTTAAATCTACAATTGTTAGTTCAGTAAAAAAGTGCAGAAAATCTCTAAAAATGGAAATATTCTTTATATTATAAATAAATAAATATTTTTTAAATCTACAATTCTTATTGGCTCTTTTTAGTTTAGCGAAAAAGTGCAGAAAATCTCTAAAAAAATTACAGAAAACCAACAATAAAAGATTTTGAAAAGTCCAGCTGTGAGACATGTTTTCCCAGCTCAAGCAAACACTGGGACAAATTGATGTTGTTAAATATTTAGCTCATAAGCGCATTACTTTTTGACTATATGCTATAAAGTGCTTTCATAATAATTAGGCAAAATATGTCGCCAAACAATGAACAAAGTTTGTTTAAGATCGTTAAAATCAATTCGTAGATTTGCTGATTTAAAATAAGTGTCTCACTGTTAGCCACCTTCCCCTATATTCGGTTAAATTGTCAGAATTTAATTTATACCAATCTATCTTGAAGCCCCACCGTAATGTTGCGTGAAAATGGGTTAGCTTGTATACCAAGCTCTCATTTATATGCCAATATAGTCCGCATTCAATGGCAAGACTAAGTCATATATGTAAATTGTGATCGGAAATTGCTCTACCCATCATTTCGTTCAGAGAAATAGTGCAGTCCCGGTCACCGATCCGTACGATAGACGGATGTGCCTCACGTACGGTTTCGCCTAATGAACGCAGAGCAGTCCGGGCTGTTCGTAGTCGGTCACCGATCCGTACGATAGACGGATGCGCCTCTCGTGCGGTTAGGCGGGTAAGTGGGACCGCAGGGACCGATCGCAAAAAAAAAAAAAAAAAAAAAAAAAAAAAAAAATACGAGTACATATATAGTTACATTAAAATACATATAAATATATTAAAATATTAATTTTTAATTTTTTCTTTGATTGAAATTTAATGCTTATTGTGCAATAAACTAAATAACTAAATTTTTGTCTAATTGCAAAAAGTTTTAATATTCCCAAATTATAGATGTAGTACATCCGCTATAACTTAACAATCAACAATGAAATGACATTATTTGTGTGGCCAAGAATTCCTTGTGGAATTACCCATTTCAGAACTCTCTACTTAATTTAAAAAATATGCAGGCATTGCATGTGGCGCCACTTATACATCTTTTTTTTTATTATTTTTCAGAATTGTTATTGAAATTATTAGTAATCATAATAAATATGTATATGATTTGTTTTCTAATTTTAATTTGCTTATCTTTTAATTGTCAATTTTGAATTGCGGGTCATAGCTGCAAATATTTTTTATTCATTTATAGTTTACTTGATTTGCACACAGATACGGCCTTAAATGCGGCAAAAATGTTAACGAAAATGGTGTACACAAAACTATATTATAGCTCGTAGTTTATAGACTTCGAAAAGTCCTAAATAGGCCGTTGAAAAAATAATTACTAACAAACAATTTCATAAGGTTTTCGAAAATTGCTTAAAATTAAAAAAAAATTGCACCAAAGTCGTTAAGCAACGAAAATAAATTGAAAAATGTTATTTTGGAGTAAGATCTAATAAAGGGCGTATTTTCGCACCTTAAATCTTTAAGGCGGGATTAAAAGAAAATCATAATATGCTTAAATTTAGTAAACAGCTTTTGGTTATCATTATCTCTTTCTATTCTGAAAATAAATCAGGATTGTCTTGGTGCGCTGGGTACCGCCCATATGATCAAAATACTGTTGGCCCATGTACGTAAGAAACTATTAAAAAAATTTTTATGAAACTTGATTTTTTAGACTCAGTAGCCATAAGCTCTCACTGTACACAAAATAATAATTAATCTGCCACGCCCACTTATTAGATTACGCTCATTTTTCGTCAGTTTGTGCCAGCCCAAAACAAAAAATTTCGTAGCTCCATCTATTATAATTCTTGCGATATTAAGCATTCAAATTTGAATTTGTGGGCAGTGTCACTCCCTGCGAAGGGTTTTGTAAAAATAAAAAAAAATTTCTATTTCATTTTATGTCTTATTTGGTTGGGTCATAATAACACCGAATTTAATAAAATTCGATAACGCCGTTTTGAAAATAAAAACAAACAGCACTTATGTACATTCGATAGCTCTTTTATTTAAGGGGGTAAATGCCTAAGAAATATGTGAAAATTATATTTTCCATTAAGACCTTAAAGTTTTTAGAGTTACAAGATTATCAGAAAAGATTGCGAGTCAAATTCTGCAAGAATCTTATAGCTAAACATCAACTGGTAGCACATTAAATGTTAAGTCCAATTATGGTCTCTACTTTCAGCCCATAACACCTTACTCTGTGAGCATTATTTGTGAAGCAATGTATTCAGTGTAAAGCTCCAGCTTCGAGTGGCTTCGATGCCTTTGACATTCTTTCGAATCTGGCGTCAGCTTATTTGATTTTTTTACTATCTAAAGAAACCACTAGAATTTTGGCATACGCGAAGATTTTAAGAAAGTTGATTGGGTTTTCAGCCTTCAATGGGGTTCTTATGTTATTTCTTCTCAAAAATCCAGCTATCAATATCAAAATGGTGAAAATCTTTGTTTCAAAGGCCGTCGCATTCTTACCCATAACCAAGTCTATAGAGATTATCGCCAAGATTGCTGCATTGATTTCGATAAATAAATCTAACGGTTAGCATTGAAATGTTTGTATTTACCATACTCAGAAAACGTTTTAATTGAATATAAGAAATATATATTTCATATAGACAAAAACAAATATTTATTTGAGCCAAACATATTGTTATTTGAATCAAATAGTGGCAAGTGTTGGTTGAAGCATTTTGTCTTTAACTCAATCAAATATTTCGTTGCTCTTTATGAAACTTACACTAGAGGTCTGCGTGAGTGCACTCGAGATGGCCATCAAGCCACTTGCCACGTTGCAAGTTCATCATGCTTTTGTGCACAAAAACCACAAATCAAATCAAAACACCAAGCCGGACAGATGAGTGCTACTTTTGCAACTACAATGTACTACAATCACTCGAAGTTTATTGCATTCTGGAAGCTTATAAAAATGATGATTTCAAGTGCACTCATGCAGATCTCCAATTCAAAATTTGTTATAATCAAACAATTCGTTTTCTCAGTGCATCCACACTTGATCAGTGCTACATCCTACCCTAACTATGTGTGTCTGCCCGAGTATGTTACGATTACAAGAAAATAAAGCGAAATAATTTGATGAAATTTTATGCACTGTATGCAGTTTAGTTAAAAATTGTGGAATTGAATATTGTGGAAATAAGTTCGTGGACACGCCTAACTCCTATAAGAATAACACATTAAATTAAACAATGTATGCACGGAAGATAGTTCGAAAAGACTACTAGAATAGGCTTGGACTAGCACTAAGCAAAAAGTGAGCATATATTGAAAAGAAGGCGTGGCACATGCAACACCAGCAATATATTAAAAGTGCTATAGTAAGTTAAGAAAACTATATATTTCACAAATACAATGAATAGTTCAGTTTAGCAGTAGATAAAAAGTGAGCGTGTCACCACCAAAACTTCAAAATACTACACTGAGAGAATTATTTAAGATTATGCCAACAGTTTTTTGTACAAATAGTAGGAATAGTTTCAGCAAACTTTCAGGGTGTGGCAACTTGCACACAAGCAAAAACTATAAAATGCTATACCGATTTATTTGAGTTAATGCACTGTGGAGTATTTAATGCTTGGCCATGCCAGAGATAGCACCCCTATTAAATTTTATTAATTTTAATCTCAAGCGTATTTTTATTTGTTCATTTAATTTCATTTAAATGCATAAAAATGCAAATAAGGAAGTTTTGTTCGGTGCGGCTTTATTTATTTATTTGTTTGTTATTTTTATTATCAAATTCTCTAATGCGTTTTATAATTTATGATGATGATTTTTGTGCAACTTTTGCATAGAAATCTTTTTTTTTTTTCCAAGCTGCTCGCGTATTTTTATGATTTTTCTTTAGAAATAAAAATTTAATGTTAATGTTTTTTTTTTGTTTTCAGTTTTTAATTATTTTCAAATTTAAACAAATCCACATTTGTTTTTTTTTCTCTATTATTATTGTTAATGTGCATTGTTTGTGTTTTAATTAATAATAAATTTTTTTTGCTACCATATTCTTTTCGCTATTGTTGTATATTTTTCAAAAAAAAAAACAAAAAAAAAAAACAAAAAAAATTCAATTTTATTTTTATGTTTTAAGGTCACGTTGTTCCAAATTTATTAGTTTTTTTTTCTGCTACTACTGCTGGCTTTTACTTTGCAGTCTCAGTGCTGTTGTTTTTGTTGCTGTATTTCATTTTGATTTATTTTTGTTTTAATTCTTTAAATTTTTTGTTTTGTTTTGTTTTTTGTTTTTGGCAAAAGTCTTTCGAGCGTATTTTATGGGTTTCAGCGTGTATTTCGTAATTATTTTTATGTTGATATTAGATAATAATTGAAATAGCGCGCGTAGAAATTGAAAAAAAATTCAGGAAAACAGCGCAAATGCGTTTCTTTAGATTTTTGGTAAATTTTTTTATGGGTTTTATAAAAAATTTCTTTAAAGCTTACTCTTTTCAAAGGGGTCGTTGCAAAAGACTATAGGCTTGTCAACCTAACTTACTTTCTACTTAAAACTTTAGAGCGTAATTTTGTTTCCCAGGGACTATAACATATCGCAAACTTACCCCGATTTCTATTGAAAAGTATACATTCGAAGAAAGAGCACTTCATTCAGTACTTAGCGGCAAATAGATGAAGGACTCTGATTTTTCACGTATGAAAAACTATACCCTTTGTGTTATATGTTTCACAAATGAAATTGTTGCAATGATATTTTGTTTATTTGCTTGCTGGCTGCATACTTTGTATATGGAGCTGTAGGCAGTCTGCTTGCTGGCTGCTTTCATTGTATATGGAGATGTAAAGGGTCTTGCCTGTTGGTTGCATGCTTTGTATGTGGAGATGAAGGCAACTCTTTAAACTATACAGGCACTTAGTAAGCGGCGCTTTAAGGTAATCTGCCTTTCGTTTGTTACACATTGTATATAGAGATGTAGGCAACCTGCCTACAAAGCGGCCATCCATCTTTGTAAAAAGAATTTATAGATGTGGCTGGAGTTGTGAGCATTATTGCCTACAATGAGTGTAACTATTCATCGATGTTGCTTATAAGATATTTGCCGCTGGGTAGTAAATGTTATAGAGGAGAGTCCTTTCCAAATTTTTGTGAGCATACACTGTGGAAAATCTAGCAATGATTTTGAGGGTGCTTTCCATAATGTAAATGCGTTAATTGCACTTTGATTAAAGCTGATTGATGTTAGCAACCACATACGTCAGCATATTTCGCTTGTGTTCTTTATCTCCTCAAGCAGCACATTGCCTAAAATGCAACACAGACAAAACATTCGGGCACTTTTAAGCACTCAAAAGTATGCAACGAAAGCTGCTTCATAATGCGACATTTTATAGCCTCTACTTTGAATAGTGACAGTTGACCCTACATTGCATACTTTTCATCCAAAAGCTGTCGAAGTTGAAATCTACACTGGAAACGCCTCTGTCTCAATTACGACTAGTTAATACATAGTGTCATTAAGTGAGCCACTTGAAATTTGCACTCTTAGAAATAAGAAGATGATCTATTGAGCCTCTGAAAATCAAACCTCTCCATCTACAAAGAGCGACAGTTTAGTACAGTTTTTGGGCTGGCAGTCACATTGGGCTATATTTTTTCTCGAAAATAATGCTGGTTCTACCCAAGTAGCATTTTTGGCAGAGGAAACTTTTAATGCGCACTTACAGCACTTCTAAAGCTGTTTTAGATATATACAGCTGTAAAAGCGCTGTAAATGCGCATTTAAAGCTTCCAATGCAACAAATGCTTTTTCACCAAAATGCTTAGTTGCAGCGCAGTATGGCGCCACATGCCACACAGCTGCTGAAATAATGACACAATTTTGTGACAAATTTCCTTGACGTCTAATAACACAAAATTTAATTTGTCGCCAAAATTGTGTGACTTAACACCAATTAGACTTTTTTTTTTGGGGCCATGTTAAAGATGAAGTCTATGTCACTTTAAACATAAAAAAAAATTTAAGTGCACGATTTTTTGACAAAAAGAAATTTGAGAAAAATTTAAAAAACTAAAATTAAAATTTAAAAAAAGACGAAAAAAAATTAAATAAATAAGAACGTAGGATGAAATAAAAGAATTAAAAAAAAAATTTTTTAAGTTTTCAATCTTTTGCTGGCAGTCAAAAAACTGTGCTAAGTTTTATTTTTGAAAAAAATTGCTCAAATTACGAAATATGTCATAAAAAACAAAATATCAAAGAGATAATAATGTTTGTAAGAATAATTTTAGAAAAAATCTATATAGAATTATTTTTCTTAAAAAAAAAAATTTACACAAAAATAACTGAATATGCGTACAGTGACAAAAAGGCGCGCGTTCATTGACTTTAGAAAAAAAAAAAAACAACAACAACAACATTTGGTGCTGGCAATGATTACAAAGCCAACAACCAGCAATAGCGACAGTTTAAAAAAATAAATTAATACATTTCAATTCATTTGAAAGAAAAACAATAAACGTCAATAAAAAAAAAAAAAAAAAAAGTGAAAAATTTCTGTCTGATATATAGCGCTGGCTTGGCTGTCTGCGTCAGCCAGCGTGTCAATTTGTCTGTTTAGTTTTTAATTTTTTGTGCCAAATTTGCGTCTTTCCTGCTGTCGGTTTATCGCTCTTACCAGAGCCTTGTTAGATTAGCGCCAAACTCTTAAAATATTCGCTTATCAAATTATTTTTCGTATTTTTTTTTCATTTTCGAAAAGACGTGCGCTGAATTTCGTGTACTTTGAAAAAATAAATCTTAAGCAATTAGCAGTATTTTAAAACTGGATATATCGACTAAGTGTTTTGAATTTTAATTTAAGTGATTTTTTTAAGTGATTTTAAAAAAATTATTTCCCTTAAGTTAGGGA
This sequence comes from Tricholauxania praeusta, assembly GCA_949775025.1. Classification (NCBI taxonomy): domain Eukaryota; kingdom Metazoa; phylum Arthropoda; class Insecta; order Diptera; family Lauxaniidae; genus Tricholauxania; species Tricholauxania praeusta. The sequence goes on from OX459029.1 coordinate 156,542,819, forward strand.
AAAAAAAATTTGAATTTCATTTAAAAACTAATACGCAAAACTTGTCACGCAAAATGAAATTTTTTTCTTTTCACTAAAAGCTTCGCCCACATTTTTCCATTTCAAATTACAATACTGTAGTTATGTTATTTTTAGCTGTTGTATTGATTTCCGCTGTCTTTTGTGGGTACTACGATATTTATTCCAAATTTTTCTATTATGAACTTTAAAATATTTTCGCGTAGTTTCAAGACACGCATACGTTTTAAAGCCTTTAACGAAGTGTGGGCGTGTGTTCACAAATAGGCGTGGTTGTTAAACGATTTAATGAAGTATTTGCTTTATGTCTGCTAAAATCGACTATGAAAGTGCACGCGCAGAAAGGCACTATTTCATTTCTGAATTTTTTTTTTGGATCAAATGTTTCTTGGGATAAGTGGTGTTCTAAGCTATCGTTATATACATATAGTATGTTTTTTGAAATTTAGTTAATACTTAAACTTAAAGTTTCATCTTTAAAATGCTCCTTATTTTATTTATATATCATTATTTTTACAGTAGCTGTAGCCGTTTAAAAATTTCTTCATATGACAATTTTTATTTTCTATAGAAAGCAGCGGTTACTCATACGACATGTTGTACATAAATTAATTGGAATTTGATTTTTGAATCGCTACAAACTGCGTAAAAATAATGACATATTAATAATTTTAGCAACGTTTCAAAGATAAAAATTAAAAATTTTAGAAAATTAAATTAAATTTCTATAAATTATTCTATAATGACTAAAGAATTTAAGTAGAAATCATAATAGAATCATAATCACTGAGTCTTCTACTTAGACGGCATTTTTCTCAAGAACTATTTCATATGAAAAAAAAAATGTTTTTTAAGCTGTCATTTAACATGACAAATGAGGTAGGTTCTAAAAGTCTTTTATATTTTTTTTATCACATATAATTTGCTTGTGCTATTGAATTCTGAAAAGTCTTCTCCACACATAGAGACATTAGAGTTCTTAGCAATATTATTTGAGATCTGGAACAAGTGGCCGAGAAGTTGCTCTAAACAGATTTTGATAGTTATAAAGTCAGTCCGTTTTGTTTCATTTAGATTTTTAATACAGCGATATTAAAGCTTTGAAAACTTTATCATTGAAAGTCCCTTAGTCTGAAATGATTTTTTGGCAAATATCACTGGAATGCTCGTACTATTGAACTTTAATGAAATTAGCTATCGATGTTTTTCCTTAGGTTTTCTTACTTTGAAGCTTTTATCGACTCTTTTGATATTTTCCGAAACTATTCGATACTTACAGATTTGTTGTCATATTTCTCGATCTTTTTGATTTTTTCAATGAATTTTGATACTATTTTTTAAAATATTCAATTTCTCCACCTTTCAACTTTTATTGACATCTTCGATACCATTCGATACCTTACAATTTCATTGATATTTTTTGGCATCACTTGTTACTTTCCGACTTTTCAAAACAAAATTTTGAAATTTGACAGTATTGCTTTTTCAATGTTTTCCTATACATTTCGATGATGATTATCGAGTTTTGCAAACTTTTCCACATTTTTCGATACTTTTCCACATTTTAAACTTTTTTGATGTTTTTCGATATTATTCGGTTTGTAAATACTTTATCGACATTTTACGATAATATTGGAATTCTTTCGAAATTTATTTTTCCGACCTTAATAGCCTCTTTCGATGCTTTCTGGTTGCTATAAACTTTTTCGATACAATTCGATACTTATTGATTTTTTCGAACATCTTCTGTTTTTCGATATTATTCAATGTTTTTGATGTTATGATGTTTTCGATAGTTTCCGACTATTGTCGACTTTAATCGATTCCTTAGATGATTATCGATACTTTGCAACGGCTTTAAACTTGTTTGATGCTTTTCGTTAAAACTCGATTTTTATTGAGTTTTGTCTACTTTTTCTGTATTTTTCGATGCGATACGAAACTTTTCAACTTTTTCGTTACAATTCGATACTTATCGAGTTTTACCAACTTCTTCTATTTCTCGATATTATTCGATGTTCTTTCATGTTATGATGTTTTCTATAGTTTCCGACTTCTGTCGATTTTAATCGATGCCTTAGATGGTTATCGATGCTTTGCGACGGCTATTCCACAATTCGATTTTTATCGAGTTTTGTATACTTTTTCTGTATTTTTCGATACGATACGACACTTTTCAACTTTTTCTATACTTATTGAGTTTTGCGAACTTCTTTTGTTTTTCAATATTTTTCGAATTTCGTTTCGTTGTTTTTGATAGTTTCCAACTGCTATCGAGTTTTATCGATTTATCTATGTTTTTCGATGCTTCCCGACAGCTAGCGAGTCTTATCGATGTTTTTCGTTACAATTTGATACTTATTGAGTTTTGTCAATTTTTTCTGCATTTTTCGATACGTTACGACAACTTCACACATTTTTCATAAAGAGTTAAGTCTACACCTTTAATTTTTTTTCGGCTTTTTAAATGTTTTTCGGTACCAAACGATGCTCTTCGACTTTTTCTATATTTTTCGTTCAAAGATTCCATGGTTATTCGAGTTCAACAAATTCTTTCATACTTTTATATATAATTTTCGCATCATGTGGATTGAATACAGAATTTCCCAAATTCCACAAAAATTTCGCTTAACTTTTAATAACCTGTCTTACATTTGCAATGACTTGTACATATTTTTATTTAATTGTTTTTTAAATACTTAACTAGCGAATACTTTTTCAACATTTTTGACAAATAAGCAACATTCACTGACAACACTGACACGCCTCAATGTTGTCACCGCCGCCACACTTCAAAGATATGCGGCGCGAAACAAAAACAAAACGCGCTTTATAACCATTTTACCACAAAGATTTTAATTTTGTTTTAATTAGGTATTAAAAAATGTTCAGATTTGAAAACAAATATATTTGCATATTTTTAATATTTATGACTTTGCTCAAGGAAACAAAAACATTAATAATAAAAGTTGTATGGCGAAAAAAAAAACGAAACAACAAAACTTGTTGCCTACCAAATATTACAAAGTCGATATAACAACAACAGCAGCAGCAGCAACGCACTGAATGAAACATAAATATTTATGTTTCAACAACGATCGGACACTTGCCAGCCAGTAAAAGCTGCGAGTATTTTAGACAAATGCCAAAACACTTACCTGTAGAAATAACAAGAGCGAGCAATATGAAGAAAACTTGAAAAATTTAAGGAAAAAAAATCGATCGAAGAAATATTTTTTTTCCAAATTTTAAAACAACACTTAAAAATATTTGTATTGAAAAAAAAACAAAACATTGACATTTGCGCATTGCGCCCCCAACTGACAGTTCGCCTTGCCTTTGTTTACAGCATAAAAGTATAGCGCTCCTGTGTAACGTTATTAATTTGTTATTTTTATTTGATTAATTTTTTTTTTGTTTTGTTTTAAATTTTAAAGCGTTGTCACTCTTCTTCTTGTTGTTTGAAAAAAAAAAAAAAAATCATTTAAATTTTTTTTTTTTGTTTCAGTTCTTTCAACATTTTTTTGGCTTTCATTGATCTTTTGAAATTCAAAATAAAAAAAAAGGTTATTGCCGTTTTTTTGTTGTTGTTTTTGTATTTTTTTTTTCCATCAAACTCATAGATAAATTTAATGAATAGGCCACAAAATTTATTAAGTGCCATTTATTTTGAACATTTCAATATGTTGAACTTTTGTTTAAAACTTTTTACGTTTTTTGTTTTTTTTTTTTTTTTGTTATGGCATGTAATTTAAATAAGCCCATTTTTTTAAAAAAAAAGTTAATACCATTTAGTTATAAACCGGAAAAGCTGTCATTAGTCTTTGCTAATTTAGTTTTAAGCAGATTCTTTTCGCTTTGTATTTCGTTAATGAATTGAATGGAATTTGTCTTACACTAAACACGATAGTATTGCGTACTTATTAATTTTTGACTAATTCTGAATTAACTTCCGTATATGAGGTTTCTGTATGCTCAAAGTTAAATGCCAAAATATATGTGAAAAGTTTTCGTAATTTTTTATGTTTTTGGGTAGCAACTTTAATTTCATGCAAAAAAGAAATCTCCTACTCCTACTTGCAAAATTCAATTATTTTGCGTGATTGAGTATTATAGTGTTTGAATATCTAAAGAAAGTGCCATCAAGCCTCAAACAGTGAATGCAAAAAAAAAACATATATTTTTACTCTTATTCACTATATATTAAAATCTTGAGATCATCATCTAAATGAATTACTCTTTGAACTGTCAATTTTCAATTAACCAAATCGTTCATAAAGTGTGATTTCTTATGCGTTTGGTTTTTAAAAATTAAAAACTGAACAGAAAATTTGCAAAAGTGAGTAAAATATTTATTTGAAACGATACATCTATTTCCGCCATTTAGTTTAAAGATTATTTTGTATAAATATTGTTCGCGGCTATGCCTGTGGTAGTCGATACGCAAGCTCTAATTTTGGCATACGCTTTCCAGCATTTAGGCCGCCAACGGCAGCTGCAATGTTGTCTTCCAGGGCTGCGATTGTGGCGGGCTTGTCTTTGTACACTAAAAATTTCACGTAACCCTACAAAAAATAGTCTAGTGGGGTCAAATCACATGATTTTAGTGGCCAATTGCTCACCAAACTCACCTCTCAATAGCTCCATTGTATCGCGTGCCGTATGGCATGTGGCACCATCTTATTGAAACCGCATGTCAATCAAGCGCAATTCTTTCATTTTGGGCAAAAAAATGTCGGTAATCATCGCACGGTACCTTGCTCCATTGACTGTAACGTAGTGATTTTCATTATTTTTGAAAAAGCACTGTCTAATGCTGCCGCTGACCCACAAACCGCACCAAACAGTGCATTTTTCAGGATGCATTGCATCTGGCTGTTCTTCGGGCTAAATTCGGCAATTCTGTTTATTGACGTTCTTATTAAGCTAAAAATGAGCTTCTCGCTAAAGAAAATTTTTCGATAATTCGATTTTTCACATTTCTCACAGAGCACGAACTTTGATAATAAAATTCAATAATTTGCAAGTGCTGTTTGCTTGTTTGTCTATTTATGGTAAAATGGCAAACCTTATTGAGCATTTTTGACGTTAACACGTGTTACATATCACGCGTGTGGTGTCAAAAAAATAACACTAAAAAAACAAATAGCAAAAAAATCACCCATTATTTTGCAATTTACTGAGTGTTGTGCAACGACTTACATAAAGTTTTAACTATTGTGAAAAAATGCGTATGTTTGTTCATTAAATATTTGTACTATTCGAACTTTGATATTAATTTTTGTTTTCATTTCTTAGAATCACACTCATATACAGGGTGTAAAATAAATCAAATATCTCAAAATTTCATCTGACTACTTATTTTCAGTGCTACTTCTTCATCGCCACAAAATAATATTACAATTCGATATGGTTTTTAGAGTATTTTTATATAATTTCTTTTTTAATTAAACATTCCTGTAATTTTCAAAAAATTGAAAAATGCTTTTTTTATTCAACAAAAGGTAAGAATGGAACAATTTAATCTAGTAATTGGTGACATACAGCATATACATATACATACACATGTACATATGCTCATCAGAGCAGTTTTTGGTTAATTTTCTACTTGAATTTGAATTTCTATCCATTACAATTTTTCCTTTCGACGGTCACTCTAACACTGGAGCTGTTAAGGATATGACCTTGTGGTGTACAATGTGCGCTTATCTATTTCATTCCGCACACAGAGTTCCACTTTTGTCATCTATATACTTGTCACTTTCTCTCTTTGTTTTTTATTTAAAAATCAGTTGCGTTGCAACTTATGCTTAACGTGGCGTATGAGTGACATTAATTGCCTTCTATAGAAAATTTAATGTCAATCATACGCCGTGTTGTACATAAATTTCATGTGAACTGATTAAATAGCTGTACATTCGAACTTCCATACGAACTTTACAATAAGATTATCTTTAATTCAAATTGATTTTATAAATACTGCATTTCTGTTGCGTTTTTATATGTCTTAATCGACAAATTTCTGTATAGCGTATGTATCCCTAATACGTTTTTTTTGCGTCTACATTTCAAATGCTCGTGCGTTTTGCGAGAACGAATTTCTTTTTTTTATTATTACCTACAATATTTATTTTTTTTGTCAATGTTTTCGAAGAACGAAAATTTCAAAATATATTTAGGGGAAGCCCAAAATATCTAATAAAAATGTCGATAACCAATAATAAATAAAATGCTTTCACAGCTTAAAATGTGTACGTAGTGGTGTGAAAAATATGGAACAGATAAGAATAAAACATTTTTTTCATTACTCTGCAATACCAATTTTCCATGTAACGAAATTTCTCTATAACGAAATTTCTCTATAACGAAATTTCTCTATAGAGAGATTTTTCTATAACGAAATTTTTCCATAAAAAAATTTTCTATAACGAAATTTCTCAGTAACGAAATTTCTCTATAGCGAAATTTTTTCTTGTTTCCTTCGATTCATTAAATGGATGTTCGACTATAGTTTGGTTTAGAGATAGAACTCTAATATGCGCTTAAGAAAAGCGGCGGAATGCAAGCCGATTTTTTCTGACGGGGGCGGGCAGGGGGGTGATTTTTTGTACCATTTATTTTATGCTGTGGACTAAGGACTATGGGAACTTTTTGCAACATACCATACTTTTTGCTGTACCAAATTTATATTCATTTTACTGTGATTTCAAACAGTTAAAATTTCTACTACCATTTCCTTTTTTACTCACTACTTTTCCACAGCAGTCATACCAACTTTTGTAGTGCTGCAAACTACACTGCAGTACATACGATATTACAGCAAAACTTTGTTTTACTTTCAATCATTTACCGCTTATCTTAAATCACTTTATGTAAATGATTCCAAAACTGTGCAGATAATATATTTGATAGCCGCATTTATGACTTAAAAGTTTATTTATTTCACTTAGCGCTGTTTACATTCTTAATGATGTGCGAAATCGTATTTGCAATATCAATAAAATGCGCGCCGCAGGTACTCACAGTTCAATCACAGATGGCCTACAAGAGCATCACATCTTCTCATGGCACTCAATATCAGTTACGAATTTTTTCCTAACGTATCTAAATAAATAAAACTATTCAAATTGATACTAATAAAAAATATAATGGGAATAAAATCGAAAAAAAAAATTAAATAAAACAAATATTGAATGTTGCAATAGAAAATGAAAGACTTCCGCTGAAACACAGTGCTGTGAAGTGATAATCAGCAGATGGCCATCAAAGGGTTAAATGAACTCTTTTGTTTATTTACAAATAAAATTATTAAAAAAAAAACAGCATTCTTGCAAAGATTCATAAATATTTTCTTACAAATAAAGGAAACTTCAACTTTTGTGATTGAATGCAAGAAAACAAAGCGCTTGTTCTTTCAAAATTTATAAATGCAAAAGATGCAGATATGGCAAAAGACAACAGCATTTCGTTGAACTCTTTAAACTTAAGAATTTTTTTTTTTGCTTTAAAATTGATAAGAATTCATAGCCTTTGTCAGGAGCACTTTTTTTTTTTGTTGAATTATTTATTGTTATTCTCCAAAAAAAAACAAAATATTTTTCGTGGAATTAGAAAATCACATTGCAATAATTTATGCCTATTTTTATGGCAAGGAAAACAAAGCAAAAGATTTATAAAAAAAATTTCATTGGAAAAATGTTGTCAGACTTTTAGTCAGTAGCACACCTTTGCAGCACATCGTACAACCTACAGCTTCTAATGAATTTAAAAGCTTGCGCGTCATTAGAATTATCATTAAATAAGCAAAATTATATTGCGAGTATAACTATTTTTATACACAAAATACGCTAATAAATCGTTTACATAAAAATCATCGCCTCACTTTCCCATTAAATTAAATATTGACTCAAAATACTTAAGATGTCAAGAGTTTTTGCTGACAGTTTTGTGAAATTTCATTCAAAAAATTCAAAAACTCTGTGCAAATATACGTCGGAAGTGCCTGTATAACTGAAATAACGCCAGCAATTAAGTTGTTAAAATCACGTGATATTATTTTTATTATCTTTTTTTCCATTGTTTTGGAATCCGCAAAACAGCATTTGAATCAATATTTGCGCACAATGCTTGAAAACATAGTTATTTTTTTTAGAAAAATATTAATTTATGAAAAAGTTCTTTGAAGTTCTATGCATTGTTTATAATTGGAGTAAGCACTGTATAGAAAAAAAAAAAAAATAAGTAAAAATTTATAAAAAAAACTTTTTGATGAAAGAGTCCAGCTGTATTTCAATGTTAGTAAGCTGTGAGTTAGATACTCAGAATGTCAACAAAATATTCAAAAATAATTAGGTGTTCTACATAATTTAAAAATTGAATTGAATGGCCCAAAGCCAAATATGAAGACAAAATTATATTGTTACTTGAAAATGTCTCTTTTAAATGTATGTATTTGGTTAAAAGATTTAAAAAATATTTGTTAACTATTAACAATATTTGGTAGATATTATTATGCCCTTAATCAGTAGTTTTTTTTTTTATTATTTAAAGTGTTGTTTATTAGGCTTAACATAATATCTAATCGAATCGTTTATATAGAACTAATTGAATTAAATATATGTTTGGTAATCCAATTTTTATTTGAAACTACATAATATGAAAACTGTACAATTCTCAACATATTTAAGTAAAACACTGCCTAAATTCCATCTGCTTTGTATACAAGTCAGGTATTTATGATTTTGTAAATGCCAACGGCATCCTATATAAACATGTGATGATAGGGAAAAATATCGATTAATTTGTGTATAGATATTTCAAAATATCGATTAATTTGTGAACCGATATTTCAAAATATCGATTAATTTGTCTATTAATTTGCTTATCGATATTTTAAAATATCAATCTTTTGCTCATTAGCTTTTACTTAAAGCGATATTAATAAATGTTTAAGTTAGCAATGTACAACATTTCTTCCGCCAAATATATGATTTATTGATTATTGGCTTATGAACATTTGCAATTAAGAAATATTTGTTTCAAGTAAGTTAATACTTGGTAATTATTAACAAATATATGATTGACTTAACATAATTCTTCAAATACAATTTAGTAATTATTACCAGATATTTGCTTAATTCAATAATATTATACGATTTAATAGAATGTGTGGCATGTTAAATTTTATCAAATATTTTTTTCGCCTATATTAAAAATCTGATTTGTTAATGATTACCAAATCTCGATATTAAACAAATAAATCGTCTTTTTCTCTGTATAAAGAACAAGTCTGGGTTTTTAAATGTGTTTATTGTAATTATTGGATATCTACCCATTTTCAAGTGTTTTTGGATGGTTGGTCCTCATTCTTGAAGTCTTTGCCTATACTCGATAATAAATTCAATTTTATCATATTGTACTTTATCAGTAGATGTGGCAGAAAATATATGTGTATTGAAAAGAATTTTCGCAAAAAAATAACTCTCAGAGTCATGGTGTCTGTTAGCAAGGATCGATGTTCCTGTAAAGTCTTAGAAATCGATTTAATGCTTTATTTTAAATAAGAAAAAACACATGACACAAAAGACAAAAACAATATATTTATACGTGACACAGTGTTTCATATAATTACTGAATCAGTGATGTACTGTTGGAAGTATGTAAATTGATGTGGTGATTTTTTAAGCGTTTGGTTTTTAAAAAGTAAAAAAAAAACTGAAAATTTGCAAAACTGAATTAAATATTTATTTAAAACAATACACCAATTCCTGCCATTTACTTTTAAAATATTATTTTATGTAAATGTTGCCCAAGGCTACGCTTGAAGTGGTCCATCCGTAAGCTCCAATTTTGGCACAATTTTTGCAGCATTTCGGCCGGTATCGCACCATTGGCAGCTGTATTGTTGTCTCTCAGAGCTGTAATTGTGGCTGGTTTGTTACTACACACAAGTGATTTCACGTAGCTCCACAAAAAATAGTCTAGTGGGATCAAACCGCATGATCTTGGCGGCTTATGGACTGCTCCAAAATGTGAGCTTAATTGCTCAACAAACTCGCCTCTCAATAGGTCCATGGTATCGCATGCCGTGTAGCATGTTGCACCATCTTGCTGAAACCAACTATCAATCAAGTCCAATTCTTTCATTCTGGGCAAAAAAAAGTCAGTAATCACGGAGCACGGTACCTAGCCCCATTGACAGTAACGTTGCGATTTTTATTATTTTTGAAATTTTCCAATGATGTCGCTGGCCCATAAACCTCATCAAACAGTGCTCCTGAACTGCTTCTGGCTGCTCTTTGAACAAAGTTTGGCAATTCTGTTTCGTGACGTATCCATTGACCCAAAAAGAGCTTCGTCGCTAAAGAAAATTTTTCGATAATAATTCCATTTTTCACATTTCTCACAGAGCATGAATTTTCATAATAAAATTCAATGACTTGTAAACGCTGTTTGTTTATTAGTCGATTTATAACAAAATGGCAAATCTTAATAAGCATTTCTGACGTTAACACATGTTACAAATCATGCTTAAAATGTCAAAAAACTTACACTGAAAAAACAAATAACAAAAAAAATCACCCGTTACAAATTTTTATTATTATAATACTCATATTATTTACAATTCTCATTGAATACCGATGAACACTATTCTTTCCCCCAAGGGGGGAAAGCGACAGACCCCTTTTTTCTCCGCTAGTTACGCCACTGCACATTTTTTTTTGTTTAGGATTATTTTCATGATTTTTGTCGTTGTTAGCATACAGTCAGTGCGACAATAGAAAGATTATCTTAAAGATGAATGCAGTTGATATCAATGATATTTATATTTCAATCATTTTTTAATGAACTCAATAAACTGACAACAGTTCTACATTTTATTTGCATAACTTACCTTGATATACCCCAAACTTTCGCTTTAATTAAATTAAATATTTATTTAAAAAAAAAACACAAACTTTGCAACTACAAAATCACCACCAATTTCAACTCAGTAAATGCCTTGTGATCTTGTAAATTTTTAACGCCTCATGTTTATTGACATTGCAATTAATTATGGATTTGTTGCAAGCAATTAGCACATAATCAAAATACCAGAATTCTAATTGCGCTCCAATAAGAGCACTATGGTACAAACCTACAGTATCACTATCTACTCAAGACTATGCATCTTAATTAAATTCATTTTAATTGCTATGATTTTTATGTGGGCAACAATTTTGGAGCCCCGGAGGCAGCAACACATCAACATCCACATTAGTTTGGCACGTGTGACTTGGTAATGACCCAATTTTGCGAACGCCTCACATTTTGTGTCGCCGCCGCTGACCACAATGTCGGTCAGTCCGAAAGTAACAAACAGCCACAGCGCAAAAGTCGTAATATCTCGACGGAACGCCAATAGTAATATAAATATTTTGAAATCCATTTGAAACATGAAATAATTGGCAAGCAAAACAATAAATTCTCATAGTCACAAAAATATTGTGAAATAAAATGTGTTTTTTTTTTCCTAATTTCTTTTTTAAAAAGAAAAGTTCAATTTAATCGATTGCACATTAATTTCATTGAAATTTCAATTTTAGCACTTGCAGCCTATGCCGTTTCGTTTGGATTCGTTGCTCTATTTTTGTATTGTGGCTGCTCCTAATGAAACACTGCACTTGAGTAAATAAAATTTTTGCACAACAACCCAGAACGGCACTCGAACATTTGAAATTTATTTATTTATTATTTACTATTTAATGTTTGTTTAAATTAAAAATGCAAAAAAAAAAGAAGGAAAGATTAAATTAAATAATAAAAATAAATAAACAATGTGAGCATTGGAAGTTGCGGGGTGTTCCAATAAGCGGTTTTTGTTTTAGTTACTTAACTGTTGAATATTTTGTGTTAAATAAATATGCAAATTTATTTTTAAAATAAAATGCATTTTATAGTTTCAAAGATTAAATATATTTATTTTGTTATTAGAAGAAAAAATGTGCAAACAAGGCTGTGTTGCACTGTGAGAAATGGTTTGTAACGCTTTGGCGCAAAAAGTACTAAACCAATTTTAATCATTTCCTTTTTAAAATAACACATATATGCTAGAGAAGGTTATTGCATATTTGTTTTTTTTAAATTAAACTTAGTTTTTTTTAGAACTAAGCTCACACAAAAACTCTCGTTTGAATTTTTGTTGCTTGTGCTTATGCTGCTTCTTGTATTATGTCTTCTTATTGTTGTTAAAAATGTACAAGCAAGGCTGTGCTGCACTGCGAAAAATGGTTTGTAACGCTTTGGCGCAAAATATACCAAAACAATTTTAATAATTTCTTTTTTAAAACAACATATTTGTGCTAAGAAAGCTTACTGCATATTTGGTTTTTTTAAACTAAACTTCGTTTTTTTTAGAATTAAGCTCACACAAAAATTGTCATTTGGTTTTTCGTTGCTTGTGCTTATGCTGCTTCTTGCATTATGTGGTGTTGTTGTTGTTAAAAATGTGCAAACAAGGCTGTGCTGCACTGTGAAAAATGGTTTGTAACGCTTTGGCGCAAAATACACTAAGCCAATTTTAGAAATTTATTTTTTAAAACAACATATTGGTGCTAAGGAAGGTTATTGCATACTTTTTTCTAAAATTAAACTTTGTTTTATTTAGAACTAAGCTCACACAAAAATTTTCATTTGATTTTTCGTTGCTTGTGCTTATGCTGCTTCTTGCATTATGTGTTGCTGTTGTTGTTTTTTTGTACCGTTTGTATTTGGTTTCGAAGTACAAAGCACTAACTCTCTTTCAATTGATTTTTTTGTTACTTTTAAAGAGAGATATGGAATGAGATCTCACCTCATTTTGCTTATTCATAAAGAGATGAAAATATACCTCAGCTGATAAGCATTTATTCTATGAAAATTCAGCAGCAACTTTCTGTTGCGCTTGTATCGAAACTACGTGAGTACCATGCTCATGTTCATGGTCTTTTGTGGTGCATTTTTTTTAGTAAACTTTTACTCAAAATACTCATTTCCTGACCAAAAACTCACCTTGACTAATTAATAAAATCCAAAATATTTTTATATAAATTTTTTGTTTTCAAAATAATTTCACATTTTTACTTAATAACTAGGTCAAAATATTTTGACAGATTACGACAAATAATTTCTTACCCTGAGGATATATTTCAAATAAAAATCAGTGCATGTTTTGCTATCACTTATAGCGCAATTGTTTACGTCGTAAACCAATTTTTACATTAATTAAAAATGTAAAAAAGATATAAAAAAGTAATTGTATCTCAGAGTAATTACCAAAAAAGAAAAAAAAAAACATTAAAAAAAGGTAATTAAAGCACAACCTCAACAACATTAAATGATAACTGGGTCAAACGCGCGTTTCAAACGTGTTTGACTTGTTTCCTTCCCAAACAGCCACAATTGGACACCCACGCGCTACACAAAAGAAATGAAGCGTTCTTTGTGCGGTGCAAATCTTTAAGTTGAGATTTCCAGTTTTTTTTTTTTTTTTGCTCAATAGAAAAAGACAAAAAAATAGGCGAGAACTACAAAAAAAAACCACAATTTGCAGCACTCACTTCAATTGTTACACAGGAAATGCTGTACTCACACGCTAGACATGCTGACAGACAGCCATGTAGGCCATGTTGATGTCTCAAAAGCGGGTTGTGTGGGCTGCGTTGTCGTCGTTTGGTAAAATGCATCCTTCTCTTTATAAAATCACATTTTATGTGTTAAAAGAAATTAAAGAAGATGGAGCACAAAACGTTAAATGCAACATGCTGCTGCATGCAGCATACTGTGCATGAAATGAGCACACAGCATCATAAAAAGTTGACTACAAATGCACTTGGAGTTGCCAGATGAGTTATAAAAAGTTATGTTTTTATGAGCAAAAATCAATTTTTATGTCAAATACTTTTGATTATTTTTATTTAAAGTTTTTTAAACAAAGTTTTACAAATATTTTGTCCTTGGTCAGATTACATATACCCACGGTCAAAATTTCATGAAATCTGAATAAGTTAGCCATACCTTTAAGCGATGATACTTCATATCTTTGAAACTAAACCAATAAAGAACTTTGTTTAGAAGGGGCAAAGCTATATTATTCTTAAGTTTCAGTGAATTGGATCTTAAGTATGTTATTCATAAAAACACAGGATAGGTTCTTTAACCCTTAAATGCCCAACTCTTTTTTTTGATCTGAAAAAAATATATGTTGTAGATTCTGCGATTCTGAACAACTTTTGTTCCATAATTTTTTTAAATGATAGGCACGCCCCCTAGGCACAAATTACCTGGCTGGTCCCTGGTGGAACCATCAGATCCGAGCGTGTATGTGTGTGACGCAAAGTTTAAAAATTGTACATTAAATACATTAAAATTTGTTTTAAAGTGGTTGGTCCCTGGCGGTACCGCGAGGCGTTTAAGGGTTAAGTATGATGCTACCAAGAATATGTTACGTTTCAGTGTAATCGTTTTCATTGCTTGATCGTTGATTAAATCAAACCCTAGTGGCTTTTTCCACTGCCTCTACCCTATTGTCTCTACTATAAGATTCTCTCTGAACTAAGCCTTCCAGCAGTCTTTCAATTTAGACCACTGTAAGACTGACTGAAATAGAACCAAAAATAATTTTAAAAAGCATATGTTTTTATATATTTTATTTGGAAGAGTACAACATCTCTCAAATGATCAAATGTTACCTGCTCACGAGTTCTAACTTCATTAAAAAAACTAGAGCTCACCTGATTGAAATTCAACTATCATAGTAAAATACAAAAAATTACAATAAATACTTTATGCTATTAGAAAACTGCCTGACTGAAAAAAGCGCCATTTTTTGTTATTGCACCCAAAAATAAAAACTATGCCTTATCTCTTGTTTAGTGTTCAATCTATCTCCGTACAAAATTTCATCAAAATCGGTCCATTAGTATAGCAGTGAGAACACATGTATTTTCTGGTAAGAGGCGTGGCATCGCCCACCAATATTCTTTCTTATGTAATTTAAGTACATCTCCATAGCAAATTTTATCATAATCGCTTCATTAATATATCTGTGATAATATATTTACTGGTAAGGGGCGTGGCATTGTCCATTAAAGACAAATATCATTTCTCAGAGTTCAATCTATCTTTTTTCCAAATTTTATCAAAATTGGTTCATAAGTTTAGCAGTGAAAAAGTATGTTTATGTTAGGGGCGTGGCGCCTCCCACTAAAAAGTATGTATCTTTTCACAGGAATTAATATATCACCATACCAAATTTAGTCAAAACTGGTGTTACGGCTCAGCCGTATCAGCGTTTTTTTCCCATTAGGGGCGGTGCCATGCCCACTTAAAGAACACAGTTTTTAATACCCTTACTTAGAGACTAACTATCTCCAAACCAATTTTTTAAAAATCACTCCATTAGCTTAGCCGTGAAAACGTACTTTACTGTTAGAGGCGCGGCACTGCCTTCTATTGTTAAAAAAGTAAATATATACTCTGCACTGCCAGGGTTGCCAAGTTGAAAACAAGGAATAAACGGTCTTACCAAAATTAAATAAAATTTTGCTTAAAATGGTAAAAAGTAACATTTTTTTGGGAAAAAGTTGACCTCTTTTTTTTTTGTTTTGACTATCACTAGTAAGATAATTCATATAAAAAAAACTTATGATGGTTTTTTTTGCTTGTTAGAAGAAAATCTTCCAATGAACGACTATTTCCAAAATTTTTCAATTCCTACAAGACCCACGTCTTTGACATGCAATTAGAGGCCTGGCCGCGTCAAAAGCGTCCACTTGGCAACCCTGTACACTGCCGCTCTTTGTAACTTTTCCAAAAAAAAAAAGAATATTGCGATTATGTTGTGTTATGGCAATTAAAAGGTATGGAATCATTTTGCCTTTGCTTATTTATGGATAGATTTTCAATGAACTGTTTCAGCAAGGTCTAAGAGCTTCTAAACATCGACTGCTCCTCCTAAGCTCTGGTGTTGCAGGAGTTTTTTGTTAGGTAAGATCGTTCTTTTAAATGATCGCATAAAAACAGTCTAATGACGTCAGCAGCTGAATCAGCTGAATGTGGAGGTCAGCATTTACTTAAAACAAGAAAAATTTGTTTTTAAAAAAAAATATCATTTTATATTTTGAATCAAATCATTTTAGAATTCCTCTTCATTGTCGCCTTATTTCAGCACCAATGTGAGGCTACTATTAAAACTTAGCGTCTGATTTTCTCAAAGGTAGCGAGCTCTAGCGCTTGTATGATAAAACCAAAATGACGGCTTTCTGACCAGTGCTTTGCATATAAGAAAATTTAGATTTTTTAGAGAATGCAAAAACGTTAAAGAGATTTCAGGAAAATAAAATTCATAAAATTTAGTTTCATTCCATTAAATCTCTCACCATTGTCTTTACACTTCAAAGCAACACAACTCAACAAATGCATTTTTCTTACGCGCTGGCAACACTAATTACGCCCCGCCAACCAAGACAATTTAAAGTAGAGTTGATTTGATTTGATTGTAACACAGCTGTCAAATATATAAACATGTCAAAAATCTTGAACTACAAACACTACATGAGTAGACAGACACAACATCATGTGTCTACAACGTTCATTACATCTATCACACACACATGCATTCGGTGATGTCTGTCCACACGGCACATAATGTGTAATATCTCTTTGAGGGCAAAATGAATTGTTTCGATCAGATGTCGACGTTTTCTAATTAGTGCTGACTTCTTAAACTATTGATCGTCGTCCGTCTAGCATAGATGGTTATGCTACATTTCCGGCAGCTGTAATGGGCTAGCTTACAAGGTCGTTTCATATCTAGTGCTACTTAAGAGAGACAAGCCATAATCTTCAAATAAAACGAAAAAAAATTCTATTGATAATAACAAAGGGTAACAAATTTGTTAAGCCAACTAATAGCCATGATAATTTATTGTCATAATTACAAAAAATACGAGCATATTGTATGGTTTATGTTAGAAAAAAAAAAACAGTTGCTCTTTTTTTATAATTGAAAATCGTGAATTGAAAAAAATTACCCTCATCTTTTTGCAATTAACCAGCGCACAGTGTTGGTAAACGTTAAGAATGAAATTTAAACTTAAGGCACAATACCACAATATTCCTACTCCCAAACTTATGTATTATTTAAAAACGATTTTTGAAATTCAAATTCAAAGAGTTGTGGAAAATAAGTGGGCGGAATTCTTTAAATGGAGGTAAGACTTCTATTAGAAGCATAAAATTTTAACTAATCACATATGGACATTTCCGCCAAATGGCCAAAAGTTATTATAAGAGCGTTACTATCTGATATTATCTAAGGAAAACATTCAAATTTCGTTAATTTAAGCAAATTTACACCAGAATTCATTTACCATGGTGAGAAAACTGCATAATGCAGTTTCTCCTTTTTGGTAATATTGAATAATAAATTGCCCTTAATATTTATGTGTGATGATAGTTATTCCGCAAAATCTCTCTTGGAACATCAAAAAAAAATTCAAAAACATCAAGCCAATCTCTATCAACTATGAATTTTGAATTGCTTAAGCTCATGTTCTAATGTCACAAATAACATAGAAAAACATCATTTGTACTCATTTCGTGATTTATAACAGCAGCAAGTGTGTCAAAATTTTTGTTCGAACAGTGTTTCATGTACATAATCTAAAAAAAAAACAACGAGTGCAAAAAATATTAAATTTTAAATTTTTTGATCTATTTGCAGTTGGTCACGTGCAACAATTAAGTGTAATAAATAGGTTGTTGCAAAACGGTTAACTGCCATTGCACAACATAATCGCATAATTTTTTTTTGACAAAGTTGGGAAAAGGGGCAGTGCACAGCATAATTTTCTTTCGAATAGTAGGCAGTGCCACGCCCCTAACAGAAAAATACGTTTTCACGGCTAATTTAATGAACCGATTTTAATGAAATTTTGTTTGGAGATATATTGTACCATAAAAGTTAGAGACTTTAAGTTCTTTAAGTGGGCGTGGCACCGCCTCTAATGGGAAAGAACGTAGCCACGACTAAGTAGCTATGCAATTTCGATCAAATTCGGTATGGGGACAAGCTGATTCATGAGAAGAAACAATTGTTTTTAGTGGGGCGGTGACACGCCTCTTGCGGGAAAAAACGTTCTAACAGCAAAAAGAAAAGTTTCATATTTTTTAAAGAAAAATATCTGCTGTTTCCTATTTTCTTTCATTTCAAGAATTGGAAAAGTAGGAACAAAAAATGAAAGTTATTAACTCTGGAAAGAATATCTAACAGAATTGAATGAAGTGGTAAAATATGACAAAACCACAAATGGTACGAAATTGTGGGCAGAACTGGAAAAGTAGGCGTGGCACTGTATATAGAAGTAAAGATGATAAAATGAAATGAAAATAACTTTTAACAAAAGTACAAATTTCCAAAAGCATCACTCAGGCGAAAAGTGGGCAAAATTTGGTAGATAGGCGTGACACTTTATATAGCAGTAAAGACTTTAAACGCCATTTCTGCAAAGTCCGGTAATTGATAAAAAAAATTTCATACAAAATTTGTCAGTTAAAATTCTGTTTAAATTTAACCAAATATTGGGAAAATCTTGCTAAGTTATCACAGCTAGAGAGTTCACCAATGGAATGAGTAAAATGAGTAAAAATATCACTAGAACTCCCAATTCTCTATTGTACGTAATGTACTCTTTATCGATATATTTTTAAAAACAAATATACCTCCACCCTGTAAAAATTTGTATTTCTTTAGAGTATTCACATTCACTCCAACTAAATAATTATTAAAAATCACACATTTTCCAACACTATCACAGCACATAATATATAATAACAACGGCCAAATATTGTGTATTGTTGATAATCTCTTTTGATGGATCTAACAGCTGGATCGATGAACAGACAGTCGAGAAGGACAGACCAAACCATACGCGGACTATATGCCTTGCTACATTTAATGCAATATTAAACAATGCTGGCCTCCCTCGCGGGCAATCTTATGGGGGGCAACCCTAAAAAAATAAAACAAAAAAAAAACATTTTACAATTAAGCAAGAATGAAAATGAAACTTTAAATCATCAGCATGATGATGATGATCATCACCAATGATAATCATAATGATGTTGCTGGTAATGAATGGCTCTGTGGTTGATTTTGTTAAAGAACAAATAGTGAAGTTGAGAGACTTTTTATGATTTATGAGGTCATGAAAACAGCCTAAAAATTAAAAATTTTGATTAATAAATATTTAATAATTGTTTGTTAAAACAAAGTACAAATGTTCAACATTGTTGTTGTTACAGTTGTTGTTGTTGTTATTTTTTTGCTTTATATATGTGCGCACATATCATGATGATGATGTTACTTGATTTTCTATTGCTTGATTTTTGTTTTTAATGATTGTTGTAATTATTCATACAATTGTTGCTGCTGTTGTTCTTATAATAATTCATTAAAATTACATTACAACAATGTAAGATAGTTTTTTGCTTTATTAGTTTTTAAGTGATGCCACAACAACAACAAAAGTACTTACCATTAAAACAATTAAATATCAAGAGCAATTTTACGATCATCATCACTGGCGGCGGCCCCATCATCCTCATCATCATCAACAACAACAGCAGCACGTAATGGCAACATTTGTGATCCATTTCCGTTGCTACTGAATTTTTTGATCCGTTTCATTTTTTCCCATTTCATTTCGTTCCAAATACAAAATTTTATTAATATTGTGGATTTTTGTGTCCATTGCGTTTTTTTTTTTACGATAAAATTCATTTTCAACAACGACGCGGTTCATGCGAGTTCGTTCGTTTTTGGTACCACTGTGCGAACAACAACAGCAACAATCATACAGAAAAAAATAGGGATTGTCGCGTTGTTTTCTGCGAAACTCCTCAAGCAGAAATCACAAGTCGTGGAAAAAGAAGCAAAAAAAAAAAGTTTGAAAAATTGAAATTCTTTTATTTATTGAAATAAAATGCAAAGTGAATGATCGTTGATCGCAAAATTTGTGGTACGTGTTTAACACTCGCATCGTACACTCACTGCCAGCTGGATGGTTGGGTTGGTTGGTAGTTTAGTCTTAGCTTTACTGTCTGTCGAATGGTCATTCATACGGTCGCTAGCTCCAAGTCATTTAGGCACGTTCTTTTTTGCTCTGCTGTGTGACATACTCCGCTGCGTGGATTGAAACGAGTGCGTATTTCGAATGATACTCGCGCAACGATAGGAGGCGCCACCTAAAGAAGGCACAGACTCAATGCAAAACAAATTTGCGTGATTTTTTTTTTTTATGGAGTGCAAACGCGTGTGCCATACGCAGTGCGGTTGTGTAGTATTGTAGAAGGATAAGAGTGATTTTTTTCTTACCTATTTGGTACACTTGTTGAGTGTAAAAGTTGAAAAAAAAAATCAACAAAATAAAATATTTTAAATGAAAAATTAAAGAAAAAAGTATAAACTGTGATATTATTTGTAAAGTAATAAGCAAAATGAGTGAAAAAAGTGATAAAAACCATACAAAGACCATGTCGAGTGCTTGCATTGGAAATGTCAAGGTAAATAATTTCAAAAGTTTGGTTGCAATGAGGCAATCACAGAAATGAGCTATTGATTGAGCATGCAGAGTGTGAATGAAAGTTTGGTTTTATGCACAATATTTATATATAAATGTCGAACAATTTGATAAAGTTATTACAACAAATATTTAGTTAGTTTTTATTGAGAATTTGCCTCATATCTGTAATTCTATGTGATCTGTGATATTGGTGCTTGAGCAAAATTTGTAGTACTGAAAATTATCTTTTAAATAAGGTACATATCACTGCTGACATGTGTGATATATCACTGACTACTAGTGATATATCACAGATGATGACTACTGATATGCACCTCATTTGAAAGATATTTTTTAGTACTTTAACTTTTACTTAGCAACTTTGTTCATATATCGCACATAGAACGCGCTATAGCTCAAATTAAGTCTTTTTGAAATTCTTAGAGAGAAAGTGTGAAAAGTTTTTTTTTCAAATTTTAACACAAAATCAATGTTGTTTGAAAATGCAGATTTTTTATGTACAGCTCAGTGCTTTATTGATAGCAATAATTTCTACATTTTCATAATTGCCACTTTTAAGGTTTAAGCTAAGTTTTTTTATAATATATCCAAAAGTTGTGTTTAGCTCTTGATAGCATATTTATCTCAATCCTCATAAAATGTTCTCGTCAAAGTTCCGAAAGATTTAAAAGATTTTAAAAAGAAACAAGATATATTACGAGAATATTTTGCTGAAATAAGTAGGCATATGTATCAGGAAAATGCTTAAAAAAATATCTACTCCCTAAATTTTTTAATAAATGTAGTCGATAAATTTAATACGCAATGATCCCATCAGGGATCTGAGAAATCCATTTTTTTGCCTTTTCTCATACACATATTAGAACAAATGGGAAAGCTTGTCACAAATCAGCTCAAAATAGTTCCAGAGATAAAAAAAATAATTTCGTAAAAAATTACATGAAAGAAATGTCTTGCAAATTTGGATCTTCTCATTTTCAAATGTGCCAATCTATGATTTTAAAAAATTTTTTTAAGTTTTATTTTTCCTCATTTAAATTAGACTGAATTTTATTATTTAATAAAAGTGTAATAAAATACCCAAACAATCGATTGTTCGAGGAATAAAAAATCTGTGAAGTCGTCATTAGTACGCAGCGCCATTATTTTAATTTTGGTAATAGATTTGAACCTTATAAATATAAAGAAAATATTTTCAAATCTTAAAAAGCCGAATTTTGAACTAATGCCTTTTTGATTAATCACCTTTAAAACTTTGTGTAAAAAACATTTGAGCCTATGTAAAATTGAAATGAAAAATTAATTTCCAAAAGAAGTAAAAAAAGAACAAAAAGTCGCATGAATACATATTCAGCGAAAAATATTTCATACAAATTCGCTGATATTTGATACAAATTTTATGAGAGAAATTGTCAAAAATCTTCCAGTTGGTTTTGGAAAACTTTCGCTAAAACAAAAAAAATTCTCCCACTTTTGAAAAAGAAAAAATTTGAAATATTGATCCCTTGAAATGTTTACGTACAACTCGCATGCGAGATTCTTAACTTTTCATTTCTATTAACTGTAGTTTTAGTAAAAATAATAGCAAACGAAATAGTATTAATGTTATTGAATTATTTTGGTACTAAATAATAAATGAAATTTCTTTAAGTCTCGCATGTGATAAATTAACTTTTTATAATAAATTGCAATACTTTTTTAAAAGAAAATCATCGGCTTATATTTATCTTGGACTGAATCATAATATATACGCATTTATAACAAAATTAAGTTTTTGCATGAAATTAATGCAAAAATCTCGCTTGCGAGATTTGAAATTTTTTGTAACTTCCGCAACTAAACACTATTTTGATTATTAATTTATCTTTGTGTCTAATATACATAGTTATTTTAAAATTTCAAAATCTCCTCTATAATTTCAAAATTACCGCATGCAAAAGCTGTTTTAGCTGTTTTTTTTTTGGCAAAACTCTGTACCAATAAAGAGGCATCTTTACAACGAGCTTATCAATTCTATTGTTTGAAATCTAAAAATCTTGTAGACAAATGTGCCTATTTTTTGCTTTTAAGAAATATAGTTTTTATAATTACCTCACTAGTTAAATTATTTATTTGTCTACGACTTTAGTTAAATTAAAAAAATTCAAAATGGTGACAGCAAAAAAGCATATATCTCTCATGCGAAATTAGATCACTTTGTAATTTTTCTAACCAAATACTGTGTAAATCGTTCATCTATGATTTTGCAAAATTTTGAATACTTATAGTGTTTTTTAGGCATTAAAATCGAGCAATCAAAAGCTGCACAGATTTCGCATATGACATCTAAAACTTTCTATCTAAACACTTTACAAACTATTTCTTTGTTTTAGTAAAGTTGAAGAATCTCATGAACTTGTATGCAGAAATTTGTATATAACATACAAACTAGATTTTAGCAAAAGTTGCTTAAATTATTGATTTGACTTTGCTTTAAGTATAGTTATTAATCTTAAGTTGCATATATAAAAATTGCGTACAACTCGCATGTAAGATTTTGTATTTATAGAAACTTTTTTTTGGCAAACACAGTTTAAATTAATGGATTATCCTTGTTAAATGCAAATTGTAACATTTCAAAAAATTAAATAATCTCGCATGAGATTTTAACTTTCTAAAAAAGTAGTTCACCAAATAATATTTAAGTGATTAATTTTCTGTTTAATTTTTAGAATTAAAAGATATCGTTTGCGGAAGTCACATGCGAGACATAAAATTTTTTGTAATTTTTCTAGACAAATAGTCCTAAAGTTAGTTATTGGATAATAACTAACTAATGGCAAATTGTAACCATTTAAAAAATCAATAAAAACTCGCTTGCAAAAAACGCATATATATCACACATGAGATCTTAACCTTCTTTAAAAAAACTTTTTCACCAAATAATATTTAAATGATTGATTTTTCTGTTCAATTTTTAGAATTAAAAAATATCGTTTTGTGGAAATCGCATGGGAGATAATAATTTTTTGTAACTTTTCTAGCCAGATAGTGCTGAAGTTAGTTATAAGACTTTATTTTAACAAAGTTAATATATTATTTATATAAAACAGTTATCGCATGCAAAAATTATAATTGTCTCGCATGAGAGTTTTTATCTTTGGTTAAGTATTTACTTAGCAAAACAACATAATAATTGTTTTTGTCATTGGTAAATTTCAATGACTTTAAAAAAACTATAAGATCTTGCACACAAAATTTGCATACATCTATCATAACACTCGAAATTTTCTATAATTTTTACAAAAATAACTAATAATTCAAATGGTGCTTAAAAAGACAAACATCAATGCTGTTTCAATTGGTGTAAAGTTTTATATCACGTTCAATTTGGCCAACTTATGGTGTCAAACTATTTAACTAGACAGAATTTAACTGAGAATTCAAACAGACATACTAACCAGACAAAAGTTTGCTCGCAAACGATTTGTGAGTCCAACATCGGAGATTTATTTTTGTGCTGTAGTGATTTAAATGTTCATAATAATAATAAGTTTAGCTATTACAGCTATTAGTTTACTTAGCTATTAAGCTTGAAGCTTAAAGTCAAATAAAACTGTTTTCCATTTTCTATACCACTTATACAAATATCGAAATGGTTCAGTAGTAAGTCACGGGCTCAATTGTGTCCACGCTTAAGACTCATTAAACCAAGAAAGCTTAAGTCTTAGTAGTTTCTTAAAGTATTTTTTTTTTCATTCTTTCAGCTAGTCCCACCTCCAGCTATTGAGGGGTCGTTAAATTTATGATTATAATGCTTGATTTGCTTTTGACATAAAAATTAAGGTTAAACTGCATTAAGTTTCTATTTTTGGCTTAAAAGCCATTCATGGCTCATACTCTAATCGATTAGTCATAGCATTTAATGAAGAAGAAAACTATGAATTTTAAAATTGTAGTCTTGGACTAATAAGGGCATTGCTTAGTTTTTTGACAAATTGAAGAAACAACTTTTTCACAGTATGAAACAAGTCATAAATACTTCCTGCTCCGACATATGAGAATAAGGTGCGAATATGGCTATCAAAAACTTTAAAAATAAATATTAAATATAAAATTTATTATCAAAATTAATTAAGATAATTCACAGTTTTTGATTTAGATCGAGTTTTGCATATTAATTAAATACGCTGCTCCCCTGCATTGCGTAATGGAATTATTTGGAATTCGTTGAACATATGAGCGCACATAAATTGCACGACAAAGTGTCATAGTTTATTGGCCAATTAACACCAAAAGATTAACATAAATTCAAACGAATGAAATAAATTCTGCTATTCTGGATAAATTAATAGCATCATAAATTCATACGACGAATTCGGTTCAATATCAAAACTGCGATAATTTTCATAAAATTCCAATTTGCGAATAGTTTTTTGTGTCAGCAGCCTCGAGGGCGGAATTTGCTATATGGGTCACTCAGTGTATACCAGCCATATGCGATTATGTCATTGCGTGCACGAATCGAAATGTAAATAAATCTTTGCTTTCAACAGTCAACATCAATGTCAATGCGTTCTACGGTATACTAATGGGGAGCCGCTATGAGGCTGACCCAGTACGCAAGAAACAAACAAACTGTCATGCTATTTTTTTTTTCGTATTCCGCTGATTTTCACGCACTCAAATAAAAATCAAACGTCATCATTAGCTGTGAAGCATTAACTTTTCGTTATGCGAGTACATAAAAAAAAAGCGAAAATTCACGCGTTAGTTTTGAGCAAAACTTATTCAAATAAAGCTATAGTACATAGAAGCGGCGGCAAAAAAGAAAAACTAAAATTCATTTTTTTGTTTTGTTTTTTGAAAATCGCGAGAGCGCAAAAATTCAAATTTAGAAAATCTATTTCTGGCCAGCGCGAATTCTACTCTTCGTGATTGCGATTTTGTTTACAAGCGGCATGCCATGCCACTATTCCCACCTGCCCTTGCGCTGGCAACTTGTTCCCGTAGCGACCATCCAGCCGCCGCCGTCGCTGCCGCATACACATAGAGCATCCGGTGCCGCCGTCGAATAGTTTAGCATCTTGATACAGCGCGAAATCTGCAAAATTTCAGTTTCTTTCGGGTTTTCAGTGCGGATCGGCGGCGCGTGTAACTTTCGGAAAATTTCGCAGAAACTCAAAACTGCTGAATTAAAAGAAAAGAAGAAAAAAATTAGCAAATCGCTAACGAATTTTAATCGAAAATTTTATTAAAAGTTAATCAAATTTGCTGGCGAAATTTAGTGTCGATAGTTTTATATAATTTTTTTATCAAAATAAATATTATAATTTTTCAACGAAACAAAAATTTATTTAACATTTTTTAATTGAGTGTAATCAAAATTCCTTAAATTCGAGTGTCATAATTATTTTTATTTGAGTCATTTGACAAAATTTATGTGAAAAAGTTTTTATTTTCCTCAAAAAAAAAGAAAAGCGGATATTTGAAAAGTCTTGGCGAGAAAACGCATAACGAGAGCTTTGATTAGAAAAGTGCAGAAATAAAAGGTGAAACACTTTTTTTATAAATTTTAGCTTCCTAGTAAATTAAAATTCACGTTCATATACGATAATGTGTACAAACAGTAGTAATTGTGGGCTTAGAGTTAAGTTTTGTTTCTTTTTTAAGAATCCTTTTTAATTCTTTTGGGTGTTGTTATGTGCAATTTATCGTTTCAACAATTTATTTTCACATTTCTTAAAAAAATCGAAAAGCCGTCAAAAGAAAATCAAAATTTCTGCATATTTTGTTATAAAATCGCATGCGATAAGAATTACATGTAATAAAAATGTCAAGAGATTTTATTTAAAAATTCATCAAAAAAAAAAAAAAAAAAAATAGAACATAAATTTCTTGAGATTGATAATTAAATTCTGATTGAAATAACTAATGCATGAAATTAACATTTTTTGAAATAAAAATTAATTAGAATAAAATGCGCAACACTGAACTTGAAATTGTTGTTTATATGAATGCAATGAAATTTTAATAATATTGTGAAAGAAAAATCAAAATATAAATTTTTCAAATTTTTTTGAAAACTTCAAGCTTAAAATTCTACATACAAATCTTTGTTGTATTAATTCTTAATAAATATGTATTTATTATTATTATAAACAAAAAAATTTCATGAGATACAAGAGAAATGGTTAGAAAAAAATTTTATCAAAGAATTTTGATGAATATTTTTGTGTGGAGAGTAAGTTCAGTATTTCTTTTTTTGTGATTTAATTAAAAACTCTTTCAAGATTTTTTTTGAAAAAATTTTGAAAAAAACGCTCATTGCATAAGATACTGCGATATTAATATATGAAATATGATGAAAGTTTCATAAAATAAAAATCTCCTGAAATACATGCATAAACATAACATGTACTCATATTAAAAAAAAAACTACAATAAGACTTATTCATATTAAAAAATGAAAACTAACAACATTTATTTTTTAAAACACTCACTTGCTACAAAAATTGCATGCGATTTTAAGAACAGGTTTTTGTTAAACATAAATATCTTTATTAATGGGTTTTTGCTCTGACAAAATAAAAATTAAAAAACTTCAGTAAAATTTTGTGAAAAGAAACAGACAAAAAATCAAAGCTTTGGGTCTTACAATGCGGTGACAGTTTCATGATATAAAAATTTCAAATTTCACACACAAATTTTAAGCATTAGGTTTATTTAAGTCATTAAATCCAAATTTATAAGAAAGTTGATACAAAAAATGTTATGAAATTTTTTGCGACTATAATTTTTTTATTTTGTAAAACTTGTTTGTATAGACACTTGATTCTGAATATTTTTCCATTGATAAATAATCTATGTTAATAGATTTTTCTGAAATTTAAAAAAAAAATCAATGATGGGATAACTTGATTGCCAAAGTTTAAACGCGTTTAAAGTTGCATGCAATAAAAATAAAATTAATTTCAAGCCTCGTGAAATAAAATTTGTTAAAAGTTTTGTTAAAAAATCACATGAGATTAAAGTGACATTAAGCACATTTCATATTAACGAAAATTGCCGCGACTCAGAATTTCGTGAGATTCGCAGGATTAGAAATCTCGTTCTGAAAGAACGTCTTAAGGTAATTAATTAGAAATCTCGTTCTGAAAGAACGTCTTAAGGTAATTAAAAAAAAAAGTTGAAAACCGACTATTCGGAAATTCGGGTACTAACCGGTGTCAACGATTAATGATTTCGAAACTTATATTGCAAACTGTTGTGAAAAACAATTTTACTGGCCTTGCTTGAAATAAAAATCTCATGAGGCAGAAATATCGTGGAAAAAAATTTCATGCAATAAAATCTTCTTGTAAGGTCTTCATTTCAATACAAAGCAGCCGCAAACTTTATTCCACAGAGTTTGTTGTCTTGTGTTTCTAAATTTCAATGAAGCCCTTCTATGACTTCACACTCTAAAAAATATGTCATGCAATAAAATCTTCTTGCAATAGAAAACAGTCTCAAACTTGTCTTCACAGAGTTTGTTGTCTGGTGTTTCTAAATTCTAATGAAGCCCTTCTATGACTTTCACTCTAAAAAAAAATGTCATGCGATAAAATATTCTTGTATGATCTTCATTTTAATACAAAACTGCTTCTAACTTGTGTCCACAGAGTTTGTTGTCTTGTGTTACTGAATTCCAATGAAGCCCTTCTATGACTTTCACTCTAAAAAAAAATGTCATGCAATAAAATCTTCTTGTGAGGTCTTCCTTCGTTTCAATACAAAACAGCCTCAAACTTGTCTCCATAGAGTTTGTTGTCTGATGTTTCTATGACTTTCACTCTTAAAATAAAATGTCATGCAATAAAATATGCTTGTCTTTCTCCATTGCAATAGAAAACAACCTCAAAGTTATGTCCAAAGAGTTTGTTGCCTGGTGTATCCAAATTTCAATGAAGCTCTTTTATGACTTTTACTCTAACTTTCAGTGATAATTCTTGCTGACTTATAGGCTTGAAAGTAAATGATGCTTTCGCATCGTCATTTCTTTTAAATCTGCAATCGAACTACTTCTTTCGAAGAAGATCAGTGAGTTTGTCTTGCATGCGAGAATAGGGGCGCTGCATATATCATCGGCATAAGTGATTTCTTCCAAGTGCTCGCTGATAGCTTACTATATACTAGAATACTACGATTTGTGGAGACTAGAGCACTGTTGAGCACATCATTCAGTACTATCAGAAATAAGGTGAGTGAGAGCAAACAACCTTGGTGCCCACTTGAACTCAAAAGGATTGAAAAGTTTTCCTTTATTTAATATTCTACATTTGAACATTCGTATTAAAATTTGATGGGGTTGAGATGGGTGCTGCACCTCGTCTATTCAATGCATCTCAGAAAAAAGATACAATCAAAAGCGTCACTGCAGTCAATGAAAGTTAAGTGGAACAACGCCTGCCACTCATTTAGCTGCTCCACGTCAATGCGAAGGGTATTAATTTGATCGATACATGAACTGTTTGGACGAAAACCAGCCTATTGTTTTCAGATAAGTGATTTTATTATTTCGCTGCCTATGTTGAGGAGGATTTTTGTTAAGATCTTAAATGGAACTGACAGCATTATGATGCCCCCATAGTTCCGGCATAGTGATAAGTCTCTTTTTAGGGAATTTCACTTAGGTTCCTATGGCCCAGTCTTCAGGTATTTGTGGTCCTTTCATCATTTGTATAAAAACAGGGTACAAAGGAGGAAGCTTTCAACATTTTGGTAGCTAAACGAACTTTGTTTTTTGTAAGAGACTTGATGGCCCCTTTGTTATCTCTGTTAATAAAGGCATGCAAAACGCCAGAGGCATAATTTTCCTTCACATCTCTCAATAAAGCGTTTCTGTTTTAATGAAAGAAGAAAAAAAAATCCACAAAATAAGAAGACCCTAAATATTAAAATAAATACAAAGCAAACCTCTTGTTTAACTTTAAATTTAAATTTCCATGCTGTGTTTATGTTAAATATCAAAACAATGAAAAATAACTTAAGAAACACCGCCGCGCAGAGTTTCCCATAAATCTGTGCGCGCGTAATTAAAACGTTTAAAATGTACAAGCTTTGGCAAGGTCGTACGGAACTTGTTTTCAAATTTAAAAATATATCGCTAGCTATTTATTATGTTGTTGTAAATTAGTGTATCTACGATACATTTTTCTTTCTTTTTTTTTTGTGTTGGCATCTTCAGATTTTGTAATGATAAACATAATAATTCTAAGTTATTGTTTTTTTTTTTGTTAGTTAAAAATATTTAAAACAAAAATATTAATTCAACACGCCGCGTGTCATATTAAGCGTACAATGAAACATGATTTTCAAACACGATTTCAAACACTCGTTGATGGTGCGCGCAACTCCGTAATTTTTCATCTACTGTCAATTCAATCTTTTGAATTCTTAATTTGTAGAAATTTTAACGATTTTTTCTTGGCCTTAAAGCGTTACAAAATTGATTAAGATTTTTTTGAAAAGCGATTAATTAATTAAACTCAATTAAAGCCAACAACATATCGAAGATGTAGCTGACAAAACAAAAGCCGTAGCAAAATATCGCAACTACACTTCGCTAGTGGTAGGTGGCAGGCAGCCTTTATCTGTTAAATGCGCAAGTAGCGCCGCGCTAGCAAAAATCGATTTGACACACCGTGTGTGCGTTCGTACGTTCGTTGGTCTGTCCCGTCTGCTGTGTGGAGTGTGGGAACGATTTGATGAATTAATGATTAAAATTGATTACTGCTGCGGCGTCGCGTCGCGTCGCGTCGTTCTAGCGCATACGTTCACATGTTGTTCCTGTTTTTGTAGTTTTAGCAAATGTTGTTGTTGTTGTTAGGCTTGTCATGAGGATGCGCTCGCTGCGTGTTGTTTTTTTGAGATATTGTGCAATGTTTATTTATGAGCTGTCATGTATTGCAGTTTCTGTTTTTTTGCTACTGCTGCTGCTGCTGCAATTAAACTTCCGTCATTACAATTTTGTTAAGTTAAATTTATGTTTCAATTTTACGTTACATATTTTTTCGTTATTTTTTCAATCTTTGATTTTACTACTTAACTCATTGCATTGCAATTAGTTTTAATTCAAAGTTATTTGGCTTGGGAATGCATTAACCCATAAGAATTGTGGGTGACTGACAACTTTTTTTGCAGCTGAGAATATCGACTGCA
Organism: Tricholauxania praeusta; assembly: GCA_949775025.1. Taxonomy (NCBI): domain Eukaryota; kingdom Metazoa; phylum Arthropoda; class Insecta; order Diptera; family Lauxaniidae; genus Tricholauxania; species Tricholauxania praeusta. Next base: position 156,573,622 of record OX459029.1, read on the forward strand.
ATATCCGCACAATGTGAAATTAATCGAACAACATTCAAAAAACGTTTTAAGGCTTTCACACTGGCATCGAAAGTAGCGCGTTTCCGAAATAGCTCGTTTTAGCATTAGAGTTGCATTGATTTTGCACTTCTTAAAAAACAGCTGACCTTACTGACGTCAATGAAATGTCAAATTAAAAGCTTATTAATGTATACAAAAACGCGTTAATGTTAGTGTGAAAGCTGTTTTTAAAAACGAGTTAAGAAATCAAGTTTAATGAGAAACGGAATGTCTTTGAGGCCCTATTCGCAAGCATTGAAAATTTATTACCAATAATAGTGCCATATTAGTGTGAATTTTGAAAAATTTGTGATTAATTAATTAATTCGTAATATTGGCATGCTAATTGAAAACAAAAGTTAACTTAGTGCTCGTTTCGTGCGCTCTATTAAGAATATTACTACGGTTGCACGAAAGCCTCAATTCGCTACAGATCTCATCAGCTAAAAATCAGTCATACTACCCTGAGGTGAATGCTTTGCTGGCTAGCCCAACTTACTTAGGAATCATAACCTAAAGACCAGTGTCTTAGAGCTGCGCAAGTCTGTTGTTGATTTTTCTGAAAAAAAAAATTATATTTTCGAATGAGTCACAGCTTCCTAAAGTGACATATTTGGTGACTCAAAAAACCACTTTCGTGGAAAAGACGATTTGTCCTCAGCTTGTAACGGTTTGTATCTTATGAGGTTGTTACATTATTGGCACCCATTCTTTTTTTGTAACGAGAGCGTTAATGACTTGGATTTGGAAGAGCTCTACTACCAGCAGCAAGGTGCTATGTGTCACACATGTCGATTTTATGCACAATAATCGTGTTATCAGTCATTCCAGCTAATTCCCATGTGGTTTGATGTCGTTGTTTTAGTTTGTTTTTGGGTTGACGTTTAAGACCACATCGTTTCCTCTGACAATTGAGAGGAAATGATTCAAACACTAAAATTTTATAATAATCAAACTGTTTGTGAAATAATCGGAAACGCTGGTTATTAATAGCAATTTGAAAAACTCAGCCGATGACCCATACTTTATATTTTTGATTTTAAGACTACGTGATTTTTTATGAATGAAATTTTTTTATTATGCAGACGCAACGAAAAGAGTAAAAGTGATCTGATGCAAATTTTATGTCATTGAACTTCATTTCAATTTAAAGAATTTGGTAAAAACTCGCTTTTCATTTAAAATGGTTGGAGTGGTACTAAAATTTGAATATAATAATAAAAGCAGTCTAATGTGACATATGAACATGGTTTCAGAGAAAAATGTGATTCAATTATTGTATTTATCATTGTACATGTCAGTGATATGTCACAATCGGTGAGTGACATATATAACACAAATAATGAGATATATATATCACAGATGTCTTGAGTGATATATATCTCATTTTACGTGTAGTTTCTAATGCTATTATTTTACTTATAAATTAATATGATATGCTGCAAAATATTTTACCTGCTCAAGTGGCTTAATAAAGGGTTTTTCAATAAGAGCGCTACAAAAGTTTTTTTAAATAAAACAAAAACGGTTTTGGGAACTCTTTTTGGGAAGTTTGGGAAGTTCAGACGCTGAACCCAATTTTCGACGGTTTTCAAGCATAAATCGGCCGATACTGTTGCAATTTCACGTTCGATATTCGTACGAAGTTTATCAATCGTCGCTGGCTTGTTGGCATAGACCATAGACTTGACGTAGCCCCACAGGAAATAGTCTAACGGCGTCAAATCGCACGACCGAGGCGGCCAATTGACTGGGCCATTTCGTGAGATAACACGTTCACCAAACTTGGTTTTCAATAAATCGATTGTGACATTCGCTGTGTGGCTTGTGGCGCCGTCTTGTTGGAACCACATATTGTCCAAGTTCATATCATCCAAGTTGGGCCAAAAATATTTGGTTATCATTGAGCGGTAGTGATTCCCATTCACAGTAACGTGCCGGTCTTGATCATCACGGAAGAAGTACGGCCCAATGACGCCGCCGGCTCATAAATCGCACCAAACCGTAATTTTTGCGGGATGCAAAGTTGACTCATGGAGTACGTGTGGATTGCTGCCTGACCAATAATGCATATTTTGCTTATTGACGAAGCCATTCAGCCAGAAATGAGCTTTATCGCTGAAGATGATTTTTCGATGAAAATCCGGATCATTTTCAAGTTGTTGCTCAGCCCGATTCACGAACATACGACGATTCTGGTGGTCAATCAGCTTCAGTTCTTGCATCAATTTGATCTTGTAAGGATGTAGGCCAAGATCTTTTCGCAAAGTTCGCCACAACGACGTCACAGAGATGTCCAACGCGATAGTGAGAGACTGATTTGGGTCTTCCTCAATTGATGCGCCAGCGGCAGCAATATTCTCGACACTACGGGCACTTCTTTATCTCACTGGCATGGGAACAATTTGTACTGTGCCTGTGGATTCAAATTTTTCCACTAGACGCTCAATTGTTGATCTGACAGGACGATTATGACGACCATAAATTGGACGTAGCGCTCTTAAAGTTGAGGTCACTGACTCCGAATTTCGGTAGTAAATTCTAATAATTTCGACTCGTTGTTGGATCGTATATCTTTCCATGATGAAATGGCAAACCTTACTGAAGAGAAATGTCAAAAGAGCGGGAAAAAATATGGCGTCGTTTGCTGTCCCTATTGGTCTACTTTTGTAGCGTCCCTATTGAAAAACCCTTTATTTCGGCTATTAACTTTGATTCTAAAAGGCAGACTTATTTTCTTTCATATAAAATTAATGTGGATTTGAAATTTTTATATAAAACTGCCGCATTTTCTTTTGCAAATTTATTTTAATAATTCGCTGTTTATAAGAAATCATTAAACTTTACTTCATATCGAATCAGTCAAATGCAACGCCTGGGTAATATTGACACAATTGCTGTTTTGTGGGTTAACTTATCTATGTGACATTTTTTTCCTGTGTTTGTTTTGCATACAGCAAAATTATTAATTTATTTCTATTATTTTTTGTTGTGTTTAATTGCACGTTTTGTTTTTATTAATATTATGTTTATTATTGTTAGAGTTTTTGCTCATTTTCAAATTCACAACATGCCAATAAATTATTAAATAAAAATGCATTTCAGAGAGAGATAACATATTTTTATCTAAATACAATAATATATACATACCTACATATATGGTAAATATGTAAAAGTTTTTTTTTTAAATTTTTGAATAGCACATATAATGCGATGCAATTTGTTGTGCAATGTTTTGATGACTTAAAGTTCTGCAAAACTCAAGCAACGACCTTTGCTGGCTCGGAAGTGGCTCATGAAATTGTTAATTTTTTTATATAAATTTATTAAAAATTTTGCAATTTTGTAAAATCCTATAATTTATTATAAACATAACAGAAACAATACAAAAAAACAAAAAAAAAAAAAGGAAAAAAATTCAAAATTGAAAAATTTTGCTCAAAACCGTAAAGTATACTTTACTAAGGTATATCCCAAAAATGCTTGTTAAAAACATATCGGATTTTGAAAATTATTTCAAAAAGAAAATATTGAAATAATATATTAATATTATACTCACTGTACAGCAGTTTTTTATTTCCTTTTTTATTTTTGTACCATTAATTAGAAAAATTCCGAAGTACAAAAGCCTAAATAAATGCTGATTTTTTAAACGCTTGGTTTTTGAAAGTTAAAAAAAGAACAAAAAATTTGCAATAATCAATAAAATATTTATTTAAAGCAATACATCAATTTCTGCCATTTACTTTTCAATGATTATTTCATGTAAATATTGCCCACGGTTACGCCTGAGGTGGTCCATCCGTAAGCACTAATTTTGGCATATTTTTTCCAGCATTTCGTTTAAGCATTCGCTCAAAATTGAGGCAAATGAAAATCTGGCTAAATATCTTGATAATTTTTATTTTTAATGTAACATCTCGTTATGATGAAACTCAAATTTTTTGAACTAAATCACGGCACGCAAGTGTACCATAATTGTAAAATTTTTGATTGAACATAACAAATCATTTACAAAATTCCCGCATAACTAAGTTACATATGGGATCAATGATGGGAATTGGGTTTTGTGAGAATGTGTCAAAAATTTTTAAATTTCCATTAAAAAACTCTTGAAAAAAGGTCATGGATTTATAAAATTTACTAGGAAAAAAAAAAATCAAAAAATTATTTGGGACTATCATTATCAAGCTCATGTCTTAGATACCTACCTCAGCGCAATTCGATGTTGCTTAGAAAAAACCTGACAAAATATGCTTCGAAAATTGCACCAATGATTCGCATTTCGGCTTGCGATAACTTCTTGGCTAAGAACATAATTTGTCCGCATTGAATAAATCGAAAGAGTTTTAGCGAACTACATAGTAAATTTAATCACTCTAATGAGCAAGCTATCGTTTTTGTTCACACATACATATGCATCTTAGTATACATACATATAGCTGTCTCAACATATTGAAGTCAAAAAAGCGTAAGCTGAGGACCTGCAGAATACAAAGGTTGGGAGGGAGGTCATTCATATTAAACAGTAATGTGGCAGAATTCGATGTATCATATATTAGCGATATCAAACGTTTGAAGTAATTGATAGCCAATTCAATTTTGCACGAAAACGTTTAACATAAAATTAAAAAAAATGTTTTTAAAATTCAAAACAATCTTTTAATAACTGTTAGCTCTACGAAAACCACAACACGCGTTTGCATTTAACGTCTCTTTAGATTGGCGTAATTTCAACCTCAACAAAAAAAAAAAAAAACGAAAATTTTTTTTTTGTTTGTTTACTTTAACTTGCAATTTTTTGAAAGCCAAGAAAATTGAGATACATTAGACACTACGATACAGCAAAGCAATGAGTGCACTATTTTTAGCATTGGGGTGTGTTTAGTTTTGAGCAGATTTATTTTCGGCATTTTTTTTTTGAAATTTTCCTATGTTGCTTGTCTAAAATCTTCAAATCACTTCAAGTTTTTTGCATAAACTTTTGCACTCTGCTGATTTCGGTTTTCCTGCTTTTGTTTTTCAGAAAATTTTTCGTTACGCTCATTGATTATCGAGCGTTTTGTGTTGTGTGTGTTTTTGAATTGCAACAAAATTGGAATGAAATATTTTGGCATTTTTAATTGTTTGCTGAAATTTTTGAATTTTTATAAAAGCGCATGTACTATGAAACATTTTTTCTGCGGTTATGAAAAAAAAAAGAGATGCGAAGCACGAAATAATGAGTTCTTGCGTTTTTCGCAAGAATAGGAATTCTTAGTTGCTGTGCGCATTTTTGTTATTAATACGATTTTAGTAGTTAATTGAAACAAAAAAAAATTATATGAAATCTTTAATTATTTGGCATAAAATAGCCTAACATTCTAGGCGGCGCTCAGCAAAATTTTTTGCTGACACTTAGAGTCCAACGTGAACGTTTGTCAGCCAATCTTTGACAGCACGTAAGGAGTCTTTTTGGCGGTAGTATGGATCTAGTTGATAATTTATCATAAATCATTTCGGCACAAGTCGAATTATTTATGCAATTCACAGTTCATTGTAAATTGGGCTGGTAAAATAAAGTGTTGTAATTGCAAAATATTTTACGAGGTGGTAACTTGTGTTGTTATTGTTTCCCATATAAATTTGAACATGTCACTTTGAGCATGTATTTTGAAAGTTGTATTTTATTTCTTTTTTAATGAGAGAATCATAATTTTAATGAGAAAATCGTATAGGGAAAGAGAGTGACAAAAACCGAAATTTGTATAGAATAAATTTTTGCTATTTTAGTGAGAGAATCGTATGGGAAAAGAGAGTGGCGAAAATATAATTTACAAACACTAAATTTTTGAGCTCATAGTTGTATGATTTGACACATGGTAATTTTGTCACGTTACAATTTTATTATGAACTGTGAATTGCATAATTATAGTGATAAAATTTTTTAAAATTTATGAGAGATAAAAGAATTATTTCTTAAAATAATTTTTATCTGCAAATATATATAATGACTGGCTCTAAGGAACCTCAGTGAAAGCCTCAAAAAAAAAGAAGTTTATCACTATGCTTGAATTAGGAAAACTTAAAACTACTTATCCACATATTGATGAAATTACTTAATATACTTTACATTATCGTGGAGCATATAAATGTGTGTGGCAGCCTTCGGTACAACGCTGGCATTGAAATCAGCCTTTCCATTTATATCGATTTTGTATCGCGTTTTGAAAAACAGCTTTCACACTGACATTATCACGTTTTCGCTGACTTAAGCTTTCTTTTTTAAATAACTTGACTGTATTTGTTTGAAATAACCTGATTTTTAATGACATTAGCTTTCTGTTTAACATTAGCTTCTTTTCGTTTGGCAAAAGCTGCGTTAAAACTAACTGCCAATTGAACACATTTTAATTAATAAAACACAAATTTCTTACATCGTTTTGAAATGCCAAGTTATATTTGCTTTTTTGTCCGATTGTTTATTGCTTTTTCTTTGACTTAAAGCTGTTTGATAATGAATTTTTCGATATAAGTGGGAAATTTGAAAAGGCTGACAATTCAATCACAATGGCACCCTATTTCTAGCAAAATAAATATATTTAAATAAAATCGTTATTCGAGAGAATATCGTGTGGATTTTGACTCCAAATTGAGATAAATGTAAATCAGGCTGATTTCGGTGACAATGTGAATTGTCTATTACGTTTATGATGTTTTCAGCAAAAACTTTTTCGAAATTTATGTAATGGCAGTGTTTTTGATGTTTTTGATCAAAAATACAAAAAAAAAAAAACAAAACTGATAATGATATTAAATTCCTTATTAAATTATTTGCTATGGATTTTGAACTCATAAAGTACCTTTAGGTATATTAGACCGGGTCGATTTGTATGAAGCAAAATAAACTCAGCCAGACACTGACTTAAAGGTAAGAAGGACATTTAAAAACGATATCTGCGTCATTCTTTTTTCGTTCCGAGAAAAACCAATGAAGCACTTTTGATTCTCCTGAAGATCCTTTTTGGCTAAAGAAACGTGTTTTTCGCTCATAACTTTTATTTCTTCACAGAATGAATACCTGAGTTTGCTTGAAAAATAAAGATTATGTTCTTGCAAAAAATTAGACGTTCAAAAATTTTAGAGCGTTTTAAGGGTCTTTGCAACTTTTGAGTCGGTGTCGGGATGAATCTAAATTTCGACCCGGTCTAAGGTATATGTATGTACACGCAAAAAACAACCACAACTTCTTATTAGACTTATCATGAATACGATATGAGTTGTAATACAATTTTTTGAAACCAATGATAATCTGAAACGGAAGTTGAATTGTTCTTTTACTTTTCACAGTACTTTTTCTAACGCTTTATGATCCAGTATAGTACTAAACTGAACTTATTAAATCAATATCATTTCGTATAGTTCTTAATAATAAGTAATATACTATGATAGCGGTACCTGCGGCTTCGCAAGGACATATCCTGCTGTTTTTTTTTTTTTCATAATGAAATTACTCTACTAGCATCTCGATCTATTTTCTCTTTTCAAAAGTAACTTAACATTTGAAAGAGAGTTTGTTCTTTGAACTTCGAGGCCTAATAAAAATGGTACAAATTACATTATATACATACATAAATATACATAATATACATAAATGACAACAATAACAACACAGAATTCAAGAAGTAGCATAAGCAACAAAAAATCAAACGCATATTTTGTGTGAGGTTTTGCTTAATCCTAAAAATACGAATATTTAACTTTAATAAAATAAAAAAATGAGTATTCAATAACTTGCTTTAGCTCAAATATGTTGTTTTAAAAAAGGAATTACTAAAATCGGTGCAGTATATTTTGCGCCAAAGCGTTACAAACCATATCCATATAATAATTTCACATAATATATTATAAATATATCAAGTTGAAACGAGATTTCCGATGGCTTTCCATAGTTTTTTTTAGGTGTAGAGACTTAATGTCTTTGAATTTTTTTTTTTTTATGACTATATTAGTCATCCAGCACATGAAGTTTCCGAATTTTGTGTTGAAAACGAATTCAACTTTTTACAAAATTATTTCAATGATTCAACTGTTTTTAACGAAAATATAAAAAAATTAAGCAAATCTTTTTAAAGGTAGGTTTCTTCTAAATATAAGTCTTCCTGCCTTTTGCATTTGTGGGCAATTTCTCATACTTTTTTTTCACAAAAAGTTCAAAACCAAATCAAAATAAATGAACTCTTTAGCAACCAATCAATTTCCTTTGCATTTCCTGCAATATTATGAACAGATAAAAACAATGATAAATTAAAGTTCATACAAAATATCGAATATAAAAATGCAAATAAATGAAATTAATGATGTTGTGTGTATTCCTAATTGACAGTTTTCAATACAGCGGAATATTGCAAAAAAAAAAATGATCTTCCGTGTTTATGAGTTCTGAAAACTTGGCAAAATATATGATGATCAATGATGTATTTTATCATAATTTATAAAAAGAAAAAAGAATAACAAAAATATTTCCAAATGCCAAATTGAGTTCAACATTCTCTAATTAATTTTTATTAATTTCCCATAGTTTTTTTTTTTTTGTTTCAAAAAATAAAACTTTTTTTTTTTCTTTGCGTAATCACTTCACAGTATGGAGCGCTCACTTGAGTCATCATGGCTTGGATTATTTTTACTTTGATTTGAAAGAGTTTTTTTTTTCTTAATTTTTTTTTTTTGATTTTTTGCAAATCTTTGCCTTTTTTTTGTGTAAGATAATTAAAGATAAATATACAACGTTTTTTATGCAGGTTAATCATGCTGACTGACTGACTGGCAGCGCCTAGTTTTCGGGATTTTTTTCAAAAATTAAAAAGTATTTTCTTTTTAGCTCTGATGATGATGCATAGCATAGCTATAGAGATTTATTAATTTAAGAATTCTTTCAAAATTATTTTAATAAATATTATTTAAGTTTTACGCTAAATTGAGGTCACTGTATGTTTTAAATTAAAATAGCTTTGAGTTTTTTTATTTTTTATTTAAAAGTTGACACTAAAATTTAATTGCGAAATTTAAGAATCTTTGTGTCAACGAGCAGTCTAGGAATTTCTTTAAAGCAGTTTCAACTTGCAGCTGCAATACACTGAAAAAAAAAGAATTTGCAAAAGCAACAGATTTTTTTATGGTACATGAATAGTTAAAATGGAATCCAGCCTTCACTTAGTGATGTGTGATATTTCTATAAAAAAAAGAATTCAACAATTTCTTTATGTGTAATGAAGCACAATACGGAATTTCTTCAATTTATTAGAATGTGGCGGCACGATTTAGTTTTGGCGTGTAGCGCGAATCTGTTGAGATTCTTGTTTGCATTGCAGCAAGTCGTTCATGCAATTTACGCCCATGTTTTTATTTAAAAAAAAAATTAATTTTTTTTTGTAAGATCGTGCATATTTGTTGTTTTTTGTGTTTTTGGGCTATGCCATTTGAGTTTGTTTTAATAAAAGTCATATTTTTTTGTTTAAGTTTTTTTTTTTTTTCTTTTGTAATTTTTTACTTCTCATGTTTTGTTTGTTTCTTCGCCCGCTGCAACATTAAGCGGCTGCGGCGGCGCCACATCAATCATAAGAATAACAATAATTTTAAATGAAATGAAAATAAATTTGTGTGACATGACTGGCTTGCTAGCTATTCGATGATGTATCTTTGTTGTTAAGTGTAAAATGCAAATCGCATCAAGCAGCGACTGAATGACTGATTGTGAAGAACAAAGTGAACAAGTGTCAGCAAGAATTTTGTCAAACATACAAATTTTATGAAAACAAAAGCAAAAGCAAAAACAAAATAAAATAAATAAAATAATAATAACAAAATATTACGGAAATCTCTTTACGTGCGCTCGACACTTGGCATTCGAAAACATTTTCAGGAAGTTTAATGGATTTTTTTTTTGTTCGCTTGATAATGTTTTGATATAAATTCTGACGCAGTAGCTCAGGGGTGCTTAACCTAACTAATATAAATAGAGCACGCAGCAAATATATGCAACACCAAATTGAAACATATTATTTAAATATGTCATGAACAAAAGTTGAAAAATGTTGAATGGGGCTGAACAAATCGAAGAGATAGAAAATGTTGACTAAAGTTGAAGAGCGTTGAAATGTCAAAAAAGTTGAAAAGGTAAAAGAAAAATGGAAAATATTGAAAAAAAAAAAGTTGAAATACGACACGCTCACTTTTTCAAATGCGTCTACTTTTGGTACAATAAATTATATTCGTGATCGGCATCTGCATATCACAATGACTTGTATAGTTTGCAATACATGTCATCATTTAACTAAAAATTTAGAGCAGTTGCATACCCACTGGTACAATTCGATCCCGCCTTCAGTGGTATTATCTCTAAGTTTTTATTAAATTCGTAGATGTTTATTTTGAGATATACAGAATAAAAATTGTTGAAAAGTGCTTCGTACGAATTTGTATCCGTTTATTAAAGTTCATCATAATATCTTGCATGATTTACGAGATACATACGTAGTGATAAGACTTAAAATTTAAGGCTGTGCCACGCCCTTGTAAGAGCTTTTGAAAACTTGAAACCTATTCCAATCCTAATTTTGTTGCACCGAATCACCAAAATCGATGCAATAGGCTTGGCTATATATACATATGTATATGCATAGAGTATGGACGGTAGCAGTGTCCAAGAACCGATTTTGTCAATTCTTAATCCCACGAAGCTTGTTAGAAGGTGTGACCAGTGTTAATACTGCTTAAAGTGCTTAAAGTGCCATCTGGTGACAGTTTTCAGAAACTAAAACTTTTCCATTCTTTTTCTCAACTCATTTACAATAAAATGACGTTCTCCTCATTCAAATCGGTCCATTAGTTCCGAAGAAAACGGCAGTAAACTATAAAAACTGCTTAAAGCGCCATCTGTTGGCAGTTTTTAGAACTCAAAAGTTTTCCATTCTTATCCTCAACTCATTAGCAATCAAATGACATCTTTTTCATTCAAAATGGTCCATTAGTTTTGGAGTAATTCGAATTTTCACAAAACTTTTGAACAACTTATCAGCGCTGCTGTCAGAACAGTTTAACAGTTTTGTTTGGACTTGAATAACTCCGAAACTAATAAACATATTTGAATGAAAAAAAGGTCATTTTATTGTAAATAAATTGAGGAAGAGAATAGAAAACTCAAAAGTTTCAAAAAGTGCCACCAGATGGCACTTTGAACAATTTTTTTGGTTACAACTACTTAAAGCGACATCTGTTGGCAGTTTTCAGAACTTTTAAATCCACCATCCTCTTCCTCAACTCATTTACAACAAAATGACGTTTTCCTCATTTAAATTGGTTCATTAGTTTCGGAGTAATTCAAGTTTTAACATAGCTATTGCACATCTCATACGTTTTGCCAAAACAGAGCCGAAATCAAAATTTGTATTGAAGAAAATTTGAGACACCAGGCCACCATGAACCAGCAGCAAGTAACTTTGGTTTTTTAAAAATCTTTATCATGCAATATCTCGGCAATTACTGAACCGATTTTGACAAATGACATGTCATAGTTTTGATAAAAAGAAGCTGATTTTTTTTATGTAATTTGTGCTTTTATAACTTGCCAATAGATGGCGCTTTTATTGATTAAAACCATTCAAAATGCTTAAAGTGTCATCTGTTGACAGTTTTTAGAACTTTTGAGTTTTTTAATCTCTTCCTCAACTCCTTTACAGCAAAATAACGTCTTTTTTTATTCAAATCAGTTCAATAGTTTCGGAGTTATTTTAATTTTAACAAAACAGTTAAGCTGCTGCAGTTTCTGTTTGCGAGTTTTGTTAAGACTTGAATAACTCCGAAACTAATTGACTAATTTGAATAAGAAAGACGTCATTTTATTGTAAATGAGTTTAGGAAGAGAATGGAAAACATTAAAGTTCTGAAAATTGCCACCAGATGGCACTTTAAGCAGTTTTGATAGCTTTAACTACTTAAAACGCCATCTGGTGTCAGTTTTCAGAACTTTAAAGGATTTCATTCTCTTCCTAAACTCATTTGCAATAAAATGACGTTTTCCGAATTGAAATCGGTCCATTTGTTTCGGAGTTATTCAATATGAAACTGCAGCTCGCAAACGGAAACTGCAGCAGTTTAACTGTTTTGTTAAAACTTGAATAACTCCAAAACTAATGGACTGATTTGAAAGAAGAAGACGTCATTTTATTGTAAATGAATTGAGAAAGAAATTAAAATGCTCAAAAGTTCTAAAAATTGCCACCAGATGGCACTTTAGGCATTTTGAATAGTTATAACTAATAAAAGCGCCATCTATTGGCAATTTATCAAAGCAAAAATGACGTCAAAAAAATCTGCTTCTTTTTATCAAAACTATGACACATCATTTGTCAAAATCGGTTCAGTAATTGCCGAGATATTGCATGATAAAGATTTTTAAAAAACTAAAGTTACTTGCTGCTGGTTCATGGTGGCCTGGTGTCTCAAATTTTCTCCAGTACAAATTTTGAGTTCGGCTCTGTTTTGGCAAAACGTATGAGATGTCCGAAGGTTTTGTTAAAACTTGAATAACTCCGAAACTAATGGATTGATTTGAATGAGGAAAACGTCATTTTATTACAAATGAATTGAGGAAGAGAGTGAAAGGCTTTTAAGTTCTAAAAACTGCCACCAGAGGGCACTTTAAACAGTTTTAATAGTTTTCTTTGGAACCAATGGACCGATTTAAATGAGGAAAATGTTATTTGGTTGTAAATGAGTTCAGAAAAAGAATGTAAAACTTTGAGTACTGAAATCTGTCGCCAGATGGCGCCTTAAGCATTTTTTTATAGTTTTCTTCGGAACCAATGGACCGATTTAAATGAAGAAAGCGTTGAGAAAAAGAGCGGAAGACTTTTAAGTTCTGAAAACCGCCACTAGATGGCACTTTAAGCAGTTTTAATGGTTTTCTGCCTTTTTCCATAGAACGGAAAGTGCAATTCTGATTCAAATACTCAGTTTCAAACATATGTTCCATTTACAATTGTTGATCCCACCAGATTTTGATAAGCTTTTTTTTCAAGCCATCCCTTATATTCTATCTGTTTGCTGAATAAAACAACAAATGCAGATACATTTTATGCAATGTCTAATTTTTATAATTTCTTTATTTAGAAGTAAATATGTACATAAATTAAATTTTTTTTTTTATTTTTACATTTAGTTCCATTCCAATCGTTCTTTTTCTTCTTAATTTAAAACTTCATAATAATTTAAAATTCACAAACGGCTTCTTTCTCACGTTTGAAATAGTCCAGGAACTCTTGACATTACAACTTGCAACTCGAGTCGATAACATTCTTTGCCGTAGTATTCTATTTTTGATGCACTCATTGGTTCTGAGGATGCACAAAGCGGTTGCCGATACCTTGGTGACTAAAGAAAATAAGGAAATAATTAACACATTTTTATTTTAAAAAGACCAAATTTTAATTATATATATTTACCTATAATTAATTTGATGACTTCGAGCACTACAAAGCCTGAAACCACAAAAGTTGTTGTAGCAAGTTATAATCTTGTATAAATTTCTATCATCGTCCTTTTCAAAATCGACTGGTATTATGCGGGATTTTAATCAACTTCAGAATCCTTATAGCTATAGGCAGCATTTTCATTGACTTTGATTTTTGCACCAGAATGTTGTTTGAATGCGGGTTGCTGAAAAAAAAGCAGAAAAATATGGTTTAATTGAAAACTGTAATAATGTTTTTTTTTCATCGTTTATATAAACATAGAGCTAGTCATTACATTACTGTGCTTGAGAAGGTCTTATATCATTAGATGATATAGTTATTTAACTATAATTTCAATCAATTATATCGTTTAGTTTTCTCGGCATTGTGATTTCCACAGAAAGACATAGAAACAGACGGACATGGCTTAATCGACTCAGGTGGTGACGCTGATAATAAATACATACATAAATACTTTTCTGTACCTACCACTCCCCCTTCTATGCGTTACAAACGAAGTGACAAAGTGAATATACTCTGAGTGTAGGGTATAAAATACGTAAAATAAAACTCTTAATATAATGGGTTAATCATTTCATCATACGGAAACTGACTGACTTGACTGACTGACTGACAGACAGATGTCGTATGTAAATGTTATCTAATGTGCCATTTGTTAAGTTTAAGTTTAGCTATTTATCATTATGAATCGTTTAGCTACCAAAAAACGAGTTAAAATTCTTAAGTATTCCAACATCTTGACGTATTTTGTATTCATGCAGAAGTATCATACATCTTATTCCATATAAAGCTCAACTCACTCATGAATTGTACCCTGGAATGCGCATAAGATACTATTTTTCTTACAAAATTTTCTTTGGCGTGGAATCTCATTTCTCGCTGGATGGATAAGGAAAAAGGTATCCGCAAAAAGTGACTGCCTCGTGTGTAAGTATTATAATCTGGTGGTGTCATTGCCGTGTGATATCAGACTTTTTTGCTCGAAATTGTAGACTTCGACTTCAACAAGTCAATGCCTGCATGATCAAATTTTGGCTTTATAGAATAAAAAGTTTTTTGGATACATAATTTCGAGATTTCACTATGTCAATAGACCTCCAAGATCGTGTCATTTGACGCTGTTAAATTTTTTCCTTGTGAGACCATGCATTTACTCCAACTCTAGAGCCATTAAAAACAAACTTTCTGTAAGCGATGGCATAAAATATATTTTGTAAAATATAACAATAATAAAATAATAGTTAGAGAAACCCTGCAGTAGTTAATTTTTTGTACGATGAGTACAATTTCAAAGAAATTATTAACTTTGGAGAAATATATTGTAGATTCATTGTATTATGGGCAGATACCATGTACTCACTGCGAAAAAAAAGTATTGAAATATGAATACATCAGCATGACTCTTATGCTACAATTTTTATGTGCCCAAACATTTTGACTCATCAATTGAATTGCGCTCAAAATAATGGGTTCACATTGGCACAATACTACTGGCTGTTTGAAAGTTCATTGCACTTTAATGTATTTTTATCGATTAATCAAAACGATCAATAAATTTGGCGATCATTGATCAACATTGACAAATTACACATAACTTTCGGTTTCCTTTATTTGTTTGTGATTTATTTTGAAATTGTCATGATATATTGTATAAGTTGAGCATACACGAAAATTTAAATTAATTGTTTTAAGCTTTTGAAGCAAAAAAGAAATATTTTTAATGCGGTTTCGCCCAGGAAATGTGCTGCAATCAATAGCAGCGTCTGTTTAAGCCCACAGGCAACAGTTAATGTCGTTTTTACGTTTTTAATATTTATCAAATTATACAGTAGAACCTCGATTATATATCTGGCACGGGGATGACCGCAAGACGTATAATCGAAAAGACGGTTAATAGAAAACACATATGTAAGTTTCAGATCTTATGTCCTAAGTTCTGAAAACTTTTTCTTTATATATACAAATACGAACTAACAACAAGTACTTTTCGAAATGTCCTCAAATCCAACAGTTGAAATTGTTATTTGTGATGAAGAATCTGGACATTGTGATAAAGGCGATAAAAGTTATAAAGAAAGCTATAATAAAGCTATAAAGACGGATAATCGAGGTTCTACTGTATGCAACTTTTCCCTATTTTCTCTAAAATATAATACTCCCAAAATGTAATACCTCCTTTAGAGAAGATTTTTTTGAGTAATTTTCCTTTTCGTTTTGTATAATTTTTACCTATATTCTGGGCGAAATTTCTGTTTTGTTTTTTTCTTACAATATTTTGTGAAATATTTCGCCTCACACCCAGATGCTATATATATGTATATTCTCAGATATTCACCAATGTCATCAGTTACA
Organism: Tricholauxania praeusta; assembly: GCA_949775025.1. Lineage (NCBI taxonomy): Eukaryota > Metazoa > Arthropoda > Insecta > Diptera > Lauxaniidae > Tricholauxania > Tricholauxania praeusta. Next base: position 156,589,524 of record OX459029.1, read on the forward strand.
AATCGGTAACTTATTTTATTTATTTCTATATCATAAAAGTTAAGGTCTTTGTTAATGACCATACCATATATGTGTGAACGTTAATTAATATGACATTTTATGCATGTCGATTTAAAGGCCCATAATAATAAATATAATATTGTTGCTGCTGCTGCAATTAAGATCAATATTGATGGTGGTGCATCCTGTTCATTGGTATTATTGGCCTTGATTGTGACATTAAAATTAGCCATCATCATCAACGTTGTAAACACTTGGCACTGTGTATTCTCTGATGATTATTATAAATGAACTGTCCGAATCGTGCACTTAAGAACTTTTACTAGCGTGTGTTCCGTCTGCCGCACCCCAAAAGCGCATGCATCGCTCTCCCGTCCGCCTTTCTCTGTTGTGCTGCCCGTTGCACGCGCCTTCTGCAACTGTAACGGTTATTAACAATGAAAATAAATGACAACGTCAAGAATAAAAAAAAAAAAACAACAACAAACAAAAAAATCATCGTGTGCATATGAAATCAATGACCAGCTCAATTTTACAACATCACCCGCAAACCGTTGGCCTCCTTTTTCTGCCAGTCTGCAGTGTAAGCAAAAAAACTCTTTTCTCCCAGACAAAGTTTATTTCCCTGTAATTGATATTCAGTTTAAATCGTCTGTGGCAAATGAAATGACAGCAATAAAAATGGTTTTAATTTGTTGTTGTTGTTGTTGTTGTTGTTGTTCGGAGCGTAATATATCGTTGGTTGTTTTTACATTCAAAATGTATATTATTTTTAGGTATAAGCATATGAATAAACACTGTGTCGTGTAGGATATAAAAATAACGCATCGCTTTCTTTTTTTGGAAAACTTCATATTTATGGATTTTTATAAACGAGATGAATGTTCATACTTGGTGGATCTTTTGCAAGTAGGGTGATTCAAGCGACGGTTTTAAGTGATCGAAAAAATGTGAAATGTAAGATGAAATTTGCTTTTTATATGGTATATAAACGGTTATTTTTGTTCAAAAAATAAAAATCAAAAATAACAGTTATTTGATCGAAAAATAACTTAAATGAAGATCAGTTATGATCAAGAAACAAACGATAATTTTAGATTGGGAAAATAAAGCTCAAAAACAACGATTATTTTTGATCGAAAAATTAAAACCATAAACAAAGATAATTTGTGAATGACAAAAATAAAACTCAAAAATAACAGTTATATTGATCGAAAATTAATAAATAAATTAGAAATAAGGATTATTTTTGATCGATTGAAAAAAAAAACCTAAATGAAAATTACATAGTTTTGATGAAAAAAAATAATAATTTTTGGTGGGAAAAATAAAACTCAAAAATTATTTTTGATCGAAAAATTGAGTCCTAAATCAATCGTAATTTTTGATCAGAAAACTTAAACTCAAAAATTGAAAAAACTATAAGTCGGTTACAAATATTATTTTTGATCAAAAATCAAATCCGAAAAACTGTTACTATTGATCGAAAACATTAAACTCAGTTATGTCTGACCGGAAAAATAAAACTCAAAAATTACAATAATCTTGAACAAAAAAAAAAGAAAAATCAAAAATAACAGTTATTCTGATAGAATAAAAATAAAATGATAAATAAAGATAAATTTGATCAAAAAATTAAGCTTAAACATACGTTGCCTTTAAGTCGACAAATTAAAACTCGAAAATAATGCTTATTTTTTATTAAAAATTAAGGGGCTATACCAGTGTGACACTTTTAAAAAATCGATTTTTTTTCTTTTAGCTTATTCGATAGTACTTATATACTTTCAAAAATGTCATGTGAAAGCGGAAAGGTCGTATCTTGAATAGTTTTTCAGTGGCAGCGTTCTAAAGAGCGACCGCTCGCAAGTATAAACCTCAATAGTTGAAACTTTAAACGCGTTTTTCTCGAAACGAAATTTTTCAAAATTGCTGACATCATAACTCAAAGAGAAATTGACCGATCGACTTCAAATTGAAACTGAGTATTCTTGAATATATTTACTATACAATGACTTACGATATTTTTGATTGGTTGAAAATTGTCAATTTGGCATTAAGAAAACGACCATTTTTTCACCCCAAAAAAGGACACTTTTTTTTCAGTACTACGAAATTATGTTAATTTTTGATATTTTTCAACCTTCAACTTTAATAACCTTTTAGAATTTTTTTGTTTCAACTACTCATCCGGCCGGAATCATGTCAGCAGTTGGGGAACTTTTTTTTGGCACCTCCAGACAGCACATAATTCCATTATTTTTCAATATTTTTGTATAAAAAAAATCTTAAAATATAGCTGAAAATATACATTATTATGTCCAAAAATCCTCAAAACATTCTATCGAGTACTTTCTTTTAAAAAAATTCGCAAAAATCGCCTAATTTTTCATGGGTTACACTGGTATCGCCCCTTAAAATCAGAAAAAAGGTAATTGCTGAGCGTAAAAACAAAGCTTAAAAATAACAGTTATTTTGTTTGAAAAAAAACCTAAATAGAGATTATATTTGAGCTAAACATTGGACAATTGGAAAAATGGTTACTTTTGATCAAAAAAAGAAAAGAAATCAAAAATAATTATTATTTTGTTAAAAAAAAAATAGCAGTAGTCATTTATGATCCAAAAACTTAGAATCGAATATATTGATAAACTTTGTTAATATGATTGAAGAAAAATAAAAATCATATATAACGCTTATTTTTGATGGAAAACTTTATACCCAGAAAAAAAAACTTATATTAACAACTCAATAAAATATCGATAATTTTTGTTCGAATAAATAAATATTAAAAATAAAAGTTATGTATATTTAAGCGAAAAAAAAAAATATTTAAAAATAGCGATTACTTTCCATAGAAAAAATTGTTATTAAGAAAAACAATTACAAAAAAATTCAAAAATAACTATTACTTTTGAGCGAAAAAATAAAAATCGCATACAGTAAAAAAGATAACAGGTTTTGTGAATCTTTTTCTTAAGAAAAACAATATAAAACTTGAAAGTATATTTTCAAATTAAATAAATTAAAATATACCTACAAGAGAAATCACAAAAAGTTGAAATGAAAAAATGTTCAAAAATCATGAACTCCAACCCATAATAAATTTGCTATTCTTATTTTTTGAATTATGCCAAAATCATTGCTATTTTTGTGATGAGTATTATTACCATTTTGAGACAACATTGCACTTTTCTTATTTAAATTTCAAACACTTTAACATGTACTTTTAAGAAGAACCACCCTAATGATCACTTGATTATGGCAAGTGCCATCGTTGCCATCAAAGTGAACAGTGAACAGCGTGACATACCAGCAGATATTCGTCAGAGTGAAGGAAACCAAAGCAAAAAATTGCAGCGATCCATGTTGAAGTTGAAGTTCACAGACAGACGTCGTTTTGTGCGCTTTCCAAGATCGATTCTCTGTGCAATTCATGCAAATTTGAGTTGAATGACTGTAAATGTAGTTATGTGTTGTTTTTGCCATTGTTGTTCTTGTTGTCTGCATCATTTACTTTCGCAAAAGGAGTTAACAATCACAACAAATTCAATGACTAAAAAACAGCACACACAAAAAAGCAGTATTGCCTTGTTTGCAATGTACACTGTAAGAATTAATCAATAAATTTCAATAAACTTAGACTTTTAATATCATAAAAGAAAAAAAAATGAGGATATATATCGTAAAATCATCCAAAAAAATTATCAAGAATTACAACAAAGTTTTCCTGCAAAAAAATATATCACATGTGCCCAAATGTTTTCCTCAGTGCACCTACTTTAATGTGAGCTGCAAGCAAAATTGTGAAAAGCGCTTAAAAATGAAATAAATCCACTAAATAGCCTGTTGCTTGCTGGTTTTACCTTCTGGTCCTGCGCTCATCCTCAATCTGATAGCATGCGACTTTTACTGTAATCGCATGATGATGATGATGCAGTGCGTCGTTGTTCGGCTTTGTTTTTGTTTTCATTTAAATTGAGCTTGAGAACGAAGGAGAGTTTTTTCTTTATTTTTGCTTTGCTCTCATTTTTATTGTTAGTGTTGATGTTGTTGGTGTGTAAAGATGACTGTGCAGCATTTTGTTGCAATTAACCCATTTGAGGCCGTTGTTGCTTTAAGGTTATTAAACTTTAGATAGTAATTTTTCGTTGTTAGTTTTGTCATGCATCGTCTAAATTTTGCATTTCCATAAGAAAATAGAGCATTATCCTCAACTATGTTGAAATAGGCGTATTCCATCATCCTCAAAATGTAATTTTTTCTACTGATTGATGCAATAAAAATTTCTGAAACACCCGTTTTGAAAAGTCGAGAGCATCAAATTTATTTTTCATCATTTTGTATTCAATTGATGATAATAAAATTAAAAAACAAAAAAAAATCTCAATCATTTCACCTTTTATATATACTTTTCTCTAACTGCCACGCCTCTTTTGCAAAAAAAATTAATAAACCCTGAATGCTGATAGAAAAAAAATTATCGACCTTTCAAATCTATGGCAAATTACTAGCAAATTGTTTTTCTAATAAAACTTAGTGCTAGTTTGCACGAGAAAATTCTGTGAAAGAAGAACAAACGTAAAGTCAAAGCATAATATCAGCGAACGTACGGAAGGAAAAAGAATTTCGGAGTATTACGAATGCTGTACTCGACCTCTTCTCTTTCCCTCTGGCGACCAAACAAGAATAATTTTCGAAAAGATTTTCTATGTGTAAACGGGGTATCAGATGATTTTTTCAAATGACAAAATAAGCGATACTCTCATTATGAAACTATACGAGCGCTGTTCAAAATGGGTTAAATTGAACTCAGTCGCCAGCTTCGAATCCGTTTCATAGCAACAATTCCTTTGTGAGAGCGCGATGTTTTTTTTGTTGTTTTTTTTTTTTTTGCTTCGTGTCATTATTTTAATTTATTTTGTTTTTTATTTCATTTTATTTATGGTATATGACATTTACATTTTTATTTTATGTTTTGTTTACAATCTTTGTTCTCTTTTTATTTTCTTTTTTTTTTTTTGTTCCTGATGTTTTTTCTTCCTCTGATTTTTTTTTGCAATGTGTTCAAGTTCAGTTTTAACAAGTTTTTCTTTACACATCTTTTGAATTCCGCATTATCTGTGAAATCTCCTGTCTGTGGAGTCTCTTGCAAATCGCCTTGCTGTACGGTCGCGTGCTGTAAAAACGTTGAAAAAGAATCCTTGTCGATCCTTGTCGATGTTTGCGTAAATCAACTGTTGAATTCATTAATTAAAATACGAAAATTTTAATTTTCATTAGAATTCACATTAAATTTTCAAATTTGCTGTTAATTAAACTTTGGCAAATTCAGTGTGCGAAATTTATTTGCATTGAGTGTAACAGTGCGTGGCGGTTACTTTTTCTTTGGTGTTTTTTTTTTTGTACTTTTTGTACTCAACATAAAATGGTCTGTTTAATTGAATTCTTTTTGGTTTAATTTTAATTTTTTTTTTTTTCGAAATACTCAAACATTTCTTTTCATCTTGGTATTTGGCTTCTGACTTTTATTTCATTTATTTTGTTTTTTCTCTAAATACCTTTCAATTAAAATGCAATGAATTTTATTTTGTTTGAGTTTTAAATATTTTTTTTTTATTTGTATTTTGTTTTTAGTGAGGTCCTAATGTTGGCACGATTTCGTGCTTAAATGTAACGAGCGAGTGAATAAATGTGAATTTCTTTTAAAAATGTTTAAGATTGATTTTCAGAAAAAAAAAGTTAAGAAAAATATTGAGAAAACATAGAATAATTTGAAAAGGTTTCAAAATATTAATTACATTAAAATATTGAGAGAAAAAGTTGTAAGAAACTTAAGCAAAGACTTTCAAATAACAAGGGACTCATGAGAAATTTTAGCTTTGTTCTTTCAGCGCGATTTGTCTAAACTATGGTCCAACAAAATATTATTGGTATTCATCTTAACGTGCAAGTTTCCCATTTGTGCAAATAGATAATTTTGCACGATGTGTTTCACGAAGGCCCCTTCGAATATTTTGTGCAATTTGTAGCAGTTGATGAGTATGTAATTTTTTTGTGAGAGTATCGTATGGAAAAAGAGAGTGAGAAATAAAAATGTGTAAACAATAAATTTTTGCTGAGAGAATCGTATGGGAAAAGAGAGTGACAACAGTTAGCAGCGCAAGTTTGCTCAAAATACTTCCCATACGATTTTTGACAGTTCGTTTGCGAGAGTTCAAAAATGCACAGTTTGCGAGGGTTTTGCGCGCTTAGATGAATACCCATATTATGTATTCACGAAACTAAAGCACTCAACTATCAAAAAAATGTGTTAGAGTAAAGTTCTCCTAGCTGCCTATTCGCTTAAGTGCGAAGTGATCTGCACTTACAGACTTTTTCATGCTTAGTACAAATTTTTACTGCATTTTTCAAAGTATTTGAAATTGGCTTAGCAGCGCTTTATTTGCCCTTTTTTAAATCTAATTTCGTTTATGAATTATTTCATTTTAAACCGTACACTCTGAATCTAATTCATTTTGTCAATCCATTTGTAACGCTTAGATGTGGGTGATTCTTGATCAACGCCACCTTCTCTGACTCACTGGCTACATATTTGATTATAGTGGTACAGGAAATGTACGAAATCGGTTAATGGACACTCATACCGTCCATACGTTCGTAAAACATTTGTAACGCTATACTGAGAGAGTTATTTATGGTAATGGAACCAAATTTCGTAAAAACGCTAGGACTAGCACTGCACAAAAAATTGGGTAATTTTGGCAATCATAAACTTCGAAACGCTTTACTGATAAAGCTATTAAAATTAAAGTAAGTATGGTCTCGGTCTCCTGGTATCTTGAGTTAAAAAAAAGGAGCACTACTCTCTAATGCGATGCAATGCGAGAGCCAAACCTATTCAATCTCAACGGCAAATATGTTATAAACAACATCGATGAATAGTTATACTCATTGTAGGCAGTAATGCTCACAACTGTAAATTCTTTTTACAAAGGGATGGCCGATTTGTATGCAGCTTGCCTACATCTCTATATACAATGTGTAACAAACGAAAGGCAGATTGCCTTAAAATATCGCTTACTAAGTGCCTGTATATTTTAGCAAGTTGCTTACATCTCCACATACAAAGCAGGCAGCCAGCAAAAAAACTGCCTACAGCTCCATATACAAAGCAAGCAGCCACTAAGCAGACTGCCTACAGCTCCATATACAAAGTAGGCAGCCAGCAAGCAAATAAAAAAAATCTTAAAAACAATATCATTTGTGAAATATACAACTCAAAGAGTATACATCGCTTTTCATTTATGGAAAATCGGAGTACTTCATCAATTTGCCGCTGGGATGTACTTTAGTGTCCAGTTTACTCAATTGCGATACGTTTTTGTTACGAATCACATTACAACGTAGCTGAAAAGATTTGCGTCTGTACTTATTACATCATATGTTGTATTTCTCTTACTCCTACATGGGGGACGTAAGAGGCATCTCCATCGAAAGCGATCCTCTGCAATGATTTTTATCTCCTTACATGATTAATCCGATTCTATTGCTTTTGTGGATTTCACTCAAAGGCCCGGCGACTAACTTAAGTGAAGAGTGTGAACTATCTATTCCGAAATGTAAAAATCGCGAGTTAAATTTTCTCATAAAAACTTTTTACGACACGTGAAAGGAGATGAGAAGTCCCCTTCAATACAATGAATTTTTATTATATTTTATTTCCTTTCCCAGATATTGTTAGTTAAAGGATTCCTTTATATTCATTACATAGATTGCACATGTGTTATACACAAATAGACAGAAGCGTTCACTAACAACGAACGATTTCTTCGAAGAGAGTCTGAATATCTGAAAAATTCGAAATAGATTTTAAAAGGGGAAGAGTAGTACTTTCAGTTGCCGAAACAACATTTGATGAGAAAGTTTTATGCGCGGTGTAATATACTCTCGGATAAAACAAAAAAAAAAGTGATTTTTTCATATTTCGATTTCTCGGAAAGCTGATATGATGGACTATAACTTTGTTCGGCAAAATTCATCAGGATTATAGCAAGGTTACGCTGTTTTTTTTTTTAATTGTTTTTTAATGAGTTTTGTAGCATATCCTTCGATTTGCCAAGGTTTTATTCCATACGATTGATTTGTTCGATGTCTATGAATAATTTCAATCTATATAAATAAAAATAATAGCCGTTTTGGATGTTCGCGCATCACGCAAAAATTATTGCACCGATTTTGAATAAATTTGTTTAGTTTTATTCCTTAGACGTTTGGTCTCAATCTCCAATTAAAATTATTACGATATTCTTGTATGTAATAAAATTATGGTCACATAGAAAATTTCGTTAAAAAATCAGCAGTGATATTTTTTCCTGTTAACTAAACGAATTTTGACTACATTCAATATATGGTAACATTGGATAAAATCAGTTAGCATGTGGCATGGTAAAAAAAATTAACATTTTAATAAAAAAAATTGTAGCTATTTGATTATTGGCAAGGCCAAAGATAGCACCCTAGCAGCAGTTTATCTTCAAGTTGGAGAACAACTTTAGCTGTGATATTTCTTGCATAAGCTGTGACTTTTTTTGTTGGATTTAATCTTTGGCGCTGCCATTTGAGATGCAAAGCGTTTCTGTCAGTGTAATGTGAAGAGCACGTTAAGTGCCCGAGATTGCAGCACGTTCTAAGATGTTAAAATTTTTTTTTTCCAACTGAAGAAACTTTTGTTGCTGCTGCTGCTGTTGATTGTTATTAATATTTATTTATCATTTATGTTTTTTGCTTGATTTTTTTATAACGCCCCACGCCCAACAGATTAACATATTTAAGCGATTTCTTTCTTTTTTGTTAATTGCTATTTAGTTATTTTTATTTTTATTTTTTTTAAAATTTAATTTGCTTTTTCCAACCAGAAAAACCGCGTGTTGCTAAGTTTAGAACGCACGGCGGAGTTTTTTTTTGTTTTTCACCTCGTAGATTTTTATTTATTTTAATTGTTTTTGTTGCTTTTGGAATGCCGGTATTATATTGAGGTTTCAACATTATTAAGTACTAGGCTACTGGGGCATAAGAAACTAACGACGCCGACGTATAACAATAAGCAGGCGGGCAGGCATGCAAACCCCCTGTGGGGTGAGTGAGTAACCAAGCGCATGACCACAGAGTTGAAGAAAATAAAATTTAGTAAGAATTGAACCACCGACTGACGGTTGTTTGGGGCTGAAATTCCAGCAGGATATATACGCGCGCACTTTGAACTGCGTCGGGGGCGTAGCGTGAAAAACAATTTCAAGCGATTTTTGATTTTTTTTGATACTAAGCGAATAGCTCTTAAACACAACAAACAAAAATTCAATACAACAACAATAAAAAAAAATTGAACACAATAAAAAAACAACAACATTAGAAGTTTAGTAATGAAAATTTAAATTATGTTTTTTTCTTAGACTTTTTTCGCTCGATGGCTTAATAGTTTTTTTTTTGCGCTGCAAATTCAAGGTTATGCACAGCGTTTGGCCAGCCGCCTGCCACGTTGTTGCCTTCATTCCAGATACTCAATTTTCATAAATAAATACAAATTTTTAATACACATGCATAGTTTTTATTTTTGTTTGGAAAAAAACATATAAAAATTTTTCAATTTTCATTTATGCGAATATTTCATGTGTTTGCAATTTAATTGGAAAATTTATATCAGGGTTGCAGCAGCAGCAGCATTGCTTGGACGCTTCTCAATTTTTTTAGTCGGTCAGTTGGTTAGTCGCGATCGATCGGTTGTTGTTTAGTCGCACAGTTCATGTTGCGCGTACTTGCGCAAAAAGCGCCATCTGTTAGTCATTTGTTGTATGTATTTTTTTATTAATAAATTGATAAAGTTTTCATTTTATTTTATTTAATGTGCGTGTTTTTTGCGTTGATTTTCTTTTGCAAATCTTAAGTTTTTATCTTATTTTTTTTAACACACAGTGCGTTAACTGTGGCAAAATGTACATCAAATTATGAATTTTTATAAAAAAAAATTAAATAATTTTGATAAAGTAAAATTGCAACATTTGTAGAAATTTAATTTTTCATTGTTTTAGCTTAACATATTGTTAAAAATAATTAAAAGTTACTCATACGTCATGTTTAAAAACTGTCTAAAGTGTGCTTGTTTTTAAGCAGCCACTTTTTGTATTTTATATTTTTGAAAATTAAATAAAAGTATAGATAAATACCTAGCAGAAAGGTTTCTAGCTCAAATCGAAGCAGAGATATTCAGGCCTCTTCTGATTCCTTATCGGCTTTGCTTCGTGAGTGGAATTGAAATTCCAATTTTATTTCAGTATCATACAGAAAAAGGGAAAACGGTTAAATTATCGTAACTATAACAGCTCAAGTTTGAAGTTCAAAAAAAAAAAAAGTATACCATATACCATTGGAATAAGAAAAGCTATTGACATTCAACTTCGGTTCTCAGTTTCACTTCCGAAATTAACGCAATCAGAACAGGCCTGATTAGTTTTAAGGAATAATATTTTAATGCTAATTCAAATAGGATTATAGCTAACAATAAGTAAGAAATTTATATATAAAAGGAGTTTGATATGTTATGGGTAAATTTTATATTAGCGATATGGTCTCTTTGAACTAAGCAGACAAAATTTAATTTTTATCAATTAATAATATCTTTTTTTGCAAGCCAAAATGTTTGAAATTAAAAAAAAAAAAATTTTCAGTCAAACCAACCTAAGGTTTTCTAATTGAGGTGATTTCATCTCAATGCGCTTTCTTTCTATATGGGGTTTTTTAAATTTTATATATTTTTATTTTTTCAGATTTTAATTCTCTACCTATTTTAGTTAAGCAAAACACCCTTTTAAAGCTAATATCTTGTTTTGGATATTATTTTAATGTTAACGTTTCAATTATATATGGTTACTCATAAATGTTAAACAGTTAAATTAGAGTTTTAAAAAAGGCTGCATAAAAATAGCTTCCATTTAGTCAGTTTCTTAATATGACGTATGAGTAACATATAATTATTTTATATAATATGATAATTTCAATCAAGAGAAAAGTATAATACTTTCATTTATACACATTTTTAAATTGAACAATTTAAGTTTTTTATTAAAAAAATAATAATTGTGTGTAAGTTTCTGTGCCCGTTTTTGACTAGCATATTTCTGCAAGAGCTGTAGCTAAGTGAATTATTTTAAGGAGGGTAAAAAAAAAACATCTAAAGACTTGGTTACCATTAAAGTTTGCATTTTTTTATGCTTTTTTTTCAATAAGTAAAAACATAATCTATTAAATGGTAGAGCAAGATTTTTGCAAGTCTCAATGATAGTTTGTCTTGCAGCAGCTCTTTTTGCTCTCAAAAAAAGCACAATAAAAATGACTTCACAATATGTGCATACTTATTTGACTAACCTATATTTCTATAAAATTTTCTTCCTCACTGTGTTAAGTATTTCGGACTTGAGAAAAACCAATATAATGTCAAAAAAAAATAATTTCATTTTTATAACTTAGTCTCCAAAAATATGAATAAATTAGATGTCACTCATACGTCATGTTGGATAAGTTGTAAAAATTTAGTTATGTACGAGCAGCTATTATGAAAAACTAAATATTTTTTAAATTTCTTAAGAAAATATTAACATAAACGACTAACATGTCTAGTTAATATCGTAGCATGAATATATAAAAAATGTTAAAGTCGTTCTAAGCATTCGTGAAGTCTTACACTTGAGCAAAGAAAAGTTGCACACGCGTTAAGATAACATAGGCCTACAAATTTTCAGCACAAAGATCAAACCTGATTTCTGATGCTGTTCAAAGCCAGATTTCAGTTAATTTCCTACATTCAGGATTTTAAGATATCCCTTATGTTGTTGTATGTACATTGAAGTAAAATAAAATTAGGCTATGCTTTTACTGTATCTCATTATTCAGGCATTTAATTTTTGAATCAAAATAGTTAAATAGCGCAGTAAAAGAAAATGATCATCATGGCGTATGAGCAACATTTATTATATGTAATTAAAAACTAATTGTAAGCTTTAAGGGAAAAGTTATTACTCATACGACATGGTTAATTAAACAAACTGATATAGATAAATGTGGCTACTTTAATTAGCTGCTACATGAGTAACATTTTATAACGCACATAAACATTATTTACATGTTCTATTTGCAGTTTTGAATAAATACAAGTTACGCATATGCCATAGTTAATTAAGACACACAAGTCATCAGTCATCTATCAATGTGATTTCAATTATCTTGGTTAAATTATGAAAGCAAATTTCATGAAAAAACTTATCTCACATCTAGCGAAAAATTATAAGCACACGATGATTCTCACAAAAATATAGTTTCTAGATTTATGCATTTATTTTCAACTTCATAAACTAGATATTCTAATTCTTTTGCACTTCGCACAGCACCGATGTTCTTTAGATGCACTATACTTCAGACATTTTTGGTACATTTTTCAATGCGCTACAATAAAATATAAAATTTGGTTTTGGCCGCTCAAAGCATTGCTGCCAGCAGTCAATGAAATTAGGCATAACATTTAAATTAAATTTTATAACATAATTTCCAATAAGTTTGGCTTCAAATTTGTGTACTTTTATTGCGACAACAAAATTTATGCGTCCAAATGTGCATTTAAAATTAAATTTATGTTTCGCAATGTGACAAGATATTGCAGAATTTGTTCACCAAATAAACTGACACAAAAATTTTGCAGTTGTCATTATATAAACTTATGAATTTTTGATGACATACTCAACATTAAATTCATTAAAGTGTAGAATTTCACTGCAATATTTTTTTAACCATTTCCAACACTGTGACTTTCACAAATTCTGGCACGTTTTGCCTTTTGTTAACAAACAGTGGGATGTTGATCACTAAAACGGCACAAAACAAAACAAGTGACGATGCGCCAGTAGGTGTGGATTCACTGCAATTCTTATGAATTTTCGGGGGAAAAACCAATTCAATGTAATTGATTTAATTGTTTTTTTGTTGTTGTTTGTTATATTGTTTGGCATAAGTTTTCCTTTGATTTTAAATAAATCGATTTATTTTTGTTTTTTTTTTTTTGCTATGGGGGAAAAACTCTAAAATTCACAAAAATTTGCGTGGAAATTCTGTTTGGCAACAAAAATTGCTACGCTATGGAAAACAAATAACAGAATTAACAAAAAAAACTGACCGACAAACAACTAAATAATTGTACAAAATATTTACAAAATATTTTGGCGTCTCATTCTTTTCTACGTCCTCTCAACAGTCTGTGTGTCTATGCGTTCGGCTATTTGCCGCCCGGATAACGCGCCACGCATCGCTTGTGTTTTAAATAAAGTTGCACGTTGCAAATGGCAAACAGTTTGTTAAATTTAATCCGTGCGCGAAGAGGTCGAATTTATTTAAGTTTTTTTCTGTCTACGCAAAGAAATATCAATAAATTTACACGAAAAACATTGAAAACTCAAAGTGTTTTTGTTGAATTAAATATTAAAATTTATGTTTTGCAATTGTCCTTCGAGGACTCTCTCTGGTCGATATATAACAACTGGCTGTAATCATGAACTAAATGCAGCAGACAAGTTATTGCGTTCATCGTTCTTTGCTTAAGGTTAATATAAAAAGTAATGAAAGTTGGCTTTCGTTTGATTCGATATAGTTCTTAAAAACCTGCTCGATTTAATTTCGAAATAAACAAGCGGAAAAACCTTTGCAAAACATATTGTTTTTATAGATAATGCTACTACATTGCAGTGATGTTCGTCAGTGATGTAATGCTGTAGGTGCTCAGAAATTTAAGTAGATTTTCAGTGCTCATTTTTGTAAGAATTTGGGGAAAGATGATATCATGGCCCAAGATGTTCCCCCTGTTACGGCAAAGCGCCGGGCATATTATAAGTATGTGTAAAGAGGTCTTATTATCTTCAATGTAGCTAGAGATGCTTAAGTAGTTAACAGGGACCTCTTATTATTTCTACTATGATTCTAAAGTTATTCCTGTTTGGGATTATCAAGGGACTATTCAAGGAACATATATATGTGGCTTTCTTTCCTTACAGTATTTAGTCAGAATTTATTTGATTTAGCTAAGATTTTGATTTAACAAGCTTTTTGAAGAAATTTGCCAACTCCACAAAAAAGTTCTGGTCCAATATATATTTTAGAAATAGACTCTTTGGCAAGAGAGTCAGAAACTTCATACCCCCTTGACATAGCCCTAGTGAGCAAGTATCCAATGTAGAATGACTTGATTTTCCTTAGCTCATTTCATAAATTCTAGAATAGAGGTCTGCACGAGTGCACTTGAAATGACCATCAAGCCACTCGACGCGATTGCGAGTTCATCGAACACTTGTGCATGAAAACCCCACGAATATGAAGACTACTCGGACAACTGCATCAGATGCTTAGATAAGGATTAACTCGCAAGCATTTGCTGATGGCATAGATTTCAGTTTAAAGTATGCAGGCAAATTTTCCAAGATGATTTCACATTTGTTTTTTCGCCAAAGATTCAAAGAGCAAGCTTTGATACAGCAATGCTTGCTGATCTTTTAGTTTTCATCAGTGATATGTCTTTGTCACTCGATGATATATTACTTGGGTGTCACTTGTTTTATAGATAAATTTTAATACTAAATGTTATTCTTAGCAATCAAGTTCATTTGCCACAAATTTATGCATAAAAGTTGGTATAGTTCAAAAAATTCCTTTCAAAACTGTAACTATCAATGATTTTTTTATGTAAACAATTTAGGATATACAGCTGTTGACAACTAATTAGAAACGAAATCATTCGTTGTGTTATGGTAGTTTTCCCCATTTGTTTTTCAATGTGCACCAGAAAATTTGTTCATAATATAAATTGAGGACATATTAACCAAAAAAAACACGAGCTAATTGATTTCAAATTTATAGCATAAAAAGTTTTATGAAAGATTTTCTGCTCAAACCTCAGATTTGCCTGAGTCAACTAATTGGAAACAAAAAAAATAGTTTTCAAAAAATAAAAGAAAACTTGATAAAAGATTCCAGAAACGATATTGTGATATTGTCAATGCTTGTAAGAACACCTTTTGACCAAATTTGCTTATTAGCATATTTGGTAGTGGCCATAAGTTGTCATGCGTAAGTCAATTGTTGAGCTCCAAAAGACGGCTACGAGATATCAGGCGATGGCAACAAAGCGACACATAAACTTAGTTGTAGTGAGAAAGTTATGATACTAAAAAAATCTTTAAAAAGAGCTGCAAATCTCTGACATGTAGCAGTGATATGCATTGTTGATGTGAGTGATATGTGCCGTATATCATAGATAATTTCATCGTTCCAAACTTTCTTTAGAAAATCTCAAAAATTATTATCTTGAGTACCGATCAAAACACTTTAGGTAATTGATATTGTTTTTATATCATTATTTTTCTTTATATCAACAATCACTCAAAATTTGCGCTGCAAAATAATGCCGCTGGTATCAAATTTTTTATAACACACGCTGGTTTAACAACGATAGAAACATTTTTTCTTAAAAATAAAAAAAGTGATGCCTCACCAGACTCACTGACGACTGTAAAAATTACAAGTGTTCAAGTAATTTCAACATGTGTGTTTTTTATTTTATTTTACTACTTATGAAACATAACAAAAATGTTTAGAAATAGCAATTAATTCAAAAAGAAAGAAAAAAACGAAACATAAATTATAAAAAGCAACAAATTTTCAAAAGACATTCCAAAAAGCATTAGATTGCAAGCATATTCATAAAGTTTGAATCGCGTAGCTAAACTGATAGGTGGAGCTAATAACCGATAACCAAATTTGAAGGAGAACAAAAGACTGAAATTTTAAAGTAACCCGTATCATTTAAAGAATACCAAACAGCCAGCACGGACGGCACACTGCATGTTTGACAACATAATTAAAATTTATTAAATGCTACACAAATTTTAAGCAGCAACAGAGGCAAGGGGAGCGGGGACACTTTTTGAGCTGTTGTACATTTTTAATGATTATGCAATATATGGGTAGTTAAATAGATTTATAATTAAAGATTAAACTTAAGCGAGAGCTTTAATTGCTATTCATGTCATTACATTTTGAAGTTTTTCTTAAATACCCTACATTAAGCGTTAAAAATAATTTGAGTTCGAAGGGGATATTGTTTTTTAAATGACTTTAAGCATTTTAATTTTTTACATAGTGTTAAAAGATAAACCAACTATTGGAGAAGCACTCACGGCTTAATAACTAAGTGCGTAAATTGCTTTAAAAGCCTATGCTACTAACATTACTAGCAATATATTATTTCGATATATAACGGGTGATTTTTTTACTATTTGTTTTTATAAAGTACATTTTTTGACACTTTACGCGTGATTCGTAATATGTGTCAACGCCAAAAATAATCAGTAAGGTTTGCCATTTCACCAAGAATAGACTAACAAACGAAGAGCGATTTTTAATCATTGAATTTTGTTATTAATATTCGTGCTCTGTGAGAAATGTCGAAAAATTTTGTACAGCGACCAAGCTCATTTTTGGCTCAATGGGTACGTCAACAAACAGAATTGCCGAATTCGGTCTGAAAAGCAGCCAGAGGCAGTTCAAGAGCTGACAATGCACCCTGAAAAAATGCACTGTTTGGTGTGGTTTGTGAGCCGGCGGCATCATTGGACCGTACTTTTTCAAAAATAATGAAAATCGCAACATTATAGTCAATGGAGCAAGGTACCATTCAATGATTACCGATTTTTTTTTGCCCAAAATGAAAGAATTGGTGGGCATGTGGTTTCAACTAGACGGTGCTAAATGCCACACTGCATGCGATACCATGGACCTATTGAGAGGCGAGTTTGGTGAGCAATTACTCTTACGTTTTGGAGCATTCCATTGGCCGACAAGATCATGCGATTTGACACTGCTCGACTTTTTTTTTATGGAGCTACGTGAAGTCTCTCGTGTACAGGGACGTACATGCTGTCGCCCGCCCGAAATTCTGGAAAAAGTATGCCAAAACTGAAGCTTACGGGTAGACCACCTCAGACGTAACTGCGGGCAACATTTATATGAAATAATCTTTAAAAAATAAATGGCAGGAACTAACGTATCACTCCAAATAATTATTTCATTAACTATTGCAAATTTTTTGTTCTTTTTTTAATTTTCAAAAACCAAAGGCTTAAGAAATCACCTGTTATAAGTTGTAAAGTTTCCAGTCCTGCCCTAATTTGTGAACATTTGCAAATTTTTCGTAAATGTCAACGTATTCTTTTTTCTTTGCTATAAACGGGTGCATCTTCAGTTTCTTTTTATCCTGCTTAACAGACGTACGCCCAGATTTGATCCACAATGTTGTTATTAGTTAATTTTCTCAAAGGTCATCTCAGTTTCCGAAGAAATCGCACACAAAATGAGTCTGCCTTTTTATACTGAATTTGATATAACCATTTTTTCGATCGAGTTTAATAAAACTTTTATTATTAAAAAAAAAACATAAAAAATTTTAATCGAAATTTATAAAATTGAGAAGAATTTATGCTTTCGTATGAGAAAAAATCAAAAGTACCCAGCGGCGAATGGTGCCTACTACGTTACAATCTCTTATACGATTTCACTTACACACGGTGTTCCATGTTGGGTTGCTTACATTGTGTATTAGGGGAGGGTGGGGCTAAACCGGACGCGGGGCCAAACCGGACAGTCGCGATTAATCAAAAACTACTTTGAATATCGGAACGGCCATATGCGCGATGAACGCACCCTGTCATAAGCTACTAACTTCCCAAGTGTAGAGGATATTTCATCATTCAGTTTAGCGTCAGTCGTCGAAGAGTGCAGACACATATATTTTTTCGCTTAAAGTAAAAATTTTTTTTTTCAAAATTTTTGGATTGTGAAATTAATGTTCAAGTGCGCAGAATATTCGGTGAGTGTTTTTTGGTAATTAAGATGTGCTGAATCGAATGGTGTTAGTGGTTTTTATGATAAAATATGTTTCATCAATGTTTTTCGATCGAGTTAACAAAATGACACGATGGGGCTAAACCGGACACTTTTTTGTGGGGCTAAACCGGACATCTTATTTGTCATTTTAAACTCGTGTTTGTTATTCAAAAACCATTCTGAAGCACATTGAATGTTTCTCCGACATAACTATAGCACAATAAAGATTGATATTAATTATTTTAAGTTATTCACAGCAAAATGGTGCGTAATCACAAACGTAAGACGCCTGTTATTTTGGTGATTCGTGATAAAACGTCGATTCGAGATGCATCAGAATTGCATGGTGTAAAGCGTCCAACATTGGCAGATTGGATCAAGAAAACCAGATGAAGATTTTGAATGAATATTAATATTTTCCGATTTTCCGTTAAGTTTTCGTTGAAAAAATATATTTTCATTTTTCTATCCAAAATTTTTTTCATCATAATTTTGCGTTTAGCACTTAAAATCAACAATTTTTCAATCAAATAAAATCTTTTCTTGTACGAAACACATCGAAATACATCAATAAAGATTCAAAATAACATTTAAACATAATGTGCCTTCATGTTTGTTATTCATTTTGGTTTTGGTGCGACTGTCCGGATTAGCCCCACCCTCTGTCCGGTTAAGCCCCACCATTTTTGGCTTTTTCGATTTCGAGGTTGGTATAGTCTGAATGAGCTAACGCCAAATTGAATACATATTAAGCCATTAAACGATATGCGATTTGTAGCTAAATGATGTAGCTTTCGAATGATATATAACACCCCAGTTTTCGAATAATTTTTTTACATTATTTTTGCAAAAAGACAAAAATTGTCCGGTTTAGCCCCACCTTCCCCTACTCTTATATATGAAGCCTGTCATTGTCATTGTAGTTCTTCAGTATAAAGAGTTACATTTTATTTAGAATTTTGTCAGCTTCAGCCATTTTCCATTGAAAATGTTAAAAAAGGAGAATTTGAAATTTTCTATTCCCAAATTTGTTATGGAAATTATTCGAAACTAAGAAAAGTTTGTTGTAAATTTTGTCTATAAACATGGCTGCATATTTTTTTATTTAAAAAGTATACGTTTGCGTTCAATTAGATATGGTCGTGAAAGCAAGTCATTTCTGGGCCAACTTACAAAGTATACGAGCTCGTAGGCAGATTGCTTCTTGCTAACTGACAAAGTATACGAGCTCGTAAACAGAATGCCACTTGCTAACTTACAATGTGTACGAGCTCGTAGACAGTTTGCCTTCATTCAATTTACAGGTTACATGTACTCGTAATGTGTTCATCGAATGAACACATCGTGACCCTGATTACTTTTGGTGATAGTGGAGGTCGTGCAGCCTATAAAACAGTCATGCATTAGCAAAAGTATATTAGGTGTGTATATGGGGTGGTGTGATTTACTGCTTTCAAAGTGTGTTACAAACAATCGCTTCTCTAATCAATTTATTCGCCGCTGGGTAATTAATAAAAAAGTTATAATATAAACAATGTCAAAACTTAAAAGTGTAGGGTGTTCACTGAGACCGTGAGCAGCATTTATTTACATATGTACATCATATGTACTCAAAATTATTATTGCTGCGTAGGCATGCAAATACCCAAATCAATATGTGTACGCGTCTTACTGTCATATTTAAACTTCAAAGTTAAGGCACGTGTGCCAGTCTCGTCCAAGTGATGATTACCATATTAGAACAAAAGTAACGATTAATGTCTTTTTTTGAATTTTCTTCTTTTTTTCAAACTTGTACTAATTTTTACGCAAAAACTAAAATGGCATTTAACATATTTGGCACGTTTGTTTGTATTTTCTTAAGCGATTTATTTAATTTTATAGCATAAACATAGTAAATGCCTAACTATGCAGTACATATATATATATTGTATATATTGTATTGATATATATAATTAATTATCTGCTATGAAGCACGCGGCTGAAAGCGAGCATAAACATTGCCTGGATTTTACTTTAGTGTTTTTAAACAAAAAGTAAATGATAATTAAAGTTTGCGTTCATTTAAAACGAAAAAAAAAAGCCGAAACAAAAATCTTTTCCAAAATGTTGACTGTTTTATATACCATACTCTCTCAGTACTTGGACTAAAACGTTTCAGTTTTATTTTTTAAAATCCCAACATTTAGTGGAATTTTTTCGACAACAATTGGCGCGCTTAAATTTTGTTGTGCGATTTTTTTCTTTTAATTGTGGGTATGAAATTCCTTAGCGACAGCTAGCAATTATATATCGTTACTTTGTTTTTGCTTTAAAAAGTGTGTTATTTATTTAAACAATAAAGTGCCGAAAGTTGCACAGAAAAAAAAAAATGTTAATAAAAATACAATATAAATTAAATTAAATTAAAAAAAAAAAAACACATGGAATTTGTATTATGCGTTATTATTGTGAATAATCGGTTTTTTTGCCTTTGAACAAATCGGTATGCATTATATGTGTGTTTTTTTTTTTAATTTAATTGAAAGCAATAAAAATTTGCATTTTATTAAGTACGGGCGCTTTTAAAATTAATTTAATTTTGCTGTTTCGTTGATTAATTGCAGCAATTTTACAAAAAAAAAAAACAAACAAAAAATGTGTTAAAAATTCGTGAACCACAACAAAACATGCATAGCATTAGCAATAAAAAAACAACAAAAAAAAAAATCGTAAACTAATTTTATTAAAAACGCATGTTTAATTTTGTAGTTTTATTTTTAATTGATTTTAAAATTTATGTGCGCGTCTTTTCTGTTTGAGCTTTTGTGTACAAACGAATTATGCTGGTTGAATTTACCAAACAAAACTAAAAGTGTTTTTTTTTTAATTTTACTTATAAAAAGGAGTTGAGCTTAGTTGGAGTGGAACGCATAAAATTGTAGTTAAAATATTTATAGCATGGGAGCGACCTGCAACTGTAACAAAAATTCTGCGATAACTCTAAAATAAGTCGCCCACTTTTAAGGGGGTGCTGAGCACCCGTTTTCCGTGTATTAATGATAACAGCTCTTATTGCATATTTCTAGGGAATAGCTGCGGCTGGAATAGGAAGTGGTTAGCTAAGCCGCAAGTCACACTCATCGAAGGTAAAAGCAGGCTTTAGGCGGTAAAAAATGATTTGTATTTATCTTACTTTGTATGGGGACTTCGGTAGAAATTTGTTAACCCTTTCATCCCCAATGTTGCGTATAAGTTTTTTAACTTTGAACCTCTGTAACTAAGTTTTTTTCAAGGAATCTAATGTGCAATGACTTTTTTTTTTGTTTCTTTGTTTTATTCTTATTTCATTCCTATGTTTTATATTACGTTTATCAATCGTTACGAAGATATCGGGAGGAAACTGTGTGTGGCTTTAATTGCAGAGAAATTTTTGCTTTGGGTTAGGTTTTCCAAGTGTATTTATTTATTTTTTTGAGCTATATTTAATACAATTAATGCACTTATTCTTATAACGGTGTTGATATATAATGCAATTAAGCTTATTTTGTTAAAATATAGTCTTTTGAAAATTTTGGTACCCAATTTTGCGCATATTCAACCTACTGTAAAAACATTTCCATTGGTCCAAATTTCATAAAACTTGAAATTTATCTTATTCTGAACCCAAAATAACTTAAATTCATATTTTTCCTCCAGCTAGAAATAATTTGGGGATCAAAGGGTTAATTATAGTATATTATTATTCCTTTTCCAACCACAACGACAAAGTTTTGTTTATCTGGTTTAGTTTTTAGTGCAGAGATTGAAATTTGTTAATGTTTTTTCTTTTATTTTAATGTTAAAAATTGAGGATTTGACTGTGAAAATTTTGAAATAAAAAGCCTAAGGCAATTTTTTTTTTAATTTTTGAAGCTAAATTTCATTAAAATTAATAATATTTTCTACAACTGAGAAGACATGAAGCGCTTCCACTAAGAAATTACATATAGGTTTATTAGTGAGCGTTTACACATAGAAACTCTTTCCGAAAATTCTTCTTGTTTGTTGGCAAGAGGGTAAAAGCGTAAGGGTCGAGGTACAGAATTTGTCGTAAGACAAAAAATCACAAAAGAGCATAAAAAAGAATTTCTTTCACAGAATATCCTAGTGTAAACCATGAGTTAGAGTGGTTCAAAAAAATTGTATATAAATTTTCATAGGTTTAAACCCTAAAAAGCTGAAAAACTAAAGTTTCCGCTGTCTTACCCTAGGTTGCCAGTCCCTCTGATAATAAAACTGAAATTTTATTGACTTTTTCCATACTATTATTCATTATTTAACTTCTTCGATATTATTCGATATTTATCGACTTATACGATACTTTTCGCATGTGTCAATTTAAGCAATATTCTTTTAGGTTTACCGATATTATTCGACATTTTCTGACTTTTATCGTAATTTTTCGCATAGTATCGATATTTTTCGATACTGTTCAAAATATATCGACTTTTCAATTTTATCAAATTATCGATATTCTTCGACATTTATCGACACTTTTTCATACTTTTCGATTACGTTGTCATTTTTCGAATCGATTATTATTTTATCAATTTACTCGATATTTTTCACTATCATTTAACATACTGGTATCGACTTTTCAGTCTTATCGAATTATTGGTATTTTTCGACAACATTCGGCTATTTCGGCAAATTTCGTTGACTTCTCAATATATTAATACACCTGGTATCGAAAAATGTTGCATAGTTTCATTTCATACCGTTTAAAATATATCGGCTTTTCGATTTTATCGCATTATCGATATTTTTCGACAGTTATCGACACTTTTTCAATACTCTTCGTCTACTTTGTCACTTTTCGAAACGATTATTTTATTTTCTTATCAATTTATTCGATATTTTTCGATATAATATAGCACAGATATAACACAGGTATCGACTTTTCAGTTTAATCGAATTATTGGTATTATTTGACAGCATTCGACAAATTTTGTGTAGTTTCATTCTATTCCATTCCATTTTCGAAACGATTATTTTATTTTCTTATCAATTTATTCGATATTTTTAGATATCATTTAACATAGATACAGATGTCGACTTTTCAGTTTTATCGTGTTATTGATATTTTCCGAACACATTCGGCTATTTCGGCAAATTTCGTCACTTTGTCATTTAGTCACTTAGTATCGATAAATGTTTTATGGAAACGAAAAATTCCACAGAAATTAAAATGTAACTGATAGTAACGAGAGAAGCGATATAAGTTCATATTAGTATCGAAAAATTCGATAAATGTCTAAAAGATCGGAACATTTTGAAAAAGTCTGATACTATCAAAAAATTATAGAAAAGCCGGCAGAAGTCTAAGACTTTCCAGTAGTATCGGAAAAGTCGATAAAAGTCAGTCGGTATGAAAAAGCATCATGCACTAAGTGAATAATTTAAGCACTTGTGTAAGTGTGTGATACATTTTAGCTTAAAAAAAAATTGTATTTCTACTTGAATGTCCAAAAAAATTTTACTAATATACCCACAAAGAAATTTCAGTTTCAATGATGCCATTTATTTCGTAGTACAAATGTGTTTCCTTAGTCTCTTGTGAAACTGTCAGTCCCTTGAGAAACTTGTCAGTCCCTTGACAAACTTGTCAGTCCATTGGTAAGCCTGTCGGTCCCTTAGAGCCTCATACTAACTTTAATATCATACAATAAAACGAGTCCATTGGACAATAGTTTAGCGCGTGAGAAAGAACTCTATGGGTATAAAGATAAGCAATTCAAAATCAGTAGCGAAGTGACGCAATTTTTACAGAACTACTCATTTATTAGAATTTTAGCTTAATATTTTTCAAGATATACATACGACTTCGAAATAAAAAAAATCAAATTAAAAATACTCACAAAATATTTGTTTTTAGGCTGCGTACTATGTATCACCAAAGGCTGCAGAGTCGTAAAATTCATCTACCTACAAAAGAAAATTTTCCATTAAAAATTTAATGATTTTGGTAATGGATATGTACATATTTGTTTATTCTTTGATTTTTTCTATGTTGTCAAATATGGTTTTATAGGCTCGTGTTTTAGTGATGTTGCTAAAAGTGCTCGTTATTATTGGCTTAAATGTCATCCACTTTTTCTTTTAATCATTTTTATGACTCAATCTTCGGCATTTGCATAATTATTATGGGCTTACATTTATGATTTCACCAAAAAAAAATATAAAATATTTTGTGGTGTTATAAAAAGAGGATAATTGGTTTTTTAAATTGGTTTTATGTTTCATTGACTGCGAACAGGTTTATTATCTAGGTATCTCGTATTATTGAGCGTTGGTTTATTTTAACATAATAAAAAATCTAATCTTGCTTACTTTTGAAAAAACAATTTAGTTATATTACTTTAGTTTCCTGAATCGTTAAAAAAAGAGTAATTGGTATTGGAATTTGTGTCAAGATAGAACGATGTGTGACAGTTTACTTATAAAGTGGCACATTGTTCCGCCACAAAAAAATCACACACATAACAACACACTCATTAAAAAAAAGCTCAAATTCAATTTATTAATCTAAAGAAATGCGCTGTTTCCGGAAAAGTATATTTTATACAAATTCTACTTTTATAAAAAAAGAGTAGAATACGAGCTGCTTTATTAAATATGTGACAAAGTGAAACAAAAATCGACATAAATAAATTAAATACCCTATTTTGTACTAGCATTTGAAATACATCGTTTTCTAAGATTGTCAATAACCGTGTATTTTGCTCGCTCTTATTAGAGAGGCGTGGCAGAGTTTCTACGTAAAGCGAAAAAGCGAAATTAAAATAAATAAAAAGCCTAATTTTTTTCTTTTCCCAATTTTTTTAATAAGCATTTTACTTGAAACAAAGCTTAAAATTCAAAAAGATATTTTGAAATTTTTTTGTCGCATACGATTTTTTAATCACCTATGACTTTTTACTCTAAACTTTGTAGCCGATAAAATGTTTTCTCCCCATACGATTTTTTGTCACGGAAATTTTTTTTCTCGCATGTGACTTTTTTCTCTCACGCAATTTTTATCACATGCGATTTTTTTTTTCATGTAGTTTTTTGACATTTTTTGCATTTTAGCAATAAAAAAAATTTAAATTGTATGCACACGCACCCAGTAAATTTTTGTTTTGCATGCGAGTTTTAAGCAAAACATTTTTTTTAAGTAACACATTGCGCTTAAGTCGAAAAGGACTTATTTCATAATGACTTACAATATACAATTAACTTTTTAAAAACTGTTAGCTGTTAGCTTCTTACAAGGATACGACTAATTAGTCGACATGCGACTTTTTGTCACAAACGACTCTATAGACTTATGCAGTTTTAAGACTCCTAAGTCTTTCTATTCCTATACGATTTTATGTCAAACAAAAAAAAATGATTACATGCGATTTTTTACTCCTAAATTACTCTTAAGTAACTTACAACTTTTTATCGCAAGACACTTTTTCGTTGCGAAAAACTTTTAAGTCACTCATAACAAAATAACACACGCAATTTAATATTCGACCTTCAAGCGATTTTTCCTTTTTTTTTAACAAGCATTTTACTTGAAACAAAGCTTCAAGATAAATAGCTAAAAAGCCTAATAGCTGTAGTAGCTAAACTTTATTTATATTATTTTAACCATTCAATACTTTTTGGTTACACGCTGCACGTTCCGGCCTTGTTCTGTTGATATGGGCGATAATTCGTCCACCTTTTGTCCAATGCTTACTTGTAACAACAAAAGTTTTTATAGTAAATTTGATAACAATTTTTTTAAAGAGATTTCTCAGCAAAGAATTTTTAAGTATATTTTGGTATGAAGTGTAACAAGCTGACTTGCTGTAAGCAATCACAATTTTATTCTATTGTCGATGACACAAAGTGCTCACTAGCCAGAGTTTTGTAAAATAAGATTGAATAATTTGCCCGGCAAATAATTTTGTCTTTTATAGGAATCGCAACGATCACTTGTCTAATCCCGCCATCTTTATGTGTCGAAGTTTCCACGTATATGGGAGGTACCACGCCTACCTGTTAGACTGGTTTGCCCACCACTTTTTCTATAGTAATTTAGGTACGATTCGCGTAGTCAGTTTTCTGCGTTTTCAAAGCTTTTGCTTGTATTTTAGGTGTCACGCCCATTTTTCTGACGCCATTTAGTCTCTGGTTGGATTTTGCTAGTGTCATGAAATATTTTGGTGAAAGCTGCTTGAATTATTTCCCTACCTTAGCTATAAAAGATGCTACTTATCACGAGTCATATTTGAGCTTAACTTATATTATATTTTGGAATATTCAAGAATATTGTGACAATTTTAATTGGAGATTGAGACCAAGCGCCTAAGGAATAACCCGAAATAAACTTGATTGAAATTGACCAAGTAGTTTTTGCGTGATATGCGAACATCGAAAACAGCTATGATTTTATTTATATAGATAAACATGTTGAGAGTTAAAATGACTGATAGCAATGTTTCAGGTAGCACATCTGACACCAATTTTGTTAAATAATTTATTTTATTGCATAACTTAAGGCGCACGTCATCGGAGCCTTATATCTTCTACTGTTTCTATTGTTTTTGCTTGATATATTTTTCAGGAATTGCATAATTCGTGCGAGAGAAAAGTAATGAAAATGAAAACATTTTTTTTTAAATTTCATGCAAGAAATGATGTGAGAAAACTCTGCTTTCAACTGTCCAAATGTAATTGATTATATCAAAAGTACCATTAGCACGGCAAAAAACATAACGAAATTTACACTAAGCACTATAGTTAAGATTTTGTAAATAATACACCTACTTGCGAGAATGTTTCCCCTCTTATATCTTATGTCAAATCCATATATGTTATAAGATAAAATTACAATTTCCTCTTTTTTTTTGTCAAATTTCAGCTTGTGCTAAAGAAAACTTGTGAGTGGTGGTTCTATAAAAATAAATGCAGCAACATGTCGACACATTGGAAACAAAATGCTTTTCTGCTGCTAGCAACAGTGATTCTTCTACTGCTTGGTCTTATTATATTTCTTTGTCTGCCCATTGGCAGTGGAATCAAGAATCCATCGGAAGTGACAACATCGACGACAACAACACAGCTGCCGCCGCCAAGGTTTCTAATACCCGATATACCCGAAATCAAAACACAATATGTGAATCGATCGTTTATAGGTGACGACGATTGGAGTGGCGGCGAAGGTAGGTTCCATGATATATTCCTTAAAGATCAAACGTTCAAACTAATGTAAAAAACCCATACTTTCAAGACGATATCGAAAATGATATAGACGATATAAATAATAGCGTACCAGAAGAGATAATGAGTGATTTTGTAATACCATTTAAGGTGCATAATTTTACATTAAATGCCGATGATTTACTTTATGAATCGAAGCGAAATCATAATACAAACAATAGGAAAGGTCTGTTTCTAAAACACAAATCATGTGGGTCCATATTAATATTTTGCCATTTTAGATTATTTCTCAGCGTTTAGCGTAACGGGCACATTTCGTAGTAAGTCTAGTCAAATATGGGATCCACATCCAGAATATATATTAAATACATTCGGTCATCAATTACATTTGGTGTTGCATCAGGACACTTCTTTTATACCGCCCAAAACATTTCGGGTAAGCATTTGCGTGGCGTGATGTATTGCTGCAACTCGTACTCATTTTGGTTTTTCAGGTCATACGTATCTTAAATAATAGAACCGAAGAAGAGGATGATGAAGCAGAAGGTCATTACTTAGGCTGTTACTACAAGGGCTTTATACAGGGTGACGAGCAATCAGCTGTAGCGGTATCACTTTGCAATGGCATGGTAAGTTTGGCAAAGTTGCTACGATTTGTCGTTGAGAGCAATGCGTAGAAAAAAAAAATTATGATCCACCTACATACGACGGTTTGGTAATGAATTCAGCATGTGTTTCTTGTCTTTTGTTTTCTTTTTTCTTTTTCCCTCTCTCTCTCGTTCGCTCACCCGCAAATTTTAGACAGGCTACATAAAAACGAGTTTCGGTTCATTGCTAATACAACCGGTTAATAAAACAACCGATGGCAATGATGCCGAAATATTGCACAAGGTATGGCGTCACTCGCGTCGCAATGCCAGACATGCTGTCTCCGGTAATCTTGGCATGGATGTAGAGGTACTGGAGCAGAACATTTTCTCGAAGTTGCTGCGCAAGAAGCGCAATTATGTCGATCGACATTTGTTCACAATGGAAGTTCTGATAGCAGTAGATCGTACAATGATAGAGTTTCACAAAGAAGATCTGAAATCGTATATATTGACATTGATCTCAATAGTATCGAATATATTCTCAGATGCCAGCATAGGCAATTCAATTTATATATCGGTAGCGAATATTTTGCTATTACGTGATGATATAACGGCAGCTAGGAATAGTCGCAGGAAAAGTAAGTTTAATTTTTTGGTATCATATAGAATTGATATTTCATTTTGTCGCTACTTTTACAGCAACAGCATCGGAGCTTTTGCGACAATTTTGTAAATTTATGACTACACAGGGCTATCACTATGATACTGCTATGTTGATAACACGGTAAGTAGCATAAATTTTTGGGTGTATTTAAAGTTGCACAATATAGTGTAAGAATAATCGCACAGAAATTAAAATTTGTTTGAAATTTAAAAGAATATTTTGAAAATTTTTATCGCATGCGACTTTTAACTCCAAACTTTGTAGCCGATAAAACGTTTTCTCCCCATACGATTTTTTGTCATGGAAATTTTTTTCTCGCATGCGACTTTTTTCTCTCATGAAATTTTTATATCATGGGATTTTTTCTCAATTCTAGTTTTTTGAAATTATTTGCATTTTAATTATAAATAAAATGCATATATTTAGTTGCAAACACACTCAGTAAACTTTTTTTTTTTGCATGCGAGCTTTTACTCAAACATTGTTTTTTACACATGGCATTTAATTTATGACTTTTTTAATTTAAAATCAACTTTTTAAAAACAAATAGCTCTTTACACGCATACGACTTATTAGTCGCATGCGACTTTTTGTCACAAATGACTCTTTTGTCTTATGTAGTTTTAAGACGTTTAAGTTTTTCTATTTTCATACGATTTGACGTAGAAAAAAAATTATCACATGTGACTTTTCATCTTAAACGACTCTGTAGTCTTATGAAATTTTAAGAAAGACTTAGACTTTCTATTTCCATACGATTTTATGTCGAAAAAAATAATACCGCATGCGACTTTTTAGTCCTTAATCACTCTTAAGTCACTTACAACTTTTTAATGCAAAATACTATTTTGTTGCGTAAGACATTTTAGCCACTTGTGAGTTTAAAGTTATAAGTAAGCAAACGACTTTTAAGTCGCATGCGAGATTTTATTTACCTTATTAGCCAAAAATGAGCTGTATCAAATTTTCGGCATTAGTCTCATAAAAAAAAATAACACACGCTATTTAATGTTCGTGCTTCAAGCGATTTTTCCTTTGCAATTTTATTTTTTATTTAAAAATCGCACGTGGACTTAAAGTTATAGATCTTTTTCTAAATTGTTAAGAGGTTTTTTGGCAATTTTTCTCACAATCTTTTGTATATAGCATTACATTCAGTTAACATATAAGAATATTTTCTTCTTACAGAGATCAAATTTGTCGTAATGAGCGTGAGACAAAATGTGATACATTAGGCTTGGCAGAGTTGGGCACCATTTGCAAGAAACAATCATGTTCAATTGTGCAGGATAATGGTTTGCCAGCAGCTTTTACCATGGCCCATGAACTTGGTCATATGTAAGTAATGCTTATAGCTTCATCCAAATTCTTAATAAATTTATTTTTCATTTACATTTTAGTTTAAATATGCCACATGACGATGACAATCGTTGTAAGCAATTCCAAAAACCAGGCACAAAACAAAAATTGCATATTATGTCCAGTGTTATGGGCGATGACATACACCCTTGGTCGTGGTCTGACTGTTCGCGTTATTATGTTTCTGAATTCTTGGAGTAAGTAGGAAGCAACGAGATGTTGTTGTTAGATAATTTTTATTCACAAAAAATTTTATTTAAAATCTCAACTCAAAATTTGTACTTCTCTCTCTCTCTCTCTTTTCAAATGTTCTGCTCAAAAGGAAAGAAGACAAATCGTGTCTGGAAGACACACCTACTGTGTATATACCAAACTTAAATACCAAACAACCTGGTGAAATCTATTCGCTGGATCATCAGTGTCAACTTATACATGGTAATCAGTCAAAATATTGCTATTTGGAGGGTGAATGTAAACGTCTGTGGTGCAAGGCAGATAATCATTTGTCCGAATGTCGTTCAAGTAATCTACCCTGGGCCGATGGTACACCCTGTCGGAATAATCGTTTTTGGTGTCAAAAAGGTGAATGTCTATCACGCGAAGGTAATCAACGACAAATTGTCAATGGCGGTTGGGGCGCTTGGAGTCCATTTACCCCGTGCAGTTTGACATGCGGCGGTGGAGTACAAGAATCACAACGTGAATGTGATAGTCCGTTACCGAAAAATGGTGGCAAATATTGTGCTGGGAGTCGAAAAAAATATCGATCATGCAATACGCAAAGTTGTCCACCAGGATCGCTGGATTCACGCGAGCAACAATGTTACGATATGAATGGTAGAAATCTTGATATTAAGGGAATCGATCGGTCGGCACAGTGGATACCGAAATATGGCTGTAAGTATGGGAGACTGTGTGAAAAGCACTACAAAAGTATTCGTTATTTATAAAAACTAAAGTTGAAACATTGGTTAAAAAAAATATTTACGATGTGAAAATTTTTTTTTAGTGAAAAATCAAAAATAACGGTAATTTATAAAAACAAATTTACTTTTGCCATAAGAATAAAATGTTAGTCATTTTTTGTTCGAGAAAAATATTAATCAAATATGAGTAAAATTTCTAGTCAAAAAAAAATTACTATTGATCGGAAAAATAAAAATCAAAAATAATGATTATTTTTAGTGGGAAAAAATAAAAATCAAATGTGAGAAAAGTTTCTCGTCAAAAAAACAAAATCCAATATGACGGTTACTATTGATCGGAAAAATAAAAATCAAATGTAAGAAAAATTTCTAATCAAAAAAAAAAAAACAAAGTCATATATTTTTAATGGTAACTTTTGATCAAAAAAATAAAAATCCAAAATAACGATTATTTTTGGAGAAAAAAAAAATCATATTTGAGAAAGGTTTTGTATCAAAAATTAAGATTTTGTATATGATTTGATCGGAAAAATACAAATCAGATATAAGAGATATTTTGAAATTTATAAATAAAAACCAAAAATAACGATTATTTTTCGTGGAAAAAATAAAAATCAAATATGAGAAGTTTTTATCATAAAATAAAATTAAAATCAAAAATAACAATTATTTTTGAAAAATATCAATAAAAGATTATTTTTGGTGGAATCAATTAATTCTCTCATGCGATTAAAATCCCATGTGAAAACATAATTAAAAAGCAACTTCTTTCGACAGTAAAACGTTTATGTAGCAATTTTATTTTTAAACTTTAGTGCAATTAAAATATCAAATATATTTTCTTAAAAAATTATTCGAATAACCCTAATATTCCTGATTTACTTTAAAAAAAAAAAAAACTAATTTTCCTTCTTTACAGTATCACAAAATGATAAATGCAAACTATACTGCCGCCTCGAGGACAACAGCGCCTACTTTAAATTATCCGAAAAAGTCAAAGATGGTACCACATGCTCATTCGACAGTTTTGACAAGTGTGTCAATGGCATTTGTCGGCCGGCAGGTTGTGACAATGAACTCAATTCGATAGCAAAATTAGGTAAATCTTATGATGATAATGATGATGACGAAGACAGAACAACGTGTTCTTTTGATTAATACACATCTGGCATGTGTTTTTATTGCATGACTAATGGATGGATGTGCTAAAAATATATAGCCGCCCCAAACTTTCACTCTGCCTCTTTCTATAGACTGTTCTCTCTTTATTTTCATTTACCTGTAAAATTTTATTACTAATCTAATTATACATCTTTTTTTTTTCTCTCTCTATTTCGTTTCTGTTTTTAGATAAATGCGGTGTCTGCGAAGGTAAAAATGATACATGCGAAGAAACTACTGGCAATTTTTATGTTTCGGACTTGTACAAAATTCAACCAAAGACCAAGTCGTATTATTATTATGTCACCACTATACCAAAAGGTAGGTCAAACAGTGCAATGTCACCGGAAGTTAATCGTTGAGCACAACAACAACACGCTCATTATGTGCATTTTAGTTGTAATTAGCAAACGCCTCGCACTTCCACTGATTGCGCTCCCCTTAATGCACTTCAGTGGTGCTGCTGGTATTTTAATTAGCTGCTTAATAGCCCTGTTTGCGCACTATTTATTTTTTTTTTTTAAATAAATGGCTTGGTCAGTCAGTCGGTCGGTCAAGCAGTTAAAATTTACTGCGATAAACAAATAACGTATGACTTCACTTGACAATGAATTTACCACGAACATACTACGTACGTAATTTACATACGTAGTATGTAGAGTATGTTTGCATTAATGAGTAATTAAAACTGTTTTACTTTTTTATGTTTTTTCCTTAATAATGATTTAAGCACACGGCGCACAGTGTCTCGGAGTTTGCAAAACTTTGTAGTTTTTTTACGGTATTTTTATTTATCGATAGTTTGAAAACTCCCTTATACTTTTTACGTTGTTGTTTGTGAAAAATGTTGCGCCCACTTATGGAAATCGTTTTGCCTTTTCTACAGTTTGTGTCAAAAGTATTTTCTTACTACCTTATATAGTTTTCGAGATAAGAAACATTCAAGTTTTAGCTTTCGAGCGATCGAAACAAAATGATTTCCGAAAGATAAAACTCAACCAACTCAAAGCGCCTTCCTCGAAGTCTTAACTTAAGCTTCGGGAACAGCAAAAAGTCAAACGGAGCCATATCAGGTAAACACGATGCTTGATCAATATCATTCGTTGAATTTGTGGCAAAAAATTCTTGCTCAGTGATAGCTTTATGCAATGATGCAAAAACTGTAAGTTGTTCTTCCACAAATATGGCAATTTTTAGCGGACATTCTAAAGCATCAATGTCTAAAATAACAATATTTTTGGACCAACATTTTTTACGTCATTAGATGTGATATTTTTTAAAATTTTGACAACAGTCGATAACGACACACAGCTTGAATTCTACTAATCTTTACTGTCATATCACTGTGCGTCATATTTACATTCCAATAATATTTTATTATCTGTAATTAATACGCGCGTGTCCTAACCAGGGCTGGATTAATGAAGTGTAGGAAAATATTAAGTGGTTGTGAAAAAAATCAGCTAGAAAATTTTTTCGAAGTATAGTTCAAATAAGCAAAAAAAACTGGCGGTAATTTAATTAAGCGATTTTCACAATATTCAGTCAGCCGTTTAATTTTTTTTAAAATTCGTAAGCGGCAGGCTCATAAGCCGCTTATAACAAAGTTTTTCCCATAATTTTTGAGGTTTGAAACCACTGTACACTACAAGTAAAATAATTTTAATCAAAAAGTGCTATGCTTGCTATTGTTTTGAAGGTCTTTTCTGGTTCGACAAGAAACAAGAATTGCGAAAAATTTGGATTTTTTCTTTTAGCTCCCTCCCATTCCCGTATGACTATTAATACGAATTACAAGGTATTACATTTTTTTCATTCTTAATATTACAGAATATCAAAAAAAAAAAAATAGTTTTTTTCTCATGCTCGAACTTTCATCAGACCTAAATATTGTTGCTGGTCAGCGTTTCAATTTGCTAAAAAGCTGTTATTGTTGATAGTCAGCTGCTGATGTCTACTGCAAAAAGGTTTAAAAGTCGAAGCAACAGTTCACGGACTTAGAGTTGTTGTATTAAAATACCAAAAGCAATAGAAAATTACAATGTGAGAGAGTATTAGATTTTTTCCTTTCGCTATGAAAACCAAGCGACAATTTTTTTGTGAGTTTTTGCAAAAACTTAATGATAAAAAAGGACATTTAACTTTAAACAATAAAAAAATAAGTATGCCAAAATCTGCTTTAACTCAAATATGTTGATTTAAAAAATAAATTATTAATATTGGTTTAGAATATTTTGTGACAAAGCGTTACCAACCATTTTCATAGAAGCAATTTTATAAAAATAGTATAGATGAAGACTCTAACATAAGAAAATTTGGTTTTTTCCAAGTTTCTGTAAAGTAGGAGCTTGATATACATATATCCATTTCTGTTAAAAAAAATCCTGGATACAAAAAATTTTAATTTTAACCCAGTTAAACATGTCACCGAGCACTAAACTTTTTTTTCGAAAACTAATTGTTAGAAGGAAGCAAGCTTTTCTGTTCAATATTTGATAAGCTTTTAAGTAGCAAATAAAATAGATTAAAACAAAAATTCTATCAAAAAAAACTTCCTCAGTTCATAAAACAATAAATAAAAAAGATTCCAGCATTTTTTCTGCAAATCTACTAGTTGTCGAGTAAAAAATTTATAAAATAAAAACATAAGTCGATGCCAAGCTTTACTGGGCTATAGCAAAAAATTTTAACGTTTGTAACATAACATGGGTATTCACCTAAACGCGCAAAGCTCTAGAAAACAGTGCATTTTTACACGCTCGCAAGTGAACTGTCAAAAATCATATGGAAAACTGTCATGGATCAGCTTATGAACAATTTGGGCGACAATTTTTTTCCTTTTTGACATCAAGTTGTCACTATGCTCACATCACTAAGCCAAATGCCAGTGCTAAAAAGCTTAATATAATAATTCAATTAATTCAGTTTCGTCGCTTTCTTTTGGCATTTTAATTTTAAAATTTTTTTCAAATGGTTTTCAACTATCATAAAATACACAAAATAAGCAAAGGTGCGTTCATAAAATCCTTCACGTAAATTTCCCTACTTGCACAAATACGAAACTTGCGCGCTTAGCTGAATACCTTTAATATTTAAAAATAAATGCATACAAAGGCAACAAATTAAAAAATATTTAAGTAAATTTTAGACAAAATTTGCAGCCCCCTTAAATCTCTTGCCATAGGGCCGTGCTTCCCTATATACGGCCTTTATGACAACCCATTTCTAACAAATACTCACACACGTATTTCTATGAATGTATGTACATATATTTGCGTTGAAGAAAATTTAAATCTATAAATTTTTCGCACATTTAAATAGCAAAAACAAAAACAGACGCGCCGTTATATGTTCGTATGTACGAGTAGACCCATAAAGCGGTGGCAACCATAACCATAAAAATGCTATAAGCATTCGCAACTGATAAGGCCTGGAAATTGTCTGTTTAAACGTGCAATTCATTTATATTTTGTATTTTTAGTAAAAATGCTGTTTTTTTTTTGCTTTTTACATAACCAACAGTTTGCCCAGATTTTGTTTTTGCCATAAACTAACGCCGACCTTAAACTCGAGGTAAACGAACGCTCCGATAATGCTATGTAGAGTTATTGTTTATAATTTTTGGCGCCACTTCAACGGGGGTGCTATTTTCAATTTTCCATAGTAGATAGAAAACAAAAAATTTATTTTAAATATAATATATCGTCGTTCACTTGTACAACGGCCCTAATTGACATTTTTGATTTTGTTCAGGGGACACAAAAAACTGTATAAAAACCGACAATGTAGAATATTGAAATTTTTTTTAATGCAGATTAGTTACAAAAACATTAACTTAATTATTTTTAATGAAAATGCTTATTTTTTTTTATTGATATTTATTTTATTTCAATTAGGGCTTTTTGACATCATTTTTATGTATGCAAAAGTGCATTTAGGGCTTTTTGCAGTTACTTTGAAAACTAAAAGTGTAATTCATTTGCAACAAAATTAATGAAAATATGCAAGTATTGTAGATACTTATTGATGTATTTTTTTTAAAAAATAAAAGGAAGTTAAAAAAAAACTTGAATAAACAAATTTATTCAAATGATTGCATTAGATGAATGGCAAACTATCATAAAATTGTTGGCAATCCTTCGGCAATAACTTTTTCAGATCTTGCAAATGGTCCCACTTTTGCTTTGAAATTTTCAATTTTCGTCTGTATAAAGGGCTCAGCCTTTCTTCGGAAAACTTTCTTGCTTTTGATGTTATAGGTAAGGGCTGATATTCATCCTTTATGTCAACTTTGTAATATATTTCCTGAGATGGATCATATGCCAAGGCTCTGAGCATATTGACAGTTGGATCGCCAGCTTTTGTTCCTGAAATTATAATCAATATACATAAGTACATACAAATTAGGATGCTACCAATATTACAGAATAACAATTTATAGAAATTGTTATCATAAATCAACTTTTAAATAATTTATGAACGTACCTGGTCTTATTGTGGCATAGCGTTTAGAAATATTTTCAAAATTTAAGAAATAATCAAAAGTTAATTGGTGAACTTGAAGAGGTGGTGATTTCCGTGCATCACCAATCAACTGAATAAATTGAGACGGTAAGTTTATTTGTTTGTTTTTAATTTTTCTTTCAATTAGTGAGTGTGTTGCGTCACATTCCATTTGTGTGTGACCCCTTATTAAATATTTATGTTCTATGGTT
Source organism: Tricholauxania praeusta (assembly GCA_949775025.1). NCBI lineage: Eukaryota > Metazoa > Arthropoda > Insecta > Diptera > Lauxaniidae > Tricholauxania > Tricholauxania praeusta. The sequence continues at coordinate 156,626,110 of OX459029.1, forward strand.
ATTTTCGTTTCTACGCAAAAGGAAAGTAAGGCATTAGATAGAACGACGTTTCGATTTTGATAACCACAGCCATCGGAGTAAAATATAATATGATTAACGTCTGGTGTACGAGCTACAAGCTGTTTTATGTGCTTAATAATGCATGTCGCAAATGTTGATGCGACAAGACCTCCGTCTGTTTCATCCCACACATAGTTTACCGATTCGTGATTAACAACATTATAGATGGTGAAATTATGTACTTGTAGTTTCATTTTGTAGTACGCAGAGTTTGCATTCAGCTGAGGAATTAATTTGACTGCCTGCATATCCATACAAAGTAATGTACACAATCCTGATCTAGCGTTTTCGATATCATTACGCTTCTCCTCCCGCATTTTTTCTATTTCTTGCCTATGCAGTTGATATTCTTCCTCTGAAACCGTTTTTGATTTATATGACAAGCATAAGTCGCACTCGTCCTTTTTTGGATGAAAAATTGAGTAATTCAAATCTTTTATTACTTTTACAAAATAATTATAGCTCAATGCATGTTTTTCGTTGATTGTACATTCATTTGTATATAATTTATAAATATCTGAAAATGACGAAAAGTCTGCTTCAAAATATAATTTTTTTGTGCTTTTTCTACAGTAATGGGACTCCATCTTTGGTAGATCTCTTAAGAAGCTTTCCAAATCATTACGGTTACGAATATTTTGCTGACCGACAGTTGAAATCCGCTTCGACTGTACTCGGAAGATCTTTGAATCATCAGGACTAATTTGAGTGCCGTGAATACAGCTGCTTTTTATCCAGGTCCTCACCATCTTTTCTTTCAAACATAATGTTGATAAAAACATTTGCCTACATACTTGCAATCGTTGGGAATTGTGTTTTAAGAAATATTCGAGAGACTGAGTACGCGCTGAGTTTTCGAACGAAATTCGTTTTCTGCATACAGGATCAACAAGACCTATTACATATAGCTTTTTTTGCTCCCATGTCATTTTCCAAAATGCATCAAAGATGCTTTTCATTGCATTTGTGCTAAAAAGTGAACAGTACCGGTTACGTCTTTCCTCGCAATATTTTGACGCACAAGGTGGTCCAAGCTGTCTTTCAGCCCTTTGACACAAACCATTTTCAATAGAAACGCCTATATATTGAACTCCACGCATTCGTTTTTTCATATTTAGAATCCGATCACGTTTTAAATGTTCCAGGATTGAATCAGAGGCATTGATCTCACACAAAATATTTTCCGTAACACTCATTGCGAAAAATTAAAAGACCACACGCGTTCCAACACATGATATGAACTAAGTAATTCTTACTTTTTAAAACTGAAAATTACACGGAAATTTTGAATTCAAAATTCTCTAGAAACTCAAAGGCTACTATGCTATCGATTACAATTTAAATTTGTTCAAATTGAAAACTACTTCGCGAGAAAAAGCATTTAGGGCCTTTTAACATATAAAAAATGTTGGATGCATTTAGGGCTTTTTAATATCACCTTATAAAGTTGGTATTTTTTGTGTTACCGTTCCAATTTTTTGGGTGAAGGTGCATTTGAGGTAGGTCTTAAGGAATATTTAATAAACTGGATTTAAAAAAAAATGTCAATTAGGGCCGTTGTACAAGTGAGCGACGATATATAGTATATTGTATTAGTGATAAGGGATTTCTGTACAGCAAATAATAATCTGATTTGTAATGAATTTTGCTATGAAAAAATCAGTGGCATTTAAAGGCACTGGAGGTCAAAGGGGTACAGTGATAATGAGTACTCTTAAATAAATTGTATTTTATATTCAGGCATTAAATGATAATTCTGTGTTCAATTTGAATTAATTCGAGGCAAATTTTTATTTTGATGTGAAGTATAACTGGGGAAAAAAAGATAACGAGGCGGAACCTAAACTTAAAGCATGAAATTTTTATGTTTGAATGTAGCAAATTTGATATGGAACAATTAAATATTTATTTGATTCAAATATATACTATGTTTGAATCAAATAAATATTTAATTGATTCAAATATATAATATGTTTGAATCAAATAAATATTTAATTAATTTATATCAAAAATATATTTATTATCGGGGTGGTCCATTTAAAAAATAATTCACCAAGTGCTCCCATTTTGATTGAAATAACTTGATTTTTAATAATTAAAATTTTCTCAATTTACAGGTGCCTCCAACATAATCATTACCCAGCCAGGATATGAAAATGAAAACTACATCGTACTACGCGATGATCAAAACAATTCACTGCTGAATGGCAATAAGCTGATTAGCACCTATCGCAACATCAGTTTCTACGCGGGCGTCACGTTCGAATATAATGGTGCGAATAGCACCATTGAACGCGTGAATACAACATATTCGCGTAAGCTGAAACGTAATTTGGTAGTCGAGGTGCGTATGGAAACCCCTTTTTTATTTCAATCTAATGCTAAGTAATGTATCACAAATCGTTACAGATGATATCGCTAAGTACAAATGCTGCCAAAAACAATGATTCCCTGCTGTTGAGCTACACCTACACCATGGATAAATTGAGTTATATCGAACCAGAAGTTGAAATCTATCGTTGGGAGATGCAATCATGGAGCAATTGTGATGCGCTCTGTCGTGGCAGCTCACATCGTATGCCAGTGTGTGTTAGCACCGCAATGGCATTAAAAGTAGCACCACAATTTTGTGATCCAAGTGCCAAGCCACAAACTGAATACAGAAATTGTAATATGGAATGCGTTCTGTCGTAAGTATCAAAGCCAACTTTTTATCCACTTGAACTGTGACTCTTATTTGGCAAATTTCAGCTTGAACGTCTCCAGTATTTCCGAGTGTTCGGCTTCGTGTGGCATGTGGGGTACACGTGAGAAAACCTATCATTGCATACAAACACTACCCGATATGGGACGTTCCAATATCGTGGATTTGTCGTATTGTGTGTCAAAGTTTGAGTTCAGTCGTCATGAGCAGTGCCGTGAGGGCTGCTGGAATTATACGGAATGGACACCGGTAAGTGGTTGTTGTTGTTGTGAGATTTTCGGATTTATTTTCTAATGTCGGTAACTTTTTTTCTTTTTTTTGCAGTGCTCAAAATCATGTGGAACTGGTACACAAGCACGTGGTGTCGCTTGTTATCTTAATCAGACGCGTGTTGATGATTCTATTTGCAATCGGCGGCGGCGGGATCGTAGAGATTTGCAGGAAACGCTTACAATATGCAATGCAGAGCCATGTCATGATAACAACTGGAATTACTATGAATCGATACCGGTAGGAAATGCGTAAAATGTTTTATTAAGGTTTTATTTTGCAAAGTTTCAGATGGGTCGGGATCCGATTTTTATCGGAACGATTTCTAATAATGTGGATGAGGTGCGCACCCATATCAGTAATCTGTTTTTTTTTTTTTTTTTAAATCAGCATAAGCAATGAAAAATTAAGCGACAATTTTTTTGTGAGGTTTTGCAAAATTTTAATGCTAAAAAATGGACATTCAACTTTAAACAATAAAATAATAAGTATACCATAATCTGCTTTAGCACAAATATATTGTTTTCAACAAGAAATTATTAAAATCAGTTCAGTATATTTTGCACCAAAGCGTTACAAACCATGTTCGTAGAAGCAATTTTATATAAAAAGTATAGATGAAGACTCTAAAATAAGAATATTTAGTTTCTTCTAAGTTCATGTAATAGAGGAGCTTAATATCTATCTGTTTCTATTAAAAAAAAATCCATGATGCAAAGAAATTTTGTTTTTAACCCAGTAAAGCTTGTCACCGAGCACTTAACTTTTTTTTTGTGATAATTTTTTTCCTCGAAAACTATTTCTTATAAGGAAGCAAGCTTTTTTTTTCAATAGTTTATTAACTTTTAAATAACAAATGAAAAAGACTGAAAAAAAATTCGGGAATATTTTTCCGTGGAACTTAATTTCTTATAATTCTCCCTTTAATTTTCAGAAAGCACGTTCTATAGTCAACCATTGGATGACTGGCGACTGGAGCGAATGCGATGACAGCTGTGAAAAAAATCGTACAGTCGTTTGTCGCAGCCCGAACGGCTATGGTTGTGCACAAGATAAGAAACCGATTCCGAAACGCAAATGTTGCAATATCAAATATGTGTCCAATTGGTCCGATGTAAGTAGAGAGTCTCCAACCCATCGTCTTCTTTATCATAATTCCATTTATTTCGTCATTTCAGTGCTCTGTGGAATGCGGCACGGGAGTACGCCGCAAGGAATTACACTGCGCACGTGTTTATAAGCCAGAAATCAAAGGTGCACCCAGACGACGCGTCTACATTGATAAATCGTATTGTCGAAATATGCGTGTGCCGAATCCGAAACGTGCCAAGAAACCCTGCAAAGTTAGCTGTAAATGGTCCACCTCAAGTTGGACGCAATGTTCGGCTGACTGCAGCGAAGAGTATCAATCGCGTTCTGTTTATTGCGAAAGTGTTTCTGGAAATCCAATCGGTTATAAATACTGTGATCCCACAAAAGAGCCACCATCGAAGAAAATTTGCAACAATTGTGTGCGGCGTGAACCGATTGTTACTGGGGTGAGTTTGAATTTGAGTTTTTTTTTCCAAAGAGCATTAACTAAGGTGTATTCTATCCTCTGCAGTGTAATTGCGAAGGCTATCGTCGACGTCGCATCGTCTGTTATGACTCAACGCGTAAACGCATTCCATGTCCTACGAAAGAACGACATACCAAGGAAAAATGTCAACCGCCACGCAATTGTTTGCCACAAAATTGCGCGGATATACGTCGTTTGCATCGTTACTATCAGGATCGTGAGTATACGATATACGTACGTTCCAGATCGACAAAAATCTACTGCCATCAAATGAAATCAGCAACGCCCAAAGAATATATTACGATAAATCCAACTGAGAATTATTCCATCTATTATGATTATAAGACAAATAATCCAGATAAATGTCCGCCGGAATCGCGACGTCATGAGTATCGTGATAACAACATCAGTTCCGGACGTACGCATTTTCACCGGTTGCGTGTAAACATCACAGAGTTGCGTGTGATCGAGAATGATTTTACATTCACCGAAACAATCGGCATACCACAACCATTTGGTTCGGCCGGTGATTGTTACAACCGCAATATGGAATGTCCGCAGGGTGATTTTTCAATTAATTTGGAGAATACTGGGTTTACAATACGACCGGGCACAACGTGGGATAAGTTTGGAAATGCTTCAGAGATGAAGACTTCAAGCACGGTAAGTGATTCTGTTTTTTGTATTCATTATGGTCAGATGTGATAAAATTTCCTTTCTCTGCCACACAGTTTGAAACTTCACCAACAACTCGTCGTGCCTTCTGCGGTGGCTACTGTGGACGCTGTTCAATATCACGAACTCGTGGACTTTATCTGGATGTGGTTTGATCCCGAAACAAGCCACAACAACTAAATGCTGTTGTATTTCATATTGAATTTTTTGCAAAACGAAATTCAAAACATTTTGGTGCTAAAACTGCTGTTGCTGATAACAGGTGACTGCACACAGAACTTGTTATCAAAACTACTGCATTTTATGCATTTATTCCTATTGCCATGTTTCAAAAAAAAAAAAAAAACAAAAAAACAAAAACACCAAAAACACAACAAAATCAAAAAACAAAATGCGCGCACACACGCAGACAACACGTCAAACGACAGCAATTTGGCCTAGGCCGGCAACAATGTTCCGAGTTGTTTGAACATGGAAACACACACGAAAAGTGTTCTATGCTCAGCAGTGTTGTGCTAGCGTTAGCACCGAAACTGGCACAGATGGCGCTGCTACACACAACTACCACTAAAAAACTTTTTAATAATAATTGAGAAAACCGATAAAAAAACGTAAATAATTAACAAAAAACTAAAAAAAAATTTATTCTGTGAATTAAAAAAAAAACAAATTTTCGAAAAAAAAAAACAAACAAATAAGAAATGCTGTGGAAATATTTTAAGGCGAGCGAGAGAGAGAGAGAGAAAGAAGTATTTCATTTCTTATAGTTCTTAAGTGCACTCACCACTATATATCATATATATCATTATGCGATATTTTATAGACGTTTCGATTTCAACGATCTTGAAAACTATTTATACGTATGTATGTACTATATACTAGTACATATACAATACACACATACAAACAAACGTATGCGGTAAAGTTGAATTTTCTCAGCTTTAGTTATTTTTATGCTAATTTCTAGAAAATCATGCAATCTATTTAATATATAAAGAAAAATTACAAAAATCAAGTATAGTATTACAAATTTATGTATATACATTATATAATTAAAATAATAATTAATTTAAGTTATGTATTAACAACCATAATATAAATATGTAGGTACCATAAAGTTTAGCAAGAAGTGAAGAAGTTTGTGTTCAATGGAGCAAATTGATTTTTCTTTAAGTCGGCTGAAAAGTATTTAGTACATATTTGTTTTTTTAATGTATATATACGAGTACATCGAATGTATATAGTGCATTCATGAAACCAAATTTATAGCAAAAGCATCAAAAAAAAAAGAAAAGTTTAATAGAAAAACTTGAGTTGAGTTAAAGTTAGAAAAGAGAGTTAAGCTTATTGCAGCAGATTTCATTCCATAGGTGCTAAAGGTATTATAGACAAACTTGTAGTGGGAACAGTTTGATGCTGACGCATTGTGCTATAATTTTGTGAAATTTAATGAAGTTTATAAATTTTAAAATTTGAAAATCCAATAAAAAAAGTGCTATAATTTTTCATAAAAGCTTAGCTTTTCATACATTATATTATAAAACAGCAATTAGCGAAGCGTTTTTAATGCACTTTATGTCGTTAGCTAAATAGTATTTGAGTAAACTTTTGCATGATTTTCATTAAGTTTTGACGACAGCAGCCTGAGCTATGATAATTTAAAAATTGTATGTAGCAAAAATTTGTGCAATTAATGTCACTCATACGTCATGTGTGACTCTTGTTTTAGTGATATTTCTTTAAATTAAATAAATTTCTTAGAATTTATTTAGTGCAATCCATTTATAGCAGATTAATTTATTGTAGGTGTCTTTAGAACGCATATATTTTATAGCACAACACACATTTAAACTTTTATGCTACCATAAAATCAAAAAAACTTAAAATACTAGTAAACAGAAATTACATTTTTATTATCATGACCATAACTCTAGGTAATGTGCTATAAGTTCTATGAATTTGAAAGAGTTTTATCTCTCAAAAGCTAAAGAAATCTGCTAAGCTATAAATTCGCATCTAAACGACAAAATATTGACTTATAACTCAAGTGTTACTGAACGGTTTACATTGAAATTTTAAGTGTCATAAGAGTTGTATTTTATTAATGCTCTGTTTCAATTTCATTAAATTCTGACGATAGGTAATCGAATTTTAAAACTTTTAGTAAAAAGTCACGAAAAAATTATTGCAATTAATTTTACTTATACGAAATGTGTTAGGTAGAAGTTTTCAAAAGCAAAAAAAAAAACTTCTAGCAATTTTTATATAGCACATTTTACAAGGCATAGAAACGTTTTTGTTACATTTATAAGAAAAAATTTATGAAATTTTTAATATAATGTCAATGTTAAGAGCTTGAAAGTGCAATAATTTTTTAGAAATTTTAGAAATTCAAAAAACTAATGAAAATATTTTGAGCTGTGACTTTTTTCTATTTTTATGTACAAACTAAAGTCACAAAATGGGTTAATGACACAGGAACTAGCGCACGAATTTTGTAAAATTTTTAAGTTATAAATAACTCAGTAGAATTTGGGTGGTAGGCTCTGATGAACGTAAGCAAAGCTGTGATTTTTTTCAATGTTGGGAGTCAAAATATAAATGTTGCGCATACGTCATGTGTAATCAATAAATATTTGTTTTGCTACAGACTTTTTTTTTTAATTATAAATAACTTCTTTAAGTTTTTTATAGTACAAATTGTTTATTATAGGAGTGCATACATTTTAATTTCTAATTAAAAAAAAATTGAAAGTATATGACATAATTTCATGGCTAGATTTCAATTTAAAAGTCATTTATAAATTTTTTTAATTAAATCTCATAACTTTTAAATAGCATATCAAACCGTCACTAAAGCTACAATCAACGCCATAGTTTCTTTAGCTGCAATAAGCTACGTTTTCATAACTTAACTCAACCAAAAATCTTGAAGAAAAACTTAAACCGTCTAAATAAGAAAACATTTTTGAATCTCATTCTAGGTCAGCGAAAAATTGCAATTTCATTGTAAATAGACAAACAGAAAAACCCAAATATTTTATGGTAAAATTAAATCAAAAAAAAAAACTATTGTAAATTATTATACATATAGTAAAATGCATACAAATATTTTATAGCAATACATAAGATGTTTTATAGTGAACATGATTTTTCGAATAGTGCCTAAAGTGTTTATAGCAAATAGTTCAAAAATTACGTTTTATCTTCCTCTTCAGTTAAAAGGTCTACAGTTAACAAAATTACTGCGGTTTGCCATAATTACTAGACTTATAAGTATTTGCTATAATTTGAATTTATACTCGAAAACCATTTGTGCTTCCATTTGTCACAATTATAGTTAATGTCACAAATGTCAAAAGAAATGCCATAATTTTGTGCGTGTGCATGTAGTTTTTTTGTTTATATGAATCTCATGCTCCCTCTGTAAGCGCATACCGACAACTACGCTTCCGCCACACAATGCACTACTACAATACCTGCCGTATTTGCATAAGTTTCGTTTAACTATAATACGTACTATAATAATACTTACAAAAATTACTGAAATGGAGGAAAATATATTTCAAAAATGTCTAGATTCATAAAAGTGAAACATAAGTGACGCACTCAAGTTTCACTCAAATGAAAATATACCTCTGAAATAATAGTTTTTTTTTATGGCAACGAATTGTGTTACTATTCAGCAATATATATAAATACATTAAATTTTTGATTTTTCAAAAAAAAATAAATAAATAAAACAAAAAAAGTGCAACATATTTTTAGGCTTTTTACCTTTAATGTAACTTAATTTAATTATGTATTTTAAAAATAGCAACAAAAATACTCATATACCATAATCTCTGCCTTTTTTTTATTAATAAATAATAATTTTAAAACAAATAAATATTTTATATCCCTAATGAGCAGTCGCGTTCCAAACGACCACAAAAATCAATATCAAAGTACACTGGAAAAAAAAAACATTTTTAATAGTCATTTTTTTTTTTTGTGTTTTCTTTTCTTCTTCTTAAATTAATATACATGAGGGTATTATCTTCACGCCATAGTTTAATCATTGAATTGTGAAATTTCTTAATTTGTATTTAATTTATGTAAAATTTTGCTAGCATCAATGTTCAGCAAGCTTAGTCATATTTTTAGGTTTATTTGAATACAATTGTACAATAATATTTTTAAAAAATTACAATAACTTTTAGTGTGTATAATAATAAAACAACAACAACAAAAAAAAACCCAAAAAGCAAATCTATGTACGATATTATTAATATCAAAAGAAAAATAAAGAAAATTTACATCAAATTTATTTTTGACAAAAAAAGTTACCTACGTGCGTTTTCATTTTCTCTTAAAAAAAAAAACATTAAAAAAAACTAAAAATATTTCGAAAAATAATATGGCGAAAAATCTTTCAATCTTCAATAAAACTTTTTCTTGTGTTTAATAGTATAAAAAAAGCCTTTTTTTTTCAATAAATTGGCCCCAAACATGAAGCGATCCATAATATCTTAAGTCTTGTGAATTGACCCAATTCCTCGACCAGAGAAGAGATCCCGAACCATTGCACTGCCACTTCTATTCATTACAGTGGCTTTGCAATACTTATGATTCTATCTTTCTCCTTTTGGTCAGCGTACACGCCTTACTCCACGCCCATCTCAACTGAAGTGTCCAAAAATGAAAGAGTATGTTGTTTTCTGACAAATTCAAGAAAAAACCTAAAAGATTCGAAAGAAATAAGCCGTGTACGCATACCAAAAGAAGAAAGACTGAATTCTAAGTATGAAGTAGTCAGTGTATTGGTCTGAGATTGCCTCTCTGGTCAAGTTTTTGGGTCAATTCACAAAACTTAAGATCGCTTCATGCACGTTGACATACTGAAAGAGTTGATGCTGCCATCTGCCGATGTAGAGATTCCACTTAAATGGAGGTTGCATCAGGATGACGATCCGAAATATACCTCTAAAGTTTGTAAGACCTGGCTTCAAAGCAATAGGATAGAAGTTTTTGGTTGGCCTGCCCCGAACTGAATCCTTTTAAGATCTTGTGGGATATCTTTAACATGAATATCGAAATTTGAAAAACCACGGAAGATCTATTCAATCCTTAAAAATATCCTAGGAAGGGATATCGCAGGATATTATCAATAATTTAATATCCTCTATGCTTTAAAGAGGTGCCTGTGCCGTCCAGAATAAAGTATAGGAAAATAAGTACTAATATTAAAAGTTTTTTGTTTATTATAAAAAAGGCGGTGCTTTAGTTTTGTCCATTGAGTTTTCGGGTTCAAAATGTTCCCTTGATGTTAACTCTTTATTTATGAGACGCAGTTTTTTTTTAATTTTTGTTTGTCAATTATAAAGGTATAAGTATATAAAATAAGTACGAAATTTGGTTTAAAAACGTTGTTTTCATAAAAAATTTATGATATGAAAAAAGTGTACTAAGAGGGGTGCTTAAGTTTTGGCCAATACTATATGTGGGAAGTTCTTCGTCAGAAAGTCCATCTCCAGTAGCGTACCGCGAACATTTGGCACCCATGCTCAAAATTAAAAGTTCTGTAAACGTATTTGAACTTTCAAAGCGTCAATTATTGCTGGTTAATCAGCACTACCTCGGAACTACACAAATTGCCCGAATAAATAATTCAGTGGTATCAAATTATGCGTTTTTGGCGGCCAATTGACTTCATAATTGCAAAAAAATCATGTGAACTTTGAGTAAATTTATAGTTGAAAGTTTAGTGAATTTAGTATTGCATTCAAAAATATCTTCTTTATGAATAAAATTATAGCCATTTTCGATGTTCGCGCATCACGCGAAAACTGTTGAGCCAATTTTGTTTAAATTTGTTTAGTTTTATTTCTTAGACGCTTGGTCTCAATCTCCAATTAAAATGATCACGGTATTCCTGTTAAATATCAAAATATTAAAGTTTTAAAATTGCTAAGAAAGTTAATTACTCACAATGAAACAAGCAAGCATAACAAAACATTTAATGAGAAGTTAATGTGCTTGTGTATGTTTTGTTTTTGTTTTTCCCATGACAATACAATGGAATATTTATGGAAGAGAATCAACGTAGTATTCAAATTTTACTCTCGCTCTCATTCTCAATTTGTCAATATACATTGTAAACAACAACAACGCCGAATTTGTGAAGTATGATCAAAAATTACAGTACTGCCCACAGAAGCGAAAAAGCCGTATTTCAAGCGAATTCATATTTTCGATTCTTATGACATCGGATAGCTTAAGAAATTACGCGTCTAATGAACTACTTACTCCAAAGTACTAGTCACAATAATAAAATTGCATTATTTTATTCTTAGGAATAAGTTGCGACAAAATGACAGACATAAATACATAAGTATGTGATTGAAAAGGAGAACAAACAAAAAACATATAAAATACAAGCTTCATAACTAAATATTTATCAAAGAAGTAGATTCCAACGAAATTACAAGAAAATCCTTTAGATCAAATGACCGGAAGACAATGGGAATAAACAATATCTTGGGAGCAAAGAATCAATCAATTTCATTAGGAATCGAAAGGCAAATTTTCAAAGTAGGCGTATTTTGAAATTCAAAAAAAAAAATTTACTCGCCCTAAAAATTAATGTTGTTGTTTTTGATTAGATGATGATGATTTCGCCAATTTTCAATTTTTTTATCAAAGGACCAACTAATTCCTAACATTTTATTTTCTAAAAAATATTTTCTGATACTTGATATTTAAAGAAATAAAATATATTTAAAAAAAAAACAATTTTATTTTTCAAATGATCCATTGTACTCTAATACTACCCAAAGAAATTCAGCAAAAATTCAGCAAGATCGGAGGCATTATGTATCAGTTCTCTCGTTTTGGCAGAGAATGCTCTATGCATTATATTATGCGTACGAAGAGTATTGTCAACTTATACTTTTGTGGAAGGCATCAGGTTTTTTTGAGAGACTTTGGCACCTACTAACGTCCATGAAGACGACATACGAACTAAAGAAAGGGAGTCAACAAGATGATGAAGCGAAAACCTTAAACTAAACTGCAGAAACCTCGTCAATGTTGAAAGAAAAAGTAACAAATAGACGACTGTGGGTAATTTTATGAATCAATACATTTCTTAGAAAAAAAATGTATTGAAAATTGTTACAGCTCCCAGGCATTTTTTCTCTATTAAAAGAGCGGTGATAATTTTAAGAAATTTCAAGAAAATAAATTCTTATGATTGACCAAATAGTTTTTTTCGTTTTGTGAAATTGGAGCTTTGCCGGTATATCAATTAAATAAAATATGTTCCACTACTGTTGTTGTTTTTTTTTTTTTTTGTTATTAAATATAATATTTTTTAATAAAAAAATATGAAATAAAAAAAATTCGTGCTATTACGATATAACAAAAGCAGTGATAAAAGATTTAATATTTTTTTTTTACAATTTTTTAAAATTTTTATTAAAAGTTGTTTTTTTTTTTTGTCTTTTCTATAGCTTTGGCCTTTTTGTGGAAAACTTTGCTCTTAAAATAGAAAAGTTGTATAGATGTTATGATGTTTTTGTTGTTGTTCTTGTTGTTTTGTTGTTTGGTGATGTTAAGCATTTTTTATTTGCAGTTCAAGTAAAATTGAACAAAACTCTTCTTCATTGATTTGATGAAACTATTTGCTGTTGTTGTTGCTGTTATCTCTATCAATGCCATAATGGATCTTAATTTTTGGTTGTTGTCATTATTATTGTTGGTGGTGCTGGTGTTTGTGGTGCTGGTTATGTACTTCGCTAAAGCATTCGACCATCTTTTACTTTTTAAAGATTTAGAAGCACTTGCGGTGCACGATGCCTGGGCCGGATTCATCGTATTCCTGCTTAGAGATCCACATCTGTTGGAAAGTGGACAATGAAGCCAAGATGGAGCCACCAATCCAGACGGAGTACTTTCTTTCTGGTGGAGCAATGATCTTGATCTTAATGGTTGATGGAGCCAAGGCGGTGATTTCCTTTTGCATACGATCAGCAATACCTATGGTGGGCGGAATAGAAAGTTGTTAGAAATGAAGCATCCCGGAGGTAAAAACTAAGTTCACTCACCTGGATACATAGTGGTACCACCAGACAACACAGAGTTAGCATACAAGTCCTTACGAATATCAACATCGCACTTCATGATCGAGTTGTAGACTGTCTCATGAATACCGCATGATTCCATACCCAAGAATGAGGGTTGGAAGAGCGCCTCTGGGCAACGGAAACGTTCATTACCAATGGTAATGACCTGACCATCGGGCAATTCATATGACTTCTCCAATGAAGTGGAAGCAGCAGCAGTAGCCATTTCTTGCTCAAAGTCCAAAGCAACATAGCACAACTTTTCCTTAATATCACGCACGATTTCACGTTCAGCAGTGGTGGTGAATGAGTAACCACGTTCGGTCAAGATCTTCATCAGATAATCGGTCAAATCACGGCCGGCCAAATCCAAACGCAAGATAGCATGTGGCAAGGCAAAACCTTCATAGATGGGTACAGTGTGTGATACACCATCACCAGAGTCCAAGACAATACCGGTGGTACGACCGGAAGCGTACAGGGAGAGCACAGCCTGAATGGCGACATACATAGCTGGTGAATTGAATGTTTCAAACATAATCTGAGTCATCTTTTCACGATTGGCCTTTGGATTCAATGGTGCCTCTGTCAATAATACTGGATGTTCTTCAGGTGCGACACGCAATTCATTGTAGAAGGTGTGATGCCAAATCTTCTCCATATCATCCCAATTTGTAATGATACCGTGCTCAATGGGGTATTTCAATGTAAGAATACCACGTTTGCTTTGCGCCTCATCACCGACATACGAGTCTTTTTGACCCATACCGACCATCACACCTTGGTGACGTGGGCGACCAACAATTGAGGGGAAGACAGCACGTGGAGCATCATCACCAGCGAAGCCAGCCTTGCACATACCAGAACCATTGTCAATGACAAGAGCACCCGCATCGTCGTCACACATTTTGGCAGTTAATTAATTTGTGTTAAAATCTGAAATATGTGCGAGAAATTTTAAACGTTACCAAAAAAAAACTTAAGGGAATATCTCCCTTTTTTAAGCAAAAAGAAAATGCCCGGAAACTAATTTTTCTTTTACCGAAACCATTTTTTTTTATATTTTTGATTATTGCTTGAAATTTTCAATTTAATTCATTCGAAAAATATTTTCTTGTACTAAAATTTCGAATCAGAAACTTATGTCATATAATGCCTATGAGTGACTACTGTTTTTGACCTTTTTAAAATGAAAGAACGGAACGAATTTTTTTGGACCAGTATTTTTTTGGAGCTCTTTTTTAATCATTTGAGCTTAGAACTTTGGAGTGAATGTTTTTTATCAAAGGCTCATATGAGTTATGCGTGATATATTCACCGAAATATAGTTTTCAATGTTTTTTTCTTAAAAAAAGGTCGAAAAAAGCATATTTCGACCTATAGCTTCTATTCTATGCGATGTATGATCTTAGTTACTGAAAAAATGTTGTAGTGCTTGAAAATCTCTTTTAAATGAGCTATATATCACTGATGCACAGCAGTGATATTTTATTATCACTGATGATATATCACTGTTAAACACTAGTGATATGTAACTCATTTGATAGGAATTTTCGAGTACTACAACATTTGTAAAGAAATCGATATTATACATCGCATACTTAAGGCTGCATTGTCAAAAATGTGTTTTTCTTCAACTTTTTTATATGAAAGGAATTACTCCGAAGCAATATTTTTGCTGGAGTTAAAAGCTCTCGATATGAAATAAATGTCGAAGAAACTTTAACATTATTGTAAAAAAAATTTCAATGGACAACTGATACGGTCCTTTGGGTGTAGTAGAGCACATAAGCCCGTTGTACTGCGTACTTCGAAGTACAGTCAAATGTGCTCCTTTGATTTTTTTTTTTTTCTTTTGATTAAGAAAATGTCAGATATTTTCGGTACTTCTTTTCAGTTGGCTTTGTACTATTTTTTGGTCCAAAAAAGTTGGTCACGTTCGCTATAACCATACGTGTCACACATTAGTATTCCGGAGATTTGTTTTTTTTTTTTTTTAGACTCAAACTAATGATTTTGAAAATTGCATTTTATTCCATTTTAAAGGCAATTTTTTGAAATTAATTCAATTTAAATACTCCGTATTATTGCGTAAGTTCTACATAAAAATTGCGGAACAAAAACTTTGGACACGCGCCGAGGGCCAATGCGTACAAGGCAGCAGCTATTACGTAAGCACAATCCATAAGTCAATTTCAAGCAATATCAAATTACAGTAAACGCGGATTTTAAGCAAAGATAGAAAAATTTTATAATTTAATAAGCTCTATAAAAAAATTTCAACTATTTTTTTTTTTTTTCAATTTTAAAATTTTCATTAAATTTATGATGAATTTATTTTGTATGCATTAAAATTCACTTTTATTTTAATTATTTTTTATAGAATTCAAAATGTTTTTATATATTTTTTATTTAAATAATTTCAATTAATTTTCACATGCAATTAATTTTTATCACTTAAAAATTTTGCAATTTTTTATTTATTTTTTTTTTATTCGTTATAATCCTTTGCACACACACCTTAAAGCCGACAAAACTTAAAAAAAATTTGCTTTTAAAATTGCAAATTTTTATATTTTCTTGGATCCTTGCTGGCGGCTTAACTCAACAACAAATAGAACGGCGAGTGCAGTGTGTAGCCTTTATATCAAAAAATTCTCGCGCCAATGAATGTCGAGTTATGGCAAAAACGGTGAATCTACTCAAAAATAAATGCACTCACACACACACACAGTTTAATCAATTTAAATTTACGCACACCATTACAAATACAAAGAATTTAGCAAAGAGTTTCGCACAATCAAATGCGCCAACGGGAATCAATCCATATATGCAGTTCTGATATTTTCATTTGATTGCAATGCTGCGCTATAGTTGGCATATTTAGTTTTAAGGAAAAATTTTTTTGTGAATTTTTTATGATTATAAAGCCAATTCTTATTTGGCGACTAAAATGGCGAGATAATAGCCAACCATGAAAGTGCTGTAAATCTTAAAAATATGAAAAAAAACACTCTTTTCGGACTTTGATCGCTTGTAACTCCATCAAATTTTATCCGATTCTCATATTAAATTGATGAAAATATTGCCAAATAAATGAAAAAAAAAGTGCAAAAATCGGGTTTTTGGAGATATCTAAACGATTCTTAAGAAATAAAAATTGTTGACATTTTTGGAATCTACGCCCCAAAATACATAGAAAAAAGTCTATGAGAAACCAGATCTCGAGATGGGGCGCAAATTTGTAAACTAGTGTTATAGACAAAAAATGGGCGTTTTAACTTTCATAAAAAACTTTATAATACTTAGTTATTATTTGGGTATGAGCGGATAATATACAGAAAGCCTGATACAGCCATAAATTAAAAATGCTACAGTCATCATGAACTATACAGTTACACAGGTCTTTCATGGTTGGCTACTATCTCGCATTTTATAAAGCCAATTCTTACTCGACGACTAAAATGGCGAGATAGTAGCCAACCAAGAAAGGGGGGATAGTTTTAGTTCATCTCGAAGATTTCTATTACTATTCCTATTCGAAACATTTATTGAAAATTTTATATAATTTTCCATTTTCTGAGTGGGTCATAATCACAAAAACATACTCCTGATAAAATTTTCGTGCTAAAGTGCATAAATTGACTAGGCCCAACCTTCATTCTAATTGACATTCTTTTGTATTAATTTAATTTTCATGGAATGACAGGTACCTACAGTTTAATGCCAGGTTCGAAAGGTGAAAGTTGAGAAAGCTCTTCCAGACAAATTTTGTTCTAAAATAATATTTCTGGAGACTGGTAAAAATTACTGATAATTATTACCAGCGAATTGTGAGTGTAAGTGTTATAAAGAAAAAATGCTTCGTTAATCAAAGAGCTCATCAAATTTATTGCAATTATGTATTAACCCATTTAAACCCAAAGATATTTTTAAGTTTAAAAAAACAAAATTTTTTGTTTTAGATTTTATTCATCGGGGAACTCCCTTTCTTTAATGTTTTTGTTTGGCGAAAGCAAAAAAAAGGTTGCCAAAACATCGTAAGAGAAATACAGATAGGAATTACTGAAAAAGCTTGTATAGCTTGGAGACGTCCATAAATTACATGAGGTGTTTTTTTTTGAAAATTCACACCCCATCCTCTCCCCTTGGTGAGATTTGGTGAGTTCTGGCGGAGCCACCCCTCCTTTCCGTGAGACTTTCTTTATAATTTTAAGATGTAAACTGCTATGTATAATAATGCATAGTCTCTTCATTAAAAAGTTGACGTGAGATTTTTATTGACCCCCCTTCCCCCTTGGTGAGACTTTGCCGGACCCCCACCCCCTATTTTGACTCAAGTAATTTATGGACGGCCCCCTTCGAAACTTTAGCTAAATAATTTTTGTGAATTTTTTGTACTCAAGCAAGTACAATGGTAGTAAATGGGTTAAAATAATTTTATTAAATTTGTTAAGTTGATGGCGAGCAACAAAATGAAGTATTGAAGAAAGAGTTTACATTGAGAGAGACAATGACTATTTTAGGATTTCCGTCGATTTGATTTGATTTAAATTTAAACAAAATTAGTGTATAATTCTCATAAAATAGCATACATATTGAAATTAGAACTTGTATAGAAATTTACACGCCCAATTCTGCATTTCTGCCCATTTTAAATATAGCAAATTTTATAAAAGTTTAGAAAATTCAGTTTCATATATTGAATCTCTTTAGAATTGTTGGATTTTTGACATTATCAATGAAAATTTTTGAAAACAATTTTTAAAGCAAAGTCCAAGTATCGATTTTATTTTTTAATTTCGGCCAAAAATTAATGGTTTTTTGAAACAAAAACTATTAATTAATTTAGATTAAACAAAAAACCCAAAAAAAAAAAATACAAAAACCACATTCAAGAAAAAAGCATATACAGCTAATCATACCACTTTCACCCGTTGCCAAATGAACTCATCAGTGACTTTTAAGCCAATTAGTAAGAATTTCTAAGCATGATTTATCATTTTTACGCTGATTTTTTTCTTTTTGCTTGGGTGTATGCAAAAAGGGGAAAAATATCGGCATTAGAAATTCTTACAAATCGGCTTAAAAGTCACTGATGAGTCCACTTAGCAACGGATGAAAGTGGTGTGACTAGCTTTAGGTCCTTTGTTCTTGAATTTGGTTTGTTTTTTTTTTTTTTGTTTGGTGTTGACACACACACAGTACTGAAGTGTAAGCTCAGTAAAATAATAATTTTTTTTTTTTCTGTAATATCAATTCGTGTGGTTTTGTTTGCCAACAATCCAAAATGCTGATTATAGTGCTTCAACAAATTGCATAGGAGATCACATACAAATAAAAATCAAATTGTAGCCATACCACCAATACAATCAACAGTAACACAAATGACAACAACAAATACCAAAATAACAATAGATTAATTGCTCTATGCGCTACAACAATACAAACAACTCGAAAACAAAAACAGAGGAGCCGAAGAATTTCGCATTTTGTTGAATGCTCCCCATCTATCGCATTGTTGGTTGAATTGTTGCTCTCAAATTCTAAATCTTGAAAAATCGATAAGCGAATCATTTGCTAAAATAAAATACGACAGCAACAACATGACAAACAAAACAATAACAACAGCAACAGTAATAAAGTGCGCTCTCATCATTAAGAAATGACAACAGCACAGATAATTAGCGGCAGACAGCAGCAACAACATCAACAGTAGCAACATGCTTCGTTGAGTATTACCCAGTGTTGACTTCGTGCTTCGTTTGTTCGTTAAATTCTTAATCGATTCGTTAACACCAACAGAGACAAACGATCGACAAACAAACGAATGCGGTGCATAAAAAAAAAAATTGCACGAGGATGCAGTGCGACGGACATCTTTAAATAGAAACGAACCTTAGAAGGACTGATTCGAGTGCGCGCAACTTCTGCTGCGCCGTGTGTGCGCTTGTATGTTGCAGCAACAATGAAGAAACAATGCAATAAGAAATGCACCAAAAACAACAACAACAAAAAGTCTACATCAAGGTTGGAGCACAACAAACAAAGCATTTTAATGACGGAAGAAATTTGCAGTAATAGAAAAATCCAAGGCAAAAAACTTAGTAAGCGGAGGAGAAAACACTGGCTTACACGGTACGTTAGTGAATATTTAAGTTAATTAACTTGTTATGGGTGGGACAGTTTTGAAAATCAATTCTATCGTCACTCAGTGATGTCAAGACTTCCCCTCACTTGTAAGAAAAATAAATTCATCATGTCACATCAACTCTTTGATGCCGATAAATATGAATTAGTAGATTCATACTATTAATATAAAATTGCTTACATGAAAATGGTTTGTAACGCTTTGGCGTAAAATATACTGAACCGATTATAATAATTTATTTTTGAAAGTAACATATTTGTGCTACAGAAGGTTATTGCATATATATTTTGTTTATTTTTAAAGTTCTATATCCTTTTTTTTAAGGATTAAGTTTTTGCAAAACCTCACACAAAAGTTTTCGTTGATTGATTTTTCGTAGCAGATACTTATGCTGCTTCTCAAGTTTTGTGTTGTTATTGTTGTTTTTTTTTTGTCCCATGTATACCGTTTGTATTTGACTTCGAACTCTCTTCGTTTTTTTTTACTTTTAAAAGGAGAATATAGAATGAGTTGTTGAGGGAGTAATTTCATTACGAAAAGACACTAGTTTGTATATAAAAGGTGTGAAAAAACAAGTTTTCATAAAACAGGGGCGGTTTCACGTCCATCATGTCAGAAAATGAAACGCCGTTCGTCTCAACGAAGACACATTCAAAAGTCGTTAATTTAGCAGTTTAACTTAAAAATGGTTAATATGTTAATTTTACAACTGCAACGGAGCTGCTATCTACAGCATTGATTGCCTTTCTTACGTTGAGTCAAGCTGAAACATTTGCCAGAACGCTACAATACTCAGAAATATTTGAATATTAAATTACATTATTGGAATCAATCGTCAAAAGTTAAGGATTCGATAGTCTCTATATATTTATTTCTAAAAACCTTTCTCTGAGACTTGCAAAGGAAGCTCAATCTTACTGTGTGTCACATGGTTCGATGTTTCTGAAATGTTGCGAAACAGAATGATAGTTTTGTATGTTTACAGCTTTGCCAATGCTTGGAAATAAATGTTAGAAACAATGCTTATCAACAATCCGTAGCAACATTGGTGGCAAAAACTTTTAGTGAAAATATTGAACAAACTGCTTCGAAGCCAATTGTTCCTTTAAGTGTTTTAGCTATTTATACCTTCTTCAATGAAAAAATCGTCGAGAAACAGAGGAATTTGAGATATCAACTAACGTTATTTAAATTGACTAGGAGCAGTTTCTTTAAGCTAAAAATTTTATTTGATATGACGAAACTGCGACCGAATTTAGATTTATTCAACTTAAATCTATTAAAAAAATTATGATGCTCTTTAATAATATTTTTATGATGAAAAATTCTTTTCTGAATTTACTCGAACAAAATTTTGCCTTTTGCTTTAATCTGAATTCAATGCAAATTTCGTTATTTTGTGTAAGGGAAATTTATCAAATAAAAATTCTGCTATGCTGTGCGAAAATCTATTGCAACACCTTAGCGTCATAGAATGGCAACAAGTACACGACAGCATATGCAGCATAGCCCGCACAGTTTGCTCACATGTTGCAACATTTGTCATGTGCTGCTTCTTCGTTTGCACGCATTTTGCGCCTGTCGTGTGTTGCCAATTCTGTCTGCTATTTTAACAGCAATGAAAAATCGATCATTGGCTGTTGCGTCCGTCGTCAAATGAAAATTTCTTTCTTTGGCTTCAACTGCTGCTATTTTTAATAGTTCTCTTTGCTTTTTATTTTTATTCTACGTTTTTTTTTTTTTTGCTTTGCTCATCAAGCTATTTAACCTTTTTAGGTTAATATATAAATTTAAGTTTTGTTTTTTAATTTGTTTGTATTTAAAAATAGTTGCATACAAAAATAGTTCGATTGATTCGTTTTATTATACGATCGGAAGTAAAAGTTTTTCGCTAGTGAGTGTTGCTAATTTTTATAGGATTGTGATTAATAAGTACATTTCAGTTTCATTGTATGCAACATCTTACAGATTTGAATTTTCTTTTGTTGCATTGCGACAAAGTCTGTAAGAATCGTGAATAAATGAGTAAATTGTTTCGACGTTTTTCAGAAGCATTTAGGCAACCACAGCATTAGTTTGGTGGAAATATCTATTGAATGTTAATAAATATTTTAGATTACAACATTTTCGCTCAACAGATGCGTTGAAAAATAGTAACGTAGCAACAAAGTTGTGACATGTTTTGAGCAGGAGAATTCAGCATTATTCTGCGCTGCTTCTAAGGCAAAATGCTTCTGCTTAAAAGTTTCTGAATTGTGATTGATTTATATTAAGATCAAAAGTTGGAATTCAGTTTTTGTGCAGTAAAGCAAGTCGCTGAAAAATTGGTGCTGAATTTTTAAGTTACAGATGGATTGACAATAGATATTATTATAAAAATGTGGGTCGCTGAAGTCATCATGTACTTCAATATACATGTACATCAATCATGTACTATTGCCTAAATCTATATAAAAAGTTTGGAATTTTTTAAAGGAATTGGTAATCATTACGCGGGAAACTTTGTTATCGTATTTAAATTTTTCCATACTTTCCTTAACTTTAATTCCAATGTATGCCAGATCCAAATAATTTTTAAAAAAGTTGCTATAAGCAACAATTTTGGGTGTCCAGGACGGTAACAGCTTAGGAGGCTTGACTTTTTTTAAAAATATTTATTGCGCACCAAACGCTACGATCAGAAGTGACGGCTTTTTTGATTTGTAAAGATTTTTTCTGTGAGTATGAAAGAAAATCTGCACTGTAGTGAACTGATGGAAATGTAATCTTAACATTTCCTGACATTTTCAACTTTATTTAAATTTTTTCCATTTTTTTTCGATTTCTTCAACTTTTTTCAATATATTTTAGCATGCTTAATTAAACTCATTAAAATTTTTTCATATTTCAACATTTTTCTAGTTTTAATTGCTTTAAAATTTATTAAAAATTAAAGGATATCACACGAATGAATCACAAAAGTATCAAAGGCATGTTATTAGCACAATAAAGTTTGATTGATCATATCGCTCACTTACTTCAAGACTGGAATATCTCAAAAAACATAAAGTGGGAGAAAAACGCATTTACAATTTTCAAAAAGTTGCTTTTTATATGAAAATGATGAAAAGTATGTCTACATAAACTCTTCACAAAAGGCAAGTTTATGAGATATTTTTCTGATTTTTTAACCCAAAATAAGACATGAAATGGCAAATAATTCTGCATCATTAACTCAAAAATCACGTTTTTTGAATTATGCCAGTCTTGAAGTAAGTGAGCGATATTTGTATGCACGGTTAGAAATCTTGGAATAAATTTTAATACAAGTGAAGTATTACAAAGATTTTTAATACAATTTTGATTAAATTTAATACTTTTAAATGTATTACAAAATTTTGTAATACATTTTGTATTAAATTCTAATACAGTTCAAACATTAAAGCGATATTTTATAACATTTGGAATCAATTTGATGCTATCGCAAGTATTACATTTAGCCAACGTAAATATGATACTACGTTGGCTGATGTCGTTAAAATGTTCAAGCAACCCTTGTATTGAAAGGGAACCAGGTTCGAATCCCAGTAGATACGACATATTTTTTTTTTTAAATTTTAATAAAAACGAGTATTATATTTTAATACGAATTTTAATATCTAGACAGTATTGAATTTTAATACAATTCTGGTGTAGTCATATATGTAATCTCAAAAGTATTAAAATTTATTCCAAAATTTCTAACCGTGTGTAGTTTGGTTTAGATGTCTCTAACAATCGAATTAGTATGTATTGACGTCAAGAAAATTGATAAAATTGTAAAACTGTCCCATTTTACGCGCATCAAAGTTCTCCCCACAAATTACGAAATTCTCCGCAATTGGGAAAGTTCCTAAGAACTTGCAGTGCTGATGGTGCTATATTCAATATTTATTTACTACATTACTACCATTATTTATCCACCCTGTGAAATCAAAGGTAGCTTTATTATTTTATATTTTACAATGATACAATCGCATTCAAGATAGATACTGCACTTTACAGGAACATTGAATCTTGCGCCACGCAGAAGAATTACCTTTTTTTACGAAGCAAAGTATAAAGATGATGTATAGTTCTACATAGACAGAGAATAATATAAATAAATAGAGATAAATATATGTTAATCTGCTTAAATCTCCGTGCCTTAGTTCGTACCAATTCGTACCGCAAAAGTGAAAACTGTACTGCATAGCAAAAGCTTCAATTTTGCTATGAATGTTTCTTTGAATGTTGCTATGAATGTTGCTGTGATGTTGCTATGACTGTTGCTATGAATGTTGCCTTCATTGATGCTTTGAATGTTGCTATGAATGTTGCTTTGAATGTTGCTATGAATGTTGCTGTGAATGTTGCTATGAATATTGCTGTGAATGTTACTATAAATGTTGCTATGAGTGTTGCCAAAGCGAAGTACCATTCTTGTACATATATCAGTGTCAGGTAAACCTACACCAATGTATGTCAATGTGTGTGTGTGAACCACACCAGGAGAAATTAGAGAAGAACATAAAAAGCTTAGAATGTACACAAAAATACAGCAGAACGCTATCGAGTCGAGCCGAATCGCATTTCGCAGCGTACACAACGAGTATACGTACACGTAGCTTCTGCTAGATTTCTGCTGCAGTTTGCCCGCGGGCGGCAGAATGTCTTACCTAGTCATAGGTATGGCTATGAATATAAAAAATCGATGGTTTAATTTAGAGACGCTAAATGTCGAATTAGCCTATACTACTTACTACTTAAGGAACGTACTACACATATTGGATGTTTATTGTGAACATTTTGTAGATGGTTTTCGGTTTAAATTTCGGTCCCACAAGCCTCTATTACAGAAACAGGCTTGAAAAAATTCTCGCAAAATTTCAGCTTCCTAGATTAAATCTGTGACTGACGTAAACATTTTTTTCCCATTACAATTCATATGGAAAAAAAAAAGAAAAAGCAGAAAAACGAATGACAGATTTTTTTTAGGTTTTAGTAAAAAAACCTCGTTTTTTCAAATCAATGTAAACAAAAATAAGCTGGCGACCCTTCCAGCTAAAATACCTATATACCAGTTATATCTTGGCAACTAAGGCAGACTTTTTCTACGTTTTAGTAATCCGGTTTTTTGAAAAAATGTCAATAAAATCGGGCACAAACTCTGTCCGCGCTCTTTACAGGTTTGAGCTAGGGAGTTCAAATTTTGTGGCAATTATTTTTAAGCCATGCTAAAACATAAGATAAAAAAATAATCTACAAAATTTTCAAAATAAACACCTTAACATATAGTATATGTACATATATATTTCAATCTTTTAAGAGTCCTTTGATTGTACTTGAAATAAACTTAGCGTTTGATTCCGTAGATCAAGTGTGCAAGGCGCTGTACCTCCGAAAGTCAGCAATAATATTCTTAAAATGTAGTCACGTCACATTCTTTGAGCTATGGCGTATTTCACGCACAAATAAAAGTCTGAGTTATTAATAATAAATTTTTGTTTAAAATGAAAAAAGCCGCACCATAATAAAATTTCGTAGAAAAACGGAGCGATCATTTAGGAATAATTTGTAAGCAAAAAATTAATTTTCAAACAAATTGCAAATATAACCCACTTTAATATAATTTACTTAGTGTCAAAAAAAAATGGCTTTCGAGTTAACCACCAATATAGGTTGAAAGGTGCAAAATCGCAACGTATCACTTTTCAGGAAAACGTGTTTTCGCATACTAGGTGAGTTTCATCAAGATGATTCAAATACTTAAGTAAATAATTGACTATGCTGTGAACAATTTTAACATATACCCACATAGACTTTTGCTCAACTTTATAAAAGTTCCAATTTGGCTAAAAACCTAATTTTCATCAAAATACTATGGGCTTTGTTTGGACGGTTCAAGAAAGCATTTGGCTTCAAAATTTTGAGAATAATTTTTTCATGCACATGAAAATTTTGGTTAATTTTGATTTTTGATCAATTTTTGTTTGAAAAAATGGTTAAGGAACAACGATTATATGAAAAACAAGTTAAGAAAACAATGCTATAAAAATTATATCATATTTTTAGCGATATGTCCTGCTAAAAAATCGATAATAATCAATATATTTTGTAAGAAAATACTTAAAATAACGTTTTAAAAATTTTTTTTTCATGTTACGTCTATTATTTTAATCCATTTTAAAGTTTTCTTGATAATACCTTAGGACAATTGCAGTTTGTGTCTTATTCAAAATTATCTTTAAAAAAATATGTCACAAAAATTGAGTAAGGAAAATTAGCCCAAGAAAATTTCATATAAAAATGACATCAATTCTAGGGAAAACCTTATTTCATTGATTGTTTGGTGCACCATAACGTAAGGGATTATTGAGTCAAAAATTTCTTGAAAATTTTTAATTACTTTAAGTCTTTAAATATCGCATTATGGTTGGTATGGATGGTTTTTCAAGTCATATTTCTTAAAGTGCAATAAAAATGTTGATAATTTGCTTGGTGAACTCTTTTCGAAACAAAAAAAACTCACATGTAAGTAGTCTGCTGCTTCAAAAATGCTGCTTAACACGAGTTTTAATAACTTTAATAAAAATATGTTTTTTAACAGAGCATGGAAACACTGCTAAAACCTTTTTAATGCTGAAACTCCATAACAAAATAAATCATGTTCAGCTTATCAACATTTAAGAGTTTAGCAACATCAAGAATGTTTATAATTTTTAAAAACAACGCCTACAACTATGCAATAAAATATTTATTAAAGAACAAAATGTTTATAGCGTCACTAATGAGAATTCATTTAACATTATCATTGTTGTTGTTTTAAACTTTTTAACATGCAGCTTTCACTTTACAACACTTTAAAATGCTGCTTATGACGCAGACTGCGTCATCAAAGTCAACCTCATAAAACCAGTAGATAAAAACCAATGAAAACTTCTTGACCAAGACGACGATGGAAGAAGAGTACCGCGCGTGAGTCTTAACGGGAAACCTTAAGTTTAAAAAACAACTGGTTCTTAACAGTCAACGAAAGAAACGAAAGAGGAAATAGCAAGCAACCAAAACATAAAGAAAGGCACTGATGGTGATCGTGATTATATTGGTTGCTGCTGCTGCTGTTTGTAGAAAAAGAAAGTGCAAGTGGATGTTTAAATATTCCGAAATGGTTGCTGAGAAACTGGCGGTAGCAGCAACAACAACAACAAACGTTGCGATGAGTGAGCAACAAAAACAACAACAACAGCAAAGACTGTGACCCAGTTCCATATACAATAAGAATGTTTGAGTTTCTTCTTTCTTTCTCTCTACAATGTACAATGTTGTTAGGTATACGGCTTCCTCATCATTCTACTGATAGTTATTTTTGTTGGTGATGGGCAATTACACAGAAAAAAAAACAGCTGGTGAGGGTAGGCTCCATGTTGTGTGAGTCAAAAAAAAATGTTGTGAAATTCGAAAAATATTGAAAAAATAAATGAAAGTCTCGAAGGAAACAAACTGCAATTTAGATCCTCTTTTATTGCCGTTCTTGCATATGCGCTAGTCCAAACATTCAAATCTCAAAAATGTACGCGCGACCTCCGAAAAGTACAATCCGATCCTAATTTAAGTAGATCCGCGAAATATTCAAGTTCCCTCACGGCTCTGGTATTGTCCAAACATTTTTTCGACTTTCCCCATCGATTAAAATTTGTTTATATTAATGGGGCCAAAAACCCCTTTAAGTAGGTTGGTCGTCATTGCTCATATTCAAACATTTTTTTTTCGCTTTCCCCACCGATTGATGGAACTATAATTTTTTAATATATAAATGGGTCATGTCGAAAAATAAAGGAATAAAAGTTCGGAATTTGAAAATTTTATTTTCATTCCACGGAATCGTTACAAAGAATTTGATTCTTTAAGGATCTGAAAATTCGACCATAATCGGACATTTTTTCGAAAACAAATATTTGCAGCGATCAATGCGGAAAAGTTTAAAATTAATTTTAGACATCAAAAGAGGCGGTTTTACATCAATTGATGTGAAAATCTGTAAAAAGAATTTCAAGCATCATCAAAGGCAAATCGGATTTCGGCAGGCTGTAGTGTAAAGTCCAAAAATGTGCTAAAAGCGAGCTTGTCGGGGGGTATCGGAATGTCCGAAATACATGTTCTACGTTTCCGCCATTTTTTCTTATATAGTTCATAGTAAAACTCTAATGAGCTTTTAACCTTTTTGCATCGATTGCTGCAAGCATTTGGTTTAGAAAAATGCCCCTTAAAGTCAAAGTTTCAATGCTTTAAAGAAACAAATTCCTTTTTATATGTGATTCTCTGGAATGGAACTAAGACTACGAACTTTGATTCCTAGAATTGAATAAGTAACCAAACTAAAAAATATTGTCTTTACTTTTATTTTCAGAAGTTTTTCATAATAAAACCGAAAAAGTACACTCTCAGAATCGTACAAAAATTAGATCTCGTCAAAAACTGATTAAAATTGTAAGAGAAATTTTAGTTAAAATTAATGTTAAAAATGTTAATTAATACATACAAATGTGGGGGTTAGGTGCCAAGAGGTTCAATGTTAGAGTTCTCTAGTAAATGCGCTGTATATTCTGAAAAATGTTAAATGATGACACCCAATCTCCAAATATGTGTGAGGAAAAATCGTACGAAAAAAATTAAATTTATCAAATCGACGATTTTAATTTTTAATTACATTTAATTGTTTTTGAAGCGAACTCTGAAATTTTTTTCTTTAACTTCTTAATCACTGTAGTACAATACTGAATATATCCCAAAAAACTTAAGCTGACAACAAACTAAAAATATTACCCAAAACCAAAGAGATATTCCTCCAAAATTAATGAAAAAATTTTCTGAAAATTAAAGTTCATGAAAATCTTAAATTGATACAAAATTTTTCTCAAAAAATTGGTGAAAATTTTATATCCAATTAAATCCATACCCAGCCAAACCAAAAATTATAAAACGTCTCCCATGGTTTCAGCAAAATACGTGAAATATTGTATATTTGTTCTAAGCATCAGATATATTTTTTAGATTTTTCGACCTGCCTTTTATTATTATTTGAACTTATAACTAGCAAAAAATTATCTTTGTAGCTGCTTGCTATATGGGCATTTTCATGGGTTCCGTTCGACCGTCAAACACATTTAAAGTAAAAAAAAAATCAATATAAAACGGATTTTTATTTTGACAAGAGGTTTAACTTATAGCTCGTAATTAGCTTTATAATTGGTGCTAAGGTTGAATTCGGGCAATTTTTTGTTTTCAAAATAATTGCAAAAAACCAAGGTGTCGCACGTGACAAAAAATTCTGCTTTCGTGTAAATGCCCATGTACAAGTGAGCAAAGCTCGAGAACGGCTTTTGTGAGCACGCAGATATGAAACAAGTCATGTCTTTGGAAGAAGAAAATCATATGAGCACAATTGGAAATAGGTTTTGAAGAGTAGTCATATATATTCAAAAAAAAATCATGTTTCAAATATAAATGTAAGAAGTTTAACCTCAAATATCTCAAAATCTATAGTCATATAAGCAGATCCGTTTAGTACTTTCGTTTTAAGAAGACTATGAAATCCAACGCGACAGAGTCAATATTCCCGGGTATTATATATTTTAGAATTGTAGCAAAAGTTCAGGAATCTTTTCCAAAAAACGTCATTTTTTTTAAGATAATGTGCCATATGGAGAAAACTATTGTTGAAGAAACTAAGAAATCTTGGTGAGCAGAAGACAATTGAATTTATACAAAAAAAAAGTAAAATTTCAAAAATAGTGGACTAAGTTGCTCATGTAGGCGTGGTTGATCTCATTGATATATTTATATTTCCATATCTTATGAAATAAAAAAGTGAGGGTTGTTTTTACCGTTCATAATACTAAACATCTAAAGCGACAAAGCAACAAAGACATATTTTAAGACTCCCCTTAGGCTGAAGCTTTGGGGTACTTTGTATCCCCTTTATTTTGCAAGCGATGATATCTTCCATACAAATACGTTGTAAGGAAAAAGAAATCGTTATATCTCGATAACTCAAATGGTAGTTAAATTCAACTTGGTACAGTGACTTAACTTATTACGGTCTATCGGGTATATTTATATCCAAAAGAAGAGTACATTTTAAAAAATCATACCAAGCGACAGGTAGGAGGTGTTGTGTTTTTTTGATTAGAGGAAGGATTGGTCTAAAATATTTTTATTTTTACGAACTTCTTTGATTAACCTGTATTTTTGGGAGGTAGAATTTAGGTAACATATCATATACTTTCCAAAATTTTGCTGGAAAATCAATCCTGGCGAATTTGAAGACTTAAAGAAAAAAGCTCGAAACAAATTTAAAGATCTTATGTGACATGCTATAATAAAACAGATTTGATTGAATGAAAGGTTGGACGATAATTTTTTTTTTTTTTTGTCTCATAGAGGGCTATTGGGTTAAAATTTACACAAGCCATATCTCCGGTGTGCCGATAGGGAAACATTTTTTTCTTTTTTCATCAGCATGTTCTATTGATCTTCTGTCCTCTCACACTAAATTTTAACATAATTGTACGGACCCTTCTGGTACCAGTCTTTAATGGGTTAAGGAAACAAAAGAAATTATTGAGGAAAAAGCATATCGGCTGAGTAAAGTAGACATGGCATCAGACGATCAGCTCACGATCGTGTCATAAAAAATCAATACTTAATGCTAAAAATAGATTATTTCTATACTTGTACAAAACAAGTGGCTTCCTAGCCTTAAAAGCAGTGTCTCTCAAACTTTTTTAAATTGTGATGCCAAAAAAAACTAAGAAAATCAAACGACCCTAAAAGTTCTAACTTAATGAAAGAGAATTTTGAATGAATTTTTGATATATTTATTAAGTTATAAAGATAAATAATTAAACAAGCAGGGTAAAGAATTGCAAACCACACTGAAAAAAAAACACTGTCAAAACGCTGTCAAAAAATGGGAGAAAGTTCTACTTTTTTACGTTTTTTTCTGCCTTTTTCTGTGGTAAGTCACCACAATCTTAGCACGAACAGCTGCTCATTTTAATGAAACAAAAAAAAATTGTAACAAAAATTATGTAAAAATATATCCTCAGTGTATGTGAATCGTTATTTAGTACCTACGATTTGCAAACTCAAACTTAGACCCAAAAAACAAAACTGCTGCCATAACTTTAGCAGCAATGCAGCACGTGAGGGGAAATTTTAAGGAAATGAAATGAAAAAAAAAAGACAAAAGAATAGAATAAAAATGCGCAAAAAAAAGAAAACGAAAAATCTGAAATTTAAGTTAAATCAACACACAAATGCGGAGCTACATGCGATGACCAACATTTCATTGAGCCTACCCGCCGCAATTGTAAGTGAATGTAATTGTTTGCACTGTGTAACAACTGTGTGTGTGTGTGTGTGTGAGTGCGTGTGTATTCTTAACTTTCAGATTGTTTGAAATACAAAAAAAGATTCTGTGCTTTAAATTACCTTTTTTTGTTGTAAGCTACTTTTGTGGTGGCAGCTCGCATTTTAATGACTTGATTCTTCTTTTGATTTTTTGTGTTTCTTTCATTTCGTTTGGCTTTGCTTATTCTGCGTTTCACGAAAAAACACAAAAAAAATCTTGATCTTTTTTTAGCAATTTATTTATTTTCATTTTTCACTTTTTTTTTTTGGTTTTTTCGTCGGTGAGAAAAGAAAAAACTTTCGATTGTCTGTACCGTTATAGGACTGATTTTATTTTTTTTTTCTGTCTTTTTCGTCTTAAGTTTTTGGGTATGGTATGGTTATATATGTAATCAGGTCACTGCGGGAAAATCATGCTTTTGCTTGTTCTTCTTCTGCCATTGGCTTAAATTAGGTGCGCACTCACTCAGCTTCTTTCATCTTTCATGAAATAGAACTTTTTGTATTTAGCACTTTGCTGTGCTGTGTTTCATGTTTTCGTGAAATTAAATGAAATGGTTTTGTTGCTTTTTTGTATTTTTTTATTTCTTTTACTTGTGATTGCTGTTCAAAGATAGTCGTAAAAATGTTTTAAAAGTGAAAAGAAATTTAAATTTTTAACGGAAACGAATCAAGCATGAAAAATGCTCACAGCGCTGCAAGTTCGCTGCTTAAGTCTTTCGTTTTTTTTTTTTTCGTTTCAGCCTTACGGCGAGTTTACTTCTTAAACTTTTAGTTTTAACTGCTTAACAATAATTTTAATGATAAAAAATGTTCAAATTAACTGTAAGCGCCATTTTTGGTAGATATTTGTAATTAAAAAAAAAAAAAAAAACTTTTTTTAAATACTCGCAATTATCAATTAACTGTTTAAAGTCCTATCGATTTATTGCTCGTAAATGATGTTTGAAAATAAAATTTTTTTATGATTCTGCAACTTAAAAAGCCACGGGAGATTTTCCAGTCTTTTGCCAATAATATTACACTACTTTCAGTCACTCAACACTCAAATACACATGTAACTTATCACGAAGGCAGGCATCTTTACGTCACATTGCATTGAAATACACATAAATTTTGCTCAGAAAGTGTTCAAATGCAGCTGAGCTACTGTAAATTGTCTTATCTATGCCCCGGAAATGGACGTGGTTTATCGTATAATTTTATTATGTTTTTTTTTACCTTAAATGCAATTTTAACATTATCTCTCTTTCAAGAAAAATCATGGTTGAAGAGTATGCTCCAAAAAAAAAAATTAAAAACTTGGCCGGCTAAAAGAATATTTTTGATGGAAATGCACTTATATTTCAAAAATTCAAAATATATCGGACAAACATAGAAAAATCAAATCGTTAAAATTACAAGACGCTAAAATTTTCCACATCGAAAAAATTAAAAAATTCATTAAGTCCGAGGAAAATACCACATATAAATTCAAATGGCAAAGGAATTTTAACGAAGCAAATAACGCAGCCCAACAAAATCGACATTTTTCTTTATGCTTGAAGTGAAGAAAACTGCATTCATAGATTTTTCCCATCTGGCTATATTTTTTCAGAAAAATGTTATCAAATTCTTTAGTATTTTTCTATTATTTTTCTATAAATTTTGTTCCAGTTTTAAGTTAATGAAATTTTGGATTTAAATTATGAAGATATTAATTAACAAATATGTAGCTTCTGTAGTGTAGTCAAAGATTTCCCATTTAGGGTTGAATTTACAT
Source organism: Tricholauxania praeusta (assembly GCA_949775025.1). Classification (NCBI taxonomy): domain Eukaryota; kingdom Metazoa; phylum Arthropoda; class Insecta; order Diptera; family Lauxaniidae; genus Tricholauxania; species Tricholauxania praeusta. The sequence continues at coordinate 156,658,807 of OX459029.1, forward strand.
CCTAACTTTAAAACTTAAGGGAACATGCACAAAAAATAATTCAAAGTCTTAACTTGTCTTTCTTTAAATATCCTTTAATTAAGATATGGCAATAAATTGATAATAAACGCTCAAATTTTTCAATACAAATTTTTTAGAGTGCATAATAGTTTCAAAAGATATTGGCCACTCTTTTTTTACAATTTAGTTAACAAAAGTTTAATTAAATAATTTACAAAATTTCGGTTTATAAAGCAATGTACACGTAGGTCATGAATTAAGCCAAAATAATTTTAGCAAAATTCACAATATTTTGTACATAAAAAGGCATTGCAAATTTGAAAATTTTATTTTTAATTTAAAACCGCATACTTTCAAGTTGAAAATAATAAACTTTCTAAATTAATACTTAATTTATTATTTTTCTAAAGAATTAAATTTTTACAAAAATATTTTTCTACTATAAACATTAAATATAACTTTATAGATTAATTTTATCGTTTACTTTTAACGTAACTTTAAATTTATTTAAAATTTGAAAAGTATTAAAAATAATATTTTACAACTTTAATTTAATTTTAAAAAAGTTCAAATTGCATTTTTAGTATATATACGTATAAAATCACATTAAGTCAATGTGTATTCTTTTTTAATTCAAATCAAAAATGTTTCTCTTCAATTTAAACATTTTTGGCTTCGACGCTAAGTCATAAGCGTTTAGAGTTGAATAAAATATAAAATGATTGATTTTCCACTGAGTATACAATATGTCACAATCAACAAGATTTGTGTGCAAAGTACACAGCTTAAGTTTTTATATTTAAGTTTGGGCTTAACATTTAAGTAAATTAGTAACCATATGTTTTGAAAAATGCCTTATAAGTTTTTTGAAGTTTGACCGCACTTATACCGTAACTAGAAAATATTTCACTACACTTAAGAAACAAATTTTATAAATTAAGATGTTCGCAAATTTTTTCTAAAATTTTATCTTTATTAGTTGCTGTTATAAGATTAAATAATTTTTAAATAAAAAGGTGCATACAAAATTAAATAAAAATAAAGTGAAGTTTTCTCAAAACATTGGATGAATAAGCCGAAAAAATTTGAAATAGATTGAATGGGACAAAAATGTAGAATAAGTTTGAAAATGTGAGAAAAAAAATTGGAAATAAATTGAATCAGTCGACAAACATTAAAAATTGCGTAAGTCGAAAAATTTTCAAAAAGTCTAAAAATGTTGAAAGAATCAAAGAAGTTGAAAGTAAGTATTTGAATAGATTAGAAAAAGTTGAAAAAAATTTCAAAAGTTTGACTTAGTTGAAAGATGTTAAAAATTAGAAAATAAGCCAGAAAAAATTGAAATGGATTGAACAAGACAAAAAGGTTCAAAAAATCGAGAATAATGGCATGAGCTTGAAAAAGTCGAATAAAGTTGAATAAAAATTAAAAATGTTCAAAAAGTCGAAGATGTTGAAATAATTTGAAAAAGGTAGAAAAAATTGTACATATAAAGTTGACTTGAAGTTGGAAAAGTCGAAAGAGGTTGAAAAAGTCCAAAAAATTTAAAACAGCTTGAAAATATTGATAAGGAATGCATAAGTTCAAAAAACTTTCAATACATCAATTGAAGGAGACGAAAATGTTGAAAAAGCCAAACAAAGTTTAGAAAAGTTGGCTAAGTTAAAAGAGGTTGGTTGAAAAGTCAGAAATAAGTTCAAAAAGGTTAAATCAACTGAAAATATAGAAAAAGTTTAAATTGAGCAAAAAAAAATTTAAAAAGTCAAAATAAATTGAAAAAGGTTGAATAATTCGAAAAAGTTTGATAAGGCCAAAAAGAAAAGAACTGAAAAAATCGTAAGAGATCTAAGAAAATTTAGAAAGTCGGAAAAAATACAAAAGGTATTACCCCATGTAGCGTTACATTTTCGACAATTCGCTCTATCACATAATTGTTTTCAGACCTGATAGTAAGGATGTCCACAAACCATAGATCAATATTAAATGATATTGTGGTGACACTTTCAGCGAGACCTTGGATTGTCGTTGTTCAAGATTTGGCTTACAAAAATTTATATTGTGATGGCTAAAATGCCCCACATGAAATCTATGATTCGTTAGCAGGTGAGTATCAGGGTACAACCGATCATCATATATTCTGCTGAACGAGCATACGGCTCTGAAATACGAGTGCCATGGTGTAGCCAACAAAACAATCGCTCACTAGGGCAAAGTTGAATGCTACTTTATTTGTGCTATCTGCGGTCTGTCTACTATTGCAGTGGCTGGCGAATTCTTTTCCTCCGGTTTTCGGATTACATCTGTTTTGTGACTATAATATAGTCCACATACAGTACCGCTCAAATGCTTTTCAACTGAAATTAGTTTTGAAGAAATATCAAACTATTTCAATTAAACAATAACTTTAAGTTTAATTTATGTTACTTTTATTAACTTCACTTATTGCTGATTTTTTAACAAAAACCAAATTCGGGTTGAGATTGACAGACTGCGTCGGCCAAGATTTTACAAGCCTTGAACTATGATTTCGAACATTGTCAAGTTGAATTGTCCAAGAAAGTGGCATGTTCCACTCAGCAAGTAGAAGAATAACATTCCTTAAAATATTATTGTAGCCAGCTGCCATCATCGTGCTTTCAATGCGCTTATTGGGTCCAACTCTATCCCCAAAAAAACTGCTTCACACCATCACATTCCGACTTCCTTGTTTAATCCTAGGTGTTCTATATTTGGGATTGAGCTTTGTACACTGTACACCTCTTTCCAAAAACGGAAACTACGATTAATTTACACTTTTTTTTATATTGTTACTAAATATTAAAAAAACTTCAAAATTTTTTTAGTTTTTTTTTTTCCAACCCCATATGTTATGTAAATTGAAATATTTATTTTTTATTCACCCTATATGTTTAATTGCGATTTCTGCACAAAATTTTCTTAAAATTTTTTCAAATTTCTTTTAATAAAATTTACAGCTGCAAAATATTAGAAAGTTTTGGGTAAAACAAAAAAAAAACTCCAAACATTGTTCGAACAAAACTTCTGTACAGCGTAACAACAAATGAAATCATATGAGAAAACAATACCAACAACAACAACAACAGCAAAACAACTGAAGAAAAAAATACAGCAAAAACAATTCTTATGATGAATTGAATTTTATTTCAGGCCTAACTATAAAGTGGAGATTACCCAACACTGAAGAAAACTAAAAAAATAGCAAGATATCTACATGGGTACAGTTGTTAATGCAGTTATATCAATATGCATTAGACTGTACGTTATTTGCAAAATTTTTACACAGAGCTGCTCACAGTGGCTTAATGGCTATGTTAAAAAAATAACATAAAATTATTTTCATATAAATTCTGTTTTTCAGTGTACTTAAACTACTTCCTTAAAAGCTCATAATAAAGTTTATAAAAAATAGCTCAAACATTTTTGTGTAAATCTTTTCGTCTTTTCGAGCAATAAATTACAGGCATGGTCATGCAAATAGCACAATTTTACCAAAAAAGTTAAACATTTATTTTTGTCATAAAACAAAGTAGCAACATAAAAACGAAATTACTCAATTTACAACTAATAAAAATGATTTAATAAGCCTAAATGAAATTTCGCAAGGTCTTGATATTGTTGGTGAACTAATATGACTGGGACACGCAAATAGCAAAACTCGAGAAATCTGTTTGAAAAAAAAACTAAAAAAATTTCTAACTATAAAAAAATAATGTTAAATGAACGGTTGCACTATAAAGTGGGCAAAAAAACAAAGTTTTTTAGTTCAAAAATGTACAATATTTTTAAAAAAAAGAAACCAAAAATATGTACACTCAAAAAAATTTTTTTTAAAAATCGTATTCAACTTTTTTTCAGTGTATTTTTGTTTTGTTTTAAGTCAACTGAAAAAAAAAAAAATTTCGTGACATTTTTTCGTTGAACTATTAATTTTCTAGTAAAAAAAAAAAATTTTTAAAAAAAACTGCTTGGTGATGCTACACTGCAGCAAAAAATAAAAAATTTGAGTCAATTTTTTTTTTTTTTTTTTCTTTTATCAAAATCCTTGATTTCTCAAACTTCTCGAAAAAAGTAACATCATCGTGTAATAACGTACAGTCTAATGTGCACAAATTAAAATTACCGAATAAATGGGTAAAATTAATTTCCATAATATTCAATGAATTTTGATAATAACAAATTGATAAATGACTAGGCTACACATTATAGCTACCACTATTACTAATGATTCTTTTTAGGTAATTTAGACAAAAAATTTCACTCTTCTTTTTTTTTTATTTTGATAATTAAAAGTGATGCTGTTACAAGCGCCTAAAGTCAAGCGCAGGCAGCGCAACCAACCCGAAAGCTTAAAAGTAAAATTTTTCATTTCAATTTTTTTTCGTTTTTTTTTTTTCATTTCTTTCCTTTAAGTCTTTTTCAAAGTTACGCATAGTGATAGATAAATAGATACTAAATTGATAATCAGTTGCAACAACAACAACAGTGGTAGCAATAGTAGCTGCAACAAATAATGACAGTTGTGACTGCGACAAAAAAAAACATTTAAATTATATAATTAATAGAAGGAAAAAAATAAAACAAAAAAAAATTGTAAAATCGAAGTAACTCTTCTAAAAAACATTTTAACTTAAGGTATATATTATACAAAAAGCAATAATAACAACAACAACAACAAATAACTTTTTTAGATACTTTGAAGCTTCTTTGCTTTGCTGTTATAACCAACGTTTCGTTGACTGCAAGAAATTGTCAAAGAAACTGAGAAGAAAAAAAAATCAAATCAACTTCAGTTTATTTTTATGGCTAAAAGCATTTGCGAAGAAAGTTATAATTCAAGTTAACAGAAGAAAGCAAACTTTACACTATTTGCGTGTGTATGTGTGTGAATGTGTGTGTATGTGTGTTTATAGTAAATGGAAAAAAAATAAATAAAAATAAAGAAGAAAAAAGAAAAAAAGAAAAACGCAAGAAAAATAAAATAATTCTCCCATGGCAAAGCAGCAGCCAAAGTCTTTGCTTAGCGCAAATACAGTTAGCGAAATCATAATGAAACTTGAAATTTTTTTGAAAATTTACAACTGAGTGTTTCAATTTCAAAAAAAAAAATCTACGGAATACCGTAGCATGTGATACTCTCCCAGATATTGAGTTGCCAACATGTCGTATGACCAACACGAAATGAATTAAAATTAATGTTTCTATTATAAAGGGTGATTTCTTAAACGTTTGGTTTTTGAAAATTAAAAAAAGAACAGAAAATTTGCAAAATTGAATGAAATATTTATTTAAAGTGATACATCAATTTCTGCCATTTACTACTTAAAGATTATTTCATGTAAATGTTGTAAATGTTGGCCATTCATAAAGTGGCAGTAACCCCTTTTTGATTGTCTTACATATGATTTTCGTTTCGTCGCTTCAGACCACTTACTACTATTTAATGGACGGACAACCGACATGCATCTTAGCGAATTGTATGCGGCTTTTCCTCTGCTTAACTATCACAATCGACGAGCGACAATTTTTTTGGATATTTGTGCATCGTATTGATCAATTATTTCGCGTTGGATGTTTGCAGCAGCCTTACGAGGATCCAATTTTGCCATGCGCACAATCTGGCGATCCTTGTAACCAGAAGTCTTACGAGGTCCCTTTTTGCTAGGAACATTTTCTGCTGTGTCATACTTACCGAAATGATCAAGTGCATTGAATACCATCTTTCGGAGCAATTTAGCTATGTTGCCATCGCCTGATATCTCATGGCCGTCTTTCGAAGCTCAACAATTGACTTACGCATGTCCGGTGTACAACTTTTGGCCACTATCCATGGTTAAGGATACACCAATAAGCAAATTCGGCTATGAAGTGTTCCTATAAGCAATGACAATATCAAAATATTGTTTCTGGAATCTTTTATCAAGTTTTTCTTTTAATTTTTTTGTAAATTATTTTTTTGTTTCCAATTAGTTGACTCAGTCAAATTTGAGGTTTGAGCAGAAAATCTCTCATAAAACTTTTTTATGCTATGAACTTAAATTCAATTATGTTCTTTTTATTAAGCTTATATGTTTCACATTTATATTATGTATAAATTTTCTCGAACACATAGAAAAATAAATGAGAAAAACTACCAATATCACATCGAATGATTTCGTTTCCAATTAGTTGTCAACAGCTATATTTCTAATTATAGCCTTTTTTTTGTTCTTTTTAAAAATTTTATAAAATGTTTATAGATTTTTTTTTGCGCAGAAAAATCGAATGACTTTTTCAGCTTTTTTTTGCAAACATTGCTGAAATATGCGCAAGAAAAATTAATTTTTTTTTAGTAAATTCAGGTCTCCATGACATAAAAGTACATTTTCAGTACTGATTCAGTACTATTTCACAAAACCATCTTTATTTTCAACTTCATTTAACTTTTTTCAAGCTTTTCAATCTCATTCAACTTCTAACGTATTTTTCAACATTTTTTATATTTTATCGACTTTTTAGCCTTTTTCAGCGGATTCAACATTTTTCAAGCTCTATCAACTGTTTTATACATCTTAAATTTTTCTCGTTTTTTCAACGTTATTCACCATTTTTCAACTTTTCCAACATTTTCCATATTTCTTCGGCTTTCTAAGATTTTTCAACTTTAGTTAACATTTTCCAAATTTTTTTTTTTTTTTTTCTTTTCTGAACCCTCTTTACACTTTCCAGAAGTTTTCAACTTTTTTCGATTTTTTCAACCACTTTCAAATTTTTTTTTAAATATTCTCCATATTTTTTTTTTTTGGGCTTAATTCAAATTTTTTCAATTTTTTTCTATACTACTCGCTCAACCTCAAAACGAAAAACCAAAGTTGGGTCGGTCTCCTGGTACTTGCAAATTATGCACAATTTGAAGGCGTTTTAAACATTTTTATACCTGAACGACATTTTTAAATATTCCTATAAAATTTTGGGCGACTTCTAAAAACTACGCAGAAATTGAATATAACTCTTTAAAACCCCAACAATTGGACTTTTGACTAACGCGACGAAGGAGATTTGTTTTGCCGAATAATCTAACAAAATAGATTTTTTTTATTTTTTAAATTTCGACAACATGAGAGTTGTGGTTGCAACTCAACTCGGAAAAAGTTTGGAACTAATTTTTCGAAGATGCATTTTTTTAAAATCATTTCTAATGCAATGATTTTCTTACAAAAAAAAAGTTCTATGTTTGCTAGAACAGTGCATTTTAACCATAATCTAAACAATATATTAATCGTGAATTTTGAGCAACAACCCTTAACATAAGTCCTCCATATATAGCTCGCTGTAAAAAACAAACAACCCGATATTTGGTAAGAAAGTCGTCGTTGAAGTTGAAGCTAACGACGAAACTCTTACTTTACAACAAACATACACACACACACACACGCGATAGAAGCCCCGTCTTGACAAAAAAAAAAGCAAAAAAAAAAAAACAACAAGAAAAACAATAACCAAAACAATCTTGGCCAGAACGTCATAACTTTGGCCAACATCGTTATACGGCAAACAACAATGGTAAAAACAACGAAATGTTTTGGGAATGGAACGCGCGACTGCGATCTGCAACACGACCACGCTCAAAACCAATGCAAAAGAAAGAAAGAAACAAAGAAAGACTTTCATTACAGCAAAGAAAAAGCAAAAAAGAGCTGAGAATCAAGAAAATCGACAGCAAGAGCGCGCGCGAGAACCCCAAAAGAAAGCAACGACGACTTTCAATGACATGGAACGCATTGGTAATTGAGAAATTCATGGCGAAGAGAAAGAAAGAAAAGAAGCTGCTTGGCTGCTTGGCTGCTTGGCTTCTTGGCGCTTAATACACCACAACTTGGCTTGGCTTAACTCTTTGGTAGATCGTTCGTTCGGACTGTTGGTTAATTTTTGTTGGTTGTTTGTTTGGGATAAGCGGGCGCCCCGACGATGCACAACGCGCAGACGTGCAAAGCGAGTCGAGGAATACGGTAACACTTTTAAAACAAAGCGGAGCATTTCACTCACAACAGAGCAATAATAACAGAGAAAAAAAAACACTTTTGGTGAACATAAAAGAAAGCACAAAATATACAAAAACAACAGCAACAACAATAAAAACAAAAGATACAAATTGCCAATTGAAGAACCCAAGAAAGCAAAAACAACAAACGAAAAGAAAAAAGTTTTTGGGTTTTCTGATTTTTTTCAAAATTTTTTCAAGTCTTTCGCGTCGCACCAAGCGAAGCGGTTGATTAAAAAAAAAACGCGTGCACGTTGTCGTCGCAAGATAAAATTTTTCTTTAATAAAAATATATTCGATTTTTTTTTTTCAATTACAAAACGTAGTATTATTTGTACAAAATCTGCAAAAAAAGAATTCATAGTGTGGCTGAAGCAGAGAAAAAAAAAGTGATTTCTTAAAAGAAAGTTCTCTCATATAAAAAAAAAAAAAACTTTTAAAAAATTCAACACAAAAATGTTTACAATAAAAATTTAAAAAAAAGTGTTTAATTTTTCTTTATAAAAATAATTAAAATAATGACTTACAGAGAGCATTGTTTTCTAGGATACTATGTGTTAAACAGACAAGAATTCTGATAAAGTTTTTTTTTTCGAAAAAAAAAGTGAAAGTGCTGCCAGTTTACGTGCACATATACGCGCACACAAACACAAACAAATACAATTTTAAATATACAGCAACAATATTTTGGATTACTTTCTTCTACTTGGCTAACAGCTGCAGCAATCATCTTCTCAAAAGCCTTAAAGGATTACTTTCATCATTGATATTTTGGAGTACGCAGCATTTAAATTCTCCAGTTGTCATCAATGGATTTGGCTACCAATGAGATGATGGCACCGAGTGTCAACGCAAACTGTCAGTACTCTACGCGTTATTGTTGTAAGTCTCGAAGTTTCATGAAGTTTTTTTGTATTTTAAGCACAAAAAAAGCACGAAAAATATTTCGCGCAAGCTGCGTGTAACGTTTGAAATAATTTGTAAAGAAATAGAAAAAACAGCTTAAGTCGACTTAAGACTAATGAAGTTATAAGCAATTTTATATTAGTGCTGTTTGAAAGTACACTTTTATTTTGTAGTGATTAGCATTTGTTTAGGTCTTAATAAAGCTCCAAAATTTAAAAGAAATTTCATCAAGAACGTATGTAAAATTGTGCTTAACTCTATATGTCGTAAGTCGACTTAAGCTGTTTTAGCTTTTAAAGATTTTTTTCTTAGTTTTTCTTACACATAAAATTATGTAAAGTTTTGAGGCATTCCATCTAGTGTCCTTCCTGCAAACCAGAATGGTTTTTAAGCTTTTAAGCTCGATAGCATTTAAGCTTAAAGCTTATTAACAAAATTTAAGTTTCAGAGCTTTTAGCCGATTTTTTCCATTTGCGCGAATAATGTTTCTGAGGAAAATAATATCGAATGTTCGGGAAAGAGCTTAGCTTCGGAGCTATAGCGAATGCAAGTGGCTGATATAGCTATACTAAAAATCGTTAGAAGTTGCGTACCGCTAGGCGGATTTCCTAAAAATGGGTATTATATGAAACAAAATTTAATAAGCTATAATATGGATACATGACAATTTTTTAAGATTAACCTTATTCAAAAAAACGATAATTTTTCCAAAAAAACAAATACGAAACTTATTATATGATTTACTTTTTTTAAAAGCTCAATTCACATTCTTTTAGCTGATAAATTATTCATATATGCATTACATTATATATACATTTTCATTAGAAAACATATTATAATTTATTTGAAAATTTTGAGATACACTGGCATGGGCAAACATTTTATTAAAAGAAACTTGATTTTCTCCATGATTTTATAAAGTTTTTCTACAAAACCAAGGTTTTAAGAAAATTTATTGGTTGGGTTAATTTGTTCTCCGGTAAAAAAAAGGGTTGGATAAAGAAAACCAAACATGCATTTATGTTATTTCAATTGAAAGCATAAAAATAAAAATTTTTATATTTATAAATATACATTTTTTTTGGAAAAATATGATTTTTTTGTAATATATTTCGAAAATATAAGAAAATCGTCATATCTCAAAATTATTGGCAAAGTTATCAGCAACTATATAGCAACATAAAGTCACTTAACTACCTTTCATATGACAGCCACATTTTGAAAAATGGTAAAGCAATTCCCAACTTATAACGATTTTTTTGAAAAACAATATACACGACCATCGAAAGCTATATCTTTGAAGCTAGATCATCTTACCACTTTTGATTTTGTGTGAGGTATAAGTATTAAAACCTTCCTAAAAGAAACTTACAGCGCTCTGCCATACAATTTACAATTCCACTCGCTACTAGTAGTGTTTATGGGAAGAGTTTTATAGAAGCACTATGCTCCCAGAGAAGATAAATAACACAAGAATTGACTAGAAAATTTTGGGTTTAATAAAGAAAGGAGAAGAACTTCATAAGTAACTTATGCACCTTCAATATAAAAGCAAATTTCATATACTAACTTTTGGAAATAATTTGTTATAATGAAATTCTATTTTACTATTGCATATGATGTCAAATCAGTGTAGAACAGTGATGGCATTTGGGTTTTTTTTTTTTTGGATAAATGATGTATTTTTGTCCTTATACCCCGAAAAAGTTTTGAGATTTTCATTGCTTTTTCGAATGCTCATGTTTTGTAGCTATCAAAACTTTATATATTTTGCTTATTCTCAGAATAAAAATAGATTAATAATAATATGAGGAGTAATTCACCCACCAATTTCACTTTAAAAACAGATCTAAATACATTTACATTAGGTTATTATAGCTATTAATTAGTACACCTTAGCATTTCCGGTAGTTAAGGTGTAATGGGGAAAAATCAATAAAAACATTGACACGCTGATTACAGAACTATTATGCGAATAATGCATTTATAGCAATTTATTGTTGGAAAAAATGGTTTGTAAAAGTATCAAGTATACTTGAGTCAAAAAAAAAGTCAACTCCGAAATTCTTTAGAGCACTTAATAATGATTGAATAATTTAATAGCAATGTAGCTATTTTCTGATCATTTATTAGCATAATTTCAGATTTTTATTACTTTAGAATCTCTGTGAAAGGACTTAAAAGTTATTCGTTTATATCCACGCTGCTCACCACTTTGCTATGCAATTTTGCTTTGGATTCTGATTGTCACACTGACCACAACAACAGATTTTTAAAATTTATGAAATGATGACCAAAACTGCTTCAGAATACTTTAGCGACTTATGTTATGTAGCATATAGAGTAGTGACTCAGTGGGTATAAGGGCATTGCGAAATATTAGAAACCAATTAGCAAACTAAAGAGCCTCATTTAATATTAAATCCACAAAAAATCACCATCATCCCTACAATATGATTTTTCATTATGAAACAGACAATCTCAGAAGTGAGAAAGACGATTGGAGTGTACTTTCACTAGTACTTTAAGCAAACGCTTTTAACAAATTTCAAATAAAACAGATTCCAAATGTGTACATACTTAAGATACAATCTGAGTATATGTATGCGCCAGCGTTGATTTGATAGGGAAAGATATATCAAGTTTTATATCTTCGAAAATTTAAAGCTCAGTTTTCTAGATAATCATAAGGAAAACTGCGTATTCTTCTATCTACGTTTTATCGAAAGAAACTAAAAAGAATTTGTATAATTTTTACTCAACAACTAAATTAAGTGATACTACATGAGAAGCGTCACAGGTCAATGTATGTCTTCAAATCAACTTTTGCTCACACTCTCGTAGCTATGAGTAAATTCATTCTATCACAAATATAATAGTGGTATTCATGTAAATGCGCAAGTTTCCCATTTGTGCAAATAGGCAATTTTGCGCGATATGTTTCACGAACGCCTTTCGAATATTTTGTGCGATTGTAGCAGTTGATGAGCATGTCATTTTTTTGTGAGAGAATCGCATGAAAAAAGAGAGTGACAAATACAAAATGTGTGAACAATAAATTTTTGCTGAGAGAATCATATGGGAAAAGAGAGTAACAACAATTGCACAATTAGCAGCGCAAGTTTGCGCTACCAAATTGTCGCACAAACTTTTCTAGTTTGTTCAAAAAACTTTTCATAAGATTTTTGACAGTTCGTTTGCGAGAGCGCAAAAATGCACAGTTTGCGCGCTTAAATGAATACCCATAATGTATAGTACTAAGTACGATCATTCCAATTTGTAATATATCATTAATGTCAAAGTTATTTTGTGTCTTTAGTGCTTTAGTATCCAATATTTGTTGATCTCTCTAACTATTTACTTTTGATCTTTTTCAAAATAATATTTTAATGGTTATTGGCATTGTGCGGATGTTCCTTCTTTGACTTTTTCTTAACTTCAACCAACTTTCAGAGTTTTACAAATCCTAAAAATAGTACGTTTCTATATCACGAATATTAAATTATCACACATAAGAATTATGTCAAAGAAGATTAAATCAAGTAAGAAAAAAAAGTATGTTGCCTTTGTTATATGAATATTTTGTGCTAATGTAACTTTGTGGCTGATTTTGAATTTTATGATTTTTGACTTCGATTTTGTTTCTACTTACTAATGTTTAATGGCCTTTATGAAGTATTTTTGAAAAATTTAAATTTTGATAAAACATTGATCCAAGAGACTGATAGGTTTGCAAAGGGACTGACATGTTTACCAAGAGGCAAAATAAATACTATTTCACTGCAAAATGAGTAAAATTTATTCAAGCGAATTGTCTCTTTACGGGCATGAAGTTTGAAATTTTGAAACGGAAATAAGGAGCTCTTCCGAAAATTCTAAAGCTTCCTAGGCCACTGTTTCACAAATGAAGTGTCATTAAATTTTTTTTTTTTTTTATCTAATAAGATTAAGAAATTGTTGTTCTGCATAATATCGCTGGATTTATAAACTATTGGATTTTAATGAGATTTTGTTTGAGAGTATACCTTTTTATTTTATTTTATAATAATCTATACAATACGATTTTCATTGACTTTTTCGATACATTTCTATTTTGTAGATGAGCCTACGAGTTTTTTGAATACATTCAATATTTTTCGATTTTCTGATGTTTTTCGATACCATCGACTTTCATGATATTTTTTTTACTAACTATTCGATATCGATAATATTACTATAATTTTCGATACTTCCAAACAATTTTCGACTTTTCCAATACATTTAGACTTTTAACGACTCAAACAATTTTCCTAGACATAAAAATAAAAAATAAGGAACCTACAGATTAACATTTATCTACATCTCACGCAAAAGACATCATAAGAAGCTACACTCACACGCAACAAAAATGTTTTTCTACCAGCAACGGCCAACAACCGAATGCAACGAAAGATTCAACGTTTCACAACCTGTAAGCTTCAAAATCCGTAGAAAGTTTCTTTAGTTTTTTGCCTTCTTCTTCTTTTTGTTTTTTGTTTTCTTTTTTTCTTTTCTTTAACATTGTTGTTTTGCTACTCATCATTGTTGTTGTTATTATTTTCTGTTAGCAATTCTCTAAGCTTACTGCCGCCGCTATCTGTAAGATACTGTGACTGACTCTCTTAAAGCGATCTCACAATGTTGTTGGTTTGTTCAGCATGTTGCTGATGTTCGGAACGTTGCTTGCTTGCTTGCTTGCTTGGTTTTGGAACATTTGCTGTTTTGTTGGTACTAACAAACTTAACATTGGTGAAGTCACTTCAAGTGAAATGTTGCTGGTGGTGCAGTGCGGCGGGGCAATACAAATACACACACAAAAGAGCGACACGAATATTAATAGGTGAAAGTTGTTTCTGACGTTTCACTAAACCCTTCTTTAAATTACTTTGCTGACGACTGATTCCATAGAGTGGTGGTATGTGGTGTGTGGTGTGTGGCAGCAGCGCTTCTTTTATACGTGAGATGTAGATGTTGCTACTTTTTATTAGTGAAGACGAAATTTTTTCTGTTGCTGCTGCTACTTCTACTTTATATTGCAATCAAGATACCTTTGTTGTTGTTGTTGTTGCATTCTACCATTTCATTTTTATGGGCTGTGATAAAGATTGTGGGTGTTTAATTGATGTTATAGGATGCCCACTACATCCTGTTTGATGTTTTAATGGGTCTTTTGGTTTTATTCCGCTGACCCAGTCAAAAATTCTTGAGTGAGAAGTTTATTGTACATTAAATTATTGCAAAATTAAATAAAATTTGGGGAATAAAAAACAAATGCAAAAAACGTAAGTTTTAAAAAAAAAAAAATTCCATACCATAGAGATTTGAACCCTGAACCTTCAATATAAGAGGCGAACACTCTAACCTCTGAGGTACTGAGTTTTTCATTAAGGGCAATCACGCCATACGCACTCTCTGCTTTCATAATTTCTTATTTAGAGCAGTCTAACCTTTGATTTGTAGAGAAGTTATGGTTTAAACGTCGATGTTTATTTCGCAATATTCGGAACTTTGGAACGTATTGCCCCATTTTAATCAACTTGGTGTCAGATTTCCAAGTGGGAGGTTAGAAGGGACATTCTACTTTATGGCATTCTACTTTCTAGTCAATTGCAATTATGAGAAGAATTAATAAAAATAAGCATACTTGGTGTGAGCCGTGTAGTTAGATAGGTCACATTTCAGTTTAGAACATTTTTTTGTAAGAGAATAACTAGTGGAAATAAATCAGAAAAGTTTTGGTCTACGAACAGCACAAAAATGTTATCATTAGACCGGTAATATTCTCTATAAAATAAATCAAAAATATTTCTGTTCAAAAATTACGAATGTAAGCACAGTTGACTAATTTTTCATGAATTTGAAATTTTGTTGTCAACTGTTTTTTTACGGCTCATAGGAAATGCTTTTTTAAAATATATATTTTCAACAAAAATTACAATAAGGATATATTTTTTAAAAATAGAAAATTATGTTAAATTTTGATTTTTTTTAATTTTTGAAAAATACTGAAAAATAGAATTTTAGTGAAATTTCAAACTTTAAAAAAATTAATTACCAAAAACAGAAAAATATGTAAATTTTGAAAGATATTTACCAAAAATTTATGATTATAAGTCCCGGTTTTTTTTAAATCAACAGATTACACCTTTGTCTAGCTAACTTGGATAAAAATAAATTTCGACAAAGAAAAACGATTTTGAAACAACCTCTAAATTAAGGAATTTCATAAGAATAAGATTTACAAAGGGATGTTTCTATTGAAATACTTCATTAACTCACAAGACCATGTGTTCGATTTTCAAGATTATGTCTTCGCTGAGTGTGACAGATGTCGATTTTCTGTTTCTTCTCTATACTAATTAGGAATTCATTGAGTTTTTCGATACTTTTTGATATTGTCTTAGGATGTTTTAGGATGTTAAAATGACTATCCAGATTTTTATGGAAATGTTGAAAAATTGATTCTATATGACGAAAAAAATTTCGAAGTCATCGCAAAATTAAACTTTTGGCAACTTTATAATTAAGAAGTAGTTCCTCTTGAGCAATTGGATCTTTGGTTTCTTAGAGCGAATGAATTAAACTTTAATTAATTCTTTGAAATTTTTAAAAAAAAAAATAATTTTTTCATAGTTTTTTCATTAATTGTATACATGTTTTTTTTTTTTTTTTTTGACCAGCCAATGTTCATATTTTAAAAATCTTATAGACCATAAGTGGGTTAAGAAAAATGCTTAAGGCATGGTAACTTTATCTTATATCGCAGCTCTATTATAGTAGCTTCAAGTTCAGGCGCTTACAAGTTCAATGCTTAACATGACGTATGTGCAGCAAAATTTTTATTTGAATAATTTAATATGTGTTATTAAAGTACACTCTGCAAATATCTTCATATAAAAATATATTGTATTGTTTTATCCCTTTATATATAAGTATTGGTAGAAACTACATTTTCATTGAAAACTCGAAAAAAACAATAGCAATCAGTGCCAAAAAAAATTTTCTGAAAACAAATGTCACTCTTCGACAAAACCTTAGGGAATTTAAGTCCATTGACATAATTTTGAGATCACAATTTCTTTATAAATTATGACGAAACAAAACGAAATTGCTCTAATCATAATTTTTAAATTTTTACGGTCCCAAAATTTTGTAAACGGATTTGGATTCCTTAGAGTCTTGTGTATAGTAAGAAATTTTTTAGATTTTTAAAAGACGCAAACAGTAAAATAAAATTTAATGATTGTAAACATTTAATTAAAAACTATGAAAATTTGAATTTATTTTATTTTTTTGAAAAAATCTACAAACTAGGTATTTACCAAGGTCCATTTTGTGATGTATCGGAACAGAAAATAATTTATAATTGTTAGTTTATTGAACTTACTGTTCAATACAGCGTGTGTCAACCCCACCAAAAAAATTACGCTAAAGAATGATAAATGCAACCCAATAGATGGGCTAACACAAGTCATGCTAGTTTCGTTCATTGTTAAGCGGGCTCATCAGTGACTTTTGAGTCGATTAGTCAAAATTTGTAAGCCTGCTTTGTTTTCGTTTTCACATAGATCTGTTGAGAATCAAAGTGACGCAAGGCCAGAAACCAAGACCAAAGCTAATTTTATTCTTTTATATATGCCAACGTTTTATTTAGATCGATTAATTTGTTCAAGATAGTACAAGTTCATAATATTTTATGCATTTCAGTAAATGTGAACTGCCGTTTTTGATAGCGGCATGTGGTATAATTTTGGTATTTTAGTTTTCATTTATAAGCACATTTCAATACCTTACTAATGATATATATGATATTCTTTGGCAACGAAGCTCGAACTATTACGCCCAATTTACAAGGTACTTTTTGATTTCTAGTACAAAATCTGACGCGATTTGGGTCTATTGAAAAATAAATTTGCACAATTTCACTGATTTCTGAATTTGATGTACGATTCATACTTGTTAAGGACCTTTAATTTCTAATAAAATACCATTTTCAATTGTAGAAAAATTTTGTTCAATGTGCCCAATCTATGTACTAGATATCAAAAATAATTTTATATTGGTAGTCATAGCTCTGGTAAGCCTTTTAACCCATTAAGGTTTATTGGGTAAATTTTTAACCAAAAGAAGAGTGCATTTCAAAAATCCTACCAAGCGAAACGTAAGAAGTGTTGTGGTTCTTAAAGCTTTTCTGGGTAGAGGGAGGATTGGTCGGAAATAATTATTTTTATTTTTCTGAACTTCTTTGATTAACATGTATTTTTGTGAGGTAGAATTAAAGTAACATATACATAATTTACAAAATTTTGGTGGAAAATCGATCCAGGAAAATTTGAAGACTTAAAGGAAAAAGCGCGAAAATATAATGTGGCATGATATGATAAAATAGATTTGATTGAATGAAAGGTTGGATGATAAATTTTTTTTTTTTTTTGTTTTTTTTTATTTTTGCCTCATAGAGCCATAGCCATATCTCCGGTGTGCCAATAGGGAAAAACATTTTTTTTTTCATCAGCAACTTCTATTGATCACCTGCCCTCCCACCCATTAAAGACTGGCCTTTCTGGTGCCAGTCTTTAATGGGTTAAAATCACGTGAAATTACCTTTAGAACAAGGAAATTGGTAAAGAAGTTATGTAGCCATAAAAATTTGAATATTAAAATCTTTCAGCTACCAACATTTTTTTTTTTTTTTGGTTTTGGTCCTCAAAAATTATGTTTATGTTTTCTTTATAATTTTTTATTTAAATTTATATAATTTATTTTATTATTTATAAGTCACAATAAGCCACAATGCAATGACATTCCCCTTCTCGCAATTTACTAATTTCAAATTCGCATAGCTGACAAAGGATTGCAATTTCGCACAGGGTTGCATAGGAGGATGGTTGGCTGCTAGATAATTAAATAGGTTTTTAAATAAATTTAAATATTATTTTACTTTTATTTATTTAATACTTCGCGCAAGTAGGCGATCTCTCTCCTGAATATAACCAGTGACTTTTTCATGTCACTGTATATGATCATCCATTAAAAAAGTGGACCTCTGTGCGAAATTTAAATCAAAATATAAAATCAAAATTTTTCTTGAACATTTTTAATGAAATTTTGATATCAGAAATATTATCGAAAATAATCGATAAATCGTAGGTACACTCAAATGATAGATTATCAAAAAATAGTCCAAAGTTCAAAACGTCATAGCTTTGCAATGAATTGCGCTAAAGAAATGTTGAAAATACCATCTTCTAAAAAAATACATAAATAACTGAATTTCATTAAAAGGAAGATGAGGTCCTTTTTCCGATGTGATTGTTACCACTTCACATCACAATGCGATTGTTTTTTTGTTTTTACGACTACAAACGGCTTCATTCTCTTTTATTGCAAATGCATTAGTATTTGAGTCTTCTTATGCTTCTTGATTTCTATAGTCGCAGCAACTGTATGGATTGGTGTTGTGCTCTGTCTCTAGTGCTATTGGTGTGTGCTTGCTTGTATTTGTGTTAAATTAACTTGAATATAATTATTACAAAGTGAAAGTTATGCTGACGAATGCGTCGTCGTCGTCGTTGTTGCTCTTCTTGTTTCTGTTATTGTTGTTGGCTTTGTTGTTGCTACGGCTGCTGCTGCTGTTGTTGTTGGTTTTGATAGTGATAAGAATTATAATTTGGTTGTTTTTTTTTTTGTCTTCTTTTTTTTTGATGAAGTTTTATTTTAATGAGTTTTTAAATTTTTAGAAAATAAAAGTGAGTTTTTTTTCTTCTTATAGAGCCTCAGGGGCGCGACAGAAAAAAAAATTGTTGATGATTAATGCCCAGTTGAACATTTTTCCATATGAAAGCATTAAATTTTTACTTTATTTTTTATGCTGCATTTTTGATTTGAAGTTTGTTGTAACTTAAGAAATTGATTTGAAAGATTTTCTTTATTTGCTATTGGCTAAATTTTGTATTGTAATTTTATTTCTTTAGGTGGAGTCTGTAATTACAGTTAAATTGTTGATTTTTAAATGGAAACTACTCATTTATTTTGGACAGCAATTTTTCTATAAGCCAGCTGTGTCTTTATTTTTTTTATAATTTTGTGCAAGAAAGTTGTATATCTAATATCATCATCATCCATTAAAATGAAGTTCGATATGATCCCTGGCTGCCAGACTAACACTGGTTTTATTGCATTGTCTCGTATTACATTAAATTTTTTACTAAATTGAGTTTCTGGATCATACAAAAAGAATTTCATTAATTGGCAGAGTTTTCTTCCCACATTACAGCTTATGATTTTTTGGAAAAACGTAAAAGTTACTTTAATTTCAATTGCTTGAAATATATGGATAAAGGTGAGGTCCCTTTCATTTTATTGTTCAGAGAAGAAACATTCATTTCCAATAAAAGCTGACAATGTTTCTGATAACAACTCAAAAGCCTAAGCGCATCAAGAAAAGTATTGAGTAAAGACTTTATTCTCGCCATTGCTATTGCCTCTGTGCAGGGCCGTCGCCGTAACCATACACGGGCCCCTCCTCCGCCTCACCCTAACAATTGTAAAATTAAAAATGATGTAGGATGGCAAAAGTAGCATAATTTTTCAAATCACCCGTCACTAAAAAAGTTTCACTTCAAAAATAGTATAATAATATTTAATTAATACATGTAGTAACTATGAATTTTGAAAATTGGTTTAATTTGTAAACTTAATATTTCGACAGTAGATACGAGAAATTCCATCTTAATTCGAAGACAAGAAAATCTTTTCACTCACTATATACGGCGAAAATTAGGTAGAAAAATACCGAATTGACTAAGCCAATGTTTGCTTGAGACGTGCAAACGATAATTTTTGAATAGCGATTTTAAGAATTTACGGACCCCTTCGAAGAACTGAGGGCCCGGGGGGAATCGTCCCGTTTCTTTCCCCCCCAAACTTGTCGTTGGCCCTGCCACTGTGTCTAAACAGCTGCAACAGTGCTCACCGAAAGGTATTCTTGATCTTCGATAAGCTGATCATTTTGTATAGGATGATTTTTTAAGCGTTTGGTTTTTTAAAATTAAAAAAAGTACAAAAAGTTTGCAATAGTGAATGAAATATTTATTTGGAGCAATACACCAATTTCTGCCATTTATTTTTTAAAGATTATTTTATGTAAATTTTGCCCGCGGCTACGCCTGAAGTGGTCCATCCGTAAGTTTCAATTTGTTACATGATCAGTTATCATCGTAATGAGTTTGAATATTTCGGTACGGGGTCTATTTATAAAGAATTTTTCTGTGAGAAAAATATATATATATATTTCTCAATATAGTCTCTTTTTAGGTCAATACACTTCGTTTAACGTTCCTCCAATTCTTTGATCCCATCCGAAAAATACGTTTTCGGAAGGTCCTCAAAATAGGCCTCTGTTTCGATGATGAGCTCCTTTCTGGTGGTGAATCTCTTTCCGTCGAGTCATTTTCTCAGGTTTGGAAACAGAAAATAGTCGCTGGGAGCCAAATCTGGAGAATATGCTGGATGAGGAAGCAATTCGTACTTCAATTCATGGAATTTTGCCATGGGAGCTGGGCATGTGTCTACGCGCGCATTGTCATGATGGAAGAGCATTTTTTTCCTTGCCAAATTTCTCTTTCAAAGCATCGTTAAAACGGTCCGATTCGGCTGCATAGTAAGGAAATCGATTCCATCCCAAAATTCGTTCATCCCAAAATACTGTCGCCGTAACCTCAACAATCTATAACTCTGAGATCGGCCAACATGATATCGTGAATTTTAGTAACCATTTCTGGTGTAGTGACCACATTTGGGCGTACAGAACGTTCGGCGCCACTTGTGCTTGTACGACCACATCGGAATTCAGTAAGCCATTTGTTAACCATTCCAAGGGCTGCTTGTCCTTGAGTTCAAACTCAGTTCAATTTAGTATCACCTAAAGTACCAGATATTTGAACGAGCTGCACTTAAAAGGAGAACTAAAAGTTGAAGTTTTCGCCTAGATGGTGAATAGTTCCAGTACCATTTTTGATTGCTCAGACAGATACTTAAAAATTTTAATAAATTTTGTCTATTTGAAATTTTTAAATGAAATTAAAAAAAGGTTAAATAAGTCGAAAAACTTGAATATGTCAATCAAAGTTTAAAGAGATCGAAGGCAGTAGAAAAAGTTCAAGAAAAAATTGATAAAGGCTGAATAAGTGGAAATAAGTTGATAAAGGTTGAGTAATCGAAAATATTAGGGAAAAAGTTGAGAAAAGTTGAAAAAGGTTGAAAAATTCAGAAGGTGAAAAAAAATTGAAAAGTCAAAGAAAGTTGAAAATGTTGGTTGAAGGTTGAAACAGTCGAACGCAGTTGGAAAATTCGATATAAGTAAGTTGAAAAAGTTGGGAGAAGTTGAAAGAACCGAAAAAATTTTATAAAGGTTGAAATAATACAAGTTTTATACTTGACTTAAAACTTCAAGCTAAATAGCTAAGGCTAAAAAAGCTGTAGTAGCTAAACTCTATAATAACTATTAATAAAAGAATTAAAGTTTAATAAGTCGAAAAAATTTTAGTAAAATACTCAAAAAAGTCGAAAAATATTGAAAATTTCGAACAAAGTTACAACAAAATTTAGCAAAAATCAACATAGATATTTTTTTTAAAAACAAAAACTAAGCTCAATTTTTTCGTAAACTTTTTCGTAGCTTCATGAGCGTTATAAGCCTAGCATGTGCAATTTTTGTATTACCAAAAAAATAAAAATTAAAGATAAACGAAAACCCGCTTCTTTTGCAAACTAAAGTGAAAGTTCTAAATGATGATAGCTGGCCTGGCCTGACTTGACAAACAAAGCAACGTGCTACCTGGTACCAACCAACTCTAAACTTCCAAGTCTCATGTTGCCACGCGTTTTCTCAACAGCAGCAGTGCATAGTAGTTGTGCGAATGCTGGTTTATGTGAGTGAGTGTGTGTGTGTGTGTGTGTGTTGGATTATTCATGGCTCTGCAACGAATGTTGGTAATGATGATGATGATGGCTCATTTGAAAAAGAAATGCAAGAAAAATATGTAAAAAAAATAACAAGTATTATATTGATAAAAAAAAAAAAACTAGAAAAAGCAAGAGATAGAAGATTTTATTTTCCATTTCATTTTTTTTTTTTACTGTGTATGAGAGTTTATATATTTCAATATGTTCAATTCAGAAACAACATAAATAGCTGCTATATTATTGTGTTACATGGAGGTTATATTGTTACTGAATTAACCGAATCATTTTCATTTATTACTTCTGTATTTCGTGAACTTTGACCTTGTATATTTTGAAATTCCATACACAAAGGGTTATCAGGTACGGAGAAAATTTTTCAAATAAATTATTCAAAGTAGTAAGAATTCGAGTGCCACTGGTGGCTGCTTAAAAAATTGAATCAAAAATCATCTAATAGATATTCATTATCCGATATCATTATTCTAAAATTTTTAAATATTTTTTTTTCTAATTTTTCTCATCAAATAGCGCTTAAAATTGTTTTTCAAAAATTGTGCCAAAACGCACACGTGCCACTGGAGAGGTTGAAAGTTTATTTTCGAATTTTTTGCTTTCATTTGGTATAGTAAAATTTTCCCCCACGATTGGTGCAAACAATTTTGTATAAAAATTTGCTTAAAGCACCTTCTTAGAGAGTTTGGGAAAAGCGTTTATGATATTCAAAACTCTTCCTTGTTAATGTGTAATATTCATTTGGAACTCTTTCCCATCGATTGTAGCTATAAATTATTTTATGAAAAATGGAACTAGAATCTTTAAAATTTGTCTACCAAATTCTTACATCGGTTGATGCAATAACATTTTTTTCTAAAAATTACTAAAATAAATGGTATTTTTTTGAGAAATGAAATCAAAATACCCCTTAAAGTTGAAATCTAACCCCAGCTGGTCTTATGATGAAAAGATGAAAAACTTGAAAACAAAAGCCCTCGCGCCATTTCGTGTCGTCCTTTTCGTATCGTCTTTTTTATAGAGCTGGGTTTACTCCAGTGTTTGACAACCTTTGTTGTTGAGAGCTGACACCCAATGTGATGATCTTATTTTGAATTTAGTGATCTTTAAATTTATAATAATGAGTTTTGATCTTTGTGATGATCTTTTTTATATATACCAGGGATGCCATCTATCCTAGTGATGTCTGTGTGTAATGAAAAATTGCGCAAGGGTGATACAAAATTTTGAGAGTTAATTTAACCAAAAATTTCATATCTTTTTTGATGTAGTTATTTGGCGTATTTTTTCTTAAGAAAGATTACTCAAAAATCATAAGTGCAGTGCAATCCCTAGTAGCATCAGGGGAAGTTAAGCAGACTAAAATCCAGCTTACAAAACAGTGATGTCCTTAAAATTTCTTTATATCAAAATTTATAAGACACTTTGACTTTGTAGCAAAATTTGGTTTTATAATATCTTGCTAGAACAAGATATAAGATCATAATAAAGAGACCGCATGTCTTATGAATTTATAAATACAGTATGTTGTATTTCCACTCGGCTTTTGAAGGCCTGTAAAAGAAGCTATAAAACCTTTTCTTGCTACTACGGATTAGTCATTAAAAATTAGAATTCATCTCTTGTATCTCCAACTAACTATGAACCGATTCATATGAGTTTGATATATTTTGTTTAGTGAAACTATAGTGAACTAAATTTACAAGCTGCTGTAAGTAATTCCAAACTTTTCTTAGAAAATATCGTCCAAAGTTTAATATACCTTTTTGGGCAATTTTATTTTTTATTCTTTATAACCATTCTTTAGTTATTTTCTTTGCTCTTATTCAAAAGATCTCATGTCGAATTTTCTCAGGGCAGTTTTAAATTTTTACTTGTCTGATTCTTATGTTAAGTCAGCAAAATTAACTAGGATTTACTAAAAACAAAATGATCTGTGAGACAAAATCACAAAAAAAAAAGCTTTGCTTCGAAAACTTTTCCTTTAGTAATATGAAAAAGGCACAAAGTTAAATCAGAGGAAAAAATAACCGGTTTCGTCCTCGGAATAATTTCCAAAAAAATAGCAACATCAGAAATATTGCCACGTATTCTGAAATCAAAAACTGATAAACAAATGTTATGGGCTTAACACTAAAAATATATGTGTACATCGTTTAAAAGGTTTTCTTGAGTAGTATACTATTTGCTAGACATCATTCAAAAACTTGATTCCGATGTTCTTTTAGATCAAATGTGGCAAAATAAGTACTTTTGTTATGTAGCCATTTGGATATATTATTTGTACATCGTTTGAAAGGCCTTCGTCAGTACTTCAATCTCAACGACACAATAAAAAGCATAAAAACAGTTTCATGTAAAGCATTAAACAGCTTGCAACCTCCATTGGTCGAAATACGTACGTTCCTATACTCTCTATGTATTACCTACAATATATAAATATTAAAAAATATCCTATCAAATGGGTGAATTAAATGGCCTGCATTTAACTTTAGCTCAAACTGAATCTTAAATATAACAAAGGTCTTTCAAACGATATACATAACTCACAAAATATTCAGATTCTCCGTTTGACCACTATGTACTGTGTTATACAACATTTTTGTTGCGAAAAGGGGCTGTAAATAACGTTTTTTTTTTTTGCCAAAAGTAGGCGTTGTCATGACCCAGGAAAGTACATTTAAACGGATAAGCTTATAGACCGATTTTATTGTAATTTGATTTGGAGATAGATTGAACCGAACGAAAGGTTAATGAAAATTAAATTCTTAAAGTGGGCGTGGCACCGCCCCTTATGGAAAAAATTCGCTATACCGATTTCGATGAAATATGGTATGGAGACAGACTGATTCTTGAGTAAAGAAATTTGTATTTAATGGGGCGGTGCCACGCTCTTTGCAGGCAAAAATGTTTTCAATGCTAAACCAATGGACCGATTTTGATAAAATTCGGTGCAGAGCTAGAATGAACCCTAAAATATATCAACTTTTTGATGGGCGGAGCCACGCCCTTAATCAGGAAATATGCTTTTACATCTAAACTATGGACTGATTTTCATGATATATAGTGCGCAACCGTTTTTACTGCCCCAACAACAAGCCGTCTTCTCGAGACTGCCGCTGCGTATATTTCACTTCAAAGAAGTTGATGAGCATGCATTTTGTTACAGCGCTGTGCTACTTCCTCCACTGGGCTTATCATATTCTGCCACTTCTTCTTATTTTTGTGCACAAAGAAAATACGTAAAATCAACTACCATTGGGGCTTTTCGTTTTTGTTAAATTTCTTGCTCCTCAAATGTTGCCAATAGAAAGTGAGACCAAATACGTGTATCTAAATAAATGACGTTAAGTGTAGCCATATAGATAGATAGATACATATGCATCCGTTCAAATACAAATCTTATACATTGGAGATACAATTTCACACGTAGCTATGGTGGCCATGTACAAGCGCGCATGTATATGAGAAATTTTGAAGTTTGCTGTCAACAACTTGCTGGTAAATAAAAACTAACAATTATTGTTGTTGCTATGATTTTGTTATTGTTTTTATTGTTGTTGTTGCTATTAGTTTATATAGTTAACATTTCTGTAATGGAATTTCGTTGATTGCATAAAAATCGTTGTATTTTTGTTTTTATTTATTTTTTTTTATTTTTTTAATCTGCCGATTGGTCATCCAGCTTTTATGCTGCTACTGCTGTTGCTGCTGCTTTTTGCAAGCTGTCTTCCAATACAAATCGTATGATTTTCACCAAATCAAAATCATATTTGATGATTAATTAAAAAAAAGCTGAAAAAAATACGCCAGCGGCCAACCGAAATGATAGAATTAACTATGGCATTGCATAACTGCTGACGGTTTTGATTGCTTTACTTTCTTTTTCAATTTTTCTTTTCATTTTTTTCTGAATTTTATTTTTAATTTGTGATTTTTATCAAAAGGCACAGCACAGCTATCGGATTGAAGAATTTTAATGGCAGCATTATAAAAGTTTTTGGTTTTTTTCTTTAACGAAATATAAAAAGTGCTGTAGAAAATGCTTCCTTATGTCTTATGAATTTCAAGTGAAATAATTAAAGTTACTCATACGCACCGTTAGACACTTGCCGGCTGCATTGTTATTCATAGAAGTGCGGTGCATTCTGTGCATTGTTGTTGCTGGCGAATTTGTTGTTATTTTAGAAATGGAATGCAGCACAAATTAATTTTGATAAAATTAAGGTATATAAAATGCTGGGGGGTCTTCATACGCAGTCTTTTAAATTGCACACTAAGCAATTAACAAAAAACCAAACTACGTATGAAGGCAGGAAATTTTCCAAAATTTATATTTTTTATTTAAAATACTTAGTATTCAATTTTCACAGACGTGAACAAGGTGTTTTGAAGTGAGTACATAAGTTTCCAACGCGTTAAAAAAGTTTGGACAAAGTTGGAAATGTTGAAAGCAAACGAAAATTCTTAAAGTTTTCGCTGTACTGCGTGCTTCGTTTTCATTTATCCAGGACAATATCTCAAGAACTAAGTAAGATAGTGAAAAATGTCTTAGGCAAGACTTATAAGATTTCAGTGATAAAAGTGATCTTGTCTTTGAGGTTGAAATCAATTTTTTTAAGGACAATTCGTGGTCAGCTGGGATTTTTTATTTCCTGAGTTATATTTTTTATTGCGCAAATTTGTATGCTATAGGAAAAAAGATATTTGTTTTGTATGAGAAATTTTTTTCTAAGGCTTAAATTTATGCTTATAAAAATCACATTCAACTTTAAATTGACGTTGGATATTGGTTTCAAGGTCAAAAGCAAGTTCATTGTTATTTGACCACCTAGAAATCTTATAATTTTTGCCTAAAATATTTATCACTATCTTACTTAGTTTTCGAGTTATTGGCCTGGGGAAATTGAAATGAAAAAGCAGATTATATTTTATATAAAAATCAAAAAATGTTGCAATATCTTGACAAAGTCAATTAAAACTTGAAAAGATCGATTTTTCAAAATTGGAAATTTATTGAAACAGCGGAAAATATGTTAAAGAGGCTGAAAAATATTGGTATGTGAAAAAATTTGAACCTATTAAAAAAATTTAAGTCAGATTTGAACCTGTGTCCACTGACTAATCCCAGTTGTTTGTTGTCGACGACTAGATGGAATTCATATCAAGGAAATTATTCGCAACAAAAATATTCACCTTTTTGAAACACATTCTTAGCAAATTTCTCTTATGGGTAATTGCATTTTTCAATTTTAGCAGTACTTCAGTTTTTTGGATCTAATTGTAAAATAGTTCTCTGAAATATTTCAAAACTACAATAAAAAACAAAAGTTGAAAGTAAAAGTTCCATATTCCATTTAATTTGGAATGATGTAAAACTTAAATTAACGGATGAAAATTACTTTAAATTCGGATTAAATTTGGATTAAAATTTAAAATTTGGATTAAATTTGGATTAAATTTGGATTAAATTCGGATTAAATTCGGATTAAATTCAGATTAAATTTGGATTAAATTAACGAATAGAAAGCTTAAATTAACAATTTCTTCAATATCACTAATAGATTCCTTATTTCTGTTCAAAACACGTATTTTCGAGAACATTAGACATGTTCAAAATAACCTCATCTTCAAGAATTTTTTTCAGAACCATCAAAAAAAAGAAAAACTTCTTGGGTTGCTACCAAAGCTACAAAATTTCCATTTTTCAAAATTTGAGTAAAAAAATTAAGAAAATTGCATTATTTTTCTACTCTGTGACGTAGATGGATTTGTATGGAACGGCGGCCATAAATAGTAATAATAGCGCTAGACTCTTAAAATTTGGCACATATGTTTTTTTAGGTTAAAACAACAAAATTATGTGAGTATGAAAAAAATCGTCTTACGTAAGCGCCTACCACCTATGGAAAGGTGGGATGTGTTTGACAAATTTTCTTCCAAATGGGTATCAATTTCCATTATCTTGGCAACGCTCATTTCAGATATATTAAAAATGGTGCGATACCTTTTATAGTTTTCAAGTTATTAGAGAAAAACCGTTTTCAGTGCTTATCTCTGCTGTTTTTGAAAAGGATTCGAATTTATATCTTGCATTCCGTGGAATAAAAAGGCGAAAAGCACCCCCCTCCCCCTTTCCCGTTCCCCTATATTTAATAGAACTCTCTTCAGAATTTAAGCAGCTCCCTGAAACTGTAAGATTTTACAATTACTGTAAAGGATTGCAAAATGTTTGGAATACAAAATGTATTTTTCCTTCAAATATTGCTATAGAAAAATTCATAAAAAAAAGTTTTTTAAAGCTACAGCTGGAGCTTTGGATTTTAGTTCAAGTCCCACATAATATAAGTGTAAAAATAATATAATGTTTTTTCTGTCCAAGTTAGCAAGTTTACCACTCTTAGCACTTTAATTTTCTTTGTTTTTATGGCAACGATCTCTTACTGTGCGTCAGTTCAACAAAAATCTACTGCCGTCCTTAGATATTACAAGTCTGTAATATATAGGGTAGCTATTGAAAAACTGAAGTACTATAATCTATATATAATCTATGCATAATCTTTATATAATCTATATATAATCCATACATAATCTTTATATAATCTATATATCAATCTTTTATACCTCCATCTTTTAGCGATAATATGACTTGGCAGTCTTCCGATGTTATGGCTGAAAGGTTAGCCAAAAAGAATCGGCAGGGTTCTCTACAAAATGCTTGAAATTTTTTGCATACAGTGATTGAAGATAATTACCTAAGTATAGCCATAACACCGGAAGGCAGCCAAAAGATACAAAAGATTGATATATAGATTATATATAGATCATATATAGATTATATATAGATTATTTATAGATTATATATAGATTATATATAGATTATATATAAATTATATATAGTACTAGCATTACCCTGTGCGCATCGCCTCACCTCAACCGTGGTGTAGATTCGATGTGCGGTCTGCGTGAAAATTGCATCCAAAAAATACTTTTGTTTGAGGACCACCCTTAGTATGCACACAAAATAAAGCAGTGCCTCTTAATATAAAAACCACGTGATTTAAATTTCATGAGAATCGATTAAGCGGTCTTTGAGAAAATGATATTTAAAAAATATTTTTGTGTGAGGGCCACCCTAAATAAAAGTTTTGTATCCTTAGTTTTGCCTCTTAACATAAGAGCTAATGTACGTGGTGAAAATTCGGTGTGAATAGACTAACCTGTCTTTGTGTATATGATATTTAAAAATATTTTTGTGTGAGGGCCACTCTAAGTATGCACCCTAAATAAAATTTGTATGATCTAATCTGTGTCTCTTCACATAAAAGCCATATGGTGTAAAATTTCATGAGAATCGATTTAGCGGTCTTCGAGAAAATGATATTTAAAAAATATTTTTGTGTGAGGGCCACCCTTAATAAAAGTTTTGTATCCTTAGCTATGCTTCTTAACATTAGAGATACGAAGTGTAAATTTGGTGTGAATAGATTTATTTATCTTCGCGAAAATGATATTTAAAAAAATATTTGTATGAGGGCCACCCTAAGTATGCACCCTAAATAAAATTTTTACCATCCAATCTGTGTCTCTTTACATAAAAGCCATATGGTGTAAATTTCATGAGAATCGATTTAGCTGTCTTCGAGAAAATTATATTTAAAAAATATTTTTGTATGAGGGCCACCCTAAATAAAAGTTTTGTATCCTTAGCTATGCCTCTTAACATAAGAGCTACGTGGTGTAAATTCGGTGTAAATCGACTAACCTGTCTTTGTGAAAATGATATTTAAAAATATTTTTATGTAAGGGCCACCCTAAGTATGCACCCTAAATAAAATTGTTACAATATAGTCTCTGCCTTTTAATATAAAATCCATTTGGTGTAAAGTCCAAGAGAATCGATTAAGCAGTCTTTGAGAAAATGATATTTAAAAAACTTTTTTGTATGAGGGCCACCCTAAATAAAAGTTTTGTATCCTTAGCTATGCTTCTTAACATTAGAGATACGAAGTGTAAATCCGGTGTGAATTGATTTATTTGTCTTCGCGAAAATGATATTTAAAAATATATTTATGAGGGCCACCCTAAGTATGCACTCTAAATAAAATTTTTACCATCCAATCTGTGCCCCTCAACATAAAAGCCATACTGTGTAAATTTCATGAGAATCGATTTGCCTGTCCTTGAGAAATCGCTATTTTGAACATATTTGTGTATGAGGGCCACCCTAAATATGCACCCAAAATAAAAGTTTTATAGCCTATGACACCCGCCCGATCGATACTAACATACTGTAAAAATTTCATCAAAATCGGTTGGATAGTTTCCGCGTGCATAAGAGACAGACAGACAGACAGACAGACAGACAAAAAATGAATTTTATATAATAGATAGTTCTAACAGAATGAAGCCATCCTCAGTACGACAATGATCCTTTTACGTTTAACTTTTGGTAAAAGAATAAAATCAAAAAATACGGAATTCGTTTGATTTCCGTGTTCACCGTTTTTGACAGCACCAGAAATTTTTGTTGTGGGGTTACTTAAAAGAAATATTTTAATTAAATAGACCTCAAAAAATTTCAGCACTTACAGAGATCATTCAAACCAAAATTCGTTCAATAGGAAAATTTTCGTAGGGTCATGAAAAATACTGCCTAAGCTTGTGAGCAACAAAACTCTGAACTTTTGAGAGATATTGTCCTTCACACAAAATATCAAGTATTTAGAAAATGTATCTCTGTTCAACTCAGTGTTTCATTTGCCACCCTGTATTATTCACATCAATTTCACTTGTTCGAGTAAAAATTCAATATTGTTGCTCATACGCCGCGTAAAGCAGCACAAAGTGCACCGATGGTAACTACTTTATGCCAGCACCAACAAGTACATCATTATAAAGCAATAAAAATTCCCTCTCACCCCATTAGTTGTTGCAGCAGCATTAGCGAGTGCAACAAATGTTGTTGCTGCTGCCACCTGAACTCTACGATATGATGCAGAAATCGGACAAATGCTCATGAAAATTTCCCAAATTACTATTGTCGCTGCTGCTGCTGCTGCTGTTATAACTCTTACTGCTGCTGATGATGATTATGGCTAGGAATTTCCAGAAATTTGCGAGCAATAAACTGCTGCAACTGCGACTGCGCACCAGCAGCGAATTTTAAGATTTTCTATGCTTTGCTTTGACGAGCAACTTGTTGTTGTTGTTGCAGCGGCGCAAACCATATTTTAGATACGCGCTTGCAGTAAAGTACTCGTGTATCTGTATGACTTAAAGTATCTATGTGAGCGCACTCGCACTATGTGCATGAACGAGTAACAACTTGTTGCTTCTACATAAATCTTTCTTTCAATCTTTTTCTTCCCGCCTACCGCTTCTTACCTTCTTCTATGCGCCATCCGCACTTTGGAGAAAGTAAAAATGAGAATTTAATGTTTCTGTAGCTGTATCTGTTGAATACTTGTTTAGTTGTTGGTACACGCGAGTATCTGGAAATTATATATAATTTTTTCTTTTATTGTTTTAACTTGAAGTCACACACAGCGTTTGAAGCCGTTGACTTCGCTATTGAAAAACGGTCTTTCTTTTGCAGAGAATTATCTGGTTGTCGGAGGAGAAGCGTCGTTGGGTTGGGGTGCATGAAATCTGTTGCTTGCTGTCTTGCTTGACAGAGAGGAGTGGCTGCTGTATCTTAAAGATACTTCTGCAATATTTACACAATTGTAAGGTGAAAACGCGTTTTTCAATTTTCGTTTATTTTTATTTTTTTTTTGCTATGGCGAACTGATTTTTCTCTTGGCCAAATGTAGACTCACTCATTAATCGTAGATGAAATGAAAGAAATAGATTTACGATTATTCATAGAAATTTGATGTAAATTGTATGAAATTGACTTGATTTAATTGCTTGTACATTAGCGCCGCATGCACCCATTTGCAGATATATCATATGTCTGAATTTATCATTTCAATTAAGTAGGTTCCAAACACTTTAAAAACAATATCCTAATTTCAGAAGAAGTTTTTTGGTAATTTCTTTGATTGATTTTTTACCCTCAATCTATTCGACAACCCCTCCCCCCACGCCCCTCCCAATTTTTGTGTCAAATATTTCGTAAAATATGTGGGCAATTTTGTTTTCTCTTTTATACTGCATAACCAAGATCACTTACTTAGGCAGCAATGAAACCCTCAGAGTAACAGAAAACTCCCCCATCCTATATCATCGTGAAAACGATCTCAAGAACAAGAATTGCGAGAATATCGGGGAAATGCTGGAGAGAACTAAAGGAACTCTCTCCTGCGCACGTTGGAAGATTTTTATCGAGGCCCAATGCTCCGTGAGCAGATAAAGAACACAAGAGTATCAAGATCACCGAATATGGATCACTTTTGTAAATCGAAACTATGGTCTGTCTGACTGGCATGACTAAGTAACTTTAGTTTTTGTAATTTTTTATGTTGTAAAAATTAGTACTGTACTGTATGTACTGAACAGTAGGTAGCTCCAAAACATTTTAAAAGTCTTGTTGAATTTCCAAAATTTTCACAAATGGACTCTTTATAAAATTATTTCCAACTTTATAACATAATTCCTGTGCTTATTTTATTTTCCCACAGATATAGCAATTTCCTGCAACATAACTCTGTATCTCTGTGTTTCTCTACTTTTTCTTTCACTCTCTGGCTCTCTCTCTAAACCTCTTTCATACTTGAGCACACAACTAAGTTCTTTGTAGCACAGAAATTCTATCACTTAATATTCTCCGTAACATATCCCAGTAAGCTAACGTGTTGTTGACAGCTCTGGTAGCAATCCTAGGAGCATTAAATTTTTTTTGTTTTTTATTAAATGAGGATATACTCGAACATGAATAAATTTTCGAAAATCGAGTGTTCCCGAAGAATTCTGGAACATGACATTTATTTGAACATATCTAATGTAAATCATTGTTTTATTGAAATTTGTTCTAGAGCACCGTGTTTTGCCTGACTTTTGATTGTGCAAGAAAATTACTCTATCCCTATCTTTTTTGATTCCTAGTAAAGAACAATTTTAGTCTTCATTATAACTAGAATTTCGGCGCACTGGGTATTTACTTTACCAATTTTTCTTTGACGTACCAAAGAGTTGAGAATATTTCTTCCTAAGAATTGTAGAAAGATCATTAATTCTCGCAAATAAATAGACATATTTACTCATTTTTTGTTCTACATAGACTGCAATGGTTAAGATTTTCAACTGTAGTCAAAATCTCTATATATATAATCGTTCGAAAAATAATTAAGAACTCATCCAAAGAAACTATGTTTAATCGACTCTTTTCGAATTTTTATAAGATTTTTAATAGACATATGAACTTTTTCAAAAATTTCGAAATGGGCCTCGCCAGGCCCAGCTGTTAAATGTATGGAAAATATATGTAAGCGTATAAGAAAACATCTTACAATGCGTTCTAATTAGGTTTTCTGAACTGAATCATTGCGATTCGATGCGTTATTCGGGTTAAAAACAATCGAATCTCGGCAGTTCTATTTTTTATAAAAATTTTTGAGTCTGTAGCTGCATATTTTCTTTATTTCAAAAATGTTATATCTCTTCGAAGCCGGCCAAATATAGTATCAAAGTATGGTGGATTTGACACTCGAAGAGCAACTATCCGCTGAAGGGTCAAATCTACACCGGTTAATTGGCTCGAGATGTACTAAAAAGAAAATGAGTGGTGTGATTGTTTGCACAAAAATTTTACCATACCGATCGAACAATTTATAGTGAGAATTTATTCACTCCTTTGGACTTAGCTGAAGAATTGCGTAAATTGAGACTCTCAATTGTAGATACTGTCCGCCACAATAAACGGTTTGTGACGGTAGGATTTAAAAAATCTAGAAATCGACCGCAGGAAGAGACGTTGTTTGGTCATAATTGTGATCCATTTTCGTTGTGTTCTTAAGTATGTACCAAAAAAAGAACAAGGCCGTCATTTTGCTGTCGACCGAGCATTTTGCGTCTAACGTCGACAATGCGTACAAAAAGAAACCGTATCAAATTTTAGATTACAATGAAAATAAGGCAGGTGTTATACGATGGACCAGATGCTCAGCGGCTACTCCTGCAAGCGTGGCACAAACCGCTGACCACTATCCATTTTCTATAATATATTGGATGTTGCTGGCTTGGAATCATTTACTATTTATGAGGCATTCGCACCATCACACAAAACGGACAAACGTTTCGTGTTCCTGACGCTTCTGACGTCGCAATTGCTGACCGCTCACATGAATAATAGAGTAATGATTAGCCACGTACACCGCCAGCAACTATCAGTACAGCTATGGCAAAACTCAATGCGTTTGTAAGTATTTGCAAAAAACAAGAGCGCCAGGCACCTCCGCAAAATCAGCGTTGAAAACACGGAAATACTGTGGTGCAACCCTCAGCAGAACAAGAAATTGCGGAAAACATTTTTATACTGTGAAAAAAGCAAAAAATACATGTGCCTTGAACATGGGTCCATGATAAAAGCGACACTTCTAGCTGGACAAAAATATAGTAAACCGAGGCCATCGCATATGGGCCTCACGAGGCCCAGCAGTGTCACTTACCGCCTCATAGGTGGCTGAACATCCTAGGGTTAATTCGAATCTAATAAAAGTATGGTGCTTACAGGGCTGCCGCCAACCACCTGCACCACGACATATAAATCTAATTTTTCCATTTTCCTATATTTTTTTATTACTTAGTTCAGTGCAAATTTTATATATAAAGTCTTAAATAACCTCTGAGGAGGTTGTGCACAAAGATTATTCAAATTTATAGAGGAACTTTTGAAAGAAATAGTTGATGAAATTATGCTAGCGGGTCTGATACCTTCCATAGGAAAACAACTATTTAATCTCGACATATTTAGAGACTTTTTAAATTTTGTACAAAGTGACAAAGGCACTATACGAAAAGTGTACGGGATTTGAAAAGTGGGCTTGGCTTGGCAACCCATGAAAGTAAACACTCGATGTTAGCATACTTAAAGAGTTTTTCAATATAATGAAATCAAATTTTATAACGAACGGAATATACCATAAAAGTAAAAACTTGGAATTATTATCACTAAAGTGTTTTCCAGAATACAGCAGGGAAGAAAATTGAACGAAAGTTGAGCAAGTGGGCGTGGGCCACATTTTGGAAACAAAAACTAGATTACTTATAACGTACAGGAAATTTTCGAACGTAGTGTATTATAACTTTGCACAAAGAAACAAAATGACAAATGCATCAGACGAAAATCGGTCAATTGGATTTTGACCACACATAGAGCAAAATAAAGTAGCAATAATCCTTTTTAATATGTACTATGAAACTTGGAATAAGAATATATATGATGCAACCCTCATAGAAAATAAATTGGAGGATTTCTTAATGAAGGCACAGAGATAGAAAGAGATGTAGAAATAAACCCAAAAAAAGATAATGAGTTTTAAGACAGCTAGAGATCGAAATTTAGTGAAATGAATGTAGAGTGATATGAAAATGGCAAAACAGTATGATAAAAACAAATAAAAAAGAGATAAAGAGAACTTTTTACAGTCAAATTTACATTAATTAGCTAGAAAACAAGACTTTGGGAGCATTTACGAAAAAAATATGACGTGTTGTATGTAAACTTGGTTTGGGAAGTTTAATCTGCTGAAAAATATTTTCAAGAAAACATATATTTTATCACTGTCAATTAAAGGTTTTAGTAAAATTGTGCCACAAAATAATTAATATATCTTACAAACAAAACAACTCGTTCGAAATATGTTGCCGTACGAATATAAACTTTAAACTTTTAACTGATTTTAACTGACTTTAAAAGCACATACCTTATGTACCTCCAAAAATATTAAATATAGACAAAAACTTGTGCCAGATTTATAAAATTCAAGCATTTTCCAGTAAAACTCTGTGAAAAAAGCCAATGTTAATTTTTATATTGAGGGAAGTAATTGCAAACCAACTATAAAATGAAAGGGAAAGTGTTAGTTCCTGAAAGTGTCACATTCTTCAGTTTGCCACTTTAAATAAACCATCGTTCTCTACACAATTGACTTTATTGATATCAAAACTTTTGAGAAATTCCTTTTTTAATATCACTGCATATTTTGATTTTTCAAAACAAAAGCTTTTATCAAAATTAGTTTGCTGGGTTAGTTCTTGTTTACAATTAAACTGAGAGTTCTAAATTGAGAGAACACAAAAAAGTACTCATGCCGGAAACTCAGCAATTCTTTTGCTATTTCCAACATGTTCTCTGTTATAGTTAACACACACAAACACAAGCACTGTACCAAATATGGGTCAAAAGAGAAACTTTCATTCTTTCAAGCGCAGACCGCAGCAGCAGCACCAACAACAACAACAGCAACAACAATTTTTAGTTGCTTTGGCAATCTTCAAAAGACTCTATGATGCTCACAGCATGCAATCTCATATACGGTGAGATGGGGCTTTTTTTGTTTGAATTTCAAAATCTTATTTGGGTTACATAAAGGGCGACTGACTGATGATCAAACCCCACCACCATCGATCGATTGATCTCTCGAGTATTAAGCGATCACAGCAGGAAATTGTAAGAAAGCAATGCCGATATGCAGCAGAATTACAATTGTGAATAAAGTGAAGTGCGAGCGGAGAAGAAGAAGCGAGATGTCGGTTGGTTGGTCGGTCGCTTGGTCGGTTAGTTGCTTTGACAAACAAGTTAAAAGAAAGTGAAACTTTTTAAGCTGCGACGAGCAGAACAACGCGATCACGTAGCTGATCGCACGCTGTCTGTATGAAATATTTTGTTTGTGGATTTGTACGGCACATATGTACGTACGTGTGTGTATGTGTGTGTGTGTACAATTTTTATGAACGGTGGGCTGGGTTGGGCTTGAGTTGGGTTGGTGACATGACTATAAAGCGGTTGATGGTCGACCATCGACTTTTGGGCGATACCTGCTTGCTAACTGTCATTTTAATCACTTTGTTACATCTTCTTGACTATTTATTGTTGTTGTTGATTTATTAATGTGACTTTTTGGTACTCAAAACACTTAGATAAAGTGTAATATTGCTTTTACGCTGGCATCAAAAACAGCAAGTTTTTTATTTATCTGGTTATTATATCGCGTTTTTCAAAATAAGTTTCACACTGGCATTGTTATGTTTTTGCTCGGCAATCATTTCCTGAACGCACTGTTAAGGAAAAAACGCCGAGAACGAAATCCTAGCTGAATTTTGATTTCTTTTTGTGATTCAACATTTTTTTTATTATTTTTTTTTATATTAAAAAGTGATGAAATTCATCAAAAAATTGTCATGTCTCAAAATATGGATTTTTTCATTTTTCTCAAAATAATGAGATGAGTTAATTTTCATCAGATGAGAAAAATTCTTGAAAATTCAATACAATTCGAGATGTAAAATCATTGAAAAAAATAATCCACTTTCAGAATCAAGTTTTTTAGAAACTGTGAAAAGTCATAAAAGAGTGATGTTTTTTTTAAATCGAAAAATATAACTAAGACAACGATTTCTGCTCAAAAAGCTGCCATACGATAAAATTTGATCGGGTTATCAAGGTTGGGTTAAAAGGAACGCTTGCATATAGCAAGTTTCACTCAGAGGCAGTTTGCCTATTGTAATACCCTATATGTATAGTCTTCTCCTTACTTCTTAAAAATCTCAATGACTGGGCGTGAATCACCCAGAAGCCTTGGTGAAGTTCAGGATGCTGGTTAGCTCCAACTCGGCTATTCCCTCGAGACCAAAAAAGAACGCAGAACCAAAATATTTGATTCGCTTCATTAACTCTGGGCATTGGCAGAGCCGAAGCCCAACCGTCTCATCCTATTCTTCGTCGCCACAACTCCTGTAGAAATCTCTGAAAGTGGCACCATATTTGGCGGCCATAGAGCCAATGACACAGTGCCCGGACAGCACTCCTATAACATTTCTTAACTTTACTCTGCTAAACCTTAAGAGAGTTTCGGGTTATCAAACTTCTCTTAAAAATAACACATGCCCACAAAAAAAAGCTTTTGGTCAGATCGAGAAATTAGACTATAAAGTCTTTAAGTTATTATATTGCTTCGCATGCAAATAAACGGCAATAACCTTCCTCTACTTTTTTTCAATTGAAAAGCTTCTTTTCTGAGCTACAGCAAATTGAATTTTAATTTGAGATATTTTTTATTTTAATATAACTTATACTTCGGAAAACAAGCATTCTCTTTCATAAGTATGAAGGATATCTCAAAGTCCTAACGTATAGGAAAAACAGTTCTAAATTATTTTTTTTAGCACAATAAGGACTTTTTAACCTATTTGGTCTGATTACAGAATATAAGCAAAAATTGATTATTTTAAACATTAGTGTACCTAAACGGGGGACGAAAGGGGCAGGGGCCCACAACGGTTAAGAGGGCGACAAAATGGTACTAGTTTTACCATAAGTACTAAATTTGATTTAATTTTGTGAACCTTTTTTTAGTAAACTAAAATTGTAAATAGTAAAAATACAGGGCCTTTGAAATGTGATTCAAATATAAGTAACTTATTTTACTAGGGTCTTAGAGATGTCAAAAGTGAAAAATTTTTCGGAGAAAAAATTGCTGGGCATCTCTTCGCCCCGGACGCCAAATGTTGACGGTACACCGCTGATAGTGGGAAAGATTAGCTTAGAGCATTCAAAAAAAGTACGAGCTGTGAAAGAGTGCATTCATTTTCAATTGAAATCCATTGAAGTCACTGCAAAAATGCAGCATTCAGAGTGCAGCCATTTAAAGTCGCCTGTAGACTTTAATGCCTTTTCCATAGTAAAGAATGTAGTTATTCTGGTGACGTCACATTTTGGAATCATGATTGGAGCAATTGTGATTGCATTGAAGTCACCTCAAATCAATTTCAAGTCGCTGATGTCACTTGAAGTCGTTAAGGTCGCTGAAAAATAATAATTACATTCTTTACGATGGAAAAGACTGTGGACTTATGGCATTGAAGTATACAGGCGACATCATTTTTAAATAGCTGCACTCTGAATGCTGCATTTTTGCAGTGACTTCATTGGATTTCAATTGAAAATGAATGCACTCTTTCACAGCTATGGAAAGAGTTTATAAGCGACAATTACCCGCAGCAACGTATTGTGTTTGGTGTATCCAAAAGTTTCATTGTTGCTTATTCTTTCAAAATTTAAGCCAGTGCCTAAGTTACCATCCAACAGGAGGTATAAATCGCAATAAAAAGCCGTACCATAACGCCTAAAATGAGTTGGAAAAAAGCAAAAGTGGCCGCCACTTTTGAGACGTAAACTTTTAAGTAATGGAAATTGATATAAGAAAGTTATAAAGAATTAAAATTATAAAGGTCATTTTGCGCCACGATAATTTAAAAAAGTTTAGATTTTCATCATCCCAAAAAGTATTGCGAGTATTTTGTTGAATTCATTACTACAACCTTAGCTGTATTTCAAAGATAAAAGCTGAACACTATCGAAAAATTAAGAAAACCAGCTTAAGTTGAGACTTAAGCGTAGATTTCGAAATAATTAAAAAGCAACAACACTACGAATGCCCCTAAGAAGATGCGATACGAATTAATGGACAAAAATTTCGTTGTGTAATAATTTTTTTTTTTCTTAATTTACCTTTGCTTCTGATTTAATTTTTTTTGTTTTTTTTTTTCCTATATATTTTTTGTTGTTGCTATATGCTACGTGTTTTCTTACGTGTTATGATGTTTGTATTATTCGTTTTACACTTGTCTTGGTTAATACAACAAATAACGGCATGTAAACTTTAATGGCCAAAACTATTCAACGTTGAAGAATTCATTAGCAGATTTCACTTTCGCTCGTGACGTCAAAATAATTTTCGAGTATTCAACGACGAACTCGTAACAACTGCAGATGCGAATGCGTTGATAGAAAAGTAATAAGTAGCAACAACAACAAAACAAACAAAAAATGAAGGTAGAAGAAAATAAAAAATTTGAAAAAAAAACTTTATAAATGTAGGATATATTAGAGTGGGACAATTTTTTTTGTGACACCAAAAAGGAGAAATTTCAATAAGTTCTGAGGAATAGGGAAAGGGAAATTTTCAACTCCCACAAATTTTTTTTGGGTTTTTATTGCTACATAGAAAATAAAAAAATTAATAATTTTTTTACAATTTGGTCCACCCTAATATATATTTATACATATATAAATCACACTTAATCCACTTCAAATACACAGTATACCTCAGCATTATCTAACAAAAAAAAAACTCAGCATCAGAGTTGTGCCCACAAATCCAGCCGGATCTTTTAATTACAACTCTTCAGTTTGACAGTTTAAAAAAACGAAAAAAAAAAATTTAATACTGAAAAGAAATCTACTTGAGAAAATCTCATACAATGAAAGTATCTTATTACCAAAATAACAGAATTTCTTGCAACATAAAAATAAAAAAAAAACTTCAACTGCACAAACACCTAACGAGAAAAAAAAAGTCTGAAGATACTTTTTTGTATCTACAGTAGAGCCATGAAAGCTACAACAAACAGGCGAAAGCGTACAATCGACACGAAGATCAATATCACCTTCGAACCAGCATAATACACAGTACAACAATAAAAGCAACAACGAAAGCCTGTAAAATTATAAATAAATATAAAAATAAAAGAAATAAATGAAAAAAAAAAAACTCAAATTACTTTTAATCTCAAAAAGAAGAAATGCGAGAAGCCAACGAAATGTTTAGAGAAATGCTACAAAAACAACAACAAAAAGCATTGAAGTAAAATAACCCACGTTAACGCACAATATGCGCCACTATGTTGCTACTTTTCAAAGTTAAAAAGCCAAAAGCTCTTGAACTTTTATTGGGGAGGTATTGCATAAAGACGAAAGACAGATGAAAGCACATTTGTTTCATCACGAAGGACACTCTATACGATAAAATGCAGCTCACGCTATATTTTCTTCAAAAATTTCGAAGTAAAAACTTTTCACCAAAATACTTGTAATAGTTAGCGAGTGTGGACGTCTGCCTTTTACATTTTCGTCATCTATAATATGCCCTTAATGCAATATATCAGAGGCAGACGCGATAAAATAATACAATAGAGAGTTAATTTTTGATATTTGTTTTTTATATTTTTACATATTTTAATCGTCATGCAGAGGTTGGAAATTATGTTCAGTTTTAAGTAAGTAATACGTACAATTTCCGGCATTGCGTTGTCACTGCGTTATTAATTGAGAGCCCTTTAAAATTGTAAAAAAAGGGTACCAAAAACAATGTGATCGCGTCTGCCTTTTAATTTAAAAAATGTATCTTAACACAAAAACAGTTTAGTGCAGAGGCAGACGTTTTTTATGCTACGCTTCAATTTTCTTTTTATTTTTTTTACTTGGCAAATATTTAGATGATTTTACTGTCAAGGAGTTTGGGATGGTCATAAAGTTTATGTTATATGAAACATTCTTTGTCACTTATTTATTGCTGCATTTAAAAATTGTAATATTACAAAAATGTTAAGAAAAAATTGAATATTAAATTATTCATTACGTCTGCCTCTTGGCTGACTGGTTCTTTTACTTATAAAAAAAGCATCAAAATAGTAGGCAGACGATTTCAATGCAGATTTTTCGAATGCATTTAAGAATTATTAAATTTTTTTTGTTAAATTTTTTGATGCATACATATGTATATACAAATATAGATGGTTTTATAGTAAGGCAGTTTGCAATAATTACAAAGTTTATGTTATAACAAACGAGAGAAGCAACCACTGCCACTTAGATATTGCTGCACTTAAAAATTTAAGACTTTACAAAAATCTAAAGAAAAAATTGAGTATTAAATCATTTATTACGTCTGCCTTTAGGCATACTGGTTCTTTTACTTATAAAAAACATCAAAGTCGAGTAGGCAGACGATTTCAATGCTGATTTTTCGAATGTTTTTAAGAATAATTCATTTTTTTTTTTTATTTTTTGATGCATAAATACAAGTATAGATGATTTTATCATCAGGCAGTTTGCCATAATTATAAAGTTAATGTTATAAGAACGAGAGAAACAACCACTGCCACTTAGTTATTACTGAATTTAAAAATTGCAAATTTACAAAAATTGTTAAGAAAAAATTGAGTATTAAATCATTTATTACGTCTGCCTCTTGGCTAACTAGTTTTTTTACTTATAAAAAAACATCAAAATATAGAAAGCAGACGATTTTAATGCTGATTTTTTCAAGGCAGACGTATTTGAGCACTTAAAAATATATTTAATAAAACAAATACCGTGCACATTTTGTCATCCAAACTTAACAATTCTATTTTTTCGGTCATTTACATTACTGACTGGTTCTTTTACTTATAAAAAACATCAAAATAGAGAAGGCAGACGATGCCAATGCTGATTTTTCCGAGGCAGACGTATTTGAGCACTTAAGAATGTGTATATATAAAACAAATAGTGTGCAAATTTTGTAATGCAAACTTTACTATTATATTTTTTCGGTTATTTACATTATTTTTTATTAATCTTATTCTGG
Organism: Tricholauxania praeusta; assembly: GCA_949775025.1. Classification (NCBI taxonomy): domain Eukaryota; kingdom Metazoa; phylum Arthropoda; class Insecta; order Diptera; family Lauxaniidae; genus Tricholauxania; species Tricholauxania praeusta. The sequence continues at coordinate 156,701,320 of OX459029.1, forward strand.
CTGTGTATTATATATGGGGTATTGCACGCCAAATCGCACAACATTTTGCTTTTGCATCACTGATTTTTGTGAAATTTTTTTTTAAGTATTGTTTGAGAATTAGCCTCCATAATTTTTTTAATTTTTCTTATGTTTTTCTCTATTAATATTAAGTATTCATTCCAGTAAGACAGAACAACTGAAAAATTCAGATTAACGATATCTCGACGAAAAAAAAAAGATATCGGTATAATTCAAAGTGGGTTTTGAAGAGAAACGATTAGGATTTTCAACTATAAAATTAAATATTATATTAAATATACAAGTTGACCAAAATCAACGATTTTCACATATACAGCCACATATATTTTGAAAAAGCAGAGGCCTACACGTCTGCCTTTTGTATTTTCGTCATCCATAGTATGCCTTTAATACAATATAAGAGTGGCAGACGCGATAAAATAATTATTTTTTTTTTTTTTAATCTTCATAAAAAAAATTAAAATTTAATAAAAAAAAAATCTCATTACTTTGATCTACAATACATCCCCTTAGACTTAATCGACTGATATTTAACTCTGCAAAATTTTTCTTCTTTCAGGGGAAGCCGATAAAGTCAAATCACTGATCAGATTGCGTGCGGAACTTTCACCACTTTTCACAGGCAAACGTAATGCCTCCAAATATGCTTGGGCGTAAGTGCTTATTTTGCGATACGAAGCAGAATTATAATACATTTCTTTAACTTTAAATGGTACTAACTTTTTCTTCTTTTTTTTTTCTTTGTTTTCTTTTAATTTGAAAACAGCGTTGTTGAACGGGAGCTCAATGTACCACTCCCTCTTTCAAAAATTATTAAAAAATGGAACAATTTACTACAGGAATACAAGGTAAGCAATTAATCCAATTAACAATTGCAACCTCATCTACTTTATTCTAATTAATTTATAATATTTTACCTTTTTATTCAAACCCTTAATATCCTATTGTATGACAACTGCCCAAAATCTCCCCACCTTTTACTCACAATACACAAAGGCAATCAAAATGTCCGAAGAACCCAAACGTCGCGAGTGGCCATTTTTTACACTGATGGACGTCTATTTCAGCGAACAGGTCAACGATCCCTCGCTGCGGTTATTCTCTTCAACAAAAACACTCAAAGAAACCATAGACGATAGCGTCTTCGAAGATGATCCAATCATTGCCTCGGCAATTGCAGCTGCCACCTCAGGCGCTTACATGGACATCGAAGAATTGATACGCCGTCAAAAGGAACGCGCCAACGACAAAAAGTTCGCTGCAGATGATTACAAATTCAATGACATCAAACCAATGATGGCCAACAACAAATTCAATCACAACAGCGATATCGTCAAGCTCTCAAAGAGCGTTGACGATCTCAGCATGCAACAGCATAAGATCAAGGAAGAGATAATACGTCAACGCGAACAGGAACAACAGGAAAATATTGTCAAGATCAAGCAACATGCACGTCAGCAACAGCAACGCTTTCAACAGCAGCAACAACAGACACAGGTCCAGCAACATCCACATGCTCATCACGTGCAACATCATGCAACACCACCACCAAATCTACATAGCTTACAGCAGCATCATCTACATCAGCAACAACAGCAACATCATCATCAGCAACAACGTGAACGTGAGCAACAACAGCGCGAACAGCAATTGCAACAGGCACAACGTCGAGAGCAACAACAGCGCGAACAGCAGCAGCAACGTGAGCAATCACATGCGTTGCACCATCAGCCGCCGTCACAAACACCACCGACAACGGCCCAACAGATTCATCTACAAACGGCACAGCATCAGGCACAGCAGCAGCAATTGCATTTACAGCAGCAGCAGCATCAACAGCAGCGAGAACAGCAGCGTGAACAGCAGCAATTCACCGACCCCAATACCATCGATCAGTACCTGCTGTCGTGGAACAATTTCCATGGCAATATGTGTCGCGGTTTTCATACACTGCAGAAAGACGAGAAGATGGTGGATGTGACAATTGCCGCCGGAGGAAAGATATTTAAAGCTCACAAATTGGTATTAGAAGCCCTCCAATAATATCGCAGTAAAGATTATTGTATTTTAGGCGCGAATTCCAAAACAAAATAATGGACAACAGCAATCACGAGATGCGAGAATGGATTGGAGAGTTTGTTCGGAAGTGGACAGAAGTAATTCAATTTAAAAAAAATTCAAACTTCTTTGAGAGAAATCGCTCAAGCATAAAACAATTGAGATTGAGCTGAATTCTATAATCCATTTTCGTATTATCAGTGATACCGAAAGTCCAATCCCAGCTGCATGTTATTGGGGGGCAAATGCATTATGCCACTTATTCAGTATGTTACGGGTTCTAATGCTTTCTATCCTTTACTTACTCCTATTCATCCTGACTGCCGTCTAGGTTTTGTCAGTCTGTAGTCCATACTTTCAACAGATATTCTTGGAAAATCCTTCCAGTCATCCAATCTTACTAATGGCCGATGTGGAGGCAAGTCATATGATAGGTCTTTTGGATTTCATGTATAGCGGACAGGTACGTATGTTTGGTGTAGCCGATGTTTCCGTAATTGAATGCAATTATATCTTTGCAGGTCAATGTCAAATATGAAGATCTTCCAGTATTTCTTAAAGTGGCTGAAGCAATGAAAATCAAGGGATTACATACAGAGGTTGGTATTATATCAAAATATTTGGAAAATAGGATTTTTTTTGAACGATGCTGGATTTCGGTTGATTTTTAAGAAATTTAGTTAAGAATTCCCGATATGCACCTTGAGCTGAATGACAGAGCCTTAGCTGCTGCTACTGGCTCCCTCTCTCGTATTGTTTTGTTGTGGCAACGCTAAACTACTCGCACGACGTCTCAACTACAACTGTTTTACATAGGAAAGAGCAAAAGCTCAAAGCTCACACGCAGGCATGTGAGCTGACTATCACAAAGAGAGTAAACATATGGAAGAGATGTACTCGCTCTCTTGCAGCATTTATGTGTCTGAAAAATGGTTATGGTTACTATATTCGGCAAATTATTTCAGTCCACATGGGCAAAGAGAGTGCATATTTATTCTCTTTGAGAAGGGAAGCGAAACTAAAATTGGCAAATTCATTTCTGCTGGCTGCCTGCTTTGTATATGGAGCTGTAGGCAGTCTGCTTGCTTTGTATATGGAGATGTAATGGGTCTTGCCTATTGCATGCTTTCTTTGTGGAAATGTATGCAACTCGCTAAACTATACAGGCACTTCGTAAGGGATGTTTTAAGGCAATCTGTCTGTCGCTTGTTACACATTGTATATGGAGATGTAGGCAAGCTGCCTACAAAGCGGTCATCCCTTTGTAAAAAGAATTTACAGTTGTGGCTGGAGTTATGAGCAGTACTGCCTACAATCAGTATAACTATTCATCGATGTTGTGTATAACATATTTGCCACTGGGATTTTAACCCTTTTATTTTTTTCCGCACCGCAGTGGACATTAAATTAATTACAATTTATTCCTTAATTTCCAGAAAAACATGGACGACGACTCAAAGGAAATGAACTCCAATCAAGATGCCACTGAATCAACTGAATGTCGTTTTGATCGTGCAACACATAGTGTCAACATTACAACTGGCCAAGGAGCTTACACCGGCGGACAAACCCAACTGCAACAGCAATTGGAAGCAAATATGAATGGCGTTGGCAACAGCAGCACACCAATACCGGTGCAGAGTTTCTCTTCATTTCGCGATCACATCAAATCAAAGGCAACACTGGCAGAAACTTTTATGAAAAATATCAGTCGCAACAACAATAACAGCAGCAACAGCAGCAACTTTAATCATCTGAACAATTCCACCACCAATAACAATAGCAGCAACAATAACAATGGCAACGGCAACGGCAACGGCAGTATTGTTCCCGAAGCGGTCAATGCTGTTGCTGACAATTATGCGATCTTGCATGCAAACAGCAAAAAGATGTTGGACACACGAAAGCAACAACATAAAAATTGGGCAAAACGCAAAATACAAATGTACTACAATGATGAATTGAATGAGAAACGTTTAAAGGAATCAATTGAACTGCAATATGGCAACAATGCTGGTGGAGATCAACATGATGGTAACAACAACAACAACAATAGCGGCAGCAGCAACAGCTCGGAGACACAAGAGGATACAAATTTAACAGCAATTGCAACAGCGGCAGCAACACATCAACAGCAACAACAACAACAAGTGCCACAACCACCACTACACAAGAATTTCAAAATTCGTCTTTTGGAAAATCATCGCAGCAACAGCAGCGAAGAGGAGGCTTTAAATTTGGTACAAAATACCACAGCACCAGCAACATTAGTGGCGGCGGCAACAAAAACGGACGCACGTGATGTTGATCGTTTGCAAATCGATTTGGAGAAGAACAACAACAACACGGATGTGGAACATAGCAACAATAGCGATAGCAAGAAAAAATCACAGCAACATGCGTATACACAAGAGGACAATGACAACAACAATGTGAGCAACAATACTGATGATGCAGCACAGCTGCTGCGCAAGAAGTTTATAAGTGCCGATGACAACAACAACAACAATGAAGTTAACACTGACAACAACAACAATGAGACCAATAAAAACGCAGCGCTCATCAATGCGATCAATAAGTCATTGGAGCGTAAGGTGGAAGATGACAACAACAACAGCAACAATAAAAACAACAACAAAAATGACAGCAACAATAACAATAGCAATGAATTAGATCTGACCAATGCAACTATAGTGCGGAATATCGCCACAGCTGAAATACTCTGTGGCCTCAAGAGTAAAGTTATCAAAATCAAACGTGAACGCGAAGAGGAGGAGGGACAGCAACAATGTCGAAATTTAAGTGAGATCAAAAATGCTGAATGACAACAACGTTGCTGGTAATCAAGCGATCCTAGGGGAGCAGAAAAAAGAGCAAATACGTATGGAAGCCGAAATGCGCAGCAGCAGGTATAGCAGGGAGGCAAATAGAATCAGAGTAGCAGGATCAGTGCAGTGAAGATCAATGGTTTAGGTTTAAGTTTTTGTTGTTTTTTTCTTTCATTTTTACGAAATGGAAGATCGAACAATTTTAACATTGATGTGCATTTGTTTAATTTATTTTACATATATAAACCTATATACATTTTTTTTATCAATTAAGTTATTTATTTTATTATAATAAAAGTAGTAATAGTCATAAGAGAAAAAGGCATAAAAAAACATTGAAGTAGAAATTATTAGGAGCAACGCAAAGCGGCCTAAGTCAGGCAGGAAAACGCAACGTCCAACGGGTGTATTTTTTTTTACATAAGCCCATTAAACCTAGATCAACTACTTGCAATTAGGGTTATGTGCAAAATGAAATTGGTAAATTGAAGATTAAAGATTAAAGAGAAAAGCACAATAAAAGCTCTTACAGCAATATTCCAAGTTGTTTTTTGTATAAACTAAAATGAGGAAACCTGGTAACTCCAATTCGTATTTCAGAGAATTTAATTAAATTTTATCTTATAGCGCCCTTCTGCTCGAAAGTCAGTGACAATGCTTTGAGCCATTTGCTTGTTATGTCGCATTAATTTATAGATTCCCATCTTGCCTCTTCCGAATGCAAGGGGTTGCTAGTAAGAAGAGCTAAGTTGAAGCTTTTCGATCTAAAGAGTTTTGGCCTAAGAGAGCAAGTCTAATTAATGCTACTGCTCGAAAGAGTTGAAAGTTTCAAAAACTTAAAGGAAGTATCAAAAGCTTAAAGCAAGTATCAAAAGCTTAAAGCAAGTATCAAAAGCTTTGAGCATTGAGAGAACTGCTCGCATTATTTGGTTGTAAGCGTGTACAAAAAAAAAGAGCGAAAGCTCAAGAAATCTCTCTAATCTAAATATTTGTATTATCATTATCATAAAATGACAGTAATTCTTACAACATGGTAACCCTGTGAAAATTAATATTGAAGAAAATATAGGCAATATAAATATTAAATAAAAAGCGCAACAAAAAGCTGCAGTTAATCTAGTTTTAATTGATTTATGTAAAAACGCCCCGTATGTTATAATATTTAAGCTTTAAAAGTTGTAAATAGTAAATGTTAGTTGATTGAGAAATATTCTCTGATTTCTAGTTGAAGTGAATTCTAATAAATTCACGGTTCTTTTCGTTCAACTGAAACGCTCTCAGTGGCGTTCAAAAAAAGGTCAAATTTATACTCGCAATGAGCGTTGGGAGAGCTACACGCATTGTTTTGTTATTCCACTAGCGTCTCAATTGCAACTTAGTTGCAAGAGCGAAAGCTCAAAGCTCGCGAGTTTGCTATTAAGGCCAAAGGATGAGAATAAAATTTGTGCATAAGCTCAAAAGAGAGTGAAATCTCAAAGCTTAAAGCAAAGTTTTGAACATTGAGAGAGCTGCTTGCATAGGCAAAAAGCTTGCACGCGGGCATATGATTTCTCCATTGCATAAAGCATAAAAATTCGAGTAGATCATTGCTAGCTGTCACTGGCGCAAAGTTTTCTGTCGCGAAGTTGTTATCAGTAATAATAATAGAGTTTAGCTACTGCAACTTTTATCTAGCTTAGCTATTTAGCTTGAAACTTTAAATCAAGTAAAAAAAGCTTAACTCAGAAAAAACTTTTGAAAAAGTGCCTTAGCAAACTTCGGATAAAATAATAAGCCTTAAATGACTCCAAGATTTTTTATTTGTTCAGTAAGCTAACTGAAAGCTTCCAAGGAACTTAATTTTCTACCAATTCCACCTGACTACTTTGCATGATTGATTTACATTGTGATAGTTTTGAGTGGCTTTACGGATTTTTCTGAAAGTTTTTTAAAAAAACTTGAAATTGTTTGATACGTGATATTTGAAGTAGAAATTTCATTGCAGGAAAATCGAAATCATGGCATATGTAGATTTTCGTATATAAAATTGATGTGATTTCTTCAGCTCCACAACTTTATACTAAATGTATTTTTCTGATTGACGCTTACTTTTCAAGTTATCGTCGAAAAACCGATTTTTTCGACCTCTTTTGAAATTTGTTTAAAAGTAAATGTGCCTTGATTTAAATTTTTCGGACATGATATTTTTGCCTAAAATATTAAAATGAATTCTTTTAAAAAAAATGGGCGTGGCGGAGCCATTAAAGCTATGCTTGAACACGATGCATATGCTATTTACAACATTTTAATTGCTTTATGACCACATGACTTCAAAGATTTATAATGAAGAAAGTTTTTATTTATTTTTGATTGAAACTCTTAAATTTTTTCACAAACAAAAAGCCTACTTCCAATAAAGTTTTGTTTTTATGCAAAAATACGATGTAATTCATCGATAAAAATTAAAAAACGCTTAGGTTCAATTCCAACATCAAGCAAGACAGGGTGGAGGCAACTTGAAATTGTTTAATTTTCTGAGCAACCACTGCGGGATTGCAGCATTTTTTGATTTCTATCGAATAAAATATATAAATTAAGTAAACATTATTTCGTTTTAATGCTGTATAACATGAATGAATGCATTTTTGAAATGCCTACATTTTAACTAAACATAAATATACGATAAAATATATATAAAAAAAAACAAAAACATTATGTAAAAATATTTTTGTTTGTTTGTTGCTGTCGTTTTAACTTGCCAGCTAAATATTTACAGAACAATTTGTTTTTTTTAGAACAAAACGAAACTCTCATACTCTTTATATAAATAATATACCATATACCCTATGACTTATTTATGTTCCATGTTTTAATTTTGAAATTTTTATTTATAAAAATATTTCTGGTTTCTAATTAATTTGTAATTTCATCAATTGAAGCCCTAGGTGCAAAAAGGTACTTAACGCACATTTTCAGTATTTTCAGCTGAAGAAGGTTTTTTTGCGAATACAGCAACTTTTCAAGCATTTTTCGCGGTCTTTGTCACAATTTTCATGAATTTCAGTGTTAACCGCTTTTTCCACCAAGGACTTCAATTAAGGATTGCATCATTTATTTATATTATAATTAAAAAATGGAAAAACAACATTTGTTCATAAAACGATTTTGTATCAAGTAAACTGTATTTCGTACTAATGTGGAATACGCATACCTACTTACAAGTACATATACATACATATGTATGTGTGTATGTTCAAATCATTTGTAATATTTTTAATCTTAAAATTGTTAATGTTTATCCCGTCAAAAACAATTACGCGTATATTTGAATTTATTGCTGAAATAAAGAAATTTACAAAAAAATTTAAGAAGATTATTTTGTGCTTTCATTTTAAGCAGATTTAGCAAAGTCGCAAACCTTTTACCAAGATCTTAGCTGAAAAGGAATTGGTAACCAACTGAAAGACCTTAAAAAAGTCAAAGTTTTAGCCGAATGTTTGACCGAACCGAATATTTAGAAGACCTGCAGATTCCATTTAAGATTTAAATCAAAAAAAAAACCGGTTGACCGCACCGTCCTTTATCTTCTCATGCGAAGAAATCTCTCCCAATGTGCACGATCAGTAACGAGTGCTTTCAATTCTTTGCAACATTTTCTCAATTTTCGTATTTAGCAATCGTTTTTGAGTTGCTTTTAAAAAAAAACCCCGTTTTCTGTTATCCTGAGGATTTTTAACTCCAATGTTTGCCGGCAAACTTCAGTTGCCCAAGTAGCATTTTTTGCAGAGGAAGCTTTGAATGCGCATTTACAGCGCTTTTACAGCTAGGATGCACCTAAAACAGCTGTATAAGTGCTGTAAATGCGCATTAAAAGTTTCCTCTGCCAAAAATGCTACTTCAGTTGGCAATTTCCGCAATGTTAGTATTTCCATTTTCGCCATTTGATTTGAACGGAAATCGGAGCTTGTCAGCATGTGGTAAGCATGATTCGACATTGAAAGTGGTTCTATTATTTCACTAACTTTGGTGAGAAGGATTTTTTTTCAAGACTTTGTATATAATTTACTGTATCATGAATCCCTTGTGGTTCAAGTGGTTCCTTTTTTGAGACTTTTACTAAAGTTTCTATGCGCCAATCTTTAGGTATTCGTTTTGCTTCCCAAATTTGTACACGAAAGACTATATATAAGTTCAGCAGTGAACCCTGGTAAAGCTCTCAGCATTTTGGCAACTATTCGATCAACGCGTTATCAAGAGATCTAACGAGTCTTTGTTATTTCCATTAATCAAGATGGTCTTCCCTTAGTGAGTAGTAAAGGTTGGAATTGGATGGTTGATGCTTTCCGAAAAATTTGTTTCCCATATCATGTCAAATGTTCTTTTTTTCTCAGCTTGTCTCCCAGACAAGATAAATGTTAAAGTACTGCGTCATTTCGTTGAAAGACTTGCGGTATTTTAGTGCCACTAATGAGCTAGTTCTTAAGATTTTGTTGGATTCTGATTATCTAAGTAAATGTTTATGTTCTTTTGAATGCAACATTTCTACTCAGTAAGGATGCTACTTTATCTATAGCTTCAGCCACTGCTTTAAAAATGCTCCAATGGTTGGGTAACCTTACAACCAAACCTTAATTTCACTTCTTTAGAGTAAATATCATAATTCAGTTGCTAGTTAGCTTAGAGCTATACCATCCTTCTCCCTGAAATCCCTTCCTTTTTGTCATTTCTGAATAGAAGAATGTACATTTTGTCACCAAGGATGAGATTATTGGTGCAATATAGTCTCAATTATGAGTCCTTTCATGGACTAAGTAGTTAAAAGTTTAGCCCATCTAATAACCTTTCAGGCAGTTTACTTTCTGCATTTTAATATATAATGGAAAAAAAATATGTATTCTGAAAAAGAGGTTCAGTTCTATGTCACACACCATTACTCCTTATTCTAATAATTTCCTGGAAATCAACCCTTTCATAAGAAAATATAAAGTAAATAGCACAGACAACCACCACATGTAGAAAACCACCCCATTGTGTAGTGGTGAGTAACCATATAGCAAAAACCTTAACGAAAAAAATTCAACGAAGACTACGTAATCGAAAAACGAAAGAAACATCACCCCCTCCCTCACTTCAATGGATAACAATTTGCTGCCAAGTGTTGTATTACTTTCGCGTACGGATATCCAAGATTCGTATGTGTAGACAGGACATGCGCACTGTATTGTGGATGTTTTTCAATTCAGAACTAATGGACGAAGGATATACGGAAAATCCCTGCCCAAAAAAGGTTTGTAGTAAAAAAAACGTCACAAACGAGAAACCGGTTAATAAATTATTGGCAATAATTGCTGTGTTAAATAAAAATACAAAACAATTATGAATAAAAAATGGGCGTAATAGAGAAATCAAGTGCATGGCAAATTGAATAACAAGAAAATTAAATAAAATTTAAAGAATTTGAAACAAAAATAACAAAAAAATAAAACAATAAAAGTGAAGCAGCAAAAAAAAAGGATACGCGCGTTGTAAAGCTAAAAAAAAAAAAGTTTAATAAAAATTTTGTTTCAGAAATAAACACAAATGAAGAACAAAAAAAAGAGTTACTAAAATATGAAAACATTAACCAATTAAGCACTCTAATTAGAGTGTACCAACAAAGTTGCAAGAAAAAATTGAAAAAAAAAAAGATTCATTAAATTAAAAACTGGGAAAATTCTTTGAATTCTTTACATTTTTCCAGCGCAAAAAAAAACAAGCATTGATACATACAGGAATCAGGATTCAGGATACTATAAACGCACACACACGCACGCACATTCACACACACACACACACACACGCCGAACAGCGCCGTGCGGAGCGGAGCGTTCGTTTGTTTCTGCTGCTGCAAATCAATCTTTGGTAAGAAGAAGAAGACGAAAACAACGAGCGAGCGAGCGCTTGAGCACAAAATTACTCTAATGTTGCACTTAGGCACAAAAGCTGGAACAGGAGCAGTTACAATCGCAGCAGCAGCAGTGGCGGCGGCAGCGGTCGACCAACGCCTCTCTGCAAGCCGCGCTGCGACACCCCACTCCACCCACCTCCACACATTTACACTTAATGTGTAATGCTCCAATCAGCCAGTCAACCCTTCATACCAACACAAAAAAAAACACAACACACAACAACGGCAAATTGGGGGATGGTCGGTCGGTCGGTCGATTGCTGGCTGAGTAACACTGGAGGTCGGCAACATGAAAAAAAAGATGAAAACGAGGAAACAGAATCTCTAACATTTCTTGGTTTTTGTTTTTACACTTTACTGTCGTCATTTGCAACGCGGTTGCTGTTGTTGGAGTTGATTTAAATGAGCGTAGGTATATTTTAGGGTGTTGCAAAAATTTATGGTAAAGAGACGGAATTCCCAAATAATTAGCTCAACATAATTAGCTTAACATTTTGAGGCGGTTTCTACGGTGGTCAAAAAAAAGTTCGGAATCGTTAGAAAAAGTTGCAGCGGATTCGGACTTAATGAAACAAAATCCATAAAAAATTCAAAATTTGTTTTATATAAAAACAAACCCCCTCAAAAAAAAAAAAGTTTTTTTCATAAATAAAATTTTCATTTGATACTCAAGCCAAATTTATTGTTTTTTAATGGACGTTAGGTTGCTTAGTTCGTAACCGGAACACATTTTGTCCTTGTTTCATATTTTTTGTTTTTCCATTAATTTACGTTCCCATTTTTCTAGGTAGCAAAATTTGATGTATAAAAAATTGAAAAAAGTTACTGGAGAAATCACTTGAATTCAAATAATATTTTCAAGTGAATCAATTCCGAAATTTTTTGAATTTTTTTTTTTTTTTTTGCATAAAATTATTTTATGAACTTTAGGTTTTTCATAAACTTTTGATTGATCTTCAATCTTCAACTTTGAATTTAGCTTACAATGTGGTTCTCAGCGTCGTACTTCATCATATGAAGTACAATAGCTTAATAAGCAAAATTTTTGAGTTGAACGGTTTCTTATCTAAATAAATAAAATGATTGCCGTTTTCAATGTTCACGCATCACGCAAAAACTACTGAATCAATTTTAATTAAATTTGTTTAGTTTTATTCCTTAGACGCTTGGTCTCAATCTTCAATTAAAATTAGCACGATATTTCTGTTAAATATCAAAATAGTAAAGTAGATCTACTAAAAAAAATTTGAATTGTTTGCCTTCGCAGAAGAAGAAGTACAAAGTCGCGGCCATAAGCTAGTATTAAATAATCTTTTTGGTTATTGTTTTTTGTGATCAAAAAACTACAATATTTGTTTTTAGCGAAAAAAGTACAATGGAAGATTATATCCAAGTTTTACTAAGTGACAATACAATAATTTTAAGTAAAGAAAAATCGATTTTTCAAAGAGTGTCTGCGCCGAAAAAATTCATAAAATGTCCCGCATTGAGTACTTCAACATTACCAAATTTCAAAACTTTTTTTGATTATTTTGATATGTGCCACATTTTTAATGCATTCTTTAGTAATAACTTTTGCTCAGCTACTAATCTCATGGTCGAAATATAACAAAATGAGCTCTCATTTAATGTGGTAAATTTCATTTCATTATTTCCGACCCTATTTATGGTATTCTGTTTGAAGGTATTTTTTAGTGAGCTTATTTCTGTAGTAAAAGCTTCATAGATTGAAATGCATGACACAGCGCTTTTCACACTCGATTTACGGAATTAAGTTGAAGCAAAAGCCTTTCAAACAATCTCTAGAAATCTCATTGCATATTTTGACACTGATATGTTTCGATACATCCACTATTGAGACAGATTGCAATCCGTAGCACAATCCATAATTATTTTACTGCATTAGTTTACAAGTAAAATTTGGTAAACAGAACATTTTTAATTTATCATAATCGTAATAGTTCCTCACATATGATTACTAAGATTCTTATATATCGTTTGAAAGTTTTTTGCTTGTAAAGAGTAATTTTTTAAGCGTTTGGTTTTTGAAAATTAAAAAAAGAACAGAAAATTTGCAATAGTAAATGAAATCTTAATTTGAAGTGATACACCAATTTCTGCCATTTACTTTTTTAAGATAATTTCATGTAAATGTTGCCTACGGCTACACCTGAGGTGGTTCATATGTAAACTCTAATTTTGGCATACTTTTTCCAGCATGTCGCCTGGTATTTCACCAACGCCAGCTCTAGTGTTTGCTTCCAGGCCGCTATTGTGGCTGAATTGTCCCTGTACACGAGAAACTTCACGTAGCTCTACAAAAGATAGTCTAGTGGGGTCAAATCGCATGATTTTGGCGGCCAATAGACTGCTCCAAAACGTGAGATTAATTGCTCACCAAACTCGCCTCTCAATAGGTCCATGTTATCGCGTGCTGTATAGCATATGGCACCGTCTTGTTGAAACCACATGTCAATCAAGTCCGATTCTTCCATTTTGGGCAAAAAAAAAGTCGGTAATCATCGCACGGTACTTTCTCCACTGAGTATAACTTTGCGATTTTTATTATTTTTGAAAAAGTGCGGTCCAATGATGCCGCCGGCCCACAAACCGCACCAAACAATGAATTTTTCAGGGTGCATTGGTAGCTCTTGAACTGCCTGTGGCTGCTCTTTAGACCAAATTTGGTAATTCTGTTTGTTGAGCCAAAAATGAGCTTCGTCGCTATAGAAAATTTTTCTCATTTTTACATTTCTCACAGAGCACGAATTTTGATAGTAAAATTCAATGATTTGCAAGCACTGTTTGTTTTTTAGTTTATTTCATGGTGAAATGGCAAACCTTACTGAGCATTTTTGACGTTGACACATGTCACAAATCACGCGTGACGTGTCAAAAAATTTGCGCTAAAAAAACAAATAACAAAAAAATCACCCGTTAGAAAGGCGTATAAGTAATTTTAGTCAGTGATCATTTTTTTTTTTTGTTTTTGCAACACCCTACACATTCACTAAAAAGTACTTTTGTGTGTGTGTGTGTGCATTTGCATGCTTATGCGAGTACAGCTGCCAGCAAAGACGATTTGCTGTCCCAAATCGTTGAATTTGTCGTCGTCGTCGTCGCCTAAGTGTGCGCGATTCAAAGCCGGTTGAGGGCGGTGGTCGGTTCACATTTTTTTTATTTTTTTTCCTGTGAATGTATTTTTTTCCTAATTTTTACGCAAGCGAACAAGTGCGTTTAGTTGTTTTTTTTTTTAACAGCAAAGAAATTTGTGAATATCAACAGCAAAATTTCGTTGCTGCTGCTTGCGTTTTTTTTTGTTTTTTTCTTCTTTGCCAATGCACTACGGAAACGGATATCGTATAACGGCCATTGCCATTGTGAATGTACGTACGTGTACAAATGCACATATGTATGGGCTTGCGTGCATGTGTGCCTGTGTGTGAATTTTGACCTTTTCGCTGCTGCTGCTGCTGCTACATTCTTGTGGACACTTCAATGTCATCAAAAAGGGCTGTCGTAGATATCTGTAATTGAGCCGTATCACAGCCAGCTTTGATGAGCATTGCATTGGCCAACTTTCGTCAATATTTCGTCAATTCGTTACGTTACGTCGTTTCGCGTAATAATTTGTGCAAAAAAAAAATGAGTGTATGTGAGCGCGAGTGTGTGTGCAATGTGTGTTTGCTGTTGTGTGTGAAAAATTTGTTGTGTTTTGCGCCCATGGCCGCTCAGCGGGACTCTAACAAGTTGTTATGGATTGCTTTTGTTTTTTTTTTTATTTTTTATTTATTTTCCTTGCGTCGCATCACAAATCGTTCTAGTACCATAAATCTCGTGTACAACATTCGATTTGCAAAATGTCCATGCTGTGTTGATGTGTCGCGCTTTACACTGGCACACTGTGGGCGTGTCAACAAAAATGTATACCATGTGACTGATTTTATTTTTACAAGTGTACAATATTACCGTGAAGGAAAATTACTCGGAAAAGAATTGTTTAAATATTAGGTGTCGCAAACAAAAGTGTATCATACATTTATTTATTTTAATGGCAAACCAGATACTTAGCTTGGACAGCAGATTTGTAGGTGACAGATTTCAGAAAATGTAAATCCTTACCTAACCATCATTTTTGCTGACAGAAAATTACAAACAATTCTGATGGACGCAAATTATTAATATTGTTATAGGGACAGGGATATACTACGTTAATTTTTAGTAGACTCGTTCAATCTATTTTGTACATGGTATTGAAACTCCAATATCGATTACAATGATTTTGTGCAATTTTGACTTGAACTGATGTATTCTGTCATACTGGGTATTCCATTTTCGATTTTCTATTTTCAAAATCTGAGATAATTGTTAAGTGCCGCCCCATATAAACGACTGTATTAGTCTCAGTTATAAAACACTAAGTACTCTAGAAGTATTCAGGAAGCATCACTTAAGCTTTGCATCTCTTTTGCTTCTGCTAATATTTTCGGTTAACTGTTCTCGATTAAGCTGGTCCAAGTGTTCAATACGGCAAGTAATATTCTTAATTTATTCTTCAAAAAGTTCAAAGCACGCCATAAATATTTTTGTGCAGTAAACTGATGAGCCAATAAAAAAATGTCTTTGGTAAAGAACTTTATTTCAAATTCTTTCTTAATAATACATATATCATTGTGCCCGAACGCTGATATCACTTTTACCGATATTTTTTGCCGATATTTCCTTCTATTTTCGAGTCATTGTTCTCTTAATTTTGGGTGAAAACTTTTTTTTTTTTGATTCTCAGTTTTTATTTTAAATAAGGGCTAACTTTTTTTGGAAACTTTCCTAAAATTTTTATGAAGATAAGAGGACATGACACCTTCACAAAATGTTTTCTTAAATATTTTAAAATGCGTATGATTTTAATAAAAAACAAGATATCATTTTGAAACCTTACACATACATTTTGACATTAAAGAATAGTATAAAAAAAAGGTTTTTTGAATTTTTTATGAGAACTATGACCACTAGAATTTTTTGGAAAAAAAAAAAACAGCAAATAATCACGGCGGGTGTGATTGCGGCACACTGGAATATCTTAAAAAAAGGGGAGTTTTAATCAGAAAATTAAAAATGTCGTAATATTTTCGAAAATGGCCAAATTTTGAGGCCAATATCGTGCCAAAAATCAAAAGCTATAACACCGATTTTTCTGTCCGTATTTCATTCCATGTAATAATATGTGCACAACAACATATTAAAATTTCAGAAAGATCGGTCAAGTAGTTTTTTTTTATCACGACCGCCAACTCGAAAAACGTGGTTTCGAGAAAAATGCTAAAGCCACCAAAAATACGGCTTTTATGTGCCTAAAATTCTCGCTTTATATTTTAGAGCCCGTTTTTGAAGTTAGGTTTTTAAAAACGTATTTTTAAACAAGAAACAGTCAGATAAAATTTTTGATTTTTTGAAAATTTGAAGGTGTAGTGTCCTCTTAAAACAAAATGAAAAGAAATACGAAATGTGAGTTTAGGATTTGATCAAAGCAGCTTTCGCACTAAAAAGCATGACCTGATTTTCATTAAATACAGTAGCATACTGGTTCTTTTGGGATGGTTTTCAGCGTTTACCGATTATGGCATGATTATTAGTTTTGTTGTTCAAAAATCAAAAATCAAAGTGGCCACGATTTTTATTTTCATTTTTTTCGATCAAAAATAATCGTGAGTTTGGACTTTTGTTCATTGAAATCAAAAATAAGCGTTATTTTGGTTTCGTATAAATTTAATTTTTTTTAATCAAAAATAGCGACCCATTCACTGCGAGTTATTTTGATCCCATTTAACCAGTGGTATCCCTGATGTATTTTGGTGACATTTTGTTTTAGTTTTTGAAAAAAAATTGCAACAATCGATGAGGAAAGTTTGAAAATTACTGTTCCCGGGCTTGAACCCGTACGTCTTGCGCCCCATTCAAACGTTCTAATAACCGATATAAATAAAAATTTAGAACTTATAAAATCCACACGGTTTTCTTATGGATTTATATGAATAACTAAAAGCTATTAATTTTATACTGATACTTTCAACCGTGTACTTGAGGACCAAAATGAACTCTAAGCGGACGTTAAATCCTTCTAGTAATGTTAATTTCTAATTTTGTATCATCCGAATGACGTCCGCTGATTTTCCTGATGATTCAAAATCCATTTTTTCCATTTTCGAACTGTGTTATACGAAATAAAATTGATGCATCAAAAACCACGAAGAAATTGACCAAAATGGTATTCCCTAGTGAGGTCGAGCTTTTTATCGACTGGTACAAAAGAAAATTTATACCTCAAAACTAATAAAAATTATGTCTGGAACATTCCTGTTTTCTATATTTTCTTTAATGATCATAAACGTAGTGGTCTCTAATTTTTATTTGTAGCTATCAACTTCAATAAACTCAGTGAATAATCGGCCAAATTGAACTTGTTTTTCGAAATTTTCGTTTTCAAACGAAACGTTTTCATAAAAAATATCGAAAACATTTTTTAAGTTATATTCCCATTTTACAGATAAATTGCCTTTATGATGATCGAAATTTTTCATAATTTTTTATAAAACAAAAATTTTAATCCTGTACCAAATTTTAAGACCGGGACTTTACGACTAATTTAAAAATCTACTACCACATAAAATACTGTTTGTTAATCAATCAAAGAAAAGATTGTCCTTATTACACAAATTTTTAAGTAGAATGATGCACAGAAATATGCACTTTCAATTTGTGTTTTAATTTAAAAACAACAAAATATTTTAAGTTCGAAATTTTAGTCATTTAAATAAGGTTTTACCATTTTTATCCCTGATAGCTCTACCTAAGGTTAATTTATTAACATGCCTTTCTTATGTTTATAGACATATGTTAGTATGTATATTTTAATATCATTAACATCACAGTTTTACACACATAACATACTATACATACAAATATTATATTTTCTTCTCACAGAACTCTTCAAGATGTTGTGAAATGTTATACAAAATTCATCATATCACAGCCATTTTGATGAGTTTCGTTTGGAGTGATAACATCGTAACTACGAAATCATAAACAGGAAATAGCCAACAGCTAACAGCCAGCATAAATAACAATGCCACGAGTTGATTTCTTGTACCATGTCGTTAAAATGTTTGTGACAATTATGTCGTCAACAATATTCATATCACAGCCATTTTGACGAGTTTGGGTGAAGGAATTACAACTCAAATGAATAAATAAATAAATTATATACTTATTATTATTCGTATCGTTAATTGATAGCAGAGGCCAATTAAAATATGAAAATATTTGGGTTTTATATTCTAAGGAGCTTTTCGAAGATTATTTTGGTCCACCAAATCTAGAAATGTAAGTTGGGTTTAAGTTTTTCATATTTTTTTTTTTCACTAATCGATTCAATTTCAGTTTGTTTTTCAAAAAAAGTTTTTTTAATAAAATAAATGCATGAAGTTGAATAAAAAAATACCTTAACCTAACTACAAATGTTCGAAAATCAGAGCGGAACAAAAGCACTAAAAAAACAGTCTTTGTATTAAAGAATATTTTTCGCTGTTGCCTTATGTTATTTTAATATATTCAATAAGCTAATAATATGTATTACAGGTATCGCAAGAAATGGAAAGACGAGCGCAACGCGCAGCTCTTCAGTAATAAAAATTACACTATCAACTACGGACCTCAACTGCTGCAACAGCCAGTGTTAATTTATATATTTGAAATTATGTATAATTTGTTAAATAAAAGATGGTAAAACATAAATTGTTTAAAATTGCTTTTGAAATATTATAAAATAATTTAATTTTGAGTGCGTCAATTATGTGTCCAAAAAGGTGGGCGAACTTCTGACCCAGGCTTAAAAAATACTATGTAACACATACACATACACATATAAGCCAATGTGTTTACTTCTTTTCGACAACTACACGTTGCTGTTTACTTTTTTACAACCATTGCAGCTATATATTTTGAAATATAATGTATTTATAAAATTTTCTTCAAGATGTGAAATGGTTACTAAAAAGTAATTAACTGCATATACATGACATTTTGAAATACCTGTAATTGTCGCAAAAAAGTAAACAATTATATTTATGTGCATAAACTGAGAAAATGTGACATTTATAGTACCTACTCGTAGAAGAAATAAAGTTTATGTCTCAAAATATTATTTTTTTTTTTTTTTTGCGTAAAATTATCATCTTAATTAGAAAATTTCTTTGAAATATTTAAAGAAAAATGTTGCCCATTTCTGAATTATTTACTCGTTAGTATAATTCTTATTAGTGAATTGTGACTTAAATATTGACCAATAAAGACAGAAAAGCTTAGTATATATTTTGGTTAGGGTGGGTAAGTATGAAAAATATATAATAATATCAAAATGTACATTACACCGGGTCGAAAAATAGATTCATCCAGACACCAACTCAAAAGTTAGAACGACCCTTAAAAATGATATCTACGTCATTTTTTTATTTTTTTTTTGTTCCGAGAAAAACCAATGGTGCACTTTTGATTCTTCTGAAGGTAATTTTTGGCTAAAAAAAAACGTGTTTTTTGCTCTAACTTTTATTCCTTCACAGAATGGATACCCGAATTTACTCGAAAAGAAAAGATTGCGTTTTTGCAAAAAATTTGAAGTCAAAAAATTTTAAGTTTTTTGTCTATTATAGATAATATTCAGTCTTAAAATTCGATTCCTACACATTTTTATATGGAAAAATCGAATTTTGGGACTATATATTATTTATAACAGAAAAAAAAACTTTAAATTTTTTAATGATCGATTTAAGCTGTTATTGCTTGTTATCACAGAATTGTGTACTTTTTTTTAATAAGCCAAACGAAAAGACAAACGAGTGAATTCTAGAAGAGCACGAAAGATTTCACTCATATTGTGCACACTTGCTAAGAGTCCTAAATGTTGTCTTCAAATAATTTTTCAGTAGAGTATAAAGTTTCAGAGCAGTATGTAATGAAACCAATTGTCCTTCAACCAACTTATGACATTCCCATAGGCCGATGATTTCTTTGGTGATTGTATTGTATTGTATTGTATTTGTATTTCAGTTTTTAACAGAATGCTACAAGATCGTGTATCTTATGATAAGCATAAAAGCATTTAACAAATCAAAAATATTTTACAATACTAAAAAAGAAGAACTTAAAATTAATAAAATTAATGAGTTTAATTCAAAAATTGGAAGTTGATTGGTTAATTAAATTAAGTTACAAATATATTCAAAAAGTCTTCTCTGAAATTGTGTCGATGATCTTATCAGTTGCAATTCAGATGGGAGGTTATTCCACAACCGAATTGCAGATACAAAAAAAGAGCGTTCCAAAATTAAACAACTGTATCGCGGTATTATTAGTTTCAAACCTCTACGAGATTGCGCGAAACGCAACATCTCGAAAAGGTAATCGGGACACTTGTCGTAGATAATATTATGTAATTTAATAATGTTCCTATAGCTGTAATAATGCTCTAAGTCCATCCCGAGCATAGAGGTTTTCAAGTGTCTCACACTTCTGATTCGAGGTACGCTATAAATAAATCTAATGCAATCGTTAAATGCCACATTAAGCCTACGTTTACATTCAAAATCTGGACATGGGTAAACCGAACAATTAAAAGTAAAAAAAGGCAATAACAAACTTTTGACAAGACGCATTTTCAGAGCTAGGGGCAAGGAATAAGCAGACGAACGAAGACTTCGAAGTCCAGAATAAATCTGCCTTATGGTTGCAACAGTAGCATCGCAACAACTCAAAGTGGCATTTATATTGTATCCTAGGTATTTGATACTATTAACATACGGAATCAGCATACCATTGAGACGCAAATCAGGAAAATTAACAGAACTAACATTACTCTTGCAACAAATCAATCCTACACTTTTTGAAGGGTTGAGTTTAAGTTTGTTACTAGTCGCCCATACATGTATATTGTTCAAGTCCTCATTTAGTCTAGCTACACCATCCTCAATAAGTCCAATGGGTCGAGAGAGATAGATCAGTACATCATCAGCATACAGATGGGTTTGACAATTAACAACAATATCTGGCAAGTCATTTATAAAAATCGTAAATAAATTTGGACCCAATATGGAACCCTGAACCACACCACAATTTATTTTTAAAGGAGCTGTGGACCCTTGTTCTGTAATGATAGTCTGTGTTCTATCACGCAAATAATTATGTAATAGTTTGATAGATGCTCCAGAGAAATGAAAAACATGTTTCAATTTATTCAAAAGGATTGAGTGATCAACACTATCAAAAGCTTTTGAGAAGTCCAGATGGCTAAAATACCAATATTATCACTGTCAACAGCGGAACGCAAATCCGAGGTTACTTTAATAACCGCCGACTCCCGAAAACCAGATTGCCATTTACTCAATTTATTTTGACGATTTAAAAAGAGCTGAATTTGACTAGATAAGATTTTTTCTAGAACCTTTGAAAGAAAAGGGAGGATACTAATGGGCCGATAATCAGAAGGACTAGGATTTGATTTTTTAGGTAAAGGTAAAACCTTAGCAGATTTCCAACTAGTAGATTGCGAAATTTAAATTTTGGGATTTTGAGAATTTTACGGGAAGGCGGAAGGATGCGAAGAAGGTTAATTAAAAAAGGAAAACGGTGAAGTAAGCATTTATTTTAATTGATTTATTTAACATTTTAAATGATTCAAAGGCAGTTGGAGGCGTAGCTTATGATGTGCAATATGAATATTACTAAGGACAATACTAAACAGAACAGTTAAATGTTAGCACCCTCTGAAGAAAAGTGCAATCAAAATCATTGCCTAAATGGCAGACGGAATATGTATATTATTGGCAATAATGGATCGAATATACAAGATTTACAAATAGTTAGACAACTTAGCATGTTACGAACTATAACTTCAAAATTCAATAACTCGGCGAAAAAAAAAACAGATATTTCAGAAAACTCAACGGCATTTGAAAGGAGAAGAACTGTACTTTGAGATCTCACACATACTTTTTGAAAAAAAAAGACTACATAACCTCAAATATGTCAAAAAAAAACAGTGCTCTTAGAGCAATCCTGACTCCAATCCAGTAAATCCAAATTCAAAACGAATCATTCGTCGCATCGGTAAGTTTTTATGATTTCTATAACAAAAACGTAACAGCTATTGTATGAGAAGACTTTACACGATTTCATAACAACGTCCCGGCACATGATTTTGATCTTAAGTATCTTATTCCAAGTCTGCTACAAATCCATAGGCTGGGTATTCAGTTCAATACTTTTTGAATCACCTGAACATCGTGTGAAAATATTACGATTTATTAGTCCTAAGCCTAAAAAATGTAAAAAATTGGACCTGTATAGCGTTCGACGTCATAGGGAAGGGTGACCGATTTGGTTATGTAGTAGCTCTTCCGCGTGGAATACAAAAAAAAAATATTGGCCAAAATTTTGTACTTACCATTTTGAACGTTTTGAAAATTGCTGAGAGGTGCTGGCTTTTGTATTCCATTGCTGGTATTCTTGATTTCGTTCAAAACTTTATTTTTATTTTGAATTCAAATTCATACACTTTACACACTTTATTTGTTTTATTTTTTGTTTTCGAACACCTGTTTTCGTTATTGACATTTGACAGTGTTGCCGGATGCTAATTTTCAAGTGTGTTACGATTGAAGAGTCAAGTGCTTCCCAGTGTTGTATCACGTTTTTCGCCGTTCAATGTTTGAAATTAAGTTTTTTTTTTGTTCAATACTAAAAATTAGCATTAACCTACAATATTTTTGTTGCATTTTTTTATTTTTAGAATTCATTAAAAATAAAATATTAACCTTTTCCCTATTGTTTTGCTCGATTTTGACAACTTAAGAAGAAACAATTAACCCGGCGTCAATGAGATTCGGAAATGTAACACGGCCAGTGAGGTGGGGTGTGAAATACCCCAAAAGTTTTTTAATTATTTCTAATGATATGTGGCTATTAATTTTTTTTCCAAATATATTATATCGTACAATATAATGTACAGAATTGATATTAATAAATAACCAATTAAAAAATAAATTCATATATGTATCAATTTTATTGAAAAAATTCGAAGGGCACATTTCGTCGTTCGTCGTTATTTCAAATCGCGTGGGGTTTGTCAAACCCCACCTCATTGACGACGGGTTAAAGAGAAAATGCAATATATGGCATTGTGCTACATTTGATTGAAGTGTGCTACTGGGGATCTCACTGTGTTACTAGTAGCACAATTGTGCTACTTCGGCAATACTGTTCTTTAGACGATTTTGTCAACTATTTCTGTTGTTGGTTTTTTATTGTTTTTGTTCATAAATACTGACTTATCATAAGAATTCAACGAATATTTTTTTTATTTTCCGACAAAAAAGAGGGTAAATACGTAAAAATTAAGAACAAGCTATATACCATTTTAAAGTTAATAAATTAAACTTTTTTAACATGCTAAGATAATTATAGGTCATTAACACATTTTTTGGAAAAAATAATGTTTTTTCAAAAAGAAATTGGCCAAAATTTAAAAAAAATCGTAATATCTCCAAAATTATTGGTCAAATTTCAAAACTTTGCGGACCATTATAGTAGGTCATTATATTATCCTTCTTATGACACCCATATTTTCTATTTTCCATTCAGGGGCTCCCAACTTACAATCATTTTTCCAAAAGCTATAGCCACATAGCAAATTCAACCTTAGCCAATTATAAAGCTAATTGGAGCTATAAGTTAAAGTTATCGTCAAAATAAAAATCCGTTTTGTTTTGACTTTTTTTTAACTTTAAGTGTGTTCGTCGAGACCCAAGGAAATGCCCATATTGAACAGGTTTTCATATACTGCCTGAAAAGAGGCTAGACCTCATCCCAGAGTGATCAAACTATATACAGTTTCATCAGCGGTGATTGCATCAAAAGCTAAGCTCATCATAGTCCCAGTGAGCAAATCAGTTAGTACAGCTTAAAATAAATAATAAAACTATTTGATGTTTCTGAAGTTTTTATTCGCATTTTTTTTTTTTTTTTTTCTTTTTTCAATAATTGTTCAATCATGTTTTGTATTTTTTTTTTGTATTTAGGGAAACTTGAAGGAGTACAAAAACACACACAGGCATTGTTTTTTGGCAAATTTTGCGATAAAGATTTTTAAAAGCAATTATACAACTGTTATATAGTTTTAAAAGCTTTTTTTCAATTTAAATTTTTAAACAGAAATGCAAAAGAAAAAAAATAATTTGCAATATTTCATATTTTAAATATGAAAAAAGAAAGCAATAGAAGAATATTCTTATTTTGGTGCTCCAACTCTTTGTGGAATGATTTTGATGTAACAAGTTATCAGTAAAGATTTTTTTGCCAAATCACAAATCTACACAAAAAATCAACACCTGTTCTATTTACACATTAAGTGTAATGCGTCAAACGTTAAATAAAACGTTAATTTTTTTTCCTATGTTTTAATTTAGTTAATATATTTCATTTAAATTGCTTTTAGACAGTTCTTTATTGTTGTTGATTTTTTTTCATTACATTGTTTTAATGTGTTTTCCGAATCGTGCAAACGTTTTGTTTTAGTTTTTGCATTTTTTATGTTTTCTGCTATAATCAAAATTTCTTTGCATTATCATATCATCTACAAAATTCAATATACGCATTTTTGATACATTCCCTTTAGTTCTCCCAAGAAGTCAACCACAAAATAATAACGTAAGTAAGAAACATTCATCATCATCATCATCATCACACAAAAAACATTTGAGCAAAAAAAAAATTATTAAAATGTTTAAATAAATTAGGCTTTTTTTTGTTTGTTTGTAACAAAAGAGCAAAACAAAATCTTTAGTAAAATTAAAAAATTTGCTCCGATTTGATCATTTGACCGTTTGACTGCGAGTGAAATGAAACGATCGATCGATCGCTGGTTATTTTTGTTGCTGTTGTTGTTGTGGTTCTTCTTCTAACCGCAATTTTTATGTGTTTTGCATATTTACGTTGAAAGTTGTTGCTATTGTTGTTTTAGTTTTTGATTTAAGGGCGCTGATGTTGTTGTTGTTTATTGATTGGGATGCTGTTGCATGACAATTTGAAATTGTTGACTCTGTTGTGGATGCTGTGGCGCTTGATAATAATGATGATTTGGTACTAATTGCGACGGATGTAATACAGGACACATGAGATGATACGCTGGTGGCTGTGTTTGTGGGGCGAAGGTGGGTTGTGGTCCCCCGCCTGCAGGGGAGGGTTGTGGTGGTGGATGGAAAGTCTGATGTGGCTGTCCGGGTGATGGTGTTGTTGATGGTGGTGTCTGTGTCAATAATTGAAATGGCTGGCGGAAAGAACAAACAAAAAAAGGAGTAATTTTTTTAGTTTTTCTTTTTTTTAAATTGGTAATTTAAAGTTTTATACTCACCATTGGTGTGTAGGGTTGTGTTTGGAAATGTGCAGGATGCGTTGTCTGTTGATAGTGTATAAATTGTGGCATTGGCGCCGCTGCTAATAAAGGTTGACCTGTTGCTGTTGTAGCCGATACATGCATTTGAGAAGCTGTCATTTGACCTAAGTAAATGTTAAATAAAATTTTTGATTTGAGTTCAAAAGTTCGTTCGTTTGATTTGAGTTCAAAAATCGTTTTTTTGGATAGGTTTTCGAGATATGTATTTTAGATTTTTTCAAAATGTTCAAAGCGGTGCAGAATCTTCAGATTCAATCCAATACTATATGTATATGTTTAAAAGTAATTTTTTTTTTCAAACAAAATTGAAATCGAAAATTCAATTAAAATTCTTTAAAACACCAAGTCAATAAAGATTGTCCAGTTTCTTATTTTTATCGTGGAGTCACATTCCTTTAGAAAAATGTCGATCTTTGTTAGTTTTTACTTCTGTATGTGGTGTCACGCCCACTTGTTCAATCCCACCCATGCACAAAGTTTCACTAAAATTCGTTAAATAGCTTTTGAGAACATATCAGTTAACACGCCCCTTAGGAAGCCAATTTTGAAAAGATGTTGCATAAAGATTCCATATTTCGAATTTTATGTTTTTGGGAATTTTATAGTTTGGCCTGGGCGTAAATTCCTAGTCAGTCTGTAAAAGGATAGTTTTTTGTATGGAAAAAGCCAGTTTTAGATTTTCTGGGGAGTGCCGTACCCCTTTAGAGTTTAAATTTCAAAAAATTCTTTAGCGTATCGATTCTAAAATAATTTACTTTGTATGAAGATTTTAAATTGTAAATTTAATGAATTCAAGTCAATTTATCATTAATATTTTTTGTAATCAGATACAGTAGAACCTCTGTAAGTCGAATTTGAAGGGAGACGCCAAAAAATTGGAGTTATAGAGTTTTCGAGTTATGGAGGGCTTCGACCACGTGTTGACATCAGTCATAAATTCCTTTGTCATTTCATAGAATTGGTTTATTGTATAAGTAGGCTTTTACATTGATTTTTAAGAAACAATGATGCACATTGTCGGCATATTCCTAAAGTCAATGTCTTATTTCTCTTCGAGCTATATAGGTAATTCGTTTCAAATAATCGAGTTGTAAAGGTTGTAAAATCAAACATTGCTAAGTTCGAGATGCAGAAGTCCAATTTATTTTTTCGAGTTATGGAGGGAAAATATGCACTGAATTTACTTGTAGGGACTCACTGATTATTTCGACTTATAGAGCGGTCAGATTTCAGGCTATGGAGGTTTTGGGGCTTGAAGAGAAGGGAATACAACACATTTTCGAGTTTGGAAAGTTTTCGACTTGTCGAGGTTCGACTTAAATAGGTTCCACTGTAGTTAGAAAATAAGGCTTTTTTTTAATGGAATATGTGAAATTTCGAATTTAGAATTGGAGTTTCGAAAAATAGATCTAGAATAGTTAAAAAAAAAGAAAGTCACAATTACCGTAGTTGCCTCTGCGCATACGAGGCTGTTGACCAGCTTGTGGGTGAATTGGCGCCTGGAATGCTGTTGGCTGCTGCATTACTGCATAAATCTGTGTCTGATTTGCTGCCACATGCGAGCTGGTCGTATAGATGTTAGCCATGGGCACCGGTGTTTGTGGCGTATGTGGACGCGATGGATTCGGAGTGCTAGGACTACGTGGCTTGAATGGCTTTGCTGATGGATTGAGCACGTGTGTTTTCTTAACAACAGCTGTTGGTGGCGTTGATTTATCAACGATTGCAACGCTACCGGAATTAGCTGCATTGTTATTGGATGCAACTGCTGTCGCAGAGTCAACAATAGTCGATTTATTGTTATTCTGAACATTGCTATTGCTCGCAATAACTGTCAGTTGCTGCTGCTGTTGAATTGGATTCTGTTGTGTACTTTCAATAGGAGGCGATGACAATACAACAGGTGATGTCTGTTGTTGTTGTTGTTGCTGCGTTGGCGGAGCAACCATTACTGTGGAATGGTATAGTGTCTGCTGTTGCGGCGGCGGCTCTAATTGCTGTTGTTGTTGGGGATGTTGCTGTAGTTGTGGTTGTTGCTGTTGCTGTGGTACTACATGTGGTTGAACCTTAGCAATGTGCATCATATTTCCACTGTCAACATGTTGATGTTGCTTTTGTTGTTGTTGCTGTTGCTGCACATGTGGTGGCACATGTTGCTGTTGTTGCACCACTTGCTGCGTGACATAATGTTGCTGTGGTGCCTGATGAGAATGTGCCGGCTGTTGATGCTGTGCTGGTGGAGCATGATGCTGCGGCACATGTTGCTGTTGCTGTGGTTGACTAACATGCTGCAGTACAACATGTTGCTGTTGTTGTGGTACATGTTGTTGCTGTTGTTGTTGTTGTTGTGGTGGCGACACAGCAGGCTGCGGATTGTGACTGCCTGTATTTTTACTCAACTGAATGTGTTGTGATTGTTGTGGCGGTGGCGCTTGTTGTTGTTGTTGCTGCTGCTGCTGCTGACTTGGTGGCGCATTCCCGCCACTCATTTGGAAATTTTGTCCGAATTGACGCAAGTCCTGCAACTGGTTATCTCGATTGCGAATCAAACGTTGTGGTTGCGGAGGAGGTTGATTGGGTGGCCCAGAAATGCCGCTGCTACCATGTATATTGCCAGATGGCTGAGCATGCGACTCATGCGAACCACCTCCACCAGTTTGCAATGGAGGAGAGCTACTGTTATTGCCACCAGTATTGGTTGGTGGCGGTCCATGAGGCGGACCATGTTGAACATGCATTGTCTTACCCATTTGCATCTAAAATAGTTTTAATAGAAATAGTTCCTTATTTAAATGATCGAAGTTTTCGATAAATTTAAGAATATTAAAATTTCACTATCGAAATGAATGGTTGCAGCCGGGTCAAAATGAAGCACATTGTTATTTTCTTAACATAAACTACTAACCTGATGCTGGGACTCTCCATAAGAGTTCGACTGCGCCCCTTGATACTGTCGGATATTCCGTTGTGGCATTGGTTTGCCAGTGCCCACATTTGAATCGCCGTTTTGCTTAGAGCCACCTCCCATATTGGACTGGTGCCTGTATTGTGACGGTCTGTATTAAAAATTTCAAGTAATAAAGCCCTTGCTCTTACAGAACTTTCAATAAGAAATTAAGAATTAAAAACCTACCCATGCGACATCGATGTATAATTTTGATTATTCACATACGATGGTTGATTTTGCATCGGCATCGATTGGTAACTGTTGCTCTTAACATTATGTTGTCCACTGCTGCTGCTGTTACCGCTTATTGGGTTACCGCCGCCACCACCACTTCCTTGTGATATCGCGCCGCCACCACTGCCACCACCACCACCACTACCACCCCCTCCACCACCACCTCCACCGCTGTTAGGCGGCGGAGTATTGCGCACCAGTTTATTATTTTGGGTCATCGATTTACGCTTCATAACCGAAGCGTACTTGTTATCCTGACCCATGTTAGCACTCTGCGGCACTGAACTCTTCATACCGCCCATGGGAGCTGACGATTGCGTAGAGTTCGTTTGGCCCATTGCCACAGGCGGTGGCGCAGCATTCATAACGCGTTCCGGGCGTTCATTTATTTCACGTTCACGCTGCGCATGTGGCGATGGACCTGAAGATGCCGCAGACATGGTACTAGAAGCCATGGCAACTGGTGGTGGTGGTCCAGTAATGTTACGCTGTGGTTTGCTTATATAGCGTTCAGGCACTTCACGCACCTCACGCAATTCACGCTCACGTTCACGTTCGCGCTCCCGCTCCTTCTCTCGTTCGCGTTCGCGTTCACTACGTTCTCGTTCACGTTCACGTTCTTTTTCGCGTTCACGATCCTTTTCACGCTCACGATCACGTTCTCGTTCACGCTCTTGTTCGCGTTCCATCTCAACTGAAGGGCGTTCGACAGCAGCATACATAGCTTCTTCATCACCATTTTCTAAATCAAGTCGCTCTCTGCAGGCAGGATTATTCTCAATTTCAGCGGCAAGCTTTTCGGCCTTCATTTCAGCCTCTTTAAACTCATCAGAGTCCTTTTTATCTAATTGTACAGTATAGTCCGAAAGCGAATCATCGAATGTAGACTGCACACCGAATGAATTCTTATTTTTTTCGAACATCTCATTGGGATCCCAACCGTTGGACGCACCATCTAATTCGATATCGACGTCACCATTCATACCTGATGGATCCCACGGTTCGAGTTCTTTCTCATCAAAACGTGTACCTATAAGGCAATCATTAAATTCTACTTTAGAGATATTTTAAATTTATTAGTAAACTTGAATCACATAGGTAGGATGTATTATAACTTTTACTCACCATTACACTTTTCAGAAATAGCTGCATCCGTTTGAAAAGAACTACCAACTGTTGCGTATTGTGAATCAAAATCTTTTGCCGAAATGCTGACGACATTGTCATATGGGAAAATCATATAATTGGGTACACTTTTACCCTCATCGGGTGCATTTTTACTTGTCTTAATACAAAATGGCAACTCTAAGGCGACATCAAAATTCTGCGAAAAGGTACGAAAAACACCTTCATAAATATTGCCCGAACGTAAACGAACTTGAACGACATTGCCGACGAGTGCAGTAGCTGCATGCATGAAATAGGTGTTATTATAGACACCCTGTGCTGTCGGACGTCCTTTGGGTTGTCTGTTATCAGTCGTGAATCTGAAGAGCAGAAAAATAATAGAATTTAGTTTTTTTTTTCATAATTTTTAATATAAAAGTAAAAAAATTGTAAAAAGTTCTTAGATAAAAATTAGGTAGCAAATTTTTATGAAAATACTCCACACATTTCATTGGCAGTACCACCCAGCGGCAAATCGATGAAGTACTCTGATTTTTCATATATGAAAAAGCTATACCCTTTGTGTTGTATGTTTCACAAATTAAATTGTTACTGTGATATTGCTTGCTGGCTGCCTACTTTGTATATGGAAATGTAATGGGTCTTGCCTGTAGGCTGCATGCTTTGTATGTGAAGTTGTAGGCAACTCGCTAAACTATACAGGCACTTAGAAAGCGATGCTTTAAGGCAATCTACCTTTCGTTTGTTACACATTGTATATGGAGATGTAGGCAAGCTGCCTTCAAAGCGGCCATCCCTTTGTAAAAAGGATTTACAGTTGTGAACTACAATGTGTATAATTATTCATCGATGTTGTGTATAACATATTTGCCGCTGGGCATATTTCAATGAAAATGGAATTTCTCAATGATAATGCTATTTATATTTTAGTAAACGAAATTCAACACCAAGCTTTTTGCAAAATTTAATTTCTATATCATTAGGCACGAATTTTTCAATAGTTCATTTATATTTCATTATCAGTATGCACTACGTTTCAATGCTAATTGGATTTACAATTCACTATCAGTACTTATTTATTGATATTTTAGCGAATGTACTGCGCGAGCGAACCAAGGAACAAAGAAAACTTTAAATCATTGTATTGTAAAGAAAAAGTTAGGCGCTTAATTGCGGTTCGGTATTGCCGTCAAAACATGAATCACGTTAATTTTAATAAGACAAAGAAATTTGAACGTAAAATAAAACAAAAATCATTTGCGCCAAATGAAAACAAGTTACAAAACATCGTACAGCTCAGTCAATATTCCAAGAAGCAAGGCAAGTGGAATGAACTTACAAGCGTACGATGCGATGGTTGCGAGACGAATTATATAACAAAAATATGTACGAGCAGCAGCACTGCCTGATGCTATTTACACTAACTAAGGTTGGCTATCACTCTTCGCTGTAACAAAGTGACCCAAATTAGCAAATTAGCTGAATAATGCAAGGGTAAGAATGGGAACAAATTGCGTTGAAATAAAAAAAAAAAATCAACACTAGAAAAACAGTGCAACACTTTGTAAACTTGGCATAAACAAATTTTATTAAAAATGCATAACTAAGTAAAACACTCAAGTGGTCAAGAGTAAACAAAAAACTGCAAGTTGCCTTTTTTTAAGTTTCACAGAGGAGAAATCAGGGGGATTGTATATCAGTTTGCTTTATAATAATGTATAGCAAATAAACAATTGTGGAAGTTCTGGTGATTATTTTTTGTGGATGGTAAACTGGAAAATACATTTATAAATGCGTCCCTAAGCTAAAAGAATAGATTGTACGTTTATGAGCCGATGCACAGTAGGGACAAATACATAAATTCTTAGCATATATTATCAAGGTATGATTTTTTTGTAAACTATGGTGGCGATATTGAACTACAGTAAAATTTTCATCACAGCGGCAAATCGATGAAGTACTCTGAATTTTCATATATGAAAAGCTATACCCTTTGTGTTGTATGTTATACAAATGAAATTATTACTGTGATATTTTGTTTATTTGTTTGCTGGCTGCCTGCTTTGTATGTATATGGAGATGTAGGCAGTCCGCTTGCTGGCTGCCTGCATTGTATATGGAGTTATAGGCAGTCTGTCTGTTTGCTGTCTGATTTGTATATGGAGATGTAAGGGGTCTTGCCTGTTGGCTGCATACTTTGTATGTGGAAATGTAGGCAACTCGGTAAACTATACAGGCACTTGGTAAGCGATGTTTTAAGGCAATCTGCCTTTCCCTTCCTACACATTGTATATAGAGCGACTTAAAAATTTCAAAAATATGTTTATTGACTGCACAGTGGGCAAAACAATCTTTGTCCAACATCACTAAAAATTCTATATTTATTTTGATGAAATCGTGTGTAAATCAGTTCGTGCAATATAGTTAATTAAATATTTAACTATAGATGGACAACAAAAAATCAAATTTTGTAGATAATTTTGCGGAGATTTTATTAAATACGGCATTTAAAAATTTAGCAGCATTTGTTTACATGTAATATAACATTTTTTCTTGTACATCTTAACCAATTTTGACATATAATACCACATTTTCTTTGTATGGCGATGTAAATGTCTAAAATTTGCTTACGGAGGACATTCGGTGAAATATACTTGCGAATTAGTAATGCCATTCTAGTGGAAACATTTTCTTAGATGTTTTATATTTTGCTATATCCAGGAAATGGTAAGCTCTATTAAAAAAAAAAATTCTTAGGAGTTAAAAAAATGTTTACAAAAAATGCATTTGTGACGGAATTTCTGCTTCTAAAAATCTTACAAAGGGTGATCCAATCAGAGCTTCCTATTTCTTCCTCTAAATAAAATACATAAAAATCAATGTATTGATGCAAATCTGTATTTGGAATGATAGTTCGGTTCCTACAACTCAATGTTTAAAAATTATTTCGTTTAAATGTTGCTCACGACTAGTTTTCAAATGGTCTATTCTGTGGGTCCGATTTTTGACCAAATTTCGTCCAAATATCGGCCGGTATTCCTTGAATAACACGAGTTTATTCACGATTCAGTCGTATTGAATACTAAACACAAACGTAATATGAACAAGCCATTTGACATATGACAGCTGTCAAAACAACCCAGTTGGAAAAGGGACCTTGTATTGAATCACCCTTTTTACCTAATAAATATGGTTCAATTTTCGACAACTCTTTCGAGCATATCGGCCGGTATTCCTTGAATAATACGAGACTATTCATGATTGAATCGTATTGAATACTAAACACAAACGTAATATGAACAAGCCATTTGACAAATGACAGCTGTCAAAACAACCCAGTTGGAAAAGGGACCACCCTTTATATCAATATCTGCTAGAAACGTTACAACTTAAATAGAGCAAAAAAAGGAGTAATGATTAAGATTAATGTATGAGTTCTGTGCTAAGTAATATAATTTCTCCTGACTTTCCCCAAAGAGTTGCCTCTCTATGTGCAATGTTGAAACTTATAAACAAGTGTAATTACTTATTTGCTGTTTACAGCCTGTGAATTAATGTAGGTTTTCATGCAAATGCGTTAGAAACATTTTAAACCTTATAAATGTCATTTTTTTACATGAAATTTAACTTGCTACTATTTATGCGACTGGTTAGACTTTAATGCGTTTGCATGAACACCCCCAACGCTTAAAATTAGTGTTGAACTAAAGAAAACAATACTTAAACAAAAATATTACTAAGGGACGATTTCGAATCCACGTTCCAACTTCTTTTTTTTTACTATTACTTTTAGTGCCCTGACAACAACTGGGCATTATTTCCAAGGAAAAGTCGACCAAGATTGATTTTAAATTGAAACGATGGGGGAATTTGTAATGAAGTGTGACAACGGGGAATGGTCAATTTTAATGATTCGTTACACTGAAGCGATAAAATAAATACACTTCTTACGGCAATTTAAATTTGTAGATGTTTATTTATTTATTTAAGAATTTAGATGTGATTGAAATTTGTGCTAAAATTATGTATGTTCATGGAAAATCATTGCACATTACTCTCAAGTACAAGTATATGGGCATTTCCACGAAAACGGAAGTTTTTGTCCCGTGCGACACCTTGGTTTTTTGCAATTATCTTGAAAACAAAAAAATTGCCCAAATTCAGCCTTACCACCAATTGTAAAGCTAATTAGGAGCTATAAGTTTAGCCTATTGCCAAAATAAAAATCCCTTTTATTTTGACTTTTTTTTTACTTTAAATGTGTTCGACAATCGAACGGGACCCATGGAAATGCCCATATACTTTCTCTCTTTCTGCTCAGTCATTTTGTCGTATTGTTTGTTCAATTTTTACAAAAAATGTTAAAAAAAAGTACTACAAGTGCCTTAATTCATTTAATGAGGAATTTTCCGATTTAATGTCTTAATGCACACTATTACACAACCATCAAATGCAAGATTTTATCCATATAAAAGAAAAATCCTTGGCAACAATTTGATGTTTATTTATTTTGTGGCAGAGTTTGGATTATTTTATTAAAGGTTCAATCAATCTGACAACTGATAACATGTTTCCGCATAATTTTTGAAAGAGGCTTTGTATGACAAACAAAAGAATTTTTTCTATGCTACAGCACAATACTGCCCTCAGAAGCGAAAAGGGCGTAGCTAAAAAAAAAAAGTTTTGAGATAATTGATGTTTTGTGTCAATTTGTTGAAATATCTGTAAAATTGAGATAGAGAAAAGTTTCTGAGGAGATTTTTCTCTATGCTTGAACTAAGATACCGGCATTTGGAGTAGTTCATTAGACGCGTAATTTCTTAATCTATCCAATGCCATAAGAATCACGAATAAGCATTTATTTGAGATACGCCCTTTTCGCTTCTGAGGGCAGAATAGTGAATTGAAAATTTATTTTTTTTTTTAATACAGGAGATCCGAAATAGTTGCTCTATTTTTATTTTAATTTTAATATTTAATAGTTTATAAATACGAGGATAAAAAGGTTTGTACATGACTCAGGTGTTTTTTTCTTTTTTCATTATTCATTCCTTTTCAAGATCAGCAAGTTGGAGTCTGGCCAACAAAAAGAAACCAAAAATTCTACGAAATCTAAATTCGAAAATAAAAAGCAATCAAAAATGAAGGGAAAACTAACTTTGTTCACTTCTTATAAAAATGGTGGACATGTTGAAGCCTACTGAAGAAAATTTCTGGTGGTAAGATACCTCAGATTCCTTGAAGCTTTGTAAAAAAAAAACGGCGATATGGGAAACATGACACAATGGAGACGGCTGATATCTCGCTAAAGGTAAAAGAATAAAGATGAATAGACTCTCGTTATTTTTCGTATATTATTACATCATAATTATGCACAAAAAAAGCACATGTTCCTCTGCTCATCCAGTCTACACAAACGAAAATAATAGACAAGAACTTTCAGTTTTTCCTAAATTCGAATCATTAAGAAAACACAGTAAGGTCTTTATTTCAAGTTTTCAATTTATTGGACGGACAGGGCACATGTCGTTATGTTGTTATGACGATAAACGCCGCAAAATTCTTGTCATTTTTGTTGTTCTAAAAATGCAAAATGTGACCACGGCATAATAAAACAAACTGATTGCAATGTCAATTATAAATATGCGCCGTGAAGTTTACAAAATGTTTGGTTACAGAATACAACTTGCGGTTGTAATTAATGGTTGATTTTATAAAATATGTAACTTAACTTAAGCCGTCTTAGTGGACACATAGTTTGTTCCTCATAAAACGTCAAACACAATTCATTTAAGCCCCTCCAGTACCACCCACCCCCTAGCCCCCCTATGGAACATTTTAGTCAAATTTTCTGAAAAATCTACATACAACGTGACAAACGACTGAGAATTTTTTCAAAGGCCTTAGGACAAAATGTGAGGTTAAGAACTGGTGCTGGGCGTGTAGTGTAAATGAATAAAAATTTTGTCTTTTCATAAGAAGCAACCTTACCTCAGACACCAAACCTCTCAAACTTGAAATAAAAAATTACGTGTAGCCCAAAATCTGATGAGCTCAGCTACCCCAAATTACCATAAATTTATATCAGTTCCTCCACCATTAAGGTCCCATTTTTGCACACAGTGCAGTTAACCCTAGTATGAAGTTTGACAGGCACATCAATAGATAGTGTTATTTATCGAGTTCGCATATTTTCGCAAGAGCTATGATTTGTATTTTACTCTTTCAAAATACGACAGCATATGGCATATGCTATTTTGATATAGCCACATATTCCATGGCAAAGAAATGTATTCTGGTGCGGACCTTGGTAATCCAACTTGTGCATATTCCGCCCTCATTAACGACCAAGAGAGAGCTTACTTCTAATTAACTATTATTGATTCTAATAATAATTTTAATTATTCTAATTCTACTTAGGCTGCTCATTCGTTAATCTAAATCTATCTCTGCTAAATTTACTGAAATTTGTAACGAAGTAACCAGCATTTTCATTAAGTTCATTTGGTTAATGGAATAAAAAATAATGCAATTTATGTGGTAGTCTTTTTTTGCAAACACATCTTCTGTGTCTATCTTCGTTTCTAATTTATGGCTTAGGGTTCCTTGATAATAAAAGTTCAAGCACCAAGAAAGTTCTTACATATGAGGTACTCATCGTTAACAGGAAAATGTGAGATTTTCATATTTAAACATTTTGACGTTGATAGTAGGTAATGTAATCTCGAATCACTGGGATCTCGGACCATTTCCGGGATTTCGAAAACCCCGAGAACAAAAGCTGACAATATTTTGTGATCGTAAATGTCTTGTTTAATGTTGAAAAATTTGAAAAAACAATGAGGGTTTCTCTTTCTTTTAGCAATATAGAATGGTCGTTTGGATAGTTTTCGTTGAAAATATCCGAACATTCTTAAAATGAATTTAGTTTTTGAATAATCTTTAAATTGATGTGCCAGATAATGATCAGTTGTAATTATTAGAATACTTATATGGCAAAGTAAGATATTAGCAGAATTTTGTTCGGCGGATTTCGGTACCAAAACAACTAAATAAGATTTGAAGATTATCCCCGTTTTCATGGTTGGCTACTATCTCGCGTTTTAGTCGCCGAGTGTTTATAAAGCCAAATCTTACTCGGCGACGAAAATGGCGAGATAGTAGCCAACCATGAAAGGGGGGTATATTTTCAATAATAATTTAAAAGTTAAAGTGGTTAAATTTAAGATATCTGTCAGTTCGAAAACCACGTTTTTCAAAAAAAATTTAATATGAAAATTACTTCAAGCTTTCAGCCTATAAAGGAGAATAACATTGCTATCATGTTCAAATGATTTACGAAACTATATTTTCACCTTTATTGACCACTAAATGGTTTCAATGCTTTATTGATCATTAAATCCCTTCACTGAAGTTTGCATTTTTATTAAATTTGTCCAATATTCGATTCCAAACACCCTCAATTTGTTAACGTTAAGGAAGAGAGAAAAATTCATTGAAAATTTAAAAATTCCCACAGTTTTAACCTTAGAACCGTGTATGATTAAACTATCCTAATCCCGTGTATTGGGGCACTTTATACCCCATATGACAAGTGTATACATTTTCGGTGTTTTTTCTTATTTATTGAAAGAAAAATTACATTTCTTAGGAAATACATAGTTGTATTTGTATTATTTGTACATATTTATAAATGTATTTATACATGTTATCAAGAGTAAAATTTTCAGAATCATTATCATTAGAAAGCGTAGCACGTGCTATCAAAGTTAATACGGGAACGTTGGGTGAACCTATCGCTAACTGGATAAAGAGTGGGACATATAGGCGTAGCATCTTTTATAAAAAAAAAAAAGTCATTACTGTGGGAGGGCAATAGGGTATAGGAAATTTCGTTAATACCCCTAAAATTCGATATCTTTACTTTACTTTCATGACGTGTTTTTCACCCCATAAGTCATGCCACCTGGTTCAATGACACCCATTAATGAAACATATGCTGTAATAATTAATTGTAAACTTAATGTTAAATGTGGCACAAGACAAATCTATAGTTATGCTACCAATCAATCAAACTGTGAAAATTGTCACCAACCTTGAAACGCCACTTGGGCGATTTTTCCGCTTGCTATTGCTGTTCATGTTGCTCTTCTGGAACTGCTTGTTTTATTTTTTTCTGTTTATTTTTTGTTAGAGCTGCTTGATGCTGCTAAAGATGATGACGATGACTATGCTTCGCACTAATTCACGTGCGTTTTGTAAATCTTCAAATTTTCCCCGATTTTCTTTTTATACTCAAAATACAACGATTCAATGATAAGAGCTTGCCGACTTCCGCAAGTTCCGTATGGCAGGCAACCTTGGTGATGAAAACCGACCAGGTGGACCTGTTCTACGAAAAATTCACTGTCCACTGTGCACTGCGCCTGTTTTCTTCGTTGTTTTCCTGTTTCTGTCCGCTCCGATTTTTAGTGAACAATGTGGAAATCTTCGTTTGTAATACAAAAATTATTTGGAATTTTCAAAAGAAAAATGCAAAATTCTCAAATTCTTGATTTTTTTTTTTTGTTTTTGTTGTTTTTGATTTTGTTCGTAGACAATTTTTGCAAAATTTTCTGCTGAAGCAATAAAATTTTTTAACTTTTTACTTTTCCCTTTGTTCTTATGTTCAGCTTTTGCTTTTTCCTTTTTCGTGCTGCTGCTGATTTTCACTTTTTTTTTCTTTCTTTCGTGCAAAAGTTTCTATTGCGTTTTTTGCTTTGCACTTCGCTCCGCTGCTGCGTTATAAATTTTCTTCATTCAATATCGCTTTTTCACTTCGCTGCAAATTTTCGTTTTTTTTTTTTTCTTCTTATAATTTTGTACGCACTATTGCAAACTTTTGCTGTTTTTTTATGTATCGCTACTTGCGTGGCGGTTCGCGCGCTGTTTCATGAGATTTTTTCTCCGGAATTTGTTAATAACAAATTTTTAATTAAAATTTTTCTTGCTGTTAAATTCGCTTTTCTGCTGCTCTGCAGTGGATCTGTCACCAATCGCACTGCTTTATCGTGCAGTCATTGGCTTTTCCTCTTTGGGTTTTGGTATTTTCTGTCTTTTGACCTAAAAAACTATCGTTGTTGGCCACGCGTTGGCAGTTGTTTGGCAGTTTGCAGAAATGTCAAAGTGACAGTTTATCGCAACTACTTAACCGATAATTAACAGGAGAGCTAGATGAGCTGGGAATTGTTTGTAACTGTTGAATTTACTACACATATTGCGTATAACATTTCGTTTTAGTTGAGCTGAATTCAATTAAACAGCCAAGAACTTAACATATTTATGCAACGTTTTACATTTTATTTAATGATGTTGTTATGCATATTTAGACGTCAAATAGGCGTTTGCTAAAAAGACCAGTTCACATGTTCCCTAATGCTATACAGCATATCTTGATAGCATACGACTGCCAATATCGCATTGCATTCACTTTGCACGGCTTGTTGTCAAACATTGCTTGTAGAAAAAGTTTGAAGCGTCCACTAGGTATCATGTAAACTGTCTCATCTTGGATGGTTTGACAGTTGTTCTACGGCAGTGCTGCCAAGTTTAATTTACGAACAAAATTAAGCGGCAACATGCGTTATTTTGCCAAAATAGAGCTCTATCTGTCTGGCTACACTGCGAAAAATGTCTGAAAGTTCACTGATAATTAAAAACAAAAAAAAAAAGCTGTTCAAAAAATCTTCGGTGGACATAATGGAATATTTCGCACTTATTGCCTCAGGAAAAATATCAATATTTAATAATACCCGAATCGCTTTGTTATGTATGATGGGCTTATATGACATATTGTGACACAGGAGGGGAGCGGGGGGTCAAAAAGTTCGAAAGAGCGTTACATTATATAAGAGCAGCCCTTATATAAAACTAAAGTATATTGAATTTATTTGTACCGATTTAAGACTTGTATACTTTATTTTATAGCTCAAATTACCTGACTTCAGAAATGTTCAAGTTTTTCAATTTTTTCCTCTGCTTTATTTTACTTCTTTCTCGTTGAACTCAAAAATTATTTGACACAAATCTGTCAAAGCTAAAAAACAGTTTTCATG
The DNA here is from genome assembly GCA_949775025.1 of Tricholauxania praeusta. Classification (NCBI taxonomy): domain Eukaryota; kingdom Metazoa; phylum Arthropoda; class Insecta; order Diptera; family Lauxaniidae; genus Tricholauxania; species Tricholauxania praeusta. The sequence continues at coordinate 156,741,056 of OX459029.1, forward strand.
TTAAGTTTTTGTCCATGAAAAATTAATATTTTTTGTATAGAAAATCAATTGTTTAAAATTGATTTATAGAGTCAACTCCATTCGATACGAAATTAACAAAAACTACCACTGAGTTCTTCGTTAAACTTCCTTTAAAAACTTATTTTTACCTAATGGTTGCAAAATAATTACTATTCCAAATAAATTAATTTTTCCGTGCATCCCTGAAAGTACTTCGCGCCGTTGCGTGGTCCCAAATAAAATTTTTGGCTCAGAAATCGCTAGAGAACGCAAATCTTGTCGGAAATTAAGAATTTTAATTTTTTTTTTAAAAAAAAATATAGAAAAAAACATTTTTTCGGAATTTAACTAAAAATAAAATTGTTTTCGAAATTCGAGTTCTGAAGATTTTTGGTATTTTGAATATCTTTTATTTAAAAAAAAAATTGTTCATTTCCGACAAGATTTGCGCTTTCTATTTTTTAACCAGAAACTCGATTTGGGACTACTGTGCTACTATTTTTCCATTAAAATTTACCGGAATTTGAATATGGCCATAAAACACCATACAACGTAAAATGTTCAAGCTTTACAACTCGATATCTTTGATAACAAATAAATTCCTGAAACACGCATCCACTCATATAAAGAATAGAATATGTAAAAAAAAATTGGAGCGATTTAAAATGGGTCGGTCAGAAAATGTTCAGTTATTAAAGATGTCTTTCTTATAAGAAGGGCTGAACGTAGAATTTGTGAAAAGAGTATTTTTGCTGAGAAACCCGCCATGACCCGTTAGCCCCGGGCACAGTAAGGTCTTAAGCCGCCGCTGTACAATGCCTTTTTAATTATCAATTAAATTTAAGATTGCCGCAACTAAGTGTAAGATAAAACTTTCGTATGAAAATATTTGCAAAATACAACAGATTTTCGAGTGTCATGACACTTCACCCTACTTAGATTAAATTTGAGAATTTGATAGAGCTTGATAAGCTGCTTATACAACATTATACATATTATGACTTAAAAAAAATAGTTTTATCTAGCGTTATAAAAGAGTTTGAAGAAAATTGTTCATAAGTTTTTTTAATATATATCTTATGATCTTGTCTCTCATATGTAAATTAAGATTTTTTTGGATAACGCCTTAGATACCGAAATGAAAAACCTAAAACTAAAACTTCCCGATTCTAGAGCCTGCCTCATATTATTGATTGGGGGTAAACAATGGATGCATACTTTGCAAATAAAGCTTAAAGTCTTATTCAAGGATATTCTATTCCTAGCCCAACGAAATCAAAACAAAATCTTGTGATAAGTATTGTTTCAACCGCAATATATCTTTGCTTTACTAATGCCCAAAATTTTCCAGAACATAAAAGTTTTTTGACACTCGTTATACATTTTATAGCATAAGTTTGTGCAAAGTATCTTTTATCAGTTGGTTATATTTGCACAACACCCAAACAACTTGTTAGATGCTACTTTATTTTAATGTTAATTCAAATATTTTAATTCTTTTGTGGTATCGTTTTTGGATATGAAAAAATACCCACTAAGCTTTAAAAAAGATTTAACAAAAATTATTTGCACTCTCGCGTATTCCGATAACAACGGTGATAACACACTATCACACAGTCTTATCACTGCTCAGCATCACACAATAGAAGTTCATCATAACTGCGTTACACGTAGTCATAACTCTGTGAGCTTGATTGTATCAGTATTTGTATCTCAAGTTCTGTGCATCTTTTACATATTTTAGAATAGGATTTTCAAATCTTTTGGCAGTTAACATTCGAATTGGCTACAGAACGTTTATACTATTCTCAACAGCCTCTAACTTTAAAGTATTATTTTGTCTACGATTTAAGAAAAAAAGTGTTAAATTTTTGTGTAATTTTATGTTGATATCTGAAAATGGGAAATAAAAGGTTTATAGATAAAGGTACTTGAATTAATTTTTCTTTTGCATTTAGATAAAATATGTTGAGGAAAATATAAGTATTAAAAAAGTTTTTAAAAAAAAAGTTAAAAAAGTTTTTTTTTATATAAAAAAAATATGTAAAAACTAACCAAGTTATTTATCATAAGAAAGACAAAATGTTCTAAAGATCATTTGCTAAAACTTAGCCTACATATGATGGGTGGCACACAATACATTGAAAGGTTTGGAATAAAGGAAGTTCAGTTAAATTGTTGCAACATCTTCTTGATGGAAGCATTTTCGCTTAGTTTTTTGATTTGGAAAAAAATAGTTCGAAAAAACAAACCCAACACAACATGTTTCGAGGGAGAGACCACCCCTGAGGGAAAAACCCCTGAACGGAAAAACTTTGTTTATTTGAATACGACGACCCTGGATTCGAAATAGCAGACAAATAAAGCGAGCGAGTTTTGGAATAAACCATTCCTATGCTTACAAAAATCTGTGTAATTTTGTCTTCTCAAAAGTTGCCAAGCCATATCCCATACATTTTCATTCATCTCTGGCACAGCAAACTCGCAGTACGACTCTGAGCTTTGGAATTTTTTTTTCATATAAAAGTGAAAATAGGCGGAGAGACCGCTGTAGAAAAGTCTTGGCCCTAAAAACATGTGGCAAATCATTTTTGAGGCTGGATTCGACATTCTATTTAGGCTTTTTGAGCTCAATCGTTTGTTATCTATTTCAAGCATCAATATATAATAATAAAAATTGACCCAAAAAACCGGTGGGTTTTTATGTCAGGGACAGGATTCAACAATACAACCCTTAATTTTACATTAGGCCTCTTCGAGTTCTATCATTTGACATACATTTTGAGGTATGATAATATACAGTTTCAAATAAAACAAAAAAATTAGCTAAGGTTCGGGCATCGGGACAGGCTTTGGCAAGGCAACCCTGGATCATTAGTTTCACAAAAATAGTTCATTATCTTTCCCGTACATTCCATCCTGTAGTCTTATTCACTCGATTTTTTTATAGCGGGCTCTTCGGCTAAAAGAGCTTATAATTAGAGAAATTGGGAATTTTCAGCATGGTCTTTTCAGCCTCTTAGACGAAGATATCTGGCGCTGACGATCATCTAATCTCTGAATCGCAGGTTTGGTCTACTTTTTCTTTTTTCATCTGGCGATTGCTCAGATTCTTTCAACTGGAGTGTGGTCTTTCATTCGTTCGATGTGTTCGAGCAATTCAGCCGAAGAACTTTCATCGACATCATTATAAAACTCATAAACTTTTCTTTTAAGTCTTCTTTTTCTCACAAACATGACAAGATGTGCAACGCAGAATGTTCCATTCAAAAGACCTTAATATCTATTCCAAAAATCTGCTCATTATCCAATGCTCAATGCAAAGCAAATAAAGTCAATGATTTACACCAGTGAAGGGCACTTAGTGGCTCTATTTGCTCACATTGCTCTAACCTAACGAGGCACAAAATTCGCAGAATTTCAACGCTATCGAGGCACAGCGTTGACTTGAATTCAAATGAAAACAAAAACAAAACACAAAGGTATAAATGACGGCGCCGCATTGTGTCTTGACGAATGTAGTAATTGTTTTTGTTTGTAGTGTAATTTGGTTTTTTTTATGCTAATGGCAATTTTGGAAATGAAAGTAAAAAAACTTTAAATTTTCGTTTGTTGTTGCTTGATGTTGTTGTTATGCTCTTTTGTTAGATTTTTGTGCCCACCGCTGATTTACACAGATCTATCGGGAGTGAGGCTTACAGTTCAGTTGTTTTAATAATCCAGAATTATATCGTTTGCCTAGGGTAGTCCTTGAAATGAGTATCACCAACAAGACTTCGGTTGTGGAGTTATCGTCCATCTATTTTGATAACATTGCATATCACTTTAGCTTCAAGCTTTACAAAGATTTCACAGCAAGATAACTGAAAGGCAGCGATAATGTCAATATCATTTGCATATCCTGGCGCAAGATAGATTTGTAAAATATAGTGCTATTCCTACGCTGTGATATATGATGCTTTCCGTGTTTATTCCGCCACTGAATTTGTAATGCGAAATTAAAGCGAAAATAGCGTTACAGCGTAAAATTGGCTGCGGATTTAAATATAGTAGCATAATAGCTATACGGAAACCTAGTAACATTTCAAAGTGGCTACTTTAATCAGACTATGAAACTACGATACAACATCGCATAAGGCCTCCAGCTTGGGAAAAAAATCGAGCCAAATCCTACGGTTGTTATGGTAAAGAGAGCTTTGTGATTCGCTTACTCCAGAAAATGTTATGTTGTGAACATTTTAAAATTTTTCTACAAATGATATTTCTCAACACTTTGAACCATCTGAATTGAGCTAATTGAACTATAACATTTGTCAAAAAGTGTTATCAGATATAATATTTAAGCAGGGATAGGCTGAAAATCCCAATAAAGCTTTGCAAATAGATCTTTGTCATATACGAGTAACTTTATTTCCATAACCGATTCTTATACGGGCGCTAATGGATACAGCTAAAAACTTGAATTTTTATTAGCAAAAATATCATGAATGTTCACTAATAAAATTTCACTTCATATCAGTCGTTATTGCAAGACAAACACGACGTTTTTATTATTTAAGCGATAAACAAATCCAAATGTTCGCAAGATGATAAACTTACTCGTACCAGTAGCCTCTGTTGAAAATAAAAACAGTTGCAGTAACGAGATAACTTTAATTGTTTAATTTAAAAAAAAAAAAATCTTCATAATATCATAAATGAAGAGATGGCGCTATAAGAATTATAAATCTTTTAAATTGTATTATATATATAAAGGGTGATTCCACGTGAAGTAAAGTACGTAAGCAAGAAAATTTTAAAATGAAATATCTTCAAAAATACTTAGTTGGAAGTTTAATTAAATATTATTTTACTTATTTAATTTTCATTTAATAGCCTATATCACATAAAAAATTATCTAAGGTTATCGAATAGTATCGAAAACGTCGAAAAGAGTATCGAAAAATATTGTTATTGTTATCTATTAATTTTTACCCTCAATGCCACCCAATTTTTGAAGCTTTAGTACTTACAAATTTTCACAAAGTTTCATTACAGTTCATTGGAAAACATTCTAGGTATGATATTCAAAAGCATTTTCTTCTATGGGAAGTGGAACGCCCATTTATCAAATTTCGTCTGATTAGCACTGTTGTACATTTGTGTAAAGTTTCGTTAGATTCCGTTGGAAAACTTATAAGATATTATAACTTAAAGATTTTGCTACTATCGGAGCGGCCTCATTTATCTAAGGCTCTGTTCATGCATGTGTACCAAATGACCATGTGCCAAGTTTTGTTGTAATTTCTTGAATAAATTTTAGTTACGATCGAACTGAAACTTTGTGGGATATAACTTATTCCATTAAGATTCCAATTTCAAAAAATATCTGGGCGATTGCATGAAGTTAAGTTGTCAGAAAAAGCGTTAATTGTTTGGAGCAGACAAAATTTGGAATTTCTTAAAGAAGAAGGAAAACGGAAAAACGGCTTGATCTGGGCGGTGATGATGGGCTTTATATGAAGATTTCATCCATACCTCTCTGCTTAGTATCTTTTAAAATATCTTAAAAAAAACTTTGTCTCACCTAGCTCAAAGCTTGATTAGATATGACCAAACAGTTTAAAAGAGTATATCTCAGAAAACGACATTTTTAAGACTCTGTAAAAAAAAAGAAGAACAAATTTTGGTGAGTGAACTTCTAATAAGAACTGAGTTACAAATAAGGTACTTAAGTCTTAAAAAATGAAAAGCTTAAATTTTTATCTGTAATATATCACGATTATTTTTGTTTTGACAATTTGAGACTCACTAAAAGCCCACTCACCAAATTTTTACCTAACATGGAACTTAATCGAAACTTTAACTGCCGCACAAGCCTAGCGGCAAATATGTTATAAGCAACATGAATAGTAATACTCATTGTAAGCAGTAATGCTCACAACTCCAGCCACAACTGTAAATTCTTTTTACAAAGGGATGGCCGCTTTGCAGGCAGCTTGCCTACATCTTTATAAACAACGAAAGGCAGATTGCCTTAAGACATCGCTTACTAAGTGCCTGTATAGTTTAGCGAGTTGCCTACATCTCCACATACAAAGCTTGCATCCAACAGGCAAGACCCCTTACATCTCCATATACAAAGCATATACATACAAAGCAGGCAGCAAGCAAATAAACAAAATATCACAGCAACAATTTCATTTGTGAAACATACAACACAAAGGGTATAGCTTTTCATACATGAAAAATCAGAGTGCTTCATCGATTTGAAATTCCGGGCTTGGCCGGGTCAATCCCCTTAGTATTTAGACAACCTTGTCTAAGTACTATTATAAGTTTTCGTATGCTAGATCACTTTCTGCAGTTAAACTACACGTCAATTACTATTTTATGGCTTATATATTATATTATTTTAATGGTTTATATTTTTAAATCAGCTAATTATTATACAAATATTTCAAAAGTCACAGTGACGTACACTGGCATAATGGAATTACCCAAAATTATTTTACAAAAAAAGTTAATTCATAAAATTGTGACACATTTTCAATCTTTAAATTGAAATCTGTGCATTCCCAGAGCTTTTTGATTTTCGCAATAACAATAGAAATTTTGCAAACAATCAATTTTTGAGTACTATCTATCATCATTTCACACAATACATCACACGATCATCCAATTATCATGCCTTCAAGTGAAACGCGCGTTCAAGGCAAATATTTGCGAATTTGTCTATGGTATATCAGGTTTATTTTTGGATTAAAACCTACTACCCGTGTTTCGAAGGCAACGCTTAAAGCGTCATACATATGTACGCGTAATTGATAACAACAGCAACTTGGAGGAGAGTTAATGTACCTAACATGTGCCAGTTATATAAAATACAAGCGTCACCTAATGATTTCTTGACAATTACTTTGAGTCAAATTAGATTTGAAAGTTTAATTTAAGATTATAATTGGTAAAGCAAACATTTAATGAAGTTGGTAAATTTTCAAGTATCTCACGTACAATGTAGTGAGAACTTAAGGCATTGATATTTTCTATACAAAACATATGCTTTGTAATTTTAAATTGAGTTCTTGCTTTGATATTTGTTATTGCTAAAAAGTCACGTAATTTGTAGTGTAGTAAATTTCTATCTTAACCATTTGGTTACAGACTATTTTTTCTTGACATATCAAGCTAAAGAAATTTAAAAAGAATTTATCCCATTTGTCATGGGTTTTCATTTATTTTGAAACATAAAAACTAACTTACCGAAAAAATTGTATGTTCGAACCCTCTTTATAGACAAAACGCCCATGAAAATAATCCAAGTATGTTCGATCAAAACTTATTCCATATGGCGTCGGCAATTCCTTCGCTATCTGGACTATGAAATTTTACAGTACGCTCTATACGTATTGCGGTAGACGATTCCACATACAATGAGCGGCTCCATCAGTGCTGGTGTTCCCCAGGTCTCAATGCTATGCCATTTTTTTTTTCGTTGACTTTGTGTCATCGACCTCAAAACAAATCCATTCTTTTGCAAACAGCAACATTTTTCAATTATATTACGCTAAAATGCGCACAAGCAAGTGAGAGGTTCAAGGAAAATATTGGCATGGTCAATTTTAATGTTAGCAAGCCCCAATGTTATCTCGCAGATGTATGCATTTTTCACCTTCTCCCCTTAATATGGCTGGCATAGATATGACGAAGTCAGCAGCTCTTGATATTCTGACTCCATCTGTTCACCCGTACCTGGGGTTAATATATCATGTCTTCAATGTGTCGAATGCAGTGAGCTTTGGACATTCTATTTAATCTTTTTAAGACTTAAACCAGAGTACGATTCACGCATTCCCTTTACCCCAGCTCGCAGTCTTATTCAGCTACCCTTCTCGTCAAGAAATCTAGACGGTCGTTTATTTATTGCTATTTTATTAAATGTTTTCAATAGGTTTAGCTCAACATTGTTAGACAACTCCTTAAAATAACTTTTGCCGGGGTGTTCATAATTCACGCGCATTTATCGGACTGGCAAGCCCTTAATTTATTGTACGACTACAAATGATTTTTGAAATGAATTTTGTGTTTTCAAGTATTTTCACTTATTCTTTTCAATAGCTCCCTACACTTACAAAAAAATATTTTAACTAATTATATGGGGATTTTTTGGTTTTTTTTGTGAAAAAAAATGCTGTCAACAAAATTTATTTATTTTTATATTCGGCACTATACCCATCAAACACCACTAGCTAGGTGCTCATATAAAATATAATCAGCTGTTTATTACTCCTACATTTATATTGCTTCCATCTGAAAATTATCACTTTATATAAGTCGGCAGCAACATCTTCTTAATAATTATCACATATTTATTATTTTTATTTGTAGCTTTTAATATAATAAACATTTTAACGCTTGTATTAAATATTTTATAATAGTGTTAATTGTATTTATTTGCTTTCATAAAATGGGTTAAAAATATTTTTGGAAATTGTTGTAGAGAAAGGTATTCAGAGATAGAGGATTCTTCTGATCAGGCTACAGTCAAACTGGCAGATATTTTCATATGATGCAGTCGCCCTGATCAAAAGTCTATATGGTCACAAAACAAAACCAAGTGGTGTCAAGTTTATGTCATCCTGAAGCATAAAATATCATTTTTGACTACGAATTTCATAATTGCCATTTTTGCGAATTGTGACCACTAAAATTTTTAATCAGAATAATACAAGGAACATTTTTCCTATAATAATAGTGTTTAGCTACTACAGCTATTAGCCTTCTTAGTTATTTAGCTTGAAGCTTTAAATAAAAAAATATCATATTTTCAAAAAAAAATCAACTCAATGGCTTTCGGTCACATCGGCAGTATATCACGAATTTTTTGTCATCCATCCTAATCGAAAATCTACATAAACAGCACAGGGTAATGTCTGGAGTAAAGTTTAGGAGTTATAGCTCAAAAATCAATGAATCTCATACAAATTAATGTACATATGTGTATTCAATTTATGATGATCCATATCTTTGAAACTGTCCATAACTAAGCACTGTGCCTATAAAGATCTTTGACATATTGTAGTAAAATTTCACACAATTTAAGCGAAAGCCATTTTTTTAACAAGAAAATTAGAAGATAATAGCTCCAAAAGCAAATAAACTTCAATTGTTGTCTTTTTTTAAGCCAAAAATACAAATGTAATTCACGCTCAATCTATCAATTTTTCAAAAGTAAATCCCCCCGATTTTTAATGGGCTTAAATCATATCAAACATATCTACATACATGTAAATGTTCTTTCAGAAACCAAATCCAAACACATGTACCTATAATTAAATAATAATTATATGTTTGTACAATGTCGTCAACAACGGTTTGGCAAATTTTTCCGCAGAATTAAGCTATAATTATATAATAGCGCTTATAGAAAGCTGCACACGTTAATACTCAACTACATATAGGCAATAATGTTCGCAGCTTTAGCTAGGCAGCCAGTAACATTTCAAACGTAAGATCGATCAGTCCGTTATGGGATTCTTTAGAAAGCGCACAATTTGGCTTACAAATCCAGCAGAGTCTGATTCAAAGCAAAGTCATGAAATCAATTCATATACCGAACAAAAAAATAAAGATATTGAAAGAGATGATCTGCAAACGAGCATTGTTAAATGTAATGCTCCATCGTAGCAATTTAATTTAATTGTTAAATTTTAAGTGAAAAAGTCAATCATAATAATGCTAAAATTCAAATTCTTCTATAGCTGCCAGCGAAGAGAAACCCATGAAGAATGGTGATCTTATTGAAAAATGTGAGCTACCAAACAAATATACGCCACCAAAGGAGCCACATTGGTTACTGCGCCGCATATACATTTTGCAATGGATCAGGAGTTATGATCGTGAAACAGCAGCATCCGATTTAATTGCCGGCGTAACGCTTGGCATGACTATAATACCACAGAGTATAGCATATGCAGCATTGGCAGGACTCTCATCAGAATATGGTTTATACTCGGCGTTTATTGGTGAGTAAAATGTTTTCGTTTTAACGGTTATGTTTTGCAAAGAAATGACGGTAATCCTTTCATCAATGATAAAATTAAGAAAGGAACTGAGAGTTATATTGATTGGAAAAAAATTTTGATTTAATCGAAAAAAAAATATATGTGAGTGCAAAAAGAATTAAAAATTATAGTTATTTTTAATATAAAAATAATGTTTTTTGTCGCATAAGGCACAAATGGAAATTGATTGAAAAAATAAAAACTATAATGGCATTTATTTTTGATCATAAAAAATCATAGAAATTTAATGTAGATTTTTATAAAATACAAAAAAAAAATTACTACTGATCCAAAAAATATAACATATAGAAATTAGTATAGAAAGAAAATCAAAAATGATTTATTGCTTTTTTCCACTAAAGCAAAGCTGAAAAAGGAATAATCACAAAAAAAATTCTTCAAGTTGAAGATGAGGTACCATAACGTATGGTTTTTCGTGTGCTGAAAACGAATCCAGGGTCAGAAATCCTCGTCACGTTTTTGAGAAAATACATGTTTTTTGGGGATATCTCGAAATCTGACATCATGAGGCAATTCATTCCCCGGATTCGTTTTCAGAACACCATACGGTATGGTATCTAATTTTCCAACTTCAAGACGTTTTTTGTGTGCCTGTGATACTTATTATTGAGCGAAAAAATAAAAATTACGAATTATTATCGAAGAATCAAACATTTTTTATTCAAAAGGAAAAATCATAAACAACATCTATTATTTCAATTCTTTGCTTATAAATACTTATATGTACACTATTTCTAGGTTCCATCATCTATGTCTTCTTCGGCACAATACCTCAAGTTTCTATTGGACCTACAAGTCTGATGTCGCTATTGGTGCTGCAATTTTGTGCCGATAAGCCAGCACAGTTTGTAGTGCTATTGGCATTCTTAGCCGGGCTGGTTGAATTACTAATGGGCGTGTTACAATTAGGTATGGCCGACATTTTACATTTAGACTTTAATTACATATAATGTTGAATATTTTTGTGCTTGCAGGTTTCATTGTCAGTTTTATATCAAGTCCAGTGACAAAGGCCTTCACGACTGCTACCTCATTGATTATCTTCTTGGTGCAGCTGAAAAATTTGCTGGGCTTTAAGCTAAAGGGTCTTACGTCTATAGCGGCTGTTTGGAATACCATTAAACTTGGAGATGCTTCCATGGGTATTATCTGCTTTACAATACTATTGGCTTTAAGAGTGAGTTGAAACTTTTATAAATATATTTCAAAATTATTAAAATATTTTTCTTTGTTATTACTTTCAGCAACTTTCTCAGATAAAATTCAAAAATGATACCCCAACTACACGTCGCTTAAAAAAAGTTTTATGGTACATCAGCAATTCACGTAATGCACTCGTTGTATTTTTTGCTTCGCTATTCACCTTCCTTTGGGTACAGAAACGTTCCATGGAGAGTGTACCCTTTGGTTTATCTGCTAAAGTTATTTCCGGCATGCCATCAATAAGTCTACCGCCTTTTGTTTTTGAATATAACAATGCCACATATGTCTTTACTGATGTCGTTAGTGAACTGGGTGTTGGTATTTTTGTTGTACCAATTGTTGCAGTGCTGGCTAATGTGGCAATTGCGAAAGCTTTCGGTAAGCATTTCATGTGAAAGTAATGAAATTTTGATATTATCGCTTGTTTTGGAATTCATTCGGGTTATTGCTATAGCTCACAAAATGAGCTAAGAATTCGAGCCTTAGATAAATCCTCCATTTTATCAAACACTTTTCATCAACAGTTAAGGACGGTAAGCTGGATGCTTCACAAGAAATGCTGACACTTGGTATTTGTAACATAGCTGGGTCATTCTTTAGTGCCATGCCAACATGTGGTGCCTTTACACGTTCCGCTGTCAGTCAAGCCAGTGGTGTACGTACGCCAATGGCGGGTATTTTCACAGGTGTGATATTATAAAAAAAAAAAAAATCTTGAAAAAAGCATTTAATAATTATTGATCCTATAATCCAAAGGTACATTGGTGCTATTGGCGCTTAGTGTGTTAACACCATATTTCCAGTTCATTCCAAAAGCAACACTAGCAGCAGTGCTCATGGCTGCTGTATTATTTATGGTAGGTTATTATACTTTATAGTGATGGGGAATGCATTGTTACTAACTTCAATTTCCATCCATTTAGATTGATTTCTCGCCAATGAAAACTCTTTGGAAAACCAGCAAAAAGGATTTCTTCAGCTGGGGCGGCTGTTTATTAGTTTGTTTATTGGCCGGTGTTGAAAAGGGGCTATTCTTTGGCATCGTCATAAATATAGTTATAATTCTGTTACGTCTTGGCAATCCCAAAATTGAAGTGGATTTGCGAGAGGTACGTACAATATTTACATTATCATACTTTTGATATGGAAAAGTAGCTAAATATGGAATACCAATTTTCTATGGAATTATAGCTCAATTATCATAGATCTATGGAAAGAAATCATTTATTATTCATAATGCTAAACCTTTTTCTCTTTCAGACCTTTTTGTGTCTTTTAAACTGCGCTATTCCATTTTAAGCATCTTATCCATATTATGAACCTCCTTATTAAATGTGTGCTTTCAATATCTTATATTTATCAATCATTATTTTTATTTTTTAACAGTGGGACAGTCATCCCTATATTCACGTTGTACCACACTCGGACATCTACTACACGGGTGTTGACTATCTGCGTACTAAAGTATGCACCACATGTGCTCTATACCAATATGATTTTCCGGTGGTTATCGATTGCAGACGCTTTACACAATTCGATTCGACGTTCAGTGAAGCACTTCAATCACTCGCCAAGGAATTAAAGCAGAAAGATGTCATACTGATTCTACAGTTTGTTAGTTCAAAGCAGCAGGAGCAAATGTCCGTTCTACAAAATGTGCGCTTTTGCGATGAGATTCAGAGCACTGATATTTTTATGGAAAAAAAATAAACCGACAGCTTGCGAAATTTTTATTACGCTATCATTAATTTGGGTTGTTAAAAATGCTGGTCATATAATAAAATACCTTAGACGCTGTATCAGTATCTGACTCGGTTGTTGCTACTTGACGTATTTATAAAGCGACGACAAATTTTAAGAAAAAATATTTATTTAGTTAAGTGATGGTATTGTAAATAATTTTTATTAATTTATAATCCAAGTAAATACGAGTAAGTAGTAGGTATGTAAATAATAAACACAATAAAATTATTTTTCTTTTCGAATTACTGTGCAATAGCGCTTGAATAATGATGATGTTTTTTGACGAGGTTTCAATTTTGGGAAAAAAATTCTGCAGAAAAGTGGGATATAAATTTTTTTATTTTTGTAGGTTTTCACAATTTTCTAAGCACTAGATTTTTCTCACTTTTTATTTAAGAAGTCGGATATCTGAGCCTGGTTCTGGCAAGGGCTGGACAGTTACAGTGAAAATGTTCAACTGATTCTTTTCGTTTACATTCAGATAACTGCGGCAAAAAGAATTGAATGGAATACTTAATCTTTCAGCATGCTTGCCGCTAGCCCAGTGTAAAGTGCAAGGTGCGGTGATTTTCGCGATGTCACTGCGGCTCTTGGAGAGTAAGTCAGTAGTTTTTGAATTGTTATAGGATGGCTCTATTTTTCTGGAAGTTTTACAGGTTTTAATGGTCCTACAGTTCTTTGCTGAATCGAAATTCTTTCCGCGAGAAGATCATTTTCTGAACTATACCAAGCGAAATGTGCACGCGCTCGAAAGCTCCATTTTCGTCAACAGACGAATCGTGTGCCTTGTTAATTCATCCACCTTTTCATTAGTCCCAATGCTCTCATCGTATTTAATGTTGTCCTGCTCATCACACTCGTCAATATTGCCTGTCGCTGCATTTTTAGCAATCTTGCTAAGCATGAAGAGCGGCTTCTGGTATCTTGACCTCATAGTAGCGGAGTGGGACATAGCTTTCTTTGTTGTCATTTTGAATTCGCCATGACCTGCGAATATCTCTTTGGATGTTGATGACTTTAGTGTACTTTGGCTGGTAAAAAACAAGGTATACCAGGCTCGAATAAAATTCGGGGCTTAACCCCTTTGTCCAACATGCCTGGTTCGATGTTCCAAATAGCTCGAAAAGATAAGTAATTTATGATGCGCAAATTTATATTACACACAAAGGACACAAACTAAAAACAACTCTCCGGTCGTAACTAATTAAAAGGGTTAAAGTCATCCTCAAACTACCAGATCACCGCAATGTTTACACTCGAAAAATTTTAATGTCTGAAAAAGAGCTCAGATAAGGGTACGTCCATAAATTACGTGAGGTGTTTTTTTGAAAATTCAGACCTCCCCCCACCCCTTGGTGAGCTCTGGCGGGAACCGGCCCCCCCTCTCCCTCCTTTCCCTGAGACTTGCCTTATAATTTTTAGATGTAATCTGCTATAATAATTCATACTTTCTGCATTAAAAAGTTGATGTGAGACTTTGCCATACCCCTCCCCTCACCCCCTTTTTGACTCACGTAATTTATGGACGGCCCCTTATGCACATGAGTCTTATAAATTCAAAAGGCATTTTTAATGCACTGTAGGGTATGGTATGTAAGTTTCGGCCAAGATAACATTTTTAAGCTTATTTTTCGTTATGTTAACAAAAATTAAAAAATCAAATTTCATTAAGTTTATATTTTGTTTTATTCATTTTTCATTCATATTTGTTAAATTAATAAATTATAAATTATAGAAAAAGTATAATAATTCCGTATAACAATTGTTGTTTAATTTTTTTTTTTTTCACTTTTTTTCAATATATTTGAAATAACAAATTAATGTACATATACATATATGCGGCATATATGTAAGTATGTGTAAGTATGTATATGTGTATGTATGTTCATAAAGTATGCATGTATATATGTAGAATTAAGTATAAGTGTTGGCATGTGTATTATAGTGCTGTATGTATGTATGTATGTATGCAAGTGTATGCGTAGTTTTTATCTCATGCTGAAATGATAAACTTTTTTTCTTCACACTTTTTCATTTAAATAAATGCAATTAACTAAATTGTACAATATTTGTTGTATGTGTTTATTTATTGTTGTTCAATTATTAAATCGCATAATTATATAATTAGTTAATAGATTTTTTTGTTTTTTATTAATTTTGTTTTTATTTTTCTTTTTGAAAATTATTAGAAATAGTTTTACGTGGGGAAAGAGTAGATTTAATTTTAAAACAACTTTTTTATTTGCTGTCTGTTTTTATTGCTGGTATGCGTGTATTGTTTTTGTTGTTGTTGTTTTAACTAATTTTAACTATTTTCTTTCTTTTTTTTTAAATTATTGATATATTTTTTTTTATTTTTTGTTTTTTTTTTAGTTTTTTAATTTGCTTACTAAATTTGATGGCATTTTTTCTTTTGTTTTCATTATATATGTTTGTATGTATGAATGTATATATGTATATTAGAGTGTTTCTATTTTATGAATTAATTTTCTTCTTAAGTATACATAATAATTTTTTTAATATACATAATATATATAAAAAGAAAAATCAACCACAGAGTGAAATTTTCGAACTCGAATATTTAGAAGTTTTTCAAACCTGAAAATATTTGAATTCGAAAGTTTTCTTTGGGATGGTGTTATCGTTATGTATGCATATATGTAAAAAAAATTATCATGTATTTAAAAAATAAAATAAATATTACATAAAATATGTATTTTTTATGTTGCTGTTTTTGTCATGAAGATTATTTTCATAATATACATTTTCGAACAATGTTTATTTGTTGGTGTATGCGTGTGTGATATTGTATATGTATGTATTTGTGTTAGAGTGCTTCACATGGATAAATATTGAAAATATCAAGTTGCTCTCAGCGTTCCTTATACCTTTTGGTTATTCCAACAATAACATTGAAACAATTTTTCAAAAAAAAAATCTCTACGAAAATAGAGTTTTTGAAAAAATTTAACTTTTGTTTATAGCTCGGCTTCGCACGCCCACGTCCCGTTGAATTTTTCATAATGAAATTACTTCTATCTTCTCTCTTCAAATGTAACAAAAAAAAACAATTGAGAGTTTGTTCTTTGAACTTCAAAGCCAAATACAAACTGTATAAATGAGAAAAAAAACAACTCAAAATTCAAGAAGCAGCATAAGCAACAAAAAATCATTATTGTGTGAGGTTTTGCAAAAATTTAATTATTTAACTTAAAAAAATAACTATGCAATAATCTTCTTTGAAACATATATGTATTTTCAAAAAAGAAATTACTAAAATCGGTTCAGCTTATTTTGCGCCAAAGCGTTACAAAACTTTTCCATATAAGCAATTTCATAAAAATTGTATGGATAAAAATATCAGCAACTTCCATTACTTGTGAAAATTTTACATTTTAGCGATTTTTTTTTTTTTTTTGTGGAGCTACTGTTATATTGTTTGAATACTCGTTACTAATAGGGGGAAAAAATGTTGAGAGCAACTTAATATTAAGCAACTTTTTTTTCTCCATGTAGATAGTGAATGCATTATTTTGTTTTCGCAATGTTTGAATATTTAATTATTTCTCTTATGTTTTTTAAAGTAAAGTTTTTCACATTTTGCTATAGTTTTTTTTTTTTTTGGTTTTGTTTTTATTTTTGTTTTTATATGTAGATATATTTTTTTTATTTATTTATTTTGTATTTGTTTTTTTGTTTTTTTAAAGCAAGAGGTACACAATATGTTTGGTTGTTGTTGTTTATAAATATAATTAATATTAATATATGTAAGGTAAATGCTCTGTTTTTCTCAATTTTTTTTTTTTGTCTTTACTTATTTGTTTTAGGAAACGTGTTTATTCTCGAAGAAGGAAAGCGATATTGTATGATTTTTTAGTTTTTTTTTTGTATTTTGTTTCTGTTTTTTTAATATTTGCGAGTTTAACTAACTGTACAATTTTTATATTCAGATTTAGAATACAATACATATAAAAGATTTAAAGTGTTGTTTTTTAAAGCAAACAAAATTTTTGCATTTTTAAAATAATCGAATTAAGTATTTTTGTTTTGGAATTTTTAAATTAAAATTGTTCCTGTTTTAAGCGTTTTTTTAGTAAAAATTGGGAAAAAAGGTTAAATAAGAGCTGACATTATTTATTTTTAGATGCTATTCTTCAGAAAGTTTATATACTAAAGCATAATAAGAGTTACTTGGCACTAAATGATTTATAATGTCACCTTTATAATAACAATTTTTTGAAATGTAAATTTGTCGTAGAGGACACACTCCTGTATAATTTTATATGCATACTAGTGCACCCCGTTATTTTTTTTTTTTTCATAATGAAATTACTCTCTTAATAACCTCAATCTATCTTCTCTCTTCAAAAGTAACAAAAAAACAATTCAAAGAGAGTTTCTTCTTTGAACTTCGAAGCCAAATACAAATGGTACGGAATAATTTATGTGCCACGCCCATCGAAGAAATCCCATCGTATTTTTATCCAAAAAATTAACTCCGCACACTATATTCTCTATATTTATATCTTTGTATAGAAAAAAGTTATATGTATGTGATGCAATTTGCGAAAAGGGGATTTATCGTGCCAGAGCTGGAAATTGAAATATATCAATGCAATGTAAAAATCTTTTAGCCAAAATAACCCAAATTTTAAAAAGTTATGAGCATTTGAAGAATTGTGTACCAAAAAAAAATTGCCTTTGAAAAAATCGAGCTAGCGCACCCCTGACTGCGAACCTTAAACTAGAGCCGAGGGCAGAATAATTACCGTTATAACTCAGCAAAATTTACCAATTTTAACATTGAACGAAAATACAGATTACAAAAGTTAAAAAAATTCAACCGAAAATAAAATTAAGTTCAGCCAGTTTCCGTCAAAACATGAGTTTAAAAAAGCTCTAGTGCTTTTTTGCCAAAAACAAAACAAAAATCGTATGTACCTATGTGTATATTTAAGCAAGTAAAGCTCTCAGTAAATGTTGAGGATTCATGCTGGCAAGTTCATTTTGCATGCCCTCCTAAGTGCAGTGTAAATATTATACAATGAGTGATGATAGCTTAAAGCTCTCTTACATAACTGTCAAATGTGATCGTATTTATTTGGCTTGACCCTATTTTAAGCATAAACTGCTAACCACAATAGATGCGGGTGCGAGAAAAAAGAGCATTTTGACAAACGGTCAATTTCAAAGTGAAAGAGTCTATTTGTTTATATATTTCAGTGCAAATCGTATTTGTGTAGGTGTATTTTGTTGGTGGGATTTTGTCCCCAAACCAACTAGTAATTGTCTCTTGCTCGATATCGCTATCGATAACTCGCTTTTTAGCTTCGGGAACTAGAAAAACTCAACTATATCAGGCAAATACGATGATACTACAATACAATGATACTATGGGATGTAAGCCCTAAGCCACGGTGGCAAACTAGAGAAGCCGGTGTTTCATATACTTTAAGATGAAAGCTCTGAGCCGCGGCTAAAAGCCATTCACTTACCCTATCTCTGATGTAAAATTACTGTGACCGGCGTTGGAATACTGTGAACATTTGTGGATTTGTAGCGCTATCACTTTCAAGCAGATTAGCACCAAATGATTTTAAATCATACACTGGTTTTGTAGCACTATCACTTTTATTGCAGATCAATAACAAATTGTTCATTTTAAATTTTATTTCGAAACTTAATGCTTCTAGCGCAACTTACGAATTACTACAAAAACTGACAACAGCTTATTGTCACTTCTTTGTCATTTCACAAAACTGACAACAGCTGGTTGTCATTTCTTTGTGTTGTTTTCTTCTTATCAAAAGATCGCGCCAAAAATAGAATTTGTGTAATCGCACTGCAAGAAATTTTGTTTTCTGCTCAAAAAAGCTCTATCGCATCTCGCATACATTGTGTTTAGCAGTTAAGTTATAACTAAATTTTAAAAAGTTCAACTTAAGCTGTTATTGAAAGACATATTTGAACAAGCGTTGTGTAAAATCTTTGGAACTAGGTGTCTCCAGATTTTTTTTCTTTTTTTTTTGCATTACCAATTTGGTAAACAATAAACTTTGAAATTTCTCGCTTAATGGTTTTGTACGACTTGCAGTATAGTCAAACTTAACAAGACTTTTCTCAGATTCTAAAAATGGAATACCATCCAATGCTATAATTTGCAACTAGTTTGCGAAATTCAAGCTTTGATTAAGTCATTAACCGAAATACTTAAGATATATGAAACAATTAAATTTATTTATAAGTTTTAAAAATTAATAATAATAATTTTGCAATTTTATTTAAGTGTTTACAGTCAATTTTACAAGTAAGAAAATTAAATAAATATTTTTAGCCAGTTATAGTTTACGCCTCAGAATGGAGAACTTAATGCGCAACTCTGACAAGATTCAAAATATTATTATAATTTTAAATAAAAGTTAATTTTATATTATTTATTGCTTTCAAGGAATTATAGCTGATTTTCATTATTTCAAAACAAAAAAATAAATTCTTGTTATCTTATAGAAACCAGCATAAATTATCTTTTTAATTCTACAACAACTAATAGTTATAAGGCCCACCGTAAGGTTAAAGAAACTCAACGGAATTCATGCGCTTAACTTAATTACTCGTATCTACTCTAACATTTCTTGATTGCTTTATTGCTCGGTGGTATTAAAAAATATTGTTGTATGTCATGCAGATTATGATTCTGCTTAACTAAAACGGTGTACCCAGTTGTAAAATTTTGTTTTTATTTGTTTTTATAAAATTTGTTTTCTTGTGAATTTCCTTTAAAGCTTCTGCTACTGAATGAGTCATACGAATTATGACGTGTTGTCTGCCGATATAACGTCAAAAATAAATTTCCATCCCCAACAATAGCAAAGTAATAAGTTTGACCTTTCATGTGTACTAAAAAAACATTTATCAATTTACATTAGTTAACAAATTAAAAGAAATTTTTCGGTATTCGACAGCTATTGGATATGTCAAATCGTGCGCTAAGTTCTGAATTAAGTCATAAATTAAGTAAGTAAAACAGTTTTCGAGATATTGCTTATGCTTTCGTATTTTATATTATAAAAAAAAAAAAAAACAAAGTGTTTTATTTGGCCGTTTGTGAATGGATTATCGGTTTAGAATTTTTCGTCAAATTTATATGATTTATAGAAATAATTTATAAAATTAATAAAATTGTATTGTGATTTACACATAGAAAAAAATTGTTGAAAAAATAGTTCTTTACTGGATTTTAAAACATAATATATTGGAAGAAAAAAAATGGTCCTTTATCAAAACCAATTGAAAAATTATAAGCATTTGAGTAAAAATTCAATTTTCAATCATTTTCCTATTTGCGGCAAAAAAATTTTATACGTTTTGAAAGATCACACAAAATAGTTTATTTCGAATGTCTCTTTATTGGTAAATTTAATGGAAAAATACTTTGTATCGGAACTCAATATATAATGGGTCACTGCAGGAAAATCTTTATGGCGTTAGCCATTATGCTCTATCATATTACATTAAAAATAAGCGCACAAAATGCCCTTCAACCCATATGGTCTAAGCTCTAGGTGAAAGACGTGTGGGCCTAGCTTGTTTTGGCACTCGGTTATTTAGAAAAAAAATAAAATTTGACAAAATAATTATAACAAAAAAAAAACACTATTGAAAACAGTTTTTAAAAAAAACAACATGAAGTAAAAGTCTTAAAGTAAAAAAGCACAAAAGTTTTGTACGAAATTACCGTTAAAGCGACGCCTGTACTCTACCCCTTTCTTTTTTAAGCTCTCGCACACAGTTAAAAAAGTTGCTACAACATTTATTGCCTAATGTAAGGAGGGTCTAAGGCAATGAGTTATGAGCGCAGTTATATTTTGTGGAAATATGAAAGAACCAAATAGTTAAGCGGATTTTTCAGTCTATTCCATTACTTTCTTTATTATTCTGTCGACCAGACTGTCGACTGTAGTTTATAAGCGGATTTTTCAATCTATTCCTTCAATTTCTTTATTATTTAGTGGACCACATTAGCATAGGCAGGTTTTTTTTGGGAAGTAAAAAAGCTATTTTTTATATTAAAATATTATTTCTGGGTAACAAGTCTCAAATCCCTTCAAAATTACGCACCAGCTTGCCCACAGCTCAAAAGTTGCACGATAATTATTGTGTAATGGTACTAAGGAATTCTTTTGAGAAGAAAAAAATTTAAATCGCTGAATAACATGCTTTTTTGCTCGGAATAAACCGGGCTTTGAACCAAACTATTGCCACATAACAACTGTGAGCAGGGCCGTAACTAAAGAGTTCGAGGCCCGGGGCAAAGTATTTATTTTTCGTATACTTCCGCAAACATTTTTTGTGACCCTTTTTTCTGCAATCGAATTGATGAGCAGAAAAAAGAGTTTTCACTTTTCAACTTCTCATGAAACGCCAGCCACTGAACTATGTGAAAGTATGGATGTTACTTCTTCAATGTTGCCTTAACGGCTAAACAGATTTGAATGAAACTTGGTGGATGTACAGTAATAGATGAAAAATTGAATATTGGGACTAAATATTATCTATAACAGAAAAAAAAAATGTTAAGTTTTTTAACGTGAAATTTTTTGCAAGAACGCAATCTTTATTTTTCGAGCAAATTCGAGTATCCATTCTGTGAAGGAATAAAAGTTACGAGCAAAAAACACGTTTTTTAGCCAAAAAGGACCTTCAGGAGAATCAAAAGTGCTCCATTGGTTATTCTCGGAACGAAACAAAAATTAAGGCAGATATCGTTTTTAAGGGTCCTTCTAACTTTTGAGTCGGTGTCTGGCTGACTTTATTTCACTTCATACAAATCGATGTACAAATGTGAGAGAAATGCCTTACTGTAAGAAATTCTAAGTGCCGACTACAGCGTACAAAAAATAAACGTTAAGTGTGCGGTTAAACAAAAATTGTTAACGCCAAAAGTTTTTTTTTAGCAAAAAAAAAAAATAAAATATATTTACCGAGATCCTCGATTAAACAAAAGTTTATATTACAATTTTAAGAAACACATATTTAAAAAAAATATATTTTAGTGCTCTTAAGCTTACTGAACAAACCGAAAATGTTCGCGCATAGCTAAAGGGGAAGACTACGTATATTAAGTAGAAGAAACACAAAAGTAATTGCAATTTATAATTTGGAGCGAATTGCGCTTGTAAACATTTAAATAAAATTTACAATCGTGTAACCAATTGAAATTGTTTACCGAAACTAATTTAATAACTAATTAATGTCAGCGTTAGTTTTTGGAGTTAAATTTTTTTGTGTACAGTGTAGGGAGTGTTTTTTGTTTTTGTTTTTAATTTTCTAATGATGTACATAGTTAGTAATAAGAATAAATAATGCAAACTTGTGTTTTAATTTTTTGTTTTTTATAATTCATGTAGTAGAATTTCATATGTTTCACGCATTTTAAATTTTTAAGTTTTGTTTTGTTTAGTTTTTGCTTTGTTTGATTGATAAATTTAAATATGTATAATGTAATTTTTCATAATTTTAATGTATTTATGTATAATTTTGTTTTTGGTTTTTTTTTTGCTTTTAATTTTTTTTTGGTTGTTTGCTTTTCAATTATAATCATAATAATAATAATAATATTTAAGTTTTTGTATGTTTTTGTATGTATGTATGTCTTTTGTTATATTTAGTATTTTATATAGTTTTATTTGTTATCATGTTTTATATTCTTTTTTTTTATTATATTAATTTATTTATAAACTGGTCAGCAACAGTAGCAAATTTAACAATGTGCGTAACAAATAATTTGTAAATATATTTATATTATATGTAATGTATGTTTTTTTGTTTTATAATTTATATTATAATTTTCATTCTTATGTCGACAATTTTATATCTTGTTTTTTTTTCCTTTTTTAATTAATCTTTTAATAATATGTACTCGAAGATCATAATCGTAATAATAATGATAATTTTAATTAACCATAAATACAATATTATTGCATCGCATCTCAACTCATTTCATTCATTTCAATTTCAGTTAATTTCAATTAATTTCAATTTAATCAAAATTTAATAACAATTTATTTCAGATTTTTATTTTTAATTTTTTTTTTGTTTTTCTTGATTTGACTTCTTCCATGTAATAGATAGATAGTTTCCTTTGCATTTTATTTTATGTCGACTTTTAGTTCATATAATATAATAATTATAATATTTCTATCAATTTGATTAATAAAAAATATTATTAGTTCTTTTAGTTTCTCATAATTGCAATAATAATAATAATTATGAACATAAATAATATTTATTAATAATAGTAATAATTTAAATGTCCTACAAAATGACCGGGGTTATTTGCCAAAACCGAAACCGAATTTGCCAAATAAATCTTTTCCTTTCGACAGTACATCGCCTCCGGGTGCAGCGGCAGCGATTCCTTTCAGTCCGCCCAGCAGACCGGCGCCGGGCCCTTGTCCTTGCGGTGGTGGTTGTTGCCCCTGTGGTGGTGGCATTTGTTGTCCTGGCTGTTGTTGTTGCATACCCTGTTGTTGTGGTTGTTGTTGCATACCAGGTTGTTGTTGCATACCAGGTTGCTGTTGCTGCATACCAGGTTGTTGTTGTTGCTGCTGTTGTTGTTGTTGTTGTTGTTGTTGTTGACCTCCACCGAATAATCCTCCAAAACCGGTTGCTTGCTGCTGCGTTGGCTGTCCACCACCTGGTGGTTGCATTGGATCTGTTTTTGGCGGTTGCTTTGAACCAAATAAACCACCGGTGGCAGCCGAGGTAGCACCTGATAGTAAGCTAGTAGCTCCGGAGAATAATCCGCCAGAGGATTGTGTTGTAACCGGCGGTTGCTGTTGTTGTTGTTGCAGTTGCGGTTGACCCATTTGGCCCATTTGTCCCATTTGACCCATTTGTTGTGGTTGCTGTTGTCCACCCATCATACCCATTTGTCCCATTTGTTGTTGATGCTGCTGCTGTTGCTGTTGTTGTGGCGTTTGTTGTCCCATTTGTTGTCCACCCATCTGTCCCATTTGCCCCATTTGTCCCATTTGCTGTTGACCCATTTGAGTTTGTTGCTGACCATATAGTTGTTGTTGTTGCTGTGGTTGCTGCTGCTGCTGCTGCTGCATACCAACATTACCAACGCGGCCGATCATCCCCTGGAATTATTGGATTTTTATTGAGTTTTTTTTTTTTTCATTTAATATATAGCTACGTATTTAAAAACTCTCCAGAGGTATTTTATACAATATATTAAGGTGTTTAGAAAAATTGCAACTTTTTATATTTCATTGTTAGCTAGGGTGTGCCCAAGTCCGAACATTTTTGGAGCGAATTCGAATAGTATAAAAAAGTTGCCCTCTATAACAGCAATTCAAGTGTTGAATTTTTGGAAAGGACAACATGTTCCACCCAAACTTTTAATTTGACGTTTTGATATATGTATGAGCCCGAAATCAAGTTTTTTGATCCGAACAAAAAAAATATCAGTTCCTAATGAGTTCCAAATCTGGAGTTTAGTTTTACGTGTTAAGTACAATTTTTATTTTAGTTTCAGACAGTTCCAAAATTTTCGCATTTTATACGAAACCTGACAAAAAAGCGGCTCCGGAATTGAAAATCTTTTAGAAACTAATGGTTCGAAAAAAAATATGGAAATAGTTTTTGGGCAAAATACCAAAACATCAATGGTGAAGATATTGCCCGATCCGGATTCTCGCTTGAATTACCGATATGGGATAGTAACTTTGTACCAATGTAAGGCATTCTGCCTACCGCGGACAACTGAGGCAGAGCTCAAGCAGAGGCCGCGTGTATGGGTGGATTTGCCTTACACTGCTTTACACTTTAAGAACTTGATCCAAAAAAATCATCCTTGCACCCTTGCACTTACTCCTGCCGTCAAAAATATTAAGACGATAAAACTCATGCCAATTCAGAGAACTAGATGTTTTTTGCACGTAAGTTTGTGAATGGCAGACGAATTCGTTCGTAAGACTTAAGATGAAATTGTGGGAACGGAAAGAGTAATGATCAATACCATAATTTTTTTTACCTAAATTTGAAAATGTCAAATTAGAATTAAATGGGTTCAATTTTAAATTAAATCCATATAAATGAATTTTTGACACTCCAATATCTCTAAAACTGCACATACCATAAGTCAATATAGACTTTTGATCGGCTATATATTCCCACACGTTTCAAACTTTCGTAGTAAAACTTATCGAAATCAAGTAAAATGGACAAAAATAGTTACATTATCCGGACAGGCACAGAATTATTCAATTTATTTTTTTTTTTTTTGTTTTTTGTTGTATTTAGACCTGGAAATTTTGTTTTTTAATTTTTTAAATTTAATATTTTTTTGTAAAATTTTTGTATTTGATTTAATAGTCAATGATTCAAGTTTGTATTATCATATCAGTTTTTAAGTATTGCTGTTGTTATTTTGGGAAAATCTTGGAAAATCATTTGGAAAAAATTAATATACCATCTTCTGACAGTTGAGCCATTTTTCTTTTAATATTTGACATTTTTTTTTATTTTTTTATTAGCTTGTATTTTTAATAAAAATTATTATTTTGTATCAAAAATTTCTTGAGAAATTATTTTTTGATAAATTTTTGTAACAGCCGAGAGTAAAAAATTAAATAAATTGGAACCCACACTCTTCGAAAGTTCAAATTAGCATGAATATTCTTTGGAGAAGTAGAAGTAATTATTGCTAAACACCCCAATATATATGTATAGTATGTAATATGTATGATTATATATGTATTTATAAATTAGTATTGGATTTGGGTTTGGTAGTACGAATATGTAGTGGGGCTTTGAGATGTCTTATGAAATCGATTTGATTTGATTTGAAAATTTAGCAAACTACTTGAGAAACTGAAATATTTTTTCTCAATGAAATGATTTCATTAGATTTAAATATATTTTTATTATGCATAAGTAACGCTTCTAAGAAAAACTACTTTAAGGTTAATTTTATTAATAACATACATTTATACGTAGTATTACGCTGATATTGCCTTAGGTATATCAGTGGTACGTATTGATTTTGAGTAAGTGTACCACAATGTGATTTGTTCTCAAAGTTTTATGCTACACCAAAAGGGATGTCAAAACTTTTACATTACAGAAAGTATGTTTCTAGCTTTCTTGGAGAAAATATGTATGTATGTCTATAATCAAAAATAATCACTCATTGTTTTCAAAAATGTTGCTGGTTTTGACGTATCGCTACATTGAGATCAAGTACCTTGGAAGTGACCTTTGACCTCTAATTTCAAAAACATTCTAGATATGCACTTCATAGCTTCTATGTACCGATACTGATCATTATAAAGATCAGATCAACCAAATTGCTGAGGACCTCCAACTATTTTAAATTTGTCGACCATTACTTTTCAATGGGCCCAAATCAAGTTCAATTTGGTACTAAAAATCAGAAGGTGGACTATATAATCTATAATTGGTATATATTGTAGGAAAGGTATTAAAATGTGCTATTTATATCAGAAATTAAAACCATTTTTTGGCAACGAACACTGCACCATAAGCCATCGAAAACAGAAGTCTACATTTCAACTGATTTTTGTGTATAATAGGCCCAAACGGTATGTAATTTTCTTAAAAGCGCGCTAAATTGTCTTTAGAAGAAGTATCCAAACATGTCAACCGGTGCAATGAATTTATGAAATTTCACCAAAAACAGTTCTATCGTACCTCAAAGCAAGTTTTTGAATAAAGTTTTACAAAAATTACACCGACCTTCCTTAGGACGTGAAATCGACGTTACTTATTATTTCATTTTCTTCGTTTTTTTTCAACCTACAGAAGATTAAAAAATTAAACTTTTTCAAAAAAATCCTATTTAAAAGTTAGAAATTAGTGGAAAATTTTGAACATTGTACAATCCAACAACTAAAGAAATTTTTAATTTAGGATTGAAAAAAAAAGTATCTTCGCTTAAGTGATTCATCAACGAGGAAGTTGAAAGACTTCATTAAAATGGACCTCAATGAATTGGATCTTATATAATGTACAGATCATTCTGTTATATAAAATAGTTTTTGCTAAAAAAAAAAGCTACAATTCCATTGCATACTTTTAGTTGTTAAGAAAATGTAGAATTAAGCTGTCAAACATAGGAAGAAAATAGAAATTCTCAGAAGCGCCAGTTGAAAAGAAGCAGTTCCTGGACATTCCAAAATAAAAAATTTTCCCTCAAAATGGTGGAAATTTTATTTATTTTTTTTTTTGTGGAATTTTTTTCTTTTATTTTTTTTGTGGCAAAAAATTTTGTGTCGGGAAAAAAGGTTTTTTTTTTTGGAGAGCTGTGTAACCCAGAGCGCACAAGCATGTTGGAAATCAACTTACAAAGGGGGATATGGTTAATTTTTCTATCAAGACTTTGAGAACAAGCACGTTGTTACATGTTACATTTTTTTATACATATTTTTAATGCAAATAGCAGTTACATAAAAATTCAATTTGTCATTCAAACATATACGAGTACGTATGTAGAACTAGCAACGTTTTCAAAAACTTTTTATGCCTTCAATCTTATATATAACCAACAAAAAAAAAACATACATCAAAACAAACTTCTATTTCATATATAAAATCTTAACTGTCAAATTTTATATTGACATTTTATGCGTAAAATTGAAACAAAAGTATAAAATTTTTCATTTCTAAAAGCCCGCTAAACAAAATATGCGCGTATTTTACTATATATTAACTAAAGCAAACGAGTATACCCCTAGAAATTGTGTTGGTTTTATGAAAATATGTTTAACTTAACTTAAACTATTTTTATTATAGCCTTAATTTAAAAAAAAAAAAAAAACAAAAACAGAAAAAACATAAATTACCTGCATTGCAAACTTGCAATATATTTTGTACGATATATTTAAAAAAAATAACATAAAAACCTGCTTAGCAATTTTTGTGTATATTTTGTGAATCAATGAACTTTAAACCCTTTCGAAAAAAATTTTTACTTCAAAAATGTTATTCAGTTTTTTTTTTTAGAAAATAATAAGAGCATAATTACTCAAGTTTTTGAAACAAAAAAAAATATATAGAAAACTTAAATTTTTACTTTAACTTAAGAAAAAAAATTTCGTTTTTCAAAATTTTAAAACGTAAACCTTTTAAAATAAAAACTTTTCTTAACAAAAAAACATGATATAGTTTCAGATGAGGCACGATACGTTAATATATAGCAGTATAAAGCAACTAATAGAGTGGAGAAGTTACAGTGGCGAGAATTACAAAAATCAAAATCCAAGATTATACATATTAGAATTTAAAGAAAATATCAAAATCAAAAAAGAAAAAAAACATAAAAACACAAAAGATTTGACACATACAGTGAATCACATAGAAATTTGTACACCATTACATCCAATAATATGTATATAATTCATAACATATTCATTATATTCATCATTGAGTAGTAAATAAATTACGATACGCACTTTCATAATTACGTTAATAGATATGAGTATTTTGCTTTAAGGTTTTTCATATTAAATCAATATCACGATTTATATACATTCACAAAAAAAAAAGTATATATATATATATATGTATGTCTTATATATTATTACATTAATATGATAATTGCATTGACTATTTAATATTCAAAAAGAAAACAGAAAAAAATGTACATAATGAATAATAAATACTTCATGAAAAAAAGCAATTAAGCAAAAAAGCTTTTTATTTAGAATAAGCAATTTTTTTTTTTTTTTTACTTAAAAAACAAAATAAAACAATCGCTCTGCTTTTAAGTGTTCACTAAGTGCGTTCTTATTTTGAAAAGTGGTGATTGGCTGTATGTATGTTTGTCTACATATAAAAAGGTCAGGAAATTCGTTAATGTTTTACAATGCACAAATGAAACAAATATTTTATATTTTGTCGAAACTTCTCATATTGTATGGTGATGCATAGAATTCACAGAGAAAACTTAATTTTTAGAAATCAATTATCCGACACATTCATTTTTAAAACTTATAGCTATGAAAAGTAGCAACATTTATGAATAATTTTTTTTTTTCTTTATCAGATGATATATTCCAATTTTGTATAATATCCCCAAAATTAATTTTCATTTTCAGTAATTATTACTTGGCTTGATAAACAATATTAAGATCGTTATTTTTTGAAGAAAATAATTATATCGGAGGAAGCTCATTTCCACAGAAATGGCTTTCTAGGATGCGCAAGGAAGCCAAGTGACCGACTAAGTCCGGAATTTTATGTCGAAGAGACCTGTTGGTTCTCAAAGGCTATCAAAATTCAAAAATTTTATTTTTTATCATCTGAGGGAAAAATATTTTTTTTTTTGACCAGGCTGTGAATTTTTTTTTTTACATGGTAACCCTGAGGGTGCGGAAAATTTTTTGTATAATACAAAGGCAGCAGATTAAAGGTTTGGTGTCGCAAAACTTAAAAGTTACATCAAGTCGCATATGGGTGGGTCACCTTATGCCCATTGTGCTTTTTTCGCTTGACCACGCTATGTTCAACTCGCAGGAATAGTATTAACATAGCCCGAAGTATTTTTATGTGTTTAACATGAATTCGTTGGCAGTGGCTTTTTTTTCATCACCAAGATTTCCAAATATATTAGCTTCAGGGTGTAAAAACAGTGGTTTGGGACTTGCTTACTTTAATAGTAAATTACCTCTCATAAGCGCCGATATATTATACTTGGTACTTGTTACATTTACTTTCACTAGCATTCACTTATTACTTTTATATTTCTATTGTTATTATTATTATATTAATATTCTGTTGTTGCTTAGTATAATGAATTATGAAAGCACAGCTTGGTAGTTTAGAAAGCACTGCAGTGCAGCAATGTTATTGAAGCCGTTATGCTTTCCAAACACATCCTACGCATTTTAAGTCATCAAGTTGTCAGTTTGGTTGTCAATTTTCTAAGACGTAGTCAGTGACTAAAGGAAACCGGAAACTCTTGAACGCGAGAAAAAATATTACGTTTCTAACTTAAGCTTTCCCCGCTACTTTAAAAGGGCAATTTTTACATCTACAAGAGCAGCGACAAAGACTTCCGATCTACTTTGGTCTGTGAACACTGAGGTAATTCAAATTTTACTTATTTTTTAACAGCTTTCATAGTTGCAGGTACATGAAAGAGAAATTCTGGTGCAAGGAGAGCTCATAATATTAATATTTACTTGTGGTTTATATCTCGAAAAAGAAAATCTTACACGAACGGCACCATGTCTATGGTATGTTTTTTCCAAAGAGCTCGATACCGCTAGTATTTAATTTTTCTTTCACGAGATGTAGACGAAACTGTCTAGTTAAACATTTTTTCCCATGTACTCGTAATTCCTTTGAAAAACTGAAAAGTGCAATGAACCACCATTAAATATTAATATAAGCTCTCCCTGCAGCAGCATTTTTCTTTTTGAAATTGAATTGAATTGAATTGAATGACCCTAGTAGACACAGAGTCTTTAATGAAGATGGGAATATGAAATATTTTTGTTCTGATAACATACTACAGAGCTATGTATGGAGCTAAATAAAGGTTATTCCAAAAAGAGCGCTGAATCTGAATTTTGCTGTAATTTTTCTTCTAAGCTTGGCAGCTTTAAAAGTCATATATAAGACAGCTGCCAACGAACATTATTCGATGGAACAAAGAGTTATCTTGGCTAAATCTCATTATAAAGAAGCAACTGTTGAGCGAATATTTCGCTAAGAAAAACATATTTAGTGAAGAGGCATAAGCAGAATTGTTAAATTCGGGGTGTAGAGCTCCCCATTCACGAGAAGCAAGCGTCAGTGTCTGGTATGGTTCTTGCGCTGGTGGAGTGATTGTGGACTGTACGTTTTAAAAAATTAATGGTTCGCGTTATGGAACGTTGAGAAATCTTATGTTTTTCCCGGAATTTGGATTTTGAAAACATGTGGTGCCATAATAACGACGCAAAACGTCAAAGTGCGCACAAAATAACTGAGTTATGGCTAGAAAAATTTCTCGGTCGTATAAATCCCAAGATACAGAATTAGTCACCAAGCCAACATTTTCTTTGGGATGTTTTTAAATTCATGAGCTCGACAATTTGTTCCATACAAATTTCATTATTTGTATTTTTTAATGTAATAAAAATATTGTTACATTTCGAATAATTAATGAATAATGTTACGTTTTAAGCGCAAGACTGCTGCTATTTAATGTCATAAACTAAGAGATGAAGTTTACTATTTTCTATAAATTTTAGATAATTTAAATGAAAATGTTTTTTGCAAATTTAAGCAAAGATTTCTCAAAATCATAACGTAATGATTTAAGCTGATAATGAATTTGGCTTATAAAAATTTTGAGAAGCTATTTAATTTGAACTTTCTCTGCGCTTAAAATTTGTTTCCGAACTAATGTCATTTATCGAAACTTGCAAAGTTTTATTTTTATTTAACTTAATTTATTATTTATTTTTAGATAAAGATATTCCATTTGTGCATTTTATATTTGGTATGATTAATGTGTTTTTAAGTTGGTGAGTGTCTAAGTGTACTATATTTCACGCATGATCATTATAATAAACTAAGTATAAAAAAACATGTACGACTGACTGACTGACTGACTATACGTACATATGCATTTTATAAAAATGATGCCTTAAATTTTTTATTAACTTTATTTTACAAGTAAAAGATGAAAATGTTTTTTTGTACTTGCAATTCCGATTATTTTCCATTATCAACAAAAAAATAGTTATTTCTTTAATCAAAACTAATACACTTATGACGTCACATGAACAACTACAAAAGTTTTGTAAAACATGTTGCTAGCTATACATTAAAAAAATATGTTTGTCAAAATTTTATCATGTACTGTACTGTAAGCATTTTAATGTATTATTTGCTAAAAAAAATTCTGTTTTAATTTACATTTAATTGATTGATTGATTGATTGGCTCGAAAAGAATACGAGATATGAGTAAATTGTAACGTGTAACGTGAAAGCGTTTTGAACTGAATCAACGTTAGTACGTAACGATTATTAACAAAAAATGTTGTTGGTTTTTTGTATAGATATTTAACAAGTAGCATTTTTTTTCATAATATTTTCAGTAATTATAAAGTATTCAGTATGGAATGTGGAAGTTATACATGTTTTGAAAGAAAGCAAAAAGGTATAGCAATGTATTTTTTTTTTTTTTTTATAAAAATTTGTATTTTTTTTTTAATTTAACTGATTAATTTATTTCTTAAAACAAATGAGCGTGAGTGAGTTATAGAGCGAGACAGATAGACAGCAAAAGAGAGAGAGAGAGAAAGAGCAAGTGAGGTTTGTTTTCTTTTTTTTTTTTTTTGTTTACTTTCTTAAAACAATGAATGCATTTAATATAGAGAAAGAGTATTTACCTGCGTTTGGTGATCGGGGGCAGGGTGGCCCGTGTTGTCTAACAGTGTAGGGGAAGCAGGGCGAGCATCTATAGCAACAAATATAACATAAAGACTTCACATTTACCACAGCAGACCATTACAAAAAAATAGTAGTTAAAGTAAAATTATATAGTATGTATTTTTTAAGTTGTAAGTTTGTTTGTTTCTTTTTTTTTCTCTCTTTTATTCTTTTTTGTTCTTCTTGTTTATCGTTTGTAGTCTTTCCAATAGACACGAGTAATATGTATGTCGTTTAACTATCCTAACAAATTTTATTTTACATCAAATGTTCTATTGTCGTTTTGTTTGTTGAATAAGAAAAAAGTTTAAGTGCCGTTTTCTATATAATTCACCGCAAGTTCGTTAAGTTGATAGAGTTAATATACGATAATCGTAGATATTTCGAAAGTATAATGCTTTCTGAAGTGAGCATCGAACATTCCATTTTATTGTAATATGTGGGTTTTTTAAAAAAAAATCTATTATGCTTAAAATTAAGCGCTTAGGATATATTATATATATGTATGTAATTTCTTTACCAAAATGCACTTTTTATTAGAAAAAATCAGTGATTTTATTGAAAATATTTAAAAAAAAAACAATTCCTTAATGTATTATACTTTCATTGATACCAACTTACATATAAATTATCTGGGAGCATAAAAATCCAAGAGAGAGCGCGTAACAAAGTATTATAGCCGATAAGCGTCGCAAGTACCGTTATGCAAGTGCACTCTGTTTTACTAACGTTTGAAGCACACGTGCAAGTAATCAATTGTAAGTAGAGAATATTCACTAGTTGGCAAATCATTGATACTTTCAAGTGTCACATTTGCTCAAATATACATAGTTATCTATCATGCGACAATGTTAGTGCCGTAAATAATAAAATTTTTACAGTAAAAATCGCATGTCTTTTTATCAAAATTTTTGAAATTTGTTGTCGGCAAGTTCTAAAATTTCAAGATATTTTCATAAGTTCTGGATTTTTTAAGTAGCAGAGAAAATTTAAGAATTGACTTTGAGTTTCAAATAACTTTTCTACACCGACATTAGGGATCTACACCAAAAACTTAAATCTGACGACAACGAAGAAATATTATTATTGCCAGGTCTAGCGTATGGGTTAGTTAACTGAAAATATTCAATAAAACCAAGAAGTTGGTTGGTGTAAGGAAAAATTTGAAATCTAGAAATTGCACATCGGGTGATTTTTTTTTTTGATATTTGTTTATTCAGTGTACATTTTGGTTATGTAAACATCAATAAGTATGCAGCAGTAGAGTTTGTATGGTATACTGTAGCTAACCTGATTCAACATACAAAGTTTTTTATTCGCAATTGAAATTTCAACTATATCCTGCTTAAGTCGGTAACATTATTACTTGCCTAATATATTGAGAATCTATTTAATTTTTGTTTTTTCTAGTGGAAAAATCACATATTTTTTTTTAAACAAACAGTGCATTTTGGCCATAACTTTGAGCTTTACTTCAGAAAGCCCCACACTCAAATTAAATAAAATAAATTAAAAAAAAAATTAAATGTAAAATTAAAACCAAAAAAAAAAAATCTTCAGCTTCATAACACGGTTAATATGTATGTACATATATGTATAGATATTGTACAGTTTAAGAGATACGAATATTCACGCATATGTAGATTATTTGAATAGAAAGCATTTGAAATCAGAAAACCAAGCAAAATCAGAGAGTCGAAAATCATATGAAAAATTTACCTTTGTTTTTTTTTTCCTTCAACATCATCATCTTTTTACTAAATATTTGTGTATTTGTATATATAATACATGTATATACATACGTATGTATGTATATTTATTATTTTGTAGCAAGTATTAAAATTGTATAGTAAATTACTTTTCGTATTTATGAAACAAAAAATTTGGCAGTTCAAATTTTTTAAACTCTGTACATGTGTTCACAATAAATTCGTTTTTTTTTACAAAAGACGATAATTCTTTTTGTTTTAGATATCATGTGCTGTAAAGAAATAAAAGCCGCTGCTCTTTTTGTTGTTGTTGTTGTTATTGGTTGTTGTTGTTGTTGAACATAAATTAAAAACTTTTTTTTTTTTTAAGAAAATTTTTAGTTATAATAATTTTATACTAATAATGGAAATTATAACTGCAAAGTAACAATATTGTACATACATATATGTTAGTACAGGTATATACGAGTAGGTATACATACATACATATATGTTTATATGGATATCAATATAAAATAAAACAATACTACAATAACAATGAAAGTATATATTTAACTGTATGAGTAATAGTATAGTAGTAGTAATTTGAATACTTTCATATGCCTAACTCGAAGACACAGGGGTTTCTCGATAAAAAAAACAATTAATTTCTAAAATTATTAAAAAAAATTTGTAATGCATCTCTTTTTTTAAAAAAAAAAAAAAAAAAAACCTTAACTCGAGCATATAGTGAAATGAAATAATTTATTTTTTTTTTCGAGTTTGGAAAAGTTTATATAATAAAAATTAAATGTCAAAAATTAAATATTTTAACTGTTAAAATTTTATAAAAAATGTATTTTTTCATCATTTTACTACCGGTAGACGGTACGCCCGTTTTATAAAATACAAAGCAATGCCAGACCAACCAGCAACCATGATTAATAGCGCACAATAGTCCCAAATCGTGTTTTTTGGTTCAGTAATTGCTAGAGAGCGCAAATCTTGTCGAAAATTAACAATTTTTTTTTAAATGAAAGCTAACTAAAATGCCAATAAATCGTCGGAGCCTCGAATTTAGAAAAAAGTTACCATTTTTTTATGATAAGTTAAGTTCCGAAACAAACATTTTTGTGCTATTTTTTGTTTGGTTCAAAAATGACTAGAATGCGCAAATCTTGTCCCAAAATCGAATTTTTTTTTTCATTCCACTTAAATGCTAAAGTTTTGACAGCGCACTGTTTCTTGTGCTTGTGATTTCAGTCCGTTTTATGGTTTCCTAAAATTACATCTGGCGATGTAATAGCATTTTGTACTGACTTGCTTTCTATAGTAGGTACATACTCTCTTTAAGTATCTCTAACATTCAAAAATCTTTTCCTAAACATCAAAAATATGTGACAGGGTTTATGAAAAGAGCTCATATGCAAAGAAGTTTCATTAAAAAAAAAAATTTCCATTAACATAGAATTTTTAGAAAATTCTTTAAGTTGTGCAAAAGTTAACTTTCAGCATATGTTATATAAGTTCTTAGGGGTCCATGCATCAATTACGTGATTTAAAATAGAGGGGAAGGGGGTCCGACAAATTCTCACCAAGAGGGAGAGGGGTCAATAAGAATGTCACGCCAAATTTTTAATGCAGAGAGTATACATTATTATAGCAGATTACATTTACAAATTATAAGGCAAGTCTCACGGATGGGAGGGGGGTTCAATCAGAACTCACCAAATTTCACCAAGGGGGGGAGGGGTATCCGAATTTTCAAAATAAAAACCCTTACGCCCCATATTGAATTAAATGCAAATTTAAAATTAAAATATGGTAATTATTGAGATATATTTTGGTAGACAGAAATCTGCTTTAAAATGCTAGACCAAGAGCCAAATTTTAAAATTTCCCAACAGCATATAAAAAACCCTAAATTTTTCGAAAACTGTGAGCCGAAATATGAGTGTTTTTCAATCGCACTGCCACATATTTCATCAGTAAATAACTAAAATAATCTGCGGCACTCATTTGACGTAACGAAAGGTACCCATCAGAACATATCGTATCTGTTAATTAATGTATTGAGCCGAAAATAAAATCTTTTAAATTTAATTTATATATTTTTTTTTTCTAAATGTAGTAAGATTACATTGTTCGACGGTAATTTCCGTTCAAAAATATTTTTCATTACGTTTACAAAGTACATATATGGGAATTATCAGTATTGCTTTCACAGATTAATGTCATCTGGCTACATTTTTTGAAAAAATTCATTAATACTTTTCGGCCTTTTTCCTGCATTTAAATTTATAGCAGTATAGATGAATTATATATGAAGAGTACCATTACAACTCGGATAAGCCACCTATTCAAAAATTTACGCAACGTAGAGCAACAGCAAAAGGTGGATCTGACCTTATTGTATTGTGGTTTTTCGAGTAGAAAATCGATGTGTTTTCATTGCCGCTACAACTTCGGGTTTGTTGTATTTTCTTATTTGAGGCTTTTTTTTCTAGTAACTAAGCAAAAAGCCTATTTGCGACATCCACTAGTCGAGCTTATATATTTTTGAGTGATATTGGCTTCAACCATTTTTTTTTCTTTCTCAGAAATTGGAGTAAAAACTTTTGTTACTCGAAAATTTTCTTAGAACTTTTAGCGCCAATTATAAAACCAAACAAAACCAAGAAAAATCGTCCAAATTGGGGCTTTCGAAAATTCTTCAACATATTTATGGGTAATATTCTTGGATTTTCTTCTATGACACTTGAAAAAATTAATCAATTTTTAAAAATTTATATTATTCACAGTAATATTTTAGAGACCCTCAAGTTTAACCACGAAAAACCACGTAGCTGGCAGTTATTTCATCCACATAATTTTAATAATTTTAATATACATATATCCAAATCAAAAATTACATCCATTTTTCACAAAAATGTAGCCCGACGGAAAAAGTCTTTGAAGCTATGCAAAATGTTATAGGACGTTTTTGGGCCAGAGATAAAATTCAATTTTTGTCGTACTGTGTAATTGTTAAAAAAATAAAGTCCAAACACTAATACCCTAAAAGTTTAGTTTTAAAAGAATAAAACGTGTAAGCTGAGTCAAATTTATACATAAAAAAGATAGTCTTAAAGGTGATAAGCCTATCAAAAAATAACTTGACTACACTTTTTTTAAGATTTAAGGAAGCCAACGACTTCAACGAAAACAATATATGCATAACCAAAGTATTTAATTTATTTTCAAAATATACTTAGTTGTTTATCAATTTATATATTATTATTTTAATGATGAGTGTTTTTTTTTAGATATCACTGTGCCAATTCTTAAAGGATACAAAAAAATAACATTGAAATTCCAACATTAAACAGCATTCAACAATCATGAATGTGCAGTAAAATATGAAAAAAAGAAAACAATCAGTTTTTCTGAAATTGAAATGATTTGAAGAACATCATGAATTCAACTCTTAAATATAGGAATTGCAATTTATTTGTACTACTTTGTTTCATGCATATGTAGATATCTCATAAGTAAACTATGATAAAAATGTGAACTTAAACATTTAAGAAAGCTTGTGAAAATTTGTGAAAAACAAAACTCAAATATCTATCGAATATATGATATGATAATGAAAATTTGCATCTAAAGTTTTGAATAGAACAGACCCTGAACAAAATTAAGCTACGAGCTTAAATGCTATTCTAAGAAATTCAACAATATTACGGAGTCTAAGAGATTGAAATAGACCATGGTACTTAAAGTAAAAAGTAAGACTATCATGCTAGTCATACTATCGTTTGATGCTTATGATCGAACGAAATTAATCAGCATCAAAACGGTGATCGGAAAAGAGTGCTATATTTGGAGTTAACTCGCGTTGACAGTAAAAGTGCGCTTAGCATCTACATTTTTATCAAAAGAGATCTCTTCCAACTCGTTACGTGCTGACTTGCTTGGCAAAACATACCCACATTAAAATTGTCAACTTTTAGTTAAATAGATCTCTGTATAGTAAACGCTTGTGTGGGTGGTGCCACGCCTCGCTCTTGCTAAAATTGTCAGATTTTTGTTTGAAACTAGACCGAACTATTTCTGGTATTTTTTTAAACTTTTTTTCATTATTTTAAACAACTCTCGCAGTATTGAAGTTTTGAAGTTGTCGCGTCAAAGTACCACGTCTTTTGGTCGAAATTCGCCAAATTTTTTGTCCAGAGCTTGTCTAAGTTTTTCATAGAATTTTTAAAAAATTTTTTTATTTTATAAAAATACACTATGTTTTTATTGGAGTGAACCTCAAATAGTTTGCTAGCTCGAAAAATTTAACTGAAATTTTATTTCGAAAATATTCTTATTAATGAAAAATTTCCTTTTAACCCCTTGATACTTTTAGCAATGATGATTTTATGATGAATGATATAATAATAAAAAAAAAAAACCAAACAAAATCAGTATTAATTAATTTATGGAACTTTCTTTGTTTCTGTTTCAATAACGAGATCTATTGACATGTACAACAACAAGACTTACAACAACAACAACAACAACAACAACTATTTATAGAGTTACACGAAAATAAGTGCCGAAATTATTTATAATAACAATAAGTAAGTAATATAGAAAAATAGTAGTAAATATTTGAAGAGAAAAAACTTTACAAAAAAGAAAATTAAAATTAAAAGAAAAATTAAATTTCTCAAACGCAAAATTAAATTGCTCTATAATTAGAGAATATTGGTAATTGTTTATCTTCCTTTTTTTTACATAAACCTTAATCCTTAAAGAAAGACTTCATATATATAGAAAAAAAAATAGAGTTTTCATAACTTCAAAATTGTTTATCTCTCAATAAAAGCCTTGCAATCGAAAATATTAATAAATCAATATGTATAATGCCTTATTGTATTTATGTCGTTAGATTTCTTTTGTATCCGATTTTCGAAAAAAAATAAAACAAAAACGATAAAATGAAAAATTTCAAATTGAGATATCGTTTGATAAAAAAATAAACAAAAATTTTGTTGTTGACTATAACAAATGTATAAAATAGATATTACTTACTTTTACCTTGTGGGCCGCGTTGCCCACCAATCCCAGGCATCATATTATCGCGTGGTGGTGGCGGTGGCCCTCTTGCTCCAGGACCTTGTCCTCTGCCCCGTTGACTTAAGCCACCGCGTGCACTTGGCCCACCAGGCACCATTTGATTATTGTATTGATCTGGTGCCTCAGCTAGAAAGTTTGATGGCACCAAGCCGCGTACACCATCCAATTCACCCATGTAGAAACCGTCTTCATCCATCTCACCATAGACCAGTATGATTTCACCTGTTTTGAAACTTAATTCCACCTGCAGTTGGGTTTGAATAGAGAGCAGAGAAATAATTTGGATAGAGCGATACTATTGACAAAATTATGATAAATATATTTTATATATAGGCAATATAGATATATGTATAACAACTTAAAAATTTACCATGCTCTGCTCAAAGAATTCAAAAAAGTTCCAAAATCGAAAAATTTGAAAAAATTGAAAAATTTGAAAAAATTGAAAAATTTGAAAAAATTTAAAAAATTGAGAAGGGGGATGGAAGAATTATAATAATTCAATAAATTTTCAAAATTGAAAACAGACAAAAATTTCTAATTTTCAAGAAATGGACAGGGGGGGGCATATTTTAAAAATTTTCAAAATTGAAAAATTTGAAAAATGGAAAAATTTGCAAAAATTGTGAAGGAGTCGACTTTAAAGTATTATAAAAATTCAAAAAATTGAGAAGAGGTGGCAGAGCCTTTAAAAATTTTTAAAAAAATTTCCAAAATTGAAAAATTTAAAAAAAAATTCCAATATTGAAAAAATTAAAAAAAAAAATTGAGAAGGGGGGAGACCTTTAAAATCTTTTAGGGTGATATTAGTTTATACAAAAGCTCCCAAGCTTTTTAAAATAGTGGAAGCAATACTCAAAACAAAAATTAGCTGGCCTTATTTATGGAATAAACAATTTTACTGAACTCATTACTTTAGGTACTCACTTCGGCATCCACATTGGGACTTAATTCCTGCGGATCATAGTCATATAATGCAATCATACGTTTCACTGGCATGTTCGCATATATATCACCCCAACGATCCCGGCTAATATTACGCATACTTTGTTGAGCTCCAGCCTGTCCGGGCATAAGTTGACCAGGTCCACCAGGCATTTGCCCTTGAACAGCACCTGGCATTTGACCCATTGTAGCAGTGCCAGTGCCATCGTCAACTTCAGTAACCATATTATGCGGCACATAGCCACGTCTGCCACGCAATTCACCCCAATAAAAACCATCAGCATCCTTGTCACCATATATCTAGAGAAGAGAGAACAATTTATTCGCATTGAACTCGCAAAGTTTTGATTTTTTTTTTTTTTTTTTCAAAAAATTAATTATGTAAAGTATTTAACTCAATCAACTATTAAATATTCAACTATTTAAGATACCAGAAACTAAATAAGTGTATGTTATTTGAAAAGTAATAGGAATAAATTACAAAAAGATTGTGAGTTATTGATAATGGAGCTGCGAAATGGCAAAAGGCATGCTTTGAACTATGGAGCTAGCAAGTGCTGCTTGAATTGCTCGGCCAAGCCTTTACGATTCGAATTGATTCACTGATTTCATCCAATCTAATCTTTGTGCCACTGATTATAATTCACGCACAATAAAGTTACCTCCGCTTTTACTTTATCCATTGGTCCTCTGAGCTACTGAGAAGCATTTCGTTCGTTTGCATATTGAAGGAGTTCTGCATCAGGATCTTACTATATTTCTGCTTATTATTTCTATATCGTTTTCAGTGTTCTGTGTTTTTATGTTACCATTTTGTTTTTGTTTCATGCTTACCTTAATGGTATCGCCTTCTTGAAAAGGCAGTTCTTCATCACACCCGTCTGGATTGGGACTCATTGTGCTTGGATCATAGTCAAACATTGCAACAAAGTAGCGTTGCTTCTTTTGTTGCATTTGCTGTTGCTGTGAGCCTGGCGGCAGTTGGCCCTGCTGTTGCATTTGTTGCTGCTGCTGCTGCTGACCTAGTGGACCCCTTGGACCCATGGCACCACCTTGCATTTGACCAGCTTGCATTTGGCCAGGCATTTGACCCTGCATTTGTGCTTGCAGCTGACCCTGCAGTTGACCCGGCATTTGACCAGACATTTGACCTGGCATTTGACCTGACATTTGACCTGGCATTTGTCCCTGCATTTGACCCTGCATCTGTTGCCCTGGTGCTGGTACACGTTGTCCTGGAAAGCGCTGCTGTTGCTGACCCATGGGGCCTTGTTGTCCATATGGTTGCTGTTGTTGTTGCTGCTGCTGCTGTAACTGCTGTTGTAACTGCTGCTGTGGCTGCTGCCCTTGTGCGCCCATCGTTTGCGGACCTTGTGGTCGACCCGTAATCACATTGCGCTGCGTTGTCGCTGGTTGGTAACCCTTTTTTTTTTGTAGATAGCAGTATAAATTTCGCAATTTTTTGTTAATTATAATTTATGTTTTGGTTTTTTTTTTTTCTTAATTTTGTTCAAGCAATTTGTTATAGGTTTTTCTTGCGATAAAATTATATTGAAAACTAAAAAGACGAGTACGATTATTACGAAAATCATAAAAGAAAAAGCATAAATGACGCCATCTCTTAACGAGAACATGAGTTTTTGTTAGAGTATAGAGGTAGGTTTACGTACGAGTAGTCATAACAAGCTATAAAAACGAAATGAAAAATGTTCAAATCAAACAAAAATTTGGGATAAGGAAAGGTTAGTTAGTTAAGATATAGGTTAAGGTAGGCCACAGGTTAGGTACAAGTTAATTTTAAGCTTAATTTATATTAAATCTTCTAACGTTATGTACTGTTTATATATTGTTGCATGACATATTATGTTTTTGTTTTTATAATATATATCCCTAAGTATATGTCTAACGATAAGTTTTGATATGCGTCTATTCCATTATATATCATTATCATGCATTAAGGCCTGAGTACAAGTCGTAACAAAGCGCTGCCATTCTCTCACACTAATGCACTAATTAGCAATTTTCGGAAGCACATTGAAGGCACAAATCCAGAATGAACTTAAAGGAACTGTTTCCGAAAACCTTCGTTCAATCACATTCCATATCTTACATTTTCTACCTAATTGCAAATAAATAGGCCATTGATTCATACCAAAACTAAGGTAATAAAATTTGCAATCATTATTGTAAATTGGTTCTCAACAGTTCTTCGAATATTTTAATACTTTTTCGATTTTGCAAATATTTTTCCGACTTTACAACATTTTTTCGTCTCTTTCACACTTGACTTTAATCGACTTTACAACATTTTTTGCCTTATAAAATTTTTCTGCCATATATGAGTTATTCAATATTTTCGACTTTTCCAAGATATTTCGTCGTATTTCTTTCTAAACATCTTTCAAAATTTGTCGAGTTTTTCAACATTTATCGAGTTTTTCAACATTTTTCGAGTTTTCAACATTTTTTGAATTTTTCAACATTTTTGACTAATTTTTATTAGTTTCACTTATTTTAATATTTTTTCGACTTTTTCATGTTATTCAACTTTATCAAAATTTTTTCGACTTTTCAACATTTTTCACTTATTCAAATTTTTTCAACATTTTTCAATTTCAGCTTTTGCGTTAGTTATATTAATTTTTATCGACTTATTCAAAATTTTCAATGGTTTTCAATATCTTCTTAAGCTTTTTCGACACATTCGACTTTATTAAATATTTTTCGACTATTTCAACTTATATTTTTCGTATTTATCAACTATTCAACTTTTTAATATAACATATTTCGACTACAATATTTGTCAACTTTTTCAACATTTTTTGAATCATTCAACTTTTTCAAGTTTTTCGACATTTTCAATTTTTATCGACTTTTTCAAGATATTTTTCAATATTTGTACGACTTTTCAGTTTTTTTTTTAGAAATCTACTTTGACAAATTTTTTATTAAGACATTTGTTGACTTTTTGAATATTTTCGACTTTCAGCGACTTTTTTAACATTTATTAACTTATTCAAGATTTTTCAACTTTTTCGATATTTATTTAACTTTTCAACACTTATTTCGATTTTTCAACACAACGATATTTTCAACAATTTGCGATTTTTTCAACATTTTTTGACTTTTCCCAACAACCGGGTTTTTCATAATTTTTAAACATTTTCAATGAGGAAAATGCTGCTGGTTTTTTGAAGACCACAATGTACTTTTTCTTTGACAAAAAATCGAAATTTTTTTTAGATCAAATATTAACTAAAATAATTCAAGCTGTTTCACATCATTTTGAAATTGATGAGCGAAAAAACTGCTAACAAAAAAGGTTAAAAGACTGCCTTCTAAAATCTATCGTTCTAGGAAGTTAGC
Source organism: Tricholauxania praeusta (assembly GCA_949775025.1). NCBI lineage: Eukaryota > Metazoa > Arthropoda > Insecta > Diptera > Lauxaniidae > Tricholauxania > Tricholauxania praeusta. The sequence goes on from OX459029.1 coordinate 156,784,621, forward strand.
CGCCGGTAACCGGATACATACTATATGATTCATCTGGCTTTTTGCCAGAGACTACAATATTGTCGTCAGAAGCGAAAAGAGATTATCTCAAAAAAATGCGTTTCGAGCTAATTGATGTTTTGTTTATGTCAATTTGTTGAAATACCTATAAAATTGATATGAAGAAAATTCTACTAGGAGATTTTTTATACGTTAGAACTAAGATACCAACACTTGGAATAGTTCATTAGAAGCGGAATTTCATAAGAATCGCGAATATGAGTTTTTTTAGATACACCCTTTTCGCTACTGAGAGCAGAATAGTTAATTTTTTAGTAAAATTTTACGAAAAAAAAAAATCTTTTAAGCATTCTACGTAAAGTCAAAGACAACATATTTTGAGTAATTTTTATAGCAATGATACTAGCCAAATATGTAACAGACATGTTAAAAGCAAGATGCTTGTAATTCAAAGAACATTGATAAATATATCCTATTAAATTTACTAGCAACGTATTTGGTATGTCAGTTAAAAAAGTTGTCTAAAGAAATATATTAAGCCTTTTAAAATAGTACGCGCATTTACGAATATGGACAGCTATGTTAAATACGACGTAGTTTTACACAAAGAGTACATTATTACTAAAATTTTGCATCTTCCAGTAAAATCAGCTATTTTTAGTCAAAGTTGCAAAACGGCTATTTTCCGCCTTAAACAGTGGAAAAAACGAAGAATTTTGATTTACTTTTTTTGTGAAAAATACCATACTGGCAATTTTTCTATAAAACATATAAAAGCTTCCAGTAAATGGCAACAATAGAAGGATGAGGAGGGTGTAAGATATAGTGCCACCGGTATTTTGCAGCTTAGAAACACCACTTTCATTTTTTATCCAATGGATATCACTATTTCTATTAAATATAAACTAAATGCAACTGGTTTTGCATAATATTGGTTTAATAAAGTTCCTACTTTATAGTATGTTTATAAAATATTGTAAGCCCTTTGCGAAATTTTTCATCAATAGTTTGGAGTGAAATAATATTACAATAAACAGTATCTGAACTTTACTTAGCGCCAGTTTGTAATCCTCGATTTAAAAAAAAAAAAAACATAAAACCGAATCTAACCGATTGCGTAAATAACTTTAAAGCAAGTCCTTGGTAATCGATTAAAAACATGACGGTGCTTTAACCTATATCATAGGTGGGCAAAGTAGGAGAAATGAGCCAATTTTAGCTCTTTACGATAAATACTTCGATTTTCTTAAGAAAAATAACCAAAACAACAAACACCACTGCTAAGCACACATTGTTATTGTTGCATCATATAGAAAAAAACAAAAAACCCAAGCGAGCGAACAAAGAAACAACAATGCGCACATTGAGTACAGCTTCTCTCGTTTTGTTTGATTAGTGTACTTTTATTTCTACACTCATGTTGTTCTTGTTTGGTATTTAGAATTGACTTTTGGTTTATTGCTGAATTTCTTTTGTCTATTGAGATCAAAGTTATGGTGGGGTTTTTTTCTGTTGTTGTATTTGTTGCTTTTGTGTTAAGTGGCTCTTGTTTTCAAAAATTTTGCCCATCTATGGTCTAGATATAAGACATGTAAAGCTTATTTTAAACCTCTAAAAGCAAAGATTCAATAAATAATAAATAAAAAATCGTGATTCCCAGACTATTTTAAAATACCAAAGAATCTTTCGCAAAGGACTCACACTATACGATCTATCTATTTTGAACTATATAATTTCAACTAAATAGCGCTAGTTTTGAATTTGCATTAAAGTTTCTAAAATTTAAAGCAACATTTCGATTATTTTTTTTTTTTTTTTTGTCTATCAAAAGCAATTTAACAATTAACTTGCATTAATGAATTATTTAAATAAGTTATAGTATTTAAGTATTTTATGTGTATAGGTATGTGTTTGGTTGGCACTTACACTTACGTTTTGATTCACTTGAGTCTGGGTTGGTTTTGAGAACAGGCCACCGAGTAGCCCACCTAATAAGCCATGGCTTCCATCGGGCTGCATTTAAAGTTGAGTTGTTTTGTTGTATAAAATTTGTGTGTTTTTAAAGGTATATCATATTTTTTTTGCTTAATTTGTTTGGTGTTTAAATTAAAAATTTAATTCTTAGAGTATAGAATTTTCAATTTGTTGCTATAGGAAACCGTTCTTAAATTATTTATATATTTTTTCTTAACCATGCTAAAATTGAAAAAAACTTTAAACTAGCAACGAAATCATACTTTTTGGTATCATTATTTTAATCAAAAAGTTAAAGTAACTCTTACATACATACATTTACATAAATTAAGGGGGGTGTAAAAGAAACGCGGAGTTTTATCATTTTTAATTTTTTGCAACGAATTTCGTGATGCAGACCTCGTTTTTAGAAAATATACGATACATAATTTTAAATGTAACATTTTTATTATTTCTTAATTTTGCAATTGAAAGAACATAGACAAGTTAAGAAGTCAAAAAAAGACTTAATAAGACAGTATGAAAGAGAGAGAATCTTCAAGATAAAGTTTTAGAGAAAGTGTCAACATTAAGAAGAACATAAAAGAATGTGGGAAAAATTTATGACTCAAAAAGAAAATGCAATCAAATATATAATACAATTCAAGTTCAAATATCAAGACTAACTAATTTTAATATTTTCGGAAATTTTTGACATCCACTACACATAGTGCTTAAAACCCTCCATGTGCATGCTTTAAGCCAAGGATTAGAAAAATCTGAGCCAGTTTCGTTCTAAGTGTTGGAGATATTGTGAGAATACTTCAATTCAATTTAATATCGAACTTTAAGAATTTTAGCTAAATGACTAAAAATAGCTAAGAAGGCTAATAGCTGTAGTAGCTAAACTCTATTATTATTAAGAAAAAAACAAAAGTTCAGATATCAAGAAAGTTTCTCAAAATAAATGATTTTAAATTCTCTTAGATTTTTGATATGACTTAGCGATGGTTTTCCTTCAGCGATGAAACTCATATCGGTGCATACGTGAATAAGCTAAATGGCCATATATGGGTGCACAGAAGACCCACAAGTGACCTTAGGGGACGTCCATAAATTACGTGAGTCAAAATAGGGGGAGGGGTCCGGAAAATCTCAAGTCAACTTTTTATTGCAGAGACTATGCATTATTATAGCAGATTACATTTAAATATTATAAGGCAAGCCGCCCAAGCCATTGCGCCAGGGTCAATCGTTCAATACATCTTCCCCCCCTAAGCTTAGGTACGCTAATGGTGGCTGCTGTAAAATGGCAAATCAATAGTTTTGGAAATAAAATAAATTTTAAGCACATTTTGCAGTACCTAATTAATTATACGAAAATTAAGAATCACTGACAGATGTGTCAATTGTGTAGGGCTAGGGGCCATCGCCCCCCCCCCTCCCCCCCTTCCTCCCAAGAATCTGATATTATTATCAATTACATCGATTCAATTCAAAATATCATCGATTCGATACGATATTTAAACTCTCGCCCCCCCCCCCCCCCCCCCTAAGCTTTTAGTGAAATGACACCACTGATCACTGGGTATTCCAATTTGATGGCATTTTGCTCAAGAACTATTTGACAAAAAAAAAACTTTAATGATGTTTACTTTGATTTTGTTAAGGATTGCATTTTGCTCTTATTGTCAGTAAAAAGTAAAACTTCGCAAACTTAATTTAAAAAGAAATAATCTTGAATGAATGAATGTATTTGCATGTGTATCAATATGTGAGGATTTCATTCGAAACTTTTTTTAATATTCAATAATTTTTATTTATGAAATCTTATGAAAGTTTAATAAGTATTTGAAGTAGAAATAACATTTTGCAGAACGTGTTAAGGAAAAAACAATACCTACGGAAATATGTAAAACTTAACTTCTTATGCAAAATGCAGTATTACAAAAATGTTCATGAAAATGTTGATAAAAACGAATATTCTGATGCAGGCAAATCAAATTTTTTTTTAAATTTTTCTAAAACATTTTGTCGTACTTTTAAGCAAAAAAATATAACGATTAAATGTATACATATGTGTGTAATTAACGTTTTTACTTATAATAAATACGGTGTAATGTGTGGGTTTTCTTGTATCTATAAATCATTAAAAAGCTAACAATACTGAGAGCTATTTTAAAAAGCTTTAAGCTCACATTGCTCATAATATATTTCGTAGAGCAGTTATAAATCAACATTGTTTACAACGAAACTCAATTGAGAGAGAAAGCTTTTTATTTATTTTTTTTAGCACAAGATATTATAATACTATGAAAGCACGAAATTTGAGCTTCTGCTCTACACACAAGGATAAAAAATCCAATTTTAGTTTCACATACGAAAGCTCTTCTTTTGCATGGGTAAGAGCGAAAGCTTTAACTAAAGCATCGCTTTTGCTTGAACAGAATTTCTAAAAAAATTGCACCTTCCATCGCTTAGTCAAAAATTCACAAAAAATTAACCAGCATTTCACGATAAAATAAGGCGGGTTTCTGAATTTCTGACAAAGTTCGACAAGGGTGAATGGGTGTGATTAAATGTTATCTTTTCAGAGATATAATAAATATCAAGCTTTGCAAGTGTTAGCAATTTGTAATTTGGTCATGGAAAATCAACGACATTATCCAAAAAGAGTGTTAAGAACTCGGTACAAGAATAGAAAATGAAAGTCTGAAAGAAGAGGGCATTTGAGTAAGTGGGTGCAACTTCATTAGATGCAAAACCCTCCAAGATTTATTTTATTTACTTTTTCTATATGATAAATAATCGTTTCAAGTAAAATTGGAAATCTGGTGATATTGACATTTTGTGACATGGTATGAAAAGCGTGGCGAATGACCCTTTACGAAAACGTTGAAAAAATTAGTTTAATATTATACTTTTTCGAAGCTTGAGGATATTATGAGTTCTCATGAAATTTGTATGGCAGGTGTTTCTGGGTATAAAATCGAGCATAAGCCTAATATTTTTGAATCTTTTTGAGATTTTTCAATGCTTCGAAGAATAAACTTTTACGGATTTCTCTATATGGATTATTTTTCCTAGAATTCTTATTAAGGTTTCTTATTTAACAACTTATGAGTTCACATAAACGCTTCAACGTTTTATCCCGAAATTTTCCTAAGAACATGCTTTTTTTTTGCCAACCTAACGCGGATTTGAATTCAGACATGAATCATCAAAATTGAGCTAATAAATAAACAACGACCAGACAAATTTGGATGATTCATATTCAGGTCCGAGTCCGCGTTGAAAAAAAAACTATAATTCGCAGAGAAATTTTGGTCACGCTGCAGCTCAAAATATGGCCCTATTCACTGCATACATTGTTTGTATGTATATGTATGTATATATGTATGTATATTTGAGTATTTTTGTGTATGTAAATTAATTTTTTAGTTTTTAAAAACCAATCAATAGTAAATAGTAAATAAAAATTGAAAATTTATTATGTGTTGTTTTCATGTTTTCATTTATATTTACAAATTATTGTATGAAAAATATGATGATATATACTTGTGATAAATATGATTCAAAAGCCTACCTGTTGGCCTGGTTGCTGCCCTTGTTGTTGTCCCTGCTGCATACCTTGTTGCTGTTGTTGCATTTGATTTGGATCATATTGACTGGGATCTTGACCCATCATGTGCGATTGCTGTTGCTGTTGTTGTTGTGCTCCTACCATACCACCCATTTGTGTAGGACCCATATGTGGCCCCTGTGGTAGTTGTGGACCCATGCCCATTTGATTTGGTCCCCTTCTAACGACAGCATTACGAACAACATCTGTTGTGAAAGTTTTAAAAAATTTCAAATTTAAAAAGATTTTGAATAATTTTTTTTATTTTGACCATACGTACTTGGAATTAATATGGGTGCACTATCGGCCGATTGGGAATCTCTTGATTTTGTTCGTATGGTAACGGCACGGGGATTAAACACGCCCAATTTGCCGATATCAATTAGCGCATGATCACCAGTTGGCGAATTGATATCCGTCACTTTTTTACCATCAGCGTACACGGCATAGCCAGTAACGGGCCCAGAAGAAGTAGGCCTATTGACCGGCTGCCATGTCACTAAAATGGTACCATCTTGAGGACCAGCCTCAAGTTGGATGTCCTGTAAAAGAAATAAAACAGAAAAAAATTAAAATTAAAAATTAAATTTTTCATTGCAATTACTTACCTGTGGCGGATCCGGCAAACCCTTAGTGAGCGTGCGGAAGTCAGCGTACGCACCCGGTGCCTCCTCCTGTGGGCGTCCTGGTGTCTGATGGCCACCTGGAGCACGTAAGTGTTTAGCACGTACAGTAACGCGATATTGTGTGCTAGGTGCTAAGCCAGTTATGGTGTGCCGATAAACTCCCGGCTTGACGGTACGAACCTCTACATTATTAACACACACCACATGTTGATGATTTGAATTTGCTGGCAGCCAAGAGATGACTGCAGATGAACACGTTATGTGTGACGCACGAACTGCTGATGGGCCAAGATGTGCAGTATCACGTCCAATGATCATGGTGCAGGCAGCATCACGGGATGTTTGGCGATTTTGTGTAACACTACGTACGCTTATCCGATGAGGCTATAAGTAATTAAACAATGCACATGTAACATATACAAAAAGAGACATTCCAACATATCCCGACTTACTCGATTTGAGTCAACACCTTCGATTAGAGCTCTGGTACGTTCATTGGCCTTAACGGTCACCTTGAGCACACCATCGACATAAACGTGATAGCTGTCAATGAGATTATAGCCTACAGGTTCTGGAGGTGACCAACCAATAAGAACACTTTTATTCAACTGCCTTTCGAGTGTCAGATGCTTAGGTGCTGGAACTATAATGAAAAAATAGAAAACACTCAAAAGGATGCTTAAATGTTACTCTGGGGTGTGTATTCGCAAAATGGCATTCATTTTGCCAAACAAAATAAAAAATACACTAGGCTACACAACTTCTTTTTTGTACAACTATTGCATTGCTATAGCAAATGGTCAAGCCTACAGGATAGGTAGTATATAATATATAACCTTTCATGCTTACATTTGACCAATGACCAATATTTTGAAGAAAAAAAAAAAACAAATAAAATAAGTAGTTAATAATAAAACTAGTATGCTGCTTGAATGCATCTGATGTGCTGCCCGCCTTGGACATCCCGATCTCATAAAGATTACTCACCATTGTCGCTTATATCGTCTTGATCGTGCTCCAAATCGGTATGTGTTTCACTTAATCTGGCCAAATCTTCGTGCGTATGGGTTAAGAGTGGATTGTGCGGTGGCAGCGATGGTAGGGATGTAGTATCGCATTGCATGGAACCATCCTCAGCGTCGCGGAGTGTCGAGAGTACAGCTTGATGAAATTCCAATAAGTCGTCACCTGAGTTGTGTTAAATTCGTATTGAGTTGTTTAGAAAGCAATTAAGATATATAAGAATATCAAAAAAGGAAAAAAGTCTTCAATGTGAACATTTTTACTTGGGCGATGGACCAAACTTTTTAGTATCTAAACACAAACCGGCAATGTTCACTTTAACTTATTGGCCGTATTCGAGTACTTTCAATATCTTCAAAACAACATCCACCTCAGAGGAACTTTCTGAATTGGGAGTGAAAAGCTTTCTTATCAGCTGGATAGCCATAATGTTGAAATACAGTTGAGATTCGATTATCCGTGATGGTCGAGACCGAGCTCATCCATGATAATCAAAAATTCCGGATAATAGAATCATTATTTCATATTATTTCTTATCAAATTACAAAGTATAATCATTCTCTTTCTCCATTTTAATGTGCATGTCGTATGAAAAACGAGCAAAAAAAAAAAGAATGACGCAGTTAGACTTTTCTCATCACGGTTAATAGAGTCAATCACGGTTAATAGAAGCGAAATGAGCAGCGAGCAGCAGAGTTCCCGGATAATAGAACTACGGATAATCGAAGTTCAATTGTACTTACATCATCTAAGTAAATAGAGTTGACTATCATAGTATGAAAAATTGTCAGGAAAGAAACTCCCAAGGGAAGAGTTTTACCTTTACTTAAATGGTTATATACAATATATACTCTTTCGTTCATCTACTGAAGGTATTTTGGGCCGATTTTTTTAAGTCTTAAATTTTAGATATTACCGGTGCTTTCTCGACACCTCCAAAGGGGAAGTGAATGCCTTTGTTTCGTAAATAATTTAATTTGGATCAATCGGTTGGAAAAGGTCGAAAATGAGCTTTGATTTGTATGTGTACATCATGAAATTATGGAGAAAGATTCATTACGGATTTCGGATCTAGGCAAGAGCGCTCTCAAAGAGCAGAAAATTTTATATTAAATATTGGATGCCTCCAAGGTCGTTCTGAGCGTTAGCGATTGAAAGAATGTGACCATATCCACGACTGAGCTAATGGTTTACATTCGGTCATGATGAGTAAATATAGAAAATTAAATTTGAGCAATGCACACGGAGCTGTCAAAAATTGAAGTGACGCTAAGCATTTTGGCATTAATAAAATTATTATTTTTAGATCATCTTGGTGCCAAGGCCCAAATATTGGAGGAAATTTTAAAAGATCATTTGATGTTTATGGTAATGTTTAATATTGTCAAGGTAAAAATATTGGGGATCACTTTATTTGACCATTTAATACATAAGGGAGCACTTAAGATTATAGCAATAAATTTGGATTGCCAAAGTCATACTAAGGGGTCACATGGGTGCTGAATGTGAAATTTTTGGGATACATTTTTATTTAGCACATTTTCAGTTAGAAGGGAAACTTAATATTTTGGCAAAAGTTTTGTATCATTAAAATTAAGATTAAGGATACCTTAAAAAAAACTACCACTCAAAAATACTCACCAATTAGACGCTGTACAAATGAAGCCGGTACCAATCCACGACGTCCATCCAATAGTTCAGCGTCAAGATAACCACCTTGTGGCTCGCCACTGGTCCAAACAAGTAGATAATCACCGGCACAAAGTGACAGCTCACCCTCGGCTTCCCTGTGACAAAAGAATATAATTAGAGATTCAAAATATCTTTTGTTTGAGTAGCCTACTCTGGCGGATCATATGGAAAACGTGCGATGAACACACAACAGCGTCCTTTGCCCGGTATATCCAGCATATCAACTTGTGGCTCACTAGCGCCATTTAATGTATGACCACGAGCTTTATTACATGAAAAAAAGCAACGGCATTAGTCAATATACTTGGTCTCAAGTGTCAAAACTTACTTTCTAAGTCTAATGCACCTAACGCCAGTCCACGCTGTGTATGCATCATTGATGCACTCATGCTATCCGTAAACTCATCCAAACCCCAAGTACTGGGTGGTATTGGTGAACACGGTGAACTGCGATTGCCATAACGTGTCAATGGTATATCAATCTCATCAAGCATCTTCATCTTGTTAGCGTTGCGTAATGCTGCCGATGTGAAGGGATATGAAGAACCCGAACCAACGTCTATATATGGTGGTGCATAAGCATTTTGCAGACCGGAAGATGACATGCCACCACCAGGCATACCAGAACTAAGACCATAAAGAGCAGCAGTGCCCGTCAGTCCAGATAGACCTATGCCACTGGTACCACTCAAGCCAGTACCAAGTAATGAGCTAGTGTCCATGACATTACCTAGAGTGTGATGCGTGAGCGATGAACCCATACCTGGTGGCATGCCCGACCCAACACCCGTGCCACTTAAACCTAGTGCCGAATAACTGGTGGCGCCGGTAGGCATGTTATGCGTATTCAATGACAGGATGGGCATTGTTGTGCTCTGCAAATTGTAGAGTTGTATTGTTCCTCGCTTTTTATATTTTTGGTTTTTTTTTTTTAATTTTATGTCATTTATCAATTTTATTGAAAGAGTTTTTTTTATACATTTAAAAAGATACATAGAATTTTTGTTGTTGTGGTAGTAGTAGTAGTGGTTGTTGGTAGTGATAGTATTGATTGTTGATAGTGGCAGATATTAACAGAGACAACACAGACACATTTTTTACGATATACACACAGAGAGAAAGGTAATTACGATAAACAATACATACGATATTCGATAGTTAGAGTATTTATTACGATATTTGTACAATACAAATAGAAGAAGACAAGAAAAGAAGAACAGCACAAAAAAAGGAAAGAAAAAACCAGAAAATGTTAAGAGTTACCGTTATTGCCTTCTCCAAAATGTACATTTTTTTTTTGTAATAGTGTTTTAGGGCCGTTTTCACAATGACCGGCTAAACCCTAACCGAAACTTTAACCGGAACTTTAAAGGGTAGTCATAACACCTCAAACAAAATCTATCAGTTAAAGTTTCGGTTAAGTTCAACCTAAAACATTGTGAGAACAGCTCTTAAGTCCTAGGTTTTTTTTCTATAAGATATACAAAAGTTTTAAGTATGATTGCAACATAAAAATCCTTAAAACTGTTTTTTGTGATTTAAAATGTACGAGTATATGAATTCACTTATATATGTGATATGATTAGAATTTTTTGATTTATTTTAGCAAAGTGATAAGACTTGCAAAATATGTGTAGCTTTTAAGCCAAGCAATAATAATTGCTGAGGAATTCGGTTAAATAAGTGAAAACAAATCTTTACAAAACATACATTAACCAGCATGATAACTTTTAAACAACAAAAAAAACATGTATCAAAAATTATTTCGAAAAAAATAGTCACCACCAGTCAGTATTTTCTAGTCTATACTGAAAGCTAATTGCTTTGTCTTGCTTTTGATTTTTTTTTCTAATTTAGAAGGACGCGGCAACATCGCCTTCATACAAATGCGAAATCCCCCAAAAAGAAGAGAAAATATCATCTAAAGTCTTATGAAATATTCAATTTATTTCATAGAGTTTCTCGCGAACATTACGAAGAAACACACCTAATCCAAAATATCGATTAGCATAACGAACATATGACAGTTTAGGAGGCACTGTGGCACTAATACATATGTACTGAAAACGTCAACACTTTGAATCGTGTGGTTGCATACACTGCGGAAGTGTATAACAACTGTGATTGTGAGACAAGTTCCGTTAAACAGATTCGATCAGTTTGTTTGTAGTAGTAACAGTAACAAATTATTATAATTGTTGATCATAAGAATCTTTTTTTTTTTTTTAAATTATAAAAAAGAGAGCCTTTCCAACATAAAAAAGTTTATTAATTACTAACCATGAGCAATGAAAAGTTTGCTAAAAGAGACAAATATTTTTGGTGTTCAAAAGATTCAAACTATCAAAGTATACAACTGACAGCTGAGATGAAACGCATGTATTGGTATAAAGTGCTTCCAAATCGCAAGCATCCGTTACCGAAAGGGAATCTTTTGACGTATGTACGTTGAGTACTTTGGCAACTGTCATTTACTGCTGTTCGTGTTGTGAAATTAATGTTTTAATAGTTGAACTACTAAAAAATACAGACTATATTTAAAAAAAAAAAAAAAAAAAAAAAAACTAAATTGAAACTGCTTTTAGTTTTTAGCTTAACTTAGCTTTTCTCACACATTCATTGAAGCGCTATTGCCGTCATCTCTGTCCTTTAACGCAACGGATGAGATGGACTCTTTGGGTCGAGGCCTGAAGAATTTCAATGTAAGCAATATAAAGGTGCAAATTACATATCCAAGATAACTTTAAACATTCCACGAAGTAATCAAATATTTAGTATCGATGCCATGAGAATCACTAAACTTTTTCCATTGAAATCTTAGGAGAAACATTGTGGTAAATTTCAAAATCATTTAATTTTTTGTTTAAATATCAAAAAAAAATCGTGCATATAAAAAAAATCAGTAAAAAATTTGGTTTAATATTGCGCCAATATCAACAATGCAAATGTTGCAAACATTGACCATGCATGGGAGCTCGATAAATTATGAGGAATCAAAAACTCAAATGATTGAAGAGTATCGCGTTATATTCGTAAGTTTAGGAGCCCATCAGAATCTATCAGAATCAGTATTTGAAGCCCCTTTAAAAAAAAAAAGAAAAACAGTTTGAGCTTGAGAAACCTTCAGTAAACTTGAATTTAGTATATTTGAGGAGCAATACACAACTATGAGATGCATGAGTGCCCTCAAAATCATAGAGCTTGGGCCTTCTCAAGAAATCAAGGAGTTCAGAAACTTGGAGCCTTTTCCAAAAATCAAAGAGAGCCCTTGACAAACTTAGTGGTCTCATAATTAAAACTAAGATTTGTTACTCCCCCTCCCTCCATCCAAGGAATCAATTGCCAGAAGGTTCACTCTCTGTAAATTGTATCTTGAAAAATTAGAAATTTTTCTTCTACTGATCTTGCATCCTGAATTGTGATAAGTTCTCTCTATTTTAAAGAAATTTTCTCATTTTTGATAACTTTCTCATTTCATTGCTTACCATAAAAACAACTAATTATTGGGATATGAAATTTTATTTCATTGCCATAAAATTGATACAGTTTTTTTCATATAGCTATGACAAACATTTTCACTTCACAATATGAGAGAATTTCTTTACTCGTTTTTCAAAGAAAATAACAAACATGAAATATTTTCACCAAAGGATCGGCATCAATATTAACAACATACCACCGCAAGTACTGTAGAAAGAAAACTTATAAAAAAAAGTATAGGAAGCTGGGAAAAATGCATTCAAAACGAGATGAACTCAAAAATAATTCAATTCACATTGGCAACAAACCAACAGACATCCTTAACAAGAGGGCAAGCATTTTGAGTAGCAAAACTTTAAAGAATGATCATATGAACAGACTGAAATAATGAGGTTACAACGATGGACTCATGTAATTATTTTCAATAATGAAACTAGGTACTATACGTCCATAACGAACTTGTATGAGCATAATTTTAAATTTACAAAATAAAAACAAAACATTTACGCGCACAAAATAAAACTAGATTAATATAACAAAAAAAAAGTAGCTTGATTACGTCGGTATAGCGTTGATTTTGCAATTGGCCAATTAAAGTTCGTTATGGAGTAATAACAATTGTGATGTTAATTTTACAAGCGCATGAATATTATTGTCCAATTTTCCAAAAAAAAAAAAAAAAAAAGTTTTTGTTTTTTTTTTTGATTTTTTTTTTCGGTTGTTCATTATTAAAAATAGTTTACCTGACTTAATGCTGATGGCATTGACTTCATCGTATGAATATTTACCGGCATTTGTGAGAGGCCAGTGATTCCACTTGATCCACTCAAAAGTTTCTCAACTGAAGATTGACCACCCGAATATGGGTTTGTGTTCATCGATTGTATGGCATGGCTGCTGAGACTCGATGATATACCCCCAATTGAACAAGGTACAAGGGTCGATATGGATGTGAGTCCAGGGCCAGATGAACCACCAGTACCGGCACCATTTGTAATGTGTGATGACATGGTTTGGTGAGGTAATCCATAACTGGTGAAAGCAGATGTACCGGCTGTGGATGTGCCGCCTAGAACTTGAAATGGAAAAGAATTATAAGAAGAGCATAATTTTTAATTAAAAATAATTTTATTTTTTCGAACAGCGTAGCCATTCTTGATTAAAAGATTAAAAGTTGGAAATGATTACTTTTGATAGAAATAAAAATAACGCTTGTTTGGGTTTCAGAATCATAATTCTTATGGCATTATCTACTAACCTGCTCTTTTATAACGATTCAGTTCTTCTTCGAGATCTGAAATAATTTGCATACAAAACTTTGAAACATTAATAAAAACTCTTAGCAGAACATTATCATGTCGTACAAACCATTTTTTGATATGGTTTTATATTCGTTATTTCCAATGGTATATATTGAACTAGTTGGCATTGATGATACTCCAGTATTCGATATTCTCGGGTGTTCCAATTCGGCCAAAACACGATTATCCTGTTGCATAAAAAACACGAAAATTTGATAGAAACGAAAAACAAATATTATTTAATAATATTTAAAAGCAAATAATCTATAGCAATACAATTGATATGCTGTGAGTATGAATTAAATATGAAACAGATTCAAATAAGAAAATGAAAAAGATAACAATTTACGAAGAAAAAAATTACAGTACAAGAATACAAGAAAAATTTCACTATATTACAGATAAATTTAAAAAATAGTAAAATTTAATTAGAATAGAGTTTAGAAACAATGTTAACTTAAACATGCAACCTAACTTTTGCTATGTGAATGTTGGAAAATTACCCTTAACTATATTAAATTCTTAAAAATTTTTGTTTTATCTAATGTATATAAAATATTTTTATTTAGCAAGTTTGTAGATTTGCTTTTAATGACATTTATTTCTCTGTTATTTATGCCAGAGCTTTCTATATTATTATGCCCTTAGAATTTTTAACACTGAACAAGCAAACTTTTAACCCAATTTATTCTGAAAGTTGACAAAATCATTTATTTAATAATGCGTTATAAGATTTGCGGTTATTGAACTATCCTGCTTTTTCATTCAAGATACTAGCATCGACATGCCCATGGCAACTAATTAAAAGAGTTAGAATTCAACTTGCAGCGGTAAATGAGTCGAAGTAGAAATATGCGAGCTCAATTTCCAAGAATTTAAAAATTCAAAAAATGAGAATACAAGCATTATACGATATTCTGGTTTGGCGATTGCATCGCGGCAAGTGTTGTATAAAATATGGACCCAGTTTTTGAATGGACCTTAGCTTCAGCAGTGCTTTTTCATGTCTCATTGCATTCAGGTCAGCATATCGCGGGGGTCAAATTAATTTCAATATAGTGAACAAATCACAAAACGTATCAAAAATTTACGAAATACTTAGCTTAAATTTAAATTTGGTATGAAGTTTAAATTTGGTATGAAATTGAGTTTAAAATAAAAATATTTCGTAAGCTAATATTTCATAAAATAATTGTTTTATTTAAAACTGTCAGACTTAATGCTTAAAATGTAACATATCGATGTAATATAGTGAACCAATGCGACAAAATTCAGTCTTCAAAGCATCTATGTATGTACATTCAGCACTCATTTCGATAACAAGATGTATTAGAAACGTTTTGTCATTTGAACTGATTAAAATATCAAAAAGTAATGTCTCAAGAGCTTTTTGAAGTGGAGAACCTTCAAATCGGTCAAAAGGTCTTAGCTTAAATAGAAACATGAATTTTGACGAGAAACTACATTCGTTCTAGTTGACTTAAGATCTTTTCAGTGATAGCGTATTATATAGTTACCAAACAGGCCTTAAGTTTCATAAAGATTTTTAATTGGTTTTTGCATAAAATTACAAACCTCAATGAACGCTGTCAGTTTAGTTGAATTGTAGATTTACCCTAACAAAAGTATTTTTTCCCTTCAATTTAATACAACATATTTTAAAGGCAAAAGCGTACATTTAGATTTTAAAAGATTGTATAACATACCTATACCATTTTTAAATTATAACAAAATAATCCATAACTTCAAACTTCTAGTGATCAAAAATTAAAGCTCTTTCGATAAACTTCCAGAAAGTTAGCTTCGATTATAAAGTTTTTGATCATGAGTATTTTTATGTATGTTTGTATGTATGTATATGTTACCGGCCAAACTAGTTCTTAGGATGAACTAGTTTTTTCTAGGAAGTTGATTTGCATGCCTAAAAGTATGCAATTTAAATTTAATGCAAAAGAACTGTAGATAGCGAAGCCTATGTTGAACATGTTATAGACTGAAACGCGGCCGAAGTCACCAGCCACAGTGCTTTTCCATCAAAATTTGATTGCATACCTTTAGGCTTAGCGGTAACTAGTTTGGCCTAAAACTAGTTTGGCCTATTTATTAATGTATGCATGTGTTTCCAATTGGACCGTTAAGCATGCTAGGACAAATGATAGCATGGTTGTCTGGACAAGCAGCTATGGTTGATTTTCCCCATTACCTTATTTTTCCTACAAAACTGCATTTGGAGACGTAATTGCCGCCAGAAAATTTAATGGAAATGCAACAAATACATTCCTTTTTGCATAACGCGGTAGTACACAAAAGCAATGGGGTTAAAAGAAAAAGGAGTTTCATTTATACGGAAACGCCAAAAAGCACGTGGTCTACACAAATTTTGAGATTACGGGTTCACGCCATCCATTTCATTTTTATTTTTAAAATAAAAGAACTTTTAATATGCTTATTATTAAGGAAAGTAAAGAATCTTTGGCACTAATCTTTTGATTTTAATATGTATCAAACTTTTTATTTGAACTGTCTGTACTGAAATATGACTTCATAACTTATTTGATGGTAGTACAGAGTCCATTGAAAATAAGTACCTGAAGTACAGTTTTACCATAAAGATATGAAAAAGAAAAGCCTCCACCAACATGGTTACCACCTGCCTTACGGTGTAAGCTTATGGGTTAGCATATTAAAACGAAATAAAATTACTTATCTGCTTACAAACTCCTTTCTCTCGTACCTTACAAAATGACCAAGTTCAGTGTTTCCTAAAAAGTTTGGGTTAGTAAGCATTACTCCCTTGTAGACCAGGTTCCCAACTGGGTACATACATGTGTATATTTGTGAATTATGTGTGAGGTGCATTATATAATATAGAATACTCTATTAACTACTACATAGACAAAAAAGACATACGTTAGCTATTGATAAACGTGCCTGTTCTATTTTAGCCATAATAATATCGATTTCCGAGCCTTGGTCCTGATGACTGATTGTCGGTGCCCATGTGACTGTTGAGCTGTTACCTGATGTATTTGGTATGCACGAAGATGCGGCACGCTCAGCAGCCGCCGCCGCTGAGCGTGCAGCTTTAGCTTTTAAAACGGACGACAACTCAATTTGCAATTCTTCGCAGCGTACATTTTCCAAAGCCACCTGTGCGAAAGGTGCAGAAAATTGTTTACTTTATATATGCTTTCAAAATAAATATCTACAAAATAAACCTTTTTTTCCAATTCACGTGCACGTGACTGCAAATTTTCAATGGCTTCGGTATCAGTTCGACCGCTGGATGATAAATTTCGAATTTGTGCCAAGGTTTCCTGAAGCGAAAAAAAAGAAAGTGCGGGAAATATGAAAGGTTCTTATACATTATACATCTTTTTACAAAACTAACTTGATGTGCTCGCTCAATTTCGGAACGCCGCGTTTCTGCATCACGCAACTGCAGACTAAGGGAGTCCAACATACCGTTGGGTGCTGACGACTGGTGCATTGATTCGTACGGCATCTAATTCCAAATGAAAAACAAAGATGAATTCACATTAAAAATTATAGAAATTTATAACTTTTATTACAATATATGGGTAAGAGCAAATAAAATAACGCATTTGATATAATGAAATGAAGTGTTTGATATCACAGCGTGTTCCAAAATAGTTCACATGGATAACAAAAAAAAACAAATTGTTCCGGAATTTGGGCCAAATTTTTTTACAGCACCATAATAACGTACGACTACACATTGTTTTGTATCCATGTGCCAGTGCGTTTGTATTTATATACATACACACATATGTACATATTTATGTGCACAGAACAATTTGAACTTTGAACTCTAGGTTAATTGCTATTTTGACCGAATTTTTGGCAGCTGCTAGTGTTAAATGCAGTTTAGCAGCAAGGCAAACATTTTTTTTATGTTATAAGTAGTTTCCTTCAATTACATGTTGTACGAGATAAATTTGAAACTACAAACTATAACTCTGTATATTTGTACTAACTTTAAAGAACATGCGAAATCAATGTATTTGATTTTTTAACCAACGCATTTTTGTACCCTACACATTTATTTTTTTTTGTCCCTTCAGCTGTAACACATAAAAAGAGGCGTGGCAGATATAGAAAAATACATGTAAGAACGCTATGCCAAAACGAAGAGCATTGAACCATGAGGTCCATGTTGATTCTTAATTCTGATATTCCAAATTTGAGCTTTGGTCAACTTTCACATTTAACTAAAAATACTTATCATTTACCCTTAAGGAGGCAAAGATTCAAAAAAACAATTTTTCTTTTAATTTTTTTATAATATTTTATATTTTTTTATTGAATTGATATTCACAGAGATTACAAATATTTTCAAATATTAATTTTTTTATTTTTCATAAATTTTGTGAAATAAATAGTAGCGCAACAATGGTTCGACTTATGCCGAAATGATTATGGAATTTTAATGGATAAATTTTTCACCCCAGCGCACTGTATATAATTTGCTCGTAATTACAAGCAAGTGTCTAGAAAATAATAGAAAAACATGAATCGTTAGATTTTGATCTGCTCTTTGAGATAGTGATTTTGCTCAAAACACGAGAAATTTCTATAACTTTCAAACTATTTGAGTTACAGCATTTATAACTCTTCTAAAGAGCATTCGCTTATCTAAAACATTATGTCAACCGTGGACCATGAAAAAGCGTTATAAACTTGAACTCTAAATATTCAAATTCGGATATATCCTTGGAGGTGGATGTGAAATTTTTAAATTGAAATATTTTTCTTATAAAAAAATATTTTCAAGCATCGAAATATTTTTTTTTTTTTGATAAAGATCGTGAAAATATTTATTGGAATCACTCATTACAATTCCTAATTTACAAGTGAAATCTAAGTACTGGTTTTTCAAAAAAAGATGTTCGTAGAAAAAATGTCGAAAATTACCAATTTTACACCACTGTATTTTGGAAACTAAGAACGTAGGAGCAAAATCCTCCAGAAATCGATATCTGCTAGAACTAAAAATAACCAAAATTTAAACAAAATCGGAGATATAAAAAATTTTAACCTGGTACGCCTTCCAAATTTGATGTCATATGTGACACGTATACGTACCGTTGACTGATTTCACTTCACAACTTTTTGAATCGATTTTTATCGAAAACCGTTAGTCTATCGAAAAAAAGTATTTAAATATTTTTTGTGGGAAATTTTCTAAGCTACAAATTTGACTTGAACTATTTTTTGATATCAATGACCGTTAACGAGATTTTTACGAAAAACTGTTTTTGGCGACCTTTAAGCCCATGTAAAACTTTTAGCGGCACACGTATTGATGGAGGCTTTTGGGATTTTGCTTAGAGCCACAAAAGGAAGGCTAATACGAAAATCCAGTTTTCCCCTAATTTTTCCGAAGTTTCGCTATTTTGTTGTCTTTATTCCCTGGACTACAAGTGTTGACCAACAATTGTCTTTGCCGAATGCTGAAAATTTGGCGACCCAGCCATTCAATCAGATTTTCGCCGAAATCAAACTTTGAAAATGGATTTGACACAACTTGCAAAAATCACAATTTAAAGTCTGCCAACAAGCAATGGAACAGAAAATACGGCTGCGCCAAATCATTTTGGAAACTATCGCTAAAGCACGAAGTCCGTGAATTGGGGAAATGTTGGAGAGAGTTGTAGTCACACGCTAATAAACGTGCGCAGTGGAAAACTAACCGGAACCAATGTACTTTAATTTTCAATAAAAATAAATAATATCACACAATTTATGTCTCTTATTTAAAATTTAAAAAGATACCTCAAATTTTAACTTTTATTATCCATAAGAAAAAATTTTTTTTTTTCATTGCCAATATTACAAAACAAAAATCTACTTTTAACGTTGTTTTAAATCAAACGAATTTACAAAGATTTTTTTTGCAATAATCGATAAACATAGGCCAAAAATATATTTCGAACATTACCATATCATTGCATTCTGACTAAAATTTCCTTCCACCAAACGATGAAGAGAAATCGAAAATTTATTTTATATAACGCCAGGGTGTTTCCAGTTCTTCAAAGTGTTTGGTTACCAACATTTCTTTTCGATCTTTGTCCGTCAACTGATGCAAGAATAAAGTTTAAAACCTATAACTTTTGGAAGAAGTTCGCAATCTATTTTCAATCCAAATTGGGTACTTTGACTACCCCCGACTACCGCGGGTGTTGACTAAAATCCATTTTCGACAAAAATTGGTGAATCTATTTTGGACATTTTTCCAAGGGAACGTAAAAACTATTAATTTTCAAATATTGGCAATGGTAAAGCGATTTATCATGGATCAGTTATGAGGAAACATAAAATAAAAAAAAAAACTATTAAGAGGCGAAACATATTTGAATTGATATTTTTATAAATGGATTTTTTCGTAAATATGTTTCTTCATTTACTATGACTCACATAATGCATGAAAACATGCATGTTACTCATACGACCCCTCATCTCATGCGTCTAGACAGCGATTGAACGAAAAATATCTTAAGCAAATAAAATGTTTATTACACTCAATTATTTGCACTGTGCACTACTCACTGACTATTAAAAAGTCTTAAGTTGTCAAATGCCAAATTAAACGGTTAGTGTGATTTTAAATAAATGGTCCTTTGAGCCAGCCAGAAAATATTGAAAAATGTGGTTTAAGAAAAGGACAAAGCATTAAGGATGCTCTGTAATACCGTCGTGGGCGATTTTCACACACACGCATAATCACTTACATACATACATACCTACATACGTTGTAGTATATCGCAGTACACACACTTACATAAGCATTTGTATATCATACAAGTAGATTGGAGGCGCTTATCGTAGCGTGGGTCTTGAATACAATTTTCATATGACATTTAACGAGACGCGTTGGAATTGCATTTCAAATATCAAAGTTCTTCAAGCAGCAGCAGCAGCAGCAGCAGAGTACGCGTACCAACAATTTCGTTTTATCTTAAAGCTGTGCCTTTTAAAGAGCCAAAGTCAACACCAAAGCATTGCACGTTTTTGAGATACACACAGAAATGTTTTTCTTTAATTATTTTTAGAGAAAAAAAATTGTTTCGTCAATATTTTTTTTAAAAATAGTTGTGTATTTTTTTTTACCTTATTTGCTTTTCTAAAATCGTCTTACATGTAATTAAAATCGAAATTGACTGCGTGCGAATGACCAAAGGTTACGGAAAACCTTCATCGAACCACTAGTTGCTGACTTATGACAATGGGTCACACTGAGCAGTAGGAATTTAAGTTGTGTTATATCAATATGCTAAAAAGCATAATGAAGATATGACACAAAAGAGTCGATTAAGAGCTTTGGATGTAGGCGATTAAGAGAAATAAACGGTTTTTAGCAGAAAAAGAGCAGCAGCCTTAAAGTAGAATTCAATAAATAAAGTAGAGTTCCAAAGATTTTTAGCAGAATTTCCCTTTTTCAAAAGAGATAGATGAGAGTTTTGTTAGGATGGGTATTTTAGTTTTATATGAACTGCGCAGGCTTGACAGTGTTGCCACTGTGACTTTATTTAAGGTAGCGTTACCATATTACTTAGAATTATAGCTCTTTATTCAGATATAGCAGCAATATTCATACCAATAATAGCCGTGTTTTATTCGCTTTGGTTAAACCAAAATCTCATACAAATGTGTGAACCAGCTCAATTTCTAGTTCAATTGATTTAACTTTTTTTGTCTCTGCTAAAGTTTGAAGCATCATAGACACAAACCTAAAATAATCAAAAATATATGGCAACTTTGCTGGAATTTTGAAGATGCGTTCTCAGGTCACGCGAGGCCTTAGGCACTCAGTCAGTGTTAGGCCCAAATATTAAAATAGAAACACAAAATAAAAATGAAAACAGTGATGAAACAACAGAAATCGAAAACTTTGGTATTAGCGTCTGCGACACCACAAAAACAGTTTGAAATCATTTGATAGCAAGAAATTGAAAAAAAAAATTATATACTGATACGTGAGGCCCTTTACCGTGCTAGGCCCCGTTCAACCACGCGACCATAAGGCCGGCTCTGATTTTAAAATAGAATTTCTATCAAACACTGTCATGCCACCTATTGGTCAAATACAGAATTATAAAAGGTTAAACTTATGCGTTTTATTCCCTTTTAGGTTTAACCAAAGCGAATAAGACACGGGTAATATTCATGACTTTTGGGTTCAAAACTAAGAAACTACTAAGTACAACTTATTTATTGAATGAGCTTACTGTTCAGACTGCAAGAAAGATTTTCGGACCTAAAATAAGCAATTAAAATTTAGTGACTTATAAAAATTAGCAAAGAAGTCACTTCTTTCGGAATTTGATCACTTGTAGCTCCATCAAATCTTATTCGATTCTCATTAACTCCAAGCCGTTAGTAAGAAAACAAAAATACCTCTTGAACGGTGTGAATTAGTTCGAAAAAAAAAATTGATAGAAAAATGACCAAATAAATGAAAAAAGTGCAAAAAAACGGATTTTTGGGGTATATCTCAAAAACGATTCTTAAGACAAAAACATAGTTGGCATTTTTGTAACTGACGACCAAAAATACATAAAAACAGTATGTGAGAAACCAGATCTTTTTTTTGTGTAAACTAGTGATATATGTAATGCAATCATAAAAATTATATATAAAATTTTCAAAACTCGAAAAAAATAGAAAAAATTGCGATCGCATCTTGAACTATATTTTAAAATTTGCGTAATATGGAGTAGAATTTTGGGACAATTTTTTTTTATATTTTTTTTTTTTTCAGAAACTAAGTACATTCAAATACAAAAAAGTTATACTCGAATTTTTATTGATATCGATATTTATTACTAGTCTATCGTTAATTGAAAATGTTTTGCCTTAAAACTTAAAAAACCGATTTCTCTATAACGGTTTCGAATAAAATGTGTAATAAAACATAACAAAAAATGAGCGAAATCGAAGAGGGTCGGCCCAAAACCTCGGAGATTTGGAATGAAATGTCCCATATGTTGTAAGTTTTTTTTAACTATCAAATGGTTTAAAAAGTGAAACTTGAAAAGTTTTTGATAAAATACTAAGAGATTTAATAAAATGATTTGTTAAGCATAATGTTATGACTGAGTGATTGAAATAATCAAATAAAAAAAAAAACTTTATTTATTCACAGCTAAGATTTCGTATGCCACATACATATGAAGACTTATCGCAAAAAAAAAGCGCTGATGAAAATTTTTTAATCCACTGCGACAAACTAATTGCATACAAACAAAAAAATAGAAAATAAACAACAAGATCCGAAGGAGCAAGTAACTTGAAAACACAAGGATGCAGAGATTGCGAATCTAAATATCTCGATTAACGGAATGAGCTGAGCGAACCGACGCCTTAAAGACAAAATTACACAATTTCGCTTTCGGCGATAGCGAACTGAAATTGTTTAACCTTAGTAACAGAAAGACCTGATTGAGCATGTGCGTTGAAGACAAAACTGAAACTGTTTAATTTCAGTAAATACCCTGAAGACAAAATTACACAAACAAAAAGCATATGGTGATTGCGAACCGGAATGTTTGTCTCGAGAAGAGTTGGATAATTTTGTTTATTGTTGTAAGAGCTGAACGAACTACGAGCTGTACATCCTTTCATTAGAGCTGTACATCCTTTCATTAGAGCAGTACTTATAAAACAAAGATTATCTCATAATTTTCTAAGTAATAGAGCTAAAGCAATGAAATGAATGAGTTTCATTAGGTAATTAAATTAGTAGCAGTAGTAATAAGAAAACTTTTTTTTAATCAATTTCTTTTTAGTATTTTTTTCCCAAAACACCATAATGGAATGTGGTTTTTTCGTCCACATTTTAATATACCATAATACGAACCATACGTTTCCCGCACAAAGTTTTGAACTGAATCGTAGAGGTGACATAAAGAATATTTAAAATTCCCTCACTATTTGATTCAAAGAAACCAATTTTAAATTGTTTTTTAACATTTTATTATGCTTTCAACGATATCTTACTTAAGTATTTAATAAATATATTTAGTTTTCTCTACAATATTTTATATATTTTCGTCTTCTTCGAGCTTTTGCTTTTGTTGTAGCAATTGATTTCTTAATTTCTGTTTGTTCTTTTGTCGAAATATTTCCTTACTTGCCTCTTTGATCGCTTCGAATATTTTTGCCTGTGACATGATTTGATTTTGTACATTTTCTACAGCCGGTTCTGCATTAATATCGATAAGATCACTCAAAGCTTCCCCCATATCGTCGTTGACAAAATTGTTCTCTTCGATATCTGCTCGTTTTACTAAAGGATTTGGGTGACGTTTTTTACCGCAGCCGCTGAAAGCATTGCAAAAGGGACGTTTCTCATATTTCCAATGTATGATGCCGCTTAATTTGTGCTGTAAATTGATATAATTTTGTAAGAAGTGT
Source organism: Tricholauxania praeusta (assembly GCA_949775025.1). Classification (NCBI taxonomy): domain Eukaryota; kingdom Metazoa; phylum Arthropoda; class Insecta; order Diptera; family Lauxaniidae; genus Tricholauxania; species Tricholauxania praeusta. The sequence goes on from OX459029.1 coordinate 156,808,758, forward strand.
TTGTTTCTTCACATAAAAACTAATTTCGATGGACCTAGTCATGTTTGGCATTATTTTGAGAATAAAGTCGTTAAGAGACAAAAAGCAGACTTAAATAGGATTCATTATTGCAAGTTCACGAAAGAGGGCGTTTTTCGACCCTCAAAAAATCAAATTTTAATATCTATTTGAAATAATGTCCGGCAGTTTTTCTTCCTGTCAACGACAGTGTTCTCCAATGTCAAATCGCTCAACAAATGCCGGTACGATCCGATCTCTTGAAAAAATTTGTCCGGAAAAATGTTTTTTTTTTTTCTTCGGAAAGCGGAAAGCTAAGCCATCATGGACGGTCACAATATACGTTAGAGAAAATTATTAGATTGGTGATAATGACAAATTTCAAGATTTTCAATTGAAAACTGTCTGACAATGATTTGACGCGAAGTCTTTTTCTCAACTATTGCAATTCGAAGATGTAGATCCACGCCAATGTGTAAAATGAAAAGAACATAGTATATAGAATGGCGCTGAGAAATAAGCTAGGCCGAGGCACTTTATATGCTGTTGCGCCTAAATATTATTATTAACACAACTGTCGAACATTCAATGATGTTCGGTCACTAAAAATTTTACTATTGAAATTTTTTAAAAACTTTCACTCCTCATTTTTTATTCATTTAACTTTCTAAAAAAAATATTCTTTTTTTCGATGAATCAAAATCTTCATTTTTCATTCACCTTTCTGTTGCTTAAATTGCCCATATTGACTTCAGTTTCAGTGGATGCCATTAGAGAATCTACACAAAACAACCATATGAAAATCCAAACTTTTGAGGCAAACATAATTGCTGAAATGAATTATGTTTTTTTTAGTTTCTTATTTTCTTAGTTAATATTTGCTACTAATATTTTACGACACAAGAAAAATTCGAAAAAAGAAACAACCTAATCTTAACTCACGGACTGATCGAAAGCGATTGAGCTGTAACACTTGATGGACCAACGTTTAATATAGAAATGTTTGCAAGAATTTGCGTCATAACTTTTAACAACTGACACCCCAAGCAGCACCCTTCTGTTAACCATAAACTCAAAATCAAAACAGTCAACAGTAGTCAACTGTGGTCAATTTTGTGATTCTCTGTTGTTGTTATTGTTGTTGCTTTGGTTATTAAAATGTACTTTTAATGTTTTTCTATCACTTATTACTTAACGCGTCCCTTTACTGGACATTGGATGTCCTGCTGTTTTCTGAAAAGTGGTTGTTTGGTTAAGATTGCATTGAACACTGTGCAATGTAAATGATTTTTGTGTTTTGATACTTAACACTCCTACGTCGTCCTCAACGAAAAACCATGGAATTTTTATAAAAAAAAAGAATTTAAATTAATATTTTGCGGCTTAAAGTCAATTTTAATGTTAAGAAATAACACTTTGTAGCGACATATTTCAATCAATATACATAAATCCCAATTAGGTTGAGAATATCAATAGCCTTGTTCGAGAATTATTACAATTGGATTAAATATATTAAAAAGTATCCCGCAGCTTACATTCAAAAATGACATTCGATCGAATTGTCTGAAATTTTAGTAGGATGTTGCTTTTGTCGTTCTGAGATAACGTCTCAAAGGGCACAAAACTATTTGTGTCGAAGCTAAGAAGCTATAGGGTGCTAAATGTGAGTGAATCTCACACAAATTTTCTATATATTCAATTTTTGGTATTCTATATCTTTTGAACTGTGTATAACTCAGACTTGTGTCTATATAGGAATCAGGATGACGTAAACTACATCATATTGAATTTTCGAAATGTCATTTCTCATAAAAAAGAAAACTTCCCAGCCCTTAGTATGAAGTGGTCTGAGTAATGGACGGTTTAAAAGATATGAAGGATCAAAAATTGAACATATAGCTAGATTTTTCGAAACTCTGTAATTAAATAACAAAAACATCACACCACAAGTTTTTTTTAGTGAAGGGTGTGACATTAAGCACGGGATAAGATAAGATTAAGTTATATTAATTGTTTATTTTTTTAACGAACGTCATATCGACCTACAAAAAGCATATTTTTTGTTTGGAATTGGCAGAATTATTTTTGTTTCATGGCATGGTATTTTTAAATTTTCAATATTTTCATCTGAAAATGCCGGCCGTCGATAGATATTCTCTCAATAATGTATAAGTACCAGGAGTCCGACAAAAGTACGGTTTCTCGTTTTGAGGTTTAAAAAGTCGAAAAATATGAAATATGTATGTTGAAAAAAATAAAATGAGGTCGAAAAAATATAGAAAATATTTAAAAAGAAAAAAGTATGGAAAATGTTTAAATGGGTTGAAAAAGCTAAAAAATGCTGCGGAAAACTAAGGGTAAGATCGAAATAAGTTGGAAAAACTTTGAAGCAGATGAAAAAGGCTGAAATATTCGAAAAAAAACATGAAAAATGTTGAAAAATGTTGAAACAGTTGAAAGAGGTTGAAAAACTCGAAATAAGTTTAGTGAGGTTGAAAACGTAGAAATAAATTGAAAGAGCTTGAAAAATGTCGATAAGATATCGAAAATGTTGCAAATAGTTGAAAGAGATTGAAAAAATGGAAAAAAAATTGAAGCAGGTTGAAAATGTCAAGTTGAATAATTTTGGTAAATTCAATTACGTTGAACAAAGCTCAAAAAGTCGAAAGGATTAATATTTTCCTGTTGTTGAAGTAGTCAAAAATATTTAAAAAAAAAAACAATAAATGTCACGCTTACAAATTTTTATTAACATGGGAGGTGCCACGCCCACTAATTTCATTCATAAAATTTTACTAGGATAACTCATACGGTAAGCTTAATATAACATTTAATGTTTTTTGCATGTACATATGAAAGGTGCCACGCCCACTCACGTAATCCCGGTGAAATCCATTTAATTTCAAAGCTAATAGTAACCGAAAACTCTATATCAAATTTTAAAAAAATTACTCCCATAGCACACTAAATACAACACTTAACATTTTTTGCATATATGGGAGGGGCCACGCCCACTGGTGCAGTCCCATCGAAATCCATCTAGTTTCGAAGCATATGAAAACCGACATCTCAATACAAAATTTAAAAAATATTACTCCCATAGAACACTCAATTTAACTTTTTTTCAAAATGTTCAATTATTGAAAGATGCCGACTTCTCCAATTCCGCCCCCTTTTCGTACCATTTAAGATAATTATGATTTGCGTTCGTCTAGCAAATTTCCTTAAAATAAAATACCTTAAATAGCTAGCGAGTTATCACGTAATAAAAATTAAAGTTGAGGACTATAAAGCCGAGCAGCAGTCACAGAATTGATCAGCCCAACTAGGACTACAAAATATTGAAACTTCATGAAAATCGAAGATCAGAACACTAGAGTAAATTTGCAATTACCAAAAAAAATTACTTCTTTATTCAAAAAAATTTTATAAACGTAAGAAGAAGATTTGCGTGTAACCACCCTCTTAAACTGTTTTGTAGTGTGAAAATTGATTACGCAGATTTATAATACGAGATATAGCGTTGCATTTTTCAATTTTCATTTTTTTTGTAATTGATAGTTTAAATAGTTAAAGCTGAAAATCGAAGTAAGCTTCAGTCGACAAAATCGTGATGGGCCCAGTTGTGTGAGGCCGACAAAAAAATGTTGCTCAATAACTCGGAAAGTAAGTCACAAATAGAAAGTTGTAGAGGAGATGAAAGCACATAGATTCCATGACTGGAAAATGTTCGTATGATAAGATTTTACCCACTTTTAATAGTTTTAAAATTACTAAAAACCATCTGCATTTTCAAAAAAAAATATAGTTTTTATTGAAAGTTTTAAATTAATATCACTCGTTCAAATTTGAAAACAGCAAAATAACTATTTTTGATCAAAACTTCAGTATTTATTGGAAACTTTAAAATGGTAAAAGGTTAGTTAAATCTTGTCGCATGAAGAATTTTTGGGCATGAAATCGATGCGATTTTATTTCTTCTACAAAATTCATCTACACTCAGAAAATAAATTTGGAAAATGTAACCATATTTTTACCAAATCTCAGGTTAGAATTTTCTAACCTGGTGGCTCATGTTGTTAAGTCTAATTAACCTGGGAATCAGGTTATCTACAAAATTTTCTCAAAAAACGAAACCGAATTTTTTTTTTTTTTTGTTTTTTATCATATTTCCCTTATTACTTTCTATGAATTGGAACTTCATTTTTTTTGTTGGCATTTTAAGAACTTCAAAGAAAACTTAAATTTTTATTTGTATCCAACGAGATTGGAACCTGTTCAGAGACGCGCACATCTTAACCAACTGAACTACTCTTATTATTACATTGCGTGAAACTAAAAGCTTATTAGTACTGCGCATGTAATTACACAGAATGCCTAGGTTCGAACCCCACTGGATGTAAGAAAAAAAAGTTTTTTTTTATAATGAAACATAATTCCATGGAACAATTTATCAGGTTAACGTGTTACCTGACGCAGGTTAGACATTTTTTTTCTGAGTGTAAACCTTTTTTTTTCTATTTGTGGCTTACTTTTTGAGTTAATGACCAAATTTTATTTTTTGTCAGCCTCTCACAACTAGGACCACCACGATTCTGCTGACTTACGCTTATTTCGATTATCAGCCCTTTTTAAACTATCAATTGCAAAAAAAATAAGCAGGAGAAAATGACTTTGAGATTGGACTAAATAAACAAATAAGAAATTGTCAGAGATAATATATGTATACATATTAGGGTGTTTTTTTTTTTCAAACTTGTGGAGAGGTATTTTATTTATTTTTTCCTATATTATAGCTTGAGAAATAAAAACAATTGTCCCAACATTTGAGCTTCCTAGCTCAAACCTGTAAACAGCGGGACAGAGTTTACGTCCAATTTCGTTGAAATTTAACGAAAAAACCGATTTACTAAAACGTAGAAAAAGTCTGCGTTTTGGGATTTGATCTTCTGACACTAGAATGGTACATTAAGGTGGGTAAGTATTAGAACGGGGTCCTTAATGTCAGTGACCTTTAAAGCAAAAAATTGGTCTACTTGAGACAAAAACATTGATATATCATACTTTAAGATCCGACTGTAAATGCCGATGATATGAAGAAAAATGTGGATGCGCGACCTCTATTTTCAATAAAAAAAAAATTTCGAAATTGCTTTGCAAAAATGCTTCAGATTTGATGGTGTACGGTGGACTTTTTATTTGCCTGTAATGTGGAACGGTCTAATGTATATGGGTATTTCCACGAAAACGTTAGTTTTTATCCAGTGCGACACCTTGGTATTTTGCAATTACCTTGAAAACGAAAAATTGCCCAAATTCATCCTTAGCACCAATTATAAAGCTAATTAGGAGCTAAAAGTTAAGCCCATCGTCAAACAAAGAATGGTCACCGCTACCACTTCAAATTTTTTTTAATGCATCTCATTTTTGATGTGGATATCTCAAATAAATGCTAAACACGGAGAAAATATGTTGCCAAATTCGAATTCTGAATTTTTCTTTAGTTTTATACTTTTTTATCATATTTACGTTTGATTTTTGGTACAAAAGTGCACTTACGAAAAAAATGTGACGTGATGGACATATGTTTGTATGGTTAGGGAAAGTTGAAAATATATTATATATCTTATCTCTGGTCAACATTTTTTTTCTTATCACTGCCGTATGAAAGTTAACTTGTGCTACCATATCAGAGGTATGCAAAGTACTCGTATTTTAACTTGGATTGACATCATACGAGTGAACTGATGTTGGCAAATTGAACTAGCTACGTGAGTATATTGCAAAATTCCCATTTCGGGGTGTCCCATCCTCGTCCCTCTCTTTTTACTTCACCGCTTAAACATACCCGACTCCCGACCGACACCAATATTCAGAAACCTCAACTAATCACAGGATGGATGAAAATATAAAAATGAGACACATATTCCATATGAAATTTTCATTCAAGTTTCTACTCTATGTTTTTTTTTTTTCTTTTTGTTCTGTTTCTTTTTTTAGAACTTACTTTATTTTCTACATGAATTCATCTGTCCACTTTTTCGCTTGCAATTTTTTCGCAGACTTTTTCGCACTTTCGTTTTCGCTTCGAATTTTTTATTCTTTTTTTTTTTATTTTTTAATTTAAATATTTGATTTATAACATTTTTACAAGTTACTCTTACGAGAAAAAAATAATGAAATGCAATATTCCGTATTTTTTCTTCTATTTTTTATTTTATGGAAATAACGAATATTTAATATATGGCCCGTAGTTAAACTTTTTCATTTAAACTTTTCATCTTATTTTCACCACCACTTTTTAGTAAATTATTTAAGCAATTTCAACTTTTTTTTAATTTTTTTATTATACATAGTATAGAAGATTTTTCTTCTGGCTGTTGGTTTCTTTAATAGGGTTGATCCAATATTTTGCTACTATACAAATTTTTTGCTCGACTTTCACAGGAATTTTTTTTTTTTTTTTTTTCTTATGTTATTTTACGTTAAACTTTGCACAATTTATTTGTCTAAATATTTTTCACTTAACACTTTTAATTTTTACAATATGTATAGATATTTATTTATATATATATAAGTGATTTTTATTAATTAGAAAAATTCTTGTTTTATTGCAAAACCCAAAAAGTGGGTCATCTTTCGGTTGGTTTCAACGAGTAGCTACTATCTACTACTTGTACTGATTTTTCCGTGCGAAAGAATCGATTTTTAGTCTAAGTGAGGAAGGAACTTAGTTTTCTTGGTGTAGAGAAATTTGCTTCAATTTGAAAATCCAACGTGAAATTTAACTGCTCGTGAGCGCTAACGCAGAAAAAAAATCCCTTTTTTTCAGCAATGCGCTCTCTCTTTAACAGCAAACTCCCATACCGTCACTACGTTGCACTCACACAGTTTGACCGTTAGGTTTTGCAGAAAACGTGTGCAAAACTTTGATTGCAAATGTAAATAAAACCCGCTACCCATGATGGGGGCCAATGAGAATGTATGCAACGAACAACAGAACTGTCAAAAGATGTGTTAGCTACTATTGAATTCGTTCTCTTTCTGCCACGCACTCTTTGAGTTTGTGGGAAATTCGATTGTGGACATGCGCATATGAAAATACTGCACACGGTGGTAAAATTGAGCACACACAGGCTTGTGGGAAACAACTGTCAAGTGGTTAACATAACCTTATTTATTCTCAAACGACAATTCCAGGACTCCAGGCATATAAATCGTTTACAGCACTATGTCATCTATTACTTTGTATCAGGGTTGTTAAGTGGCCGGAATTGAGAAAATTCTGAAAATGCCGGGAATGGCATTAAATTTGTTTTTAATGTGCAAAAACAAAGGTCAAGTTTTTCCCACACAAAAATTTAATTTCTTATGATTAATTAAATATTTTTTAATATTGCTGACCAAAAAAAAAGTTAATGCATACATATTTCCCCAAAAAAAGTTTATTTTTCCCACAAAAAATTCCATTTTTGTACCATTTTAAGGAAAAATTATGTTATTTTGGGAAGCCCGGAAATCCTTTTTTTTCGAATTGGCACCACTGCGTTGTAGTGTTATATTAGCTGCGTTTTATTCTCCATCCGCTGCTAGTTATCTTTAGCTAGCAACGATAATTGTATGGGAAAGCAAAAACAAAGTCATAGACTTAACGAATAAAATTATAGTTGCTATGCATATGTACATAGCAAGTTGTTTAAATGCCAGAGCTGCCCAACAGATTTGTATTTCGCGCAAAAACCATTGTTTAAAACGTCAGGAGGCAAAAATAAGCAATTTGAAATGATAATAGTTGCCGTGTTTTATTCGCTTTGGTTAATCCTAAAAGTGTATAAAAGTTGAACCTTTTATAAATTTGCCTCTGACCAATAGGAGGCATGACAGTGTTTGACCTAAATTCGAATTTAAAATAAGAGGTGGCTTTATGACCATGTGGTTGAACGGTACCTAGCGCGGGCATGGCCTCTGTTCTTGTGATGGATCCATGTTTCGTGCACGGTTACGAAACGGCAGTCCTGCTGATCGTGTTTAACCTGCGTCGAAACTTAGCTAATGAGCGTGGAATTCAGATCTAAGACGATCAATACAATTTAAAACTGAACCCTACTAGGAATTTTCAAAACATTTAAAAATGAAATTTCAATTTTATACGTTTATTGTTAAGTCTTTAATGTAAAATGAAATGTAATAAATTAAGTTAAATTGCGATTTCGTAATTGTCCTATGCGGCTTTTTACATGCGTACGTTAAATCTTAAATCTTTTCTTTATATATTTCTTTCTTCAACAAAAGTTTTACTAAAAAGTTTGTTTTGTTTCAACAAAAAAGAAAAGGATATTTACATTAAATTCTTTAAGTCCTTACAATTTGTCAATTTTATAATACATTTGTTCTACTACTACAATAAAAATATTTTGTTATACGGATATTATCAATTATATTTGATTTTTTTTTTTAATTAACATGATTCTATTAAAATATTTAATATTTGCTTTATATTTTTAGGGTCAAATATTTAGGTCAGATCAATTAAGTTCAGGTGAATTTTTTTTATTTTTTTATATTTTTTCTTTCATTTTTTTATATTTTTTCTTTCATTTTTTTTATATTTTTTCTTTCATTTTTTTATATTTTTCATTTATTTTTTTTATATTTTTTTGTTTTAATTTTTTTGTTTAAAAATTACTAAAGATTTATCTAAGCGTTGAAGATTCGATCCTAAGTGTGGTTCTATATTTCAATTCAACGATTTAAGGTGCATTTTCTTGATATATATACATATGTATATAATTTTATCTTACGTTAAACCTTTAGACGATAACTGTTAATTTTTATTTTATTGAAATTCTGTAACTGAAAGATTTATTGAAAATAATTTGAGAAACGCGTATGATTTGTCATAAAAAATACTTTTCTATTCGCATTTACTTTTAACAGTTAACATGATCTGATTAGTCTGCCTTATTAAATAAAGTGCACTGATAAATACGGCATTAGATCTGAAAATATTTAAAATTTTTAAACAAGGGTCAACTTTATATTATATATATTTAAGGGCTTTTATTTAATACTTACTGTCCCTCTTTAAAATACTCCTTCAACGTTGTGCTGAACTTTTTGGAATATTTGACAAATTCCTTTTTACGTTGTTCAACAGCTTGCTTACCAGTAACACCTGGAATAAATGAGCTAATTTCGTTGACTACATCGAGTAGCTTTTTTATTGCACTTGCAATTTCCCTTTAAGTTCACAAAGAAAAGTGTTAAATTTAATAACTGATATATTAAAAAAAAAAAAAACAAGAGAGCTTACTTAATTGTTTCGAGAAATGTTTTACGATCGGTTATTTCATCAGGAATACGACTGAGTATGACTTTAAGAGCTACAGACTTTTTATTTAACTCTTGGAATGGCTCCTCGGTACGTGTTAAACGGTATTCATTCACTTTAAAGAAGAAAAACATGCAATGTGTAAAAGTATTCATATCACAGATTTAAATATAAAATAAACATTGGTGTAGCAATAACAATTTTTATTTTAACTAATTCTTTCTTGGACCAAGGTTTTCATATAAAACTTTTGATATTTTTTTGTACTCACAGTCCGCCTCAGAAATATTCCCTTGCAGACGCAAAACAGCTTCATTCAAATTCACATTCAATTCTGCTCGACGGATAATAGACGCAATAAGATCATAACAGAACCCGGGATTATTTTGTTCAGATTTAAGAATCGCTGACCTCAAAGACTGCGCTGCGCCCACATCGCGACGCTCCAACTGTAAATTAAATTGGAATTCAATTGATAACAAAAGCGATAAGTTTTTAGGTAAAATACCTTTGCAACTACGAAACAGTTTTTTTTTATCAGTACATATATGTATATTACCAAAACAGACTTTCCTTGTTCTTTTTTTATTATTGCGTGTTTTTCGGTTTTGGCGTAGCCCCATTTAGGGCAATTGAAAGAAGACTTACCTGTGCAAATATTGGCCTTAAAATCACTGGAAGCACGAGCGTTGAAGTTGGCGACTCACCCATTGTCATTTTTTAACAAAAATTTGTTAATTTTATATTAATAAAAATTCCACGCTCAAATTTATTTTCTTTTTTCGATATACACGACTAGAAAGAAAATAGCGAAGAACCAAGAATTAGCCATAAGAAATTAAACGAATGAGAATGCAACAAAGAAACGCGATATGACAGTTACGAAGTGACATTAGTGTGAGCTGTGTTTAATATAGCTATTAACCCATTCATGATAAAATTATGCCTAGTTTTCATGTGATCTACTATCTCATATCAGGGAGGATATCATATGCTATGAAAATAGCGAATGTATGCCTATTCACTCTCGCGTTCGTCAAGTGGATTAGGCGCAGCTTTAAGCCCAATTTCCATGTGATCTTTCTTGAACTTATCTTATCAGATATCAGGGAGGACATCACATGCTATAAAGATAGCAAATGTATGCTATTCACTCTCGCATTCTCCAAGCGCATTAGCTTCTGTTCGCATGCTTTTTTTTCTTACAAAAATTTGATTTGATATCCCTGATATGGGATCAAGAAAGATAGCATGGAAATTTGGCTTTATGGAAATTAGGTTCTGCTCGCATGCTTTATCATTCTACAAATATATGTTTTGATATCCTTGATATGGGATCAAGAAAGTTAACATGAAAACGACACTTAAAGCATGCGAGCAGAACCTAAAGCTGCGTCTAATGCACTTGGCGAACGCGAGAGTGAATAGGCATACATTTGATATTTTCATAGCATGTGATATCCTCCCTGATTTGGGAAAGTAGAAGATCAAGAAAGATAACATGAAAACTAAGCATTATCTGGAGATAGCTCTTAACAATTTATTTTTGGCTGTTGCAGCAGCCCTGTAAATTATTCGCAACTACCGGTGACAGCCAGCTGATTGTCATCATTCATTTGAACTACTATATTCGGTGAAAAACCGAAATTGTTTTTTGAGTTGTGGCAAATATTTTAAATAAAAAATACAAGCAGGAAGCTTGCTGAAATACAATTAAATATGAAAGAATTTCCACGTTTCTCAGCAGCATTGCGAGCAAACACTGATTTAGAAGTGAAAGTGCATCTGCCAACAGAACTCAAAGATGTCAGATCGTGGCGAAACTCTAAACTGCGAACGTAATTATAAAATTATTTCACAATTTAACCAACCTAGCATATGCTTATCATAACTGTTCTTTTTTATACAGACAATCTGATCAGACGCCGCAAACAATCACTGAGCTATTGGAGCAGCTGCCGCGTGATAAATTGGCACCAGCGAAATTGCAGCTACAAAAGATACGGAATTTAGTGCAAGAATGCATGGGCTATGAGGAGCATCCCAATGTGGTTGAAAATGCAACACTTTACCTTTTTTGGTTGTTTTTAGGGCAAAAAGTAATCAGCGTTGCGCATACAAATCGCATAAAAGGCCTTTTTGGTACTATTTTTAATACGATACTTCAACGTGTCTTGGAATGTGTTAAGCATGTAAATGAACTATTGGATGAAAATGAATTAGAAGTTCTGAGGAATTGGGCCAACAAAACAAAGACTGGTGGCGCACATGCAAACGGTTGGGGCTCACATATAAGTGTTAAGCTACGACCACCTCCGCAATATGATGCACTTCGTTTACAAGACCTTTCACCAAGTTCTATCCTTAACAATGAGGCACAAAAGACTTTCTCAATGCATTGGAATAACACCGAAGAGAAGAATAGGTATTAAAGTGTTAAAGGTCTATATATTTCAGTGTGAATTTGTCAAAAAAAAAAAAAAAAATAGGAAGACTGCCAGAAAGAAACAAACCCCATATGGAAACATTCTTTTAATGAAACAAAAAGTCTACCTGTATGCAAAAGAAAATCAGATTTATTGGCGTTATTTTCCAAGGAAAATTATCAAAAATTATTTTTTTTTTAATTACATTTTTTTGGATTTTTTTTTGTCTACGTATCTTCTATAAAAAAGATGGCACAAAAAACAAAATTGTAATCAATAAAGCTAAAAAAATTGGGTATTGGTAACCAAAGCATTATCGCAAAAAAAAAAAAATAGTCCCTAGAAATATAATTCAATTTAATCTTGCTGTTTAAATTGATATAATTTAAAATAACTTTTCATGGGCATTAACGCCCTGGATCTGTTTGTGGTTTTCTTGTAGGCGAACATTTTTTTTTTTCTTAAATAGCACAATCTTATAAGCATAAAACAATTTTATGTGATGTTTTACATTTTATTTTTGGGTAATTTTTTCTTTTATTTATTTAGTTTTTTTTTATTAAAAACAGTAATTTTTTCTTCCTTTAATTTTTTTTTGGAAGATTTTTCCTACACTAAGTCAAAAATGTATTTTCAGCAACAAAAAATTGGAAACATTATTTCAACTATCAGAGTCCACTGGTGACACAAAACTTATAGCAAAAGTGAGTGAAATGCTTAATTCGAAAAAGACAAACAACGAGCTGCAAAATGATTTAATTGAGTTGCTAGGGTTTGAGCATTTTGAACTAGTCCAACAATTGCTAGAAAAACGCTCTCAATGTGCAGCGCAATTGGACAAATTTGAACAACAGGAAAAGCGTTTAAAACGAAATAAGGCTGCACAACAACATCAGCAACAACGCAATACCGAATTAAGGCCCACAGTAGCTACTGCTGTAGTCGTTCAATCTGCTATGGAAAAAGAAATCGGCAAACAAACACGCCGTGAGGAGAAAAAAATGAATCGCATACTCAATAGTATGGGAAAAACTGATGAAGATGAGGAAGTTGCGCGCAGTCTTAATCCAGTACAATTACGTTTGCAACATCAACGCAATTTGCTCGAAAATGCTCAACAACAACCGGTTTTAAAACATACTCAACGGCTCAAGGAGATGCGACCCAGCCATTATACAGTTCCTAACTATCCCTATGTGTTCGATAGCCAATTGGGTGCGAAACAACATGCTGGATTTATAGGTGGCGGTCGCATACATTTACCTGATACGGCCACACGCATAGACAATAAACAATATGAAGAAGTGAAAATACCTGCTACAGAGCCACCTCCCCTCGCTGTTGGCAACAACCGCATAGATATTGCCGATTTAGATGATATTGGAAAAATGGCGTTTGCCAATACTGAACAGCTCAATCGCATACAATCAGTTGTATATCCAGTGGCTTATCACAGTAATGAAAATATGCTAGTTTGTGCGCCTACAGGTGCTGGTAAAACCAATGTTGCAATGTTGGCTATTGTACATACCATACGTTCGCATCTAGAAGGTGGCATTATTAATCGTGATCAATTCAAAATAGTATACATTGCGCCAATGAAAGCGTTAGCTAGTGAAATGGTTGAAAATTTTTCGAAACGCCTCAAACCATTAGATATACTGGTACGAGAATTAACTGGTGATATGCAACTAACCAAAGCCGAGATCACACAGACGCAGATATTGGTGACCACACCTGAAAAATGGGATGTAGTGACACGTAAAGGTTTGTATATCCATATTCTGAAACGTTTAAAATAATGTTCATTTCACAAGTTTTTAAAAATAATTTTTATGTTGACATATGGCATAAGTTCAAAGTTCAGTTGCATATGCTGCCTCACTCCTACTACCCACACATGACATAAACATTTCCATATAATAAAATGAAATGACAAATAAAAAATACCATTAGCAGTGTCTAGACTATAAACCAGTGGTGGGCACGTAGTGTCCCTATCCTATTCCTATCCCTATTTTAACGCTATCGAGGCACAGCGTTGACTTGAATTCAAATGAAAACAAAACACACGAATGTAGCAATTGTTTTTGTTTGTAGTCCAATTTGGGGTTTTTTTATGTTGGCAAATTCGGAAATAACAGCAAATAAACTTTAAAATTTTGTTTCTTGTTGCTTGATGTTGTTGTTTAGCCCTTTTGTTAGATTTCCATGCCCACCACTGCTCTAGACAAAAAACAACTGAATACATTTTTATCGATTTCAGGAGCTGGAGATGTTGCGCTCATCAGCCTTGTCAAGTTGTTGATCATTGATGAAGTTCATCTTTTGCATGGTGAACGTGGTCCTGTTGTTGAGGCGGTAGTTGCTCGTACACTACGTCTTGTGGAATCATCACAAAGTATGATACGCATAGTGGGTCTATCTGCTACGTTGCCAAACTACATAGATGTTGCTCACTTTTTACGTGTCAATCCAATGAAAGGCCTATTTTATTTTGACTCACGTTTTCGTCCCGTACCACTAGATACCAATTTTATTGGTGTAAAATCGGTAAAACCGCTACAACAACTGGCAGATATGGATCAGATTTGCTATCAAAAATGTATAGAGATGATGCAGCATGATCATCAGGTCATGATATTCGTACATGCACGTAATGCTACGGTACGCACAGCTTCAACGCTACGCGAATTGGCACAACAAAATGGCACAAGTTCGATGTTTCTTTCCAAGGACTCAACTGGTTTTGGTTTAGCTCTGCGTGCAATACAAAAAAGTCGTAACAAGCAATTGGTGGAACTTTTCTCATGTGGCCTAGCGATGCATCATGCAGGCATGTTGCGCGCAGATCGACAAATGGTACAGAAATATTTTGCGGAAGGTTATATTAGAGTGCTTGTGTGCACTGCAACTTTAGCATGGGGTGTTAATTTGCCGGCACATGCTGTTATCATTAAAGGTACATAAACACTATTTATATATATGTATATATGTATACATATGTTATTATTAAATACATAGATAATTTTATAAAACTATAAAGTATTATTTGTTCTCTAAATCAAGGAACTGATATTTATGACTCCAAACATGGTTCATTTGTTGATTTGGGTATACTTGATGTTCTTCAAATTTTTGGTCGTGCTGGACGTCCTCAGTTTGATAAAAGCGGTGTGGGCACAATTATCACAACATACGAGAAACTCAATCACTATCTATCTCTACTTACAAATCAATTTCCCATTGAATCCAATTTTGTACAATGCCTTGCCGATAACCTTAATGCAGAAATTGGTCTTGGTACAATATCAAATGTTGAAGAAGCTATAGAATGGCTAAGCTATACGTATTTATTTGTACGCATGCGTATCAATCCCCATGTTTATGGAATTGAGTACACCGAATTGCAACAAGATCCCACGCTTGAAGCTAAGCGTAAAGCACTAGTGATAACATCCGCAATGAGCTTGGATAAGGCACGAATGATACGTTTTAATCAGCGCACTATGGATTTCAATATAACTGATCTTGGACGCACAGCTTCACATTTTTATATTAAATACGATACTGTAGAAATATTTAATGATCTTATGAAACCATTTATGACTGAAGCTGATATATTCGCGATGATATCACAAGCACAAGAATTCCAACAGTTAAAAGTTCGGGACGATGAGCTTGAGGAGTTGGATGAATTACGTACAAATTATTGTAAAGTAAAAGCAGCAGGTGGCAGCGAAAACGTGTGTGGAAAGGTAAGCTGATTTTGTCATGAAACTATTTCTACCTTGTGTTTTTTATTTAAATCAGAGCAACGCTTCTCAAAAAATTTTCAAGCGAAAATCGTAGGTAATAATAAAATAAACGTCCCCTTAAATCTTCGTAAAAATTTTATGCAGTGTGACAGGAAAATTAATGGAATGGTTTATTTGAGGCAAATTTAGTTTTATTTTTTAACATCATAGTCTCCTTTTGACTCGATACACTTAGTCCAGTTTTGCAACTTTTTGGATCCTTTCTCACACTTTAAAATATGCGTTTGTTTTCATGATGACCTCAGCACTTGAGCCAAACTTTTTTTCCACCTCTTTGGACATATGCAGACTACTGAGAGTCTGGTGCTTCTACGACCACAACGAAAAACATTGTTTTCTATATTGCTTATTCAGTTTAGTTTTGGTTTTAAAAATGATTTTTCTTTCAGAATTTTCTATTTTTTACAAAATTAGCTGAGGTTGTGTCACGTCAATAGCTACGAAAGTGACTATCAGATCGACATGAAATTTTGGACTTAAGTTTTTTCAAGCTCCAAGATAAACGAAATTATTTTTACAATTTATTTCGTGCGATTTTTACTAACTTGTTGAACTGTCCGTTAAATCTTAATCTTAAAATCAGACAAAGATACCCTCCTCACGTCATTTCAGGCTTTTCATACAAAAATCTAAATTCTCAAGCCAATTAATGTAAATTTCTAATTATTTTACTGGGCTTACTGTTCAGTGCAATGTGTGTCAACACCCAAAAAATTACTCTAAACAAAGATATATTCAAAGGTAAGTTTCATCCATTGCTAAACGGAATCAATAGTGACCTTTAAGCCGATTAGTAAGAATTTCAAAGCCTGATATGTTTTCCTTTTTGCATAGATCTGTTGAGAACCATAGCAAAAACTGCAACAAAGCAAAGCAAAATTGTCTTTCCTGTTGTTAATCGTTGTTTTTGTGACTCATTTGATATAACATTTTCTTGCGATTTGCTTTGTCAAAACGGTTGACCCGAAATCACCTCTCACAAAATATGTTCATATATATTTTATTTTTGTCAATTTAATTTTGTTTAACTGTGTTTTTAACTTTTTCATTTATGCATTTTTTAGGTTAATATTCTAATGCAAACTTTTCTCTCGCATGGCTATGTGAAATCGTTCTCTTTGGTTTCTGACATGTCATATATTGTGCAAAACATCGCTCGCATTACACGTGCTCTATTTTCAATAGTGTTGCGTAATAATAATGCTATCTTGGCGGGACGTATGTTGCAGGTGTGTAAAATGTTTGAACGTCAACAATGGGATTTTGAGACTCCAATGCGCCAGTTTTCTAGTCTCACAGCAGAGACAATTGATAAGTTGGAAAGTCGCGGTATTAGTTTGTACACATTACGCGAAATGGAAGTTAATGAGTTAAAGGAAATACTGCGTAACCAACGTTATGCTGAAAATGTGCACAGTGCAGCACGTGAAGTACCAATGTTAGACATTGAGCCCATTCTACAACCAATTACACGCACAGTGCTGCGTATTAAAATCGATATCTGGGCCAACTTTAATTGGAATGACAGGGTGCATGGTAAAGTCAGTGAGAATTTTTGGCTCTGGATTGAGGATCCAGAAACTAATTTAATTTACCACTCGGAACTATTTCAAGTTTGTATTCAAAACAGAAGCTAATAAAATTATCCATTTGACAACGATTTCTATTTTGGAATATTTTAGGTTGCTCGAAAATTCGTATTTAGTGGCAAGAGCCAACAACTCGTCATGACTATACCACTTAAGGAGCCGCTGCCCCCACAGTATTACATACGTATCGCTAGTGATATTTGGCTTGGTAGTAATACATGGGTTCCGCTCACATTTAAACATCTTGTGCTGCCTGAACATCATCCACCACTTACCGAACTACTTCCGCTGCAACCACTGCCAGTTGCTTGTTTGAAAAATAAAGAATACGAAACGCTTTACAATTTTACGCATTTCAATCCAATACAAACGCAAATTTTTCACTGCCTATACCATACAGATCACAATGTGCTAGTCGGTGCACCTACAGGTTCTGGCAAAACTATCGCCGCCGAATTGGCCATGTTTCGGGCCTTTAATAAACATCCGAAATCGAAGGTAGTTTATATTGCACCTTTGAAAGCTTTGGTAAAAGAACGAATTGCCGATTGGAAGAAACGTTTTGAGAAAGGACCATCACGAAAAAAGGTAGTTGAACTTACTGGTGATACCACGCCCGATATTCAAGCAATTCGTGAGAGTCAAATAATAGTGACTACACCAGAAAAATGGGATGGTATAAGTCGTTCGTGGCAAACACGTGAATATGTGCAGGATGTGGTGCTTTTGGTGATCGATGAAATTCATTTACTCGGTGAAGATCGTGGTCCGGTGATAGAAGTTATAGTATCGCGTACAAATTTCATCACATCACATACGGGAAAGTCAATTCGTATAGTGGGATTGTCGACAGCATTAGCGAATGCACAAGACTTAGCAAATTGGTTAGGTATAAAAAAGATGGGTCTGTATAATTTTAAACCCTCAGTACGGCCTGTACCGCTACAAGTGCATATTAATGGATTTTCAGGTGAGCACATTCTCTTAATTAGCTAATTTTTGTTTAGTTTAGGAAAAATATAAATTTTCTAAAGAAAAGAAAATTTACCGGACCTTACTTTAATCTATTTTCTACAATTGAATCATATGATCTTGTAGATTTTGATATATTGATCAAAAAACGTTAAAAAAAATATTATTATGTTATATTATAAAACTCGATGATCTGAAAGGCACATTCCTTTTTCATTACGAAGACTTATGGGTCGTTTCAAAATTATATTTTCATTAAATTTTTGATTTCAACAGGTAAACACTACTGCCCCCGTATGGCCACTATGAATCGTCCTACTTTCCAAGCAATACGTACTTACTCACCGTGTGAACCAACGATAGTTTTTGTCTCGTCTCGTCGACAGACGCGCTTAACTGCCTTAGATTTAATTACTTTTGTTGCTGGCGATGATAATCCAAAACAATTTCTACACATTGCCGAACAAGAAATGCATCAAATTTTAACAAATATTAAGGATACCAATCAAAAATTCTGCTTAGCATTTGGTATAGGATTGCATCATGCTGGCTTACACGAAAACGACCGTAAAGTGGCTGAAGAACTATTTTACCATCGTAAAATACAAGTGCTCATAGCTACTGCTACACTCGCTTGGGGTGTCAACTTGCCCGCTCATTTAGTAGTAATAAAAGGAACTGAATATTTTGATGGTAAAACAAAAAAATACGTTGATATGCCAATAACTGATGTACTGCAAATGATGGGCCGTGCCGGACGACCACAGTTTGACAATGAAGGTGTTGCAGTCGTGCTGGTGCATGATGTTAAAAAGAATTTCTACAAAAAGTTCCTATACGATCCATTCCCAGTGGAATCAAGTTTATTGCAAGTATTACCAGAGCATATCAACGCCGAAATAGTCTCTGGCACAGTTCAGACAAAGCAGGCAGCTTTGGATTACTTAACATGGACATACTTTTTCCGACGATTGCTACGAAATCCCACTTATTACAATTTGGATGGCATTGAACCGAGTCAAGTTAACTCATTTTTATCATCACTGGTGGAACGTGTTTTGTATGAATTGGAAGCATCAGCGTGCGTTATCCAACAGGATGGTGTGCTGATCCCCACATTCTTAGGACGAATATCATCATTTTATTACTTATCTTATCGTACGATGAAACATTTTCTAGATGACATAAAGCAAGAGATGAGTATTCGTGATTTGCTATTGGCCATTGCGGACTCTTACGAATTTGATCAGCAGCCTGTACGTCATAATGAAGACAAATATAACGAGTACGTACTTTTTTCACATTAATTAAACTTAGACATTATTGTGGTAAATATATAAAAAAATGATAAACTAAAGCTTTGCTTAGAAATTGAATTAAATATCTTACAAATTTTACTGAAAACAGGTTAAGTTGTAACTCAGTGCTTTACCGGCATAAACTTTTGCTAATTTAATACAAAATTTAGCATTGTTATTATAAGTATTATTTATTTTATCGCAGAGAACTTGCTGCCAACTGTCGCTATAGTCCAATTTCATCCACATGGGACTCTTCATATACAAAAACATTCCTTCTTCTACAAGCACACTTTTCTCGCTTAGCATTGCCAAACACAGATTATTTGACTGACACGAAATCTGCATTAGATAATGCGACACGTGTTATGCAAGCTATGGTGGATTATACTGCCGAACGCGGTTGGTTGTCCACAACACTCAAAGTACAACTGATAATGCAATGCGTAATACAAGCCAGGTGGTTTGATGAATCGGAATTTTTGTCACTACCTCATGTAACAAATGCAAACGTCTCACTGTTTTACAATGTGCAAAGCAATTACGCGCACCTTACATTGCCCGTTTTAAAGGAAGTGTGCAAAAAAGATTATGAACGACTTGCGAGTCCATTGCGTGATATGTTTGAGGAGCCGGAAATCGAGCAAATCTATAAGGTTCTAAATGCATTTGAATATAATTACGCACATGTTTTCAAACTGTGAAATTGTTTTTTTAAGGTACTGCAAGATTTGCCTGATATAACCGTAAGTATTTCTATACAGGGTCGTTTCAAGGATAATATGGAAGCAACGCGCAATATTTCAACTGACTTAGTGCCAAATCAGTGGACGGAAATTCATCCAAATGAAGTAATATCATTATTTTTTATTTAATATAAAAGAACGATTTTATGAAAAAAATATTTCTTCTAATTTTAGGACTATGTGCTGCGTGTAGACTTGGTACGCAATAATCGTTCGTACAATAATAATGCTGTTCATTGTCCAAAATATCCAAAAGGCAAAAACGAATCATGGTTTTTAACACTCGGCTCACAGGCAAACGATGAGCTGCTTGCTCTGAAACGTGTGCCAATGCGTGGCCATCGAACGCAGAGTCGCATTTGTTTTCAGTCAACACCTCGTCGTGGACGTATAGTGCTTACTATGTATTTAATGTCGGACGGTTTAATCGGCTTAGATCAGCAGTTTGATCTGCACTTTGATGTTGTCGAAGCCAATAATAAATGCGCTGAATATAATTACTAAGATGAAATCTTATTAATGAATAAGCTATAATAGAAAAAAATGTGAATTCCCCTTAAATTACATACGTAAGAAGAACTTATCTATTTAGTTTTAGTTTTGTATATGTAGTAAATTTTTCTAACTATGAATTGGTTTAAAAAGTGAAACTTGAAAAGTTTTTGATAAAATACTAAGAGATTTAATAAAATGATTTGTTAAACATAATGTTATGACTGGGTAATTGAAACAATTAAATGAAAAGAATAGGAACATTATTTATTCACAGCTTAGATTTCGTATGCCACATGCGATATGAAGACTAATCGCAAATATTTGCGTTCCGGAAAAAAGATGTGATCAGAAGTATTTTAAAATTTCGTAACTTTATAAGCAGCCACACGCTAAGCTTCAATTTCCTAGTTCATTGGTAAAAAACTTTATAGGAGGAGGGGAGGGAGTAATTGCATACAAACTAAAGAAATAGAAAACAAACAACAAGAGCCGAAGGAGGCAGTAACTTGAAAACAGAAGCATGCAGAGATTGTGAATCGAAAGTGTTTATCTCGAGTGTTTAGGCCTTGAGCGAACCGACACCTTAAAGACAAAATTACACAAACGAAAAGCATGCGGCAATAGCGAACTGAAAATGTTTAACCTTAGTAACAGAAAGACCTGATTGAGCAGGTGCGTTGAAGACAAAATTACACTGAAGCTGTTTAATTTCAGTAAGTACCCTGCAGACAAAATTACACTAACAAAAAGCATATGGTGATTGCGAACCGGAATGATTTAGTTCGAGAAGAGTTGGATAATTTTTGTTATTGTTGCAAGAGCTGAACGAACTACGAGCTGTGCATCCTTGCTTTAGAGTAGTACTTACAAACCAAGTTTATCTCATAACTTTCTAATAGAGCTAAAGCAATGAAATGAGTGAGTTTCATTAGGTAATTTAATTACATTTATTTCAGTACTACTAGCCGTAGTAAAAAGAAAACTTTTTTTTAATCAATCCAAAATTCAAATTTTTGATTTAATTATTTATTTTTTGAATATTTTACTTTTTGATTTATTATTTTAATTATTATGTTTTTTTTTAGTTTTTTATTTTCTGAGTAAATATCGCTAGTAATACTTTACGACACAAGAAAGGTGTGACGTTTGGCACATTTGTTTTAAATAATAGAATAAGTTATATTAATTGTTTATTTTTTTAACGAACGCCATATCGACCTACAAAAAGCATATTTTTTTGTTTGGAATTGACAAAAAGATTTTTGTTATAACACATAGGTATTTTATTTTTAAATTTTCAATATTTTATCTGAAAATGCCGGCCGTCGATAGATATTCTCTCATATAATGTGTAATAATTGATTGTTTTCACTCTTTGAAAAAAGAATTGTAGTTCTAACTTACTCAGAAAGACAGTGGTGGCCAATATAGCACACCTGCGAAAATTAGTAAATATGGTATCATTGGACCGCATTACCCAACAAGCAAATACGTAAGTATTTTGCCAACGGGCTTTTTAATAAATCTATTTCCAAGTAGTTTTTTAAAGCACTTTCCAACTGCATTTGGGAAAAAATTAATATTTTGCTTAAATTTAAATTTTCTAAAGTACATACATTTAGAAATCATTAACAGTTTGAAGAAACATCAGGTGGCATCTATGAAAGCAAAAGTTGTGAAATTTATTACATGGATTATCTTGACCTTATAAGATGTGTGTGGAATTGGAAAATGGAGCGTGGCACCTTCCTATAACAAACACAAGATAAGAAATACAAAATGTCTAGCGCTGAAGTTTGAAGATGAAGTCTGATAAACACGACCTCATTGAAAGATGGTTTAGCGTTCTAGTCTTCCTAACGATTTTCGGGCCCGTATGTTATTTTCTTGGATCTGTACAATAATTCTGCCATATTAATCGTTATAACAGAAACGAGAACAAACGCATAGCAAAAAAGTATTAATTTCAGTTTTATAACCATATTGCCAGTGGCTCTAATTTTGACCGCCTGAGAATAGATCAAAAAATAACTCATATACTAAAAAATAAGAAATTATATTTCCCGCCGCAAAGTTTTATATTCATTTTAATCTCACCCTTACTGTAAATAAACTCATAAGAAAAGTTCTCTCTGATCGCCGTACATTTATTACATGCTCCTCAAACGTCTATTAATAAACGATCTTTCCGACAAAAGATGAAGTCTCATTGCAACAAGGAATTTTCCGAAGCATTGCGCACCGTTGTATTAATCCGCGTACAGCTTTCAGTACAGACGTGTCGCAATCAAAATATTGAGAAATTGCAACAAGTGCAGCGGTTGCAACGGCATTGACGGATTCATTTTTAAACAAATAAAAACATAGTAAAATTGAAAAAAAATTATTAACTATAAGAAAGGAATTTGTTTATAACCACGCGAGAGTGAAAGTTTAGTGAGTATTTCAAACACGCCGTGAATGAGTGAACTTTTCAAAAATAAATGGAAGCAATTTAAAATTTTTTTAGTGATTTCATCGATATACTTACAATGAAAATAAATTTATACAAAATTTTTTAGATCAATTTTTCTTAAAAACATGCATTAAATATGATAAAAAAAAATTCTAAGAATAGCATTTTTAAAAAGTTTCTATATCACATTGCAACACTCGTTTTTCCTATTTTCCTAAAAATATAACATCTATTTTAAGATTATGTTACTCTTAAAAGTGTGACAAAAAATTAATTCCAAAAGATGTCTAAGTAAATGACAAAACTACTGGTAATAAATATAAATTAAATGAGTAATAAATGCAACAATATAAAATATACAATGATCGTATAAAATTTACATTATATCTTCAATATAAAGTATTTATACAATATTTTCAAATAGCGACGTAAAATTACTCAAACATTTAAAAATACAATTCATGTGGGATACCAAGCAACAAAGGAGAAAAATTATTTATGATAGGTTTTTCCAAGTACATACTATATATATGTATTTACGATAGAATCGTGTGCTCTAAAATAAATAATTTTATATAGTGCTTTAGATTAATTAATGTTTGGGAAATCATTTTTATAAATAAATTTTATGATAATACAAATATTTTTACAAATATTAATTTTGGTAATTCTTAAGTTGAATAAATTTAAGCGTCACTTAAATATTTCAAACATTCAAACAAGTAATAAAGTCTATTCCAGCCTAACTTAATCAATATCAAAATTAATTTCATAATTTTCACACCCCGTCGCGTTCCAGTTATTTTTAAGCCTCCGAAAAAAAATATACCAAACATATACCAATCGGTTTACGTTTAATGATATATAGAATGAAAAGTTAATAAATCGAAATGAAACGGTCTCAGACCTTTACCCATATAAACTTTTGATAACTACTTTTGATATTACTATAGTTATCTCGATACCTGTATCGTTGTTTTTGGCGTTCCACTCGTTGAGTTAGAAGTATGGTTGGTAGCCAAATGAAGTTCGTGATTCGAGATAATGTGGTGTCACGAAACCCTCAATATCCGTCTCATGTAGGGATTTCCTAAAATTTGTTTTTGTCGCATCATTGTGCTTATGTGGGACCACGATTCGCAATTGAACATTTGTATCTACCGTAATATCTTCTATCGAGTTTTACTGACAATGAATATTTTTCAAACGCTAATAACAACTTTTATAAAAAACATACTATTGCATGAACCCATTTAAAACCAAAGATATTTTTAAAGTTTAAAAAACAAAATTTTTGTTTTTGATTTTATTCATCGGGGAAGTCCCTTCCCTTAGTGTTTTTTTTTTTTTTTTTTTTGGGGAAAGCAAGAAAAGTGTTGCAAAACATCGTAAGAGAGATAAAAAGGGGAATTACTGAAAAAGTTTTTATAGCTTAGATAAAATGGGTTAACTATGTAAGTACATATATGGAGCCAATGGCCAACCAACCAACCGTTAGGGGTGGAAGTTGCAAACAAGAAAAATATTCGTAACTTAGTAAAAACTTTTTTGCTTGCCTTTGCCTGGTTTTCGAAAAACCATTTTTAAGGGAAGTCACAACTTTACTAAGGTGAACCGCCCTCTTAACAACCCTATTGCATAGGAAGCAGAAAATATGTTTATGTTTTGTGCAAATGTCTAGATGATGGGACCTCCGGTCGGAGGGAATGGTCTCCATCTCCATTTTTATGTCAGAAAATGGGAACAATGAACATTGAAACTAATTAATGATAAAAAAAAGTAAATGTTTAATTAGAACTACCACATTTGCCCTACTAGCTACACTACTGATCTCTGTTTACTCTAATGTTCTATATAATGACCTTCTGCGATCTATTATAACCAAACAATTTGGATGTTAACTGTAAAAATCATTTGGCTACAATATAACGTCGTTCAAAACCAATAATACTTAAAGTTTTTCTAAGTGTACATACAATGATCTTAAAATTCTTAATGATCTTAGCATGTGAATGTTGCGAATTTGATATAAACAAAACATTTTACTTTACAAGTTTATAGCAGTTATAGCATGTTTAAAAATCATTTCTTTTAACTTTTTTTAGCTTAAGATGTCAGAGGCTAATAACGAAACAAGTTCCACACAGAGGCGTTCTGAAAATGGCAGAGACCGATCAAAATCTACTGAAGAAAAAGAAGTACCACGGGAACCAGCGCTTGTTTGTAAAGACATAAATGTAAGTTTCAATTTTAACATAACCAAAAAATTGGTAACCCTTTATTTTGTTTTAATAGATAAAGACTGAGCTTGAGTGTCTTGTTAAACTGCTCGATGGCAAAATCTACAAAGAAGAAGAGGTCGCCATGGAAGAATTACATCAGTATTTAATAGAAGATGATGGTTCTTGGTCATTGGGTGACAATTTCCTCACATTTATACATCGTGTGTTGCGAGAACAATCTTTTTCACCCGATACTCGAATACATATGATCAAAACCTTGGCATATGCGGCACTAAAAGATGATGTTATCATTATATTGCATCAAGATCGTAAAGATCATGCATTGATGAATTTTGCGCAAGATTTTGATAAGCATACACCAGAAGAACAACAAGCATGGGCAATGTTCGTAAGTAAAAAAATACACACATTTTTCATTATTATATTTGAACGAAATTATAATTGCGAAATGATATTTAACAGATGTGTAATCTCTTTGAAAACGTTGGACCATCCGAATGGTTATTATATATTTCCGAATGGGAATACAATGGACAAGTTATATCGAATATTCGCGTCACAACTAAGGTCGCTGTACACTGTGTACTTTCCAATTGTCCACAGTTGAAAAATATTGGCTCAATGATTCTTTATAATATTGCAATTAAGGAGGTTAAAACAGTCGTAAGTATAAAAAAAATATGTATAACTTACCGATGAATACCGATGTGTGTTCTTATATTATCAGGTTTTCGATGACGTAGCCGTAGAATTAGCCATGGCGACTTTGCAATTTTTCCAAAGTAATCCAAATGAAGAACAAATTTTCCGTACACTTAAGGCACTCGTGCGTTTCTTAGAGGTATGTGATGTCAAGCAAAATATTCGATTTAATATATAATGCATATACCATATATAAATATAGGTCTCTCAAGATGTTGCCGCTATTATTCAGATGATTGGACCGCATCCGAAGAAATTCGCTGGAACAAGTGGTCGCGTAGATGAACTTGTGAATATCATTAGTCGCAAAGTTCCGGCTTAGAAAACTTAAAGTTTAAATAAAAATTTTACTATGCATAACTTTTTCACGAAAACGGAATAAAAACATTTTAATAAAATAAAATAAAATTACTTTAAGCATTTTTAATAAGCCTTTCAATATAATTTAGTTTTCCATTATAATTATTCTATGCTATATTGTTGCCACAGCAAAATTGCAATAATGGAAAAGAACTATTTCTGGCTCGAAGTTGTAGCCAGTGTTTCTGATTTGATACAAACATTTCTGAAGGCAAATGTGTCTCCTGAGATGCGTCATCAGCTTTGGGAAGAAAAAGAATAAAAAAAGTTTTTTTAAAAAGTAGATGTTATGGATATCGCAGTTCTTTCTCTCTTCGCAAAACAAGTGTCTTAAGAAAAAATTCATTTAAGACCTTCTTGAGGGCCTCTCGATCACGCAAGCATCTCTCAAGTAGACGTCGCAAGAGTCTCTCAAGTAGACGTCTTCAAAAGAGTTTTATTAATAATCTATTTAAATGTAATGGTCGGTTTTTTTTTTTCATTTTCATGTCTGGCTAGCCATAAAAGAGAAGACCCTTACTTTTTGATCTAGATTTAGAGTTAACATACCCGAAATCATGAGAAAAAACTGTTATATCTACCACGACCCACACTATTTTTGGGCCAGTTTAATTCAGATTTAACTTACTTGTTCTTTTATCATATTTTGGTGATTGAGTAATCGAAATGACATCTTCCGGTTTTCTTAACAATATCTTGCCCACACCTTTGCACATACGCAACACATCATGGTTACTTAATTTCTCCGAATATTCTGGCTTCAATAATGAACAGCCAGTAATCCATTCACGAACTGTATCGAAATCACCCAACAAACGGCAGGCACCATTTACGCTGAATCTTATACGTTGTTGATAGATGTGATCTAGCCATGCTTCACATATGATTTTTAAGATCAGCTTCAATATCGTTATATCATGTGTGGCTTTTATAACTGGTAAGTAAATTTGATCCAACACAAAACTTACATAGCCGCTGGGCTCATCATCTTTGAAAGCATTTTGTTGCCAATGCACTGATGATGGAAAACAAAGTTGAAAGTTTGCTAAGCATAAAATGCGACATACGGAGGACATTATTTGAACACACTCATCAGTGGTTTTCTATCAAAAAAAAAATGAAAAATAAATTAATAAAATCGCTAATTCTATAATCATCAAGGGTTTTGCAAACATAATCGTAAATGACAATAGCCCAAGAGCCCGCTGTAGAAAATTCGAGTGTATAAGATTACAGGATAGGATGTACGGGAAACATAGTGAGACATTTTGGTGAAACTAACGCCAAAGCCTGTCCCGATGTCCGAAAATTATCGAATTTTAACCAGTTTTGTTGTTATAATTGAAACTGTATAATACCTCAAAATATATACAAAATGTATATGTCAAATGATGGAACTCGAAGAGTCCTAAAAATAATATAAAGGGTTGCATTTTTGAATCCTGTCCCCAACATGGGTTGCGACAGGTTTCTTGGGTAAATTTTAATTAATATATACATATTAATGCTTGAATGTTTGCCAAACGATAGAGTTCAAAGAGCCTACATATAATATATAGGGTTGCCTGGTCGAATCCGATCTTAAACATGGGTTGCCACCTGTTTTTAGGGCTAATTTTTCTTAAATTGGTGGCAATACATGTTTGGGACAGGATTCGACATGGCAACCCCATATATTCTATTTAGGCTTTGGTTTCAGAAAAGGTTTCTCTTTACAAAAAGTTTTGTTAACTAGACCTTCAAATTTGGACTTCTTTGTTTTTACAAAATTATCCGAAGTTGCGGCAAAGTATTAGCTGTTATGACGAATCGGCCACAAAAAAAGTTTCAAAAATATTTTCGCAATCTATTTCGTTTCATTTTCACAGACTTATTGAACTGTTTCATTCTGATGACAGAATCTTTTCTCATTCACGATTTCGCTGCAAATAATTTGAGTAGTAGGAATAACTTCAAGGAAGTGTTTCTGGGACTATACCTTTAACTTATCTATATTGGCGTTAACTTCACATATCAATTTGGTGCGTAAAGCCACACAAACTAACATGAAGATATCGGTTAAATTGGTAGTTAATTTCGGCAGCTTAAATGTTGTAAATGTCTCTAGACATATCTTAACGTCGTGTTCCAGAATACGAAAAAACGTGTCCATTTTCCAAGTATTACACAAAAGTTTTGCTTGTTCTTTCACCCACAAACGCATTGAGTGCACTGAATGATCTGAAAAAAAATTTCAGCAATTATATAATGCTATGTACAATACTGGAACATTATCATCATTCACTAACCAATACGATGCAAAATTGGTATTTGCTCAGCCACCGGCACCATACTTAAATTCTCCACATCATTTTTTGGAAAATAGTTATTGCTCAAATTAATTAAACTGGAAAAGACGGTTACCCAGACGGTGCCGGTTGGTGTTCCAAATTCCTGCAAAAAAAAAAAAGTTCATTCATTCACAAAGTTCGAGTATACGCACATTTTTTGGTGATCCTCTATATGGTTTTACGGAACTTTCAAAAGCGGAATTGTAATGTATCAAAGTCAAACGAAATAATTGATCCCAAATGTTATTTGAGACAAAATTTGTCAATATTTCACCAATTCCACGCAATGTTGAATACACAGGCTCTGGTATATCTAATTAAATATAAATTGATGATAGCTTAATTTGATACATCGTTACGATATGAGCTCGAAACTTTACCATTTACATTCTGGGAGTATAACCAATTTCGGATCGAATCAATGTGTGTAAGCGAATAGCATGATATAGGCGTGTCTATCCACCAGAGCATAATGTGATCCAAGATAATGCCAACATAGCCCCATATTAAACGCATGCCACGTGTAACAAATGCATTTAAATCGGTGTTATTTGAAGATCCTGTAATGAAATTAAAAATATTTTTTAACTAAATCTGAGCTGAAAAGCAGTAGCCGAAATTGGGTGTGGATGAGATGAGTTTTTTAAGTTCCATGATGCAGTAAACAAGTGTTATGTGACATCTCTACTGTCAATAAAATTTCATACTCATTCGGTTGTTAAGCTTGAAATTTTCAAAGAAGATTCGTAAAAGTCTTTTAGTTACAGTACACTGCTCAACGGTTACCTCTATTCATTCTACTTAACTAAAAAGGGGACCCTATTGTGAAAGCAAAATCTGTACAGACTGCCGCAATACACTTTACTTACCAAAAATCGAAGGACATATACGATTGACTTTTGTTATAAGCTGCGATATGAAAACACGCTCCTTGTGCAAAAAATGCTCCGTATGCTTATTGCGTAAACTTTGCACAACGCCTCTGTCACATTCGACACCACTGCACATGGTGCCAACGTTTGTGTCATCCTTCTCTAGTAACTGTATGCCACTATAATCGCGATTTGGATCGTAGTACTGCTGGAACTCACCATCTCCAACAATATTAAGTGTCAGTATACGCAATATCTCTAAGCTTGAACAATTGGACTCGCAATTATCTCGCCAAGCATCCTGTTCACCCATATTAAAGAGACCAAACATAAGATCCAACGAATTCTGTTCGATACGACATTGTGAAACCAACTGTGCACAAGAAAGATTCAATTAGCAAATGTGTAAATTGAAAAGTTAAATTGATACCTGTAGCACATAAGCAAAATCTATAGGCTTATGTGGTAACAACAACGATGGGTACATATTGCTGCATATATTGGCATTCATATCATCATTATCTTGAGAGTTTTCATCAGTCGTTTTCAGAGTGTTATGACACTTGTTATATAAGTGGGTGATTTGTAAGGCCCAACTAAGCCACATCTCAGATTGCATAGACTTACGCAGCAAATAGCTTAACTATATTAAAGAAACACGAATAACTTGCCAATGAAATGTATTTTATAGCAACTGTATACTAACTGTTTTCTTCAGCACAAATGTTAACTGGTAGAAGCGACGTTCATTTAGCTCCAATATGCTATTAAACTTTTTCATAAGCAATGCATTATATGGGCTACGTTTGATTTTTTTCGATAACGAAAGGAAATCTTTATTTTTTGATTCATCCTTTAGGCTCCAATACAACTCAACAATTTTTTCGCACTCTTCTAGTATGGTATCCTAAGAAATTGATGAAATTACACTGGTTCGTTTTTACTATTTAAACTTACATGTTCACTAAATATGTCGATCTTAACATCGATTACGATTCTCTTTGTTATTTTGCGTAAATCATTGCCCAATTTGCTAATTTCTGCAAAAGTATGTATGGGCGTAGATTTATTACGACAATACCATTTGGGTGTGGAACTCATGTGTACCACAAGAAAGCTACAAAAAAAACTATGGAAATTATGAAATCTCAAAACAACCTTAAAGACATTTTTGTTTAATCGATTTGCATCCACGATAGAGCTGTTGAAAAAAATTGTTTACTAAGCAACCAAATTGTTTTACCTTCTAAAGTGCGGATTAGACTACCATCCCATGAGGTAGTAACATTGTAATCTCAATTATTTTTCTGATGTACAAATTACAAAGAGGAAAAATTGAAATTGTAAAAATTAGTCTTAAAAACAACATCACAAGGAAAAGATAGGAAAAATATTGAAACGTCGCGAATTTTAAAAAAGTATGCATAATGCGAAGTTTTCCTTCAAAATGTTATTGTAATGGTCAAATTATATAAAATACAGGCCAATTTGATACATTCTAGATGAATCCATTTCTCACGGATTTTATTTTTCTTGAGAAAAAATTCTATTCCGAATTTCTGAGGGGAAGTCTTACTTCCCTTCAGAAGTAATTTCGAATCTTCTGTTTGCAGCTTTTTGACGATTCTGAGTGAAAAAGGGAAACAATTGCCGTGAAAACTTTATTCAGAATATGAGAAAAGATTCCACAAAAATTTTAATTCAAAATCAGGCTGATATCGACATTCATTCCTTTTCAAGAGTAACCGTGAACTTCCTGACTGATAATATCGTTTTAACCTTTCTTGAACCGGATACACAACGATAAATTCACTTTTTATTTATTCCTTGTCCACAGTTACAAATCGACGACAAAACTACTTAGGATTGCTATTCAATATAGCAAACCACTCCTTCGATGTTGTCAAACGTGTGAATTTATCGTCGCACCTATCTTGCGATTAGCTAAAACTTTTTGCACCTGTTTGATTGAGATGCCTAAGTCATAGCTATCTTTTTCAAACTTCGATTCATCCCTAACATTTCGTGAATCTTTTTAAATCATTTCTGGTGTAGTCATCTCTTTGGACAGTCCTTGAACGATCAACATCGTGCTTTTACTTTCACCGAAAGTCATTTTATAATTTGTGAATCATTATAATCGACGGTGCATTTAGTTTTGGTTTAAGAAATTATATATTTCCTTTTAAAAAATTAATGTTTAATAAGCGAACTATCTGCTGTTACCTGAGCTGAAAGTTTATATTTAAGCATTTTAAAGTTACAAAAATATAATTTTTATTTTTAAATTTATATCGTGCGACATATTACTTTAGCCACGGAGTAATAAATATTTCAACTTACGTCAATTGGCGCCAGATGAGCAATTTGCTGCAATGGAGTACCACTGTCACAACTACTCTACCATGCGGTCGTTGATGCACTGAGCGCGAAGTATACATCGTTTCGTTCGGGGAGAAAGAAGTTTCTTTGCAAAGCAAAAAATATAAAAAAATTCGAACAAAATCCTTATCCTGACAGAGATAAATCAGTTGTTTTTCAATATTTTTCAATAAAAACTGCATCACTTGTATGTTTAAAGAAAAAAAAACTTTATTCTTATTGGACATCATTATCAAATTGAGCTCAAACACTCAATCCTTTCGCTTTCGCTTATCCTCTTTCTCTCGATTTTTTGCTTAATTAGACATGTTTCTTAGTATTTTAATATTAGTATTTTCTTTCATTTAAAACTGAATAAACGAGATGTAAATATACAACACATTTTTCTTTTCGATTCTATCACAATAAATTGTTACAATTATAGTTTTAAATTTCATCTGAAATATAGTATATCTTTATCTGTTTCATTTTTTGTTTTGTTGATTCTCTGTTAATTTTAATTTGTGTTATAAATTGGTTTCGGTTTTTCTCTTTCTTTGTTACAATAATATATATATAATTACATATATATATATATATATATATTATGAATATGTATATGCATTTAATTGTCAGTAGTGATTTTCTCTTCAAGAGTTGGAATATCTATTTCTAGTTTCAGGACTTGTAACCTTGGGTTATAATAACCTGATAGGTAATATGTATCATTGTTGTCGTATATGGATTGATATTGCTTTGAATCTGCACCGTATTTCTCAAAATAATGTTCAAATGGTAGAACCTCACAGCGATGCGAAATAGTTTGCACATCATTTTCATCTTCATGCGGCGATTCAAACAAAGCACCCTGCAAAAAGCCATTTAGCATTTCATTCAAAGAAGCTGATAAATTATTTATGGTCATAACAAAACTTACAGGATATTTCAAATTAGGACATCCTGTCGTTTCTTCAGGATGATAGAACCATCTTACACGTACTACTTTATTGCTGGACGCTGTTTCCCACATTGATTCAATGCGTCCAATATATGGCCGATCTGGTCTGCCAGTAGATAAAAATACTGCACAATCCCCTACCTAAAATCACGTCGTTGAATATTATTTTTACTACCACTCAAGAAAAAAATATAAACGCAAAATACCGTTATAGTTTCTTTTCCCCTTTTGATTGTTTTGTAAAATTGCTTTCTTGCTCTGCCCTTAACGCCTGCTTTGCGATATGCTTTACCAAGCCAACCCCACAGTTGACGTTCAGGTAAAAATGCCGCTATTTTACTTCCCTTACTGTTGTTATGCTCAACTTCATCGTCACCCTTTGCCTAAAAATAAGAAAGAAAACAAAATAAGTGGAATGATTTTTTCAAACGAAATTCAAGTGAATCACCTCATCGGAAACTTCTGACATCATGTTCGAAGTTGTCTCTTCCTCCAAATATAAGTTTTCTGTCTTCACATTAAATGTCTCTGTTGCTACTGCTGCTGCTGCTGACGCTGTTTGTGTTGATTCCATCTTAACGTTGGTCGCTCTCGCAGTGTCTGCCATTCTATTCAAAATCAACCCTGTATTTTCACGTACATTGGATTCTCTTTCTGATTCCTCAACAACAAAATTATCCTGTTTGTAGGAATTCGCATAAATTGACGAAGCCGTGTCAACCCCAAATCCGTTTCCCTCAGCATCTTGCAGCGCAGTTTTGCGATGATGTTTCTTGTGTTTCTTTCGTTTCTTATGTTTATGATGCTTTCGCATGCGTTCATTTGGATCACTAATGCTTCCGCCAATGCCACCATTGCTAGCCAAAGATTTCTTTTTTAAACTTTTAATTCTCTTCTTTTCGCTACGTTGAGCAAATAGATCCATTGATTTTTGTTGCATTTCAGTATTGGTTTTGAGCAAATGCTGATGATCATCTTGTGACGATGATTCTTGATGTTGAGTTGTATGATCAAAGATAGTGCCGGATTTTATGATAGATTTTTTCTGTTTGCCCAGCGAACATAAAGGATTATCATACTCTGCAAAAGGAAGTTCAAGTAAATAATGTTAAAAAATGTTTGCGTCAAAACATTAAGGTTAAGGTTAATGTATTAGCGCATTAACTATATCTTTAAATATTCAAATTCAACGTAGTATTAAATTAAGCTTATGACATATGCTTACCTACAATTGGGTAATCACTCAGTAGAAAACGTATATTTTGTAAGCGGATCCTGCCGCTGTCGCCATCATCAAATTCAACACTTACGAAATCATTTGTTGTGCCATCATCTGAATTCTCTGATTCAATTGCTTTGCCTGGGTATAAACAACGATATTGTTGACTCCAATATGCACATAGTCGTGTACCAACTGGCACGCTCTCTAAACTATTTGGTGCTACTTCTAGAATCTAGAATCGAAACAATAAAAAAAAAACATTAGTTAAAATAAATTTTAACTCAATTTAAAAATTATGTATTTAAACCTTACAGTATCTTTAAATATCTCCTCTCGAGACATAATATGCGATTTATTGCCTCGTTCTCCATCTAAGGTTATGGCATAAACATCGGGTGGTTGCAATGGCTTTAAGATACCTGCATAAAAAAGTCCTCCCATATCGGTCAATACACGTGTTTCTTTGCGGTAAAGATGTTCACTTGTTAGCGCTAATTCTCGATCGATGCTGTTTCGTCGTGAACGCTGTAGCTGTTGTTGTTGTTGATTAGTTGTGACCGTAGTCGTTGTCGAAGTTGTCGGTTCTATATAATCTGTATTCGGTAATAATAAACGCGATGCCATGAGCTTGCGTTCCTTGCAGCCAATTAACTGTGTTGTCTTCTCTGAAGAGCAATGTTTTTGTGGACGCATCACCGTTGCTGACATCGTACTTTTGATAATACTACTATCTCCTAACGAACTAGGTTCTAGCCTCAAAGGTTTATACAATGATGAAGAACTACATGGTGTGTTCACGTTAGGGTGATCCACATTCGTTTGATCCACATCTGTAGTTGCAATAGCGGGAGGAAATTGCGGCTGCATTTGTGATTTAGTGTCATTAAAGCGTAAAAAGTGAGATGGACTCAAGTAGGAACCAGCAGCAGTAGACGATTTTGATGCGGATAGTAATTTTGAAAATTTATAATCGCACAACGGCGATGAAGTAAGATGGGATGTAGAAGAGCTGCCCGTATGTGTAGAAATATTTATGTTACCTATACCAGACAGCGTGTTCGAAGCTGTTGTCCCACATAGCCCAGTGATTTGAGACGTGGTATTTTTCGCAGCTTTCTTTTTGTTCTTTTTATTTTTTGATATTTCATCAAGCTTTCGTTTCTTTTTACGATACTGTCGCGTTATATCTTCTAGACGCATACGCATATCTGATTCCATTGCCTTGAAAATCTCCTCCGGATTTGGCCAGTTACCAAATCGCTTATAACTAGTATCAACTTTATTGAAGGCACTTTTCAAATCCTCCTCTACGTCGTCCTCATCATCAAATTCCAACTCGTTATGCTCCAATTTTTGCTTCAATTTATGTTTCTCCTTCGCATATTTTTTCTTATTCTTTTTTGTATATCCCTGTGATTTTTTTCCTGATTTAGATGATTTGGAATGTTTATGCTTTTTGCGTTTTACTTCGTTTAAAATAGGCGATTCTGTTAATTCCATACCACCACCATCTACTGGATGTTCCATTGAACTTTTTAAGGAAAAAATATTTTGTTGTGGAAGGTTCATGTGCTGCTGTTGCTGCAAGCAATTCTCACCGCTGTCGTCATCGCCATTATCATCTTCTTCGATATTGTTATTTCTGATACCAAACAAATTTCCACTACTTTGTACTTCTTCTTGAATACGTTGCTCAGCCAATGCACAGAGTAAATTGAGACCACCAAGTGGTTCTGTTGCTGGTATTATTGGTAGCAGAGGAACACATGAATTCTCAACTGCGCTTGGATGATGTCGAAAATGCTCTAAAGAGTTTTGTGCATCTGACGGCATCGTTTGCTCTGTTTGTGCCTCTGAATAGGAATTATATTCGGTATGATCTATGGGCTCTAATTTAACATTTAAGATCATAGAATTTTTTGCTAAAGAGCTCGTGCTAATATTAGACAGAAGCTCCAGTCCAGTTAAGTCCTCAGGTGCAGTTTGTGGCGGCAAGATTGGCACTGGTTCTGCTGTAACTGGTAATGTTATCGCTGTTGCGCTTGCTGCACTTTCTCCGTAAATTGTAGGCGTTAATTTTTCAC
Source organism: Tricholauxania praeusta (assembly GCA_949775025.1). Lineage (NCBI taxonomy): Eukaryota > Metazoa > Arthropoda > Insecta > Diptera > Lauxaniidae > Tricholauxania > Tricholauxania praeusta. Next base: position 156,845,017 of record OX459029.1, read on the forward strand.
CGGAACCTTGGAGTAGCAAAAGTGACGCTTTGTCTTCATTTTGGGAGTTCACCTCGTTTTCGTTTCCGTTTCCGTCTCCGTTTTCCTCCTCATCTTTATCAAATATTTCATTTTTATGGCACTGATCACTATGGTTTTTATCCGCAGACGACGTTGTGAGTTCCAGTGGCTGCTCTGTCGGTAGTTCGGTTTCATGTGAGTCCATTTCACTTGGCGGCGGCGTCGCTGTTACAAAGTCTGATGAAGGAATGTTGTTGTTCTGCATGGCGGCGGAAAGTGGACAAGATGAACTTTCATCCTCACTACAAACAGGTGTGTCAGTTTGTATGTTAACATCTTGCATTTGTGGCGGAGGTCCAACAGGTGGTGCAACGCGTGGCACACCAACAACAATTTGTTGTTGTGCCGCATCTAATGCTGACGTTTTACAATTTAATGCCTCATCATTAAGCTGAGTCGGCGGTCCGATTGTTGTCGTTAGCGTCGTTGTTGTTGTTCCCACATTATTAAGGAAATTTGTAGTCATATTTGTGGGTGCTGCTGAACCACAAGTGCCGAGTCTTGGCATTGCAGTTGAATTTGTAGCAGATAAATTAAGCAGAGTTGGTGATGGGGTTGCTTGGAAGAGTATTTGTGGCTGTAGCTGCGGCTGTTGCTGTTGCTGTGGTGGTGCTGCAGTTCCAATGGAAGCTGATGTAGGTGGAGTAGGAAGACGCATTAAATTCAACGCTTGCTGCGTGTTAGCTTGCAACTCAAGTAGATTTGTAGCCTTGTCGCGATCAAAAGACAACGTTGCTGTCGGTGTTCCAATATGATTCTGATGCGTAGTTGCAGATAGTGTTGTAGTTGTGGTTTTTGCAGCTGCACTCATAAATTCAGCCGCATTCCACTCTTCGATTTTCATTGTTGGTGGTGGCAGCAAATGATGTGACTGCGACATGTGTTGCTGCTTTGATAACGTTGTATCTTGCAACCGCTTCGATTCTGTTGCTGACATGCTAAGGAATCGACTACTTGTCGCACTACTTGTTGCGCTACTATTGCCTGCCGACGTTGATCCTAAGCCCAAATAATTTGTACTTGTGCTGCTATTTGTTTGCTGATTGTGTTGACAAAATGTTGATGTTGCGGCCGCAGCGGCTGCTGCAGCAGCAGCGGCTGTTAAGTAGTTGGAGCCAAAGAGTTGCAAGGGCGTTGCATAGGACTGTTGCTGCAACGACGAATGTGGACTCATTGAGGGAAAAATAAAATTTGGCGGCGTTTGCAGAGCAGCTGTTGTCGTACCCTGTGGTATATACGAAGGCCAGACAAATGCAGCAGCCGCTTGTTGAAACGGATCTGTGGGTGTATAGAGTGGAAAATTTGATATGCCTTTTTCACGTTGCGGAAAAAAGAGAGTATCATAATTAGTGAATGAGTCTTAAAAGCGTTAATGTAAAATTTAGAAAAAATTAAGAAAAAAATTTATTTTTTCGAATTTGTTGCATAAGCGTACATAAATAAGGGAAGCAAAATAAAATTTATACTGTGAAAAATTTGTTTAACAAACCTAAAGCAGCTGCAGTAGCCGGTAGAAGAACTACTTGACCTCGACTTGAATCACGTTGATATTGAAGTCCAACTGTTGCAGGTGACATCGAGATCACTGACTCAATAGGAAGAGCACCTGTGGAAATTGCAACAATACAAAGTGATAATGAAGCCGATGTAGCTTATTTGAGAAAAAACATAATTATGTGAATATTGCTTACTGGGATATTGCCAGAATGTCGATGGTGCTCTATTTACACTTTGCATACCAGCTGCACTTAAGGCCAATTCTTCTGCAGTTGCAGAGCCAGTCATAAGATCACCATTTCCAGTAAAATAAATATTGCCACAGCCGGAGGAAACACCACCTGAAAATTTGTTTTTATAATTTAGGACTTATTTTCACAAACTCAAATTCAATTCAATTCAATTTATTGAGTATTTTCTTTTCAATGAAGCACGAATTATCATGCTCAGTTGGTAACTTTACGCGAAAATTACCTTAATTGGTTTGGCAATGTCTAAATATCTACGAAACTGCTTTTTAAAAAAAAATATACTTAACAGGTTAGGGATTCTATTAACAATCGACAACTGCAATTGGGACCTTATGCGATCCTTAAATTTGCAATTTTATTAGCACTATATGTGTCCCATTCAAGATATGTAGGTATATTATTATTTTTTTAATTTTAAGAAATATTGTTTTAATACCGTAACTACTATTTACTTCTAATTTCATAAAACTCCATTAGGAGCGTAGGTTCAATAACTACAGTTGAACTTCGATTATCCGTGATCAATATTTTATTTTATTTTTTATCAAATTTCAAAGTCCTAAATACATAATATGTATGCGCAAATATGTAGGCATATTATTTTATTGCTTACAGCACGTTTTACAAAAGTATTTAGTTATAATATTTATTTAATGTCGTTTGTCTACTACGCTTAGTTTTTGTTCTTTCTCTTAGAAGATGGTCGTTAATCAAGTCAATTCTTTCTTTAATTGTAAGAACTTTTCTTTTTCTTGACGACATTATATAGAAAATATGTGCAGCGATAGTTTATAGGCATGCATTAAATAGGATTCCCCGAATTACATCATCATTCTCTTTCTCCATTTTAATGTGCATGTCGATGAAAAACGAACAAAAACACAGAGAATGAAGCAGTTAGACTTTTCTCATCACGGATAATAGAGTCAATCACGGTTAATAGAAGCAAAATGAGCAACGTTAAAATTTTTAAAACTTCTCGGATAATAGATGTTCCCGGATAATAGAATTACGGATAATCGAAGTTCAACTGTATTTCGATCCCTGACTCGTCATTTAATACTGTACTGTGCCAATTCGTTTTGATGTTTAGCATATCACTTTTTATCATTCGGTCACTTCGGATCACTAGGTCTTTCTCTGTATATATCTGCTTAGGAGTTCTACCAACGCGCTGACCGACAAGTTTCTTTAGCGTCTTTTCTGATCGTGTGGCCAATCCATGACCAATATCTTTTTATAATCATTACAACACCTATCACTACGTTGATTCTTGCTGCTTTCGCGGTGCCGTCTTTAGTAGTGTGATCGTTGCCAAGGTAGCAGGTAGCTGAAATTGTTTTTGAATTGAATTTTCGCCGACAGCAAGGTGATATCGTTGGCATAAGCCGGTTCTTCCAGATAACCTCATAAATCCCATTATTGGATCACATGGTATACGGTTAAGCACATCGTAATCACAATTAGAGATAAACGGGAAAACATCAAGTGACCCTACTTTGGTTTGATTGGCGGTAAGAGTATTCGTAAAAATGTTGATAGATTTTCTTATCAGATTCATTTAAGCTAAATACATTCAACCAAAAAAAAAACAAAAATCTAAAAGTTCAATCTTTACAACATATGTTGACATATGTTTATTCTCACTTGCGACACTATTTACTCAAACCCTTATAAAAAAGTTTCATATTACAATGAAAACACAATGTAAAAATGCAGCATCCCTTGTTGACTTGCCACCTAGCAATATATACTTGACAACACAAAACAACCCTACAGGATTCACCATAAACATTTCCAAAACTAATTGAAGTGCAAGAAAAATATATATTAAAGTTATCTACCATTATAGCTAGGGGTGGGTGGATTGATGAAATCGTAAATTCTTTTGAAGAAAATGCTATTATGTGAATGAATATATATAATCATATTGACATTTGGTATTTTTTTTTAAGTAATGAATAAGGTTGGAATGAATATAGATGGTTGATTGCACAATTTAACGGAACTTTCCATATAAATTAATTATTTTTATGGAAATATTTTTTTTTTTTAGAAAATAATGTACATATGTGCATTAGACTGGAAAAATCTCACCAAGGGGGAGGGGGGTCTATAAAAATCTCACGTCAACTTTTTAATGAATAATGAACATTTAAAAATTATAAGGCAAGTCACGGAAGGGAACCGTCAGAACTCACCAAATCTCACCAAGGTGAGGGGGGAGTCCGAATTTTCAAAAAGACACCTCACGTAATTAATGGACGGCCCCTTAATAAGTTTCTGTTTCAGTCCAATGTCAAGGACCACATAACTTTTATATTTTTTCTTCAAAAATTAATGGATTTACAGAAAAAATGATTAAAAGCTTTTTGTTTATTACTTTATAAGCTTTTAAGAAAAAAAGAAAATGTGTACACTGAATACAATATTCTTTTTTATTTTTAAAGGTTCTTTAATCGAGGGGCTCAGTGTATATACAATGTATGGCAAAAGTTATAAGGTTTCTTTCTAGGTGGTCAAATAACAGTGATCTTGCCTTTGACTTTGAAACCAATCGAGGTCAACTCTGATTTTTTTAAAAAAAAGCCCATATTTTTTTATTGCAGATTTGTATTCTATGGAAAAAAATTGATGTTTGATGTTTTTTTTTATGAGTTTTAGTTTTTGCGTTTGAGGTAAGAACAGTTGTGGTCAAAATTTCACGTTTTGTATTTTTGCTCTTAAGCTATCAATTTTCAGTAAAAATCGCACATAGTAAAAAGTTTTTATATTGGTCAGAATATTCAGAAAAATACTTTTTTTTTATTTTAAGACGATATGGCACCCCCATATAACCAAAAAATTTATAATGTGGGAGTAATTTTAGGTAGTATAACTAAATTTCATACTAATACTAGGAATGGTTTGAATAAGCTCTGAATAAATAGTAAGTAGATTTTGCAAAGAAGGCGTTACACTTCTAATACAAGCAAAAACTTAATATTGCATTCTTAAGAGCTATTTAATGTTGCTTAATAGACATTTTACGCACTCTTTCATTAATAATGTGTAGGGTATTTAGTTTTTGCCGTGGCCAAAGATAACGATCTTACTAGTTTTCTATTTTCTTTCGATAAGAAAATTATTGCAATTTTCGGTTATTTTTTTATCAAAAATAGCTGCGAATAAACTATGTTGTTAAGCACAAGAAAGATGACAAAATGTTTATTGTGCTTAGATGGTTCTTCAAAATAAAGGGCGTGCCCTATACTTTTATGAGATAGTGTCGTCAGCGAGAAACCAAAAAAAAAAAAACAGAAATTAAAATTTCGCGCAATAATACAGTCAGATAAAAAAAGAGGACGGTATCGAATTTTAGGCTTTTGTATTCAAAACAAATTTTAATTTAACATTTTTAGTATTTGTGTACAGTGTACAATTATGAGTGCAGAAGCAGGAGGATTACACTTTGACTTAACCAACATTAAACTGCAACTTTTATGGGTAGTGATGGTATCAGATAATTTGATTGACTCGATGGTGGGGTGGGTAAGTGCAGAAGGTAACTCAACCTATCACTTAAAGCTCTGTGGTTATTGAGTCTGTCTCGATAGAGCCGAGGAAAAGATATAAGAAAGGGAAAAAAGTAAATATTTGGTAAATATTGAATTGTTACGATATTAAAAATGTCATAAGCAATTATATACTAAAACGGCTTTATTCATCACCACTGTTTTCATATACTTATTAACATAAAAAATTATTTATCATGCTTTTAATAATAATACAGGTAAAGGAAAAAATAAATTTTAGTTAGACCTAAAAATCAAACTAAATAGACCTGGATAATTTTTGATAGTTTAATGCAAATCTTTTATCGGTACTTTCCTTCCAGACAGGATTCTGATACATTCATGCTCAAAACTATAAAAAATGCTGTTTTAAGTATTGATTTTTGTTTAATGCGAAGTAAGCCGGATGGAATTGATTTAAAATCATGCACCCGGTGCCTGGATAAGAGTTATGTGAATGGTATCCAACCTATATTTTTTACCTCTCCTTAATTATTAATAATAAATAGTATTCTTTTAGCACTTTGACTTCTATATAGCCTAATTCCAACTTTGACGGTGGTATAATACTACTAGGTTTTTCTAGCTCAACTTTGCTTAGTAATGACATTTCAACAAACAGTTTCTAAAAAAGTTTATCATCAAGAAAAATTTTTGCGTCTCTATCATCTTAGCTGACTACCTTCAAATTTAGTAATAAAAACCTTATTGAACTTACCGATATCAGCTACGCGTATACCAAAACAATTCATGTCTTTATTTAACGTTTGCTGCACTGGAATGGATGCATTACCAATGGATGTTAAAGATTCTTGCGGACGCTTACGCGCGACAGCAATGCCAATCGGAACGGAATTATCTGAAAGAAAATAAACATTTTTTTAGAGTAAACATATGTACTACAAATTGTCAGCATATTTCTTACTTGTATTTGATATAGGTGGCGGTGCACTTAGAGATGACTTGTCCAATTCATGCACCTTTGGCGAAGAAGCCTCTATCTTTACCAGCGTTGTGAGCGTTGAAGAAGACATAGTCTTCGACGATGATGATGTTAACGAGGAGGTTGAGCTGCTCATGCTGCTGGAAAGTTGTTGTTGCTGCTGCTGATGATGATGATGCTGCTGCTGCTGTTGATGGTGATGCTGCTGCTGCTGCTGATGATGGTGATGTTGCTGTTGATGTTGATGTTGGTGATTATTAGAAGTGGTTACCTCAGAGACTTGGCAAGGTTCACGCTTTATTTGCACAAAAGTGTAGCTGCTTGAAGAGGTAGATGAAGCAGAATTGGTTTGATGTGTGTGATGCGCTGCTGCAGTTGTGTTACTAGCAGCGGTAATAAAGTGTGGATTATTAGTAACAGCGGAAGAGGAAGTATTGCCAATGTGAAAAGGTTCCAATTGTAGTGTAGCGCTTGATGTAGGCACTAAAAATGTTGTTCCAGTGCGTTCATAATGGTCTGCTGCCACGAGTGAAGCAGCAGCAGCGGCTGCGTTATTCAAAAGATCTGCTGTCGCAGCCGCAGGGTTAAAAGTGGCCATTTAGCGTAAGAATAAATAAATGGATTTTTTCCCTTGTTTTTTTTTTCTTCAACTGACGGTCTTTGTATAGTATTAAGTATTTTGATTTAAAGTGTAGCTGCTTGCTTTACGCAAATCAAAAAGATGCAGTTTTTCATCTTTAGTTTTTTTTTGTTTTTGTTTTTTATTTGTATTTTAATTTTAAAAAATTGAAATAAGTTTCTGATTCTTTACCATTAAATGACATAATTTTAGTGACGCGCGCCCGTTACCCTTACCGACCCCCACCAAGCATGGCAAAATTCCAAGCGGGTCAGACGCGCAGTTTTGTGACACTTCCACTTTATTTTAGTTCAAAAATGCAACACAAAATTCCAGACATAAGGAAAAAATTTACAACTTGCAATTCCAGGAAACGCAATACACGCGCGCACCTTCTTTATCAACCCACAAAGTTTGCGACCCGTACTCCTGGCAAGAATTTGCAACAAATAAAAAATTCACTATGCTGCCGTCGCAAATTCACAATTCCAAATCAAGTTTCAGGTTTTCACTTTTTCTTGCCCCCGCCCTTTGAAACTTCTTCTTTTTTATGTTTTATTTTGCTTTACTAATTTTATTCTGCTTTGAAACTACGTTTTGAACTTTTCAACTTTTATGCTAGCTGGTTTCTGCTTTGCTTTCTTTCCAATTCCATTTTTTGGGTTAACTTCCTTTTTGTTTTTCTACCAATTTCGTCGTTGTTGTTCATTCATCATCGCCACCATGCATCAACCAACCGCATTCTCCATTCTCCACATACGCGTGCAACTCCTTTTTATTCCAGCACCAATTCTTTACTTTTCTTTCAATTACTTTTTACTTTGATTCGTGCGACAAAAATTTTTATTCACAAAAAAAAAATCAACCAGAAAAAAAAATCATTTTTTTTTCTCATTCGCTGAAATGTCCTAAAATTTTCAGCCACTTTGCACTTTTTTTCTTACACACTACTTTAAGCACTAATAAATTGTTTTATTTTTAGTTTTTATTGCAATTTTGTTAAAAAAATGTTTGTTCCAAATGTTAAAAAAATATATTTTTATTTTTCAGTTTTATTAAATTCCGTGTTGTCAAAAGCGTATTTGTGATTTGATTCAGTGTATAGACGATAGCGATTGTGAAAGTTTCGAAATAAATACTGAACGAAAGGACGGGACAATAGGGCAGTTTACATGATCTCTCGTGATGTCCAACTTAGCTTGACAACATCAATGCTCGAATCATGTGAACTCTAGAAACAGCCGCATGACACGGATTTAAATTTTTTTTCGCTGGTTTGTGCAACCACACCATGGTGTAATAACCAAGGTGGCGTACTTAAAAACGAAATTCTCAAAAGTTTGGGTTTCTTGTCCTTCATTGTCTTGTTTCGTAATTTGTTTTGACACTTCGGTGTTTTGATTAATTGGCCCGTTCAGCAACTTCAGTATTTTTGAAGCGCTTTAAACAATTTTTTATTGAGAGGTATTTGTGTTGAGTTTCAAAATTCTGATGCGAACAAAAAACTACGCTAAATAATGTAGCAGGCTTTAATATGATAGCAATAAGTCTTTTTTGTTTTTGCAATAACAACCACATCGACTAAGTTTTTAAGATTTAATGTAGTTTGCAGCTATCGTTCAGAAAATGTTCAAGACCTTACGCCTAAGCGCTGCAATTTATCAAAGCGCTTAAGTTTTCTGAATGGGCAATTGAAATGTTATGAATGTCAAAACTACAGCAAATAGGATGACAGATGATTGAAAATCGAGGCTCTCCCTAATTACTCCACCTTGGTTATTACACCATGCAACCACACAACCTGTGTGAATCCTGACTGTCAAGCCTAGTACAAATTTTTCATCTAAATAAAATTTTATGCAGCTACCTTCAATGTGGACGCTTAGGCCGCGGTTACACTGGATGCGGAAATTTGTTCGTACGAATTCTTAATAATTTGTTCGTGCGAATATATTTGAACAGAGTGGTTACATTAGACGCGACTTCGTTCATACTTTCAGTTGAAGTGCAATCCATCAGCTGTTTTTCTCCTTGTTTTCGTGCGACTGTTCTGATGAAAAACAAAATTTTTTGTTCGCATCAAAGCAGTCGTACAGATTCGTACGAATACGCACGAAGCATGCGTAGCCACTGTAACCGCATTCATATACACACATGCATTTGTTCAATTTTTGCAATTCTTACGAATACGTACGAATTCGTACGAACAAAAATCCGCATCCAGTGTAACCGCGGCCTTATATATTTCTCTTCAATTGATGTTTGATGGCATGCTGTATCATGTGAACGCAAAGCGATATTAACAGTCACACATGCTGTCAAGCTATGCTGTACAACATGAGAGATCATATGAACTGCCCTAATGTAACACACTAGTGTATCTTTCACTCTTACTGACATTGTGCTCTGTCAAAATTAAAAAATTATTTACGGAATTTTAAGCTCTAATAAACCAATTTAATGTTGTCATGCGGTTTGATGAAAAATTAAAAAAATTTTATAAAAGAATTAACTTTTTATAAGGCTCTTCTCTGCTTTATTATATTATAGTGTACAATCCCAAAATTAATGTTGAAATAGAATTTTTCGGTAATGCCTTTTTTTTTTTTGTCCTTGTGTGGGGCCAATATTTGATAAGTTTTTTTGCTCGTAGAAAAATCGAAGTACATATAAAAAAATTCCTTCAATTAACGACTTCTTCCAAAAAATCCTCCAGTGAACGGCTTTTTCCCAAATTTTTCAGTTTCTACAAGACCCACGGTTTTAACATTTCAAAAGCGGCCACTTGACAGCCCTAATTATCGTAGTTTTCACTATTTTGAATACACTCTGAAAGAAAAATTATCAAAAAGCTAAACCTGGCATCACTGCCACATTGTGTTTTGCATTGGATTTTATTTTGTTTGACAAAACCATGGTAGCCGCGATGGCAAATGATGCTTCTTCCTCTTCAGTTTTAGAGCTTCCAGCTGTCGAAATGAGATAGTTTTGTTTATTTCTGATAGCAATGGAGGTTGAACTTTCACATTGCTTTATTTTGAGTTTTATAAATTAATTGTACCTTAATAATTATATGTACCATGGGCAAATCTAATTAGCATCCTAGTGAATGCCAATTATCTCGAAGATTAGTATTAAATTTTATTTTTTGGATAAAATATATATTTAGATTAAACCAATTTTTCATTTAGTCAATTCAGTAACAAATGTAACAAACATTTACAAAAAAAAAAAAACATGCAAAAATTGTATTTTTCATCAAATCTTTCTAACGTTTTAGAACAATAGAAAAGAGGAAGGATATAATTTTCGATTACATATATAGTTTGAAACATTTGGGAAACGGTGTCTTAAAATATCTGCAGAAATTTGGCCAAAACTTGTTTACCCCAAGTATGATTTTAGGAATTTTATTCGTAAATTCAAGCCATCAATTTTTTTCGAAACCCTTATGATACTCTTAGTAAAGTACTAAATTGTATGTATTTATGTTTATTCAATATTATATTATATAAAAAAATCACATCCAATGTTGCAAGTACGTAATATTATAATAAATAACTTCGATACATAAACTGGATGTGCTTCAAAATTAAAAAATGTAAACTTTTAACTTAAATCCTAAATTCGTATAAATTGTTCACATATAAATTCTACGTAAATCTTTTGGCGTTGTGATCAAATTACATTGTGGGCATAATTTTCGTGCACCCAATGAACGTAACCAACACTCCTCACAATGGACATGCCAACATGATACTGAAATAGCAGGATTACGATATTCATCTAAACATATTAAACATTTAAATTTATTTTGAATGTGATTCTCGTAGTGACGTAATTTTGATTTGAGTGACTCAATTATTTGCAAATAGTTTTGTCTTTTCGTTATCAGCTCGTCACTAGAGTTTCCCTGAAATTTCATGTCTTCAGTCGTTGTGCTGAATTGCGCAGAGTGAGGAACGACGTCTGGATGAAAAACAGCTTCGGCAGGTTGAATATGATCACCAACTGTGGAGTTACCCGCAATCAAATGTCGCATATATGTAGCAACATTGTGATCATCATTGGAATTATTTATATCAATTACTGGAGGAATCACATCGTTTTCGGCATATTGAGCTGGTCCATATATGCGGGTATCATCCTCATCCACATTGAGATCTTCATCCTCATCAGCGTTGTGATTACTTATAACTGTGCCAACACCAAGCGAGGCATACCCACCCTGTAACAGGCTGGAGGCTCGTATGCGTTTCTGTCCCGCCCATTCATATTCTTCATATTCAGCATCGTCGCCGTCTTCAGAATTTTCATCAGAATTATCATCTGCGGTATGACGTCCATTTAAAGTTGCTGAACTCCGACGAAGGCATTGTTCCGCATGCCTTTGAATCTCATCATGTGGAAAGTTTAAGTTGCACACAGGACAAACGTGTTCTTGTTGTTGCTGCACCGGACGCTTCCGATGGCGCACCTAAAAAAAAATGTATCAATATATAAAAACATTAACATTAGTACTAATACGATGAATCTGCCTTTCGTTTGTTATACATTGTATATAGAGATATAGGCAAGCTGCCTACAAAGCGCCCATCCCTTTGTAAAAAGAATTTATAGTTGTGGCTGGAGTTGTGAGCATTACTGCCAACAATGAGTATAACTATTAAACGATGTTGTTTATAACATATTTGCCGCTGGATTGTGTAGCGTTTACACAACGACAAATTCTGTACTCAACCCCTTCGTTTTTCCAGTCTTTCGAACAAACAAGAATAATTTGCTAGTGTAAGTCAATCAACACTTAACATTTCATTGACCTGGGACACTGAACTAAATTGTACAAGCAAGTAAAAAAAGAGGTGTTTTTTAATAATAATTTAAACAATGTCATGTTAAAATTTCAAGCGGTATAAGATATCTTGCATTTGAAGGGGACATCGTGACAGATATCCAAATGTTCTTCATAAAAAAAATATTGAACTGTAGTTTGTTTCTATGGTTTTTTTGTGGCATGTTTCATTGCTCTTGTGATACTAGCGATTTAAATGACGGTATTCACACTATTTAAATTTTGGAAGCTTACTCTAAATCTCGATTGTCGATTTTTTTGAACTCTTCTAAAAACCGTCCAAGGCTTCCGAGATTCAGCATTTCTGCTTCCATTTGGCAGGTCGCATTCGGTGGGTTCTACTTGTTCTGCGCTCTCACCATTTGGTGCATCATACTTCAGCTGCATTTGCATTTGTTTCAGCTGCTCCAATTCCTCCTCACAATGTTTGGCCACTTCGTAGGGCTTCAGTGCGGCGTCACAGGACGGACAATGCACGACTTCTTCCGTATGTTGCATTCGAAAACGATTAATTGCGTCGGTTTTAGCCTCCATACGATTTACATTTGCTACTTGTAATTTCCTAAATTTTATAGCGATTCTTTATAATTTTATTGATTTTATTGTCTTTTTTATTCAAAACTAAGAAGCCAAGCGTTTATAAAACAACAAAAAATTTACGTACACAACTTAATTTGACAGCTGCCGAGGAGAACAACAAAAAAAAAGTGACAAATTGAACCAATCATTAGCGGCATACAGACCATCAAATTTTTGATTAAAATGTTTGTCAAACAATTTGATTAAAAAACTTAATGGAATTTGATGAGAATTTCTAGTACATTTTTGTCTCTTGAAAAAAGATTTCATCGAATGCACATCGCACTGATAAAAAATGGCAGGTTAATCCAATTTACTCAACATAATAGAAGGATCTGTTTGTTTTGATTTTAACTGTGATGAAAAATCTGATGGTGGTGTACATCCCTATAGAGTCAACGAGACTTTTCTCGTTATTTTCTCTTGTTACTCGTTACTGTAAACGACAATCATATTAAAACGACGTAACCATTGTGTAATAACCAAGGTGGAGTAATTAGGGAGAGCCTCGATTTTCAATCATCTGTCATCCTATTTGCTGTAGTTTTGACATTCATAACATTTCAATTGCCCATTCAGAAAACTTAAGCGCTTTGAGAAATTGCAGCGCTTAGGCGTAAGATCTTGAACATTTTCTGAACGATAGCTGCAAACTACATTGAATCTTAAAAATTTAGTCGATGTGGTTGTTATTGCAAAAACAAAAAAGACTTATTGCTATCATATTGAAGCCTGCTACATTATTTAGCGTAGTTTTTTGTTCGCATCAGAATTTTGAAACTCAACACAAATACCTCTCAGTAAAAAATTGCTTAAAGCGCTTCAAAAATACTGAAGATGCTGAACGGGCCAATTAATCAAAACACCGAAGTGTCAAAAAAAATTACGAAAAGAGACAATGAAGGACAAGAAACCCAAACTTTTGAGAATTTCGTTTTTAAGTACGCCACCTTGGTTATTACACCATGGACGTAACCAAAAACCGTAATTAATGCCGAGTTTTGAAGTTATCTTTCTTGATCTTCTACTATCCCATATCACAGAGGATATCACATGTTATAAAATAGCACATGTATGCATTCCCCAAGCGCAGTAGGTTATGCTCGCATGCTTTTTCTTACAAAAATTTGATAGATCAACAATTATAACATGAAATCACGGCATAACGTAATCAATAACGGGAAATTTTTCAGTTCGATTGCGATTTGTCCGTCAATGTTTGCTTATATTTTTGTGTTTTTTTGATTTTACATTTTCATATATTTGTAACAGGTCAACTAACTAAAATTGTTCTTAATAATAGCTTAGATAGTGTCCGCTAATAAATAATTATCGAAATATTACTAAAAATTATTGAAATTATTAATGAAGACATGATTGCTACTTGTATTGTAAATGAAATGAAGTTGGCCACGATACGTCACTATCCGATACACACGACACATCACACTACGAGCGCATAATCGGGTGACCGTCAGCGAATCACGTAAGAAAACCCGAGCAAAGGAAAAGTGAAAAGTTTTCCATCGTCTACCGTCAGAGAATCTCGAATGTTTATTTGTTGTGCACACAATTTTTTGGGAAAACAAATTTTCAATTTTATTTTTAATTTATTTTCATTAATAATTTTGTAATCATCATAACGAAAAAAGTACGAAAAGTGTTTGGGTAAAGTATTTACTAAAAAATAAAATGAATATTAAAAAATATAAATAGTGAAAAACGTGAACGAAATAATAACAAAAGTGAAAATGGGTGAACTTTAAACAAGCGAAAAAAAAAATGAAAATTCGTGGGGACAAAGTGAAAAAAGAAAAAGGAAAAAGCAATTTGTCGCCATTTTGATCTGCGACATTTAGTAGGAATGAAAAATTATAATATCAATATTAAAGTGTAACTAATCGGTGCAAACAATTCTAGGACTACAGCGAACATTTTTAAAAAGTGTGCGAAAAAATTCGTGTAATCCTTACGAGAAAATCAATCGAAATGTCGAAAAAAGAAATTGACAAGAATGATGTTGCCAAGGCTCCACAGCAGCAGCTGCAGCAGCAACAATCACTGCTCATCGGCAACATTAACAACAACAAAATACTAGGCGGATTTAGTTCCTTTGATTGCGATTCTTTGCCCGATTACTCTGAATTTGATTCTGAGTCTGTGACATTGGATTACTTCAAGGAAAGGTACCGTTGATAAGTAGAGGGATGAATAGAGACCAAGGATGTGTTGTTTTTCATGCATTTTCCTTGATTTCGATTTTATTTTGCATTCATTACTTTAATTATTCTATTTACAAGAATATTTTCCTTGCATTACATTATTGTTTGTTGTTCTTGTTGCCCTTGTTTTTCATATATTTTATAATCAAATCAAATGATTACCACTCCAAGCAAGAAAAAGTGGAAAAATCGGGCCTTCACTCATGCCTTTGCTATAAATAGTTTTATTTTTGTTGCTGCTGTGTTATATCGAAATTGTTTTTGTCACAGCATTTCATTTATTGCTTTTGTTTTTATTCTATTGTAGTTTTCCTATGCTTCGCAAATATTTTTCTAGTGTCTGTAATGTTTTTCGAAACATTTCTTGTTAACATATTTTTGATGGAAGTACAGTCAACCCGCGGTAATCCGGCACCCGATTTTATCTCACCATTTTCATAATTTGTCGGATTACAACGTGCTGCTTTTTTAAAAATTCCGGACTACAAGGGGACGGTGGCAGCACTCTATAGTCCGACAAATTTAATAATCCAACACCGCGTTGCAAAACGTTTGTCGGACTACCGCGAGTCTACTGTACTTAGAGCAAATACGTAGGTGACACCAGTCTTGGCATCCATTACATTGAACCGATAATAATGAACATTTCCGAATTAAAAATAATATGATTTAATTTGCACTTCCACAAAATGCTTACCGCGAGTGATTTTTTTCCAAATTGTACTAGTTGGAAACAATTAAGAGTGAAATTTACTGCAATAAATCGCCTCTCTGACGATCGCAAATTTTCGCTCGAGCCCGACCCAGGACCAAATGAGAATTAAAAAAATCAAATTTATTCAAACATGTTTTTAGCTTTTAATAAACCAAAAATGTGACACCAGGAATCCAAAAAAACACCAAACATATTTCAGCATTATACGTGAACGCACCCTAGTAAAGTAATTCGAGTAATTTCAATAGAAATTAGAGTTTCAAATACGACTACACTAAACGTGTAGTTTCGATACCCTGGGAATGTAAAAAGATATTGAGAAAGAACATTTGTTTCTTTACCAAATCTATTGAAATTCTTCAAAAGCATTATTTTCCATAAATGCTTTCTTTTAAACTTTCGTCGTGCAGCATGAAACTTAAAACTGTTTTAAAAAGATACATATAAAAGTAATGCTTAAGAATATTAATTTGTTTTGTTGTTAAAGGGAAACAAAATTGAAATTATAACAGTTTGAATGCATTTCTTTTTTGCTTTAGTTCCTTAAAAATTTGTTAATGACTTAATCTTAAAATAACCACTGGCATATGTCTAAAAAGCTACTATACTAACATTCCGCTTTTGGATCACATTTTTAAGCAATTAAGAGCTAGCAGTGTTAGTTTACTAAACGTCAATAGCTGCTGATTTGTCAGCATAAACCAGTGACATGATATTGAAGACCGATTTACTGCATAATTTTTCGAAATAATTCATGAAACCTGTTTGTCTTTGCCGCAACAAGTATTATTTGCACAAATGGTATATCATCCGTCATATCTTGATTAAAATAATCTCTTGAGTTATTAAAATTGTGCTAACTAATATCTCATTTAAAAGGCTAACTAACTATGTATTTACATCATTAATTGTACGAAGTACCTATACATTTTTTACTTACTGTTATATCACTAGGTATATGTATGTCATTATGTGCCAGTATTTTGTTCATTAACAAGAAAAAATACGTATTGAAATAGAGCTAAACAAATGAGAACAGTAAATGTAGTTTAGTTTTAACAACAATTTGCTTCCGGTATTCTCGTATTTGTAATGCCTTGTCGTTTGTTTCTTTTATGTCAAAAAAAAAAAATTTTCCCATTCTTTATTGTAGTGTTGCAACATCATAAAACATTAAGCAACAGACTTAGAGTACGAGTGTACGAGGCTAACGATCGTGCAATCGCACATAATATTTAAATAAGTTGTCGTAATAATGAGTAATTCGTTTCTGGTTCAAATCTAGTTGAAGCATTTAAAAAGATAAATTACCTGCTTATGTTCGGCTTGTTCCAAATTATTACCGCGTTTATAGCCACACGATCTACTTTAATGCTTTTCATCAAAAATTGTAAAACTTAAACAGAAATAGCACAGTCGATACAGGTTTAAACTTCGGAACCTGGTAAAATAGATTGTGAAATCAGTTATTTGAATATATTCTGAACCAAATGTGAAACTAAAATACAGGGCGGTTAGACATGGTCATTTGATAATCAAAGTATGCTCTACTGAGGAATTCATGAGAGTTATCCAGTTGCGAGTATAAAACGAGCAAAATATTCTGTTTTGTTCAGAGTAATAAACGAGTATTTTAATTTAATTTTCTTAAAATTAGAAGTAGAAGAGAAGTCCAAATTTTTTTTATATAAATTAACTATAGGATCCTAAAGAAGTATACAAAGAGTCTTCCAATTAAAGTAATACAAAATTACTCCGCCTCAATAATACGCAATGTTAAATAGCAGTTTAAACTAAACAAAAACGTGGAAAAGTGATACACACAAAGGCATATTTTGGAGTCAACTAGTTAGGTCGGGACTATGCGCTTCCACAATTGCTATACTAGCGAAGGGTTGTCATTCAATAGATCAATCGTTTGCATTTATCCACTTTATTTTTTTTATTTCTAAATTAAAATCTTAAATCATCATATGTGTCATGCAATGTGAAAGTGGTGTAGCTCCATATTTTTAATAAACATTTTTTTTTTGCTTAATGGTAATCAAATTTAGTGACATTTTTTGTTATAAAAATGAAGTAACTCCAATAATTGCACTAAAATCTCCTTTATAAAAGTTAAGTTACATCAAAATTCAATTTCAAGGAGACAATTCACTTTTACAATGAACGACAGATATGACAGATTATACAATGACTCAGAAAAATCTTCCACACCTACGTCAGTTCAGTGTACATTTACAGATTTCGTCTGACTAAACAAATGTTAACTGCTTCCAAAAACGCGTAAGTTCATTCAATAAAATGAGCCTTATCAGATGATGAAATAAAACAATAACCCCCGCACAAAAAACTCTTGTTTATCGTTTGCCAATTATTTCGAGCACACTTTCGAATTCGGCCAATTTATTGTTTAAATATAGGAGACTTCACAGGAAATCGAAGGCAGCAGCTTGTTTGTTACAGTAGTGAAAAAAATATAGCTTTGAATCAGAAATCTATATAAAAGTTATATTGATAAACGCACATACATATATGTTTTCCTTACATGAATCGCACCATTACTCATTTTGCACTTACATACGCATATTTAATTAAAAGCAACAAATAATATTGTTATTCGTTATAAGAAATCAAACCTAAGTATTTACACTTGTTCCATTTGGGCTTTACTTTTATATATATTTTAATTAGCTAACGCATGTCGGATTTTTTGTTACACTTAAATATCAAACTAACATACTTAAGTCGCTACATTTCTGTTTGTATTTTATTGACAGATTTAATTGAATGTTTTTATGTAAGCATTGAAAGTAAAAGCCTAAAACTAACGCAGAAGCATTTAAACTGTTCGCCAATTACAAACAAATATATTTATAAGAAAACGCAAAGCTCCTTAGCAAGTAGAAACTAAGCATTAGACATTGTCAAATCGTACACATACAAATTGAACGAACCAAACAAAAAAGGATAAAAGAAACTTGAAAAGGTGTGTATTACTTGCAGTTGTGTCTTGTTATAATTTAAAACTAATTCAGCAAGACAAAGGTTTCATTACGATATTGATATTTGAAAAGTCTTCGATATCAATATCGTAGCGAATATTTTGATTAGCTACATCCAATATTCTAATAAAATTTATTGTTACTTTTTTGGTTTCTACTCACATCAGCTCCAGACGTCCATCACCATCAAAAATGGCGCCGACAACAACTATTGAAACCATAACAATAACGAGACCATTAAAGGTAATCGCACAGTTTATATTAGGACAATTTTTATTAAATTGTTCTACGATTTGAAATTATATTTTTGCAGGTCATTGCATTTATATGCGGCGTCATTGTTGTGCTGTTAATGATAATGGCATTGGCATCAACCGATTGGTTAATGGCAGAAGGTTGGCGTCAGGGTCTATTTGTACACTGCATCGAAGAAGATGTTTTGCCTCCTCTTCCATTTAATTTACATGATCCGCCAGGCTGTTATGCTAGCAGAGATGTTGGTATGTTGAGTTTTAAATTGTTAATTGTATCGTATACTCTTTGGAAATTTTCTTAAGACACTTGTTCTTATATTTACAGCGTATATTAAAGCCACAGCTGCCCTTTGTATTATCACATTGATAACAGATGTTATTGCCACGATTTTGACTGGACTCGGTTTAAAGACGCAAAACCATAATTTAAAATACAAATTTTATCGAATTGCAGTCCTTGTTATGCTGTTGGCATGTAAGTATTTGCTTAGATAATTCTAATTGTTTCAAGAGAAACAACATAATTTAGGTGAATAAAATTTCTAGTCGAAAGAATGGCATTTAAGAGGTATTCGCCTTATTTATCCGAAAAGTGACACTTTTTTATTTCATTGTAAAGTACAAAATGTCAGTAAAATGTGTCCACGACTTTGCTGGCAAACGCCAATAAGAGCGGCCGATTTAGTTTTTAAATAATAAATATTCTTCGAAAATTGTTCACAGTTCTGCTAACAAAATAAGAAATGTTTTCAGGTTTATCTAACTAAGAAATGATAAACATGAAAAAAAAAATATAAAGCATTTAAAACCTTAAAAAATGTAAAGGGAGAAATATCCACAAGAAACACTTGAATGATGATGCCACGAATTTCATCCTCTGTGTTTAAAAAATTTTTCTGTGTTAGATTAGCGCCATGTTTTGTTGCGTTTTATTCGTCAACCACTGCTTAGCAAATGAAATTATAGTATACTTGCGATATATACATAATAAGTTTGTATTTTTTCTATTATGCATTTTGAAATGAAAATAAGAAGAGCTATTACGCTGGAAAATAATTATTTAAAATGTCAGGCGGCAAAAAGAAGCAATTTGAAATAAAAAAGATGAAAGAACAAGTACTCGTATAAACTGGGAGTAGGAAACTTAACAAGTTGGTAATTTTAGACGCACATACATAGCGATTTGGTGAATAAAACATAGTTATTATATCTGAATCGGCTGAAACTTACATATTTATTTGTAAATTCTGCGATCATTTATCATTTTTGAGTAATTTATGTTTTCGATTGGATAAAAACCGTGCAATCAATTTAAAAAAAATATATTTAAAAAAATAACTAATCTTTTTATGAAATTCTGATTATTTGTTAATTTAAATCAATTGAATTCGATTGGATATACATACATTGTTTCGATAAAATTACATTGAATTGAAACTATTAAATAAAAATAGGAATATAACGTCTATCAAGCAATATTTGAAGCCTTTAAACTGTATGCCATTTTTGAGCTTTTTAAACAAAAATCTTACACAAAAAAAACTAAGCTAGTTAAACTCGATGCTCACTTTTTAATTACATTGACAAAATTAATTCGTTTAATTTAATAAATTCTTGATTTTTTTTTTGGTTGTTGCTATAATTTGTTTCTTTAAATAACCCTGAATTACTTTTACAATATATTTATAGTGCTTGCCGTTTTGTCAGCATTAATAATTTATCCAGTTTGTTTTGCTGGTGAACTTAATTTGGGTATGAAAATAGTGTAATTATAAATAGTTATTTAAAAATCTCACAAATTTGTTTTAATTTTACTATAGCAAATCGACCAATCTGGGAATTTGGTTGGGCATATGGCGTTGGTTGGGGTGCTGCCATATTCTTATTTGGAGCCGTTGTTCTCCTGCTGTGTGACAAAGAATCAGAGGAAATCTATTATAAGGAAAGAAAAATTGTACATGAAAACCAAATGCGCGCCTAGGCCAGGCCGCACGACCTGCCTGACGTCGTTCTTTAGACTTAAGTATTTGATTATAATTACAGTGCTATCACATCAAGTTTTTACATCCTCATTATCAATCATTTACATCTTCCTAACATGACAATTTATTACCCTTTTTTATTTAACAAAACAACGTTATATGAAAACCAAACAAGAAATAATGAAATTTATTTGGCAAAAAGTTTATGTCAATGTTTAAAGCATTGAAAATTGAAATAAATTTTCGGAAAATTATACAAATATATATACATATATGCAACAAAATTTGATTAAATTCATATACATACATTTGACATTATTCATATACGAGTACATAATACGTAACCAAATACATACACATGCAAGCATTTCAATTAAACGAAGCAACAAGTTCTATTACCCATACATTATAATAAACAAAGTAAAAAAAAAACTATTTGTCCCACAGATTAGACATAATTATTAAATGTTCAAAATTACGCTTGAACTTTATCCAAATTTGGACAAATTTTTCTGCCGCGGCAGCCACATTCGTCGTCAAGAAATGTCTGAATAATTGTTGTCTAGACACACGAATCTTGATAAAAAATTAGATAAGATGTAAAGGAAATGTCGGCTTTGATTGTATAGGCATCGCGATACATTCATTTTTGAATGGGATGGAGGTGATTTTACAAAAAAAAAAAATTTCTGGATTATTTCTATTGCTTGCTGAAAGAATCCAAAGCGAAATATGTCCTCGATCCGGAGTATCGCGCAGTGAGAAATGCCGCAGGTTTGCAGCTATACAATAAATCATTTCGATCCAATTTGTTTGTGCACAATATGATGTGCTTTCCAACAATATTTGGACGGTTGCGGACGTATCTCAAACGTCGCGCACCCACAATTCAATCGTATGCAACGTTGGACTATCTATTTAATAAAAATAGGAAGCAACAACCAAATCAGGAATTATTAAATTTTTTACGTAAGCAAAATCCATGGAATTTCGTACAATTTTTTTTTTTAAATTGTCAAAATGCAATGAGATGCAAAATTGGAAAAATTTTGCTTTAATTCCGATTTGCATGTATTGGGCGGATCATTACGTAAGAAATTTAACAATTCCTGATTTGAAGTTCGTTGGTACTTCTTTTATTAAATAGATAGAACAGCATTGCATACGATTGAATTGAGTGGGCGTCCAAATATTGTTGGCAAACATCACAACATGTTTACAACAGCAGCATCCACTGCAAAACTGCGGACTCTGGAGCTAGCTGTTTTACTTTAGCACCTTTAAGCAAGCAATACAAATAATCCAAAAACTTCATTTGTAAAATCAACTCGATCTCATTGCTCATCATCATCATAATCATCGAAAACGAAAAATTTGTTTGCAGAGGCATTGCGATTGATAATGAAACAAAGCCGACGTTTCAATCACATACTTTATTTTTGTGAATGATTAGTCTGCCCAGACAACAATTATTCAGACATACACTCATGACGACATGCCTCTGATTTTTTGTTAAAGAAATATCGAAATCTTAAGTTGCACTATTGCAAAAAAATGTATAACTTAACTGTTTCCATTAATGGAAATAGTTTAAGAACTAAGGAATACCTTTTTTCTTATCCAAAAACATGAAAGAAAAACACTGTCGGTAGTTGCTTGTTCTGTCGTTATCTCTAAGAGTTGTTATTTGTATATTTTATTTCTTTCACCTTAGCTTACTTTTTTCATCATTATTTTTATGTATAATAGAATGCTGCAGCAAAAAAAAAAAAAAACAGCGGGGCTAAGCTGCACTAATGCAGCTAATGCCACAAACAGCCGCTGGACGGTCTGCTATCGCATTCCGTTTAACATTTCGATGTTATGTACAATAGTTTAAAATATCCTTGCGAAATAATCCCGAATATTATATTTTAATTTAATTTAAAGCGTAAATATATACAACACGCATTATTGTTTGATTAATTTGTAAGAACCACGGCTTATTTTATTTATATTTAAATATTAATTTATTATAAAATTAAGTTGTTTATTGTTTTATACAGACTTATGTATACATATCAAAAATATTTACAATTATATAATTTATTAAAAAACGCTTTTGAGCATTAAAATAAGAACTTCGGTAACTTTTTTTTTATAAAAGCAAACGTTGGTGGTCATAAATAAAGTTAATAAATATTTATGTATGCAAAGTCAATGAATTTTGAATATTAGCAATAAACATGAATGGTTTCTATTGTTTTTCTCGAACCAGACTATGTGCTTCCTATTTTATTAAAAATATAGTTTTTAATACCAGACATGATTGGGCCAAGTAAACAGGTTTCGGGCTTACCATCCCAGAATCTTTATTCTGGTCCGCAATAAACAAAAACATTCTGTGTGCAATGCATATGTAATTTTATTAATGGCTCTAACTTAGCTTTCATAGATACTTTTTTAAATACCCCTTTTAAGTGCAATTTCATTTGTGTTTTCAAATATTAATTTAATTTGAATTCACCAAAAAATGGCTTATACAGAAAGCCAATAACACTTTTCAAGTATGAGATATAAAGATTTGTTTTAATAAGAAACGTTAAAACTACACCATTCTGAATAAAACTCGAATAAATTAATGTTCTTTTGAGCTTCACGACCAGCTGCTACTAAAAAAATCACCTGAAATCAGTTCAAAAATAGCGCACGAAATTTGCATTCTAAAAATGTTGCAGCTACTGATGTTGCAAGCTCTTGTTATTATTACATAAATAATTTTTTTTTTAATTTTGCTTAACTTTATTCAAACGAACAAGTCCTGCCAATAATAATTTAATTTTGTAGTTAACGCACTAATGGAAAATAAGCATAGAAATCACTGTTAAATGTGATTTTTTTTTGTGTTCATAAAATAAATTCTGTATTCCCATTAATCCAAAGCTATATAAAATATGAAAGAAATAGCTGTGTTCAACTTACTCAACAATCTCATCCTACATGTTAAAACGCATACGTATTGGTGTGTGTAGACTTAATTTGTCCTTGTTTTCCAAAATTAGCATGCAATTTGTAAAATTAAAAATATTCAACAACTATAAGTAAAAATTGATCAAATCGTAGGCAGGAACGTGCGGTGGTAAATAAATGTGAAAAAACAAAAATATGTTAAAGATAGTAAGAAGAAAAAAACCAAAATATAAAATTATTAATTGAAATAATGTACTTCTTTTAATGTACAAAAAAGAAAATTAAATTAAAATTAATAAAAAATAATTAAAAACTAACATTAAAAATTTATAATGATATTAATTAAACAAAGAATTTTCTAGTTTCAAAATTTGTATTGCTAGTGATTTATAATGATGTTTACACAACACTTTTAACCAAATTTTCTTCTGCTTATTTTAATAATCAAAATAAAACTTACACTTTTTCTGTTCAACCTTTTGTTTGTATATAAAAACGAATCGTTCTAAGTAATACGAATACGAAACTCTACTGAAAAAAAAAAAAATTATAGTATATCTATTATATAAAAAGTCAAATAATGATATTAATAAATAATAAAAACATATACATTATGTGTCGTCCCAATTTTAAGTATAAATAGCGTTTTATTTGCAAATTTCTTTAAGCTTGTACTACAGCAAAAAGCAGAAGAGAGACAAAATACCTTAGACCTACAGCAATCATCTATCTGGAAAATCTCTAAATTATTAACATCCACAAATAGTTTATCCGCATCCTATGTCCGTTTTGTCCGATGGCTATATCTCCGAAACCAGATCCGAGCGAGACTTTTTGATTTCATATTTATCCTTAGAATTTAAAGCACATAAGAAAAGATTGGTTTAATAAATATTGGTGTATTCAACTCAACACTCGATGTATTTTTTACCATTGACATCATGTTTTAATTTGATGAAACAGACACTGCACTCGTGAAATGAGACTATATAGTACATGTTTTGCTATCTATTATGATCTCGTCTTACTTCATTTTCTTGCTTGCTTATTTCAATCAAGCAGTGTTCACTGAAGTAGAGTGCACTACTGTTGACGAAAAAGGGAATGCATTCGTGCAGAGCTCTAATAGATAGCGTAGCTTTATTAATTCAAAAAGGTATCTTATAAAGTTTTGCACAAAACTCTGCAAAAAGTTTTAATTACAAAAAATAAAAATAAAACTTTCGTCAGCATATCGGCCCTAAAATGCTTGGAATACGGAATTTGACCACATTTATTTAAAAAACGCATAATTAATGATCAAAATCTGAAAAGTAGGTCGGAAATAATTAAAAAGGCACTACAGTTTTTATTTCCTCTACTGAATAATTTTGCCCCACAGCCCTCTCTGGATATGGCTGCCTTTGGTATGATACTGCCCTGGAAGTATTTGTAACAATATTTCGCGAGAATTGAGATGCACATTTGCGGAAATTTTTATGATATCTATAGTCAAAATTGCGCAAACTGTTAGCATTTTTATGAAATTGATTTGTCTATGTGTTGCAATTTATAAAATCAACAAACGAAAAAACTATTCGCACTATCTTACAACATTGAAACGCAACACCTCGACCCACTCTTGGAAGAATTCAATGACCGTCAACGGGAGCTTCCTTAGGTGCTCAAGTGGTCACCTGAGTTTTACTGAAAGTCGCATTTAAGTTTTCTCAGTATTGTAAAAGATGGTACCTTAATAATGATTTCGATTGATGCATTAACAAATGACGGACCTAGAACCAGAGAGGTACAAGTGCAAAACTCAAATTTTTTAAAAAAACTGATTAAATTTTAAGTTGAAAATGCCGCCAACAAGTTATAAATGACAATAGACCAATTAAATGTACTATTGCTGCTCCGTAAAAAATAAAAACTAACTAACTACTACTACTGAAAAGAAAATTCCACTTAATTTTATTGAGAAGTACTTTTGAAGCACTTGCACTCATCTGGTCCTAGATCCGTCAAATATAATATACAGTTCTATTTTAAAAACGTCCTTGGACCATTGTCCATGGATCATTGCATTATGAAATGTTAAAACACGATTATGTTTTGGTAGTTGTTTCAAATTCATCGGAAATCACCATAAGCTAGTCATAGACTAAAAACAGTAAGAACTGTTGTGCCCACAACTCTTTTGTAGGGAAATGCAAATTCTCCTATTTATAGTGGGTGTAATGTTATTCAAATTTGTGTGTGTGCTCAAGAAATGGTTTGCATCGACATTATCTGCGGGCTAACCGTAAAGCTTTGTAAGAAGGATTTGATATATTGCACTCAAATAGAAATGTTTGTCATGGATGTTTTCTCTTGCATATATGGTAACAATTCTCGTCATTACTTAAGGCATCACAGCGACTTTATATAATAATTTTTTTCAATTTTACAAATAGAATGACACCCAATCACAATCGGTGCACTAGAAGCGACACAATTCCATTTTGAAAGCACTCGTAGTTTCAGTACACCAGCAGATAAATTGCCCCCAAAAAATGCAATTTTTTTTATCAATTTGCGCTGCCAAGCAATGATCCTGAAATATCCGTAAAAAAAGAAATGACCTTTCCTAGTTTTTTTTTTTTGTAAGCTTTGCTGAAATATACGTAGAACAAATCGAATAGCATATTTTTTTTTGTTTTAGTAAATATTTAAAAATGTTGGTGTCCATAAGGAAAAGCCATTAAACGATTTTGCTGGTTCTTTTAGCGCAATTAATTTGTTTTAAGCAATTTTAATACTTTAATATCTTGATATTTAATTGGAATATCGTGATCATTTTTATTGGAGATTGAGGCCAAGCGTCTAAGGAATAATGTTGTAACAGTTTTCGAAATGCGCGAACATTGAAAACAACTATCGTTTGACAAGTCTCTTCCACTTCCCCGGTACAGTTTTTTTTTGATTGATTCTAGTAGATTGATTCAGCTGTGGCTGTGGCTGTGGCTGTGGTCTTATTGTAAACCTTGTTAAGGTTAATTTCGGAAAATCTTCAGTAAAAAAGAAAAAAATAATCCTTTAATATTCAATATATTGTTGTTTAATCAACTTTACGAAAAAGTTGTATATAGTTACTTATAAATTAAAATTAATAAAAGTACATACTTGTTATCAGTGGTCGCTGCCGCCTTTCTTGTTGTTGTTGTTGTTGTGGCTGTGTTGTTTGTGGCTGTGTTATTTGTGGCTGTGGCTGTGTTGTTTGTGGCTGTGGCTGTGTTGTTTGTGGCTGTATTGTTTGTGGCTGTGGCTGTTGAACTTTTTTATATAATTTTTTATTTAAAGTTAACAAATTTCTCCTTTGTTGTTGTTGTTGTGGCTGTGTTGTTTGTTGTTGTTGTTGTTGTGGCTGTGTTGTTTGTGGCTGAGGCTGTGGCTGTGGCTGTGGCTGTGGCTGTGGCTGAGGCTGTGGCTGTGGCTGTGGTCTTATTGTAAACCTTGTTAAGGTTAATTTCGGAAAATCTTCAGTAAAAAAGAAAAAAATAATCCTTTAATATTCAATATATTGTTGTTTAATCAACTTTACGAAAAAGTTGTATATAGTTACTTATAAATTAAAATTAATAAAAGTACATACTTGTTATCAGTGGTCGCTGCCGCCTTTCTTGTTGTTGTTGTGGCTGTGTTGTTTGTGGCTGTGTTATTTGTGGCTGTGGCTGTGTTGTTTGTGGAGGTGGCTGTGTTGTTTGTGGCTGTGTTATTTGTGGCTGTGGCTGTGTTGTTTGTGGCTGTGGCTGTGTTGTTTGTGGCTGTGGCTGTGTTGTTTGTGGCTGTATTGTTTGTGGCTGTGGCTGTTGAACTTTTTTATATAATTTTTTATTTGAAGTTAACAAATTTCTCCTTTGTTGTTGTTGTTGTGACTGTGTTGTTTGTTGTTGTTGTTGTGGCTGTGTTGTTTGTGGCTGTGGCTGAGGCTGTGGCTGAGGCTGTGGCTGTGGCTGTGGCTGTGGCTGTGGTCTTATTGTAAACCTTGTTAAGGTTAATTTCGGAAAATCTTCAGTAAAAAAGAAAAAAATAATCCTTTAATATTCAATATATTGTTGTTTAATCAACTTTACGAAAAAGTTGTATATAGTTACTTATAAATTAAAATTAATAAAAGTACATACTTGTTATCAGTGGTCGCTGCCGCCTTTCTTGTTGTTGTTGTTGTTGTGGCTGTGTTGTTTGTGGCTGTGTTATTTGTGGCTGTGGCTGTGTTGTTTGTGGAGGTGGCTGTGTTGTTTGTGGCTGTGTTATTTGTGGCTGTGTTGTTTGTGGAGGTGGCTGTGGCTGTGTTGTTTGTGGAGGTGGAGGCGTCATTTCAAGTGCTGTTTAAAATGGAAATTTTATTAGAACATAGGAATATACTTAACAATCTATAAAAACACTTACTTTCTCCGCCAACAACAACCGAATATTGGGGTGCTGGTGCAGTTGAGTCTATCCTTGCCTCTATTTTTATAAGAGGAGGATACTCAACTGCACCAGACCCATGTTGTTGTCTTCGTTGCTTTTTTTGTTGTTGCAGCTGCTGCTGTTGTCGTTGCTGCTGCTGTTGTCGTTGCTGCTGCTGTTGTTGTTGTTGCTGCTGCTGCTGCTGCTGTTGTTGTTGTTGTTGTTGCTGCTGCTGCTGCTGATGTTGTTGTTGCTGTTTTTTTGGTTTATGGAATACAATAGACTTTTGTTTTTTTTCCATTTTCCTCCTAATGATTAAAAATTTAGAATAAGTTGTATCTACTAAATAAAATTTTAAATAAAACAGGTTTACGGGAAATTCAAGGAAGCTAAAAAAGCACCAGTGGGCGTGGCACCTTCCAAACAAGTAAAATACGGTAAGTGGCATATTTATCGAAATATGTGAGCAATCATACTAAAATTTGGAGTAAGAGGTTTGCTTATGGAAAGCTATTTCTGGATCAAAAACCGGGCTGAATTGTACCAGTGGGTTTTGCGGTAGCTCCTTTATGATATAAGGCTGTTTTAATCGTTATAAGCAGGGAGTTCTTCGTAAAATCAATGGAATAATAAAATCAAGAGATTATTTTAACATTTAAGTGGCCTTATACCCACCCAGTCTGGAAAAGTTCGGCTAGGAACCAAACGATATCATCCCTTTGCAGGATAATGACCCTAAGTTTATGGCTAAAATTACAATGAAAAGGCTTCGAGACCAAAATATTTCCTGCTTGGATTGACCAGCACAGTCACCGGAAATTATACCCATTGAAAATTTGTGGAATATCTTTTTAAAAGAAATACCCACGAGTCAAATAACCCCACAAAATCTGGACGAGCTATGGAAGGTCGCCAATGGACAATGATGGTCCGTGATCATTACTCAAATTCTAGACAAATTGAAAGCGAGTATGCCTAAGGAAATACACTTCACCACTAAAGCCAAAAGCGGCCACATTAAATTTTTAATAAATGATTTAAAATGTTTTTTTATTACTTTAAGTTACAAAACTGTTCACAAAAGACTAAACTATAAAAATAACTACCCAAGTTAAACAAAATGTGAAATATTTTAGTTTTGATTTTTTTTTTAGCTAGAATAAAGAATTTGCAAATTTTCTGCATACTTTTTTTTTAAAACCTTTTCTACAAAAAAAAAAATACAGCCTTAAAACCAGAAATATGTTTTTTTGTGAACACTTTTGTAATCATAATCAATTTCTTTCAAATTGTTTTTAGTTTGTTTTCGTCTTTTCAACCATATTCAATATTTTTTAAATATTAACTGAACAAATTGTCGGCCACTTTCGGATTTAATGCGTCGCAATAAATTGTGTAAGCTAACATCAACATGCATGTAGTAGTAGTAGTAGTAATAATTTTTTTGAAAAATGTATCCTTTTATTTGTTTTTTTTTTGCTACAAAATGCAAGGATAGATTGCATTTTGGAAGGAATGAAGAAAATTTGTATATTTTTAATAAATATTACACATAACATACCTAGCACTATCCAATAAAATATATAAAATGTCTTTTTAATTAAAAATTCCACAAATAAAACACTTCTCACACAAAAAAATTTAACAGATTATTCAAAAGTATCTTGCACCAATAATAAATAACGATATGTATCTTTATTTATACCATATCAGGGATATCACATCAAATTTTTCTAAGAATAGGCCAGTTCACATTATCAAACAAGCTATCCGTACATGGCTTGATAACATGTCTGACAGTAAATATTGTTTTGCGTTCACAAACCTGACATTCAAAGGTAATGCTTTCAAATTCAATTTATTAATATATTGTTAATTTTTTTTCATTTTCATAGATTTTTTTACCTGGAATGCCGGCTGGCTACCGCCGCATTCCAATACTTCACTTGCAGTAGAAATATCTACTGCTATTCAAACCTGACATTCAAAGGTAATGCTTTCAAATTCAATTTATTAATATATTGTTAATTTTTTTTCATTTTCATAGATTTTTTTACCTGGAATGCCGGCTGGCTACCGCCGCATTCCAATACTTCACTTGCAGTAGAAATATCTACAGCTATTCAAACCTGACATTCAAAGGTAATGCTTTCAAATTCAATTTATTAATATATTGTTAATTTTTTTTTATTTTCATAGATTTTTTTACCTGGAATGCCGGCTGGCTACCGCCGCATTCCAATACTTCACTTGCAGTAGAAATATCTACTGCTATTCAAACCTGACATTCAAAGGTAATGCTTTCAAATTCAATTTATTAATATATTGTTAATTTTTTTTCATTTTCATAGATTTTTTTACCTGGAATGCCGGCTGGCTACCGCCGCATTCCAATACTTCACGTGCAGTAGAAATATCTACTGCTATTCAAACCTGACATTCAAAGGTAATGCTTTCAAATTCAATTTATTAATATATTTTTAATTTTTTTTCATTTTCATAGATTTTTTTACCTGGAATGCCGGCTGGCTACCGCCGCATTCCAATACTTCACTTGCAGTCGAAATATCTACTGCTATTCAAACCTGACATTCAAAGGTAATGCTTTCAAATTCAATTTATTAATATATTGTTAATTTTTTTTTATTTTCATAGATTTTTTTACCTGGAATGCCGGCTGGCTACCGCCGCATTCCAATACTTCACTTGCAGTAGAAATATCTACTGCTATTCAAACCTGACATTCAAAGGTAATGCTTTCAAATTCAATTTATTAATATATTGTTAATTTTTTTTCATTTTCATAGAAATAGCGGGGCTAACTGCAAAGCAGTACTGCCACAAACCGCTAGGCGACTTGCATCATTTTATTATGGCATTTCGCTTAACATTATGTTAATCATAGTGTTATAAATAAGAACGAAAAAGGATTTTTATTTATCACAAATCAATTATTTTTTTTAGAAAAAGTAATTTTTACAATTTAATTACATAAGAAAGATTTTATGTCTTTTAACAAATGTTGCAATTTAAAAATAATTTGTTATTATAATATATTTAGTTTGATCAATTAAAACTAAAAGAAGAAAACAATAAATATGTAAACCAAATATTAAACAAAATATCTAAGAATACTATACTCAACAAAGGTATTGCAATTACGAGTGATTACGATTGCTTGGCTTTGACGTACAGTATGACAATGCAAAAAACATATTATAAACAAAATTTTATGACATAGGATTATATCTAAGGTTACTATCGACGCCACCACCACCGGGACTGCCAGGTTCTGGTTCAATATCTGAGTCTGAATTTGAAAAACGCTGGCGACTAGGAAACACATCGCGAACACTGTCTATGAAACGTTGCTGGAACGTTTTGTATTCCATGTCAACAGATTGTGTGTCACCAAAATTAAAATCTGCTACTTCCACGGAAAAACTAATACATCAGACATAGAAAAAAAAAATATTTTACATGAAAATAGTTTGAAAGAATTATTTAAAAAACACAATTACCGATTTTGATGTTGTATATAGTACGCAACACCAAAGACAACTAAAATAACCGCTACCAGTGTGCAAGAAACCGGTACTACAACAACGGAAAGTTGAGACTGCTTCTTAGCTGAAAACAAATATGGATTTATATTAATATCACTAGGTGCCAAAATAAAAAAAAAAATTAAGAAAAAAAAATATGTTTTCCGTTAAACGTTTAATTCAATTATATATTTCAAAATTGAGACAAAGGACCAGTTGAAAAATCTTTTAAGTTTTTGAATTTTCTATATCACATTTTTTAGTTCTTTTCAAATCTGCTCTCTAATTTTTTTTTCAAAATTTCGTAAGTATATCGGAAAATTTTACAAGTGATTAAATTTTCATTACAAAAAAGATATTTTCAAAAAGTTAACTTTTCAACTAGATATTAAGCATTAAATAAGACTTGGCTTTAGTTCGCTTCACTATATTTTCATAAAATCTTATTCATTGCTACAATTTTCGCAGAAAAGTGTGGTCCAGTTAACAGGAAATTATCCTTTATTCAGGAAAAAAAAAAATAAAATATATCAAAAGCAAAGTACGATTACCTTCATATATATTTACTGTAACTTGATTCATAGTTTGCGATACATCATTGCGAATAAAGAACAGTACAGTTTTGCTTTCTATAAAATAACGCATAAAGTTAAATTGACATTTTTCTATGGGGTAGTAGACGTGACAAGTTTCATTGCCAGTTGCGTTGTAAGGTGCTAAAAGTTTAAATAATTAAAAAAATAAATTTATAGAATACAAAATTGCGAATATATTTTTATACCAGTAAAGACAGATGTACAAATCTGCAGTGATGATGAGCCTTTACAATTTATTTCGAGATTTGTTATGTCGCCATGTTGTAGCCAATTTTTACCAGTTACAGTAAAGTTTGCAATAGGTACTATGTATAGATACGAAAAAAAGGTAGATTCAGAAAGGAACCACATATTTTGGGCTTATGCAACTCACTTTTTGATACAATTTTATGGCTAAAATAGCCGTATGTCTTGTTGGGATCCTGTGCAATTATTGATTTATTTACGCAGTTATATGGTGGCTCGGATGAATACGCAATATTCATTGGAGTGATTTGATGCACTGCACCTTTATTTGTTTCATTTATCATGGACAAATTTAAGCCTAATAGCACAGCATTTGCTTGAGCTGTGCGATTTATTGATTCTTTGGCGCCTTCAGATGCATCACGTTTGGAACGACTTAAATTTTGCAATAGCACAGACGTTGTAGGTTTTACAGTTGTAATTGTGGTTGGTTTTACAGTTGAAGTTGTGGTTGGTTTCACAGTTGAAGTTGTGTTTGGCTTCACAGTTGTAGTTGTGGTAGGTTTTGGTGTAGTGGTTGTAGTAGTTGTTGTTGTGGTGGTGGTTGTGGTGGTGGTGGTTGTAGTGGTGGTTGTAGTTGTGCTCGGCGTTGGGTCTGGCAATTTTTCAAACGAAGCAACAACTAATGCTTCAATTTCATATATTTCGTTTTCTTGCTCATAAACAGCCTCATAACTGACTCCATTAGTAACACCCAGATAAGTACAATTTTGGAACCAGAATGTTTGTATACTTGTTGCATTACGTGTCAAAAAGTCAAGATCACTATCTTGCAGTGATATAGTATGATTTACAGTTGACTTAACGGCAACAAATTCTTTTTTGCGTTTTTGGCCATTTTGTAGCAATAACATTTTACCACCTAGTGAATCAGTAATTTCGAAATCGACGGTATTCGTAGCAATATCTAGCCAAATATAAATATAATTTTTTTCTACTCCAAGGGTAACGCGATACTTAGCAGGCACTGTTTGCATATCATATTTTACAGACCAATTACTGTAAGGTAGCTCTGATTGCATGTTCTGAAAATTAAAAGATTTATTTTGATCAAAATGGTGTTGTAAAGAGTAGCAATAGTTGTAAATTAATAAAGTATAGCTAACTACACTTTAATAGGTTTATAATTACGTAATTAAATTTTATAAACTTTATGAAGCAGATAAATGCTTTATTGCTAAATGTTTCCCTTTTAGTTTGAAATAAAGCTTATTGAAAGCCATTTCGACAAAATAGGATTCGATATCTAAAAATAAACTTAATAACATGCATTGTTAATCGTAATTGAGAAAAAAATGCCTCACGAATCTAACCACCATTAAATTGTACAATTATCTTGTTAAACTGACATTACTCAAATAAAGCTACGTACAATTGGAAAGTATCAATAAAAGCAGTTAAATAACAAGTGAACAAAATAAACTTTAAAAATAGTCATTTCAAAGCGCATTCAACACTCTATTGTGTATTTTTTTTTTCAGAGATAATTCGCTGATAGACCTTTTTAATACTTAGATGAGACAGCGGTAAAGAGAAATGTTAAAAAAGCTAATATTCTTAATCGAGCTACATACATGTGTATGTATGTAATATGCACATGAGATGATAACTATAAAAATAAATATAAGCTTAGTCTATAGACTGGCAAAATCGTTGAAAGGCGTAGCAGCGCCCACAAAGCTTTAATATGTACGTGGAATTGCTTATACAAGAAAAAAATTATAAAAGATATGTGAGCTATCATGGTGGTATCAGTTTTCATAAAATTCTACTGCATCAAAAGTTGGCGAATTCACATCAGTAGACGTCGCACCTGTCATACGCAAAAACAATTTTGAACGTTTTAATGAACTTTTGCAAAAATCGTTATGAAACTTAACCAGACCAATGCAATCTTTACGATAAGATTCCCAGGAGCAAATCTGGGCGTGGCCTCTACTATTCGAGCCAAAATTTTTCAAGTCATGTTAGGGAAATGATTCATTATAGGCAAGTTTCCACAGAAGAGGGCTCTACAAACGCTCTTTTTTATCGAGACCATCAAATTGCCAATGTAATCTTATCAAAAACCACATACAGATTCTTTCTATAAAGTTTAAAAAAAAAATTTCATGGAATTGCGAAACATATAATCTTAGCACAATTTAAAGAAATGGTAAGCTGGTAAAAAACTATGATATTTTTCAACGATTCTTATCAAAGAGAATAATGGGAATTCGTTCAGAAAGCTATCACTCACAAATGTGGCCAGAGTACAACGGTATTCCACAAGAATAGGGTTACCAGATGACATACTTTAGTAGTAAGCGTACCACTTTTGCAAGGCAAAAATACTTTAATACTTTTCACCTGAAATTTACTTCTTTCAGTTGAAATGACATACTTTTCACTACTTTCGATGGTTGTATTGTAAAATAAAGTGTATTTCAATTATTGTTATCATTTCGCTGGTGTTTTTCGTACAAAAAGAGGACCTTTTTTTTTGCACATTAAAAATATTTTTATGGAAATCAAAAAAATTATAAAAATTTTTGTTTTTTATCAGAAAATTGGAATTTTTTCACATCCACTACTTTTGTAGGCAGGGCATCTGGTAACCCTATACAAGAATTGTCTTT
Organism: Tricholauxania praeusta; assembly: GCA_949775025.1. Classification (NCBI taxonomy): domain Eukaryota; kingdom Metazoa; phylum Arthropoda; class Insecta; order Diptera; family Lauxaniidae; genus Tricholauxania; species Tricholauxania praeusta. The sequence continues at coordinate 156,879,917 of OX459029.1, forward strand.
GTCAGTTATACTTCTTCATATAGTTTTTGAAAAACTAAACCAAGTAACATATATCAACGGTTTCAACATATAAGCAGATGACTTACATAAAATTAAAATTGAAATTCAATCCAACTTCAATCTAGTTTTTGAAAACATAAATGAATGTTGCATTGTTAAGGCTCTAAAATATCATAAAAAAAAATTTGTATATATACTTTTATGTCTGTATATCGCAAGGGCAATTTTCCGCTACTTAATATTTATGTAATATAGCATATGTAACCCGTAAATAATTTAAATATTATAGGTTTAATATTCAATACAAAAGGTTTAAATAAGTTTAGTAAAAGACTTAATTCAATCAAATGCGTAGTATGTAGCTGTCGTAGCCAATCCCATCCAAATTTTAAAAGTTTTATTTAAAAAAACAACTGCTATGGAATACTTATGTACATATGTATATGTACATTATGTATATGGATTATTTTAACTTATGCTAAAAAATCACCCTTATAGGGAAATACTTTCCGAAACATCTCATTTGGCCTCTACAGAGAAACATCGCCGATTTAAAAATGTTTCCAAAAACGCAACACCGGCCGGAAATTACTTTACAACTACCTCCGAATTGAAAAAAAAAAAAAATCTTTAAACTGCTTTTAATGACGGCTTAAATGCCACAGCTATTGTAATTTTATCGTCACGAATCAGAAGTATTATGGACTACAGTCTGTAGATTTCTGTGCCAACTAAAAATTCAGTATATTCCCGAAAAATTCAAGACATCACTGGACTACATCGAATAATAAACTTTCAGAACCAATAGTGAGCTTAAATGTTTTTTCAAATTTTTATTGGGTATTCTAAGCGCCAAATTACTGCCACACTTGAATTAAATCAAGACATATATTTACAAAGATACAAACCAGAGAGCAACCAACCTATAAAATGCTAACAGCGAACTTAGCTTATCTTTGTAAATAAAGCCAATTTTAACAACAAAAATATTCACGAGTTATTCACCTTTGAATAAAACAATTGAACAAGCAAATGAAAATATTTTAAATATTTGCATGAACTTATAAATTGTGTCAACGTCACGAATAACTATTTTAAACTCATTCCAGATGTTTAACTTACCAAAGAATGGGGTGTAGGTTGCACATTGTCTACCCAATTGAACTTGTAGTTCCCATTCTTTGCCACTTTTCCATCATCATACAGCGTGGCCGTGTAATTTATTGTTGAGCCACGCACCGTGGAGCCCGAACTTTTAACTTCGACGTAATATGCTTTCACTACCGAAAATAGAAAGAAAAAAAAAAAATTAGTTTCCAAAATAAGACAGAAAACCTAGATACAATATAATGGGCGTTCTACAGTATTTAACAATTTTTTAATTGCGTCTTTTGCTTGTTTTGAAATTTACCTGAAATGACGCAGAATGTTGTTATGATTAAAGCAAAAGTTATGTTTTTTTCAGTCATTTTATTTAAATATTTTGCACGTCTATGACGATCGCCTTGTTCCTTTTGTAAATTTAATGGCAACAGCAAACGTACGTGCGGTTTTTTTATTTTACAATATGTTGATGCTTTGAATTTTCTTGATAATTTCTGTACCAACCCCAGTCCCAGACCCCAATTATTCACTATTTCACTCAACACTAAACAATTGAAAATTTTTCCTTCGACTTTTTAATACAAAAGGCAATGCTTTTGGACTGCATCTGGATGCATTTACACAATTAAATGATTATTGCTTTATTTTCAACTACGCAAATTAATATAAATGATAAAATTTCACCGATCTACAGGAAAATATTTGCAAAAACTTTATGAATAATGCGAAGAAAATCTTCAGTAAAAAAAAACAATTCAACTTTATTGGGGAAATTTTTTTTGACAGTTGAAATGGTCAATTTTTATTATGGTGCTGCCACCTTATGCGTTGAACAGAATTGGAACGGGATCGGGAAAGCGGCAACGATTACTCGTTGTCAAAAACTTTAACACACTTGATCGTGTGGAATTGAACAGAATTGCGGCGTACGACTGGTAACCTGTCGACGGATACTCGTCGATTTAGATTTAATTATATTTTCACCGTCGGATCAGTTTTGCATTTGAAATCAGCTTATGTCAATTTTTTTCGTTTACGTTTGAAATGTCAATGAAAACAAAATGGCTGCTGAATTTTGCGTGACCCGTCGTCTGACGCAATTGTGTTTACTGAGTAAGCTTCACTCAAACGATATTCCGACGGTTTTTTTTTGACAGCGAGTAATCGTCACCGCTTTCCCGACTGCGTTCCAATTCTGTTCAACGCATTAAGCAGGTTGGAAACTAAAGCCCAATTTCCATGTGATCTTATCTTATCTTATTTCATCAAATATCAGGGAGGACATCACATGCTATTCACTCTCGCATTCTCCAAGCGCATTAGGTTCTGTTCGCATGCTTTTTCTTTCTTACAAAAATTTGATTTGATATCCCTGATATGGGATAAGATAAGATCACATGGAAATTGGGCTTAGTAAACTTTTGTGGGTCTTTAAGCTTCTAGTGTTAAATTTATATTTTTGCAACCGTTGTAGATTAACAAGTGTATTTTTGTTGTAGATACGGTTATGAAATACCCGTACACTGTACAATATTTAAGTGATTTTTGATTTTCTTTTAGAACAAAACATATTATTTTCAATGTTTTCCCCATGAAATTTGACAAACTTTGAACGCTTTTAGCTAACGCGGAGTGAAAAATGTCGATGTAAGATTGATTCAGCTACTGGCATCACAGGTATATTTTCAACTTCTTTTGAACACTTCCTAACCATGAATTGCTGAGTTGTCAATTCATGAAGAAAGCTGTCAAAATTGAGTGTGTGGAATTTGCAACCTGAGATTTTTATACTGCGTCCAAAAAAAGATATTTCATTGGCAAAGTTAAAATTTCCAAATAAAATGTCGAAAGATACAAATCCAAAAGATGCAATAATAAAGGCAGCATATGCGGATGTCAATAAATTTGGGCAAAATGGGGAATTCGATAAAGCGATGAAAGCAGTCAACCGCAGTGAGTACCAACTAGTGGGAAAGTAGTACCCCCTACTTTTAAACTATACATACTTTCGTTTTTTAAGTTTTGGGAGTAGCACCCGATGATCAAACCGCATTGCACTGCAAAGTTATATGCCTTATTCAAATTTCGAAATTTGAAGAAGCATTTAAATTCATCGAGAAGAACAAACTGACCTCGCTGGTCTTTGAACGGGCCTATTGCGAATATCGCTTAAATAAACCGGAAAACTCTTTAAAAACAATCGATAGCGCTGGCATCAGCCCACTGCCACCAAATTTGAAAGAGTTGCGTACTCAGGTTTTATATCGCTTAGAACGTTATCAGGAATGCTTTGATTCGTATAGGGAAATCATTAGAAACACCAATGATGACTATGAAGACGAACGCCGTACTAATTTGAGCGCAGTGGCCGCTAATTTGGCAATAGATGAGGTGGGTACATGTGTGTACATTTGATCAAAAATAAATTTTCTTTTATCACAGTCGAAAGAAATCCCCGACATTCCCGAGGAGACATATGAACAATTTTTCAATGGATCTTGCATTCTCTCCAGCCGTCAGCGTTATGCTGAGGCTGAGCGTAAGTTGCGCTCCGCTGAAAAAATATGTCGTGAAACTCTCGAAGAGGATGGCGCCACTGAAGATGAAATACGTGAAGAATTGGACGTGATACGCGTTCAGCTGGCCTACTGTTTGCAAATGCAAGGTAAACAAAAAGAGGCTGGAACTCTTTATGCTGAGTGCTTGAAAAATAAACCTAAGGATCCCGCCTTAGTAGCAGTGGCAAGTAATAATTCAGTGGTTATTAACAAGGATCAAAACGTTTTTGATTCCAAGAAGAAAATACGTCTTGCTATGGCTGAGGCTTGTGAATTTAAATTGACTACACGTCAAAAGCAAGCAATTGCATTAAACAACTGTTTACTGGCTTTATTCACTAACGCCAGTGATCAGGTGCAACAGTTGTGCCAAAAGTTGGTCCAACAATATCCAGACTTAGAATTTGAAAGTTTTTTAATTCGCTGTTCACAATTAGCTAAAGATAAGAAACACAAAGAAGCAGTAGAATTGTTGAATAAATATGCTGCTGCCAACAAGGAAAAAGCGTTTGCTTCCAAATTTGCTATAGTGCAGTTATTGTTGTCGCAGGTAAAAATATGTTTGGTTGTACAATATGAGGTCTTTTTTCCAAATCTTGTTCTCTTCACTTAGGGTAATCGTAAAGAAGCCATTGAAGTTTTGCTTTCATTGGGAGAAGCCAAATATAAACCGGGTGTAGTATCTGCTTTGGTTTCACTCTATCTTGGCACAGATAATAAGCCAGCTGCTTCAGAACTGCTCAAATCGGCTGTAGAATGGTACAAGAAGAACAATGTAAATTTACTAAATTTTTAAAATCATTTAAATGCGTAAATTTCAAATTGAATCATCCGCTTTAATTGTAGGTGGGCAGTGGTGATCTTTCTGACATGTGGCGTCAAGCTGCTGAATTCCATCTTCGAGGTGGCGCTACAGAAACAGCTGCTAGCTCTTTAGAAGAATTGCTGAAGCTTAATCCGAACGATATGAAGGTCTTGGCGCAACTTGTTATTGCTTATGCTCAATTTAATCCGAATCGTGCTTTGGAAATAAGTAAGAAGTTACCCAAGTTAGAAACATTAACTACTGCTTCAGAAATTGATGCTCTTGAGGCTGCCAATTGGGTTATGTCTACTAAGGCTGCAAAGAAATCGGCCATTGCTAAAATTGACCAATCACCGAGTACACCGGCAACTGGCGAAAAGAAGAAAAGCCGCAACCGCAAGCGTAAAGGTAAATTGCCCCAGAATTACAATGCTGAAGTGGCACCAGATCCAGAGCGTTGGCTGCCGAAATATGAACGTGCTGGTTTTCGTAAGAAGCGTGATCGTCGTGCTAAGGATATTATTAAAGGTTCTCAAGGCATGGCAACTGGTGCAGCAGATCAATTGTGAGTTATTTTGCTTTCTCTTTCGTTATATTATTCAGCCTTATTCTATACACAAGTTGTCGCTTTCGGTTTTTATATCGGCTCATAGAAAAATATGCATATTCTTGATCAGGAAATTGCGATTAAGGGTAAAACGATGAGGTAATTTGATAAAATTGGGTACACCGTTTGCTTTAATTGTACCTCATGGGATTAAGAGTAGGTGAAATCGGCCTGCTGCCAATAATAAAAATTATATAAATTGGGAGAGTTCTTTCAGGAAATGCAGCAAAATTTCCCCAAAAATACAAATGGTTCGCACAAGAACTAGACAAAAATTAGGAGAAGTTTTATAAAAGGAAGCGTTGTAGCTCGTATACAAAGAAAAATTTAAAGATGTTATAGTGAGAGTTCAGTAAGGTAATAAATACAATAAAATTTTACACAAATACCAAAACCATTTGATAAAAAATGAACGCATTTGGCAACTTCCATGCATTTGAAATTTTTCGATTAACGTCGCCTTGATGTAAACAACGGAATAGGACAATTACAAAATATAAAAAATAATTTTGAAGCAATTGGGTTAGAAAATCGATAGTTTTCGACGACTTACATAAATTAATTAGGTCGGTATTTCTGAGTTTCTTTTGTTTTTATATAATTTCTAAAAATTTTAATTATCTTTCTTGCAGCGATATGTCGAACCGTGCTAATTTGAGTAAGAATTCACCGGCTACTCCTGTTTACCAGGAACCGACGCCAGGACCCAGACAACAACATCGCAAAGGAGGTCACAAGAAGAAGAAAGGTGGCAGATTCTAAACGCTAACATTGATGCGCAATGCTATAAATCTTAGTTAGCTTTTTTTAAAGCATTTGAATGTTTTTAATTTTTGTAGATTTTTTAAAGTTACAATTTATTACACGATAATTAAAAGCACAGTACATGTACGTAAAGACTCGTTATTCCTCATTGTCGTCATCTTTTGATTTTCCAGCTATAAGCGGTGGCGCATCATCCTTGCGTGTTTCATATGTATGCCGTGAGAGTGTATCCAACCAGTTTACCAAAGATTTCTCTTCACTTTCAGTTTTATAAATGTTTGCATTTATATATTTTTCAATAAACTCATTGATATCCACCTCGTGTTCACTCCATACAAGTGGTTGATGTATGCCATCGCTTCCGTAACGTTCATTGTAACGCTCGTAATGCACAGTGTCTAAAACTAACCCTAAGCCGGGAGCCATTGGCAAGTCTAAGCGTTCTTCCGTCAACGCTCGATCCAAAGTAGCAGTTGTGGTATTGCCACGCACAATGGCAATAGTCAAGCCAACCATTTTTCGTATTTGGTGAAGCATAAAACTCTGCCCTTTAACTTTTATCGTAAGGAATTCAATGCCTTGCTGAGTAAGGAAAGGTTCGTTACAGCTAAATGACATTATAAATCGTTTCGCCGATGGATCTAGGAAATTTCTGAATATTCCCAAGAAATTTCAGAAAATAAGCATAAGAATTGGTTTGCAATTAAAAAAGTTAGTAACTTACTTGCGACTTGTAAAGTTATGAAAGTTTTTAGTGCCCTCGAAAAGTTGTAAAACATCACGCACTTTACTAAGTGTATTGCTATCAATACGAAAACTTTCGTCGTTGTGCGTCTGCTCATGATTAGCAAAAGCTATTGTGGGCAGCGTATAAGTGTAGGTGCGTGCATTACACTGATCCTTGGCATTAAATCCCTTAGTTACACGCTTAGCGGAAAATAAACGGATTTGTACTGGAAGGTCAGCATTGAAAGCTTCGATGTTGAGTTCATCTGCTGCTTGAAAAAAAAAAAATTGGAATTAGTTACGTTGAGTTAAGAATGGGCAGTAGCTTTAATTTTTTAAAAATTAAATTTTTCAATGTTTTTGTCTGACTGCAGGTCAAATATATTAAAGGTTTTTATTTAAATTTATTATCTCGATATTTCGACCTTAATTTAAAGTAATAAGGGTATATAATTATATACAAAAAATAAAAACACATTTATTACAACTTAAAACATCTTTAGTATGAACAACATTCAAACATCAACATAAAGTTAATATCGAACTATTAAATTTATTTCAAGAGATTTTATTCTTTCAAACTAAAAATTACAGACTTACGCAATTTAACGGAGCACACTTGTCTTGCGGCCGATACACCTTTATCGGTACGTGCCGCACGTTGAAAAGATGCATTTTGTGCTTGTTCGAAACTTTCCTCTGTAATCCATTTGTGCTTAAGCATTGCTTTAAACAGCTCTTCTTCGATTGTTTCCATACCAGGATTGCGTTGCATACCGAAGTAGTTTGCACCAGAGTAACCCAGGAGGATGGCAGTTTTTTTACGTTTCACGCGTTCCGCTGGATCAAACGGTGTGCGTTTGGCTTCACTACCATCGGTAGATTTATCTTCTGCTCTGTAGTCAACCCAGTTTCTCCGCTTAAGATTACGTTTCAATTGTTTTGCTTCTTTGTGCTCCTTGAGTGTGGCTTCCTTTTCTGTCTTCTTTTCTTCCTGCAATTGCTCTAGTTTATCAAAAGCTTCAGCCATTGTTGCCGCAAAGCCTTTGTAGCGCTCTGCTGAAAATGTGCCGAGCTTTGTTGAAGTCTGGAGGATTCTTTGCTTATAAATATGTAACTTTAGACGTTCTGTGCGAAAGCGAAAAAGTAGATAGGTAATTTTCTTTTATATTTCATATTACCTGCTTTAGTAAATATTGTCCAGGCAATACCTAGCATACCTTTATCACACAGAAAATAAATTATTGAAACTTATTTTATTTTATGATTAACCTTTACTCCGTTGGCTTTTGGATGACTCCAAGAGATTATTTCTACTTTGGTAACCAAATAACCGGCAACTAAAAATTATTTCCTTTTTTAACACTCAAAAGGATGTCAATCAAAGAAGTAAACACACACGTGGAAAAGAAAACGAAGAAGGAAACACGCAAACAAGCTGTCAGCTAATAGAGCTGCCACATAGAATAATTTCGTCTCTACCTATAACCAATTAAATTTCATGATGACATCAAAATTAACGGGATATGTTAATGCTCTATTACAAAAACTGTTAATTTTGCATGGAAAACTTTAGCTGCGTTTTATTCGCCATCCGCTGCTAGTTATCTTTAGCTAGCAACGATAATCTTATGTGAAAATAAAAACAAAATCGCAAACTTGACGAGTAATATATTCCGCAAATTCCTCTTGTTTGTAGACAAGATGAGGAAAATGAAAGGGACATGGTACATAGGTTGCTTAAATGTCTGGGCTTCCCAGCAGATTTCTATTTTGTCTATTGTGCATTTTGAAATGAAAAGAAGAACTATTTCGCGAAAAAAGCATTGTTTAAAACGTCAGGCGGCAATATTAAATGAAAAAACAACAAACGAGTACTCGTATAAACTACGAGTAAGAAACAGCGACTTGGTCGTTTTTTTCGTACATAGCTAGCAAATTGGCCTATAAAACACAGCAATTGTCATGTTTCTTCAAAACACTAGTGTCATTCAATAAGATCCTATCTGGCAGCATTTTTTCTTGACGTTTGTTGTAATTTTTAATTTGGTCAGCTGTAGTGTTTGTGTAACTAAAAATAATTGAAATTTGTATTAAAAAATCACTTTGTCTTGACAATTCCAAATCATGGAAATCGCTAATTCATCGAGAAACTGTCTTAAGTTCCTACAGGTACATATTATCAATAATTTATGTACTCAATCGAAATAACCTAAAATTTTGAATTCATGAAGGTACTACAACCTGGGATACTTGCGCCGGGAATACAGGCGCTTGTTAACTCACAACAAGTTCGTCACCGGCAAACTAAACATTGGAACCCTAAATTCAAACGTTTGCGCAAGCTTAAGTTTGTTAAAGTTGAGCTGCCAGATTTTCAAGAAAAACCAGACGAGTTATCACAGGAAGAGGTCCGCAGTCGTATGAAGGAGCGTGGCTTGCTACCGCCAAGACCATGGTTAGAGCGCCCATTCCACATTAGCTGCACTGGTGGTATATTTGAACCATATGTGCCACCAGAAGGTGATGGTAAAAAATCCATAATTTCCAGCACTGGCGCTAAGCAAAAATTTGAATTTTTGGAAAAGAAATCCAAGAGTATGCTGGCGGTGCGTAAAATACGCAGTTATGAAGAAGACTTCAATAAAGATGAGTTTGGCCAAAGGGCACAAGATGTTTATATTAATGCGCACAATTTCATGGCCTCAAAGAAAAAACATGAATTGCGCGAATGCATAACAGAACGCTGCTATCCAGAGATGACGCATAACGTCAAGGACAAGACTATACATTGGAAGTTCTTACAATCTCTTGAACCACCACGTGTAGTGCATGCACGAGTCACAGATGTAATTACGAAAGAAAACTTATTCGCACAGGTTACTGTGCGTTTTCATACGCAACAACTGTTGGCAATTTATGATCGATTTGGCCGTTTAATGCATGGTAGTGAAATTATTGCCAAGGATGTGCTTGAATATGTTGTTTTTGAGAAACACATTTCCAATGAATATGGTCAGTGGCGACTACATGAAAAAATTATACCTGATTGGTTGCCACCAAAGCAATCGGCACTAATTACGTATCGCATTATTGAGGAGCCAGAAATTGAACAGGAGGAAGTTAAACAATTGGAAGAACCTGACAAGCAATTGGAAGCTGGTGTTGAAAAGAAAGAGCAAATAGCTGCAGAAAGTGTTATTACTGCACCTACCAAAGAAGCTTCAGGCAGCGGAGGTGCAAAAAGTGCGTCCATTTGATTGTACTTTTTACTTGCTACATGCAAGTTAAAATACTTACAGTTAAATACAATTCAATAAAAGTTATTTGCTTATAAAGTCTTGAAAAAAAGTAAACTTAGCACTTTTTTATACTTTAAGAGACAAAAAAAAAAATTGTTATTCCTAAATAAAAATTTAAAGGCCTTTAAATATTGTAAAACAGGTTTTAATGTATTTATTAGAACTGCATTTTTTTTGATATTACATACACGAGGAGGTAATAATTCTATAAGCATGTTATGTATATTATTGCACAAAAGTTGTTTCGCAAAAATAACTCAAAAAGACATTCACAAATGCATGTGTGAAAATCTTTTTATGCCACCTTTATAAACGATGTTAGTCTTTGCAAATGTATCAATGAAAATAACATCAGTTGCAAATTTGAAATTTATAAAATTCATTCTGAAGTACTGCACAATAAGCTATATAAAACCAATATGGACCCAATGGGATCCATATATGAGTAAATATGTATTGAAAATCGAAACAAATCCAACAGAGATCAGATTAAAAAAGAAAAAGAAATATGTATCTTTAGGAATTATTTTCTTTTAGAACATGAAAACAATACGCACAGAGCAATTGGTATTGATTGTTTAATTAAGAAAAAATTTGCTCATCGAGCAAACAAAATATGTTACACTGTTGACAAAGATATTTTGGAGACAAGTGGAATGAAAGCACAAATACTGAAGTCAACTTGGGGATTACGATTTAGTTTGCCATGACAAGGCAAAGATAGGTATTATTGAGATTGCATCAAATTTAACTCTGGGGCTTCATTTCCCAATTTGGTGGTGTTATGTTGAAATCTAAATGATCATTTTATTGCTATCATAGCGGCACATACTATGAAAAATAAGATATTAATTAACTAAATACTTATTCAGTTTTGTTCTTCCATTGTAAATATTTATCAATGATTGACACGTTATTTTTTATTTCAAAACTCTGCGACGGTACATGCCTTGTACCAGTAAAGTCCAAGTAATTGAAATACTCTTGTGAGTTAATGCATTGTACACGAACTTCATGAGCTGTATGTAGGTCCTCTTGACAAACTCTACATTTTTAACTAAGAAGGAGTTAATTAAAGCATCTCACAAACTTATTTTATATTATTTAAATGTCTTACAAGAACTCCTGTAAATTCTTTAATTTGTATTATCAATTTCAGGTTACTCTCAAAAAGCATTTTTAAATTTCTGTTTATTGTTGATTTTGTACACAGCATACAGACATTTGACTATTGGGTGCCGGTGCACCGGAAAAAGCCATAAACTGCAAAGTATATAAGGAATGCCTCAAAGTCAAAGGAAAAAGTTGTTTGTTAGATAATTTACACTGTACACTGATTAAATTACAAATGTTAATATAATAATAGAGTTTAGCTACTACAGCTATTAGCCTTCTTAGCTATTAAGCATGAAGTTTTTAATAATAAAAAGTCAATTCATATTATTTTAAATGAATTTTAAAGAGAAATTCCACTATATAATTTCTGTATGCTCAGAAATGTTGCAAGATGTTCTTGGTATAAGTTCACGAAAATATCTAAAATCTTGGTTAAATTACCATAGGTTAGCTTTTTAAGAAAAACATAGCGAATTAGTTTTATTTGTAGTTGCTTTAATTGTTATGTAATACAATGAATTCAAAACTTCATAACCTAGCTAAATTAAAAAAAAAAAACTTGCAATGTATCATTAAATTTATAGACAGTACTATGCCTAATATCTGTAATATCAATATTATAAATAATAGAATATTGTTTAAAAACATAAATATCACTTAGAAATTAAATTGCGATTAAACAAAACTGCTGCTTGGCTCTTCAAGATAGGCGCAGCGGCCAGTTTGCTCTGCACCTAAATGCTTACGGCTTATGTCAATGGGAATTTTGCTTGGCATTTGTAGTGTGGAACTGGAAGTTGCAATGTTATTATTACTTGTATTATTTGTGGAGGGGGATGTGTAATTTATGGAGTTTGGCTTGCTGACACTAGTGGAAATGTTCGAACTGCTGCTGGAGGTTGTAACACCCCAGTTGGATGGTTTTATAGGCAGCACTTTTGGCTTTGGCGGCAGTGGAGGAGGACCTTTCGTATTGGCATAATCTGCAGATCCCTCAATTAATGGCAAACTAAATGAATTGGTATTAGCTTGATTCTCAAATGCTGCTGCCGCTGCATCTTCCTCATCGATTTTCATAGGTGAACTATTTGTTTTATTTTTATTTGTTATAGAAAGTCTTGGCGCCGGCTGTGGCCGTTCTGAAGGTGAAGGCGGTTCTTCTTGTGTAGGTGTTGTTGGTGATGGCAACGATGAAATCGATTTGCTGATTGGACTTAAATTAGCGCGCATTTTTCTTAACTTATTGACGGCGCTCAGATTTTCCTTGTTCTTCAAGAAATCAGGTAGCTCAAAGTTTATTTCAGTGCCACGTTGATCTTCTAAACGGGCCAATTGTGCACGTTTCAAGCCTTCGAGTAGTTCATCTGAGGGATGATAGTACAAATAATATATATGAAATAAGGTTAATTTGTATAAGGTTATTTGTTCGCACCTTGGTTTTCAGCTACTCGCTCCGTAACCTGCAGTTTAACGCCAGCCTTTAGTTTGGCTATAATCGGTTTCTTGACACCAGCTGTGCTCGTCGCTAGCAGTGCAGCACCACTTGAAGTCTCTACGCCACTGCTAAGATTTTGTGTATTAATGCTGATGGCTTCATCTGATTGGCTAGTGGATGATTTCTTTTTTGGCTTTAATTTCATGCCTGGAATGTTTGAGTCTCTTCTGCGCATGCGTTCAAATATGGAAGACGTTTCTGAGGCGCAATCATCTGACTGTAATGAGGTTGTAAGATTATTTCAGATGTTATGCCAAATATTAAAATCAGGGACAGCAAACAATTGTTTTTTTTTTTCAAAATATTAAACTTAAAAAACCAGTGATCAGTCGAAAATTATTATAACGATCAATTAGGCAACATTTTAATATTTATTAGGGCTATTCACAGTATCATATTTATTTAACAATGTAGTAATTTAGCAATAATTCGCCATCTTGTACGATGTTCGTAGAAAATGGACGGCTGTAATATGGTAAAACTATGTCCAATGCGCTTTATAGCACAGAAAATTATGAAAATCTTCAACTGATGTTCACTGCTTTGCTTAAATGTTGAATGAAAATTATAAACAAGAAAAACTAAGCAGAATTTTTACAATACCAGGAGGATTTAGTCAGCAGTAAAGTGTAAGAATGTCAAAAAATAATGAAGGGGTGCTCATAATTGCAGTGCTTCATTACAGTAAACGTTAATTTTACTATGAAACTGTGAATAGGTGTATTATAAAACTTATCCCGCAATATAATTTATTAAGTGTGATTTATAAAAACACATTGCATAATATCAGAAACAAACCTTCAGCGAACACAAATCGGCAGCATTTGGCGCCTGTTGCATTGTTCCTCCTCCACTCCCACTGGAATGTGCCTCAACTTTGCTCTGCAGCAACTCATTAAAAACTTTATTTGTTATTTCATCCAAGGTACTTTGATGTGGATTAATTGTTGCCGGTGTGACAGCACCAATACCTGTCCGTGTCGCTGCTACTGCTGCCAACTTCGTAGTTGGAAACGAAACACTTTTTGGCATAGAAGGCTTCATTGCGGCGGTACTGTTGGCCATGGATTTGTCAACGCCGTTTTGATAATCGACATTGCAAGCGATCGGTGACTGTATCAAAACAATTTGCAACCGATGACCATCAGCAACTGTCACCGGTAACGATAAATCAAGTTGCTCGTGCGTATCACGCATTAGCACCTGTACTTCATCCATGGAATAGTTATATTTTTGCAAAATTGGCCGTATCACTTCGTGTAGTTGTTTTTTCGGTTTACTCTTAACCGAGATTACTTTTGGATCTGGTAGATCTAACTTAAATGCCACTCGCTGCTCGATAAGAACCTCCTTGCCGGCAAGTATTTGTGCTGGATTTGCCAAATCCAAAGACTTGGAGCTGCCATTAATGACTACATCGTAAAATTGATAGCTGAGTCCACGTTTTTCCAGCAAGCGTTCGACTAACGTGCCCACAGTATCGCCAGGTCGCGTCTGCACAATGGTAGTTGCACCATCACTCAGTATGACGCGACATAGTGAGCATGGTTTAATCTCTTCTAATTGGCCATTACTGTGCTGCAGCGTCGAGTTACTGGGTAGCATATCAAAGCTGGAGAGCGAAGAACGTGAACTGTGTATATCGCTGATGGAACTTTGAGTTGAGGGTATTTTTAATGAGCTGCTTGACAATTGTGGAAGTTTGGAAGGTTTGTTGACACCATCGGCTTCGGCACGATCACGTGACTTACAGCGTGTTTTACGGTGCCACGGTAAAAGACTTTTACGTCGGCGATCTTCGGCGTTGCTTGCTGATTTTTTTAACTAAAAATAAGAAAAAAATAGAGGACTTTTATTATGAAGTAGTATAATTGGAAAGGTTTTAAAAACCTACCAGTTAAGCGTAGAGTTACTACCAGTTAGACTTCTAGTTACTACCAGTTAGGCTTCGAGTTACTATCAGTTAGGCTTCGAGTTACTACCAGTTAAGCTTCACTCAATTCAGACCTTGTGGTTTGGACACATAATCATTTATATTCATTCAACAACATGCAGCATAAGCTATGTTCCACAACTAGCACACCCCACCACATACATACATCGTTCCCGTCATCATTCAATTGACCATTATGTTCACAATTACATTCACACTGCGCTCACTAGAAGCGATTACATTTCATAGATCATACACACTATTCCACTGATCTCTCACTCACGATTACGGATTTCCTCATAAAAAAGACTGTAATGCATCTTTGCAAATTATCCAGAAGTCACATCATTCGACACTCACTCTTATGCAATGCACGTACTAAGCCATGCACTGTTAGCAGGAAGTCTAGACAATGGTTGAGACCAAAGTTTGGTAACTTCCTAAGGACAATACGGATACGTTTCTTTTTTGGCGGAAAGCATTTGCTCCATACAAAATATCTATTTCTATCTACAAAAAGTTTTTCAAAATAAAACCTCTTACCTTTGATGAGGCTGCTAGTTGAAAATTTGTCTTCAACAATTCATCCAAGTCCTCCGCCGAATATGGCAGCGGCTGATGTTTATCATCTGCCTCCAAGCAACTCTTGTACATATCAGAACGTATAAACCGTTGATAGCTGTCAAATTTCATCAAATTGAAAATTTGCTTTTGCGCATGCGCAAAAATGTCACGTTCTGCACTTTGTAGTTTTTCTTCGGTGAGATTACGTGCCTGTGAATCCACATTAACCGGCTCGAGCGAACCATTTGCTAGATGTTTTGAAAATATGGCCATCGCTTGTGTGGCGCGCTCCGATTCGTTGTCTAAATTACGAAAGCGTTCACAAGCTGTCCAAAAGTAGATATTCTCAGCGGAAAATTCTTTTTTGAGAAACTCTGCAAACGTATGCAAACCGGCGGGATCTTCGAGTAAACGCTCAAAGGAACTACCCCACGCAGTAACGCCAGTAGGACCTGGAGGTGGTGTCTTCGTAGCAGCACCACTTGAATCAAATGTCAATGCGGAGGTAAAAGCTACCGATGGTTTTTTATTTGGTGCTGTAAATGTTGGTGTCGGTTTCGTTGCTAATGTGACGTTGCTCGTCGCAACGTTAAATTTTGCGTTGTCAACAACTCCGCTGCCAATTTGCTGTTGACTGCGTGTTTGCTTCAGTTCATCTATGTAGGTGTCCATTGATTTGATATAAACATCATTGTCAGATGCAGTCATTGAGGCTGCACGACGTACTAGGGGACTCTGTGAATGTGGATGCAACAATGTAGTTTTATCTGTGCGTGGAGTACGAAACGATGATTGACCCCAGGCACGACGAAATGGTGATGCATTTGTGGGAAGGGCACGGTTCTAAAATTGAAATAAATAAAAGAAAAGAAATTAATAAATTGAAATGAAAGTGTTGTAGTTAAGCATCTACTTGTATTGCACTCTGGTTATGATCAAAAAATGTTGTTTTTTGTAGACCAGTGTAATTTTAGTAGTAGTCAACAATTTTGATATGTCGCATGTTTTTTGATTAATAGGCAAGCGTATGAAATATACTTAATTTTACTTAGAGCTTATTATAAATCAAAGATTATATTATTGCCACACCCCTTTTTTTCTAGTGATTAACGTACTAACAAAAACATTTTCAAATTGTATTAACAAATCTACAATATAAAAATAAAACTCATTATCATGGTCACGAAGAGTGATAAACTCTTGAACTTTTTTGTAGAACCCATTATAATAATTTTTATTACTACACATTAAAGTGCGTACACATGAAATGCTTATGATGTCTTGTACGTCATTATCCCGTAA
This sequence comes from Tricholauxania praeusta, assembly GCA_949775025.1. Classification (NCBI taxonomy): domain Eukaryota; kingdom Metazoa; phylum Arthropoda; class Insecta; order Diptera; family Lauxaniidae; genus Tricholauxania; species Tricholauxania praeusta. The sequence continues at coordinate 156,896,194 of OX459029.1, forward strand.
AATATCACATAACATTTTCATGAAATATCTCTACAGGAAGTTGCTAAATTCTTGTCATGTTTACGATTGAATTGTTACATATTTTTATGAAATCTATTTTATACAAGTCATACATATAATAATGATACGACGATCTTATTGATATCTAATGTCGTTCAATCGATCTATTGATTTCATTAGTTGTAAAGAAATTGTAGCGAACATCCGTTAAAATTAATGACTTTGATGTTGTGTTACAGAACATGTTCCACATGTAGCATAATGATAATTTTAATTTGTTTCGCTCTAGAGAAAATAAATAATTTACGCTACAAACAAACGTGGATTTTTGACCTATAACTTGAAAAAAAAATTAACTCATTATGATTTCTAAAGAAAATAGAATGCAGCAATTTTTTTATTGTAATGAGGAGCAAAGCGTTAAAACTGTGTTGTTTTAAGCAGCAAAATATCTAGGAAAACTTCTGTATTGAAATTCGACTTTTTTTCAGAGTAAAGTGACTGATTTTGGAGCGATGGGCACCCTTGCAAGTTAGCAACTTCCATAAAAGACAAACATTTTTGCACGCTAATTAAATACGAAAAGGTGTGCGTGATCAAACATTTGACCAATTGTTAGTTGGCAGCCAAATTGCCAGCTATAGAATGCCGATTACGCTATTAAGAATGTAAAAATTTATGTTTTCTTGTGATTAAAACTTAAGCACACGATATACATATCGAACGATAGTTGGCCAATTTTTTTTACAATTTAAATTTTGCCAGCTATTTAATTGCAAGTTGATAGTTCATCAAATTTTGGCCTCAACAGCCCAACTTATGGTCTATTGGGTATTATTCTACCCAAAAGAAGAGTGCATTTCAAAAAATCCTACCAAGCGACAGGTAAGTGGTGTGGTTTGTAAAACTTTTTTGGGTAGAGGAAGGATTGATCTGAAATTTTTGTTTTACCGAACTTCTTTGATTAACCTGTATTTTTGTGAGGTAAAATTTAGGTAACATAAAATTTCAAAAAATTTTGGTGGAAAATCGATCCAGGCAAATTTGAAGACTCAAAGAAAAAAGCTCGGAAAAAATTCAAAGATCCCACGTGGGATGCTATAACAAAACAGATTTGATTGAATTAAAGGTTGGAGGGTACATTTTTTTTTGCCTCATAGGGAGGATATTGGGTAAAAATTGATTTAATAATTTTACTAAAGAGGGTTTGAATACTTGTAATTGCCAATCATTGCCAACTATTTGATATCGATAAAGTAGTTAAAAATTGAAAAAAATTTGTATTTGAGTTTAAAATCAATATGATATAAATATTGGCCGATAGTTTGCCGATTTCATTGACAAATACAAATTGATCAACTATATATTTGATTCTATAAGAATCGATGCTATTTTTAAATCATCGGTTATTTAATCGCAGTCTCCAATACTTTTGCTTGAATTTATAGAATTGAGATTGCGTTTATCTTCTTCATCTCCTAGCATATTTTTCTATAAAAAAAAAAATCAAATTAAAAATTCAGCTTGCACAAAGTAACAGCTCAAAATTTGTGTTATACTGCCTTAAGCCCATTTTTGAGGACAAATGTAAATTAAAAATTTCAAGAATATTAAACGTATTGTATATCATGTAAAATTTTCTGGCACAAGAGACCAATTCCGTATGTTGTGCCTGACACGCACCATAGGTCAAACTCTATCTCCATACTACTGTGCTCCTCAAACGCAAACCTTAAACATACGTGGGTGGCAATATTTCCCGACAATATTATTTTGAAGAAATTGGTGACCGGATGGCCAGTACGTTTCTAAATCAAACATTCGATAGAGACGAAATTTCCTGACACTTTAATTTTCATGGTTTACTAATAAATTTAAAAATATTGTAAATATTCTTTTTGTAGTTTTTTGTTAATATGTCCACACATTTTTTAATTGAATGGATGGAAATAAATGGCTTTAGTGCAAAATAAAAATATTTCATTTCGCAGAAGATTATTTGTTTATAAAAATCTTAATTTATAATAAACAAATTAAAATTTTTGTTGACTTTTGCATATTGTTGATTTTTATTTAATGAATATAACTTTCGTGGCGGATATTATCGAGAAATATAATGAAATAAAAATTGTTCATTGTAATCTTTTTTTTAATTATTTTTTTTTAAGAACATTTAATAGGTAAGCGCGAACGCGGACTTTTTAATAATAATTTTTAGGCAAATGTCTATGCGCGCGCTTGTTATTGTTATTGATCAAGTACATATTGCCGTATGGATGTGCGCACTAAAATTGTTATTATAAAAAAACTATAAGTGATTAACAATTTTTTATTTGATGCTTCTTCTCGAAAATATGTTTCACGTAAGTAATACTCATTAAAAATCATCATAGACATGAAGAAGTTAAAAAATTTGAAACTTGTTTATAATATACAGCTGTTGACAGCTAATTGGAAACGAAATCATTCGTTGTGTTATTGATAGTTTTTCACATTTATTTTTCTTTGTGTACTAGATAATTTATACATAGTATAAATGTGGGACATATAAGCTTAAAAAAAAGAACATAATTGAATTCAAATTCATAGCATAAAAAAGTTTTATGAGAGATTTTCTGCTCAAACCTCAGGTTTGACTGAGTCAGCTAATTGGAAACAAAAAAAAAAAATAGTTTGCAAAAAATAAAAGAAAAACTTAATAAAATATTCCAGAAACGATATTGTGATATTATTATTGCTTGTAAGAACACTTTTTGACCGAATTTGCTTCGAAAGACGGCCATGAGATATCAGGCGATAGTAAGATGTCTAAATTGCTCCAAAAAATGCACTTGATCATTTCGATAAGTATGTATAAGTACAACAAAAAATGTTCCTCGCAAAAAGGGACCTCGTAAGACTTCTGGGTACAAGGATCGCCAGATTGTGTGCAAGGCAAAATTGGATCCTCGTAAGACTGCTGCAGACATCCAACGCGAATTAATTGATCAATGCACAAATATCCAAAGGAACTGTCGCTCGTCAATAGGTTGAGGCTGGACTCCATGGACGAATTTCACGCAAGAACCCATTGGTGACAGATAAGCAGAAGAAAAGTCGCAAACAATTCGCTAAGACGCATGACGGTTGGCCGCTCATTAAACGGAATTATGCCCCTTATGGACGTTTTGCATAAATTCCACCATCAAGGCCAAGGTGGTTGATCTTCGTTTTGTTGGTCCATAACACAATAATTATTGTATATATAATTGAACTTCGATTATCCGTAATTCTATTATCCGGGAACATCTATTATCCGGGAAGTTTTGAAATTTTAAAGTTGCTCATTTTACTTCTATTAACCGAGATTGACTTTATTATCCGTGATGAGAAAAGTCTAACTGCTTCATTCTCTGTGTTTTTGTTCGTTTTTCATACGACACGAACTTTGAAACTTGATAAGGAATAATATAAAATAATATTTCTATTATCCGGGATTTTCGATTATCCGTGATGGTCGGGACCGAGCTCATTCCGGATAATCGAAGTTCAACTGTATAGAAATGTCATGAAATGCTTGCATGAGAATATCCGCCGAAAACGGTTAGATTTGTGGAAAGACAAGACATAGATTTTACAATACGACAATGAAACATCGCATAAAGCTAACATTGTACAAGACTTTTTAGCCAAGAGTTCAATGAGTGTCATACGACACCAAGCACCGTAATCACCTGATATGGCTCCGTCTGACTTTTTGCTGTTCTCAAAGCTAAAATTTCTACTTCGTGGAAGGTGCTTTGAGTCAGTTGAAGCCATAAGAGTAAATTCGCTGAAGTAGTGGAAGGCTTTTCCTCAATCAGCTTACGAAAAATGTATGGTGGATGGGATCAAACGCTGGCTTAGTTGTATTGCAAGCGGTGGTGCCTAATTTGAAGCCGACAAAATAATTTTTGATGAATAAACAATTCCGATACTTTTCTACATAATGACATAAACTGACGGTTATTTTTGATCGAAAATGAAAAAATGAGATCTGTTTCGTTTTGAAATCGCTATTGCCACGATCCTCGTAATTCTCACATCAAATGTACGTGCGTACATATTTGCATTTACTTAACTTTATAAAGTGAAATGTTTTATTAGTTGAGAAATAAAAAGAATTTATCATTGAGAAAAATGAAATCTCTAAGACACTTGTGTGCGATTTTAGTAATTTTCTGCTTTTCATTATCATAACCATGTACGCGTACAAGTAGAGACCAAATTGAGGTCACATGGCACATACTCATAAAACAAATAAGTGTTCGACGTCGTCGTCAACGTCACAACGTCAACTACGACGACTATACTATGAGCTGAGTTCAATTTAAATTGTAAGCAAACATGCACTACATAGAAACAACGACATACAAAATTAAAAAAAAAAAAACATTAAAACAAAAAAAAATCGGAGATTCAGACATTAAAACATTAAAGTTTAAAAGCAGATGACAGTACAAAAAAACAAAACAAAAAACTTTAGAAATCAGAAATGATTACCAAACAATAGCGTAGCTGTCCAAGTAGGAAGTAACTAATTTTTAGCAGAGTAGAGAAAAAAAAAATAAAGAAAATTAGAGAATTATCATTTAAGCAAATAAAGTTCGCAATTAGTTGAACAAAAAAAGAAACGCTTTAATTTTTTAATGAGCGTAACAAAAGAAAAAATCTAACAATAAGTTAAACGTGAAAATTGCGCTAGGGCGTAACCCTACCTAATGTGGTATTTATGAAAAATGGAATATGTATGCCAAAAGAGTTAAATCAGTAAAGTGCTGCATTAAGGGGTTGCATACACTTAGTTTCATATAAAGGAAAATTCAACACTAAAACTATATATATCTATTCAAAACATTCGCCAAAACTTGAAGTTATGGACTCGAGAAGACGTAAGTTTTAGTTGCCAAAATCTTTGTTGAAAATTTTAAGCCGAACTTCTTTATCGGAACCGATGCGCTGAATTGGTGATGCGATCTGCATAAAGGAACCTAGTTTTGCCAGAGAAAAAAGCTGGGATAAAGTGAAATTTTATGCTATTTTTACTAGGGGCTCTGATCCCAGCTCGTTTCTTTCGCTAACCTCCGCAAACTTACACTCGATTTCTATGTCTTCTCTGCTTCTGCATCATGACATAAAGGGTGATTTTTTAAGAGTTTGGTTTTTGAAAGTTGAAAAAAGAACAGTAAATTTGCAATAGTGAATGAAGTATTTATTTGGTACGATACATCAATTCCTGCCATTTACTTTTTAAAGATCATTTCATGTGAGGTGGTCCAGCCGTAAGTTCTAATTTTACAATACTTTTGCCAGAATTTCGGCCGGTATCTCACCAATGGCAGCTCTAACGTTGACTTCCAGGGCTGATGATCCCATCAGTTTGAGAATTTCTCTAGACCACATTCCATTATAACATCTAACGAAACGACGGTACTTAATAGCAAGAATGCCACAGATCGAATCTCGTTCAGCTCTTCCAACTCTTATTACAACAACAAAAAATATTCAGCTCTGCTCGAGCTCTTTCGTTATTCGAGCTAAATCATTTTGGTACGCAAACACCGCATGCTTTTTGTTAGTGTAATTTTTGGCTACAAGGCGTCGGCTCGTTCTTTTTCCGTTACTCAGGATAACGCAATCGTTGCATGCTTTTTGTTTGTGTAATTTTTCTTTTCAAGCCACTTGCTCCTTTAGCTCTTGCTATTTATTTGTATGCAATTAGTTTGCAGCAGCGTCAACATAAGTTTTTTTTTCGTAAAATATTTTTGAGTTTTTTATCCAAACTGATGTTGTTGCAACCAGCACCCGAAGCAGATTTATGTGTGATTCTCTGCTCAAGAAACTGAACAGAGAAGACGACACTTTTCTTTTCTATTAATTTTATCGCACATCATTGAACTCTATTTAGCAGGTCAAATGTAGTTTCGGCGTCCTGGCCCAGATGTGCAAATTGTATTAGGCAGCTCGAAAATCAACTGAAGTGAAATAGTTCTTATACCAACGGAACTGATCTATGCAAAGCAAAAATATCAGAACTCCAAGACATGGGAGTTGTGAGCTTTATTGAACCTGTGATACTGATTTATTGATCGACTTTATCTTGCAGTCCTTAGAAGACTATCATGAAATTAATCAAACCAATACATTTAGTTTTTTTAATGTGTAAATAAATGTATAAAATTTTTAGTTTCTTTACGAAAAAAGAAACCAAATTGGTGTGTGATTAGTTCATTATTTCTAAGCGATTGAACGTTTGAGTTTAATTGCCTTTGATTTGGTATACAATTGAATACAATCAACTAATTGAAACTCGTTAAATGGGACTATTTATTCTCAAAATGAGCAAAAAATTTAATTTAGTCATTATCTCAGAAATTAAATGTGAGAAAAATGTTTCTAATCCGTGCCATTTTGCATTAGACCAACTGCAACATTTTTACTGTTGGCTAGTGTAATAAATAATAATATTAGTAGAATTCTGCATATGACATGAACAAAAAAAAAAATCATTTTAACGCACAATTGTCAGAACGACTGATGGCTTCAATTGAACACACATTGCACTAGCATAGGCTGTCTGTCGGTCGCTCTTTTCATTAAAACCGTCGTCTTTTGTTGTGTATAAATGTGTTTGTCTGTCTCACTTTGCGCGGATATGCATAGATGGTCAGTGGACTTTGGGAGCAAGAATATGGGTGTGCGAAAACGCAATTGTAAATGTGATAAGGTCCACTAGGAAATTTTTCAAAGATGTTAAGATCAAAAAAAAAAAAACTGGAAAATCACAATCAAATATTGTGTTATATTTTAGTAGCTAGGATTTAAAAAAAAATAATCAGCTATTGATCGAAAAAATAATAATCAAAAATAAAAGTTATATTGAATAAAAAAAATAAATATTAAGAAAAAAAATATTAAAACAACTAAATTAAAATATAAGATTTATTGGTCGAAAATCAAGACAAAAATCATAAGTGACAATTATTACTGATAAAAAAAATTGATGAAAATGATGAAAAAAAAAAACAGCAATAACTAAACATAATTCAAAAAGCAACGAAAAATCAAATAGCAATTTTTGTGTGAGGTTTTACAAAAACTTATTCTAAAAAAAAAGATGTTTAACTTAAATAAATAACAAAAATATGTATGCAATATTTGTCTTTAGCACTAATATATTGTTTTAGAAATGAAATTATTAAAATTGGTTCGGTATATTTTGCGCCAAAGCGTTACAAACCATTTTCATATAAGCTACTTTATATAAATAGTATAGATGGTATTTTTTTTTTTTTGAAAATCATAGCCCTACAAAAAATGCTTGATTTATTTTAGCTCTCTATTGGTGACTTATTTATTCAGAACATTATTCTTCAATGGGTTGTTGAACACTACGACGTTTACTTTATTTATTATAAGGTATATTTTATTTATTTTTTACAAAATTTCTTTAATTCTTAGTAGCTTTGATTTCTTCTTCATTTTATCGTTAACTTCAGTAGCATTTCAAGTTAAGTTGCTGCTGCTGGTAATCAAATGACTATCGTTATTATAAGAAATACTTCATTTCTTTTAAGGTTTCACTTGTTGTAATTGGAACCTTTCTTTATTATAAAAAAAAAATTGAATCAATAATTAAATTTTGTTGGACTTGCCAATTTGATAGCTGGGAAAATATTTTATTTTGTTTTTTGTATGCTTTAGATAGATAGTAACTTGATACTTTGTCATATGTTTATGTCACAAGATTTCATTGAGACAGCCTGTGTTATCGAACTATGTTCATATATTTTTTTTATTAAACTTAATAAAGCCGGTTGATATCAATTTGCTGTTTGGAAAAAAAATATTCATTAAAATATCGTATAAAACCATATGAAACTCTAATTATACAGCATTATCTTCAACACTGTATAAAATGTGACTTTTAAAGTTTTTTATCAACAATGCGATATACTGATATACCATATAGTATATGATGATAAATTAATTAAACAATGGAATGGAATGTAATGACTTGGCACCTACGTGCAATTCTATCCCACCCCATGCGCCGTAAGAAAACAAAAAATGCAACCTATGAATTTTCTGCACAAAAATGGTCAAATTAATTATGTTGAAACACAAAACAAAAAAGGGCAGACCATATTCTTTTAAAACACAAATAAGTAAATGTGCAAGTGCTAGTATCAATAAGAGTGGTGCGAATAATATAGGACGAAAAATTTTCTTCCCAGAAGTCAGAATATAATACTTCTCCGCAGAGTTGTGAAAGAGTGCATTAATTTTCAATTGAAATCCATTGAAATCACTGCCAAAAATGCAGCATTCAGAGTGCAGCTATATGAACATGAATTGCCTGTAGACTTCAATGCCGTAAATTTGCAGCCTTTTCCATCGTAAAGAATGCAATTATTCTGGTGACGTCACATTTTGGATAGGAAGAATTCTGATTGCATTGAAGTCACCTCAAATCAATTCAAGTCACTTCAAGTCATTGAAGTCACTTGAAGTCGTTGAAGTCACTTGAAGTCGTTGAGTCATTTGAAGACAGCTGCTCTGAAGGCAATTTACTTAGTAACTTATATATCTGTGTTTTTCAATGGAGTTTAATTGAAAATAATCTACATATCTATAGGGCAAAAAGGGTACGATTTCAAATGACTTCAGCGATTTCAAGTGACTTTAACGACTTCATCGACTTCAAAGTGATTTGAGATGACTTCAATGCAATCACAATTTTTGCAATCATAATTTCAATCCAAAATGTGACGTCACAAGAATAATTGCATTCTTTACTATAGAAAAGGCTGCAGACTTATGGCATTGAAGTCTACAGGTGACTACATTTTTAAATAGCTGCGCTCTGAATGCGGAATTTCTCATGAATTAAAATTGAGAATGAATGTACTCTTTTACAGTTCTGCTTCTTCGAATGTTTTTGGAGCGAATGTGCATTTTTGAAGGACTCAATTATTTGAAAAACTCATTTTAAGGGTAAATAAATAAATAAATAATTTTTGCTTTACTCTAATGCCTATGCATCTGAAAGTACGCATAAGCTACGTATTGCATTTGAAGTTCCACGTACCTGCAAATTTAAATTCAACGCAGTGATAGCATTTTTTTAGTTAAAAATAAAAAAAGTTTTAAAAAATACTCCATTATTTTTGTGAATTTATGACGCACGTTTGCAAATTTACAATGTAGCAGTAGCTCATGAATTTTGCTGCTTTTGAATGAAGTCGACGACAACGAAGCGATTTATAGAAACAAACGTTTATAAGATACAATTGTGTATCTTATCGCAAAGTATGTGTTAAGAGAAAACAATTTTTTCCCAACAAAAAAATTTTTAAAAAAAAAGTAAATAAAGCACTAGAAATTTAACGATAAGCGGAAATTCGTGTGAATTTTACTTAAGTTATTGTTGTAACTTTAATAGCTCACAAGTTATAGCATGTGTTGGCTCTACGTTGTCGGAGCTTTATAGTCCAAGATCTGGAGAGCTTTTTTTGGTGAGGCGCTTTAAGTTAAAAGTTAAAAGCTAAATTTTTTTCTACCTTAATTGATTGCAGTTTCAAAGATCTGCTAACGGTTAGTTCGCGAGATATAGCCGCTTGAAGAAACTGCAAAATGGTTTTTACTCATTGAATTCAAAAGTATGCCTCCAGTAAAAATTTTGCTTGGTCCAAAGTTGTGGAGGATACCAAAATATAAAGTTTTCTTGCCCGATAAATAAGATTTGATCCACCTTATATCGTTTTAAAATTTTTAAAGAGAACCGAATTTTCGAATAAAAAATATTTTTTTTGGCGAAAAATTCGGGTTTTATAAAAATTTTTAAAGCGAAGTAACTAATACTTGCATTTTACATCAATCGGTATTCTAACAATAAAGAAATTTAATAAAACCATAGCATTCCACTATGGCGTGTCGGTGACATTTACTCTGCCGCAAAGTTTGAGGTAGTGTTTAAGCAGTAAGTCACATAAACAGGTTGTGAATTATAAGGTCTTTTAAATTTTGTATTGAATTTTACAGTCAAAATGGAGTTACTTAGTATTGTGTGAAGTTTTATTAGTAAAATGAAAAATATTTCACAAAGTTTAATTTAAAATGTAATGAGAAATGTATTTTTGTGATGAAAGTTTAAGTTCTGTCGGTAAGAGAGCAAAAGCTTTCCCAATTCCGCATATAACTCAAGCGATAATGAATATTAAACATATTTTTCGATATCCGGTGTGGTTCACGAGTTAGAAAATGCGAAACTTATTGGCATAGTATAATGTTTAACATCGAATATCTCGAAAACCAAATGAGATATGAAAAAATTTTGATTGGATTTATTGCTTGATACGAAATTGACAGTGACTAAAAACATGTTTGCCAATTTAAAAACCAATCCTCTAAGAAAAACACCCTATATAAGCCCCTAGCTTGCACGACTGCACATTTTTCCATAAGACCGCTAAGTTTAACAGTAAATTAAGCGATTTATTTTACATAAAAACTTATGCTTAATTCATACAGTTCTATTCAGTAAAGTTTGTTGTCCCGAAAACTAAGTCTCTCCATTTCATCTTATGCACTAGGCACATTCTTAAGAGACATAATGCATTTTGAAGCGTTTCTCCACGAGGCCGACTGCGTGGCACAGGTAGCTTTTAAAATAAGCTATATAAAGTACTCATGCGTGTTTTCATGGAGAGACCATAGTAGCACTCAGTCGCCCAACAATTTAGTTGTAACTGTGCGCTGGATCTTATACTTCAGTTCTTTTAAGAAACGATGCTAATGTTGGGAAACATTTCTCTTTGTTCATCATCATTGTTACCTTCTTTCCTGAACGAGTCATAGGGCGGCAACAAATCCCTTCTATTTTTTAGCTGTCTGCAGTTAGATATTTTAGCTATGGACACATTTTCCGATGTGCCACTGCTTCTGTTTAGACTGTTGATCTCCACGTTTTCCTTGGTCTTCCAACTCGTCGTACACTATGAGAATTCCATTCGAAGGACTGCTGTTGTTGTTTGGCTACTTGAGTGTGTGACGAATTCAGCTGCTTATAACGACATCCAACAGCTTTTGACTCGTTTTACGCCATCACAATTGGATATAATTTGAGGCCAACTAATCTTAAGGATCGTTAGTATCGCTGATAGTATTAACAAAGCCTGTTCCTTTTTTTGTGATGTTTACGGAGACTTTCCAGGTTTCACAGACACATAAGGGGACGTCCATAAATTACGTGAGTCAAAATAGGGGGGGGAGAGGGTCCGGAAAAATCTCACCAAAGGGGAGGGGAAGTCAATAAAAATCTGAAGTCAACTTTTTAATGCAGAGGCTATACATTATTATACATTTAAAAATCATAAGGAAAGCCTCACGGAAGGGAGGGTGGTCCCGTCAGAACTCACCAAATCTCACCATGGGGAGAACGGGGGTCCGAATTTTCAAAAAAACACCTCACGTAATAAATGGACGGCTCGTAACAGCACGGATTTCACATTTGATTCGAAGAGCCTCAATTTAGTGCGTAAGGAGGTTTAAGTTGATTTCTAAACAGCAGACATGATTCCAAAGACAGCCAATATCTTCCCAAGGGTTTTCAAACGAAGCTTATGCTCTAAGTCGAAGCAAAGTTTCAGGAGTATAAAATGTCAAAGAGTTTGATCGTTAAGTCATATGCTAAGGTACAAACGTTCTTATGAATGGAAGGAAGTTTTGGTCAAGACAGTCGATTATTTAATGACCATACTACCAGCTGATAGGGTCAAATAATGGTGACTGAGCATTAGGATCGGTAACTACTGCTTGTCTCTAAGGCAAAATTTGACCAATCGCAATTTATTCGCAGAAATACTGCTGTTGATGTTCTTATTCACCACATCAACCGGAAACGTGAGCTCGACTCGATCACTGACGCTCTAAGTTAAGTGAAGTTTTAGATGAAGCTGGGGAATGTTTGTTCTTTCTGCTAAGAAGCACGTTTTTCTAAAAAAAAATTTTGTTTCTCTAGCCCTTTGATATCGAATTGTTTTTCTTTTTTTTTGCAGGTGCGTCATGTTTCAAAGGCAGAGCCCTGCATTCACCAATGATATCAATTGCTCGTGCAAGTGATTTTTTAGTAACCTGTGACGTTTGACATGCCTAAGCATTGCAGAAAGATAACTTTTGCAATTTATCACAATAACCGACAGTGTACTGTAAATAAAAAATCTTGGAATTTGCGTTGTTTTGATGATATTTTTATAGATACAACTTTAAGATAAATATTTTATGACATGTTTAGATGAGGAAGCGCTGTTGCTTTGATTGCTTACCGCTTGTTTAATTATCGGAAGATATATTGTTTTCGGTTTTGAATTTTAATTTTTTATTAAATATTTTTTTTTGGTATTACGTTTTTTTATATACTACGTATATGTTTTTTTTTCTTTTGTAGATAAAATATAAGTAAATTATTTCGAAATTCACAAAGTAAGATCCAACAAAAATAACAAACGCCCGTTAATTACTGCCAACAAAAGTGAAATGTACAATAATACCATAATAAAATAAAAATAATAATAAAAGTAGTAATATGAGGAAAAAAAAACAACAACAACAACAAAAACAACTACAATACGAGCGTACGCAATGAAATAACGCGGCGGCGTTCCGCGCTCAAGTCAAAACTTCAACGAACCGCAAACAACTGAATGTCATGCCAAGAAAAAAAAATCTTTTCATACTCAATTCAGCTTTAGTCATTTCACATTTGCTGTTGCTACAGATACAAAGATACGAAATACGTTAAGTTCCCAATAGGGAATGACATTAGTGATGACAAGCCATAAATATTTCAAGCATTCAACTGCACTCTAATGGAGAGTTTCATGTAAAATCTTTGATTCAATCGACAAATTGAAAGAAGAAAATGCTCGAGAGATTGATGCAATTAAGTTTTTTGTTTCAGCATTTGCGCTTTGTTTTGTAAAATTTTCAATATAGCTCAGCTTAAATTTTTCTCAGTTTTAATGAAAGAATTATTCGATTTTAGGGAAAGGTGCGAACAGTGAGACAGCACATTATTTTTTCTCAAGCGTTGTTTTTCATACCTCATGCTATGTTTCTTTTGCATTCGAGTTGTTATTGCTCTCATCTTTTATTGAAGAGCTAAGCCAAACACGATAAAAGGTCTGTTTGAGCCGGCTTTTGTGATAAAAATTAAAACTCTGGAATCGCGATATTTGAGAGAGTATGAGCTAAAACTTCTCTGAATAGTCGAATTTTGAATCGAACTCAAAAATGGGTAAAAAATGAAAACTAAAAAAAAAAAAAATACCGTGTATTTTAGTAAATTTGGTTAATACCTTCTGAATGCAAACAAAGTGAAACCTTTTTGAAACTAGGATATGACTCAAAAAGCGTATGACCGATTTTAAAGTTTTGTATCCGATTTTTATAGATTGATAAATTATCTTTAAGCTGTCGGCATAAGTTTACTTTAAAAACCTCTTTCCACTTTTATTAAGTCATCGTTTTCTTACGAGTCTTTTAATACAGACAACGAATATGGAAACAGAAATTGGGGCCGCATCTTTTGTTATAGACATCGTAAGTCAGAGATATAGCTTATCAAAAAAAAGTTAGACGTTGAGAGTACCCAGATGAAGGCGATATATCTCATTATTTGTCTCCTATGACTTTTAGTAAAAATCGTCATTTTGTATTTATTGCTTGCTTTTGCTAGAAGAATTTTCGACTCTGTCTATAGCAGCATTAATTTGAGAACATCCACTAGACTTATTAACATAATAATTAAGCAAAATATGCATTTAAATAGTGAACAAAATAGATTAAAAACGCTTAAAGAAGTTGAAAGGTATGCTGATTAAGAAAAGTGTCTCACTGTTCGCACCTATAAAAAGTTGAATTTTTTGCATGTTTTCAGCTTTCAAAATTGGGCGATATTTACAACGGAAATTCAAAATTGAATATGCATTTTAATTGATATTTTTTTGGCATCCAGTAAAATTACCATACACAGCCAAAAAAAAAGATTTTTCTGAGTTTTTTTCTCAAAAAAAAAAAAAAATAATTGGTTTGAGATTTTTTTGGGCGATTTATTCAGTATCCGAGTCAAACAATTTAACTAAATCAATATGTGATCTCATATTGTTAATTTTTCAGCATTGGGTCATCTGGAAATGTAGATTATACTGTTGATGAGATCTTGGCAACAGCATAGCACTCTTTACATTGTGAGACCGTACAAAATACTCGTACATGCGCTCAATTGAAATTTCTCAATTCAACGGATTGTGGTGCGGGTTGTTTGGAGGCTTTGTGCAAACGATGACGAACGCAACAAACAGCAGTAGAGTGTAGATGTAGAAGTTTGCATTGCAATGGAGCAGCAAGCACAAAACTGAATAGACCGTAGAACAACGCACAGAGTTCATCCAAGCATATCGATATAAAAGTATTATCCACGCTCTTTATATCGCTATCGAGTCTCGATCAAGAGAATTCGCTTTTGTTAGCTTCTCTTAACGCAAATTGCTCTTGAAGTTGTGGACTATTTTATAAATTTTATTTGGTGAATTCGTAAAGCTTTTGGAGTAATAACTTGGTCAAATCTGTTCAATAAGTTAAAAGAGGAATATATTTTGTGTGAATTTATTTTTAATAAAGTTGTATTTTATTGTAGAGTTCAAAATAATGGTAACAAAAAGGAAACGAATGAAAGAGTAAATGAGGCGTCAGAGGGAAATGGTTGAAAATGGATTTTGAACGTAACTAGGGGCACCCTGAACGCAGAGGGGAGGGGGCGAATTTTGGGCCCAATGAGGGAATATTTTTGTTTTGCTCCAACTTATAGGGAAAAGATGAAAAAGCTTGACTTGGTGTGAGCCCATTTTTGTAAAATTTTTTTTTTATTGCCACAAACGATGCTGAAACGTTGAAAATGGATTTTGAACATAGCTGGGGTTGGCACTGGACCCAGAAAGTGACCGTTTTGGGCTCATATTTAAAACAATTTTAAAAATCGACTTTTGACATGACTTGGTGTGGCTTCGGATCTAGAAAGGGACCATTTTGGGCCCAAAATAAAATCTAGAATTTCCGGAAAAAAATCGATGGAGATAGGTTGAATGATCGATATTTAACATGATTTTGGGGTGCCCCGGACCCAGAAAGGAATCGTTTTGGACCCATATCAGGAAAATTTATTTTTTGCTCCAATCGATGGGATATATTATGGTACTTCAATTGGATGATGGTTTGAATTAACAGGATGCCATAAACTGAAGTTAAAATAGAGACAGGACATTTCATACCTTGTTCGAAAAATCAAGAATATAGCTCACTAACCCACAGAGATTGCTTGCGTAGTCAAGTCAATTTTAATGTTATGATATTTTTGATGGACAAAAATAGAAAAAAATTCAAATAACGATTATGTGGACATTTTTTTTTCAAATCATAACCATTAAGTTCTTTCTAAGCTTCACAGGCTCTAAAGAATATCACGAATATCCACTAAATTTCCTTAAAAGCCCAGCTATTAAACAGCTGTTTACTATGCCAAACAGCTGATATTTTCAGGGTATTTAAGAATTTGTATGCTAAAATTTATTAGATAACACACGTGAAAGAGAAACTTATTATAAGAATTATTATTTAAATTAGTTTTTTGAATTCTAAACGCAAATCTATGCTTTTTTTTAATCCGGCGATATAGAAAAAAAAAATGGAAAAAATTCACAGATAAGCAGTTTATAAATGTTTTAAGTTAAACTGATAAAAGTTAAACAAAAGACAGCACGACAACAACAAAGTATTTATAATACTTAAAAATAAATATAAACAAGCAAAGAATGCTCATAGTTGGCAAAAAAAAAGAAAAAAAAAATGAATAAAAGAAAAAACTGCTGGTTGGAATGCGTCAATTAAATGATATAGCAACCAGCAAATATCAAAGCAAGTGGCTGAGTATCTCTTATACAGACACTCAGCTATTATAACAACTCACTGTTACTACTTGAAAATAAATGACATACGAGATATTGAGTAAATGTAGCAAAAAATATTTAAATTTTCCAGTTACAGAACATAAATACAGGGATGGACGCACAGCGCAGCGTGCAGGGCGCGTGGGGCGAATGAAGAAGTTTTTTTTAAACAATTACGATGCCTTCAATAAACTACGTGGGGGATGGGGGTTCTGCAAAAAAGTCATGTAATGGGGGGCAGAGGTTCCAAGTAATGTACATAAAGGACTATTTGTATGGGAAAGATGTTTCGCCCATTTTTTGCATGGGCACGAAAAAAACCTATGACAGCATCTTGAGTTATTGGCCAATAAAGATCTCATTTTACGTACACTGGATTATTAGGTTATCTTTTTTAATAACAATATCTTGAAAACCAAGCAAGATATCGATTTTCTTTTACAACGTTCTTAAATGTGATGTGCAAGAAAAAAAAACCTGACTTTTGAATTAAGAAGCACAAAAGCCTTTGCAATTTCTAACCGCTAGATAAACAAGTAATGCAACAAGCGTGGGCCCTGGTTCATACGGCCCTGTACACAATTGTATGCATGTGTATATTACAAAATTTATATCTTTAATGATAAGCGCTTACGACTTAAAAATAAATACACTAGCTTAGAGATTGAATTGGCACTTAAAGTACCCCTTGTATGAAAAAGCAAAATTTTGTCTGATATAAAAAGCACGTGGCAATGACCCATCTTAACTAAAAAAAAATCATCTTTTCAATTTGGTTTTGGTTAACATTTTTCTTTATTGCGTAGGTGCACCAGCTGGTAGATTGAATCACATGTTAAGAACGAACAACTTCATTGGTACTTTTTTTTTCTTTATAAAAAGAAAGTGAAGTGAATCAAAAATAAAACGGAATCATCATTTAATTGATTATATCCGGAATTTTGTTTATGCTGTATACGAATACTTTCGAAAAAGAAAACTGAAAAAATGCGGGCTAAATATGTGCGGCGCACATACCCGGCATATTTGTGGTATATGCTCTATGTGGTTAATGTAGTGTAGCGTTAAACGCATATGGGGTGCTAGCTGGCTGAATTGCAAAGAGTAAAATAATATCATTAGTTCAACTTGTAAACGATTGTGTATTTTTAAAAATCGGAAGGGTTATATTTGCCATATGTGTAATGGAGATTAGAATTGTATGTTTTTTTTTGCATTAACATTACTGTAACTACAGTATTAATCACTAAATAATTTATTAGATTTACTTCATCATAGAATTACCATATGTTCTCGACTTTGATGCTGTGATGCTTTAGCGTCCTCTAAAATATGTAAATTCCCTCGATTTCAGTTTACTAGAGTTCGTCCAGTGATTGAAATTCAACCATTATAGTGACAAAACAAAAATAAAAAAATACTTTTTGGTATTAAAAAAATTGTTATAAAAATCACTATTTTTTGTCATCGCTTTCAAAACTAAAAATCATGGTATCATGTTGCACTATCTCTGTCTCTATCCCTACCTTAGAGTCGAATATATTTATCTCGATACCAAATGTTATTAAAATCAGTCATATTAATCATATATTCTCTTCTTAGGGGCGTGGCGCCAACCACTTAAAAACAAATACCTTTTTTCAAGGTTTAAGCTATCTTCATACCAACTTTCATTAAAAACGGTCCATTGGTTTAGCTGTGAAAACATATTTTTCTATTGAAGGCGTGACACCGTCAACTTTAAAACAAAAACCATTCCTCAGGGTTCAATCTATGTCTGTACCAAATTTAGTCAAAATCGGTCCACTTAAACAAATAACTTTACTCAGAATTCAATCTATCTCCATACCAAATTTCAAGCAATTCGGTGTAGCGGTTCAGCCATGACAACGTTTTTGCCATTAAGGGCGGTGCCACGCTGCCTTAAGGAACTTTAAGTTTTTAATAATCATGGGCAATCAGCAAGCATGCTGAAAGATTAGGTATCCAATTCAATTCTTTCTGCCGCAGTTGCTTGAATGCAAGCGAGAATGAATCACTCGAGCACTTTCTTTGCAGCTGTCCAGCCTTAGCAAGAACCAGAGGCTTAAATGTCTTGGTAAACCTTTCTTCAACGATCTCAGCGAATTTGTTAAAGTTGAAATCAGATCTTTGCTCTACTACCTTAATAAAGCAAATTGGATATAACTATTTAACATCCATCAATTCGCCGGGTCACGAAAATGTGGCATTAAAACGGCACAATCAGTGCTACTTATGGCTAACCTAACCTAATAATCTTTCTTAGAGTTCAATCTATATCCAAATAAATTTCATAAAAATCAGTCCATTAATTTAGCCGTGGTTCTCAAAAATATCAAGATTTGAAAAAAACTTTTTGAAATACAGACTATGAATGAGTTGCCCTTTGTTGAAAATATGTGGCCTCATTCTATTACGTGACAAATTTCTTGGATGTAGGATTTCTCGAAATGGAGACTTCAATTGGCCGCCATAATAAGCTTACACATATCTAATCAAACGCGTATCAAAAATGTCCTTTCAAAATTGTATGGAAACCATCGATTTTCTAAAGTAATTTTTTTAAAGGATTTTAAAATTCCAAAGAATATAAAATTTAAAAAAAAAATATTTTAAACCAATTGTTTAAATGATTTTATTTCTTCGATTTTTCTTGTCAAAGGGATATAAAAAAAAATTTCCGAAAATTTGAGTCCTTTTTAAAAAAATTCAGACGCTCTAGGGAAAAACTACTCTGCATCCGAAACAAGTATTCAAATATTTATAAGACTGTGCTGCAGAATTCATAAGTTCCTTATATATTTTGTTAAATGTAAATTATAATTATTTTTAGACAAAAACAACTTTGTTGCAACGTGTTTTTAATCAGATTTTAATTGGTATACAACACGATGCTCTTTTAAAGTGTACACAATCAATTTTTGCTTTTTTATTTTTGGAAAAACCTGATGAATAATTTATTAACAAATCATAAAGTTTATCCATAAATGTACTAATAAAAAATGAAAATATTTAAGAGCGTAAAATCAAATGATAAAAAAGGTATTCGAAAGTAATTGTTGGGCTCCATAACACTGTTTCACAAAAAAACAAGTTCCATAGTTTCAAGTTTACTTTCTTGGATGATTCCAAAAATTAGCACCGTTCTTGAAAGTTTTTTTCTGAAATGTGTGAAATTTGTTCTTTTCTATTTGTTGGGAATGTTTAAATTTTATATAAATTATTTGGAAAAAGATAACTCGGGTTTTTGAGTCTTTGTAGATTTAAAAAAAAAATTTAATTTTTGAAATATCTCAAGAAGCAAATTTGATTGAAAGGAATAATAACTATTTTCGGACTCAGTGAACTTCGAAGCCTGCGACTTTTGTAGCACAGTGTAATGAATAACATTTTCATAACTCCTTAAAAGAATTTCTCCTAGAAACCATGAGGGTCAGAACAACTTGAACACAAAACTGAAAGTCATCATGTCTGGTATACAGTAGCGGACATGCAGCGAATTATAGACAAAAATGATTATGGGCCGAGATTTTTCGGGGAGTTTGCACAAAAATGTCTTATTATTTTATTCATAGGACTTTGCTGTTATTATTTCATTTCGGCGGACGTAATACCTCCCATACACAATAGCTTTTTTATGAAAAAATGCCACGCCTACTTATTGAATTTTGCCTATTTTGATGTCAGCTAGTGGTATGTCTACCTATCCACCGAATATCAAATTATTGTTCTCGAGATATTAACCATTCAAATTTCAATCTAGAAGGTGCCACACCCCCTTTCCCAAAAATGTCAATTATAAGCCACATACTTTGAAAGGTTGACATACATATACAGTTGAAACACTTGCAATAGAACATAGAACAAGAAATGTGCACTAAAAATTATAATATTTTTCGGCGAATCAGAGTTTAACACTGACACGAATTCGTTCAGCATTTCTGCGAAAAAATATTCAACAGCTGGCATGATTTCATAGCAAATAAATTAATAAAAATAAGTTGAATCGATGAAAGAAGGAGTGCATAGCAACGGTAAGCAAAATAAACAAATAAACGAGTACAAAGAAAATGTCAAAAGAGTTCAATGGTGCCAGACAATGCTAGAATGTTCGAGAAGTTTGTTAATTAATCAGAAGCAGTGCTAATACGCAATCAGATTATCAGTTTGATAACTATAGAATTTTTTTTAAAATATGTAAATTATTCTGAAGAGTAAACAAAGCTCCTATTTAAAACACTAAAAAGTGTGTTTTTGATTGCAACGCAATCTAGCGATCGAACTGGAAATAACTGAAGTTCGTAAGTAACAAAAAAAGGTCGAGCGTCATGTCATGTTGAAAAGTTCATCCGCAAGACATTCAGATTTTTTTTATCAATGTTGAGACAATTGGCTTCGATAAATGGTACCATTGAACCATTTGTTTACAAAGTAAGTTTCGGGGAAAGCAAATTTTCTATTGAACTCTATAAACTTGTGTCGGTGATGATACGGAAAAAGTCACACTCCCACGCAGCAGGGATTCGAGAACAGCGGTTTGACTCCCAAAAACAGAGCACAAGCTTGAGAATCGATTTTTTTTCATATAGCCCAAGAGTCGACTGTAGAAAAGTCGAGTGTATAAGATTACAGGATGGGATGCATGCCAAATGATAGAGTTCGTCGACGAGCTTAAATAGAATATCTAGGGTTGCCTTGCCAAAGACTGTCCCGATGGCCGAAAATGCCCGAATTTTAGCTAATTTTGTTGCTCTAATTATAGCTGTAGTACATAACAGCTCGAAATGTATGCCAAATGATAGAACTCGAAGAGGCCTAAGCATAATACCTGGGATTGCATTGTAGAATCCTGTCCCAAACATGGGTTTTCACCGGTTTTTTGAATCAATTTTCATTAGTGAAGATAACAGCTTGAAATTTGTGCCAAATGATAGAGATCGAAGAGCCTAAATAGAATATATCATCCTGCAATCTTATACACTCGACTTTTATACAGCCGGCTCTTCGCCTAATAGCATAATGCGGCTATGATAATTTTTTATATAACGATAATCCTACAATTGAGTTAGATCAACTACAACGACAGTGGCCGACAAAAATGTAAAAATGCCTGATTTAAGTGAAATACTACATTTTCTATGGTAAAAGGATGTTTAACCTTTGAACCTGTGATAAATTTGTTAAGCAATTACTGTGCGAAATTGATCACAATTTTTGCGTAATCTACAATAAGTAAAATTGCTTTCCCAAATTTATTAAATTTCATCGACAAGTCTATGTTTTGCTCAGTACGGATTGAAATGTTCTTCACATTTTCTTCGCCGTCAAAGTTTTGATTCGTTGCTACGCATATTGGAAATCATTAAGAAATACAATTTTAAATTTGGTAATTTTATTGACATTCTTGGGAATGAAAACCTTAAAAATAACAGTGATAATTTGTTAGTGCATTGAGATCAAACTTAATTTAAGTTAATGAACCATAGTATAGACATAAAATACAATAAACGTAATAATACTAAAAAAAATGTTTACTGATATCCCATCCACCTGAGAGTGAACCTAACGTTTGGCTACAACGATCGTCAAATTGGAACACCAATTAAATGAACGTGGAATAAAGTTGTATGGTTTAGAAATGACTCACACGAATGACATCCGAATGTTTGAGATTTGTAGCATCAGTCAGGACATTAGTGGATGATTTCTTCATCTTTTGAACATTCTTAAGAGCAGCAAGTTTGCTATTCAAATCTTCCAATTGCTTATTTGTATTATCAGGATCACTGATCGAACGACGTAATGTTGTGACAGAAGCACGTTTGGCATGAAAGGAACCACGTAAAAATCTGGCAAGTTCATAAGCAGGATTGCGGCAAGATGATGATTTTTGGACTTGCGGTGGTGTAACTTTAAAGCTTGGCAACAAAGGCGGATGCATTTCAAAAGAAGAATCCGGTGAGCAATTACGACTGTAGCTGCCGCTAGTATGTGTAAAATTTGAACTTGCAGAAGAGATGCCATCGTCCAGCGTTTCCGCATAATCATCAATATCAGTGCTGCTGGAGTGCTGCAGACCTCGACAACCCAAATAAGCACGCAGTGAAACAGGTGAGGTTGCAACACTGCTGCAGCGTGATGAATCTCCAATTGAGGATGTTGAGGCCTTCAGTGATTTAGACTTTTTCTTGGCCGAAAAGAATTGCAATACTTTGCAAGCAGAGCGATAGCTGGAACGTTCTGGTTGTGAGCGTTGCAACAGCGCGGTTGTATCTTCAGTAGTTGGAGCTGGCATCATTTGATTTGTTGTATTCAATGGTGTTATTGTTGTATTCTCATAGTTGCGCTGTTGTTGCTCCGTTGATATGAATTTCTTACAACAAAATGGTGTAGACTTAGCCTGTCTTGTTTCGTAGTCCTTTACAAATTGCATTAAACTTTCACGATCCAACTCTGTAACACAACGATGGCGTACGCGTTGTGGACTTGGTATAATTTGTTTAACCTCGAAGCTGGTATCAAAGGAGCCCGAATCATTTATATGACTGATAGATTGTACAAAACGTTCCACCATGTTGGCTACGGCAGCAGCGGTTTCGGTGGTATTATTAAAGTTTTTTATGGATTTAAATTTTTTAAGAGCAGACGGCGGAGACAGCTCTAAAGTTGTTACATTTTTACCCATGTTTTTTGGCTAAAAGATTTTTATTTTATTAAAAGTTAAGAATTTTTTTATTTATTTTATTTGCAATAATTTATCGAAGAATGATTATTTTTTTTCGTTTTAAGACTTTTGTGTGTTTTCTCTTTGCTAGTCCTCGTAAGACTGTGCAATTGAAAATCCTCAACTATACAAGAAATCTATTTGAAATTAAAATCAAAAATATCATGTCGCTCTTTCTTTTTCTCTCCAAAAACAGGTTGAAGAAGTTGGGTGATGTTTTCAATGACGTATTACGCGATCATCGCGAACTACTACGACGATCATCATATCAAGAAGCATTTTATATATCGCGTATAATTTTGCTGATCGTGGTGTGCTCAATGAAAATATGGCATTAGTAATACAATGAAACGTTCGTATATTCACGCGGTCAGAGCTCACTGCTTGTAATGAGTACGCCGCCGCTCTTGTTGCGCATTTTGACTACGTGCGCCATGCTCAGCGTAAGCTAGAGAGGTAGGGTAAACACGTGCGTTAAACCACTGCAGTCGCTAAGCACGATCATGACGCTTACTCATACTGCGCGACATTATTTTGTTGCTTGTTGTGTTGATCGTCATATCGTCATAGAAAAATAAAATAAAACCAATACGGATATTCGGTTCGACGTTGTGAAAGTAGTGGATATACTCGTATGAGTGTGTATAGTTATAATAACAATTATAGTCATGTTTTGAATTTGAATATCAAAAGACAGACAGACAGATATTTAATGTGATGAGTTTCACCGTAAAAAGTATCAAAATTGCTATATTTTCTATAGTTTTTAAGGGTTTGTAGTGGTTAATGTGCCACTCAAATGCTGGCATGCGAATACGAATAGGGTAATTTTTTTCGTCAAGTACTGCAATTATTTGGTATTTAATTTAAATTGCTTTGATGTTATGACAAAAAATAAAATGGGCGTTTCAGCGATTATCCTCATACCTAGAACATAAAAGTACGGATTTTGCACGAAAAACTAAACAATTTCATTTAATAATTTTCTTTTAGAGAGTTTTTAAGGAAGTTTCATTTACGTTCAATTGCTTGAATTAAACAAAAGAGTACAAATGTGTCTCTTCATTTGCTATATAAAATTGAATTCCATTTAACGTTTCCAGAACCTTTATGCAATCTTACTCCCAATAATCTTTGTACAACCAACCGTGGGTTTTCGGAGCAGGTCAGCAGCGATGTAGGGAGTAGTTCGCAAAATGTGTTCGAGGGTTAGAGCACAAAAAGTTGAGGCAACAAAAAAAAGTTTTGAAATTTGATAATTTGCATACATATGGGCATTTCCATGGGTCCCGTTTGACCGTCGATAACATTTAAAGAAAAAAAAATGTCAAAATAAAACGGATTTTTATTTTGACAATAGGTTTAAATCATAGCTCCTAATTAGCTTTGTAATTGGTGCTAAGGTTGAATTTGGACATTTATTCGTTTTCAATATAATTGCAAAAAACCAAGATGTCGCACGGGACAAAAACTTCCGTTTTCGTGGAAATGCCCATATGTATATGTACAATGCACTGAGGAAAAAGTTTGTTTGAATATAACAAATATATATTTCATACAAAGCAATCAATTAATTATTTGAGTCAAACATATTGTATTTGGATCAAATAGTGGTTGGTTGAGGTAAAATTGATATTGTCATAAAAATGTTTGACTCAGTCAAATATTTAATTGTTCTATATCAAATATAATTTGTTATATACAAGCAAATCGTTTTCTCAGTGTAGCTAACGCTATGAAATTTGATACATGGATGTACGTATAATGCTAGTACCAAGCATTTTGCAATGTAAGCGGAATTAGCTGAAAAGGGGCTTGGAAACTCCCATACAATAAAAAAACACTTAAGAACGCTACGTCTGAGCGCATAAAGTTTTGTAATTTGGGACATTTGCCAGAGTAATTACTAAAGGCAGGTGTCGATAGTGGGTTGGAATACGCACTAAAAGCTACCATTTTGAGGGTGACATTTGATGGACAAATATTTCATGTGACGACATGCATATTTTTTTTCTCAATAATCAATTTTACGAATGACTGTCAATTAGTGAACAACTTTTTTTTTTGCTCGAAAGTCATAAAATTTCCACCAAAATATGTCACGGATACCCAGAAAGACTACAATAAAAATGTTCAGGAATCATGTAACTGTGCATGTGATCACATGCATAAACATTTGTCGCCATTCTTCGATAATATATTCAATGTTAACGTTGTTCGTGACGTCATAAATTTAACTGAAAAACTTTCTGATAGGAGTATTATTATAGGCTTTTAGTTAATTATTTTTGAAAAAACAGGCAAAAAAAAATAGTCTACATGCGGTCACATGCACAAACCGATCAAGATCAAGAGACATGGGTAGATGAAAAAGGCACTCAAGGACGACATATTGATTTAGATTTAACTGAAAATTTTGTGATAGGTTTTTAGTTAAATATTTTTGAAAAATCAAAAAAAAAAAAATATGCATGCAATCACATGCACAAACTGAACAGGGTCAAGAGACATGGGAAAAAACTATATTTTTACTAAACAACAAAATATGAAATTTTATAGGCATTTTTGCTATACTTTTTAAGTGTTAATCAAGCTACTTGGGGTATTTTTTAAAGGTTTTTTTTTCAACATATTTCCTAATTGAGTTAAATTTTCACATGACGTTGACGACGGAATAACCCGCATGAAGAAATCAAATTCGGCGCGGGTGAAAAATTAAATAACGACTAATGTTGCAATTAACTGTCAACTGCAAAAAAAAATGACAACAAATTAAAAAGTCACGATCGACAAGATCACGCATTTGTTGCGAACAAACAATGACAACAGCGCGAATTACTAGAAATAGTAAAGTGAATCATAATAATTTTGAATGAAAAAAAAAAAAAAAAATGTTTGCAAGTTTTAAATTATAAAAATAGAAAAATTAGCTATAAAAGAAAAAATGCAATTCCCAATAATTAGCGTTCCGAAAAAAAGCAACAAATTTTAGAAAAATTGATTCCAAAAATGCCTGCTGCTTCGATGAAATCAAATTTTGCCACTTCAACGAATTTATTGCAAATAAAATCAATATGGTTTTTTTTTTTTGGGGTAAACACAATTTGGCGTAAATTTTTTTTTAATGATGCTACCCAATTGTAAACAAACACTAATGCGTTAATAACTTACACACATAAACAAAAACAGCGATATAAATTCGTATACATCATTTTGCACGGTAGTACGTTAAGATAAATCAAAATACAATAAAGACAAAAAAAAAACACTTTGAAAATTTGCTACAGGAAATTATGGAAAATACCCCAATAGATCGAAAAATGCGCGTTTCCCGAAAATAGATTTTTAGCCGTAAGTTTTATTGCACTATGCTTGCGTTTTGTTTTGTTTAGCAGTTGATATTTTATCACAAGTTCAATGCTGTTGATAACTTTGCGAGTGATATATTTGCGAGCACTTTGTATTTATTATTGCATTTTTGGAATTTTTGTGTGTAGCAGCACAGTGTAAATATTAAAAATAGCGTTGTACTATGCCAACTGCTAGATCACTGATCGCGCCTATTGTTTTTGGAAAATTTTGTTTATATTGTGTGCGAGTGTTTTCCTTATTAATTTCTTTTTTTTTTTTTGTTATTTATAGCAGCGCTTTTACGTTGAATTAAAATTGGCAAATTTTATTTGTTTTTATTTGGTGGAATTTTTATATTTTTAATAGGTTTGTTTTTCACCATAAGAGTAAAATTAACAAATTTTACTTTGGCGCCAACTTGATTTAGCACATAAACGCGTTATTGCAGAATTTTCACTCGAATAAATGTTTAAAATTACACTTTTTATATGAAATTAAAGCATTTGCTATTAAAATGTTTTTAGTATCACAGCTGTAATAGCGCGGAAACCGTATGCAACTCTTGAGCGATTTTTAGCAATTTTTAGCAAATTAAATTATTTATTTTTTGCTTAAATTTATTTGTTGACTAATTTAATAAAAATATGTTGTGTAGCCTATCAATTAATGCGTGCCGTTCACGTATTAACGCTTTAATTTGTTCAAACTTTGCTTACAGACTGTTTCAACTTGGCTTACAGTCATCGGTTTAGAGCTGTCGTCGTTGTCGTTCAGTGTTGTGCTGACGTCGCCGGTGACTCAAAAGTCAGCGGTTGTTGCTGCTGCTGCTACTGCTGGTGGTGGTTATTCTCTGTCAATAACAAGAGTCAAACGGCTTAACATTTACACGCACTCATACACACACTCGTCTGGGCTGTAACTCACAGTCATAAAAGCGTCGCTTAAAGGTCGGCGGCTCAGGTGTCTCAAATGTTTTGAAAAAAATTGAATAAAAAATGCGCGCTACTACAAAATTTCGTTACATTTTGTATGCAATTTCTGGCTCTTTTTTTAGTGTTGTATTTATACCCTACAC
This sequence comes from Tricholauxania praeusta, assembly GCA_949775025.1. Lineage (NCBI taxonomy): Eukaryota > Metazoa > Arthropoda > Insecta > Diptera > Lauxaniidae > Tricholauxania > Tricholauxania praeusta. Next base: position 156,923,387 of record OX459029.1, read on the forward strand.
AGCGGGTATATTAACTTTGTCATTACGTTTGCAACGCATAGAAGGGGGCGTGACACTTATAGAAAAGTGTATATATTCTTGATTAGTGTCAGATTTAGTTATGTCCGTCTGTCTGTCGAAATCACGTTTGGGGACGTCCATAAATTACGTGAGTCAAAATAGGGGAGAGGGGTCCGGAAAAATCTCACCAAGGAAGAGGGGGGAGGGGTGGGTCAACGAAAATCTCACGTCAACTTTTTAATGCAGAGACTATGCATTATTATAGCAGATTACATTTAAAAATTACAAGGCAAGTCTCACGGAAGGGGGGTCCCGTCAGAGCTCACCAAACCTCATCAAGGGGTGGGAGAGGGTCTGAATTTTCAAAAAAATACCTCACGTAATTAATGGACGGCCCCTTTAGGGAAAAACCAATAAAACTAATTGAAAAAAATTTGGTGGTCAGGTCACACTTTCAAACCAGCTTCTTGGGATTGAAAATGGGAGAAATCGGTTTACGGACACGCCTACCGCTTATACTTAAAAATCTATATATGGCCAAACCTATTTCGAAAAAAATTTCCAGCAATTTTGCTGATACTTAGTGATTTGGTGCACATATAAATACAATTAGGATTCGGCTAGGTTTTAAGTTTTCAAAGGCTCGTACAGGGGCGTGGCGTAGCTCTAAGCTAATGTGATCAAATTAAATAAACGGATACAAATCATAGTTACATATGTACATATCTTGAACTAAGCCAAAAGTGGGCGTGGCACTTTTCAACAAGTAAAACTTTTTTCCCGTATAATTTGTAATTGGCACCAACGATTTTCATAAAATTTTTAAGTATGGTATCACTGAAAGCAGTCATCAATACAAGCTAAGTCACTATACTGGCAAAACTCGTTGAAGGGCGTGGTACAGTCCACAATATTCATAAACGTTATAATAAGAGAACTAACAACGTAATCGCAATGAAATTTAAGACAACAGATAAACTTGCTAAAAGGTATCTTACAACAAAAATTTGGCGCAATAATTCAAGTTGGGCGTGGTGCCTCGTATACAAGCAAAAAACGTTTAACGTTATGTGTATACTGGAAAACTGGGCATAACATATTTCGACTTTTTCATTTCTAATCAATTTTTTCCAACATTTTTTATATTCTACAGACTTTTTCAACCTTTTAACTTTTTCCAATATATCCTATATGTTTGGCTTTTTCAACCTCTTTCAACTTTCTTCATTATTTTCTCAATTTATTCGACTTTTTCAGCAATTTTGAATTGTTTCAACATTTTTAAGTTTCTTTCAACTATTTTTGAGTTTTTCAACCGCTTTCAACATTTCCATATTTTTTCCAATTTTTAAGCCTTTTCAACATTTTTCAACCTTTTTCAACTTATTTTAAATTTTTTTATTTTTTTTTCCACCTCTTCAACGTCTTTATAACATTTATTCAAAAGGTACTTTCAATGCAGTGTAGGGTATATGAGTTTCGGCCTGGCCGAAGATAACACCACAACTAGTTTTTTAGTTGTTTTTGAATAATATTATTAAATTTTTTTTTTAATTGGGGTACAGTAAAAAATTCAATACACCAACTGGCGCATAACACATATCGTATTTAATTTAATAGTATCACAAACTTTCTTTTTTATCAAATGCCAAGTCACATACACGTAAAAATGTGAACACTTTTTAAAGTAAATCAAAGTCGAAATGAGGTAAAGCAACAATTTGCATTTCATTTTAAAGTACATACAATCGACACAAATATGCTTTAAAAAGAAAATCATTCAAATAGCTGCAACTGCGCCTCTTACAGAAGCGAATACGACGAGTACAATTTTTGACCACTTTATTCAATTAATCAGACATTAGCAATCAGACCTTATTACACGAATATTAAATTTTAATGCATCAATTGTCGCTGGTTTATTACTATAGTATGGAACAATGGCTATAAATAACTGCAGAAGGAGTCCAAAGCTGTAAAATCACAACTTCTTGAAGTTCATTCAACATCTGCTTTTCTTAAGATTATTGACCCTTCGAATTTTTCACGCAATAAATCGATTGTGGCATGAGCTGTGTGTCTTGTACTTAGCTCCGTCTTGTTGAAACCATACATATGTTTATTAAATCAATATCTTCTAAATCAGGCCATAAAAAGTTCGTTATCATCGAACTGTTCTCGCTCACCATCTTGACAGTAGCGCCAACTGCTTCATTTTCGAAAAAAATAAGGACAGATAATTCCGCCGTGTCACAAACATCACCAAACGTTTACTTTTGCCGAATATAAAAATTACTCGTGAATACTTTGCGGATTGGCTTGCGGCAAGTAATGACAATTATGTTTATTTATTGATCTAGAGAGATGAAAATGCGCCTCATCAGAGATGATGATTTTTGTTGTCAAAATCGGCATAGTTTTCGAGTTGTTCAAGGACAAAATCAGAAAATTCACGGCATATCCGATGATTCAAACGTTCCAATTTTTGCGTGATAACAATTTTGTAAGGATATAAGGCCAAGTTCAACCATAAATACGCCATGTTGTTGCGGCATATAGCTCTAACTGTGAGAACGCTTTGGTGTCGATAAATTTGAGTCTCCATCAATACTTGTCTGAGCAAGCTGCAATATTTCTGTGATTACGTCCGGATCTATGTCTTATGAATAGTGACGACACTAGGCTCAATATGACGATGATATGTTGCACTAAAAGAACTATTGTTTTGATAAAAAAAATGCATAATTTTCAAGCTTTCCATGATGAAATTGTAAACCTACAAGTGATAAAAGTTGGAGTGTATCGTATAGTATTGAAAAGGTTGAAAGATATCGGGTGCTGCCGTAAAAGTCGATTAATACTTACTGAAAAAGTTCGAAAATATCTAATAACAGCTGAGTTTTATTCCCCATCCGCTGCTAGTTATCTATAGCTAGCAACGATAATTGTACGGGACAACAAAAATCAAATCGCACACATAACGAGAAAAATTATAACTGCTATGTCTACATAGCAAGTTGCTTTAATGCCAGGGCAACCCAGCAGATTTTTGTTTTGTCTATTGTGCAATTTGAAATGGAAAGAAGAAGAGCTATTTCGCGGAAAACAGTTGTTTAAAATGTCAGGCGGCAGAAAAAAGCAATTTGAGATAAAAAAAAGGTAAAAAGAACAACAAACGAGTACTCGTATAAACAACGAGTAGGAAACTTAGCTACTAGGTCGTTTTTTCGCCTATGTGTAGATAGCGACTTGGCGAATAAAACACATCTAGTATAGAAATTAAGATATTTTTAAAGCAATTTTTGAGTTGTCATTTCAAAAGCCATGAAAAGACACACACTAAAACCTATATACCGGCTGAACAATAAAAGATCGTTTCTCCCTGCGGATGAGGTGTATTACAAAGAGGATAAGAAATCAGGTCCAATTTAGTTATTTTATCAGTCATAAAATTTCAGATCATTACTTTCTATAGTATTCTCTATTTATAAAAATTATTGCCAGAACATTTTCGCTCGCCCTAACTATAGCCAAAACGTAATAAAAAGATAATTTCGGTCAAAATTCCAGCTTTTATAATTTTTTTTACAGTAAAAGTCGCACTGAGTATAAAGTTCATAAAATTGGTCAAAATCAAGGTTATCAAGTGATGGGGATTGAGCCGGTCAGGCCCAGAATTTCATGTCAAAGCCGGGGTGGGAGCCTGGTAGTAATTCAAAAATTTCTGTAATATTGTTTCCGAATATTTTGACCAATTTTAAGAACTTTTTAGTCAGTGCAATTTTTACTGAAAATTGATAGTTTAGCAGAAATGTTATGCACATTTGCAAACTAAAAATTTTCAACAAAATTTAAAACTTTGCTTATTTGAATAATATCATAGAACATATAAAAATTAATAAATTTTGGGAAACATCGCAGAGTTAAAATGTATCAAGGAAATCACAGTATAACGATTAGTAACTGAAAACATCTAAAAAAGTCGAATAATAATGAAGGAAAGTCGCTTAAGATTGCAAAGTATCGAAAAAGTCATAAGACCTACAACGATATTTTTAAGTACAGAGTATTTTTGATATGAGCTATTCATTTCCTGTTATTGTTTAATAATTTTAAGTAAATTTATTAAGTATTTTCAGAATTTTAGAAAAAGCTGTATGTATGTACACTATGACAAATGACGCTCAACAAACATTAGCTATCTATTTATCTATAGCGTGCAACTAAGATATTAAGTGAAGAAAACAATTTTTATGATAGGGCCCAGAGTTTCTGAGAAATTATTTGATAATTCATAGAATTTTATTTATTTGTTGTTATATTTATTTAACTGGTTGGCTGTATTATTTAATTACTTCAAAGTGCAATTTCAAATACTTCAAGTTTTTATTGCTAAAAATATTTACCAAAGGTTTTCATATATTTGACAAATGAGTCGCTATAGCTAAGTCAGCCTCAAATGCTTAGAAATGATAAAGATTTTTTTTTTGTTTTTAGACAGCTGGTAGCGTTGACTGATAATTGATAATTGTTTTTGATAAGTCACATAGCGAATTAATTCACTTAAGCAATCATAATCTATAAATATTGCACATATCCTTTTTTGTTTGAAATTTGGTATAAAATAAAGAACCGCTGAAAAAAGAACGTTTTTTTTTTTTGAAAAAATTCAACTCATAATAAAAACTTAATTGATGCAATTCCGATACACAAGTGCATTACGAACGTAGTAGGTAACAGGTCGCATGTGCAGTGACCGTAGCATGCCGCCAACGACAGGTGCCTTAGAGAACACATGCCTTGGCACTTGCCACAAAGAATGCAAAAAATACGTTATATTCCATTAATATATTTACCCTTAAGTTTTCAGTTTTAATATGTTTTTTTTTCGTTACAACAAATTTTTAAAAAAAATATATGAAATGTAATAGTAGCAGTAAAGCTAGGATTGCTTTCTTGTTATATGTACCACATGAGAAATAGTTTGGTACCAAAAAGTATGATAATGGCATAGCAGTGGTTAAAAATAATATAAGCAGAAATACATTTTTCTACACAAATTGTCAGTTATTTTAATCCAGAAATCAAATGCGCAACGTATTTACCATATGACGCTAGAAAATTCCCATACAGATAATGTATTTTATTATCACAATAGAATTATAACTGAAATAACTTTACAGATTGCATTATTTATTTTGTTTTTTTTTTAATATTCAATAGTTATAATACCCTACACTCAGTTAGTTATATTCGCCAAGTTGCTAGCTATGTAAGAAAAAATTACCAAGTTTTCTACTCGTTGTTTATACGAGTACTCGTTTTTACTACTTTTTTCATTTCAAGTTGTTTATTTTTGCGCCTGGCTTTTAAAACGATGTTTTTTTCGGCGAAATAGCCTTTCTTATTTTCATTTCAAAAAGCACAATAAAAAAAATAAAAATAAGCCCTGGCATATAAGCAACTTGCTACGATGTGTGCATATCAACTATAATTTTACTCGTTAAGTTTGCGATGTTTTTTGACTGTCCAATATATACTATTATCGTTGCTAGCTAAAGATAACTAGCAGCGGATGAACGCAGTTAATGGTATATATTCTTGATGAATGTCATGTTTGTCAGGCTGTGAAACCAAGCAATAATTGGGCATGAAATTCGGTACACCTTCAAATATGGTTCTTGCGATTTCGAAAAGGATAAATCGGTTCACGGACACGCCTGCAAATAAAACGCTATATTGAGAGAGAGAGTTTAACGAAATTGCTCACATATGCTAGGAATAAGTCGGGCTAGCTCTTGGCAAAAAGTTTGCAAATTTGTACAAGAGGGAGTGGAGCCTCCATACAAACAAACAATTTACAATGCAATTCTGAGAGAACTATTTGAGGAAATGTAACCAAGCTACACACAAATAATAGGAATGATTTGGAGAAAGTTCTGGACAAGAACTTGGTGAAAGTTAGCGAGGCCGAAAATAACACTCTTACTAGATTTTTTTTGCTTCAAAATTTTGAAATTTTTGCCGCTTAGAGTAGCAAGAATGCCTTATATATCGATATTCATTCTTTCGAAATGATATAGGTAAATTTGGTAAATAGTCTTAAGCCTATTAGTGAAGGTGCACTGGGTAAAGTTGAAGTATAGCAATCACTTAATTCAAAAAAAAATGTAACTCATTTGAAAGGTTTTAAGTAACAAAAAAATGATTTGCTCTAATATTATTTTTAAATAATAAAGTTTAGCTACTACAGCTGTAAGCCTTCTGAGCTATTTATTATGGCTACAGATTATAAGCCGAATAATATGAAAGTATAAGTTTTAGCTGTTAATGACATGTTTACTATCAGAAAAGTATTTTTTAGTATCTACATAAGTCTTTACAAAGCAACAAATGTAGTTAGCTTACAAAGGACAAAATATGTGTGTCAACATATGTATGTATATCCCAATATCTTATGATGTCTTTAGTTTATGCTTTCTTTTTAAAGTGACCTTTGAGTGATCTCAGCTTTTTTTAAGTTTCCCAGGATTCAAGTACGTGTTACCAAAGCCATGCAAGAATCTTTACTTGACAAATGGAATTTTTCAAAAATTACGGTTTTAGAGAACGTGATTTCGGAATCAAGTTTTTCAATTAAAAAAAAAAAAAAGGAAACAAAAGAAAGCGTTTAGTACAAACACACACCGGAAGTAAAACTTGATCTTAAGCTAGAACAAAAAATGTTACAAGTCAAAACAAAAAGCAAGTGAGCCAATAAAGTTTAAAAATTATAATAGCCAGCAAGATCAACGAAAAACTCGAAAAGCATCGGAAATCGCAATAAAAATCGATAAAATTGAATTAGTACTGCAAAATATCGATATAGTCTAAAAGTTTCGAAAATAAAGTTCCATATCAGAGATGCTACGAATGAAAATATGATGTTTTTTCAAGCACCTAAAACACAAAATCGGAAACCAAGATTTCTTTACCACAATTATTTGCTTTATCGTTGCAGTGTTGTTAAACAACGGCATATTTAGGGTTCAAATCCAAGTACAACTGAACCAAAATTTGTCTGATGAGGCTTCAGTGCAGTAAGAGGCCTAGTTACAAGCTAAAGCAGATAAAATTTATCTGCGGGAGTCCAAAGACTGCACATGTAATATTTCTAAATGATTCTTCATAAGAAAGAAGTTTTCAAGAGTCAATTGAATTTAAATCTTTGAGAGCAAAACAAATACAATTTGTTTGAGTTCTTTTAATTCTATTTATCGGTGTATTGTAAAATGGTGATCATACTTGGCTGACGTACTCTAAGTGAAGACGCACGATTGTATTATATTTAAATTAAGTTACCGTTACTAAAGGGTTATTGAATCCTTTTGGCCAACACTTTATAAAGCTAAGTAGTCATGAAGATTTTTTACAAATTTTTTCACGTTCAAATCAATTTACACAATATTTTGCTTCCTGAAAAATGTCACTTTATCAGAATTAAGATGTAAGTTATTTTCATATTCGAAAAAAAAAAAAAAATTTAAAAATGTCCAACTTTGAGCATAACTCAAATTTATGCAACGATTTTTAAAAATCAAGGTCAAATTAAAAATATTTCTTAAAGTGCATTTCATCAATTGAAAGCTTATAACAAAAAGCTATAAAAGTTTTTTTACTTATATTTATTATTTATAGAAAAGATTGCAAATAAAATGATTCCATAAAAAAAAAAAAAAATATATGTTTTTGGCAGAATAAATAAACAAATTAGCGCGTGTCACCATAGAGTTTCAAACTTTCATCCCTTTTACTTCGCTAATATTTGATGAAATCCCAAAATATTTGGTTTATAAAATACTAATCTATAGGATTACCCACATACGAGTATAAATTTTATTGATGAAGGATTGTGATATGTCTATGAATCGACCTGTGTAGCCTGAGTAAGCAGTTAATGAACTTTTTATGGCCTGAGTTTGAAGATATTGATTTAACAAACATGTGGTTTCAACAAGACGCACAGTGAATGGGTTTATATGGAACGGTTGCCATAAATAATAATAATTGCGCTGAACTCTTAAAATTCAGTATAGATTTTTTTTAAATTAAAAAAAAAAAACAACAAAAATTTGTGAGTATCAAAAAAATCGATTCACGGACACGCCTACCTCTCATGCAAAGGTTCAGACTTTTTCTTCAAAATGGGCATCAATTTCCATTAATTTGGCAACGTTGATTTCAATAATACTCGGCGAAAAAAAATTAGATATTTCAGAAAACTGAACAGCATTTGGAAGAAGAAGGACTGTACTTTAAGGTCCCAGACATAGAATTTGAAAAAAAAAAAAAAAAATCACGGTGCTACATAACCTCAAATATGTAAGAAAACAGTGTTTTTTGAACTTTTAGGTTAGAATATCTCAAAAACCTTACGTGATATAGCAAATTTGAGCACGGATTCGGTATTTCAAGCTACAATAGATCAGCAACAGAGTCAAAAAAGGAAAAAAAAAGTTTCAATTTGTAGGACTGCTGAATGGTTCATTATTGAGAAACGATGAGGTTTTGTTAAAATAAAACACACAAATGTCATATTTTAGATGAAACTTTAGCATAGTTATTTTAGTTTTGCTAAAAAATTACATTGATACATTTTTATTAAAAAAAAAACAGCATCCCAGTAAATCCATTTTTCGAAAGTTATCACTCGATGTGGACTATAAGCCTAAATGTTCATTTTTTTATAAATTGTTTTGTTTTTTCTGCATTTCATTTTTTTTTTTTCTTGTAAGTATTAAAGAATTAAAATTGTTTATATAAATAAAATTGAGTTTTGACCTTGTCATACCTTTTGTGAAAATGTATATAAACGCATAAATTTTAACTCACCGTTACATTATCCTCCGAATAAAAACCGCAAACGAGTTCCAGCACGCTGTTCAATGACATTATCGCATGTATTTTATATTGAGAATATATAATTTTTTCTCCATGAAATTTATGGCAATTTATTGTTTTTTTATTCTTTAACGAAATATTTATTTTAATATTTTTGAACTCTGCTAAACGGCAGGCGCTTGTTTAATAACTATATACAATTTTAATGAATTTTTATTTCTTTTTTTGTTTTATAGCAAATCATATTACGTATTCATTCATTTTATTATTAAATCGACATTAAGGAAGCTCACTCACTTGCAAAAAATTATTATATATATTTTTGTTTTTTAACATTTTTGAGAGATAATCAACTTGAACTTCATGTGAAGCAAATATTAAGTGCGTAAATTTGCTGCTGCTTTAGATCACAATGATTTTTATTGAAACCAAATATGAATTAACTGGAAAAACACTCGATATGTCGTAGTTGTAGTAAACTGAATTTGCTGATTTTGTAAAAGTCATATGTACGACGAGCGCAGTATTAACAAAAAAAATAAAAAGCAACACGAACGTACAATTAGATAACAATTTTTTACATGAGAATTAATTGCTCGTGATGGAATTAAATTAAATCAATTAAAGTCCCGAACGCTTGAATGAATAAAAAATGTATGAATGAGTGCAGTGGGAATGTTACAATGCCATGCACAATATAAAATTGATGACGTCAGGTATTTTTTAAACTATATTTTAGTAATGTTTTGCTTTTGAAACATGGGCAAATCTAAGGAAATATATGCATATATAGAAAAACAATCTTTGAGTTAGATTATGTGCTGCATATGAATCATTAGACATATTAACACAGGGATACAAAGTTTTTTTTTTTGTTGACTCAAGCCAGACTATGTACTCTAGAGTGCTCCTTATTTTTATAGAACATTCAGACGATACGATTTAGCCAAGTCGTATAAAACGTGATAGCGTCTGAGCATAAATCGTAAAAAAATCAAACTATCCCACTCGGCATGTAACGTTTCGGATACGTATCAGAAATCTTTTACATGAAATCATGCAAAGTTTCAGTTTTGTACCAGGAGGCTTTTATTTCCACTTCAGCAAGCTTTCTACAATGTGTTAATGTTCGTCTTTTGAATTTATTTGAAACGTTTCTAAAACATTACAGTAAGGTTAAGGGGAAAAACAGACATACTTTATAGCATCATCGTACTCATAATTTTTTCTGCGTCAACGGGAATCTGAGTTATTGGGTTGATACCTAATATGCAATGATTTTTTTTGACGTTTCTTAATTTATAATTGAAAATAAACTTCACTTAACACAGTTTCAAACAGAGAATCATAAAACGTTTATTAGATTTCATTAAAAAAATTTAGTAAACATTAAATCAAGAACCTCTCAGTAACAATTCAGAATGATTACATGTGAAAGATTTCGTATATAACGTGTCTGGAAGGTACTATTTAAAAGGTTCAGGGTCACGTTGAATCTGAAATCTTTCAGAAAGATTTTTGTAACGTTCTGTTTACAATATTTCAAATGAAACATTTACGTAATGTTTTTGAAACGTTTTTGCCGTAGCGTCTGCGGGCACTTTTATACCCTACACAAAGTGTACATACATTGTTACATATACTAATTTTGTCATTCCGTTTGCAACGCATATAAGGGGTGTGACAGGTAAATAAAAGTTTATGTATACCTGTGGCAAAAAGGATAAACAACTTGTCGACTGTAAACATATGGATTTAAGGTCCATTTTCTATTAGCACTAAGTAAAATTTGTTTTTTGATTTAGAATGATTTCTTAGTACATACTTATTTAGGTTTAAATAATGCATAAAAATGGGAAGTTAATTTTATTAAAAACTAATGGTCTTAACTTCATTTTTCTTTAGTCGACTTAAGCTGTTTTTCCTCTTTGACAAATATACATCATAATATCATATACATATATCATCAGCGATATCCGTCGTCTCATATTTTGATGAAATTTTCTACACAGACTAAATTTTCAATAATAGCTCGCGGGACGAAAAATGAAATCGCTTGACGGCCACGCCTATCGCCCATATATTTGATGAGAAACGCCAAATTAAGTTCCAGATTCGAATTCAATAACTTACAGTACATGAGGAGGTCCATAGTGTGGTTTGAGTAAAGGTTTTTTCGAAAGCTTTTGCATTTGAATCCGAATTTAATTTGTTTGCCTGATTCTTCTTTTTATGTCCCGAAACTGCTAATGAGAGCATAGGGCTAAATTGAATCCAATCTTGAGCAACGTACTTTGATTTCTCTTTCATAACTCTCCGGAATCTCAAATTCGCTTGGCTTCGCTTTTGGATAGTTTCCCGAGCGTTGGTACCTGGGTAGCTTGAACTCGTTTGCTGTTGGTATCAGGTTGATTTTTACGATGGTTTTTGGCCACCTGACTTTTAATATGCGTTTCAAGCATTTCTTGATGAATACTCTAAGCCTCCCCCTCGCCCTTGCGTTCATATAAAATTGATTATACATTTGAGTTAAAAATGTGAGCTTTCCTTTTGTTGGAAATAAGCGAAGCTAGGCAAATTTTACTCAGCTGAGTAAACACGTCTTTCACTTTTTAGCTAAGTAAAGCTGTCGAAATTTTCAATTTTATCATTGCCAGCCTTGAAAGTTACATTATGACTAGATAAGGTCAGCTTCATGCTTTAAATTCAAATGATAATAGGCAGATGTCGTCAAGAACGATAAGAAAGATAATAGGCGATAATAAAAGCTGCAAAGCTGGGCGCCTGATTAAGGGACAAATGACGTTGATAACACGTTGCATTTGAAACTTTCATGATACGCACGTATTAGGTTGATGCCCTTAGCGAAATTATCTCTCCACTTCAGTTCAATTCATCAGCAGACATTGTCGATGATTTGCATTTAAAGCGCCATGCACCATTAACTTGATTGTTTGCCAATTATGCTCAAGGTGTTAATTTGGTTTACACAAATATGCATTCACCAGGATGCTGCTCGTTACTTCCGGACAGCCTTATCGTGTTTTTTGAATGCTCTGTTTGGGAGCACTTTCGATGGCATTGACAATTATGATATCTTTATAATTTCGGTACTCGCTGAGGTCACCTTTTTTTTTTGGCAATTCAATAAGTATATCCTCCGGCAAGAGTTTTTTTGATCAGTGAATGTAGCATTTCGACGGCCAATGAGTATATTTTAGCAGTTCAGTTTTATTTTTGACTGATGCCGGTGGTTTGATTTGTTAAAAAATTCACTATTTCAGTGGTGAAGGGAGGATTCATGTTTTGACAATTCCTGGGCGGAAAAGTTGGTCTTTTTTGCCCAAGAGCCTACCTCACTTTCAAGAATTCTTTGTATGATCGTCTTAATTTCTTGTTGAGAGAATTAAAGACTTTTTGGCAGCTTTCTTCTGTTCAATTGTTTTAGCCTTAACTTTCTTTGCTTATCCAGCCGCATTGCGTCAGGTTTTTTATATTAAGCAACCAACATAGATATAATAAGCATCTTATTTGTTGAGGATTTCGACATCAGTTAGTTAGGGAAGATTCAAATAAACAAAATGCACTAAGGACCACTTATGAATTTTGAGTTGTTGAATTCGAATATGGTAGGCGTTTTGTTATACCAAGTCCAGGTTTTTTTAACACATATTTTTCAAATTTTTTTAAAAATATTTATTTAATTTTATTTTTTTAAAACGTGAACCAAAATTCTCAATTAAAATCTCACTCAAAAAGGAAACTTGAAGGAGTATTGTGAATTTATTATATCTGGTCTGGTTTGGTTATTTTTATGGATTGTTAGTTCGCAAAACTAAAAATAGGATATGTCCTTAAACTTCTACAATTTTGTTAGTCGGCATGCTGTTTTTTTTTTAATAATTTTTTATTTGTATATTTATGTTATAGTTACAATACTTTGTAAAAAAGTATTAAAATATTTAATTTTGTTACAATTAAAATCTTGTGGCACAAGTTTGATGATTTTTTTTTAGTATTTCGTTGAAGCGAACAACTAAAACCCAACATTTAGTTGAAAAATTAAATGCACGAAAATTAAATCTTTCAACGCGTTTACTTGCTCTAAGCTTGGGATTTAATTGTGTACTAAATTGCCAGATATTTTTTGAGCTCAAATTATTTCGTTCCAGTGTGCAACTACTCTTGTTATTCTCTTTTTGTAGTTGTAATGTATACTTATTTAGTCTCTCGTTGAAAGTTCCTTATCATATTAAAGATAAGAAAATATATTTAATAAAAATAAAAAAAAAATTCACGTAATTTTTGCATTATTTGTTTGTCCGTCGTCTATGTTTTATCGTCGTCTTTGTTGGGGTGAGCGAGCGAGCTCTTTTTTCGCTTTGCTTAACTGTCAAATATCAATTCATTTGATATTAGATGATTTAGAGGAGATGATGTCAATATCGTATATTTCGGGCACACGAAAATGTTGGTTTGAAAAGTTGACAAATTTAAAATCATCTTTTATTGTATTCTTGATAGAATGAGTATTACTGTACTGTTGTTTCCTTTGTTATCAAAGTTTGTTTAATACATAAAGCATTGTATCAACTTGTAAAATTTTACATAAAATGTTGATCGTTGCGAAAAATGGCTAAAGTTCAATAATCTTTTAATTATTAATAAAAATCAATAATGACAGTATGTACTTAAAAAAACTATCCATCAGCTGAACTCAAAGTACAATAAAGTTTATCTTCGACCATGATCTTTTAAATGTTTCTCTTTCGATAATCTGTGTGAAACCTTTCAGTTCTTTTAGATTAGTTTTGCACATTTAGACTAAGAAATTTGAGCTGGATTTTGATTCAACCTCAAAAATGTACAAGATAAAAGTATTGTACTGCGCTAATATTATGCAAATATATAAAGAGAATAATAATGACTGATAAATATCAAGGTATAGGCTATGGCAAACTCAAGTAAAACTTAACGATCTAAGTGCTGGAGCAACATAAACTGATATCAACATAGGGTAATTTGTAGTCGCTGAGTTCAACTCTGGCATCTGACCTATGTTGACTTCAGTTGATGTTCCTCCAAATTGTTATTTCCGATTATAATCGGATATTTTCAAGAAAAATTCAATTTCATTATTTAAGATTATCACTATGTGTCTATGACTCAGTGTTCATTACTACCCTGATTTTCCCTTGTTATCTTGTTTAAATTGCTTTAAAATTAAGTACAGAAACTGCAGATCTTATGCTTAGCTACACAAAATATAAAATTCTTTGTAATAAATCTGAGATGTGGGTGTCAATGATATAATTTCTTAGAAGAAAAACTTTGCCACGAAAATTCTTCACAGTAATGAGTTTTTAGGTAAAAATAAAATACTATCGTGCTACTATAAACGTAGTTTAAAATAACATCATAATTTTATTTTACATAGATTCTTAAAGTTCTTTGATAATTTTAACCCTTTGAGGACAAAAAAAAAAGTTTTAGCACGAAATCATTTTAATTATATTACAAAAGCAAGCAGAAATGTCTACTTTTGAATGTTTTTAGCTTAAATTCGACATAAAAGTGAATTATAATGGTTTATTTTTAGTTTGAAATAAGATATTAATTAATCATGTAACAATAAAAAATAATTTTTAAATATGTTAAAATAAATTGGACTCCGTTAACGTTAATTCGAAATAAAAGTGGATTATAATGGCTTATTTAAGTTTGATATAAGATACTAATTATTCATGTAACATTAGAAAATAATTTTCAAATAAAATGGACTCCCTGCAGGCTCATAGGGCCACATATGTCCCATAAAATTTCTCGAAATCAAAAATCATATTTTATAATTTTCGCATATTTTTGGCTTAGTAACAGCCCAATGGAACATACTCATGCTTTGATTTCATTGGATCACATTTCAAAAGCTTATGGTCCTCAAAAAGTTAAAGACAGCGTCAGATTTTTGCAATTTTAAAAATTATACAAAATTGGCTTCTAAATTATTTATCAGATCAATATTTTGTTTATTAAAAAAGGCTAAGTTCAATGGGTTACAATTTGAAAATTTTTTAATGTCAACAAATGCTTATTCACAGTTGTATTAATTTGGAATGCAAAAAGACTGAAATAGCTATATATAGAATATCACCGTGTTTTTCAGGTCAAATTGAAGACATCTGTTGGTAATCAGTGCTTGTATAAATTAAACATTTTTATAGCACATAATTTAAAGTACATATTCAATATATACGAAAAATTATAAATAATTAATAAATGTTTTTTTTTAATTTTAAGAATTTTTCCAATTGCCAGTTTTTCTATCAAGTAGGAATCCAAGATTGTATAAAACAAGTAAAATTGTATAAAATGAAGTAACAAATATCTTTTAATCGAAAACAAACGTTAACAAGAATTTTACTTAAAAAACAAGATAAAAATCAAAATTTCACATGAAAATAAGTTACACTGTACGGGGTCGGTTAAGACGACTTTTACTGAGAGTTTTTTCAAGAAATGGTACTACACCATAATCGACACCTATTGCATTCAAAGAGAGTAAACTATATGGAAGAGATGTACTCGCTCTCTTGCAACATTTATGTGTCTGAAAAATGGGTATGGTTATTATATTCGGCGAATTATTTCAGTCCACAAGGGTTAAGAGAGTACGTATATTTATTCTCTTTGGGAATGGAAGCGAAACTAAAATTGGCGAATTCATTTCTTTAATTATTTGAACTCTATTTGCCCTTGTGGACTGAAATAATTTGCCTAATATAATAACCATACCCATTTTTCAGACACATTAATGTTGCAAGAGAGCGAGTACATCTCTTCCATATATTTACTCTCTTTGTTGCATTTTTGTAACTGTTGTCTAGACTACTGTCTAGTAGATATTACGTATATTTCAAGACAAAATTTTATGCTTAGGGATAAATTATCAATATAGCTGGATCGAGGTTTTAAAAAAGGGAATAAATATATTTAATTAAATTTGATTACTTACCCCCAATTCAGGTTCACTATTTGTAGTTTCTAAAAATACGTCAACGTGTCCAGCAAGTCCAGTTTTTTGCTTACTACCATCACGTCCAATTGTCGAATAAATATCTTGTAAACTGCTCCAGGTATCAAACTCTCCAACATCTGGTACTGACAAATTAAAATCATCGTTGCACTTCAACGATGCATTATACCCAAGTGATCGACGCGTACGAGAAAGCGACAGCGAATATTCATCCTCCATGTTGCTTTCTTTTTTCTGAGCTGTAGTTGTAGCCGCAGCAGGAGTTGCATAGACTTTTGGACTTAATTTACTTGGGACATGCTGCAATGAAGAGCGCGTGCGTACACCACCACGACAATCTTGCAACAGAGTGTATGCAGACTCAATATTTGTATAGATGGAATGCGGCTTAGCATGCAACGCAGGATGCAGAAAATTGTGTTCTTCCATAGCAGTGGAATGTAAGGATATATCATCCATAGATTTGCGGCTGCCAGCAACATCATGTGGTGGTGTTGCACAGTCTTCCATTAGCGAGAGCACATCGTCGCAGGAACGCGTGGCAGTTAAACTGGAAGCAGGACTCTTAATGAGATTAAAACTTGCTAACAGATTTGGTGCTGTGTTGCGTTGTTGTATCAGCGCTGTAGGTGGTGTTTTCGGATCAGGCATAGCACGCACTGTCAAACGGCTACTACTGGCCGCCAAGGGGTCTATATTGTTGAAAATACCCAAGGGACGCGCAACAATGCGTGCTGGCATAGCTCCAACACCAGCTGCAAGTAGCTGTGCAGCTGGAAAGTCGACAACTAAAATTCGATCCGATATATTGTTGCAATCATTATGGAATCCAATGCCAGAATCTGAATTTGAGGTTGTAGTGGAAACTTCGCTATGATTGCTGGGCTGTGGTGAGTTGGCCTGAGCGCCAACTAGATCTTGTTGACGCTCCACGCCAGCATGACGTGCAGCAGCTGGCGGTAAAATTCGCATCGTATACATACTACGTATGAGATTCACTACATATTCCGAATTATTGGGAAACTCCAAGCATAACTGTGATATGGGATCTTTTGTGCATTCAATGCGAAATTCTTGTGCGCGTTCTATATGCGCTAGGTGATCGCACAACTTCGTATCGATTACAAAGACATGACAGCTGTTAGATATGCTAATATTGGTAGCGGTTGGATGTGCCACATCGACGACATCATCATCATCATCCTCGACGTCGTCGTCCTCATCGTCATCGGCTTGTGATGTGTGTATGGCACTGGTTACCAAACCAAAAAATCGATTTTCACTCTCGGATGATGAACTGACATAGTTCAGACGTGCTGCTGTATACGTAGCCAATACGCTGCCACTTGTTGCCTGCAAACGCAGACAATTTGGTAAAATAGTCATCAGCACTGTGGTCGGTTGACGCTTTTCCTGACGCAGTTTGCGTATGCATGAGCGCACTGTTTGCAATTTTGAGCTGTTTGAAATTTGCCGCGGCATTTCAATGGTACCCAAATAGCCGACAATAGCACGATACTCTAAATCAATGTGGCACGCGTTGCCAACGCCGTTAACCATACCACCAGCAGCGGTAGGCATGCGCACCATTGCGCTAACATTTGAGATGTCATTGGAAATATTGACATTGGCTTTTGGTATAACATCGTAAGAAGTTGAAGTTGTTGCTATTGGTGCCATGTCTTCAATTACTGGACGCAATGTTAATGTATCCAATGTTCTTGTATTGGAGTTAGCGTGCCCAATCATTCCATTTTTCATGCTACCGCCAATACCAGCTCCGCGTAGTTTTTGTGGCGAATTGCGTAAACGATTCATTTTCATTTTGTGATGCAGGTAACTTGGTTTTATTCTTGTGTTTGCGGTGTTTGTGGCACCAGCTTGCAATAGCAAAGCATTTTCTTCATCTGAGCTATCGGAAAAATAATTCTCTGCAATTTGCATGCGTATGCTGCCAAATGAATTGCCAATTAACTGCACAACCGTCTCGTGTGGTAGCTTGGAAACATTTAGATTATTTACGGAAATGAGAAAATCACCAGCGCGTAGTCCTGCCTGATCTGCCGGGGAATTGCCGACAATACAGCTGAGACGGCAGGGCTGTTGGCCGGAGATAGTGAAACCAAAGCCATTGTAACCGCGGCGCACTTCAACAGTGCGAGTGCCATAGTTGGGACGCTTTTTACGACGGCGCTGCTGTTGTTGTTGCGTGTGCGCAGGTGTAGGATGATGGTGATGCATTTTATGAAACTGGACAAGAAGAATAAAGTAAAAGTTAAATGACGTTAAAAAATAATACTAATAAAAAAAAAAATAAAGGATGTGGAAGGATTTGAAAGGGGTTATTTTTATTTTTTTTATATGCGGTTTCGAAAATTAAGAAAAAAGTTGATTGGAAATTCCATAAAAATTTGGATTTAAGTATTCAAGAATTACAACTCAACATTTTGAGTGATTTGATTTTCGGGCGCAATTTCATTTTCTTTTTTGCCTGATTTTTCATTTTTTTGGTTAAGTACAAATCATGTTTTGTATGATTTTTCATTAACTTTTTGGGTGATTTTTGATATGACATGATATGAAAAACTGCCCAATCTGATTCTTTTAAATAAGAATTTTTCGAATGATTTTACCACAGACCGTCGATTTATATAGACTTTGCGATTTTTGAATGTCTCGTAAATTTATTGCGTTTAGTTTAAGGCATAATGAAAATTAAAAGTTTTAAAAATAAAAGGATAACTTTAGCTGCAAATTGTTTGGCAAAAAGAGTTTTAGGGTCTACATATTATGCTCAAAATGGAATAATTTTTACATATTCATTTTAAGCAAAATATTCTTAAAATGTGCATCAGATTACTTATGAGCTCTGCTTCAGTTTCTATTATAGCTATCCTATCCAACGCAGCTTTTAAACTGATTCCATTTTCAGATACAAAAGTTGGGAACTCTTTAATTTGGTAATTCTAAAACGAATATGCTTTATAACCCTATAGTTATATTAAAATATCAATAAAGCTTTATTCAATCCCTTTAAAATGATGCAGCATTTATATTACAATTTCTCATGTTAACCGCTTTTATCAGAAAACAAAACAATTAATTCAAAGCATTGTTTGAAAGATTTGAATTTACATATATCGACAACAATAACAACAACAAAACATTTTAGCTGCGGCGGGTTTTTTTTCCCTTAAGTGTTAAATCTGATAGAAAGATTATCATTAGAAAGTTAAAAAATTTTATTAAAAATCGCGTAACGAAATATTTTTGTTTTTCTTTAAAAAATAGTTGATTGAAAAGAATATTGTACAAATGCTATATCATTTTAAAGGGAATGAATTAAACTTTTTGGATAAGTTCGTAAACATATAGGTTATCAGTACATTTTTTGAAAAAAATTCCGGTCTTTCAGAACAAAATTTATGAAAATTCTTTAAATATCGTTATAAGTACTTATTTGGAAACCACACGATGAATTTGTAATTTATAAAATATCTTTTATATGACACCCATATTTTTAATATCTATTTAATCCCAAGTTAGATTTTGAGAAAATCTATGCCTACAACTGATGGCTATATCTCCGAAACTAGATGCGAGCAACACTTTTTTACATTTTTAGATATTTATCTCTTAAACGGAGTGAGCCCTAGACTCTACAAATCGCGGCATTCAATGGACTTTCAGCGTGCATTTGGAAGACCTCGTTTATGCCTATGACATATGGTTACACGTCAACATACTAGAAAAACTCACTGCCGTCAGATCTTCTTCAGAAGAAGTAGGTCTGATAATCAACACAAATAAACCAAGAAGCGTGTCTATTCGCTTAGGGGCCGTCCATAAATTACGTGAGTCAAAATAGGGGGAGGGGGTCCGGAAAAATCTCACCAAGGGGGGGGGGGGGGGGGGGGTCAACGAAACTCTCACGTTGACTTTTTAATGCAGAGAGTATACATTATTATAGCAGATTACATCTAAAAATTATAAGGAAAGTCTCACGGAAGGGAGAAGGGAGGACCGCCAGAACTCACCAAATCTCACCAAGGGGAGGAGAGATCCGAATTTAAAAAAAAAACCTCACGTAATTTATGGACGTCCCTTTAACTGGTGCCACCAGCAATAGTTTCATGAAAGGCGAGTAGAAGGAGTAGATCAATTAAGTAACTAATGCAGCGTTATTACACCTGACGTTTGTACCACTAAAGATGTCCATGCTAGAACAAACAAAACGAAAGGTACCTTTGCACACTTTCACAATGTCTGACAATTTTCATTCCTCTCAAGGACAACGAAGCTCAAAATTTTTGAGTCAAAAGTTGTAGCCAGTTCTTTTGTACGGCTGTGAAACTAGGCTTGCCAGCAGCGCGTTGCTACAGAATTTACAAGTGTTCAAGATTCTATTTCGATTCAAAAAAAAAAAAAAAAAAAACGACGATAATGGAAATGAATTGGACCCATGTTGGGAAAACAACCAAATGAAGTCTGTCTGCAAGCACTAAAGTGGAATCTTCAAGGTAGTAGAAAACGCGGCTGTCCTAAATCATCGTGGAAACGATCGCTAGAATAGGTAATACGTGTATCATTAAAGTGTTGGAGAAGGCACTACCCACAAATCGTGCACGTTGGAAGAGTTTTGTGGAAGAAGAAAACATTACTGCCTCCTCTTTCCTTCGGTATTCGATCAAAAAACAAATTTGGGAAAGGTGAATCTGCGCCAAAAAGAAAGAATAATCAGTCAAATCATCGGGTAGACTTTCACACGATGCGCGACTCAAATGGTTGGAGGCTTTTTTGTGCTCTTTTAACAAACTATACATTAACCCACATAACTTACCCAATGCTAAGATAGCGCTGATTTGCCACGACGTTTTTTTTTTTCAATAAATAGAAAAATTCTACGTTATTAAAAAAGAAAATCGATCGAGTTGTTGTTGTTTTTGTTGTATGCGTGAGCGCTGGAATGCGTGCAGGCAGCAGCAGCTGGCGGAGCAGCGAAACAAGTAGAAATCCAGTTTCAAAAGCTATGTAGTCTCTTTTTTTTCTTTACGATTCGATGTTGATTAGTTGGTTAAGCTATCAATGGCTTCTCAATTATGGACAAAATATGCGAATCTGGTTGCGCAGCATAAAATTTCTGCGCAACTGCATCAATAATCCATCACATTTGAAACACACACATCGCATATCGAATAGTTTAGTTTTCACACAATTTATTAAAGTAAATAATTAATTAATAGTTGTATGTATTTAAAAAAAAACAAGTTTACACATTATTTGGTAGAAGAAAAAAAATAGTAGAATTTTACAATTTATCCGAGAGTATTGGAAGTTATGTGCCACATTTCTTTTTTTGT
This sequence comes from Tricholauxania praeusta, assembly GCA_949775025.1. Lineage (NCBI taxonomy): Eukaryota > Metazoa > Arthropoda > Insecta > Diptera > Lauxaniidae > Tricholauxania > Tricholauxania praeusta. Next base: position 156,944,660 of record OX459029.1, read on the forward strand.
TATTTTCAAACACTTTAATCTTTATAAAACAATCCTAACAAGTTTATAAACAATTCAAAATTAATTTTTTTACAATATAAAACAATTTTCCATTTTTCACTTTTTGTTTGCGCAGACGCGACAACTGAAATGTCAACGTGAAAATGAAGCTGTCAGTTATATGAATTATAACATTTTGTATAACAGTTTCGATTTTCTTTACTGTGTCGTCGTGCAGTGTTGCCAGAAGTGAAAAAGTTCACAAGGTTTTTAAGACAAATCAGATCGTATCGGCGTATGAGTACACTAAAGATGTTTCGTTATGTTAAGCCCAATTTCCATGTGATCTTATCTTATCTTATTTTATCAAATATCTTGGAGGACATCACATGCTATTAAGATAGCAAATGTATGCTATTCACTCTCGCATTCTCCAAGCGCATTAGGTTCTGTTCGCATGCTTTTTCTTTCTTACAAAAATTTGATTTGATATCCCTGATATGGGATAAGATAAGATCACATGGAAATTGGGCTTTAGTCATCTGCTATCTGAATAATAAAAATAGATAAAAAAAGAAATCGTGTAATAAGACACCTTTCATGGTTGGTTCATGAATTGGCTGTATGTTTATAAAGCCAACGCGAGATAGTAGCCAACCATGAAAGAGCAGTAAGTTGTACTCGCTGTGAATAAACCCGTTCTATGGTAAAACGTTTGAACTTCGCTACAGTTGTGACGCACTTAAAACCAAGCTTGGGGGATGTCCATAAATTACGTAAGATGTTTTTTTGAAAATTCGGACCCCCCCCCTTTGGTGAGATTTGATGAGTTCTTGTGGGACCCCCCCCCCCTCCCTTCCGTGAGACTTGCCTTATAATTTTTAGATGTAATCTGCTATAATAATGTATACTCTCTGCATTAAAAAGTTGACGTGAGATTTTCGTTGATTCCCCCTTGGTTTTGAATCACGTAATTTATGGACGGCCCCTTACATAGAATTTGACATTTCAAAGGCTTCCCATTTCGAGGAAACACCTCACCCAAGATTTTACTCAAAAAATGTATGTGGTTTGACGAAGGAGAATGGGGGTGATCCTTCCGGCAAATTTATTTGTTTTTTGAATTTAATTTGTGTTTTTATTTAGATTAATTGTTAATAAATGAGACATTTTGTTCTTTTAACTAGTCTAATTTTTATTTTTTTTTTCAAAAATTCGCTGGCGAAAAAGTAATAAAAAGGCACGTTTTTAGCCTTTTCATAAAATAAAGGCACAAAATAGATGATTATTTCTTTCGAACTTGGTTCCAATAGCTGGCAACACTGTCTTCGAATCAGACGGAATTAGGCATACCATTTCTTTCATATCTATAGCGGCAATTCGAGTTCCTAAGGAAGTTCCGTCTATATTAGGAACTAAGCTGTTAACGTCGCAAGTTTCCGGAACACTTCACGTCTTTAAGCAGGGTATGACTGTACACAAATACACATAATAGCTCGATAACGTGAAAACTTTTTTCCTTAAATTAACTTGTTATTAATTTATTAGCTTTATAATTTTTAAATTTAAATTACTTACTTACTTACTTGGGTGGCCATAACAACCCGTTACCGGGTTACGGCCGACCTCAAAAGCTCTCTCCAGGCGCCTCTGCTTTGCGCACGCCTTCTCCAATCATTCACACCAAGCGTGGATAGGGTTTCCTCGGCTTGGTCTTTCCATCGGAGGCATGGTCTTCCTCTTCGTCGTCGCCCAGCGGCTTCCGCATCAAACACCTTTTTCGCCGGAGCTTCTTCGTCCATACGCACAACATGTCCCAGCCAGCGCAGACGTTGAATAGTGATGCGCTTGACTATGTCAATGTCAGCGTAGAGCTCGTACAGTTCGTGGTTCATTCGAATACGGTAGTCGTCGCCGACGTGAACAGGACCGAAGATTTTGCGAAGAATTTTTCTATTTTTAAATTTAAATTATTTTCAGATAAAATGTTCATTTTAACACTTTATGTAAAATTTTTATTTTGGAAAAGTTCGTGAAAAAGTTCGGTTATTTATTTACCAACGGTTCACATTATCACGCGTTGACTGTATAAGAAAATAAATTTTAATTAAAAATGCAATTTGTTACATAAAGCGGTGGTTTTTATTTACCTTCATTTAATTATTCATAATTGTATAAGTTGTATTTTTCAATTTTTGTTTATTTTATTAATAATATGCTGCTATTTTATATACTATAATATTTTCAATGTATACTTTTAAATATATATGTAAATATTATTTTATTTTTTTTTTTATAAAACATATTAAGCAACATAATAACATAGTCGTATTATAAATTATACTTAATTTTAGTTTTGCTTAATTACACATTATTGATAATTTGATATTTTATAAATATGTTATGTTTGCAGTTAAAAATATGTATGTTTATTTTTGTTGTATTTTTTATCAAAGTTAGCATGATATTATTATTTTCTTTTTTTAATACTTAATTTTTAATTGCTTAAATTATATTAATATATGTAAGCTAGGGTGTTCTGTTTTGGAAATTTTTGTTTTTTTGATGTTTTTCACATGATAATTTTTAGTAGATATGTAGAAGGAGTGCTAACCCCCAGAACATTTTCGAATTTGAATATTTAGGGATCGCTCAAAGTAGAATTTTCATATAAAAATTAGAAACGAGTTTTCAGGTCGAAGCGCGATTAGTATAATTTCTTAGTACTGCTTTCTTTATCTTAAGCAAAACTTATGATGATGCTCCCATACATTTTTCGATGAAAAAGCCTCATTGACTACGAAATATCGATTTCGAAAATTTTTTTGGGGGTGGATTTCCTACTACGAGTATATGGGACATTAAAAATCAAAACAAAAGAAGCTGTATCTTGAGGCCTCCGAATTTGTTGTGTTTTTTTTTGTTTCGGGTATTTTATTTGACTAGTGGATGATTAACCACATATCATTTCAGCAAGAGTGAAGCAACAGCGTGCGCAAGAATTTTACACAATTTATGTAAAGCTAAAGGACTAATTTTTATATTTTTATCTCTGAAACTATCAACGCTAAGAAAGATTTTTCAACACATTAAATGTTAGAAATCAGATGCTCTTTCAACAATTTTTTTCCCAAATTCTTGATCTTCTCGAACTCGACTTCTGATATTTTTTATTTGTTTTTCCTATACATTTGTTGTCGAAAATTTTTTAAAAATCCTTTTTTTATTTTGATACATTTTTTTTTGGCTTCTTGGCATATTATAAATAATAAAAAATTAAGAATACCGAAAATTTGAGTTTTGACATTTTTTCAAGTTTAACTCAAAATATTATTTACTCTATAGAAGATACAAAGTTTAAAGAAATTTTTTTCACAAGACCAACTTATTTCTAACATTTTACGTTCCAACAACTTTTTTCATAGAATTGGTATTTAATATTTTAAAAATCATTTATTTTTCAAAAATTTTGAAAAATTGCAGTGCAATAGAGGTTCGTGTTAAGCCGATATGATTTGTGGTAAATAATTCATATAGCAAAATCGGAAACCTCAGGGTTCAGTTCCATTTGTTTTGGCAAAAAAATGCAACATTTAAGCTAAATTAATATCATATGAGTTTAAAAAAAACACCCTATTGTAAGCTTTAACTTTGTATAGTCTAAATAATTACAAATTATTTTAATAAAAAATTTGCAAACTATTCACATTTCATTAAAATTTATTAGCTTTTATCAAAAATTCTGATTAATTTAATATTATTATTGTAAAGAAAATTTAATTTATTATTTTACAAAAAGGAACATTACTATTGTTTTTTTTTTTATTTTTAAGGAGAGAAAAAAGGTTTTATTAGCACAGTCAGAGGGCGGTTAGTAACAATTACAGGGGTAGCAACGTAGCAGGAACAAAAACTGGAGCGGCTAAAACAGATTTGCAAAAAATGAAGGAGCTGGGTGAATAGAATACATTCTATATAGTTTTTTCATATATATAGTATAGTGTAAAATTATTGACGTTTGCAGGCAGAAATGAAATTTTAAACTTATACAAAAATGCAATTTGAAACTAATCGAGTCGAATTATCTAAAAGTTGAGAATTATCAATTACGATTGTATTCATAAATATCGAGAAATTCGGTAAAGTCACAGGGTATCGAAAAAGTCAAAATATATTTGGTTGTATCAAAACAACCGAAAAAAGTCAGAGTAACGAAGTAAATCAAAACATTGGATGCATATAATCAGTAGACATTAATAAATAAGAAAAATATCAAGTTGTATCGGAATACATGGGAAAGCATCAGATATTATCGCAAAATATTAAAAAAATCGTATATTATTGGAGTATTGGACTTTATCGATAGGCATTGATAAGTCGAAAAATATCACGTGGTATCGAAAAATATACAAAAAATCGAAAAGTAATATTCGTTTGTACTATCGCAATACATTGAAAGAGTTGTTAAAAATATCGGGTATAATCGAAATACATCAAAAAAGTCAATAAAGATATCGAATATTATCGAACATTTAAAATATTATGAAATAAAAAGCATTGAAAAGCAACAGATAGTAGAGAAAAATCAAAAAATATTGAAAATATCGATATGGTCAATATAACTCTAAAGCAGTGAAAGCCAGAATATATCGAATAACTAGGTACCAAATCTGTAAAAAGCGCGTTTCGTATAAAATTTGACATTCAAATAACTGGTTCGATTAGTAACAATAAAGTGTAGCTACTACAGCTTTAAGCCTGTTTAGCTATTAACATTAACGCTTTAAATCAAAAAATAAATTTTGACAGTAAAAAACGTGAGTTGTGAGTACTCAAAAGTTTAAAAAAGGTAATGAAATTTCAACAGAAAGTTTTCTTATTCAAAGTGATTCTTTTTTATTTTTATATACTCGTATATGGTATGTACGTGCGTTGGGTTAGCATGAAGTGGGATTTTAGATTCTTTTTAATTACAATTATATTCGTAAAAATTTTGCATTTTATTTAAAGTGAAATTGCTTTAATTTTTTTTTTTCAATAGTAATAAAAATTTATTCTAAGTGTAAAATATTGTTTAAGTTTTCCAGATATGTTTAAGTGTAATATTTTGAGCGTAGAAAGATTTTTTTCATTAGAGGGTAAGCCAATTATTCGTATAAAAAAAATAAAATTGTTGAGAAAATAACTTTGTAAGTACTGTCCAGCTACACTTTAATTTTTTTTATGTTTATGTTTTATTATACATTTTAAAATAATATAAAATTTTTATCTTAAGTCTCTTAATGGCAACTTTAATTTATATATGATATATGTTTTGCATATTCTGTTAAGTGGACATTTACATATAAATAAGTTAAGTTGTTAGTTTAAATATTTTTTATACACCGTATAAAGCTGATTTTTTTTTAAATTTGTAGTTTTAGTAGTTTTTGAGATTAATTAAAAGTACCTTTTTTTATAAAAAATTTTGACTGCGTTTTGTTTTTGGTTTGTCAAAAGTCTATTACAATGCCAGAAGCTTTCATTTTTGTATAGTATATAGTTTCATAGTCTAAGAGTTAGCGTTATATTTGAAAAAAAAAAAAAAAATAATTTAATACTGTTCGATTTTGATAGCATTAATTGATTAAACATAATTTAAAAGTAAATTTGCTTTCACCCGCAATTATGTAAAAAGCGCTTTGTAGTACATATTTTGACTCTTGGGCCCCAACTAGGACGACTTTTTGCATTGAGTTGTTAATGAAAGGAGTAGTACTAAAAATAAAAATACTTAAAGATGTAGCATATTTCAAGCAGACTCATTTGATACATTTCTTAAGACAACTGGGACTTCAGGTAGACACTAAGCTGCCTTGGTCTCTGAGAAAAAATTGTTGCAATGAAAATTTGCTTTCAAATGAGGTACAAAATGTTGTACAATATACAAACATATATCTTGCTCTACCCTAGGGTCTTATATCCCAGCGGCAAATATGTTATAAACAACATCGATGAATAGCTATAATCATTGTAGACAGCAATGCTCACAACTCCAGCCAAAACTATAAATGCTTTTTACAAAGAGATAGCCGCTTTGTAGGCAGCTTGCCCACATCTCTATATACAATGTGTAGCAAGAGAAAGGCAGATTGCCTTAAAACATCGCTTACTAAGTGCCTGTATGTATAGTTAAGCGAGTTGCCTACATCTCCACATACAGAGCATGTAGCCAACAGCCAAGACCCCTTACATCTCTATATACAAAGCAGGCAGCCAGCAAGCAAATAAACAAAATATCACAGTAACAATTTCATTTGAGAAACATAAAACACAAAGGGTATAGCTTTTCATGTATGAAAATTCAGAGTACTTCATCGATTTGCCTCTGGGATGTAGAATTTTTGTACTCCTCCTATTTGAGAATAGCTTGAAGTTTTTTACTTTTTTTTTATTTAATGATTCTCGCTCAGTTGTAAATGCTTAACAAGATTCAGCAAAAATATGGTAAGTTACAGATCTAACATAATAAGTTGGTGCTAGCGTTTATGCTTAGTAATCAATGATGTTTATATGCTAAAATCAAGCAGTAATGATAAACTATTTCATATATAACGCTGCTCACTGACAATAAAATTTGTATTATAGTTTTTTCTATAGTTTTTAAAAGCACTAAGCAAAGCTACAAATATCAATGTAAATATTAAAAATACCACGATTTTATCTAACTAATTTAATATAGCAATAGATTTTTTTCTTTAATTTTTGATGTTTTTTAAATATACTACATACATAATATGTATGCATTTTGTAATTTCTTAAAAACCTTTTGTTTTATTGAATTAAATTCGGTTGAATAGCTGATTGTGTGTGGATTACAAAAAAGTTTTTTCTTTTATAAATAAATTAAATATAAATAATGTAAGACAAGAAGTGCCTAAAATCATGCTATCAATAATAACAGCGTTTGCACTTTAGTCGCAATATGAGAAATGTTGATCTTTTGTATTGCATACTTTGAGGCATGTAAGAAATAAAATAAAATTTTCTCATATATAAAGTTGGGGAATTTTAAATTTTTTTGCCTTTAGAAAAAAAATCAAATTTAAACTTTGGTCGTATTGTATCGTGTTCGATTTTCGCGATTTCAATTAAAATAAATTTTATAAATAACTTATATATAAAATACAATTATATCCGTTTTTCTGTTCGAAACTCATTCCTTTGAAATATACCAACTGGCATAATTATTTTTGAGTATTTTTTTTTAAATTTTCAAGGCAGTTGTTAAAGAAAATTGTATGAAAGGTACCTGACTAAATTTGTTTACTGCGTTATGGACGACGGAACTTACGTCAAAGCAGATTTTAAGCCGCTACCTGGGCACAAATATTATACGTCACCGAAGAAGTGGCATATGTCTAGTAAATTCAAAGAGAAAAAAATATATGGCAATATATGGTTTGGCAGGTCTGCGGCCTCAGAAGAAAGCTTCTCTGTTATGCAAGGCACAATCAATTCAAAAGTTTATGTAGACAAGTGCCTCAAAAAACGTGTTCTACCATTTTTTATTCATGTACATGAGGGTACAGTGATGTTCTGGTTCGATTTAGCCATCTCTCAATACTCTAAAGCTACGATGGAATAATATCAAAGTAAAAAGATCAATTTTGTGCCGAAAATAGGAAATCCGTCCAACTGTCCAGAACTTCGCCCAATTGAGAGATATTGGGCTGTAATGAAATGAGATCTAATGAAATGAGATATTCGAAAGAGTGGTAAGACTGCAAAAAACTTACAGAACTTGGGACTTAAGTGGAAAAGATCGTTCCGTACTGTCGATGAAACAAATGTACAAAATTTAATAAAGGACCTTAAGAAAAAAAACAAGAAATTTTTATAAAAAAAAAACTCGTTAATTAGTTTTTAGTTATTTATATGTATTCTGAACACTAACCATTATTAAAAAACAAAAAGAAAACATACCAAAATGATTAATGGATATTTTTTTATAACTGATCTGATTGATCTGACTTAAATTTTGAGAAACAATTAAAAAAAAAATTATTTATGAAACTTGCCAACTATTATCTTATCTTAAAAAAATCCAATTATACGTTCATTACTGAATGCTTCATGTACTCTTTTTCGCTTATTTTTTTATGTTTATGTCATACAAACGCATCCTAACACAAATATTATTTCAAACTTATAAAGTCCAATATTGGCGTAACTAGTGAGGAGGCTTAACACGCCCTAAAAAAAGAGGTTACCAACAATTTCGTGACTGAGCAATTAAACATAATGTGAGTAATCATGTCTTTGGCTTGTCATACTGCAGCCTTTAAATTGCTAATTGATATCTCTTTAGCTTAAAATTACTGCCATTCAATATTCCCCTCGAATTGCCTAATATTGGTCGAGGACTTATGGCACAGATTAACCTTCGTAATCATTATACTCAGGTAGATAAAAAATATTTCATATATACGGCAAAATATGTACCAAGTCTGAAGTTAAAGCCTTAATGATGTTGACTTGTTTTTCAGGCTCTGGCTACAATCTGACGGGCTAAGCCAACGCCACTCTAGTTACGCCAATGAATAGCAATTTATTTGCATATAAACAACATACATATACATTTATTTATTTATTAAATTAAATCATTAATTTTTTTTACGTTCATTAAATGTATTTACTCGGTATTAAGTTATTGACTTTATTTATCCTATAATATAGTTAGTATATAATTTATTGTATTTATGTGTATGCTTTGTGCTAAAGTTTTATTCATTTCTAGTACAATCACATTTTGTTGTTTACATTTACGAGTTTCTCGATTGATAGGTAGGATATCGGAAAATGTTTATTATAAGTGGATAAATATTTCTATATAACATACAAAGTTAGAGGACGTTATTATGTTTTTTAGCTGCTAAGTATAAGCGGGTAGCATGAGGAGAAAGCGTATTGAAGTTTTAGATTTGTGGTGGTGGTGGATTTAAGAAAAATGTACGTATGTAAATATTAAATGAAAATTGAAAAAAAGTTTGCGTAAATGTATTAACTTTAAGTTGATCCAAAAAAAAAAAAAATTATGGATAATTTTATATATTTATAAATATGTTTGATTATTCTTCAAAAATTTCAAAATTCGAATATCATCTACAAAGCCTAAAAATCTCGAAAAAATCTCAAAAATTTGGACAATATTTGAAAAGTATCAAAGAACATCAAATCAATAAAATTCGTGGAGCATTAAGTAGTATCGAAAAAATCGATATAGGTTAAAAATGATCACAAAGTATTAAAAAATATCGAATAAGTAGACCAGAGTCGCAAAATATCCAATATGGTATTGAAAAGTATTAAATAATTCGAAAAGTTTTGAACAACTTCGAAAAAATCGTATATTATCAAAAAATATCGAAGACATCGATTAAAGTTGCAAAGTATCGAACTGTTCCGAAAAATATCGAAAAGTCGATAAAACCCAAATATATAGGGTACACAGAGAAATGACTCAATTTTACCGATATCAACGGTTGAATTGCATTAACCCACAATGTCAATCAAACAGTAGACTGCGTGACAAGAACTGTACGATAATTCCATGCCACTGGCGAGCCTGTGGTACAATATCTAAATATGACAGACTGGAAAAGAGTTGTTTTGCTCAATAACAATACTCCAGCTAAATGAGTTTCAGTTAGATTTTTTCGTAGGTAGCAGTTAAGGTTAGGCAAATAAAAAATATTATCGAAATATCGATGATCGATATTTTGAAACTGTATCGAAATATATCGAGAAAAAACATCGGATATATCGATAATCGAAAACCAATATTTTTGCTGAAAAAATTCTATTCTTACCAGCGATGGTGTAACTTTTCAAGGTTACATTTATTTGAGTATAACAAAAAAATTATATCTTGCTAGGCTGGGACCACACGAGTAGTTTTTCACACAAAAAAAAGATCCAACATATGCGACGCAATCAATTGGATACAGAGCTATCCTTAAACAAAAATATCAATATTTGATAGTCGAAAAATAAAATCGAATTTCGATATATCAAAATAAAAAATATTGCCGATAATTATCGAAACAAATACCGGAAATATCGGTAGTCGATATGTTTTGCCCAAGCCTAGTATAAGTTCTCAAGGTTTTTTTGGGTTTGCTGACTAAGATTTTGAGAATGAGAGCAGTTTCTTTTTGAAACGGAATCATCAAATTTTCTACATCTTTTTGGACCAACAAAAATTCACGCATAAAATATAGTAAGTCATTGTAAATTAGTACATTTATGATTCAGTTTTAATACCTTAAATTAATCGTGAAATATTTACATAAAAGCCAAAAATTAAAGGTGTTGAGATTTGAGAATTTCACTTAATGTTAAGAGTTCTCAACCCTCAAGATATGCAGTAGGTAATTATTACTAACGAAAATTATTATCAGACTAAATTCAGCTTATTTATAAAAGTTGGTACTAATGGTCTTACTAACGGTCTTACTTAGGTATATAATATACTAGATAGAAAACTTAATGAGACTAGTTAGTGTTTCCTTTTATTTTACAAAATAATTATTTAATAAAAAGCCCTTAAGATCGCAGCATTACATCCACATGTAATGCCAAAAGAAATTATACTGAGAAAGCTATAGTATGTGGTAAAAAATTTAACTAAAATTTTGTAGCAACCTTCAGTTCATGTGATTCGCCGTCGCATATAAACCGCAATCCTGATCTGAGGACATTGAATAATTCGCTGAATCTCTATCCTCTGGTATTGTAGTGCTTGCTAAGCCATGATGTTGCAATGGATCATGTAGCAATTTGGAAAATGTATGATGACCGGCACCAAGCCCCAGATGACCATAGGGTGATTCTTGCGCAGACATTGTAACGTGCGGTAAACGTCGTAGGAAGTGTGGATTTGAATAGCGTACACCATTTGGCAGTGTGGTGTGCATACCATAGGGTAGTTGTTGCTGCTGCTGCTGCTGTTGTTGTTGTTGCTGCTGCTGCTGTTGCAGTTGCTGTTGTTGTAGCTGCTGTTGTTGCTGTTGCTGCTGCAACTGTTGTTGGTATTTTGCTGCATTAGCACCCGCCATGGCAACCGCCGAATTGGCATACATTTGTGGCTTAAAATGCGAGTAGTGTGATGAATGCATTGATGCTGCCGATGATGTTGAATAACCACCTCCACCACTTCCAACCTGTTGACTGTGACATCCGACCGGTAGTGGCATGGTGCTACAATGCGAATAATCAAATTTCTGTTCAGGAACTGTGCGTTGCATTGGAAGCGTCGAGCTATTTGATGCGAAGCGGCTGTTGTTGTTGTTTGAATTTGTGGCATCAGTGATAAAACTGGACATTTTCATGTTAGTGGAACGACCATATGGTTCCTCTTGTATGACCGGTTGTGGTGGTTTCGGTGGTGGTTTGCATACAGCACGCGGGCGTATAACAACTTCAATGTCACGTTCTTCACCCGAATGTACGCCACTCGACGATTCGGATGGTGCGCGTTCTGGTGGTGATGTGGTGCTTTCAGTGGTAGAAGTAGTATCACTGCGTGGTGTCAGTGCTTCATTGGGTACGCCAGAATCGGCGCGACGTAAGCAGCGTGGTGTTGAACTGGATGCGATCTGGGGGGTGAAGAGAGAAAAAAAGAAAATAAATTATGAAAATGCTGCCTATTGAGAGTTGAAATGAAATACTCAGGAACCCGATCAAAATTGAGAGAAATTTCTCAGTTCCCTTTTGGTCGATTCAAAATGAATGCCTTGATTTTGATGTACTCAAAGTATGTTTTCATTTTTCTATCAGTCGGCTTAACTATATATAATATAACTATATATGTCTTCCTATTAATATACATATCTATTAATTTATCTATTTTGTATACGGGCATTTTCATGGGTCCCGTTCGACAGTCGAACACATTTAAAGTAAAGAAAAAAGTCAAAATAAAATGGATTTTTGTTTTGACATTAGGTTTAACCTATAGCTCCTAATAAGCTTTATTATTGGTGCTAAGATTGAATTTGGGCAATTTTTCTTTTTCAAGATAATTGCAAAAATCGAAGGTGTCACACGGAACAAAAACTTCCGTTTACGTGGAAATGCCCATATGTATATCTGATACATCTTTTATTCGGTTAAAAATTAACTCCAGAAAACTTAATGGTCTTAGCTGAATGGATATATAATATACTTTTTTTTTATTAACAGTGATACATTACATTCATTAAAGGAACACTAAAACATTGCCTACACAAAACGACCACAAAACACAGACTACAAAAACAAATAAAAGATATGTCACACCATTCCAGACCAAAAACGGACGTGCAAGAAATGACACGAGTTACGTTTTAATAATTGAAATCAAATCGAGATTTATATCCGGCAGCAGCATAAGCAGAAGACTAGTCAACGCTATGAGCAGCAGTATTTTCATACTCTTGGATGGATTTATGTTCGTCCTCAAAAAAACATAAATCTTCTCTTGCGAGCAACGAACGCATGCAAATCAAGACACATGTACTCAGACAGTACCTCCTTCCATTTATCCAACCCATTTCAACGTTGCAATAGCAGGCACGCCTACACAACTTGTAATAAATTTGTGTCCTCTCTACACACACAGTCGTTGACAAATATCATTGTAATACAAAGGTATGGAAAGAAAAACTGTTACACTGACAAAAAAAAAAGCGAAACTGAGCGAATGGTTGCACTCGTTACTTTTGACATTTAACACAAAATGTTACATTAGGGCGCCGACAAAACAGCTGTTATGACAAGTAGTGACAGTTTGAAGTTCGGTTTTTACGGAACAACACGTCTCGTCAAAATGTTTCGTTCAATTTCGATCAGTTACATACGCCTCGTTACGTCTCGTTTGACCTTTACTCGTTAAAATAATTTGATGTTCATTAGGTAGTAAATTGATTGACGTTTCACGCCACGCCCATTAAGCAAACTGAACAAAAATTTCAGTACATTATCTTGCCACCAATCGTCAGTAGTCCAATGTTCTTCACATTTCCATATTACTTAATTACTATTCTTGTCACTTGTCAAACCAGGGATGCTAAGTGACAGGGTTGACCCGACCGAAAATTCATGTGAAAGCCGATGGCGTGGTAGGAATTTAAAAATTCTGAATAGCCGAGAATTGGACGATTTTTGTACCATGGAACAAGCGAAAAGAAAGGTTTCCCCACATCTAAATTTGAATTTTTATCATTTTATGAATTAATTTTTTTAATATTGCTGAAGAAAAAAAAAAGTTATCAACTTTTTCCCAAATAAAATTCAACTTTGAGGGATAAATATTTTTTTGAAAAGGCCCTGACTTGCTTCTTTTCGACTTGGCAACCCTATGTCAAATCTTAAGTAAGAATTGTTAGTCTGCTTATCAATTCTCATTACATTTCTATATTGTATACCACAAGCTTGTCAGCTATTTATCCAAGTGTATGATGCCCCGCCCACTTGTAAAAGACCGCCTACTTTCTAATTTCTTATTTAAGCTTATACCGTTTTCAACTGTTTCTTGGGCATGTTTAAGACCCATTTTACTAGCAAGAGACTGTACATTCCTTTATATACTTAGTTTACCTAGAATCTAAAATTAATACATCATATTTTTTTTTCAGTGTACTTACATGTGCCTCGTTAGTGTGTACAGTGACCGTTACCGGTGCCAGTGGACTGACTAGATGCTCAGGCGATGAAGAAAGTTGCATTATTTCTGGCATTGCTTGTGGCGCTTTACCTATTGGTTGCATTGGTGGTAATGGTCGTGGTGGTGGTGCATTTGACATCGTATCACTGGCATGTTGTGGTAATGGCGGTGGTGGTGGTGGTGGTGTTGGTTCCAAATCTCTTGTAGATGCATATGTTATGCTGTCATCTCGAACGCATGCTAATAGCTTCCCCTCTTCGGATGTGGTATCACTACCATCAATAATGCTGCAATTGGCATAGTCACTACTCAAACCGATACCAAAAGCGACGTTAGATGGAGCTGTTGTTAATAGTGGTGGTGGTGGCGGAAGTTCATCGTATTCACTTAGATGTAAAATTTTCACACAATTTCCGATGATGACGCTATTGCCAGAGGGTGTTGTACCACCGCCATTGCTAGTGCCGCCAATGCTGCTACTACCAGCAACACTAGCGGCGCCGCCGCCGCCGCCACAACCACCACCACCAAGTGCACCGCCAATGCCAATGCCAATGACTGTTGTTGCTGTGGCGCTTCTTAATGTTGCATAGTCTCCGTCATCAATTTCCCCCGCAGCACTGGTAAAACATACCGAGGTTCCACGGGGCGAATCGCTGTTGTTGGTTGGTTGTTAGTATTTTTTTTATTTATTTTGTTGTTTTTGTTTGTTTTTGTTGTTAGCGTTGACACACCAGTCGTTGGTAATGCAATAGAGAGTAGAAAAAAAAATAATGTTGGAGAAGAAAAATTGATTAACTTACATAAATGATGTTGTTCGTATGATGGAGGGGGAGGGAAGGGAATCTTTCGTATATGTTGGTAATGTCAATAAATAGTGCTTTTGATGTGATGCATTTAATGATTAACAAAAGTGACCGATTGTAAACATGGAGCTAAGAAACTTTTTAGAATTTTAAAAGAGAGCAAATATTTGCTAATATTCTTTTGATAAGTTCTAAATTTATGAGAATATTAACTTCGATTTTTGAAAAAAAAAAAATTAAATAATAAATACTTTGTACGTAGTATGTTATATTTTCCAATAAAAACGCTATATTCCTATATAGAATTTCGTAGAATATTAAAAATCACTTCTTAGTAGCTCAACGCTGTACCTAATCTTGCAGGTACCTTGCAGATATCTTGCTGCAACTAATTTTCTGAAAAAGTCTATAAAGAACCGACAAATTTTTTCAAAGTTGCCTCACCTACTTTTATGTGGAATACTTCGTTGTTTGACATAATCTTTCCAAAAAAAAAATTGTATATGGACATTTCAATGGGTCCCATTCTACCGTCGAACACATTTAAAGTTAAAAAAAGTCAATATAAAATGGATTTTTATTTTGACAATAGGTTTAACTTATAGCTCTTAATTAGCTTTATAATTGATCCTAAGGTTGAATTTGGGTAATTTTTCGTTTTCAAGATAATTGCAAAAAACCAAGATGTCGCACGGGACAAAAACTTCCGTTTTCCTGGAAATGCTTATATATGTCCCGAAAAAGCCACTGCTGCATGGTGTTTTCAAGTTTCCGCCTGAAACGATGGTGTCGTTCCCACATTTTTGCCAACTCTTAATTTTCATTTCTGAACCTTCAAAGAATGCGCCCGTATAGCTGCTTCACATTACACCAACTATTTTTTTCAAATTGCATTTTAAAATTTTTCAAAACCTAGTTTTCTCAGTATAGTGTTTCAAAATTTTCTCTTACATGGCAGTTGTCACACCCCCTCTTTGCCTAGCGCTTTTCTGTAACACTTAATCTTCCCATAATGTAGCGTCTTAGAGATTACTCGTGATAAAAAAGTGTTCCGTCCACTTGCCTAAGTCAGCTAACTTTTCTGCCTGGTTAAGCTTTCTGATTGCATAGATGGTGCCACGGCTTGTCACCAAACGATACCATGCCGAGTTTGGATAAATTTTCCCGCCAGGAAAGAGTTTTCAAGTTTTCCGATAAAGAAGAAAAACCGCTATTTATTAAACTGGTCAACATAAAAATAGCGTAAAAAAGTTAAAGAATTCTCTATCAGCTGTTGTTTTTGCGTTATTTGTGGTTGGAAATATCCGCTTTTTGGTCATTTTCATGCATTTATTTTAAGAATACACATTTTTTCCGAATATTTTTGACCAGATAATCGTACATTATTAGTTTTTCAATTTAAAAATTGAAAATATTAGCCGTGTTTTATTCGCTTTGGTTAAACCAAAAAGTGTGTAAAACGCATAAGTTTAACCTTTTATAATACCGCATCTTACCAATAGGTGGCATGACAGTTTTTGACAGAAATTCTATTTTAAAATCAGAGCCGGCTTTACGGTCGTGTGGTTCAACGGCGCCTAGCACGGTAAGGGGCCTCACGTATCAGTACATAATTTTTTTTTTTCAAATTATTGCTATCAAATGATTTCAAACTGTTTCTATAGTGTCGCTGACGCTAATACCACAGTTTTATTTTCGTTTTCTGTTGTTTCATGACTTTTTTATTTTTATTATGTGCTTCTATTTTAATATTAAGGCCTAGAACTGACTGAGTATCTAAAGCCTCGCGTGACCTAAGAACGCTTCTTCAAAATTCCAGCAAAGTTGCCATATATTTTTGATTATTTTAGGTTTGTGTCTATGATGCTTCAAACTTTAGCAAAGACAAAAAAGTTGAATCAATTGAACTAGAAATTGAGCTGGTTCACACATTTGTATAAGATTTTGGTTAAACCAAAATGAATAAAATACGGCTATTATAATACCTTTCTATTATATAAAATAGTTGTCGGTATTAGAAAATTTGCGTACAATGAAAGAAGAAATGTAGAAAAAAAAAATCAAATTTAAGAATAAAACAAAAAATTCCATTGCATACTTTTAGTAGAAAGTGGTTCAAGTAAAGAATAAATAAAACAAATATTTATACATAATTTTTTACACACGGTCAATTATATGCGGCTCTGTCAAAATGCAGCAAAGTGTGCGGAGGCGGAGGTTCGGTGAGCAAAGCGAGTAGGAGGCGGAACCCCCTAATTATATTTTAAATTTTAAATGAATTTAATATCCAATATGTATATACAATCTAAAATGAGTTTTAAAGAAAAACGTCGATATATAACGATTATTTAACAAAAAAAAACTTTAAAAATCGGTATGACTAAAATAAATGCATGAACTTGTCTAAACACCCTAGAATAGTTCCTTCGAAACCCGCCCAATATGTTTTGTTGACCAGTAGGGTTGATTGAATCGTTTACAATTGAAAGCGTTAGTCATTAAATGCCTTAATCAAAAAAACACTGTACTGCAAAATAAAACTAATATATAAATTATGACAAAATATATAAAATATTAGTTAGTGAGTAGTAACAATTTTTTGTTGTTGTTGTTAGTAAATCAGTCAATTACAATAATTGTGTTAAATAAAATTTAATCATAAAAAAACAGGCGACAAGCGGAACAAAATAGTTTTTTACGACTTTGTTTTTTGCAGTTACAAGATCTAGTTGATTAACATATCTATTCTAACAAAAGTTACAATTTTGAATAATCGAATTTTTTATAAAAAAATTTAATTAATAATCACATTGAAAAATTGGTGCACATTTTAAAATCAATATAAAATTGTAAAAATTAAAATTTTTTTTTGAAAATTATGAGAAATGTCTAGAAGTTCAAGTTTTTGGAGTATGCTGAAGAATCAGCCTACGATTGATAACGCATTAAATTATTGAGTTTTATTTTTGGATTAAAAAATGATTTAAAAATAATTGTTAAGTTTATGAAATGTTTCTATATGCTTGCTTATATAAGTGCATGTGTATATGACCAACAATATTTGCATAAAAAAAATTATGAAAAAGCAATTTTTACATAAAAAATATTTATGAAAAAATTGCCAAATGCCAAACCGGAAAAATTAAACTCTTATGTTTGATTTTGCTCAAATTTTTATATAAGCAAATTGACTTAAAGTTTGGGTACTTCTTCTGTATACATTTTTGTGTTATTTTTTCTTGGTAATATCGTCCAATAATCTAAAATTTAAATTATTTTTTAGAGTGTTAGAAAAATCATCAAAATGATTGCCCAATGAAATAAGGTTCAATTAAAAATAGCCAAAAGCAAAAGCTTCACACAAGCTATATAAATAAAATGATAGCCGCTACCGATGTTCGCGCATCACGCAAAAATTAATAGATCAATTTTGATTAAATTTGTTTAGTTGTATTCCTTAGACGCTTGGTCTCAATCTCCAATTAAAATTATCACGATATTCTTGTAAAATATCAAAATATTAAAGTTTTAAAATTGCTATTAAACAAAAAAAAGAGAAAAATTTGCCCCAAAAAGTCATTTCTAAAATGGATTTACTATGTTAATCATTATTTTTTAGTGATATGTATTCGCCGATTTTTTAAGAGCGTTTCTTTTTTTTAAATGTTTGGTCATTTTCTCTCAGAAAACAACGTTCAAGTATCAAAATGAAGACATTTAATTTTTTACATGAAATAAAGCCCAAAATGTATTTTTTGAAAAATTTGAATTTTTTAGCGATTATTTTCTTTATGAGCTAGTTCTTAGTTAAGATGCGAATTTTCATTTTCCATAAACAAATTAAAAATAAAGTTAATTCTGTATTTTTGAGGCAAATTTCAAAAACAACCAATTAAACATAATTTTTTTAATATATAAAATTCAAAAGAAAAATATTGTATATCGAATTGGGTTAGACGTAGTAACCAACGTAACGCTCCAAGTAGCAGAAACACATTGTCACATTACTGCTTCAAAGTAATTGACAATATTTTTTTGGTGTCATTAAAATTTGGCAAAAAAACTACAGAAGTAAATTGTCTGAAAAGTAACGCCTCATGTGAACGCTTGCATAAAATTTATAATTTCATCGATTTTTTCGGTACTCAATTTCCTACGATCGATATTTCTCGTCCAATTTAAATTGGTGTAATATGAAGTCAAAAAAGGGTTGTATTATTAAATATTTATTTGACTCAACCAAATCTCTTCAATCTACCCAAACAAAAATTATATTTGGTCGCATAAGAAACACTTTAACATTCAACGCAGTGCATAGTAATAGCTACCAAAATATGTTTATTGTTAACAAATATTTTTAAAATCTGTCAACCAAATACATTTATTTGTAGAAAATATACAGTGCATTTTTTCCGCATTATACGAGTATTATGTATCAACAATTTTTAATACCAAAAAATAACCTCATAGACATTTCTCTGAAAAAAAAAATTCAAACAAAAATGATTTTTTTAAAAATGAAACAAACACAGTAACACTTAAAGAGTTAATAACATAATGTGGTTGAATTTTTGTGTTATTAGTGACAAGAAATGTAAGTGACAAAAGTAAAACGTGCAAATTAAAATAAAAAAACAAAAAACACATAATAATTATTACACATACGGAACGTGACAAAAGGAAAATAAATGAAATTTTCTTTAAACAAATTTTCAACAAATTTTTTTTTTTAGTACAAACTCTACGAGAACATCTGTGAATTTTCAGGCCATCTTTATGAGATGAGGCATTTTTTTCTAATTTTTTATGAATGTCTTTCTAATTTTTTCGTTTCGTTTTTTTGTTGTCTTTTTTTCATTACGAATATAAAACGATTTTTTACCGCTTGCCAATGTTTTGTTCATGGTCACCAATTAGAAGGACATCATCAGACGTACTCGTGACTTCATTGAATGTGACTTTTAATTTTGGCGAACTTGGTGTTAATTTCGGCCAATAGATGTCCTCGACAGCATCAGTGCTGGATGCATTGCTTATGACACCCTTTTGTTGCTGCTGCTGCAAATCATGTTGACGCTGTTGATCCAGTATGCTGCTGCTGCCACCACCGCTACTTGGCATGCTACCGCGATTTGGCATCAAAAGTGGTTGTGTTGAGGCTTTGCCAATTCCGTATGTGTCGACAGGTGGCAATTTAAATGTCCAACGACGTTTGGCGGTCAAACCCAGCCAAATGACAATCCATAGTAGTATGTGTACAACGCTGATGAGAGCTGGTAGTAGAAAACAAACGCAAAAGAGAAGGAGACAAGAGTTGGATAGGGAAAAGTGTTATGAAGAGTGTTGCCAAATATTCAAACGTTTTGTAATTAAGAGGTTTTCATCAAATGTGTACACAACGCAAACACGTTGCTAAACTCTTTGAGCTGTAATTATGGGTCGACTGACTAACTAATGGATGTTGAGCGAATGTCACGTGTAAGTTTTGGATCCATATAGTATTGTAATTAAATAAACTTTGTGGGTTGGGTAAAAAATTTAAGCTTATTTTTGTTAAATTTGTAATAAGAAAGTAGGGTTGTCTCGCGAATGCTCGTTATAATTGTTGTGGTAGGTAGCTCTGGTGCAAATGGCAAATATGTTATAAGCAACATCGATGAATAGTTATACTCATTGTAGGCAGTAATGCTCACAACTCCAGCCACAACTGTAAACTCTTTTTACAAAGAAATAGCTGTTTTGTAGGCATCTTGCCTACATCTCTATATACAATGTGTAACAAACGAAAGGCAGATTGTACTAAGTGCCTGCATAGTTTAGCGAGTTGCCTACATCTCCATATACAAAGCATGCAGCCAACGGGCAAGACCCTTTACATCTCCATATACAAAGCAAGCAGTCAGCAAGCAGACTGCCTACAGCTCCATATAGAAAGTAGGCAGCCAGCAAGCAAATAAAGAAAATATCACAGTATCATTTTCATTTGTGAAATATACAACACAAAGGGTACAGCTTTTCGTACATGAAAAATCATCGATTTGCCACTGGGAGTAAAAGCAAATGAGGAGCTTGGAGTAGTTTTTGTGAGAAGACATAATCGTTGCCAAATAAGTCGAAGTTCTATTGTATGCTCGAGTAGCAGGACTATACCTATATAATTGCGATTCTCTCAAGGATACGCTGATTATGTTCCTGTACAAGAACACTTCGAGAGCATAAGATAGAGTTTCGGACTGTTTTCCGGCAAAAATATTCATGCATGAATGGCTGCAAAGTTCTTAAATCTAATCTTAGATTTTCTTTTATTGAATGGCGTACGAATTTTTTGTTTCGCCCATAACATCCATTTAACTTAACATTCAGCACAATAAACTTACCAGAGAAAAATGTTGTACAATGTAAATTACTCCTGTAGGTTGCACTCAAGTCATTTAGCAATGGTGCCTTAACCACTGCCAATGCCAGCACGTAACACAGCGAGGCACAGTGAGCGAAATAAATCCATGTTTCACTTGATTTCATGGTGATTAACGAACGATCACGCATTTTAGCCGCTAATCGTCCATGTCCATACAAATACATAATCATCGAGGACGATATTAACAATATGGTGGAGAGCAAAAATAGCGCCAAAGTCACGACACCATTTAAAATGAGACCGGTGTTTTGCACTGGCATCGCTTCGCTGTACACTTGCAGCTTATAGAGGGATGACACACCGACATAACTGAAAATGATATCCAATGCAGCGGCAATCATTTGTATGCTGAAGACAGTGGCAAACGATTTGGTGGTCGACCAAAAGACAGCCGGATAGCGACAACACCACACTAACAGTGCGAACATTAGATTAATAAACTCAGCGCTGGGCGGATGTGTAAAGACATTCACATCGATGGGCTTTTCAATGCCAAAGAAAATTTGCAACATGCCAGCAAAACCATCCAAGCGCACCAGACCAGCACCATTAGCAACTGCACCACCACCATCGTCATTATTGCCTGTGACGCTTGCAATGTTGGTGTCATCGGGTGGCGATGCAGTGTATTCAGCTGCTGTTGCAGCGGCACTTAAGTCTTCCGTTTCGATATCAGTGTTAGCGGCATCGGAATCATTGCTATTGTTCGGCACATCACCAATTAGATATTCTGGTTCGATTTCCACCTGCAATTAGAGATGATATGAATATAATGTAATTGAAATTATTTGAAATTCGCTCTAAAATTGTGTTTCGAGAGGAGAGGAGAGGAGAGGAGAGGAGAGGAGAGGAGAGGAGAGGAGAGGAGAGGAGAGGAGAGGAGAGGAGAGGAGAGGAGAGGAGAGGAGAGGAGAGGAGAGGAGAGGAGAGGAGAGGAGAGGAGAGGAGAGGAGAGGAGAGGAGAGGAGAGGAGAGGAGAGGAGAGGAGAGGAGAGGAGAGGAGAGGAGAGGAGAGGAGAGGAGAGGAGAGGAGAGCAGAAGAAATTATTGGCCAACTATTAATGCCAAATGTCCAACTGCTGATTGGTTGGTCAATTTATTTTCAGTCTTAAAGTTCGCCAACTCTTTAATTGAAAGTTTATGAACTCTTAAAGGCTTAGTGCATTTTTCACTGTTGGTCAACTATTTAATCGAATGTCTTTGCCTCAAAAAAAAAAAAAACACTTAATCGATATAATATTTCACATGCATCACCTACCTGCATTTCATCATCTGCCATACGTTTGACCAATCTCTTCACCTTCGTCTTGATTTCAATAATTTTCGAATTGCTCGCTACAGGCGTTGAGGGTATAATCTCCGGCAGCATTTCAGGCTTAACAATATGAATGTTGCTATCACGTGTTGTTGTGCTAATGGTCGAAGTAGTTTTTGTATAGAGTGCACGACGTCCATAGTCGACTTCATCCTCAGCTGATGCTGAGTTCGCCGGGATGCGTGATTTACCAGCTGTACCAATTAATGATAAATCTATGTCATCTAAGCGATTCAAATCCATTGTTTTTGATGTCGAAGCAGCGTTGATCCGTTCACTTCTGCTGTCATCATCGAAGCGCATCGAACGGAATTCATCTGAACGTCCTCCAGACGATAAGCTGGATGCTGTCGTTGTTGTTGTGATTCCATGATGACGACGATGATTTTGTAAACGTTGGCGATGTTGACGATTGTGCTTTCTGTTAGATTTACCATGATGCTGATGCTGATGTTGATGCTGTTGATGATGATGATGATGTGATTTATTTGGTTGTATTATTTCCTGCTGGGTAGCTGTTAAAGTTTGTGTACTGCCAGTAGTAGTAGTAGTGGAAGCAGCAGCAGCCGTTTGGGTTGATGTTGATGATGTCGATGTTGATGTAGCTGCAGCTGTTGTCGTGGACTTGCTTGTTGTTGCTTTTGCTGTTGATGTTACTTTGGTTGTTGTTGTTGTTCCTACAGTGGTGGGTGTTGTTGTTGTTGTTGTTGTCGTTCTATCATTGGGTATTGTTGTTGCTAAGCTGTTTTCTACGTTATTGCCCTTCGATTGTAATCCGAATTTGTCAAAAGGTTTATCATCGAAATTTCTCTCCAACTCTTGAGTTGCTGTGGAGTCTGTTGCTGCTGCTGCTGTTGTTGTCGCTGCTGTCGTCGTCGTTGAAGTTGTTGTTGTTCCTTTTGTAGTTGTTGCTGTTGTTGTTGTTGTTGTGCTTGAAACTTTTGTTGCTGCTGGCAATTCATTTGAATCGATTTCTTCTACCTTAACTCGTCCAACAATTTGATTAAGATTTGCATTGTTAGCTGCTTTACGTTCATCGTCGTAGTTACTATGGTCCTCCATGCTAGTGGTTTCTCGACTCACTAAATCTGGCAATTCAAAGTTCGTCTTTTTTGTTTGTTTTTCCAGTTTGTTGTCATTTGTTATCTCGAGGAAGCTATTGCCTTGGCCAGTCTCAATGCTATTGCCATCGATGGCTGTGAACATTGTGTCATTGTAGTAGTCTTCATCTTCGATATTCGATATGTTCTGGTATGGTGACGTCATAACGGACATCACAACCAAATTACGTCGACTCACCGCTATGAAATCCAGTTCAGTTTGCCAGATATTTTCTGAAAGGAAACAAATGGTAGAGTCAGTATTTAACATTGAGGTAAAGAGAAGAGCGCTTATAATGGAATATGTAAATTTTCTGAAATTTGTTGTTATTGAACTTGTAGTGTTTTCACTTGCAACTATTGTCTGCATAAGTGCCACTTAAGAAAATTGTTCAGACAATAAAACAACCACTTCAGTATATTTCAGTATATAAGGTCAGACAAAACATCAAAATAGATATCAAATATCAGCAGGAGAGTCTTGATTCATCTAACTGCAAGGATGTCATCTTGTACCTTTCCAAGAATTAAATACCCTACACTGTATTAAACATAAAAGTGAGCGGCATTTGAGGCAGTTTATTGACAGTACATTGAGACAGCTAGAACTTTCTGCTGCATAATTTTCAAAGTTCCATGAACTTATGCTCCGTTCATGATTGTCTTGTCAAAATCAAAATTAAATTTTCTCGTTAAGAGCTAATTTATGTTTGGACAGAAAGTTCCAATATATCATTAAATCGATTACCTGCTTATATGCATCATAATGTAAAATGACAAGTAAAATAGATTTTAACTAATTGATGTCACTCATTTCTATGTGCGAGTACACTCACATATCAACGTTGTACATTTACGTCATTCACTTGCGTAAATATATTTAATCGTACATGATGACTTTGGCTAAGATATTAGGGCATGATGAGCAGCAGGCTACGATGCGAGTGAAATAACAAAGCAGCGGAAGATAATAAAGTGCTAAACAGCTCATTAGTTAAGCTGGATTTTGTTAATTAAGAGGAGAAATGAGTAGCGCTATGTGAACTGTCTACAAATTGCCTAACGCATAAAAGCAGAGCTGGAGTTATTTAATGAAACTCGACATAGGTACGCAAAGAGGAAAGAAAATTTATGTGAGGATTTTTTTTTCAAAATTAGATCTTACGATTCTCCAAAGAGTGCTACTGGCAATGCAATACTTTCTTCAGCCATATATTAAAAGCTCAGAAAAATAACTTTTTTATTAACTGATTCCAAAGAAAAATTACAATGCCAACAATTGCAAACATCATGCCAGACTATAGCTTCAGCTTACGCTACAGAGCTACCCTCAGTGACCTTAACCTTTTAGCGCTTGCTACTTCATTTTGCTAGCCAAAAAAAATCTTGCGAGGTGCTATCAAAGCTTTACAAGAGCAAAAATACGCAAATGAGGTGAGCTGGCTAATGCTTTTGTTTTGATTTTGCTATGGTTCTTAACAGGCTTATGAAAAATGCAAAATAAAGTCAACGGCCTTTCAATTCTCGTGAGCCAACTACAAAATAATAATTTTTGTTATTAAATCATAAACAATAAGCAAAGATTTCGACAGAAAGTTAATTTTAGAAACTAAATCAAAAATGAGCCATCATAAATGCTGCCATCACTTTAATGTCATTGTTTGCTAAAATAAGTATCACAGACACTATCAGTCATTTTAAAAAATATCATGAGATAAATTTCTGACTTCAATTTGATTACAATGGGGGATTTTCAACACAAGCAGCGCAATAAGCACTCTAAAACTTTATTTACCCAGATATTTAGATTCTGTAAGCGCTTCATCAATAGATTTTCCAATTCAACAGATTTAACAAAAGCAAAAAAAAAAAATTTATATAAAATTGCATAAGAATCCTAAAGAGCTGATAGCAAAACAAAATGGAAGAAAAATCAATGCAGTGCAAATGAAATATGGCGGAAATTAAAAAAAAAATCGTATTTCATTAAACAAAAATGGACTTAAATTGAAAATAGCAAAAATAAAATGTACAAGCTATAAAATAGCATGAAAATCAATCATTATTTAGAAGTACAATGGATTGATGTACATGGAAATAAATGTTAAGCTGAGTTTCAGTCTGATTTTTTGTGCAGAAGTACAAGAGACACTGGACTTTACCAGAGTAACGTTTCAGAAACAGTAGGTAACGTACCAGAAATGTTTCATTTGAAATAATACAAACGGAACGTTTCAGAAATCTTTCTTATATATTTCAACTGTAATGTATCATATGCAATCATTCTGAAGTGTTTCTGAAAAGTTAAGTTTCTTGAAGCTTTCAAATGGCAACATTCTGACACGTTGTATACGAAATCTGCCACATGTAATTATTCCGAATTGCTACTGAAAGGTTTCAGATTTAATGTTTGCTAAATTTTTCAAATGAAATCAAATTAATGTTTTATGATTCTCTGTTTTATACTTTGTTAAGTGTAGTTTACTGTCAATTAAGAATTAAAAAAAGGAAAAAAAAAAATTGCATATTAGGTATCAACACAAGTGATGATGCGAGTAAAATTAAATAATAATTCAGAGTCCAGATGACGCACAGTTAAAAAAAGCGTCAGATGAAGAAAAAAAATATATTTGTTTTTTCCCTTAATCTTACACGATTTCAGTAACGTTTCAGAAACCTTTCAAATGAAATCAAAAATTATTGTCCATGCTGAGAAGTATTTTTTTTAGTTCAATGGGACACATTTGAACAAAATAAAACATGTGAAGAGCCACGCCCACTTGTCAAACTCTGTTCACGTTGTGTTCAGTGCTTGTCTATAATAGAACCAAATTTTTGTCGTTTCCGGTTATCGTTTAAAGTTTAAACTTGTATGAAAAATGCCACGCCCAGCTGCCAAATGCCACTTAAGTCTTTTCAAATATCTGACTGTATGTAAAGGAAACCGAAAATAAAATGTGGGAATTTTTTTTTCGTTAATTTCAACATGAACTGCATGTTATCACTGATACTGAAAGTTCGGCTCAAACAAATTGTACACAAACATAGTGCTTTGTTTAGTGTGAAGGCATTTTTGCTTCTGATCATGGCATACATAACAACTTCTTATTAATGAGCACCGGTTATTGCTATTGTAGTAATGCACTATCCAAATATCATTACCACTGAAATTTGACGGATATGTCTTCTAATCAACTTTTAGTTGGTACAATGAACTTCAAATAAAAGCAAACGTATGCAGCTGATTGGCAAGCATTTTTTTCGGTGATTCGATATTCTGAATTGTAGGTTGTATTCTCCGAAAATGATGTAGAATGCATTACCAGTGCCGAAAATTAATGAGCCTTTATTTGTATTATCCTTTAAGTAAATTACTTCAGTTGTCATTTAAATTTCTCAAAAAATTAGTGAATTTTGCTGCATTTTTCATACTGTATGTACTGCTAAAAGTTAACAATACTTCCTCCCAATAGAACTATCACTCTGCGCTCTTAAAAGAGTTGTAAAAAAACAAAAGAATAAAACAGAATGCATGCCAACTAAAAGTAGCAGCAGGACATTTTGGCTTACCCCTGGCTAATAGTTGTGAGTCACTGTGGTAATAGTGTTGATGCCAGTGCCATCACCACCACCACAGCCACCAGTGCCGCCGCTACCATCAACATAAAAGGACGACGACCTAAAAAATAAGAGAAAATGCGCTTCTCATATTCCAAACTTCTGTGAACTGCATGAGCGAAAAAAAAGCAAAAAAAAAAAAAAATCTACAGCTATAGTTGTAGCGCTTTCCAACTCACTATGGGCAGCAGCGCCAGCCATCATCATGACTGCCATGTTGATGTTGTTGATTGCACAAACTTTTCAACGTTTGCTTATTTCCTGCGTTCATAGACAAGTGAACAGTTTAACACTGGGCAATACAAAATTTGATGCATTTGAATGGGAGATGAAATTTATGAGGAGACTGCTAGTATTAAAACAATATCAAAATATTGGTGATATATACGAATTATATAATTTTAGTCTAAGCTATATGTGCATCAATTTTCCAAAAAGCTTAAAAGCTATATTCTGAAGTACAGCGTCTATTCTAAGCTGCGCATGAGCTTGTCCACTTACAAAAAATTGTAGCAATTAAAAATACCTTTCAAATGAGATACATATTGCTCATGTCTATCAGTGATATATCACCATCACTCAGTGATATATCACTGGTGTCATCAGTGATATGTAGCTCATTTTAAAGGTATTTTTGAGTACTATAACTTTTTCAACGGGACTTTGCTTATACATTGCTTAGAATTGGTTTTATTGCACAAAATAGGAATTTTCGACCTTTTGCTTAAAATTTTTAATGCATTTTAAGGATAATTCCTGTGTTACAGCATTACTTTCACAAATGCCTCACTTAAAAGTTTTCTATTATGGAGTCTACTAAACTATTGTGCAAAGTAACAAGTGGCAACACAATGTATTTAATTTTTGTCCTATAGTGTAATATTTTTCTTGCATTTTTTTTTCACTTCTTTTCTTGTATCAATATCATCATTTTGTTTAACTGCAAGTTTTTCCAGTTTAATATTTTTCTTTTTACTTTCAGTTTATGTGTTGTTTAAAAAATTGTTTGAAAATTTTGCCAGCTGCTCTGTTCTGAGACACACACATATACCAGCAACCTATTTAAAAAGGAGCAACTATTTTTACCAACACAAGCAAACAGATTTTTAGATAAGCGCAACTATCCGTTGGTACTCATAATGCTTGAGCAACTCAAGTGTTCCATGTGTAGGTAGTGCACGATTATTTGTATTGAATGCAGTAAAGCTGTCCTCTACTGCATCATTCATAAATGCAGCAACTTAAATTTCCATATTGTAATGAGTGATAAGCGAACTTTAATGTTGACTCAAATATTGAAGTTGCTTCAAAAGTAAAATATTAATATCAACTTTCAACTTATATTGGGAAGTGCTACAAGTTCTTCTTTAGCGGCGTAATAAATAAAGAACTGACTGTGATAAAGCCAAATCCTAAATTTACACAAACCCGCAAGAGTAGCGGCAATGACTAAGCTGAGAGTTTCAAAAGACCCCTTACAAATCTAAGAAATTAATGTGATGGTTGTACGACACTTTGCATTCTCCGTGGCAACAGAAGGTGTTTGTAATGAATTGGAAAACAGCCAAAATTGACAACGATCTTTTATTTTCACAATGCCGTAAAAAAAGTAGTAAAAATCTCGAAAGCAAAGAAGCAGCTTTAAGTAAAGGTTGTTATAACGGGTGGTTTTTTTGCTATTTGTTTTTTCAGTGTTAATTTTTTGACCACTCACGCATGATTCATAACATGTGTTAATGCTAAAAACGCTCAATGAGGTCTGCCATTTTACCATGAATAGACTGTGCTCTGTGAGAAATGTGAGAATGAGAAAATTTTCTTCAGCGACATAGCTCAATTTTGGCTCAATGGGTACGTCAACAAATAGAATTGCCGAAGTTGGTCTGAAGAGCAGCCAGAGGTAGTTCAAGAGCTGACATTGCACGCTGAAAAATACACTGTTTGGTGCGGCTTGTTTTGCCCAAAATGAAAGAATTGAACTTGGTTGACATGTGGTTTCAACAAGATGGTGCCACATGCCACACGGCACGCAAAACCATGAACCTATTGAGAGGAGAATTTGGTGAGCAATTAATCTCACGTTTTGGAGCAGTCCATTGGCCGCCAAGATTATGCGATTTGACTCCACTAGACTATTTTTTGTGGGACTACGTGAAGGCTCTCGTGTACAGGGACAAGCCAGCTACAATTGCAGCGCTAGAAGACAACCATTATAGCTGCTATTGGTGAGATACCGGCCGAAATGCTGGAAAAAGTATGACAAAATTAGAGCTTACGGATGGACCACTTGAGGCGTAGCCGCAGGCAACATTTATATGAAATTATCTTGAAAAAATAAATGGCAGATATTGATGTATTGCTGCAAATAAATATTTTATTCACTTTTGCAAATTTTTTGTACTTTTTTTAATTTTAAAAAACCAAACGCTTAAAAAATCAACCGTTATATAGATGTAGAGTGCATTATGTACACTCGTTCTTTGTTTGTATTGGAGGTGCTACACCAGACTGAATGCACCCACTTTTCTCTCAATGTTTTTTTTTGTTGTTTTGTGACTCTATACCAAGTTGAACTATATATTTCTGTTTTGAACTTTCAACATAGAGAATTTGTTGGAGTTTGTAGGTGTTCACTTTTTCTGAGAGATTTTTGTTGGGATCAAACCTTCATCGCATTTTCGAATTTTTGGCTAACTTCCACAATACCACCCACTATTTTAAGAACATTTTCTTGCAAACAGTAGTCTTAATTATCCACACCAAACTTAATTGCATACCCAATAATAAAGTTTTTCTTAAAATATGGCGTTTTTTCGGTCAGGACTGACGAAGTCTTGGGAGACGGCAAAATGGTTCCCGCACTATTAAATGAAAATTTCCTTTTGTTCAATAACTCAATAATTTAAAGTAAAAAATTTGATGAAAGAAATTTAAAATTTTTTTTGAAGGCAGCAAGCAGCTCTTCACCCGGGACGAAGAACTACGCCACTGGACTGCTTGCTACCACAGCTGCCACTCAGTGAATATGAGCTTAGAACGGCTGAAATGATTTGACTTTATGATAAATTACTTTTAATTGAAATAAGTAATTATTTGTTTTATTATTATATCAAATTAAGCCACATTTTCCTGAGAAATACGCTTTCTTTATGCCAAACGATTTCCTTTAATAGAATCTTTACCATTATGCTTTTGATCTTTGTTTAAACTGTTGCTGCTAGAACATTGCTGTCATCACGATTTTTGTGCTCATCAAATATAATTTATACTTTAGTTTTCTAAATAGAGAATTCTTTGAATGTTGCGAAATTTAACAAAACCAACCTCAACAACAACAGCAAAATCAACAACTGTTGAAAGCAAAAACTTAAGTCAAAGGAATTACAGAAAAAAAAAATTATAGGAGAAAACAGAAAAGACAGTAAAATAAAAAAAGAAAGATGCAACAAGAAATTAATGTTTACTTTAGTTTTACATAGCAGAATAAGAAAAGTAAAAAAGACTCAACATCTTCCAACAGAGTGGGTCGTAAAAACTGTCAAATCTACGGATTAACCAGACCAAAACAAAAAAAAAAAAAAATCCATTTTATGTGCTATACGAATGGAAAGAAAAGTGTATGAAGCGTAGCAGCGCAAGCAAGAGACAAAAAAACGTAGAAAGGAATTTGGAACACTTTAAGCATTGCGCTAAGTAAACTTGTTAGTAATCTTTAGCGTGGATTATGTGATACCCACCCATCATAATTTTTTGACTTTTCCACGACGACGTTTCCATCATTATCATTTTCTTAACGATTAAGTAGCATTAACATTTTTGGTAACGAAGCGTTGATATTTAATATTCTATTTGCTGGCGGAATTTTAAGGCGTGCTCACGAAATCATTACGAGGTCATGGTTTACATTACGATCTAAAATGCGTGCAAAATAAGTAAAGAAAATAGCGCTAAAATTAAATTAGTGAAACATAAAAATTAGCGAGAAAAGTTTATTTTTATGGTTATGACAATGAGCGCGCATACTTGCATGGAGCAGTTGGTTGCATACTTTTAGGAGAATTTTCAACTTTTATAGCAATATGTGATGTAGTGTTATTAGACTTTAATGTGTACTGTATATTTTTATTCATAGCTTTAATTTGCTTTCAGTTTGGAAAGTTTTTTTGCGTTGCAATGCAGTTATTTTTTTTGACTAAAGGCTGCCAGAAGTAGAAAAGTGGGCGTGGCAGTTTTCAACAAAAGAAAAAGTTGATTCTGAACTACTCGATAACGGCAGCCATGATTTCCATAAAAACTTTGAGATGATAAGCAGTTATCAATGCAAGCTAAGTCAGTATACTGGTGAAACTTGATGAAGGGCGTGGTACATCCCACAATATGTATAATAAGAGAACTAATAACGTAATCGTTATGATATTTAATATGACAGATGTACTTGCTATAAGGTATCGTGTAACAAAAAGTGGGCGAAATAGTAGCTGTAGGCGTGGCACCTCCCATAGAAACAAAAAAAAATTAAATGTTTTAGTTAACGTGCTATGAGAATAATCTTCACAAAATTTGATGTAAGATGTCGGTTACTATAAGCTTTGAAAATTTGATAGGATATCATATGTGGGTGTGGCACCTCCTACATTAAGAATGCGTTTTAAGCGTTATTTTAAGTAAAATATTGCAGCAATTGATATGAAATTTAAATATTTGTGTGCTTTACTCGCTATAAGGTACATCTGAAACAAAAGTGGGCGAAATAGCACCACTAGGCGTGGTACTTCTGTTGTAAGTCAAACATCTTTAATGACATATCTATTGAAATACATACAGCCGTGGACAACTAATTAGAAACAGTTTGTCCTCTTGGCTTTAACTACACTTAAAAAAAAAATTTTTCATGCAACGGTTGTTGCATTTGTTGTTGTTGTTATTATACATGTGCTCTCTTGCGGTTTATGTGTTTGTTGTTGGTTTATTGAAGAAGTAATCTTTGGCTGATGTGAAAATTGAGAGAAGTGCATAATTTGGATGGCCATCTAATTAGAAACAATAAGTTGTATTCAATTCAGTAGCAAATTTTTGAACCTTAGATTGATTTTACTGGCAAGTTATTAATCAGACAAAAACCTCAGTTGTGGAGAAGCTCATTTACTGGGTTTCAGATACTCTTGAAATGGGAAAACTACGAAGTTGTGACCCAGCAACCTCAACACCTCAAAATGTCATACCGAGCAATCCACTTTGATTGTTCAGCTAAGAAAATTTATGGTGCTATTAAACAACACTTTTAAGAAGACAAAAAAAAAACGTGCCAAAAAAAAAAACGGCCCCGTAAAACAACGGAAAGAACGGTTGGATAAATTTCTCGATTGGCTAAATTAGACCCCAAAATAACCTCTAGGAAGATTCTACGCCAAATTTTGGATCAAACTGATACTATGATATACATTCGTACTGTACGAAGATGTTTTTTGGAATCTGGACTTCATGAAAGAGCTTTACGCAAGAAGCCTCCAGTGACGAAAAAGTAGAACAAACTGTTTCTAATTAGTTGTCCACGGCGCATGTGAGCATTCATACTAAAATTTGATGCAAGCATGTTGTTTATTAAAAGCTATTTCTGCATAAAAATCGGGCTGGATTGTACCAGTGGGTGTGTCATCGTCCCAAGTTTTAGTATTCGGCATGTATACTTGAAATGTTTTTTTAAATTATTTGAAATGTTTTTTTTAAAATTAAGTACTTAAATACTTTAATAAGCATTTCAGAGCTCTAATTTCATTTGCAATGGCTTAAATAATAAAATGGCATTAAAGGCTTACAACGCAATGAGTTTTGTAACTTTAAATGAAAGTTTTTTTTTTCCAAAAATCTATATGTAGCGCACTCATATTCATCAACACTTAAGTGTCAGATAGTAAATTGACAATGACATAAACAACGAAAATTGATGGTAACCTAAAAAGTCAATCAATTATATATAAAAGTTAACAATACTAAAATACAACAAGAGACAAAAATAAAATAGACGGTGAATTATTGATGCTGCAAAAGACCATTGACATTTGATAAAGTAAATGCAGAAAAAAATAATAATGAAAGAGAAAAAAAATTTAAAAATATTGTGCACCTGTTATTAAGTTTTTAAATTTTTGTATTTTTGTTCCATTCCACCTGTAATTATGCATAATTTCCGTCACAAATTCTAATATGGAATTATTTGGTTTACGGTGCGTATGAGCAACATTTAATTGCATAGGCCGCAACTTGCTTATTAAAGTCATCATAAATTGCATATTTTTCGCGCAGTTTTTTATCAAATATTTTTGTCGTAAAGATTGCTGTATGACCACTGAATTTATTGGTTTTATTGGGTTTAAGTAAAGCGCATTGCATTTTATACAAAATTAAAATTAATAAATAAAATATTTAAAATAATTGAATAAAAAACTTGTATACTTTTTATTGAATTTAAAAATTTCAATTTGAATTTCGCTGGTTTTATAAAAAAAAAAATAAAAAATCAAACAACGGCAACATGATGACTGGTTGCAACAATTGCAACAGCGTATGTTTTGCTGCTGATTGGCAACAATATATGCTTACATGTAAGCGTATTTATGGGACTTATTGATACATGGAGAAAAAAAAAGGAAATAGAGCTGTTAAGTGAATTATTTTTTTCTTAATTTTTAATTTAATATTAATAGCTTAAAGATAATTTGAATAGCAAAAGCAACAAAATAAATGACAATTTACTTAGGGCACAAATCACGCAAAAAGCTACCAACTAATGTAGCTATTTCATGAGAAAAATTGAACAAAAATAGAGCAGTATGTAGCAAAATAAAAAAATCTCTAAATAAATTTCATAAAAAAAGCATTTCACGTTTCTTTTAATGGAATCAAAATCACTATTAATTTTCTGTCTGGCCCAAAAGTGGCTATTCTTTTATTGCTTGTGAGATTTCACCCAAACTCGTATGCTTTGTTTTTGACAACTATTCTTTTTTTCGCTGTGCATGCACACATTTATTTAGTCGTCCCACAATACAATTCTTATATGCATAGTACGCCCGCACACAAGTGTATATGTATGTATATTTAATTACCTTTTGGTAGCAAGCCATTCTCGGTGATTCGAGCCTCCAGTAGTAGTCGCGGCATAAGCAAACACATAGCAATCACAATGTGTACAAATGCCGCCGTTGGACCACCATGCGTCCAGAGGGCACGCAATGTGCCACCATGTGCCTCTTCTTCGAGCCCATCATGCGGTTGCATGGAGCAGTGACGCTCCTTGGAGCCACCAGCCGCCAATTTGATGCCATCGTTGGCCAAGTTGCCGACCTGAAATTTAAAGAGCAAACAAAGTGTGAAAAAAGTTAGTTCCGAGTAGTATAAAGTAGATATAAATGAAAGACTGTTGAATGATGGAAAGACTGACTGCTGATAATGGCAACATGACTGCGGAGTGTGTGTGTAAATTGAGACTGGGGCAAAAAGATTTTTTGAAAAAAAAAAACTAAAAATTTAAGATGTTTTTGGATAGCAAATGGAGCTTATTGAAGCAGAAAAGAAACCTAGTTTAATTTTCAGACTTTTTTAATTCAGACTGGATGTATTTCATTCGAATGTTACTTAAAAATGTTTGGGCACTTATTTTACAGTAAAATAAACGTATTATTATTAGACACTTTACATATACAAATGCTTCATTTGATATATCTTAAGATGAGCAGCACTTCATTAAAAAAATAAAGTTATAGTTTAAGAGTGATGCATTTTTTCATATCTTTATAGCTCAGCTGGGATGCTATTTAATTCATATGTTTTCAGATGACTTTTGTTATATTTTGGCTGCTTAATAATAATATTTAAATTTAATTAATGGCCGCTAAGGTATAACTATGCAAAATAAACTTGTAACCCGACATTAGAAAAATAAAAATTTAAGAAAATAAAGTATTTTTGTTGCCATTTTCTATGGAAGTTTTAAGAGATTTTGTGCCAGCGTACAACGTTATGTTCATTCTGTCTTCCTGTTAAGCATTTGCTTAGCAACTAAGCTTAGAAATATATATAATTTTCATTTTATTTTAATATCCCATCTCTGCACTGTTTACGGATTTGGCGCAAACATTATCACACATGCACAAGTATGCATGCACATAGACTTAGTATGTGTGCTAAATAGTTTATTTGGTTTGAGTTTAAATTGCAATATTGGCTGTGGTATGCAAACTAAGCTATAGCGTTTTATAAAACTTTTCTAAGTAGTTTCAAATTGGAGCGTGGTTAAATATTTACTTGAGGTGAAATATTGTTTGCTTACAAGAGTTTGGTTCGATTAAGTAAGTTTTGAAATATATTGCTATAAGCTTCAAAAGTTATTACATCTATGAATTTAATTTCACTTTACGTGACGTATGCGCAACTTTTAATACAATATTAAGTTTGAGTAAATTAAAAGTTACTCATACGTCACGACTAAAATATAATTTTTATGTATTTTACTAAATATTTTATTATAAAAAATTGTGTTTGTGTGTATCAGAGTATCACAATACACTGAAAAAAATTTTTTTTTGTTCATTTTCATTTTATTTCTATAAAAACCGCTAAAAAATATTATCATTTAAAGGTAA
The DNA here is from genome assembly GCA_949775025.1 of Tricholauxania praeusta. NCBI lineage: Eukaryota > Metazoa > Arthropoda > Insecta > Diptera > Lauxaniidae > Tricholauxania > Tricholauxania praeusta. The sequence goes on from OX459029.1 coordinate 156,980,225, forward strand.
AAAATATTTAAGAATTTTTCTTATCGCATTTTTTTGACTAAGCACGGTTTTCGTTAAATTTTTTCAGTTATATTCATACACATACCAGAAGCAAATAAGAACTAATGAATATTTGCCAGCACAAAAGCTCAACATTTAAGCGCTTGTGCATTTATTTCGCTTTATCTTTCCATTTCCACTTTACCCTTTGACTCATTTTTGAATGAAAGGAACAACAAACAAAAAAGAAAAAAAAAACCCAAAAATTCCATTTCAACAGAACAACTGAAATGTCTCCATATTTTCATAGTTTTTTTGCATTTTTTTTGTGCAATTATGTGTAATTTTGATAACAAATATTATGACAAAATGGTAAACACAGACACAGACACATCACTTCCGCTGTTGCTGCAGTTTGCAGATTTGCTCATGTATAGTCTGTATGTGTATGTTAAGCAAAACCCAAAAAACAAAAACATTGAAGAACTGAACCACAATTAAACGAGTAACGTTTCGTTCCAATCAGCTTAAACCGCAGACACAATAACAATGGTTGCTCTTTCGCACTCATTGCGCGGAGTGAAGCGATATATGACGGAAGCGCAGGATATCCGTTTTAACACCAAAAATCTTCTATCTACATAGTAGCAGAGCATTGGTAGCGGTAGCATTTTATGAGTTGCTTAAATGAAAATTGCATTTATTTGAATTGTGTCAGCATGAGTGCATTTTATGCTGTGATTTTAGTTGATTTATTTGGCAAGTAAGTTCTCTTTTTTTTGGAGAGATTTAATTAAATTATAACCATTTCATTGAAGATAATATTTTCAATAGCTTAATGAAATTGTCGATAAACTTCATGAAAATATGAGTAGTTTTATCGATGATAAGTTAGAAAAAACATTATTCAAAGCTTTTTACATTTGAAACTTTAATTGCTAATCTAGCTAAAAATGGAAATACACAAAAAAAAACATTTATAGTGGAGGCATAATATATACTTGGTAGACCAAAAGCTGAAAATAAGTGGGTATGCAATATATGATGTTCAATATTCGTATACCTGAGGCCCTAAAGTGCTTAGAAACGCTAATTATCGGCAGTTTATCGTAGTCATTTCCGCTGGCAGCCACTTCGAAAAGCAATTTTCTCTCATTTACTCATAGCATCAAAATTCATTTTTTAATATTCTTTTTATTTGATTCAAAATTTCAAGCAATATAGCTAAAAAGGCTTAAGACTGTAGTAGCTAAATTCCATTATTATTATAAGTAAGATTAATCGCTCAACTTTGAACCATACAAAAACTACTTTGGCGCACTTTTAAAAATATGAAAAAGATATTTCAAGAACAATATTTCAAAGACACACAACAAAAGGCAAAAATTTTAAAAAGATTTTAAAACATTATGGAAAAGTGTCACTTCTGCAATTTTTCGCAATGGGTATGTGCTATATACTCGTATGTTTGTACGCGTATTTTGCTTTTAACGTAATTATTGCTGATGGTATTGTCATTCTTGATAGAGTCCTTTGTTTAATTTTAAGTTTGGTTGCGATGCACGATGTCTGGACTAAATCCAATTATTATGTTGATACCAACCACAGTGCGTGTATTTATACCATAAAGAGGGATAACAAAAGCAATTTACTTTTTCAGAAATGTCGAACAATTTATTAGGTAAAAAATTTAAATAAAAAATCTTGAAAAAAATTTATTTTGCATATAGATTTAACTATGTGTATATAAGCGTAATATGTCTCTTTAAAAAAACTTAAAATTTTTACCACTTTTGAACAACGAAAGAGAAAATATTAAGAAACACAAAAAAAATAAAAACAAGAAAACCATATCAATCAATTACAATTGCTGTATGCTGAAAGAGAAAGACAGCAACAAGAGCCAATAAAAAAAAAGTTTAACAGCAGCCAGAATAGGAATTTGTAATATTACATACGAACGAGGAAATAATCTAACTTAGATCAGAGTAAGACAGCTACACAAAAATTAAAAAGCGAAAGAGTAGTTAACTAGATAACTGAAGAGATCAGCGTTGTCGAAAGGATCAATCTGTAAATTTCAAGTTTGCAGAAGAATATTCGATAGTTTTGTATAAGCCAGCATCAAATGATGCAAAAACATATCTGTTTACATACGAAGTTGAAATTTTGATGTACACTGTTTGACATCATAGCGCATTGCTTAAAGTATTTTAATGATTTTTATTAGTAGAATTATTTTTAAAATCCTTTTTATGAGCATTATTGCTTCACGAAGAATATGGCCTCCACAAAACTCTTCCAAAGTGTAGCATCAATAGTAAGTACCTTCAATTTTCCGCAACATTTCCCTAATTTACAGTCATTTGCAGAAACCAATATTAATGTGAAATTTCACAAATCAAGAAGTTTCTGCAAATGACTGTAAGTTTGATTGAGTGATTTTCAATTAATTAATAATAATCAGTCGACTAAAAACAATTTAAATTAAAATTTTAATAGAATGTGCAGGCAGGATAATTATGAAATTATGGACCTCTTTTTTTAGAAAATTAAAATCCTTATAGAATGTGAAGGTCTCTATCAGGTTTTGCAATTTCATCTGAAATATGTATATGTGACAGGGAAAGTTACGGGTCGAAAAAATTGATTTTCACTTCTTTAGTGATGCTTATAGAAGATACTACGCTCTCTTCAATGCAACAAACCGCAGCTTTCTACTGGGTGTTTTTTTTAGAGGTTTGTTTTTCGAATAGAGATAAAACTGGCATTTTATGGTCAAATCTGGCAACTCTAATGTCATTTATGTTCAGTTTGGTTTGCCATTTCATCATGAACAGGTTGACAAAAGAACAACGCTTGCAAATCGTGCAAATTTATTTCGAAAATAATGGTTCAGTTCGCGAAGTTTACCGCAAGCTCCGTCCATTTTATGGTCGACATAATCGTCCATCAGAGCAATTAATTCGGTTAACCATGGGTCGTTTTCGCACTACGTTTACTCTATGTGATAATACGCATCCGCAGAGACGTCGAACAGTGCGCACCGAAGAAACAATTGCCGCTGTAGAGCAAAATGTTGAAGAGGACCCGAATGAATCGATTCGCCACCGTGCACAGCAATTGGAGCTTTGTCCATCAACTTTATGGAAGATTTTGCGCAAAGATCTTGGCTTGCGACCTTACAAGATCCAGCTTGTGCAAGAATTAAAGCCGAAAATGAGATTGATCTCGATGCTGATTTTCATCGCAAAATTTTGTTCAGTGATGAGGCTCATTTTTGTTTGAATGGCTACGTCAACAAGCAAAATTGCCGCATTTGGAGTGAAGAGAATCCACATGAGACCCTTGAGACGCCATTACATCCACAAAAACTGACTGTTTGGTGTGCTCTATGGGCTGGTGGAGTCATTGGGCCATACTTCTTCCGAAATAATGCTGGAGAGTCAGTTACCGTTAATGGAGACCGGTATAGAGCCATGATAACCGACTATTTTGTTCCCGAATTGGATGGCTTGAATGTGGATGAGTTGTGGTTCCAACAAGACGGCACTACATGCCACACAGCGCACGTCACAATCAATTTATTGAAGGAAACATTCGATGAGCGCATAATTTCGCGGAATGGACCTGTCAATTGGCCACCAAGATCGTGTGATTTGACACCATTGGATTATTTTCTTTGGGGATATGTGAAGTCGCTCGTCTACGCCAACAAACCAGAAACGTTAGGGGACTTGGAAGCCAACATTCGTGGCGTTATTGCCGACATACGGCCCCATATGCTCGAAAAAGTGGTTCAAAATTGGACCTGTAAAATTGGCTTTATTCGAGCCAGCCGCGGCGGCAACATGCCCGAAATCATATTTAAACATTAATGGCATAAAATTATCCTTCAAATAAAGCCAAATTGATGGACATTAAAACGATTTTCTTGTGTTTTATTTCAATTCGAAGCTCTATAACTCTAAAAAAAACACCCTGTAGCTGCATTAGTTTTTTCACAAATTCACTTCAAACATGGACACATTGACAACAAAAAAGTCCAATGTGACAAACTTCTCTAAAATTGATCAAATTCGCTTGAAGCTTGTTACTCGGAGGTTTTTGGGGTCGCTGATTACGAATATGGTATCAGATTTGGTGGACCCAATATGGCGATCCAAAATCCGATCAATTTTTAAATTACTCGACCACCATATTGGATCCGCCATTTTGAATTTTGAGAAATTGATACTAGATTTTTAATTAGCGACCTCAAAAACCCCAGCCAAAAAAACGTTCAGGCTCATCAAAATCCACTTCTTAACTTTAAAGTCGTTTTTCTCGAAAACTTATTTTCGGACCGTAGGTCCCTTTTAACTTTCCCTGTCACATCATTAGGGTTTCAGACATGTGTAGGTAATAATAAGTAGAAAATGGAAAATTAACTCTTTGCACTGGGAACTATATACATATCCACGGTACCCCATTGTGCTCAATATGCCTAAGCATAAACAAATTTTTAGCTTTTTGGCACTTTTTTCAAGTGATGTCCTGATCCAATTTTTCGATCACTTAAAATGCTCGCTTATGAATTTTGCATGGTGCACAAATAATAAGCAATATGTACTCGAGGCACCAAAGCATTCTTTGTGTTTGATTTTTCTGTGAATTTTGTTTTGCTTTAAGAATTTTGGAGCCAAGTTCGGCTCCATTTGTTAAGGAGTGCCCACCGCAGATTATCATTAAACAAGCGAAAAATTGAAAAAGTTTCCGTGACACACATATTAAGCCACTTCATTTCAGCTGATTACACTGCCGCCGCTACAAACTCAGTTGACTGTAATCAGCATAGTAGTACCCCAACAATTACAAAAGCAATTCCTTCTTAGAGCAAAACACTCACAACCACGAAACTCTTTTCAGTGCGCCCTTAACTTGGTCTACTCAACACCAATATGTCTCATAAAAGCATCCTCTCACTGCACTTCATAGACGGGGTCCTAATTGAAATGGCCAATATGACCAATAAACAAAAACAAACCGTTCGTAGTAAAACTAAGTTCATTGCATTTATTAATTTGATAAAAAACGCCACAGCATAAATAGTGCGCCACAGGCTGCAAAACAAAGACAAAATGTAAGAAAGAGATAGACAAACGAGCCAATATCAAAACTGCAACATTCAACAACAAAGTGCAGCGCACATACAACGTTTGCCAACAAATTTCAAAAGAATTCATTTCAACGACGTTGACTGTCGCTATTTTATCCTCCCTCCAGCAGCATACCCCACATACTATACAACATCAAATCCCTAATGTAGCCAAAATGATAGTGTTTGTTGCAAATAAATTTAATAATAAAACACAAAGCGAAAATTCAAACAAACACAAATGTACGAGGAAAAAGAGCAAGCATTTGAGGTGGGGAGAGGACAGAAGCTAAAATTAAATTACTCAACATAGCGGCATTGTTTGTTTAAATTAAATAACCGCCTGAGTGCCAAAGTATTTGTGTCGCTTCACAGCGGTTGTGTGTTTGTGATCACGTGCTTGCTATTGTTTTGGTGTTGGTGTTGATGTCAGTGCAGTGCATTGTACCGTAAGCTTCATTATCAGCATCACCAGCAACATCATCATGAGCGGTAGCAGCAGTAAAATGCCTTGCTTCGTTCACTCCTTTTTTTTTTGTGGGTAATAAAGTAGTAAATGAATTTTAGCACATTTTCACATACTTTGCACTTTACATATTCACATATTTGTATGAAATTGTTTGCAATTTGAGGGTTATTTAAAATAGGCCAGAATAAAATTTTGAAAAATTGCACCAGCATAAACAAAAATGTTTCGGTAGATTACAAAAACGAACGGGTATCAAATTTAAGACATTTTCTCTTTCGAAAAGTCCTATCATTAATTTGTTGGACAGCGAAGTATAAATAATACCCGGAATGCTACAAAAGTCGGAGCGTACTATTACGCTGAATATACTTACTTTAGCATGGAATGCACTCCCAATAAATGTTCATTAATATTAAAAGTTTAGCTACTGCAACTTAGAGTTTTCTTAGCTATTTAGCTTGAAGCTTTAAATCAAGCAAAAAGCTTTAAAAAAGTAAAAATATGTCTTATTAAAAAATTAGTGACTTCTAGGAGGATAATAAGCCGATTCGTTTTTCTTTTTGGTTTTTTTTTTCTAAAGGCTCTAAAAGGATATAGTACCTGTCTCTTAAGATTGTACTCAACACCACCAAACTTAGCATAGTTCAACACCTTTCCATAGAAAGTATGTAATAGTAGAGTTTTCTATTTCATTTATGCGACACGTCGAAAAAAGTACAACAACGAAGTAACTGTTACCAATCGTAATGCCAAGGATAGAGCTATAATAGGCACTGCTTTATGTCAAAAAAAATGAGTGAAGATGTAAGGACACATGGAGGAGGCTTTGCCGGGTATTCATTAAATCTTATTGATTTTTTTTTGTGAATTTTTCTAAAGCAAAATCGCACATTCCGTACATGAATTTTAAAGAAAGGCCCAATTAAGAAGCAATTCAGCTGCAAAATGTTGACAAATTTTAATACTGAATTCTTTAAATTTACTAATGCTTAGACGTGCTAAAATAATTAATTTGATTTTTATTTTTAACTCAATTCGATGTTTAATGTTAAACGTCAGTCTTTGGCACAAAATGTATTTTTTATTCCTTTTTCTGAAAAGTAAATGTCTTTTAATACCAAATATTTAAATTGATAGCATTCGCTGTAGTAGGTATGGTTGAGAAAAGTCTTAAGAACAAAGGTTATACGCTTGCTGCATTTTTAAATATAAATGCATTTCAAGGAGACCCTCAGCTTAGCGTTGGCTTAAAGATTGAAAAAAATAAAATCATAAAAAATAAAACGCTTAAGGTCATGCTCACTGTAGGTCTTTGGTACTGATTCCAGTATCACTCGATAGAACAATAACATGCTAGAATGCAAGGAAATCTTTAGCAAAAGAACAGCAAAGAAAAATATAAAAACAAGAACTCTTCAGGGAGATTTTAGAAAAATTCTTTCCACTGTGTCAAGAAATTGCATAATGGAAGTGACATACGCCAATGACTTGATTCTCTTGATATTGGCCAAAAAAAATTGTTTTTTGCTGCAATCAGAATGGTTTTTTACACCAAATTGTTTAGCAAAACAGAGCTCAGTTCGATTGCATTAAAGTACTTGTCTTAGATTAAGTGAAATTGAAGGGCACTAGGCTAAGCTTATTAGATAATAAGCATAAATTTCCGTAATGTCTGTAGGGCAGAGATCGAGGCAATTGACACCACGCTACTTAATAGATCTGAGTGAAAACTAACTAAATGTCTGAAGTCCCTATTCAGTACCATTTCATTAAGTTATGTTGGATAACTGAACATTTAAATGCCTAAGGGAATGAACATTCTGATGATAGAAATAATTTTTTTAGATTTAGGTTGTAAGTTCAAAATAATGTATGGCGGAATTGTTTATGACGGCTAGTATAAGTTAAATTGTCCCTGAGAGCGTTTGTTTGCCTAAAAGGTAGATAAGCTTACTGAAAGGTAAAGCTAAGGTTTCACCATGCTTACAAAAGATGAACATAAGCAGGTAAAACCAAGAATTTCTCCTCATTTTCATCAAAACATGTGCTTCAAAAGCAATCTTAAGTGCCCTAACTTGGATCAAAACATTTTTTGCTGATTTCAAGATTCATATAATATATAATATATAGGAACCTTTTCTCATATGTTATTTGTTAATCAAATGTGAAGGGTTCCTTTTGTGTAGTACGTCCGAAATTCGATATATTTTCAAGTACAACTTTGAGTTAAGGCCTTGTACACTAAAATAATGAATATCAAACTGAATCCGTTGTGGCAAAGGCGGATAGTAGATTAATTTTGTGAGCTCCAAATCTTCTTAAAATCTAACGCCTTACTTGAAGTATCATTATCATTAAAAAAAACTGATTGGAAAGCCCTTCAACTCACTCTAAATTCTTTTCTAGCGCCTCCGCATTGCGGTCTTGTGGCATGGGCGCAAAGTCTGTCAATAAACGTGTAAGATTTTAAAATAATTTTTCCCTAGCCATCCCGATTTCACTACTTTATTTGATTATTTTTTATCATTTGGTATGGGCATTTAATATCTCATGCAGTATTACATGCCCACTTACTGAAATGCGCCCACTTTTTGCCCATTGTCTCACATGTACTTCAGTTATATAACAAGTTTCAAGCTAATCCGTTGCGTGGTCTCTGGAAAGAAATGAATGAAATTTTCGTAGGTGATGCCTACTTGTATTTTCATTTAACAAAAATTAATTTAAAATGTTTCTTGTTAGGGTAAAAAGCTAAAAAAAAAATACGGTAATTTTTTTGAAAATGAAATAAATTAAGTTTTTCGGAAGTGCCGCATATCCTAAGGAGTTCAATGTCAATTTACCTCTGTATTGAAAAAATTGTTTTGAACATTAAGTCAGACGGTTTAGTCCACACGTTAATTATAAAAATCGAAGAAAATTCACTATTTTACTAAGCAAAGGCTGAATAAGGTATCTCGAAAAAATTATGATGCCCTAAAATTGAAATTAATTCATTGTAAGATTTATTCAAGCACATCATTATCTAACGATTTCCTAACCATTAAGCATTTTTGACCAAATTCTATAGTTCATTAAAGCTTTATTTCTATTAGCAAATGTAAAGCAACTCAAGGTCTACGGAATCGTGATATGCTTACCTAAAGTACCAGAGGATATTTTTGAGAAAATATGCAATTCTGTTAATGATCTTCAATGGGTTAAAAAAATAATTTAAAAAAAAAGTAAAAGCTCGTAGAAAAAAAATTAATTAAAATCACTTACTTTAAATACCGCCGATGTAAAGAAGAGCGGCAACAGAATAAAAACTACGCCAGACAAGACAATCTGCAAATTTAATTCAGCTACGGGCTCGATTTTCCATTGGATCAACGAACAACCTGAGGGTAGAAAAGTGGAAAATGAGAAAATAGCAAAAAAATTATTAAAATTTTTTGTAGTGTTAAATGTAGTGTAAGATAATTAAATGGATAAAAATGTTAATAAACTAACTGACTATTTGCTCATTGCGAGTTCAACATTTTGTTGGTAAGTATTTTCAATGAAACTGAGCTACAAGTTGTATATTATTTAAAACCAAAAATTATTTTTTTAATAATTAAAAGAAGACTGCAAAAAATAGTAATTAATTAATAAGGAAATAAGCTATTGAGCACCTAAAAGTAGTGGCAATTTTCGTTTATATGAACAAAATGTTACTCATACGACATGTTGTACATTGCATGTTTATTCGTTTAACATATAAAATTAAAGTTTTTTTTGTAATAAAAATTAGCAGCCTAGCTTTGTTAAGCCTCTATTGTTGAAGCAAAATATTAAATTTTCATTAAAATGTTCGTTTTTCTATAAAAAATGCAAATGAATGAATTGAAGTTTATTAATATGACATATTGTCATACTGTTTGTATATTTTTATAAGACATGAAAACGAATCGTAGTTTAATTTTCATAAAAATAAATACAAAGATTGAAGAGCTCGTTAGCTACCAATGATAGAGATTTTTTCATAAAAAGCTGCATTAATGTATGCAAACAAAATTTTATAGAACTAAAACTTAATCAGAAGCCATAGAAGCCTAGAAATATTTTTGACGAATTTAGGGGATTTGAGATTTGATTTTTTATAAGAAATATAAACAGCATAGAATTGCTGCTTTTGAAGAAAAATTTTCTTTTCAAAAAAGGCTTTTTTTACTATAGAAAATTTTAGGAAATAAAGGTTACTCATACGTCATAATGTATAATTATTATTTATTTTAATTACAAATTAAGATGAAATGGTGTTTTTTGTAATAGGAAAAAAAACCAAAAATCTTAAAAAAAGTATTTTATTACAAAAAATATTACTTGATAAAAAATTATTTCATAAAAAGTAATTTTTTTTAATAAAAAAAAAAAATTAAAAGCGAAAAGAAATATCAAACTTACCCAAAAATCGATATGCTCCATGCACCGCCAGATAGCCTTGAAATAATGTCAAGAGCACACCATACCAAATGGACCACAACGAATTCAAATGCAGATTATTTGATTGATCCAAATCCGGATGCATATTGCTATATTTAGTATGCTTTCGTTTTGAATTCATTTGATGCTGCTGCTGCTGCTGATGCTGCATATGCTGATGCTGTTGCTGCGGCTGTGGCTGCTGTTGATGATGATGATGATGATTGTGGTGTTGACTACTACTTATACTGCTGCTAGCAGTTGTTATCACTGAATTCGATATACTCGAATTAAGACTTGAAGGAGGACAATGTTTTCCCATGGAATTGGCAGTTTGATGATGATTGTGATTCCTAAAGTTGGTAAAAAGTTTGGAACGTGATGTTATCGAATTACGTTTTTTATTAACTTCGTTGTTATTTTCGTAACCAACTAATGAGCCACTTATGGACATGTCCTTTAAGTGTTTGTTTTAGTTTTTAGTTTGTGATTTTTTTTTTGGGTCTTTTTGGATATTTTTTCAATTTGAATTTTTTTTGCTTTGTTGTAGTACGACATTGGCATTTGTTTGCTTTGAATTATTTATTTTGATTGCTTTCCATTTGGGAATGATAAATGTGTTTCATTTGATGTGTGTTGATTCAGTTGATACGTTTTATTTGCTACATTATAGTGAATGTGGCTGATATGCAACATTATTATTGCTGGTGTTTGCATTGCGGCGTATTGGCTTTCCAATTAAAGTTAGGCGCTGTGGAATAAAAGATTGAAAAAAACTATAAATGAAAGTTTCATAAAATTTTTATTTATTTAGAGGATTGGTTGTTTAAATCAAGTATAATCAAACCCAAAAAATTTTCACCTTAATGCATCCATCAGCTTACAAAATTACACAAATATTTCCTCTAAAAATAAGTTTTTCCTAAGTAAAACATTACAATATAAACTAATGCGATTACATGACTCAAGCCAGAATGGCTTAAACGCTTAAAAAACTTACAGACAAAAAAGTAATTAAACTAAAGATGTCAGCATGGCTTAGCGTCATTTGACGACAAAAGCATTGACATAAAAGCAATAGAGGTCAGTTCATGCAAAAAAAAAAAAAAATAGAAACTTTTTAACAAGATTTTCATTGTATATACGAATATATACGCTGTTAAGTCACCCGCCAAAGAATTTTTTTTTGTTTGCAAAAAATAAAAGTTAAAAACGAAATAAAATAGAAAGAGCACGAATTTGAAAAAAAAGTGCAAAAGTTAGATGCACCATTTTAGATATAAAACGAGATGACGCAATAAAGTTAAGACTCAGAGTCATGACTTGGAAAAAGTTTTTGTGCTAAAACTGCGTTATCCACATGTTAAGCAGCTTAAGGCATTGCAGCGAGCAATTATAAACTCAGCGAAAAATTCAAAGCCAAAAATGATAAAATGGAACAGCATATATATATTTTTTATTTTATTGAGCTTACTGTTCAATATAATGCGTGTCAACACCAAAAAAAAATGCACTTAAGAAATATAAGTTAATCGGAAAAATGGGCTAGAGCTAGGCATACTAGTTTCGTTCGTTACTAGGCGGTCTCATCAGTGACCCCTAAACCGATTAGTAAATATTTGTTAGCCTGAAATATTTCTCTCTTTGTATAGATCTATTGAGAACCCAAGCAAAAAGTCTAACAAGCAAAGCAAACATTTTTAAAAAACATTTTTGAATAGAATTCAAAAAGAATCCATATTGATTTTAAGTAATTTCATATATGATTCAAAGTGGGGGAATGGGTTAAATGTAAAATATGAAAGATTTATTTCAAATACTTTGAAACTTCAAAGTGCAGTTTGTAGTATTCTATGATTGAAGTAAAGTAATAAAATGTTATTTTCAATATTCCTGTACTATTTATACGAAATTGCATGCACAAAAATGGTTTGTAACGCTTTAGCGCAAAATATACTGAACCGATTTTAAAAATTTTTTATTTAAAACAACATATTTCTGTGAAAGAAGGTTATTGCATACTTTTTTTATTTTTAAAAGTTATGTATCCTTTTTTAGAATTAAATGTTTGAAAAACATTGCACGAAAATTGTCGTTTGATTTTTCGTATTTTTTATAATAACGATAGTCATTTGAGTACCAGCAGAAATAAGTTACGTTAAAATGAAGAAAAAGTCAATACAAATTAAAGCTACTGTGAATTAAACAAATTCTGTAAAAAATAAATAAAATATAACTTATGATAAGTAAAGTAAACGTAGTAGTGTTTAGCAACCCATTGAAGAATAATGTTCTAAATAAATAAGTCACCAATAGAGAGCTAACAGAAATCAAGCATTTTTTGCAGGATTATGATTTTCAAAAGAAATATTATCATCTATACTATTTATATGAAATCGTTTATATGGAAAGGTTTTGTAACGCTTTGGCGAAAAATTTACTGAACTAATTTTAATAATTTCTTTTTTAAAACAACATATTAGTGCTAAAAAAGGTTATAGCACACTTTTTTTATTTTTTAAAGCTTTTTGTAGGATTAAATTTTTGCATAACCTCACACACAAATTTTTGTTTGATTTTTCGTTGTTTATGGTGCTTCTTGAATTATGTGTTGCTATTGTTGTTGTTTTTTCTCATCACATGTACTTTGTACCGCTTATATTTGGCTTCAAAATTCAAAGAGCAAACTCTTTTAACTTAACAAACTCTTTTTAAATCGTTTTTTTTTTTTTTGTTCCTTTTGAAGAGAGATGATAGAATGAGACGTTAATTATGAAAAAAAAAAAAAAAACAGCAGAGCTTGCGTGTCTGAATCCGAGGGACCACTAGTTCAAATAAAAAACTTATTTAAAGTTGTTTGTGTTAAAAATAAAGGGAAAAAATGTTATTTTAACAATTTTCAACTTTAAAATTTACGGCTATAAGTTAAAAATAAAATTTACAAATTTGTAATGCCATCTTTCTCTAAGCGTAATATGATGTTTTTAAAGGTATATTAAACAAATTAAAAACTCTACAGCGAATAACTGAAACAATTTTCAGCAACACTATTTGTGTGCTCATTCGATTTACCTATCAAACAGACGGCCTTTGAAATATTTAGAATGTTAAGAGCGTGCTTCTTTATCAACTTTAATTGAAAATGTATAAAGTTTAAATTGGTTTTCTATATAATATTTTTGAATTCTAAATAAAAAATTTTATTTATGCTGCATCAAAGCACAAAACTCTGACGTTAAGTTTCACTTGCTAGTGGCTATAAGATTTTGTTCTTTTGACTTGGGTCAAAAAATAGTTGTTTTCCTATTTTAAAATCTCAAAACTATGAAAAATAGCTATCAAAGAATATGAAAACTTTCTAGTGAAATTTGAAATTTTTAGAAATCAGCATCAAAGTAAGAGAACTTTTTGCTTTTAAGTTGTTCAGAGCACTCGGTGTGTGTGCGTACTTGAGAATTAATTATGCACTTGACAAACCCGGCAACAACGATGAAATTAACTTTTAGCCCACTGGCAAAACCGTTTATGTAAACGTGTAACTTAAAAGTTGTTTAATCAAATTATACGCACTTATTTGAGCAACATTAAAAACTTTCTATTGTGCGCTACATTCCCCATCCTCCACCCTCTCTGGCATTTACTTAGCTTAAGATTTTTCAAGTGGAAATTAAGTAAACAGCTGAAAGTAGAAGTAGTGCATCATTAGGATTTTTGTTTTTTTTTTTTAAATATTTTTCCATATTTCATTTTGTCTACCCACTACAGAGTGGATGGATTCTTCATTTAAGGCCACTTTATTATTTCATACTTAAAGTACTCTGTAAGCTGTTGTTGATGTTGTTTTTCTTGTTGTTACTTCCGTTGGTTGGTATCATGCGGCGAGCAGCAAGTGCTGCAGTTTGAAAAAGAGCTTAACTTTCTTAGTACTTAAGCTTTTGGCACACATACTTTTAAACATATGCGCGCACACACAGACAAACGCAGCGTGGACTTAAGCGGCAAAACTTAAAAAAAAAGTTGTGCTATAGTTGCGCTGCATGAAATAAACATGAGGTTAAACGCTGTCGTCATTGTAGCGCCATTTACTCATATGTTGAATAAGGAGGCATTCCATGTCAAAACGAAAGGAGTTGGGTTTCAGATCTTCGATGTTGCTCGTTTTTGTTTTTTGTGCTGGATAGTAGTTGATTAGTTGCTGTTGTGGCATTTATTATTTTGCCACAAGTTGAACGCTAGAGCTTTTTAAAATTCATGAAAATAAATTTTTAAAATATTTTTTAGCTTTGTAAAAATCAACTCAGCGAAAAAAGTTGTTAGTACATAAAATGTTAAGAATTAGACCAGTTGTTTTGTATTTTTTTTTCATAATGAAACTCTTCTCATAACATCTCATTCTCTCTTCAAAAGTAACAAAAAAAAAACAAACAATTTCAAGAGAGTTTGTTTTTTGAATTTCGTAGCTAAATACAAACAGTACAAAGTACATGTGATTAAAAAAAACAATAGCAACATATAATTCAAGAAGCAGCATAAGCAACGAAAAATCAAACGACAATTTTTGTGTGAAGTTATGCAAAAATTAAATTCATAAAAAAGGCTTTAAAAAATAAAAAAAGGATGCAATAACCTTTTTTTGTACAAATATGTTGTTTTAAAAAAAAAAATTATTAAAATTGGTTCAGTATATTTTGCACCAAAGCGTTACAAAGCATTTACATAAAATATCATATAAGTATTGAAAATAACATTTTTTAACTTTATTTCAATCTTAAAAAACTTTAAATTGCCTTTTGAAGTCGCAAAAGATTTTAAGTTACTATTTTCATTGTTGTACTGAATTTTTTTTTTTTAAATTTTTATCTCTATTAGGGTAAATTATATATTGAGTTGATCTTGAAAATTTGCGAAACTCATATTTCAGAATTATTTAATTTGCACAAAAAAGAAAGCAATAAAAAAAAAAATAAAAATACCAAGATGCGACTGGAATTTTCAAATATTTCTTAAAAAAATAAGTAATATTACTGCAGAGATTTTTCAAGATTTATGAAAAATAAAAGCATGGTCTTGTAAATATTTTTTGTAAAGAACGGGCCATTGGGATTATCACCATGAGAGTTGCGAAAAAAATAATTGTTTTCTATTGTTATCTGCCATCTACAGTCAGTCGTAGACACAACCAACGTGTTCAAATTATTGAAGCCTATTATGACAATGACGGTTCAAGGAGAAGTGTACATCGTGTTTTTTTTTGGTTTTGAAAACACAGACCCACAAAAAAAAAGTCTTGAAGTCAGAAGATGAGATACCATGCCATATATTTTTTGATGCGCTGAAGACGAATCTGGAGTCAGAATGTCCTATCACATCAAGTTTTCGAGATATTCCCAAAACTATGTTTTTTCGAGGATCTGATCGAGCAATTCTGACTTCAGACTCGTTTTCAGCACATCAAAAAACAAACGGTATGGCACCTCAACTTCCGAATTCAAGACTTTTTTTTGTAGGCCTGTGTAATCAAGCAACTGAGCGTGCAGTTTTGAATATGATGATCGAAATCCAAGAAACTGGGTGAGTAGCAGATGGGATGTCATCAGTCGTTCCGCTGAAAACATTGTGACAGAGAGCCTAAGTATATCAACGCAGAAATTAATCCTCTAATAACCCACATTAAGTCATATTTTAACAAAAGATTTACAATATGCAGTCAGAGTTGATGCTTCTAGACCAGTGGTGGGCACGTAGTGTCACTATCCGCCCTCATTGCCCGAAACGTTATTGGACGCACAAACAAGCGAAAAAAAAATTCGCAGAATTTCAACGCTAACGAGGCACAGCGTTGACTTGAATTCAAATGAAAATAAAAACAATACACAAAAGGACAAGCGACAGCGCCGCATTGTGTCTTGACGAATGTAGCAACTGTTTTTGTTTGTAGTGCAATTTGGTTTTATTTTTGTGATCTTGGCGAATTTGGAAATGACTTAAAACTTAAAACTAAAACTTAAAACTTTAAATTTTCGTTTGTTGTCGCTTGATGTTGCTGTTTCGCCCTTTTGTTAGACTTCCATGCCCACCACTGCTCTAGACCAATTTAAGCAGCTATTACGACGTCTGGTTGGTTCTCCGAGAAGGCATAGTTAAATACACTGTAGTATCGCAAAGGATCAGCATTTGGTCTAAGTGGGATAGTTCTTAATAATCATAATAATAGCAAAATTTAGCTACTAGAGCCATAAACGTTCTTAGCTATTTAGCTTGAAGCTCAAAGTCAAGTAAAATTGAAAGAATTTTGCTACCACAACTATTAAACTTTAAACTATTTAGCTTTAAATTAAGTAAAACTCAAACGGGTGGCATGAGAAAATCAAATGTTTTCTTACTGTCGAATATATTTTGCACAAAAATCATTACGCCAGCAAGCATACCCACATTAAAGCAGCAAACAGTGCGCTATAACCTTTATCACATGAGCTGTTGGTCCGCTTATTTTCAAGCTTTTCCGAACACTTGCACTCAACAACTTTGTTTTGTTTAGTTCATTCTTTGTTGAACTTTTTTATTATAATTATGTATCATATACCACATAATTCCAAGCTGAACAAAGTCTAACGCTTAAAACATCGGAAAAGATACAAATGAAAATGCAACTTTGAAGTAAACTAAAAGTTTCCTTGTTGTTGTCATTTGCCAGTCAGTCAGGATGTTCATTAAAAATTGTCAAAGGTGAAGTAGAAAGCACACGGTTGGCTGTTGAACATCCTTTTTTCTTTTTTTGAATAAGCGGATTTTCTTTTGGAGAAATTTACGTTTAGTTTTGAAAACTTAAAAAAAATGTACGCAAACTTATTAAAAAATATATTTTTTTAAATAAACTTGTTTAAATAAATTTTATCATGAAACAAGAGTGACACATAGCTATGAATGCTGCTTTGGTAATGAATACTTTTCGCAATTATGCTAGTGATAAGTTGCATATTTTCTTATTAAAAACTTGTTAAAATATGCAAAAAAATTACTCAGATTTCAACACTGAGAAAATGTTGTTTCAAAAAATTTTAAAAAAACATTAAAATCACTTTTGTTACAAAGTTTCCCTTAAAGTCATAATATGACATTTTCTTACCAGCAACAAATTCATTTGCTTAATCTAAAATACAATAAAAATTCCCAAATAAAAATTACATTACCCATAAAATAACTGAAGCATTTCGTTAAATAAATTGAAATTGTCTTGCTTTTATATCATTTTTGAGATTCGAAATCATTCGTTTGTTCTTGTCCCTTTGCGAACAGCATTTGTACCCCATGCAAGATTTATTAAATTCCCATCCGTAGTCCATAATCATGCAATAAATTTCAGATTTTCGGGTGGCACAAAAAAAAAAGTCAACACCCACTACGTCAATTTTTTTTTGTGCTGCTACAACTGCTATCAATGTGCCATTGCTGCTGCTGCTTCGCAATTTGATGCGTTTTCAATTTCGGGGGATTATAAGGGAATTAAGAGAACTACATTCGATTTATTGGTGTGGGTTCATTGGATAGTGGAGGGTAAACTAAAACCAAAAGATATTTTTGGCAGCTTTAAGTAAACGTACAAAAAGGACAAGTTGTGCCAGATCATTGTTGAGTTTGGTTCATTTAATACCACACAGTGCTACCCCAATTGGGGGTTAAATTTGAATTGGTTATACGCTTTACTGTGTAGTATGGTTTTACCACCCGACAAAGGCAAAGAAAAACCATAAATTTTCTTATCAAGACGCTTGATAGCTGGAAAATTTTGCAACTTAAGTGACTAATAAAATTTCACCAATGTCGAAGTTGAACTGCAGAATGAGCTGATTATTTTCAAAGGAATCAAAAAAAAAGGTTATACCAAGGAAAAAAAGTATTTGCATGAAGATTTTATTGACTTTAAATTTTATTTGTACAAGTGGCTGTTATTTTCTTTATCAAAGTAAGCACATTTAGGAGATTGCAGCATTTACTTCGGAATTAGTTATATTTGTGCTTTGAGCTTGAGAAAAAAGTCGTTTAAAAACAAGCGCCTAAGAATATGCAATAAAAAATTGTACAATTTGCAATGCAATTGTTTGGTACGTGTTATAGCTTTTAATCTTGCATAGTTTTAGGCGCTAAATTTGCTTTGTAATGCAATTAATATGGCAAATCAAAGTGAAAAACAAAAAAATGAAAATAATACCTTGCCAAAAATAACAACAACAAAAAAAAAACACTTGTACAAAATTGACATTGACACCATAATCTGCATGGTAAAACATTTTGACCAGACAATTAAGCTGCAATTTTTCACACGATTAGTTCGTACGATAACTTAATTTATACAAATATTGAAATTTTATTTTAAACAAGCGTAAATGTATGTTTGTAATTTCCATGTATATTTGTTGCAAATGTTTAACAACAGGTAATTGTCGATAATTACGACAACGTACACCGCATTACCAACACCTCAACGTTACAATTCTGCATTCAATGCCAAGTGTAACTACTCGTACTAAATAAAGTTGTTAGCTTTGACAGCATAATTGCTGTCGACTGCAAAATGAAATGAAAAAACAACAACAACTTCACTTAAATTAACACAGTACAAATAGTCGAGCATGTAAGAAATTCATCAAAATAATGTATTCCAATTTTATTGCATGCAATATCAGCAAGAATTGCGCATATACATTAGGGTGGTTCGCAATAGCAGCATAATATCAAGTGTATGCTCGCATGACAGAAAAAGCATATCAGTGATATATAAAATTAATGAAAATTTCGGTTTGTCCAAGCTTTACTGTCACTACCTCTAAAGTAAAAATGACGCAATAAATCAGGGACTGTAACGATTATGAAAGGATAGAAAGCACTGCAGAATCGTTTTAAATGACTTCGTATTTTTTGTCGTTCAAAAATAATCGTTATTTTAGTATTTTATTAATTTCGATCCAAAAAAAAATTGAAACTCTGAATATTTACGTTTTTAATTTAAAGTTAATCGAAGTTTGGATTTTTGGTCGTCTTAGATCCAAAACTATCGACACTTTAGATTTTAACTATCACAAGCCATAGTTCTTCGATGTTTTTTTTGTTAACTTTTGACTTTTGTCGATGTATTTAGAAAGCTATTGATCTTCTTTTTTTTCGATAATTTGCGAACTTGAATTTTTCGATATTTTCCATAAGTTTCAGTGTTTTTCGATAGTTTTGCACTATTCTCGATTTTTCCAATCTAATTCGATATGGTTCGATTATTTCGCCATTTTTGATGGTTTTCGATAGTTATCAACATTTTCGATAATTCACATGAATATCAGTTACTGCAATTGACTGTAAATTCGATTAAAATTTAATTAATTAATAATATTCAGTCGACTAAATCAAATTAAAAATTTTCGATAATTAATAACATTTTCAATGTACATCGAAAAATCAATAAAAAACAATTTAAAAACATCGATAAAGTCGAAATCCATCGAAAGATATAAAAAAACGATAACAGCTCAAAATTTTGAAAAAATCGGAAATTTTTCAAAAGAACCGTAAGTCCGTTGAAAAAAATCAATTCATGTCAGAACTTATCAAAGAGCGAAAAAAAATCCTTAATAGTCGAAACCTATCAATAAGGTTGGAAGATATCGAGAAACTTTGAAAAGTATCGTATAATCATATAAGTTCAAATATAACGACTAAAAATCAATGAAAACGTTGAAGTGCTGCGCAGTATCTTAGAGCTTCGCATAATTTATTTGCGATCTTCATAGATCGGTGCAAAAAAAAAAAAGAAAAAAAAAATTAATAGGTCCAAAACGCCCCCGCTGATACAAATAGGAAATGACGAATATATTTGATCTAAAAAAATATAAAAATCTATAATTACTGTTCTTTTTGATCTAAAAGTATTGAAATACATAATTGCAATTATTTTAGTTCGAAAAAAAAAATCCAAAATAACTATTATTTTTGATTTCTAAAATAAAGATTACAAAATTAAAAATCATGTCCTATTTCAATGAATCTCGTCAAAAAAAAAAACTCACATTTCGTCTTTTCCTTTATTGTAATTTTTTGATATCAGTTATTGAAAATAACGATTATTTACGCTCATAGCAATAAATAAATAAATAATAAATATTTTCCAAATGGTAAAATTGAAAATTTGTTAAAATGTTTGACTTACTCGTAGGAAATAAAATCCAATAAGCTAATTTTCAGCGCTGGACTTAGATAAGTTAGAGGGGGCCATAGCCCCGAGCTTAAGGGGTGCTCAACGTGCCAATTTGTTTTGTGGGAAACGTAAGAGGAGAAACTTTTTTTTTGGGCACACCGTCAATATATATGACGAAAGCTCACGGGGAAACCTCTTCGGCGAATTTTCTATTATCTTTAATTTTATGAATGATTTTTTTTGATCATCAATATAATTTTTTGTATTCAATTTAAAAAGGGACTCCTTTTCAGCTTTTACCTGCGGGGCCCTCAATTACTAAATCCTGCGCTGCTACCTGTCTATCTGGTGTAAAAGTTTTTTTTAGTGACCATTCGAGGGATTTGAGTGTAAGTTAATATAAAATCATTTGGACAATTCAACTTTGAAGTACCACAATTTTTTGAGTCGATTATTTTTTGACATCCAATGTTTTTCAAACTCTCAACATTATTCGACTTTTTCCACATTTTTCGACTTTCTATCAACTTTTTCACCTTTTTTTTTGCATTTTTTGAAACAGCTTGTTACTTTTCAATACAAAAATTACGAAACATCATTGAGTTCACACATCATTTACATACATACATCACTTAGATTGATTTTCTGCAATAGAAACATACAATTTATTTTTAGAAAACTTCTAATGAAATGTTTTGTAGCATATGTTGTATTGGTATTTTGCAGTACAACAAAATCAGCCATATCTTAATATTGCAAAATCTACAATATTTGTATTTACTTTGGGTGTTTTTAGAAATAAAAGAAAAACATTTTTTGTTTCAAAAAAAAAAAAAAAACAAAAATAAAAAACAAGTTTTGTTCGCACTTATTTAGGTCTTAATAATGAACAAAAGTGGAAAGCAAATTTCACCAACGTATGCTTAATTTTATTGCTTTTAAATCGACTTAAGCTGTTATTCCTTATATTCAGCATTCTTGAAATTGACTTTCAAGAGAAGTTAAAATATTAAACGCATATAAAATAAATTGGATATAGAGAAATTAAGTTTTTATTTTTACATTTAACTGCAGCCCAATCAAAAATATTAATCAAAAAAATAAGAGATTAAACCGAGCTTTCGTTAAGTACTAATTATTTTTGAATTATTTTTAAAAATATAATTTTGGTTTTCTTGAGAACACAGTTTTCAAACTCTGAGCATTTCAGCCATAAGTAAACTAAAATCTTGTTTATATAAAAATTGTATGCTAAAAAGTGATGCAATTTTAATGTGAAAAATAGCAAAATTGCTTCTCAAAATTGTGGCATATTATTTGAAACATATGAAGTTTTTAATTACTAAGGGGACATTATTTTGCTTTAATATATCGATTTCTTAGAATATATGTAGCAAAGTTAAATCACACTTCTACTTCAGCTAAGATTTAATAAAAAAAAAATTTCAAATTTCAAATGACTAGCTGTGGAAACAGCTTAGGTTTAATGTCAACTGATGCTGGCTTATACAAAACTCGCAAATATTTTTATGCAATTCTAAAATTTACCGATCAATATCAACTGATGCTGGCTTATACAAAACTCTCAAATATTTTCATGCAATACTGAAATTTACCGATCAATATCAATCGATGCTGGCTTATACAAAACTTGCAAATTTTTTGTGCAATCCTGAAATTTACCGATTTTTTTAATTAGTCGTCGAATATATTGTTCACAAATATCTCGCTCTAACATTGGACATTGACATAGTAGTTTTGAGCTTACATTAGAATCAAATAATTTTGAACAGCATCAATGCATTATTTCAATGTTACACACAGTTGCATTAATTTAACATATGTATTGTTTTACGAATATAATACTTTGTCACAGGAATGTCAAACATTTTTGTAGATTACTACTATAAAAATCAAGTTACAAACGATTAAGTTGTAAAAATTGATGCAGACTCATTGCTACGTTCCAATGCGATCTTTCACTGTTGCCCTAAGCAAATGCATTTTAGCCATAGAAAAAACATATTTTGTTTAATATATTACTCAAAATATAAGCTGTTGTATGGTGTAAGCATTAGCATAACTAGAAATTTCTTCTGGGGAATGCTTAGCCTCACTAGAAATTAGTTTGCCAACATGTCGTAGATTAACTTTTAATTGCACGTTTAGTGAAAAATAAAATTTTATTGTTAAACAAAACTAACGACTTTTATTAAAACTTTTTAATTTATTTTTTTAATATATGCATATATATGCGTTTGAACTATCACCGACTTAGTTTTCTGGGTGGGGCAGCTGTTGTTAAGCCAATCAGTGTGCATGCTTCAGTAGTTGACAAATCATATGGTAATTTAAATAACAAATGAATTGGAATATGATTGCTGCATTAATTTTATGCAATTTAATGCAAAATAATCGCTTGGCATAAAGTTCATATTAATTTTATTGTTGCCATAAATCACTCCATTAATAAATGACATTAAATGTAATAGGATATAATTATTATTGGGATTTTAATGAAATGCAATTTTGTATTTACTCGCTTTGAACAAATTAAACTTCAACAGAAATTTTATTTCATATATGAAATTATTATGAAAAAAATGTGTTTCACTTTAAAAAAAATTCAAAAAATTTTAATCAAAATTTAAGTTTAATATTTTTAAAGATTTGCTCAATAGAATGTATGCTGTGCATTACATATGAGCAGTGCATCCTTAAGCAGCCTATGCTGCACTTTTGTTTTTTTTCCATTGTGCATTTTGACCCAATTACAAGAAACCAAATGAATAATGCGCTACAGCGAATGGAGTCATTAAAATGCGCTTGATTGGCTCTTAGGCTGCTGCAATACCGTTAACACATGATAAAGCCAACAACAAAGTCATATTACAACAACAACATTGTGCTGCAACAATTACAACAAAAATCAATGCAACCGAGTGTAAAAATGAAGCAAAGCAGCAATTTCTTCTGTGTTTTGTTCTCTGTATCTCCCTATTTTTTTTTTAATTATTTTCCTTTTTTCCTTTTGTTTTTTTTTTTGTTTTTATTTATTTTTTTGCTTCATTTTAAAGTTTTTAATTAAAAAGAAATAAAATCATTTGAAAATGAAGCAAAACATTGGCTGCAGGAAGACAGGAATACAAAAATAAAAAATGAACTGGGAATTGGAAACGACGAAGTATCGAACAAAGAGCTCTTTCAATTTACTTATTTTGTTGTTGCAATCAACAATATTAATTTTTGTTGTTGTGGTTGTTGTTGTTGTATTTAATGTTTCCTCTAGGCACTTAACACATTTTATATGATGTTTTTGATTTGAACGAAAATGCTCTATTATTGCGATATTTCAATTGAATTTGTAGCTGTTGCATTTTTGACCTAAAAAATTTATTGATTTTTTTTAATGTTTCGAATTGCTATGAGTTTGACTACTGGGTTGTGTTGCAATACAAATTAAACTTTTTAACAAATTAACTGCTTTAAGTCTTTAAAAGCGTCAAAACTCATTAAATAATTCGCACACTACTTCAGACACGATGTTGTCAGCAGCACAGCCGTTGCTGGCTTGTACAAAACACTCGTACATTTTTGTGCAATCCTGAAATTTACCGATTTTTCCATGTGGTAATCGGCAGACTACTTCATACACGATGTTGCCAACACACACACTAGCACTAGCTGTGATAGCAGCTTAGTTTTAATAGCAACCGTTGCTGGCTTATACAAAACACTCGAAAATTTTCGTGCAATCTTGAAATTTACCGATTTTTTTATGTGGCAATAGACAAAAATTTTATTCACATATTTCCTGCTCTTACGGCTTAGTTAAAGTAGACACCCAAAAATATATTTTTCTTATTATTTGCAATCAAAATTTTTAAAATTTAAGTTATTCTACACATTATCAAATAGCGCTGTATAACAAGGAATTTAACGGAAAAAGTGCAAAATATAATGTTTCAAAAACAAATTAATGAAAAAGTTTACTGCAGTGTGGTTTTGCATTTTTCTGACATCTTTGGTAGAGTTTTAGTTAATGCAACAAAGAGCCGCGTGGTAAACAACCTTTAGTAGAGCGTAAAATCCTAAAATATAAAAGGTTGATGAATAAGGGAATTTGCAGGAGCTATAGCATTTTGGGAGGGTTGGTTGAGTTGTGCAAAGTTACGCACTGCATGCTCTGATTGAATGTGCTGGCTGCTCCCACTACTGCTGCTGTTGCTGCAAATCGATCGATTTTCATGCCAAAATAACAACATAAACAACAGCAGCAAGTGCACATGGGGGGGTTGAAAATAAAACTACCCGGTGTACAAATTCCTTTAGCATTACAATTACTATGAGCCAAAAGTTTTGCCTGTTGTTAAAATTCCCAAATCCTCCATCTAAAAGCAATAAATTCCAACATTTTGCTGCTGCTTATGGCGGTATTGTGTGCTGCATGCCGCCGCATTGCCTCAGTATACTGCTGAGGGTTGACTGACAGGCAGTCAGTTGGTTGCACAGGGCGCACTTGTTCCGTAAGGCACTGGCATTGGTACTGGTACGTTGTAGACGCACCAGGCTGTCTATCGCAATTTAAGTTTTAAATTTACCCACACAATGTGAGCTGCTGGCTATCGACAGCGGCGTAGTCGTATGTGTGTGTGTATGTATGTTGCGCGGCACAGTGGTACAGAAGTGTGATTTTTTTATTAAATTTTTGTGTAGCTATCAATGGTGGGTTATTTTCTGGAGAGCATTTTGACATAATGCTGAATTGGTGCTTTTCTTGATTTTAAGCGAAATTGTGGCGAAAAAATCGATTTTTATCCAAATTAATATAAATTACAAATAACGATTATTTTCAATCGAAAACAAAATATAAATTAAAACGAACATGATTTTCTATCGAAAAAAAAAAATATATATGACAATCAAGATTATTTTTTAGCAAAAAAGTTTTAAATAAAAATTTGAGATGCAACAATCTTCCATTCCAAAACGATCCATTTTTGATCGAAAATATTAATATGAAAAATAACGGTTATTTCTTTTTAAAAAAAAAATATATAAATAAATTTTGCAATTTTTATCAATCGAATTTAAGATTACCAATAATTGTTATTTTGATGATGAAAATATAAATTAAAAATAACGATTATTTTTGTACAAAAAATAAAAATCGTAAATTTTTTTATTTAATGTGGCAGCATTATTTTTGATAGAAAAAAGTAAAAATTACGTGAAAATAAAAATTGAAAATAACGATTATTTTTGTTCAAAAAATAAAAATCGCAAATATTTTGATTTTTGTGACAGCAGTATTTTGAATCAGAAAATGGAAAAAATTACGTTAAGTTTTGATTAAGAAAACAAAAATGTCTCCACTATTTGAAGATATTAAAATCAAATAATAATGATTATTATTGCTAAAAATAAATATAAGTTAAAACTAACGTTTATTTTAAATTAAAATTATAAAAATCAAAAATATAATCACAAACATTGATTTTTGATGAAATAATGGTTCTTGATGAAAAAAAAAATCAAATACAATGGAACCTTTTTAAGTCAAACCTCAATAAGTCGAAAACCTCCCAAACTCGAAAAAATGTCGTGTTCCCTTCCTTTCAAGCCCCAAAACCTCCATTGCTCGAAATCTGACCCCTCTATAAGTCCAAATAATTAGTGAGTCTTTACAAGTAAATTTAGTACATATTTACCCCTATAATTCGAAAGAGACTTCTGCATCTCGAACATAGCAATGTTTGATCTTACAACTTTTACAACTCGTTTATTTGAAACGAATTACCTCTATAGCTTGAAGAAAAATAAGATACTGACTTTAAGAATATGCTGAAAATGTATGTACATCATTGTTTCTAAGAAATCAATGTAAAAGCCTACTTATACTATAAACCAATTCTACGAAATTGATAAAGGAATTTATGACTGACGTTAACTCTTGATTTAATTTGAGCTTTAACGAAGTTACTTTATTGTTGTCGACTGAAAAATTATCAGAAATAGTTTGGTTCTACAGCAATCCACCAGTGCTGTCGTTTGTACTACAATAGTGCTTTTGTACTACCCTTCAGCCACGCGTACTACTCTAGTACCCAACCCTCAATTTGTACTACCCAAAATTTGTTCCAACCAATCCGCAATTTGCACTACCCCACCATTCTTTGATCACTGATGCTTGAATTATAATTGCATGCAAGTTATTAAACTCATCTCTGAAACTGAAATATTTAATTCTTGAAGTGTCGAAATCATCACTCATTATTTTGGTTTACTAATTTTGACATTAGTCGTTCAAAAATTTATGAGAAAGAAGAAAAATTTTATCATCGCATCAATTCTTACAATTGAACTATGAACGATCATAATTTATGATTCATTAAAGATTCATACCTTTAGAACGCGACTAGGGATGCCAACACTCAGGGTTTCGCCCGGAAACTCAGGGTTTTGAATATGATTTCCGGGTCTCCGGGTTCAAAGTCAATCCCTCCGGGTTGAATATCATTTTTGTCGACAGCAACAAAAAAAATCGAATCTAAGTCAGCAGTTTTCCCGAATTTCAAATTTTGATAAATTCAAAGAAAAAAAAAAACGAAAAAAACACAAACCATAAAATAACACAGGGCAACAATGACTTTGTTGCTTTACTTATCCGAAGGTTTTGACGCGCTGAACTCGAATCCAAGCTTAGAATTTCTCAAATAGCTCCGGTTTTCGAGATATTCTAACCTAAAAGTGCGAAAATCACGATTTTTCGAGATATCTTGGGCAAATTTATATATAGAAATATATTTTTTTATGAATCCATTAATGAGTTTCGAAAGAACTACTCTTTCTCTTGAAAACTCACTCGGAATTATATCGATATCTTTTTTGATTTTCAAAGTATCCTAAATTGAAAATTATTATATAGGTCTCCATACAAACTTTTGTGAGTAAATTTGTATGAAAAATTTGAAAAAAATATATCGATATGATTCCAAGTGTGTTTTGAAGAGGAAGAGTATAGCTTTTATAAAAAGCGGTATAAGTTGGGAGCCCCTGAATGGATATTAAAAATATGGATGTCATAAGGAGATAATTGAATTTCCTACTATACTAGTAAGACTAGTTTTGAAATTTAGCCTATAGTTTTGGATGCATGATAATTTTTCTGAAATTTTTACCAATAACATTTTTAAAAAAATTGGTAAAATTAAAAAAAATTTATGCAAATTGTACATCATTTTAAAGCAAAATAATCAAGCATTCCTATCATGCTAAAAAGTATGAATTTTTAACACATTTTTTTGAAAAAATAGCGTTTTGTTAAAAAAAATAATTGGTCAAAATTACAGGCCATTAAGTTATCTTTCTTATGACATCCATATTTTTGATATCCATTCAGGGGTTCCCAACTTATAATCAGTTTTACAAAAGCTATATCAGCAACTTATGATGGCTATACATAAGGGCGGGTCGATTTTTTTTTTCAAAAAGTGTATGGCAGGAAAAGGTTATACGGGTAATTCTGACCAACTTTGCAACTTTGGGTCAGAGGTTATCAAAAATATCTTGATTTAGTTTTTTTGCGACTGCACTTTTGTGAATGAAATTCCCTATTTTTTAAAAATCTTAATTCGAGCTTCTTCCGATAACTGCCCAATAGGTAAAATAGCATTGGACACAATTTCGGGTCTGATGAAATTTTCTTAGTAGATTTTTTTATATGATTGAACTAAGATGCCGACATTTGGAGTATTTCATTAGACGCGTAATTTCTTAAGCTATCCGATGCCATAAGAATCTCGGATATTTTTTTTTTTTTTTGAGATACGTCTTTTTCGCTTAGTACGGCAGAGCCTCCTCGAGGTTTTTTTTTTTTACTTTTGAGAGAGTTCGATGTTAATAAATTTTTGTAAAAAGTGTACATTGCTTTTTACAGTTAAACTGCAATTTGTTGTTTTTATAAAATTTAGTTTTTGCCTGTCCGTCTATCTGTTTGTTTTTTATGGACGCGGAAACTATCCGGCAGATTTTGATGAAAGTTTTACAGTATGTTAAGACAAGACTTTTACTAAGGGTGAATATTTAGGTTGGCCCTCAAACAAAAATTTTTAAAAAAGAACTTTCACTAAGTCCGGTAAATCAACTCACACCGAATTTACACCACATGGAATTTACAGCACGTGTCTTTTATAATAAGAGGCATAAATGCATATTTAGGTTTGCCGTAATACAAAAACATTTTTAAAATATTATTTTCTCGAAGACCGCTTATTCTCATGGAACTTACAACACATGGCTTTTATATTGAGTGGCACAACTTAGACCGTACACATTTTATTTAGGGTGCATACTTTGGGTGGCCCTTACAAAAAATAACTTTTTAAATAGAATTTACATAAAGATTTCATAATTGTGGCCTATAAAAGATTTTTACGAAGTTTGGTTTAAAAAATGGGCGATGACACGTCCTTCAAAATCAAATTCATCATATATCACCAACTACTGGAAGCAGATGAATGGGGCTTAGTACATAAACATGTATATAACAGGTACGGGAAAAAGTAAGCTTCAATGGAAAAAATTATCGTCCCACATAACAACGTCTGCCAGGCCTGCTATATATTTGTAAAAGAATAGGGACAAAAGTTAGTTTCACTGGGAAAATGGGCGGTTTCGCTTTTACATTCCATCGCATGTGTTCATACAACATCGCCCCACACATCGAAAAGGGCAGAACAACGTCTGCCGGGACAGCTAGTATTAAATAATTTTACTTATGTTTTTAAGAAAATTGAAATAAAAACTTAAATAAAAGTCCACTTATTGAATCTCCGGGTCAGACATCAGTCCGTGTTGGCAACCCTAAACGCGACTCATTTCGCTTGTATTAATTTTTCTTGTGCGCGTCTTTAAATATACATAATTAATGTAATTTTTTCTTTTGCTGTTATGGAAAAGTATGCCACAAATTTACCAAGGTATAACTTGATAAGAAAATTATTTATTTTTTATTATAGGTTTCTAATAAAGTCGAAAGCAGCAGCCGCCAATTTAACCAAATCTGGTACCAACACAGAAAAAGAATCTGTCCTTCAAATAGCTTCATGCAATAAATACATACTATAATAAATGAATTTCAACAAATACTGTTGACTTTTATTAATACTTTCTTACTATCATAGTATGAGTAGGTGTAAGTACAAATATATTAGTGTAGTACTACCCATTTTCACAATGTACTACCCAAAAATATTAAATTGAGCACTTAAATTTTTTTCGAAACGACAGCACTGCAATCCACACCAATGTTTAATACCTCAATGACTAGGATTTTTATTTGTTTCACCTCTCCAACTCAAAATCAGTTGGAATAAATCTTAACCTCTACAAGTGGAACATTTCTTGACAAAGTTCGCTTAAGTCGAAGTCCGCCATATGTCGAAAACTCTATAACTTGAATTTTTTGGCGTCTCACTTCAAGTTCGACTTACAGAGGTTGTACTGTATTTGAATATTTTTTAATATCGCTTTTTGTGTACTATATCAATCATTGAGTTATAAAAACAAAGACACAACAGAAAAACGAATTTTGAGCGTGTTTTGTCCCACTATTTGTATGGGTTCTCGAAAAATCAAAGGTCACTGATGATTCCATTAAGCAATGAATGAAACTAGTATGGCTAGCTTTAGTCGTTTTTTCTTGCTTTGATTTTTATATTAGTAATTTTTTTTTGTGTTATCACACACTGTGCTGAACAGAAAGCTCAGTAAAATAATTAGATAATATACCCCCCTTTCATGGTTGGATACTATCCCTCCATTTAAGTCGCCGTGTAAAAATTGGCTTTGTAAACATACAGCCAATTCTTACTCGGCAACTAAAACGCGAGATAGTTGTCAACCATGAAAGGACAGATATTTTTTTCTTCTTCAAAGTACACACATTTAGTTTATTCACTCCACTGTGCGGCGGCTAAATCGGCTCTTCATTCAAAAAAACGATGACGAACATAATGTTGATGTTTACGATGCTCAGAGTTGATGATGATGGCCATAATTCAAGGGTGTCTCGTCGTTATTTCTTCTTTGTTGTTGTTGTAATTGCTAAGTTGTGGCTTATGTTGTTGTTGTTGTTGCTGATAAAATTTGTAGTACCAAATCTCTCTGTTTTGCATATTTTTTGGTGCGCGCATTTAAATGACAGCAAATTGCTGCACTTACACATTGTGGGATGAGATTGAATGCTCTTGGTGTCCTTGTCGCATGGTGACATTGCTGTAAATAATGAAATTTCCTGTGCTGCGGGGTACTCAATTTAAAAAACTTTTTATGCTTTAAAAATTTTCATCCATTGTATTGTATTTTATAAAAGTAGGTTCATTAAACTTTTGCTGCAAATTGCAATTGAGTCTCATGTGGCTCCTTTAAAGGATTTTACTGCCGGCAAACAACACGTTGTTTTTTGATTTTTTTTTTCTTTCGAAATGTAACACTGTATAAGTAAAAGTGTTATTTATGAGTGCATGTGTGTGTGTCTGTGTGGTGTTCCCATCACGTTTTTCGTTTAACAACATAGTAAGAAAACAATTTGTTTATAAACAACAAAAAAAAACAAGAGCAACAACAAAATTGTTATTTCATGCGTTAAGTTGCCTTTTTTATTACTTCCTACATGGAAAATATTTTCGATGTAAAATCAGTTTTTAGAAAATCTATTTTTTCAGGCATCAATATGGAACAGCGACATTTGAGTAAAACTGTTGTCGGATACGAACAAGAACCAAGGAAAAAATCCGTGCTAAAGCTTATCATACTAGCTTCATCTAGTGCTAAATGGAATCCTCAGTGACCTTTGAGCTGATGAGTGAGAATTTCTAGCCCATTTTTTACTTTTCGCGTAGATTTTTTGCGAACCCAATAGATTTTATTAATTTTTTTTAAAAGTATACATGATTGATATCACTTTTTGTTTAATTTTTTTTTTTTTTTTTATTCTCAGAGCATATGATTTTACACACTTTTCTATGCGAATATTACAGAAAGTTGATTTTTTTAGGTTATTGTAAGACAAATACGAAAATTTTAATGTATGGAAAAAAAAAAAAATGTGACGTGATGAATACAAATATTGATTGATCAGCTCAAAATTATCCACCAGAAAATATATAGTTAATCTCTGTCAATGAATATTGCTCTCCAGCAACTCTTCATATCCCAGCAGCAAATCGATGAAGTACTCTGATTTTTCAAGTATGTAAAGCTATACTCTTTGTGTTGTATGCTTTACAAATGAAATTGTTACTGTGATATTTTTTGCTTGCTGGCTGTCTGATTTGTATATGAAGATGTAGGAAGTTTGCTTACTGGCTGCCTACTTTGTATATGGAGATGTAAGGGGATTAGCCTGTTGGCTGCATGCTTTGTATGTGAAGATGTAGGCAACTCGCTAAATTATACAGGCACTTAGTAAACGATGTTTTAATGCAATCTGCCTTCGTTTGCTGTTCGTTTGTTATGTAGATGTAGGCAAGCTGCCTACAAAGCGGCCGTGGTTGGAGTTGTGAGCATTACTGCCTACAGTGAGTATAACTATTCATCGATGTTATGTATAACATATTTGCCGCTGGGAACTTCCCTATTCAGCATTTTAGTCAAAAAGCGTATGAAAAAATTCTCGGTCGCTTGTCAATTTTTTAAGAAAATTTAACTAAAATATTTCATAGGAGGATTAAGGATTGCAGCTGCATTTAAGTTTCGAGCTCAGCGAGCCCGAGTTTCAGTTTAAACCAGTCAAAGTTGCTCCAGCATTAAAGCCTCATTTTTGCATATCGTGTAATCGTTAACCATCATAAAACACTCATAAATAAGAGCATAAGCTAATAATAAACCAATCATATTGATGAGTAAACTCTTATGAGTTCCAAAAATGAGTAATTCTGTAGTCATAATTATGCAAAGAGAGTAAATATATGGAAGACATGTATTCGCTCTCTTGCAACATTTATGTGTCTGAAAAATGGGTATGCTTACTATGTTCGGCGAATTATATCAGTCCACAAGGGCAAAGATGGTAAATATATTTATAGAAATGAATTTGCCAATTTTAGTTTCACTTACCTTCTCAAAAGGAATAAATAAATGTACACTCTTTGCCCTTGTGAATTGAAATAATTCACCGATTATAATAACCATACCCATTTTTCAGACACGTAAATGTTGCAAGAGAGCGAGTACATCTCTTCCACATATTTACGCTCTTTGAATTATGTTGCTCCGGAAATGCAGTTACTTTCACAAGTGGCATAAAATTAAATTTTTTGACCACAAAATCAATGCAAAAAATCTTAAATATTATTATCATTTTTTACAGTGTAAAATTTTTTCTTGCGCTATGTTCTCATCGTTTTGTTTTTGTTGTAATTTAACGCGCGCCAAACCTTTTAAAATTGCGTCGTTTGGTGCGTGTTGGTATTTTTAAATGATTTTTGGTGATGATGGTGTTGTGTTAGTAGTAGGGTGCTGTTTTGCTCATTGGCTCCCATAGTTTTTGTTGCTTTTTGCATTGGAAAGCGTAAAAAAAGGATGGCAATAGCACCAACGTTTAGTTATGGAAAACAAACAACAACAACAATAAAAACAAAGTAACAAAATAAAATTAATTTCATGTTAATTTTCTACTTCCTTTGGCGCATAACATTGTACTTGGTGTGTGTGTGTGTGTATTCGCGTGGGTATGAGTGTGTGCGGGCTTACAATGCAGGGACTTGCAAAGACCTAACGGCTTGGTTGGGAATATAGAAAAAGCTTTTTATGTTGGAGGGTTGTGGAGGTTGATAGGGCGTCAATGTTGCATAGCAAAAGTGGAATATGAGAGGACATCACATTGCAGCTGCTTGATTTTTTTTTTCTTCTTTAATCTTTTGTTTCCCAAGATCCTTTCCCACTTCTTCGGGTTTTTCAGCGCACCGACAGAAGCAGATTAGCAGCAGCTCATAAAAGTTTAATAACAGAGTTGGTGTTTGCACTTTCATTCCAACCGGCTGGCTGCTCGTCTCTTTCTCTCGACTATGCGTCCCATAAGGGATCCATCCCGAAATTAAATGGCATTGCGACAAGGGAATGCGGACACGCACAAAAGCAGCTAATTTTGCGGATTATAACGGTTATCTGCTTCAATTAATTTGTTTTTGAAACTTTTATATTTTAATTTTTTTTTTGTATTTTATTTTGTTTTTGCTCTTAAGTTAAATTTAAATTGAGTACATGCATACATAAGTACTCATTACCCAATTGACTTACAAGCACTGCGTTCCTCGTAGAAACATAAAATTTTGGAAAGCCGTCATGCAGGCCTGGATTAAGCTTACAGGCAGAGTAGGCACGTGCCTAGGGCAGCAAATATTGGCGGAAACTTTAAAAAATTGTTGCATTTTATTGATTGAAAACTTTTAAAATTTTTTGTTTTCATTTTCCTATTGTTTTTCGTTCAGCAACGAGGACCTTTTTTTTTTTTGCTCATCAAAAATATAAACATAAAGGAAACATGTACTTAAACATACGCTGGGACTAGTTAAATAGGCGTGGCACATTCAATAGTAGCAAAAGCTTTGAGTTGTGCTATCTAAAGAAGAATATATTGCAATTTAACTCAAAGGTACAAGATCACAAGTCCACCAGTCAGTCGAAAAGTGGGCGGATTTGTACAATTCGGTGGCATATTCCTTAACAGCAACGCTTTAAAATATCATACCTATGATATCTTCCAAAAGAATATAATGAAGCTTTGTATCACAATACTTAGTAAGAAAGGAATTATTCTGTTGAAAAGTGGGCGGAATTATATAAATGGGTGTGTCAGATCTCATAATAAATAATTAAAACAGAGTGCAAAAAAAAAACAAAATAAGCATTCAGACGCTAAGTTGCCGGAATCGGACAATTGTGAGTGTGGCACAGAAGCAAAACTTGTAAGTTATCAGAGCGAATATAAATGCATATTGCATATGCCAATTTTGACACTGAAGGACATTTTTCGCTCTCCCAAAATTTTTGCCCTGACAAGACGGGACAACCTTATATATAATGATGGGTTGGGGAAATATTCTTTGATTAGAAATTAAAAAACTTTTCTAAGAGCAGCAGCTTTGCCAAACAAAACTTTAAGAATAAACTTGAATATCCAAAACAATTTTTTTTTAAATAAAAACATCTACTTCTAATATATACTAAGCATACACCCGTTAAGTTTGCAACCAAAAAAATTGTATTAAATTTGCCAACATTAAATTTAAACGACATTTTATTACATAAAGTTTCATAATGCGATTTTAAACGAATTTCCGTGCAATTAAATTTTATTTACAAAATTGAATTTCTTTAAATATTGATGAGATATTTCAAGGAATTTGCAAAAATCCACTTGAAAGTCATTGAAGTTAAAGTGTAAGAACTCTGACGAAAAAAGTTCAAAAAACACTTGAAATAACTGACAAGACTTCTGAAGAGTACGTGGAAGGAAGGAAGAGGGAGGTGGTGGTAGTGGCGCTGGTGGAGCGAAAAGTTGCTTGCGGCCACCCAAGGAAGGCAGACTTGTACAAAGTTTTTATTGCTTAACTTAAGATGCATCATTCATTCATGTATTGCTGATTCAAAATGCACACCTTTGCATACTTACATATGCACACACACACACACGTGAATACATACAGACATTGCACACACAAAGTGTTGCCATTTAGTTTGCAATATTAATATGCATTGCCGACGTAAATCTCAGCTGTAACAGACAGATGGGGAACACTCACTCAAGAATACACATTTGCACATTGCTTGGTTACATCAATAAAATGAGTTAAGAGTTGCCAAATGGTTTTGCTTATCTGTCGCTTAGGAAGTTAAAATCTCTACTAATGGTTAAATCGTTTCTACAAAGTGGTTCGATAAAATTTATTCTTAAACTAATAGGAAATTATAGATGAAGTAAAAACTAAATGTTTTAGAGCCATAAATGGTAGGTAGATAATTGCTCACTGGCTTGCAGCTCAATTTATGAAGAACTCTGTATTCTGTGACAACAGCTTTCAATTAATCTGTATCATAAGTAAACGTAAATTCAATCTTGAAAACTTTCCGTCAGTCCCCTGGTTGCTTGACCTTAAGTATATCATGAAGAAAGGATCGTTTTTCCAATGTCTGCTTGAATCTTGAACGGCATATTAATCTGTTAGCTGAAGTTCCGGTTAAGTTTAATTGAACATTACGAGAATGGCTCTTTTTTCATGATATAACTGTGATCATCGAGGGGACTGACGAAAAGTTTTCAAGACTATATTTACGTCGATGTGCGATATAAAGTAATTGAAAGCTCGCAAGATTCAGGATTCTGCATAGGTTGAGTTGCCAGCCACTGCAGAGGCTCACCGGTAGCAATTACAGAATTGTTCATCTGGATATTGAGTTCAATCGCTGATAAGATTTATAACATAGGAAGTCCTGGGCAGACAGCGGTTAAGATTTCTATGGGTAACTTAAAGGAGAAATCCATGATTCCGTAGGGAAAACTCAACAAAGCTAGCTGGTGGTACAATTTTAGAAGCAGCTGTAAGCCTCAGCATCTGTACTCATAATCAGCAACTGCAGATGTAAATATGGCAAGCCAAAATATATCTTTTGCCAGGACAAAACATGTTTTCAAAACGAAGGACATAAATTTTTCACTAAAGTACTAAACATCAAACCGCAAGAGAACTCAATGAATTAAATTTTGATGAGATTGAAGCGAGTGTGGATGAAATAGCGGGGAATACCATACACCACAAAAAAATTGGATTTGTGTTATGATGTCGTCAATTTAAGACGTCCGCACCAAGGGGGAGGGGGTAGTAAAAACCGACAAAAACGGAAAAGCAGGGGTAGGTCAAGGCCTTTTCGGACGTTTGTTTTTTTTTTTTTTTTTTTCCTCATGAGAACCGAATAAAAACTTAAAAGAAAAACGGGTAGCATAGTCCTTTATGGACGTCCTTTAGAGGAAGGTGGTAGCGAGTTGAAAAAAGATGGACAACCAAGGGGAATGCGGTTTGACTTTTAAAATTTTTGCGGACATCTTTTGTAACGACCCGTAAGAAGAAATGCGACAAAAGCAGTTCAGGAATACAAATGCTTATTTCATGCAAGTTTTGGAACTGCTCAAGAAATATCACCATATGGGCATTTCCACGAAAACAGAAGTTTTTGTCCCGTGCGACACCTTGCTTTTTTGCATTTATCTTGAAAACGAAAAATTGCCCAAATTCAATCTTAGCACCAATTATAAAGCAAATTGTGTTCAACGGTCGAACGGGACCCATGAAAATGCCATGTACGATCTCACCGAGATAACAGAAAAAGAAACAAAGACATGTATGTACATGCACTATTGCCACACAAGCTTGACATGTATGTAGCTATCTACAACTATGCTTCCGGACAACAATAATGTGAACTAAATGAACCAGTCCTGGATTAGTAGTATATAAAAAGACATCCGCTTCAGCCACCATCTTATTTTCGCAGCTATTCGACTTAAGCTTATTGCTATCAAACTCCTAAGTAAGTGAACGACCGAATTCAAGGAAATTCAATGAACTTAAAGTGATTCCAATTGAATGAAATAGAAGCATTGTAAATAGGAGCCTCTAGATGAGCGGAAAATCGTAGTGTCTTTTTGAAAGAAGAATAAATGCAAAAAGGCAAAGAAACGAGGCTTAAACAAGAAAGCAGAGCGAGTGAAGTTAGACGATAGTGCAGATAAGCTAAAAATATGTAATTCAATGATTTTTCAAGAGAAGCAGAAGATGCTACAAAAGCTAAAAACCTCTAGCATCTGTATAATATTACCCGGAATTTTTTGGGCGTTAGACTCCAACAAAATCCTTCAAACAAATACAATAATAGGAATCTTCTAACATGCGCTGAAGGCCAACTATAGTAACGACCAACTTTGGCAACTAATATTAACAAGAATCGACTCCAATCGTAGACGTTGTCGTTCATGAATCATTTCAAAGCCCTAAAGAATAACAAAGCCGTCGGCATCGAACAAATTACAACTCTACTGCTAAAAACAGAGGTTTACCAAAACACTTCATACCCAGTTTACCAAATCTGGAACGAGGAACAATTGCTGGAGGATTAACTACATGGTATAGTAATAAAGTCGCTAAATAAAGGATGATTTAAGCAAAGCAAGAAGAAGTTTTCAGCAAAATCGATCATATGTGGATCTAATTTACACCCTTAAGAATTAATATGGAATAATCGTCCGAATAGTAAAGTCTTCAAAAGTGGCTTTTGAGGAGTCTCAAATGTCGACTTAACAATTAATGAATTCAAAAATAAATTCATGAAACTGAATACTTGCATACATGACACCGCCTTAAGGCGGGGAATTATGACTTCTACAGTAACATTTACCTAGGAATCATAATATCTATAGGTGCAAGGTGTACACTATATCAAGAACATCAAAAGCATGTAAAAGATCTGAAGATCTTCGCATATTGCCAACAAAACGAAAACTAACATTTTTAATTGAAATGTAAAATTACACAGGCCGACAAAATTTAACCAATATTCAGACCCAGAAACCAGACTATATATTTCCAAAGGGTTTTGAAGCGCTGAAGCCAAATTTGGCCTCAGAAATGCACTTTCATTAGGGACATTTGTATGTGAAAAGATTTGTAAGAAAAAAGATATTTAAGCAAACTCAACGCTATTTGAAAGAAGAGACTTATAATTAAAGAATCCAACCTCTAATTTTGGTGAAATAAAAATCCGCAATGCTACATTACCCCAAAAATGGGCAAAAGCGGTGTTTCTTGCACTTTTAGGTTAGGATATCTCGAAAACCAAAGCTGATAGAGCATTTCTGAGGCCAAATTTGGATTCAGCGCATCAAAAACCTTTGGAAATTTATAGTCTGGCTTCTGGGTCTAAGATTCTGTCAGCCTGTGTTATTTTTATTTCATGGGTCCAAGACCGACCAGTTAATGAAGAAATTACAAGTGCTCAACAACATATAAATGCAACCAGCTACCAATAGCAAACGTTGGTTGGTAAATTGGACACACTCTGCGGAAAACACCCAACGAAGTTTGCCGTCAAGCGCTTGAGTAAAATTCACAACGCAACAGCAAACGTGGTAAACCAAAAGTCACGTAGCAAAAGGATGTTGGAGAAGGAAATCCAAGTCAACGCTGAAGATTACATTAGATGGAGACGATTGATTTCGGTGCCATGCTCGAAGTAAAAGTTTCAGCATATAAGAAGAAGAAGAAGAATGATGTAGTCCTTGCACATAGAATGCAACACAAATTTTCTCACACTGAATTTTTAAAAGTTTTCTAAGTTTTACCTTAAATATTTAATCGTTGTGACCATAGCAAATAAATCAATTATTCAATTTCCTCAGTTGGTTTTTTAAAAGAGAAAATAAAAATCATCAAGGAAAATATTTTACAAAAAAAGGATATAGCAAATTTTGTTGCATAAAATAGAAAGTAATTTCCAATAATGCGAATGTTAAACTTTTGAAACAAAGTTGCAACAAAAATTCTTAACAAAAACCAGAAATTGTAATTCATATGATGAAAAGCAACAAAATGTAAATGTGTTTTCCTCAATGAAATCTACACACACATACATAAAAAACGGAAGTTTACGTACAACAAAAATGCAGACGTAATACACAAAGGATATGGCTGCATTAGAAAGGAAGGAAAGAAAAAAAAAAGTCAACTGCAAACTTACACAAAGTCCTCAATGACTACGACATTCTCAAAATCTTTTTGTACTATCGCACAGAGAAAACAAAAAGAAATAAATCAAAAAATGTTAAGCTCTCTCTCTCTCTGGAAGTTTTAGAAATACAACCACAACCCAAAACCACAACAAAAACCGCAACGTAGTAATGTCAAGGATTATGACACGCTGCTGCACAAAGTGCAGATGAGTTTGGTAAAAAAGTGCAGCAGCAGTGCAACACAAAGAAGACATAGTGTACAGCTGCTACATTAAGTATATGCATGTAATGGTGTGTGTTAGTGTTAGTATTGATAGCATTTGTATTTATAAGTCATATGAAACTTAAGTTGGTTTTGAAATTGGGAAAGAAGTGTTATTATTTTGCATATGAGAAAGTTTTTTTTTTGCAATAAAGTCCTTTTTAATTTATTTGTTTACAAAAGGAAAAATCCAAAGGATTATTATCAAATTGCGGGAATATTGTGCAAACTTTATTAATAGAACACTTTCGTAATGAATATGTTTACAGTAGTTAACCCAGATTTGGTTTTGCAAGACTTGTGGCAGAGAAGTTTTAATATGAAAATAATATCTCAAGATGGATTCAGTGAAACAAAAGCACCTTAAAAAAATACTTGAAATCCTGTGACAAAAATTTTCTAAAGCAGGAAAGCTTTAGCTACTTTATTGTTGCTTTTAACACCCAATCCGATGTGATGATTGTTATCACCATTAGCAGCGAAAGCCTTTAAACGGCTACATTGACCAGCATTAGTTTGCTTCTTCAAAAAATCTTCAAAACTTCCTCCACAAAAAGATATCAATGATGTCAAAGTCTTTAATGGGCAACGGGAGTACAGATAAAATTCCTCCATAGAACGAATTTTGCCGTCGCACACTAAACGTCGCAACTCGTTTATTGAGATCCACTCTTTGGAGTCTTCCTTGCCGCCATGTCCGCGTTCCTCCATGGAATCTACCACGGACTGGAGTTACGTGCGCCTTTTTGTAGTGAAGTAGGTACATCGATGAAGTTAAAGAACCGAATCAAGTGAATCTATTCAACTTAAGACTGTAACTGTAACCAAGCCCAAGTGCACCGAATTGGTTTTGGGGATTCAAACCCCTTAGAATAGTTTTAAGCTACAATTTTCAAAATTTGCTGAACTTCCTAATTAGGAAAAATTTGAAAGCTTGATTCATAATGAT
This sequence comes from Tricholauxania praeusta, assembly GCA_949775025.1. Lineage (NCBI taxonomy): Eukaryota > Metazoa > Arthropoda > Insecta > Diptera > Lauxaniidae > Tricholauxania > Tricholauxania praeusta. The sequence continues at coordinate 157,020,434 of OX459029.1, forward strand.
TCAACTTGATTTAGGGTTGATTCACAATGATTTAACTTAATTCAGGCTTAATTCACAATGATTTAGGCTTGATTCATAAGGATTCAACTTGATTCAGTCTTGATTCAGGCCTGATTCACAATGATTCAACTTGATTCAGGCTTGATTCATAATGATTCAACTTGATTCAGGCTTGATTCATAATGATTCAACTTGATTCAGGCTTTATTCATAATGATTTAACTTGAATCAGGCTTGATTCATAATGATTTAACTTGATTCAGGCTTGATTCACAATGATTCAACTTGATTTAGGCTTGATTCGTTATTTGAAATGACAAAACTTTATTGTCATTTGATATAACGCGTGTTGTCATCTCTCGGCCGGTATGACTGCTGTATGAAATCTCCCATTGAGCGAATCGACTTATGATTATTATTTCATGGATCGACTGAGGCAAAACGTTCGGTAACGTTGAGTTTTCCTCTCTCCTTCGTTTCACCATACGACTTTACAGTCAACGGTATTAACTGTTGGGTGTTTAAGAATCTTGTGTCGATTTACATTGAAAATTGAATCTGGTGAACATTCGAGTTCAGTTTTGAGTAAACTGTGGATTATTCCTAGTGTCGAATTGCGCATCAGATGCTGTCATGAGCGTTTGCCATTCAAATCATAAGACGAAAATGAAAATGAACTCGACACACGTTGCAGACATTGCGGGAGGATGCTTCCTTTTATATACAACAGTAAAAAGATGGGTGCAATATGCATTTCACATCGATCATTACATGAAACTTTTACCAATATTTTGGGTATGAGAAGGCAAGATGGGAACACCACTTTGATGCTGAACTACGACAACGAGTGGACTGAGCCCAGTTGTTCCGCTCCGTAGCAGGCAAATGTATCAAAATCAATTTTTCAGGATGTCAAAGATGTCGATTACCTGAAAACTGGTAAAGCAATAGCAGAAAATGTTATTACATTTATTTTGTTTTAATAACAAGCATATTTTTATCATATTTCATTTTCAGAATTTAAATTTAATTCGCTTTTTACTTGATTCAAAGCTTTAAGACAAATAGCTAAGAAGTCTAATAGCGGTAGTAGCTAAACAAAATTTACTGACTAACCCCTAGTATTCTTTTAAAAAGCATCAATTGCCATAAAATAAAACAAACAAAAAAACACCATTAAAAACGCGCACATTAAATCAATGGAGCTGAAATAAAAATTTTTTGTAATTCACCTTTTAAGGTCTCATGAGAAATTCATAGCAACGATTACGACTCTATTGCCTCTGGGAGGATGCTGCTCAGCATTCGACTGCGTATTGCTGTTTATGATACTGAAAATGATGCTGACGATGATGATGATGATTAATTGACAGTCATACATTTTCACATCATTGTTTGCACATCATTTATTCATTCATTCATTCAACTATTGAGGCATTCATGTAATCAATAATTTTTTTTTTATGAATTCCAACAGCACAAAAATTTCAAATTATTGTACGTGACCTCTAAATGAACTAGATGATTTGGAGTGTCCAGCAAGAAAGGATGTTTAAGATATTTTCTTCTGTTTTTTTTTTGTTTGTTTATTTATTTATTTGTTTTGTTATCCTTTACAGACAATACATCTATAACTGGAGTGAATTTGTGTGTGCAATGCTGTTTGTTTTTTTTTTCATATTTCCGTTTGCTATTCATGTCTTACAATCGATTTTGCTCGTTTGCTTATGAAAGTAAAAGAACAAATTTAAGAGAACAATTCCTGCACAGCATCAGCAGGATAAAAAAAGTTCAAAAAATTTCGTATCGTAATTTCTTCGAAGCTTTGCGGCGGAAATACTTCAACATATTTCATTTCCGGCGCGCGCTTTGTTTGTGTTTCTTTTTTTTTTGTTGTTGCTTTTACTTTTGAACTTTTTGAAATGCGAATTTCTATATTCTATATAAATAAAGCAAAAAAAAAAAAAAAACAAGTGCACATACATGTGTACACAAACACAAATGCGAATATACTTACATACACACATAAGCACAGACATATGAACAAACTCAATTATTTATGCATGTCACGAATTTCTGTCTAAAATAGGCAAAACTGCAAATGTTTATGTACTTGAATGTACGAATATGCTTGAATTTGCACATATAAATGACATGCCCTGTAGGGAAAACAGTAAGTGTGAAGTAAGGGGGTTACTGAACTCTAACAAAAATTTAGAAAAACTGTAATTTTTCTTAGAAAGGATCTTAGTAAAAAATGACAGTAATTTTATAATGAACAAAAACAAAAATATCAAATTGACTATCAAAAAAAAAAAAAAAATTAATTAAAAAAAAAATCTTTGTTTTTAAAAATATTATACATATATGTATGTATGATGTATAAAACAGCAATGCATCCTGAATTATCATATGATTCAACGTCGCAAAAAAGTTAGTAACAAGAAATGCGTTCTAGATTCAAAATATTAAATCGTCGCAAGAAAGTAAACCACTACAAATGCAATATAAATTCTAATAATTTTTAACGTCGCAAGAAAGTAAACAACTACAAATGCAGTGTACATTCTAATATTTTTCATTAAGTTGCTCATTCAAAAATATTAAAGTGTCGCAATAAAGTAAACAACTACATATGCATTATACATTCTAATAATTTTCATCATCGCAAAAAAGTAATCAATTACAAATGCAGTGTATATCCTAATATTATTCATATTATTGCTCTTTCAAAAATATTACATCGTCGCAAAAAAGTAAACAACTAGAAATGCATTATACATTCTAATAGTTCTCATCATCGCAAAAAAAGTAAACAGCTACAAATGCAGTGCACATTCTAATATAATTCATTTCGTTGCTCATTCAAAACTATTACTTACATCGTTACAAAAAAGTAAACAGTTACACAATCTAATAATTTTATTCGTCGCAAAAAAGTAAACAACAATAGATGAATTGTGCTTTTGACGATTTAAGTGTTACACGAAAGGCCAACCAATGAAAATATTAAATTTGAACACATATTTTTCGATGATTGTATAAAAATCAAAAGGTAATAATAGAATGTTTTAAGCTTCAACATACATATTCTGTGTGGCTTTCATATCTTTAAATTCCTCACACTACTTTTCTTCTAGTTGAACAAAACTTAAGGAAATCGTTGATAAATTTGAAAACAGCATTTAAGCCAAAAATTTAGGAGCCTTTTGACTCTCTTTCCTTCTTGGGCATACTTTCATATATACCTCAATGACATAAGTTTCTGGCGGCAGTTAGGTACACTGGTTACGTTTCCAATTATAACTCGTGGGATTGAAAATTATCAAAATCGGTTGACAAGCAAATACGCCTACCGCCCACACAAATGTAACATTTTAAATATTTTAAGTGAACAACCAATTTTCACCCTAATTTGCTGGCCAAAAATTTGCTAAGTTTCAATACAAGAGCGTGGCAGCTCCCACACAAGTAACCATTTATAAATGTCTTACTGAAAGTGTTATATGAGGCAATGCAAAAAAAAATAAAGAATAACAATAGTTCAGACGAGCAACAGACCAAAAAGTGAGCAAATTTTGAAAAAAGGGCGTGGTAATTCCTATACAAAAAATCAAAAACTTTAGAGTGCAATGGTGAACGAGTTATTTAAGTTAACGCGAGTAAGTTTCACACAAGTGCAGCGAGTGGTTACTACAAGCTCTGGGCACAAACTAGGCAAATTTCGACATGAGGGTGTGATAACTCCCATAAAAGCAACATCTACAAAACATTTTACTAATAGAGTCCCCGGGATAATAAAACCAAATTAAGCACAAATACTAGTAATGGTTTGGACCAACACTAAATAAAAAAATTTAAATTTTGACCAGTGTATGGTATTTGATTTTTGGCAATGCCAAATGCCAATGGCAATTTTTGAATTTCAAAATTTCTCAAAATCACAAAAATTTTTTCAAAGCACTGATGAACATTATTTCCTAGTGGGTATGCAAATTCACGCATACCTATACAAAAAATTTCAAATCAGCAGCAGCCAACTTTATTTACTCTCATCCTAGTCGTCGTAGCAAAAAAAAAAAAGGACAAAAAAGAATGCTGCTTGGTCGTTCAGTTCCAGCTTGAGGCTTTTAAATATTTTGTAGAAATTTGCAAATATTTTTTTTTCTGTTCTGTCTGTCTGTTTACTTTAATTTTTCTATTATAAATAAAAAATGCAAGAAAAAGTTTTATTTTTCTTCCCTAGAAAGATTGTCATTAATAATAAAATAAATAAAAGACCAGCGTTATGAGTTTTTCGTGACTGACTGTGCGTGCCTTTGTGTAAATATTTAATTTCATGCCTAAAGACGTTGATGGTTTTTTAATTGAATACGCATTGAATGGCAAATGGCAAATGGCATGTGACCGAGGTGTCATATACAGCCACAGCATCTTTATTTGAAATGAAATTCAATAAAATTGGAGAGGGTGTTAACAACCCATTTATTGCTTGGTTTTCAAGAGCTTTATTTTTTTTTTTCAAGTTCAAATGAGAAACCTTTTCGTTTCTTTAAGAGTTCAACGTTTATTTTAAATAGTAAAAAAATAGAAAATAATGATTTAAAAAGTTACAATTTTTATTAATATATAATTTAACCCATTAATAATAACTTTTATTTTTTTCGCTTAGTAATAATCGTTATTTTTGATTTTTATTTTTTCGATCAAAAATAACTATTATTTTAATTTTTTATTTTTTGAGTTTAAATATCAATTTTTATCATTTATAATTTTTTTTCAAAAATAATCATTATCGTTGATTTTTATTTTCGTTTTCAATAATCAAAGCCACATGTATCAAAAAGTAAATGAACTCAACATACTTTAATTTGCATATGCAACATGTAAGTCGAAGGTTTTTGAACTTGCAACATATGCGGAAATATATGGCAGGGAATTTGATATATGTGTGTGCTATTACTGGTGCTTTATGTCGTATACGTAATGCTGCCTGTTGCCATCATTGTGGCATAACAATTACAAGCACATTTAAAACAAATAAATTTCATGTTACAGCTTCTTGCGACCAAATTCAAATGCATAGCAATGAATACAGACAAAACTTAAAATCTTAGCAGTGTACAGTGGAAAAAAAGCAAAGAATTTTTTTCGAAATTTAAATATCGCAAATTGACTTTATCTTGTAGAGCACTGAAGTGTCCGACCATAGTATATAAAGACTAGAAAAACTAAAAATTTCTATGCTTAGTTGTAAACTTTAGAGACAAAACTTTGATTTTTTTTCTTAATTTTTTATTTTCAAATAAATCAAGTTTCAAGTGAATAATTTTAAAAAACAAATTTCAAATCGAATCAAATAACATGCGATATTTTTGCTTTTTCAAAAATATCGGCGAATAGTTTTCATTTATTTATTAATTTCTATAAATTTCGATTCTGGAAACAGAGTTGAGTTGAAAATTAAAGAATAAAAAAAATCAAAGTTATAACAGCAGAAAGAGACTTTTGCTACTACAGCTATTAGTTTTCTTAGCTATTTAGCTTGAAGTTTTAAGCAAAAAAGCTTATTAAAAAACTGATAATGAAAATGAAAAACAAATTATGTTTGTTTCGTGTTTAGACAATAGATGGTAATTTCAGTACAAATTGTCCTTTTTTCAGCACAAATTGTACTATTTTAGTACAAATTGTACTTTTTAAGTATAAATTGTACCTTTTCCAGTGCAAATTGTACTTATTCCAGTACAAATTGTACTTCTTTCAGTGCAAATTTTTTTTTTTTTTGGTACAAATTGTACTTTTCTCAGTACGAATTGTACTTTTTCCAGTACAAATTGTACTTTTTTCATCACTTTCTGGATTTAAGAGAGGGCAAGGATACAATGGACTGATTTGTATGTTGTACATTTAGCACTCTTCAATATATTTACCTTCGTGAAGAAAATTTTCTTGTAAAACTTATTTGTATTGACTTAAGTTCCTAGTATATAAACATTTTCATATAGTTAATTGCATTAATTTAATAACATTAATGAAAACATTCCTGTTGTGTGCTAATTTTATGAAAAAATTTAAGAAAAAAATACGCTCGACCTCAAAAAATGACATTCCAACTTTATATTTAGTACATACATACATTTCAAAGTCCAAATGCCTTCACTGGCTTAGACATCTTTACACGGCTTGTTTTAATTGATCAGCGATAAAACAGAGCCCCCAACATATGACAACATTTTTAATGCACCAATTGATGAGTAAAGCTCATCTTTTGGACGTAACCAGGGGTGGCCCTGATGGAGTTTTTCGAATTCATTTACGTACAAAATTCTTAGCCAGGACAGTTTCCAATACACCCTAATGGGATATTTGGACCTCATTTATTCAAACAAATCGATAGAAAAAAGTCGAAAAACTTGTTTGCCCAAAGCCAGGGGCGCTCCACTCCCCATTAGGCATGTTTTTCGAAATTAATAATGCAAGCAAATTTGAATACACCAACCGATGGGGAATGAACATATCTTAAACAGTGTTGGCATTTGGACATTTTATGAATGTACTGAATTTAAAGTCGTAATGTATTTTATGAGCGCATTATTTTTTGTTTGATTTACTTCCCAGATGGGTATGTCAAGAATGGGTAACGAAGAAAATCTACTTTATTAACGTGACGTGACGCTTACTTGTCTCTAGTGCTACATTTTAAGCTTTTAAATACTTTTAAAAAATTGTTCGACTTTACTGCATTTTCTATGCTAACATGACAAAACTTTATTGAGTTCACACATCACGCCACAAGTTCTTGTTCTCACATGCCTTTATTTTCCTTCCAACGAAAAACTTACTTAATCAAAGGAAAGTTTTACTCATAATCGCTAAGTCTATATCTGGAGACATGCACCATTTTGTTTTATTGGAATATGTTCCTAAGAACTTATTGGCTTAGTGCAAGCAAACATTTCTTAAATGAGGAAAAATCACTTATATTAAGGAAAATTTATATACTGAAACGAATGTAATCTTAGTTTCTTGAATATTTCGAATAAGAAAGCCAAGAGCTGTAATGGCTAAACTCTAAAAAGTCGGGTAGTAACATTAAAATCCACGATCGAACAATTTCAGCGATCGTACTACGGGACAGCACTACTTTTTGTTAGACAGAAACAATTGGCCTATGTTGACGAAATGGAAAAAATTGCCTTAATGAAAATTAATTAATATATCCCACTGTTGTGATGTTATGACGTGTCGTTGTCGCATATTTTAACACTCCAATAATGTTTGTGAATTGATATTGTTGTTATTGTTGTTGTGGCTACTGTTATTGGTGTTTATGTTTTTGTTTTAATTCTACAGTTGCTGTTATTATTGTCATCATGCTGACTCTGTTACTGTTGTGATTTTAGTTGTTAGTGCTGTTTGCTGTTTAATATTCTTTTATAATCAACAAGAACAAAAACATTAACGAAAACCAACAACGATAACAACAACAATAGCAAAAACAATAATAGCATATTTAATGACCACACAACAATAACATGCCACACAAATGCAACGAACTGTTAAAGTCTATGCACCGTAAGAAAAAACTTGCATGAATTTAGCTAAAAATCGAATATATCTCGCCTAAAAGCTTACAACCTAGGAAATATGACATTGCAAATATGAAAATTTTATTTTTGAATTAAAGTTGAAAACTGTAAAAATGACATTGTTTCCTTTTATTTTTAACATAAACAACTTTAAATTTATTTTGAATTTGAAAAGTATTGAAAATAATATTTTCAAACTTTATTTCAAACGTAAAAAACTTCAAATATCAATTTTGAAAATATTTTATATAACACTTTTTTATTTTAAATTCAATAATTTGTCTCATTGAATCAAATATGAAATCACTTTAAATCAATATGGATTCTTTTTGAATCCAAATCAAAAATGTTGCTCTTCAAATTAAACATTTTCGGCTTTGGCGCCAAATAATAAGCGTTTATGGTTGAATCGATAATAAAATCATTAATTTTTTTTTTGATTTTAAAATGTAAGGTTTCAGAAAGGTTACAAATTTCATTTTGTGGAATTTAGTAATGGTATGACTAATATTTTTACCATTTAAAAATTTTTACCCAAGTAAGGTTAGGTAATTTTACTATAGTCTTATTTTTGCTCAGTGTGTACAAATTTAAGTGTAATTTGTATGTGCCAAGGCATACTACAGAATTTAAGTTAGGGGGGAGTTGGGCAAACACTTTTTAGTTTCTGTCCACTTATAGGACATCCCATTGAGTTTATAGACTCTGCTGTTTATTTCTTTTTGGGTCTGTGTTTTTAATGGTTTGATGCATAGTAACAACAACAACAACAACAACAACAACACAATCAACAGTAAAAGCAGCAACTATGGGTATTTTTAATATTACAAAACATAACACAGCGCCATCTGTAGATTAAATTGAAGTAATGCAAAAACAAAAAAAAAACTTTTAATGAACCACAGCAACATTTTGGAATTTTCCACAATTTCAAGACCATAAAATGACTTTGAGCTGTTTATTTTGGTTATGAATCAAAAAGTGTACGTAGCACTTTTACAACTTGGAATTGTTAGAAAACCTTTGGTGCAACAAGGGCATAACTTTAGTCTTTTCGTGATTTCGAGAAAATCCGGATTTCGTATGAACATTGAGCGAGCGAAATTTAAGCCAAAACTAAGAAAAGTTTCATCTAGGACTAAAAAGAAAGTAAACTGGCTAGGACCAAAGGGCGTGGCACCTTCTATATAAGCAAAATCTTAAAAATGATTTTTGAATATTTTAAGTGAACAGAAAATAAGCGACTTTTGTCAAGAAAAGATGGCACCTTCCGCACAAACATTAACTCAAACAATGTTGCCAGATTTTAAAAGCGCTAGATAGAGCTCTATTTTTCATTCAGTTTCGTTGTTTTCCACAAAATTTTTAAAACCCTATGTACAATTTTTAAAGCAAAGATCGATGCTTGGAAAAAAATGTATTCCCTTAAATATTCTACTGACGATAAGATAATACTACCCAAAAATACATAAAATGCAAATTCCCTAAATCTAAGGAAGTTTCCCCTCATCTGACATCAATGAACTCAAAACGCTATAATACAGGAGTTATTTGAGTAAGTATGACCAAACACTGTTAAACAACATCTATTTACATAGATTCATACGCATATAAAAGTCAATATGTATGTGTATGTTATCTATAGACGTGAAAACTACTGAACCGACTGAGCTCAAATTTACAAGCTATATTTTCTTTGATGCCAGAAATTTTTAAAAAATAGTTTTAACTTTTTTTAACAATCGGGCGTGGCACCTTCCATACAAAAAAAAAAAACACTTAGAACTCTATATCTTGACATTAATGGCAGCAGACGTTTTATAACTCGTCGTTAGAATGTATATTGTCTATGGGGCCGTCCATAAATTACGTTAGGTAAAACAGGGGGGAGGAAGTCTGGCAAAGTATCACAAAATCGCACCAAAGGGGAGGGGGAGCGGGGTTTCAACGAAAATCTCAAGTCAACTTTTTAATGCAGAGTGTATATATTATTATAGCAGATTATATCTAAAAATCATAAGGCAGGGGGGGAGGGGTCCCGTCAGAAATCACAAAATCTCACCAAGGGGAGAGGTGAGAAAAAAAAAACCTCATTTAATTTATGGACCTTCCCTATGCTAAGCAACTCACGCAATGCGGACATTATTATACAAAGGGGCGTGGCACTTTCTATACAACAAAAACACTTAAAGCGCTATCTATATCTTGACATCTATGGTAGCTACAGTTGTGAAACTTTGTGCCAAGCTACGCGCGAAATGCACGGCGTTGAATTGGACAATGGGGCCTGGCTCCTCCCATATGACGAGAGTACTTTTGCTATTCTTGGCACTTATACCAAGTTGAAAAATTTGGTTTCTGCACTCAATAGTCTGCAGTAAAGACTACATAAAATGTAGGCGGGATGAGCATGCGGAGAAAGCTACAAGCTCAGCTACAGGGTTGCCAAGTTGAAAAGAAGAAGCTTAAATTTTGATGGGGGGGGGGGGGGAGAACTTGATGACCTTTTTTTTTGGTAAGCAATATTAAAAAAAAATAAATTTTGTGCGTGAAAAACTTGTGCTGACCTCGTTAAGGTAAGTATATATAACAAAAATCCTCCAATTCCCTGTCATTTCAGTTTTCAATTGCTCGGGGTTTTCGGGCCCCTAGTTTTGACATGAAATTTCGGAATTTTCCATGAGAAACCCGATCACTTGGAAGCCCTGGCTACTAGTTTTGTAATGCATCAAACGAAATTTTTTTCTGCACACGAAAGTCATTAGGGTGCGATCTTTTTATAAAAAAAAATATTTTTGTTTTTAAAAAAATTGTTGAAAAAGACAACTCGAAATTAAGTCCGATGGTAACGTCAGCCTTCACACATATTCGTAATGAAGGTAACTTTTCATAATAAGTGGATTTTGAATTTAAAGAAGAAAAATGTTCACTCCACCCTAGTCAGCATATTCACAGCTATTTAGAGCGCATTTAACACGTTTCTTTCAGCATGTCATAAAAATTTTATGACTTTTGTTGACCATTGACAAATAGAGGGTTTTTCTTTGCTGATAAAAACTAAGGCATCTTAACTTTTTGACATTAAAAATCCTTTAAGTGTCTGTTTGTCTGTTGTTAATATTTTGAATAAACCTTAATACACACTAACAGACAGTTAGACAGCCAGGATATTTGTATATACATATACAAACGAGCATAAATTTTTACCAAAATTGTATTTCATCTCTTGAGCGAGTGTTTCGCTTTGTTGCTGTGTCATCGCAGTTGGGTAGAGTTTTTCTTTTAATTTTTTTCTTTTTTTTATTGGCAACTTCCCAAATTTAGCAAACTGAAGTAAAGTTCGCTTTTGTGATTACTCTGCTGTCCGTCCGTCTGCTATTCTGTCGTATCTATTTTTTCGATTGCTCTTTTTTCTTAAAGTTCAATTTTATCTTTTGCTATTTTTTCGTACTTGAAGCAAGTTTGCTTCAAAGCGTATCCTTTGCGCTTTAAAATATCAAGTAACATTTTGTGAATTTAAAACTCAAATTCAAATTGAAATAGTTTTAGCTTAGTTGAAATGTTTATACAAAATGGCAAAAGCACCTTTGTGTTAGCTGCAAATTTTATGCAATTGGCTGCACTAACAATTTGAACTTACCCCAACGTTTATTTTGTTATATCCATCTGAAAGTAAAAAAAGATAATCATATTACGAACGAAGTATCACACTTGATATTCATAGCATTAAACGAATTTATTTTTAAAAAATCATCTCTCAGCTTAAAGTGTCTGAAATTTAACTTAAAAGATTATTATAAGTGACTTAAAAGAGTTATAAATGGTGATTTTTTAAGCGTTTGGATTTTGAAAATTAAAAAAAGTACAGAAAATTTGCAAAAATTAATAAAATATTTACTTGAAACAATAAAGCAATTCTTGCCATTTACTATTTAAAGATTATTTTATGTAAATATTTCCCGTGGTTACGCCCGAGATGATCCATCAGTCAGCTCTAATTTTAGCATACTCTTTCCAGTATTTCCGCCGGTATCTCACCAATGGCAGCTAATAGCTGTAATAGCTAAACTCTATTACTATGTTCTTTTTAAAGAGGTTAACATTTTTCTTTACAACATGTCAAAATTTAAAGTGCTATAAGTCAACGGCGGCATGTGCAGTTTAAATCTCGCCTAACTGTGTCAGAAATTTTAGTCTCTTAAACAAGCTATGAAAAGTTATTCTATAATAATATTATATGAATTTATCACTTTTTCAAATTGACTAAATTTTGTAACCAAAAATAGTGCTGACCTAGGTAGTGTATAGTAAATATAATAAATTTAAAATTTGTGACTTTATTGTCTTTTATACACACAATTAAAAAAATTTAAGATGCTGTACGAAAAGTCAGCTGCAATCAAAAACATAACATGTGGCTTATGAATTTTTCCCTCAAATTATTGCAACAATTAGCCGCCACTTGAAGTGTTCCGAAAAATACAAACAAAAATATGTAAGTGCTGCTGCTGCTGCATCCGACATAAATTTTCAATTTCAGTTCATTTCGTAACCCACGAAACACCACATGGTGTTAAATCCAATTAAAAGTTAAACTCCAACAAAAAAAAAAATGAAGTGTGTTAAAGAAAAAAACGAACATTTAAATAGGACTGAACTCCTCCAGTTACTAGAAAAACTAACGTACAAATAAAAAGAAGTTTTGCGGCATCACGTGAGCTAAATAGTAAAATGTTCCTACGGCAGTGCTTCATCCATTCGTTAGGGGTCAGTTTGAGTTGAATCCTGCAAAGTCCGCTCATGGCTGTTAGGTAGCAAAGATGGAAAAAACACAACATAATTAATGTGACCTATACACGCAACATAGAGCTGTATATGCTATTGTGTGTGTATGAGAGACTAAGCATGAGATAGGGAGTTTAATCCAGATTATTTCCGGGATTTTAATTTTGGGATCCTGGAATTTGATTTTTAAGATTTTTTAACATTTTCGATTTTTCAACATTTTTGATTTTCAACATTTTTTCATCGTTTCAACATTTTTCAATTTAATATTTTTTGACTTCTTGAAAATATCTAGAATTTTTGAAATTTTTTGACTCTTAAACATTTTTTCAACATTTTATGACTTTTCAACATTTTTCAATATTTTTTTACATTTTTCAACATTTTAGATTTTCAAAATTTTTTGTTTGTTTCAAGATTTTTCCATTTGATATTTTTCAGAAATATTTTTCGACATCTTGAAGATTTCTAGAATTTTTTTAAATTTGTTGGTTTTTAAACATTTTCAAATATTTTATGACTTTATCGACATTCCTCGACTTTTTCAACACTTTTCAATATATGTTGGATTTTACAGTATTCTTTGATTTTTTCAAGATTTTTCGACATCTGGATATTTTTTGACTTTTTTTCGACATTTTTTTACTTTCAACTGTATTCCAAATTTTTCAACGTTTTTTTTTTTACTATTTTAATATTTATCGACGTTTTCAACATTTTTTGAACTTTTAACATTTTTCAAAGTTTTCAACATTTGTTGGCTCTTATAATATTCTTTGACTCTTTCAACATTTTTCAAATTTTAAACATTATTTTTCAACATTTGTTGACTCCTACAATATTCTGTGGCTCTTTCAATATTTTTCAAATTTTAAGCATTATTTTTCAACATTTGTTGACTTTTACAATATTCTTTGACACTTTCAACATTTTTTAAATATTTTTCAAAAATCTTCAACATACATATATCGAATTTTTCAGCAGTTTTTTTGACTTTTCAACATCTTTTTTTTTAATTTTTGATAATGTCGATTTTTTTTTAATTGTTAGACTTTTTAATATTTTAAAAGATTTTTTTGGCATTTTTAAATTTTCTTTACTTTTTTGAATGGTTTAAAATTGTAAAGCCTACAACATTAAGTTCAAACATCTTCCGAGAGTACTGGAACTGACCTGAATTTTTTTTTTTTTTTTATATAGTACTTAAAGTCTTTGGTATATTAAGGAGTTAGCTAAAATTTTCAGTATTTCGAATAACTCTGTTAAAAATATTTAAAAAATAAATAGTTTTAACTTCTTAGTTCTATTATGAAAAAGTGGAAACTATAGTAGATATAAGGTAAATTTCTCAACAATTTCGTTTCGAAAAAGAGTACGGGATTAAACTCCCTAGCATAAACATAAGACATAACAGCTGAAGTTAAACTACTTTCGTACATAACATTAAAGTCATTCTAATATTTGACGTGGATTTTAGTGCAAAATGCTATTTGTAGGGAAAATATCCACATTGAACTTTATTAGAGAATAAAGAAATAGTGTAATCAAACGATAGCAGCTCGAACTAAGCTCATTTCATAGCCCATTCTACTGCCAGACCAAAGTAAAAATAGTTCCCTCCTATACGGAGGGTTGAGTGGAAAATATTAGCATAAATTGAAGGAATTTAAAATTAGAATTCATAGTCTGAAAAGTTTTTCAATAAAAAAAGCTAGAAAGAAAATACTCAGTTGGTGTTGCAAATTTCGTAAGAACCAATTACGAAAGACCTAAACGTCTTATATGAGCTGCATATTTAAAAGTGGAAAGCTTATTGCAATTTTCATAGCTTCAAGCAAAGCAGTTCAATTTATTTCTAAATCATTTGAAATTGTGGCTAAAGTTGCCCAAAAAATGGTCCCAAAAAAATTTTTTTTTTAATTTTTTTTATGTACCCTGCTTACTTTTTCAGTATTTCTAAAAATTTTTCAACTTTTTCAACACTTTTCGACATTTTTCATACTAAGATTACACCAACAAAATAGTATGAAAAGTTGCAAACATTATCAGCTCACTTGAAAACAAAAATATCTCTAATTTCGGTGAATAAAATCCACTGTACAATACATATCATTTACCTCAACTTATCTTCTCATTTCTTTGAATTAATCCTTCATTTTACGCAGGCTAACCTTCCTTTTGAAAGAATGATTAATCAATGTGAAAACACTTTGACTTTGAAGTGCGGCAGAAAACCCAACCCATAACACGCTACTACTCTTCTTCACTCGTATCCACCCACTCTGTGAGCAACTACGCCAGCAAAACTCAAAGGATACAAGCAGTGCATGCATAAATAGAGCTTATCTACTTTGGTATCATCATCTTACCGAAATATGCACAGATACATACAACAACAACAACAATAACAACAGTAACATAGGTAGATCCTACCTTAATGGCGCTTGAACGCCTTATTGGAATATTAAATATACCTTCTTGCCAGTAACTGCTGACGCTATCTGCTGCGCTATTAATGTTAGCCGCTCACCACAAAGTGGGCTCTGCCTTGTGGTTGCGCTATTGAAATGCCATACAGCCAGCAATCGGAAATGGCCATAGGCTTGCAGCAATTTGGAGTGTTTTTGTGCGGTTATAATTTAATATTAATTTAATTAGATTAATATTGGTCACGACAAATGGTATTTCCATTATGAGAAGTTTCAATTATTTTTTGGAAATTTTAATTAAAATCAAATGGTACTTGAGGTAATTAAATTGTCATTAGTTGGAGTCGTGCCATGAAAATTTGCCAATCTTTACAGAGAAAGAGAGTTAATTTTCATAATGCCCAATAAAATGGAATTGGAGGTATTTAGTCTCAGCTGCAAGTTTTTAAAGTTTGCTGCTTAAATCTGTATTCCGATTTCAAAGCGATATATTTGATTCCCAGCCGTGGTGACATATGAAGAAGAAGTCAAAAGTGGATCTAAAATGATCAAACCCTGCAAAAGGATGTATTGCGAAAAAACCTAAGGACAAAAAATCCGTTCAACTTGAAAAAGCAAACGAAGCGCGAAACTTCGATATTGTGAGTAAACAGGCAAAAACTTGATAGCTATTGCCAGGAGCTGAATCAGTACCATCAGTGGACTAAGTGGATTATCAGTTGCAAGAAATTCCATGGAGCTGATAAGTCCAATGATCTTCGTGAATTGTATAGTCTTAGTGGAATTCACTTTTATGATTGATTCGATCATACTGAAATGTTTTAGTAACTTCGATTTTATATTGAAAGTTTCAATAGTTGCACACGCAGGCGGGCTTATAACAAATCGGCCTAGGCAAGAAATGACAACCTTTTTGTTCAAAATTCATTTTTCCTTGTACATAACAACAATTGTTGAGGTCCTCAAACCTCTTCATTCGATCCAAACTTCTTTACTCGGAGTATTTCTTCAAGTTTGCAAACAGGTAGTAGTTACAAGAAGTCATATTGAGCTCAGGTATTAATTAGTGGTCAACATGAGTGCACTTGTGCACAAAACTCACAACTCATATCAAAACAAATCAAAACACCAAGCACGAGTAGTGAGTGTTGCACCTGCAAATAAATCGCTAATAAAATGCTCAAGCACTCGAAGTCTATTGCATTCGGAATGATCGTTTTGAGTGTATTCATGCAAACCTCTAGTACCAATTCGCAGCGCAATCATTTAAAATGGTGATCCAATACGAGGTCCCATTTCCAACTGGGTCGTTTTGACAGCTGTCATGTGTCAAATGGCTTTTCCATATGACGTTTGTGTTCAGTATTCAATACGACTCAATCATGAATAGACTCGTGTTATTCAAGGAATACCGGCCGATATTTGGACGAAATTTGGTCAAAAATTGGACCCATAGAATAGAACATTTAAGAACTAGTCGTGGGAAATATTTGAACGAAATAATTTTTAAGCATTGAGTTTTAGGAACCGAACTATCATTTCAAATAAAGATTTGCATCAATACACTGTTTTTTTATTTAGAAAACAAAGAAAAGGCGAAGTCAGAACAGTTCCACTCATCTTTAACTCGCAACATAATCGATTATTTTTTAGAGAGGTTTTAAAAGAAGGACTCATCAAATTTTAGTTTTTTTGCTAATAGTAGGCGGTGCCACGCCCCGAATAAAAAAATACGTTTCACTGCTAAACTAATGAACCGATTTTGTTGAAATTTAGTACAGAGATAGATTGAGCACTGAA
Source organism: Tricholauxania praeusta (assembly GCA_949775025.1). Classification (NCBI taxonomy): domain Eukaryota; kingdom Metazoa; phylum Arthropoda; class Insecta; order Diptera; family Lauxaniidae; genus Tricholauxania; species Tricholauxania praeusta. The sequence continues at coordinate 157,037,040 of OX459029.1, forward strand.
AAAAGATATTTTTTTTTACTGGGCAATGCCACGCCCCCTAACTAGAAAATTAATTTTCGAACCAAGCGAACCGATTTGGATGAAAGTTGATATGGAGATAGATAACTCTGAGATAGGTATTTGTTTTAAGTAGCCGCTGCTATGCTACTTATAAGAAAATATTTTTTCACAGCTAAACTATTGAACCGATTCTAATGAAATTCGGTATGAAGATAGACAAAAACCTAGAACAATTCTTTCAGATCAGGGGCGCAGTACGAGTTTTGCCGTCCCTACAGCAGCCACATTATTGTTGCCCCATTATGAAGGCAGGAGGTGCAGAATCAAAATAAACATCATACAATTTGGTTTTGATCTCGTCGGACGTTGTCTTCTACAAAAAAAGATTAAATTTTCTATATTTTTGTAAAAAAGGAATGACGAATATATAGGGCTACCAGATGCGATACTAAAGTAGCAAAAGTGTTACTTTTGCAAGGCTTTGCTACTTTGTTATTTTTGACTCGAAATGTGCTACTTTTGGATGGTTTTGCTACTTTCGATTTTTGCATTGTAAAATAAAATATTTGAACTGAAGTGAGGACCTTTTTTTTTTTTTTTTTGCTCATCAAAATTATTTGAAATTATTGTTTTAATTTGCTGGGGTTTTTTGTTAGGAAGCGAGGATCTTTTTTTTTTTTTTGCTCATCAAAAATATTTGTATGAAATTAAAAAAAATTAAGGTTTTTTGATATGTGCTACTTTTGTAGTAAGGCCATCTGGTAGCCCTACGCATATAGTTGAAAATTTGTCAGCTCTTTCTTGAAAATTAGTATTTGCGAAGAATAACAGTGACTTCATAGTGTAACTTGCCAAGAAACTTTGCAGTCCGCTCTCGTATGATTGCCTCATTATCTCTAATGAATTTTGATAGATTTTGCAATTTTATTATAGTAATAGAGTTCAGCTACTACAGCTATTAGACTTCTTAGCTATTTAGCTTAAAGCTTTAAGTCAAGTAAAGAATTTGTTAAAAAATATGTTGAGAAAATTAAAAAATTTATTTCACTGGTGTGGTGATGATGCTTCCTAACAAATTTTTACAGACTTTGCGACTCTTTATGTATCACGAATCGTCATCGTTTTTTCAAGCCTGAAAAAATGCTTTTATATTTCAGGGGAAAACAAAAATATCTAGCCAATGCTTAATGAAAAATCAATTTCAAATATAAGAATTGTACTAGCATATTTTTAGGCTTGTAAATTAGCGACGAATCGAGATACATAAAGAGGCCCTTAAGGGTTTCTATATTATTGATAGACTTGGTGCTTCGATGGGAAAGGCTATGAAGCAGATATTTTCTTTTTCTATAAACGTATACAATCAGTAATATCTTTCAATTAACACTTGATCCTTTTAAGCCATTAATGTGCATTCATTTGCTGTGAATTTGCCATTTCCTGCTCAATCGAATTGAATTGGTGCTTTTTCCTGGCTTTTATGTGGCAATAAAAATGTAAATTTCCGTTATTCTTATTTAGTTTATCAACTGTCAAAAAAGCAGATTTTTTTTCTATTTTTTGTTACTATACGTCAAGACTAAAAAAATAAAAAAAAAAAGTTCTAATGGCTCTCATTCGATCCTTAGATGGATACAACATTCAACTGCATGTTTTGCTGACGCTTTTGCTGTGTAAACAAACAACAACAACAACAATAACAGAAATGAAATGGAGAAATTGTAAATGTCAAAATGATTGCGCTGTCAAATGAAGCGTAAAACATTTTTTGGTGTAGAAAAAAAAAAAGCAACAAAAATGTCAAAAAAGAAAAAAAAATCAGAAAAACCCTTAACAAATTCGCATCGAAATAGCAAAAATAGAATATTAGAAAAAAAAGTAGTGAAAAATGGAGCAGTTTGCAAGAATTTACTGTCAATTCAAAACATTTGCAGACACAACATTTGAAAAATAGTGGAAATGTCAGCTAACGTTTGAGATGCGAGAAAAACATTCATTTTTTACTCAAATTGACAATTTTTCGTATTTTTTTTTTTTATTCTGTTTTGCTTTAAGCTGCCAATAAAATAAAAAAAAAAAATAGAAAATGCGGGAATCAGTACGTAAATATTGAACATAGGTTCAAAGCACTCGCAGCAGTTGATTACGTTGATGATGGCAGTAAAACAGCATGCTATTGACACAATGGTGGCTCTTTTTTTGCTATTGCCTCACAAGCAATATGGCGGCGGCTGCTAATGTCAATTTACTCAAAACACAGCATGAAAGCTGTCAATATCATTTCATTTTCATTTAGCCATTTTTCTTTTTTTTTCAAAACTCAATACATAAGCTATCAGGTCAGGGCCGGATTGTAGGCAATGCACGTCACGGGGCCCATGGGCGTTTTTTAACTTTTTTTGAACAGATGAAAAAAAAAAAAACTTCCTAATTGTCTTGACTGACATACAATCAAAAAACCGTCCGAAATTGAGTGTTTTAGTTTAAAAACGACTAGAGCGAGCAAATCTTGGCGGAAATCAATATTTTTTTTTTTATTAAATTAAAGTCAACCAAATTTCCAACGAATCGTTGTAGCTAAATTTTGCAAAAAAATTTTTATTTCTTAAGAAGGCCAGAAAAGGTAAATTTTTTTAAATAATTTTTGCAAAATGCTGAAAAAAATAAATGAAATTTTTGTTTTTGGTTTGAATGCATAGTTTCGTTGATTAAAAAAATTTTTGAACTTAAAAAATTTTTTTGAAAATTTTTAATTTTTGCGTTATTGATTAATTTGCGATTATTTTTCCATAGCAAAGTCTAGCAGGTCTGATATACTGATTATTTTAGGTTATTTTTATTAACGGGTGATTTTTTGCTATTTGTTTTTTTCAGTGTAAGTTTTTTGACACCTCACGCCTGATTTGTAACATGAGTCAACGCCAAAAATGCGAAATAAAGTATGCCATTTTACCATAAATAGACTAACAAACGAATAGTGCTGACAAATCATTGAATTTTATTATCAAAATTCGGCCTTAGAAAAGTTGGATCAAGATTCAATTTTTTATCGAAAAATTTTCTTCAGCGACGAAGCTCATTTTTGGCTCAATGGGTACGTTAACAAGCAAAATTGCTAAATTCAGTCTGTAGAGCAACCAGATACAGTTCAAGAGCTGCCAATGCACCCAGAAAAATGCACTGTTTGGTGCGGTTTGTGGGCCAGCGGCATCATTGGATCGTACTTTTTCAAAAATAATGAAAATTGCAACGTTACAGTCAATAGAGCAAGGTACCGTGTGCGATGATTACCGACTTTTTTTTGCCCAAATTGAAAGAATTGGATTTGGTTGACATGTAGTTTCAACAAGACGTTGCCACATGCAACACGGCATGCGATCCCATGGACTTATTAAGAGACGAGTTGGGTGAACAATTTATCTCACTTTTTGGAGCAGTCCATTGGCTGCCAAGATCATGCGATATGACCCCACTTGACAATTTTTTGTAGAGCTACACAAAATCTCACGTGTACAGGGAGAAGACAGCCACAATTGCAGCCCTGGAAGTTGTATTACAGCTGCCATTGGTGAGAAACCAGCGGAAATGCTGGAATAAGTATGCCAAAATTAGAGCTTAAGATTTGACCACTTCAGCTGTAGCCATGGACAACATTTACATAAAATAATCTTTAAAAGGTAATTGGCAGGAATTGATGTATAGCCTCAAATAAATATTTTGTTTAATATTGCAAATTTTCTGTTCTTTTTTAAATTTTTAAAAACAAAACGCTTAAGAAATCACCTTTAATTATCGCAATTTTTTACGTTTTTTTTAAGGAAGAATTTTTCTTCAATTTTATGTATTTTTTTTAGAAGTTTTTTCAACGATTTTTAAGTTTTTTTTATGATTAATTTTTGGACAATAACACTTAAGATTATTTTATATATTTGAGCTCTATCATACTGACATACTATGGAATGTATGTATGTATATCCGTAAGCATTCTTTTGTCATAGAAAGCATATGGTACCATGAAAACGAAAGTGCTATATAAAGCAAATACTTCAAAAATACTTGAGATATAAACTTTAACTAAATCACTTTCAAAGGTCTTTGTTGCTTAAGTTTTTTTTTTTTGCCTTAAAACCCCTAACTATTAGAGTAATAATAAAATGTTGCGTTCCAAGTGGAATGTACAAGTTCTTTATATAAAAATGCAATTAAGCTTAAGTTTAGTATTTATTACAATTATGATGAAAGAACAAATTCTTTACAAATTCAAATCCAAATTATAATAAGCAAAAAATGCAAATTTCTACGGTTGACATCAAACAGTGCGAGAGAAAAAGAAAATTGATATTTTGAATATCAATATATCGATAAGTTGATAAAGAATGTAGCAAAAGATTATACCGACTGATTTATTTTAATTTCCCCAGTACAATACCTCAAGAACTAAGTAAGATAGCGATATATGTCCTAGGCAAAACTTATAAGGTTTTCAGGAGGTCAAATAGCAATGACCCTGAAACCAATTTCTTAGGTCAGTTGTAATTTTTCATAGAAGTACTTATGTTTTGCTATTTATACAAAATTGCTTATATGAAAAAAGTTTGTAACGCTTTGGCGCAAAATATACTGAGCCAATTTTAATAATTATTCTTTTAAAACAACATAATTGTGCTAGAGAAGGTTAATGCATACTTATTTTGTTCATTTTTAAAGTTCTATATACTTTTCTTTGGGATTAAGTTTTTGCAATACCTCACTCAAAACTTTTCCTCGATTGATTTTTCGTAGCAAATACTTATGCTGATTCTTGAGTTCTGTGTTGTTATTGTTGTTTTTTTTCTCATTTGTACCGTTTATATTTAGCTTTGAAGTTTAAAGAACAAACTATCTTTCACTTGTTTTTTATTACTTTAACGAGAAAAAATATAAGTTATGTTTAAAAAAATTTTCTTCTAGGATTTTTAGTTTTTGCGTTAGTGATAAAAAACAGTTTTGGTCGATATTTAAATTTTTATAATTTTTTCTTCTAAACTATCAACTTTCAGTAAAAATTGCACTTAGTAAAAAGTTTTTAAAATATTCAAAAAATATTTTTTATTTTTATTTTTATTTTTTTGTAATCGATGACGTCATAAATGTTTTTTAAGAAATTACAATAAAATAAAAAAATATTTTCTGACTATTTTAACCAATTTTTGAAATTTTGCTAACACTATATTGAAAACGTTGAGCTCGATAAGTGACACCCACTAAACTAAATTACCAGCAAAGTTTTTAAAAATTTGACAAGAAGTGTCGCATTTCAAAAGTTTTATTTTTTGCAGCTAAACTCTCGCTCAATGTTTCCATTCGCAACGATATTACGATGTGACATTTTTTGCCCATGACCTGTTCGCAATATCCTCCATTTCAATCATTTGCTTTTAATGTGATTTGTTATCAATAAAAATTGAATTTTCTTCGTTTTTTGCTTTGGTAAAAATATTCAAATTACTATGGCAATCCCATTTCTCTTTTCTTTCTTTTTTTTTTTTTGTCAAACATTCGCTGTTATCATTTGACCCTTTTGAAGAGTAGGGTTACAAATGGATGAAATTTCTCATTTATTTTTAACAACCAAAGTTTGGTTTTGGTTTTGTTCAGACAACAAAAAGTGAGGATCAATTTTTATGTTCAAAATGTTCAACTTGACTTTAACTTGTAAGAACAACAACAACAATTTAAAAATGTAAACAAAATAAACATCAAAAAAAGAGTGGGAGTCAAGGAAAATTAATGTTTTTCCATTTTTCTGCTGTTTTTTCACTTTTTGGTTTTTTGTTGCTTTCCAAGGAACCACAATACATACAATTGCAAATGGAAAATAAATAAAATCCAAAAGGATTCAAATGAGTCAGTTTCACTTTCAAAAGGAGTCGTCAGTCCAACATTTCGTATGCTTTCCTTTATATGTTTTTTTTATCGTTCGCGCAACAATAACAACAACAAAGGCAAAAGCAAAACTTGACTCATATATCAAAATCAGTTACTGAATATTGTTTTTGATGTGAATATTTTCTGCTCCTTTTTCTGTTGTTGTTTTTGTTTCGAAACAGCAATTCTGCTACTTTTCTTGTTCATTCCAGCGCATACATTTGTTTGCATTTTACAGCTTAAGGGGAGCTTTTGACTTTAATGGCTATACTGCAATGTAAAGAAAATGAAATAAAAGAAAAATAAAAAAAAATCTGAAAACAAAAGGCAACCGTTGTGGCAGCAATACCAACATTTTTATTAGGGTTCCTTTAAATGCGTATTGAGATGCGCAAAACATCGATATATTTAATTATGAAAATGTGGCACCTCTTCTAATTTTGTGATTTTTTTTATTTTTGAGAAAAAAAAAAAACAAAAAAAAATGTTTGTTTAGCAGACAAGACATGCCTGATATTATAAGCCAGAGAAGAAGTACCCCATTTATAATTAAAGCTTTTTAGGTATTTTTAAAATTTCGTATATTGCAATATACGATACCCTTTTTTGATATCTTCCCTGTACGATACAGAAAAACCTGGTTGAAGAGTGCTTCTCTCAGGCCTGTTTTGGCGGTTCATCTAAGCTATCTTTACTATTTATACAAAATTGCTAGTATGAACATGATTTGTAACGCTTTGGCGCAAAATATACTGAACCAATTTAAATAATTTCTCTTTTAAAACAACATATTTGTGCTAAAGAAGGTTATAGCATACTTATTTTGCTTATTTTTTTAAAGTTCTATATTATTTTTTTTAGGATTAAGTTTTTGCAAAGCCTCACACAGAAATTATCGTTCGTTTTTTCGTTGCAGATGCTTATGCTGCTTCTTGAGATCTGTGTTGTTATTGTTGCTTTTTTTTATCTTTCTTTGAAGCTTAAAGAAGAAACTCTCTTTAAATTGTTTCTTTTTTTTATTACTTTTGAAGAGAGAATATATATTGAGGGAGTAATTTCATTATATAAAAACAAAGGGACGTGCGCTTGCGAAGCAGTCGGTACCACCAATTTCCTATAAAAAAAAGAAGGTAAGGAGTTGGGAAGGGCTGTTTTTTTTTCTCAAGAAGCGCTTTATGCTCTTATATACTAGGAAATCATATCCGATGCCAATCTAAGCAGAGACAAAAATCAATTAGCTATACAGCTCGTTAATGTATATTGTGTCAAATTAGGTCTGTTAGAGAATTAGAAAGCTAGATTGCCAAGGTATCGAGGATAGTTACTCTGAGCTTGCTTACACCATTTGAAGCTATTTCTTTAATTAATAAAATTCAAGATAAAGGCGTCAAAGGACATTCAAAGCTGCCGTGGGACATAGTCTCAATGCTCCAATCACATCAATACAACAAATTGCTTGCGCTCTCTTTGCCTTTGCATGTGCTCGGCTTTCAAATTAAAGAACCGTAAGTGAAGTAACTTTTGCTTAAAATATTTATCATTATCATACTTAGCTCTCGAGATATTTTCCTGAGGAAATTTAAATGGAACATCCTATACAAAATATTGTGCAAATCGATAACGACGGAGCTGATTTTTTCGTTAACATTTAAAAGGTGATATCAACATAAAAAATAGTAAAAAAGTCCATTTAAAAATTTATGAACTAAAATCAATCGCCTAGCAGAGGACTGATGTTCATGTCAGCAATTGCAATTTTTAATAAAACATTAAGGTTTAAATATCTTCAGACGTTTTATCACAAATTGATAGTTAAATATAGTTCAACACATAATTTATTATTAAAATGAAATTTGCAACAGGGGACTGACGAAATGTTTAAAGTAAATGTAGATTTTATTTTAACCAATTTTTTTTATGGAAAATTGTGTAATTTTTTTTTTTTTAGTTGATGAAAAATTGTGGAATTTTTTATTTTTTTGTTGATGAAAAATTGTGGAAATTTTTTTTTTTTGTTGATGAATTGTAGAATTTTTTTTTTGTTTATGAAAAATTGTGGAATTTTCTTATTGTGTTGATGAAAAATTGTGGAATTTTTTTTTTTTGTTGGTGAAAAATTTTGGAATTTTTTTTTTTTTTTGTTGATGAAAAATTATGGAATTTTTTTTCTTTTTATTAATTAAAAATTGTGGATTCTTTTTTTGTTGATGAAAAATTTTTTTGTTGATGAAAAATTGTGTAATTTTTTTGTTGATGAAGAATTGTGTATTTTTTTTTTTTTTGTTGATGAAAATTGTGGACTTTTTTTTTTTTGTTGATGAAAAATTGTGGGGTTTTTTTTTTTTGTTGGTGAAATATTGTAGAATTTTTTTTTTTTGATGAAAAATGTGGATTTTTTTTTTGTTTTTGGTGAAAAATTGTGTAACATTTTTTTTTAAGCTTTTTTGGTCATTTTTTTCGATACCTTTTATTATGAGCGAATATTATCGATATGCGTAAGGACATCATTATGTCTGCACTTTGATATGTATGTATTTATATGAACTTGCATTAAAAAAGAAAATCAGAAATACTGCAGCCAACAACAACAACAAACACATTAGCATAAAAATATAAATTTTCGAGTTGTATTCGCCACATTAAAGTCCATATGAATCGAAATGATATAAAAAGAGAAGTAGGGTAGGATAACCAACCAAAGAGCGAAGGACTATAAAAACGGCAAAAACATTTTATTGCATTCAACGTCATTTATGGGTGTATTATTACATGCTGTTACAGGATTTCATTTAAAATTAAGTGTTTACAGCGCCCTTTTTGTTATGAATAAGAAAATTTTTGGAAGAAGACCTCATCATAAGACAAAAGTTTTTGTAATGAGTTCATTAAAGTAACTGCATGCATGTGGAAAGCAAAACAAACGATTTAATTTAAAAAATAATAAAAATAACAAAAGATTGGATTATGAATGAAATCCTACTTAAAGTTTATGGACAACAATTTGAAGCTGAACATATGGAGTTTTTTTTATTTTTTCATTTTGAATACGCACTCAGAATATTGTTTTGTATACAGCGAAATGCGTGTGGCACAAATAAACAACAAACATTACGGAAGTGACCCCGTTCCAATGTACATATATTACCAACCCTTAACACTGTCATAGAAAAGTATTGTTATAGCAAATTATTAATCTCAAACGGACACCAAATACTTGCTCATGCGTTTAGTAGCGATAAATTAAAGGATACTCTCCACTCTGTGCTCTGTTGTTGTTGATTTCCTGTACACAACGGTAACAAAGCGCCATCTATTAAAGCCAATTGGTTTCTTATGGAATGGCAAGAAACAGCAGGGCCAGCATAGTTTTCCAATTTCGTAATAAATTGGGGTGTTCCTATGGAAACACTACGCGATGACTACTATTAAGTCAAGGAACTTCTTTTTATTTTACTTTCTATTTTTCCGGTTTATTCTTTTCATGTTGTTTCCCTTTTTGACCCATGCTAACGCAGCTATTTGCACCTTTATGTGTACGTGTGTATTGGTGCTTCAAATTCGTGATATATTGAAACATACAATCTGTGAATAAAAACCCCTTTGAAAAATTTGCTCTATAACGAGCAATGGCCATTGGATCAAATGCAGGATTTACAGTGAGCGAAAAGTTTTCATAAAGCTAAGGAAAATTATTTTTTTTATTAAAAATAAAGAGTAACGAATATTGATTGTTATGTCCCCAGCGGAAAATATATTATAAACAACATCGATGAAAGTTATACTCATTGTAGGCAGTAATGCTCACAACTCCAGCCACAACTGTAAATTCTTTTTACTAAGGGATGGCCGCTTTGTAGGCAACTTGCCTACATCTCTATATACAATGTATAACAAACGAAAGGCAGATTGGCTTAAAACATCGCTTACTAAGTGCCTGTATAGTTTAGCGAGTTGCCTACATCTTCACATACAAAGTATGCAGCCAACAGGCTAGGCCCTTTACATCTTCATATACAATGCAGGCAGCCAGTAAGCAGACCGCCTACAGCTCCATATACAAAGCAGGCAGCCATCAAGCAAACTGCCTACAACTCTTTTTTTACACATGTTGTGCTCGGGGCTGTTGCCCCTTTCAATCTCCCCAGCTACGCTATTGCTGAAAAAATGAAAATTTTGCATTTGCGTTTTGCCACAGTTGAAATAAAATAAGTGATTTTTTTGCTAAATAATGCTAACGTATTACGTGTAATTTTCTGAATTTTGGACTGGAGTAGGAGTTGCCACGCCTATTGTTGCAAATCGGCACAGTTTCGTTTCAGTGAAAGCTTATAGTAGCCAATTTCAAATTTTATTACGATTGCTCGCATAGTTCAGTAAATATTACTTTTTATGGGAAGTGCCACACCTACTGGAGCAGTTCGTCTGAGCTTTACTCCAATGAAAACTTATAACAACAACAACAATTGAGTAAGACTTCATAACTATTACTGCTATAGTTCACCAAAACCATAGCTTAAATTTTTGGCTAAGACAAGTGCCACGCCCACTGTTGCAATCTCACCCAATTTTGAATAGTATCTTAAATTTTACGAAAACTTATAATATCTTAACAAATTTCACAACGGTTTTTATTTGTGAGATGCCACGCCTACTGCTACACGTTTAATAGCAAGATGACTTTTCATATTAAATTTCATACAAATTTCTGCAATATTTTATTTAATATAAACTAACATCATCATATCGTATTCCCTTAAAAGGGTTTTTACAGTTCTCAAGATATAACTTTATAGTTTTGCTTTTCGTATGAGGGGTGCCACGCCCTTTACTGCTTTTTTAGCCACATTAATTTCAGAGATAGCTTATAGCTTATTTCATAACAATTACTTCCATCGAACAGTTAAAATAACCTTTAAGCTTTCTTGTGTATATAGGAGGTGCCACACCCACTGATGCAATCCAATGAAACTTGGCCGAATACAAAAGCCTGTAGTAATTAATGCATTCGTAGAAAAGTTTAAAGCTATCGCATTCATAGTACACTATGTAAATATAACGCTAAAGTTTTTTTCCTCGCTTGGGAGGCACCACGCCCACTGGCACTGCTATATTCCACTTACGGCTTAAAAATACAGATACATTATATTAATTAAATCTGCTATATTAAAATTTATAACGATTACTACATTCTCTCATAATAACCTCTCAAAATTTTGTGGGCGGTGCCAAACCTCTCAACGAATTTTGCCAGCATAGAGACTAAGCATATATAAATGACTGTTCTTAGAGCAACATCTTTAAAACTTTTTTCGTTTTCGAGTAATATTGAAATATGTACCAATAGTTGTAAATTGGCACACCTATTTTTTTGCTGTCGCCCACTTTTGATCCAGATAAAATATCTGAAAAAAAAATTTTTTTCTTTTAAGCTCGATAGTATTTTTCACAGTGTACTAGCGTCCGAAAACAAAACACAACTTTTCTTCACCTGCCCTGCTTTTGTTGGTGTCATTATTTTTCTTTGCTTTTCCAATTCTTGTTGATAATGTTGGGGGTAACATGAGGTCACATTAGAGTTTCAAAAATTGCCATAGCTACAGCGGGTCTGGTTTCATCTCAAGTTTTACGCAGCTGTTCCACAGCACAACACCATGCAGTTTCTGCCACATTTAACACAACTCTCAAGATATGGTATGGTATGGTATGGTTAATGTGACTGCAACAACAAAATCTAACAAAATGACTCCCCATTTTAATATGTCGTCCGTCCGTTCGTCGTAGAAAATGTGCGAAAGTTGACAACACTGAGTGGCGCACTCACGTGATCATTATAAATGTGCATATTTGTTTTTCTTTTTTCTGTGCTCTTTTTGTTTTTGTTTTTCTCTTTTTAAGAAGCTCTACTTCCATCGGCTGAACTCTGCACTAATGCTGACGAAGTGGGATGAAAATTAATGGGTCGGAAAGTGTCGGGATTAATCATGAGATGTAGTGAGTAGCAATAGCAACAATTATGTCAAAAACAGTAAGGCAGGGCACATGACGAGTGGCTGTTTTAAGTTCTGACATTGAAGGACTCCCAAGGAAGGACACAAACGTTTTGTATTTTTGTGGGCATTTGGGGGCTGCTAGCAATGGCCGACTACACTGAAAACCGTTGATAAAAATAAAAATTTTGAGATAGTAGCGATTTTGTATGAAATTAATGAAAATTTTGTTTTTAATTTTATTTTTATTGCAAACAAGAATATTATGATAATTTACATTGGAGATTGAGACCAAATGTCTAAGGAATAAAACCAAACAAATTTAATCAAAATTGGTTCAGTCACTTTTCCGTGATGCGTGAACATTGAAAACGGTTATCATTTTATTTACATAGATGCATTTCATTTTTCTAGCGTGAGTACCAAAAATCGCAACAATCTAAGACGCTATAAAATCACTTTCTCTTTATAGTGTAACTACACTAACACACACATGCTTACTTTTAAGCTTGAACGCCTTTCCATTACTCTGAATGACACTTGTGTCCTCCTTTCGACAAAGCGAAAAAAAAAGAAAAAAAACGAAAAAAAGAAGACACAGCCAACAACTTACACCTGTCCGCAGCAGCGTTTGTTTTAAGCTTTTAATTTATGTGGGTGTTACCAACAAAACTAAGAGGAATTAATGCTGGGCTTAAATTGAAAAAAAAAATGCTCTCTCCCAGTTAGTGAAATTAAAACCAGGCTATGTTCTACTTGTTACTTTACACAAAGCCAGGACACATAAATTTTAAATATTGTTGTCCTGACAAATGTTATTTTGGGGTAACCCATCGTAGTGCACGAGCCTTAGAAAGCAACTGAGTTGAGTGTTTGGAGTTGCTGTTGGTTTTTTTTGCAATTTGGCGTTATCTGCTCCTCTATGTGAGTAGTTGCGAAGTTTTTAAGTGCAAGTACTCAGGTGAATGCGTTGACGTTGATGATGAATTTATGCAACATTGCAGGCAACATGTTGTCATTCATAAAAAATAGTCACCCACATAGTAACTCTCATGAAAAATTTTAAGATGTTTTTCTCGCATTACTGCTTTTAGGGTGTTTGGAAAACTTTTTAAGTGCGACTTAATAGTATCAGCAATAGTACCCTACACTCTGGGTATATTCACTTTGTCATTCTGTTTGTAACACAGCATAGAAGAGGGTGTGGCAGGTAAAAACGTATATGTTACTGACCAAACTAGTTATTAGAACTAGAACTAGTTGTCCCAGGCCAAAATAGTTCATCCAGTTTAGCCTAGGAATTTTAGTATGTTCAGATTTAGTATGTTAGCGTGAGTGGGCGGTCTTCGGCAGTGATTCAGGGCTTACATTCTCCAGTATGTTCAACACGTCGGTGAACTTCCACGGTTCACGTGTTAGACATAGTACAATCAACCGCGCCCGATAGCCACCGCCAAGCTGGCAGTGGACATTATTGGAGGATATAAGCCCTGAGCCGCGGCTGAAGGTTGCCCACTTACCCTGATACACTAAAAATTTCAAAAAATCGGGAGTGAGGCCGTTAAAGTAAATAATAACCCTAGTTCATCCTAGGTTAAACTGGTTCATCCTAACACGCTTCGGATAAACTAGTTTGGCCTACGAAAAACTAGTTAATTCTAAAAGCTAGTTTGGCCGGTATCATATAGTATACGTATATATTCATGATCAGTGTCACCTTCTGAGTTGGTTAAGCCATTTTCGTCTGTCTGTCCGTCTGTCTGTCTGTCTGCCCGTCTATCTGTCTGTCTATCTGTCTGTCTATCTGTCTGTCATATCTGTGAAAATTACGATGACTGGAAAACGAAGATAATTGAATGAAATTTGGGTAAACAGACTACATTTTCTAACATAACTCAACAAAATGAGCGTAGTCTGTACATGGACACGCCTACCGCCCATACAAATATTGTATTTAAAACATTATATTGAGAGACTTATTTGATGTAGTGTAACCAAATTTCTCGTAGGTAAAACATTTCTGAAAAAAAAGTTGTCAAATTCTAACAAGAAGGCGTGGCATCTTCCATACAAGCAAAAACTTCAAAACGTTATACTGGGTGTATTATTTAATGTGATGAAACGAAATTTTTCACAGACGTTAGAAAAATTTCTGGACAAGGATTAGGCAACTTTACACAAGTAGGCGTGGCACCTTCCATACAAGCAGAACATTTAAAAGGCTATGAAGTAAGAATTATTTAAGGTAAAGAAATCAAATTACACACAAACAGCAAGAATGGTACGGAAAAGCACTGGACAAGTAGTATTCAAATTTCTGCAAGTAAGCGTGGCATCTTCCATACAAGCAAATCAAAACGCTATACTGAGTGACCACTAAAAACCTGAAGGGCTTGAAAAGTCATAATTTGTTCATTATCAGTCTTTAAAAAGCATCTCTTAAAGGTTGAAATGGTTTTATATGATGTCCAGCAACGAGTAAAATTCATTAAAACATTCCTGCGTTGATGTCTAGAATTTATTTTCGAAGAAGGGAGGCACGAAAATTAACCTACCTACCTTTCTATATCGATTAAAGAATAGAAAGCATCGAAAAATAAGTACATAATTTGGTTTTATGGATGCCGGGAACTCCACTAGTGATGTACAAAACACATTTTCGTACTTTTTCTATTGATTCGAAAATGAGCACTGAATGTCCCCGAGGATACTTTTGTAGGGCTCACAAGAAATTGTCACGGTCCACAGGAAAAATAGCATAATATTCCATTTTGGGGGTTAGTAAATATTTCTGGTAAAAAATTACCCAAAAATTGACTCCGCATCTGTGGCAAAAGTTAGTAAGTTTTTCGTCAGAATAATATTGTTACGAAAATGTTAGTAGCTACTGGAAAGTACTCAAATATTTGGAATAGACGTAGTAGAAAATAAAATCATAGTGAAGTAGTTAGAAGCAACATAAACAAACGATTATGAACAAAATAATGATGACAGCATTGCCAGCTTAAAGATTTCGAGTGAGTTTGTGAACTTGTATGAAAAATTGTGAACAGTAAATAATGAAGTCATTTAGAACAACGAAAAGTGTGTTTTTTGCGATTGCAATGCAGTTCAGTGCTCGAAATTATAATAAATAATGGTTATAAATTTAAAATAAATTTAAGCAAAATTATAAAAGAGTTATAGGTTGTGCGAAAAAATTTACGCTTAAACCTTTAGAGCACATGGGACAAATGTGTACGACATAAAGTTTTTGCTTTTTGATAACACATCTTTAAAAAGAAAGAGGACTTATGATAGAAGAGATTTTGAGCTAATGCTATTTCTAAACGCAGATACATAATTTTTTATAATTAACCCTTTCATTCCAAAAAAGAAAAAATCATAAAAAATGTTAGCCTAAAAAATTCTTGATTTGTTACTGCAAAACTAAGCTTCTTTATCGGTTCCAAGCTTTTCATTTTCGCTACTTCAGTCATGCGCATTAAAGTGTTAGTTGAAAAAACAAAGATTTTGTCATATTTTACGCTGTTGAAGTGTTATTATTCTCATGAGTTCAATGCTTTAAAATTTTCCAAAATTTTTTTTCTCATACGAACAAACAGACAAACATTCCGTCACTTACAAAAACATTTTAAGATTGAAATTCGATTAATGCGCATCAGAAACCGAAAAAGCAAGAAACGCATTAAATTCTTAAAGAAAATATTACAAAAACAGGACACGCTCAGCGTAAGCAAGCGGCCGGGCTTAGTGTACAACAATGGTAACATGCCAGCATTGTACGTGATCCTGCATGTGACTATGATACGCATACCTGCTGCATTTTAATTCGTAAATTATTGTTGGTTTTTCGCTTTTGTTCCCCTCATGGTTTCTTTAACGCGCAGCAGCACACAAAGGTTTCTTACGTCTGTCAGCAATGCGCATGTTCAACGTATGACTTGATCCTTAACAGAAGAGATCCTCATGATATTGTAACCGATAAAATTTTCAAATTATTGACATTTTTGTAATTAAATTTTTCATGCCTTTCTGAGCGATATTATTACATGGTAGCAAAGTTATCTGTTCTAAGGAAAAAGAAAAAGAAAAAATACGAGTTATCACCAGTTGCCATACGTTGTTGGGCTGGTGTTGCTTGTAATAAAAAAAATGATGTCATAATAATTGCAATTAATTATGTGCTACCCGTATTACCTGTTGTTTTGTAGTTACGCCAGCACAAAGGCCAGTGATAATGACAAATTCTGTTCTGTAACATGTAATTTAGTTAATATGGGTAGGCGTATTAATTATGGTTAGTTAATTGGGGTCCAATTTTGTACTTAACATACGAAATTTTCGTTGTCATACGAAACTTTCATTTAATCTAAAATTTATTTTCATATTTATTTATATTTATATATATTTATATTCGTATTTAAATGTTTTAACTTTTTCAAAACAAATCCGAATTCTCAGAAAAATCCATGAAGGTGACGTCATAAGAAAATTTGCTCTCTCAACGGCAATTTCTTCAATCACATTGAAGTATATTTTGTTGAGTTTCGTTTTGAAAATCGATTTACTCTCACGCTCTCAAAGTGGTATCAATTTCCTCTCTTTTGTGATTTCACCTTATATAATTACACCATGGAAAAAACAAAAACAAAACACACACAAGCACATTAAATTGTCATAAGACAGTTTGTTGTGTTTGCATGCTTGTTTCTATTTGCGCAAATAAAAGACAATACACATACACAAACAAACACATTAAACTGTCATAACACGGTTGGGTGTGCTTGTATGCTTGTTTCGATTTGCGCAAATAAAAAACAAAACCCACACACATAAATACATTAAATTGTCATAAGACAGTTTGTTGTGCTTGTATGCTTGTTTCTATTTGCGCAAATATTTTTTTTTCAATCAATTTTAAAACATTAATAACTCGATATTCAATAAGAAAATTGCGATAATTTTTATTGGAGATTGAGACCACGCGTTTGAGTAATGAAACTAAGCAAATTTAATCAAAATCAATCCCATAGTTTTTGCATGATGCGCGAACATCGGGAACACAGCTTTAAAAGGACGTATAACTCCAATCCATGTCGTTTCTAGTTGCTGAGATATAGCTTTAGTTTCGGAATTTTATTGCCGCACTGTGTATGTCAGAGTAATTTCAGTTGCTGCTTTCGTTTTACAAAGGTTAAGTTCAAAAATACGATATTATATCATTCAAAAGAGAGAAGAGAAAATATAGGGAACATTAATTTGAGGACATTGAGTCTGAGCTTATATTATATGCATTTTTGTTAAGAATTTAAACATACAGCACTTAGGGAATAAAAACAAAATATTCACTCCATCCTACTACTTATATACTAGTGTTTCTTTTAGATTATTTTTGAAGATTAAAAGTAACATTCAATACATACATATTTTAAACATCAAATCAATATCTCTGCAAATTGCAAAATCATGATTAATCATAGCTAAATTTATACTTAAAGCAAAATTTGCATTATTATATTTTCTATGCTGTCCCTTTACATAGCCAATTTTTTTTAGCGAGGAAAAAGTACATAGATAAAAATCTATACCAACTTAAAGGACTCTTCAACAAAATCACAGCTTCAGGCGAAGTTTTTGCAAACTCTGCGCTAAAAAGTTTTAACAATTTTTGTCATAACAAAAAAAAAGTACAGACTAAAACTTCCGAATCAACCACCGAATCGCAATGCTGAGACCAATGATGTGATGGCCAATGGCATATAGGTTAGTAAATATATTGACTTTTTTTGCTGTGCAAATTACAATTCAATTTATGCCAAAATGAAGCAAAACAGCGTTGAAGATTGAAAAAAAAAAAACACTTAAAATGTAGAAAAAACTATAGACATAAAGTGGCACCATCAGCATCACCAATACCAAGTGGTGCGCAAATGGGGAGAGACGTCACAATGCTGTAGCTTCCAATAAATGTTATCATTTTTCATGGCAAAGTTACTCTGCGCGCACTATATGGCAAGATGTTAAAAAAACACTGGGAAGACTGTGAAAAAATCACTCTCAATAAAACATCAAAGTCAACTGCGACGATAAAAAATAATAAAAATCAGATAAATGTGGTATAGTTAGCAAAAATAGAGTGGAGCGAAAAAAAAAGTATAATATTGGAAAATTAAGAAAATCAACAGGAAAGGTTTTCCCAAGACAAAAATATTCGGAAAGAACAGAGCAATCACTAAAAAAATTGTCCATGATAGTGAGGAACGTACACTTAGAGCAAAAATAGCATTGTATGTTTGAAAATTTTATTTTTGATGCAAAGATTCTTAAGAAATTTTTTTAAGCAATTTTAAAACTTTAACAATTTCATACTTTAAAATAATATCGTAATAATTTTTATTGGAGATCGAGACCAAGCATCTAAGGAATAAAACTAAACAAATTTAATCAGAACTGGTTCAGTAGTTTTTGCGTGCTGCGCGAACATCGAAAACAGCTATCCTTTTGCTTATGTAGATTAAATATTTTACCATTTTGAATCAAACAAGAAATCACTTTAAGTCAATGTCGATTCCTTATGAATCTAAATCAAAAACTACTTCTCTTCAATACAAACATTTTTGGCTTTGGCGCTAAGTAAGAAGCGCGTTTATGATGGAATCAAACCATTGATTTTTTCCCTACGTGTAGGTAAAGTTACACATAAGTCATTTCAATGATCAAATCGACGAGATATGGAATTATTGAGTAATTTAGCGCTTTTTTGTTTTTGCTTTCAATTATGTCTTGATAAAAAAGTTTCAATTTCTCATATTTTCATATCTTATATATAATATTAAATCAACTGTGATTCTTAAAATAAAAATTATCATTAATAAATTTTTAGTACTAAAGAAAAATTTATTTTATTTTTTTTTTCCTTTAGAATATAAATCTGCAATATAAAATAGAGGTGTGCATTTAAAAAATCAGAGTTAAACTAAAATTTACCTTGAAAACTAGGTTTAAGTTTAAAAGCAGTGTCACCGTTTTTTGAGCTTATAACTTTTTCCTAAATTATTTAGTATCTTGCTTAGCTCTCGAGATATTGGCTTGGGGAAAATAATAACATTTTCTTAAACTTTTTTTTTTTATAGAAAAAGTTCTTAAAAACTGGTGCTTGTTGGTGAAAAAAGCTTTTAGAAAAAAAAAATTTGTGTTCGTTAAAAATTTAAATTTCCAAAAAAATAAAAATTATTTTGTGTATTCGAAATATTTATCTGCGGTAATTTGACAAATGCTTCATCAGGAAAAATCCTGCAAGAGATAACGTTTGTCATTAATGAAATTGCAAACAATTACCATCGAGCAAAGCCGACTAATAAATGCCACTTTGAACAATCAAACCCGGTGTCCGAAAAAAAGAGGTACTTATTATGGAACACAACGCAAAATCGCGTACAAATATTGACAGCAAATAAAAACAACAAAAAAAAACGTCTGAAAAAAGAAAAGTGGAAAGAAAGAAGACAGCGAAGAAAAAAAAAAAGGTACAGCAGGTGGCATCTGCTGAATCAGCAAATCAGTTATAACTCGATCCAGTTGCACACGATCGTTGAATTGGTACGTTTTTTTTCGCTCGCTATCTCTCTCTCGCCCTCTTCTCTACTTATGAAGATTTGCACCTGCCGTTATATCGGCTGTTAAATCAGTGAAAAACAACAACAGCAAACAATAAAACATTTTAGGGAACCAAACTTTAGCCAAATTGGAAACCTGATCACACGAAAACGACATATGTTCGGCGATCTACGTTGGTGTTGAGCAAGAGAGGAAGAAAACAAAAAGAGGATGATAAGAAAAGCAGAGAGAAAAAAAATTGTGGTAAATTAAACATGCAAGTATGTAGTGTTGTTATTAAGCTGGAGGCTGGACGTATGGCAAAAAAAAAAAAAGTTTTTTTCCTTTCGTGAAGGTTGACGGGTCTTTAGTGGAACTTTTTTTTCTCCTTTTATTTTGTTTTATTTAATTTAATTTTTTTTTTCTTCATTCTGTGAACTTCAGTAGTTCTTTTTAGTGACTGACCACAATTTCAACAGATATTCATCTGTAACCTGAAGTTGTTGGATATTAAGTGCGATTCTGTATTTTTGCCCCCAAGCTTTTTATTTATTTTTTTCCCTTGAGAATTAAAGGTGGAAATGTTGCGGTTATCAATGACTGGCTTTAATACGGGAATTATTTTAAATTAGTTGAAATGCTTTTTTTTGGGGATCAAAGCAGCTGCTTTTTTGCATTGTGTGCAGAATATTAAGTTGCCGTGAGTTTGAAGTTGTGGTAAGAAAAAACGTCTCTTTAAGACAATTCACACAAACTTGCAAGATTTTAAGATTTCAGATAAAAGAAAATAATTTTAATGATAATAGTAATGATGATATTTTTTTCATCAACTGTCAGTGTTTTTTTTTCATTTGTGGAAAAAGTTCTATATAGATCTTTAATTATATTATGATAAATAACTTATTGTTAAAACTTAGCTTACCTGATTAGTCACAGCTCTGAATAATCTGAAAAGAAATAAGAAACATATAGTTTTTGGTTTTTAAAACTAATGTAGTGCTTTTTGTACTTAAAATTATCCCACCCGGCACAAAGTTCACCTATTGTATCTAACTATAGTATGAGGAATGCCGTCCGGCGTACCACCGAAAACGAAATTTCGCTGATTTATCAAAAAACTTGTCGTTTTCGAACTCATTATCGAAGTCGTTTTATAGCAGAGACCATAAATACCAATATCACGTGCCGAATGGATTTCGAATTCGAAACGGACTCGCTTCTTTGTATATCTTATCCGAATCTGTCTCGAATTCGTTTTCTGATAAAATTCTTATCGAAAAAGCGAAAGGATCGTCCGTTTTCTCGGATCCATATCGAATTCGTAACGGACTTTATATACGGATCCATTCCGGAATCCGTTTTATTTAAAAAAAAACGAGTCCGTCTCGAATCCGTTTTATTTAAAAAAAAAGTCCGTAGAGCTCTATTTCGAGTCCGTTACGAATCCGTACATGAAGTCCGTTCCTAGTTCAAGACGGAGCATATAAAAACTGAATCCACGCTGACAGATTCGTAACGGAGAGCTCTAGTTCGAGTCCGTAACGAATCCGTACATGAAGTCCGTTCCTAGTTCAAGACGGAGCATATAAAAACTGAATCCACACTGACAGATTCGTAACGGATTCGAAACGGATCCGCATCCGTTTCTGTGCACATTGGGTAATAATTATTTTCAATAATTGAGGTTAAAAAAAATCACAATGACAGAAAAGACGAAATGTGAGTTTAAGTATACAGATGAGTGTCTTTTGCAGATAGGCGTAGATATTTCACATGAATTTAAATTTTATGATTTTTATTTTAAAAATCAGATGCAATTATAATTTTGGACTTTTATTTTTCAGATCAAAAATAATTTATATTTTGGATTTTTATTTTTTTTTGTTCAGAGATAATCGTTTTTTTTTGATTTTTATATTTTAAAATCAAATATAATCGTCATTTTCTATTTCTATCCCCCGCTAATAGAAACATTATATTTTTTAATTTAATGGCTCTTTTAATTTTTCTGCACCGATCTAAAAAGGTTGCAAATGGATTTTGCTTAGCACTCAAATCTGTACTGCTTTTTGGCTTGTGCGAAGTTTTTAGATACTGTGGTTATACTCTATACGATACTCTTTGATTTTTCCATTGTTTTTTTGATACTTTTTGATGTTCTTCAATACAGTGCGATATTTTTGGATATATTCGATACTTTTCGACATTTAGAATTTTTCGATATGTTGGTAGTTTTCGACTACTACCGATTTTTTCGATGCTTTTTGATAAATTCTGTTATGAATCGATTTTTTTCGATAAGTTTCAACTGATGTAGATTTTTCAAAAAGTTTTGTACTTACCGATTTTTTTCCACAAGTTCGGATCGTTATTGTTCTTTTTTGATATCTTTCACTAGTTTCTCGACTTTATCTAGGTTTTAAATTAACGCATTCTTCGAAACTCGACTCTTATCGTGTTTTTTGTGAAGTTTTTTGACTTTTATCGAGTTTTTTAAACTTAACGAAAAAAATCGAAAAAATACTAATGTTCGCAAGCAATCGATAAGTTCAAAGAAAGTCAAAATCTGTCAAAATACATCAATTAAAGTCAAAAGTATCAAAAAAAAACATCGAAGAGCAACACTGCTGCACATGGAAGCGACCCCTTACACCTTGTGCAACTATTCTAGTTGACTTGCCTAAAGTCTTTGGGTGTTTAACGTGGACTCCTGCCGGATAGGCTTAATTCCACAATGTGCCATTTCATACCGGAATTCAAAGTAGGTATCGATCAGCACCCCCCTGATATGCGAATCAGCCTTTAACATACATATGTAGGTAACCAAATAAAGTTATGCTTAAGAATACAACTTCACCCTTGGCTTGGGTAGAGACTCATCTTAATGTCTCCGTCATGAAATGGGACACGGCACCACTCCACACTGAGCTCTATTCAACCACAGCCATCACGGTGTTTCCACAAGCGCATACCGCACTTGATACACCCATAAAATTCTTCTCACAAATACCGGGCCGAAACTGAATTCCGAGGGGATCCTGACAATCCGTGGTACCAGATAGTACAAACCTTTATCTTTGGTCAGGATAAGTACAAAGTACTCGTATTTTAGATCAAATTATTAACCTTTGGGGGTTGGAAACCCTCATTAACTTGTTTAAAGAAGGCCACCACACCACCATATAGCTGCAGTGTACAATCTGTAAATAATACGAGCATCAAGACCAACAATGACCTTCGTACTCTTTCTTCAATATCTAGTTTCCAGCTTAGTTGTCTATCCAATAGCTAACCAAGCTCCCAGCACTACCTTTAATTTGCAAAAATTAACATGTCCATATGAATTTCTTAACTTTAAGCATAACTTTCCAAAACTCCAAGCAAATGTGAAATGCCCTTAAAAATTAGAGCACATCCAACATTTGAGTTATGAATTAATAAAACAAATCCTCCTTTTGCCAGCTGCAAATAACATTAAGTACGAGTAGTTCTCAACTTAAATGGGTTATCGATTATTTCATTTATTATTAAAACATTTTAAAATTCACATATGTCCATACTCAACACAAGTTATGACTTCCTCGTATACCATAAACTATGGTAAGATATGACACGTCACATAGATGTGCCATTAAAAAACTGCAGAAAAAAAAACCCATAATAACGAATATTTAATGACAGTAAAAATGTCAAAGTTTAAGGCTATGCGGCATAGACATTTTATTTTGATTGCATGTTGTAGTGTTTCGATTTTTCTTCATCTAACTTACGTGTGTAATATACGTTTATATTCCAAAAAAAAATAAATTTCTGCAGTTTATACTAAGAATTTTTCGAAATGGGGTGGCTAGGTTGCCACCTTGTACTTGAAACTATTGCTACCATAACCATTACACTGCAGAAATCACCGGATATTTCATAGAAATTCATTCCATTGTTCGTATTAAAGTATAAAATATTTTGTCAAGTGTAGCCATAGTATCACCATAACGTAATCCCAGCTAAGTCTTTACTTGGAACTCTTTTGTCAACTTCTCTGTGCTCGCGTACTCTGCCAAATACGTGTTAGCCGTATTCGTGCATGCCTTGAACTTGAGGATTTACTGTTGCTCAGAGTAACGTAGTATAAGGGTGGTTGTTGGTTGTGGGCTGTTGGTGGGGTTGGTCCGTCCGTCCGTCTGTTGTTTTCTTTGGTGAGCTAAGAAAACATACATTTGTTCGAAAGAGCCCAAGGTAAAGACGTTGAAAAAGGAAGTAGTAAACGGCAATATGGATCGATAAATCGAAATGTTTTTTTTTTCTTTTTCTGCTTCTGTCTTCTTTTTATTGTGACGCGTTGTCAGTAATGCATGTTAATGAAAGGCTCAACTTATTGGGTTATCTTCGTGTTTTTTTTTTCTTTACTATATTCCTTAACGTTTTTATCACGTTTTATTAAGTTTAGTTATATCATGTCAACTGCACTTAATGTTGGCAAATCGTTCGCTAATTTGATATAAAGTCTGCTTGCACACTTTGCTAAAAAGTTGTCAACATAATCGGCTTTGCGAAATGTCTTTTTCGAGTAACAAAAGCTTAAGAGGCGCGTTTTTTATTAAATCAAATAACTTAAGGTATATGATGTAAGTGTGAACATATGCGCTGTTTTTAAGTAAGGGAATAAAATTGGGTTTACACAAAAAAAATAGGCCAAACAAAATTCAATATTTTATGACTCATATAGAACATAGCCCAAAATCTTCGACGTTAATTAATGAATCATTTAATTATGGTTCTCTGCTCTGATTTTCCTGAAATTTTCGCATCTTTGCAAAAGTCTGCAATGAAAAATTTAATACGGGTGCGTTAGAGTTTAGCTACTTCATCTACTAGCCGTCTTAGCTATTTGGCTTGAAGCTTTAAATTAAAAATAAATTTTGAATATGAAAAATTATGCTTTCTATTTTATTTTTTTACTAGCTAATCCCCGTGACTTTGTACGCGTAGCCTATAGCTTTTCTTTCAGACATTTCACAATTTTATTTAAAATTTATAGTAAACAATTTATTAAATTGACATGGGAACGACAAAAAACAAAGCACACACACTAAGTAATACATTCAATTCCTATTCAACGATTTGTTATGCTAACATGCTTATTTCCATGTGTGAAATTAATTTTTTAGCAGTTTTAAATCTCAAATATTTTGATATTTAACAGGAATATCGTGACAATTTTAATTGAAGATTGAGACCAAACGTCTAAAAAATAACCCGAAATAAATTTTATTGAAATTGATCAAGTAGTTTTTGTGTGATATGCGAACATCGAAAATAGCTATCATTTTATTTATATGGATAGTTCTTTCTTAGCTATTTTACACTTTCTCAACATAATTTTTTCAATCATTTTCAAATTAAATACTATTTTATAATATATATTTTATTGATTATATTAAATATAAAGTCCATTAAGTGGCCGCCTCTGGTCGTGATGTTTTTCATAACAATTTTCCAGACTCCAATCTCGCCGTCGTTCATGAACATTTTTCAAGGCGCTGCATATCAAAAGATGTTTCATTATTTGTTATATTGGGAAAGTTTTTGGGTTTGCAGACATATCATTCATTTGCTCTTGCTCTTGACTGAGTGATATATGAACAAATAATGTCTCAGAAAGTATTTCATATATGAATAGATATCATTCTAGTAAAAAAAGTTTTAGATTCATAAAACATAACTTTCTTCAAACCTGTACTAATATTTCCTATAAATTTCTTATAACAGTGAACTTAGCTTAGCTCTATTTGCTAAATAAAGTATTCGTGATTTTTCCATCACTTGTATTTCAACATATATTCATTTCACGTACATTTACAATCGCTGGTTCTATTTACTGTATATATATTAATGATTTGGCATATGTTTTCTTTATGTTTACGACGAAAATTTCCAATAAAATATTTATTTTCTCTCTTTTTATATTTCCTTAACATTAATCAATAACATAACGCTTTATTTTAGTATTTTTATATGATTTTTTATGACAGCTGTCAAATGTTAGTGCCAGTAAATTTATTTTACTTTTATATGAGATTGTGTTGAATACATCGTACATGTTGAACGATACCATAAGAATGTTTTGTATTTACTTTTAAAGAAGTTTATAGACTTTAGTTTTTTTTATGTGATAATATCTCAACAAAAGCTTAAGAAAAAAAAACTGACAGAGTTAAGGTGTATTAAGCTACACTAAGTAATAGATCGAATTTATACCAAAATAATCAAAGCATTTTTGTCTCATATTTAAAAATTATTATTTTGCACAGTGACTTTTTCTCAGAAGTAAATAATATGCTGGGCACATTTTCTCAAAAAAGTGTTGAAAAACTATATTTTGAACTACAGCACCTTACATGTGCGTTGCATAAATTTAATTTCTGAGAAAAAGTTGTAGTGCTTAAAAATATCTTCCAAATAAGGTACATATCACTAGTGACAACAGTGATATATTATTTTATCACAGTGATATATCACTGTTGAACAACGGTGATATGTATCTCATTTTAAAGGTAATTTTGAGTACTATAATTTTTCGTAAGAAACTAAGCTTGTGAATTGCATACGTGAGGAGCTATAGCACAAAATGTGTTTTTTTCTTACAGAAATAGCTAAAATAATAGTGATAATTTAATTTTTTTGTCTCAAAAAGTGTTTTCTTTACAGCTATTTTGATTTCAAATCATGGCTTTATGCAACTTACTTAAAGCAAAATACCTTTTAGAAAATTTCAGCTGTTACCTCAGTGCACTTACGCATCTTTTTCTACAACTATTTCCTAAATGTTGCAACACAATGCTTAAGTTGACATTTTAGTTTAAAGTTTTCCATCTTCACAAAAATTTGCATCAATAAGTTTGCACAAGTGTTGCCATTTCCAAAAAAAAAAAATAAAAAATTATGCATAAAATTGTAGAACAACACAAAAAGTTTGAATTTCTAAGATGATGCTTATTAATTCTTAACTTTTTCACAAGCACACACTTTGCTTGGCTGTTCGAAGAAGAGAAAAATACAAAAATTTAATGCAATGGAAGTTAAAATTTTATTAATAAAGCGTACTCGTACATAAAATGCTGTAAAATTTGCATACTCATTTTATTTTTTTGCGTTCTACAACTGACATGTCATTTTATGGATAAAACGGATAAGCAGGATATGCGAAATTTTTGTCATATTTTTTACTTTTTATTTACGAATGTCATATCTTGCTGCTCCTGCTGCCTTTATTATGCAAATTATTTTTGCGTAAAACTTTCTGCGGATTCTTACATAGAAAACATTGAGAATTGCGAACTGCGAGAACGACTGAGTGGATTGGATGACTTGTAAAAGTCGTAGAATTCTTATTCTTATTATATTTCTTATTTCACCTTATTTCATCTTACGACTGCTGCGTGACTTTTGCAAATTTTTTAGTGTTCTTGTTGTTGTTGTAGAAATAAAATGTCATGAGGTGCAGCGTAGTCTTACGTATAACAAAGATTTGCTCCCTCGACTTGTATCCTTACGACGTGTAACAACGGTAGCTAGCAGCAGCGGTAGGTTTATAATCAGGCGTTATGTTGTCTGTTATGGCGTGTGAATGAGCACAATTTGATTAAAGTCGCACATACTTTTTTATGTAAAATCATGACGTGACAGCTTCGCACAGAAATTTTGCACACTTTTTTATTTGTTATAAATAATTATGAATTACTGCAGACAGACAGCATAAGAATATGATTTTAATTTTAAATGGGAAATATTTTGCAATTTAATTTAATAATAAATTGAAGCAACTTTAAAGGACTAGGTTTCATTTTTATATGGATTTTTTCTTCCATTTCTGAAAACATCGAACAATGATTTATTTGCATATATCAAGACTTTGTAATAGCCAACAAATTATATATTGGATGTAGGCAAAATAAATATTTGATATAAATGAACATTCTACCCAATTACAGAAATTTGGATAAATATACTAAGTAAATCATATAATCATTTGGTAATAGTTACCAAATAACTAGGGCCAAACAAATATTTCTTTGCTGCAAACATTCACATGAATCACCAAATCTTTTATATGACAGAAGAAAAATCGTTTTGTTGTTAACTTACACATTTATTTTTCCGGAAATGAAAAAGCTCACGCATGTGTCAAAATATACACATATGTGGCCATCCATTACCTACGTGAGTCAAAATAAGGGGGAGGGGGTCCGACAAAATCTCACAAAGGGGTTCAATTTTTCATTAATTTTTCACGTTAACTTTTTTAACGCAGAGAGTATATATTGTTATAGTCTCACGGAAGGGAGAGGGGCGGGGGGTACCGCCAGAACTCGCCAAATCTCACCAAGGGAAGAGGGTGGATCCGAATTTTCAAAAATACACCGTAATTAACGGACGGCCCCTATGTATATGTATTTATATAAAATATACTGCTGGCGGAACTACACTGCCGGATAAAGGGCATAACCAAGAAACAAACGAACAGAAGATGGAACCTCACCGCCGGGTACAAAACGTGACGAAACATGTGGCCTAAGCTGAACCTAGGAAGCAAACAAACACTCTTAAGGTTCAGCAGAAGAGAGTTTTTGTGGAAGTGCTGAAGGGGCACTGTTTATTGGCCCTATGGCTGCCAGATATGGTGTTCATTTCAAAGATTTCTGCAGCAGTTCTGGAGACGAAGAGGAAGATGAGACGATTAAACATCTACTCAGCGAATACCTGGGGCTAATGAGGCAACGAACAAAATATTTTGGTTCTGCTTTCTTTTTCGGTCTTGAGGAGCTAGCCGAGTTGGAACTCACCAGCATACGCAACTATACCAAGGGTTCTGAATGATTCACGTACATTCAATAAGATAATTTCAAGAGAAGGCAGGGGACATAAACATTATATGCATCAAGCTAATGTATTGTTGATTTTGTAATATTCCGCTAGATCAATGCTCGGTAGAACTCCACTAGTAGGTGTGGCACCTCCCATAAAAGTAAAAAAGTTTTAAATGACATATTAACTGAACTATGTGTGTTATCACGATGAAATTTTATATCATGATAGTGGTCGCGAACTTTTAAGTGGAAAATAGTAAAAATAACATTTTTCAACTTCATTTTTAACGCAAACAACTTTAGATTCACTTTCAATTTGAAAAGTATTGAAAATAACATTTTTTCATTTCACTTCAATAGTAAAAAACTTCAAATTGTAATTTGAATTTGCAAAGTATTCGAAATTCACTTTTTTATTTTATATTTAACATTTTGCCACTTTGAATCAAATATGAAATCACTTTACATCAATGTGGATTCTTTTTAAATCCAAATTAAAAATGTTTCTCCTCAATTTAAACATTTTCAGCCTTGGCGTTAAATCTTAAGCGTTTGTGGTTGAATCAAACATAAAATCATTATTTATTGCCCTGAGTATACAAAGTGTAATCGCTTGACGCTTGCGCACGCGATCCAAATCATCGCCTCTGCGTTTTTAATATATAATTTTGTGCATGAACTTAAGTGTAAGCTCTTAATTAATTTCTTTTTGCAAGCAAAATTATGCATGAACGCTGTATAAGTCCTACTTAGTGGTCTTCAATAGCAAAAACTTTTAACCTAATACTGCTCTAAGCTTAAAAACCATAAATCATAAGCTAAGCATTTGGTGTTAACTTTCATGCCACATTACGTTGCCCCTTACTCTGCCCGCGACAATCGTTGACATAACGCCTAGGGTGTATGTAAATGACACTCTACCAACCCGATTACGATTTCATTTCATTTAATTTTCAACACACGTGTGCACTACGTTGCAGTTTTTCCATAAGCTCCAACTAAACTACGGTCTTAGCCACAGGCAAAAATGGTAATGTGCTGCAACAATTGCAACAACATAAACAATAACAACGTTAAGTGTTGTAAGCCGCTTTTGTTACAATTGTTGCAGTTTTGTTTTTTTTACAAAAGACTGAATGATGAGTGTCGAAAAAAAAATTGCAGACCGCATAATCCACTTGTAAGCATAACTCACATGTCTGTCTGTCTGTCTCCCTATTCCCATGACAGTTTGACTGTTTGGTATTTTGTTTATTTTTTGAACACTACGTCACAAATGTCAAATGATAAAGTCGAGTCAACGAGTTAAAGGCAATAAGCAACAAAAAACAGCAAAAACAAGGGAGCAACAGTTTAGCAACAGCAAAAAAAAAGAAGGGGTGATACTTAATTGTCTTCTTAACAAAAACAACAACAGCAGCAAAAAGGATAACTGCAACAACCACAATATGTGGCAGCAACATTCAAACGAAAAAAATGGGAGCAAAAATGCGAATTCTCAAATTTTCTTTTGCTGGCTGTTGTTGTTGTTGTTCATCATTGTTGCCACTTCACTTAAGCACCCCATGAGCACAGCGTTGTGTTGCTCATAACGCCCAAAGGCGGCGGCAATACACGCTGCACTGCAACTACAAAAAAATTGCTGCAATTGTTTTACATTGCTACTGTTGCTATTGCTGCTACTGTTATTGCTGCTGTTTGTGGTTTTATTTAATTTTTTTCATTATTTTTGTTGACAATTTCTTACTCTGTTGTTGTTACTGTCACTGTTGTCGTTCCTTTATTTCAGTGTCATTTTGTTTTATAAACTTCATGAAGTTGGTTGCGGTTGGTTTAGCAATGCGCGCGCGAGTGACATCGCACAGTGGAACGAGTAAGAATTTCTGGTTAACATTTTTATTGTTGTTTTTTTCAAGGATTATTGAATTATGATATGACTCGTCATTGATATTACGCCGTTAAGTCACCACAACAAATGTAACTTACCAAAAAATAAACAACAAAACTACTACAGTTTCACTAAACAAACATAACATACCAACAAAGCCGGCGGGGAACGGACACAAAAATGAGTCAGTGGCAGCCTAAATTTCGAGGCGAACACACTAACGTTCTGTTTTTGAAATTGATAAAAAATTAAGATTTGTGAATGACTTCATCAAAAAATGTTGCGGCAGTTTCTAAGATTTTGTAGAAATACAGTAAGTCGATTCAAAGCTCTTCATACAGTGTTGAATTAAGGTAGAGCTAGGAAAGGCTATAGCCCCCAGCTCAAGGGGGCTCCCATCCAGCGCTTAATAAAGGTAATTGCAAAGGGTTTTGGCTTGCGCTAAGACACGCACGAAGCCATGCGGCCCAAGTTGACAATAGCAAGACCTATTTTTTTTTTTTTTTTTTGGTTGGTCACTCAGTGTCAAAATAAGTACAAAAAAACCATACTAGGCGCCTCAATATGTTTTTCATTATTATTGTTATTTTATAAATGGATAACTTTATTTTTGTTTAACTATAAGGGGCTCCTTTCCAGGTTTTAGTTCCGGGGTCCGAAAAGCCTTAAGTTGGCGCTGACTCTATATAGTACTTTTAAGATGCTTAATTTGGATCCAGTTTTCCAAGCATTTGAGGTGAATTGAGGTGCTTTTTTACTTAAGTTCTTGACTTCATAATCATAAATAACCGAGTTCTATTTAGACCACAATAAATTTCGTTTGCGCAAGATGTTCTTTTTCTACTGACATTTCTATTTAAGGATATCAAAAGCCATTAGCTCAAAAGAAGCAGACATGGGAAACATTTTAAGCCGCTTTAACTTTTTTTATTCTGTTTTTTTCCTTATGGAGCATTCCACCAACACAACATTTCCTCTATTTACTTACGTTTCTGCTTCCACACCAATATTTGTTGTCAGACTTCAGTTGGTGATTTCCGCAACGTATGTTAGGTTAGGTTAAAGGGATCGCTTGATATAGCAAGTTTCTCTCGGAAACAGTTTGCCCATTGTGATACTATATATATGTTCCCCTCCTTTCTCCTTAAAAATTTCATTGACTGCGCGTGAACCCCCCAGAAGCCTTGGTGAAGTTAAGGATGCTTGCAAGGCTAGTTCTTCAAGGCCAACAAAGAACGCAAAACCAAAATATTTGGTTCGTTTCCTCATTAGTTACAGGCATTCGCAGAGCATTCTTCTTCGTCGCCACAACTCCTGCAGAAATCTTTGAAAGGGGCACCATATTTGGCCGCCATATGGCCAATAACACAGTGCGCCGTCAGCACTCTTACGACAGTTCTTAACTCTACTCTGCTGAGCGTTAAGAGAGTTTGTGTCCTTCCTAGATTAAGTTTAGGCCACATGTTTCGAGACATCTGGTGGTAAGTTTCCACCTTCTGTTCGTTTATTTTTTGGCTATGTCCTATATCCGATAGTATAGTTCCGCCAGCTGTATATCCTAAGATCTATAACTTGTTGGTTCTCCGGTTGTTCTGATCCTCTTTTGGCACATTCGTCAGTTTTCTAATTTCCGGAAATATTCTTATGACCCAGCACCCAGCAGAGCTCTATAGTATGTTGTCGGATTGAACATAGTGACTCCCTGCAGTGCTCTACTTGCGCAACGTAAGTCCAGTTCATTTTCATTTTCCCTCGGAATTTGAACGGGCTTGGATGGTATGATGTTCTGTCATTGAACTTTTATGGGACTTTTACCAAGTTTTCTATGTGTCAATCTTCAGGTATGTTGTCCTTCTTCCGCGAATTTGAATAAACATCGTGTAACTGGGGTTATACGGAGAACTACTGATATGCTTTCAACAATTCGGCACTTGTGTGAACTACGCCCGCTGATTTCTTGTTTAATGAAGATGTCACAATGAAGCCTTTATCTTTATGAAAAAAACTATCTAATAAGATATAGATTTTTGTGTTTTTTTTTTTAAGAATACAAGGTGTCTGCAGCAACATCGCCTGTTACAAACTTTCAGCATTTTAATGTTTTAATGTTTATTTTTTCTGCATTATGTGTAAGGAACATCAATATATCACTGTTCAAGCTTATGCAGTTTTAAAGCAGTTACACAAATCCAATGTAAATTAAAATTAAAAACGTTGCACTTGACCACTGTGCGATCCACAATTTTTTTTTTCCTTATTATAACAATGTTGTTAGTGGTGCCAAAAGTGCTACCCCGTATATTCAAGTAGAAACCGCTGATGTTGCTACTAGCGCACTTAGCAATTGTTTTTATTTTTATTGTTTTATTTTCATTATTATTGCTAGTGCTGCTGTCTTTTCGCATTTCGCTATTTTGTTACACTGCATTTTTCTGCAACTTTGCCACAATTCCTGTGGTATTAACCACAAACTCTTAAAAGGATAATGAAATTGTAATCATTTTTTATTATATTTGTTATTATTGCAAACATTTTTAAAAAATATTTTTTTAAAAATAAAAAACATTGCACATTTTTGTGGAATTTTAGCTTTTCATTTGGTTTTACTGTTGAGATAAAAAAATTTAAATATTTTGCACTAAATTGCATTTTAGAAATTTTTAATTATTTTATTCATATTACTTTTGTCATGTATAAGAGAAAATGATTAATATTTTTATATTGAGAATTGGAGATAATTAAGAAATATAAATAAATAAAAAAGTAAATATTTTATAAGAGTGAACATATCACACATTCCATGGAATCGAATAATATTATTGGATTAATCATATTTGGTAATAATCACCTAATTATATTTGAATAATTTTAATTAGTCATATCATATGTTTGGCAATAAGTACCAAATGATAACTTTGTTGAAAAAAATATTTTTTGTTACCAACATTCACATGTTAATAATTACCAAATCATGTATTAGGCTGGAAAAAAATGTATTGTCGCTAAAGTTCTATTAAAATCGATTTAGGTAGAAGATATATATATATAGTGGATGCCGTTAGTATTTACATAATCATAAACACCTGAGTTGTATACCAAGCCGTATTTTATCTTAGACTAGTCTCCAGATATCTTGCTCACCGCAAATTTTGAGGTCGTTTACGGCATTGCACTTTTTTAACTTATTGACGAATATTTTTGGACCAAAATTTCAGTGATAAGTCTTGAATAATTATACTTTAATGGTGTGAAAAAAATGTTGGTCTAAGATAAAATGCGGCTTAAAAAAACAATTTTAAGAAAGTGTCATATTATTTTTCGAAAAACTCCCGGGAATATGTTAAGAATTGTATAGTATTTACATTAATATAAAGTAAAATCAAATAGAATTAGGATTACCAAATACAGTGAAAGCTCCCGTCGCGGACAGCTCCCGCAGGCGGACATCTCTCGTAGCCGGACTAATTTCTTGGTCCCAAGTTTTTCGTTATGTTTTTAGAACAAAATACATTCCGGTGGGCGGACGCTCCCTTGGCCGGACGCGGACACTACATTTATACACATTTCATACAATTCATCTCTGCTGGCGGACAAAAAAGACATTCTATTCTGTCATTCAGGTTGTCGATTGTTATTCTTTAAAATCTATTTCTTTGTGTGGTGTTGAGAGTAAAGTTTTCTCAAGTGGGCACAGAAAAAACCAACTTATTATACTTAAACTTTTTTTGCATAACTTTCGAAGATTTATTGATCAATATTAACTTATAATTTTTTTTTGCAAAATTTGGATTTTTTAAAAAGTTATGAACAAGTGAATTTTTATGTGGGTGTTTTTTTAAATTGCGATTTCTCAGTAAATATTGGGAGAAAGTTAATGAAATTTTCGTGATAGGACAAAAAATGTTTTACAATTTATATAAAACTAGCATTACCCTATGCGCATCGCTGCACCTCAACCGTGGTGTATATTCGATGTGCAGTCTGCGTGAAAATTCTATTTAAAAATACTTTTGTATTAGGACCACCCTTAGTATGCACCCAAATTAAAATTTTTACAACCAAAGCAGTGGCTCTTAATATAAAAACCACGTGGTGTAAATTCCATGAGAATCAATTAAGCGGTCTTCGAGAAAATGATATTTAAAAAAATTTTTGTGTGAAAAGTTTTGTAGCCTAAGCTATGCCTATTAACATAAGAGCTACGTGGTGCAAGTTCGGAGTGAATCGACTAACCTGTCGTCTTGAAAATGATACTTAAAAATATTTTTGTATGAGGGTCACCCTAACTATGCACCCTTAATAAAATTTTCTTAAGCTTATCTGTGCCTCTTAATATAAAAGCCATGTGGTGTAAGTTCCAAGAGAATCGATTAAGCGGTCTTCGAGAAAATGATATTTAAAAAAATATTTTTGTCTGAGGGCCACCCTAAATAAAAGTTTTGTATCCTGAACTATGCCTCTTAACATAAGAGCTACGTGGTGTAAATTCGGTGTGAATCGACTTACCAGTCTTTGTGAAAATGATATTTAAAAATATTTTTGTATGAGGGCCACCCTAAGTTTGCACCCTAAATAAAACTTTTACATTCTAATGTGTGTCTCTTCACATAAAAGCCATGTGTTGTAAATTACATAAGAATCGATTCAGCGGACTTCGAGAAAATTAGAGTATTGAAAAA
Organism: Tricholauxania praeusta; assembly: GCA_949775025.1. NCBI lineage: Eukaryota > Metazoa > Arthropoda > Insecta > Diptera > Lauxaniidae > Tricholauxania > Tricholauxania praeusta. Next base: position 157,071,964 of record OX459029.1, read on the forward strand.
ATATTTTTGTGTGAGGGCCACCCTAAATAAAAGTTTTGTGGCCTAGGCTGTGCTTCTTAACATACGAGATACGTAATGTAATTTTTTTTTTTTATTTGAATTGTATTATTGAAATGTACTTTCTTCGACAGCTCCCGCAAGCGGACATCTCCCGTAGGCGGACGATTTTGTTGGAACCGTCGGTGTCCGCCTACGGGAGCTTTCACTGTATACATATACTAAAAATACCATTGGATTTGGAAATCTATTCAAGCGACTCATATTTCATAGATTTCATATTTAGTCCTATAACTTTCAATTGGGTTATAGTAATATCTACCAAAATTTGTTGATAGTTAACAAATATTTTAAATATTCCTCAACCAAATACATTTATTTGAAGAAAACATTTACTTTTCTCAGGTTTCTGAAATAGGTGGAGTTTAATGATATTTAATAATATCGTACTATATTTCATTATAATCCGAATTTCAGAGATAAAATTTGACTTCAAAAATTTTCCACAAAAGTAACACCAAAAAATACATTAAAACCTTCTGCAGACAAATTTGCTGTCTTTACCAAGCATTTTGTGATACGGCTGCATTTGCTCTGAACAAATTGCCCGTAGCTAATTTGTGCCTGGACAGCCACATAGTTTAAAGAATGTAGCCGAGCTCTACTCTCAAGTGAAAAATTTTGCAGCAATGGAATAAACAGGTACCGGATTTCAATTCAGCGACCCAAAATCTCTAAGAAAATGTTACTATGTGTAACTTAAAAAAAATATTTTTAAAAAAATCTTGTGTTACTTTTTAGGGTGGAACTCAAATTTCGACGCACCTTAACTTAATCAAATCTATATAAATAAAATGATAGCCGTTTTCGATGAACGGGATTCACGCAAAATCTACTGAATCAATTTCGATCAAATTGTTTTAGTTATCTTTCTTAGACGCTTGGTCTTGACATAGAATTAAAGTTATCACGACATTCCTCTTGAATTTAAAAATATTAAAGTTTTAAAATTGCTAAAAAAATTAATTTCACACATAGAAAGAAGCATGTAAGCATAACAAATCGTTTAATGGCAAGTTAGTGTGTTAGTTAGTGTGTGTGCGCTTTGTTTTTATATGGCAATGCAATGGAAGAGAATATTCAAATTTTACACTCGCTCTCATTCTCAATTTGTCAACGCAGCAACGCGGAATTCGTGAACAATGAAAAAGAAATTACAGTACGTTCACACATAGAAAACATACATGCTGTCCTAAATGGCTTGACAACATGTGTGACTGTCAATATTGCTTTGCGTTCACATTTTCGTGCATGCCATCAAACATCAATTGCAGAACAATTTATGAGCGTCCACATCGAAGTGAACTGCATGAAATCCTACTTAAAATGAAAAATGTTCACTAGGCTTGACAGTCAGTTCACACAGGTTGTATGGTTGGACAAGCCAGCAGGTAAATCAACAATTTTTGAAATCCATCCAACATGTGTGTCAAGCGGTCGTTCCTAGAGTTCACATTATCGAACATTGATGTTGGACAACATGTGTGATAATGTGTACTAGGCTAATTGAATGTGTTAGTTTGTGTGTGTGCTTTGTTTTTGTCTTTCACATGGCAATGCAATGGAATATTTATGGAAGAGAAAACAACAAGAACTCTAGATCTGTGAAGAAGAATCCAAAATTGACTGTAGTTCTATTTAAAAAAAAATTAAATTGTTTGCCGTCGCAGAAAAACAGGCCACGCGTACAAAGTCGCGTGCATCTGCTAGTCATTTCATAAGAAGTTTTCTTTAACAGAAATCGATTTGTTTTTATACCTTATCCTTCCGGACTATTAACAAGATTAGAAGCGTTTGCTTAATATATGAAAATAGTTTTTTCCGTGTAAAAACAAATTACTTTGCTGTTGAAAAATTGGATAGCATATCCCAAAATTATAAGATGTACGTAAATATAATTTTTGTTTTTTGCAAAATTTAATTGACACAAATTTTCTCTACGTAATATGCATTAGCATTCATTAATTATTTAATTTTCAGTTTTTTGCGGGATGCTATGTCCTGTATGTGTCCAATTAGATAAAGTGAATTGACATTTTTAAAAAATTAAGAACGAGTAGCTGGTGATAATCAATTTAATAAGCATATTGGTTTAAAAAATGGCTGTGCATTTATTATTTATTTTTGTACATTATTTATGGAAAAGTAAAATATTTGTGTAAAATCTACTACAAAATAAATTTTTTTATGTGTTTTTTTTTTAAGCAGCCAACAATCAAACTTTTATTTTATTATTGAGCGTCAGAAGATCAACAAAAATGCTTTAGATATAAGTGTACTAAGTCATATCGAAGCTGAAATATTGGCGTTTGAGTTTAAGTTAGTTAACATGACGTATGAGCAACATTTAATTGGTAACATACTTAGAAGTCAAATCACAAAATAAGAGTAGTTTGCTATCAAAAGCCGATCTTTTTATAAAATCGAGTTAGCTCTTAATGTTAATCACCCCAGGAATCCAATGATGCTGGTTGTTTTGTTTTAAGCCCAGCATAAATACCTTAAAAAATGGTTTGAAAAAACGCGACTTGCACAGAGTTTATTTTCTTTCAAAATGCCAAATGAAAAATTACCATAAGCGTTATGGAAATAAAGGACTCATATGCTATAATCAGTTCTGTTGTAACTTTAGAGCTAAGTTTCATATACATATTTTAATAAATAATTTCATTTTATATTGCAAAATCTTATGCAGCTTTTTATAAATTAAATTTCTACTTTGAAAAACAGTCAGTGCTCAAAAAATTCATTATGCAAAAGTTTAATCTATATAATGCAAGAAAATTACTTATGTACATTCCATTTAAAAAAAAACATTTAAATAAATTCAATTTTCAGTTTTAGAAAAAAAAGGTATCATATGCAAATTTTTAAATCCAACAAGAAAAATATACCAACGTGAATTATGGATATTAAAAATTAAAACATTAAAATTGCCACCTCTCGGAAAACACCAAACCAATGTTTACAACTTCACTCATTTAGTGGGAGTATCTGGATGTTTTATGTGCCCAAGAGTGCTAAAGGGAAGCAGAGGGTTATTAAGCTGTTAAATAACAACCCCACTGTTGATGAGATTTTTACATTTTCACATTTTTGTTTTTGGCCATAGCTGACCAGGCAAAAAAAAAAGAAACAACAATAAAAATTTTAAAACAAAACCACACACAAAAATCAAGCGTCAACTAGAGGTTCGACCCCCCACCCCCTACACCCAAAAGTGGGCATTATTTGCATTATGCTTTGATTAAAAGTGTTGTCAACAAAAAAAAAAGTGTACAAAACGAAAAAAGTGTAGTAGCAAAAAGATGCGAGCAAAGTTAATAGTTTTGTAAACTGAAGGAGGCACTGCAGCTGCGTTTACGAGACATTTAATAATATGAGTACGAGTACTTTTTTTTTTTTATTCATCGTTATTAATTAAAGTCGGCTTTTAATACTCATCGTCTGTTGGTTGGTTCAGAGAAGTAGGAGTAAAAACAAAAAAAAAAGTGTAGTAGAAAAAGTGCAAATAGGGAATAAACGGGCACAAGTGAAGTAAATGCAGTGAAAACATTGTCGACAACAAATATGCGCTGCTGTTGGGATGGGGTGCAGTGGGTTGTTGCAAAAGTTGAAAAGCAACTTAAGCCCCACGGAAATTACTCATTTAAATGTTAATTAGAAAAATAAATTCTTGCTTGCTATCTCGAAGTAGTGGAAGAAGAAGAAGGTGAAGCGGAGTAGCAAAAGAAAAAGTTTGCAAAGTCTAAAGTGTAATTATGGTAAAACGTAGCATTTTTTTTATTTTTTTTTTGTCAAGAAGGATCAGACGCGAAGGGCGGCGTCATTTTAATTTCAAGCCTAAGTAAAAAATTTTATATTCGGTCAGTTTGAATTTTCAATGAGCTATGCAGCAGAAAAATCTGTAATATATCAGTGATATTTTTTTAATTTTTTTTATACATAAAATTTATTTAAATTGTTGCTAAATGAAAAAAATTTAAGTTTAAGACACCAAAACCCAACTAAAAAAAACTTATATAATAATAAGAGGGCTTAGCTACTACAGCTAAAAGCCCTTTTTGCTATTTCGCTTAAAGCTTTAAAGTGAAGTAAAATATAAATAAGTGCTCTATATTGAACAAATTTACAAGGTACTCAATTGATAAATAATATAATAATAAAAAAGAGTTTAGCTACTACAGCTATTAGCCTTTTTAGCTATTTCACTTGAAGCTTTAAGTGAAGTGAAATATAAAAAAGTGCACTATATTGAGCAAATTTACAAGCTATTCAACTGACGAACACTAGAGATATACCTTCGATGAGAGCTAACTTTCCTTATGTATTTTTTCCGCTGAATTCGAAAATCAAGGTTAACCCTCTAATGCATAAATTTTTGTTTTAGCTCATAATTTGTATGTAAGGTAATTAGGGTGTGAAAGTCATAAATATGAAGACGGATTTTCATTTCAGTGAAGATAGCACTTTGTACAGACTAAGATCTGCATAGCCCCGCCTATTGACGGTTGCCAGAAAATGGACCCAATTCTTTCTCATTACGTAAATTCATACACATTGAATAGATAATACATTTAGCTACTCTTCAGTAAAATTATGGACTCGATCAAACAAGAAATAATATTATTTTTTTACTAATTGAAAAATCAGATATCGCAAAAATAATTAATTTTGTTTTGTTTCGATGAATTTTCACTTAAAACTCTCGTAACTGTCAGACAAAGCATGAGAAATCGCACGATATGCACCAACACATACGTTGAAACCTTGGCTAAGGGCCGTACTAAGCTAATACTTCAAAAAAAATATTATGTGTGAAAGCTTAATCGATTCAGCTATAGCCCGCCAAAAGGCGGTGGTATGCATTGGTGGGTTAAAATTTTTCTTATGGAACAGTTTTCGAAATAATGTAGACACGGAAATTCCAATTTGACTTCAGAATGAATGTCGTATAATAGCTAATCTAATAAACTATAGAAATGTTACACTAAAATATCAAATCATATTCATAGTTTTCGAGATATGAGGATTTTAAAATATCTTTACATTTTTGGACGATTTTTCATTCACCTGCACTATAATAATCGAGCCCCACTTTCATGCATAACAGACAGCCGATAGTGAAAAATAAAAATATCATTCCTAGAGCGTACAACCAGAATACAAAATCCCCATGGACAAGATATAGAGTAGGGAGTTTTTAAGCAACGATAAAGTTACGCTGCTGAAAATTGACACTGGCATTTTTGAGCGCGTTATTAAATTGTATATTTCCGGCACTGTCGTTGTTTTCATTTTCATTACTCTTGTCATCATTGCTGACATGCTGTCGATGTTGATGTCACTGATGGTTTGCTGCTAATTTCGATAAAAGTTGTACGTACCATCACAATAAAACAACAAAAAATTGTAGCAAAAACAACAACAAAGTGCTGATTTGTAGGGAATAATAAGGACGAAACCTGCTAGGCTGGGATGAAGGGGAAGCGGCAAACGTCCTTTGTGGGTGTGAAACCAAAAGTAATTATGTCTCTTGTCAGCATCAGCAGAGAAGTATCAAATAATCGACATTGTTTTGGTGTGAAATTTTACCTCACACAACAGCGACCACAAAACACCGACCACATAAACGATTGCTGTGTTGGAGTAAGTGGTGTAGGCGCCTATTACACCCCAGTATATTTTTGTGGGGTGTTTAACATTTGCACAGTCATTAAATCAGCGCAAAATGCCAAAACAAACGCCAACTTGCCAACTCCTATCAGCTATACTTTTCCGAACAACAACGATAAAGTCTTTGTCTATTTTTCTTCCCATTTTTCTAGACAATTTTTCTCCTTTTAATGTTCGAAACAGATTTTCTTTCTTTTTTTCTTTTTCTATTGCTGCTACTACTACCCTACAACACATAGCGTGAAGGGATGCAATCTGCTATAGGTTCACTAATGCAAAATTTAAAGCGCTTTGCTCTCACTGCGTTTGCTTCCCAAATGAAGTGCTTCCTTTTCGTTACACTTACTGCTACAAATGAAGCGCTTTATTTTACTACAAGGAAATCAAATTTTTTTGACTGCTTCTAAGAAAATAAAAATTTTTTTTTTTGGTAAATTTAATACAAAATTTTCGATTTTAAGTAAACATGCGATTTTGCTATATACATATGTATGGGGCATTCCACACGAAATCAGACACCAATTTGCTTTTGCAACTCTGATTTTTTTGAAAACTTTTTTCTTTTAGTACTCACTGAGAGTATTCTCTCGGAGTTCTGAAAAACAAATGCAAAGTTTTCTTATATTTATTAATATTTTATAAAAAAATTATGCTTTTTTATACAAAAATCCAATATCGTTTTAAAAAAATTTCGATTTTTTTTATGAAAAGTACGCTTAAAAACAAAAAATTTGAAATAAAAAATATGCAATTTGGCTGATTAATCGCAGAACTATGAGCATTTCAACAAAATAAATAAAAGGTTAATTTACAATTTAGTCTCTTAAGCAACTTGATAAAAAAATTCTAAAAAATAATTGAAACCTTTCAGCAAGTACTAAAAGAAAGTAAAATTTAAAAAAAAAATCGGAGATGTTATAGCAAAATGGTGTCTGATTTGGCGTGGAATGCCCCATAACTAAAGAGAAAGCAACTCTGCCAAACATATGTAGGGCAGGTTCTGCTTTTTTTCCGCTCTTCTTTCAAGTAAACTGATTTAAGTGAGTTACCGGATACCCCTTTTCGACCGCCAATGGTTTCAATGGCCGCCAGATATAGAGGTAACAGCGAGTGTGGAATATTTGAACAATTTTTAAGTTTTTTACAAGCGCTTCAAAAAATCACGAAAAGTCAAAATAATGTTGAAAAAGTTCAAAAATGTTGTAAGGGGTTGAAAAGGTCAATAAAAGTTGAAAAGGGTTAAATAAGATTGAAAAAAGTTGAAGAAATTTAAAAAACTTGAAAAAATAGTCAAGAACTCATACTCCCATGTCCCATGTGAAGAAAAAGGCAAGCCGCCAACTTCGGGTATTTGCCATATTGGAAAAAGAATGGCGTCACGTAGATTATCGTATTCTACTCGTCAAACCATTTCATTTGATACCCATATCAAGGGGGTTCTAAAGAAAAGGGTAATCTGCTATCTTGGAGCGTCCGCCATATTGGATCTAAGATTATCTATATAAAAATAGGCAGTTTCAAAATAGTTCCACTCCTTTTTAACTGCCATAAGGAGCCATCCATTAATTACGTGAGGTGTTTTTTTGAAAATTCGGATCCCCCCTCCCCTTGGTGGGATTTGTTGAGTTCCGACGGGACCCCCTAGCTATTTATTGAGATCTGCCTTATAATTTTTTAATGTAATCTTCTAAAATAATGTATAGTCTCTGCATTAAAAAGTTGACGTGAGATTTTTGTTGAACCCCCTCCCCCTTGGTGAGACCCCCTTTACCCCAATTATGACTAACGTAATTTATGGACGTCCCCTAACACAACATAATCGTAACCAAAAAAAAATGCTTTCAAGACTGAGCTGCTACACCGATTTTGATAAAATTTGGTATGAATCTTGATTAAAGATATTTGCTTAAAAGTGGACGGTGTCACGCCCCCAATAGGAAAATATGTTTTCACAGCTTAAGTAAAGAACCGATTTTGATGAAATTTGCTATGGAGATAGATTGTACCTTGAGAAAAGGTATATGTTTTAAGTAGGTGTCATTACATGTTACAGTGTTACTTTTTGTAACATTACTTTTTAAAGCGTTACATTAACCAATTTATTCAAAATAGATGCTCTCTTCTCTTACACATTCACAAGGATCACAAGTTTTTGTTATAATGAGTCCAAGATTATGAATAACTGTGATTGCAGCATCTATGATGGGAACAAATCTATAACCACCTCTTTTCTTATGTTTTTTTTTTTGTTCAACGCAATTATAGTCCTTTACGTTATTTATTTTGTGCTTTTTAAAAAATTTTGTTTTTGCCCTTTGCCTGTTATGAAAGTTCACATCCTGATTTGGTGGCGTTTCACGTCTTTACGTTCATTTCACTGCTGTTAGCGTCGTCGTCGTCGCCGCGGCGCGTTGCCATTGCCACTGCCGAGGACATCCGTGCTGCCATTGCGTCGTCGTAAATTTTGTTGTAAAGTAATCAAATAAATGACTGCTCCCAGGTGCTCTTTTTCTTGCACAACGTTGCTTTCTGTTGTTTTGTTGCTTCATTCCCTTATTGCTCTTTTTTGTTTTGTGTTTCGTTTTTGTTGTATTGTAATGCCTTTTTTTGCTGCTGCTGCTGCTACTACTTAGTACCAATGCCATCATCTCCTGGTTGTTTTGCTTTACTTTGAGACGGGAGCTTTTTTTCTTTTGTAACAATACGTTCTGGCGTATCTCGTAACTCCCATACGATTTTTTCCATTCTTCTCCGTTGCTATTGCGCTAATGTCGTAACATATTTACACAATTTCATACTCTAATGAAGCGCAATTTGTCGATAATGCGGTATCAGGGAGTCGAGCTGGCATAGCTGGCAATACGATTTGTTTTGGTACGATCTTTAACTTATGCTTGGGTTCTATGTGTTTTTTGCGTTTAGACTTTGCACGCTCCCTCCCAATGGTTTTATTGATTGCATGCGCAAAAAGGTAATTACAGGTATACGATTTCAACAACCTTAAATATAGGTCATAAAACGAAAAAGTCGTCCTCGTCATGTTTTATATTAAGTTAATTATTTTTTGATGATTTTCAATGCACTGGAGGTAATGTTTTTAAATTACTAGACTTGGCGTAAGTGCGCTTTTTATGGCATAATTTGAGAGTAGAAAATTGTTGAGGTTTTTTTTTATACAATGGCCAAATATGCTTATTTTATAAGGTTTATAGCGATTTTGGAAAAGAATTTATCCTTAAAAAAAAACCACACTCAGGAAAAAATCAATGATTTTATGTTTGTTTCAACTATAAACGCCTAAGCCGGAAATGCTTAACTTGAAAAGAAACATTTTTAAAATTCAAAATTTAATTTAATTTAAAGTTGTTTATGTTTAAAATAAAAGGAAAATAAGTTAATTTGCGCGTTTAAAAAAAATTAAATGAGTAAAAGGCTTTCCTTTTAGTACAACAACTTTTGTTCAGACATCATTCAGGCAGTGGCGTACGGTGCATATTTGACGCCTGGGGCGAATAGTTGAGTTGCCACCCCCAACATACCAATTTTTTTTAGCGAATAGTTGAGTTTAATCAAGAAAATATTTTTAATGCAATAATGAAAAAAAAGGTCCTCACTTTTGCTTCCCCAAAAACGCTAGGAAAATAAGATATATTTCATATTGTATTACGAAATCATCCCACATGCCCTTCAATTATTTATATTTGACCTTAAAAAAATACCAAAAAAAAAATGTTTTTCACTTTTAGTTCAACAAAACCCAAGCAAAATAAAATAAAGATAAATATAAGGACCATTTTGCCGCCACCGAAGTAGTTGCATCCGGGGTGTCCACTCCCGCCCCCTAGATACGCTACTGCATTCAGGTATTTTTGTTTTAGAGTATCGTTGTTTAGAGTAAAATCCAAAAAATACAGTCTAAATGACCAGAATTATGGCTTTATTCGGGAGAGAATTTCATACCATTTAGCATTTAGCTATGGAAGACAACCTTTTCAAGCATATAAATAAGCCCGTAAACAGTGACATAAATATATAAAGGGGATATAGGAGCTAAAACTTTCTTGTGGGTAGTAACTTTATACCATATGTATATCAGTAGTGGGCATGAAAACCTAACAAATGGGCTAAGCAACACCAAACAAAATTTTAAAGTTTTTTTGCTGTCATTTCCAAATTCGCCAACAGCACGAAAAAAAAATCCAAATTGCACTACAAACAAAAACAATTGCTACATTTGTCAAGACGTAATGCGGCGCCGTCGCTTATGCCTTTTTGTTTTGTTTTTGTTTTCATTTGAATTCAAGTCAACGCTGTGCCTCGATAGCGTTGAAATTCTGCGAACTTTTTTACGCTTGCTTGTACGTCGAATAACGGTGCGGGCAATGAGGGCGGATAGGGACACTACGTGCCCAGCACTGCTATATTTTATGAAAAAATGCTGAATTAAATATTCTACTGATCGACCACCTTCACTTTTGCAGAATTCAGATCCCCCCCCCCCCCCCCCGTAACTGAATCCTAGATCTTCGACTGGCCGTATCTTGAAAATAATACGACGAACATTGGCGCTTAAATAATTTTATGTCACTCGCTTATCTGCATAGGCTATGGATTTGATGTGTGATAAAAAAAAACCAGAGGCATCAATTCACACAATCTCCGAGGCCAATTCTTATCAAAAGTTCAAGAAAACATATGAATTTTTAAAGCGGTTTACGCTGGCATCGAAATGAGCCTTCTTTTCATTTATCTCGATTTGGAGCGAAAATCGAAAGAAATCAGCTGTTTTTTGATACCAAATTCCATCAAATTTTTGCACGAAATAGGGTACTATTATGAATGAATTGAAACCTGTTGTTAAATCAAAGAAAAGATGAGATAAACAGTCGTACAATTTAAACAGATATCTAATGTCAGTGAAAACACAGTAATGACAATGTGAAAGCTGTTTTTAAAATCGCGATACAAAATCGGCTGATTTCGATGCCAGTGTGAATCGCTTATTACGTTAATTTAGACTTTGCATTCATGGGAATTAAAAAAATGTTCAGAATATATAAAATGGCAAATTTTACTGAGCATAAATGACAACAGCGTTGCCAGATTTGATAATTTTTTTGACGTTTAATCCTCAGCTGAATCTATGAACTCTTAAAAATGCACCAGAGAGCCTAAGAGCGCGCTTTAAAAAAGTCGAGTTTATAAGATTACAGGATGTGATGTACGGGAAAGATAGCAAGTCATTTTCGTGAAACTCAAGAACCAGAGTTGCCTTGCCAATGCCTGTCCCGATGCCAGAAAATTTCCGAATTTCAGCCAGTTTTGTTGCTTTAATTGAAACTGTATAATATAATACCACAAAATATATGTCAGATGATAGAGCTCGAAGAGGCTTAAATATAGCATTAAGGGTTGCATCGTTGAATACTGTCCCCAACATGGATTGCTATCGGTGTTGAATTTGAAATTTTTCACACTAAATTCAAAACTAGCAACGTTTAAGACTCCATAGTGCAATTTCAATCCCACTGCGATAGCATTCATTATTTATGGCATCATAAGAATAAGAAATGAAATAAAATCGGCATATTAAAAAAAAATTTATTCAATAAAGTACCAAGTTTTTGAGCGCTTAATTTTCTAATGAAACTGCAACGATTTCATATTTCAAAATAAAACAAAAAATGTCTAATAACACAATTGAAAATTCAGCGTAGAAAACATGAAATTTCCATTTTTCCCCCAAAAAGTTAAATTTTCTCTAATTTTTTTTTTTATTCATTTTTGCCGCAGTACCTACAACAACAGCAACAACAATTTTCCAAATAAACTTCAATTGCAAACTGCAAAACTGCATGGATAATTAATGCAGCATAACCAGCTACTTTGCGTTCATTCATCCCTTGCTGATGCTTATGACGCTTATGCTGATGCTGATTGTTGATGTCTGTCTGCTCGTCCGTCTGTCTGTATGTCTGTCTGTCCTGCTCTCAATTTATATAGCATCAGCTAAATTTAAAGTTTTAGTTTTGCAAATTATTTTCCTTTTTTTTTCTGTTGATTTCTAGACTTTGAATTTTAAAGCTGATGCTGCTATTAAATGTGAATTTTTGTTTTGGTTTTTTTTTTGTGTATCTATCCGAATGAAAACAAATTTGTAAGTCTAATGAAGAAAAAAAATAAAATAAAAAATTTACAAGAACATGAATGAGGAAGAAGTCAGTATTCGCGCAGTCACTACAGAAATTGCATCTATAATTAGCCCGTAAATGTGCACAGTTTTGGATATGCTAATTCAGCTATGTACTTGCGGATAAATGTACTATATCTGAATTGAAATTTTCGTTTCGACTGAGTATTTGGGGCAAATCAACGAAATTCAAAATGAAAAAGCAATCGCAGTCTCAAGCATTCAACTGAACAGTAGACTAAATGGTAAGGATGTTGACTTCGGCATCGTCTAATATTAAATCGAAGTGGATATTTTTTACACCACGCCACAAACTGAATGATTTTACCCAACTGTTCAACATTGAATTTGGTAATTAAATTGCTCCCAGTAAAGCGACAGTAAGTTTTTGAGATGCAACGCGCTCCTTTCACAATCTGTTATTTTTTTGCATTCTGCTTGTCCGAACTACTTCTAGTATACGAGTGATATTTGTGTTTTCTCATAAAACACTTTCATTATTGCGGCACTTTCATTCTTTGCTTATATATGAGGTACCACGCCCTCTTTTCGAAATACGCCCACTTTTAGTTAAGAGCTATTATCAACTATTCCTAGTTTAATTGTGAAATTTGATTGAATTATTTATATAATTGTCTTAGTACAGCGTTTAGAAGCTTTTTGAAGCTTGCTAAATTTGTATAACACTTGTCCGAATCATGTCGTAGTATTTGGGTGACGGTAACATTATCTTACATAATTAAATCAATTCAGCGTTTTGAAATCTATGCTTATATGTGAGTTTCCACGCCCTCTAGTCAAACTACGCCCTTTGTTGTCTGCGGCTAGACCAAATCATTTTTTATGTTTGCATTTAATTTGCATAAATTACTATAAAAAATTTTCTCACATAGCGTTTTTTTTTTTAATTTTTGCTTGTATGGGAGTTGCAACGCCCACTTTTCGAAATTCGCCTTGTTTTTTGTCCGGGAGGTTGTCTTTTATCGGTATGAACAGCTGGCGTGTCCAGGAATTTGATTTCGTTCGTTTACACAACCACGAGCTATGATTGAATGTGCAGCTTCTAAGCCATAGATGGGCAAAATTTTGGAAGCAAGAGCCATTTACAACAAAAGCAACAAAAATCACAATTACAACTACAGAAACCAGCCCCACCACAAATTCGATCTCGAATGCAAACAAAAAGTTCAGCAATAAGCCAAAAGCTAATCAAGCAAGAACAACATATATAAGTGTATAAATAAAAGTACACTGATCAAACGAAACGAGAGAAGCTGTCCTCAATGCACGCATTGTTGTTTCCTTGTTCTTGCTAGCTTCGGTTTTTTTGTTTTTTTCTGAATGATGCAGCAATAACAATAATAAAAATCCCGCGCATAGCGCGTTCAAAACAAACAAAAAAACACATCGATGAAAATTTGTTTTGTTTATTTTTCTTAAGAAAATCGACGTGTTTGTTGTCAAGAGCCACAAATGGCTCATTTTTCGTATTTTGCCCATCGCTGCTCTTAGCTATCAAATTATCACTTTATGGGGGGGATACTGCCCCCTTTAATTCCATTCCCCCCTCCCCCGCTTAGTTACGCCATAATAAGTGCTCGTTTAAGTTCTTCTGAATCCCTTTTTTTGGCTTTATTCAGGACCTTATCGAAGGTGTTGTCAAGAACGATATGGAAGAGACTTAGGGACAATTGCACTGTACTTAAAAGCTTGAGACCTGTAAGCTTTCTTCTGCTATCGATTTTTTCTAATCGAATTTTTCGGCAAATTCTTAACGTACAATATACATACGTAACGCTGTTTTTCGATATTTTCGACCCACCACAATTTTTTTTATGACAAGACATATGAAATTTCAGACTGCCTCGTTTTCCGAACCGCCCTAAGCGCGTTTCATGGACAGCTCTTTATGTCGACTAATTCGATGATTATAAAATTTTTTATTAATTATTCATACTGATCAAAATTACACGATACTTTTCGATTTTTATCAACTTTTTCTAGTCTAGTCTGTACATTTCAACTTCGATAGACTTTATCGATATTTTTCACCTTTTATAGATTGCTTCGATATTTTTCGATATCCAATAGTATCGTCGTTCACTAAATTTTTTGAAATTTTTCGTTGCTTTTAAGCTTTTTGTATGATTTTCGATATCATTCAATTGTTCCAACTTTTATCGACTTGCCGATTTTTCGATATAGCTCGATATTTTTTCGATGATTTTCGATCATTTTTAAATATCTATCGAATGAATCACTTTTATGTTTTAATTTATAGTTTTTTTTTTTAGCTTACAATGAAGTTTTGCTTGTGTTTTGCGTTCCAACTACACACTTTATTTAATGTTTTACGTAACTCGGTATTTATAAGTGAGAAACTTCTTACAAATGCACGCTACGTACGCTTGAAAGAATTTTAAAGTTAAATACCTTTTATTTTAAGCCTTGCGGCCATGTTTTAAGCTTAACTTGCCATGTTCAATTTCAATTTGGCAATGGCAAACAGTTTCTGAAAGCAACCTTTTTAAGAAAAGAAGCAATCTCTCTTCAATTTGATACCCTTATTAATATTTTCTTAAAATTGAATATGATGAAAATAAAGGAAAGGGGCACCTTTTAAAGCCAAAACAAAAACAGTAAACTAACAGTGCGCGCCTATTTTGCATAATACTCGTATTTCATCAAAATTGATTTTCCTATAAAATATTCAGAATAACATTTTAACACACTCACTCGCTTAAGCCAAATGTTATCCAACCAATAATATGGCCTCTTGTTTGTTTTCCTAATATACCGACGACTTAACCGGAAGGCGTTTTGTTACCTTTTGTTGAAGTTCCCTCAGGCGTGTACAAAGAGATAGAAAGATACTTCTACAAGCAAGCGGTATTGTCTAGACAAAAGTCAAACCAAAACATAACCGAGTATAGAAATACATACAAGCAATTTAAGCCATTAGCATTGTGAATACATTACATTATTAGCTTGCGACCGACGCATGTTTACACACATATCTATGTATGTATGAAAGAAAATACTCCTATTATGGAACATTCCAAAAATACATAAACTTCGTCAAAATATTGAAAATAATGAAAATCATAAAATAAATAAATGACAAACATTGTTGTGGTCGGCTTGAAAGGATTATCATCGTTATGGAAGTTACACGTAATTATCAATGTGTAGATTAAGATACAGCTGTCTCAAGTTTGAGTATCCATAAGTAGCTATCAACTTCCGCCGGTATTCTAATGTGTACGTATGTATGTGCGCCAGTGATGGAATGACAATGTTGATCTTTTATTGACACAAGCCAAAACTCAACTCAATGATTTATTCTAATGATGTTGCCATGTCAAGTAGGTAAAGCGACAACAGATGAGCAAGTATCTTAAAGATACTTGTACACAGCTATGTGATTGAGACGGCTGATGTGTTTGTGTGTGTGTGTGTGTGTGCGTGTCGTTGGCAGATATTTATTGTTTTCTTAGTCACGAGCCGCACACATTCATTGAGCAGATGTGCGACTCAAATTTGGTTCATTAGAATTAATGCATGACTTCTTGAGTTGAAGTACTTGTCGTCGTCGTCGTCGTCGGTCGTCGTCTTGTGTCAACAATTTATCTACAAAATACAAACACTCTAACGTTAAGAGATACAATATTTTTGTTTTTATTAATGTTGCTTTTGTAATGAGAATCACCCCCTTTGGTTTTGAAATGATTTTGGGGAATTTCACTGTGCAGTGACAGCGGTAACAGATGGCGTTCTATGATTAGAAATTAAATGAAAATTTTCATTTTTAATTTCAAGTTGCAATGTTACGAAAGTTTAAAGAGCAATGACATTGGACAAAATTGGGATGGAATGATGAAATATCACTTAGTTGCATTTAAGAATTTCTGCATTTTAAGATTTTTGTGAGATAAATACGCAATGCTATTCATTATTTTTCACGACAGTATACTTTGATATCATTGATAGTATCGAATGGCATGGCAAATTATCGAAAATTTCTCTAAAAGTATGGAAAAAATAGAAGAGTATTGAATATATCACAAGGAACCAAAAATGTAGTGAATATCGAATAGTATCGACAAACATTCAAAAAGATCGGATAAGCTCGAATAATCTCGAAAGTATCGAAAAAAGTAAAATTAATGTCGAAAGGTATGGAATATATCGCAAAACTCAACAGAAGTTAAAAATTTTGAAATACCTTTGAGAAAAACCGAAAAAGTCTATAAAAGTTGAGGACTATGGTATTATATCGAAAAATTCAAAAAGCATCGAATAGTATCGAAAAATCAGTAATAAATAGTAGAAAGTTGACAAACTTATTGTTCTGAAGCTTTTTATGTAGAGTGTAGTTGTCTTTTCTTTGCTTAGGAATGAATACAACCTTCGCCGCATGCCAAGTGGTAGGCGTATATCCATGGGCAACACATATCTTAAATGTTTTGTTCAGAACATTTATGAACATATACAGCTGTTGACAACTAATTGGAAACGAAGTCATTCTTTGTGTTATTGGTAGTTTTTCTCATTTATTTTTCTATGTGTACCAGAAAATTTATACATAATATAAATGTGGGACATATAAACTTAAGAAACAAAACATAATTGTAATCAAGTTCATAGTATAAAAAAGTTTTATAAGAGATTTTCTGCTTAAACCTCAGATTTGACTGAGTCAACTAATTGGAAACAAAAAATAGTTTCCAAAAAATAAAAGAAAAACTTGATAAAAGATTCCAGAAACAATATCGTGATATTTTCATTGCTTGTAGGAACACTTTTTGACCGATTCGCTTGTAAGTCTATTTTTAATCAGTCCATTGGCCGTCAAGATCATGCGATTTGACTGCACTAGACTATTTTTTGTGCGGCTACGTGAAGTCTGAGCATTCACAAAGATAATGAATGACTGACATCTATAAGTCCTAGTCTTGAGGTTGATCTATAAAATAGTGTCCTGTAATAACATCAAATTATAGTTTACTTTGAGAAAAAAAAGTTATAAAGTATTCATCGTCTTCCGTCAACCTGCATAGTTTTTGTTTTTCGATAAAAATCCTTAATTTTTCATTAAAAATTTTCTATTTTTATTTCTGTTTTTCGGTGAAAAACTAACGTCAAATTTGAATTTTAATAAAAGAAAACCGAAACTTTTGACTTTGCTAATGAGGAATATTGATGAATTTTGAATATAATTTTTATTTATTTTTTTTTTATTAAGAAATGACTGATTTTATTTATTTTTTAGCAATATTTTTTTTCGATTTCTAAATTTTTATGCCTCTTTCATAGACATTTTTAGTCTTCAACTTTTTTCAAAATATAGAGGATTTAAAAACCAAAATTTTAAGCTTTACTATAAAATTAACAAGAGAGAAAAAAAAATAAAGTTGGACCAATTTTTGAGTTTTATATGAAAAAAAAAAATATTTTAACACACCATAAGGTAAGTAAACATATTAATATATGTATATTGCGATATATTGCTATAATGGCATTAAATATTTACATATGTATATTTGAAAACTTACCCAAAACAAAAATCTTGATTCCGTGTGAACTTGCGTTTATTAAAAAGTCATTATCCTTTGCAATCTGTGCACAAAAATATTTCTATAGACCGTGGGCGTAAATTTATTGTTGCTCTCTCTCTCTCTGAATGTATTTCACAAACATATGTTAGGAAAAGTTCAACAGCAGCTCACGCAAATGTCGACTCGCCTGCCTGGCGTATGGATTTTGAATTATTGCAAATCTGATAAACACTTTTTTCCAAAAAGGAAAACCAAGATTCTTTTACAAAATAAAATGTTACTTAAAGATATGCAGCTGATATCTTAAAAATTTCTCTAAAGTTTTTTTTTTCACTCACATACACAATAATATAGGGGACACAACGACACTAGGAAACAAAAGCGCTATAAATTTTAGAGCGTTTGTTTTGTTTTTTTTTTATTTTTTTCAATTTTTTTTTTTTAAGTAAGAAAGTTTTCTATACGATGAAGCAACAAAGATACGATGCGGTATCCTTTAGATATTCACGTTCGTTTGTTTGTTTGAATAAGGAAAACTTTTTGTGTTCACTTTTTTGTTTTTTGTTGGCCGTATGTACACGTTATTTATGGCAAAATGCAAAAACACCGCAAGACAAAGGAAAAATAATTCAACATTAATGTGCGTAACGCGTAGATGCGAGCGATTGTATTGGTTTTGCAGTTACGCGCTTGAATTTTTTATTATTCCGATATTTTTGGTATTGCAGTTTATTTATTTTTTCGAAACACACACACTATGGGGAGTCGAAACTGTTGCGAAAAATCTGCAAATCAAAAAGATAGAAAAAATAAGAGTGTATTAGAATTAAAAACGATAATTTTAAAGCACGTTTTTCTGCAGTTAAAAATACAAAAGAAAATTAAGAAAAAGAGATACAAAAACAAGAGAAATTTAATAATATGATGCAAAAAAGTATCTGCAATGAAAAAGGCATGAAATATATTTTCAAGATATACAAAACTAAAGTTCAGGATAAACAAAAATAAACAACAAACTATCTAAAAGATACAAAAGAAAAAATTTCTTCCAGATACAAATTATAGCAAAAGTATCACTGAAATACATAAAGAAATAAAAAGCAAAATATCTTCCAGATACAAATTGATAGCAAAAGTATCTCTGAATAAATAAAATAACAAAAAGCAAAATATCTTCTAGATAAAAATATCAAAAAATTATCTCAAAGATACAGTTAGAAAAATCACTGCAAGATACAAACTTATAACAAAAGTATCTTCGGAATGTATAAAGATAAAAAAACGAGAATATTTTCAAATAGATAATAAATGTATCTTGGAAATGCGCAAAGCACAAACAATATTTTAAAATCACAAAAAATGTCATGAAGATAGAAAAGTATCTCTTAGATACAATATATAAACAAAACAAAATCCATCTTTAAGATAAAATGGATAGCAAAATAGTATCTTCAAAACAGAAAAAGAACAAGGAGCTTCCTCCAAAATAAAAAAACTACGAAGTAACATATTGATGTAAAAAATTATCTCCAAGATACAAAAAGGAAATGCTTCTTTAAGATACAAATAGAACAAAAGACACTTCTTTAGATATAAATTGAACAAATACATATCTTTTAGTTACAAATCGAAGAATATCATCTCCAAGATACGAAAAAATTAGAAAATATCTACAGGATACAAATTTACTCATAACAATCTTCAACATATAAAATTCACATTGAAAAAAAAACACAAAACAGTGGCATATTGAAAAAAAATTAAAATATTTTTCTTAAGTATAACAACAACACCACGTACATATCTAGATACACGCACAAATCAACCGCAACATGCACAACGTGAACAAAATATAAATCTTAAAAATTGCGGCAAAGGCATTTAAAGTATCTCGAACTCAATTCAAAAAATTTATTTGTTTTGTTTTTATTTTATCGCGCTATTTTTTTTTTCGCCCCAAACGGTTAACCAGATATCCCAACGCCAATGAACGCCAACGAACGAGTGAATGACTCGTCGCGCTGTGCAGCGTCGCATTCATAAAATACAACGCAAACGTAAGAGAATGGCATTCGTATCTTAAAAATATGCTCAACACACAAAAGGCACAATTTCTACACGCTGACTGACTATCCTTAAAATCAAACTCTTCGCTATTCGGCATTTGTTGACTTTAGGACTACTGCTACGCTCATAGCCTCGTGCTCTTTCGTTCATATCCTGCGGATACTTTTTCTACTTTGCTTGCAATTCGGAGTCGCAATCGGCATTGGAAATCTGACTCCGGCGACGACGCTGACTCACGCGACTTGCACGCGCGCTTTTCAAATAAATTTACGATAGTTGAAAACTTTTGTTTTGTCCTCTCTCTCTATCTTTTTTTTTAGTGGAACATAATTTTTCCCTATTAAAAGTCAATAGCGCAGCAGGACGATGAAAAAGCCAACAAACGTACGCGCGTCACTTCTGCAGAGTAACCCACCCTATTTCTATTTAGTTTTTTCCCTTCTACGTCGTTTGTTTTACTTTTATCGTTTTTTCTTTTTAGTTTGGCTGAAAACTTCGTATTCTTTCAAAGCGACGATGACGACGACGTTGAAAGGACATACTACAACAACTTGCAACCGGCTTGTTGGTCCTCTCTGGATAGACATTTGCTTTGGCACGTAGCTCTACCACCACCGGTTGGTAAAGGCATAGAAAAAAGCAAATGGAAAAATTCTTTTACTGCTGGGGTTCTTTTTAGACTAGAAAGTTATACCGTAAGCTAAGGAGGCAATGTACATTACGGTGACGTATCGCTTATATCGTAAATAAAACGCTCCAAGCTGATATTCCTCCAAAATCCCACAAGTCACTTAGTCAGACGATATGGTCGTATGATAACCGACTATGTTTGGCCTGCAATTGAAGATTATGATGTATTGGGCGATATGTGGTTTAAACAAGATGGCGCCAATAGCTTCGCAACATGACCAATTTGAACTTTATTGTACGAAAAGTTCCCAAGAATTTGCGATTTGACTCCATTGAACCTTTTCTTCTGAAACTACGTGAAAAATCGTGCTTACGGAAATAATTATCTGACTCTATAGCAGCGATGGGCAAAATATAATAAATCAGCCACTTTTAGCTGTTTGCAACAAGCACGTCATTTTTATCAAACCAACAATAAACAATACAATACTGCCCTCAGAAACAAAATGGGCGTATCTAAAAAAAAAATGCGAAGGACGTATGCGTAAAGTTGCACAATTTCACCCCAAAATCGTTATATGCAATCAATAATCCTCTTGGCATGTAACGTTTCAGAATTATTTCATAACGTTGCAGAAATGCTTCATTTGAAACGTTGCAGAAAGCTTTCTGAAGTGAAAATGAAACCTTTCAGAATCGTTTCCGAAAGACGTAAAGTTTCATATGAAGGCTTTCTGAAAGATTTCAGGAACGTTTCATGTCGAGTGAGAAAGCTCTAAGTTAGGTACATTGGAGAAGCAAAATACTTTCTAAAATATAATTTTTTAGGTTAGATTTTTTTTAATTCTAGGAGTGTAAAATTTAGCAGGAATATGTATTTTGATACGGTGCATCATAATCAATCAAAAAGTCGATTTTGAATTTGTTGTAACTTTGGGCTTTTTTGATTTCATAAGACGAAATGTTAGTTCATTAGAAGCTTGCAGCAAACTTAAAACTTTCCTATTATATATGTACGTCGAACAGAAAAGAGTCAGATAATATAAAAAAGGAGCCACCTGGTATCAAACAGCAGGCTAACATCAGTAAAAACACGATAATGGCGGTGTGAAAGCTGTTTCTAAAAACGCGATACAAAGCAATAAAAATAAAATCGAATTTTCGGACCTCATATTACAGGATACCTCCTTAAGTCATGTAAGTTGAAAACTATAAGATATTGAATTCCGCATTATATTTTTCAATAAAGTTTTTGTTCAAAATGACGCCGAGACATTTGCTTGTATGAATAATAAAATCCCATTGAAAATTATGTAGATTTTCTAGCGCTTAGCATTTATAAAAGCTTTGCGCCCTTACGGTATGCAATGAAATTTTTTCTTTTTTTTTCTCTCTAACAGTCGAATCCATAACTTATCGTTTGTAAGCAGTAGCAGCAACTTCATTGCACATGGCAGAAGCAAATTCTATGGTAGTAAAAAATTCAGCAAAACAACAACAATTACAACAATACGACACAAAAAGCACCCACGGCTTACTGCAACCTGAATGAATTGAACACCGAAAGCTGTGCGAAAGTTAAGCAGGAAAATCGATAATCATAGCAAAAGTATGCGGCATTTTAGCAAATTAACAGATTTTCACAACGATTTGCACAGCTAAGATACAAACGTATCTGAAGCGATAAAGTTGCGTGTGGCTTATTACAATCAGATTAGGATGTGGACACAAAAAAAATGAATGCATGTTAGCGCATTTAATATTAAAAATTAAAAAAAAATAACCAACATACTGCTGCTAAATCACAGACAGCAGCAGACGAATAAGTAGCAACAAAAACAACAACAGCAGCATTCGCATAGATACGCGTCGTACAAACAGAATTACGAGTATTCGTATGCACACATACATAGACACAAAGCAATCTGCGCGCTATGATGGCCAACACAGCATAACACAGCCGTAAGTATTGCTCTCCTATGCTGTTGGTATCTTTGCTGCACACAATGGCATCCAAGCGTAATTGCGTGGGGAATGGCAATGAAATGAAATTTTCTTGCTGTTTTTTGGGGGAGTGAAAACTGTCGGCGTTTGTGTGAGTGTGTGTGTGTACTATACATGTGTATGTATATGTTTTGATGTTAATGTTTTGTTTTACCGGCAACGCAATGTCAGACTGGAAAAAAGGACATTTTTTAAATTTTACAGCATGGCGTTGTTGGCATCATCTACGTATAATGCATACCGACATGCCGAGTTATGTAGAGATGTTTGTAATTATATTTGCATCCACATTCCCATGCAGAAACATTTTGACTATACTAAAAATTAAACCAAAATTACAAAATTACATGAAAAGATTTTATGTGAAAAATGGCCAAAAATTCAAGCTTTTTGGATTTTCATTCGTATTTATTCTTCAGCATTTTTTTCTAACGAAACTTTGTTTGTAAAAATATGCAATTTTCCACAGAACAATATGATATGACCAACTGCTCTCAAGATATGCTTAGGCCGTAAAATATTGTAAAACACAGGTTAAATTGATTTGATCAGATCGAAAGATATACTTAGTATATGTAAGGTACTTAAAGCGACTCAGAAATTGGCGGTCATGCGTGTGGCCGTTATCGGAAACGGCAGAGCATGTGTGAATTAGAACTTGAACCATTTATATCAGAAACTCTTTAATAAGGCTTTCACACTGTTTTCAAAAACCACCCGTTTTTTTATCTCGTTTTTGTATCGCATTATTACAAATCTCTTTCACACCATCATTATCGCGTTTTTACTGATGTTAGCCTTCTGTTTGATACCAGGTGACTACTTTTTTTTTACATTAGGTGACTCATTTTTGTTCGATGTATGCAATGGCAAAGTTTTAAACTTGCTGCAAGCTACTAATGAACTTACATTTTGTCATATGAAATCAAAAAAGCCCTAAGTTACAAAAAAAAATTCAAAATCGACTTTTTGTTTGATTATGATGCACGTATCAAAACACATGTTCCTGAAAAATTTTACATTTCTAGAACTAAAAACAATCTAACCTAAAAAAATTTTGTTTTATTTTTCATTTTAGAAAGTTTTTTGCTTCTCCTATTAAATTTTTCCAATGTAACTTAGTGCTTTCCCACTTGACATGAAACGTTTCTGAAAACTTTCAGAAAGCTTTCAAATGAAACTTTACATCTTTCGGAAACGTTTCTTAAAGGTTTCATTTTCACTTCAGAAAGCTTTCTGCAACGTTTCAAATGAAGCATTTCTGCAACGTTGCGAAACGTTACGAAATATTTCTAAAACGTTACATGCCGAGTGTGTTATTGATTACATATTACGATTTGGTGGTGAGATTGTGCAACTTTACGCATACGTCCTTCGCAGTGCAGATAAATCCACTCTTAGTTAAGTTCTCTACAATCTCATATAGTTTAACACAAAAATGCTTACATCGCTTTGACATTTAATTTTCTATCTAGCTTACTTTGTCTTTTTGTTTCTTTTTTGTTTTTCTTGTTGAATTTGATAATTTTTTTTTGAAAAACTTAACAGCTCTGACAATTCGTTCACAATAGCATCGGTTTTTGCGCAAAAATTACTGGTTATTGTAGAAAACTAGCTCTAAGATGTTTTTTTCACATTTTATTTTTACGGAAAATATCCGTTTTTGACCCAGGCTTTTTTTTATATGCTAGAAGACTAAGAAAACTATAGATTCTTAGGACTTTGCATTGAAATTAATGTTTCCAACCAACATATTTATTTATAACGGAAATATAAAAATGTATAAGCAACTAAAAAAAAAGCTAACTTCAAACAAAAAAGATTTGTTAAAAACTCAATAACGCTAGTGTGAAAACTATTGTTAAAAACGCGGTACGAAAGATTATTGCGAAACGGGTTGTTTTGATGCCAGTGTGAAATAGTTACTAACTAAGTTTTTATTCGGCAAATTTGTAGCCAAGATATACATAAGTAAATATCTTGAAAATATATTCTTCCTACTTTTGACATTGTTCGATATCTAATTATTATTTAGACTTAGTTAGTCCTTCCTCCGGTTAGCATATGGGTGTATCAATATTGCGGCAGTGTGCTTGAATGAATGGAGTAGTTTACAACATTTAAAAAAGGGAAAGCATCGAACACTTATTTTGTATGTATCCCAAATTTTCCATACATTCTTATTATATCATTAAGTTTTCCTTAAGCGTCTGAAGCTTTATTGATCTAAAGACACTACATTGAGATAAATAATTAGACAATCTGTTAACAAAATGCAAAAACTAGCTTCTGAGCATTGCTTGCTTCTTTTTTAATGCAAACAATAGCCCTTTTAAGGCGTACAAGCGCCTCTGCATACATATTTATGTCCATACATTTATTTATATATATGGGCATTTCCATGGGTCCCGTTCGACCGTCAAGCACATTTAAAGTAAAAAAAAAGTCAAAATAAAACGGATTTTTATTTTGATAATAGGTTTAACTTATAGCTCCTAATCAGCTTTATAATTGGTGCTTAGGTTGAATTTGGGCAATTTTTTGTTTTCAAGATAATTGCAAAAAAAACAAGGTGTCGCACGGGACAAAAACTTCCGTTTTCGTGGAAATGCCCATATAGAACTTTGTACGCGAAGTTTTAACAAAATACTAAGCAAATTCAATGACTTTATGAGGCCCAATGTGACTTCTCACACGTACAAAAACATATTGAAAATCGTTAAGCCAAAATTGGTAAGAATATACCATCTGAAAAATATAATGGCATTTTGCCTAAAATTAATGGAAAAATGGCCAAAAACTGAGAGTGAAAATCGTTCAACAACACTTCTTTGAATAAGATCTCAGATTCTGAACTTTTTTCTCCAAAAAAAAAGTACCCAAAATTTTATATCCCTTACACAAGAGTTTTTTATGATTTTTGGTTTTTTGCTTCTGATTTCTTTTACAAATTATTTAAAAAACTATAAAGATATCCCATTTTTTCCGCATTAATTTTTTATTTATGCAAAGGAAAGTGAAATTTAGTACCTGAAATGTACCGAAAATTTTTTTTTTGTATAGCTCATAGTTTTCGAGATATATTGTCCAGTAAATTAATTATCCCGCAGACAATGTGTTCTCAAATGCTTTTTTCTTTGAAAATATTTCAATGAAATATCTAAAGAAGCACATAATTTTTTATAGAACTTAAGCTTTTGCAAATATAGGAATTTTTTAATAAGCTGAAACGTAAGTGACACAAAAGAATATGGTTGCCATTTCATATTTTTTTTATTTTAAATATTTCCACAAGCAAAAATAAGTACATATCCAGCTATATTTATAAGCGTCACTCAGGTTTCATATGCAAACAATGAAACTTAATAATTTTTCTCATTGGGATAAACTGTTGTCTTTGTATTTTTGTTTTTGTTGTGTTTGTAATAAAAGGCGCCCTTGGGAATCAAAGTTGGACACAGTAGTTTGGCGAAACTACTGTTCGATAGCAAATCCAAATTTAAAATGGCACAATGACTGCTGTTTTATCTGTCGTTAAATTTTTTTTCTCCCGTTACTTGCTATCCATTAGATACAATGTAATGTGCAAAAACATTGACAGCTACAAAGCCATGGCGGCGACGACAACGACAACGACACTTTGAACAATGAAAATGCTAAAACAAAAGCAAATCAGGCAATGCCCAAAACAAAGAGACGACGACGACATTTAAAGAGGATTAGGACATCCATTGGATGGGATACAGTAGCTGTTGTTGCATGTATCTAGCGTATCGCTTTAATTCGATTACAGCTACAATTTGCAAATTTGCACATTCACACAGCACAAGTGCACTTTTTACATATGGGCATTTAAAAAAAAATCCAACCAGGAAGTAAAACTGAAAACTAATCAAAGTTCAAAAGTACAATGAAATAAAGAAAAAATGGTGTAACGAAATAAAAGATAAAATTTGCAAACACCAACTAACCAGACACATGGACAGACGAACGCAGACAGTCAATCAAATGCTGCATTTGTTAGATAGATACGCACACGGTAGCGTATCTAGTAGATACAATAACAAAGATACTGCGTTTGCCGGCAAATACATCAAACTGTAGATAACAATGTGGTACCGAAATTGTGCACTTTTCACGATTTTTATTTAATAAAATTGTTTTCTTAAATTTTCTTTTATTACAGTTTTTTGAAAAGAAAATTTATTGTTTATTTAATTTTCAATATTCGCACTTAATATTTTTTTTTGTTTTCTATCCACAAAATCTTTATATCTCTGTTTGCATTTGTATCTTTGAGATACAACAATTTTTACGCGTCACAGTTCTTAACGTCACTACTTGTTACCGCAAGCTACAACGCACCAAACACGAATGAATCTTCGTTTGGTGAACTCTGAGAACTTGACCTGCTCTTGCTGGCGTTTGCATACTGCACAGGTTTCTTCGAAGCAGTGCAATGCGAACACTCTCTCATGCGCTCTCTATCGCTATCGCTCATATTTTCGGAGTTGCAGCTATGTTACACTCGGAAAAAAATTACTCAAAAGACAAAAAGTAAGAAAAGATTTTTGATGCTTGATATATCTGAATAGTACTTAGGGGTTGGCCGCATTTTTTGGATGCAACAAATGAAGTTGATGCTTTAGTTGCTAAGATAATATATGTTTCAGGTGATGCCAACTGCATATAGCCTGCTAAAACATCATCACATGCCGTATACAGCTTCAGTGATAGGCCATCGAATTGCAGCGAAGCGAAAAAAATTTGAATAATCTATGACCGCAGGAAAAAAGTTGATAGATTTTAACGACAGAAATTATGTGTTGTCAGCATGCCCGAAGCTAAAAGTTTTCTTTTTAACTGTTCTCAACTTCTCAAATATCAAGCGGTTTACTTGTTGGCTGCCTGCTTTGTGTATGGAGCTGTAGGCAGTCTGCGTACTGGCTGCCTGCTTTGTATATGGAGCTGTAGGCAGTCTGGTTGCTGGCTGCTTGCTTTGTATATGGAGATGTAAGGGGCCTTGCCTGTTGGCTACATGCTTTGTATGTGGGGATGTAAGCAACTCGCTAAACTATACAGGCAGTTAGTAAGCGATGTTTTAAGGCAATCTGCCTTTCGTTTGTTACACATTGTATATAGAGATGTAGGCACGCTGCCTACAAGGCGGCCATCTCTTCGAAAAAAGAATTTACAGTTGTGGCTGGAGTTCTGAGCATTACTGCCTACAGTGAGTATAACTATTCATCGATGTTGTTTATAACATATTTGCCGCTGGTATGTTGGATGAAACTATTAAACAAAAACCATTTTCTTATGGTGGTACGGTTTAGAAGCCTCATCCGTAAAATTTAGATTCACTGGCCTATTCTGAGTAAAAAATCATATGGGAGGGGAGTCTATCTCAAACACCTTATTATTTACAGGGTGTTTAACAAAGTTTCTTTAGTGTTGTACTTACAAACAAAGATTATCTCATAACTTCCTAAGTAATAGAGCTAGCGTACTTAAATATCATTAGATAATTAGCTTACATATTTTTTAGTGGTAGACGTGTTTTCAGTTCAGAATCATCACTTGTTAAAGTCAAAAATTATGAATTTTCTATTGACAAAAATTTCTTGAAAATTGAAAAAATTAACACAACCAGAGAACATTTCATTTAGGACTTCTCAAAGGGGATGCTGCTATCCCAAGAAACGATATTCTGTAAATTTTCTTGAAAAATGTTGCTGCTGTCTCATTGCATATTGAAATACTAAGAAAACAACTTCCTCTTAGTGTGAAACACGTTCCAATATACCCTTTTTTACACTTTTATGAAAGTATATCTCAAAACTCTAAAATGTAGAAAGAAATTTAAAAATGAGTGATCGCTCATAAAAATAATTTTATTTTCACAATATAAAGTGATATTTTTCTATGGTTTGAATTGATTCAAGGTTTTTATCTGAGTCTGGGAAAAGAATAATTTATGTCACAAATCGGTACATGAATTTGGTAAGAAATGAGAAACCCTTAAGTAACTGCAGGAGCGGATATTCCGTATAGTAATCGTACCTAACGAGCATTGCACTTGCACTTAATTTCGATCTATTCACAAGCATCATTTTCATCATAAATCCGAAAATTCGTACTAAACCTTACTATAATTTTCTCTTTTGTATTCCAATAAAACAAAAGATAATGAAAACACAGCACGCATGCGTAAATAGCTGCAGTTGCAAGCGTAAAATCAGATACACATTCACACACTTCAGGAATGCATTGCAGTCAACCACTCGATGCAATGCCCTTTCAAGACCATTTATGGAAAAACACACAAGTGCATCAATAGGTGACGCGTGCCAAGACTGGAATAATATAATTGGAAAGATATTTTAAGCGAAGTTAAATGTAATTACAAAGGAATGTGTATGGGGCATTATTTGCCAAAACGAAAGGAGTTGGGGACCTTCAGATCTCCGATTTCGCTTTTTTTTTGTGGGTGGTATTTTTTAACTAATTGATGATTTTCTATAATAGAATATAATAGAATATTATATTATATTATATTATATTATATTATAATATTATAGAAAATAAAGGAATAATTATTTAAAAATTCTTTAACTCTGTAAGCCCATTCCTGATTTCGACCACTTTCAAAGGAAAGGAAATCGATATATGTATGATCACAAGGCAAAGTAACATAAGTTTTGTGTATAAGCATGTGACTTAAACTGTTTCGGATTGTCAGCGTAGATCGAATTAAGCTATCGATCTTACTTAGTAAGATTCTACGAACTTAAGATTCAATCCCTTTCGTTTTGGCAAAGATTGCATATAATGAGAAAACAGAAATGGACGGAGTTCTTAATTTTCGAATTTCACATTTCAATAAATTTACGAAGCTTTACAATTTTAAAAATGTAATCCGGGATAATATCAGACTCCACTTCCATTCACCAAATCACATATATTATTTTAGTGAAATTTTGAGTGAGATCTGCTGTTTCCGCTGTATGAACATTTTGCTTTAGTTCTCCTAAATTAATCGTTAGAAACAAAAATGAATTTCCGCTTATTAAATTTCTCAGCAGGTCAGCTTTTTTTTTGCTTTCGCGCAGAGAATAACTTTTAAACCATCTGCCACTAGCGGTGCTGTGTGCTTCTTTGCTCCTTCGCTAATTAGTTTCTTAAATTTCATTTGTGCAACCCTCATAATATTGGTTTATAGCCTATGCGTTTTAAGTTTTCGTGTTTCATTATCGATCAGTGATCACGCACGAAATTTTAGCGGAAAATGTCCATAAAAATTATCAAACGCTAGAGTTGTAATATAATGTATGCTTTTACAATTGAACAAAGTTTTATACTTCATATGGATTCAATCAGCATGAAACAATTCTTATCATTTATTTTAATTTCATTCTAATTGAATAGTATGCAGATCATTCATGAAGTTTATGGTCATTTGCGCACATTCATGTTATTGCTTAAGGCATAAGCCTAAATATTTAATGCTTTCTATTTTTACATTATGAGGCTATAAGTCTACATAAGTGGGATCATGACCTGATATAGTAAAACCTTCCATTATCGTCTATTCCGGACGAGTTGTTCCAATTTTGTGGCCTTTGAAACGATTGTTGAAGCCTGTCTTTTGTATAGAACCTGTCAGTTGTTAATTGAAAATTCTCGTAACTGGCGCATTATCTTCAATTCGTTCGATGTATCCTATCTTTGTACAGCTCGTAGATTTCCAGGTTGAATCTTCATTTTCATGTGCCGTCGTCGAATACAGAACCATATATGTTATATGTATGTATAGAGATATCATTTAAAATTACCCTAGCGCTATTTTTAAGCTCTGCGGTTCCACTGGCAACATTAATACCATATACAGCACTACTTTTTTCCTTTAGGATAGGTATTTTAAGCCCAAAAGTTTTGGTAGCCAAAAACTAACACAGTTTCCTAAGGATACCATTCATTTTGAGAAACGAATAGTTCAACAGTGTATGTTGTTTTTCTAGGTGGTTCTAGGTGTCGGATGACAGAATTCTAATTCATATACTTAGAGTCGTTTTCGCAATTTCCAGATAATTTTAATCGGAACTTAAACTGTCAGATTTTGTATCAAACTGCCGGTTAAAGTCCCGGTTAAGATTTTAACGGATATTGTGAAAACAATCCGAATTTGTTTGCAATTTTTACAGCTCTGATGAAGGCAAGGTATGACAAAGGAACAGCTGCTACTTCGCATATTACCTTGCATATAAAATTAATAAAATAAAATATATTATATTTAAAACTTCAAATTAACGGCAACAGACAATTTTAACTTACACAAATAGAGCAAATGTTTCGGATATACATAGTTACCGAAAACCGAGCTGATCGGAATAAATAAAAATGGTAATGAGTGAGTGGAACATACTCGTAATAACTTAATACTGAGCAAATTCGAAAGATGTTAAAGATTGAAAAAAATGTTGAAAAGTGAAATTTCTAATAAAATGCTGAAAAATTGTAGAAATAATGAAAAAATTGAAATATTATGACAAACTTAAAAAATGTCGGAGAAGTCGAACTGCGTTGATAAATATTCGAAATATGTGGAAATAATCGAAAAGTTTTGAAAAATTTGATAAATTGTCGTTATGACTATAAAAACAGTTCAGCACAGGCTTACTTTAGCCCCCATGCTCACGCGATTTTCAATAAAAAATTTTAAGCTTTACAGTGAGAATCGTCTTATAATAATTTTTTAAGTTGTTTCATATTCCATAAGAATTCACTGAATAATTTTTTTTTATTTTTCGGTCAAAAAGAGGGTACCATTTTAAAGGGAATAAATTAAGCTTTCTTATCATTTATTATCTTATTATAGGTCAATAACACATTTTTTGGAAAAAATAACGGTTGCTTAAAAAGAAAATTGGTCAAAGTTTCAGAAAAATCGTTATATCACCAAAATTATGGATTAGATTTCAAAGATTTTCTTTCCATTATTGTAGACCAGTAAATTATATATCTTATGACACCCATATTTTTGATATCCATTCGGGGGTTCCCAACTTATACGGATTTTTACAAAAGCTATATGCGCAAGTTCCGATGGCTATATATCCGAAACCAGATCCGAGCGACTTTTTTTGATTACATTCTTAGAATTAGAGAAGTTTAGTTTAATTACCATTGGACAATGGGAGCTAAAGCAAACTTAAGCCAACAGTTCTATGCTTTTGTATAATTTTACCGAAAAGCAAAAAACATAGTTTATTTAACTACTTCACAACCTGTTGCAGATGGGGTGGTAGCCCCAGTTATGACCATTAATGATAAAATACCTGGCCACATAAACTGGGCATATCTGCTACTAGCTCAGTGTTTGAATTTCGAATATTAATAATATATCAGTGCAACAGTTTGGTATTTATTAAATGTCAAATAAATTCATGGGCAGCACACAAAATTAGATTGTTTTGAAATGTTCAAAGGTTAAATCATTTAATTGATAAAAATGAATCCCACCTTTTCTTTTTTTAAATTCTTTAAGTCGGGTATTCGGGTTTCGGTGCTCAAATAAAGATTGAAATAAATGTTTTTGTGATATAACCTCTTGTACTTACCGTCCTTTTGCATGGAATCATTAATAACGCCCATTATTTTTGCCGCAGTCAACCAATGACAACTTGCCGTTTTAATTTCGAATGCTCTATACATTTCAAATACGAATCGTAAATGAATTTCGATGAAAAAGTCAAATACCGAAAATCAGAGTCCAAGAATTGAAAAATTAGAAAAGCTCCGGCAAATTTTATAAAAAAAGAAACTAAAAGAAAATACATAAGATTTTTTTTGTAATTTTTCAAAATACCTGGTTTTTACTTGTATGTTGGCTCAAATCGTTTGGCGGAAGTGCTGGTAAGCGAAGTTGTCCTGCGAATTTGATGCAAGTTCACACTGTGGAACTTCGTATTGCCGGAGTGTTGAAGGTTACGTTTGATGATGCTGCAGTAACCATTTCTATGGATGGTACCTATTATTTTTGCACGTATTTCTTGTTAAACAGAGCGTTTGCAGGTTCCTAGTTCGAACCAAAGTATTTTTTTGGTGATTTTTACAGCAGTGTGCAAAGCGTACTTTTGAAAAAAAAAATCCATTTTCGTGCTACTTTGGCTCAATGCAGGATATCCAGAATAATTCCATTGAATATGCCCAATTTTTGTGCTTCGTTTGCGACTTGATTTTAACTTTTAACCAAAAAGATTTAATTTTAAATTTATGCAAATATCTGCATCCGCTATTGCAATTGATTTCCTTTATATGGTCAGCCATCATTGTTTCTGACAACTGTCAACAGAGCCGGACTTAGGTGGTGCGAGGCCCCGTGCAAGCAGTAGGTGCAAGACCCCAGTGCAACCAGTAAGTCACATAATACAAACCGTTGCTTTGGCTCTGCTTTCGTTTTTTCATTTAAATACAACGGCAACAAGTTTTATGCCACACCTATCGAAAGATGAAAAGAAAAACTCTGGTGTTAACGTCTACGCTATAAAAACCATTCAAACGCATATTATCGCAATTTTTCGACACAAAAATGTAGCCCGCGAGGTGTTATTTTTGAAAATTCGGACCCCCCTCCCCTTGGTGAGATTTTTTGGTGAGCTCTGGCGAGGCCCCTCCTCCCTTCTATAATAACGTATACTCTCTGCATTAAAAGTTGACGTGAGATTTTCGTTGACCCTTCTCCCCCTTGGTGAGATTTGGTGAGACTTTTTCGGACCCCCTCCCCCTATTTGAACTCACGTAATTTATGGGCGGCTCCTTGCAGCGCGGAACCCCGTGCAGTCGCATGAGTTTGGCGCCCTTAAGGCCGGCTCTGACTGTCAAAACCCTCGTTAGGAACTTAAAGCTTATGTTCGTTCAACAAATTGAAGTTTGTTCAACAGGAAGCTGCAACTTGTATAACCAACAATTTGAATCATAGAAACTTTACCGAATGTTTGGTCAAAAGTGCATTTCAACATTTTTAATAGTAAATGAAATACATAGAAAGGCATATTACACAAAAACGGATGCGGATCCGTTTCGAATCCGTCAGCGCGGATTCCGTTTTTTTATTATTCAAAGGATCCGTTTCGAACTCGGAACGGACTTCATATACGGATCCATTACGGACTCATTTTTTATTTTAAATAAAACGGATGCAAGACGGACTTGTTTTTTGTAAATAAAATATCTTGTATACGGCGATCCCACAGTCACACGTAACTTGTTCACTCATCAGAATTATTTGAAAATTCTGACTCCAGAGGAAGGGTAGAGAATTTCTTTTTGTTTCTTTTTGTTGAGTTAAAGGAATAGTAACATAAATTCCTCTTTCGTCTAGCGCGACGGGTTGAGAACTATTCCAGAAACCACGCGTTAGCCGTAGCCACGTTAGATATTCTAGCTAAGGACTATGTAAGGAACCTCTAACTACCTTTCTATTTTGCATTTACTCTTGAAGATATTTCGTTAAGAGGGAAAAGTATTCTTAAAATAATTTTAATATAACTTCCACGATTTTTAATAAAAAAGATCTCAAGAGGATTTTGAGATATTTTCTTTTGCTCATCTCATTGGACATGGCGAGATTAGAAGGACCCTAAGAGAGTTTTAGCAAGCTAATTACATTTTTCCCCCTCATGATAATAAATATAGCGGGATCAATGGGCCACAATACGCTTTTCCCAGTAGCATTCGAAATGCAGAAAAAGTTTATAGATATTTAAAAACTCGGGAAATATTGAAATTCACCATTCACTTCAGCATAGATTGTTCACATAACAAAAAAATTAAAATGTAAGTAAATATGTTTATTATTTGAAAAGTTGGTCAATATTAAAATTCACATTTTGAACATAAATTGAAAGTACAAAAAAACTTACACAATTTAATTAATTTAAGCCAAAAACATTAACATTGCAAACATAAAAGGAAAACAAAAGGTCAATGAAATTTAAAATACAGAACTAATTAATATTTGAATACATATACATACATGCAATAAAAATCACTTAAAATTAAGTTAGCCTAACATAGAGCTAACCTAAACTAATAGTGGTGGTGGTGTAGAGCACAACATCACAGCATACAGTGAACACTCGATAAGGTGAAAAATAATTTTTTGAAAAATATTTTCCTTTTATTAATTAATTTATTTACTTTATATTTTTACTCAAGTAGATTTCAATTCAACTGCGCTTCTTTAAAATGTAACCAATAAAATATTCGCTTTTATACTTTTGAAAGTTTTCTTTTCATAAAATTTAAGTTATTACTTTCAACAAACGCAAGGTTAAACAGTATTTTAAACGTGTACATCCTTGGTTTTTATCAGTTCACGTTGTCGAGCGTTCACTGTACATTTAAACCGATATATTTTGATCAGTTTCATTATCGCTATCTTGACGCGCATTAGACTTCATTTCAGCATGTATGCACGCATGCCTTACCAATTCCGATGTAAATTTATCTACAAGTCGTAGTGCATCTACTTCATTCATATCAATTAATGATGCAGCTAAAAATTGCCCAAAAGCTTTGAATTTGTCCACGACGGCCGTATACTGTTGTGAGCGTTGATGGTGATGATGATAGTTAGATTGTTGCTGATGCTGCTGCATTGGATAGTTTTGTTGTCGCTGCTGTTGACCATGCTGCTGAGTTGAATTTTCTCTATGGCGCTGTTGTGGATTAAATTTAATTTGGTTTTGTTGCTGCTGTGACACTGCCGGTGTTGTTGTATTTAACTGATCAGTTGGTATTGGCGCTGGTAAATAAAGACGACTGTTGCTATTGGATTCATTTTGAAGATGTACGCTTGTTGATTTTTTTATAGTTTGTATGTGATTGCTATTGTAATTGTTTTTGTTGGAATTATGTTGTTCTGTATCACTGTCATTACTTCTAAAAGGAAAGGAACGAATAAGTAATAAAATAGTGTTCTTTTCACATGCATTTATGATAATGGTAATTATGTTAATAAATTTATTTACGTATAGATTTGGGACTCTTCGTATTCATCTTCATCGTTGCTGCTAAAATTAAAAAACAGAAAGTTTTTAGACATAATATTTTAACGTTCACATATGAGGAGTGGTTTATCTAAAAGGAACATTTCCATTTTTTACAGAAAAAGTTAAAAATTTAGAAGTGCTGGGATAATGAAAGTTTTTGACTATAAAATTGCAAAAAATTTTTCGCGCCGGTAGATAGTGAAGCGAACAAAAACATGACGAATTTCACTCAAACTTATGGAAATTTGCCGACTTAAGCTGTTTTTTATTTAAAAAAATTTACTATATGAAAGACTATAAGTTAAGAAGAGTCACTCCGTGGAAATACTTATCAGACTCCACTTAAAATTTCGCACTGAATAAATTCGAATTAATTTTTCAGAAAGTTAAGATTTAGATTATTGAGTGTTTATTTTAACCATATGGATCCGTTTCGAATTCGAGATGGACTCGTTTCTTCGTATATTTTCCGAAACGGGTTCCTTCCCAAGTTTCTTTTAGAAAATCATTCGCGGAAACAACAGACAAATTTATGGGAGGTCTCTAAAGTGTAGTCGTCTCAGCTTAGAGCAGAAGCATGAACTATAAGTTTACGAGATTTTGTAATCTCAAAAAGTAATCATAGAGTATTTCTATTACATCAATAACAGATAACTCCGCCACAATGACACGTAATGTTCATAAGTAGCGCCAAATACGTGGAGCTCGAAACACTTAGTAGTTCACCGCTCTATTTGGAAATATTTTAAGTCACTCACCTTGAATTTGAGTTATTGCTGGGATGTTTCGTTCGAACAGCGTTCGATAAAACGGCTGATTTGCTATTGGTATATGGACGACGAGTTTTGATATGATCCCCCAAAAATGTCATATATTCATACATCGGCCATTGTGATTTTATATCTGGATCATTATATTGGTCTTGCATAGTTTCAACACGCCTTTTTTCTAAATTAAAACGATTTCGCAATTGGATCATACGCTCGCGAATTATTGGAACTAAAAAAATATCAAAAGCATATTAAAAAGAAATTCAAGCATAACAAATCAAACAATTAATATGCCTATTCAAGTACAATTATGCATTAGTCCAAATTTACAGGATTGGGTTAGGTTTAGAGCGAAAACTATTTTTTTGTTTGTTGATTTTTCCAAAACGAGAACGCTTTACGGACTAAATACTTGTAAATTGGACCAATGCATTATAGCACGGGAACGTAGCTCTGATATCATTTACTATTGTAGCCTAAGTTTTTAGCCATTTCTTCCCACTGTAATTCAATGTAGTCACGATTGCGATAATGCACGCAAGAACGATCATAAAAAGCAGGCCGATTTCTGAATTCCCGTACCAGCCCAACATCGAAATCATTAATTTCTGTAGGTTCATCACGGCGTGGTCGTCCACGTTTGCGTTTGATGGCAATGGAAGCCATTGTAACTTGAAACGGCGACAATGATGATTCTGGAGCGTTCTCCGGTGCTGGCGAGACTGCGGTCAAATGCGACAACTTGG
Organism: Tricholauxania praeusta; assembly: GCA_949775025.1. Taxonomy (NCBI): domain Eukaryota; kingdom Metazoa; phylum Arthropoda; class Insecta; order Diptera; family Lauxaniidae; genus Tricholauxania; species Tricholauxania praeusta. The sequence goes on from OX459029.1 coordinate 157,108,714, forward strand.
TGTAGTTGTTTGCAATATCTGAATACTTTAGTGCGGGAGATAAAATTATATGCTATTTGTAGGAAGACAGTCAAAATGATTAGAGTTTTTAATTTATTCTATTTATTTTTATGAATTTTTTAATAATTATAAATAAAATTCTATGGACAATTGTTTGCTATCACCGATTTGATAATTTTTTTTTTTTTTTTTGATAATTTTGTTGTCTATTTTGACATTTGTATTTGTCGCATTTTATCAACAGCGTTGCCACCTCGCTGTGATAATAGTACAAAGAAAACTGACGTATTGCAACTATGCCACAAAACGTTTTCACTGAACAACACGATATTTATTTTTGAATACACTTTTGTATGAGAATGATTTCTGAGTTCACTCATCGATATGATTATCTAACATACTTTTGATCTTAATGCTCCAAAAATTTAATTCAAAAGGTATGAAACGTTTTATTTTGTGCATATGATAAATTGTTTCTTGGTGGCAACACTGCTACAACTGTCCGAAAGAGCAAAGTTGCACTTGCCGAATCAAAAAGTAAATATATTATATATACTTTTTGGTTTCACTCGATAAACAAAATCGTCATCCACAAAAGACCCTCAAAAACCAGTTTTATCCAGAATAATGTAAGCTTTGGTATTCACGCGGGAGGTGTCATTACATTTTATTTTTTCGAAAGAAGTCGAATAGCACGCTACTGCCAAAGTACTACCATACAAATGATCAAAGATTTTTTGACCCCAAATTCACAAGACCTTGATCTGTAGATGCGGTTTCAACACGATGCTGCGACAGGCTATATTGCGCGCGTAACTGTCTACAGAAATGATACTGTCCTACGTTAAGAAATTAAGCCGGAATTAATATTTATTTAAACATATATTTCCTTTGATCTGGCTGAAAAAAACATTCATTAAGAATATCAGCTATTATTTTAGTGTTATTTTATATTTAAAAATTAACATATATTCTGCTGTATCGAATCACCATGTGAGTGCATTTGTTTTCTTTTATAAATTATTTTTAACTTAATTAATATTGTATATATTTTGTAAGTATTGTTATTAATGGTAACCAACAGTCTATATTGCTAAATGAAAAAAAAAATAAAATTATAAATATTATACAACAATGCCTGTAGACGGTTTTGCGCCAAGAATATCTGAAAGTTTTTGCTGATAACTGGCCAATGTATTGGAATCGCCAATGCCACGTGTCTTGCACGATAAATTCAGTGCATTTAAATATTGCATTTCAGTAAATTGCGAACCCTTCTCGACAATGTTAGTTAGAATATCCTAAAAAGTAGAAAAGAAAAATTTAATAAAAAATGTTTTCACTTTGTTACATTTGAAAGTCATACATCTGGCTCCATGCACAGCAGTTCATAAAAATGCTTGGCTTGGTCTAGCGCTACTTCACGTGAAGCTGTTATATTACTGAGCGTTTGTTGTAATGCTATTGAGTTTCTGCACATACGTTGTACAGTTATATGATCAATGTTTTCCGCATAGTTTGAGGCTTGTATCAGTATACGTGCAGCCAAATGTGCAAGCCCTTCAAAAATATACTGAAAAATGATTTGGTGAAGTTCTTAAAAATAACATAAAATGGAATAGTAAGAAAACTTACACGTGTTTTTCTTGGATGCAGTGTTGCAGCAAAAGCTTCGTCCATTTCTGATAAAACTTTTGTTAATTTCTGCACCTGTCTGTCCGGTTCTAGAATATCATCTTTGCTGCCCATAAAGCTGTTAGACTTTGTATGTGGTTTAGAACGCAAATAATGAAAGCATTGAACTCGAACCTAAAAAAAATAAAAGCGGGTATTAGCAAAATTTTTCTGGCCGTAACATATTTTCAGAAATTTTTTCTTACCTCCAAATGCAATACCAGCAAACACGTATTAGCTAACTCATCGAATTCCAAAGCTAAGTTTGTTAGCACTTTGATGGTACCATCCTTAACCGCAATTGCCGATGAACACTCTGGTGTAATAGCATTCAAACCGTTTACTAATGGTCGACGCAATTCATTTGCAAATTCAGATACACGACCCGAAAACCATTCCATACTTTCTTGCAGTATAGCCAGTTCTTTGAGAACGCTAACATCAGCTAAAATTTCTTGGTGCGATATACCGCCTTCACCCAAATTACTTGTAAGCATTTCGGCTTCACGTATATTTCGTTGTTGTACTTGCGATGGACTTTCCTCCTCTGATGGTTCAAAATTGCTACGTTGTAGCTTTTTACCATGTCTAGCACGTTGGCTGGAAGTTTTTAGATCTGTCCAATTAGGTAAAGACCTGCGAATTGAAAACCAATTAAATCATTTCAAAATATATACTTTTTTTTCTTACTTTAAAAATCTGCTTATATCCTCGTCTTTTAGCCAAGCTACGCTATAAATGCGTTTGTCTTCAGAATCAGGCTGTACAATTCCACGGTAGGCTGACTGACAAGTTTCTCGATATGTCTTTAGCAGTGCACATACCATTTTTAAAAGTTCTTCCGAATAGCATGGCAAATCTTGTATTAACGATTTTGTTTCCGATAAACGAAGTTCCACCATTGCAGTTGACTGCAGCAGTGGGCGTGATAAATTCATTGCTTTCATTTCTTCTGGTGTTATAATTGTACGCCAAGCATCTTGATTTTTTGACAATGAATCAATGGTCGCTTGTAAATTGCGACTATGACCTTTTGAAAGGAAAGTTTCCTTTATATAATTATCAATAAAATCGTGCAAACTGCATGGTTGTCTAGAAAAAATAATAGTAAGTATGAATAAAAATCAAAGAAAATTTCATAGGAGTTACCCTGGCTTGCATTTCATAAAAGTTTCGATTTCTTGTATGTAACCCATAAGTGGTAAATAAACTTTTGTGATGACAGTTTGATCTGGTGTGCAAATTAAAACGTTTTCGCGCTTTGTTTCACGACCACTTACTCCAGAACCAATTGGCGCAGTCAAACAACCGTCTGCTGAAATATCTGAGGCATTGCGTCGATGTCCTTTTAATGAATCATTTGGCTGTTTCGGCTGTGCAATGTGAGACGACTTGTCGAATTTAAAAAGTGATTTTTTAGTGCTGCAATCGACAGGAATAAAAACTATAAGGATTAATTTATTGCATACACAATTTACAGGTACACAATATTTACTTCAATTAAATTTAAATCAACTCTACACTTTACTTGCACATTTTATTCTAATGAACAGGTTTTTTATGTTCAAAGGGATAGTTTGAGTCCTTAAAATATAGAGGAAAATAATCACATATGGAATAGGATTCTTAAATGCAGTACCATTATATCAAGCATACAAAATAAAACACTCTATTTGCTGCTTACTCAATTGATTTTAAATTTGTCCAGTGTCATAAGAATATCTCGAGCAGCTACAAAAATAATAGTGGTATTCATCTAAGCGCGCAAGTTTCTCATTTTCTGCAAATAGGCAATTTTGAGCGATGTGTTTCACGAACGCCCCTTCAAATATTTTGTGCAATTTGTGGCAGTTGATAAGCATGTAATTTTTTTGTGAGAGAATCGTATGGGAAAAGAGAATGAAAAATACAATATGTGTAAACAATAAATTTTTGCTGAGAGAATCGTATGGGAAAAGAGAATGACAACAATTGCACAATTAGCAGCGCAAGTTTGCGCTACCAAATTTTCGCGCAAACTTTTCTAGTTTGTACAAAAAACTTTCCATGCGATTTGTGACAGTTCGTTTGTGATGGCGCAAAACTGAACCAATTACACAGCTTTCGAGGGTTTTGCGCGTTTAGATGAATACCCATAATCTATTATAAAAAATTCAGTATTCCATAGTTGGGTTCTGTTTCATATTTGATAATAAATTACTAAGTATCTTAAATTATTATTTTTTTTTTTTTGAAAAATGAGTTAATTTAAAAAATTTAGCTTCTTTCCTTTAATGTGTGTAAGTGTCTTGACCGAATTAACAAACTCTTACTCTATAAAGTTAAATAAGTTTATCTAGATTAAGAGCGGTCGTGTAGGCCATTGATCAAAGATGTTTAAGCTTATATAAGCTAGCCTACAAATTAAGATTACACGAATAAACAAAATAAACTTCAACTGACCAGCGCTGTGAAAAGCGAGTCTTATTCCTTTGTAGGATATAGCAGATAGACAAAGAAATAACTTTGTTTTAATAACTCGACCATATTTTGTGCTGTACATTTGCCAAACTGACTAGCTTCATTAAGCAGCAAGTTACCATAAATTGTATATGGAATCCAAAACTGTGAAGTAAAACCATATTCGAAAAGTGGGCTTTAATTAAATCAGTTTGGCACCATACATCTTTAAGCGCACAATTTTTCCACCAAAGGCTATCAAATCTTTGTATATTGTAAAGTTAGCTATAAATTCTTGTTAAACAATGATTACCGAAATAAGTTCATGATAAAAATTTAACTTTCATTATACTGAGATCGCTTTTAAATCTCTTAATAACACTCGTTCGTGGAAAAATAATAAAAAACTTTTCGAGCTGTCGCATATATAGTTATATTACCTTGGAACTTTACGCCGCAAGAAAAAAGCATTTATATTATTACTGGGCTCAGCAAAACTGGACTGTGAAGATTCATTAGCGGCAGCATTTTGAATATCCAAATAATCTGTTAAAAGTAGTTGTAACTAAGAAAAAAAAAAAAACAATATTAAACACAATGTCTTGCAACTCAATACTCTAATACTTACCACAGATTGTGCTTGCGCCCAAAAATCGGTCAAATCATAAGGCTGTGGCGCTACAACGGCATACTTTTGAATCACTGCTAAGTAATTCTTCAACAACAGCGAATGCGTCTTAGCGATCGCCTTAAATTGTTTAAAAATAATCTCCAATAGGGCAAGCAGTGGATAACGATCATTAGGAACAAGATTTAAGGCCAACACTTGATTCGTTGTATTTCGGACCACATGCAACAGCTCCGTTTGGATTTGCACACGCAGCACCTCTAAGGATTTGGGCACCTTACCCAACATACCAAAACATTCAACAATTATGGAAATAAAATAGGTCATGCTCAGTTCGGGATCAATCAAATCAGCATCTTCAATCACCTCTGATTTTTCTAAATCAAAACCTTGTGCCATCTCAACAAGAGCTTTACGCACACGCGCATTTGCTTCAATTCGATCGGTTGATTTACGTGCACCGATGTTGCGTGTAAAGCTTGAGTTTAAACGATTTGAATTTTGTCGTTGAAAATTGGAAAGTATTTCACTGGCAGAATTATAATACAACTGTGTTATCAACTCCCCTTGTAATTTCTGATAAAGATGATTACGACGAGCCTGCAAATCATTACGCAAGTCAGCCAGACCTTCAACATCGCGCAGCTGACCATTAGCTAATGTTATGGCATCGGTAAGCGCTTTGCTTGCATGTAAATATTGACGCTTTGTCGAGTAGGCGACCACACTCTGAGGCACTTTGCGTAAGTCGTTGCTGGAAGTAAGTATGGAAATAAAATGTTTATTTATTTATTTTTATATTAAATGCAGAAATAAAAGCCCCTTTAAGAAAAGAAAGAAATTAAGAACAATGTATTTAGTTACACCGATTTTTGTCTATATGAATTTAAAAAAAAATGCATTTCTACCAACGACAATTATGCAGTCAATGACCGTATGTGTGACTTATTTAATATGACACATGAAGAATAGTGTTTGTTTTAATGTTATTATCATCGTAGAGCTGGGTTATACTTATCAGTGTCGTACCGGAACCGTTTTTTCTTATAATATTAAGCTATTGTAGTGCGAAATCTTAATTTAATGGTCAATCGCAGTCACTCATTCCTTTTGATGATCAACTTTTGATTATTTTTCTGAATTATTTTTATAATTTTCTCTCTTTCGGACATATTCAGAAGTCTATTGAATCTCCCGACGGAAAATATTTAATAATAATGCACTACAAACTTTTGTTTGTTACAATTGCTACATTCGTCAAGACACAATGCGGCGCCGTCGCTTATGCCTTTGTGTTTTGTTTTTATTTTCATTTGAATTCAAGTCAACGCTGTGCCTCGATAGCGTTGAAGTTCTGCGAATTTTTTTTCGTTTGCTTGTGCATCGAAGAACGGTGCGGGCAATGAGGGCGGATAGGGGTACTACGTGCCCACCACTGCTCTAATGCATTATTGTACGCAAACAGCGTATTCAATGACCATTGGATTCAAAACGCAGCACTTAAAGTAGGGTGATTGAATAACCAATACCATGGAAAATAATTAACCACACAAAAATTTATAGCTTTTGTTTTAATTATTCAGACTCTTCTTGACAACAATGTATGCCTCGGATTAAATTGGACGATTTTCTTGTTTTCTGATTTCTAGAATAAGGTCGGACCAGGTCCTGAAGATTTAGCCATTAGAAGTCGGGAACCCTTGCACTGATTTAGACAAAGTGGATTTCATTTATAAGCAATACATAAAAATTTAAATTCAGTTTCAATTTTTTTAAGTTTTGACAATTTTTTATAAACATAATTGTATCAACTTACATTTGCTCCAGCATTTCCAGCACATATTTGTGCTGCACTGCATCCAGCCACATTTTCTTGAGTTCATCGCGACGGCACTGCAAAAGCTGCTTACACGCCACTAAATTCTCTTTTGCAGCATGTATACGCTCTCGGCTGGTTGTGATCTCCGTGGACACTTGACTGAACAATGGCAGCACACGAGTTAATTCCTGATCGTGTTTCGAAACGAGTTCATTCAGACGCAGGTCAGATTTTTTAAATTCTTTTTCAATTTTTAGTTTCTCTTTTTGCCGCTCCTCTGTTGTTTCACTGAAGCCCAGCGACTTTATAACATTGACCAGAAATCCACAACCAGGCTGCAAACAAAAATTACTGATAAGTAAAAAACAACAACAAAAAAACAAGAGACGCCCCTGCCAAAGCCAAAGTTCATGATTCACCGAGTATGATAGAATAGATTAAAATATAAAGAATTGGCTTCATTTTTAATTTGCAATTCTTTTATATGCTACTAATTTGATTTAATTTATGAAATACAATCAAAAATGTTTAAAAAAAAACAAAGAAAACATAAATTTGACAGCTGCATTCCGTCAATGTAGATGATGACAGCAGCTAAATTTTTCACATTCACTGCAGTTGTTTTAATTGCTCTTTAAACATAGTTACATTAAATTTGCAACTTAATTAATACATCACTTTAATCCACAATCTATTAAGGATTATTAATTTACAAAAAACATCACTTTATAAGATAAATTACCTCATCTTTTCCGTATTTAACTCCTCTAGGAGGTTTTGTTGGCGGTGGCGTAGCCATCACTTACTCGCTACTGTTGATTACTCGTTGCGACAGCATTTGACAGTTCAAATTGGAAATTCCCGCGCATGATTCAATTATATAGGCACCGCTTCATTTCTTTTCACAAAAAAAAAACTTTTCAATTCACCAAATGTCAAAATTATTTGATTGAATGTGTAAACAGAATTGGGATGTGCGATTTATCTTCAGTGTCAAATCGCACCAAAAAATAGAATTTTTCTATTTCTCTGCAATAAATTTTCTAGTGTCAATTTTGTACTCACTACAAACGTATAGGAAAAACAGAAGAAAAATCACATGTCCCAGTTCTGTTTAGACATTGACCAAGACAAACAGCGATAATAGGTTTTTTGGGTTAAATTTCTAAACAGAATTGGGACGTGCGATTTATCTTCTGTGTCAAATCGCACCAAAAAATAGAACTTTTTTATTTCTCTATTTTGTACTCACAACAAACGTATAGAAAAAATCTGGACGATATTGCACGTCCCAATTCTGTTTAAACATACTGTCAAGCACGAGAGCATAAGAAAATTGCGTTATGTGAAAGAGTTAAAAATGTAAAAAGGGTGCCGTGACAAATTATCCGCAAATTATTCGGACATAATCCCCATTTTTGGTATGGAGATTATGACCGCAAAATTTTCGGCCATAATCCCCATAAAAAAGCGGACATAATACCCAAAGCTAGGACTAGCCTATAATATATCCAACATCTAGCTTACTAGCCACAGTAATTTTACATAGGAGTAGCAGCTCAGGATTCAAAATTCCCAAAAAACCAACACCGGCTTCGCGGCGGCCTTCGGCCACGGATCAGTCTATAATATATCCAACACCTAGTTTGCTAGCCACAGTAATTTTACATAAGAGAGTTTATTTTTTCGGACATAGCCCCCATGGGTATTAAGTCCGAAACATTTTCGGAAATAACCCCCATACAAAAATGGGGATTATGTCATGGCACCTGTAAAAAGTACAGTAACCAGTGTTGCCATATTTTTTTTACGAACCACTGCAAGTTCTGAAAATAAAAACTGTAAAAAACGTTAAGGCAGAACTTTAATTTTCTAAGCCCAGGCATAAACATAAAATAAACGCAAAGAATAAAATGGAAAATAAAAAATAAAATAAACTCAATGTTTAATTAATAATGTTCTTCACTATATAGTTTGGATAATATGTCTATAGATTATACTTTATACACCCATATGTATCAAAGGGGGAACACAGTCGCTTAAAGTCTAACAGCCACCCATACGATTCTTGATATAAGTTGTAAGTTTGCTAATATTTGTTTACATCATACTTCTTTAGCTTTACCACTAAACCTAATTTTCTTAGATGGCAAATTCCTTGTTGACCAAAGGTGGTATACCTTTGTACTTCTATCAGTCTATGGGTTTGTTGCCCCTTAAAAATTGTTCGAAATGTTGCCTAATACATCGGTAAAGCATTTATTGATTCATGCCAAAAATTTTCTGAGGTATATCGAAGGGTTCGCGCCCCATATTTGCGAATAGCCATCAGTATTGTGAATTTTTTGAGAAAGTTCCAGACTCGCAACTCTTCCAAAGCCTCTTCCTGAAACTTCTCATGCAGCCTCTTTTTCTGCGCAGTATTTCATTTGTATTTTACTGGCTTTGTAGGTACTTCGTTGCAGTGGTCGTTTATATGCTCGATTGGTTTGCAGTTTGACCATTTGGGGATAATCGTTGTGAGATGGATATTTTATTTCTTCTTTCAGGATATCAACAAGGAATTTCAGCTGCTTGAAGTGTTCGTTGTCAGTAGGCTTTTTTATTCGTGGCTCCAGATAATATGCTCATATCAGGTGTGATTTAAATGCTGTATGGTAGCTAGCCATGCGTATGTACTCCCAACCCCAAAAAATTACTGGCACCATTTTCGCCCGTATATCTTCAATCACCCTTAACCTTTCGAACAGACGTTGTTTGCACCCGTCCAATCTTGAACGGACGCCACCAGGGGTGATAGTGTTACCCTTAAAACAGGGTTTTCTTGGGAAATCAATACATTAAAATAAATTTTATATTTTTCTTCAACGTTTATTATTTATTATATGTTTGATTTCTACAATATTCGTATTGATTTTTATTCTAAAGTTTATTTTGAAATATGTGGTTATTTATTGTAATTTTATTTGAATCGTTTAACAAAAATAAAAAATTTAAACAATTATTCGACATTTTTTGCAAGTATATTTTTTGGCCTACATATATCTGTGGCTGCCTGGACTAACTATTCAAGGTAATAAATTAACATTATTTTAATTAAAGTCGTTAGTCAAAATAAGTACGATGAACTTAAGCCATTAGTTGGGCCAGTCAGTGATAAGTTCCATCTCAGAATAAAATGCCGCTGGTTAAGAGAAAATAAATTTAATATAAAAAAATTTCAATAACCGAAAAATAATTATCGTTATGTTAAAAAAAAAAACAATTTATTCGGCATTTAAAGATATTTTAACACAAAATATAAGCGTAAGATATTTTTTTTAAATAGCTTTTGTTTTAAAAATCAAAAACCAGTTGAGCTTCAAAAAAGTGCAACTCAAATATAAAAGTCTAAAATTTGAAAACTAATTGAAAAAATTAAAATCAAAATATATGGCTTGATGGAAGATAATGCGGAACTTACAATACTATCTATCTATATTCAATACATCCGTAAACATTTCTATCACTTGTATTCTTTTTGTATAACCTTCGTTAATGTTAATTGAATTAACGAAACTAATTGTTCATTCAAAACAAAAAATAAAACCAACTCAAAAGTTAATAAACTCTATGTTTATTTATTGGATGCTCTTAATATTTTTTTTTATGTGTGTGGCTGTGTATATATTTGCAAGATTGCATACAATAAGCGCTTTTTTTAATTCTTATTATAAGTGTTTTAAATGTAACTTTGACTAAATTTACGAGTAAACACGCGTGATTTCTGCTTTACTGTGTTCTTCTGAGTTATCAGCACCGCAATCAAAACAAAAAACAAAAAAGAATCTTAAATGTTTGATTTTATAATGTATTTTAACAACAAAAAATAATATTTAAATTATTGTTATTATCAGTAGGTAGGTTTATTTTTAATAACTTTTTTTTTTTAATCAGAAATGACGTCAAACGCAATGCGGTAACACAGACAATAGCCAATACTATTGCGCCTGCATTAGTATTCTTGCGCTGAGTCCAAACAAATAAAAAATGTCAATATAAATTTATGAATGTACAAAATGGATACAGAATTTGATGGGTAAAGGCATTAAAAATTTATGGGGAAATATGATACACAAATCGATCGTTCTTTGGGTCGGATTTCATTTTGCATTTTTTTTCTTTTTGTACAATATAATGAACAGAAAGTTCAGGCTCAGATTTTTATGCATGAAATACATATCTTAAATGAAAATTGGAAAGTCCAATATTTTTTGAAGTTTCATTTGTTAAGTATTTCATTTAGTAGTATTTTCTACAATTCAAAATTATGGCTAGTTAAAAAAAAAGTGATAAAACTAAATGTAAGAATAGATTAAAGACTGTTTAAACTTAGAAACAAAATCGCAAGGTATGTAAAAACTGAAATGTAACTCAAAAAATCCGAGCTAAACTTAAATAATAGGAAATAGCAACTGCAGATTAATTTCTTATTTTTTTTTTCTTTGTTAAATTTAAATAATAATTAAAATAAAAATAAGGAATAAATCTAAATTTCATTAAAGTATAGTGTCAAAAAAAGTATTAATTTAATTACGCATAAAATGATGATACTTAACTAACATTAATTTAAATAAATTTATTTCACATTGCTACAGTTGCGAGTACCACAGTTATGTCATCAGGTTTTCCACCGGTTGCATGTATATTGTTACGTCTGGCATTGATTGCGAATGGCGACATAAACTCACTATCGAATGAGAGCGAACGTGCCATAAGCGCTAATGAATTTGCAGTCATCTGTAGCTTAACGGGATCGGTGACGCCCTCAACATTCTTCAGCATATCGAGTAGCAACTTTTCGGGTACATTATCGAAAACCCCATCCGTAGCCACGAGTATAACATCACCTTCTTTCACTGGGAAATTCAGTGTATCAGCTGAGTCGGGACTATCGCTAAGCACATTTTGGCCATGTCCCGGCGGTGGCAGCGATAATTGAAATGGGGTATTGAAATAATGCTGCTGCTCCTCCGACTTGTGCACAATTTCACCCTGGCGCACCACCATAAAGCCACTATCGCCAATATTTGCCGTATACACTGTGCTATTTTCCCTATTGAGCACCAATACGCATGCTGTACTGCTACCCAGTATGGGCTTTTTTTGTTCCAGCAGCTCACAATAACTATACGCTAAGAGATTAACAGGTCGTTGTGGATTAAAATTAACACAGTGGACTAGACGTTCGCATGTCTTCATTAGAAATGAAGAAAATTCCCCCGGATCGATGCCATAGCTGCGCCAACCGCCAACACCATCTGCTACGCCCAATACATCAGCAGTGGCTGTAGAGGCCTTGAACCAGGAGTCTTCACCGTATTTGCCTGGTTTGTATTTTGATGTTAGAAAATCTTTAGGAAATCCACAAACGACAGACACAAAATGTGGTCTCTGTTGTTTTGCTACATTTGCCGCTGAGTTGGTGGCATTGGTTGCGGATTCTAGCAGTGTGGAGAAACCACTGCGTAATGCCCTGGAGATAAGCCTCGATGTCCAGCTAAGCGAATGCATTTTCAGCGTCGAATTTTTGTGAAATTTGTTTGTATTTACTTTACTTTAATGAAATTTTCATTTGCAATTTTAATTTTTTCGTTTATCACGTAATTTGTTTCGATTATTTAATGCCAAAAATATTTTTTTTATCGTCGCGAAAATTCAATTCATTTTTCTTCGATTCTTCGTTTTTTTTTTTATTTTAATGCTCGCACACTCCGTTCACTTGTATACGTCAAAGTCACAAGGTGAATGTGTTGCCAACCATGAGCGCTGGTATAGTGTGGAATGTAGGGCTGAGCATGTATATCGATAAGTGTTATTGATGTAAGGCCTAATCGATTGTAAAAGTATGAAAATTTTAAATTGTTTTAAAGAATTTAAAATTAAGATCTAAAAATTTTGAAAATAATCACGTATGAGAAGATCAATTTAGCTGTTTTGACAGTACGTTGGAAATGTGGAATAAAAAAGTGTTTGACATAAGAAAAAAAAAAAAAATCATATCAATGTCTGCCTTAAATTGCTTGTTGAAAATGGTTTATAATTTGCAAAAAATAGTAATAGCAATCTTACTGTAGTCCCTAAATTGGAGCAACAGCGTCATTTATACGGTTTGCTCCAATATGAGTTGTAATAGGATACAAACTGCTTGCGCCACTCGCAGGTTTGATCTACTAAGCTGAAATTTTGGGAGAATTTTCTTCAAACCCGATTCTATAATATGTTATTGCTTGTTGCCACAGGCTTATTAATGCTTGAAATGTGTGCCAAACGATGGAGCTCGAAGAGCTTAAATAGAATATATAAGGTTGCCTTGTCGATCTTAAACATGGGTTTCCACCAGTTTTTAGGGATAATTATTAATAATGGGTGTCAAGCTATTATCTTCATTAATGAAAATTGACCCAGAAAACCGGTAGCAACCCATGATTGGGACAGGATTCAACAATGCAACCCCATATATTATATTAAGACCTCTAAAAGTTTTATCGTTTTTATATATTTTGATTGTAAATTTATACAGTTTCAATTAAAACAACAAAATTGGCTAAAATTCGGCCACTTTCGAGCATCGGGACAGGCTTTGGAAAGGTAACCCTGGTTGGTTAGTTTCACCAAAATGGCTCACAATCCTTCCCGTACATCCCATCCCGTAATCTTATACACTCGACTTTCTACAGCAGGCTCTTGAGCTATCATCATCTCATAGGCAGGATTGCCAAATCGAAAAGAAGCAATTCCAGGATTTCTCAAAAAAAAAATATATAATATTTCCCTCAACTGGTAAAAAGTAAAATTTTATTTTTTTTATTCAGTAATATTACAAAATCATCAATTAATTCATAAAATGGTAAGAACATTCTTGGCGTGGGAAAACTTGACTTTTTTTTTTAAGTACATGTCACACAAATCGTCCAATTCCCGGCTATTTCAGAAATTTTTGAATTCCTACCCGGCCCCACGATTGATATGAAATTCGGGGCTTGGCAGGGTGAATCCCGGTCACTTAGCAACCCTGCTCGTAAAAACTTTAGGTACTAGTAAATAATAAATTGCAAGAATTTGTGCCACATAAATGGCAGGTATTTATTTTATTTTATTTTTATTGATTTTTAAATTTGGTGTAATTAATATATATTTTGTGTACAATATTTAATTATCAGTGGATTACGCTTAATTAACATAACAAAATCATTTATTTTTATATATCATTATTATTATTATCATGATTCTACTTAGAAATGGTAAACAAGATTTTAACTGTTCAAAAAAGCCATTAGATACTACAAAGTATTATTTTTACGATATTTGTGTTTTTTTTTTGTTTTAATAATAAATAATAAATTATTTTAAAAATTTTTCGTTTTTTTATTTTAAATTGCTTTACGCTACAATAAAATTGCAACGATTATTATTTCATTTTTATCAGATTTTAATACTCTTCAAAACTTTTTATTTATAGCAAAAGTATGAAACATTTTTTTGTGCCTGTCATTTATTTTTATATAACTTTAGTCCAAAAGTTTTTGTTTTATTTTAAGTTACAAACTTGTAAAGTTGGTCAACATTTTAAAAATGACAAATAAAAAGATTTCGTGTATAAAATGTTGCTGATTGTTGGGAAAAAGTTGATATCTTAAGAAGGTACTATAATAAATCGGAGGTATATCTTCTTTTATGTTTTGTGTTTGAAATGCTTCTGGAAGGTTTTACAATTTTATATTTTGTAATTCGATATTTTTGTTACTCAAAGGTCTGACAAACGGGAATGAAGTAAACTGGAAATCTTCAGATAAACAGAAAAAGAAAACGGTTTTAAGGACCAATTTTCAGCAAAATATATAATTTTTGACTTTTACAAATGATTGCTAATTTTTCAATGAATTGAGTATATTATTTTTAAATTTTATGTATTCAAGGTATAACGCTTCGTGTATATATATTTTGTATTTCTACTTGTGAAAACTATTAAGATTGTTTCTTAGCTTTTTTTTTTAAATTGGCAATATCTCTGGTTTAACGCCTCTGTTTGTCTACGTTTTTTAAGCATTTTTTTTTTTTTTTAAGAAGCAGGTATAATTTAATTTATTATTTTTTTTAACATATTTATTTTCTACTTGTGAGCTTTTTATAATTTGTTTTTGTTTTTTTTTTTTTTGTTTTTCATAATACGATTTGGCAAATATCCATGCCATTTCTTTATGCTATGTTTTTTTACTATGTTATGTCAGGCCTTCTCTTTGGCATGATAACTTTATGAATTGATGAATTCATTATTAATTTCAAAATAGTTTTATAAACTTTTATACTCTAGGTATTTACGCAAATATATGCTGTTTTGCTTTTAATTGTCATAAAGAACTTTCCGTCAGGAGTACTAAAAAAATTAATTTATTTGACTTCCTCCTTAGTTTTCGGTAGATCTGTGTTAATGATGCTCAAGCGACGAATATTTGGTTTATCGTAATCTTCCATGGATACACCACGTGATAGTTTACGACCATTGCTGCCATCATTGGAGCCACCCGAGCTGGTAGAATAGGCGCGTGATCGATCAACGCCAGGCATAACCACCGATGTTAGTATACCTTGTCCCTTACAGAAGAGTAAAATTGATTGTGCAACTTTAGCGGGCTGTAAGTAGAAAATAAGAAAATATAATGCATAATTTATCATGGTAGCCTTAACATTAAATACATACAGCATCGGCCAAAACATCACCGGCACGCTCTATCTTCAAAATGGTAACTTTCTCCTTTTCAATGTCTTTGGATAACTTTTCGACAATGGCCGCATACGGGCTCAATAGACCAGTTATCAAAATGACATCTAGCTTGCAGCCTTTTAGCGTCAAATCTTTGCGACTATGAGGTTGTACAAAAGAAAAAACAAAACGATAAAATAGTTGCAATATAGCTTATAACCAGAATTGATTTTCATAATTTTGAATTCTTCGGGAACGTTCATAGTTCGAAAATGAAAAAAAAAAAAAAAAAAATAAAAGATTTTCTTCATTTTTTAATAGAAAATCTGCATTATTTTAAAGAATCTTCATACAAGTTTTCATATTTTAAGCGTTCCCGGAAAATGCAAGAACATATGGTTTTCTGACCAACTCTAATATAGATACTTTGCTTACTTCATAAATGCCTTAACATAGAGACCAACATTCTTGCTATTGAGTGATCCATGTAAACGTTTTTGATATTCCGTAACGATCTTCTCTTTGTCTGGATTATCGCCAACCAATTGCTATGATAATAAACGAGAGAAACATGCATTAATTTTTCATCATTTTTATGCTAAAAATTATGACAATTGAAATAGTAACTCTTGGAATGGCATGACAAATGTTTTATGGCACAATTATTCTAGCTTTGGCTATTTTGAAAACAAAAAGGCAATAATTTTCACTACATTAAAAATAAAATAAAAAAACAATAGCACATAAAAAGCGTGAACAATTTTAACGCTAGCAATGCCATGGGATATAATGGTGTATTATTTAAGGGGTTGTGAAAAAAAAATATTGTACAATACCCGATTTAATCAAACAATTTATATAGTATGTATACTAGGGTGTTTAATTTTTGGAGATGGGCTTTATTTATTTTTGCCTTGAGGAATAGAAATATTTGTCCCACTATTTGAGCTTCCTAGCTCAAACCTGTAAACGGCGTGGGCAGAGTTTATGTCTAATTTCGTTGAAATTTAACAAAAAAAAACCGTCTCACTAAAACGTAGAAAAAGTCTGCCTTAGGTGCCAAGTTATAGCGTCTTAGGTACTTAAGCTGTATGACAGATGCCACCCACTGTTGTCAAACCACGCCCACGTTTTTCGTGTAGCTGAAAATGCGGACAAAATACACCCGATGGAGGTTTTTTTTTTATATATTTCTATTAAAATTTTCGATCCTATATGCCTATATAATAGAATCGGGTTTGAAGAAAAGACTCCCAAAAATTCCGCTTCCCAGATCAATCCACTTTTTTTCCCAGTACAATTCATATGACTCTTGTGAAAAATGAAATACTCCTTTTTACGAAATTTTTGGTGGAATTTTATTTTTTTGTTTTTATGACATAAAAATTCCGCAGACGCGGAATAAATTAAGATACGACAGAAGAACAAATTTTCATCTTTTAACTTTAGTGCACAAGCGAAGAATTTCTTTCGAAAAAAATCTGTGAATTTGAGCGATTTTGTTTGTGAAATAAATGTGTAAGTTTTTACATTTGATAGAACTTAAAAATTGTGATTTTTTTCTTAAAATAATTAGTTTTCAACTGTACATTTGATGTTTTTAAGCCTTTTAGTGTCCGTTTTCTCTATATAATAACTAAAACCTAAGGTTCTGCAATAAACTATACTAATAATTGTATTTGTTACCGGCCAAACTAGTTTTTAGAATAAACTAGTTTTTCCTATGGCAAACTAGTTAATTTAAGTGCCTAAAAGCATGCAATTTAATTTTAATACAAAAACAATGTAGATAGCGAAACCGGTGTTGCACATATTGGAGGATGTATGTCCTGAGCCCACTTTATTTCAATATTTTAATTTGCTACTTATATTATTCTTCACTAGCCCCAATGCTTTTTCATTAAAATTTGATTGCATATATTTAGGCTTAACGGTTACTAGTTTGGCCTAAGAATAGTTTGGGCGTTAACCTTTGTGCATATATTAATAACTCTACAAACATAGGTCACCTGATAAGTTTTTAAAATTATTTGCTTGAATACCCGAAATAAACCTAAAAAAAGGATAACATTTTCTTGGTAAGAAATAAGACGGTTGCAATCATACCAAAAATCGGTAACAAAGCTGAGAATCGAATGGCCATGACGTGGCATAAAACTGGCACTGATTTAATAATGAATAGAAACGGAAGGGAAGGGAAGGAATTTTGCTAACGCACATAAAGGTTAACCGGACTTGAGGCTTTGTAAAGGTGTGAGCCAATGTTTCCTTTTTGTTTTATGGAATGTATGAAACGATTTGAATTGCCAAATACTGAAAACTTTTTGGAGAGCTACGCAACTTTTTTTTTCAAGCCCTAAGGGTAAGACAAACGGCACTAAAAGTGAAATTTATTTTAATGTGCTCTATAAAATGTTTAATATTTAAAGCTGAAATGAACAACATTTTAAGCGAACGGCACTTAATGAGAGTTTTGTTTTCGAATAAATGAACTTCATGATAAGTGTAAAATACTTTTTTTTTTTGTATAGGACTAAAGTTTGAAATGATCTATATAATAAAGGTAACCTTCGTACCTCCATAACCTTTTTTGTTTGCATAAAATTGCCATTGGAAAATGTTGTAAAAAATATTTTTTTTTTTGTTTCATAATTTAAGTAACATATTGTTGTTGCATAACGTATTTAATGCAAAATTAGTTGTCCGCATGTAGGAATACACAATTAAAAGTAATAAAAAGTAAATAATCATTAAAAATTAATGAGGTATTTAAACATTTAATAAAAATAATAAATATTACTACAGTAACTTTCAAAGCTTAAAATGTGTGTTGCGTCGCACAGTGCACTTTTTGTAACCAAATCGATCGAATATTATTTTCAAATTTGGTACTCTTTCTTCTTTAGCTATTTTAATTATAAAATTTTAATAAAACAAATGTTGATATATTAAAAAGAAATTTATACTAAAAAAGATTAATAACACAAAATGCAAAATACTGCATTTTACTCATATTTCGAATCACCCTGTGCCAGATTAATTTTACACAAAAATTAAGCTATAGATTTTTAATCAGCTAGGAGTATAAAAAGTGCATTATGCGCATTATGAAATTTTTTTTCCAAACAGTTCCGATACCTGTGGGGTTTTTTTTTTTTATTTTTTTGTAAATTTATCTGTAATGTTTTTTTTTTAAGTTTCTTATACATCGTAAACTCATAAGTTGAAAGTTACTCTTATTGGGGTACAAACAAACAAATTCAAAATTTAAATATTTTTTTATTATTACCAATTATTACACATAAAGACATAAACATATCATTGGACTTGAAAGCAAAATTTTACTTACATGTCCAAATTTGTGATACATCAAAAAGCTCTCAGCGGAGTGTGCAACTTCATCGGTATTCCATTGGATTAGCTTAAAAAAAAGAAATATTAGAGTTTATGCCTGGTGCGATGTGAAATCAAGAATGGGAACAAATAATAATCCCAGCGGCAAATCGATGAAGTACTCTGATTTTTCATGTATGAAAAGCTATACCCTTTGTGTTGTATGTTTCACAAATGAAACTGTTAATGTGATATTTTGTTTATTTGCTTACTGGCTGCCTGCTTTGTATATTGAGCCAGCAAGCAGACTGCCTGCTTTGTATATGGAGCTGTAGGCAACTCGCTAAACTATAAAGACACTTAGTAGCAATCTGCCTTTCGTTTGTTACACATTGTATATGGAGATGTAGGCAAGCTGCCTACAAAGCGACCATCCCTTTGTAAAAAGAATTTACAGTTGTGGCTGGAGTTGTGAGCATTACTGCCTACAATGAGTATAACTATTCATCGATGTTGTGTACATATAACATACTTATATTTGCCGCTGGGATATTTTTAAATTTTCTAAATTTTACAAAAGCCACCACTAGTCGACAAATTTCGAAAAAATTTTTTTTTAGCACCATTTTCGCAATCAAGTAGTATTTTTGGCTGTCGAGTAGTATTTATCACATTTTTTTTTTCTCATTTTCGAATTTTTATCAAATCTCGAACGCTTGAGATTTTTCACTTATAAATTGCAATCTACTTATCACTGTAACTTACCTTTGTTTTAAATGATTGCAATACTGTGGCAGCGCAACCGGTAGCATTGATTAAAATTAAACCAAGTACACGTGTTGGATGTGCGAGACCAAAACGTGCCAAAACATTAGCGCCAGCACCCTCTCCTAAGCCTATTACATATTTAACATGCAAAAAGTCCAAAACGGTAACAAGATCCTCGCCCAACATTTGCAATGAAGGAAATTGGAAGCTAAAGTGAGAAAATAAATGTAAAAAAGTTTAAAAATTTTTTTTTAACAAAATGGAAATTTTTAAAAATGTTTTTAAAAATCTAAAATTATTTTTCTCACTTTTCTGGCAAGGGTTCAGCATTGTCAGCATGACCGGGTACATCAATGTGAATGAAGCATGAACGTTCTTTAATTTCTGTCATGCAAGGACTATTTACGAATTCCTGGAAGGAATTGTCTAAAAGCAAAAAAACAAAAACGATTAATGAAAGCAATTTGTGTGGTGATAAATTAAGCATTTTTATGTTTCAAGCTACGTGAAAAAAAAACGACTTACGATTGCAGCCCAAGTCATGAACAGTAACGAAAACTGCACGTTTCTCTTGTTGTGTCAAGTCACCCTGTTGGCATAAGACGGAAAAAAGAACAATGATATTAAGAAATATTATAAAACGAAATAGATTTTCTAATTAAAATCATTATATAAATACCTGAACTGTTACAGTGAGCTCGCCACTTTTATCTGTATTAATCAAATATTTCTGTAAAAAATTTTCAAAATTTTTATTATTAATTTGATATTCAAAAAACTTAAGTAAATAAAATTTTAATTTAAAAATAGGACTTTAAGCTTTAATGGCGTGAGATGACCAAATGAGATTTTGATTTTTTGATTTTTTTTTATTTTTGAAAACGATTCTGAGATTACGATTATGATACTAGATAGTTTCCTAGCTTACATCAAAATCCATTGTTGAAAAATTGTATATTTTAAGTTTTCAAAATGTTGTTTAGCCTGAAAATGCTACATTACTACTGTTATTTTGTGAGAGGCCCCCAACTGCAAAACAGTCGAACTGCTCAAGATTTCACACGAAAAGTTGTAGTGTGTGTTATTGTTGTTGTTACTTAATTGACAGAAACTATAAAAGTGTCATCACTTCACATCGTTGTTGTAGTCAAGGGTATTTCAACTTTCACATATTTTACTTTTCACACTGTTATGTTGTATGTTAGCAGGTCAATTCAGAGTTGTAAACAAAGGCATTCACTTCATTTATTTTTTTGTTGATTTCATTAATTTAGACTTTTAATTTTTATATCAAATCGAACCCAATAGTGTATGAAAAGATAATCTAAAAAAAATACATTTAAGCTTAGGATTCGACCCATTTCTATAAACTCTTTTTTCAACACACTGCCTAAGAACATCCGCTTTGGGTAGTTGGGGAGACAATCATACGAAAAATATATTTTGAATCTCTTCTCATACAATAATGCACTAGGCAAACAACCTCAACGGAAGCGCTCCTGGTCAGGACCAACACAATTTTTAAGGAAGTTAAGAATCGCTCTAAGATGCAAAAAATAGTTTTCGATCTTTTGCTATAAGTTTATAGAACAAATAAGGCTCAAACCACTGTCGAGTTGAGGGTGCCTCTTATTATGCTGGCAATTTCTCTTACAATACTTTCTCTATTGTTAGGTTAGGCTAGGTTAGGTAAGAGTGACAGTCAGTTGCGAACTGACTCACTTAGAGCAAATGTTGGTCCATTGTGATACCACAGGATACTTGACTATACCCTCTCATTGAACCAACCAGATTTCGTAATAAAACTAAATAGCTAACATATGCTAACATGTCTAAGGTCATCCAGGTCATGAAACAAAAACAAACCAAGCGTTTTGTGGCGTTTTCTAGCAAGTGCTGGGCAGAAGCAAAGAAAATGTTTAATGCCAACATTTTCCTTGTCCTGAGGAATTTGTTCAGTAGTCCTCTACCTAGCAAGTTCATCAGCTTTGCAATTGCCATCAATGTTTCTTATGTCCAAGCACCGAAATGTTCCCTATCGTTGATGATACACAATTTTGTTCAAGAATAGGTACAAAACTCTGCTTTAGCAGGCGGAGAGAGGCTTAGTACTGTATAAAATATAAATATACAAAATTTTCAGAGGTAACACTCGGCAACTTTGACCCAGTAAAATAATGAGAAAATTAGGGAAAAATTTTGAGTGAACTAAGCTTTTTGCATGAAATTTTATTATATCCCTATAATAAAGGTTAATGAAGCTATTCAAGGTCAAAGGTCAAGAAAATTAATTTCATTGTCTGTTGGTGAGACATGTGTGATTTAGGTGCCAAGGGTGCACATACATTAGCTACTCACTTCAACGCTTAACACGATTCGACCGAAAGTGTCACATGCCGATGAAAGCCATCTAACCCTAACGTAATTGAGCATTTGGATTAAAAGGTAAATTTAAAATATTTATTACAAGCAAGACCTACCACGTTCATGTTATACATCTGATAAGTTGACAGTTATCACATTTCCAAGATCAATAATATGTATTGCTTTTGATTTTTAGTACCATAACTTTTACACAGTCAATTATCGCATGCGAGCATGTTGCATATGGGAGGTCCTAAAATCTAAAATATCTAACATCTTTGAAAAGTCTTCCTTTTAAAAGTTCATTGAATTATATATAAATCTTGTTATGAACAATTAACGTTCATGCATTCTTTTACAACGCTGCGCATCATTCTTTAGTTAGAACACTAACACAAACATCAACTTCATTCTTACCTCCAGAAAGCCAAAGTGGATTGTGTTTACTACTACACCCACATATGTAGTTTATTTTCTTTTAATCCCTTGCAGCTATGTTAGTGATGATGTTTTCTATTGTTTGGCAAAAGTACTAAAGTAACATTTCTTTTTAGCACAATTTTCTTGACAACCCACTAGGCATTTTTGCATTTATTAGGCTCTTCAAGAGTTCTATATAACCATTCTTTAAGAGCAGAACTCTTGGAAATATTCGCTAAAGAGGTTTTAAAACACAGAATAAATGCTACTTAAGACCAAAAGGGCACCTTCTATGGGGACCTTCAAGAGGTTTATGTAAGAGTTAGCTATGACGTTTTCAAAACCTATTCAAGAGTTTAATGAATTAATACACCTAGAGGTCTATAAATATTTTGTGCTCTTGGAAATATTTATACACAATTTTTTTTCGAACGGAATTTTAATTAGGTTTATTTTATTTTGACGAAATTTTAATAAAGATTTTGTTTTTGGTATACATATTTTTTGCAGTATTACAAAGTTAAATAGATAAAAAGAGAATAGCAAATGGAATTATAAAATGGCAATATGAAAATGATGCAACGAATAATTATGATTTTCGGCACAATTATTGACCAAAATTTACGTGCGAGCAAAGATTTATCGTGAAGTTTGGGGTTTTGCTTCGAAAAACTTAGCGCGCTTCTGAAATATTACATATTAGAAAAATAAAATATTTGGGCTAAAATTAATTTTTAGGTTTTTCTTTAATATTTATGTCTCAAAATACGTTTAAGTGATTTTTTATGTAAAAGCAAATTGAAATAAAATAATTTACTGCACAAAAAATCATTATTTAGGCAAAAAAAAAAAGAAACGCATTTATTTTTTTGTTGTTGTTGCTATTTCGTCGGCATGTATATTAAAAAAGATGGCCGACGACGCCAAGTTTTTAAAATTCCTCGATAAGTGGCATATAAAACTTAAGGATTATCTCTAAAGCTTCATAAGAGGTACTTTAAACTTAAGGATTATATTAAGGGCTTAATAAAACTTGACAGTTTTAATTTGCTAAAATTGTTTATTTAAAATAATTTTGTGTCCATTGTTAGGGTTACCATATGAACAAGTGGCAAATTAAGAAAGAGATGTTTTATGAGCTATTTTCTTTATAGAAATACGAATTATAACCCAAATTCGAATAAACATATTTTGGGCCATCTTGCGTTTATTTTTGTTTTCTCAATTTAGTTTTGGAATTTGTGCCTCATATTTTTTTTAAACAAATTTAGCAGTGGGTGATAATTAATTTGTATACGCTTTATTTTGATTAGTGATACCAATCTACAAAATTTTGTAGCAATTTCGTAAGTCATAGATGTTTCATTTGAAAATGCTGTGTGTAAGTAATAAAAATGGTCGGTCGCCTGCCCATACACTGGTTGTCCAATAGAGATCTGCGTTAGCGTATTTAAATCGGCTTTTAAGTCATTTGCCACATTTCAACTCAACGTAAGTTTTTATGATTTGAATCAAAATTCAAATCAAAATAAAAATAAAAAAGCAGCAAGAAAGGTGGTCGCTGCAACCGCAAATTAAATTATCAACACAATACAAGCGCAAGTATTAGGGCAAATCGTACGTTTTCATGCTTCCTTTTACTCTTAATTCGATTTTGTCTGTTGCGAAGCGTACTATGGAAGAGGCTAAGTTTAATTCAACTCCAAATTTTTATAAAACCATACTTTTCTTATGTAATTTTAAATTTTAGGAATGAATATGTAATCAAAAATCTCGGTCATATGTAGTTTCGGAGATAAAACTGCCGAAAGTTGCGGATATAGCTTTTGTATAAATCAATATAAGGTAGAAACCCCTAGACTTACATATATCCAAATTATGTGTGTCGTATGGAAGATAGTTTAATGAGCTACAATATTGGTTAAAAAATCATTCAAATTTGACATACAATTTTGGAGATGTGATGAGTTTTCTGAAACATTTAAAAATATTTTTTTAAGCATATGTTATTTTTTTAATGAATGTTAATAACCTACTGGACGCTGGCGTTAATGTGCGCTTTGTTGTTGTTTGCTTGTGCGTTCCGTATATTTTTTCATAAGAAAAACGACATTGTAGTTTTATATCGTATGTTGTGTTCTCAGCGTACCACAAATCATAAGCAAACGACGCTAAATCATTTCGTTGCATCGTCCTGTTTCGTGCTACTGTTACTGATGTGCTGCAGAATGTCAAACTTGATTTAGAAATGTCAATAAATCCAATAGTTTGACGTAACAGCAAGCGCATTTACGCAGATCTCTATTGTCCAATGCCAAGATCTGGATAATTAAAGAGGGCGAAAAACGTGTTTTGCTTAATATCTCGGAAAGTAAGCTGCAACAGAAAAATATATTAAGGCCAATGTTCTAGAGAAGATGAAAACACATCGATTTCATATCAAAAAAAATCTTCGTATCACAAGATTTGACCCTCCTTTCATAGCCTTATAATTTCCAACCACCATCGCGATTTTCGAACAAAAAAAAGTATTTTGGTGAAAAATGTTTTAATGGAAACTTTTAAGCTAATATTACTTGCTTCCGAAAACTAAATTTTTCGCCCTAAATAATTATTTCTGTTCAAAATTAAAGTATTTATTGTAAGTTTTAATCAAAGTTGGGTCACTTGTCACATGGAAATTTTTCGAGCATGAAATCGATGTGTTTTGATCTGCTCCTCTACAACACTGACCTCAATATATTTTTCTGTTTGTGGCTTACTTTCCGAGTTCTTGAGTAAAACTTGTTTCTCGGCTTCTTTAGTTGATCAAATCTTGGCATTGGACAACCAGTGCACGGATAGGCCGCAATTTTTATGACGTACATCACTAGCATTGTCGAATGAAATAATGTTTAACTTTGCATAAATGTGAAAACGGAGTAAACAAGTCAAAAAAACGATACTACTTTTGGGGACTTGAATCAAGAATTTATCAAATTCCAAAACTTTAATTTTTAAGAAAATGTTTAAGTTATAAGTTATTTACTATTTTTATAAGAGTACTGGCCATTTAAATTTTTTTATTGAATTGCGGACGTTTGGTAACCCTACTTTTCGATAAAAAGTTTTATGGAGCTCTTGTGAAGAGTTCTATGAATAAATGAAACCAAATAAAGTTTTATAAAGCTCTTGCGAAGAGTTCTATAAATGCATGAAACCAAAAAAAGTTTTATAGAGCTCTTGGAAAGAGTTCGATAAATACATTAACTCATACAAAGTTTTATAGAGATCTTGAAAAAATTTAAAGAGGTATTTAAGTGAAAGTACAGTTATTCTGATAACGCACTGAGCACAAGCTATGTAATGAATCATTGGGCAACAACTACAATTGTCATTTTAAGCCATATGCAGCCATTTTGAAAACTAGTTCAATTTTAAATACGATTTAAGAAGCTCTTCATTAAATGTTGATATTTAAAGAGGTATTTTACAAGTTCACGTAAGAGTTGAAGCTTATATTGGCACTTATATAGCACTTAAAAACTCAGAAATTGAAGAGCTCAATAAAATGTATGGCTCTTAAAGTAAAAAATAAATTTTATTTATTAAAAAGCTTTTATCAAACATTTTTTAAAGATCTTGATAAATATTAAAATGTTTGAATACAAAAATATTTATAAGCGTTTTATGAAGATCTTCCGAATCCTTCTTAAGACCTTATAAATACCTTAGCTCTCCTTAAAAAAGAAACTTTTACAGAGGTTTTAAGAACCTCTCACAAGACGTTGTTAAAACTTTGATAAATACTTTTAAAATTTTGAGTATTTTTTGTATTTGTAAACATCTTAATTGGGAGTTTTGAAATGCTTTATAAATAATTTTGATCGCAAGATTTAATTTTATTTTTTTGAGAGGCGAATAAATACTCTGGTATAAGTTAAGAGCCCTATAAATGTTTATTAAATGCTTTCGAAAATTCACAAGAGCTGTGGATTATTTTAATGCCCAGTGGGAAGTGATAACTTTCTTTCTAAATTATTCGATGAAGAAATTGTTTGTTGAACTTTATGCGTTTTGAATAATGCTGCTGGTACTTAGGCTTTGGTGTTGCAGACAACTTTTAGTTTAATGGATTTGTAATCTTACAGGAATTAAGTATTACACGAGTAACTAAGCGTCTGTAGAAGAAAAAAAAACCCGGAGCACTTTCGACGTGTATAAATTAAAAAAAATTTATAAATAATATTTTTGAGGGAGAGTACTAAGATATTGAATGATTGTTTTTCCTACTTATTTTCATCAAAAATACCCATATGCTGTAGGAAAAATATATATTTTCAAAACGATTTAACCGATTTCAATGAAATTAGCTGTGTGAATTAAAAATGAGCGGGATGCAAAAAGTGATACCTTCAACATGTTATATAAAAACGACCTGATACATTTTAAATAAATTTCATATACATATGTGTCTTACTTAACAAGGAATCCTTTCACACTCATTGTAATAACTTTATGGTTTTCGGGATTTCACAAGTTCAACAAAAATTGAAAAAAGTTTTCGAAATCAACTATGATATAAACCAAAAGTGTTTTCCGACTCTTATAACCTATTTATATTTATGAATTGTTGTAAAAATTGCAAGTTAAGAACACATAAATAAATTCCCGAAATTCCATATTCAAAATCATAAGAATGACAAATATGCGTACAATTTTTAGGTAAAGAATAATGGAAAGAGTACAACAACCTTAAAGCATTTGCTTACACGCCCATAGGTCAATGCAACAATTGTAAAAAAATATAAAAAATCGGCTATCAATAAAAATTGAAGAACGCAAACACTGCAACCAACACAATTCAATTGTGAGAAATATAAATAAGGAATTTATTTAATTCGAAGTTTTTTATTTATTTATTTTTTATTGTGCTCTTTATTGATATATTTACTACATGGGCCAGATGTTCTCAATCGTTGTTGTTGTGAGATTTTAGTGGAAGAAATATAAAAGTGAAATATGTGCGACATAATGAAGTCAACAATATCACACCGATCTACTCGCTTGGCTCTAGCGGCATGTGACAGTCGTAACACAGTTTAATTTCAAGTTATCGATATACTAGCCTGAAAGTATGCACTGCTTTTTTTACAAGTCAAATTTCTCGCAAAAAAATCGTTTTTCTTGCTAAAAGAATCATTTTCCTCACGCTGTTCAATAAAAATTTTCATAAGAAATTTCTCAAAAAACAAGGATTTTTCCCAAAATGGCCTTCGAGAGCAGAGTACAAAAAAAGTATTTTACGAATAAAAATAAATAAATTTTTTTTTCTCATTTCAAAAGAATCTCGAAACCTTCCACATGCGAGACTTTACCTGAACATATTACAAAACAAAAAATATCGCAAATTTCCACGTTCACTCAAATGGATGCTCACTTAGATGGGTGCCGAGGCATAGCGGTGTTGAGGGAAACAAGAAGCCTAAGAAGCTTGCTAGACATGGCACATTTATGTCTTTACTACGACAACGAATGGGTGGGCAAGTTAAATATTGAAAACAAGTGCCAGAAGCTAGAAACCTCAAAGCGATCAAAGGAACTCATAGCTCTGAGAAGCCGGATATCAAATGGGTGGTAGATATTAGAGGTCTGCATGAGTGCACTCGAAACTTGCGAATGTAATAAACTTCGAGTGCTTGAACTTGTAGAACGTAGCAAGTGGCTTGCTGGGCGTTTCGAGTGCACTCATGCAGACCTCAAGTAGATATTTTTGCTGGCTATAGTTTTTTGGTAAGCATACTGACATTTGGGTGCTCTATGCAATGACTTCTGTAGAAGCCGTTTCTACAAAGTGGTTGGGCAAAGTGTTGAGCAACTTCTCTGTAATTGTGCTGCTATTTGTAAGAGTAGGCGTAGACGGTTGGGAGCTTTTTTTTTATAGTTGACTACTAGGATATTAAATAATCATAATTACTAAGTGACAATTCTACTTGTGTCCGTAAATTACTTTACCGAACAGCCCATCTAACTGCTGTTGGATACCCATAGAAAGTTTGTGTCCTACTGCCAAGGAAACCGATGAAATTTAAGTGTATAAAAACAACAACAACTTATTTTATATTCATTAAATTGAGCCATTAACATTTACATGCCTGTGGTGGAAATTACTGTGCGGTAGATGGCGCTGTAAGCAGCGCGTACAAATCAATTGTGATCAATTGAAAATAAAAAAATTTATGAGTCTCCACATAAGGGAGAGAAAAATCAACAATGGGCGTTTGCGATATTTGACACTAAGAATAAAAAAAAAGCAACGTAAATGTGGCAATAACGTTACCAAATTAAAAGCAACACATGCGATTCCAATAAAACAGCAAAAATATATAAATATTGTGGATAGGAATGGCATCTCTAACCGTTGTTTATGTTGAAAGGCAGATATTGGTTATGTTGTTGAATTAATAGATTACGAGACAACGTGATATACTGCCTGTCGTTGCTTGACAAAATTGAATGTTTTTGCTTAAATGTTTCATTTAATATATCCACACAGAACTTTTTAAGTGAAAATTATTTGTATGACTGCACTTAAAATGATAATGACTTCATTTGATTTGATGTTCTTTAGCACACTACCTGAAAGTTTGGTTTCTAAGAAATTTTTATAAAATTTAAACATTTACCAAAGTTTTGTATGGTTTTTAGCTTAGAAAGTATTTTTTTTAACATTGTTGCCATATTAATGGTTTTATTAATAAATTTGGAGGCTTAAATACCTTTACTACTGAACGGAAATTGTGTCTAGTAGTTGCCAAGTATAGCGTTTTAAGTGTTTTTATTCTGTGGGACTGCCACGCTCCAGAACTTTTTTTTTCTAGAAAAATGAAGCCTATTTAATTTGCCAGACCTTTAAACACCTTTTTGCCGATTTTCGTTAAAGTCAATTCAGTGGTTACGCCGTGAAGGTGTTACAACGTACTTTCTCGTATTTATTGTATAACGCCTAAAATACAATTCCAGTGAATCCGCTGTCAATATTAATATACTGCCTGTCATTGCTTGACAAAATTGAATGTTTTTACTTAAATGTTTCATTAATTTATACACACAGAACTTTTTAAGTGAAAATTATTTGTATGACTGCACTTAAAATGATAATAACTTCATTTGATTTGATGTTCTTTAGCACACTACCTGAAAGTTTGTTTTCTAAGAAATTTTTATAAAATTTAAACATTTACCAAAGTTTTGTATGGTTTTTAGCTTAGAAAGTATTTTTTTTAACATTGTTGCCATATTAATGGTTTTATTAATAAATTTGGAGGCTTAAATACCCATTTAATATCATATGAAATGACACAGAATTGTGGCGGATCACGTGCAACCTGTTGGAACCTCACCAATTCGGATTGAACCAATCAACGATCAGTCGAATAACATTATAACAGAGGAACTAACTACCGATGGGAACAACAGTTCTCCTTCTATTACACCCGAGACCTACACAACTTCAATCTTTGGTTCGTAGCGGTATAGACGTCGTAAACACGAATTCAACTGATGTGATGTCTGATCCTGATTGGGTTAGATATACCAAAGATGCGCCAATAAAATGACCTCAACTAAAATATATTTCTGTTTTTTTTTTCGTTTTACTTTGGTGCATCTCTGCTATTTAAAGACTGCAACTCAAGTTTCAAAAACAGGGTTGATAGTTAGTTAAATCTTAATCCAAGTAGCTAATATTAGGGTTATTCATGCGTAGTCTTGTTTCTGCGTTAATGTACTCAAATGTTGAATCGACATTGTTTGACATACTTTTTCGTTTTCATGACAACACCCTTTTTATTTATGTAATTTATCAATGTCTTCGTATACAAACCCAAGCAAATAGGAAACTTTTACAAGATAATGTTGCGTTCAGACAGTGCAAAGGTAGCAGCTACTTAGCAGTATATATAAAACCAATTATAACGAGAATAGCCAGCAATTGAGTTGAGTTATTGATAAATTGAAAAAAGGACTCAAAAAGTTTTTTTATTGTTATTTTAGCTATGTAACACTTTGACGCAATAAATAAGACCATGTATGAAGCGTGCTATTATTAGTATTCTAAAGTATTTAATGAGCTTAGTATTATTTTTATTCATTATTAAATAGAGGCAAATATACTGGTGATTTGGAGAGCATGACTTTAAGACTACTCGAATTTATAGACTTTAATCTTCACAGCTATTTGTTAACCAGTTAAAACACCGGTTATTTTAATGATGATAAAAGCAATGAAACCTTAGACTATAAACATTAATGGAAATATAATTCTCTTTAGCAAATATGTACTGCTTGTTTGTGAACTATGTGCTTTGATGATAAACTTTGACTTAAAAGTTGCATAAGTGCGCTGTTGCCCCCCAGTGGTTGCTTACAATTCCATTTTATTCAATCTATGCCATCTTTTGTATGGCAACAACAGCATAGGTATTCAACTATGCTGCTACAGTTAAGGAATTTACAAATGGCGTATGATATTATGATTACACCAAACGGATTAGGGTGTATGTAAGTTAATGAAATATATTTTCAAAAAGTTATAGCACGTGCGAAAGCGACAATACCATAACTCCTGAAAATATGATTATGCGACTAATTGAATGTCATAAGCAAAGGAAATCAAGCCTGGCTTGAAGAGATCGAAATAAAGTTTACTCTATAATTGTAAAAATAAGCTTCAAGTAGAAAAATATAACACCTAAGTTTTAGGGATGAAAGCACGTCGATTACTTGCCTACAAAAGACCTCCGTATGATAAGATTTGACACAACTTTTATTGTCTTAACTAAATGGGATCTTTACTTTGAAAGTGATCTCACGTCGTTGAAAAGGAAAAATTGAATTCATTTCAAGTTTTCTTCTCAACGAAGAGGGACTTGCACCTCATTACTTTTTAGCAAAAATTTAACATAGGTTGAACAAACAATTTCAAATAATATGTTTTTTGTGGCCCACTCTAATGTATGTAGTTGAGTTTATAAGTACTTATGAGTGTGCGTTGATTTTTGTTTTGTGTTTCAACCCAGCAAACATTTGTAAGGTTTTTGAAAGAATTCACATTTTTTGCGATGAATTTATAACTTTATTCTAGTAGAGTTTTACGCAATTATGCTTTATTGCGATTAATAAAAGAATCTCTTAACACTCTTCAATAATATAAATAACAATATACACCCAATTCTGTTTTTACACGGTTTTGATCTAGCACGGTCTAGAAAAAAAATTTATTCCATTTTTACACGATTTTCGTCGATTTAGCACGATTAAAATAAATTTATTTGATTGACAACTTAAACAAAAATATTGTTATCAACCGTAATCTTTAGAAATTTAGTCAGGGAATTGGTGGGTTAGAAGATTAATAGAGTTGAAGGGTATGGACCTAATTCCCTTTTTTCTATATATGTACATGCATTCTTCATGTCTTTTTTTACACGGTTTTTTTTACACGGACTTGTCTGGAATGTATCTACTGTGTAAAAACAGAATATAAAAATAATCAATTTTAAATCATCCAGGTGATTGTTTGACGAAACTTGTACGACATTATTTTATACCAACTTCTAGACGTTGAAATTTGTACTCGTCTCGTAAAGTTAAGTTGACATTTTTTTTTGGATTTCATATAGCTCAATGCATTATGATTCGATAAAACATTTTGACTATTTGCATTGCATCTGCATACTTGATTGGAAGCAAGGAATGCTGAAAATGTGCCAGGCTACTGCTGCGATTTCATGTTAAGTGCCATCATTTTCAATTATAAATTATAAAATGTCAATGAAGCAAAAAACTTTAAAATATCCATGTAGGAAAAAATTCCAACCCAACAAAAATTTTATTTTGCCCTAAGCAACAATCGCTTGAAACTCTGCTTTATGCTTCATATGAGAGTCGCTACTCCCAGGCAATTTCACTCGAGCGCACGCGCGTTCAAAACAATCGTATCGCCGTTTTAATTTTCCGCGCTGAAAAATGTTTGCTGGGATGCATAGCGTTGCTAAATGAAAATGCATTCGTATGCGTTTGTTACTGTTATCAAGCGACTGCTTTTTATTTGTATTTATGAGAAAAATGTAGGAATTTGGAATGTTGTCCTGATGTTGAACTCGAAAGATGTGCGTGCTTGTGTGTGTTGACGTACGCGTATGGGTGTGGTTGTGCTTTGTGTGAGCTTGTGAATGTGACTGGGTGTAAGGATAATAGCTATAAGTTTTTTTATTGTTAATGTAACTATTGTTGTTGCTACTGTTTTTATTGTAATATTGAATGCTAACACATTGACCTGAATCGAGGATTTTTTCTTATCTCAGCATTGTGCCACTGGTACCATTTTGTGTTTTTTGGTTGGAACTTTTGTTTTTTTTTTGTTATCTTATGATGTTATTTCTTCGTTGTTTTTTTATTTATTTTTCATTATTGCTATCATGTTGCTCATCAACAGAAAAACAAAAAGAAAAGAGACAAAAATTTTTCATTGCATATCCTTTGGCGTTCAGGCTTTATAAACATGATTTACCAACAAATCACGTAGAATAGGAGCTTATTAAAAATATGTGTGTGTGTATTTGTGCTACTGACATATTTGACCCAACACATCATGATGCTCGCTGTAATATATGGTTGATTTAATAAAAAAGTTGTTTTTTTCTTTTTTTGTTTTGAAATAAAAATGTGGTAATTTTATCACGTCTGTTATTTTTCTAGCACATATAAAAAAAAATTGAGCCAATATTCTATGCGTCCAAAATCAATAAATATTAATAGAGCCAGTGCTGATTTTTGTATTAAAGTTTTTCGGTAAAAATAATTGAAAATAATTTGTTTTATACGAAAAGTTTATTTTTTCACAGAACTTGTAATTAGTACTGGAAAAGTTCAGAAGAAGAAAGAACTTTCGCAATTCCAATTATTTATTGCTAATTATTTTTATGAAAGTGAATCAATTAAGCAGCAAAATTATATTGTTTCTTTTAATTTTATGACAAAAAAGCTTGCATTAAGGATATGAAACTTTTTAGTATCATATTATATTGATGTTTATTTATTCCTTACTTAGCATCACGTTAAAAACTTTGTGCCAGCAAGTTGCCTAAATTTAAACTTAAAGAATTTAAGCTAAATGGTTTGCATTGAGGCGTATGTTATGTTCTCTTTTTGCCAGAAATATCCAAACACACACTTGCAAATTTATGGCCAACCCTGCAGCGAATGCTAAACTAACAAGCTCACTCATCCCAAGATGTAGGTCACCATTCCTGCTATAATCTACTTTTTGCGTTATAGACAAACGAATTTGACATTGACTTGTCATTGTAAGGGATCAATTGCTATCATGGAATGTAACGTGAAGATAGTATTTTCGATAGTCGATTGAACGACTAGTGATTTCGTCTGTGGATATGCAAAAGGATATGGCCTGTACGCTTAAAATAATGTCATAAGCAAAAACAGTGAAAAGAAAACTCAACAGTCCCTAATAGACTAATGAAATGACTGTAATTTTTGTCTCTACTGGGGCGTTTACAACCAGGTAAATACCAACTGAAAATTTCTTGATATCCCAATGCAACCGCAATTCCAAAGCGAAAACATCATGTATTCACATGCTGTGTTAAGTCATGCGAATTCCAAAACTGCAGCATGTCGAGCGTTGCCTTTAAACGAGAAATTGGTTGATATTTTTATCATGTAGTTATAAATTATTAAAAAATGCAAGCGTTTTTCATGTGTATTAGGGTGTATGCTATTTCCAAATTGATAATACGCGGTTTTCTTGATTAAAATACTATAACCTCACATAAACGTAATTTATTTTTCTCATTATCAGCGAAATTTTGTCGTCAATATCGATTTCCATCCAAATCAAACGGTGCAAATGGAAATGTTGCGAAAATCACCAAAATGAAATCTGTCGGCAAGCCTTGGAGTAGAACCTTCAGGTAGTAAAAAATGCAACCATCCTAAATGATCGTGGAAACGATCGGTAGCACAGTAAATACGAGAATCGGGGAAATGTTAGAGAGAATTGAAGGCACTCACTACTGATTAGTGCTTCACCGATACGAGAACGATACGATAATTCAAAAATTATCGTATCGTCCTCGTAGTAGCGCCAAGCTTATCGTCTCGTACTCGTTCTCGTACGAGATATTTTTGATCTGTATCGTTATCGTCTCGTTCTCGTCTCGTTATCGCCGATATATCTCGGTTATTCTCGTTTACTTGTTTTATAATTATCTTGTCAAACTGAAATTAAATGCAACCGTGAAAAAGGCTCCATCGCTGTCAAGAATAAGCAAATCAAAAATTCAACATGCTTATTTTGATGGGAGACGAAGGAGTTGCTGCTGCCATATAATGTGATGTAAATCACCACATATTGTTTTGATTTGGTTTTCATATTTTTGTGTTTTTTCTTGTTTGTTTTTATTAAAAAAAAAATACTTTCGTCGGTGTATGCGTGTATGTACATACATATGTATGTGCAAGTGTTTTTGTAAAAACAAATAGTGCAAAATATACGCGCTCAATGTTCGAAATGCTTATCGTACGATAAACAATTGTTTATCGCCGAGAACGAGATATCGGCCAGACCTTTCTCGTTCTCGCCCTCGGTCATACGAGAAATAATTTTTTTATTATCGTCTCGTTATCGTTCTCGGTCCCGATAACGATAACGAGAACGATATTTATCGGTTCTCGGTGAAGCACTACTACTGATCGTGCACATTGGAAGAGTTTAGTGGAGGCCATAAGCTACTTGAGCAGATAAGGGACACAAGAGACCAATTTTGTCAAAACTTAATGATTCTACTTTCGTATACTTTCATCTATACAAATTAAATTTTAAATTCCTAAATCACTCGCGGTTGTTGTCTACTAACAACAACAAGAGAGCACGGGATCGAGACTCTCATGTTACAGCGGGCAACTGTAAATTAGAAGTTGTCAAGGAATTCATCTACCTTGGCACTGCCGTAACCAGCAACAATGATGTCAGTCTGGAGATTAAGCGGAGAATAACAATTGCTAATAGGTGCTACAACGGTCTCAGTAAGCAATTACGTTGCAGAGCTCTCTCTCGATCGACAAAGCTAACACTCTACAAGACGCTCATTCTACCTGTGCTTCTTTATGGCGCTGAGGCATGGGTGGTTTCGACAACAGACGCAGCCGCTCTTGGGGTGTTCGAGAGGAAAGTTCTCCGCAAAATCCTTGGTCCTGTTCGAGTTGGCGACGACTATCGCATTCGAATGAACCACGAGCTGTATGAGCTCTACGCCGACATTCACATAGTTAAGCGTATAACAATACAGCGACTACGCTGGCTGGGTCATGTCCATCGTATGGATAAAGAAGCTCCAGCGAAAAATGTATTCGAAGGGAAGGTCCCCGGTCAAGACGAAGAGGGAGACCATGCTTCCGGTGGATAGACCATGCCTCCGGTGGATAGACCAAGCTGAGGAAGCCCTAACCGCGCTTGGCATTAACGATTGGAGAAGGCGAGAGCTAATGAGGTCGGCCGTAACCCGACAACGGGTTGTTATGGCCATCTAAGTAAGTAAGTAAGTAAATCACTCGCGGATTGGACTACTTAAATTTTTCCTAAGATCCTTAAAAAAAAGTGCAGTTCAAAAATGCATTACTTTATAACGAAGCAGTATTTTTCAAGAATTTTTGGTTTTCTCTTCTTTAGATAGAAATGTTCCAATTTCGAATAATCATGCAATAGACGATCCCACAAAAGATTTTTGAGTGAAATTGCTGCGGTTAGTAGGAACAGTGCAAGAATAGTACTGAGGTAGTTCCCGAAAATGCACCATAAGCGCCTTTCACATGTTATGGACAGGCAATTTTTCAATTTTGATGTCTAGGAAGAGACTATTGTCCCCTTATGCATTACCTTTTCATCAATTTGTATACAATTGTTCTTGTATGCATTATCTTTACAATAACTGTAGGGAGGCCTTGCGAAATGTGATCATATTTAACTTATGGTTTTCATTAATTGCCGTTCTATGCATTGCATTAGAACTAAAATTATGATGGCCTTTTATGGGGTGTTGTAAAACAGGTTTCTTTATGAGAATTATTTAAAATTTAACCATAGGAATCTTAATTCGAAACAGTTGCTCAATTTTTAAGATTCTCCCAAAATGTACAGAAAATTTTAATATGAGAAGTTGCCCATTTTCGGTAAAAAGTTTTGTTTAATCATAGGAAGACCTGCAACTGGAAGTTCCCTAGACAGCATAAACTAAGTACATGCATCTTTCTACATCGTTTCAGTTTTAGATTTTTTTAAAGGCGCACGTGGGAATCCAGAAACGTTAAATGGGGATAAATAAAGAGCGATGATTCAAAACATTTTACGTCCTAAACAGGGTTAACTATTCTTTGTTCATTTGTGGTTTCAACAAGACGCAAATGATGAATATTCTTCAAGAAATGTTTCATGGTCGAATAATCTCAAAAAATGGAGATATTGAATAACTGACTCGTTGTCCGAGCTTAACAGCTTTATATTTCAGTCTATGGGGATATCTGTAAGAAAGGGGTTACAAAAATAGTTCCCTGTCGCTTTCAGACCTTAAAAGGAACATTAAGTTACATAAAATAATACCACAAAATTTAGAAAAAGTGATAGAAAATTTCATCAAAACATTGAAATTTTGAGAAAACCACAATGGTGGTCACCTAAATCAGCGACGGGAAAAATACGAAAACTGAGCCAATTTTAGCTCTTTACAGCAAACACGTCGTTTTTCTTAAGACAAATAACCAAAACAACAATAAACATGCACTCACCACTGTTACGCACATATTTATCGTTGTGGCTTTTTTTTATACGCGCTATGCACAGGATCTGTATTATTGTTATCGTTGTATCATTCAGAAAAAAACAAAAAAAAACGTAACGAGCGAACAAGGAAACAACAATGCGCACATTGAGGATGGCTTCTCTCGTTTCGTTTGATCAGTGTACTTTTATTTTTACATTAATGTTGCTCTTGCTTGATTCTTGGAATTGTTTGCAATAATTCTACAATAAACCAAAATATTGGTACATTTTTTTTTGCAATCGAGATGGTTTTTTTTTCTGTTAGTTTGTGGAAAACTTATTTCCTTGAGCTTCTATTGGTCTTTGAGTTATTTGAAATAAAAATTGTTAATTGTTGTAATTGTTGTTTTTGTTTTAAGCAGCTCCTACTTTCAAAATTTTGCCCATCTATGGCCTAAGTGATACTATCTACGTTTTTGCTATCGAAATCGAATTTATGGTTGGGTTTTTTCTGTTGTTGTAATTGTTGCTTTTGTTTTAAGCAGCTCTTAGTTCCAAAATGTTTGCCCATCTATGGCTTAAATGATATTTTTTTTAACATCATAAAAAATAGCAAATATTTCCTTAAAGTCAGTTCAACTGTCACCAATCGGTGGTCATTAAAATTTTTTTTTTTTTTTTTGGATCAATTAGGTTTTAGTTTTTTAGTCTAGGAAGATCAAAAATCGAATGCCTTTTTTTAAGTTAAAGCAATTTCTGCGCTGGACTTAAGCTTTTTTGATTTTTACTTTACATGGAATTAGCCAATTTTATATCAAAAATGTTCGGCGATATTGAAAAAGACATAATAAGTACTTCTGTTTACTATTTGTGAGAGTTTTATGGCAAAATACAATTTGACGTATAAAATAATGAGACGTCGTCATTTTTGAAAAAAAAAATCTTAAGATTTTAAGTGTATTTTCTACATAATTAATTATTGGCTTAAATTGGCGCTGATTTATGTTTAAAATAAGAATAAAAATATTCCCAAAATGTACTTAGGCACTTTTGTTATAGAATGACACAAATAAAAGTTACAAAAATTCCAGCTCAATTCGCCTAATTAATATCCTTCATATCCTCATGTACAGTTGTAATTCAACCCATTTACATGTAGTTAAGATGCTGAGCTTAAATAAGCCAAAGTGTAGGTATAAAAGTAGTTAAGTGTCAATATGTCCTTCAGTAGAACTTGTAACAATATGTGCGAGTGTCTGCACTTTCATTATGTCAAGTAATAAATGGCCAAAAGCTTTTTTACGCCCACAAACGACAGGACATTAAACCCTATTTTTTGTGAGGACAGAAAACTGCTAAGAGCGCGCGAAAGGGGAAAATAAAAAAAAATATTTACTAAAAATTGATGAAAATTTTTATATCAAAACTTACGCTGATTTTATCGTTGTGAACCGTTTGGTGATTGGGTGTTGCGTGTTTTTCCATTTTTTTTGCTTTTCTTTGATATTTCAACAGAGCACTTTTTTTTCAAAAGTTATAAATATTTTGTTTTAAATTTTTCGCGGTTTTTTTTTTTTTTTGAATTCAGAAAATTCCTTAAAATTTTACGTATCAAATTTTATCGTCAAATGCGTAAAAACTCCTGCTCCTATTTACGTGAATGAGAGGAAAACTTATTTGAAATTGCGTTGTAAATAATTTGATTGCGTTGTAGCGAACAAACAGGGATCTTATGAATTTAGGGTTCTTTTTCAAATTTGTTCTCTTCCCTTTTCTTTTTGCTTTATATCTTTATATGCGAATTGAATTCGTGTAACGAAAAAAGCTGTGCTTTTACTTAGCGCGCAATTTAGTGTCAACCTTTTGAAACGAAATCTCGTATACAACTGACACAAAAATGTTGTGTTCCTTATCATTGTGAGGACATCTACCCTAGCAGTGTAAGAACCAGCAGCAGCAGCACAGGGAAATGCAAACTTTTTGTTTATTTTTTTTATTCAGTTTTTGGGAGAGTACGTGCCAATGTGCTCGTTCCAAACAAAGCGGTAAAACCTTTGAGCGAGCAAGCAAACGAAGCTTTTTCCTGCTTCTCACGGCGTCCTCAATTTAAGACCGACTAGTAACTTGAGTCACCTGAGTGCTACGGTCATGCACACAAGCTTAATCACGTACTTTTTGTGAGTAACTTAAAAATTACTGCTTTCAAATTTCAAATTTTTAAAAATTTTGAAAAATTTCGTAAAACTTTTTTAAAGTTTAATATTCAAAATATCATCAGATTTTCTATTTTATTTTTTGCGTAGTTTTTAAAAATTGAAATGCTTCGATTTCAACAACAATTTGCAGCTTGTTTACTATTTTAGGAAGCTCAGTGGTTACTATATCCGCTTATAACGCTGATGGCTCACGGTTCAAATCCCACGACTCATTCTCTTACGAGTAACAGGCAAAGCTTCAAGAGTTTGATTTGACGCGAAAAGCTTTCTCAACTAACGCAATTCAGATCTGGCATTAAGCTGAAGGACCTCGTAATTTATAACAAAAATTAAATGGATAGAGCAGAATGAGCTGTGGTCTTAAATATGAATAATGCAGACAAATTCATGTTTTGTTTTATCGCTCAAGAAATAGACGGGAAAACTCTTGAATACAAATTAAAGGTTACTCAAAAAGGTAATTAAACCCAAAATTAATGCAGAGATTGTCCCTTTAAGACTGTAAAAAAATGTACCATAAATATTTTCATCGCGTCTGCATTTTATTTTAAAAAATGTACTTAAGTATTGCTGCGCTTAAGAGTAACTAAATTTGTTTTCTTTAAATTTTTTGATTTATGTAGGTATGTATACAAATTTATAGTCAGTCAGATTGCGACTATTATAAGGATTATGTCATAAAAAACGAGAGAAACAACGTCTGGCACTTAGTTATTGCTGAATTTAAAAATTACGAATAAAAACTTCAATAATAAATCATTTTATCGCGTCTGCCTTTTAACTGACTTTTTTTTTATATATAAAAACGTAAAAAAAAGAAGGCAGACTGCAATTATTATGAGTACTATGTTATAAAAATGAAAGAAACAACATCCGCCACTTAGTTGTTGCTGCATTTAAAAATTACGAATAAAAAATTCAATAAAAAATCATTTTATCGCGTCTGCCTCTTAACTGGCTTGTTCTTTTACCTATAAAAACCATAAAAAAAGAAGACAGACGTTTTCAGCGCTGAGTATTCGAACGACGTTTTTGAGCACTTAAAGAGCATATTGTTCAGGATAAATTGTTGTTATTTTTTTGATAATATTTTTTGTCTTTTTTCAAAATATCATTAAGCAGAATTTTTACACAGATTTAAGCGTACAAACATACATAAGTTCCAGTACGGCAGGATAGCTGAAGGGAAAAGCAGAAGCTTTTCAAATACATGCGGAAAAATATTGGTGGTCCTAAGACAAATACAACCTCATATATTTTAAAAAAGCAGATACTTACACGTCTGTCTCTTGTATTTTCTAGGGGAAGTACTGCTCCTAAATTGTGTAAAAAATCTATCGAATTATTTAACAAATTTTTTTTACATATTAAGAATTGCTGTTATTAAAAACTAAGACGTCTGCCTTTTACATTTTCGGTATCTATACTATGCTCTTAACACAATATATTAGAGGCAGATGCAATAAATTAATTGAAGTGATTCTTTTTCTGCAATTAGCAAAATTGGAGCTTTCTTTACTTTACGCTTAGATTTTCTAATTTGCATAAATGTGAACTAAAAAAATCGTCGTCTATTTTGATTTTAATTTTTTTAGATCCGGAATTTTTGTGTACTGCAAAAATAGATAATTTTTTTTTTGAATAAAAATATATTTAAAAAATAACGATTTTTTTTTATCGAAAAAAATCAATATCAAAATAACGAAAAAATTATAATCTGTGAGAAACGATGTATAGTAATTTTAATTATTTAAGTCATTGTTTCTAAATTCTGCTTAGGAATTCAAAAGCTGTCAAAGTTATTTGCTTCATAAATAACACATTACTTTTAAAACTTTCTGGAATGTAATCAATTTCAACAGGACAATACTAATTTTGATGTAAAAAGCTTCTGTGCAAAGTTATGTCTTCCTTTGCACAAAAGATATATGAATTTTTGTACATTAAACTTTTTGTTATTGTTATTACTTATATGTACATATTTGTATTGGCACTTTTTTTGCGGTTTTCGCATGAGAGAGATTTGATTCAAGAGAAGAGAAAGAAAAACACTATATAGTTATTAGGCAACCCAGCGAGAAAAATTGTCTAGGTCATAATCAAACTGTATCGTTTTCTTTTACAAAACAAACAAAACCGCACAAATGGATGGAGCGACAGTTGAATGAATATGCGGAGGATGGTCGTTAAGTTGGGCTGTTATGGACAAACCATAAAGCTGGGTGCAAATTTTGTTGTGCTGCTATTTATTTGATGAGTTTTTCTTTTCTCTCACAGAAAAAAAAAAGCACAAAGCTTTTTATTAAATGAACTGAGGTAGTGCTGACACGCCCCCCATCCATACAAATGTGTATAATACATGGATACACAAATGTAACAAAAGTAAGGCTTTTTTTGTTGCTTTGAGAAATATGTTGACTTTGATGCGAGTATTAACCCTTAAGCACTTTGAATTTAAGATTGTAGCGCTAGTTTTTATTGCAAGTACAAAAGGTGAAAAATTTAGAATATATTTTATAAAAAAAAATATTATTTGATTGAAAAAAATATTTATCAAAAATTATGCTAGTTTTTTGTATATTTTTCTTTAATATTTTTTGCTAAATTGATCAAGTCTTATGAGAAAACATTTCAAGTATTGCTCTTGATATCACGAACACAAAGCAAGTAATAAGATAAATGTATTTAATCTCTGACTTATCGAATTCTACAAGAATCAAGAGGCAAAATTTGGTATCGAAACTGAAAGTCAGTTGCTTTTTAATTGGAAATATATACACAACTTATCAAAAAATATTTACATTCAAACGAAAAAAATTGAAAATTTGTTGAAAAAAGTTAATTTTTGAACGAAAAAAGTTACGTTATATATATATAACTCCTGTTTGATCGAAAAAAATAATATTTGTTTTTAATACAAAAAATAAAAATTAAAAATTTCGCTTATAAATCAAAAACACCGATAATTTTTATCAAAAAAATAAAACTCAAAAATAACTATTATTTTTATTTAAAATTATAAAACTCAAAAATTTTGGTTACTTTCAATCACAAAAACTGAAAGTCAATAATTTCGGTCAACCAAGTGTTAAAAAAGGACCTGGAAAATCCTATGCTATGACGTAGTTACTCAATGAATTTGAGTATAGTACATACATAGGAAAATATCTATCTACCTGTACTCTTTCATGCATATAAATATTAGATGGGCAGAAACACTTATACTATGCTCTTCAATTACAAGTGTCGTTGTTCCTTTATGCGATGATTGCACTTTTTGTATAACTTTCTTTACGTTTTTGTAGTTTTCCTGTATTATCTTTTATAGTTTTTTTTTTCTTATCACCTAAAAGTTTCCTTTTTTTCCACATTAGAACAAGCATAAAGAAGCGTAGGTAATTGCAGCTGACATGTTTTACCCATTTCATTGTTTGCGCTTATATTTTTCAATATTTGTTCTGCTTATTTTTTCATTTTCTTTTCTTTCATTTAAGTATCTTAATTTCGCACACCGCTAAAATGTTTTCTATATTTAAATAAGAAAATACGAAAATATTTTATATAAAGCGTAGCACAATGATTTCAGTTGAATACAAAGAATTTGCCGGTAAGTGTAAGTGAAAGAGTCAAGTTCATTGTTTTCTCGCCACCTAGGCGTATGAGTAACCTTTAATTGGACATTTCAATATTGTATGCTTTAAGTGTTTGTAATTAGCAAAACATTGTACTTTTCTGCGAAATTTTCCGCTTGAAACCCTTATTCTTTCCGATTTTCTTGAACTTTTCATGTGCTAGAATACATTTTTTTTAATTGTCATATTGATCTATGTTACGATTTTTAGTATTAAAGAATTGATCACTCAATATAATGATTACTCTTTGCATAGAATATCACATATATTTTAGAAAAATCAGAAAAGGAAAACTTCGACTGAAATAAAAATATTCTAATATATAAAAAACTGTTTCTAAGCTAAAAAGGTTACACATGACGTATGTGCAACATTTGATTCTAGCTTAAATTAAAATCAAAAGATTTAACAGCAAACTCAATTAAAAAGTGCCATCATATCTAATCACTCAACGCTGTAATTTACAGCTGTCATCTTTTTACGTGACAAGTTTTGCTTTACACTTTATATTTAATGTGTCTTAACTTAAATGGATGGCTGAAAGAGCAACAATTCATGAGCGAGCTGAGCAATACAGATTTGGTTGAGTGAAACGAAAAGGTTTTTTTTTACATTTTTTGCAATGCTTAAAATAAACCATATCAAATCAATTTACTCTATTTACTGTTACTAAAAATACAAACAAATTTTTTTAAAAAATAATGAGGCGCACACGGAGAGAAAAGTTATGTTTTATTATGAAAATTAATGTTTTGTTTCATAAGCTGCATTTATTTAAATATAAATAAAAATTAATTTACAGCATTATAAAATTTAGCAGGAAGAATATTGAATAGACTTTTTTTGGAAATGTTTTATTTGTTACTCAATAACACACTGTTAAATTGTCACTGTACATACGCATTAGGCCGAAAATGGTCAAAAAAAAGCTCGAAATTGGTTCATTCATCAAATTTCATCTTAAAACATTTTTCTTCGTTTTATCTCAAAATTGTTTCTATATCAAACGCATCAAAAAATGTTAAAGCCTTTGAGGTCCAACTTTTATTATAAAAAAATCAGAAAATTTTTAGCGAAAAACAGCTAAAATTTATATTTTTAGAATACATTAACCCATATAATGGGTAATTTTTTTGCTATTTGTTTTTTCAGTGTAAATT
Organism: Tricholauxania praeusta; assembly: GCA_949775025.1. Taxonomy (NCBI): domain Eukaryota; kingdom Metazoa; phylum Arthropoda; class Insecta; order Diptera; family Lauxaniidae; genus Tricholauxania; species Tricholauxania praeusta. The sequence continues at coordinate 157,152,728 of OX459029.1, forward strand.
TTTTGACAAATCAGGCGTGATTCGTAACATACGTCAACGCCAAAAATGCTCAATAAGATTTGCCATTTTATCATGAATAGACAAACAAACGAACAATTCTTGCAAATTATTGAATTTTATTATCAAAATTCGTGCTTTTTGGGAAATGTGTTTTCTCATTCTTCTTTCATTTCATTTCATCAGCGACGAAGCTCATTTTGCCCAAACTTGCCAAATTTAGTCTGAAGAGCAGTCAGAGGCAGTTCAAGTGCACCCTGAAAAATGCACTGTTTGGTGCGGTTTGTGGGCCAGCGACATCATTGGATCGTACTTTTTCAAAAATAATGAAAATCGCAACGTTACAGTCAATGGAGCAAGGTACCGTGCGATGATTACCGACTTTTTTTTTGCCCAAAATGGAAGAATTGGAATTGGTTGACATGTGGTTTTAACAAGACAGTGCCACATGCCACATGGCATACGATACCATGGACCTATTTAAAGGCAAGTTTGGTGAGCATTTAATCTCTCTTTTCAAAAACCAAAAGCAAACCAAATAAAATTGGAATTTTCTATAGTCTGCAATAAGAAAAAGAACAAAGTTGGAATTCGGAGAGTTTGCTCCAATAAAGTAGCTAAGTTTAGTAACTTTATTAAATGAATTTTTAACGCATGCATAAATTTATAAATCGGTTAAAAATTTACCGAGGCACATATTTTAGAAGATTTTAATTTAAATAAAATTTAAGAAATGTGGCAAAATTAGGGATGTTTGTGTCAGATGTTTGTTTTATTTTTCATATTAAACTTTTTTTATTTTTCATCTACTTCAATTTCAAGCAATTCAAAGAATTTGCCACCATAGAGTCCTTGAATTCAACTAGAATGTATGTATGCATCAGTGAGTTTACATTAGGCTTGGTAAACACAAAAGAACATTTGTGGTTCTATATAATTTTTAAATGGAATATGTTATTCTAATTAATTATTAATGCAACAGCAATATTAAATAATTAAATTTAAAGAAAAATTATTAAACGACATTTAATTGCTTATGAGTCTTTTGTACAAAAAAAAAAGGAAACAGCGCATATTTCAAATGAGTGGAAAATAAATTCCTCTTCACTTGGCCTCATTCTCAAAGGCTTGCTGTCTATACAAATCAAAGGATTCGCAGGTACAAATTATGTAAATTTATGCGCATAAATAAAGGTAAAACAAATAAATCTCAAATCGCTCACACTTGAGAAGATAACAATACAACAAAACCGCCCAGCAGCATTAGCCGTATGCCTGAGATAAATTCCAATAAGACAAAAATAATAATTTTTATATAAAGCCATTAAAGAAAAATAAAAACAAAAACAAAATATATGAAAATGTCAGAGCTTTTTTTTGCATAGAAGGTGTTTATTAAATAAATATAAATCAACGAGCCTTAACTTTCATATTTATTGTAAACTTTGCATGCATGTAGTAGAATATGCGTGCGTGTATATGTGCATACTAGGGCTGGCGATGCCAGAATTAACAATTTCGGGAATTTATAGAGAAAATCACGAAATTGTAGTATATGATTTTTTCAATTTCTTAACTGTTTTCCATATTATGGCAGAGGTCTCAACTCCGACCAGGAGTTAAGTCATGTTCATTTGCATGGCTTTGAAATGGTGCCTAAGGGGGCATTATGCTGTTCGAAGGATTTTTTGGATGTTTTGGGTCTATAATCTATGTGCAGAGCACCATCAAATTAAGCCATATCGGCAGGAGTTGACGTTAAGCACCATAGACATTTGCGTTCCTTTCTATGCCGAAGCAGTGACGGAACAAGCCAGTACCTGTTAAGGACGTTTGCCACTCATTTGAATAACTTTTAAAGTCACTGTCAACAGTGTGTAGATGCGACAAGGGAATAATAAATGAAGAGTTTTGAAAAATATTCAATTGTTTGGATCTTATCAGCAAATTCTCACTGTGTATATGAATGTACTAAAAAAAGTACTAGGCGAATCAACTTCAGCAGCGGGATATATATGCACAAAAGTCCGCCATAGCTTAAGTGATCAAACCGTAAATGCTTGACAGCTATGATAAGCAAACGAGAAATGATAAATATGTAGATGAAGGCTGCACAGTAGCAAACCTAGGGGGGCTAAGAGGGTGGCCAACCCAGGCGCAACCACTTTGGGGGCGACAAAATGATCCTCGTAATATGAAATTAAAATTTCGTTTTTAGCATAGCTACGAAATTTTGTAAATGTTCCCAAGCGACAAATATGCTATAAACAACATCGATGAATAGTTATACTTATTGTAGGCAGTAATGCTCACAACTCCAGCCACAACTGTAAACTTTTTTTATGGCCTTTTTGAAGGTAGCTTGCCTACATCTCTACATATATACAATGTGTAACAAACGAGAGGCAGATTGCCTTAAGACATTGCTTACTAAGTGCCTGTGTAGTTTAGCGAGTTGCCTACATCTCCACATACAAAGCATGCAGCCAACAGGCAAGACCCCTTACATCTCCATATACAAAGCAAGCAGACTGCCTACAGCTTCATATACAAAGCAGGCAGCCAGCAAAGAATAAACAAAATATCATCGTAACAATTTCATTTGTGAAACATACAACACAAAGGGTATAGCTTTTCAAACATCAAACATCAGAGTACTTCATCGATTTGCCGCAATTCGAGAAATTGCTTTAGTGCTTTGTTCGCAATGAAACAGCGCTGTTTGAGTGCCACTAACCCGATAGCTCAGTTGTTAGAATGGCTGTTTTTACTAAATGCATGGAATAGCCGAGGTTTAAATCTCACTTCGTACAAATTAACGAAAAGTGGTCTGATAAAGCTATATATGGGGCTATTCCGAAACACATCGCATCAATTATAAGCTTAAATTGGTATATTTTTTAACTTGTTATGTTTGTTTAACAAAAAATATTGACCGATTTGTAAATTTACAGGAATATCGGTGCTTGCCAATGACTGTAAGTTCAGTAGGATAAGGTTCATATTTTCATCATTTTTTCATTTCATCTTTTGTATTTTGTTGTGAAATAAATGCAATTTCGATTTTTCAGTTTGTTTTTTTTTTTTTTGTACATTTGGTACAAATCATGTTTCATAAAATTTGTCTGGGATTGTCAACCCTAGTGTGGATGGGCCAATGTAGTGAATGGAAAAATTTAAGCAAATAAATTTGAGCACAAAATCAGTCAAGAAAAAAGCGCAAAATACCAGAAAGCTTGACATACTGCGCCGATGTTACAATAAAATTGCTCCCAACTTCTAGTCATTCTCATACACTCTGTGACGCTCTCAACCCCGACAAAAAAAAAAACTATGCCGCTTCGCTGGGTTTCCATTGACGACGACAACGATGGCGATGACGATGACGCTAACGCTCTTATGAGCTTTTGTTTTTATCGTTCATTTATTTTGCTCACCACATTCGCGTCTTTTTACGTCTTTTTGTTTTTGCCCAGTCGGTATAGATAATGCGTATGTATACCGATTCCATTCTATTTTTCTCTTACAATAACACCAACAACAACAACAATAAAAATAACATAAAATACAAGTTTCCAAGCACCGCCGCGCCGCACAGTGCTCTCTTTCATAGTCAAAAATTTGAGTTTGATATCAAATTTGGTAACATTTTGAAATTTTCCGATTAAAATTTGTTAGCACTAGGTAACAAAGAAAAAATTACTATTTTTCAATTTTCATAAATTAAACTTTAAATATCTCAAGTTTCGTAATTTGGTCTTCATTTTTCGCCACAAAAAGTAAAGTAGCGCACATTAGGCGTCTTTAATTTTATATGCACCCTTATCCATGTACTCATGTTTCCATTTCACTATATCCTATTTCACATAAGCTCGAAAAATATCCACTTACCGGCCGGACAAACACATTTTTAACGCCCTCTTGGGCATAAATTTTCCATGCATATCATGTAATTTTGTTCATTGCTTCTATGGGATGGTAGCATAGTACCCCAGTCGTTCCAAATTAAAATTTTGTTGTTTGTTCGCCAGTACGTCTGTTATTTGGTATTATTACATATTGTTTTTGTTTTTGTTTTTCCATTAAAAATGCTTTTAGCCGAAATTGCAAATCTCTTGAAAGTATATTTGATGAAAAACTTTCGACTTATGGATATTTCATATTTTGTGAACTTTATTTTTAGAAAGTGAAAAGAGAGCTAATATGTAATTAATTATGACAGGCCATGGGGGTGTGGTGCTAGCGTAGAGTGTCGTGAGAGAGAAGCGTAACAGCAAGAACAACGTAAACGGAGCGAAGCATTCAAGGTTGCTCATAAAGTGCGTATTACTTTAAAGTTTTTTATCAATAACCAAATTTTATACGGCTTCGTATTCTGAATTTATTTATCAATTTTTGTTTTTTTTTTCAACAAAGACCTTGATTTTCTAATTTTGTTTTTTGTTGCGTGAATATTTTGTAATGAACTGAGTTCAATATATTTTATTTTAAAGTTAATCTCTATATATAACTTTAAGCATTTGTTTTGTTCAAATAGTTGTTGTGCGGATACAGATAGAAGTCTGTGAAGGTGAGTTTAAGTGAATGTTTTGCTATTTTTATAAAAGTTGATGCTGGCTATTATTAAAGCCTAAGTATTTACATAAATTTTTATAGTAATAAAAATGTAGTAAAAACGTTTACATAAATTACTGCCAAGTTGTAAGGAAACTAAGAAATTTATAAATGAAAGCAGAAATATTTTAGACATTTTAAAGAATTTAACCAAGCCTCCAAAGGCGATGACAAGCCCTTTTAATAACATTTTCGCTTAAAATTCGACATAGTCTGATTTTGTAATAAGTCTCTTATGAATTTTTGTTTACTGAATTTAAAGTTGTTATTATATTTGTGAAATAGTTAAAGTGTAGAATTATGATTTGTTTCACATATTGTGGCGCGTTAGTTACATCTAATTACTGATCATGATAAGATTTAATTATTTAAATGCTACAACACGGTATGCATATGAGACACTATAACTGAAATCTACTATGCACTGATTATTTTTAGAATTTTTCTCAAAAAGTAAGGGGTGATTACTTAAGTGTTTTGTTTTTGAAAATTAAAAAATTAACAAAAAATTTGCAATAGTGAATAAGATATTTCCTTGGAGCGATACATCAATTTTCGCCATTTATTTTTAAAATATTCTTTTATGTAAATTTCTTAACTTGTCCCTGTACACGAGAGACTTCACGTAACCTCACAAAAAATAGACTAGTGAAGTCAAATCGCATGATCTTGGCGGCTAATGGACAAAACATGAGATTAATTGCTCACCAAACTCGCTTCTCAATAGGTCCTTGGTATAGCGTGTCGTGTGCCATGTGGCACATGGTTACACGGTCTTATTTTATACGGTTTTGATTTAACACGTTCTAAATTCTTCGATTTAGCACGGTTAAAAAAAGCTATTTGATTGGGTTAGAATGTTAATAGGGTTGACGGACACGGTTTTGTCTGGAACGTATCTACCGTGTAAAAACAGAATTAGGTGTATTGTCTTATCAAATGAACTCTCTCAGCAGAAATTTTTTGCTTACCACTCTCTCACTCTCTTTCTCTATACAATTCTCTCAGTAAAATAGAAAATTGAATATAAAACTCAAAAAAGTAGAGTGCAGAAAGTGTTACCAGACTTACAGTTTTAACTGCAAATTACAGTTTTTTAGACAAGCGTACAGTTTTTTAATACAAATTACAGGTTTATCATTTTTATAAGATTATGAGCAAAAAAAAAAAAAGGTTCCTCAACTTTTTCTTAAATAAAATTATGAATTTATTTTATTTTTAATATTGCTGAGCAAAAAAAAAACTTAACTTCAAATCTCTTCGATTTGGAAAGTTGCAGTTCTTATGTTAACTATAAAGGAATTTTTTGGATATTACAGTTTTTTGCAAAAAAAAAAAAAAAACAGGCAACACTGGGTGCAAAATTGTAATCAGTCACTCTCTTTCTCTATACGATTGTCTCAGTAAAATAAAAAAATGAATATGACACTCAAAAAACGTAGGGTGTAGCATTGTATGTCTTATTATTTTTTCATATGGAAACCAGTTACAACATTTATACAACTCTTGCTGAATTTTATGACATACGACATATTATGACACCTAGTAAATTACCTAAATATATTGCATTGTTAAAGCTGTTTAAAAATAAACTCCCATAAAATATGTAATTGAATAACACAAATTAAATGTTACGTATACGACATGTTAAATGTCTTACAAGTTTTTTAATCAGCTATAACTTTTGAAGAAATATTGACAAAATAATTTTTTTTAGCATCATTTTAGAGTTGAAGCTTTAAAATTTTAGAAAATAAATTTATATTTAGATATTAGAATTTCTTCGATAATAGTTTTATTTTTTGTTTTTCTTATCGTATTTTTTAATTCCAAAAAAGTGTACGTCGCATTGGTAAATGTAAAAAATTATCAAATAAACTACAATAATAGCGTCATATTGTATATGGCTTAAGAGTTTTTACTTTTCCCAAAAAATTTATTAGTGAACTGTAATTTTACTGAGACGTTAAGAAGTCGAATTTGGGTTTTTTTAATATGATTCTTTTTTTTAATACTGTAGTTAATAATTTGTCGAGAAAAAAACAATAAATACACAATTTTGAGTTAATTATCTATGCGTACCTCTATCATGTAATATTTTCATTTAAGTACACTAAAAGTTTCGAATTTTTCATACAAAAACCAAAGGAAAACAACTATTTTCACTAGCTGATTAATGTGAATTCGATTGTAAAGAGTTTAAAAAAATGTTTTAAGATATGAAATATATGAGTTTCTAAAGAGTTCAATATTATCCACTGATTTGCACTGTTATGCCTAGTTTTTTAGATATTCGCATAGAAAGGTGGTTAAAGTTTTAAGCATTAAATGAACTTTTTAAAAAATGTGATCCAATAGCGGTAAACAGATAGTTGAGCAACACAAAATAGCCTTATCAAAAGTATTTGTTTTATCTATTTAAACTTTTTTGTTTCAATGCTACTGTCTAATCGAATTCTTTATCGTTATTTTGACAAATTCATGCAATTAATTCTAATAGCAAAACAGATTAATTTTATTTTGTGTGTGATTAATTTATAAAATTTCGAAGAATCAATGAAAATCGATTAAGTTTTTGATATGAACTTTCAAGCGGTTTGAGATTTTAATTTAAGAAGAAGCTTGAAAATATTCAGAAAATTTGTAAAACAGACAAATTTCAATCAATTTGACTGGCAGCACTCAACAGATTAGGCATTAATTGATTAATTGTTGCGCATACGTCATGTTAAGCAAAGGAAGCTGCAAAACTCGCACTTAATATAAAATTATTTTCATTAAACACAACAGTAATTTTTGTTGATTATAATGTTTGCTTGGTGAAATTTAAAACAATATCTATGTATGTATTTTTATAAAATGGAATGCTAAGACAATTCAAGGGCTGCAGCAAATTGAAAGTTCCACTCATCATGAACGCTCAGCTGGAAAAAAAAGCCTTTAAATAAAATTAATGTTCGCTTATTTACTTCTTTAGTTTCGAATATTATCCAACGCTACGTGCTAAATTTTAGGCTGTATTTTCTTTAGCAACGTATTAATTTAACTACAATTGAATTCAATTAAAAAACGTCTAAGTTAATTTACACATTTGTTTGACTGCGAGCACATGATGAATTAATTGGTGAAATTATCACGCTATTTTTCGTTTGTATTTTATTAATCTTATGTTTTAATTTCTATAAATTAGTGAAGCAATCCAAAAATAAATTTGTTTTTTTTTTTAATCAAAAGAAAATGCGTATTTAGCGTAGACTCTAATTATTTATAATTTAGTATTATATAATAAACAAAACACCAGTGATATATATCATTTATTATCTAGCAAAAATTTGTTTGTTCAAGATAACCTAATGGAAATGTTATTCTTTTGGCGATTTTTTTTTTTCAATTTAAAAAGTAAAGATAAAAAAACCTACGCAAGCACTTGAAAATTAGTAAATATGAGGATTGAAGTTGGTGCAAATAGAATTTATTCTTTGAAAACAAACAATTCTTATGACAATTTGCACTGATAAAAATCTGTTGGTACTAAAGAAATATATGCTACTAGCGAAACCCGGCGGGCGTTGCTACGCCTCAACAAATAAAATATAAAGTGTTTTTATTTTAGTTGGATTAAATAAGTAAAAATTATTTTTGTTGATATTTATCTTATTGCGAGTGGATAAACAACGTTGTATGTTTTTCTATTTGGCTCATAAATGAACAATTGATTTGGCGGGAATCAATGGAATGCCTAGAATCAGCACCTTCGAATGAGTTTAATTTGGTAACAATCCTTGTATTCTATATATGTACCGAGTCTCATAGTCATAGTCTTTTCTTATTTTGGAGGCATGGCACTACCCATTTTTTTATTGAATCTTACTTTCTTTCTTTATGGCTCATTTTTTCCAAACCAAACTATGTTAAGAAATTTTTACAAACAATAAGAAACATGTTTACCAAATCTTATCCATCTGCGTCAAATAGTTGTTGATACATAAGAAAGTTGATTTTTTCGCATATGGAAGCGTGGTACCGCCCATTTTTGCATTGACTCTAACTTCTTTCTCTACCCTTTCTATATGTACCAAGTTTCATTTATCTGCATCAAATAATTGATAAGATATGATGAATCTTATTTTCTTTTAGATAAGGGGCGTGGCATCACCCATTCTATTCTAAGCTGTGCCTGTTTATATAAAAGCCACGTGGTGTGAATTCCATGAGAACCGATTAAGCGATCTTCGAGAAATTATGTTTAAAAAATATATTTGTATGAAGGCCACCCTAAATATGCTCCCTAAATAAAAGTATTGAAGCTTTATCTACGCCTCTTAATATAAAAGTTACTTGGTGTAAATTCGGTATGAATCGATTAACCTGTCTTCATGAAAAAGATATTTAAAAATATTTTTGTATAAGGACCACCCAAAGTGTGAACCCTGAGTAAAATTTGTACTATCTAATCTGTGCCCCTTCATATAAAAGCCATGTGGTGTTAAGACCATGAGAATCGATTAAACGGTCTTTGAGAAAATGATATTTAATAAAATATTTTTGTGTGAGGGCCACCCTAAACTACAGTTTTGTAGCCTTAGATATGCTTCTTAACATAAGAGATACGTGGCGTAAATTCGGTGTGAATCGTCTAACCTGTCTTCGTGAAAATTATTTTTAAAAATATTTTTGTGTGAGGGTCACCCTAAGTATGCACTCCAAATAAAATTTTTACAATCTTATTTGTGCCCCTTAATATAAAAACCATAATGTGTAAGTTTCATGAGAATCGATTAACCTGTCTTTGAGAAATCGCTATTTTTAAAATATTTGTGTATGAGGGCCACCCTAAATAAAAGTTTCATCGTCTTAGCTATGCGCCTTAATATAAGAGACATGTGGTGTAAATTCCGTGTGAATCGATTAAGTGGTCTTTGTAAAAATGCTATTTTAAAAATATTTGCGTATGAGGGCCACCCTAAAATAAACTATTAAAGCCACCACGCCCCTGGTGTCTAATCCCGTTCATATTTTGTGAAGTGCTTAACATAGGCTATGTGCATCCTGACACCAAATTTCAAGACTTTTGCTATCATATGAACCAAGATATAGCGAGTTAAAGGTTTTAATTGCATGTAAAGTGCTATGCCCCTTGCTTTCATCAAAATAAAATATAGCCCATGTTACTCAAGAATAGTGTAGCTTTCTATTAGTAGAAGAATTTTTGGATCGGTTCTGTAGTTCCAGAGATTATCCTGAATATACAAACAAACAAACAAACCTTACCTCTTTAAATAATAGTATAGATAATATGATTTCAATATTTTATTCAAGTTTCAAAGAAATTATTTTTTGAAACGCAAGTTTAATTTTTTTAAAATAGTTAAGCGCAAATGGAAATTTAGAAAATTGTTAGATACGATGACGAATTCAATTCTCTACAAAAAGTTTCTTATGAAATATATCAATTTTGGTTCGTTTTTGAGATATATTGAAAAAACTAAAAAGGGTGCATTTTCACCCCTATCTTCAATTTCCACGCTCTAATTTAATAGCACTCCGTGGTTTTTTCTTCTTAAATGGCCCATTGACCGATTTCTGCAATAAAAACTCGTCAACGCTTTAGTTCCTTACTGTCCTGTTTTTTACGACATAATCGTAGTTGTAGCCCCCAACTGCGGACGCATAATTTGTTTTCTAACTCAATGGAAAAATAAATTTTCCTACTCCTTTTTTGGCTTCAAATTTCACACATTATACCACGAAAGAATGCAAAGCATTACCTACTTTTTCATTTGCTTTTTTTTTAAGTAATATAGCTACTTGTTCCTCTTGTTTTTATGTAAATTTTAAATAAACAAATACTCAAAAACTTAGCTCTAACAACAGGTTCTTGTCAATACAAAAATTTTAAAATTTTTTTTCATTATTTTTTTTTTTTTTGTTTCACGTAAAATAATTTACTACGCTTGTTTTTATGCTAATTAATAAAAAAAAAAGAATCAACTACGAGTATTTAACCGTAATGAGCATAAAACACAAATTTTGGATATTTTAGTATATTAAGTCGTTGGCATTTTTCTTAACATACATATGTATGTTTATTAAATGATTTTTAATTTATTCATTCATTACGAGTGAATGGGTAAAAAATTTGAGAAATTATTGTTTATTTTTTCCTTAACGATATTAATTGATTTGGATTAGCAATAAAAAACAATATCTTGATAGTTTTTAATTTATCAATTGCAATGAAAACCACCTGCCATCAGTGCCGGAGCACCTCCACCTATACATTACAATCAAATTGACAAAATATTCTGTGTGTTGGGTATTAAAATCCGCAGCAAATGGCATATCAATTGAAAGGATATAAATTATGCTTTCTTAATTTGTTAATAAAGTTATAGGAAAATAACACATTTTTTAGTAATAACTACTACAATAGAAATTTTCAACGAAAGAAAAAAGATACGAAAAAACAACAACAACACAGAATTCAAGAAGCAACAAAAAATCAAACGAAAATTTTTGTGCAAGGCTTTTGAAAAAAGTAAACTTTAAAAAATACAAAAATAAATATGCAATAACCTTGTTTAGCACAAAAGTATTATTTTAAAAAAGAAATTATTGTAATCAATTCAGTATATTTTGTGCCAAAGCGTTACAAACCATTTCCGTAAAAGGAATTTTATATAAATAGTATAGATATATAGATTAAGAAGTTTCGTTTTATCTACAAAACTAAGCGTATAAGCTTCCCTGACTTTCAATTGCGTTTATAAGCGCGCCTTTACCATGTCATTCTGATCAACTTTACCTTATGCATTAAAATATTTCTATCCATAGTGACGACAAATACCTTTGGGCCTACACTTCAATAATGTACAAGTCCGGCACTGTCTGTCAGTTTAATTTATAGGTTTTTGTTAGCAATAAAATGTTTTTAATTCATTGCAATGAATTGTAATGGCAAAGTTATTATCAATTTAAAGTAATAAATTTAACCATTGTTATGGTTTAGAAAAAATTGTTGCCTACTACTAAAGGAAGGGTGCAATTAGATTTATTGGTTTAAGAATACAAATAAAAGAAAGAAAAAAAATCATGGAATTAAGTTATCTATTATTTAATCAAAAAGAGGAAAAATTCTTATATCATCAGAAGATGGCGGTGGCATAATGCTTTTATCGGTCAGTTAATATTTTGTTTTGAACAAAACTTATTCAATGATATGTTATATATATTTCTATGTTGTGCATTTGCCATAATAAATTCTCAGGTGTATAATATATCATACAAGTGGAAATGTGATTTTATTTGATTGAATTGTTGTTTTTTTTTTTTTTGATTAAACCTCACGCAATAATATTTTATGTATGCCCATCGTAACAAAAGTTGATGGCAATGAAAGTGATGGCATTTTACCAAGTTCAACAAAATATTTTACAAAAAAAAAAAAAGTTATGAAAATCTTATCGGATATATAAAAAAAAAGAATATTAAATGGAATTTGGGAAAATTAAATAAAAAATTTTATGAAATGAAAACTTCGTCATGCACAGAAAAAAATAGCGATTCTACGAAAACTTATGCACGACTGCATTCACGTACTTTCAGGCTTTTTTTTTTTTGTTGCCTGTAGCGCATCCACCCAAACGATGATGACGTCTTTTCAGTAATCTCACTCACATATTTTTGTTATTTGTTTCAGCACATTATTTTTACCATATGTCCAGCTACTTTGATCTCGCAAAGACGTTGCATTGTATTTTATCGTACTCCCAGCCAAAATCATTAATTTTTTTTTATTTTATTTTTATTAATTTTGCGATTTTTAAATAGCCATTTAACCAATGTTTAGAATTTTGATTTATAAAAATTAATGTGCCAAAGTGGAAGAAAAACAAATTAGAGAAAGAATTTTTTAAGATGTTAAGAAATTTCCAAAAATTAGAAAATTTATAAAAATTGAAAAACTCTAAGAAATTGAAAAAAGCTTTAAAATTCACAACTTTAAAAAAAATTACAAAAATTGCAAAAATTTCTAAAAATTTTTAAAATTTTCAAGAGTCGAAAAAATTGAAAAACTTAAAAAAAATAAAAAAATTATAAAAATTGAAAACATTTGAAAAATTGAAAAAAGCTCTAGAATTCAAAATTTCAAATATTTATATAAAAATCAAAATATTTGCTGGATATTGGAACACTTATATCTTGAAACCAAAAAAAAAAATATGGTCGTACGCTATAACTTTTGGGCAGTTATTTCATGTGTTTTCGACTACCCTCCTTATTTGGATTCAATGTACTTTTTCATTTTTTCATGGAATCTATAAAGGAAACATTATTATTCAAATTGGCTGGAAATGTAGTTTTTAATGAATTTGATTCCCAAGGGATTGGTTTCTACTCAGCTCTAACTATATGTAATTCTCAAGGCACAAAAAATACTCGCACAAATTTGCTGTTAAGCGTGTGGTCAAAAACTGAACTAAAACCATTTTTTTATTTAACATTTTGAGGTGACACCCTAATGCAAATAGTTTAAGGGACCATTTATTATTTATGAAATGAAACATTTAATATATTGTTATAATTTAAGACAACTTGTTGTCAGGTCCAAAGTTTCTCAAATGTTAGATATCGATTTATGAAAATAATAAACTTTTTTGCTAATTTTTGGAAAGGAATTAGGAAAAAAAAGTACGCCCAAACGTACAAAAAATACAATTCAGTTCGAAAATATCGTATAACATCACTAGTGTTCGATAAGTGGTGTATATAAGTTATCAATATTATCAGTATCTACAATTTACAAAATAATATTGCACAATCTCTGCAATCATTGCAATTTCACTTTTGCTATCACGCCACAGTAAAAACAAACAAATTAAAGCTATAAATAACTACAAAGATATTAAAATAAATATACTGCTTACGAGTTGTGCGATAAAAATTTAATTTAAAAAAAAGAAATATTAACAATTGCTTTAGGAATCATACAAAAATACAATCGTTACTTAACATCTTTAGAATGAATTTAATATGAGCTGATTAAATCAGAAAAATACAGTTAATTGTCAAACAAAAACATCAAATTTTGGCGACAACAAACAATTTCAACAATTCAACAATTTTAAAGTAAACAAGCGAAAAAGTGCAAAAAAAATAAATAGTTTTTCTAAAAATAACGAAACCGTTTTTAACTGCGCGTCTTTAATAAGCAATAGATGCAACAGTGTTGCGCCAAATTGTTTACATCGATTATGTAATTTTTTACATTTGAAAAATGTTTACATGCATCGTCATATGAGTGTAATTTTGACATATAATACGTAAAGTAACTTTAAACGCGGACTGTGTTTAGAAAATAACGAGTTAAAGACGATGCGTCCTGTGTCAAAAATAAATTTTTTGCTTTTTTCTGCTTGGTTGTAAGCACTGCTCGTTACTTTTTCTTTATGCTGTACAACGAGCAAGATATGATCGCTGTACTTGATATTGCTAGTTGTGCAGAAGTGAAACAAGTAACGAGTAGATTATATGCTCGTTGTACTTGACATTGCTCGTTGTCATGTATGTCAATATCGGGAAATTGAATGCGGCATACGCAGCGTATTTGGGGTTTGATAATATATTTACACATACAAAGTAAGCCTGAGGCAAAGATATGATAAAGTTAACAATTTAAAGGACCCTGGACTTTTTGTATGAAATTCGGGTTTAACTACAGGAAGCATGTTTAAAAGTTTCTAAAGCCAAAAAACTGTTACTATCAGGATTGCGAGATTTTGACCACTAGAGGCATATCTTTTAAGCAATTCATAGCACAGACTTGTTTCCAGTTAGACTTTAGATCACGACGATATAAGCTACATTATACAACAGTTTCAGAAAATTTGAGCCCTAGAACATTTAAGTCCTAAAGGTAAAAAGTTTTTTTGTAAATAAATTGTATTTAATGTAAAATTTTATTTTCCTAAAAGATGTCATAAGCTTTATCTGTGCAAAACTTTAGTTCCATTTGGTCTTCAGACAGTTTGGCTGGAAAATATCAAAGCAAAATGTATGGAACAATGTTAGAAAAATAAACGCTGAAATCACTTGTGAGGGAACAGCTATGGACTCTAGAATTACGTGATGAATTTACTCAAAATTAATACTCTGTCAATGCAGATAATTCGAACTAATAAAGAATGCACATATCATCTCCATTTTTGAAACTCTTCAGCAATGGTTAAACGTTGAGTTCGTAACACTTTTTTGTAAAACTGATGCTATGGAGGAATGCAGGATATAGTCTCCTAAGTCAGTCTCGAACATGTTATCAGTCGTAGCTCCTTTTATCTTATCGGTGCTCAATAAAAAACCGCATTATCAAGAACAATGTTGTCTTCATCTACCGCCTTTTTCTCAAACCTACCGGGATCCAACGTTCTTAAAATATGTTGTTTTGGATGAGAGTTTCATCAAAATTGATGAAACTATTTTAAAAATAAAAGTAAAAAGCACTAAGGCACATAGAACATCGCTTAGTAAGAGACTGTATGTATTACAAATACGCAAAACTAACATTTAACTATCGGTACTTTAAACTTCTTCTAACGCCTACTGCAACGAGCAACAAGATGTTGTACGCAGTTTTTTTTTGAAATTTTTGTCGCAATTAAACATTAAACTTTCAGCTCACCGTGTCAAGCAGAAGCCTTACTCAGTAATTATATGTAGACTATAAAGTCATATAAATTTAACAATTTCGTTCAAACTACAAGCAACAACAGCATCTTTAAGTACAATACAATTGTTGTTCGTTATCCATGCTATCTATGATACATATATACTTTTTTTAATTTTATTATTTTGTTGATGCTTCGAAGAGCGTTTTTAAATTAAAACAGACAAATGAGAGCAAAATGAAATAAATAAAATAAAAAAAAACCAAACCGGACAACAACCACGCACAATTGTTCTGGTCAACTCTATTTAAAGCGTCGACAATGGATTTATTTTTAGCAACAGTTGCTCATACTGTGCACTCGATTGTATACGAAAAGAACGACCGTTTTACGTTTTAATTGAATAACGACGGCAACGACTTTTACGACGTACTAATTTGTCAAGACGACCATGTGACACGCCCTCTGTTCATAATCGTTCAAAGCACTCTCTCTCTCTCTCTGTGTGTGTGTGTGTGTGTGTATTGTCAAATGCATAACAAATGCAACTTAAGATGCCAAAGCAATTGTTATGCAGTTACAGACCGTCATTGTTCATTCGAATGTTTATTCGAATTCTTTACATTCTTAATAAATTTTTAATTTACTTAATTAAACATTGTTAAAATTGCATAAATTTTGCTATAAAGTCAAAATGAAATCATTATTTTTATTTTATTTATTAAATTCTGGTCGATTTGTGTGAATTTTATACGAT
This sequence comes from Tricholauxania praeusta, assembly GCA_949775025.1. Classification (NCBI taxonomy): domain Eukaryota; kingdom Metazoa; phylum Arthropoda; class Insecta; order Diptera; family Lauxaniidae; genus Tricholauxania; species Tricholauxania praeusta. The sequence continues at coordinate 157,168,760 of OX459029.1, forward strand.
TAATGTGCAGTATTTCAGTTATCATCTTTATTACATTATCGAATTCTGAGGGAATTTTCTCCAAAATGCAGGGGATCTGGTGTAACTATCGTCACAGTAAAAAAATAGGGATGTTATCTCATCACTCTTTCGAGTACTGGTGTTAAATGAGACATTGCTGCAATATGTCAACATAACAGCATGTTGACAGGTCATTGCGCTGGATTGAGGTGCTAGGCCGGAATTTATTCGTAGGATATACTATACTTTGCAAAAAGTATTAAGAAGTTTCTTCTTCAGCGGTGCACGCTGAGTTCCTTCAAAAGGAATAAACAACAAAATTTCAGACCCAGAAATGAAACTATACTTTTCCGAAGGTTTTTGACGCGCTGAATCCGAATTTGAGTTTCGATTTAACCCACCAAATCTGGTTTTTGAAATATCCCAACCCAAAATCGCATTTTTTCATTTCTGTTTAAAAAAAAAAAACTTTCCTTAAAAAAAAATGTTTGATATAGCAGAGCTTCATCTATGGGATGGCATAAATTTTGATTGAAAAAATGAAAAAATTATACAATGTTTATGCACAAAAAACTGCTGCAGGTCTATTTGGGAATATCAAAATTGTTTTTTATCTCACGCTTGGTCATCTTATACCTCATAGATCGTTTTTAATATTCTCACCCTCTCAATAAGGCTTTCAGCGCGACGTGCAAACGATGCACGTCTTTGGTCGGCGGGGGTTGTCATTTCGGCGTCTGTAAAAGAAAAGAATATAATTAGTAATACACAATATTTTATTGATTTTAATAATTAAATAATTTAAAAAAAAAATTTGTTTTCTTTTTTGCCCAAAACTTAGGTCAACATGCACCCAAACAGCACGACAGACACATTACCCAAATCAAAAAAAAAAATTGTGCAGTGCAATAACTTCATGTGCACATTTACAAAATGTTTTCAAACATTTTTCTTACAATGGAAATATATTTATGCAATTCACAGTTCATTGTAAAATGGGCTGGTAAAATTACATGTTGTATTTTCACAATATTTTACGAGTTGGTAACTTGTGTTGTTATTGTTTCCCATATAAATGCAAATTATCACTAGTCGATAAATTTGAATATGTGCTTAAGCATGTATTTTGAAAGTTGTATTCGTTTTCTATTTTGGTGAGAAAGTCGTATAGGGAAAGAGAATGAAAAAATCTAAAATTTGTAAGCAATAAATTTTTGATACTTTTGTGAGAGAATCGTATGGGTAAAGAGAGTGACAAAAACATAATTTGCAAACAATAAATCTTTGCGCTCACAGTTGTATGATTTGACACATGGTAATTTTGTCACGTTACAATTTTACTATGAACTGTGAATTGCATAATTGTGTTATGAAAAATATTGATTTCCCTTGTATGAAATGTTTTCGGATCATTCTAATATATTGTTTAACGAATATAAAATAATAATATCACTGGTAAAAAATGTTTTCGAATACATTTTGTATAAGGAATATATATTTTTAAATGAAAAATAATAATTTTTCTTGTATGTAATGTTTTTGGACACATTTTTTACCTGGCGAAAATATAGTATAACAGAAAAAAATTATGATTTTCAAAAAATTTCTTTTGTAGGACGTCTTTTTTATTTAATTTTTATTTCGGTATTGCATTATTAGCTTTATAAAATTTTCAGCGTGATGAAAAATTCGTTTTTGGGCGTTACAAACCAAAATACTCAATATATTTGTAAAGTATACAATTTTGAGGACATACCTTCTTCTAGAATTCCCATTGTAAGCCAATTATTTTAAGAATTCCTTTATCTTGAAATGATTATATGAGTAAGCTGATGTCGTTACTGCGCTTAAAATAAAAAATGATTTTTGATGAATAATTTAGAAAATTTGAAAATGTTATTAACAAAATACTAAAAAAAATTTATGAAATAAATAATATGGAATTAGGGGAAAAATATTGGTTAATTAATTGGAGATTTACGTACAGTCTAAAGAGCGTGTATCTATATACTGAAGAATATCTGATCATTTAAAAAACCAACAAAACTAAATATCTTGCGCTAAAAATAGCAATTGATAATCATATTGCGCGAACATACATACTATAGGGTGCAACATTGTGTATTTAAATTATTTCTTTTGTTTTTGTTTACACTTTATGTTTGCTGATAACATACTCACACACACACACACTCATGCACATACTTAGAACGTAGAAAGACGGTATGGTCATTGAGGCGGTTAATTTTGTTATTTTCGATTTGTTAAAAATTTAAAATAAATTTTTTGTTCGAATTTTTTGTTGGTATTTTTAATTTATTTTGTTGATGATATTTCGTCGGTCAGACTTAATCATGGAATTTTCGGACAGTTGTGAAACAAATTCATAATAAGAATTGAAATTGAAAAAATGTGTGATCGGAATGTTGATTTTTGTTTGTATGAGAACGAAAAACAAAAAAAAAAACGGCTGAACCAATAGAAACTTTTGCGATGGATTGCTTATCTCATCATCTCTCACGCCTAACAAGAAAACAAAACGCTCTCATGCAAAGGGTAGGCCGTCTGGTGATTTCGTTTTGATGTGTGGAAACAGCTTTACGATTGTGGAAGAAAATCTACGCATTGTATTGGTGAATTTTAGATCTTCAAAAATTTTCGATTTTTTAATAATATTGAACTTTTTCGACCGCTTTCGACTTTTTCTAGCACTTTTCGACTTTAACGACATATTTCGACCTCTTCAACATTTTCAAGGTTTTCCAACTTTTTCAAGTTTTTCAACTTCTTCAAAATGTTTTTTGACGTTTTCAACATTTTTGACTTTTTCAATATTTTTTACCTTTTTCAATGTTCTTTGATTTTCTCATTCAACATTCTCATTCGGCTTTTAAAGCCGTTTATCGAATATTTGAACGTTTTGTTGAGTTTTGCAACATTTTTCGACCTTTCCAAAATTTTTTGACTTTTTTCATTTTTTTTTTTTTGTTTTTTTAATATTCTTGGGCTTTTACAAAATTTTTCGAATTTCTCAACATTTTTTGTCATTTTCAACATCTGACGACTTTTTCAATATTTTCTGACTATTTCAAAGTTTTTCTACTTTTCAACATTTCCAATATTTTCCGACTATTACAAAGTTTTTGGACTTTTCAACATTTCACAGCCTTTACATTATTTAAATCCAAAAGGACGTTAACGCACCAGGTTATAATGATATGGTACATATTAGTACGAAATATATAAGCCATTAGCTCTAAGTTCTTTCTAAATTTAATAATTTTTCAAATATTTTCTTCTTAAACAAAAAGCTTTTATTTTCAGACATTTCAAAATTTTTAGTAAGCAATTTATTTTTTTTTTCTAAATTGCCATGGGAACGACTAAAAACAAAGTACACACCCTAACTAACACATTCGATTCCCATTCAACGATTTGTTATGCTTACATGCTTGTTTCTATGTGTGAAATTAATTTTTTTAGCAATTTTTAAACTTAAATATTTTGATATTCAACAGGAATATCGTGATAATTTTAATTGGAGATTGAGACCAAGCGTCTAAGAAATAACCCTGAATAAATTTGTTTGAAATTTATCAAGCAGTTTTTGCGTGATATGCGAACATCGAAAACAGCTATCATTTTATTTATGTAAATTTTACGACTTTTTCCATTTTGTTCAATCATTTCAACTTTTTTTTGACTTGTTCAACATTTTATTCGACGACTTTTTTAATATTTTTTGATTGTTCCGAATTTTTTTCGGCTTTTGAAATATCTTTATCAACTTTTTCAACATTTTTTCGACTTTTCAACATAATGTACATATAATGTATTTCAACATTTAACGACTTTTTCAACATTTTTATACTCATGTAAGTTGGCATACACTCATCAGTTCTTTTTTTTCGTATTACAATTTGACGTCACGTCAACGTCACGGCTATTAAGGGGTGTCTTCAAATATCGATGTTATTAATGCTGACAAATTAGAAATGATTCAGGCACAATATTGAACAAGCTATTCGTGAATTAGAGCCTCAAATTATCGAAAATTGGGTTGAAGAATGGGCTAGTAACAGCTATTTGAATGCAATTTTATGCCGTAATAAATAATCGAAAAGTTTTTTTTAGTAAGCCAATAAGCTTTGAAAACTATTGAACGATGTTTATTTTATAGTAATTTAAATAGAAACATTTGATGGCTCACCCTTTATGTCTTCAAACACTTCTTTCAAAATCTAAAATTTTTTTTTTTTTAGACAAAACAAAGTATTCTATGTTTGCAAACATACATACATACATATGTGTATAATATAAGGCATATTACATATGAATAGAAACATATATAATTTATTTAATAAACAAGTGAAAGCCAATTCTGTCCTTGAAAGTAATTTCAAAATGTTTCAAAAAGAAAAGTTCTAGTGCCATTGTCTGTTAATTTATTTATTATTTATTATTTTTTTTTTTCAATTTTCTTTTGAATTTGTTTGTTGAATGAAATATTTCCAACAAATATTGCTAGAAAAAAAAAACGAATTAAATAACACCCACATTGTTGTATGATTCGTCGAAACAAATATTAAGTCACGCGTCTTTTGGTCACATAAGTAAGTTATCATTGTTATGGAAAATTTTGCCTTATGTGTATGATGAAAAGTTTAAGAACATTGACATCTTTCAGTAAATATTTTATGCCAGAAGCTCATTTTTTTTTCGTCATACCAAAAAAAATTAATTTTGTGTACGTCAATAGAATTGTTTCAAATTGAAGAGTTATGTATTCATATTACTGTGATCATCATATCAACTCTTAACTGCGTAGTCACAGTTGACAGGTGTACCATATAATAATAGAATATAGCATATGATTTAGTTTCGTGCCGGTAAATATAATGATTGTTTACCATTTTGAAAAAAAGCGAGAACGAAATTAATTTTATTGTACGTAGCCATCACGTAAGTTAAGAAACAAGTTACGGATGAAGCACGTCAACTGTTCAACTCGATTTGATAATGCTGCTGAAATGTTTGCGGCATACGAAAAGTGTGCCGTGCTATAAATATTTATCCTTATTATTACATTTTATAAATGCGAACCTATGTTTGTTTGTCTGTCGATTTGTTATCATTACACGTGTTGCTACCAATTTCAAAGAAAGTTCATAACGAGTTTTGAGAGCATAGGCTATTTTTTATCTGAAAAAGGGCGTGGCATCTCCAGACGGTGAGAGTGCAGTGCTACGCACGAATGAGGACAATAATAACAAAAATTTGCTACTTTTCAATACCTAACTAATGGAGCTACCAAGTGCAGGAATTTTTCAGTTGCGAATTGTCAGTTTTTATGTATACTATATGTATCAAGCACTTTAAAAAATGTGGGCGAAGTTCAAAAACGAGGCGTCGCACCTTTCAAACAACAACAACACTTAAAATTATTGCACAACAAATGAATTAAAGCCATCACATTGACTCCATAAGAAAGAGTATTCACCATATTTATGAAAAGAACCCAGTGGCAAATATGATATAAACAACATCGATGAATAGTTATACCATTTGTAATGCTCACAACTCCAGCCACAATTTCTGTTTACAAAGCTATGGCCTTTTTGTAGTCAGTTCGCCTACATCTCTATATACAATGTGTAACAAACGAAAGGCACATTACCTTAAAACATCGCTTACTAAATGCCGAGTTGTCTACATCTTCACATACAAAGCATGTAGCCAACAGGCAAGACCCCTTACATCTCCATATACAAAGTTAGACAGACACTTTGCCTACATTTCTACATGCAAATTATGAGAAATATTAGGCAAACAATAAATGCTACGTATCATACAAATAAGTTACTTTTCATCGATGAATTTTCGGAGTACTCTGCTTATTTGCCGTTGGGAAGTTAGAAAGTGATCTAACATTTTGGGCAACTACAGGGTCGCCCTCTACCTCATAATAATATGTTTTCGGTATTTAGCTTTAAATATTTACCTCAATTGATTTGAAAAAGTCGAAAATGGTGGCCTGTTTAGCAGAACTGTGGAACTTCTCTCCCTTGAAGGGTTTGAGCGCAACTTTTCAATTCCGCTGCATCTTTTGAGATATAAAACGTACGTAAAATTTAAGTTTTTTTTTTTTTTTATTCAAAAGATGAATTGGGTTTAACTTGTTTTCGATGTTCGCGCATCACGCAATAATTACTGGATCAATTTTATTTAAATTTATTTATTTTTATTCCTTAAACGATTGATCTCAGTCTCCAATTTAAATTATTACGATATTCCTCTAAATATTAAAATATTAAAGTTCCGAAATTGCTTGTCTTTTTAATGGCACAAATTATTTTGTACAGTTTTTATTTTTTAATTTGCAAACCAGTGTAGTTTTATCTCTAAATGTAAAAAATTCAATATAACGGAGTACTTAAAACATTTTCATGATCCCGTTTTACACAAACTCGTGCAAAGTTTCGCTAAAATATTTTTACTAATTTCTCACGTTCACTTTGCAATTAAAAAATATTAAATGAAATCGTTTATGTATGCCATGCTTTACATCGACGTGCTGAAACATCTAAAACGAAAACAATTTGAACTATCTAATATTATTTAATTTTACTATTGTAGCTGTTTATTTCTACAATTTACGTTTTAATATTTGACAAAATAATTTAAGCAAAACAAAATAAAAAATGCAACAAAATTTAACACTTGCCAGAACACTTTCTGGGGGGATATGTTATGTATAAAAATAGAAATATATATTATGAATATTATGTAAAGCTTTTAATGTAAAAACATTTTTGTAAATTCGCTACATTTCTGTTGCAAAAATAAAAGGCTATTTTGAGTATAAAAAAATAAATAAATTGAAAATTAAAAGAAGTGGTTTCTTGAAATATTTCTGATAAAAGCTTAAGTGCCATTTTCACAATATTTGATTAGAGTCAACCGGAAACTTAAGTAAATGGCAGATTTTTTATGAAGCTTTTATATCAAACTGTTAAGATTTAAACGGAGATTGTGAAAATGGTCTTAACTCATTAAGGTCCAATGGGTAGATTTCTATCCAAAAGAAGAGTGCATTTTAAAAAACTCTACCAAGCGACAGGTAAAAGGTTTTGTAGTTTTTAAAGCTTTTTTGGATAGAGGAAAAATTGGTCTGAAATGCATATTTTTATTTTTTCGAACTTCTTTGATTAACCTGTATTTTTGTGAGGTTAGAATTTAGGTAACATATAATTTCCAAAACTTTGGTGGAAAATCAATGTAGGCAAATTTGAAGATTTAAAGAAAATATCTCGAAACAAATTCAAAGGTCCTATGTAGCGTGTTATAATAAAACAGATTTGATAGAATGAAAGGTTGGACGATAAATTTTTCTTTTTTTTTTGTCTCACGGAGAGCTATTGTGTAAAAATTTGCACAAGCCATATCTCCGGTGTGCCGATAGGGAAAAGTTATTTTTTTTTTCATCATCAACTTCTATTGATCCCCTGCACTCTCACACCAAATTTCATCAAAATTGCACGGGCCCTTCTGGTATCAGTCTTTAATGGGTTAAGTAATAAGACATTCAAAGAGCATATTTCGTATGTTTGACGGAGTGGAGAAGGGAACATCCACTCTTAAAAATGGGTTACAAAATCTATTGTAAGCCAAATCAGAATTTTGTTAAGATTGAATTTTGTTTTTAGAATTTGTGTTTTTAGAAAAAAAATGGTTCAAAATAGTTCACTCGAATTCAAATTAAACAATTAGCACAAAATATATTCAGTTTCACACATTTTATAAAGTGTTTATATAGCAGTTATTTTTTATAAAACAAAACATCCACAAAAACATTTATAAATTTAGTCATTAAATCGTATACAAATGTGAACAATTTTGAGAAAAATCCATCCAAAAATCCATGGTAAAAAAAAGTTTTTGATATTCTCATGAATAAAAATTTCTGAATTTTGTCTCAAAAAGATTTTATGCCTGAAAAGAAATTTTTCTGCATCAGAGCTGTGTATAAATAAATGCAAAAATAAGATCGAGCGTAATGGAATTTTGAAAAAAATGAATACTTTTCGATACTACTCGTATTTCTAAAAAATATAAATTTGGAAATTTTTAGTACCATGCCAAGACATTGAAACTTGGAATCGACTTTTTTAGTTAAATGGCAAAAGAAATTGATGTCTTTAATTCAGATATCAAAATTCTGAAATGGAAAATTTTGATTCTTTTTCTATTACATTCAAGATATTGCAATAGAGCATTGAAAAAAGGCTCATAGCTCATAAAGGCATTTAAAAAATTAAGTTTCTACCATTCAATGGAAAAATTTCTAATAGGAATATTTGTCACCAACTTTGGACACTTGAATAGCACAACTTAGAATCATTTTTATATTTATATATTTATATTAAATATTACTAAAAGAAATAAATTCACAAGTTCTTCCAACCTTAAATTTGAATCCGCGGAAATATCAAACCTCATTCCCTATATGTCAAATCACACGAGTACATTTTTTGAGTGAGGTCTGTTGTTTCCATGGTACAAATATTTTTATTAAGATTGCAAAGTCTGCCAAATTTATCGTCACTAATATTATTTATGCATGTGGCACATGTTGCCTAAGAAATAGTGACATTAAAAATTCCTTATCACAAATTATTTTTTTTTTATAAAAAACTTTTTTTGTGCAAACAACAACAATTCTTGAACGAACGACAATGCTGCTACGTACAAGCAACCGATTGTTACTGAAAATATTCACGCTTTTGTGCGTATTATAACATGGACATTCACACAAAAAATGTTATTATAAAAGAAAGGCAATAGTAAAACATTTTTTTATTTCACCATTTTTATCGGCAAAAATACGGTGAATTTCAATTTGTTTATAATAAGAGACAAAACAAATAATTTTTTGTAAAACGCAAATTTTGTTTTTTTTAATGTAAACGATATTGGCAAAAGTATCATTAACTCAAGTAAAAGATAGGGGTATAAAAATAAAACACTGTCCAAAATTTTAGTTGCTTATAACTTGAAAAAAAAAAAATTCAGAAAAAAAATTTAAAAAAAATATTTATATTATAAATTCATTAGAATTACCAAATAGCGAACTTTCAGTTGAAAATGCGAATGCCGCGAAATTTCCCCTCCGGTTGGGAAATTTTGTCTCAATATATATGAAATGCATTGCTCGTAAAAACTTCAGAGTTCAGCAGCATTTACTTGATTTTGGTTTTATGTTTTTGTCATATAGGCATTTCCATGGGTCCCGTTCGACCGTCGAACACATTTAAAGTAAAAAAAAAGTCAAAATAAAACGGATTTTTATTTTGACAATAGGTTTAACTTATAGCTCTTAATCAGCTTTATAATTGGTGCTAAGGTTGAATTTGGACAGTTTTTCTTTTTCAAGATAATTTCAAAAAACCATGGTGTCGCACGGGACAAAAACTTACGTTTTGGTGGAAATGACGATACTATAATCACCGTCTTGAGAATTTTTTCTTTAAAATATTGTTCCAAAAATTGAGAAACTAAAAAAATTCTTTAAAAGAAATGTCGAATTTTGTGCGATTTTATTTAAGGGAATAATGCAAAAAACGTGATATTTCTTTAACAGATAAGATTTCTGTACAATAGAAAAGGTGGACAAGAAAAAGTGCCAACCACAAAACTTAAAGAAAAAGATTTCAAATTATTTGCGGAATTTTCCAAAGAAAAATTTTACAAAATGTGACAAATTTTAAGTCCTGAAGGGTACTAAGTACTAAAAATTTGTGTCTAGCGGTAGATAAGGCACATATCACGAAAACACTGCACTCGTAATCATTGCATTATTGACCTAAAGACTTTACTAATTTTTGCGGCATTATTTTTTTAAAATTGTGTGTTGTTGTTTTGATATTATTTACATACTTAAATCGACATAAAAAAAAATAATCTATTTCAAAATTGCTATACAGCTTTTGTTATCAAAGCTTTAAAACTTGAAATATTTTTGACCAACTAAATTATGTCATCAAAAATAAAAAATCAAAAATTTTATTTTAGTAAAAAAATGTTTCAACTAAAAAAAAAGTAATTTATGTATAAGAAATCTAAAAAAACTACATTAATAGCGTTATACCTTTTTGTCGAAATTTTTTAATCTGGATCTAGGTGTATGCAAAAATGTATCCAACGGATACTCAAAACCATATAATTAATAAAATATTTAGATGCTTCCACCGTTTGAAAAAATAATTTTTTTCTTTTTTTTTTGTTTCAAAAATAAAGCACAAGAAATTTTTTTAATGCACAATATATAATATGTATGTTTATCCTGCGTTGACAATTTTCTTTAGTATAACACACAAAAAATTCACTTTTCACTTTCAATCGTTTGGATCAAAAAAGAATTTAAATATCTTAAGGATTTGTTGAGCGAATTTCACACGATCACAGCGGTACAAAGAATTAAACAGCACTGAGCACTGAAGCGCATTTTCTGTGTGTTTTTGTAGCACAGTGGAGTGGAAAATATTTAATTTGTTTTTTATTTTTTTGTTTTGTTTTTTTTTTTTTTTTGATTTTTTTTTTTTGTGCTCTACTCATCGCGCACTTATCGATGCTTTTTGTTTTGTTTGTATTTTCTTTAGATATTTATGTTTTTTGGTTTTTCTTTGTTTTATTTTTAATTTTTTTATGTTGACACAACGTCGTCGTAATCTTTAAATGCAGTACGTCTTTCGGCTGAAAAAGAACATTCAACCCATTTGGAAATGTGGCGGTTTTATGATGGTCATGGTAATGTCATCTATCACCCGATTTAGGTAAATTATAAGTAATTTAAATACGAAACGAAAATTTTAAAATGACAACCTTTTGTTTAGGTCAACAAGTAATGAAAAGAATTTAGACCGCATCGTAGTGTATTGGAAAGAATTACGAAAAAGCTGCTTTAAAAATTAAATGGCCCCAGATTTGGCACTGCGCTGGATTGAGACTTTGAGTGGCCCGATTTAAAAACTGAGAAAAAAACCAAAAAAAGTCATACATGCAATAAGTTCGTTGCGGGTACAATGGCCTCCAGTCGGTTAAAAAAAATAGTCCTCGGATAAAATTGAGATAGAGAAAGTTTTATTTGGAGATTTTTTATATGTTTGAATTAACATACCGCCACTTGGAGTAGTTTATAAGACGCGTAATTTCTTAAGCTATCCAATGTCATAAGAATCACGAATTTGAATTTTTATGAGATACGCCCTTAGTAGGGCAGTATTGCTCGAGCAAATTTCGAAAATATTCGAGAAAAGAAAACCTTTTGGTGGATATGCTTAACATTTCGTATTTAAATGAACAATAAATAGTCTTGAGTGTGACACAGCGGTGTAGTCAGGATTTCAGCAAAGCGGTGATCATATTTTTTTTTTTTTCAACTCAAAATAGGACACTTATGAGGGAGGGTTGCACATTTTTTGAGATGCATTTGGGGTGATTTTTTGCAACTTGTTTTTTCAGTGTAAGTTTTTTTGACACTTCACGCGTGATTTGTAACATGTGTCAACGCCAGAAATGCTCAGTAAGATTTGTCATTTTATCGTGAATATACTAACAAACAAACAGCGCTTGCAAATCTTTGGATTTTATTATCGAAATTCGTGAGAAATCTGGTTAATCGAAAAATCGAAAAATTTTCTTCAGTGACGAAGCTCATTTTTGGCTCAATTGGTACGTCAACAAACAGAATTTCTGAACAGCAAGCAGAGGAAGTTCAAGAGCTGCCAAGGTATCCTGAAAAATGCACTGTTTGGAACAAGCCAACCACAATTACAGCCCTGGAAGACAACATTACAACTGCCATTGGTGAGATACCGGTCGAAATACTGGAAAAAGTAAGCCTAAATTAGAATTTACGGATGGACCACCTTAGGCGTAACCGGGAGCCACATTTACATAAAATAAAGTAAATGGCAGGAATTGATGTATCGCTCCAAATAAATATTTTATTCACTATTGCAAAATTTCAGTTGTTTCTTCAATTTTCAAAACCCAAACGCTTAAAAAATCACCCGTTATTACGACTTGGTACCAGCGCATAGTGTTCTGAAAAAAAACTTGTCGCTAGGACATTGCAGATGAAAATCCTACGTTGAATACTTCGTTCACAGTATGTGTGGATGTTTCATAAAGCAGTGTTAATCCTGGTTGGTTTGACTTGAATATACATCGATTGGATTAAAGTCTATGCTACAAATTTCCTATAGGGAATTTTACTAGAAAATTTAAATGCTAGGTGTAGTGACATTTATAATTACAGCAAAATATTGTGTGAGTTACTAGTATTATGCTCAACATACTGCTGTTACTGTTTTATATCCTACAAGTAAGGTACATTCATATTAAGTTCATACAGAAAAAGAAAATATCAAAACTTCAATAAAAATTTCATAAACATAAAATGTTAGTTGATTTTTCGAAAAAAAAATTTTTTCAAATTTTTATTTCCCATAGGGTAAATTAGTTTTTAAATTGAACTTGAAAATTGGTCAAAGCTTAAATTTCGATATTATTAGTTTTAGTTTTGAAAACACTGGACAAATGTGGGCAGAGTTTGGCAAGTGGGTTGGGCACTGAGTGTTATAAACATGCTTCAACATATACGAAAAAATTATTTCAAGACTGTAGGGTAGGTAGGTAGGGTATTTTTTGTGTAGCCAAAGGTAACACCCATACTGGTTTTTAGCTACTGACTTTGTTTTACCGTTATTGTTATTATCGAGTAAGTAAGAACGTAAAAAAAAAAAAAAAAACATAAGTCAACGCAGGCACATGTTTTCCGCTTCCCTATTTATTTTGTCAACGTTTTATTTTGAAAGTGAAAACTGTGGTATTGCTTTTTCTTTTCCATTTCTATTTTTATAACTTCGATTTTAGTTTTACAAGCACTTCATTTGTATTGCATACATAGATACGAGTATAAGATTATCGATATTACTATCAATAGATAAAATCTAATCAACAGGTTGCACAAAATCACACGAAATGAAATTGAAAATGAAATTTGTGCTTGGCGGTTGTAGGATTTTTGTTTTTTTGGTACTAACCAATATAAGTTAATATAAGTAGGCACTTATCAAAGCAAAAAAAAAGCCTTTGAAAGAAATGAAGAAAGTACGCGAAAGAAACCAAGAAACCACTACACAGACCTATGATAATGTATATGGGATTGGCGTATAGAGAACGAGTAAAACTATTAACGAATAAATTTATAAGAACAGAGTTGAAGACACACAACTTACTTGATAGGAAACACTTTTTTAGAGAAGATATTTCAAAACCCACTTTGAGATTGCATAGTCCCAAGTTTAAAAACCGCCAGAGATAGTCTGCAATGTTTTTAGCTCCATGATCGGTGCATAAAAATCGGAAACCTTCGATGTGACCTTTGACCTCTACAGTTTGTTTCTATCTAAAGGTCAAAGGTTATTTCGATCTTCCTTGAGTTTTAAACATGGAAAATGGATCTTGTTAAGACCAACAGTAATGATTTAGGCTGTAAGCGATTATCTTTAACCGTTTTGGGATTGTGAACAAGTTTCAATGGAGCATAATTGAGCTCATTTTCTTACTAGAAACTAAAAAGTACCTTTAGATTAGTTGACATTGAGCGGGCGTGGCTAGCACGTACAAGATGTAACATTTTGCTCAAATTTTTATAGGTTCAAAGTTTCTTTCGATTTTTCTGAATCGCGTAAAATTTTCTTTAAGTCAAGCCACCATACCTGGCAATCGGTGAAATAACAGCGGAGCTATGAACTTTTGTACTCAAAGAAATCGCTCCACGCTTTTAGACCTAAAAAAAACTACCCAAAGTGTTGCTTTTTGATTGAGGGAAACATATATCTATACAAATAAAACTATAGCCGTTTTCGATGTTCGCACATCACGCAAAAACTACTGAACCAATTTTGATTAAAGTTACTCAGTTTTATTCCTTAGACGCTTGGTCTTAAAATCCAATTAAAATTCGTACGATATTCCTGTTAAATATCAAAATATTAAAGTTTTAAAATTACTTAAAAAATTAATTACACACATAGAAACAAGCATAACAAATCGTTTAATGGAAAGTTAATGTGTTTGTGTGTGTTTTGTTCTTTCCCATGGCAATACAATGGAATATTTATTGAAGAGAAACAACGGAATATTCAAATTTTACTCTCGCTCTTATATTCAATTTATTAACTTACAATGCGGATTGTGTGAAGAATGATCAAAAATTACAGTACTACTCACAGAAGTGAAAAGGGCGTATCTCAAAAAAATTCATTTCGAGATAATTGATGTTTTGTTTATGTCAATTTGTTGAAATCCCTGTAAAATTGAGACATAATAAGTATCCTAGGAGAGTTTTTTCTATGTTTGAACTTATATACCGGCATTTGGAGTAGTTTATTAAAAGCGTAATTTTTTAAGCTATCACGAATATGATTTTTTCTGAGATACGCCTTTTTGCTGCTGAGGGCAGAGTAGGTACATTAAAAAAATTTGAATTTTTTGCATTGGCAGAAAAAATATAAGCACGTTATGCAAACAAAGCCGCGAGCATCAGCTAGTACAAAATAATATGCAAATCAAAACATCGTACCGGGCCAACTTCCCCTTTAAAAGGGCGCAATATATATACTATTTTTTTTTTTTCATTTTATAAAAGCTTTACAAAATGTGATCATACGAAAAGCTTTTTACTTTAATCAAAAATTTAGATAAGCTTTGGGAGCTTTGCAACTATAAATGAGTTAAAAAGTTTAACTACAAGGTGATGCCTTAAAAAATTTAAAAGAAATTACTAAAAAAAATGTTTGGGCTAAGCTAAATAAGGTCGTTTGACAAGTTTTATTTTAACCGTATTACTTCAGAATATCATATCATCCTTTCTACGCTTCTAACTCGTTCGTTCTTCGTGCTTACTCACGCAGAAAAGAATGTCATTCTGCTGGCTTAGCGCCTCTTTATGTATCACGATTCGTCTCGTTTCGTAAATAATCCTCAAGCCTGAAAATATGCTATTATATTTTAAATAATAGAAAAATATCCAGCCTGTGTTTGATGAATACTTAATTACAAATATAAAAATTGTGCTAGCATATTTTTAGGCTTGCAAAATAGAGTCGAAGAGAGACGAATCGGGATACATAAAACGGCTTTCATTAATCTCTTGAGTGCATCGACCTACTGAAATATCTATGGACATGAGCGATGCGTCGCTGTTCAAGAGAGTCGATAATAGAGATAATATCATCGTCATCTTTAAATAAATAGTCGGTGAAGCAAAGGCGTAGCAAAAACAATTTTAAATTGTATAGCAAGCAACTATTTGGAGAGCACTCGAGCGAGTATTTTAAACTCTGAACGTTTTTTTTTTTTTTTTTTTTTAATAAAGTATCGATTTTAACTGGAACTATTTTTTTTTAATTATTAATTATTTCGGCAGTGATCAATGAAATATTTTTGCTTGATCCATTATTTCCACAGACAGTAGTAATCTGCGTTATTTAAAGATCAAGTTCATTAAAGCCGCATGTGGGTTAGCCTTCGCAATATTATCTGGAATGCACATTATTGCATACGCCATTTCGACGTGTTACAAATATTAAATATTTAACTCTTTATGTCAACATATTGCTATACTAAAGAGCTTTTTTTTCTCAATTCTAAACAAATGTTATTGGAAAGCTTTCAGCACTCTACAAAGCTTTGGAACAATCTAATCGAAAAGTCACATTGAAACTAACTAAACTGATAGTTCATCTTTAAGCAGTCGACTAAAAGGGTTGTGTTCTAGTTATTATTTTGCTGTTAAATAACTTGAAAAGGATCGTAATGTCGGCAACAGCTCCTTGGTGTGGTCGTGATATAAAGCCTCGTGTTTTTGCCAAACACAAACCTACACTGTGCTACAACAAACCTGCCGCAGCACGAGTCTCCAAAGCAGAATACGATGACAAGCGTTTTGCTGCAATAATGGGACAGGTGGTTGAAACACTGGTTGTGCCAAAACGAACTGCACGCACTTGGAGCATGCGCGAAGGTGATCTCTGTCGCGTTTCCGTTCACGAAGGCTCTCAAGTAGGCGATATGAATTTCTGGAATCTGGACAATACAAATGAACGTTTTTATTCTGGTAAAACACGTCAACTGCATAGCACCCATTTGAAGGTGTACGATCGTCTGTGGAGTTGCTTTCCTTATCTACGACCGATGGCTACATTTGTCTTTGATTCACTTGCCAAATATGGCATCGACGAGGATGGTGGCTCACTGCACGATGTGGTGGGGACACGTTGTGATGATTATACATATAAGCTGATCACAGGCAAAGATCGTGTGGGCAGTTGTCACAGTTCGTTGGTTAAAGCGGTAGTAGAAGAGCGCGATATGACGGAAGATGATGTGCATGATGTCTGGAATATATTCATGTGCACGGGTTTTACAAAGGTGAGATTAAATAAGCGCTGAACGTTTGATTTGGTCTTATCAGTTATTTAATCTACATTCTACTAGAATAGAGTACATACCTACTATATTAAATTGAAGCTCAATTCTTTTGTTGTTATACCTAGTTCGTTATCACATCTTAAAAAGAGCTCACAACTCAGTAAGAAATAACAGATTTTCTTAAGTAAACATTTTATTTTTTTTCGGCGATTTTCTATTTTAATATTTGAACGATTATATTTTGAATAAAAATCCACAAAAACCAAAATCTAAAAAATTTTCCGAAAAATCTTTAATAGTTAAAAGCTTTTCTTTTCTACTCTACAAGCAAGTCATGGTGCCATTTTTAAAATTAAACTTTTGACATAGCTTTAAGCTAGATAGCTAAGAAGGCTTATATCTGCAGTAGCTAAACTCTATTCTTATTACTAATATATGTTTAAATTAAATTGTTTATTTACAATTTGTATTTATTTTTAGGATACTCAGCAATATTTCTGCAAGCCCAGCCCAGCACAACGTGGTGATTTTATTGAATTTATAGCCGATATGAATTTATTGGTAGCATTAAGTGCCTGCCCACAAGGTGACGTTACCATTCCAGTTGGCTTTGAAGTTCCCGACGATAAATGTCATCCATTAAAAGTTGAAGTTTTTAGGAAAAATAAGTAAATTAGAACTGCTGTAAATAATTATGAATTTTTAATTTGATATAAAATAAATGCAACTTTACTTGAAAAAAAAAAAAATATTTACTTCGACCGTGACAGGACTCGAACCTGCAATCTTCGGATTCGAAGTCCGACGCCTTATCCATTAGGCCACACGGTCTATACGCGCAGGATATCAACTGTTGAATTAAAAGCTAACAAAATATCCTTTTCATAGCATAAAGGGTAGTTTTGTATGTATGTTTGCCAATTTTAAGGGTAGTTTTAGCGCCAGAAACATGCAGCGAGTGTGGCAGCTAAGCAATTGTAGCTAAACATATTAGGGGAATTCAGGGAGGTAATATTTTAGCAAATATTTGTTATAATACGGCTTACTGTTCAACCTAAATTAGAGCGTTGGGCGTTGACTTTGCCAGCGCTACGCTTTTGAGTTGAGCGCTGAACCTAAATAAGAGCGTAGCGTTAAATGTCATGTAGAGTTTATTTGTTTACTGTTTGTGACAGAAAACAAAAATCAACATATGAAAATAAAAAATTAGCTGTCAACGCTCTGTCAAAATTGGAAAATCGAATACGCTGGCGTTAGAGCGTTGCTTATTTCGGTTGGCTTTATATAAAATGTATGTGCATGAGAAAATTTTGACAGCAAAACGACGCTGGCGCTCCAATTTAGGTTGAACAGTTAGGCTTTTAAAGATAAAGCGCAAGATCTTATATTCCTTGACACAAAATAGTAGTAGTAGTAGTATAAGGGAAAATCTACACTGCAGTGAATTACATTTCAGAATTTCGTCGACTTTTTCGATATTTTCCGACTTTTCATTCAATTTTGACATTTTAAAATTCTTCTACATATGACATTCAACATTTTTTTTTTAATGTCTCAATATTTGTGAACTTTTTAAACATTTTTTAACATTTTCAATATCTTTTGATATTTTCGACATTATTCAGCTTTTTCAAAAATTTTTTTAACTTTTTCAAAAACTTTCAACATTTCTTTTGTAGTTTTCAACATTATGCTTAATGATTTTCTGTAACAACATAATGAAATATCATTTAGTGCATGAACCACACCGTAATTGCTTGCACTCACTCGCTTCATAGTGTTATCTATCTGTTCAATTAAAACTAATTTAAAATAGTCTATTCTCTCCAGACAGCTAATGCAGTTTTTTTATAATCACTGCAGATTAAAGGTTATATGTTTCTTTTTGCACAACTGATTAGACTTTTATAGCTAAAAAAAAAACGTGTTTTACAATACTCTTGAAAGTGATAATTGCATAGTTGTTTTATTTATTTTCACATTGAGAACATTAACAATGCTGAAGAAATTTATACATTCGAGATCAATATGTTTATCTGAGAATAAATCAAATTTTAGGAAAAACTTTCTTGATGTTTTGAGCTATATAATATATTTTTGAAAGAATGTTTATGAGTTCCAAAGAAATAATAATAGGATACTTGAACCTTTAATTTTGATGGTGGTATAACTCCATTTTATCTCATTTTAAGATATCAAGAAGTGGACGTTTCAATCGATTAAAAAGTATGGGATGAAGAACCAAAATGCCGTTCCCTTCTCCAAAAAGATTAAAAAAAGGTCCACAAATTTATTTTCACTAAAAGGAAAAGTCACCACATTGTAAAAAGTGTAAATATATTTGAACCCCACTTTTCAACAAAATAAGTTTAAGTTCTTAAAAAAAAAGAAAATTTGCATCAAATCTATTTAATTCATTTTGTAAGTTATTGATCAAAACATTGTTCGGATTTTTAAACATTTATCAACTTTTTTAACATCATTTTATTAAACCTTTTGAATATTTTCGGATATTTCAACATTTCGACTTTTCAACACTTACGGACTTTTAAATTATTTTTCTATTTATTCATTATTTTTCAACACTTTTACTTCAACATTTATCAAATTTTTTAACGTGAGTCAAAATAGGGGAGAGGGGATCCGGCAAAGTCTCACCAAATCTCACCAGGGGGAAGGGAGGGTCAACGAAAATCTCACGTCAACTTTTTAGTGCAGAGAGTATACATTATTATAGCAGATTGCATCTAAAAATTATAAGGCAAGTCTCACGAAAGGGAGGGAGGGGGTCCAAATTTTCAAAAAAACGCCTCACGTAATTTATGCGTCCCCTTATTGAGAACAATTTTAGGTAGTTACAAATTCAAAATTTGAAAAACACTGAAATGAATGTAAACATGAAAGGAAAAGTCCGGTTACTTTGTTTTATTTAATATCAGGGTTATTCCAAAACATCCTACAAAAATTTCAGTCCAGTTGGGATTAGAATTGGTTTGGTCTAAACCATGATTTAACCATATTATTCCATCATGGTCTAAACAACACCACACTTCACTATTCCACATATATTTTGACAGCTCTTGTGGACTACTGAATTTGTTGCTTTTCGTTGGCAACGCTAATTTTGACAACGACATTTCGTTTTCTTTTTGCATCTTTTGACAGCAAAAATTCCCAGTCCGTTGATAAAAACATCAACGTCAGTAGTTTTTTTTCCCTTTACGAGTTTCGTTCGACGGTGTGCATCCACCTCCAGTGAAATACCACCGATTTTTATAAAATTATAAAAATTACACTTTTTTAAAAGTGAAATGTAAACAAGCAGCTAAATAAATAATAACTTAATTGTACAAAAAATTAAAAGAAAGAAAAAAGTCACCAGTAAAATGGCAACACGCGGTGGACCGACGGTGGCAGGCACCGATGGAAACGATTTTGAATACAGGCAACGGGTAGCAGCTCCACATCAAATTAGGTTAATAAAAAGACCACATCACACAAATTAAATTTTTCTTTTAAGATTTCACTTTATTATAAGTATTCTTTGTGGGTTTTTCATCTTAGCTTTATGCAATTTGTGTTCCATCAAATCTTTACTCTACGATTATTTGCAAGGTTTCATAATTTGTCAACTCAGGAAAAGTAGACAATGCAGTTAGTTAATTCTGGACTCATTTTGGTTGATATAACCGATGCATGACATTTGCGAGCGCAACACACACTGAGAGCATAGACTGGCGACAATATTGGCCAATTGCCAGAATTTGTTTACATTTTATTTATGTTTGGCCTCAGCGGCTTTGGTGGCTACAATGATAGTGGTTTTACTTTGAAGAGACAACAACTAAGTGCGTGACGGGCGTCGATTGATGCGTCGCCGATGCCACCTATTCCCATGTTGTTGGAGTTGAAAGACTTGTTTTTGACACAAAAACGATTTGGGAACGATTTCAAAATAAAAACCATTGCATATTTGGCAATGCTTATTTTAAACTAGGAATTTCGAATGGAATCTTGCAATGTTGTTAATGTCATTATTTTGTTTGTTGTTACAACTTTGCTTTGATTAACAATTTAAGCAAAAATGCACTACTATATGTTCTGTAAAGTGCAATTAGTACGCACGATATTTAAGGAATGATTCTGCAGCTAAAATTGTTCATTACAATGGAGAGCTATTTTATTTATTTTTATATTTGAAATATTCCTAGGAGCACTTTATATATATAAAAAAAAAGTAGAAGGACTGAAAGCCATTCCTTATCCTTGAACCCAACAAGTGAAAATGCGGATTATGTTTTACTACAAAACACCTCATTTGAATGGCATCGTCAAAAGTTGTATACGATAGGCTTCATAGATCATAGTTAGAACATTAATAAAATATAGGTCTCTTATCTCCAAAAAAAAATTAACTCAACTGTATTTGTATAAATTATAATTAATGTGTTATGTCTATTGAAAAGATCTAAAGATGAAATTTGAAGGGAAAAGCTATTGCCGCCGTAAAAAAAATGAATACATCATTTTGTTTAACGTACAAAAGTCTTTCGGACCTTTAGATAAAAACTGTGTTATCAATCTCAAATTATAATTTCGTCATCAATGATATGTATGCCATTTATTAGTTCGTTTTGTAGTGTCACACCCTAAGCGATCAATAGACATACGTATGTCGCAGTACATGCGGCATTAGTCATTTATAATCTACTCTAAAGTTGTCGTATGTATGTTTTACTCCAGTTGTCCAAGAGTCAGAAACCCAATTTATCTCCTTTGAAATTCGTTCAAAATAAGTTTACCTCACTCCCGTTTACGTTTAAAATGGTACCTTATTCAATGACAAAAGAAAAATCACAGCGTGAATAACGTACCTTTTTGAATGTAAAAGCTAATAAGGAGCTTGGACGAAGTGATAATCACTGAGCTTTGGTGACTAAATTTTTAATTCTTTCTTTTTCAACAGCTTGCTGAATAAATCGCGACTGAAATATTGCATTTTCTTTCATGCTCTACTCTTTTTTGTAATGCTGGCCAAACTAACATCCGATATATTAGATCGCTTGGATATTTTTGTTTTAGAAATTGAAGAATTGGAAGTGCCAACACCGCTGTGGTGGGAATACATTTGGTTAGCATCACTGCTGACCTCATTTTTGGGTCTATCAGCAGCACGCGGTAACAAAATACGGGAAATGCAAAAGTACATGATTGCCATTGGTCTGTTCAGTGTACTACCATTGATTTACTGTTTTATTTACTATTTTGGTGACGTGTGGGAATATGTGACCATGGAGGAGGGCACCGAATTGGACGAAACTGATATATTTTTGTGGAGGGTAAGTCAGAGATCTTTATATACATTTAACACCTTTGTAAATATGTTTACATCATTCTATTTCTCTTAACCTAGGGTCTACCTTACGGTTTGCTGTGGTATGCTTTCTGTTTTATAGGATTTCAAATTCATGGCTTCACCCTCTACTTTTCGCTAAATCTTATCAAAGCGTGGAAAGCCAGAACTGCTGCCAGAAAATATCAGTAAATGCACAGGCTAAAAGGAATACTATATAGTTTTAGCAATGTGTACCGATTGTGCTTGAGCACAAAAAATACTCCCGAGCGTTAAGTGCGCCAAATACTAAATAAAAAGCGAGAAGTAAATAATTCAAATTTTAGAAAATTTAAAAATATTAAAAAAACATATAAAACCAACCGGTATAATATATTGAAAATTCAAAATCAATAAATTATGTTTGTAAAGCGAATTAAATGTTTGTAAATATATTTGAGAACAAATTTAAACCGCACACACAAAGTAGAGGCAGAGAAAATCAATTATATTCGTAAATTTAATTTTTATCAAAAAAAAATACACAAAGAATATATAATTATGCAAAAAATGTTATAATTGTTGTTGTTAAATTTAAAAAAAAAAAAGAAAAGTTATTAATATTTATCTGATTGTCAATAGAAATAGAAGTTATATATATTGCACAAAACAAATTCATTTGGTGTATTCTTGAAACTTTTTGATTAAAGCACACAATTATAGCATAATACGTTAAATTTATTAAATATGAATAAGATTTTTACTTAATTTTCAATGTGCCTCCCGTTGTTATATACTTATTATATTTAAAGTTAAAGCGAAATTTTTTTCTTATTTTGTTAGTTTCTTTTTTTAAAACTTGTATTCTTGAACTGCCTTCATAAGTAATAACTTTTTCATTGATAGTAATAACAACAAGAAATTTACAGCAATAAAGCGTAAAATTTGTAAATTGTTGTATTGCGTTGTAACAATTTAAAGAATAAAATGTGTTCTTCTGAGTGGGTAAAAAAGCAAATTTTACTTTAAAAAAAAATTCTAGCACCAGTTAATAAATGACATCCTGAAGAAAAGGACATTTGTCCTCGAAACGACAGCGAACGAGAATTAAGATTTAAATTTATTGAGTTTTAACTCGATCCTTTATAAATTAAGAACTTTATTAAGAACAATTAAAATAAAAAAATTAAAACACTTAAGCCGGTCAAATTTTCAAAAGTTGCCATACATAAAACACTGAAAATTATTAAAAATTGTGCCGTATTATTTCCGATTTCGGTAAAAGATGAAGAGCTCAAACGAAAGAAACAGAAACAACTTTTTATATTTAAGAAAATGTTAGGAATGACGTCCATATCGAAGGGTCAGTAAAGTTGAAAGTCCTGCATTGGCATTTTTACCAAAAAAAAAATGTTTTTGCTCAAAAATGTGAATTTGCTTGAAATTATTCAAATTTATTTATCTAATTTTTTTCGAATTCTTGTATCAAAGAGATTAATTGCTTTAGAGTATTTTTGAGTAACGTAACGAAAACTAAGTTGTGAATTTTCTCTTTAAAGCATATTAAAAACAACGCAAATTTCACCACTACATACATATGTACATCAAGAACAATATTGATTATTCTTTATCTGTACGTTTTCTTAACAATCTCCAAAAGAAAAAATATCTTTGTTTACGATTTTTTTAAATTCCGAAACTAACATTTAAAAAATATATCTTAAAGGGAAGAAAATAGCAAAACAAGAAAAACTGTTGTATAGAGATAAACAAAGGGACTACATTTCCTGAAAAATTTAGATTCCTTAAAAGAAAATCCCATCTTGAAACATTGAATTTTGTTTTATATAAAAAATAAACCACAAGTCTTTACTTTTCGGCCGCTTTATTTTTTATGAAAAGTTATGAAACCTTAAAATTTCAAAAAACCGGAAATCACCTTTAAAATAAGACAGTGCAACATTGTTTTTGTAACAGCGCATAACAAAACGAATTTACAAATCCATTCATAAATTAAATGTATAATCTTGAAGGACCACTTGTACTGATTAAAGCTATAGCCCAGCTGTACTAGTTTTTTTTACTTTCATTACAAGATTAATGGGGAAATTAGGAACCTTTACACAGCAATCATATAAGCTTAAAGAGCTAGAGGTTTGATGCCAAAAACAAAAAAATTGAAAAGAAAATACAAATTCAATAAAGCGACTCAGCCCTGCTGGAAAAAATTCTGTTGTCTTTTGAATAAAATTTCATTTAAGTAACTAGTTCTCAGTACTTATCTAGTTTTATATTTTAATGATGATTGTGCTCCAAATAAAACTGAAAAGATCTTGGAATTGTCATAACTACACTGAGAAAACGATTTGTTTAAATATAAAAAATGTATATTTGCTTAGAACAATCAAATTATTTATTTGAGTGAAATACTTTATTGGAATCAAATAGCGCAAAATCTTGGTAACATTTTATATTTGACTCAATCAAATATTTAATTGCTCTATGTAAATCAAATATTTATTTATTTACAAGAAATATTATTATAAATAATGATATTACTAAAGAAGGCATTAGCTACAAAGGCTAATGGCCTGAAATCAAATGTAATTTGATATATTCAATCAAATTGTTTGACTGTCTAGGACAGCATTTATATGCATCGCACTTACCTTCTGTCTCGTGGAATAACCGCTAGCTGAAACCAGTTTCAAACAAGCAAATAAATTGTTAAAAAAAACCCTTTCAAACAGTGATATTTAAAGGATATTTCCTTTCCTCCATAACTTATGGCACATAAAAATTACAAATCGTTTGAAAATTTGCATACAGAGTATTAAAGAAATTCACACAAACTGGCGCGAGTTTAATGTACAAAACACCAACCTGCTTAAAGGGTTTTTATTGATTCGGTCAAGTGCTGCGGCTGTTTTATGCCAAGTGCTGCGGCTGTTTTATGCCAACTGCTGCATAACGTATGCTATGTTGCCACAATTGTCCGGCATTTCTTGTGTGCAATTTTGCAGCCAAATTGGCAAACGAGGTATGTGTAGAAATTAAATTCAAAGGCTTAGTCAATACAACAGTATCCTTTGAATACTGCAGTTGCAACAAAAGTGAAGTGAAGCATAAAAAGCCGCATTATCGGACATACATAAATCAAGCATTTATTAAGAAAATTTCTATTGAATTAAATGCCATAAAGGTGCGATTTAAAAAAATCAATGAAAAATTCATAAAAAAAAACCTGCGCATAAGCAGGCTGTCGAAACAGCAGAGCAACAATAGACAGCATCCAATAAGTGTAGGATTATTCGACACTACTTAGTTCACAGAAGCTGTTTGTGTGTCGTGCAAGGATATCAAATACCATTAGTATTGCAATTTATCAGCAACTGCAAAAAAAATATATCAAATAAGGCGTAGTTTAAACTTGGTTGCTATAATTCCACAATAATTTAGGAAAGAAAATCAAGAAAAAAAGATTAAAGATGCGTGGTGAAGAAACTCTTCGACGCATCACACGTGAAAAGTTGGTGGTACGTGGTAACACAACTATACGTACACTCGATTCCACAACATCATATTTGCCTGTCCTTCAGCCAGGGGGGTAAGTAATATTTCTCAATTATGTCATTGCATATTTAATTGCTTTGGGGGGTCGGACCTTTGTGCGTTTGTTAGTTTACTTCCTTGAAAAATATTGTCCCTTAAAGAAAATCAATATTCTACATCATG
The DNA here is from genome assembly GCA_949775025.1 of Tricholauxania praeusta. NCBI lineage: Eukaryota > Metazoa > Arthropoda > Insecta > Diptera > Lauxaniidae > Tricholauxania > Tricholauxania praeusta. Next base: position 157,194,327 of record OX459029.1, read on the forward strand.
TACTATGCATAATAGGCGGAGAGTTGGCTGCAGAAAATTGGCGTGCATCTTATGCACGATGAAATTTTCAGAATTTTATACATCAAAAATAACTAACATGATTTACCCAATCCCATATATTCAAGGCCATAAAAAAATATTTTTTTTTGCTTGCTATTGATCAAAACGAAATTGAATCTGTGCAGAAGTTATAGATTATCGTAGATAATTTTTCATAAAATGGGTTAAGTGTATTGTTCAAGTGAGTTCAACTGTCAAGGTCAAATGTTAATGTACTGATTTCCTGTTAATATCTCACTTCTATTGGTTTAATCCTGACTTACGTTAGACAAATGCTATAGATTATATGTATTGAATATTATTTTTATATGGGTCACAAATCAAAATTTATTTGTTTGTTGCGAAAAATATAGTTTGGATATAACATTTAATGTGATTTAATTTTTAATCAATACTGAAAGTTATAGTAATGTGCTTACAATATTTTACCAATATCGGCCTTGTGTCAGAAAATGGATGGTCATACACAAAAAGTTGACATAAATTAGTGGGGAGTTTCGTTAGTGCCCTGCTCTCATTAATTTATTTGTATCGAAATTTACCAAAATTTCACATAAAGAATAAACTTTTAAAAAAATGTTTGCTTAAGGTTTTGTAATCTACACTCCTGATCAAAATAATAGATACACCAAAAAGATTTTCACTCAATCCCCAATAAATTCCATATTTGGAAGAATTGGCATTAGAATTCTTTGTAAAACAAGAGAGCACAATTTGGCGATGCCGTTAACTAAGAAATGAAAGAAAGTACTTCCCCTATTTTTTCGCCAGTGAATATAAATCGAAAACGGGCGCGAATTCGTTGATCAAAATAATAGATACATTTGTTTTGTTTTTCGATTTTATACCTAAAACTTGAATTTTTTTGTGCTTTTTTTTAAACAACGGTAAAAATACATTCATATATAAAGTAATTGCAAGTAAATTATGAAAAATTTATTATAGATATGGGCCGAAAAGGTCGTTGCACAGCAGAAGAGTGACGATTGGTTCTCAGCCTACGAAAAAGAGGAAATTCTTTGCGGGACATCGCTAGTTTGATGGATTAGTCTTTGCGTTTTGTGCAAAATGTTTTTATAAAGAAAATAGGAAAAGAAACTAGAGGTAGACCAACGAAAAACTCTCCAGAAGCTGGTCGCCAAATAGTTATTCTTTCAAAAAAAGGCACTTTCAAGTCGTCCAAGGCAATTTCTGTGGAAATCGGAAATGTTGTAAGCGCTTCTACAATTCGTCGTTGTTTGCAGAAGGCAAACCTTCCGGGAAGAACCGCTAAAAAGGTTCCGCTGATGCGTACGAAAAATTTAATCACGAGGTCAAATTTCACACAGTCTCACACCAGCTGATTGAGCTTTGATGGTGAAAAAAAAGAGCGGAATATTTTATTGAGCGACGAAACCAAAATAAATTTATTTGGAAATGACTACGGAAGAAATGTGAGACGCCCCAAATGTAAGGAATTCCATGTGCGATTCCCAAAAATGCATATTTAACCATTTTTCCTGGTGTGAGACTGTGTGAAATTTGACCTCGTGATTAAATTTTTCGTACGCATCAGCTTTTTAGAGGTTCTTCCCGGAAGGTTTGCCTTCTGCAAACAACGACGAATAGGATAGGATAGGATTTTTTTTTCATATTCACAAATTTCTGTTGTTTTCACCTTAAAAACATCTATACCAAATTTTAAGAGTCTAGCGCAATTATTAATATTTATGGCCACCGTTCCATACAAACCCACTCTGCCACGGTCAACGAATGAGTAAAATTAGTTTTGATTTTCTGATGCAGTCAGATTTTCTGGTTTTAGCAGTTTTAACTGCAAATTCAAGTTTTTTTCCAGAATTTCCAGTTTTTCCTGAAAAAAAAATCTGGCAACACTGGATGCAGTACGCATTATGCACTTTGGGATATTTAATAAATAAAATTCCTACTGCAATTTCAAAAAAAAAATCATTTCTGAATATACTCGGAATATCGCTCTTTATATCTGCATACTTCTTTGCGGCTTTGTACAAGAAAAAATGTAGCATACTTTCGGTATCAGTTTTTTGCAAGAGATGGCGCTTATACAAAATATCAGCGTTTACTTATCCTTTTTGCAAAATGGCGACAGCATAATGAAATGAATGAATTACAATTTAATTTGATCATAAAATAAGTTCATAGAAAATACATTTAATCGTGAACATTGCACGAATCTTGGTAAAATAAACGTAGGCAATTGAATGGCTACCATAACTCACCCATCTTCAAAGAAATTTCGTTGATGCTGCATCGCATAACGTGGCGATATGCACTGTAATTGCTTTGGGAAACACTTATTTTTGAATTCACTTCACCACACTTACTTTTTTCACTTATTTTATTAATTACATACTTCACAATTTAGTTTCTATTATCTATTATTCATGAAAACCGGTGGAAGTCCGTATTGGTTGCGGCTGATTTAAATTAGAACTAAATCACTTTTAGTAAGTGGGTTGCCAACTTTTAAAAACATTTAATTTTGTTGAAAGTACTTTTTTTATGAGTACAAAGTTTTTTAATGTAAACCCATAAAATGGACGGCGTTGAATAAATTTTTATACAACTAAATTTCCATATATGAATTTAACATTTGTATTAATTTTATTTATTAGATATCACTCATAAACATAGGAACTTGGCAAAACGAAGATTAGTATACAAATATAGGGTGCCGTATTTAGTTTTTGCATTAAACACATAATTTATTCGAAGAGTGACAGTACTTTTACTGATGGCATTTTCAGTAGTCTACATATCTTGGCATTAACCCCCGTATTATGTAAGGCGAAACAAGTGAGTGACTGATTTTCGTCTGCCTATGTATATCTTGAAAGTGTGAGCTTGAATCCTAACTTTTTTTTTCAAATTATGTTATTTAAGTTGAAATGTACATAAAAGTCGAAGTAAGTTTTTAATTACAAGTTTCATACGGCTGTAGTGAACGTGTCCCTTTCAGTCATTCATTTAATTCGCCTTAGATAATATGGCGGTAAATGACCTGAAAGCTTAAATCGCAGTAACTCAGAGTTTTCCAAAATAAAATAATTTTTCTATAAAATGCTAAAAAGTAAAATTTTTTTTTGGAAAAATTGTCGTTGTGTCGGTGAAAAACGTGATGATCTTTTGTTTTTTTTTTTTTCTCGTTAAAAAAAAATTTAAGTACATAGTACGTAACAAAATTCCTCCAATCAAAGAATTTTTCCGAAATTTTTCGGCTTCCGGAGTGGCCGCGTAAAAAGCGGCCACTTGGCAACCCTGTCGTCATGTGACGTTACTTTTCAACAAATGCACGTCAGTATAGACTTCCACCATTCCTGATAGGTCACAGGAACTTTGAGGAAAAGGAAATTTCAAATAAATTGGCAGGAAAATAAGTTTAAAAGCAACATAGTCAATAATTAAGAAGAAGAATTTTCTGGTGAAAAAAATTGGCATATTGACTGGTGCCATTACAGGATATTGCCCCTTGGGTCGACTCCATGTTGGGCTTACAAATATAAGCGATGTCTGTATGCGTGTGATTCAGTGATTTAAAAATAAAATATACGAGTTAACTTTATTTTGTGAGTGCCCGGTATTGCCTGCTTTCAAACGAAAAATCGACTTCGTAATTATACTTTCGACTAGCTTACATAGTATGTAGTGCAAATGATTCCAATAGGTTCCTCACAAAGTTTTTAGTATAGGGAAATCAATGAGCCACTTCAATGGCATATGTCAATGATGATGACAAACTGGTCATTTCGCGGATCTAGGCTAATCCGGGAGATTATCTAATTGTTCTTATAACACTGCCATAAGGACATTCGAACCTCAAAAATATCCGCTCGACCTCCAAAAAGTGTAAATTCTGACTATGTCAGTATATTTGCGAAAAGTCAAAGTGCTATCACTGCACTGGTTTTTTTCGACATTTACCCATCGATTGCTGGAGTAAAATTATTACATGAATGAAGCCAAAACACCGCCTTAGGATTGGCACAGTGAAAATTTTTACATAGGCGGAGTCAAAATACCACTTTTGGGGGTTCTGTCCGATAAAAATTACGACCTTTAGCCATCTTTTGGTGCAATATAATAATATTTAATTCCATATTTAGTATAAATACTTTTAAGAATTTCGCTACCAAATAAATCGAGAAAGCTTCTCAAGAGACCTTTTGCTCTAGCGCATGAGCCGCTTAGAACCAATGCCAATATACCACTTTTGATATGTGAACTGGCAGCACTTGGTGGAAGACAATTGCACTATACTGACCCACTCGGCATGTAATGTTTCGGAAACCTTTCAGAAATCTTTCATATGAATATAGCAAATTAAATACATATTTGAGTCAAGCATGCAATGTTTCAACCAAAGTTTGACTCAAATAAATACTTAACAGCTCCAATTATATCAAATATGCATATATTATACTCAATCAAATCGTTTTCTCAGTGTACGATTGTGTACCCTTGTTTGTTCTTTATATTGTAGTAAATTTGTTCGAGCAGATTTTTGCTTTTTTAAAAACACATCAATGTGTTAACCTAATCAAATTAATTATTGGAGAATTGATTTTTCTATCATTGTTTTACATCTCAAATAAGCTTAAGCAATCTTAAGTAGTCCACCGATGTGTAACGAGTACGAAATATACCTCCTTAATAGCAATGTTTCAACTTTTAGTTAATTTATACAACATAATTGGTACTGGCAATAACTTTAAACCGTCACTCTAAAAGTTGTACCAACGAATGAATAACATGTGAAAGAAATATAAATCGATTCTGAACTCTGCCTCCCAATTGTCGGCGTGCGTTGACCAAACACCGGACAAAACAAAAATACCACACCCAACTTTGGAACATTATAATGTCTAGCGTCGTCAAATGAACCGCCATTATAGTCCCACTTCCTTTAACCTCGTTTTCATTGTATTTTTACATTTTTTTTTCTGTTTGATTTCTTCTTTTAACAAACCACAGTCAGTGTCCAGCTAAAGTCCAATGTACCACACAACTCACACGCGCAAAAATTCCTTCTTTTTTTTTTTGTGTTGTGGCTCTTAGCGGTAAAGCTACGCTACAAACTTAACACTGCTTCAGACCGGTTGGATCTCAAATCGAATAGCCTGCGGTCAGTTTTAAATCAACCCTCGAAGGGACATATACAAAATAACGGTTTTCTTTACGGCACTCGCATTGTTTTGTATTTGGTATTGCAATCGCATTCACTCAATCAAATATATATTAGATGATGCCAAAAAAAAAAACTCCTTTGTTTTTAGTTTCTAATTAAGTTAATAGCATTGAAGGAAACACTTTCTCTCCGCGTTCATTTCGAAGTTTCAAGTGTTACGGACGGAAACAATTGCAAAATGTTCAATGCAAATACACAAAATTGGTTTGGCATGAGCGAACAGCAGAATATATCCCATCACAGCCCTTCGTCTCATGCATATATGGGCTCCAATGGTAACATGACTCCTAATGTATTTTTTCGCAAACGGAGTGTCTCGAATTCGAATCCATCTTTGGATAGAGCACCACCAGCCGATATACATGTCGAGTATGAAGTGGCTGTGCCAATTGTCTCAACGTATCGTCATACACCATATCATTCACTCTGGGACTTGCATCAATGGTAACTATTAAGTGCAAGTGTATTCTGAAATTTATTTGCTTGTATATAAAATTACAAAGAAAAAAACTTACATGTTCATAGTAATCTACCCAGCAAACATTAGGAAGGTTTTATGATTTTATCTCACTTATAATGTTCCACGAGTATATGGTCATTTGGTATGTAACTGAGGAATCTGTATTAAATATTTCAGCGTTGTGTGCGTATTGAAATCATCGATTACAAATTATGAAAAAATTATTTCCCATAGCAAAATAAACACTAAAATGTTAAAATAACAATTTTTGATTAAAATTACAGTATTTATTGGAAACTTTAAAACGGTGACAGGTGGGTGTCGTATGGAGACTTTTGGACCATGAAATCGATGTGTTTTTATCTCTTCTACAACATTGGCCTTAATATATTTTTCTACTTGTGACTTGCTTCCTGAGTTATTGAGCGAAATTTTTTACGGCCTCTCAAAACCAGCCCTGCCACGATTCTAGCGACTGACGCTTATCTCCATTAATACAACGCTACCTCTCAGACTATAATGTCAGGAAACGTATAACAAAAAATATGTTCACTTAAATTAACTAAACTGAATTCAACATAAATTGAGTTATGTTCGACCTCCTACCCTGAGGGTTCCACTTTATTCTTAGCAGACTTAGATGGTGATTTGCAAAAGACGATTCCAAGCCATTGCCATTATCGACGAAATATCGACGCTGACGATGATCCTGGCCCACAAAAATTTTAAAATTTAACAGTTAACACCAGTAAATTGTGATACAATGCGATGTTACGTTTCAGAGTTATACAGAGGGACTATACATATAAATATGTCCATATGACTCTTCCACGATAAAATATGTTTACTGGGTACAACTTTTAAAGCAATGTAGTACAACTTGCAGTCGTTATACGTATTTCTCACAACAAAATGACTTACTAAATTTCGAAATAATAAGTATGTTTCTAATATGAGTACAGAGTGATTAGCATATTTATAGTATAGTCATGTCATTTGCATAATTTCATTTTGCACGTAAGAAAATTCATTGAACTATTTAACAAACATTTGGCAGAACATTACGTATTCATAGTATCAACTCATAAACATTACCCATATGATTTATAAGATATTCGGAGAGGAAGAAATAATAAAATGTTTTATTTCTTTATTAAGTAAAAGTCATGGAATTTTTGTGCTTTTATGAGAAATATGAATACTCTACGACTTTGCACTTTAAGCCTCAATCGACTCTAAAAGTGTCCATAATATTTAAGTTGGTTCTCAAGACTCAGTGGCGTAACACTTCAAAGCCTAAATCTTTCAAAAAAATCAAAATATTTTCTGCACATTCACAAATCAAGATAAAATGTATCCAAATCTGACTCTTTCAATTTTTCTGTTTCGGTGTTTCAAACGGTATAGAATTTTGGGAAGGAATGGTGCAAGAAATAACCATGTTGAGGGCTACCTGAATTGAAATTATTTTGTGTTGTTTCCGAGACATTATAGTCTAGAAATGTTAGGTATACTACTACTTACATATATCCAGCAACTCCACTGGGAGCGTAGGACCTGAACAAAAGTGCTACAACTGTATTGATCTGTGGCTCGATGTTTTTTGCTACGCAAAAAATGTTTATTCTGATTACTATTTATCGCCAAGATCTTCTGGCTTTTTCTCTGCATCAGTTATTTTAATTCCTTTTTACTCCACTCGGAAGCATAGGGCTTCAACTTGACATTTCCATCTTATACGATTTATTGTTGTAACTTTGGCCAATTCCAGGTGTTTTTTGAGGGTCCGCAACCTCTGCTTCCTTGGGTTTTTCAATCTAGGGACATTCTGGCGTTGTTTTCTGTCGGCTTTCTGATTGTGACCGATCCACTTTCACTTTCTTCTACTTATTTGATTTAGAACTGGTTCTTCGTTTGTCATTCTCCAAAGATCTTCATTCCGCATAACATTCGGCCAGAATATTCTGCATACGATTCGCAAGCGTTTGTTGATGAAGATCTGGAGTAGTTACTTAACGTTGTTTGACATTAGGTCCGAAGTTTGAATACTGCTGTAAAATACAAAATAGTTTCAACAATTTCCCTTTGTGAATTTGGCATGTCATATGCTGTTTTAATAATAGCGATGATCTTCTCCGACGAGAAGATTTGTAACGACTTCTTAGCTTAGATTACGTTAGAAAATGGTAGTTAAAAATCCTTTATTACCGCATAACTTGCAACTCAAGTAGGGTCTGCAAACATATACAGGTACATGAAAGGCATTTATTTGGAGTGTAATATGTCCTTACCCTCATTTTTCATACGTAATTGCTATTAGCTTATAAGATTTTTAAAAAAACGGACTTTACGAAGCCTTTAGGCGTCTAACTAAATAGCTAAGGAAAGCAATGCTCTAGTTTCAATCGTAAAGAGAAAAAAAAACTCATTGTAACGAGTACGGAAGTATGGAAAAAATCATTAACCTAATTTCAATGAAACAAAAAAACAAAAAGACCAAATTGCCAAAAACGCGAGAAGGAGGTAGTTAATAACATGTAAGCATTTCTCAGGTAATAAACATGAGTATACACTGTAACTGAAACGCGACATAACAAATTGCCAAGAAATAAAATTCCTGAATTGGCTGACTGCCGTAATTACCTACGCGTATAGTAGGATATTCCCATCAATAATAATATTTTTATTTATAAGTTTTATTCGCTTTACATAAGAAAAAAATAAAATGTTGAAGGTATATAAACCGTGCAAGAGTGGAACTTATGTTAATTACATACGAAATTGGATTTTTTCCCACTTAAAGACAAAACAAATAATAAAAATTTTAGAAAAACCGTATTGAAAATATAATCTATTTTCGATCTTTTCCTGATTAGACCAATAACTTTTTTTGTGGTTTTGAATTAAAAATTATTTTCAAATTATTTTTCTTGGTTCAATCTTCAGCTCCATATATCGCTAATTTTTTTTTGTAAAAATTTTTTTTTCGGATCGAATTACTTATTTGATCTAAGGCTGTGCGACGAGCTGATCGATCATGTTGGAACTTTTGCCAAACGCAACGAGTCAAACTTAACCAACTCGCTTCGCTCGACTCAACTCATGTTTAGTTCGTTCAATGTCTTATGACTCGGATACGATTGCAACTCAAGAGTTTCGAGCTACGCGTTTGTTCGAGTTTCGAATTTTTCTCCAGTGTTCTTCGAACGACTTGTACCCAGGCACAAACAGAAGCAAAAAAACGAATGTGAGGAACTAAACAAACTGAGTTGAGTCGTGTTAAATGAGCTTAGTTCGGTGCTGAAATTTTGTGAAAAGCTCGTGAGTTTCGAGTTTGTTCGAACGAGTTTGCTTCATTGCACAGTCTTAATTTCGTCCTATCAGGTCAAGAGTCTTATTTGAAACATACTCCGGTGGGTAAACTGACAAAAACTGAACAAATTTCTATTTTATTTGAATTCAAGCGGATTCATTTCGAGCTGGGATAATACTTAATTTTGCTTCACTGTGCGGCGACATTTTCTTCAGACTACTCGTATCATATACTATGTAAATAGGCACATCTAAATAGTGCGAGAATAAATTTTTTGTGACGCTGCCTCCTGACTGGGTAACTCGGCGGTACCTAATTTTTTAAGGTTATATTTTCTATTCTCCAGCCAAGAGTACTCCGAGGTTTAAAAAGTCACAAAAAAAATTGTATTTGTTAAGTTACACCTTAAAATTGGTCATAAATAAGTACAATAACAAAAACATCCTCATAAACTGTCCCTAGAGCATGTTCGTGTCCACTTTACTGATGGTTTAATAGAAAAGAATAATATAAAAATGAAACATAAAAACTAAAATATTGCCATGCAAAGCTCAATAACCCAAGTGAATGGGTTCAATGAACCAGATTTTCTTCAGCTATTTATGTTGGCTTTAGATGACGGCGGCGGTATTGCTAGAAGAACAATTTTATCAAATGAAATGATTAAAGTATTAAAAAATACTACATATTAAAGAGTTTTATTAATAAAAAGTCCAAACGAAGGTAATTTAGTTCCATCTAAGTGTACGTAAGTACAAAGCTTTCGTGCTTCCGTTCTAATTGTAGCATTGTTGTTGACGTCCATAAATTCCATAATTATTCGTTTTTTTTGTTTTATTAAATTTAGCAAATTGACAGGTCGCTTAGGCGAGACACCATAATTAAGGGCTCTTTACGTTGTTGTTCGTGTTGGTATTGGCCATGTACTTCCTTGATGTAATTGTTTGTACCGTTGTGACATGTTGTTAAACATAGACTTACGTGATGTATCACGCATCTAATATCGATATTTTATTTCTTCCTTTGGCAATGAATTGTTTTTCCTTCGATGGAAATGCATATCTTGATTTTTACACATATGCAACAAATTAGAGTTGATAAAGTGCTGGTTGCTCATTAATTTATTTCTTTTTTATTTCAAAATATCAACCTTAATTTATAATATATGGAAGCTTTACGTACAGTTCTATTTAGGAACTTTCGGAATTTCCGAGTTGTATCGCTTCTTAATTAGAATCCAAATAAGTCGTCGAAATCAACGCCATTGGCCAAGCAGCAAAGGGTGTTAGATTGAAGCGCCTCCCTCAATAAACATATTCCAATGGCTCTGGGTTATTTGCTGTTAAGCAGCCTAATCTAATCAGGATCTTAAGTGCGCTTGGATTTTTGAGGATTGGACATAATTAGTATAAGGCCTCTAAAACATGATTTAAAAAAACCCCATGTTTGCTTGGATTTACGTATATATGTACCAGAATATTTTGTTTTCAATGTAACATCTACTAAATTCCATCATTTATTAATTTAGCACCTCCTCTACTCCACCCACTGGACTATCGCACATGGCGCGCATGATGGACTCTCTCATCCTAGATCAGTATCAACCATTTGCCTTTACAAAAATCACTACCACTCACAGACCAACACGTGCCGGCAACATCAAGAAAACAGCGACTACGACAACACTTGGTGGTTTGGCTGCAGGTTCTGCTGCAACAATTGCCACGCCCACTGGAATGGGTATACGGCTGAAAAATCGCATACCAACACAAGGTTTGTTCCAATATCAACGGAGCTCTAACACATTCCCTCATCAATCTACACAATTTTCTACATTTTCAGAAGTAAACCCTCAACCGAGACCAAACGCTAATCTGCCATCAACTGCAGCCAATCCACTGCAGGCTCATACAACCAATAACAATAGCAATATAGCCTTTCAAAATCAAACCGATAATCGCTGGATATCATCGCTCAGGCGACGAGACCCCGAGCTACAACCTACTTTGCCATCGATAAATCTAAGTCATCATGGTAGCTCACATAATGTTGGTGGCAATTTGAGTGGTAGCAGCAGCATTGAAAAATCACGTTCTTCGCGTAGCATCAAAGCTTCAGCTTTGGCTGGAGGACGTAAAAGTCGATCTGTTGAGCGTATACGCGCACGTAAGCTAACCAACCAAATTAAACTCAAGGACAAAGGCAAAAAGAGTTCCCTCGATGAAAATTCAAATTCTGATGATCAGGAAGCAACATCACTGGAAGAAAATTCCGCATCGCTTTGTACTCCCAAAAGTTCGCCTAAAACTAAAACAAAAGGTAGCGGTTTTTCTCCCATTGGCTATGAACCACATTTGGTGGATACGCTAGAGAAGGATATACTGCAACGCCATCCGGGTGTTAAGTGGATTGATGTTGCTGGGCTCAACGAAGCCAAGACCATACTGCAAGAAGCAGTTGTGCTTCCCATAATTATGCCAGATTTCTTCAAAGGCATACGCAGACCATGGCGTGGTGTACTCATGGTTGGACCTCCAGGCACCGGTAAAACAATGATGGCTAAGGCAGTCGCCACTGAATGTGGTACCACATTCTTTAATGTGTCCTCGTCCACTTTAATCTCGAAGTATCGCGGTGAAAGCGAGAAATTGGTACGATTGCTTTTTGAGATGGCTCGCTTCCATGCACCAAGCACAATTTTTATTGATGAGATCGATTCACTGTGCGCATCACGTGGTAGTGATTCGGAGCACGAGGCGAGTCGGCGCTTTAAGGCCGAACTGCTGATACAAATGGATGGTTTGAATGTTACGCTACAAGATGACAAGATTATAATGGTGTTGGCTGCAACAAATCATCCATGGGATATAGATGAAGCGTTCCGCAGGCGTTTTGAAAAGAGAATTTACATAGCACTTCCAAATGGTTAGTATGTCGATTTTCACTATGCAAAATTTTTTGACGGTGTAGACAAGATCGAGATTCGATCGATGGATTAATTTATTTTTTCAGTAATATTTCAAAGAAACATCAAATATTGGTAGATTTTCCGTAGGGGAATAAGACCTAAAATCATATATTATCTAAACAAAGTAAAATTTCGTTCAAAATCTCGAAAAGAATGACAAAAAAACGTAAAAATTTCTTGTTTTTGAAAGAGGGAATTGTTACCCTTATTTTTCGGTGATCTAGCCTACTCCTATAATTTATACTGGTTTGTGGACAGTTTTTTTCGATTATAGTCAGGCCTAGTTCCCCGATTTTTTTTTTATTATTTAAATATGTTAACCATATTTTATTCTAATTTATACTTTTATGTTTTTTTCATTTACAGAGGAAACCCGATCTGCATTGTTGAATCTCTGTCTTAAAGATGTTAGCTTATCGCCAACACTTGATACAAATCTAATTGGTGATCAACTAAAAGGTTATTCAGGTTCAGACATAAGCAATGTTTGTCGTGATGCAGCAATGATGGCAATGCGCCGACAAATCTCTGGACGTACTCCAGCTGAAATAAAACAAATACGTCGCGAAGATGTTGATCTACCAATAACGCTGCAAGACTTTCAGGATGCAATGACACGTACCAAAAAGTCTGTCTCAGTCGACGATGTGAGTCGTTTTGAACGTTGGATGGAAGAGTATGGATCATGTTAAGTAACACAAAATGGAAAAAGCTCAAAAATTTAAACTTTGCTCAGCTAAAATTATAAGACATTAAAGGAGCTTTTTATATATACACATATACATAAATTTAACTTCCATAGAAATATTGTAGTACCAAAATCAAAATAGATAAAAATTTTTGTACTCTCAAGAAATAAAGACATTTAAACCCTTAACTCCCCACCATTTCAAATATTTAAAAAAATCTTTATGGGCACTCTATATGAATTAATATAATGTAGATTAGATAAATAAATATATGCAAATGTAAACATTTTATATACCATTTGATATCTCTATGAAAAATATATTTATTCATCACCCTGCAAAATTCAAATGTTGTTTGTACTCAATTTATTGGGAAAAGCATCACAAAAGGTCGAAAAGTAAAAAATCGAGAGGAGCGAGTGGCAATTTAACCACTTTGCTAATGTCAAGGCAACTTATTTTTAAAAAGCGGAAAATCACACAAATAAAATAATAAATAATACTCTTTGCTTAAGAAGAACAGCACTTACGAAGTTTATTTTAATAATTTAAATAATTGGTAAAAAAAATTAGAAAACTGTAAAAATTAGAGAACGAAACACATAAATGCATATTTAGATGCTTATACACGCAGCTTATCAATAATTAAATTATATTCAGACTCCAATTGTTCAAACTCATGCTGCAGTTGCTCTATTCGCTCGTTTATTGTTGGCAAACGTGCGCGCAACCATTGTGTATCCATTTTGGCTTTTTCCATTTTTTTAATGTCACCCAATTGCTTATGAAACACTGCATTCAGACGCCTTTTAACATCCAATCGATAGGCTCGGTAGTCATCTTTATTATTGGTATTGGTATGAAACAGACGCAAAATTTCATACACTTTGCGGCATTGACGTGGATTGATCTAAAAAAAAAAACATTGAAAATTAAGATATAAATAATTTATGTGTTATTTCGTCGAGAATCGTTTCCAATCCACGCTCGCTATTCGCATATTTTTCAAATTCATTATTCACTGTTTCAATTGAAGTTTTATGTTGCAACTAAGTAACCAAGGTATACTTCTGAAAGAAAATGTTGTCCTGATCAGTTTTGCCGAACAAAGTTATAGTCCAGCATGTCCTGATTTTGTTTCTTCGGCACTTGAAGGTTAAAAAGGTCATGCGATTTATTTTTTCAACTAGACAGGACAACGTCTTCTTTCTGGTTTATACTTTGGTTACTCTGTTTTATTATGGACAACTCTCCATATTTACGAAGTCGCGGTATCATATATCAAATTATTCTTGAACTTTGACGTTTTTGATAATAGCGAGCGTAGGTGGACTATTTTAGCAATTGCAATAAATAGTGGATTGTATAAATGTGGTGTCGCTATTACATACTTTATATGTTTCTCTCGCCTCTTGTATCATCTCCTTGTTGAAACCTTTTTTTATATCATCTCGCCCAAATGGTTTTAAGCCCTTACACAGTTTGGCATCTATGAAATTCCTTAAACGTTGAAAGTCATCAGATGGATCCTCTACAGTTATATCAATTACATTCTTTTGTGCTTGATAAAATTTATAAATATTTTCCATAAATTTTGTACCAATGCCAAGCTTTTGAAATGGCGGCAGCACTAACATTTGGCTGATACGTGGACGTCTGTTTTGTGGATAAGCGTAATACTCATAGATAGTTGTGTAGCCTACTGAGGCATATTGGTCTTCACCATTTGAGTTTTTATATTTTTCATAACTAAAAAAAAACAGTTTATACTTTAAGTACTTTGAGCCGTTTTTGTTTTATAAACTAATCAAGTTTTATGGTAGGGAATTCGATTTGCAGATAGCGCTAAGCAGCCTAACTATGACTACAGCTGGCTTTTTTATATTATATTTCCTTTCAAAAAAGTTTATAGTAGAAGTAGAATACTATTAAAGAACTACATTTGATATGTTTTTATATTGCATTGGTCTACAAAAATCTTTAGCAGAATTTGATTAAATATAAAATTGGCGATTGGACATTAAAAATACTGAATACAATAGGGAGATAATATATTAAAAGCAACGTCTTTTCTGTACGGCATATAACACTGTACAACAGCACACCTGATGATTGGGTTATGTTACATGATATTAGTCTAAATTTTAGTGACGATTTCAAATCTGTGACTTAAATTTCTGTATCAGCTCTAGTTACAAAAATATGGCACTTGGGTCTTTTTATAATAAAGCACTATATATTTAGAGATAATCCTATTTTACTTAGTTTTTAAGTTGAAAAAAACTTTCTTTTATTTGACTTCCTTTTTGAAGCTGAACACAGAGAGCTGTTCTGATTGCTCCAACAATAGACAGCCATAATGTGTGCGTTCCAGTAGACTTGATAGCGTTCCTCTATCGTACAAAGGTCCTGGTCGAATCGCTCACCGTTCTTCCCTTAGATCCCCAAAATTGGCGGAAAAATAGTCCAGGTGGTTGTAAAAAAGTGTAACTTGATGCTCATGTTACATCCAACCCACTGAAAGTAACTCATTAGTTGTTCGACGTGTTGAGAATAGTCATAAGCTTTCTACTTTCCCAAAAAATTCTGGACAAGCCAAACATACTCATTCCATGCGTTTTTCTCAAAAATTGCCATAATGTCCATTGTGTCTTTTACTAACGATGTTATCTGTGGCCTGTCAAAAATGCACGCTTTTATCTTTTCTGCAATCAGTTTTGGAATCATTTTTGTTAAAAAAAGAAAACAACTTCCAATTTTTGTCAAGACCTTTTGAAAATACATAGTTTTAAAACAAATAGAAAATTGCTTCAAACCGACATGTGTATATAAGTAATCGCCTGAGTTTTGAAACAAATTTAACAAAAAATGTTTGGGGTGGTTCTTTTTTTTCGTTAATACATTAAGCGATTAGATTTAAACAATAATTGGCAAGAAACGAAAATGTTACTTCGACAAATTAACACCACTAGGTAGGTAAGAAGGTAAGTAACCTCAGGGTAAAAGGTAACCTCAGGGTAACAGGTAACCTCAAAAACCAAATTGTTCTAAAATTTCTACTAAAAAATATTGCCAATTACATACCAAACAAAATAACTCCACTGTGGATCATCGACATCGATGTATGAAGCAGCATCAACAAACCATAAAATAAACGTCTGCAAGCGCCCAAAAAACTTCAGAAATGATGGTATTTTGTAGTCGCAATGATAAATTTCAAATGTGCGTTCTTTATCCTCCCCGTCTGAAAGTGTGTGCTCTGAAATTTTCTCACCAAATGTCTGAAATTTTTCCGCCTTCTCAAGTGTTTTTAAAAATTCATCCATATTGACAAAGTAACAACCGTCGGGCAACTTTTGCGCAATGATGTTGACTACATCATCTGCCTTAATGTCACCCTGTGATAGTTGATTAACACTGCTCCTGTATTCTGTACCTATGTAAATCTGTAACGGTCCCGCCGTGTACAACAACTGCACTTTCAAATCCTGATAGCCAAAGATGCTCTCAGACTCACCAAAAATTTGATGCGCCATTGCAGGATGAAAACTTAGTGAGTTGTTTGTAAGATCCTCTTTGTCGCGTACTATGCGTAGAAATCAATATAAAAATATACAATAAATATATTGAGCGTACACTATCAATGAACTATACTTACTCAATTTGAATTCTACCACCTCCAGTGCGTCTAGCACCAGATCTTGGAAATCATGTATCTGTGCCATTTTATTAAAATTTTCTGTGGGTTGCAATTGGTTTTCCAAAATTGGCGCGCAAAATTTTCTGACTGCTTTGAACCCGCAACTTTTACTTTTTGTTTTCCTTTTACAGCTAAGTTAAAAGTAGTTTTTCAAATTCCTTAATTTTAGCATAAATGCATGCAAAATCTACGTAAATGTACAAAATATAACAAATTTAAATAAATTAAAAGCTTATAACATTTTACTTACCACACTTGTGTAGCTTGGGACCGAATTTGCGTGCATAACAGAAATGACAAATTTTTGACATGGTCCAACAGAAATGTCAAAATGGTCCCCAACATCACGGTACAATTAATTAATTACAACTGTTTCATGCCCCACAACTGTCAGCTTGCGTTCAGACTGCGCTTATAGACATTTTCTCGCACTCTGATGATACGCAGCTAAATTTTTATTCAAAATTACATTTTTTGCATATGATTTTCAGTTCATGATACAATACATACTTTTGCTTAACCAATAATATAATAAGTAGTTACACGCAAAAAACTAACGTTTCTTATAAAAAAAAAACTCCTTCAAGGGGACCAAAACTGTTCCATTGTGTTTTCTCCGATCGAATATGACCGTGGCTGGGCAAAACGTACCGCGCGCGGTACTGCGGCAGAATGAGAATAACTTTTCATATACGTATATAAAGCAGAGAGCGTAAAATTTAATTCAGTTTGCTTTGAAAAGCGAACAAAGCACAAATACACATGCATTGAAGAACATTTAAGCAAAACACACGTGGAATGGTGCCCAGCTCTGAATATGACAATGGTGCAGAAATTGTTTCCAGAGGGCCTTTAATTTTTCAGTGAATTTCTCTCTGGTATTATATACGATACATAACAAAACAAGAAATGTTTACCTGTACTGCGATTTACGAGTATGTCTCATACCCCTTTATTCACAATCTATTGCCAAAAAATATTGCCTCGTATGTGTATTACAGAATTATCTTAAAGAATCCAAATTGTTTGATATTCTTTTAAATCAATTTTTAAAATATTAAAATTTAATTTTTATATTGGTCATGAAACGAAAAACTAAACAGAACAATTTTGTTCGATAAATGAACACGTCCCTTAGTCTAAAGCAAACATAGCTTTTTGTCAATTACAAATGTCACAAAAGAAAACTGAAGTTGAGTAAGTTTCTGTCAAACTTCCTTCTCTCCGGCAAAAACCAACGATGGCGACAGGAGTAAGTGAATTGCAATAATTTTTAATTTGCGAATATCTGTGGCATCACACGTGTTTCATATAAAATTATTTGCAATAATTATGCTTTTATCCATGTGGTTCTGAAATCTTATGAAAATCTTTCCTCTCTTTGCTTGCAATAGACTCTATTTACTTATCCAGACAACTTCCGTGCTTTCAAAGCACTGATTGCTGCTCAATACTCTGGTGCCCAAGTAAAAGTGGCCGAAGATTTTGTATTTGGTGAAACCAACAAGTCAGCGGAGTTCCTGAAGAAGTTCCCAAGCGGAAAGGTGAGTACGAAAGTAAAATTGTGAAAAAAAAAGTAGGTGGGGTATCGACTGAAATGATGCCTACGTCACCAAATTGTGCCGGCATTTATCGTAAGCTGTGATTTAATTGAAATTTTTTCTTTTCCTTAGGTCCCTACTTTTGAGACTGCTGATGGCAAATACTTGAGCGAATCTAATGCCATCGCCTTTTTCTTGGCCAACGAACAACTTCGCGGCGGAAACTGCCCATTTGCCCAAGCTCAAGTTCAGCAATGGCTCTCGTTCGCTGACAATGAAATTGTGCCCGCCTCCTGTGCCTGGGTCTTTCCACTTCTTGGCATTATGCCTCTGCAAAGAAACAGCACTGCCAAACAAGATGCGACCGCAGTGTTGGAATTGCTAAACAAGAAGCTACTAGATTCCACCTTCTTGGTAGGAGAACGTATCACTTTGGCTGATATCGTTGTTTTCGCCAGTCTGCTGCACTTATATCAATACGTTTTGGAAGCAAGCGTACGTGCACCCTTCGGCAATGTTAACCGCTGGTTTAATACAATTTTGAATCAACCACAAGTTAAGAATGTCGTCAAGAATTTCGCACTGTGTGAGAAGGCCATAGTCTTTGATCCCAAGAAATATGCTGAATTCCAAGCAAAGACTGGTGATCATACTGCCAAACCCAAGGAGGACAAAAAACCAGAAGAGAAAAAAAAGCCCAAGGAGAAGAAGAAGGAGGAAGTTGCCGAGGAGGAACTCGATGCCGCCGATGAAGCCTTGGCTCTTGAGCCTAAATCAAAAGATCCTTTTGATGCAATGCCCAAAGGTACATTTAATTTCGATGATTTCAAACGTGTCTACTCCAATGAAGATGAATCTAAGTCCATACCTTATTTCTTCGAGAAATTCGATCCAGAGAACTATTCTATCTGGTTCGGTGAATACAAATACAATGATGAACTTGCAAAAGTTTTCATGTCCTGCAATTTGATCACTGGCATGTTCCAACGCTTAGATAAAATGCGTAAGGCAGCTTTTGGATCAGTCTGCCTTTTCGGTGACGACAACAACAGCACCATTTCAGGAGTTTGGGTTTGGCGCGGTCAAGACTTGGCCTTCCCCTTATCGCCCGATTGGCAAATCGATTATGATTGCTACGAATGGAAGAAATTGGATGCCAAATCCGAGGAAACTAAGAAATTGGTAACCCAATATTTCTCATGGTCAGGTACCGATAAGGATGGACGCAAGTTTAACCAGGGTAAAATTTTCAAATAAGCGAGTAGAAAGTTTTCCAGCCTTAAGTTAGCTTAACTAAGTGGTTTATACACGCGAGCGCGGCATGCATTTAGCCATATAAGCAACCACTTCTCAATTTATATTTTTTTTTTATTGCAAATAAATATTTTGTTTATCAAAAGATGTAATAATTTCAACAAAAGCAACACTCAACAACAGCAACAGAAATCATTAATTTATACTTTTTAAAATAAATCTAAAATAAAAAATCAACAAAGCGTTGTTTAATTTAAATTAAAGGCAAATTTATATTATTTTCTTTGTGGAAATAAGAAATTCTGAATCAACCAATGGAGGTCACTGATAATTCCATTTAGCAATGGATGAAACTAGTTACTAGTATGATAAAATAATTATGTAACTTTAAATTAGAAAATTTAACAAAAAAATTTTAAATTATTGATCAAAAAAATAATCTGAAGTTAAAATAACCCAGATTACAGGATGAGATATACGGGAAACATAGTGAGCCGTTTTGGTGAGACTAATGAACCAGCGTTGCCTTGCCAAAGCCTGTCCCGATGCCCGAACTTTAGCCAATTTTATTGTTTTCATTGAAACTATAATATAGTACCTCAAAATATATGCCAAATGATAGAGCTCGAAGAGGCCTAAAAATAATATTCAGGGTTGCATTGTTGAATCATCAGAGCAGTTTTTTGTTAATTTGCATTGAGATTCGAACCCCGACCATTCCATGAATAACACTTGACTTGTGACTTGAGCCATGAGGCTCAACAAAGCGCTATCTGTTATCTATTTTGTCATTTCTTGTTTGGTGCATAGCTTTGTTTCAATTAATTAATAATAATCAGTCGACTAAAAACAACTCAAATTTCTATATTCGGTGATGTTAAAATACGTAATCATTTTAAATTTGAACACAGCATATTATTGAATTGAGCGACGATAATAAATCTGCTCATTTGAAGAACAATTTCATGACTTAATATTTGCAAATAATGCCGGACAAATAACGCCCACGACTGCGTCTTAGTAAATGAATTCGGAAAGTTCGATTTTGTAGCACTTTTTCGAGCACGCTAGTAACTTTAGCTTTCATAGCCCTCATCGTTTATGGTTTATCCTTTAGACTAGACATGGCCAGAAAAGCTTAATAAGGGAGCTGAAAATCGCTTATCACTTGAATAAAAGAGACAACGCGTATATTTGCAAACCAAAATTGAAAGAAAAAAATGCGGTTGGGAGCGATCGCAATTAACTTAATATTTTGAACTTTTTTATCATCCTCCTATATTTAATTTGTCTAATACTTCATAAATTATGTCAGTTCAAGGACATACCCAGCTATTCCAATCACACAGTGTTTTCCAAATTAATTTGGTATATAATTTTAAATGGAATCTGATCTTTTCGTCGAACGAAATTTTTAAATGCAGTTGTAAACTCTTACACTATTGAACGTTTTTTGCTAATAATAAAATAAAACCATTAAGGAAAATTAAACCAATTGGTTCTTAAAAACAATCTTGTTCAATTTAATACACAAATACTATATATCACATATGAGACATTGTTGTACTACGCTTTGCATTAACTGGATTGTCAACGGGAGCCGGTGTCTGATATCTCTTTGCTATTAATGGACCAACATTATCAGCAGCTTCTGAATTGTGTGCAGCATGGGAACCATCACAATAAGGCCACTGAAAATATAAATTAGTTGCGATAATGTGCCATATGTATGTACAAGAAAATAAAAATATATGAAATGAAATATTCACATACATTTTTTGTTCTCCAGCAACGACAGAATGTTGCCTGCTCATAAATATTTTCAGAGTCAATATAATCGATAACCTTTGCTTCATATTTACGAATACGTTGATTCATAATAGACGGCACACATTTCCGTGCTCCTGGCCAATATGCAGCGTATATCATGTAGCAAAACCCAGCGAAAGCTGCTGATGGGGGTATTAAACGAATCCAATCATAAACTAAAATTATACTAACGATATATTTTCGTTTTGAATAAATTTTTAAGCTTCACTTACATGATAGCTTTAACCATCCGCCAGCACTTTGCGGAATAGGCAAATTTCTAAAATATCTAGGACAGATGTCTGTAATAAAATGTTTGACGTATTGCATTTGTGCTTCAACTAGTTTGAATTAATTATTTTTTTCACAATAAATTGTAACTATTAAATAGTTTTCTATGCTTCAAAATCAATTTGACAAGGTTCCGCACAATGGATACGAAGAAAACTCGATACGTACTTAGTTTTTTTCTTCAAAAATAAGTTCCGCTGTTCTAATTCAATATATTAAGCTGTATTGTTTTACAAACGATCACCAAATGGTCAAAAATTGTTATTGCTTTCAATCTAAACTATAATTTTTTTTTTAAATTAACTATTTCACTTCAAAAGCAACAATTTACAATGACATTAGACACATTTAGGACATAGTGTGGAGAAACATACTTTTCACATACATACTTTTTTTGTTTTTGAAACCGATAAATTTAAGTTAATGGTATATTTTCTTGTTCAGAATCCGACTGTTTATACAAATTGGAAACTAAACAACTTTTTAATGTTCTATGTAAATTTTGGCAATACCAAATTAGTTTTATCTGGGATTCAATAAGCGAAGAAAGGGACAAGGTATATCGAACTGGTGCGCTTACAAAAACTAATAAAAATATCTTTCAATTTCGCTGCTTGATTTCAATTGGCAAATACAATATACTTTTCTTGGTTAAAAAAATAACCCATGGAAACATTTGAGGATCACTTGATTTTAATTAAAATACATTTATTTTGGCTATTAATTTAATTTTTAATATTTTTTTTACACATTTTGCAGTAATGTTTAAAGTATTTTGTTTCTTTTTACTTTAACAATTGTTAATATCAATTGGGATTGCTTACAGACTTTTACTCAAATTCAACCAATTATAAAAGGTAAGTATAATTTCAAAAATAAAAATTTAAATCAATGATGTTTATACAAATTAAACAACAAATGCTTGTGGAATATCGCTGTTTACGCCTACGTTTGTAAAGTGCGGCCAGCAATCAAGGGATAGGAATTCCAACACCAATTAAATATAGAATAAATGAAAGAAATTCTAAAAAATGCTTTGTTTTTGTATACTAAATGTATATAACTTAACGCTCGAAGCGTCAAAAGTGTAATTTCCAACAAGCACAGCGTTTCAAGAGATTTCATTTGCTAAGCGTTTAGTTTATTTTTTCCTCTTGAGTACAACTGGACCAACATTATCGCCAGTATTTTTGTTGTGTTCACCATGACTGCCATCGCAGTAGGGCCACTAAAAGAAAGTATTAGATTTGTATCTTAAATGTTACCTTTGATTTGAAGAAATTAATAATTATTACATACGTTCTTAGTTTTCCAGCAACGACAAAAGGCTGCCTTCTCCTCAATATCTTCTATATCGATCATATCCACCACTTTGGGTTCACTTTTGCGAATTGATGAATTGCATCTGCCAGCACTGCATGAGCGTGCAGCTGGACAGAATGCTAGATAGGCTGTATATCCTAAGCCAGCTAGAACAGCGGTAGGAGGAATCAGCGAAAACCAATCCTTGACTAAAATTAAAGAAAAAATTGAAAGCGTTCGTTTTTTTTTTAAGTATTTGTTGAATAAATAAATGCAAACATATAATTGAAAGGTTGTCGTTAAACCTTCAAATACTAATCAACACATTCAACGATTGATATGCTTGATTAAAATATATACAAATGAATAAATTACATATGGTATATAGCTTATTTCTTTGAACCTATTTGTGTTTGGTGTTCGATGCAGTATATGTAGTTAAAATTCAACATATGTGAGAAGTACCACGAAAGAGTTGCTTATTTGCACTTAAAGCCTCAATAAATATTAGATAAAAATTTTTGTTAATTTCAAGATTTTTTGTATTTACTTTAAAACAATTTGGAAATCAGATAAGATAACAATACATATGCCTTCGTGAAACCATAAGGATAATTTAATGGCAGATATTTAATTTTCATACTTTACTATTGGCACTTTCTCTCCTCGGAAAGAATTCCGACAGAGTTCCGTACTAAGGAATTAATGAAAAGGTTGAAGGTTTTTTTTGATTTCTTTTTCACAAAGTTTCATTATATGTACTTTGTTTCCTAAGAGAGATAGAATACGTATAGGAGTCAAATTACAAAGTCCAAACATTGTAGGTGATTTTGGTCGTTATGCTTTATCGACTCTTTTTAATAATTATTCATATAGCTTCTTATTTAACATACTACTGTTTTTTTTTATTAATTAGACTTGTAATCATACATGTCTTCAAGTTTAATTGGAACCAATGCATCAAATTACTGCAAGCTATTTTTCGGCATTGCTATATCCAAAAACAAATGTTAAACAATTTTGTTTGACACGAATTTAGGGCAAAAAATTATTGCATAACCAAAAGAAAAAAAAAGATTAAAAGTAAAGTAGATTATATGTATTTACAAAGGTCAATACGAGCAAATACATGTAGTACAATTGCAAAATGGTGCCATTATGGTTTAAAGGCAACACAATTTGACAATTTAAGAAAGTGTAAGTCAAAAAAACTTAACTTTGTAAATATGTAACACTTAATTTTCATTTGCCTTGAAATCATACATAAATCAGGTCATTGGATTGTAAGTCTCACAGCGCAAGTAGATCTGCACAGAGCAAAAAAAATTGTTTCAACTCGAAGCTCTACATAATATCATTTACTCACACGATAATTTAAACCATCCAGTAAAACTATCAGGAATTGGTAAACCGGCTAAATAATCAGGAATTGTTTTCGTTACGACACTTGAAATTCCTTGCATGATGATCTTTTATTTCTATTCTCGTAGGCTCCTCTTCCACTTCTTGAAGATGAAGCTTATTTTTATTTATCTACCAAAAATCACGTTGACAAATTGTTGATTTTCCGCTTGCCCTTTTGACATTTCTCTTTCCACTTGTGGCAACGTTCAGTAATTTACTGGGTGTATTGCACTGATTAAGAAGCTGCATTGTTGTAGCACAACATTAACGCTAAAATATGGAAGGGCTTATGGATTTTGTGTCGCGTCGAGTGGAAACTTATTTTAATTCATTTAGATTAAATTTTGCTTCACTCTGGCTGAATCCAAAATATTTTGAGCTTATTTATCGAATCGCACGAAGAATATTGATCGGTCGATCCGACCGAGCGTCGAGCGATGCAAAATCACTCCGCCATTAACACACATTCCCTTTTGATTTTTCATATATATGTGTAGGGAGTACAAAATTTATCGCAGAGAAATAGAACAAATTCTGTTTTTTGGTGCGATTTGACACAGAAGGTAAGTCGCACGTCCCAATTCTGTTTAGACATTTATAAGGCTAAGGCTCAGTTCACACGAGCGTTTTTTCAACGCGCGTTTCAGCTTGACACAAAATTAAATGCAGTAAGTCCCACCGCGTTAATAAAAAAAACTTGCGCTGCAACGCGCGTTGGTTTTGTCAACGTCGGTGTTATGCTAAAACGAGCGTTGGTTTTCAGCTGTACTTTGTTTGTTTGTAAACTGCTGAATAGATTTCAGTAATATGGGTGTCATAAGAAAGATAATTCAATGGACCACAATAATGGTACGCAAAATTTTGAAATTTAACCCATGAATTTGGAGAAAGGACAATTATTCTACGTATAACTAACGCGCGTTGATCACCCGTTTGAAAAGTATCAAAACCCGCGTTGAAAAAAGGCAATAGCTAACGCGCGTTGAAAAAACGCTCGTGTGAACTGAGCCTAAAGCCACGAGAGCTTTGTTTCAACGTTTCTGAATGCGTTATTCAATGTCTAAGCAGAATTGGGACGTGCGATTTATTTTCAGTGTAAAATCGCACCAAAAAATATAATTTTCTTTGCGATAAATTTTCTAGTGTCAATTTTGTACTCACAACAAACGCATAGGAAAAACAGAAGAAAAATCGCACGTCCCAATTCTGTTTAGACGTTCAGCATTTTACAAAATTAAGTGCAATTAGCCACACTATCAAGGCGCGTTTTTTTAACGTTCGTTGTAACGTTTGTGAGGGGCACAAACCGTCAAATTGCTTGTCAAGTGTTCAACGCACTTGCTCGCATCTCTGTAGTATCTTTGAATTGTATTGCGCTTTTTCTCTTTTGTTTGTCATTCGCTTGATAAACACGAAAATGAATAACAAGAATATGAGCAAACGACAAATTGATGTCAAAGTTTCTTGAAACGCGAATTATCGTTTGGATTTCGAAGCGAAGAACAACTGAGGTGTGTTTTATGTGCAAAAAAATTAATAAAATTTTTTTCTTGTTAAATTAAAATAAATACAAACATTACGCTGTTTTTTTTTTTAAAAAAAAGTGAAAAAAAGCCGATGACGAACGCAATTGCTAGATAAACGCCGTCAACGTCGACGCGAGTTCGCAGCAAAGAAACGCTGGAAAATCGGTGTCTCAGTCGAAAAGGAAAACGGAGGCGTGTGCATATCGAATTTAGAAAATTAATTTCACAGTAAATTTTCTAGTAAAGTGTTGGTAATTTGTGCATTAAAATTAAATAAAAAAGTTGTGGTGTTAAAAGATTCAAAGTTTCAAAAGTTAGATTTAGTTAAAGAAAGTGAAAAAAAAGCTGCTGCAGCGGCCATAGTGAGAAAACAACTCAAGAAAGCCGTCAAAAAGAGAAACAGCTAATAAAAAATAAGTAAAAGAAGAACCCAGCCCAAAATCCAGTCAAGCATTTAAAAAAAAAAAGTTAAAAAAAATTTAAAACGGAAAGCAACTTTAAAGAATTGGTAAGAAAAAGAAGGAACTGTGCAGGAAAAAGAAGAATACCCAAGTAAGATATAACAACAAAAATCGCTGCTACTGCCTTCCTGCGCGAGTGTAACAAATGTTGGTGTTCCATTGGAAAAAATTATAATTAATATTTGAAAGCGTAAAGCTAGGAAATCTGCCAAAAAAAAAAAAAAAAAAACGAAACGAACAAAGTTCAAGCGTAATTAAGACGGCGACGACGGTTCAAGCAAATCGGTAGTCAGTCAGTCGATTGTAGTGGTGGATTAAGTAGAATTGGGCCAGGAGCAATAATTTGCACAGGAGATATTTTTCACCCCTTTCACACATTTGCTACTGCTGCTGCTCGTTCCACCATCATGACCGAGGAATTGAAGGTGGAGTTACGGCGCAGCGAAAATTCGGGTTTTGGTTTTTCACTTTTGGGAAGTACTGGTCCACCACATGTTATTTACGACATCATTGAAAATTCCCCGGCAGCAGACTGTGGAGCGGTAAGTACAAAAATGATATGGTAACTAAATAAATAATTTTTAATTTTAAAGCATACAAAAGAATGATAACATTCATTCAACTATCATTTTATAGAATCATTTGAAATTACAGACTACATAGTTTTAATGAAAACTTGAAAGGCCAAAAAATCGTGGGAGCATTTTAGTATCTTCCTTAAAAAAAATCGCTCGATCATTGCCTTATTAAAACTGACTTGAACTAAGGGTCAAAAAGTTGAAAACACGGAATTAACGACCTGCCCAAAATAAAATAATTTTTCCTGATTTTTTTTTTTTTGGTAAAAAGTTACTGTCTTTCATTCTCCTCATTTTCCAGCTCAATATAAAAATTAGAAATTTGGATTTATGAATTTCTAATGTTCGCTTAACATGAGTAGTGATAATTCTTTTGAATTTGGTCCATGAAAACATTACTTTTGCACACTTTCTAAAGTATAAAAAAATAATTTGTAGACTCACTATTCCATACAATATTAAAAAAGGCAAAAGGATCAACTTCAGTTCATGAAAGCAATACCTTGCACGCTTTCTAAAATAGAAAGCAAATATTTTTTAGATCAAACTATACTATACTTTATTAGAAAAATCGCAACAAAATGTGTCCAAAGGTTTTTTTTTATTTCTTATACATAGTCCCTGTAGTTATACTCAACGCGTTATAGGCAACTCCCACTGAAAACTTTATGGTCCAGGACCATCTCCTATGTCGAACTGTCCACCCTATGCTGACAAGATCCGAGCTATGTTCAAATCCAACGACCAAAATAGTAGTGGATTGAACACAGGTTGGGGAAATCACCAACTAAAATCTTGGAGAAGAACCCTCAGAAAAATGTTGGAGATAATTGACTCGCTATTGTTCGTGCATACTGGAAGAGTTTTGTGGTTGTCCACATGGAAATAAAGTACATAAGAGAGTAGTAAGAAGCGACACCTAGTTTTTGCCTCGTATTCCTGAACTAACCAAAGGAACTTAGTTTACATGTTTATTGTCACTAACCAATCTAACGCTCTTTAAGAAGTTTTAAGATATTGGCAGTAGTAATCTAACAACGAGTAGATTCTTGAGAAGTAGAACAGAAGGGATGAGTTGTTCCATAGTTTTGTTTAAACTTGAATAACTCCGAAACTAATGGATCGATTTAAATGAGAAAACCCTAATTTTATTGCTTACTAGTTGAGAAAGAGAATGAAACACTTTAAAGTTCGGAAAACTGCCACCAGATGGCGCTATAAGCAGTTTGAAAAGTTTTACCCACTTCAAATAAAAACTTGCAGGGTCGAAATCCATCGTAACCATATCGTGTAGTGGACTTTTTTGCTTAAAATTTGACGAACTTTCAAAAAAATAGAGTTTCCAGACTAAAAAAATGTTTCTCCATATAATTCAATCCGACCTAAGGTACAAATTTACTTTATTTTCTTTTCCAATCATGTTTTCTGAATCGCAAGATGTCAATATTTGGCTATCAAATAACTTTAATAATTTTAATATCTTTTTAAGTTTTTGTAAAATTTTTGCTTGTAGTCAAAACTTAAATTGAAATTAATATCCACTACTAAATTTTGTAGGTTCAGTATTGTTAACTTTTTGAGATAAAACCATAATTTACTTACCATTTACTAACCCTAACGAGAACCAGTAATAATTGGGTTAGACTGCTTCGCTGCACCTATGTAAATTTACTGTCCCATCCCTTCTAATAATTCAATTTAATATTGGGTGGGAGCTAACACAAAGCTGCAAAATCACATTTCTTCCTAGTCAACAATGACCATGGCTATGGTTAAGCGTAATAACACTACACACTTAAACCAACTTAAACAAGTGTTTGTTGTTGTTTGTTGAAATAGTTTGTCAATGTTGCAAATGTGTGGTGTCGTCGACGTCGTCTAAACTTAATATTGTTGTTTTTTTTTTTTGCTAAATAGTATGTGTCACGATAATTGAATGAATAGTGTGGCTGGAACTGTTAATCTCCATAGGACAAGCATCTGTGTATTAGTGAGATTGTGCTGGATACTTGTGTGTGTATGTACATATATTGCTTCATTTAAGAGGGTTGACATCGTCGGGTGCTGCCGTTTTTCTTATTGTGGTGTCATCATCATAGTCTTTGTCTCTCGGGTCATATATTAGTGGCGCCAGCTGGGAAGCTTAAAATGCATTTATTTATTTATTTATTTATTTATTACATGAAAAGTAGAGATAAATCACTAAATTACAGAAGAAAGGAGCACTAGTTACCAGGACCTTCGGCTCAAAATGCATTTAAAATTTAAGTCTTGAACTGAATTTAAAGAATAGTTTGCATATTAAATTCTAAAGTAAATAGTTAGTAAAAACAGGGAAAAATCAAAATAAATGAAATTGTTATTCAGTGCGTATGATATGTATATAAATTCCTCATTATCTGTCGAATGATGGAGGTATGCAACTTGTAAAACAAAAGAATTGCAAAATTCCTGGCCTTTCACAGAATTTTTTCAATTCCTACATGGCCCCTGGCTTTGACCTACAATTCCGGGCCTGACCGGGTCAAAACCGGCCACTTGGTACCTCTGCCTGTAGGATTGCTCTGCCATGCTACTAAAAAGACATTTGAAATGAGAAACATATCATTAGTTTTGAAAATATTTTGCTATCTTTAAAATTGCTGTCTGCGTAATCGTTATCGTTTGATATGTACATAAATATTTTTCGATCAATAATAATCGTAATATTTTTTCATTCGATAACAACCGTAGTTTGATACTTATTTACATTCGATAATAAATTACTCAGTTTAAATAGCTCATGGACTGAAAAAAGACCTATAGAATAGTTTGAAAAGCCAATGAAACCAAAAAAGTTAATGTATGGTGTGGTGGCGTAATAGGTCCTTATTTTTTCGAAAATCAAAGTGGCAATACAACTACTGTGAATGAAGCTCGATATCGAGAGATGTTTAGAAACTTTTTGTGGAGTCAATTAGAAGATTTTGATGTGTTGAATATGTGATTTCAACACGACTCTCTTTTGAAATAGAATTTTAATAATCGAGTAATTTCTCACAGGACTGAGATGAATTGAGTACCAATAGCATGCGATTTAACACAATTGGATTTCTGCTTATAGGATTTCTTGAAGAGTAAAGTTTATGCGAATAATTATTAAACTGTTCAACACCCCAAAGACAACATCATCAAGCAAATATCACATTTGTCTTCCTAGTCGATCTCGTGAAACTTAAAAAAAAAAGCTTTGAAAAGGAATCAAGAAACATCGAGTTCCGCAGGAAATAGTTATATGATGGCAAGCTCGAGTGGCTGAAGCACCTTTATCCCACTAAGGATTAAATTATCAAATTAAAGATCCGATTACAACTCTTTGAAAGCTAATGCTGATGGCATTGGCACACCTAAATGACATGCGACTTTAAAAAATAACCGTTGGCTGTTGTGTGGTTTTATGACTTAGCTTTAGAAATAATGAGTTAACTTTTTCCATTACAAACAAAATGCCGCTTACAATCAACACAACAACACATGCTTAGTTACTAGCTACTCATATGTGGGATTCTTTAAAAGTCTTGCTGTCGACTGCTTGAAAACATGAAAAATTTTTCATTAAACATTCAAAACACTATATCCAGTATTTAAAATGCAAATTATTTACTAACAATCTTTCCTACTACAAATGCTTATCCTCATTACATTCCATTTCATTGTTGATGGCAGACACTTTTGATTTTGTTTGTAATTATGTCCAAGAGACTGTCAAGTTTCTACTGTAATGACAGCCAGCAGGCTTAAAATGGTTCCTCACCAAGACACACAGCGACGACAAGTTGAGCAACTTGATTTTCTTTTCCAGCGAATAGGATTATTTAGTTATTTGCTTGTAAGATCTAATTGAAAGTTGATTGGATTGGGTGGAGGCCAATAAACGTCGTTACCCCTGCTTGCGAACCAGTCATTTCATAAGGCAAAAAAAGAGAAAAAAAAATTGGTTTGCATTGAAGACCACAAAAGAAAAAAGTAGTCGTCTATACACCAAAACATTAGAGATGCAACGAATTTTCCATAGCTAGGCATTAACTCATTAATCCGTTAATCGTTAATTAACGAAGATAACTTTTCGACTAACGGATTGACTTTTAAGTTAACATTAAAAACTGTAACTTTTAAGTTAACATTAAAAACTGTAAGAAGATAACTAACGCAACGATATAAAAAATGCAATTTTTTCACGTGTTAACGAATTAACGATTAACTTTAACTTGCGTTAACTTTTCCGGAATTTAACGCTTTAACGTTCAACAAAGTTAACTTTTTTAGTAACGGACTAGCGGTTAACGAAGTTAACTATTTAATTAACGGTGCCCAGCTATGGAATTTCCATAGTTATTTCCAAAGGAGTTGGCATGGAGAATCTTGATAATAAACTTTGTTTAAAAAGTCAGAAATTTGATATCAAAAAAGAGAATGTAGTTATCAAAACAAACAGCAAACAGAACCGAGGAAAATGCGCTCTGCTATTAATATGAGCGGGGCCAAATCTCTTTTGGTTATCAAGTACAAAGACGTTTGAGACGAGCTTGATTTTATGGAAATGTGGATGTAAGGGTAACCTTGCTCAATCGTGCTACAGAAAAGTTTTTTTTTTTTTTTTTTGAACTGAGTGATCAATGTTTGAAAACTCCGGGTCCTTTTGCGACGCAGTGGAAGATAACAAGTGTTTTCCCAGTAAAATCTGAGGATATTTCTTTGCTAATGAAAAATCTGAATTGTACAAAAGCTACAATCGCAGAATTCTATGCTTTATGATGCTTCCGGACGGCGATCCAAGACATGCCTATTAATTTTCAGAAATAGCTATTATTTGCTTCCTTGCTTACGAATCTGTTAGTTATGGCATGTGAATATTTGTAATCGTAACTACTTGATGTATCACTAAAAACTAACATCGAAAGTGTAAATCAAGACAACACGTACTAAGAGAGCAAAAACACAATTATGACAACCATATAAAAAAATAAATAAATAAAAATAAAATAAACGGCAGCAAGCGACAGGCGACAATTGAACTTGCGACAACAACAAGTGATAACAAAAATTTTAAAAGTAAAAAGCAACAAAACTGAAGAGCTTAGCAGTGCGCATGCGCAACTTAAAACCCCGATGTAAAAAGAAATTTCATAGGTTGACAACAAACACAGACAGACACACGCTACATAGGAGAATTATCGTCAATGAAGGATTGCGTTGCTGCGTTAGACAACTTCAACCACTTTAACAACAACAGCAAAAAAGAAAAACAATTAATATTTTAATTTATGCGATTTTACTTTCAGCTTTTTCTTGTCTTTCGGCTCAATTTTAAAATTTATGATTTCTTTAACTCTGTACAAAAGGCATTGTGTTGCTTAAAAAACTTGTCTTTCATGTTTTGATTGAAATCCTCGAATCGAAATTCGTAAGATTGTTTAGTACTTAAGCCATACATTTTTGCTGTGGAAAGTTTAAAAAATTGTAGAAATTTTAATTTTTTTGAAATATGAAGAAGATTTAGAAGAAAAATATTCTGATTGCAATTGCACTTAAATATATAACTCACAGTGGCAGCGACATAGCCAGGGAGTCACTAAGAGAATATACATATACTCCCTCGTGAAGGATTAATGAAATGATATTAATATAACTAGTTAATATAGATTAATTAAAATATTAAAAATATGTTCATCATACCCTACACTTATAGTGTACTCACTTTGCTATTCCGTTTGTAACGCATTGAAAGGGGCGTGGCAGATATGTAAAAGTATATACATATATTCTTTATCACCACCTAAGTCGCTTTTGCCATGTCTGTCTGTGGAAATCACGATTACCAAGCGGATTAATTGAATAAAATTTGGTACACCGGGTGCACCTTCAAACTTATGTAGCTCATGGGATTGAAAATCAATTCACGAACATGGTAGGCATACAAATAAAACATTTAAAACCATATATATTATGTTATTTGATATAGCATCTATAACCAAATTCTCACAGATACTAGGACGAAAAATTGGTGAATTTCGACAAGAAGGCGTGGCATCTCCCATATGGGTAAAAACTTAAAAGGCTATATTGATTGAATCTTAAGGAAATGAAACCAAATTTCACACTAACACTTGGAGTGATCCGGATAAGCTATGCCTAATAAATTTAGTGAATTTTGATAAGAGGGAGTGACACCTCCCATATAAGCAGAAACTTCAAAACGCTACATTGGTAGATTTATTTCGGGCAATCCAACCAAATTGCACACAAATATTAGGAATATTTCGGGTAGTATTGTTTTTTAAACAATAAACTTAAGATAGAATCGGACTTGAAGAAAACTCTACCAAAATCTCAGCTTCCTAGATCAAACCTGCGAACGGCGCAATCACAGAAAGACAGATTTTTTTATGAAAACAAAACAAAAACAAAGACACAACAGGAAAAAAAATGTTGGCTTTGCTTTATTTCACTTTTTGTTTCGGTTCGCAACAAGTTCATGCAAAAAGGAAAACTTAACTATTAGGCTTAAAAATTCTTACACATCAGCGCAAAGGACACAGATGAATCCATTTTGCAATGATATGACTAGCTTTAGGCCGATTTTTTGTTTTGTGTATTGTACTGGTAATTTTTTTTTTGTGTTGTGAAACACTGTACTAAACATTAAGCTTAGTTAAATAATTTACTTCATAAATTTTGTTCGTAATGATTAAAAAGATTACAAAAAATATAAAATAAAGAAGTAAATCCAAGGTGCACTATTTTGAATTCCTTAATGAGGCTTAAACATAACGACTCTGAATTTTTTATAAAAAAATATGAAAATCTATACTTAAAACATCAATTCTACGAACGTGCAATTATTACTTACAACTCTTTATTTTTAACAACCAGTGATGTAAACAAACTGTGCATTTCATAGTATGGCAAAATAGAAAAACAGGGAAACAAACAATCGTCGCGAGTCAAAAGTGCAAAAGTAAATTCTGCTTAATTGAATTAAAAAAGTCTAAAATTGCGCGTATAAAAATTTCTACAAACGCATATGTGCGACTGCGTCTGCTTCTTCAGATTCTATGTACGTTAGGCGGGCTCGCTCAGAACCCGAGACGACGACAACATATCGCCAAACGCACTTCAAACATCTCTATTTATCTTAACTTAGCGGAGCATAAGGGGCGAAGAATCATTCACTTGCAGCAGCAAATGATTCAAGAATTGAAAAACAAAAAAAAACAAAAAGATATGTAGGTACATCATATATGTAACAAAAAACACACATAATATGAACAAAACACAAAACTATTAAATTGCGCAATTTTGTTGCAGCAGTGTTTTCGTTTTTTTAAGGGGCTACATCAGTACAGCAGTTTAATATAAAATAACATATGCCTTACTGCCTAAAAAGCAAACTTATATTACCAAAAAATTTGCCGATTTGCATTTAATTGTGACCCAAAAGCGATTAAATTTTTGTACCATAAATTAGAAAAATTCGCAAAATATTCTCAGAAAAATATGACGTGATGGGACAAAATCAGAAAAATACATTACTTGGTTTGAATTTGTTTTTAAATCCCTGAATGAAATCCGTTTTGCCACTTCAGCTTTTTTTCAAATATATTTCTATACTCTACATTTGGGCAGCAAATTTTAAGAATTCAAGCTTAATTCACCTTCTGACATACTTTTTTCACTTTCATTATTTTTAATAAGCTTTCATACTTGATTTAATGCCTCAAGCTTAATAGCTAGAAGGCTAATAGCTGTAGTAGCTAAACTCTATTATTAAATGTTGAGAAAATGCGCTAGTTTTTTGAGTAAATTACTAAGCTTTTTTTTTAACATAAACGTTAGTATCTGATTTTTGCTTGAGCAAAAAAAAATTTATGAAACATCCATACCATAAAAGTAAAAATCTACCAAGTCTCAAATCAATCGATAGATTAGTTTCAAAGTATGTATTTAAAAATAACTATTTGATATAAAATTGCAAGAAAAATTTAAGCTGTGATTCTGCCAATTTAAAGAATTTTCAGTAAGTATACTTTTGAAAAAATTAAATTTATTGATCCCGCCAAGTGTATGTAGGCCCTTAGTTAAATTTTTGAAAGTAACTGAATACAAAATAAAGAGTAATGTACAAAAATGCCTAATAAGAGACATGCTCAATTAAATAAGTAAAAGAGGTAAACATTGTTAGCACCACCATTCAGAAAAGGGCTGATGGTTGATGATGGCTGAATTAATCTTATTGCGTGTTATTTCGTTGATAATTTAAAACGAAAAACAAAGTAAAATTGCTATAACTAACTATGCAAATCACAAAAACTCTTAGTGCAAAAAATAGAGCATAAAGGGGAACATTACACGGATATTAAATGCAATTTTGTATTATTTAAGCGGCCATCGATTGTAAAACGATGCATAACTAAAAGATACAAAACAAATATTTTCTTTGCGTAGTTTAAGGAGCTGTGGGAGAAAAAATATATATTTCTGTCTGCGTGTTTGTGAAAAATATGATTATGAGAAAACGAAGAAGGATAATTTGATGAAACACTTGATGCCGGTTACTTTTTCAATTTTACCTGGGAAAAATCGGTTAACAGAAAAGCCTACCGCTCACATATATCTAACCTACCTTGAATTTTTCTTTATATTAAGCGTATCCGCACTAACTCCTAGGTTAGAAGTGTGCATGATTTTTAGTGACATAATCCTGAGAGAAAGTTTGTCGCGTCCGCTGCCAAATAGAAAGAAAATAATACGAACCCTGCTTTGCTCATTTTCAAACAGATTTACTGGATTCTATTTCTTCTCATTCTGCTAGCAAAAACCGTAATTTTCTCAAAAACTCATGCAGCACTAAATTTGTCCTGCCGCACTAAATTAGCACTTAATGTTGGCATATGTCTTGACGCTTCTTGCGAAGTGCTTCATCATTCTTCTGATTTCCTTCGGAAATTATCATTAAGCGGACGAAGAACTACTTTAATATCTATCATGGAAAGTATCCGTTTTTCCTTTCCTCTTAGTGTCTACTTTTATCCCTTCCACTTAAAAGAGGTATTGAAGCTCTACTTCAGTCATTTTATATAAAAACAAAAGTAAGTTTGAAGAGAGTTGGGAAAACCTTCTTATAGCGCTTTATGCACTTAGAGAAAAATACCATGAAATGAATTAGTATTTTACAATTGTTTTTCGTCAATGTGATTTATCCTATTAATTTAAATAGGGTTTTCCTAACTATTGTTTATTTTACTATATTATATTTTTTTCTCTATTCTCTCACCAACACACTTTTGATTTTGCCGACCCCTGGTGTATACTGATCACACAAAGTCAAGGAAGCTGTCTTCAATGTGCGCATTGTTGTTTCCTTGTTCGCTCGCTTCTGCGGAATATCAATAATGCAAGTCCTGTGCATAGCGCGTACAAAAAAAAAACCACAACGATAAAATGTGCATAGCGGTGTATTTGTTGTTATGGTTAATTTTCTTAAGAAAAACGACATATTTGTTGTAATGAGCCACAAATGGCTCATTTTTCGTATTTTGTCCATTGCTGGCTTGCAGGATATTTTTCCCTAAATGTGCGCTCAAAATATCTAGCAATTAATATACAAACATAGTATTTGCCCAACGGGAAATGGAAGCACATGAAAAATATTTCTGATACGCTGCAATTCCTTTTAAACACACAATGTCATTGCGGGAAAGCACAGTAAATGTTGTGGGGGGAGCAAGTCAGATACGTTTTTTAAGACTTAAACGAAATTTATTTAAGTAAAATGCGGAATGTTTTACATCAAACTAAACTACGATTTCGCTGGTGGCTTAGCAGATTGACACTAGCATGCTTCTAAGGTAGTTTCCTTGGATTACACTCTTTCAAGGACCAAAACAAGAAAGTACATTATAGATATGTAACAATAGATATATTTTTGATTCGCCACAAAAAAATTGTAGATATTAATATTAAAACTGACATTGATTTGAATATTTAATTTTAATTAACTATTTGCTTAAAGCAATATTTTAAACAATCGATTGAAATTGTGTAAGCAGGAACCCAACTAAATAAGTACGTTATTTACCAACCTTCAGTTATTTTTATTGAAAATCAATGTTAAAAACAAAACAAACCAAAAAAATAAGTTCAACCACCTGAGCCATAACGTCTGTAGTTATATTGCCTTCCCACAACCGTATTTTTTGTAGTATGGGTTTAATAGTTAACTAGGTTAATATATCTAGTGTGTTGTTGCTGTGCTTCTGCTTCTGCTTTTAATTTGTTTTTGTTTTTTTTTTAGATTTTGCTAGTAACAAGTATGAATGCGGCTAGAGTATACTCTCAGAGTGTAAAATTGGTTTTTTATATTTTTGTTTACTTGGCGTCAATTTAAACATGCGACTCCGGTGGCATTTACATCGTATTCCATTGGATATTTACCCATTAGGGAATGATTCTCTTGATACCAACTTTTTTCCATTAGAATATATCAGAAACAATCATTTACTTATGCCAAAACTTTTTTTCATCTTCTCCAAAGGAAAGAAAATAACTAGCTAAATTTTTGTATGGACAAAATGAATTCCCCACCGTTATCATGTACGCAAAAGATATTATTTAAGGTCAAAATTCGCGATAAATCTCTTTTAATTATATATCATTTTTCATTGGTCGAAAATAATTTTATTTAGAGTAAAAACAACTCTTCACAATGAAGTTTAGAATCACAGCTTTTGATCATATGTTATACGGATAAAAAAGGTCGAAAAAGTGAAACAATGAAACTAACATCTTAAAATTCAAAGTTTT
The DNA here is from genome assembly GCA_949775025.1 of Tricholauxania praeusta. Taxonomy (NCBI): domain Eukaryota; kingdom Metazoa; phylum Arthropoda; class Insecta; order Diptera; family Lauxaniidae; genus Tricholauxania; species Tricholauxania praeusta. The sequence goes on from OX459029.1 coordinate 157,231,731, forward strand.
TCTTTGAAATTTTTTAAAAGTTTTGATTTTTTGAAACTCAGTCAAACCTTGCAAGGTGAAAAAGAATTGGCTGAAAATTTATATTTTGTCACTTTTCGATCACCGACATGTTATGCTACACTACTCTGTCATTGCGGAAACCTTTTTCTTTTTAAATTTCCTCTCCCGAAGATTATGGATCTATCCTTTACTAAAATAATTTTTAGAGGAGGATGAAACTTCCCAAAAAATTTACGATTTGTTCATGATCGATACTACAAGTTAAATTGCGCTCATCTCATCTCTGTTAATATTAATTTTTGAAATAATAATGCCAATTTATATGAAATTGCTTGCATGGAAATGGTATGTAACGCTTTGGCGAAAAATGTACTTAACTGATTTCAATAATTTCTTTTTTAAAACAACATATTTGTGCTAAAAAAGGTTATTGCCTTCTTTTTTTCCCATTTTTTTAAAAGTTATATATTCTTTTTTTAAAGTTAAGATTTTGCAAAACCTCACAAAAATAATCGATTGATTTTTCGTTGCTTAAGCTGGTTCTTGAATTTTGTGCTGTTTTTCTTTTTATTTGTACCGCTTGTGTTTGGCTTCGAAGTTTATATCACAAACTCTCTTTCAATTGTTTTTTTTTTGTTAATTTTGAAAAGAGAATGAGATGTTAAGGGAGCAATTTCATAATGAAAAAAAAAAAAACATCCAAAAAAAACATCAAAATGACTTGTTCGCTGTGACTCAATTTCTCATTGGGTATGTATGTGAATTACTGAGTGCAAAAATGTTTGTTATTTCTAAAAATATTACGGATATTTGTGACATTCAATTTAATTCAGCTTAACTAAAGCTTGATTCCATTTTCCCCTACTGTGCGCCTCATATATTAAATGTATTCGTCGTAATGAAGTAATCATTGAATTACGTATAACTACTCTTGCTTTTTATTTTTCTCAACTCAACTCAACTTAATTGGCGAAATTCCTTAAATGTTCATACCATGCGACTGGGGTACAAATGTTGCTGCCATAGAGCTATTGGTACACACACACACACAGCCATATGTTTTGATTGAATGTGAGTGGGTGTTTATGATGGCTCTATTTACTTGTGGTTATTAATTTGTTAATGTTGCATTTATTTATTACTTAGTAATAAGGTAATTGATACAACAGCGTCGTCATAGTCACACAATAAATAATTGTCAAGGGTCATGATGTACTACTAACTTTATATATCTCTACGGCAATATTAAGGACATCAAGTTCTTTTTTATTAAATAAGCATTGGATAAATTTTTTCAAATTCTTAATCAAATTAATTGTGCACATAAATTTAGGGACTTTGATAATAAATTTTGCAATGCCGGTTTAGTCAAGCGCTTAAAGTTTTGTTTTATCGACAAACGAAATAGTCAAAATAAATGAACGAAAAAGAAGTAAAATAATTGCAAAGTATAACATTTATAATAACTAAATTAACTTTTCTCAGTATTAAGTAATGCAACGTTATTTTTGATTCTAGGAATTAATATCCGGGAGTTGAAGAAAAATGCCCTAAAACGAACTTTTTTTATGAATTTTTTTTTTCATTATCTTGTGAACCACTATTCGAATAGAAAATATTTCTACAATTTGATGTAGCATACATTGTTCAATTTGGCACAGTTGAACCAATGACCCTTCCCAGGACACCAGTCGACGATATGTGATTTCAACAAAACGTTGCCATATACCACACAGCTAATGCTTAATAACTTTATATCACGAGATGTTCCTGGTACGCATTATCGCGCGTAACATCGATGCCAGTTGGCCACCGAGATCGTGCGATTTGATAACCTTGAACTTCTATCTTTGGGGTTATCTCAAATGTAAGATGTATGCCAATAAGCCAGCAACAATTCAAGAGCTAAGGGACTAGATAAAATGGCATGTTGATTTAATATAGAAGCAATTCTGCCAGAATGTCTTCCTAAATTTAGACATTTGACCGATATTATCTTTCACACATAATTGAAATCAAATTCAATGCAATAATTTTTAATTTAATATTCACCTATTGGTCCAGCCTATATTTCCGCTATGAAATATTCATTTTTAGCTGGTTCAAGTATTTTCAATAGGATTAAAATCAATGCTATAAACCATTTTTACAAAAATAATTCTACAAATAACGTTCCAAATAACGTCCATGGAAAATGGATAAAATAATCGACCGGAAGATCATTTGTGATGCAAAATACAATTATTTTTTGACTTCCAAGGGAATACAAAAGATTGTATTTAATGATGATCCCAATCTGCTATCAGCGCGATCATTGCTATGATTCTTAACAGGTCAATGCAAAAAGTAAAATATATTCTGCTTACGAATTCTTAAACATCGGCTAACAAAGCATACTGATGATACCATGTAGCCGTAGTTGAAAGCAGCTAGTTGCCTATTTTTGTTTTCTGTAATTCATTTTGCGTTTGTGAAGGAGTCTTTTTTTTTTCAAGATAGATATAGACGAAAATGTCTAGTAAAACATACTTTCTTTTTCAATGAGCCACCAGTAATTATTTATATTGTGAGCTATCTTTGCACCAGAATTTTTCTTTCATGCACCTGCAACTATTCAACCTGTTTGAAAAACAAAAAAGTAATTCAGCCTAATGTATAGGTTTATTTATGTACATACACTTGTCACGTTGAACCAAATATTTTTCTCAGTGTAAAAATATTTTTGTCACATAAAAAATGCTCATAGCTTGGTATCTTTTTAACAGCAATATTATTTGTGAATTTTTCTTTTGTATTTTAGGCCATTTTTCCAAGTTGCCAGACAGACAACTTTTGTTTCCTTTGTTTTTATTTGTATCTTCGATAAGAAAAAATCTCACTTCTGTCATATACAAAACAACCACATTTTGATTGCATTTTTTTGCGCGACTGTTTTGTTTAAAGAAAATATGTTTTGGGTACATGCTAATAAGCCAAAAATTTTGAGGTAACACTCGATTTTTTATTTTTATGCCAGACCCTGTTTAGGTGAATTTCTTAAATGATAAAACCAATTTCAAATGTAAAATGCTTTCTGAACGAAAATTCGATCATTCGATTACAGCAGTCATAATAAATATAATCAAATGATTTTATTTATGTCTCATCTCTAAAGGTATTAAAAGGGAACTTGACATAAAACTACAGAGAAATTTTTAACATCTGCGCATTTCATCCACCGAGAATTCCAAGGTTCGTCCGTTTACCCGTCGAGTAGACTTCACATTCACATCAGTTTCTATGTATGTATATCCACCCAGCAAAAGAACAAAAAAAAGAGCTTCAGAGAGAGTGCAAAATTTTCAAAGGAAACAGTTAGGAGTTGACTGGCTATCGAACGAATCGCTAAATAGAAATTCTGTTTCTGAGTTATCGCTTGTGAAAATTAAATAAAAATCATAAAAAATGTATGTTTTTATCATAGCTGAATTTGCAATTAGATTGTTAACTACTAAGCAAATATTGATTGAATATAAAAATAGAAAAAGAGCAATAATCAATTAGCACTTATAAACGATTTAAAGTGCTGCTCTTTAAAAGTTAATCCGATAACATTTTGATTTAATCAGAATCCGAATAAGAACAATAAATTAACAAAATAAACGACAAGTATCGCGCAAGCAGCAATCGACAACGATTAATAGAAATATAGAAAAGAGGTGCGGTCTACGTAAGAGGGACACGGTGGCGGGCAAACAGCCAGGCGTTTCCTCAGTCAAACAACGAACGAAAAAATAATTTTCTATTGTATTTACTGTTGTTGTCTCAAAAAGTCAACATGAAATATAAGTTATTTACACGCTTGAAAAACTAATTATCGTGAAAATAAATCTCACATAACTTAGGCAAAAATTTAAAAAAAAAATTATCATAAATTAACTAAAAACAAAAATGTGCAAATTGACTTTTAAATAATTAAAATTATAGCACGTCGTATAGAGCACTTCCCATACCAACTGTGTCTCCTTTGGATAAAATCATCACTCCAAAACATTGTAGCGCAACGATGTCTACCGCACACTCAGTGCAAACGAAACAAATTTGTATCTGTATTTATATCCGTATCCGTAAGTTGCTTTTGCATTGTAACAGCTCTTGACCACCCGTCTTTGTTTTGTTGTGTTGTTATTATTCATGGAATGAATATGTTATTGATAATAATTTATGATTTCATTTGCAAATCCCCATATCGAGACTCTCAAGTACTCTGTGTACCTTTGTTGTTATTCATTTTTAATTAGCGTTTCCATAAAGCATCTTGATTTTGCTCTCATTGTATCTTTTACATGTGTAGTACCTCTGCCTCTTATCTATGGCTTTGTTGTTAGCCGCAAATACTCTCTCTTCGCTGCGCTCTCCCTATACTTTTCTTTGTTAGTTTTTTTTCTCTTTTTTCTTATATTGCATTTTATGCTAAAATGTAAATAAAATATCAATCAATTTCTCGTTCCCATACAAAATGCAGAACAGAAAATCCTTTGATAAGCATGGGGTAATTGCAAATCAGAGTTATATTGTAAAACAATATAAAATGTTACAAGAGACGATAAATGAAATGTGATATAACTTTGCAAATATTATTGTTAAATGTAGGAACTGCAAATTGAGGAGTGGGCGAACAGAACGGCACATGCCCATGGTCGGTCGTTTTGGAGTTTCTTGCTGGAATCGTGTTCATTACACTTAACTTCGAGTAATTTCAATCTAAGACACTTAAAATAAGCAATATATGTCATAACTTTTTGATAGCAAATTGAAGGTTTTCCTGCAAAAAGGCACATGTCCTGCTAATATTTATAGTTTCGGAATCCAAAACTTAAGCAATTGAGAACGCAACTATGCGAGGCTGATCACTTCCCTCCAAAAAAAGTTAGCAATTTTAACCTCAGAATTTCTTTGTCAGTTGTGGCCACGACTGACTGGTGAATTTATAACCCTATTAAAAGTGATTATTTCTTTTAAATTTTTCAATGCTGAATCCAAATCTGGGCTTGAAATTTTTCAAGCACATCAGAATTTAAATTGCAATTCGCAAATTGGGCTTTCACTAAAAAAGGTTGAATGTCTTAAAATTTTAAATTGAACGTGTTAGTAAAATTGAATGACCGGATTAGGATTCAAATTTGCGAAATTCATAAAAATTCATGGAGTAATTCTGCTGCCATATTTGAGTCAGCACCGTAAGAAAAGACACTTTTTTGTTTGTAATTTTGAAAAATTAACAAAAAAGTCCAATGCGACTACTCTTCCGCTTAACACAGGTCAGAAATTTCGTGAGAGTTCTGAAAAAAAAATAAAGAAATTTTTTGGAACATTCTAGTATGTGTTGCACGTACTTCAAAATAGAACTTTTGCCTCCAAATTCTATAAATGCAATGTAACAAACTCATAATACTTACCTTTACTTCAGTATGCGACCCTGTTAAAATTATGCAGAGCAAAAATTGTTAATGCAATTTGCCGATGTTTGCTTTTGTTACATTCGCAATTTCACTAAATTGATTTATAAATATTGCAAATATTAGACAGCTCTCATCACTAAACCAATACTGTCTACGTCAAACAAGCAGGCAGCCAAACAGATTGTCGTATAGTATATTGGCATAGTTTATTATTTGCACATAGAAAAATCAATAAAATATTTATTGATAGGAAAATAAAAAATATGTGATGAAAAAAGTAACGACCTAGCCAAAATGTAGCATTTCAAAATTTTGTCTGTGTAGAATAGGTTTATTTTAAAAACTCTATAGGTTTTATTTTGACTATTAAGAGTATCATACTATTTTTATATCATATTCTTATTTTTAATTTTCAAAGAAGTTTCTTCTTCATTGTCATTGATCAATTTAATTTTGTTTGATGTTGAAATATATAAATATTTATATCATATTGTAGAAACAAAATTTGTCTCAAAATAAGATAAAAAATATAGTTGTCCGTTACCGTGAAATCTATACTATTTATATAAAATTGCTTATATGAAAATGGTTTGTAACGCTTTGGCACAAAATATACTGAACCAATTTTAATCATTTCTTTTAAAAACAACATATTTCTGCTAGCGAAGGTTATTGCATACTTATTTTTTTATTTTGTAAAGTTAAATATCCTTTTTTAGGATTAAGTTTTTGCAAAATCTCACACAAAAATAGTAGTTTGATTTTTCTTTGCTTTTGCTCATGCTGCTTCTTGAATTCTGTGTTGTTATTGTTGTTTTTTTTCTTCTCACTTATAGGCGTTTGCATTTGGGTTCGAAGTTCGAAGAACAAACTCTTTCCATTATTTTTTTTTTTGTTACTTTTTAAAAGAGAATATGGAATGAGATGTTAAGAGAGTAATGTCATTATGAATAAAACAAGAACGGAACGTGCGCGTGCGACTAGTACAAAATATAGTACAAATCGTGTTTTGTGCATATGACCGCATGCATACTTTCGTTTTGTCTGTTTTAAAACAATTAACTGAAACATAATGATTTTGTGCATTTTTTTGTAATCAAAAATTGCGATTCGACCAAAAATGCATAAAGATGCAACTGAAAACATCAAAAAAACTATAAGAAAATGTCAAAGAATATTCAATTTTTGAAGAACTGTCAAAAAATAGCACTTTTTTAAAAATATTTTTCAGTGTGAAAAAGTTACTGTTTAACGGCGCTGTCGTTACAGGTCCCTCACACACAAAATAACTCCCTTGTGTTGCAAATCAATTTTTAAACTGAGTTTTTTTTTCATTATTTTTTAGACAACTTTTCAGTTAGAACTTTCAAACTATTCTAATAAAAGTTTTTTAAATATTTTGTTTTTTAGGTTGAAGCTGGCGATGTTATTTTAAAAGTGAATGGAACCGATGTTCATCGATATACAACGAAAGAGGGTAGGTTTAATGCTAAATATATGTATAAACTAATTGAATATATTTTTGAAAAATCTATTAATTTTCACATTTCCCAAAATGTTAAGTTTTAAAATGCCTGCGCTTATCCGATGATCTGGTAACTCTTGAACTTAGAAGAGGTACATATAATAAGTTAAATAAGAGCAAAAATCAACATTAAATATTACTTTCAGATCCCAAACTGAAAGCACACATTAAAGAGCAACTAGCCAAGACCAAAAGTCCTCACTACATAGATATTGAGTCTCCAAATATTTACGATTACAAGGGTCAAATATCACCAACACTCTCGCAAACAGATTCGCTAAATTCCTCATCATCGTTACGTTACAAGTCGCCAACACACTTGCCACGGCAAACGTCCGCCAATCATAGTCGTAGCTCATCGGCTTCATCGGCAAAAGTTAATATTGCTGAAAGCGGTATTGCTGGCACCGGCACTGGAACTACAACAGCAGCATCAACATCGCCATCAGCATGCCGCCCATCACGTATACCAACAGCTTTAAAAACTCCTCAAAAGAATATTGTACAACACTCGCCGCAACATAAACGACCACGTGCCTCACAGATACCCACAAAAGCTACTGCCGCAGCGAACGGTAATCCTGCGACGAATTCCTCATCAACAGCACACTTACAGCATTCGAACAGCTATAGCGGTACCGGCAGCAATAGATTTCAACAGCAGCGGGATCACATGCTAGAGAAACATCAGCAACAGGGAGAGGAAAACGAACCTGTCTCTGCGCCGCCACAGCCTACAAAAGCGCCTCGTTTTGAGGCGTACATGATGACTGGTGACTTAATTTTAAATCTTTCAAGGACACCGCAAAGTAGTAATCTAATTGCAACACACGCCAAAAAGGTAAACCGGTTTATACGAGTATATCGACTTATGATGTTTTGCCTTGTGGCCATCGATTTAAAGGAATTATATTTTCATCAATGAAAAAATCAATAACTTCAACAAAAGTTTTCTACATTTTCACTTATTTTTATTTCAGGTGGACAGTTTACGTGATTCTCCAAATCGTGCCGCAAATCGTGCTAATGGTGCGTTAGCTCCGCGTGCATCTGGTGAATCATCACCAACATCATCATCATCCGTTGAATCGCCAACACATTCGGAAAGTTCCGATTCAGTGAATTTGTTAAAGAAAAAAGAAAAGACTTATAGCCAAAATCAGCAAGCACATCATAAGCAACAACAACAACAGCAGCAGCAACAAAATAGTATTAACAACACGTTTAGCAATAATAGCAGCGATAGACAATGTAGAAAAGATTCCTTAACCAACGATACTCTTTTACTCTGCGAAGAATTGGATAGAGACGACGACGAAGACGGCGTGGAAGAAGATCTTGAAGAGGAGGAGAACTTAGTTGATGATAACGTTAAAATAAAATTAAGAGACAATAACAGGCAACATCATCATCATCAACAGCAACAACATCACTATCGCAGACATCAAAAACAAAGATCATCCTACGAGAACTACGTGGAGAACGAAGAAGATCAAACCAATTACGATATTACAAACATAGAAACCTATAACAGCGTTAGTGTTTTAGAGCATTATAGTGGTGTTGGCAGCAGTGGTGTCGGTGGTGGTGGTCATAGTGATCAACAGCGTTTAGTAATGAATGATGATGATTTGATTTATGAACATGGGGAGGATAGAGATTTAAGTGCCTGCGTTTCAATGTCCTCACATTCAATAGCATCCTCCGCATCAGCAAAGCAAAGGCTAAGAGAGTTAAAACAACAAAAACTGCAACAACAAAAACATAAGCAATCAGCAACAGGATCACGTGCTGCTGACACTGTCAGTGTAAGTGTTAGTGGTTTTACCGGTGGTAGTGATATTGGTGGTAGCGGAAGTGGTAATACAATACCAACTATAGACTTAGTCGATTGTTCACGTGAAGCACAACGCGTTGCCACACAACCACAACAACAACAGCAACATCACTTTTATCATCATCAGCAGCAACATCACTCATCGTCATCTTCATCAGGTGGCACGGTAAAAAGTGACGGTGGTGGCGGCAACAATACATCACAAGACGAAACTTCATTTTCTGTACCGACTTCACCGATTTCATTGTCGACACCATTACTTGAAAAGGAAACAGCGAACTCAGTACCAAATAGTCCAGAACCGTCAAATATTATTGTTGGCAGTGCTGGTGGTGGTGCTGGTGGAACCGATTCTGTTGTACGACGCCATAACGGTGTTGTGCGCAAATGTGATTCAGCTGGTTTTCGTACAAGTAAATCTGAAGATCACTTGCAGCAAATACAACGCGAAGGCATTGCAGCTATCATACCAATTGATATTGATGAGGATGTTAATAGTTCACTTAATACGCTTTTAGATACCAGACAGGATTCGGAAGACTCACAGGTAAAATTTTTTGAATTGCTTTTAGTAAAACTCATTTTCGAAGTGCGTTTGAAGTGGTATAAAAATCAGTATTTTTTTTTTTGTGAAAATTGTTGTTATAGAAGAACGACCGAGAGTCGTAAATTATTTATTTACATTGATTATATTTGCTATGGCTTTTCTGATAATGTTTTGTTGCATTTATTTTATAAATAAGATTTGGCCGCAGCTTACCTTTTGAGTACTATGAAATCTCTCTATTTGAATCGATTATTTATGAAAGGGTTTTATCACAAAAATCGATAATCGATAGTCCATATGTTTATTCATCATTTGCTTATGAAAGGACTTATGTCTGGTTCATTCGTTAACAGAATTTTGTCACTTGAAAGAGTGAGTGATTTACCAACAGCTTGCTTTTTGCAACAGAGGCTCTTTATAAATAAACGATTCATTTTTCAAAAAAATTTCATACCCCTTTTACTCGACTTTGTGGTTATTGATTTTCAGTAAGAACTTTAAGAGGCAGGCTGTAAGCTCAATCAATCAATTTATTATTATGAATTTTAACAATCAAATATTAACTTTTGTTTTATGTGGACAAATGATTTGTTTTAAAGCATCAGTGAACTTTTGTTTTTACTATGGCAAAATGGTATACTAAAACTAAGTGTCTTTCAATTTTTTTTTTAAGTTGATTAAGAAATTTGAGTAACAATCTTATATCCATTTTGGAATAAAATCAAAAAACGATAAAATATTAACCCAATATAGAATAAAAAGATCTTGATGTTTAGTTTATAAAACTAAACTTTGATAAATGTATAACTCTCTTTGGAATAAATGCTTTGATATATATAAGTATAAGCATTTTTATAATGTTTAAATTTGTTTAGTTCTTATCTATATTTAACGTTTTATTAATAAATGAATCGTCTAGTGTAGTTCTTAAGTCATTTAATAAAAAAGAACTAAATAGAAACTGTTGTAAAATCTTATACAAACTTAATTACATCTTATACCAACTTAATTAATGTATACATATTTATTTTAAATTTAATAGTTTGCTGCAAGTAAATGTTGCATATTTTTACAAAAAAAAAAAAAAAATATTACGAAAATGTTTATCATTAACGTGTCCATTTCTATCAGAGCCCATAAGTAAAATAATCGAACAGTTTTCTTTTTGACGTTCATATAAATAAATATTTCGGAATGAAAATCGTTTGCTGCTCAACTATTTCAATAAATGCATTTCTCTATCACATCAAATAATTTTTTCAAATACATCAAAATACTATATTTTTCTAATCTTTCGATGCGGATATTTTCGAAAAATTTTATAGAAATTCTATCTGTTTCATTAAATATTGAATATTAAATAGTTTACCTTCGATTTCATATTTTTTCGATCAAAAATATCTAAAATTATGTGGGCAAATAATATACTCAAAACAACGTTTTTTAGAATTACAATGCTTTTTGATGAACATTTTTCTTTGAAACTATCGTAATTTGTTTTTTTTTTTTCGTATTTTTGGCCATAAAATTTATTTGTTATTGAAATTGCGTTAGTGCGTATAATAAGTGTTGATCCTTGTTTTATTTATGCTTAATAAATAGACAAAATGTGTTGCTTTAAATTTAATGCTCTAAGAGAATTGTCTCATTACGTGTTCTTTTTATTTGTCAAACTATGTAATGCATACATTTCTTTATTGAAAGTGCTCTGTTTTTTATTCTTTCAATTAAGTTTGATATGTCGTTCTTGTTATTTTTTGTCTTTTTTTTATATGTTTCTATGTCTGTTCTTTAAGTCAACACTAAATAAAAATCAAAAATCAGCTGATTGTACACCAGGTGTTCACAGCAATAGAAATACGATTTTAAATAAACGGAGAAAACATGTAAGAATTTTAATACCGCGTATTATTTTGGGGCAACAACAACTACAACAACAAACACTAATGCAAACAATGCACAATATAAGCAAAACTACTACTATTACACCAATAACTACAACAATTAAAAAGGTTTTAAACACAAAATGACCATAGAGTTAGAATTTTTCTTTGTTTTTTTTTTTTGTTATTAGAAAGAAAATTATTTTTGTTACGCTTTTGTTATTGCTAATAGCGCAGTATCATGCAGTTAATGTTAGTGCAATTAATATTTGACTTATCCCGAAACTGAAACTTAGGTGATGCCTAAAATGTACTTATTTTTTAAATATTTTTAATTTGAAATATTTTGGATTTCACCACATTGCGAAATTCAAGAAAATCTACATTTCGAAGTCTCACTGATGTTTCATTCTCAGAACAGGTCAATCTAAACTGTTAATGTAATAATTTTAATATTTATGAAATTAAGAAACAATAATAGTGGTATGTTGCTTGCAATAATTTTTAGTAGCACGCCTTGCTATTATTAAATTTAAAGTACACCGAATAAAAAGGACAGCAATCTGTAAATCTTGTAAATATTTCAGAAGAGTTGTAAAATTATTAAGAAATTTTGTCATATATTACTCCAGCAAATGACGGTTTTTTGATCCAGCAAGTCTACCGAATGAAAGCAATACTAAACGAAAGTCTATCAACTAGGAAACTTATGGTCAAAAATGTTATAGACCGAGCAAAAGGAACACTGAAGAAAAAGTTTTACAAATATTTTGCAAGCTACTGCTCAAATGGAAAAGGTTTTCAAAAAGCAACCTTTTTAATAAAATATTGCATAAAAATGTTTGCCTTTGACCTTCGACCATAAGTCTCTCACATAGTATACTTTCGTTAAGTTTTGGTTTCATCCAGTAGTAAAAATCTTGCTACTTTTATTTTTTGTATGCAAATGTAAATATTTGCTATAGTACTACTATGAAAGGCAATTTGATAAATAAGAAATTTTTGGTTCTATTCTATAACTAAATTAAGTATTAAAGTAGCTAGCGTAGCTTAACGATAGAGTTTAAGGTAAAGTATTTTCAAATTGATGCTCAAATAATTTATATGTTGCGATGAAATTCAGTAGGCAGATACCGGTCACTATCTTAAAAGTTTTCATAGATTGGCATGCCCTAAAAGTTATACTCACGATTAAAAATTGTGCTGCCCATCAAATATAGAAATGTCATGTGTTTCGGTTTTGGATCGGTTGTTATTTTCTAAGAGATAAAATCGGTCTCTTTTTTTTTCTCTAAAATGACTAATGACCAAAATATTACCTTTTCCGAAGGTTTTAGGGCGTGGAATTGAAAACTTTTTTTTATATTCCAAAGGTATTGGAAACATTTTCCCCACGAACCCATATTGATGTATTATATTTTTTTTCGAGAAAGAGTCTGAAATAGCTCCCAAAAAGTTAGAGTTCTATCGATTATAATAAAGGTGTACATAAAAAAAAATTTATAAAAAAAGAAATCTTGATTGATTTAGATTTTGAGCATCTTTTTGTATACTGCTAGCGTAGCGTAGCATAACTTAATGCTTTACGAACTTATACCCAAACTTACTTAATTTATTTTATTTTGTATTCATCTCAACTTTGATGCAGGCATCGAATCGTGATCGTATTGTTTGGACATATAACGCTCCACTTCCACCGCATCAGATATATCAACAGCAACAACAGCAGCAACATCATTCGTATTATGGAAGATCTTCTCCAAATTCACACTCTAGTTCAATAAGTTCATCGCCACATCACACAGATAGCCCGGCATCGCCTACTTCCGTATCGAGCTCAGTCATGTCGTCTTCGGGCTCCAAGGGTGCGATTGGTAATGCAACGGGTGGTGTGCTCGCTGGAGCAGTAGGTTCTGCTAACAACATGTACCAACAGCAGCAGCAGCATGCACAAGCGAATACAATGGGTTTGTTGCAATGTCCTGTTAATGGTAGTTCAGTAGTTGGTGGTGGTGCTTATGGTGACCATAGTGTCTCCGAAGCTATATCTAACATTTCTAGTCCCGATTATCAGGACGATGATAATTTATTAAGTTCTCGTGATCTTGTAGGAATGGTACTTAGTGATCCTAGTGATTCGGACTCCACTATCTTAGTTTCGGATGCAGTGCTAAAGAAGAAATCACAGCAGCAGCAACAACAACAGCAGCAAAAACAAAATGAGCACAAGCTGGTGATACAAGTGCGTGGCATCGATAGCAGTAACAGCAATTCGCCACGTTCTGCTTATTCGGAGTTGAAAGATTCGGAAGATGAACTAGCCACTCTAACCGAAGAGCCGCCAACAACGACGACTAGCTCTGTAACTGTGATTGCTGCGGCAGCGGCGGCGGGCGGCAATATTAGTGGCAGTAACGGCGTTGGCGATTCGGCTTCATTTGTTGGAGATGGACGTGAATCCTCGCCACCCGTCTCAGATGATGGCAGCGATGTAGAATCGTTACATTCTTATCATTACTCGCCAAAGGCTGTTGATATGCCATCTGCAATTAGATTGGCCAAAAGACTGTATTCCCTGGATGGTTTCAAAAAAAGCGACGTATCTCGTCATCTTAGTAAAAAGTGTGTTGAAATAAAATATTATATGAAATTATTACAAATATTTCTCACTTGTTTTTCAGTAATGATTTTAGCCGTGCTGTCGCCGACGAATATTTGAAATATTTTTATTTCGAGAAGAAAACTTTGGATCAATCGTTGCGTGAATTTCTTCAGCAATTTGCGCTGTCAGGAGAAACACAAGAGCGTGAACGAGTCTTGGTACATTTTTCAAAACGATTCTTGGACTGTAACCCGGGCTCATTTAATTCTCAAGGTACATAATGTGAAACATATATGAATCAGTTTGAAAGTAATTTAAATTTAAACATTTTAAGATGCTGTACATACGCTGACGTGCGCCATTATGTTGCTAAATACAGATTTGCACGGACAAAATATCGGTCGAAAAATGTCTTGTGCTGAATTTGTTGACAATTTGGCTGAGCTAAATGATGGTGAAAATTTCTCGAAAGATGTCTTAAAATATTTATATCAAGCAATTAAGTCACAGCCATTGGAATGGGCACTGTAAGTGCTTAAATATAATTTTTTTTTTTGCGATAAAATAAATAATTTTATTTACTGTAACAGTGATGAGGAAATTTCTGATTTACAAAAACAACGTAACGATGTTAATGTTGCTGGAAGCATTGTTGGTCAAAATCCATTCCTAGACATACCAGAATCATCGGCAGCGGTAGAATACAAAAAAGGCTACGTAATGCGTAAATGCTGTTATGAAACGAATTATAAGAAAAGTAAATTGATAAACTTAATCATTCACGACAGTAATCAAAAAATATATCTCTTTCTCTAAAATAGCACCATTTGGAAAACGTTCATGGAAAATGTTTTATTGTACACTTAGAGATCTAGTTTTATTTTTGCACAAGGATGAACATGGATTTCGCAAAAGTCAGGTAAGTGAAAGAATAAATTGAATTTTCAACATTTGAACGCAAATTTTTGCAAAATCTGGGCTACGGAAAGTATATTTCATTACATTAAATTCTATAAAAAAAATGTGTTATAGTTCTAAATCGCAACCTCTTCTTCTCATACGAACAAAAAATATTAACTCTACAAAAAACATTTAAAAGAAATATATTCACGGAGACATATTCAGGTGTGATGGACACATTTCCTTCATAAAATATTTTGCGATTTTAATGAAACTTAATATAATTCTGAGAAAAAATAATATTTGAAGAGTTTCAGTTGTATAAAGACTCTCGCTCACAGCGGCAAATCGATGAAGTACTCTGAATTTTCATATATGAAAAGCTATACCCTTTGTGTTGTATGTTTCACAAATGAAATTGTTACTGTGATATTTTGTTTATTTGTTTGCTGGCTGCCTGCATTGTATGTATATGGAGTTGTAGGCAAACTGTCTGTTTGGTGTCTGATTTGTATATGGAGATGTAAGGGGTCTTGCCTGTTGGCTGCATACTTTGTATGTGGAGATGTAGGCAACTCGGTAAACTATACAGGCACTAGTAAGCGATGTTTTGCTACACATTGTGTATAGAGATGTAGGTAAGCTGCCTGCAAAGCGGCCATCCCTTTTTTAAAATGCATTTACAGTTGTGGCTGGGGTTGTGAGCATTACTGCCTACAATGAGTATAGCTATTTATCGATGTTGTGTATTACATATTTGCCGCTGGGAAGTTATTTTCTTATTATGATGCACGAAACTTTCTACTTATGCTCGTTGAACGAATTCAATAGAAATATGCCCTTTTTTTTGACAACAGTTGATTAACAAAAAAGTTATTCAAATGTTTATACAAAATTTTAAAAGTAGTATTTTCCATAAATCTTACGTTTCATTTATATTGAAGTATTGAGTGAATTTTTTTCTATTTTTAAAACAGATGTCTGATAACTTGCACAATGCAATACGCATTCATCATGCACTTGCAACTAAGGCTACCGATTATATTAAAAAACAACACGTCTTTCGTCTCCAGACGGCCGATCAAGCCGAGTATTTATTCCAGACCAGTGATTCCAAAGAGCTGCAATCATGGGTTGAAACAATTAATTTTGTTTGCGCCGCCTACTCAGCGCCGCCGCTTGAAGGTGGTGTTGGCAGTCAAAAACGCTTTCAACGACCACTATTGCCAAGTACACATACAAAGTTGCTAATGGTGTGTATTGATATTTTATTTTAATTTAACCTACTCCTAACTTAATCATCTGCTCTACAGAAAGAACAGTTTGATGCTCATGAACAGCAAGTGTTGCAGCTGGAAAACGCATTAGCTGAGCATAAAAAAGGGCCCATTCCAAATAAAGGTCTTCCTTTGCAAAATTACAAGGAAAAAGAAAGCTATTTGCAATATGAGGTTGGTTTTTAAGTTATATTGAAAATTTCTATGAAGTAAAAAAAAAAATTATAATTTAATTGTAGCTGCGTCGTTACAAATCTTATGTGTCAATTTTAAATGCAAAACTGCTTGCCGATCAACAAATGGAGCTGCAAATGGTTGCCGATGAAGAAGCGGATACATTTGCCATTGGTGGAAGTGGTAATATTGGTGGTAGTGGTGCTACAGCTCAACGAACTGCGCAAGTGATTATATCAGCCGCAACAGCAACGAATCAAACGCAATCGAACAGTATTAGTGGAGGCGGTGGTGGTCAGCAGCAACAACAACAATCTGCTAACAGGTACAGTTATCGCGCTGCCATATATCGATCAGATGCTGCTGCTGCTTCACAGCAACAGCAACAAGATCTTGGCTGACGTGTGATGGGAGTTTTCTCAGCTTGTGTGGTATAAGGAATTGTTTGTGTTGCCTTTCTTTGTTTGGTTTTTTTTTTGCAAAAGTTTTGTTTGATTTCTTTGTGTATGTTTTTATGTGTGTCTTTTTGTTCCTTTATTATCAATATAGCGTTGTACTGTTTCACATTGCACACGACTCTGTCAAAAAAGCAAGTTTTTTCTTGTCTTAAAAGAAATTATGAACTGTTTATTAATTAAATTACATATTATGTTAAATGATAAATCTTCCTTGATACCGAAAACTTAATGTTAACACGTTGTATTTACTAATTACATTTTGTTCATTAAGAATTTAATGTTATTTGAATTGATCAATGCAAAACTACATATGGTATCAGTATGTGAACCTTATGTCTATTGCAAATTATGGAACCGCCAGCTAATT
Source organism: Tricholauxania praeusta (assembly GCA_949775025.1). Classification (NCBI taxonomy): domain Eukaryota; kingdom Metazoa; phylum Arthropoda; class Insecta; order Diptera; family Lauxaniidae; genus Tricholauxania; species Tricholauxania praeusta. The sequence goes on from OX459029.1 coordinate 157,248,742, forward strand.
TCAATGAAAGTTAATTTATTCCCTATATATTTAGTCAACAGTTGATGTATTAACATACAGCGTTCGCCAATTTATTAAAAGGTTGAAAATGATATTATTTCTTTATAAATCTCGTAGCGTGGGTGGATGGTTGTGAACGTGTCCATGAGTCAATTATTTTAATTAGAAACAATATTACAAACTACAAAATATTACAAACCTTTCAACGAAACTTGAGTTCAATCAGTGAGAAATATACTAAGTTATAGCTATTTTTGTAATATAAAACTGTCCTTGAACTTCCGCCCCCAATAATAAGAATTTAAAATGTTGCAAGATTAACGTGCAAAATTCCAAAAGTTTTAGAGATGTTTTACCAAATCAAATAAAGTAGGTACCTAAAAAGCATTGTGCAAACATTATTGTTTATATATTATTTGTCATGCCTTTTGCCGTTTTTAATTAGTATGTTTTTCTCAATATGTAAAGCCTTTACCACGTTTACTCAGTCATGTTATGTACTAACATCTATATATTCGTATATTATTTTGAATAATTTTAAGCTGTATGCTCTATTTACTTCTAAAATCTTGCTTAAACTGTAAAGTATAATTATAACACATATAGTTATTAGTAATGTAAATTTACTTTCAAACCCTTTTATACATAAACGTTTACTTGATTCATATGTTAGTGCAGAATTTTCTGGTTGGTGTTGGTCCATCACAAAATTGTAAAAATATTATAATTACAATGAAATATGCCTAATTCATACCTTAAAAGCTTCATTATATTATTGAAATTCTTAAGCTGAATATTTACGAAAAAAATTAAAAGAAAAATGCTTATTGTATTTGTATATCTAAGTTGTACATAAATATACCGTATTGCTTATATTTTACAGCATTATTACAAATAATCTTATGATTGATTTAAAAATCATTGCAATACAAACTGGCAATTTATTTTTATATTCGCTATTATTATAAGTATGTATTGGAGGGAAACCTATAACTTTTCCAAACCTTAACATTATGTATTATATAAAAATTTAATTTATATATAACTGATCAGAATCTCATTAACTTTTAACAAAAAGAAAGAAAAAAAAAATACTTCAGGTCAAAGCCATGGAGCTTTACATTTAATTTAAGCTTCATGCTTTAAATATTTTTGGTATATATTTTATAAATGTAGACTTATTTCCATTAAAATTTAGGGTCATAATTTAATTTTAAAATTATTTTTAACCAAGGTCCTATTTGTCTGATGTTCGCGCAGTGGGGAGTTCAGTTGAACAGTTTTTATTTATTTTTATACTAAATTTTTTTAAGAAATCATTTTTTGTAAAGTTCGTCAAATTCAATCAATATTTGCATTGTGTCAATATTGTCTGATATAAGTGGCATCGTTTAGAGATGTGATATTCCTACGTAGGCTTTTGCATGTTTCTTGTTCTTCAGCTCCAATTTCCCTATAATTAGGGAAATAACTTCATTACGGACTAGTTTGTTTACTTCCATACTCCTGTTTAGTTAGAAAACCAAATGATCTATTACCAAGTTTAAATTCTTCTTGTACTTAAATTTTACAAAAGCTATTCGCGCAAGGAAAGACACAATGTTGTTGACACAAAACCCATTTAAAAAACAAATACACACGCTTTGAAAACTTTATTAAGACATAGATTTTTTGGACGTTGTCTACTGTTTCACTAACGAATGGATTATTCTTCTCCACCTCTCAATATAGCCCTCGTAGATAATGCAAGATCAAGAACTCTTTACGCTCTGGCAGATCTTGTGTTCGGTGTGTAGATAAAATGGCCAAATGTCTGTTATTTAAAACGGTGTACGAAATACAGCAACCCTGTTAGTTTTTGAACTTTGACTTAACTGAAGTACAATTCGCACATCTGGGCCAGGGCTTGAAACTACTTTGGAGCTTCTAAATCAAGTCCAACGACGAGCAATAGAATCAATGAACGCTGCGAATATCATCTCCTCTATTGAATTTTTTGAGCACCGCCGTTGTATGCTTCACCCTATTTTATAGCTATTAAATTGGAATGTAAACTGGTCCCATCAATTCGGCCCATCGTCTTTGCGTAACAACAGTGCTCGATGCAACTCCTTGTACCCCCCTTTTCCCTTATGCCAATCACATTTTCTTACAAATTAACACGGTGAATTGCATTGTATTGCATTAACTTTAAATTGATGAAAAAGTTTATCCGATTATAAAACTATTTTACGGCCGCAACAGCACTGTGTTATAAGATATGATTTTGAAAGCCTTTTTGTTTTTAAAGCAAACATTTTCATTTAAATTATGTTTTTATTTTTTTTTTGTTTTCAAAAAAAAAACTACACACAATATCTGCGAAAACTCAAGAGCACAAAAAAAAACAATTACGTAGAAATGAAAGCAAAATAATTAAATATAAAAATAAGTACTTTACATACTGTTAAATGACGCATTAGCTATATAACTACTCGTGCTTACTTTATTGTAAGAACAACGGACTTTTAAGGTTATTAAATAATAATGAATAAAAACATAAAAAATATAAAAACAAGACACTAAAAATATATGAAATATATGCGTTTTTGAAAGTTATGTATTTCAAATACATTTAAAGTATATAGTATTAAGAATTTCAAAAATTACAGAAAAAAGAAATAACAAATAAAACTTTAATGCGTTTTATTAAACCAAAAACTGTCGTACCTATTTAAATATGAGAATGTGTTCTCTCTAGAATTCGAATCAAAATCGCAACCCGTGACCAAGAAATCGAAGGATTTATTTTAATTTTTTTTTTGTCGTAATAGTTTTTTTTTAGAAAGAACGAAAAAACTGTATGCTACTGTAAATAAACATGATAATGGTGTACATATTTCATAATTAATTCTATAAAACAGTAACACAAATGTCACTCCAATTGCAAGTGCACCGCAAACAAGTATGTACTTTCATATCTTTTGGAAATTCTTTGTAAATTGAACTTTCACCTCACCCTCCTAAAATCTAGCTAGATTTTGTTTTGCCACACAAAAATCTTTCAGGCAGGGCCGGACTTATATTTTTTGCAAGTGTAGGCCCGAAAATATATGTCACCTTCTCGGGAAGAAATTTGTTGATGTACACTCTAAGGAATATAACTAGGGATGTATGTAATCGCTGTATTAATAATAGTAAATTACACATTTTAATTTATATTTATACTACCGCACACGCTTAAAAACTTATCTCATGTATATCGATAAAAACTGGAAGTATTTTACACATATTTGAGCTGTACACAGTTTGCTTGCTGGCTGCCTGCTCTGTATATAGAGCTGTAAGCAGTCCGGTTGATGGCTGCATGCTTTGTATGTGGAGATGTAGGCAACTCGCTAAACTATACAGGCACTTAGTAAGCGATGTTTTAAGGCAATCTGCCTTTCGTTTGTTACACATTGTATATAGAGATGTAGGCAAGCAGCCTACAAAGCGGCCGTTTTATACAGTTTATTTGAAGTTACTTAATGTTGTCCACAGCTTTAATTTCAAAGAAGCCAAGGAATTTACTTACCTTGAAGTATACTTCAAGTCTATAAACGACATCTTGGTAGGAATCCGAAGTTACTCTAGGCAACCGGTATAGATTCGGACTAGAGCTGGGAAAAATCGTTAAAAAAAATCGATTATCATCGATAAAATCGGAATTCTCCCCTCCTAGGGCTGGGGAAAAATCGATGTTCATCGATTTTTTGTGACATAGCTTACTATCGATTAATTTTGAACCCTAATTTCGATTTCTATTTTAATCGTTAGGGTTCAAAATTAATCGATAGTAAGCTACGTCAAAAAAAATCGATGAACATCGATTTTAATCGATTTTTCCCCAGCCCTAATTCGGACTATCGAAAATGCTGTCAGACTCCTCACTCAAAGGAAAAAAGTGGTACTATGTTAAACATTGATGTTGACGGTTTTATAAAGAGATAATGATTACAATATCGGAACTGATCCTGTAGTATTTTGAAAGGAAAATCTTGAATCTTGTTTTGAAATTATGCAGAAGAAGTCATTTTTTGGCTTTTTCAGCTGATGAAGCCAAAGATGCATCGATCGGAACTGATCCTGTAGTATTTTGAAAGGAAAATCTTGAATCTTGTTTTGAATGTAGAAGAAGTAATTTTTTGGCTTTTTCAGCTGATGTAGCCAAAGATGCATCGATTGTCGATAACTTGAGTTTTTCAAAATTGTTCCGATCTTAACAACCTATGTAAAAATATCAGCTTTTTCAAGGCAAGTCATCTCAAAACTTAAAGAATGTCAAATTACGTTAAGTGCTAATAAAAGGACATCCAATATGCTCGTCCTGTATGCGACCATTAACATTTTCCAAAATGAAAATAACAATGTTGCTGAACTTTTCATTTAACTCCACGATTACCGCCGCACAGTGTACAATTTGTTTATTTTGTTAAATTTGATAAGCGTCATGTAAAAGAATGATTGCATCGCTATGTGAAAGTTGAAGTGTTGCTCCATAGCGAAAAATTATCGAAATTTCACTCTAAAACAAAGGTTAAAGTTATGTCTAATGGGAGTTTTATCTGTTTTTCACAAAAATTAATAAATCAACTTCATTTAAGTGTGTTATTTATGTAAAAACTTATCGAAACCCTGAACTGACTACAGTATCGTGATCAGTGCCAAAAATTACTTTAATAAAATAGTTTGGCTGCTCGGGACCAAAGACGTATAAGTCTTTGTTATAAGTCTTTTAAAAAGCTACTTAATTGTACTCTTTTAAGGCTTATATTTAAAAGCGCTCCTTATACCATTTAATATTTGTTTTTTTTTATTTCTTTTGAAACCATTATAACAAAACAGACTAATACATTTGAAGGGCTTGCGGGTAAAACGGATAAGCGCCACTTTTTTCGAAGTGTCTTTGGTTCTCGAAAATCGAACGATATTTGCAAGTAGTAGATTTCAGTTTATTTGCAATAAACAACGATTAAATGTACATATTTTGCTATATTCATTATAATACATTTAATTATAAAAATGTACTTATCACGTTTTGACAGTAAGGATTCCCCACTCTTTATGTTATCAACATGAAAATATACATATACTGTAAAGATTAAATCACAAAAAGTTTCTCAGGCAAAAATAAAAAAATTATAATAATTTCGCCCTCCTGTGAATTTTTAAAATTGACGCTTATAATGTTTTGCCAACGCGCGCCACCCTTAACATAATCTTCTCATTTGTCTATAAAACCATATTATTATGTTGTTTGGCAAATTAATTTTGTACATTTTTGCTACGATGTTAATCGTGAATTTGTACTGTTTACCATATTTTATAATTTGAAACATTTTTCGAAAAAAAGGTTTTATTATGAAAAGAAAATTCTTCATGTAAACATTTCTAAATTACAGATGGTTTTGCGGATGCTGTAGCAGCTGGTGGTTGCTACTTTTCTAAAACCACATACAAATACGTTACAAAGAACAAAACAATTGCAATTTTTAGAGCAGGTAATACAAGCTTTGCAGCCAATGTGTTTGTTTTTTATTAGTTGGCGTTTACTTTATCTTTTGATTGATTAAATCGACTTTGTATTTTTGTATATAGCTTTGCTGGTTGGCACGGCACTTGATTTGGTGAGCTCCTGTTCAAGTAAAATTTTTTGTTGGCCAAAGTTGTTATGTTTTCCTTTTTTTTATTGTTTTTTAATCATTTAATTTTGAAAATATGTTGGCTTATTTTTTGGCATTTTTTTATTTGCAGAAAAAAAGAAAAGAAGAAATAAACGCACTAAAATCATATGGTCTCAAAAAAAAACTTGACTTGGTTATACTGGGATTGGAATTAATATTTTTGATAATCGTAAGTATTTATTACACAGTACATACTACCAAACATTTTCGCTCTCATATGAAACTTGTGCGGATAATTGTCTTAAATTATGTACGAATACAATTTAAATTAAATTTTGTATACCTCTGTTTTAAAATATTCCCACAGATAGGAGTCTGAAACAATTAGCTCAGGGCATTAGAGATGGGCCAACAAGATCATTTGATCATTCTCTTCTGGCGCAGCTCGAGAAAAACTCTTACCATTCCTTAATTTCGCTCTCCGATACTCGGCGTAATGTGTGAACGTAATGATGTTTCGTTAGTCAATAAAGAAAATGTTGAAAATAGTCGAAAAACGTTGAAAAATTCGAATATATTAAAAAATTTTGAAAATGTTGTATAATTCGGAAAAATAATAAGGTTGAAAAAAATTAAAAAGCTTACAAATATATAAAAATTCAAAAAAAAAAAATATGGAAAAATTCGAAAAGTTTTGAAAATAAACGTCTAAAATGTTACCTAACTTCCGCCAAAGATATTTAGTATAGAATTTATTTCGGTCCCGCCAGTAAGAGCTTGAGTAGAAGGCAATTTTCAGGTTTGTGTAATATTTTTAGATCAAAAAGATGAACAGTTTAAGAAATTTTCGAAAGCAGGTGCTGTCTATTAGAATATTCCGTCTAAACAAAGATTTCCGCATTGGTTACTAACTTTAAGATGTGTCCGAATTTGTAATGAACTTTCCTCCTTATGTCGATATGTGCCATGCATCTGGAATGCAAGTAATGTGTTTCATGGATTTGAATGTAATTTTTGTCTATGATCAGTAACTTCTTATAGGTTTTTTAGTGGTTAATTCAAATCTGTCTGTGGAAATTTTCCATCATTTATATATCAGTATATGTACCAAAAAAGTTCTATGGCCAGATTTGGAATAAGCGTTGTCAAATCCGTAAGAATTAATGGCTTAAGTTTACTTTAGCTCCCATTGTCCAATGGTAATTAAACTAAACTTTTCTTATGTGCTTTTTTATTCTAAGCACAAATATGTAATCAAAAAAAGTCGCACGGATCTGGTTTCGGATGTATAGCCATCGGAAGTTGCGGATATAGCTTTTGTAAAAATCCCTATAAGTTGGGAATCTCTGAATGGATAACAAAAATATCGGTGTCATAAGATAGAAAATTTAATGGCCTACAATCATTGTCAGCAAATCTTTGAAATCTAACCCATAATTTTGGATATGACGATTTTTCTGAAATGTTGACCATTTTTTTTAAAAAAACCGTTACTTTTTCCGAAAAATGTCTTATTTACATTTCTATTACCGAGCATGTATACATCAATTAAAAATAGTCAACAATAATTTAAATTTATTTCATTACAGGTTACTTTTCATCATTTCCAAGCTGCTTCCACAGTGTCTGTTAATTTATACAACAGAGATTCTATATATTTATAATATTCTATATGTATGTATTTTTATAGACTTGAAACATGCCTAAATTATCATTTAAAATGATATAAATTTATGAAAAAGAAAACATTCGCTTAAAATTTTCGCTTATAAAATGATGCGTGTGTATGTGCGTTTTCGTCGTGTAGATGTTCATAAACTTTCTTGATACTAAACCTTAAGATAATGTAAACCTCCGATTTGTATTTGTATGTTTTTTTTTTTGTTGTTTTCAAAAAATAATTTCGTAAATTAAGTGATTTTCAAAACTTACGACTAAATTTAACCTGAGATTCAATGAAAAAATTCGATTTGTGTTTCTAATTAATTGTTAAGTCTCAGTAAAAATTAATTCACATATTTCCCCAAACGAAACAACCCGATATGAATCATTCTTACGAAATTGAATTTAAACCGATTCCTTCGTTCTACTTTATGTTTAATTTATTACCCTTTAGCATTGTATTCTTATTAAAAATTTTAAATTTAAGAAACTTAGGATTAACAAAATGTTTTTTTTTTTTTTTTTTTTGTATTAAATTCAAAGTAAAGAATTCTTAAAGAGAAATCATCGTAAGATGCTGCCACATTAACGCAACAGCATTAGGCTTCGAATTTACCGTGACACTAATAGTTATTACTAACATGATATAACTAAACGATTTTTAAATAGTGTAGGCAGAAATAAAGAAAATTATTGTACGTGTAAAATAAGAGAATTAACAATATTATTCATTGTTGTATTACATATACTGCATTTGTATCAAAATATTATATATTAAATGAACACAAAATAATCTACTCCAATAAAATAATAAAAATCTGAAAAACTTTTTGCGGTAGTATTTTATACAATTAATTCATTGATGGGAAGAAACATAGTTGTGGTGAAAATTTTATTATCGTTTAATTGTTGCTCCTTTTTTTACTTGTGACTCACACAATTTTGAGCTAATATATTTTAAATTGAAAATTCTCGAAAAAGTGTTAAATGAACTTAAGTTATCTATACACCCAATTCTGTTTTTACACGGTTTTGATATAACACGGTCTAGATTCTTCGATTTGATACTGTTAAAAAAGCTATTTCATTAAAAATTTAAAGAAAATTTTTTTTATTAACCATTATCTTTTAGAAATTTAGTTAGGGAATTGGGTTCGAAGATTAATAGGGTTGAAAGATATGGAACTAATCCCCTTTTTTCTATGTATATAAATAAATACTTCATACCTTTTTTTACACGGTTTTGTCTGGAACGTATCTACCATGTAAAAACAGAACTAGGTGTATTTATCTTTTTTCTATGTCGAAAAAAGATAAATATCAAAAATTACATTACGGCATTATGGCTGCGTACAGCGCTTACAAAACTCTGGCTCCTAATTTTCTTTTCAAAAAAATAGAATGCGGAGCATTTAACAAGTTTTATCTTTATTTCTTATTATCAATTTTTCAGCGTAAACGTAAAATATATATACACCTTATATAAAAGAAACTAAGCAAATGAAAATGATGAGTCTGTCTCCATTAGCATCTCTTCAAGACGTAAAGATATGCGTCGACGTTTAACATCCACTTGTACAATTGAAGCTGTTACGCGATCGCCAATGTTGAGCACTACGTTATTCATTTTACTTGTATGTATTAGACCGTCACATTCAACACCAATGTCAACAAATGCACCAAAATGCGTTATATTAGTTACAGCACCTGAAATTAAAGCATCATTTTTAATATCATATAATAGAAACCCTTTTTTTAATTTACCGGTAACAACGTCACCTTCTGAGAGATCTATTAGACGTGTTAAACCCTGTTTGAACAATGGTCGCTTATCAAAGTCTGCGCGATAGTCTTGGAAAAGCTCTCGTTGTAAGGCAACTAATACAATTTCAAGCTACAAAAAGAGAAATATATTTTTATTTTATGATACTTATGACTTGTATAAAATTTTGTACCCGCTCTTTAGGTATCTTGAACCCTGCTGCCAATTCAATTAGGTTTGCTTGTTTACTAAAGTCTCGAATTTTGGCAATAAAGGCTGGTTTGCCGATATCCTCTAAACGAAGCATGCACTGTTTAATTATTCTTGAATTTAAAATAAATAGGAGATTTGAGTAAAGTAAATTGGAAAACGGATTTATTAAATTTTTTATGCTTTATGCAAGAGGAAGTTATATTTGTATCTTACTTTTTTGCAATATCATAACTTTCTGGATGTACCCAAGTACAATCCAAGAGGTTATTGATAACACCTCCAACACTACGTGGCTCTATGCGTATAAATCTAAAACAAATTCAGGTAAATATTAAAATTGTATATTAAATGAAAAAGCAAATACCCTGCGCATTGTACAAAGGTTTTCTCACCAATGGACTTAACCTGAATCAAATCTCTACGTGAGTGGAAGGGACCATTTTCTAAACGATGTTGAATTATTTTTTCTGCCTTTTTTTCAGTTAAACCAGCAATATGTCTACAAATTAATATAAAACTTTTTTTTGCCCGAAATATATTATTGAAAACAACAATATCAAAACTTACTTTAAAACAGATAAACTTGCTGTATTGATATCGACACCAACATAACTGACACTTTCGCATACCACTTCGTTTAGTGATTCAGTTAGCATCTTTTCATTGATATCATGTTGATACATACCTACACCAATGTGTCGAGGCTCAATTTTGACATACTCACTTAGTGGATCGTTTAAGCGACGCGCAATGGAAACTAAAAAAATAAACCAATATAAATTTTGTACTACTGAAAAAAATAAGTTTTTCGTTTTTACCCGCACTAATTTCGTTCATATCCATGTTTGGAAACTCTTTTTTGGCTATTTCACTACAGGAATAAATTGATGCACCCTGTTCGGAAACAATGCTGTAACGTACAAAGTTCGAGTCAAGTATACCTAACTGGAAAAGCTTTGAAAGCCAAAATTCCGTTTCACGACAAGCTGTTCCATTGCCTAATGCGATTATCCTGCATCTAAATTAATGATTAGAGTCAACATTTCTTGATCAATTTAAATTTTTTGTTCTTACTTATGTTTTATTAACAATTTTGCCAATTTTTCGCCGCATTCTTCTGGGCATGCTTCACGTATGTGTGGATAAATTACACCAGTTTCTAAAACATCTGCCGTTTCTGATATTAATGCCAATTTACAACCATTTGTAAAACCAGGGTCAATGCCTAAAATTCTTTCGCCCTTAAGAGGCGACATAAGGAGTAGCTGCCTTAAGTTCTTTGCGAAGACGTCAATTGATGCTTTTTTTGCAGCATCATTTAAATCTGCACGTATCTGTCGTGTTAGCAAAGGCTGTACTATAACGAAAAAATAAACCATTGTATGGTATGTAATAATATCGATGTAATTAATTGTAAGATTTCGGCTCTTTCTCAAGCACTCCATATATGAAAAAACAGCAATGTCGATTGAATTTTCTTAACATTGATTTTTTTTAAACTAGTTAGTTATTACTTAGTTAAGTAGTTTTTCTTATGATTTTTTACTTACATTTTTTTGTGTAGCATTCTTCAAATGCTTTTTCAAAGATATCGTTACGCACTTTGTAGTGGATACCATCATTCATGAAAATATCACGTATATATCGCTTAACATCATTTTTTAAATAATCCGCTGTAACTATTTTGATTTTAAGAAATTTGAAATTTTCACCACGATTTAATGCTAAAATTTGGTGCGGTTTTAAATTGCGCACATCGCATTGAAAATCAAAATAAAGTTCGAATTTGGAAATGTCAGTTTTGTTTTTATGTTGAGTTTTAAATTTAGCCGATGATCCAGCATTAAGGCCAGCACTTTTTTTTTCTTTTGTTGAGGCTGCAGTTTCTTTTACTTTAGTACTTTTAAGATAAATGCGATGCACTTTTTGACTGAAAGAAAATCAAACGAGTTAAGACAAATTTCAATCGTAATATTGATGTTTAATTTTATTTAAGGCTTACAGTCTACGCAACTCTTCTAGAACACCAGTATGTTTGCTGATAGTATGTGATATTATATGACATATACCATTAACAACTTTATCTTCCGTATCTAAATCGGCATTTTTTCTGTCAATAATTTTTTCTATGCAAACTGGTGGTGCCTCTCCATATAGGATACGCTCTGCATAAACTTCCAAACCTAAAGCTTTAGCGCGTTCTGCTAGAGATCCTTTGCTGGTTGGTTTATATGGTGCATACTGAAAAAAATATTTTTTACTTTCATAAACATTATGTTGGTAAGTCGGGTAGTTTTTTAATTACCAAAAATTCTAATTCTTCTGTAGTCTTGGCACACATCATTTCATTTCGTACATTATCGTCAATAACATTTTCCTTTTCCAAATTTGTTACAATTGTTTCTGCTTTTTTGCGTAAATTCACAATCTCCGTATAGGAATTTTTGATATCACGCAACTGTTCGGGTGTGATGTGATCAATTAAATCACGTCGATATCGACAAATGAATGGTATAGTGTTTTCATTTTCAAACAACTGGACAATATTATGAGCAGCATTATTATTAATATTTTGCGTTTCCGCTAGCAACTCATGAACGCTCCAAACTTTGCGACGAGCTGAAATATAGTGCTATGAATTTTCGGTGGAATTGATTAACATCTTAAAAAAAGGGAATGAATTGAACGAATTTCATGAATTTTGTCAATATGTATATACAAGCTTCCCAGCAGTGGAAATCAGTATCGATACTATAAGAATCAAAGATTCACCGATGTAAAACTAATACCAATGGAAGCTTAAAAGAATCAGTCGAACAAATCGTTGAACATTTTTCTGGTAGTACACAAAATTTCAAGATTTTGTTTGGTTTAAAAAGAACTATTAAAATTCAATATCGTTGAGGAATCGCTGTTGATTATTTCTTATAATTTTGGTTGGTTCTTACGGTGTAGAGGAATCGTAATTGATTCTGTCTCCATTTCTTAAATTGCTTACTGTCATCAATAGTGATTTTTTTGGTAGCTTGGTGAAATCTTTAGATAATTCCCCTACAAGTTTTTGTTTTTTGTGAAATTAGTACTGATTCTCTATATCTTCTTGGGTAACAATAGCATCCTTGAGTTAACAATTTTTTATATTTTGGTATCTTCAAAACATCTACATATGTACATAAGTACATACGTTTCATATGTCATGCAAATTTAAAAATATACACAAGCTTTTTTAGTAAGTGTATATATGATTGATACAAGTTTTTATGAAACATTAGTACCGCTTCGAAGCCTCCGAATTATGGGATGATCAAATATTAATTTGCCAAATTTTGAAACATCAATACCGCATCGATGCCTCTGACGGAAGGATTGATTAAGAGATAATTGAAAATATTTATACACCAAATATTATTTTATAAAACAACATATACATATATGACAACTCTCCGATCATATTCCCCATTGATATATCTGACCAATTCTAAATAATTCATCATACCCCAAAATGAACTTCTTCCAGTTGTCATAGGCAGAGAGTCATTTGCCTGATTTGTGCTCCTAGAAGAAGTTTGCCCATCTGTTGCATCTTGAGCATTAAACTGTTCAAAAGCTTCAATCTCAACTTCGCCATTCGGTGGAATATTTTCTGGTTCTAACACGTTGCGATTGCTTTTTTCATTTGAAAGCTGTTTTGCGGTCTTTTTTGGTGCTGGTGCCTTCTTTTCTTTTTCTGGCCAACGCTGCTTCTTACTAATGGAAAACATTTTAAAGTATAAATAGTCAATATTTCTTTAAGGCTCACGTTGTATCAGCACTGGCAGCTGCTAATTTACCAGCTGCATCGTATTGCGCTTCGGATCCTCTGCGAGCTCTCTTAGCTGATAAATTTTCATCCTCGGAATCTGATATTTCAATGATAGTAGATTTTGAGGCTGCTACTCTTTTCGGACGTGTTCTTGTTGCCATTAACATAATCAATATAAATTTTTCACTTTCGCTAACATTAACCAAAAATGCACATTAAACTAAATTCAAATCGAAATGTCAACAGTGAAATACAATAGGTAGTGCTGCCAGATTTTTAGAATGCTTTTCTCCTAAACGCCTTAGGCTTGGCCACACGGGAGTTTTAGCATATCTCAAGATTCATAAGCCTACGTGCGCTAAAACGCACGTTGAACAAACGCTCGTTAATCATGTATATATTATATGCATCAAAAAAGTTGTGGAAGCTTCTCGGCTCTATCAGCAATGACAGTTGAGGTGAAAGATTATTGATGGAGATAACGATAGTTCCTGACTGTCACGAAGCATTGATAGCTTACTATTTGCCCACAGTTGTGTAAATTCTATTACGTCGAGGTCCTTCTTCGTCGGTGGAGTGAGTCGATGCATAGTTTCGTTGTCATGTGAATTGCATTTGTACATTTAGCACTCCATTCAAGATGTTGTTGAAATTAAAAATCATATGTAAATATCCAAAATAAAAATTAGATTTGATATAAGGAAAACAATAGATATCATATCATCCGGCAAATTATTTTTGAAGTAAAAACTTCTTATGGCACGTTGTGCACCTCCGTAAGAAAGCATTCGCGGCTGAGGAAAAAAGTATAAACTCGCGATACCGACCGTCAACGGGAATTCCCGTCATGAATGAGAGCGATAGTAAAATTTTAATGTTCTATTGTTTCTGTTAAATAAATATTCCAAGTGGAAGACAAAAAGCAAAGCACACACTAACTGACACATACCATTCTCATTCGACGATTGTTATGTCGACGTTTACACGAGGAAAGTCTGAGAGACAAATTCTTGTCCATTCTCTTTTGTGGTTTTCGTTTCGCGTTTGCAACATATGACAAATTTTTTACCTCGTCCCTTTCGTTTTTCCCCTCTTGCCAACAAACAAGGAAACTTTGCCGAAAAAGTTTCCTCGTGTAAGTCTTGACTATGCTTACATGTTTGTTTCTTTAAATTCCGCGTTGTTGCGTTGACAAATTGAGAATGAGAGCGAGAGTAAAATTTGAATACATATTCCGTTTTTGTCTTCCATTGCATTGCCATATAAAAAGAAAACGCACACATACCAACTAACACACTAACTTACACACTAATGGCAATTGCCATTAAACGATTTGTTATGCTTGCATACTTCTTTCTACGTGTGAAATGAATTTTTTGTTTCAAGTTTTCACTTCCGTCGACACTCCCGGAGTGCAACCCGCTGGTTTTTAAATTTTTTTTACATCTACGAATGCCGCTTGAACGCGACGTATGGGCATGCAAATGCCCAAATTGCAAAACGAAATTATTATCCTCGCACATAATTGTTGCCACTGCGCTCATTTTTGCTACATAGTGAACAGAAATCAATATTATGTTGCGTAGTGTATTGAATTCATACCGTCCGTCCGTATGTCATTTGATCAGCTGTTGAAATAGCAAAGCAAAATTATCTTACGACTGATTACCTCTTAAAGTTTTCTTTTTAACCATTTTTTCATTAATAAAAGTTTTATGTTTTATACAACATGACATTAATTAAAAATATTTTGTTGCAATTGAAAGCAACGGTAAAAATCAATTCAACACGATTACACAGCAGTCAAGATATACGAAATATTGGAATTTTGGCACACATTGATGCCGGTAATATTCTATAAATTAATTTGAAGTTAACGATAATCGCAATATGTGTAATACTTTAAAGGTAAAACCACCACCACCGAGCGTATGCTCTTCTATGCTGGTAGAACCCGTTCATTAGGTGAAGTTCATCGTGGTAACACCGTGACTGATTATCTAACACAGGAAAGGGAACGAGGCATAACAATTTGCAGCTCAGCGGTGGTTTTTCCGTGGAATGGACGAAGGTATTTAAATTAAGTTAAGCTGAATTGAGATCACTATTAATTAAAATAGAATCAACTTGTTGGATACTCCTGGTCATATTGATTTCACCATGGAAGTAGAGCAATCCTTGCATGCAGTCGATGGTGTCGTTGTTGTTCTAGATGGTACTGCAGGTGTTGAAGCCCAAACCGTTACTGTTTGGGCACAAGCAGAAAAACATCGTTTGCCCAAGATTATATTTGTTAATAAAATGGATCGTCCTGATGCAGATTTTGAACAGTGTGTATTGGACCTGTCGCAAAAGTTAGATGCGAATCCAATTGCCTTACAGTATCCAGAAAAGAATGAGAAGGGAAATTTAAGTAGGTTAAATATTATCCAAAGTATAATTTAATCTAAAATGTACTTGTAGGTATAATTGATATCGTAACGCTGCAACGGTGCATATGGAATACTGAAAGCCTTGGGCGTGAATACAAATTTTTACCACTTGATGATAATTCCTTACTGACTGCAATTCAAAAACGTCATGAATTAATTGATAAACTATCAGGAATTGATGACGAATTGGCAGATGTTGTTATAAGCACCGAAGGTTTCGATAAAGTTCCCAATTCTCTTATACTCACTGCTTTAATGCGTGGCACATTTCAGCAAAAGATAGTGCCAGTTATGCTTGGCTCAGCTTATAAGAATGTAGGAATACAGCTACTAATGGATGCTGTCATTAATTTCTTACCAGCACCACAGAAACGCAACCAATATTATGATTGCTTTGGGTAAGTCTTGCAAATTTACAATGAAACATATGTGATAGCATATTTTGAGTGCTTCCACTATTCTTACTGAAAAACCAAAAATTCTTCGGACCATCATTTTTTACTATATAAAATTAAATCCAACACGTATTTTTGTTTGTTCATTATACGTTTCCAAAATCTTTATGCGATTTCCACCCATGGACCTTTATACAACTGTGATTAGATAAGGAGGCGTGCTTTTTTCATGCAACTAAAACTAGTAAAATACTATAGCTTAGTATCTATATTGGACAATAGGACGTGACACTCTTCCACATAGGGAGAACAGCTAATGCTGTTTTATGACAGACATAAAAAGTTACCCCTGACCTTAGAAAATAAAATTTAGCACCTTACCGCGTCACCTAAGTTTCATTACATTGATAATATTTATTTATAAGGTTACTAACGCTATGATATTTGCTAGAAATGATTTTGTGGGTAAAGTCTTCAAAATAGTTCACGATAAACAACGTGGAGCTTTAACTTTGGTGCGTGTCTTTCGTGGTAGTTTGAAAAAAGGAATGCGTATAGTGGAATCAAGGGGCTCAACTGAAACTATTGGCAAAATTTACGAGCCATTAGCGGATGAGTATAAGGAAATAAATGAAGTGCACGAAGGAAATGTGGCAATATGTGCAGGATTGAAAGTAAGTTTGCAGAAGAAATATTTAAAAAAAAAAATAATTGACTTATTTTTTTTTACATAAACAGAACACATGTACTGGTGATTTACTAACGGCAAGTGCAACTGCATTGAAAAATGCAGAAAAACATCTGGAAGCAATGATCGGGGATACCACACATACAATGAATCCAAAACTTACCGACGAAGCTGGTAACCGTGAATCGGAGTTGATAAACAAGGGGTTCATAATTGAACCACAAATTCCGGACGCAGTCTATTTTTGCTCTATCGAGCCTCCTAGCATTTCATCACAAACTGCATTGGATTTGGCATTAAAGCAGCTGCAACGAGAAGATCCCAGCTTAAGGGTTACGTATGATACCACAACAGGGCAAACAGTTCTTGGAGGTTTTTTTTTATAATCATTGGCATTGTTACAAACTCAGTTGACTTAATTTTATTTTCAAGGAATGGGCGAACTACATATGGATATTGTAAAATCACGAATATTAACAGAATATAAAATTGATGTTGAACTAGGGCCGCTTCAAATTGCTTACAAGGAAGCTATTCAAACACCTTCTATTTTTATTCATGATATTGAAAAGGAAATTGCTGGTAATAAGCAGCTTGTCAAAATTACACTCGAATTAGTGTGCAACAATAAGGAAATTTTTAGGTATAGATCATAATTTTTTTGAAATGAAACGTTTTTTGTAAAATTTCTTAATTATAGTTTAGATAAATCACCTGAAAATATAAATAACTTAAATATGTTACGTCCGCGTACTTTGCAAGTAGTTAAAAAAGGTGCGCTCACGGCCTTAGAGCGTGGACCTCGAGTTGGTGGTCAGGTCGTAGAAACACAAATAAAATTGCATAATATTACAATTGCTAGAGGCACAGCGGATTCGTTTATCATGGCAGCAGCAGCACAATGCGTACAAAAGGTAGGGTATTAATAAATAAGCAATAATTTATCGTACTGTGTTATGATAATTGCATTAAAAGAAATCTATCAACTCTTGTGTTTGTGACTGACAATGGCTTAATTTGATGGTTATTGAAGATAAAGAAAACTTTTGGTATACAAAAAAAAAAAATATCTATAATATCTGTAAACCCTTATAAAAAGAATCAAAATCTGCGATTTGATTTTCTTTAAAGTTTCCATTTTTAGATAAAACTACAGGAATAGTTTTTTCAAACTTTCAAATTGGGCTCATGCCAAAAAATTTAAATATTTTTCTAGTGCACTCCAATCATTTTCTTACCATCAAATTTATTAATAGTTACTTTTCTTCCAATTATTACAGATTCTTTCTAATACTGGAACACGTCTCTTAGAACCAATTATGTCTTTACAAATAATTACTGCTTCTGAACGAGTCTCTGCTATTTTAGCAGATTTATCACGTAGACGTGCACTAATTAATGATGTTCTTCCCAAAGGTGATAGAAATAAGGTAAACTTATACATTTTTTTTTTCAACGTATAAAATCTTAAAGCCTTAAAATTTCTTTAGTTAATTCTAGTCAATGCTCCTTTAGCAGAGCTAATGGGATATTCCAGTGTTCTGCGTACCATAAGCTCTGGTAGAGCCAGTATGACAATGCAACCTTGTGGTTTTGCAAATATGAAAGCTGCTGATGAGGCTGTAGCCATAAGAAGAGCACAAGGACTTGAATAAGCAGCAATTTTCTCCGTGAAAGCACCGTCTTACTGTTTTGTTTAGAAAAAAAAAAAAAACGTCTAATAGAAGGCATTGGTTCATGGAGCCGCCTAAAGGAAGTTTTCGATTTAAAAAAAACTGATGAAATTTCATTTTCAAAAACTATTTTATGTATTTAAATGCGGTTTTTTATTTGAGAAAGTTTTTTGTATGTAATTTACGGACTTTTTTATAAAAAGAAACTGCTCTTATCCTTAAAGTTTCTGACAAAGATTTTCCAACCTAAACCTTGTTTACTCTATTGGTTGGAAAATAACACAGGACCATGAACACTTTTTTTTTGGCTTACCAATATCGCATACAAATTTTCGATAATATTTTCAGTCGCTGAATTTGAATTCAGTTTCCGTTTTACAAAGTTTTCTTTAAAATTTTATTGTGAAATATGTTCGATTTTAGTTTTAATATAATTAGCATAATTCATATTTAAGTTGTAAAATAAAGTTTGTCTTAAATTAAATGTGTAACTTAAGTTCACAAATTATGTATTGACTATGGAGAAGGTGTTTTTGCTTTAATGCAGTGAATAAGGAGAGCTAAAATGATTACACATAAGGTAAAGAACAAAAATCGGTTGTGAAAATGATATATGCGATATTTCAAATGGTTTTAAAGAACTCAATATATTTTAAATTTGTAGTCAAAAGGCTGCTTTATCAATAGCTTGTTAACTTGGATTTTAAATAAAATTAAATTGTCTCCCAAATAACATACATATAAGATTTAATTAGTTCGGTTTGATCAATCGCATTGTGATAGATTTGATTTTAATTTTTATTTACTCAAAAATTCACCTGCTTTAAAGAAACAACAAAAATACATACGGAGTAAAAAAATCATAGCAACCTTACGAAAATAAATAAAAAAAATATTTATTTCCTTTAAATATAGGGAAATTAAAGCAATAAGCATTTTCCTTTTTTAATTTGTGTTTTAACATAAAATTTCAAGTTCCTTATCACTTCACCATAAACGCAATTTAAACAAAAATAAAAATATAAATAAAAATGGCATTTTCAACGCAAAAAGACTTTTTTCACGTGCCTTTCATGAACCAAACAATGGAGTTTGAATGCAGAAAAGCATGTGTTAAACTAAAGAGCTATGAATCTACAGTAGATGACCGTTCATGGGCCATGAATGAAGCGGAACCGTCGCGGTTCTTATACGATCTTGTTAAATGCAATACCCCGGTGAGTGTTAAATTAGTAATTTCATAAAAAAAATACCGAAACAAAAATCGACAAATTTAATTTGCAAAAAAAAAATTAAATTATTTTGTGATATATCGTAAATTAAATTACAAATAATTAGTGAAAGTTTTGCTATAAATTTGCGGAGAAATAAAAGTTCATCTGAAAGTAAGAAATAAATGAAAAAGATATCCTTGCTGGCGGGTATACTTTGGTGGATGCGTGCTGATGACGCTAGTGTTCATTTCAAACTTTTATAGACAGTTTTCGAGTTTTTCAAAGTTTTTGAACTTGTCCAAAATTTTTCAAATTTTTTAAACTTTTTTCGACTTGTTCAATGAATTTCAACTTTTTAAACATTTTTGACTTATTCATCATATTTGGACTATTTCAACATTTTTCAACATTCAGTTTTCGACTTTTTAAAAATTGTTTGGATTTTCCAACAGTTTTCATTTCAACATTTTTCGACTTATTCAAAATTTTGTTGAATTTTCAAACATGTTATTAAATTCACAAATCACACAAAACTTTCGGCAAGCAGTGCCAAATTTAAGTAGAGGCATAAGAAGAGCTTGTAATGAGCAGGCTTTACGTATGAATGTTTTTGTTTCGGTAATCCTGAAATATGAAATTAAAAGATATTATTTAAAACTAAATGTTTTTCTTTAATTTCAGATTACTGATTATGAACCAGACGAGGATGAACCAACAGTTTCATCCGTTAATCGTGATAGAAATCGTACAACTCCTAGTGATAGTGGCGGTGGTCCCGGTGGGGGTGTGTCCAGTGCCAGTGGCCTCAGTCGCGGTGTTGCCAGTGGCAGTGGTCTCGGTCGCAGTGGTCCCAGTGGCAATGTTCCCGGTAGCAATGTTCCCAGTGGCAGTGGTCTAGGTCGCGGTGGTCCTAGTAGCGGTGGAGGTGGTCCTAGTAGCGGTATTCTCGGTGGTCCAAGTAGCGGTGGTGGTGCCAGTTTCGGCGGTGATGCCACAGATGCAAAGCAACCTTCAGCACTAAAAGTTATGTCATATCATTCTGCTGCTGGTCCCTCTAATATTAACCAAGCAAGTTGCATATTCCAAGCTACAAGGATCCTACTTGTATTATTAATTTTGATTTCATTTTTAATACTTTATTTATATTTAGGACTTATATGGACAACTAAACGGAGCCGATAGCGTTTTAGAATGTGCAAATAAAAACCTTTCTATACTAAACGAACTCTTAAATGATAAAAAAGAATTACAAAAACAATTAGAAGTCTCAAATGAACGCTTGCAAACTGCTCACGAGGAAAATGATAAAATTAAAAATATTATGGATTCAAAATTCGACACGAGTCACAGCAAAGATTTTCATAATAAAATTCAAAAACTGGCATCATCTGGGAAAATAAGCAAGAGCGAGGAGAATGAGCTACTTAGTATATTTTATAAAATTGAAGACATGTACAAGTCCTATGAAGTGTCACAGGCAGAAAACTCTATTCTTAAACGTTTGTCTGAAAAGCTCGCCCAACGCGCTACACTAAACAGCATACCAAGCGAACCGGAAACTAGCAAGGACATTCAGTATCTACAAAATGAAGTCAATACCATGCGAAAAGAGCTAATACTGCTTCGGAAAACAGAGGATGATAGGCTAAAAATTAATCAAGATGCAAGCAAAGCCAAAGCAATTGCAGATCAGGATGCTGGAAAGCTTATAGCAGTTATGGAAGAACGCAACGCATTACGTGAGAAATGTAAAACTTTCAAGGATCTCGAAAAGAAAATACGAGAATTGCAGAAAAAAGCTGCAGAAGCCGATAATCTATCAAATGGATTATCTAAAGATTTAGGCAACCAATCCGGTTATATTTGCGAAATGGAAAATGAAATGCAGCGCATGCAAAAATATTACGAAGATGAAATGCAGAAACTCAAGTACTGTGAGGAATTATTAAAGGTATGATTATAAATCTATTAATCATATTGAAGTAAATTCCCAACATATGACACATCGAAAAGTGTTTATCAGCAGTAGAAAATCCCAATGCATCGATGCTTGTTTTCCTTGGTTAAAAAAAAGGTTAGACCTCGGCATAAAAGGGACTTCCGTAATTTTTTTTTTATTTAATTTTATACGTTTACTGTAAATGTTTTAAGGTAACGAAAAACTTTGTTTAACAACCAATAGTTTTTATTTACACCTCCAAAAATTACGTTTAAAATTTGGACTCCTAGTGTTAGATGCGCTGAGGCGCCGTCATGTCAAGTATTTAAAATTGTGAGAATATGAAAAACAAATTAGCAACCATGAAAGGAGCATGCGGGATGTATATGCCTTGATATTTGGAAAATATCCTTCGTTTAACTCTGGTATGAAATCAGATTTAAAAAAAATGCAAATGAATGAAAATGAAAATTGACCAAATTGAACATTATAGAAATACCTCTATTTTGCCAGCTCAGCATGATTTTCTTAAAAATCATTCAACTGTGGAAAATTATTGGAAAGTTCCACCATGATACCAGAAACAAAATCAAATGAAAACATCATGATAACGATTTTTGCAAAGAAAAAGGCTACACGAATAGTATACTGGAACGCTCAAAGCATCTTCCAATGCTTTCGTATTCATCAAAGATCTTGGAGCTAAGTGAATGCCGATGGACAAGTAATGGGGAACATATCACTCCCACAGATGAAAAATGTATATTCTTGGGATATGATAATCTACAAATTGGAAGCGTAGGATTCCTTTTGTATATTGATGAATCACAATCGCTTGTAAAGTTGCATCAGATTTCTTCCAGAATAGTTACAGTACGATTCCAAATAAACTTCTTAAAATATCAAATACAAAAAAGTTTTTCCACCAACACCTGACATTAATCATACATAGATAAATCTGAAAAACTTGATCCACGATAACTTTTTGTTTCCTGCATAAAAGAAAATTTTATTGGTATAGCGATAATACCTTCGATCAAATCGATGAGAGACGCAAAATCAAAATTCAGCACGGCAACACCCGAAACCCATCAAACTAAAGCCATCCTAGAACAGTTCTATAGATGAAAAAGGCTCGTAAGCACAAATAAGCCCTTTACGTTGAATCAAAAGTAAAAACGGCCTACTACTAATAATCGAATTCACACAATTAGATGTTGGTATGAGCATTTCAGCTGCATGCTGAATCTCAAATACGATGGTAAATGAACAGCAGAAATTGTTACATCTTCGCTTAAAGATTTGACATTGGCCTTCCACTAAATTAAATTAAAAAAATCATCAAGTTATGACAACATGCATTAAAAGTTATCCCAATTTTGGTGGCGCAACTGTATCGTCCCTTATTTGAACCCATTTGGAAAGAAGACAGACTACCTGATGAATGGCTTGAAGAAGCGACAGCTCTTCGTAAACTGTTGCTTCGACTTAAGTATTTTACGCAGCAGACGACTATCGACTACGATAGGCCTTCGTAAACTGTTGCTTCGGGTTTTGAACTTTATAAAGCAGACAGCAATAGCTGACTATCGACAGCAACAGTTTTTTTTAGCAAATTGAATCGCTGAATCCAAATTTTTAATTTTTCAAATAATTCCACACAGCTCCACTTACAGAAATATCTTTTTGGGGTAGCCAAGGTCGGTTAATGAGCTTGCCTTCCCCAATAAATACATAGTACAAGAAGACCGACCGTCGATTATTATGATCATATGAGTAAATTAAAAAAAAATATGGCCTACTTGTGCTATCTCATTCTTTACATAACAGATGCTCTTGTTATTTCCATAATATCGCATAATAAAAAATTGGTTTTTAATAGGAGGTGAAAGTCGACCCAGTTCGGCTTCAGTTGTAGTTTAGAATAATATAAGCTTTTCTACAGAATTTCATTATGATAGCTTGCATAGTTCAGTAAAGCGTTTAAAGTAAGTTTCTTACATGGGATGGCACTACGCTCACTAATGCACCTCCAGCCAGCTTTAGTCTAGTGCTATATGAAATTTTGTTGTGCAATCCCGTCGATTTTTGATCTAGTAAAAGTTTATCATATCAAATTTCAATATGTTTGCTCGTTCACAAAGTATAGCCCATAAAGTGCCACGCCGACTGGTGATTTTTTGTACACTTTTAGTTCAGAGAAACAATAATAAACTTAAAATTAAGTTTATATATTTTTGTGTATATATATGGGAGGTGTCCCGCCCACTGATTTAATCCAATTCATTTGAAAAATTTATAGTAACAGACATCCTCGTACTAAACTTCACACTCACATACCAAACTCATAACATAGCATTACCTATGAAGTTTTTTTTGCCTGCATTCCACAGCAAGTGGACGTGTCTTATTAAATTTCATAAGGATTACATTATTAGTTATACCATTAAAACATGTCGTGCAGTTCAACATTCTTCAACGATTTTTTACAATGTAAGAACCTATCTCAAAGAGTATCATCTCGAGAATTTATTTGAAGTTTTTGATTTTTTTTTCTAAATGCTGCCAATTTCGGACAGGCCACTGATCCGCTTGTTGAGTTTTATTCCATATATATACAATCTGAGCTCGTTTAAGTATGTCTAACACTCAATATATTTATATATATTTTAGTGCCAATTGCAAGAGCTTAAAGAAGAACTTTGCCGAGCCAATTGTAAAGCCCATAAAGCAGATTGTCTTCAAATGGAAATTGGATGCCTACGTAATGAACTATTAAAGCGTGAATTAGCAATTGGTGACTATGATTGTCAATACAAACAGCTTATGGTAAGTCGATTGTGTTATCAAAATCAAGTCATTATCTTATATGACAATGAAATATAAATTTTTTAAGCATAAAGCCAAATCGTTTAAGTCCTGCGGCTATCGCCTACTCAAGCAATTGCCCGAAGCTGGCCAGGATAATTGCGTGTCAGATAATTGCTTGTCAGATTAATATTATGATCGAAATGCCCATTTTTTTCAAAATTATACTTGTATCTATATATTATACATTTACATTGTTATTAAATCAGTTGTTAATAAAAATTTAATTGTCATTGAGAAATATGTTTGTTTTGTTATTGTGTCAAAATTCTTTGGAGAATTTTCAGATGCTTAAATGGCTAAAAAAACCCGCGAATTACCATATGGTCAGCTTCAAATTGCATGGCTTGATTCAATCTTTGGCTTTATGTTGCTTCAAAACTGATCAAATATGTATACATTTATATACTTACTCGATATTAGTTCGTTATTGACGAATTGCGAAATCAAAACTCTGTTGAGATACAAAACTTGCAAGATACACAAACTCAGACTTGCAATGATAATGTCGAAGACTTAGCATTTTTTGCCAGCGCAACAATAAGCGAAATAATGAAAGAGTTGAACAGGCGTGGCTTTTTCCCAGTGTCGACACAAATAAGGGATCCAAGTGGAGTAATTCAGAAAGAAGGTGATTTTGAACAAATAGGAGATGGCAGTAGTGAAAAGGCTGATGGAACCTTTGTGATTGATAACAAAGATATAAGCAGCTCATTCGAAGAACGAAAAAAAACGTTAGGTGATATTGATGTTACTAATATTGTTGATGTTGACGAATGTAAAAATCACTTGGAGAATGCTCTAAACGAACTCAAGAAATTGGAAGATAAATATGAAGATTTGAAAAGAGATTCAGCAACTTTGAAAACAGAAAATCAACGACTTAATGAAACCTTGAAAGAAAAGGAAAAACACTTGGACAAGATTTCGAGTAAAGTTGGCCAACTTGATAAAGAAATAGATAAGCAAGGCAAAAATACTGAAGAGGTTGGAAAGGATTTACGACAGTCGATTCAACTAGTAAAAGACATAAGTGATATTCAGACGAAAAACCAACAGTTAACAAATGAAGTTAATCTTATTAACTCACGTGACGATCAAAAGATCATTGATGACCTTCGAAAGCAGTTGAAGGAAGAAATGGAAAAAAATGCACGTTTGATCAAGGAAAATGAAGAATGTCGAAAAACGTTAAAAGACCGAGGCATATCTCCACCACCTGTGATTGATTCAAGCAAACCAGGTAAGAGTGATAAAACTGAACCGGGTGACAAGAGTGGTCCAGGTAAGGCGGGCGATCCAGCCGTCAAAGTTGGCGAAGTTGTTGGCAAACCAGGTGCTCCGACTGAACCAGGTGCTAAGGCTGGTGGTGGTACAGGTAAAGAAGGAAGTTCAGGCCCACAAGGTGGAACTGGTCAAAAAGATAAAGATGCTGGTGGCAAAACAACTGATCCTGGGACAAAAGTTGGGGAAGTTGGTAAGCCAGGTGACGCCAGCAAGCCAGGTGAAGCCAAGAAAACGGGCGAAAAAGGCAAAACAGATGATGGAGGCAAAACAGGGGAAGCCAGCAAACCAGGTGAAGCCAAGAAAACGGGCGAAAAAGGCAAAACAGGTGAAGAAGGCAAGCCAGATGATGGAGGCAAAAAAGGGGAAGCCAGCAAGCCAGGTGAAGACAGCAAGCCAGGTGAAGCCAGCAAGCCAGGTGAAGCCAGCAAACCAGGTGAAGCCAGCAAGCCAGGTGAGGCCAGCAAGCCAGGTGAAGCCAAGAAAACGGGCGAAAAAGGCAAAACAGGTGAAGAAGGCAAGCCAGATGATGGAGGCAAAACGGGGGAAGCCAGCAAGCCAGGTGAAGCCAAAAAAACGGGCGAAAAAGGCAAAACAGGTGAAGAAGGCAAGCCAGATGATGGAGGCAAAACAGGGGAAGCCAGCAAACCAGGTGAAGCCAAGAAAACAGGCGAAAAAGGCAAAACAGATGATGGAGGCAAAACAGGAGAAGCCAGCAAACCAGGTGAAGCCAAGAAAACGGGCGAAAAAGGCAAAACAGGTGAAGGAGGCAAAACAGGAAAACCTGCCACCCCCAAAGCAGGTCCTGATGGGAAACCTGGTGGCAAACCTGGAGGTGGTGGCACTGGTAAAGCTGATGGTGCTGGGACTGATCAAACAGGACCAAAACCTGGCAAAAAAGGGGATCAGAAACAAGGCCCTGTTGAAAAAGAAGGCTCGCCAGCTAAAACTGATGTAACTAAAGTTGGTGAAGTCGAAGCTATTGATGTTGATGAATTGGAAGCGGAGAAAGATGGCCCGCCTGGTAAAACTATGACAACTACGGTTGGCGATACCGAGGCTACAGAGATAGAAGAAGACAAAGAAGGTAGTGATGAAGATATTCCAACTGGTGATGGTAGACAACCAGTTACACGCCCTGCAGGAAAACCTGATACTGGTACTGGCAAAAAGACTGATAGTAAAAAGGGACCATCAGGCGAGACTGGTGGCCCGACTGCGAGCCCACATGGCGGTTCGACGCAACAAAAAGGCCAAGAAAGTGGCGGAAAAGGCGGGGTTATGCCAGCTGGCAAACCTGGCAAAGGTAAAACTCAGGAACAAAACTCTGTGTATGAATTATTTGTCGAAAAAAATGTTACAAACCTTTCGAATAATTTGAAGATTGGGCATAGTTTGGAACAAGAACTAAAGAAAATACTCGAAGATTTTATTTCGGAATGTGGCTACTGCTTGTGCAAATGTAGTTTACCTAAAAGCAAATTCTATGCTATTTGTCATAAGATATTGCATAATGGAATAAATACCCTATCATTTAGGGAAATAGCGTATTTGCATAAGAAACTTTTTATTGCTGCAGAGAAATTGCATCCTGGATGCTTACTAAGCATGATCCTAGCCGATCAGTGTGGTATGCAACAGGACAATGGTGAAGATAAGAAACTTAAATGTTGTACGTGCAAGAATACCTTGTGTTGTATTAACTCAGAGGAAATGCTAAAAGAAAAAGGTTTGTTAAACATTTTATTAAGTTTATTCTCCACAAACCACATGTTGTTTTCTACATTAATAGTGTATAAATTGGAACGAGATATTGAAAAAGCCAAAGAATATTTAGACCATTTTAAAACACGTCCACAGCAAACCTATCGCAAACCTTGTAATCGCGATGATAATGGCTGCGAAGTTGAAAGGTAGGTATGCTTCATATACTTACAACTTAATCTAGTTACTGACAGTGACGTAGCGTGAAAAAACAAAATGAAAATGTAAAAAAAAAAATTAAAGTTTTCGGGTTTTCTCTTCCTTAACACTTATTTCATCAAACATTAAAAAAGTGGATAATCGGATTAAAATTTACTAAAAAACAAAAAATTGAATAAAATTATTAATATTATTTGTACAACTCAATGAATACGAGGATTATTTTGGCGCCCAGAGCCTACGGTACCCTTCGCTACGCCACTGGTCACTGAATATAGAAAGCGCCAGCTAAGTGGTAGTCTTCTAGTTTTGAAATACATAAAGAATGATGTAAAAATTAATTGAAAATATTGTCTTAACATTTTTCTTTTATATATTAAATGCAGATCCACACAAAGTTCCAGCCAAGCGGCAAACCTTTCAAAATGCAATAGTAAGCAGCTAAGGCATTTGAAGGTAAGACTGTAGTCCTTTTTAAAATACGAATATTAATAATATCATTTCTTTCAGGCTCGCATTTTGAAATGCTCTGACCTATTGCGGTAGATAATAGGTTATATGTGTCTGTGATGATTAAAATGCTTAGAATTTTATAGATTTATTGCAGTTTCTGATTAAATATATTTTTGTGGAATGTTCTCAAAAAGTAAGAAATAATGAAAAATTGAGAAAGTAACCTTAGAAAAGAGTACAGACTTCTTGATGCATGTATATAGATGCTAGCTAAACTAGATACAAATTTTTATTATACATTCTTATGATAGTAAAAACTTGAGTCTAGATTATTCATAAAATTACAGCCATCTATAGACATGCGCTTTTGTGTTTGAATGTTACTAGTGTAGTGTTATTATTTCAAATGAGTTTGTTCAAAGAACGAACAAATTATTTGAAATAAAAATGCTTACCAAGTGCGCACTTAGGGTTTGTTTTGTCACTCTTCATTTAAGTTATAATCGAATATTTGTTTAAAACAAGCTCTTAAAACTTAAGTTAAACAACTTAAGTGAATCATTGAGAAAAAACCCTTAACTCAAGAAGTCTGAAACTGATTTATTTTTGTAAGAGGACTCTTTTTTAAAAAAAAAAACCTATTGCATTGGCAATTTAAATTTTTTTTTTGTTTTTGTATAAGAAACTATGTTACAATGAACTGTTATAATGTTTATAAATGTAGCGTTTAAAATTTCACTAAATTTTTGGCAAAAGAAATTAAAAGAAAACTTCATGTTTCAAAACTTTACATTTTAAAAGTTGCGTTTTATTTTAATGGGAGCGTAGAGGCCTAAAGCGCCACTCTTAACTTTTTTGAGCTTTCTACATTGATCGAAGAGGAGGTAATAAGTCTAAGAAAGTGAATTTCTTTCAAGGTGTATTTGAGAAAAATTAATTTTTGTTCCAACCTGGGCGCAGGCTAACAGGACAACATATTTCAATTCAATGTGTCGAACGTCGCGCATATACAGCGCAACAGAAACTTGGAATTCTTCTTGAAGTTACTGACGTCACAGCTGTCGCGGTAAACATTGTTATAATAGTGTGATGTTCCATTGAAAACTGATCTGACGCAAAAAAGATGAGCCCGATGGAGCACCAGAGTGCTATGAGAAAAAAATTCGGACCAGTTCACATATTTGTCACAGCAAACTACGAGCATTTAGATAATTCCTCCCTATCAATGTTCCACCAAGAAAATAAATAGTTTTTGTAAAAGCCTTCATAAAGACGTTACAAGAATTAAGGATCAACAGTTAGCTAAATTATAGATAATAGCACCAAGTCTTTGACTTACCCTGTTCCTTTGGCGTGTTTTTAAAATGTTGCACAAACAAACGGATTATATCATTCACTGTTAAATATTCAGGAACGCAAATTAAAAATTCCTCAATTAGAACTGGCTTTTTGGAGGTTCTTAATTATTTTACTGAACCTTGAGCCTTAAGTGACCTTTGAGCCAATGAAGTGAAAATTTCTGAGCTTGAGATCCTTAGCAAGAACTGCAACAAAGCATAGTCCAAAACCAAAGATTACGAACCAATCCTTTGCCCAAAACTATTTCTGTTGGGTGCAGTGTTGCCAGATTTTTTCCAAAAAACTAAATTTATAATTCGCAGCAAAAACTAAGTATGGTACCACTGTTTTGTAATTCATTCGGTATTTTTCTAAGCAGGTAACACGTCATAAGTCCGCTCTTACACGCAGAAATTCTTTTCGAAAAACTCTTCTTTTTTGTTGGCAAGTGGGGAAAAACGAAAGGATCGAGCTACAGAATTGGTCGTTTGTCGCAGAATCAAAACAAAAATGACAAAAGAGAATGAAAAAGAATTTCTTTCACCGAATTTACTAGTGTAAACCAGCTCTAACTCATTGTTTACACAAGAAATGATTTGTCCAAGAAATACTTGTCTATTGTCAACGTTTACACACAGAAACTGTTTCCGAAAACTCTTCTTGTTTGTTGGCAAGAAGGGAAAACGAAAAGGTGGTGCACAGAATTTGCCGTACTCGGAAATTCTCTTTTGCTTTGTTCGTTAGCTTTGACTTAACGTTTGTTTGCACAAAAGCACAAAGAAATTCTAGTTTTCGTGTGTAAGCGCAAAACAAATTCACAAAAGAGTTTTTTCACAAAATTTCCTTGCTTTAACGTTGATTCCTTTTTGCGATTTTTTTTTTTTTGCTTTTGCGACAAATGACAAATTCTGTACCTCGATCCTTTCGTTTTTCCCCAAGAAACAAAAAGAGTTTTCGAAAAAAATTTCCGAGTGTAATCAGCTCAAACAAAAGTAATTGATCACCATAATGTAAAAGATTTTTAACTTATAACAATCCTGATATTAAACATATTTCGACATTCCTTTTTCGGCCTTCTGTCAATTTTCGAATGTTAACCAAAAACAAGGCACAATAAGAACGTCAATAAGAAAGAATTAAAACAAAATTGACAAGTGCGCAAGCAGAAAATCTTCTGGTTGTGTTTTTTCTTCTGTAAACGAGAGTTCGCTAACTAGTCGTAAGTTTTCGTGGGTGTTGCCACCAACCATCAGCATAAGAAAAAATTAAAAATCTTTCAATTTTGTAATCGGAATTTATCAGCGCATAATAAACCGAATGTTTATGTTACATACAAACAAACAAGCGAATCAAATTCAAACAATTGTGGAATTCCGTGCGTCGCGCCCGTCTCCACCCCTTTCACAATAGTTTCTGTTGCTCGTTTTGTTGCATGGAACGCGGATGTTCGTGGTGCTCGGTGACCATCAACAGAAGCAGATATAGGAGAATAGTACAATACAAACTACAGGGTGTGGTTGAAAAAAACGATCAGCAAAATTCAATTTGACACTGGACCGACGCATACGCTAGTTGACCGATTTTTAATTTATTCTAATCGTGGACGCTGTTTCGGGTACAAAAATAAATTCGTATGCAAAGTATTTGAGTGGCTCTTGTGGTTGTTGTTGTTAGAGTGGCAAAATTTTGTAGATTTGGCAGAGTTTTATAGCAGGCAAAAGTGTGTAAATTTTCGCCAAAAAAAAAACAAAAACGGAGAAGGAAAATTAAAATAAAATCCAAAACAAGCGGCCGTGGCAGCTCGTAGAAGGAAGAAAAAGAAAAACGAAGCAGCAGCATAGTAAAGAAATGATTCAGAGACTGTGCGGCAACGATGTCCCGGCTCGCTGATTACTTTGTGGTTGTCGGTTATGATAACGATAAGGAACGTAAGTACAATTGTCTAAATGGAGTGAGTGTTGAGTTAGGAAAATTAATTGTTTTACAACTTCAAATTTAATCTTTTTGTTTTTAGGTACGGACGCCGTAAATATCCAGCTATCATGTGGCAAAATAGTGCAACGTTTTCCTGAAAAAGATTGGCCTGATACTCCATTTATTGAGGGTATCGAATGGGTAGGTCTTTGGTTACTTCTAAAGTACAAAAAAGTTTTAAGCTGGCAAAACCAGCGCCAGTAGATTCCACGATGAAAACAAGTTCCGAAGGAGTTGTTCTGATGGTGGATTACGTTTCCAGAAAATCTTCGAATTGATATTCTGAAAGTTATAGGATAAAATTATTTAATATTTTGCTTCTATTGAGAGGTAAAATGATAAAACGACCAATATTCAAAAATTTATCAATAATCGCTATTCAGATGCGACATTAAATTCAACATTAATTGAAAGGACTATAAAGTGGTGATTAAAAAATTTAAGTCGACCTAAAATGGGTTTTTTTTTTAAATACATATAACTAAAATAATTTAGCAATTAAATTTGCTATAAAAAACAACCTACATAAATATCTTATTCAATGTATGAAACCAAATATCAGAAGAAGCATGAAAATTCAAAAATTTTATTTAATAAGCATATGAATAACAAATACTTTTAATATGTAATTACACTAATTAGTAATAAAAGTAAAACTAAAATTTTCACGCTGCTTTTTCTGATAAACAGTTGATTACATATAAAAAAAAGTACCGAGGCTTTTTTTTGTAGCAAATTTAATGAGCTTCCGAGATAATCACATAAAATTTAAATCGACTATATTGCCCCTTAAAGGTTAATTTTCCTTATATTAAATTCCGTAAAATTTGGAATATCAATTTTTGGCTCATCTGGATCTGAAATCAACTATCAATAAGAAAACTTTTTTTTAGACAAATTCTCATGCACACGTAATACTTTAAAAGAGCACAAACCATTTTTAATTTCTTAAGCTAAAGATTGTATCCAGCCACTTTTGGTAAAATTAACAATTTCCAAAATAAAAGGAAAAAAATTTAACGTTGACCCCTTAATAAAAGCAGGTAGCCCAGTAATTGTGTTCTGCAAACTTCTGTTTAGAAATCTTGCAGAATAGAAAACCACAATCAGCACGATTTATCGGATTTTTATACGAAAATATTGCTAAGTACTGTGGGAAGATTATTGTAACTGTAACTAATATTTAAGGTGTTTTTATAGAGTGTTATATCCAAAAACGATGAAACGTCAAAAATTGCATCAAATCTGACGACGTTGCTAAAGTTTTATTATAAAAAGGCTAACAACGCAAAAGCGCTTGCAACTTCTGGAAATTTACTAAATTCACTAAAATTTCAATTTCAAGTTTCATTGCTTTTTGCATTTATGATTTGGCTACTTTTGAATTATTGTGAAAATATGTGAATTCTTATGTAGATCAACCTAAGTGTGCACTCTAAATAAAATTTTTACAATCTAATTTATGCTCCTTAACATAGAAGCCATACTGTGTAAATTTCATGAGAATCGATTTACATGTCTTTGAGAAAATGCTATTTTTAAAATATTTTTGTATGAGAGCCACCCTAAATATGCACCCTAAATAAAAATTTTATAGCCTATGACATCCGCCTGATTAATACTAACGTACTGTAAAAATTTCATCACGATCAGCTGGATAGTTTCCGCGTCCATAACGGACAGACAGACAAAAAATGAATTTTATATAATAGATGTCTGATATAAACAGGGATCAAACATGTCAAAAATCTTACAATGCTTAAGCACTTGAGCCAACCCGTTTTTAGTATTTCTGACTAGACATTGCCTTAGGATCTGCGCTCTTTAAAGATGTAGGGAGTAACAATCTTCAAATGGGGTCGTGCTAATTGGGTTGATATTTAATGTTAATTTTGTCATATACGATTGAATTTTACCCTACTAACCTCTTAATAGCGCTGGCGGAGGCATTAAGAGATCAACAACTCTTGAAGTTCTGAGCACATCGAATTACAAATATGCTATGAAACTTAGTTTTTTTTTTTTTAACTACAATAATTTGTTTTATCCGATGTTCAGTTTTGTCAACCTCTTGGCTGGAATTTGTCATATGAGAAACAAGAACCAAAATTTTTTACATCTGTACTCACCGACATCGATGCGAATAAACATTATTGTGCTTGTCTGAGCTTTCATGAGACTTTAGCTATAACATTAAATAAAATCGTCGACGAAGAAGATGAAAATGTTTCAAACTCAAAATTTGCAGCCAATATATCACAGCCAAGCAGTAACTCGATTATCTCGCATCACAGTGTTATGTATGCACCAAAATGTTTAGTGCTGATATCGCGCTTGGATTGTGCTGAGACTTTTAAGGTTCGTACATAGATGTTTGAATTCTTATTTGAATGATTTATTAAGTTATTTGTGGATGTATTATTTTCTTTTTATTCACTTTCTATTCAGAACTGCTTGGGCACTATATACACTGTATATATTGAGAACTTACCGTATGCCTTGGAGACTTTAATTGGAAACATTCTTGGTTGTATACAAGTGCCACCACCTGGCGGACCACAAGTACGTTTCTCGATTGGAGCAGGTGATAAACAATCATTGCAACCACCGCAATCGCTTTCTTTGCCAGTGACAAGTTCATCTGTTTACTTTGTATTTAAACAATTAGGTAAGTTCAATAGAATGCAGCAACTGATACAAAAGTAAAAATTTGTTGAATTTAATATATATTTTAAATTTTATACATAGGCATAAAGAACGTACTTATATTGCTTTGTGCTGTTATGACGGAAAATAAAATTCTATTCCATTCGAAGAGTTATTCACATCTTACTGAGAGTTGCAAAGCTCTGGTGGCTCTTATGTACCCATTTAGGTAAAATTTGATTTGTTATAATAAATGCTCTATTTAAATAAAAATTAACGTTAAGATTAAGATATTTAAAATGAAAATTGCTGCATAATCATAGCTAAACTATATATTTTTGATCAATACCCAGTGAACATTATATCTCAATTTAATTTAATTCAATCTTCTGTATATAAAAAAAAACTCTTGAATCTACAAAATATAAATTCAGTAAAAGAAATGATTTATAAACCTTTATTTTTCATTACATTTCAGGTATACACATGTTTACATTCCCATTTTACCAGCTCCTTTAATGGAAGTACTTTCTACACCAACACCATTCATTATGGGAATACACAGCTCCTTACAAGGTGAAATATCTGAACTATTGGATGTTATAGTTGTTGATTTAGATGGTGGTCTAGTGACAATACCAGAGGCACTTTCACCGCCGGTACCCGTGCTGCCATCTCCCTTGTGGGAGAATATTCAGGAATTATTAACAATGATATTATTTCCAAATTTATCGCAAGCAGATCTTGCCTTTCCGTCAATAGAAAAACCAACAAACTATCCAAAGTCAGAACCATTAATCGACAAAGAACTACGTGCGATATTCATGCGTTTATTTGCCCAACTATTACAGGGGTAAGTTTCATATTGAATTTTATTCTTTCAAGGAAACATAATTTAAAAAAAATATTTGCATTCTTAAAAAGTTATCGCTCGTGCTTGACGCTTATACGCATTCATCCAAAACCGGTAATTACATTTCATAAGGCTGGGTTTTTAGGTGCACGCGATTTAATCGAGAGTGAATTTCTGTTTCGTGTTTTGGATAGCATGTTTTTTACAACTTTTGTTAATGAGCGTGGACCACCATGGCGTCCATCAGATGCTTGGGACGAGCTCTATAGTTCAATGAATGAAATTATCAAATCCGAATCTAATAATAGAAATTTAGTAAGTGATTACTTGTTCAATATTTCATAGATTTAGAAGTAAACAGTTTAATTCTTCATCATTAGATTTATACACATATTCAAGAATTGGGCAAAATTTTATACGAAAATGAATTTCCTAACCAACAAACTTATGCACAAAAAGTATTACGTCCTCCAGAAGGTTCTTTCCATCGCATACATCAACCGTCATTCCCACGTATTAATACAGATAAAGTTGAACTGATTATTAGTGATGGAATGCGCAAGAATTGCATTTCACAGCGTTTTTCAGCCATAAAAAATCAAAATCGTATCATTCCAATGGGACCACGTCTTCCTGAGGTCTTAGATGTGCGTCCTAATATATTGAATTCAGCACGTAGATTGGAGGTTAGTGCTGGCATTTTAAATATTCAGTAAATAATTAAAAACAAAATCTTACAATCATTTTAAGGTTTTGAAAACTTGTGTGGCTTACATATTCGAAAACAAAATAGCAGATGCCCGCAAACTTGTGCCAGCTGTAACAAGAACCTTAAAACACAGGGATGCACGTTTGATACTCTGTCGTGAACTTTTCGGCTATGTACATGGAAATAAAGCTGTACTTGATCATCAGCAATTTGACTTAATAATTAAGTATGTTAAATTTACCTTCTTCATAAGCTTAAAAAATAAATAATTTTTGTTCATCTTTATAGATTTATGAATAAAACTTTACAAAATGCCTCCGGTATTGATGAATATACCGTTGCTGCTGCTTTGCTGCCAATGTCAACAATATTCTGTAGAAAACTGTCTACTGGTATTATGCAGTTCGCGTACACATGTATACAGGATCATCCAATATGGAAGAATTTACAATTTTGGGAGTCAACATTCTATCAAGATGTACAAGCACAGATTAAAGCCTTATATATGCAACATAGGCGCTTGAATGAAAACAATAAGGAATCAAATTGCATATTGGATGATGTGCCGTTGGAGGAACCTTCGGCGCTGGAAATAACAGCAGAACAAATGAGAAAGGGACCAAGTATAGAAGACGAACAAAAGAAGGTATGCGAAATGATTATAATCATAGTAATTTTATGAATAACTTTTGTTTAGGAATTTGCTCAATCTGAAGAGTCTACACTTTATAGTCAAGCGATTCATTATGCAAATCGTATGGTTTCCTTACTTATACCTCCAGACGTTAATGCAGTGGGGCATAAACCTAAGCCATCATTTCGCTTGGACGACAATCAGAGTGTATCAAACAGGTAAGCTAGACAACTTTTTCTATTTTAAAGTTAAATTTTAAGCAGCTATGGGCAAAATTTTTTAAGCTAGAGCCAAATGAAAATAAATTTGAAGAAAGCAAACACAAGTTGCAATACAATATTTGAGCCGCCCAGTTGCAAAACCAGTTATGTACCTTAAAACAGAATTGTGTATAAATGTCAAATTTTGTTTCTGCAGCTCGTACACATACTTAATATGACCTTAATAGATAAACGATTTTACAAGCAAAAATATTATGGTTTTAAATATGAAGATGGTTGGTTTTGCACCCCGAATGTGATAGTTGTATTGAAAATTGAAAAAATGAGAATAAGAAGGTTAATTGAAGCTGAATTTAAATGGTTCATAACAAGTTTTTAGACCGAGGATTTATTTGCTCCTAAAGCTCAAGGCAATTCTATAGAAATCAGATAATTGGTTATTTGAGTTGTGAAGAATCTTGCTACAAGTGTTTCCCGATCGCTGTGACTTAAGTAGATTATAACGTTGATGTTAACGACACTACTTTTATCTTCCATCTAACCTATTTCCTTCTCTAAAATATCTACACAGTATAGTCGTTATCCCCTGAGCGTTGTTTTTATTTAAAAAAAATGAATTAGTTTTGTTGTTTATTTTTGCTTTTTTTTGTTTTGTTTTCTTGTACGAAATAAGTTTTAGATTTAATATATTTGTTCCATTGAAATAAATACTTACGTTTACCTTTATTTATCTACATTCAGTATTATTGGCTCTCATAGTATTAGTGAACATTCCGACGAAGGATTTGAAGAAAATGATGCAACTGAAGTTGGTGGGGCTGTGGGTAAAATTGTTTCACGATTTATTGATCGAGTTTGTACTGAGGGTGGCGTTACATCGGAACATATACGAAATTTGCATGATATGGTGCCAGGCGTTGTACACATGCATATTGAATCTCTTGAATCAGTTTACCTAGAATCCAAACGTCATCCACATGTACAAAAACCCAAAATACAAACACCATGTCTTTTGCCAGGCGAAGAAATTGTCACAGAACCGTTGCGTTGTTATCTCATGCCTGATGGCAGAGAAGATGATACACAAAATTTAATACCAGCTGAAGGTGCACTTTTTCTAAGTAATTACCGCATTTTGTTTAAAGGTAAAAAACACTATTGCAAAATATGCTATTTATTTTAATTTAACATTGCAATGTAACTATTAAGGTTCCCCATGCGACCCGTTAGCTTGTGAACAGACGATTATACGAGGATTTCCCATATCTTCTTTGCTGAAAGAAAAAAAGATCTCTGTGCTTTACCTATCGCATTTAGACCAAACTTTACCCGAAGGTCTGCAACTACGGTCAAGCACTTTTCAGCTGATAAAAATTGCATTTGACACCGAAGTTACGCCAGAAAATATTGAATCTTTTAGAAAAATACTCAATAAAGCGCGTCATCCTATTGATGAGTTCGATCATTTTGCTTTTCAATCATTCGGCACTATAATTCACGGTGCAGCACCGCTAAAAACCAAAGAAAAATACTCAACTCTGAAAGGTTTCGCTAAAAAGACTTTGTTACGTACTGCCAAAAAGGCAGGTTTCAAACAAAAAGTACAAACTAAACGAAAACTCGTTACGTCTGGTTTTGATTTTGACCCAATGGCTGATGCAAATGCATTAGAAACGCATTCAATAGACGATGAACTAGATGATGATGAGTTCGAAGCAAATACAGAAACCCTACCGAGATTATTAACTGCCAAAGATGTAGAACGTATAAGGGAACGGAATTATGTCAAGGATTGGCAACGTTTAGGTTTTGATAATCATCAGCAGGGATTTCGAATATCTACTGCAAACTCGAATTATAGTATGTGTAGATCGTATCCAGCATTATTTGTGGCACCTTCTAATATACATGATGCTGCACTTGTACATTTGGGACGTTGTTATAAGAATCAGCGTATACCGATACCAACGTGGAAGCATCGGAATGGAGCATTATTGATACGTGGTGCACTGCCGCATAGTAAATCTGTCATAGGTATGCAGCTCTCTATAAAGCAAAATTTTAAAAGAATGCATTTGCAAATGTTTTATTTATCCTCGTAACCTCGCGAAAAAATTTTATTAATCTATTGCTTACTTCTACCATAGGTATGCTTAAAAATTCAACCGGTTCAAACACTATGTCTCACGATGTGGCCAACTATCATGAGCAAGATAAGTACTTTTTAGCGCTCATCGATACAATGCCAAAAAATTTCTCATTAGCTTTAGCGCAGTATAATCTTTCGGGTATAAATTTATCAATGAATTCTCTCTTACTAAACTCTTCCGACGAACATCATTATTTGTCCAGTCGTGGTGAAAGCTCTCTGACGCCAGATGTGAGCCGAAAGAACAAATCCACTCTATCGACTAATGATGTAAAGCCTAGCAACTGGACAGATTCTTTGAAACCAAAATCTAACACAATTAAAAATAACAATGCGGCGGCAGCAGCATTCCGAAAAATGCGACTCTACGTACTTGGTATTTTTACAATAAACTATGTGTGTAAAAATTGTATTTTAATTTAAACTTTTAGGTGAAAAATCACAAACAAAGTCCAGTGTGAATGCAGACCTGTGTGCTGAATTTATACCAGTTGACTACCCTGATATACGACACTCGCGAATAGCATTTAAAAAATTGATGCGTTCCTGTTTGCCGTCGACGACATCAAATGATACTGATCAAACATTCGCCAAAAGTGTCGAACAATCGGATTGGCTGCAACAGATATGCTCCTTATTGCAACTCGCTGGTGCTGTTGTTGATTTGATTGATTTGCAAGAGTCCAGCGTTATGCTATCATTAGAAGATGGCTGGGATATTACAGCACAAGTTTCGTCTATTGCGCAACTTTGTCTAGATCCATATTATCGTACAATTGATGGTTTTCGGGTACTCATTGAAAAAGAATGGATAGCATTTGGGCATCGTTTTGCCCATAGGAGCAATTTGAAGCCGACAAATGCTAGCTCCAATATAGCGTTTGCGCCAACATTCTTACAATTCTTGGACGCTGTTAACCAAATTCAGAAACAATTTCCAATGGCATTTGAATTTAATGATTTCTACATAAGATTTTTGGCCTATCATACGGTTTCATGTCGCTTTCGTACGTTCTTATTTGATTGCGAAGTCGAACGTTTCGATTTGGGAATTGCATCGGTGGAGGATAAACGTGGCTCGCTGAGTACTAAACATATGTTCGGTAATAACAAAAGTTAGTGTTGTAACGAAAGAAAAGTGTTCTCGTCTTGGTTTATGCAAAGTGAAATCTTAAATTTCATAAATTATATTTTACATAATTGTGATTGAAGTTTTTACATATTAAAGAGCTTAATAATATTAGAGGACACAATTATGATTTCAATTATTTATTTCGATTAAAAAAGTCCATCTTAAATATTTTTTTTTTTTTTTCGATAATATTTTATAAATCATTTTCATATATATTTTAAATTGTTGCGGCTCAATAACACAATCTTATCTCTTTTATCAGCTGCCAATGGCTCAGACGATGAAAGTGGTGTATATCCTATTGATATGCGTAGTAAAACTTCTGTTAACTTAAATCGTATTGGTCACTCGATATTCGATTACATTGAACGACAGCACGTAAAATCACAGATATTTTACAATTTTATGTATTCAATGGATCAGCAAAATATTGTTTTACGACCGCAGAGTAGTTTGGCTTCGTTAGAACTTTGGAATTTCTATACGAATGAAGAGTTAGCACAAGGTCCACCGTATGACTTTGAAGTGACAAATGCCGATGACGAAATAGATCTAGCAGAACTGAGAGGAAAGCGTTTGGTTATAAGCGCTGGCTATGATAACATTGAAAAATCTGATCCTAATACCTTTATTTGTTTGCTAAGCGAAGTAAAGCATGCTGAAACCGAACGTGGTTTCTTGCCTCAAAAATGGCAGCAAGTATGGGGAAAATTGGAAATACCGCTAACAGAGAATCTAGCACGCAAATCATCACTGAGCAGCATCTTACTACAGTCTCATGGCAAGCTGCAACATAAACGCTCCACATTGGAGATTATAATGAAAGGCCGTTTGTCAGGCTATCAAGATAAATTTTTTCATCCACATCGTTTTGAAAAACATCCGTATACAACACCAACTAATTGTAATCATTGCACTAAATTATTATGGGGTCCTGTGGGTTATCGCTGCATGGACTGCGGCAATTCATATCATGAAAAATGCACTGAAGTTTCGCTGAAAAACTGTACGAAGTACAAAGCAGTCGATGGTGTTGTAGTACCACCGAATGTAAATATTTCACAAGGCGATACATCTAGTATTGCGTCGAGTGCAACCACAGCGCGTACTTCAAGTCATCATTTCTACAATCAATTCAGCAGTAATGTTGCTGAGAATCGCACACATGAAGGGTAAGAAGATTTATTCATAAAATTTGTATTTCAAGTAATCAATTCAAATATTTTAGCCATCTTTATAAACGTGGTGCATTGCTCAAAGGTTGGAAGCAAAGATGGTTTGTGTTGGACTCAATAAAACATCAGTTACGTTATTATGATACTGTAGAAGATTCGGCATGTAAAGGCTTCATAGGTATTAACATTTTTTTATCTTTAACAATAATAATGTGTGTAACTTTATAAAAATCTGCACTTTATTTATAGATTTGGCTGAAGTACAGTCAGTAACATCAGCACAACCAACACAAATCGGGACAAAACGTGTAGATGAGAAAGGATTTTTCGATGTAAGTGATCAGTTTTAATTGTATTATATCTTTAACGTAATTTTATTTTTAAAATTTCAGCTAAAAACATGTCGTAGAACTTATAATTTTTATGCAGTTAATGCTTCTTTGGCCCAAGAATGGATTGAGAAAATTCAAGCTTGCTTACAATAATTTAAATTTTTTATAGTAATAATATTGCCTCTTTATTAGAGTTTTCTCTTTTGTATTTATTTGTTTTATAACTATAATTAATTAAATAATTAATTAATAACTATTATTTTTAATTTAGTTATATTATCTGTATGTGAACCGAATTTGTAGACTTTTAAATGTGATTATAAAAAGTTAATATAACATCAATCTAAAAAAATTTCAATGCTTAAGGTACATTTTTATAGATTTCAGCAATATGAAAAATTATGATTGTGAATATAGAATTTTTATTTAATTTCCGGGACTTGAAGTGCTTACTGCTTGGTGCGCCAGAAATATGTTCAATTCATGAACTCTGACGTGATAAAATTTTAATGGAAATAATCCCGTACGCTCTCTTGGGTAATGGTTAATGGAGACGAGTATATAACATTGCTCAAAAACTATTTATGTCCGTAGCTGTGTCACCTATCTAAGTAGTGCCCATATGTGGTTTCAACAAGACAGCGTTACTGCTCATTCAGCCAGAGACACAATGACTATTATTCGAGAATATTTCAAAAAATGGAGACATTGAAATGCCCTAACAGTTCCATTAGAGTTGTCAAAAAGAAAAGGTATGACAGGTTAAGTACCATTTTCACCACAAAATGAAATTTCAAAGGAAAAATCCCAGAAATAAATAAAAACCTTTAAAGCAATTTTCATACTGAAATACATTATTACAAAAAAGTTGTCCAATAAACAATATTTAATATAAAAAATGAAAATGGAAAGAAAAACCTCGAAAATTTGTCAATATAAATTGCTGTGGCATGTCCATGACAAAATGTATCATATTGTGGTTCTATTATAGACTCACGATGGTGATACTGAAAAGTTTATAAAGCCGATTGATTAGATTATGCTTATACCAATATAGATAAAACACCTTTACCTTAAGATCATCCATGTCTGTTATGTTTTCGTCTGAAAAGCCCTTCATTGCTTTTGTTGCAACTGGTCCCATGTAATTGTTAACCACGGCAAACTCCATTAGAGAAAGAAATACAAAAACGGAACACGATGACATCCAAACATCAATTGCCTTCACATAGGACACTGGCGGAAGCGACTGTTGTGATTGAGTGTTTTGTGTTGCCAAAGTTAGAAGTGATGTAACACCGAGTGTTACGCGTGCTGGTATAGCTTCAGGTTTTATCCAAAATGATATCCAAGACATGACCACTATTAACGCTGATGGTATATAAGTGTGAAAAAGGTGATATCCTAGGCGTCGACGTAGATTAAACACTATGGCAAGACAAGTAAAATTGCCTAAAAAATAAATTTAAAGATGTTTGCTTTTAAAATCGAATCGAAGTACAGTAGGGCAAATGAACAAATTCTTGACTTTAACTATTTTTATGTAGTTGTAATTTCTTGGTAAACTAACGAACTTAATGAACCGACATACGAGGTGGTTTTATTCTCTATATAAGACGTAGAGGTATGAAAGTTTCGAAACTGTGAGCAAAACACTTATTCTTTTTCCAATATCTCTGGAATTGATAGTTCGAACTCAGAGAAATGTCGTCTGTCTCGATGTCTTTTGAACGTTTCATTAATGTACTGAACTAAGGGTGAAAAAATCGTTTAATAATCCGGATCGAACGATGTTGGCCTCAAACATA
Source organism: Tricholauxania praeusta (assembly GCA_949775025.1). NCBI lineage: Eukaryota > Metazoa > Arthropoda > Insecta > Diptera > Lauxaniidae > Tricholauxania > Tricholauxania praeusta. Next base: position 157,291,666 of record OX459029.1, read on the forward strand.
TTAAGGAAAATTATTCGGGAGGCTTTTATAGCAAAAATACTAATCTACAAAAAAGTAGCACGTAGTTCAGCCCGAGTCAAAAAAAGTGTTTTTTGATGTTTTTGTGATGTTCTTTTAAATTATGCTACCCCTTAAGCTAGGCACTTACCAGTAGAATACTCAATGGTGCAATCGGTGGTGTAGTTATTTGATATGTCCAGTTGTGGCAACTCAATTTCCGTATTGACTACTAACGGATCAGTCATATTCCAGATAAAAACTAAATCTTGCACCGTATGTGATACTGCATAAAAAAGTTAAGGATATTATTGAATAATTTTTTTTTTACATTAATTAGAGCTTACAACTTTCAATCATCATAGAACATATTTGAGTATCATGCGGATATGATTCGAATTTCATGGCGCATGATAAAACTAACGTTAACCTGGATAGTAAATAAAATATTACAAAAAAAAATTATATACTCATACAACGTAATATTTGTAATATGCATGTAGATTTGATATAAAAATATAACTTACTTTGACATATACAATAGTGTTTTATCATGGTACAACCAAAGATAATGATTCGGTATGCTCATCTCATGAAATGTAACTTTTTTAGCGTTCTTGAAAAAACAGTCTGGCCGCCAAATGCTATGCAACCAATCGACATCAAGTATTCGATATTCTTCACTCATATTTTCAGGCAGTCGAAGACGTGGATCACGCCAACTTTGTGCTAGGAATATATCAGTGACGTATGTCTATTGAAAAATGAAATGAAAGCATTAATTGGTTGAATAGTGTATGCTATTTGAATGATATATTTTGTTACCATTGACTCTTCATTTATAGAATCCAATGATAAAACGGTCACATGAAAATATACCACTGTAGGTTGCCCCAATAGCTTTGGGGCACGATTTTTATCATATGTCTTAGATGGTATAGGTAAAATGTCAGGCAGGGACAAGCTCGATTCATAGTGAGACACAAGCTCTGCACTCTCTGTATTATTTCTAAAAAAAGAGCAGAAAAATTGATATTTTCAGTAATAATATTGTAGTACAAAAAATTTCGAATTAACAAAATCTTGATATTGAAAAAAAAAAAAATTTAATGCTTTAAACTTGAGCTTTTTAGCATCTGTAATAGATATCAGCTAATGAAAAACTTTTACTGTCACCTACTTCTTTCATGTAAATAAAAATTTTTCACTAAATTTAGTTGTAGTGTAAGTTTTCTTACTACTAAATTTAATGAAAAGTAAAACAAGATTGATGTTGCTTAATTCTCTCGAGCCAACCTTCTTGTAGAGGAAAAGAGGGTGGGGAAAGGGGGGAGGGGTTGTGTGGCTCAAAAGAGGCCGAAATCGAGCCGCGTAGCTTATGGACATACCCTTATAATAATTACCACTAAATTTAGCGGCTGTGACAATTAAGTCGCATATTGGTTGAGGAGAGATCTAAAATAGACATTTTGTTAAGCAAGTTCAAAAATCTTCAAATTTGGTGCAAACTACATATCTGCTACACTAGGCATGCCAAAAATTTGACTGCTCTGCAAAAAAAGAGTTCAAAATTATAGATATTAAAAAAACATAAAAATGGAAAAGCACTAAGAGCCGAATGTTTTATTTTATCGTAAAAATTATTGCAAATAATTGTAATGTAAGCTAAAAATATCCAAAAGTAAGAAACAAACATAATAATCACCAATCTCAAAGGAAAATATATACTAAAAAGTGCCCAATGTATAAAAAAAATCGAATTTTTTTAGCCAAAACTTACAGTTTTGTCATAACACATACAAATTTTTATATAAATTTTCTTAAAATTCATCAAAACTATAGCTATTACTACTTGCAGCAAAATGTAAAAAATTCAAAAGGATTAGGTTGAAATTGTCTAAGCAAGACCAACAAAAATAATATTTTAGCTTTCGAAGGACCTAATAGATCAATAGAAGTAATGATTTCATATGAAAAGATTAGTACAGAAATTAAATTGATGGAAGTGTTTGAATAAGTGCAAAGTAGTAAAAATTCTACTTTTCGACAGTTCCCACTAAAATAGATAGCAAGGCAATTTTTTTCATATACATAGGTACTCAAAAATTATGTCCGTGTGATATTATCTAATCGAGTTAACCCTTTCAGGACCAATGTTGCCTATAGGCCTATAGGCAACATATCACCGATATGTTATTTTTCCGCGATTTGCTTTGCTTTTTATCTTATCGGCAGTTCTGTTTTCAGTAAGGAAGGACCAGGATACCGGGGACATAAAAATTGATATCAGTTTACCTTTGTGATCATATTAACAAGAGCATGAACTCAAATATTTTTTTTTCTGCCATTTTAATTCAGTCCTGAAAAGGTTAAGTCGTATTCAAATGTTTTTTTTTCAAATCGACCTTTTTTTGAAAAAATCACCAGTTTTTTATTTAATCGAAAATTATGCCTTAGATCAAAAAATACAAAACGTTTAACCGGTAGGTAGGTCATTTTGGAATCAATGGGCCGATAACATTCCAGAAAGTGATTTAAGAACACTGGAATTTTTATTGTAATTGTTGAATACTTAAAAAGCATTCAGTAAAACCGAAAAAAAAATTTAGGTAATTTTACTAAAATTAAATTTTTTTATTTATAATAGATTTATTTACAAGACCATTTTTTTGTAATGCTGTATGAAAAAATTATGAAACTGAGGAGATTTAGCAATTTTCTTAGTGCGAGTATAATTCGTAAATAAAATTCTTGTGTCAAATAAAATATTTTGATATTTAATTAATGAAAACAAATTATAGCTAAAGTCTATCATTAGGCTCAGTAAAATCAAGTAATTAGTACTCTGTTTATTTGAAGTGATGTGGAACAGCCTTTTTGAAAACTGAAAAAAACATGTGGCAACAATAATTCAAGTGCGATTTTTTGGAATCAGAATACTTTACATAAGAGATGTTCACTGAAATATCAAATCAATTTATATATATATATTAAAAATGTGAAACATTTTCCATATACGATTTTTAATTCAGCACACCATTTTAGCTATGAAATCAACACTAAAAAATCAAGTTCCAATGGGGGTTAGTTATGAAAATTTTTGTTGAAGACCTTGACACTAAATGTCATATTAAAATTATGTTCTTACTGTCAAGTTTAAAAACCCAAAGGCACTACTTATTTAATTACTTACTTCAAAGTAACTTTATTTTATTTTAAAAACTTTTCGTACCTGTAACCGTGAACACAATTGCACCTCAGTATTGATTTTTCCAATAAATAAAAATAAATAGTAACAATTATAAAAACTTTTTGCTCATTGATATGTTTAAGCATATTTTTTGGCATATTGAATTTTTTGAAACACTTGACGATTTTTTTTTTTTCAAAAACTAGGTTATTTTAAATATTTGTTTATGCATATTAATTATTTCATAGCATATTTATTTGATTCACACTATTAATTTGAATTTTAGACGTTCGATATTTTAATTTGATTCGTTTGAATATCTTCATTTATTTAAAGTTTTTGATGAATACGAATTTTTTAAAAAACTATTAAGTACGTGGTATTAAAATTTCAAATGCATTGAAGTTTTCTTGCCATAAGCAAATTGATTTATTATTTTATATAAATAGACATAAATACAAATTTATTCACTTTACTGAATCAAAATGCAATTCTCCTCAAGGTGTGTGATAAAAATGTTCTAAGGTTTCTTTTGTTTCATTTTAGTTTTCGGTATTGCATTTTAAATTAATGTTGACAATTGCATTTGAAATGTTATTTGTCAACTTTGTCAATTTCTATTCTGTCCAGTAAATACAAAACATAAGAGAAAATAAAAATATTTAGTTAAAAAATCACATTGAAATAAAATGTACTGTGCACATTAGACTGTCCGTTATTCCTCAAGACTTCTTCAATTCAATATTAGTATTTTCGTTAAAACAGAATTTTTTTTTAATCTAAGAAATTCATATTTAATTTTTTCTTAAAAGCTCAAAACTATTTTTTCTGTTGTTCGTAAAAAAAAACCCTCCAGCGCTCCGTGACACGCTAAACAAAATGGCATATACTGAGTTAATATAAAAAAAAATTTTAAGTTAAAAATTTATTCTAATAAAAAAAATATCTTGGAAAATAACGCACAGTCTAACATACACACAATGGATTATTATTTGTGGAATTTTACATATATGTATGTACATAAAATATGGAACTAAAATTAAATCAACTTTTCTTTAAATGCATTAGATGGTTTATGTAGGTAACGTGACCTTTCTTTTGGGAGTACAGTACTTCTTTCCCCCCCCCCCCCCTTGTACTGCGTTCGTCAAAGTAATTAATGTAATTAAGAATTAAATAATTGAAAGACATTTACTTACTTACATATTGCGCCATTACAATTTGAAGTCCGATAGGAATCAATAGGAATACCAACATTTTACCATGACAATTGCATTCTGAGGTTTGGTTTCCACTTACACTACCCCTCCAGCACCACCCCTTCATGCCTCCATGGAGCATTATAGTTAAATTTTCTGATACAATAATAGAATTAATTTTTTTACATTTCATACGTATAAGAAATCTGTGAAGGAATTGAATATAGTATATGAAAAAAAATTTCAAAAACTACTTACTTATTTTTGAATTTTACTGCCACACATATCAGTCTTAGGATGTTTTGTTGTTTGAGGACCCCCCTTAATTTTTTGTAACGAATATTTTTGCCAAAAACCGTATGACAAATTTCTCAGTCGTTTGTTCCGCTCCTCACCGAGAGCAAATACCAATGTTTTTAGAAAATATTAAGAACACCTAGAGATTACGGAAGGTACTCGCAAAAGAACTACATGTTCCAAGCTACCTAGCAGAGGAGACTTAGTCAAATAGCGGAGAAGTTATTCTAGATTTTCTGCGTCGATTTAATAAGTTGTAAAAACTTAAGTAGTTCAGAGTTTTATAAGTGAAAATAAAACTCAAAAAGATCAAACGTCAGCGATATTTTTCACTTGAAAATGTGGAACGGGCTATAGCAACGTATACCCAATCATGATACCAAAATCTATTATATAATATAATCATCATTTCTTTTAGACATTCACATTAAATCAAAACTTCATAGTTTAAGATTTTCTTAGAATCTTTTCCATAGATGTAGTGCAAACTTAAGTTTATAAAATTATGATTTTAACTAGTAAAGGTGTTATCTTCGGCCAGGCCGAAACTTACATACCCTGCAATGCCACGCACACTTGTGGAATTCGCCTAGTTCTAGTGCAGAGCTATTCCTAATCATTCCTGCTGTTTGCGCAAAGTTTGGTTCCATTATTTATAACTCACCTTCCATAGTGCTTTGAAGTTCTTGCTCGTATAGTAGGTGCTACGCCGTCTTGTCAAAATTAACAATGTTTGTCCAAAGCTTGTCCGAGTTATTCTTATACATATATGGTTACACTACATTAAATAATTCTTTATCTACAAAAATGGATGCGTCCTCCAGTTTTAGATTCCAGCTGTCGGTATTAAATGTGTTGAAGGAACAATGGAGTTTAAGAGTGGTAAATTTATGCCCAAAAATTCAACATGTGAAAAAAGAGAATAAGCTCAAAATAGGTTTGAGTGAATTAGATATTACACAGTCAAAAATATTTATCTAAAGAATTGCACATAAGTAAAGTTCAAAATAACTAAAATTACAATCCCCGCATTGCAGTTAAAAATTATTCGCTTACAATAACGAGCAACGAGAAGAAAGAACTAGGACTTTTAAACAAACCTACGACTTGTACCATCTACCGCATACATCGTTGCCACTTTTTGCTTTTTTTCACATACATATTTGGTACGTTTTTTTCTAATGGTAGGTTAAATTAGTTAAATTTAAGTTTCCTAGGATATGACAAAATTGATATTTTTACATATATTTTTTTTGAGATAATATTTTTTAACTTTAAGCATGAGAAAAAAAAGGAAAAATTTTCAAGGAAGGAACATTGTAAAGTGGCAACACTGACTGCAAGTTAAATGTCATAAAATCGATTTCTCTTATATTGCAGCAAAATAGTCGTCGGGAAAAATTTCAATTTGCGTGCAATTAAGAAAAATGTAAGAAACAGTTAAAAATAATTGTAAATTGTTAGAATTTTATTGTTGCAAAATATAGAATTAGTCAAATATTTTTTTTTTCACAATTATATTTGTTAAAAAATTATGGATTTCCCGCAACAAATTGAAGGTAAAAATTAAATTTCTGCAACTGCAAAGCCTAAAGAAATCAATTATATACATAATGGGTGGTATAGAGGAGTCGCACTGAATGAATTGCTCACTTTGTTTTTGTGCTTCAAAGAAATCACGATTGCAAGCCGACGTCATTATTGATTGCAGTTGCAATTTTATCAAGTTTTGTAAATGAGTTGGTTGAATTTCGGTAAATGTTTCTATGAAAGTGATTAACATTTTTTTTTAATAAAATCATTTCAATAAATTATTTAATCCTGCGTTATTTATTGGTCTTCCAACTGATGAATTCCGATATAACGGCAGTGGTTTACTTTAGGTACTACTATAGACTTTTTATAGGTACATTGATTTTGGAGTGGGTAAGCTGCTGGAGAAAATAAGTCAAATCTAAAGTTATGAAAGGGTTGTGAAATGTTAATCCGGGAAATTCTAGAAGAATTGCTGAAAAATTTTTAAAAAAATGTTTGTCTTAATAACTCGAGTGCATGCAACATAATTTTGAATGTAATGTGGCGTAAATGGCCGGAATTAACATCCGGAAACGGTATTCTAATTTACAATTTGTTACGTGAACTACACGGAAACCAAGCTTACATATGTGTTACTATCGAGGCCGAACTTCGGTTTTTTGATGATTCCAATATAAAAAAGTACACTCCTTCAATGATCCCAAATTTACTATATGTATTGCTTCAATGAAGGCCCTTATAAAAAAGATTCTGATAATGTTTTTGTATACGTAAACAAAGAGTCCAGTAAGCGTTCTTCTTTTCCCAATAAGAATAAGAGCCTTCTTTTTTTTTTTAATATCAAAACAATATGAATATGATTCATCTTTCCTATCACTATCTTTATCATTATTATTGATATTGAAAAACTCTTTTATTATCCGTCTACTTTTAAAAATTTTAAAATTTATTTCAAAATCTAGAAATGAGTCAACTCACAAAAATAAAAATAAAGTTAAATTGTTACAGTTATACCAAGCAATCTTATTCCAATATTTTCATATCATGTACAAATTTTTTATTTTGTATTTATTTCGCACATTACCATTTTCCCCTAATTTTACTGTAAAAAATACATTATTATAAATTGAAACAGACAGTAAATAAAACGTTGCGATTTTTCCGTAAAAAAAAAAAAAAAAAAAAAAAAAAACTAGAAACGCTAACTGAGCGCCCACCATCCTCTTATGATGTTATAATGGAATCACCAATTTATACATCGGAACGTAAAACGCAATCACGTTACACCAACGCTAAGCTGGATAACGTCACTAACACCAGTAGTACAACCACAGCTGTCGCAGATAAAATGTCATCAAGCATTAACAGCACCCTAGAGGATACCACGCCTAGTGACTCTGGCATACAAATGCTAGATTCCGAGTCCAGTGAGCTAATGATTGAATCTATAACTTCACAGAATGGTTTTGAGTTTGATGACTCAAAAACAAGCGCAGAACAAGAAAGGGAGGATCTCAATAAATATTCCCATGTGTCAAGCGCTGCTGGCGGCAAAACTCAACAGACTACAAAAAATAATTCAAACGCATTCGAACATGATACTTGTCACGATGTAGACACCAACTCGAATATCACTGCACCGGCTGTTACCTCAGCAGCTAATGTTGATATCATGACTGCAAGCAATTGTTCCACATTTGATACAGAAAACATCGTCTACAGACGGAAGGTGCGCAAATCAGCGATGACAACAAAAGCACCTAAAAAACGCGTATCTTTTCATGAGGACATACTAAAAAATACACGCACAGATAATATTCATATTGAGCATGGTTTTATTACATATAAGAATGGACGTAAAATGAAACAGCAAGTAGGCGTACCCGGCCGGTACTCTTGGTGCTCAGAAGGTGATGGATCGAGCACAGCTGCTACTGCTGCTGCTACTGCAGAGCTTTGCAATCATCAATTAGATGATGATCATTCAGATAGTACTCAACATCGGCGCGTAGTTTATCGTAATGCCTGTTCGGATGTTTTGGACTATGGAAATTCAGATGCATACGATACAAATGAGTATTGCCTTCAATATGATAATTCTGGTATATTTGAATATTTACCACAAGAAAGAAAAGGAGGCAGCGGTGAAGTTTGTGGCAATGGCAGGGAAGGCGGTGATGGGCAAGTGCTATATAAATGTTCATGCTCGAGCTCAAATTCAAGTTTGGATTCTGATGAAAATGACAAAAACTCCAATCGTCAACAGTATGGGCAGGCAAAGAGTAGCTCATGTGATTGTATTGGCAACAGCAATGCCAACAACAATATTATTGGTAAGTTTTATTTTTGAATAATATAGAATACTATTGTAAGTTCTTTATCACCCCACATGTCAAAACTTATAATAGTCAAAACTATTATTTTTGGACAATGGTTCAAAAATAGATGTTATATTTACTTCTCAAATAAATATAACTCCAAAGTATTCAAAATTCATTGTTTAACTCAATTCGTTTGCTTACATTTTGTATTAGATTTTGACAACTATGAAACCCAATGCACTGAATTAATGTAACTTTCAACCATGGTTTGAACTTTCTCTGAAGATTTATTCATGCTTTGTCTTTTTTTAATTTTTTTTTATTAGGAGAAAATTGTTACTTCTCTGAACCTAACATTGATAACCTTAGTGAGGCGCGCAAAAAATCTGTCTGGAACAAAGAGAAAAAACCAAAATCCAGTTGTCTAAAGAAAACAAATCGACATACAAATGTCATACAGGAGCAAGACCTAAACACAAAAGTAAAAAAGTTCAATGTACATAATGTCAATCAACTTATTGATAACAGCAGTAAAATGTTATTTGGATCCTTAAAAAGCATATTTACAATGCCACTTCCAGAACGTGGTGTACCAGAAGGGTCAGAAGATCTACAATCAGTAATTGAATGTGTTCCAGAACTGGAACAAACACCAGAACATAAAATACAACCGTATAATCCGGTAGTGATGGCATCGTCCCCTACGTTAAAGTCGAAACCATTCCTAAGTAAAAGTTTGGACGGCTCTAAGCAACAAAGTACAGCTAAAAAGTTCGTACACAATGTAGACGAACAACTGCGACGCAAGAATGATGAACAAATATATGCACCAATACGCCAGAATAGCGAAGAACCCGAAAGGAAGATGTTACAAATGCCACAAGAAATCAACAGTTTTACAGATGTTCAGCAAAATAAGACAATTGAGGAATTAAATCCAACACCAGCAGCTATGACTGAAATTCAGCAGTTTCGCAATAAATTTATTATCAATTGTGAGAGTACAGTGTTTGAACATACTGGCGTATCATATTGTTACGAATCAAATATATTTAATGGAATTAGTGCCGAAAATGACGCAAAAGTCGATGTTGCTGACTTAATTGAAAAAGACACACCAGTAGCGAAACCGGAACCAGATCAATTGCATGGTGCATTCATACCGATGCCAATTAAACAATCGTTTACAAATTTTTTCCGCAGCTTCAAAGAGTCAACAACATCACCAACTGCTGCTATGGCTACAAATATTGCAGGCTCCGTTAGTAATAACATTAGGGACAAAAATAATGATCAACGAGAAAAGAGTGAACTCAAAGCAACTGCAGCTACTGATAATTTTTTCGGTAAGAAATATTTACTAAACACATGTATTCTAATTTTTGTATGTAATGTTTTACAGCGCTTAAAATGCAGAAAACAGCAGAGTCATCAAGTGAATTTTCTAATATTAATAATCAAAAAAATATACCAACTGCAACTTCTTCTTCCACCATATCTGACCTTACTTCAACCACATCATCCTCCATACCACCAAAGCAGCAGCAGATAGCGGTAACTTATGACAGCAGCTACAATGCACTTCAGCTGGAAAAACAATCTCGTCATTTGCCCTCACCCCTAAAACGGCGTCAACAGGGTGGAAGTGGTGCGACCAGTCTTTTGCAAACTTCTACAATGCCCGCTCGTTATGAGCATCATAATAGCGGTGCATTAAATCGCATGAGCCCAGACCTTTTCAATGGTTATACAGGATCACGTGGTGGCAGTGGACGTGATTCAAAAAGCACAATACTCAGTGAAGAATTTGACGACATACTAACTATTACAACGGATACTGATAAAAATGAAAGCGACATTGTTATCGTAGATTTTCCAGAGTTGAATGACCGTAACAATGTTGCTGATTACGCAAATCTACTTAAACCACCACAGACAAAAACTTCGCTAATAAATCGTTTTTTGCGTAACGTTACACAAAAGAAAATACTTGAGACTTCAATTCGTAAAAATAACTTTTTTGCAAACAAATTAAAGAATGAGCAAAAGTTATTTTCCGCAAATTTATATGTTGCCGGCGTGAAACCAAAGAACTTTGAATTAATTGATGATTTGAATGCGGAAATTGCGATGGAAATCGAAATGTCTGGAGCAAATTCACCACGTCGTGAATTAACAAGCATTGATTCGGATCTAACGGGTGATGTATCACGTTTTGAATTGGGCATTGGTGAAATTTCAATTGATATATTTAATGGAAACTACTTGCACATTTTACGTGACACTACGGAGCAACTTATGAAGGTAAGAATTAGCAATCACCAATTGATTTCAAAAAGTACATGATTCTGTTAAGGATTTTTTCAGTATTCATATATGTATGTATAGAATAGTAACATAAATTATTTCTTTAAGTTCATAACAAATATTTAATTTATTTTAAAATCTTTATTTCATTTTCGAATCAGGTGTTCAAATTGTACACCGGCTATAGCAAAGAAGGTTTTATGACGCCCGTATTGGTATTCTTAACGGACAAAACTTTATATGTAACAGACTTAGTAAGAAATCGTTTATGCTCAAAATTTATTTTGGCATATGCTGATTTGGACGTTATTTTGGTAATTAAAAAACAAACAAACAAATTCGTTTAAGCAACTGATAAACATGCTATTCTTTTAAGATGGGACCTTATGGCAATACTGTTTTACTCAGTAATAGCTCCCGCGATATGCAGCAAGTACTGTTAGCTGGCGGTCCATACCCTGCTGATGCTCTAGTTGCAAACTTGGAGTTATGTGCACGACGCAGTGGCTCAACTTTACCAGCAGTTGGACAACTAACACTTCAACATTTGGCTCCACTTCAAGCATTTGTACGTGATAGTACATGTGTCACAAAAGACGAAACCTGGATTTATTACGCCGTTGTCAACGTACCCTCTGGTTCAATCGGTCATGAGCAAGAGCCTTTAGGGCCACACGTTAAAGGATTCCTAATGCATCGACGAATTAAAGAAAATTCTTCTAACAGTAAACAGATGTGGAGTGCCGGTTACTTTTTATTGAAGTAGGTTTTTTGCATACATTTTTTTGTTCCAAATTATGGTATACCCACAAAAGTTATCATATTATGGGGCAGTATTATTAGTTATCTGAATTTTATATTTATAATTCTCTGCAATTAAAGAGCTGGTGTTTTGTATATGTTTAATGATTCCACCCAACGTCTACCGAGTTGGGCTATGGCTCTAGCGGAATGTCAAGGTGCTAGACGTGCAGTAAAAGCTGGTCGGCCGCATTGTTTTGAAATACTGTTGAAGGGCCAACTGTTGCAGTTAGCTGCACCTGATGAATATGTTGCTTCCGAATGGCTACAAGCCTTATTACAGTCGGCAAGTGGTGTAAGTTTGTAGCTTGCATATTTCTTATATATGTGAATTTATAATCAATTTATGTTTTTACTGTTCATTTGAAAGCTTTTTGAAATGCAAGAAAAACACAAAACTTTGGGTTGTACTTTGATTGTCACACAAAATCATTTAATAACATTGCGTGAAGATTTTTCTGCGCCATTGAGAAAACTGAATGATGTTGGAATTCCAAATACTAAACGGGAAGCTGGATCATTAAGAGAATTACATGATATTAAACTTAATGAAGATAATAATAGTTTAGTAAGTAAAACGAAATGTTAAAAATAAAATGTTGGAATTAACACACATAGTTAAGGGCAGATCTAAATTTAAAAATAGCTTTTGTGTCATAAAAGAAAATTAACTGGATACCAAATTGTCAGCATTATATGAAGATTTTCTTATTTCTTTCTAGGTAAGCTCCACAATGAGCTCCCCAACTAAAGGTACGCAACGTTCATGTTCATCGGTTAATTCAACACCAACTAAACTCTCTCAGTTGTCGCGTTCTACAGCTACTGCAAATATAACAGTAACAACAAGTATTGCTTCAAGTAGTTACACTAAGCAAACTCAAGCGGAAAATAATGAATTTCATTCTAATATGAATAGCGTTTATGGTAAAAATTCAGGTTTAGAGATATTAACCTCGGCAGATATAAAAGAAATGACAGGCATCAAAATACCTTCACACAATGATACTTGGTGGTGCATATTGGAATTTTCCTGCCAAGAAATGCGCGAATGTCCAGATGACTTAGTAATATTTTTTGCAAGCAGCTCGGAAATGCAAAGGTTTTTGCGATTATTAGAGCAGTTATGGCAGGCCAAAAATGTATGATTATGCACAACCAGAATTTAAAGTTTTTTCATAATTTTTTCTCTCTTCAGAATGATTTGTTTCCAATAAGCGTACTCGATGAAGATGATGTTATCGCCGAACAATGTACTATGCTTTATATGGATATTAATCGCTCATGGGAACCATTGCTTTCAGCAGCATTGGGCTACCCTTTATAAGCTAATAGCGCCATATTCAATATTCCAGATATATTTATTCTTGAACTAAATAATAATTGTAAACTCAACCCAAGTAAGATATCATCTACAAACTCTATGGCCCGTATATATGGTCTAAAAATATTTTTCTTAAAACATTTAAACTTCAGTTCCAAAACCAAAACCAAAGCCAAAAAAATATGTATTTCGAAAAGTATTAGGCTAATTCAATATAAATATTATAAGCAAACTATGCTTAAAAAACCATGTTATTTTGTGCTAAAACTCAGAACTAAGTATTTGATTATTATCAGTTTCGATGTTAAATTGTGATATTATTTTAAGCCTGTTATTTTTTTTTTACCATAAGCTTAAATGCTTTCAGTTTTTACAATACAAAATGTGATTAAGTTATTTTTATTCCTTTTTGATAAATGTTATAGGTTTTTGCTTTCTTTTTTTTAAGGCTCTGAGATGTCTGGTACACTTTGAGTATTAATTGTGTGAGTTTAAATCAGAAAACCATTTCTGTTTAAATTTTTTTAATTGTTACATTAAACTGAACTATTTATTTATGCTTATAAATGCAAAAACAAATTTTTTATATGTGAAGCACTTGTAGAAATGAGGCACAAAGCGCTAAAATATAAGTTTGCAATATTGTTTATTACCAATCATTCATCTTTAATTTTTGAATTTGTTAGAAATACTTTTATTTGTGTAGAAAATCTTCTTAACTCATAAATATCCTTTTAACAATATGGGTATCTGATATTTAATAAATAATACATGATATTTTGATATAGTATCATATAATATAATATAATAAGTTATACAATTATAATACTACGTACATATATAATATCTTAAAGAATCTACTGGTATAAGTATTTATAAATCATTATAATGATGTTTTCATGCACCGACTTCTTGTTGACATCATATTTCATTTTATTTGTAAGGAAGCAATTTAATATAATATTGCAAAATTGTTATTTGCAGCTTTTTTACCTTTTGTCATTTATAATCTTTATGGCTTGAATTTAAAATTTAACCCACTGTTGCACATATGTATACTTCCTTAAAGTTTTAATTCTCAATTGCATCCTCATTCCAATCGAAAATACATTGGGCGGAAATATCAAACCTTTGAAATCATACATTTTTTGAGAGAAACTTTGCAGTCTTAAATTCATTAACAGTTTTTGGTAAAAAAAAGAATTCTTTCACATAAATCATCCAGCTGATTTCATAAATGTTCACTTATAATTTTACTAGGCTCTTATGTGAGTGCAAATTAACGATTTCGCAAATTACATATTTTTTATTAAATTTCAAAGGCAATTTAAGATAGTTTATGAAGTAGCGAAATATGCAACAGTATGAAAACATCAGAATACTCGTATGTACACATATTCGTCACAAAAAGTTATTCAAATATATAAAGTAAATTACTCAATTTGGATTACCAATAAATGAAAAATATTACGCAGAAACGCATATTTGCATTTTAAATTTCAAATAAAAACTTAGTGGTTGGCATTCAGTAGAATTTAAGTCAACTTTCTGCGCTTTTATGTGCGGCAGCTTCGCATTCACTGGCCTTTGGCTCTATATGAATATATATATGAAATTCTACTTTGATGAACCAACAAATGCAGCTTATTGCCGCGTATATTGGCCCTCTACCATTAACAAAAAATTGCAAAAACGGAATACCAGCCTGGCCAGATAAAACAGTCTTCCAAATGTTTACTGGGCACGTACAATACAGCAGCGCGTGTGGTTTGTGTCTTCTTTTGAGTAAAATTGTAAAATCATGTACACAAACCCAAAGCAAAAACTCTACTTCCGCTACAACTACGGAAACGTACATAAACCGAAAAATGGCGCATGCTAATTGAATATCCGCAAAAAGAGACAGCTAGATAGGCTGCATACGGCTGCAAAGGCTTTACCGTAACAAACTGAAATGGTAAATGTGTTTGGCATTCAACGTTCAGCGATCCGAACGGTAACAACGATCTAACAAGTAAAGGAAACGTTTAAAGCGGAAACGTGCTGCTTTTATTTTTACAACTTCATACCATTAACAATACAACAGCGCGCGTGTGTGTGTTTGTTTCTTTTAAGTGCAAGTTCGTTTTAACGGTAATTTTCGTGCTGCTCTTTGCTAAATTCAATTGATTTAAATAAAAATTACAATTTTATATCGAACTAAAAAGGATAAGAGGTTTTTTTTATAAAACTACCTTATGTAAAGCTGTTGTGTTTTTGGGTGTACCTATTTAGTATGAGATAGTGTGAAGAAAAGTGAAAAGCACCCTTCAGGCGGTAGCCAATTTACAACAACATTAGTATAAAACCTACCAACTCCCACCCCAAATGTGCATATAAAACAAGAACAACAATAGCAAAAACAACAACGAGTACAATCAATTTGTGACAAAATCAGGAAAAGTGGAAACTGGTCTCCCTTTGAGAGAGTGAGAATGGAGCTCACACACGTACATATGTATAAAGTAAATGAGTGAGAGTCGATTTCAACTCTAGTATGTGAGTGTCAGGGTGCTTAAAAAATTATTGCATAGGCATAGAAAGAGACTAATGTAATATTTTGCCGTGATCAGAAATATTATTTTCGATATAATTGCACCTTTTCAGTACACTTTTCTTATGAAAATTTTTAAGTCTTCTTCCAATTAAAGTTATTGTACGTATTTGAATTTGACACCTGGTTACATTTTAAAATAGTTCGAGGCATTTTCGTTTCGGTTACAGTAAGTTGCTTTGACTGAGACAAAATTGAGTACCTAGTTGAAATAATATTTATATGGAAATGAACAAAAAAAAAAAACAAATTTGATTTGAGAAATATCAATAAAATGTTCACATCTTATATTTTTATATAACTTAATTAATTTTTTTGATTTATGAGAACTATCTTTTACCTTATCTCTCTGAAAATTGTACTCTGTACACCGTTCCCCTAACTGTTAGTCGTCCACCTTGGTGTATTCTCTCCAGTCTCAACACAATATACATTTCATAGTAATTCATTGTGATGGTTTCATAATTTATAATTAAAAATTATTGCACACAACTATACTTATTAACATACTAGTATCCTAGACCAAAAAAAAAAAAGTTGTCCGATTTGGGTAGTTATTGTCACACCAAAAACTAATGAATTTGGACAAATTTATATAATTTTCTATAAGATCATAAATATATAGAGTGTAAAGTTCATTAGATTTGGAGAAATTGATCGACGAGTAACCAAATGCACCTAATTTCAGCTTTTATCACTTTTCTCCTAAACTATCAATTTTCAGTAAAAATCACACTGAGTAAAAACTTGTTAGGATTGTTCAAAATATTGAGAAAAATAATTTTTTATTTTATATAACAACTTTTGAGTGTTTAGGCTGGGATTATGCCACTATAGTATGTTAATAAGTATAGTTTTGTGTGATTATTTTTATTTATAAATTATGAAGCCGTCACAAACAATAACCTCCAGCCCTCCAGCGACGCGAATAAAATGAAACAATAATTCAAAGTCCTTTTGACGTAATAAAATAACTATTAAATATCAGCGCAAATGATAAAAAAGCAATAAATTAAGAAGTCCTATCACGTAATAAAGTATTTCTTTTTTCCTTCACAACAATCATACTTCAATAGTTTCATGAAATTTTGACCGCATTATTTGGTACTTATATCTCCTTTAATTAGGCTAATCACTTATTGAAATTCCTACAGTGTCGAACGATATATACATATATTACTTTAAAGCTCATCCCATTTAAGTAAGTTACTAGTTAACAAAAGGATTGAAGAACTGTCATATATGCAGTTTGCCTCTTAATTTTTGACTGCAAAATATCAATATAAATATTTTAAAACACCCTAATATTTATGTGTATTAGGCACATATTGTGAGTGAGCTCAAATCATTTCTTCCTTCTAGCTCTAAGTCTCTCATACTTGCGTTTGGAGTTCGTTTTGGTTAAAAATATCCACATACATACACATAAAACACATTAACTGTATATGTATATAAACGCACTATTAGCATACCCCATAGCAACAACAACAATAACAAACGTTTGAAAAAAAAATCGAGTACAAGAAGTCGAGGAAAATTTCAGGGAGTATGACAAGAACAACAAAAACAACAAAACAAACCGAACAATGCCGTGTACTACTTGATTCCTGCTTCGTTTAAGCAAAAACAGAAAAAAAACAATCAAGTAAACCAACCCTCATCACGTAATGTTTCTCTATTTTTCCCCCAAATGATATCTCGTCGTCATCATTAACGTCGTTGTATATCGTCGTCGCAGTCGTAGTTAGTTTGGTGCCAACGGTCGAGTCAGCGAGTAACAACAGTGAAAATAGTGTTGGCGGTACCGCGCCGATCAGTACACAAAATAGAAACAGTAACCGAAACCGAAACTGAAACAGAAACCGAAAGTTCAAATTTTCTACAAACATACATACATACATACATAAAAGGAATACATACACACCGACCTCGGAGTCCGAAGCATTCGAGGACTCAGTCAGTCATATAGTGCATAGTGAGTGGTTCGTTCCACTCGTTTTTTACTTATACGCGCTCGTCGTTCTGGGCGCTAGTGAAAAGTAAGTAGTCGTCAGTCGTGTTCGCCATCATCATCATCGTGGTCGTAGCTAAAATTGTGTGCCAGAAATCAATGCAGTTATATTTGCGGCGCTTATGTCATGGTGTTGGTGTCAGGCAGTGATTAAATCATTCACAACTACATTGAAAAACGAAAGTTTTTCTAGTAACTCCTCGTCCTTTGTACATAGCACCGGCAGGCAGGTATTCTATTCTAGTCAAGTGTTAAAGTGAAACTTGTGTATTGGATATAAGGTGTTTTCGGTTGATTTTGGATCGGAATCAAGTTTGTGAAACCTTATATAATTTGCAATGATGAATTTTTCTGCATTTGGCGGTCCATTCTCTGGCATCCACCAATTTGCTGCCAAATTTGGACATGATACTCAAACACCGGGAGCATTTTCAACACCCGGTATTAATGGTAACGCATCGGATAATCATGTGCAACGCTATCAGACAAATGGCAATCACTTTCAGCAGAATATACCAAACGGTAAGTTACACACTCCAACTACATAAATTTGTGGATTTTTTTTTAAAGTTAAGAACTGAAGTTAACTTTTGTAAATTGTTAATTTTATCGATTTGTTGGAGACAACATCTAACACCAGCCACCCCTTGTTGTGCGTATATTTGAGAGTACGAGAACATCCGTGTATATAAAGAGTGCAAGTGTGATATGGTGGTGGTGGTGAAGTTTGAGTTGTTTCCTCACTCTCGCTTATTTTCTTACGCTCAGCCTAGTGCAGTTGGAAATAGTGATGATGTTTTTCAAACTATTTTATTCAACGAATATTCGCATAATTAATTGTATTTATAGGAAGATCTAGATTTTTCAAGAATTATCCTTTACTAGCTACCCAAACTGACCTCGGTTAATTTTGAATAGTTGATTTATGTATACAAAAAGTGCTGCTTATATTTTTAGTCAAATTTGTCCATTCCTTTTTTCTCAGTATATAAGTAGTTGTTTTTATTAATTTTGTTTGTAAGAATCACGATCTCTTGACTAAGCCCATTCAAAAATATAATTGTTTAAAATAATATGATTTAACAAATAATATTTAGGCACAAAGCAAGAAACCGTATTTTGGGAACATATTTCGATCCGTGGCAAAGTACATGTCTTATATAATAAGTTTTAGCGATATAATCGATATAAAAGCTTCCTGTGTTGCAAAGAAAACAAAAAACTAATCATTCTTTGGGTGAATGACTCAAGAACATAAAATCTCTAAAAAGTTTAATACCTTTTGATGCGAGTGTCCCCCGGGGTTAGGATTCAAGTACTTAATGGCAACTTAAATTTGAATACATGCATTATTGATTTTCTGTCTGCTGAATTGTCAGTTCTAACACTCAAAAAAGGTGTAAGTCCCGATCGATGTGTTTTGCACAGCGCTTAAGAGCACTACAGTGTAATATCTAAAATATTTCAAGCTTGCATTATATATTAACCAAAAGATGTAAAAACTTGTGATTTATTGAACTTCAAACTTCTCGTAAAATAAGAGTATGCAGAAAAATAACAAAAGTGATCTCACTACGAAACAATCGTGAAGCAATTTGGACTTAAGTAAACTAGAAATACAAAGTCTAAATCTGCTTACCGCTTAGAATAAAATATCACGATTGGCAGTACCTTGGGATAAACGTTAACACTATAAACGAAAATGAGCTATACAATGATGCTGGGAGCAAAACTTAAAGTACAAAATATTAGAGAGACATTTCTTTTGATTGCAAAATTAAAGTCTCTTTCCTGTAATCACTTTCTAATTCTCTCTTTTAAAAAAAAATTTTTGAATTTATGAAAAGTTACTTAAACTTAAAAATTTAAGTAGCTGCGACTATAATATAGTAATTTACAGAAGTATTGATTTAAAGTTGTCACAGTTCTCTTCTGCAGTACAATTTTGGATACATCAATTTCGTTTAATGGTTAGATTTGCGTACTTTCAAATTAAGTTAAGTGCTTAAATTAACATTTCTGTAGTAATATCTTCATTTATCCAAAAAAATTACATGCGTTGTTTGAGCTAAGCAGAGCCGTAAGCAGACCTTTAGGCCGGTGTTGATATCCAATCCCATTCTGGGGCGTCTCCTATGGCCGACAGGGTGTATGATTGGAGTTCAAACTTTTAAAGTTAACACAAAAAGATTACTTTTTTCATCTTGCATGAATGCATGTGTGTTCAACATTTTGCCCCTTTGTGGTTGGCACCCGGTGACTGCTCTCCATATAAAATAGAAAAAGTGGTATTGTTTCTGACGTATTCAAGTTATGCGCAAAAAAGTACTTAACTTTTTACTTGTCACTACCAACTCGGAGACCTCCTCTTTAACCGCAGCATATTGGTAAATGCTAGCAAATTCATGGACAATAACCTGTACCATAACCTATTTATGATGAAAGATAATAAAAATTGGCACGCTTATAGTCTTAGAATTTCTAAACTCAAATATACTACACAATTTTTGAAATTCAAAATAACGGCTCCAAGTAAAAATAACAATATTTTGAAATAATATTATAACTTCATATAAAGCTATATTAAATTATTAAAAATTTGGCGAATTGTATGTACCGGAAATAAAAAATCTAAAATTTAAAAATATGTAGATTTCTAAATTGTAGCTCTATTCCTAAACAACGTCAACATATTTTTTAAGTTCTGTTTTCCTTTTTTTAAAAACTTTAAGTATTATGCTTGCAACGTGGCTTAAATTGTTAATCTATTTTAGTTTTCAAAAATTTTCTTAAATAACTTTCTATGTAACTAAGGCACAACGTGGCGTATGAGCAACTTACAATTGCAATAGATAGAAATAGATTACTCTCATCTGCCGCCGTGTTTTAAATTTAGAGCCAATGTAAATTTCGTAAAAATAATTCGCATTCGCCCCTTAAATGATGTCACACGGCATAAAAAGCTAGACCCTAGCGACGCCACTGTTGAGCTCTTCATTTCAAACTTGCAAATGTTCTTGAAACGCGTTGGTATTTTCAGTTTTCATTAAAAATAGTTATTTTGAGTTATTCTAAAAGTTTACTGAAAAATGTTACTGTTAGGTAGTTAGTGTTCGTGAAAAAGAATTAAAAATCTGAGCTAGTGAACTTCTTATTGATTTTATTTGTACTAATAGCATGGTCGACGCTGTTACTTTTGTTGTTGCAGTGATAACTTCTTTATTCAGACGGTATTTTACCGGGAGCTCTTTGTACTAACAACGCTCACACTTACACATACATACTCATCCCAAGTGACACACACTCATCTGCTCTACAGTAACCATACTCTTGGATGTAACCATCCCCAAGTGCCAATACAGGCAACCATCTAACCACTACATACTACGATCTATAGTTTGTGTATTTTATTATACACATGGAATGATGTATTTGTGTACATATACACATGTGTTTTATCATAACGGGTGTGTACTAGGGTGGAGTTAAAAACATTTTTTCGCTGAATTTAAAAAAACGTCCAGTTCAATAACCTATATTCTGCCGGTTTTGCTCAAGAAGGCAACAGCTATGGAACGGAGTCTTCCCGAAAAAATTCTAGCGCTCAAACAGTTTTGATTGAAATATGCGTTTTTTATATCATTTTAACAAAAATTGTTATTAATAAATTTAAACTAAAAATAATTTAAATTAAAAAGTTGTATTTGAACACAGCGTCCTACATAAGTGTTCTAACAACTAGCACTCAAAGCTATCGAGCAAACGTCGTATTTTAAGTAACATCTTCGAAACATTTAGTAAAAGAGTCAGCAATCAAAACGAAACATTTCCATTTATCACTTTATGTTTTTCTATAGCTTACACTGTTTTATGTAAGATGACAACCTTAAGCTCTCCAAAAAAAGGAAGACATTGGCCTTACAATATTGGCTTCCATATACTGGATTCCTTCAAAGACAAGTTCCCATTAAAAATTTTTGAATGCTTTACACTTAAGTGCAAGATGTAACTTTGTTTACAGAAATATTTAGAGAAAGATGTAGAGCATCGAAATTTTTTATGGTACATGAAAACTTTGACCGACAATTCAAATAACTGAAAAGTTTGTAATGATGATAATAAAAACCATGACTGCGTTTGTTTCGTATTCGACCTTTGCTTTTAATAAAATTGCATATTTCAGACCATTTTAAAAACATTAATAACTTTATTTAAAAAAAAAACGCTTGCAACCTTAGCATAAAAAACCTCAACCTTCATTACTTGTGCTGTCCGTTCACCGGAACTCGTACCTAAAAGTATTATTTAAATTTTTTTTTATTTATAAGTAGACTTCCTTAAAGCCTGCGAGAAAGTTTCTTTAATGAATCAAAGCGATTAAGGGTTAAGTGAAATATATTGTAGTTGTGTACTCCTTCGGAAGAGTCTGGTCTCTAATAAAATGCAATTGGACTTCATTTTAAATTTTAAGATCTAGGATAAACCGGTTGAGCCTAAGTGCATATTTTTAAAGTTTAATCAGAACATACGAAGCGATAATTTGCTTTGTCTAATAATGCGCGCACAAAAAAAAAATCAGCATTTATATTTGATCCACTCCCGTAAATTCGTTTTCAAATCATCTCAGTGCAATAAATGATAGCTGCTCTTTTTTAATTTACTCCTATAAATCTACAGCGACTTAATGCCACTGGTAGTCATAATCAAGGAATTTGCAAATGTTTGCTTTGACTTTGGTACTTTAATAACTTAAAGCTTAACTTAACGTGATTCCCTTGATTTTCTCTAACGGTAGCTTATTCTTAAACCACACCAATACTCTGTCTACACTCCGCTGATTTTCTCTCTTTCCAATTTGTTGCAACCCCAACTCTCTGCAAGTCCCTGAATAGCAGTGAAAATAGCAAAACATTTTCTATCGCAAGAGCTTAAGTCCTGCAATGTTGTGTGAGAGAAAGTATGTGTCGTGCTGCCGCAATACAAACAAAACCTCATGCATAACTTTCTTTTTATTTTGATATAACCGACCGGCTTTCTAAGTACCATCACCCACCCTCAGTCGTTAGCAGCCAACCGACAGTGAGCTGGTGGTATCAGGCAACACCTTGGCGTGCTTTTAGATCATACTGGAAGCTTGGGTCGATAAAGGAATGGTATCTACAAAAAGGATGGGGTCTACAGGCTCTCATTTCAATATTCTCGATTTAACAAGCCTTCGCTCGAATGTGTACATTCCACTCCACTCACAAATAGGGAGTCACTCGCAAAACACCACTGTGAGTGCATTTGTGTCAAGTCAATTGTGAAAGTGAAAAATCAGCTTCCTTTCTACTCTCAATAATTTAAGTTCAGCCGTTGTTGTACAGTAAAAATATTTACTTTTACCATGTTATGAAAACTATTACGGTTTTTGATTTTATTGCTATTGCTACACTTTGCACCATTAATAAACTGAACAAATACTATTATTTTAAGTTCAAATCAGAAAAGTTAATATTTGTCCTTAAAAATTAGTTCTATTATAGACTTTTATTATATTTAATTTTATTCTATTATCAAATTTCATGTTTACTTACGATTAGTACGTCGGTTTCGAACCCATGTCTCAACTATCCATAGTCCTGCACGCTAGCCACTAGGCTATCTGTGATACATTAGAGCCGTCCATTAATTACGTGAGGTGTTTTTTTTTTTAAATTCGGGAAATTCTGCATTAAAAAATTGACGTGGAAATTTTATAAGCCCCCCTCCCTTGGTGAGATTTAGTGAGATTTTTCCGGATCCCCTCCACTCTATTTTGACTCATGTAATTTATGAACGTCCCCTTATATTATACGTTAAAGGCGAATCATACTACCTCATCTTTTTATCTGCATTTTATTATTACAGTATAAACACATGAGATAGAAAGTGCTTATAAAGACATTAAGTGGCATGTAACGTGTGTCTTCATACTATACAGTATACGAGACATGCCACCTAATGGCTTTAAAAGCACTTTCTAAGCTTTAAAAATACATATTAAAGAAATTTTTACGTCTATCTTTATTATTGTTTTATATGATGCTCTATCAAGATATTATAAGACCAAAATTTCGCTACAAAGGCAAAGTATCTTTTCAATTAAGATATCAGTTATTTTAAAGACATTTGTTTTGAGAAATTTCCCTTTTACTAGTAGAGAGCTTCCCATAATGCTACTACGGTGATACTCTTGACTGTGATTTAATATCTCTGGGGACCTTTTTTTGGTCGTTGAACCATTATATCAATTTTATGATTTGCTGACTAACTCTAGAAATGGTTTTTGCTCATTGGCCCAGGACGGCATGTGTATGATGAATGTTTTTTTGCTCATTGACTGTGCTGCATTCGTGTTTCGTATTGTACACAGAGAAAACAAATCATCTGTATAGATATGTAGTATATTGAAAGTTGGTAATTATCAAATGGTTACATTCTATTGTGTAAAAAGTTTTCCGGAATTTTCAAGTAAAGCGAACCAGATTTGTTTATTCATCAAAATCTATATTGTCGCCTTTAAACGGGAAATAAGGAAATTTTATTTAGGCGTCTTGAAACGTTTGCCTGAATGGTTTTATAAAGTATCAAGTTTTGGTTCAAACTCAGTCGCTTCACTTTAATGTGCTCCTTCCATATAAGCCTTCAATCTAGGTGGTGTCTGAAATCTTTTAATGTATTTATTTTTGAAATTTGAGTCACATATAAATTAATACAAGGAGAACTACTACTCTCTTCTCATAGAAGATTGGACACTAGCAGAAGCGTCAATTGGGTAGGACTGGGGGGAGGCATTGGCCCCCAAGAATCTGATATTATTATTAATTACATTGATTCAATTCAAAATATCATCGATTCGAAATCTTATTCAAGCTCTCGCTACCCTCCCCCCCCCCCCCTCCCAAGATTTCAGTGAAATTACGCTACTGGACACTAGTCTCTACCTACATGGAATAATACCTCACATCAGTTTTGTTTTCTAATCGAATAAAACAAGCAAAACTCTAATTACAAGCACTTTTGAACTAATGAAGCTTATAATAATTTAATAATTTTTCATTACTCTTAATACCTAAGAAGTTTATAAAACTCCGTCATCAGGAAAATTAAAATTCACTTATAAAACAAAAATAACTCCCATTTTCATTTATCTCGTCTTTTAGACATCGTTGCTCTCGGGTAGAAAGGCCCTAACTCATTTTTTCCCTCAAATACACATCCACTCAAAATTTTGACGTAATATTTCAAAACATAGCGGACTTACACCCAATTGAAAAAAAACCCTAACATGAGATTTTGAAGCTTTTATGCAGTTTTTTCGTTCTCCTGTAGAATTGCAAAAACCATGAGTTAGAGCCTTTCTACCCGAAAGCGACGGTATGAAGATGTAAGGGGTCTTGTCTGTTGACTGCATGCTTTGTATGTGGAGATGTAGGCACTTAGTAAGCGATATTTTAAGGCAATCTGCATTCGTTTGTTACACATTGTATATAGAGATGTAGGCAAGCTGCCTACAGTTGGGGCTGGAGTTGTGAGCATTACTGCCTACAATAAGTATAACTATTTATTGATGTTGCTTATAACATATTTGCCGCTGGGAAGAAAAAAATCTCGTTTTCTACTCAAATTCCGAAAAATTAAAACTTTCAGCTCTGGTAGCAACACTAGGAGTATTTTCTTTTTTTTTTTTTTTGAATGAGGATATAGTCGAATATGAATAAATTTCAAGTGCTCGAAGAATTCTAGAACATGAGATTTTTTTGAACATGTCTAATGTACCCTAAAAAAATACTTAAACAAATCTTTAAATGAAAGTTTTTGTATATTTTGAATCGTACCAATCCGTCTGATTAAGTTACACTGTGTGATGAAAGAATTTCAGTTCTAGCCTAAAAATCAGACTATACGAGTCGATAGTGCTATCAGTGCTGCTGTAAGGTTGCAGTTCTTAACAATTGACATTGCTTATAGCTTACTGACGCTTCCATATCCAATAAGGAAATGTTCCACAAAGTTTTTGTGTTAACCAGGATTTTTGAAAATTATTTGCTTTTAAATGAAGAGTCCCTACAGTCCCATCGCTAAAAATTTAAACTTAAAAAAGCTGCTAATATTTTGGATAGCAACAACGGTCGGATGTCTGAGGTTTTTTTTTGTTTTTTTAGTAAAATTCTTGCCAAAAATGTTCGAAGCCTACGCACGCAATATTCTTTTTTATCCACCCTTTGGTGGCTGGTTCTTCCATTCAATCATTCTACTGGCTTTTCATTTCCTTTTTCCTATATTTTTGTATCCTTGCTTCGTTGCTAACGTTTTGTTGTCGTTGTTATTGTAGCTCCAGCAGCAGCCATTTCACAAATGGCCTTGGAAGCGAGCCACATAAATATAAGGCAACAACAAAATTACACTGTACGCACACATGTTTCTCTGTCTGTAACAGGCTTTCTATTCAGTTTTTTTTTTGTTTTTTGCTTCTGGCCGTCGTCGTCCTTGGTGCAGCAGAGGGCTTAACGAAATTCCTACATGTATATAAAAATGTAGGTTCTGTCTTTTGCTGGGATACAGCAGCGCGACACCATTCGGCTCCAAATCAGTCGGCAAATGGTGCTGCTCGTGTTAAAAAGTGTCAGCACAGATAAGAGATACCAAAAATAACCTTCACCTCCAACATTACTTAAAAATAAAAGTTAAAATATCCACGAAAAATGTGTAATTTCTTTAAAAAAAACAAACTATTAAATTGTCAATTAACGTTTGAATTCGTTTTTAGTTTCAGCTGCGAATAACACGATGCAATACGGACAAAACATTTCCATACCGTATTCCCAGCCACAAACGGATTTGAATTTTCTTAACGCAACCGATCACAAGGGAAAAATTCATCCGAAAATTGAAAGAGACCGGGAAGAAGGTAATTTTATCTCATATACTATATATACTGACAAGTAGAGCCTCGAAATATACTATATGTATGTAACAGTAATATGTCTTCTGGTATATACAATATGTATATGGAAATATACATACATACATACATATATTAGGGTACATACATACATATGTATATAAATTCAAGGACGCACGTTAATGTTATACATTTATCTTTTAAGAATTTTTTCGGCTGCCATTTCATATGATTTCACTTTCCTAGGTTACTATATAAAATTTCCTTGACAGCTTATTATCCGTATACAATGTGGACATATATATGTATCAGTGTTAAGTGTAAATTAGTTTTTTTTTAATTTAATGACGAGACTTAAAGTGAAGATAATAAATATAGTAGACCGAGGGAGCTCGTGAATAGAGTTACCAAGTTGAAAAAAATTAATTCCCGGCCATCCCAAAATAAAATAATTTTTCCTTGAAATGATAAAAAGTAAATTTTTTGTTGAGAAAAAAATTTTTTTTGTTTTGGTCGTTATTTTTCAAAAAAAAATTAATATACATAATAACCGTCCAAAACTTATTTTTTGTGTGGAAAATATTTTAAATTGATGAATTTCGTTTAGTCGGCAATATTCAAATGTATATTACATATATTTTTGTGTGGGAAAATCTTGTTGATGACCTGTTTTTCGTCATTAAAACAGGTCCCCGGCTTTGACCTACATTTCCGGGCTTAGCCAACCCTGCTCGTGAACTTTTTGGAGAAGTTCTTGGTAAAAGCTTAAAGTTTGTTAAATGGTTTTTCTTTTCCACTCGACTCCGGTTTCATAGGCCTGCCATCTAGTTGGCGGTTAGTTCGCCAGGTACTACTTTAGGAGGCCGAAAAAAAATTTCACTCAATAGCTCCAAAAAGAAGCTTTACAGCAAAAAATATACTAAGTTTAAGTGGAGATCAAAATAACGATTTCTTACATCGTTTTAAAATTTTCAATAAAAACGTTATTTTTAGAACACAACCAGGCTTGCTAAGTTCAAAAAAGGCCTTTTCAAAATAAAATAAAATTTCATTGAAATGGTCATGCTAATAATTAACATAATCGTCCTAAGATTAATTTTTGTGTGAAAAAATTCCTATTTTTTTTTGTTTTTTGTGTGGGCAATTCTTGAAAACCCTTTTCTTTTGCTCATTAAAAACTAAAATCATCCAATTACCGGCTTTTTTGAGAAATTTTTCAATTCCTACAGAGCCCCCGGCTATGAGCAACAATACTGGGCTTGGCCGGATTAAGACCGGTCACTTGGTAACCCTGAACACATCTATATATTTTAGTAAAATAATCAGTTTGGATATATTAAGTTATTTATAAAAACCGTTCAACATTTATGTTGCAAATTAGTTTGGATATATTATGTTATTTATAAACATTTATGTTGCAAAGTAGCTTATATTATATTATTTATTCAACATTTAGTTTATATTAGTAATTAAAATATATTGCGGACGCCAATCTGCGCTAATGCGGATAGTGCGCCGCTAAACGGTTTCGCATGTTTTAAATTTATAGAAATCGTTTAACATGTTAACATGTTACACAACATAAATAGGTCAAATCTAAAATAGATATTTTTGTTCGAAAAATTTAGTTTTTATTGGAAACTACGATCTCAAATTTTGAATAGTGTACGGAATTCCTATATTTATAACTCTTTAGGTTCAAAGTGCAGATGATGAAAAATGTCAGATGGTTCAGAATTCAGACAACTTGAAATAAAGATGTTTTAAAATTCAGGTAGTTCAAAATTCATATGGTGAAAAATTCACACATTTTTTGTTCGTTGAACATACTATAGTGAACCGCGACCGAACGCCGCCCATTTCTACTTTTTAACGCCGGGTCCCACAAAGTCTTAATCTACCGCTACAAAACACTCACCCTAACTTTTATGCAGGCTTCAGGATTGAACATAAGTATATCTGAAGTGCCTTGGGTAATCCTTATTGCAATATTCTCAGTGGTTTAAGTTTTTGGACCGAGTGGGTATCAGTAACTCAAAGAATGACCTATTTACATTATTGTTACTTTTTAAGATCAAACATGATGTTAGTAATTAATTTTATTATGTTTCCACAGTTTTAAATCAACAAATTTTGCAAAATGTAAATCAATCCTGGCAAACATTGGCTAACACTGCCAACACGGTCGATTACTCATCTCATTTGCTGTCCGCAACACTGCCAATCTCCATTCAACACTTCCTCAAGTACTCCGAAACAATTAAAAAGGAATCCTCAGGTATTGTGGGCTCACAAATTAACTCAGGGAATTTAAATTTGAGCCATCTTGATGCTTCATCGGGCTTCAATATAAAAAGTGATGTTCTTAAAAATGGCACTAATTTAAGTTTAGCTCTTGGTGGTGTGACCTTATCAAGCAATAATACAAATGGTAATCTTCATAATGGAATTGTTGGCATGGATCACGGTCACATTCCCACCATACCGGAACCAAACAATGGTGTCATACCAACTGTTGGTAGTGCTGGTGGCATTGGAGTTGGCGTCAACGGTAATGGTATAAACAATGTAAATGGCGCAAATAATGGCAATGTTACAAATGGCTCTGCTGTTACAAGCACTGCACCAGCTGGCACAGCTTCTACTACGGTAACCGGTACAACAACCACTGGTAAGAAAACTAAAAAGAAGAAACCACCAAAAGAGAAAAAACCACGTCCGAAACCTGGTGAGATCAGGGAGACAAAAGCGCTGGATGGTTCAACGTTGTACTGCTGTCCGGAATGCCAAATGGCTTACCCAGATCGTAGCCTAATAGAGCAGCATGTTATATCGCATGCGGTTGAGCGAAGATTTGTATGCGACATCTGCAATGCAGCATTGAAACGGAAGGATCATTTGACAAGGCATAAGCTGTCGCATATACCAGATAGGCCACATGTGTGCAATGTAAGTATGCGACACAATTGACGATTTTTATGCAATAATAAAATACCATATAGTCAGCTTTTTTGAAAACTTATTATGCTATAGTATGTATTTAATATGTATTTATTGTAGATCTGCATGAAATCGTTTAAGCGAAAGGAACAACTAACACTTCATATTGTTATACATTCGGGTGAGAAGAAACATGTTTGCATCGAATGTGGAAAAGGTAAATATTTTCATATCGCTTGTCTTGGGAGGTAGCGTTGTTATTTCATATTTTTTACAAAGAAGGAACTTTTAAGTTTTTATTTTTATTTTATTATTAAATTAAAAAACATAAAAAAAGCCAGCTAGAACTCAATTGAGCTAGTTGGTAGTCAACTTATTCAGTAGTATACTGAAGTACTCGGCATATAACGTTTCGGAAACCTTTCAAAAATATTTCAAATGAAATCTTTCATAGTTTCAGTTACGTTGCAGAAAGCTTTCAATTCCATTTCAGAAAGCTTTCAGCAATGTGTCAATCTTTAATTTGTTTAGTCGACTGAGTATTATTACTTAATTGAATTTACAGTCAATTGCAGTAACCAATATTCATATGAAATTTCACAAATCGGTTAATGCTTTGTAAACAAACATACATTTATACATATAATAATAGCAATTTTCAAATATTTTATATAAATGTGCATTATGAGTATTAATTATGTATTGACGCAATTTTTTGTTAAAATACACATTTGTCTTCATTTAAATAAGTAAAAAACGTTAGTTCTGGAATCTTACAGGAACATTTCAGAATGATAACACATGAAAGATTTTGTTCACAATGTGGCAAAAAACTTCATTTGAAAGGTTGTGGAAACTTTGAATTTGAATCACTTCAAAATGATTACATCTGCAAGATTTCATTTATAGCGCGTCAGAAATATTTCGTTTGAAAAATTCAGGAAACCTTTCAGGTGAAACTTTACATTTGAAATATATAAGAAAGATTTCTGTAACACTCCAATTGCAAAATTTCAAATGAAACATTTCTGCAACGTTACATACTATTTCTGAAACTGTCTGAAACATTACATGCCGAGTGGGGAATCTACATATTATTTATAGCAATATTAGACCTTAGATAAGAGTTGTTATTTTTACAATGCAGTCCTCTTTCCTGTGCTTAAAGTTGTTGTCAGTATATTAAATACATATGTACTAATGACATTTCTACTACCAACAGGATTTTATCGCAAAGATCACTTGCGTAAGCATACACGCTCTCACATTGCACGTCGGGTCAAGTCCGAAGTTTCAGCTCAGAATGTCAATGGTACTGGTGGCGGTAGTGGAAATAATGCGCAGAATAATGCTCTACATGGTTCCTGAGGGTCGTACAAGGACTTTTGGTAAATTTTTTTAAAATTTCATACAATGGCTAAGGCAAGCAAAAAACTTGAAAGTTTTTCAGGAATTTTGCTTACTGTGCCGGAAATTTTAAAAAAATCTATCAGATGTCCTGCGATACGAGCTAAGAAAAAAATATTAATAATTTTTTTTTTAACATTTTGTTTGTTGTAATGTGCAAAAATAGCTTAAAAGTATTGAATTTTTTAATTTAATTTTATTTTTTGAGGCTTTAAATTTTAGTTAAAGATTTTTAGATTTTTTGTCTGGAATATCGAAAAACAGTTAATACTTATTTATTTTAACATAAGCAAATAAGTCGCACAAAATGTTACTGATTCTAACAACAAAATACATACAAAAATTAGAAGTTAAGAACAAAAATTGCAAAAATTATAAAACAAAACCGATGTTCTTAATTAAGTTTTTATATAAAAAAAAAATATTACAACATACACTACAACAATGATAGCAATTGAAATGTACAAAAGAATTTCTTAGTCAGCGCATTTATGAAACATAAAATAAATAAAAATAAAAACACTTTTAGAGGATCTGTGATCTTTACTGGCTATAGCTCTTAAACATAACAAATAATATTGTAAAAATATTAAAAACAAAAATTAACAAAAGAGAAAATTAAATTATTTGATGCGATTTAAATTAAGTAGATCGAAACATTTTTTTTATTAGATTTAACCGATGAAATCTGGTATCTAATTTGAAAACCTATTATTTAAGAAATTAGTTGCTGGTCATGTTCAGGTATGTTTATATACATACATACTTTATATTATGTGCAATTTTGTTAAAATTTTTATGTTTGAAAGATATTATTTTAACACTGTTTTCGTTTTAAGTTAAAATATCGGACGATTAAGAATGTCTACTTTTGGCTTTGGAGTAGCACATTTCGAGAGACAAAGCTGTAAATTTTAAAAGGAATTAGCGGTAAAACTAAATATACAATGAATAAAAATATATTAGGCATTGAATAAAAAAACTAAATATTTAACTAAAAATTGTGCTTACAATTTATAAAAAACACAAGTATTTCACTTACATTTCTTTATGTTTTAAAGAACATTTACACATATTTATGAAACTTACATCCTAAATTGGTTAATACTTGGAGTTTTATGTATGCGATTGTTTCATGTTT
The DNA here is from genome assembly GCA_949775025.1 of Tricholauxania praeusta. Taxonomy (NCBI): domain Eukaryota; kingdom Metazoa; phylum Arthropoda; class Insecta; order Diptera; family Lauxaniidae; genus Tricholauxania; species Tricholauxania praeusta. Next base: position 157,323,656 of record OX459029.1, read on the forward strand.
CTAGAAAGAAGTTCTTTAAAATTTCAACTCGTACATATTAGACGTAGAGATAGCAACGTTAAAACCTACATAGTATTTTAACTAAAATCTCAAATGCCAATTTGTTTTACAAGTGGTCGCTATGATACAACTCATTTGAAGAATTAATTTTAAAATTATATAGATTGTGACGATGATATTCTTCAGTCTAAATGTAATGGTCGATTCACTAACAAAATGGTTTCTATTTTCCAATAAAGTCAGTAATCATAGCTACGTCTATATAGCATCTTTACATAAGAAATTTATTAACATTTCGCGCTTTAACGCATGATAGAAAAAAATCGTTTGAATGCAAATATTTTCCTTAGATTTTTAAGATAATTTTAAATTTAGAACTCTCATTGATAAATAGCAACTACAAAAGCTTATAGAAATTAAAACAAATAAAGTGTTGTAATTAATATAATGGTATTTATTTATTTTTTATTTATCTACTAGTTCCAAATGAGATACCCGTTTTTATTTAAACCTCCAAAATGTACATTTTTATAGAAAAAGTTCATCTGAACTATTTTTGAGCTACTTACGAGTATGCATTGAAATAATTGCAATAAGCGAGCTTGTATTTAAAAGTCTTGCATTTCGATTCAACAATTTATTATGCCCATATGTATTGATGTGGTAAAAAAATTTTTAAGTATTACCAGCTTCAAAAACATTAATGAAACTAGTTTTATATTTTAAATAAAAACCAGTTGAAATCGTTGTCTAGGTATTTAAAAATTTAAAATTCGATTTTATATTTTTATTATGTAAAATCATTCTAATTTTCCACCAAGGTTGAATTTCATCAAAAGGCTTTAGTTATTTATTAATTCTTTGAATTCAATATGCACCAACTGTTATATGAAAACTAAGGTGCCACGTAACCAAATGAGAAGCGTGTCCCCCGATTACGCAGGTGGCCGCGGTGTACATTCCCCTATTTCTCAATGATTTGACATTATAATTTCCATGAAAAACTTATCTTGATTATCGCCATTCGGATTCGGCATTCCCACTTGATTTTTTGAAGAAGAAAAAAACAATCGAGAATTTCTAAGAAATCACATTTTTAAGAAAACACTGACTTGAACTTGGATAATTTAACTGCAAACAAGATTTGCGCTAACAACAAGTAAATATACTCGTACCTAGTAGGCTCGATAAAATCAACTTTTGTCTCCGAGCCCAGAGAGCCATTTATTCATAGATTTCTCTATCGGGCTAAATTCTTGAGAAAATGTATTCAAATTTCAAAAAAAGCTAATTTAAATATGCACCCACAGTGTCTCTTTCAATTTTAATAGCTCAATATATTTGGCAATATCATGAATTTAAGCACAGCATACAGAAAAAGTTCAATATGAAAGAAAAGAAGAAAGTTTATAAATTCCAATATCTTAAATAAAAAATTATAGCATTTTGAAAAGAAACTGCAAGTATTTGATTTTTTAGCCAAACAAACAAATAAAAGAGAAAGCAAAGTTCAAACACTTCCAGCAAGTGACGCAAAATACTGTTCAAATTATGGCATTTGAAATACAATATAATAATATAATAGATATAACAAATAATCTGCATATAATACATTAATGTACTAAATAGTAATACACATAAAGCATAACCTCTATAAAGACAGTTAAGACTTAAACAAACAAAAAAATAAAAAAATAGTTAACTTTACATGATAAGATCGTAATTTGACTAAACGGCAAAATATAACAGACATATACGGTCAAATTTAAGCTTTCTGCAGAATTGCACCTAAAGTAAACTAAGAGAAAATTGCATACTCGGTTTCAGAAAGTTTCAGAAACGGTACGTAACGTTGCAGAAATGTTTCATTTTAAGTGTTGCAAATAGAATGTTACAGAAACGGTAACACAGCTTAAATATTTCTTCAACGATTCAGTAATACATCATGAAATGTTTCTCTAACGTTTCAAACGAAAGCAAAAATGAGCATTGAAACATTGCAGAAAGTTTTTTGAAATGAAAATAAAAGCTTTCTGAAACGTATCTGAAACTATTTAAGGTTTCATGTGAAAAGTTTCTGAAACGTTACATGCCGAGTAAGTACCAATCTTCAATGTCGAATAACGGCTCTAAATGCAATCAAATATTTCATATGAACATTATAAAGCCTATTTTAAAACGTTTAATTGCTATCGTAGATTAAAATTCAAAAAAAAAAACAAACTTTTTTTTTATCAGCCACAATGTACATGTAATGACAGAAGTCTTTTACTCCTCAAAAACCAACTAAATAATAACTGATATTTGAATAATCAAAAATCAAGTTAAACAACAAAACCTTTAGAACATCAATCAAATCAATCAACCAAAATCAATATGCGGTAGTATCGGTTCTTGCTATTTTTCTAATGAAAAGGAAATTTTATGAAAAAAGCACAAGACATAAATTTGATAATTAATGAATCAAAATGAATTAGGAGCGGTTATATCACTTTCGAACATTTTTCTCGGCAGTATGTTATATATCCTGAAATTATCAAGAAGCCAAAGAACTTTGAATTTGGTTCTGATAAATGTCTTATTTATTAAAATCTTAAAAAGAGTTCATCTCCAAACTTTCCATTTTTACAGGAAATGAAAAAAATTAGCCCTGTCCAAAATATTTTGTGATAGTTGCAGGAAATTTGTTTTACAAGGTAATAGATCTTGGCACAAAGCCATCCAAACAATAGTTTTTGCGTACTCATTAGGAGCCTGAAAAATGTTTATCGAAAGAAGACTTGTTTTTCTAACGGACCCAAAACTTTTTATTATTTTGCACTGAGATTATTATATTAGGAACCATGATGCTTTCCTAATTGATGGGTTTGGCACATATATTCTCGAATCAAACACTTAAAGCCAATGTCTCAAAAACTTATGAAGTATTGAAATTCCAAAATATACATAAAAGTCATAAATAATAATAATAAGTCAAGCATACTACATACAAACAAAAAAAAAATCGCATTGTTCATTGTGCGAAATTGTGAAAAAAATCCGCTGTTTTAAAAATAAGCAGTGAGTAATTAAATAACCTCATACAAAATAATTTTTCACGAACAGGAAATAAAAATATACAAAATGTTGTTTCAAAGTTAAGTCTTTACAAGCAAAATAATAATAATTACTTTAAAATTAGTACTAACAATTTCTAGCCAATAGATGAAAATTATTTAAAGACCAAATTACAATAAAATAGAATTAGCAATAAATGATTATTTCGTACGCAAAACAAAACAAAAAAAGAATACAAATTAAAAACATACTTGCAAAAAGTACAAATTTTTTTTTAATTACAATTTTTTACAATAAAAACAAGTTGCAGTAACAATAAATGTTAATACAAATTTATGAAATTTTCATTAATAAATTACAAACAATGCATAAAACTAAACTTAGCTAAATGCAATGTTTCAATAAAAAGTAAATTAACAAAAAAACCTGAGAATTTTTATACAAAGATATATCATCATAAATATTACAATAAATATGAGTAGTAAATATTTACTTGAAACAATTGCAAAGCACTCATTCTGCTTTTGGCTGAAAGGCAACAGAAACAACTCTTATCGATAAAAAAAAAATTTAGTGTGAAAAAAAAAAAAAAAACATCTTTATTTTATGTACTTATATGCCTGCTCAAGTGGTAAGCAAATTCACCGAACATTACTATTTAATCTGTACTACCCCAATGAACTCGAAGCTTATGCCCTCAAGTAATAAAGACAGATCTGCTTGCTCGGACCTGGATTAAATCTGTATTATACGTGTTAGTCTTCAACGGATTAGCTCGTCAACTACTCTTTTTTTGCTCTCAATTCACATTTTGTCCCAAAAACACAAATGACAAAAGACTTTGCTTAAGTTTGCTCATAAAATAAACTCTTGGCTGAAGCTTGTTCAAAAGATGAACTTAGTTTTTGAGCCCTAGAAACCACAATCCGCCACTTTCAAAAACTATTCTACAGATGACATAATTTCAATTTTGATTAAGCATACAATTTTACCAAAGGAGAGAGAACTCCGTCGTTAACGTGTATGATTCAAATCTCAGGTGCCTCTTTTCCCTCTACAGAAGCTAACAAAGTTTTCAAAGTATAAAATTATTGTTTCATTGGTTTTCTAACGTATCTATCATATATTTGAAACAGTCATTGTTTCAAACATAATCATTTCTCAAAATTTTTGGCAATAAGCACAATTTTCTTGATCATTAACTTTCACTGTTTTAAACTTGCGTAAGGGAAAATCAGAAAAATCTTCGAGAAGTACTATCATATTGCTACAATAAAATTTTCCTTGACCTCACATCAAAAACATGTTCATTGGTTCAATTATTAAATATAATACTTGATTTGTGATGATTTCTTATGAACATTGTCTCATATGTACATTTTCCATGTACCGATCTTTTGAAGCACTATAATACTCCAAAAATTTAAAAAGCATTTTAAAAACAAAAGAAAAATCTATTTTTTGTAATTAAATTAATAACAAAAAGAAAACAACAAACATTATAAAAGTTACTCAGGGATGAAGCCTCCAAAACCAATTTAAAAATAAATAATAAAAATCTTGCAATATTTAAGATATTAAACCAAAAAAAAAAAACATGAAAATAAAAAAGTTTTTAATAAATTTAAATTAACTAATAAGAGTTTCAAAATTATGTATTTAATTAAGTTAAAAAATAAAAAGTAATTCGTAAATTGTATAATGAAAAATTTTAAAAAGCACATTCTTGTAAATTTAAATTTAAAGCATTTTAATTTCAATTTCAACTTTTGAGTCCATTAATATTGATTTTAATTTTTTGTGGTGCGGGACAAAATTATATTACAGATGACAAGCTTAGGAATCTGCAACAGACAATTTAACGAAAAAATATGTTCTTATATGACGTATAGATAATACATAAGCCGGTCTAGGGTCATTTTTTTAGCTCTCAAAAAAATGTTTGCTAATAAACTTAAATTAATATACAGATCAATAAATAAGCAAAATTTCGAACCATTTAAAATTTTATTTTCCTATTTTTACATCATGAGGTAAGCCCACCCTCCTTGATTGAATTTTGAAAATTAATAATTGTGTATCCGATTAATACGTGCATTGAATTCTAGTGATAATACCATAGAAGTTAATATTGTAATGGTACCAGTAGTTAGATATGATAATTAGGACTTTCGACGAAGTTTTTATAAAGGGTTTCTTGTAGTGCTTGGAAATGGGATTAAGAAGTCATGTCAGCCTATTTTAAAATCAATATCAATTAAAACTTCATTAATAAAGAATGCCTGAAACTATACAACAAAGGTATTGCTTACCGTCTCTTAAAAAGTTTATTGCATAGTTGTAGGAACACACTATTTCTGGTGGAATAATTTACGCGGGTGTTCAAATAAAGGAGTTAAGTAATTTCTGTTAATTTTTTTTTTTTTATTTATAAAATATTTAATGTTATAATACATTTCTCAAAAATTTGGAAAGGACTGAAAATATGGAAAAGTAGTGATTAACGCGTGAGTAAGTAAAACAATTAAAACAAAAATTAAATAAATAAGTATTAAAATATTAGAAAATAAAAATTTGCAAAATGTCTGATTAAATTTTTCTTTCAATGATATACGAAAAAACAAAGATATTATTTTTTATAAGAAAAACTTAATGTGTATAAAATTGTCGAGTTGGCTAATGATTGTGGTTATGTATGTATGTACGCTAAGATATGGAATATTTTTTTACAATTACCTTAATAACTTATATTATTTCATAATATATATTACATTGTCACTTTTAACTATGAAATAAGATAAGCATCGTTCATAAGAATTGCAATGCATTTTTTGAATAAGGCTTAAAACTGTGGAAGAAAACATCTTAATTACCTATATTTTTAAAACTCTTCTCATATAAAAAAAAACAAAACTATTTATAATCTTGCAAAAATAAATAAAATGTAATGGATAGAGAAGTGAAATTTTCTGAAATATAGCAGAAATATTTTAGAAACCGTACGATTTTGATTATATACATAGCGTTTTTGTGTGTGATTCAGTATAAAAAAAATTTAAATTTATTATTACAAAATAAATATTTACCATTTACTTAATATTATTAAATATATATACATATATATATATATAATTACTTATATCTTTGTACTTGAATAAAATTTATTTAACTTAAGTCAGAACATTCAAATAAAATATAATCATTTCAATAAAGTAGATATCGCTATTGTTTTATTTTGTCTAGTTTATGGTTTTTCTGCAGAAGATTTTAAAACATATTTTAAAGTTCTTATAGGGGCAAAACAGCAAGTCTTCTTCGTGTCCTCATAGAGTACAGGGAAGTTATCCTAATGGTAAATTTCTCTTTTTATGTATACGAGTTTGAAAACAGTTCCCGTGCAACACCTATTCAGTGCATCGCAGCAAATTACGAACTCCATCTTTTACCAAATGATATTTTACATTCTCGAAGTGTCAACAAGAGTCGACTTATGATTAACATGACCCAGCTGTTAAGCACTATAGTTACTCCATGCGTTGCAGGTAGACACTTTTCTTGAGTGAACTGTTTGTATTGAAGAAGGTAAGTGTAAAAAAAAGGTGAGATAGCAACCGTCTTTTAGAGATTTCGTGACATTAAAAGTGATTTCATTTCGTACCATTTATCCAACACGACCAATCGTCTAGATAGCAAAGATCAAAGATCTTGTGTAATATGTAATATGTATGTAAATAAATCAACTACATCATTCATTTTTAGAACTTAACTGCCATGTGTTACATTTTATTCTTTACAAAAAAGACGAAGAAAGAGAAATTTTTCACAAGAAAAAGATTTAAAGCTAAACAAACGCTGTGAGTACAACGTTGAACTTAACGTTTTCGAGACTTAAACACTATCGTTGCTTACAATATTTTAGGTATAGTTTAAGATTGTTTTTTAAAACTTTTCAGAATAGGAAATATCTTATCAAAGGCCTCGTAAATTTCTTGACGCACTTTTGCACCCGTCAGCACAACTTTACCAGAGACGAATATCAGCAACACAATACGTGGACGCACCATACGATATATTAAACCAGGAAATAATTCTGGTTCATACGAGCTGAAAGTGCTATGTGTTAGAACTAGGCCCTCCAAACGTATAGGAAATTTAACATCACAGGAACCGACCATATTTTGAATTTTGAAGTCTAAAAACTTTGCTGGAAAGCCTAGTTTCTGTATAATACGCGCATATTTGCGTGCCGCTAAACGAGAATCATCTTCACTTTTTGCGCCAGTACAAACCATTTTGCCAGACGAAAAAATTAACGCTGTTGTGCGCGGTTCACGTATACGCATAATGACTGCAGCAAAACGTTTTGGATTATATTCGGCATTACGTGCGTGTAAAGCGATTTTCTTTAAGTCGAGTTTACAACATAAGTTCACTGTTGAAACGATGTTTTGTAATTGGGGCACAATACCCGGATCTGCAGAGCCCGGCGTCATGGGCGTCATCGGTGTCGCTGGTCCCATTGTCTGGTGAATGTTGCTTATGTTATCAACAACTCGCTCGCTCATTGGAACCATAGGAGACATTAGACTTTGGGGTGTCTGTGGCTGCATTAGACTTTGTGGTGTGCTGCCACCACTGCCACCGCCACCACTTGATGCTGTAGTTACGGAAGCTTGGTAGGATGGTTGATATGACGATATGGACTGCATTTGTTTCTGTGTCGTTGGTATAGATGATGTATAAGCTGCGTTTGTTGCTGGTGATGCACCGCTGGACATCAGCGATGGCATACCCATTGTGTTCAGATCGTTTCCGAAAATGTTGCCGCTATTGTGATGGTGCGATGTGTTTTGACCGTTAGGCGAACTACAATCAGCAACGCCATGTGGCTGTGCTCCCGGTGGATGATAAATGGGATTTGCAACAATTTGCTGATCCGCTTCCATTTGATGTAGCGGCGTTCCAATGCTTGGAATCGAAAATCCTGGACTAAGCATTTGATCCATCTTGCTGAGAGAACAATACGTTGGTAGGTGAATTTTAACTAGCCAGTTCTACCTCAGAGCTTGTGTTCAGTTATAAGGAGTCCTTTGAGAAGCAAAAAATGTATCAAAATTGTTATAAATATTATAATATTAGCAATTTTGTTCTTAATCCCAATATCAGAGCCGCTTAAGTTTATTTTTTTACAAACAAATTATTTGACATACACCATGGTCGCGTTCAGAACATTCGCCTAACAAAATCACAGCACGAACACTTCTTTTGCAACCAATTTTTTTCTGAACAATCTGCTTTTCCAACTGTCAAAATTTGACAGGAGTTTTAAAATAAATTAACTTCAATAATTAAAAATAGTTTTTTATTTAAAAACATATGTACATTGTGTAATTTATCCTTACTCATTATTTTTAAGTTAATCATCAAAGTAATCAACCGCTTTTTAAAACTTTCAATGAGCAGGTTTTGACATAATTTATGGATATATGCAGTTTCTAGCATTCTGGTGGAGTCATACATAGAGATAGTTTATTCTCGAGTCATAGCTTCATAGCTTATACTTCACCACATCGGATGCCACCGCTGCTGATTCACCGTACATCCTTACAAATAGTGGAGAATACGAACGCAGGGGCGTGCGGTATTGCTTAAAATTACTATATGACTACAAAGTCAAACGCAGAGTTTATCAGGTGGCTTGTGTTCGTCATTTCATATACTCTGGAATGCTGTCAAAATACTTTTTTTAAATGTGCTTTGCTTGATCAATTTATTCTGAGCACACATTGCTTAAAAAAAAAATCGTTTACGTACTTTCGAAACTCTGAGCATACACTGATCTGAAAAGATCAGGTTGTTAGCACTTTCTGTGGTTTTTCTCACTTGGCAACGCCTCACGCCAGATAACCAAAACCCGATTGACAGAACAGATGTGGTAGATCCACAGGTGGTTATGCATGCGAAATGCACATGAGTTTTGCAGTGTTTCTGCGCGAGTAATGACATAAATTTCAATTATTAGCAAAATATTATACTTGCAGTTAGTTTTTAATTGACTTCGTCTATTACAAAGTAATTCCGAATCTCATACAACTTGCTTGTGTTAGGTAATTAAATTGAAGTTGCAGTGCAATTAAAAAGTTCTTTACCAAACATCATGATGTCTAAGAACGTGGGACAAATGAAATCACTGGTCATAAAATTGTTCGAAATTAATGCCTTCAAATTCGGTAATTTTACCATGAAGGTGGGCATCAATTCACCAGTTTATTTTGATTTGCGTGTAATTGTTAGTTATCCGGACGTAATGGTAAGATCCATAAGTTGCACAAATGCACATATATTTGTGTTATAACGTTTCTCATTTTAGGAAATAGTTTCTCAACTGCTTACAGAATTCATAAAGGAACTGGAATTAAACGCTAAGCACGTGTGTGGTGTTCCCTACACAGCATTGCCACTTGCGACGTTGGTATCTGTGCAGCAACGTGTTCCAATGCTGGTGCGTCGTAAGGAAGCAAAAGCTTACGGAACCAAAAAACTGATTGAAGGCATCTTTAGTGCCGGCGACACGTGTCTTATTATCGAAGATGTGGTTACTTCTGGTTCAAGTATATTGGACACTGTACGTGACTTACAGCGTGAAGGCATTTTAGTAACCGATGCCATAGTAGTTGTAGATCGAGAACAGGGTGGTGTTGCTAATATTGCAAAGCATTCAGTACGAATGCATTCGCTTTTTACATTATCCTTCCTAATGAATACGTTGTTGGAAGCAGGAAAAATACAGAGCGAAACTGTAGAATCGGTGGCGAAATACATCAAGACATGTCAGATAAATAGCGATGGTTCATTTGTCAATGACAAAAAGGAAGTGGGTAAGTAAGTCTTTAAAGGCAAACAATTCGATTAGTATGAAGTATTAGGACATAACAAAATTGCTCAACAGCTTCCGGAACTATTAAGATGTGAAGTTTTTGATTTAGCTGTTTTTTTATTCAAAAAAATAATTGCATTTTTTTGAAGTAAAATATGTGGTTGAAACAAAACAGACCTATTTGCAAAGGATGGCAGACATGATGACGTCACCTTGAGCTATAGCCCCTCTAGCTCTACTTTAATCAAGCGCATTTCACATAAAACCGTAACCCGTTAAATGTTTAATGTAACTACGTACAAGGACCTCTTATTTTCTTTGTTTAATTTTTTATTTAACAATCCAAAAAACCAATTTTTAATACAAAGATTTTTGGATTTTAATTAAGACGTTAAAAATTTTTTAATCAAGATATTGGAACTTTTTGTGTTATTCATTTGGTTAGCTTAATTCAAACTTTTAATTAACGTCTTACGAGCTATTGACTAACAACTTAGTCAATAAGACTAAGTTTTTGCGACTTAGATGTCACATTACTCCCTTACTGCACCACCCCATTTTGAAGAAAAAATGAATAAGTGAGAAAAAGATAAGACTTATTTAATGATAATAATAAAATTATCTTAACTCTAGTTGTTTTTTATCAACAATCTATCTGTGACAAGGAAAAACTATGCTTATACATACAACTTAAACAGTTTTTGATAAATTTTTATTAAACTTGAATAAAATTCAATTATTTTTTCAATAGAATTTACTGAGTACCTACTTGAATAGTTCAACAAAATGCAAATTTCTTCACTTGTGTTTTTGGAACAGATCATAATTTAATATTATATTCCTTACTGAGCTTTTTGTTCATTACTGTATGTGCAAATTTGTTTTTCTACATACAACAATAAAGATAAGACCTCCACTATGTATTTCTGTGTCTAGGAAGTCAGATGTTATCAACAATTAATCAATTTTATAACATTTCCCAATAAGATTGTTATCTCTCGTTATTGCAATAATTAATTGCCAATTTATTTCTTACAATCAATATTAAACTAAACATTATAAATATAATTAGTTGCTTTTATGACATCCGTATAAATAGAGAGCTCTAAAGAATATGTATTTAATTTGAAAAATTATGCACTTGCTAAAAGTTGAAGAGCTCCAAGTTTATTATCTTGTTCGATTTTTGAGAACTGATTCCAAAAAATGATAATCATTTATTTCAGTCAGCTCCGGTTGACATGAAGTAAAGCATAATTCAAAGAAATGATTAGTTGAATTATTTACTACAACACAACTTAAGTTGAGATGTTACACGTAATAGGGGTATTTTATAACCTTTGGCCTTTGCACATAAAAACCTAAACCTATGATTTTATAAAACTAAAATCACTGACGTGAAATTGTTTACCATAAAAATTAATCTGTTTTCTGACATTCGAAAAAAGTCAATTTTTGGATAACTTCAACTACAATAAAAGAACACGAGCTTACAAAATAAATAAAACAGATTTATAAGACATTTGTGGCTTATCATTCATTGAATTAAAAAACATAAAAAAAAAAATTTTTTTTGAATAATATTCTTCAGAAAAGGTAAAGAATTATTAAAAAACGAAAAAAGTGTTCCTATACATACATATTTTTAAAACATGTTAATATATACGATGCCCTGTTCACAGCACCGCGTAATTCTATCACAAATTTAACTTTAACCTTGACAATAACAATTGCATATGGTCTCTGTACAAACAGAAGCTCTAATCATTTTATTGCTTCGTATATGGAAACAATATTAAAAATATAAAACTTAAGTTAAAATCAAATTAACCAGTGTGTGAGTGAATAAAATTTAACTTGTTCTTCGGTTATTTGCAAATTATCTATTTTAGTTGAAACCTATTTATCGTACTCTTTTTTTGTGTGATTTTCAGTCAACGACTTTGTTCGTACAAAAATCAAATATGAAAATCGTGCGGATCTGGCCAAATGCAGCATAGCGAAGGATCTGTTCAATTTGATGGCCACCAAAAAGACAAATCTCTGTTTAGCAGCGGACTTGACCAAATGTGAAGATATTTTGAGCACTGCCGAAAAATGTGGACCTTATATTTGTTTATTAAAAACTCATATCGATATAATAGAAGATTTCAATGAAAATTTCGTAGTCAGCCTTACGACACTAGCAAAAAAGCACAACTTTTTGATAATGGAAGATCGTAAGTTTGCAGATATTGGCAACACTGTATCACTGCAGTATGGTAAAGGCATTTTTAAGATCTGTGAATGGGCCGACTTGGTTACAGCGCATTCGCTCTCAGGTCGCAGTATATTACAGGGCCTAAAAGCTGGTATCAATGACAGCGAAGAAAGCAAAAAACGTGGTGTTTTCTTGCTAGGTGAAATGTCAGCTCAGGGTAATCTTATCGATGAAAAATACAAGGAAGCGACTAACAAAATAGCAACAGAAGGCCCAGATATTGATTTCGTTGCAGGTGTTGTATGCCAAAGTATTGAATGCTTTGCTTTTCCGGGGCTTATACAATTGACACCAGGCGTTAAGATTGATGAAGTCACTGATAATTTGGGACAGCAATACTTTACTCCGGAATATGTAGTGAAAGAGAAAGGTGCCGATATTGGTGTGGTTGGGCGTGGTATTTTGCAAGCGAAATCAATAGAGAAAGCTGCGGCATTGTATAGGGATCGACTGTGGGCGGCCTATACTGATCGTGTTACCAAATAGAGACAAAAGCTTGAAAAAAAAGCAGGAAATACAAATAAAAATAATGTATGCCATATTCCACTATCCTAAATTAGATGTAGTTCAAGTAAGACATTTTTTATATTGCAATCAGTTAAAAGTTCTTATTAAAAATAAAATATAGAAAAAAACTTATTTCTTATCATTATTTTTGACCCTGGATGAGAGTTTGAGAATCTTGAAGAAGTTCCATCCGCAGATCATATGTATTTAAACTTCAATTATTTTTATAGGATGTTTATACGAAGCTCGTATAGTCTTTATTCCGAAAGGCTTGTCAGATAAAAATTACCTCTGCGCTTCTCCACACGCACATCAAAAAGAGAAGTCCGTAAAAACGGCTCTGCACTCAATAGATCAAGTGATTGAATCATCCCTTCATATGAAGGAATTCACTCTAGCAGCAATCCACTAGAAAATACACAATTCTAAAGTTAAGGAACGTTCGTGTAAATAGGAAAGTTTCTCGGTATAATACTCGATAGAAAAATGACATGAAAAAAACATCGAAAAAGATGATAAGAAGGCTAATAATGTCCACTATGTATGCAAAGGAAATTGGTTTAAGCCCATGACATGACGTATTTCTCTTGAGTTGAAAAGCGTGGAAAAATCTAGCTACTTATGTCTATTGGTATCACTGAAGTTTTAGAAGAACAACTACCGAAGCTACCACCGTAGTGCTCATAACTAGAAAATATATCTGACAATTTAACTCGCCTCTGAAGTTAAACATCTTGGTATTGTTCTGGATGAAAAAAAACTGACTTGGAATTCACAGCTTCAATCGGAGTTCACGGCTTCAATCGGAGTTCAATAGACCATTCTCTTATTGATGAACCCTTTAAATTAAAAAATATACTGTGAAAATTTATGATCTTTGTTTAAAAATTCTATTAGTTTCACATCCATTAGTCTCATTTAGGCCACTCTGAAAAAAATGTTAATAAAAAATCAGCCATAATAAATAAGTTTATTTATTTTTTTATTAAACATGGAATTTGAATTATGTTTTAAATGATCTAAAAGTAAATGCTTTTTCATTTAAAATAAATGAAATGTTATATTAAATATATGAAATTAAAAAGTATTCAACAATTAATAAGAAGCAATTGCAACTAAAACGCGTCCATAATCCCCAGATAGGTCATCCTGAAAGAAAGAAAAAGAAACGTGTTGTGTTAATGTAATAAAAAGTCAATAATTCATTTAAATATTTTTTATTTTGTTTACTTTTATTGTTACAGAATGCATTATTTAAATATTTAAAATTTTTTTTTTTGTAAAAAGCACAACACAGTTGCAAGAATACGTTAGACGCAATTTAAGTTACATCAAAAAAATTATGTTTTAATACAAAATACAATACAAAATTTCATTTTTAATCACAACAATTGCACAAAGTAGAAAAATGTATTGAAGCGAATACAATAAAAAGCATTTAAATCTCTAAATTATTTATATAACGAGTATAAGTAAATGAATGGAGCTCTTTTGTAGTTTTAGTGATATAGCTAATAAGGCGCTTTTTTTGGGGAATGGGTTGCTTTGCCTATTTGTTGGCTACGCGTTTGGCTGGCTTTCGGAGTGTGTGTGCATTTGTTTACCAAGCCGCAAGTGTGATAAGACAATATCCAATCTCGGATTTTAAGTCATCCTGTAAAGAAGTGTTTATAAACGCGGATAGCAATTGGTAGAAATTAAATGAAAGAAAAAGAAAAATTTAAAATTATAGTTTTGTGTAAGAATTACAAAAATTGAGACAAGAGATTGCATTAAGTTTTTTTTGTGTTATAAAAAAATACGTGAGCTTAGATACAGTAGTAAATATTGTTATTTTGAAGAAAAGATGAATTTTATTTTAAATATGACGTAAAGAAAGAAAAAAAATGTTTTTTATTATATATTGAAGCTTGATTACGATAAAACGAATTGAAGTCTGTAGTCAGATTTTGCCTGTAGGAAGTTTGCTTAGCTAATAATGTATGCGTTGAAAAACTGCAAATTGTAATAATCGGATAATCTAAAATTTTGATTGCTCTTTATATGTATAAAGTATAATTTTGCGGCATATGAAATATGTTAAAAGTCCAGCATTTCAAAACTGACAAAACCAAGAGTATTTCCTGTCAGCTTAGAAGTTCGCTTCACCCATTATATGCTCTATTTCGAGCAAAAGTTTTGCCTGGGTTAAGAATACGAGGGCAGTTCAATTGGTCAGTGAAAATGGCACAAAATAAATTGTAGAAAATGTCTGTACATTAATTGGAATCCTAAGGAATCTCTACGTCAATTTTTAACTGAACGAAATATTTTTCTATTATGTCACATCAGAGACCATGTAACAGCGTTTTTCTCACAAAATATGCGAATCTTTTTTTTTATGTGAGGTGAAGCATTTCAAAATTAAAAATGTCTGTCAGGTGATTTTATTTATATGGCAGCTAGGTCAAAATCTCACTGATCCGTGCTACTGAACAGTAAGTTTTTCAAGCCAATATATTAGATTTCGAAATATTGACAAACAGTTAATATGTGAATTTTTCTGAAGTGTGAATATTAAAATAAACTTTATCACTCAACAAAGAAAAAAGAAGGATTAAAAATTTAATTCAATAATACTTTTTGGTCGTTTTAAATAAAGAGCACATATTGCAATAAGGGTAAGTAAGAAACATAAATAATAAAATTTATAAAATGAAACTTGTACGTCAAACTTAAGGCGTGAAGTGTACTAAATAACAAGCAATTTCAAAGCTCTTATTATATCAAGAGTTTTAATGAGTTATAAAAGTGAAAAGCTTTTGAAACTTGAATTGCGTGTGAAAATTAATAAGTTGTATATCAGTTTAAAAATTCCAAATATTAATAATGTTGATTATTACGACACAATTAAGTCTCAATTCTTTTTTTTGCAAATTCTTTTCATCACATTTACTTTTTTACAAATTTCAAAATAAAATTCAACTTTTCACAGAAATGTAAAGTTTAACACAAATAAAAATAAGGCGTTTTATTTTTTTATTAAAACAATATAAACTTTTTTCAAACGTCTATTTAAAACATGTACATTAATAAACGGAAAATTGGAACAAAATATATAAAAAACAAAGTATTATTAGTTTAATTAAAAAAACAAAAATTCAAAATGTAATGAAAATACAAGTAAAAAATAATAAATTAACAAAATTTAATACCAGTATGTTAATGTGATTTTTATATATAAATATACATATGTGTATGCTTTATAGATGTATAGTAGTTTGATGTTAATGGTAATATTATTTTCTTTTCGAGAGTTCACAAGTGTTCGCAAGTGCTAACAACCCTTTGTACATTTGTTTAAAAAAACCTATCTATTTTAAAATGTGTTTTTTCACAATTTCATTTGTATTTTGCGCTATATACGCTTTAAAAATTACATTAGATTGAACAAATGCATTGTTGCAATTCGAAGTATATTGTGGTAATTTTTTATTTTATTATAAATTTTTGTAACAAAAAAAAAAAAAAAGACATTATAAAATTGGACGTTTTTTAACTTTCATGGACAGCTTTTGTATGTAGGCTGCGAGTTTGTGTGCTTATTGTTACAATATATATGTACTAAATTAAGGCGAAATGTCTTGAATGTTTTGCTTGAAAATAATTCGAGTTTTGAGATTATCTTTCTTTAGTATCCAACAATTGCCAATAGGGCGCGTTTGTAATCTCCAGAGGTATCGCCCTGAAAAAGTCAAATATTTTATTTAATGACTTGGTATTTTACTGATTATAAGAATTAAAAGGCAACTTTACGAAAATGTTAAAACTGTGACGCATTAAAATGTAATTTTGTTTATGTTTTATAGTAATTTTTTTCTAGCAAAGGACACTATTGAAACAACATATTTATGGCTCACGGACGTTAACCTTTTTGGAACATTATTTTATTAATATAATGCAATCCGTAAGATATTCTTTCAAGTGCACTATTCTTTCAAGTCCTTTGTAAAGAAACTTACAACATATACAACAAGAAGATTAATGGAGGAGATCTTAACATGAAGTGTGGTTGTGGTCAAAATAAAAATAACAAAAAAAAAAAATAGAATGAGAAAAATCAAAAAGCAAAGTACAAAGCTATTGAAAATTAGAAAAAATGGGGTAACCAACATACAAATAATGCAGGATCTAACACGTGGTTAACACAATTAGGGATTATTTCGTTATTGAATTGCATTACAGAATTTGATGAATTTTATTATTTATAAATAGAAATGATAAATTCAAAAATAACATAAACAGAATCAAAGACACACTAGGTAAACACACTCAAAGCAACTCAAAATTAATTTAAACATATGTATAAGATATTAATACATATACAACAAGATGCAGAACAAAAGCTTAGTAAAAGATAAAAACAATTAAACTACTGGTAAAAATAAAGTTTAATAAATTTATGTCTCATTAAGTACATTGAAATTCAGTTTTCAAGAAAAAAAAAATCCCAAGTATTTGAAATAACTTTTATGTATTCTACTATCAATGGGTATAGAGGTTAACCCAACTAAGTTGACTAAACTTAAGTTGAGTTGTCACAAATAATAGAGATAATTAAGGTTCAATATGGAGAAATTCATACGAGGATAAAATTCGACATAAAATTGTCTTCAATTAGATTTATAGGATTCATTGCGCTGGAAATATACCAGATGAAAAAGTTTCTGCAATTATTACACAGAAACCTTTCGAGCCAAAATTAGTTGTTTTTATTTCTCTACAACCTTCACCATATTATATTTCTTCATTGAAAACATATTTTGATATAAATCAAATCAAAATAAAAAATAGCTGATTTAACCAAAAAAATCAGTTTTAATGGGTCATCAAAAAACAGCGCAACTCTGTCAAATCTTTCATTTGCGAACGTTGATATGTTTTAAAAACTCTCTATTTATTTAAGTTAGAAAGTGAAAATGAAACCTTTAGTTTTAACGACATTTCTCAACCAGTAATATTGAATTCATATATATTTCAAAAATATATATTATTATAGAAGAAAAACAATTACACCCACATCACCAGATTAGTAAAGTTAGCATAAAAAAATATGTCATAGTTTACCTTAATCCATGACTCCAAGCTTTTGCCATATTTGCTTTGGAATGCTTCCTTAATATCGCCCAAATCAATTTCAGAGCGACTTACAACAATACGAATTAAAGTCTTGTCCTTGGTACCCATTCCATGCATGGAATCATATAAACGTTCAGCGAAATAGTCAACTTTTGACTTACAGCACTTTACTGTTTAAATATGATAGTATAATTGTAAATATTTAGGTCTGAAAACATATAAGCAAAATAACTTACCAATAGCAAGAAAACCTTTCTCTACGGCACCACTGAATTCTTTCTTGATAGCCTTTTCAATATCATTGCCAGACAGATTTTCATATTCGAGGAAGATTTGTCTCAACTGTTGGTACGAGCGTGTAATTAAAATTGAATTGAAGACGGATTCATCGGTACCCCATTTTCCTTCGCCGGCTTCATGCAGCGCCTGTGCATCAGCAACAGCAGCTGCTGGATCAACACCCTGTTAAATAGATACCAATGTGTGTTAGCAACTAAAAAATGTTTGCAATTTTTTTTAATTTACCTGATTTTCATCACGGTTACCCTGCACCAAGGATACACACAAACGCTTAAAGTGTCCACTGGTGTCACCTTTTAAGTCTGATTCTAGTGCACGACCAAAGCTTTGCTCATAGAACTGAGCAATCGTCTTGATGCCATAATTGGAGAGTGTGCACAAAATTTCGATTATGGCCTCTTCATCAGTACCTACTCCAGCGACAGCATCATGCAATTCCTGTGCATAAAATTGTGGCAGCGGTGTCATAAGTGCAACAATGACATCTTCAAATTTGCCACCCAATTCAGATTTTAATTCCGAAATCAAATCCTTGCCATATGATGTTTTGAAAGCTTCAGCAATTTCAAGACGTTGTACAATGCCACGACGAGCAAGAATTTCAATGATTGCCTTCTCGTCGGTGCCAAAGCCCTTCATTGCCTTACGTAGAATGGAAGCATCTTCAACGGGATCGAAGGGATCAGCTGGGTAAACAGTTGGAGTGCACTGGAATGAAAAACAAATAAATTTTTTAGTTATAATACTTTGTGTAAAATTTACAGAGTTCGGAAGGGTGTTCTAGGTAGTATGAGAACTTGAGAGTCAGATTGGATTCAACGGTTCAAAATCATAGTATGGTTTGAATGAACATACAATTGAGGAAGTTAGTAACAAAACTGAACATCTACAAGTATGTATATTTTGAGAAAAAATGTAATCCTCTGGTATGACAAAACGACTACTGTTGTTACAAACTTGAAGACATTTTCGGGTTTGTAACTAACTTACCGCTTGATGTACCAAACTACTGAGATGATAACATTCAGTCAAATTATGGAAGGGTTAATGTACAAAAATTACATTTTCGGTGAATATCTCAAATATCTGGCGTTATGGAAAATTCTAAATTCTTTTTTCATACAATTTACTTAAGTAAGTCGCTTGCTTGCGGTTATAGTATTTTTTATGAAAAAAGCAGAATTAACAAACGTTATTACAAATATTTTCTTATGGATTTTGGGTAACATGACTCTGATTCATATTCCTGAATTGTTTTGCATGAGCTCAATCTTTAAATTTTATTTTTTATCTTTTAATTTTGCATTTTATCTTATCAGCTTTGAGATATCTCACAGAGTGTAGTTAGATGTTTAAATATTTTAATTCTTTATGTCAAATATAGTGAATTAAAACAAAGCAAGAGATGTTTATTATGGCTGCATAATTTCTTTAAGAAGCCATGTGATTTAATAAAAATCTTTTAAAATATCTTTGTATTTAACTAAACTAAACTTAACAGTTAAAATATTAATGGGTTTAATATTTCCATGCTTGATATTATTCAACAGCAAAATCATTTATGTTTCAAATATAGTTTACAATTACAAATTGATAATTTCCTGGAAAAATTATTATTCAGTATACTGTATGAATAATCAAAAGGCAACTTTGAAAACAAATGGTTTCAAGAGGCGTTATTAAATAACTGCATACTCATACTAACAATAAGCATCACTTCCGATCATGCAATTGGTTTGGAATTTTTAAGCGCTTGGAATTTTTCTCATGTGATAAAAAATAATGATTCATATTTGATTTAATAAAATTCAAACAAAAATGGATTTTTTTTTTTAAATCAAATATAACAATCTTATCTTGTTATATGTCTAAAATGAAATTAGTAAATTTGGAGCACTTTAAAGACAATTAACTGGCATTATCTGATGTAGTAGATATTTGAAGAAAGGCAGATAAGCTAATAAGCTTGTGTAATAATTATTTAAATAAATTTAAATTTTTAACTTACCTTGAATGGGTAGTATTCGGCAGAACTCATTTTGTAATTGACTGTTTGAATTTGATTTGGTAACACTAAAAATTTAAGAAATAAAATACAAATTAGTATGTTTGATTAATTAGTTTTACATGATGAATTTTTTTTTTTGAGGCACATTGATCACAAGTTATTAATATAGACATTTTATTAACGTATTTATGTTATACTATAGTTTTGTGTTGTATCTACAAAAAATACACTCATAAATTATTACATCATCATGGCTCTTTGGAATACACAAAAACAGACTTTTTCAAGGCCTATACACTCCAATAGAGCGAATGCTTTGTTGTTTACCCTTTAATGAATGTGTGGTTTCTTTTTGTGTGTTCTTTTTGAATCATCTTAAATAAAAACATAATGGCATAATGACGCCAGATACATACTGCTTTCGCATTTAAACTTTAGATCGCAAAAAATATTTTTAAGATTTACTCATTATATTTTTAATAAATATTGGTAAAAAATTACAATTACTGCAATGATAATGTAATGGTACTACTGACGGTTTTTTTTTCTCTTCCAGTTTAAAAAGTTACCTGCTATCGTAGCAAAGTACGCGTAGATATATACTTTTAGGGTAGGAACATTAATTTCGAATACACTTTCTACACTTTATAGAAACTAATATGTGGGTTATTCTCCACGGAAGTGTCGAGTCGACATCAAAACTTTAACGGAACGAAAATTTTATTTTCGGAGTGTAGGTACTCAAAAAAAAAAATATTACAATTTCAGAAAGATTAGGGATTCGATAAAAATTGCAAAAGTTAGACCGACTTTCCAAAAACAACACTTTCACTTGTAACAGATTTATTTATAAGACCTATAAATAAGGTTTTCATGTGAAAAAATTAGTGCACGGATAATACTTGGTGAAAAAGTTTGACTTGATCCCAACAAGTAGTGTTTATTTCTAAATACAATACGTATAGTCATAAGTAATTAAAACTATTTAGATTTTGACCCTTTAACAATACGCAAATAAGTTATCATCGCAAAAAAATGTACCTAAGTTTGTTTTTATTGGATGCCAAGAATATGAAATTCAATAGTTATTTTGGCAACTCAATGAAAATATTACATGGGGATTCAAAATTGTACTTTTATAGAAAATAACCCATACAAGATTTCGACTGCCAAGTTATACTATGATTATCAGAAGTTAATAAGTTTTTGTCCTTCCTCTAAGTGATTACAAAATAAATTTATTTTTAATCAAAATAAAAGCATTTTGTAATAAATGTCTCTAGGTCACTGGAAGCAATTTTACCACGCCTTTGAAAAGTTTTAAAATGTTATTGGTGACGAATGACTTCATCGCTAAAACAGCTTTTCCGAGTTACATATGTACTATGTTATACGCATTAAGTTCATTAAACTTTTCACTATAAATACAAATACAACTAGACGCATATGCCGTAAAATTTTCTCTACTCTCATTTAAATAGAGCAAAGTGAAAGTTTTTTTTTTACTGCGCGCATGAAAATTTGTAGTTAAACAACATGTGAGTACTCCGAGCCGTAAACTATTTTAGTTAAAATTCGACAGGCATTCAGAAATTAAAAGCAGAGACTATAACCAATTGATTAAACCATGACATTGCAAATGAAAAAGCTTAAGTGAAGGTGTAATTCGAATGAGGAATTGGTAATCAATACGTTATTCGACACAAAAACAAAATAATAGAATAGAAGAATTCGTAGTTACTTGCATCCTTCAGTGAACAAATTCGTTATTTCAAATCATTAAATGCAATCAAAATTTTTTTTTATTTTATTATATTATATTTTAAATTCTTATACCTAGATAAAGCAGCATAAAAGATAATTTAACTAATTTAAAAAACGGGTAATTTTTGCTAAAATTCCCTGATTCTCATATGATTAAAAATATCGCAGTAGTTTTTCTACAAAATATTAAGTCATTTACCATATCTAAAAAACTGCCTTTATAAGGAAATTAGTTTTTCGCATTTTCATATCTCATATTCTCAATAAAGGGAAAATCTTTCACAATAATTCTGAACTATTCAGCACCGATTTGGAGAACACTAAATTTCAATTAACTTTTCGGGTAACACTGTGGCAAAGAAGTGTCAGCTTAATCCCAATTTTCTATTAGTTTTCGAGGAAATTTTCTTAACGTTTTCATGCACAAAAATCAAATGGCTTCACTCAAACTTTATGGACAATACTGCCCTCAGAAACGAAAAAGGCGTGTCTGAAAAAAATATGTTACGAGATAATTGATGTTTTGTTGTCAATTTATTGAAATAACTGTAAAATTGAGATAGAGAAAATTCTCGTACGAGATTTTTTATATGTTTGAACTAAGATACCGGCATTTGGAATAGTTCATTAGACGCGTACGTTCTTCAGCTATCTGATGCCATATTGCGAATATGAACTTTTTTGAGATACGCCCTTTTCGGTTCTGACGGTAGAATATGCAATACGTTATATTTTTTAATTCGACTAAAGCTTTTTTTATTATGAGACCTAGAATGTTTTTTTTTTTTTTTGGATTGTAAAAAATAATTGAAACGTTGCATGAATTTTGATTACTCAAGAATTCGATGCGTAATCTTAAATGCATAGTATGTACAGCAGTTCCATAACGAGTAGGTGGCGCAGCACCATAACATTAGTTAGGTACAATCAAAATTTAACTAACAATACAATAGTAATAATTTAAACTAATAAACATACAAGCACACAAATGTACATATGCAATACAACCTACACTGTCGTACATATATAGCAAAGCAAATGAAATAAAAAAAAGTAATAAGGCTTGCCGGCAAAACACATCACGAGTAGAAAGAGTCAGACAAAAAAAACGTTTTCAATACCAAAGTTAAAGAAAGCTTCAATGACGTGGCTCGCAACACAAGAGAACAAAAACTTGACTTTGAAACTGGTTTATGGGTTAAATTGAAATAGATAAAAGATATTTGTACAGGTAACTAGAAGATATAGCTCTATTGCTATAGTAACAAGGAAAATAACAAAATTAACACGTTTATTTTTCCAATTTTTTTATGAACTCGTGACATGGAGAAAAAGAATGGCTTTTGAAAATTACACTTGATTGACTTTTTCAAAGATATTTCAGAATATTTTTATGAGAAATGAAAAATTCAATTGCAACTATTTATTGCATACATTTGTCATTTGCTTAGTTAAATGCTGCCTTTATCTCAAGAAAAACTCAAGAGAGAACTCAAATTTAAATATTTATGCGTCATTCATTTTGCATTTCCAAGAAAACATCATTCCAATTTAGTTATGAATCAAAAATATAATAATGTTAGTACCTTCAATTGAATTAAATGACTGTACTTAATTTAATTGCAAATAATAAAAAATAATTATAACTGTTGGATATGTGACAGGAAAATCATTATATATCTCAAATAATTATTGCTCAGTATTACAATTCACATGACAACAGCAAAATGCATTGATTGTATAAATTAAAATAAAATTTACTAAATAAATTCTATTTTAAAATTATTCACTATCTTTGAAAGCAGCATCATGGGAATAAATAACGATACGTCAATGCTGAAAAGTGAATTTGTTTTATAAATGCAATACGATTATACGATTTAAATTATCTGCTACACTATTATATATGTACTACAATATTTAAAACACACTGTAGACATATGTATGTATATTTTATACAATATTT
This sequence comes from Tricholauxania praeusta, assembly GCA_949775025.1. Lineage (NCBI taxonomy): Eukaryota > Metazoa > Arthropoda > Insecta > Diptera > Lauxaniidae > Tricholauxania > Tricholauxania praeusta. Next base: position 157,347,513 of record OX459029.1, read on the forward strand.
TTACAATCTATTCTGTATCCACATTATATCTTTTCATAGTACTGACTATTAACTTGTGCTCTCCTATACCAGAATGATGTCATCTTCTATAGTAATTTCGAAAAAAAAGTAAAAATATTCATGTGCTAATTTTTTCCCCTTGTTCTGATAATAACATCATTAATTTTTCTTTTAAATTTCAGTTATTCACTTGTTTATGCACAATTTTTTATAATTTTTTTCAAACACTTTTTATCATACTCGTACATATATAGCATTGAATCACAGAAAGAAAATCGGTAAATTAACCGCGCCCAACACAAAACAAAAATTACTTTTTTCTATTCACTTTTTTTTACAACTTATACTATATAAATAGTATTCAAAAAATATAAATATGTACATGAGTGTGCAAGTTGTTTAACAAACAAAAAGAGAATTTAAGATTTTTTATAAAAATTTATTTACCAAAATAGAGACGACTTTAACTTAAGGTTGTTCACTCGTTGCAAACTTTTCAAAGACTGAAACTTTTCGCTCTCCACAGATGATTTTTATTGAAATTGCTTTAATGAAGAAATAACAAATGCCGACCGATGATTCCAAGCAACCTGTATGTGGATGGCTGTGTATGTAAATTAGAGTGTACGTTATTTCTCAAAATTCTTTCTGAACTTCTCGAAATTTTTCATTTTAGTCCAAAGTAGCCAAGTTGAAAAGAAGGAATTCCCGGCTTTTCCAAAATAAAATAATTTTCCTTGGAATGGTAAAAAAACTAAAATTTTTTTTGTTCAACAATTTTAAAAATAGTTAATATAATCGTCTAAAATATTTAATTTTTGTGTGGAAAAAACTTGATAACCTTTGTTTTTTTTTTGGAGTCGAAAATATTAAAACATTAGATATTAATTTGTGGGAAAATTTTGATGAATTTTTTTTCTCATTAAGAAAAACATTTTTCAATTCCAACAGTGCCCACAACTTTGACCTGCAATTCCAAACTTGGCCGGGTCAAAACCGTCATAGTAACTTGTCACCGAGCACCAAAAGTTTTTATTTTATTTGTATTTTTACTCGATATCTTGCAGACTTTCTGATTTAATGTTCTTTGCTTTATGAAAAAAATAATATACACTGAAAAAATTTTTTTTTGTATTTTAAATTTTATAAGGTCAAGAATTTGGAGAAATAAAATTTTTACAGGACAGTCTAATGTTGTATATGTACATACGTATATGTTTGCAGAGAGCGCCGGCCGACACCGGTTTCCAACTTGGTATTCAATAATTACACAACTATTGTATGACGTCATATCTGAGTATTATAGAGAGAAGCAATACAGTTCAGTTGTTGTTGTTATTGACATCCACTGTTTCGCTCTGTGAATCTTATTTTCCATAGCAGCATTTAACAATCGTTGAGAAAATTCCATAGTTTGCCTTCAATGATTTGAAAATTATAGCATAATAATTTTATTGTGATTTTAGTAACATAATGTGATTTTAGTAAAAATTGTACATCTTTTTAGATTAAATATTTACATATTATATTTTTAATTCAAAAGGTTAAATCGCAGTGTATTGTAGGAATCTTTGTAGGTCATTAGTTTATGTGTTTTCTTTAACCAAACCAGATTCAAATGTTTTACACTTTAAAGCAATCCAACAATAACTTCTTAGACGTTTCGTTTCTCAGCACAAAAGTAACAGGAGTGTTAAGTCAAAACCTGATTTCTGCATGTTTTTTTTTTCTGATTTAGTTTTGTTTCTTACAATAATTGTCAATAGTTTCAGATGAGAGTTAGGAAGTATCAGTTATTTTTTTATGATCAATTCGAATTCCAGGGAAATATAATTTTGGATCAGCTTTTTAAAGTACTTGGCAAAAGAATCAGAGCCGTATGAACACTTTCCTAAGAAAAAGTCACCACTTTTTTCATATTTTTCAACATGAAATGTATGTATTTGATGAACTCAGTTTAGTTAAAAAAAAGCCGTGCGTCATTTCTATTTTCAAAATTTGCCGTCCACTCAAATCAAGTGCTATTGGGCCAAGGTCTAAATCCAACACTGGAAAGAATGGGTTATTTCTCGATTCCCTTCGTGAAATCAGAATTTTAATTTTTTTCATTCGGCGGAAAAATAAAACCCCACTCTGATATTTAGAAGAATGCATTTTTTAAAATATAAAGTATTAAATTATTGAGTTGATTCAAAGCTGATGAACATTTACCCAAAAATTAAATTTTTTTTTTGTGTCTTTAGATACAAAAAATTCAATTTCATTGGTTTGTAGGCGATTCTTAGAGAATAAGCAACAGGTTGCCACTAAATTGTGCCTATTACACAAATCACAGCCCTAAACATTGGCAAATGACACATAATAATTGACATAAACAAAACATCAATTATCTCGAAACGCATTTTTTTGAGATACGCCTTTTGCGCTTCTGAGGGCAGTATACCTCGTATGAAAAAAATTTACTATTTATATAATAGTCACTCAGTAAAAAGTAATATATACTGCGTTATGAGAGACACCTTAGGTGAAAATTTGTCTAAATGGGGGCTTTTTTTATGTACTTAATTTGTTATAGAAAAATGCTCGCCACATTTTCGATCTCAATGATATATGAAGGTACCGTATTTTTCGTTTGAAAGTGTTTTATTTTCATCAGATGATATTTGTCTTACATTTTGTCCTTTCGATCCTTTACCATTACGGTAACGGTAAGATGAAAAATACGTTTTTATTACTAATGATATGAATATTATTTGAAAACTCTTTCTAAATTTTTAAAGAACAACTTTGTGCCATAAATCAATCGAAAAAGGGATATTACATAGGGTGGAGAATTAGTGATTTGAGGTTTTTTTTTGCTAAAAACGGAAATTTAAAAAAGTATTATTGTACCAATGCACAACGAGTATAAATTTAATAAAAGCGAAACAACAAGTGCCAAGTAGAGAGAAAATAAAATTCTTAGGATGCATAATATGACAAATTCTCTAAGTTTAAATTGTGTAAACAGTTACACGTACATATATACATAACTACATTTTTACCTTAGCTGAATCACTTAATTAACAATTCCACACGTACTTATAAATATCACCAGATGAATCATGCAAGCAGCGATGCTACAGATAGTTTCACATCTATCTATACGTAATAAGTTATACGTCACATCAAAAGCTGAATAAGCACATTTCCATTTGATCACATGATATTTAGTATTTTATTTGATATTTTATGTACTTTACTTTTACCTATATTCAAATTAAATTTGTAATACAAGTTGTCTTTTATTTAAATCAGTCAATTTACTCTTACTGTAGCAATTAAAGAGTCTTCAGAACATTATTGTTCAGTATGTTTCTCAGCTTGGTGTAATTTCATAAAATTGAATTATTTGTTTTCATTTCTGTTGAACACTTTGTGTTTACGTTTTGTTACAGACACATTAAGAGCTTCAATAATTGGCGTCGAGTCCAAAGTAATCTCTCAAGATATACCACGTATACCACCTTGTTTTATCTAGAGTTGTATTAAACAAAAAAAGCTAGTCGTTAATGAAAATAAAAAAAAATGAGATAAGTTAAAACAAATGAATTTATACCACAAAAGGAATTGCTACCCTGGGGGAAAGCAACGATTTTTCTATTAAGGCTATATGATGCTCTGCTCCAGAGTTTCTGCTAAGAAGAATACGTTGATTTATTTTGTGAGAATGGCTTTCACCCAAAGCAGGACAAATTTTTGAATTGCTATCGAAAATACGCGTTGTAAGCTCATTTGTTATAACGACCTTTTATTAAAGAAAAATATATATACTTATAAATAACAATAATTCATATCATATTGAAAATATCTACTTTATAATAACATATAATTATACTTTAGGTCAGAGCTATTAAGTAATGAATTTTCTTAGTAACAATAAAAACCAAATTTACGTTCTTTACAAGCAGATTTTAATGCATATTTTTGAGTTTAAAGCGAAGTATAAGTCATCATAAGAAAATGTCACCTCGGAAACATGCTGCAAAAGTTCAATTTCAGTAAAATTGGCGTAAGGTAATTAAAAATTCGATTAATGCCAAAAAATTCAAAATTGATCGAATAAGGGCGAATTTCTTTTTTTACTTATTTTATTCCCGAACAGACTTATAATCATCGCCCAGAAAGGATTTTTCGAAATTTATATCATGATAAAGTATGCTATATTTTAGAAAATCTAAATTTGCCTCTTTCATAAAAAAAACAGCTGCAGTGAAAATATGAAACTTAGAGCATGTGTCATTTAAGAAAAGGTTTTTTGAAATTCGAATCATGAAGTATGCCAAATCCTTGATATTTTGGTTTTACCATGCAAAAAACGTTTTTTCCTGGCTGCTTATCTTTGTGCAATCGCAAAAACCGGTTGTTCTCATGGATAATTCTGATAATGTTGCTGGTCCAGGACCATTTTCAATAAAAAATTGTTCACCAGATGCCCACAAAATAAACGTTCAAGTCAAGCGGCAAAAATTAAAGTGGATTAAACATATGTTACGGAAATCTCCAATTGCATTGGAGTAGTAGCAAACTCGGCCGTCCTAAATCATCCTGGGAATGATCGCTAGAACTAAAAAATACGTGAATTTCGGCACTGACTATTGACCGTGCACGTTGGAAGAGTTTTGTGGAAGGCCTATGCTCAGTGAGGAGATTTAGGATACAAGAGAGAGAGAGACTTTCAGGAACATAAATAAAAACAGAAAAAAAATGTAACTATGCCACTATGTAAATTTTGTTTTAATAAAATTACTAAGTGATATTTTAAACCAAATAATAAACGAATGAAGTCGCGGGCTCAATAGCTCGGTTAGCATTTTTTCTCACAGAACTATTTTATATGTGAATTCAAAGAACAAACAAAAAACACAGTCTTAAAAAATATTAGTTTAAGATTCACCGCATATACCTGTAGTAACAATAAGTATAAGACTAGATATAAGTATATGCTTATCAGAAGACATCTAGTATTTCTAAGGATTAATCTTAAACCTGTAAGTTTAATCTTAAACCGCCCGAAGGCAGTCAAGCTGTACAATAACTTTAGTACAGGCTAGAAAGAAAGTGAAATTTTAGATTAATACACCAATTTATTTTTTACACGGTAGATACGTTCCAGAGAAAACAGTGTGAAAAAGACATGATGTATAAAGTATGTGTGTATATAAATAGAAAAAAAGGGGACTAGTTCCATATCCTTCAACGCTGTATCTAAGTTGTATTTCTAATTTTTCTTAGTAAACAAGCCTTTTTTTGTACTAATATTGAAAATGTATATGAATATGTTAATTGTCCTTCCTTAAGTATGTTGTACAGCAAAAGATATTAAATTTTATTATACTTTTTCTAAAATAAAATAAAAAAAATCCTATACATTACCGCAATTTTGTATTCAATGGCCATTTGCTGCAAGTCTCTTAAAATTTCATAATTTTTGCTAGTACGAATAGAAACATCATCAATGCTTCGTAAGGGGAATGAAAATGAGTCGATTATTACAAGCTTCAGCTGCAACAAAATAAATTTATTTTTTATTCATACATTGCTTTAAGTATAATATTTTCCATTGCCGTTTGAGCGCTTATTTGTCCTATGCATGTAATTTACTCTTATTTGCATTTGAAACTGGAATTTTACAATTGTGAAGTTGAAAGAACACTCAAAGTTTTTCTCTTTGAATAAAGTAAATTCCTTTTGCATTGTCAAATTTTGTTCTTCGATTTTGTTAACATTCTCCACCGGGAAAATAATTTTATTTGATTTTTTTTTTAAGTCTTGGAATTGCTCAATCATAATCGCCAAATGATTAAGGATTCATTCATATTGACACATGGTTTTGTGCCTAATTTTTCTTCCTGAAAAGCTTGATAGTTTTTTTCAAAATCTCGTAAAACAGCATTGTTAACCTCAAATCTGATCTCGTGTTTTTTTTAAATATTTAAGAATTTCATCCTAAGCGTCCTAAATTTGCAAGTATTTGTGTTTTTAAACTTGAAGCAACTACGGGACAATAAATTACCTAGAATTATACCCAAGTTATATTAGAATATTTTAATTATTGCAAGTAAAAATAAGCGCTTAATAAGCCACACTATATGACAAATGAGCACTCAACAGCAGAATAATAAACATTAATATACAAACCTCCGGCATTTCTGTAAGCGTTGATCTAATGTATTCTATACTGGAAAGTAATTCAACATGATCCGAACAATAAATATAGGAAACATTTTCAAGTATAGAATTTGAATTAAATGCAGCAAAACTCGAACTCAATTTGTTATTATTCGCCTGAGAGAAAATCGTTTGAAAACGCTCCTCCATGTTAATCGAAATTTCTGCAAATGTTTAATATGTATAAGTTAAAAAATAAAATGCAAAAAGTATTCGCCCGAGCAGGGACTTGAACCCTGGACCGTTGGATTAAAAGTCCAACGCTCTACCGACTGAGCTACCCGGGCATGTCCTTGCACGGTGTCTTATTATGATTTTATTGTATAGCTTTTGGGCATGGTGATAGTTTCCATGCACTACGCACCGCACATAAATATTTTGACTAAAAAATTGTATTCCATACCTTTTAATCTCTTTGGATTGAATCCTTGATTGGTGTCCACATATAAAGCTCGACCACCAACACCACCAACCTCCTTAGGTAATTGAACGTTAATACTGAGCTGTAAGCTACCCAAAAACGCAAAATTTAATGTTTAACTTAATAGAAACTTAACTTACCATATTTGTGTCTTCCCACTTCCTGGCGCACCACATAATTCAGTCACTGATTGCGATGAAATTCCACCACCCAGCTGTGCATCTAAATCTTTACATAAAGTAATTATTTTACACAATTCTTCTTCTTGTCTCCACATATCAAAGCAAGATGTGGTAAACATTTTAACAAATAGTAATTAACAATAAATAAAATTTAAAAAAAAATAACAATGCGCTAAAGAACAACAACAATAACGTATGTCAAATTGTATTTATTTTACATAGGCAAATTGCATAGTGAAATTGCTAAGTGACGTACCTACAAATGAGCGTTGGCGTCAACTTGCTGTCAAAATACTTTAATGCTGATAGATTTGTATGTCGTGCATCTGGACAGCGGTAGCGTCAACCCTAACCTACTTGGTTACTTTACGTAAGAAAAGTTTATTGTCAGTCTATTTTATACCGATTCGACAAAAAACAAGCGCTACTCCAGTGTTCTGTTAATGTAAGGGTGTTTTTTTGAAAATTCAGACCCACTCCCTCCCTTTGGTGAGTTCTGATGGGACCTCCCCCGCCCCCGCCACCCTTCCGCGAGACTTGCCTTATAATTTTTAAATATAATCTGCTATAATAATGCGTAATCTCTGCATTAAAAAGTTGATGTGAGATTTTTATTGAACCTCCCTCCCTCATGGAGAGATTTGGTAAGATTTTTCTGGATCCTCTCCCCCCTATTTTGACTCACGTAATTTATGGACATCCCCTAACTATATGTACGTGAATCGTTCAGATGCGCGGTGCAATCTTCATATTCGCTGATATCGGTAGCTTTAAAAACTTTAACGGAACTTGAAAAAAGCCTATTATTTTTTAGATCAAATCAATCAATCATATTTCAATTGCAAGCAAAATCTCCACTGTCAGTAAAATTATATACGTAATACGTAACTGAGCATGCTTTGATCTAAGAAATTAAAAGGTCTTATATTAATTGAATCATGTCTTATATGTAACTGAGCGGAAAGCACTAGTGTCAGTTGGTGCATTGTATTTCTTATTCGAATTTAATAAGTCATTTTCGCCTTTGCTGTTTTCTTTTGGTTGTCGTCGCTGTCGTTGGTCTTTTGTTCGTCGGTTGTGCGCGTTCGCTGGTTCAGGAAAACTTTTTATTTTTTCATACAAAAAAGAAAAAAAACCATTAACTATATAAACATGAATTTTATTTCTCCAAAATTTTAATAAAAACGAATGCTGATGAAAGTGCACATAATGAAACATTTTTTTTTTAATATTTGAAATTCTTACTGCGGCAAAAATTAAAAATTTCCTCTTAAGGTATGTAGATACATATATAACTGATATATAAAGTACAATGGGTATGAAAAAATAGGTGTAACTCCAAAAAAATAACGAGGAGCCTCTTTGATTAAAAAATAAAATCCTTAATACTATCGTGACATGTTCTAAATGTGACTATCAATGTGTTCAATTTCGTTAGTTTATTTTCTTTTATGCGCTTATGTTGCCGAAATATTTTCGTTTCATACTCTCCCATTGCCTCTTAACTACAACACCAGTGACCGTATCCTGTTTCCTACAGTTATAGCTGAACAAAGTGGGTCACAGAACTTACAGTATTTTGATTTATTTTTTTTTGTTGCTAGCTTATTAGATAAACTAGTTGCGGGACAGAATTTAAAACAATTAAATGATGATGGTTTTACCTAACTGAGCCGGACAAAATTGTGTAAATAGAATGTCTAAAAATTAAGTTTTGATAACACTCAGAATATGTAAAGCATCTTATTTATAAAAAAACAAAAAAAAAAAAAAGCTTTCAATGGATTAAATATCCTGTCAGCTTGATACGTGGAATCATCTTTAAAAAAAAAAAGTGTTAATTAATACGTAGGCAGCCTAAGTTTCCAACTCAAAGCTGATAAACATCAAAACAAAGAAAGTTTTTTTTCTTTACGGCGCTCTGCCAGTCACTGCCAAGTCTACGAAAGCATAATATGTCATGATAAGTTTAACTATCGCCATTAAGTTCCGGCATTAAAATGTAGGTACTTACCATTCCTATAAAATAAAGCATAGAGACAAAGGTATGGCGGTGAAATAGATAGCCTTAGGCCCTATATGTGATGTTAAGCTAAACAGTGTTTCATTATTATATCAAAAATCCAGACAACATCCTTCACGAGGAATCAAAACAACAAAAAAAAAAACCTATCCGCTTAAGTAACTTAGGCTTGATAAAACCCCAGTTGGAATAATCGTGAAGCAATTTAAAGGCCATATCGAATAATCTCTAACCCTCATGTACTCCTATTTAACACTGTGTATCATTGGGGCAGGGTAATCTCTTTTTGCTTGAATTTAAGTACTTAAATATATATGTTAAAAAAAAATTATTGCATTCCAACATACGATATTAGAAATTCCTAACTTTGAATTCTAGGAACAGATTCACTTCAGCTCACGATCGCCAATTTTTTTTTATAGGCTATAAGATATAAACGATTGAAATATATCTCAATATTCATATGGTCAAAGAGAAGATATCTTATAAAAAAAATTTATGAGACTTTCCAAAATTTATCAAAATAATTTTTATTGTTTTCGGTTAGAAAGGCCTGATATCAAAAATTTTTGTTTAAGTGTTACATCATTTAAAAGGAAATAAACTGAGCTTTTTAAATATGTTAATAAAACTATAGGTCAACAACAAATTTTTTTGGAAAAATAACGGCCAAAATTTCATAAAAGTCGTAATATCACGAAAACTACGGGCTAGATTTCAAAAATGTGTGTCCTAATTTTGTAGCTTAATAGATTACCTTTCATATGACACCCATATTTTGGAAATTAATCCACAACTTCCGAGGGATATACCTCCGAACGACTTTTTTAGATTCCATATTTATTCTTGGAATTAAAAAGCGCTTAAGAAAACTTTAGTTTTGTAATCATTTTCTATTATCAGCGAAAGTGTATTTAAGCCGAATTCTCTCCTACGCTAAAATAAAATATACTATTACTTTTTAATTTCTTTTTTGGAAACGCTTATTAAATTTTTAAACTAACAATAAGTCAGATTGGAACTTATTTAGATGGAAACAAAATAATTCTGGTTATATCGGTCCTTCTTTAAATAACTGCACATTTTGTTTCCTTCTGACTTTTTTATAGTAAATAACTTAAAATCATTTTTGCTTAAAAATGCTTTAGTTTTATAAAAATAAATAAAAAAATTCAAAATAAAATAATTTTTTTCTCAAAATAACAAATAACATTTGTGTTTTTTCATTGTATGATATTTTCCAAAATTATGTCAGAAGTTTCGATTTCGAAGCAGATACATTCTTAGGATTGATTGGAGAGTAATATATAAAAACAAAACTTATACGACGAAATAAAACGTTTTAAAAAGTCGTAGATGATTTTTTTACTTAATGGAATTGAAAACCTTATTTTAAGGAACATAATCATTAAAAGAATTGTTTGAAAACCTTAAAATCCATATTTTTTCATACTTGTAGTAATTATATCGAGATAAATCTACTTAAAAGTTGTGTGAAATTATGTAGTTTTCGAGCTCTAGATTTTAAATTTTCCTTTTTATTGTGGAAGTCATTCCTTGTTAGTGTTATTTTTACAATTAGGAATCATAGCGTACACATTGTACAATTGACTATATACATATATATTTTTTGTATTTCTCGTTTATTCTGAATAAATATTTGAAAAAAGAATTTTTTCGCTTGGTAGTAGTAGTGGAGACTAACAGTAAGCCAAAGTTTTGGGTCAGTTTCTTGTTGTTTCCTTTATTTTTCTGATATGTTCCTGTACTAATTTAGGACATGGCAAACACAACTAACGTATGTTCCATATTCAACGTTTAATTGCAGGATAGGTTACACAATTTCGCACTGATTGACCTATTTTTTGTGGCATATATTACCTCTCTTTTTTGTGTTTCTGTTCAAAGTTTACACGCGATGTCAACACGTACGTTCTACGAGATACTAAATATTCAACCAAATGCTAGCTTTGATGAGCTAAAAGCAAATTATAAACGATTAATTCTACAATGTCATCCAGATAAATTACATGATACCACGACGACAACAGCAACAGTAGAAACGGCAGCAGTAACAAAAGCAAGCGCTGAAATAGTAACAGCAACATCAATAGCAAAAGTTGCTGTTGACCCACATGCTGCTGCCACAAATATTGATTCCAAATTCGTTGAAATAAATAAAGCATGGAATACGCTTAAAGATCCCATACAGCGTAAGCTTTACGATGCCGAATTGCTTTCGATAAGATTTCAATCACACAGCAACATATTCGAAAGACTTAAACTGGCCGATTTAAATGTTGAATATATTGCTGCTGCTGCTGCTAAAGCTGTCGACGACAAAAGCGCTGCCAATTACAACGATAGTGCTGCTGGCAGTACAAAACTTTACACTTATGAATGTCGCTGTGGCGGACAGTATGTGGTTGATGAGTCAGTCGACAACGAGATTATCGATGGCAGCAATGACGAAGTGATTGTCGAGTGCAGCGAATGTTCTTTAGTGATTATATTAAATGGTTGAGACAGCTCAAAACAGAATAAAGAAAAAGAATAACAACACAGCAACAATCGACAAAACGACAGTTGTTGTCGTTATGGTTATTGTTGTTGTTGTTGGTCATAAATTGTAAACAAAAGTTACGGTCTTTTTTTTTATTTAGTTGAATTATACCATATTTCAGGCGGGCGATAAAGCAATTCAATTGCTCTGGTATTTTTCAAATGAAAAAAAGAAAAATTTATTTTGTGTGATTTCTTCTTTTCCACTACAACTGTTGATTGCGAGAAAGTGAAATTGTGATAAGTGCAACAGGCATTCATTGCACTTCAGACCGAAAAGTTAAGAACATCTTTAATTTAAGTTCCATGTAAGATGGTTATCTCATCAAATATGAGGGTGCATCTGTTTTATTTACAGCTGTCCCGGTGTTAGCGAATTTTCGATAGTTCCAATCAGTCAAGTAAAAATATTGATATAAATACGATGATTGTAGTAATTCCTACATCTCACGCTTTCGCCGTGAAACTTATTTATTTATGTATATGAAAGCTGTTTCTGAACACTATTCTGCAACTCTATTGAACCACGCTAGTCAACTAGAAAAATATCCCTTGAAATTCGTTTCTTAAACATTCCGAAATAGATAATAAAATGGTTTGCAAATAATGATTATAACCAATTTTATTTTTTTGGGAATTTTTCACAGAAATTATTTGGTAGGTGCAATATAATTGAGGGAGTCTTCCAAATAATTTTAGAGATAGTAACAAAAACTCAATTTTCAGTCTTTTTTCCCTCCCTTAAATATTATCTATATAAATAAAATGATAGCTGTTTTCGATGTTCGCATATCACGCAAAAACTGCTTGATCAATTTCAATCAATTTTATTTAAGGTTATTTCTTAGACGCTTGGTCTCAATCTCCAATTAAAGTTGTCCCGATATTTCTGTTAAATATCTAAATATTTAAGTTTTAAGATTGTTAAAAAAATTCATTTCACACATAGAAACAAGCAAGAAACAATTCGAAGGCTTCCATATGGAAGTGATGGGGAAACATTCCTCATCGTATCTTTTGGAAGGTCATGGGATGATTTGAATTGATGTTGTTTCCAAATCGCTATCTTAAGAATACATGTGGAAACGTTAGCTTATTGTGAGGCAAATTAAAAAATCATTGTTTCCAAGCCTTTGCTTGTCTACAATAAAAATGGATTAGAAAATTCCATATCGACGCAGCATACGAAGCCAAAATAACTAAGCACAATTATTTTTTTACAGAAAAAGATTAGTACATTTAATTTTTTTCAGATTATGATGGCTAGCACATTTCAATATAAAATTAAACGTACGTGTGCTCGTCAAAAAAATTTAATTGAGCTAGGCTTTCATCTGATAAAATGTTTTAGTTTGCCTTTGTGACTTGCAACTTTTCGTCTAGAAATTCAAAACTTTTTGTTAAAAGCACATTTTTCTATGGATAATTTTCTTGTGCACAAATATTCATTAAAAAAGATCTCTTGAATAAAATAAATTATTTCATAAAATGATATTTACGCTTGAATGTGAACCTCCTTATTTTTTTTTTTATATTTTAGCAAGAATACCCCTTTTAAAATTTGTTCAGTAAATGGTAGCATGTACGTGACATCTTTTCTTTTAAATGAATTTTTTGTTGATTTCGATTAAACGCAACGAACGATACTTGACAACATCGTTGTAGGTTGGTTTTGAATTAAAATTTAAATATGAATCTCATTATTATGTACGCAATGCAAGCTACGAGCGGAAATAATGACTATTAAGTTGTATATCATGTGTAGTAACTGTGTAAGAAGAAAACAATTTTTTGTGATATAATAAACAGTCACTAGATTACAAATCTGTCTGCATTCAACTCCGAGGTTCCAGAGATACCAAACTTCAACAATTTTTCTGTTAATGTGTATAGTTTTTCATACTTAACCGAAGCAATGAATCCATATCTTTAGATGGCATGATATCTTAGGGGAAAGTCCTACGCCAACACTTTTTTAAGATTTACAAGTTACGCTTAAACAGCATATCTAACAATATTCTTTACGACTGTCACAATAATAAATTTTAATTTTCTCCTAAGCTCAATCATCACTTTGTGAAATTGATTGTATTTAAATTCACTAGGTTAAATTAAATGGGGACATTATTTAGACGCTTTTCGTTTTGATGATACTTGTGTCTTTGAAGTTTTTTGTTACAACAATTTACCCGAACAAAGTTATAGTCCAGTATGTTCTGGGTTGTTATCTGAATTTGAAAATTAAAATGGCTAAGATATCGAAAGTATATAAAACTCTGAAAAAATAGCTTAAAGTTTATAAAAGATGTCCATCAAATTTCAAAATAGGATGTTCAGCAGCTTAGGAGCTAGAGAAGATAAAGTGCAAAGGTGTCTGGCTCCAACGCGTACTTGGCCACTGATCAGTTCAGTAAATCGGATTTTCAAAAGTGAAGTTTTAAACGAAAAGAACAAACGCAAATCCGATAGCTCCTTGGAAACTTCGAAATAAGGATCCATATCAATTTATTCGATAAGAATTGTCAGATAAGACTTTCCCTAATCAGCAGATATAAAACACATTATTCATAATTTTTCATGCATCTTAAAATGACAATCGATTATTAGCCTAAATATTGTTTCATTTTGAAATGACTTTATAAAAATCATACTGTATGTTGTACATTATCTTGTACGATAGTGTAAAACCCATAAATAAAATTTTAAACATAATTATTAAAAAGAATTCAAGCCATTATACATGAATAATTTGTGAAAAAGAAAAGTTCACATTCGCAAAATTCATTTTTCACAACGTTTGTATGTAAAAGCTTCTTAATTGTACAAATCTTTTTTGTTTCTTTTTTTTTTCTCTTAATTTCTTTAAATGAATTAACTCTGAAGCTAGCGATACTATCTGACACGTTTGTAGTTGTATACTTCAGCGTTAAACGCCAAGAGGCTTAACGTAATTTACTTAATTTCAATAAACTATCTTTTTAATTTGCCGCTCTACAGCTCGTTTCAATGCTGATCTTCTACTTAGGAGTTTCAAAAGTGACATTTCAAATCATTTTAATTTGCATAGCAATCATAGACTTTCATTTGTTGCTATATAATCAGACTAAAATGCATATTTTGTACAACATATAATGAAATTGATATGTCACGTCCATTGGTTTTGTTTTGATTGTTTGCATTTATTTTTATTGTTTAATTTAAAAGAAAATTTGACAGAATTTGCTTGACCTTGATGTAGCTGAATGTATAGAGTATTCGAATTATACGCTGGTAGCCGTAGATTCGATTTCCAGTTGCTCGAAAACATCAAAGCAAAATGACTTGCAACGCATGATTCTAATTTGTCAATAGAATATTCTAAAAATGATATTCGGGTGTGACTATAACCTGAAATTTCACCACTAATCAGGTAAAAATTTGAAATTAAAGTATCTTTTTTTTTAACAAAATCCAAATTATTCTTGAACATGAACTTCTTTTGGTCTAATATACCTACATATGTACTTAGTCATTTGAAATACAATTTCAGCTGAAGAAAACAACATAAAATTTACAAAAATTGTATGTAACAAATAATGAATATAATCAACAGAGATTAAATAAAATAAATTCAATTCTTGCAACCATATTTCTCAAAACATTTTTCGGCAACGAGAAATCAAAGTTTAAAGCCGTTGATACGAAATAATGGTCTGGTAAAAGACTCATTAAGTTCATAATTTGATTTGTGGATATATATGAAAAATGATTTATGATGACGCATAACCAGATATATATTAAAAACTCTTAACATCTCAGTTTGCTCAGAGTTTGTTCTTTGACTTTCGAAGCCAAAAAAACGCAAACTTAAAAAAAATAAGTATGCAATAACCTTTTTTAGCACAAATACGTTGCTTTAAAAAAGAAATTATATAAATAGGCAAAGTATATTTTGCGCCAAAGCGTTACAAACCATTTCCATATAAGCAATTTTATATAAATAGCATAGCAATAACAAGGACCGAATTTTACGCCGGGCTTCTAAGCTTTTCAAACTAATAAGCACCATTACCTATACTGAAGAGTAAAACCATCGAGATATATATAGCGAAGTGCGAATTTTGTGCATCTTTTTTGAACTCCTTCTGGTCTGCATATAGAAGTATGGTTAGTAAAGTAAATTTTTTGAACATTAGATCAGTAAATTATGAGGTAGCCCCTAATATATGGCAAAAATCTGGGGTAGGCTTAAATTTGTGTAAGCCGTAGGCATGTTTGTGAACCGACTTCATCCATTTTCTACTCCATGTGAGGGGTGGCCCTCACAAAAAAATATTTTTTAAATATAATTTTCTCGAAGACCGCTGAATTGATTCACATGTAATTTACACCATATGGCTTTTATGTGAAGAGACACAGATAAGATCGTAAAAATTCTATTCAGGGTGCATTCTTAGGGTGACCCTCACACAAAAATATTTTTAAATATCATTTTCTCGAAGACCGCTTAATCGATTCTTATGGAATTTACAGCACGTGGTTTTTATATTAAGAGGCACTGCTTAGGTTGTAAAACTTTTATTTTGGGTGCATACTAAGGGTAGTCCTCATACAAAAGTATTTTTTAAATAGATTTTTCACGCAGACCGAACATCAAATCTACACCACGGTTGAGGTGAAGCGATGCGCACAGGGTAATGCTAGTAAGAAATAAACTTGAAACTTATCGTTTACCATTTCAATAAGACGTTTTTAAATATTTTTTGTATTAACGTCAATATCACTTTCTTCTGCGCAAAAGGATTTTTTTTTGGAATAGGCTCACGAAAAATAACAATCCATAATTTTTGATTCCGTTATATATTATATGAAAGTTCTCTTCAAAGTAATGTTGCTATTTTTTGTATTTTTTTAATAGCTCTACTTTTTTCTTAACCTCTGCAATTTTACTAAACTTACATTCAATGAGAGCGTAACCATGAATTCTTAACGCTCCATAAATGTAACAATAACTTTTATAATTACGTGTACTATATAATGTTCTCGATTTGGATAAACACGTTCGTTATTGTCTTACAACATACCAGTGAGAAAAAATCATTAAATTTAATAATAATAAATCTACATGAAAATAATAGATGTAATAGAAAATAAGATAGAGCATCTAAATTGGTAATAACTAGAAGCAAGTATTTAAATGAGTGGTGAAAAAATATATTTAGCGGTGATCATGAGTTGTAAAAAAATCTTTTGAGCAGTAGAAAAACTATTTATTGAGTGTTCAAAAAACTTTTTTAAGAGTGAAATAACTTTTTCTTAAAGCTTTTTTATTAAAAAAAAATTGGAAACGTGAAATTCACCACAAATTAACCACTTTACTACAGTGCTTGCTGCAAGATGAAGATTTATTTGATGCTAAGTTATTCAAATCGGTTAAGCCTACTTTTAAAAACTACGCAGTGATGAAAAAAAAAAAAAACAAGAAACAACATAAACAATGCAAACAGTAAACAAACGCAAAGATTACGTAAAAATTAAAAACTTAAATTTTGTTCGACTATTTATTTGATAGAAATGAGTTGAGAGAAAAATAGTTAAAAATATAATAAGAAAAAACCAGAGGGGCTTGAATTAATAGTGGTTAGGATTATTACCAACACTCTTAATTATCAAAAATGCTTAGCCGGCGTAAAAAATAAAAATAAAATTTAAATTCAGCATATTATCGGAAACACTGCAACGGAAAACTGAAACACGTCCAAAGCGCTTCGGATGTGCTTCAAGGGAAGCAGAAGCTGCTACCAATGCGCTTCTCACTGCTTATCTAATTTAATATACGATGCTATTACGGAGACGCACATCCTTGAAGGCATATGTAATGCGCTTCCTTGGATGTTGAGTAGAAATACATCTTCGGAAGCTTTTGAAATGCGCTTCCTTGGATGTTGAGTAGAAGCACATCTTTGGAAGCACATTAAATACGCTGCCATGGATTTTGAATAGAAGCACATTTAGCTTAAATTGAGAAAAAAAAATCAACTAATTTTTTTATTTGTCTCGAACAGATTATTATTAATTTAATTAAGTTTTTTGATAATTGCTATAATATACTTTTAGAAGCCTAACTAGAACAAGAGGCTGGGCTGATGTCGTTAAACTGAGAATGTGGGTGTGTAACAAAAGTTGTTTTTTTTTTTATTCAAATAGAATTTCAGTGCTTCCGTAGAAGCACATCTGACGTGCTCTCCTTGGAAGCTACTTCCAGATTTCCCGTTTCTACTTTCTCATTAGGTTCTGTCCACACACACACACTTAGGCTTTTGTACTTTCATTTCATGTAATTGTAAAACATGACTTCGCAGTCATTTTAATTTAAAAAAAAAAACAAACGCAAACGCAAAGCAATTAATTGCTGACTGATGAAATAAAAAGAGCAATTAAAACCAAGTTTTATTAGCTTACGTGCTTTACAACAACAATGACAAAAGCAACAACTCCTATTGATTGCACCAGCCAACAAAATAAAATAAATTCTTATTAATCCAAAAGCATTTATGGTAAAAATATTACAATTTATTTATGTGATATCGTATACGTAAGTGATGAGCAAAATGTGACTTTTTTCTTAGTGTAATTTTGTGTTTTGTTTTTATAATGCTGAAGCTATGTGTGCCCCAAAGGGCGGCAGAAATAATTAATTTCTTTTATTCAGTTCCCATACGTGTTGTAGTATATTTTGTAAACTAGTGTTATTGTAAAATAATAAAGTCTCAATTTTTGCAGCTTGAAGTTAATTTCTTTATTTTATATATTACTTTTAATTTTGCAGTAAAAGCCACTACTGGAAAGTGTCATCAACGTATCTACTGCCTTGAGGTTTTAAGCTGAACAACAAAAGATAAAAATACAAGAAACAAAAACATTAATCGTGGCGAATCGCGAAAGTAAAAGATTCTCTTTTAAAATGGCCAGCACCGGTGATATTTGGCTGCAATGGTTTTCCTGTTGTTTTCATCAACCGCAATCCCCAACGCGAAGACGTCATCATCAACGATTACGTATCGATCGTTCAATGATTGGCAATCCAACAAATTTCCAGCATACGGGCCATATTGGCTCAGCGGATGTTGAGCTATCGACAAATCATTTGAATGCAATACAAACACAAATGCAAAGTAAAGGTGGCTATGAAATGAATTCAATACGATTGCAGGTGAGTGGGTGTGGCAGTCGCAATGACTACCTATTTCAATTGTTATTTGGTTCATCTTTTTTATCATCCTTAGGCTTGCTGATAGAAACACGTCGTCGTATGTGCAGCTTTTAAAAAGAGAGTTCCAAAATTTATGTTACATTTATAACAATCAATCACAAACACACGCTGACACTTGAAATGCTGATGCTGAGATACATACATACATCCGTTGCCTATTGGGTATTATTGTGTTTTGTAGTGCAGTTATGTATGATTCTGAAATTTTTTTTTTTATTTCATAGTTAATAAGCAAAGAAATGTGTGCAATCAATTGTTAAATATCACAGTTTGACAAAAGTTTCAATTTCTTAAAATTTGTTCAATGAAACATAACTATTATGCTGCTAAGAATGGTCGCAATAAGACTGTATATTTTTAAAAACAGGTCCACAAAAATGTAATTTTTTATTTGATTGCTCAGATCAGATTACAGGGTGTCCCAAGTTTATGCAAGAAAAATCTTCATTATTTTTAAAATATTGCTCAACAATGAAAACGCGTTGTTCTTTCGTTTTTCCATTTTTAATAACCCTGAACAGTCACGCTGTCTTATTTTTAGCGCAAAAATCAAGTCTAGCGTGTATATTGTGACACCCTTTAAGAAAACGATAAGAAAACTAAAAAGTGGAGAAATTAAAAACATACGTAAAATATGCGTAAAAAATGTAACTTTATACTCAAAAAGGTAAACTGTTGTTAAACTGTGAAATTGTTGGGCTAAAGATAGATTATTTTGTTATAGCTAAACAAAAAAAAAATTAACCAGAATGTTGTATGTATCGATAAAAACAAACAGTAGTAGTGCAGTAGCCTAAAAATACATTTCTCTAGAGAATATACATACATCTTATACATAAACTGAAGAAACCCTGAACAAAATTTCACAGCTAAATCTCTAAAACAAAAACTGATGTTTTATATTAAAAAAAAAACGATAGAAGAAGAATCTATATACGAACTCCTATTATGTTCATTTTATCATTATAATTTTTCCTAAAATATCTAACAATCATCGAATTAAATTCACTTTAGTCATTGTTATAGTTTGCCTTATTTAAAATGTACTTAAAATGGAACAAATTCAATATTCCCAACTGTTCAATGAGTAATTGAAACAGTAGTTTCAAAATAATAGCGAATGCTGAATCTGTTCTTGTTTTTTTTTTTCTATATTATTATTCCATATTTTTTTGTGTTGAATAAAAATTTGTATATTTCAGGCTTTTCGGTCACAAAGTTTTAATGTTAATAGATATAACAAAATTTGTTTTGCCTACATTAAAAATTTGTGACCGAAAAGCTCCAAACAAACATATACATATTTCAAAGAAAATTATTATTATATATATTATTTTTTGACTACATAAAAAATTATTTTGGAACTGATAAGAAACTGCCTTTTTTAATACTAGAATTATTAACATAGTCTGACAATGCATTTAAGGCGCACAATCATTTTATATATTAAAAGGTATTTCTACCTTGCTACCTACTTATATCTCTTATTTATTGAACTTTGTAGTATTATTATTATTGAATAAGAAATGTTTCCTTTTTTATATTTTTATTAAAAGGTCTTAATACAAAAACTTTTTTTCTAGTGTTAAATTGTAAAATACATATAAATATATAAAGAAAAATACGTGAAATTACAAGAAAAACAACAGTTGTATTACTAATTTTTGAAAATATTCTTCATGTCTGTGGAAAATTAAACTTCTGTTACGTTATACATTTATTCGAAACGCGTTGGCATACTCGGTTCTTTTAGAAATTTTTAATTCACTTTGTTATATACATTTTCTATTACAAAAAGTCGAAAAAGCTCATTTTTGTGTATTTCGATTCGTCCTCGGTCTCTACTTTTCAAGCCTCGGTCTCTACTACTTTTTGTAGATATATCTGTACAAATACTGGCGATCTTCCCGTGTCCAATCCAGCCTGCATTTATAAATATAAATTTATGCCTTAAATTTCACGAACTTCACCTGCTAATGTTAGTAACAAGATATAACTATATCTAGAAATTGATAAAATGAGTTTTTCAACAATAAAAACATTGGAATGAAAAACAATAAGTGAATCATTTTATTGTAATTTTTTCGAGGAATAATTTTGTCCTTAAGACTTTTTTTCATATCTCTCATATTTTTCGAGATAAACTTTCAAAAACAGCCGGGGTTAGGATTTTGCTTTTCATCGAAAAATAATTGTGAGACATCATAAATTCAAAATCAAGAACAACATTTGCAGCGTTCCGACTTTTGGGTTGAAGTCACTTCCGACGAACCCTGATAGCTTTTTAAGTGTTTTTTATGTGTAATTAGTTCAATCCTGCCCACACATTGCAAAGTGGTTGGTACAAGCAATACATATCAATGCACCAAATTTCACAAACTACAGATTTATTTGTTCAGAGCAAAAAAAAATAGCTTTTGCCTCTTTTTCAAGTTTCAAGAAACCTCTTGAAGCTCGAATCGCAAGCCTCGTTAGATTTTACCATTATGGACAACAATACCGCTTTTGATGCATTAGCCGCAATTGTATCTGGGATTCATTGAATAGACGAAATTCAGCACCCAAAATCATTAACCTTATTAAGGCTCAATATGAAGGTTTCGAATGTAGATTTTTATATAACGGGAAACCTTAGGATCCTTTTGAGTACGTGTCGAGTGTGCAAGTTACTGGCAGCTTCTTATGGTCAGTTGCCATTGGTGCCCGTTGAAAGTCGTTTTTGATCATTTACTCGTGAATGTAATACAAATTTCTGACAATGACTCATTGACCAAACCTTGACATTCATGTTTTGCATATTCAGTCTATCCAGGGCCTGCACCAATAACATTAAATCCATCCCCCAATTTATAACTTTAGGAAGACTGCAATCTTGTCTTTTCTTGTACCGATTACCACATATGCTATTTTTGTTAAAAAGAATTGTTGTGCAACCCTAGCTCCGAATAAACAGGTGGCAACGCTAATCAACTCTCACCATTAGTCTTTATTTTAGTTTCATAAGGGGCCGTTCATAAATTACGTAAGACAATTTCATGACTTTTTGACCCCCCCCCCCTCCCCCGAGTAAGATTTAGTAAGATTCTCACTACCCCTCCCCCCCCCCCTTCCGAAATCTTACGTAAGATTCATAATTAAGGTGAAACTAGTCAAAAAATGTATTTTTCATGTGATGTACTATATTACTATATTTAATTTTAATATACATATGTTACATATTAAATAAATATTACGAAATTACAAACTACACATTTGTTTTTCAAGATGAATAAAAAAAGTCATCGTAAGTCATCGTTAGTCCATGCGCTTTTCAACCAGTCTGATAGTGAACCTACAATTGGCACACCCGATTCGTCTGTTGAATTTTCTGATTCACATTCAAACCCTTGACAAATCTCCGATTGTTTTAAAATGCAAAGGCTTTTCCCCTGCCCACGTTTCAAAATTGATACTGGTTGAATCATGTGAGTGCGACTACAGTCTTTTCCATGTAGTTTTTTGTGCATTACAGTAGCTTTTTTCGAGGCAAAGTACTGGTCACAAATATTACAAACTCGATCAGCTAAGACGTTTGCAAGCGAAGGACAAAAAAAATCGTAAGGCATGATTTTGAACTGTGGATGTACTTTTGACCAATCGTAATTTAACGCTAAGCGAAGAAATAGAGGACAAAACCGATTGCTGTTTTGGTCTCCTGTTGAAGAAGGAATCGAAAGCGAATCTTCTTGTTGAAGAGGACAAGTGCAAGTGGGTGGTAAAGAACCGGGACAACATCAACAAAATTTCAAAGTCGACGTATCTGCGTGTAAATGCCTGAATAATAGCAAACTTGTGAGACGGTGTTTCAAGTCGACCCTGCGTGTAAACAACATACATATACTATTTCATTACATAAACAGAAGAGAAGTTGTCCCGTTCAGAGTCGATTACTTAAATCGATTGTAATCGATATTTCTGAATCTTTCGTGACTGTCGAAAATTCAAATATATTTCATTACTCTCACAAATTACGATGCGTTAATGCAACTTTAATGTATGAATACGTATTTTAAATCTTACGTAAGATGATCATTCACCCCCCCTCCCCCTCTCGTAAGATGTAGTAAGAATCCGCCGACCCCCCCCCCCCCCTAAACGTCTTACGTAATTTATGAACGGCCCCTAAGTTAAATTTTCAATTTTCTTAACATAAAAAAAAAAAGTGTGAATAATGTGTGTGGAACAAATTTAATAAAATATTTAAGTGAATTTGCATGAAAATTGAAAATTGTATGTATTTAACGCGGTGTCGTCGACACAGCTTCCTTCCAAGTGTTTTGTTTTTTATTGCAAAATGGTTTCAACTGCTTAAAAAGAGCAAGAAGTTTTTAAAATTCAATTTTTTATTTTCAATATTTTGCAAAAGTTCGTTTTTTATCAATGAAAAAAATTTTGTTGAGAAAAACTCAAAGTGTTAGTGCAGTCGCAGCTAAGGTGCATCGAGAAAAGTTTACTGAAATGTTTTTTCCAATACAGCGGCTTGCAAATAATGGGGAGGAAATTTAAGGTGCCAATCTGTAAGTGTTCTTTTTTTGTTTGTTTTGAATATAGTAAGGTACAATTTCCTTCTATGTATGAATAATATCGTATCGTATTCGTTTCCCGCAAATAAAAAGTTATGAGCACAGATACAAATTTGAAGAATAAGTCACTCACTATAGCACTTTAATGGGCCGGGAGGTAGCTTTATAAAATATTGACTCAATTGCGCACTTTACTAATATACATACATAATATATAATAAGCTATAGAAAAGTTATAAGCAGTTTTGAGCATGTCAAGGTACATGAAACGATCCATAATTCCTTCAATCCCATGGATTGACCCAATCTCTTGACCAGAAAATAAATCCCAGACGATTACACTTCCACCTCCGTTTCTTACAGTCGCTTTGCAATACTTGGGATTCAATCTTTCTTTATATTGGTTTGCGTACACGCCTTATTCCACGCCCACCTCAACTGGAGTGTCCAAAAATGAAAGATTATGTTACTTTCTGACAAATCAAATTATAACTTGGAAGATTCCGATGGGATAAGGACTGTACGGAGACCAAAAGAAGAAAGATTGAATCCCAAGTATTGCAAAGCCAACGTAAGAAATGGAGGTGGAGGTGGAAGTGGAATGGTCTGGTATTTCTTCTCTGGTCAAGGGATTGGGTCAAATTATAGGATTGAAGGCATTATAGATCGTTTCGTACACCTTGACATGCTAAAAGATGTGGTGCTGCCATATGCCGATGAAGAGATGCCACATAGATGGAGGTTCCAACAAGGCAACGATCCAAAATACTCGTCTTAAGATTTTTAGGCCTGGCTTCAGAGCAATAGGATAGAAGTACTTGGTTGACCTGTCCCGATCTGCATCCTATTGAAAACCTGTAGGGGGTCGGTAACATTCAAATCAATAGAAAAAATTCCAAAACCACGGCAGGTCTGTTTCAATACTTGAAAATAGTCTTTGAAGGGATATCGCAGGATATTCATTAATAATTCAGTGTCCTCTATGCCTAAGGGATGTGCTTGTGTTGTCCAGAATAAAGGGTTCGTAACTTAGTACTAATTTTAAAAGTTTTTATTTACCATAAAAAAGGGGGTGCTTTAGTTTTGTCCGTTAAGTTTTCTGGTTTAAAATGTTCTTTCATATTAACTTTTTATTAATGAGACGCTGATTTTTTTAGGTTTTTGTTTGTCAATAATAAAAGCATAAATAAATAAGTTATATACACAACATGTTTCAAAAACGTCGACTTCATAAAAAATTTATGATTTGAAAAAGATGTACTAAGGGGGTGCTTAAGTTTTGGGCAATACTGTATATATCCCCGAATTTTCTCATTTATATATTATGTAAGAAAGTATGGGTAACTAGAATGCAAAGTTCGAGCTGCAGTTTTTCACAACTTTTTCTATGAATTTTCTTATATTGCAATATTGGAAAGAAAAAATATTTTTATTTCTTCACATCTTGCAATCCTTTACAATAATTGCATCAATTGTAAAAGTGTGAGGGAAGTGTTTAAGTTCATTAAGGGTCACTTAAAGATAGGGGAACAGGTAAAGGGTATTTTCGCCCTTTCATCCGCCTTGGAATAAAAGATACAAAATTGAATGCTTTTCAAAAACATAATAGATAAACCTTCAGTCTCACTAATAACTTGAAAACTTAAAAGACGTGAAAAAATTTTTAGCATTTTCGAATCCGCAATGCCAAATCAATGGAATTTGATGCTCATTTTAAATAAAATATTCTAACCAAATCCATCTTTGTATGGGAGGTAGGCGTGTCCGTTGCTGCGTACTACACTTGCTGGTTTTCGTCAAATCACAAACATTTGTTGAGTAAAATTTTAAGTTTGGTGCGATGCATCAATTTGAACAGCAATGTTTTAAGGTTATATTATATAACTATTTTTTATTATGTTGTCATTTTTTTTTCGCTAAAAATAAACATTTCACATCTCAAACTAATTATCTCCTTCGCTATGGCTACCACTGCGGCTACCAGCTTTACTTCTTCCACCTTCTTCTCCACTGCCATCTTCTTCACTATTACTAGCGTTCTTTTTACTATTGCTGCCATCACCAGCCTCAGATTCGCTATCAGAATCTCTTAAAGCCTTTACTGCTTTACCTTTGTCAGCTTTCTTGTTACGGCGCCCTTCGAAATCAGAGCCATCATCTTCATCTGATGAGTAAATAGCCGATGCCTTATTGTCAGCAACCGAAGAACTTCCACCGCCACCACCACCACCTCCAGCAGTTGCACCTGACGCCCCTTTCTTGTACTTGTTTTTAATTGCACTCAGTGAAATAACATTCTCATCATCACTGCCCTCATCATGATGATACGATGAATTTGCAACACTATGCAATTCATGTGGACCTGTTTTTTTCTTTTTTGGTTGTGGTTTATTTTGACTGCGCATGGCTTGACGAAGTTTTTCTTCTTCTTTCTTGAGATTGTACAAACGATCGGTTGTAGGATCTTTTCCGACTTGTGTAAGAATTTTGATGCCGCTTGTTTTCTGTGAACGATCTGCCAACGACATAGTCATCTTTTTGTGCGTAAAGGACTCTGTCGAATGTGGACGGAAAGTTAACTTTGTGCGGAAAACAGCTTGACCTTGTAATCCAGTGCCCTGTTGAATTTCGAAAGAAAGAAACAATTACATAGTTAAGTTACTACAACACAAATAATCAATTTAACCTGTCTGATAAACATGTGATTGTGATCGCCATGTAATGGTTGTCTATAGACGTCAAATGTTTCATTTCCCAAATGTAATGTCATGCTGCCGTCAGACCAACGCACAAATCGAGCATTCGATTCCTTAATCATGTCACCATTGTTGTTCATAAGATCACGCCAACGTATGGTGTTGCTTACTTTAAGCTTTACACGTTGACGACCTTCTTCATCCATGGTCTCTTCTTCGTCAAGTTCGTCTTCATAGGTCTCAGTATCAAAAGGTCTTGTATCAACAGACAAAAAGTTGGGCAATTTAATAAAGTGAATTTCTTTGCCTAAATCGGTTAAAATTCGAGGAATTTCTACATCAATTCGTGTCTCCGGTATAGGATCAGGTTCATCTTCTTTTTGTTGTTGTTGCTCAGCGCGGTCCCTTGATCTAGAGCGAGAACGTGATCTTGAACGAGAATGAGATCGTGAACTTGTACGAGAACGTGATTTTGATTTCGAGCGTGAACGACTCTTGCGTGAACCACGGTCAGATCCAACATCTGATTTTTTCTCCTCTTCGTCTGATACACTGATATCATCAGCATCTCCAAAAATATCTTGCGCATCAAGTTTTTTGGGCTATAAAAAACGGATATAAATATCGTTAAGTCAACCTACAATAATACTCACTTCTTCCTCACTATCAGAATCTATAATGCGTGCTTTCTTTGCTTTGGCCATGGCATCATTTCCTGCATCACCTCCATGTTGTTCTTCACCCTCGGAACCACTTGATACTGCTTTGCGCTTTTTTTTAGCTGAATTATCCCCACCAAAATCACTTCCAGAATCAGAACCACTACCTGATTTTTTAGAGTGAGGCGTACCAGAACGAGATCGTGATTTCGAGCGAGTGCGGGAACGAGATCTACTGCGAGAAACTGATCGGGATTTTTCAGAACCGCTACGAGACCGTGAACGACGGGGTGAGCCAGACTTGGAACGCTCACGTGACCCAGAATGTGACCGCCGACTACCACTAGGTGAACGTGAGTTTGCCCTGTCGTCAATTTGTAGATTGGGAGATTGCGAACGCGTATCTTCGTCATCAGGAATATTTTCGTTTGCAATATCTGGCGCTACTTTTGGTGATCTTGGTGGTGTTCGGGACTTTTCACGACTTTGTGACCGTTTACTCTTCTGACTTTTTGGAGTGCCAGAGCGATTAGACAGATTCGATCGATTTGATACGTGTGAAGTATGGCTTCCGGCAGAGCCTGAACGTTGACTATGCACTGAACCCGAACGTTGACTATTGGGTGAAACAGAGCGCGAATGCGATCCTGAATGTGAACGTGAACCAGAATGTGAACGGGAACGAGAGTGGGAACGGGACCGTGATTTTTGACTCTGCGGTGTTCTTGAACGAGATTTTTCACTGCCGCTACCAGACTTTTGGCTTGCCGGGGAGCTAAAAGCAATGAATATTATTCTCAAATGTTGGTTTCGGATTATTGAACTTACGGTGGATCATGATGTTCCAAATTATATCCTGGAGTTGGTGCTGTTGTCGGTGATGCACTACGACTGCTACTTGAATCCGAATCGGAACCTATTTATTATATCGCAAGTTAACAAAAAACAAATTTTATTTGTGATTGAATAATTCAAACTTACCACTTTCTCCGTCTGAATTATTTTCGGCCATGTTAATTTTAACAAGAATAATAGCACCGAAGAAATAAAAGCTAAAATAAAAATGTACTTCGCAAATGCTAACCAAATGTCATCGAAAGAAAATCTGTCAAAAAGGTGCAAACTGCAAATCAACAATTTTAAAATTGTTTACCCATGTAAAATTCCGAATATAAGTGGATTGCAGAGTGTGGTGTTGTTTAGACCGAAACGAATTATAATCCTAACTTTTTTGACTGAACTTTTGCAGGATTTTTTGCAATTTTCTATTAAGACGGTGTAACCGAAACCACAATCAACTTACGGGAGTTTTTTTCTGGTGCGTGCGATTTGTTGAATGAAACTCAATTACACCTTCGAACAACGGTGGAATAGAAAATGGGTGAAATTCAGTTCACAGACACGACTACCGCCGATACAAATAAACCTTGAAAACGCTATATATAAGTAGTATAAACAAATTTCTCAAAAATACTTAGAATAACTTAGTCAAACTCCGTACAAAAAGATGGCGAATTTCAACATGAGATCGTGGCACCTCTGATACAAACAAAAACTTCAAAACGCTACACTGAGAGAATTATTTAAGGTAATGGAACCGAATTTCACACAATTTGTAGGAATGATTCGAAAAAGCTTTGGAAAAAACTAGTTGAATTTCTACATGGAAAAAAAAACTTTGAAACGCTTAACTGAAACCAAATTTCACATAAGTGCAAGAAATGTTTCAATCTAACGTCATTTAAAAAATTGGCGAATTTCGACAAGAAAGTGTGGCACCTCCATACAAGCAAATGCTTGAAAACGCTGCACTGATGTATGTAAGGTAATAAAACCGAATTTCACACGAATAGTGTATTCGGAAAAGCTCTGGACGAGAACAAACCGAACTTCAACAAGTGGGCGTGACACCCCCCCCCACCCCAAAAGAAACAAAATCTTTAAAAGATTATACTGAGAGAATTATTTAAAGTAATGAAATCAAATTTCACCCAAATACTAGAAATGCTTCGGTCTAGCTTGTAGCGGCATTTCACCAAATGCTTGGGGGGGGGGACTAGAGTTTAAATAACATATCGAATCGATGATATTTTGAATTGAGTCGATGTAATTAATTATATCAGATCCTTGGGGGGAGGACCAATGCCCTCCTTTTTTCTGCTTTAGGCGTTTCTTTAATACATAATTTGATTTTTTATACACTGTATAAGTCCATATTCTACTCCAAGTTTCACTGAGTGCACATGGAGAATTTCTACTGCCAATAAAAGCTATTAGCTATACGTAAAGTTTGCCCTTGCCTACCGATCCACATATCGTGGCAAAAAGAACTTAATAAAGTTTTAATGAATTCCATAAAGTGGACCGAAAAAATGCTAGAAAATGAATTTCATAACACAATGCTACTGTTACAATGCTCATACACCTATACCTTATTCTTATCTAAAAAATACTTGTGTGGATTTATTAATTTTCAGCTATAAAACAATGATAATGGAAAATTGGGAGATAAAATAATTTTAATATTTACTAAAGTAGCGGACAAAAAAAAAAAAAAAAAAAAAAAAAAGCTATTTCACAATCTTATCTTCCAAACATTGGCATGTAAATATGTATGTAGTTATAATGACAACTTCGGCAGTTTTTTTATTTTTATATTAAAAAATTATGTGATTGATCATATCAGATTACAGAAATAACAAATTAAATAAATAAATTAAATAAGTAAACTGAATAAATAAATTAAACAAGTAAATTAAATAAATCTTCTGTTCGTTTTCTGTGATTTCATAAGGGTAATCTGAAATTCTGTCGATATAAGGAATAACAGCTAAAGTTGAGCTGCGATCACAAGCCAAAGCAACATAAGCTCTGTGTATGAGCATGTAACTTATACTGCTTCGCTTTGTCATCACAGATCGACTTATGCTGTTATTCTTTATTGCCACAGAATTATAAACATAAAAAATTTAAATATTATATATATAGTAATATATTTTTCTTTTCATTAAGAACGTATGTGAAAATATCACTTTATAGTACATACAGCATATATACATACATATATACATACATACTTGATTAGCGTCAGTTACACAGACAATTTAAATTTGTTTCTCTTTTCTAGTACTACTTACTTTTATTTGCTTTTTTGCTTTCTAACGAGTACTGCTCAGACTGATTCGCTATCTCTAATGTTAATGTTCTCACACTCATTTGCTCTAGTACACATTTGCTCTTCATATTCATCCTTACTTGCACTTACGTATGTAGAGATTTATATACCTGCAAGCTACAATAGTTGTCTTTTTTTTTAATTCAAAGCAAAATTAGGCTTGCTGCCCTTTTAATATGAGCCAACATTTA
This sequence comes from Tricholauxania praeusta, assembly GCA_949775025.1. Lineage (NCBI taxonomy): Eukaryota > Metazoa > Arthropoda > Insecta > Diptera > Lauxaniidae > Tricholauxania > Tricholauxania praeusta. Next base: position 157,377,446 of record OX459029.1, read on the forward strand.
TATTTCTTTTGTGTACCAGTACGAACAAATAAGGAGAAAATTTGTACGAGTAGTAAGGTCCTTTGCTTATTTTTTGGATCCACTCATTTAGCTCGATTATAGGAACTGGCTCCATTGCAGAAATTAAATCTGAAATTGTTTGCGATTCGCGTTTATCGAGTTCAAAAATTTTGAAAAGTTGCATTTAGAATGCTCAATTAACGCATATCGCGTTAATTAAGGTTTCACGCAAATCAAGAGTCGCGCAATATGAGAGAATACTGTATATACATACTGGCAAGAAGTGATTCTTCTCAAGAAAAATTGTTTAAAAGCTAAATATATAATTGAAATATCTTAATCTTGTCCAGCTTGGCTTAATTTATTGTTAACTACACACTATCGTCAACGATACGGTACTGCTATCGCCAGGGAACGCTTGAATCATGCTTCAACAATTTATTATTTGCTTTGCTATCGTCAGTTAATGAAAGTGCGCTGTTTGGTCTAGAAGGCATGTTATTTTTAACGCTTATTGCTACCAGCTTAGCTGTGATTGTGTTCTACATTAAATATCAATATTCTTTTTGGAAGCGAGAAGGATTTCCTTATGATCATGACTCTAGTATACCATTTGGTTCTCTCAAATCCGTAATTAATCGTGAAAAATCTATGGGCATGGCTATTTACGATGTTTATTTAAAATCTAAAGAACGTTTTGTTGGTATTTATTTATTATTTCGACCGGCTGTGCTAGTACGTGATGTTGAACTAGCCCGTCATGTGTTAGCCCAAGACTTTGCAAGTTTTCATGATCGTGGTGTATACGTTGATGAAAAAAATGATCCAATCTCTGCAAACCTTTTTACAATGGAAGGTCAAAGTTGGCGTACAATGCGTTCCAAATTGGCCCCATCGTTTACATCTGGAAAACTTAAAGGAATGTTTGGTACTTCAGAAGATATTGGCAACAAAATGGTTAAGCATATGCAAACAATAATACCAGAGAGTGGTGCTGTGGAGATAGACTTAAAAGAAATTATAACATCGTAAGTAATAAAATTTAAAGCCAAATTTCATAATAAACATAACCAAATGTCTTGTAGTTATGCTATTGATATAATTGGATCAGTCATATTTGGCTTGGAAATCAACAGTTTTGAAAATCCTAATAACAAGTTTAGAACGCTGGTAGCAACTGCTAGAAAGAATAATTTTATCACTGCAATTTTCAGTGTGATGATATTTTTCGTTCCATCGTGAGTTCATTATGTTTCACATTGCTTGTATTTATTAACAATTTTGTTCTCTTAAGCGTTGCGAAATTTCTTTTTAAATTGGGTTTTAAAAACGAAGTTGGTCTTAGCCTTCGCGATATTATTAAGGACACAATTGAACACCGAGAAAAAAATAATATTGTTCGCAAGGATATGCTTCAACTTCTGATGCAACTGCGTAATACAGGCAAGATTAACGAGGATGATAGCAATTGGGAAGCACAAACAACAGCGAGTTCGTTATAACTTTGAATTTTATTTCACGGCTTTAGTTAAATCTGCACTCTTTTCTTAGCACAATTTAAGTCTATGTCAATGGAGGCAATTGCTGCACAAGCTTTTATTTTTTATATAGCCGGTCAGGAGACAACAGCTTCTACCGCAGCATTTACTATTTTTGAATTGGCACAGTATCCGGAACATCTTCAGCGCATTCAAATTGAAATTGCTGATGTTCTTGCCAAGCATGGAGGAAATATTACATATCAAGCGATACAAGAAATGGAATTTCTAGAGTTGTGCATATTAGGTAAATAGGTTAGATGGAAGAAAATTTCTGAAATTTAATGTCATTTTTTATTACAGAAACTATACGCAAATATCCTGGGCTTCCAATTCTTAACCGTGAGTGTACTCAAGACTATGCTATTCCAGGCAGCGATAAAGTCATTAAGAAGGGCACACCCGTTATTATATCGCTCTTTGGCATACACCGCGATGCTGAGAACTTCCCAGAACCTGATAAATATGATCCTGAACGGTTTATGGAAGGCAACCGTAACTATAATGCCGCTGCTTACATGCCTTTTGGTGAAGGACCCAGACATTGCATTGCACAGCGCATGGGCAAGGTCAATGCCAAGTTGGCTGTAGTAAAAATATTGTCGTCATTTAATATTGAATTAATGGAAAAGCGTGAAATAGAAATAGATAACCATTCAATTGCAATTATTCCGAAAGGTGGTGTTAAAGTAAAAATATCAAAAAAAAAAGCACATTAAACAGATAATTTTTTTCCGATATTACTTATTAAAATAGGAAAAACAGTCAATATTTATTTGAATTACTTTTTGGAAACAAAAAAAAAAAATAAATTATTTCAGAATGAAGACCTTGGATTATTTTTAATTTTCTACATTATGGATTATTTTATACAAAGGTCAAAACGATCGACATCAAAAAATTGCTTTTAGCTTTATAAGTGTTCTGCAATATTTAAAAAAAAACTAACAAAGATTCCTTATTATATCCCGATTGTGAAGAGAAACAAAAAATAAAGTAAATATTTCGTTGTCCTAAGAAAAAATGTACTCCTTAGTTCTTAAACTATTTCTATTAGTGGAAATAGTCAAGTTGCACATTTAATCACATGTAAGCTTTGATTATGATATGGTGTCGCATTTATGTATGTATAAAGTTTGACTTTTACCTATGGTACAATTATCACGGTAGCGGTAATTCAAAGTTACAGTACTTCTTTTTTATTTTAAGTTCTGCCTTAGTCAGCGCTTACACGAGGAAACTCTTGTCGCAAAGTTTCCTTGCTTCTAGGCAAGAGGGGAAAAACGAAAGGGTGATGTACAGATTTTTCCGTACCCGCAAACTCTTTTGCGTTCTGTCTGTTAGCTTATACTTTGACTATACGTTTGGTGTGGTGATCGAGGCAGTAAGTCAGCATTTACATGAGGAAACTTTTTACGCAAAGTTTCCTTGTTTGTTGTCAAGAGAGGAAAAACGAAAGGGACGAGGAAAAAAATTTGTCATATGTCGCAAAAGCAAAACCTAAATCACAAAAGAGAATAGACAAGAATTTGTCTCTCAGACTTTCTTCGTGTAGACGTAGACTAACTGCTTTGATATTCACAAGCAGAAAGAAATTCTAGTTTTCGTGTGTAAACGCAAAACAAATTCACAAAAGGGAATGAACAAGAATTTGCTTCATCGAATTTCCTCGTGTAAACCTTGACCTGTCAAAATCAGCTAAGGAAGTCAACGTTTACACGAGGAAAGTCTAAGAGACAAGTTCTTGTCTATTCTCTTTTGTGATTTTTGACAAATTTTTTATCTCGTCCCTGTCGTTTTCCCCATCTTGTCCAAAAACAAGGACACTTTGCGGGAAAAGTTTGCTCGTGTAAACGCTGACGTATCGACATTTCCAAACTAATGGCGCGCGATGTCAAAATTTTTATCTTCTTTTGTTTTGTTTATTCTTGACAGCGATGGTGTAACTTTTCAATGTGGTCGAATGTGTGCGTATACCCTTATTATTTATCATTGTATCAGTGTTCTTTCAAATTGTGAAATTTTGAATACATTTATTTTTGCATTTATAACAAAAAACTGATTTTAAAATGCCTAAAGAAGACTGCAAATATTGGGACAAATGTTATCAGAAAAATGAACAACACTTGCAAAAATACAACCATCCAAAAAAAGCGGCAGATGAAATGCAAAATTCAAACGGCTCACCGGGAAAGGCGGCAATGGAAAAACAAACTATCCATGACGAAGTGCCTCAAGGCTCTGTCAGTAGCAAAGGAGGAGACTCATCAGGAGTATCTGCTGAAAAACGCAAGGAAATCGATATTAAAGTCTTACGAGAAGAGGCCTTAGACAACATTGCTGGAAAAAATTACATGGAAATTTTGCAAAAACGCATCAGGCTTTCAGTACAAATGGAATATGATGAGCTTTTGCGCAGCAATGAGTTTATAAGGCACAAATTCTTAGTACAAATGCCTACAGAATTTTATACGTTCTGGAAATTCCTTGGTGAACTTCGTCCTAAGGACTCGGGTACTCAAATATTGTCTTACATGGAGAAACAATTTCAATTACTGTTAGTTGGACCATTTGAATTTCTTGCTGAACGCTTTCACAATGCAACTCTACGAGAGCCAGGTGACTATTTAAGGCATTGGCGTTTTTATTTTGATCCACCAGAATTTCAAACAGTCTTCGTTAAAAAAGACACCGGTGTACACTATGGCTATTGGCGTGATGTCCCCCAAGACAAAGAGCGGCTCTTGCTGGCACGCAATGATGCAAGCAAGAGTTGTGAATTTGAATTTATTGCCGGCAATATGTTTGATGCATTAGTCCATTATCTTGAAAAAGATTTTTCTAGCACGCCATTTAGTGCTGCATCAGTCGCCAGCACGAAAAAGATGCTGCACAAGTATTTGGAGAGTAATGAGCTAAAACTGGATAAGCTGGATGTATTACGCAAGCAACGTGATGCGAAAGTGGTTACAAAAACATTTCATCGTGCAGGCATTGTAGTGCCATTTACGCATAAAACACAAGCTGGATACCGGCCACTAATTGTAAGCGATGCCGAACTTAAGAAAATTATTAAACTTTTTGAAACTGCTGGCGGGAAAGATAAAACAGCAACAGAACAGAATGCTGAAGATGATACTGTGAAAACGGCGGTCATGGAAAAACTGCAGCCGATTGCAACAGCTGCTAGCATCGCAGTGGATGAGTGTGACTTTGGCACAAGTCTGGAATTAGGAATTGATTTGTTTTGTAGTGGTCGCACAGAGTTGCACAGTCTTGTACAATCCTTACTAGTACCCGCGTATACGCTTTTGGAACGACCACAATATATTGCAATTTCAAAGGCGCACTTGGAAAAGCGCTACAAAAATTATAAATTAAGTATATTCGATTTAGATAAATGAGGCTGTTAAAATGTAAACAAAAATAATTTGAACTTTGTGAATATTTGAAAGCTAATCCGAAAAGCTATGCTAAATAAAACTTTGAAATTAATCCATTAATTTTTTTGGCTAAACCGATTTTTTAAAAATTCACCAATTTTCTCCAAAAATTTTTTAGATTGGAAATTGTATTATTTACCTATAATTTATCAGCCCTTTCACGGTTGGCTACTATCTCCTGTTTTAATCGCAGTGTAAGAATTGGCGCTCTTTTTTGGTTATGCGGTACAACAAATTGCCAAGTTTCAAATATATATATTGAATTTTAGCTCGTTTAATAGTAGACTACGATGGGCGTACGTACACACACATATAAAATTTATCATCACAAACAACAGTAGTTATCTTAAATAAGGTAGGAACAGCGGCGTCAATTGGGTAGGGCTAGGGGGGGGAATTGGCCCCCCCAAGGATCTGATATTGCTATTAATTACATCGATTCAACTCAAAATATTATCAATTCGATGTTATTTAAGCTCTTGGCTCCTCCCCCCAAGCTTTTGGTGATATGACACCACTGGGTAGGAACATCAATTGTATTCAACTATCCATATTTTAAGGAAACAAAAAAATTTTATTAGAATTCAATAATTTTTTATCTAAGAATATAAATGCGAATCATCTTTTGGTTTTGGATTGTACGTAGCGGCACATTTCAATCCAAATTCTTGCAGTATTTTTAATATAGGTTCTGATACCAGTGAGTCCAGCGCAACATTGTCCACATAAGCAACATAGGAACTAACTGACAGTTTCTGATTATCACGCCATGACGCGACTGAAATATAAAAATGAGAAAAATTATTCATGTTCTTCATATAAATCCAAGCAAATCTAGGCCATAAGTATAACAGAAAGTTTTAATCAAACCGTAGCAATAAAAGAAAAAATAGAATTGAATATTTTGATAATTCAAAAACTCTATGCCTAGTTGCATTTCATTAATTTTGCTTTCATATCCATTGTTTGAATAAAACAATGAAACAAACTCACCACCAGCAGCAACACCAGCTATAAAATTTGGCGGCTGTAATTCCTGAATATGTTTTAGTTTTCCATTGATGCCACGCCAGAAAACAATTTCATCGCGTATCCTTGCGATATTTTCGCTTTTGTAATCGACTTTCGCTTTTATGGTTAAAGTAATTACATCTTTTGCCAATTTGGCGTAAGGCAGCAACAACTCTGTGACTTCACCACTGCTGGTAAGGTCCTCTTCAACTATTGCAAGTAGCCCTTTTGATATTTTATGAAGTGATGAGCGTTTGCCTGGGATATTGCAAATTTTGCTAGTGTTTTCGTTAAGTAGCGTTTTTTCCGCAAAATCAGCAATGTTAATACCCTCTATGATGAGTAACAAATCACTCATAGTCGGAACGGTTTCAGCTCCATCGGCATAGGTTAATTGTAATCTATAAAACGTTAAAATTCACATATTTTCGTTCGATCCTTTTTATGTGTGCTGGCACTGACCTTTCGTTTGTTTGTGATGTAGGTTCGTCTTCATCACAATCGTCCCAGAAAGCCCGGGAGGAGGGTATATTCAGTTCACCAAAGCTCATTGGACAACTCATGCTAGTGTTTTTGGAAATGACTTGCAACCACTTGTAGAATAGTTTTTAACTAAGCGAAATGATAGCTTGAATTGAATTGTTTATCAATGAACCAGTTTCAATTGTCACTAGTCATGGTCTTGCAATATCAACCCAATTCAGATAAAGCCATAATTGTCAGCAATTTTTTGACATTTCCTTTGGAACTAGAATTAAAAATAAAATGTTTTTTCTGGACAAACTATGTAAGTTATCTTTTCAGTGTATTCTATTTAACCTTGAAGTGTCATAACATAACAAGAAACTGTAAAACATTTTTTCTGTTAAGGTGACGGTCGACGGAGAGTCCGTCTACGGTCATTTAACAGCTGATCCGTTCGAATAAAGTGAATTTATATATATATATTGGAAATACTTTTAACATTTCGAACTTCAATTAATCAACTGATACTGCTCACACATGCAATTTCGCGGAGCGACATTAAATAGAATTAAGTCTATGTTGACGGGTAGTACCCGTCGGGTACCCTGCAGCAGCTATCCGTTGTCCGCCGCAGTTTTGTGCTATTACAAATGATCAAGTGTGTTCTATGTTATTTTGACAACGGGTACCCGCTTACGCAGTTTCCGTCGTCATTGGAATTGTGGTTAAGGCAATAATAGTGTTTATAGTCTTCCAGCAAATTTTGGCATTTTTTGTACACAAGTAAGAGGAGAAGAAGCACTTGGCATCGATTCAACCTTTGTAATTGAACCACTGATGCCAGATTATGGAGAGCGCCCCTAAGCTTAGGAGATTATGAGCACTTCTACCGATTTATTGGGAGGAAATAAATTTTTTCTATATTTGTATGTACTTCGCAAACAATCTTTTTTTGTGTGAAGAAATTTTGTTTTTAAAAATTTAAAGAAGAAACAACGAAATTTAGGGAAAAAAAGAGTTCTATCCAGAGCATTCGAAGGAGGAGCCCTTTTAAAATCTGGCAACACTGAATTAAAACATGAATTTGCCTAATAGGTAGTTTACTAAATATTATTTAGTTATAGTACATACGTTTATTTTGTCAGTCATTTGAGTTTTGTGTTCTGTTAAGTTCAATTTAAAGCATAGTAAGTGGTTTACGAAATCCTTTTTAGCATTATCTTATCATTGCCATTTTTCATTTGCATTGCAATGTATTTTCATTCGCTCCACCTAGCACTGAAGCAAGTGCTTGAAATCCCATGATAAAGTAAGATTTTGCTGCCGGATATAACCAATACTAATCGAAAGTATGTCATGTGAGTGAGTGGCTTATAGTTAAAAGTTACTCACCAAGACTTATAGACACTAGTGGCCCGCGTTCATACGTAAGAGTGGCTAAAAAGGTCGGGAACAAAAATTTAACCTTTTTGCTTGTTACACGGCAGAGAAGATAAACTTAAAAGACTGCAATCACAAAAATTTATTCCGCCAAAACATCAGACCCCCTTCCCCCTGACAAAACACGTAAATTTTTTGAGTGGAATGTCGAGTAGTCTTTTTCCGCAGAAATAACAATTGCAAAGGCTCCTAAATTAATCGTCTCTGGCCAGGGAGAGGTTAATTTACTAAAAAAATCGTCTTCTCAGGCTCTGCACTTTCTTCAGGGACTTGTATGCTTGTACCATTGTTATTTTTACAGAGTAATTAAAGCCCGTCAGATCAGACTTTTCAAGTTTTATTTGCGTAAGTTTTTGATAAAACAATTTTGGACTTGGCCGGTTTTGATACCAATGAACAGGACTTGGCCGGTTTTAACACAGTAATTATCAAATTTTGTTTGAAAAAAAGTGGACTTGGCCGGTTTTGATACCAATGTACTGGACTTGACCGGTTTTGATTCCAAGGCGTTGGACTGGTTTTGAAAGCAATTTCATGGACTTGGCCGGTTTTGAAAACTATGCATCAAAAAGTGTAATATTTCTGTCAACATTTTTTTTTAATCTAAAACCATAGTAGAATGATAAAGCATGGTCTAGATTTTTATATGTGAGAATATCTCAAAATTTGATTTTTTTGGACTTGGCCGGTTTTGTAACTGGGCGCCTCATATATCGAGTGAGATAAATGGGAAACTTTACGAACGATATGTGGGTGCAAAGAACATTATTTGATAGCAATAATTTGTGAATTTTTGTGAATGAGATCAAATCTGTGAGCTATACAATCTCATACATTAAATTCAATAATATATAAGATAAAAGTTCAAACTCAACTAAGAGTGGCAATGTATATGGGGACAATTGTCTCTGCCTAGGGTATCATTACTGATATATGTATATGTGCTTTTAAAGAAATGGTTCAATAGAATTTTTGCGTTTGTCCGATCAACTGCAGGGCACATTATATTTCATTTCATTTGCTTCGTATGGCTGTTATTATTGTTTAAATTGTTTGAGAATTACTCACTTTTTTTATTTTTTTTTTTCAGGCTTATTCCTTTTTTACAATGAATGTACTAAATTTAAGTGATGATTGCTTATATCTAATTTTTAAAGAGCTTTCTTTAAAAGATCAACTGTCAATGGCACTTGCTTGCATCCGATTTAAAAATGTTGCGGCATATTTGTGGAAAAAAGAATACAAAGAACTTTGTTTAGATTTATTTCAAATGCCCTTAAGTGAAATAGAATTAAAATGTTTCCTGAAACAAATTTGTGATACAGTGGAGCGTATACGAATAAAATATCTTGATGAATTATCATACGAAATTTTTAAAATATTTAAATATAAGAGGCTGCATGATTTTCGATTTTCGAAACACGATTTCTATATTGATGATGAGGCTATATTAACTTTTGCGGAAATCTTACCAAACTTATGTACATTTAGTCCGGAAGGATATTTTACTGGGAAGTATTTCAATAAATTGACAAAATTGAAAAATCTCACACTTACCCATTGCCTCCTATTAGATCCCCTATATCTTAAGGAAATTTTAAAAAGCTTAGAGTTAGAAAGCTTAAGCCTTTACATATACGACGAAAACTGTGAGATAACGATCGACCCAAGTTTTAAGTGCTTAAATACGCTACAAGAAATTAAAACAAATGCAGATGGGTTACAACTATTTGTCAAAGTAATGCTACAGTTGAATCAGTTAAAATCAATTAAAGTAAATGATGCACAAAATATGGAAAACATTAACGATTTATTTATGGAAATATATTTGCATAAAAAAAATAAAATCATATCGATAACTACACAATATTTAGCTTTTAAAGAAAGTAGAATACGTGAACTACCGCCTATAAAAGTTGACAGATTGATATTTCTTGAAACTTTAATGAAGAAAATGAGCTTTAAGAAGTTCGAAAAAATCTTTAAAAACTTAAATGAGCTACATTTCCAACAAAGGTATTCTTATAAAAATACACAAATGCCAGACTTATCTTACATATTACAACATTGTGAAAATTTGAAATTGCTGAATTTTCAATTGATTGACGAATTACCCTGGGATCTGGGACCCCAGTGGGATCTTTCTGAAAATACTAAAAATATGCTAACAAACAGAAAGACGCCACTAACAATTAACGTTTATCCCGATTATTTGCAGGTATGAATGGTGGTGACCTAACACAAATATCCCAACCGTTAATATCGCGCGTGTCAGGTCAAGTCGGTTTTATTCACAACCATAATACATTTTTTTGGTTTTTAACTGAAGAAAGGTATCATCTACCTTGACAAAATATTCATTATATGGCTAAGCTTTAAAAAAAATATTAGATTCCTGCCCCTTTGGTTTCCAAGACATAAAACTCAAAAAAAAAAAAACATTGAAAAATTATTAAGGTGATTGAACTATAATTAAAATATTTCAAATTCGATTTTCATAAACACAATTTCCTTACAATTGTATTCAGCAAGGTAGATCAAACAGCCGTAGATCATTTGACAGCCGTGGGGATCAAATCGCAGCTAATTATATTTGAATTTTTTACTTTTTATGGCATATTTTATTTATAACTACAGATCTGTTTAAGGGGTCACTCAGCAAATCTACAGAAATATAGATATCGTCGTCTTTAAATAATTTTTTTTAGAATCAAAAAATTTCAACTTTTTTAAGGCCTTGAAAATGGAATGTTTATGAACGACATATTTGAAATATTTAAAAATTTACATGCAGCATCCTTTTTTAAGTTTTATACATATATTGGGAGCCAATGTGGTTAGGGGTAGTGCTATTAATCCTACAAATTATTATTAAATGCTATGTGTTAAACTGTTTTATTGGCTTGAAATGTTTTTACTCAACACACTTTTTACACATGCAAAAAAATAACAACTGTTTCAAAATTCTTTCGTAAATTTCCTATGCAAATTTTTAGACTAATTTTGCTTTTTTTTTAGGTACCACACTTTGGAAACAATGTATCACTTAAAAGAGAAAATATATTGAAGAATGAATTGCCCAATGATTTCGATATTTATATTCTACTGGAATAAAAACAAATAAGAACTAAGGTATTAATAACGCCTTATTATGTATATGAATTGTATTAGCCTGATTAACAACGGAATAATACAAATATTTGTTCTGGAAGAATAACTTTTTTTATTTATATTTGGTCTAATTCAGCGTTTGAATTTCTTTACGAGCACCTTTCACAATGTCTAGACGAAATAACATTGTTTTAAGGTTCTTGGACGAAAACGCACGGTTTAATATAAACAAAAGCTAGCAAATTTCAAGTTTCTTCGAGGAAAAATAGCATTTTTCAGTTTCAATAGCCAATTAAAATTGTTTTTTCTGTGCCACAATTATTATCGATAACGTATTTATGAGGTTCTTGACTTTTATGGTACTTTCGATACCGTTCAATACAATTCGATACTTTACAGAATTGTTTTGATGCTGTTTAATTTTAATCGGCTTTTTGTTACTATTCTATCATTTTCTTTGATACCTTAGGTAGAAAAAGTCTAGAAGAACCGTATAAGTATTGAAATGTCTATAACTAATATCGATGATTATCCAATTTTCCAAATTGCGTTTGTGAGTCTGAGCTATAAAGATCACTAAATAGGCAAGCGCTCATGGAAATATATTTCCAACAACGATATTCGAGCTCTTTACCCGTAAGTTAAGCTGACAGTTAATTTTGTCGTAATTATTACATTATAAGTGAACTCCTAACCCTAAATTGGAGTTTAAAGTAAACATATAAATACGTAATTATTAGTTTTTTATTGTGGATTCAGTTTTCGAAACTAAATATTATTATATTTATTAGTAATTTAAAAAAGGAGAAAAAGTTTTGCATGGTAGTTTTGACCAATTCTATTCCTCTACTGTTAGACCAATTACTGAGTGAATACATTCCTCCTTATTAATGAGATGACAAGTTTTATTGACCAATGACATTAATTGATTAACGTCTTGCGCCCAGTTGTTTAAAATATCAGACGCACTTTTCTTAGTTGTGAAGTAAACAATTTCAGCAGGACGATCAATTTTAACACGAATCGTATCGCTATTAGCCAGTTTTGATAAGTATTCTTCACAACGTGTTGAGGGCAAATTCAGTAATTCACTCATTCGCTGCAAATGAACACGTGAATAATAAGAGGCGATGGTGCGTATGTTCTAAGAAAAACAATAGTTAGTTTGTTAGCTAAAATTTAAAGATTTATGTTAAACTAATACTTACATGCTCCATCAGACGATCTTTCAGCTCGGTAATACATTTGCGACCATGTTTACTACTATCTTGAAACATTTCATTTTCAGCTAAAATAGTACCAAAATCTGCATTAAACGTATCAAAATTGATTAATTCCTTTGACATGAACAGACGCAAAATCTCTCTAAAAAAAAAAAAAAAAACAATTAAGTTATTATTGTTTTCTTTTAAACATTAAATTTTACAATTTACTTGTAAATTGGAATTTCTTCAAGCTTTTTATTTTTTGATAAATGTGCCATCATGTCACTTTGCTCATTATCGTAGGGTGCCAAGACACAATACAAAACCGCACAAATCAATTTATCGCGTAGTTCCTTTTGCTCCTCTTCTGTCAATTCAACTGGCGGTAGTGGCGCTGGCGCTGGTGCTTTTGCTTCTTCATCTTTCTTCTTTTTCTTTTCCTCTTCGCTTGACTTCTTTTTCTCTTCGTCTGTGCCTTCCTCGACTGGTGGTTGTGAACGTGCTGGCTCAGCAATGGCCTGATAGTGCCGCGAAGTTTTAAGGAAGGACGTATCTCGGTCCAACCGTATCATTAGATCATAGAATTTTAACTTGAGGTCATGCTGTGTTGGATCGTCAAAAAATCTAATGCTTATTTTCTTTGCAATAATTTGTGTTGACACGAAATCTTCCTTGAGTAAACATAGACGCATTTGCTCTAGAATAAGTTCAACCTGAATCAAAAGTTAAAAATATTAAAGAATTAGAATTTTATTTTAATTGAATAATTCAATGATGTTGTGGGAACATATCATAGTGATATGTGATGCGAAAAGGAACCTTATCTACCTTGCCAGAGCAGAAAATTAAAAATTAAATTTTTTACAAACCTTTTCACGCTTATCCATTGATCCATATGTTTCCACCTGCAATTCTTCCATTACAGCCGCAGCCCCGGCAATGTCACCTTCGGACTCTTTTATGTCGGCAAACATTTTAGTGAGACGCGCACGCTCGATTTCAACATAAATTTTTCCCTCAGTAACAGACCGCAAAGTGTCAATAAGTTTTAGTTTTGTCTCCTTATCGGGTGTTTTATCAACGTAGGTATAACACTCTTGAATCATTTTGGATACGGCTTGTTTAAGTTGTGATCGCCGACGTACCAATAGGGTAACATATTCGTTAAGCGCATTCCAATTGTTGGCTTCAAAACAAATTTGACAGATGGCTACCAAAACTCGCGAGCAGGATGCCATATCTGCACCCTATAAGAAATTTTTAATAAAAATCAAATCAATTGTTATATCCATAATCCGATGCTTACCAAACGGGATTGTTTTTCTAGCTGCAGTAAAATCTCGACTGCCTCATGAAATGAGTCTGGATTCTTTTTGGCCATTTCTTTAGCTAGCGGAATCTTCTCGTCGCAAGCTGGCGAATAGTCAACTTCCATTTTAGAGATACGACCTCCATCAAACAAATAGGTATCCATGTTTTTTTTTATTATCTAAAAATTTAAAATTAACAAAAATTCTATTTATAACATGAGCGTCTATATATGTATGGCGCTATGATATGAGTCGTCCAGTTGCAAAACTGTATATCATCTTAGAAAATAATCACTTCATTCTCCGAAAGATCATGAATATTCTCGATTTTAATATCGATATTTTGGTTTTCAAATTAAAAAACATGGCTATGGGCATTCAAAGTCTATTTTATGTTTAAGTCATAGTTTCATTTTTAGTTAGATAGTAGGTTTTGTCAATATGCTACTGATATGAAGTGTCTATAGAAATTATAAATGTGCCACTACTGGGGAACAATATGTATGTTTCAGATGACTTTCCGAGAGCGAAAGTATATAAAGACCGAGATTTACGGTAGTTGCCGAATTTTCAAAAATATTGGTTTTAACCTCAATTTACAACTCGCGACTAGATTTATATACTGTAACTCAACAATTTTTTAAATATAAATCCTGGAACATTACAACCTTTATAATTAAACGATGGTTTGCAATTTTTGACACTAGGGTAACGATGACAAAGCAAACTTACACATTTTGCGATCAAAACTATTCACTATTTTCTGGTGCTATTCACATTTAGTTTTTAATTTAATTTAAGAAATAATTTTTCAATAAAAATCAATATTTCTCACGATTTTAAAGCTTTTGCTTTTCATTAAAAAATGACACCAAATACTGGATTCTTTTTTTCTGCTATGGTAATAAGAATTTTTAAGTCTTATTATTTTATTGTAAAGAAATCTTTTCGTCTAATAGAATTATTTGCACTTACCGAATGAAAACTGGAAAATGGCAGATGTTTATTTCCGAAAATTTTATTTCACAAATTACACTAATAATGAAATGGCAAAAACCACTGTTGACATATCTGTCAAAAAATTATAAAATTTAATTGTAGCCAGCTTCACAGTAGAAATTCGCCGGAAAAGATACAAACTGACATTTCACTTCTTATAGTCTGGCATTAGTGGCTCTCCAAGTGTTCAAACGCATGTAATCGCCGCATCGTACGATCTACGCATGCATACAAAATTTTTGAAATCGTATGAAATATCAATTCTTTTGAAACAAAAAACATTCCGAAGTACCAACACACGTATGGTATATAGATTTCAGCGTGATTATGTTCAGAAACAAAAAACTAACATTTCACACACGGAAACTATTTTTGGAAGTTCTTCTAGTTTATCGACAAGAGGGGAAAAACAAAATGGAAAAGTAATTGCCGTACTCGGAAATTCACTTTCGTTCTGTTCGTCCGCTGATATATTATGTCGACTTTTCTTTTTTATTGACTAGTCGTTTCCCTTGTTGCTTAGCTACATCAATTCTTCGTTGACGATGATTTTTTTTTTGATTTTGATTCAGTAAATTTAAATTTTCCAGCTATCTTATGTAAATCTGAATGTACCCTTGAGTAACAAATTTTAACTAACGATACTTTGCAGAAAAAAAAAATTAAGAAAAATATAATGCTAAAAATATTTACTGGAATAAGTTAAATACATTAATCATCTAACAATAATAATAACTAAATAAATATATCTCAATCAACCAAAAAAGTGAAAAAATATATATATAGTACTGATATAAATTTACAATGATAAACAAATTGGTAATTGGCAACACTTACTTGTCAAAAACATATGGGTGCATGGAACAAAACTTTGTCAACAAAACCTTTGACGCTATGTACCAAATTCTCAAATTAAAACAATTAATTTACTTTATGATCCTATGTGGAAATTTGTTGTTAACCAACTCAGAAGAAAGAGAAAAAAATGAAGATTTAAAAGAAAGCAGTACAAAGCTTTTGCTAACATCCAAAACATGCAAGTATGCTTCAGCAATCCTAAGGCAAAGCAATTAATATTTTTCATTTTAGACTCAAAAATATTTGCAGTACAACGTGGCCAACACAACCAGCTGATTAAGAAAATGCTTCACAACAGCTACGAAAAAAACTACAAGCTCTTAGATACAGCATATCCCAAAATATTCGAGGTAGGGCCCTTGCCCAGATTGTTATTTTTTATTGATAAATTTTACTATACAGGAGCCGTTTATTTTGAGTGGTGTAACTCTTTCTTCGTTGAGAAGAAAAAATTAAGTAATTTGAAATAACTGTAAAAAATTTATTTAATATTATCTAAAGAAGAGGAACTTGCCCCACTTTCAAAATAACTCTTCACATTTTTATGTTCCAGGTTATTCAACAAAACAATAAAACTTTAAGTGCACAAGGTTACTCGCCTCTAAAAGATGGTTTTCCAAAAGAGCATCAATTGCTGCAGGATGCTGTGACAACAACTTTAGAAAATTGCTGCCTTTCCGCTGAAGCTTTATTACATTTTCCAGAAATTTCATATCGCATATTTAAAAAAGATCAATATTCCAAGTGGAAAGAGATGCATAACTGGTGCATTGAATTCTCTTTTGCATTTCAACAGATTATTGACGCACGTACGATAGAACTGATGGATTTATTAGCACAAGAAATAAATATAGAGCTACGAAGAGCAGACTATGTTAATCCTTACTATACAAAAGTGGAAAATGTAGAAAACAAGGAGAAAAAACAGAAACGTTCAAAGAAATTAAAAAAGGGCCCCCAACTGAGTGGTGGTGGACGCAATGAATTATAATCATCGAAGAGTTTTGTACAAAATATATATTAATGCTTTTCTGAGTTTTTTTTGTTGTATTATTAAATCTAAATTGTTCTCTCCATTTGACTGTATTTTTAACGATTATCTGTGTTAGGCGCTATTTTTTGTGATAATAATTTTCCATATCCACCTCGACCAGCATCGTAGTCCGTGCGGTATTCATCACGCACTTGTCCACCTGTCTTACCACGGCCATACTGACGACCCTCAATGAAGCCGGCATCCCAGTCAACGCGTATTAAGCGATCATCCAAACGCGTACCATTTACATATCTGTTAATGTTTTATTAATAATTATTTGCTTTGATGAAACTACATATAATATTGTATATTATATCGTCATTCAAAATAGCATAGAAAGTCAAATCTCAAACCCAGAGGTCAGACTTAATACTTCCGAAAGAACGTTTGTGCTAAATATGAATACCTTGTTCTAGATATTCTTACTTAAAAATCAGAGTTGAGTTGAGCACTGGCCTTGTAATTCTTCGGACACACCTAGTCCGATCTCTGAGCTTAACAAATTTTCTGCACATATGTAGCTTAAACACATTCCATGTTTTAGATCAAGAGCTCATGATCTTTTTTGGGGAGGTACTTGAAAGCTTTTCAAATGGTATTGCGACCACTTGATTGCGATTTCAATGGCGTGCCATTTAGTTAGCTATTAGTTCAAGAGAAATAACCGCTGAGTCGTATTTGTTGGAAATTATAAAACAATGGAAGGTGAGTCAAAACTAATCGCACCATTGTCTCAAAATATTCCGATTTCCTCTAGAACTTTGACCTTGTAAAATTTTTTAATTTGAGGACTAAATTTCAAGTTATTGAATAAAAATACTTTTTCGGCGTTCATGCGATCGTATCCAATGAATCATAGCCAGGTAGGGTAGACAAACCATTTAACTTTAAGCTTTTGTCAAGTACCTTCCTAATAAAGTTCACGAGCTCCTGCACTATTTACTCAACATACCTCATCGAGTTCTCCGCCTCTCCGCGTACGTAGTATTCCACGAAACAGAAGCCACATGGCGTTTTCTTGTACTTGTCTAAGCCCATGACAATGCGACGTACTTCACCACATCGTGAAAAAAGTTCATGTATTTGTTCTTCTGTTGTGTAAAATGAAAGGTTACCAACGTATAACGTGCAGGAGTCGCGGAGTGAACGTTCCTGTTCAGTGCGAGAGCCCTTTGGTAAAGTTGGCAAAAATAAAAACTTTATATTCTGTGTAACTATGGAAGCTGGTGTTTTACCTTAAAATGTTGATCACGATATGAACTTAACTCCACCGAACTCGCAGACATTGTTTATTTTATTAAGTAAAGTAATTTATATTTTGCCTTGCAGTAGAAAATTAAAACAAAAAATTGATAATTCGCTGCTCTCCAGTTGTCAAATCAAAAGCAGCTACCACGAAAAATGCACAACAATAAGAAATGTCAAAATGCAAAGAGAGATTCCAAGCCGGTGAACAGTGTTGCCAACTCCCTTAAGTCAATGCTCTCATGATGTCTACAGAATTTTCTATAAAAGATGTGTTTTAAGAATTTTGCAAGTATTTGTTATCGAAGTTTCACGCGTTACAAAAGGCTTAAGAGCTAAACAGGAAAAAAGTGTACTGAGCAAAAAAAAAATAATATTAAACAATTCTAAAAAATAAAAAAATTAACTATTAAAGAAACTTTTTATTGTACAATAAACAACAGACAAATTATTCAAAATGCGTTTTTTCACGGGGTGAGTACAATTTTATTTTCTTGCTGAAATTTATTTTTAAATACCAAAGATGGAGTATTTTTTTTGCTTGTTAGTAAACTTTAAATATATTTGTACTACTTTTTAAAAGTGCAATGCGTTTCCTTAATGTTGATTACTGAAGTTCGATATCTGTGATTGCCTGGGCATCCGTCCAAACATAACTATTTAAGCACTAAGAACTCAAAACGTAAACATTTCAACCCATAGCTTGAAATTTTACTCTGAATATGATTTGACGATACTTCACATTTCCGTATTAGATGTTCAAGGGAATATAAGGCAAATGAAAATATCTGCTGTGAGAAATAAATGAAAAATTTTAATTATTTATGGAAAAACTTATCTCTCAGAAGAAAAATAAGATTCTAGCAAATAATTTCTATGATACGCAACGTGCAGAGTAATTGAAAGAAGGTGGAAGGTGGTACCCTACTATTTTATATTAACATCTCATCCTGTGATGGTATTATCAGTATGTAAATATGTACATTTGATTTTTTTTTTTTAATACATTTATAAAGTACGCAAATACAACGGAGCAATCCTCAAAATATTCGAAGCATTTTCAGTACATATTTCAGTTTTTAAAATGACTAATACCTTTTTTTATTGTTTTTGTATTAAATTTTAATTAAACATGCGTAAAAGAAATCTCAGTTACTGTTTTTTTTATCCAAATATCTATTTTTTAATAAATTTTCTGGATATTCTCGTATAACAAGAAACACATTCACATGTATTTAACATTAAGAGGTTTATACCAAATAAAAGACTGCATTTATGAGATGAGTTTTTAAGTTCTTTAAAAAATTAAATCCAAAGCTGTTGAATCTCACTATCAGGGCAAATTATCATCACTTTTTCGACATGATAGGAGTGTACGCAATAAAATCATTGTTTTGTTCAGTGGCATGTGGTTCCGCTCTATTGAAACCACATCCATAGCTTTGTATTTGGGCCACATGCAGTTAATTATCATGGAATGATAGCGTTCAATGTTAAAGAACTTCAAGTACTTGTTTCTAATTGTTGGTAATGAGAAAAAGTGGATTTTTGGATCATGGATTTTAGCATAAATTGCTCAAATGCCCGAAGTACAACCTCTAAAATCCACGTTTTTAGACAAGCGATTTACATATGATTACCATTGCTTAAATGTCCGAAGTTCGTTCTCAAATCCACAGCGATTGATATCACCTGGTAACTTTCAATGTAAATTATTAAAAATAGGTTAGAAATAAATTACGTTGTTGTAATCTTAAAAACTATTTTATATTTTATTGTTGATATGTTTTTTCTGCACTCTTTTGTGCACACTTGTAGGAGTAATGAACTTCATCAATTTAAATTTGTTAAAAGCTTATTGTTAAAGAGAGGCCGGTCGTTTTTATTTAATTTTATTATCAATGTTTCAAACGCACCATCAAATAAATAACATGACAAATATTTAGTATCAATACTAACCCCCCATAAAGCATTGTTTTCTTAATTGACGCAATCAGCTCGTGTCGATGTAATTTGTTTCTTATCAATTGGATTAAGAAAAACATGTTATTGCATTTTTCAACATATATTTTTTTAGGGGATCGCTACAAATATTTGTTACTTGTGTTTATTCAAATATAGTTCAAGTACGTACACATGAGTATATAAACACAGATAAAAAATACGCACGAACATTTTTTGACGCTATTTTATTGCTATTAAATGGAGGCTGGGGTGTATCTGTTACTATAGCAAAAAATAAATCAATTCATAATCACTTAATTTTATTTATTGATTTCATCATTAAAATCTTTGTTTTGACTTCAACTTGTTTTTTGTTGCACGGAAAATTACACTCCCCCTTATTACTATGCGAATAATTTTAAGTGATAAGGGTTTCGTGTATTTGACGTCCATATTTTGTATTTGTTTTTTTGATTACTGTAAAACATGTGCACTTAGCTAAGTGATGCAATAGGTAGGCAGTGAACTTGTGTTGTAATAACAATTTTGTTTTCTGATCAATATTTTTCATGTGTTAAGTATATTTTGTTTTAATTGAGATAAAACGTATGGCCATTTCTTAAAATATACAAGTCATAGTTTTATTACAATTGAATATCTAGATATCATTAAACCATGAAGTTTGATATGTGTACATACATATGTAATTTGAAATCACAAAAAAATACGATTTTAATTTTTTCGATCACGAATACCTACTGGCAAAATTTTTAACCATGATAAAGCTACTCCTTTCTCTATGAGTGATCCCCATCCCTTCAATAACAAAGTTAGATTTTCGAAAATTATTTTATTTGCAGCACCCTGTACTTACTGTCTCTTTTTATGAGATTTGTTACAAAGCCCACTCGGATAAAATAATTTATCGAAGTGAAGAATTAGAGAATAACGAAATCGTGTCTTAAATTAGAATTGTAAGCTTAGCACGTTGTTCAGTGAAATAAGCAAAAACTGAGATTTAAAGTAAGTTAAAGAAAAGTTTTCGTAAATATTAAAGTTAATGTAATGTAGTATCATTTATTTTATCTAATTTAAAAAATATCAACTTAAAGCAAATTTGCTTAAAATTATTTTTAAACTCTAAATTCTATTAAGGTCATAAACTTGTTTTTAAGTAGGCACATCTATAATTCGTCAAAATTATTTGTTTGAACTTTTCAAGGCGCCAATTCAATAAAAATTAGATTAAAAAGTGATTTGAGTGCAAAAGTGGTGGGGGTTCTTTCACGTTTATTTTTGTGTGCTTGTTTTTCACGGTTATAATTTATCCGTAGTGTGATTGATCCAGTTGCGCGTAGTTGTTAATTAGAACTCCCGTCTCGTTTTCGCTGTATTTATATTTTTTTATTGTTCTGACGTTTAAGATATATTGGTGAAAAAAAAAAATGCAAAACTTAGCCAAATTGTGTTCACAGAAATATTTGGTCAAAAACATTCTGATTTTCCGCCATATAAGTGCAGAAAAATGTTCTGAAAGTGGAAGGTTAGTGCACAACTTATAAAATTAAGTTACCAATGAAACCCAATGAATTTACTAGTTTTTATGGTGCTCTTTGCCTTTCATTCTAAACACATATGTTTTTGACATTAAATAGGGGAAAGCAAAAAGCAAATATAAATCGATTGTTTTAAAGTTACCCTGCAGTGATTTAAGTGAAGATGCTCAGCTTGATGTTGTTTTAGGGAAAATAAGTTTGACATGTTAAAATATTGCACCAAGCAGCGTTGCCACCATGACAGAATTATGTTACTTGTGACATAATTGAACAGAATTGTGCTGACATAAAAAGTGACATAATTTAACATGACCAATGAAATATGTGACTTATTTTAGTTCAAATATTTCAATTTCATAAAAGAGCTCTTGAGAAAAATTACCTAAAAAATTTTGGTTATAGTTCTGATTTTTCAATTCTCACTAGAGAATTATGTCACTGACATAATTTTGGAGTCAACGTGAGAAATAATTGACTGTCAGTTATTTTCAAAGTTTCTTAACTCCGAAAGCTCGATATACTTATATTATATATGACCTAAAAAATTGATATTTAACATAAAGCTGATAAGGTAAATCATGGTACAATTATCATTGTAGCAGCAATTCTAAGTGACAGTTCTTATTTATTTTTATGCCTTCCTTTTCTGTCAAAATCAGCTAAGATAAGGTACCGACATTTCCAGATTACACACTCATAACTAAAAGCGCGTGTTATCGGATATCTTGTCTTTCGTTGTGTTTATTCATGACATATATGATAGGCAGTTTCACGGTTCCATTATTTGAGTTTGACAAGTTAGTTCTGCCATGTATAATTGTACCATGAGGTAAGTAAAAAGCTTCATTTTATTTCAGCATGCTTGTGAAAAAAAAAAAAAAACATATTTTTAAACAAAAATATTGACATACAGATCTCTTCGATTAAAGATACTTCGGAAATAACGGACAGTCTTACTTTTGATATATACTACTACTTTTGATTATATATATATATATATATATATATATATATATATAATTAATATATAATTTATTTAATATATAATTTAATTATATAATTTATGCATACTTATGAACTGTTCTTCCATAGCTAGTGCGAAAAAAAGATGACTGTTCTGTTACATGTTTATTAATTTTAATTTTTTTCACATTTTTAAATTTTAATGATTTCAATATTTTGAGCAATACTCATTTCTTCTTTTTATCCTAAATCTTGAAATTTTATGATAGTTAAAAAAATTACACATTTGCCCAAGCGCAAAACAAAATATAAAACACAAACTAGATGTCGGAATTTGAAAGCTCGGTCAATGACTCAGACATTTTTCTAACGTGATGGGGTTTCGGCTAGGCATAACTTGCAGAAAAGCAACATACTGAAATTTTAGCTAATTCGGGTCAAAATCTTTTCCTATACAAAAAGTGAGGTAATTACTTTTCAATTACGCATTTGTCATCCCTGGTGATTTTGACACAAGCACAACAAGCAAAGTATTAATCGGTGAGAATGTTAAAGAACAAACGATAAAAACTCAATTTGTTTATGGCAAAGCTGGATCAATAATACATACAGCACTTTAATAAACAAATAAATGTCAGAACATTCTAAAATACTTAACTTAAACTTAAATGTTAGTTTTTATCAAATAGTGTTTTATTAAATGCTTTCAGAATAGCAATTTGTAGGTTTAAAAATTGCTGTGGCGAGAGCCTAGCATCATCGGCCTGCTTTGCAAGACCTTCAAAAAATGTTTGTGCTGCAGTTTTCCTGGTCGCATGAGGCAAAACGGCCTCTTTGGCCAAATTCGCCATTTCTGTCATTTCTCTTCTGGCTTCTATCAACATTCCATAAATGTTGGAACTATTGTTGACGTCATGCTGCTGTGGCGTTGACAAAGAAGCATCTGTTAGTTGTTCAGCAAACCGAACCACTGAAGTGAGAGGGTCATTGGGTGATATCTCATATTTCGTTTCATTTATTGAAATTGAGTTGGTTGATAGTTCCTCATCGAGAATAGAAGAGTCTGGGCTTGCTGAATTTTCAGTTTGACTAGTAATTTCTGCTTGATAACTGCGATTGGATTTACAAAAATTTTAATCGGAAATTTTACAAAATATTGCACATACCCAATATTTTCATCCATGGGTTCCAATTTAGGTTTTTGAATTTCCAATTGAGATTCGGTATGCTTTTTTAAAGCTTTGCTTTTTTTCCTTACACCCACAAATACAATTTTGTGTACTTTCTCTGCATGTGTTTTTAAATTGTTGGTTCTATCGCCTTTCATTAAACCAGCACATATTTTACATTTCGCTACACCTGCATTAATTTCATAGTATTCTGACACAATTGCTTTGTTTACACGCATCCTAATTAAAAGAAACCAAAAACCATTTATGGATATTTTTAAGTACATATTAGCATTTAACCTACTTGAAAGCAAACGCCAAAAAGCACGATATAAAAAACAGTATTTGTGTAAAACTGGCTGACAGACAGTAAAAAACTATTGCTTGCCTCTCAATGAAAGCAAAGCAAGCAATGGATGGAAATCACACAGCAATGCAGGCAGCAAAGCAGAAAGAGGTTTGACTTAAAACTTAATTGATATTCCTAGACCAGAGACAACTAACAATAGAGTTACCAGATGACAACAATCGCTGATGTTCAGTAAAGTGTGCTACTTTTTGAATAAAAAAGAGTTATAAAAAATGTGGATATTAATATAAATTCCTTACTCAATTGGCTGGCCAAAATTATTTTGAAATGAAACCCTGATATAAAAGTAAACCCCTAGTTAAAATTAATTTTTTTTTATGTTAAAACTGCAATTTCAGTAGATTTCTTCTAAATCACAAGAAAACCTGGATAATCACAATATTCTATAATATTTTTATATCCAAAATAAAGGCAATTACCTGCAGTTTCAAAATACATAGCTTTTGTAAGTTTCAATAAGTAACAAATATTTATTATTATATGTAAAGTAACGCTATTATAATATGTAAAAGCAAAAAATATTTAAAAGTACTTTTTTGACGCTCGAATTTGGACTGATTTTGACTGTTACTGGTTGGGAATGACAGCAAACGAACAGTAAGGTTGATCCACAAATATATCTGGCTGCATTGTATACATATTTTTTATCTTCCAACTTTGAGTTTAGAAAAATTACTTTTAGCCGGCTAAATTATTCAAATACCAGTATGTGCGGCGGTATCGAATTACCCGAAATAGTTTCTTTACAAAAGCCGGAATCAAACTCTCAATCACAATTCCGCAAATCGCACGCACCAGAAAGAACCCCCCTTCATTTTCACGTTTTTCCGATTTTCCTTACTCTATTGTTTTAAATTAGATTTTTTAGTACACACAAATTATAAACTTCAGTCAAGTTGAGTTTATACAACTGGAAATTATATAGGGTGCAATAAAAACCAAAATCGATGTGTTCAATTGGGAATACTTAAAGCACACGCCAAAAAGCACACCAATATGTATTTGTGTAAAAGGTAACAAAGCAGAAAAAGAGAATTTGGGTTTGGATTAAAAAAAGTATGTAATTTAAAGGCCGGTTTTCTTTTCCAACATTTTCAAATTGATTAGCAAAAAGAAAAAAGTTACTCACTTTTCAGTATCGAATTGATTGACTAACAATTCATTTTACGCGGAGCTGAAATAGTTTCTTTAAGGAGCACCTACTTGTAGCTAGTTGGGCTACTGGAGAAACTTAGAGAGGGGCTTACGGAAACAAGTTTCGGCAAATTCGTTATAAGTTGGGAAGTCCTAGATCGATTTCAAAATTATTGATATCATATGAGAGATTATTTGATAAGCTTATGCGGTACAGTAAGTTCAGATCTATTTTACTTTCTCTAGAATAATTTTCTAAATTTTGGGTCCAGGATAAAATTTGTCTGGCTGTAACTGAACTTATTAAAAAAATAGCGTGGTTTTTTTTTTGTTACCATTTATGGAACGTTATCGCAAAATTTATCAATTTCGCCTAAGAATCAAAAAAATTAGCTGATTTCGCACTTCTTCTGACAATTAAGGCTTTTTATTTTCACACAGATATATCACTTTGGCAAATTCTTGGTTGATGTTGCCAGGTTGAAAGAGAAGAAATTTGGAAATAAGACAGGTTTTATATTCTTTTTATTTTTACAGTAAAAGTAGTTAGCCAGACACGGAGATATTAGACATCAAATTCGGAATTAGATTCATATTTCATATTAAATTTTGAAAAAAATGAATTACGAGGCTTCGAAAGGCCATTAAAAAATCTATCAAAAGCACTTGTATTTTTACAGTCCACCCAATAGGAAAACACTTTGACCAAGTTTGAGGTCAATCGGCTATGTTCAATTTTTGTCTCAGGAAATTTGACATAAAATGTCATGCATGTTAAACATACATACATGTTTAATATTATAAAAAGCAGTAAATAATTTTTTTTTGTGCATGCCAACTCTAATTAGGGTCGCTTTCACAATATCCGGTCAGATCTTAACTGTCCCGTTTGGCATTAAATCTCACAAAATGTTTCAAGTTTACCTGGACATGAAATCGGCTGTCCATCATGTGGGGTCATGTGAACTGACCTTATGTGTTAAAATTTCAACTCAGCGAATAATAAGATCCCTCAAATTAGAGCAGATAGTCTGTAGCAAAACGAACAACGGTTTGAATGGCAAGTTCAATTGTGCTTAATTTGAAATTGTTTATCCTCCGTTTGTGATATTTATTTTAACACATTTGCTTCATTACAAGTTTCAAAAGTTCGCTTATTTCAATTTGTTTATTTCAATTAAAAATAAAAAGTTTTTAGCTACCCAGTTGCCAAAAGCTATAGTAAGAAGCGCTATTATAAGGCCTTTCTTGGTAAGGGCAAGTCTTCTGACTCCCTACAAACTTTTTTTTTTTAAATAAAATTACAGTCAAGGTTCTCTAGATATCTTTACAATTTTTTCACACAAAATAACCCATGAAACGGTGGTTATTTCTGCATACTTAACTTGAAAAAACATTTTTTTGAGTTATGACAGTCTTCTAGCAAACGAGCGATATGACATATTCTTTTATGTCAGGGGTGGTGGTGGTAGGTGGTGGTTTTAGAAGTGCAGTCCCTCAAAGTTAACAAGCTGGATATTAATCAGGATACACAGTTATACAGAATACATTATACATAACCGATTTTTTTTGAATTACAAATATGAAAAATTGGCTATATATTTTATATCCCCTCTACAGATTTTTTTGGGCGTATTTTTTATAAAATAAATTTCCAGCTTAACTCATTTTAATGGTAAAATAATTGGTCAAAATTACAGAAAAATTGATTACAACTAAAAAACTACATGGCAAATTTTAAAGTTTTTATTTATTTACATACATTTCTCCTGCATATAATAAAAATACTATGTAGTATCTACGTAATATAAAAAAAAACTTGAAAAAATACTGGAAACTGCCTACACCAGCGACTGATTAAAAAAGCTTTTTGTTTAGGAATTAACTGCATTTAAACGAGTACCTACTATGTATATAGGAGAAAGCTTTTTAAAAATGTTTTTCACACAACGAGAACACGTTATCAGCGTCGAAGTAAAAACCTGTTTTTTTTTCTATAAAATATTTGACGATAGCTGCTGTGCAAATACAACCAGACCAGAATTTTATTTGAATATCTATGCGCAATGCGCACGAATGTGCTTATAATTCAGTTCAAGTTTTTGTGATTTTTCTACGTGCACGTGCACTATTGAACTAAGCACGAAAATATAAAGAGAAATACAAGACAATATAGCAGATCAAAAAACAAATCAAAAATTAAAACAAAATATAACAAGGAAATAAAAAAAAAAAAAATAAACAGAAGACAAGCAAAACGGAAAATAACGATATAAACGATAAATTAAACGAATAAAACACGAAAATAAAAAGTAAACAAAATCTAAACGAGAAAAAAGTATCTATAAATTTCTTTCTTCGCATTGTAAAATTAAAAACTGAATCATCGAGAAAAAAAACCCCACCGCCAATACTTGCTCCGCACACCGCATCCCTAGCTATCAACGAGTCGGGGAAGAACCGATTTTAATGAGTCGCAAGTTTTTCGATCGGCTACAGTGAAACGAAAAAACATTTCCACTTCGTCGTTGAAGCAAATACGCAGCAATCGAAACGAGCTTATCGGGCATAATACAAAATATCGTGTTTAACTTTTAATGAAAAGAACAAAATACTCTAGTTGTTTTTTTCATATTATAACTTGTAAAAAGTAAATTTAATTTGGAAAGTATTAAATTCGTTGAGAATTAAAACTAACCTCACTCGTTGTACTCGGTTGCGTCTTTCAACTTCACCACACAATTACATATCTCCAGCAGCAGTAACAGCAGTAACAACAAAAATTCGCAGTCAAAATGATGAACGATATCTATGATTTGGATACGCAAAAAAAGGTGCGTTACGTCAGTGAATCTTCTAACACCAGTGGCTACTCTACTATGTCACCGGGTCCAAGCATTCATGGTGGTGGTGGCGGTAACATTGGTGGAATTGTTGGAGGTGCAGTTGGTAACATTTCACCTGCTTCATCAACGCTTTTCTCAATGCCACCATCACCAGCGCTATCGCCTGCAACGGCTGCGCTACAAAATGATTTTTCCAATTTAAATTTACCATCCAATTCACCACAGCAGCTGCCACTGCCACAACAACACCAACAACTACAGCAGCAGCCACCACCAATGCAGCAACAATTCACAACACTACAAAATGTGCCGCATGTTTATGCGAATCTTAATTACAACAACTACAGTAATGTCATGCAGTGTCAGCCAACAACAGCAGCAGCAGCCAACGCCGCCACGATGTCAATTTCATCATCGCTTCATATAAAATCAGAATATAACGCACAATTGCGTATCCTAGAGCAACCAGCTGAAAAATTTCGTTTTCGCTATAAATCGGAAATGCATGGTACCCATGGTTCCTTAAACGGTGTTAATTCTAAACGTACGCCAAAAACTTTTCCCGAGGTGCAGCTGGAAAATTTCACTGGTAATGCGGTGATCCGGTGTAGTCTGTTTCAAACAGATATCGATAGTCCGCATTCGCATCAGTTGGTGGTGCGCAAGGATGACCTCGACATTTGTGACCCGCATAATTTATATGTTTCCCAGGATAAAGGCTATGTTGCACAGTTCCAGAATATGGGCATTATACACACGGCGAAAAAGTTTATCTTTGAAGAGTTGCTTAAGAAGAAGAAAAATCGTTTCACATTTGAGTTGGGACGAAATGATTTGTCGACACGTGAAGAACAAGAGCTAAGGAAAGAGACAGAAAAGGAAGCGAAAGCCATGAACTTGAATCAGGTAAGCAAAAATGTTTAATATATATATGTACTGTTCAACAAAATGTATCCTTTGTTAAGTTTTCCATTGTTCAGTATTTTTTGCTTGTCAATTCACTGACGCTTGATATTTCCAGAATTATGTCTCGCATGATTCACAGGTATGGATTGTTGTTGAAAAAAAAAACACAAAACTCCCTGACGCATGTACAGACATATGCATGTATGTGATAACCAAAAATATTTTGCGCAAATTTGCTATTCATTTCTGTACTTACCTCGGTTTGACCTAAAATGTCACTTGTACTTCTTAGTACCTAACTAGTGCTGATTTTCTTTTGTTGAACAATGCTAATTTACCTTACTATTTATAAATGTCGACATCTTTTACATACATACTTTTTTTTTGTAGGTACGTCTTTGTTTTGAGGCCTTTAAAATCGAAGAAGATGGCACCTGGACCCGCATCGCTGCACCTGTCTGCACACATTCAATTAACAATCGAAAGTCTGCACAAACTGGTGAGCTTCGAATTTGTCGTCTCAGTATTGCAAGCGGTAGTGTCAGTGGTGGAGATGATCTCATACTTCTTGTAGAGAAAGTGAGCAAAAAAAATATTAAAGTGCGCTTTTATGAAATCAACGATGACGAAGAAACTGTTTGGGAAGCGTATGGAAAATTTCGTGAATCCGATGTGCATCATCAGTATGCAATTGTTTGTACAACACCAGCGTATAAAAATAAGGATATTGACAAACCAGTTGAAGTTTTCATTGAACTTATAAGGCCGTCAGACGATGAGCGTAGTTTTCCACCTGTTACATTCCGATATAAGCCACGTGATGCAATTGTGTCACGTAAACGTAGACGTACTTGTTCGACTGCAACGACCAGCTCTAGTTCAAGTAATTCAATGAGTTCATTTGAACTGCCAAAAATTTTACAGGAGCAAGCAAATGTGATGCAACCGCCAACAGCTGCAATGACAACAGAATATCAACAGCAGCAGCAGCAATTGCAACAACACCAACTTATGCTACAGCAGCAGCAGCAGCATCAACTTGGTGGACCACCCACCATCAGTGAAGAATTCAATAAAGACCAACAATTGCGGAATTTGTATAATAGTGAAGAATTTCGTCAAATGATAAATACAAATTCCGAAGAATTGCGTTCAATATGTGACTCATTTCCACTAGAAGGATATCTCGAACATGATGGCATTTCCTCCTCGTCTTCATCAAGCTTTTCGCTGGAAAAAAACCATGGCAATCAAAGCAAAAAATTTATACAATCGAAGCAGTATATCTCAACTTCTTCAGCTCCACTGCAAACGAATAACTTGCATCTCCAGCGTATATTTAAGCTCTACCAAGAGACACGTAATGAAACTCCAAATACCAGCAGACACGTAGCAGTAGCTAAACAAGTTTCAGATATTTTTATTGAGTTCGCTACTAAAAATGAAGAATTTGATTCGATTATGCATGAAATTATAATGACCGATAATGTTAAACTTGGGATTAAGACATGTGAGATATTGAAATTCTTCAATTTGGAAGAGTTGCTCAATACATCTATAAATTCCAATGGGGAAAGTTGTCTCCATTCTGCCTGCTTGCACAATAAAGCACATTTTATACGTCCGCTATTATTACTGGACTGTGATCCCAATATACAAGATCATATCGGCAACACCGCCCTGCATATAGCAGTGCAAGAGCGTAATAAGAGTTGCATTGAAAGTTTTCTAATTTACATGTCTTCTTCGTCAAAATTACGCGTAAACTTAAAATTAACAAATGATGCTGGTCTGACACCACTGCATTTAGCCATACGGAATAATATGTTAGATAATATTGAAAAATTTTTGCGATACGATAAAAGTGCAGTGCTTGTTTGCAACACAAAAGATGGCAATAATGCACTTCATATGGCTGTGCTACAGCAAAATATACCACTGATAAAATTAATAATGGAATTGCATAATGTAGATTTAGAAACTCGCAATGCTGCAGGGCGCACAGTCTTAGACTTAACCAAAATGTTGGAACCAGCCGCAAGAAAAGATATACTGGAGCTGCTATTGCAAACGAACACTGAGAATGATTCTCAACAACCAACTGTTAAATTAGAGGACACAGAATCGTCTTCATCTACCGAAGATGACGAAGAAGTGGAGGAAGATGAGCAAATGCAAGAACCACTGGAACTTGTAAAAATGAAATGTGAAGTTGAAGAAAGCAGTGCTCAAGAACCTACTGCTGCATTAGATTTAGATGCAAAATTACACAAAATCCTTTGTGATGATATAAAATTCCGGCAATTAAGTCGAAAATTAGATGTAGAACAAAGATGGAAACCGTTGGCGAAACAATTAAAAATGCAGCACTTGCTTTGCTTGTGGTCATCAGCAGATGCTATGCTAAAATATGTACGAGATAATGTACAGAGTATAGGATATGTAACTTTTACAGAAGCGTTAGCGCTAGTGGACAAGGATACTTTGAAACTATTGCAGAGTATATGATTAAAAAGGGAAAGAAAGCTGTACGACATCTAAATGTAATCTGACAAAAAAATCTATACAACTTAAACTCAAATACGATTAAAATTTTATTCAAAGAATATGGAAAACTGTAAAACTTTCCAGAAACTATAATTATCAATTAAGTGAGATTACTTAAAATCACTTAGTTGAACTTAATCGAACTCTAAGTAATATTTTTTAATAATTCAATATTACGATCCTATTACAGCTTTTGTAACAAACACTTAGAGAAGAGATCAAATGCTAAAATTACAATATCTAAATTTAAGTTATTTTTTTATAAAAATTAAATATTTTCAATAAAACTGATAAAGTAACACAAAAATAATTTATATTGTATAATTATGTCAGAGCTCCGTAACCCAGCTATTTTAATTTCTTATCGTGCAGTTACTTTAAGAAAACAACACACTTTTGCTGCAATCAATGGGGATTTACATTTGACTTTGCGATTATGTCTGCAGCAGCATTTCAATGAAAATGATTTTCTTAGAAAAGCATCCAACAGTTAATACAACTTTATTGTACAGAATATGGGGGATACCATATTTCTGGGTATTCCCCTACACGTTTTTTAAAAGTTTATTTATCGCTTCTGTTTACCTTGCTGTTTGTAAACTCATTGTGTGCATACATAAGTACATATGTACGTGTTTATTTATTGTAAAGCCATGTGAGTTCCAGCGCTGGATTAACATAGAGCTACAGGGGCTATAGCCCCGCCTGAGGGGGATACACATTCATTATATTTGAGATATTGGATGTTTACACTTTGGCAGTCTAAGAATTCTGGGGCCCTATTATGTCATGCGATTCCTTCTGCACTTTGTACGCACAAGTGACAATGGAAGTATGATGCATCACTGTGCTACGAATGGAGAAAAGTGAGTAACGCATATTAAAGGATAATTCGAATGCGATTGAATTTTGTTTTGAATTGCATTCCACAGCAAGCCTCACTTTTTGATCAAATTTTCAAGCAACAGGAAAAATAACTATCCAAATAAATTTAATTAAAATTTGTGAATATCTAAGAAAATTTTGCAAATACACATTTTGGCTTCAGAGACTAAATCGTCTACCCTGATATGGTACTGCATACTCTTACTTTGTGAAAGGAACTTGTACATATATTTTCAATGTATTCAAAAATTTATTAAAACACATTTTTTGTCTTTAGAATTAAAGAACTTGCGTTAAGTCGACTTTGAGAAAGTTTTCATTATGCAAATATTTGCTGGCCGAATGTCAATTATGTACATCCGCATCGATAGGTGGGAAAATCGACTTTATGATTTTTTTTTGTTGTTAAGGAATTGACATACCTTATAGTAAACGTTTAAAAATTATACTTTGCGGATATTCGGCGAAAATTTACCCAAGTCCACCATATATTGTCTATATATCTAAAAAGAACAGAGTTGTGAAGTAGGTCATGTATGCTAGGATGGTATATGAAGAATTAGATTCAGCCGAGAAATAGTTCAAAATGAGAAAGGTCATTTACTTCATTGTCTCGTACATATCCAGTAAATGAGAGATAAAGCTATAGGTAAGAGAACTTTCAACTTCGATGATAACCGATACAAGGATACTGTCTTACAAAATTGGATAGCCTTTCTTTATATATTTTACGCCGTGAATTTCAATGAGTCACAAAATAAGGAAGGTATACTTTTAAAGCAAACAAGAAATTCCCTCTTAGCACTTATGCACACGTTTCTTTAAAACGCTTTCGGAGATTTTATCTTTAATTCCCTACTTTCCAGCTGGGTCATTCTCCACATCTGTTAATTTCGCATCATAGCATGTAATTGCACTTATATGTATAAGTACCTTCATA
Source organism: Tricholauxania praeusta (assembly GCA_949775025.1). Taxonomy (NCBI): domain Eukaryota; kingdom Metazoa; phylum Arthropoda; class Insecta; order Diptera; family Lauxaniidae; genus Tricholauxania; species Tricholauxania praeusta. The sequence goes on from OX459029.1 coordinate 157,410,367, forward strand.
TGTGTAAGCACATATTATCTTGTTTGTTAATTAAATCATATTTCTAAATAGTTTACTCTGTGATTTGACAATCTGACTGGCTGGGTTTGGTTTGGTTCGTAGTCATACTGTCGGGAAGTTAACACTTAATTGAAATTCTAAACAGGTTTCGTATAAAAATAAATTCATATGTTACCTCGTTATTGCTATCAAAATTGTATAAAAGCCTGACTGTGCATCACGTTTTCGCATTATTTTTAACATCTGTTATCTTAATTCTTGAAATATTCAACAAAAAAGTAAAGTACATTTACTTTGGGAAAGATTTATTACGAATTCATGAATAGCCTTCATATGAGAAAATAATGTTTTTTTTTTATCAATTAAGTTATAGCCGAGATTTTAAAATAAATATTGGTGATTTAATTTATGATGGCTTGGAATTAATTTTCAGATAAAAAGTGGCATAGCTTATATATTCCTTAAATAATTGCTCTTGGCTTTGAATTAGCCATATCGCACCAACTAAATTTTTTAAAACTTGTACATTAGGAAATAGTCCTTTGGCACAGAGCGTGTTAGATTTGAATGGGAAAAGTGTAGAGTGGGAATGAGCTCAAACTACGGAGCGTTATAATTTTTTTAAGCCATTAATTATTTTGACTGGAGATTGTGGCCATAAATAGGAAGAAAATGAAAGTGCTAGGGATTGAATAAATTTTTTAAAACTATAGGGAATGAAAAAAAAAAATACTATAAAAATTTTAATTGTTTTTTCGGGCTTACTAATACAGTGGGCTCAAAGTAGAACTTTGTGCACCAAAAAACTTTTTATATAAGCAACTGTTGGATAGGGTGCTCTAGTTAACTCGTTTGAAACAAAATGCAATAATGTAGCATATTGGCGGAAAGTACATTATTTTCACTTTATAAAAATCAATTTATTTTTATTATATCGCCTTTATATGAATTGTACGGATTTTCCAAAAATTGGAATGAAAAATGGTAAAAGTGGAAAATTTGCAAACTTTGACAGAAAACAAAGGAAAATATGTTCCCGAATTTCGTAAATTTTTTTTATACTATGTGAGAAAGTATATGGTTAACCAAAATCCGAAGTTTCAGCTGCCTTTTTCACAATTTATTTTTTTATGAAGGTTTTCCTTATGTAGTTTTTGAAGGAACAAAATTTATTGAATTTTATAAAATGCTCTTATTAATTTTTTTTGTATCGAAATTTATTAAATCAGCATATAAACAATAAGTTCATATATGTATTATACTTTTCAAAAAACGTTTATTTGAAGTTTTATATTTCTATATGAATTATACTGGTTTTTCGAAAATTAGAGCTTAAAAAGTCATAATTCAAGAATTTCACAAACTTTAACCTTAAAAAATACATATCCCCGGATTTTCGTAATTTTTTTTATATGTTATGCAAAAACATATCGTTAACCAAAATCCAAAGTTTCAGCTGCCTTTTTTACAATTTATTTTTTATAAATTTTTTTCTATTGTAATATTTGAAGTTAAAAATAATTTTATTTCTTCACATTTTGCGATTCTTTACAATAATGGTGTTGTAAAAGCTTACATAGTGAGGGGAGGTGCTCAAATTCAGAAGGGGTAGGAGTGCCCGGTAACCGACTTTTTTCATATTCACAAATTTTTGTTGTTTTAACCTAAAAAACGTATGTGCCAAATTTCAAGACTCTAGCGCTGTTATTACTGTTTATGACCGCTGTTTCATACAAACCCATCCACTATGCATAGTTATGAGAACTATTTTTTTCTCAAAGGTCGATCAACTGTAACAAATTTGTTTTATTGCTATTAATGAATTTTCAGTAAAGCACTTCTCTCTCTTCTACTACAAAAAACGCATTGAATGGGTCTTTCAAGAAATATTTATAAATGATTATAGATATTAGTAACAGTAAAATTTTTAATGTACACGAATGATGTCAAACATTTTCTTTCCTTTAAAAAATTGTATGCTCTTTCCGATGGACTTGGTTCCGTTCATGTAAGATTTTTTTTTTCACGAGATATAGATGAAACTGTCTAATAAAGTATTCTTTCCCACATTTCCCATAATTTTGTCATTTTGAGACCTAAGGATAGCTTTTTCTATATTTGCAAGGCACAGCCAAGAGTTGTTCCTGATCTTTAACCCGGGTCTAAAAATTTATAAAAAAGGTTTACCTTGACGAAACATTTTATTCTAAGTATTACTAACTAGTTTCTTTAAAAAAAAATATGTGCACGTATCGTAATTCGGAGAGTAGTGCCCTTTTCGAAATAATCGATTCTATGCGCTCTATTTCACATATAAATTGTTACCTCCAATTATTTAAAATATTTTACTGAACTTAATTTTTTTTTTTAAATTTTTTAGTACCATGGCTCAACTGATCGATGGCAAAGCAATTGCTCAACAAATTCGTTGTGAATTACGGCAACAACTGGAAGACGATTTCATTGCAAAAAATTTGCGCGTACCTCAATTGACGGCCATTCTTGTCGGTGTGGATGTAGCCAGTCAAATGTATATACGCAATAAAATGGAGGCCGCCCGTGATATAGGAATTAAGAGCGACACCATAAAATTGCCGGCCACTACTACGGAAGAAGAACTGCTTGAGCTTATCGAAAAATACAATCAAGATGATAATGTTGATGGTCTTCTGGTGCAACTACCGGTTCCCGAACACATAAATGAGCGCAAAATCTGTAATGCAATTGCTAAAGAGAAAGATGTAGATGGTTTCAATGAGTGCAATGTAGGACGAATGTGCCTTGACATGCGTTCATTTATACCGGCAACACCTTTGGGCGTCATAGAGTTACTGCGACGCTATAATATTGAAGTCTTTGGCAAGAATGCGGTTGTTGTGGGACGCTCTAAAAATGTTGGTATGCCAATAGCGATGTTACTTCATGCAGATGGACGTAATGAAACAAAAGCTATGGATGCAACAGTGACGATGTGCCATCGATTTACGCCACCTAAAGAGTTGGCGAAATTTTGTCAGTCAGCTGATATTGTTGTGGTGGCAACTGGAATACCTGGTCTTATTACAAAGGAAATGATAAAGCCTGGAGCATGTGTGATTGATGTTGGTATTACGCGCGTAAAAGATCCTGCTACGGGTAAAATGAAACTGGTAGGAGATGTGGATTTTGAAGGTAAGATATGATAGTATAAACAGCTCTGTCTTCATTAGAGCGAAGTTCTAAAGTATAGTCTGTTAACTATTGAATCAAACAGTTTAAGCGCCTCTTTATGTATCACGATTCGTCTCGTTTCGGCTTACAAATTAGAAACGAAATGAGACGTACCGAGATACATAAAGAGGCCATAAGAAAAACAGTTTTAACCTAACTCATGTTTTTTATATCTCTCTTCTAATTTCATAGAAGTGCGCCAAGTAGCTGGCTACATAACTCCTGTGCCTGGTGGTGTTGGTCCAATGACAGTAGCTATGTTAATGCGCAACACCGTATTAGCGGCTAAACAACTTGCGGCTGATCGAACTTCTTGCAACGGACAGTAATGCTGGACATTTTTATGTTTAAATTTCGAATTGACCATAGTATTTTGATTTTTATCAACTATTTTAAGATTTTTTCATAACTAATTAGTATGGTGCATGTGGTAATCTAAGTTGTATTAAACGACAAAATTTTAATTAGAATTGAAGAATTGTGTAAATGACGGTGACATTGGACATTCTTCTCATTCTGTGTTTTATGCCATGAATATGCATGTAATGTCTAATGTTAGACATACCACATACTTCTGTCTGAAATATTAAAGAAACAAGCTGGTGTGCACCAAGTCAAAGCTCATTACTGTAAAATTTTAAAGTTGTATCATATAATCTTAGTTTTTACAAAAATAAGCTTTAAAGTTTTCATCTTTTATACATTTACTATTGACCAAACATCCTTGACTGCTTGTTTCTTAAATTTGTAAGATAAAAGGTTTGGACGTTTCCTGGTGTGCTTAGGGACATTACCTTTACATTTGTGGTATAAAGTGCAAATGGAGAAGAATGTAACGTGGTTTCTACATGGATCCAATCGTCATATCAACAAATGTATTTTCATTATAATCAGCTCATATTATTACTTAACATTTCTCATAAGTAATGCTTTGCTACTACTGTTTTTTTTTTGTGCAAATCTTTATGTAATTAAAGAATACTTTTGTGTAAATTTCGTATTAAGGTAAATAAATTTTGCTAAAGTTATTTAATCTTGTTTTTATTAATTTCGTATTGTTGTTGCTCAGGTGATGTTGGTTTGCCTACAGCGCATCCTTCGAATAAATTTTTGGAACTTAAAAATCTTGATATTAATATTCTTTGTACTACAAAAGAGGTTGTTCATATATTACATAACACCCTTAGGGAGAGGGGGGTTCTGAAAATGTAACAGGATGTGTACAGATTTATTTAAAGATTCCTGATTTGCTTACCTCTATTTATCTTGATATATAGCAAATATAAAAATTTTCAAGTAAAATTATATTTTTTAGTTCAATTCAACTGTCATTTCTGGTTTGACAATTGTTCTATGGTAATGCTGCAAAGTTTGGCTTACGAAAAAAATCAAGCGGCGAGATTCGTTTTTTTTTTTTGATACTGAGATAATTATCTTAGGCCCGTGTAAAAAAAAAACAGCTCTATAACCTTTATTATTAAATCATGCATAATGCGGAATATCAGATACTCATGACTTAAAATTTTTTGGTGTAACGCCACTGTCTTCTGCCGAATCACAGCTGTCGCTTTGACATGTAAACAAAAACAACAAAAGAAAGTGGTTAGTAGATTACTTGCCAACAAGCAGCATAAAAACGTATCATGTTCCCCAGGAAATTTACAATTCAAATAATTTGTTTGTTTTTAATAAATAACATTTTTTTGAAAATTCATTGTTCACAGGAAGCACAAAAATTACAGCTACACGAATCAGAAAATAGAGAAGAAGAGATGGCAGCTAAAAAATTGTTTGCACTAGACTTCGAGGTATATGGGAAGGTGCAAGGTAAAACAAGCACTTAAATACTTATGTAAACTATTAAAATTATATTTTTACTAAATTCACAGGTGTATTTTTCAGGAAGGTAAGTTCTTTCAAAATAAGAACAGTGAATTTTTTTTGACATTCATCCCCATCAGCAAGAACAAATAATTTTCTCACTTTGCTAAGCAGCGGTTACACTATCAGTAAACTCAAAGTCTTGTACCTTAACCCATTTTTTTCTTTAATTTTTTTTTCTTATATGATTGAAGCATACTGAAAAACAAGCAAAACAGTTGGGAATGCATGGTTGGTGCATGAATACTGCTGACGGTACTGTGAAGGGTCAACTAGAAGGACATCAAAATGAAATTAATGAAATGTAAGATTTGCAATTTGCAAATTACGATTCGATGCATTGAAAATTTTTCCATTTAATCGGGTAATGCAAAAGTGATAAAAATGTATAGTAGTTAGAAATCAACTCTTTCGAATCACATTTTGAAATTTTTCATGCATTTTCAAAAACTGTAACTCAAAGGGATTGGAAACTGCTACAGTTACAAAAAATTTTATTTATTTATGCATCTCCTATCCAAACCCAAATTTGGTATCCCAGCTTGGGAATACCCTGTTTACTGAATCCTTCCTTCTCATCAAAAAATAAACTTAATAAAAATTGAAAATGCTTACAGGAAACATTGGCTACAATATCGGGGAAGCCCAAAATCTCGTATTGATAAAGCAGTTTTCTCAGAAGCTAAGGAAATTCCTGAGTACACTTTTAAAAACTTTGCAATAAAACGTTAATATTTTGTCTAAATATATCTTATTATATAAAAAAATTACACTGAAATAAACATATTTATTTGAATAATATATGGAATAAAAACTTAACAAAATTTTTAAACATCTATAAATGTCTTAATTAGCTGCCAAACAAAACTCAATTCAATACACAATTTTTGTTTTGCTTTGCTTGTGATTTTGACAGCTGAGGAAGTTTTCTATTGATTTTGCAGTGTTGCATAAAATTCATCTATGGCTGTCAAGAATAAACAAAGCAAAGTTCTAAACGCAATGAATGCGATTACGAGAATTAAACAAAACGAGAAAACATGATTTTTTCTATAGAGCTTTTTTTGAGCTTCCATTGCGCATCTTGCTCTAATGTATAGAAAAAATAATGTCTCGTTTTGTTTTTTTTTTTCGCGCTCGCTCAATGCGATGCATGTGAAAAGAATGCCCGGGTCCTAATTACTCCAGTTGGTGTTCAACTATTTGATTGGCCACAGGCCATTTGAATAATCGGAATTAATTAATTGGCGATCAATTGTCATATATATATACATTTCTATTCCCACGAGCCTATTCATTTGTCCATCATCACGTTTTTACTTTGGTGGTCAGAACAAAACTTAAAAATAACGAAAAATTTGATCATGTGTTCGCTTGTGCCATCAAAAGCTTCGACAAATGTTTTGATGTTCTGAACATCACTCTTTTGTGTAAGAATTTGTTTTATTTGCATAAAACTGATATGCAACCGTCACGAAACATTGTAATTTTTTGTTTTCAGGAGCTGTGTATGTATAATAGAATTGAAAAATCGTTAAAATGGCTACATTTGTGAAAAAATTGTAATTTACACGCTTTTACCGCGGATGTTAAAAGCCAAATATTTTCCTGAAAATATTGAAAATAACAACTAAAAAAGTGTACGCCAGTGTCAAAAAACTTAAGCTGAAAAGTTGTAAAGAAATCCAATTAATGCGAAATCGCAATAAAATTTTAACCAACAGACCAAAAACCCAAATACAAAATACGAAAAAATAAATGTCGTGGCCTACGCAACCATGGGGTGTTGTAAACCCAGCTGTATTGCCACCACCAATGCCTGCAACTGCTGCACCTTTAGCGCCTGCAGCACCACCGCTGCCTGAAGGTGCACCGCCGGCTGCAATGCCTTCGACGGCAGAATCCAATGCTGCTGCAGTGGCCCTCATTGGTCCAATGTTGCCGACGGCGACAACAGTAGCTCCAGTTTCTGGCGGTGTAGTTTCACAGCCAACTGATCCCAGCAATCCATACGCGCAGTACACCGCTGCACAATATGCTGCCATGACGCCAGAGCAGCAGTATGCACTACAACAGCACTGGACACAGTGGCAGGCGTATCAGCAGGAGTATGCCAAATGGCATGCGCAATACGGTGAACAAGTAAGTATGGAAGAAATTTGTAAATAAATTAAATAGTTGCAAGTTTAAAAAACTTTGTGGGACTATAGTTTCGCTTGGGTTCAAAATTTTTGCGGTAGGAATTAGAAAAATTTTTAAATTGAAATTTAGGGGAACAGGTTTACTTTTCCCATGCCCCAATGTTGTTGTAATTGACATTATTGCTGTTGTTTTTCATTGTTTTTGTAGATAAAAACATAGTTTCCATAAGAATTCATTGAATAAATTTTTGTGTTTTTCGGTCAAAATGGGGGTAAATATTGAAAAAATTACAACAAACTATATTACCATTTTAAAGGGTAAGCTTTCTTAACTTGCTAAAAAAGTTATCGGTTAATAACACATTTTTGGAAAAAATAACGGGTTTAAAAATAAAATTGGTCAAAATTACAGAAAAATCGTCATATCTCATAAATTATAGGTAAGATTTCAAAATTTTGCGCACCATAATTGTAGGTCTGCCCTTAAATTATCCATAAGATATTTTTGATATACATTCAGGGGTTCCCAACATAAGGTTTTTTACAAAAGCTATATCCGCAACTTCCGATGGCTAAATATCCGAAACCAGATCCGAGCGACTTTTTTTGATAATATATTTGTGCTTAGAATAAAAAGGCACAAAAAAAATTAAGTTTAATTACCTTTGGAGAATGGGAGCTAAAGTAAACTTAAGCCAATTTAGGTTCTATCATCGCGTATTTTGATCAGTTATATAGGTAACTGATGAGAAATTTCATGAACATTTAAATAAATCCGGCCGACCAATTTTTTATAAACGGAAAGGTCTGGCTAATCTACATATTTGAAGAGTGTGACAGGGGGTATAATTTCTCTGGCATCACGGAAACTCTTTTTTTTTTTAATTTACGCGTTTTAATGTTAAATTCAAAAATATCTTATAATGCGGGCTTAGAAATTGCCCGAAGTATCGAAAAACAACGGCTTCATGAAAAGTGACACGCTTTGGTGTGAGAACCTATGGTAAGATAAAGTTTTTTTTTGAGTATGGTTTCAGGCCACACCCATATGCCGATTCCGAGATACAAAGATATCCAAAAGAACGCATGGACAAGTTCGTCATAGCTGTCCCGAGGAGGGTTAAGTTCCACACTTTGTGGATAACAAAAATATTGACATTTCTTTAGTCACTGACGTTATGTTAGAAAAATTTCGCTAAATTCTCAAAAATTTATATTCTGCTGCTTACTGCATCCGAATCAGCCTTTGCCTCTAACTGTTTCTGAATTTTTTTTTTCAAAATTTCAATCGTGTGTTCAAATTGCCTTTTTTTCATGATCTTAATTATCCTTGAATTAATAATTTTTTATGTTTTTCATTAATAATCTTTTAAACTCTTAGTACAAGCGCGAAATGGCTGCTGCCACAAGCACAGCAGCTGCTGTCTCAGGATATCCATCTTATCCAGGCTATCCGGCCGCAGGTTTTACTGCTATGCCTCCACCAACGTCTGTTTATTCACAACAGCAACAGCCGCCACTTCCACCATCAACAGACCCAAATGCTATGTATCAACAGCCGCCACAGTTTGCTGCAGCTCAACAACCACCAATTGCTGCAAAAATTTCGGGTCAACCACAGATGTATTCACAGCCTCCACCGCCACCACCAAATCAACACATGCAGCAACAACCGCCACTACCACCAGCTGGACCAGGTCAACAGCTACAGCAACAATATCAACAACAGCCATGGCAGCAGCAGCAGCAGCAATCTGCACAAAATTTTCAAAATAATAATCCAAACCAGAATGTTAATCCAAGCCAGAATGTTAATCCAAACCAGAATGTTAATCCAAATCAATATGGATCCGTTGGTAATTTTGGCTCTGGTAACCAGCAGAATCAACCGAATCAACAATACGATGGTAACAATCGCAACAACGATGGTAATGGTCCAAATCAAGAAAATCAAGGTAATTTTCAATCAAGTCAAAGAAATTTCGGTCCAAATCAAGGTAATTTTGGAACTAGCCAAGGCCCGAACAACCAATGGGGGGGTGCTGATAATCTCAAAGGACCCAATCAATGGGGAAACAATCAAAATCAAGGCAACAACCAAGCAAATTTAAATTCTAATCAGGCTGGTCAAAATCAGTGGGGTGGGGGTAATCAACGTAACCCAGAAGGTTGGGGACGTGATCGAGGTGGGTCAAATCAAGATGACTTCAATAGAGACAGTGGTTCTTTTAGAGATCGTGGATCAAATAGAGATAGCTCCAACAGAGGTGAATCCAGCCGCGGTGGTTTCAATCGAGGCGGATCCAGTCAAGACGGTCCTAACAGAGGTGGTTCCAATCAAGGAGGATTTAATCAAGATGGTCCCAATAGAGGTGGTTCGCATCAAGGGGGATTCAATCAAGATGCTAACAATCGAGGTGGATACAATCAAAGGGGTAATAATCGTAACCAAGGAAATTTTGGATCTCAAGATGGACGTTGGGGTAATAATCGAAATAACGATGACAATTTCAATTCAAACCGAGGTGGCTCATGGAATGATAATGATAATCGCAAACAAGGAAATGAAGGCGGAAACTTTCAAAATCAAGGACGTTGGAACAACGATCGTAATTCTGGTGGTGGAAACCAATGGGGTGGTAATCAGAACCGCGGTAACTTCGGCGATGATGATGATAACGGTAGACGTGGTGGTAATCAATGGGATTCTAGACAAGGAACAAATCAAAGTAACATGACTCCACAACAGCAACAACGTGCATTAGCACTTGACGAAGAAGCTTTTGATAAGCAATTTAAAATGTGGGAACAACAATTTGAAGATTGGAAGCGAGCAAACGCTAATCATCCAGATCGTCAGATGTATGAGCGATATGAACAAGAATTTGAAAAGCAAAGAATACGCATAATGGAACGTCGCGAACAGATGCGAAGAAGAAAAATGGAACAGATGGGAATGCAAGTGCCACCTCCACTATTATCACAGGGTAGTGCGCAAGGAAATGCTTCTGACACGAATGCTCCATTTTCAAATTTAGCAAATGAAAGAAAATCTGCTACGCCTGTTTCTCAGACTGGGAAAGATCACAGTAATGATATGGATCTTGAAGATACTGAAGTTGATAAAACAGATCTAGGCGAAGAGCTAAAAGAGGCAGAGAATGAAATTCCAGAAGTTGAGATGGAGGATAATGACGATTACGAAAAGACAGATTATGACGATAGAACTACTGATATAGCAAACCTGGATAAAAAAAAACAAGAGAATGAAGAACCATTTGTGGATAATAAAGCGTCTAATAGAAACGATAATGCAAAAAATATGGACAATCAAGGCCAAGCGCAAAATAGATGGGCTCCCGCTTTCAATAGACAGAATCAAGGCATAGGGCAAAATCAAGATTCGAACAATCGAAACCAAGGATTTAACAACCAAAATCAAGGCTTTAATAACCAAAATCAAGGCTTTAATAACCAAAATCAAGGATTTAACAACCAAAATCAAGGATTTAACAATCCAGATATGCCGCCAAATCGACAAAATGAAATGATCAAAAACGTCGGTGGACTGAATAGAGACAACCCAGTATCGTTTGGTTTTAGTAGGAATAACCAAGACCGCAATTTCGGTAATCAATCCAGGCAAAATCAAGATAGAAACTTTGGGAATCAAGGATCTAATAGACAAAATCAAACACCCATAATAAGCGAGCAGGAAAAGAAAAATCAGAAGCAGGACGCTAGCTTGGAAGCTACAGAACCGAATTTAACCGAAAAGAGTAAATTAATCGATGAACCAACTGAAAAATTAAATGAAAATAAAGAAACAACTGACGAAGAGCATGAAAAGGTTCCACCCATTCAATCTACACCTATTACCGGTAGAGCTGGTAAACGTAAAAGTCGTTTTGATGCGCCACCAACACCTTCTATACAAGCAACTGAAGTCATTTCTTTGGATGATGATGATGATGTTCCAATCGAATCTTCAAGTGCTCCAATCTCGGATCTTTTCAAGAAATCTGAAGGAATTCCTGGCCTCGATCTTGTGGATGAAAGTGGTACAAAATCAAATCCTTTAAATGTTGTAGTGAGCTTGGATTCCGAAAAAGACGGACCTTCACGACCACCAAAAGTTGCAGCGTTTTCTGTTGCTGCCAAAAAAATCCCATCACTTTTCGATATAGTTGTTGAGAAACCACAATTGTCACCGACGTTCACTAAATCCGAAGATCTCAATACCAATTTTGCTTCTACTTCACAAAAGGCACAATCTGATTTTGCAAATGTAGAACCACCACTCTCTTTATCATCTACATCAGCGTTTTCTGTTCAAATGCCAGCTATTCAAACTAAAGCCGCACTTCCAGATCTTGGAAATGCATTAAATGATCCCAATTTAATGAAAACAATTACTGAAGCTTTGGCTAAGGCACAAGGTAAGAATCCAGCAGAATTAACAGGTCCTCCTGCAGAACAGTTTCTCCGGCAACTACCTACATTGCTCCAACAAAGCATGCAAGAAAAACCAGACGCGATAGGCGATGAGAATGAACTCAATGACTCCGAAGTCGGTAACAAGGACAGAGGTCAAATGTCATTTGCAGAGTGGCAACGTACACAGAAAGGACGCCAGCAACCAAATGTACCACAACAGGAAATGGATCGAGGTATTGGTCAGAACCCAAATGAAAGCGGCAATGTTACAGATTTTAGCGGCAATAGCGGTGATAATGGACCACCCAAATTTGGTGGTAATGAACCCAATTTTGGTGACAATGGTCCTCAGTTTAGAGGTGGCAATGCTCAAAACTTTGGAGGCAGTGGCCCTAACTTTGGTGGCAATGGACCTAACTTTGGGCGTAATGATATTGGTGGTCCAGGTCCGAATTTCGGCAGGAACGGACCAAATTTCGGTGGAAACGAACCAAACTTCAGAGGCAATTTTGGTGGTAACGGACCGAATTTCCGTGGTAACGGACCGAATTTCCGTGGTAACGGACCAAACTTTGGTGGTAACGCACCAAACTTCGGTGGAAATGGACCGAACTTTGGTGGAAATGGACCAAACTTCAATAGAAATGGTCCGAACTTTGGCGGTAATGGTCCGAATTTTGATAGAGATGGACCAAACTTTGATAGAAATGGACCCAATTTCGGTAGAGATGGCCCTAATTTTGATGGAGGAAATGGTCCTAATTTCGACAGATGGGGAGGAAATAACTTTGATAGAGGCAGAGGCAGACAAAGTTTTGGTAGAAATGCACCCAATTTCGATGAAGGAAGCAGTGGACCTAATTCTAATAGAAACAACAGAAATGAACCGAACTTAGGAAGTAGTGGTCCGAATTCTAATAGAAACAACCCAAACTTTGATAGAAATCGCAACAATTTTGGTGGTAATGGTGGTGGTGGCGGCTCCAATCTTGGCAGCGGGCCCAACCTTGGCGGTGGCCCTAACCTTGGTGGCAGCCCTAACGTTGGCGGTGGCCCTAACCTTGGTGGCAGCCCTAACCTTGGCGCCGGCTCTAAACTTGGCGGCGGTCCTAGCCTTGGCGTTGGACCTAACCTTGGTGGCAGCCCTAACCTTGGCGGTGGCCCTAATCTTGGTGGCGGACCTAACCTTAGCGGTGGTCGTAACAGTTTTGGTGGTGATGATGGTCCTAAAATTGGAGGAGGTAGTGGACCAAACAACGATACTAATAAAAACACCAGTGACGATGACAACCAAAACAGAAACCAACGTACAAATAATCCATTCCGACGTAGCGGTGGTCCAGAAATTCCAGTTTTTGATGCAGAAAATGCCAACTCGAAACAGAAAAATATGGGTGTTAGAGCTGGTGCTGGTAGAGGCTCCAGTGCAGAACGTCCACAAGGAAACATAAATCAAGATCAAAATCCGCCTTGGACTTCTGGGTATGTTTTCATCAATTTATACTTATTTTTTTGAACATTATTTTCAGTAAGAAATATATACATTATCGTTTTCAGTGATAATTAATGCATAAAGCAAAGCAAGCAAAAAGGACGCGAAATAATAAAAAAAAGAATGTGAAATTTTTGTAGTAAGATAAAATTATGATTTCAAAATAAAAATCACTGTATAATTGTTATTGATTGATTTCTCATTTTCGTTTAATCGAAATAATAATTTTAAATTTATTTATTTTTTTGATCAAAAGTAACATGAGTATTGAGTTTGATTTTTTTGATTGTATTGTTTTTTGATCAATCTAATCATAAACCTTAATTTTTGACTTTTATTTCTTCGATCAAAAATAACCGTTACTATTGATTTTATTTTTTTTTGATCAATTATAACAATTATTTAAGAATTTTATTCTTTTTCGGTCGAGACTATCAATGAATTACGTGATATCTCCAGAAATTTTGACTTCTCCAATTTTACTATATTAATCGGACAAAATCTCATACCGATTTTTCTGCTATGTGAGCAAGTAAATTCTAGAATTTTGATTCGTTTTTCTTTTGTTTGTACGTTTATTTGTTATTTTGTGCAAACCGGTTTTTTTAAATTTCTAAAAGTTTCATGTTTTTTTTTTTTTGTAACAAATATTATTGTCAGTTTTATTGCAGTTGAACTTATCAATAAAATATTGCATATTATTTTGAGTGAAGATATAAAAATAGAAAAACGATTAAAGTAAATATAAAGATTGTTATATTTGATAAAATAATTAAAATCTAAAATTACTACATGCTGTGCAGTGATTTTGATAATTAAAATTGGAAAAGTTAAAACTTAGTAAAATTACCTCGGAAGAAATCTGTTTCTCTAAAGAAAACTGAAAATTAATAAATACTTTCTGCTTGCTTCCTTTATCGTTCCTTAGATTATTTCAATCGCCCGCGTTAAAAATGTTGCCCTTTCTTTAGTTCAATTTATATTTCAATAATTGATATTGCATTAAATTGTATGACTAAGAATAAGCGCAATTGTTTCTTCATAGTCTTCAGTTCTATACCTTTAGCACCATTTTCGTATACAAATCTGCAGATAACGCAACTTGCTTAAATTGAATCTTTGAAAACTTATCACTGCAAATGCAATGAAACTTGATTTGTGAAGGAATTTTTGCTGAAACTTAAATATATCCCACACAAACCTAAAAAAACCCTAGGAATACTTCCTACAGTCTTTTCAGGAAATTTCGATAACTTAAGATATCTAATGGATTTTGAAACCTTATGTCTTATTTTAGTCAACTTAAGTTAATGCACTATTTATTTTACAGCAGATAAATTTACTTAACATGATTTTAATTTGAATTGCTTAAAACATATAACTGTATCCTTATGCTAATCTAATCAAATAAGGACATACACATAATAATCTCTAAATCAAGCACAACGAAAGTATAACATGACCTACTAATTGCAAAATCCTTTCTACAGCGTCGAGCAATTTTTTTTCTTAAAATCGTTTCTACAGAGCCGAGTAACTTCTTTTATAATTAATGAAAAGTAATACCAGAAGGGATTGATAATAACAAAACACAACCTATGGTGTATTAAAATTTGGCGAAACCCAGGGCTAAAAGTTTATGTGCGCTATTTTCTCCAAAACCGATTTTTGTTCTCATCGTCTTGAAATTTGTGACTAAAAAAGGTCCTCCCCGCTTTCGACTTTCGTCAGTACCATAAAGTAGGCTACCCTTGATCCCAGAATAATAATCTTTGTTTAAAAAAAAACGATACTGTCGGGACACGTTTCTATTTGTGGGGCATTCCTATACAATTCACGACTTTGGTTTTTGAGTAAAGCTTGTAGTATAATTAAAAAATATATTTTAACGTGATGATTGTGATCCATTGTTGTAAAGCGATCTAACAGATTTATGATTACTTAATTTGAAATATCTATCTTAAGGCTTCATCATTTATCAAAGGACCACTTACCCTTACTTTTATGTAGAATTACTGTGGCTAGCGAAGACGAAGTTGGGCATATGGGCTTACATCCCAAAGTATGTCCAATACCGACTTCGCTAGTCACAGTGATTTTGCATTAAAATTTCATTGCATTGCATACCGTGCCATTTATACCACATACGGTAGACACTGCCTAAAAGGGATATTAGATAGTAGGGGAGGGTGGGTTATGTCTTTCTTATTTTGGGGACAATGTGATTCAGTTCATGAGGGTTGCTACTGGTATATTCATTTTGTTCTTCGTTTGTATCGCATACTAGGAAGCGTGGTAGGCTTAAAAAGTACAGCGACATCTCCTGACTTGATTAAGCAATGCCTTTCTGTCTGTCGGTCTGTATATCTGTCTATCTGTTTGTGTATCTGTCTGTCTGAATATATGTCTATTCGTGGAAATCATCATAACGAGGAAGTGTTGGTACATATATGTTAAAATTTAGTATAACAGTTGTTTCATATATTATAGTTCGTGGCATTGTAAATGCGTGATATTAGTCCATGCATATGTCTGTGGAACATTCACACAATTTTAAACCTAGATCCAGACTTTTTCCATGTGTTAGAGGTTACCTCAGAAAGTACTGAGTTAAATTTAATTTCATATTTGTAGTAACAAAAGGGGCGGGGTACCTCCCCTTATAGAAAACACTCTAAAATGCCATTTCGGTTCCACTAAGTATTTAAGAAAATGCAGCGAATCTTCACACTAGTACCACAAATGATTTACGCAAGTACCAAAGAAAAAGTTGGAATGTTTGGCAAAAAGTTCGTGGCACCCCCCATACAAACAAAAACTTTAAAACGGTATGTTGAAAGCAGAGAATTATTTAAGGTAATGCAACGAATATTAGAAACAATTTAGGCAAGCACTAGACAAACAGTTGACAGGTTTTGATTGGAATGCGTAGCACCTCCCATCCAAGCAAAAACTTTAAAACAATACTGTGATAGATATATAAGTTAATGCAACCAAATTTTACCGAAATACTAGAAATGGTTTGGACAAGTCAGATCTTTAGAAGAAGGTGTTATATTGATAGTGCTATGTTGTAAAACTCAATGAAGGTTTAGTGACTCAAGCAGGTACTTGAAAAAGAGTGGGACAAGGGAACTGTATAGGTTGGGCTCTCGTGGGTTTTCGTTTTGTGTCTGTTGTTTTAGCAGCTGTAAAATCATGTGTACAATTTAGTGACTATTTACAATCCCCGTTTTCTACTGAGATTTGGTTAACCATAGCTAATCAAAGTAACTGCTGTGAAGTTCTTAGAATCATATTTGTATTAATAGTTATTTAAATATTTTTTAGCTTTATATTTTTCATTTTCTATTATCAATCGTATCGACTGCCTCGTTAATGCAGGTTGTATTCATTCTGTTTTCTTTTCATTGATTAAATTGCATTTTGTGCTCGAATATCACAATGTTTGTTGGGGTTGCATACACAATAATACCACAAACTACAACTGCAACTGCAACGCTCGTGTCTGAACTTATATAAACTAAATAAAATTAAACGTCCTACCCCTAGTGGTGCTAAGAAATATCAATCCAATAACAGGAGTAACAGCAGACGAAATGAACGCAATTAAAAATTATCTTTCACTTGTCATCTTTAAGCTGATTATAAAGATCTTATTACAATACACATACATAATATTGACCTATAAACCTATTTATATGAAATCTGAAGTTGAAGAAAAATTACTGCAGCAAAAATTTAAATATGAATTCATTTGCTTATAAACTTCTTAAAGGATTAAAATCTTTTTATAACAGATTTTAATCTTAGAAACATAAATAAATCTTGAAAAAAGTTTAGAATAAATGCTTACCACAAAAAAAAATTCTGAATCATTTGTCTTTCATCTTGAAGCAAGTCCAAAAATACCACAAAAAAACCAAACTATGCGCAATGGCATATTAAATAAAACGGTTGTAAAGAGCAAACAGAAATTAATTTTTATAAATTGTACAGTTAAAATCTCCCTTAGTCCCTGCACAAAATTTTAACTGTACTCTTTAAAATCTGCCCCAATTTTATGTCTGTATTTGGAATAATGTTCATTATATAAAGATTTGCCGAAGCAGCGACCAAAGAGAACGCACTGATAGTATTTCGTAGAAATACTAATGACAAAACTCAAGCTAATTGAGTTGGATCCAATAGTAACCTAGTACGTATCACCAGTTGGATAACTCTTCACTGAAATAAAACTTTTTTTCAATATCCGTGTCCATAATATTCTTATAATTTTTAGACAAAACAAACGTACGGTGGGAGTACGCATTCAAAGAGTTGGTATTTAGGTTGACATACCATCCTATTCCGATGAAATTGCCAAATCTGTTAAAAATGAGGCGTAGCTTTCTAAATTTAAATCAAACGTTAGTTCCGATTCCGATATAAATTTTAAATCAATAAATTCTTAATTTGTCTTTCCGTGTTTTCGAGTACACCAGCATTTTTGATCCATAACGTCTGTCCGGTCCGTTGAAATTATTTTTAAGCTTTTATTTTATTAATAATTTGGAGTAGATTTGTTAGTGGCTTATGGAGTAGAAACATTTTTAGTAGTTTTCTACCGCTGTCGAAAAGTCAGTTATCTTAACAAAATTCGGCACAGTCCGCTCTAAGCGAAATACTGTATAATAAAAAAAATGTTTTATGTTGATTTATGTCCGTATTTTAAATGAAAGCGACCATAGAGTACACATCTGAAAAATACTCAACTGAAAAGTACGCATCCAAAGAGTACGTACCCAAAAATCACTCATCCGAAGAGTGCGTACCCGAAGCATGTGTATGTACGTATTCAAAGCATATGTACGTATCCAAAATCATATGTACCCAGAGTAAACGTACGCATAGTTAACGTACCTAAAATATACATACCTACCAGAGCATAAATATAAGTACCCACAGCATACGTACCCAAAGCATACGAACGCATCCGAAAAGAATATACCTAAAGAGTTCGCATCCAAATATAACGCTCTCGAAAAGTGAGTACGCACCGAAAAAGTGCGCACGCATCTAATAAAATATATCAGTGTCCGTTTTAAGACCTAAAATCCAAACTAACGAATTATTTCAGTCAAAGAGTACAAAAAATAAAAAGAAAAAATGTGAATTCATGTTCGTAATCCAAAGCATGTGCATTGAAAAGTACACACACAGAGTACCATCTGAACAATACGCCCCCAAAAGTAGGTACTCTAGGCCAAAAAGTAAGCAATGGAAGAGAATTACCCAAATAGCCACAAATGCACCTATCAACCCGATAACCTCATCCCATCCAATTTTTAAAGTATCGATACAATATACAACAATATATTAAATTTAAATTGTGCAAAGAAGCGGCGGTGACTTAAATTTTGTACGGTATTTTATTAAAATAAATGCTATGATTAAATTTACTGAGCCGTGAAGGAATGGTGAGCGTCAATATTTCGGTTTTCAAATCGGAACGACTCACAGTGTTTTACATCCCTACAAAAGACGTTAAAAAATAAAAATAATCTTACTTAATCTTAATAGATATTATTCTTTGGCCAATCTTGCAAAATAAGTTAGGGGACGTCCATAAATTACCTGAGTCAAAAGAGGGAGGAGAGGTCCATAAAAGGTCAATAAAAACCTCGCGTCAACTTTTTACTGCAGAGATTATACATTATTATAGCAGATTACATCGAAAATTATGAGAAAAGTCTCACGGAAGGGAGGGAGGGGGTCCCGTCCGAATTAACCAAATCTCACCAAGGGATGGGGTTATCCGAATTTTCAAAAAAACACCTCACGTAATTAATGGACGGCCCCTTATTTGGCTTTTGAAAAGTAAATAAAATCCAATTTCAACAAAAAAAAAAAAAAAAACTAAACCGCAATATCTTGTTATTAGTTGTTAAATTTGCATTTTATTTGCAAGCATTTTTAAGCGTTTCAAAAAGAACTGACTTTAAAGGCTTCTGCACAAAAATCCTGTGAAAATTTCACAAAAACCTTTTGAACTGTATATACACATCTTGGGTGTTCTATTTTCTTTCCAAAAAGTTTTCATTGTCAGAAAATTTGCATGAAAGAAACAAAGAATGAAAAGAACAAAACAAACCAAATATTATATGTACGGATAAGAAGAAAACGAAAATCCCATTGCTTACTTTTAGTTTTTAAAGAATGGTAGAATTAAGTTGTGAACTTAAATGCAACCGTGAAAGTAACCAAGAATAAACAAAAAATCAAAACAAATATAAGAAGAAACCAACAATTCTGAAAAGCTATCAATTTCGACACACGGTCAAAATGCAAAAGTAGAGAAAATTCAAAATGTAGTGTTTGAAGACGCACTACAATAAAAACTTACAAACTGAAGTGAAATCTACGTTATTTTCGTGTGACTTTGTGTCTGTTTCTTATACAAAAAGCACACGTTAAAGGAAAAATGGTTCGGCGGGGCCGAGCCCACAAGTCAAAAACTTATATATATTTGACTCTTCGAATATAAAAAATTAATTAATTTGACTAAATAATAGTTAGCTGATAAGATTGAAGTGGACCGTTCTATATACATATTCGTACGTACTTTGTAGAACTTAGCAGGCTTTATTATGAAACGTTTTGTCTTACTATAACGTTAGTGAGTGAAGAGCTAGCGCAAGTCTAGTTGAAAGTTGTTGAAAGAGACAAAATATACTTTGTCACTATCTTGATTGCTTTAATGAGGCTTAAGGTTTTTGAGAGTGCGTGTTCTTTGATAAAACTTTTCCTTTCAAAGAAAAAACGATCAAAGAGATTTTATAATCTATAGTTGTACAAATTATTTTTTTACTGACTAAATTACACCCACGGTATGTTATCATATTTCTGTTCCACTTAGGCTTGTCTGTCCGATTTACAATTTTCTTTAAATTCTCTATATGTTCATCAAATGAGATGTTCATCTGTTCTTTTGCGTTCTCAAATTATTAATGTAAGGTAGGGTCTACACTACCTGTTATATCCTAACAGATGTCTGCAAAAAATTGTTAGTTCCCTGACACAACCTGCAATTACAGCAAACGAACATTCCAATGTTATTCTCTCAGTGCTCTTTACACTGTATAATTAACTAATTTTCCCAACCTTAAATGTAAAACAATTAAACAGCCCACACGGAAACAGTTTTAAAAATAATGATGGTAGTGGTTATGGTGATTTCTTCCGTCCGGTGCAAGTGATTGATTATCAAAATCAAAGTTCATCAACACCTTCAAAAGTATTTGATTATCAAAATCAAAGTTCATCAACACATTCAAAAGTAATTGAATATGGTCATAGACCCGCTGGCAATAATGCTGCTGATGCTCAAACTGAGTTTAAACCAGTACAAACGTTTGAGTACGGACACGCTTCTAGTGTCGGAGCTGGACCAAGTGGCTCAGGTCCAGGTAATGCGGGAGGCCGCAACAATAATATAAATAAAAATAACAATGCCCAGCAACAACAACAGAACAGGCAACAGCAGCAGCAGCAGCAACAGCAACAGCAGCAGAATAAAAAACAACAACAAAATGTAGGAAAGGAAGAGACAAAGGTAAGTTAAAATCAACTCATGGTATTTTTTTATCTTGAAAGGGTTTAACACTAAGACTGGACATAATTTGAAAATAAATTTAAATTTCACAGCCTTTCGGTAATACCGATCCGAAAAAAACTTTAAATCAATTACAAAGTAAACCACCACTACCACAACGACAACAGCTAAGTCCACAGCAACAACAGAAGCAAACGCCTCAGCAACAGCAGCAACAGAAAAATACAGCGCCACAGCAACCACAGCAAAAACCAGCGCAACAACAGCAGCAACAAACTCAGCAACAGCAAAAACAGACACCGCAGCAACAGCAAAAACAGACACCGCAGCAACAGCAAAAACAGACACCACAGCAACAGCAAAAGCAGACACCACAGCAACAGCAAAAGCAGACACCCCAACAACAACAAAATCAGACACCACCACAACAACAGCAGCAAAAACAAACGCCACAACAAGAACAGAAAAAGCTGACACCACAACAACAACAACAACAAAAGCAGTCACCACAGCAACAACAGCAAAAGCAGACGCCACAACAACAGCAAAAGCAGACACCACAACAACAACTGCAAAAGCAGTCACCACAACAACAACAGCAAAAGCAGACACCACAACAACAGCAAAAACAAATGCCACAACAGCAGCAAAAGCAAATGCCACAACAGCAGCAAAAACCATCACAGCAGCAGCTACAACAGCCAAAAAATCAGCAACAGCAAAAAAATCAGCAACAGCAAAAACCACCACAGCAACAACAACAGCAAAATAATCAGCAACAGCCAAAAAATCAGCAACAGCAGAAAAATCAGCAGCAGCAACAACAACAGCCAAAAAATCAGCAACAGCAAAAAAATCAGCAACAACAGCAACAAAAGAATCAGCAAAAATTTACACCGCAACAACAAAAAAATCAACAGCAGCGTCCACAAAATTTGGAGGAAATTTCAGATACTGAAGAGTAAGTTACATTCTTAAAGTGGCTATTACTTTACTATAAGATATTTTTCTTAGAATATTAATCGTTTTTTTATTTATTTTATCATAAAGTTCAATTAACTCTTATTTAATTCGTAAATTTTACGATCGAAAATAATCGTAATTGTTTTTGCTGATCAAAAATAGCGTCATTTATTTTATTTTGATCGATTTTCTTTTTGATTTTTATTTTTTTAATCACTAATATTCATCATTTTAAATTATTTATAAATAACCATCAACTTAATAATTCATTCATTATACTTCTTCTTTGTCTAATCAGAAATATACGTGATCGAAATGCATCACCTCCACCACCGCCACCACCAATGTTTTCATCTAACCAACCATTTGAAATGCGACCGGTACCTCCTGCTTCAATATTTCCATCAACAGCTTCGGCAAATGATAATTTAAAACCGACACCATCAAATCATGTACAAATGGTGTTTCCTAGTGTAGAAAATAGAAATACCATTTCAATTGATGAAATACTACTAAAACCGGGACGTCAATCACGTCCAAAAAAAATTTGCATGATTTTACGTGGTCCACCCGGTAGTGGCAAGTCATATATGGCTAAGTTAATTAAAGAAAAAGAAGTTGAAATGGGCGGTTCAAGTCCACGTATACTAAGTATTGATGACTACTTTTTAGTTGAGAATGACTACGAAGATAAATGTCCAAAAACTGGTAGAAAGGTATATCACTATAATGTTGCTTTGAGTAAAGAAAGCAAAATTTTAGATTAATTTTCTTTTTACTATTTTTCTTGATATACTGTAGGTACCTAAAAAAGAAATACTCTACGAATATGACAAATCTATGGAAGAGACATATATGCAATATTTAATAAAAGCATTTAAGAAAACAATTACTGATCAGTTATACGATTTTATAATAATAGATTGTAATAATAACTCTTTACGCACATTAAATGAATTTTACTGTCATGCAAAAGATTCTGGCTTTTCGGTGAGTTTTGACGCTGACATAAGTTTGTAGCACATTTATTTAACTTGAACGTTTAATTTTGTACTTTTCATTGTTGTTTTTCGTCTTTGTTTTTATGTTTATTTCATATACTTTACGCAGCCATACATCATAGATTTGCTGTGCGACTTGGACACCTGTTTAAGCACCAATATTCATGATCGTTCTGTGGCAGACATCAAACACATTCTAGATACACATAAACCAACACCATTTCATTATATAAAGTTGGACGTTTCAACGCTTTTAGAAAACATAGTTGAAATGGAAGATGCTGAGGATATGGTGACGGTAAACGTGAAATGAACATTAATTACAAAGCTCTTCTTTTCAGCTTAATAATAAGTGTTAAAATATTATTTTATTTTCAATTCAATTTTGTTACATTTTAAAATTTAATTTTTTAAAGTTAGATATAATATTTAAAAATATTTGTAATTGGCTTTGAACAAAGAAAGCAAATCACCTGCGCCCATATTTTATCCGAATATTTTTTGAGTGATAAATCTGGAGTATTTATTTTCACAAATACAGAATTATACTATTCATAGTTCAACTTTTCCCTTTCTTTCAGTTAATCTGTCAGGAACCAGCCCCTTTATAAAAAATATTCACCAATTTTGTCGAATTTTTTTATTAATGTTTTTACAGACTTTTTTTTTGGTTACTCATAAGCAAATACTTTAGTAAACATAAGTTATATGAAATAATTTATATGTTTTTAAAAACACTAAGAAAACTTCACCTTGAACTTTTCCCGCTCTATAAAATGGACTGCAAAAGTGTGTTCAAATGTTTGTTATGCGATCAAAAAGTGTTTCGACTTAAGCCCAGTATGTTTAGTATACATATATATATGTATATGTTCGACATTAAATCAACCCTCTTTTAAAGTGCATTTTAGATAGTCAGCTATTTATTTTGCAGTAGGGTTTGCTTTGTTTGTTTGGAAAAATTTATTTTTCAAAAGCAATGGCGATACAAAATGTTTTACTTCTGTTTGTGAAAAAAAAAAAAAAAACTAAAACAGAGTGAAAAGCGTTATGCGCTATTATGTTCTTTCAAAATAAATTCTTCTCGAAAATTCTTACATTGAGGGTCAATAAAAATCGTATGCCTTTTAGGGCAGTCTAATGAGCAACTACGTGCCCAAAAACCAACAGTCTAGATTTCGAGGAAATTGAAAGTTTAGAGAAGTAATGCTCAACGAAAAAAAGACCGATCTAAATTCTGGATACGTATTTTATAGTGGTATAAATAGTTTCATTTTTGATCAGTTTATTTATTGTGGTTATAAAAATATATTATTTTGTACCAAACATTTTTTGTACAATTTCCCATCTGCACAATAAATTAAATACAATAATTTATTTTGGAAGTATTGTTTCAAGCATGAACTTGAAAAAGTAATGAAAACGTACACAAATACTTCAAAAATTAACTTATAATGGACAATAATTTAATTATAGGTACAACTATAAAGTACGTATTAGATAAAAAAAATAAATATTTTTATTCTCAACTTTCTGATAGGTAAACGTAACATCCCCAGCCCTGAAAAAATATCAACTTCATACTATTTGTTGACTCTACTAGGAAACCAAAACAAAATTTCCTTAAACTTCAATAAGTCGCAAATTGTTAAGGTTATGATCAAATTGAGCACACTGTTTTATAAGAAACTTATTTTTTCACAAAACATTTAATAATGTTAGCAAACAGTGTAATATAATGTTTTTATATGTAATAATAAGCCATTAAATTACACTTTATGTAAACTTTGCCTATCTTTAATTCTTAAACGTTCAGTTACAAATTGTGCACAATTTAGTTCTTAATAAAACAGTGCGCTAAATTTTTTCATCATTAATGATAAGCAAGTTATTGACGAAAACTTGATATAAAAAAACGAAATACAAATCTCAATAATTATGGGATGTAGGATTAGAAACTTAACGTCTTTTTTGCTCAAACATGCTTTAGTTTTATAAAAAAATAAAATAATATACTTTAAATGTTTGAAAATTAATTTTTATTTTTAAAAATGTTTTTCAAAATATCTTCGACATAACCTTTATTTTTGTTTTTCTTTGATTTTTTTTATATTTTATTCCTCAATTAATTCTAAGAAAGCATCTGCTTTCAAATCGAAATTCCCAACATAACTTTGGATATATGACTTTCTTATTAAAGGCGCGCACCAGTCTAATTGCACGAATAGTAATATATTATATGAATCATGATACATTGTATGAATCATGACACATTGTATGAATCATGATACATTGTATGAATCATGATACATTGTAGGAATCATGACACATTGTATGAATCATGATACATTGTATGAAACATGATATATTGTATGAATCATGATACATTGTATGTATCATGATACATTGTATGAATCATGATATATTGAATGAATCATGATACATTGTACGAATCATGATACATTGTATGAATCATGATACATTCTATGAATCATGATACATTGTACGTATCATGATACATTGTATCAATCATGATACATTGTATGAATCATGATGCATTGAAGGAATCATATTATATTTATATTGCATGAATATACATTTTACGCATTATGATACATTGTATGAATCATGATAACTTCATACAATTAGACTGGTGCGCGCCTTCAATACAAAATTAATATTTTCCAAAGTTATGTTGAGAATTTCGATTTGAAACCAAAAGCATTCTTAAGATTGTTTCGAGGATATCATGTGAAAAAAAGAAAGATATGTCGAAAATATTTTGAGAAACATTGTTAAAAAAAACTAATGTTTAAACAAATCTATTTAAAGTAAATAATTTTTTTTATGAAGCATGTCTAAGCAAAAAAGATATTCAGGTTTTTATCCTACTCCCCATAGTTATTGAGATATGCATTTCGTTTTTTCTATCTCAAAATTTTTTATTCTACTCCCCATGATATTTCGTTTCAAAAAATATTAAAAAAAAAGAATGCAGTTATTTAAATAATGACCGATAAAAATATATGATAAGGAATATTCCAGCCGATTGAGAATGTAGTCTATTTTATTTATATTCTACGCAGATCTTAAAGCATTTCAATTACAAATACTATGTTCTGCATCTGATGGCCACCAAGCTCCAAAATAATAACTCTATTTATATGCGTCTATATAGAAAATTTAAAAATATCCTAGCGATTAATCACTGCGAAAACAAAAAAAAAAAAGAAACCCTGATTATTTTTATATTATAGGCCACAGGCTATAAGTGTATTTTATCGAGTCGCTTAATGCATTTTTTGTTTTGCAGTTTTCGAACTATTTGTAAACACTTTTGCCTTACATTTGAAAATTAATATAAGAAACAGAAGCCCGATACAGAATTGTTCTATTTGTTTTAATCTAATAAAAACTTATTTTGTAGCCTAAGTATAACTTGAAATAAAATGTGTAGAGTATGGCGCAAAATAATAGCAACAAAAACAAAAGAAACATGAAACGTGATTTGTCTCATATTTAATTTACAGAGAAGTAATTGGAACAAATGAAACGCCTAACTAAATCATTTATCCTACACATACTTATTAACTAACTAACTAAAATAAAACATGTCTGTGTAATTTATAACAGCGCGCAAAACAATAGCAACAAATTAATATTTTCTTTACAAACCCATATTTATTGTGGCCTGTGTATATTAGCGCGGAAGACTAGAAATTAAATTAACAATAGGAGATTCTGAAAACATTTCCAATTCGAGTATAAAACTTACAACAGTTTATCCCTTAATTGGAAGCGTTGCCCGAAACGCTTCTTCTTAAGATACCAAAAAAGATTTCAATATGATTTAAGTATCGTGATTGGGTCGGTCAAACAAGAACTTGGATACCACTAATGATTATTTTAGCCTTTTTGCATTCTTTAGGTCGTTAACATGTGGAAACAACTGAAGCAGCATATTCCACTCCACTCGTACAGGCGAACTCCAGTAGATTACATCCTTCAAGGTTTAAATTGATCTTACAGTTGCGTGAATCAATACAAGCCATTCAAATCAATTTCTTTCTCTCCAATCCCAGAATTAGTGAATTTTAGGTTGAATTTGCCAAAGTTTTGATTGAAATTTTCCAATATTTTGACTGAAATTTAAGAAAATTCACCTAAACTAGAATATGGAGAGACGAAAAGCAATCATAGTAAATTGTAGGCTTATAAAAAAGTAATTTCTTCCTATTGTTTTGAAAGCTGTCACATAGAAAATGAACATGTTTGACTATTTTAGTTATTAGTTTAAGTTAGTAAATATGCTTCATTAAAAGTTTAGTTAGGTGTTTATCTTTTTTTTTAACTACTTTTGTAAACTGAATATGAAATGAAATAAACCAATTTTGTTTCATATGCATTTGTTGCTATTATTTTGAGCAACACTTTATGTATGTAAATGCTTTGGAATAAGTGCGAGTACTGATAACTTCCGTTAAGTTTTTCAAAAATAATCACGGGTTGAGTGGTGATTCAAAATGAATAATTTCCAATGTAGTTTTTTTCGTTGATACCGAATCTGGTGTCCAAATTTTCTTATCGCGTCCAGCTTTCGACATATATGAGGCTTAGTATGTCATTAATTTACTGAAGAGACACACAATTAATTACCTTGCATCCGTGCGAAATAATCAAAAAAAGAAACCTGAACTAGGAACCAAACTTGCATGATCGAAATCTGTCTTCAGATTTGGTTAGCATTTTATGATATCCTTTCTTAAAATTGCATAAACGCTGTCTTGGAACATATCCGAAGTTATCTTACTCTTACTTAAAATTGTGTCTTTGATTTCTGGGTACTTTTACGGAAAAGCTTACTATTATCTGATTGAAAACGTAAAAATATCTCTGCTAATGTGTACTAAAGTACCCATTTTGACGAAATTGTAACCCTCTTAAACAGCCTAAACTTAGCCCAGGCGCAATGTATGGGAACTCAATAAATACCACTTACTAAATTATGGTCGAAAATTCAATTTCCTTATTATGTATTAATTTTTTTAGGTAAAAAGAAACCAATCGGTTCATAAAAATGTGTGTCTGCAAAGCCCTAAATTGACCCTCAAATACACATATAAATAAGTTATAAAGAGTATTTTTTTTTTGTTTTTGAAGAGTAATCAGATTTTCAATTTTGACTAAAATTGTAAAAAATGCCATATTTTTCTTTTATTTTTGGATGTTTTTAACTTAAAGGTACTGCTTGAATTAAAAACATCCAATGGATGTCGATATTTTTGGCACTTATTAAGATTTTAGTAAGACTAACTTGCATAAAATACTTTTTTTTAACAATAGGTACATAAAATCCATAAAATCATTGCATCCTTTGTATCCTGTTAATTTACAAATGAATATTAATATTAAGTCGACGTTTACACGAGGAAAGTCTGAGAGACAAGTTCTTGTCTATTCTCTTTTGTCATTTTCGTTGTGCGTTTGCGATAGATGAAAAATTTTTAACTTGGTCACTTTCGTTTTTCCCCTTATGCCTACAAACTATGAAACTTTGCGGAAAAGTTTCTTCGTGTAAACGTTGACTAACTCTATAAAGCACATTTAAGGAAATTGATTATAAGAGTCGATATGGTGCCTTGTCGTTTCTCTCATTATGAACTGATTGTCTTTTAACCCAAAAAATCAAAAGCAAAATAGACTTTTTAAAAAACCTAATAAGATAAAAACTGACCTTCCAGACTAGTAAATGGGAGTACTTTGCCTTTAAAAATCTTTACACACTGAAACCGAACTGATTAAAAATGTGCTACGATCCATAGGAAGTCAATAAATTACACTAAACTTTGGAAATGGGGTTTATAGCATTTAAATAACTCACATTGGCTTAGAGATTAAGATCCAAAAATAACATCTTGAAAATTGTTGTCATAGTGTCCAAAACAAGTTTTATTTGAGTTTTATTAATTTTTGTAGTAAGTCTCTACTCAAATAAAATAGTATTTCAGTAAGAAAATATTCTGGCTAAAATTCTGCACAGAATATTCATCGCTAATCTTCTCCGAACAAACATAATTAGCATTCAAAATCGAAAAATGTATAACAAGGGTAGCTCGAAACTCAAAATTTGAGCAATGGAATTTATAGAATTCAATAGACTGAAAACGTGTCTGCAGAAAAATGTTACTAATATCCACCTTAGTTTTTGATATATTCGCTCAGTCGAAATCACTGGATTGAAACTCAGAATAGTAGAAATCGCGGTCCTCCTGAATCAAAGAAATGATCGCTAAAAATATATGTAAATACGTTTATAAGGGAAATGTTGGAGAGAATTGAAGGCACTTATTAATGACAGAAGCAATTTGTGGAGGGCCTGTATCCTCCGTGAGGAGATAAATGAACACAAAAGAGAAAAAGAAGTTTGTTTTTGAGATATGTCTGGTTAAAATCTTAGCTCTGCATTTTTGCATCGTTTATTTAAATTTTTTAAAAATTGAATGGCTAAATATTGACTTATTATTGCCTCTAGTCATATGGCTATTTGTTGGAAAACCGAAACTCTAGTATGTCAAAAATCAAGCGAGATGTAAACATTTTTCTGAGAGTATTTTTTAGCTAATTGAATTTAATAAATTGCTTTGGATAAATTTTGCCAAAATCGACCTGCTCTTGTAAACATTTTTCGGTTTTAAATGCAAATTTATCGGTTCGATGAATATAAGCGAAATATTAACTGTGGAGAATTTCAAAGGGAATATATTTTTTCTGAATCACTTTATTATTTGAGTAGTTGTACTTATTAGAAAAAATAGATGTGGGATTTGTTTTTTTTTTATTTTTTTAAATAAGTGCATATTTTTGGAAGAGAATATCTCACAAACTGTAGGGGATTGAATAAAAAATTTTAGATAATTTTTTGTTTAAAAATGCTCTAATAAAAAAAAAAAATAATTTAGTTGAAATAAATTTGCTTAAACATAAATTTTTATATTTTTAAAAATATTTCTCAAATATCTTTGACATAACACTTTTTTGTTTTTGATGTTTTTGAAACATTATTTTTCTTTAATTAATCTTAAGAAATGCTTTCAAATCGAAACCCAATATTTGAAAATATATTGAAGGAGCGCACCAGTCTAATTGCATGAATATAGATATCATGATTCATACAATGTATAATTCACACAATGTATCATGATCAATGATGGGCACCAACATGCCATATGAAGTTCTACTCCGCTGAAGTAGAATTAAATCGTTGTTGTGTGCTCACGAAATAATATTTTCTAAAGCTATGTTGGGTAATTCGATTTAAAAGTGTATACCTTCTAAGGATTTGAAGAATAGCATGTAAAAAATCAATAAAAAAGATTTTATGTCGACGATATGAAAAAAAATTAAAAAAAAAAGAATTAGCGTTTAAACAAATTTATTTAAAGCAAACTATTTTTATTTATAAAACTGAAGCGTTTTTAAGCAAAAAAGATTTGAAGTTTTTTTTTTTTCTAGTTCCTATAGTTTTTTAAGATATTCCGTTTCAAAAAGTTTGCATTGAAACAAAGTATTCATAACTCCTAACCAGTGAAGACTTTTTTTTATCAGTAGATTCATCGTAAGTAAACTAAATCTACAATCAGCTACTTGGTTAGCTGTGGGGCGGATGCTGAGGGCTACAAACATGTCGACAAATCAATGCAATAGAGTGATAACTTACCAGCTGAAACTTTTGTACATTTGGTATTAAAAGTCAGCAACAAACATTATATGGCTGTGGGTTCTTAAACATCCCCATCAGCTGCAATAATAATAATAGCAGGCATCTCGTGAACTAAGCGTGCAGTGTGCGTTATCATTGCAGCTCCACCAACCAACAGTTTACATTTATTTTTATTAAGACCACAAAAAAAAGTCTTGTAGTTGAAAGTTGAGGTACCATACGGTATGTATTGTGGTGTGCTAAAAACGAATTCGGGGTCGGACTTAACCCATCACCCTCAGATTTTGACAGAACCTCAAAATCCCACTTTAAAATACTTTAAAAAGAAAGTCATTCAAAAAAAAAAATTAAAATCTAGAAGATAGACCTTACTTATATTACGTATTTGGATGTGCCAAAATAATATCTTACAATAAAAATTAATTAGTTGCCCACTTCTCCCCCAGCACCCCCATTTACCCCCAAAGGGTCAAAATCTCATTTCTTTGAAATGTTCAAAATTAATGCATATCCGGAGGTATTTTGGTGCACGAAAAGTCAGAATGATTGTAAAAACCTTTGGGGAGGTGTAATAAGGTACTGAGGTGGGGTTAAAAATGAGCTTTAGTGCACCAAAATACCTGCGGATATGCATTAATTTTGAATTTTTATAAGAAATGAGTTTTTGACCCTTTGAGGGTAAATGGGGGTGCTGGGGGAGAAGTGAGCAACTAAAATTAATTTTTATTGTAAGATATTATTTTGGCACATCCAAATACGTAATATAAGTAAGGTCTATCTTCTGGATTTTAATTTTTTTTGAATGACTTTCTTTTTAACGTATTTTAAAGTGGGATTTTGAGGTTATGTCAAAATCTGAGGGTGATAGGAAAATTTTGACCCCGGATTCGTTTTTAGCGTGCCACAATACATACCGTATGGTACTTCAACTTACAACTACAAGATTTTTTTTTTGTGGTCCTGTGTAGTTATAAGCCATTTCACTTCAATCACTTTTAAAATTGTTATGACGGCAATAATTAGGATAGCAGTTGTCCACGTTGATTTTTGATAGTAAAAGTACACATAAAAGTTTTTGCTGGTTAGGAATCCGTTTTTTGCACTTTTTGCCATGTCAGAAAAACTTCCCTCAATATCCACTTCTACCGCTAATTCAGCAGCTGAACTTAGATTTGATCTTATTGCTAGTTATGATCAATATATTGATAGCAAAAGTCTACACTGGTTAGGAGCTACGACCATTTTGTTTCTTAACCTTGCGGACTATAAGAAATTGACAGAAATATGTGATTCTTGAAATGGCACTGGTGGGATTATACAACTTAAACTTTGCAACCAGGTCTTTATCCTACTTTGATTGAAAGTTGAAGGATGTAGGTGAAATAAGCTAACCAATTATATAATAACTACTGTGCATAATTTTAAATATCCTCAAACTCTTCCATTCAAGTAACGATACTGAAGAAAATCGAAAATACCAATAAAGTGTATTTCGGTCACTATGGTCGCACATTAAAAAAATTATTCTCATACTGTTCCGGTGGTATTTTTCTCTTATTGGAACATTTATCATTTATTCCTTCAGATTCAGTGTAAAAAAACACGAATTTTAAAATATATTGATAAAATATAAATTAAAATAATCATTACTGTAATTATATAGAAAAAAGAAAACTTATTTCCCCCAAAAACCGCCAGTTCCCGGAAACTGACGGTTCCTTTTCGAAACTAGATTCGAAACTAAATTCGAAACTGGATTCGAAAACTTCGAAAACATAAGTACATATAAACTGACCTTCCCGAAAAATATCCTTTATATAAAAATTAATTTTTTAGCACTCCTACCCAAGCTTATGTATTAATTCAAGTTTCCCTAGGTTTTTGAGATCCAGTTTTTATTATGTTTAAAATAAAATAGAACTTTCATAAGAGTAATTTGAGTTGTTTACCCAAAATGATATGTATTTATGAATTATACCATAGTACTTAATGAGTCTGGCCTCTTGTTCATAATTATTCGTCACAGAGCGAAAAAATTTATTTATCAAAAAATACAAAACCTCTTTGAACGAAATTCTGAAAAATCTTTGCTTAAATTAATTCACAATATGTCTGTTTTTTTTTTTTATTATTATAAATGCTGAATAATAAGGCGCATGAAGGAAATTTTTATTTTCTTAAACCTGTTCTATTTATAAATATCGTATTAATTTGTATCTTGGAATTTGAAATATCAATATTTATGAAAAAATCGAATTATGTCATTCAGAAAACTTGTTAATCAAACCAACCACTTTAAGATTTACTGTATATGTAATTAAATTTTAAGTGCAAAATACAAGCATCGCTATGGTATTAAATTTTGCTGTTAGAAACACAGTTGTTTTATTTTGCGTAATCATTTCATTGCAGGAAGTACATCCACCCGATGCTCAAATTGTTAGCAATGTTGGCGCTGTAACTGCGGTTGAATGCCCCGAGGAGGGTGATGATAGTAACGAAGCTGATGCAAGTGTAAGTTTCCGGGGAAATAAAACTAGATATAAATAATAAACTACGACAACAACAAAGACTTTTTGAAGATCTCAAATAAAACTCTTATATTAAGAAATAAATATCTTTTAAATTATAATTAAGGCCGTCAAAGAAAACTATAAAAAGAACAGTTTATATAAACTTGAAAAAAAAGTAGCCTCATTAATTATTGTATCGTCGTTATTGTAACGAAAGTTTTAAAAGATAGTAAGCTGTTCAACCGTTCATTTTTCGCTTTATATTTTTAATAAAATAATAATAAAGTTATGATGACACTCTTCATTAAAAATGAAAAAAACTAAAGATTTTCTTATTACTTGTTGGAAATAGTTATTCAAATTTATAATTAATTTAGTGCTTATTTACAATATTTTAGTATCTGTAAGCGTTTTCATAATTAAAAAAAATATTTTACTTAATCTCGTAAAACTCTTTAAAACAGTGTGGATTCCTAAAGAGCAAATGGGAAACAGATGCCAGTTCTGAAAATCTTGGTAAGTTTTTTAGCTTTAAACGAATGTGCCTAAATGTTGCTAACTCTGTATAATTTATTTTAGCTCGCTTGGATGGCATCAACAAGCCTATTGCGAAACGTGGTGTTGCCACAATGCAAGATTATTTGCAATTAGATGATTGGGAACCGGCAAAAACAAGTTCGAAAGGCAAGAAGAGGGTAAATATTGATAAATGCTCTTAAATTGTTTTCTTTTTTTAAATATCACTTATTTCTACAGGTTCGCTGGGCTGATATCGAAGAAAAACGTGCACAGGAAAAAATGCGTGCTGTCGGTTTTGTTGTTGGTCAAACCGATTGGAATCGCATGATGGATCCACATGCAGGAAATCGTGCACTAAACAAAACTAAGTTTATTGAACGCGCCAATAAACGTCGTTAAATACCTATGAGCGGAAGTGCTTAGGAACGTACAATATACAATAATTCCTACTTATTTATCCATTTAAATTTATCATTTATGTTCTTCAAGTTTATTTGCATTCAATTATTATGTTTCTTCAACATTTCGTAAAATTAGTTTAAAAGTTAAAGTTAGGTTTATTTATTTTAAAAACAAGCTTAAATTAACGAAAATTATGAAAAATACATACAACAAAATAAAAATTATTTAACACATAATTTTAAATAATAAATTAGGGAGTGTAACTTTTTTAGTATTATTAGTTCCAAATTCGATATACCTAAACTGTAAAGCTAAGCAAAATTTTGTTAAAACTGAAGTTAAGTCTAAATCTCTATTATGTTAACTTCCAAACACTACCAAAGTCAGGGAATCAAGAATTAAAGTAGTCTGACAAGTTAATGAAATGTCGGTTTTATCGCAATTCCAAATGCCTGTAAAACGTAAAGTTACCTTTAGGTTAACAATGATAATGTGTTAAGTTAAAGCCTTAAAGGGACCTATCCTCAAGTGACGATTTTAATATTTTCATAACTAATTGAAACCTATGACATCTTAAGGATTTCAGTGTGCTAAACACGAAGTTTTACAGTTTACATTATTTTTTTTACCATTTAGGATCCTGAGATATCCTTTCTTAAAAATTCAGCGCGTACAAAGTTGTTGGTTAAATCTAGAAATCAGTTCTTTCATGTCTAAAGGAACCTTTTTGGGAAAAAGTATTACTTCATAAAATGGTAAAAACTTCAAAATTTATCTGTGGGATATTGGCTTTTTTTCTTGCTCGTTAAACAATAATTTGAAGCTCATGTCACAAATATCGTCCAGTTCCCGGCTATTTCAAAATTGAACAATTTTTATATTGAACTTTTTTCTTTTCATTTTTATTCAACAAACATGACAAAGATAACAAGTGGATCAATTTAACCTGGTAATTGGTGACATATGTTTCGGTTATTACCACGTGTATACATATTCATATGCATATACATAGCCTCATCAGACCAGCTTTGGTTAAGTTGTACTGAGATTCGAACACCCGTCCGTACCATGCATTTTTACTTTTGAATTGCGACGGCCGCTCCAACACTTGAGCTATTGGGTATGTGACCTTGATGACCTTTCGCACGCATTGTTCCATTTTTCTTGTTATCTTTCTGAGTTATGTTTTTTGTTGCCATAGCTCTTTTAAGCTGTTTTGCTTACACATGTGCTATGATTTTCTTCATATATTTTCATATATTTTCTAAGTTCTGGAAATTTCCAGCTACTTTTTTATTATTATTGAAAAATTGGCAAGTTCTCCTTATTACTTTTTTAAGAATTTGATTTGTTTTAAGACTAATAATTATTATATTAATAATTGAACAGTTTTTATATTGAACATTTTTAGTCATTTTTATTCAACAAACAAAACTTGTTGACTACCTACCAGGTCCCCGGCTTCAACATTAAATTCCAGGCTTGGCCGGCTCAATACCGGTCACTTGGTGACCCTGGTGATATTGTTTTTTTTTCTATAAAAATTGGTAATAAAAGCATATTTTATGCATAGAGTGCTTTTGAAAGCTAACAAAGTATTTTTTTTTGACTAATTGAAAAATCGAGAGGGTATTTAGGAACTGCTAGCAGCTTTCATACTGCGGTAGATCGAAGAGTTTTCTACCTTCTCTCAACTATCCTCAGTACGCTTTGCATCGCATGTTATTTTTTTTTTTATAAAAAACGGTCAAAAAAATGACGTAAATTTCACTTAATGTTTGAAAATTGTGTATTCAAATAAATTTTATCCGCGGTTCTCAGAATTTTTGTTTTGTTTATTCTTGACTTGAACCATTTTCACGGTTGCATTTAAATTTAACACAATTAAAAGTATGCAATGGACTTTTTTTTGTTGTTTTTTTTTTTTATCTTTCATTATGCGCATATTTACTGACAGCGAAAACTATTTTATAAGTATGCACCTACGAGTATAATAGAAAACTGGTCTTCACCGAGTGTGACACCGAACATTTGACTTTTTATTTAATTTATTTTTTTACTCGCCTTCTCCAAATAAAATAATTTTGCCTTCAAATGGTAAAAAGTGTTTTTTTTTTTTAAAAAACTTGATTTATTTTTGTTTTTAGTGGCCAACCAATACTAGAAAATTACATTTTTTGCTTCGGTAAAAATAACCTGATAACCTTTTCTTTTCGTCAGTAAACAGTTCGCATAAAACATTTGAAGACTTTCTTTTTCTTTTTTTTTTTTTTTCAAGTCACCAAATATATTTTTGTGCAAAAACCTTTTCCTTTTTTTGGTTCGTTAAGAAAAAAGCCCCCGGCTTTGTCATGCAATTAACGTACAAAAGCGTCCTCTTGAAACCCTGACTGAGTGTGACATAAAACTTGAATTTTTTCATAGAGTATTTTATCGAAAATTTGTGTTTAGCGACGAAGCTCATTTCTGGTTGAACTCAGGAATAATTTATTTATTTTTATCAGCGTTCCAAATTGCTAAAAAACTATTGCTATTGATAGTAAGTCATTGCTATCTGCTGCGTTAAATACAATAGTCGCTGCAATAGTTCGCGACGAGCTATCGTAGTTGACAGTCGTTTACTATAGTCTGCTGCGTAAAATACGATAGTCGCAATAGTTCACGACGAGCTATCGCTGTTTGTTGTCGGCTATTGCTATAGTAGTCGTAGCTGTTGCTATCGTAGTCGACTATAGCTTTATTTGTCGTAGCCATTCTACCTGCTATTAGTAGGATGTTCATATTTGCATATCTAATGTAAGTGAATTATTTCTAGCACAGAAAAAGAGTTTACCATTTTTTTTGATTTTCATTTATTATTGAACTTCTGGCTCCCGCTTTTTGACTTTTTTTTAATTACTATTTTTTTCTTTTCTCTAGTATAGAAGGCACATATTCTCATCAAATTTACAGACCATTTTATGAAATTAAATGCGTAATTATTAATAATTCAAGTGTGTGCACTCTCATAAAGCTCATTGCTTTTATGAAAACCACCCAACTATTTAGTCCCATGCTCTTAGTATTGCTATAACACTCACCACTAAGTGTTGCCAATACAAAGTCGAGAAAAATTAATTCTTGAAGGACGCGAATTCTTCAATGAATGATAAATTTCAGTTTCCCTTATTATCGGGTGTCAACACATGTTTAAAAATCGTAATAATTTATTTAGGCTTTACAGTTTTAATTTATTTATTTACAGTTGAATTTATTAAAAAACATGGCTCATTTAAAATTTTTTTTCAACTTTCCGACCGGTTGGTTGCAGTAAATTTAATTCGACATTTCCTCATCGGTAGAATGGCTACGACAACAACTGCTACGACAAATAAAGCTATAGTCGACTACGATAGCAACAGCTACGACTACTATAGCAATAGCCGACAACAAACAGCGATAGCTCGTCGTAAACTATTGCAGCGACTATCGTATTTTACGCAGCAGACTATAGTAAACGACTGTCAACTACGATAGCTCGTCGTGAACTATTGCAGCGACTATCGTATTTAACGCAGCAGACTACAATACACGACTGCTAACTAAGATAGCTGAGTATATGCTACTGCTATAGCTATTTATTGCGTATACTATTACTGCGCAGTTATAGCACAATTTTTGGTGCTCTTACTAATTCTTGCATACCAATTTAAACACTGATTTTATGCCAGTTGGTACATAACGGCTCAATCGCTATTTTTTAAAAGAAGAAAGATATGCTGGATTAACTCTAAGCTAAAAATTTATTTTGTTTTTTAAAATTAAACATTAATTGCAAATGTGTTTCCACTACAGTACATTAAAACACTTGAAACTTTATAGACATGAGCTCATATCCCAAGTTTCTTCTAAAAATCTGCAACAGAAAATAGTGACGCTTAATTTATTCTTCCATGTGTTTAATTTTGGAAATAATCAAACCAGACAATCACTTGGACAGTTTAAAAAGTTAAAATTTGTTACACATTGGATTGTCAGTCACTTTGAACAACCGCTAGTTGCCGTCAGTTACAAAAAAAAAAGAAGAAAAAAAGAAAACTGAAGTCCAACTAGTGCACATTACATGTTTCTGACATGTGACAAAACTACATGGAGCGTGTGGTTAGCCTTACCATGGTTAAGTTTTAACACTCAAATCGAAGGCATTAAACTTTTTGGTTCACATTTCTCGTGTACGCAAGCTTTGAATTTTGTCTTAAAAGTTTCTTCACTTTTCAGTTTTTTCTTTTCTAACCAATGTTCTGCAAAGTTTTGATACTTTGTACACAATTTTCCAAATTAATAAATGTCCTATTTGATAAATAAACATAGGATAATTCTTTTGGAGTGTCCGAACTTTAAATTCAAATAAAACAACAACTAATTGAGCTATCTCGAAACTCTTTGATTCATATGAAAGTTCATTCAATGGGATTAATGTTGGAAAACAATTTCGGGCATATGTCCATCGCGGCTACCTCTCACAAAACGCATTATGTTAGTTAAGTTTTCGACCATTTTTTTCAAGCAATTGGGGTCTTATGCCCACAATTGTCCGTGTTATGTTGAGTTCCAAGGCTTCAATCGTTTCTGGTTTTTCGGTATAGACCAATGATTAAACATAGCCCCAAAGAAAATAGTCCAAAGTCGTCAAATCACGCGAACTTGACTGCTAATTCACTTCATAATTGCAAAAAATTATGTGAATTTGAAGTTAAAATTTTCGTAATTTCAATAAATTTCCACAATTTACAAGCGTTGCCCTGATGTTGAACGTTCCATGATGATTTTCCGGACTATACTATATAAGACACTAGAAAAGCGCGAACTGACATTTCGTTTGATAGCTAGCACTATTGAAACTTCGGACACTCAAAAAAAAAAAAAAAACCAAACAATCCATGCCAAATTTAGCTTATGAATTGTCCTATAGAACAGTCACTTCTTAGCCAAATATTTTTGGATTTCATCAGATATTAGTGTAGTAGGAGGTGGAAGTTTGGAACGTTTTTATAGGAAAAAATCTTCAGAATAATTAAAAAAAAAAAGTCAATTTATGAGACAATATTTGTTTTTACTTTCTCTCCCCACTGTATATTGTTTGAGTGTGTAAATGAGAAGACTTAATTTTCGCTTCATAAATGAGGCTTAATTCGAGATCATAAATGCCAGACCGACTAACAACACAATAAAATAATTGAAAAGTGTTCAATTTAGCCCCACACTCCCCTACAATATATGTGCGATTAAAACATCATGTTCTTGAAAAGAAAGTGGTGGGCATTGTTGCATGGAACAATTAAAAGATATTATTTTTGGCACATACAAAAAAAAAAATGAGTAAATTTTTGATGAATTAAAACAATGGTGCATTTTTTGGCGAAAACTTAAAATTTCATGTTCCACTTTTAACCCTCATTTGATGTTGTTATCTACTTCTCTCGCTTTTACTGCCACCAGCAGCATATGCAAATTTGATGTTGCTCAGGTTTACTGTTGGCAGGGTCGTTGCAAATAGGCGCGTGCAAGGTCAGCACACCAAGGGGCTTTATAATAGATACGGCCTCAGGATGGCGGGAAACCATTTATTATACAGGTGCTGTTCTGATCTAAAGAGAAAAAAAGGTAGTAAAAAAATAGTCAGGGTGTCATATGGTAGTATTTTGCTCCTATTGTTGGCTGAAAATAGTGAACAAAAAACAGTTGTTCAATACGAATATTCAACAAAAATTTTTAAAAAATATAGCGCACACTGGCGGCGCTCATTTGACTGGTGGCGCACGTGCGTCTAGGCATGTAAACTTTCGTAAAGATTGCAGGAATTCATTGTGGCCGTGTGTCGATTGCAACCAACTGCAAGACGACTCATAAAAAATTCAATAACTATAAAATTAGTCCTGACGGAATTTCGGTTGAACTTTTTTACATCTTTTCCCAAAAAACGAGTTTTTTTCCCATTCACTCATTCATAGCAGAGTTTCATTTTTATCTGCAGCATGCCGCAACAGCATTTAGTGGTAAACATTTTGGGTCGTTGGGTCGTTTTGTGGCAAGTGTAAATTTTATGTTATACTGTGTCACAATTGTCGTTGTTGTTGTTGTTGTTATTATTTTCGAGTGCGATAGCATAAAATTTATTTCCTTTAAAGCGAAAACAGCGAAAATTTACTGCGCCTAGCAGTATGCTATGAATTTTACTATGTCGCTATAAAATATGTTTTCATCATATTAAAAATTGTAAGGAACTGTTTATTATTATTTTTAATAGAATATTTCGAAATGAAAAAATAAATGTGAACATTATTTTTGCCACTTAAAGTTTGTATGTGTTGTATGTATTATTAGTTTAAATGTTCAAATAAAAAGGTACCTTATTCGCTTTTCTGTTCAGTGTGGTACTTTATTCAATGGGCAACAAACAAAATAAATTATATGAGCGTACGAACAAGGTACCTTGCTAGGTGTAAATGTTTACCTTTTTTTGTCAACTAAATCTTTCAAATAATAAGCGAGTTGTTGACGTGAAGTTCAGTTTTCAAAAAGCCTTGTCAGTTCAGAATATATTCGCTTTTTTGAGCAATCCTAAGCCATTACTTATGGAATGGCATCAAAAAATTGGAAAATAATTCAAGAAATGAAAAATCAAGATGCTGCCATTTGCCTTATGAAAAAATAAGAAATTCTTCTATTAAAAACTTTGTTTTGGATTAGCAAATTTTATCTTCGCAAGGGGCGCCGATTGTGCACGATACGCCACTGAGTATGCATCATTAAAAGACCACCTACAGATCATTGGCGTCAGCTTCGACGATCATTGTGAATATGGAGGAGAGAAACTGGCTGCAGCTCATTTCATTACGCGATATTTCAGGTTCTCTCAAGGAAAATTAGGCATGGATTTTAACTCGAACTCTGTCGTTAGTCTTCATATGATTTTGATCGTGTTTGTGCCCTAACCTGCAGGAAACTATAATGATGCATTGTACAGTAGAGGGGTCTGTCTACCTCCTCCTTTGATACGAGGCCAATCAACTGCTCTTCCCACTCCAGGAATATTACTACTCAACACGCCTAGAAGTGGGAGAGCACTCCACTTAATATGAATAGTAGATACTATGTACATTTTCTCCTTTTCACAAATGAACACAGAAATGACTTCCCTTACCCCACTGCTACGTGTCAGCATTTAATGAATTACATTATGGAATT
Organism: Tricholauxania praeusta; assembly: GCA_949775025.1. Lineage (NCBI taxonomy): Eukaryota > Metazoa > Arthropoda > Insecta > Diptera > Lauxaniidae > Tricholauxania > Tricholauxania praeusta. The sequence continues at coordinate 157,451,467 of OX459029.1, forward strand.
TACCTTTACATCAATGTCAAAATTTCAGCGCGCTGGATTTCACAAAAATATTGTAATTTTCTGTTAAATTAGCACGTCAAAAATTTATTGCATACAAAATTAATAAGCGATGTTGTACGTGATTGTCATTGTGTAAGTAAATGGGTTTTCATGAGTGTGCATCTATGCATATGTATGTGTGCATGTAAGCATCTACAAACATTTTGTAATGCGTAATTTTGTTATCCTTTTGACTTGAGCTAATTCAAATTGATTGAAGTTATCATAAAACAATTTACATAATTTTACAAAAAAGTCATAAACAGTAGAAATGCTAGAGGGAAAACTAGTAATGTATGTGTAAGTGAAATAGTAATCTAAATGATATGGATATGTAGTTTAGAATACCGGGTATATTGGCAATGAAAGCCATCATAACAAAGGAAAGGATTAAGGTTAATCAAGTAATTGAATAAAATAAATTTATTAGATTTAATCTAATTTTTTATTCAAATTTCTTTATTTTATTTGCATTACCACGTAATGAACATTTTAGATTGAAAAATTCATCAATTGACAGTTCATGATTTCGTAAATTTTTTATCTAAACTATGAACTTATCTGTTAATTTTTGGTGCCATATTACTATTGTCGATATATCAGGCTGCCTTACTTTTTCACTTACCAAACAATATAAATTTTCATCAATTCCATACGAAAGTGTTGAATTCATCAATTACCAATTCATGCTTTCATAATTTTTGTACTGAAACACTAAAGTTACACAAAAAGCATTACAGCGCAAAACAAATGAAAACATTCCAAGAGAAACATTCATACACACAGGCATATACACATGGACACTTACACGTTTGCTCATTGTAACTTTAATGCTTCATGGGTTAATTTTGTTGCATTCATTACCGTTAATTAAGTTTTGATTTTAGAATTATATTGTTATTGTTGGTTTTAGTAACAATCAATCATGGACACATACATGCACATGTAGTGTATGTTATCAATACAGTTAACCTTCCTATAATGCGATACTTACGTCCCTAAAATATACGGAATTGTCATAAAAATACAGTATTTCGTTGCCCTGGCAATATACACCGGAGTTCTATCCTGTCGCAACCATAACTTCAGATTATATTCGCCTACCGGACGTAACAGCTTTTTAATTTAATAATTTGTCGAAATATGTACACTAACGGGAAACGGAAGCTCGCACGAAGCGCTTCGGAAGTGCTTCAAGGGCACCTCCAGCATTCCAGTGGATGCGAAATAATTTTTTTTTTTAATTAAATAGAATTTCGAATTTAATGCTTCCGAAACAGCATATTTGAAGTGCTTCCCTTGGAAGCTGCTTCCAGATTTCCCATTGGGTATGTACTAATTTTCAATCCATTTGAACTATTAAATTCGAAATAATATTCGCAATGTTTGCAACGCTTTGAAGAGAGTTTCACGTGTGAAGTGTACCGTGTTATGCGATGACTACCAGTACTTACAACCGGATGCTGTAGTCCATGCTGTTTACACGTGGATTATATGATATATACCATTTTAAGTTGCTTGTAAACAGCAGATTAGGATTAAATGTTTATTATATATTATTATGTTACATGTCGATCATGCTAAAGGAATATCTTATTTTTTTCCTAAGGCAACAGCTAATTGAGCTTTTTTTATTTATTATGTACAATAGGGTGGGTCACAAGAATCTATTTTATGAATTTCCATTTGGTATAGTAATAAAACGGTGACAGGCTTAATAATGCATGGAAGTAAAATATTTCAAATTTTGTTTACGTCCTTGGCCCGCGCATGAACTTTGAAATTTTTCAATTTGCTTTAGGTACTTTTCCACTTGTTTTATGTTCAACTCTGATGTGGATTCTAATTGCTATAGGAAGCATGAAATTAAAAGTCGGATATTAACCTTCCGAAAACTCGAATATATCTTTCCTAAAAATCATTATCAATTGGAAACCTAAAATCAATTTCAGAAATATGAGAATTTCATAGAAGGTAATTTAACATGATTCAGTAATCTATAAAATATCTAAAAGTTTTCAAGATATGTGAATTTTTCTCAAATATTGATTATTTGTTTCAAAAAACTAGTATTTTTTCCAAAAATTGTACTATGAACTTATAATTTAGCTAACATATAAGAATTAAATTTTATTTTCCTTCATTTGATATGCAACTTGTTATCTTTTTTTCTTTATTAACCCTTTCTTGTCGAAAAAATTGTCAGAACAATAGAAAAATTGTCATATCTGAAAAACTATAAAACTAAAGTTTTGCATAGCGTATAAAGTAATCTTTCATATGATACTCCTCACAGCAGTTTTCACCTTGTTCTTGTTGCTGTCCTCATACACAAACACAGGTTGGGATTCCCTGCATCGATTTTAATAATATATGTAGCAAATAAAATAGTAAATATAAACTCAGCCACATACATATGTAGCTTTCACATTATGACGATTTTTCTAAAATTTTAATCGGTTTTTTCTTTTTCGGTAAGAACGGGTTAATAAAAAAATGTAAGAAATAATTTGCATATAACATAACTGGCCTTTCTTAATATGCTAGAGAAATAATAGGTCTATAATACAAATTTTTTATAAGAAAATAATGTTTAATCTATATTATTTATATAAAATTGCTTACATAAAAATAGTTTGTAACGCTTTAACTCAAAATATACTAAACCGATTTTAATAATTTATTTTTTAAAACAACATATTTGTGCTGAAAAAGGTTATTGCATACTTATTTTTTAATTTTCTAAAGTTAAATACAATTTTTTTTTGGAAAAAGTTTTTGCAAAACCCTACACTGAAATTGTCGTTTGATTTTTTGTTGCTTATGCTCATGCTGCTTCTTAAATTCTGTGCTCTTATTGTTGTTTGTTTTTCTTCTCATTTGTACCGTTTGATTTTGGCTTTGAAGTTCAAAGGAAAAACTCTCAATTGCTTTTTTTTTGTTACTTTTGAAGATAGAAGATAGTAGAATGAGCTGATGTTGAGCTGAGGGTAGTTTCCTTATGAAAAAAAAAAAAACAACGGGACGTACGCGTGCGAAGCCGCGGTTACCACTAGTCTTAAATAAAATTGGTCAAATACCTTTGGTATTATATCCACATTTTTGAAATCGAATTAAAATTTTATGAATTATGTATCCAAAAATTCCTATGATTATATCTCTGATACTATCTGTCCTATGTATCGAATTCATACTCGATTAAAATCCCTCTGCATCGAATTTATATTGAATTAAATATACATACTACACACCATTGAAATTTGAAAAAAATTGTTTTTATGACTCACCCTAATATGCGTAATCTCTATGTTGCCTTTAGGCTTAAGTTGTCAAAGGATTAAGAAACTCTTACAAGGCTATTAAAATGAATTAAATACTGCTTCATACTATTTCGAAAATATGAGTATTTGTTTTCAATACTTTTAATGTAAATTGAAATTAAAAACGTTTGTTTTTCTCTCTTTAAGCTCTTGGCTGACCCTAAGGTGGCAAATGGTTGTCATTTTCTTAATAGAAAAACTACATACCATAAGCAACTTAAGGGCTACTCAGTTGTACAATTAATTATCGCACAAATGCGCGGGACCTAAGAGTTAAAAAAAAAAAAATTAATATCTGAAAAATTTTTATACAAAAATTGCCACCGCGAGTGCAACCACTTTGGGGGTGGAAAAATGGTTCTCGTATGTATCTCATTTTTCTAGAGTTTGTGGAGTACCGAAACTGAGGACCTTTCTTTTTTTTAGTAAATGTTACAGTATTAGAGGGAATTTGGTCATTATTTTGCAATGGAATGTGAAATATCTCATTTTGCTAAGGTTTTTGAGGACAAAAAGTGAGTACATTCCAATTTTTTTTTTAGTCTTAATAGCAAAATTTTTACGATTTGGAAAATCAAAAAATATTTTTTGATGGTAGGGGCGGCAAATTACCTGTTTGCATCGGGCGCCCAATGTGCACGGTACGCCACTGATACTGAAATGAAAAATGGCAAGTTACTTACAAATGAGAAGGAATTGCTAGACATAAGATGAGACTTATGTTTGAATCCTCTAAGGGAACATATTACCTCAGGCACAAAAAATGCATTATTCAGAAAACACAGGATTCCATCAAAGTTAGTAGATTCCATTCAAGATCGCTACGATGGTTTTAAGCCAAGTGTTCTCCATTACAGCTCGCTGCCTGAAAGTTTTCCATAACAAACCGGTCGCAAGCCAGGGTTGCCAAGGCAAAATCGACGATCGTCAGATAGACTCACTGAAATCCTGTTTCCGGAGGAGGACCTTGATTTTGCTAAAAATGCTAACAATATTTCACCACATTTTTTTTCATGTTGTACTGTAATTAACTGTACTGCAAACCACTCAATCTTTTGTAAAATGATAAATTTTCTTTAAAAAAAATTTAAATAAAAAAATAGCATTATTCAGCGAAAACTAACTATACAAAAAAAAAAATTAATTTTAACCTTGCGCGTTAAAAACTCGCAGGCTTATGGAAATTTAAAGCATTTGCACCTGTCTACCCTTGCAGCGTGTACACACGCGTACGCGTACTCGTACCGTAAAAAAATATTGCACAAATATGATGCTTAATTCAGTTTATTGTCACGTGACGCAAACGAGAAAAATATACAACGCAAAAAAATTCCAACGATCGACATTTCAGTAATTTGAGCACATTGTGCGGGCATTTTTTCTTGCTTTCTCCAGACACATAACACAGCAGCGTTGACATTACTGTCGGCGCCCTTGTGCTGCTACCGCCGTTCGTATGCCACCACCTCACATGGACAATGAATTCTATGCGGCGCCGCTGATAATCAAATTAACGCGAAATGTAAAATGCGGCGCGTTAAAAAAATTATTGGAATATCTGGCAAAAAAAAAGGTGTAAGATAAAAAAAAAGAATCGAACAAAAATATACAGAGGTATTTAAAAAATTTCACCATTTATGCTTTTTTATGTTTTTTTGCACAATTCGAATCAATGGGGATTTTTTCTTTTTGTTTGCTACCATTAAGTGTCTGCCGTTTTATGTTTATGCTGTCAGCGCGCGCCACATGCTGCATGTGGCATGTAAATCATCACCAATGATGATTAACAAAAACGGTTATTGTTCTTACAGGACATTCATTGGCAAAGAGAGGTCGACAATCAGCGAGCAATGACATATCTATGGGTTATGTGTGCGGCGGCAGATAGCTGGCTGGCTCGCATGTCGTGGATTGTGCATTTCCGTTTCCGTAGAAATTTTATCGTCGTTGTTCATTATTGGCATGATAAAAATGTTGGTTTTAAATTGACTTTTTTATAAAATTTTATTTCTTACTTTTAATTAATAGGAATACACAGCCAGACCTTTTAAGTACAGTTTAAGCCGTACCATATTTGATCTACTTATGCGTTGAAAATCTCGCATGAGAGAATTTTTACAATAATAAGAAGAAAAATCGCATGCGCTGAATTTTTGAGATTTCGCTGTTGGAAAATCAACAGGTGCACTTTGTATAAGCACATATGGAACTCTATGCTCTCTAGTTCTACCTTAATTGCAAAACTTCAGTAGTTCTCTTATGTTAAACGCAATTTCCGGCACACAGTTTTTTTTTTTTTGACTTCAAAAGCATTGCGGACGTAAACGTAATCGAATTAAAACGAAATGGAACATTACCAAAATGTTATTTTTGGGTGCTGCTTTTAGCATAACACCACGCTGAAGTGCAGTGTTTTTTTTTTTTCTTTCGCAGCGTACATGCATTAAATGCTTGTCGAAAGTTTTTAGTAGCTTGTTGGCAAATGTATAACACCTGCTGCCTTCGGCTTGCCAGCGTTGCTAAATTAATTAAGTTTTGCGAAAAAGTAAACTTTTGAAAACACTAACACAAATACAGCCATACTGAAAATACCTAAAATTAACACAAAATAGAGTTACCAATTGTTTTAGGAATCTTAGAAAAAGATTGCTGCGAAATAATGCGTTTCTCATTTGCGGCACATTTGCAAGTGAACAATTTTGCGGAAAAACGCGCAATGTTCACTCAAGCGCAAAATTGTTTGTGAATGCTTATAAGAACAGCTATTAAGCTAAATTTAATAACGTTTGCTGCAATCGTAAACGATAGATGACACGCCCACTGATGCATTTACTTCCAATTTACGTCCACTTTTGACACAATAACATTTTATACAAACTTATATTTTCATAACAAATTTCGCTATGATTGCTTACATTTGTAGTTTACTTAATATAAAATTTCAGGTTTTATATTTATATGGGAGGTGCCACGCCTACTGAGCAGTTTCTACAAATTTTGCGTTCGAAAAACTTAATAGCAAGATTATGTTTCATAAGAAAATTTTGTATGAAATGCAGCAATAGCATATATACTTTTTTATATGTATGGGCGGTGCACGCCCACTCGTTACAAAATTCATTAAGTTTGTTTTCAACCAAACTTTAAAGTTTTTGCTTGTGTGAGTGGTGCCACACCTACTGGTGTATTTGCAACCACTCTAACTTTAAAAATACGAGTACCTTATAGCAAGATCAAATTAGTAGAACACTTACATGTGTGAAGTTTCATAGCAATTGCTGTCATAATTCACTGAAAATAACGTTTAGAATTTTTTTTTTGTCGTAACGGAAGGTGCCACGCCCACTAATGCACTCTAATTATACCAAATTTCATTATAATCCCTTTCATGGCATACTAAATATAACAATTAACATTTTTTGCTGGTGCCGCGCCCACTTTTACTGCTTTGCTTTCCTTTTTTTCTGGAAATCCTTACATTACGTAGATCAGCCACAATTTATTTCATAACGATTACTTCAAAAGTTCTCTTATTATGATGTATTGAACTTTCGTAGGTTGTGCCACGCCTTGAAATGAATTTTGTAAGTGTAGAGTACAAGCTTATATTATTGACTCTTTTTAAATGCATTATCATAGGTCTTTGTCTGCCAAATTTTATTACAATTTGTAGCATGACATTTAAAATTTTAGATTTAAAGTGATGCCACGCCCCTATAAGAGTCTCCAAAATTTGAAAATAAGCCTAACCTAAATTTTGGTGACATCAGAATGAAGCTTAACAATAAATATGTTACCGGCCAAACTAGTTTTAGGCCAAACTAGTTACCGTTAAGCCTAAAGACAGGCAATGAAATCTTAATGCAAAAGTAGTGGCTAGTGAAAACTAAGGCAGTAGCGAAGTAAGACAGTAAAACTTATTCATTTTATTGAATACTTGGCAAGTAGAGAGTGGGGGTAAGTGGGATGCTTTCGGCCGTGGTTCAGGATTTACATCCTCCAATATGTCCAATACCGGCTTCGCGGGGGCCTTCAGCCGCGGTGCAGTCTATAACATGTGCAACACCTAATTCGCTATCCACAGTTCTTTTGTATTAAAATTAAATTGCATACTTTAGGCATTCAAATTAACTAGTTTGGCCTAGGAAAATCTAGTTTATCCTAAAAACTAGTTTTGCCGGTAAAATACAGACAAATATACATACGATTTTTGCTCGCTTAAAATTGGTACTATTAAATTTTATTTGGCAACTCTACTCTTAACGCATCTCAAAGCTCTTGCATTATTCGCAACTTAAAATTTTAGGCAAACAACAGTAGCGGAAGTTGTTTTGTTAGCATAATTTTTGGTTTTTGGGTTATGCATTAGGTTGTTTTGCGTGAGTATGTGAGTAAGTTTATGTATGTGTTCGCTTATGCGACAACCGCATTATTTTCTGTTAACTCATAAATGCCTCTTAAAATATTTGCACGCATTTACCTGTCTGATTCAATTTAAAGACATTTTATGGTGTGAAGAAAATTGATCTTTATTAAAATGAACTTAAATTTTTCGTTTGCTTTAAGCATTTTGAGAACTGGTGTGATGCAAAAAAGAGACTTTCGAGTGCTGCGAGAGAAAAACTCAAACTGATTAAATCGATTCACATTTTCTCTAGATTACATGCCATTAGTACAGTATTAAACATTCTAAATTAAGTCGGTGCTCAATAGAATCAATAGGAAATCAAATGCTCATAAGTAATTGCTAAAAACAACGAACAAAATATTTAACAGAAATATTTTTTTTTTGTAGAAAAAACTTATAATGTCGGTAGATTCTCGTGGCATTTAAAAAATTCTTTTAATCTATGTAAATAAAATGATAGGATATTCATCGACGTGCGCGCATCACGCAGAAACTACTGAATCGATTTTGATCTTATTTGTTTATTCTTATACCCTGTATATTCACTTAGTCTCTCCGTTTGTAACACATCGAAGGGGGCGTGGCAGGTATGGAAAAGTATATATATTCTTGATCAGCGTCACCACTTGAGTCGATTAAGCGATGTCCGTCCTTCTGTCTGTCCGTCTGTTGAAATCAGGTTTACGGGAAAACCAAGAAAGAAAATTGAATGAAACTTTCACACGCAGGTCACATCTTCTTGCAGACATCTTGCTATTGAAAATGGGCGAAATCGGTTAACGGACACGCCTACCGTCCATACTCTATGTATATTTACCCAGGCCAATTTTGAAAAAAAATGCAGCGATTTTTATGAAACTTGGTGATTTGGTGAACATATGAACCAAATTAGGATTAGTCTGGGTTTCGAGTTTCCAAAGAGTCGTACAGGGGCGTGGCACAGCCCTAAATTTTATCATTTATACCGCCATATCTTATAAAGCGTTAAAGATATTGCAATGCAATTTGGTAAACGGATACATATCAAATATATCTTAAATTGAGTTAAAAGTGAGCGGAATTGAAAAAGTGGGCGTGGCACTTGTCAACTGTTAAAAATTTTGGTTCATATACCTCAAAATTGGCACAAACGATTTTCATAAAAATTTTGGAGATGATGCCGCTGAAAGCAGTCATCAATACAAACTTAGCCACTTTACTGAAAAAACTCGTTGAAGGGTGTGGCACCACCCACAGTATTTATAAACGTTATATTAAGAGAACTAACAACGTAATCGTGATGAAATTTAATGAGGTAGATATACTTGTCATATGGTCTCTTATTACAAAAATTTGGTCCAATAGTACCTGTGGGCGTGGCACCTCCCACATAAGCAAAAAATGTTTATTGTTACAGATAGTGTGTTAAGAGAGTAATCTTCATAAAATTTGGTGTATAGATGTCAGTTACTATAAGCTTTTCAAATTTATGAATTTTGACGGGATAGCATCAGTAGGCGTGGCACCTCCCATATTAACATAAATTTGTAAGCATTGTTTTAAGTGAACTATTGCAGCAATTGCTATGAAATTTAATGCAAGTTGTTCAGTTGCTACAGAGTCTATCTGAATAAAAAGTGGCTGAAATAGCACCAGTGGGCGTGGCACCTTCCATACAAATAAAATACGGTAAGTGGCATATTTATCGAAATCTGTGAGCGATCATACTAAAATTTGGTGTTAGAAGTTTGCTTATGGAAAGCTATTTCTGGATCAAAACCGAGCTGGATTGTATCAGTGGGTGTGTCACCGCCCTAAATTTTAAATTCAACTGCGGCATATATCGCAAACTATACAAGCTATTGTGCTGAAATTTAATATGAGGATGTCGATCACGAATATAATTTGTTGAACCAAAAATGGGCGGGATTGGAGAAGTGGGCGTGGCATATTTCAAATTTGTAATTTTTATTCGATTTTTTCAACATTTTTCATATTCTTTCGACTTTTTCAACCCTTTAACTTTTTCCAATATATCCTATATGTATTTGTTCGACTTTTTCAACCTCTTTCAACTTTCTTCATAAGTTTCTTTATTTTTTCGACTTTCTCATCAATTTTGAATAGTTTCATATTTTTTCAACCTCTTTCACTTTTTTAGAGTTTTTCAACCTCTCAACATTTTTCATATATTTACGACTTTTTCAACATTTTTCAACCTCTGTCGAACTTTCTAGCATTTCATATTTTTTTCGACTTATTCAACGTCTTCAACGTCTTCTTAACATTTGATGAAAAGGTACTTTCAGTGTAGGGTATGTGAGTTTCGGCCTGGCCGAAGATAACACCTTAACTTGTTATTCTTTAGACGCTTTGTCTCAATCTCCAATAAAAATTATCACGATATTTCTATTAAATATCCAGCTTAGAAAGTTTCAAAACTGCTTAAGCAAAATTGATTGCACAAAAAGAAACAAACATGCAAACACAACAAACCGCTTAATGGCAAGTTCAAGTGCTTGTGTGTGTGTGTGCGTTTTGTTTTTGTTTTTTCCTTGATGTAAATCAGTGAAGGGCATTCATTTTCCTGCAAGTAACTGCGGCAGTATAAAAGCAGAGGCTGCGTGTATGTATACACATTATGTACACAGCAAACTACGATACGGCATGACTTGATTACGATCGGCGCATACACTGGCATACATTTGTGTAGGTTTGTCTTACACTCTTGTAAATGTACAAAGTGAAGTTATAAGGGTCATTTTGAGAGCGGGAGAGTAAATCGTTTATCAAAACGATACTCAATAAAATATAATAAATTTCAACTTCAATGGAGGAATTGCCGATGGGAGAGCAACTTGTTTCTGAGAATTCGGGTTTGTTTTGAAAAATTAAAATATAATATCATGTGAATATAGTAAACAAATACGCACGAAGTTGCGGACCATTCCAATGAAATAATTTTTGTCCCACATTTTTGTTAACGAAGGACATATATACTATCCCGGAATGTGCATTTTTTTGTTAAAATAAAACTTGCTGTAATTTAGCATTTTTTCAGCTCGTTTATTTAAATCTGCTTAAAACAAAGAGTTGACATGCAAGAGAAAAACGTTTCAAAATGTACTTTATAACTATGAGTTTATAAAAAAAACTACTTTTCCTTACAATATATCAAGCTTACATACAATATACCAGCATTACAATAAAATACACAACTTTTTCCAAATATTTTGGCTCTTAAACGTAACAAGCGATGCAAATAGATTTCGCTGCTGTCTTTCATTCTTTATAATTTTGTGAAATATTTTTTAATATCTAAACATAATGAAAAAATATATACTTATATAATTTTTTTTTTAAATTTACACTTTCATCATTTCCAAAATAAAATCCACTCTAGTGTCCATTTTTATGCCAAAACGACATACGCGCCTGTTCAATTAGCCATTGTACACCTTCATCAATACCTTCACCGGTTAGCGCATTACTGGACGTAATTTGCCATGGGTGACTTTTGATCTTTTCCAATTCAACAGCAGCTGCCAATTTCACACTAGACAGAGCATCATCACAGTCAATTTTGTTGCCATAAAAAAGTACCGGAATTCGACGTTTTTCCATATCTGGATGTTTTAATAAAATCTCCAATTCATCGCGTACCACCACCAAACGCATTTTATCACTCGAATCAATAACGTAGACAATACCATGGCAATTGGCCAAATGATGTTCCCACAAGGATCTATAACGTCCACCGCCAGACATATCAATGGCTGTAAATGAAATACCTTGACTTTGAAATTGTTCCACGGTGAAGCCAACTGTTGGCACTGTTATCGCAGTTTGTTCTTCCGAATTCTTCAGACAATTGATTATCGTTGATTTTCCACTATTGTTGAGGCCAATCACAAGAATTGTTATTTTTTCTTTTTTTATTTTCATAATATTTGCTAATTTATTAAAGACACCCATTTTCGCCGCTTGCACTTGTATGAATATAATAAATATTTTGCTTAAAATTAGCAAATGATATGATTTTTGGTCACAAAAAAATTATTTATAATAAACAAACCAAACGAAAATGTTGTTATGGCAACATTATGTGACGTCAATGAAATTTTCGGAATGAATTCCTTAACGGGGAAAAATGTACCTTCGGAGTGCGCATGGCCTTTTTAGAAAAAATGCATTGCAATGCAAGAAGTATGAGCTTAAAGCTTTTTCACAGTGAACATTTTGTTGGTGGAGAAATTGCAAAAAAAAATTATTATGGGGAAATTCTTTCAATGTGTTAACTAGCGAAAATGTTTTATCTCCACTAGAAAACACAGTTTTTGGAAATATTTAGAATTACAAAAACTTATGTCTTATGTCCTTGATCAGGACTCGTTCACGGGCTAAATAGTGAAACAGTATTTGACCGTACATTGATATGTCTGGCCTTCAGAAATTTCAAGGACTATGATGTCTTAGCTGGAGTGATCTGAAAATTGTGAAACATTTTGTTAATTATTCGAAAATATATAAGATATAGTAAGATTTCAAATATGGGCTTGTAAAAATATGTCCTAGAATAAACCAACATTTTTGAACTTTATGCCGTATTTGTGAATTAAAAATGGGCCAAAAAGTGAAAGAACTTATGTATGTATCATCCAAAAATTCTACTGTAAATAACTGAAAAATCATCGATTAAAAAGCTTAAAAAGATCTTTTAAAACGCTTAAGAAACACAAGCCAATAAATGTTAGTAGACAAGATAGCTCCATTTTTGTGTGCTACAAAAACTTCTGAGATGTGTATAATTAATGCAATAAAAAAGTTATCTTCCGCTACAAATTATACCTTTTGAGTTATTCAAAAGCATGCTATTTTTCCGAGACATCGTTCATTGAAGTAAAGACCTCTGAGCGTCATAAAAAAGTCTCAATAGTTTTTATCATGATGACGTAATAAGGCTGACAGATTTTGATTAAACACGCCAAACACAACAGTGGTGTTTAGTTTAATGTACATGACAATAATGGATTATGAGACGTATGAGTAACCTTAATTATTTTATCAATAAAAGTAGAGATATTCGAATCGAAAATCCGGATAATCGATTTCAAAGTCAAATCAAACAATAATTAAATTTTAATATTTTTTTATTATGTAAATTCTTTTACATACGTCCTTTAGACAATACGATATAAAAAAATTACGAGCTATTATCATTATCTTTATGAATTGAAAATAATTTGTTATTAATCTTTGACATAATGAATCACATCATTTCATTGCGGCCAAGTCCCTGATGCGCTTCAGATTTATTAACTGTATGGGATCCGATTCTAATAAACTCAGGGTTCTCAAACTGATGACTTCTTTTTCGCAATTTTGGGGAAATAATTTTATCTTGGGGAAACGGAAAGTGTGGGCAAAGAGCTTGGGGGAAAAATTTGTTCTGAGGAAATTTCAGGAAGAAAAAATATAAGTCTAACAGCTCGAGCATTATGCTAAAAATCTACTAGAACTCGTACATTTTCAAATTCAGATGGATATTCGATATTACATGACGTCGTTTTGAACCAGCAAGACAATCAGCAATTACTAAGGAAACGTCTGAAACGTTATAAAAATGTTTCTCAAAATATCTTTCTTAATCGGTAATTAAAGCCGCGAAAAATAAGTCCGGATAATCGAATATTCGGATAATCGATGTTCGGACAATAGAAATTCTACTGTACAGACATCTGTTCCAATCAGTGATAGAATTTGTACTTTTTTGAGTACATTTGCATCGTGAAAATCGTCGTCAGTATATTCAGTACATTTGGTCCATTTTCATTACACTCCGATTATTTCTAAAAGTTATCATTTTTGTTTGTAAAATTGCAGCGGAATATGCCTGGAGTAACATTTGCTGAACTTTTTTTTTTATTAAAAAAGTTAGGATTTCAGTAACTTTTTTATGTTTATGTCGAAAAAAAAGTACCAAAGCACCTTTGGTATCAAAAAAAAAAAAATACATTTCAAATCTCAGTACATTTTCAAAAACCCAAATACAATTACTGCTTTCTGCATAAAACAATTACATTCTGTACGTGGTAGATATTTTTAGACCGTACTATGTCTCAAAATAAATTTTTTCATACTTCTAATTAAAAATATCTCAATACCTCGCTGTCTAGGATAAAAACTGTGAAAGATATTTTGTTCGGCATATAAAAATCATTCGGAATTACCTGGCATGAGCTGTGGGTACGAACCATAACTAATTTTTTGGGCTTGTATAATTGATAAAACTTTCCGGATATTTTACAAGTGAAGCACCAAATGACAATGACACGTTTGTATGAGACCATGGGTCCAGAAGTGTACAACAATGAAATGCGCATAGTTTAAAAGGTCATTTTGAGTACTCTGACTTTGATTTAGGGGTCAGGTTGCCAAATCCTGCGAGTCAAACTAAATATGTCCAAGTAAGCAAAATAACTTCAACATTTCACGTATCTTGAACATGGCAATTAGAAAAATTATTTAAGTAAAAAAATAGTTTTTAAAAAGGTCTTTCAAATTGCTTAAAACTATACTTAAAAATAGAAAATTCTTTCTGTTCCCATTTTTCACTCACTGAGCTGTTATTTCTTAGTAAAAAGTATAATTTTTAGCCTAATAATATCATGTTCCAGCATATAACATATTCTTAAGTTGATTTCAATTCGATATTGATTTATAAAAATAACTAATATTAAATAAAACTTAAAAATAACGACTTTTGTGTGACTTAAATTGCAGTACATACTTCCATTGCGCAAAATAATCGACTCATTTTATTAAGAGCGCGAGAAAAGAAAAAAAAAATAATAAAAAATTTACAAAAAATTATCATTTCCTCATAGCAAATTTTCTAACAAAATTTTCGACGGATGGCAGGGAGGTTCATCTTCCGTACAAAACAAAGCATCAAAAACGCAATTTCCAGCAGCCAAAAGCAGAGCATTGAAAACAGAGGTTGCTTGCTTAATTTCCAAAAATTTTTGCAATGAAAATTGCTAACCCTTGTTTTTTGGGGTGTAAACATGGTTGCTTCCTTTTTGTAGAACAACAACAAGAACATGCAAGAACAGTAACAACATTAACAGCGTCAACAATGGACACAGTTACTGCGATGGGAACGACCTATACAAAATGAAAATTAATGCTTTGATAAAAATGTTACGCTTTACTTAACAGCAGCATGCAGTGGGAAGCATCCATAAGTAAGGGACATATTTCACTTTGCATAAATTGTTTGCACCTATACGAGTATAACATTACCATCAGTTTCGTTGCATTTTCATTACATAAAGAAAGAACTTATGATTTGTCATAACTGAAAGAAATACAATTATTATGCCAGTTACTAACTCGTACATGTATTACGTCACCATCACTTTCGTTGCATTTTCGTCATATGTGAAAAATATATTTGGAGCATTATGTAAAATGCAGTAAAAGGTAAAACATATTTTAATTCTAACTGCTGCTGTATTTTTAACATCAAGCGATAATTTATCACGGTCACGTCATTGTACATTCGTTACATCTAAGAAAATAATTAATTTTTCATAATTTGAAGCTTAGAATAAAATTTAGCTTATATTACATGACCATCACTATCGTTGCATTTGCGTCACGAAATATGTTTATTTTAAAAATACCTGACATAAGCAAATGTAAGACGTTTGTTTGTTTAACCCATTAGTGCTCAACGACCTTTAAAAAGGACGCGTAATTTTTGATTTTTTAAAAATTTGCTAGAAACATTTTTGCCCTTTTGAGCATTTAGATATATTGTATGGCAACACTTATGCTTACCATATTTTTTACGTTTCAAAATATTGACAATTACAAGTTGTGCGGGCGTTCAAAGTGAATTTTTCGAAAAAAAAGAAAAAATTAAAAATGTAGAAGAGGTAAATATTTAAATACTTTAATTTTAGCGCATGATATTTTGAATGGTGGTAGGCTTTTTTTACTTTTATTATATCTAGTTTGCTTTGGTATGCAACAAAATTTGTCTTTGCATTTCAGCATACATGAATTTTCCACTGCTAAATGGTTTTCTATACTCAGTGTCCTTCTAAAAGGATGTTCCGGAAAAGAAGGAAAATGAGCTTTCCGAATCGGGAAAAAAATTTTTTTAGTTTATTAAAGCCATAAGAAGCAATTCTGTCGAAGCAGATTTTTGATATCACGCCTGGATCGCCGTGAGCACTAATGGGTTAAAACCTTTTTTTTCCTATAATTTTTCTACTTTTATAGCGCGAGCGTCACTTTTGTTGCAAATTCGTTACGATAAGGCTGCTTCCGAAATTCTGTGCTGTAGTTCAGTTCCTCAAAAATAACTTCTGGTTAGCATAAAGCTTAATAATTTTTATATGATTAACGTATTTACATATTTGTCACGAAATCGTCACTTTCGTTGCATTCAATTTATGATTAAAATCGATTTTAGTTGTAGACTGCTTTGAGTTGCATTCCAAAAGTTCAAAGTACAATCATACGCAATTTTCTCAAATTGTATTTTGGTTTTATGTTTTACCTCTAAGTTTAACATATTCACGTCACTTTCGTTGCATTTTCGTCACATGGGTTAGTGTCGAAAATAAAATAAATGAAAAGAGTTGCACAGAAATTACTTTTTAATCACTTCGAGTTAAAAATTGATCTTTACCCAATTATTTATCCGTCACTTTCGTTGCATTTTTGTTACGAAAGAAAATTGTGCCTCATATAATGAATGCCTCAAAAATGTTCATACTTCAAACTTTATGAGTGGGAAGCTTAGGAATTTTTCAATTGTGTCACTTTCGTTGCATTTTCGTCACATAAGTTTTATCGACATTTTTTAGGACAAACATATGCACAGCGATTACTTCTTAATAATTTAGAAATAATAAGTTAAAAATTACTTTTTCTTTTTTAATGTGACCATCACTTTCGTTGCATTTTTGTCACAAAACAAAATTTATATTTCAATCAAATGCCTTGGTGACAAGAAGAGTTCTAATGGAACTAATTCAAAAAATAATAAAATAATAAATAAATATATTTTTTATTTGCCATCACTTTATCACGAAACCATCACTCTTGTTGCATTCTAATCACGTTAAAATCGTTTTTAATTACACACTGTTACAAGCAATTTGTACATCCATAACTCAAGGCACATAAATGATTTGTCTTTACTCATATCAATAAACGACACTTTCGTTGCATTTTCGTCACGAACAAATTTCCTAATTTTTTCTACTTAAATATCTAAAACGTCACTTACTTGTGAAATCATCTTCAGACTTAAGCAACCATAGCCACAGCTTGAACCATTGAATGCCATTTGGTGTGCCCGAAAATGGGAAATAACAATTTCCACTAACTTGGCCGTGAATTTTCATTGTTTCTGGCGCATTTTCATAATGCTGCTGCTGCTCCCATTTCTGCTTCTTGCACTTGAGTTTTTTCCTTCCATCTTTTTGTTGTAAGTTTTTTTTTTGTTTTTATTTAAGCATATTTTTCCATTTAAGTGAAAATTTGATGCCAACAAGGAAATTTCAAGAAATTTCCAAAAATTTTCATTGTTCATAGCTTCCAGGCTTTGTTGGCCAACAAGTTGTTGCTTTGCGTTTGTTATTTTTTTTTTATTTTCGCCCAAATTAAAGGCGTATAAGTGTTGGGTGTCTTAAGTAGGAAGGTTAAAATTATGGCAACATCGTATTTAAAATTAAGTGGGGTTACATTGGATATCCGTAGGCGTTTTGTATTAAATCGCTTTCAAAGCAGCAGCAGCAGCAAAAAAAAAAGGCTGAAATCTTTTAGTTTTTACTTTGTAAGGCTTTTACGCGCTGATTATAAATGAGCCAACATAATTAGCGTTAAGTTGCGTGTCGCGTGTCCGGTCGGGTGACCAATAACCAAGGGTTTTCTTGTGCGTGCGTCATTTGAAAAATTACGCTTACGATTTTGAACAATGTTGCCAGATAACGATATTGAAAAAATGCCAAGAGCAGTGGTAAGCTACCGAAATTGAGCACGGCACTTACTTTGCTGCACGCTTTGTGTAGCGTTTTGAAGCTAATGCTTTGTGGTAGATGCCACACCCTCTTTTCAAAATTCGCCAACACTTTATTTTTGATGCTAGACGATATCATTTCTTGCATTTGAGTTGAAATTTGGTTTCATTACCTTAAATAGTTCTTTCAGTATAGCGTTTTAATATCTTTGTTTACATATAGCTTTCCACGCCTACTCCATGCCTTATATTTGTGCGGAGATTTTCCGAATCAGTTCTACAGTTTGTGCGAAATTTATCTCTTAAAAAACTTTCTTAGCATAATTTTCTGAAGCTTTTGCTTGTATGGGAGGTGCCACGCCCTCTCGCCGAAATTCCTCAACTTTTTGTCGGATATTAGAACGAAATACTTATTTCCTGCATTTGTGTGAAATTTCGTTCCAATACCTAAAATAGTTCTCTGAGTGTGGTGTCTTAAAGTATTTGCTTGCATGTGTAGTGCCACGCCCTCTCGTCGAAATTCGCCAACTTTTTTTTCAAGAGGTTGCTTAAGTTTTTCCTAGTAGTTTAAAGTAATTTCTTTACACTATATCAAATACATAACTGTCTCAATATAACATTTTAAATATATGGGTGGTAGGCGTGTCTATAAAACGATTTAGCCAATTTTCAAACCTAAACAGCTGGTTTGAAGCTGTAGCCTGTGTAACGAATTTCATATCTTGCTTGATTTTCCTGTAATAGTGATTTCCACAGAAAACTCGCTGTCAAAATTCTTTCCAGGTAAATACAAAAACATTTTGTAGGCTTAAAAATTGCACACGTCTGGCAACACTGCCTAATAATAACAAACTATATGCCTGGAATAATTCATAATTTTTCCTTAAGTAGATTTTATTACAGCATAATTTTTGCTTAACTTAACAGCTGAAGTTTACAGCGTCACTTATTTTTATGTTGAAATAATTTCGTGGACCTTTCAGCCCCAACTCCTAACATCCATTATTTTCCACCCTAAAAAATGTCGCACTCAAATAACGACTACAGTTTTGATAAATCACTCTTACATGCACTTACAACTCTTACAGTTTAACTCACACACGGGCTCAGTGAATCGTTGAAATGCTGGAGAGAATTGCAGTCACACCGCTAATGACCATGAAAAGTTAAAGAAAAATAGGCTTATTCTGTCTGGTAGGGTATTGAGTAAGGTATATATCTTACGGGATTATTTTCAACGTTGCCTGCTCTCTTTATGTTGATAAAATTTTCACATTTCCTAAATCAGTTTTGAGTATATCTTCTAAATAACATAAGGTATAAGTAACTTTCTTAAGTGGGAACATCTTCGTTGTCGAATATTTTGACATTTTGGAGAATGTGCAATATTTTCACGTCAAACTACGTATTTAAATTTTTTCAAAATTTTGTGTTCTTAAATATTTCGAACTTTTAACATTTATCGAATTTTTAAAATAATTTTTTTGAACATTTAATATTCTTCGAATTATACAACATTTTCCGACTTTGTCAAAATTTTGCGACTCTCAACATTTTCCGGCTTTTTAGAAATTGTTCGACTCTTTCAAAACTTTTTCGACTCTTTAAAATTTTTCGGGTTTTGAACATTTTCCAATATTTTTTAGCATTTTTTGACTTATCACCCATGAACAGACCAGGACATTTTTCATGATTTTATGTCGTAAAAGAACTTTGCTGAATCTCGTTTATTTTCCTACAAGGACACAATTTACAAATGTTTGCCTTATAATTGATGATGCATCATAATTCCTACAAAATTCCCTAAAATCGCAAAGTTACATCTTTTTCTTGTGTTGGTATTTATTGTTGTTTTTTATTTATTTTTTACCTGCTGTTCTACGTTGGCAGCAATTTGCTTACACATTTTTTTCTTAGTTATAAAACAAAAATAGAAAACATGAAGGAAAAGAAAAGGAAAGATCTCAATTTGTTAAATTTTGTGAAGGGCGCTCATTTATAATATTGCAAATTATGCAGCCAGGTAGCTTTTTAATGAGGCCTTACATTTTTCCTTGTCAGTTAACAATTATTGAATTTTTGCTTTGCGTCATGTAAAACAATTTAAGACATTTATTTAAGTGCTTTTACTGAAAGGTTTTTAAGTAAGAAATTTTCAAGAGTTTAAAAAATATAATGCAAAAAAAACAGTTTAGTACAGCAAAATAAAAATATCGGTTTCGAAAAAAGTCAATTTGGCTATTGTCTCTCTTGGAAAAAAATCAGTATACAGAGAAAAAAATTATAATTCTTCAGGCTTTATCACATATCACATGAAAAAGGTTTCAGAATTTGCGGTGCAGTAGATATAGCCCAAGCGAAAAAATGCTTAAATAAAATAGAGTATGGATAATAGAAAATCTCTTTAGTACGGAAACATTATTTGTGATAAAATAAAACTGGAAAATTACCCGAAAATTAAAAAAAAATCGCAATAACCATCCTTCATAAAAGAACCATCAACTTTAATAAAATGCCGACTTACTTTGGAAACTGGTGCCCAAAATGGTTAGTACTTTTATAGCAGATTTTTTTTCATTTAAATTTTGCTCCATTTTTTCTTGTCAAAATTTCAATATAGAGATAAAACCAAAAAGAAAGTATTCAGTCGAGGACAGAAAAAACAAATAGTGAATACATACCCAGCCTAACAGTTTTGGACCTTATGGGAAAGATAGAAATCATCCAAAAACTGTAAATGATTTTTTGGCAAAAAGTAAAATGGTCTAAATTAAGTTGACATTACTTCCTTTTAAAAATTTGCCTACAATTTGTGAACAGCATAGCCTAAGGGCTTACTTAAACTTACACACAACATAGTTCTTAAATAATAAATACAATATCTTATTTTACATATGACAGTTCAGACACGTCCAGACATATCAAAATATTAAGTTCATTTACATAGTGAATATATCAAAATAAAATATTAAGTCGTATGCTCTATTTAAAAAAAATATGTATCTGAAGTGTGAACACCCTAATTAGTATTATACTATCACTACGTCTCTCTCAGCAAAAGTATGCTGCTTACAAAATTTGTTCGTCAATCTTTTTCTCTTAATGAATTCTCGCAGAAAAATTTTAAATGGAAATCATGAAAAATATTTTTCAACTACATATTGTAAAATTTTATGATATACGAAGTATTATGATATCTACATCGTGAACTCTCTAGATATTTATGATATAATTTTATGATATACGACGTATTATGATATCTAAATTGTGAACTCCCTAGATAGTTATGATGTATTGGTAAACTGCTTGATTTTTCGCTAACATTTTTTTTGCAGTTTTTGTTACTGATTTCTGATACCCTTCTTAGCTAATACTCTTCTTCAGTAATATATCACTTTGTAATGTGTTATATCCTGACTTAAATTTTCATTGGGCTTAAAATTTTTTTTTCACCTTTAATTACTTGACTGCTCGCTGGTCACAGAAAAATTTTTCAGCGCCTGCCTGCAGGTTACACAAGAACATGCACACATGTTTGATACATAAATTTTGTGCACTGCATATAACGGTACTTTCGTTGTTTATCAGCTGTTGGTTTAGTACGCTCGTATGCTGCTGTAAACTATGCTTGTTGTTCGTGGACTAGTGAACGGTGCTTAGTAATGGCTGTATGTTATGCTCTTTAATGCATAAATTTCGTTGAATGCATATAACCATAGATGGACACAAGTTCTAACGTCGGCAACGGTATGTTGTAGATATGCGGTTGCTATCTTGAAGGTTTGACTGTTGATATATTGGTTGCTGTTATGAGCAAATATTTATGCTTGCACATTCCAATGTGAACAACTTATTGGGTGACCTTTAAGTTCCGAAAATTGAAATATACGAAAATCATTCAAAAAACCATAATTTACTCAAACAATTTGCCCCATAAAACTTTCCCAAAATTGTGAATGAATTATTTTTTTTTGAGTTCTCTAGTGCAACCTTTTTTCCTTCCATCACCGATAATTCCGGATAAACGCGTTTTATAATGCCTACTTTCTTAACTCTGCTCAAAGAAACAATCCCTTTTTTCTTGAAAGTCGCAGTCATTGTTATTTTCCCACATAAAATTTATAACTAAAATTGAAATTTAAAAAAAAATTTCTTCAATAAAATAAAACTTTTTGTTTATTAAGTGCAAAAAAGTTTAAATTGAAAAGTTTCCCCCATTGCACTCTTTGGGGCTAAAAATGCAATTTAAAACTTTTCTACTTTAAACCTACTTAGCTGGCATAGTAGGAAAATCTCCTTTGAAAATCAACTTATCCCTAGTTGAAAGGGAGATTGTATGCGGCGGCAGGACGAAGGGATGCGACACAGTTACCTATATATCGAGAAAGCGTATTTAGCAAACGAAAAGCTCTTTAAGCTTAACCGCGACAAACACAAAACAAACTCATTTAAAATTGCACACACACACACACACATATAGACACATACCTAACTGCACAAATACACACTCGCACACACACAAACTCATTTACAAACACAACAGGAAGTTTCAACCTGAAACAACAAAACTGAGCAGCTGCAATTGTTGGTTTGTTGTGTGCAATAACAAAAACAATGAGAGTGGAAGGCAAACCAAAAACAACACAAGTTTTTGGACGCGCCATCTGTTGTACAAAACAAAAAAGAAAAAAGCACAATTGAGGAGGGAGTGCAATTCAAATAACAACAACAACAACAGCAAACGCACAAACACAAACAAAAGGTTATGTTAGCTAAAAACCGTTAATGCTTTAAAAATTACCCATTGCTGTAGTGGGGGAACAGTAGCAGCAGGAGCAACTACAATTAACACAAAAGCAGCTGCACTTTTTGTGGTTACATTGCAGCAGCAGCGTGTTGCAACTTCCGTTTCCGTTCAACTTCAACTCAAAGCACGTCGTTGCTCACTTTGTGACACACAAATCTAAATCTGAATTTGTGTAGGTTTTGTGGGAGCGGTCGAGCAATACCTTTGGCAAAACAAATTTAGTCAGTCAACCTTTGTGCTGCATCACATCACATTCAGCTGTGTTGAGCTCTAGCCTCGCAGCATTTAACCTTGGCATTTTGAAAACGTAATGACGCTGCAGCACGCTGTTGGTGCACGCTGTGTTGCTTAAACAGATTTTGGATTTGTTAGTTGTTGTCCAGATTGATTGGTTCTTTTGATGATTAACAGTGGATTGGAACTGTATCGTAGTGAGTACGAATTTTAATTACTCTCTCGTTTGGCTAAATACCTCAGAAAGATACAAAGTAAAAATGCTTAGTGAAGGATTATTGCTTTATCGTAGGAACGGTCCACGTGCTGATAATTTTCATGGAATTTCTTTAGCTACAAGCACTATGCTTCAAGCGAATTTTGTTTTTCTAATGGTATCATGAATTTATTTGTTGCATTTGGTAAGGGTTTCTTATTGTTGTTTTGAATTAAGATTTTCGTACTAAATTTGATATATGAGAGGTAGATGCTGCAGATTTCATTATTTATTCTCCGTAAATTTCTTCTTTTCGATGAACACTTACTTCAGAGTCTTTGAAAACCTAAAGATTAATATTGTATGGAATCCAAATGAAACATGAACTGTAAATATTATAACGAGTGACTTTTTTGCCATTTGTTTTTTCAGTGTAAATTTTTTGACAATTCACGCGTGACTCGTAACATGTGTCAACGCCAAAAATGCTCAGTAAGGTTTGCCATTTTACCATAAATAGGTTAAAAACGAACAGCACTTGCAAATCATTGAATTTTATTATCAAAATCCGTGGCTCTGTGAGAAATGTGTTTTGTTTTTAAAAATTTTCTTCGGCGACGAGCTCATTTTTGACTCAATGGGTACGTCAACCAACAGAATTGCCGAATTTAGTCTGCACCCTGAAAAATGCACTTTTTGGTGCGGTTTGTGGGCCGCTGGCATCATTGGACTTTTTCAAAAATAATGAAAATTGCAACATTACAGTCAAAGGAGCAAGGTACCGCGCGATGATTACCGATTTTTTTTTTGCCCAAAATGGATGAATTGGACTTGGTTGACATGTGGTTTCAACAAGACAGTGCTACATGAACATGTCACGCGGTACCATGGACCTATTGAGAGGTGAGTTTGGTGAGCAATTAATCTCACTTTTTAGAGCAGTTCATTGGCCGGCAAGATCATGTGATTTGTCCCCACTAGACTATTTTTTGTGCGGCTACGTGAACTTTCTCGTGTACAGAGACAAGCCAGCCACAATTGCAGCCCTGGAAGACAACATTACAGCTGCTTGGTAAGACACCGGTCGAAATGCTGGAAAAAGTATGCCAATATTAGAGCTTACAGATTGACCACCTCAGGCGTAGCCTTGGGCAGCACTTACATGAAATAATTTTTAAAAAGTAAATGACAGGAATTGATGTATCGTTCCAAATAAATATTTCTTTCACCGTTGCAGATTCTCTGTTCTTTTTTTAATTTTCAAAAACCAAACGCTTAAGAAATCATTGTTCTTCAACCGAATCATAAATCGACAAATATCATACCAGAAATATCAAACTGTTGATCTTTAGACTATTTCGCTAATTTAGATTCCAATGAAAAAATACGGGGGATATCGGTCTAGAACTCCTGAGATAGTGCCATTGAAAGCAAACATTCTGTAAGGAAAAATGAAGCTTATTTAAATTCACACTTTATAAGATAAAAAAAAGCTACTTCAACACATTATATCAAAAACAAATTTTTAGTTTTAGAGATATCGACAAAACCCACAGTGCTTCATATGCAAAAAATATTGAAAATTTATTTTTCACAATATTTATTGTCACTTTATACGAAAAGCAATACATTTCTCTGATTAAAATCCTTTTTTATTATCATATTTTGCTTTTCAAAATTCGTTGTAGGTCACCATATAAAGGTGACTGCTGCGCCACGCAACTCACTCCACTCTCAAATGTGAACGAATTAAATTACCACTGCTGACGATACACTAAAAATTTCTTTGAAAATTTATGCAAAGAATGTGCTGCTTTATAATTTTAATGTAAGGGATAATGTAGCAATATTTTTTGTCATAGCATTGGCAACAATTTCTTAATATTCTACATTGACTACGCATGCAAATTGCATAGATCAAAGCCTTGACCCAAAATTGTATGTTACTTAAAGTGGGTATTTTTAATATGGATTGTTACTAAGTACAAAAGTAAAAATATCAAAAAAGATTACAGGCATATTTGTCTTGCAAAAGATAGAACAAGTTTTTAAAAATTGTGAGTTTGGTTGAAAAATTAATAAAAATAAATAACTGCTGAAGAATATAAAAATGCGAAAAATAAACGGCAAAGAAAAAGTTTTACTGAATTTGCTATGATTTTTGAAATTTCACAACAAACAGGTAGGTGGAAAAGCTTAAGAAAAAAAATTCATGGAAAAAATGTAATGAAAATCACACTTACAATTTGGAGTGGAGTGGGCTTTAAGTCCAATTTGTTATCTTTATGAAAGTACAAATTGATATCCATTCATTGATATCCAGTTTATTAATCTTTTAAGGGAAATTTACTTTCATGTTATTTTAAGTTATGTTTTCCTTCTCTGACAGTTTACTTTTTAAAACTTTGTTTTAATATACATATGATTTTTAACAAAATATTTTCAATTGTTCAGTGCCTTTTCGCAAACTCAGTAGATAAAAGGTGATTTCTTAAACGTTTGGTTTTCGAAAATTAAAGAAAAAAGAGAAAGTTTGCAAAAGTGAATGAAATATTTATTTGGAGCGTTACATCAATTCCTGCCATTTACTTTTTAAAGATTATTTCATGTTAATGTTGCCCGCGGCTACGCCTGAGGTGGTCCATCCATAAGCTCCAAATTCGGCATACTTTTTCCAGCATTTCGGTCGGTATCTCACCAATGGCAGCTGGATTGTTGTCTTCCAGGGCTGCAATTGTGGCTGGCTTGTCCCTGTGCACGAGAGACCAAACTCGCCTCTCAATAGGTCCATGGTATCGCGTGCCATGTGGCATGTGACACCGTCTTACTGAAACCACATGTCAACCAAGTCCAATTCTTCCATTTTGTACGGTCCGCCGGCTCACAAACCATAACGAACAGTGCATTTTTTAGGGTGCATTGGCAGCTCTTGAACTGCCTCTGACCACTCGCTCTTCAGACCAAATTGGG
This sequence comes from Tricholauxania praeusta, assembly GCA_949775025.1. Classification (NCBI taxonomy): domain Eukaryota; kingdom Metazoa; phylum Arthropoda; class Insecta; order Diptera; family Lauxaniidae; genus Tricholauxania; species Tricholauxania praeusta. Next base: position 157,477,459 of record OX459029.1, read on the forward strand.
CAATTCTGTTTGTTGACGTACCCATTGAGCCAAAAATAAGCTTCGTCGCTGAAGAAAATTTTGAAGAAAAAATGAAGGAAACACAGAGCACAAATTTTGATAACAAAATTCAAGGATTTCACTGTTCGTTTGTTAATCTATTCATGGTGAAATGGCAAACCTTACTGAGCATTTTTGTCTTTGACACATGTTATGAGTCACGCGTGTGGTGTCAAAAAACTTACATTGAAAAAACAAATAGAAAAAAAATCACCCGTTAATTTTATATAATTTCTTTGACTTTTCCAGTTTGATTTCACTCCATTACATTCTCATAAATTTTTAGTTCTTACCATCAATTGGTGTTTCGCACCATAAGACTTGTGAAAATTTTAATTTAAATTTATTTGAAGGAAAAAAAAAACCGCCGTGGATTTTTCTGCTATCGCAACGCACTAACACATGCAAACACAGTCACACATGAGAAAACAAACCAGCAAACTGTGGGTTAAGTAATCGCATAAATAAATTTTACTGGTCAGACACGTCTGTTGCATCAAAGCAGCTGCAACAACAACAACAACAGCGATACCAAGCAACACACTAACAACATCTCGACATCCTTTTCCACGCATTTGCAGTATTTGCTGCAAATTCAATTATCATCATTACCACAAAAACCATTGCACTGCACATAGTACGTACCACTCGTCGTCGTAGTAGTAGTAGCAGTAGTATCCTTAGTATCCGTCTAGTGTACGAGCAACAGTAAAAATGGTAGTAAAAAGCATAAACCACTCTGACACAATCTTGTTCGTCTGCTTTTGTGAAAAGTGTTTGGGGCTAAAAACAGACATTACCACTAATACACTCAACGAACTATATACCGCACGCTGCTACCGCAGCCACTTAACTAGAAGTTGCTGCTGCTGGAAAGTGCGACGCTACATTAGAGAGATAGCAAAATGAAATGTGAGAAAGAGACGAGCAAAAATAAATGATTTCTCATAAAGTTATTGATTGAAATTTATAGCAAAAACGTGTCCAAGCTAAATAGGTTCATGAACTTGCAGCACAACAGCGAGCAGCAGTAACGCTGCGTAAAGTTTTATTTATGCCAATGGTGATGTATTCAAATTAAGTTTCAAGCAGTAAACTTACCGGAACATTACAGTATTGCTAGTGAATCGTAAACTGTGCTTTCAGTTATCACTTATTCTTGAGAATGCTTGCTTGAATCAGTTACATTTTACAATAATATTAGAAGTTAGAAATTTAATGTAATCTTTTCTGGAGGCATATCCTTCAGGGAGCAATATCACAACTGCAAAGAAAAAATTATTGATTTCGTACAAGATTTCCAGCCATTTTTGAAGAAAAAATTATTAAAAAAATTTTTTTTTTGGAACTAAACTTAAAAGAATTAAACCCAAAAACCATTTTTCAAAATTGGAGACCCGACGATTTGTTAGGATTTTAGATAGCTTTCATTTAAAACCAAAAATTTGATAATTTTCGACAAGATTTGCGCTCTGTACCGATTTTTGAACCGAAAAACCTGATTTGGACCACTATGCACCGGGGAAAATGTCGCACCATACTGTTACTCTCTGAAAGCTTTTCACTGCCCGGCTATTCAGTTCATTAACAAAGCCAGGCAAGTCGAACTTGGCTACGACCCTCATAATGATTTTTTTGCCAAAAAATAGTGGTCGCTTATACCAAGCTGCTAAATGCGAGCTCTCCAATTTCTATTTATTCTGTAGCTCATTTTTCTGTAGCTTTTGTAGCTTTTGAACTTTATACGTATAGAAAAGTAAATAGTTTTTGAGAATTTTCAAACAAATCTGATGAAGACATTGCCAATTCTGGAGCATGGCATCAATGTGAGGTGCACGGACGTTCATCAAAAGTCTGCCTCACTGCATTTTCTGGTGTACGTTGGCTCAACTCTCGCCCTGTTTTTACTATACTGATTTTAAAACCAAAAAGACTCAAAAGATGGCATTTGTAAATAATTAGAAGTTCGTTCAAACATTGAACTTTTTCAAACATTTAGCAAAGACAAATATCCTGCAAATTCTTCTTACAAATTGATTAAATCCTTTTTTATTCAACAAACATGACAAAAATAACAAATGGATCAAAATTAACCTGGAAATTGTAGAACAATATTTCGCCTATTACCACATATATTGTTTGTGTTCACCATTTATCATAGAAAAAAATTGAAAAAAAAAAATATTTTTTTCTCGGCCTAAAACCTAGGACTTTTTGGTCGATATGAAAACATTTTTTTAATTTAAATTTAATTTTTCTCCGACGTTTCGGCGTTCATTATCGCCAACCTCAGGCAGACTACAATGAGAATTTTTTTTATTTGGTTCCGTTGTGAACTTTAAAAGTATTTTTGACAATAAACCCCCACAAAAGGAATGGTATTAGCAATTATTCATGTAAGAAAATCTATACACTATATACTTAAATTAGTATTTTTTCTGAAAGTTGCATTCTTTAATCTTATACACGTTACTCCTTTACAGCTGCCTTACCGAAGCACAGTAATCGAATGCATACAAGTGGAAAAGAAACAAGCAAATAGTAAATAATGATAAAGAAAAGTACATAGCTGCTATTTTTGTTTTCCTTTTCAACTGCTAATCGTCATGGAGCAGTTAAAAGATGAAACTACTTAACAACCAATTGACACAAAATTCAAGTACGAATATAGCAAAAACAAACAACAACAGCCACTATGCGCACAACTTACGATAACCTCAATTTTACTGTAGTCAGCAGCAATAAAAATTAAATAAAGATTAACGCAAATAGAACAAGAGGCAATAAGAAGTTTCCGAGCCAACTCTCGATACTTTTTCTTTCAATGCTGGCATTGTATATAAACATCTTAAAAACATCGCACTAGTCTGGTAAGTAATGGATTTTTAATTAAAAATGTCACTCATACGTCATGTTGAGCAAAAACAGTATGCATCGAAATACCTGCCAATGTATTGTAATGCAATCATTATTTTTTTTTGATATAAAAAGAAATATTATGGATTAATGATTATATTTTTTTTTGCATGTTTCCTTGAAATAAATTAATATAGAATATTGAGCTATGAACACAACAGCTTTTAGTCGTTGCCATTTAAGTCTAGACATTCGTTCGGCTCATTTAAATACTAAAAAATTAAATTAAAATTTTATTTATAGCTGCTCAGGCTCAAAGATAAATTTTTTTTGTCAAATGTACCTTTTTAAATAAATTGCAACATTTTAGTTCAGCATAATATCGGTTTTCAAAGCGATATCATTTTATATAACAAACATAATACCTTGCCCCAAGTATCAGAGGTAAAATCATTTCTAAGCCTTAATATAATGCAACAACCTTTTGTGTGTTCAGCAGAATATCAGCGTCTTTCAGCAGACGCATAAAATGAAGTAGAACGGTTTATGCCTAGTGACAGTGTTGTCAACTAATGGCAACAGCAGTCAACCATTGACTGCCACCGTACAATGGTTCATTTTGCTACAGCTAGAGGTAAAAAAAAAATTTTAATCGTGGGTTGATTAAGCAAATCAGATAAATGTTTTGGGTAATAAAAAATGAACGCATGTTAAAACACGCAAACACCAAATATACCCAAGTGTCAACTTGCAATAATACTGAGCAAATCTGGCCGCAATGGAATGCTAAGTGCCCTCTAGAACTTCTATCCTGTACTAGATATAGTGACTCGTAAATTGTTGCAGTTATAACTGACCAATGGGAGACATGCGGTGAGATTAGGTGTTCGGTCTTTTGACTTCTGTAGAAGTTGTAGGGATGTGGAGGAGGAAAAAATAACATTTTCTTCGCTCCTGCCCCCGCATGCAAAATTTGACGCCATTAAAGCTACGGAAATTTTCAGCTTGTTGCTAAAAATAAATCCTTCAAATATCTATATATGGTACATCTCTTGATTTTTGCAATGAGAAAAGTCAAAACGTGCCACTGTTCGCCATTATGTTGGCCACGCAACAGTAATGCAAAAATAATTGCTATTCCCAGTGGGAGCATGTGAATGAAGGAAAATGCAAAATCCTTCTATGATGAGCTCATTTCGTAGCTGTACCCGTAATAAGAGTTCAATTGTTTGAGGACCAAAAAATTTCGCTTCAATTTTTCTTCGGAACGATATAAATTTATTTCATTAGCTTTTTATGACTTTGAGAATTTAAAATGTTAGAACTTCAATATGTGCCTTATAGCTTGGGCCACTGTAATTTTTGTTGTCTAAATATTGACATACGTGGTGAAAGTACTCATATTTATAATACAAACATTATTTCTTTGAAAACTTTCCCCACATTTTATACTATTTAATTCCTTGCAACATTTAGTTCTGCATTTTCTTTTAATAATTTAATATGTTAAGCTCTTTAAAATACACATTTTGTAGAAATATTTTCTGCTGCATCATTTTGTTATCGTTAACACAATTTAATTGTAGAAATTTCACTTTGAAATAATGTCCTTAATTGACAGCAAATGTGACAGTAAAAACACCAAGCACCAACACGTGTAGCACACACACAAAGAACGACGACGAGTATAAAATAAAATTGACAAACGATGAAAGTCCTTTTGAAAGCAGCTGTTGACATAGCTGGTATGCTTAAGAAAACTAAAGGAAAAAAAAAAAAACTTAGAAAAATATCAACTCATGCAGTTTTGCATAGAGAGAAGCTTACATTGAAATATAACATACCACATTGACGTGGCTTGCATAATAAAAAGCAATATAATTGCAATGAATAGCGAAAAATGCCAGAATATGAACGAAAAACTTGGAGAAATAAAAAATATTTAAGAAATGGAAAAAAAAAAAAATGCAACTGTCAAGTGGTAACTATCCTTTTCTTTTTTGCTGAATTATAAGCGAAAAGTTCATGTGTTGGTAGAAATAAAAAAATATGCTGCTTAGCGTTAGACTAAGTGAGTAAGCGTTAATTCTTAAGTTACTGCATGACTGTCAAGATTTTGGAAAAAAGTTTTTTTTTATTGTTTATTCTGTGCGGATTAATTTTTAAAGTTTCATTCTAAGTTTTTTTAAAATAAAATAATACTTTAAAGGTATAGATTGCTATATATGTAGTTTAAAACATTTGTAAAAAAAAAACAAAAATTTCCAAATTTAATTATTTAAAAAATTATAATTGCCAATATCTAGAATGAAAGAAAAATAAAAATGACTTAATTTTCATTCAAATATTTGTAATTTTTTTAAAAGTAAATAACACCTCTCATACCAATATTTGTTTAATTTTATATGAAATATCCTCAGCGCAATATTTCGTTTTATTCTTAAATTGTTTTTTTTTTTACATCTCTTGCCCTCTTTTAAATACCTGTAATAAATTAAATATAGCGAATAGTAAATAATTTATTATTAACTTAGAAACTCTGTTATTTTAAGGATATATTTAGTTCTTGGTTTTTTTTCTTTAGAATTTTCTACAAATTTTTCTTCAAAAACATTGAAAATAATTTCTTAAGCCTAGTTTGTGCCGGTTTAATATATTTGTTTACATATTCATGAGTATTCTTAATAATAAACTTTATAAATTCTCTTTAAACCTTAATATTTTCTATCCGATGATGCTTAAGACAAGTATGTTCTGGTAGCTATTATTGAAAACCATATGATCTTTGATAATATTTTGTTTGAATAATGGCCGCTAAGCCGTTGTCGAATACACATTTATTTAGTCTTTTGAACATGACGTATGAGTAACATTTAATTAAAAAATAAGCTTTAACTTTAACTTCTTTTTAAATAATTTCTGTACTCTCTAGAGATTTGGTTTCTCATTTTTAAAATGGGTTGATTTGGGACACATTATTTTTGGCATACTATCTTGTTTTCGAAATGTATCGCACTTGCCTGTTAAAAGAACCTCATTTTCAACGTGAACTCTTTGCTTTATCTAACTAGTGTTCCATCATAATATAGAGTTTTGATACATTCATATAGTAAATTAGTTTCGCTTATCATGACGTATGAGTGTTATTAATATAAACTGGATTTTCAAAATTTTTTTTTTAATAAATTGCTAATCGATACTTTTTAATTTCAATAAGTTAATGCCAATGCTATTTAAAAACTAAATATGTAAATAAATCTTGTTAACCTTTTAGAACTCTAAGAATGCAGGGCCATAAAAATTCTTGTATGTAAACATTCAGTTACTTACGCAATTTCGATCATATTGGCGTTTGAATAATATTTATTTCCACTGTAAAATTGAATTTTTTAATATTTTGAAAACATTTTTCTTTGTCGAGTGTTTTGATAGTTTTGATGAATGAAAAAAATTTTCTACTTAAATAAAGTAATTTACTTCATATTCGTCTATCTTTCACCATAACGTATGATTAACATTTATTTGTATAACAAATTGAATTATCTTTGATAGAGAAAAGATTCCAATTTATTTCATATACCGTCATTTTACAGCTAATGGTACTTAATACTATATGTAAAAGTATTTTTTTTTTAGTTTTAAGTGTCCTAAAATAGTAATAAGTTTCGCTGAAATTCGCTAAATAAATTTTTAAGAAAAAATATGAGTACCATCTATAAAGTGAAATTTTTCTATACTTAAACAAAAATATTCATTCCAAATCTGTTTGTAATTTGCTATCTTAGGAGCGATGTTACTTTGAACATATTGTGTGAGCATTACTTGTTAAATATTTAATGCACTATATTTATATGAGTTTTGGTTGATGGCTACTGAAAAATTATAAGTAACATGCAATTTTTTATTGAATTTCGCTCACCATAACGTATGATTAACATTTTTTACATTGCAAAATTAAATTTTTGAATTATTTTCATGTCTTAGTGCCGACGTTGCTTATGACATAGCAGAAATAAATCATCAGCAAATCTAAGTTTGTTGCTCTCAAACTACTCCCACTAATAGTACGATGTTCTATTATTTCAAGCCACCTAAAAACTGTTGTTTTGACTGTTAAAGGGATATATCTTTCAAGAAGTCTGTCGAGTTCTCCTGAATGTCTTCAACTCAAACGCATCTATTTGAATTAATTTTTGCTCCGAAGATTTCAAGATATCGATTAAAATTCACGGCATTCATACAACTTAATTTAACGATTTTGTATTCACAATACCCAACACAGATCTGCATCAATATAACCATATTGTAGTGTGAATGTTTACGCTATCACACGTTGGATTAAAGGCTTGCTAATGTTGACTTAGTGTAGTTGCTACTTAGAGCCTATACTCGTATAATATGTGTATGAGCGATTTTTGTTTACTTTAATGTGCTCGTTAATAATTCAGTGTTTCGTTGATGGCTACCGAAAAGTTTTGCCATACATGACGTATGATTTTGATAAATAACCGATTTTTTATTAATTTTTAAATAAAATTCTAATTTATTACATCAATAAGTTAGTTTTATTCTTCCAAGAATAGTTAAATGTTAAAATAATTGTTTTTATAGTTCATCTTTCACATTATCTGTTTTAACGGTCTGTTGCCCTTAATTAATGGTTTTTCTCCCAGACACAAAACATGAATTAATTAATGTATTTTTCAAAACGTCTTAACTGTCAATTGCCATTGATTGGTATGCTACAGCATAATGAACTAAGGGAGCTGTTATCACAGCTCAGTAACACAATATTTTTTCATTTTATACATAGTGTCTATGGTCCAGATTATTACCCCTTAAGTTTGTTGAGTTTTATTTTTAGTCATCACACAATGTGTTTTTCTATTTGAGTATTATGTTAACCTCATTGAACTCACGTTGCTGTCACTTCCTGACGATTATTAGCATATTTCCATTGCTGTTGATTTTCTCATCCTTTTTGTTTTGATTTAGTGCTATTTCTGTAAATAAATTAGCAAAGGATATCAACGCGCATTTCAATGTTGTTGACTAACAGGGAGGGAGTTGGGTTGATTGACTGACTGAAAAATTTTGCACGTTGATTTGTTGTCATTTCGCGTCATAGTCACATTGAATGATGCTGATTTTGATTTTGACTTTCAAACGGATTTACGAAATGAATGAGTTAATGAAAAATGTCAATGGCCATGCTGATTTTCTATTTGAAAGGATTTATTTTGAAAGGACACTTTTCAAAGGCATTAATTTTGTTGTTTATTTGGGTTTAGTTTATATATTTGTGATGTATGAATGTTAAAAAATAGTTGCTAGAAATTTAATATTAAATTTAAAATCAAATTAAATATATGTATATTTGAAATAAATGTTACTCATACGACATGTAATAGTTAAATAAAAAAAATAAACTCTTCTTAATAATGTAATTTTAAAGAGCTTAGTGATATTAATTAAATTCATTCTTCTCAAATGCATACTCAATTGATAAACAAATATATCCTTAATATTCAAAATATTATATATGTTTTTTGTATTACGAAAATACCTCAAAAATTAGCTTAATATGGAATTTTCCATTCGCATTTTGCACTCAACAGACAGACAGACAGTTTTCTAACTTAAAGTACTGCAAAATTCATAACAAACAAATAACAAGAATTTGTGTGTTCAACATCGTTAACAATGCAAAGATAATAAAATTTGTATTGTTATCGAGATATGTACTTCGAACTAAGGTAAAACTTTAACAACACAGATAACACTCACACATACACACAAAAAGCACACACATTCATTCACTCATGTACACATGCATTGCATAAAGCCACACACACAACACAAGCACAATTTCAGCAATCTAAAGTACAACGTAAAAGCTTAAATTTGTTGCCAAAAATTCTTCACGAAATTCAATTTTAAACTTAATTTTGTTCAAAAGCATATAAGTAAACAAATACACTCACGTACATACATATATACAGCAATATATTGGAATAATTCCATAAAGCATTTACAAATTTTTAAATATTTAAAAACTAAGCTAATCACGCGGTCTAAGCTACTTTTAATTACCATTTATGTCTATTTATGTTTGTTTTTAATTTTTTAATTGATTATAAACTAATTTCAATTTCGATGCTATTTGATAGCCTTATATATAAGACATTTTTGTTTAGCTTTGAATATAGTATAAATACTCTTAGTTTTATTTTTGGCTGCTAAAAATTTTCCACATTTCAAGCATTACAGCGGCTGACTAAACCAAATCAGAGTAGGTACTAAGAAAAATAAATATTTTTAAGTAACAGCTCATTGGTCATTACGTTGTATGAGGGACTTTTAATTAGCATGTGACTTCCTTTTCTGTCACAATTTCTTACTTATTACAGCTGCTCATACCTCAGTGCCGATACTGTTCAAGCTCAACATGTGTTGAAGTTTTGTATTTAGTTTTGAAACAAGAACTAAAATATTTTGTCTTATTTATGGCCGCTAAGATTTTGACAACATAATTGCGTTAAGACTTAAAGCTGTCAATCAAGCAAAGTCATATTAAATACTATTTTTATTTAAGCAAAATAAAGTTAAATTGTGTAGATCACTTCAAAAATGCTGGAGTATTTAGCAAAAAACTAAAAATTCTTACCTAAAAATTGCACGAAAGTAAAAAAAAGTACTGAAAGAGTATTTTTGCACTCAATGCCATTTGATGAGTTTTGTAATTAATTTTGAAAGTGAAAAATATTTTTTTTACTTAACTTGTTCAAAAAATGCAAAGTTGTTCTTGTAGAGATCAAATTCAAGGAAATTTAAAAATCATGAAAGGCGTTGTGATTCCTGAAAATTTCCTTAACGAGTTAAACGAACTGTTCAGCTTATGTCGGATGAATTGAAGGACGATCGTTTACTTTTAGAACTTTATCCTTAGCATACTGATACATCCTGGCCTTCATAAACAATGCTCGTCTAAGCCACATTATCTTAGGTCATTGAATTATGTACTGTAGCATAGTTCAACATGAAGCTCTGAAAAGTTCTACTTCACTGATGGTTAACATAAAAATTAGTTACTAACTCTTTTTGTTTTATTAAAACTGAACTTAAATGTTTTACATTACTATTCAGTAGAATATGGAAAAGTTTCAAAGCCAAAAATAGCAATGTCAGCAATCAGAAAATCAGGTCATTGATTCGTTTCCCACTGCCGAACCATCCTCAGCAATTTTAAGCTGATAGAGTGAAAAACTTTCAAAATTGCATTATTTTGCCTTTTGCATGAACGTTTTAAGAATCATAGCAGATTTCAAAATGCAACAGTGACAGTAAGCACATAAAAATTATTAGCCTAAGGTCACTGACGATGATTTTATAGCGAAAACCGAAGCCATGATCTAACTTGTGTTTTAAAATAAAAATAAATAATTTTAAGCATGTTCAGGTTCCAGGTAATGACCTGGAGCTGTCACCAACATAGTGTGATTTTAATTAATGTATGCATGTATATGTTTTTTAATATTGAAATAATGAATAATAATAATGTAATAAATCTTTAAACATATACAAATATTTATATTCATAAATATTTCTTTAACTTTGCTTCAAGATCAGTTACTTGAATTCCGATGCAACATTAGACTAAATTTTTCCAATAACTTTACATACTGATTTGTGCACAGTACGAATACTTAGCTGAAAAACATCCACTTCTATGCTTTTGTTAAGTTCATTTCGTGTAACATGTCGTATGAGTAATATTTTATTAAAATATTAAATTAATTGAATTTATTATTTTAAGACCTTTCTTAAAAAGTGAATGCAAAAAGAAATTATATTCGTACAAAATTAGATATGTCTCATTTGCTTCTGATACAAAATTTTTATTAAGAGTCGAAAAGTACAAGCCATTGTCCTCGTTCTCGCAAACCATTTCATATTCTATTGTACTTCGTAGAATGTCCTAAAAATAAACATTCAATACGTTTAGCTTCACTGCACATGCACTGACACACACACACGCACTTTCACATCGCATGACTGCATAAGTCAAAATACCAAAAAACGAACGTACTTACAAATTGGAATATTTGTAGAATAATAATTTTTATGTAATTCTTACAAACACAAGCAAAAAACAATGGACATAATATGCACACGCACAGTAACATAACATATGCGATATCACATTTGCACATAAGTACTGAGAAATTGTATTTTTTTTCGTCCTTCAATTGTTACCCAACCAGTTTCTGCTGGTGCTTCTCTTTTTTCTTATTGTTAGCTTTGTGAAAGCAAAACAAAAGTGAAATTCAGAGAATTTGCAAACAAGCGTTCATTAGTCTTAGTTTCTTTTTTTGTTTGTTAATGTTGGTGGTCTCAGTTTCTTTTGCCTGAAGTCTGGCGTGTGTGCGTAAGTTGCTTTCATACAACTGAGTGCTTATCTGTGTGCTTCAATAATGAGAGTAAATAATTTTGTGCATACTTTTAGGCAGCCTATTGTTTGTTTGATGCGTTTCTTTGAGGAAATTTTGAAAATTTGTGCATTAAAACTGAATGAAATGAAACTGATAGCATGAAACACATTTTGTTAGCTAATATCTCACTAACTTATGAATTTTTAACAAAAATATTTGCAAATATAAGAGAGATATGTGGAAACTTCAAAGGATTTACGAAATTCACAAATTGAATCAAATCGCTTGAAATCAAATCAACACAAATTGAATTAATTACTTTTGTAACAATAAATAATTATCCACTGCCTTTGCGCTTGTGTGCATACAGCTAAATTTGTGTAATAATTCAACAGAGAAATTCTTACATACACATGCACACACACACACACACTGGCAAATTCAAGTGTAAACCATGAATTAACCTAATTGTTTGCTTTATTAAGCTGTAATTAAAACCATAGTCTCGCAGTGCCAGCCCCTGCTGTTTACGACGTTACACCTTCTACTAACAAATTCAAAAATAACACAGCCACGTTGTAAAATTCCTCACAAACACACATGCGAATATGTACACGTATACAAAAATATTTACACTGAAAAAAATCTGATTTTAGGAATGTATCAAGTCTCATAACTATGATGCCTTAGATGCCAAGCTATAGCGCTCAAAGTGTTTTTTGTTGTATAAGACGTGCCACGCTCCGTTGCCCAATCCTATACATCCTAGATCCAAATTTCAAATTTAGATTGAATTAGAGGTGCCACGCCCCATTGTCTGGTTCCGTCCCTATTTCAGAAGCTATTAAGATTTCTTCCCTATTTTCTTTTCTTTTCTTTTCTTTTCTTTTCTTTTCTTTTCTTTTCTTTTCTTTTCTTTTCTTTTCTTTTCTTTTCTTTTCTTTTCTTTTCTTTTCTTTTCTTTTCTTTTCTTTTCTTTTCTTTTCTTTTCTTTTCTTTTCTTTTCTTTTCTTTTCTTTTCTTTTCTTTTCTTTTCTTTTCTTTTCTTTTCTGTCATGTTCTTTTCTTTTCGTTTTCTTTCAGTGTACATATGTGCACATACTACATAAATCGTATTCATTTGAATAATTTAAAACTTCACTCCATGCTAAATCTTTTATGAATAAGTTTTCGCATTGTTTTCGATGTTGTTGTTTTTTTTTCGTTGTTGTTATTTACGCCTGCATTATTAATCATTTTGTTTTTTCATGCAGTAAAACAAAAACCACCTCGCACAGGAGCAAATCAAAATATTCGTTGTCCTTAGCGCGCGCCGCCGCGCGATAGAGAGATTAAAGGAATGGAAATGGAGAAAGTTTTATGTAAACATACGAATATAAATAGTGCTAATGATATTTATTGTTGTTGTAAATGTCAAAATTGTTGTTGTTGCTGTTAATAATTATCTCTCTTACTTACTGCGCGCGATTGTCGTTTTGTTGTTTTTGTTGCTATTGTTGTTTTTGTTTTTGTTGTCACTGTTTGTCGCTATCGCTTTGTCGTTATGAATGATAAATCATCATTAATTATAGAGAGAAAATGATTAACTTTATCTAAGTGACAGAAATGAGTTGACTACATGAAATTGATTTATGTTCAGTTGCAATTAATGCAACAACACTGTGAACAACTATAATAAGAACAACAAAAATAGCAGCAATATGATCAAAAACAACAGTACGAGTAATAATGCAATAAGTGAATGAATGTTGATTAAGAGTTATCTACATATATACGAACAATGGTAAGGAATGTTACGAATATAATTTAAAAAAAAAATAATTTAATAAAAATCTAATTTATTTTTATAATTATTTAACTAAGCTTGCTGTTAGTACTGTATGTGATAACATTAAAAAATTACAAAAAAACCGAAACAACAAAAAACATCTAAAGCTAGTCATACTAGTTTCATTCATTGCCTTTAAAAAAAAACGTTAATTTTGCCAACATTGTAGGACTCACGTTTTGATTTAAGAGTAGAGGTCAATCTATGGTGCACTAGAGATTCTTGTTCGCAAAAAAAGCCTAAATTTAGTCGTACTAGTTTCATTCATTGCTAAATGAAATCATCGGGAGCAGTGCCTGCAAGATAAGTATATGAGTTACAAAAATAACAACAGAAAAAAATAATTCTTACTTTACTTTGTTTTACATTTTGCATAGATTCTCAACAGATCTGTGTAAAAATTAAAACATAACAGGCGTAGAAATTCTCACACATCGGCTTAAGGGTCACTGATGATTCCACTTGGCAATGAATGTCACTAATATGACTAACTTTAGTCCATTTTTTTGGTATGCATCATATGAGATTCATTGACTTTTGAATAGCTTTTCATTGATAAAATCTTTTGATCAGAAGATGATTGACTGTGAAATTTCAGTCAATTATATAAATTGAGAAATTACCTCTGGCTGAAATGGCTACTTTAGAAGAGCTGCAACTCTGCCAAATTTGATAAGAATGAAGTTTGTCGGGTTGGAATTTAATACATATTTTCCTGAAGTATTATTTTTTTGAAAATATGTGGGCTGAAATGTAATTTAGATTCCCCAGTTATTTTTCATAAAAAAATTGCGATTTATGCATGATTTTCAGAGTGTTATAACTCAGACAGTTTCAACTTTTTTGGGAGAACTAAAAATAAGTCGTAAGTAATTTTAGAGATTCTTACCTTAATGTCCGTAATAAATTTCAAAATTACAATTGTTTTAATATATTCAAAAAAAAAAAAAGGACTATAGAAAAAACTTAAAAAATACATCGTTAGATTCTCTCTCCCGAAAAGTAGGAATGCACAAATTTTTGCCAGTAAACTTTCTATTTTTACTGCATTATAACTTTCCTTTTTGTCTTAGATGAAATTTCATTTGCAATTTATGTGTGATATTTCATTTAAATTTAATTATTTACTGGTTAAATTTTCTCAAAATTTTGTGATAATTTCCCACATTGTGTATAGTTTTTAAAGTTTAATGCAGCAAAAAAGTTGAATTCAAAACTTTTGCAGCAAATGAATTATATTTTTCTAATCTTATTATGAGACTATTAAGCGCACTTCGAAACGTACAATAACAAAAAGATTAAAAGAAAGTAGCGACACATACAACGGTAATCTACTGCACAAATATATACATAGCATACACATGATATACACATATATGTGCATAGCTAAAATAAATAAAAATGCATCGCTATTGCAAAGCTTATAAAAAATTTTAGACATCAGTATACTAAAATGCTCGTATATTAATCCCAGTAGGAAATTTGTGCTTGAGCTGATTTTTCGAGACAATTTTTTATTAAAAATATTCTCATATCTTTTAAGGTTATTGGTGAAATGATGTGTCAAACTTGATGTGTTTTTGATTGTCATGTTTCTTTATTTAAAACTTTCTTTTTTTAAAATGAAACCTTGAACCATTACACAAAATTTTTTAGAATACATTCCTCTGGAATATATACAAAAAGGCATTATAAAACACACGTTGCATCAGTGCTTAAGGTAGACGATAGTGGAGCTGACATACTCATCCCCAATTAGTTTCATCACACGATTTTGAACTACAATTTTTCTTTTAAAAATTGTAAAATTTAGACTGTAATGTCAAAAAAAAAAGAAGTTCGTTGCTTTATATAAACTGCCTAAATTTCCAACTGGGATACCACACATATACATACATATATTAAAATAATGTCGTTCAAATACTCACATTCACATTCATTGAACCGCATTTCCTGTCTCTTTTCATTTTGTACGATTTTCAATAATGCTGCCATACAAGCGCAGTTTCATTTCCGTGCCATTCCGCTTCATCTTTCAATACGTTTGCTAGATGCTTA
This sequence comes from Tricholauxania praeusta, assembly GCA_949775025.1. NCBI lineage: Eukaryota > Metazoa > Arthropoda > Insecta > Diptera > Lauxaniidae > Tricholauxania > Tricholauxania praeusta. The sequence goes on from OX459029.1 coordinate 157,492,672, forward strand.
TGCTTGTATTTACTTATGTAAGCATGTGTGTATGTGTTTGCTTTTCATTTTATTGTTTCCATTCATTAAAAAAGGAAATTGCTTAAGTTCTCAGTTGATGAGAAAATTTCTTTCAATATTTTACGTTTTCGCGCCATTGTTACGAGCAGGAACTGCAAAGAGTATATAAAGAAACAAGAAAATTTGTTGCTTAAGAAAAAAAAAAAATAGAGAACAAAATATAAAAAAGAGAGAGCGAACGAAAAAAACAAAAAAAAAAAAAAAATTGAAATTGTAGATTGTTTCAAAGGAAATGCATAGACAAAGTTCGACATAAGGATTTCTTTTGCTTTTTGCTTTAAGCACTATTTTTTTTTCGGTTGACATGGTTGCCAAATAGTGTAGTCGTAAGGCTTAAAAAGGATTAATTTAATATATTTCGAAAAATAAATGAATATCTAACATTAAAAAGATATCTTTTAATGAAACTTCTTTATGAAAAAAATATACAAATAAGATTTAGTTTGATGAGGTATTTTTCATTAAAACAAAATTTGAAGTAAATTAAATTTTCAAAATGACACAAACGATACAAATGAGAGAAAAAAATTATCAACGTAGAATTTATGTAGCAGCACACGCAAAGAAAAATTGCGTGAACATTTGTGTGCTTTTTTATGCAAAATCCTAATTCTAAAAAAAAATTTTCCTATAAAAAATCAAAACAATAAGTATGCAATAATCTTCCTTAGCACAAATATGTTGTTTAAAAAAGAAAATTATTAAAATCTGTTCAGTGTACTTTGCACCAAAGCGTTACAAACGATTACTAGTAAATACATAAATAGTATAGATACAAAACTTTAAGTTCTTACTTTAAATTAAACTGTCCAATCAATTTAAATAATTATGTGGATAAGAAAATATACAGCTCTTGTCTCTTCTTTCAAAGCAAATACATTACGTATCTAGAACTTATCACTTATAGTATTGGTTTTTTTTTTCTTAAAAAAGCATATAAAATACTATAATTTTTTTTTTTATTATACATAGCTTACATCTGGCAACTACGCCCACGTTGATTAACGAAGTAAAGAAGTATTTGTTATTGCGCGCTCGCATGGCAAAGAAAGGCAAGGATACGCTTGTGTTGTGTACCTGCGTCAAGGATAACATTTCAAATTGTAAAAAATGTTTAAACTTTTTGAATTGAGTTTTGTGGAAAAGTGCAATGTTGTGGGATTTTCACTCGGTGGTTTTTTTCAATGTTTATCTTAAAAATAAATGAAATATTTTTAATGATTTTACCATAGGTTACTTGAAGAAGAAAGCAAAAAAAAAAAATAAAACGGAAAAACGAAACGCACAAAGATGAATAGACCCTTTGTTGTTGAGAAAGTAAGAAATTGCATTTTGTTGCGAAATATTTCTTTGCTTTTAATTAAAAGATTTCTTACTTTTTTTTTGCGAGTGCATTTCTCTGGTGGTGTTTCTTTACAACATTGCAGTTAAAGTAAAAACAAAGAGTTGTAAATAACATTTTTGGCAATCGTGGAAAGCAAACATTTTTTTTTAAATTTAATACAAATCTCACATATATTGTTCCAATTTCAAATGCATTGAAATGCTTAAATTTTATACAAAAAATACACTTAATTGTATATGTAAAGGGTGTCACAAAAATGTCAATTGGTAGTTAGAAATCCTGAATCACCCCCATGTTGTTCAATGATTTTCGATAGTTTCAAAGATATAGTCATATGAAAATCGAATATGAGTTTCATTAAATTAACAGCACCTTCAGAGTCTCTGCAGTATTCTTACTATTTGAAATATAGTATTACTTAGACGAACACATTGGCTTTGATTTAGATTATTTTTGATTTACTCAACTTCTTTCGACTTTTCAAACCTTACTGACTTATTCAACTTTATTTAACCTCTTCAAATTTTTTCAAGTTTCGACGACTGATTCAACATCATTCAACTTTTTTCAACTTTTTCCAATTTTAGCAATTTTTTTTTATATTTTCAACTTTTTTTTGTATTTTTGTAGATAAGAAATTAACATGGAATTTACAGCTTCAATCGCTTACAATACTAGCTGCAAAAGCCATATGAGTTTGTTGCCGTCCATTTGGGAAAAATTGGAGCCTATGCTTGAAAATGATTTACTGGATGCATAAGGTAATGATTTATTAATATTATATCATAAGTATCACTTATTTCGTGTTCAAGGACTCAGCAAGAAAACTGCTATATGACTAAACTAAGCAAAGCTCAAAAATATTCGTGTCGAAGTGTAATTGTAGCTGGTGCACTTGCCTTGCTACAACCATTGAATTATTGTTTATAATCCCTCTTTTTCATATCATAACATTTAGTAATCAGCAGCAAATAGTGCTACTATAATGCAATTTCTATCATCTGTATCATCTTAGTATTCTCATAGGGTAGCCAAACATTGATTGAAAGATTTTCAGGTTCCGAACTTTATTCTTCAATAAAAAATTCGCGGCTAATTAATTGGCAAAGCTGGTGTACTGATAACTGAAAAATGGCACTTAATTGGCTCTAAAATAGATTGAGTTTTTAGCTTTGGACCCAAAATCAGGATTTTAGTTCCACTCTAAAATTATCTCAGCGTCCTTAAGCTGAAATTTATGCCATAAAATCCCTGCTATATTTATTACTATACATATCTTTGCAAGATTGGCTAATGCATAGTTTTCATGTTATCTTTCTTGATTTTTTACTATCCCATATCAGAGAGGATATCACATGCTATAAAAATAGCAAATGTATGCCACTTCACTTTCGCATTAGACGCAGCTTTAGGTTCTGCTCGCATGGTTTTTCATTCTTACAAAATTTTGGTTTGATATCCCTGATTTGGGATCAAGATAGATAGCATGAAAACGCCACTTAAGTGCTGCACTCTCTCCTAATGCCTTGACAAGTTTCAGCACGTTAACACTCTGGTAGGTGCCTCGGAAAAGAACACCCAGAGCAACAAAATCGCAATCGCGAAATCAAGCTTGCCAGGAAAACTGCTGGTACATCTCTCATGAGATCAGAACATTTTTGTGGAAGAGAATCGCCGCAATTCTCAGTAACTGACAAAAAAACCTACTATACTAAGATGAAGTAATCTTACTGATGGCTATACGTCGAGGTATCCTCTTAGTAAAATAAACACTTCCAACAAAACTGAGTGTAGACTTTGTCGTGAAGACGATAAAACTGCAGAGCATATACTCTGCGATTGCGTACTTTGAAAATAATTCCTTAATTCGACTGGCGTAAGAAAATTTTCTGGAAGCACAATTACCGGTTTCATTAAGGAAGTAAAATCTCTTGTTTTTTGCCTCAGCACAAAAGATGTTTTCGTGTGGCAGCACCATCCTGCTACATCACATAAAATCTAAAATCTGCATGATACTGAAGACTAAGTATTTTCGGAAGCTTCAGCTAATTCCATAAGAAGTGGCTTGGAGGTATTAAGTCTGGAGAATGATTCAAAAAACAATGTCTAAATTTTTCAGAATTATTCGACCACCAAAAATTTCTCGAAGAAGCATTATCGTATAATTGGCTGTAAGAGCTGTAGTGCTGCTTTGTTCACATACGTACAGCATACAGGCAAGCACTTTGTGAGTCAGTTGCTGATGTAAACATTTTTTTGCCACTTCTGTATAATGCAAAAGTATTTTATACCCCCACAGTACAAATTTAATTTATTTAAGAAGCCATTGAGCTGGAAATGGGCTCTGCCTGACATAAACAATTTGTTCAAAAAATTACCGATCTTGATTTTATCTTTCAAGCAGTGTGCTAAATTTGTGTGGCATCTGGCAAGTACTTAGTTGCTGACTGAATTCAATTTTCATGCGAGTCACTGCTTAAATTTTGTGAGATTTTTAGATGGAACGAGCGCCACCTGAAACCGATATTGAATAATGTTCTTACTATTGAATAGTTGTACTGAATCTAAGATTGAATACCAAAAATGTCTGATAGCACCATTATTCAATTAACTATGTGAATGTGAATGCACCACGTTATATGATTAACATTTGTCTTTTACATGTTTCTGGAATCCTTATTCGATCTTACCCTCATGAATCTTCTTACATTTTGAGGGTATTCAAAGGAGGTCAGAAAGACTTATGTACAAAAAGTTGTGACAGCTTCCGCAAGATTGGGCAATGGTATGTTTGCAGGTTGAGATACAGGATAACAGCTCATATCAAATAAGAAAAAAAAATATCAACATAGTGTTTAAGAATCAGCACACGCAAAAAAAAAGTGAGCAAAAGTTTTTGTGCGTGTTTTTGCAAAATTTTAATCCTAAAAAAGTTAATATTTGCCCATGAAAGATCAAAAAAATAAGTATGCAATAATCTTCTTTAGCACAAATATGTTGTTTGAAAAATAAAATTAGTAAAATCGGCTCAGTGTATTTTGCGTCAAAGCGTTACAAACCGTTAGTAGTAAATACATAAATAGTATCGATAAGAAACTTTAAGTTCTTACTTTAAATTAACTTAAATAATTTAAATAATTAAGTGAATAAATAGTTTTCCTATGATTGCACAGTGTTCATCATTACTGAAAACGGGCAACATATCGCACGATGGCATTGTACGGAAAATAAAGTATCGAAATAAAAGTGAGAAAAAATTGTGCAAAAATATTGCTACGTTCTAAAGTTCTGTTAATATTTTTGAGCTACCATGTACATGGACCATGTACATGGAAATTTATAAAAGACAATGCTTTAATTGCCTCGTACACTGAAAATTATACGTTGCACCTATTTATATCCCATAATAATCACTATCAGTGGCGGATTCAGTGTCTGAATGCTGTTTTGATTACTCCGACGCTGTTAGCGTTCAATGACCTTAATATGTTGAATGTTGCTATTAATCGCAGAAAACCAAATGAAGCATAAATTTTCTTTTCAATCAGTTTGCTTATATTTTAAGCGATATATATATATTTGAAATTGCAATAACAACGATAACAACAACAAAATCGCGTCCCCAAAATTGTTGTCTTAATTTTTGCGCTTAAAAGCCCAAGGGGAGTTTTACTGTAATATTGCCATGTTTTCGTACAAAGTACTATTTGTTGAGTTTTGTTGCTTTTTCCTTACAATCTTCCAGATATATTTTTTTTTTAGAATATGGTCTGTTGTTGTGCTAGCAATTGTTCGTGTTGTTCATACGCGATGGCAGCAGCAGCAACTACCACAATAGCAATAACAAATTCAACAACATCAGCGAATATTGCGAAATTTTTTTCGGAATTTAAATGAACAAACAGCAGCCACAGGCTGCATAATGAGTTTTACCCCTACTTACAATCAGAGTTGTTATTTCCCTTAAAGCAAACCCATGCTAAACATTCTAACAGTGGCTTGAAATTGATATCGATATTAAAAATATCGAAAATTTTGATTTATATTAGGGTTGTTGCTATACGATGTCAAAGGGTGCTGGGAAAATTTGACATGAGATTCTTTTTCGGAAAACTGCTCCAAAAGTGCTTGAAATCAATTTACTTAGTTCCGAAAATTTTTGGAATTTTTATATAAAGGGTGATCCAGTTCTATACTATCATATGGAAAAATTCGATTTCTTGGTTCAATGTGAGTAAACAATTTTATGGGAGGGGCGCGGGCTTATGTACCTTGAAGATTCTATCCGGAACACTCTTTAAAGCATGATAAAAATCACTGTCACGAGACTATCAATTCAAAAACTTTTCACGGAGATTAAGAAGAAAATGTACTCTGCTGCACGTTGGTATCGTTTGTTGGTCTCGAAGCAAAATTTTTGTTTTGTTTTTTTTCTTCTTTGTTTTTTCTTTGTATTGTTTTGTTTTTTTTTTTTGATGTTCATTCATATTGTGCCACTAATATTTAGATAAACACACACATGCAGCGAAAGATGTGTATTTTCATATTTTCATACTTTCATAAATCTTATGGAGCAACAACAAAATAATGAAAAAAACCAAAAAAAAAAAATAAAAACAAAGAAAACAAAAAATAAAACGCTATCGAGAAAATGAAGTGTAGTGGCAAAAAAATTCCAAATGAATGAATTTGTGTTATGTTGGAGTTTGTCGAAAATCCAAGGAATATGAATATTTGGAAGCCTGGGTGCTAAACACTACACTATATTAAAAGTACGACAGTACGCTTACAACAAAAAAAAAAAAAAAAAAAATAAAAATATTTGCGCATTCTTAAAAGTCATAGCAATTTGAAATCATACGATATGGGATAAGTAGAACAAAAATTTAAGCTTGAAAAAATCTTGTGCATCTGATACGAAAAAATAGCTCTGCACAAAAGGAGCTTCAATACATTTATACATAGGGTACTTTTTAAGTTTTGGAAAACGGCAACACTGATACTTTAATCATAAAGTTGACAGTTTTTAATGGTGCACGTGCTGAGAAGATTTTGCCATAAGAGTGATATACCACTACTTTATAGAGACATCGGCCAAAACATGGAATTAAATTGAGAACATTGCAATGATTCTCTATGATTTTCAAAGTGAACTAACTTACCAACGGTATGTCGATCAACTCGCTTCCAATTTTAGTGATAAATCACCATCTCCGACCATCGTATTTCGATGATTTTTTAAATTCAAATGTGTTCGTTGTTCGCTCCAGCACGAATTTAGTGAAGATTGTCCAAAATCAGTTGTTATATCAGAAAATTTCGATGCTATGCGAGAACTAATAATGCTAGATCATCATGTGACTTATGGGCGATAGCTACATTACAATACATCCAGCATTCCATAAACATATGGCTATCAAAAAGATTTCTACGCTTTGGATACTGCATGATTCGAGTGCAAAATCTATTTGAGTGGAGTTCCACACCTCGTACGACGTTGAGAAAGTGCTTTGAAAATGGGTTTAAACTAACGTGACCAGATATTTTTCGGAAAAACTTGATGACCTCTTTTTTTTTTTTTTGGGTTCTCATTTTCACATTCAGATATATTTCAACAATGAGATTTATTTCAGTAAGTTAATTTATTTACTTAAAAAAAGGTTCTCACTTTCAACTTCCGAAAACCCTACCAAAATGAGATATATTTCATAAAATGACAAAGGTTCTTGATGGAGGTTATTTTGAAAAATCAACAAAGCCAATTTCGATAGTAAATATTTGTTTTTGTTGTCAATTCTCAAAATTCTTGTAATATATTAAAATAATAGAAACTCGTCTTAAAAAAAAAAGGAAAACTTTTGAGGGTGCTATCTTTGGCTTTGTTCAAAATAAAATACCACATAAAATTTTTATTAAAATACGTCATATATTCAGTTAATATTCCCATACTTATTTTGGTGAAATTAACATGGATGGCCTTCAGTATAGTAATTTTAATTATGTGCGCGTATATTGAAAGTGCAACGATTTATTATCAAAATTTAAATGTCTAGTGCTGGTCCAATATTTTTATTGTATTTGAGTAAATTTGCGTGCGTTATCTTACAAAACTCTATTGCTCGTATGAGAGGTGTTACGTTCTCATGCCAAAATGTGCTTACGTTTTGCTTAGTACTATTCTAAACAATTCCTTGTAGTTAAGAAAGCTAATAGCTGTAGTAGCTAAACTTTGCTGTTATTATTATTATTTTTATTTTTTATGAAAATTGATTGTATTAACTTACAGTTGGTGGCCAAACTATTGGGAAAAGTACTCAAATTTTTGTATTTTCTAGCTTAACCGAATTTTTTGAGCATATAAATTAGTTTTCATAAAATCTATTAATTTGCTTTTGCTGCTGGTATCATTATTTTTGTTTTTGATAACAGGCAACATTAGTAGTCTGCGTCATCTACTAAATAAGAGAGGTTAAGTGAGATTACTTCTTATTTGGTAAAACATGCTGTTGTAGTTTAGTAGTTAAAGGTTTAAATAAATAATTTTTTGTTCGCCTTTCTTGTCCGTAATGTTCAAATTGTAAATAATGGTTCTCATTGAACGACGGGGTTATAATCGTCCCTAAAGGGACAGATCGGCTGCACTTGACACAATAGAGTCTGATTGCTCGTCGTCTTATCAAAAAAAGGTGCCTGACCGATGCCATGAAGAATAAGCGACTGCAATGTACCAAATAACACTTAACATGACTGTTGCGTAATGGAATCAAGTACGTCCTACTTCTTAAAATAGAGTAGTTCGTGAACCACTGAATTTTTTTTTTAAAAATCGTATTCTACAGGTATACTTCTCTGACGTGTCAAAATTACAACTTTTGGTTGTAGTAGTGGGGAGTAGTTCCACCCCGACAGCCTTGTAGAGATAGCTAAGCACTTGGCTAGCATCATGGTGTGGCCAATGTTCTCAGTCAAAGGCATGGGACTCCTATACGTCGTGGTAGGGACCATAGGGCAGGACGAACACAAGCGAGTACTAGGAACTCACCTGCTGTCAAAGCTCGAAGAATGGTTCCCTGGTGACGAGAGTACCTTTTTATGCACTATTCGGCACCTTGTCATAAAGCCAGGAATGTAGCTGTAATTCTAGCTCACAAAAATATTAGCTATTTGCCTTGGCTGGGAACTCACCTGCCTTGAACCCCAATGAGAACATATGGGAGCTAATCAAACAGGCGTTCGTACTAGAATTGAATACCACAAGCGGAAGTTGATTGAAGCAATCGTCAGAGAATGGCATTACAACACCAAACTCCAACAACATCCAAAATAATTGTATACAGAGCATGCCCGACCCATACAAGCCATAATTACAGCTATGGGTGGAATCACCAAATATTATAATTATTTTCATAAAATTTTCAGAGAACGTAAATATTATTTTTACGAAAAAATAATTGAATGTACACTACGTAATATGTTGATTTTATTATCTTAATAGAATATTATAATAAATAAAAAATACTTACTAGACCTATATTCAATTATTTGCTCAAAAAAATGATTCAAACTAGAAAATGCGAAAATATGAGTACTGTCCCCAATAATTTGGCCACCTACTGTAAATGACTTGCGTAAGCAAAGTGCTTTGAACGTTTTGATTTTTATGGAATATTCCATGCCTAATTTCTGACATTTTCAAAGTATTTGCATATATTTTGCTAGCATCATTCCTAGGATTTGATTGCATTTTTTAATGAGTTTGGTTTGCTTTTATTTGTAAGGGCGTTAGGAGTGAAAGTGATAAGATTTTGTTTATTTTCAAACCGCGAGCTAAATTTCCTTCGTTTTCGGGATTGCTGATCCTTCTGTGCATTAAAAAGGCTATAACAAAGTAAATATACCCTGTGTTATGTATTTCGAGCCGTGGATTCCAAATTTGTTGGCGATCTCCCCACATTATATTTTATTTTATATGTGAGATCGATTGGTCAGTTAGTATTTAATATCTTTTAGTTCGAATTGCTGCAACATATTGTAGTTTATTTAACTATTGTAATCTGAGCAATATCATTGACTTGATAACATAACCTACTTATATAACTAATGTAGTATAAACTTATGTTAACAAAAATAAAAATATGACGGATTTCATGTCAAATGTCTTAATACAAAAATCGAACATAATCGATTGACATCAAACTTGGGCAAAGTATTAGATGGAAATTATGTTTCAAAATATTTATGCTGTTCCTTCATAAACTGACTGAAGTAGAGGGGATAATAATTTGAGATTTTTGGTTGACACCCTCTATTTCGTGTGGATAATTTGTTTTTGGAATTAACTATAAAAATCTTAGTCCAAGTACTTTGCACAGATTTTTAATGGTCTTTTGAACGGTCATAATTATTTTCCAAAAATTCCACCAGAATTTTTAAAGATCAAAAATTAATTTAACATTTTTTTTGAAGATTACTTTTGCATTGCGAAAAGTAATGTTGAGATGTTCAATGCGTAGTTTCTCGAAAAAAAAAACGCTGACTTGAGCTTAACGTGAAAAACCGCAGCTTTCTTTCCAGCAAAACAAAAAAAAAAAATTAAAAATATCCATCTTCAAAAAAGTTATTTTTTTTTTTTGATTTTTAAAAATTAAGGTCAAATACAAGAACAATATTTTAAAAATAATTTTTTCTACAATTAATTAAAAAGTTTTACAGTTTGCTTTCATATTCTTTCCTTATTTCTTGAGTATAAATGCTTTGTTGCACCTCTTCATTATTGCCTTAGGAATTGTGAGTATATAAGATCCTGTATTTATTGAAACGTGAATGTCAGGTAAAAGCAAGAAACAAATTTGTTCAAATTATCTTCATAAATAATTTGAATTTTAGCTTAAGCTGCCTATGAGTATAATTCGCAAATTCTTATTAATTTTAGCAAAGTGCCTGATAATATGCATTATAAAATGCTAAAAATTGCATATGCTTTATAGCGAAAGCATTAAAAAACTTTGTTGCATAAGTTCAGGCGCTTGTTAAAATAAGCGAAATCATTATTTATTTAAATTACTTAATACACTCAAAATTTGTTGGTAAAACAAAAACATTTTCAACAAAATTGGTCAACAAATGAAGAAAAAAATTTCTCTTAAACATTTCTAATTTGCTTAAGCAAACACTCATTCTTAAGCAAAAAATAAAAGTGTAAATGCTTAAAAATGCAAATGAAATCATATGAAAAGCAAAAAGGTTCAACTCTGCTGCAATGCAATCAAAGCAATGCAATGTGACAAAAATGTCAACACACAAACCAACACTTGTGCCGACGCAGAGACAAAAAAACAAACATGCAAACCTACCAGAGAAATACGTCTGTCAGTAGCGACACAACCGACCATTAAAAGTGACACATACGAGTGCAAATATCTGTAACACAGTCAAAACTAAGGGATGAAAATAAAAAGGAGCAGCAGCAGCAGCAAATAAGAAAAATGCAAATCAAGCGAGAAATAAAATAAACACAAAAGCTTTAGCACAACAAAAATTGCTTGTATGTGCGTTGCTTGAAAAAGTCAAATAAAAAAAAAAAATGAAAAAGAAATTCAGCATAAAAAAGCATAAAATTTTTGAGTGTAAATTTTTTTTTCCTACATAACAACTGTGAAAATGCATCTAAAAAAGAAATAAAAAAGAAAATAAAACCCAAAAATAGAAGCAAAACAAACACACAAATATTAAAGTCACTTGACGGACATTTACACGTACACTTTCGCCTACACACAGACAACCACTTATGCAGTGCTCGAAAGCAACTGTTAATGCAGTTAACCCATTCAGTCTGTAAATGAACAAGTTCCATATGAAATCAAGCTGCTGTTTCGCACGGTTTTTTAAAGATATTCTGCAGAAAGTCTGCTGTAAAAATGGTATCATCGATTTTGCTGGATATTTTCCTAGAAAATATCAAGCAATACTTTAGACTGCCTGAGTAGTGTTGTTTTTTTTCCAAGCCAAAATCTACACTGTAGATCGAGCAACAAATTTTGTTGAATTTAGTGATCTTTACCAAATAGCACAATTTTCTGTGTCGCTTAATTGTCGATGCATTGCACTCCATAATTAACAAAACAAAGTGCTTCACTGAGTGTAAAAAGTCAAACATCGAAGAGGCAAATGAAATGCATTATACAATGATCAAGTCCCTTACTAGTAAAGTACAATTCATTAAGAGATCGAGTTGTGCCCATATAAACGGGACAATTGCTTTTGGGCTTATTTGCAAGTAAACAGTTTTGATGCTTAGAATTCGTTTACATTTTTATTTAACTGATTGTTTTAACATTGTTGCTAAATATAAAATATAATAAAAATTCAAATGATCGCCACGAAAGTTTCGTGTAGGACTCAATCCCTTTGATACTTTTTTGCACAATTCGAGCTGTAATTTGGTCATAGCTTGACGAATGTAGATTTCTAAATACTCAACAGTTAGATAATTAAATGATCTTGGAGCAGCACCATATTGCGATATTAGGAGTCCTGAAAACTTTTCAGGCAAGAAAGCTACAACTGAGGCCCTACTCTATAATGCGAAACGAAAAAATGCCAATAAAAAGGCAATGAGATTCGATGCATTTTATAAAATTGCGTATCACATTGTTTTTGCATTGCTTTCATATTGCTTTCACATTACTTTCACATTGATTTTGCATTGCATTACAAAATAATGCAATCCGTTTTTTTGAATCGATATGTAATTCAGATAAAAATTTTAAACTTTTGCCCAAAAAAAGTTATTGTACGACGATTGTCCTGAGCATTGATAGTAATAGAACCTGCTTCATCGTTCTCAAAAGAAATTTAAACCAATGACCTCTCAAGGCCACAATGAAAATGACTTACTTGTGCGAATACAATGACTTTGCTTAGAGAACTTGCAGGTTTTCAGTACCCCATATGCGTTAAACTTTGTTTATTAGCGTATTCACATAAAACAAAATAACTATTTCCTACAAAAAATCATCACTCCTATTATTCCAGCATCCAATCTGCGCATTCCAGTATGCAGGCTTCAACAGAGGATGAGAAAGTGGGTCTAAATGCATAATTTAGCATAAATTGCGGCAATATAAGTCGGAATGTTATTTAATTGATATAATGAGCTCTTTCCACTATTGTCAAACCACGCCCACATTTTGCAGGTGGCTGAAAATGCGGAAAAAATACACCCGAAGGGGGTTTTATTTTTTATTTTTTTGAAATTTGCGATCCTATATGCCCACATTATAGAATCGAGTTTGAATAAAATTCTCCCAAAATTTTAGCTTTCTAGATCAAACCTAATCGAACGGCGCAGTCAGTTTGTTTCCTATTACAATTCATATGGAAGCAATTTTTATTTTTTAGTAAAACGCAAAAAAAAATCTGTCTTTTGTTTTTTGGCTTTTTCGTTTTTTCATTTCAGTACTAATGGGTTAATTATGGTGTGAATGTGTTAAATTCACATTCACAATGTATACAAATACATAGCACCGTCAGTTGTCATGTGTTGTCTGACATTTGTGACAGTGACAGTTGCAGTCGTTAATGCATAACAACTTAGAAATACATATATGTATGTATGTGGTGTGCAGCAAACACACACACACACTTTTATAACTTCGTGTATGTTTTCCTTGCTATTGCCATTGTCACTGGCAGCAGTAAACTAAGCTTTGCACTTCTTAATACTAATGCGAATGTGTGTGTATGCTTTTGTATATATGGGTGCGTGCATGTATTTGTGTTTTAATGAAGCGATAAGTGAGCTGAGAAAGTAGCGTAAGAAGGCTGTGCTTAAAGCTAAAATAAATAAGATGCATAGAAAATATTTACTGTTTGCTTGTGTTAGTGAGCACTTACACATAAGTAAGGCAGGATTTACAGCTGCTCATGTATTCTGTGTTACAACTGGTGCTTAAGACTTGAGTTAGGTTAGTAACATTTCAAGTTAAAAAAACCTTAAAAAAAATTCTTCTGAGCAATAAAATGAAAAATTGACAAAAATTTTAAAGCAAAAAAGCACTCAAAAAGTTCCACTCTCAAAAAGGGGTTTTAGTGGGGAAATAATTTCTCTTATACTGAAAAATGTTTGTGTCAAAAAGTCACAAAACATTTGTGGAAAATATATGCTATATGAAAGTTCACACTTACGGTATTTAATTTGCTTTTAAAAGGAAATTTTAAAAAAATCGTCAAAGATGAGAATGCACCTAAGCACTGAAAAACTGTTGAATATATGCGAATATGTTTTGCACAGCACAGCTTTACTTGAGATACGATTTTTTAGCCAAGGAAAGAAAATACATATTTTCTTAAATCGACTAAAAAATGAAAACAGCACAGACTTGTTATAACACTAAAACAAGAAAAAGAACTCAACGCATTGCAATTGCAACGCAGCACAACATAACGCCAAGTGTTGTCCTGAGGATGCAATCCTGATGATGTACTAACAAACTGCTACTTGTGTAGTTTTCTGCTCTAAGTAAGACGATGTTGATGATGAAGATGAACATGAAGATGCTGATAATGCTAATGGTGTTGATGGAAATAATGAAAAAGGAAAAAAACTAAGCGAAATTGAAAGAGGAATGGATATACTAGTGATGGCATTTGTTTTGTTTAAATTTTCTGCAAATAAATCAAATTATAGGGATAAGAGCTTAAGTAAGATCGCCTAAATATGGCTATATGAAATCAAAAAAGAAAAAAAAAATTAAAAAAAAAATATAAAAAAAAATAAAAAAAAATAAAAAATAAAAAAAAAAAAAATAAAAAAAAATATAAAAAAAAATAAAAAAAAAATAAAAAAAAAATAAAAAAAAAATTAAAAAATAAAATAAAAAAAAAAATAAAAGAAAAAAATAAAAAAAAAAAAACAATAATGATCATAACGTTTTTTAAAGTAATGCCCGATAAAACTCTCGAATTAAAAAACAATATGTTCGTTTGTTTGATTTTATCAGCTCCACTCGAGAATGAGCGTCGCAAAAAGGTTGAAAAAATAAAGCAGCTTTTTAAGATAACCATTTGTTGAGCACTCACAGAACAAACCTATTTTTTCATCTATTTTTTGCTAAACATTTTTATTAATGCCATTCATCCACTGTACGATAGTAACAATAAAGTTCCTTCCTACTTCCTTACTACTATTTTTAATACTAAAAAAAAAGCTGCAGCCGCATTAGTTGAAAATGCTTTTATGCACTGCCCTATTTTGGTGCAACTACAAATACAAAAGCAACAACAACAGCTTTGAATTAGTTGCATAAAATAAATTGGTTACTCTGTTGAAAATTTTCAATTCCTTTCAGTTGCTGTTGCTTTTGCTTTTGCTTTGCTACCGCTTCAGCAGTTATCGCACGCAGTATTGAAGCATTTTTTTATGCTTCTTGTGCTCGCTTTGCTGACAAATCTTTCACTACTATTGTTGTTGCTTTTTTGTTTTGCTCCTCCATTTTATTGTTACTGCTGTCTCGCTCATCGTACAGGATAATCGCACAATTCATTTTGTGTGTTCGCTTTAGCGGACGACACAAGATTTTAAGTAGAATTTTATGCTGATTTAATGTGCAAAAGCGTGAAAAGCAGCAAAGAACAGCGTGCGGGGACAAAATTGCACGCATAAAATGAAAAAAACAAATCGCTTTGACACAGTGACAAGGACCTTGGCTTTATGTTGTCATAAGGCTAAGTGGGCAACATTTTTGTGTTGTTGCTGCCCGAAGTAAAAAGCAGCTGTTGTTCAAAAAAAGAATTTCAATAAGCAGCATCATTAAAAAGCATTTAAGCAACACAAGTGCATACAATTGCTGTTAAACTGTGAAGAGGTTCAAAAATGAGCAACAGCTTATGAAGTAAGAGTTAAAATTAAAATTCAGCAAATATTAAATGGGTAACTGCTACTCTGCATATGAAATGAAAGCTTTTGAGTTGATTTTTTATAAATATCAAAGTAAAATTATGTTGTAGTAGAAGTTTCCTTAATGTATGTAAAATTTTAAACTTTTTCTTCAAAGGAATATATTTTAGTTAAGTTATTTTCCATTATTCTAAATATAAAAGGTGATTTCTTAAGTGTTTGGTTTTTGAAAATTAAAAAAAAAAAAAAAAATTTAAAAAAGTGAATGAAATATTTATTTATAACGATACATCAATTACTGCCATTTACTTATAAAAGATTATTTTATGTAAATGTGTCCTGCGGCTACGCCTGAGGTGATCCATCCGGAAGCTCAAATTTTGGCATACTTTTTCCAGCGTTTCGGCCGGTATCTCAACAACAGCAGCTTTAATGTTGTCTTTCAGGGCTGAAATTGTAGCTCGCTTGTTCCAGTACACGAGAGACTTAACGTAGCCCCACAAAAAATAGTGTAGTGGAGCCAAACCGCATGATCTTGGCGGCCAATGGACTGCTCCAAAACGTGAGATTAATTGCTCACCAAACTCGCCTCTCAATAGGTTCATGGTATCGCGTGCCGTGTGGTATGTGACACCGTCTTATTGAAACCATATGTCAACCAAGTCCAGTTCTTTCATTTTGGATAAAAAAAAAAGTTGGTAATCACCGCTCGGTACTTTGCTTCATTGACAATAACGTTCCGATTTTCATTATTTTTGAAAAAGTACGGTTCAATGATGCCATCGGCCCACAAACCGCGCCAAATAGTGTTTTTTTTAGGGTGCATTGGCAGCTCTTGAACTGTCTCTGGCTGCTTTTCAAACCAAATTTGACAATTCTGTTTGTGGACGTACCCATTGAGCCAAAAATGATATTTGTCGCTGAAGAAAATTTTTCGATAAAAAATTGTATTGGACACATTTCTCACAGAGCAGGAATTTTTATTATAAAATGCAATGGTTTGCAAGCTCTGCTCGTTTATTAGTCTATTCCTGTTAAAATGGCAAAGCTTACTGAGCATTTTTGTTGAAAAACACATGCTAAGAATCACGCGTGAGGTGTCAAAAAATGTGCACTGAAAAAATAAATAGCAAAAAAATCACCCTTTAAATTCAGAAAAATAAGAAAAGTAGTGGTATATTTTAAGGCTTGAACAATCGAATAGCTACACTTAAGGCAAAATTGTCTGAAAACTATTTGATTCAAAAAAACTTCCGGAAAATTCAACTTAAACAAATTGTTGCATTTTCTTTTATATACCAAAGCTTTCCATGAGTAATTATCTGCTGCCTTACGCATAGACAACTTTAATTAAGTGTGCTTTTCCGGCTTGTCTACTTTCACTTTGCAATAGAAAACCTCTTCAACTTTCAGTTGCAAATTCTTATCAATGCAAAAGTGACCTGACAAACTTTTCAACAACTCAATGAAATGAAACAAAATGAACTCAAGTGGAATTAAAATGAATTGAATGAAAAGGAATGACGACAGCATTGAAGTTAAGTTTTGAAGTCAAAACAATTTAATGTTGTTGACACTGAAATGCACTAAAGTTCAATGCAAATACTTCATACATAAGAAATTAAGTCTGTTTATCATGAATGTAATGGAAATATAAAAAAAAAACTTTGATTTCTATATGCTGCACATGAGCTGGACAAGTCGCCTTAATGCATCCTTGTGATTTAATTTAATTTTCTTAATGCGTTGAATTGTTACCTTTGGATTCTGTCATAAAACAAGAAATTTTTTAAAAAAATTCTAAACGTTGCAGTCAGAAATTTCTTCAGGTCTTTTATTTTTCCCATATTTATGCCAACCTTTTTGCTGTGGTAGGTCTTTTCGAGTCATTAAAAACTTATATACTTAGCTGCCTTAGAATTATCTAAAAAATCTTTCGCTTTCGTATTTAAATCAATGGACACGTCTACTGCTCACACAAATTAAAATCTTTGTTGAAATTGGAAAACATCCTTGAAGGTGGTCATATAAGCCTCTGTTAAATTCCACAATCCATTTGCGACCTTTCGCCGTCGATTGATGCAATAAAACTTTTTCGGAAATTTGTACCAAAATTCAATTTCCATCCCACTGAATCAAATCCAAAAATAAATAGGATTCTCGAAAATAAAGGGTGATTTTTTAAGCGTTTGGTTTTTGAAAATTAAAAAAATCACAGAAAATTTGTAACAGTGAATGAAATATTTATTTGGAGCAATACATCAATTCCTGCCATTTTTTTTAAAGCATTATTTCATGTAAATGTTGCCCGCGGCTTCGCCTGAGGTGGTCCATCCGTAAGCTCCAATTTTGGCATACTTTTTGCAGCATTTCGGCTTGTATCTCATCAATGGCAGCTGTAATGTTGTCTTCCAGGGTGTATTGGTAGCTCTTGAACTTTCTTTGGCTAATCTTCAGACCAAATTTGGGGATTCTGTTTGCTGACGTACCCATTAAGCCATTTTCTTCGCTGAAGAAAATTTTTCTCGTTTTCGCATTTCTCACAAAGCACGAATTTCGATAATAAAATTCAATAATTTGCAAGAGCTGTTCGTTTGTTAGTCTATTCATGGTGAAATGGCAAACCTTACTGAGCATTTTTAGCGTTGACACATGTTACAAATCACGTGTGAGGTGTCAAACAATGTACACTAAAAAAACAAATAGCAAAAAAATCAACCATTGTTTTTTTTTATCAAAAATCGTCAATTAACTGAGGTTTTTTTGCAAAATAAACGCAAAAGAAAATGTAAGCCGAAGTGTAAGGCCGAATAGAAACATTTTAAGAAAAAATAAACTCTGAATAAATTAGAGCCTGTTCTGGTTCCGATTTGGTACGGTAGTGGATTTGCAATCCGAAATTGAATGCCAATAGCTCTTCTAAATCTAATTGTCTGAATTTGCTATGGAATCGCTGATATCAAGACTGAGCTAAAAATATATTTCTTATTTGTTCATAATTTGTTTTTTCTTATTCTTTTTCCATCTGAAATTCAGGTTGTTAACCATTTTTTTTAAAATATTTCTAGATAATATAACCTTACCCCGAAAAGAGTTTAATTGTCGCCATTGAGATTAATCTTAAAACTTAAAAAATAGTATTACACTGTGCAATAGACCGGGTCGATTTGCATAGGTTAAGATTTTGTCATTACTTTGCATTGTCAAATTGTAGATTTATTCAAGAACATTCCTGAAGCTGTAGTCATAAAATTTCTTGTGGTTTATAAGTAACTGCTTTAAGCTTTTGATCTTGAAGCAACTTGGCACTAAAAGTGAGCAACTTTTGATTTTTATCCATAAACCACAAACGGCATAACATTTTTTTTTGTCTCCAATAAAAAGGAGTTCCACCGATGGCCTCCTTATAATATTCTTGAACATGGTAATGTCAAAAAATCTAACTAAACAGTTCGTTTTTAGCTCAGTGCTGGTTGACACTTTCTAAGGAGTTCTTATGCAATTTAGTCAAATCAAAATACATCTGTTGACAACTAATTGGAATCGGAATTATTCGTTGTGTTATTGGTAGTTTTTCTCATTTATTTATCTATGTGTATCAGAAAATTTATACATAATATAAATGTAAAACATATAAGCTTAAAAAAAGTACATAATTGAATTCAAATTCATAGCACAAAAAAGCTTTATGAAAGATTTTCTACTCAAGCTTCAGTTTTGACTGAGTCAACTAATTGAAAACAAAAAAATTATTTGCAAAAAATAAAAGAAAAACTTGATAAAAGATTCTAGAAATGATATTGTGATATTGTCATTGCTTGTAAGAACACTTTTTTGACCGCATTTGCTTATTAGCATATCCTTAATTATGGGTTGTGGCCAAAAAAGGACGGCCATGAGTTATCAGGCGATAGTAACAGAGTTAAATTGCTCCAAAAAGATAAGGACTGTCCCAGAAAAAACTTGCACTTTTATTTTTTAAGATTATACTCTACCTGATAATCTTATAGGTCTAAAAAGACAGAATATTTATTCCATATAAAGTGACGTTTGATATGATGTATAACACTTGAAGATAGCACTTCTAACGACAAAGATGTCTAGCAAGCAAGAAAAAGTCCGCGAACTGATTTTGTCCACATACTTGCAAAATCCAGGGTTAAAATATTCAGCTATAGCAAAAATAGTTGGTGCATCAGAAAGAACTGTCAAAACGGTTATTTCTAATTATAAGAAGGGTTTACCTGTTTCACGAAAAAAGGGTTCAGGCAGAAAACCAGAATTTTCTAACCCAAAGGTAGCGGCGAAGGTGAAGCGCCTTTTTAGGCAGAATCCCAACACGTCAGTGCGAGATATGGCGGCTAGAGCAGGTACATCAAAATCTACTGTGCAAAGGATAAAGGAGAAAAGTAAGCTAAAGACATATAGAGTTCAAAAAGTACCAGACCGTTCTGATGAAAAGCAGTTGATGGCTCAGATGCGAGCCCGAAAATTGTATGAAAGGTACCTGACTAAATTTGACTGCTGTGTTATGGACGACGAAACTTACGTTAAAGCAGATTTTAAGCAGCTACCTGGGCACGAATATTATACATCACCGAAGAAGGGGAATGTGCCTAGTAAATTCAAAGAAAAAAAAATTTCGAAATTTCCGAAGCAATATATGGTTTGGCAGGCCATATGCACCTGTGGCCTCAGAAGCAGCTTCTTTGTTACGCAAGGCACAATCAATTCCAAAGTTTATATAGACGAGTGCCTCGAAAAACGTCTTCTACCATTTATTCGTGCACATGAGGGTACCGTGATATTCTGGCCAGATTTAGCAACCTCTCATTACTCTAAAGCTACGATGGAATGGTATGCAAGTAAAAAGATCAATTTTGTACCAAAAATAGCAAATCCGCCTAACTGCCCAGAGCTTCCCCCAATTGAAAGATATTGGGCTCTAATGAAAAGAGATCTTCGAAAGAGTGGAAGGACTGCAAAAAATTTTCAAGACTTCAGACTTAAGTGAAAAAGATCGTACCGCACTGTCGATGAAACAACTGTGCAAAATTTAATGAAGGGCCTTAAAAAAAAAGTAAGAAATTCTTATAGAAAAAACAAAATTGTTAATTAGTTTTTAGATATTTATATTCTGAACACTAGCCATTATTAATAAAAAAATAAAAAAAACCAAAAAAATTGCTGGGTATTTTTTTATAACTAAAAAACAAAGTGCAAGTTTTTTCTGGGACAGTCCTTAAGTAGTATTCAATGCCTTTATAATTTCGATAAGTATGACACAGCAAAAAATGTTCCTCAGAAAAGAGACCTCTTAAGACTTCTGGGTACAAGGATCGTCAAATTGTGCGCAGGGCAAAATTGAATCCTCGCAAGAATGCTGCGGATATTTAGCGCGAAATAATTGATTTATACGATGCACAAATATCCAAACGAACTGACTCCAATGACGAATTTCACGCAAGAGCCCATTGGTGACAGTTAAGCAGAGGAAAAGCCGCATATAATTCGCTAAAACGCATGCCAGTTGGCCGCTCATTAATCGGAAGTATACACCTTTTTGACGTTTTGCATATATTCCACCATCTAGGCCAAAGCGTTGATATACTGATGCGTTCTTTTTCAAAATAATGCTTACGACATTGTGGGTGAATGCTACTGAAATATGAAGAATATTAAAAAAAAAAATATCTACAATAAATAAGTCAGTTTCTGCCATTTTTAAGGATTTTTAAAGGTTTAAATTTAAACTGTTAAATGTCACCTATCGCAGCGTTATCACGACATTATAAGTGAACCTAGTACCATTAAATAAAATCAATTTCCATGCTGTCACACAATGTTATTATATTGAAAGTGCTGTTGCAGTGCTGTTAAAATAAATGTTAGAAAAGGTGACCCTTTTGCGCACCTGTCATTAATCTTGCTCTTTTTTGCACATAAATTAAAATACAAGCAAAAAATAAATTCAAAGCGTTTATAATTAATATATCAGGCTTATAAAATAATTAATATTTATTTAACCGAGCGTGCAAAACATAAGCTTTTGTTTTTTCACACTCACACTAATATAGTGCGATGCTCTAAGCAATATCTAATAAACTAAAGCTTTTTATAATAAAATGACCAACTACAAAATAATTAATTATGTGCACAACAATAGCGACAGCAAAAAACAACATCAATTAGCTGAACACAGCGACACACTTACAAACGTACGCACGCATACACATACACATATATTAAGCGACTTTTATATGCGATCAGAGTCTGTCTGCCTTTGGACATAACCCACCCACAAACACAAAAAACTAAATCACTTTTGTCGCATGCAAGTTTTAGCCGCCGATGATAAATGATGCATAGGCTAAAAGTTTTAAGGCCATTAGCTTAAGCTTACCAGGGAGTTGAACTTTTAAAGTTTACTTCATTGAATTGCAGTAAAATTGAGCGAAAATTCTTAAATTTTATAGTGAATCTTTAGAGAATAAAATTTAAGAATTTTCTCTTAACAGCAAATGAAATATGGTATTTCATTTTTTAAAATTTTTCTAAGCAAAAAAAAAAAAAATAAAATATCTGAAAGTTTTCAGCACTTAATTAAGTTTTCTTTAGCTTAGTAAAATTTCAAATTTTTGCATTGCGATACTTCCATAACAGCTCTGACTTGTGCACCATAAAACTCTATGATTTCCTCTTGGCTTAAAACTGTCTGCCAATGTCTTCCGGCTGCCATTGCTGCATAGATTTATGGCACTGTCAAGTAGAAAACTGTCGTTATAGCATTAGCAGAAATGTTTAAAAAAGTGACAGCAAATAATTAAAGAAAGAGATAGTGACAGTTGAAAATTTCGTATTTTTTTTTATGAATCATAAAGTCTTAGAAATAAAAGTGCAGCAGTATTTTATTAGCTGTCAATGCTGTTTGTAGTATCAGCATGATATATACAACATGATGTACATGCATGTGTGCATAAATGTAAATGTATGTTCATGTGATTTCATTTAATTTGCTTTGCATTACTTTGCTAATTTTTCGCACTAATAAACTTTCAGTTGGTGCAATTAAATAAAAGGAACAGAAATATAATCTTATTTTTTCAAGAAAATTTTAGAAATAGCGCTCAAAGTAAAACATAAAATGCTACCATTGGGCACTTTTTTGAAAAATTAGTTTTTCCCCAAAAAAAAAAAGTATATATTGGGAATAGCATTTTAAAATATTTTTATAATTTTTTAATTTGTTTTCTTATGTTATTTTTGACGCTTAAACTAACTCTGATATTCATTTTTTTTAATTATTTCTATTTTCTTCAATTACCTCTATTTTCTTCAGAACATTTGTGTCAAATGTTGACACAGATTTTTGCCATATTTTTGCATACGTTCTAAGAACACCAAATGCTTTGGAGACTTTCTGAAATATTGGACTTTTTTTTAATATTCATGTTGATTATTTTTTGTCAAGTGGAACACTCCACCAGTTCTTCGCAGTTTTTCAGATGAAAATGCCTCTGTTTCGCTCGAAATTTCATGTGTTCTCCTAAACTATAAATTTCTAGTGAAATTCGCACTGAGTACAATAGACCTGGTCGATTTGTAAGACGAAAAAAAAAGGAAGCCAGACACCGACTCAAAAGTTAGAAGGACCATTTAAAACGATATCTGCGTAATTTTTTTTCGTTCCAAAAAAAAAACCAATGGAGCGCTTTTGATTCTCCTGAAGGTCCTTTTTGGCTAAAAAAAACGTGTTTTTTGCTCTCAACTTTTTTTTCTTCACAAAATCGATGTCTGAATTTGCTTGAATAATAAAGATTGCGTTCTTGCAAAAAATTTGACGTTAAAAAATTTAAAATTTTTCTTCTGTTATAGATATTATTTAGTCCCGAAATTCGATTTTTTCACGTTTTGTATACGGAAAAATCGAATTTTGGGACCGAATATTTTCTAAAATAGAAAAAAATTTTAAATATTTAACGTCAAGAACGCAGTATTTATTATTCAATCAAATTCAGGAATTGATTTTGTTAAGAAAAAAAGTTGCGAGCAAAAAACACGTTTTTTTTAGCCAAAAAGGACCCTCAGGAGAATCAAAAGTGCTCCAAAATGACGCAGATATCGTTTTTAAGCGTCCTTCTAACTTTTGAGTCGGTGTCTGGCTGAATCTATTTTTCGACCCTAGTGTACAATTGTTTTAAAATTGGTTAAAATATTTAGAACACTTTTTTATTTTAACAATTTCTTTTACTATGACGTCATACATTTTTTTTTCGTCTAAAAAGTTCTAAAAATTGGTCAAAAAATATTTTTTTTACTTTATTGAGACATTTTCTAATAAAGGAAACTATGACGTCATACAAGCAAAAAAACTGGAACAAAAAAAAATGTTTATCTCTATATTTTGACCATTTTTAACAAAATCTTGAGCCGGCATTTTGAAATTTTCATGGCATTAAAGGATAATTGATTCAATGATAATTTTTAGACCGTTTACGAATTTTTATTAGAAAAAGTGCGATGCACTGGTGGTGCCAAAGTATTAGCCATATACAGCTGTTGACAACAAATTGAGAACATGATCATTCGTTGTATTATTGGTAGTTTTTCTCATTAATTTTTCTATGTGTACCAGAAAATTTATACTTAGATTTGACTGAGTCAACTAATTGGAAACAAAAAAATTATTCACAAAAATAAAAGAAAAACTTGATAAAAAATTCCAGAAACGATATTGTGATACTGTCATTGCTTGTAGGAACACTTTTTGACTGAATTTGCTTATAATCATATCCTTAATCATGGGTAGTGACCGAAAGTTGTACAACGGACATGCGTAAGTCAATTGTTGAGCTCTGAAAGACGGCCATGAGATATCAAGCGATGAAAACACAGCTAAATTGCTCCAAAAAGATGGTATTCGGTACACTTTATCATTGCGATAAGTATGACACAAGAAAAAACTATTCTCGCAAAAAGGGACCTTGTCAGACTGCTGGGTACAAGGATTGCCAGATTGTGCGCAAAGCAAAATTGGATCCATGTAATACTGCTGTAGACATTCAACGAGAAATAATTGATCAATACGATGCATAAATATCCAAACAAACTGTCGCTTGTCGTTTTTTTGAGACTGAACTCCATGGATGGAATTCATGCAAGCACCCATTGGTTATAGTTCAGCAGAGGAAAATCCGCATAAGGTTCTGTAGCAGTCTTCTGCCAAAACTGAAGGAGTTCGACATAAAGGTTTGCGATTTTACCGATTTCTTTTTGTCATTAATATATGACTGGTTGACGATAAATCTGAGGTTCCAACTCAATTTTCACCGGAAAATCTTAGATTATATGAAAACATTTTAGGTACCTCAATTTTTACAATTAAAATACAAAACATATAACAATTTTATAATCTTAAACTACAATACAAATATTGCTACTAAATGAGCCATTTATATCAAAAGCAATTTCTTTTTAATTCCATATGATAACAACATCAAATTTGTAAGAAAGTTTTTTTTTTAAATCGTTTTATTTAAAATAATATTCACACATTTGAGCAAACTGCAATAAACTTGTGGGCAAACGCAAACACTCGCAAACAAACAGACACAAATAGAGTTATGCCAACGCCATTTTCTATACAGACATTTTGTTCAAATATGCTTCCGACATATTTGCAATAGGAAGTGCTTCGTTAGTGTGAGTATATGTTTGCATTATATACTATGTATGTATGTGGTTGTGGCGCACAAAATGCACATTCCACATTTCAATGCCAAGAAAAATAAAAAAAAATTCCTAAAAAATTTATTTTCTTATATTTTGTGCTCTTATGCTGCCGGATATTACATTGCTGCTGATGGTCAGTTGCAGGCAGTTATGTTGTAAAGTTGCTAGCGATGATAATAATGATGATGTAGAAAACCAAGATGTTCATAAAATCGTTACTGACGATTTGTTGCAAATGCATGCAAAGAGATAAAAGAAAAAAAATCGCTGCAAAAAATGACAAACGGAAACGAAATGTTGTTTAAACATGACTTGTTACAACAGCATCAAAAATGTAGGGATAAAAATTATAGCTTTGACAAAAAAAAAAAAAAAACTAAATAAAATATAATGCATACGTTAAAAATTGTCGGATGTTTTACAAATAAATAAGGAAAAGACTGCATACTTGTCGGTATTTGCATTTTTATTGAAGTTTGCTTTTACACAAAGTTTTTGCTACAAAAAAGTATGCAACATTTTTTTCTGCTTTTTTTTTTTTGGATAGAGACTTTTTCCCCTACATCAAATTGGTTTGTCATGCTAGATAGTGTATCGTTTATGCAAATGAAGTGCATTTTATTTCGTTTAGTTTAAGAAAAAAAAAATTGTTTTAAATAAATGACTAAGTTTGCCTTACTAAAAGGATATATCCATCCAGCTGCATAACAAGTCATTAGTCGTCATATGAGATATGTATAAAAAAGATGTGTTATAAAAGCGCTTTTTTATGTTTAATATTTTGAAATTTTTAAGATACTACCCTTTTTTTTTATTTAACACAATTTAGCTCTTTAGTAATCGTTTGAGTCATATAAAAGCTAAATTCATAGACTATGTATCAGGGCTGTGAAAAAAATCGAATCCATAGATATCAAGCTATGTGGATTTTTCTAAAATATTCAAAGATTTTTTTTTTCCAAAAACCACCACCTATTGCAAAATTTATATTACTTATCTGTAGCATCTTAAAAAGTCGAATATATTTCCAATGCATAAAATTAATTTTTTCTAAGGAAGAATCAAAGTATAACTAGAAATTCTTTCTTTAATTTTTCCTTTTACCGATAAAGAAAAAAATCGGTCAAAGTTTTAATATCTCAAAAACTATGTCACTGAACCTACAGTCTTATGTGACAATGCTCCAGCTTGTTAAATAATACTTATTTCATTTGATATACATATATGTTTATATATTACTGATATCAATCCGTGTGTTTCCATCTTGTTAGTCTTGCTATCGTGCACAAACTCATGTTAAGAACATCTAAAAGGACTTTAATAATATGAATATAAAGCTCCTTCGAAAAAGCAATTTCAGGCTATATGAAATAAGATGACGTTTTTGATGTAGAAAAGTTGATGAAAGCATTCATTGAAATGTTTTTGAACCTAAGTTAGTTACCATAAGCTAAAGCAAACAAAAATGATTTCCCTTAGGGTGGACTTTAAAGAAAATATTAAAAAATTACACTTTCTTATTACAAATAAAGATCACGAAGTTAGTACGATCGCCCATAATACGCAAATTCAAAAATTAAAACTAACAAGGAATTAGATTTGTATTAATTAAAAGTTGCTCATACGTCATGTTAATGTGAAAATTTTGTTCAGCGATATCAAGCTTAGCAAATTTTCCAATTTTAATTTTCATCGCTTAAGAGATAGAAGAAAAATAAAATAGTTTTTGTAAAGTGAAAACAATGTACTTTCCGTCAATATGCTACATTGGCACCTTTTTGTATCAAACAAGTGTATGATAGCATTCTATCCAATAGTGGCTAATATTAATATTTCAACAGAACATTTTTGGTATTCAAGGTTCAAATAATTAAGAATTTTTAAAGTTTTTTGTCCTTTCCGCAAGTATTATCTGACAATTGTCGTAACATTTATTTAAATCACTAGCAATTTAAATTTTTTTTTTTGTTTTTATGGCCACGCCCTTGTACTGTGGGTCGTACTAAATCATTGTGGCAATGATCGATTGCTAGAACAAAAAATAGATGGATCGGGGAAATGTTGTTGAGATCCGAGGGGATAAAGAACAGAAAAGGACTTGACGAGATAAAGGACACAATTCGCGTAGTCATTATAATTATACATTGTTTACAAAGGATACTTAATTCCTGCCATTGAAATATGATAGCACCTCTATTGTAATGTATAAAAAAATGTTGTAATGTACTCAATGTGCATATCCCATAACAAACATGTGTCATAGCAAAAACAAATGGGACACACACATTCTTTTTTTATTTTTGCCAACAGCAATTAAATGTGTCAAAAAATAAAAGAAGCGTTACGATTCACTAACCGCTTGCTCAATGCCATAATCATTTGAAAGTATTTGAATTATTATTTAAAAATTTGACTACTTTCAAATCCAATTATGATACAAATCCGCATAAATTTACACTATGGCTGACTTAAAGAGTAAAAATTACACCTAAGTGAAAAACATTGATAAAAACGCAATTGATTTAACAATTTCCTTAAATTTTTTAGTCAAATATATTTTGATTAGTCTTAAACGCACGAGACAGAATCAAAGCTTCCTAATTAAAGTGCAAGAATATAGAAAATTATCAGAAAAAAATCAATTAATGAGCTTAAAACTTTACTATGCCATGTAATTAATGTTACTCATACGCCACGTAGTATATCAAGTCGACAAGCAACATTAATGCAGTAAAAAGCATAGCTAATGGAAAAATCGCATGCTTGCAGCAATAAAGTGGAAAATATGAGAGCATAAGTAAGCAATTAAAAGTTTTCTTTTTTAACTGCGATGTTTTTCTAATTTTATTGCTGCAGGAAAACT
The DNA here is from genome assembly GCA_949775025.1 of Tricholauxania praeusta. Classification (NCBI taxonomy): domain Eukaryota; kingdom Metazoa; phylum Arthropoda; class Insecta; order Diptera; family Lauxaniidae; genus Tricholauxania; species Tricholauxania praeusta. Next base: position 157,520,569 of record OX459029.1, read on the forward strand.
ACAAGTTTTTTTTTTATTGCTTTCGCAATTTATTTCACATAGTTTGACTACCACAAAAATAATTATCCACATATGAGTTTAATGTAGAAAAATAAACATAATTTAAAATGATATTAAATTTTATTAGTGTCAATAATGAAAGTGTGATTTTTTACGCGTTTTAAGTAGTTTTTTTTTTCAACACAATCAAAGCAAACCAGCAGCATACTTGTAAATATTTGTCATTGCTATTGATGTTGCTATCTCTTTTGGAAATTTTGCAGCAGTCAACATTTGCTGTTGCTAATGTTGCTGCTGGTGCTATGGTGGACATATTGGTTTCTTTTTTTTGTTGGTATTTCAATGACAATTTTAAAACCAATCAATGAATTATTTTATTTGTTGTTTATTGTTAATGGTTTTTAGATGACAACCACTATTTGTTTTTTTCTGTTATTTAGCCATAAAGTTCGATTCGACAAAACATATTTCATTGTTTGTTTTTGATTTTGTTGTTGTATTTTGTTTTATTGATAAAATTAATAAACGAGTATTTGTGCAAACAAGCAAAAATCTTTGATAAGCACACAATGCCAATGTGTTTGTATATTTTTGTTTGTGATAATGTTGAAAATTAGTGCATTTGATGGCATTTGTTAGGTCAGTTGTCAGTATTTGTATTGCTTGGGAAATTTCAGTCATATGACTTCAACTGCAGATGAAAATTTTAATAATAAATGTGTTGATTTTAGATTTTCTTTTATAACATATTTTCGAATATTACTGACATTATTTTCTCAGAAAACTATGTGGTGGCCAAAAATGCTAATTTTTCATAGAGGCTGCGACCATATTCTGTCAGCACTTTTGCTATCACTCGTAAAAAATGCTTTTTAATGGATTAAAAAAACAGCAAATTGCGCACATTGAGAATAGAGCAACTTAGCTCACTACAAAAAGTTATTGTCTTTCGCAACAATTTATGATTTAAGAAACCAGAAAAGTTTATATTTTTAGTTACAAAAATTTTGATAGTATGAAAATTGAATGCCAACAAAAAATATTTAAATTCCGTACCCTTGTAAGCCATCTTATTTTAAGCAGTTTAAAAATCACTAGCAACATTGATAACGTAATGTTCTTGTTCTTGCCAAGCAGCACTCCACTTATGAGTGCACGTATCTTGCGTTTCAACAGTTGAGTGAACTAAATTTGATAACTTGATATCTTCCACATGCTTGAATTACGTTATCACAACAAATCTCTTGCAGCAAGCAATTTTATAATATCCTATATACATACTCACATAGACTTTGTTAGTTAAAATTATAACACACACACACACAGACATATGCAGCATAGACTACATAAAATAAGGCCTTTACCAAAACATTAAATTTTAGTTGTTGTGACTGACAACAACATGTGGAGCAGCAGCAGCAGCAACAGCAACAATGACGACAAGTGAATTTTTGCAAAAAATTTATGTTACCAACATAATTCTAAGTTTCCTGTTTATATTAAAAATTTATTGTTACACACTACATGTATGTACATGCGAAAACACACACACACACAGGCAAGATTATAGCCAGACAAACTGCAACACACACGCACACTTAAATGTACATGAGTAGTAACAACAGCAACAGTCGCTGATAAGGAAGCCCATTTGCTATAATTTTAAGCTGTAACTAGCTGATGTACAGTGGGGTAAATAGATAAAATAATTTTCGCTATATTTTGAATTTGTTCTTCATACATACATACAAAGCAAGTTCATGCACAGTTAAAACTTATCTTTTTTCTTGCGCCAAGAGAAAAAACAAAATAAAGTGAAAAGTGTAGCATACAAGTCTGCGTTTCTTGTATATTTCTTAAAAAACACAAGTTATTTGAGCTTTGAATTTTAAGTTTTTCATTAAATTTTTAATAAAAGGTCTTAATGACAATATTGTATAAAATTTTGTTCATTAAAAGTTACTCAATTTGTCATTTTTATGAGGCTTAGTTGTCAATATATAGACTTTTAGAAATTTAAGTTATACGAAGAATGAATATTTCGGAACCAGTTTTTCGAATTGAAAAAATTTATAATAAAATATTAAACATAGTGGCTTCTATTATAAATTTACTATTCTTTTCAATTATGAAATCAGTTATGAAATTAGATTTTTTTCTTGTTGAAACCTGAAGTAAACATTTCAAATCAGAGTTACAACAATTTCAAACTTTTTTATAGTTTTTATTTTAATTTCGAAAAACAGCTTAAAGTATAGAGATAATACCCTAAAAATTTTAAATAGGAATTTTGAACAGGATTGTGTAAAAATTGGCTGGCCGTAGCAAGAAATGGCATCACTTATTTTAGCTCAATTTTTAGTCTTCCAAAATGTCATCTTTCATATAGCTGTATGCCAACGAATGCCAGAAATTTGAAAATGCATGCGATTGGTGAAGCTGCGGTCACGCTTATGAGCTTCATGAGTTCCATACTAAGCAACAAATCAGAAATCTTTGAAAATATATCGTCGCTCACTTGTACAACGGCCCTAATTGATATTTTTAATTTTTTTGAGGTTGGTCTTCAAGAATATGTAATAAACTGGATTTAAAAAAAAAAATTCAATTAGGGCCGTTGTACAAGTGAGCGACGATATGAAAGTTCTTATTCGATACGAAGTTTGATATTCTTAGAAAACATCTAAGCTCTTGTGTTGATGTTGTACTGCATTAAGAATGATTGAGTGAATTTTGCAGAAATTTTGTATTGAAATTCTTATAGAGCTTGGATTAAGAACTACTCTTAATTTTAAATTTAATTTCTTAAAAGTGCGACCATATATTTTAGTTTTGCTTAAAGCCTCACTTTAAGTATCAGGAGTACCTCTCATGATTTCATTGTACTTGAAAATTTAAAAATTCTGCTATTGTTATTTCGAAAGTATTGAAAATATAAATTTGATTTTCGATCTGTTGTTAAATATTTTATTTTCACTCGAGCTATAGGTCACGAAAAAAATAGTTAATGATGTTTTCAATTACGAAACAATTAAAATAAATAAATAATTGAAAACATCAATGAATTATATTTTCGTGACCTATACTACCGTACCAAGCGAAAAAGATGTATCTCAAAAAAATTCATTTCGAGATAATTGATGTTTTGTTTATGTCAATTTGTTGAAATACCTGTAAAATTGAGATAGAGGAAATTTTCTTAGTAGATTTTATATATGATTGAACCAAGATGCCGAAATTTGAAGTATTTCATTAGACGCGTAATTTCTTAAGCTATCCGATGCCATAAGAATCTCGGATATTTTTTTTTTTGAGATACGTCTTTTTCGCTTAGTACGGCAGTATAGCTCGAGTGAAAATAAAAGTATTAAAAATATTGAACTCTTAACACAAAAGTTCCTCATACGACATGTTTGGTTTCCACTTCGCTGAAAGATATTTGATCCTCGATATCGTTCATAACTATGAGCATAATCAATTTTTGTTCTCCGATGTATGCTCGAATGAATTATAAAAATTGATATATGGCTACCTCATAAGATAACAAAAATTTTAAATATTACTGAGCTTTGAAAGAGTTTAAGCAAGTTAAAGATCATACAGAAAAGTATAAAAAAAATATTTGCGGATAATTAAAAATAATTTCATAAAATTATTTTTTATGTATCGTATAGTATGCCTACTTCTATTTGTCAAGTGTTAAAATATTTTAAATACTTCTACTTTTTCGACAATCGCTTATACATTATTTTTACTCTGCAAATAAAAGCATGAAAAGTCAATTGTTGTGCAATAGCTATACATTTTTTTATTGAAAAATTTTAAAGACTTACAATTCAATTTGTTGGGTAATTTTGGTTGATTAATCTTTGAGAAATTTAGCATAAACCTAAATATTTCTTTATATATTGTGCTTATGTCATTTTAGTCATTTTGAAACTTTTATAACGTTTCATAAAAATGCTTCTTTTTGTTAAAGAGTTTTATTTTTATATTTTAGCCATTACTTTTGAAGTTAACTCATTTTGAATTTTTATTCTATCTCTAATACGGCGTTCTCATATGTTGCGATTAATGTGTTGATTATTAAATTGAAAGTTACAAAAACCACAAAAAATTTAAATTTTTTTTAAAACAAAGAAAAAATTTAATTTTTAACAACAAAAAAATTTAAATTTAATTTTAATTTAATTTAATTTAATTTAATTTAATTTTAATTTTTTTGTACGTTTTTTTGTTGCTGCTACTATTGTAAAGCCGTTCTACTTCATTACACGTTGTAATAGCGATAGCAGTTAAGGTTGTATGTATATGAGTAGCAGTAGCAAACCCGAACAACAACGATGTCAAAAATACAACAAACTCGTATGTAAGTGTGCTTGTGTGACCCTCAGCATGTCAACACTTTCCAGTTGCATCAGTGAGAATGGTTGTTTGAACAAACGTATAAGGTTGCTTTTTCCCATTGCTATCGTAGCTTATTTTTATCAACAAAAGGCGTGGTTGCCGATAAGCTTTACGTGGTAATGCACAAAGCAAATTGAGCGTAATTTTCTAACAACTACATATTTTCATAAGCTAAAATGGAATTCGAAGAACCACAACTTTTTCTACTTTTCGCAGAAAATATGAGAACGCAAGGTTTTTGCTCGTCTTAGTGTTCTCATATACATTTTTCTTTTAAATTCTTATCTTCTATTTTTTTAGTTTGAAATATTTTGAATTTGCTGATTTGTTGGAGAGTAAATAATATTTTGTAATTTAATTTTTAAGTGCTAATAATTTAAAACTTTGAGCTTTCTAAACTGAGTTGCAATAGGACGACCTCTTTGATATACAGTTCTATCGTAGGTGACATTGAAAACATTTTACTCAAATGAATTTTATCTTCAGAGCCGCAGAGAAAGTGCCATGAATATTAAATAATACAAGAACAAGTCCCTTATTAAAACAATTTCGTCCATGTTCTAACTGGGTTGTTATTTAAACAGCTGATTTCGTTGTTGACGCTTGTTTTTATGAAGCATACGTAGTATATTGCTTGACAGTCTCTAAGGCTTGGCAGCACTAAACTTATTTTGGCAGCTTATAATAGCAACAAAAACAACGGTAACAAAGATAGTTTTTTTTTTTTTTTTTAGAGTAACATAGATGTTACACTTGCAAAAAAAAAAAAAAAAAAATGCAGTTTATCTTATGAACGATTGCATGTTAATTCAGTGTTGTAAAAAACTAAGCGCTAAGCCGTTCAAAAAAAATCATGTGCGCAGTTCACAAGTGGTAGAAGTGAAACCTTTAGAAAGCTAAACTGCGATAGAATGAGAGGAAAATGTTTTATTAAAATGATAAAAGTTGACGTGATCTAAAACAGCAACAAATGATATATAAAATTAAAGTACTCCTCGAGCAGAGTATCCGAAAACTATCAGCTTTGAGATCGGATTAACCAAAAGCTCAGACATACATACTTTTGGATATATTTCTTATTTTTAAAATTTTTTTTCGCCTTGTCATAGCGAAGAGAAAAAAATCTACTACTCTCTCTCATTGTAATTTGCTATTGCTTTTGATATTTTAATAGCAAGAACGCTTAATTAGATAACAATAACAATTGCAATGAGAGAGAGTGGTAGATCGTTTTCTCCTCGCTATGGCAAGGCTTTTGATATTTTACTATCAACAACGCTTAGTTGGGAAACAATAACAATTACAATGAGAGAGAGAGAGTAGTAGATTATTTTCTCCTCGCTATGACAAAGCTTTGGTAGTTAATCTGTGCAATGCTTGAAAATTAATTTTCGACGACATTTGCACTCCCTAGTAATTTTTGCGTGTTACTGAGCGCTTTAGCGTTGACTTTGTTTGAAATTTGAAAATGTTTCCTTTCTTATTTTTGAGCCTGTAAAGCAAAATAAAATACACTGAAAAAATCATCCTTGTACGATTTTCATTTTGAACATATCAACTTTATCAAAAATTTTCCAACCTTACCAATAATTTTCGACTTTTTCAATGTCAAAAATGCATGATATACATTACTGGCATTACGCTAACCAAAATCGCATGGGAGAAAATTTGTTCTGGAACGTTGTTTTAATCACTGAGTTTGTTATTTTTGATTTATTTAAATTTTTGACTGCACGGCTTTACGAATGTTTTGTCTAAAAACTTTCTTTTTCTAAAGTCTAAAATCTACTTAAATTTATTAAAATTAAATCTGCGCGCTTAAATTTATGCAAGTAATTTTTTCGTTCTGTGCAAAAAGTGCACATTTTTATCTCAGCACTATAGGCCACATCATTCAACTCCATAGGACGTGGTCGCCGTCGTCGTCAATGTTTTCACCATCATCAATGTTGTTACTTTCGTCTACTTTTGCTTCACTCTAGCGGAAACCGGAAATGCAAAAGCATTTGGCTGACAGCAGTTACTTGAAAGTGGTAGCTGTTATTTGGCATCAACATCATCAGCTCTATCAGCAACCTTAACAACAAAAGCACAACAGCATTGAAATAACTTGTACGTAGAGAGCATTTACTGCATGTAATGAGTTTATAATGCTGTTGCAGCGGCTGTGGCTGCATGCATTGGCTGAAATTGAAAGAAATCTATTAGAAATTTCATACAATACGTCATTTAAAGAGTACGTATATTTTGCACTGAACAGGGTAGTAAACTGTTAAATTATTTTCAATATTGAATTTAATATCAAATTACTTTGGTTCACAAAAATTAGTTTTAGGTTATATCCCGAGATCAACTCTTTAAGGTTTGAAAAAGTTTTGTGTGTTAAACTAAACCTCCAGTTTCCTTCTAGATGCTAAAATTTTAAAATTTGAAGATATATCATAATTAGAGAAAAAGTTGTGCAATAAATTGACATTTATAGTTTTTAAATTTTAAAATTTAAATTTTTAAAACTTGATGTTGCTGGCTCTCAGTCTAGCAATCAAATTTTTAGTTCTTTAATACTTCGTCATATATAAAATCAATAACGAACGCCTTATTCAACGCACGTTTATTGCTACCAAACTGACTGATATGAATACGAAATTGATTGCAGCTTATCATCGGCAGCAGCTGCTGCTGCATCGTAGGCTACAGCAAAGAAACTACTATACAGCGGAGTCAAATTAAAAATAACGAAATTGTTTGAGCAGAACTTTGAACTGAAAAATATTGGATTTATTAAAAAACAGCAAATTGCCAAAAGAGTAAATTTTTTAATTGATAAAAAAGAGTTTGGGGGACATGAGTTCTATAAAATGTATGTCGACGCGCAGTATATTTATTCTGTTATGGAAAGATTAGCTAAGAGCAAAGCGATTAATTGCTGCATCCTTCTTTTAAAAAAGGATTTCAAAATAGAGCCCATTAAGATATATGTACATTAGGGTGATTAAATTTTTTTTTTGCTTGAAACAAGTTGAAAAGTTGCAGGCACACGAAAAGAAAATTCTGGTGAAATTATAGCTCATAATATTGATATTTACTGGTGGCTCATCGAGCTTTTTTGTTTTCCATATGATTTGTGTGGGGAAAAATGCTTGACAAGACATTTGTCTCTATATCTCGTGAAAAAAAAATGTTACATAAACAGGACCTAGCCTATTGGAAAGATCATAAAATTTTCTATAACAAATCTCTTCGCAGCCACCAGTAAATATCAATATTATGAGCTATAATTTCACCAGAATTTTCCTTTCGTATGCCTGCAACTTTTCAACCTATTTCAAGCAAAAAAAAAAAAAAAATTTGAATAACCCTAATGTACATAAATATGAAGAATTTATGATTTGTTGTCAATTTTATATAAATGGTATGTATGTCAAAGCTACTAATGTCTCATATCACTATCTGCAGAGCTAAGACTCATGGGACATTTGGTTGTCCTTTAATTAAGTGGGGAAAAGGCTCGGAGAGACAAAAAAAGTATATTTTTGTGATTTATTAAAATTCTTAAAATTTGTAACATAATTAAGCATCATTGCAAGAATATTCTGCTAAATTTTCATTAAAAAATATTAAAAAATATGCCAGTGGTAGTCGAGAGAACTAAGTAGCCTCAAAAGTAGAAATCAAAATTCCAAAAAGATTTCTTTACTATATAAGTTCATCTTGGATTTGAACGAAAGAATAAACAAGATATTCATTTTTGAATTTTTGGTACAGGCTTAATAAAAAAACTCTGATTTTTACCAAAAATTGCTCCTTTTGTTTAATTAAAAAATAAGTTCGTTCAGATCCGAATATTAAGTATCAAAAAGAAGTGTGTAAAATTTTGGTGAAATCGGTCCACAAGTTTTCGAGAAATTTTGACTACCAACTTAAAAAAAAGTTTTGAGGAAAACGCGATTGAAGTTTATATTTGATTACTTCTTCATATGACCTCTCGGACTCTATTGTCTGGAACTCGAAAAGTTTTGCTTCTAATGATTTTAAATTTTCTGACAATATTCCTTATAACTTTTAGTATCAGAAAAAAATTAAAAAAATAAAAATTAATTTTCCGACCCTTTTCCGCCCTTAAAGAAAATTGCAAATTTTTCCTTGAGATTTTACAAATTACTAGGCAGTGTGTTTATTTTGGGAAAGTTTTTGAAAAATTATTATTAATTCAAAGAAATGCGCTTCCTAGTATCCATACAAAAATTTTAAGAAAAAAATAAAAAAATTCCCAGAAAATTTGAACAAAACGTTTGAAATTTTCTACGAGACTTTGTATGGAAAAATTGAAACTGTAACTAAAATTTTATAGCTCAGCTGCAAAAATTAAAAAAATTTGTAGCTAAAAACCTCAAAAAATCAATACTTCTGAATTTCGAAAGCTGTTTTTCATAAGTCAATATTTTTACATTGCAAAAGTTATAGCTGTTTGAAAGAAGCGCCTCTTTGAGGAAACTGTAGAATTTAAAATATTTTTCGAAGCTGAGTCATATGATTTAAAAATTAAAATAAAATATCAAAACGTTAGCATTTAAAGATTGAATACCTCCAAATCGTAATAAACCAATTGAAATTTGATTAATACGCCAAATAACAAAAACAAGTAGTTCTTGGACACTTTTAATAATTATGGATAACGGAGCGTATGAGTAATCACAATTATTTTATCAATAAAAATACTTTTGCTCAAATAGCTATAACTTTTGCAATTTGTAAGGTTTAAAAATATGTGTAGAAAATGTTTGAGGCCAAAAATATTGTTCTTGAGAACTTCCACATCCACAAAATTTTAAAATTTTTTTATCTGAGCTATAACTACACTAAACTAAACCAAAGCCAAACTAAAGTTTTAATATTTCATTATGGCTATAAAATAATTCAAATGGCTATAAAATAATTCAAACTCTTTGAGATATATGTTAGCGTTGAGATATCAAACTAAAATTTTGCAGGGAACTTTTCTTGTTGTTTTTGCAAGCATTCGTAGTGGGAAACTTGTCTTTATATTAAAAGTGAAAAACAATTTCTTTTGATCCACTTTTACGTATATCAGTTGATTAGAAATAAATTTAATTCCTTTTATAAATTGAATTGTTCAAAAATTCAGTGAGTTTTATGTAATTTGGTATGTAAGAAAATAATTTCAATTTCGTTTGCGTTGAAGTGTTTTAATATGATTAAAAACGTATATAATCCATGCAAAGACAAAAGTTTTTGATTTTATTTATATCCTTACTAAGGGGTAGTGTATGTGCATTTCTAATTGCTTGTGTGTGTATGTACGTTAAATAGTATTAACAAAAACAACAACACATTTGCCAACAGCAAAGCATAAGAAAATAAATAATTAAATTGCATTTTCATTAAACAAATACAAATGTAATCCTATTTGCGCTTATATTTTCAACACAATCCAATTGAGACTTGAATACAACTGATTCTAAAGTAACTCATGCTCATAGCCTTACATTTTTAGTAAATATAAACTTGATTACTCTATAATCTACAAAATAAGCAAGCTAGTTAGTTAGTTAGAAGTCGTGAGCTCGAATTGTGTGTACAGAAAATTCAACATTTTGAAAAATTTCAGATTCAAAATAGAAAGCTTAAGATACATGAACATTAGTACGAAAAGTATTAAAAATAAAAAAAAGGTTTTCTGTAATGTTTTTGAACTTTCAGCTGAAAAAATCAATAAAAACATGAAATTTAAAGAATTTTAATTCCCAAAAATATGTAAAATTCTACGCCGGGCTTATGCTTGCGACCTGGCACTTTTGACATCAGATGCTTACCGATCAGCCAATGCTTTTCGTTTTATCTGACATTTTAATTTTCAATATTTCAGATGTATTGTACAACATTAGGCAAAGCGGCAACTATGCCTGCCTATGCATTTTATTAAGAAAAATGCTTCTGCCTACTTAGACAACCATGCTATCATTAGTTCTAACATGCTTACTAATCCAACTGGGTTGTTCACACTGCTGCTGTGTTAGTGTTTTGGTGATTATATGCTTCCCAGCAAACATTTTTGATCATGAAATAGTCAAACTGTAACCAACGATGTAATGATTGTAAACTATTGCCAAGCAATAGTTCATGTAGGAACAAGTTTCCTTCTTGACACGCGAGTAAATTATAAGCTATAATTTAAAGTTATTACACTGTTATTCATTCTATAACCTAAAAGAGGAGAACCATTGTATCACAATTTGTTTATATTAACATTTGATGATGTTCTTGTACAATGGAAATTACAAGAAAGTTATATCAAACTATGCAATGAAAAATACAAAACTTTTAAAAATGCCCAAAAATATGCAATAAAAATTTTAATTTCAATTTTACTCTTCTTGAGGAGGAATAATTGAATTTAACGCCTCTATGATGGAGGATTCAGTAATCTTTCAAGTGTGCGCTGGGCTTGTGGTAGTAATTTATGTATGTATATTTTCTTGTATGTCTTAATGCTGTGCATACAAGCAGCTGAACGCATATACGTACTTTAACGTGCAAATGTGCATGCATTTGCTAAGAAAATTAGTGGCAATATGAAAGGATACATACTTCTGTGTCAGAAATTATGCTTTGATTAGGTTGCAGATAAACTTGCTATCAAATAAAAATTTAATTTTTAAAGTTGACTATAGAAAATTTAACATTTTAAATAAATTGAAGTCTAAGTCTGCCTTTACCATATGTTTAACACGTTCTCATCAAATGAAATAGTTTATTATTTAAAATGAAAAATATTATTAATTTTGAGGGTATATTGTGATAAAGAGAATTCTAATTTGAAATCTGATGCCAAAAGCTGAAAATCAGTATTTATTGCACCAGGCACCTCATATACAAACCGCAATCCCGAAAACCTCGTAAAAGTCACAATTTTTAAGGGGGGTAAGAGTTTACACTTTCGAAAAATCGATTTTTTTTTGTCTTATTTTATTGTTAAGCCTTCCAAAAATATATTCTCTAAATTTTAAGTCGATCTGAGCAAAACTCTTGAAGTTATGGTCTATAGTTAGTCCCCTGTCCTTTAGTGCAGCTGTGCGGCTCATAAATTTTAAACGCGTTTTTCTCAAAAATACTTTTTCAAAGTCCGTGTTCCCTGCCATTTAAAACTTGGTACACATTTTCTACATATAAAATACCTCCCCCAAACGTTAAGTTAATTTTTTTTTTTTACATTAAAGGGGTTTCCCACCCACAAAATGGCGGAATTTTTCGTGAAAAATAGCAGTTTATTTACACTTTAGATGGGCACCAAAAATTTTTAAATTAAAAAAAAAAAAAAAAATCGGAGAACGTCGAGGGGAAGATTTGATAATACTTTGACTAAATTTTAATGATTTTTGATTTCAGATAATTTCCGACCGAGATGCAGTGAACGCGACAAATAGTATTTTTTCAAAGGCGTTCTGGGGCAAGCTCTGTCACCGGCTTGTTTTGCATTAATTCTGCATCAAAAAATTACATAATATTGTTAAAAGTATGCTTTATAATGTACAAAAAGTTTCAATTAAATTGATCAATCCATTCTTTCAAAAAAAATTCACAAAAAAAGTGTTTTTTTTACGCCTTACCCCCCCCCCCCCCCCAAAAAAATCAAAGATTCTTCCTTAATTAGCATTCATAAAACCATCGATCAGTAGATCAAGCGCTGGTGCAGTTGTTTTGCAAGCGGTCGGGGCTACTTTAAAGGCGACAAAATATATTTTGTTGGAAAAATAATTTTATTTTATTTAAAAATATCGAAAAATTCACCTTAATAACATAACAGCAGACACTACAAAACCTCGTATAATATATGAGGTCACTAAGGTATTTAATGTACGAGAACCTTCGAAACAGTTGCGTTTTAAAAAAATTTTTAAAGAAAATTAAAGTTCAAATCTTTATTTTTTCTAAGTGCTTTAAAATTTAAACTAAAACAGTATTTAATAGAAAACTTTGTTTTTAGTCAAAATGTTACTCTTTGAAAAATTTAAGAAAACATTTTCTTTAAGTGCATAGAGCAGCCAACATTTTTCTTTTAATGTTACGTATGAAATTATTTTCAGTGGATATCATTAGCAGTATTGCAAATAAAATCTTTAATATGCCAATGGCATAGTATTCCACATACATTTTTTGCCATTCAACACAGCATTTCCATACAAATAAGAGCACAAAACGTCAAAATTATATGAGCTATCGTTTCAGCAACTACAAACGATTTTATTGTCGCAAACATGCAACAGTAAAAACTTCAAAATCATCATACCAAAGAAAACACTTCATGTGTAGCTTGATATCGGTTAAATTCGAAGGATTTCGAAGCGCATTTTGCAAACAGCTTCAAATGATTTCTTTATACTCTAACGCTGTATCAATATAAAATCAGAAAAATGCAACTAACTGAGGCACAGTGGAGCAGTTTTTACAAAATGTGCTGAAATCATAATTTATACCACAGTTTTTACACAATTTCCAAGCACTAAATTGATTGCTACACTGTTATTTGCAAAATGCAACGTGCAGCATTATAACTGCGTTGACAATGCTAACAAATTCAATACAATATAAAGATGATGCCGGCAGTAGTAGCAGCATAAAAAAGTGTTTGCCAAGCAACTCCCAAAGAAGAAGATGCTCATCCGCGTGAATATTATGATGAGCGCACATTTAAGTAGCTGATATGATGGATGAAAATTGCAAACGTCAGCAGCACACTTCATTGCGTGACAGCCAGCCAGCGTTTTATGAGCGAACACACACAAATGCTGTTGAATGTAAAAAATAAATGAAATATTTTAGAAAAAAATATAAAAGAACAATGTGTGGATATATGAGTTATAGTGTGCTGTAGTCAAAATCATGTTATGCTGAGAATCACTGTTAACGCTGGATTCACGTATTTCACTTTGCCAAAGCTAAAAGTAACAAGGAATAAAGAAATCGATGTAAGACGAAAAGAAAATGATGTTAATGCAAGCACAGTTGCGTCAAGAATAAAGCTGCATTTGCAGTAGCAGTAATGGTAATTGTTGCATCTGCATTTTAGTGAAAAAAAAAAAAAAAAACAGTGGAAAATAAAACATCAGAAATATAACGACATGAGCAAAGAACAATAGAAATGCTTTCATATTTCGCGTAGATTTCTTAAAGCATTTTCGCTTGAATGACTTATGCATAAAAATTTAATGCATTCTTTTACTATAAATTAGCTTGAAAAGTTGGTGAAAAGGTTTAATGAACTTCATGAATTTTGAACTTAGAGAAAAGTGTAATAAATACATTAATAAAATAGAAATGATGACGGAAGACAAGTGCAAGTGATTATAAACTTTTTCAAAGTCGGAAGAAGAAAAAAGTGACACATAACTCACAGAGAGGCATAGCTGAAATCATTAAAAGTCCAATAGGTCACAAACAAAGTTATTTGCATTCAAAGTAACTTACAGCCTATACCAGTCACAGTTAATGCCAACCAAAAGTAAAGTCATTCACCATATTCTTATACAGTCGTAGTCGAGCCATTCATATTCAAAGTCAGTCACTTATAGTCGAAGGCAGTTGTGGTCAATGTTATTCATAGTCAATTTCAGTCACAAGAAAAGTCACTCACAGTCGAAATAAGTTTTGTTAACTTATATTTTTCCTTAAAACCACTTTAATCGAAGATTTTATAAACTGCTATTATATAATGAATTGAATCTGGAAACTTATCTCTAAATTTATTGAATACTAAAGTTAATTGTGAATTGATAACGAAGAAGTTATATTGTGATTAGAACGTGTCCTACAACACGATATGCACACATGAGAGAAATACAAACAACGTCTCTAGCAGCTTGCGAAATTCACTAAAATTTCAACGTCATAAGCAGCTTATTCCGAGCTGTTAAATCGTGTAAGACTTTTTTTATCTCCCCCTATGGACAGCTATACTTTCGACGTTATCAATGAGTTCACCTATCTTGGTAAACACCGCCGTGAACACTCAAAACGATGTCAGCCTGGAGATAAAGCGAAGACTCACTCTTGCTCATAGGTGTTACTATGGTCTCAGTAAGTAATTGAGTAGTAGAAAACTCTCTCGCCCGACAAAATTGACACTCTACAAGACGCTCGTTTTACCCATGCTACTCTGTGGCGCAGAAGCATTTTTTGTGTCGCAGACTGATGCATTCTCTACGCTGACATCAGCGCATCACTATCCAACGTCTGCGCTGGCTGGGACATGTTGTGCGAAAAAGGTCTTTAATGCGGAAGCCGCTGGGTGACGATGAAGAGGAAGACCATGCCTCCGATGAAAAGAAAAGGCCGAGGAAATCCTATCTACGCTTGGTGTGACTGATTAGAGAATTCGCGCGTGAAGCAGAGGCACCTGGAGAGAGTTTTTGAGTTCGGTCGTAAGCCGGTAACGGACTGTTATGGGCACCCAAAAAATAAGTACCACAGTTTCTTAACTCTTGGCCTAATTTTCTCGTAAATATTCATTTTGACTATGTGCTTTGACAAGCGAAAGCTTTGGAAAAATTTTCTTCAGCCCTCTTTGTCCCCAATTATTGGATCGCAGAAAGTATTAATTTCGTTCCTTTCTCACTTTTATATAATTTCGGCTTCTTGAAAACTTGTATATAGCTCCATATGAGAGAAAATCGTTTTTGATTGAATTATTTGTATGAAACAAACATCAAACGTATTCGAATTTACTTCGTTAATCGGAGAAACTTCTTATAATTACTTTTATCGACGATTTGTAAGTTCGTAGCCAATTACACAACATAAGTTATCGATGTTTGTGACTAGTCGGCGATTAAAACCAAATCGCATTTTAATCTACGATTTCATTGAGATTAGTTAACAAGCCTAACTCTGATAGTTTGCAAAACTTGAATAAATTTGATCTTTCCACGTTGACCTTCGAAAAATTAACTAACACAGAACCTCAGACTCAGATGACTCTTGTATTATTCAGATGGAAATTCAAAGTCTTGTCATTGACAGTATCAAACATTTTTTTTTAAGAAATCGTTCCCATACCGGTTTTATACAACGGCATCATCAAAGTTCGGTATGCATGTATTTGTACTTATTTATTGGAGCAAAAATTTTCCTTTCTTTAAGAGAGACACAAAACCTTAAAATGTTTTGGTAAAAATATTATTTTCAAACAATAGTCATTGGTATTTTTTTTTTTTAAATGAACCCAAAACACTTTTACTAGTGTACGTCCAAAAGATGTTACATTCTTTCAGAATATTCAATAAAAAAAAAGAAAAAGAAAAATTAGTGTGTAAACAGCTTTATTACTACTTGTGAACCAATGTGTATAATAAATAAAACAAATATTTTTAATCATTAAATTCTATGTTTTTTGTGAAATCAACATTATTCAGTGGACTTGTTCATAATAAATAAAAGTTAAAAATGTAATTACGTATTAACGTTTGTTCTTGATTAAAAAGCTGAAGCCAGCAATTCATAATAAAGTAAAATTTCATGTTCGTGAAAGTTTTAAAGCTGAACACTTAAAATGATAACATAAACCACAACTACAATAAGCCGATGATGGAATTTAAGTAGAACATTAAAGCGATTTGTATGCGTGGTTTAAATACACATGCACACATCACTCACATAACTAACGCACACACAAAGGGAATACCTACGCAGATAACAACAGCTACGCAAACAAACTCACACAAAGCATACACTCGCAGGATGCGTGCACCCAACAAGAAAAGCGTAGCATCAGCATTTTACATAAGTGATGCATCTGTGTCGAAGCCAGAAAGTGCTTTATTTAAGCTCACGTTACATATTACGATACAAAGTTTGGAATTCAAAATGAAATAGTATTGTGGGGAGGCATTATATTTCCAACAAACTGTTAGGTTTATAATATTTCTTATAATTTCATACAATTATTTCCCATTGGGTTCTAAACAACTAATCCGAATCTAATTGAAATTTTCTATTTAATCAAGTTGCATAATGTGCTATGAGGTCGCTGCTATTGTGGTTAAATAAACGTAGCAAATGTTGTTGGTATGCTGTAGTTAACGGCTGCTGCCAACGTAACTAACTTGGCTTCATTTAAAAAATACAATTTTTCATATGAACGTTTTAACATTTTACATGAACACAGCAATAAAGTGTATTACAATAAGAACGCATGATCTGTTGATATTTGCGTAACATACAATATGTAGCAGCGGCAATATTATTGTTCGATATAAAACTTTGCTTAATTGCAGATTTTATTAATGTAATTGCTGATGGGTATTTGGCTGTTGCAGTTGTTCTCGCTGCATTCTATTTGATATTGCAATTTTTTTGTTATTAATATTGCGAGTAGTTTTACTGTTTTGTAAACTTATTTGCTTATACTTATGCATCCATGTTAACATTATCAGCATAACACTAGGGAACAATATTTTTAGGAAAATAATTTTTTGATAAAAATTTTCAATGAATTCAGTGTTGGGTGCAGTTCAGAGCAAAATAAATAGCGCACAACTAACGTCTTATTGAAACTGTAAAGTATTTAAAAATATTGATAGTAATGCTTATGCCCAGTACCCTTTCAAGAGCCTAGATTTTTCCAGACCCGTACCAACCCGACTTTGCGTGTGGGAGGAAACAAATTTTATTTTGCGAAGAGTTAAAACCAACTGCCTTAGAAACCCATCTTAGACGAGACGCGTGGGGGCAATGCCCCTCCCCTTGCCCCTGGGTTGGTACGGGCCTGGATTTTGCTCACTGCTATACAACAAAAATGTTCAAAATTAAATTAAAGTCGGAGTATTCAACTAATTAAATTAATTTATTTGCAAAATGTTCCCTCTTTAGCTGAGAGTCATTACTGACTCCGTTTTATTTTATCAGAATACCATTCGATGGATATAAATTTAGGTTTGGAAGAGCTGTTGTGGATGTTTTTTTTGCAGAAAATTCCTGCTATCTCAGAGCTCACTTTTGTGTCTTTATTTTTACTAAAAAAAAAAAATATTTATACTATATAATTTAAACACTTTGATTATATTAAAAACAAGTTACCGGACCCCAAGCAATGAACCTAAAGAAAATTCTCCCAAAACTTTAGCTTCCTCGATCAAACTTTTGGATGGCGCAAGAGAAATATTGTGAGAGTTGTTTTTAGGTTCAATGCTAAAGAATTGCAAAAAAAAAAAAAATATTAAAAAAAGTTTAAAAAAAAAAAAAAATTAAAAAAAAAAAATTGAAAAAAAAAATTAAAAAAAAAGTTAAAAAAAAAAAATTAGAAAAAATTTAAAAAAAAAAATTAAATAAAAAATTAAAAAAAGAATTAAAAAAAAATTAAAAGCAATTAAAAAAAAAATTAAAAAAAAAATTAAAAATAAAATTAAAAAAAGAAATTAAAAAAATATTAAAAAAAAAATTAAAAAAAAAATTAAAAATATAATAAAAAAAAAATTAAAAAAAAAAAACAAATTAAAGAAAAATTTAAAAAAATCAAATTAAAAAAAAAATTAAAAAAAATTAAAAAAAAAATTCAATAAAAAATAAAAAAAGAGATAAAAATTTCAAACAACCCTACAGTGCTATTAAAAAATCGCTGACCCACGCCTGAAACTTTACACAAAATCTTGCTGACCAGTGTTACGTTTAGTTTTCTAACTTTAACGTTATGTGCTCATTGACTCGCTGCTGCTTTTGTTGTAGTTTTTGTTTATTCATTTTATTTGCTCACAAAATGTTTAGCAATTAACTTAATCATTGTTTAATTGTTTTTGTATATCATGAATTCATCATCAACATCATCAGCAAATATGTCAGCTGTGCATACACAACACACACACACACACGCGCTCATATGTGGAATGACGGAAACGGAACCAACAACGCAGGAAAGCAAAATTCAGTCGGAACTGCTGTAGCACGCAACAATGCGGCGGATTTAAAAAAAAGTAGAAAATAAACTAAAATGTTGATGATGACAGCATGTAATATTTTTAATTAAATGCGTTTTATTTAGTGCATTTAATTAGCGCAGTAAACAACAAGAGAATGTAGAAAACAGTTGCGATTAAATAAAAAATAAAAGTTGTGCTGGGGGCTTTTATTACTACTAAATTACTTTTATAACAATAGATTTATTTTTTCATCTCCTTGGATAAAAAAACTTTTGTTTCACATAGTTTTGTTCAAGTTATAAAAAAGTTTTGTAATAACATTTTAAAAATTTAATTAAAAGTTCTGCGTTAAAGTTCGAAAAATTTTCTATTTCCAATATATTTTTAGTTTGCTTATGACTTTTTTTTCAATTAAAATAATTTCAATTATTATGTTTTCTTTTATAACATATTTTTATTTAATAGAAACATGTTGTTTGTTTCAAATAAATTAATTTCGTTTGTGTTGTTATAAACATAGATAGGTTTGCAGATCTTGCAAAAAAATAATTTTATAATGGGTGATTTTTTAAGCGTTTGGTTTTTAAACATTAAAAAAAGAACAGAAAATTTGCAAAAGTGAATAAAATATTTATTTGGAACAATACGTCAATTCCTGCCATTTAGTTTTTAAAGATGATTTCATGTGAATACTGCCCACGGCTACGTCTGAAGTGGTCCATACGTAAGCTCCAATTTTGGCATACTTTTTCCAACAATTCGGCAGGTATCTCACCAATGGCAGCTGTAATGTTGTCTTTCAGGGCTGGAATTGTGGCTGGTTTGTCTCTGTACACGAGAGACTTCACTTAGCCCCACAACAAATAGTCTAGTGGTGTCAAATCGCATGATCTTGGCGGCCAATGAACGGCTCCAAAACATGAATGTAACGTTTCTTAAAATTCAAATCCTTTAGAGTAATGCCAACTCTTAACATTTTCTTACGAAATTTTAAACACGATTTACATATAAATTCTCTCTCCCGCAACTGTTAATTAAATCTAATTGCTGCTGCAAATCTTGTTCCATCGGCATAAATTACAAAATTTATTAACTAACAGCAATTAAAATGTAAATTTTAATTAATATCAAATGTTTGGCAACAGCATCATAATGAATGTTTAACACTTTATTAAGACAATACAAATTTCGTAAAATCTGTGCCAAACTATAACTAATAACTTAAGTAAAATTTAACTTTTAGTAAAAGTCAAAAATATCAAATGTCGTCGTCGTCGTATCCTTAAGAAAATCAAATTCATAAACATGTGTGCGTTGGTATGTTATTGCTACTGGTATTGGTGTGCCATGATGGCGTGCAAGTCGAGCATAAATGAAATGAAGTATCAACAACGGAATTAACATTGTTATCAACAGACACAATTAATTAAATCAAAACAACAACAACAGCAACAGCAACAAAATGAGCATTAGCAACACCACCAATCACTGGCAACAACCCAGTGGCATGGCATGACATATGAAAAAAAAATAAAAAAAAGAAAAACTGATTTGGTAAATTTCCTGTTTCACACTTCAAGCGAAAAGATTATTAGCAAAAATATCAATGATATCTTTTTATACGCAATTTGGCACCACACACACTTTTTGGGCATGTGCGTAAGTAGGGTGTATCAAAATAAAATTTTTTGATTAAAAATTTATAAGAAAGATTTTTTCCGAAGAAAATAAAATTCGATAAAGCAGCTTGGAGCTATGTTACTCATATTGAATCGGGAAAATTAGCTAGCAAAATCGTCCAAAATAGCTTAGAAAAATTGGACCTACATAAAATGAAGAATTGCCTAAAATCGCAAGGAAAACTTCTCTAAAAATTAATGAAATGGGGCCTAAAAATTGAAACATCGTTAAAAAAATTCACTGTAAAAAAGTAATATTTTTGAAAACTCATCAAAAAAGGAAAACAAAATTCAAATTTAACTTCCGAGCAAAATAATCAAAAAAAAACAAAAGGTTATATTTGCCAAAAATATCGCTTGTAAGTGGTTTATTTTATTTTTGATGATTTTTTCCTTGATTTTTTTTTTTTCGAAATGCATTTTTGTATAAACCTTAATTTAGTTTTTAATTTTAGCGTACTTTTACTAAGAAGTTCACCAAGAACCAATTTGAAAAAAACGACATAAAAAATATGATTGTTGCACCAAGGACTTGGGTTAGTAGTTATATGGAATAAGACGACATTTTGAATAAAATGTTTCTGACAATTTTTAATCATTTTGTGGAATAATAATTTGGACCAACACCCAAAAAATGCATAAGTTTTGGGAACTATTTCTTAAGAAAAGATTTGATATTTTTATTTAATTTGAAGTAATATTTACTTAACTTTGTTTTCATAAGAAAAATCTGAGAAAAAACGAATTTTTTTCGTTCGTTGTTTCTGCTTTACACTCAGGGTATATTCGCTTTGTCTTTCCGTTTATAAGTTCGAACCGCAAAGAAAGGGATGATTCAGGTATATAAGACTATTTATATGTTCCTTATCAGCATCATCACCTGAGTTGACATAGCCCTGTTTGTCTATATTCTTGTGGGAAATGATGCGAGATATCGGTTCTTGAACACGCTTTCTGCTAGTACAAAAAAAAAACTTAAAACTCGCTTTACAGCATCTTCATTTCGCACGAATGCTGTGGATTATCTGAAAAATTTTCGGAAAAATTTAGACAAATTTTGACAAGAGCACGCAGCCTCCAATACAAGTGAAAACTATAACACTTGAAAGTAAGGCATCGCATATTTTAAAAAAATTATCAAAACTGTTCGAACAAGCACCAGATAAAAATTGAGTGCATTTTGGCAAGTGAAAGTAGCAACTACGATAGAAGAAAATATTTCAAAATGCTATTTTAAAACGTTCATATAAAGTAAGGAGCTCGTTCAGCTCTAAGAAAAATAACAAAAAATATCCAGCTCTTCTTGAGCCCTTTTTGCGGACTTTTTTTTTTTTTTTTTTTGTTTTCAACGCACTTACTCAAGTTAAATAATTTTGGCTTGTGATCGCCGAAAGCTTTTTGTTAGTGTAATTTTTGTCTTCAAGGCGCCAGCTCTTTCCTTTACTCAAGTTAAATAATTTCATTTCGCTATCACCACATGCTTTTTGTTAGTGTAATATTGTTTTCAATGTACTTAAGCCAAATAGTTTTAGTTCACTATAGCCGAAAGCTTTTTGTTAGTGTAATTTTTGTCTTCAAGGCACCAGCTCTTTCAGCTCTTTCCTTTACTCAAGTTAAATAATTTCGCTTCGCTATTGCCGCATGCTTTTTGTTTGTATAATTTTGTCTTCAACGGACTTAAGCCAAATAATTTTTGTTCAGTATTGCTTTTTATTTCTGTATTCAGTGCGCCGGTTCGTTCAGCTCTTTCCTTTACCCAATTTAAATAATTTCGCTTCGCTAGCGCCGCATGCTTTTTGCTAGAGTAATTTTGTCTTCAACGCACTTATTCAAGTTAAAAAAATATCGGTTCGCCATCACCGCACGCTTTTTGTTTGTGTAATTTTGTTTTCAACGCACTTACTGAAGCCAAAAATTTTTGGTTTACTATTGCCGAATGCTTTTTATTTGTGTAATTTTGTCTTTAAAGTGCCATTTTTCTTTCCTCTCGCTGTATTATTCTTTTTGTTTGTGTAATTATGTTTTTGAGTCGCTTGTTTTTTCAGTTCCCGCGTTTGGTTTTTTATAATTTTCGTTGGCACCATTTTCTTTCCGCAAAACATTTTTGAATTTCCTACCCTGTTGTAACTATCTCCAGAAACAGAATTTTGTGTGCATGTCTGTTATAAAGTAATGCAATCAAACTTCACATAAATTCTGGAAATGGCTCGGGCCAGCTCGGAAAAAAAGTTGGATGTGTTTCGATAGAAGAACGTGGCAATCTCGAAACAAGCACCTAATATACCTAATTTTCACTCAATAGCTAGAAATTGTTCAAACAAGCAGAAGCCAATAAAAGAGCTGAAGACTCTGTACTAAGTAAATGTACACAAATTCAATGTCAGAGAATTTTGTGAGCCAAAAGGTGGCTTTTAAATAAAACTTAAATTTTAGTTTAAGGTTATTATTTCATTAAGTTCAGGCTGCATTTCTTTTCCTTCACACGGCATTTCATTTCATCATCTAAATTTGAAAATTTTCCCTAAGCTTTTTGGGTTATTGTGATTAGCTTTAATTTTCCTACACTCTACTCAAACATATCGTATAATAAGTGACACCCTAACTATATGTATGTGCGCATTAATTGTTGCGAATTTATCAGCAATACACGCACATAATTACAATTAACTGCAGCTAATGTAATGACACTTAAAATCATTGACTACAATTTTTTTTCTTTTTGGTCTTTTATCGTTATTTTTGCTACTTTTTGGCTACACTTTCTGATAAGCCACTTGAGACATGACAGAAGTCTAACTTAATGAAGTTACACTTCAACATAGTAACGTTTATGTATATGTGTAGCTGTAACTGTGTTTGTGCTTCAGTACGAAGCATTTTATTTTATTAATTGCACGTTAGACGCTAACAAATTCGTTAATTATGGCCAATATGTCAGTGCAATTAATTTTTATCACTTTTTGCTTTCAACACTTAAACATTTGCATTAATTTCCTGAAACAAAAAAGGAATTTTAATATTTCAATGTTATTTTGATATTTAGTAAAAGTGCTCTAGAGTGCAATAATTTTTATTGTAACGCCAGCTTATGAATGAAGGATTCATTCCATTTCACTAATTAACAGAGGATGGTGCAAAATTTCACTTGATGTTAATTGAAAGCTTCACGTAATTAGATGTATGTTACGTATACATCATTTAAGACGTTATTGCTATTACGTGATTAAAGTGAAAATCATAATTTGTAACAATGTTGCTTGGATGTAGGTGTATGTGGGTTGCGTAATTTAATGTTGCAAATGCGTCACGTAATTGACTTAAGTAAAATAGAACTTGTATCATTAAAATGCGAAATTATAGAGAAAGAGATACTCAAATACAAAGCCTGCATTAAGTAAATTTTGAAAATTTTTTTTATAAAAACTTTAACAGAATTATTATATTTGTACTCAAAGGCTTTTGTCACAGGTTTCTTTTTTAAAATTTAAACAAAAAAATAGAACTTAAAATTTATAAAAACTCTTAATGGAAAAAATTATTTTCATCTATCGTATTTTTCTATATTAATGTTTTGACTGCCATATGAGAATATATTGCGTCAAAACCAAAAAACATAACAACAAATATTTTTAATAATAATTTTTAACAACTTAGCGCATAGTAAGTATATAATTTAATGCATTCAGTTGCTGCCATATAAAACCCACTTTTGAAAAACAAAAGCAATAAGAAAACTTAATTTTGTGCCCTCATAAATCATGCACTTAAAGGCAATGCCAATACAGTGCATTTAGTGTTGTGAAAAAATAGAATTAAAATAGTACTCAGAGTTCAGCTGCAGTGGAAACACTAAAAGAAATTAACGCATTTTTTAAATATTATTTATTTTTTGAAAAGGCTTAAAAGTAACGATTTCTTATTTTTATTAATAGATTAATCATAACATAATCCTTAAGCAGGATATTGGCTGATCATTTATGTGGCATAAAGTTATAGAACAAAAAATCAAAATCAAAGAGGTAATGAGCCTATGCATATGTGCATAATCTTAAAGATTTGTGGTTTCAATATCAGAGACAAAGTAAGCCCTTTTAAAAAACTTATACATATACTCAGCATTCCTTTCTACTTCCTCAGCCTCATTTTTAATAAAAGTAGTTAATGAGGAAAAATTTGTAATGTCTGCGAAAAAAATATATTTCATTAAAAAATATGAAATTTTTTAATAACAAAACTACTACAGAGTTCATCACCCCTAAAAACAAAAAATAAAAAAAAAAAAAATTATAAAAAATCTAAATATTTAAAATTTTTGGTTTAAATTAATTTACTTAATATAATGTAATTAACTAAAGCCAGAGTTCGCCCAGCTGTTAAAATTCAACAATTATAATGACAATACATACATACATACAATATCATCAAAATCGCTCCATTAGTTTAGCTGTGAAAATGCAATTTCTGGTAAGGGGCGTGCCACAGCCCATTTAAAACAAATATTTTTTCGTGGTGTTCAATCTATCTCTGTACCCGAATTTCATCAAAATCAATCCTTTAAATAAGCAGTCGAAACGTATTTTTTTTTGGTTTGGGGCGTAACACACCCCACTAAAAAATATTCACCCCTATCATGAATATCCGGAGAAAAACGATTTTCTCAGATTTTTCTGTTTCTCGAGAGGAGAATTTTGCGATCATAAATAATTGCGGATTGGAAACTTCATATCCAATCAGTGCTGCCGAAATATTTCCCATTACTTCCAATCAATCCGAAATCACGGTTGCATTTTTCATATTTGACACTAGCTTATCTGTCAGCTAAACAATTTCATAAATAAAAATGAAGTGCATTTATCTATATCACAAAAAAAAAAAATCACCTAAACTATAGTATAGCATAGCTTGATTGTTTGCCATCTACTCCTTTTCATGAAGACTTTTACTGTATCCGAATTGGATTCCATGTACTGGACCAATAAAAGTAATTGCTCTTTGTTTGTGTTGCTAGATCTTGTAAATATGTTAAAAAAATCTTTTTATCAAATAAAATAACAAAATATTGCTAGCATTGACTCTTTCCTCATTAAATTCCTCGCCAAAAAGTTAGAGAGCAAAATTTGCGTAAGACTTCAAAAAATGTTCCCCAAAAAATTATTGCCGATAACCTAATTTTCCAGGGAATTTGTTCCTATTCCCTAAAAATCTTCCACGATCGCAAAACAGGGGATTGGAGAAAAAATCCGAAGGATTGTTTATTCATGATAGGAGTGATTACTTTTCCCTTGAATTCACTCCATCTCTGTACCAAATTTTATCAAAATCGCAATAGCGGCTCAGCCATGACAGCGTTTTCCCATAAGAGATGGTGCCACGCCCGGTAAAAATACAAAGGGTTTTTAATACCCAACTATAATTTTATCAAATAATCTTTGCTATCATACATGAGATCCATTCTTTACATATTTGTTTATCAGATAATTTTTTCCAAACATTGGGCGTTACTGCGTCTAATATGGTACATTCTGAAGTTCCAATTCTCGATTGCACCATCGAGCATTTCGAGCGATATTTGGCGAATGACGCGAGTAATGTTGGCTTTCAATTCCTCAATCGCCGCCGGCTTATTCGTGTTGACTACGAACTTTACGTGCACCAAATGAAAAAGTCAAGACGTGTAATATCGCATGATATATGATGGTGGCCAATTCACTTTATCATGGCAAAATATCATGTCAATTTTGAGAGAATTCAAAGTTGAGTTTTTGAATGAATTTAGTAAATGTCCACAATTTGCAAGCATTACTTTGATGTTAAACGTTCTGTAAAGAAATATGAAACAATACTGAACAAAAATATCATGACAGTTTGACACGACTCTCGTGTGATCTGCGATAAAATCCATACTGAAAAAGTACCACTAAATAAAAATTAAGAAACGAGTGGTTTTTATTAATTTTTTTACAAATGTTGTTTATAGTGCGATATTTTTACTATTTGGGCATTTCGATAAAAAATAATATCCCCGAAGACACTCAAGTTTTTCTTAATATTTCACTACACATCTCAAGTTTTTTTTATTTATAAATTTTACTGAGATTTCTCAAAAATATCTTCAAATGAATATCAAGTTCGTGCTAGAAGTTCTTGTAAATTTCAACATCACTACATTCCAAAATAAAATTCATTTGAGCGCGACGCATTAGCCAAGAGGATATGAAAATCAGTTAATACGAAAATGAAATTGTGCGCAATAATATGAGTTTTCATTTCATGTTTTTAATTTTCTTCTCCTTCATATACAATTTTTCTTTTTCGTTTCACTTGGTTTTTTTTTGTTACATGCCCATATGGGTACATATAACTTTTGTAATATTTCTCTATTGTTTTTTGGAATCATTTTTGTTATATTTTTTTTTGTGCTGTTCCATTCTTTTCGCAATAAATTCAACGCAATTTTGTCAGTTATTATTTTCATGCTTATTGCGCTTATGAATATTACACACTTTGCGTTATGCAGCAAACAATACAGAGTACTTTATGCGCTTAACGCCATAGAGTAGAGCAAAACTGATTACAATGGAAGCAGAGTTTTTGTCTGCGCCTAATGGTGTATCCTTATTTTATAAAGCTGATTTGCTACTGAAGCATATGCGATTACATACGCAGAGATAAGTACGAATACTTAAGTGAATGTGTATACTAATGAGATATGAAATATGCAATTTTTTTCTTTCTTTGGCTGAGCTATTGTGCGCTAAGCTTATAAGCTTTTCAATGAACATTTTTTTTTGAATGAGAAAACTTTTATTAGCAAATTTCTTACATATAAAATAATGAAAAGATTTTGCTTTTTATTGTATGGAGTTTTGTGTGAGTGAAAAATCGCACCTGAATTTAAAAAAAAAATATCTTCAGAGTAGTTTTTTGTTTGCCCAAAACTATGCCAAAATTCTTTTAAAAATCTGTTTCTATCTCACTATCATTTGGCTCATAAATATTTATGATCGCGCTCACTATGTTGACCTCGAACTTTTTGCTTTGCTATTTATTTGTTGGTATAAAATTTTTGGCCTCAAACAGCATGCTATTAGCGCTTGAAATGTGTTTCAAATATTTCATCAAATGTAAGGCACTTGAACATTTTTGGCATTCCTTCAAATTGCTGTAATTATACATGATTTTGTTTAGATTATAGCGCTTTTTGCCATCAAAATGAAGTCATTACAAATACAAAGATTAGTACTAAAACAGATAGCAGTCGTATTTATATAATAAACATTTTTTTTTATGCACTGTTTTCAATTTCATTGCCAATTTCCTCCTAAACAGCTCGGAATGTACTAATTAAGTTAACTTGAAAATTCCCATAAAAAGAAACTCTGTATAGAAATTGAACTCAATTGCTGCTGTTTTGTGCTTGGGCGTATGCTGCTTAGTTGAGTTGAGTTGCGTTGCCAATTGATGAGGGCGTTGCGACAATTGTTGGCAGCATAATTGCTGCTTTTTGTTAACTTTAATTATATGTCAGTGTTATATAATATAGAGAAAAAAATGTGTTAATGAAATATATTATTTTATTATATTGCACTTTAAGTTGGCATACTATGCTATTAAATAAACATTTCATCCAGCTTTTATTGCATTTTTTATTGCACAGATATTCCACCTAATTTGACAATAATTAATTGCATTGCAATTTAATGCTCACTTCTTATTTGCATTAAATTATTAAAATTATTTTTTAACAACTTGATTAAAACTTTATTATATAATTGTATTTATTATATAATTGCTGCTGCTTTTAGTTATATTTTATATATGCATTAAATTATTAAATATCAATTTTTTAAATTGTACATGAAAATGAAAAAAAAAAAAAAATGTCATGGGAAATATTTTTATTAAAAATTATTTTAATCAATTTTTATTTGTTATAATTTTTGTTGTTAATTTAATTTATGTTTGAATAGAATTGTCAATTTATCAAACCATTCTGTTTACATGAAATAAAACAGAAATCTAAAAACTAAACAAAAAATAACATAACTTTGCGCAAGGTTTGGTTCATTATACATATATTATACAATATAGTAGAAGACCGATAGCATGTTTACATAAAACAAAGCCAACAAAAATGTTATATGTACTTTAAAATTAATTGATTTTGCTGAAACCAATTTTGGTTAAATTATGAGCATAGAAAATTTTAAAAGCAAATGTTATTGAAAAAGTCCTTAAGATATCGCATATTATTTTTATGTAAATCTATTAGCAACGGATAATTTTGTGACGCATTAGATTTCTATTGCGTGATATTTTAATCGCCAGTTATTTTTATAGCTTAAGATTTTCATCGCATGACATTTTTGTTACAAAAAATATTAAAATTTTCTTATTGCATTTAAAGTACTTTTTCTATGTATTAGTTAGAAATTTTTAAGATAAAAACCTTATCTCGTGATAAATTCTTCTCGGTTTTTTATTTTTTAATGAGCTTTTCGCTAGCGCCATTTTATTCCTTCGTCTTTTTTGTACTATAAAATGTCCTTTTCTTAAGACTTTCATCACTTAACATTTTTTGTCATGAGATATTTAAAATATTTTTTATATTTCTCAGCATTTAAGCAGTTTCAGTTAACAATCGAAATTATTAACATATCTCTTCACACAAGTTTTTTCTCTCATGAGATTTTGACTAAAAAATACTTTTATCTCATGACATTTTTGTGTCTTAAGAGTTTTATTGCATACATACATACTTATTTTTGTGATATAAGAATGCATTTGTTTTCAACACTGGAACTGTTTTTTTCTTCATCGAATTCCAAATTGTCATCTTGACCAGCGCTGCCACTTTGCTACTATCGTAGCAAATTTGCTACACTTAAGCAAAAAATAACACATTTGCGACTTTGCTACCCACTCTCATCAAATGTATCAATTTTGCTACATTTTTCCCATTTCTATATAATTTTGTATTATTCATATAATTTTTCTTAATTTTTCTCCTGCAATTTTTTAATTAAACACATTTTCCAATTTATTGGCAACTCTGTATCAGCACTAGCTGAATTGTGAACTAAACAAAGTTTTCATGATTTATAATGCCAGTTACTTTTCAAAAAAATTGCTTGCTTTGCCACACAGCAGTGCATCTGCAGAGCGAATTTTTGCAGACCTCAATTTAATAAAAAATAAAAAAAGTAACTCCTACAAAATAGATACCATAGATTTTATAATGGCTGCAAAATGTTTGATCTCAAATAAGGACACTTTATGGATGCCTTAAATAGATTATAATCAGATGAATTATATAATATGTTTATGAACTATTAAGCCCAATTTCCATGTGATCTTATCTTATCTTATCCCATATCATTGATATCAAATCAAATTTTTGTAAGAAAGAAAAAGCATGCGAACAGAACCTAATGCGCTTGGAGAATGCGAGAGTGAATAGCATACATTTGCTATCTCCATAGTGATGTCCTCCCTGATATTTGATAAGATAAGATAAGATCACATGGAAATTGGGCTTTATATTTATTCTTATTTATGTGAATTGTAATTTGTTAATCACATTTATGTTATGTACTGTTGCACCATTCTGATTTCAATGTGATATTTTCGTTAAAAAAGTTATGTTAAGTTTACTGTTCAATAAACGATAGTTCAGTCAATTATTGACTTTTGCTACGCTGCTCGCCGTTTTGCTACGCAATTTTGCTACAAAAATTTTATCCAAAGTGGCAGCACTGATCTTGACACGTTGAGATCATCAGGTAAACCAAAAATCTCTAATGCGTAAGCTACTTCCAAGTCATGTAGTACCTTTCCATTCATTTTCAAAATAGAAATCAGTAACAAACAATGAAAACTGTCATAGATTCATGGGCAAAGGGAATATTTTTACCACCAAAAAAAAACCTATACCATAAAAATCTGTGAAATCTTAAATTGAAAACATGCACGAATTTCAAATAAATATACAATAAGCTTTAGAAATACTAACAACTTACTGTTCACGAGTCTCAAATATCACAGGTTTATAAAGACTTATCCAGTCGTATCGAAAATCACCCGATTTCAATCTTCCAAACGAATCAGTGAAAAAACTAAAATGGCAACTTGTCACTACCATAGCTCAAAAATGTAGACAGGATATCCATAAAAATTTTGCCGATAAGAAAAAAAACTTACCTTAAAATTCATTCAAAAAAAATTTTGAAATAAGATGGTGGGAAAAGTAGGCTCTGCTATTTTTAGTTTCTGGATCAGACCCTTCTAGTTTTTGCATTGAGATCATAGTATTTTATTGGGGAACTTTTTCATTTGAAAATTTTAATTAAATGCTTCTTTTGGAGTGTCACGCACAGTTGCACAAAATTATCAATTTTTCTGTCTAGAATACAGATTGTGTCAGATTTTGCTTTAATC
Source organism: Tricholauxania praeusta (assembly GCA_949775025.1). NCBI lineage: Eukaryota > Metazoa > Arthropoda > Insecta > Diptera > Lauxaniidae > Tricholauxania > Tricholauxania praeusta. Next base: position 157,551,020 of record OX459029.1, read on the forward strand.
TTGAGCTTAGTTACATTCCTTTTAAAAACTCTCGTAACAAATTAATAAAAGTTTTACCTCTTTCATTCAAAGCTCTCACATTTCCTATTATAAGACCACCTACTTTTCGTTCAGTAGGTGCTTTTGTCATTTGATTTTTTTATAAATTTCAGCATACTTTTAACAAAACATTTCCGATACAATAATTTAAACATTTTACTTCTGTGGAAAGTACCACACTTTCTTGTTAAATCCCGCGTGTCAAGTTACAGCATATTATCTTGTAAAACTTCCTTCATATATATTTAAATTTTTTGCTTACATGATAGGCACCACGCTTATTAGCTAAAGTGCACTTACTTTTTGTCAAAGTTGAATTACCAACTAACTACTTTCCAATTCCGTAAGGTATTAGAGTTTAAAAGAAATCCTTTCTTAAAAGAAATCCTTTCCTTAAAGACACTCCTATAATATGAGAACCCCATACTTCAAGTATCATAATTGTGTAAATGTTAAATTGGCATGTGTGATAATTCCTAGTTAAAAAGTCAGAAATAATAATTTTGTCTCATTAAAGAAAAACTTTGACTTACTTATATTCTAAGTATATTTTACAATCCTACATAGAATTAAATCTAAATGTTTTAAAAATCCATTTTCAGTTGATTTCTTGCTGGCTTGTCGACAACCATAGGAACGTCAATTGTTTCCAACTTCAAGTTTGGTTTTAAGCTATTAAAATCCATGTGTTTATATCGATATCTCATACAATTTTGTTCTTAAGTTGCGAAAAACTTTTTCATTGTAAGACTGAAATTTGTTTTTAAATTTCCTTTCAACATTTTTTCTTAATATGGAAATTTTAGTACTTTTATAAGTTTGTTACTAATAAAAGTCAAATAAATTAATTAAAACAAATTTAACAAAAACCTTTTAAATTTCATATATTATTTTTTTTGAATACCACACACATGCAAACACAAATGACCTTAAAACAATTAAAACAAAAAGTTGAAAAAATCACAAGTCATATGTATTCAAAAAAATTCAATGAAAAACCCTGAAATTTTACAAATTGATGCACTGCTTCAGGATAAAAAATCAAGGGTAAGCAAATTAAAGCTCTTGCGTGTGAGTAAAAAGGTAATTGCATTCATTGACATGAGCATCAAAGTGTGGGTGCTGCTGCCTTTCTCTCACAGACAATGATAAAGGCTGCATACTAAATGCACACGCACGCATATACTACACCAGGGTGTGTCATGAAGAAAAGTTTAAAGTGTTAGCACTTATTTTGAGAACATACCATGAGACTGTAGTAGTTTTCGAGATCTTTCCTTTTTATTTGACGATCAAACAATAATTATACCATAAACAGAGGGAATAAAAATAAAAAAATTCTTTCGCTGAAACACTTTCGAGATATATTCTCAAAGTAATAGGTAACACGTTAAACATTTTTTCTCACATAGCTTGATACACTAAAATGTAAACCCTTCCATCAAAACACAAAAATATTGTTATATGAAAGTTTTATAAAAATTTTGCCTTACTTTTTATGTTGAATAATTGTGCAGAGAAAAAACTCCAAGGTTTGTAATAAAAATAAAATCAAAAAAATTTAACAAAAAATAATAAATGTAACAAAAATTTAACACAAAAGAAGAAAAAAAAATTTGATATGCTTCTGTCTGTCTATGATAATTTTGCATTACATTTTGATTTGATTTCATTTGCGCGAAAAGTTTGTGAAAAAAGTGTTGCATATTTTTTTGCACAACGTTTTTGTAACGTGATTTAAAGTTAAAATATGCAGACATATATTTATGTGATAAGGTTGCCAACTAATATTAGTGCAAGTCTTTTTTTTTTTAGCAAAAATCATTATACATTTGAAAAAAATTGTTTCATAAATTTATATTTCTTTTATAAGATTGCCATAATTTTTGCAATTAATTAGTTTTCAACTATTTTATAGAGTTACTTATTCCAAAAATTCATTATTATTTGTTAATGGCAACCTTAATATAAATAAACTCTCGTTTGTACTCACTAAGCTGTCTAAAGTAGGCTCCAAATCGCTAGAAATACGGATTTTATGCTAAGATTTGTATTTAAGGAAAGATTCTTCACAAAGAAAGCATTTTCAAAAACTTCACTTCTAAATATTAAAAAACTTATCATGAAAATATCTGATATAATTTTGACAAAATAAAAAAAAAAAAAAATAAATAAAATCGCTTCAGAATTGCTCTCTTTGATTGTTGAGTTTTCTAAATTTGAATAGTTTAATAGCCGAAAAAAATTTTTGTGAACAATTTTGTTCTGTCATAATTTTTGCTACTTGTTAACTGATTGAATCTAAAAAGTTCTATACTTAAAGTTATTTGCCATGATACAAAATTTTCTTAAAATAACACAATAAATATCTAAAATATTGGCAAAAGGATCAGTTTTTAACTGCAGCGCCACCTGCCAACAAACTTTCGTAACTTTTTAGTATTCTAGTATAAGTGTTCTTTGTAATACAACGCGAAATCGAATGGCATCCCTATATCATTTTTGTTCAAATAGTTTCAAATCTGTAGCCTATTTTACAGCGCTTAATCATATGTGTATTCACGACAGCTTTTATGCGTGTGTTTGTGTGAAAATTCAATTGAAAAACGTGAATGAAAGCTGACAGTTGACGGAAATTGTTTTTTTCTGTTTACACATCTTTTTTCGTTTATACAAAAATAAAAAAATAATATCCCTGTTTTATTAAATATACAGTAAACTGCAATTTTCGAGAAAACTTTGTTGTTTTCGTAACTTTCTCTGTTTTTTTTATGTCGCTTTCCACAGTAAAATTAATTTCGCTCCTTTTATTCATCAGTCAGCCTCGGCACAAAATTTGAATTTAAATTGATTTTTCAATATGTTTTATTTGTTTGCTTGTCGCACAGTGTTTCGCCTAAATGTTTATGTATGTGTGGCGCTGCCATAACGTGGCTACATTTGAAATTCAAAAAAAAAAAAAATCATAAATATATATTTGATTTTTGAATTCACATGTGTATATGTGTGTTTGTTTCTTTATATACATATACATATGTATGTGCAAACTATACATATCCATACACATTGTTTTTTTTTTTTTCATTTTATTTGTCAAAATTGTTATTTTTAAGTAAAATAAGCAGAGCGACACTGCTCTGCTGTTCACACTTAAGCTGCGCTTTATTGTCACTGTAGCAGCCATTGAAAAACCTCTTAAAATTGTTTTGCATTATTTATGAGTTGTTTCCTTACGCTTTCTTTTCAGCTGGATAACAATATCATTTTGTTTACATGTTTGTTGTGGCATAGGCGTTGCTGTTGTTTTTTTTTTTTAAGTAAATCCTTAAAACTTTAATATTGAAAGTTTCATTAGATGCAAGTTTCATTATTTCGGTGGTGCTTCCCTTCCTAACCTCATTCATTTTTATAATTTCATGGAACATTTTTTGAATTTGTGGCTATTTTTATATTTAGCCAGTAAACGCTTCTTTTAGTCAAATATTAGAAAATTGCTTTTTATAGAAATACAAGCAAGAAATTGAAGAAAAAGTTAGTTATATGTACAAACCTGTACTTCGAAATACAGAGTTTCTCTATAAGAATTACAGCTTTTTTAATAAATAACTCATAGCTTACGATGTGTCTTTAGCTATGTGGATAGAATTCTAAGGATATAAGTCCTGCGTAAGCGCAATAATGTGATGACTAGCCTTCTTTTATTAAAGAAACGTAATTATAGTTTTTTCAATTTAATTAAACGTTGTTTTTCTCTTTCTCCCGAATAGAAACCACATTCTGGTGTTAAAATCGAAGTCATTGAAAACGCTGCCGCTGCTAATGCCAATAACTATGACGATTCGGAAATTGATAAGGGTTGCGTTAAAAAAAATTCTTATAGACGCTTGGTGAACTAAATTTCCACATAACATCACTCGATTTTGAGAAGGACGAAGATAATGATTTTCTATTGATTTATTGCCGCCCCATGGAATCTGTGCGCAACTTATTGTAAGATTGCATCTGCCGGTCGATACAAAAAAAAAAAAAACAAATAAATTTAATGTACATTTCTTATTACTAAATAAAGAATTGGTAAAAATTAGACATTGCTTAAAATGTATTTACATTATGTTGTTTTATTTGGTAAGAAGTTAGGTTGTCAGGGTTGGCTTGGAAAAAAGGATTATCAAAATTTGGAGGGATCAACAAGTAAATAGAACGTATGTTTGAAACTTCCTTGATTTCTAAACAATGAAGAGCAAAACTCATTACCTTTGTATGAGATAATGTGGATTGATGTACAATTGCTATAATGCGAGATAGGCTTCTGAAAAATTACACCTCCGAAGCGCATATCTTTCAGTTCTATAGAACATTTTCTATTGAAATCGGCAGAAAATTATGAAGAATGCAAAAGCACCATCTGGTGGCAGTACCATAACTCAAAAGTTTCACAATCTTTCCTCAACTCATTTACAATAAAAATGACGTTTTTCTTATTTAAATCGGTTCTTTAGTTCCAAAGAAAACGGCAGAAAACTATTAGAACTATTAAAACTAACTAAACGCCATCTGATGACAGTTCTGAGACTTAACAAGTTTTCCATTCTCGTCTCCAACTCCCTTACAAAAAAATGGCGTTTTTTTCATTCAAATCGGTCCATTAGTTCCGAAGAAAACGGCAAAAAGCTATTAAATCTGCTAAAAGCGTCATTTGGTGGTAGTGTTTAGAACTTTTGAGTTTTGTCATTCTCTTCCTCAACTAATTTATAAGGAAATTACGTTTTCTTCACTCAAATCGGTCCATTAGTTTTGGAGTTATTCAAGTTTTAACAAAACTGTTGAACCTCTCATCCCTGCTGTTGTCCGAACAATTTAACAGTTTTGTTAAAACTTTAATAACTCCGAAACTAATAAACCGATTTGAATTAGAAATAAGTCATTTTATTCTAAATAACTTGAGGAAGAGGATGGGCAACTTAGAAATTCTAAAAACTGTCAACAGATGGCACTTTAAGCATTTTGAATGGTTTTAATTAATAAAATCGCCATCTATTGGCAAGTTATCAAAACAAAAATTACGTCAAAAACTTCTTATTCTTCCTACAAAAACTATGATACATCATTTGTCGAAATCGGTTCAGTAATAGCCGAGATATTGCAAGATAAAGATTTTTAAAAATCCAAAGTTACTTGCTGCTGGTTCATGGTGGCCTGGTACTCAAAATTTTCTCCAGTACAAATTTTGATTTCAGCTATGTTTTGGCAAAACGTATGAGATGTAAAGGCTTTGTTAAAACTTTAATAACTCCGAAACTAATTGACCGATTTGAATGAAAAAAACGTCATTTTAATGTAAGTGAATAGATGAAGAGCAATAAAAACTCAAAAGTTCTGAAAACTGCCACCAGATGGCACTTTAAGCATTTTGAATGGTTTCAACTAATAAAACCACCATCTATTGGCAAGTTGTCGAAGCACAAATGAAGTCAAAAAAATTTGCTTCTTCTTGCAAAAACTATGACATGTCATTTGTCAAAATCGGTGGAGTAATAGCCGAGCAATAGCGTTTTAAAGTAAAGCTAGAAAACCCGTTAATTGCAGCTGGCTAATTAGCACCTGATGTTCGGCATGTTTTCATATGATAGGAATACGTCGCACAAACATAACTTGCCAAATTTCATATAAATTGACCCATCTGTTATCAAGTTACAGGCATTTAAAAATTCTCGGTGACTACAGCGCCCTCTCTGTGCAATTGATGTAATAATTTTTTGTATCACCAAAAACTAGACGTTCTAACAAAAAAAATGACACCTCATTTGTTAAAATCGGTCCAGTAAAAGCCGAGCAATAGCGTTCTAAAGTTGAGCAAGAAACCGCAGTTGCTTGCTGCTGATTATGGTGGCCTGGTATTTTGAAAATTTTACATATAGATTTTTTTCGTGGATCTGCAATTTTTAGCGTAAATGATGTTGGCATAAATGGAGCCATAGCTCCTAAGCTACTGAGCCGATTTTAATAAATGAGGTGTCATTCGTTTTGTCTTAAAGAGAAGAATTTACATTGTCTTATTAAAATTTCAAAAACTTAACATTTATCAAGTTACAGGCATTTACATTTTTTTTTTTTTTTTTGACTACAGCCGCCTCTAAGTCCAATTGATGCTATTATTTTTCTATTACCAAAAACTAGACGTTCTGACGAAAACAATGACATATCATTTATTAAAATCGGCTCAGTAATTTAGGAGCTATGGCTTCATTTATGCCAACATCATTTACGCTAAAAATTGCAGATCCACGAAAAAAATCTATATGTAAAATTTTCAAAATACCAGGCCACCATAATCAGCAGCAAGCAACTGCGGTTTCTTGCTCAACTTTAGAACGCTATTGCTCGGCTTTTACTGGACCGATTTTAACAAATGAGGTGTCAGTTTTTTCGTTAGAACGTCTAGTTTTTGCTGATGGAAAAAATTATTACATCAATTGCACGTAGAGGGCGCTGTAGTCAACGAGAATTTTTAAATGCCTATAACTTGATAACGGATGGGTCAATTTAAATGAAATTTGGCAAGTTATATTTGTGCGACGTATTCCTATCATATGAAAACATGCAAAACACCATGTGCTAATTAGCCAACAGCAATTAACGGGTTTTCTTGCTTTACTTTAAAACGCTATTGCTCGGCTATTACTAAACCGATTTTGACAAATGACATGTCATAAGTTTTGTAAGAAGAAGCAAATTTTTTTGACCTCATTTGTGCTTTGACAATTTGCCAATAGATGGTGGTTTTATTAGTTGAAACCATTCAAAATGCTTAAAGTGCCATCTGTTGGCATTTTTCAAAACTTTTGAGTTTTTATTTCTCTTCCTCAACTCATTTACAATAAAATGACGTTTTCCTCATTCAAATCGGTCTATTATTTTTTAAGTTATTTAAGTTTTAACAAAGCCTTTGCGCATCTCATACGTTTTGCCAAAACAGAGCCGAAATCAAAATTTGTACCAGTGAAAATTTGAGGGATCAGGCCACCATGAACCAGCAGCAAGTAACTTTGGTTTTTTAAAAATCTTTATCATGCAATATCTCGGCTATTACTGAACCGATTTCGACAAATGATATGTCATAGTTTTTGTAGGAAGAAGAAGATTTATTTGACGTAATTTTTGCTTTGATAAGTTGCCAATAGATGGCGCTTTTATTAATTAAAACCATTCAAAATGCTTAAAGTGCCATCTGTTGGTAGTTTTTAGAACTTTTAAGTTGCCCATTCTCTTTCTCAACTCATTAACAAGAAAATGACGTCTTTTTCATTCAAATCAATCGATTAGTTTCGAAGTTATTCAAGTTTTAACAAAACAGTTTGACTGCAGCTGTTTCTGTTTGCGAGCTTCAGTTTCATATTGAATAACTCCGAAACTAATGGAACGATTTGAGTGAAGAAAACGTCATTTTATTTTTAATGAATTGAGGAGAAGAATGGAGAATTTTAAAGTTCTAAAGACTGCCATCAGATGGCACTTAATGGTTTTCTGCCGTTTCTACGGAACTAATGGAGCAATTTGAATGTGGAAAACGTCATTTGATTGTAAATATGTTGAGGATAATAATGGAAGACGTCTAAATTCTGAAAACTGCCACCAGATGGTGCTTTAGACAGTTTTAATAGTTTTCTGCCGCATTTTTCGGTAGTAATGAACCGATTTGAATGAGCAAAACGTTAGTTTATTGTAAATGAGTTGAGGAAAAGAATGGAAAACTTTTCAGCTCTGAAAACTGCAACTAGATGGCACTTTCAGCAGTTTTAATAGTCTCTACAGTTTTCTACACGGAAAGTGTAATTTTGATGCAAATACTAAATTTGAAACATATGTTTCATTAACAATTGTTGGTCCCACCATTTTTCCAAGCCAACCCTGATAGCCTAACTAATTAATGAATAAAACAACATTATGTAAATACATTCTAAACAATGTATAATTGTTACTAATTATTTATTTACTAAAAAATATGTACATTGAATTTATTTGTTTTTTTATCGACCGGCAGATGCAATTTTATAATAAGTTGCGCGCAGATTCCATGAGGTGGCAATAAATCAATGTGGAAATTATTATCTTCGTCCTTCTCAAAATCGAGTGATATGAGGAAATTTAGTTCACCAGGCGCCTTGAAGAATTTTATTACCGCGACCCTAATCAACTTCAGAATTGCATAGTTATTGGCAGCGGCAGCGTTTTCATTGACTTCGATTTTAACACCAGAATGTGGTTTCTATTCGGGTTCCTGAAATAAAAGAGAAAAACAATGTTTAATTGAATTGAAAAAACTATATTTAGTATGACCTTTTGAAACGCGGAGACATGAAGAATTGACCGTATATTTTATAATACAGTTTTATAAATTGAAGCTTTTTCTTAACGTCAACTAATAAAGTTTTGAACACAACTAGTGTCAATCGTAAACTTTTCAGATATCTATGCTGAAAACCTCAACTAAAATAAATTATACACATTGTACTTTATAAAAATGAAGTTGCTAAGTTTGAAAATATATAAATAGCTACAAAATTTTCAAAATATTTTAATATAATCAAATGATATTTTTAAGAACTATTTCTTTTGCATTTATTTTATTGGTAAACATTTTTATTTATATATCCGAAAGTTTCGAAAATAATTTATTACACTTGGTAGTAATTATCTTAAAGCTTTTTTTTTAATGATTTTTACCGCAAAAACCTATTAAAATTACCACAAAGCACATCAAAGTATGCTTAATCCCATGTGCTGCTAAAAAAGAATATTTTGTTTATAAATTTTTAAAAAAAAAATAAATCACCCAAAAGACTAAAGTCCATAAAAAAAACTAGAAAGTACTTAATGCCAGAATATTTACTAAACAAATAAAAAATTTAAATACTAGAGAGCTTTAAAAAAACTAAAAAACTTAAATTAATTCAATAAGAAAAACAAAACTAATAAAACATAGAAAACAAACACATAAATTATGCTTCACGCTTAAGTTTCCATATTTTTTTGTGTTAATTTTTCATAAGTAGAAAATTGAATTTTAATCAATTTTCCATGAATTCATCAAGCGAAGCGTAGCACCTAAAAGTCATTCAGTTTGTGATCTTCGACTTCGAGCCAAAACAAATTTCTCAATTAATTGCCACTGCCGCTGCTGCCAATCGCATTAAATTAATCTGTTGCCACTCAAGTGCTGCTGCTGCACTCGCTATAGCATTTGAATGCGTGTGCACAGCAGGCGCGCGCAACACAAAACGTTGTAAATTTATTAAGTGGCAACGAGGTGGTGGACGGACGAACTAGCGGAAAGACAGACGGTCAAACGAAAGAACAGACAAAGCAGGCGGGCGGATTGACCTATAATCGTGTAATAATTAGAAATTTACGCCAACAACATTTGTGCAGCGCCGATAAGCGGCGCACGTAAGTGAGCGGTATTGTGAACAAGCAAGTCGATTGAGTATCAGGCGGAGAACTACAACATGTGGTTCTTAGGGCAACGGTTATTTGCTTTGCATGTACTTTTTAATAGTGTTGCCAACATTACAAGATTTTTTAACTAAAAACTCATTTAACTTTCAAAAAAAAAAATTAATTTTTTTTATAAAAAAAATATTTACAAAAAAAAAAAAAGAAAAAAATAAAACCTAAAAGAACCTGTTGTTTTTTTTATTGAATTTTCTTAAAATTCAAATCACCTGACATCCCTAACTCGATAGCATACCGCGAAACGATTTGATACTGCTGCTGCGCTCGAGAGCGCATTTAAAATTAATCAATGCACTCGATTGCACATCAAAGTAAAAGCAACCGACCGACCGACTGCTGATTAGGCTGAGGGAGCCACGATGACGAGGGTGCGTAAAAACCGCAAAGTAAAGCAGCGAACAACAACAACAAAAAATAGCTAATGTTTTTGTAAACACACAGCAGCAAACACTGCAGCCATAGCAGTGGTGACAGCAGCAGCAACAGCTTCACTCACATTCACTCACAATTGAGAGTGCAAATTGAAAAGCGTCAATTGAGCGCACAGTAAATTGAATGGCAACTGAATGAGTGGTGGAGAGGGCATCATTTTTTGATTGAGTGGAGAAGAAAAAGAAAATGCGTGCGATTTGTCGTCGATGCTGTGAGTATGCGACTTCTGCTGAAGTTGAAAGTGGGTGAGAAAACTTAAGGAGAAAAACAGCAAAAAAATGAGTATTAAATTAAAATGTTGAATGCGACTAATTGAAAGCAATTGAATTTAAGTTAACGTATGTTGTTAACAAGCAGCTTTTATGCTCTGCAAATGGTTTTGCTTTTTCTTTATTTGTTTATGTGTGTTTGATCTTGGATTTTAGCTTTTGTTTTTGTTTGTTTATTTTATTAAACTATTTTTTTGTGTCTTATGCTCAATGTTTGCTTTGGAGCAGCATGGGAGTAAATAAAAATGAAATACAATGAAAACAATTTAATTATGCAACTTTTTTATATATTAAAAGGCGGAGATTAACAGTGGGAAGAAAGTGATCTAAAACTTATTAAAAAAATTTAACTAAGTCTTTAGTAAAAGATTGACAAATTTTGGGATTTTTTTGCAAGTGAAAATCGACCAAAAATTAATATTCATTTTGAAAAATATTTGCTTTTGATGTTTTTTTAAAATTTTTAAATCAAAATAGAAACTTTCTCAAATGAAATCTTAGGTGTTTTTTAGCTTTTTTCTAAGAAAATGTAATATATTTCAGTTTTGGTTCGGTCACGTGTTTTTTTTTTTCTTTCACAAAAACAATATCTCTGTAATTATTGAAAGTTTAGAGTTTTTAATCTTGTCTAGTATCAAAAAAAAGAAGAATAAGCCATTATATATTGAACTGTGACTCCAATTGAAAATTCGATTGTAACTTACTTTCACTAAAACAATTTAATTAACATTATCTATGACGTAAAATCTTAAAAATAAAAAAATATTCAAGTATAATAGAGTATAAAATTAACAAATACTGTAAAAAAATATCAGAAATCAAGTTTTCATTGATTACCGCTGTTTGGTACATTTCGAATTCTTTCCAAAAGAAGAATCGCAAGTTGTGCACCTTTTCGGTGGAAGTATGGTTGCCGCTCTGGATATTTCTAAAGCGTTTGATCAAGTGTGACATCGCGCCCTCGTACAAAAACTAATCGCCCTTGGGCTAAGTAATTCCTTTGCCCGTTGGATTACGAGCTTCTGCAGTGATCGCTCTATCCATGTTGTGGTAGACGATTTCATCTCTAACGAACACTTCATTAATGCTGGAGCTCCCCAGGATTCTGTCCTATCTCCAAACCTTTTCCTGGTTTTTATCGACGATCTTCTGTCATCGACCACCAACTCAATCCATTCCTTTGTCATTCCTTTTGCTTCAAAAAGCGCCCATGCTCTGTGGAGGTTGAGAGTACTCGGCAGCATATGAATGACACACTCGTCTACGACCTCAACACAATCACCAAGTGGATTCATACTAACCGAGTCAATTTTAATGCTACTAAAACCCAGTGCTGTTTGTTGTCTCACAGACGAATGGATTACTCACTTCCTGCTCTTATATGGTTGGCTTAGATATTGCGAGGTCAACAACTCTTTACGTTCTGGGCATATCGGTTCAACCGGACCTGAGGTGAACAGATCATGTGTTCGATGTGTCAAAAGAAGCGGTCAAGTGCATTGGTTTTTTTAAAACGTTGTAAGAAATACTTCACTCCAGTTGATCTTCGTATTGTCTACTTCACCTATATTACATAGACCCAAGCTAGAGAGCCGGGGCGCCAAAAACCACCTTGGAGTTGCTAGATCGTGTTCAGCGACGTTTGATGAAGCTAATAGATGATGAATCTGTCACTGCCTCTATCAATTCCCTTCACCACCTACGTGGTGTAAGGTGTTTAACCCTTTTCTACAAGTAGTATAACGGGTTGTGCTCCGGAGAGATACATGAACTACTTCCATCAGCCCGGATTTCCTCTCGCAGCACTCGGACGTCCCATCCGCCGGTGATCAACAGGACATCACACTTTCGCGATAATTTTTGTTTGGCGAACAGTCATGCGTCTGTCTTCCCCGGCAGTTGTGACATCGGTAAATTAAAGAAGAACGTTTACCGACACTACTCTATCTATCCTCCTTCCCACTAACGTTTCTCTTTTTCTCAAAACCAACATGGTGCATTGTATTTATGGGGCGTTGTCTTATGCTTAAAAAAAAGATATGGAATATTCTTTATTTCCGCCGAACACGGGCAGATTTTGAAAAGAACTTCACTTATCAATAACATACCATCCCATCCCATTATGAAAGAAGCTTGATTTTGAACAATCAACATATGAAAACTAAATAAAATAAAAATCATATAACTTCGAAAGTACATTGTTTTTATAGGAAATTTACAATGGTATAAGAATTTTTAAAATTTGGTAAAATCGATGTCAAGCTATTTAGAGGTTATTTTTCTATTTACTGATATAAAAGTAAGGGGCTCGTTAGCAAGTTATAATAAGCAATATCGTAATCTAAAAATTTAGTTTAACTTTTACCCTTTTTTCATAATTTTTCATGATTTATATAATATGTTTGAGCATTTCCATGAAAAGTGGTACAAAGAATTTCTCGCAATGTCATAAATTTTGATCAAAATTCTTGTATGTGTGCTCTTAGATGTTGAGAAAAAAATTCTGAAATAATTTTTGAAAAATTTCAAAAAATCTTTGGAGATATTCAATTTGGAAAATTACATAACTTTTATTTTAAATTTTTACATTTTTGTTTCTTATACTTGACGCAATTATTTTTTTATCAAAGAATGCATTAGAATTTCGCCCAAGACGATACATTCCTGTTATAAAACTATTTCCTCAAATAGATCACATAAGTATTTGCTTTTTTTTTTAAGTTATCACTTAAATATTAAAAATTTTACCCACTGTGCCTAATTGATACAACCACACTCTACTCTCAACTCATTTTCCGTTTAACCCATTTCTTTGTGATTTTCTTGCCAAAGTCATTTGTTTGTTTCGCCGGCTATTCATTGCCGCTGCTGCTCACATACGCTCAGCGCGCTCGCAGTGGCAATAGCAAGACATCAGAGCAACGTTTGTACAAATTAAAGAAAAATAATTTCTGTTTGTTATTTTTTGAAAAAATAGAAACTAAAAAATTTTTTCAAAAAAAACACAATATAGCAAATTGACTTTTAGTTCGCTTTTTGAGTTGCGCGAGTGCGGTTCGAATGATTTTTTAAAAAATAAAAAAAAATTTAAATTGAATTTTATTTTTTTTTTTGAATTTGTATATACAAAAAAAGTTTATACTGTGGCGTATGTGTAACTTTTTATGCTTTGAAGTTTTTGTTGTGTTTTTTTTTATTATTTTTAAATTGAACGGATATTTAGCGTGTTTCCGCTAAGGGTACAACGGCTTTCTCATAGTTTTCAGATAAATATAATTTTGCTATTTTATTTGCCAAGGTCTTGTGTAAGAAAAATTTGGCGCACACATTGAATTTCGTGGCATGAGTCATGTAGGCGCTACATTGGGGTCATGTGGAAAATGTGATGATTTCAAAGAAAATTTAATACAAAAATGTTTAAATTATTGAAATGCTAAAATTTATAAAGAAATATTTGTTATGAAATAAAAAAAATAAAATACAAATCGAATATGAAAAAGTTCTAAGCAAAATCAAAATAATTCAAAAAAGTTTTTTGAAAAAAATTATAAGCAGCTTATGAAATAAAGCAGATATTATTGAAACCCAACAAAAAAAATCTTAAAATTATATATCCTTTTTAAAAAAATCTCATTTTGAAACAAGTGTTAAAAATATTCCTTAATTTATATTAAAAAAATCGTGAATAAAAGTCATTTTATGAATGATGATATTACTCAGTGCTGAAAATTTTCTGACCATAAAAAAGTTGTACAACCTTATGACTTAAAATTTCTTGTTTAAATTTTATAAAAAAAAATTACTCTTAAAAATATAAAACTTTATTTGAAAAATAAAAGTTAATATTTTTATTTTGTACATCATTTAAATTTTACATAATTTGACTTTACACATCTGTACCTATGGATTTTACCTTGCGTCAATCCAATGTGTGCGATTTTCACTTTGGTTTTGTTTATGTTGATATTTTTGGTGCCAACATCAGTCCGTTGTTGTTGTTGTTGCTGTTGTTTATGTTGCTGTTGCTACTGTTAAAGGTTGTTTTCATTCCCAAAATAAAATCGCCGCAATTTAGTTTGAAATTTTTGTTTGTTTCTGTTTGAATGTTTCTTTTGCTGTTCTGTATTTTTTACCTATGTTGTGTGTTTTGTATTTTTATTTTTAAAAAATTTTCGAATTTTTAAAGTTTCTTCGAAAAAAAATGAAATTTATTTATTTTACAAAACTTTTTGCATTAATTTTCTGATCTAAATAAAACGTAAAAATTAAAATTTTAAGTAAAAGTTTCTATGTTGTATTTTTATATTTTGTTTATATTTTTGATGTATTTGGCAGTGTTCCTGCAACTGGCACATATGTCGGCTCACACTTTTAATTTACCAAATTGTAATTCCATTAGGTAATAGGCAAATTATTTTCGTTTTCTGCTTTTGTCATAACAATTAAGTAAAAACATCATTCTACCAAAATATTTATGTATGTTTATGAAGTAATTACAATTACAATTTTATTTAGTTAGAGCTTGAGGGCCAACATCACTAAGTTGAGACCTTTCGAAATATAATTGAATACTTTAATTTTACTGTGGAAATTTAACAATATTTAAATTGTAACTAAATTTATTTTATGTACTTATATATTAGTATTTGAAATTGGCGTTTGTTGAAAAATAATTTGTAAAGAAAAGAAATTTCTTATGAAAATTACTCACCGAGGAAAAAATTCATAATTTTTCATAAAAAAAAAAAAAAAAATCTTCCAACAAAAAAAGAAAGTATTAAATATTTTGACTAATTTTAAGAATTCGTTACTCAGCGTAGTTTTTACTAAAAACCAAAAGCTTAGGAGAAAAAAGTAATAATAGGAAAAATTTTTAGCAAAGCTCTTTTAAAAACTTAAATAGTCTAAATCATCCAAACTGCATTCAAACTTTAAGAAATTATTTTTATTAATTTTTAAATTATCTTTTCAATATTTTGAAAAAATTTCATTTGGCAAATTTGCAAAATCGCCACATGCATTTGTAAAATGAAAAACTGCGATGCACTGCTGGCGTGCTACACTTGACAAGGAATGATCTATATATTTTGGAAAAAAAAGTCGAAAAGTGTAGACAATTTCATAAGTGTGGAGAAAGCCGAAAAATTTGGAAAATATCAGAAATATTGAGAAAGTCGAAAAACAAATAAGTCGATATGTTTAATAAATCATAAAAGTTTGGAAAGCTTAGAATAAATTAAATAATACTAAAAAAGTTCACTCAGGTTAAAAAATTTGGTAAATGTTGAAACACATTTATAAGATTGTATTAGTCGAATAATCTTGGAAAATTCGAAAAATACTGAAAAAGCTGAAAGTTATGAAGAAGGTGGAAAAATAATGAATCAGTAAAATATGTTTAGAAAAGTCGAATAAAGCCGATTTCAAATTTTATCGTTTTTAAATAAGCAAAGAAAGTCTTATTTTGCGTCAAATTTTTCATTACAATTTTTTTTTTCCGCATGTATTTTTTTTCATGTCTTCAAATTTCGATACCATAATTTCATTTTCCTACACTACTACACTTAGTGTAGTCCTATTATCTTGCGAATAAAAGACTGTCCCAGAAAAAACTTGCGATTTTTATTTTGTTTGATTGTGCTCTACCTGATAATCATATGCCTTTAAAAAGACACAATATTTGCTCTATTTAAAGTGACGTTCAATATGATGAAGCAACAAAAAGTCCGTGAACTCATTTTATCCACATTCCTGCAAAGTCCAGAGTTATAATATTCAGCTATAGCAAAAATAGTTGGTGCAACAGATAAAAGTGTTTTGACGGTTATTTCTAATTATAAAAAGGGTCTACCTGTTTCATGAAAAAAAGGTTCAGGCAGAAAACCAGAATTTTCTATTTTAAGCAGAATCGAAACACCTTACTGCGAGATAGGCCGGCTACAGCAGATACATCAAAACCTACTGTAGAAAGGATCAGGAAAAAAGTAGGCTGAAGACATATGGAGCTCAAAAAGTACCAGACCGTTCTGATGAAAAGCAGTTGATCGGTCAGATGCGAGCCCGAAAATTCTTTGAAAGGTACTCAACTTATGTAGAAACAGATCTTAAGTAGCTACCTGGGCACGAATATATGTGCCTAGTAAATTCAAAGAGAAAAAAATTTCGAAATTTTCGAAGCAATATATGAGGCTGTGGCCTCAGGAGCAGTTTCTTTATTACACAAGGCACAATCAAGTGCTCAAAAATCATGTTCTACAAGGGTAAAGTGATGTTCTGGCCCGATTTAGCAACCTCTCATTACTCTTAAGCTACAATGGAATAGTATCATAGTAAAAATATCAATTTTGTACCAAAACTAGCAAATCCACTCAACTGGGCTCTAATAAAAAGAGATCTTCCAAAGAGTGGTAAGACTACAAAAAATTTACAAGACTTTAAACTTAAGTGGCAAAGATTGTTGCGTACTGTCGATGAAATAACTGGACAACATTTAATAAAAGGCCTTAAGAAAAAAATAAGTAAAAAATTTGTTTTTAGTTATTTATAATCTGAACACTAGCCATTATTTATAAAACAAGAAAAAAGACCAACAACTTTATTGGGGTTTTTTTTTTCTAAAACTGAAAAACAAATCGCAAGTTTTTACTGGGATAGTTCTTGAATCAAAATACTCGAAATTTGATTTTTTGTAGAAAATTTCATTTAAAAATTTTTGTTTCTAACAGAGAGGACATGAGTGATGCAGGAAAATTTTAGGATTTTGAATACCCAGTCCAGAACCTTGATTTTGTTAACATTTTACAAAGCAATATTCAAAAACTTTTTTTAAAACTATAATTGAAAAAAAAGAAAAAGTTCGTTTGATTTCTAAAAGCTATTTAAATAAATCAAGAAAACAAAAATTTCAATTGTTAATAATTTTTAAAAAACAAAAATTTTTTATCCTTTTAAAATCAGAAACTAGCCTTCGTTCTATGTTAAGACAAAAAAAAAAAGGTTTTTCGTTGAACATAAAATTTTCAAATAAATAATTTGAAGATTTCTGTAAATTTGTTGCTATTTTATTGAATAAGTTAAGACAAAAAAGATAATATAAAATAAGGAAAATAGATTTCATTCAAGCAAAATTATATTTATGAAATAATTTTGCCATTCGTTAGAAAGTATGTTTCCAATATCTATACAAAGCACATGTACTATACATTCATTGGCATCACCCACTGATAACCTTTGATGTTGATTTCAAGTGCATAACAAATTGAGGAATTCATTGATAAATTGCCTTAACGCATTCAATGCTTTGCTCCAATGTTTATTTGCGAGCATAAATTTGTCGCAGATGCTGCGTGAGCTCGCTCCACTTGAGAAAAGAATTTGTGCCATTGAACGTTAACCCACTGCGGTAATTGCTGTCAGTGTTATAGCCATTCACGGTGTGAGCGCTGGCGTTCTATATACTTTTTTTTCAATATTATTTATCAATAATTAGCTTAATACATTTTCAAAATGGAATAAGATTATTGCAAAAGTGCTGACATGAAAAAACCAATCAAATATCTACCTTAAGCAACATGAGTGTGCCACCCATGTGCTCCATGATGATGAAAATATCAAACAAAATAGCGTACGTGTACGTGCTGTTAATTGCAAGTAGCAACTTAATTTATTTAATTTAAATAAACTGCGCAAATTACAAATTTTATTAATTAAACGCTGTTGGAAGAATTTTAATTATATATGTGGAAAAATTTAATTAATTTATGCTTTGATTTTGTATACCAATTCTTTGAGATTAAAAAAGAAAAGAAAAAAATGTTAATGTGAAAATATTTGATTATACAAAGGAAATCCAAGTCCAAAAAATAAAAATCTTATACCAAATAAGGCGAAAGTTTTTTTTTTACTTTTTTAGAATAGTTTCACATAAAGTAATGGAACGTAGAAACATTTTAATTAATTGCTTCATAAATTAATTGGGCGCCGCAAATAACAAAAGCATTGAAAACAACAACAACCATTACATACGTATAAGGCAAGAAATTTCAACATTAAAGTAATTATTATGTTATGCCTTATATCTATATTGTACATATTCATATAAATTATTTATAAGCGTTTTAAGTTATACAAAAATAAATTAGCAATGAATTTACGCACAAAACAAAATGTATAGCGTAAAGTTGACAACATAGGCTGCTAAGCTGCGGATTTACAAATGTTCACGGTGTGTGTGTTTTCATTTACATGCATTTTGCAGCAAATTTTTTTTCGGAAATAAGAAATTGCTAAAAAATAGCTAAAAAATAGCTTTCGTAAAAAATTATACATTTAAAAAAAAATGTTATGCCTGGGTCTAACTACAAAGGAAAAATGGCTCAGACCAAAATTGGCTCAATTTCCTCGAGAAATTATTCAGTGAAAAGAAAAAGAATAAATTTAAATCGAAGTTATCCAGAAATTTATTAACCCACAAATTTTAATAACCCTTTTAAAAAAAGTTTTTTGATGGCTTTTGTTAGTTTGTCTGCTTTTCAATTCTTGCGAAGTTCATAAAAAAAGTTCTAAGATCTGTCCAAAAAAAGCCTGGTTAGCCAACAGCTTTCAGCTATATAACTTATATTTAAATGTTCAACCACAAATGGCTTCGCCGAATTCTGAAAGTTTTGTGTCCCAGGAGCATTTCCATTATAAAATCGCTTACTAGATGCTACCAGTTTCCATTAGAGTCAAATGGCGAAAGTGGAAATGAATTCGGCATATGAAAATATGATATGCAAAAACCATCAACTCAAATCATTGGAGTGAAAAATTGCAGGTAGTAGAAAACATTTTTGGGCTAAATCATCGATTCATTCAGGAAACATGTGAATTGGGAAATGTTGGAAATAATTGAAGGCACCACTCGCTACTGATCGTGAATGTTGAAAATGTTTTTTGGCGGCCCTTCACTCCGTGATGAAATATAGGACAACATATTATGCAATGGATGGAATATCCTGTAAATGTAATAAAAAATTGTTTTAAAGAACTTTTTTTATTTCTCAACCATATTTCTTAAAAATATCATTCCAAAAGTAAATTTGAAAAGCTATTCAGAAAAAGTTCCAAATTAAATGTTATAATTCTTATACAGATTTCTTAGCATAGATTTCTTTATGATTCTTGTGCTATTTTTAGTATTCTATTTTAGGAAATAGTACTTTGATAGATATAGCCAACAGCCACAAATTACATATAGTAAAATTATAAATCATAGAAGAAGTGCTAAACGTAATATAACCAAGCTCTTCAATCGGACAAAAACCGCCAAAAATCGTTCAACATTTTATGATAAGCTAAAATTCGATCACACTAATGGACTTAGCCCAAAATAAGTATTTTGAAAATAATGAACATAATTTGCTTATTATTTCCAGAGGGACTTAACTATAATATGAGGCACCCAGTTGTAAAACCGGCCAAGTCTCTTTTCTATACTTTTGGACAAACAACGAAAAACGTTTATCTTCATCTATGTTCATAGAAAAATTAAAAAGTATTTCCCACATAATAGCTTATAAAATTTCTTACTCAAAGCACGTCAGATCAAACTTTTCGAGTTTCATTTGCCCATATTTTTGAGAAAACAAGTTTGGACTTGGCCGGTTATGATACCAATGTACTGGACTTGGCCGGTTTTGACATAGTAATCAACATATTTTGTTTGAAAAAAAAAGTGGAATTCGCCGGTTTTGATTCCAAGGCGTTAGACTGGTTTTGCAAGCAAGTTCATGGACTTGGCCGGTTTTGAAATTCATGAATCAAAAATAAATTGAAAAGTGTAATATTTCTGTCAAATTTTTTTTTTTTTTAACTTAAAACCATAGTTGAAAGATAAAACCTGGTCTAGATATATGAGAATATCTCAAAAATTTGATTTTTTTGGACTTGGCCGGTTTTGCAACAGGGTGCCTCATATGTTGAATGAAAATTTTCTTGGAAGACCTTCTGCTTTCAATATTTTTGCTAATTTTCACTAAGAAGTATTGTCTTTTGTCCATTTATTTTTATACATTATTACTTTCAATATGAATTATATAAGTCATTATCAATTACACTAGTCTACAAAATGATTTTTTTTTATGTTTTGTACAAAGCTTTTTGTTCAGTACTTTTAGTGCAAAAGCCACAAATACAAGCGCAATTTTTTTGATTAGAGGTTACTTTACATATGAATTTTTTTCCGTTGAGTTCAAAAATGTGAAAAGAAGTCGAAAAAATTAAAAGACCACGATATCTCAAGAACTCTAACATAAAAAAAATTTCAATTTAAATTTTCGAATTCAGCGGGAAAAATTATATTTTTCAAATATTATTTTTTTTTTATATAGTATATCGTTACCTTAATATAGAAAGGCCCTATCTCACAATATTATTATTTTACAGGAGAACGAAAAAACTTAATAAGCATTTAAGTTTTTGTGAGTTAAAGTGAGTAATGGCTTTTTTTATTTGATTGTAATTGTTTTATTTTCAATCGTAGCACACACATTTTTTTGTCAATGGTGTATTAGTGGGTGACCTACCGAAATCTATAAAAATCTCGATTTTGAAAAAAATGTTAGTTAGGGCCTTTCTATATTAAGGTAACGATATGAGTCATTCTACCTCGTTTTATATTGAAAATTTAGATTTCTCAAAAACAATTTTTTTTCGATTCTTTCTCAAAAACTATTCAATACGTGTTTTTGGAAAAAGTTTTTCCGTGCTTATTTTCGAAAATACGATTTTTTGAAAATCACAAGTTTTAAAAATATATGGATTTTCGAACGCTTGTTTTTCAAAATGTACGCATCATGAAGAAAAACCATAAAGGGGTAAAAGTTAGCATTTGACGTCTTTTTTCATATTATCGTATTAAAAATTTTCTTCTCTTGAGTTATAAACAAACATTTTGAAATTTAAAACTTAAAAAGGAAAATTTTCTTATTTGGGTATTTTTTTTGATTTTTTTTAGGAGAAAAAATAAAATCCTAGCAATCATTTTGCAATTTATTTCAATTTGGGCAAGTACTGATTCTCTAGATATGAACTTTTCTGTGTCGCCACGCACAAAAATTAGTCACAAAATATCTAAAAAAATCATAGAAAATCAATGCAACGCAGTAACTCTATTTAAAACTATTTTCTAGTATTGAAATTTTAATTTATTTAATTATTAATTTTAATTTAATTTTAAATTTTTTTTTTATTTTTTTTTGCTCTAAGTTTTCTTACATAATATTTTGGGCATATTTTATCACGAAATATTTACAAAACGTTTAGTTTTTATTTACTCCCCATAAAAATATTTTTTGAATATTTCTTCATATCATTTTAGTACAAAAAAATATTTTTTCTTAAATTGTGGCCCTTTTTAAGTACAAGTTTAATTTTAAGTTTTATGAATCGATTCAACCATTTTGAAAAATTTTTTTTGTACTTCAAATATGGCTTACACTTGTAAATATAATTTCCTTTTTTCATATTTTTGTGCGATTATATTTTGGGCGCAATATTTTCCCTATAATAATATGGATTAACAGCAACAATAGCAAAAACAAAAAAAAAAACGACTCAATAACAACAAAAATAAATGTAATCGACAATCGATATCATCATTATCATTCTCATCATCGGAAGTAATAAATCCAAAAAAGTTGGATTATTTAACATAAAAATCAAGATAAACAATAGCAACCGCCACAAAACCATGGGCGTGGGCATTTCAAAAGCAACAGTATTATTAACAATAAAAGCAAAAACAACCGACATTTAAAGAACACTAAATAATTAAAATATACAAATAGACACCAAACGAAATTAAAGCAGCAGAAAACCAACATTAAACAGCAAAGTAGTGCAAATAAAATTTAAGAGTTTCTTCAGATGAAAACCAAAAAAAAAAAAAATAAGAAAAATAAAAAATAAAAAAAGTATAAAATACAACTTTTTTCCAGCACTACAGATTTTTCGCAATTTTCACAATTTTTGAGTTTTTTTCAATCTGGCAGCCAAAGTTAAAAGTCTCTCCCTCATTTATTTATTTAACAACGCGTTAATCGCAAAATCTTTGGCCAGCTGCTTTTTGGTCAAAAATTCCATAAAAACAGCGAAAAGTTTTTTTTCTTGAATATTAAGTACTGCATGCAATTAGAGTTGCCAGATGTTGGTAAATGAATTTTAAAAAGTAAATTGCAAAATGGTGAAGACAGTGGAATAGTGATAGGAAATTTAAATTGAACGATTAAAGGGATTCGGAAATGTGACAACCTGTCTTTTCATGGAAGAGGGGGTCAAATATGTCCAAAAATAGCGCTACGTGTTATATAAACTTTAATATAATATAAAATAAAGCTTTTTTTCTCTAAATTTTGATCAAATTTTTCTGAAGAAATATAGCTAAAAATTCAAATCGAAATCGCCCAATAATTTTTTCATTGAAGTAATGAAACTTACTCGAGCATTCAGCATATTAAGGACCCTAAGCTTATTTAAGTCAAACTTATTAATCTGGCAACTCTAGCACGAAGTAGCCGTACCAACAACAACTTGTAAATTTTGTAGGAAATCGCGCGAAAATTTACGTGAAAATTGAAAATTGTAAAAATAAAAAAAAAAAATCCGAAAAAATATTCATAAATTCCAGCAGTAAAATCAAGGAAAAGTGCAAAAAAAAAAATTGTTCTTGTGCGCGTTCGTTGTTTTGTTTACTTTTGTGCACGTCGAAGCACAAGAAAGTAACCAGGAAAAAAAAAAGAAAAAAATTACGAATTGAAATTAAAAAAAAAAATAGTGAAAAGGGTGCATGCCACATCGGAGAAATCAACACAAATTCGTTAAGTATTGAAAACGCGCAAAGAATTCAGAGTTCAACAGTAGAAAAGTTCAATAGAACTTTAAAGTTGAAGCACGCAGCAGCAACAGCAGCAGCAGCAGCAGCACAGTTGATCGAGTAGCAGCAACAGCAATTCAAGATGTTGGCCATAAACTGGTGCTGCATGTTGCTGACGTTGAGTGTTATGGGTGAGTTTTTTTCTCTCTCCACTTTGTGATTTCAGTGATTTTTGTATAGGGAAACTTTTTCTTTTTTTTATGCCCAATAAATAGAAATTTTTTATGATGATTTCTCAATTGAAGTTTAGGAATTTTAATGGCTATTGGCGCGATTTAAAGAAAAATTTTAATATTTTTGTTTTTCAATGAAAAATGTTGAAGACTTAAGGGATTATTATAAGTTTGCATTACTTTCAAGTTTTTTTAAAGTATTGCAATTTTTTTTTGTACAAAGTTTAAGCAAAAATATCAAAAATACTTTCTGATCACTTGATACACTGCAGCAGCGATTCATATAAAAATGTCAACATAAAATTGTTGCTGTTTCAATAAATAAATTTAATCATAAATATGCCATCAATCATTTTAACCACAATCAATTCTCTACACACACACATACATGAAACCTAGCATTAACAGCCACAAATATATGCCATATAATGCAGCTATCAGTGTCGTTGAAGTCCTTAAAAATAATCACTCAATTGTATGCGAGCGCAAGAAAATCATTTTCGATTCCAGCTGTTAAGCTTTTTTTTAATATTCAAAAAAAAAACAAAATTTTTTTTTGAGAAACACCCCATTTTATCCCATTCTGGCAAATATTTAACATGTAAATAAATAATTGAAATATTTTTTGGTATGTGACAGTACGTCATGTACACAGGGTTTAAGACACGTGACGTTGTGTGGTAAATTGAAAAATGATTGAATTGACAGTAGATTATCATTGTTAGGTATTAGCAGTAACTATGGCAGCAATTTATATTAAAAGTATAGTCAAATTTCTTAAGAAACTTGCTGCGAAGTGCTTATTGCTGAAATTAAAAAATGTATTTAAAAAAAATATTAAAAAAGCAACTTAAGCAGTAAAAATATATAAAAATTAAGAAAACTTTTGAAGGGACATGAGTCAGTAGAAAAATTAGTAATGTGCAATCTGATTGCATTCAAAATTTTTGATTGATTAAACTTGACTTTTATTTGCAAAATAATGAATTAAATATTATGTTTATTGTAATTAAAAAAAAACAAAAAACAAAGTAGCAAAATCCACAAAAAGTATGCATTTTTATGCAAGAACAGTTCTATTTGAATTATAATTTTTTTATTTTTCTTAAATATTTTAAGCTTAGCACCTTTCAATTGGCATCTTACATTACTATTACTATATTAGCGCTATGAAAAGATTTAAAAAAGGATTTACATGCAAAAAAAAAAGGATAAAATTATGCTCACGTAATTCATATACACATATGTATGTATGTACATCATGAGTCATATGCCACTTTTAACATAACCACTTTTAAAATTGAAAAGCTGTTGAAATGAAAGCAGCTTATCACTGTTAAAAAATAGTACTCACTTAAACTGTTTATTTTTTTTTGTTTTCAACAGAACGAGCAAGAAACTGAGTGCTGTCTGATATAATGCTTTTTTTTTGCTTAAATCAATATATGCATTTAACATGTAAAAAAACCACAAAAAATTTTTTGTAGGCGTAAAAGCGGTCAAGTCCTGATAGAATTAAGTACTTAATTTAAGCAATGGTTAGGTAGACTTCATTTCAAGCTCAGAGATTCTACTCGAAAAATTCTTTTATTTATTTTTGAAATTAATTTATTATTACTTTAGATGTAACCTAAAATTTATATTTATTATTAGCTTTATTTGTACTACGTTAAAGAACAATCTTATGTGTACAATGAATTACTATTATTGAATAAATAAAGCGAACAATTCCTAAAAAGCCAATAATATGCAATTATATGCAAAAAATCTTTTTTTTTTTGATTTTACGTTGTTTCGTAAATTATTATAAAAGTTTGATTATCCTTCCAAAGGAATAAGTTGTATAGCATGTTTTTTTTTCTTTAATATGAAAGTGTAGTTCATATAAAAATATGCAGCAATATGCTTTGACTGCTAAGCACTTCAATTATTATTATGATGTTCATTTCACATATTCGACCAATATTGGAATTTGTAACATTGAAATGTTGAAGTTGTTGCAGAAACAATTTTTATTGTTTGTACTTAGATGGCTATGTTGTAATCTATACTGAAATTCAGGCCCGGCGATAGACACCCAAAAATTTTGCGGATGTCGAATTCATTACCCAATTTTGATAAATGGCTTTATCAATATTTCTGTATGCCATTTAGTTTGCTGGAAAATATAAAAAAATTTTCTTTTATATTTCAATTAGTAAAAGATCGTAACAATTAAAAGTTAATATATATGAATTGGCTTTTGATACTAAGCAGCGCAATAATACCAGGTGGCATGGCATTGATATGCCATACATTCTTTGGTCAGCCCCGTGCTCTCCAATTTTTCTGTTTTGAAGCCAATTACCCTCAGATTATGTTGAGCTACGATTGGAGCAATACACGTCTTTTGCGCCATACATTAAGCTCGTCCCGTGAATTCAATTGTACGAGCCATCCATAAAGTCCGTGCAAATCTGTGCCATCAAACTGCAATCGTTGTAATTATTTTTTTTTAATAATTTATATTTTATAGCGTTTTTGAGTGATACGATCTGGAGTACCCTTTGAATATCACTGTCTCCACATTTTTATGCAATAAGAGGTCTCAGCAACGTTCTGAGTTTGCTGCAGAGAATTTCACTCGAAACTGCTGTTAGTTTTTCATGTTTAATGATATATTAAAATAGACTGCCCCTCCCCCCTTCCTTAGGCTACTGTCGTTACTCAGCACCCGAATTTTATGTGTTTTGCAGGCTCTGCTCAAATTTGCCTTCATATGAAAGCCGCCTTAAAATGTTAGACCAAATTAGACATTTTCGAACATACATTTTTTTGAGGGCTTAAAATATGTTTTAGTATCTTTAAATTGACATATTAAAAGAATTATAGCGAAAAAATTATTTAAGAACGCAAATTTCGAGCTCTAGCTGTCCGCTGTTCCGTTTTGAAAACTTTAAGTGCATTTTTCTCGAAACAACATTTTCTAAAAAAATATTTGACCGATTGACTTAAAATTTTGACTGTATTTTAAAAACTATATTTTGCAAGAAATAACGTTATTTTTTTATATTATATAGTTTTTTTTATTAGAAACAACTTTCAGGCGATATTTTATGAAAATTTTGAATGTTTTTTTTTGAAAGTGAACCATTTTTGCAAGATTCGAAAAATCGAAATAATATTACATACTTCGCTAGCTATTCATATGTACTACCCAATGGATTTTTTTTAACCAAAATTCAAAACTGCAGTTTCTAGGAGTCCGGTGGCACACTGCTCGAAAAAAGGCATCTTCGGGGAAAGACTCTACAGCCGGACAATTAGGACAAATTATTTTCTAATATTCAAGTGATAAAAAATAAATCACTTTCCCAGAATTTCGATAAGTTTTAATGTCCCGCTGAAAAAACTCTTAAAATTTGCCATTTTTTTACACCTGCACTGCGGCCTGACCCCGTATATATATAGGTTTACCAAGACTGCGTAGTAGAAGTTAAATGATTTGTTTTCCAGCTTAATGAACTCTGCGTTGTTGTAAGGTATGATTAGTTTTAATAACCCAGGAATAAATTTTGAACATTTTCTTTTCTTAAGGCTTGACACATGTAATTCTAACAATGCGCTTTTAGTTCATATATGTATTAGTCATAGATCCTTTTGTCATCTTCCATGGACACTTACATCTTATAAAGAAAGAAATAAAAATCTTAAGATTTGAAACTGTTACATTTATCCTTTGATTCTTATGCCCAGCCTCTGGGTTTAGCAAAAATTGTAATCGGATGATCATTTCGTTCAAAAAGAAAAGTGCTATCCTGATCAGCGATTCATATGATATATGGAAGTGCCTCTTCTACGGTTAGGAAAGTAAGTGAGACCTTCGTAACTTATGACATTGAAAGTTACAGAATTTTTCTACTAAATGTAAAATTGCATTTCATACTTAAAAATTAGAAAATAAAATTATTGTTTTTTACAAAAAAAAAAAAAATGAAATGAAATTCTTAAGAACTTTCAGCAAAAGGAAAAAAACATGAAGAATTTTTAGATTTTTGTACAGAGCTTAGTGCAAAAAACCACAAAAAAATTACAAGCGCAAAATGCATTAAAATGGGTAACGAGCTGCTTATACTAGTTTCAATGACCGCTAAGTCATATCATAAGTAAGCTTTGTTAGCCGAAGTATAGTAGTCTGCAAGACTACTATGTTCTTTTTCTTGCGTTGATCAGTTACGAATCACAGCAAAAAACAAAACGAAACTTCTACATTTTATTGCAATTGCTTTTGTAATCTCTTTGATATCACACATTTCTTGAAATGTGAATGAATGAAGAATTTTTCTATTCAAGTCTTAAACAAAATTACATTGAGATAGCTTAAAATATGCATTTATATGCAAAAACATACTATGTATCAATTTTGCTTGTAAAATGCTATTTTTGCAATAAATTTTTTACATTAAAATTATTTTTCCACTCCATCATTAATTTTTGAAATTTTTTTTACTATTTTTACTAAGAAAAAAACCATCAAAATAATATGCAAGAATAATTTCATATGCATTTCTCTCACTTTGCATGAATTTTTCAAAAATTTCTTCAATTCAGCTACTAGATGTCTGCATGTAGACTAATTAGTCTAAAATATGCAACTTTAGGATTAAAAAGTGCATAATAAAATGCTGTGTAAAATATGCAAAATAATTTTATTTGATTAATTTCACTTAATTTACACTCATTCGTTGCAGCTTTAAAATTTAATACTTAAATTTTCCATAACAAATTAACATAGTAATACGTCAAATCAGCTTTGCTAAATCAAATTTTATGTAAAACATTAAAATTCATTACCACACACAAAGCAGCCAATTTGTCGTACTTTTTAACAAGCATTTTTACACACACACACTCACTTATTCGGTCGCACATACTCACACACACGTACATTTATGCATACAACTTAGTCACGTAATTTTTATATAGAAATTCCTTTTTTTATGATTATTTTTTTTGCCAAACATGAATTTTTAATGCTCTTTGATGACGCTTTTATGCTGTGCTACCGTCAACACAGAGTTCGTTGACAGACTGTCAATATTGGATTTTTTTTCTTTTGGCAACAAAAATGCAATAACACCAAATAAATCAAATATTTATGACTTCTAAAAATTTATGTTTTACCCATAAGTTGCATAGATAAATTGAGCACAAATTTCAATATAATGAAGCGTTTTAAAGCTCTAAAAAAATAAGTGTGCTGAATTAAAGAAAATTAATGCTGCTACTATAAAATGTCTAAAGTATGCAGTGGCTAAGCATTTGGTCATAAATTTCGAATTAACTCATTAGCAGTAGAATAAATTTAGTTTTTGAAATGATTTAATTGGTATTAAACTTTTTTTGCAATTTGCTCAAGTCTTAATTTCGATAATAAAAGTGTTCTTGAATTTATATTTAAAAGACAAGAAACTACAGAAATCTAAAGTGAAACAAAATGGGAGGTCAGTAAATTAAATATAATTTATGTATGTGATTAAAATTAGTGATCTATTGCATTGTTGTGACCATA
Organism: Tricholauxania praeusta; assembly: GCA_949775025.1. Classification (NCBI taxonomy): domain Eukaryota; kingdom Metazoa; phylum Arthropoda; class Insecta; order Diptera; family Lauxaniidae; genus Tricholauxania; species Tricholauxania praeusta. The sequence continues at coordinate 157,579,910 of OX459029.1, forward strand.
ATATATGCTACCGAAATGAAAATCCTCAGTTTTTTTGTATTTTTAAATTATTTAATTTTTTTTAATTTTTCCATTCATTAATTTTTTTAATGGGCCAGCAATTAAATTCTTTTTTTCGCATTTAGTTTTTTTAAAGAAAATTCCTATAGTGGCAAAGAAAATATCAAATTATAGTGAGTTAAGATGAATGTAGTGAAAACAGCAAAGGAATTGAGTTGTTGCACAAGAAACACCAAAGCTCTACTTGCGTACAGATCATGAATTTTTTCCTTGTAAAAAATGATTTTTTAAATGTTTGATTTTTGAAAATTAAAAACAGAACAACGAATTTGCAAAAATGAATAAAATATTTATTTGTAGCTATACATCAACTTCTGCCATTTACTTTTTAAAGATTATTTGATATAAATGTTGCCCGTGGCTACGCCTGAGGTGGTCCATTCATAAGCTCCAATTTTGGCATACTTTTCCAACATTCTGGCCAGCATCTCACCAATGGCAGCTGTAATGTTGTCTTCCAGGGTTGCAATTGTGGCTGGCACGAGAGACTTCACGTAGCCTTACACAAAAATAGTCTAGTGTGGTCGAATCGCATGATCTTGGTGGCCAATGAACTGCTCCAAAACGTGAGTTTAATTGCTCATCAAACTCGCCTCTGAATAGGTCCATGGTATCGCATGCCGTGTGAGATGTGGAACCGTCTTGTTGAAACCACATGTCAACCAAATGCAACTCTTTCATTTTGGGCAAAAAAAATTTTCGGTGATCATCGCACGGTACCTTGCTCCATTGACGATAACGTTGCGATTTTCATTATTTTTGAAAAAGTAAGGTCCAATGATGCCACCGGTCCACAAACCGTACCAAACAGTGCATTTTTCGGGGTGCTCCTGACTGCCTTTGGCTGTTCTTCAAACCAAATTCGGCAATTATGTTTGTTGACGTACTTATTGAGCTAAAAATGAGTTCATCGCTGAAGCAATTTTTTCTCATTTTCACATTTCTCACAATGCACGAATTTTGATAATAAAACAATAAATTACAAGCGCTGTTCGTTTGTTAGTCTATTTATAATAAAATGGCAAACCTTACTGAGCATTTTTAGTACTAACATATGTTGCGTATTGCTTCAAAAAACTAGCACTAAAAAAACAAATACTAAAAAAATCACCCTCTTTGACATTTGAATTCAAAATAAAAATTCTTATTATTTATATTTTTGCTACAGCAACATATATTTTTAGAAAAATTCAAATAAGAGTTAAAATAATTTTTCATCAATCAAATTAGCTAAGACAAATTCTACAAAATACACAAAATTATAAATCAAAAGCAATAATAAAAATATCAAAATACTGTCATAATACAAAGTCAAAATATAAAAATTGTTTACAATAAATGGCGTAATTCAATTAAGACTTTTCCCCAGCCACAATGTACTAAATTCATTATGGCTACACATCAATTAAAAGCAGCAAAAAAACTATTTTTAATTGCTATATCCATCATTTGCAGCCACACAGTAAACCGTAAGAGCCGCCTTATGTAATAAACTTTTATTCGCATAAAAACATAAAATTTCAATGTCTGAAGAAATTGAAAGGATTTTTACTAAACCGAAAAATTATTAAAGCAAATGCTGAAAATTGTGTAAAATTTTTATTATTCAATAATTTCAGCTGAAATTTAATTACAAACTATTTGTATTTTTAAGTTTCCGTAGAACGTAAAATGCCGCATAAATTCAATGACGTTGGAAAACTAAAGAAAACTGCGCTAATTTTAAAATGACGACGTCATCTGCGAGCGCCTGTATGTGTGCTTATTATTAATAATAATTTATTTTTAAAATTAATTTGCAAAATTCTAAAAATTTTTTGGAATTTAAATATAAATAAAACTATGAAAAATCATGAATTCGGGTAACAGAAAAAAAGATGCGCCATTAATACAACGATACAAACGACGACAACAGCAGGCAACATTACAATAAATCAAGCAATTATTGCTTTCCACACTGTCTTTGGGGCATCAATTTTCTTTATTTCTGTTATTTTTTCGGTGAGTGGGTAGTATATTGTTGTGCTATTTGTTTGAATATTATTCCCAACAGGTCATGGAAAATTTGACATCGCTTTTGGAAATTGTCATTTGTCGGCTTAATTAAGTTGTTTTGTCTGTTTATTAAATTTATTGCTGACGATAAGGCAAACAGTTTGCATTTTCTAGTTAATTTATTGAATTTGTTATATTTAAATTGTGACAAATGTTAAATAAAAAATATTATTATTCAAATGCCGATTAAAAATCTGGAAAATTGAATTGATGTTTTAAAAAATTGGCTCATTAGCACGATTTTATGTCAGCGATTTTTTGTTTACGACTAAATACAATGCCGCCGCACAGTGGAAAAACGTGGCAATAAATAAAAAAAAAAAAATAAAATTAAGGCGCTAGTGACTTAAAATTTATTTTATGAATATTATCAGATAATACTTAGGAAAGGGGAAAAAAAAACTACAATGGGCTCAAAGTTGAACTTTGAATAACAAAAATTTTCTATGGAACTTTTGATATTAGCAACTGTTGAATATAATGCTTTAGTTAATTTGCTTGAAGCAAAATGCGCTAATGTAGCATATTGATGAAATGGACATTATTTTTGCTTTATAAGAACAAATTTATTTCTCTTCTATGAATTGCACGGATTTTTCAAAAATTAATATGTAAAATTGTAAACCTGGCAAACTCGCAAAAGTCTGCAAGAAGAAAAACCACACAAAAATATTTCCAACGATTTCTTATAAAATTTTTAAAAAAATATTATGAACCAAAACCCAAAACCACAACTCCAGCTTTTCACAATATTTTTTATAAATTTTTTCCTATTGCAATTTTTGAAGGAGTAAAATTTGTCGAATTTTATAAAATGCTTTAATATATTTATTTGTGTCAAAATTTTTTGTAAAGCAGTACAGCCAGAAAAAGCATATATATTAATTATGCTTTCAAAAAACGTTCATTTAAGGTTTTATATTTTATATATGAAATATGCTGATTTTTTGAAAATCAGAGTCTTATCATTGAAAAATTTTAACACAAAAAAAAAAAAAAAAAAAAAAAAATTCCACATAAATCGCATTTCCTTAATTTTTCTAAAAAATTTTTCTACTAAGCAGAAAAAAAAATACTAAAAAAAAATATCCCAGATTTTTATGGCATCGGATAGCTTAAGAAATTACGCATTTTATGAAATACTCCAAATGTACTCTTAGTTCAATCATATAAAAAATATTCTAAGAGAATTTTCTACACCTCAATTTTACTGGCATTTCAACATATTTACATTTACAAAAAATCAATTATCTCGAAACGGATTTTTTTGACATAAGCCCTTTTTGCTAGTATCCAGCGGCAGTTTTTGATAATTTTTTTTTAATGAATTTTTTTTCATAGCAATATTTAGAGGAAAATATATATTTATTTCTTCATATATTGCAATGCTTAACAATGATTTTATAAATTGTAAAATTTACCCTATTAAAAAGTGGGGAACAGCTAAGGGACATTTTTTCTCTGCTCATCCTACTTAAAATAAAGCACATCGAAAGCTTTTCAAAAACAGAAGAGATAAGCTTTCAAAGCGGATTTTCTCTAATATCTGGAAAACTATAGCAGATATCGCACAATTTGTAACAGTTTTGAAATCAGCTTTGCCAAAGCAATGCAAGTCGATACCCATTTTGAAGCATAAGCCTTAACAACATCCCACCCTTGTACGGGAGGTAGGCATGTGCTTGGGCGGATTTTTTTCAGATTCACACATCTTTTGCTGTTTTAATGTAAAAAACGCTTGTACAAAATTTCAAGAGTCTAGCGTTATTACTACTATTTATGGCCACTGTTCCATGCAAACACATCCACTGTGCGCCTGTTTGCCACTCAGTTTGTGAAAAAGAGGTAAAGAGTGGTGCCATATTGAGAGTCTTTGAACGAAATTAATTTCACAGCTCAAAGTCAAATGTATCCAGCTAAAACTTGGTACAGCAAATAAATTTTGAGAGCTCAACATGGATTCCCTGTAAGTTACTTTCTTTTTAGGAAAATTTTCAATCTAATAAGAGCATTTAGATTTGAAAAGTACTTTTGGAATAGAAAATATGTACCTTGAAATCGGAGTTGTTAAGAAGAAAACGTCTCAAATTTGAAATCAAGAAACGATATGATTCAATTGAGCTATGGTGCTTTAAAGTGTGTCTCCTACTCAATACATAAAAAATGTTTTATTACTTTAATCAAATAAGTTTTTCTCATACATTTTTAGTTGCCAAACTTCAATTTGATGCCCGTTTTATCTTATAATTTCTGATTTTTTTACTATTTAATTTTAAACATACCAACTTCAAAACATTATAAGTCATTCAAATTTCATCATAAAAAGATTTTTTGACAGAAGTTATTTTTTTCCCGCTACATTTTTGATGATATTCCTCGAAAGTATTTTGCAATCATAAATAATTGAGAAATGGAAAACTTCATATCCAGTTAGTGCTACCAAAATATTTCCAATTTCTTCCAATCAGTCCAAAATCACAGTGGCATTTTTCATATCTGACATTAGCTTATCTGTAATTTTGCATATTTGACACTAGCTTATCTGTCAGCTGAACAATTTTACAAATAAAAATTAAGTGCATTTATCTATATCACAAAAAAAAAATCACCTAATATATATTATAGCATAGCTTGATAATTGCCATCTACTCCTATTCATGAAGACTTTTACTGTATCCAAATTGGATTCCATGTACTGGACCAATATCAATAATTGCTCTTTATTTGTATAGATCTTGTAAATATGTTAAAAAAATCTTTTTATCAAATAAAATTACAAAATATTGCTAGCATTGACTCTTTCCTCGTTAAATTCCTAACCAAAAACTTAGGCAACAAAATTTGCGTGAAACGTCAAAAAATGTTCCCCAAAAAAGTATTGCCGATAACCTCATTTTCCAGGGAATTTTTTCCAATTCTCGAAATATCTTACACGATCGCAAAACATGGGATTGGAGAAAAAAATCCGAAGAACTGTTTATTCATTTGAAGTACCAAGTTGCAACTAGTTATACATATATTGGTACGAGTTGTGCAGAGAGTTTTGTAAAAGGCAACTCAATTCAGCAACACTGTGCGCCACTGCTTGACCTATAGAGCACCAAGCTGAAGGCATTACATTTAGATGTTCAGTAACTAACTAAAATGCTTTATTAGAAAAGAGTGCATATAATACTAGTTTTGTGACTCTACCTCCGGACCATGTGAACTGTATCCTTTGACTTCATCTCCATCTATAGATCAAAGGCAAATATTTACTTTCGTCACTTAATCATTGCTATTTTGACTTGGCTACGTCATTTTTTCCACCTTCTTTTCCCCACCATCTCTAAATTTTTCATTCTATCTATAATCTAGAAAGGGTTGATGTTATTGCTCATGCGTTAGATAAGATTTTGACAATTTTTAAATGATATTCGGTCGAAATGTGATTTTCTAAAAATTCGCAAATTACACACCGGTATGAGAGTGGGAAAATAATTATTTATGTCTAAGGCTTAGTTCCGTTTTTAAATCGAATACTTTTTTTTCCAAAAGAAATTGCAAAATCAATAATTCAATTAAAAAATAGCAAATATATTTTTAAGAAAATATTAAATATAGGTAATGTCCAGTTCGAGGATTAGTAACATTGAAAGATCTGTCATTGGGTATTTCAAAAAATTAATACATTTTTCTACATAAAAATTAATTGGCTTGAAACATTAATTCTAAGAATTGTTTGAAATTTTTTTTGCGAAATGCTAAAAACATTTTTTAAAACAAAAAGACTGACTGCACACTGAGATCAAAGCAAAAAATTTCTGAAAAAAATTATTGTAGACTCATGCAAGCAAAAGTATATAAAACTCACTGTTAAAATTACAAAAAATAAATAAAAATTAGAAATATTTAGTTATTGCTGCTTTAAATTTAAAAAAAAAAATAAATACAATTTAATAAAATAAACCGAAAAATGTAATTTTAAATTAACGCCTTGAACTTGGAAAAAGAATGACATAGACACATTATTAATCTATGGAATTTGTCATAATTAGAACTAATAAAAAAACAACAAAAGTTATATTGGTGAAAATGAAATATTATGCTAATATTTTCACTTTGAATCTTTTAATAAAGCTGTTAAATTATTTTTTTTAGTTTTGCATGATTGTCAAAAACAAACTTGTACAATACAATGCAAAACCCCACTACGCCCACTCGCTGCTGTCAGCTGTCAAATGATTCACTCAAACTCATGCAAATTAACATTAGCAGCAGGTGGTCAGCATAAGAAACAACGTGCCAAATGCTATTGCCTGCTTCTGGGCGGCATAACTGAACTGAACTGAAAAAGTGAACTGTAGCTGCCAATACGATGAGCTTTGTTTCGCCTGCTAGGTGTATTTTCTTGACATTTCACTTCATAGGCTGCGCCGTTGTGTTTTGCTGACATTTCTATTTATTTTTGCGTTATTTTTAAAATTTTTGAAATAGGAAAATATTTAAAAATTCTCTTATCCACTTATCGCCCCGAATCGTTTACACGCACATTTTAAAGACCGTGGGAAATTCTTTGGTGAAATCTTTATGATGTATTTTTTTCGCTTTAAGTAAAAGTGACGTGTTGTATTTATTTTTGGATGCGATTCGTTATATATTTTGGACTTTTTTTTTTGTAGACTAAGTTTATTTTTGCGGTATGGGAAATTTCACAGCTGACTGGAATTATTTGTAAGAAATTTTGGATTTTTTGATAACATTTTTAAGGCTTTGAGTGTAAGGTCTGACAAACCAAAAAACATTTTTTTGTTGCTTTTCACTTGAGAGCTTTCAGTTTTTGACAAAATGGAATATCTTAATAACTTTTGCTATTGCTAAATATTGCGCCAATCGTAATTTGTGCAATGAAAAATAAAGTACCCACCGTTTCCTTTTTCTGGGAGTGTAAGACTATATCTTACATATTTACTTTTGCGTAAAAGTTCCCCCAATTTCTTTCATATTTTCTATTAAAAATTTGTTGTATTTTTCAAAAGAAAAACATTAATTTAGTTTGCATATATTCTTTTCGCGCCGTTTAATTTAATTTGCGTTTAATTTTGTGTCACGCACTAAACGCATCTCATTAATGTTGCTTATAATTGGATCGTAAAAATAAAACCTCAACGCACGTGCTCCCCAGTGTGTTGCTGATTTTATTAAAATATCATAAAAATGAAATTTATATAAAACATTATTTTTATAATTTAACGATGTGTACAAGAAACTCAGACAGGCTACAGCTACAGTAGCAAACAAAAAAAAACGAGAAGATGAAAAACAAAACACTTTGCCTGTATGTATGGTAGATGTCTGGTCCAGAGCAGGTGTTTTGCCGCTGATAAGCCAACCAACCTACTTGTTTGTTTACATACACTGTCTGATAAGCATGAGTTTATTTTGGAACGTTCACTTATTTTTTTGTTTATATTGATTTAAGCTAAAACAAAATATGCTTTTAATGCAGTGATTGTAAATCTTGCTTGAATGTAGGCTTTTACGAGATAATATCTGTTAGATGCTGTGCTAAAAATATAAAGAACATCTATATATAAAGATGCTATTTGTGCATATTTTAATAAAACATTTTAATAAAACCGAAAATAACGCACTCAATATACAAAAATATTTGATTTAAAAAAAAAAAATATGAGTAATGGAGAATAAATATTTACTTTTTAAATTTTTTTAAATAAATTAAGCAAATTTTTTTTTGTAAATTTTGTTTCATCAAACAGAGCGTAATTTCTTCATTTAGAGTCACTTAAAACTTTTGACTCATGTGCCTTGTCGCCTATAGCGCAACTTAAATTTTTCTTAGAACTTCAAAATTTATTTATAGAATTCGTTTCGCAAAAACAAAAAAAAAAAAAGACACACAAATTGGGTAATGTCAAAAAAGTTCATAGGAGTTTTATTCAAGTATTTTGTAGCATTAGGCGTGAAAATTTGATTCTTATAATTTGCATGTATCTTTTCTTGATAACATTGATGGCTTTGTTCAAACTTCTGGTTTTGAAACCCGATTATAATTTACCGAAAGTCTGGCGCGCTGAATTCGAATCCGAAATCGGAGTTTCACAGATGTTTTTGGTTTTCATGATATTATGGCCGAACAGTGGGAATACCAAGGTTTTTTGAAACATTTAAGATTATATTACATCGAAAAGTATTTTTTTTTTTTAATACCCTTATTGCGTCTAAGAGAACTACTACAAAACACACTTTAAGGAGAGAAAAGGGTCGGAAAATCAATTTTTTTTCTGATAGTGGAAGTAATAAAGAATATTGTCAGAAAATATGAAGTCATTAGCAGCAAAACTTTTCGTGTTCCAGAAAAAAGAGTCCGAGCGGTCATATGAAGAAGTAATCAGATATAAACTTCAATCGCTTTTTCTCAAAACTTTTTTTTCAAATCGGTAGCTAAAATTTCTTGAAAACTTGTGGACCGATTTCGCTAAAACTTACAGACTTCTTTTCGATATTAAATACTCGGATCTGAACGATTGAATTTTTTTCTTTCAATTACTACTTATTTTTTAATTAAACAAAAGGAGCAATTATTGGTAAAAATCAGAGTTTTTTGATTAAATCTGTACAAAAAATTCAAAAATGAATATTTAGCTTATTTTTGCATTCAAATCCAAGATGAGCTTATATACTAAAGAAATCTTTTTGGTATTTTGATTTCGGATGAAGCAGTCATGAGTTATCCTGCCTACCGCATGTTGACTTTTTTATAAGTTACTTAGTTCTCCCCACTACCACTGGCTTATTTTTTAATATTTTTTAATGAAAATTTAGCAGAGTTTTCTTGAAATGATGCTTAATAATGTTACAAAATCTTTGAAAATTTTAATAAAGAAGGTACTGTGAAAAAAAAAATCACAAAAATACTCTTTTTTTTTTGTCTCTCCGACCCTTTTTCCCCCTTAAATTATATCGATATCTTTTTATTTCTACGAAATATGGTAAATTTATTACACATTTTTCAGTTATTCTGCCCTACTGAAAAAAAAACAAGAAAATTCCGATGATATGCTAATCGTGATTTGAGGAGAAAGAAATCAAAACTTAAAAAATAGAATCCAGACACAAAATCCATTTTGACCGGTGTTATCAATATAAGTTTTTGTTGATGGTTCTCGAACAGTGCTCGTTCATCTGCATTGTCGGCGTTCAAAGTTATTATGAAATCTGTCTTTTATTTCCCAAATGCAATTTACATAAATAACAACGCAACACGAATTTTTTCTCTGGGTTCTATTAGTCAAATTTTGATTTCTTTCACATAACTTATAAAAGAAAAAAATAGTTTTATTAATTGAAGTTTGCTCTTGTAGGAATCAGAGCGACGAAAAATCATGGTTTTCCGACATATTTAAAGCAAAGTTACATCGAAAAGTAACATTTTCAAACAAAATCAATAATGGGGTCCAAAAGAACTACTCTTTCTCTTTAAAACACATTTTGAGTTATATCGATATCTTTTTTTTTCTCTCCGAAATATCGTCAATTGAAATTTATTGTGCAAGTCTTCGTACAAATCTTCGTAAGTTTCAGTAAGGCAAGTTTGTAATAAAGTTCAATTTACGACATTTCGGAGATATAAAATTGATATCATTAAAATTTAAAGTGAATTTTGAAACGAAAAAGTTGTTCTTTTGAAACCCATTAATGGTCTTACAAAAACAAAACTTGCCTTTTAATATAACATATCCTCAAATATCTCGAAAAACTGTGAATTTTGCAATATAGGTCAGAATATCTCAAAAACTTGAATGATCAGAGAAATCTTAGATTCGAACTCAGCACATCAAGAACATTTGTAAAAGTATATTTCGGTTTCAGAGCTAGAGGTTTTACCAAATTTTGTTGCATTGTGTAATTTATAGCTAACTCAATTTCTCGAAAAATCGATCAGGCAAAGTTTTGGAACCGAACGACTTAAACCTATATTGATCCAACTATAACAGATTTCTCCCACTACTGTGAGTTATTAGATGGTTTTCCTAGAAAAATATCTACTCTATACAGTTTCTTTTAAGCCTACTTTCATTCTCATGAGAAATAAAGTAAACCTTCAAAATAAGGTTAAGGTTAATAAAAAATAGCCATTTTTGTGAGAAGGGCATTTTAGCCATTTTAAAGAAGGAATTGAAGTTGAAATTTCATGGAAATGTAAAAAGTAGAAATGATTTTTACAAAAAAAATATAAAGGGTTATTTACATGATTTTTTTTTTCTTGCAAAATCAATTTTTTAAAATATGAACATCTGTGAATGTTGCGATTTTTCATCTTAACTTCATTATGTAAATATTTCAACCTCCAATTATTTATCAAATCTATTATTTATTTAAATTTATAAGCAAGATATTTTTATGAAATATGTCAAGCCGCAGCAATGCTGTTAAGTCAGATCTTAAAAGTGAAAATAATTGCAATAATTGTGAACTTTCGGAAAACCTATACCCTCACCTCGCCTGTCATTTGTTCCAACATATGGAATAACTTTTATTGCGGTTTGTACTACATGAGAAGAGATTTCCCATTGAATTTCAAGTAAATGCATTTAATTGTGGTCAAAGTAATTAATACCGAACTGTGGTTTTTGTTGTTGTTGTATCCGCCAATAATGTTAACACTGTTTGTTATAAATTTGAAATTTATTTTTAATCAGTTTTTTCCCTTTTATTGGGTTTGATTTTAAGCGTAATAGTGAAAAAAATGCATTGAATATGATGTGAAATTGCGCGAATGTTTGTATATTATATTGTTGTTGGCTTTTCGTTTTTGCCGCAAAATGTTGCTGTTGTTGTTTGCATTGCTGCTGCTGCTATTAGATGTCATGCGTTTGTAAATTTTGCATTTAATTGCATCACTTGAGGGTTTAATTTATGAATGAATTGCAATGTATACTAGAGTGGGCCGAAAATCTGATGTTTTTTTCGAAATAAAATGAAAAATAGCAATAAAATTGCATTTATATTAAGATTTTTTAAGAGCATCAAATAAAATTTTCTGAAACTAAAAATAAATGCCTCATACTAGGTCCACTTCCAAAAGTAGTATTTTTATGAAACTTTTCTACGTAATGAGGTCCTTTTTTAATGAAATTGCTGAAAGTGTTGACAAATAATCGCAAGTAAAGTCACAGTAGCTTCGTATTTACACGTTTTTAAAATGTTGGCTTAGAAATATTTGCTACCAACTTGGTTAGCTTTGATAAAAATCAGTATAATTTGGAAAAATCTGTATAGATATCCAAAATATTGGTACCATATGAAAGGTAATTGATTATAATGCATAAAATTGACACATAAAAATTTAAATTCTATTGTACAGTTTTCGAGATATAATGATTTTTGTAAAATTTTGAACCTTTTTTTTTTCTAAAAAATGTTAATTTTTCCAAAAAAATTTATTATTAGCATATAATTTTTTTAGCACTATAAAAAGCTTAATTTATTTGCTTTAAGATGATGTAGCAGTTGTACAAAATTTTTATGTGCTAACCCATCCCTTACCGAAACGTAAATTTAAATTTTCGTATAGAACCAATATTATGTATATATTTACAGGGTTTTTCAACTTATACTGATTTTTATAAAAGCTATATCCGCAACTTTCGATAGCTATATCTTCGAAACTGGATCCGTTCGATCCTGTTTTTTTTTGCATATTTATTTTTTATTTTTATAGCGCTACTTTCTCGAAAAATTATAAAAAATTGGAGGATTTGTACTAAAGAAAACTTAAGCTTAAATGAGTAAAGAAAAAATTATCCTCTATATATGACGCATTAAATGTCATACAGAATAACTAACAGTTTTTGGTACAGCGGAACTGTCACCGGTCCTTATCATGTGACATAAAAGGGACTATGGTAGTAGACACCATCACTGCAATGCTCTGGAAAGATTGAGGTGAAAAGCGATTCGACAAAATTTGAATCCAAATCGCTAAATAGATCTGCAATAACATCCACTATCAGTCAACTCAAATTACTCTTGAAACTAGGCTGAACAATAAACCTTTAAGTATCTAACATCCGCTGTGCTGTGGCATCACTATAGATTTCCTCTGGTTTATATGTGGTTGCTAACTCAAAGGCTTCCCTAATAAATTCATTTAAACATTTTAAAGTAAGTGCTACCCTAATGTGCCCATAAATATGTAAAAGTAGTTTTAGCAATTTCATTAGTTGTTAAACTTTATAAGACAAACAAAACTGCAATTAAGTTCAGAACAAATAATAACATTGGAGTTTAAGTCTCTGTAAAAGTAAATAAATATTGTACAAATCACCTGTGGGTGAGGCGGCTGCTTTGTAAAAGAAAAAATATATAAACAACCAGATCAGTAGCCGTTCAAATGACTGTCATATTAAATGCGGTATGTGTGACCAATCACATTCGATATGATACGAGTAAATTGAGTGATTCATGGAAATGAAATGTTGTTGAAATTTTAACTTATGATAATTAAAATAAAATTTTTCTCATGAAAAACTCTCATGCTTTTTGATAATATTAATTTCATACAGTACATTCACAGCATATCCTTTTATAAATTTTTATATTAAGAAGTTGAAAAATATGTTATGAACTGAAATTTTACCTTCATTATCAGTCAAATTAATGATGATATCAAAGTATATCATATTTGCATTACCACATGTAAATTTCAATATTTTCGCAATATCCTGGTATCTTAATAACATCAAATAAATATTTGCATACCGAGAAACGAAAAAAAAAAATTTTACTTTCAGCACTGATTCTTTACTATCAATAACAATAATAATTAATTTTAATAATAACATATTTTATTGTTTTCATTATTGTTGTGGCATTGTTTATTGTTGGCTGCTACTGCTGCTGTATTGTATTTAAATCATTTCCTCATTCAGTCATTTATTTATTTGAACTGCATCAATATTTTATTTGCATTTTCATGTTGGTTTCCAAACCAAAAATATGAAAAGTCTGTTTGGTATATCAATAAATAAATAACGAAACATTAACTTAATATTTATTGTTTAAGCATATGTTTTAAATTCTCGCAGGGTATTTTATTTTATATGATGTTCAACTAAATAATTGAAGAGTTTTTTTTTAGCGTGCAAGCCACAAGCACATATTTATAAAATTAAATTAAAAAAAAAAAACTTTTAAAATGAGGGAGGTTTGGGTGAGTTGTGACCAATATTGATCCATAAAAATAGTGCGCCGAAGACTCTTATGTTTTTATTAAAAGTTTTTTTGGACTTAGTTAATTCAGTGTTTTATTTAATTGACTGGATTGGAGCCAGAGAGATAGAAGTCCATTTTCAAAACTGATTATATTTTGAATTGAATAATAAGTTATTGATGACACTATACCAATTGAATGTACTTGTGGTACCAAAATTAAAATAATAAAATGAACTAAAAAACTAACAAATGTACTCAAAACTTGTCAAATGTACTGAACACAATTTTTCACGAAGCAAATGTATCGAAAAAAGTACCAAAAATGCCATCACTATCGTCAACACGAAAATGTTACTCATACGTTCAGAAAATATACATAAATTATTTATTGAGAAAATATTGAATACTCAGCGGCAGAATGATGAAGTACTCTGATTTTTCATGTATGAAAAGCTATACCCTTCGTGTTGTATGTTTCACTAATGAAATTGTTACTGTGATATTTTGTTTATTCGCTTGCTGGCTGCCTACTTTGTATATGGAGCTTTAAGCAGTTTGCTTGCTGGCTGCCTACTTTGTATATGGAGCTGTAGACAGCCTGCTTGCTAGTTGTTTGTTTTGTATATGGAGATGTAAGAGGTCTTGCCTGTTGGCTGCATGTTTTGTATGTGGAGATGTAGGCAAGCCGCTAAACTATACAGGCACTTAGTGAGCGATGTTTTAAAGCAATCTGACTTTCGTGTGTTATACTTTGTATATATAGATGTAGGCAAGCTGCCTACAAAGTGGCCATCGCTTTGTAAAAAGAACTTACAGTTGTGGCTGGAGTTGTGAGCATTATGAGCATAACTATTCATCGATGTTTTTTATAACAGATTTGCCGCTGGGTAAAATTAAATTTTTTTTGGTTTCTATGTATAATTAAAATTTACTTTAAGTGTACATTTCCAATCAACTACAGCACATGCCAAATAAATGATGTAAATAGCTTCAAAATGCAGTCGATTGTGCTTTTATAATTACATTTTTTTGTATGACCAGTTAAATTGGTGAACTTGTTTGCATAACTTTTTAAAATGTTGCATCATATGTTGTGGTCAGTCAGTTGGTTGCTGGTTAATCTACTTACATGTAACATATGTGTGTGTGTGCACAGACATATATGCATGCAGTTAAAATGATTGATAATTACAAAAAAAAAAAAAATGTTGCCTTAAAACGTTGTAAAAATTACGCTTTTTTTTCATAGCAAAAGCTACACAAAGTACAATTTATCTACAGTTGGCGGATTTACTACTGACTTTCAATACATGCTCACACTCATATACATACAGGAACGCCTGCAACGCAATCACATGCATGTATATAATGCACGTGTAGTGGTTTGTTTGGCTTTGCATTGAACGACGTTAATTAAGCGCGAAAGTCAATAAATTAAAATGAAACAAAATCGAGTAGAAAACTTTTCGAGCTTTGTTGCTTTTTAACCAATGCTATTGTGGAGCGTAAGGTAAATGTACCTTATTTAGTGTTAAGGTGTCTACCGATTATATTTTGTATGCAAGCGACAGGTTTACCGAATTATGATCCTAGCACTGATTGAACTTTTTATTATGTGATAATTAAAGGTTACTCATACGTCGCGGCAAGTAGTAAAAGCATTTTATTACCTCCAAGGCTTTTTTGATGTGATTTAAAACCTAGCTGTCTACGTTACTTCCGAACATATTTCATTGCTCTTCAATAAATATAAATTGAAATGTAGGCCGCATATTCACATAGAATTTTTTTAGCAAAACTTGAGCGGTTTTAGTTTGAAAATTAAGTTTTTTGTATAAAAAACATGTTTTTTTTGATGCAAAAGTAAATGTTTTATTTAAATTTTAGTTATGTATATCCTTGCAGAACAATATATTAAATTTTACTTATAAAAGCATAGCCTAAATATTCCTATAAAATTTTTTTGATATTTTTTTTAGCCACATGACGATATGAGTGAAATTGACCTTAAACTTTTCAAAATTAACAACATTTTTAACAACCCTCGTTTTTTTCTTTATAGTGACGCTTCAAACTGACTCCATGGTAGCTTTGGCACAAGTGCCTAAAGGTTTTGAACGTGAAGCATGTAAATATCTCAAAGGAAAATTGGTAACAAGTTAATTAAACCTTCACGTGTAAAGCCGTATTTATACCACATGAATTTTTGTTGTAATTTAATCCTACACAGCTACAACCTGCCAGCGTGCATAAGCAGCGTTTACAAGCGTTACGTGAACAATTGTTGATACGCGCCTCACTACAGGGTCCTGAAATGGATGCCTATATACTGCCTTCTTATGATGATCATTTGAATGAAGAGGTCGCAAAACGTGATCGACGTTTGCATTATTTAACTGGTTTTACTGGATCAAAAGCTTTTGCTGTGGTAACACCTAAAGCTGCTGCGCTTTGGACAGAAAATCGTTATATTCAACAAGCTGATGGTGAGCTGGACTGTCATTGGCAGATATTTCGTTTGAATGATACAGAAACCATTGCTGAGTGGTTGGATGTGAGTTGTTTTTTGTTTTTTTATCATAGTGTTTTTTTTTTTGCTTTGAGAAATTGATAAAATTAAAATTTTTCACCTAAGCGGCCACTAATTTATTTCTTCTGTTATAGTATTTCAGTCTTCCGTGCAGCAAAACAATTCTAGATTAGAAAACTTATTCAAATCGAACTTAAGATGTAAGCCGTTGAAATTCAAAGACCAAAAATGTATTAAAAATATTACTCATACTCCAAGTTTATCGGCTAAATTGCAGTTTATTTTAGTTATTCGTAAAGTTTTTGCTTCGATGCTTATTTTCATTCGTAATATTTTTGAACGTTTTATAAAGTGCCACAAAATATTACCATTTTTTGCTTTAAGAGTTTAATGAACCCTCAGTTTTTCGATAAGACTCAGATTCTAAATATGTTGGGGCTCTTATTTATGTTAGTTTGCTTTACAAAAATATCAAAATTTAGTTTTAGGCCGCACTGTTAGCACTTTATATGAAGTTTTACAAAAATGTGATAGTTTTGGTTTTAATTTTTGCGTCATATTGGAATTAAATGTTACTCATACGTTTTGAAAAGCAGTTTGGGCTGAACGAAGTATATTTATACTCCAATATTTCAGCTTCGATGCTATTTAGAACGAGTTGTTTGACTCATTTCTTTTCAACATTGTTTCCTTCGAAATAATATAAGACTTAATTGATGGCCGCAATGTTAAGAGCAAAATTTCTTCAGAACTAAATTCTTTATGATCTTCGAACTAGAATTTTTTGATTGAAAATTTCATTTTGTAAAATTTTATTTTCAGTCACATCTCTATCCTGATATGCGTGTTGGCGCCGATCCACATTTAGTGCCGCATAAGCTTTGGATGCAATGGGAGGCTGAGTTAAATGATAAAATCCTGACACTCACCAAAATAAATAATAATCTTATTGATATGATTTGGACCGATCGTCCTAAACCGGATATGGTAACAGTGCAAGTGCAGGAACGTACTTATGCGGGTAATAAGTGGCAGGATAAGATAACAGTGCTACGTGAACATATTAAGAAGCACAACTGTGATGCAATGGTGGTGACATCATTAACTGAAATTGCCTACATACTTAATATACGCGGCAGAGATGTACCCTTTACGCCGGTGGTGAAAGTGAGTGAAGTCAAGTTGCACAAAAAATATATTTAATCTTAAATATTTTTTTTTCATTTCATTTGGCAGTCTTATCTAATTGTATCGCATAATGAAGTTCTATTCTATGTCGATCGCTTTAAGGTCACACTTGGTATAACGCTGCATTTACGCGCTGATGCGTGTCACAATGCCATGTGTGTTGTGTAAGTATGGAGATATGACCTTCATCGTAGCATATCGGCAATTACAATTCAAAAATTTATCTTTCAGCATCAAAGAATATAACAATGTTTGGAGTGATATACGCACCTATGCACAGATTTGGCGTCGTGTGCTTGTCTCAGCACCATGTGTACAAGAACCCGGTGCCAGTGAGGCAGTTTTCGCTTCAATGCCATTGCAAATTATACATGAAACATTTTCGCCCATAATTTTCATGCGCGCTGAAAAGAATTTCGAAGAACAACGTGGTATGCGTTTGGCGCACATTAGGGATGGAGCTGGTATTTGTGAGGCAATGAGCAATTTGGAATGGCGGGTAGGAATTTTATAATTGCACAAAGTTTTCATGATAGAATTGGTTGAAAGCCAATGTACTTTGTCAGAAACTTGTTTTTCTCGATCACGTTACAAGCGATCATGAATCGTGAAAAGAAGCTCATTTTTTTCGGCTGGTCATAAATTTTTTACTCAGAAATTAAAAGGCCTTTTATCAGCTGTCCCTTATCGGCACGTGCGAACAGAGTTAAACTATATTTTTATTAAGTGTCACTCATACGTCCTGTTAACTATTAACACGCGGCTTATGGCGGCTTGAAAGGCTTATTTTTTTGGGTGCATGGGAAAACGCTACTTCATGGAACAATCGACGCTTTGAAAATCAACATAATTCGAGCTATAAGAAAATTAAGTTTCTTCGTTTGAGAAAGTGATTCAAAATCGCATGACATTTTTTATAGTTTTTCATATAGCAATATAAGTACTTATGTTATGTTGCAATATTTTTTAAACAAAAACTATCATGTTAATTAAAAAATTGTGCTCAAAATTTTATTACTCCAATAAATCACCGTAACACTATTAAATTTTACTTACTAAGAGAGATTTTCTCCCACTGTGCTCTTTACAGTTCGCCTCCGAACTTTGGACAGAAGAGAAAATCAAATTCGAAATTGAACGTTCACGTCTATCGCAAAGCAATGCCAAGGGTTTGTCTCTACGCACCGTTGTTGCCTTCGGTGAACATTCGTCACTGCCTTATTACATTTCCAGCAACGTAACTGACATCGAGGTGACCGATCAGAGTATGCTTGTCATTGAATCGGGTGGTCAGTATTATGATGGTACAACGGATGTATCACGTACGTATCATTTTGGTGAACCAACTTTAGAGCAAAAGCAGGCCTACACGAATGTGCTGTCCGGTATATTGCAATTGGCGCAACTAAAGTTTCCGTCAGATTTGCGTCCATCTGAAGTAGATGCACTGGTGCGTAGTCCAGTGTGGAAGAATATGAACGATTATCCGCAGGTGACAGGTCATGGCATTGGTGCTTACTTGTCGGTGGAAGAGCGTAAGTTGTGTGATAATTTGGGTAACAGTGAATGATTTGAATAAGAAGTTTTTATAAATTTGATTTTAAATAAAATTTAATATTTTCCACTTGTTCTTTGTTACAGCACCCATTTCAGTGGCTTATGGCAGCGATAGCATGTTTAAATTTAAGCCAGGCTATTTCTTCTCTAGCGGTAAGTTACTGGGTTGAGTATTCTTATTTAATTTTCAGTCATTGATTTTTTTAACTTTTCTCTTTAGAGCCTGGTTACTATAAACGTAACGAATTTGGTGTACGCTTAGAGAATGTAATGGAGGTGGTTGACACTGGTCGCATACATCCTTCGGGTACAAAATTTCTGAAGTTCAGTGATGTGACATTGGTGCCCTATGAGCCAAAATTAATTGATGGCAGCATGTTAAGTCCACAAGAGGTATGGTGGAGTATAAATTGTTTTAATATCAGACGACCAAGGCTTAGGAAAGTTTTAACTTGGAAAAAATGATGTCAAAAAACAGTCTTTCATTGTGGAAAGTTTGATGATTTTCTTGCTATTTATAATTCAATGTTTATAACCCTGTCTGACTTAGCGACTAGTCTTAAGACGTTTTCGGTCGTCGATGTAGCTTATGAATGTAAGATCAGGGCTTCTCTTTTGTAGCATAAAAAATAAATAAAACAAGCAATTTGTCCAGCAAAGCCGTGCAATATAAGTCAACGCTCAATAACAAAACTTGCACAATTTTGGTCTATGTTTTTAAACCGAACTTGGTTACAAACTCTTTTTGTTGAACAACTAGCTGCAGTCCCGAAAATGTTCACATCAAATTCTCTCAAAATTGCATTTTTAGTTATTTTTGGATTAGATTCTTATGCAACATTGTCCAATCCAGCATATATTTCGTCGAGTTTTGTAATATATTTCATAACTGTTTTTGGTTAAAAAATTAAATAAAACGAAGAGAGAACGAGAACAATTTCTCTAATTGGTGAGAGACAGTTTTCTGTCGTTGTTTATTAACCCAGCGCCATATGTCATATTATACTCATTGTAGAAAGTAATGCTTACAACTCCAGCCACAACTATAACTTCTTTTTACAAAGGTATGGCCGCTTTGTAGGCAGCTTGCCTATATCTCTATATACAATATAACAAACGAAAGGCAGACAACTATCGCTTACTAAGTGCTTTTACATCTCCACATACAAAACATGCAGCCAATAGGCAAGACCAATTACATCTCTACATAGAAAGCAAGTAGATAGAAGGCAGACTGCCTACAACTCCATATACAAAGTAGGCAGCCAGCAAGTAAATGAACAAAATATCATAGTAACAATTTCATTTGTGAAATATACAACACAAAGGGTATAGCTTTTCATATATGAAAAATCAGAGTACTTCATCGTATTGCCGCTGGGAAGTTACAGATATTTTGATTTATTTTTTTTGAAGTCCACCTATAGAGGCGTATTGAATTCAATTTTTTTTTTGTCAAATAAGCAGTTTTAGATTCATTTTAAAAAAACCTTATTTTTTTCTCCTAAACTATCATTTTTTTTACTTTAATTGCACTGCAGAAAAGGTTCTTAAAATTGGTTAAAGTATTCAAAAAAATATTATGTTTCTTATGTAGTGAAATTATCTTAAGAAAATTGTATGACGTCATATGAGAAACAATTTTCTTGCAATAATTTAAAAAAAAATATTTTTCTGAATATTTTGATCAATTTTAAGAACTTTTTACTCAGCGTGATTTTACTGAAAATTGACAGCTTTAGTTTTTATTACTATCGTTAAAACTACAAATCTTCGAGAAAAATTTCTTATCTAAAGATTTTTTATTCCCTATTGAATATAAAGCTGACACAAAAAATGTAGGTCTGTAAATAAATTATTAAAGTTGAACACGAACTGACCTTGAATATTGGTTTCAAGGTCAAAGACTACTATTTGACCAACTAGAAAACTTATTACTTTCGCCACAAACGCTTGTGACTATCTTACTTTATTCTCGAGATTTTGGCCTGGGGGTAATTGAAATCGAACACATTTATATAGCCAACCTGATGAGTTTCAGGCATATTCAGTGCCAGTGACAAAATCTCAATATCGTTGAGACAAACTTTAATTTGCTATTCCCCAGAGTGTCATAAACAGAATCTGTGAAAACCCTAAATTCGTGTAATAAACACAAATTTCATATAAAAATTCTGGCGTCCATTGGGAAAAGATGAAATGTTAGATAAAAAATTGGCCTGACGCATATAAGGAATAATATAATACCCCGCAAATGTTTTAAGAGAACTCGAGACATCAGCTTATGAACTTTATTTTTTATCAAAAAATCGTCTTAGACAAAAAATATTCTAGACATAATATCATACCAAGTCGAAATTTTTTGAACAGTAAAGTTAAAAACTGAAAAATTGAAATTGTGGACAATTTTTGGAGTTTTTAGGAATTTAGGTTTTTGGAACCTAAAACTTGGTTTTGTAGATTTTGACATATATTTAAATAGTTTTGCTTTGAAAAGTGAATAATTTTATTCTCTGCCTCGATTGTCAATTTAATTTTTTTTGTCTTCAACCACCGAACTTGTGAAAAATTTTGCTTGTGGGTTTTCTAAAGTGAACGTATTTAACTTACAAATTCAAAACAATAAAAGTTTTTTTACTATTAAATCACTTACTCCCTCTTACAGAAACGTTTGCTCAACGAATACAATGCAAAGATACGCAGCCAAGTTGGCGAAGAACTCAAACGGCAGGGCAATATGCAGGCCTTTTACTGGATGATGAATAAAACACGTCATATACGTGAATATCTACCCGAAGATGAATATCGAGCATCAATAGGTGGGGGCGCTGGTATCAGAAAAAATAATTTTAATATAATAGTGCTGGGACTGCTAATGGGCTTAGCGGTATTTGGCAGTTTCTTGCGATGGCTTTTGTGAGGAAGCGTTAATTATTATCAATCTTATGTAAAGTAGTTTTAGGATTTTGTAAGATAAAATGTAAATGTGAAATTAGTAGAAAATAAATAACGAGAATTGACGATATATATTTTTAAAATATTATTTTTTTTATTTCAAAATAAAAATAACGAAATTTTAGAAAAAAACTCGATGTAAAAAATTAAATTATTTGCCATTTTTTTTTTGTTAAAAATAAAGCACACCAAAAAATAATTTTTCTAACTACGCTGCGATATTTGATTGTCTTCGAATAGAGATTATACTAGACTATAAAATCAAAATTGTTTGTGTAATATTTAATACACGCAAACCAAAACAGCCTTAAAAAAAACTATGAATCTAATAGCTAATAAAACAAATTTTATATAATAAGTTCAAAACAAAAATTAATGTAAAATAATGTACTATTTTTATATAATAAAATATTGAAAGAAACAAAAAAACTTGACTTTTATGAAGTTTCATTCTGTGTCATGTCTCAGCAAGCGGAAGTTGGAAGGAAATTTGTAAAGAAGTTGCAACATCCGGTTTGTGCCATAATATGCAAAGTATTTAAAAGTACGAGAGCGTTACAAAAAATGCAAAAAAAAAAAAATTGTATTTTTTATATAACAAAAATAACGACGTCTGACTTTTGAAAGTTTGCTAAGTTTCTTATTTTTTTTTTCACAAAAAAAAAGGCATCATTGTATAACAACAGGAGACATTAACAGACAAAAAGTATTTGCGTAAAACTTGTGAACTCTGTTGAAAAGTTTTTGGTTTTTTTTCCACCCCATCCAATGCTTTTGTTTTGTTTTCGAAAATGTGCACGTGATTTGATTGGATTTTTTTCGTTTTGTGTAACGTCACTACTTGGCAAAGCAATTGGGAATTTCTTCCTTTTACTTTTTTCGTAAAGTGTTCTTTAAGAAGCTGTTGTGAGATTGTTTGGAAATTAAGTTTAATGTTGAAATATTTTGTATTGTTTTTTTTGGAATACGTTTTTGAAATACTGTCCGTATGCAATATGGACAAGTACAAGTTGAAAACGTCTCTTTAAAAAAATCTCAAATAAATATTTGATGTTAACATTATTAAGAAAAGACCACGAGCAGATAAAATCTCAATAGCAACGACGGAAGAAAACTCAGTGAAACAGCATTTTGAAGGTCTTTTTGTGAAAGAAATAAATTACTCGACTAAGCTCAGAAATTTTCACTAACTACATCCCTTTATTTATTTAAAAAAAAGAAAGTGAGATTTACGATTACAGAAAATTTTGTTTTTTAACATAAATCAACTAACAGTCTGTTGAACGCTTGGAAATGCTGCTGATTACTCAAAGCCACTGTTAGCAACATTTTTCGTATGCAAATGTTGCATTATTTATCAAAACAAATGATACTTAAATGTTGCTGAACATTAATGACTGAATGCTGCTGTAAAAATGTTGCCATTAAACATACGCTGTTATGTTATCAACAATAACCAAGAAGATAATTGTTGCCTGAAGCTTAAGATGTTGCTACTGTTATGTTGAAATTACGATCATATACATATTCTTGTGTATAACAGTTGATTTTTTTGTTATTTGTTTTTTTAGTGTAAATTTTTTGACATTTTTCACATGATTCTGAAAACGTGTCACCGACAGAAATACTCAATGAGGTTTGCCATTTTACTTTAAATAGACTAAAAAGCAAAAAGCGGCTTGTAAATCATGAAAAAAAATGTGAAAAATGTGAAAAATTTTCTTCAGCGACGAAGCTCATTTTTGATTCAATGACTACGTCAATAAACAGAATTGCCAAAATCGGTCTCAATAGCAGCCAGAGGTAGTTCTGAAAAACGCACTGTTTGGTGCGGTTTGTGGTCCGGTGGTATCATTGGACCGCTCGTTTTCAAAAATAATGAAAACCGCAACGTTAGAGTTAAAGAAGCAAGGTACCGTGTGATGATTACCGACTTTTTTATTCGCCCAAAATGAAAAGATTGGACTTGGTTGACATGTGGTTTCAACAAGGCGGTGCCACATGCCACACGGCACTCGATACCATTGACCTATTGAGAGGCGAGTTTGTTGAGCAATTAATCTCACGTTTTGAGCAGTCCATTGGCCGCCAAGATCATGCGGTTTGACCCCAATAGACTATTTTTTTGAGGCTACGAAAGTTCGTCATGCACAGGGACAAGCGAGCCACATTGCTGCCTTGGAAGACAACATTACAGCTGCCATTGGTGAGATACTGGCCGAAATACTGAAAATAGTGTGCCAAAATTATGGCTTGTGGATGTACCACTTCAGGCGTAGCCCCGGGCAGCATTTACATAAAATAATCTTTAAAAAATAAATGGAAGCAATTTATATATCGCTTTAATTCAATATTTCATTCACTTTTGCAAAATTTGTGTTCTTTTTTTATTCTTTAAAAACCAAACGCTTAAGAAATCCACCTTAAGTAAAGAGGTATTAAATTTCAGCTTAAGCTTCTTATTTATTAAACCAAACTTAAAAATAAGAGAATTATTTATTTAATAACATTAAAATAACACAACCACTACTTGTTCGCACTTGTGTTAAAGAAGTAAATTTGTCTATAGTTCCATATGAACACTTACTTCAACGAAGTGTATGAGCTATATTTTGAATAAAACTACAATAAAACTTTATATAAACGATATTGCCTATGGACATAAGCAAACAGAAAGCATACAATTTTGAATATATTAAATTACCTTCATATTTCTTCATTAGAAATTTAACTTTCTGCAAAATTTAATTTATGCACAATTTAAACTTGGCCCTAAAGTACTTGGGTTTCAACAATAAGTGCACTTAGAAAATTAATGCAACACCTTTGAAAGTAACAACAGCAACAAAAACAAAGATTTTAGCTATGTATTTTAATAACATACTTAAGATTGTATGCAACATTTTATGATAAAATTAAGCCACTCATTCGAAAGCATATGAGCGTTTGTACAGTATGTGTTCGAAGGTGTTTCTAAGTACTTGCTAAGTAATAACTTAAAATATTATACAGTCATTGCTGTTAATTGCAAATTGATTGTGTGTGGAAGCTTTATTTCAGCAAGTATTCGGTGTTTTGTACTGTCCACTTAATGAAGCATATAATTACTACCTGCAGGCAAATGCAATAAGGTTGGTCTTCGGACAAATGATTTTGTTGCTACTGTAAAATTTTGTGTAATTAATGTCTTAATTTATAGTAAATTCTGAATTGCTTCTTAAGTTTTTCCTACATTTTATATAGTTTTCCTTATACTTAGAAATTTTTCCTTATAGTGAGTCAGTAGACATTCTTAAGCAAGTTTTGATTGCAAGTTCTTTATAAATCGTACTACATAATTCAATTTTAAGCTGATATGCCTACATGGAATTGTTTAATTTTCATCATATTTTCATGTTGCCTAAAACTAGGCAGCAATATTTTTTTTTTTTTTACCAAATATGCAAAACTTTATAGCAAATAAATTAATTTTTCTATTTGCTTTCCATCAAAGAAAGAAACAAGAAAAGAAATTTAACACTGTTTACCATGGACACATATAACTTGCACACACTTGCAAACTTCTTTCTTTGCACAAAGCTTTTAAGCTTAAAAATAAAGTTTCTTTAAGCACTTCTTCACAGTATGTGTTTGTCTACAAATTAAATTACAATTTAACGTCTTTAATAGTTGACTTTTGCAACAAAGTTTTGCATTTAGTGGATATAGGAAAATTACTAAAAACCAAAACGTATGTGAAAAAGGAAAATTTACAAGAAAGAAGTTAAATTATTTGTTATACGAAATGAAACAAAAAAATGAGTCGGAAGACTGCGAAGCAGCCATGACCTATATGAATCGTATTTTAATTACATTTCGCCCGCAAGTTGATGTTGATTTTGATAAATTGTGTTGTGAAAGCAGATACGCACACACATACAGCTGCCGCAATGACTCTAGCTGACTTCCTGAGTGAGTGAGTGTATGTGTGTCTAGTGGTGAATTTCAATGTACAGTGGTGTGCCACAAAATGTTTGTTTTCTAATCAGTTAAATAAATAACAACTAATGGCGTCAATTAAAGATGCACGTGTGTGCAAAGTTTGCTGCTTTTCATGGTTTAAGCAAGGAGCCCTAATGTCATGAGTGACTTGAGTTTTTTCTTGAATTGCTAGGCAAACTTAAAAGAATTTGATATCAAAATAAAACTAAATTAAATACCAAGGAATATTTAATGAAGATTTTTTTATAAACCAATTAATAAAAAAAAAAAGTTCTCAAATTCTTAAATATTTTATGTTAATTTTAATATAATCTCAGTAAAATGGTTGATAAATATATGTTTGTTGTTTATTTATAATAAAATTTATTTTAGTTTAAAAATAGTATAAGCAAAGACAAGATTTGTATAGAAAGAAAAACCTACTATTCTGGTAAAATTTTTTATTTTAAAAATTGAAACAACGTGGTCCTACACTTTAAACAACATAAATTTTTCGATTTTTTTGAACTACATTGTACATGTTATCTTCACCAGTTCTGGTGGTGGCATGTAAATAATCATTTTCAATCAGTTTGATTTTAATGATATTATGTTACACTGCATACATTTAACTAACATACATACACAAATACACTTTATATTCTCATATAATGTGCATTTAAATAAATGCGTCAGTATGTGTTTTTGTATGTGTAAACTTTGTTGTTTGCTTTATTTCAAGATGCAAATATATTTGAAAAATTTCAACTGCGGTTTCTATGTTTTGTATGTAGCGTTTTTATCCTACAACTCGCAAACTTTTAGTTTTGACTTCTGCTTTAAGAAACACAAATAAAGCGGTTAAGTTCGATGTGTGAACTTAATGATGTTAAATAATGCTAGCATTGGAAAAAGTTTTAAAAAAGCATCAAGCAGAATAACAAAGTAACGAAAAAGTCGAAGAACACTTCATAGTTAAGAAAAGTATCGAAAAAGTTATTGAAAGTATTAACTGACATCGAAAAATATCTAAGTAAATGACAAGGTTCGAATATTTTTGACTGATATGATAAATCATTGATTAAATGATAGATGTCGAATAAGAGTCAAAAAGCAGCAAATAGTATTGAAATTGCCAAAATATAACGAAAAAGCTTGTTAAAGTTAACTATTTCCGACTTATTTCGAAAAGTATTAAAGTTGATAAAATTCTAAAAATACTTATATTAAATGTTGACAAAATCGTCGAAAAAATAGAAAAAATGTAATATTCAAAGCAAAAAGATTTAAAAAAACATTTAAATTTTGCATACGCATATTATAGGGTAAATAGTAGAATATTTATGGGGTATTCCACGGTTAATTGAACATATTTTGCTATTGCATCTTTGATTTTTTGAAAAATTTTGTTCTCCTAGTACTGGTATTTTTTTTTTTTTAATTTTAAACTGAAGTCCGAATGACTTTTCTTGGTTTTTGGTAGCACCATTGTACATTGGTCCCAAATCATGTTTTTTGGTTTAAAAATCGTTAGATTTAGTCTAAAATTAACAATGTTTTTTTAACTGAGAGCAAACTCAAATGCCAATAAATCGTTGGATCCCGAATTTTGAAGAAAGTTACTATTTTTTTTTTATTTTAAGTTAAATTTCGAAAAAATTTTTTTGTTGTTTTTTTCTGTTCAATAATGGCTAAAAAAGGGAACAATTTTTTGGCAAAGTTCCAACAAATCCTCGGAGCCTAAATATGGAAAACAAAATACTGTTTTTTGGAAAAGTACGCTAAAAAATTTTTTTAAAACTTTTTTTGGTTAAAAAATTGCTAAGTTCTCAAAATTTTGTCGAAAATTAACAATTTTCTTTTTAAAATGAGAGCTAAATTAATTGCCAATAGATCAGTGGACTCTGAATTTTGAAGTAAAATGTTCGGTTTTTATTATTTTAAGTTAAGTACCTAAACAAATTTTTTGGTTCAAAAATGTTAGTGAGTGGAAATCTGGTCGGAAAGGAACAACTTATTTATATAAATAATAAAAGCCAACTAAAATGCTAACAACTCATTGGATCTCGAATTTTGAAAAATAATTTCCGTGTTTAATTATTTTAAGTGAAGTCCAAACAAAATTTTGTTTTTTTAATAGGTTTTGGTGCAAAAAAAGCTGGAGGTTGCAAATCTTGTCCAAAACTATAAAATATCTCTCTTAATCAATGCTTACTGAAATTTCAGGAATTTTTTTTTGTCGGAATTCAACTTAAAATACAAAAAAAAATATAGTAACTTTTTTCAAAATTCGGGCATCGACGATTTATTAGCAGTTTAGTTAACTTTAATCTTAAATTTTATTTTTGAACCAAAAAACATGATTTGGGATGACTATGCATTGATGTCGCTATCTTGAATATACATCTCCTGGTGCCGTTTTGTTGAGTTGTTTACTGAGTCTAATAAGGGCATATCATGAGTTCATTAAGTCATTTTTTGACGTCATATCATGAAATACATACATATTCGCCCTTTCACTTCTTTATGATTTGGATCATTATTACATTTCCGCTGGTCTTATGCTTAATAGTTAAGGTCCTGCCTCACATAATTCACATAAGCTGACTTTTTACTAAAAATTAAATTAAATGCAATTAATAATTTAAATAATTATTTTAAAAAGTTTTTTTTCTCATATTCCGATATATTAATTTTATAACGTAACGCTCTTGGGGAAAATTTAATGATTTTAAGCTATCTTCGCTTAGGGAATTTAAAGTTGTTGTTGAAAGAATTGTGAAATTTTTGTTTAATTTTTTATTTTCCCAACATTTTCAAAATGTTAAAATGGTAAAAAATACGATTCTGTTTTCAACTCTTAGTTGGACGTTGCTGCTTAAAAATAGAATCTTAAAATAAATAGCTTAAGTCTTATTTTTGAAAAGTTATTCTTTCACAAAAGCTTGCTTTTTTCCATTGTAAGAGTTTTGGAAAAAAGCACTTTTTTTGGTTTTAGACTTTTGAATAAGAAGTTTTGTTGAAGAGATAACAGAATCGATTTTTAACAAACATTTTTCAACAAAAAGGCTTAAAGGTTGAACATACATAAGTATATCTGCAGTGCAGTGTTCAATTTTGTATTAAATATATTTCCTTCTTTTAAGACTTCGATGTGTGTTACTTACCAGTGATTAATTGATTTTCTACAGAACTATTAAATGTTAGTATCATATCTTATTTTAAAATATTTATTTGTTGCGCATACGTCATGTTGAAGTAAAAATAAAAAGGAGATATCGACATATATATTTCTTTAATATTTTAATAAAAGTAATACAGCTGTGTTAGCCTATAATATAGATATTACTGCTGTTCCTCACCCATTTCCAATTGCTGCAAAAATATTGAATCAAAATTTCTCAATGCGTTGATATGAGATTATTATTCAAGATAATATTATAAAATGAATTTTGTATATCCTTCTACCCTATTTAAGTATCTTAAATGTTACATATTACGTGTAAAGCACTGGTAGCTTTGCATGGTACTTGTTGAAGAAAAAAAAATATAAAATTGACTTAAACTTCTCATAAAAGTCTTGGGGAAAAAGTTTTACTTGAACTTTTGCACACTCACTCTCGCAGTCGAATACATACAATCACATACTAAATTTTTTATCATTGTGTGAGGCAGAAGTGCTTAGATGTGTTTGCTTAGCTGCCGTTTTAAAGCGGAAATATCAATTTATTTTAAAAATACACACACACACAAACACACATGCATACGGAGATATTTACATAGTGCAAATGTCAATTTGAGTCAATAGAGTGTCATTGATTGTAAGTGTATGCATATGTGTGTGTGTGTGCGTGTAATTTTGTCGAATATTTGTGATTTGATATGCAAAGTTTTGCTGCTTTGTTTTTGTTTACTTTACATTGCGTTTGTGTTTGTGTTATACGAATTGAATTGAGCTGATATTATTGTGTATGTATGTATGTGTATGCAATATATGACGTATTTGTATTTGCATAGCAATTAGGCTTTGATTTGTGCAGTATATATGAAAAGTTATTATTATTATTTTTGTTAATATAATACTGTTATTTTAGAAATCACTTAAATTGTTTCTTCTAAATATTACTTAGTAGCGTGTGTCTTTGCTGACTGTTTATAAAAATGTGTAGTATTTTTCTTCTGAATTCAGATATTTTTTTTAGAAATGTCTACGTTTAAGTTAAGAACCCCAATTTTGTATTCGTATTTTTTTATTGAAACCTAAGACTTATCAATTTCCTAAAGCATCACTGTTTCATAAAATAACATATAAATAAATAAAATGTGCCTACCACAAATTGTTTCACAGAAATAAACAATTTGATATATATTCATATCGAAGCGGTTCCACGTGAATCCAATTAAATGCAAAATAAAAAAAAAAACCTTTAAAATAACAGAATATTGACATAAGCCTGCACTTCAACCCAAATAGCTAAGAGTGAAATAAAGCGGATTTTTTTTGATAGCTAAAAAAAAAGCATTGTTTAAATTCCACAAAAATCACAAAATCTGCTACAGCTGACAATTGTGGCGAATTTTCTCACACACACAGGGTAAATTATTTTTTATTGGCATATTTTTGCATTTACTTTTCATTTGTCACAAATTTTCCCTGCTATTTGACGATTTATTTTTGTAATTTATATTGAAATTTCATTATAAAACTTCGATATTTTTAAGGCTACAGGCAATTTGCATTATTTTTGAATGTTGAAATATGCACGTAGCTAAAAGCTATGATAAAATTCTGTATTGTAAAATATGCTGAAATATTTTGATATGAGTTTTACTAAAGATAACTTGAATGCTATAGCATTTAAAAAATAGTAAGTAATAGTAATTCATTTATGTCAAAGTGCTTTAATAACATTTTTTTGACAGTTCAACGAAAAGAGAAATTATAGAAATTTTTATAGTTCTTACCGGAAAGAATACTTTAATACTTTATATATTCGGCCATTAGCGATACTTTTATATTTTGTAAAATGCTTTAGATTTTAAAGGACTGCTTAGACTGCTGAATTCTATGTAACATTAAATATAAAATATTGTGGTCTTAAGCTCTAACTACAGAAGCGAAATTTTCATACAAATAACTAAATGTTGCTCATACGTCGTGTTAAACATGAAGTTAGTGATCTAGATTCTAGAAATTAGCTCATTTATCTTATATATTTTAACAACATAAAGCATCTACAAAGTAGTCGAGCCTCTTTTGATATTAAAAAAAAAAATAATAGTAAAAAAATTTTACTCTACCATTGGATTATCTTAAGATTATCTCTTTCGCAAAATCAATTCTCTAATCAATGATGCGGCAAGCAATAATTTAAAAAATTTAATATGGAAAACAATTAAACAAATCAAAAACGTTCACATACATTTCCCGGACAATTACAAACACATATTTAAGAGCAATTAAATGCCTGCAGTGCTTGAAGAGCAACAACAACAACAACAACAAAAGCAGCGTTGATGAATTCTATTTGAAATTTTAAATAATCGTTAGAACATTCAATGCCACAAGCAAATTCTTCAATACCGCAGCCAAAAACCGCAACAGTAGAGTAAAGAACACTCAGTATATGTGGTATGGACCACATACATAAATACTACAAACATATAATACACACACACGCACACATTTTGACAGCTGCTTACAATCTCAATTGAATAACTTAAGATTTCTTGATAATAGACATAGTGGCAACGCCTGCAGCAACCACAATATGAAAGGGATAGACATTGATGGACAAGCATTGGTGTTCAAAGTTGTCTAACTTGGAGTTAAAATTCTAAATTTATCATCATTTATATCTCTTTCTATTGTAAGTGCTGTCTCTCTCTCGTATTTTGTACCTTTGCCTGTGTACGTGTGTGTTTGGCTGCAATCTTGTGTCATTGTTAAATTTTGTGTAGAAATTTCCAACCGCAACTTTATTGCGTTCATTACATTTCATTCATGCCAAAAGTTATTGTGTTTTGCAGTTGTTAGAGTTGAAAATAATATGGAAAATTAATAGACGATACTCAATTATTTTATGCTTAGGAATCGTTGAAAGCGATTAGGGAAAAATAGTATTAAAATTGGTCATTAAAACTTACCAGTAAGAAAGGTGCTAAAAATTCATATGCGCTGCAGCACTTCTCCATGGAGTTGTTGTTAAAAAATCGTCGTAAAAATGAAAAGTTCGAGTCGTGGTCGATTTTTGATTCAAATACGTTTCATAACCGCAGGCGGTGCACTGAAATATATAAATAAATGTTTGAGCAGCATCAAGTGAATAAAAGTTTATTTTGTAAATAAAATGCATACTTTTGTTGAAAAAGTCATGTCTAAGCTCATTTAAAAGAATCTGAATGATTTATATAAGAATTGTATTTAAATAAAAAGTATCGAAAGAAATATCAAACACACAACTATCAGGCTGTCTGACATAAACTATTAAGGATAAATAAAAAAGTTAAAACAAACTTGTAACAGCCAATTGAAATATTAAATTTAAAATAAATTTATTGAAATTTATTAGCAACAAATAAATGTATTTTTCTATGTTTCTATTAAGCAGCCATTATTCAAAATAAATACGATCTAAGCACAATTTACGACAACGAGAGAATTTTGCATTAAATAGTTTTAACCTGTTTCGAACTTGAGTTACTTTCTTTTTAGAGATTTCAGAAAGAGAAGGAATTTATACGAAAGTTAAACTTATGCAGTGACATATGAAATTAATTGTTACTCATACAACGTGTTAACTGTTAAGAAGTTAATCAACCACAGTGATGGCATTTTCAGTACATTCGGCTTATTTGCAGTATACACAATACAAAAAGAAATGAATGAAATTGAGATGAAAAATATTTGTAGTATCTCTAAAAAAGTTTTGTCAATCCTGCATTCTTCTGCGTGAGTGAAGCCTTTTTTTCAGTAAGAAATTTAATAAAAACTAAAATAAGAAATTGTTTGTAAGTTAACACATTTTCTTTTTTGATACAAACAAGTTTTTAAAGGCTAAAGTAAAATGTTAACTCTAAGTAAATCGAACACATATACAAAGAATATGTTAGTAGTGATGTTTCGCATGAATGCTCATCTTTGGAATGAACCAAAATTCTTTGTATCATAAGCAATTTCAGAAAACCAGAGTAAAGTAAATTTTGATGTTCATGCATTCGCCCTTTATGAAATGCAATCTAGATGACAATGCAGTACATTTCCACAAAACCAAAATGTTATCACTGCCCAAGCATATTTAGAAGCAACATATTATAATTAAAGAAAACTTAAGGCCTTCACAAAAACTGCATTCAGTTTAATACATTAATTTTCATATCAATTTGTTTAAATTTATTTAAAACCAAACAAATGTTGGCTTATATCCTGCACTATTTTATTTCTCAGCGATTTTTTAATATTGAGGTCATATTTGCTTACTTTAGTTTTTAAAATAATAAAAACTTTAACAACGAATATAAATAGCAGCAATCAAAAAAACTAAATTTTTACACTATTTTTGGCGTGGTTTTTTGTTGGTTTCCTGTTTTATTTTTGTATGCTAAATCAAAATATTTTTGATGAGAAAATTTTATTTTTTTGCCGCAAGCCAGACCAAAGATTTTTTTCGTTGTTGTTTATATAAAATGCCATTGAAGTTGTTGAAAGGAAATAAAAAAATAAATCATAAAATTGAATATATTGTATATTGGAAACTTTTTGTTATGAAATGTTTGTTTTTTAATTTAGAATGTGTTTTATTGAAATTCATTGCTTTTTTTTGGGCATTCTTGTGACATATGTACGTTAAAGTTTAAAACGTGATATTTTGCTGATGGTTGTGTAAAATTTAATATTGAATTTTAAAGCTATTTAAAAAGTTTGCCATAAGGTTATAAGCTTTAATAGAAATGTGAGCCTTTGAAGATAACCTGTATCAAGACGGTAATCATCAGCGACAGGCTATTGTTGCTCGATAAATTTCTTATTACTTTTTTCGATTAAAAATTTTAGTTTCCTCGATACCATTATGATTAATTTAGTCAAATGCTGCAAGCATTTTGCGAAAGCTGTAAATTTTGCATATTTTAATTTTCAGTTGTTTCATAAAACAAACCTAACTGACCTTCCACAAAAAGCAAAGTAAACAATTTTTTCTTCTGAGATAAATGTTTCTTCGTTGAGTTTTCCTTCTTCTTCTGCAAAAAAGTGTCAAAAGCAGCTGTTCCAATAAGTTTTCGTTGAGTGAAACTCCCAATATTATTAACCCCAATATAAATTAGCCGAAAAATAGTGCTAAAAGAGCAATGAAATTTACACCAGCACAGAACCCAGAGAGCGCAGGTTTCTACAACAAACATTTAGAATGAGAGCTATACTTTATACTCTCTTCATGCTCATTTCTAAAGACGAGTCCTTTAAACGGCTATTAAAATAGAAAAACCAACCATCATTAAGTTTCTACGTTCAATTGAAGTATCTATTCAATGTTTTTAGTTCCATAATTTCTAAATAAACTTTAAATAAATTTTAGCAAGCTGAATTGCATTAAACTAAATAAGAGGCAAAGAGAGAGAGAGAGAGAGCAACAATGAGAGAGTTTCGTTATGTTTTCGCAATATCCTAGTGACTTACTTTCAAATGCACATGAAATGAAGGAATACAAGAGAGTAATGTTCGTTTATTAACTGCACTGATTTTCACCGATTGACCGACTGACTCAATGTAATGAAAAATGTATAAGACACACTGAAATCTTAAGGAAGTTTGGTCCATGCTAAGAAACACAGCGTACTCCATTATCTTTTCCATAGCGGCCAGCTTTTATGCTCTCAAATTAATCTGCAGTGCATTGCATTTAATAAATTCTTATAATAACATTTAATGCAAATTATATCGGCGTCGTACTAAGAAAAACTAAAATTTTTTTGCAATATGCATAAGCAGCATACATCTATAGTTTTGTCCAAATTTTCGAAAATGGTACTTTTTAAAATCAAATCTCATTTCTAATTTGCTTGCATCATATATCGGTTAAACTTTTTTATATGTAAAATAGGATTTTGGAAATCAATGTTTAAATAAACAGAAACAAAAAAAAAAAAATTTTAAATTAAAAAAAAAAGAAAAAATTGCTAATCATGACGT
This sequence comes from Tricholauxania praeusta, assembly GCA_949775025.1. Taxonomy (NCBI): domain Eukaryota; kingdom Metazoa; phylum Arthropoda; class Insecta; order Diptera; family Lauxaniidae; genus Tricholauxania; species Tricholauxania praeusta. The sequence goes on from OX459029.1 coordinate 157,614,619, forward strand.
ATGGAGAATATTAATTGATTGGTTTTAAATTCTCGATGCAACTTGGAGTTCTATCGAGCGATAAATTTTCCGTAGCATGTGGGTATCAATAAAAGTTTTAAGTTTTGATAAGTGGCTGCATTATAGAGCCTTAAATATTATGTGTAATACAATACTGATGCTAAAATATATCTACACCTCATGGCGTATGAGTAATTTATTGTTGTCACAAGCCTACAGAGTTCTATTTGGGACATTCAATGAGTTCTTTAACCCCTCACGACAAGAAAGTTTAATTCAGTGGGAATATTGTTGCTTAACTTTTATTCAAACATGATACGTGAACAACTTTTAATGATTGGTTGTTAATAGCAAAACTGCGGATCTATTATGGTATCTCAAACCGTTTCTTATACCATAATATTGACTTAGATATTTTTGTTTTAAGGCTTCAAGAGTTTCAAAACTCTTATTTATACAAAGTCAATTTGTAGGTAAAGCTATGTTTTTTTTTTTATAAAACTTTGCACAACATGACGTATGAATAACCGTAAGCTCTCATAAAATTCAATTTTTCGTACTAAAAATTCGTCGTTTTTTATGGCACATTATTTTTTACGCTTTTCTAGCAGTTCTGGGCCAAAACAGACTTCATAGCATCTAAAAACTGCAAAAAACGCTGAAGTGCTTCTTAAGTTATTGCACTATATTCAAGTTCAGTGCCTGCACTTCAACATAAAACAAACAAAAATCATTATTTATTCGCAACCGAGTGCAGGCACAGAGTTCTTAGTGTAAGACACTGAAAACATGAGAAATGGCACAAATTTCAAATTCGTTGCCTTTTAGGATCCAATTGCGTTATTAAAACTCTGCTCTTCGTAGGGTTTTGTAATTATTTTTCTAATTAAATTGGCAACTGCTAAAACAAAACTGGTCCAAGGAGACCAAGAACCTAAAAGGAAACAAAACTTAAAACCCACGAAAATAAAATCAAAAATCCTTTTACTTCATTTGAAAAGGATTTCCTGTCTTCGTACACTAACACAGTTCGTTTAAAAATCGCTACTCGATTGTTGATGCTCATCATCATCATCAGTGGCAACAACAAAAACAAACAACATCTCCAACGTTGCTACTGACACGCCGCTATTTTTTGCTTTTCGTTGTACTTGCACTCACCATACTCGTTTTTAATGTTATTTCTCGTATATAGTACTTTTGTTTGTTGCAATCGTCTTCGTGTCGTTTCCGATTTCGTTATGTTTCGTTAAATATTTTTTTTTTAATATTCGTTCACTCGCCGCTCAATTCTGTGTTGCATCGTATTTGTGTTGTCAGTTTAATTTGAAACCTCGTGCGGTGCGGTCGGTTTAAATGTTACAGTTGGAATATTTTTGTCGCGCGTAAAATTATATTTCCAGCACAATTTTCTATCGTCTGATAGCTGGTTTTTTGTTGTTTTAGTCCTGTAGTCTGACGAAACAATTGTTCGTTGTTTCTCGTGCGTGTGCTCGTTTATAACTCGATTTTATGTGTGTTAGCGAAAACATAGATAGAAGAACAGCGAAAAAATTGCATGCGAAAATGTAGCAGAAAAATCGAATTTGTGGCATGAAATGCATAGAAAAAAGTTCAAAGTTTATTGACATGTGTCCGTGTGTATGGCAAATACTATGTAATATAACGTAAGCGTTAAGCGAAGACGACATTTTATTACGTTGTCGCTGCTCTGCCATCGTTACTTTTGCTGTGCAGCTGTTACGCTTACTTCGCTTCAGCGTGAAAGCGAAGCAAAAAAAAAAAAAAAAAACGTGTGCCGAAAATTTGTATTGATTTAATATTTGACATTTGGTTTTTCTATAAACTGAAATGAAAAGATGCTAAATTCGCAGAAGACAAACAAAATGTAAGTGTGTCTCATATAAATTTTTGTTATTACCTAGGGATTAATTGATTAAAACATTAAATTAAAAAAAAAATTGATTAATGTCTTTGAAAGTTTTCCTGTAAGGTTCAATGTAGTGAATAGTCACTTGAGTAGCTTATTTAAATCTCCATTGCAAATACTGCGATAATTGTTAATTTGTTTTATGGCCGTTTGAAAAAAGTGGTGAAAACTTATTAAAGTGAACTCCAACCAACCACGTTATGTTCAACATGACGTATGTGTAACATTTTTAGTATTATTTTGAAGTTTTAATTTTTTTTTGTATATCACGTGCAGCTTAATGCGCCATTAAGCCAAGTGAGGTTGTTCAACCTCAAAGCATTTGGTGTTAATATCATGTTTCGTCTAGCAGCTTAAATAGTCACAAGATTTGTCAGATTTTAATGGTCATATTACCGTCCATCAACGTTATTAAAGAAGTTGCTTTAAAATATTATGTGAAACAGCATGTTATTATTTTGATATACAACTTTTTTATTAAATAATTGCAGCAAACAATATATCTGCCAGTTAAGTATTAAAAGCATTCAATTTATTATAAATTTGGGTCTCCGAAATTTTATAATAATTTTTCATGTTTAATAAAAAGCAGAGTTCTTCTTAGATTTTGCTTATTCTAAGGTACCACATAGTTTCAATTATGACCAAACTATAGAATTCTCTTAAAAAAAAAACATGTACTGACAACAAGCAAGCACGTAAACAGGTTGGTATAATTTTATCAAAACAAAGTCATAAATTAAATCTTAGGTCAAATAAAAAACATTATTTAATCTCTTGAAGACTTTGTTGAGCAAATTTAATGAAAAACACTGTGGTTCAATTGCTTTGATTCGATACATTGAAAATTTTTTAGGTATTTAAAATTTGTTTACATTTTAGCAGTTCTACAGTATTTTTCAAAACTGAATAATGGCCGCTCAAAAAAAGCCTAGTAATTTTAATATAACATAAATAAATGTTGCTTAACATGACGTATGATCATCAATTAGTTTTCGAATATACAATTTTTTTTTTAATGTACAGCGCAATGGAGATTTTAATACATTTAATTACGCTGTACATCTTTCATATACAGCTTTTAAGCATTTCGGAGCGTACAATATGATATAATTTTGCAAAAAAGTTATAAAAAATGTAAGATATTGTTTTGACCAAGGATGTCACATAATATCTCAAAAAAAAGTTTTGCAAAAATATCAGCTACATCATTTGGAAGCACATACTTTCTTACTTTAAGTAAAAATTATGACAACAAAATAGTTACGTATAGTTAAAAAACTGTCTGAAATTTAATTTGTCATTTGAGTAGCTTATCTTAATGTATAATGTATTTATGTAGAAGAAGTGTTTACGAATTTGAGTTGAAATATTTCACTTTCGATGCAATGCAAGTCCCTTGAATGATCTCAAACGGTTGATCATTTTTGTGTTGCCATTGAAAATGTGATTTTTTATATAGCCGCCTCAAATAGATGTTGTAAATTATATTTAATTGAAAAGTTCTGAGAGATTCAAATTTCTAAACCCCAAACTTAAATATTTCATGAGCAATGTAACTTAATAAGCCATGTTATTATATATCCCCTTAAGTTTTGAGTGTTTATTCTGATGATTTTAGCAACGTCTATCGCAGCTGTGGCAAAAAAGTCGAGAATACTATAAGCAAAAAGAAAATCTACGCCTAAGAAATATAAGAAAAAGTATGATTTTTTTGGATCTTACGTCTCATTGATGACGTTGTTAAAAATAGACTTTTTAGTGCAGCTCATGTATGAAAATAGCAGCAATTGCATTGATGCCACAAATCGAAATAAAAATTAAAATTAAAGTTATGAAAAAATTGGTATAACAAACAAAATATAAAAAATATCTTTAAATTAAATTCAATGCCTGGAGCATAAGGGATACATTCATAACAAAAAAAAAAATGGCGAAAAGATTGAAAAACTTCAAAATCGCGCATATTTTAAAATTCACAAGAATAAAAATTCAATTTCTAAAATGTTTTCACTTTCATTCCCTTTTACTTCACCTAGGACACACACACAACTTATTGTCGCTTTGTGCCACCTTTATTGTTGCAGCTGAATGAAAAACAAAAATAAAGAGAATAAAAAAATAACTTTTCAATAAATAAAACTTTTATCATTTTCCTAAACTTGTAATTTGCTACACAAAAGTAGGGAAAATCGTCGTCTTTGTGGTTATGATTTAAAAGTTTAGGGGGTAGAAGAAAAAACTCAGTTTGAAAGTAATTACGTAATTTATGAATTGAGCGTAATGTTCACAAATAATTTAAAGGTAAAACTTTTTGCTTTCAATTTTAACAAAAAACACACGTTAGGAGCAGTATGTAATGTTTGCTTTTGTTGAAATTTATAAATTTCGTGCTAACTTGTTGAGTGCAGGTACAACGTAATTTTTCCTAATATTATTAAAAATAAACTTTTTTTTTTTAAATTGCTCAATTTTGTTAACCTGTGTTTCTATATCATGGTATGCTTGTCATGTGACATGTCGTATGAATAACTTTTAATTGCCTTTTATTTTACTTTTAAAAGAAATTAATTTGTTGATATGATACATTCAATGCAACTAAGAGCATATTATGTTTTAATGCACAAACATTATAAATATTTTTATTAATAGCTGGTTAAGAGAAAGTCTTTTAATAAGTACAATAAGCTGCTGTTTACTGAACTAAATCAGAAAAATTTATTGTGGAATTTAACAAATGGAATCCAATATTTTTTACAATCATTTATTAAGTCAGTTAAATTTTATGTAAAAAGTTTTCGGCATCCTTTAATAAAACGAAACGAAATTATTCATCAAAATTTATTTTGGCAACTTCCAAGTTTTTGAAATGTTCATGAAAGTATGTCTACCAAAAACGTAAAAATTTGTTAAAGTACAATTCAAAGATTTTGAGTCACAAATCATTAAAAATTTCAATGAAAATCAAAGAGGATATGTTGAAGTTTTGCGTGATTTTAAGACCTCCCAACTTTTTATGAAATAAAATATCACAGGAAAAATTAATTATTGAGTTTACTGTTCAGTACGAAAAGTGTGTGATAACAACAAAAATTTAAATGAAACAGAAAAAATACAATAAAAAAAGTTTTACTCGTTTCATCCATTGCTAAATGGAATCATCAGTGACCCTGACGTCGTTGAGTGAGAATTGTTAAGCATATACATTTACATGATATAAAACCAAAAAAATTAAATCAAACGGAAACAATAGAACAAAAAACGAGTAAAGCTAGTCATTCTCGTTTCATCCATTGCCAAATGGAATCCTCAGTGCCCCTGACACCAATGAGTGAGAATTTCTAAGCCGCATATGTTTACTTTTTTCCATAAAATAGCGAGGACTTAAGCAAAAAATGAAACAACAATAAACCAAAAGTTAAGAAATTCTCACTCAACGGCTTAAGGGTCACTGATGATACCAATAGGCAATGGATGGCACTAATTTAATAAGCTTTGCAGATTATTTTGAATTGCGTTAGTTTTAAGTATTTTTTTTTTGTGCTATCATAGACTGTATTAAATAGCAAGATAACTAAAACAAAACGAAATTAAGCATCAATAAAAAATCAATAAAAATCAAATAGTATATGTTGGAATTTCGCACAGTTTTAAGACCTTCTAAATTTTGTGAAATAAAATGTTACAAAACAAGTTATTTATTTAACTGAGCTTACTTTTCAGTAAGTACAGTGTGTGACAATACCAAAAAATTAATTAAAACGCAAACAATAGAACCGAAAAGGGCTAAAGCTAGTCATACTCGCTTCGTTCATTGCTAAGTGGAATCTTCGGTGACTCTGGCGCCGTTGAGTGAGAATTGCTAAGCCTGATATATTTACTTTTTTCCATAGAGTAAAGAGTACCGAAGCAAGATGTGAATCAAAGCTAAGCCAAAAGTTAATAAATTCTCACTGAACAGCTAAAAGGTCACTGATGATACCATTAGGCAATGGATGAAAATAATTTATTTAACTGTAGCCGATTTTTTTGAATATGTTTTTTATGTAATTTTTTGGGTGCTATCACAGACTGCATTAAATAGCAAGATTACGAAAATAATTATAAATAGTTTTCTGCTCCGATACACCACATTAAACTTAATAGTTTGCAACTTTCAATGTATTTGTAACATTTTATTGTAGTATCAGAATATAAGCTATATATTTCAAGATCGATGTGACTAAGACCTTAGCAAATCCATCAATTCTTTTCGTTTTTGAGTATTCTTGAACAAAATTAATGTTTTGTGCATGGCTGCCTCTGAATCTCATACACACAAACCAAAATCGAAAAAAAAAACTTAAAACATTGAATCTTTGGTTCATAGCTGTGCATTTTAAAAGCAGTTCCTTGGCTTTTCACTGTGCTTCTTAAAATGTCATGCGATTTAAAGAATCATTTATTAGGCGCTCTTTTAAATTTTGACTAGTGCAAAAATTTAAAAGAAAATTCTGTGAACGTAGCATTCAAAACACACACCTTTTTGAAATCCCTCAAACCCAAGTTATTTTTTATAATCTTTGCATATCTTTTATTTGACAATTTCTAACATCAAATGTCAGTCTTAGAAGATAACGCACACATGTGCCACAACCAAGAAACAAAAAGGTCATATAATGAATGAATATGCAAGAAAAGGAGGACAAAAAAAAAACCATTGACAATATGAGAAAGGCAAAAGACAGAAAAAAGATGAAAGTGACAAGCGTAAAAAACCACGCACATGTTGTCTTAACAGCAAATTTTGAGTCTGTCAAATCCTTAAAGCATAAAAAAAATCAAGGATTTTTATTTACCGAAAAAAAGGAAAGAAATTAAGGCAAAAAACAAAGAACAGAGAGAGACGAATTCAAAAAAAAAAAAAAAAATTCAGTTTCTTGCTTCTCTACCTATTACTCGTCGTCTTCGTGCTTTTTGGTGGCAACATTTTGTGGCATAGGGTGATGGTTATTTTTTCCTACTCCTTGTCAGTATCAGTATCCTTCGTTTTATTTCATTAAATTTACATAGGCCTTTGTTGCAATGAAGCTGAAAGTTTTGTTTGTTTTGGTTTCACTTTTACGCTTATGTTGACTGTTTGTTATAAAAAATAAAATTTGGGGCCGAAAGTTAAAAAAAAAAAAATTTAATTTTAAGCAAATTGTGTGTACCTTTAATAAATTGAAATTTGTTAGTTTTTTTTTTTTTTTTTTTTCAAAGATACAATTTACAATAAAATTAACCGCATTTATACAGTTCAGTTCTTAGGTAAACTATTGTGTTACCTTAATTTTTACTTTTTTTTGTTTTTATTTAAAATAAACTTTTTTTTATTTTACAGTCACATTTTCATTTCAGCATTTTTAAGTTGCCTCTCATTGTGCGCTCCATTACATTTCATTCTGCTTAAGTTTCTTGTATTTTTTACTTTATTATTTTTGCTGCTGCTACTGCTACTACTGCTGCTTTTATTTCATTCATGTTATTGTTGTTTTTGTCTACATTTATTAAGCTGTCTCAATAAAATGTTGAACTTTATAAATTTTCATGTTTTCCCCTGTGTTTTTTATGTTACTTGCTACGATTCATTCACTCATCCCGCCTGCTATCGCTATGTTGTGTCGTTTAGTTTTAATGTAAAATGTCCTTTTGTTTACAAGTCCTTTTATAACTTGTTTTTGTTATATTGTTAGACAATTTTATATGCCGTGTGTCCTATGTTATAAAATTTATTTTGAGGTCGTTGCGTATTATTATAAGTCTCTCGGTCTGTTTGTCTGTCTGCGTATCAGGAGTGTTGTGTGGTATTATATATTTAAAGCCTAAGGTTACAAAAAAACAAAAAAAATATGGTCGTATTTTATTTCAAGGTTATAACTTGATTTGCATTTTGCCACTTTGGTACCTTATGCTTTTGATGGATGGGGAGTAAAAGGTCTGCTTATACTTATTAAAGTAATGAAGTCTTACCATTTGCTTGATTAATTTTTCTAATTTTGTAAAGTTGCATAATTTATTTATTTGCTTTTTTTAACTTAAGCAAAACAACTGAGCTTTGCTAAGTAATTAAATTTCATAATCAGTTCGGCACCTACATAAATAATTAAATTTTTTAGCAAGTTCTTAAAACAAATGAAAAAAATTCGAGTGGATGTATGCAACTGATTGTTGTGAGATTTCAGAAAAATAAAATATACATAAAATGTATATTTTAATGAGTAACACTTAAAAAACTTGATGCTATCTAAAGCGGCATGATTTAGATAAAGTATTTGCCGTTTTCGTGTTTTAAGAATTTTGAATTTTTTATGAATCTTTTTTATAATTTTCGTAGTATAAGCTAAATATCAATAACACAAAAGAACTAGTTTTAAGCTTTTAAAAGCTCAAAATCTGCATAATAGACATAATTTATCACAAAATATACAAATGCAAATAGCTTTAACATAACTTTTTTCCATTTTTTGTCAGTAAATGAGAATTATTTTCGACATTCGCAAAACTGAAGTATTAATACATTTTCATAGAAGGAAATATATTGCGCACGAATTTTCTAGATGAATAATATGCCATGACTTTTTGAACTCCGAAGATTTTTTGATCAAACTCATACAACGAAAATATATTGAAAAATAAATCATTGCCTACTTTTTAGAGTTTTTTGAAAAACGGCCTTAAGGATGTGGAGTTTTTATAATTTTTTAAATTTAAGGATTTTATGTAACGTTTATGATTGATATGCGACATTTGTGATATAACTTATCCAGTGGCATTAACCAAATCACCTATGACGAATTCGTTCCTGCGCACTTTTGGCTATTTTGGGCTTTATCTTGAAAGCGCCATAAAGCACTAAAACTTTATCGTTCCATAGGTATTCACACCAAAGCGTATCACTTTTCATTGAGCTGTTGTTGAGTAATAAAAGCTTAAAATTAGTGAGAGAACGAGTTCATCAAAAGTGTTTTTAATCGGTAATTTAACACGATTTTTTTTTTTTGCAAAAATCGTATTTTTTTATTTCTATTTATTAGACATTTCTACATGCTATTTATTACAAAAAAACAGGTGTATTATTCATTAAAAAAGCTTAGTGTCTGATAAATAATAAAAATTTCACTTATGAAAATTCCATTTTTTAGGTTGCTAAATAAAAACTGTTTTTTGAGCCCATATCATCAATACAAAATCCCAAATTTTTTAGTTAACTTAAACGCCCAAGAATTGTTTGGTAAACCGAATTTTTTTTTCGGATGAACCAGTCTCCAGACATCTTGCTCACCGCAAATTTTGAGGTTTCCCATGGCATCGCACTTTTCAAACTTATCGACTATTATTCTTGGACCAAAATTTCAGGGATAAGTCTTGAATAGTTATTCTTCTACAATGTAAAAAAAAATTTGGTCTAGGATAAAATGCTGCTTCAAAAAAAAATTTTTAAAAAAATGTCGAAAAATATACGGAATTTAAATCAAAGTTTTAAAATATATTAAAAAACTAAAAAATTTTAGTCAAAAAAACATCGAGAGGAATTCCTAAAATAAATTGTTGAAAATTTACTTGTTTGATTTTCATTGCTAGCAGAGAAACATCAGACATTAGACTTTTGGAAACCATTCGGATTCAATATCGATATTTTTTTTAGTCGCGATCAAAGTACTTAAATTAGTAAAACAGTTCTTTACATTTAAAAAAATTTTATCATAAAAATAAATTCAAGCAACATTTGTGCTCCAGTTTTGATCGTTCTATGCTGCAGCATATTTTTGATCTGGTTCGACATAAATTATTTTAGGCTTAACTGTGGATGAGTTCAGTCTTTAGAACATATAACACTCGCTGCAGAAGTGTCTTAGGTTGGTTTCAAATCTCAGTTCTTAATATAAGTGCATTGTAAAGCTGGTTACTCTTAGTATTGATCTAAAACTTTGTCATACAGTGTGATCATGAACTATGTGCATTGAACTGCTGATCATAAGAAACCTTTCATATACTAAATTTGCTTTGGCTATATATCACAAAATTTCTCAGTTTTGAACCGGAAAAAACTTGATGAACCTTATAAATTGTCGCTTGAAACTCAATATCCAAATAATTCGTTTGATAGCCACATTAATGCCTTATTTTTATTGCTTCAATTGTTTAAGAATTAGTTTTTTCAAAATGAAACTGTTTTTAAACCAAATCTCCATTACTGGATCAAGTTTTTTTTTTAAATATTGAGAAATATATATAACATCGTAACATACTCACCTATTATATTTAATAATGATCGAACTGGCGCGCAGAACTCCCTGAAAGCCACCCTTTTCGAGGTTATATACTGGGTAGTACATTAGTACATGTGGCTCAGCCGAACAAATTAATGTTTTTATGATATTTCGAGTAATATTTCATATTCAGTATTTCATCAGAACGTTCAACGGCGGTGAGAGACTGAAAAGCCACCACTTTCAAAGTAGTCAGTGTCTAGTTAGGAATGAGAAATAAAATTGGTTTCTTAAGATTTTGAAAAGATCACATTTTATAAAAAAGTCACAAAATCGCTAAATTGAAACTGAAAATATTCCCAAATTCGATCGCAAAGTAAGTCCAAAATAAAAATATAAATTAACGACGAATTTCTTATAAAGGTGCTAATTACGGTGGATAAAGTTTATTCTGAGCATAAAGTTAAGCTGCACTACTTAAAATTTACCGAACTCACATAGCACAAAAAAGCTTTTCACATTTTGCTCAAAAGAATGAAAAAGAATAAAGATTAATCCTTACGTTAAGTTAAGGATATTAAATTTTATTTCGCACATTTTAAGTGGAATTCTGTGGATGGCATAGCATTAAACACTTTAATGTTTTGGTACAAAGAATTTAGCTGAAAGGAAAATTAAATCAAATAGAAAAATGAGTTGAAATGAATAAGATTCCTTTAAAGTTCCACCCCCCCCCCCCCACACATACGTTCGCACACAAAAATGTACAAACATTAAGAAATTCTCATATATATTTTCACCCTTAAGCAATTTTCATTACTTCTATGAGATTATGGGTCATTATCCTTTTACACATTTATATTTGGTATTTCTATGCTACAAGCTTTTATCTTCGCTTTACTTTTTTTCTTTATCTTTACAGCGTTATCGTTGTTTTTGGCGTTGGCGGCACAAAACTAGAGCAAAGCATAAATTGAAAAAAAAGAGAAAAAACAAAAAGGAAAAAGCCGTGAGAAAGGATTTTACAAGCGATGTAAAAAAGAGCAGCTATTTGCTATTTTCTATACACAGCCTGCAGACAGGCAGGCAGTTTTCTTGTTGAGCCTACGAGGATGTTGATTATACGACTAATTAAAAATGAGTTGTTGCCTACGAGCACTGTGCCTGAGCACAGTAGCAATGCAAAGTAAAATGTGCTGTAGCGCCTAAAAGCAGGCAAAATGAAAAACTTTAAAGTCTTTTTTGCATTACCTGCAGGCAGTTGTGTGGAATTCTAGTGGCGCATATCAGCCCAAAATAATTTCAGCATCATCAGAAGCAACAGAAAAAAAAAAAAAAATAAAACAAATACAACAACAACAAAAACAAAATAGCAGCACTCTTACTACAGCCATAACGGACAGTGGCGTACGTGCAATTATTGTAATTAAAATTCGCACACCTACACTTAGTGCGACACACACACACACATAGGTGTAGTCATAAATGTGTGTCAACAGCAACAACAAGTATCACAACAGCAACAACTAAAAACTGAAGAAGCTTAAATTGCATTAAAAGTCTCTAAAGCGTATCCTATTTATAAGTGCAAGTGTAAGTGTACTATCGTGTATTTGTGTGTGTGCGTGTATTTATAAATTTACATACGTATACATATGCGCCTAACATTAATGTACACACGTTTACACTTAAACTACTCATAAAGTGTTACTAATACTATGACAAAGTGTAAGCTTTTAATTTTAAAGCCTGCTGCTATTATGTGACGTTATGCAAATGTGTGCGCTGCGTACGTTCATATTATTATTGTGTGTGTGTACTATACGTGCTCTTTTGCATGTATTGCATTAATTTAAAAACTTTTTCAACGCAAACGGTTATTCATTAAAGCCCCTTTACGACAGCACTAACACACATTAATGCGTAGTGTGGGTGGAGTCTTTACGAGGAAAACGTAAAAAAGGAAAAACAGAGCACAACATAAAATTTTGCAGTCAAGTTAGAGCTTCTTTTGCAGTAATTAAAAGGTAAGTGAAAGTTGCAGCAGTGTAAGGATGTGCGAGCATGGTTTCCAGTTTTTATTTTATTTTTAATTGTAACTAGAAATTGTTGGATTTAACCTTCATTAACTGAATTAAGAAAAAAAGTGTTTTTAAGATCAAATAGTTTTTAGAATATGGAACTTTTATTCCTTAAAAGTATTGGGAATTAAGAGTAAACTAAATTAAGATTGAAAATATTCGAAAGTACTACAAATTATACATTCGATATCAGAAAACGTGCTGTGTCTAGTATGTATATATGAATTTTATATAAAATGAGTTACTTTATATAGCCACAATAGCTTAATTCGAAGAAACTATGGATAAAAGGGGTCAGTAACAAATCAATTAGCTCAGAATATAAGCAAAAGACCTAAAAAGTACTCAAATTTTAAAACAAAGATTAAGAAAAGAGTTACAAAATCAGTTCGAAGACAGGCTGAAAAGTAAAACGCTCAAGTATTCTATTAAATCTTTCAATGATAATGCAGTGTCTATGTGATGCTGCAATAAGAGCGCTGGTTAGTTGGGAGCTCTTAAAATTTCAAGTCTGTGATTTGTCAATGTTATGTTTATTAAAAAATTAACATTTCATGAAATAAGAATACGTTATCATTGCTAAACCTCACTTTGAAAATGAAAATTAAAAATTTTTGAACAATTATTTGCCTACTAAGACAAAAGGTGCATGATTTTTTTGCTATTTGTTTTTTCAGTATTAATTTATTGACACTTTGTGCATTATTTGTAACATATTGTGAAAACCAAAAGTGGTCCATAAAATTTTCCATTTTACCAAAAATAAGCTAGAAAAAAAACAGCACTTGCAAATTATTGAATTTTATTATTAAAATTCGTGCTCTGTGAAAAATTTGAAAATGAGAAAAATTTTCTTCAGCGACGAAGCTTATTTTTAGCTCAATGGTAACGTCAACAAGCAGAATTGCTGAATTTGGTCTGAAAAGGAGCAGCCTCAGGCAGTTCAAGAGCTGCCAATGCATTCTGAAAAATGCACTGTTTGGTGTGGTTTGTAGGCCGATGGCAAAATTGGACAGTAATTTTTCAAAAATAATGAAAATCGCAACGTTACAGTCAATGAAGCGAGGTACCGTGCGATGATTACAGACTTTTTTTTTGCCTAAAATAAAAGAATTGGACTTGGTTGACAAGTGGTTTCAACAAAACGGTGCCATACGGCACGCAATACCATGGACCTATTGAGATACGGGTTTGATGAGCAATTAATTTCCTGTTTTGGAGTAGTACTTTAATCGCCAAGATCATGTGATTTGACCTTACTAGACTATTTTTTTGGGACTACGTGAAGTCTCCATGTACAGAGACAAACCAGCCACAATAACAGCCCTCGAAGACCAAATACCAGCTGTCGTTGGTGAGATATCGGCCAAAATGCTGGAAAAAGTATGCCAAAATTGGAGCTTACGAATGAACCACCGCAGGCATAGCCGCGGGCAATATTTACTTAAAATAATCTTTAAAAAGTAAATGGCAGGAAGTGATGTATTACTTCTAATTAATATTTTTTTCACTTTTGCAAATTTTCGGTATTTTGTTTAAGTTTTTAAAAACCAAACGCCTTACAAAATCTTTCTTCACAATACCCAATTCACCGTAAAAAACTTGTTAAAAAAGAAAACAAAATAGATTTATTTTGAGATAAAAAGTACAATACAGTTTTTTCGTATATATATATATTTTAAAAACTTAGAACTTAAATACTGTACTATATAATATAATAAGAAGAACTGACCTAACATCGAGTGGCAACCTATGATTGGAGCGGCGTTCAACAAGGTATCCTTAAATATTCTATTTAGGCTAAGCGAGATCTATCATTTGACATACATTTCAAGCTGGAATCTTAAGCCATAAACTTTTTTCTAAAAGAGGTTGGCCCAAAAAACGGTTGGCAACCTTCCTTAGGACAGGATTTGGCGAACAGACCTCATTCAACTAGAAGCGGACGTGAGTTTTGACTTTGGCAACGCTGACATAAAAAATGACAACAGAATGTTAGGTCAAACGAAAGGAACAATTTGAATGACGAGTACAGTACAATTTTGGCCGACGAAGTAAAAAGACGCATTAACATTATTTTAAATGTTAAATTGAAGTTTCCATTAATATTAAATAAACATTTTATATTAAAAAAAAATCATGGTTTTAATTTAAATCCCACATATATTCTCGGTAGACTCATCGAGCTCTATCACTTTATAATCTCGTTAATCATGTTAGTGTGTTTGCAAGCACTTTTTCATTGTCAACATTTTTTTAATAAAGTAATAAATTTTACTAAGTATAAATGTCACAAACGTTGCCAAATTTATTGAAGTTTTAGATGTTTCTTTTTTTTTTAAAGTATGAAACTTTAAAAAAACACCGTATACTTAAAACTCATACGTCATGTTATCAAATAACTCACTAATTCAAAACAAATTTCAATCCCACTAAGTTCTTTTATTATTGTGTGTCGATACCAAAACACTTCAACAAGTGAACCCACAGCAAAGTAGAAAGGACTAAGTATCACAAACGCAGACTGCCTACACATTTTTGCTGCGCGCAGCAAAGAAATTTCAAAATCAATTATCGCTGTTGCTATTGGTGATAGTGGCACTGCCTAATCGCAAAATCACTGGGTGTCTAAGTGGGCGTAAAATTGTTGTTGGACAACATGCTAATGTCAACTGTTTTTGATGGAACCTTGTAACGTTGTTGGGATGACATTGTTGAGAAACTCAAAGTTCAGTGTTAATTCGTTTTACCTTTTTCTTTTGTATAACGTCTGTGTGCATGAGCGATGCCGAACGACTGCTGTTTTTTAAATCAACACCCAATGAATTGACATACAAAAGATCAAATTTGCAAATGTATGCACACCTGTCAGCTCTAGGGCAGTCATATAAAAACAGAAGTGTACACATAAGAACTAGGGTGGTTTGAGCTTAACAAATTCTCTTGCAAGAAATTTTTGAATTCAATGTAATTAAAGTGACTTATACGTCACGTTAAGCAAAACAAAGTAAATGGAGTCTAGGATTGAGGTACGTACATATATCGTTACTCCGATTTAACTCATATGAAAAATGTTTAAAAAATTGAATTTATTAAAGTGTATTCTATAGAAATAAAACATTTTGACTAATGGCTGCGTTTTATAGTTAAGAAAAAAGCTCACAAGTTTCACTCAACTGTATAAAATTAAAGTTTTTGATTTTAAATACCATTGATATTGGAGTCTCCCTTGTCAACACATACGCCATATGGTCATGGCATTCACATGCTAGTGTCACGCTGTTCTGGCAGAGATTCGTTAAATGTCCAAGTTTATGCTTGTTAAAAGTCCTTATCGTCCACATCGTTCAAAATCCTCATCACTGCTTCAACTTAAACTTCTGACTTCAGTTGACATTAAGCAAATTGAAGTTGGCAGCTGTGAAACGCACAACAATTTGACTACGTCCCATGCCATTAGTGCGTGGGGTTGTTGTGCTTCAGAGTGTGAGATATGTGGCGGGACTGAAAAGTCAGTTGTTGTTGTTGGTTGTCCTTAGCATGTTAGGCTATGCATGAGATAAGCCTGGTGCGTTTGACATTTTTCAAGTAGCTTACTACTTTGGTAATTTGTTGCTTTAAATACTTTTCAATGTCATGGGATAAGAATTAAAGCAAAATTTTTTACAGTAAAAATTATTAGATCATAAAGAATTTATTATATTTTTAAGAACATTGAATCTTTACAAATACAAATCCTCATTTCCCCTCTCTTCTGTTTATTTATGTTATTAACGTATTTGTTTGTCATTCACGCATTACAGTCACAATTACTTATTAACGCCAGCGTGGCAAATGTGTGAGAGTAGCGCATGGTAGAAATATCCTTTACATGCCTGTACACATCCTGCTTAGCTGTTGCTATGTTATAATATAACCTATCTACTCGTACATGCATATGGCTGGCTGGCCAGCTTTCAAGGATATTTGCTGTTTCCGCCTATTTGCACATCAACTGGCACTCGGTGAAGTCTTATCATCGTCATCATCATCAACTTACAACTACAGCCATCGTTTAAGTTTAACAAAAATCCCGTTCTCTAGGCACTCATCCTGGCAGCAGTGGCAGTGGAAGTAGCAGTAAATCCTTGCTAAATTGCTACTCACTAACCAGGCACACTACCTTAGCACACACACGCAAGCGCCACACATATACACACACACACACACACACTTAAATTCTGCTCAATTCAATACTGCAATCCTGCAATATTTTACTAACGAACACACATTACAAATATTTCATTTCTTTATCTGTATTGAGGCGGCAGAGCTGTAAGGGAATGCAGAAATTGAAGTTTTTTATAAATTTATGTTGGTAAAAATTAGGGATTTATTGAATTTGTTGCTGGGTACTGGGACAAAGAATTTTTGTTTGTTTAAGTTCTAGGATTTTTTTGAAGTACTTTATACTTCTATACGCGCGTTGAAATGGGGGTAAGCTGGTGAATGCGTTACGGAAATGAGCGAACAAAATATGTTACGGAAATGAGCGAATTTGAACATAAAGTGTGGCATACTTTTAGGTTTTATAAAAATTGGGTGTTTAAGCATGCATTTAATTTAACTCAATGCTGCTTCACTCAGGGTGGCTCCGGAGCCTAGAAAGAACCGTTTCTGACCCATTTTCGGATTTTTTTTTTTCCTGTAATTAATGGGTACTTATGGACATCATTTAGGGTGGCTCCGGACCTTGCAAGAACCGCTTTTGACCCATTTTCGTAAATTTTTTTTTCTCTTGTAATTAATGGGGAAAGATGGAAACTGGATCTTGGACATCATTTAGGGTGGCTCCAGACCCTGGGAAGGATCGCTTTCGACTATCTTGGTCTTTTTCAAGTTCCGAAGCCACTCTTATTGATATCCAAAAGCCATTTTTGACCTTTCATAATCGATTGGAGCAAAAAAAAATTTTAGGGTGGATCAAAATAAAAATTTTTCTTGCTCCAGTTGATAGATAAAGCTTGAAAATGGCTATTTTCTATCGATTGGAACAAAAAATTTTTTTTATTTTGATCCACCCTAAATTTTTTTTGCTCCAATCGATTATGAAAGGTTAAAAATGACTTTTGGATATCACTTAGAGTGGCTCCAGAATTTTTAAAGGACCAAAATGGTCGAAAACGGTCCTAACCAGGGTCCGAAAACCACTCTACATGATATCCAAAATATATTTTCGACTTTTGCCCATTAATTACAGAAAAACAAATATATCAGAAAATGAGTCAAACACGGTTACTTCAGTTGTGTGGTCTAAAGCACACTCGTTTTTTTCATTATAAATAAATAAATTTTTATGTTGCTATTAAATGGCCAACAAACTTTATCAACTTCGAGAAATTGTCCTTTTCACGGATTTCTTCTTAAACATTTTTTTTTCTAATCTAAATAATTTCTTTTTACATCTCTGGCAAGCGCCTTCTGATTGCCTACAGCATTGCGCTGCTGCAGGATATATGCTTGAGTGTATGTGCGCGTATAAATGAGTGCGACGCGTCAATGTCAACGTTAATGTGACAATCACTGCTTTTTGCAGAGAATCGTCGTCGTCGTCGTTTTGTGTCATGAGACGAAAATGAAGGAAACAACTAATTTATATTGAAACCGCTTGTTTTGTACGATTGCCGGTGTATATGGCATTCGTATGCTAGCGCGCCTTTGTATGTGTGTGTGTGTTCGTATTCCGGTTTGTCTGCTGCTCGCTTACTGATTGTGAGTGTCTCTGACGTTGATGACAATTGACATAAACAACAGGATATTAATCAGAACAGTGGATGAATCGATGCGAATTTAGATTAAACCAGATTGAATTGGATTGGATTGCGTTACGTTGCGTTGCGTTGTGTCGCCGAATGACTGATGGCACATCATGATGACTATAATGACATTTTGTAATTTTGCGCTTAAAAGTTTTGGCATTTGGGTAGCTACCATTAATTTATAAAAATGTAAGCAATGAACAATAAATTGAATTAACAATTTGTTGCATACTTTTGGGAGTAGGGTTTATTTTCAATCATTATATTTTTTGGGTTAGGGAAGAATCATTTGAAAAATAATTTTCCGAGAATTTTGTAAGAAGGTATTGTGTATATTTTTGGCAATTTTTTTCTCATTGCTTTCACTTTTTAGAATATTTTCCTATGTCCAGTAATGTCCAATTGAACAATAAAATAGGATTTTTGGAAAAATTTTTTAATTCCCGAAAAACTACCGATTGTGGACACTTAAGAAAAACTCGTCTTCTCACCAATTTTAAACTGTTATCACATTGACAAATTTAAAACTTCCACCCATGCTGGTCTGCTTTCGATCCTAAGACACTTAGATAAATGAACGATTCTAAGATTGTGACACTAATTCTCTTTTAAAAAATTCTATTTAAGTATTTTTGCATTAACTTCCTAATACCCGTACAACTTCTAAGCGCTTCAGTCCACTACATATCCTTTCCATATCCATATCCATGTCCATATCCATATAAAATCTAATTAGGACCGGAAAGCAGTTCATGTCAACACGTAAAAACGTTATACAGCATGCAAAAGTGTGCCGACAAATGTACAAATATTTTTACAAATCCATACACGTGTTATACTCAAATATACACATATACACACATTTAACACACACATCCACATGCAAACGATACCTTCAAAGAAAAGGAAGTTGAATTTTTTTTTGGTTTGCGTTTGCGTTTCCTTTACCATTTCATTTCCTTTTAATTTTTTTTTTAACATTTTCTGACTAACTTTCTTGCATATTCCTTTGCGCTGTGTGCTTTTTTTGTTTTTATTTTCTCCACTCTGGCCACATTCTGCAGGCATGCGACAAAAATGTCATTTAAATTTCTTAGCATGTGTCCTGTGTATTCCAATCTTGTTGCTGCTGCTGCTGATATAATGACACAAATACACAGCATCGGAAACCAAAACCTCCTCTGTAACGGATACATGGTGTAGTATAGCAAATTTCTTTAGATAAAATGCTCGCTGCTCGTATTAATTAGATGAGATGCTTTGAAGATGTGGTATAATGAAAAGTATGTTGAAATTTTTACAAAAAAAATTTAAGCTCAAGCAGAAAATTTTCATCTCTCATTTTGTTTTCATTTTTTTATCGTCAGTTTTTGGTATGACTAAAAAGGCAGCTAAAAATTTATATAATACGTGCATGAAATACCAAGCGAGGACATTAACATGTCCTTTATGATGATGGTGCTCGCTGCTGTCTGCATGCCTGTGCGTATTAGCATTAAGGTGGCCCTTTACCATTTCACGTACTAGAAAGCTCTTTGTTAATGGTGGCAGGAGTCAACAAAGCCAAGTGTGGGTCTTGACCGTATATTTTGCCGGCGTGTATACTTGAAATTAGAATGAATGATAACAGCAAAAGCTTTTATAAAGTATTGAAATTTAAGGCATACATTTTTTTTTTTTAAACTTTGTTATCAAAACATTTGTTTTGTTGGTGGAAGAAGTCTCAAAAGGTTTGTGTTGTATAGTGCGATTTAATAAATCAAAAATTTTCTACACATGAATGTAAAAGTTGCTTATTCTGCTGGAAAAAGTAAATTCTGGCAGTTTGCTCACAAAATTTTTGCTGATAACTTTTGCGTACAAATACTAATAAAAATCATGTTCCAGTGAAATGGATTTTTTTTAAGCGAACGCTTGGTCCTTTCTTTTATAATAGAGTTTCATAGATTTTCGTAAGACTCAAAGCGGTAATATACTAAAAAATAAATGATAAATAATAAAATCATTTTTATAGAAACAGATTTAAACTACCCAATATCCTTATGAGGATCCTCGTAGGACGATTTAGCAATTGCTTAAGTTCAAATAACATTGATTTGCCCCACATTCACTTATTATTGCATTTTATATGAAATGGGTCAGCTATCGTGCAATTTGTATAAATAAAATGACCACCCCGATTTTAGTCAAAATGTTCTATAGTTCTATGTGAGCAAGAACAAAAAAAAGTAAATTTTGACATAGCTCTATTTTTTTTCAGAAATTTAATGCAAAATTAAACTAAAGGTTTATGAACTACGTCTTGCTGCTCTTTAGCAATTCAACCGATTGAAATAAAACTTAGACATTTTAAAGGAGATATAATGGACTTTGGAGTTAATCGTTTAAAAACTTTTAGGAAATTATTTCTCTATAATTTTTTAATTAAATGGTTGTAAGCAAACATTTACATTGTGTCCAATAATAACTGTCAGTAAATTTCACTGTTCCGAAAAAAATTTAAAATCTGATATTTTTTATAATCTAAGGATGCATTGCTTTTCAAAATTTAATTGTACACAACGAAAGTACGCGGCAAAAAAAAAAATATTCCTTATATCAAATTCAGAAGCGCCATGGAAGGTAAACGTGACTTAGTTATAAATTTAAAAAAAAAGTTACAAAAATTGTGACATCATAAAAACACTAAAACCACTCGGAATAGCAGAAAAATTTTTTACATAAGACAATAAAACGATATAAGGATACGGGAGGCTAAAAAAAAATTGGACGCAGTCGGACTGTAGGAACAAATGACGAAGATATCCTGCTCAATCAATCAGTTCTGTAGAAAAGGAAATGAAAATATTTCAAGCAGCTTCTTATCAGGAGTGATCTACGACTCAAGGCTTATAAAAGCCAACTTTTTCATGGGCTAACAAATAAGCAAAAGCAATTACCTGGAGCTACTTGACTGGCACGATCGAGATAAAATAATTTTTTCGGATGAAAAACTGTTCTTTCTGCAAGACAGCCACAACCAGCAGAGTAACCGTTTGTATGCAAAAAGTTTTGCGAATGCTCCAAAGGATGAATTGACTGCTGAGCGATATCAAAAACGTGACCAAAATCAAAGTGTAGGGAGCTACCTCATATAGGAAAAGGGCCGATAAACTCGACTGATTTCATCTTTGCGGAAAATTGGCTAGCATCATCACCGGATCTCAAGACATTGAATTTTTGAGTATGAGACCATATGCTAGGTAAAGTAAGGTCAACAAAAGGCTTAGCAATTGATGGATTCAAGCAGCGTTTGACAAGGATTTGTAACGAAATGGAGCAGAAAATGGTGCGTGCCGCCTGTGAATCCTTTTTCAAACGTTTTCGTCTTGTTAGCAAAAAAAAGGATGATAGTTTCGAAATTTATCATTAATTTAAAAAATTTTGAAATGTTGTTAAACGTTTGTGATAAATAAAAAAAAAATATTGTAGACGACTTTGATTTTTATAACACTTTGTTTTACTGACAATTATTATGGGCTGTACATTAAAACCCCAAATTTTTTTTGACAAAATTTTAGAGCATTCACGGCGTGGTATTTTTTCCAAAAAAGGGATTACAAATTAGTTTCAGTAACTTCATAAATAAAAGCTATTTGCTCTTGAGCAAACCAACAGATTTCAACGAAATTTTCGCAAATTGAAGGGAATGAGATAAACATTATTTAGTTCTTTTGAAGAAAACAGAATGTTGTCATAAGTACTTAAATTTTTGGTGGTCAGCCGATTGCACTGATTAGTGGAACAAAGCGTTACACCATGATTAACAGTTAGTACATGCGTGTCGTGCCACAATCAGTGATAATTGGTAGTGTAGCTATGACCTCCAAGCTGGTGGCCACTGGAAACGGCTCTCCAGGAAGTTAAGTCTTGACTGTAGGGCTGGCTAGCATAGCTAGGCTAGGGGTTTGGTTAGCTCCTCAAATGCCTGAGGTATCTTCCTGAAGGTATTTCAGGCAGAAATGCCCCCAATCCAAGGTGGAACAGCATATGCTAAGGGATGAATGGCTAGTGGGTTATCTAGTCGATAATATGCGGACTCGGATAGTCTGGCAAACTTCCGTTTTAACCTAGCCTTATCCACACATGCAGGCTCTGTGAGGATGGACCTTCCTTTTTCCTTGCGAGGGCTGGATCAAAGTGTTATGCGACCCGTGCTGAGGATCGTTCAGGTTGGGAGCCCTGTTTTTCATAAAAATTAACCCAATCGCTAACGGAGCATACCGGATACCTGGCGCCCTCCGGTATTAAGTAGCCTTACCCACGCACCTGGACCTCTGTGTGGGTGGACATATTCGTCCTGTACTCGTGGGACCAAATATGGAAAATATATTGAAAAATAAACAAAACAAACAAACAAACAAACAAACAAATGTAAAAACAAAGACTTCTGAGTCAGAGACTCAAAATGATAGCAATCGCGATATCGCATGCACCT
The DNA here is from genome assembly GCA_949775025.1 of Tricholauxania praeusta. NCBI lineage: Eukaryota > Metazoa > Arthropoda > Insecta > Diptera > Lauxaniidae > Tricholauxania > Tricholauxania praeusta. The sequence goes on from OX459029.1 coordinate 157,637,136, forward strand.
CAGGTGGGACTGGCGCTGGCCTTCGGGTGGCTGGACCTGTCTTGAAGGTGGGAGGGAAGGTAAGGGCGTTGGACTTCACGTCCAACCCTACCAACCCTTCAAAAAAAGGGGGGGCTTTAATGCCCATTTCTGGACCAACCAGTTCGGCATCGACCACCGCCTCACGGCATGGTCAGTTAAAGTCGGCTGGGGAATCCAGACATGAGGGGGGATCTTCGCTGTCAAATCGAGGACAAACCAGTTCGGCATCGGCCACAGCCTCACGGCTAAGCCAGTTAAAGTCGGCTGGGGAGTCCAAGAAGGAACAGAATCCTTTAGGGGAGGGTTTTAAGGGTCTTAGACCCTCTAAAATGAAAATCGCGGACAAGCAGGCGGCGAATAGAATTCGTCGTCGTATGGAAGCTGCTGATCCCAGCTCTCTGTCCAAGGAGGACAAGGACTCCCTTCGATGGGCGAAGAGAGTCCTTGAACAAAAAGGCCATGAACAGGCCGTTTTAGAAAAACTACCTAAAAGGCAGAGATCCCAGGAAGAGATGTTGGAGTCTAAACGTCAAAAGACTACTGGTAAATCTCTGTCTTTTAGTGACGTTGTAAAAGGTTGTAAGGGGAGAGTTTTGGCTGTGCTTGACAGGGCGGCGGAGGACGGGGCAATTCCTCGGGATAAATGGAAGTGGGTAGACGCTGCCTTGGCAAATACCCTCTTCCAGATATTAGAGGAGTTTCCTGGTCCTGTGCCATCATGTGAGGAGGCAGGCTGGCATCAGGGCCTTTTTAAACTCATCTCCTGTGATGATGAACGGTCTGCCAAATTGTACAAGGTAGCTGTGAGTAGGCTAGGTGAGGTGTATCCAGGCGCGAAACTGGAGGCTGTGGAGAAGGATGAAATTCCTACCAGGCCCCGGGCTCGCGTTTGGCTACCGAGCACACCGTCGGGTGAGGACGCAGTTCTGCGGATGCTCCGACTATGCAATCCCAATCTTCCAACTCAAAACTGGAAGATTGGGAAGCTAGAAGCACCAGTCGGACCATCCATGCAGGCCATGGTCCTGTTAAACAAGGAATCCGTGGAGTTAATGGCGGCAACTAAGGGGGTCGTCAAGTATGGATTCAACAAGGTGACGCTCAAGGTTTACCGTAAGGACGAAGAGCTGGCCTCCAAAGGTGCTATCTCTCTCTCCCCGGAGACCATCGCCACTGCACCACCAGTGCCAGTGGAGATGGAGGTTGGGGATGAAGAGGTAGAGCCAGAGGGGGACAACTGCACTCCAAGCGGTCAACCTGAGGCGTCCCTTGAAGAAGCCGAATCCACGGACTCCGATAGGTCGTTGGAGGTAGGGGGCCTCCTGGAAGAAGCTCTTCTTTTAGAAGAGGATGATGAAGACGAGGCGGACATAACAGTCGTAGAGAGGGGAGGTGATTTGGAATCCAATGAGGGTCCTCCAAATTAATCTCCACCACTCAAAAGCGGCGTCCGCCGGCTTACTGATCCGCTTAAGTAAAAGCGGAGATGATGTAGTCCTCATACAGGAACCCTGGGTTCATGCCGGGAGAGTCTGTGGTCTGAGGACGCCTGGCTATAAGCTACTGGTGGCAAATGTGGAAGGTAACCCCAGAGCGTGCATTTTGGCAAAGACTAATCTTAACTTGTTTTTGCATTCTAATTACAGTGACCTAGATACAGTCGTTGCTAGCCTGGAGATAAAAGCTGGAGGCTTTTGGTTAGCATCGTGTTACATGGCTCACGACATGGCGAGTGGTTTACCACCGACATATTTAAAGGCGGCTGTAGAGCAGGCCCGCTTAAACAAAACCGGGCTAATCATAGGCAGTGACGTAAATGCGCATCACACTGTCTGGGGTAGCACAGATGATAATGATCGAGGTGAGTCACTTCTAGAATACATTTTAAACACTAACTTACTTATCTGCAACAAAGGCTGTGAGCCAACCTTTATAGTAAGGAACAGGGAAGAAGTCTTGGATATAACATTGGTCTCGGACTTTGTTTTTGATTGTATCGTTGACTGGAGAGTCTCAAGCGAGCACTCTTTTTCAGATCATCGTTATATAGAATTTGTTCTCACTGTTAACCCCCCAGAGCCGATTATTCACCGAAATGTAAAAAGGACAAACTGGGGAATATATAACAGGAAAATAGCAGAGTATCTGCCTATCTCAACCCCCGTAGAGCCGTCAACTATCCACGACATAGACAGGCTGGTTCAAAACTTAACGGGAGGGTTAAATAAATCCCTGGAGATTTCTTGTCCTGTAAGTAAACCTCGAGGAAAGAAGAAACCCCCATGGTGGTCAAATGAAATTCAGGTTCTTCGACGAAGAAGTAGGAATTTATTTAACAAAGCCAAAAAATCAGGTTTGGATAATGACTGGAATGATTATAAATCTATTCTCAAAATTTACAAGAGTTCGTTAAGAAAAGCTAAACGTAACTCGTGGAGGAACTTCTGTGGAAACATTGAAGAGATTTCAGAAGCATCTAGGCTATGGAAGATTTTATCTACCTCGCCCACTACTCTAGGTCTTTTAAAAAAGCCTGACGGCTCCTGGACAACATCTAGCGAAGAGACCTTAGACCTCTTACTAGATACTCACTTCCCTGGTAACTCATTGCATGAACCAGAGGAATTGAATGTTCAACCTCAGATGTCCTCAATTATTCTCGGGGACATTGTTTCGGAAACCAAAATTCGATGGGCGATAAATAGCTTCAAACCCTATAAATCACCAGGACCTGATGGTGTGACACCAATTGAGCTGCAACAATCTGCTCGCTTAATTATACCTTGGTTGACAGCTATTTTCAAGGGCTGTCTTAACCTTTCCTATATTCCTCTAGCCTGGAGGATGACTAAAGTCATTTTCATTCCAAAGGCTGGGAAGAGCTCTTACATAAATCCAAGGGATTTTAGACCAATAAGTCTTTCCTCTTTTCTTTTAAAAACTTTGGAAAGACTCATAGAAATCTATGTTCGCAGCAGTATCAAACCTGAACTGCTGTCTACTTCTCAACATGCTTACACGAAAGGCAGATCTATAGAAACCGCACTTCACACACTAGTGAGCAGCATTGAAAAATCCTTTGCGTGTAAGGAATTCGCCCTGGCGGCGTTCCTGGATATTGAAGGAGCTTTTAACAACGTTGACCCAGGTATTATTATTAATGAACTGCAGAAACTGGGTATCAACAGTTCCATAGTTGAGCTGATTAAAAAGCTACTGACAAACAGAGCCATTACCTCAAATCTTGGCATTTCCGAAGCTAATAGGTTTGTCCGCAGAGGAACGCCGCAGGGTGGAGTGCTATCTCCTCTACTGTGGAATCTGGCAATAAATAAGATGCTCATGTCACTGAAAAGGCTGGGCTGTAAAGCTATTGCCTATGCCGACGATGTAGCATTAATTGCATGTGGTAAATTCCCAAACACACTGTGTGAAATTCTTCAGAATGCTTTAAACAGACTCGTCTCATGGGCAGATGAGGCTGATTTAGGCGTAAATCCGAACAAAACTGAACTAGTACTCTTTACTAGGAGTCACAAACTTCCAAATATAGTACCACCTTCGCTAAAGGGCGTTAGACTTGTCTTAAAAAGTAGTGCAAGGTATCTTGGTCTGATATTGGATAGGAAATTAAGTTGGAAAATAAATGTTGTTGAGAGAGTTAGGAAAGCAACTGTAGCACTATACTCTTGTAAAAAAGCTGTGGGGAAAAGATGGGGGCTATCACCTCGTATTATTCATTGGCTCTACACAGCGGTAATTCGACCGATTCTGTTATATGGCATTGTGTTGTGGTGGCCTGTCTTAGACAAGGTCACCTATTACAGACAATTGCAGAAGGTTCAAAGAGCTGCTTCCATGTGCATCAGTGGTGCACTGAGGACCACACCGACTGATGCCTTGGAGGTCCTCTTTCATCTCGTTCCCCTTGACCTGTTTGGTAAACGAATGGCAGCATGTACCGCCATTAGACTCAGGGAAACTGCTTGCTGGTCCGAGGGAAGTACAGGACACTCAACTATCCTTAATAGCTTGAATTCCGTACCCTCTAAATTGGACTACATTATTCCAGTAATCTCATTCAAGAGAGATTACGTAACCCATATCCCATCTAGGGATGACTGGAAGGGAGGAATCCCGGGGAGAAGGAACCATATTAATTTCTACACGGATGGCTCCAAGTTAAATAACCAAGTGGGTTATGGTATTTACTCTAAGGAACTGAAGATAAGTATTGCTGCGAGGTTACCAGACCATTGTAGTGTTTTTCAGGCAGAGGTTATTGCAATAGAAGAAGTAGCATCCTGGCTGAGAATAAATGTGGTATCCAAGAAGGGTATTAATATTTATTCAGACAGTCAAGCTGCTATTAAATCCTTAGAATCAGTCTTCCTAAACTCACTAGTGGCCCAACAATGCCGCTCGTCTCTAAACGAGATGGCTCAGCATTTTAACATTCACCTCATCTGGGTGCCTGGGCATAGGAACATTGATGGCAATTGCAAAGCTGATGAACTTGCTAGGCAGGGGACTACTGCACAAATTCCTCAAGACAAGGAAGGTGTTGGCATGCCACTTGCTACCTGCAAGTTACTGCTTAAAGAAGACATGATAAAAAAGGCTAACATAAGATGGACCCAAGGGTTAACTTGCAATATAACAAGGCAAATCTGGCCGGAATGGAACGCTAAGCGATCTCTAGAACTGATATCCCGCACTAGACACAGTGTCTCGTCAGTTGTTGCAGTAATAACTGGCCACTGGCTTATCGGCAGACATGCGGAGAGATTAGGTATTCGGTCTTTTGACTACTGTAGAAGTTGTGGGGATGTGGAGGAGGAGGAAAACATTAAACATTTTCTTTGTTCCTGCCCTGCACTTGCTAGAAAACGCCACAAAACACTTGGCTCGTTTTTGTTTGATGACCTGGAGGACCTTAGACATGTTAGCATAGGTCAGTTATTTAGTTTCATAACGAAATCTGGATGGTTCAATGAGAGGGTATAGTCAAGTACCCTGTGGTATCACAATGGACCAAACTTGGTCTAAGTGAGTCGGTTTTTGTAACTGACTGCCACTCCTACCTAACCTAACCTAACCTACTTAAATTTTTTGAAAAAAAAATCTCTTCAAACTTGCACTTAACTCTTGTAATTTCTTTCTCATATTACTACAAATCAACAATAAAATATTAAGCAAAAAATAAGGTGGGGTTTTTCAGAAAATTAGCTTTGTTTTTTCTCATAAAAAGCGCTATAACTCTGCCAATTTTCAACCATTTTGAAGTTTTCTTAAAAATACTGGCAGAGAATAAAAAGTTCTCTAAGAATCAAAAGACAAAATCTAGTTATTTTGATTTGGATGGAAATGCCGCTTTTTTGACAAAAAATCTGAGCGGTTTTTCAATTTTTGACACCTTAGCTTTAAATGCGCATAGCTTTGTAAGAAATGTTTTTAAATCAAATCGGGGAAATATGAATTTTTTTTTTAGAAAACAGCATATTTAATCGGCAAGTAATTATGCAATTTGAAGTTAGTCTGACTGCTTGGTTTGAAATTGAGTTGGTCTTTAACACAAAGAAAGGAAATTTACATATATTTTATCACAAGGCAAAGGCGGTGGTAACCATGCTGAAGAAAACTCCTAACCTTTCAGGAAGAAAAACCGGCTCAGCTAGCAGATTGCTCGGAGTTATTTGTACGAAGAGTGAAAGGAGAGACTGGGCTGAAACCTTACAAAGCTCAAAAAGTAGCGAATCGGTATGCGGAAAATAATTCCAAGACAGAAATACGCGTTCAAGAACTGAGGAACAATTTTGTGTCCAAATTTGAGGTTACATCATGAATGACGAAACGTACGTTCTTTTTGACTTTTGTCAGCTTCCCGGCCAGAAATTTTATATTCTTAACCATAGAAGAAATGTCACGGAAAAATGCGAAGTACAAAAATAACAAAATTTTCCAAAAAATTTCTTGTTTGGCAAGCAATTTGCAGTTGTGGTAAAAGAAGCTAAAATTTCGGAACCACAGGCACAATCAACAGCGAAATTTATATCGAGGAATAATTGCAAAAGATGTTTCGACCATTTTTAAGAAATTGTGTGGGAGAATCCCTTTTTGACCTTATCTTGCTTCATGTTACTACAGTAAATCGGCTCCATCGGCATAGGTACCAGCAAGATAGCATTATTTTCGTTCCTAGAAAAGAGAACCTGCCCAATTGCCCTGAACTCCGGCTAATCGAGAGATATTTAGCTCTAGTGAAAAGTTTATTAAAGGCAACAAAAGGTACATGCAAGGTAGAGAAAATTGAGTTCATAAATTACTCTATCACTATATGCATCATAAGTTCCCATCAATCAAAATTATTGTTTCTCGAACGTTGAGTATGTAAACTAAGCAATCAATTGGTAGTTTTAAGTCTGGTGTAAAGTACTTAGCCAATGCCAAAAGATAATACCTTTCCCAAGCATTTTTCGTTGACACATGAAGCAGTTTAGCTTCATGAGTCCTATTGGAATTAACATACCAATTTGAATATTATACCAGATATATTTTTAATGCAATTTTACAAAGCTCTATAAAATTTCAATGAAGTGATTTTTCAATATGATCTACTTACCCGTTTTCTTCCAGTGTGTTGATAAGCTCTCTTGCTTAAATACTGAAGTTGGCTATAAAAAATTGCTCTTAATATCAACTTCGAGAAAACTGTTTGGTATTTGGTCCACCCCAAATATTAATGCCAAACAAAACTGTTAGCATAATTCTCGACTTAGCGCAGCCATCAAATTTTGTCGCAACTTTACTTCTGGCATTTTATTTCATTAAATTTTATGGGTGCTATTTATGTTTTTGGCTATACGTTTTTGGTAATCGATTTTCAGATCATTAGCATTAAATTCAATTAACTGCTTTATCTTTTATCTTATGCTAAAGCACTAATTTCAAACTATAAAATGTTGCTGTACGCTGCATGCTGTCGACCTAACTGCTGCTACACATAACGTCACATCACTCCAACCGGCACCATCACCGCCAGTAGCGGCTGCGTTAATTTATTAACTGTCTACAAGATATCATCGATTTCTTTATTTTGTAATTTTTCAGCCTTTGCTATCTAATTTTCGTGCATCCATTAATAATATCCTTAGTCCTTAGAGTGAATTTTGTAATTTGGCGGCGCTTGCCAAGCATTTATTTTCACTGTCGACTTAAATGACTTTTTATTAACATTTTATAGGTAGATGATGGGAGGGGGGGGGGGCGCCTACACGGACATTCTACGACTGTCCATTATACTGACTATGTAGTCTGGCGGCTGTTGTCCCCAGAGATTATTTGGCGTTTTGTTACATTTTGTTGCTGTCTATTTTTGGCTGGTGTTGTTGGTGGCGCACTTAATTGAAGTCAATTGGGGATTTCCATTTCTTTTTGGTTTTTTTTGTTTCCCAAGCGTTACCAATAAAAAGCTTGTTTTTGTTGTTGTTTTTGTTGTATTTAATGGCGCAACATATTTTATTGCCATTTATACTGTAGATACTATATATTTTGTGCAGTCGACCTTAGCAATAATCCTCAATGTTTTCATTTCTGGCTGTGTTTTATTTGTGCAGTTTTAGCTGAAAGCATAAGAAATGTATAAATATGTCGATAATTTTACTTTGGGTTTGGGTTTCAGTAAATGGGAAAATGGATATCATTATTTTTGGTTTTTTTTTGGGTAAAATATATTCAAAGAGTTCTCAGAAATAAATCGTTATGCTGCGAAAAATAACTTGCGTGATTTAATTTCAACGAATTAATGTTTAGGCATTTTTATTGCATGCGAGAAATTAAAAAAAAGGACTGTTAAGGACTTTTTTTTTATTAAATACAGATATAGGACTGTAGAAAAATTAGCCTTTGATTTTTGAATTTATAAATTTTAGAGCTTCTCACTATCAGTTACCTACAATCGTATGGCGAAGCTTAATCCTGTTAAATCTGGGCATAAGTTAAGTAAATCCTCAACGAAATTGAAGCCGAATAAAATCGCATGACAAATCTGTAAGCAATTTAGCTTAAAACCACAAATTTGCGTAAAAGTCTCTTAAGTTCTTCAAAGCATTCTCCTGCATTTAATGGCAAAATAATTTTAATTTTCATAAGAAACCACAAATATGACCGCTTGCAATGTTTTCTCTACTACGAAATAAACTTTTGAGTTTCTTGCTAATTGCTGTTGCTTTTGCTGTGCTTTAGCATACTTGTTGTACTTTGTACTTTCTAGCCAAACAACAGCAATAATTATGAAGTTTTTACTGCTTACCAAGCAAAAGTTTCATACAAAGTTTATTTTTTTGTTTAATTTCTGAGCACCTTGATTGGCAACAACGATTCTTTTGCATTTAACATTTTATTCTTTTCTTTGAAGTTTCTTAAATAGTTTTCAAGCATAAACACAAAACTCAGTGCTTACAAAACTTGCAATGGATTTTCAGAATTTTCATTATTGCTATTAAAATATGAAAATCTACCAAATTGTTTTGCAAACTTAAATGACTTTTCTTAATTTAACTCTTGTTCATTTAAGCCGAAGTTTACTTGTTTAATTTGGTATTTTGCAAAAGTTGCACCAATGGTTGTGATAAAAACAAAGTGATATTTTGTGACAAATTTTGTGTTAAATTTAAAAAAAAAAAAAAAAATGGGCGGTGACACACCTACTGGTTCAATACAGCCCGGTTTTGATCCAGAAATAGCTTTTCATAAGCAAACCCTTAACACCAAATTTTAGTATGACTACTCACATATTTCGATAAATATCACACTTACCGTATTTTATTTGTATGGGGTGTGCCACGTCCACTGGTGCTATATCAGCCACTTTTGATTCAGATATACTCTATGGCAACTGAACCACTTATATTAAATTTCATAGCAATTGCTGCAATAGTTCACTTACAAATTTATGTTAATATAGGAGGTGCCACGCCCACTCATGCAATCGCGTCAAAATTCATTTATTCTTAAAGCTTATAGTAAGTGACATTACACCAAATTTTATGAAGATTACTCTCATAGCACACTATTTATAACAATAAACGTTTTTTGCTTATATGGGAGGTGCCACGCCCACAGGTACTATTGGACTAAATTTTTGTAATAAGAGACCTTATGGCAAGTATATCTACCACATTAAATTTAATAACGATTACGTTGTTAGTTCTCTTAATATAACGTTTATAAATAATACGGGCGGTGCCACGCCCTTCAACGAGTTTTTTCAGTAAAGTTGCTGAGCTTGTATTGATGACTGCTTTCAGCGGCATCATCTCCAAAATTTTTATGGAAATCGTTTGTGCAAATTTTGAGATATACGGAATCAAAATTTTTAAAAGCTGAAAAATGCCACGCCCACTTTTTAGATTCCTCCCTCTTTTTTCTCAATTCAAAATGTATTTAATATGTATCCGTTTACCAAATTTCATCGCAATATCTTGAACGGCTTACAAGATATGGTAGTACAAATGATAAAATTTAGGGATGTACCACGCCCCTGTACTACCTTTTTGAAACTTAAACCCAGCCTAATCCCAATTTGGTTCACATGTGCACCAAATCACCAAGTTTCATCAAAATCGTCGCAACTTTTTTCAAAATTGGGCTGGGTAAATATACATAGAATATGGGCGGTAGGCGTGTCCGTCAACCGATTTTGCCCATTTTCAATAGCAAGATGCTTGCAAGAAAATGTGACCTATGTGTGAAAGTTTTATTCAATTAGCTTTCTTGGTTTTCCCGTAAACCTGATTTCAACAGACGGACAGACAGACAGACAGATAGACCGACATCGCTAAATCGACTCAGGTGGTGACGCTGATCAAGAATATATATACTTTTCTTTTCTTTTATATATCGTTTTCCAATGTGTTACAAACGGAGAGACAAAGTGAATATACCCTCGGTGTAGGGTATAAAAATAAGCTACTTTTAGGAGTTAGGATAATTATTAATACTGTGCCAAATTTGCAGATTATGTTCTCTTTAAAAGATTATAGTAATTTGTATGTTTTTATCGCAAGCAGCTCAAATATTTCAAGAGAATAAATATTTAACAGGTGCATCCTTAAAGTTTGTTTTTTCTTCCATCATATTTTCATATTTAGTTGCATATTTATCCGCATACTGCCACAAAATTATTACGCTTCAAATAAGCAACTAACTCAATTTCAAATTAAAATCAGTTATTCATCAAGACAAATCAAAAACCTCATAAAAAGTGTTAACGACTTGCGTGGAAATTACTTTCTGCCAACACGTAGATACATCAAACTGATGTTGTGTTATAAATTCACTGAAATTTAGAGATAACATAAATATAAGTTGACTTATAAGTAGTATAGTAAACTTGACTGCTTTAACGGTCTATTAAGCCCATAAGCTACACAATTAAACTTTCATGCAGCGAGACGAAAACATTTGCTTTCACCTGTTCGTTTGTATGTTTGTATTAATGAAAATAAATAAAGTTGCCAACTTGCCGCACATTGCTTAAGCTTCATTGGCTACCTTTTATGCCTAAGAGCTGACATTAATGGTCGTTTTTGTTGTTTACTTACCTTAGCAACTTAATGTACTTGGCATTAACTTAAGCTCTCTACTACTGTCTATTTTATATTTCGGCCAAGTTGAATTTCTTATGTTCCTGCAGCTCAACGGACAACATAAAAGTTATGCGGCAAAGTCCAGTGAAATAAAAATAAGCAAAACACATAGAAGACACACACACACGCGCACACAGAGGCGCCGTAAATAAAGCGCCGCTATAAAAAAATTACAAGGTGTGATGTTAAGTAGCCATTTTAGTGAGTCTTTTTTTTGGGGTGTGACATGTGATTTTTCTCATTATGATGCTGCTTGCCAGTACCGCTGCCGTACAGTGTTCACAGATTTGTATTTGAACATTTTCGTTTAATCTGCGTGTTATAATAAAATTTTATTGCAAAACTTGAGTTGTCAAAGTGTGTGTTAATGTCTTTGAATAAATTTGTCAATAAATTAGGCAAATAAAATTACAATAAAATAGTGTGAACAAAAATTCTTAGTAACAGAAAAAGAAAACAAACGCACGCAAAGTCTGTGCTTATAATTAAAAGTTACTCATACGTCAAAGAAAATATTGTTAATGTATTTGTGCTGATAACCTAGCTATGATGTAATATTGCATAGGTTTGATAGTGTTGTTTTACTTTTTGATTTAAGCTTAAAGATATTTTTATGTTTGGCTTATGGCCGCTGAGGACTAATTATGAAAAAAAAACTAAAGAAAATTCTTCAAAACTAAAATTTTTGATTAAAATATTTTTGAAAGATTTTTTTTTGAATTTTTGGTAATAACTAAGAAAATTTAAAGACAAATAACTCATTGATGTTTGTTCTAAAATAATAATAACATTTTTTTACGGCCGTTTCAAAATATAAATTGATATAAGTGCTTGCTTCTTAAAATCAGTAGTGTTGGCGAAAAACTTAACGTAAAGTATATTTCACCAAAGTATTTTCTACCACAGATCAAAAGCTCTTCAAAATAAATCGGTTTATAATCTTCTTATTCATCAACACTTAAACAGATTACATGCCAGAGATTATGCTGCACAATTATAGTACTAATCCAACTAAATGGTATTTCAAAAAACTAAGTAAAACAAATAAGCGAACAAAATACAATTGACAACAACATCAGAGCAAAACGTTCAAAAACTACAAACAGCCAACACAAAATTACAACGACAAAAAACAAAAACTTCAAGATAACGACTGTTAAAATTAAATTGAAATTTCCTTTCTATGCTTTCACTGCCGCCCACTGTGACCGAAACACAAACAAAACTGCAAAAGAAAAGTGCCATTGTTTGGCTGAGCAATTTGGGCTTGGTGACCCAACATAGCGGTAGGAAATGTACGACAAAATATAGTGCTGTGTAGAGAAACAAAAATATACTAAAAAAGGTAGAAAAAAAAACCCACAAAAAATGGTAAATTTACAATTACGAAAAGGTGGCAATGAGTAAACAAAATGAAAGAACTTATCCGAAAATAATAAAAACAAACCTTTTCCCTTTTTTTTCTGTCACCCAATTTAACACACCTCAACTCAAACCGCAAGTACTCGTAGTAGTTGTAATCCATAGCATAACTTGCGTGAAAACGCACAGTGGTTTATTTTTATAAAAACTGCGATTAAAATCTTGTGCTTGTGAGTATTTATTAATTTTAAAGAATTTTTTGCCCCATGTAAAGAATTTCTCATAAATGCAAATAATTAAAAGTTACTCATACGACACGTTGATCAATTTTACCATATAGGTTTTATTACTTCACTGTGTCTTAAAAGCTTCACTGTGCAACTGTGTCTAAAATATTAACACTTTTTACAACATGGCATGCAATGTATAAAATTGTCTTTGATATGTGGCTAGAAACAAAAAAAAAAAAAAACTAACTGTGTAGCGCAACAAAAGAAATCACGAAATTTTTGTGGCCAAAAATGAGTGGTAAGAAAATGGCAAAACTTTAATAAGAAAAATGCAAAGAAAGGCAGTAACAAAGCGATAAAAATAGCGGTTAGCAATGGAATACGTTGAGTATACGCGCGTGCCAGTGGCTGTAGCGGTATATGAATACCTTAAGTGTAAATGACGACATTATAGAAGAAGCAAAAGAATTTTTATATATTTTTTTTTGTGGCGTTCACCATCAAAGGGTTCAATGTGTCAGCAATAAAATGCATTGTACGAACCATATTACGTAACAGGTTAACAAAAAGCAGGTGAAAAACCATTAAGTTTGTGGGCGGCAATTGGCGGTTGAAATAAAATCAATGTATAAAGAAGTTCACAATTTGGCGCAAAGCGTTTAGAATTTTATCGCAATTTTATTAACGCAAATTTGGGTCAAATAGTTATGTCAATATCGGTTGGTATTTTTAAAGAAAAAAATAATGGAAATTTCAATATAATATTCAGAAAAAGTGGGTAAATTAAACTGAATTGAATTTGTTTTGCTTTTATTATGGGAAAATTTTAAAATGACTGGAATAATTTAAACAGTTTATTTAATTTTTTTTCCTATTAAAGACAACTGTATGATTCTGTGGATTACTAAAGCTACTAAAGCTTCATAAAGTTGAGTTCAATTAAGTTGAGAGTTTGAGTTTAGCTTTTCGATTTGTATGTGTGAAAATCTGGGGGAATTTGTGCCATTTAAGAAAATTTTGTTTTATAATGAATGAATATTTATGTAAGTCAGATAGCTAAGTTCCGATGTGACTTTGAGCTTACAGGTAATTGGCGCAATAATAACTGATGTGTGCACTAAAATAATGTTAAATTTTAATAATGGCCTCTAGATGCTAGTAATTGTAAAAGTACTTTAAAAACTTAAAAAAAATTTAAGTTTCAAGAAAAAGGACTTTCGCATGAATACAATCAAATTTTCGCCATTAATGCAGGTGTTTTCCATCAGATTTTCTTAAATAGCTAAGCAAAGCTAAAATTTATTCTCAGTATCTTTTGGTAATACAAATCATAAATTTTGCAGAGTTATAAGACACTTTTGTTTCAGTGTCGTATGAGTAATATTAAATTATTTTAAAAATATTCATCATGTAAAACTTTCCTTATTTTCTTAAAAACTGATGAATGCATTAAAAACATGATGATGGTCTTTTCAATTAGTGCTTAATTGATGTATGAATTTGACATTTGAAACGTTGTTTTTTACTGTTTTAACTTTTTTCAGAAAGACTAATTTCACTTTAGAGTAATTTTTTACGAGTAAATTCTGTCAAAGTTTCATAACTTTTTGGAGAAATTTATTTTGGTTGCTTTCACACTTTTTTTAGAACAGTTTTAGTTACATATTAAAAACAAAATTCACTATCCCAAAGGCATAAAAGTTTTGTTTCATCAATTTCCCAATGCTGAGGACAAACACGTAAATATCAATATGAATTCCTTTACATACAAAAATAGTCATTTATTTTCACGCCATATTTAAAACAAACGAGATATTTTTTCTCACTGTGTATAGTAATTTCTTAAACATATTTACACACCTAAAAACTTTTGACTTCGCCAACACATAAATCCACACTTAATTGATAGCAATAAATTTGCTGTTGACTTTTTATGAGCAAAAATCAGCTTTTTGTTTTATCTGATGGCAACATTTGCTGATTATGTGGTTGCCAAGTAAGTGTTCACGAATATGTATGTGTGTGTGTGTGTGTGCTGCCAAAAGAATATTTTAAAATCCGCTCATTTTAAGGAAGTATAATATTAACAGCAACAACAACAACTGTACAAAAAATGCATACTACTACCGCCACATTATAAAACAAAAACAAAAATACGAAAGCATTATTTAATGCAATCTTTCTTTTGCAGCATGCAGCGTGCATGTGTTGCTAGTTATGTTGTTGTTGCTGCTGCTATAGCTGTTGGTGAGCATCACATTCTTTTTGTTGCAGCACTTTATGTTAAAATTACATGAATTTCATTGCGCATACCAATGCCAACGTGTGAGAACGCAAACAATTTTTTACTGCATATTTTGTGGCGCCGACAAGGTAAATTTAAGGCAAATGCTTAAAAAGTATATTAAAACGCTGTTAACAGAGAAAACAAAAAAAAAAAAAAAAAAAAATGATTGGGAAAAGTCAGTGTATGCTAAAGAAATTAAAATTCTTGTAAAATTTATTGAATATGCTTGAAATTTTTTATATTCAAATTGAGCTGATCGACGTTAATGTTTTTAAAAAACACTAATATTTTAAAAAATTTGATTATAGATTGGTTTCATATATTTTCTTTTATTCAAAACAAGATTTTCTCACATATGAATCAGATAAATGGATAAAATTTTTAAAGCTTTTAAAAAATGATCATATCACACTAGAGTGAGTAGTTGTACATTTTATTTTAAAGGAATGCATCTTAAAACTTTTTTTCAGAACAAATTCCCAACAATATTGAAAAACCAAAAACGACAGCTAATTTTTACATTTTTTTATATATTTTTTATAATTTTTTTTTTTATAGATATCTTAGAGGTTTATTCAGTGAAATTTAGTCTGTTAGCTTTATAAGACGAGACAGAGGAGTAAGAATAACCTTTAGTTTTGAAACAACGTTTTGTTTTATCAAAATAATTTTTGTTATTCTGGCGCAATGCTAATAATGATCTGAAAAAAGTGTTATGCCTTTGAACTTTATTACATTACATTAATGTAATAGTGTACTTTTTTCACTGCTGAAAAGCTCAGTGTATTGCTAGTTTTTTTAGAGCTCGAAAAATCCTTCAGAAAATTAGGTAGAGTAGAAGGAAATAATTAAGAAGAACAGAAGATTAGGAAACATAGAAATTGAATAACCATGTCTGTATCAGGAGTCACATTCAGTGAGCTCTGTGTTGTAAATCAGCACAGTTCTTTTATACAATTTCTGTGATGCAAAAAGTTCGTCTTACTAAACAAATTACACAGGCCAATAAAATTTTCGTGAACTAATAACCCAGAGACAAGATATACACTCAAACTTGTCAATAAGAGACTACGTCTGGGGATTAATTTTTCTCTCCTATTCGCAGGTTTTCTCTTATTCGAAGCGAAAGTCAAGATTTAAAATTTTGTGCTGTAACATACTAAAGATATTTGGCTTGACAGAAATATTGGTTATATTCGACAAGTCCATTGATTGTCCATGAAAAGTATTCATAATGGCAGTTTTATTCCAAAACCAATAAGTTGGCATCAAGTTTGTATCGATGTTCTTAAAACAACGCGGCTTTTATGTATTACCGATGACGAGTGGCTTTTCGAATGCCCCATCTGTAATCGGACATAATATGACACGCAATCTTTCTTTCGACATTTTACCGCCTGAAAATTTTTCTCCTTTGAACACCATCGTTTTTTTTGGAACTGCCGGCAAGAGTGTATTTGAGTGTATCTCGAGAACCAAAAATCAGATCGGAACAATCAAAAATGAATTTTGAAGGGAAAGACTAGTACCTGCAGATACTGCAAGTAGTTCTGTGCTGGAAAATCAATTATAGGTGTAACATAACCTCCAAAATAGCATGATTTTTCCACTTTTAAGCTAGTATATCTCAAAAACCTGAGGCGAAGGCGTGCTCAAAAATTTTCGGAAAAGTATGGTCTGGTGTTTGGGTTAAAAACTTATCAGCCTGTGTTATTGTTGGTTATTTTCAATATTTTCAATATTCTCATATTGTCATTGAACAAGGTGCTTTTTGCTTTTCAAACTCTAGTAGCATATTTTTTTTTGTAGGTCACTACGTTTCTTTCGCAAAATGAAGCCAAAATAATTCAACTACGAAAAAAGACATCGATTAATAATTAACTTTAGTTAGAGACAACAAAAGTTTTTCTCAGAATAAATTTTATTTTTATTTTCTAAGTCAAATATCACAAACAGTCACTTCATTCGAAGATTCATCGCTTTGAACTTTAAAGGATTGAAATTTTGTTAATTTACTTAGGACGAAATATTTGTATAATTAGCTAAGACATTAATATTAAAAATATATCCAAACAAGTGGAGCATGGGTTCACTGTTTCTCCATTTAAAGGTTTTGAAGAGTTAGGTTTTAAACTTCGGTTGACTATGCAACAAAAAAGCGTAAAAAATTGATAAAACTTTGTGCCAATTTGTATTTGCTTATATTTGTTTCTGTTTACTTAAATTTTGCTAATTGAAGTTCGCACGAGCGAAAATAAAAAGTAAATAATTTTCCTTTTTAACATTTTAAAAATATATTTTAGTTCAAAAAGAATTCGCAAATTACTGTCATTGATATAGTTTTCCATATGAAAAAAAAGTGTGAGATATGAAGAATTTAATTTCAAAGAAATTTTAATTTTGTCAAATAAAAAAAGACTTAACAAAAGACTCACATATTTGATGAAGAAATTATTTTTTTGTTTTCGTGGAACATAAGAGTTTTTGAAAAGGTTATTCGCAATCAACAAGAAAATAAGAATTTTTTCAAAAGCTTAATTAAAGTTTAAAAAAGTTGACACAAAAAAATATCAAAATGGATAAAAAATAGCCCTGCTATATGAGTCCTTAGCTGTTCAAATTCCAATGCAAAATAAAATAGCAACCCAAAAGCGTTTGACATTTGCTTATAAAATATTCCATTTGTGTTGATGTGTTTGGGCAATACTTTAATGGTATTTAAGACAGTTTCATAATAGGACAGCAAAATGAAATTTGATACTTTTTACTTTAGAATAAATGATGATATAGACACTGTTAGACAATTGTGCAAAAATACTTTAAAGTGTCAAATTTCTATGATTTTTTTGAAGTGCGTAACTTTACACTAAAGTAAACGAAATCACAAAATATCATAAATTATTACACAAATATAATTAAAAATTAAGCCTCAATTCAAATTGATGTAACCTACACCTAGTGCAAAATATAATTCATTCCAATTATGAAAGAACACTTCTCTGAAATTTCAACTATACAAAACTACAAAAATATCAGCACGAGTAGCACAAACTTTGAAGCGGCAAGGTCAACAACGTTACTATAAAAAAAAAAAAAAATTTTTTTTATTACTCTTCACTTCTTTTGAAAGAGCATTAAAAGCAAGCATGGATCAGTTCAGTTGAATGCACAAACATAGTAGAGGCTTTAAAAATGAAAACGGAAATGAAGTTTTAAGTTGTGCTACAGTTAGACTTGCATGTTTGATGTTCAGACATAAAAACATTTGACCTTGCGTAGAGTTTACTAAGCAGTGGAAATTTTATTGTACACAAAATTTGTGAACGCTGGTTTGGGAAATAAAATTTTAGAATGTTTCATATTGAATTTTAGCTTGAGGAATATTTAATACTTAAGTTATTGAGGATATTTTCAACAGCAGTGTGGGCATATTTTTACTAAGCTCTTTTCTACATAAGGTATTTAATTGTAAAATAATTATTGCTGCTCAAAAAATTTATTGAATTTAAGGTTACTCATACGCAACGTTAACCAAATGAAAATTGTTTTATAATTTCATGCTGCTTTAGTTTTCTTTATTCAATGTAACGATTATTTTCTTAGAAAATATAGCAATATTTTCATTAAATATTTCTGATTCTAAAAATTTAATTACAATAAATTGCTTTTTCACAAATCTTTCACAGTTTGCTTCACTGTTCAACAACCTTAAGCTGAGTGCAAGCTTAATTCTATTTATGCTATTCTAGCTAAGCTCCTAGTGCGTTACACGAGTGACTGACTGCATAAATGTGTTTGTCAGAGTGTTTGTGTATTTTTCAGTATATGACGCTTAAAGTTGTAAAGTGTTTTGTCTGTGCATGTATGTGTAAGCATCCGTACAGTTTATTCATACATTTTTGCTATTCATAAACTCATGTTGTTCATAGTTTTTTATGTTATGTTTTTTTTTGTCTATGTGTGCTGAAGTTTAAAGCTGGAAATAATATACGCTTACTTGTTTAACATTTGTATGTGCATGTATCTAACTTTGAATGTAAAATTAATATTTAAATTTTTGTTTTTGTTTTTTCATGGAATGAAAAAACACATAAACAATTTTGCTTGTTATAAAAAAATTTTAAAATTTAATATTTTTCATGAGAATTTTACATTTATTTGTGCTGCAACAGCAATAAATCAGGGTCAAATTGTAAATGTTTAGGTCAACAAGGCATGTAAAACTTGTATCATGAAAATTATTAAATTTTTTTTCAGTTACCTTTAAAAATAAAGTGTAGCAGAAAATGGTTGAAAGTTTAAAGAAAAAAAAACGAAAAAATTACGTTACTTTACAAGTAGCACACGTTGCAAGTTTTTGGCTAATATAGCGCATTTCAAGCAAAAATCATTGCTGCAATGCTTTTCTTGCTACTAGGAATTAATCAGGAATGCACTGTCATATAGCTTTAAAAGCGCCTTCGGGAATCAGAATTTAGCATTTCACATATCTTTACAGAAGGAAAAATGCGAAAAAATAGCGCCATTAAAGCGCTATTTTTGCCATTCCAAGCAATAAAGGCGCTTTAAAAAATTGTATTGGTAATGAATTTTTTTGTTAATTATATTATTACTTATTGGCATTTAATTGAACGAATTTACTACTCTTTTATTTTCTTGAAAAATATGAAAAGTTTTTAATAGACTTAGTATCAATTACATAAATTTCAATCAAAATCATTCATCCAGAACTACAAACTGTGTGGGAAAAAAATTTTTTCGACTAGTTTCTTCTGAAACTCTTAGATAAATAATGCGCCTCAAAGTTTCCTTATATTTATAAATTTTTAAAGAATAAAAATAAAATTGATATCAAAAAATTTATAAAAATGCATATTTTCACTTTCTACAGCGATAAAAAATATGGTTTCCATGGTAATTTATATTATGAGCCTTAATAGTACTAGGTCATTTGGCAAAATTATTTCCAATGCATTGAAATATAATCAGTGTTGAGCGTTTTTGATTGTTCGAATAAATTTCTTTATGCAAATAATTTTTGCACAACACACATGCAATGGTGTCTTCAGAGTTCGATAAGTGAATTGCATGGAAGCATCAATAGCTTAAACTTATCCAAAAAATATGAATTTAACAGCGAGAGCGCTGCAGCTTTTTTTTGGAGTTCAATTGACTTAAATATTTCAAAAAATAGCTAATAAATTGCAGAAAAATAAGTTTTACTACATTGGTATTTTTCAGCAAAATTCTTGATTTTAAAAAATTGATTTATAGCCAAGAACTGTTAAGAACGAGCTCGCGCTCTCAGCGGTCTCTCGAGCATTGCGCATCAGTGTATAGAAAATAAATGTTTGTGGATTTTTTTTAGCAATAATTTGAAGCAGATATGCATGCAAAATAAAAGCTAAACAATAAAGCCATTGCTTATAAGAGCCATGAATCTATGCTATGCTCTGTGATTTCTTTTAGTTATAAATGCCAAATCAAAACAATAAATATAGTTGCTTTTGTGTGCTGTAATCTGATCGTTAAATTATACTTCGTAGATAAAGAAAATAACAACGAAGTTGTGCTAGTTCTCAACATCTATTTTGGCTGTATAATCGCTTTTAAAGCAGGTTAAAAAAATATTTTAAAGCAATGCTAATTTTAAGCTAGACACAAGCTATAAAAGCGTTTTTAAAGAATAAAAATTTTCTTTTTAAATAAAACTTCAAAAAAGCTAGTAAATGACTTGTAAATAGCATTAAAAGCATTTTTACAAAATACTCCGTAGCAAAAAAAAAATTATTTTTCAGCGAATATTTCTTTTTTTTTTTGGGGTTTTGTGCCGATTTTTGAGGTGCTATTTTGAATACTTTTAAGTGGATTGCATGGCATAGTCGTAAGTCCATGTTTCGTTGCCAGTCTTTATGCATTCCATTAAACCATAGACTTGAATAAATCAATTTTTTCCAAAGTAAATCCAATTGTAAAGAACATTAAGTTATGAAAAATACATCGCAAATTGTTACTTCTTTCTGATACTTAAGTGTTTTGCTTGCATCCTATGTCTACCTCATTGCTTTTTAAAGTCACAACGACCTCTTCCTTTTTCTTGGTTTTTGGAAAATTCATTTAACAGCACTTCGTATGAGAATCGTACACAATTTGCATTAGTTTTGTTCGCATTTAATTTTTTTGATTGAACAACATCCAACTTTATAGCGTAAACTATGATATATAGTCTTTCAGTTTAAAATCTCAATAAAATCATTTAAATACCTCTTAAGTTAAATCTACTAAAATGCATATTCAATTTTTGAATGTAAGCAATTTTGTTTCAATTAAAATGCAATGTCTGCTATAAACGTAATATTTAGCATTTCCCTTTTTTTTTGGTTAAGCCATTGAAAAAATTTTGACTGCAGCACACACTTTTCAAGTACTTAGCAGTTTTCGTAAACCCAACTAAGTCTATTTAATTTTCAATTTTGAAATCCGCTTAAAGGCGCAGCACACAAACCTAAAACTAACTACAATTACAACAGCTAAAAGCAAATCCAACAATCGTAGTAAAAATAGCAATAAAAACACAACAGTTGAACAAAACCGGACATGTACTCAATGCGCTTCCAAATGAACACCTCTTGAAAAAAAATTAAAAAAAAAAAAATAAAAAGAAAAAAAATGAAAAAGAAAATAGAAAACAGCAGATTTTTGAACTTTTCAAACTTTCGTTAAAAAAGAAAAAAAAAATGGCAAAAACTTTTCAAACGCAGTTTGCAAAACAGCCAACAGCAAAAGCAACAAAATATAATTTTTTTTATCTACAAAGCTCTTCGAAAAATTTTTGGCAAAGCGCAAAAAAAAATAGAATTTACTGCGCACAGTGGGTTAAGGAGAAAGAAATTCCATTAAAAATTTAACTACCTGAAAGCAGACGTCAAGTTTTATCCAAAACTTGATGCTTTTTCAAAATGTTACAACCAAAAAAAATTTTATTTAATTTTTTTTTTAAAAGAAAACCGAAAACTCCACTGTGCATTTTGTGCTTAAAAAATACTTGCATGAAATTATTTGCAAAAAAATTAAGCGCAATAGTTTTGCATAGTTTTTTGCACATAATCATGACCTGATTTTTGTGCCCACACATTTTGACCTCGAAAAGTTTTCTTTCACTGCTATAGCAATACATGGTAACAGCAAATATTGCTGCGGCATTTGCTATATGAAGAGCAAGCAGACCCACGCACAACACCCACGCATGCACACATAAATGCACATTTAATGCTCGCTGGCTGCTGTTGTTGTATCAGGATGCAAATGCGTTTGAGTGCTGAAAAATATGCAACAAAAAATCAGCAGTCTCTCTGTGTGTTGGCGTCGCTAACTTTTTAAATGCAAAAATGTGTGTACGAATGTGTATGTGTGTGTATTTATGCAAGTTGTCTGCTGTATGCAAAAATGCGTAAACATTATATTGGAATCTGACGGAATTGGAATGTACAACTTGCAAATAACTGTCATTTTAGCATCCCATCGCTAACGTAAATTTCATATCGGCGCTCAAAACCAAATAAACATTATTTCAAATGCAATTTTTTTTTGTATATTTTGTTGCTGTTTTCCTTGTTGTTGCAATCGGTGAACTTGCATAAGTTGCGAAAGCCACTGTGGCATGGTATTTCGAATTATGTGCTTATATGAATGTGATGCCTGTGTTTTTTCTTTTAGCAATATTTGAACATTGCAATTTGATTTAACAAAATAAAATTATTGACATGGCAATCAAATCACATTCATTTTTCACTGATACATACTTATAACTGAAAATAATGATATGTATTTTTTATTAAGCCACTAAATGTTGATAAAAAAGTACGTACAATTTTCAAAAAGCTACTATTCTAAACGCAGCATATTTCAAAAACATCAAACTGTCAAATTTTGCGCAGTAACACTCAAATATCAAACAAAAATGCCTGTAAAGCATATAATTTGTCTTATATTTGCTTATAGCTTAAGCACGATACTTTTCTTTGTTGTTATCATTGTTGCTGTGCTATTGTCTGTTATTGCTGTAGTCAAAATAAAAGAAGGAGAAAAAAACTTTTTGTTTATTTTGTACACATGCACAAATAAACAAACAAATAACAATAACACACACAATTGTAACAACTTAAGCGTGGCAGCAGCGGCTTAAAAAAAAAGCACAAAAAACAGAGACTACCTTTTGACAAAATCTTATTTAAGACAATTTTTTCCATATAACCGACGTGCTGTCAATGTATACTACGTCTGTTGCTGGCTTTGGTGTTTTGTATAAAATACAAATAAACACATGAAAAGCGTCGTGCAGTAGACGCGTTGGGTGTGAAATATGCTTAGAAAACACAAAGAAATTTACACACGCAGATTGAAACACAAAAAAAGCCGTAAATTTCAGCCTACAACTTTATGTTCTGTGTATGCATAAATTTATAGACACAAAGTAATAAATTTATGCACTGAAAACATTTAATATATGTGCGTTGATCAACGAAAAAGAATATATGGTAACAAGACAAGTTTTTGAAAAAAACAGCTGTTAAAGTATGTTTATATGCTTGTTTCTATGTGTGAAATTAATTTTTTTAGCAATTTCAAAACATAGATATTTTGATATTTTACAGGAAAATTGTGACAATTTTAATTGGAAATTGAGACCAATTGTCTTAGAAATGACCCTAAATAAATTTAATTTAAATTGATCAAGCAGTTTTTGCGTGATATGCGAACATCGACAACAGCTATCATTTTATTTATACATAAAAAAAAGATATTTTATTTTTCCCACAAAAGGTTTCATTGCCATTTTGGTCTAAGTTTTATTTACTATTTTTTGCAGTGTAATAAAAATTCACTAAAAATACGTTCGCAACAAACAAATCTTCATAAATCTCTTTTCTAAAACTTTTCTACACATTGAAACATACATAGTCACAAAGGCTTAATTTATATGTATATGCATTTAAGGTGGGTCATAAAAAAACTTTTTAAAAATTCAATTTGATATAGTGAGAAAAGTCCACATGTATCGAAAACTGTGTGCTTAATTTCAAACTTTAGCCCACAAATCTTATAATTCATTGAATGAAAACATTTAAGGAATTTTCAACTTAAAACGTTTTTTAGAAAAGTCATTATTGGATATTCAATGATATATTTCTGATATTTGCTACATTTTTAAGTTTTTGATTTCGCACTGGCTACAAGAATTGAAATCCGCAGCGGTTAAATAAAGTTCAGTGAGAAAAAGGTAAGCATCCTCAACAAAAAAAGAAGGCTTTAAAAAATCATAACAGTTTCATATTTTAGTCTATCAAAGCGTTTTTAGCAACTTTTCAACAAAATACAAGATAAAATACAAAAAAAAAAAACGGCGGGTTGCACTCCGGGAGTGCCGACAGAAGTGAAAACAAATCGTTTAATGGCAAGTTAGTGCGTTAATTGGTATGTGTGCGTTTTCTTTTTATATGGCAATGCAATGGAAGACAAAAACGGAATATGTATTCAAATTTTACTCTCGCTCTCATTCTCAATTTGTCAACGCAACAACGCGGACATTGAAAGAAACAAACATGTAAGCATAACAATCGTTGAATGAGAATTAAATGTGTCAGTTAGTGTGTATGCTTTGCTTTTTGTCTTCCACTTGGAATATTTTTTATTTAAAAGAAACAATTTTACCATCGCAGTCATGACGGGGAATCCCGATGACGGTCGGTGTCACGAGTTTATACTTTTTTACTCAGCCGCACAACGTGCCATAAGAAGTTTTCACTTCAAAAATTGCTGGAAGAAGTATATTCGGCTCAGTAGCCTCAACTGTGAATAATTAAATTTGAGCTAAGTACTCCTTATGTTTAAAAACAAAAATTTATTCTGATTGCAGTAAGACACATCATTGCGAATTATGTAAGTATAAGAAAAAATCAGGTAAAAAAAGTACCTGGACCTGTGACTAAATAGCTTAAACATAATTTTTCTTAAACTTAAGATAAAAATCTGCTTCTTCTAACAGACACTATGACACCACATTTATCAAAATCGGCTTATTCGTTGCCGAGTTCTGGCTGTTAGAATATTCAAACTGCTTAAAACGCCATCTTGTGACAGTTAACCATAATACAAATGACTTCAAAAAAATCTGCTTGTTCTTAAAAAAAACTATTACACCTCATTTGTCTAAATCGGTTTAGTAATAGCCGAGATATAACGTTTTAAAGTTTTTCAAAAAACCAAATTTGCTTGCTGCTGGTTCAAGGTGGCCTGGTATTTCAGATTTTTCTCTGCTTTGGGCTGCTGGCTCTGCTTTCGGCTGCGCTAGCAGAGAAAAATTTGCTTACTGAGCAACAACTAACCGGAAGTCAACATATGTATGCTACAAATTTAAAAATTTTTTCCACAAAATTACATACTTTCATGGGAAAATTTTTTCAAAAAACGTTGCCTACTTTTAGGCGCTATTAATAATTTACCCTTAAGCGTATTTACATTACTGTCAGTGTACCACTCACACGGTCAGTATTGTTTATTGTTAGTAATCAGTTTTTTTGACATTCGACTGGTGAAGGTGCGAACTATGCTCCGGCTACTTGACCGACAGCCGAAAATGGCATGCCACTTTTTGGGGCAGATTCCATCCAAACTTGCACCACGCCTCCAGCTAGGCATCGGACGACCATACCCTTGGATGCAATGTTCCATGCCACTGAATGAGGAACTTTTCCAAGTTTCTTTCAAGTTTCGCTGCCTCATCGTCTATCTGCCACAAAATGGGGCATGCCACGCCCCCTCCCAGGATTTTTCCGTCCCGTGCCTACTTGCACCCTCTGACCAACTTTCAGCCGGATCTGCCCCAAAAAGTGGCATGCCACTTTTTGGCCACTTTTCTGTGCAAATAATACTGATGAACTGTCAGTATTCACCTCACACCATCAGTATTAAGCGGCCCTCACACGATCAATATTACTGACAGTATTTTGCATACTGACAGTATACTGTCAGTATAGAAAAACGATACTGATGACTGATGAAAAAATCGGATATTACTGACGAAGTTTTTAAATACTGACAGTAATACTGATGGTGTGAGGTGAATACTGACAGTTCATCAGTATTATTTGCACAGAAAAGTGGCCAAAAAGTGGCATGCCACTTTTTGGGGCAGATCCGGCTGAAAGTTGGTCAGAGGGTGCAAGTAGGCACGGGACGGCAAAATCCTGGGAGGGGGCGTGGCATGCCCCATTTTGTGGCAGATAGACGATGAGGCAGCGAAACTTGAAAGAAACTTGGAAAAGTTCCTCATTCAGTGGCATGGAACATTGCGTCCAAGGGTATGGTCGTCCGATGCCTAGCTGGAGGCGTGGTGCAAGTTTGGATGGAATCTGCCCCAAAAAGTAGCATGCCATTTTCGGCTGTCAGTCACATAGCCGGAGCATAGTTCGCACCTTCACCAGTCGAATGTCAAAAAAACTGATTACTGTCAATAAACAATACTGACCGTGTGAGTGGTACACTGACAGTAATGTAAATACTGTCAGTAATTATACTGTCAGTAATATTGATCGTGTGAGAGCCGCTTTAAAAGTATGCAACACTTTCCGACGAATTTCAAAAATAGCACCTAAAATTAGGACACATTATCTGAAATTTTTAAAATCGTTACCTACTTTTAGGCGTTCTTTTTGAAATTTGTCAGAAAGTGTTGCCTACTTTTAGGGGCAAATTATTAATAGCACCTAAAAGTAGGCAACGTTTTATAAATTTTTTGAAATCGAGTTCATTTTCCAAGTCTTCAAAATTTTAAAATCGAGTTCGTTTCCCAAGTCTTCAAAATTCCAAAATCAAGTTCGTTTCCCAAGTCTTCCAAATTTGAAATCGAGTTCGTTTCCCAAGTCTTCAAATTTCTGAAATCGAGTTCGTTTCAAAAGTCTTCAAAATTCCAATATCGAGTTCGTTTCCCAAGTCTTCAAAATTCCAAAATCGAGTTCGTTTCCCAAGTCTTCCCGATGACGGTCGGTGTCGCGAAATTATACTTTTTTCCTCAGCCGCACAACGTGCCATAAGAAGTTTTCACTTCAAAAAAACATATTTTTTGTGAACCACCCTATTGTGTGTGTCAATGTGTAAAATTGTAGCATGTCGAAAATGAAAACAATATACACAGACACTTTATGCCGGCATACGTATTAGTTGTGTGTTTGTTTGTTTTCATGCGACGCCATTGAAGAGGTGTAACGCAGACACTAACACTTGAATGAAACAATTTTGTCGTTAAGCACAACAAATAACAAAAGAAAAACAAACTACAAAGTAACAGATTTATTACAATAAAAAAAAAAATATGAAGTTATGATGTGGTTGCGTGTGATTACCAGAATGTGTGTCTATAGAAGAATTGGTAGAAAACAAACTGGAATTGAAAGAGCAATTAACACTTTTCAAGATCTGTTAGTGCTGCACAAGAGCATAAAGCATGGAAAAATGGATCAAAAAACTATACAAAATGGTGTCTCACTGTTCGCACCCTCCCTTAATTTTTTTAAGTTCATCCGCGTCATGCAGAATTGAGCCTGAAAATGATAATTGAAAATATTTGTAAAAGTTTTAGAGTCTTTATTGAAATATTTTATAAATTTCTTCAAAAAATTAATACTTTTGCACCATTAGGTAGGAATTCTCTTGGAAAAAATTTTCCAGAGTTAATTTTTCTTTTGATTTTGTAGACTTAATTTTGTTTAACAATTTTCTGCGCTTCTACTTATTTGCACTCTTCTTTTTACACCTTATACTTAATTTTGTCTGATGTTTTGTTTTGTTTTTTTTGTCTATTTTGTTGTCTTTTTTTTTTGTATTATTGGTAGGCACAAAAAACAAGTGAACATACCACAAATTACACGGGTGTTACAAGTTTATGTATGTACTTGTGTTGTTTCTATTTGTCTGTGTATATGCGTGCGTGTGAAATAATCCGCTGTCATTGTGGTTACACAAACTAAACTCATCAACAGTTTTATGTACGTCTGAGCCAAGCTTTATGTTGAGTGATTCTTTTATTTGGTTTTGTGTTTTGTATTTATTTTTGGTTATTAGTCTCTAAATGAAATTGAGAAAATGAGTTTTTGTTTTGCCTTAAGTTTTCTCAAAATAATTTAAAAATAACACGCAATGAGCTATACTGTAGTCAGAAGCAAAAAAAGCGTTTCAAGCTACTTGATATTCATGTAAATTTATTGAAATACCTGTAAAATTGAGTAGGAGAAAATTCTCTTAGGAGTTTTTTTATATGTTTGAACTATGACACTTGAAGTAGTTCATTAGTCGCGTAATTTCTTAAGCAATTTCTTATTTTTGCATCATATCAAAAAGAAAAACGCATATAAATTTTTTTGAGACACGTCCATTTCGCTTCTGAGGGCAGTATAGCTCATATCGTTACTATTATCGTTGAAGCATTTCTTAAAATATTTTTTGTTCCAGTCTGAAAAATTCATTATAACTTAAAGAATTGCTGACTGATTTGAAGCATGTAAAAACTTTTAAATTGGACAAAGCTCAAATTTTGTTATGAGCAATTTTTATTATTAGATTTTACTATAAGTTTGGAAACAAAAACACGAAATGTTTCAAAACCACAAAAAAGTCCCAATATTTTCTAGTTTTTTCAGAATTTTTGAGAAATTTTTAAGAATTCAATAAAAGAATAAAATATGAAGTATTGGAACCCATTTCAAACGTTTTTTAGTGCTCTTTTGGGTGGATTTCAAAATGAATGAAGTATAAACTTTAAATATCAGTTCTTTAGTATGTGAAAAGTTTTGAAAGCCTTATGGTATAAATTTTCTATCAACCTAACAAAAAATGTTTGGAATTTAGTTGTCTTTTAAAAGAAAGTTTTATGTTACAATTTTTATCTGAAAAGTAGATAATATTAAGATTATCTTAAAAATTTGATATATTTTGTTTTTTTTTTTAATTATTTTACTAAGTAACTATGCTGCACTGTAGAGTACGCTGAGTAAGAAACTTACATATTATTTTTTGTTCCAATAAAACACCACAAAAAATTTTGTCTCTATTTTGATTTTTTGATAGATTCTATTTTTTGAACCCATGGCATGGACCATGGCGTCGTGAATGACCGCACGAAAATTTGAAAAATATTTTTCGACCAAAAATAACTCAAGCTTAGCCTCATGTAGCACAAAAATTTTCTGAGAAATATTCCTGATAACTATTAAGTCTTCTCAACACTCGTTCACAGCTATGAAGCATGGAATTGAAAATTCAATTTTTTATACATTTTTTTTTCAACGTGAAAGACCCCAATGTGCCGGATTGTTATATATTGAATTTGTGCGGCAAAAGGCTAAAAATTTCGTTTATGTTGAAAATTTGTTCCCATACTTTTTTTATTATTTATTTCTGCAAATCGTAAAACTAATAAATATAAATCAAGAAAAATCTAATAAATGAGTTTTCATCAAATTTCAAGTATAACTACAAATCTCATCTATACTACTTACTGAATAACAAAAAATTATTGTGAATGAAAAAGTTTATTTTTCATTAAATCTGCAAAGAAATAGCACAATAATGATTCTCTTTTGCCGTAATAAAATCTGATAAATCATCAGTCTAATAAATCTGCAAAACTTAAAAATTTTAATTTTAGCAAAGAAATTTCCATAAATTTTACTGGCTAACTATGCTTATAAGGCTTTATATTATTGATCATTATAAAACAATAAGAAATTAGCGTAGATTGTTCATTTTTGGATTAAAAAAAACAAAAAATTATAACAACTTTAAAATTGGCATTGATAAAAATTGGCCTGTTTTCAATTTGTTTGCGTATATTTTGTTTCAATTCTTTGATTTTTTCTATATTTTTATAAGCTCATTATTTTGTGCTCATGTAGCTTCCTTTTTTGGCAAATCAACACTTTCAAGTGATTTTTCATGTTTCCCTATGTATTTCCGTACTTGTGTGTTTGTATGTACAAAATACACTTGTTTGTATGTTTGTGTGTGTCGACGCGCTCACGCTTGACATGCACGCACTCTTCTTTCGTATGTATGGATGTATGTATGTATGTATGGATGTATGTGTATATATGTCAACGCAATTTGATGTATTATGATTGTCTGTGTGACAATTTCATTTCCGTTTCACATTTTCATTTTTTATTTTTTATTTTTTTCACTGCGTGTACTGCTTGTATTTATGGCTATGCTTTGGCTTATGTATAAACTTACATGTTTGTATGTGTGTTGCTGCATAGCTATGCGTCTATGCGTGTATGAAATGCCATGACCTGGCTTTGGCTTTCAGCGGCATCAGGGCGTCTCACATTTATAATAAGAAAAATTAAAAATTTCTTAAAGGTTAAGTTTTTTTCATATTTATAGTCTACCAATAAGTATCTCTTCTTTGGGAAAAATGTGGTTATACGAGTATTCTGTTAAATATGGTTTCATATTATGATTCAATTTACGAACTTGTGCAGAAAATGATTTAATTTACTTTTTTACTTTGAAATACTGCGGACTTATTATGTTGATTAGACAAACCAAATTTTAATCATTGAACTGTTGAAGTTACCAGAAATATCGCATAAAAATTGAGAATTAATAATAATAATTCAATCATGTGCGCTTTCGTAAGCATTTATTAATTAAGGTCTTACAAATATTTCTTATAAAATTTAAAAAAATTGATATTTTCTTGAGGATTTTTGAACTTAAAGGACTCTAAGTAGATTTCAAATAAAAAAACCTTATGTTTTGTTAAGATAAACAAACGAAATAATATAATTAATATCTATTTACTTATTTTTTTTTCAAACTTCTTTTTCTTTTATTAACATATAGTATTTATTGATTTTTAATTTTGTTTTTTAATAATTTTAAGAGACTATTATAATTTTAAGATTATCATTGATGTATTTTATTTTTTTTTCACTGTCGTAATTTTTGATATCGTTGATGTACTAAAAAAGAATTATTCTTATTGTACAACATTTTTTAAAATAAATAAAATAAATAAATAAATTTGACATTTAAAAAACAAAAGAAAATTGCTGAGGGCACCCTGAAACCGCTATTTATTTGAAACACCCCTACACATCCGTGTTTATCTCTTAATCCTTATTGCGGTGATGTGCTGCCTTACGTAGTGATGTGACTAAAATTAAAATGAACAAAAATTGTTCGAGAATTTTTCTTGAAATTTTCGTGCTTTTGTTTTACGAAAAAACAAAGCAGGCGTAGGTATGTTTGTTATTTGCTTTTTAAGTAAAAAAAAAGAAATCGTAACGCAGGAATTTAAAAAAACTTTTACTTGCAGCAAATTTCTATGATGTGGGCTTTAATTTTATTTGACTTCGAAAAAATTTTGTGATTTGATATTTAATTTAGCAATTTTCAAGACTTAAATATTTTGATATTTAACAGGAATATCGTGGTAATTTTTAATGGAGATTGAAACCAAGCGTCTAAGGAATAATCCTTAATAAATTTGATTGAAATTGATCAAGCAGTTTTTGCGTGATATGCGAACATCGAAAATAGCTATAATTTTATTTATTTAAATAAAGGCGTTTCGATTGGCTGTATAAATAAATTAGATGAAATTAATGCTGAAATTTAAATATTTTTTTTTTGAAATATAATAAGCCTACAAATAAATTACGTTTTTTAAAAACATATTTCCTGATCAAATATATTTGGAAAGAATTTATGTCGACATCTGCAAAAATAACAGTGCAACTTGGTAATATATAAATTATTTCTTAGCCTTTTCCGATCTATTGGTGGAAAATTTTCCTTGAATAAGTACCCCCACAGGAGGTTAAAGGCGCTTCATGTTATGTCGAAAGAATGCTAATGACGTTATCCCTTCGATAGGTACAATAAAATCTGTTCTTTTATGCAATTGTTTTTTAATAAATGTGGTTCAATGTCCGTCTACTTTCTCGCCAATTCACTTACATACAAATTTGTCTTTTTTTTTTCACACACCAGTAAGGATTTTCGCACATCAGAAAAAAAAAAAAATTTTTTTCAAGAATTTCTTAAAAAAAAACTTCTGCACTTCAGAAGCTGCACACTCTTACCTTAAGCTCAAAACCACTTAATCCTTAAAATGCAAATAAATTTAGTATTAGGCTTATACGAGAGAAAAGCAACGTAAAGAATCCAAAAACTTTGCAAACATGTAAATCCTACGCTCGAAAGGACTTTGGTATAAATCTCTTTTATTAAATGTAATTTTCTTGGCATCCTTTCATGACTCAAGCACTGCTGTAGTGTCTCATATTTTTTTCTGTTTTTTTTTTGTGCACTATAATATGCGCAAATATGCCTTCTTCATTTGCTGTTATCCTTTTTATGCGCGGCCAACGGAAAGCAACTTTCAAAGTTACCACACATGTATGGATGTGTGTAAGTGTGGGCAAATTCATAAGACTGGACTTCCATATTGTGAACTTTTGTACAACGAGTTTTTCTTTATAACAAACTTTTCTTATGAATACGGCAATTTTGCTCAAATTTCATTGTATTTTGATCTAAATATTTCCCTTATATGATTTTTTCTTACAAATTCAAAAACTTGTGCATTTTGCTCCACATTGAGATAATTTTCTTACGTATTTTCTGCTCACATGTCCTATGAAATCACCCACATGCATTTACTTTTCTGCTTTAGATTTTTTTTTCTTTTCACTCTTGCAAACTTTACGTTAAGAGCTGTGATAAAAATTACTGCTAAAACGATTTGTTGCTTCTTTTAAGCCCTAGTGCTTCATTGCTTAAGCATGCAGACAGACAATTTGATATACACAAGCAAACACATATACGTATATATGCTAACACGTGTGTGTATGCATGTAGTCACTGTGTATAAGTTAATATAGTTGTTGCCAGCTTAGCAAGTGCTTCTTCAGTATGCGACTTACAATGCATGAGGAGGGTCCTTACGTCTTTTGAAATTTTTATTTCTACGATTTTCTATGAGAGCAGCATATTTAATATCGCTAACAGTCTCCAGCAATGTTCATGGTTTTGGTGAGTTTCATTATTAGCATACAGGATGATTTTTAGACCACAAGATGCTTTTTAAATTTAGATTGAAAAAGAAAATGAATTTTGAAGGTCCTTAATCTATAGTAGTGATCGGATATTCAAAATTGATTATTTTCCAAATTTCTGAGTCGAAAGTATTCTGAGCCTTAGCTGAAATTTTAAAAATTATGTTCAAACCAAAACCGCACAAATAATACTCAAGCAAACTTAAAAAAAAGTAAACTTTATAAATATTTTAAACTTTCCAACTGATTTTCTTTCACTCTCATTTATCCATCAAGTTTCAATCAAAAAAAAAAAACCTTCCCATCATTTGTGCTTCCTTGGTTGCTGCTTGTTACTTTTATGCATATTCCTGTCACATTGTGGTTGCACAACATCATCATCATTCATCAGCAGCGAACAGCAGCAGCAGCCGTTGCTGCAATAGTGCCAGCAACTTTTCGTTATGTCAAAAAGTTGTTTTTGTTTTTTTTTTTTTTTTCGTTTCTTCAAAACTTTCAAAAGGTGTCGTTATTAATGACGTTCAGTATTTGAAACTGACAGCCAAATATATTTTGTGTTGAAAAATATTTTGCTTCATTTTTCTTGATTTTAATGTTTTCCTGTCCAAAAAGGGTTGCCAAAAAAGCAACACAAATGAGTAGCAGGTGTTTGTGTTAAGCAAATTGAGAAAAATGTTTAGTTTGAAAAGTTTACTTTGAATTTTTTGTTAACATTTAGAATGAAAAATTCTTTACAAAAATATTAGTTTGGTGTATATTTTGTTAATTATGTTGAGCTGACCAGTGGTTTGGTCTAGGTATTTATTTCGATACCAGTGTTAAATGTTTACCAAAAATGGCAAAACTTATTTAAAAAGAAAAATTCTTAAGAAAATTTGAAGCATTCCTTCCTTTCTAGCGTATCATTTGTTGCTTGAAGTTATTCAATAAAATCGTCTTAATTCAGTAGCTCAAGGATTTTATTATATAGTCTCTATACCACTACTTTTGCTGCCCCACTTATTTTGGGTTCACAGTCTAAATAATAGGACATCTTTTAGCAGCAGCTCAAAATATACGAGCTACAGTGGATAAACAGCGTCCACAGTAGCGTGTCTAGTAGTACTAAAACTTGGAGTACCGTAGGATAAGACTATTAATGGCGTTACACTTAGAACCGACGATCTCAGCACAAAAACTGTTAGCAGAATGGCTCTTAGCTCTATGTCATTCATTCTTTGTCCGTGACAATTTTCAATATCATGAAAGTCTCTACAGCAGTTCTCATTGCTGTTACATTTAGAACCATGTACTCAGTAACATTACTCAAAGTACCTTAGCTCCGTATATGGATGTAGAGTGAATGTTGGCCTCATTGCTTGCAGTACTGTGTCTGTAGATGGAAGAGCAATGACTTTTAGTAAAGTAACGTAACGTAACGTAAAGTAACGTAACGCAAAGTTATGTAACATAACATAACATAAAGTAACATAACGTAACGTAAAGTAACGTAACATAACGTATCGTATCGTATCGTATCGTATCGTATCGTAATGTAACGTAACGTAACGTAACGTAACGTAACGTAACGTAACGTAACGTAACGTAACGTAACGTAACGTAACGTAAAGTAACGTAACGTAACGTAACGCAAAGTTATGTAACATAACATAACATAAAGTAACATAACTTATCGTATCGTATCGTAATGTAACGTAACGTAACGTAACGTAACGTAACGTAACGTAACGTAACGTAACGTAACGTAACGTAACGTAACGTAACGTAACGTAACGTAACGTAAAGTAGAGTATCGTAACGTAACAAAACGTAACATAACATAACTGATAGTTTCGTAACGCTCAGTAGTATATTTGTCAACACCATAAGCCTAAGTACCATAGATTTTGGTACTGTGATAATCAGGGACTGTTAATTATCGCTATTTTCAATAAATGAGGTCAAAAAATCACAACGATCGTAGAAACGAAATGTGAATTTAAGTATACAGACAAGTTTCCTTAAACAAGACGCGTGGATATATGATATGATTTTTAATATTATGATTTTTATTTTAAAAATCAGAAAAAATAACGTTATTTTGGATTTTTTATTTTTTTCGATCAAAAGTAATCGTTTTTTGGATTTCAATATTTTTCGATCCAAAATAATAATTTTGGATTTTAATTTTTTTGAATTAAAAATTATTGTGATCTTGGATATTTTTTTTTTTTGATCAAAAATAATCGTTACTTAATATTTCAGTATTTTTCGATCAAAAATAATAGTTAAATTGAATTTTTATTTTTTTCGATTAAAAATTATCGTGATTTTAGATTTATATTTTTCTCAATCAAAAATAATCGTTAGATGAGATTTTTTATTTTTCCGATCAAAAATAATCAATATTTTGGATTTGTGTTTTTTCGATCCAAAGTAATCGTTATCTCGGAATTTCATTTCATTTAGTCCAAAATAATTTTTTTATTTTTTTCGATCAAAAATAATCGTTACTTCAATTTCAATATTTTTCGATCCAAATTAATCGTAATTTTGGATTTCCATTTCGTTAGATCCAAAATGGCTGACATTTTCGATTGAAATTTTTCTATCACGTCAAAGAAGTCAGATGGGATTGCTGTTTTACCAACATTAATTAAGTGGAATGTCCCAGCTGTATCCCAAAAGTAAGGCACCAAAAATTAGCTACTGCATTTACCATGAAACATCGTTGTTTTTCTCAACAAAAAACCGATAAACCTTTTCTGAAATATCATTCCTTATTTAAACATTTAAGTCACTCAATTAAAATGTTTACCAAACTTTTTTAAGCATTCAATTTTTTAACAGAAATTGCATCAAAAGGCCATACTCTTGATAGAGGTCATTGCAAGTGCACATGCTTACTGCTGCTGCTACTGATAACTTTTTAAATACTCGGTATGTATGCTGACCAAGTTTCTGTGCTTAAAAGTTTGTAACAATTTTTGGCACTTGCTCCAGTGAGCTTCCGCAAAATTTCACTTTTTTCAATCGTTGACGCTGTCAGTGTAGCCTAGCTGCCGGAAGTCCGTAACATGCACATACGGTCACATACGTGGCCTTGTTTACTTCTAAGTTATTCTCGCTTTCAACTGTTGCCAGGAGTACAAACATAAAATATGAGTGAAAAAAAATAAAAATTTCTAAAAACTTGTGCACTCGTTGGGCCCGTCGTTGTCATTGTCATCATCAACGTTGACTTTGGCCAAAAGTTTTACAAAAATATTTTGCCTGAATGTTTGCACTGGAAATGTTGCGGATATGTTGCAAAAATTGTTAAAACTTTAAATGAATTCTTCGGTTTTTTATCTACTATGCTCTTGTTGTTGCTCTTTAGTTTTAGTCACAGTTGTGCATTCTAATGTAAGTTGACTTTATTTGGTATATTGAAATAACTTAAAATTTGCTCACAAGCACGATGAAAATGTGCATGGAATTTTGTGTTATTTTTTTATTAGAATAATTCATATAACGCAAAATTTTGCTAGCAAAATATTTAGGAAATTTGTGAAACTGTAAAAAAAGAAGAATTTAATTTACAAAATATGTAAGAAATTTGCAATGTCGCATGCAATCTTGACTTTTAAAATGATAATTTTTATTGAAAATAAATCATATTTTACTCAGGATAAAAGCCACAAGCATTTAGGCATTTTCATTTAATAAACTCTTATATCTATCAACTGACTTGCTACAAAATTTCCAATAGCTGCTCTAGCAGCCTCTTTGACTTTCTTCCCTCGAAGTATAACAAATTACCGAAATATGCCAAGCATCAACATTTTGGCAGACAGCAATCGCTTTTATTGAAACAAAACAACTTGCCTTTCCAATCAATGTTTTGAGAGCATAGCGTGTGTTGAAGCTAGCATCTCGCTTCCATATGCAAAAATCATGAGCCTTAAATAATATAAATACCATGATAAAGTAAAATAAAATACAAAACCCCATCATGCCTTCCCTCGAAGAAAAACGCTTGCATATAAATCTCATTAATATGTTATATGTTGAAAAATCAATCCTTGTCAAACCACATACCATCAGCATCAGCATCAGCAACAGCTAGCAAAAGCACCATCATTGATGATGTTTATCTCTTAAGACAGCTTAAGAAATTTTGCACCCAATAAAATTGCAGAAAAAGCAAAAGCAAAAGTTGGAGAAGAAGACACATTGTCGAGTTATGCCTCATCATTTTATATATACTCAATGTATTTTTGTACCTAGTATACTCTTTGTACTATGCCTCGTGGCCATATTTCAATTTCAAGTCATGATGGTAATGTTGTGAAATTTGTATTATTGTTGAATGTTGTTGTTGTTGCCTAGAGCTGCCGCAAGGACCTTTTGCCTTTAACAATTAATTACCATATAAATTTTGTATACAGAGGCACAAAGAGAAGTAGCATATATATATGGTATATATACAGTCATGGCGAATAAAATGAATATCTTCATGATTGACAAAGGCATTGGCACAAATATTCTTGCGAAAGTTAAAGTATAGGTGACTCAATGATATTCCTACGTAGATCTAATTGAAAGTACTCGTTGCATAGGCCTAAATTATTTTTCACTGATTATATAAGTACTGTGCTTTAAAAATTTTGAAAAGTTTGTATATTATTCTAACAATATGTGCTCTTTAATATTGCTTCTCTACTTATTTACGTGACAATCTCATTTGAATGTTTTTGGTTTAATTCATCTTCAGTTAACTTCAAATGTGAGCAAAAAACTAAAATCTTTTTAGTTCTGTAGTAGACTTTGGTGAAATATGCGTAAGGAAATTGTAATGACCTTTGGCAAAACAGTATATTCGCACTCTAAAATGTACATTCTAATTGTTGATTTAGCACATTTCCACAAAACCTAAACGCCAATAGAAATTGAATGTTACTCATACGTCATGGTTAGTCTAAACGAAATCTACATTCTTCGTTGTTGGATGGGTTTTGTCATCAATTTTAACGATTTATAAGAAAGAAGTAAGTACATTTTGTTACAAATCGTTTGACTTAAGGGAATATAAAATTTCCTTATCTTCAAAATTGGGCACATAGCATTGGTGTTGAAAACATATTCTAAGCTTAACTCTAAAAATGAATTTTTTATGAGGAATTAAACTTTTTTTTAAAAAATTAACTACATTTTAGTATAGCTTTAATTTCGATTTTGTTTCTTAATCAAAGTCTCAAATTATTTAGTCAAAGTCTGTATAGTCAATGAAAGTTTTTAAGTCAATTTTTTGCAGGACACATTATTACACTTTGCAATTAATAGCTTGTATTATGTATGTTGAAATGTCAACTTTATTCTAAGCGAACATGTTTTCACATGATTTTTTTTAAGAAAAAATTTAAATTCTCTTTTTAATCGAGCCATAAACGTTTCAAGTTGCATCGATTTATCTCTAATGGGATTTTATTTAAAACTTTTTCCCTGACATACACAATACTTTGAGTTTTCATATCTTTGGCCATCGCTGTAGGTACACAGCGCAAGAAAATCAACAAATGAGTATTTAATGCTAAATTGTTGTATTGAGGGTTACTGGGAACATATATAAATAACAAGGGACAACAACAACAAAATGCCAACAATTATGTTTGTCGGTTCTTGATATACTGTTGCCTATAATAATGTAAGCAATGAATTAGTTAAAATTTCCAATCCATTTCAATAGGCCATATGTTACGCAAAATAAATATTTAAGCTGCTTAGAAGCTTTGAATTCTCAGCAAAATCATTTTAAGGACTTTAAAGGAATTTTATACAAAAACAGCATTGAGGAATTTTCAATTCATATTAAGCTGAGGTAAGTTTTTCAATGAAGATTGAATTTATTTAATTAATATTGTATACTGGTTTCGTTTGTTTCAATCCCTTATGAAACTTGTTTTTTTTGTTTAACCCAAAAAAATCGAACTACGCAAATCTCTTTAAAATTAAAAATCCCAACTCTTAAGCAAAAATTATGTAGCCTTTGTTAATGTTTTACTAAGTAGAGGACTTGCATCATCTTTTCATGTGCTATGTTTGCAAATGACAGCACATTTTGCATGAGAAAATTTAGTAAAACACAAAAGTATTGTATTAAACTTTACTATGCGGGTGCTTTGGGATCGGACTGTTTTTGTCATCAACATGCCGACCATGCATGTAAGTACATGTGTTGAACATTGCTAGCAGAAAGCTTAGGTTTTTGAAATTATTCCATTGTTAAAGAGAATACAAAAATTAAAATCTATTTGTTGAATCTTTTGCGTTAACTCTTGTGTTAAGTTTTGGTTTGAAGTTTAGCACTTTTTGTTCAATTTAATTTCTTGTTTGCACTATAAACTTAAGAGTAAAAAGTTTTTTTTGATTGATTTTAATTCCACATAAAGTTCATTTAGGCATAGGCTTTGAATTTAAAAATATAAGCTTAAGTTTTTGTAGAAAAATATAAATTAAACTGTATATTTTGTAGGCTATTCCTAGTGGCAACGAAATTAGCCCACTTATCATTTGTCATTGAAATATCGACAAAGTTTCTAAGCAAAACTTTTTAAGTAATATTTTCTAAACAGATGTACATCTACGAGTATTTGATTGCGTTCAACATGACGTATGAGTTACGTTCTATTACATAAAAAGTTGAATTACTTTAGCCATTCTTATATCACTTTCGATGTAACACTCAATGCTTTTGTTCATGTATACTTTTTTAACATAAAGTCCTTTATAAAAAATATTATGTTAAAAAACTGGCCACCAAAAATTTAATATACTCTATGAAAATTTAAATATGAAGTTATGACTCGCAGTTATTATGCATTAAATAAAATTTTATTTAAAAGTAAATAAAGTTATGACTTATTAAATTAAACTTAATGCCACAAACACCCATACAATACATACATACAAAGACTTATGATAAACATTTGCTGACCTGAATTTTATTTCAATGTACTCATATGCGTATAAAATAAGGCTCATAAAATTATTACAATCGCATTTTAGGCGCGCGTACAAAAAGCTCTACAGCAAGTACACCACGCTAATACCAACAGCGACAATGTATTTTATGCTGACTTACATATGCACATAAATGTTTACATTGTTGCTGGCGAAAGCCAGTGCTTACATTTTGTTGTTGCTGCTGTTGTTTTTACGCTTGTTCTTGCGTATATTACCAGCAGCAGCATAATTTACGCTGATCTGGTTTTTGAGCTCAAGATAATAAAATAAAAAAATAAAAAAAAAAATCATCAGACGAAAATACGTTGTCGTCGTTCCGCTTGAGAATATTGGTGGTGAAATTTTTAAGTAGCTTGAAAGCTTACGATTTTTTTGTATTTGTCAGCTACATATTTTTGTGCGCGTCCCTTTATGGGCAGATAAATACGTTTATGATTTATCGAACATTTAAGTGTATTGGTTGTAAATTTTGTTTAAAATTTTTTTTCTTTATTTTTGCGACTTTTTGTGTTTTTTTTTTCTCTTAAATTCATGTCATATTGTATTTTCGCGGGGGTGCTTATTTTTACTGAGCTATGAATTTTATTTCTACTGTGGTGTTCAACATAGCTACTTAAGATTTTATGATAAACAGTTTTTAGTTTATGTGAAGGACATTGTTTTCTTCGGGTATAAGAAACAAGCCATAAATATTATATGTTTTGTAGTTGATAAAGGTTAGACGATGAGTTATGAAATATGCTATTGTTTTTATGTAAATTGCCTAAAACTATTAAGGTTTAAGTTAGAACAACAAGAATTCTAGTCAAAACATTTTAGTTATTTTGATTCTTTGCAACTTAGAGCATATAAATGAGGAGTATTCTTAAAAGTTTAACATTATTTAAAAGCTGCTACACATTTATAACTTCAATAACTTTGCCATTAATTACTTAGGTAGCTAATTTTATCTATACGACATTTATATGTTAACTTCTTGTTGAAAAATTTTTGCCTTCCATGCAAATCAATTTTATGTTAATTGAGGCTTCGGCCTAGTAATCTCAGTATAAATGTTTTTTATAACACAAAACTAATGTTAAGTTATTTAACGTATCGTGAAAGCTTGGTTATTGAATTCTTCAAATTTTCTAAGATAACGTAATATCTAAATTTATTGTTGTATTAAATAGTTCCGTATAAATTTCGTGTAAATAGTAGTTTTTAAATTTTAAAACAGAACTTGCTGCAGGTGACAAAATGAAAAACTTTTCTGTGAAATTATTATTCAATAATTTTCAAACACAAATTCTTTACTTCGATGTGCGTAAGAAGTTACTAGTCAACGTAATTAAAAAAAGACAATAGCGTTCAATTATTTTCCAAAATCTTATTGACGGCCACTCAAAATAAGAAGTTTTACATGCAATGAGTCACCACGGCGTATGAGTAACAATTGATTTCTTGGAAATTTTTTTATGAAAAATTAGTGGTAAAGTTAATGCAAATATAATAATAGCTATTGGTAGAAATTATCGTTCTAGCTGCGAGTAAGAGTTTTTTTTTATATTTTTATTGATTGATTTGAAAGAAATAATAACAGTTTAAAAAAAAAATCAAAAATTTTTATTAAATATATGTTATTCGTGGGAATAGATAGACATGAATGTTGCTTTAGTTATTAGTTTGGTATCTAACTAACCATGCATTAAAATTATTTAAGAAAATTTTAAATTTCTTTAAAAATTGCCATTATTCCAATTTTTGTGAGTAACTGTCTCTTTTAGGTAATACTTTCACATAAAATTTTACTTAACTTAATCTAGATAATAGCCAAAATATTAAAATCAAATTTTTCAACTTAATATAACCTTGCACGTTATTGCACAGTGCGCATCTTTTGAATACTTTGTGTTTTGCTAAAATCATACTTTATCTTAGGAGTTACGTAGCAGTATTATTGAAATGAAAAATAAAATAATAATAATTTTTAAGAGTAAATTGTTTGTAGAACGTTGTTACTACTATTTTATATTGAAAATGTACGTCAAAGTTAGGTCAAATAGCAAATTTTCTACTTTGACATAAGTATATATCGAAAAAGTTATTTAGAAAAATAAAAAATTAAATAAGTTGAATGTTGAATAAATCTGAAAGATGTTGCGTTCCAAAATCTTGGCATCGATGGATTAAAAAAATGTTTAGTATTTGCCCAAATTTTAAACAAGGCTTGTTTTGAAAAGTGCTTAAATTTAAATTATGGCTACCAAAAAGTACGAGTCATACAATGATTTTTATGCCTTAGGATCACCATGTCGTATGAATACTATTTTCTTTTGTCAAAAAAAAAATAATAATATAAAAATATATATATATAAAATATATAAAAATTAATAAATAATTTAACCATAATATGTGTATATTACTTTAAATTAATAAAGAGCGTTATTTTCAATCATACTATGAAACAAAATATTCAATAAAATATTATTGTGAAAGTGTAGTTGTATGAAATTTTCTTGAAAGGTTGAATATCCCTTTTCACGCTTGAATATACATAAGAAAAATCAATTTTAAATGATACAATTTTAAAAGTACCGCAAAATTATTGTGAAAAAATACCACATATACACATCAATACACAAACACTCATATGAATTTGTTACAAATCAATGCACACTAGCTAGCCCAGCTAATATTTGGGATATTTGTAAATCTTCTACATACATGGCGATGAATTAAAATGTCACCCACACAGTATTTCTCTGACAAACTATTGCTTGAGATCAGAATATAAAATCGCGCATGATTGAAACCATCGCCTTGGTGAATGAAATAGGGCTCTTCTACGACTTTTCAGAATGTTTACTGGGAATAAAAGAACAAAACAACATACGCACTTTACAGCAACACGAAATAAAGCTATACTTTTTTTTTAAATTCAGTGTAAGAACAAGAGAAAACAAAATTGTCATTCACAACATTTTCCCTACTGGGTAAAATAGGAATTCGATAAGTAGCGTAGAACAAAGAAAACAAATGCAAGTTGAATTAAGGCAGGAAAATGAAATAAAAATCGAAATAATAATAAATCAATACATTTTCAATAGAAATCATACCCCACCACACATAATATGAGGGAGCTGAGTTAGTGATAGCAACCATTGAGTAGGGTCACAAATAAAAGCGGCAACAAAAGCGATGACACACATTAGGGCTGCGCCAGATGATGATGATAATGTTGAGGTTACAGTTGATAAAATATATTGTCAACGCATGCATATAGCGACCCACTTCCCCACATATTGTGTATACGAAATAAATGTTTGTATGTAATGGGACTATTTTGGAATGGGATGCCATGGTTTTGAGAGTTTGGAGTTTTGTTCATGTGGATGAAAAATTTAGATAAGAAAGAAATCAATTTGTTGTAGTGGCTTCCTTTTTGTGTGTTAGTAAAGGCATCCTAATAGCTGTATAATTGGGTTAAAGTGTATGTTTTATATTTTAATGCAGCATTTACCGATTAAATTGTTTGTGGTTGTTTTATTTTTATTCGAATTTCGATAGCTTTAATTTTTCAAGTTATAAGTTTTTCCCATATTCTTTAAAAATTTTGCAAGAAAAAAAACTTTTTAGTTTTAAATTTGGGAATTTTTTAACAAGAATGCGTATTTTTTCTGTTCAAAGTCTTGTTCTTAAATATTAATTTAAGATGCCATTAAACACATATTTTTAAAAGCGGTCTTGAGGACTTAAGTTAGGTGGGGCTTATGATTTGTGTTTCATGCCTCTAATATTTTTGAAAATAAAATGCAAAAGTATTTAAATTTTATAATGATATTTTTCTTAGAAAGAAAATTTTTTTTGGAAAATTTTAGTTCACAAAATATTGGTGCCGATATTACTTGGAATCAACAATTTAATCTCTTTAGCCTTTATCATGTCTTGGGTATAAGTTTCTTAAGTTTGAACTATGGCCGCTTAAAATTATAGAAAGTGCAGGCATTTTTTGTACTTTTGTTCAAAATGACGTATTTTGCTTTTATTTTATTTATATTTTTCTAAAATTCTAGGAGTACTTAAGCTGAAATTACATCTTGACATTTGCTTATTATATGACATATTTCAATAACTAAAATAAAACTGTTGTCTACTCATTTTCCCATCTGCGCAGATATTAAATTATTTAGTCCCATTTAAATATGCAAATTTTGTTTCATTTAAAAGGTGCATTATTTTCTCATTTTGATATGTTTTGTAATGTTTTTTTTTTATTTTCACTTGGCAAACCATAAAATATATAAAAGAAAACATACAAAGCCAAGGCAATATCAATATTGATTTTCTCAATTATTTTTTGAGAAAATAACATCAAAAATAGTAGTATGTACATATATTTATGTTCAAGTTTAAATGAATATGTGCTAATGTATAAAAACTATACAATATGATATTTAAACAAGTAGACTGGAGGTCAATCTTTCGAAATAAGTTATTTTACTTTAGAATTTACTACATGCTGTGTTTG
The DNA here is from genome assembly GCA_949775025.1 of Tricholauxania praeusta. Lineage (NCBI taxonomy): Eukaryota > Metazoa > Arthropoda > Insecta > Diptera > Lauxaniidae > Tricholauxania > Tricholauxania praeusta. The sequence continues at coordinate 157,681,298 of OX459029.1, forward strand.
CTAGCATCTTAAAGTTAAATGCAGTTCAGTTTTTAAATCAAACATTACAATATTTTATGTAAGTGTTGATGTTTAATGAAGTGTCAAACATTAATTGGCTTTGGACTAGCGTATCACGATTAAGATTGCCATCTGTATCAAAGCTTTGGCAAAAAAGGCTCTTACGTAAGGCTGAAATTGCATGAGAAGCATTTTGCAAAAATATAATTTTAATTGCAGAAATTGAATTAATAAAAAAGCTTGAATGTTGGTTAGAAATGCTTTAATGTAGTCATGAGTGCCAAATATTGCTACAACGGTCAAGTTAACTAAAAACTGCCAAAATTTTTGTAATCCATAGAGTGTGGAACTTAGTACTATGGAGACACTGAACTGCAGCCAAACATGAAACCAAAAACTGAAAATTCTTCATATTAGCAGTCAACCATGAAGGGGCTGCTTATTTTCCTTTTTGATTTAAAAAAAATTACTCATACGACATGCTGTCCCATTACTTCTTTGTCATTAAAATCATTTTTTGTTCAAAATTATGTACATTTCCATATTGTGGTATTGCTTCGGCTAAACTTTAAAAACATTGTCTGCGTCCTGAAATATTGTACTGAAATTATACATTTTTTTCGAATTATTACACGTATGTGTTATTTTTAAAAACTAAGGCGCATTCTTATTTCAGTTGCAAAGCATTTGAACGGTACTGTATAATGAAAGCTGTTTTTAATTATATTACAAACAGCAGAGAAAAATAATATTTTATTTGTTTTACTTACAAGAGTTGAACTGCAGTGCTATTTTCGTAAAAAAATTTAAATTTTTGTACAGATTTTAGCATTTAAGCCTTCAGCATGAGGCTGCGATATGACTTCGAAACTACGTTTTTCTAAATTTTTTTAATATCGCTTATTAGCTTCAATTATTTTCTACTTTGAATCATGGCCTCTTCAGTTTGAATGTTATATTATATATTTTTCTATTTATTCTTAGATTTAGTGTTGCTCATACGACATGAAAATATTTCTAATAAATTTTATGTCTTTTTTTACAGGTAAGTAGCTGTGCATAAGTGCTTTGTCTACCAAAGAGCAAGTAAGTTTATCTAATATTTTAAAGTCTATGTGCCTCAGAGTAAACTTAAATAAATTTTTAACTTAAAAATTATTTTGTTACAAAAAAAAAAATATTTGAAGAAGACGATTTTATCATATTTTCTTTTATATCACGTGTGCAAATGACTATAAACCAACACAAAATTACAAACATTCAACTTTTATTCATTACCTTTAAAAGTATGCAATGAATTTCATTTTTTTTTTATCGTTTTTGGTACCTGTGAAAAATTTATTGACGTTTTCAAGCGCAGTCATACACACAGTTGTGTACTAAGGTAAAACACATATGAAGCTAGCAATATTGAATTACAGAATATTGATGACTTTATTGCTAGCAAACAAATGCAATACAATAATAATCATAAAAACCACAACAAAAATACAATTTTTTCAATCAATTTTTTTCATAAATTAAAAAAAAAAAAAAGAAAGTCACCACAGCACAAATGTGGTATTTCCCTGCATTTTATTATGTGGCACACACACATATGTATGCGTTTATAGGTTCAAAGTATTGTAAAAGTTTATACATACATTTCTGTTTATGACATGCAGTGAAAGTCTATAGTTAAGTGTGTATGTCCTTACACTGTAAAGTTACAAGCTCACTGAGAAAGTTTAGATTTAAGCGAATGATTCGATAATGACAACGGGTCGTATGAGTAACAGCAAATTTTCGTTGATGAAGGAATAAATTGTTGCTCATACGAAGCATTGTCATTCAATGAAATTATTACAAGTCCTTTACTATAGCATATTTTGTAATTAGCTTTAGGCGTGACCAAGAAAGAAGAAAGTTATATCTGATATATCAAAACTTCCAATTTAACGCATTGATTTTTAGTGGAAATTTTTCTCTCTGTTCATTTGGTAATATCAATTTCTTGCTGTGCATGTTTGTATCGTCATATCAAACGCTCATTTGGCTCTTCCACTCAATTGACTTATAATTAATATTTTTCTGATTTATGACATTTTGACAAACCAACACAAGCGAGAGAATGCACATATATCGAGGCGTACGCATATATATATATGGTAGGTATATAAATACTAACATACATGTGCTCTTTTATGGTCATAAAACAAATACCAGCAATTTGCTGCAAACTGTGCATAGGTTATACGATGTTGTTGTTGTTGTTGTTGTTGTCGTGTTGTTATTTTCTATCTACAAATAAGCGACAATTTTGGAAATTACTCTGCTGGGAATTTATTGTTGGCCATTATTATGATAGCAATCATGGTTTTAGCATTCACTATAAACCGGACATCGTAAACAAGGCGTTTTGTTGGTCAGTTATATTTTTGTAGTTGTTGTTGTTGTTGTTGTCATAAACAGATAAGCTTCAAATTAAGCAATTAAGTTCGTTATAGTTAACTTTTTTGTCGATATTATTGGGAAAATTTTTGATGGGTCTCATACTTAAAATGATGACATATGCAGGTAAATTAGTTGTTTTTTTGGTGTATAAACATTTGATTTTGATCTGAGCTATAAATTTTATAGCATAATTGCTAGGAATTATATTGTGAAAAATTGATAAAAGTGTAAGGATTAAAAAAATAATCGGCAGTTATTTAATAAGTGTAATTAAATGAGCTAAGCCAGCGAGTACTTTGATGAAAAATTGTTCGATAAAAACTATGTTAACTTACGTAAGTAAGTCTTGTTCACTTTTGTAGCCTAAGATATAAGTTATCTTAGTGAAGAAATATGAAAATTTTTACAATCGACTAGGTATTCAAAAATATTTTAGTGTTTGGAGAAATTTTTTTTATCAACATTTTTAGTTATACGTGATAGTGATAATAAATAAAGATCTACCAAAAAGTCTTATATGCATTTTTGGACGGAAATGTTGCAGGTTTCCATTTTTGGACGACTCAAAAGAGCACAAGTTGGAAAGATTAAATCACAACCGAAATATTTTTTGATTTGTTAAACTGCTTTGATGTTAAGAACTTATGAGGCTAATGGATGCATTTTCGAAATTACTAAATTCGCGAGTATGTGCTGATTTATGATTCACTGCCATTGATTTGATTTCATATTTTAGTATAATATGATATTTTAAATTAATTGAATTACACTAAACCTAAAAGCTCAAAGAATGTGAGTACATATTATAAAATTTTTACTAACCTTAGTTTTCCTCTGGGCTGCTTTATCTCGTTTGCGATATAGTTTAAGGCAACGCTCTTCTTGTAGTTCGCATCATTTGAGCTGCAGAATTATAAAAGAAAAATTCGTTAAATGGCTGCTTGAAGGTTTTAGATATATCAATAAAAGTATAAGGAAGCTAATTTGTAAATGTGTTATTAAAAAAATGTTGCTTATTAGCATTTAATTTTGCCATGTTATTTCATATAATATTTATAAAAAATTGTTTTTTTTTTCTAATTTTTATAACTGGCATTCGCTTTGCTTAAAATTCGAATCGATATTATATAAAACTTTTCTTGTTAAACACATTTGTTTATCTATTTATGTACTTTAGAAAAATTATAGTTTAATTGATGGCCTCCTTAATGTTGCTTCAAAATTTATTTAAAAATGTTAATCAAATATCCGTCAGTAATTTTAATTAAACAAATAAGCCTTTATTTTGTATTTGCCTCTAATTATTAACAATTATATGAAAAAAAAAAAACATAAGCTACAACTCAATGCCGCACAAAACCACAAAGCAACCGTAGCAGAAATAAAGCTTTCAAACAAAATTTTTTTTCCCAAGCCATATAAAAACTAAACTAAACTCTAGCAAATGTGGTTAAGAACTTCTCTGTGCTTGTATTTTTTTTTTATATTTGCAATTTTTGTTTTCTATTCCCCTGCTCGAAAAATCAAATGTTGTTTTAGAAGCACTGACCAAAGTATTACGTTAAAAAAAAGGTAAATAAAACAAGTAAATCACCACTGCTACCACTTCTGCTATTTTTTTAATTTCAGCTCCCTTGTGCTGCAGTTAGAAAATTCTTCAATTTACTCAGCTGCTTCATCAAGCGTTTGACTTGCGGTTTCAGCTACGCTTTCGCTTTACCGCACACTAATACAAACATAGTTACTTACAACTACGGTGACTACTACCATCATACGTACATGCACTTACACTTTACAGCAACACTTATACACTTACTTGCTGCCATATCCGTTTTGTGCACAAAGGATTAAAATTTTGTTTGTTACAGCAACAAAAAAAAAAATCTAAAAAAAAGTGCTTTAACCAGAGAGACACTCTCCTCGTCGTCTGCCGTGGAGTGCATTGCATGCACACTAGTGAAAAGCACGACTATTTTACTTTCATCGCAAATTTACTTCCTTTGGGCTTTGAGGGCGTAACACAGGTCTCATGTCCGCAATCGTGTTTAGTTGTTGTATTTTTTTTTTGGTGCCTTTTTCAGCTGCAACTGCTATTTAAGGTGGTGCAAAGCAGCAAATAATTCGTTTTGCTGATAACGTAAAGTGCTAGAATAAATGTTTCCTCAAGCTAGCAAATTAGTTGCTTAAGATGCTCAAGATAGTAATTTGCCAGTATACGTTAACTTAAACTTCAAAGAGTATGCTTTGAATATCACGATTAATTTTTTTTTTCATAAGACATTTGTATTTCATATACCAATTCCGATATGACTGATGGTGCATTTCGTAACCAATTCTAGTTTAACCTTGAATAAACCGTAATTATTCATTATTTTGAAATGTGGCCACCTAGTTTTTAAGTATTGGCCACTGAAATGCTAAAAAAGGATTTATTTCTTGCAATATTTTTACAATTAAATGTCACTCATACGACGCGGTGAACATAACTTGTATAAAAATAATAGCTTGAATTAAGTAAATTTTAATCTATCCATCTAAAGAAACTTGATTCATCTTACATATGAAGAATCCCTGCTTGCTTGCTTGACATATATTTCCATGCAACAATAAATTATAAAGTTTTTTGAAACACCCGCGACAGCTTTTGTTAGTGTTAATGTTAGTATCTATGACTTTGTGCAGTCATGTGAATCTGCTTACATGTAACTGTATATGTGCCTGCAAAAGTGTTTAAGTATATGTTTGCACTACTGCACGTTCTGCTAACGCCCTGAAGAGATGCTGCTGCTGCTGCTGCTTCTCGTCGTCAAAGTTTACTGCGGTTACAGCATAAAAACAGAGCAAAGCAGAAAAATAAAGAAATTAAAACACAAAAAAACAATACAAAGCAAAAGCACAAAATAAACACAACAAAAAATAAAGAAAAATAACAACAAAGTAATTCCTGACAGTTGTTGTTATATTTGCTCTTGTTGTTGTTATTTGCTTTGTATGTGATTCATCGTAGTACTTTTTTTTTGCTACGCTTTTACTGCTGCTCTTTTTTGGTGAAACTCTTAGCGTAGATTTGATGCATTTTCCCTCAGTATAACGTTAACAGTGAGGGATTTGCTGTGGGCAATTTAATTTTTGCTCTTTCTCCTCCTTCTTCTTGCTGAACCTCAGTGTAGCGGCTACTCTATCAAAATCTATAGCAAATGGTAATAATAAAAAATTGTGCCTTTTGCTCACAATATCAAAAGATGAAGAGAGGAAGCGGCATGAAAATCCTTTGTATCTGTGTCTTGTTTGGAATTTAATCTAATTGCATGAGTTATTTAGGATATTGGTAGGGGGAAATTGAATTGAAAATGTTTTGCAGATGGAAGACAAAAACCGTACACAAATGAAGATTATTAAATCGATAACTATTTTTTTAAAATTAAAGCATAAATAAATGTTTAGTTGCGCGTTTAAATGAAACATAAATCATATTGATTAATTACTTTGAAATAACACAATATCGCAAGAAAATGATTTTTTGGATTCAAGGATAATTTGATTGCCTCTACTTCGTTTGAGAATACAAAAATGTTTTTTCTACTTTTGAAATCGACACTGAGACTCTTCGAAGGTGGGCTGAATCATAATCAGCCTACCAAAAAAAAAAAAAAAAAATAATTTGCTTTTTCAAATAAAACTTGAGTTATTCCTTAACATAAACTTCTTTTTGCTTAGTAGACTTCCACATAATACGTTTTGCCAATGTTCTCAGAATAAGTTTTCGTTTTAAAAGTAAGACTTGATTCAAATCTCTTTTTTCCGTGTGAATTTAGAAAAAAACTAAAATCAAAGGAGGAAAATATGCCGCATGAGGAGCCAATTCCTAGCTCAATTCATAAAATTTTGTCATAACGACTACGCTATTGTGTGGCGGTGCATTGTCCTGTTGGAAAATAATTTTTTTATTTGCCATGTGCGGTTGGTTCTGTTTTAAATCAGCGTCGAATCAATCTAACAGCTTCGAGTAATATTGTCCGGTTACTATTCTGTGATTTTCAAGGTAATCGGTGCAATTTCTTGCCAAAATCATAAATGAACATCAGCCACCATCACCTTGTCGGCTGATAGACCTAACTTAGCCTTTTTCGATCTCAATTATCCAAGACAAGTCAATTGCTTTGCCAGTTTTATAGTCTCCGGTGTGATCTGATCGATCCAAGTTCCATCCACAGCTGCGAAACGGTCCATAAAGTCCGCCCTGCTCATTGCGACCAAACATCGCCAAAAACATCTTCCTTGCGATATTCAATTTAATTAATTTTTGCAAAATCGCAAGAGTTATTTGCCCGAATTGTTTTTATAGTTTAAGCCAAAAAATAACTTTTAACTCCGTTCGATTTTTTTTAAAATAACAGTTTAGTAGATCAAGTAATAAAATGTGAACTTTTGACCAATAGTGTTTTAATCACTAACGTAAAAATCAAAAATTTTCAGATAATTTTTATAAGCTATAATATAATCTTATACAGCTGTTGACAACTAATTGGAAACGAAGTCATTCGTTGTTATATTGGTAGTTTTTCTCATTTCCTTTTCTATGTCTAAAAAAATCATAAATGAACTTAAATTTTTAGCATAAAAAAGTTTGATGAGAGATTTTCTGCTCGTACCTCAAATTTGACTGAGTCAACTAATTGGAAACAAAAAAATAATTTTCAAAAAATTGAAGAAAAACTTGATAAAAGATTCCAGAAACGATATGGTGATATTGTCATTGCTTGTAGAAACACTTTTTAACCGAGTTTTCTTATTAGCATATCCTTAGTCATAAGTAGTGGCCAAGAGTTGTACTAAGGCCAATGGAAGTATTCCCCTTTTAAACATCTTACATATCTTCTTTTTGTGCTGGTGTGAGCCAAGTTGTGTTATACCGAGGTAGCTAAGAAATATCTTAGAGCTGGTTGTATCAAAAATAACGTCAGTAATTTCTGTCAACTGTTTCTTCTTGAGCCGAGCATCTTCCAGTATTAAATTTCATACTTCTACTTTAATTTCTGAAGTGATCAATTCGACGGCTCATCTAGACCATCTTCAAGTTATTCCCTACCATTCTTAAGTAAAGAATGTAACTTGTTCACCATGGTTTTTGTGTGGCAAATGACCTTCTTAGCATGTCTTCCAAAATAATTTTTGGAGGCTTTCCTTACTTTGTCATTAACATTGTTACGGTGCGGTGCTAGATTTTTTCCTTATGTGATGGTTTTTCTCTAAGTGACGTGGCCCGTTTGTTGATTACTCAAAGACTATTGACCAGATTTGGCTGAAACTCCGCAATAATCCTGCATAATACGTCGCCCATCTCAAAACAAAAAAAAACCTTTCACAAGCGTTTGAGTGTTGAGACGGATTAAGTTTTGTTTTTTTAAGTTGTTGTTTATTCTTTGAGAAGAGTTACTTCTGAAAATCAAGTGCATCTTATATTGAAAATATTCTTCTGCTAATGATGCTGCTGCCCTATTTCAAGCGGATTAGCGTTTGATAAGCATGCAATCACTGTGCAATCAGTTGTGACATGGTTTTATTGTTCAATCTATTGTCATGTTTCTTTTCCATTTCGATACCTCTTCTTGTATATAATTGCATTTCAAAGTTTCTTAACACTTGAAGTTCACAATAAATATCAATACTGTTGCTAAAGCAAATAATCAGTGAATTATTCCACAGAAGCAAGACAACGGCAAGAGCCAAATAAAAACAGTAGCAAGAACTTGACAGCCAGCAACAGCAGGATAATGGATTTATCGCCAAGCAAATGTAGATGCAAACAGAAGCTAAATCAGGTTGCGCTGTTGCAACAGCAGCAAGAAAGATGCCAAGTTAAAATTTGCTATTATTTTTATCTTTTTCGCTTTTATATTTGTGCCCTGATGCTTTTCACCTTGTTAGTTGCGGGGTTAACAAATGTTAGCACACAAAAATGTTAAAGAATGCCACAAATAATCGTTATGCGCTTTATAAGTTGCACTCAAGTGAGTGATAAAAATTTATATTCAGTTTTGAAGTGCAATGATAAGTAGTGCTGCTTATGGTCATAGTTGCAAAGGATGCAGCATGCTAGAAAATTGGCTTTTTTAGTAGATATTTTTAAGTTAAATTAAATCTCTTAAAATGGGCACCAAAATAAATACAAAAATATCTTATCTCATGGAAAATAAACATTAAATTAAATGTTTTTTTACGACATAAAACTATTACAACAACAGCAAAAACAACAACTGCGACAACAATGAAAACATACTTAAAAGACATTCTAAATTTGTGTCAAAGAAGCAATTTAAAACATTTGATTTCATTGACTATGACATAAAAAATTTCTTTAAATAAACTTTGGTAGAAGGAAGCAAAGCAAAGCAAAAAAAAAAAAATCGACTTGATGACATGCTTAGATGTCGCGGCGCGCACTAAAGGCAAGGACTAAAGGATATAGCAAAAACAACATTTTGCATTAAGGACATGAAGTTGTGAAAAAAAAAAACACCACCACATTGTTGACATAGCGAACACATAATAAACTTTAAGAGCATAGTGTGAAGTGGAGGGGTGGCCACACAAAGCCAATAACCTACTTAAGTTGAAATACAAGAAAAATCACAGCAAAAAAAAAAAAGGTAAAACACAAAAGCAGAACAAATGAAAAAGAAAGGAAAAGAAACGAAAAGGAAGTGAAAATAATATGCAAATTATTCTGTAGATAGTAGAAGAAATGGCATGCTATGCGAAGATAAATAAAGCGCACATAAATAAACTGCTTAAATAGCAAGCAGTGCAAAGCGAAAAATAGCAAGGGGAAAAAGAAACTAAACAAACAAATAAACTGCTAGAAAAACTAAGAAGAAAATAAAAAATTAAAAGAAAAGATATTTAAATAAAGGAAATTGCTTAGAGATATAGCAATTTTTTTGCCTCAGTAACATAAAAGGGATACAACGTTGTGTCGTGAATGATTTTAAATAAAATTTGTGAAATAATTGAGTCTCAAAAACACCATTGACAAATAATTTACTTTAAAGGTAAGAGTGCTGCTGACATATAGTCTAAGCATGTTTTGTGCTATCTATAAATTGCTTTAAGAAAATGTAACTCAAATAAGCATTTCCATAAGTTTTATGCACACGAAATGGTCTAAGTTTGTTTTGTCTTAATAAAAATTAAATGTTACTCATACAACATGTTGTGCTTAAACTTCTTGTGCAATAGGGTCCAGTCCAGTGATGGCATTTTCAGTACATTTGTAGTTTTTACAAGTTTTTAGTGCATTTTCAGATTTGACGTATTTTCAGTACATTTTCGGAACATTTTCAGAGCATTTGGACTATTTCTGCATTAAATTTTGCCCTTTTTTTTTTAAAAAAAATTTTTAATATATTTCTAACGCATATTATACGTCAAATATTCAGCAAGGACTGGAATTCAAAAATGATTGGATAACAATTATTACTAACTCGAGACTTAAGCTACTTCCAGACTGCAGTATTAAGCTGATGGCATGCGTTCTTAACAGATTGGCACTGAAGTGGAGGAATAAACATACCCTAAATCCAATTAATTAATGAAAGCCTTAGAATTCAGTTAAAAAGTAAAAACAGTGCTGAAGCAAGTTAGCCAAATTTGGGTTGGATACATTTATATGAATCCTTATAGTAGCTAATGCTAACCAAAACAGTACGCAAATTGCATTTGTTTTGGAAAAGTTTATATAAATAAAATTATGGTCGTTTTTGATGTTCGCGAATAACATTAAAACTACTAAGCCAATTTTGATTTAATTTATTTAGTTTTATTCCTCAGAGGCTTGGTCTCAAAGTGCAATCAAAATTATCATGATATTTTTGTTAAATATCAAAATATTAAAGTTTTAAAATTGCTAAAATGATCAAAGATTACAGCAAGTCTACTAAAAATTTAAAATTTTTGCATTCGCAGAACATACTAAAAAGTCGCGGGCATCAGCTTGTCTTAAATAAAAATATGAAATTCAGGTATCGATACTCTACCACAGAAGATTAATTAGTTTCTTGTCACGGAAGAACAAAGATATCTTATCAGCAAGGTATTTAAGCGAAATATGGTAAGAAAAATCAAAACGAGGATCAAAAGCGGAGAAGATTGAGCTGTGAAAAAAGCCCAAGAAATATACATAATTTTTTAAAAGTGTCAAATATTTTTAAAGAAAAATAAATAGAACAAATAAAAAGAAAAAAAAAATTTCTTATGTAGGTACTACAAATTTTGATTTTAGGCCAGTTTTTTTTTAGCAATGTAGAAAAAAATGCAGTTTTAAGTGATCTCGAGAGTTAAATTTTTTATTAATTTTTCCTCAGTATGCTCAATTTTCGTAGCTGAAGAGATATTTTTTCTGGCAGCATCGTGAAATTATTTGCAAATTCTGTATGGATTTCTCAAATAAAAATAATAATGAAATTTTCCATCACTTTAAAGATATAGGATGTAAGAAATCGACCATATATTATACATTCAAGCCATTCAGGGATAAAAAAAGCTTGAAAAAGAAACCCGGTTCTGGCAGAAAATGCGCGTTACAAGACAGCAAAGTTCGGGGTCAGATGAAGGCAGATATAGTAGGCCGGATTGCAAAATAATACCGGCAACTGGGAACAAAATATAACGTTGACAAAAATACTGTAAAAAGTGTTTGAAGAATATGGGAGTGCCAATAAAAAGAAGAAAAACCAATCCAGGTACTACAGAGAAGCAGGCAGAAATCATCAAAAATAGACTGAGAGTGCTTTCTGGAAAATATTTCGATACATTTTCACCTTACATTTGCGTGATGGGTAATGAAAGTTATTTTACTGCGGAAGGTAATGAATGGAAACCAAAAAATTACATTGAAACTGCTACCCACAAAGCACCTGACAACATCAAGAAACGAAGTTCCCTGGAAAGGTTTTGTTATGGCTGGCAATCAGTGAGCGCGACATCAGTGAATTAGTATTTTGGAAAGGTGGCTTAGCTGTTACTTCTTACCGGGAAAAGTGCATTCCTGAACTCTACAAATTTATCAAAAATATCATCGGCGCGATAAAATAATTTTCTGGCCGAATTTGGCTTCATCACATTACGCTAGAGATACATTGGAAGATTTGAAATTGCGAGCCATTGAATTTGTGCTTAAAGACTTTAACCCACCAATTAAATATTCACCATTTAAATATGAAAAATTTCTCAAGAACATTAGCAAAATTTCAAGCAGAGCTTATGGTAAAAAGCTAAAAGTTGCAAAAACAAAAATTTTTAAGGCAAAGTAGACACAAGATTTTAGATGTTATCAATCTTAAAGAGTTCTCTTAAAAAAAAAATTTCCAGCGCTCTTTATTTTACTAAAAATTGAAAATTGTTTCTTGGCAAATATCTTACCAACAAAAAATGCCCAATCTTTAAAACTTTGCCTACAATTATTCACAGAAATTTCTTTCATCACACCGTAGTTGACCCAAGAAATTCCATAATGATAAGTGTGATATAGCAAAATGGCTTTATCACAGCACCCAAGCTTTAAAGGGATAAATATTTTAGTGCCAAAAATCGAATGAAATTCAATTGATTTTTTCTTCCAAACCAATTTTATTTGTTTTTTACCCAACTCAAATAATTTAAGCCAAAAGCAAATTTGCAAAATATGTACAGCTTAAGGCAGCAACATTCTAAGAAGCTGCACAGTTGCTTTTTTGGTCCTCGCTCGAAGGCAAAGTAACGCAACGCAACGCAAAGTTGATGCTTAAAACAGCAAAACTTAAGCACTCAAGTTAAGCTCTGCATCACTCAACGCAGCTTCAACACTAGTCAACATAGTACACAGCACACAGAGCGTTGAGTACACAGCGCAACGTTAAAGTGCTTATCATTTTTCTCAGTCTCAGTGTTTAACTCGGTTTTAGTCCTTTTTTTTTTGCACAACGTTGTATCTAACGACGCATTTGCATATTTCCTGCATAAATAAATTTGTGTAAATACCAAAAATTTGTTACATTTTGGGCTTTTGCGGCCTTTTGTTTTTTTTTGTTTGGGTGGCTGCGGCTATCTCTGCCATAAATAACGTCAAATAAAATCGTCCTTTTTAGCATTAAGGATTTTTTTTTGGAAACCTTTTTCTTGTGCTTTTGGTAAGTGTCAGTGAATATTTTCGTTTTTTTTTTTGGAGCACCGTCTGCTTATCCCTTTTTTTTTCGGCCCTTATTGTTTTAACACGCCGTTTCAACTACAGTCAGTTGATCTTGAGTTTCAACGAAAGCTTCCGTCTGTGCCTATTGCTTTGACCACATTGTTTGCGTGTAATTTGTTAGATCCGTTAGAATTTAAAAATAAATCCAATTTACGCCTTTTTGGGTTCAAATTAATGCTACTGGTGACAAAAAATCATTTAAGCGTCAGCAATGTGCCGCTTTTGTTTGTTGCGCGTGCAGTTATGTTGAATGAAATTAAATAAATTCTTTATATTTACAAATACTTTAATTTTTGGCAGTTACAATTTAAGTTGAGTTTTTGCAATTTATTTTACTATTATAAATTTTGCATTGAAAAACTCATAAATTAATGATGCACATTCAATCACGTTAACGCAGCTGTTGCATGCAGCATTTCAGCAATGACAGCTGCTAAGCTGCGTATTAGCACACCTGCTGTGTTGGCTTTAACGTAGTGTTGGTGTAAAATTCACTGCGCTAATACCACGAGATCGGTGATTAGCAACAGTTGCAAACACAGTCACAAAAATACACACACACACAGAGTTGTACTAAGCCACATAAACAAGCATTAATGCCTTCGATTTGCCAACTACACCAAAAAAAAAATTTGATTGACTGCACTAAAACGTGCTGCCGTTAGTGTGTCAGGTATGTCCGTGTGTGTGCATTAGTGTGTGCGTTTTAATGGGTGTGGTCTGGCGAGAGCAAATTAAGCAGCTGCATTGCATCCTGTATTTAACCTTGCAGCTGCAGAAAAAGCAACAATAGAAACAGTAACAGCAACAAATCAAATACTTCGAACGTACCCAATTGGAATGCAGGTGATTGGTAATTTATGTGATACTAGACAAGAGAAGCGATTTTCAAAAGCTAAAGATTTCAAATATTCAAAAACGGAATTGATTCATTTGAGGGTAGGCTTAATGAAAGAGAGTATATGCTTAGAATTTCAGGTGATGCATTTATTAGATGGTCCTGTTTGGGTTAAGAAGTTAGTTGGACGTAGTTGCCAACAAATAAGTTGAAGTTGATTTTTGGATAAAGAAGAGGCTTAAGAAATGCTTGGGTGTTGAGTTTGCGACAAACTTTAGGTGAGGCAATTTATTTAAGGACTACGTTAGGCGGTATTTTTGTAATATTGAATAGTATTTTGCCTCAAATATTTAAGTGTGTAAGAGAGGTGATACATGATCATAGTCATTCCACAAAATCTCTCTAACAACATCAATTAGCTGAAAAAAAACATCAAAACCAATCTCTATTAACTGTAAGTTTTGAATTTGCTAAAGTTCAGGTTCTAATGTCACAAATAACATATTAAAATATCATTTGTTCTTATTTCGTAACTGAAAATAGCAGCAAGTGTATCAAAATTTTTGTTCAAACAGAGTTTCATGTACATAATTTGAAAAAATAGCAGCAAGTGCAAAAAAATAAAATTTAAAATTTTTGAAGCTATTTGAAGTTGGTCACGTTCGCAAACATAAGTATAATAAATAGGTTAAACCACTTATTAACTGCCATATCCCAACATAATCGCAATTTTTTTTTTTTTTTTGGCAACGTTGGGATAAAAGGCAGTGCAAAACATAATTTTCTTCGAATATTAGGATGTGCCACGTCCCTAACACGGCTAATCTAAAAAACGATTTTAATGAAATTTGGTTAGGAGATTGATTTTACCATAAAAATATTAATAGAGACTCTAAGTCCTTTCAGTGGGCGTGGCACTGCCGCTCATGGGACAAAACACAGTCACTACATCAATTTTGATCAAATTTGGTATGGGGACAATTGATTACTGAGCAGAAAAATTTCTTTTTAGCAGAGTGGTGTCACGTCCTTTACATGAAAAACGTTTTAACAGCAAAAAGACAAGTTTCATATTCTTTTAAGAGAAATATCTACTCCTTCCTCTTTTCTTTGTGAAAATTGATCTTACCAATTAATTCGAAATAGATAAATATTAAAATTGTTTTTTTAATTACTATATAAGTCTTATATATAATTATTTATATAAATATTAAAATCTTTATAAAAAATTGCCCAAGTGAATCATAATGGAAAAATACGTAACGTTTGAAATGTCACGTTCGCATGATATTATGCATTGTAAGAAAAAAAAAATAATACGATTTTTCAATCAACGAAATCTAATAAAAAGTGATATTATTCCATAACATTAAAAAATTTTTCCAGGTTCCGCTGACTTTTGGTTTTCTTTAGATAGCCATGAAAAACACTTCCATTTTTTCGTCACGTTCGAATTGCTTTTTTATTGCCTGTACCTTGGAGCCAGTACTACGTCTAGCATCAACTTTACCACTCAATATAGTGCTACCAAAGGGTATTCCCTAAAGTAACAGAAGAAAATAAAAGTGTTTTACTTTGACTTTTATTCCACTTTAAAAGTGTAACTTCCGTCACGTTCGACATCAGAGAAATGCCCATATTGAGATAAAGACAAACGTAGATGTTGGAGTAAGGCCTTAAGAATTATTAGAGAGATATGGAATGAAGATCTGCTCAGGCAGAAAAGAGCACTAATGAATAGAAATAGATTTGAGGCACACGGTCTATTCAGACAGAATATTTACTTTGAGAAGAAGATTGGTTTTATATAGCATATGGCTGGTCTAATTGAAAAATTCCTTGGACTTTTTGATTTCAATTTTTTCGCAGGCGCTTGCAGAATCAATAGCCTAATACTTTTTCATGCGACAAAAAGCTGCTTTAAGAAATTACCCAGAACTATTTACGTTTCAATAGCCTTGTAGTCCATTATCTACAGAAGTTTCCTGAAGGGATTCTTTGAATTTTCATTTAAGCACAATAGTAATATGAGCAACTCAGTAATGACAGTATATGAGTAAGTGTAGCAAAGTAAGTGACCGAAAATGGATAGCTGTAATTTTCTTCCTTTTCTACTACTCTTACAATTTCTTCCAGCTACTGCTGCTGCTGCTACTGCTTGATCGACCACAAATTGTTGCAGCAGCTCAAATTTCCATAATTGCTTTTTGGTATAGCAATAGCTGCATCTACGGCAGCAACAAGGACAACATCAATAGCAACACTAACAATGCATTGACAGTAAAAGTAGGAAGAAAAAAAAAAAGAACACAAAATTGCATTGTGAATTTTGCATGCACAATATATGTGATGATGTACGTAAGCGAGTATGTCCTTAAATGAAAATTTACAATCCAGCCAAAGAAGAGGAATTACACACACCGGATATGCTAGGACATGATGAGAGCAGGATTTGCATTGCAAACGCTTGGTGATGTCGAAATTATGGGGCATATATCGAAAAGGTCGTTGATATGATAAAATAGGAAGCTTTGGTGCCAGGCATCAATGTTGAACTCTTAAAATTCGATTTTTGATCATATTGAGTTTGTCTCGCGTGCTCTGAAAGATTTTACAAATAAATTTTTGAAGAGTAAACTTCGATTTCTATCAAACATTTCGATTTTTGTATCAAAATATTCTTAACTTTTAATTCCATGCCACATAGCACCCATAAATGTATCGAATCTAATGTTGTGCAGCATCATGAAGAAAAATGTTGCAGCAGCAATCGATTGCGTTTTGGATTTCAATTTGCTGCATCCTTAATTTGCATATCAATTTAAGCACTAGCAGCAGCAGCAGCAGCAGTAGTAGAAAAAAAGGAATGAAACGTACAGCAGGCAAAAAGGATCGCTTGAATTTACATTACACTTCCGCGCTTTTGTGGCGTTTAATGCAAATAATTGACCTCTGGGGAAATTAACATAATTTGATATTTGCATTTGTTAAGCCAACACAGCTGGACACACACACACAGACACAAATGAAGAGCGAGCGGTGTGAAAGAACAAGTGAACTAACCGATAGTAAGTGTATGAGTTATCTCATCTTTGTTGTTGTATAGCGAAATTGCGAATGTAATTTGCGTTCGCAAATTTCGACACAATTTGAATAATTTGAAATTTGCAGCTGGAAAATTTATGGCAATTGTTTACTTAAGAGTTGTGATGTACGTATGTATGTATGTACTGTAAGTGCAACGCATTGAACTTGGCTTGAATTAAAGAATTGAACTTCACTTTTTAATATTCGAAATGAAATAAAATTTAAAAATTTCTGAGACAATTTCAATAGCGTCATTTAGTATGACATGACGTATGAGTTACTTTTAATTGAAATAAAACAGTTTGTATTTTTAGCGCAGCTATCTTAAGTGTGATGCAACTTATGACTTGTACGTCTATAAAATATGACTTATCTTGAAATTTTCTATTGAAATGTCAAATCTTACAAGTGGCCTCAAAAAAGAAACCTGTTATTTTCTAGCAGAATTTGATTAAAATAAATTCACCGGTGCATACTCGAAAAATAGTTTACTATACATATAGTAAAAAGGTTTTTTTCTTGAGAGAAAATATCATAAACTTTATATACATAGTTTCTAGTGTAATTTTATAAAGACAATTGTTCAATGTCAGGTGCTGTTCCAACAACTATGAAGCAACTTATATTTTTTGTGTCTTAAGGACTTGCTTGCGGCATTTATTTCCTTTAATAAACTCTATTATACTGAAATGCCACATGAGAAAGCTATTGGATTGGACCGTAATATGATGCACTTATTTTTGCTGTTTTTTAGATTCATTTTTTTTTTTGTGTGGTATGAGCAACATTTTATTTTGAAACGAAACTTTAAATATTAAAGTTTAAAAGTTGATAACTGCAGTTTGATGTAATTTTTTAACAGTATTATTTCATAGATTTAGTTTTTCATCTAGTGTCTGACATAATATAAAATTTCGTTAATGGTTGCTTTATTTTAACATAAATCAAAGGAACCTTCTTAAACCTCTCTATCGACTTATGCATATTCGAAATATGATGCGATTTCCTCTAGATGCAAAATATTAAATGCTGTTTTGAAAAATTTGCGTCGTATGTCATTCTAGGAGTAAGTTTCAACGTTAAGTTTTCTTAAATAATTTTAAGATTTATTATTGGCCGCATAGAAAATATGTGGCTTTAAGTTTAAATTGAGTGCAATTATTAATAATTTAGATTTAATAAAGCTATGTTCTAAGCCAAATTGCTTCACGGTCCTGGAAATGCTGTTTCTTTTTCATTGCAAAATATCTGAAATGAAATATTATTTGATGGGTCGTATGATTAATTCTTAATTAATACTCGTGTATTAATGAAAGAAGTTAAAGTTTTAAACGCTGTTACTGAAAGTTTGATGTAAATTGTAACATTAATTTATATAATAAATTGATCTGTTTTAAGTTTTTGATATTAATTACAAGTTTCACCCTTGGCCGCATAAGAAATTCGTTATTTTCAATAAAATTTCGTAACATATATTTTCAAATGTGTACATATTTTTGAATAGTCACACATAAAATATGCTGTTACGACAACATCACATACATAATTTCCTTTTAAGCGCTATAACGCGTTAATTAAGGTCCATGATATTTAATTTTAAAACATCTTATGTTCATGCTGCATAGCCAAAGGCTCGATGGACTCAACTGACATTTACACGCAGTAGCGGCAACATTTCATTATGTGCTCTGTCTACAAATGTAGCAAAAAATAAATGTTCTTGTGTTTCAAAATTCATTCCAATGACACACATAGGACAAGAAGTAACGCAAATGCTCTGTTTCATTTCGGAACATTGCAGAAATTTTAATTTCCACGCAATTTCGTCCTTCACAATTTTTGTTTTTGTTTTCAGAGATATCAAGCTGTAATTGCGAAAATGCGGTTGTTCAAAATTCACAGCGTAGGATATCATGCTGTGATGTTATGATGTCAATGATAGTGATGCTAAAAACTGTCTGCTTGACTCGAACAATTTTAAGTTTTTTTCCATTCATTACGCTCTATTTATATATTTTTCCATCTTATGTTTTATTATGCTGTGTCACAAAATGTTTCTTTCCTTAAATATTTTGAGAAACCATTACTTAAATACTAAAGAAAAATGATCTCTTAATAAACTTAAGAGAGTTTAAGTATATAGTTGATACTTTTTACCAGAACGAGTATTTTTAGTTCTAAAGTTTTTGCTTATATGGCTTACTATGTCGTATGAGTAACTTTTAATTCAAATTTTGTACAATTTCTTTCAAATTAATATATTAATAATTACAAATACCTAAAAGTAAATAATTCAGAGTTTTGAAAGTCTTCCTTTTAGGTAATCGGTTTTAAATTCAAATTTTATTTTGTAATCACTAAAGAAACAAAAATGAAAAAAAAGACATTCAGTTAAAAGCCAAAGAAAACGATAGCTGACATACTATGCCGGCTTGCTGGAGTAATATTAGGCGAATGACCCAAAATAATGGGCGTGGATGTGAAAAATGAAACAAGAGCTAGCAACAGCGAAATAATTGTAAAAGTGGAAATGGAACGCGTTGTAAGCGCACGACAAAAAGTTGATAGCGGATGTTGTCGCGGCGCTTGTTCAAATTGTTTCACTAGTAGCGAGTTGTCATAGTCCTTGCTGTTTTTGGTTTAATTGATGTAAAAGCATCCGTTTGCGGCAAAAAAAAAAATCTGAACGAACTTTAAAGCATAAAGTTACAACTTTTGGACAAGAAAATGCGGGTGGCAAAAATTTCTTAATAAGCTGCAGTCAAAGCAATACACTTTATTTTTATTTTATAAAGACTGCAAACTCAATATTGAATTGAAGATATTTTCTTCCCACTTCAGTGCTCTGATATAACTGACCATTTTTATATATGCGCTAGTTTTATCTTCCTTTGATGATTTGCAATAATGTAAAATTATAATTGTGGCCGCCAAAAACGAAGAAATTTATATAATATTTAAACGTTTGCTCCACATAATTGGAGGTTACTCATACGTCTTGTAATTCCATGTTTTACTATGTTTAAAAATCTGTCGCAAAAGTTATTCTATTTTTTATAGTATGTCACTTTTCAATTATTTTTTTTATGCATCATTTTAGCATTTTCTGTTGCTGCTTTTCTTATGCAATCCCTTAAGCAGCCACTTGACACTCAAGCAGCAAGTGCTTTTTTGTAACTCACTTAAGTTTTTATTCTTCTCCTTACTACTTTTGCTTTCGACACAAAAAAGCTTTTGGGCAACATTGCCTGTGGCACGTGCATATAACATTTAATTTTTTTTCATTTTTAACATATCCTTGAACTCTAATTTGCTAAAGGGATAGTATGTGTACTTATATGAAAAACTATACAAATTAAGATTGCTTTGTATGCGTAGTTCTATTTACATATAAAAACAAAGTCAAACACATGCTAAAAATTGAAATGCATGAGAGCACCACTTAGTCTACAATTTTCATGCATAAATATAAATGTCAATTGCATGAAACTGCCCCAGATTTTATTTTATTTAGATTTTTTTTTTTTTGTGTATGCTGCACTTATTTTAAGTAAAAGGTACATTTTACTCAATTTACTTTAAAATTTTGTACCTTTTTGAGTTTTGTATTTAATTAAATTTATTTTTGCTATTTACCAAAGTGCTTTATTCCTGCTATGTATTTAGCGCGCATTGTAATTAGTCTAATTGCAGCATTGGTTTTCATTACCAATTTCCATTACGTAGCGTCGCATTATTTACCATTTGCATAATTAAATAGAAATTCATTTGTTGCGGCGGTATCAATATAATCTTGACGCGCTGTCGTTGCCTCTTCAAAAAAAAAAAACACTACATTGAGGACTACACAAATTTTCCAAACCATTTACTCGCCATAATGATTAGGTGTCACAATGTAATTAAAAATACATTTTCAATTTCCATCACAGGTAAAATGCAAAATTTTTGTGGTATTAATTTTTGGTTAAAGAAATTTTAGACATTGATCAATTTAGCATTTATAAAGCTCAATTGAATTATAATGTTTTTGTCTCTGAGTTTGAAGTGAATTATGACTTTAATTTGAAATTTTAAATATAATTAGAAAAGAAAAGTTTTTGATACTCTGTTATTTTTTAGCATATTAATATTTCGGTTCCGATGTAGTTTAAAGCTTTATTGTAGGCGACATTTTAATCTAATTTTCGTGCTTCATATTAATTTTCATTTTAAATTATGGCCGCTTAAGAAAAATGTATTGGCCGGTAAAATAAAATTATTTAAAATTTAAATTTGAATTAAAATTTTAAAACATTTTCTTTCGCTTATCTGGTCTGAATTTTACTGTCAATATTAAGCTCTGAGCAATACAAATTTAGGTTTGTATATTTCCCTGAAGTTTTTATTAATTTACTAGCTGACCTGGGAGACGTTTTTCTGCCCTTGCCGGTAGGCGCCGCAATGAGTTTAGTTTGGTTGAAGTCTTGTTTAAGAAAGTCTGGATAGAAGCGATAGTTGGGGATCGTTGCAACTGAAAAGTTTTTGCGCCATTATCAAGCGCGGAAAAATGTAGGTTCCTGCTTGATGTTTAAAATTGAACATTCGTCATCCAATTCATACATAAAGTCCGTACATTGAATTTTAAACATCAAATCCAAGATTCAAATGTGAGACGATATACTTAGGTTGGTTTGGTTTTTTTTTCATATGTGAGGTGTGGCCCCGCCCATTTTTTTCATTGAAACTTACTTTTGCCACTTCGTTTTATGTATGTATGTATCGACTCTCATTCATTTGTATCAAATAGTTGATCAGAACTTATAAATTCGAATTTTAATATTAAACTAGCTAAAGCCTGCGTTTTTGTACGCGTAGCTTGATTTTAATTAAGTTATAATCGAAGTTATTTCGGTCACTTATGAACATAATAGTACCGGGTAGTAAAATTTAATGTGCCATTACCTTATTTACATCCAAAAGGACGTTAACGCACCAGGTTATAATGATATGGAGCATATTAGTACGAAATATATAAGCCATTAGCTCTAGGTTTCTTCTAAGTTTATTTGACAAATTTTTCAAACACAAACAAAACACAAATATTTTTTCAAATAATTTTTTCTAAAAAAAAAACAGTTTTTACTTTCAGACATTTCAAAATTTTATTCAAAATTTTTAGTTAACAATTTATTTTTTTTTTAAATTGCTATGGGAAAGACAAAAAAGAAAGCACACACACTAACTAACACATTCAATTCCCATCCAACGATTTGTTATGCTAACATGCTTGTTTCTATATATGTGTGAAATTAATCATTTTAGCAATTTTAAAACTTATGTAAATATTTTGATATTTAACAGGAATATCGTGATAATTTTAATTGGAGATTGAGACTAAGCGTCTAAGAAATAATCCTAAATAAATTTAATTGAAATTGATCAAGCAGTTTTTGCGTGATATGCGAACATCGAAAACAACTATAATTTTATTTATATATATTTTTTCCCCAAAAAAACTGTGCTAAAAGCCTTCCACAAGTCTTAGAAACTTATCTTCCAAATGCTATCTAACTCCGTCAAATATTTGCTAAGATATAAAACAGTTTTCTTTTATTTTGGAGGCGTGGTTCCGCCCATTTTTTTTCCCTGAAACTAAGATTTCGCCCGTCCTTTTTTTGTGTGAACCAAGTCTCCTTCTTATTGGACTTGAAACGATATTGATTATACTATATTGCCTTGTTATCTGAACAAAGCTCTATGAAAAAAGTCAGCTCAAAAGGATAACAGCGACTGAATTAAATTCCAATAACTGAATTCGACCTAAAAAGCATCATCGGAATACCACTGATAAAATCAAAAAAACTTTACATGAGCTTAGATCAGGTTAGGTTAGGCTAGTTTAGGTTAAGTGGGGATAGAGTGGCGTCTTATTAAGCATGCTAAAAGCTTCAATGTGTCATTGCAATAAAACATAACTTTCAAATCCTTGCTTACTAGCTACAGTTAGTCCTGCTGAGGTAGTTAAACAACGATCCGATTATAGTTTTCACCAATGTTGATAAAAAAAGTTTTTAACTTAACTTTATTATAACATGTACAAATGTTGAGTAATGCTTCTCTGAAAGAACTTCTGATATTAAAAGCTATTGCTGTTTCATATCATAAGAAAACAAAAACAAATAAAAATAGTCAAATAAATATCACAGCGTTGTCGTAGCTTGCTGCAAGGATATTTAAAAACCCTGACGTATATCAGAAGATATTGAAAATATGAACACAAATCTAAAGGACCTATGTATGTGGTTTAACCTTTAAGTATGACTATGCTTGCCAACTTAACAATTTTTGAGCATAAGCCACTTGTCATATCAACATTTTTTGCAAAAATTCTATAAGATTTAACTTTTTTTTACGATATCAGACGGAATTCTTATTTTATTGTTATTTTTGAGCCCAAATTTTTGCTAATGACCGCAAAGCGAATTCGCATATTTTACTAAAATTGTTGAGCTCTTGAAATTGCCATATGTCACTCAGCAGCAGTCTATTTAAAATTTGAGAAAAAGGTAAAAAGCAAATAAGTAGCATCCCAAATAGGATTTGCATTTATTTAATTATTCATTTCTTTTGTTGTTTTTTCTTTTTGGTAAGGCTTAAGCCCCATAGCAATTAAATACCTTTTGCGCTTTTAACACTAAAGCCAACTTCACTGTCATTATGGTTTCTGCTCCTGCTGTTAAATATTGTTAATGTTGGGTGCTTTGGCTTTTTGTAATTAAATTTTATATGCGTTTTTTTGTTTTGCAGCCGCTGCTGCTGCTGCTGCTGCTCATTATCCTTACATCAAAAGAGCGCAAAAATGCAATTATGCGCAAACATTCCTTTTGTGTTTGTGTTAATTTTGTTGTTGATTTTTATTTCACATTTAAGTATTGTTGTTTTTTTTTTCGCTCTACTATTTCTTTATGTTAATTTGTGAATTTTTTTTTTTTATACATTTTTCATTTTAATTTTGTGTATGTGTGTGAGTGTTTTTTTTTTAATTTTACATTTTGCATTTGGTGCGGCGCTTGCTTTTAATTTTACAAAATTACTCAAATACGAGTAAATGTAATTAAAATTCCAGGCTACAAAGACTGTGGTGGTAAAGAATTTGCAAGTGGATGATTTTTAGCTGCCTTTCTTTCTTTTTTTTTCAAGTTACGAGTGCTAGTTGCCTATTAAAATTGCACGATACCGGTATGTCTTTGTGTTTGCAGAGCCTTACGTTGAAAGGATTCTGCTGCCATGCTGCGTAATTTAACATAAATTGTATGCAAATATTTGATAATATAAATACGCTAATTAGCAATTAAATATTCGCTATTTAACTACCATACTACGCCTCTTGCTGGCAGTGAAGATTATTAATTTAAGAAGAGATGTAATGTTACTAAAGATTGGGGTATCGATATATCGTAAATTTTTGTGCTCAGCTATAAGTCCTTTAAAAAGTTCCCAGTGGTTTTTACCCAGTTGATTCAAAGCTTTAAAAAAGTTCAGAGCACATAGTCGTAGAACCTTGAACCTATGATTTCCTTAAAAGAACTTCATAATATTTGTACCAAATTCACCAGCTAAGACTTATTTTCGATTGCTCCCTTTTAACTCCCATAAATTTGCATATGCTTCGATGTCGAAATATCGAAATTTATACACAAAAATATTTTAAAAGAACATCTCTAGCATAACCACGTAATGCGGTGACGAAAACTTAACGCATTAAATAACCAGCACCTGGCATAGGCAACCGCAAAAAGCGCACGCCATTGCACGCATACGCCAATTGGTTTTTAGCGGTATGCAGTAAAATTTGCTTAGTTATGTAGAAAACCTATTTCAATTGACCGCATTACAACGCAAAGTTAAAGAAAAAAAAAAAAAAATATTAAATTCAAAGCAAAAATTCATTTTATTCGGTTTATTTTTGTAAAACCATTGCCACGCCTTGCTATACAAACAGTTTCCTTCATAGCGTACTGAAAGTATTAAGAATCATTCAAATTCATTTCATTTCATTACATTTGTGCGCTTATGAATTATGTAGCGGTGCAAGAAAAAAAAGAAAAAAATGCACCTTTAAAAAGGCAAAACTTCAAAAGCGCACAACTTAAGTCCGCATTATGCAAGCGCTTGTTCGCGGCTACCAGCGTTTGCTGTTTTTTTTTTTACTGCTGTTCAGTCCAGTCCAACGTCCTTACTTACGTTGACTGGTTGGCTTTTGTTTTGTTTACAAAAGTTTTATGCAAAAGCTCATGCTGTGTGCATAAAACTTTTGCAGCATACTTTTTGGCGTTTGTGCATACGTTTTTGCTATTACATATTTCATTGTGTGTTTTTTGTTCTTTCTTGTGGTAGTGGTCTTAATTTATGTTTGCTTTGGTTAACGCTTTTTGTGGTTTTGTTTGCGTAGTAAGAAATGGAATGCGAAGAGTTACATATATTTGAAGGTTGTATAATTTTAAGCGCTGATATTCCCTTTTCGATGTTTCGTAGTAGCTCAGTGGTTTTAATTTTTTTATGACCACTTTCTGCGTGATGAAAATGTAGAGTTTGATAATTGGCCGCGAGTTACAAAAAATCAATTTATTAATGTGAAGTTTTTGTATAATTTTTTTTTTTTTTTTTTTTTTTTTTAAGAATATTGATAAAATTATATTTTGATAATTTAATTTTTTTGATTCAGTTATTTCTAAAAATGTTTGAGTTTTTATGATGAAAATTTGTTTATTTTGTGTCTCAGTCCCGTTGTAACTTGAGAGCTTTGGAATCATGAAACTTTTTAATTCCTATAGTACTCAACACATGTATATGGAGCATTCTTCTTTAGAAGGACCACTCACCCCTATTTTTTTTTTAAATAAACTACTTTCGTAAGATCTTCTATTTTTTCCATGACGTCATGCTCAATTTTTCTCTAACATAATCACATTAATGTTACTCATACGTCATGTTAATGAAAATTATCAAAGTTGAATATTTTTTATACATACCTCTATATATAACAGTATGTTATGGATAAATGAATGGATGGATGCTTTAAAAATAATAAAAATAAAAATATGAACATTAAATTTTTTAATAAATTTGAAAAAAATTCAATTATATGAAAACTCATTTTATTCATGAATCATAACTTTTGTACTTATTTTTTTCAAATACATGCTGAGTTTATTAGCTGGAAAAATTAATATTATTTTTATATCATACATTTATTAAATATTTGCATTTACATGGTTTAATTTATTATGCAAAAAGTCTTTACACTTTTTTCTTTATTGCAGGTAAATTTTGAAACACAATGCCACTCATTAAAACTTTTGACTCATGAAAATTTAATATTAGCACAGCGAGGTATGTAGAAATTATTTTTTCAATAACTTTTCAAAAATGTTCGCTCATAATTTGGTCACATACTGATGAGCTAAATGAATTAATAATTTAGCAACTCAAGCCTGATCTCATTAGAAGCAACAAAATTTGTGGCGAAAAACAGGCGAAAATTCATCAATCAGTCAACATTTGCTTTTGCGGCGTGGAAGATTGTTGTTGGAAGCAACAACAACAACAACAAAAAATAACAACGCTCATACAAATTTTAAACTAATTAGTTACAAATTTGCATCAAGTTGATTTCAATTTATTTATATTGACTCAATGAATGACGACAACTTTATTGACACGTTAGTTCTGCTGTACCGTGTAGTAGGTGCAGATTGTTGAATGAACGCAACAGCAAATTTACCACACCATGTCAGAGAGAGGACATGGCAAACGTTTGACATCCGTTGCCAATTAAAAGACCACGAATCAGCACCACCGCTAAGCGCTACTTGTCCTCTCTTCGAGGCAAGTAATTTGTGCGTAACAGCGGTATTGTGTTGCGTGCTGAGGAGTTTTTTTTTTCTTTTTTGCTTTTCAATTTTGATGCTATGGCATAAATAATTTCATTTATTTTGTGTGCTGTTTTTGAAATTAAAATTGAATTTTCATTTATATTCATTATATAGCGGGGCAATTGTTGAAAAACTTTGCGTTGGCTGAATGGAATGGTGGCACTCAAAGTTTAAGCGAATTAAAGCACACGCAACTTGCTGTGTTGTGTAATTTTTATTCAAAAACTTATGCGTCTATTTTTGTAGCGTTAAAAATTTATTTATTTATAAAGTTTGGGATTTGCCTAATTTGATACTGAGCTTATGAGAAAGTAAGTTTTAGCATAGCCATTTAATTCAGTTATTTGGGCTTGGGTAGAAAAAGTAAAAAACCAATTATTTGGCAACAAAAGAATTTCGCAATTTTCGCATATTGGCACAAAACGTTCAATAAATATCACTCATACGACATGTTGTGCGTTATTTTGTTGAAAGAGCTAATTCTTCTCAATAAGTGATTATTTCTTATAAAAACGCTACAAATATTGCTTAATTTATCGAATATTTGTATGTACGTAAGTTTTCTGATACGATTTATAAAGAATATTGTTTTCAAATGGTATAACATTGTCAATAATTTCTGTTTTAAAATTCCAAGCAGGGAAAATTTCCATTTCAAAAAACCACCAATTTAATATGACGCAGAAATGTAAACCTTTTTTATTTTTTTAAAAATAAAAAACAAGCAAATAAAAAACAAATAACATAAAATAAATCAAGACATTATCATTTTACCGTCTACATATATGACACAATTCTTTGGTAAAAGTGACACATTTGTAAAAAATCACTCGCTTTTATCCTTCGAAAATGAATTTAGTTAACGACTTGGGTATTAAAGTTCCAACAGTCAAGGTTATGAACTAAATTTTTTATGCTGCTGCTGCTGCTTTTCACATGCTGATTTATAGGCATAGCTACAGCAAAGTCACATGTTAACCAATAAATTTCAATGCCTTTGACGTCGATATTGCCTGGTTGCATGTCCAGTTCAAGTGTTGGTTTTATTGACAAAACTAAGGGGGCACACCAAATACTCACGGCCCTATTGTAGGCGTAGCTACATATATTTTTACGGCTTTCGCAGCAAGCTGCAAATAATATGCCATCATGCAGTATAGTTTGAAGTTATGCGTCAGTTGAAAATAATAATTGACAGCAGCTGCTGTGCGGTAAATGAGTTGTCATGGTATAAAATAAAAAAAATATAAGATCAACGCTGAAGTTGTTGTAACAAATTTGATTTATCTTAAAAGGGTGTGAAACAATTCTGTACTCAAGAATTGACTGTTTATTTGATATTTGTCTTAAAGCTAATTCCAAAAATAATTTATATTTTATTATTTATTATAGAAAAATAGTCAACTCCTAGACTTTTATTTTTTTCGAAAAAAAAAAAATTGGAAAAAATTTATTAAAAATTTATAGTTAAAATAATATTAAGCACTAAAAAACGATAGTTTTTAATGAAAAAAAAAAAAAAAGTTTAAAAATCTAAGAAAGGAACTTAAGAAAACCTTGAATAATTTCCCACAAATTAAGAGATTTGTTGTTGACTGTCAGCTTAAAGGGTTCAATTGTTCCCTTACGTTTTGAATTTAAGTATTTTCTGGAAAGTATTACCCATTTGGTGGTTTTCTTTTTGAATTCAAATTTTATGCTTTGGCGCAAGGAATTTATGCTTGAATCAAACATAAAATCATAGGTTTTTTCCCGTAGAGTATGGGCTTGTCCTTGGCTATTAAATGAAATCAAATCATAACCGAATTTTAAAAATATTGAGAAAAAAAGTCTGTTAATCAAAATTTATTTTTTTTTATTTTTGTTTGCACCGCCATACTCAGTTCACGTTTCAATGCTACTGAAACAGCTACTTACTATTCCATAAATTTTTTTTAAGTAGCAAAGTCCACAATTGCAGGTTAAGTTAACTGTTAGCAAAAAGTTTGTGCAATAATGCTACAAAAAAATTGTTTTGATAAACATACTCAACAAAGAGGAAAAACTTTAGTAATAAAGAAGTGGGCTGTAGGCTATAGAAATAGCAATAACTGCAGAATAAAAACAGTTAAAAAAAAATAATATGAAAAGTTTTATTTTACAATGACTACCGGGTAGACGATGACAAGTTGTTTTCAAAAGTTTTATTGTAACGTATTTTTTTTTTATTTTCCTTAACATATGATAGTAACAACTCTTTTTTAAATAGACGTAAGTGTTGTCTGTGAGTTCATTCAACTTTTATTCCAAATTGAGTAAATTGAAAGGACATAAAAGTTTTCGAAATAAAAATATGTTTGGCGTAGGTAATCGAACAAATTGAGGCTATAGAAATTTAAAAATTTTCAAACATAACATATGGGCATTTCTGCCAAAAGGCCAACCGTGACAGAAAAATTAAAAATTATTATAAGAGCATTACTATCTCATGTTATCTAAGGAAAATATTCAAATTTAGTTAATTTAAACAATTTACGCCAGAATTCATTTATCACATTGAGCAAACCACCTGCAAACTTGCATAAATGCAGTTTCTCTTTTTTTTTGTAATATTGAAAAGTATTTTGCCTTAAATATTTAAGTGTGTTAGAGAGGTGGTACATGATGATAGTCTTTCCAAAAAATCTCTCTTCCAACGTCAATTAGCTAAAAACAATGCAAAAACCAATCTCTATTAACTGTAAAATTTTAATTTTGCTTAAGTTCATGTTCCAATGTCACATTCGTTATAGAAAAGCATCATATGTTCCCATTTCGAAATCGATAACAGCAGCAAGTGTGTCAAAATTTTTACACAAACAGAGTTTTATGTACATAATTAAAAAAAAAAAAAATGCGAGTGCAAAAAAAATTAAATTTAAAATTTTTGTAGCTGTCTGAAGTTGGTCATGTTCGCAAACATAAGTGCAATAAATAGGTTAAATCACTTATGAACTGCCATAACACAACATAATCGTATAATTTTTTATTCGTTGGAAAGGTTGTGAAGCGAAGAAGGGACATGTTTTTTCAATAGTAGGCGGTGCCACGCTCCTAACGAAAAAAAAAAACGTTTCCACGGCTAAGCTAATGGGCCGATGTTGATGAAATTTTTCTTAAAGATAGACTGAATCCTAAGAAAGATTATAAGAAACTCTGATTCTTTAAAGGGGGCGTGGAATTGTTCAAAATGGGATAAAACGGTATAACGCCTATGCCACTGCACCGATTTTGATGAAAGTTGGTATGTAGATAGATTGAATTAAGGTTTATCACTGGAGTTGAGTTTGGGGCAAAGGATTCAAGTTAAATAATTTTTAATTTTTTTTTAGGTTTGTCGATGGCTAAGCCTTATTTTTATTTTCATACAGACCATTATTTAAGTTTCTAGCTATTGACAAATTTTTTTTAAAATATTTGTTTCAAATTTTGCTTATAGTTTTTAAGACTTCTTACAGACTAAGGCTTAAAATCAATTTAAGACTGTGAAACTTATGCCACAAGATTATTTAATTTATTAAGTTAAAATTTTGCTAAGCTTCAATTCTGACCAAAGTAAATAAAACGTCAGCGTCGTAGTGCGTTGGGGTAGCGCCACGGCGTCAACAAAGTTCACAAACTTTTGCAATTAATGGCGCGACACACAAAAGTTCTAATTATGAGTTACTAAGGCTGCTGCCATTGTTTTGTTTTTATTTTACTTAATAAGCGAAGCGTCAATTTTTTCTTTTTTTTTTCATTTTAATTGAAAATCTTTTTTTGCGCTGTAATGTTGGTGTTGTTATTCATAGTCCCTTGCGTGATTTTCTTTCAACATAAATTTGATTTTTTTTTCTCTTTGTTTGGGTCATAAATTTTATAATTAATTATTTATTGAATAAAATTAAGCTTTGCAGATTAAAGCTTAGGCTTGGGATACCTTTTTTCAAATTTGCAATTAAGTAAGGGGGAGGTCAATAAAAACTTTGCTTTGGTGTGGCGCTGCAGGTTGTCAGTGAAAAAAGTTATGCTGTGATTAATTTTAATTAGGGATTATTTGTTCATGCTTTATATAGCATATAAATTAATTGATTGAATGAAAAATTACCTTTTAAGTAGATTTTTATTTATAAATAATCTCTTGCGAATTAATTGCTTTCAAGCACAATTAATTATATTCATATTAGTTGAAATTTTCTCAGTAAAAAAATTGTTGTAAAACTTTTGTAAGTAATTAACATACTTCATATGATGAAACCTTTAAGTTAGAGTACCAATTTCCCACTTGCATAATAAAGTTATTGAAACCAATAATGGAGTTATCATTTTCAAAACTTTTAGCTAATATTCCCAGCAATTAAAGCAAATACCACTCGAACTAGTTGACAGCACTGATTTCGTGTAGTTCACGCGCCTCCACACAAAAAAGTAACCTAAATCATCGTTTGGTTCATAAGTTGTGAAATTTTAATATAGTAACCCATTAAACAGCCGAAAGGCATTTCAATTTACATAAACACATACACCTAACTATGTACATTTAAGCACACACAAACGCATGCATGTCGTTTACACTTACAACAAAATGCTTTTTGTGGTCGACCAACTTGTCAGGGTGAGGCGTCGTAACGCATGCCATAGACGTAGTTGCGTGCCGCCATCATTGCACAGTGGTGTATAAGATAATAAAAATCAATTAAAATTTTTCAATAAGAAATAAATAAAAAAAAATATTATTTAGAACATTGGATGTTGTTGTCAAAAAAAGCCAAAGTATTATTATTTAAAATTAAAAAAAAAGTTAAAGTCTGACTTAAAATTTCGAGTTCCATATAAAAGCTGTTCCAAAATTATGCAATAAATATCTGAGCTCCTTTTTAGCTATAATTTTCTATGAAGTCGTATATACCTTTTAGTTGCAAACACCCATTTAGTCGCATAAGACTATTTGATAGCATGCAGATTATAACTCTTAGGTGACTTGTGCTGCTGAACAGCTTCTTAGTCTTAAAATATATTTTGATCTTGAGCATATTATAGGCCACATACGATCTTAAGGGATATGCGAAATTTTCATCTAGTGGAATTTGAATAATTTTTTTAAATTAACGAAATTTTAATCCAACCTAATAGCCCATAGTTTAGAATGAAAAATAATACCCCCATTGCGTGCAAACGTGGTATAGTTCAAAACTTTATTTCGGACATTTAACCATAGTCTAGTCGATGAGTTCAAACACACATTTTGGCTGACGCAGTCACCCGGGTGTGTTCCTAAAAATATGATAAATTTTCGATTATAGTGGGAATTTTTTAGAATAATTGTTTAAAGTAATAAAGCAATACTGGCAACGCTAGGTTAAGAGAAGTGATAAGAAACACATTTTTGTCTTTGAAGAACAGAAATAGTTACGCGGGCCACTCGTTGGCTGAATGAGAGTTAAGTAACAAAGAAATAAATTAAAAGCTCCATCTTGAAATGCTCTAAAAATTTGTTTCGAATTTCACCTTGCTCTAAGCATTAGAAAAAAAAACTATATTTTATAATCATACGCAAAATTTAAATCTCATGAACATATTCGTTACCTATGAGTTTTTTGTTAGTAATGATTTCTTCCATGCGATCTTAGACATAATGCCATGATATAAGTTGTTTTGAATTTCATTTGCAAAATTTAAATGTCATGGACATTTAATTTAAATCTTATGGACATATTTGCTCTCTACGAGACTTAAGTTGGTATTGATTTCTTTCATGCGATCTTAGACTTAGTAACACTTTTGAATTGTATGAGACTATTTATAACACGAGTTTTACTTGTAAACAAATTTTTGTCACTAACGAAATTCAATTTGTAGTTGCTTTTTTTGTTGAAATCACCCATCGACTTTAAGTCTTATGTGACATATGCGAATTCTTGTGTTATGCAATATCTAAAACTTTACCTTCATTTCAAATTAATAGCAAAATTTTTCCTTATTTATAGTGAAACTTAAAATGAATTAATACTAGATGTCGGCTGTTTTTAAAACTAACCAAGATATTACCTCAAAATTACATAAAATTACAAAAATGATAAGTCCTTCAAAAAAGTTTGGGTGAAGATTTGCAGGATAGTTGGACAAAACACGAAATAAATAGTTTATTCGACTTATTGTCGTTTGTGAAATTCTAGTCCTTTGCATTTTTTTGTCTCAAGTGACTTTTAATTCACTAGCAACTTTTAATTTGCATGCAATTTTTAGCTTTCAACAATTTTTTTTTCAATCGAAGATTTGCTCACGTAACGTTTGAATCGCAAATGACTTTGTATTCGAATACGACTTTTTAGTCGCTTACATTTTTAAAATTACATGCTAGTATCACACAACTTTGTTTTGAGTCAGACTGCTAGTAAATTGCACATGCTTTTTTACTAAAAAATAATTTTTGAACGCGTATGTGCATTTCCACAGAAATTGTCACTTTAACTGACTATGGTTTTGACACACTTTTCAACCATGGTTTTTCCTGAGGCTATCTTAAGTTAATATTCAAAGTAGAACAATAAAAACTCAAAGGGAAACATAGTTGAAATTGCATTTAAAATAAATTAAAAGTTATAATATTTATAAAGTTACATATAGGCCTGTTAACTTATCACAATTAAATCGTAGTTAAAACTGCGATTTTGTCTTAATCGCCAATTAGTCACAATCATCGATAACTTATGTCGTGTAATCAGCTATTAACGAGCAAATCATCGATTAAAGTTAATACGAGAAAGTGGTATTAAGCAAAGAGATAAGTTTACAGGCAATAGAGTAACATTAAAACTATAAGTATTTGAATTTTCATTGTTCAACCTTGAATATTAACTCAAGATAGGCTAAACTTCAAGAAAAACCATGGTTGAAGGGTATACTCCGAAAAAAAAAAGAAATCGAAACCATGGCCGGCTAAAATGACAAGTCTAGTGGAAATGCATAAATGCCATTAAAATCTTATACAACTTTTTAGTTTTATGCAACATTTTAGTCTTATGCGATTTTCAAGTTGCATAGCAATTTCGGTTGTAAATGGATTTTAGATCTAATGAAACTTTGCGTTCAAATGCGAGTTTTGTGACTCATGAGATTTTTTTTTTTGATTAGGTTAGGCGTAAGTGACATTTTAATTGCAAGCACTCGCTGTAACTAACTTTAAGTGACAGATGACTTTTTAATTAAGAATGCATGAAGTATTGAAATCTCATGAAAGTTTTCAAATGCTAACGAATTTGCATTTTTACTATTTATTTGGTATAGCTTGTGTGGAAATTTTTTGCAAATAAAAGTATATATCAATTTAAATATTGGATTCATATTAATTTAAACATTTTTGTTGCATAACATAATGAAATAAAATTTGCCATTTACTAAAAAAATTTTTAAAAAACAAAATTTCGCCACTGTGCAGACGTGCGCGAGCAATCACTATTTAGTGTAGCGCTTAAATGTTGCTGAGATTTTCAGCCATTATATTTGTGTGCGTTAGGTACGTTGTAGTTTAGCGGTTGACATTGCGTGTCTGCTTTCATATTAATATGTGTTAGTGTGTACATCAATGTATTGAGTAATTTGTTAGAATTTTTTTGCTTCTTTCAGTTACAATATTTAGCTGCTATTTGTATATCACACTGCAGTGTGGCTTTTGACAGTTTTCACAAATGTAATGTGTCAAATTTACGAAAACACACGCATTTAGACATGCGAACATATTACAATGAATTTTATTTATAAAATTTCTATAAATTTGAAATACCAACAACACAGCGTTGAATAACTCAATATATATTATACAAAATAACTGATATACAAATCGAATAAATAAATGTGCATGCTTGCGGTTTGTCAATAAATTATTTTGATTACTGAAATATATTTTATATCTTTTAATTCTTGTTTTTATTAAAGTTTTTTACTAAGCATAGCTGCAAACATTGATTTGTGTTTTGCAGCAGCGGCAGCAGAAGTTTTTAATTTATAATGACATGTGTATGGTTTGTGTTCATGACTTACTGTGCTCATGTGGAATTGAAGCCAAGAGTGACTAGGTTTTGAAAGTGTTAAAAATTATTTAAAATATTATTCTTGAAAAATTGTATGTTTACTAGACCGGCTCGAAAATTCGATTCATCCCGACATTGTGATTCTCCTGAAGGTGCTTTTAGGCTAAAAAATCGTGTTTTTTGTTCGTAACTTTTATTTGCTCACAGAATGGATACCCGAATTTACCAGAAAAAAAAGATAACGTTCTTGCAAAAAATTTGACGTTAAAAAATTTAAAATTTTTTTTCTACTATAGATAATATTAAGTCCCGAAATTCAATTTTTTCACATTTTTTAAATTGTGATTTTTCTGACATATTTTGTGTGAAATATATGTAAGTTAAACCAAAAGGTTTATGCCTTGGCCAATTTATTCACAAAAAATTGTGTTGCACATTTTTTTTCATAATTTCCTACTGGGTTCTCAAGCCCAAAAATGTACGTTGAAAATTTATATCATGTTTTTTATGTCAAGCGTTGAAATTAACACATGAATTATTTGTGCATGCAATATTGGATTTAATGCTGCTAATGCGAAGCTCTTACTTTCTTTTTTCCTTTCCCTCTCTTTCACGTGCTTACTTTGTACACACACGCACACATTGAAAATGACAATTAGTTGGATATTGTGAATGCACGGAAATAGATCTGTCCGCTGAGATTAAAGCTTTACGAAATTAGTGCAATAAATCTGTCGGGATATGCGAACAAATAAATAAAAAATAAATAGAGCTGCCACGGCCTACCAACCTGACCCGGCGTTACGTTTTAGTGTTTATTTGGCGCAGTGTGCTATGCTATGAATTTGCTAAATAAAAACGTAAACAGTAAAAACAAATATTTCATTTCATTTTCAGTTTATATGATGTCCTTTGAAATCCCTGCTGTAGGATTATTAATGCTTTTTATATATGTGCATGTTGTATGATTTCTGTCGTCGGCAGCCATTATTTATTTATTTACTAGGGAATCAGTGCAGAGGTTTTTTTACGCGAACAAAATTTATTCAAACTTTTTTTTCAGAGGATTCACATTTTTTGTGCTTAGTGTAAAAAAAGGCTTAAAATGTTATAGCAAAATGCAATTGTTTTAAGCAAAAGCTTAAAAATCATTTCATTGATGGTAGGTTTTTTGACCGTGATTTCTGTTCAAAACTATTTAATTTTTTATGTGATTTCAAAAAAATAATTTTTTTTTTTGAGTTCTTTAAATCATATGCCTTTTTTAATTATACAGTGGGTTTTTCAGTAATTAATTAAATAAAAGCGCCTAAAACTATGCAATGTAGGAGACCGAAGTTATTTCATTTTGGTTAGAGTAGAAATTTTGAAACTTCTCATTGCATAGTTTTAGGCGATCAAATAATAAATAGCTAGAGCTTACATGCTACTTAAAAAATTTTAATTATTTTTCTTTTTGTAAATATTTTTTTTTTACTTAACTTACAAAAAAAAAAAAATTGCCAAATATATCAAACAAAAATCTCGCCAATGCCCAAAAAAATTTCATGCCTTTCCTATTATTCATCGCATAATTTACAATCGACAGCAATACGCTTGAGTCCTTAAAGGACAATAAAAAGAAATATGGTAGCCATAACATATCCATAGAAGTACAACAGCAAGAAAAACAAAAACATTAAGAATGCTAACAATAACAGAGGCATAGACCAACCAACTACCTTTAGCTGTACAAACACAGAGAAACAAAAGCAAAAACAACAATAACGAATGCAATAAACAGAAAGTGATGTAACAAAAAATACAATAGCGAAAACAAACTTTCCGGGATATAAATGAAACAAGAGCAACGCCAACAACAACAATAGTAAAATAAAGCACTCGAAATGTTTGTAACTGAAACCGTTACATTACTCAATGTCCATTGTCCTTGCAACATAACATAAAATATCGCCATTCACCCTGGTTCATATGTAGTCCCCATAGTTGCTGCTTGGACTGTTTTTTTATTTTTCATTTTCAGTTTTTCTTTTTTTTCTTTTTTTTTCTTTTATTTCAACTGCTTTTATTATTACGTTTTATTTTTCGATTTCATTTCAGCCTGCAATGGATCGACGAAAACAAAACTCACTCGCATAAAGAATGTATTTTTTGTATGAGCTTCAGTAGCCGCCGGTAGGAGTATCAGTTACTCTCATATGACCATCATATACTCAAGTTGTTCAACTCGATTTGAGGCTTTGAGCTGCACATAACTGATGCGGAGCACATTTTTTAGTTGTGCAGTCACTCTTGCAGTTAAGAAAATTTTTTTGATATATTGTTTTTAAATTGAGTTGGATCCGTGTATTGACAAGTGCACTGTGAAGGATAGCAGCAGCATGAAGTTGTTGTAGATTTTTTGTCGTTGTTTGAAATTCGACTTGAAATTGAGCAATTGTTTTTTTGAAATTTAAGCAGTTTAAGTTGAAGAATTTTTGAAATCAATTCGAAATTGCAAAGACACGCAAAAATATTGTTTAAATATAAAAACAGCAATAACAACACAGCACTCAAGAAGCAGGATAATCAGACGACAATTTTTGCGTGGCTTTCAATAGCTTAACCCTTAAAAATACAAATATTTAACTTTAAATGGAAAAATTAACTATGCCATAAGCTTCTCAAGCACAAATATGCTGTTTCAAAAAAGAAATTATCAAAATCGGTGCAGCATGTTTTGCGCCAAAGCGTTACAAGGCATTTCCAAATAAGCAATTTTCATGCAAAAGTTGAATCAAATCAGAGAAATTCATGTTCCCAAAATTTTTTGATTTTCTTAAAGAAGTTTAATAATGCCTATTGTGTATTTGCTTATTAATTACGAGAATTCAATGGTGTCTTAGTAGGAGAAATGAATTATTTTCTTAACATTAATTTTTTTTAAATTCAATTCAAAATTGCAAAGACACTCAAATATATTACTTAAAAATAAAAACTAGAACAACATCACAGCACTTAAGTAAGAGGATAAGCAACAAAAAATGGAATGCAAATTTTTGTATGTTGCTTTGCAATAGCCTATTCCTACAAAAAAATTTAACCTTAAATAA
Source organism: Tricholauxania praeusta (assembly GCA_949775025.1). Taxonomy (NCBI): domain Eukaryota; kingdom Metazoa; phylum Arthropoda; class Insecta; order Diptera; family Lauxaniidae; genus Tricholauxania; species Tricholauxania praeusta. Next base: position 157,718,914 of record OX459029.1, read on the forward strand.
AAAACAAAATATGCAATTAGCTTTTCAAGCACAAATATGTTCTTCCAAAAAAGAAATTATTAAAATCCGTTCAGCATATTTTGCGCCAAAGCGTTACAAACCATTTATAAATAAGAAATTTTTATGCAAAAGTTGAGTCAAATCGGAGATATTTGTGTGCCCAAAATTTTCAATTTAGTCAAAAAAGTTTAGTAATGTCCATTATGCATTTGCTTATTAATTTCGAGAACCCTATGAAGTTCCAGTAGGAGAAATGAAATGTTTTTCAAACACAAAACTTATTGAGAGGCATACATTTTTCCATTAAATACAAAATATCAAATAAATACCTGGAAATTTTACAGAAATTCTACAACTTTTGAGTCTTAATAATTAAAGTGCGTTGTGCTCACATAATAATTAACATCGAACATTGAAGCTGCTAACCATATCAGAAAAAAGAAGAACACTAAGTTCAAGTCTAATGATTTTATTGAAAAACCCCATATAAAGATTTTTACGCAAGAAACATAAGCATATTCGTTGATCAAAACTTTTCTTGCAACAACCGTTTTAAGTTGAAATCAAAATATATGTTAAGTGAAATGGCAAATATTCAAATGTTTGTGAAATTTTAAAAAGTCCTTTTTATACATAATCCTTTTTTTTTTTTGTGGGTAACCTAACTGACCAAAAACAAAATTCACATTATTTAAACAAAACCAATTTTTGAACATATTTTTATCGTTCCCATACTCTCTAATTTTTGTCCTTTTTTTACTCCTCTTTTCGATTCATGCATATTAAATTATCTGCACCTAAGCTATAGACATTTTGGGCGTTTTTTGTTTTGTTGTTGTCATTTTAGTATTTTATTTTTACCTTATCCAACCCAATGTGAAATTTGTTTTAACTGATAAAAAAGTTAACTCTATTAAAAGTTCCTCCTTTCAACTTCGCTTTAAAGTTGGTGCATAAATTTCCGCTAAAATACTCATCTCGTTGTGTGTGTGTATGTGTGTGTGTGTGTGTATGTGAATACAAACATTTTTCTACAACTTTTAAGGTTCTTTGCTGTTATTTGTTTTACTGTGTGTCGTAGGTATCTTTTGTGCGACATATACACATGGGAGTTGTCTGTATATGTGTGTGTTTTATATATTTGACTGTTTGTTTGTGTAAAAATTACGTGTATTTTTTTGACTTTGTTGGCGAAATATTTCTTTTTTTTTTGCTAATTAACTCAACAACAGCAGTGGGAGAGAGAGAGAGAGAAAAAAATTACAGCTACAACTTCAACGTTTCCGGCAGCGTAGGAGTTATATTTATCGGTTTTGTATTTTTGATTTCTTTAAATTTTCCCTTTCATTAAAATTTTTAGTTAAATTAAACATTTTGCAATACTTATTTTCCATATTTTCCGGCTTTTTTAGGGCTTTCAAATATTGTTTTTGTTTTAAGCTCCTTTGCGGTTTGTGTTTTCAAAAGCTTCGTAAAGTTCATTGGCTTCAATTTTTTAGTGAAAATAATTTGCTATCATTGACATAGCAGTGGACACAGACAATAAGAGGATTACTCTAGTTATGCTCTAATAATTTTGTTGTTATCATTATGATACCCATCTTTGATTTCAGTTTTTATCAAAATTTGGTTTGTACTGTTATTTACTTTAGAATTGATACATAGAAATATCCTTCAATAAAACTTTTTCTTATCTGCAACAATAATTTTCTTGAATTAAATGCATAAGCAAATTAAAGCATTCAATTTCATAATAAAGTTCTTAAACATTGCATTTTTACTAAAACTTTGAAGAAAAGCAGTTTTTAACATATATTTCAAGTCGATATAATGTGAAAAGTTTTAAGAAATCATTTGGCTCAAGCAACATCAATCTTTTTTTGATTAAGAATATGTTAACAACCAAAATATTCATTGTTTTGCATTCAAAATATCCTTCTGAAAGTTCTGAAAATTTCAGTTTAAATTTACTCATCTGAGGAAAGCAAAAAGTAAAGTTGTGCTGTTCTTGCTAACGACAAAAGAATATCTGGATACGAGTACATGTTTATTAATATACATTTACATATTTTACAAATTATTTGACAGTAAGAGTAAGAGTTGTTTTGCTAAAAATTTGATTTTGTGGTAATTTCAGGTTCTTAGTAATTTTCGTTGTTGTTTTTAAAATCTGTTAAGAAGATTAAAAATAAGTCTTTATTTAAAATAACTGAAAGGTTTTTAGCAGAAATGGTAAATAGTACTTTGAAATATGTCACCAAATTTCAAAATAAAGTTTATTTAAAGTTAATTGTTTTAAACAGTATGAATGTATAGCAGCTAAATACGTCATGAATTATTATTTTTTTTTTTCGTAATGTTACCCAAACTCTATGCCGCTTCAGATTTTGCAGCCATCTGTGTAGAAAGTTTATTTTTCACCAGATTGCTGTATAGATTTGAAAACTTGATTTAAAAATATCTGATAAGATTTGAGTTGTATGGAAGACTTCATGGTAACTTTTTGTGCTCCTAATGGAACCCTTTGATCTGGAAATATGTTGTGTGAAGCGACAAAAGGAAGATAAACTGCCTTGACCTAAATGGTAAAAGATATGTTAAACGTCGAAAAGGGGTATACTTCATTTAATGAGCGGAAAACCGGCATGCGTTTTAGCGAATTGTTTGCGACTTTTCCTCTGCTGAACTGTCACCAATAGGTTATTGCGTGAAATTCGTCCATGGAGTTCAGCCTCAACCAATCGAAAAACTATAGTTTGTTTGGATATTTGTGCATCGTATTGATCAATTATTTTGCGTTGGATATCTGCAGCAGTCTTTCGAGGATTCAATTTTGCCTTGCGCACAATCAGGCGATCCCTGTACCCAGAAGTCTTACGAGGTCTTTTTTTGCAAAGAACATTTTTTACTGTGTCATGCTCATTGAAATGATCAAGTGCATTGAATACCATCTTTGTTGCCATCGCCTGATATCTTATGGCCATCTTTTGAAGCTCAACAATTAACCTACGCATGGCCGGTATACAACTTTTGGCCACAACCCATGATCACGGATATGTTTATAAGCAAATTCAGACAAAAAGTGTTCTTAAAAGTCATAAAAATATCGTTTTTGCAATCTTTTATCAAGTTTTTCTTTTATGTTTTTGCAAATTATTTTTTTGTTTCCAATTAGTTGACTTTGTCAAATCTGAGGTTTGAGCAGAAAATCTCTCATAAAACTTTTGCATGCTAAGAATTTGAATTGAATAATGTTGTTTTTTTAATCTTATATGTCCCATATTTATACCATGTATAAATTTTCTGGCACACATAGAAAACTAAATGAGAAAAATTACCAATAACACAACGAAACATTTTGTTTCCAATTAGTTGTCAACAGCTGTATGCCCCTAACGCTGCATTGCAAATCATTAGCTTAATATCATTATAACGCAAAAACTACTCAATAGAACCTTGTTTTGTGTCCTAGAGAAAAAAATGAAACCATGCTTTAAGTAGGAATCCCAGGTTCCTTTATTTTAATTAACCTTTCTACATTTTTTAATGTTACCTTCAAAGGCGATAGAGTTAAGTGGGCAATAAATTCTTTTGCTCCTTGCCTGAAGCTGATATGATTGCGCCAGCACAAATACAAAAGATGTTAAGTGTTGTGCTTTCATACCTTGAACTTTAGTCGGCAATTTAAAATGGGGTTATATACCCAGTTCAGCACCTTGAACATGTGCCGCCTGAGATGAAGAAGCAATTTGCCGAGAAAGTCTTAGAATTTTCATTAAAAAAGTAAAAATATATTAAGAAAAAGTCAGCACAAATGACCCGTCTCAGGTTTCGATGCGTTCAGAAAATATAAAGGGTAGCTGTAAAGAGACTGTTTGGCGCTCAGATCTAAAAAATCAAATTTTCAGACTGCTCAAACTCTAAATCGGCCTCGAAAAGCACAGCTGCACACCTTAGGGCTAATGAATTGGCTAACGTTCATTAAAATTCTTAATCCTGCCGACAGAGTTCCATTTTCTGCAAATGAAATATCAGCACTTTTGTTAAGGATGTGAAACCTAAAGTTTTTATGTTGTATTGCGAAGCTGAGGTTTATTTCTAAGTATAATTTATTCATTAGAAAACATCAGTATTTTCTTATATTTACAAAATGTATCAAACTCAAATTATTAACACATTCTGGGTTAAAATATCAAATAAATAATTTTTAATTTATAAACAAAATTATCTACAACTCACCACACACTTATGTGGTTTTAAATGACTGCAACAATACAGCATTGCCTGTACCTATGTTTGTGAAAATAATGCAATTAAAATTCATTTAATTGTCGTAGCTTTGTGTTAATTTACAGTACAATATAATGATATTTCAATTAATTGTTATTCATACTAAGGCAAATAAGAGCGACACTAACAACAACAACAACAAGAAAAATTGCAGCAATTTGCTGTAATTTGAACGTGGCCGTAATTGAATTACGACAAAAAGTGCCACTCAACACAGGTGACTAAAGAAGAAAAGAATTAAAAATTAAAACATTTTATGTAACAAGCTACATAATTAATCGGCACATAACCATATAAACACACACACACACACACAAACATTTTTCATATTAACGTGGACCTTTTTTTGATGCAGCATCAAGAATACTGAAAAGCACTGTGAGAAATATCTGCTTAAGAATATTAGTAATTTGCTGCTTAAAATTTTTCGTCTTTTGCTTGCAATTGATACAATTTCTGAACAAAATTCTGTCAGTGTATGCACGCATACAGACTGCCAATTCATGGCGTAGAGTTTTGGGGCGCGGCGCACAAATTAAATAAAATGACTCGAAATTTGCTAATTGAATGCATGCATGAGTTGAAACTTGAATTAAGTCATAATTGCCACATTTAACCAACCGCCACCACCAACGCCGCCGCCATAATTTACCGCATACACGTGAGTGCCCAGTAAACATTTGGAACAATGTTGTTGTTACTTATAAGTTCCAGGCGTTGCATATAAAACTTCACTGGAAAATTTGCACAGCTATTGATACTGATGACGTCATAATATTTCGATTTCTATCACAAACTGTTGCTTGACATCAGCATATTAACAACACTGTCACAATTCAAAATGTTTACTGGGTTCATGCTTGTGCACGCACGCATACACCGTCTCTATAGTAGTCACTTAACAATCATTAACATCAGCGTCAGCAACAGCATAATCCTCATCATCATTATCAACTAGCAGCGCTGACTGACTGTAGTAGCCAACCAGTCAGCCAACAGTGAACCAACCAACCGACCGACCAGTGACTTAATGAGTTACTTGTGCGCAAGATAACGTTGGTCGCTGGCATTAAAATAAAGTATTTCCGTTTCCGGTTTAAATATTTTATGTTCAGATTTTTCTTCGTTCACGGTGAAAAATGGTCATTTATGTGAATGAAATAACGCACTTTTTGCATGATATTAAGACATTCACATGTTCACATGCTGATATGCTTATTAACAAGATTTGTTTGCTAAGAAGCTTATCAATCTACAACAAAGTATTTTGTTTAATTATAACGACAAATCAACGGAGTTCATAGTCGTATTAAGATGAATTTTTTAAATCGTGTGTAATTAATCTGTATGAAAATAATATTTTTTTGGAGTCCTAAATTTAGTGAATTAGATGAGTGTGACATACTTCACAAACTTTACATATTTTACATAACTTTCCTCACATAATTTACATGCTTAAAGTACTGTACAATTTCTACATTTTTTGATGTGTTTCGGAAATATTTGACTTTCTTATAGTTTTTTGATTTAAATCGACTTGTACGACGTATCCGTGCACTTTGACATAGATATTTCGATATATTCGTACCTATATTGATGGTATGTTTTTGATTATTTTCGACAGTTTTGGACGTTGTTCGACATTTAACGAATTCTACGATAGTTATAAATAAATTAATTTTTACGATACTCTTGAAAATTTACCAAACTTATTTGACTTTTCGCTACTTGCTTGAATTTTTCAAAGTTCATTGATTTTTTTGATCTCTTTTGACTTTTTCAACATAAAGACTTCTTCAATTTTTATCAATATTTTTGACATATTGCAAATTTATTAACTTATTATTATAATTCAACTGCTTTTATTTGATATTATTTTTCATTATCCGATTTTTTGCCATTTGTTGGTCGTTATTGATAGAAATTATCGACACGTATAGAGTTTTTCGACATATTTTGACACTTTCAAAAGTATATGTTGACTTTGACATTTCATGACTTTTTTTGATTTCATTCAAGTTGTTCGAAATTTTTGTAATACACAAATGTTCGACTCATTTAACACTACATGACTTTTTCAAAAATTGGAATCAGAATCAGAATAACAAGTTATTTTTATAAATAACTTGACATTTTTATAAATATCTTGTTATTTTTATGAATATCTTGTTATTTTTATGAAAATCAACTGACTCGACTCGGGTGTCGGCATTGCAATGCATATAGCTCCAAAACGGCTAGGTGGACCACTATCAAAATTGGCACGAAGTAAAGGGTTTTTCAATAAGAGCGCTACAAAAGCTTTTTTAAATAAAACAAAAACGGTTTGGGATATCAATGAAATTCTTTATTCTTGTAAAATAACATTCGATGGCATTATGTATGGAAATCAATTTCTTTTGCATGGCCACCACGGGCACGCCTGCAGAAGTTCAGAAGCTGAACCCAATTTTCGACGGTTTTCAAGCATAAATCGGCCGATACTGCTGCAATTTCACGTACGATATTCGTACGAAGTTCATCAATCGTCGCTGGCTTGTTGACATAGACCATAGACTTGACGTAGCCCCACAGGAAATAGTCTAACGGCGTCAAATCGCACGACCGAGGCGGCCAATTGACTGAGCCATTTCGTAAGATAACACGTTCACCAAACTTGGTTTTCAATAAATCGATTGTGACATTCGCTGTGTGACTTGTGGCGCCGTCCTATTGGAACCACATATTGTCCAAGTTCATATCATCCAAGTTGGGCCAAAAATATTCGGTTATCATTGAGCGGTAGCGATTCCCATTCACAGTAACGTGCCGGTCTTGATCATCACGGAAGAACTACGGCCCATTGACGCCGCCGGCCCATAAATCGCACCAAACCGTAATTTTTTCGGGATGCAATGTTGACTCATGGAGTACGTGTGGATTGCTGCCTGGCCAATAACGCATATTTTGCTTAATGACGAAGCCATTCAGCCAGAAATGAGCTTCATGGCTGAAGATGATTTTTCGATGAAAATATGGATAATTTTCAAGTTGTTGCTCAGCCCAATTCACGAACATACGACGATTCTGGTGGTCAAGCGGCTTTAGTTCTTGCGTCAATTTGATCTTGTAAGGATGTAGGCAAAGATCTTTTTGCAAAATTCGCCACAACAACGTCACAGAGATGCCCAACGCTTGAGAACGACGTATGAGAGACTTAAAAAAATTTTTTGTCAGGCGAACACTGAAAAAAACGATAGACAAAAATATTTCTCATTTTTTCAAGTGCACTCTTTTTTTTTTATTTTTAAAATCCAATTATGAGGTTAAAAAGGCCAATAAATGAAGTATAGAATCCAGTGGTTGATTTATTTTACCAGACTTTTTTTAAGCTGAATAATGGCATTTGAAGTAGTACATACCTTACGACTTCTCAAATTTTCAAAGACTCATATTATGTAAGCCAGTGTTGCCATTGTAAAAATATTTTGTTTCGGTGTCGAGGACATATACAGGTACAACATATTCAAATATATCTGAAAGTGGAAACATGAACCCCATTTCTCCTGTCCGTTTCGCATGAAATGCCCGATGTGTCGCTATTTGTTTTATATATGAAAACAGAACTAGAATGTGTTCAAAATAAAATCCTTTTCAGAAAATGAGATATTTTTTTTTTAAGAAAAGTAAATCATTATTTTGACCTAAGCCTTTTGACTAGAATTCCTAACTTAAAACTAAGACGCATATTAGAAGTCAATTTAAGACTTGAGTCCTCGCAAAATTGAGAACTTTTGAATAAGTTTTTGTAGACTTTGAGTTGAAATTGATGCGAATTTATACAAGATTGCTGTAATTTACTTCATGTTGAACTGAATTGACCTCAGGCTTGACTTTTTTTTATGATAAAACTAAGCTTGATTTAAAAAATCAATCGCACTAATTTAATTTCGAAGTATTTTGCCATTTTCTCTTCAATTTTGCATTGAATTTGTTCCGTATGTATAATTTGGCTTCAACAAAAAGTTCTAACCCTCACAATTCAAACAAATTAACAACAAAATTTAATCATTTCATTAAATTTTGATACCTTATTTTAATTTTATTAAAATTACACACTTGCGGTTTAACCGAAATTTACGGTTTCATTAAGTGATTAACAAAAAAATTATTTAAAATTAATGATACCAAACCCACATGTGTGTAAGTTTGTTAGCATCATTTTTATTGCGTAGAAATAGCAGGTGTGCGTATAGCAAATGAAAAAAACCCCTGAATTTCATTAAATTATTTGAAAATTAAAAAGGGTATCTGGAACAATTTTCGTTAATATAAATTGCCATAGGTGAATGTGAATCCTATGCTGAGGCTTTCAGTATTTTCTGAATTAGCAAATTGACAACAGCAGAAAAAATGATGAAACTTCTTACTTGTATACTATGGTTTAATTCAAATGAAAAACTTTCATTAATAAAAGAAATTTTAATTACTCAAAAATGTAATTTCCTTTGTGTTCATTATTTCCTTAAGTAAAAATTTCCCATTCATAGAATTTTCAAAGAGACAAACTTTCAAATTCCTTGTTTGTTTTTACCAAAAAAAATTCCTCACAAGCATGTGCAGAGTAATGGTCACTTACAATTCATTGAATATTTGTAAGTGACATCGTCTGAGTTATTACTTTTCAATAAACTTTGGCCCAGTTTGAAATGTAAATCTGTCGGCACAAACATTCGTACGTACATATGTATTTGCCAAATACATACATGGCCATTAATAAAAGAAGCCTTGAGTGCATCGACAGAAACAGCAGCAATAACCACTAAGTTACACAAAAAGTAACCAATGCCATCGCACACACACACACAGCACACAGACGTTGAAATATTGAGTGAAGAATTTTGTAAACAGTCAGGGATACCAAAGATCACAGTTTGTTATTATCTTTTATTGTGTATGTGAAAAGTTACCATGTGTTTTGAAACTTTAATAATTCTTAAACTTTTTTAGTAAAATTTATTAATTTAAATGTTCCATCTGTTCACATGGGGCAGTTTCATGAAAGTTTTGGTAGCATTTAATCTCACTTACTTTTTAATATATTAAAAATTATAAATTTTTATTTTTTTATTGAAACTTTTGCATTAGTGAGTCAGGACTTTGGGGGTCTTTAGCCTGTAGTATACTTATTAAATTTTATAAGGCTTAATATTAAAAGTCAGTTTTTTATACATAAAACTGAGCTACTGGTAACCCTAGAGAAATAAGAAGACAAAAAGGATGAGGGAAATAAAAGTGCCATGCTTGTTGTGCAGTGATTACGCAAATTATTTATCTTTCACTGGCAGCAACACATGATAAAACTTGCACTCTTAACCAACTCAGTCCATTCATTTATACAAAAATTTACACTCAAACCATATAGTTGTATACAGTCCCAAGTGTGATGACGAAAAATCAAAACTCCCACTTTTAATCCAATTATATCGAGAACCACATCAATATTTAAGCCACAGCTTTACATGAGAGCAAGCGAGTTCGGATGCAGTGAAGTAAAAGTAACTAAGCCGGTCTTTTGCATAACTTTCAATCATTTTTTTAATGATTTAATCGGTGTCTACTGTATACGATACTAAGTGACATAATGGGGTGGATGCCATATCAAAAATTAATGTATATGAGATTTTTAAATATTTTTCCTTTTCAGCTTTGATCATCATACTGTTAATTGCGAAAAATCCAGTTAACTGTGAAAAATAAAATAATTTTTCAATTAATAATAAGCAACAACACTATCTTTTTCAGTTAAAAAAAACTACGTAAAAATGACTTACAATCTCTTCAATCCATGACAGGAAATATAGCAATTCTATGTTAAATTCTCTGAACAGAAATGAAAACAATTACTTTATACCCTCATTTCCAGATGTGCACAAGTACTAAGCTGTAAGCTTTAAAAAAAGGAAACCAACAAATGCAGAAAAAAACGAAATAACTGCAACTTACAAAGTAGAACACCAAGAAATCAAAACATAAAAGTAATAAAAAAAAACTTATAAATAGAGAAGATCAAAGCAAAAGCGAAACGAGCGAATAACAAATAAAAAATCAAAAGGATTAAATCAAGCAGCAAGTTGCATAGAATTAAAATCAAGCTACCGTTAACTTCAAGGAAATCCACACTTTTGTGTGGTAGTAGACGACAAGAGCAACAACATTGAGGAAAATGGCAAAAATGAAATGTAAATGCAGATCAATAAACGATGTATTTTAACAACCGGTTATTTATTGGAGTTTAAGGAAATATTGAATGAAAATTATACAATAGAAGCAAAATAGGCATATACCATTTTTGTCCATTAAAATATATTTAAAAAATTGATTTCGAATTTAATATTTAAGATTTATTTAATGTTTATAAACATTAGCAGTTCATCATACGACATGTATACCAATATGTTATGGTATCAAAATTAAATACTTTCGTGCGGTAGAAATTTCAGTTTGACAAAACAGCACAAAAATTAATTGTCGATTCGCATTCTTAGTATGAAAAGTACCACACAGCAAGTCAGCTCTTAATGCCATTTGCAATTTATTGGTTTTAGTACTTGACGTAAAATATCTTAGCTGGGATATGATATAAGCTACAAAGAAATAGTTTCTTTTGTAAATTTTCATATGGTTTACAAATAGCACAAGTTTGATCAAAGGCTGCGCTCTTAAAATCAGACCATGAGCGTATTAAAAATAGAAAAGAAAAATTACTCATGCGACATGGTAAGAAAAGAATTAAAGAATCGCAACATTTTCTTATATCAAGTTTTGTTACTTAATTTTCATGCTGTGAAATGCGTTGGTTTTTTGTTAAGATTCTTTAGTTTTTGTTTGGGTCAAAAAAATAATTGAAATTGATGTCTTCGAAGGTAATGGTTTGATGTAGAATTCTTTCTATATCAAAGTTTTACCTAAATTTATTCTCTTTCCTTAACATTTCTGATTTTCTCAAAATAAGTTTTTAAGCCAAAACTTCTATTGTAACTAATAACATGATAATAAAATCCAAATAGCAGTCTTCTGTCCTCATCTACAAATGCAAGCTTGTTCAATCAATAACAACTTGAAAAAAGCCTTATCCAAGAAAAATTTTAAGACAACATCGCTATAGAATTTCAATATTGGTTGCATTTTTATGAAAACTTCGCATTTCAGTTACCAAAATACTTTGTTACATCACTTTCTGCAACTCAACACAACCACAGTTTATTGCTCTTTTGAAATGCATAAAATTCCATCGAACAAAATAGTAATGTTTAATGCAAAGAAACATGTACATTGTACATGCTTCTTTGCATCTACAAACAGCATGGGATAAAGAAGAAAATATCCGAGAATGCTGAGGACATTAAATAGCAACAACTACAATAATAAATCTTTGACTGCAACACGATAGCTTCAAGTCACATTTTTCAAGTGTGCAACAAACTTTACTGGAGCATTTGCTGTCGCAGTGAGTTAAGTTACTAGTTCGAGTGAAAAATTCAAAGTGATAGCTGAAAATATCCACAAAGAAATAAATTTATTATATACATTTACTAGAGAAACCGTTTTTGTACTTTAGTTGATTGAAATTGGTTTTCATGAATATATGTATGTTAAAAAAAAGTCACTACTTTTAAAATATTTTCAGCACAAATTCGTGGAGAAAAATATTGATAGTCTTCTTATGCCTGAGTCAAATAGTTCTATGTGTTTAATTAATTAATTTTTCTTTGTGTGCTGAAGTTATGTATTAGGCCTTATTAAAAATATTGTTGAATTACTGAATGATTGTCGTGTTTTGAGTGACCTTTTTAAAATCGTGATGTTGACGAAAAACAAAATTTATGCAAATAATGCAAGGAAATGTATTCAAATTTGCATCAAAGCTGTGCAACGAGATAAGTGTTTGATACCTATTTCGAGTTTGCTTCAAAGTTATCTAAAGAAATATATTTCGGATATATTCGCTGATATATTTATTACAAGTAGTTGTAAGAAAACATATCCTACATGCAATATTTTCATATGCCACCTGAATTAATTGTTCATCATACGACATGTGTGAACTTGATTTAAATGTTTTTTATTTCAAAATAATTTTGGCGAAGCTATTAGACGCTTAAGATGATAAACTGTGGATATTCAAAACCAGTGAAGGTATTTATCAAAAGCGCAATGCTCCACATTTGTCTCTTAAAGCCTGCGAAGACATAAAATTTCCTCACAAAAAATTCCATATAGCGCTGCTTACCTTAACCCCTAGAATTTAGTTTTGTTGTTATTTTCACACTGACAATAGTAAAGAAAGAGAGACACATATAACGCAGACATGCGAAAAAATGACAATATGCAGCCACACTAATGTACATAAGTGATACACACATATGATATCTACACGCTTGTGTACGTGTTGCGGTTCATGTTTGCTTAGGTATTTCTGACCCAAATAAATGTGCAGGTGTGCGCGAGCGTTCTGCTCCGTGCATAAGCAAATAAGTGTGCATGACTCTGTGTATAGTTTTGTATATATTTTGTATTTGAGTGTGCACATATTATGCCACATGTTAATTTGCTAATACGATATGCGAGGTGTTGAAAAATAAAAAGGCAGAATTTTCACGTTCAAATTTTCATTCCCGGCAGCGCAAGCAGTAGACTTCAGGTTTTTTTTATTTTTTAGTATTTTGTGACAGTCATCGTAGGATTTTAGTATGCGAGCATCATGAGATAACATTTCTTTGGAATACAACTTTTATTTTATTTACATGTTCACACCTTTGGATTTGCAAAATTATGCATGCTTGGGAGTTTGTAAGTAAACTTTCAATGAAATTCTTTAAAGATTGGTGTAAATGTTAAGTGTTAAAGGGTACTTTACTGTCTCAGATATACTCCTGTAGCTGTTAGCTCTTAGCTCAAATTTAATATAGCAGAGTTGAGGTATCGATCCTAGTATGACTGCTTTAAAATAATGTTTGAAAAAGTCCACTAAAACATACTTGAAGTCTTTTTTCCGAAACTAACACATCAATTGCTGATTTGGAGTAGAAATTCAAGTGACAAAAGATCAAAGAAACAACGAAGACTTAAGTTATTGATATATGAATGCTTTTGGAGAAATAGTAGGCAAACTGCTTCCCAGCTAACTGAGGTTTTTGACAACGTATTTTAATAATTATGTCGTATTTTTGTAACAAAAGAGAATGTGTATATTTTTTAATTAACTAAATGTTTTATTGTGTAGATTATGATAGAAGTTTACGTATAATTTGTCAAAGTATTGATTTGAGTTGAGCAATGTTTGAATTAGTGCACATTTTGTCCCGTATTTTACGTTGACTTGACAAAGCATTTTAAGTTTTTTCATAATTTAATATATTATCTTGCGTTACGAACACTGCTCTGCTATTGCTTTTGTATTCATTATCCATCCAATATATCAAAAAAAACAAGCGATAACATTTTATTAGTAGCATTCTGACAAGCAAAAAAAATTAGTAGCAAAAACATATCGTATATAAAATAAATTGCTTTAATTTCGCTAAAAGCTTTTGCAGACAATATCAGTTAAATTATACCACAAAAAAATATAATTGAATTCAATACCCGCAAACATGACGTATGAACAACATTTAATTTTGTGTACACAATAGAAAATTAACGTTCATCATACGCCATGTGTACCATTAATGAAGTATAAAAGTGAGCTGGAAATTGTTTAAGGCTTCCTTTCCTTCCCTGTATTACAAATATTTGTAAAAAAAAATATATTTCCTAAAGAATTTCAGCAATTTGCACATGCCATTCAACACACCCATCTACCCATGAACTTTAAAAATGACAATCAAATCGATTGATTTTGTAATTTTATACGTCAATTCATCAAAATTGAACTCACACACACATGAGCACTGGCGCAAGCACATAGGCATTTTAAAAGCACTCCCACAAAAATGTGATATCTACACAGACAGAAAGACGGATACAGCAATATAAAGTGTTGCTTACGCATTTCAGACAGCAGCAGACAAAGGACATCCGCTCATCATTGTAATCGAACTTCCTGCTTGCCTGCCTGCAGTAGCAATTTCGTTTTATTTGTTTGTTGCTGTTGCTGCTCCTGCTATTTTTTTGTTATGCACAATTGTATGCTCTACCTTTTTTTTGTGGCTTCGTTATTTTGCTGTTTTGCTGTTTACCTCCCAAGCTGCCACGCAACTTTTAAAAGAAATTCCCTAAGCTGAGCTTTTAATTTCCCCTGCGTGTTATGTTACTTCTCATTTTTCGTCACGAAAATCAAATTTTCGTGCTTTTATTTTTGTTTTTTTTTTTGTCTGCTTTGCTCTTTCATTTAAGTTTTCATCTGATTTTGGGGTTTTTCTTTTTTTTTGTCTTTGTATCAGGTCACGATTTTGTCATTTGAATTTTCTCAGTTGCTGATTGTAGTTTTACGTTTTGCACGTTTTACTTTAACTGCTGAATTTGTTTGGTCCTTGCTTGTTGGACTTGTTATTTTGCTCTTTATCTTTGCTGTTTATTTTTATTGAAGATTTATTGTATTTCCATAAAGTTGCTGTGGTTATTTATGGAAAAATCGATCTGAATGATGGAGCTATAGCAGGAAAGTGAAGTGCACTAAATGCGGAATAAAGTTTGGCGGGCAATTTTGAATTAGCAGTGTTATTTAAAATTAAATAAGTTAATGAATGCACTGAGTTAATTGTGAAGTAGTTTCTTTAAAGTATTGAGCTTATAATTTTTTGGAAGCCAATATCTAAAATACATATACATTTTTTTCTTGTAAAAACCTAAGAAGCTAAGTTTTGGTTATATTTTTGAGCTGGCCATCAATAGATTTAAAATAATATCATAGAGCATTAAAGTTCCTCTCGACAAATGTTCAAATTATTAGCCTTAGTCACATCGTAGAATAAAATATTGCACTATAAGCATTTGATCAACATGTCGTATGAGCATCCTTTAATACAGAATTCGCAATATTGATTTAAATTTTTCTGCAATTTGAACGCCAAAGATTCTTTTCATAAACAAAAATTTCTGTTGTAAAAACTTAAAGCATTCAAGCTGTCAGTTCAAACTTTCATCTCTTTGAAATTGATAGCTAACACAAATCACTTGCTTACGTAAAATTTGTTTTTATCTTAGAGAATACTTGCAAGCTTTGCGAATCTATAATTTCCCATAAATATCTACTAATTTCACACAATTTGAAGGGTATTATTTAAGACATTTTAAGTTGCTTGTTATTTCTTTTTATACATATTTTATGTAAAAGCAATAATTTTTATCCCGCATAAACGCCAACGCAGCTAAGCAGCAATTCGCTTGCTTTTTCTATCGTTTTTTTTTCGATTTTGGTTAGACAGTCGCCCTCCAGGACATCAATCAAAATTGTACCACAAGGATTATAATCAACCTCTCAAAATGTTGCTGCTGGCAAGAATGTTGCTTAATGCGATGCGTTGTTGATGTTGTTGCTTACTTCTTTTTATGGGTACCTCACTTCAGTACTTTGGGTTTTCGCTGTTGTGAATTTTTTTGTTATATTTCGTTTGTATTAGTGTCTCTCCATCGGAATGTCTTTGGTTTAAAGCTCGAATAATGATAACGATGACAAAGCAAATCGGCTTTCGATGGAAGCAAGCTGTCCTTGAATTATCTAATTTATGTATATAAATGTCACCGATAAAAAATGAGGATATAACAATTCGATAAGAAAATAAAAACAAAAAAAAAAACAATGACATTCAATTGTGCTTCTTACGGATATGTGGGCAGCCTTTCATTTTTAAGATTTTTGTAATTTTTGTAAAGCAACAGAAATTCCAATGTTTTTGCTAAAAAGTAAATGAAAAATATTCTGGGTATAAATAAAGATTAATCATACGTCATGTGTTATGAATAATATAATTTTTTTTTAGCATTTTAACATAAAAAAAAAAAATTCCAGTCTCCATTTTATTTGCTTGACTTTCACTCAGTATATGGTAATAACATTTTAATTTAATTTTTGTAAAGCTAAGCAACAGTCCACCCTAACGCTGTGTGCAGTAAAAATACAAAAAAAAAAAAACATATTTTACGCGTTTCACATAAAATTCAAATATAATCTTATTTCTGTCTTTTATGTCTTCAATATCTTACGCTAAATTTGCCATGATTTCTTTTTTTTCAATATTTTTTTTTTATTTTTTATTTTTGCTTGGTAAACATGCCTTGCATGACATATTTCAATTTACTTCATTGACAGCAGTATTACTTTAACGCAATTATGAGCTGATTATGGACATGATTTCCACTTAGAGTAGTATTTTTTGGAATTTTCCTAAATTTTTCAATGATATACAAAAAAAAATTGCTCATACGTCTATTAAAGCAAATTGTGTTTATGAATTAATGTAGCGCGCATGGTAACGCAGCCATTTGCGATAACTGCATATTATTATAGTGCCATTCATTGTATCTATGATATGATGAGAACTTAGCTACAATTGTATATCACGGTTGAGAAATTTAAGTTTGTTGTTAAAAGCAATTTGGCATGCTCTTTATTTTAACAGTGTTTTGTTTTGAAATGAAGATATGAATAGTGAACTGAGTAAATTTTTTTAAACTGAGTTAAGTTTAAGTTTAAGAGTTAACTTGTGTTAGCATTAAATATATATACTTAAAGTTTTGTTTATGTTTATTTCACGATAATTTATTTCACGATAATTTATTTAAACTGGTTAAATGAAAATCATAAGAATGGAAAATCAAAAATTTTTAGTTTTTACTTAGTTACATTTTTTTTTATTGTGTTAAGCACGCACGGCCCATATTCGGTTGGAATTAATTTTAAGATATTGAATGGAATTTTGTTACTTCGAACTAGAAATATTATGAGCAATATTGGACATCTAGTTGTTCCTTTTCAAACCAAAGGTTATTTGGACACCAATATCTTTTTCCCGCTCCAAATATTTTCAGATATTCAGAATTTTACTCCACGAAATGAAATTAAATAATTAACTTTTGTCAATGTTGGGAAATATAAAATTTTTTTTACAAATCAAGTGTTGTGTAGGTCAAATAGGTTTAGCTCAAAAATCACATTTTCTGATGAGGTGGATTTTCATTTCGGCGGCTTTGTTAAGAAGCAGAAAAAAAAAGCAGGAAATGATTTTCAAGTAGCTAAAGCATCCTCAGAGGGCGACAGCTTGGTGTGAACTGTGCAGTGGAGGCATCATTGGCTCATTTTCCTTCAAAAATACTGCTAGAAATTCAGTTTCGGTCATCGCTGAGCATTACGGAGGCACAAAATCCACCTTTTAATGGGTAGAAATTGAAGACATAGACTTAGACGACTTTTGGTTTCAAGAAAATGGCGTGACATGCCACATATCTCATCAAACAATTGATCTTCGGCAATCGTGTAATTGATGCCTTTGGACTCTTTTTTATGGGCTACCGTAAAATATTGATGTTGTATGAGCACTTTGTCAGATAGTGCCCTAAACTATAAACAACTTCTTTTGCAAAATTTCACTGATCGGATGGAAATGTTTGTTCTCTCAATAAAGCCATGTTTGTATAATGTTTATATGGATATCAAATATTTTTGTTTTAATCTTATTACATTTTTAAAATGAAACTTGGCCCACCAATATAATGTCGGACACAAATAAATTAGTTATGATGAAGGTTTGAGTACAAGTTTGTATGTTATTTATACGCCTAGTTAACTTACATAAATTTAAAAATAAATACTGCTTGTATTTTAAAGCGGCCTTTGATGAAACAAAAGAAACTTGTTAACTAACTAAGTTTCAACAATAAAACTTAAAAAGTTTTGATGCACGTTATATCGCAGCTTTGATATCGCTTTTGGTAATCAGATGTAATAATTCTATTTATGTACTTGTTGAGATCAATTATATTCACGTGACCGTTGGCTTTTATTTAATGAAATTATTTACAAAGTAAAATTTTGTTTGGATCAAAACTTGCGTAGTTTTCAGAATATTAGTAAAACGCCCAGTAAAAATACACATGAAGATTTTAAAGTCTTAAGCTTACGTTCTTTAAAATTACCATACACAAAATGCAACAGATTGGAAAACAAATAATTTTTTATAAAAAAACATCGAGAAATTTGGCATTGTATAAGTTCTAAGCTTAAATACAGCAGATAGCATTAGGTTAGCATAATATAGTTCTTTTGTAAACTGCTGCATTATTTTTCCCAAATACTATAAAACATATATTTTTTATTTTCAGATTTTATGTGTTTTAAATTACTCCAGCATATTAAATAAAAAATGTATTATTTTATATATTAAAAGATTAACTCATCATCCCGCCCAAGCTGTGTCACGCAATTATTCAAAGTCCTTTAACTGCAAATCTTGAAAAAATAATTAACATATCACTCAAACGTCCAGCAAAAAATACATGCATATAAATAAAAAAACGCATAGCATGAAATAAAAAAATTAAGATTTAATTAAAAGGCACACACACAGAAAAAAATATCAAAAAAATCATAAAACATATTTTTTTACAACATAACATGCAATTGTAGCAAATTTTCCACTGCCAGATTTTTCATGTATAAAAAACCAGGCAATTTTGTTTTTTTTTTACTTCAGAAATTTTTCACATTTTCACCATTTTTACTACCTGCTGCAACTTGTGTGAATTTATGATGCCCAAAAATTATTCATAACTGAAAGCGCGCCATCCATTCAATTGTTTTTTGTTTTTCTCCTGTTGAAAACATTTTTTTTAAGGCTAGCGCACCTTTTACTGCTCTTTCATAAGTCAGCAACAGACTTACTTCAGTTTGGCCAAAAAGAAATATGCGCCAAAAAAATATGAAGTTTTTTTGCTTTTTAAACGCAACGCATTTTATTTTTTTTTTCAACATGTTGCTTACGTGGCAATTGTTGACGAAACGGATGTTGGCTGGTTGATGGTGAGTGTTGGCGCGCTAAGAGAACGCAAAAGTAGTTAAAGTGGTACTAAAGTAAAAAAGTTTTCATGTTTATTAACAAAGTTTGCCAGCAGCATGCAAGCAAACACACGCAAAATCAACGCAAATAACTGCAAAAGTGGCACAGCATAAAAACAAAAGAAATAAAATGAAATTCACAGAAAAAAAGTGTTTTCAAAAAAATTAGGGTAAATGCTGTCCGAATAAGCCATAATATTCAGCAAAGTCTTAGTTTCTCAACTCACAGCGCTTTAGTGGACAAAATATAAAACTTTGCTAAAGTAAAAACTTAAAAATTACTGGACGGATCTAATACAGCACACTCACCTTATAAAACTCAAGTTAAACAAAAACAGTAGTCAGTAAAACATAAGTTCAATCAAATAATTTATTCATGTTTACAACTAGCAGTCAGCACTGTTTGCAACATTCTTTGACTGGCATAAAACATTCACATAAATAACATTAATTCAAACATGTCAACACATGTTTCCGTATAATAATTTAACAAGTTTTTATGAGCGCAAAAACTTACAAAACTTCATAGCAATATCCAGTAATGCGCTATTGGATATTGATGCGCATCATTAGTCAAAATAAAAATAAAAATCTAAAAATTGATATCAAAAAGTTTGCTGCGCTTCTTTCGAGTGTCGTCCTTAAAATCGACACACAACAACCAGCAATGACAACAAAAACAAATAGCAACAAAAACTGCACGAAAAAAATTCAAAAGGTTATTGCTGTCAAACTTTAGCAATTTGTGACATACCATCACAATTGATATTTGAACGTCATTACACTAAGCGCATATTGTGTATCACAAACATTAAAAATTACACTGGAAAGTTTCGCTATTATTAATAAAGTTCTGTTAATTTATTTTCAGTGCATTAAAACTACAATGTGTGATCTTAGCAAATAAGGTATTTTATGCCCTTGGTTTTTAAAACACTAATCAATATGTTAAGTGAAAAAACCAATTAAGAGAAAATTAATTGTTTACTGATTTCATTATAAAAAAATAGTCGTGATATTTGAGTTATCACAAATATGGCTGTCACTTAGGTGAACCCTTAGACGAAGATATTTCAAAGAAGTTTTATTTCCGAAAAATAGTTCTACCTTCAAATTTAAGAATGTTGCAAGAACTTCAACATTTTTGAATTTTATTTTAAAATTTATACTAAAAAAAAAAAAATTTTCATACGTCATGTAAACTTGATAAGTTTTTAATCAATTGTGGCTCAGTTTTAAGCCAGCCACTTACTAAATTCAGTTTTATTGTAGAGAAATTTAGTATAAAAAAAGTTGTATGAGTAGTTGAGTTCTCATCAACATCGAAACTGAGTGATTTCAATTCTAACTTTTGCAGCATGCTTAAAAAATACCTGTCTTTAAAAGACCGGAAAAGTTATTTTGATTTAAAATTTTTATATTTTAAGAACATTAATAACAGAAAATTAATTAATATCATTACAAAAATGAAATGATCACAGAAACAGAGGAATCCTAAACTTTTGAATACTGTTTTTAACTTTTGACTTCAAAAAGTTTTTTAGCTCAGAAATTGCTAGGTTGTAGTGGTTTTATTTCTAAGTGGCCATATATTAAATTCAGCATTTTTATAAGGGACCTCAGTATCAATTAAAATGTTTAAGTTATTGAGTTCTGTGAAACATCGGCAATAAGATTTTTCATTCCGAAGCAATAGTAATATGGATATTGCCTTCATTTATATTTCACATTTTTCTGCTATAGTTTCTAACATTTATTTGCACATACTATATTTTAATATAATAAATTTTTTATTTAATACGTAACTATGCCCATTTGAATTTATTTCAAAAATAAAAGAAAAAGTATTGAAAATCAAAGGAACAGTATTAACGCAATAAAAGACCAAGAGCATAGATATATTTTGAAAATAATTTTCTCCATGTAAGCGCACATAAAATTTTGTGTCTTCACCAAACAACAACTAAGCCAATACCCTTGCCATTTGTCTAGATATAACATATGGCAGTCATTAATCATTGCATAGACAACAAATAAAATGGGCTATAAATTGAATGAAGCGAACATTTTTATTTTTTACTTTCAAATATGAAAAAATTTCAGTATACCTTAAATTGACCTCTTTTGAGTGTAGTTTCAAGTGATATATGTAAAAGGGTAGAGGTTAAGCACATTCATTAATATTTTTACCATTATTTGCATATCCACAATTGCATAGACAAATATAGCAATGTAAATGATAGGATTTTAAATTTACTACCACAAATATTTGCTACGTTATGACATACTTAGATATTCATAGATTTTATACATTTGATGCATTGATATTGAAATTGATTTTTGTCATGAAATTTTGAACTGATTTATTTGAAATGATATGAAATATTTGAATTGAAGACTTTTTTTTATAAAATTTATATAAATGTCGAGTGTTTTTCTGCATGCAACTAGTATGTGCATATTAAAAGCAAATATATGATAAGTGCTTTGTAAGGACTATGAGGAGATAAAGTAAATGGACATGGAAAGTGAAAGTCATAGGAAACGAAAATAATAATATGTGCTTTGGTTTTGATACATCTGCTCAAATAATATTAATTTTTTTTTTTTTGGAAAAATATTTACCAAAAATTTTTGTTAAGGATCTTTTAAAGAATATTGATGGCTCAGTGTAGAAGTAAGTAATATGTTTAGGTGATTTCCATATTTTATTTGAATTTGAATTTTAAACTTAAAAATCATTGAAAGAGATTTGTTTTGATCTGAACTTTCTTGTATATTAGTGAAAAAGTTTTTGTAAGTTTTCCAGAAATACATTCACCCACACCAAGTGAGTTTTCATTCCCCACGTTGATATGGCGCTTAAAGTGAGACAAATGATTTATCTTGACAAAAAAACTCTAACGAAACAAAAATCCACTAACTATGCAATTCATTGAAACATACGATGCTGTGAGGCATGATAAACTATTAAATAATGCCGAAAATTTAGTATATTACTAAGTTCTTGAAATTTTTCAGAACTATTTTTTTGAACCATAGATGTTATTAGTTTTTTTTTATTTAAAACTTCACTTAAGACTTCTATCAAGTTCAATTTAAACTAAAAGGAATGTGAATTTCATATTTGCTGAAATCTTCTGTCTCCATAAATTTTTTGATATAAATTTGAAATTCAATTGTAAACAAACTTAAATTCAATCAATTTTAAAAAGGTATTCTGGTTTAATTTAAATTCAGACAATAACGCATTTACAGTCCAATGCAATATTTTTGTTTATTATCTGCAGTCTTTAATATCCGACATGGCTTTTGTTATTTTCCATTTGATTGGCAATTACTATTTATATTGTACAAAGTTGTTTTTGCTGTTTAGTTAAAAAAAATACTGAGTTTTTCATTTGGATTGCTATGCAAATATTTGACTCTTTAAATTTGTTATTTTATGCATAAAAAAAGCTATAAAATTTATGCTATAACAATACACTGCAGACACTATGGCATGTGCATAGTAAAATAATATTTGCGAAATTAAATTTAGTAAATTCATAAAATTTAAAATATTTTGAAAACTTAAATGACAATTTTATGTATACTGCTATTATTGTTTCTTAAACAAAATAAATATTTTTTTTTAAAGAAACCAAATTACTGTAAAAGTTATTTTTGCTGTAAAACTCTTATAGGTTATTTAAAATGATAAAAAATCCAATTTAAAGACGACAACTGCACGCTTGTAAGATTTACAAAATTTAATTAATAATAAATATTTTATCTGCTATACTCAAGCATTTCCTGTGTAACTTACTTTATTTATTGCTTTAATCTGTACACATACACGCAATGCGTACAACTAGAAAGGCGCAGAGAGGCACACACACACGCACATACATCAACACACACACATTATATAAAGTGAAAAATTTTATGAAAGAAATACTTAATATTTATGTTTTGACACAATTTCCGACCATAAATTTCATTATCCACAAATCTCATTCAAACGCGCGCACAGACACAATGACACCCACATATGACCGCAGACACAATACTACACACAGCATTGACGCCTCATATATAGAACACAAAGATAGATATAGCACTCATACTTGCAACGCAATTTGGTGTAACACAACAAATCACTTCAACGCCTGCTTTATTAATGATGTCATTTTCTGGCAGACGCTCGCGTTGTTGCTGCTGCAGGCTTTTCATGCAAATATCTCACTTGGCTTTAGAGATATCTTAAAATTTACACATACTAGTGGCTACATTGGGAGAAAAAAAGTAGCAAAAACGCTTATGCTGATTTTGCGCATGTAAGAAACACACACTTTTTTTTTGTTCTGTAACAAAAACGCGTCTATCTTTTCTTTGTCAAGAAATGAAAGAAAATTTTTTTTTTTTTACTTTTATTTTTGTTTCTTTTATTTTTATTTTTGTTAAGCAGCAGATGAAGGCGTTAATTGTGACACAGCAACAAATATGTTAAGCTCCTGCACAGTGTACAAGGTGAGCAAAGAGTCGGAATAAAAACGAAAAAATTGATGTGTTTGAGAATACGAAAAATAAGTCTTTAGTTGTTCAGTTACTGCCACCAAAGAAAAGGGATATTGTGGTAGCACCTTATGCATCCTTAACATAGTTTAAAGAAATCTTACAAAATTATATAGATTTATGTGCACTAGGCCGGGTTGAGTCGTATGAACAATATAAAAAGTTAGACCGACGGGTTCCGCAAAATTAAAGGGACACTTAGAAACGATTCCTGCAAAAATTATTTCAGTAGAGAAAAGAGTCTTAAGTCAAAGTTCATGTAAGTCTAGTCATAAATACAATGACGTGAGGATTACTTGACTTATAAGTCTGATGTAATAACGTGTGATTTTTTTGCTATTTGTTTTTTCAGTGTAAATTTTTTGACAACTTACGCGTGATTTGTAACATTTGTAAACAACAAAAATAATCAGTAAGCTTTGCCATTTTACCATAAATAGACAAACAAATGAACAGCGCTTGATCTAAGATCTAATTATAAATGATAAAATTTTTTATTGAAAAATTTTCTTCAGCGACGAAGCTCATTTTTGGCTCAATGGGTAGGCCACTAAGCATAATTGCCAAACTGGGTCTGAAAAGCAGCCAGAGGCAGTTCAAAAGCTGTCAATGCACCTTAAAAAAATGCACTCTTTGGTGCTCTTTGTGGGCCGGCGGCATCATTGGACCATAGTTTATCATAAAAAATGAAAATCACAACGTTGCAGTCAATGCAGCAAGGTATCGAACAATGATGATCGATCGACCTTTTTTGCACAAAATGAAAGAATTGGAGTTGGTTCACATGTGTTTTCAACAAGATGATGCCACATGCCAAACGGCACGTGATACCATGAACCTATTGAGAACCGAGTTTGGTGAGCAATTAATCTCACGTTTTGGAGCAGTCCATTGGCCGTCAAGATCATGTGAATTGACCCCATTAGACAATTTTTTGTAAGGCTTAGTGAAATTTTTTGTGTACAGAGGCAAAGCAGCCACAATTGCAGTTCTGGAAGACAACATAGCAGCTGCCATTGGTTAGATACCAGCTGAAATGCTGGAAAAAATATGCCAAAATTGAAGGTTACGAATGGACCACCTTGGGCGCAGCCGCAAGCAATATTTATATAAAATAATCTTTAAAAAATAAATGGCAAGAATTGTTGTTTTGGTATAAGTAAATTTTATATTAATTTTTGCAAAATTTTTGTTCTTTTTATAACTTTTAAAAACCAATTGCTTAAAAAATCACTTTAGTTACTAAACACAAAGTGTTATTTATACCAAAAATTTTATATATCATGAAATCATTGTGAAAATCAAATTTCAAAAATTCAATGCAATAAACAGATTTGAAATTTTTAGTCTCAGCTGTCAATTTCGATATCATATATGGTCATTCAATAGCCATTTTAATCGAACAGATGGAGTTTCACGATAATATCAATCTTACTTTTGTTTTCCTTTATTATGTGACATTTTAACTCCAAGACAATGCTATTGAAATATATTTTTATCACATGTAATTTTTATCTCAAAAACTTTTATGGCATGATATTTTGAACACATTATATTTTTATTACATACGATTTTTTACTCATCGCACTTTTATCTCAAGACAATTTTTTGTGCACCACAGCACCTTTTACCTTTTTTACTAAATATTTGCAGAGTTTTCTTTAGTTTTATAACACTCTGATGTGACGCCCTATCTGAGGGAAGTGTACTCATAAGTTCTATGTGAATAACATTTTCTATACATAAATTTTCATCTCAATCAAAAACAACGCTTTATTTACAAATTTTCCAACCATTTTTCCAGCATAGCACACTGTGCAATACATCTTTGTGTGTACTGTGCTGTGTGTGAACTTTAAAATGCGTTCAGCAGGAAATTAAATTACGATTTTTTTTTGTTGCTGTTGCTTGTAACTTTTTATAGCTTTCTTTTTTAAGTTAATGAGTTGGAATTTCTTAAAGTAAGAGACATTTGTGTATAAATTCAATTTATGTCATCTTTTTCTTTTTTGGCGTACAAAAGTGTGTGATGTTTTTTGATGATGATGTTTTTTTTTTTTAAGACAATTTAATTTTTTTTTATCTTTGCCACGTAATGGAGTGACTTCAAAGTTTAATTTTATATTGCAGTTAGGTTGCTCATCAACATTATCATTGCAAAGATTGTAAGCAGCTTTTAGGCGTTGTAGGCGTCGTCTCTTGCCAAATTATACCCTTGAGATAATGTAATGTTGTTGTTGCTTTGTCAGTATATGTTAGCGAATCAATGAGGCAGAGTGCATGTAATTTGTGGCAAATGCATAACATTAAAAATAAATTACAAGAGTTTGAGGAAACAGATACAAAATTAAAAAAAAAAAAATATTTCATTCAAACAAAAAAAAAATCTTAATTAATGTAGGCAGAAACTTATAAAAAAAATATAATTTAAGTTTTTTAAAAAAGTTTTGTGCCAATTTTATTTAAGTAAACAAAATTAAAAATTGTATTCAGTATCTGTCATCGATAGCATCATTTAGTGTGTTTGCATTCTTTAAACTTGCTCTCTTTTTTTTTTTCTTTACTCATTCACTTGCAGTTGCTTGAATTTGGTAAATTGACCCCTGGTTAGAACTTTGCCCAAGATATTTAAAATGCTCTCATTTGACTTTTAACTTTGAAGTTGGAATTTCTTGGCTTCATGTTCAGTTTTTGTATCGCATACTCTATATAATTTTTGTATAAATTTCAAGCAAAAAATGTAGAGAAAAAAGTGCACTATACACAGCAGGCACATAAAAGTTTCTGTGTGCAGCAGCAAAATTCTCAAATATTTTCAACACACAATTTTTGACCTACTTTGTTTAGTGTTTAGTAGAAAAAAAATTTGTGAAAAATAAAGTTTCAATTTTGCCAAGTTCTGCAGCAGTTTGCCTATGTCTTCAGCAAGTTTTTTCCTTTTTTTTTGCTTAAGCAAACTTTGTTGCTAACGAGCAGACAGACATATGCAAGGACTGATAAACCAACTGACTGACTTTTGTGGTTTGATATTGAAAAACTTAAAGCAAAGGGTTATGGCATTTTAGTGCTGTAAGGGAATATGAATTATCTATTTTTTAAAACAAAAATGTCGACATGCATTTTCATTAAAGTTAAATAATTTATGAACAAATTTCAAATGTTACGTTTGAGTCATTTAGTTTCTTTTTATTTAAGTTTTACTGAAGCCACCACTTCAGAGTTTAATTGAGAAAACATTTCTTTTGATTTTTGTGAAAACTGCCACTGGCTTAAAATGCAATGCTGACTTAAAATTTGAAAAGCAAAATGCGACATGATGATGATTGATATCAAACCGATAATGATCAAAAAACTATTGGCTGAGGCTAAATATAAAATTGCAGTTATTCAAAAATTATGAAAATTTATCCCAGACAAAGTACGATTAAAACTCCATTACACTTAAGTAGTCTTCATTGTGAATGTCAAAAACATTGTGCACTTTCATTCAAAACAGTACATCATATATGATAAAATGCTAAAAAAAACTTAAGAAAATTGTATGAGACATTAAAAGTTGCTCATACGTCATGCTAATAAAAATGAAAATAAATGTATCAAAAATAATGGAAGTTGCGGATGGCCATATATGAAATTTAATTCTTTTGAAGAAAATATTTTTAGCAAGATATTTTACTAAGCAATGGTATTCCAAAATACATCGAATTGAAAATATATAGTTCTTTTGTATTTTATTTTCTGTTTAATTGAAAAATTGCTCATGGAATTGCAAAATATTGCATGACTTGCTTGCTGTTAGAAAGTATTTTTAAACATCTAAGAACAGCAGTTATTACTTTAAAAAAATATCAATTTTTCATAGCTTTTATTTGAATATTTCACCAAACTTAAAAAGTGCAAAAAGGTTCGATATTTGCTAAAGTTTTTTTCAAGTTAAAAACTCCAAAACAATTTTTTTGAGACCAGAAATTTGTGGTAGATTTATAAGTAAAGATAAGTAAAGAAACAAATTTTGCTAAAAACTCAATAAAGTAGGTACATAAAGTTTAGGACGACTCGAGTCTTAATTTACCAAATTTGCCATCTTTGTGCATTTTCTGTAAAATTTTCTTAAATTTTCTTAAAATTTTACAGATTTTCTTATTAAAAAATTTTATTTCTTGCAGAGATTTCGATACTGTATAAAAATCTAGCCAAGAATTTTTAACTACACCTGAATATTCATGTAGATGTCCTAAGGTTGAACTGATATTAGTGGCAAATTAAATGACACAGCAAATCTTTACTGACTGACAACATTAAATTTGAATATCAATCATAGAATAAGCGTTGACAAGTCTATTTAGTATGATAGGTTTTATTAATGTAAAAAGCACAAAGAATTTAAAAGTCATGAAAAAAGAAAGGAAATCAATTTTGTGATACTATTAAAGCAATTTTTTTTTATGATAAATTTAATTTTAATCAAAATAAATTGGAACTATCGCTTTTGAATTTCACATTTGTAGTTCTCTTAATGACTTAACAATTTTGTGAGTATTTTCTCTAAATCGAAATGGAACCCAAAATTGTATTTTACACGTATTTTTACATGCAATATAAAGATTTTTGTAATTCTTTAAGGGGCTTAAAAATTAATAGCTATAATTGCATAAAAATTTATTAGTTAGCAATTCAGTATATCACCCATATATTATCAGAATTCAGATTTAAAAAATAAAAGTAGATAATGTTACTCATACGTCAGCATATCCATAACGAATATATGTAATTGTAGTACAGTGAAACCTCGATTATCCGTTTCCCGATAAACCGTCACTCCGATTAACCGTCACATTTTGTCAGCAAACTTTTTTTTTGGTCTATTTTGATTTTGTTTATGTATGCACACAATGCGCGTAGCGATTCTGTCTGTAATTTTTCTTACAAAATTCACAGATGAAAATTTCGCAGAAATTCATTAATCTAGTTCACTTTTTATGTGATTCAATTTCATAACATGATTGATTTTGTTCACTTGCGCTCTCTAATTGATTTTGGTCAGTTGCACTGTATTCGCCAAGTCAAGTGGATTACACAAATTTTTTGGGCTTCACAATGAGGCAACCATCCGAATCTGGTAAACAAAAACGCCAGAGAACCGTTCTTACGATTGAAAAAAAAAAAAATGGAAATCATTAGAAAAATCAAAAAAGGTGTATCTGCTATTATAACTTTGAGCACTCAATTTGGTATTCCGCGAACCACAATTAGTGATATAAAAAAAAAAATGCAGATGAGATCGAAAAGTATGTCTCTCAAATGGAATCATTGGATGGTCGCGCAAAACTACATCACCATACAGAATCAAAACAAAATTCTGCTATACATTCGATTATCCGTCTATTCAATCGAGGTTCCACTGTATACTGATTTCTTATCAGTATACAGTCTACAGCTGTCTTATCGACAGCTATTTGTAAAATTCAGCTGCTTTAAATAAAATCTTATTATTAAGAAAATTTTATGGCACGTCGCTCTGGAGGTATTGGGCTACAAAGTAAAGCCACTAATTGCTTACAAGCAAAAATTTATTTAAAATCATATCAGAATTAAAATATAAACTTAAATACTATATATATTACCTTTTAAAAATTCCTTAGAAAAACCCTTTAAGTAAAATAAACAACAGTTAATTTAACCATTTAAAAGTTTAAAATTTTATTTTACAATTTGCAGCCAAATCAGCCTTGCGCAAAATTGAAGTCAACGATAATTAGGCTACAATACCCTACCAAAAACTAAGCAAATACAAAAAGTCAAAAGAGGCAACTAATTAAAGGATATTTAATTGCGAAGCAAAGCAAACTACTATTAAAACTGCACTACAACTACAACTACTACTACAACTACAACTCAAGCAACAGCAGAAACTAAAAATTTTCAAAAACGTTAACTTTATACGAAACTTGCAACAAATAACTGGTTCCATGTTACTGATTGCAGACTCAAGAGACGACAAATACACTCAATTAAGGTGAGTAGATGCAATGAAATTTGATTGAATAAAGTAAATAAGTACAAAATAAATTTCACTTTGGGGGTAATAGGTTAATATGTTGAAGACAGGTAACTGAGAAATTTAATTGCAAAATTTATTTAAAAAAAAAAATAAATATTTTATTTAATAAACAGAATAATGGCTGAGTCAGCGCCTTAAGCCAATAGCAATATGTGCGTATATTAAAACCGCAAAACACATACCAATGCACTATCGTATGTACTGCGATGCTACATAAACTGCTATATTAAACTTATGTACGCGCACAGTGTGTGCATTGTTAAGTCCTTTGACCAATGCATAAATAATTTTCATGTAACCGCTAGCATAATACATGTGAGTTGCAAATTTGGATGTGTGTTATTGCTCAAAATACATGCACAGATCCTGACATTAAATTAACATTACACACAACAGTGCTGACGTTTTGCTATGTTGCGCTGACATCGACTTCAGTTTGCACCTAAAGCATTTTGTCTATTGCTTTCCAGTGTTATGGTGTTTGTGCTGCACTATGTATTAGTGTAAGTGTCTTAATCTGTATATAAGTGTATACGTTTATGTTTGTAGTATATATGTGTTTTGTGGTGTAAATTTTATCACCAAAAGAAGCTCTTAGTTTTGAAAATGGCGTCTTGTGCAGTGGCGATTTTGACACTTATTAACTAAATATTACTGGATCAATTACTTTGATTGTGGATGACCCAGTTAACCAGCGAACCTTAAAAAACATAGACCCGCTAAATTGGGCATCAATATACGATCCGTATAGAAAGTTTCAATGAGAGATTTGAAAATTGTCTCAGAAAAAGTACAAGCCGTATATCAGCTATTGCAAGAAGACCGTCAAACGCGAGTAAATTACAGCAAACTTTGATCAGAATGAGTATGATTTTCTATTGGAAATTGTCATAAGTAACAAGGTGCATCTCTACCTATGCGTATTAGTGATAAAAAACCTTGAAAGTTAACGTGTAAGTCGAGAAAAATGAGTAAAGTCATTGAAAACGTTTAAGCAAATGCAGCTTTACGCGTCGTATGATTAACTTCCAATATAAACTTAACTGTATCGACATGAATTAAGCGCCTTAATTTTGAACTTTATAAGTCTTCAGAAACCAAAAAGCAAAAAAAAAAAAAAAATTAAATAAAAAATTTAAGTAAAAATACAATAAAAATGCAATATGGTCACCACCATATAAATAAAATAAATGTGCCAAGAAATTCCATACATTTTATTTGCATTTTTCTTATGCTTTTTTCTTTTTGTTTGTCTGAGGTTCCACCACAAATATCATATTTCATCGCTTATGCTGGAATGCTTTATTGATCCTTGTATTGCATTCGTTTGTTGTTTTTGCATAATACTCTGCGCTTTGCTCGGATGTTGCAATCTTCACGTTCCAAAGATGACTGCAGGCAGCCAGCAACAACAGCAATGAAAATAAAAACAAAACGCAACTGTGTTGTTGCTTTTGTTATTGCTGTTGTTGTTGATGTTGTAATGCTGAAAGTGCTTACAGGCGATTTATGATTTATTCAGCGTTACACTTGCGTCTGGGGATAAAACATAAGAAGTTAAGCGAAAAAAAAAAATCGAGAGCAAGTCAGTTGAAGTGTTTCACAATCGCAGCTGCGTTATATTTTACTTTGGTTTCTGCATAAATTGGAATTGAGGCAAATTTGCATAAGCTTTAGATCGAAAGTTTTATTTATTTTAAAGTTTTTTATTTATACGAAGATTTTTTTTAAAGAAAATTATAATTTTCTAAAATAAAGGGAAATAATTTCTAGTTTTTTGGAAACTAAGCTATTTTTTTTATAGAGGCCAATAATGAACCTTTGGTATTTTGTAGAGAAATATAAAATAATAAAATTGCCATTGTCTTCCATATAGTGCATTGCATCGAATTTTTACGATATACATAAGTAAAGAAATAAATCGAAAAAAAAGAACATAGAATTGTTGCGCATACGCATCACTAATCGCTTGATTAAGTCTCAAAATTGCAATTTATTTCTCTAATTTTTCTGCAAAAGCAATTGGTAATAAAGTGAACTCGAAATTTTTTGTATCAATTGAAATGGAATTGTCAAAACAATAAATAAAAACTCTGTTTTGGTAGCCATTCTTTTGTTGTAACTTATTAAAAAATTAAATTTTTAAAACTTTTTTTACTTCACCAATACTTTATTGTTTGGAATTTAGCAATGCAAACTGCCATTAAAACTTTTTCGTTTACTTTCAAATGTGGTGCGCGCAGCCAAATCGATGAAGTTCAAACGAGTTCGTTGCCCACAAAAATACAAAACAATATTGTTTTTTATATATTATTTTTTTTTGCCAATTTGACTTCAAAACTTTGCCAGACATACACCTGTGCTTAAAATAAATTTGTATAGAAATATTTTTGTTTGTTTTGTTTTGTTTTGATTTTTTCGGCAAAAAATGACATAAAGTGGCAGGGGTAAATGTAAACAAAGGTTGAACAACTTCAATATTTATTATTTCTGGCAATATTTTGCCAAATCAATTTTCTATTTTAGTACCATTACACTGGAAAAAAAGACAAATTGATATTAAAGACAATTTGTTAACAATATTTGAAAATAAATGAAACGATGTATATAATATATTATTAAAGTTGCTCATACGTCAAGACAAAAAAAAAAATGTGCAGCCTTGTATATATATTCATTGGAAATTGCTACTACGGCCATAAGCCAAATATTAACATTTTTGTGGCAAAATTCGCAATATAAAGTGTCAGCATTGTTTGTGGGTTCTTGAATGCATCGAATCGAATTGAATCGAATTAATTTAATAAATAAATTTTAATTAATTAATTAAATTTAATTAAAATTGCTCATGCGTCAAAATAAAAAATTTTTAGTTTTGTATGTCAATTTAATAAAAATCGTTCCCACGGCCACTAGCCAAACTTTAACATTTTGTGCAAAATTAGCAATTTAACGTGTCAGCTTTGTTTGTGGGTTTTCGGTAGCATCGAACTTGATATATTGTGGCTAGAATTTGTGAAAGATGATAAAATACGGTTGCTCAAAGATAAGAAATTCAATGAAATTTTAAGGGGTTCAAAGATATATAAAGTCAACCTGTTATATAACCAAGCCTCAAACCTGTGGCTTGAATTTTGGCTAGCAAATTTAAGAAACAAATACACTTAAAAAATCATTGAGCCCAATGTCTCTAATTACATATTCTACGAAAAGTTCTTAATTTTGCCCAATTGCAAGTTGTCAGTTTTTCACCTCCTATTTCGTTGCAGCCTTTTTGGGCGTTAGTTAATGTTTCAATTGTTTGTGCTTGCGGCTGTTTTGTATTTGTATGATTTTTTCTTTTATTTTCTTCATTGTATAAAAGAACATTTCAATTGCATTGAATTTGCTGTTGCCTTACGATTGAATACTTAGAATTGCAGCGATGTCATCGTCTTTATCGTTGTGTTCAACACGTTTGTGAAATGCTTAAACAACTACAACAAGAACAAAGTTTAAGTTAAAATTTCCGTTGTTATTGTACTAAAGAATGTTGTAAGAACTAGTCATTGTTGTTGTTGCTATTTCAGCAGTTGTTGTTAACTAGCTGGTTTTTAGAATTTCATTGAAAACTGCAAAGCTTGTACTGCAGCCGCATTGAAGTCGCCGCTGCTATAAACTGAATGACTTTTCAAAAGTACAAAAGCAACTAACTATGTTATTTGGAAGGTGGGTAGGTAGTAATGTTCTTACTTTACTGAACTTTAAACAATTGAACACAATTGATAGCATAATAGTAATTGAAAATTTTCAGCGTTGGCACAACAATGCTAAAGTTTCTTATAAGCTGACAAAGCGTTTTGCATTGTCTTACAAATTATTTTGTGAATTCAATGGAAATCGCGTATGCTTTTTAACAAAATTTCACTACCGTCTACCCAACAACATTCATTCATGAAATTGACAGAAAGTTTCAAATTATTTTTAGAAGAAAGTGAATCACAACTCATTTGTCAATAAATTTTCGGTAATTAAATGTTACTCATACGACCTGTTTACTTTTTTTGTGAATGTATTTCCATGCGACATAAATGGAAAATATTTCTTCTTATTTCGAATACAAAGGTCACTAAACCGCACTTTCTTTTAACTAAAAACTTAAGAAAACACCAGCTTTTGCTTAGCGCAAAAACAAAAACCACCGTCATGGTATGCAAAGTTGTTGCCAACGTCGACGACATTCCAGTTTTTTTTACATATTTGCTCATTTTAATTTTCTTGCTAGCGTTGTGTTTGCACTTGTGCAATTTAAAAGGACGAAACCGCAAACAAATAAATTGCCACCATTTAGAAGTAAAACTTACAATCCACAGACATGCAATGTAGTTTTAACGCCAACAGCAACAACCAAAAAAAAAAAAAAAATATAACAACCATACTAGAGAAACAAGCGGAAAAATTGCTGCAACAAGAAACAAAAATTTATGTGAAATCAAAACAACGACAGAACACAAAAATTCATAGCAAAATGAAAAAAACAAAAAATTCCGCTGCAGGATTTTATAATTGTTGGCAGGCACGCGTTTTACATGAAATTAAAGTTGCATTGAGTGCATGGAGTGGGAGTCGGAATGAAAATGCAAAAGAGAGAATTCAACTTCAAAACGTTGGAGTGTGAGTTGTGTAATAAAGTTTAGCAAAGGACATGTTAGTTCGTTTCTTTGCAAAATAAAGTACTTGCGAGCGAATAAATCCCATTGATAAGGAAACGGAAGTCTTGCAAAGGCTTAAGTGAAAGCAACAACAGCGAAAGGATATTAAAAAAATGTCAACTCCACTGACTGAGTTAATGACTTAATTTGCATTTTGTTTTATTTGTCGGGAATTGAAAAGGAAATTACATTTTTCTTTTAAAATATTTATGTTTTTTGGAGAAAGGCGTTTTATGCTATGAAGCTAACAAAGAAGGTTTTTCACTTGAGTTTTATAATTAAACTGCACTTACACCACGCCTTCCATAATAACAAAGTAGGGCCATACGTAAAAATAATAGTGAAATCGCAAATGTAATATGTCCTTTGGATTGAATCTGGATTTTGAATTGCTTAGTCCTCACATATAAAAAATTTTATACTTTCTTGTGGTGCGAAAAGTTTTTAATTGAAAAAAAAATAATTAACTTTTTAATTTGTTTTAGTCGACTGAATGTTATTAATTAATTTGAAATTTTTAATCGAACTTTACAGTCAATTGCAGTAACCAATGTTCTTGTGAAATTTCACAAATCGGTTAATGCTTTATAAACAAACATGACAAATACAACAAATGGAACAATTTAACCTGGTAATTGGTGACATATGTTTCGGCTATTACCACATATATACACATATTCATATGTATATACATAGCCTCATCAGACCAGTTTTGGTTAATTTGTAATGTGATTCGAACCCCCGACCATTCCATGAATTATATGTGGACGGCCGCTCTAACACTTGAGCCACGGAAGCCCGAAATTCGAAATAATAAAGCTACATCATATAGCAAGTCCTTAAACCGATGGTTTAACAAAGCTATGCAGCAAACGAGAAATGACAATAAAATGACAACAGATGGCGCAATCGCATAATATAAATTGCACTTTGTGTATGTCGTTCAGCACAACCTCCGTGGCTCAAGTGTTAGAGCGGCCGTCCACATATAATTCATGGAATGGTCGGGGGTTCGAATCACATTACAAATTAACCAAAACTGGTCTGATGAGGCTATGTATATACATATGAATATGTGTATATATGTGGTAATAGCCGAAACATATGTCACCAATTACCAGGTTAAATTGTTCCATTTGTTGTCTTTGTCATGTTTGTTTATAAAGCATTAACCGATTTGTGAAATTTCACAAGAACATTGGTTACTGCAATTGACTGTAAAGTTCGATTAAAAATTTCAAATTAAAAAATAATTAACTTTATAATTCCGTAAGATTTCGTGATGCTTAATCAAAATTGTAATATTATGTAAATGCCGCATAATTAACAACTTCAAATTATGGCAACATCATCAAACAATTCCAATCAGTCTTATAACTTTTATTCCCTCAAGAGCCTGACGGCACAGATAAGTAAAAAACTATTGAATGAAATTTATTAGAATTCATGTTTTTTTGGGCTTAAAACCTTTATAATGTGCAAATGTTTAATATTAAAAAAAAGAATGTGTGTTGTATGTTATTCATACGTCATGTATGGATTAACAATTTAGTAAACAAATTCTTTCTAACACTTTTTGTACATTTTAATCCTCACAAATTTTAAGACCACAAAGCTCTTTAAAATAATACTTGACATGTTTCTATAAGATGTTAATACTCAACTCTAGGCTTAAGATATAGCAGCACTAAATTGGTTGTAATTGAATAAATAAACATCCAAAATAAAATCCTTAAAATCCGTAAGGAAGAAAAATAGTAATAGCATAGTAAAAGTAGCACAGTTTTAATTTTATTAAATATGTTTTGTTCTTTTCTTAAATTTTTGAATTCATATGCAAAATTGTTGTTTAAAGTTGCTGCATTTTGCTGAATTTTTTGTGCAGCCATTAATATCTCTAACATAATATTGTGGCGGCTCAAATAGCAAGTAGAAAATAATAATTTCTATAACAGAATTCTGTATCGGCATAAAGCTTACAGCATTTTAATGCACTACATCTTGGTAATCATGACGTATGTGAAACAATTATTTTCAACGAATATAATTTTAAATCTTTTAATTTATTTTTAACTCAGTTTGCTCACAGAAAATCGCTAGAAATATTCAGAAGTAAATCCTCTTTGGATTATTTAAAATACAATCAAATTTTCCATGTCAGCTAACAAGCAAACAGTAGACATTAAATTCAAATTAATATCAAATTTAATTTGCTACACAAGTCACTTTCAAGTGAATGCCAAATGTTGATAATAATTATGTCATTAACCTTTTGGCAAATGCCTACTGAATGATACTTTGTATACTGCTTAAAGCAATACCCGGCTATCTGTCTGCCAGTATTCATTAATGTAAGGCACTTACTTTTGCCAAAATTTGCCCGAAATGCGAGTGCAAGTTTACTTAACGCCAGAGAATTTCAAGTGTGTAAGTGCACTGCTGCCAAAATGATAATGAAGCGCTGCTTTGCTTAAATGCACAAATAACAAAGACAATGGCTATATGACTATAAAATTATTTTAATAAAAAATTAATGTAACAATTTTTTTTTTTAATTTTTAACATTTTTCTATAGAAAATTTAAAAAAATTTTTGTAGAAAAAATGATTTGTATTTTGCTTGATTTTTTCTCTTTAAACTTTAATGTTTATAAGTTTGATAATTTTGCGCCACTGTAGCACTGGCAATTCGAACGTAGACGTGATTTGCATTTGACTGCTTGTAGGCTTGGCGAACAAATAAATTCAACCTGCTATTGCCAACAAAGCCTTACAGTGTTTCAGTATTGCTCTTTCATGTGCTATCTCTTTTGTGCACTATTGGCTTATTCACTTGAATGAATGGCAATTATATTTGCATTAATCCTTTTTGCCAGTGTCGTTACTATATGGATTTTTTGTAACGCTTGTAAGGATGCACATAAAAAAATCAAATTGTACTTTTTCATTATTTTAATTTTATTTTATTTGTATTGCCTACTTTTAGGCATAAAGATCTCTTTTCGTTCTGATAATACATTAAGGGAATATGTGTGTTAAGTTTTCTTAAAAAAAAAATGAGATAAAGGCCAATTTTTTGCTAAGAACTTTATTTAAAACGAAAAAAAAAATATAACTTACCTGACATTTTTAAAAATTCAGCCATTGATATATGATTTCCGATGCAATATATGTGGCATCTATAAAAAATGAAATTTATAAATTTAAAAGAATATTATAATAAATGAAAATATATATTTTCTATACAAAATGGTGGTTTTTAATAAAATGTTGTTATAAGTTCCACCAAGTAAAGCAGTAATATTGCGCACAAAAAGCATTAGCTCAGGTATTTTATAACTTAAAAGTTTTGCTGTTTGAAAAAGAAAATTTTGGTATTAAAAAAAAGAAAAACTGCAGCATAAATTTTTATATTTCCTTAGAGTTATTGTTTTTTACTGCGTTTGCTGCAATTGCGCGGCATAGGAATATAAAGTAATAGCTTCTTTAGTGGCTGAAAAAAATAAAGTTCTAAGTAGTTTGGCGAGAAAAATTGCAGTGAAAACACATTCCACAGTTATGTGTACTTATTTAAATCTTTTATTGAAATTTATTTGTATTTATTTTTATGCTGCAATTTTTTAATATTACTTGGCAAAATTCAATTTAAAAATAAAAAAATTATATTAAGGTTGCTAAGCGTTGCTCGAAAGCGTTGTAGCATTTATTTCCGTCATTTTAAATTATTAATGGTAACAAAATGAAAAGCGAAAAAATTAAATGCACAGAATTTGCATATAAATTAAAAAAAAATGTAGTGAATAAATTAAAATGTGTTACATAAAAAAAAACAAAGCAAAACAACGAAAAATAAAAATTCATTGCATAATTTGTGGGGCGCTGTGTTAGCTAACGTATGCAGCGTGTAACACGTCCGACAAGAGTGTAAGAGTGTGAAAAAGGTATACACAAGTGTTGGTGCAATTAAGTGAATTAACATGAAGTTTTAATAATTTCAGTGAAGAGGTTGCTTTGCCAAAATACTTTTGCATGGGCTGTACTTTAAACAAGGATTTTTAATTATCTTAAATTAAATATGTCTTCATTTTAAATGTATTTATTTTTCATTTTATTTAATCAAAGGACATAAATTTATAAATTTTAAAGTCGATAGGTTAGAATGACATATTTGAAAAATAAAAAATGGGCATTTTACCTTTTAATTTCAAAAAGAAAAAATTTTAATAAAAACCCCACTAATTGCACTTTTGCGTTATAGCACTCCGCTACATTATTTTTCTATTTGGTTTTGTTATATTTTGCTTTTTTCTTTTAATGTCTTTGTCTTACTTGCCCTGAGTTCATTGAGTGCTGCTATGTGTTGCTCATACATCAAAAGTGCATTGCACTCTAATAGTTTGCTGTGTTGTTGTGGTTTTTGTTGCAATTTTGAGTCAAGCACAAACACACTCACACTAATGCGATTTTTCATCGTCATAGAAAATAAAGACAACAAAAACCAGCGCATATAAAGTAATTAAGATTGCATGCAATTTATTAAAAAATCCTTTAGATTATGCTGTCAACAATGAAATTAATTTTTAATATTGAAGTTTTTATAAATAGTTTTAAGCAGATAAGACATAAAAACCAGCAAAATTTTATAATTGAAAATAAAAGAAAACTTGAAAAGGAAATTTTTTACTTTTTGAAAAGACTATTGAGTGTAATGAATAAAAGTTTTTAAATAAAAACTAATTTGTAGTCGTTATTAAGAAATTTGAAACTTTTTCAGCAAAATATTGAATGTCAGTTTCATTGCAATCAAGAGTGTGCCTTCGAAGGAACAATTAGCCAGAATTTAAAAAAACATTGAAAATTTTAAATTGATCGGCTTTTTCAAGTGCAGAAAATGATACCTCAAAATAATTTTCCATTGTACAGTAGAACTTCTGTAATTCGAACTTAAAGGGAGACGCCAACAAATTCGATTCAAGAAGTTTTCGACTGATGAAGGACTTCGTTTTAAGCGAATTTTGTCAGGAATTTTGTTCGACTTGTAGAGAAAAGATCTATTTCAACTAATTTTGAGTTAGAGAGGTGAAATAAATAAAAATCCTAGCTTAAGAGGTATTAAACATTGGTGTGTATTGCAGTAGGACCAAACTATTTCTGATAATTTTCAATCTACAGCAATAAAGTAACTTCGCTAAAGTTCAAATGAAATCAGGCGTTAACGTCAGTCATGAATTCCTTTATCATTTCATAAAATTGGTTTATTGTCTAAGTAGGCTTTTACATTGATTTCTAAGAATTATATACATTGTTGGCATATTCTTACGGTCGGTATCTTATTTTTTTTCGTTCTTAGAGGTAATTCGTATCAAATAATCGAGTTGTAAAGGTTGTAAAATCAAACATTGCTATATTCGAGACGCAGAAGTCAAATTTGTTTTTTCGAGTTATGGAGGGAAAATATGTACAGAATTTACTTGTAAGGACTTACTTATTATTTCGACTTATAGAGGGGTCAGATTTCGAACAGTGAAGGTTTTGGGGCTTTTGGGAGAAGGGAACGCAACATTTTTTCGAGTTTGGAAGGTTTTCGTTTTATCGAGGTTCGACTTAACCTTAGAACCGTGTTTGGGGTACTGGATTCCCCAAACAATTTTCAAAAGAAAATTAAAAGCCATTCTCTGTCAGGTTTATTTGCTTGAAAACATTTATAAACTTGAATATGTACAAATAAAATTATTTCATCCATGTATTTCCAAAGATGTGTAATTATTCTGTCAACAAATAAGAAAAAACACTGAAAATGTATATAATTGTCATATGGCGTATAAAGTGCCTCAATACATGGAATTAGGATAATTTAAAAAGTTCCACTGTATATCGATCGAAAAAAAAACACGTCAAAATAGCTTTACATTGAAGGTAATCATTGCTGTTATGGTCACTCAATGCATATTGTCGAAAATATCGAAGTAATTCAAATTTTCTCTTAGAATTACCGATTTCGTCAATTAAACTTCAGTGGAACCCATACAACTAGATTTTTAAAGCAAGTTCTTAACATATTATCATACGAAGTGCAGTCGCGTTATCGATTTTTAGAGCAATGCTTAGTGGGAGCGATTACAGTCATCCAAATGATTGAAGCCTAATTTTTGGGAGCGAATGCCGAGGCTCATTTTACACTCTCTGGCACTATCAATAAAAACTATCGCTTTTAGGTCACCGATAATTCTCATGTAATTTATGAAACACCACGATAGAAAAGTGACTGATTGTGCAGATCTCTGCTCTAAAACCATAATTGGGCCATTCTTCTTCATAGCTGCTTAGACAGTCAATGGTGAGCAATGTCGGTGAACGGTAGCATACTTTTTGAAAACTTCTGATTCCAATAAGAAGGTGCTACATTAGACTGGGTAGATTTGTGTGAAGCAAAATAAAGTCAGCCAGAAAATGACGCAAACCCTTAGAAACGAAATCTGCTTCATTTTTTTTTCGTTTCAAGAAAAACCAATGGAACGCTTTTGATCCTCCCGAAGGTTCTTTTTGACTAAAAAAAGTGGTTTTTACTCGCAAATTTTATTTCTTCAAGAATGGATGCCTGAATTTGCTTGAAAACGAAAGATTGCGTTATTGCAAATAATTTGCGCTCTCAACAATTGTCGGAAGTTCTCGGGAAGCATGTTGTCAAAAACGACGATATGGACAGGCCATCCAAAACTCCAGATATGTCTTCACTAGGGATATTTATGTGGTGTTTATTGAAAAGTAAAAATTATGCCAACAAATCGTAGGCCAAAAATAACATCAAAAAAAATATATGATCCTAGTTAACAGCCATATCGGACGTTAGCCAATGTGATGAAAAATGCCAAAAAAGAGTTCGCTTTAGTCTTAGTAATATTGGAGGATATTATAGAGATATTGTTTCGAAAACTAGCTAAGATAAGTATTAAAGAGTGGGCTTCATTTACAATAAATTTTTCGGAAATCATTATTATTAATTATTCATTTAAAATAACAAAGTACTTACTTACTTCACAATGGTTCGTTAAGAGCACTAGCAGTCAGGCCATTCGCCTGAGATATGACTAAATTAATTTAAGAGCATAGGTCCCATTATTTTGAGAAAATTTTAGAAAAAAAACAAGTAAATGAAGCGCTTATTTATTAAATTATTTTCTCAAGTTTTTGCTGGATAATTGCTCTTTCACAGCAAAGATATTTGACAAGAAAACGATATCACATTAGAAAAAAATATTATCTAATTTTTTGGGTAAAAATTATACTTGACTAAAAACATCTAACAAGTAATAATTCTGAGAAGTCGAACTCAATGTGATATGTTAATTTATTATTCAAAACACTTTAAGTAAAATGCGAGATTTATTTTTAAGCGAATTTGAAATCAGAATTGACATATTTTACCAAGAATATTAAAAAGTTCATCCTTGCAGCATTTATTTTTATTTTGCAGGGAAAGAATAAGCAGATAGCACCATTCATATTCTGACTGAAGATAAAATGACGCAAATTTGATTTTAAAATTTTAATTTAAAAACTTTTCACAAGTATCAATATAAAACTTGAACAAAACAGTAGTTATAGAAAAGTAATAAAAATATATAACGTTCAAAAAAAAAAAAATATTTAGAAAAAGTATCATTATCTCCCAATTAATACCGAAATTCATTTTATTTTTTTTATTTGCAAATAAAAGAAATGAAACTTTAAACTTTGCTCATCAGCGTCATGAACTTAACCGCGTAGAATTGTGCAATAACGTTAAAAAGAACGACGTTAAAAAGAACATTACGTAATTAACCCGTAAGCCAAAGGCAAAAGCATATAAATTACGCTCATTAAAACTGCATGGCGGTAAAAGTTGCACTGTAGCACACAGGCAGTTAAGCAAAGAATGCGCCAAAGGATAAAAAAAAACTCCAAAAGATAAAACAAACTAAAAATGAAAATAACGAAAGAAGAAAAATCTTTCGATAAGAGATGAAAAAGTGTAAGTAGAATAAAATTAACTGCAAGTGCAGAAAACTTAAAGCAAAAAGTAGCTGCAGAATTTTATGAAACGCCAAAAGTAAGAAAACCAAACGCACTAAAGTTATGAAAATTTCAATAATAAAAATCAAGAGCTATAAAAAAGTTTATATTTTCGTACATAAAAATAAAAGCTGTGAATTGCTTATCAAATGACAAAAACAATAAAAGTGAAAAATATTGCAATGGGATTGAAATTTTTTATGAAGTTGCACTTAAATATTGGCAATTTGGTGTGTGAGAAAATAAAAATTATGCAGTTGATGTGTTTTTTTTTGTATTTTATTTTATTTGTGCAATAAATTATGTAATTGAAAAGGAGAAGTTTTTATTTTAAATATTTAGTTTTCTCACTTTAAAAAAATAGATAAGATAAAGTAGCTGTGAAGGAATATCACACCTTGCACTCCTTTCCCATTCATTTGATAAAATATATTTTCATAACTTTATTCTTGGTTAAATAATCTTTTGTAGAAAATATAAAACAATTTATTTAAAATGCAAAACAGCTTTTTGTTGTCAACAATAAAGCATGAAAATTGCACACCTACAATGTAGCAACAACAACAACAATGTCAACAATTCCAATTGAAAACTTAAAAACAAGCAGTAGACACCTAAATGCTTCCTTCTGGCAGAGATAAGAAATTTACACAAACCAGTATTGCCATTGTTATGCAAAATGAAAAACGTAAGCAAGCGGAAATAAAAATCGAAATAAATACAAAACACTTACGTAGTATAATGTAAGCAAAAGCAAAAGTGGGAAAGCGTGCTGACAAAAGTTTTTCATATTTATAATAAATACATGAAAACAAGTACAAATTGTCAGTTGTATTGTAGTTTTTCATGACAACCAGACAGACAAGCAAACAGAGTAAAATTATTCTAAAGTACAAATGCAACGATAAATACAACAACTTCAACTTGAAATACGATTTTAATTTTATGAAATATATGTAGAAAATGCAAAACAAGCACACGCAACAGTAAATACGTTTTGTTTAGAAATATCCTACACTTAGATAAAGCAAAGAAGGATTAGAAATGCGTGTATTTTAGTTGTAAAATATTGAAAAGCTTTTGTATTTTATTTTAAAGATATTCAAATATCCAATTGTTATGCATTCATTCGGCGTGTGAAAATAAAACTTTTGTTTTGTGTGAAAATTTTGAGGAGAGATATTATAACATTTTTGTAAATTAGCATTTTTCTTAAGAGCTGCATCGAGGCCACACTTTAAATTTATATATTTCTGTTAAGTATTTAAATATCTACAAAAGGACTGCTTTAAGAATTTTCTGTGTTGCATCCGTTCTAAAAAATTAGAGTTAAAAAAAAAAAATTTATTATTTCACTATTAAATGTCACTCATACGCCATCATAATTATAAAAAAATTTTGGGGGGATATTTGAACAGAATCAACTGATTCATTAAAATTTATTTTACAAATGGTCTTGTTTTGGCCAAATAGATATTTACCTTCCTTAAGTAGGCAAGCCGATCAAATTGTTATTCATTCATTATTTTAATTTTGATATTTTCACGGCATAAATTTCTTACGACAAAAGCAAACTTTGACATTTCATTATTTTTGACGAAGATTATGAAATTGTAATAGATTACGAAATCAGATCGGATCATCAGATTTTTTTTTTCGATTTAATTTGCATTGATAGTGGTAAATATCATTTATAAGAAAGCAGCGTTTCAACAGAAAGCCAGACATCTTTAAAATGCTGCTGTACCTGAGAATCTGCAGTTGAATATTTCTCATATTATACACATTCGCTCACAATTGTTCGCAAATTTCGCGTTATAATAAAATAAATTATAAAAAAAACTAAGTACAGAAGAAATTAACATGACGTATGACGAATAATTAATTATTTTTTCGTGTATGTGCTCAAACTCTCCTTTTAGTTGTTTGGACTGTTCTTTGTGGTAACGTTCTTTTAAAACCAGTTGTCATATAATGCTTATAGTTTTTAGTTCACAACTTTATCAATTCAAAATATTGTTTG
This sequence comes from Tricholauxania praeusta, assembly GCA_949775025.1. Lineage (NCBI taxonomy): Eukaryota > Metazoa > Arthropoda > Insecta > Diptera > Lauxaniidae > Tricholauxania > Tricholauxania praeusta. The sequence goes on from OX459029.1 coordinate 157,763,621, forward strand.
TAATATAACTTATTTAAAATATTGTTTGCAATATAACTTGCATTCGAGGTTAAACATCTTATTTTGAATAAAATCTTTCTTGTAGGGGGTGTTTTTTTACAAAGTCTTACTTTGAAGTAAGTTTGGAACATCAAAAATGGCATTATATTTTATTGTTGCCATTTATAATCAATAAAATTTCATCACAAAAGATTTGATACCGCAAAAACGCTTGTAAGTTTTGACAATTTACTAAAACTTAAACTTTAAATTCATTCAAATTTTATTAAAATTAGCCACAAAGATGGTGCAATTCGACATCACATAATATTTTTTTGAGGCAATGTGTGTTATTTCTGGCCAGTGCTGATAGTTCAGAAATAGTGTTTTTGCAAATAAAAAATCAATAGTTTGCAAAAATGAACGAAAATTTGACCTACAGACAATTTTTTTTTGCCAGTTGTGACACTCATATTTTCAAATTCATATACAAAAGTTAAGTGGTTTAAAAATTCCTTGCGAAGAAACTCATAATTTAGATTAGTTTTTCATGTTTTGAAACTACAATTTCATAAGAACAAAATCTATATATTCTTGTCTAAATTATATGTAACTCATACGTCATGCTATGAAAATTTTATAAAAATTCTTTGAATTTGAGAAACAGACTTTACATTGTAAGCATATTTATTTTATTTTTGAAATAAAGCTTGATGCCTTCTGAGGCTTTCACATTTATCTGTAACCTTAAGTAAGTTGTAACAATTTATATGAAAAAATATATATCTTCATAGTCTGGATCAAAACTTTAATTCTACTCACAAAGCGGCCATTTATCAGTTTCGGTCTTAATTATGCCCATTTATTACTGAATACGGAAATAATTGAATTAGCCACACAACTCACATCAAAGTTGGCATATTTAAGTTTTTCCTAAAAAAGTACATGCCTGTACATGATAACGAAACTACATAAATAAAGTATGGTTTGAAGAAAATGTTGGAATACTATAGTTAGTTGCTATTTAGAGACATCATCGTTTCATATATTTTGCACAAAACATATAAATAAAATACAGCAAAAACAAGGCTAAGTGTTTCATTCATATTTTTGTATTTATCATGTATACGTTCAACCTTGAGATACTTTTATGTTTTCTACTTCTTCATTTGCTTTTCCGAAATATTGTCGTATTTATTAAAGTCTTCTTATTTATGAACTTAAACTCCTTATTTCATTATTATTGTACACGAAAAAAATTTTTTTTTGTTTTTTGTTTCCTTTCATAAAATAAGCCCACAATACATAGTTTGTCATAATTTGGTCGTTTATTTTTCATTGTACATCCTGTAGCAACCAACTAACCACCCACATGTCGTCCTCAATAGCCTTAATGCAAAAATTGCTGCAATAAACATTTATTTTGTGCGCAGCAAAAAAATAAAATAACAAAAAAAAAAAAAAAAAGAATTAAACGAAATCCATAAAAATGGTGGAAAAAACCCATTGTATAATTTGCGGCGCATTGTGTATATTCGTTTGCTTTTTGTTAATGTATGTAGCTGCGTAAGTATAAATGAAACCCACATACAGAGTGAACAATGCATTAAGACAATTTTTGGACATTTATACAGAGAAAATAATTTATAATGTTGTAGAGCCAATGTAAGTAGTACTTGAGGCGCATTATCCTTGTGTTCATACACATTTGCTTTTAACTGGTGTTCGTTGAATGAGTACAATGATGAAATTTTTTTCGTTTTGTTTTGTTTCGAATTTGGTCCAAGAATTTTTTGAATTTTTTATTTATTTTTAAGAATGCATTGCTGTTCTGCTTTGTAGTGCTTTCTCTGAATGAAAAAAATACGTTTGCAAGGTTTTCGCTGGTGCTTCAATGTTACGTTAATTATGTGGTACTTTCTTCAACTTCCTCATGAAAGGAATATGTCTTTTAATTTTTGCTTTATTTGGTTTGCTTAATAATTTTAAGTTTTAACTTAATTTTGTTTTTTTTTTCTTGATAAGCAAATTTAATTAAGCTAACTATATCATATTTATAACTACTTAATACTGAGTATTGCAAAAATTCAAAAATTGCAACAACTTAAAATGTTAACATCTCTTAGTCGATACAACTTGGAAATAATATTTCGTATTAAACTTATTCATCCATTTATTTTACACAAAAGTGTCACTTTTGGTTGGTGGCCGTTTATGCCAACAGCGATTAGATTCACGTCAAATCAGGTTGTATAAGAAAATTTGTCAAAAAAAAGTTCATAATTTAAATTCGAATATATCTTATCTAATGAAACCGAACTTAAGTTTATTCAAGCAAGCAAAATTTTCTCAAAAAGTTTGCGATTAATTGGGAAATACCTTAAGTGACTTAAAAAATGTTTATAGGAATTATTTAACCCATTTTAAACACAAATCCTTTTCACTTTTTCTTAACAATACTAATTAATGTTTTTTTTTTACAATTTCTTTACAGTTCCAAATGTGACAATCTTGTCACCATTATAAGGCAATGAAATCGCGGAAGTTTCACAAAGGCTTCGTGCTTTGTGGCTTGAACTGCTTAACTTTTGTCTATTTCCCATTAGTGTTGCCAATCTTACAATGTTCAGCAAACGATTTCGATTATCGTATGCAACGAGTGAAGAAAGTTTTAAAAGAAGTGCCTTTAATCGACGGGTGAGTATTGGTGAAAGATACATCCACATACATAAATATAAAATCAAAATACATACACACAAAACTACGATTGTAAATGTTGTCTATCGTAGCACTAAAGTCAATTGCACTCATTTAAGCTTTAGTGCACAGCAGGTGAAAGTTCTTGACAGCTTTTAGCATTAATTGAGCACAAAGGCTACAGAGGTGTTGAGTTGGAAATCTAGCAAGAAATAGATAGACAAATGAGAGTGGGAAAGAGAAACACTTAAAAACAATGAGTAGCAAAATTAAAAAAAGATATAAAATGAAGTCGTTTAAGGAAAAGTTTGATTGCATTGTGTAAAAGAAATTGTGGAAAAGTTTAGCTCTCTGTTATTTCTAATGAAGTAGAGTAACTTTGAAGCTGGAAAAATTTAAAAGTAGATTCTTAAAACATTTTAGCAGTTTTAATTTGGCAATAACAGCAGCTTACATAATTAACTTAACTACTTACACCACTTACCTACTGTTTTATGCTTAAATTTTTTTCCCATTTCATTCTCATTTCCACAGTCACAACGATCTCCCGTGGAACATCAGAAAATTTCTGAAGAATCAATTAAAGGATTTTCGCTTTGGTGGCGATCTGCGGGAGATTTCACCATGGTCGACGAGCGCTTGGAGTCATACGGATTTGAGGCGGCTGAAAGAGGGCATGGTGTCGGCACAGGTAATAGCAAAAACTTTTCATGGAAAATATATGTTTAAATAAATATGTTTATGCTTGATAAACACATAAACTGAAATAAATTTTATTTTTCACAGCAATAAAAAGTTATGGCTTCAGTTTTTTGTTCACTATAGTGTTTTTAATTTTTTTTAAAATTTTTATGTGCGGCAGACTTAACTTTTAATGCCATTGACAGCTAAATTAATACGTTATTTCGTTGTGCCAATGAAATTATTTGTTAAATATTAGTAAAAGCTTTAGCGCACTTTTAAGCAGGATAAGGATGGCATGTGAAATAACAGATTTTGAGAATTTTGAGGTCATTTTAAAGTTTCCAAATCAAGTAAATGCTTAACTAATTTAATTTTTATTTACACTTATTTTGACGTAAAAATATTTGCACAACTAAAATTTAAAATTTTTAGCTTAAGTCATATAATAATAATTTAATAATAAATGTGCAACCCTATGTGCAAGATTGTGTGCCAAAAAAACCATTCCATTGTATAGATTTTCCATACATAAAAATTGAAAAAAAAATCAGGAAAATCTTTTTTTGATCCGTCCCTGACGCTGATTTTGTTAAAAAAAATGTTAAGTCATCAAGTAAGCTTTGCTATAAAAAAACTTATTTTAATTCCATTTTTAACAACAACAAAAAAAGCTTACAAAAAATTGAATTTCAATTTAGATATTTTTTATTTAAAATCAAAAGGAAGAGATAAGATATTAAAGACTTATTCCATTTATTTCAAGTCTGCAACCTAAAATTTTTCCATTTTTTGATCCCATCTTTTTTTTGCATAATTTTTTTGCTGTCCATGCAATATCCTTGTGAGTTAAGATTTTTCTGCTTCAAAGCTTAAGCAATGAGAAGCTGTGAGCACATATTGCCTACGCAACAGTGGTCAACTGCCAATACTGGCAGGATCTTAAATCAAAATTTGTTTAAATGATTCATTGGAGTTTGGTTGGTTGTTGTTACCATCAATAATACCCAAACAAGTGGTAGTTGTTGTTGCGGTTTTTCATATGGCAGCAGCTTTGCGTTTAAGGGTTTTAATAAGGATGCTTCATTGTTGCTGTTTCCTTTAGTCCTTAAGATTATTATTGATGGTAAAGTTGTGTATTTTCTGCCATACATTTGAGGCATGCTGAGCCAAAATTTATAGATTTGCGATTACCGCCGATGATAAGAGCTTAGTTTTGTGTTTGATTTTTAAAAAATTCGATTATTGCAACCAATTGCATTATTGATAAATCAGCACCAAAATATTATTTGTTGAGCTTGAAAAGTTACTGCTTAAAAAACATAACATGTTTTGAAATTACTTAAGGAAAAATTTGTATGAAAACTCCTCAGAAAGTCAATCAACATTGCAACACTAATTCACATGCAAGTCGTCAATCAGTCTATTGAAAGCGATTTATAGTGGTTGCCAGTAATAATAATGTAACAACCGCTGTCACGTCATTATAGCAGCACTTATGCTGCATACCACCAACATAACATGAAATTCACATTAACACTTAACCATAGCGTATTACCGCAGTAGCACAGCATGCAAACAATTTTGGAGAATTCCTTTTAGACGCATTAATTGCATTCGCTGTAGGGAGGCAACAGCGATTACCATAAGATTTAATGGGGTAAAGTAGCAAATAACAGCAAGTTGATTTTAAGCTAAAACTAAAAATTATTTTTAGCATGGCATTAATTTTATGAAAATGTTTTTCTTTTTCACAATTTAATAAATTTTGCAATCATCTTCTTAGCACAAGCACTTAATAATGTGACACATTAAATTTTTCTTGCAGTTTTGGTCCGCATACGCCCCATGTTCCTCACAACATCTCGATGCAGTACAATTAACATTGGAGCAGATAGACTTGATACGACGTCTTGTAAATATTTATCCGCATCATATGCAACTTGTGACAACTGCCTCAGGTTAGTAGAGGGTGCATTTTTAATTTTTGTAATTTTGAGAATAACTTTAGAAGAAAAAAATCTACTTGAGAAAAGTATTGTTCGGCGAAAAGTGTAATTTTCATGAGGGAGCTTTGTAACGGTTAAAGGTCGTACCATGTTGCTAAGTTGAACAAAAAAAGTGATTTATTTTTTAGTATTAAGTTAAAGTAGGAAATAGGCTTAATACTGCGTTTTTTGTGATATTTTTAAGTTTTTTAAGCTTTTTTTTTGTCAAGAAAGGAACAAATTTCATTAATTGAAACTCTGAAAAAATTTTTAGCAGTGATGTTATTTGGGTTCTGTAGAAATGTACTGAATGAGAGTTGAAATGTACTTTTTAGGTGCCAAATATATTTTTTCGACATGAACGTGAAAAATTTACTTAAGATTACAAAAATTTGAACTTTTTTATTAAGAAAAAAAAAACATAAAAAAAAATGGTCAGCAAAGTTTACTTTAGTGAAAAATTTACTAAAAAATGGCTATGTCTTAGATCTTGTGGAAATATACTGAAAATGTACCATAAATGTACTGAAAATGTACCGAAAATGTACTGAAAATGTACCAAAAATATACTGACAATGTACCAAAAATGAACTGAAAATCGGCCAATTGTACCAAATGTACTGAAAACTTAACGAATGCATTGAACACGATTTTTCACGACACAAATGTTTCGACAAGAAGTACAAATGTACTAAAAATGTCATCACTGATCTCAGTACATAGACTTGCATTAAGTGTTACTCATACGTCGCGTTGACTAAATAAAATGTCAATCATTTTTCAATTATTTTAAGTTAAAATAAAGATTTTTTATTATATTCCGTGCTACTTATTTAATTGTAGAGAATTTCTCAAAATAATTTTTTTCGATATTATCAACAATATAAAAAAAATAAATTTAGTAAAAACTAAGACAAAGCAAAAATCAAATTGAAGTATGTGCACGTACTTGCTACAAAATGTTCTCCTACAAAGTTCAACAAATGTACTTCAACATATGCAGCACCCTTATGTTGATGTTCCAACAACATCAACAACAACAACAACAGTATCATCATTGCTGACATTGTAGAGGTGTCAGCGTTTTTTCATTTTTCTTGTCTTAATGAACTTGCAACAATGTATGTTGCCATAAATAATGGATAATAAGAAACAAAGCATACAACGCTTATATGCTGCATACAAGTATATGCAACAATAGCATGTAATGGATATGCAACAAAGTTATTGCAACAATAGAATCATGGAGGGGGGGAAAAAAAACAAGTAAGCAATTTCTTCTTGAATTGTATTGTTTTTAAGTAGAACTAAGTACAACATCGAACACATATGTTACATATGATGATCAAGAGTATGTTGAGGAAGGTAGGTGCTGCTGTTGATAATAACGATGTTGATGATATTGTTGATGAATAGCTGAAGCAGCAGTAAAGTGTTGTGTTGTGTTGAATTGTTTTGTGCAGAACAAAAGACATACTTAGTTGCAAAAGAAAGAATTCTATCCATTTTTTACTATAATGGTACTTAATATGTGAGATTAATGAGTTATTTGAAATAGGGTAGAACGAACGAATGTAGAGTAGTAGAGCATTAAATCTTTCATTTATCACTTGAGTGAATTTCAACATAAATGGACTGCCAGTTTAGTAAGGATATATTTCTTTGTTTCTATTTATAAAACAGCATGACAGTTTTAGCATTTTATGTGTTTTATTTTTTATATTTTCCAGGTATCGAAGAAACGCACAAAAGTGGCAAAATCGCAAGTTTAATTGGCGTCGAAGGTGGCCATGCCATCGGTACAAGTTTAAGTGTGCTGCGAATGTTTTATCAGCTTGGCGCACGTTACCTGACACTAACTCACACCTGCAATACGCCGTGGTAAGTAGAAATATTAAAGTTTGTAATATTTACTAAACGGAATTTCTTCAACGTTAATTTTTGAAAATGAAAAATGTTTTTTATTAGTTAAATCTATGCTCAAGAATGTGCTCTGTTTTTAAAATTATAGCACTAAATTATAGTTAAATATAAATGTTACCGGAAAAACTATATTTTTTAAGTAAAATGGGGTCTTAGGCGAATTTTTTTTTGACCCAATTGTGTATTTTAAAATCTAAGTACATTGAATTAAAAATATCACTTTGTACATTTTTATTACAGGGCCGACTGCTGCAAAGTTGATGAGCCTGGTAAATATCCACACATGGGTGGTTTATCAAAATTTGGCAAGGTAAGTCAAAATTTTTGTGTAAAAATTTCGTTTTAAGCACAAAATTGTTATTTATTTCGAAATATTTTTTCAGCTCGTTGTACATGAAATGAATCGCTTAGGCATGATTGTTGACTTATCACACGTTTCTGTGCCAACCATGTTGGATGCTTTGGGCACCTCAAAAGCACCAGTGATATTTTCACATTCCTCAGCGCATGCGATATGCAATAGTTCACGTAATGTGCCAGATCATGTGCTGCAAAGGATTGTAAGTAGAATGTATTTTATGTCAAAACATATATAAAAATTAATTGCAATTAAATTGCGCATATATTTAAATTTTGTTTTTGTTTGGTTTTTAATATGATAGTCTCTATTCAATTTTCGTTCAAAGTAAGCTCTTAAATAACTGCCTTACTAATTGAGCAAATGCATAAGCTTTAAGTACACTATGCTTCCGCAAAGCCTAAAAAAATATTCCAGCGTCATTTAATCAAATGTTGCTCATACGTCATGTTATAAAAATCAATAATTTTATACATTTTTAGTGCTTTATCACTAAGAAAGATACCTGCCACATAATTTTGCGTAAAAAAAATTTAAGTTTCTTATATCAGGCATGACCTGTATTCGCATTCGCATTGTATATTTATAGTTATCATAATTTTCATACACCTTGACAGGCCACTTTTCTTTCTACGTTTATTGTCCTACTTTATGTTTCAGCGTCATATTCCCCCCAACTGTGCCTGCACTTAACAACTACAACTGCAACTTTAGTTAATAATTTTTTCATTGCAATAAATTTAGCGTATATGTCTCATTCATACGCTGCTGTTGGTCTCATAAATTTCACTGACAACGATTGATGGTTTCAAAGCTTAAATTTTACGCTGCAAAATTTTAGCAACGATGACGACGCTTTTGCCGGTAGAAGCAAATGCATTTGCAGCGAAACGCACAGACGTATAAAATTGCAATAACAGAATTTTACAAAATAAAAATGTAAAATTGTTATTATGGTGCGTTTGAGAAAATAGAGTACTATTTCTGAGATAATCAAATGCTCTTGGGAAATGTAGAGCATTTTTTGAGTTAAGACAAGCGAAATATTAAAAAGGCAATGAGGAATAATTTCAAATTAATTCCACGTTTTGAGTAGACTGCTGGCACTCAATTATTTATCAGATATGACGTAAATGTGCTATATTTTATGTATAGACAATTGCATAAAATACATAAAAAAATCATTCTTTTTAAAAACAGTGACATAGTAAGAAAATATTAAAAATGATATTAACCTTTTATATCAGTTAACAAAAAAGTTTTAAGCGATTTTTTTTTTCAAGTTTGACGCTTTATTGTGAAAAATTTGCTACAAATTTATTTTTCAAAGTATTGTACATCGCTAGTTATTACTTTTCCAATCTTTCTGGCAATTTTTTGATGCAATATCAAAAAGACGATTTATCTTTTGATTCAATCTACGAATCAATTTAATGTTGGAGTTTTTCAAAAGAGCGAAAGTGCTGATCCTTAAGGGCATGCGTCATCGACAAAAACAAATAGTAGTCAGAAGCGACAATATCTGAGCCATAAGGTATGACTTCCCATTTCAGCGTTTCAAGATATGTTTTGTCCGGCTGCGCAACATGTGGCCAGGCGTTGTCATGCTGAAAAATTTCATCTTGTCATGCCATTGCTCGTACTGTGGCCGTTTTTGATTCAATACTCGGCTCAAACACATCATTTGAGTTTGGCAGAGTTGCCCTCTGATGGTTTCACACGGTTATAGCAGCTTAAAGTAAACCGCGTTCAATTAGTCCCAACAAATACAGAGCATGACCTTGCCCCTTGGCGTATGGCCGGGCAGCCCGCATGATTTTTTTAACTTGCGATTATCAAAATGAGCCGATTTTTCATTAACAGTCACTATACGACACAAAAATCTCTTTCTTTTTTGCCGTTGGAGCAAAAAAGTGAACTCTGCCGCAAATTGTGTTTTATTGGCACAAAAGTTTTGATATTCGGAGCACACAAAAACTATATTGCTTACATTTCAGCGAAACAAAACATACTGAAAAAGAAAGCCTAATGATGAGGCTTAAAAATGAAGTTAGTTGCAATATTATCCGATCTGATTTTGTTATGCCATCTCAAAAGAATTGTTTAAAACTTTTTTACACCTGATAATAATATGGTTCGGCCCCCAACTGTATGCATTACATAACTAGTTTTCAGTTATCTAAGATTTTTGCAATAAAAAAAAAATAATTATAGGGAAAATACCATTAAATAATATTTGTTTTGATTTCAGGCTATCAACGGCGGCCTAGTAATGGTAGCGTTTTATCCACATTTTGTAAGCTGCTCCGGTCAAGCGAGTCTGCGTGATGTCGTGGGTAAGTTAAGTATTAAGAGAATTGCATTTTGTAGTAAGTGTCAATATTCAAAAATATTTGTTTTGATTGTTGTGATGCAAGAAAAACTTGTTGGAGGTTATTTTTGCATCATTTCACAAAAAAAATATCAGAGCAATTCTTAAGAAAAATTGCATACAAAAACTGTGGAAACAAAAAAAAAAAACAAAAAGAAAGAAAAAGTCCCTGATGAAGATTGAAGCACCCCACCGAAACGTCGGAAAATAATGAAATCTTGTTAAAATTATTTTATTTGCATTAAAAAAATTATGGGCCTTTAAGCTCGAGGAAAAAAACATTTAATAAACATTATAAATACCTGGTCGAAGAAATTAATACATAGAAAGAAATTATCTTTAAATTTTTATTTGCGCTTAGGTTTCATTAATTCTTATTTTGAATATTCAAAGTAAGAAAAAGTTACTAAAATTTACTAGAGATCTAATCCAAAAAATGGGCTTCGACTCCTTTTGCATATAATTTCATAATAAAAAACAGAAAATAATTTTTTGAAAACTGATAAATTTGTAAATTGAGATTGAAAAAAAAAAGCCATTTAAAATAAATAGGGGACTTTTTTAAACGAAAAAAACTTAAGAATAATCGTAGATTTAGGATTAATTCAAATATATATTGGTTGCCAAGTTTTTAGTATGTTTCATAAAGTCATGATTTAAAAAAAAAAATATAAAAATATGTACATATTGCTCGTATGTAAGTATTAATATGTCTGCCTCCTATGCTACAATTTCTACTGAAATAAAAACAGAAAATAAAACAGCAATACTCGTAACATAAAGAGAGAGAGACAAATAAAAAACACTACACTTTAGATAGCATCAATTGCATTTGTGAACAAACGCAGACACAGATATAGCACACACAATTGGTGTGTTATAGTGCCTTGCAGCTATTATTTCAATACCAATAGACTACAAGCAACAAACCAACGAGCCAACCAACCAACCAACCAACCAAACTATCACAAGTTGTAGAAATACAAGGAATTTTTCTTTTGTAAATCTACGCGTGCACATGTTTGCGTTTATAGGGCATTACATGATGATCTTATGCTCAAACGTGTGCGTGTGTGTGTGTATATGTTTGACTATACAATGACATTTTATTGTGTCTACAGATATTTTATTTCATTTTATCACAGTAAAATAACAAATAAAAAACAGACAAGCGTATAAAAATAAATGATAAAAGAGCAAATCTCGTATGAATTGTCTGTGAAATGCTTGCAACACTTTGGGTGTTGACACATACAATTACGGATAATTTTCGTACTTGAAGTTGATGGAAGAAAAATAGTTAAATAAAGTTTTCTTAATAAATTAATCAAAATGAGACATTTCTTATTGGAAATTAGCTTTTGTCTTAGAAAAAATAAATATAATTTTTAGCAAAAATACATAATAACTTTCGAAAAATAGTATATGGGTAATACAATTTAATTTAAAATTCAGATTACTTAATACGATTTGAAAAAAAAAAAAATTAAAATAATCAAGCAAACAATATAGTTTAAAAAAAAAATATATATTTAAAAAAATACAATCAGAAACATTAATCGGATAAAAATGGAGAAAATCGTGATGAAGAAAAACCTCGTTATAAAAATAACTTTTCAGCAAGAACCTGATTCAGAAACACTATTTCTGAAAAAATAATATATAAGTAATCCGAGAAAAATATGAAAATTCAAATTTTTTTAAAAACTATTCCAACTAAGAAGATGTTGTTATGCCACTTGTCACCTGCAAGTTGCTGCTAAAAAAAGATTCAGGTTAGCGAACACAACATGGACTTAAGATCAACTTGCAATACAGCAAAGCTAATCTGGCTAAAGAAAGGATGCTATGCGCTCTCTTGAGCTGATAGCCCGCACAAGACATATCATCAATATTTGGTCTAAGTGAGTCGGTTCTTAAGATTACTGCCACTCATATCTAGCCTAATGTGACATATTTTCAAGAAATTAATTCTTAGAAAATAGTTTATCAGTAAAATATTATAGCTCGCGAAAAGAGGTTTGAAAAAAATTATATGCAGAAAATATATTGTAATTAAAAAAAAACAACGCACGAGTCATATCTAGTAAAAATTCATGTAATTAATAAAAAAAAAATAACAATGGATATTAAAACTAGACAAAAAATATTCAAAAAATTAGTATTTAGAAAAAAATATATCACAGGGAATAAATAATATTCAAAACAGACAATTTTCGCTAGAAATAACATAAGAAAAATTATTAGAAAAATTGTGATTTAGTTTGAATTTTCTTTGTTGGTAGTCCTGGGCCCCTATTCTGTAATGCGATGCAAAAGCAGTGCGATACAAAAACCATTACGATCCAATGCATTCATCAATTGCGTATCGCATTGCTTCTGTATCGCAATACAGAATAAGACCTGAGCAGACCCAACAAAGTTCGACATCCATTATTATACCAGCGATTGAGTAATAGGTCGTTTTGGACTATAACGATGATGATGATATTGATGTGTCGTACAGACAAGCCTTATTCGCCATTGCTAGTCAAGCACCAATCGCAATTAAAGATGGCAAAGTATAAAATGCAAATCCACCATATTCTGGAAGGACACGTTTCCATAATATACCAAAGTATGCCCGTAAAGGGCCATTACGAGGAACATTGCCGCATCGAAAAACCATTTTCAAATCCTTATTGTCTCCAAAGCACGTGAAATTAATTGAAAAGCTCTTGAAATCTTTCGTCTATGAAACGAAGAGCAGCCTAATAAAAAACAGCGAGCTTGGACATGACCATCGGGGGGGACCAAACGTTGCCTTCTCTGGGATATTGCCATTAGCTGGTATGTTCCAGGACAATGCCTAATCTAAAAAACCACCATTTCTTTCTTTCGGTTCAAGCACTCGTGCGGAGAGTTTTCGTGAACGATGCATCATGAGACCATGATAATGACCAAATTAGAAAGGGCATACACCCCGAACTGTCAACTTGACGTATGTAAGCAGTTATATCTGTAACGTGAATCCCTTTCAAATTATATCGTGATTGGAAGAATTCATATGAGAAGTCCACCATGTGGGCAACGAAAGACGAGCCAAGGCAAACGGGTCGTCATGAAATTGATAGAGAAATATTTAATCAGCGGCAGGATGTACGTATGCGCATTCGGAAGAAGTTATACGCATTAATTCAGATAAATATATTATTCCGAAAAATATTATTCGGTGTAGATTATATACGGAAGCATTTTATTAGGAAATTAATGTAAATTAAAAAAATAAAAGAAAAGATTTATTATGAAGTGAAATGAATTTGATAAATCTCTATATTAATTAATTGGTAAAAAAATTTAAATTTATAAAAAATATTGAAATATTTTTATTCGGAGAAGACAATTCGAAAGTTCAAAAATTTATATTATAAATTTTTTATAAAAGAAATATTTTTTTTGAAAATTTATTAAACATTTTCTCTCATATTCTTTTATTGCAGCGCATATCAACCACATACGGGATGTGGCGGGAATTGATCATGTTGGTATTGGCGCTGGATATGATGGTGTAAATCTGTAAGTAAACTTATTCAATACAACTTCTGAGCATTTGTAGGCTTATGATTTTTTATGAAATCTCGCTGCCCTTGAAGACAAAATTACACAAATACAAAGAAATATTTTTTTCATTTCATTAGACTTGTAGAAGATTATGGTTTCAACTTCATATCACATTAAAATGGCTATAATGTTGTGAGGAAATAACATCTTTGTAGAAGAAGGATGGTACTAATTGGGGATTTTTTTTAGAAAAATCTGAAAAAGTTTTTGAACCTCAAAATTAGAGAAAAGCTGCATTTCTTAAGTGTATAACCTTAAATATTTAGAAATCAGACTTAGCGCGAAAAGTTTCTTCGGAAATGACTTTCAGCTGTTCAACAGCAGAACCTTGCAGATCTGTGTAATAAAACCTCATCTCAGCATTTTTTTACATGCGTTTTTTGAAGCAATCAATACCAAACCAATCACTGATTATCTTGTAAGAAAGAGCGGACGTTCTAAAAATTAAGTTTTTATAAAATTTTCAAAAGTAAAAAATTACGTTTCTTCTTAAACGAAATAAAAAACTTTACAATATATTTTTTTTTTCAAGACTCCACTACAGATTGCTGAGCAAAAGCACCAAAACACCAATTGTCACCTCACATTTTTTGTGGTCCAATAACTTTCTAATTCTAAGACACCCTCGCTTCAGCGCTTCCATTTTGTTGTGTTTTTTATTTAAAAGAATGTTTAAAGTTCACACTTTACAATTTCAAAAACTTATTTTGTGTGCATTTACCTGTGTTGTGTAACATATAAAAAGGGTAGATTTTTTAAAACGTTACCTTATATTGCAGCACGTTGTTGCAACGTGTGCTTTACCATATTTATTTTTCCCCACTGGTGCGCTCAGGTGGCACATTTATTTTAGCCAGCTTGTGTTTGGTCTGTATGTGTGACTGCTCATTTTATTTTCGTTCGCACGACAACAGCAAAACTTCTACTCACATGGTATTTTATGCGGTAAATACCATGACATTTTTTCTGTTGTCTGTGTGTGATACAACTTTGTTATTTCTTATTTTGTATTTGTATTTGTATTTGTATTTCATTTCATTTTTCTTTTTCGTTCTTATCTTTCTAGTGTACCCAAAGGACTCGAGGATGTGTCCAAGTATCCTTACCTATTTGCAGCTTTACTTGAGTCTGATAAATGGTCAGAAGAGGATATTGCAAAACTGGCTGGACGAAATCTTATACGAGTTTTCAAAGAAGTCGAAGCGGTAAGTAGTAGTTGTAGTATAGTAGCAGAAGGGTAGTTGCAAATAGAAGTTGAATATAAATTGTGCAATGAACACTGAAAATAAAGATGTACTTTTTTTAAGGATAAGCTTACTTAATATCATATATGAGACTGCTGTTTTTCGTGTAGAAGAACTATATTTTATATGAAATAAAACATAAATTTATATTGAATTCTAAGTATTTTTTTAAGTTTTTCGTAAAATATTTTTCAGTTAAGCTGAATATTGCAAATAATAGACTTTAACAGTTTTGTTTCAAAAAAAAAAAAAAAAAAGTGCTCACTGTCTATGTCTTAAATAAACACCAATCTCTGTCAGACAGACAACTGAGTCATCACTGTATGAATGTGCACTGTCAGTTTTATGCGAATCAACAAAAGACGCGCAATGTTTTGCTTAAGTTGCTTGCAGCACTATAATGGAAAAAAAAAATGCAGTTTGAAAAGGATATGAATGCACATTGCACATTTGCTCACTTAGAGGATTTAATGCAATTCTGCAGGCACATAACATACGCAAGCACAACACACACACATACATTTGGTATTTCTTTTTATCTAACTTCCTTTGCTCAACGAGCATTTCTTTTGTGTTGCTTAAACTAATGTTTTCCTTTGGAATTTGCACACATATCCTTACTGTTGTATAAGATAAACCATAATAGTAACCGCACACGTCGGTATTAGCACAAACGCATAGACGGACATTACGTACTTGTGTTTGAAGTGCTTGAAATTAAAATGAGTCGTATGAGTAATTTATAGTTTTTAAATGAAATAAGACAATAAACTAGAGGCTGTTATAGGCTTCGCTCATTATATCGTTACTTAAAATTTTTTAAGTCCTTTTGAAAAGACATAAGAAAGCTTAAAAGAAAATGAGTATTACGTTTTTTTACCAAAAAAAAAAAGTGACCCAGTACTGCAGTGACACACATCTTTATCATTAGAGAAACATTGTGTGAGATAACACATGAATTGTTACAGAGTTCGGATATGTTCATGTATGAGCACTCAAAATGTCTTATTCATGATTTTATTCATACAGCTCGAAAATAGATTTTTTCGATTTTTTTTGATCCACCCTAAATTTTTTTTTTTGCGCCAATCGATTATGAAAGGTCGAAAAAGACTTTTAGAAATTACTTAGAGTGGCTTCGGAATTTGAAAAGGACCAAAATGGTCGAAAACGTTCGTTTCCAGGGTCCGGAACCACCCTAAATAACGTTCAAAATTCATTCGAATCCCTATCCCTATCGATTGGAACAAAAAAAAAATTTATTTTGATCCACCCTAAATTTTTTTTTTGCTCCAATCGATTATGAAAGGTCGAAAAAGACTTTTGGAAATCACTTAGAGTGGTTTTGGAAATTGAAAATGGCCGAAATGGTCAAAAACGGTCCTTTCCAGAGCCACCTTAAATGATGTTCAAAATTTATTCTCGACCATTCCCTTTTAATAACAGAAAAAAAATTTTCGAAAATTGTTTAAAAATAGTTCATTCCAGGGTCTGGGGTCACCCTGAGGATGTTCAAAATCCATTTTCGACCTATCTCCATTATCTACAAGAAAAAAAGAATTCCGAAAATGGGTTCAAAACGGTCCTTTCTAGGATCCGAAGCCACCCTGAGTGATGTCCAAAATACATTTTCGACCTATCCCGAGAATTGGTCAAAAACGGTCCTTTCCGGTGTCCCGAGCCACCCTTAGTGATGTCTTAAATTCATTTTTGACCCTTCCCCATTAATTACAGAAAAACAATCCTTCCAGTGCCCGGAGCCATTCTAAAAATATTAAGGAAATGGGTCAAGAACGGTCTTTTCTACGGTCCGGACCCACCCTAAGTGATGTCCAAAATCCATTTTCGAAATTCCATATCAATTGGAGCAAAAATGATTTTCGAAAATGGGTCAAAAATGATGCCTTCCAAGGTCCGCGATCATACATTTCTATTTATGAACGAAGGCTAACATCGCAGAGTTCATTTATGATCGAGAGAAAAAATGTTGTTTCTACTCGTTCATGTATGTAGGCTAGTGAAAAGAAGCGGGTACATACACTTATATTAAAATTTTATTTCCTCATGAAAACCCCTAACTTCATACTTATCAAACCAACAGCAGCATCTTTTAAATTACAGATTACTCATACGTCATGTTGACTGCAAAAATTTGCTGCTTGTCAACAAATTAATTTAAACATTTGACCCGCACATTTAATTTAATTGTCTGCCTCATTTAATTTTCGGACAGCATCAGTAGACCCTTTGTGACCACTTCAATTAGTTGACAAAATGGTCATTTTAACATTACATACACAAAATGCCCAAAAAAAAGCAAAAGCAAAATAAAAAACGCTACAAACATTCTACACTAAGGAAACCAAACAAATCTACATCCCTTGACAATTAAACCGGAATTTGGGGCAACAAATTAAAGCGTAATGAAAAACAAAATCCTGCATTGAGATTAAAAAAACTGAATACTTTGTTGTTGTGCTACTTTAACGCATGACAGCACAGCATGCTCACCACCCATATATGGGGTGCTAAAAGCCAAAATAGTGTTGGTTAAAACAAAAAAAAAAAAAAAAAAACGAAAAAAACATTATGAGCCTACGTCATAAAAATGAGGCGTAATTATATGCGACATAAAAATTACCACTTTGTCCCATAACATTTGACAACTGATTGTAAAAAAAAAAGTTGAAAAAAGAAAAAAATTTGGGACTATAAGGCGTATTTTGGTAGGCGTCATTTTGGTGCCTTTCCTTCAGATTTGTATACTTTTGGTTTTCATTTAAACGTCAGTCGACCATGACCATGATTATCTACCGCTACCGCTTTTTACTAACGAGAAACATTCACAATTTCCTTCGTTTTTTTTTTCGTTGTCTTCCCTTTTTATCAACGTCAGTCAGTTGGCATTAAATGTCCTTTTATATAAACTCTGAGTCCTTTTTTTTCATTTTCATTTTTATTTTTATTGCTATGATCCCACATTTATAGCAGGATAACAAAGAACTGTGGGATTCCTGCTGCTGTTGATGAAATGATTACAATTTGTTTGAGATAAAATTAAATGTGCGACTTGTGTGTGCAACTGTGTGTTTGTGTGTGTGAGTATGTGTTTTTGTGTCATTAGTGTGCGTTTGTAATGATTGTTGTACTTAATGCTGTGTGTTTTTGTGTGTGTGTTATATGCATTTCGCCTGATTGTGTTGCTTATATTCCGTATGCGCACTTTGGGTTTTGTAATTGATTTGGGGAATTTGGGATATAACAGCACATGGCGGGGACTTGAGAAACTTTTGTTTCACTCAGCGCTGCTGCAATGCCAATTGAAATTAAAGTATATTTATGCCTTTGTTCTCTTTGATTTTGTGTTTGAAATTAGTATTAAATGAAGTCAACTGGAAAAATTAGTGCATTCATAAAAATCATAATAATCATACAATTTCCGTAAAGTAGACATACAATCAGCGATTGTTTGGAAAACATACTCATATCATTTCAAATGATGTTTTGAATCGTGTTTCTATCAATTTATGTGAAATTGCAGCAGTTTTTTAAAAATTAAAAAAAAAATTTGTATGCGATCTTATGAGTAAATTTCGAAAGTTGCCACATCACAAAGTCTCTTCACCAATATTTTTTGGGCGCGAAATTACATGTAATTTTTTTTGTAAGTAATATAAATTTTTTAAATCTTTAAGCAAAAATATCATGTAATTTTTATGGAAAATTAACGACAGCTTAAAATATATGTGCGCATATTTCTTTCAAGAAACTTAGCAAAGTTTTATACCAAAAATCTATGATTTTCATGCCCAATCTTCTAAATAAAAACTTTCCAATATTTTTGTTCACATGAGATTTTTTATATCATACAAAAAATTGTTAAGCTATTTTTGCCAAACATTTATTGATAAGATCATTCAAATATAAGATCAGTTTCAAGAAAATTTCCTGGCCAGAAATTGCATGCGATTTTTGTTTGAAATTTTATCAGCATTGTTCATTTAATTTTTTATTCGCAATTATATTTAGTAGAAAAATTAAGTTGCATAAAACAAATTCCTCTAAGATTTTATAACTTAAATTACATGCGATTTTTTCGCAAAAAATATTCACCAAAATTTTTGGGCGTGATATTACATATAATTTTTTTTTTGTAATTTACATTTTTAAAATTATTATGCAAAAAAAACATGCTATTCTTATGGAAAATTAACAGTAGTTTAGAATGCATGTGCGCATATTTCTTTCAAGAAACTTAGCAAAGTTTTGTTCTGCAAAATCTATGATTATAATGCCAAATCTTCTAAATAAACATTTTCCAATATTTTTGTTCGCATGAGATTTTTTATATCATACAAAAAATTGTTAAGCTATTTTTTCCAAGCATTTATTGATTGGGTCATTCAAATATAAGATCAGTTTCAAGGAAAATTTCTGGTCAGAAATTGCATGCGATTTTTGTTTGAAATTTTATCAGCATTGTAATGCGAAAAATCTCATTTAATTTTTAATTTGCAAATATATTAATTTTAGTAGTAAAGTTTAATGCATAAAAAAATTCTTCTAAGTTTTTATATCGGAAATAACATGCAATTTTTTCGGGGATAAATTTACATAAGTAGCATGATAGTTTTTTTTTCAATTAATTACAACAATTTATATTTGAAATGAATGATCAAGTAAAATTTTCATAAAAATATTTCGATATTTTTTCGTATTTTTGTCTTCACTTAATTTAAGAAAAATTGTACACTAGACTCTGAGACAAAAATTCATATGATATTATTTGCTTATTTTAAAAAGCAAGTTTCTGTGAATAACAAATTCTTAATGATTTTTAGCGTAAAGTCTTATGCAATTTGTTTTCCACAAGAATTTACCAAAAGTACATCGAACATTTGCATCAAATTAACAAATATTTTTGCATAAATTTACTAAGACTATGAACGTCTGATAGAAAGGCTAACAAGCCGCATCGAGAAAAATTGCATGCGAATTAATTATAAATAAAAATCTTACAAATTTTTTCAACGCAAAGTCACATGAGATTTTTAAATGAAGATCTTACTAGTTTTGCAATAAATATTGCACAAAAAAAGAGCAAAACATAATTGTGCGTAAAGATACATGCGATTTTAACTTAAAATCATATAAGACTTTTCAGTCAAAAATTAGCCCAAATTTTTTGTGCGCATTAAGGCATGTAATTTTTTAGTTTACGAAAATTTGAAAATTCAAATTTATATGCAATTTTTACAAAAAAATTCTACGAAATGTTACATGCGATTTTTTATTTAAAATATTTTACATTGCGTCTTAGCTTGAAATAGCATAAGGCCTTTTGGGCAAAGATTAAACCAATATTGCATGAAATTTGTATCTAAAATAAATTTAATCAAATTTTGAGAAAAAGTTGTATCCATTCATCAACTATTTTTTAGTTTTTGTGTGCAATATTACATGCGATATTTTATGAAAAATATGATTAAAATTGAAAAAAAAGTTTTATCCATATATCAACTATTTTTTATAGTAAAATTTGTGTTTTTGAAAACTTTCTATTGTCATTTGCACAATTTTTTTATGCAATAATTCATGAATTACAAATTAGTAAAATCACAAGGCCTTAGTCAATTGCTACATGAAAAAACTCGCTAATTGTGAAATGTTATCAAATATCCAAATGACTAAAAAGCATTTTTCTTTAAAAATTTTGTTGAACTCTTTTGCAATAATTTGTGAGAAAAATAATACCTAGAAAAAAGAAAAAAACTTTTATGTTGGTGTAACTTTAAATTAAAATTCACTTTCAGTTTAATGAAATTGAGTTTTTCCAACATTTTTTTCCATGTAATCACTTGGGAGCACTAGCAGGTTGCAACAAATGATGATACGAAAAAATTGACAAACTTGACATTTTTAAATCCCAACTGGATGCACACACAGTTATATGTCAACATGCATGTATGCAAGCAAGTTTCATATGCACAAGTGTATGTGTATGTGTCTGTGTGTGTGTAATTTGCTGTGAAAATGTGTGCACAATTTAATTAGAAAAGTTTTTTCTTCTCAACGCTTGAAATATAAAAATTTTTTCACTCCCATACTTGTGATAGTAAATATTGCAGCAGGATGTGACAATTTTTTTTTTTTACAAGTTACAAAATAAAAGTTTTATTGCAGCAGCTAAACAAATTTGCAAGTGTTAAGTTTTTCATATGGAAATTGTTTAGTTTTTTTGTAAGAAAAAAATCTTTGCAAGTCAAATGAAGTTCGGCAGTTTCTTGTGAATGTAAGCAAAAACTTTATAACATCAATTTTAATATATTGAGATGTTATATATTAAAATTAATGTCTCTGAAGCATGATAATAAAACTTTGGCAATTTATTGCAAAAAAACGTAAAATTAATTGCATATCTTTGGCAAAATTTGCAATGCGGCTGTCATATATTAAATTTCAAAACTGTAATTAAAAGTATAAATTTAAAAAAAAAGTAATTTTCAAACTCTAAACTTCAAAGGAAAATAATTTCGATTGGAACTTCATCAGAAAAGTTTGATTAATTGAAAAAATCTGAAAGCAAATTCGTTACGCCACAAATACTGTTGCATACTTTATGCCGTTGGCATTCATTCACTCAATGCTCAAAGGACCTCTGACAGGAACTAATTTAAAATTTTCAGCAAATTCTATAACATAAACAAAAGTTCAATTCTAGTTGTGTTGCAAACTTAATTTCCGCGAATGCTTTCAAAGCGCGCAAACTGATTAAAACTTTGCTTTAATTAAAAATTCGCTGCGATTGCTTTGCAATACCAACATTTTTTTTCTTGCAACTTTAGGCTTAAAAGCAAGAAAAAATAGTCAAATGAAGAAAGAAATAATTTTTTGCCTCATGTCATAATCATATGAGGCTGTACATTAATTAGCAAAGAAATGTCATTTAGTCAGCAATGCAATTTTTGATATTGAAATTTTTTATTTTTCTTTTCTTTTTGCAGATACGCGATATAATGGAACTACAAAAAATACCACCCGTTGATCAGTCAATTCCAGCAGAAGATATTATGGGTCGTTCATATTGTCGCTATCAAGGACCAAGAACATGATTGCTGACACTTAGATTGGTGTAAATTAACTTAAAAAAAATTCATTCGTATGCTAAAAAAAAATTTACTATAAATAGTTCTTAAGAAAAGTTTGTAAAAATTGTAAATTTACTGAATATAATTTTCTTGCACATTCTCTTAAGTCATAAATTTCTAAATATAAGCGTGCAAATTTAACGAAAATCAATAAAAATCGCACAATGTAAATTATTTTAAAATAAAAAATTTTTTGTAAAAAAAAAAATGTTAAGAAAATGTTTTTGATATTAATTTTTTAAAATAATTACTAGTAGCTAAGGAAATTTGTTAATATTTAAATGCATAAAATTAAAGAAAAAAAAAATTTGCAACCAAAAGCACAGCGGATAAAATACTCACATTGTAGTTTTGTAAAATTAATTAAAAAATCTTAAATATTTACGAAAAAATATTTTCCATAAATAAAGGCTATGGAAATATTTGAAACAAATGTAAAGTTCTTAAATGTCAGCTAAGAATTTTTTAGTTAAAAATACTTTTGCGGTTAAATTTGTTTGCAGTTTTTCATCAATATCCCAAGGTATCATGCTTTCTCGCATAAAAAATCTTTAAATTTTTTTTTCAAATTTTTAGTTATCATATAAAATTCTAAATATATACTGATTTTTTGAAAATGGGTAAAAACATTTAGATTCTTAATTGTAAAAAATCTTTAAAAATGACATGCAAATAAATTATTTTATTTAAAAAAAAAAAAGATTAAAATTTGCAATAGAATTAAAGTTTGAACATAATATTTTCAACAGAAATTAAAGCGCAGTTTTTAAGGCATTTTATTTAGTAGGAGATATGAGTGAAAAAAGTACTAATGAGCACAGCTACCAATAATTATATTTGAGTTTTCCCTATCCTTTGATCGTTTAAAGTTTTACAGTGGCAGCAGAGTAAGCTCATCAGCTATATATTTTCTCCAAAACTTCTGCACTCCAGTAGACAAGAAAGCGGTAATTTCAATGCATTTGTTATCTCACTACAATTATGTCGTACAAAACTAGAAAGTCCGTAATAGGGGAAAATGGGGTACCTTTGACACTGGGGCTCATTTGACTTTGCCAATTTCAGTGTGAAAACTACTAAGGCGCCAAAAAGTTTAAATGCAGAAAGAAACCTACTTTGACTTAGAAAAACATTATGAAATTTGATAGTTCACTCTCAACTCTCTTCAGAGTATAACGTGTTTTTCTGTTTTCGCGATCACTGCTGCAATTTTTGATAACAGTACGTAAGCGTTTTGTGAATTATATGTGACTGTTTTGGCAAATTGAGTGACAAAATATGTTAGCATTAAGTTTAAGTAATAACATTATTAAAGTGTGCTTTGTGAAAAGAAAACAGTATTAATAAAAAGAATGGAAAAAAGTCTCTTGAACGTTTGGGGCACATTTGACTTCTGCCAAAGCGATAGATTTGACAGATGCATATGTTCTTACAATACAATCCTTAATTTTTTTTTCTAAGTATTTTTCAAAGGTATGGTGCGTAACTATATAAAAAAGATAAATCGAACAGAGATTGATGAAGAATAAGTGAAGAGAGCTATTCAAGATATTAGAAATAAGTACGAAACGGACACATGAGCCGCTGAAAAATATGGAGTGAGAGGACAAATTTGATAATGCGTATGAAAATACAGGACTCACTGAAAGGCTTCTCGAATGCAGCCTTACATTTTTTTTTGAATATGATTTGTAAAAAATGCACCTTACGTAGTCAAATGTGCCCCTTAAAAAGTCAAATGTGCCGCGTGCCGGGGTATTTTTGACAAAAGTGACTTTTTTTTGAAAAATTTTTATAAAATATTCGGTGACGCAGTTTTTTTAAATCTTTTTCGGATTTGATGTTGAAAAGTCAGTGTATAAGAAACAGTATGAATTTTTAAAATCCATTAATTTTTTAAGGAAATATATGCCTTTGAAAATTAAGTACCAAAGGTGCCCCACTTTCCCCTTTATAAAGTTCTCGAGATATGGCAATTTTTCTAGAATTCTTATCAATCTATTCTTATTTGGTGATATAAAAAATTAAGGCACAAATTGCATACCAAATGAAAAGAAATTAGAAGGTCAGCAATACAGTTCTTGGAAATACCAATAATTTTTGGAAAAAATATCTTGAAAATTGTATAAGAGTCGTCACATCTCGAAGACATTTTGTTCTTAAATTTTTAGGCGACAGAGATTTTTGAATGACGTATATATAGTAT
The DNA here is from genome assembly GCA_949775025.1 of Tricholauxania praeusta. Lineage (NCBI taxonomy): Eukaryota > Metazoa > Arthropoda > Insecta > Diptera > Lauxaniidae > Tricholauxania > Tricholauxania praeusta. The sequence continues at coordinate 157,787,816 of OX459029.1, forward strand.
ATGCGTAATTCCAATAGCTATATCTCAAAAACTATTTGTATTTCTGGAGGTTTTTCGAACGATATGTTTATCGCTACACCGATTTTTTCAGCCGTGGTAAGAAAGTGCAATATATCAACAAAATATAAATAAAATTGCACGCTATGAAGCTAAGTGTGTTAGCGCTTGCATCAGAATGCCAGCATTTTCAATGTTGTACCAAACTACCTATCTATCGTTCGATAGTTCAAACTTATTTCCGCTATTCTGTCTTCACTCTCGAAGATAAGTCTCAAAGACTAACCATCAGTAGCATTAGCTTTCTATAAAAAAAGAGATTTTCAAGGAAAATTTACTTTGGGGTGGAAAATGCAGTGAAGGCGCACAATATTTTTTTTGGAAAATAAAGCTCAGTTCTTAAACTGTATAGATAAAAATGCCGTAGAAAAAAATTTTAACAACACTTTTTTATTTTTAATTTTTGCCAATTTTGTTACCAATTTTACTATAAAATTTTCTTCATTTTTTAATCAGCTTTGTTTTTCAATAATACCAGTAGCATGTAAAAAAGTATGCTAAAATATATATAATAAAAAAAAAGTTCTTACACCATATGAACATAGTTAGCATTAAGTGTAATATATAATTCTGAACATATTAAAAAAGCGTGTGATTTGTTATAAAAACAATTAGTTTAAAATTGGAATTTTTATATAAAACATTACATACTCGTTATTTATATAAATTATATAGAATGAAAACATAAATGTTAAAATTACTTTTTTTGTTTTGTGAATTGCAAAGAACTACTATAAAATAAAACGAAACCTATGCAAATTAAATTAAACTTAAATAATGTGTATTAAATTAAATAAATAGTTATATATATTATTGAAAAAAGAAAACATAATAAAATTAGCTAACAAGATCAAAATTTAAAAAGACCAACTAACAAAATATAATAAAATAATACAAATAAAATAAAAATCTAATAAGAAAGAGCTGCTCTTAATAAATGAAAGTTAAAAAAAAAATGAATGCTAAAATGTGTTTTATTGAAAGATAAGGTGATAAAACTAAGTTGATGAGTTTTGAATATGAAGAACAAAGTTTCAGAGATCCGTGTTGAGTAACAAACCCCAGAAGAATCTTTAAAGCAGAAATAATCAGCAAGTTGGAACAAAAGCAATTATTGATCAATTAATCGTCTCTTTGAAACAATCAAGTTCTAAACAATTAATTGCTGTTTTGCTAAATTGGTTTACGAAATTAAAACAGCTCATATTTCCGTGTGAATTTTCATGATGTCAGTACATAACTACAAGCTGCGGCGATTCCATCTATGAGAAGAAAGATATAAATACGCAATTGCTACATCAAGCTGTACCAACGGAATTCTCAAATCAATGAAATATACCACCATTTTTCATACTAAATTTTAACTCAAGAATTCAGGTTCATTTTCAAAATGCGAACACTGTAAATTTCTAGTAATAATGAACTTTTCTAGAGTATATTTGCCCGTTACCTAGTTAATGGGTTTGTATAAAATGATGGCCATAAAAAGTAATAATTGCTTGGACTTTTGAAATTTGGTACAGATGTTTTGTTTCCTAGACACAAGTGGGAAGAAAAAGCCAAAAAATATTACAAGATTCGAAGAATCTGGGAAAACCGCAATATTTTGAGAAATCCGTAGAACGGTGATAGTGTCAAAAAATGCTAAAAAAGTTTAAAAATAGTACAAAGTCGAATAATGTTGAAAAATTTGTAAAAAATATTGAAATATCGAAAAAATTTTAAAAACTGAAAAATGTTGAAAGAACGAAAAATTTTGAAACGGTCAAAACACGTTGAAACGTAAAATAAAGTCGATGTATTCGAACATTTTTAAGGGAAGCCAAGAAATGCTGGTGACGTCGACAGTTATTGGAAAACTCTAAAAATATTGAAAAATATTGCAAAGAGGATTCCGGAGAAGTTTCAATAGGAGGAGGGTACTATCGACTTAAATTTTGAAATCACCATATACACCGATGGGTCAAAGATGGACTGCAGTGTGAGTGCGGGGGAATATTGAGGATAATGAAAAGGTTGACGAATTAGCCAGGCACGGCTCCTCGCTTGATGAAACCATAGCCTCAGAGCCCGTGTACACTTCGATTGGTATAGTTAAGAAAAAAGTCTTCTCACCCTTTCTTTCCGAGCCAGCAAAGGACTGGAGATCTCTGCAAACCTGCAGGACATCCAAAGCAATATTGTCATCATATAACAATGCAAAAACTATTGATCTATTGTCCAAGACATTGCGATAATCACCGCGACTTGCAGTGGACACTGAACTATCGGCAAGTTTGCTAAAAATTAGGTATCCCATTCAACCCTTATTGCCGTAGTTGTCTGAATGTAATCGAGGAAGAATCTGTTGAGCACTTTCTCTGTATCTGTCCGGCCCGTGCCAGAATCGGGCTCAAATATATAGGACAAGCCTTCCTTAACAACCTCAGTGAATTTGCCTTAAAAAAAAAAATATTTTCTTGAATTATCTAAGTGAATAAGGAAGTTATGATTTCCATATAGTGCATGAATTTCCTCCTCTTTTTTTTAAAAAAAATTTTATTATATTTAATAAATTTTTCCTTCGTCTTATCAAAAACTTCACCCATTTAATACGTATTTATATTACTTGAGCCATATACTATTTTACATTTTATCAAATTTCTGTAATTGCTATCGCCAAGTAATGGAACGTTCAATTCGTAATCATTGAAGCCATAAGTTCTGCAACATGCTGACAACTCGTTTATTTCTGAAACTCATATAAAATAAAGAATATTCCTAAATTGTTTGGTTTTTTATGACGTCTTAAACAATAAAATGTATTATCTTTGTTTTTGCTTTGAATGCGTGAAACTTTTGAGTTCTTTTTTTTTTGTTTAAATTTTATAAATTATTAAAAGTATAAAAGTACTTTCATAAATATTTTCCAAAACCCATATTCATTTTTTATTTTTTTTTTTCTTTCTTTGAATAAGTTTGAAGTAACAATAAGGACGTTGATTATATCACAAAGCAGTTCCAGGAAAAAAAGAAATCATTATTGTAAATGTTTAAAAACAATTGCAAAAGTTTTGATGAAAGCTACAAATTGTGCACAGCAAACTTTGGCGACTCTTTGACGTCTGCAACGGCTGTGTGTTTCTTTGAGGCCGATGGTTGTAATAAAAATTATGCGCAAAATTGTAAAAGGATACGCGTCAAATTTTAAGGACAAAGTAGCAAGTTCAAATAAAAATTTGTAGGCTGGAAAATTTTGCATTTAATAAATTTAATGTGATTATACGGGAATTACTCGCACGAAAGAAATACGAAACTCAAACATTAAAATACAAAGTGTTAAAGTTTCAACTTTATTGCAACAATAAAATAAATTGTTCAATTGTAAGAAATTTTATGAAATCATGAGCTGAGCTAAAGATTATTGAAAGTGAACTTTTTTGTTTAAGAATTTGGAGTTTTTAAATTAAATTTTTGTTTGAAATTCAAATTTTCTTTTAAATTAAGTTTTTGCCTCAAATTCAATTTCTCTATTAAATTCAGTTTATTATCAAATAAATAATTCATCAAAAATTTACTCAATTTTTTTGTGATGCCATATGTATAAATAAAAATTAACGAACCTTTAACAACCTAAGAACCAGTCAATAAAAAGCTTAACATTTAATATAAGAAATAAATTTTTGATTTATTTTTTCTCTGAGTAAAATAAAAATTTATGAAGCATCAAATGTTAAGCTGCTGTACCTTCAAAGTCTTATGACCATATTTTTTATGCATTCGCTTTTATAAGCAATTCACCATATTCTCGCCTACATCAATATACCACCTATAAATTGTTGGCACTTGACACAAGCGGTTTATTATGAGAAAATCGAAAATTTTCAATTTTTCATTGCAAATCGTTGGTAGCAGCTGTTGCTGTTGCTGCGTAAATTCTCATTCTCACGAAAATTTTTTTGGCTTGAAATGATGCTTTTTTTCTGTAAACATTGCCGTATTTGCCCAATATTGTTTTGTTTTAAATATTGTACAAATTTCTGTACAAAGATATTTATTTATTTAGAAACACTGTGCGTCTTGTAAAAATTGGGTAGCTTAATTTTGACTCAATATAACTCAAGAGAACATTTTGTAACAAAATTAGTGAGAGAGATTTCTTTCGCCTTGCCAAAAACTAGATTTGAAATATTTGCTTAAATAGTTCTCTGCTTAGCTAGTGCTTGTATGAGAGTTGCCACACCTACTTAATTAAAAAAATTAAATAAAATTTTACTCGTATGAGAGGTGCTTCAACAAAAAGTTTTAATTTTTAATTGTGGCCAATTAGCATTGATTGATATTCCTGCAAAACAGTATAAGTCGATTTTTTAAATTTTTCATTTATTCAAATCTAAGTACAATAAGAAAACAATTCTTTTGGTGTACTAACAATTAAGAAATAATAATGAAATTAAAGGTGATTTTTTTGCAATTTGTTTTTTCAGTGTACACTTTTTGACAACTCACGTGTAATTCATAGCAAGTGTTTAAAGCAAAAATGCTCAATAAGATTTGCCATTTTACTATAAATAAATTAGCAAGTACAACGCGCTCGCAAATTATTAAATTTTATTATCAAACTTCGTGCTCTCTGAGAAATGTGAAAGATTTTCTTAAGCGAACAAACGTCAACAAACAGATTTGCCGAATTTGTTCTGAAGAGCAGCCAAAGGCAGTTTAGGGGGTGCCAATGCTTCCTGAAAAATGCACTGTTTGGTGCGGCTTGTGTGTTGGCGGCAGCATTGGACCTTACTTTTTCAAAAATAAAGAAAATCGCAATATTACCGTCAATGGAGGCAAGGTACCGCGCGATGATTACCGACTTTTTTTTTGCCCAAAATGGAAGAATTTGATTTGGTTGACATATGGTTTCAACAAGACGATGCCACAAGAAACGCGATACCATGGACCTATTGAGACGTGAGTTTGGTAAGCAATAATTTTCACGTTTTGGTGCAGTCTATTAACCGCTAAGGTCATACGATTTGACCCCACTAGACTTATTTTGTGGGGCTACGTGAAGCTTGTCGTATACAGGGATAAGCCTGTCACAATTGCAGCCTTAGAAGACAACAATACAGCTGCCATTGGTGAGATACCGGCTGAAATGCTGGAAAAACTATGCCAAAATTGGAACTTACGAATGAACCACCTCAGGCGTAGCCGGGGGCAACGTTCACATAAAACTATCTTTAAGAAGCAAATGGCAGGAATTTTTGTACTGTTTAATATAAATATTTTATTCGTTTTAGCAAATTTTTTGTTCCTTTTTTAATTTTCAAAAACAAAACGCTTAAAAAATTTTGAAATCATAAAAAATACTTAACAATTGAAATTAAAGTTATAAAGCACGATATAAAATTGAATTTCACAAAGAATTTGTGATATGCTAAATGATAAATAAATTGAATACCTGAATTCTTACTAAGAAAAATTAAAAACTTGATATCGAAATTGTTTCCTAATAAGAAAGAAAATAAGCAGACATAATTTCAGATCAGTATGTGGTTGACAAAAAATAATATTGGAAGTATAAGTGAACTTAGGATAACTAAGTCACAGTTTTCCATAGAAATAAAGTGTGATTTTTACACAAATATATTGTAGCGAAATTTGGTTTACGCCAGAAAATTCTCGAAATAAAAACCAACAAAAGAAAACTAAACGATACTAGCTAGCATCACTGGCTGTATAAATACCTTTAAACCATCTAGCGGCAAAGTGCAGTTTTTATACTAAGAATAATAAACCAAAAAGGTGCCGTCGTACAACGTCTTCTAGAATGTATTGAATTATTCGAGAATCTGATTGTGAATTCCACGTCGTACAACGCCATCTAGAAGGTATTGAACTATTCGAGAAAGTGATTGTGAATTTCACGCCAATACGCCACTTAGAAGGTACTGGATTATTCGAGAAACTGATGACTGTAGTATAAAAGGTTGTCACCTGAGTTATCGAGACACAGTTGAACTTAAACAGTGAAGCAGAACAGTTGAATTTGAGCAACATAAGTGAACAGTTGTTTTGAAACAGTTGAGTGATACAGTTGATTTTGAAAGTAAATTGCCTTTACAGTAACAGATTAATATTAGACTTTGAATGATAATGAAATAAGCAATTGTAACGTGTAAAAATTAATTTTTGTGATTTAAATTAACCATTTTATAACTAAATAAGTTTGTGTGTTTTTTGATTGCTACACAATCCAGTGATCGAACTCAGAAAAGTGTAAGAGATCGAAATTATCGTCTAAGAGACTGGAATTTTGTAACAATATATTGGAAAAAAGTACTATTCCTGACTGTTAAATGAATTTAATCTCTTGAGCACTTTATCTCTTCATGAAATATAGAGCCTTTACAAAATCGTTTCCAACGTGCACAAGCGGTAGCAAGTGTTTCAATACTCTCGAACATGGCAGATGAAATAAACTTTAGGGAAGTAGACGTATTAATCAATAAACAGTGAAGGAATCTTATCAAAATCAGGTTTAGCTTATGATATTGCTTGTACGAGTGATTTGGCGGGATTAAGGAAAAGGAAATTGTACATTTGCTAACAGCAGCTAATTCCAAAAAGTTACTTCCTTAATAAGAGTAGTGTGATGAGACAAACACATTTGTATATCATCCACAGAGGCATAGAGCTTTATTGCCACACACTGAAGAAATGTAATAAATAAATTAATATGTTAGTGAAAAGAAAGGGTGTTCCAAACATAGTTCTACAGAACACCATCACAATATAATTTGTATTGAGAGAAGACTTCAGCTTAAGCTTTTCGAATCATACATCTAGTGAACTTTTTACGAATAACATTGAGCAAGGATCTTCTCTACAATTGCCTGCGCCGAACTTAGAAAATTTGGTGATCTATGACAATTTGCAATTCCGAACTGCTCACCAGATTGTAGATTTTTGTAAGTTTTGGAGAAATACGCGTAAGATTTTAGTTTTTTTGTTAAATTTTTTTTTTTTTTTTTGTAGTAAACGTGACTGAAATCAGCGTCAAACAAAGTCGAATGACCATGACATAAAAAGTACATTCGCTCAATAAAAAATTACAAATTACAAGTCTTGATACAGTTCATTTCCACAAAACCCAATTGCCATCACTGGAGTGAATTCTAACGAAGCGTATGTTTCATACACGCCCTTAAAGATTTCCACATATTTTATTTAGAATTGTTTTCTATTTTGCTTATGGGAAATTTTTTTTTCACAAATTAAACCATTTTTCTAAATAATTTCATATTCTCTCAATAAATTTTTTACATTATATGCAAAAAAGACGTTTGATATTTAAGAAAAATGATCTTAATTTAATGTAAATACATATTTCTGATGAGTTGAAATTGAAAATTAGAGAAGTTCTTTGATATCCAGCCAAGCATAATTCTTTTATGAGAGTTTTCAAAAAAGTTGACAAATTATCTCTTTTTTATATCATCGTTCATATTGCTATTTCCACCTAATAGCAATTAAAGCAAAATCAAAAAGTTTAATAAAAAATGCAATTTATTTGAAATGTCAGTAAATCGAAACAAAAAAAAACAGTTTGTGAAAATATACACAAACTAATTTCCCAATGGTCAAATCGACGTCATTTCAAAAAGAAAAAAATAAAATTTAAAAATTTTTGGCTCATTGATCTATCTAAGCAACATATTTTACTCCCTATTCGCATATGTCTGCAATACATAAAAAGCAATAAACAATAAATGAAAAACAAAACAAGATAAAAAATGGTTAAATGAAATGCAAACCAGCTATATTGACTTCTGCTATCTTTTTTAACGAAATTCTTTTTTTTTTAACTAAATGCTAGTTTTTCAATTTGAAATTTGAAAAAAATATTTCAGTGCTTTTAATATATCAAATAAAATGATTGGCGCAAAAAAAAAAAAAAAAAAAAATGGGTTTTCACTCGTTAGCTCGTAAATTGTGCAATTTTATTGTGCAGAGTTATTGCTCTTGGTTTTTTTTGTTGTTGTTGTTGTTGTTGTTGTTGTTGTTGTTGTTGTTGTTGATGTTGCTGTTATTGTTGTTGTCGTTGTTATTTGTTTATTGTTTTACTTAGCAGCAATAGGAAAGTTAAATAAATAAATAAAAGGGTGATAGCTATACTCTGCGATGTCCTGCCGTGTGTCCTACCCAAAAGCACTTAAATGCATCACACACACGCTGTGAAAACTTTTCAACGTTTGCTGTTGTATTTTTGCAAATCAAAATTTTATTTTCTTTGTTTTTTTTGTTTTTGTTTGGGGTCACCCCAAATGAATAGAAGTGCAGCTTTAGGGGATTAGAAGCTTGGCACTTTACAAAAGAACATTTGTATTGTACGTAAGATGTATGAGTTTTTGGGAATTTATTGCTTTCAATAGTTTTAAATATTCGCTTAATTGAAATAAATGTAGGCGGATAACTCAATTTGCAGCTATGCCAAATACATCATTTTGCCCAAATTTATTATGACTCAACATTTAGTGTTTGATGTGTGAACAACTTCTTTATTGGCGGGTGGGAATGAAAATTTTTCGGATTTTTTTTTGCGATTTTTCAATAGTTATGTTTACAGACTTAGGTTATTTTGGCTGTCATTAGAGTGGAGGCAAAGCAACCCAGAAAAATATTAATGCGTTGATAACGTAGAATTCTCTTACAAGTACTAGGGGCCTTCAAGTAATGAGGCCCGAAAAAAATTCAAGGGCGATAAATATTTTTTTGGTATTTTTTCTAAGATAACAATTTAAGAAAAAGTAAAACTTCCTTTGATATCGAATAGGCCCCATGGAAAAACTACTGGGCAGTGGAGAACCTTCCCGTTAATCCCCCCCTCCCCTCACTTAGTTGTTGGCCCTGAAGACAGTCATCCTTGACTTGTCTTTAAGTAAAATTTGGGATTTTTTTGAATATATATTATATATGTTACCGGCCAAACTAGTTTTTAGGCTAAACTGGGTGGGTTAAGCCTAAAGATGTGCAAGACATTTTAATGCAAAAGGACTGTGGTTAGTGAAGACAAAAAACATTTTAATGTAAAAGCACTGTGGTTAGCAAAGACTACGACATCAGCAAAGTAAGAAAACAAATTTTGTCAATTTCATTATATACTTGGCAAATTGTAAGTAAGGGTAATTCAGCGGCCTTCGGCCACGGCTCAGGATTTACATTCTATCATATGTCCGATTTCAGCTTCACGGCGATCTTCGCCCACGGTTTAGTCTATAATATGTGCAACACTGACTTCGCTTTTCACAGTGCTTTTGCATTTAAATTAAATTGCATACTTTCAGGCCCACAATTTAACTAGTTTGGCCTAAGATAAGCTAGTTTGGCCTAGGATAAACTAGTTTGGCCTAGGAAAAACTAGTTTTGCTTAGGATAAACTAGTTTGGCCTTGGAAAAACTAGTTTGCCCTAAAAGCTAGTTTGGCCGGTGACATATACATACATAAACTATATACTGCCGATTAGAAGCCACAAACAAATGGTGCCCTGTTTAAATATGAGCACTACTCTTGACCCACCCCACCGAAGAATATTTCTTAAGGATTTTTTACTACAGAAATACTTTTAGTAGATTTTTTTTCAGTCGTCAGATGAACCCAAATTATTCTTATGCTGTAATAATATTTCTTCAACCAAAATATTTCTGTCTCTGCAGAATTGAGTTAGAGATTGCCAGATTTATCACTGGTACAAATGCGATGATGCAGAGGTTATTATTCTCACTTCTTGTCTTAGCGCTGAAGTTTCTTATAACCATACACACTATGTCTCAACCGAGCAGCAAGTTCAGATCCAAAATCAGTATATGTATATACGGAATTTCCGTATCATATCACGATTTAAATTCCGTAAAATTCAAAATTGGAGCTGCTCCTTTCTCTAAAAATCGGCATTTTAGTTTTTCGTGACCCTATACATATATATATATATACAGGAGGGCGACAGAAAAAATGGATAATTTGAAATTTTTAGGTCTCCAGATAGAGTCCTTCTTTGAGTAAAATGCTTCCTAGTTTCACTTTGGTACAAGTAACTATTGGTCTCAGCATCAGGAAAGGACAACCTGAAAGCCTTCAATTTTTGGTAAAAGCCTCGAGAGCAGACATTTAATATATTTTCAAATTTTTTTTTAATACAAACTATTGAGCTCTATACCTAAAAACAAAATACCAGTTCATTTATTTATAATTAAAAATACAAAAAATTAAAAACGTTAAAGACCAATTTTTTCCCAACTCCATTAAGTATTTTTCTATTTCTCTAGGCTTCATGTTCTTCGTTTATTTTCCACTTGTACTACTTTTTGCCAAAAATTTACGATTTCTTACGTTTTTATTGCAATTGCTATTACCAATTTAATAACAGTATCAACACACGCTGCGCAACAAGAACAACAACGACAGCAACTTCAAACTATTGCAAAAAAAAGGAAAAATTAAAGCAAAAACAACAATAAGAACAACAGCAACAGAAAAACACAATCACATAAATTGTACAACTGACAGTGTTGCCAGAGTGTGCAAAACATACAAAAGTCGCCACACAATAATAATGACAAACTAAACAGTTAAGGATGTACTGCAACAAAATCTCAAAACTTTTCTTATCTGGATTTTTGAAGAGAGTCTTTTAATTCGTTGATATATTTTTTTTTAAAAATTTTCTTCGTGAACTTAAAAAAATAAAAAAATGTTCTTACCAAATTTTTTTTTAAAATTTTTTTAACAATTTTATTTTTATTTTATGATATAGTACACCCCTTAATAATAAAAATGCCTTCAAAGTAAAAAAATAGATAAACACATGAAAAGAAATACCATGTAAGTAAAGAAGAAGTTCTAATATCAAGGTTAGTTGCATAGGAAGAAATGGACATTGGATCCTTTGAACATGAACATGAACAACATTGGTAGTGGCTATACACACACACTCACACAACTTTATGTGATGTTCAATTTTTATGCCAAATGAAATGCGAAACTACGTATTGAGCAAAAGAATTTTCTGCTACCTACTCCATAATTTGTGAGTGCTGTGTCTGCGCTCCACCTCTTTTTTGTTCCATTCAGTATTGTCCCTTGTTAGTTCTTGTGAAAAAATCACATCAGTAATGCAACACATAGACTCAACGATCCCAACACTGATTGCAGACACAAAGTAAAGGAGTCATGTTGTCGCTCTTGTAAAAGTCAAGTTGCTGCTCAAAGCTTCAGTTTCCGTACTTAAAATTGTCTAATATTTCTGCTAGCAATTTTAATTTTTTTCGTAGTTGGTGTTATTGGTGTTGCACAGTGTAACGTAGGTGAATAAAATTAAGGAATAATAACTATATACATATATTTTTGTATATTTAATTTCAATTTGAGTAAAAAATAGCTATCAAATAGCCACAAAATAGCCATAAAGAAAAATGAAACTTCAATACCTACAATTTTTTTTTGCAAAATAATCAACCGAAGTAATTTTTCTAAGGAATCAGAATAAAGTGACCGCACTGAGTACTTCTGTTTTTGTATATTTTTTTATAGATAAATTTTTAAAATTATTATTTTTTTACCATTGTGCCAAATATCGTTAAATATTTAATTGAAAAATGCCAATAAGACAAATGGTATTCACAATAAAAACACTCAACTCAATCTGAAAGCCAGAGTTTCAGTTCCTTGTGCTTGATCAATGTCATTTCGTTAATCAGCTTAGCATAATCCGTCAATTCTTGAAAAACACGAATTAGAGAAAATAAGGTGGTTAAATATATAAAATTCACACAGACTGTTTTTAATTGTAATTTGTGGGACTTAAGACGACTAGAAGAGATATGAAAGAATCGGAAAAACTTAAGGTAGTCGAAAACGTCTCTTAAAAAAGCTAAAAGATATTGAAAAAATTAATAGAATTTTAATCGAATTTACAGTCAATTGCAGTAACCAATATTCATGTGAAATTTCGCAAATCGGTTAATGCTTTATGAATAGCCATGACATACACATGAATATCGGTTACTGCAATTGAATGTAAATTTGATTAAAATTCAAATATTCAGTCGACTAAAAACAAATTAAGATATTGAAAAAAGTGAAAATAATTTTGAGAGGTGGAAATAAATAGCAAGACGCTGAAAAATTTGGAAAGTCGAGTAAAGTTGATATTGGATGAAAAATTGTAAAAATTTTAATTAAATTGAATAAGTTAGAAAAAGTCGAAAACAAATGAATGAAGTTGAGATATCTAGAAAAAGTAATATATGGCGTTTGAAGAAATCAAACAAAAACTAAACGACATTAAAAAGAGTTGGAATACTTGATAAAAAGTGAGGTTAAAATATTGGATAGCTTTGAAGCAAATTTATATAATTTTTTAATATTTACAACTGTTGACAACTAATTGGAAACGAAATCATTCGTTGTGTTATTAGTAGTTTTTCCCATTTATTTTTCTATGTGTACGAGAAAACTTATACATAATATAAATATGAGACATATGATCTTAAAAAAAAAGAATACAATTGAATTCAAATTCATAGCATAAAAAAGTTTTATGAGAGATTTTCTGCTCAAACCTCAAATTTGACTGAGTCAACTAATTGGAAACAAATAAATAATTTGCAAAATATTAAAGAAAATCTTGACAAAAGATACCAGCAACGATAATTGTGATATTGCCGTTGCTTGTGAGGACACTTTTTAGCCGAATTTACTTATAATCATTTCCTTAGTCATGGGAACTGGCCATAAGTTGTACACCGGCCATGCGTAAGTCAACTGTTTGGCTTCGAAAGACGGCGATGAGATATCAGGCGATGGCAACACTGCTAAATTGCTCCAAAATTGCACTTGATTATAACGACAACAAAAAATATTCCTAGCAAAAAGGGACCTCGTAAGACTTCTGGGTACAAGGAGCGTCAGATTGTGCGCAAGGCAAAATTGAATCCTCGTAAGACTTTTGCAGACATCCAACGCAAAATTATTGATCACTACGATGCACAAATATCTAAACGAACTGTAGCTTGTTGAAGCTGGACTCCATGGACGAAATTCACAAAAGAACCCACAGTTAAGCAGAGGAAAAGCCGCATACGGTTCGCCAAGACGCATACCAGTTTTCCGCTCAATAAATGGAAATATGTGGTGTGGAGTGAGAAAACGAAGATCAACCATATCGTATTGATCAATATTTTGAGTTGAATTTCTGTACCCAGAAAACTTACGAGATCTCTTTTTGCGAGAAAAACTTTTTGTTGTGTCATAAGTACTAATCGAAATGATCAACTGCATTAAATACCATCTGTCCGTCACTACTATACTTTGCCAGATCCTTAATTTTTTTCCGAAATTAATTTTTTTTATTAAATTTAAGCCAATGACATACCACTGTGCAACGTCAAGTACTTGTCAAATCAGAATCCGAACATGGACTTTATCGACGTGCACGTTTTGTTACAACTGCTGCCTAAAATAAATGTTTTTCTTTTTCCATTACTTACTTCGCTTACTTCTTTTTCGATTTTCAGTTACTTTTATTTGTATTACTTTTCTTCTATATTGTTTTTTTTTGGTATCGAAGTTCATGCACCCTTCTTGTATGTAATCACGTTTTGCCAGCAACAACTAAAATATGAGTTTTATTGCTTGGTTTCTAAATGTTTTTTTTTTTTTGTTCTAAACAAAATTTGGGATTTTCTGTTTACTATTTGTTATTTTATTGGTATTTGAGATAAACGTGCGTTCAACTCATTGCTGTTGTTTGTTGCATTGCAAAATGTTGGTACACATTATGTTGTAGGAATGATATTACTATTAAATACATTTTTTTTGTGACTTCGTATCATACTTTCATTAAGCCAATTTAGGTATTTTTTAGTTATCTCAACAGATAATAAGAGATTAAAACAGCTTGGGAGCTTTATATCTGTCTTATATACATGATGTATTTTATAAAATTTGTCTTTCAAAAAATTATTATGAATTTGAGTGAATGATGACAGTAATTGCGTTACACAGAGATCAATAGAGATTATAAAAACGATTTTTAATAAGAATTTGCAGTAAAAAGTATAATCTTCCATTAGAAAACTTTGTGCGACCACTTGAGTTTGCATGCAATGCGGAACCAAATTATATTTTTAAATTTTTATTTTCCGAAATTGTGTTTGCCTTCATAAGATTATTTATTTAAAAATGCCTAAATATCTCTTCGAAAAACTACGGCTTAGTGTATCGAGCAGAAATCATAACTTAATTATGCCAAAACTCATTCATTTTAATTCCACCAGATTTTTCTTCAGTAACGCCATTCGAATCTGGAATTTATTACCCAATACTCTTAAAAGTATTGCATGCATCAACAATTTTTAAGCATTTGGTTTCTCATCATTTTTCGCGTCGCTTAAATATCTCTAATTTTTAATTTTGTGCTATTTTTATGTTAATAAGAATTTAAATATTATTTTTAACCATGTTAATTGACCAACGTTAAGTATTTTGTACAGCAAAAGATTATAAATCCTACTGTACTTTCTTTACAAAATAAATAAATAAAACACATATGTAATTAGTTACTACTCCGTTTAGAAAAGATTCGATTAAGTTGCGAGTACTTTTACGCTCACTCGGTATGTAAAAGTTTGGAAATTTTTTCAGAAATCTTTCACATGAAATCCTAATAGTTTGAGATACGTTTCAAAGCTTTCTTTTTCATTTCAGAAAGCTTTCTGCAATGTTTCAGTGTCCGCTATTTGCTTTCATTTGAAACGTTACAGAAAAATTTCACGATGTGTTGCTGAAACGTTAAAAACTATTTCAGCCGTGGTTCTAGAACTTTACAGAAACATTTCACAAAGCTTTCTGCAAAGTGCAAATGTTCACTTTTTGATTTCATTTGAAACATTACAGAAAAGTTACTAAAATACTGCATGGCTGTTATGTAATGTAAATGAATGAAATATTTCTACATAATTTGTGTCAAGAAAAAAAAAATGTTTTTCTTTTAATTATTTATTAAAAGTATTAGTATAAGTACAATACAATATGTACGTATAGTTTCGTTATTATATTATTGCTTTATATCTAAATTAAATTATTTTATTTTGCTAGTATTGTTAATGAATTTTTTCCACAGTTAATGTTGTACTCATATTAAAGATTTAAAAAAAAAAAAATATCAGTCACATTTTTTCAATCTATATTTTCTTTCTTCAAAAAAATTATCAAAAAGGCCTATACAATAAAGAAAAGTTTTTGAAATTTTACAGTCTCAAAATGTCAAGACGGAAACAATTTTTTATGTTTTGAGTGATATTTTGTCTCTGTCCTTTCTAAAGTGTTACCCATTTTGTGCTTCGAAAAGTGCAGCACCTTTCATTTATGAAAATTTCAAGTATGAAAAACTTTAAAAAGTAAAAAGTGCTTAGAAATTCAAAAGTGATAAGAGCTTAAAATCAAACGTATAATACTGACGTGACTTTTTAGAAGAAACTTCATGAAATTGTCGAAATTTTTTATCCAATCCAAGATTTCCTTCCGCACGTCGCAAGTGCCAGTAAAAATGTTTTTTTTTTTTAATTTGAAATCTTGATTAGTTATTTACATAACTTAAAAGGATTTGACTATTTAATTGCCACTCGTACACTCCACTGGTAAAATGAATTACAGTAAAACCATTAAGTTGTTGAACTCACTGTATTATCTTAACAGTCAATCTGTGAATAAGAAAAATTGCAGTCTGTCAAAGGATAAGGAAATGCAAAATAATTTACAGTGAACAATTCAAGAGAATAAAAAAAAAATTGTAAATGAAAGAAAAAACTAAATAACATAAATGAGAAAAATATGTAAAAACGAAGAGAAAAATGTAATTAATCTTTGAAAGGAGTGAATGGAAGTGGATGTGGTTGAGAGCTTGAGAGAGACTCAATTTATGTCACACCAACTAATTACTTAAAAGCATTGATTTGAAATTAAACTTAGCTCTTAGAAAGTTTTAATATTTGCAGTTTTAAAGGATATGGTAGTCGTAGGAAAGGGTATGCCAATATTAGATTTAAAAACGAAGTACAAATGGAAGATTCTGTGTCTACTCAAAGGTATCTCTAAGAATTTTGAAAAACTAAGTTGATAAGACCTCTTTGTTTTTTCCAGTCAAAAAGAAAATAGTTTATTGAAAGTAAACATAAGATCTTACTCAAATTTTATGTAGGATTGCTGGTGTTCAGTAAGTAGTGCATTGTAAGAAAATAAAGTGTCACTTAGGAAAATTCACGATTCACGATAAATTTCAATAACTCCTTTATATAACATATAAATACAATTTATATCTTAACATTTTGAAAAGTGTTATTCAGTTTAAAGCACTATGATTCATAATTATAATTTTTAGCATTCCAAAATTAAACAATAAAATAAAGAGCATTACGTTAAGGAAGATATAATATTGTTTTTTTTTTTGCATCCCCAATATGTACCTCCTCATTACTGAAATAAATAAAGAGCTCCATTAAAGTGAAATGAATTGTAAAATCATAAAGAATGCCACTCCATAATTTCATCTAACGTCAGCAAAATTCAAACAATGCTTAGGGCTAAAAAGTAATACAAAAAAAAAAAACGCCCACCCCAAATCAAACAAAGTGTCAATAGAAAAATCCTTAGAGCTAAACTTCAATATCCTTATGGCCTGCCAACAATTAAAGCAAAGGGTTCCAACATTCTAATCAGCGCAGCCTCATTTCCTTTTAACATAATTCTCGTTTTTTTTTCTTTGCTCATTTATGCTTTTTATTTTCCTTGTTATTCTTTGATTTCCGTTTAGTTTCAGCGCTGCTGTCTATTCACTTCTCCTTTCAGTATTTCTTGCTATATCCTGAGCTTAAGGCGCAACAGTCAATTACAATGTCAACGTATTGGATGACAGCATGAGTGACTGAATTAACCCATTTTCTCAACTAATAATATTAATATAAATGTAGCCTGAAAGTATGCAGCGAAAATTATATGAAATTTTATCTCTACATGAAAGGCAAGTATTGTTTGCTACTAGCAGTATTTTGAGCTTTAGCATTCAAAGTTCAATTGGAAGGTCATTAAATCTTATGCCCCAATTGTATATCTTGCCAAGACTAACAAAATTGCTCAAGACTGTATGTAATTGTGTGCAATTTGGATTCTACTGCGCATTTCTTTTAGTCTTAAAAATAAAATTTTTAATTTTTCAAACATTAAGATCAATATCCAAAATGACACGTAGATCAGAGAAGTCGTGCTTGACATTAAATTTAGCTTTCTTTGCTTTGACTTTTCTTTCTGCTATCTGGCATTAATGGGTTAATTAACTTTAACTAATACAGTTAATATACTGCAAGCAAATCGCGTTGTTTGCCAACTGACGCTGGCAGTAGTGGCTGTGGCGCCTTTTTCAATAGACTTCATTTTATTTACTTAGCAATTGAAGTAGCAAACAAATTAGTGTATGCGCAAAGTAATGAACAAAATGGCCAAAGGAATATAAAAAAACGAAGCCATCAGTAATGTCAGAAAAAGGACGTCATACCACCGTTGTTAGCGTTATGCCATGCAATGTTTTCGCTATGATTGGTGGTAATTATAGCCAGCAGGCATTCAAGCAAAGTTCAAAGAAATCAACATAATATAAATAAAAATAAGGATTGAATTAAATCAAATATTTGCGACAAACGAAGGAAGGAAGGAAGGTAATTTTGATAGCTATTAAAGTACTTAGATGAAATATATATTTTTATGCAGTAAGCACCTTATAATAATATTTTTAAATTGAGTGATATTTCCAACATAAACATTTTTTTTTTAAATTATTAGATAGAAATATTCTTAGTATCAAAATGATTTTATATCTCATATTTAAATTGCATATTGCACCATATGGCTATTGAATTTCTTCAACTGACTGTTGCACAAATTCGATTTCACAGAGTTCTGAACTCAATTACATGCAAAATGTTATCCCATCAAGCAGCAAGTATCGAGTTTATGTGCACATAATTTTCTATGATAACTTTTTATTAACGAATATTATAATGCAGCTACATGAGGCATTCTTTGTCAAAGCTTGTGGAATTAAACCTTAAGGTTTCTGATTATTTTGGCACATGTCAAGCACTTTTTTAATAAATTTATAAGACAGAGAAAAATTATGTTGCAAAATATTTTTATTATTTCTGTCTTGGAAGTTGTCCAAGCATTTTTTGATTTTGAAAAAATTAAGACTTGTGCCGCAATGTTCCTAACTTGTGCTATGACGTGGCGTATTTAAAAAAAAAAAACGTTCGTAGGATTGATTCAATTTTTATAAGCAAAATAATTTCTTTGTGTTAAGTTAGAACAGCATTTTTTGCATCTATAAAAAAAGAACCTTGCGCTACAATGTGCTTAGGATGTGCTGTCATGTGACGTAAAAGGTATAAAATTATTATAGGAAATTTTGGCCTTTAAAAGCAAAAAGATTTGTTGCGTGTGAAGTTAGCCCAGCATTTTTCTATTTTTCAAACATTTGATCTTTTGCTGTATTGCGCTCGACTGCGCTATGATGTGCCGTATTGGAGAAAAAGATATTTCATTATTTTTAAAGTTGGCCTAGCAAAAACATTATACTGAAATTTAATTTCAAAGTAACTTAAAATTTCATTTACACAGGAGAATATAAAAAATTAATCTTTGAAAGGAGTGAAAGAAAGTGGATGTGGGTGAGAGCTTGAGAGAAACTCAATTTATGTCACACCAACTAATTACTTAAAAGCTTTGATTTGAAATTAAACTTAGCTCTTAAAAAGTTTTAATATTTGCAGTTTTAAAGGGTATGCCAATATTAGATTTAAAAACGAAGTACAAATGGAAGATTCTGTCTCTACATAAATATACCTCCAAGGATTGAAAAACTATAGTAAGTTGATAAGATCTTTTTGTAGGGAGGAACATAGTTTATTGAAGGAAGGTATAAGATTTTACTCAAATTTAGAATAGAATTGCTGATGTTCAATATGTAGTGGTTTGTAAGAAAATAAAATGTTACTTAGGAAAATTCAAGATGCAGGTAAGAAAAAAATAAATTTGTATAACTCCTTTATGTACCTTTAATAAGTTTTGAAAAACTGTAGTGAAAAAAGGGTTCAATTCATGTGAAAATGTATAAATGAAAAAGTCACTTTTATTAATTATTATTTATTTTCTGAAAAGTTAATAAAAAATTAAAAAGAATAAAGTTTTTTCGTTTTGAATTTAAAGGCGAAATAAAATTTAAGCACAAAACAAAAAAATTTTATTCATTTTTAATTTTTTAATCCAAAAAAAAATTTTGACACTATTAAGCCTTAAAAATAAAAAACATGTGGAAATTATTTGTGATTAATCAACATGAACTCGTCAAATACAACTTACAAATGAAAAATCAGTAAAACCGACAACGAGAAAGTACAACTCCGTTTATTGTAGCAAAGAATGTCCAAAGTGTTAACCATGAAAATAATTACATTTGGTAACAAAACGATGCAAAGTTAACTTGAGAAGAAAGTATTAAACACTAAATTTGAAATGATATTCGTTTGATTTATTTAACAATTTCAAATATTCAATTCTTCCAGCATTTTTGAAGTTTTCCTAAAGTGGATTCAGTCATAATGAAAACTGAGCCGTTACATTTTAGAAAAAATTAATTAAACTTTTTAGAACTATCAGCTGCGTTGAATTACAAACTCTCCGTATATTAACCACCTACTTCCATCAGGTCCAGATTTTACTTAAACTTTGATTAAACATCAATTATAAAAAAATTTACACATAGAAATTTATGAAACAAAATTACGCATATGAAAATATATAATTTTTATTTTTTAAAATTTTTTTTTTTTATTTTTGAAAAATTTTTTAATATTCAAGAATAATGCCCATTTAAATATGAAGAAACAATTTGACTTAAAAAAATATTAAACCAACATCTCAAATTATTTGAGAATATATTGTTGAAATCTCATTGATTAGGTAAAACATAATATTTTTTTCAAGGTCTTTTAAATAATTATTCAGCCATTTATCGAAAGCAATAATACTTCGTTTTCTAAGCTCAAATGATAACTAAGTCTCTAATTGTTCTTCTTGCAGACTTATCTTATATTTTTTGAAGACACTTCAGTAGATTTCACGATCTCAATAGCAATAAGGTTTTCATTGGCATTTTTTTTTTCTCTTTTTTTTTATTTTGAAACTTTCAAATTTTTCATACACATAATATTGGAATAATCCACTTAATTCCATAATCGTCTCATATTAAAAGCCTGTCTCTTAGTTGACAGCATATTTCGCATACGTGTGCACTTTAAAGACCAAAGACTATAGCAGCCGTCAAAAACAGCAAGACTACCGACATGTTTGCTTATTCTTAAGTTTTGAAACAAAGCCATAAATGTTACAACAAACAAATAAAAAAATGTTTTGGAAAAGATAAAAACTGTAGAGAATTTTTCTTTCGCTTCTTGTGATTCTTTTCTTTTTCGCACACATCAAGCAAGAAGATAATGTAAACCCTTTAAACAAATGTGCAGACAAGAAGAAGTTTAGTTTTGTATTTGTATACCCTGTGGGGAATAGTATAACGATTTGTGTCTTCTATTTGCTTAAATGTCATTGATAAAAGTTTAATTTTACAATTTTGTGTAAAAAATTGTTTACACAAAGTTTGACAGTAGCAACAATTACATTAAGAATAGTTTAGAACTTTGTGGATCTTAAAAACCAAAAAAATTTGTCAAGAATTTGAATTTTGAATAAAAACTGATATAACAAGAATAAGCAGAAATACATTTCTTTTGTAATGGATAGCTTATCATAATACAAAATCAAACGGTGTCTTTTTATTTTTTGAAAAAGTCCCGGAGGCCCTTAAGGAATTTTCTCTCAAAGAATACTCTACATGATAAACAGACTATAAATAAAATTTCGATTTGGTCACTTTTCTCATTTTCCAACTGGGGTTTCATGCTGATGTATAGTGTTTGTGTCGCCAATTTGATGGACATAAGTGTGGGTGTTACGTATATGTATGTGTTTATGTGTGTGCGTTTGCCTTTGCTTGCTGATAGCATTTAAAGTTGAGACATTTGTTTTATCCTACATGTCGGTGTTACTGCGGCTGCTGTTGGCAAATGTGTTGTAATTTGTTGAGTGTTGGGTGCAAAGTTTTACACTATTTTTTTCATATATCATATGTATGCATGTATGTGTATGTGTATAAGTTTAATGTGAGACAACAATTTACTAAAAGTTCTTTAAAAACTATGCTATGTTTTTTGTCTCTGTGCATTTAATGCCACAAATGTTGGCATAAACTTTTAATTTTATCCTTTTTATGGGAACAAATTAGAAATGTATCTTTAAATTCGTTTTTTAAAAAAGTTATAAACTTTATTTTTTTTTTTAAAGAAAAGAGTTTGCTTAAATTTACACAAAAGTTAAACAAAAATATGACCTATGGAAATGGGAATGAAAGCGTGTTTTCAGTAATAAGTGTTGCTCAAAAATGAGTAAAAGTTTTAAAGGTCTAATCGGGGAATATATCAAAAACTACATTGATTTTTACTTATTGAGATTGTTTTCAAAAAAAGTTAAGGAAACATTTTTTTATACAAATAAAATTTACCGCATTACAAAGAAATTCTTAGGTTGTGACACATTTTTGAGTTAAAACTTTTTATATCGATTCTTGAAACTCATATAAAAATGTAAAAATCATAATGGCATTGGAAAAATACAAGATATTGAAACAGTTCGTGTGAGTTTTGCTAAGAGTGCAGAATAATCAATTCTCCACCTTGGTTAGGAATTGGACATTTTGAGAAGCTCTTCACATTATAATCTCATAAAAGAGTCAATTGATTTAAGAAATAAAGCCTACCGATCACAAACAGCGAAAAGAATTTATTGAATATATTGTGGAATACCAATGAGTGATTGCTAATATTTCGTATAAGATTATCATCTTCAGCGTTGATTCTCATTTTCATCTTGATGGCCTTGTAAATCGTCAAAATTATAGCATTGATGGTTCAGAAAATCCCCGAGTGATTGTTGAGAAACATATACTAGAGGCATCAGCGGATCAGTCCTCTTTCAAAGTGGGGCTGGTCAAACAACAACAGGTAATTGTGCTTGCTAACGTGATATGACAGTTCAATATTTTAAGCAAAAATTGCAAGATATAGATGGAGACAACATGTGTTTTCAGAAAGACTCTACTACATGCCATACAGCGCGAGAAAAAATCCACTTGGTGCATGAGTCATTTTCTGGTCATGTAATTTTCCGGTTTGTTGATAAAAATTGGCCACTTTAATCATACGATTTCAACTTGTTGTACTTTTTTGATTGGGTTTTTTTTGAAGTGTAATTTTTATGCCAATAAACCCACGATCATGCATGCTTTGTAGATCAAAATTGAGCACTGTTTCAGCGAAAGGCATTCTCCACAAATCGAGCGGCAAATAGATGAAGAACTCTGATTTTCCAGGTATGAAAAGCTATACCCTTTGTGTTGTATATTATATGTTTCACAAATGAAATTGTTATTGTGATATTTTGTTTATTTGCTTGCTGGCTGCTTGCTTTGTATATGGAGCTGTAGGCAGTCTGCTTGCTTTGTGTATGGAGATGTAAGGGGCCTTGCCTGTAGGCTGCATGCTTTGTATGTGGAGATGTAGGCAACTCGATAAACTATGCAGGCACTTCTTACACATTGTATATAGAGATGTAGGCAAGCTGCCTACAAAGCGTCTATGCCTTCGTAAAAAGAATTTACAGTTGTGGCCGGAGTTGTGAGCATTACTGCCTACAATGAGTATAACTATTCATCGATGTTATGTATAACATATTTGCCGCTTGGTATTTCTTTTTTTTTTGTTTCTTTAAGTTCAGTGGTAGCTTATACAAATAAGAGCATCCTTACATTATTTCAAAATTATTGATCCAATAATTGACTTTGAGTTACGTTTAAATTTGTTTGTACATATGGCAGTTGTCACGCCCACCGTAGTATTCCCATCAAACTTTATTTATTTTATAATGTCTTTCGTGTTGTAAGCTATATAGCATTTAATGTTTTTTTTATTGTAATGGGAGGTTCCACGCCTACAGATAGTACTGCGCTCACTTTTGGTTTCATGCATGTAGGTCTGCTGTAGCAAATTTCATAACGATTACTTTAATCCTTAGATGATACCATACCTTTGAGTGTTGATGGCGTTAAAAAAATTATTTAAAATTATGGGAAAATCTGTCCACTAAAATATTAAAGTAGATGTTTGCTGCTATTTTTACGCAATAAACTCTAGCCATATATTTAATATGAATAATTGTAATAGTTTTTATTAAAAACAAATGCTGCTCTAATTATGTTTTATATTTTTTTTAAGTTTATATCTCCAGAAATTTTCGATAATTTAAGATTCTTAAAGTCCTTGAAGCCAGAAAATTTTCAGACGTTTCAAAAGTACTTTACACTATCAAGTAGCTGTTATCATTTGCCTCAAAATCACAATGCTTTCCAAAAAAGCTGACTTAAAATAGCAGTTCGTCATTTATTGGAATTCATATTTGAAATTTTTCTTCTACTTTCTATGGTTAGTTCATACTTCCGTCATACAACTGTCATGTAATTGTATAGAACTTATAAGTTTTTTCTCTTCTCTCAATTGCATAAGCTTGGCCAGTACGTACAAAAGTTTTATCCTTCATTTCACACAATTCATTTTCGTCACTTGTTCGCTGACGATTTTTTTTTTTTTTTTTTTTTGTGAAATGTAGCTTTTCTTTATTTTTTTTTTCTTGTCCATTTGAGCACATGGATATGTTTTTCAGCACATATCTTTCCAACTGTCCATTTGTTAACAAAAGTGATTTTTTTTTTCACAACTTCTCATCAACCTTTATGTTTTGTCATCATGCTCTCATACCACATATGAGATTTTGCCTTTTATGTGTGAGATTTTTTACACTTGAATAGATTTTGAAGTGCACACTAAGAGAAAGCAAAATGATATGAAATTACGACTACAAAGAAAAAATTGAGATGTATGAGAGTCAGTAACTCTATTCTTTTTCTTAAAAACACCCTGTATAATAAATAGCAAAAAATTTTAGTGCAGAATGCGGAACATTTTTTAAATGAAAAATCGAATTAAAACTTTTTTTTAGTGTAAACGACTTAATGCCTTTTAGCGTCCTTTTTTCAGCTATAATGTCATTTTCGTTGTAACATTTTTTTCAGAATCCTTTTTTTTTTGTACTTTTGCAAATGTATATAAGTATATAAGTTACTTTACAGTTTTTTGCTGTGTATGTGTTTGTTATCATTGAATTGCTGATTATGTGTTGGTCAATCACAATCACAATCAAAATTACATTTTAAGTGAGTGTAGCAGCGTGACAAAGGATGTCATTTCGTTGTGCGCGTACATTTTGTGTGCAATCGTAGCTGAATGTTTTTAATATTCCAGAAAAATACCGAAAAAAAGGTCACAAGTACTGCGATAAAGCAATAAAATATTGACATGGCATAAATTTTGGTGCTTTTGTTGATATGGGTTTTGGGAATATAGCAAAAAAGAAAGTATTATGTGCGCAAAATTATAAAAATAGTAAAAAAGGATAAGCTACAAAAAAAAAATAATTTTTGTAAAATTGATGACAATATTTCGTGAAAAGATTTGAGAATCATTTCACTCGAATTGACTTAAATTGGATACGCCAAAACGATTTCGTTTCTAATTTTGATAATAAGATGCAAAATATCTACTTTTAGGGACTAAGCTGAGATTAATACCATATATCACATTTGAATGTAAAACTCAAAATGACATTTGAATGATTATATAAAGCGTGTTGCCACACAGAAAAATTGATTAATTTGTTTCTTTTCGTGAAGGATTATTTTTCCTTTTGAAATATTTGGATATTAAAGAAAATAAATTTTATCAATATTTTTCTCGATCCCTTAAAATCTTCAGTGGAATTGCAGCTTAGCAGCTCAACTGAATCAAATTATAATATTTTTCCTCGTGCGTAATGTTTTCGGATTTATATTAAGTAACGGAAATTTATAGTGGAATGTTGGAATGTGGAAAATTGGGATGATTTCCGATCAGCAATATGATTTTAATTAAATTTTCCACAAGAGAAATATTTTATGTATTGAGAAAGATTATTAAATTTAAATTTTTAACCTGTACTTTGCAGGTTTTTTTGCGAATATAATGAAAAATATAAAATAAAATTAGACTTACCAGATGTTCTTTATTTTGAGGACATGTTTCTAATATTGAGGAATTGTTCAAAAATGCATCGCATCCTCTAAAAGCACTATATGGTATAAAATTGTGAACCTAAAACTAAAAAAATGTTCTCTTAGTTATCTGGCAACTGGAAAATAATGTCAAAATTATACTAAGTAAAGGCGCTGTAAGGAAAAATGAGAACTAAATTCTGGAGAAACACCGGCTGATATCAACTTGGGGTAATTTAGAGTTTTTGAACACGAATCTGCATATTTTAGTTTTTACGTCAGCGTTTTGATATAACGGTAAATTAACCGGTAAACTAACCAGCAAACAATCCGTTAAACTAACCGGTAAATTAACCGGTAGTTGACACGTTAACAAATGTTCCTCCTCGACTTGTTTTTTATTTAAAGTGGTTTGATGTCATATGCTAAGTTCTTCCTCATGAAAGGACAACGTGTTTTTTTTTGCATTTAGATTATCATTCCAGCCACCACTTGAAAACCACTTAAGTTCTAATGAGTAACATTTTGCCAAAGACCGTTTGGAGGAAATCCTAGTTTTTTGTAACGTAGGTAAATTTTTTCAGAAATAACTAAAATGATCCATAAAGGGGCAAAGAAATTATGCTGGAGGGGTATTGTAAATGGAAAAAAATGTTTGTTTCTTCATGTGAAAAAACTTTGAAATACTGACGTGTAAGCCAAAAACTGATGGCAGATTTCAGATAATGATCCCCCACTGTGTTGACATCTGTCGATTTTCGTCAATTTCATAGCAAACGACAGATTTCCACAAAAAGTTTGGTGTAAGTATATTGTGTAAATGAACAAAGGCATAAGGGACCACGTGAGGTGTTTTTGAAAATTTGAACCCCCCCTCCCCTTGATGAGAATTGTTGAGTTCTGACGGTACCCCTCCCTCTCCATTCCGTTAGACTTTCCTTATAATTTTTATGTGTAATCTGCTATAATAATGTATAGTCTCTGCATTAAAAAGTTGACGTGAGATTTTCCATTGATCCTCCCTCCCCTTGGTGAGATTTTTTCGGACCCCGTCCCCTCCCTATTTTGACTCACGTAATTTATGAACGTCCCTTAACAGCTGTTAAATACTAAAAATTTTTGTGAAAACATTTTGTAAAAGTTTAATTGACAATATTACTTAATTCACTTGAAAGAAATGTTTTCGGAATTTATATGATAGCAAGGAAAATAATATTTTTTGGACACATTTTGTAAAATCATCATAATCATGTCATTGAAAATATGTAATTTAACTTAATATTTTAACTAAGTTCTTTGTATAAATGATTTCGTATACATTTTGCTCAAGAAAAATGAATAGTATAATGCAAAATTACAAAAAGTTCCTCTATACATAATGTTTTCGGATATAGCTTTTTTCAGTGAAATATGTAGCGCAATGGAAATTGGTATTGAATATACTTGTACTACATATTTTCGAACATATTTTTTACGATAACATATGTATGATAATGGAAAAATGAAATAATATCCTTTGAAGAACATGTTTTAGGACATAGCAACGTAAATATATATTGTAATGGAAAATAGTAGTTATTTCTCTTATACTAAATGTTTTCGGACAAAGCTTGTTAAAATAAATTTTAAATGTAAAGAAAAGTAATGCGTTGAAAACGTTTGCACAAATTTGCACAAATGTTAAGTTAGAAAACCGAATTTTGAAGTCGTAGATTGAAAATTTCAAAAGTAGTTTACAAATAATGTAACGTCTGAATTCAAATTATTTCTTTCTTGCTGCTTAGTGCCATAAGTTGAATAAATTTTTAAGCTACGTGAACTATTTTGTCTATGACAAAACCATTATGCCGCTGTACACTTAAAGTCAGCGCTATACAAACCAAATTGTACTTATTATAACAAATTGGTCTTATTAAAATTAATAACAATGCAATTTGCAAACAATGTTAACAATCTACATCCTGTTCTTAATTATAAACTACAACAATTTTAACAAGAGCCATTAAATTGCTTTGTGATACAAAAGTAGCAAAGATTTTGTGGTCTTAATTGCAAACGACAAAACGATTGGCAGTCAAACAATGTAAAGGACATTAGCAGGAAACATAAGGATCGCTATAAACAGACAGCTTATTTTGTTGTTCATTGTATGCTATTTCAAAAGGGATGCAATGGTATTGCAATAAAAAGCAAATATTGACAACAATTATATAGCAAACATAAGAAGTTGTACAATATAACCAGATATGTTGCTGTGAAGTCAAACTTCAAGCAACAATGAAAGGGTTGGCACACAAATGGAGTATCACAGTAAATTTAATTGTGCAACATGAATTTTGAGCTTAAATGTTTAATGTTATATGCAATTGCAATGAAAGGAAATAAATTTATAAAATTATTAAATAATAAAATATTTACTTACAGCTGAGATATTAAGTTTGGATTTTCTTCAAAAAAAAAAAAAAAAAGAAAAAAACTCTACAATGGATCACAATGCTTTGACATTTTCCTTATTCGATATAATAAATAACCATATACTATTGATATAGAGATGATTGATTG
The DNA here is from genome assembly GCA_949775025.1 of Tricholauxania praeusta. Lineage (NCBI taxonomy): Eukaryota > Metazoa > Arthropoda > Insecta > Diptera > Lauxaniidae > Tricholauxania > Tricholauxania praeusta. The sequence goes on from OX459029.1 coordinate 157,815,766, forward strand.
TAGTTGTGGTTATTATTAGATTTAAGCATTTACCTACTTATTTATTTGCCAAATAATGTAGGTAACTAACTGCCAACTTAAGCTGAAATAGTCTATATTTTTATCTCTGCTTTTTAACAAATACTTTGGTTGCCAACAGCCAGCAATCAATCAATTTTGGTATCCTTTTTTATATGAAATAAACCTAACGCGTTGACTGATTACTCGTAAAATCAAATGTCAGCTTGATTTGTAGTTTGTATTCTAATACCCAGTTAGAATGGTTTGTTTGAGTGACTGACTGTCTTGTCTTAAATAATGTTATGAAATAAGAATTTGTATGCAAACTACTGTAGCTACTAGAATGTATGAAAAATATGCAAATATAAGAAAAAGTTTCTTATTCGATTTAATTTAAACACGTTTTATTATAAATTATACATAAAACCTGCAAACAGCTACGACATTAATTTTTATGAGCTCTCTTAGTATTTGTCAGAATAAATTAACATATTTTCAATAAATAATTTTAATATCTCAAAAATAGGATAGTCGAAAAAAATAAATAATTCAGGTAAATTATTTCCAAAAGTAAACAATTTGTTCTTTATTGAAGCCAAATAAAAATGAGAGAAAAAATAAAACAACAATAAAAGTACAGAATTCAAAAAGCAGTATGTGGAACGAAATATAAAAATTAAAATTTTTCGTTAGATTTCGTCAAAACTTAATCCTATAAAAATGCATATTTAACTTCAAAAATTAAAAATGTAGGTATGCAATTAGCTTACTTAGCACACAAATGTTGTTCTACAAAAAAATTATAAAAATTGCTTCAATATATTTTGTGGCAGAGCGTAACAAAGAATTTCCATTTTATATTAATAGTATATTCTTCCTTAACAACTAAATATACAAAAATACAAATGAGAGAAAAGAAGACAACAATAATAGCACAGATTTCAAGAAGTAGCATAAAGAACGAAAAAGCAAAAAAAAAATATTTTGTACGATTTCACCAAAACTTAATCCTATAAAAATGGATATTTAACTTCAAAAATTATAAAAGTAGGTATGCAATTAGCTTTTTTAGCACACAAATGTTGTTCTACAAAAAAATTATAAAAATCGCTTCATTATATTTTGTGTCAAAGCGTTACAAAGAATTTCCATTTTATATAAATAGTGAGAGAAAAAATAAAAAAAAACATCAATAATAGTACAGATTTCAAGAAGCAGCATAAGGAACGAAGAAGCAAAAAAAAAACATTTTTTTGTAAGATTTTGCCAAAACTTAATTCTAAAAAAAAGAATATTTGAATTCAAAAATAATAAAAGTAGGTATGCAATTACCTTATTAAGTATAAAAGTGTTGTTTTAAAAATAAAATTCTAAAAATCGCTTCACTACAATTTGTGTCAAAGCGTTACAAACCATTTTCATGTATTAAAATTTCAAAAATTGAAAAAAGTAGGTGTACAATTACCTTATTTAGCACAAAAATGTTGTTCTACAAAGAAAATTATAAAAATCACTTCACTGTATTTTGCGTCAAAGCGTTACAAACCATTTCCATATAATACATTTTATATAAATAGTATGTATATCCTTAACCAACAAATGTACAACAATTTTAATCAAAGAGATAATATTTAAGTAAAATAACCTACTGGGTACGTAGAACATTCTATGAATCAACTGTATTCATTTGTATCACAAATGCTTTTTGTATCTGTGTGACGACTAATCGCTTGTGTGTTAGTAGATGATTTAAGCTGTCATGTGATGCGTGTCTGAATGTTTGCTGGTGTTGCTGAGTGGCTGAGAATCTTCAATGACAGCGGCTGCAAAGATAAGCATGATATACCTTTTGTGCTCTATTTCAAAACTAAACGGAATTGTGGCTATCGTTGTTGTCGTTGTTAGTGTTGAATTTCTAATTATTTTTAACGTTTATTGGTTTTGTTGAAAAAAAAAAATTTATAGCAAATAGAAAAAATACTTATGCGAAGTTTTCTTAAAAGAAAATAACAATTTTCTCTTCAAAAATATTTACTTTCTTATGCAGCCAAATTTGAATTTTACGCTAATCTAAAGGAGTAAAATACTTTCTGGAAAATATCTCGAGTGCAGTGGAAAATCTCATTTAAGGTTAAGCTGTTTGATTCCTTAACGTGAACACATTTTCTTTTGCATTGAATTTTTTTTTCATCCTATTCACTGCTCTAATTTTGTTGGAATTTATTTTGCATTTTTTTTGCATTCTCCAGTTGCATTGCTTATTTCATATTTTGCATTTTATACTTTTTGTATTTATTCTAATTTTTTTTTTTTTTTTTATTATTTTATGTCTTCTATTTGATCTTATTGCCGTGTTGGCCTCGCTTTGACAAACATTAGTACGCTATAAGAATTTTTGACACAAGTTTTTTACAGCTCTTTATAAATGCAAAGTTATGTTTAGTAAGCTATTGGGTCCAATTTTTGCATCCGTGAGTTTTGAATGGTCTTGCTTTTTTTTAAGAAAACGCGCCTTTAAAAAATTTTTCTCCTATCGTCGTAAAATGTTAAAAAGATGGTCAAACAAAAAAATTGAAGAGATCGTGAAGAAATATTCAAAGTCTTTCCAACATTTTTTTTTCTTTGTGATCTCGAAAACGGAAAAATGTGTAAAATCTTAGCAAAAAAAAATTTTGGAAAAAATTATTATTTTGCTAAAAAAGTATTTATTTTTTTATTAGAAACTTAACACACAAATTTATTATCATTTGTTATTTTGCTTTAAAAAAGGAAACAAATTTCTTCCAAAAAATTTTTTCCCGTGCAGCTACCGCACTGTGCAGTGCAGCACCAGTGATATTGCAGTGACTGCTGCTATTGCTGTCGCTGAAGTGAGTGCTGAAGTTCACCTGAAATCTCGTTAAAATGCCACTCAATGGCTTCACTTGACTCGATTGGTGTTACTCCTCAGCAGCTCTTAGTACCAGCAGTAAGTCAGCCAACCAGATACTTTACTTGTGGTATACCCGGCAGGCGCCGTTGTGGTGGCAAGTTGCTGCTACTGTGATATGTTGTTCTTGCTCGCTTGTTGCTGCCATTACATTAACTCTTGACTTTTGACTCAACATTTTTATAGAATTTGCTTAACGTAAGGACACGAAGGTGCATCAAAAAGAGTTGCTTGAAATAAAAAAATCAAATTCACTATATAAAAACTAAAATGGCGAATAAAAAAAAAAAAAAAAATTCAACTAAAATTGAATTGCATATTTCATGAGTTGCATGGGTTGCACTTTGCACAGCAATGAAAATCTCTGTCCACTGTTGCTTTGTCCTTGCGCTGCAGCATCTTAAAATGTTTTGTGGTTTTTTTAAGGATACTCTCTTTGGCTTTCTGGTTTATTGTAATCCTTCGAAGGAAAATTAGATTTTCAATTTAATTTTGTGCTCACCTCAGATTTAGTATTTCTGTTTTTTTTTTAAATGGTTTTTTGTTTGTTTTTCCATTTGACTTCTTGATTTAAGGATTTTTTCATTTTCTTTGCTGCATATGGTAAACAGTTGTTGCACAAAAATAAATTTACTGACTTTACGTGAGTGAATTGAAAAACAAAATGAATAAACACAGATAGAAGAGTGTAAAAATTGCTGAATGTAGGCGTGGCCATCTCTATTGCAGTAAGAAGCTTGAAAAAGGTTAATACTTGGAGTCATTTAAGAGAAAAACAGTTGATGTTGGAACGAATGTGAAAGTTGGAAGGTTTGATAAGTTAGGCGTGGCACAAACATGTTATCAAATCATATTTACATATTTAAAATTTAAAAAAATTGTTTCATTTTATCTCAACTATTAAAATGAAATATAATAAATCTAATTAAGCAAATTTGTAATGTTTCTAAGTCCACTTCAAATAGATAATCAAAATTTAATCACCATATAATCACTTATCTATGTAAAATAACACATTTTGTACGCTTAATTAACTTAACATCAATTTTGAGATTAAAATGTAAGAAAGTTAGAAGAAGAACCCTTCATTCAAAGTTGCAATTGAAAGTGCGAAAGCAACTCAAGGGAATCTCCTGAAGCAATCAACACGACCACCATAGAAAGTTTCAAAAAGCTTAGCATATTTTCTGCAAAATAGAAGCAGAGTGCATTCAAACTGACCTAAGTAACACTAAATCAAATTCCTAAATTTTAGAAAACTTCTTTGTGGAATAAAGAGAGTTGTCCCCTATGACTGGATTTTCTCAGTTTTTCTTTTCACGCTACTAAAACATTCAGTATTTTATTTTGACGTTCTTTAATTTTACATTTTAAAATTTGTTTCTTGATATTTTGACCCATGGAGAAAACAAATAGGATTGCCAACACCAATGAACAAACAAAGCAGTTGTATAACAATACCAAGCAAGCATCAGTAGCAGTAGCAGTAGCAGTAGCAGTAGCAGTAGCAGTAGCAGTAGCAGTAGCAGTAGCAGTAGCAGTAGCAGTAGCAGTAGCAGTAGCAGTAGCAGTAGCAGTAGCAGTAGCAGTAGCAGTAGCAGTAGCAGTAGCAGTAGCAGTAGCAGTAGCAGTAGCAGTAGCAGTAGCAGTAGCAGTAGCAGTAGCAGTAGCAGTAGCAGTAGCAGTAGCAGTAGCAGTAGCAGTAGCAGTAGCAGTAGCAGTAGCAGTAGCAGTAGCAGTAGCAGTAGCAGTAGCAGTAGCAGTAGCAGTAGCAGTAGCAGTAGCAGTAGCAGTAGCAGTAGCAGTAGCAGTAGCAGTAGCAGTAGCAGTAGCAGTAGCAGTAGCAGTAGCAGTAGCAGTAGCAGTAGCAGTAGCAGTAGCAGTAGCAGTAGCAGTAGCAGTAGCAGTAGCAGTAGCAGTAGCAGTAGCAGTAGCAGTAGCAGTAGCAGTAGCAGTAGCAGTAGCAGTAGCAGTAGCAGTAGCAGTAGCAGTAGCAGTAGCAGTAGCAGTAGCAGTAGCAGTAGCAGTAGCAGTAGCAGTAGCAGTAGCAGTAGCAGTAGCAGTAGCAGTAGCAGTAGCAGTAGCAGTAGCAGTAGCAGTAGCAGTAGCAGTAGCAGTAGCAGTAGCAGTAGCAGTAGCAGTAGCAGTAGCAGTAGCAGTAGCAGTAGCAGTAGCAGTAGCAGTAGCAGTAGCAGTAGCAGTAGCAGTAGCAGTAGCAGTAGCAGTAGCAGTAGCAGTAGCAGTAGCAGTAGCAGTAGCAGTAGCAGTAGCAGTAGCAGTAGCAGTAGCAGTAGCAGTAGCAGTAGCAGTAGCAGTAGCAGTAGCAGTAGCAGTAGCAGTAGCAGTAGCAGTAGCAGTAGCAGTAGCAGTAGCAGTAGCAGTAGCAGTAGCAGTAGCAGTAGCAGTAGCAGTAGCAGTAGCAGTAGCAGTAGCAGTAGCAGTAGCAGTAGCAGTAGCAGTAGCAGTAGCAGTAGCAGTAGCAGTAGCAGTAGCAGTAGCAGTAGCAGTAGCAGTAGCAGTAGCAGTAGCAGTAGCAGTAGCAGTAGCAGTAGCAGTAGCAGTAGCAGTAGCAGTAGCAGTAGCAGTAGCAGTAGCAGTAGCAGTAGCAGTAGCAGTAGCAGTAGCAGTAGCAGTAGCAGTAGCAGTAGCAGTAGCAGTAGCAGTAGCAGTAGCAGTAGCAGTAGCAGTAGCAGTAGCAGTAGCAGTAGCAGTAGCAGTAGCAGTAGCAGTAGCAGTAGCAGTAGCAGTAGCAGTAGCAGTAGCAGTAGCAGTAGCAGTAGCAGTAGCAGTAGCAGTAGCAGTAGCAGTAGCAGTAGCAGTAGCAGTAGCAGTAGCAGTAGCAGTAGCAGTAGCAGTAGCAGTAGCAGTAGCAGTAGCAGTAGCAGTAGCAGTAGCAGTAGCAGTAGCAGTAGCAGTAGCAGTAGCAGTAGCAGTAGCAGTAGCAGTAGCAGTAGCAGTAGCAGTAGCAGTAGCAGTAGCAGTAGCAGTAGCAGTAGCAGTAGCAGTAGCAGTAGCAGTAGCAGTAGCAGTAGCAGTAGCAGTAGCAGTAGCAGTAGCAGTAGCAGTAGCAGTAGCAGTAGCAGTAGCAGTAGCAGTAGCAGTAGCAGTAGCAGTAGCAGTAGCAGTAGCAGTAGCAGTAGCAGTAGCAGTAGCAGTAGCAGTAGCAGTAGCAGTAGCAGTAGCAGTAGCAGTAGCAGTAGCAGTAGCAGTAGCAGTAGCAGTAGCAGTAGCAGTAGCAGTAGCAGTAGCAGTAGCAGTAGCAGTAGCAGTAGCAGTAGCAGTAGCAGTAGCAGTAGCAGTAGCAGTAGCAGTAGCAGTAGCAGTAGCAGTAGCAGTAGCAGTAGCAGTAGCAGTAGCAGTAGCAGTAGCAGTAGCAGTAGCAGTAGCAGTAGCAGTAGCAGTAGCAGTAGCAGTAGCAGTAGCAGTAGCAGTAGCAGTAGCAGTAGCAGTAGCAGTAGCAGTAGCAGTAGCAGTAGCAGTAGCAGTAGCAGTAGCAGTAGCAGTAGCAGTAGCAGTAGCAGTAGCAGTAGCAGTAGCAGTAGCAGTAGCAGTAGCAGTAGCAGTAGCAGTAGCAGTAGCAGTAGCAGTAGCAGTAGCAGTAGCAGTAGCAGTAGCAGTAGCAGTAGCAGTAGCAGTAGCAGTAGCAGTAGCAGTAGCAGTAGCAGTAGCAGTAGCAGTAGCAGTAGCAGTAGCAGTAGCAGTAGCAGTAGCAGTAGCAGTAGCAGTAGCAGTAGCAGTAGCAGTAGCAGTAGCAGTAGCAGTAGCAGTAGCAGTAGCAGTAGCAGTAGCAGTAGCAGTAGCAGTAGCAGTAGCAGTAGCAGTAGCAGTAGCAGTAGCAGTAGCAGTAGCAGTAGAAAAAGCAAAGATAAAATATTAGAGAAGATTAGTGAGAAATTCACCAATATTACCATAACTACTCCTCAAACGAAATATGGGACAATAGTAAATAGTTTAAATTTCTACATAACTTTGCCATCTGGCAACCCTATAACTTCATACTTTGTCTTACAGCCAACCATGAAATGCCGTCTTATTGTGTAATCCTACTTACAGCAGTAGCAGCTTTAATGTGTGCAGAATTTTAATTTGTAATTAAATTCAACCAAATGAAAAACCCTCAAGTGGTAGGAAAATAAAGAAAATTCAGTGAATTGCACGAACTCAACATAACATTACATTGCAATGGCAAACCACCCACCCGAGCAAAACTTTTACTGTAGCTGCAACATTTACTTATTCCTCAGCACTTCTACTGCAGCCTCATGCTGAAACTCCCCCGTCTTATTTTGCATTTTGAATTATTAAAGTGAGGTCACTTGGGATAGCGCCGCGCATTCATTGTGGAATACGCAATGCAAAGACTTGTCTTTATTCATTTGTAACGCATTGTACGTAACGGCATAAGAAAAAGCGTAATGACAAAATCGTAAAGTTGTTAAGAAAGTTGTAAGCAGTAGCAAGCAGTGGCAGTAGCAGCATAGAACGAACAAACGCTACCACGAAGTCGAAGTCAAATAAAATGTTGCAAAAGTAAAGTTTCCCGTGGCAAATCAAAATGAAAATTCAGTCAGTTGCACTTCCGTTACGTCTTGTCGTCGTTACCATCTATGTGCACGACCATTCATTGGTTGTGCTACCAAGTGGAGTAGCAAAACGTGTGATGACAGCAACAGTAAAAACATCATGTGATGTGATGTTGAGGTCCATGGTTATCTCCGTTTAATTACGGAAGACAAGCAGTGTAAGACCTGCAGTGATGATAAGCAGACAAAGAAGTAACAAAAGAAGTAGAGAGACTTAGGGTAAATGATACCAAATTGAGATAATTGCACCAATGTGTGGGGAAATTCAAGTAATCTTTATTTTAAAAATTTAAAGAAAACAATCAAAATATTTCTGAAAAGTTAACGAATGCATCAAATTGGAATAATAAGCCTAACTGGAGATATGTAGACCCAGGTCTAATCATTTGTTAAACTTTTCAATTCTTTCTTGGCACATATTGGGATATTCACCACTGTACTGAGTTTTTAGCTACTCACTTGCTGTCATATTTATGAGGTCTTTACCTCTTGTTAAAACTTTCCCGTGGCCCTTAGTTCGGGTAAGGTAAAGTAAGGTAAGGTAAGATAACGTTACGTAAGGTAAGGTAAGGTAAGGTAAGGTAAGATAAGATAAGGTTAGGTAAGGTAAGGTAAGGTAAGGTAAGGTAAGGTAAGGTAAGGTAAGGTAAGGAAGGTAAGGTAAGGTAAGGTAAGGTAAGGTAAGGTAAGGTAAGGTAAGGTAAGGTAAGGTAAGGTAAGGTAAGGCAAGTTGAGGTGAGTTTAGGTAAAGTAAGGTAAGGCGACATGACGTGAGGTGAAATGAGGTAAGGTTAGGTAAGGTAAGATAAGGTGAGGCAAGTTAAGGTAAGGAATGGTAAGTTAAGGTAAGGAATGGTAAGTTAAGGTAAGGTTAGGTAAGGTAAGGTAAGGTAAGGTAAGGTAAGGTAAGGTAAGGTAAGGTAAGGTAAGGTAAGGTAAGGTAAGGTAAGGTAAGATAAGGTTAGGTAAGGTAAGGTAAGGTAAGGTAAGGTAAGGTAAGGAAGGTAAGGTAAGGTAAGGTAAGGTAAGGTAAGGTAAGGTAAGGTAAGGTAAGGCAAGTTGAGGTGAGTTTAGGTAAAGTAAGGTAAGGCGACATGACGTGAGGTGAAATGAGGTAAGGTTAGGTAAGGTAAGATAAGGTGAGGCAAGTTAAGGTAAGGAATGGTAAGTTAAGGTAAGGAATGGTAAGTTAAGGTAAGGTTAGGTAAGGTAAGGTAAGGTAAGGTAAGGTAAGGTAAGGTAAGGTAAGGTAAGGTAAGGTGAGGTAAGGTAAGGTAAGGTAAGGTAAGGTAAGGTAAGGTAACGCAAGGCAAGGCAAGGCAAGGTAAGGTAAGGTAAGGTAAGGTAAAGTAAAGTAAGGTAAGGTAAAGCAAGGTTAACTAAGGTAAGGTATGGAATGGCAAGGTAAGGTAAGGATAGATTATTTAAGGTAAGCAATGGTAAGGTAAGGTAAATAAGGTTTGCTGCCAAGAAGACATCATATTTCAAGCAATTTTAATGTGGCAAATAATGCTCGTAACCCATATTTTCGACACAGAGATCTTTTCTGATGTTCTTTTGCTATTACGTTGGGAGTCTTTTTTAAGGATTTCGGGACAAGTTTTTAATTTATTATTTATTTGGTTTTGGTACTTTGTGTGTCCCATTCTGAAAAACTTCTATGAATCAATCAATGCCAGCTGTCAATTTCACTTAACTATAGTCAAATTTCAAGAAATTAGTTTTACCTGATATGCCACACGGTTCACATACAACAATTAAATCAATCATATGCTGATTGTGTGTTGTGCGATTTGCCTCATAGCTAACTGTAAGTGACACATAAATTAGTGGTCCTTCGTTTACCAACAAATATTTATTTTCCATCAATAAAAATGTAACGTCAGCACTTTATTAATGTTTTTTTTTATATTTTTTTATTACTATATGCTATAACATCATCATTTTTTGTCGTCAACGTCATACAAACATAAACAATAAATTTTGCACACATGCACAAATTGTGCCTGCAAGCGGATGTCATATTAAGTTACATACTTGTAACAAACACACACACACACATAGCCAAACATACTGTGCAGACTTTAGTGCAAACGTACGTACATATACATAGGGCACAATCAGAAAAGCAAATACTATTACAACAAGTAGCACAAATTCCAGTGATCACAAACACTAAAGCAAACATACAACACAAAAAATAGAGACTCTTACACACATACGCAAACGCATACATACATATATGAAACATATGCCATATAGGATCATATCGTATTTCTAGTGCAAATATGTACTTACAAGAAAAAGCCAGCCAAAGGAAGAAGAAAAAAATACAAATAAAAGTACGAGTACTCGTAACAGCAAGAAAAACCGAATGGAAATTGAATTTGATTTATTGAAATTTGATATTTTCCACTGATACGACATGAAAACAAAGCAAGTAGTGCTTGATGCTGCAAAAAAATGTGAAAATCTACTGAAGCAGAAAATAGAGCAAAAATTTCATATGTTCAATTTAGGACAGCATTATGTTTTCAGAAGGAAAATTAGAAATTGGTTCACTTGGAATAATCGAATTGGGTCAAAAATGTAGTCAGAAAACTTGAATAAAATGCAATCGAAAAAAACATGAAGTTATTGTGCGGTTAAAACTAAGAAAATTTAATTGAAATAACACAGCTCAAATGATATTCCAAAAGGCATTAAAAAAATCGCTTAAAACTTCAATTGCTGGTACTTTTGCAGTAATTACTGTACAGTAAACATACCAAACTTAAACTTAATTACTCTACAGTTTTATGCAAAAAATTTCTGATTTTACTCATATAGAAAAGTTCTCCTAAATATTTTTTTCTGAAAAGCAGTATGAAATAAAGCTTCATTTTATTGGCAAAAATCGTATGGTTTTTTTATTTTCTTGATTGTTCCTTAACTGTGTGATATCATCTTAATAGCTTCAATAACTTCATCATATTTGTTGGACTAAATTTTTGCAGGTGACTTATACCTTAGCACAAGTCACATATGCAAAAGCTCCTTTTTTAAACATTTATTGCTACTTGCCGCAGCAGAGTGTGGCCACATGCCATAGCATAGCGTCAACACACACACACACACATCACATGCACCCGATCCTGCACAGCACATTTTTTTGTGTCTTTCAGCGTTGGTCTTTCTCCCCTGGCAGCAATTTCCGTATGTTAAGTTAACTTCATCAATTCAATTCAGTAGTTAACCCAATAAAACCGCAACTGAAGCCACAAAATTTAACACATAAGCGCATACACACACATACACATATGCATACACACACATACACATATGAAAACACACACATATACATGTATATTCGAATATTTGTATAAATTTCACTTTATTTAAATGTGAAAATTCATTTTAAGTCCATTTGTTGTTTTTCATTCTCATGGGATTTCTTAGCTGGAATTTGCTTACATGGCAAATGAACAATTGCAGGAGGGATGGTGAGGGTGTCCTGACGACGCTTGTTGATTGTTGCAGTTCAGGCAATGATTCTTGGTATTTTATATTATTGCTGCTGCAGTTAAAGGACAGTTTACTGTGGTGCACGTGAATTTCATAAAGGCAGCAGCACATTGACAGAGTTTTAAAGCGCACGTCAAAGAGTGCTGGGAACAGTGGAGTGTGAGAAAGCACTTATGAATGCTTTACTGCTTATGTTATTTTTTTCTTAAACAGAATTTCCTTTTGAAATGTCAATGAGCTGCAGAAGTTTTAACAAAATTATAATGCTAACTAAGGTAAATGAACACAAAAATTTGGAAAAATCGGAAAAAGTAAAATTTCGTATTCTGCTTTGAAGAAATTGGGCAGTAAACTTTGTTTATTGAACAATAATCTTTTATCAGTACCTAACTTTAAATATGTGGGCATTTCTCTGATGTCGAACGTGACCGTGGTACACTTTTAAAGTGGAATCAAATTAAAACTAAAAAACTTTTATTTTCTTCTGTAACTTTAAAAACTAAATATTTTAATGCAACTAATTTTAATATTTTTTGGAACAATATCACTTTTTATTTGATTTCGTTCGATTGAAAAATCTTATTTATTTTTGTTCTTATCATTCGAACGTGACATTGCGAACGTTACATATTTTCATATGTATACATATATATGTATAGTAATATTAAAGATACATACAGTAATTTAAAAAAAAAAATTTAATATTTATCTAAATCGAATTAATTGGTGAGTTCAATTTTAACAAAGAAAATAGGAAACAGAGAATATGAAACTTTTCTTTTTGCTGTTAAAACGTTTTTCCCTGTAAGGCGCGTGACACCGCCCTACTAAAAACAAACTTTTCTTCTCTGAAATCAGTTTTACCTATACTAGATTTGATCAAAATTGGTATAGTGACTCAGTCTCGGCTGCGTTTTCTCCCATTAGGGGCGGTGCCATGCCCACTTTAAGGACTTAGAGTCTCTAATAACCTTTGTTATGGCACAATCTATTTCGTAACCGAATTCCATTAAAATCGATATATTAGATTAGGCGTGGAACGGTTTTTTTCATATTTGGGGCGTGGAAACGCCTACTATTCGAAAGAAAATTATGTTGTGCACTGCCCCTTTTCCCAACTTTGCAAAAAAATGAAAATTATGCGAATATGTTGTGTTATGGCAGAATAAGTGGTTTAACCGTTTTGCAACTGCCTATTTATTGCACTTATATTTGCGAACGTGACCAACTTCAAACAGCTCCAAAAAATTTAAAATTTTATTTTTTTGCAGTTGTTTTCTTTTTTTTATTTATGTACACGAAACTCCGTTTGAACAAAAATTTTGAAAATTTTTCAATCACGAAATGAGAACAAATGATGTTTTCCTATGTCGAATGTGACATTATAACATGAACTAAAGCAAATTTTGAATTAACAGTTAATAAAGATTGGTTTGATGTTTTCGCAATTTTTTTAGCTGATTGTTGTTGGAAGAGAGATTTTGCGGAAGGACTATAATCAGGTATTACCTCTCTTACAGACTTAAATATTGATGGCAAAATAATATTCAATATTCAATATCAAGTAAAAACTACACTTCTTGAATGCCATGTCTATGTTAACAGATTTTGGTCGTATTCTGTGAAGTTTTTCTTTAAACCACCACTGCTGTTGACCATTTAACACGTTCCAAGAGACAAGAAAATTAATTAATATCAATATGTCCTACAGTGGTCGGTCACATAAATATTGTTTTTTTTTTTCGTTTCACTCGAAACAAAGAGAAACAAAATGAAATACAACTCCACGAAATATAAGCACACTGACACAATAACACAATATGATACACATATACGCTGACATGCATATACCAATATATACGCAATACACAATTCACAAAGCCAATTTACGTTGACAACAACGATGCGACGGCATTCGTGTTGCCAATTTTGCATCAACAACAACAGCAACAACAACAACAACAACTAACAACATGAGCTTTAACTGTGGATGTTGGTCAACGGCTGCTGCTGCTGTTATGTTATGCAATTGCAATTGTTGTTGGTATTGTTATTATTGCACTTGTTGTTATTGTTGCACGAATTGTCAAATGCAATATTTTGTGTACATGCTGCCATTTTTGATGACCAATTCATGCATTTGTCATTCAATGGCATATTTGGACTTTTGCCTGTCAGCGCTGATTCCGTGTCTGTTTGGCTGTGCATGTGTGCTGTGTGCTGCAACAAACTCCATGCGTCATGCCACAGTGCCATAGATTACCATAACGCATGCAGCTCAACTATAACTAAAGATAGCAGCAGAGTTGCTGTTGCTATTGTTGCGTTTATTAGCGCAGATGCACAGTGGGTAAACTTGGTGAAAATATTCCTCAAAATAGTAAGGATTTAATAGCCCCAAAAACTTGGGGAAAATATAAAAGCAACAGTTTGGCTCATCATTCTCTGTTCTTTGGATAGCAGACAGTGGAGTTAAAACTCTTTTGCATTCCACTGTGCAGCCACAACGCATATTGCGTGGGGGGCTATTTGTGCTGTTGCTGCCACATTTGAGTTTTGTGAAATTGTGTCAAATGTATGTTAAATCAGTAGTTGAACCCTCGAGTCCACATCGTGACTACAAATCGAAGTCAGTGACTACTACAAACGTTTGCTGCTTGCTGCACTGCATGCCCTGCTGTTACTGTTGCTGCCACGTAGTTGTCAAACGCAATGTTGTTTCTCTTGTTGCTTTGTGCTGTTATAATTGTTCTTCTATTTGTTGTTGCTGCTCTACTCTTGTGCATTTTGTAGTTTCAGCTATTGCCATTTTGTCCCAGTTCGTGTCATTGTGCCACTGAGTTCAATGTATTGTTTGCTAAATTTCCATAAATGCTGAAACAATGATGTTTAATTTTGATTTATGAAACATGTAGATATTGAGGAGAGAATGTTTTTGGACAACAAAGCTTATGATGCAATGCAAGTTGCACTTTAAATTGCTTTGGAATTTTATGTTGCAAAGTAAAAGGAATTATTCGAGGAATGTGTATTGGACTTGAATCCATTCAAATCTTATTTTCATTTTAACATAAATTGACTTTTCATGAAGACAGTATCTAGATTTGTTCGATTTAAGCATCAAAGTAATATTGATTATACGCAAACTAGCAATCAAAAGAGTTTGCTTAGTTAATGCGTATAATGATGATATAGCATTGATGAACTTTGAAATCATTCATAGATATCTAAAAAACAAAGCAGAGTTTACTTCTCAAAATGGCAGTGGCATTCATTAGTTATTATGCATAGTGATTGAATATTGATAACTGACTTAGATTCTGGTTTGTAACGCTTTGGCGCAAAACATACTAAACCGATTTTGATAATTTTTTTTAAAAAATACAGATTTGTGCTAAAAAAAGGTTACAGCATACTTATTTTTTTTTAAATGCTAGATATTAATTTTTTAGGATTAAGTTTTTGCAAAACATCACACAAAAATTGTCACTTGATTTTTCTCTGCTTCTTCTTGAATTCTTTGTTGTTATTGTTGTTTCTTATTTTCTTTTTTTTTCATTTTTTCTGTTTGTTTTTGCTCCGAAATTTAAAGGACAAACTCTTTTTCTTCCTTTTTTTTCTTTTATTTGTGAAGAGATATAATAGAATAAGCTGTTAAAAGAGTAATTTTATTATAAAAAAAACAAAGGTACGTGCGCGTGCGAAGCCACGGGTACCACTTGTCTATAACAAATTTTCTCTGCTTAATGTTCGACTTACTTATAAAAGAAAGTATCTCTGCTAATTACTTTAATCAAAACATTTCATCCTAATTTTTATTTCAAAACTAATTGAAAACTTACAGCAACCATCACCTTTGACAGCACAAATTTACTTTTTACTGCAACAACTTAATTTTTGTTCTAATTGACAAATTCTTGTCGCTACAATATTGGCCACAGCGCACTAATTTGCTGTCACTCAAAGTTTTACCTACTGTAACATAAAAGAAAATAATGCATTGCTGTAAAGTTTTGTAAACAAACTTCAAATCTATTCCACCCTTACGAGAGTGAAATTTATAAATAGTATCGATTATTAATATGAAATGCTTGAAATAAATGCAATATTGCACTTAAAATCATTACTTAAGGGAATTCTGAAACTCTAATGAAAAACAAATATTTTATATGTAAGTTATGTATCCAGAAACATAAGCCAAAGAATTAAATGTTACTCATACGTCACGTGAAAAAACAAATTTTACTTTTAGAGACCCATATATAAGATTTGATGTTATTAAGAAGATTCATAAGAAAATATTTGCTTATAACAAAGCAATGTGCTTATTTTTTATAACTTTGAGCGTTGGCTGCAGAGAAATAATGTTGAAATTGACAGTTAAAAATTTATCAATTAAAGTTTTTCTATATTTTCTATATTCTATATCAAAGTAATACAAAAATTTTTTCCAAACAACTTGTCACAAATGCGCGATTTCTTCAAAAATTATGTAATTTGAAGGACATAGAGCCCCAAGAATTTCAACCGCCTTGATACTTTCATACCAGAAAATTTCGATATATCTATGTAGATTTTCAAATATTTTTAATTTACTCAACAAAATATGCGCATAACCAATGAAACTTTATAGCTTGAATAAAATCACCCACTCTTGTTTCTGTGCAGATAAAACTCCTTCTTGTCAGCGGTAGCAAGAAAAATTTTTAAATTAAAACGCTAAGTGAAAGGAAGCAACGTAACGCAACGCAACATTGAGGGAAAAAGTTTGAACTGGACTTGGACATCACTGAGGAAAAGTTTTAATTTTTAATGTTGTCATTAGCTGAAGCAGTGGAAGCAAAATAGCAGTGCAAGGTAAGTTTGGCATTTAGTAGCAGTGGTTTTAATGGACATTATTTTGCGATGCAGCAGTAAAAATTTCAGTGTTATTTGGTTAGTACCTTCGCAAGAATAGGTAAGTCTTGCACTTGTACTTTACTAGTAAAGTGTCAAAGGAAATTGTTGTAGGATGTATCAGTGTCATAGTAAAACTTCGACAAATTTAAAGTGCTTTTTTTATGGTGTTAACACAATATTGTATTTGGTATAGGTATGGTAAAAGTAAATTTTTTTTTATTTAATTAAAGCTTACACTATCTTCTTTTTAGAAATTGGAGTATTTTTTAATAGTTTTCACATGTATGTGATGGACTTAAAAGCGGAAAGGTACAAGTGCATTTAAAGTGCTATTCAGGAAAATAATGAAAAATAAAACTGAATGCATCATATGCATTAAATGTTACTCATAAGTCACATCAAACAATGTTTGGTATTCAATATTCGCTAAGCTTTGATGTAAAAAAGAACTTTCACCGGCTTAATATTTATTAAATTTAATTGAATACTCAATAAAATTGTAAGTTTGAACGTTGGCTGCAGTGTTATAAAAAGCACAGATAGCATAACACCTTTAGCTTAAATCATAACAATTTACAATCAAAAAAAAAAAATAAATTTTACTACCTTTCTTATATCTCACTTGATGGCGATACTTAAGCCTTAATCGACTCATTTCAATCTAAGAAACAAATCGTCAAGCTGCTTGCATGCCAATTTCTCAACAGTCGTCGTCGACTCCTGCAAGCTTATATGTCAAGCATTTGTTAACAATATGATGTCAAGCGGAAATATATACGCATACTCAGAGTTGCAAGTGTCAGACAAAAACTTGAGCGTGCAGCAGCAGCAGGAGCAGTAAAAGTATCATCAGCAGATGTTATCAAAACATTTACAATTTAGTTGCTTAGATTGCTGCGGATGCTATGCAGTGTGTGGTGATTCGGCTTCAAAACGCAGCTACAACTTGGCTACTTAGCTATTAGGCAATTTAATTAAATTGCCTGTGCAGCATGCAATGATAATTCATTGTGGCTCATTAGTTCTATGTTGACGACTGTTACAGCGTAGAAATTGTTATTTGTAGTGTCATCTTTGGGCATGAGCTATATATGTCATTCAATTAGCTGGAAAATATTATGCAAATAAATTTAGGTCAAAGTTAAATGTAACTAATTATTAAATTAAATTGAATGTGGGGGGAGAATTTATGCTTCAGCTGAACTGAGGTTAACAGACTCTTGATACCCTGGCAGAAGAGCAAGAACGTTAGCATGCGATTATACAAAAGTCCAAATGCTAGTACCTACTATGTGTTGGAAATGAAATAATTAAAAGTTACTCATACGTCAAGATCAACACTATTTTTCTTATATTAAGCTTAATAATTTGGTTTCGATTTAAATTAGTACGCAAATATCATTGTTTTCATTTATAATATTGTATTTATAGAAATTTGAGCAAAGGCTGTTGCACTATGTTAAAATAAATATTTAAAAAAAACTTAATTATTAGACTTAATCATGTGGTATTAAACGTTACTAGAACTCTTATACAACTAAAATACTATTGGAGCTTTTTTTTAGTTATTTGTTGATAGAAACTTATATAAAGTTTCTTTTGATTTTTGGTATCATAAGTTACTCATACGTCATATTCAATATTTGGGATAATAAGTTACTTCCAATGCAGGTTGTGTGCAACGAATGTGGTTCAGTGATGGCATTTTCGAAACATTTGCGTCTTGAAAAATCGTCGTCAGTACATTCGACAAGTTCTTAGTACATTCGGTACATTTGCAGAATTTGCACTACATTTTCGGTACATTTTCATTACATTTGAAGTATTTAAAAAAAATTAACATTATTTTAAGTAAATATTGATAAAGTCATGCTTAGAAGCATGCAGTTATGGTTTTCTGACCTTTTTTTAGTAAAAATTATTTTGTTTGAATTTTTCATATTTTAAGTTCCTTTTTTCATGACAAAGAAGTATATCGACCTCAGAAAAGTAAATTTAAGCTTTCGATTTAGTACTTTTTGACAAAACCCAAATGATAAATACAGCAAAAATATGAGATCCATTATTCAAATATAATTATGAAAAAGGAAAACATTTAAAGAAACATATAATTTGTGATATTTTTGAAACCAAAATATATGATTTCAGTAAAAAACACTCACAGAAAATACAAAATTCAAAAGTTTAGCTGCCGACATTGATTTTTGCTGAATTTAAAAAAATTAGAAGTTACACATACGCCACGAAAAATATTTTTTTCTGTTTTCAAATCCAATAACACAGCTTTGATGTAACGTAGGGTAGAAGTGTTCTCGTATTCATTTAAACACTTCAGTGTACTACAAAAAAAAAACTGTGTTTAAATGATGGCTGCACAGAAATTGTGACAGCAAAATCAATTGAAGTAAGGCTTTATAAAATAAATCTGAAGTTTTTCCATATGACTCCAGAATGCCTAACAATTTTAAATAAATATCATTTGCGAAAGAAAATATTTGACATTTATCATATTGTTACGAAATTTCTGTCTCTTCGTTGATAATTTCGATCTCTCACACTTTTCTGAGTTCGATCACTGGATTGTGTAAAAATTAAAAACACACAAACTTATTTAGTTATAAAATGGTTTATTTTATTAACGTTCAAATTCTAATATTAATTTAACACTGTATAGAAAACTGTTTTACTTTACTACGGATCACACTGTATTCACTTTATTGCTTTTAATTCAAGTGTTCCACTTCACTGTTGAAATACATACTACTGTCTCCGAAAACTCAAATGACACCCTTTTATACTACAGGCATCACTTTCTCGAATAATCTACTAGCTGCCAGATGGCGTATATTCTACTATTATCTACAATCTATCAGTGCTACTTTGTAGCGTGCATTCTACCACTATCCACAATTCACCACAATTCACCAGCATGGCGCACTGACGTTGAGCTCACAATTATCGAGAAGGTTGCTATTATTAGATGGCGTTGTACGACGTTGAATTTCACAATCTAGATGTGTCTCGGTTATTGACTTTAATAGAGTACTGCAGCGTCTGTTCGGTTTATTATTTTTACACCATTACGCTAGATGGTGTATGCTAGCTAGTATCGTTTAGTTTCTTTTGTTGGTATTTATTTCAAGAGTTTTTCTAGCATAAACCAAATTTCGCTACAATATGATAGTTTGCACGGAACTATTTCAACACACCTTTTACAATTTTTTTAGAAAAACTTGAGCATCTCTTTTGGAATAATCATTCTGGCAATAGACTCATTCATCCAACGAATTTTTCGCTTTGTACTTTAATAAAAAAAATTATAGATTTTTTTTTGAAATTTATCAATCAACAACGTTTCTCACTAAAATATCATTTCAGCAAAATAAATACACCCAATTAAACTGAGTGTTGACTTGTTGTAATGATAATAAAACTACAAAGCTCAGGGGATTATGTAGCCTTATGCATTACTATATGAAATTTAAAGAATTCACATGTTCGAGCAATACAATGAAACACGGTATACTTCAGTAGATAACTGAAACAACATACATACATTCAGTTACAAAGGAACCTTTAGAGTTGCAGAACTTCCAAATGGGATCTTACATCATTATCTATTGTACACAAATTTGTATCAGATAATACAATACAATTTTGAAAATATAATAAAAACAATATTCAGTTATATTGACTTTTATAAAATTTTCATATAAAGTTTTCATTGAATACTTTGAAAGTCATATTGAAAATTGTACATTAATCTCTTATTAATCTCATGTTAATCTCACTTTTAAGTTTTCAGTGTTTAACAGCATCAATATGTTAGTAATAAGACTCACATACTACACATTTAATTATCACTTTTTTTTAGAGCCACAAGCCACATCGTAAACTCCTCTTCAGCACAGTGGGGTGACGTTGATAATAACAATAGCAAAAATTATTTGCTACATGCAGGCGACAATCTCACCACTAACAGCATCTGCACATACAACCGACACAATACACTTTACGACTGCTGTGGGAACACCATACAAAATGTATAAATTTAATGAATTCGAAATCATGAATAGGACTGGGGGAGCTGTTGCTCTGGCATCACCATATTATGCAAATATGATTGTGCGTCCCACACTAAATGAAAATGACACACAAAGGTGTGGCGGATGAGTAGATGTTGTTTTGGATAAACCACCAAGGTAGTAGACAATTCCCTAACGTATACAAACCATTCACAATGGCATATAGTAACATACACATACAAACAAACATACGTTAATGTTGGCCCACAACACAGCCATATACCAAAGTTCATGGTTCTATATACATTAAATTCACAATTGTTTTTGATTATGTTCACCATGGTATGTGTTGTCCGCCATTGGGATGCTACATGGCAACAATATGTTGTGTTTGGTTCTTAGTATCACCATAATTTTGTTGTTGTTGTTGCTATTTGTACTCCATGACTAATCACGGATTAAGATGACCATCAGCAGCAGCAGCAACAGTCGCTGGGCGTTTGGTCAGCTTGGAAACGTATGTTAATGAATGAATGCAGAGCGCATGCATTTGTTAGTGGGCAAGCGTGGTGGTTGGGTGTTTCAGGGTTTCAGTATTTTATTCAAAGTTGATTTTAATATGCAAAGCGGTACAATATTTTATATGCGTTATTAATTATTTAAATTAATTGCATTATACTGTTACCCTTTGGTTAGTTTGTTCATTTGTTTGGTTAAATTGGAAAACTTTGATTAATTCGGAGAATGTGTTTTCGCATGAATAAATTGTACATAAATAACTAAAATATTAGTTTAAATTTGATAATTTATTATTAACGTTTTGATTAATGCTAAAATTGTATTTATACGTTAAAAGAAAATGTCGGTATTTTAAAAATTAACTAAATTCCCAAGCGATTCTTTCTACCGACAATGAAATGGCTCAAAATAACAATTTTGCGAGTTGAACAACATTTTGCTTGTCTAAATGCAAGAAAAAAAACTTTCGCATAGTTCCATAAATTTTTATTTTACACTTTTACATCAGGCAATATCGATCGAAACTTATGCCGCTGGTATTATCAAAAAAAAAAAAATCTGTTCAACTAATTTTATGAAAAAAAAAATCTGTTCTGAAGAAATCGTAAACTGTTTTTTGATCCAACCCGTCGTCAAACCATGTGATTCCACTTGGTTACAAACAGAGACCTCATTCATCTCAAACGACTATCTACCCCGTGCTCTAAGTAGCTGATAAAATATTCCCCGACTGGCACAGCGATCATATGTACATTGAAAAAGAAACATATAGAAAAACAACGTGGGGTATGCAACACCCCACCCTATTGACCGCGTTGCATGAGAACTTCGGAAAAGAATAATCTGATGAAATGTTTAAGGAACTAATAGGTGATTTTTTTGCTATTTGTTTTTTCAGTGTACATTTTTGTCACTTCACGCATGATTTATAATACGTGTCAACGCCAAGAACACTAACTATGATATGCCATTTTATTATAAATGGATTAAAAAACGAACAGCGATTGCAAGATCATTGAATTTCATTATCAAAATTCATGCTCTGTGAGAAATGTGAAAAATCGAATTATTATCGACAAATTTTTTTCAGCGACGAAGCTCATTTTTGGCTCAATGGGTACAAACAGAATTTCCGAATTTAGCTTGAGGCCAGAGGCAGTTCAAGAACTGCCAATGCACCCTAAAAAATGCACTGTTTGGTGCGGTTTGTGGGCCACCGGCATCATTGAACTGTACTTTTTCAAAAATAATGAAAAAAGCAACGTCACAGTCAATGGAGCAAGGTATCGAGCGATACTTGGCCGAAATGCTGAAAAAGGTATGCCAAAATTGGAGCTTACGGATGGACTACCCCAAGCGTAGCCGCAGGCAACATTTACATGAAATAATCTTAAAAAAATAAATGGCAGGAACTGATGTATCGCCTTTAATAATTATTTTATTCACTTTTGCAAAGACTTTGTACTTTTTTTTAATTTTCAAAAACAAAGCGCTAAAAAAATCACCCTATATAAAATAAGGCTTTCAGAAGATGATATTTTGAGTGCTCTCGGGACAAAATCAGGACAAAAAATATACCTATGCTGACTACTCTCTAAATAATACAATTACTGAATTATTATTTTGCATGTTTTTTATTTATTAAAAATAAAATTTTGTTAAAAATGTTTAATTTTGTTCAGTTATTTGAATTTTGTCAAACTTTTACTTGGCGCTACGAAGTTTTTGGAATAAATTAATTTAATATTAATTCTTTTTTTTGTTGTTATTTATTTAAATTAGTTTAGTAAATAATATGTGTATAACGTCAAAATAAATATAAGAAAACATTATTAGCCATATTTTACAAAGCATAGTAAAAAATGTTTGGGGTATTCCACACCCCACATAATTCGCCTTGTTACATTTCTGAACCTCATTGACGACGGGCTAAAATTGATGGTCATGAAAAGTAGACATAAAATGGGTCATCGAAAATTTCTAAACAGGGTACCAAACTGAAACGAGCAGGCACTTGTTTAGTTTCAATAAATACCACACAACAAAGCAGGGAAATAAACAGACACCGTTTGATTTCAAGTGCGAAAAACTTCCCTTCAATCGCTACCAAACACAATAAACTGATACTAAACTCTCTTCTTAAGGGTAAAACCATATTGCTGACAAGACTCCTTTTTTCACAGTACCAATAATTCACAGACATAAATACATTCCCATTGGATGCAAAATCACCATTTTGTTGCTCTTGCATATCACGAATATATCATTAAGATTTCTTTCAAGCCAAATCTCCACCTTCTCCAATCTCTAGCAGATTTGTCAAACAGATAACTTAATGAAGCACTATGTTTCTATGCTTCAATTCAACACCTGCACGAAATTTTCATTAGAGAGGAGAAAAAAAAGTACCAGGTTTTCCTTTTGAGTCGAGCACACTGGAACCAGCAGCAGCGACTCATCCTTTTTTATGTACAAACACTACACGCCAAAGTCACGTTTCAATTTACGGCCCATTGGCGGTTTTTTGCAATCACGTTACCTATGCAATGAAATCTTCCTCCAGCATTAAAAGTATAGCTAGAGGAGAGCAACAACCAACAAAATTCAATGGACTGTCAGTGTTGGCATTGTTGTTGTTCTTTGCACTATTGCACGCGTACACTAACACAAGCACAAAACATAAAGAGAAGAGAAGGCAACAAAAAAGAAGAAAACACAAAAAAGCGAGTGCCTGTTTTCTGAAGTCATCAACTGGTCTTTTTTTTTTGTGGACAACATCGTCAATACTTTGGCGTCAGTGTTTGCACCTGTTGTAGTATCATACGGTGTTGGTGTGTCTTTACAAGTATGTGTGTCTGCAGCGGGCTCTTGTTATTTCATTAGGTTGCTTTTTGTGCTCCATTGTTTTCGTTTTTGTGTCTTTATGTTTTCGTTTTTGGTTTTTTTGTTTTTATGTTCTCAACTCTACTTCAATTCACGGAAGGATACTCACTACGTGCTGAATCGTAAATTGTAACTTTTTATTACATTATGCCGTTGTGTCGTCAGTGATGCACAGTGGCGAAGTTTCGATAAAATTTCATTTGAAACTAAAATGAAATGGGGTTTTTGAATTTCAAAAAAGTTTTTGCTTAGTGCCTTTTTTATCGATATATCGAGTTACAAGAATATTGGTATCTTATAGAGGCGAACTGAAATAGCGATTTGATAGCGAAGTTTGAAGTCCATATTTCTTGAGAAAAACTGATCAAGCATTTTTCGTTTCGTAAATTTATCAGTTCGAATTCCAGCAACGTTTCAGAAATCTTTCATTTTCGTTTCAGAAAGCTTACCATAAAAAATTTTGAACTTCATTTGAAACGCCTGTCTAACGTTACTTTCTATTTGAGAAACTCTCTGCAACGCTATATGTGGAGTTTGTATACATAAGAATCGTGAGCTTAAAATATCGATAAAAATTTTTTGATTTGTGCCATTTTAATTATTGGCTATCCTACCGTACTTCACTGTTTTCTGTTTTCTATTTCTAACCCCATTCATTCATTTGTTCTAATGCCGTAATGTTAATGCTGGCTTGTTACAACGTCTTCCTGACAAAGTGCAATGATTTCTGTTGCTGCTGTCGCCTCTCAAAAATACTGTCGCAGCAGTCTGGCCTTTTGTCTCTGTTGAATTTCCTTTTGGTTTTTTTTTTTTTACATCTATGAAGTTCAGTTTGACATTTTTTTCTACCAGCCTTTTATGGCATTTTCATTAAGTTTATAGCGAATGGCAAAAATATGCTGTGCGCATGTAATTAGTTTTGATGACTGGGCGGCGTCGTAGAAATTTTAATGATTTTTATTTTTTTTTTTCAAAAATTTTTTTACACAGTTACTTTTTGCTAAATGTAGGTAGCGTTGCAGTTGCTGAATTTTAATTCAGTAATTATGCGGAAAATTTTTAGTTGGCGTGGTTAAACGATACTTTGTTTTGAAACCGCAAAATGAAGTCAAACGTTAAGTTTCGCGTTTAATTTATTTTCTTATGCCTACTTTTAGGCTGCGCAAAACTGCATTAAGAATCACAACGCAAAAGTTATTTTACGCATTTCATTGTGTTAAACTTCAAATATAATTAATTTCGTACCGCGCTAAAGCACTTACACAACGACATACATTTACACGCTTAAATTGAATTAGCGCTGACAGCTAAACTTTCTTGCGCGCACCACAATTACATACACGCATACGACAGCCAACATGCACACATACGCACATTTACTTTCATAAGGTGCCAAAATATTTTCACTAACTTAATTTTAAGCAAAATTTCACACAATGCAGCTTGCAACGCTTTTGTAACGAAGTTTTTTCTGTAGGAACCAAACTCGTTTGCATTTTAGGGTGCATCAAATGTACTGAAAGTTTTAACAGAAATAGGTAAAATTGAAATACCGAACACTTTCTTACAGTATTTACAAATAATTGTAGAAAATGGAAAATTTAGTGGTGACAAAGCCATTCGAGCGGTGAAAATTTGATTGGCAAAGGGATTTTTGTGGACTATGAATAATTTGTTTAAGCAAATTTTATAGGAATTGTCCTTTACTTAAAATTACTGTGTTAGATATTTATTTTTTTAACGAGACCAAATATGTAACTTAGAATAATTTTAACTATTTTTTTCAAAATATTTGATAATTTTTGAAAGATTTTTACACAAATTTCTTTTTATACTCACTCGGCATATAACGTTTCAAGGTGTTTCTAAAATAGTAGGTAACGTCCTAAACGCCCCTAAAAACATTGCAGTAAGCTTTCAGAAATGAAAATGAAAGATTTCTGAAACGTTACTAGTTACTATTCGTAAAATTTCATGTGAATAGTTTTTGAAAGGTTTACGAAATGATATATGCTGGTTGAGTATTTTACCCATAAAGAATCCTTGGGACTATTTTCCTAAGAGTATTTTTTAAAATTTATAATTCTTTTATCAAACATAACACCCTAATGAATATATTTTATTATACATATAGGTTACTAAAACTACTTATATATTCAATGTATTTTCACGCTCACGCAATGTTAAAAATGTTTGAGGCTTTTAATTTTGTTTGAGCGTGTTTGTTTGTTATAATATGTTTGTGTATGCGTATTATTGCACTGAATTTCACTTTTTCACTTGCAGTGCGGAAAAGTTTTGGTAAAAAACTTTTCATTTACGCGTTTGCTACCGTTGATTTTAACAAAAAAAAAATTAAATAAGTTGATTTTTATATGACTAATGTTGCTTTATGTTGGTAAGAAAAATTGTGGCTTTTAACTATTGGTTATAAAAGTTTTGAGCTTTGTTATGTTTAACGTACGTCTCTGGCTTTTGCTGTTTTATTTTTAAAAGATTTTAGTAATTTAATTGAAATTTTAATTTTTTATTAGCTAATTGCTTAGGTTTGTTGACGTCGCATTGCTGCTGCTTCTCGTTAATTATTTTAAAACAGCTTCTATTTTCTTCCTTTTCTAATAACTTTCCATTGCTTTCCAGTGCAATCATGTGCATGAAATCGTGTATGCTTTATATCAGAGATGGGCAAGTCGAACAAAAGTTTTATTATTCTGGTTCCTTCACAGATATGTATGATGAGCTCTTATATACCTAAATGTTGAAAAATGTAATGTTTTTTAAAAACCTCTCAACGGAAGCAAACAAAAAATAAAATTATATACCGCATTTACCATGACTCGTGAATTTTTTGTTACTACTCAGTTCTTGATTGTCAGTTTCATTCCATTCCATGATAACAAAAATGTGGGAAAAATACAATGAAGATTGATTCTGTATTGAAAGGTTTCTTTTTTTAATTTTTTGCAATTTTGGATTGCAAATTTATGCATTGGCTCTTTAAATCAAGTAATTAGCTATTGTCAGCTTCCTTACAGAAACTTTTTAAATGAAATTAAAATCGCCAATTTATACATTATGGATTGCTTTCTGAAATGAAAACGAAAGATTTCTGAAACGTTACTGGAATTTATAAGATTTCGTGGCCAAGCCTGTTTTATACATTGCGTAAGCCAAGAAAACGTTGCATTTTGCGCTTGCTGGAAATCTAATTTGTTATTTTTAAGTTGGTTTACTTTCGCGAAATACTCGTATATATATACTAATATATTGAGTGATTCCAAATTAGGTGAAAAATAAGTAATTTTGAATGAATCTCATTTTGTTTTGTCATAATTTTGCTGCTTTCAATTTGTATAAGACTTAGAGGAGTTTAAACGCTTATGTAAGTTTACAGAAAAAATTCACTTTCATTAAAAAATTTATACAAATTTCCAGAAAAAGTTTATGGTGAAGTTTTTCTATAAAATTGTTGAATGTAAATGGAGTTCATATAAATTTTTATAACCTTCACCGCTTTGGCGCCAAAGCTGCTGCACATTAGAGGACAGTCTTAGTATCAAAACTTGTAATAGTTTTTTCCCGAATATCTGCAGCGCTTTCTTTTGTAGCATATTTTTCTTAGCAAAGTCTTTATATTGCTGCAGATTTTCTTACAAATCGAATATTAGGAAAAAAGAGAGCTTTATTTTTCTTTGAATTAAAAGAGAAAAGTGATGAAAAGTTTTTATGACATTTGTAAGTTAATGAAACAAAAGAAACGATTGAATACAAATAAACACGGCGTGATATGGGAGAATTTTATTTCTTTTTGTGAATTTGGGATGAATTGCCTTATTGCCATAAGCATCGAATAAAAAGTAACAAAAAATATTAAACAGTTTGATAAACCTTGAACTATTTTGAAAAAATATCAAAATCATAATCTGAATCTATACCAAATTACCTATTATAATCTGTTTCACTATTTTCATTTTAGTATACTGGCATTGAAAAGTTTAACCCTGTCCTTTAAGCAAAAAAAAAAAAAAAAAAAATTAAAATTAAACTTATTCTTTTGTTTAAATTTCAATTTTTATTGCACTTTTTTATTTTTATTTTATTAATATTTTTACTATTTGTATTCACATGCACAAATATAGAGCGCAGCAGAAAAACAATAAAAGGAATTACACAAGTATATACTTGACATAAACACCCACTCACGTACACGTTCAGTGCGCGCGACACTTTCACACAATCGCATAAAATTGTGAATTGATCTACCCACACATGAGCGCGCGCCATAACCCATAAAAGCAGTAAAAAGAATTCTATTTACAGTTTGCAGCGTATTATTTGGCGCGTCGCCTTCACCATTTTTATTTTAAAGGTTTTGTTTTTTTTTGTCTCTTCCACCACCATGTTGCATCATGTGATGACTTCAATGCAATGCAGCGCAAAATGTTTTTGAACGTAGCCTTAAAATCCTTAAACGGAAGTGCATATAAGAAACGCATAAATGCAGGCAGCAGCAATAGCAGTGCATAGAAAAAGCTTTTGAATTTTGTCAGCGCATTTTCTTTTTGTATATTAGCGAAATTTGCTTTTTATGTGGGCTTCCTGTTTTTTTGGCTTTCATTTTATTTTATAATTTTAATGTTTTTGTGTTTCTCAGCAATTTTGCAGGAACTGGCGTTAGGGTGGTTCAACAGTAATTTTTTTTTTTTTCATAAAAATAGTTTTTAATATGAAAAATGTTTTAAATGAAAATTATAATAAATAATTTGTATAAAAAAAATGAAAGCTCGTTTCGAGCTAAAAAGGGAATTTTAATGAAAAAATTAAACTAAAGTTTCTTATTTAATCATTTCTTGAGTCTTGGCAATATTCAATTTATGTTTCAGCAGCTGACTTATGAATCTTTCTACATTTTCTTTTAAGAATTGAAAATGTTCTTTTGAAAAAAAAAAAAAAAACACTTAACTGCTCAGTCTTATACGCGTTATCAAATGTACCTACAAAATAAATACCCGAGCATTTGCTCTTAGCTTTTAAGTCTCATGCAAGTATAATAAGGATGCTGCTGCTTGGATACACATACGCGAGCATTGTTTTATTTGTATTACATTTTCTATTTCTTGTTTGTTGCATCTGTATGAGTACAAAGGTTTTACATTGAAAGTGGCATCATAATGTCTGCATATTTGGCATATAAAAAATGCACTTTGCACTGCAATTGTTTGTTAATTATATTTTTTATTATGTTTTTTAAATAAAAATTGATACTATCAAGACGTTTTTAGTTTTGGTATGGTTAGTACTTGAAATTATTTTTGATTATTTATCTTTTATTTAAAGTATTATAAAATAACTGTTGACAACTAATTGGAAACGAAATCATTCGTTGTGTTATTGGTAGTGTTTCCCTTTTCTTTCCATGTGTGCCAGAAAACTTATACATAATATAAATGTGGAATCTTAAAAAAAAGAACATAATTAAATTCAAATTTATAGCATAAAAAGTTTTATCTGAGATTTTCTAATCAACCCTCAGATTTGACTGAGTCAACTAATTGGAAACAAAAAAATAATTTGATAAAAATAAAAGAAAAACTTGATAAAAGATTCCAAAAACGATTTTGTGATATTATTATTGCTTGAAAGAAAACTTTTTGACCGAATTGCTTATTAGCATATCATTAATTATTTTTTTTTGATATTATAAATTCAAAAATGATGATTGTCAATATAATTTTTTATTTTTTTAACATAAAATTTTGCTTCATAAGATGCTCAATATGATTTCGTTCCAATGGTTGGCTTCAGCGTTAATGCAAAGACCTTTTGATGCCACTTTTATTTTTTAATACTTCAAAATCACTTCCAAAGCATTGAATGCGAGTGAAGCAAATACCTTATGCTATATGTTCTTGTAAAATTTAGTTTCTTGAAATATCTAGATGCTTAGGTCCGTTGATAATGCAGACCTATACAAACCAGGAAAATCAGCAATAACATGTGCTTTGAAAGTATTATTAGTAAATTTAAGTCCAATAGAAAATTTTTCATACAAATCATTTCAATTTTTTGTCGTTTTTAGATGTCGTTTAAAAAAATCACAGTTGATCTCGATTTTTTATTAAAAATTTGTTTCAAGATCAAAAGCATGATCACTGTTATATGACTCCTCAGAAATCTGACAAAATTTACCCAAGGCATTTATCACAATTCAATTAAGTTTTTGAGATATTCGCCAGAGGACTTTAAAATGAAGCACCTGTAAAATTATGCCTAGTGCTGCCCTACCATCGAAACCCAAATTTTTTATAAAACCTTTTATAGGAATTTAACTACTTAGAATATATTGAAATTCCTTTATTTTTTAAACGGCTGAAAGATCCACCATGCTGAAAATTTACTTGAAACTTTCGCTGAAAGTCATTTATACACTTGACTACACAAAAACACACATTTGTATTTTATCAGGACTTTGATATGCAAATTTATAAAATAAAATCTACAAAATTATAGCACGTATTTGCTAATAAAACGAAGAAGAAGTAAAGAAGTCAGCAAATACGGGACAATGACACTTTAAAGAGACAAAAAATGTCATATGGAACGGAAGTTTGCTGTACTGCATTCATACATAACATTACATTTGCATACCTACTTTAGTCAGGCATTAGCTTAAGACGCATGCAACACGAGAACACACACGTTCATATTCAAAATACTTACAACACATGCATGCAAATACTACTTTGGCTTACCAATACATAAATATTTAGTATTAACAAACTTTCATAAGTTTATTTGAAGTGCGACTATGAAATAAAGTAGGTTGGCAAACTTGAGTACGACGCCATCGTCTAACTTTTGATAATCGAACTTAAATTGTAGTAAAATTACATACTTTGTTTGCCTTGAAGGAACAAAATTGAAGTGTGAGAAAAAACTTAAGATTGATTACATAAAGTTTAAGAAAGTTACTGCAATTTAGTGCTCCGTAGGAAGCTTATCTTAAGAGAAATATTCTTATTTAAGATTCTTAGGATTTAGATAAATGAAATTCTAATTTAACAAAGTACTGAGGGCTTGTGAGCAATTATGAATTTAAGATAAATTTAAGTTTAAAAATCGCATTAATTTGTGTTTATGTTAATCAGTTTAGTTTGAGCAACATTAGTAAAAATTATTATCCCTGCTAGTTAAAATAAAATATTAGTCATACGTCATGGTTAACATAAATTTAATTTTTGTTTGTTATAATAACGTAGATCTCATTTTTAGCAGCCACATATATAATTTGTAAATTGATTGTGTGTAAACCATAGCAAATATTATAGCCAGCATTGTTATGGTGTAAGTTGCATCCGAATTTTGATTTAGTGATTGTTTTATCTAAAATAATTTCAAAAAGACACGCAACAAGTGAATATATATTGATAATGGCTTTAATATTTTAAATTTTATTTTAATATTTTAAGTTCCATTGAAAAATTATTTTTTTTTAATTTAAGACTTTTGGTCAATTTTGATGACAAATACTAAGTGGCCATTAATTAAACTTATATTATCTGTAAGCTGCTTATAAGTTGTCAAGCAGGAATGCATTTAAAAGCCTTTAGTCACATCAGACTTGTAAGAAGACTGCTCAAAATTGTACTTATAATAATCAATTGTTACTCATACGTCATATAATATTAGCTGAAGGAGTGCGTGAAAAATTGTATATCCAGACAGTTCAGTTTGCTTAGTTTTAAATTTAAATTTGATGAAATCTATTAAAAAATACATAAAAATTTGATTTTATATGAATTTGCGAGTCTTTACCAATAAAAGCATAAAAAATCTCATACACAGTCTATATAAAACTATTTTATGAATTTATAATATAAGTCTTTCTTTGTTGTTTTTTTTTACTGAATTTTAATGCAATAAACCAGTAAACCCTTTTGCTTATCGTCAACAGCACAACCGCATCAAATCATTGCACATTAAAGCACCACAAATTAAGCACACTTGAGTTAGTTGAGGGTTTTAATAAAACAAAAAAAAAAAAAAAAACAACTGAAAATAGCACAATGAAGCAACTTCCAACAACTACTTTCACAATATTTTATGCAAAATAACTGCAATTTCTATCTTTCTTAGTAGATTTCTTCTTACAATGTGCTTCAAAGTCTTGTAGAGCAACATCTTAGTCGTCAGAGATAAATAGAAGAAAAAACAATTATGAGAAATTAACACGTTGTGTATCACTCTTGATGGCCTTTCAGAAATTCTTTTAATTTTTATTTTTTGGTGCTCAACTCGGTTCTCTTGACTGGGGTAGGGTCTTAAAACGTTTAATTCCATTTTTTCTTACTTGATAGAACAACTCTTCAAAAGTATCCTGTTAAAATTTGTGGTCGATTGAATTGGACCAAAACTGACGGATATGCTTTATGGCCCCGGAATCGATGATTCTGTGTAAGCATATACGACAACATTGTTAATTTGCTCTAACAAATCTTGTAATACCTCAGCGGCCTTACACCAAATTTACAAATTAATGTGGAAAAACGTCTTCAAAATAATTTAAATATCAGGCTATATTTCACTCTTGCATCGGTTGCTGAAACACAAAGCTCAAACTCTAAAATAAATTCCAGAAAAAAAATTTCTTGTTTAAGCAAAATGTGTTAAATTGGACAACTGTGAACTGACAAGTTACAGCAACGCCAACATCACTACTTGCTACAGGTATTAGACATGGCATAAACTTTCATCACCTGCTACAACAGCAGCTGCAACTTCATTTACAGTGCTGTTGCTGCAACAGTTGAAAATTTCTTAAGGCTAGCTCGACACACTACCCCAACTTGCTTCTCATAACTTGTGTCTGTGTCTGAAGTTGTGGTAGATAATTTTTTTTTTCATACAGCTTTTGCTGTTATTGTTCTTGTTCTTGTTGTTTATGAGACTAAAGCATACGTTTACTGCCACATTGTGTCATGTATTCTTGCTTATAGGTATGAGCTTTTTTGCCTCTTTTCTTATGTTGAAATTTATGATTTTGATGAAAATATGCTGTTGATTTGTGTAAGACTTTTCTTGTATTGTTAAAAGCGTACTTTCTGTAGAAACTTTCTAAAGTTATAACTGCAATCAGTGGAACTTATAGATCAACGCGTAGAATACTGATGAGCTTCCTGAAGTTGCTTCAAAATTTATAACATGTGTTAAGGTAAATTAGATACGTCATGTAAAAATGCTAATCAAGTGATATGTATTGCAAAGTTTCGTTGAATTTTTTTGTAGCTGTTAAGCGGCCATAATTTGAAAATGCTATTTCTTGTGGAATATTAAAAAGTCAATGTAAATGATAGATTTTTAAGCTTCTCATTTTCATCCAGCCTCAAATATCACATTTGGTTAGCACGAAAATTAACAATTTCAAAATAATCAAATGTTGCTCATACGTCATGCTACGCACTTTGCGATTTATGTATTTATTTTGGCGCTGAAGCTGTCAAAAACTGAGAATTGTTTTAGTAAATACTTGTCGCTATCTCTACTTATTTTAAAAAATTTTAATTTCTATAAATTATTTTTGTCCTCAACAGTTGCATATTCTTGGTATTTTTTAACTTGAAAAAATCTTTTTTTTTTCAACATATTTTGTAAATTTCTATCACGCGACATCACTGCAAATTCTTACATCACAGAATAATGGCATTAATTCTATGCTCATTGCAATGTTTTGTCCTGGCAACAACACACTTTAGCCGCACACACAATAATTCGTAACTTACAATGAATTCCATTTGACAAAATCACACAATACCGAACCACATCCTTGCAACAAATGACTGCATTCTACTGCTTTGCTTAAGTTACGCAATCTATATATACCAAGAACAACAGCAACAAAAACTGTAATAAGCGTAGCATTTTGTAAAATTTAAATTTACAATGAAAATTGTCAGTGTTGCCAATGTCATTTTACTATTACTCCTATAGCAATGGGGATACGACTGCAATTGCTACTCCTGCTATAGTCGTATGACAGTGCTGCTGCTGCTGCTGCTCGAATGTTATGCCAAGCAATCTGATTGACATACACGTGACATATTTAAATGCATTCGAATTCATTCGCATAGAATACTACTACTCGTAGACTATAACAACAACTACAATAAACAACGATAGCAAAAGCAATAAATGTTGCTAACATTGGAATGCATAAAATGATAAAGAAGCCGGATATTTATACTCAAACTTTTTACATTTGTTGTTTGATATTTTAGCATTAAGTCATAATGAGTACTACAGCATCAAATTTAAAATACTATGCTTTCCGTAATGTAAGTCTTGAAAATATTTCCATATGTTATAGTTTCCAAGCATCGATATATATTAATCTCGTTCTCGGTCCCGATATCGAAACAAAACTATTTTTTGTGTGAACTACATTAAAAGCTAATCTAACCTTCATCTTGATCCCGGTAATAATGTGTCTTTTTTTATCGTATGATAACATACACGTTTGCAAAAAACAGAAAACAATTGTTTACTTTTTTTTATTATGGTTTTTTTTCTTATCTTTATTAATAAAATAGCAAACCAACAAACTATTCAAATAAAAAGGCAGTTTATTTGAAAAACATAAACAAAAATTGACCTATATATGTACATACATAAATAGAATAGTAATTTTTTTTGTTGTGCCCTTGAATCATAAAAGCAGCTGCATATAACATTTTTTTGTTTGTTTTATTTTTTAGACACTTAGACTGCCTCATATGTAAAATTATTAGAATGAATATCTGTCTGTGTGTTATCTATAGAACTAGAAATTACTGAGCCGATTGAGCTCAAAGTTTCAGGCTACATTTGCTTTGATGTCAAAAATATTTCATATATAGTTTGAACTTTTTTGCACAACAGGGCGTGGCACTTTCCATACAAAAAAAAAATCACTTGAAAGGTTATATCTTGATACTTAAGGAATAACATTTTTTTGTTTGTTTTATTTACAATTAGTCTACATAATATATGTTATTATTAGAGTTAATGTCTGTCTGTATGTTATCTATAGAACTAGAAATGACTGAGCCGATTGAGCTCAAAATTACAGGATATATTTACTTTGATGTCGAAAACATTTCAAAAATAGTTTGAACTTTTTCGCACAACAGGGCGTGGCACTTTCCATACAAAAAAAAAATCACTTAAAAGGTTTTATCTTGATACTTAAGGAATAACATTTTTTTGTTTGTTTTATTTACAATTAGTCTACCTAATATATGTTATTATTAGAATTGATGTCTGTCTGTATGTTATCTATAGAACTAGAAATTACTGAGCCGATTGAGCTCAAAATTTCAGGCTATATTTGCTTTGATGTCAAGAATATTTCAAATATAGTTTGAACTTTTTCGCACAACAGGGCGTGGCACTTTCCATACAAAAAAAAAAAAAACACTTAAAAGATTATATCTTGATAGCTATGAAATGCTAGGGCGTTTATTGTCTATTTTAATATGGAAAGGCTTAAATACAACAAGACGTGGCACATTTCATGCAGTAAGACAATTAAAACGCTTTATCTTGGCTTCTAAGGCAGTTATAGTTTTGAAACATGAGACGGGGATGTACATTGCTTGTGCCAAGCTATTTGCAAAATATCAACGGAATTGAGCAATGGGATGTGGCTCCTCTCATACAACATAAACACTTAAATTGCTATTCTTTGTACTTGTAGTAAGTTGTGATATCGGTGTATGGACCCATGCGTAGTTGTATTGCGAGAAATTGGCTACTCTGAAGGCGTCAAAATAAGTTTTGATGATTAACTTAACGGTTAATTTTTAACAACATAGTATGTCAATAAGTCTAACTGATTTATCTATTGTCTTGTCATGTTTGTTAAAGAAAAATCATTAACCGATTGATAAATTTACATGAATATCGGTCTTCAGTAATCACTATGAGTTTGATAAAAAATATTATTGAAGTATATCACACTAATAATCAGGTTTTATATCATGAAAAGAGGTTGGATTATAAAGCGGATAATTTTTCATCTAATAAACTTACAAGAATATCGGCCTTCACAAATCATTGTGAGTTTGTTAAAAATATTGTTTAATTAAATCGTTCTAAAAAACAACAAAGACAAGAAAAAACATGGAAAGAGGTCAAATTATATAGCGGACAAAGTTTATATAAGTGTTCCAAATTATACTGATGCAACAATAATACAGATAGTAAGGTGGTCTTCCGCAAATTATATGAACAGTTCATGGCATAACAATTGGTTCCACTCAAATAACGTGCTTTCTTGTCACAACCAAATAACTTAGAGGGTTATTTATTTTTTATATAATGCCAATAAAAACCTACTTAAAATAAAGGAAAGCAAATAAAAATAACTGAGACAAAATAAAAATTATAAAAAACCATAATAAAATAATTTTCACTCGATACTAGAACACCATCACTGCTATTACAGCAAAATATCACAAACAAAAACTGATCGACTGGGTGAAACAGCAACGATAAGGTTACCCCAGTAGTAGCATATAAAATAACGTGCTTCTGAGAATTGTATACTTGTGCACTCATACATATAGAGAAATAAAAAACACACACACACATTCAAAACGAATTCAATTTCATTTGCAGCAGACAAACGAATTTAAATGAAATTGCAATGAAGAATTGCGAGAAGAATGCAACGCGCGAAATGCGCTACCGCTTCAATGCACATGCAAAGTGATGATGCTGGTGCTGCTGCTGCAAATGTTGCATGCAACAATATACATAAAACGATACAACGTTGCAGAGCGCATTGGGTTGCAGTGCAAAGGGGAATTGCGCTTTTGTTAAGAGTTTTCTAAAAGTTGCAACATTTTTGCAATACTCTTGTAGCTATTCGAGTGAAGTGAAGTTGTATGGCAAAAAAATAAAAAACAGGATCAATTGAAAACAAGGAAAAAATCTCTTGCAGCAAACGATTGATGTAAATTTTGTAAAACTGTCTGTTTTTTTTTTTTTTGCAGTTCGTTTATCTGTTTGTTATATAGAAATTGAAAGAAAGTGAAAGAAGTCAAATAGAAAAATACTAAATGCCGTTGAATTAATGTCATGTCAAATGTAAGGGGTGTAACGAAAAATGGAACATTGAATGTTGTTGACAATCAAGCAATTTAAAAGATGGAAGGTTTTTTTGATGCGTGTATTTTAATGTCAGTTGCTTGTTTTTTTTTTTTTTAAATAGAAAAAGTAATTTAATAGCTATAGACAATACTTAATTTATGATGCATGCCACATAATTTTTATCCAAACTGAATTGCTATATCAGTGCGTTGACGTTGGCACTTTTTTTATCGAGCTCTGAACTGCAAGGAAGTGACTAGAAAAATAATCAAAAACATCGTAAGTAGATTTTAAACTGCTCTTTGCTATATTGCCCGTAGTTATTATTCAAATTACTTTTTTGTGATGGGGAGATAAAGGTTGTTTTTTCGCTGAGCGGTTTTCCGCTATTTGCAACAATTTTTAAGAATACAATTTAGATTTATCCAAAGAACAACTTTTCATCAAATCTTCACAAATTTTCAGAGTGAGATATCAAAAAATACGTAAATGACAAGTAGCTAAAGACGACGGCATCTGATTTATGTCGTTAGAACACGGCGCACTTTCTAACGTTCGTAACTTTGTAAAAATTTGCGAGTGCCAAGTACTAATGCACACAAAAATTATCTTTATTTGCTCGTTATTTAGGCATTACCTGCTGCCCTACTTTTAAAATTTATGGTTGTGTTACCGAAAAGTTGTTCTTTCGATTAGTTTGTCTGTCTGTCTGTTGAAATCAGGTTTACGGGAAAACCAAGAAAGCTAAATGAATGAAATTAGCACACTTAGGTCACACTTTCTTGTAGGCATGTTACCGTCAAAAATAAGCAAAATGGGTTAACGGACACACCTACCGCCCACACTATATGCATATTTGCACAAGCCCATTTTGATAAAAGTCCCAGCGATTGGTGATTTGGTGTACATGTGAACCAAATTAGTATAAAGCTAGTTTTAAAGTTTCCAAAGGTTCGCACAGGGGCGTGGCACAGCCCTAAATTTAAATTTTTTTCCCCCATATCTCGTAAACCATTCAAGATATTGTGATTAAATTTGGTAAACTGATATATGTATATCAAATGTATCTTGAATTGTGATTAAAGTGGGCGGAATTGTAAAAATGGGCGTGGCATTTTTCAACAGTTAAAAATTTATATTCTGTACATTTATTGTACATATTCTAAACATTTTAGAGATGATGCCACTGAAAGCAGTAATCAATACAAGCTTTGTCACTTTGCTGATAAAGCGTTATATTAAGAGAACTAACAACGTAATCGTTATGAAATTAAATGAGGTAGATATACTTGGTGTAAGGTCTCTTTGTACAAAAATTTTGTCAAATAGTATCTGTGGGCGTGGCACCTCCCATATAAACAAAAAACGTTTAATGTTATAGATAGTGTGCTATAAGAGTGATCTTCATAAAATTTGGTGTATTGATGTCAGTTACTATAAGTTTTAAAATTAAATGAACTTCGGCGGGATTTCATCAGCGGGCGTGGCACCTCCCATATTAAAATAGATTTGTTATTTTTGATTTAAGTGATCTATTTCAGCAAGTGGTATGAAATTTAATGTATGTCGTTAAGTTGCTATGGAGTATATCTGAATCAAAAGTGATTTAAATAACACCAATAGGCGTGGCACCTCCCATACAAATAAAATTTGTTAAGTGGCATATTTATCAAAATATGCATGAAATGGGTGTGTTATCGCCCTAAATTTTAAGGCTAACTACTGCATATATCGCAAAATATACAAGCTATTATGCTAAAGTTTGGCATGCGGATATCGATTACGAATATAATTTATTGAACCAAAAGTGGGCGGAATTGGAGAAGTGGGCGTGGCGTATTTAAAATTTTTCATTTCTATTCAATTTTTCAAAACATTTTCCATATTATTTAGACTTTTTCAACCTCTCTCAACTTTCTTCATCAGTTCCTTTATTTATTCGACTTTTTCATCAATTTTGAATTGTTTCAACATTTTTCAACCTCTTTCAACTTTTTTAGAGTTTTTCAACCTCGCTCAACTTTTTTCATCATTTTGCATATATTTTCGACTTTTTCAACTTTTTTTACATTTCACATTTTTTTGACTTATTCAACCTCTTCAACGTCTTTTTAAAATTTATTTAAAAGGTACTTTAAGTGCAGTGTAGGGTATGTGAGTTTCAGCCTAGCCGCAGATAACACCTTAACTTGTTTTATTTCTATTTATTTTAATAATTTCTAATCAAATATTATCACGAAAAATAGTTCAAAAGTAAACAAAAACTTATTTTGTGTGTTTTTTTTGTCTCTTTAATCTTTATGGGGTTTCTTGTGAAGAATCAACAGTTAAACTACAAGCAAATAGTAATTAGGAGATGATTATCCAAAAAAATAAATTTTATATATTTTTTTAACCTAAATATAGTGTTTATGGTTCTTCCATTTGTAATGCACTGAAAATTGTGAAATTGGGAGCATAACTGCAGATGCATCTTAGTTTTAAAGTGTGCACCAATTTGAACTGAAAATTATTATGTGTTTCGAAGTATTCATTGGCAAGTTAGTCAACCGAAAATATTTACCAATTTGTTTTGTTTGAAATTTTGTTTTATGTATTTTGTTTTTTTTTTTTTTTTCAATGTCTGAAATTGACAAACCTTTGCTTAACTTCGGTGCAATTGAGTTTAAAGTGTCCTCAACCTGCCAATACTAGATGTGTACTATAAAATTGCAAATATCTCAAGTTCAAACAGTATCGCAATTTCAATTTCTTTATTTTTGTACTGTCTTATCTGTTGCCTTTCCAAGTGCCTTTAGAAATAATTTCCCAAAATCAGCATTGCAGAACTTTAAAAATAGCAACATGACTTTTTAAATTCTTTATAAAGAATCATTGCATGACTTTTGAGAATTTGCGTTAAAAATAACAATAAATGTATTTCTGCACATTTGATAACAAAATGTTAAAGTTAATTAAAATACTTTGTTTTTATAATGCCATAATGCATTCCCATATATTTCACGTTTCTTTGCGTGGGACATTTAAAAAGACAGGTGAGTAAACTTTTAATGAAAAAAAAATTGTTGCCTAATAATCTTATCAGTGGGTTATAAAATGTTTATTTTTTTTTTTGCAATGATTTACAAAAAATAATATGAATGAGATATCAACAAAGTGCTTTGAGTAGCTTATTTTTATTTGACTTGCAATAGTGTGAAAATTTTAATTTATTATTATTTTATAATTTTAGTTTAAATTTGATTTAGGGAAATGAAACCTTCTGATTTTGAATGGTCAGAACTGTATTCACTTCTTTAATAAAAAATTAACTGGTGTTTTATTTATAGCTGACATAAAGATTTCGACTTCAAATATTAGAAAAAAATTTCGATATATTTTCTTTTTTTTATGGAAAAAATTATAATTATCTCATTTTTTAAATTAAAAAAAATAACTGTAAAATTGTTTTTGTTGGCACCAAATCGTCATAACTAAAATTTTCAAAACCCATTTTCGATTTTAAATTATATGTAATTTATCTCAAAATTTATCATCAAAACTAAAAGTTCTCGAATTTTCTCACGAGTAAAAAAAAAACATTTCTGAAATAATTCAATATTTTTGCATTAAACATACATCAAACAAAAAAGAAAAAGGCAAACAAATGCAACATTCATGACAGCTGGCAACCTTCTGTACAATCACGCACACACACAAAGCAACACACTACACTGTGCACTTACAAAAGAGAGATGCAAAAAAAAAAAACGAAAAAAACAGTTGCATATTTTCAAGCGTGTGATGCATTGAAATGCAATTTTCCAAAAGGTGCACATCAGAGCACCTTTCGATTTCATGCATTCCATATCGTATTTATTTAAATTGCTGACATGTTGTTGCTTTTGATACACAACGATGACTCGTTGCTGCTGCTGTTGCTGCTGATGCTGCTGATGATGATTATGATGCACTGTAAACGTGCACAAATTTCTAGAGCAAACAATTGTCGAACGAAAAAGATCTTGTAGCAAATAACAGTTGCAGCAGCAGCAGCAAAAAAAATGCTATCAAAATATATGAAAACGAATTTAAAGAAAAATAAAAAGGAAAACTTTACAAATGAAATTCGAGACAAAAATACTTGAAATGTGAAAGTCGAATAAAATAGTTTAGCATGAAGAGTGAAAATAACGTATTATATTGCAAATATCGATGATTTCGGATTCGATTTCATGGCAATCACAATCGAATTTGCAATCGCACAAATTCAAAAAAAAAAAAAAAAAAATACACCAAAACTAAAAAAAATATAAATAATATCAAAAGAAATACTACAAAAAGAATAGAGGGAGTTTGCCTAGATGTTGTTGATAGCTGACGTTTGTGATGAGAATGTTGATGATGATGATGATATGCGATAGCAACGTGAATATTTTATGTTCATTTAGGTCATTGGTTAAGCTTAAGTGTTAGAAGCGGCTACAAAACTTTCTAGCAGAAAGACTCGATGGTCTTAAAAGTCGGTTGTGTAGTAAGCTCCCTTGTCATGTCACTTTCTGAGATGATCATTCCTATGAATAATATATTTATTCATTTATTTATGGATTTAATTTATTTGGCAAGTAAGCCACTTAGTTATAGTGGACAGTTACTTAAGAAAAAATTTGCAGAAACTCTTTTATAACTACCGGCAAATATTGATTTCAAAATGTTTAAATATTATTCAATGCAATTCGATACGTTTCGCCTGGTTATAGTCTAAACTTAGGGTCAAATGATTTTGTGATGCATATCAATTTTAGAAAACACTACATATCATATTTCACTTGGGTCAATTGAGTCATGTCCAATTAAATGTTTGTCTGTCTGCCTTCATGCAAAAATTACGATTATGGGAATATCATGCGAGATAATTTAAAGTTCTCAGGTCATAGAGTATATCATAGCTCGTGCAATAGAAAATAAGCAAAATCATTTCAACAAAATGGTGTGGCATCTTACATATAAGTCAGTATTTCATACTGCTATAATGGATTTATATGAAAGCATCTAATACAAATCTAATTAATTCCATTATTGAGCGATAAGTTTTTTATTATATCGATATTTGGGAGCTTTTGTGTTGCTTATCGATACATCTAGACTTTTATTGACAGCTGCGATATTTATCGATAACGATCGACTTATTTAAAGTTTCTTTATAACATTTTATAATCTTCCATTTGTATCAAATTTTTCTATATCATGCGACTTTCATCTATGCGAGGGCCGTTTGATAATTCCGTGAAAAATGAAATAGGGAATAATTTTTACGGCAAAAA
The DNA here is from genome assembly GCA_949775025.1 of Tricholauxania praeusta. Taxonomy (NCBI): domain Eukaryota; kingdom Metazoa; phylum Arthropoda; class Insecta; order Diptera; family Lauxaniidae; genus Tricholauxania; species Tricholauxania praeusta. Next base: position 157,857,539 of record OX459029.1, read on the forward strand.
AAAACGTTTTCCTTCTCAATATAGTCTCTCCTTTTAGCTCGATACACTTCGACCAACGTTCCTCCAATTTTTTGATCTCATACGTAAAATATGTTTTCGGAAGGTACTCGAAATCGGCCTCTGTTTCGGTGATGAGCTCTTCTCAGGTGGTGAATCTCTTTTCTCCGAGCCATTTCTTCAGGTTTGAAAACATAAATTAGTCGCTAGGGGCCAAATCTGGAAAATATTCTGGATGAGGAAGCAATTCGTACTTCAAGCCATGGAAGCTGTGTCTTGCTGGAAGATCACTTTATTCTTCGCCAAATGGGGACGTTTCTCTTTCAAAGCATCGTTAAAACGCTCCAATTTGGCTGCGTATCATTCACCATTGATTGTTATTTTCGGTGGGAGCTAATCGATGTAGATTATACCGCGCTCATCCAAAAATACTGTCACCATAAACTTTCCGGCCGATAGCACTGTCTTCACCTTCTTCAGAGCACGTTCGATCGGTGAGGTTCACTGTTTCGGCTGTTCCTTTTTCTCTGGTGTGTAGTGATGGATCCATGTTTCGTCCACGGTTACTAGTCGACTGAAAAATTCTTTCTATTTTTGTTCAGCATCACTGAACACGTCTTTGAATTAATCATACGAACGCGTTAATGGTCGAGTGTGAGCAAACGTTGTTCCACATCTCCCTTCATCTGAATTGCCTACAGCCTTAACGATCTCACGCACTTTAACTCTGCGATTGGGCAACACGATATCGTGAATTTAAGTGACCATTTCTGGTATGGTGACCACATTTGGGCGTCCAGAACTTTTGGCGTCAGTTGTGGTTGTGTGACCTCATCGGAATTCAGTAAACCACTTGTCAATTATTCCAATCGATGGTGCAGAGTCCCCATAATATTTATCAAGCCCTTCCTTGGTTTGGCTGATGTTTTTTCTTGCGCTTGATGAGCACACGAAGTTCATTCATTTTTTCATTTTCGCCAAAATTCACAAGATCGTCTGCTGTCAATGATTGCTTTTCAGCTAATATCGACTTCTTCGATGTTTACCGATACATTTCGATATACATATTTCGCATTTTCGATATTTTTCGACAAATTTCGATCTACTATCGTTTTATCCCTTTTTTACGTTGTTTTCTTAAATTTTTTTCGAGATCCTAAATTTTTTCCGTTGCTGTTCGTTCCTTTTCAGCTTAAAACGATTTTCGTCTATTTGATACTTTTTGAGGTCCTCGGCTTTTTTACCGTAAAACCACTGTTTCACAGTTCATTGATTTTTTTTATTATTTGTTACCAGATATAATTAAAATAATTTTTTTCCATGCAAAATTTGAATTTTCAAACCAATTACGAAAAAAAGGTTATGACATTTTCTATTAACTTGCTATATAAACGCATATATTTTACATCTTATTTAGTATCGTTTAGTTTCTAGTTGTCAAAATACTTTCTCCAAATTAACTACAATGAAGATTTCAGTAAATTTTTTAATTATTTTCTTGATTGTTACATTAGACTCGGCTATTTGCGATAAAAACGAAGTATATCTTCATAAATATATACTCGGTAATCGTATTAAAGGTGATGCACTTATTAAGGAAATGGATTTGCGAGTACAACCACCAGCTAACGACAAAGAGCATGCAAGAGTAAAAGTTGAATTCACTTCAGCGGTGAGTCAAATTGCAATTGTCGAATATTTCAAATGAGCACAACATTTTATTTTTTATTTTTCTAGGCTCTTCGAAATAAGACCATCACAGCCATTTATCTCAATCAACAGCATGAAACGAAATTTAAAACATATCAACCTGTTGTCGAACGTCTAGGTGGTGGAATTCTTCAGAAAAGTTACATACTACAACTAATTGGTGAACAGGGATATGGTTTTAATTACAAACTTTCACTTTATGGCATATAATACATATATCTTATAAAGCTTGAAAATAGCATTTTAAAGTCATATATATTTTTTTTGTATTTTCTTTCAATGCTAAACGACTTAAGAAAATCCCTTCGGTATATCAACACAAAAATTGCGCTGCGAAAATTGTTGAATTTTTTGATATAAAGTATATTTGTACAGTAATTACAGTCCCCCGATTTCAAATCCGCCATCAAAAAAATGTTACCCTAACCCGTTTTCCCGTTATGTTAAAAAATCAAATGTTCGATAAGAAATGCGGCTTTTTCTCAGTCACCAATGAGTTCTAGCGTGAAATTCGTCGTTGGAGTCCAGCCTCAACCAATCGACAAGCGACAGTTTGGTTGTATATTTATTTATGCATCGTACTGATCAATTATTTCACGCTGGATATCTGCTGCAGTCTTACGAGTATCAAATTTTGCCTTGCGCACAATCTGACGATGCTTGTACTCAGAAGTCTTACTAGGTTACTCTTTTTTGTAGTGTCATACTTATCGAAATGATCAATTGCATTGAATACCATTTTTTCGCAGCAATTTAGCCGTCTTACCATCGCCTGATAACTCATGGTAGTCCATTGAAGCTCAACAATTGACTTACGCATGGCCGGTATGCAACTTTTGGTCACTACCCATGATTATGCTAATGAGTAAATTCGGCCAAAAAGTGTTCTTACAAGCAATGAAAATATCACAATATCCTTTTTGGAATCTTTTATCAAGTTTTTCTTTCATTTTTTGCAAATTTTTTTTTTGTTTCCAATTAGTTGACTTAGGTCACATCTAAGGCTTGAGTAGAAAATCTCTCATAAAATTTTTTTAAGCTATGAATTTGAATTCAATAATGTTCTTTTTTTTTAAGCTTATATGTCCCACATTTATCTAATGTATAAACTTTCTGGTACATATAGAAAAATAAATGAGAAAAACTACCAATAACACAACGAGTGATTTCGTTTCCAATTAGTTGTCAACAGCTGTATGTGCTACTCTAAGGACCAGATGACTTGTTGTCGCTGGCAAGATTGTAAGGAGGTCATTATTGCTACAAAATACAATCAGATTCTGTCACTCCACCCTATTCGGCGTTGGAAAAAAAGGAATTAAATCTTCTAAGAATGGGCCTATTTGTCAACGTCGATCAGCCTGTTATGATTCGAAGCAGCTATAACAAGGGAATGGGTGGTTTTTATTGAGTCAACATCCGTGGAAAGAGAAATAAGACAAGCCAATGAGCCAGAAACAACAATGTCTGTCACTGAGTTCCTACTGTTGGCCGATGCTGAAAAAGGAATGGAAGTAGATGATGATTACTCTAACACACATTTTAACTCATACCCGTGCCATGCAAGTATTGCAAAGGTGTTAATTTTTTGATTGAAAAAGATGGATTTGATTTTTTTGGTATAAGACCTAATCATTTCTTTTTTGTTTTTTTATAATCACCCCTATCATGAATAAACATTCCTTCGGATTTTTTCTCCAATCCCCTGTTTTGCGATCGTGGAAGATTTTTGGGGAATGGAAAAAAATTCCCTGGAAAATGAGGTCATCGGCAAAAAATTTTTGGGTAATATTTTTTGACGTTTCACGCAAATTTTTTTTCCTAACTTTGTAGCAAGGAATTTAATGAGGAAAGAGTCAATGTTAGCAATATTTTGTAATTTTATTTGATAAAAAGATTTTTTTAACATATTTACAAGATTTAGCAACACAAACAAATAGCAATTTTTTGATATTTGTTCAGTACATGGAAGCCAATTCGGATACAGTAAAAGTCTTCATGAAAAGGAGTAGATGGGCAAACTATCAATCTATGCTCTACTATATTTTAGGTGATTTTTTTTTTGTGATATAGATAAATGCACTTCATTTTATTTATAAAATTGTTTAGCTGACAGATAACCTAATGTCAAATATGCAAAATTACTGATAAGCTAATGTAAAATAAGAAAAATGCAACCGTGATTTTGGATTGATTGCAAGTAATGGGAAATATTTTGGCAGCACTGACTGGATATGAAGTTTTCCATTCCTCAATTATTTATGATCGCAAAATATTCCTTTCGAGAAAAAAAAATCCGAGAGAATCGTTTTCCTCCAGATATTCATGATATGGGTGAATATAGTTTTAATAAAATTTAAAAGAAAGATCTATCGGTGTGGTATTTTTCAACAGCCCCTCTCTAGAACTATATGGTAAATATAATTTTTTTTTTGAATAGCTCAAAGTAAAATATGATGGTAACGGTTTTGCGAATATCATTTATCTCTTAAGTGTAAAATATTACTGGAAATAGAAAAATTTCATGTTCGATTAATCGAACACCGTTAGAAAATGGGTTAATGCCATAAAAGTTTTCATGTGAATAGCACAGGCTTTTCAATGAAAATAAATGGCAATTACGTGGTGCTGAAAAAGCAAATTCCTTAACAAGATCGTGGAAGGCAACAAGATAATTAATATTTGTGAGATACCGTAAAACAACTATTTCACAGTTCATTAATTTTTTTTAAATTAAAATAATTCTAATCCATACAAATTGAAATTTTCAAACGAATTGAGAAAAAATGTTATGGCAATTATTGTTTACTTGCTATATAAACGTAAATATTTTACATCTCATTTAGTGTCAATCAGTTTCTAGTTCTCAGCATACATTTTTCAGATTAACTACAATGAAGATTTTAGTTAATTTTTTAATAATTTTCTTCATCGTTAAATTAGATTTGGCTTTTTGTGATAATAACGCAAGTAATTTTACACATAACAACTATAAACTGGGTAAACGTATTAAAGGTGATGCATTAATTAAGGAAATGGATTTGCGAATAGAACCACCAGCCAAAGTTTTAGGCATTCTTGAAACGAAACCAAAAGTTAAAGTTGAATTCAATTCAACGGTGAGTCAAATCGCAATTGTAGACAATTTCAAATGTTCACAATGTTTTTATTTTATTTTGTTAGGCTCTTGGAAATAAGTCTATTACCGCCGTTTTTCTCAATCAACAGCATGAAAAGAAATTTGAAACACGTCAACCTCTGCTCGAAGTTCTAGATGGTGGCATTCTTAAGAATAATATTACAATACAGCTTGTTGGAAAACGGGGATATGGTTTTAATTACAAACTTTTAATTTATGGCATGTGATATATCCAATAAAGATGGAAAAGTGAATTTTAAAATCATAAATTATATTAATAGAACATGGGTAGAAAATGGGTTAATGTGTTTTCATGTGTATAGTACAGGTTTTTTTTATGAAAATAAATGCTAAAAAACAATAACGTTGTACTGAAAAAGCAAATTTCATAAAAGATTGCAATAGATAACTGAATAATTAATATTTGTGACATAACGTAAAACAACTATTTCATAGCTCATTAATTTTTTTTTTTTAAATTAAATTAATTCTATTCCATACAAATCAAATTATTGTTGACTTGCTACATAAACGTTAATATTTTACATTTTAGTTGGTATCATTCAGTTTCTAGTTGTCAACATACTTTCTCCAAATTAACTACAATGGAGATTTCAGTAAATTTTTTAATTATTTTCTTGATCGTTAAATTAGATTTAGCTATTTGTGATAATAATGAAAGTAATTTAACACATAACAACTTTAAACTTGGTAAACGTATTAGAGGTGATGCACTAATTAAGGAAATGGATTTGCGTATAGAACCACCAGACAAAATATTATTCTTTATTGAAATTAAACCAGCAGTAAAAGTTGAACTCAATTCAACGGTGAGTCAAGTCGCAATTGTAGAATATTTCAAATGTGCACAAAATTTAATTTTTTTTCATTTTGTTAGGATCTTGGAAATAGGTTTATCACCGCCATTTATCTCAATGAACAGCATGAAACGAAATTTGAAACACAACAACCTCTACTCAGAGTCCTAGATGGTGGCATTCTTGAGAAAAATATTAGAATACAGCTAATTGGTAAACGTAGATCTGGATTTAATTACAAACTTCTGCTTTATGGCATGTACTATAGGGAATGAAGCTTGAAAATAGAATTTTAAAGCCATAACTTTTTTTTATGATTTTTTCTTTCAATGATTCAAGAAAATTCATTCGGTGTATGTAGCAAAATTATTATTGAATTTATTTTTAGTTAATTCTCAGCTTTGTATAAGAAAAAGTTCCATCAAATTAGTTATGAGTGGTTTCTTTTTTCATGTACATTTATTTTGCCAACCCATATTTAGTTTCCTTCTAATATTTTTTACTGCATAATGCAGCAGCAGGACACATTATTAAGCTTATTATTATATAAATAAATTTTTCATTGTCTATCTTTGCATAACAAATTCCCGGGCAACCACAATAAAAATAAAACTGAAATAACGACAAATTGGCAAAAATAGTCAAAATTTTCTTTAGCAAATGAAAAGAGAAAAAAAAAAAAAAGGAAACTGACCAAAATAATCCGCTTAACTTTTTTGCAATATTGTGAACGAGGTCCTTGAGCTCTTGTGAGGCTGCTGTTGATTTTTGACTGAACTAACCGCAGCAAGGAAAACACAAATAATAAGTTCTTGTTTTTTTTTTCTTCCTTTTTATTTACTGTTTAGGGCTGGCTCAAGGCTTGTTGCCGCCAATGAAAGAGTTCTGACTTGTCGTTCTTTTTGGAAATCACAATTCATATGAAAGTTCATATAAAACGTCCGGAATGTAAGTAGCGTCACAAAAAGTGGACTCATAGCGCTTTCTAACTAAGATCACTGTCAGCAACCACTTGGAAAAATATTTGTCCGAGTATGGTTGGAGTTATAAAATCGAATCAAAAAGTTCAGAAGTTAAAACGACAAAATCATTATATAAATGAGTCATTCTTTGTGAAGTTCAACAAAAAAAAAAAATTATTTTTACTCTAAGAATTTTATTTTTATGACGTCAAATTTTTTTCGTTTAAATAAATAATTTCCATAAAAAGTTTCTATAAGCTAAAAGTTCAAAAAAGTGGATAAAAAGCACTGTAAATATTTTTTTTTATTTTATTTTAATTTTTTTTTTTTATAAATTTATGAATTAATTAAAAAAAAAAATGTTAATAATAAAAAAAAAGATAATAATTTTTCTGTATATTTTGTACATTTTTAAAAAAACTTTACATTCAGTGCGACTTAAGTTGAAATTTTTCCAAAAATTTTCGAGATCCGGATATATTGCCAAATACCCAAACCATGCATTTAATCCTTAAACATACAAGTTTTTATAATTTTTTTTTTTTTTAATATTTTACGAAAACTTTGACGAGTCCTTTTCCATTGTGGACGCCACTTTGAAATTTGAAAAAGCGCCGTATAGCGTTGAACTGATTTCAATGAAAATCTTATGCTCGGTTAGGTGTTCTTATCTGGAAAACTGCCATAGTGGAATGTTACTTTTGACTTTAAAACAAGAGCACTTCTTACACCATAACTTAACCCAGCCCTGGCCACGTTCTTATCATATTGTTATAATTTTGCACATTGCAGAAACACCCTGTTTTCATTTACATTGCAAACAATAACAATATGGAGTAAGGGAAGATAGTATATTTCCAACTACAAGGACAAAAAACTACACACTACGTAGTATATATTGGACATGTGAGCCTTTAATTAAATAGACAAAAATAGATGATGCTGTGTCGTTTCTTCTGCCCAGTTGGTTATTTGTTCCTTTCACAAAGATTCCAAAAACAAATTTCAATAACGTTCATAATACTTAGAAAAGTTGTTGTTGCTGTTTTTGTAGTTGCTATTATTATTGTAATTGTTGTGGCTTTGTGTTTTGCTTTTTTGTACCTATTATTGTTGTTGTTGTTATTGATATTATTTTTGGTTTCCTCCAATGCAGCATACAAATTGAGAAACTGAGCTTGGTAGTCCAAACCTGGTACAGTTGGCTAAATATTTTTTTTTTTGTGGCATAAAACTACCGACTGCGTTACTGAGACGATGACAGAGTTGAAAAGTGTTTCAATACGATATATCGAATAGCATTTTAAAGAAATTATAGCATTGTGGTTTTGATTAAAGTCAAACAGCATCGATATCTATATAAATAAATGGACAGCTATTTTCGATGTTCGCACATCATGCAAAAACTGCTTGATCAATTTCAATCAAATTCACTTAAGGTTATTCCTTAGACGCCTGGTCTCAATCTCCAATTAAAATTGTCACGATATTCTTGTTAAATATCAAAATATCTAAGTTTCAAAATTGCTAAAAACCTTAATTTCACACACAAAAACAGGCATGTAAACATAACAAATCGTTGAATGAAAATTGAATATGTTCCCGAAATAACTTTTTGCATTGAAAAAAAAAAAAATAAATATACAACTTGTCTCACTGATGGCACTTTTCCTATTATCAGTGAAAAATTCGACTTTTTTCAAACTCATTCCACTGTGCAAAAAACTCCCACTACTCAAAAGTAGCATGTACTTGTGGCAAATTTGTTATGCAAAGACTTTTCGACTTTGTGACAATGTGACACAAACAAGCGTTTGTTGTCACCGTCATTACAATGACAATCGTTCAGTCAGTCGGTCAGCTGGAAACATAAAGGACACACACACACATGCACAGTTGAAGGGTATCATGGTCATTGGAAGAGCACACAATAGCATATTTATTATGGGGCAGCATTTATTTTTAGTTGTAAGTTGTGTTATATGTGGCGTAACATTAACTATGACAACAATCACAGAAACAACAATAGTGTGCTCCATCGACCTTTGGAAGTATGTATTCAGAAGAAGAAGGAGATGTTCCTCTCTCTCTTCCTCTGTATGTTGCTAATAATAAAACTAATATTTAATAAAGTTTTCACACTCTGCCAAAGCGACAAGCTACAAGCCAAAATTAGATTGTACATAATTATTAAATAAGCTGTGGTCGTTTGGAAGAATTGAAATGAAGAGAGTGTGCTAGCAAAAGATAAACTAACAAGGACAATACACACAATAGAATTTTATATGAGGGTTAAATTTGCATTCCTAAATTATAATAATGATAATGTGTGAATTTTTAATATTGAGCAATGTTAGTTAAAGTTGATATTTAAGAATTCTTTGAAATATTTGGGTGCGACTATCGTTGCTCAAATTAAATTCTTGGTACATTTTAGTTGCAGCTCAAAGGTCTACAAACTTAGCTAAGGAGAACGGGGCGAAGTAGGCTGACGCCCTGTGTGCTGTGGCTTGGCGGTGCCAAAGAAGTCCACGGATTCAGTAGAAAAAGTTTAGATACACAAAATTTTGTTAAATTTTATCCAAAAGCCCTATTTTTTTAGTAAACCTTAATACCCGAATGACTCTTTTAATTTGAAAATTTTTTTCAGGCTCCAGGGTGGCTTAGCCACAGAATGGTTGAGAATTCAATAGAGTCTTTCACGAATTATCAGTGCGTTAGTTGGAAAGCTTGGTTAGCTTAAGAATATTTACAGCTGTGGATACATAAATGGCACAAAATTAGGTTTCAAATAAACTTTAAAATTTTTCAACCAAAAGTTTCTTAAAATCTAAGTTTTTGGCGTTCAGCTTGCAGCTGCAATACCTCTAGTGTGTACGAGGTAAAAATGTTCCGTTATGTTCTGCTTACTATTTAACGATATCAGCGCGGATTTTAAGTAGACACATAAATAGCACAAAATATTTAAAATATGCAGTACTCGTTACTCGTACTACTGTTATAGAGTCAAAAATTATTGAAAATGGGATCTGTAAAACATACGACAATTGAAGAAAAGCGAAGTTTCAGTGCTTGGACATTATGAAAAACTATTTAGAACCAGATGCCTTCCATTCAATGCCAATTAAATGGAAGTTTATACAAGACACTCCTCCAAAATAGTAAGAAATTGGTTTTGTGCGGAGAAGATCAATGTTTTGGATTAGCCAGCCCAGAGCTCTGACATATGATAAATCCTATAGAAAACCTGTGGATCGAAGTAAAGATTGAAATTGCAAAGGAAAACTTTAAAAATATCGCTGATCTTTAGTCTGCCACTTAGAATGCTTGGCATGTCATAGCTAAATCAAAATGCCAAAAGCTCGTGGAGAGTATGGGTCGAAGGTGTGAAGCTGTGATTAAAACAAAGGCTACAGCACAAAATATTAATGTTTCAAAAGTTTTTACATACCACAAAATCAACTTAATTAATTTTAACACCTTTATTTTGCTTTTTTTCTAGATTGTGCTATTTATGTGCCCCTGTCACTTCATCGGTTTTTTTATAATTTTTTTTTTTTTTTTTGATGAAATATAACTTTAATTTATATTTTTATCAAACTTGAATAAACCATATACTTGTTGTTGGTAAATAATATTTATAAAAAAATAAATCATAACAAAAAACACATAAAAAATGTGCTATTTATATGTCCATGGCTGTAGATAAAGATGAGAAGATGTTCCTTATGGCAAATGTCACGGTAAAAGCGTAAGATATTGCCATGAAACATATGCAACTTTCGGAGGTAATTTCCAGATTCAATCGAAGCTCGGGGTGATTTTGATTATCCGTTTTGGAGGTATCATGACAATGAGGCTTACCAGGCTTTTTAAAGAACCCATTAAACTTGTTTTCTTACAACTTGTTTCTAAAGAAAGTTTTTCAATTATGTCTGACTTAAGACTTATTTTGAAGAGTACCATTTGCTAACCCTATTTCCAAGAAGTATAGTCTAGTGGTTTTTTCTAATTTAAAATTAAGGATAGAAATAGTCCATTTCTACTAAATATTGCGTTGATTTTTCTATAAAATTTTTAGTATTTCATATATGAGTTATATTACTTAATCCAGCAAATATTTTTTGGTGCAGTGCAGACTTAATATCGTCTAATATATGGTCTTAATTATATAGCTTAGCATTGCAAATTTTTTTTTTTGTTAACTTTTAGTTTCAGCATGCGTTCTTAATCTTTGTGACTTTAATTTTTTTGCGCAGAATGCTTTAATTTTTTTTTTATAAATGTGAACTAACAGCAGTTTTTACTTTCGCAACAAAAAAAATATATCAGCAAAAATAACAAAAAAAAAAAAACAAGTGCTCTTTAATACAAATACAAATTAGCAGCTTATTTTCTTATCATTTTCAAAATGTTCGCAAAAATTATCTATGGTAAGCCGCTCATCACCAACATTTTTGATTGCAGCCACTGGCTGTGCAGATCGCATTAGATATGAGAATTTTCAAGGTTAATGGCATACGTATATTTACAGTAAAATAATTGCAGCCAATAATAAAAGTATTGTTTACCCTATAAAAAAAATTTGGAAATAGGTTAACGATAATAACTCAAGATACAGCCCGTTGTTGAAGAAAGTTTTATGAGCAGCTGTTCAGAAAAACAAAAATTGGATTTGTTTATTTCTGCTTTTGATGATATTTTTTTCAAAATTTAGAATATAAAAACTGACTCTTTCACTGTAACTGAAGTCAATCTGATTTTAACGCTCAAGGAGTTGTGCCGATTCCTAAGTGTTCGAAGAATTTAATCTGTGAAAATGGCAGTTTATCGTCAGCTGTATATATCGTTATTTATTTTAAGTGTTAATTTTTATCATGGCTACAGTGCACAAGAAATTGTTACTGATCCCTCAATTGTTACTGACACCGAAGAGCTGCCAATATCCCCAACAATTCCAGCTGAAACCGAAGGACCGCCACTTGAATTGGCGCGTGGGCTCTATCTAAATCTGACACAATATCCGGGCGAAGCATGTAATCGCATTTGTATCGCTGGTCAGAGACGCGCCTGTTACTTTGAATTTTATTTGGAGCATTATCAAGCGATGGGAGTGTGAGTACAAAAGTTTGAGTTTTCAGTGGAGGCCGATATTTAAAATTCTACTTTTTCGCTACTTTAGTGCTTGCGGCGACTGTGAACGTGGCGTTGTCGCCGACTGTGAACGGCCGCAATGTGTGCTAGGCGATGGCGTGCAAAAGGGCGTTATGAGCATAAATCGGTTAGTACCTGGACCAGCACTACAAGTCTGTAAAGGTGACGTTGTCCTTGTTGATGTAGTGAATCAAGCCAGCGGCACTGCGGCAGCCATACACTGGCATGGCATGCATATGCGTGATACACCCTTTATGGACGGTGTACCATTTGTAACACAATGTCCCATCCCTTTTTCTACCACTTTCCGCTATGAATTTATTGCAACAGAATCTGGTACGCATTGGTATCATTCGCATTCAGGTCATCATAAGGTAAATGGTCAATACGGTGCACTGATTGTGCGTGAACCAGTCGCAAATATCGTCAACTCGTTTGCCTATGATTATGATCTGCCGGAACATATTGTTTTAATTTCTGATTGGATGCATGGCTATGGTGAGAGTATGTTTCCTGGGCTACCTAAAGGTGGTATTGAGCCGAGTTCGGTACTTATAAATGGACGTGGCAGTTATATAAATGTGAGTATTATTGTTTAAGCCTTAAGTCGACCTTATTCGACCTTTTTTATTACAATACAAAAACACTTTTTCTGGCTTTAGGTCATATCTTTATTTAATTTTTTTTTTTCCCAATATTTTATTATATAATTATTATTCCTAGTCACCCCTGAAGATGAGGAAGGATCTTCCTTAAACTAATGAAAAAAAAAAAAAAAAAATTATAAATAAATATCTGACCCCGAGGATGAGGAAGGATCTTCCTAAAATTATTGAAAAAAAAAAAAAAAATTATAAATAAAGATATGACCTAAAACCAGAAAAAGTGTTATTGTTTTATTAATTGCATTTAATTTAATTGTTTTTCTTACAGCCCACCACTAACGAACGCATAGCGGTGCCACCAACACGTTACAATGTCAAAGCGGGAAAACGTTATCGCTTTCGTTTGATCAACGCCGTTAGTCACGCGTGTCCTTTCCAAATGCAGGTGAGTGATTCTGTTAAAGTTACGTTTTTGAGTACAAGTGATATGCTGAAATTTGAATGAAGTTTTCATTCATGAATTTTTGAAAATTGTAGTGAAATCAATTGTTTTCATCCACAGGTTCAAGGTCACGACTTGACAATTATTGCCTCCGACGGCTTTGAAGTTGAGCCACGTTCTTTTGACACGCTTATTACCAACGCTGGTGAACGTTATGATTTCGTGCTCACTGCAAATCATACAGGCGGTGACTTTTGGATACGCGTGCGTGGCCTAGGAGTTTGTGCCTTTAAGCCAATAGAAACTGTTGCACTAATACGCTACGCTGGAATATCTGAGGATGATGAAGGCCGTGTGGCACCGCAGCCACCACTATACAATGAGCAATATCCGACTGGAGTTGTAAGTATTTTTTTGTGAAATTCGTGCAGTATGTTATCAATTTTCTGCTGCTTCTCCTAAGGTACTCAATCTTCCAAATGCCGTTTGCTTTTATGATACCACTGCTCATTGCGTCTCAGAGCTGCGTGCAGTAGATGTTGATGATGACTTACGTCTTAGTGTACCAGATCAAAAATTCTTCTTGGCTTTTAACAATTATCCCGTGCCAAAGGAGGAAATATTTAAGCCTGGTCAATACAGACATTTTTCGAGTAAGCTAAAGTAGTAGAAGAGATATAATTCCGTACTAATTGTGACATTTTTCATAGATATTCAATCGAGTCAAATTTTTGCTGGTGCCATCAATAATTTAAGTTTTGTATTCCCATCATTTCCACCGTTAACGCAACCACAAGATGTCGATGATTCGCAATTTTGTGATGAAGGCGAGTGGCCGGAGCATTGCCGTGGGAATGAACGTTTGTGTCCTTGTGTGCATCGATTAAAAATTAAATATGGAAGCATCGTTGAGTTGATTATTGTCGATGAGAGTCAAGGTAAGTGGGAGGATTATTGTGAAATTGTATGGATTCTTAAGACTTAAGATAAGTGAATATATTTATATCATTCTTGATATAGATGAAAATGCCGAAAAAACGGGTTTTGGTTTTTCTTGAAGAAAACATATAAAAAAAAAATTCCAAATTCATACCAAATAAAGTGGCTCAAAAAAAAAACGATTACAACTTAATGCCATCATAAATCCACCTTCTTTTCCAAATTTCTTTTAATGAAATTTTTCACTTCTAACTCCATTTAGCCGTTGGCATCATGCATCATCCTTTCCACGTGCATGGGGTGCAATTAATGGTCACCGGATTGGGTCAACATCCACTTGGTGTACCAATGACTGTGGATTCTGCTATGGAACTGGAACAGCGCCGCATGTTGCCGCGCAACAGCTTTAATGACAGGCCACCATTTAAGGATACGGTTTCAATACCAAGTCGTGGATTTGTTGTTTTACGTTTTCGCGCAGATAATCCAGGTAAGGATAAAAAATTTTTGAAGATATCGGTGACAACCTTAAATTTTTTTAGCTATAAATATATTTTCAAAATTTTTCTTTCACTACCCATAGGATACTGGTTGATGCATTGCCATTACGAATGGCATTTAGCTATTGGCATGGGTCTTATTGTGCAAGTAGGTACCCCAGATCAAATGGTCGCTGCACCACGTGATTTTCCAACTTGTGGCAATTACCAACCAAGAGTGAAACGTAAGCAATGTTAAGAAGAAAATGAATTTGTCGCTGGTCGAAATTGAACTTAGTAATAAAATGTATTGTAAATTTAACAAATTTAGGAAATAAAATAGAAATTTTAGAAACTTATCAAAATAATCTGAGCGAAATTTTTTCAATTTTGTGCATTTTCAGCTCTTGAACTGCAATTTGGCAATTCTGTTTATTGACGTACTCATTGAGCCAAAAATAAGCTTCAGCGTTGAAGACAATTTTTCGATAAAACATTCTCATTCTAACAGAGCTTGAAATTTGATAAGAAAATTAAATAATTTGCAAGCGCTGTTCGTTTGTTAGTCTATTTATTGTAAAATGGCAAACATCACGAAGTATTTTTGATGTTAACGCATGTTATGAATCATGCAAAAAGTTTCAAAAAATACACACTGAAAAAACAAGTAGCAAAAAAATTACCCGTCTTCCTAAGGCTTCCTGTGTATATTTTCTTCAAATTTTCAATCATTTCATACACGGCCGCTAAAATTGTTTTTTGTTTTTGTTTGTTTTGTTAAAATTCTTAAACAAAAATTAAATTTTGTTGCATGTGCTTAGGCTGTACGGAAAAATAGTTTACAGAAGATATGGTAAGTAGTTAGGGTATAGAATAAAGCAATCTAATTGGCACAGTTTGATGTTGACTGCAACAAGTTAAGAGCAGTATGGAATAACTGCCTATGTACACCATTTTCTTAAGAAAATGTTACTTCTAACAACATAATCTAATGTTAATTAAGTGAAAAATTTACATAAATCGTCTTTTTATCATAATTGCTAAACTGTTATGATTTCGTTATTTTTAGACTAAAACCACTTTCAAAATGCATTTTAAGGCAGCTTCTAGCTTTTTTTTGCTATAAGTAATTTACGTTTTTATGAATTCTTTTTGTGTTATGTCTCAAAAATATTAAAATTTATGTTCGTTATTAGTTTGTCAGATTGGTATCTATTCTCATGTATTAAAATTATTTACTTAACATTTTTAATTTCTTTAAAAATTGCCAACATTTCTTTTAAGTCAAGGTGTATACTCAATTTTGTGAGTAACTGTATAAATAAAGTTGTAAAAAAATTATTAAGTGAACTCTTTGCAGCAATTGTTAGGAAACTATGCTCAAGATTAGTGGCTGTTTACGGCTTTAACTATCGCCAGTGGGATTGTTCAGTTTTCGAAAATGATAATGAATGTTAAAATGTTTTATATATTAAAAAATATCAATTAAATTTGAAAAGTATCAAAGAGCATCGAATTGTATATGAAAGTCAAAATATATATGTCAAGGTAGCAGAAGGAGCGAACAGTGAGACATTTTATTTATTATGAGCGATTGATTCAGTTTCAAATGAGCGATTATTGCAGGTATCTCAACACTTTCAAAGTTATTTAATGATAAATGTATAAATTTAATTATAAAAAACAATACATTTCACTGATTGCCAGCAGTGCGAGATTGCAGGGCAAACAGTGAGACAATTGAAATAAACGTAAAATAATTAGTTAAAAACAATTAAGAAGTTTTATAAAACTGAGTACGAAAACAAAAAAAAAAAATAAAAAAAAAATAATAATAAAAAAACTTAAGATAAAATAGAAATTTTTATTTGATTTTTGTCGACTAATTATTACTAACCCTTTTACACATGTAAAAATCACCGTTATGTTATTTTTTTTCGCGATTAGCTTTGCTTTTGTCTTATCGGCAGCTCTGTTTTCAGTGAGGAAGAACTAGGATACCGAGGACATAAAACTTGATATCAGTTTACCTTTGCGATTATATTAATAAGAGCATGAACTCCCGTCGAATGGTACAGTAAAATATCTTTGGGGAGGTAACATTTCCATTAACAAAATTTTATTCGTTTAATTTTTTTTTTGTTTTCGGATTTAAGTATTTATTTGTGGCTCGACAAGGAAAACTCTATTACACAAATCAATAATACGTATTGTGTGGCAATGCATTCGGTTGGAAACAATTTTTCAAAATTTATTTTATTACAGCTAACAAAATAAATTAGCAAGGAAACAATTCTTTTAACGCTTTTTAAATTTCGAAAGTCTTTGATTATTGCTATTGGGAAGAAATGTTTAGAAATTCAAAATTTGCAATGCGTTAAGAGAATTGTTTCAATGCATTTTTGTAATTAATTTATTGAGTATTTAGAAATTTTTTTATTTTATTTTATGATTTAAAAAAAATTATTGGCTTGTCTCACTATTCACAATGTTGCACTAAGATTGCATTCATTCCACTGTGCAACATCTTCCACTATTCAAAAAAAGTTAGCCATGGTGAATAAAAACAAACTGTTTGCATTGAAAAAAAAAATAAACAATTTGTCTCACTGTTTGCACCTTTCCCATATTCAATGAAAAGTTTAACTTATCTCTAACTCATTCCACTGTGCAACATCTTTCACTACCCAAAAGTAGTGGCAAATTTGTAATGCAAAGTTTTTTCGACTTTCGACAATGTGACACAAACAAGCGTTTGTTGCCACCGCTATTACAACGACAATCGTTCAGTCAGTCGGTCAGCTGAAGGGTATACTGGTCATAGGAAGAGAATATAATGGCTTATTTATTATGGGGCAGCATTTATTTTTAGTTGTAAGTTGTGGTATACCATGTGGTACAACAATCACTGAAGTAACAGAAACAACAATAGTGTGCTCCATCGACCTTTGGAAGTGTACTTTTTGTACAGAAGAAAAAAGAGATGCTTTTGTTCTCTCTCTCTTCCTCAGTATGTTGTTAATAATAAAAGTAACATTTTATAAAGTTTTCACACTCACACTTCACACATAATTATTAAATAAGCTGTGGTCTAGCTAGCAAGATAGACTTACAAGGACAATACACACAATAGAATATTATATGAGCATTACATTTGCATTCCTAAACTATAATATGTGAATTTTTAATATTGAGCAATATTTAAGTAGAATTTTAATATTTTAACATACTAGAAAATTTAAGCAGATTTTCTAATTCTCGTGATATTGACCAGAAACGTAAAATATTTAATTTAAGAATTGCTATAAAATAAATCAACGGATTCATTGAGATTTGAAAAGACTAAATATTAAATATTTAAAATTTTGTTCAACTTTATCCGAAAGCTCTATTTTTTGTAAATTTCAATACGGTGATCTACTTCTTTAATATTTTTTAATGTAAAGAGAGTCCGAATGATTTTTTTTTTTTTTTTTTGTACAATATGAAATTTTCTACAAAATTTTAAAATTTTTTTTTTCAGGGCAGGAGGCCAAATTTTCAGTTTTTGCAACTGCTTCTTTCATCTATCGTGAAGAAATTTAAGTAAAAACTGCCGCTGGTAACTTGAGCAAAACTCAAACAGAGGCTGTGTGCATGTATAATCGTTCAAATTTGCGTACGCAAGCTTATCAGCAACAAGTATTTGTGTTAACATCAATAATTTATTTTCATTATGCATACAAGCAAAATCAGCCAGACGTAATCGAGTCCAACTGAAACGTATTTCACAGAATTGGTCCAGTGCAATTAGTCATTATAAATGAAAAACTAGTGAAGGCGTTATCTCCGGCCAGGCCGAAACACACATACCATACATCGCGTTGAAAGCACCTAATAGTGAATGTTAAAAAGACGATAGAGAGGTTGAATAAGTCGAAAAAATGTTGAAAAGTGTTGAAACAGTTGAAAAAAATGAAAAACTGTTAGAAAAATATAAAACCATGAAGAAAGTTGAAAGAAATTGAAAAAGACGAAATAATATGGATAACGTTGAAAAAGTCGAAAAAATATGAAAAATGTAAAAAGCGGTTGAAAAGCTCAAAAAAAGTTGAAACTGAGGTTGAAAATGTTGAAATAATTCAAAATCGATGAAAAAGTTGAAAAAACAAAAAATGAGAATGAAGAAGTTGAAGAAGGTTGAAAAAGTCGAACAAATAAATATGGGATATATTGGAAAAAGTAGGCGGAATATGGGAGGTGCCACGACCACTGATACAATGCAGTCAGTTTTCATTTAATTTAAAAGTATATAATTTGCGACACCTTCACAACAAATATTATGTGGCCACGCCCACATTGCACCACATTTTTGTAATTAGATAGTTTATAGCAAGTATGTCTTCCTTATCAAGTTTCACAACGATTAAGTTGTTAGTACTCTTAATATAGCGTTTTTAAATATTGTGGGCTATGCCACGCCCTTTAAAGAGATTTCATATTATAGTGGCTGGGTTCCAAAAGTTTTATGAAAACCATATCTGCCAATTTTGAGATATACAGAATTACAAACTGTAATTGTTGAAAAGTGACACGCCTACTTTTTAAATTCTGCCCACTTTTAGCAAAATTCAAGATACAAACATATGATCAGTATCCGTTTACTAAATTTAATCACAGTATCTTGCACGGTTTACAAAACATGGCGTTCTAAAGGTTAATATTTAGGGCTGTGTCACACCCTTCCAAGAGTCTTTAAAAACTTGAAACCTAGCCAAATCTTAATTTCGTTCACATATGCACCAAATTACTAAGGTTCAATAAAATCGATGCAATTTTTTTCACAATGAGCTTGGGCAAATATATATAGAGCATGAGCGGTAGGCGTGTCCGTGAACCGATTTCGCCCATTTGCAATCTCAAGAAACTTGCAAGATGGTGTGAACTGTATGCCAAAGTTAGTTCAATTAGCTTGGTTGATACAGACAGACAGACACACTGGGTATATATATTTTTCTATACCTACCACGCCCCCACGTCTATGCGTTACAAACGGAATTACAAAGTGAATATATCCTCTGTGTAGAGTATAATGACGTAACCCAGCTATAGTGAATGGATTTAAAATATTTTTCTTTATTTTGATTTTTAAAGCCATAAACTAAAAAGTTTACGCTTTGAAAATGACCGCCGTTTCGTTAATCCGATGACGCGCATAACGCCCATTCAAATTAATTATAAGTCGCTAAAATGCATGAAATATTTAAGGTAATGTAACCAAATTTCACACAAATACTTAATGTGGTTTAGAGACGCTCTGGAAAATAATTAGATGAGTTTTTAGAAGAAGGCGTGGCACCTCCCTAAATGCAAAAACTTTGAAATGCTGTACTGATGGAGTTATTGAAGGTTGAGTAACCAAATTGCACACAGGTACCATGTAAAGCTTGAACAAGTTCCAGACAAAAATTAGCTGCGTTTCGACAAGTGGGCGTTTCACTTTCCTTACAACAGAATACGCTATACTGAAGAGTTATAAAAAAATTGTGCGATTTTCCAGAAGAGGGCATGGCACCTCTAAAACAGAAACTAAAATCAATACTTTGAAATTTTGAAAATTATGAAAGCTGTAGTCAGTACTTTACAATATATACCTACAATAAAATATATAAATATTTAAGCTTAATAAACTACAGACACAAGTGTTTTGTTACTTTGTTTATAATTTGTTTTTATTTACTTATTGTTGCTCAAATAAACATTTCAAATGCAATTACAATATAAAACTCTTCTGTATAAAATGCAAAATTTATCCAGCTTATCACATTAAAAAGTTATTAAAATTTAACGTCACACTCATCAGCTGATTATTCTTCCAGGAATTTCACTTTCATAATAAATATCATGTGATATATTTTACAAAAAAAAATAGGCAAAACAAAACTTTCTTGAAAGGGCAATTCAGGAAAAATAATATTGACAGCAATAAATGCTGTACATTTTTGTTTGTCAGCATTTGGGAAAAGTGGGGTCTGCAACCAAACACTATTCAATTGATATATACATTGCTTGTAAATATCGGTGTCATGGTATACCACCCATAAAGAGACCAGTCTCAAGAAGACATTAAGCACAGTTCGGGGAACTCTACTTTGTTTGTGTCTAGTGACTAGTCCTATATAAAACATATATTCGCAAAGAAGGCTCAGAGCGCTGGCATCACTATTGGTACATTCATCACTGGTGAACCAAAGAGACTGTGCATGTGAGTATTAATGGAAATCTTTCATAACCTAGTATAGTAAGTAGAGTTCTAACCCCATTGTATTAAATTGAAGTGTTATAAATTTTTTGGAAATTAATTCTCCACTACCGTAATTTGTGTTTTTAAAGAAAACTTTTCAATTAAATCACAAATTAGAAAAAATATTTCTACATATTTGCTGAAATCAAAATTTTTTTCCTAGATTTTTTTAAAATTTTCATAACTTTCAAAAATTGAAAAAAAAATTCAAATTTCCAAAACATTAAATTTTTAAAATTTTCAAAAAATTTGCAAATATTAGAAAATTTTAAAAATTTAAAAACCTTAAAAATTGAAAAAAACTGAAGAATCAAAAATAATATGTAAGAATTTCAAAGATAGTAAAAGTTTCACAAAATTTTTAAAATTTTCATAAATTTTAATATTTTTAAAAAGTGGCAAAAATTTAAAAAATTTACAATTCCAAAAAAAAAATTCTTAAAATTTTCATGATTTTAAAAAGTTGAAAAAATTTAAAAAATTAAAAAATTGAAAAAATTAAAAAAATTAAAAAATTGAAAAAATTATAAAAAAAGGTGAAATTTAAAAAAAAAATAATTGAAAAAAGCTGAAGAACTTAAAAATCAAAAAAAAAAAAAAAATTATAAATTCAAAAATTGCAAAAATTTCTAAAAATTTTTAAAATTTGCATTTAATAAAATGCATTTTTCTGTATAACTTAGCAGCATTTTATTTATTATTTGCAAAGACAACTTATAGGTGATACGTTTGCATAATTCTAGATGTTTTTCAATTGCATCAACAACAAAAATATACGCGAAAACAACAAAAACTGGCTCTGTAATATAAAAACAAGTAAATAGCTGTATTTGTTATCTATCATTTGAGAAATTGGCACAACGATTATCCATAGTAAGCTCTGCGCATCATCAAACTTTTGATTGCAGCCGCCGCTGCATATGAAGGACGCGTTAGATAGGGTGAATGTCAGGGCTTACGACGCTCGCGTATTTACAGTGAAATGATTACATGCAATAATAAAAGTATTGTTTACCCTATAAAAAAATTACGAAATAAATTGACGATAACTGAAGATACGCGGCCAGTTGCAGAAACTTTTATTAGCAGCCGTTCGGAATAAAAAACAAAAATGGGCTTGTTTTTTTTTAGTTAGAATATAAATATTGCCTTTTACAATGTTATCAGAATCAGTCTGATTTTAACGCTTAAAGCGTTGTAACGATTCTTACGTATTCGAAATGGCAAAGAGCGGAAAAATGACAATATATCATCAGCTGTATATATCGTTGTTTATTTTAAGTGTTAATTTTTACCATGGCTATAGTGCACAAGAACTTGATGCAGACCCTACAATTGTGCCTGTTGACATCGCAGAACTGCCAACATTTTCAGCTGCAAGTGGTCTCTATCTTAATCTAACACAATATCCGGGCAAAGCATGTAATCGCATTTGTATCGCCGGTCAGAGACGCGCCTGCTATTTTGAATTTAATTTGGAACATTATCAAGCGATGGGAGTGTGAGTAAAAAAGTTTATATTTTGAGTGGCGGCTTAAGTCTGAAGTGAAATTTTGATTATGGTACAGATGATTAAAATTTTAGTTTGATATTAAAAAAGTTTTAAGTGAAATTTTTCTCAATTCTATATAAAAATTTCAATAAGTTTTAATTCTGAGTGAAACTTCTTGCAACGCATATTATGACCCAGCGGCAAATCAATGAAGTATTCTGATTTTTCATGTATTTGTTGTCAAAAATGAAATCGTTACAGTGATATTTTGTTTATTTGCTTGCTGGCTGCCTACTTTGTATATGGAGCCGTAGGCAGTCTGTCTGCTCTGTATATGGAGACGTAAGGGGTATTACCTGTTGGCTGCACGCTTTGTATGTGGAGATGTAGGCAAGTCGCCAATCTATACAGGCACTTAGTAAGCGATGTTTTAATGCAATATGCCTTTTGTTTGTTACACATTGTATATAGAGATGTAGGCAAGCTGCCTACAAAGTGTCCATCGCTTTGTGAAAAAAATTTACAGTTGTGGCTGAAGTTGTGAGCATTACCGCTTTCACTCAGTATTATTCATCGATATTGTTTGTAACATGTTTGCCACTGGAAAGTTGTAAGTTTTGAGTAAAATTGTAAAAATAAAAATTTTTACGTAAGTATATGTATTTTGAATTTTGTGTGCATTCTTAAAATTTGTGTGAAATGAAAAAATTTTACAAAATTTTTGTATGGTTTGATGCCCAATAATTTTTATGTGAAGTTCATATCGAGTGAATTTAAAAAAATTTTTCATATTCACTATTCTAGTGCTTGCGGCAACTGTGAACGTGGCGTCGCCGCCGACTGTAATCGACCGCAATGTGTACTGGGCGATGGCGTTGAAAAGGGCGTCATGAGCATCAATCGGCAAGTACCTGGACCAGCAATACAGGTCTGCAAAGATGACGTTATCATCGTTGATGTAATAAATCAAGCAGGTGGCACTGCGGCAGCCATACACTGGCATGGTCAACATATGCGTGAAACACCTTATATGGACGGTGTACCATTTGTGACACAATGTCCCATTCCATTTGCCACCACTTTTCGTTATGAATTTACTGCAACAGAGGCTGGTACACATTTTTATCATTCACATTCAGGTCATCATAAGATAAATGGTCAATATGGTGCACTAATTGTGCGTGAACCATGCGCAAGTGACGCACACTGGAATGAATTTGATTATGATCTACCAGAACATTATATTTTGATATCTGATTGGATGCATGCATATGGTGAGCAATTGTTTCCTGGGCTAACTGGTCACGATGGTATTTATCCAGATTCGGTACTTATTAATGGGCGTGGCAGTTATGTTAATGTAAGGATAACTATATGAAATTTGTGTTTAGATTTTATTAATTCTTTTCCTTGTAGCCCATAACTAACGAAAGCGTATCGGTGCCACCAACGCGTTACAACGTCAAACCGGGAAAACGTTATCGATTTCGTTTGATCAACTCTATTAGTCATGCGTGTCCGTTTCAGTTGCAGGTGAGTGACTCGGTGAAAACTTGGGTTGTGAAATTGTGCTGAAATGAATTCTCTTGATCCACAGGTACAAGGCCATGAGTTGACAGTAATCTCCTCCGATGGCTTCGACGTTGAGCCACGTTCTTTTGACACACTCGTTAGCAACTCTGGTGAACGCTACGATTTTGTGGTAACTGCAAATCACACAGGCGGTGACTTTTGGATACGCGTGCGTGGCATGGGAATTTGTGCGCTTCGACCAACAGAAACTTTTGCACTGCTGCGCTACATAAGCAATGACGTAACGCTTGAGAATGATGAAGGGCGTGTGGCACCGCAGCGACCACTTTATAGAAATGAATATCCATCTGGAGTTGTAAGTAGTTTTAAGTAAGCTCTCAGTAATTTGTTTTTATTTGTTGCTTCCTTTAAGATACTCAACCATCCGAATGCCACTTGCTATTTTAAATCTACAGATCATTGCGTCTCAGAGCTGCGCTCAGTAAGTGTCGATGAAGATTTACGTCTTAAAGTACCCGATCACAAATTTTACTTGGCTTTTAACAATTATCCCGTGCCAAATGCGGAAATATTTAAGCCTGGTCTATATAGACATTTTTCCAGTAAGCTCAAGTGGCTTAGATATAAAATTTTGCTTTAATTGTTGAAAAAAAAATTCTTATCATTTATAGATCTTCGAAAGAACGAAACTATAGTTGGTGCCATCAATAATTTAAGTCTTGTGTTCCCATCATATCCACCGCTAACGCAACCTCGTGATATTGATGAGACAAAATTTTGTGATGAATTCCATTGGCCGGAGCATTGTCGTACGGACCAACGTTTGTGTGCTTGCGTGCATAGATTGAAAATTACCTTGGGAAGCATCGTTGAGCTGATTATTGTCGATGAAAGTGAAGGTGAGTGGAAAGAGGATTGTTAAAGTTTTAGAAAAATTGATATTGAAAATCTGATATCGGTTCAGAAGTTTAGTTCAACATAAATTTTTTGTAAAAATTTGTGGCTTCCAAAAAAACATTGCTCAAAAAAATTCACCCAAAAAAATGAAAATACAAAAACTGCACAAAATAATTGTCTCACCGCTAGCAACTTCATTCATCGATCACAATTTAATGCGGTTACAAATCCACATTCTCTTGCTGTTTTCCCTTCCAAATTGACTTGTTCTCTTTCTAACTCAATTTAGCTGTTGGCATCATGCATCATCCATTCCATGTGCATGGCTTTGCATTGATGGTCACCGGTATGGGTCAGCATCCGCTTGGTGTACCAATGACTGTAAAATCAGCTAAGGAATTGGACAATCGCCGCATGCTGCCGCGCAGCAACCTTAATGGCAGGCCACCATTTAAGGATACGGTTTCAATACCGAGTCGTGGTTTTGTTGCTTTGCGGTTTCGTGCAGATAATCCAGGTAAGTGGTCGTAGTAGCTGGAAATGAAACTTTTTGTATTGGGGAAAGAAAAAATTCACTAACACATGGAAGGAGTTAAAAAAATGTTGCTCAAATGAACTTTAATTTTTTTTTTTGCTATAAATTTATTTTCAAAACTTTTTTTTCACTACCCATAGGATTCTGGTTGATGCATTGCCATTATGAATGGCATTTAGCTATTGGCATGGGTCTTGTTTTGCAAGTAGGACGCCCGGCACAAATGGTCTCCGCACCACGTGATTTTCCCACTTGTGGCAACTACCAACCAAGAGTGAGACGTTTGCGTTAGTAAGCAAATGATGCAGCAGTTTTGCTGATAATAAACCAAATAGTCTTAATGTTTAGTAAATGAATGTATCAATTATAGCAAATATATAATAAATTTTATAGCAAATTATATATTTTATAACATCAGTCTATATCGAAATTTTTCCAAGTAACACAAAAATCTAATAAGTATTGAAGATGGAAGTGCAACCTCTACTCTGGCACTGCAATTATTTCGAATGTAATATATTTGGAAAATATATAGCTAGGTGGACGAATTTCACATCTTCGTGCATAAGACAAAATCTGAGACGCAAACAAGTGGTATATTGCACATACTAAAAATTTGTCTACTTCAGGTTACAAAGCTGAAAAATGTTTTTCGTTGCTTTTGAATTTTAAGCCTTTCAAACGTTAAATGAAATAAATATATATACTTAATCATACAAAAAAAAAAAGGTATATACTATTTAAAATGAAAAATTACAACTTGTACACAAAATCCTGTTTCAAGAATTTACCATGACACCTTTTTCTTGCAACTCTAACGCTAGCTTTCATTGTGTGTTTTATATACCCAGTGCGAACTGAGAACACCATGACGAGAGAAAAATTAAATTAAAAACATCAATGGTATCAAATTACCACAAAAAAGTCGATCATTAGTGAAAAAAATTAAAAAATATCGAACAAGTTGGAACGCATCAAGCAACATCGATAGATTGGAAAGTTGAATGGTATCGAAAATTATCTAATGCATAGAAAAGGTGGATATGGTCGAATGCTATCGAAAAATATCAAAAAGTCTAAGAAAAATATTGAAAATATAAGTCGAAGTATATCAAAACTTAGCAAATTGAAAAGTCAATTACATTTCGATTATTGTGGAGAAAGTAGATGAGTATCGCATCGTCACAAAAAAACACATCAATCGAAGGGTATAAGAAACATCATAAGAGTACAAAAATATCGAAAAAATTTAAAATTATCCAGTAATATCGAATATGTTGATATGTTTCGGTAATTATCGAAAGCATCGAAAAAGTCGATAACATATCTACAAAGATCAAAAGGTATTGAAGATGTCATCGAAAGACATTGAAAAATTTCTAAATTGTCAAGTATCGTGAATTCTTAGGAAGAGCACAAAAGAAGAAATATTTTCACAACCTTTTTTCTATTAAAAATCAAAAAGCGGATATCTTCTGTATTCACTATACATAAGTAGTCTTATAAAATTTGCCCCCATGAAAATATCTTTAAAATCGTATTGCTGAAGGGCAAACTAGGAAAAATGAGCCAATTTTAGCTCTTTCTAAAAAATAATTAACAGTTTTTTTTTTCTTATATGCGCAATGCTTATGTTAAAATTTCTAGCGAAAACAAGGAAACAACAATGCGCACATTGACAGCTTTTCTCGTGTCGTTTGATCAGTGTGCTTTTAATTCTACACTCATGTTCTTCTTGCTTAATTCTTTGAATTGACTTTTGGTGGATTGCATATTTTTTTTTGCGCTTTCGAGTTCGAATTTATGGTGAGGTTTTCTTTTGTTGTTGTGATTGTTGTTTTTGTTGTAAGTGACTCCTGCTTCCAAAACTTTACCCATCTATGGCTTAAAATATAAAAATTAAATTTTGGTGCATATCCTAAGGCTGAACTAAAAAAGTTTTTGTTTTTCAGAAGACAAGTGGTTTGGGTATTGAATAAAACATTCTATTTAGCACAGTTTGATGTTGAGTGCAACAAGCTTATAGCATTACGAATTTGATTGAAAACCTGTGGAACTCAGCCATTTTCTCAAGAACATTTTACTTCTATATATCTACAATACATTATTTTATGTTTATAAAGTAAAAACTTAAATAAATCGCTTTTTTATCTGCTTTATTTGCTGATGAAACTGTGTTAGATTCCATTGATGTTGCTTGTGTTGGCAACAAACAAGTTGCTGCAGCAAGACAATTTCTAATGTCAATAGACATTTTATTTTTAAGTCTTTTTAATTTTTTGAGTAATTTTTCCAAAAAATTGATTTAATAATTAAACTTATGGTATATTAGTTTGGTAAAATAAAATTGATTAATTGCCCAAAATGTTTGCAATTTAACACCTGAAATTTGTTTGAAGAGATGATTATTTCTTGCGTGGTGTTTTATCTGACTCATTTTCATAGCAATTTCTACTAGGTATGTGTATGAAAATGTTTGGCTGTGTGCGTGTTTGTATTTGACAAATTACAAATACTTAACAACGAGGAAATTATTTACGAAAAAACTTTTGACGCGCTTGGTTTGGTCAGAAGCAGGAAGGAAATTTCAACTTAAGCAATAGCGATAACTAAGGGAATGCTACCAGAACAGAACAGCAAAAACAACAATAATGTGTACAACAACAAAATATATAGCAAAGCACGTAAGTACCGCTTGCGCTACTACAACAACGCAATGCGACGACATTTCTTATCGCACGCGTTTGTTAGCGTTGCTGTTCATTTTTTGCCGCTAATAGTTGCCATTAATTTTACTTAAATAATTGCAGTAGTTGAGCAGCAGCAGCAACAATACACGGTATATGAAAGTGTGGAAGGGTACGGAAAGTTAAAGAAATGCAGTAAGTGGTTTGCAGCAGCAGTCAGCGCAATATATTGTTACCAAGTTATAAATTTTTGGGCGAAAAAAAAAACATGAAAAATTTAATTTTTGAAAAAATATCTTAAAAATATTATACAGTTTAAATAAAAACTACATCAATTTACAACAGATTTTGCGATACTTAAGCTGCATGACATTCGATTGCAAACAATTGAAGTATTTGCAATTAGTCGCGCATAAAAGAAGTCATTGCACAAATTTATCAATAGCAACTGAAATACAGAAATTATATGATTGACTGTAGAATATTAATCTCAATTGCTACTTTTTCTTCCTAAATTGCATTCACTAAGCTACAAGAATTGAAAATAGAAACGAAGAAAAACTAAGCTCAACCAAAAAGCCCTCAAAGGTATGCTACGCATAAAGCAAAAGCAAAATAAGCGCGTTGAAGAAAGAATAACGCGCTTGCTATTTTCACCTTGAATAAATATTTATAGCTCGTTTGCGCGTTACTTCAAAGTAAATTTGAATTTGAAATTTATTTCCCTTTTGGGGTGAAAGCGCTTCAGCGATATACTTAGGAGTACAAGTGTTGCATGTAGATGTTGCTGTTTCTGTTGCTACTGCTGCCGTTGACCTAGCAGCTGTAGAACAATGGACAATACTTTCAACGTGCTGTTAGTTTCTACTCTATTGTCAACTTTGTTGTTGCTCTCGTTGTAGCAACATATCATACGGTGCAAAATTGCATGCATAAAAGATGAGTGCAGCGCAATGACATTCTTCATTTTCGGCTTGAGTTTGCTGAGTATTTTTTTGACTTTTTTCTATGTTGCACAGGAAATCAAGTTAAAATTTAAGATTTTGGTTATTCACAAAATTTATTTTAAAATATTTTGTCTTCAATAGTGACGTATTCTAAGTTTTTCATTCTGAAAAAATTTCCGGTTAAGTTTTTATTTTAAAAATTATTTCAAAAATTTAGAAAAAACAAATAATTAAACACAGAACTAAGTCAAAAACTGATTTTAAATGTTGATTTTGCAATTTTTTTTTAATAAGTTTTTTGTGATTTCTAATTTTAGGGAATTAATCGTTCGACATCTTACAACGTTCAATCATTTTTACTCAAAAATTTAATGCATACTGTCCTGACAACCGTAGATTGAAGAAAAGGAGCAGCAACAATCAAAAAAAGCAACAGCAACGACGTTAACGCAACGAGTTAATGCAAACAATCAAAATGCGACATAATGCTTGAGGTAAAAAACAATGAAAATTTTATGACTACAAGAAAATTGTGTCCTTTGACAGCAGCAGCAGCAGCAGCATTTACCGCAGCAGTACAACAACCTTGTGCTGGAGCGCCTTGTTACTGTGCAGCACCGCCTTTTGAATGCAAAAGTTCGGGCGAGTGTTTTAGTAATTAATTTTGTTGTTGTAAATAAATTAAGCAGTTCCTGTGATGATTTAATGTTGGATGTATTTTTTATGAGCGTCGCGTTGTGTCGCACTACTGCTTTTACTGTGACAGCTTCAAGTATTTTATAAGAAAAATTGGAACCCATTTTCATCAAAGTTTTTACGATAGATTGTTAAATTTATGCAGAGCTGGTCATAATATAAATACTATGAGGTCTAGGTATAAACTTGAAGTTTTGAAACTAAAATTGCCTAATTTTGTAGTAAAAATTTATGTTGATCTTAAAATTTTAATGCCATTGATTAGACTTTAGATATGGCGTCCGTAAGTGTTGTCTTTTTTGAAACTATTTAAAATGTGGATACAAGAACTAGACTATTTATTCAGCTAGAATTTCAAATTCTATATCTTCCTGGCCAAACAATTGCCTATAAACAACACAAAATGACTTTGGAAACAACTTTTTTACACGCAAAAATAAAAATGCAACTAAACACAAAATAGAAGACCAAAAAAGACTCTCAAGTACTAAACCCAAGTGCAACTTCTTTTGGCAGCAACTTATTTTGCATACTTAAACAAAGTAGTAGCAGCAATTGCATAAAAAAAAGTTTGAAAAAAAATTGCAACAGATAACTTAAAAGTTGCAATTTTACTACCTTTTCTAAGTTGTTTCCAGCTTCACTGTTTTATTATCTGCTGTTAGGGGAGGCTGTAGTGGATTGGGCACTTTGTTTTTGGTGGTTTATCTTGCAGTAGATATTTGATGGATCTGCACATTAAATTGTTTCCTTCGATCCTTGACTATTGGATAATATACCATCAAAATGCATCTTAAAATAAAGATTTTTTTCTTTGTCTAGACCAGTGGTGGGCACATAGTGTCCTTATCTGCCCTCATTGTCCGCACCATTATTCGACGCACAAGCAAGCGAAAAAAAAAATTGCAGAATTTCAAAGCCATCGAGGCACAGCGTTGACTTGAATTCAAATGAAAACAAAAACAAAACACAAAGGCATAAGCAACGGCGCCGCGAATGTAGCAATATTTTTTTGTTTGTAGTGCAATTTAGGTTTTTTTGTGCTGTTGGCGAATTTGGAAATGACAGCAAAAAAACTTTAAAATTTTATTTGTTGTTGCTTGATGTTGTTGTTTAGCCCTTTTGTTAGATTTCCATGCCCACCACTGGTCTAGACGAATTTTCGCTGATGCTCCTTGAACCGCAGAGGCTACAAATTTACATGAGGAAGATTTTGCGTTGATGTCCTTATTCAACATTAATATACCAATCAAATTCACTTTATGATATTTTTTTTTTTAACTTTAGGACTTTAAACTAAATTCTATGCTATGAGATGAAAAAGAAAAATTTTAAAAAAATAAAGCAAACAATCCAATTTTTAATAAAACAACCTTAAAGTTCAAGTTTTTTGTCAATATAGCCTTCAAGGATAAGGTATCAACACTCACAAAAACATGTAACTTTTGTAAAGCATCAAAAAAAAAAACTGTCAACATTCCTGGCAATATAAAAAATTTAACAAATGGTGAACTTACACTCAGACTCTGATACCATTTAAAGGTCCTTTCATATTAAAAAATGCAATTTAAAAGACATCCCAATGCGTAATGCTTCCCGATTTCCCCTACTTCCTCTTGCTATTTACAAAATTTAAATATTACTACAATTTTATTTGCATATCCCACTATTGGTTGCTTAACCTCGAATCTTCTTTAGTAGCGCTACTTCTTTTGTGCTAAATTTATGCTCAAAGTGGCAAGCAGTAAGCAAAACGTTGAAAGTTTACTCTTCAGTAATGTTGCGGATAATGGCAACATTTTTTTGCATTTTGTTGGTTCATCTCGGAATGATTTTGAAGTCAGCAGATGAAAAGCTGTTGAATGTTGCAAATTTCTTTTGTTAAATATTCCAATAATAAAATTATTTATGCGTAATCGACAATAATCTTTGATGAGTTATTAATATATTTTTGATATAAAAAAATATATAGTTTAAGGTTAATATACCAAAAAAAAAATATACTATTTAATCATCAATGTGATAAATTGAACTTCTATCGAAGAGTAAGAAAGATTTTGAACTAAGTGCAAGATCGGGTTATCCTACTTTTGTTTTCGGTTATTTTTGAAAGTAAGAAAAGCTTACAATAAAAAAAACTTAAAAAAAAATTCATTCTAATGTCATTTTTTGGTTTATTTAAATGAACCTTATTACAAAACTAAGGCTCAGAAGAGAAAAGAGAATATTGTTTTTGCTTAGTTTTACCTTTTGTGGCTGAAAGGTCACTGATGATTCCATTCAGCAAAGTATGAAACTAGATAGATTAAGCCATTTTTTTTTTTTTTTTTGAATATTGTTATAGCTTTGTTTCACCTTTTGTTTCGCTTCGCAATGGATTTATGCAAAAAGTAAAACATAACAGAACTAAAAACCCTCAACTATAGGCTGAAAGGTCACTGATGATTCCATTTAGCATAGAATGAAACTAGATAGATTAAGCCGGTTTCTTTTTTCGATTTAGGTTATTATAACTTTTTTTCTTGTGTTATAACACACTAAAGTGAGCAGTAAGCTCAGTAAAATAATTCAAAAACTAAATAGTTTTTCCTCAATTTTGAGGTGGTACAGGCATTTTAAGGCTTTCAACATTTATTTTTTTAAGAACGGTGGACATTCTTAAATTTAAATTTCTATTGAATTATGTAACTTTAACCTACATTTACGATAAGACTTTTTTGGGTTGATTATTGAATAGGAAAATTTTTCCAAAAAAAAACAATGTTTTGATATGATTTGTTAAATTTGTTTTAGTAACGCTGAGCGAAACGTTCGTTTGATCTGCCGACTAAATTTTGTTGCGGCATTTTTTGGTTTTAACGCAAAACTTGATAGTTAAATTAACAATTCGACCTTATCTGTTACTAAATTCAAAGACCTATAAAAGCCTTGGGAGACTTATTCAAATAAGCACTAGGTGTTAGTAAGAAGTTCAGTCATGTTCAAACTACAGATTGTGTTGGGTCTCCTTATAGGCATTCATATTAACGTTATTACAGCTGAACAGCAAGTGTTAGCCTCTGAAAAACTAGGAAATGTAGCCTTAGCCATTTCCATAGATGATTCATTTTCGGATGGTGAACGTGACAAAATAACCAGCTGCACAAATAGCAACTTGCCAGACAATGACAATCCTGAAGATGACGACTACATGGAGGATGATTTACTTACAGATCCATCAGATGATAGACCTGTTTCTCTTTGGCCCAATGGCGACGTGCCTTTTAAGATTTCAGATGATTTTACGAAAAAGGAGAAAATTGTTTTATACTACGCTTTTAATCGATTTGCTGAAGAAACCTGCATCAGATTTTATAGACGCGAAAAAGAAAGAGATTATGTTTCCATCGTCAAGCCCAAATCAGGATGTTCTTCAGAAGTAGGCCGCGTAGGTGGTAAGCAAACTCTTAAATTGGGTGAAAGGTGTTTTCAGTATGGGAAGATAATTCATGAGTTAATGCACGTTTTGGGGTTTTTTCACGAACAAAGTAGACATGATCGTGACGAATATGTAATAATAAATTGGAAAAATATTAAAACAGGACATAAACACAATTTTAAAAAATTATCAGAAGAAAAAACTCCCCATCTGGATTTAAAATACGATTATGGTAGCATTTTGCATTACAAATCAAACTCATTTAGCATAGATAAAAAGCATCTGGACACTATAGTACCATTGGTAAGTAAAATAGCATTAAAATGCAAATGTTTTCATTTTCCAACTTAAAACTCATTAATTTATTTCGCAGAGAAAAATACCTGCATGTGTAAAAATGGGTCAACGTAACGAGTTTTCAAAGATTGACTTGAAAAAAATCTTTTGGATGTACAACTGTAACTGTACAAGAGGGGATCCCTATAGCAAAATAAGGAAAATGTTGAATTCCATGCTAAAGATGCTTATCAATTAATATGTTGTTTTTGATTGATATTACCTTATTCCTTATTTAAAATAGGTTAAGGTATTTAAGCCCAAAAAAAAAATAAAAAATTCGATTTTAAAAATTTTTTGCAGTGGATTTTTCTCTGTGCTTATGATTGTAATGACAGCTATAAAAACTTAATACATATTGAAACAAATGGAAACTCACCAGATTTAATATATAGTCCAAGGAATATGATCATCTTCGAATGATCTATGTATAATCAGCATGAAATAAATGCTGTTTTATGAAAAAAAACACTTTTTTTTTAATTGCACATTCAATGAAAGAATGAGATAGACTTTAGGAGCTTCTACTAGAAATTTTATTTTAAGTTTTGAAACGTTGATTCTTATGAAAAATAATTTTGGTTACCACTTTTTTATGGGAAAAATTGCGGACATACATACTTCTACTGAAACGTTTACATTTATATGCGTATTTTGAGCAATATCAACAGCAAATTAATAAGAATATGTATTTTTATCAATAAATAAAAATATATAAAACATGAACACAATTAAAAATAAAAATGTGCATATTTCTTAATGAAATTTAGTAAAATAAATATGTAGGGAAGCTCCTAAAGTAAACTTATTCTTTAAAAAAATATGATTTTTTGCGCTATATAGCGATGAAAAACAAATTTCGTAACAATAGCAAATCGCACAAAAAATAACCGCATAACCGGTTGTAAATAAACCATACTAGCATTTCGATTACCTGCAGTATTTGGTAAATTTTCCGTAGCTTCCATACAACACTATTGCTTTGCCGACATATTCGACGTTTTCTCACAAAAGACAGCAACACTACACAGACCGCAGTATTATTCTTCCATGTATTTTTCAAAACCCGCACACACTTAACTATTAATATTATTTTTTTTACACGAAGGAATTACACACAAAAGAAACTGTTCTTAAATTT
Organism: Tricholauxania praeusta; assembly: GCA_949775025.1. NCBI lineage: Eukaryota > Metazoa > Arthropoda > Insecta > Diptera > Lauxaniidae > Tricholauxania > Tricholauxania praeusta. The sequence continues at coordinate 157,891,749 of OX459029.1, forward strand.
CTGCGAAGCACGAAAAAACACGATTTAAATTTAAGTTCTAATAACCAAACATCATACGAAAAAAGCGACGAAGCACAACACGAAAAAGAAAAAAACAGCGCAGCCGACAATGATACAGCATTTTTTTTTTCTTTGCATTTATATTTGTTATTGCTTTTGCCATGCACAATTATAACAACAACATAAGAAGTAACGGTGACTGTGGTAGTGCATTAATATCACTGGCTCTGTTCCTCAGCACAATATACAAAATTCACTTTTGCTTTTAAAATTTTCGCACTTATGTATATTTTGATATTTTTTATTGTTTTTAATATTCAATAGCAATTAGTAAAATGTTTTAACAATAAATTGTTTATTTAGTTCGTGAATACGAAGCAGAAAAACGACCAAATGTTTGAGTAACTTGCTCGCGCACCGTGCAACTTAAAAAAGCCGATGTTAAGGATGCGTGAGCCGAATCAAAGCGGGTGTTTCTTTGTTTCAATGTTTCTTGAGGTGTGCAAGTGCAAGGCTTTGTACTCTATTAAAACTAAAGCCGCAATAGTTACAGCTCACACGAGGGCTTCATTTTTGAAGCAATCGTCCAAGGTGGTCATATACATTTTTTGACGAGGGTTTTATTTGAAATGATCAATGACCCACAGTACGGTGATTTATTTTACAGCATTTTTATTTTTTTTGAAAGAAAAACAAAAATTAATGAAAATTTCCCTTTTAGAGAAAGTAGGATTTTAGTAAATTTCTAAAACTCCTAAAAAATTAGCTTATTTACTAAACATTGATTGAAATTTTTTCAATTTAAGTTGCTTTAAGCATTAAGGATATTAAATCAGAAAATTTTTCAAAGAATATCTGTAGTGATGAAGTAAAATAAAAAGGAATTAAATGACCCAAAGTATGAATTTAACTTTCATTTATGGGAAAATAATAAAAACCCAAAACATTTTAAAAAGAGACGATCTTAATCAAATTAAATTAAATTGTTTTAAGCTTTGTTTTAAAAATTCTTTAATTTACGTATGCTTAGATTTAGCTAGGGTTCTTGCTTATGTGTTAAGGCTTAAACTGTAGGACTATATTACAAAAATTTCGTATAAAAATCAATGAATTTGAATTTACCATAAAAAAAACGGTGGGTTGCACTCCAGGAGTGCCGACAGAAGTGAAAACAAATCGTTTAATGCAGTGGTCGGCACCCCATATGCTCGCGAGCAAACGAACAGAATAAGCGAGAGTAAGCAAACTACAAAATTAGCTGGCTATTTCGTTAATGCACTGCAAAAACATTTGAAATCAAATGGCAAAATAAATATTTTTTCGCCCAAAAATTGTATTGACAATGCGCAATGCTTAATCTGCAAGCGAGTTTTAGTGATAGTTAATAAATTTCATATTGAAAGCCATTTCATAACTAAAATTCTACACCTGAAATAAGAAATCCTATGGAGCGTTAACAGCGAAACGTGCAAACATTTTTCGCAGTGATTGGTGCTTTTGTCATTGCCCTCTCTATTAAGAGTAAGGAAATATTTGATATTTGCGCTCTGCCGACCACTGGTTTAATGGCAAGTTAGTGTGTTAGTTGGTATGTGTGCGGTTTCTTATTATATGGCAATGCAATGGAAGACAAAAACGGAATATGTATTCAAATTTTACTCTCGCTCTCATTCTCAATTTGTCAACGCAACAACGCGGAATTTGAAAGAAACAAACATGTAAGCATAACAATCGTTGAATGAGAATGGAATGTGTCAGTTAGTGTGTCTGCTTTACTTTTTGTCTTCCACTTGGAATATTTATTTAAAAGAAACTATAGAACATTCAAATTTTACTATCGCATTCACGACGGGGAATCCCGATGACGGTCGGTGTCGCGAGTTTATACTTTTTTCCTCAGCCGCACAAATTGCCATAAGAAGTTTCCACTTCAAAAAAAAAATAAAATTTAGAAAAAATCAAAAAAGCCTTCTGAAAATGCAATTATTACATACATTAAAGAATAAATCAGCTTCATATGAGGCGCCCAGTTGCAAAACCGTCCAACTCCCGTTTTCATACTTTTGGAAAAACAACGAAAAGCGTGTATCTTTGTTCATTGAAAAATTAAAACGTATTTCCCACATAATAGCGTATAAGATTTCTTACTCAAAGCACGTCAGATCAGATTTTACGAGTTTCATTTGCCTATGTTTTTGAGAAAACAATTTTGGACTTGGCGGGTTGTGATACCAATGTACTAGACTTGGTCGATTTTGACATAGTAATCAACAAACTTTTTTTTTTTGACAAAAAATTGAACTTGGCCGGTTTTGATATCAATGCACTGGACTTGGCCGGTTTCGATTCCAAGGTGTTGGACCGGTTTTGAAAACATGATCATGGACTTGGCCGGTTTTGAAATCTTTGCATCAAAAATAAAATTTAATAAGTGTAATATTTCTGTCAAAAAAAATTTTTTTAATCTAAAACCATAGTAGAAAGATAAAGCATGGTCTAAATTTTGATACATAAGAATATCTCAAAATTTAATTTTTTTTGGACTTGGCCGGTCTTGCAACTGGATGCCTCATATATGAATCTATATATTTTGCACATACTTAAAGAAGTTATCGCAGAAATTTCAATACGAAGTTGCTTATGACCTTGAACTTCTATTGCTTGTAAATAGAAGAAATTTTTTCAAAATTATGAAATTTTCTCAACGTTTACTCAAAATATTTTATTTTCAGTTAATGCAAATTCTTTTGTGATCTTTCTGGCGTTTTTCCGTTCTTCTTTTTTTATAGTCATTTGGTTTTTTCCTTCTCTTTCAACTACTTTCAACTTATACCATCATTATTTAAAATGTCAATGTCATATTTGGTTTTATTACAGTTGCTTTGATGTCCGTTTTTTTATTTTTCGTTTCCTTATTACATTGTGTTTGGATGTTAACAGTGTTGTGCCTATTATATCAATTTGTAATATAATTTCTCCCATTTTTTTAAAAATTTTGATAAAATTTTAAAGCTCAGCTTATCAAAAAAAAAATAAATAAATTTATATGGAAAATGTATCCTAATGATTTTAATCTTTTTTTTTAATGAAAATAATTTTTGATTCATCAGTTTTTAAAATATTAAACAAAAGTCAAACTAAGCCGTAAACAATAAAGAAAATTAAAACAAACTTTCGATGAGCTCGGGCTTTATAGCTGGGTTATACTCAATATATCCAAGATTCAAGAATCTTTCGAAAAAAATACAAAAAAGCAACATATGAGCAAGTCCTGCGTAAGGAACGCTACATTCGTATGCTTTTTTGGATTAAAATATAAAATATTGTTGGTCTTTCAAAAGAGATACCTTCAACATATACATAGTGTTTAGTATGATTTAAGTGTACTTTTGGATGTGGCATAAGACATAATGTTTTAATAGGTATTTGTTGCAAAAAAATTGATCAAAATGTATTGTGACTGACGCACGCTACAATAAACGGAAGAAACTTTGAAACTATTTGTTTATTTTTTTCTCGACATTATTTTATCTTCAGTGATATCAGTTCAACCTTTTGCTGAAATCTCTGTAAGAAATATCTCAAGTTTCTTTTACCCAAATGTGATCATTGTGATGCTTCACTATTTGATGTTATTTCCGTTTAAACTTTAATGTTATTTTTGCTTCTCTTAGGTTCTGCTTTGTCAGTTATGTTATTGTCCTTGTTGCCACCACTTTGCTGTAGTGTTTCACCGAGGCTACGAGGCAGCCTCGTTTTTGACTACGAGAACGAGGCGAGACCGAGGCGAGTACGAGGCGAGATGGAAAAATAAATTTTCCTCGCTTGACCGAGGCGAGGCGAGATCACACGGCACCTCGCCTCGGCCTCGCCTCGGGCTCGCCTCGTCCTAGCCTCGTTTTGGAAACCAAGAGCGAGGTGCGTTTTGACCAAATCTGAACTCGTAAGACCCATATGCAGATTCAAAATATGAATGTAATTTTTATATTAAAATCTATATTTAACTAATATTTTAGTATTTAATTTTGAGCAAACTACTTTGTTTTATTTTTAACCCGCATGTGCTTCTTACGAGTTCAGATTTGGTCCAAGCGCTAATGCACAGAAATCCTTGGATTGCATCAGATTTTATGCGACTTCGCCTCGATTGATCGATTAGGGAAGCATGTAAGGCTATGTATGGCTATAAGCAAAACTGCATGATTGAAAGCACTGCATTGAAATTGATTGATAAATAAAGTTCAGTATATGTATGTTCGTTGCTAATGGACTCCTAAACCGTTCAGCCGACCGACGAAAGATTTGACATACATATATGTTTATTAAGATTTGGGATGCTCCGTAACATAGCTTACGATAAATGGGTGATGCCACCCCCACATAACAGAAAAACAGAATTTTTTTTTTTATTTTTATTTTATTTTTTTTTTTTTTATTTATTTTTTATTTATTTGAAAAATAATGTGGTTGTACAATTAGATCAAAGTCTTATGTAGTACATCAGCAAGTATATATGTTTATATCCGAAGGAAAAAGTAACTTAAATAAATAATAGTATACAGTGATATAGAAAAAAAAATAAAAATAGAGCTAACAATTATAAAACCTATTTACCGCCAATTTAAAGTGCACTGCATTTCGAATTTTTTTAATTTGAGTTGGTAATGAGTTCCACAGTTTGACAACACTAACATAAAACATACGAGAAGTAATTAAATAGTTGAATTCCGGTACTAGGATATTGCATGTTCGAGTTGATTGTAGAAAACATAGTTTTGAATACAAATAAAGGGGACGACGGGTGTTGATGAGTTTATGGATGAACATAAGATTACGAATATAGTAAAATTTGGTGATGTCATTGTTGAGAATTTGTATCGAATAATTGGAGATGTGATCATATTTTCTTTTAGAAAAAACATATCTTGCTGCTGTGTTTAAAGCCAGCTGCAAGATATGCCTCGATGCTGCATCTAAGGTCCCATATACTAATTCACTGTATGAAAGGAGAGGTATTAGAAAGATTTTAACAAGCTTTAGCTTCATCTCTTGGCTCACAAAGTCTGCAGAGGACCATAGTTTTTCGTATTACGAAGTACATTTTCTTTACTAAGTGGTTGATATGATCCCTGCAGCTCAAGTTGAAGTTAATTCTAAACCCTAAACTAGTTACGGCCTTTTCATATTTGATTAACAACCCATCCACCATTATGGGAGGCAGCAATTTACTGTCATAATTTATATGTGAGATTGCAAGAGCTTGGGTTTTCAATGCATTTAATTTTAAATTATTTTCTTTAGCCCACCACTGTATTCTATTTAAGTCTTTATTCATACGACATATCAAATCCTCTGAGAGGCCAATGGGTCTCGAAAGATATATCTGTGAATCATCAGCATAGAGATGAATTGAAACATGTTTACAGCAGTAAACAATATCATTTATAAAAATACTAAAAAGGATTGGACCCAAAATCGATCCCTGAGGAACACCCGATAAAATTTCACTTAAGTTCGAAAAACTGTTTTGTGTGCGCACTCGCTGGAATCTATTTGTCAAATAAGTTTTTATAAGTTGCAAAGCATGAATGCCAAAACCATAATATTTCTCCAATTTAGTGAGCAATACCTCATGATTAAGCGTATCAAAAGCCTTAGAAAAATCTAATAAAACAAGAATTGTTAGATCACCTTTGTCATAGCTCGGGCGAATTTCTTCCATAATTTTAAGCATAGCCGTAGCACAGCTGTGACCTGCCCTGTAGCCTGATTGATTTTCAGAAAGAAGATTATGTTTATCGAGGTGGCAAACAATTTGTTTCGATAAAAATTTTTCAAAAACTTTCGATAAGGCTGGCAATATACTAATAGGCCGAAAGCACTCGTGTGATGTTGTTACATTCTTTTTTGCTACAGGAGTTACATTAGCTATCTTCCATGCTTCAGGAAAAACTCTGACAGTCAGAGCGAAATTTATAATGTGAGTTAGTGGTCCGATCACAAAAGGAAGAATAATTTTGATAAATTGAAGACTAATTTTGTCTTCTCCAATAGCATTACACTTAATAGCATATACGCATTTCATAACATCAACCTCACTTGCCATATCAAAATCGAACTTATTCTCAAAGTTCCGAACAAGATTTGGATTAACATGAAACATGGAACTATCGACCATAGAATTTGAACGCAAAAAGTATCTATTCATGTCATCAGCATCAAAGTTACAGTCACTTTTATTATTTTTTCCGACTCCTATTCTTTTCAAGTTGTTCCATAGCTTTTTTGATGGTAGGCTCACATTAAGTTTGGACAAGTAGTATTGTTTTTTAGTATTTTTGATTAAAAGAGCTACATAGTTTCTAACCCTACGATATGCTTCCCAATTAGCATCAGTAGAATTGTGTCTCCAACGTGAGTGCGCTTTACTACGATTTCTAATCCACAGGAGAACTTCATTATTAAACCAGGGCTGACTCAATTTTTTTATTTCTACTCTTTTTAAAGGTACATGTTTATTAAAGAGGTGGTTCACTAAAGCAGTAAACCAATTAATTTTATTATTAATATCGGAGTAAAACCGGCAATCATACCACGGCAATAAAGCACATTCTTCCATTAAACGATTATGGTCAATTCTGTTGAAATCTCTAAAGCTAATAAGCGAATTATTTTTAGGTAGATTGAAGCTAATGTGATAAGACAAAAAGAGCATATCATGATCTGAAATTCCTGGCAGTGACAGTTGTTCATAATGAATCAAATTGCTTTCATCTATAACACCCAGAACATCAAGCAAACTCGGTTTAGCATTTGGACCAAATCTGGTAGGAGAGTCATTTATTATCGAGATCCCAATACCATTCATTTCAGCCAATAAGCTTTCAGATCGAGAGTCTCTTTCTAGTAAATTAATGTTCAAGTCACCACAGAGTATAATGTGTTCGTAAAGTGGACAAAAATCTAATAGCTTATCAAAAAATTTTTTTAAATTTAAGGTCTTTGATGGGTTATAGACACATACAATGAGGCATTTTTGACATGCATCTCCAACTTCAACGCATAAAAATTCAATAGGATCAGAAACATCAGACCTAAATATAATAGTTTTATTTAACTGCTTTTTCACGTAAATAGCAACTCCACCGCCTCTCGTATCAGTTACCCTATCATTCCGAATTAACTCATAATCGCATAGATAATACATTTTATCATCATCATCCTCTTTAAACCAAGTCTCCACAACACACACAATATCAATACTTTGTTTTTCAAATACATAATTAATAAAATCTAGTTTCGATACATTTAAGCTGCGGGCATTAAAAAAACAAAGCTGAAAACCACGGTGATATTCACTCACCAGACGCAAAACTGTTTTTAAATTATGTTTGTCAGTGTTCAAACTCGCATTTGGTCTATTCATTGACGTACATTTGTTTTGCACTTATAAATTGGCAGTTTATAATGTAAATGAAGTTTAAAATGGTAACAGTGATTAAGTAAATATATAAAATAAAATATGATAAATTCAAGATACTTAAAATATAATGTTTTTGTTTACTATAAGTATTTGCATGCATGTATTTGCATAATAACATATTTTATTGTTGTTATTTTTATGCAGTACTGACAACGATATCATCAACACTCTTCTTATCGACTACTCGTTTTGCTTCTCCCCCATTAACTTTTCGTACGAAGACCTGTCCACGAATTGAGAATGCAGTTGATAAGAGTTTTTGACGCTTAAGACTAGATGCGTAGTGCATGAGTTCACGATTCGCCCTTGTGAGGCTTTCATGCATATACACATTTGTATCACCATCCACTCCAATATCACTCAGAGTAAGCGATCTCTTATTTGCCTTGCTGAAGCCCGCAAGAGACCTGAACAGCTGACTGCGAGCATGAGATGAGTTTAGCTTTATTATTATCGGCGAATGCGTGTTTTTATTTTTCTTCTTTTTAGGTATACGAAAAGCTTCACGCACCGAAGGCATTTCGTGTCGCAAAGCTTTACAGATTTTAGAAAAAATTTCAGTGCAGTTGATGTTGTCAGAATTGGGAATGCCGTTGATTATTAAATCTGAAGCAACGGCTTCATTTTCGCATTTCTCCGCATCTCTTTTGAGTTCATGCAATTCTGTTTTCAGTGCAGCGATATCATTGCACGATGCTTCAACAGCTGTCAGTCTCACTTCGATAAATTTCATTGTTGTTTTAAAGCTTACCAGATCAGCGGACAGTTCATCAATTCTCTGCATAACTCTTTCTTCACTTCTCTTTAGCATCACACTCAGTTGCTCAATTATCGATTCCTTTTGTTGATTTATTTCCAATTTCACTTGCTGAATCCAGTGTGCTGCCGCCGGGCTTTCGGTACGTTGTATTTTCTGCTGAACTGGAGTTTCGTTTTTTTGAGGGGAAGTCTTCGTAGTTCTTGTTGTTTTTCTATTTCCAGACATGACTCAGTGTTTAGAATATTTAATACACAAGTATATTGCAAAATTAATTTTTCGATATTATTCCAAAACCCCACGTATAATTTAAGAATTTTTTTAGTGCGCGACGTTTCAATAACTATACCACGCAATTTTTTTCAGATTCGGGATTTAATCAAATGGTACTTAACGTGAAAAATGCGATTTAATCGGCAGTACAAATTTAATGCGTCTACTCGCTATGCATAATTTATCACATTTATCTATATTATTCATCATATATTATCAACAACTTGATGCAGATTAATAAAACTTGGTATATTTATAAAAGGTAGAGGCATAACTAAGATTCAATTAATAAAATGAGCGGTTCCATACCTTCAATATAAGAAACAAATTAACTTTATCGTATCTCAATATCTATTTGACGTAAATAAATAAGATTTGGTACATATCTTTCTTATAGTTTGTAAAACGTTCATAGCTTAGTTTGGTTTGGAAAAATAGGCAATGCCTCTCCTTCCCATATAAGAAAAGAATTAAATTCATCACATCTCATAAAATTCACCAAAAATAAAAACAGATATTTTATTTTATTTCTTGAGGCTTGATGAGCCTGTCAGCCTGGATACATGTATAATTTTTTATTTATTTTAATAAAAACCTCGCTTTTTTACCGAGGTGCCTCGGCCGAGAGCGAGGCGAGGCGAGGCGAGGCGATGCATGTGATGGCAAGACCTCGTCCGAGGCCGAGGCGAGGCGAGACTTAAATTTATAAAACGAGGCGAGACCGAGATCAACTAGAACCTCGCCTCGCCTCGGCCTCGGTGAAACACTACTTTGCTGTCACTTCAAACAATTCATCAGTTATTTTAAAATGTTTATTAAATTTGTTGTTGTTGTAACTACAGTTTGTTTTTGTTGTCTTTATTAAACTTGTTGTTGTTGTTGTTGTCATTGTTAAAATCGTTGTTTTTGTTTTTGTACTTGTTGTTGTCACTACCATTATCCTTGAACGAGTGTCTTTTACACATTGAGGTTCTCTTTAGCCTTGTCATTGTTTTTTTCTTTTGTTCCTTTTTCGTTTTCCTTTTTTTTTGTGTTCTTTGTTTATTTAGTTGAATACCATAGCTTCTTCTTCGAGGAAAATCTCATTTATAATGCGATTAATATTGTTGCTTCTGCTGAGGTTGCTTGCTGCGGTTAACTAAGCGCAACTCACCGCATGATGAGGGTACATCACTGCGATTTTCAAGTATCTTTAAGTTTTTTCTTTCCACTTCCCCTTTTTGCAGCATGTTCTTCACTTCACTGCTGGTCACCATCACCGTCACCGTCACCATCACCATCACGTGACAATTGACAATGTGTTGATGTTTAATTAAGAGTTTAATTAAACATTTAAATGACAATGGCAAACAGTGTTGCCAAATCATCAGTGCGGTCGAAATGTGGGTTTGTGGGGGAGTGAAAAAATGGAAGCATGAATGGAAGATGGTTAGGAACTTAAATATTTATCATGACACAAAAATATTTGTGCAAGTGAAAGAGACGGAAAAGTGGGAGGAATATATTAAGGAGTTGTAATTAAGTTGACAGCAACAAAAAGACACAAATGTACGATGTTATCTACATATTGTGGTCATAAGTGGTCAAAGGAATTGGTGCGTAACTTATGAATAGCATTAATAAAGGATCAATTTATTAATTAATTACTCAATATGAGATATGAATTTATATAATGTGTGTGCATATACATTTGCGAATGGTATTTTATTGAGAATACAAATTGTATAGAAAATCATAATGTCGGTATATGAACCAATTTATATAAATTGACAATTATATTGAAAATATTTACTTAAATTTTAACAAAAAAACGGTTGGATTTGCTGTTTTTTATAGTAAAACTTTAAAATTGGCGTATCTTTTCATTAAGTCTCTCGTCATAAAATTTTAGATTAGAATAGCAAAACTAATAAAAAGTGTAAGCTTTCGGAAAGCTTTTGGAAAGCTTATGGAAAGCTTTCTCGTGCAGAATTTAAGTCTTTAATTAATAATTATGTTGCAAAGCATAAATTTACTAAATTACTAACCTTCAATAAAGCCTATTTTCGATATCAACATTGATAAAATTTCAAAAAGTTTCAAAATGATTTTCCTCCTGCTTTTTTTTTCTTTGTTCATCCACAAATTTTTTCTTCAACAGCTGCTACCAACTTTTACTGTGCCTTATGACATTTATTTATGTGACTCACAAGCTTAATGAGTTTTTGCGTAGTGTTTAAATCTTTTTCTTTTTTTTTTTTTTTTGTTGCACATTTTTATTTGAGTTTTCGCATTTTCTTTACTGTCTGTGTTCAATTTTCAAAGTTACTGCAATAAAACTTCCGCAGCAATAGCCGAGTTCAGCCGCCACAGCACAGTATTGCCGTTTAAAAGTTTTTTTTATCGTGTTGCACATTTTTTTTTTTTTTTTCAGTTTTTCTCCTTTACTTAACTACCCGGCAGCTAGAAAAACTAATTACAATATGAAGTTGTTGTGAAGTTGGTGTTTTTTTCACGCTGTTGTAAATTAAAAACTGCTAGCTTAGAATAAGTAGCGTACAGTAAGTAAAACACGCTGAAGGAAAGCAGAAAAAAGTGTGGTAGTAGAAAAAATACACTTTTTTTTAATAAAGGTGTGCTTTAAGTTGATATAATGGGTAAATTTTTAAGCCATTACTACACATTTATAGCTTGGCTCATATACATAATTTTGCGTAATTTTATGTGAGATTGTGGAGTTTTATACCTTTAGTTTTTGTTTAAAAACTGTGACAAGAAAAATGAAAGATAAATTGGATTTTTATACTGAAGCATTATTAATTATCATAATTTATACCATAACTCTTATGATTATGAAATGAAAGAACTGAAGTCCACAATTTACTGTGCGCAAGAGCATAACACCTAAAGTTTTTGGCGCATATTCATAGTCATATTTAGCATCAGCTTAAGTTAGAACTTTATTTTAGCAATAACTAAGTCATTCATAGTCGATTTAGCATCGGCTTTTCTGCTTAGTTATAACTAAAAAAATAGTTTCAGCTGAAGTTGATATTAAGTCGATATCAAAAAGAAAATATGGAGAAAATTCATTCATTTCATATCAGAAAATTCAATTTTGATAATTTTGAGGATTAAAAGTTGTTTTTATTTGGCGTGTTAAAAAAAATATACATGCATATATGATTTTAGAAAAAAAAAGCATTTTTACTGACGAGAATCGACCCCACGCACTGTTTGTTATTTTAATAAATTAAAAATTGAAAAGTCAAAATTTGACAAGCTTACCACAAAAGCTTTTGTGTGGGGAATTCAAAAGCTTTAACTGAAAGACTTTCGTGCTAGAATACCTAAAGTCTTACAAAATATTTTCGTATGTCTTTTAGCTGTCTTTGCCAGAATAGCGCTGTAAATTGATATCAAAACGTAAAAAAAAAATATAAAAAGAAAATATGGAGCAAATTCAACGCGATTTTGATATTTTGGACAATATTGTCTTATCGAGGAAGACTAAGTCTTACAAAGAACGCATTGACCCATTTCAAATGGACGATGGCGATTTCTACGCTCGATACAGGTTCGATAAGGACACAGTCAAATTCATTATTGAAATTTTAGATATTAATGAAGCGCAAAACAATAGAGGACTGCCTGTTTCTAAGGATTTGCAAGTGCTATGCACCCTACGTTTTCTGGGGCGTAACGTCCACCAAAGCTGACGGTTCTTTTGTAACCTGCCGCCTCCATGTTGCGATTAATATTGCTCCACGCTTCTTTCTTCTTAACAATCATGCTCATTTCGTTTAGTTTACTGTCCACTACCGCCACTTGTTTCGAAACTAGCTCCCGAAACATACTTTTTTCCTCCTGAGGCCAAAATTTTATTCTGATGAGAATCGAACACACGCACTTTGAGCTATAAGTCCACAGTCCTAACCATTTCGTCACGCTGCCTTGTAAAATCCAGTTTTTTATTACTCTTTCTGTTAATTTATTAGTTTAAAATTAAAAAGTCAAAATTTATAATGGCAGGTCACTTTAGAAACCGGAAGGGTAAAAAAAAAAAATTATATATATTCATATACATATATGTTTTAAAAAAAAAAAAAAAAAACATGTTAACTGACGAGATTCGAACCCACGTCCTGAGCGCTATGAGTTCACAGTCCTAACCATTGCGCCACGGTGCCTCATGTCCTCAAAATTTTTATTACTCTCTTTGTTATTTAACTAACTTGAAATTAAAAAGTCAACATTTGACAAGTTTACCACGAAAGCTTTTGTGTGGTGAATTCATTAGCTTATGCCAGTTAGGCCGCGGTTACACTGGATGCGGATTTTTGTTCGTACGAATTCGTACGTATTTGTAAGAATTGCAAAAATTGAACAAATGCATGTGTGTATATGAATGCGGTTACAGTGGCTACGCATGCTTCGTGCGTATTCGTACGAATCTGTACGACTGCTTTGATGCGAACAAAAAATTTTGTTTTTCATCAGAACAGTCGCACGAAAACAAGGAGAAAAACAGCTGATGGATTGAACTTCAACTGAAAGTATGAACGAAGTCGCGTCTAATGTAACCACTCTGTTCAAATATATTCGCACGAACAAATTATTAAGAATTTGTACGAACAAATTTCCGCATCCAGTGTAACCGCGGCCTTAGTCAATACTAAAAAATCGACTATGAATAGAAAACAATTTTTTGTCATGACCAAATTTATTTTGAGCTTAGTTTGAGTTTAGTTAATTTCAACTTTAAAATACGACTATGAATATGCGCCTTTGTGTTTAATTGACTTGTAGAAGCAAAACTTAGACAATCTAGTTGCAGTCCTTTTGAAGGAGAGCATCATGGACTGCTGAAAAAATATTATGTTAAAAAAAAGTTTTGGTCGGAGAAACAAACCTTTTTTATCTTGTCTTTGTTTTATTTTATTATCTAGATGAATTTTGAACAAAGCACAGAACAAATAATTTATTGTCATTAACGATTCAAAAGTAAAATTGTTGATTCAAAAGTAACATTGTTGATTTTTGAATAGTTTGAGGTATAAAAAGTAATACCAAGAGACCGATCATAGTTCGGTTTTTCATTCTAAAGTTGAGATAGTCGAAAAAATATGGAAGATGTTTTAAAATGTTGTATAAGGTTGTAAAACTCGGGAAAAATTGAAGAAAGTTACAAGAGGTTGAAAAAGTCAAAAAAAAAAATATAGAAAATGTAGAATACTTTTAAAAAAGTCATAAAAGAAATGGGAAGTGTTGAAATAAATTGAAACAGTTGAAAAAATCTACAAATTATGGAAATTGTTGTTAAAAAAAAATGAAAATATTTGAGAAACACCATAAAAGTTTTGAAAAAAAAAAGTCGAAAAAAATTTAAATAGTTTAAAAAGGTTAGAAAAAAAGAAAATGTTAAAATAATTTTAAAGATGCAAGAAAACTCGAAAAAAGTTGAGGAAAATATTGAATGAGGTTGAAAAAGTTGAAAAAATATGGAAAATTTTGAAAAAAGATGAAAAATGTTGAAGCAGGTGGAAAGGCATGCTCGACATTATATGTAAAATGTTGGAAACATTTGAAGAAGCATAAAAAACTCAAAAGATGTAAAAGAAGTCGAAAAAAAATTAAAAATTGAAAAGTCCAAAAATAATGAAAAATGTTGAAAAGAATTGAAAAAATCAAGAAGATCGCAAATTTTTTGAGAAATAGGCGAAAAACGCTACGCTCACTTTTCCACTTCCACTTTCTTTTGGTTCAATAAATTATATTCGTGATCGGCATCTGCATATCAAATTTTTTACAATATTATTTACGAGACGTGCAGTTCTCAGTCTTAAATTTTAGACCTCCAATCCACCTGATTGAATCCAGCCCGATTTTGATAAAATTTTTATAAGCAAAATTCTTCTTAATTTTAGTATGATTGCTCAAACTTTGTGACCGACCCATTTTCAAATCGCTCCAAATGTTTTTTTACATATTCTAGGCATTATACGAGTGAACACTTGTATCGGGAATTTTTTTTTTTTAAGGAAAGATATCGAGTTGTGAAGTTTGAACGTCATATTCAAATCATCATATCTCTGGCAAATTTTAACGAAAAAATTATTTTTTTATACCTTTTCAGAGCTAAAAAGATCTGTATTTTTTAGATTTTTGTTCATGGCATTATATGAAAAATTAAAATTTTTAATGAGAAATCAATTGTTTAAAGTTGATTTCTAGAATCAACCCCATTTGATACAAAATTTAAAAATACCACTTCTTAATTCCGCATCAAATTTCCTTTGAAAAATCAATTTTTTTTTCGAATGGTTGCAAAATAGTTACTATCCCAAATAAAATAATTCTTTCAGGCACTCCTGAAAGTACTGCGCGGCTGAACACTGGTAATGTGCAGAAAATTTTCTGAAAGTAATTTAAATCAGCCCATTGTAATTAACATACTCTTCGAACTTTTTTAATTGTCAACATTTACTTAAATTACCTTAGTTCTTTTCCAATTAACTTGAAGTGTGCCACAATTGCAGTGTAGTGTGCAGTGATGGAAATATGACACCAGCCACCCTAACTCACGGGCGTGTATCAATTGCCTTCTATTAAATCAAAGTTTACCATTAAATTCTATTTACGTTCAACTTTCAAGAAAATCGAAGAAATTGTTGTAAATTTTGGGCGGGGGGCAAAGCTAATAAAAGTGCAAAAACAACCTATTTTTGTGTTTATTGGCAATTTCCATTAAATATTCATTTGATTGGGTGTCGATAAGATCAAGATTTATGTGTGCAATGGACATTTTTTTTGCATAAATTTAAAAGAAATGGTTTGCAAAAAAAAAAAGAAAAGCGACTAAAAAATATAAAAAGAAAACTTAGGAATATATTAGAAGTTAAAAAAACTAAGGATGATGCCCAAAAATATGTTAATGCGGTAGTTGAAGACAAACAAATTTTAAGGAAAAACTTGAAAACCCTTGCAGGGCACGTTTTGTGATTTGTTTTGGAGACAATATATTTAATATGTAAAATTGGTTTTAAAGTTCTGATGAATTTTAGACTTTTTTTTTAAATAATTTTATAAGTATTAATATTTTTTATACAATAAAAATTATGTTTAAAATATTTTGAAATAAATTCATTTGAAACCGTTTATAAGTCGGTAGATTGCTTGGGTTGACAACTCAAATTTCATGCGATATATCACTGAAATCAATAAATAAGTATTACTTTATGCACCACAAATCGTCCCGTTTCGTTTTGAGTTTCCATGCCTGAAAATATGCTATTATATTCTAGATTAAAACAAAAATATCTAGCATGTGCCTAGTGAATAATTTACTATAAATAAATAGCATATTTTTAGGCTGGCAAATAAGAGACGAATTGTTATACATAAAGATACTTTAATTCTTGATCTTTTCAAAAAAGATACCCAATATATTGACAAAAAAAAATTACTAAAAACACTGGATAATGTTTCGAAAATTAGAAAACCTATGAGAATACTTAAAAAAATTATCAAAAAACGCTATTTTTCGACTATAGAGTTTTTCAAAGTGTTCAAAAAATTTTATAAAAAATTATCTAATTTTTTTAGTCGACTGATTATTATTAATTAATTGAAAATTATTTAATCGAATCACCAGGTAAAATCATTTCATTTGTTATCTTTGTTCATAAAGCATTAACCGATTTGTGAAATTTCACATGAATTTCGGGTTCTGCAAATGACTGTAAACTCGATTAAATAATTTTGAATTATTTTTATTAAATATATAAGAATTAAATCCCATCATTGAATAGTTTTTAAAATTGTCTAAGAACTTTTCTTTTTGCCAAATAGGTAATGACGTATTTCATTATAAGCACTTGCATTATTCGTGATTATAAAAGTCAGCTTAAAAAGCATATCAAAATCTCATCAAAAGATAGCTAGCATTCTATCCATTTAACCAATCTAAAGTACGAGCAAAATTAAAGTAACAAAAGCTCTCCAAAATACTAAAACATGCAACTTTTGTTGCTTCCTCATCATATATGTATGTATGTATGTACGTTTCTACGTTTGGTGCTTCCTTTCTTTTGAAAATGTTGCACGTCCCCACGTACCACAATGCAACGTTAAAGTATCTTTTTGTCATTAACAACTCTTTTATTATCCACTTCACAATGTAATTCGTAATTTAATAACCACTTCACAGACAACAACAAACTTCAAAAAATACACTCACACATATAAGCTAATATACATGCATGCACATGCAACACACACACACATGCACACAATACAAACTTGGTAGTTTCATGTTGCCAACTTCAATATTCCACACTTCAGTTAACTAAAAATTTACGATCCACACACTGCATGAGGATTCAATTCAATAAATTTGTTGTACCTCTAGTGTTAGACACAATAGGAGATGGCAGTAAGTGCAAATTGGTGCCGGGTTTGGGGTTACATACATACATATAAGCTTAGGGCGTGTTACTGATGAAAAAAAATGTTACAGCAAAGAAGTGAAAGAATCGCAATAAAAGCGATTTTTACGAGCGCAATGAATAAACGTATAAACTAACGAAACACAAAATTTTTCAATGTTTTTCAGTGCACAGTGGGGAAAAGTTATAAAAAATTTTAATTTTTAAAGAAAAAAAAAAAAAATTTTACATAAAATATCATTGCAAATGAAAATAAAAAAACTCTGATAAGAAAATGTTATACCTCAGTATAATAATTAACAAATAACGTGTCATTTCTTGCAATAATCCAACATTTTTTATACGAAGAATAAGCAAACATAAAAAACTGTTTAACATCCAAGAATGTGTCAAATAATGTCAGAACAATTTTTGTTTTTTTAGAATCCGTTTTAAATATTTCATTATTTTCTTAAAAAAAAAACAACAAAAATGTTGATAAGTCTTTTTATATTTTTGTACGAAAATCTCTCCAAAACGACAGACTATATATTATTTTCAAATAAAGCCCATCAAAATGTTGTTCAGTGTGTGCTGTTTTTTTTTATAAAAATAAAAACAATTTGGGACGTGAAGTATAATATTGTAGCGAAATTTGGTTTATGCTAGAAAACTCTTGAAATAAATACCAACGAAAGAAAACTAAACGATACTAGCTAGCATAAACATACTAGCACCATCTAGCGGCAAAATAATAAACTGAACAGACAAAAAGTCAACAACCGAGAGAAATTATCGCCGTCGTACAACGTACAACGCCATCTAACATCTAGCATAATAGCTAGCTCAACGTCAGTGCGCCATGCGCACCATTCACCATTGTGGTGAATTGTGGATAGTAGTAGAATGCACGCTACAAAGTAGCACTGGTGGGTTGTAGAAAATGGTAGAATATACGCCACTTAGAAGGTACTGGATTATTCGAGAGAGTGATGACTGCAGTATAAAAAGGGTTGTCATCTGAGCTGAACACACAGTAGAATTAAACCAGCGAAGCAGTAAGCAATAAAGTGAATACAGTGTGATCCGTAGTAGAACAAAACAGTTTTCTATACAGTGTTAAATTAATATTAGAATTTGAACGTTAATAAAATAAACCATTTTATAACTAAATAAGTTTGTGTGTTTTTAATTGTTACACAATCCAGTGATCGAACTCAGAAAAGTGTTAGAGATCGAAATTTTCGCAAAAGTTGACCGAACTTGATTATTTAGAGAAAGTAAAAGTCGTAACAATTGGTGTCAGAAGTGGGATTGTGTAAAAGAATTAACAATCAATTTTAGAAAAAAAAAAATAAAAATGGTCAAGTTTGAAGATCTGAAAGTGGATCAACTGAAGAAGGAGTTGCAGCAGCTGAATCTGCAATCTACTGGCGGAAAGGTGGAGTTACAGAAACGCTTACGGCAGGCTCTTGAGGCTCAAGGTGTAAACCTAGAAGAGCATGAATTTTATAGTGATGTATCAGAATCAGCAGCGAAAGTGGAAGAAGCTTCTGGATCAGCGGAAAGTGGCGAAGTTGTAGATATGTCAAAGTTCGAGAAAATGTTAATGGCGATGACGCAGTCCATTCGAAAAGAAATTGGTCAGAGCTTAAGTCAAAATATACTACAGATGAATAGCAATATCCAGACCATTCGAGAAGAAATCGGTCAGAGCTTAAGTCAAAATGCTCTGCAAATGGACCAGAAGTTAAATCAGAACGCGCTGCAGATCCAGGCGGTTCGGGAAGAAATTGATCAGAGCTTAAGTCAAAATGCACTGCAAATAGACGAGAAGTTAAGTCAAAATGCACTGCAAATAGACCAAAAGTTAAGTCTGAACGCGACGCAGATCCACGAGGCTGTTCGAACGGAGGTTGCCAAAATGGTAGATGGCCTCGATGAAAAAGTGACTGAATTACGAGATGACGTTGAATCATTCAAAGGAGAAGTTCAAAATAATTTTGAGTACGTTAATAAAAGGATTCAACAGTTGGAAATAAGTGAACCAACCACTCAAGCTATAAGAGAAATCAGCGCAGAGAGGCTTAAGGCACCCTCATTCGATGGAACAACGCCATTTAGTGTTTTCAAGCTCCAGTTCGAAACAACATCTGGTCACAACCGTTGGGATAACGAAAGCGCAGCTGCAGCGCTAATTGTGGCATTAAAAGGCGCAGCTGCAGAAGTATTGCAAACGGTTCCAGTGGCGGAGCAGAAAAACTACAAGGCGGTGATGGATGCCTTACAGCGAAAATATGGCAGTGACCACATGAAGCAGATTCACAGATTGGAGTTGAAAAGTCGTATCCAGAAATCTGGTGAGTCCTTGCAGGAGTATGCTGCGGATATTGAGCGATTGGCACACCTTTCCTATCCTGACGAGTTAAGTATCGTAGCAGAAAAATTCAAAATAGAGGCGTTTATTGACGGCATACGTGACTCAGAAACAAAACGCGAGACAATGAGGAGCCCGAAGACAACATTTAATGAAACAGTAACGGTTGCCCTCACGCAGGAGACGATTGCGTTGACATGCCGCCCATCACTGAAAACTCGTCGGATGGAGGTGGAGGCTGAAAAGAAAAATTCATCGTTCGCCAGCGGTAGCTTCAGCGGAAAATGCTACAATTGTGGTAAGCAGGGACACATGGCACGTGACTGCAAATCACGTCGTAAACGATCTGCATCACGTTCACCAAAAAGAAGACTTGGAAATAGGGTGAACGATGGAGAAAATGTTAGCGAGCAGCAGTCGTTAAACTAAAGAGAGTCAGTACAGCGGGGCGTGAGCTGACTCTTACAGATGATTGCCCCATAGTCTTGGTTTCGAAGCTCTGCCGAAATTCCAACAGCCTTACCATCGGTGGAAAAATCAACGGAAGACCATGTGAGCTTACTTTGGATACAGGCGCATCGCATTCAATTGTGAGGAAAGACTTATTTGAAAGACGACGAGTAACGCCGTTAAATGGGATCCAATTGAGAACAGCGACAGGAGAAATTGCGCAAATAGTAGGAAAAGTTACAGCGAGTATTCTCATCGGCAACAAAACTGTGGAACATGATTTTATTGTTGCAAACATCACCGATGAAGTTATCATTGGCGTGGACTTCATGATTCGACACGGGTTCACTTTGGATCTTAAGAAAAAAACGTTAAGGTATGCCAATGTAGAGTTGCCTTTAGACATTGGCTGTGGACAAAAATTAGCAATTGCAAGAGTCTACATAAGTGAGCGCTGTCGAATTGAACCCAATACCGAAGAAATTATTTGGGCCACAACAAATGAAGACTGTGGGACAAGCCATCTGTGGGTAGTGGAAGCAGATAAGAAAAATTTTAAGAAAGACCTGATTATTGGAAAGACCCTAGTAAACACAAGAACAGACAGAAAAATACCGGTGCGAATTTTGAATCCAACAAATAAGCCAAAATGGATGCAAAAAGGTGAACTCATAGCGCAATGTGAGAAAGTTACAGCTGTGATAAATTGTGAAAATGACCAGCAGAACACACAAGGTACAACTTTAACAAAATCGTCGGCCTTGGATGTATTGACGAAAGTATGGACGAAGGAGTTGTCTGCTCAGAACAAAGATAAAGCAAAAAGGTTTCTGCAAAAACATTGGCGGATATTTGCGTCCAAAGGAGAAAATAATGGCCGAACATCAGTTGTCAAACATCGCATTGATACAGGTGATTTTCAGCCGATTCGTCAACCTCCAAGGAGGTTAGCACTCGCTAAGAGAGAAGAAGTGACGGGCCTTATAGAAGATATGGCGCGAGAAAATGTCATTGCACCATCAGAAAGCCCATGGAGTTCACCGGTCGTACTTGTGAAGAAAAAGGATGGAAGTATGCGATTCTGTGTGGATTACAGAAAATTGAATGACGTCACTAAAAAAGACAGCTACCCGTTACCCAGAATCGATGATACACTGGATACGTTATCTGGAGCAACATGGTTTTCCACCCTGGACTTACAAAGTGGATATTGGCAGGTGGAAATAGATGAAAAAGACAAAGAGAAAACTGCCTTTAGTATTGGGAATGGTCTATGGCAATTCAACGTCATGCCGTTTGGTCTTTGTAACGCTCCAGCTACGTTTGAACGGTTAATGGAACGAGTTCTCAAAGGACTACATTGGAAGACTTGTCTAGTGTATCTCGATGACATAATCATCATGGGTAAAGATTTTGATGACCACTTGAAAAATCTGGAGGAAGTGTTTGAGCGCTTGGAGGCAGCTGGACTAACATTAAGTGCGAAAAAGTGCTCACTTTTCCAGCGTGAAGTCAAATATCTGGGGCACAAGGTTACGTCAGAAGGAATACACACAGATGAAGATAAAATAAAAGCTGTGAAAAATTGGCCACGTCCATCTAATCTTCATGAGTTGCGAAGTTTTCTGGGTCTATGCACTTATTACAGACGCTTTGTTCCTGGTTTCGCAAATGTTGCAGGCAGTCTACATGAGCTGACACAGAAAAATCGAAAATTTGAATGGAGTGGGGCACAGGAAACTGCATTCCAAAAGCTGAAAGAATTACTGTCTACAGCGCCAATACTCGCGTACCCAATACCCGGCAAAGAATTTGTATTGGACACCGATGCGAGTGGCCATGGTATTGGAGGAGTTTTGTCCCAAATCATCAATGGCCAAGAAAAAGTCGTCGCATATTTCAGCAAAATTCTGTCGAAACCTGAGAGGAATTATTGCGTAACTCGGAGAGAGTTACTGGCAGTAATGGAATGCGTGAAACACTTCCATAAGTACTTATATGGACAGCACTTTCTCCTGAGGACAGACCATGCGGCATTAAGGTGGCTACTTCAATTCAAGGATCCTGAAGGTCAAATCGCACGGTGGATAGAACGCTTGCAGAGCTATGATTTCACCATAGAGCATCGCAAAGGAAGCCAGCATGGAAATGCGGATGCACTTTCCCGTCGTCCATGTAAAATTGAATGCGGTCATTGTTCGCGAACAGAAAATAAAGCTGGAACAATTGATGTGCGCCTTTTGAACGTTTTGCCTGAAGAAAAGTGGACAAAAGAGGAGGTAAAACGGGACCAGCGCAATGATACAGATTTGGCAATTATAATTAAGTTTAAGGAGCTGGGTAGGAAACCGGCGTGGCAAGAAATTTCAAATGAAAGCCAAATCTGTAAAGCATACTGGGCGCAATGGCAAAGCTTGGAGTTGCATGATGGTTGTCTCTACCGAATCTGGGAAAGCGAGGATGGTAAAACTCGCTCAAAACTGCTGGTTATTCCAAAGGCCAAATTTAAGGAAATAATCGAGGATTATCACAATGGATCGAGTGGTGGACATCTGGGCATAACGAAAACCACAGAGAAAATAAAGAAACGGTTTTATTGGGTAGGATGCCAAGAATCAGTTGCTGACTGGATCCGCCGTTGTGACCAATGTGCAATTGCTAAAGGACCAAGGCAACGCACTCGGGGAAAAATACATCAGTATAACGTTGGAGCTCCCTTTGAGAGGATAGCCATGGATATAGCGGGACCTTTTCCAATCAGCAATGCAGGAAATAAATACATCCTTGTGGTAATTGATTATTTCAGTAAGTGGCCAGAAGTATATCCCATTCCCAATCAAGAAGCAAAAACAGTGGCAGACATTTTCATCAAAAATTGGATTTGCCGATATGGAGCTCCACTTGAGTTGCATTCCGACCAAGGACGAAATTTTGAGTCGACACTTTTTAAGGAGGTTTGTGACATGCTTGGAATACAGAAGACACGCACCACAGCTTTGCATCCTCAGTCCGATGGCATGGTCGAAAGGTTCAACCGTACTCTAGAGGAACATTTAAAAAAGGTTGTCGATAAAGGGCAAAAAGATTGGGATGAGCATCTACCAATGTTTCTGATGGCTTATCGGTCGGCAAAACACGATACCACTACAGTTACGCCAGCAAAAGCCATTTTTGGTACGGACTTAAGGCTTCCAGCAGATTTGAAGTACGGAGTAAGCGTTGTCCCAGAAACGACCCATGCTGACGATTACATGTCGCGGAAAAGAGAAGAATTAGCAGATATACACGAGCTTATTAGAAGACGTACTCAATTGGCTAGCGACAAGATGAAAGCTCGGTATGACCTGCGAGCAAATACTGAAGGGTTCAAAGAAGGTCAACTAGTGCTGCTACATAACCCACAACGAAAACGAGGCTTGTCTCCTAAATTACAGACTCATTGGGAGGGACCTTACCGGATCGTCACAAGGATTAATGATGTTGTGTATCGAATCCAAAAATACCCCGGGAACAAAAGTAAATTAAAGGTAGTCCACATCGAAAGGCTGGCACCTTATACTAGGGACGGAGAGACTCTTGTTCGGGACGAACAAGTTTAAGCGGAGGGCAGTGTAGCGAAATTTGGTTTATGCTAGAAAACTCTTGAAATAAATACCAACGAAAGAAAACTAAACGATACTAGCTAGCATAAACATACTAGCACCATCTAGCGGCAAAATAATAAACTGAACAGACAAAAAGTCAACAACCGAGAGAAATTATCGCCGTCGTACAACGTACAACGCCATCTAACATCTAGCATAATAGCTAGCTCAACGTCAGTGCGCCATGCGCACCATTCACCATTGTGGTGAATTGTGGATAGTAGTAGAATGCACGCTACAAAGTAGCACTGGTGGGTTGTAGAAAATGGTAGAATATACGCCACTTAGAAGGTACTGGATTATTCGAGAGAGTGATGACTGCAGTATAAAAAGGGTTGTCATCTGAGCTGAACACACAGTAGAATTAAACCAGCGAAGCAGTAAGCAATAAAGTGAATACAGTGTGATCCGTAGTAGAACAAAACAGTTTTCTATACAGTGTTAAATTAATATTAGAATTTGAACGTTAATAAAATAAACCATTTTATAACTAAATAAGTTTGTGTGTTTTTAATTGTTACACAATCCAGTGATCGAACTCAGAAAAGTGTGAGAGATCGAAATTATCGTCAAAGGGACAGAAATTTCGTAACAATATTTTAAAATTACATTTCATGAAAAGATACTAAGGTTAAGATTATTCCTTGTAGTAGGATGATGTATTTTTAAAAATAAAATCCAAAAGTGTTGGAGAAGTCATCGTACCTAAAGATTATTTTCAAAAACTTTGAAAATGTCAAAAATGTTGGTTAGTCTAAAATATCGAATTAGATAAATTATAGTATCTATTGTTGGCCGAAAAATGTTGACAAGGTCTAAAATAGTAAATAGTCGAAAATATTAGAAAATTTGAAAAAGTTTACGCAATCCTTGGGACTTTTCATTGCTTATCAACAAGCTTTGAATGATGCTGAGATATTTAATGTTCAAATCGAATTCAGTTTATAGAAATACAATAAGTCATATCAAAAAATAATATATATTATGCTTTCAATCAAAGAAAGTTTACTTAAAATATTATTCCAGAATATTTCTCAGAGCTTTGTTTATATATTTTCACCATCGAAAAATTTTCATAAAAAAAAAATCGATTTTAAAACTGAAAAATTCGCTTTAAGAGAAATAGTTAAATTCTCATCAATAATAAATCAGGCTTATTCTGATTTCGTTTTGAATTTGCTTCGGAAATGGAGAAATGGAATTGAAAGATTCAAAGTTTATTTCAGGATCATACAAAATGAAAATCCGTCATATATCAGAACAGCTCAAATTCGAAGTTGAAAAATAACACAGCAAATTTGAAACATTAAGCTTAGAAGAGCTACTGATATTCAAATTCAGATTCAATTCCACTTTCAAACTAAATCGGAATCAGAACAGGAAAAAATTTGGTAATAATACAGGCCTGCAAAAAAAAAAAAAATGTTCAGACTAAGTAATAAGACTCATCTATCCTCAAGATCCACGATAAAAAAATGGGGTGTTGATTTCGAAATACTTAACCCACAATTGTCGAAAATGTCATTATTGTCCATAGCTTATATCTGTGAAGGCAACTGCCTAGTCTTTAACAGAAAACAAAAACGGAAAAGATTTTTCTATAAAGCATTAAAAGGTAAGTCACCTATGCGAGGAAAAATTACAAAACCCACGATATTCGAAAGGGCACTTGAGAAAACCAAAACGTTTGATTAAATATTTGAAAGTAACACTTTGGTTTAAAATAATAATAATAATAATAATAGGGAGTAGTAATGGCATTTGGGTTTTGTGAAAATGTACTGAATCGAGAGTAGAAATGTACTTTTTAGATGCCAAAAGAAATATACTTTTTTCTTTGTCATGATCAGTAAAAAGTTCCTTATAACTAAAAAACTCAAACAAAATTTTAAATTTTTTACTATAAAAAAAAAAACCAAATGTCAGCAAACCATAACTCCAGGTTTCTAATCAGACTTCACCAAAACTTACTTAAAATAATAATTGTTCTTTTAAATAGTTCAAATGTACTAAAAATGTCCCGAAAATGTACTAAAAATGCGTCAAGTGTACTAAAAATGTATTGAAAACTTCTCGAATGTACTGACGACGATTTTTCAGCACACAAATGTACCGAAAAATGGACAAATGTACCGAAAATGCCACCACTGATAGGAAATAACCATATAAAGATAAACAATGACTCACCGGGAAAGTATACCTGCTGTAGCTGCGAAATTTTTGAAATTCACATTCCACAAATGTTTCACTATGCTGACTTCGATACCTGAAAATACAGTTGTTGGATTACTATGCAGATATTGAAAAGTTTTGATTGAGGCTTAAACAGTATAAGGATGGGAAAATTAAGACTTTCTCTGAGAGCAAATTAACAAACCCTTAATGATATTTAGAGCTTGTCTACCTACATTACCTCAGTGCAAGCTTTAAGAAATTTTTAAGTACAAACAAAAATAGTGTGACAACTGTGAAGCAAAATCTTTCATCAAATTTTTCAAACATCCTTCTCGCCCAGGATACTTGAAAAGTTAAAAGACGTCTACATTAGAGAAGCTACATTAGAGAATGCGCAATACAAAGTATATCATAAGATTCTTTTCAAGTTAACATGCAAATCATAGGATGAGTCGCTCACTAACTGCGTGGGTATTATATTTGACAAAATCAATAACTGAACCAGATACGTCACAGTAAACATCTGTGTGATTACTCTGGAGGCTTGAACCCAAAAAGCTTATGTTCATGTATACCGCAGTAATTCAAGCTCTTATCAGCTGCGATTTATTGAAGCGTACACTCAGAGAGAATGTCAATGATTTGTGATTGATGCAACCATAAACGCTTATGACTTAGCGCTTATGCCGAAAATGTTTAAATCGAAGAGAAAATTTTTGATTTTTATTCTTAAAGAATTGACATGGATTTAAATTAACTTCATAAATGATTTAAATGGGCAAAGTGTTTAATGTTTAATAAAAAAGTATAATTTCAACTATATTGCAACTACAAATTTCAAATTGAAGATTTTTATATATGAAGTAAAATTATAAAATATTATTTTCAATACTTTTTACATTCAAAATTAATTTGACATTCTTTGCTTTAAAAATAAAAGAAAAAAATGTTAATTTTACTATTTTTAACTTTAAAATTTGTGGCTTTAAATCAAGAATATATTTTTTCAATTTGCAATACATATTTCCCTGAGTGTAGTTAAAAATAACGTGTACAGATCTTAGCATGTTATATGCATAACTCTAACAGAAGCACTGTTGGAACTGGTAAATATATGACCTGAGGTAAATAGTGTTATTTTTTATATAAAAAGCAGCTGCCAAAAAATTACATATAAAATTTATTTATTTTTTTTTTTCAGAAGTTTGTCTCAAAACCGAAAAAAAGTTAGAGAGAAATACTTCAGAAATTGTTCAAATTTCTTAAAACTTTTCGTAGAAATAATAGCCCATATAGTAACTGAGGTGTAGATATATTTTTTTATATGCTTTATTTGTTTTTTCATGACCATTTTCCATTCAAATTTAGTTCCAATATTTTGCATCATATTTGGACTATTCACCATTTAATATTCAAACAGCACTACTGTGCAGTGGTGCCATGTTGCATTCTTACGTATGTATATGAAGTTGTTGTCGCTACTGTTCTTATCATTTTTTGTTGTTGTTATCCATGTTGTTGTCGCTGTAGTTCACACATATAACAGCAAGTAATAATAAAAAATAAAAACACAACAACTTTGGGCCAAATTCTAAGAAAAAAAAAACAACAATGATGTCAACGATGACAATAATAACAAAAAATACCATCGATGACATTATAAAGGATGATGCTGATGATGACAAAAACTCTAACAGCACAATAACAATAAACATAAATGTTTCTATAGTGGATGATAAGCATTGGAACAGGGTCGCGAGCGAGCATTGGCTTTTAAATCAATCGAACCGCAGCATTGTTAATATTTAGGTTACCAATATCAATGTCATCAAAAGTAGCAGAAGCATTCATTTTATCAATTAACGTTGGCATACACTGTTTATCCTTTAGATTTTTAATGTTTTATTTTTACCACAGACTTTTCCTATGCATTGAAGTGTTGTCTTATAATGGCTGTTATAGTAACTTTTTTAAGGTTGTACCCTACAGTTTTATTAAAAAAAAATGACGAATTAAAGCAATTTATATCATTTTATAATTAAAATGTGGATGTGATCTGTTTTCTACTTTCAATTGTATTATATTTCTTCAAAAAAAATATATAATATATAAAAATTCAACCTCTTGGGTAAACCCATCTATGTTATAATCAATTTTTTCTGCATATAACTGTAGGGTATATGTTGCTATCGCTAAGCTGCTTACTTTTATAGATTCTTCGTATCCTTTTCCTGCATATTTTTAACAACATCACAACAAGGAGAAACTATTCAATTCAATTTTAGTATCATAACCATCGCATTATGGTCGATGGGCTGCGCCGTTAGTGGTCTAAATAATTGAGCAGCTAATCGTTGAAAATTGTGGCTCAACAGGAGGAAAAATAGTTTTTTTTTTTTCAAAGTATCAAATTGAAAAATATTTTCAATTTGTTGTGGGCAAGGATGCAATCAAGAATTTTTTATTTGTGAATTAAATTTTATTAAAGTTATTTTTGTGAAATGAACTCAAAATTAGTGATTTTTTTCATGTTATAAATTAAATTAAAAACTCATATACTTATCTACAAAATTATTTCTTTGGGTTACAACCTGATAGTTTTTTTTTCGAATTAAATGAAAACACTTTGACTGCTTAAGATAACAAATTCATTAATTAGAAAATTTGCTTGTTGACTTTAACCAAAAATTTTCAACGCTGCTCTGCTTAACTCGCCTTAGCACTTCTAACACTCACGCTTTTTGCATTCAATAAATTCTCCACAAAATCCGCATAAATTCCATAAATTTTTGAAACACCGAGATTTTCGGAGAATCCATGTACACCCCCACTTCCATATTGAAAGTTTCTACACTACCGCACACCACAAAACTTTATGGCTATTCCTTGATAACAAACAAAATTGCGTGCCACAGATAAATTTGCAGTGATAATTTTTTGTTTTTATTACTGTTGCGGGTGCCGCTGCGAGTAGCATCATCGACATTCAAGTGGTTCATGGTTGGTTCTCTTGTGGCCTGCGAAACTTTTAAATGGAGGCGCTGCTGTTGTGTTCTTCAATCTCAGTTAGTTGTATTAGCCTGGAAATAAGCCACATTATTCTTTTTGTTCTAGCTGTAGTTTGTTGTTTTTTATTTTTATCGCAGTTGTAATTATTATTGTTGTTTGTGTTGTTTTCGATGTTGTGGTCTTGTGTCTAAGTTAGTTATGTTTATGTTGTGCTAATAGCGCTGATGATACTTTTAATTGTGTTGCTTATGATAATTACTGACAATGACTTCAACTTGGCCTCCGTAATATATTGCTTGAATGTTGTTTTTCCAAAATTAGCGTAATATAGTATTTAGGTGTGGGCAGTTAAACAAACCTTAGGAACGTGAGAAATTGTTATTTGATGCGCGATTTATTTTGCGCGAAAACATATTTGCATAACTAAGTTTCTGGCTTTTGCAGAAATGGGCTTGCTAGATGTGAATGTAGAAACGCTAGTAAGTTGTATACAAAAATTATTAAACTTAAATCATTGTATTCAGCTGGAGCATTAATCTGAATGTCGCGTCGCACCCAAGAGTGTATGAGTGTGTGATTTTTTTTTTGCAATTTTTCATACACTTTTCATATTGAAAAATATAAAAAAAATTTTAAAATCTCATGAGATAAAAAATTGCATGTGACTGATAAACAAAAATCTCATAAAAAAAATTACATATGGAGATCATTTGTCGCAAAAATCTCATAACATAAAATAGTTCTGCGAGAAAAATCTCATGTGGAAAAACCCTTTAAAAGTCAATATGATACTGTATTTATAAAAAAGGCACAATTAGTTCATTTGTCGCAAGAATATCATGATATATATTAGTAGTATTAGTACTTATGGAGATCATTTGTCACAGAAATCTCATGACATAAAATAGTTGTGCGAGAAAAATCTCATGTAGCAAAACCCATTAAAAATCAATAAGATGATGTAATTTTTAAAAAAGATACAATGGAGTTCATTTGTGGCAAAATATCATGATATAAATTAGTTTAACAAGAGAAATCACATAAAAAGTATTTGATTAAATACTGGGATTTTTATATAATGAAATTTTACAATGATTTTTTATTGAAAAATTTTATGAAACGTATGACATAAAAATAACTTGCGATAGCAATTTTAATTTGTTATGTTAAAATGTTATGCGATAGAATTCTATTGTGTTAAAATTGATATGCGCAAGCTAGATGCTAAGAAATAAAAAGAAATTATAAAATCCCATGCGATATAAATATAGCTTTTTGGATATAGTTTCAACTATTGTTCGAATTGTTTTGGGTTTCATTATAGATGGGAATTATTTAGTATGATCTTATTATTTAATGTCTTTTATGTCATATAATGATTTATCCCATGAGATCTCTAGTATTTTTTTTTATTATACGTCTTCTAAGGCTAAATTTTAAGTAATTGTTGGAGTTGGTGAAGTTTTCATGATCTTGAATTTTTCTTACATCACATTTTTGTTCTATAATGCATTTATACAATTTCATTTCTTAAGATTTTTGGCACTTAAAATGTTGATTTTATTAAATTTTCTTACAATTCTGTTGTTCCTAACCAGTTGGTGAATTATTTCATTGCCCTAGTGGAAAACTCTCAATACAAAAATCTCAGTTGTCGATCGAAATTGTTTTGGATTTTTGTTTTTAGTTTTTATTTGCATATTATTTTTATCTCATGAGATAAAATAATGTAAGGAGTTCTTATTTCATGCTATGTAAATCAAATGTTTTTATTCCTTGTGTCTTGCCAGTAAATCTTCGTATCAATAAGGAATTATCCAAATTGAAAATATAAAAAAGCTTTTTACTTACTGACCCTTTTACTCTCACAAGTATTTACTATCGTAACATTTTTAAGTGATTTAATATTTTTAACATTTTATCTCATTACATAGAAATTTTTTTTTGTTGCGACGTGAATTTCTGTATTATTTTTTTCATTTTATTTAAAATTTTTAGATTACTTTGTCTTATCTTGAGATAACTTTTCCTCAGCGAACAGCTAAGGCGAAAACTTTTATTAATATTTTATGCACAAACCTTTCAAAAACGCTGGCAACAAATGCAACTGGTAGTATTAAACACAGCTGCTTGTTCAATGCTTTTGCGGCGAATTTCTCGAAGACTGCGCATGCGTAACCAACGTAAACAAGCGAATTCACATAGACCGGTTTTCAGCAAAAATTGCAGCGTGGTCGATTTTTGCAAACTTCTTGCGCAGAATAATTTTTTTTTTTGCTTTTCAGCTGCTTGAACAGCAATTCCAAGCTGACAACAACAACAACAAACGCTTTGCAATAACTTGCAATCTCAAAATGTTGCCAATAGTATATGCGCCAGCGTAAGAAGCAGCAGCCGCTGTGAAGACGATAAACAACAGAAGACAAAGTGACGGTAGCAAACTTTGAGGTAGGCAGCTTCGATGAAGCTTCACATCAAGTTGGTGCGATCGTCAACGTTCAGTTTTATATTGCGCGTTCGCTAGTCAGGCAGTGAAAAGCGGAGTGAATTCAAAAATTTAAAATTTTTGCTTTAGTTTTGAACAAAAAATTGAAAAAAAATCTAAGTGACATAGCATTTAGAAAAATAAAACTGAGCAAGTTGATTGCGCGTGCGTGAGTTTTTTTTGAATATTTTCTGCGGCTCGTTTGGCTTGAACTATTTTTATTTGAAGCCAACACAAACTGCCATGTTTTGACCATAACAGGAAAAATAGTAACAGAAATAAAAAAAAAAAGAGTTAGAAACTCGTTTAAGTGCTATTTAGGTGCGGCAACTTGTGTTGTAAACATTTGGTTTTTTAAGTTTTTAGAAGATTTTTTTTTTCGATAACGCTCTGTGGTTTACGCAAGTCAATGTTTTTGACATATTTTGCTTCCTGACTCAGTTTTAATGTGTGTGAATTTTGAAAAAATTATTAATAATTTTTTATTTTTATATTTCTAACATAAAAGTTAGCAATCAAAATAATAAAGAAATTCCCAAGAAAAGAATAAACGAATATCTAAAGCAACAAAATTTTTAATATTTAAAATAATTCAACCACACAGGAACAACCCAAAAGGAATCCCCTGGTAAGTTTTGCATATAGAGCATAAATCTATGTATGAGTCAGTCAAGAAATAAAAAAAAAAAATAACATTTTATTTAAACAAAAAAAAAAAGAACAAAATTAATTCAGTGTCGAAATTTATATTTTTTTTGGTATTTTTTTTTTTTGAATATTCAGAACACGAAACTCTCTAACATAATCTCTAACGAAGAAAAAATTTTTTTTTGTTCCTATTATTTTTTTGAGTCGCCAAAAAGTTTTGTAAGATGTTGTTCTAGCAAATAAGTTATAAATTTTTACTTTGAGGCAAAATGGTTTTTTACTACTTCGATATGGTTAGGTTCGATATACTCCATATAGTACTCACAGTCCAATCTATTTAGCTGCTTTTTGCCTTAGTCCTTCGGCATATTTTATGCCAAAAACCGAACAAAAGTTTTTCGATAGTAAATGCTGTACAATCTGTATTGAAGAAATGTATTTAAAATTAATTTTGATTAAATTTCCCTAAGAAAATTAATTCATTAATTTTGTTGAAGAATTTATAAAAATAACTTTTTATGTGTGCACATGGGATAAGTTCTGATCGGGATATAAATTTTTAAATTCTTTGAAAATTTGGCGGAACTTAGATCAATTTTTTTAATAGCTTGTAAGCATAGTGGCTTTTTTTTGTGAAAATAAATGAATTGTGGTTAGGAGCTTAATTTAAGAAGAAATTTAAAACTTTTTTTTTATTTGAAAACTTTTTTCATTTATGTCTTAAATAAAAACATTTATTGTGAAGATTTTTTCTTTTTGGGTCGGATTTTTATTCGATTTTGGGATTTCTTACTGCGCAACTAACCTTTTGACGACCATTGGTACACCGGTGACCCTTTTAGCTTTTTCTGAAAAAACTAAGCAATCGATGTTCGCTAACAGGGCATATTTGAGTATTGAATGTTCATCTCTTTACCAACCAGACCACTCCAAAGTCGCAAAGTCTTATATTTTTCTCTTCTTTCTTCTTGCTGGAATATTTTGAAGTTGGGTAAAGCTACAGGTTCAAATTTGTTTGAAAAGTTGCTTGATATCTCTTTCTTTCCAAGAAAAGTTAGAAAAAAACTAGCACCCAATCTGAAGGGACCTTAGTGTCTCAATTGTCGTCAACGGTAAAAATCAAAGACATATTTAAATTTTGTTGACGAGTTGATTTATTTGGATCAATAATGATTTGCTTACGTTTTTGATCGATATATTAAAGTTAATATTTTGTGATAAATTTCGATCATTGGTGAAGCAAAATGGTTTTTTGCAAAAGCCACAAATAGCATTTTTTCAACGGACTTGTTTGAAGCAGACAATACATCTCTTACGTCCCGTTTCACTTTTACAGAGATAATGAGTGGACAGAGTAGCGATCGCTGCACTTTTAAATTGTTAAGGTCAGCCGCTAAAAAAAAAAAAATTTCGATTTATTTTTTTGAGATATGATTTTTCTTAAAGTTCAGACTATCTTGAACTAATATTCAAGGAGTAACAACTAAAATTCAGAGGGAGACATAGTTAATATTGCATTTGAGTTAAAAAAAACACGAAAAGTTGCATGTAAAGTTAAATAAAAAAATTACTATCTGAATTTTAATTGAACAACCATGAATATTAATTCAAGACAGCCTAAGCTTCATGAAAAACTATGGCTAAAAGACGTGCTACAAAAAAAAAAAAAAAAAAAAATCCCTTTTTTGGTGAAGATGGCCATATAGGTCCCACTATTTTTTACACCTTTGCAGGTAAAAATTTTTTTTTTGCAATTTTTTTGTTAAGTAATTTGTGGTTTCATAACACGAATCCGGTGTCAGATTTAAAAATTTCCCAGCGGTTGTTAAAGAGTTAAGTTAAATTGTTACATAAAATAAAGAACTTTTCCTTTGCTTAAAATTAAATATTATGTAACATCAAATTTGACAGTTCATAAGAACAAAAACTGATCTTATTTAAATTTATTCTCAAAACTCTTTCATTGATATAAGTATTTTTAAAGAACAAAAAACCTGCGGAACAAGATGGCTATAGTAGAGTTGTTCTATAGCTAAATTTGTTTTAATGTTGTGACATTTTGATTTTTTCCTGGTTTATATTTTATTCATATTATATTAAATTTGGAATGTCTTAAGCTTAGGATAATGATATATATTTTTTTGGTAGTTAGTTAGTGCTTATTATAAATTCAATTAATATGCGGATAAGACATTACGGAAATGCTTTCTTTTGGTATTACAACCAAGAGAAATGATTGCAATAATCTATTGATTATATAAAAAATTAATTTTTATTTCAATTTAGAATATTTGCCGATAATTTTTTTCCGACATTTTATGGGATTTCATTGAAATTTTATAAAAAACAATTTTTATGAAAAAAAATATGTAATGATTGCAAATGAGATCAGCTTTATGTAATGATTTAGAAAATAGCGCAAAAATGAATGAAGTTAGAAATAAAATTTTCTCCTTCCACTTCACATATGAACTCCACTATATAGTCACCAATACAAATGACCCATCAACTTTATATTTCTTTTTAACTCTTTTTCGTCTTACTATTTTGTTCTTCTTACCACATACAACAAGCTGCATGTATAACATAGCAGCTTGGTCAAAATGCAGCTCAAGGTCATCTGTGGCTTAAGTCGTCGCTTCTTTTATAGCTGACGCTGCATTTTTTTTTTTTTCAATTTTCATTGTATTTTATTTCAAGTTTTTTTCTTAATGTATTTTGTTTTTGTTATTTTATTTTTTTTTTTTTGTAAATTCGCTTTTTTTATTAAGAGCAAATAAAATCAAAACTCGCTTCGTTTTAAATACCAAATTTTTTGGATGACATCCGTTGCTGTGTAGTCAAAGTTTTCTTATTCTTTATATTTTGATATGCACCATTTTATCTAAGTTATAATTTATTTGATTTTATTTTCGTTAAATTTTTGAAGCTAATGAATTTTTTATGTAAATGTTGACATTAATTTTTAATGACGGTCAATATACTTTTACGTCATATGCGTATTAGAGATTTTTACTAATTTTTTTCTTTTTTTTAAATATCTAATATATGCATTTTGATTATTGCATTACGAGATTTTGAAATTTATTAAGTGTCTGCTGCTTTACTTTTAACAAATCAACCGAATCAACACTTGTGCATTTTGTGCTTTTTTATTTTAAGCTTTTTAAATCAAAAATAAATTCATTTCACTCTCTGCGGTAGAAATATACAAATTAGGGCTTAACTAAGTAATGTCATTTTATATTAATTTGTTTTAAATCAATACAAATTTCAATTAAATTTGTCCTTTTTTTTCATGCTATAAAATATATATTTTATGGTTGTGGTTTTTTTCTTAAATTAAATTTTATGTGCACAACATTTTGGTCAATAAAAATTGTTCAATTAAATTGCTGCGTGTTTTTGTTTACCACATGACAATCAAATTGCATATAATGAAAATAAAATAACTGGTCAAAGTTCTGGTTAAGCAAAAAAGTACGATAGGTCAAATGTTACACTATGATGAATTTAAATATTTTCAATGGAAAAAACCAAAATAATATTTTGTATATAATAGCTATACAAAATTTTATATATAAATTACTTTTATTTCTCATTTTGTGTGGCAGAAAAAATTTCTCTGTAATTTGTTATTCTACTGAATCGACTTTACTTGAAATTTAATGTTTTATTATTTCGGTCAATTTTTTTTTTGTTAAAATTAAACTTGTGACAGCAACTCCAATAGAAAGAAATCTTCTATCAGAGTAAAGTTTACAAAAGCTTACACAATCAATTTCTCAAAAGATTAATCATTATTTGCATAGGTTCTTTGCTATGTTCGGGAGTATATTGCACCGCAAAGAAATTCTTTTCATCAAAATTTGCTTCGACGTATGAAATGTGCTTTTTTTTCAACTTCTTTGAATAACATCAATATTTTTATTTTTCTCTGAGTTATCGTTATTTAAAATTTTCCAGTTATTCTGCCGTATTAGAACTTGTTGTAGATCTATTTTTTGGCCTGTGTAATATATTTCAATTTAAGTTATTTCGAAAAAGAAAAAAGGGAAATCGTTTTACGTTATATTACGAGCTTTGTAATAAAAATTTATTCTTGGGGTGTGGAGTACTCCAAACATTTTTAATTTTGTCATGTCAAATATGACTATTAAGGTTTTTTACATATTTATTTTCTTTTTTTATATTATGCACTGCGCTTATTAAAATAAATAACCATTAAAAAAAAAATTGGATTGACTTAATTTAAAAAGATCATAGCGCTCTTATTAAAGCCAAGTAAAAGTAACACATCAGCAAATTTCAGATTTTTGAAAAAAGTTAAACATTTTTAATAACGTTTAACTTCTTGTATGTACATAAAAACATACAAAATAAAAATTTTATAAGGATATTATTAAGTCAGGAAACATAAGAAAGTCAATTAAACTCCTTAGAGTATATGCACTTTTTGCAGTATAATTCATGAAATGTACCGATTGCAGTCAGCGCTGGTATATTTTGTTTTCCATTCTTTGTTCCGGAAACACTCAAAACATCCTATTTTGAAAGCTTTATTTTGTAGTTCCTCAAACGTTTCTTCAGAGCTTCTACCTGTACTCTTGCGAAGTTTGCTAGTAACGCGTTAAATGAGGTGGGGTGTGACATACCCCAGCAGTGTTTCCCTGTGAATTTCTCTTTCAATGTGAAACGTATGACTAAGTGTGATTGCTTTGCCAGTTGAAGCATATTTTATCGTCAGCTACTGAGAACACGAGGGCAGATGATTTACGTATGAAGAGAAACTTATCTCTGTTTGAAATAACGTGGGGTTTGTGACACCGCATCTTACTGACGATGGATTAAAATCAAAAGGGCTACGATTTTTTTGTGAAATGGTGTTGCATTCATATTTGTCATAGTTTTTTATATGGAGTCTATCAATGTTAGAGGATATCCTGTAATTTTTTTTTTTTTATTTAATTTTATTTTTTTTTATATAATGGAAAGATTTTGGATTTTTAAAAAAAGTTCATGTCTTTTTCATTCCATTTCATTTTATGTTTTTTTTTTACTTTTTTTTTCATAAAGGAAAGACTTTGAACTTAAAAAAAAAAGCATGTCTTCAGTAACTTTTTAACTCACCATTTTAACAAAAAAAATCAATCAAACTAAAAACATTTTAGCTTTAAAAATGTTTCTTTAACTTTTATGTAACCTATATATTTGACCTAATATAGTAAATAAATTTTTAGTTTTAATTTTATTAAACTTTTCATAGCACTTTCTATTTTGTTTAATTTCAGCTGTTTTAGTTTTTTATATCAAATAGGAAAAACATTTCCGCACCGCATAATTTATTTAATACATTAGCAAATAAAGCAATAGAGCTCTGGGCAGTAGGTAAACATAACAACTGCCAGCGCTCGAAAATTTGGCAATTAAAAGTAAATTTATCATATTTCATTTAGAAAATGTTATGTCTTTTAACATTTTTATTGAAGAAATGAAATTATTTACAGAATTCATCAAAATTTTTTTTTTATTATTTGTAATACAAAAAATTTAATTTTTTGGCGAAGTTAAATTTTTATTTTTAGTAAAGACAGATTTATTGAATGAATTATTGGCTATTTATGTAAATCAGTATTCTGACTACAGTGCTGTTTGTAATAAAAGTAAAAATTTTGCTTAAATTCTGTTTTCATTTTAATTTTAAGTTAAGTTGCTTATTGAATAACAGCATTTTTTATTTCTATTTTTTTATTTTTCAATTTTATTATTTATTTAT
The DNA here is from genome assembly GCA_949775025.1 of Tricholauxania praeusta. NCBI lineage: Eukaryota > Metazoa > Arthropoda > Insecta > Diptera > Lauxaniidae > Tricholauxania > Tricholauxania praeusta. The sequence goes on from OX459029.1 coordinate 157,929,231, forward strand.
TGCACAAATTTGCTTGGAGTCTCACTTAAACTTTGCATATCTTATATGAAGCAATCAAAATTAAGTGACAGCGAAAATATTAAGTTGAAATGAATATTAAAAATAATAAGACTAAGCTTTAGACATTGTTTTATTGAACAGTCATAGTCTAATGAAATATTACACTCAAGCACGTTAAGCTTGCTGTCATGAAATCACTTTTTACAATTCAGTTCGTATTTGATTTAAGAAAACAAGTTCATATTTATTATCAATAAACAAATTCTTAGATTTACTCACAGTCAATATTAATTTAGCTCTGAATCTTTATGCTGTATGAGTTTGACAAGTGTTTTTGACATTCAAATACCAAAATTCAATGTACAAATATTTTGTTGGTATGTTGCTTCAATATTTCAATGATAAAATACATCACATCAGCAATAGCGTGGCGCAATGTCATTTATTTGATCCAATTAAAGTGCAAATATTTAAAAAAAAAACTGAAAAAAAAAAATTGTCATTTTAAGCGCAAAATAAAATGCGGTTTAATTATTTGCAGCAAGTGGCCAAAATCTAATTAAAAATTTATTTTAATGTAAATTTCGATAAAAACCCGCAAAGCATTTGAAAATAAATTTTGTTTTTTTGAAGTAAAATGTACATTGGAGTTTGTCAAAAAAATAAAAAAAAAAAAATTAATTTAATTTAAAAAAAATTAATTTAATTTTTTTTTTGGGAACGTTGGAGCTCAAAAATTTACAACTCTAAGAAAAAATTGAAAAGTAAGGGATCGATGCCAGTATTTCAAAATTTTAAATTCTCGTTAAAAGATTAACAAAAAAATATACATTTTTTTTTTGTTTGTACCCCTTGTCTTTGAGGGGCTCTGGCCCCATTTAAACTCTTTTCCTTGAACAGAAAAATTATGTAGATTTCGGTGATAAAATTTTCTTCTCATCCAAATTTAGATAAGTTTTTTTGTCCAAAGCATTCCACCATGCCTTACACATCCAAAAAAACTAATTTTGTGTTAAAACCCCATGTTTTATTAAACATACTTTTACAAGTAGAAAATGCAATGCAGACCTTTCGAAACCTCTATTCCACATTAAGTTTTCAGTTTAGTTTCTGATCAAGAATGACCCCTAAAAACCTGACATTTTCCTGTTTAAGGAGGGAACTGTCTTTCAGTGCAGGAAGTTTGAAGAAAAACCAAACAAAATTGAAAAAAAAATAAAGAAAACAAAAAAATCTCATAATATTTTGACAAGGAATTAAATTGTTTTCTTAACAAATATTCTTATAAAGGTGAAAGCTTTCGAAACTTGGACGTTCTTGAGGAATATAAGAACATTGATTTTTTTTTTGACAAACTCTATTGTTTATTCAATTAATAAAAACAATATATAAAAAAAAGGTCAAATTGATATTTGTTTATTTATGAAAAACGAGTTTTATTTGTGGTCAAAAATAACTTTAAATAAAAATTAAATACCTACTCATTATTTTTTTGGCAATTTAAAATTTTTTTCAAATATATACGTTTGACACAATTTTTAATTTATATCAGCTACTTTTTTTTTGTGTTTGTTGGTGATACATTAAATCCTTTATTTTGAAAAGTTCACAACTCAAACATATTGAACAAATGAAGTAAAGTATAATTCATTGTTTTGTCAGTTGGGTGCAAGCATTTTTCTTAAAACCCGCATGAATCATCCGTTTGGTCTTAAATATATATAAATGATAAATTGGCTTCATTCTTTGTTATGAAAAGACATAAGTCTCATGTTAAAAAAATTTTTAAAAAAATTCAGGAAATGATACCGGTTGAAATATGTCAATGGTTCCGAATTCTTAGTCTTTTTCTTATTATAAAATACTTTAAATTGTTGATCTGAAAATGAATATCAATGGTGCTGTTCACATTATCACACATGCTGTCCAACATGGCTTGACAACATCAATGTTCGATAGTGTGAACTCTAGGAACGACCGCTTGACACACTTGTTGGATGGATTTCAAAAATTTGTGATTTTCCTGCTGGCTTGTCCAACCATATAACCTGTGTGAACTGACTGTCAAGTCAAGTGAACATTTTTCATTTTAAATAGGATTTCATGCAGTTTACTTTGATGTGGAGGCTCATAAATTGTTTTGCAATTGATGTTTGATGGCATGCTCGATAATGTGAACGCAGAGCAATATTAACAGTCACACATGTTGTCAAGCCATTTAGGACAGCATGTGTGATAATGTGAATCGCCCTAACTATATAATTTTTCACAAAATATATATTAGATAAATTGCTAATGTCATAAACTTTGCTAAAAATTAATATTTTTTTGAATTCGTTGGCACAAGGATCTTTTGGCAAAATCAAGGCAAATAAAAAATTTTTAATTTTTTAATTTTCACAAATTTTTTGCAAGGTTTCGTAACAATTAATGAGGTAGAAAACTTTTTCAATGGCATATATTTCATTGGTAAAAAAATTTTGATTAACTGTAGTTTTTAGGATATCAAAAATTTTTAAGTTTGAATTATGATTTCTTTGTTCAATAAAGAATAAATGCAATGCTAAAATACAACACAAGTTGGTTGAAATTATCGCCCAGTATTTTGCAAAAATAATCGTGTAAAGACTCGTAAAAATCAATTTTATTTGGCGAAAAATTTAAAGTGCGATTCTGAAACATTCATAGCATAAAAAGTTTCAGGGACGAATTTATAAAGAATTATTAACCACTCATTGAACGACTATTTAGCTGATGCAGTATGATATCATAGAATGACATTGCAGTCTGCTATAATATGTGTAATTGTTTTATCTGTAATTTTTGCTTATTATTTATATATTAATTTGAGAAAAAATGCAAATTAAATAAATTAGTTGAATTAAATTCAAAAGTCAACAATGTGTGTTAAACTCGATTGCCTTTTCTAATGCAACAGTCGACGTTGAACACTTTTTTATCAGCGTCAAATATTTTGGCGCTATCAAAACTTCAAGCAACGCCAGCCAATTAAGTGGGATTTGTGCTTAATCAGCCTTTAAAAAACTAGCCAAAGTCGTTTCTGAAAATGTCGGAAAAGGTTTATCTTTTTGGGTGTAATTCTTATTGCATGAGAATAGTTCATTTGAAGGAAATTTTATTAAAAACACTTAAGTACATTTTTAATTTTGGCGAATTTGTGCTGATATTATATTTAAATCAAATTTTTATTTATACTACCAAGTACTTGCTCTTATGCACATTCAACACCCTGTATTCAAAGCTGTCTTAACTTTAGCGCAATGATTAAGCACATTTTTGCATATAATTGTTGTTCTTGTTTGTAATTAGGTGTTTGTTTCATTAACGTTGCTGCTGTTAATGATTTTTTTGTTGTTGTCTTTATTTTGCTGATTTGGTTTTTTTTCTAAATTTAAAATTTGCTTGATTAACAATATTTATATTTTGTTATTTATTATTTTTTTCTGATTTGTTTTACTCTTCAACTTTAATTTATTGACCTTAGCTTATACTTTAGAATGCAGCTTAGTTGCTTGAAGTGGCAACAGCAGCAGCAACATCTAAAGCTGCTATGCAGGGTCAATGCTTGATAAAAGCTGCTTAAAATATTACGCTTATGCTAGTTTTATTTCTAAAAAAAGCAAACTTTTTAAGTCTGCTAACTGAACATATTGTAGATAAGCGACTTTTTTTTTGTTAAAAAAAGGCAATTACTCGATTTTATAGCAAAGTTTTGTAAAAAGAATAATTGTTGTGGCAATGATTTTGAGTTTGGTAATCGGATTTCAATAGAAATTCATATAAAAAAAAGTTTAATTTCAATAGCAGCCTAATAAAAAAAAAAATATTTTTCAAAGCTTTGCTGGCTATTTTACGGTATTGGTTTTTTGGCGATTTTTTCAAGCCACTTCACGAGCTTAAAATAAAAAAAATAATTCAAAAGGAGCTGGAAAAAAAGTTCATATCAATGTTTTTTTTTTTTTTAATGAAATGTTTTTCTATGCAATTTATACTTTTTTAGTCTTTTTTTCCTGACAATTCTATGTCACAGTGCTAACATTGAAAAGAAAAATATTTCATTTACATATAAAATTTTTTACATGAAGTAAGCGCATGCGAAAAGAATTTAAAAATTGTTGATTTTCATGCTTCAAGCAACAAATTTAATTGAAAACACAATGCAGTAATTGCTTCGTAAAATTGTTGCAGCAATTGTTAAAAATTTGCAGCAATTGTTCAAAAATTTGCAGTTTTTTTGATAGATTTTAACCCTTTAGACACTGGCGTGAATATTTGTAGCCCTTATACCTCAAGATGCAACAAAAAATAAAAACAAATTTCATAGAAATTAGTTGATTTTTAGGAAAAAATTTCTACGAAAAATTATTTTTCAGTCGTAGCTCAAAACTTTGTGCAGGCTCAACTGTGCGTGTAAGTGTTAATATATCTTTGAACAGTGAAATCTCATAAAGAAAAAAACCTCCACACAAATTGCCGCATAATAAAATACCGACACACACACATGCAGCACCGCAGTGCTTTTTTTTCTGCATTAAGGTCATTTGTCGTATTTGCAACACAAAATTGCGCAAATTGTTACAGAAAACAAAATGTGCGGGTGTAGTTGGCGGAAAACCGCATTTAATTTATTGTGCTAAAAATGAATTTTTTATATAAATTTTTTATATTAAACCAATATTTATTTATTAATATTTTTTTTTTTTGCTGTTGTTGTGAAGCAACTTTGTTTTTCTTATGGCAAATTGTTAATTAATTCACGCTTGCTGCAATTGTTGCAACTTCCGGTTCTTTGTGGTTCTTCTGCATCACTGTAAAGCGATTTTTTATAGACTTGGATGCCTTTTAAATATAGTATCATATTTGTTCCCATCCCAATTTTTAACTTCTTCACTTTAACAATTTTATATATATTTTAAGTTTCAATCAAAACATTGCTTCACAAAAACATTGGCATCAACAGCAATTTAGCTACTATGTTTTTGATTCACAAAAAAGTTATTTTTTTTTTTTTTATTGAGAACTTTCTGTAAAATATCAAAAAACGCACGTGGTCTGTTGCTTTTTGTGCTACTAAATATTAAATTATTTTTTTTTTTCTAAAAAAATGCATGTAAATAAAATAACTATCGTTGGTAAATATTGATTTTGTTAGGACATCAAACACATAATGATAAAAAGTAGCAAATACATGCAGCTTACATGATATTTATTTTAATAATTCTATATTTGATTTATGACACAAAGCTATGTATACTTAACTGAACATACAAAAAAAAAAAAAAAAAGAACATGCTAATTATTTTTAATATCATGGAAAATCCAATCAGTGCTGTGTTTTTGTGTGCTGTGTTTTTTTGCGTCATTATATTAGGGTGTTAAATAAAGTTCCTTATAGCACTTATATGAAAAACCTTCTTATTTCTACTTTTTCTAAAAAAAAAATAATAAAAAAAAAAAATTATAAATTTTTTAAATAAATATATCAGATATATCGTCATAAAATTATACTTGAAGAACCAAAATTGATTTTTCTAATGATTCATCGCTATAATATTTTGTACATGGGGCATTCAATGCCAACTCAGACACCAATTTACCAATCAGACACTGATTTATTTTGAAAGAAATTTTTATTTTTGAGTACCGGTTGAAAGTATTCTTCATAACTTTTTTAAAGTTTAATCGCTTAAAACGATATTACTATGATATTTTCAAGTTTCAGTTGTCATTTTTTACAATGTATGTATTAATTGATTTTCTTTGAAATTTTTTGTAAAAAACTATGAGATGTTTACCAAATTTTAGGTCTATCCTGATAATGTGCAAACATTGAGATCAATTTTTTTCGAATTTTGAATGTTAATATTTTCAGCTATCCATGTTGAAAAAATATCCAGATGTGACATTTTGAATAAAAATAAAAAATTTATTTTAAAAATAAAATAATAATAAATAAATGCAGAATCTGAAAGTTTTCAGCAATGATAGCTGAAAAAAAACATTGAAAATTTTAAATAAAATAGATCCAATCATTTGCATTTTATGAGACTAAAATTGTTAAGTAACTAAAAGTCTTTCACAAAACATCTTAAACAAATCGGTCAGTACATACTTTAAAAACTATGAATGAAGTTCATCAGAAGAACGTCAGCCTCTCAACTAAGGAAAGAAGGGCCATAGAATGTAGCCTTCGATGTTACAGAACTATGAAAAAAAAACTTTTTGTGTTTGAAAAAAAAAAACGAAAAGCTCACCTCATATTCGCCCGTGCTCACAAGGATTGGAGAGGTGTATTATGCTCAGATGAATCTAAGTTCAATTTTCGTGGATCAGATGGTAGGCCCAATGTTTGACGACTGCGATGCGAGAAGTTCAACGCGATATATAACATAGCAACAGTAAGGCATGGAGGTGGAAATGTTATGGTGTGGGTATGTTTTACGGGGAATGGCATTGGTCCAAGTCATCACATTAACAGAGAGATTTATAGAGACCTTCTAAGCACAGTTATGCTTTCATTTGCTGTGTGGGAAATGCCACTTGCTAGGACCTTCCAGCATGATAACGACCCGAAGCATACGTTGAGGCATGTAAAATCTTGGCTGGAGGAAAAACAAGTTAATATTAAGTCTTGGCCTGCACAATCTCCCATTTGAGAATATGTGGATGTTTATAAAAGAGAAAATCGGGGATAAATTGTTTCGAAATGACAATTAACTTTTTATTGAACTAGGAGAGTAGTGTAATGCAATTCCAAGTGATAATATTCATAAGCTCATAGCCTCAAATTTCTAGATGTTCCAAAGTCATTAAAAACAAAGTATTGCAACAAAATATTGAATAAAAAACATTTCGTGGGGTTTTCTTTTATGCTCAGTTAAAAGTTGCAAATGATTTGAGCACTTGAATTTTTTATTTTTTTTTTTTTAACTTTTATTTTGTCGTTTTAATACAATGAATGCATTTTATATTTTAGTAAAGCTTGCTTACTGAAATTTGTTTAAGAAAAATAAAAAACAAATATTACCATTGAAGAGAGTTCTTACATTCAAAAAATTCTGATAAACTAAAATGTTAGTTCGGTTGCAAATGTTTTGACCACTGCTTTACATTGTTAAATATGACGATTTATTTAAAATTTTTATGGAAATAAAGTTTTAAATAATTTTGAAATTTTTTTATGAAAAGTACATTTAAAAATAAAAATTTTGAAGAAAATAAATTAGATTTGGCAACTTATTCAAGAACGCGTTAGCATTTCTAAATAAAAAAAAAAAGATTTGGTTTTCAAAAATTTATATTTCTCAAATAGAAAGAAAATACCAGTACTAAATGAAAACGAACTTCCAAAAAAAGACTTAGAGATTCAAGAGTAAAATGGTGCTCGATTTTTTGTGGAATGTCCCATATACAAAGATCATTGTTACGATAAAATGTAAATTCAAAACGGCTAATTTTTCCAGTGAAACTTACTTTTGCTACTAATCTTTCACATAAAAGTATATCAAATCTTATATATCTGCTTCAAAAAATTAAGAAATTTTGTTTTTTCATACAGAGGGCGTGGTACCGCTCTTTTTTGTTGCAGCTAATTTCTGCACGTATCTTCATAAACGTACGTATTTCATTCATCTGCGTCAAAAAGTTGATGAGCTATAATGAATTTGATTTTTCTCTTATGTGGAGGGCATGATATCGCCAATTTTTCCCAAGCCAAACCATGCGAAGAACCATCCATAGACCATAAGAAACATGTAAAAAATTATGAATATCCCTCGAGTTTATATGTGACATTTTTATACACATAGAGCTAGAGCTTGAAAAAATGCGTTATCATTGTTAAAACTCATTATAAAAATGGAAAAACCATTGCAAAAACAAACTCCTCAGAGTTTTTGGTCAAAATATTACCAAAACTTAGTCATCAATTCAAATACTAAGCAACATATTTGAGAAAACTGGGACGAATGTGAACAAAACCCTACCGCATACTAATAGCGGATGTTCATACAAACTGCGTAAAATAATGTTTCATATGTGTAGCCCTTAAAGTTATTTATAAAATATTGCTATTTATTAATGAAAAAAAAAAAATAAATAAATCCAAACCAAAACCACCTTGAAAAATTTCCACTTTTAATAAAACGCAAAAAAAAAAATCTTAATCACTCCCTTAGCATAAATACACAAAAAAAGCGTTTTATATTTAAAACTAGTTCTTCAGGAAACAACACCACCATGAAACACAAAAACAAATCTCAACATTTTGACCGCTTAATTGAAAATCAACAAAAATACCAATAACAAAGCCAAAACCACTAACGATACCAAAAAAAAAACAACTCATCGCTTAGGCACATACGCTTATGCTGCGTCATGCTTAAAGCAGAAGCTGTAAAGCCGCAGCTCAAAGCTGAAAATCTCAATTTTCAAGAATGGCTTAAACGGTATTGTTGTTGACTTGGTTTTTTGGCGTTTTTTTTTATCGCTTGCAATTTAAGGTTTTTTTCTTTTCTTGGCGTTACTCACATTGTTGTTTAGCAGTTTTATTTTGTATTTCATTTAATTTTGTGTTTTTGTTGTGTTTTCTTACATTTACACTTTCAAGCTTAAAGGTCGTTTACTTTGGTCTACAATTTGATGCCACTTTTGTTTGGGTATTTTTGCGCATTTTACGTTTCAGACTTTATAATTATTATTTTTTTTTTGTAAAAAAAACTGTGTGTATGAAAAATTTATGATGCAGAAAAATTTAATGAAACCTTTAAAAAAATATTGCAGTAAAAGGTTAAATTTTTGTATAATTTTTTTATTTTCTTGTTTAAAAAATCAGTTTTTGTTAGTAACTTAACTTATTTCCTGATAAAAATTAAGCAAGAAAAAAAAAGTTTTTTTGGGGTCATTTCATTATTCGTATCAAATAATTTTTTTGTAACATTTAACACAAGGTTTTCTGTTGAGGAATATTGATTAATTTTGTTAAAGTTCATAAGTAGTTTCACTTTTTGAACAAAAACATTTGCATGCAGTTTTTTTCAAGTTTAGTAATAATAGTTGTGATTCTTAAAAACTTTTTCTGCTTCATAGTGAATTTAGTTAGTGAATTTATTTATTGAAAGATTAAAATGAATTTGCTTTATTTTATTTCTTGATATATAATTGAACTTATTGTTCAACAAAAACACTTAAGAAACATTAATTTAATAGAAAAATGGGTTAAAGCTAGTCATACTTGTTTCATTCGTTGCTTAGCGGAATCATCAGTTACCATTAAACTTTTTTCTTAAATTCATTTCATTTCTTAGCAACGAAATTATAGTTTGATACTGAAAGATAATTTTTTATGAAAATTACAGGAAATGCTTAAAATTTACATATTTTTTCCAACGTAAACTATTCATTCTAATAGTTCTTTAAAACTCTTTCAAGTTTTGAGTCTTGTCAAAAATTTCGTTAAATTTAAATAACTAAAGTCTGCTAATGAGATAGTGTGCTCAGGTTCTTTTTTCTCATAATTTTATAAACTTTTGCAATTATTTTACTGCAAATATATTAATAAATTTAAACAAATATTTATAAACGCTCAAGCGCTCTATCTAAGAACTTTGCATTTAATGAAGGAATCACAAAAAACTGATAAAAACTTTTCATATTTCTCATTAAAAATGTATGAGCAAAAATCAGCCATGTGAAAAACTATGCTAATTAAACCAGTGAAATATACAAAAACCCATAAGGTAAAAACGTAGGTTTAAATTAAAAGATTGTGCTGCCTTGTTTGAGCAATAACAATTACATGCAGGGTTAAAAAAAAAAACTAAAAAAAAAAAAACTTTTAAAAACAAAATCCACAAAAAAAGAGTAAACACAAAAAACCCATTCTGCATGCCTGATTTCATTGCTGTTACCAATGTTGTTGCTCTTTTTCTGTTGTTGCTATTATTTGTTGGCCTCATTGACCGGAAAATTACATTTTATATAAATTTGTAATTTTGTTATTGTTGTAAATTGTTCTGGTAGATATCCTAAAGCAAAACAAAACCCCAACAAAGAACAAACAGACGACGCGTCGTGCAAAAATTGCAAATATTATAACAATCTTTTTTTTTTTTGTGCCAAGCGCTTTGAAACTCACAGTCAGTGCACCGCTTTGAGGGTGTGAGTTCTATCAATGGCACAAGGGGCTATTAAAACAATAACAGTTACAATAACAAAAAGTAGAAAAAATAACAAAATTGCATTGCTACGAAAAAAGAGGAGCAACACAAAAACAATTGGCACATAAATCAAGGCAATAGCAATAGCAAACAAAGCAAAAGTTTTATTTTTCTCTAGAGTTTCGAGAGTCCACTTTGAAGTTGGCCTATAGCATGAGTGGTACTTTGAAATTGTTATGCATTTGTTTTTGTTTTTGTTGTTGTTGCAACATGCATTAACGTTTGTGTAGATAAAGGTGTACCATATAAGATTTAAAGAAGTTACATGGCACTAATTCTAAGCGGCCAAAACCCAAATTTTAGAATATAGTACAGCATGTCATAACAAGTTTAATGCTTTTTAATATTTTATTATGAGTTGCATCCTTCTTTGGCTATGATATTATAACTTGTGAATATTTTAGAATATTAATGCTAATTGAATGTTAATCATACGTTGCGTTGTACTAGCTTAAGCCTCTTATTAAAATAATGTTTTAGTCATACTGGATTTTCTCCGAAAATCAGAAATAGTAAAAATGATATTACTAAAGATAATAATTTGTAATTGCTCATAATCCTCCATGATTCAGTGCATAATCTTGCCTATCAGAGGATCAAGTAATTTGGTGGCCAAAATTCTTTGATATCAAAACGTCGACATTTAAAATAAATTTGACAAACGTTGTGGAAATCCAGTGGCTAATCGTGAACATGTGATGACTAGGGCAAAAAACAAATATTGAACAAAGTTTCTAATATATACCATTTTTCTGCTTCCCAAGCCTTTGCCGTCCGGTGCAATTTTTTTATTTAGATGAATATTGGTATAGAACAAAATCTCAATTGCTGTGGTCAACCCCAAGTGACCAAAATTTTGGCTTCACTTTTTTTGGGATATCTTGATTGAGTGATGTGCTATGCGAAGTATTTTTAATATAATATACATATTGTGGGATCAATGAGATGCCACATTATGAACAGAAGATTTGCAAAATATTACCGCTTGAAGAGTACGAAAACGTCTCAATGAATATATGTACGAGGGCGAATTGATAATGATCCGGTTTAACAATGAAAACACAGGCAAAGCCATTCCATTTTGAATTCAACGAAATTTTCAAATCGGGAGTCTACGGTTTTAGAATTTTATTACTTTTTAATGTGATCGGCGTGAGGCATTCCTAATTTTGTTTTACAGACTATGTTGTTTTTGGGCATCAGACTTTGGCTCCAATCAATTGCTTAGTCCAAATCAAAACATAACAAATTTCTGCCCACAAAAATTTTTTTTTTTTTTTTTTGATTTTTATCATTAATTTTTCAATGACGTTTCCTTCACATTAGCGGCCATTTTTTTTGCCTTAGTTTTTTGATAATCTTTATTTTCAACTTTAAGTTTTCATAAATTAAGGCCAAATTTTCGCCCACACCTGCCTTTTAACTGATCTATAGAAATTATTTTCTTTATTTACTACAATGTGAATTGAAGGTACCACATTCAATTTCTACGCTTCCTTTATGCGCTCAACTTTGTTTGCCTTTTCTTTTAATATTTTATTCTTTGCTAGCGCCTCATTTTATCGTTTACTACTTTTAATTTTATTGTATTACCATTGTTTTTATTGTTGTTGCCAGCATAGTTGCTGCTGCTGCAATTGCTGCTAACGTTGATGCTCTAAATGCAGCCGTGGCCAGGAAACGGAAATTTCTTGCTATTTCCGCTGTGGCAAAAAAAGCTTTATTAAATAGTGTCATTTCCCAGGGTGGAAGTTAAAGAATGGCATATTTTAATGTGATTGTTGTTGCCCCAGTTGCCATTGTGCTGTTGTTGTTGTTGTTTTTATTACCAGGAATCCTGATATAAGAAAGTCGTAATTAAGGGGAGACAGTAAAAAATGTTAAAGGAATGTGGATAAAACGTGACTTGCATTATTAACATGTAAGACTGTGAGTGTGTTTGCATTAGTATTGTGTGTGTGTGTTTGTGTTAGTGTATGTAATGTTACACAAAAGTAACTTTGGCAATTACAATTGCAGCAGTAATGATAATAAATAAAAGTTGACAGCTTTATATAAAATTTAAAATTTTGAAAAAAAAAAAAAATAATTTCCCAAAATTTTCTGCCTTTAGTGAAATTTTTTGTATGTGGCAAATGTGTAGTTGCATGAGTTTTATATAGGAAATATTCAAATATTCAACAGATACCGGACTTAAATTGCAATGCAAGAAACTTACGTGAGAGTCATAATAGTATAGTATGGCAAAGTTACATCTCTATATATATTCATATATAACAAATGAAAGCATTTTTAAAAATTTTTAATAAAAAACCACAATGACATCACAATTTTTTTCTGCCACTGTCATTATGACTTGTAAATTTTCTTTTTCATATCTCTGGAGTTCCTTTTACAATTTATCGACAACAAATGTCATGTGATCGTAAATGAAAGATTATTTATTGCTGTAAGTGAACTGTAATTTCCGCTGTAATTAGCAGCAATGATCTATGAAGCTGAAGCAAAGTTGAGACAGAGTTGTCAGAAGATATAGTAAAAGCAATTTTTCATGAATCAAATGGCTATATACAGTAGCTTTTTTATTTTTGCAAGCTAACACTCAGTCATGCTGTCAATTTTGTGACATTTACGGTGCATTTAGTGCTGGCTATTATTTTGCTAACTATGAATGATTTTAAGTGTTTTCAAAATGACTGTTCTGAGTGTGACGTAAATGTCGTATTCTAGGCTTTCGTTGTGGAACTAAATGTTTGTTTTATTAATTTGCTGGGAAATTTTGCATTTCAATTATGGGGCATGAACACTTTTTAGCGCAAAAAGATGTATCCGTAGTAAATTATTAATTTAATGCAAAATTTATTCGTTTTTATTTTATTTAGAGCGCGTATTTCATAGTTGTAATTAATTTTTTATGGAAAATTACTATACTGCAATTACAAATCAATAAACTGGTAGAAAATATTATACCTATTGTTTAAAAATACAGGTTATTAAGAGGAGTAGATGAGTGACTTGAAAAAAAAAATAGACTATTGAGTGACGGCATTCGCGGCCGTAAACTGAATGATGTTTTAATATGACAGCGCAGTAAGTGTTTAAAAGTCGTAAAGTGCTGGGAATATGGAAAACTGTTAAAAAATTTGGAAAATGTTTAAAACATCGAAAATTTTCATAAGTCGAAAAATGTTTAAGGATCCGGAAAGTATTGAATAAATTATGAAAAATGTTTTAGGCGTTGAAAAATTTTGAAAAATTCAGATATCTTGAAAACGTTGAAAAATGTTGAAAAATTTCCTATGATCTTGGGACATCAATTGGAGCTTCAGTGTACAATATTCATAAGATCTTGGTGACCAATTTACGTCCGATCTTCGAAAAATTTTTCAATTATTAAACTTCCTCCCTCCTGTTGAAACCACCATATTTTCCAATTGAAAATTTCTAAGCATCTCCCAATATGAAGTTTTTCAGAGAAGAAGATAGCAATTCTCTCTGATAGCAACCAAAGCCTTGAGCTCAGCACATATATAATCGAAGCTAGTAGAACAGTGCAAAAAAAGAGCTTTTCAGGCTTGGACACCGATTTGTCATTACTCTCATATGAGTTCTATGCCACAGGAACATTGAGGGAAATGAAAGGGCTGATGGACTAGCAAGACGTGGTTCCTCTTTTAACCCATTCCAGACTATTGGGTATTTAAATACCCAAAAGAAAAGTGCACTTTAAAAATCCTACCAAGTGACAGGTAAGATGTGTTGTGGTTCCTAAAGCTTTTTTGGGTAGAGGAAGCATTGCTCTGAAATGAATATTTTTGTTTTTCCGAATTTCTTTGATTAACCTGTATTTTTGTAAGGTAGAATTAAGGTAACATAAAATTTTCAAAATTTTGGTGGAAAAGCGATCCAGGCAAATTTGAAGACATAAATTAAAAAAGCTCGTAACAAATTCAAAGATCCTATGTGGAATGTTATAATAAAACCGATTTGATTGAATGAAAAGTTGGACGATAAATTTTTTTTTTTTGTCTTATAGAGGTCTATTGGGTAAAAACTTACCCATGCCATACCTCCGGTGTGCCGATAGGGAAACATTTCATTTTTTCATCAGCAACTTCTATTGATCCCTTGAGCTCCCACACCAAATTTTATCAAAATTGTAAGGACCCTTCTGGGACCACTCTGGAATGGGTTAATGAAGCCGCACTGGAACGTCTTTTCACTCCTCTCGGTTTAGTTAAGAAGAATCTTTACAAAACTGCAAGAAAAGCCAGATCAATCTGGCCTTGTTATAATAAAATGAGAACTACTTCCTTACTGTCCAGGAGCCGGTTTGACATCACAAGAATCAAAGCAACCTGAACTGGACACTGGGCAATCGGCAGGCACGCTGAAAGATCAGGTATCAAATTCAATTTTTCCTGCCGCAGTTGCTTGAATGCAAGCGAGAATGAATCACTTGAGTACTTTGTTTGTAGCTACCCAGCCTTAGCAAAAGCCAGGCTAAAACTTTTTTGGAAACCTTTCTTTAACGACCTCTGCAATATTGCTGAACTTGAAATCGGTCATGTAAATGTGGTATTAAAACGGCACAATTAGTGATACTTGTGGTTTTAAGCCTGTTCGCTTAGCCACCACTCTAACCTAACCTAACTTTAACAGCACGGTTTTTCGGAGCATTTTCTCTACCGTTTCTTGAACGAATGAAAACATGTTGTACACTCAAATACTGATCCATTTTAACTAACCGGAATGTATGTATATTATTCATACCTTAAAAAATTATTGTAATCTAGTACCTGCAAGAAAATGGTGTTAAATTTAAAAAGATACCCCAAATTTGTACATCTTTTATATAAAATTTATGCGGAATTGTTAAAATAAATCAAACAGAGTCAACAACTTGGTATTTTTTACTATTTTGTCCTCCAGTTTTGAAAATCTCATTAGGTTAATTTTCTGAAAACTTAAAAATTGTTAACAAATTATTCACTTTGGAAAAACTGAACTGTAATAAATTGCACATCACAACCACAAAAAAGGTTGGCAACACTGACCATTACTTATGTTCTAATTTTCACATTTTTTTAATTATTTTTTTTTTATGTTATTTTATTTTATATTTTTCCAATTCAGCTGTTACTTCTTGCGTTTTGTTTCTGCACGTTTGCAAATAATTTTCTGCTGAATTTGCAGCCTCATATTTTTTTTTTTTGCCATTACAGCGCTTACTCTATTTTAGTTGCTGTTCGATGCGGTATTACAATTGTTGCATGTTTTTGCTGTTACTGTTGTTGTAAATATTTGAAACTGTTGCGGTGTAATTGAAAATGGGCACAAAGGCAAATGAAAAATATAAGAAAAAATTTACAAAATATTCACAAAAAGAACTAAAACAATTATTATTGCTGTTGTTGTTTTTTTCGCTCGCAATATTTAACGCTGACATAGCAACATTTGCAGTGCAACAGAAACAGCTAGCGGCGGCGATATGCTGTTGGCAATATGTTGTGACAAATTCTTGTGGTTACTTACTCACTGAACAACACAACAACAAAAGCAACAATAACAAGTGCTCACATGTTGACTGTTGGCAGCTGCTGTTATTGCTATTTCTATTGCAACATTTGCTGCTGCTGCTGCTGTGCATTTCGTGCATTGTAATGGAGTTTTGTGTGGTTGCAGGTTTTTGTTACTGAGGTCAAATGTAATTGCATTATTAAGTCGTAATGGCACAAAACAATATGATTATAATTGATTTAAGCATTTAATTAATTAAACAAAATTCTCTTTAAAGTTATTGTAGTTCTATACTGCATATGGGTACTTTGAAGAAAAAAAAAAAACAACTAAGTTTATGCCACTCTCTTGATATACCTGTTAGTTTCTCGCCAAATCTGTCAGTATCTAGGAGCCTTGGAGAAAAACTCTATTTTGTGGTAAGATACATTATGGCATCGATGTCCATTGCAAATATGGTTCATTGATCATCTGAAGCACTTTGAATAAATATAATTACAGACTAATACATGAAATTTAAATCAGACTGCTCAAACTATCAATATACTATTATTTTTTAGTTAATTTAACTGAATATTTGTTAAGCTTTTCTCTTTAGAAAACAAACACTTCATGTCGTAGGTGTGAGTTTTGCACCTTTTAACAAGCCGGTTCAACACATCACTCCCTTTGATCACTTTGTTGCGCATATTTACATTGCAAATTTTTCGCTGAAAAAAAAAGCAACACTTCAACTCATTAAAATTCAGAAAAAAATGCCAATGTCCATAATTAAAATTCCACGCCCGTTCCCATTTTAAAAGCTTTATACAAACGATCACGTTTTACAAATTTAAATTGTATCATTTCAAATAAAAAAAACAAATGTTCACATGCCCATTAAATCATTTAAGATTACAGCAACGTCTAGACGTCTAATGGGTCAATGAACCTTGATGTCTAATTGGACATAAGTTGAGAAAAAAATATAACCCACTAATTTTTTAAGAAGTAATATTATTAATTATGGAAAATAAAGTTAAATTGTCATTATTTTTATTAAAGAAATTTAAATTATCGTGCTAAATTGTTTGTATATTTTTAAAGTTCTCCCATATAACAACTTTTTTCATTTTTCAGCTACAACGACAAAAAATACTCCAACATATCATTGACAATTGAATTGGCTCAACTTAACAACAGTTGCAACATAAACTGCAACACATTTGACATACGTGCGTAAGAACATCAGACAAATAGAATTTAGCGAAAAAAAAACTGAAAGGATAAAAAGGATATAAGTTCAAAGTAACAAATAACAGTAAACTTTATGCGACTCAACGAAAATTGTTGTAACTAAACGGCAATAGTGTGTGCATAAAAGAAACCAAAAGAGAGAGAGAAAAAAATATAGTGACAGCTTTTGAAAACAAAAATATTTGAAAAAAATTAAATTTGCTATTGCAGTAACGCATTCAACAGAAAAATACGAAAAATACAAAATATAAAAAATGGATGCCGAAACAGAAGGTTTACCACCCGTTGAACCAACACCAGCTCCTGTATTGGATTTAGCAGCGAAACGACGTCTCTTCATCTCGCAACCCTCGACGTTGGCCAGTCGTCGTCAGCAGGCAGTATGCGTGAGACGTGCACACAAAATGTATGGTAGTACCAAAAATCCAAATGTTGTGCTCGATGGACTAAATATGACAGTGGCAAAGGGTTCTATGTAAGTTAATTTATATTACTTCTTAAATCACATATTTAGTTACAACAATAACAATACAGAATTCAAGAGCCAGCCTTAACATTAGCAATGAAAAATTAAACGATAATTTTAGTGTCAGGTTTTGCAAAAGCTTAATCCTACAAGAAAAGAATATTTAACTTTAAAAAAATAAGTATGCAGTAATCTTTTTTAGCATAAATTTATTGATTTAAAAAATAAATTTTTAAAATCGGTTCAGAATATTTTGCTCCAAAGTGTTACAAAAAGATTTTGCTAAAGCTTAATTCTAAAAAAAAGGATATTGAACTTTAAAAAATAAAACATAAATCTGCAATAATCTTCTTTAGCACAAATTTGTTGTTTTAAAAAATAATTTTTTAAAATCAACACGGTATATTTTTCGCTAAAGCGTTACAAAGAGGTTTTGCAAAAGTTTTATTCTAAAAAAATGCTATTTAACTTTAAAAAATAAAAAATAAGTATGCAATAATCTTTTTTAGCACAACTTTGTTGATTTAAAAAATAATTTACTAAAATCGACTAGGTATATTTCGGGCCAAAGCGTTACAAACTATAACATCTAAGCAATTTTATATATTAAGGGCGTAAAGTTTTTGAGTTCGATTTAAAAATTTTGACTTCACAACTCCTTGTTTAAGCACCTGTGTATTATTTCAGTTGTCTTTTACATTACATTGGAACATGGGGCTTTGAGGCAGTTAGAAATTCGAGTACATGCACCATCATAACAGCTGAGTTTCAAATTTAACCTAATAACCTAAGAGGCAGCTCATTTTTATAGTGGGATTTCGGAATAAAATCATTTATACTGCACAGTACAAAAATTAATTTCAATTCAAATATTTCTCCCTTAACTTTTTCTTATTACGAAGACAAAGTACAGTGTGCGACTACAAAATCGTGTAATGCTGTGACAAAAAAAAACCCATTATACTTTAAAAACTGCATGGTCACTTAATTCCGTAAATATATTTTCTAGCAAACTAATTTTAACAAATTGTCAACTTTAACATTAAGCAACAACACAATTGAAGTTGAAATTAAAAACAATAAATTTTCCCATTAGCAAATGCCCAATGGTTCTCCATTTTCTAAGTGGCAAAACAAAACAGACAAAAATAACTTTTTGCCAAATCATAAATTTGTTTTGTTTTTCAACTAAATAACACGCTAATTTGTGTTACAGCATGATATTCATCTTAGGCATTTAAGCATTTGCTTACTCACTTCTATATATACACACATAGACAAACAATAAAAACACTAACTCACACTTAGGTACACTCACTTTGTCGTCTTCACTCCCGTCACACGCAGTTATCAAAATTAAGGTTGCTGTTGCCACTATTTTGTGTCAATGTGTGTGTGATAAACAGGTGTGTGAATTTTACCAACATATCAACAAAAAATTAGCAACAGCTTGTTACAACAACAACAATACCAACACTAATGAAATTAACACTCATTGTCAGACCAAAAAATAGGAAAAAACTTTTTTTAAGATTTTTCATTAGTTATGGAAGTAATCCGAACAGAGTTATGATAACTGCGTGGAAAAAACGTCAAAAGATCTCTGTAATAAAACAGCTCATTAGGCAAATGAGTAACAACAAATGTTTACTTTTCGGTTGTTGTAATCATTGTTTACCGAAAATTGTGAGTAATAAATGAAATAAAATTTGTGTTGAATGTCACTTTTTTGTTTGTTTTGTTGCCAGACAAAATTAGAAAATAATTGCTTGCGCATTATTAAATAGTTGCTAGATTTTTGAATTAGCGATGATAGCAAAAAGGCATGGCCAAGGTCGATATCAGTTCATCGTGAGCTATTTCATGGCATAAACAACTTAGAGTTATCTGCTTTTATAGTATCTGAGTAACTTACATTAAAGACGTGAATTTAAGCATTTTGCAGTTTTGTCTCAGAAAGTTAAGGCAAATATAAAGCAGTAACTTAGAAAATAAGAATTTATTTGAAAACATCATTTGTAATCGATTTCTTGGATATCGTTTAAAGCAAAATTATTATTGGCGAAATCTAGTGATTATTCAAACAAACCATCTTACCCATTTCCTGCAAAAAATTGTTGTGCTGTATTGTGCTCGACTTGTGCCATGATGTGGCGTATCTCAAAATAAAAATATTTCAACTTTTGATATAAGAAACTTGCAATAATCTGTAAACCATACAAAAATGTATGTGAAGTTGTCTCAGCATTAATAGATGATTATCAATATTTATTTACTGATAAAAATAGCCAAAATAATTGCGGTCGAAACTTATCGTGAAAACAAAATTAAAACCTTATTGACCGCAAAGCCCGTAATAAAACAAAATCACAAAATTTATTTGATTTTTATTTTATTTTTTATTTGTATGCATTTCGGTTCACAGCAGAGGAACCATCTTCAGCAATTGTCGTTAAGCACTGAGTTTAGCAACTTTGTCAGAAAATATTACAAAGTACTAATATAAAAGAGAAGAGTAATACAATAAAACAAACAGAACGCGAACATTGTATGTGTAAAAACAACCGAACTAAAAAACATAAATACAAAAATATCAACAAACACTTAATGTTATTTTTAATTTTTTAAAATATTAAAAAGAGGTGAAATAATCGGACCAGGCTCTAAATTCATCAGTCTCAGCATTATTTGATTTTCCAAAAAAAAAATGTTGTGCTGTATTGTGCTTAACTTGTGCTATGATGTGCCGTATTGCAAAAAAAAAAAAATATTTGACTTTTGCTATATAAAAATTGCAAAAAACTATAAATCATAAAAAATGTATGTGAAGTT
Organism: Tricholauxania praeusta; assembly: GCA_949775025.1. Lineage (NCBI taxonomy): Eukaryota > Metazoa > Arthropoda > Insecta > Diptera > Lauxaniidae > Tricholauxania > Tricholauxania praeusta. Next base: position 157,949,523 of record OX459029.1, read on the forward strand.
GGCCCAGAATTTGTCGATTATCGAAAAAACAATTGTTGTGCTGTATTGTGCTTGACTTGTGCTATGATGTGCCGTGCAGCAAAAAAAAAATATATTTTAACTTTTAATATAAGAAACTTGCAAAAATCTGTGAACCATACAAAAATGTGTGTGAAGAAAAAAATGTTGTGCTGTATTGTGCTCGACTTGTGCCATGATGTGCCGTATCGCAAAAAAAATTATTCAACTTTTTCTATATAAAACTTGCAAAAAACTATAAATCACACAAAACTATTTGTGAAGTTCAGGGTTGTCAACTTGAAAATGAGGAATTATCGGCCTTCGAAATCACAACAAAATTCGATAAAATATTAACATTTTTTGTGAAAAAGTTGGTTCCCCACTGAATGCATTTTTCGTTTGTAATTTTTTTTTTTTTTGCACTTTTATGCCACAAATTTATTATTTTTACGAATTTTTAACATTTGCCCACAAAATTTATAAGTTACAGGTTAACACAAAATTTAAAATTTTTGACAATTAAATTTAGAAATTAAATGGTGTCAAAATGAGCTAATTGTATGCAAAATTTCAGCTAAATAACTTTTTTTTTATTTCAATATGAGGTCTATGAGCAACTCAGAAAATGTCAAAAAGTGGAATAATTTTTTAAAAACCAAAGCAATATGCGCATGAAAATGTTGTGCTCCATAGTTAATGCATGAAAGATGAAAAATTTTAGGCTTATTTTCTTAAAATTTAATTTTTGTGTTATATACCGTCATCCACTCACATTTTTAATTACAATAATTAAAATTTGTAAATAAAATTCTCTGAAAAATGTGGCTTAAGTTCTCTTAGAAACAAAACATTTAAGTGCAATATAATCACACCTTTGTTTTTGTGAATCAAAAATTAATAGGGCGTATAACTCACTAATTCTCGCTTTAAGCAAACAATTTATTTCAGAGCACTTAAGCCTACTCTATAGCTATTTTTCATTAAAAATCTTCTTTTTTTTTATAAACTTCGCATGTTTTTGTTTAGTTTTCATCTTTTTTTTTTCTTCTCGCTTACAACTGCGTTATCTCTGTTCATATTTTATTGCTTATTTAACTGTCAGAATAACAACAACAACATCACCAACTAAATATAATAAAAAATAACAACAAAACTAACAGCTCGCATGTTGCTAATGAATAAATGAACAACAGACAACAAATGCTGACAACAACGACAATAGCAATAACAACAACAACAATAACATATATAAAAATTTTCATGGTCAAGCAACTCTAATTACAGCGGTTAACAAATCTTTCCGCTTAACAAGAAGCAGCAAGATGAAAAGAAACGCTGATACATTTACTCATGCAGGTAATAAGGCAGGCAGGCAGGCAGATGTATAACAGCAGCGTTACAATAACAAAACAACATAACGAGTTTATTGAAACTGTGGCAGTCACATAAAAGTCACTTGGTAACTCTGTCACTATGCAGACAATGAAGCGAATTCGTTGACTTGGCACTACTACATTTTGTTGTGCGAGGTTAGGTCTAGCGAGTGTGTGGAATAGTTTTTTTTTTTTTTCTTTTATAGAGATGCCATATTTTCAAGATAAGCGCAGTAAAAAAAATGAAATTTTCTTATTTTTTAAGAACTTTATTTACTTATGGATTCTGAACTGTTGTTATATATATATAAGGGTCAAAAGTTGGCCTTGATTTCAAGGTAGCTGCATAAGAAAAAACTTGATAGGCATGATTGTAACCAGTATTGTTGCAGATTTGCGGAAGACGTTTACAGTGGGTTAGATCATAAAATCAATATCGATAAATATGCTCAATAATATTTAAGTAAAATTTTTTGTAATATTGATTCCGCATCGACTTTAAAGATTTGTAATTTTCTAAAAGTTGGCTTTATGTAATTTTCTTCTTTATTTATAAGACCTTGGTATTTCCGAAGTAGATTTTAGTTACATTATAGCGATTATGGAATCAAAAGTTAAAAGCCCCATCAACATGTTAACTGTTTATGTTAAAATAATTGTATCTCTCTTGTAAGAAATTTCTGTACTTTAGCTTATGCTCAGTTTCCTGTAAAAGTAAGAAATATTACGTAGCGGCCATTACTTAAACTTTATATTACGTTTAAGCTCACATTCATAAGCAACAATGTCAAGTATATGTTTGCGCCAAGTTAGATCGAAGTTAGGATAAATATTTAATTTAAATTCTTTAATTAAAAAAATTAGCAACTAAGCATACGTCACATTTGATCACAAATAATTTAGATTGAATTCAGAAATTCGAATGAGCTCATTATTAAATTTTATTCTATTTGGCTGTTATTCTTAGTGGTTTCTTAAATAAAATACACACTGCTAGACTAATATTTTTTCACACCGAAAAATCAGCAAACTTTTTTGTTAAAACGTTGAATATATACTAATATATTATTAAACAACTTGAATAAATAAATACAAATTTCACAGACATATCGACGCTAACTAGCATCGAAAGTGATAAAAAAATACTTTTCAACTCTTGAAAAATATATTTTTTGAGGCTTCTCATTCACTTTATTATAACTGCACCTAATTATTACCTCAAATAATATTTAAACTTAAAACTTAAAAAAAAAGCTTAAAACTGACCATCACTATAGATATGATTTCTCAAAACTTTTTTAACTGCTCTACAAAATTTCCACATATGCTTAAAACAAATTTTCACGCATGACTAAAACTCAATGTCAGTCAATTATATTGCAATAAGGTATTGTATAACAAGCTGCATAATTTTATTTAAAAAAAAAATTAACAAAATACTTAAAAGTTTTTCTTCAAAGCCACGTAAAAAAATGTCATTTACCTTAAGTTTGAAAAAAAAAAAATAATAATGAGAAGAAATAAAAAACTGAAAACAATTTGCCCTACTAACATTGACCCAAACGACGCACATTCAATTTTAACTCTGGAATTCAATCCAGTTTCAATCACAAACAAATACGCTCATACAGCAGTAGCAGCAATATCAAAACAAACAAGCAACTGTTGCTGGCAAACACGTTTGAACATGCTAAAATGATATAAAAAACCGTCAAAGTTTTTTTTTTTTTTTTTTTCACATGAGACCAAAAAACTGATGCTCCTTTCAAGTGGGTCAATGTCAAAAGTTAGTACGAGTTTAAGCAGCTTAACATGAAAATCGAGAAGAAGCAGCAAGCAGCTGCAAAAGAAGTGAATAGCCAAAATAAAATAACAAAATTCAAGCAAACATTTAATTATAATCTGCATAAACAAAACTCATTCACATATGCATACATACATAGGCCAATGTGCAAAGATATACGAAAAAATTAACATACTTAGGTACATAGTGCAAAAGCTGATGTAGGCAAATAAAAATATGCAAATTGTTTTTATGATATTCTTTAAAAAGACACACCTTTTCGATTTTTTTGTTAAAATTAGACAAATATTTTCTTATGTGCTTATGTCGATATCACAATTATCTGTGAAGATGGGGCATTGAAACTTCGCGGCCAATGGTCAAAATTGTATATTTCTTTAGATTTCACAAAAAAAGCAAGAAATATTAACATATAAACAGTGAAAGTAACATCGAAAGTGATTTAAATAAATCTGAAGCTTTAAAGAATATAAATAATGTATTTCTTGAAACAATGAACTACAATTTTACTTAAGTTGACATAAGAATACATAAAGCCAATTTTTCTAACATTTTAATTAGAGAAGTCTTATGAGTAAGGCAAATGTTGACAAAATCAATTAAAATGATTTATCACTGAAGAAAAATGAAAAAAAAAAATTGCTAAAATCTTTTCAAAGAAAAATAGTATGATAAACAAATTTTTTCATTGCCTATAAAAGTATCCAAAGTAAAGTACATATTTAGAATTATAAATATAATTAGAGCTTAATATGGAAAAAGGTAAACAAATTCCTAAAATTGTTTTCAATTTTCATTTTTATATTAAAATTTTCCATACATAAATTAATTAGCAGCCCATGTCCATCATTAGCAAAAATATTATCTACAACAATTAGCTGCAACCAATTAGTGACCTCATTTGTTGTAAGTAGTACCCACTTTAAAAAGCTTAAGTTTGCAATTTTAAAAATAACATCAGTAAAGGTGCTACAAAAGCCTTAAGCTACTGAGTGTTTGTATAAACAGAAAATAAAGCTCCAACCTAAGCAGAAAAAAATAAAAAAATCAATTAAAATACTTACTAATTATTACATTCATGAATGGAAAAATTGAAGAAAACTATGTTTTATAAATTGCTGCGTACAGCTGAAAAAAAAAAAACAAAATCCCCATTCAATAGCAATAATTAATTGCGATTTAACGTAGACCTTGTGCAATAATTCTAGAGCACAAGAGCAGTAGAAGAGAGAAAGCTGCTTTTAAAAATCCACTTAACGCCATTATGACTAACGTCGAGTGGTATTGGCCAGATATTGTGATAGATACATAATTTTCTAATTTTTTTTATTTTTTAAGATTCTATCATTGCGCTACAAATTGCCAGTTATTTACTCGTAAATACTTAAATAAGAATTGATTGCATTAGAATAATTATATGTCTGCCACTGATGTAAAGTAGCACAGGGCACACCAGGTGGAATTGAATATTTCGCATGTCTTCTATTTTTTTTTCTTGAAAAAAGGTGGCGTTCAACTTTATTTTATTTATTTATTATTTATGAAAAAATTAATTTAATTAATTTATTTATTATTTATGAAAAAATTAATTATCAGAATATTTGGTAAAAAATAATTTTGACTTCGAAGTTCCAAGCTACATCGGAACTGCAATATTTTATTCCGTAGTCTTAAAATTACATGATATTATTTATTAATTTTAATTTCACGTTTTCACTACACATTGAAAAAGAGTTTGAAACTCAGCTTTGATGCAAGTTAGACTATAGAATTATTTATTATTTTTTAAAACACTATGTGCAATTTAAAAACACTTAGTTCTAACAATGGCCGCTTAGTATAATTAGTTTTTTCGTATAAAATAAAATAGAAAATAAATTGAAAGTTCGCTGTTTCAAATACTCTTTGGTAACTAAAAGAAGCTTCAGTTCCATGCAATTTATATAATTTTTTCATTTATCATTGTGTATATTCAATAAAATATATATCTCTGGAATTAATTTCACTAGATATCAATCATTTTTGATAGATTTTTTATTTTGAAAAATATTTTTGTAGAATACAAATTCTTAGAAATTTCTTATTATCCTACACTTTCCTAACTTAGCAGATTTTGTTGTATAACGTATTGTATTGCATACTTTTAAGACACCCTAATATTATTTCATTCAATTGTCGGATTTTCCTCATTACATGAAACGTGAATAATTAAATTTAATTTCATTAATTTCATTCCAACAATATTGACCTCTGCTGACAGTCTAATTGAAGTGATTTTTCATTGTAACATCTGATTAGGGTTCAAAAAGCAGCACCTTGTGAACTGCAATAAAATTCTACATTAACTTTTCTAAGTAGTCTGTGAGGTTTTATGATCTATCAATGCAGGAAGTCTTATATGTTTTCATTGGCAAATTATAATTATAGTAAATTTAATAAAATATCAGTTAATGACTTGATGTAATTAGCAGTGGTGCTTATAAATGATGTAATTGAAAATTTGCAATTACTGAATAATTACTGATTTATTGCTGAAAAAAAAATAAACTTGATTTCAAGTTATGACTCTAAGATTTCAAGTCACAAGTGTACTTTAGAATACAACTTATAAATTGAAAAATTTTAAATATTATAACTAATTATAAATTTAATTTCTTTACATTCAACTTTGATTTTATCTAATTCTTGATAGAGTTATTGATAAAATAATTGCACTTGTCTAAGCTCATCGTTGCTATTTTCTTAATTCAATGAAAACTTTTTTTTAAAATATTAATTTTAAAATCAACAATTAATTTTTTAATAGAATTTTCATTATGACGACACCAGTGCTGTTATTATATGCGGCCAATAATTAAACATAGAAAATTTTTAGGAAAAAATCATACTAATGATTGTATGTCAATACATTTTTTGAAAATAACATCAATGCCAAAATTTTGGGAGCATTAAAAACATATTATTAAATGTTGCTCATACGTCATTTAATTAAACTTAAGAAAATGGTTGTTTATATTTTTTTTATCTGAAAAGAGCAATAGTGTATCACACATAGTAATAGCTAAGGCATTAAAACGCTGAAAACATAAGTAATTTAATGTAATTTATTACCCGAACTTTATAGAGTCAATGAAAAATCAGTTTAGTAATTAACAAATAATTGTTGAAATAAAATTAACCAACAGTTCTGTCTAATTTCCCAAAAAAAAATTTTAATTTTTTCTTAAGCGGCCATCAATCAAAATTTAAAAAAATATTTTGGAGCAATAAAATTCATAAGCGACACATGGATTTACTCATCGTAAGCGGCATCAAAATTTAGATATGACTGTTACAAAAGAAAGCCGATATAGTTTTTTAATGTTACTCATACGTTACTATTCCTTTTTTTACATCATTTGGATCACCTTGTCCTTTATTTTCAAGCATTTTAATGTTGCTCTTCCACATATTGACTTAACTATGCTGGCAAACTTAGGTCCTATCAGGTAAGGATAGCTTCTTACCCAGTGTATAATTGCACTAATTGCAACTAACAAAATTAAGTAAATACATTCACTGTATTTTGCATTACTTAAAGCATTTATTGGTGAGGCCATCCTTAAATTTGCTGTATTTTAAAAGTGCACTGAATTCCTTTATTCATGCTTAAGGATGTTGGTCATTAATTGCTTCAAAACTTAGAGTTTTATATTTTAAAAAAAAATGTGTTCTTCAAATGTTACTCATACAACATATTAACATAAATTATGTTTATCTTCTAAATAAATTAACTTAAATATTTTATTTTTAAATAGCTTCATTTATTCTCCTCAAAAGTTTCTAATATGTATAAAGTAGATACGCATGCGGTGATATATCACTTCAACGCAAAAAAAAAACAGCAGGGTGAGATAATTATAAAAAGCATTTTAAATTAATATACCTTAAGGTTTATTAAGAAAACAAATAAATCTCTTCAGAGTTAAGTTAATCCCCATAGTTATTACGCAAACACAATTTACTTTTAACAACGTTAACTTCATTAAAAGACCAAAAAACATAACTTTTATTTAGCGGCCGCTTGCGTTAAAAAAATGGTACCTTTTTTCTTTTGTAGCCAAAATGTAAAATTGTTATGGCTAAATGATTGCCCATTAAAAATAAAATCTGTCAAGAGCGATTTGAAAGCTTATGAACTTTTATGCGTAATGTGAACATTTAATTAATGACAACACAAGAAAGTCATGCGTAATGAAAATAAAATGAAACATAATTAGAAAAACTTCCAGTAAATTAAATTTTTAATATAAAAATGCTGCACATAAATATGATTTGGAATATCTTAGCACATTAACTTAAACTGAGTCTTTTTGTTGCAACATGTCGTATGAGTAACATGCCTATGCGAACTCTGTAAAGTATGTTAGTTATTGTTTGAGCTTTAACTTTCATTGACAACTTTAGCTGCAAAGTAATCCTTTTTAATACCACCAACACATGCGCACATTGTCAGCGTATCCCCCATTTAATTGGTGTAATTTCCTGATGCGCACAAAATCTCATGTAATAAAATTAAATTGCACACAAAATTAAAGCGTCTGTTGGTTGCGTGTTTTATTTGTTGAAATAATTACCACTTCGAGACAACGGACAGTGCACATAAATCGTTTTTCTTTCGTTGCGTTGCAATTTTGTTGTTGGTTGTGTTGTATTCCATTTCCGGCGACTGCAATGTTGAGTTCCGCAAGCTAAGCGCGCAGTTCAGTGATGTTCAAAGAACGCACTATCCTTACAAAGGATGGTGTCGTTACGCCGTTTAAATTGTTGTTTATCACAATTTCACGCATTTGTCTAGCTGAATGGGTTGTCTTTCAGCTGCTTGATAATCAGCTGTCCATCAGTCTACTTGTAGTATGTTGCATTCATCCGTTGTTCTTGATCCATCCAACATTTTCAATTTGACGCAATGTGCAAAGTTGCTGCATATCCGTTTTGATTTTTCCGCTGTGTGTAGGTTGGCTTAAATTGTTTTCACAGTTTATTCCTTCGTCCCTGATTTTTACTTAATTAACTTGAGCAGCGTTGAGTTTTTACAGCTAGAGCTGCTGCTTTTGGTTTGCTATTGTTTGTTGTAGCGCAATCAAATTGCTGTTAATTTGCAACGCACATCAAAATGTCAGCAATGTGGTGTTTCTGCTGTTGTTGTTATGGTGTTGGCTGTTATGATTTTTTTGCAGTAAATGAAAGATGATCAGAGAGTTACAGAATTCAGAAAAAAAGTTACCTAGGGCCGAAGTAACAAGATGCTTGAAAAATATTCTATTCTATTCTAATATGTATGAATGTAGCGCTAATATCAAGAAAAAGGTTAACCTGACGTATGAGCAACATTTTATTTCTGAGGTTTAAGTTTCAACATTTCCTCAATTATTACTATTAATCAATTTGACCATAAGGTTAATAACATTTTGAAACGCAAACATGGCTTTTTCATTAATTTATATGAATATTTAATTTTTATTTTATTTTCCTCCGCCTTTTTTTGTCAATACTCTTCATTTTTGTGTACTTTATTCAATACACAGAATTGGTAACGCAATTATGTGCATGTGGTTAATTTTAAAACAATTACACACTAGCATAAACAGCTGCGCATTTGGTAAATACACATACACATTTGCACTCAAATATACACACATACACACAAAATGTTGACTACCTGCACACAAGGCTGGGCATTGCAATTATTGAGAAATGAAACAGCAGTAACTGTCGCCACGCTTAAGATGAAATAAATGAGGATGTGAAAATTTCACAGAGTCATAAATTATTATATGCTTACATTTCAGTTGATATACATATATAATGCTTTCATATGTGCGAAATATTTGCACATGTAAGCATGTGTACGATGTAAGGTGGGCATTATTACAAAGCTTTCAGCTTAAGATCTTATGATAAATTAAAATAAAGAAACTTAGATGTTGACAAGAAAATGTGGTCTTTATAAACGGCAGCCAGTGATATAATTTTGAAATTTTGTAGCATAGAAAAAGTTAGTAATTTTACTAAAACATTTGAGTTCTATATGGTATCGAAGCACGGTAGATTAACTTTTTATAATATCTACAAAAAATCTGCTTTTCTAAATTCTTGTATGTATTTGATTTGACTGACAGTATTGCGTGTGAAATGTGCTTAATTATAATGGAAATAAAATTATTTTTAAAACTAAGCCGCGTGTATCTTAAGTTCGATACAACTTAGACTTTATTTCTTAAATACATCAAATCTATATTTGAGTATTATAAAGCATTAAAATTTTTTCTATGTGGCCGCTTGGAATTGTCAAAAGAAATTTTTATTTTTTAAGCAAAACATTTGAGCTGTAGGCTGTAATGTAGCAGTGACATTGACAAAATCTCTACATGTGCATCAGAAGAAAATATTTCCCTTGATAATCAATATAATCATAATTTTCATAGAACAACACATAGTTTCGCTAGCAATTTTGCAAAAGTATCTTAGCTTCGATGCTAATTAATACCTACACGTCTTCATCAATAACTTTTTCTATGAGTACTCTAAATTAAATTTAACTTTGACATGTGGCCGCTCAGAAAAATTGACATTCGCAGAAGCTTTTAAGTTATCTTATCTTTTTGTTGATAAAACTGTAGCAATTTTAACTTTTTTTTTTATTCCTCACCACGTGGGTGACCACAAGTTGTCAAGTAAACATTGCACTTGTGCAAACAAAGGATTACTTTATTTAAAGTGAAAAATATTCATACACATACTTATATATGCGTCGCTGTATATGAAGAAAAAAAAAATATTTATAATATGTAAAAATAATTACATACGGCTGCAATTGCATTAATGGTATACGCGTTTTATTCTTTAATTTATTATTGTGTTGTTGTTTTTTGATGTTTCATGTACTCACGAGGTTTACTTTTTTACTTGTAAAATAGACTCTGTAAAAATTAATTTTAATTTCATTATATCATTGCAACAGAGAAAAGAAATTAATTATTTTTATGCTCTTATGAAGCAGCTGTATTTAATCTTCTTTATTTTCATTATACTCGTTAAAACTTAAGAATCAACATGTAATAAGCCTCGCTGGAGGTTAAGTTAAATTCTTGAAATAAACATGGACCATTTAAAAATTTGCATATATTTTTTACTTAAAGAAAAAAAAAATAATTATGATTGTATCAACTTGGTACATTGAGCTTGAAGAAGGATTCGTTTTAGTGCAGGAAGAATCACCAAGAAATTTGGTATTGGCTTAAAAATGACCTGTGTCATATCACTTATATTTCAGGTCGAAAGCAGCTTACTTGTTAAGTGCCGTTGTCCTCATTTTTGAAACTAATGTTTTAGATCTAGCTATCAGAATATCATATCAGGTTTTTTTCTTTATGAAAAAATTGCTTAGGGTTAATTGATGTGAAAGATATTTCAAGTATCGATGCAGCTTCTGCGCTTAATAGCAACGTTTATTGCCTCAATTTTAGTTTACTATGTATATTTAAATTTTTTGTATATGGCCGCTTAAGCAAAGCTTACTTATGAAACAAAAACTTATAAAGTAGATACCATGACGTATGGGTAGCATTTAATTTTTCATGCTAAAACTTCAGCGACTGATTTATTTAAATGAAAAATAAGCAAACTGCATGACAAATCTGCTATTTAAAAACGTTTATTGTGCTACTATTTGTAGGAGGAACGTCATAAACAAAATATTGTAAGAATGAACAACGATTTTAACACGTGACCAATGCTGATACTGCCTACATTGATGTTGATAAAAATTTTATACAATATGAACAGCAACCACAATATTAACTGTTGTAAACATCAATTTAACGCTAAATAGTTAATTGATGTATGCCACGCATAGCATGCCATGTAATGGCAAGCCCTGCATGTTTACCTACATACAGGGTGTTAAAGATATGTGATTTCTTTTTTCCTTACATACATTTAGCAAACATGTTAAACATGCAATCAACGCAATCGTTCAACGCAATCTGAGAGGAAGAAAAAAACAATTTTCTAACAACGTTAAATAAATGTTTGCTTGAAAAAAAAATTAATAATAATTTTCTGATTAGAACTTTTAGAACAAGGTTTGATAGACGGGCGTATTATAATTGACATAACGTATGAGTGATATTACCAGGCAATATTATTATTTAAATCATAGCTAAATTATTTGTTTATATAAGCAACTACAGTATTTTCTTTAGGCTCAGATTCAACGTGATGTATGAGTTACATAGAAATTAAATTAATTTAAACAATATTTCTTATATACTTTTCATATGCTAAAGCAGACATGTTCGATGTTACTTAGGCACTTAACTAACATTTAATTGAAAAGCTGCTTATAAAAACATAAAGAAATTTTTACTTCCACGCATGGCCGCCGAAGAGTACAACCGAACTCATTTATATAAAAATCAATTTTTTCTAATTATGATATTATTTTGAATTATTAACCAAACTTTGCACTTTTACTGCAGCAACAGCAAACTACACATACATCAAACTTTTGCTATACTACATGCTTAATGAACTCATATTACATCCTTTCATTTCATATATACGTATATCCTTTATCCTTTCATACTTTACTTCTTTTCTATGCTTTATCTCAGTGAGGTCATGAAAAAGTCTTAATCAGCAGCAAATCTAAAACTAATCAGTTGACTATTTGTTCGTTAGTTTGTGTGCGGTTTACTTGTCTGGCGTGTGTTCGTTTATGTGCATGTTTGTGTGTGTGTGTGTGTGTGTGTGTGTGTGTGTGTGTGTTACAATCAAGCATAAGTATTACAATTACAACTACAAGAATAACTGACCATTACAAGTGTAAAAACAAGAAATCTGACACACATACCAATGCAAGAGCACTGCGCTGACAATGAGTTCCACGCTCTAGAGTCCAAAGTTATTGCAACATAATTACAACTTCAACTTGAAACGCCAGTTGAATAACAAATTGAAACAAACGCTGCGAGGAAATTCACTTGAATTGAAAGTGTAGATGAAAGAAAAATGAAAAAAAAAAAACAGAAGAGATATAACTGACGCTTCAAAAATCCGTTGGTGGTAGAGTTACCGCATTGTGGGTAAACTTGTTGGAAAAATGACTCAAGCTAAGATACAGCAAACTGCTTAAGAACGTAATAATTTTTATAAGGATTTTGTTTTCAGCATTGGGCCAAATTTTTTTTATTAAATGTTTTCAAATAATGACGAAAGAAAAATATTGCGAAAACCTAATCCAGAAGCCAACTGTTGGAGTAGGAATGTTCATATGTTATTTTCGATTCCAATCAATGATACTTCTACTCCAGCGCAGTTTACTTTTCAGATTGTGATGGAAGTAATGTCTAAATTTTCAGTAAATTTTTATAATCTTATGGCTGGCAGCATCGAAAATCTTTATTTATACATACATATATCAAAAAATTGTAAAATGCTCACCATGTCGTATGATCAACATATTAGTATTTTTCATAAGGTATGTACTATAAAATGCTATAGCACGAAAAGGTTTTTAAAAAATATTAGTTGGCAACCATTAACTTTTTTACAAGTTTATTTTTTATCAGTTTAGTTTTCTTTCTCGTTATTTAATTCTTTTGGTGGGCCAGGCGTTGGTTGGCTCCCAAACACAATAAGTTTAACAAAATGAAAAAGTTTTATTTCTTTTTCATCTGTCGCTGTTATTTTGTTGCTTTGCAAAGATGCAGCGTCAGTAACACAGCGGAAACGGAAACTTACTTTTAATTATGGATTTTAGCTTTTTGAAAGGTGGTCTGTTTGAAAGGCTTGCACGCCGCGCATAGTTTCGAAACTTGCAATGATGCGATTTGAGCATCTCTTTTTTACTTTTGTTGCAGTTAATGTTATTGTTGTTGTTCTTGTTACCAGCAACAATTCAGTTGTTAGTGCAGTTTTTAAGTTTTTATCTGTTTTTAAGGCGGTTTTAGTATTTAGGCGCTTGTAATTGCTTTTGAAAGTTCTTGGAGAATTTCTTTTAAGACAATTACTTTCCTTTTTTTTAAATTTCAATTGAAAACAAATTTCAAAACTTTTCTTTAGCTGTGGTTTTCATATCTTTCTTTTTATTTATTGCAAGTTTGTGCCAGTTTTGCATTATCTCCGCTCTATTGCTACAAGCTGTTTAACATTTTAATGAAAAAACTTAGTAAAGTTTAGGTGACATTTTGTGCAGCAATTAGTTAAGAAAAAGCGTAGAGCTAATGAAAATAAATATGAAGTATATGTTTCAAAAACTATTTTCAATAGCTGAAACAGCTATTTCAGACTTTCAAGTTTTACCTCTTATCTGATATTTCAGCGTTAAAATTAGTCCAAGCAATGTGTCCAACATAAGGTGCTTGCGTAGAACTTAAGAGACTAGATGAAATTTGCTTATTATTGATTAAAATTGTAATATATTGTGTAAAGAAGTCCACTTAATCAAAAGCGTAACTTCCACTACAGACGAACATTAAATTTGTTTTATTTTATTTTCCTTACACAGTATATTAAAGCTTAAAATTCTGATGACCTAAAGGTTGAAAAATCCTTTCATGAAATCTAAAAAAACAAAAACATCGTCCAACATAAAGTCAAGGAAAATTAGTAGATAAAAGCAAAACAATAAAATTTGCATTTAAAATTCATGTCGACAAGCTGAGCATGTGGCGCCACTAATTGAAAGCAACACTAGTTTGATGTAGCAACAACGAAAACTTAAAACAACAACAAAGGATAACACAATTAATTAAGAGATAGAAAAATGGAAAAAGTCCTTAAAAAAAGAAAAATCAGTAAATTGAAGCAACGCAAAAGCGTGAATTCTGTTGCTGCCGCTGCTGCGTAGCTGCTGTGAAACAACGAAAACCTCTTTCGCCATTAAAATATTAAGAGTGAAAATAATAACAAAAACAACTACAAGAGCAACGAAAAAACTGCTACAAGATGAGTTCCATGTTGTTGTATTGTTTTTCATGTTGTTCATGGTGCTATGCACAACTACTACTTTAACAACCACACACAATAACAGCGAGAGCAACGATATAACAAATTGCAGCACAATCTAAAATTTAGAATTTTTATGCGTCCCCTAACGCGATGATACACGGCAAGAAAAAGCCATCACTCAATGAAACTGCAAGTTTTTTTTTTTTGATATTGAAATCAATATTGGCACTTAAATCTAAATTGAATTGAAATTGAATTGAAATTGAATTGAAATTGAATTGAAATTGAATTGAAATTGAATTGAAATTGAATTGAAATTGAATTGAAATTGAATTGAAATGGAATTTAAATTGAATTGAAATTGAATTTAAATTGAATTGAAATTGAATTTAAATTGAATTGAAATTGAATTGAAATTGAATTGAAATTGAATTGAAATTGAATTGAAATTGAAATTGAATTGAAATTGAATTGAAATTGAATAGAAATTGAATTGAAATTGAATTGAAATTGAATTGAAATTGAATTGAAATTGAATTGAAATTGAATTGAAATTGAATTGAAATTGAATTGAAATTGAATTGAAATTGAATTGAAATTGAATTGAATTTGAATTGAAATTAAATTGAAATTGAATTGAAATTGAATTGAAATTGAATTGAAATTGAATTGAAATTGAATTGAAATTGAATTGAAATTGAATTGAAATTGAAATTGAAATTGAATTGAAATTGAAATTGAATTGAATTGAAATTGAATTGAAATTGAATTGAAATTGAATTGAAATTGAATTGAAATTGAATTGAAATTGAATTGAAATTGAATTGAAATTGAATTGAAATTGAATTGAAATTGAATTGAAATTGAATTGAAATTGAATTGAAATTGAATTGAAATTGAATTGAAATTGAATTGAAATTGAATTGAAATTGAATTGAAATTGAATTGAAATTGAATTGAAATTGAATTGAAATTGAATTGAAATTGAATTGAAATTGAATTGAAATTGAATTGAAATTGAATTGAAATTGAATTGAAATTGAATTGAAATTGAATTGAAATTGAATTGAAATTGAATTGAAATTGAAATTGAATTGAAATTGAATTGAAATTGAATTGAAATTGAATTGAAATTGAATTGAAATTGAATTGAAATTGAATTGAAATTGAATTGAAATTGAATTGAAATTGAATTGAAATTGAATTGAAATTGAATTGAAATTGAATTGAAATGGAATTTAAATTGAATTGAAATTGAATTTAAATTGAATTGAAATTGAATTTAAATTGAATTGAAATTGAATTGAAATTGAATTGAAATTGAATTGAAATTGAATTGAAATTGAAATTGAATTGAAATGGAATTTAAATTGAATTGAAATTGAATTTAAATTGAATTGAAATTGAATTTAAATTGAATTGAAATTGAATTGAAATTGAATTGAAATTGAATTGAAATTGAATTGAAATTGAAATTGAATTGAAATTGAATTGAAATTGAATTGAAATTGAATTGAAATTGAATAGAAATTGAATTGAAATTGAATTGAAATTGAATTGAAATTGAATTGAAATTGAATAGAAATTGAATTGAAATTGAATTGAAATTGAATTGAAATTGAATTGAAATTGAATTGAAATTGAATTGAAATTGAATTGAAATTGAATTGAAATTGAATTGAAATTGAATTGAAATTGAATTGAAATTGAATTGAAATTGAATTGAAATTGAATTGAAATTGAATTGAAATTGAATTGAAATTGAATTGAAATTGAATTGAAATTGAATTGAAATTGAATTGAAATTGAATTGAAATTGAATTGAAATTGAATTGAAATTGAATTGAAATTGAATTGAAATTAAATTCAAATGGAATTAAATTCGAAGTTGAAGATGAAATTGAAATCAAATTCGGGATTGAAATTAAAGCTCAAATTTTAATTTTTAGCCATGTACCCTAATGTCTCTGACGTTGAACCCTCAACACAATGCTGTCGCGCTGCTTGAGTGTATAACGCCAAATACAGTCATGGAACAAAAGCAACTTGCTGCAAGTGCTTACGCTGCGCAGCAACGGCAGCACTAGTAGTCGCACTGGGAATGCAACGCATCTCCCATTGCAGCGTTTCACAGCGTTGCGGTTTTTGTGGTTATACAGCAAAATATCAACAATAAATACGCAAAAAACAAAAGTTTCTTTCTGCATTCAGTTGTTTTTTTTGTTGTATTTTATCCTTTAGCGAATTGTTGCAGCGGATGGCTGGCATTGCATTTTAATATTTTTATGGTGAACAATAAAAAAAAAAGTGTGTTTGCGAAAAATGTGTTATAGTAAAAATAGTTTTATTTCAATATTAGACTGATATGGACAGTAAAGTGTTTATGTGTCTCTGTGTGTGGGTGTGTCTGTGTGTGAATGCAAACTTTTGTTTTGCGCTGGTAAGTGTAAAATTAAAATTGGAAGCTCTTTCACAGCAATGGCAGGCAACATGCATGACGGTTCGTTAAGTGTCTTCATTTTATGTGAATTTTTACTTTTCAGCTTTTTGTTGTTAGTTTTATTGTTGTAACTTCCATCAGGGTATTTGTCATTTCAAACTTTGCTCGGCTTTCATGAAGAAAGTTTTTGACTTAAAAAGTTTTCAAATCAAAGCAACAGATTTTTTCATATGTCTTTATGCAACCTACACTATATTGGCACTTACTAAACTGGGAAGTGTGCTTGAAAATTGTTAGCTGAAATGATTTGTATTACATATTTTACAAGACATTTTAGAAAAATTTCCAAAAAGATTTCAGTTCAGGTGTAGCCGAAACTTCCATAAAACAAAGGCAAGAGATAAACAGGATGGTTTAGGCCTATCTTTCTCCACAATAAAATGACAGATTTTCAATTTTTTACCTTTTTTATCACTTTTTACAATTAACGAAAAACTCTTGGTTGGAAATAATAGCATTGAAAGTGGCTCAAAATATTCTAATACTTTTCACCCAATGCATATTTCCATGTTTTCAATTTCGTGTTATTAAATTACATATTTTAATAATTTTTTTTTTTTTAATTTTTGCTTAAATTATGATTAGTTTTTTACCCTCTGATTAAATTTTTATTTGTCCTTTAGTTAAGCAAATAACGCAAACCAAAAATATGAAAAAAAACTGAAAATATATTAAATTTTCAATAAAAAGTAATATCAATATTTACACATAACTTAAATAAACAGCTTTTGTATTAACAACTAAATTCACTAATTACAATATTTTTTTCAAAAATTAATTAAAATTAATTCTTGTTTATGTTGTTGCTTTTTTATTTACTTGTGCCATAAAATTTAAGTTTATAAAAAAAAAAGTTCATTGCCATTAGGTTAATTAAAATGAAAATTTTCATTATCCTTTCAACTGTTGTGTTTTTGTTTTTACACTTAAATGGTTGCAAACAGATGTAAAGCTTAAAATTAATGTTTAAAATGACTTTAATAATAATTAAATACAAATTATTATTATAATTTAACAGAATTAGCATAGTAAATAAATTTTTGTGCACACAATTTAATTGAAATTAATGCGATTTTAAGAGTAGGGTTACTACAGTTGTTAAATTTTGCGAGTGTATAGCGCAGTAATTTTAAATTTGTAATGAAATGCTGCATTAAAGTGGTTGCTATAATGCGTGGCTGTTTTTCAAGCGAGTTAGTATAAAATATATTTATAAAAATTTACGCTTTTCATGCAATCCTTTGATCATTTTAATCCACTATGAAGTTATGAAATAAATATAGCACGTAATATCCTTAGAAATGTGATGTCGTCCGGAATCTTAACTAAACCGAAGTTAAGTTCTTGGTGTGTGGTTTGATCGAAACTTTTTACGTAAATTTAAAAAGTACAACAATTAAACTTAGCTAACAATTTATGTGCCTAATTCAATGGAACTGATTTTGCTAAACATGACATATGAATAACATTTATTAGTCTCTTCAGCCCCCCCTGCATGCAAAACAACTGCACGAGGGCGCGATGCAGTCGTCATTTTGAAGAACAAGCCTTCAGCCTCTCTAGAAAATTTGCTTTTATGGCTTCAACTAAGTCATTGCTCCCATCTCAAAGTGGTAATTTTAGCTTCCGGAACTGGTAAAAGTCAGAAGAAACAAATAAGGTTAATACGGTGCTTGGTCGATTACATTCGCAGAGTTTTTGACTACAAGATCTAGCACAGTTTTCGAAATATACGCATTTTTGTTGTGGCAAATCTAAGAGTTGTTTTTCCGTTCTCGGCTGTTATTCTCACGTTTTTTAACGTTATAAATTTTATTGAATTAATAATCTTTTAACGTTTTATTTATCAATTCCAATTGTATTTTTTACAGAACATAGTCTATGTATTTTTATTATAATTTTGGTATTTCTTTTTATTTGCTATTCGTTGCAATCCCTTTTGCTTGCTTTCATTGCAGCAAAAGCACAGGTACTTTTTTTTCCTCTCAGCTGCAAAGTATGCAATATTTTTCTTTACTCTTACATAAATACACACGTGCACACATTCAGCTTTTATTTGAAGTGCATTCATGTTAATTCTTATCTTTATCTGCTTATACTTATGCTGTTTTTTCTATCATTTGTAATTTCAGTTACGGTTTATTGGGCGCCTCTGGCTGCGGAAAAACTACGCTACTTGCATGCATTATTGGACGTCGTCGCTTGAATTCTGGTGAAATATGGGTACTTGGCGGACGGCCAGGATCACGTGGCTCCGGAGTGCCAGGTCCGCGTATTGGATACATGCCACAGGTGAGCGTTTTATTTTATGTTCGTTTGCTTGTGTTGTTGAAAATAAAAAAAATAAGAGAAAATTATTCAAATGAAATAAAGCGAGAACCAAAGCGTTTACAAAATTCTCTTAAGCTTTCATATCGCCACAATTAAATGCACTCAGTAAGCCATGTCGTAGAAGAAATTAGTTAATTATATCATGTTACTCATACGTCATGGTTTACAAAAGATAAGCAAAATGTTTGTATTAAGTAATTTTGTTTCGTTTGAAAAATGGCTTGTTTTTCTTTTTTTAACAATACTTTATGTCATTAAAAAAAAAAAAAAAATAATTTATTAAAATGGAAAATTAATTTTTTTTTTCCTCCTCCAGGAAGTTGCACTCTACGGTGAATTCACAATGCGCGAAACCTTAATATACTTTGGTTTGATTGCGGGTATGACACGTGTAGACATTGACGATCGTACTGAATTTCTGTTGAAACTTTTAAATTTGCCGCATGGCTCTAAGTTTGTCAAAAATCTCAGTGGTGGCCAACAACGACGTGTCAGCTTAGCTGTGGCTTTATTACAGGAACCCGAATTGCTCATATTGGATGAACCAACAGTGGGAGTGGATCCAGTGCTGCGACAAAAGTAAGGCATAATCTGTTGATATTTCTTTTATGAAAAATAATTTTCACAACATATTGGTAATTGCACTTAATAACAATCTTTTTTTTATTTTATTTTTCTCCTTTTACAGCATTTGGACACATCTCGTTGACATTACCAAAAACGGCAACACAACTGTGATAATTACAACGCATTACATCGATGAATGTGCACAAGCGCATGTGGTGAGTCTTTAAAGAATTACTAAGGTTAAAAAGAATTTTGTTTTATTTTTATTAAAGTAAGCAAAAGCAATATACCAAAATATTGCTTTATATTGCGTGCAGTTTTATAAAAAAAAAAAAAAAAACTTGTGGCAAAATCCAAAAGACAGAAAGTGTAGCAAAGCAGCTTATTGAATGAAAGATTTATGGACGTAATGTCAATTTGAGTAGCCCTGCCGGCTTGCCAAAAGAATCAACTTTGATATATTAAGTAAAATTTTGGTACATAAAGAGGAAAACCAATACAATTTGCTGGGTTGATTTTAATCATAGCTTAAAATTTCTGATAGCGCTTTCAAAATGATGCAGAAAAAATTCCAAAAAAAATAGCAGCCATTATATCATACATGGCGTGTGTGCAATCTTTAATGCAGAGCAAATATTAAAGTATTGTTCAATAATTCGTAATACACTAATTGACTAGCAGCCATTTATTACAATTGACACTTTTGTACAACAAGCACTAATTTATAAAAATATTGAAATATTTAATATACTAGATATATCAAAGCCTAGATAAAAAATTTTTAAAGAAATACTTTTTGCTAAACATGTATAAAAAATATAAAGTTTTTTTTTTAATTTGACTCTCTTATTATGATCAGCTTCTTAAGCAGAATAATATTAACGTTAGCTTGTCTTATCTTTTCAATACTCTACTGTTGCACTTAAGGATAATCAATGGCTCCTTTCAAAAATTGTCTATTAAGCACTTTTAAGAACAAGTTAATAAAAATAGTGCGAAAAAAGTAAATTGTCTGAAAATTGCACACTTCATTTTGTCTTTACACTTGAGAGAAACAGCTAGCGAAAGCAATCAGTTGCATCCTCCTTACTTGTCAACGCTGTCACCGTTTCACAAAGTGTTTCCTTTGTTAAATTTTTCCACATGCTGAGCTGAGCTGTGCTTCCGCCATTTACCATTGGAAATGCAGTATTTTATACTCAACTTAACTTAACTGTTAATCCACGCGTCTCCGTTGCTAGCCGTTTCCCCTTGGGTGTTTTGTTTGCTACTACTGCGTAAGGGTGGTAGTAGTATGGTGGGTGTTTGTATTTATATGTCAAATGGACAGCAGCAGCTAGTGGCAACAAATTTACTGCGTGACTATGACCTGTGACCGACGACCGCACGATTTACGAGGCATTTCCGTAAGACACATGGAAAATTTACTTCAGATTTATTTATGCTTTCAACGCGAATAAAAGCTAAGCTTAAGAGGATACACACGTATTTATACAAACACATACGAATGTGTTTACAAAATAAAGCCGTCCAATTCAATGCAAGCACACAAATAAAAGGATTCGATGAAAAATAACAAAATAAAAACAAGATATATACTTTTTCCGAAAAAAAAAATATCAAGAGTTCATATTGAGCTATTAACAACAGCAATAATAAAGCTGCCCAAAATTATGTAAATATGGATGATATTTTGGAAATATAACGTTAAGTACGCACTGGCTTCAAGATAAATTTCACACTTAAGAGAGAAAACATCAGTTTTGTGTTACTCATTCTTTTAAAAATAACAAATATTTGAAAAAGTAAAATTTTAAAAAAAGAAAATAAGATTTTCAATTAGTAAAAAGCATTTTTTTAAATTCAGATACCTTAGCTTTGATACAAAACTATTCGATAGTTTTTGGTTATAATTATTAATTGCTTAATTATGTGCTAACATCTCAAATTTAATGAATGGCCACTAGAAAGTAAAAACATTCCATGAAGTTTTATATACCAGCATCATTTTTTCTGCATTAAAAGTTACTAATACGACATGTATGAGCTACTCGAGTCAGTGTTAATCCTGCAAGCAAATTTGTCTCGAAAATTTTGTAGTTTCGTAGACATTTATTCTTTTACTTTTTTCATGACGTTTCTATTGAGATTAAATACCAAAAGTATAAGATTTTCTTTTTAAAGGCAACGAAGTACAGCAGGACATGAAAATGTCAATTGTTTCGTTGTGAACTTCAAAAGATTGCATACTTATTTAAATATTTATATTCGTTACAACTCTCGAATAAAAATTTTGGCCTAAGGTTAAAAAAAAAATGTGTTTATACAAAACTCGGAACGTAAAAAAGTCATGCAAAAATAATAGTACAGTAAACAAAAGTGGTATGAGCAACTGATAATAATATCAAAAGTTTAATAACCAGCTTAAGCAGTAGTGTTAGGTTTTAGCGGCCATTCATAAATTTTTACGTTTTCATGCAGCAAGCAATTAGTAATAAAAATAACTTTTTGTTTGTCTGAATAATTTCATCGGAACAGAGCTTTTGCGTTTGACACAAGACAATTTAAGTTTGAAGTAAGTGAAAAAGATTTTTAACAAAATATTGATGTTGAGAGCAAAATGAAAGACGAAGATCCTCTTAATTAGATTATAAAGAACATTAGGCAATTATGCATATAGCTGCGTAGCTATTTTGAAGCTTTAAAAATTAAAATAGTGAACTTCGTGTAAACAAATTTTGAAATTAAAACAACAAAAAAAAATAAATTTTATAAATTTAAATTTTGGTAAACAATAATAACACCAACAACGTGTTGTTCAATACAAATATGCCGGCAGAAGCAGCAAAAAATACGACATTGAAAACCGCTTTCAATTTGAACGCTGTGTCAAATAAAAAAAAAAAAAAGTTCAGAACTTTTTGCTTATTAAAATTTTTAATGCAAAATATTTCAAGCATGATTTGCTGATTTTTTTAGCCAAAAATATTACACTTTGTCATCGTGTTTGCCTTAAATTAAACACAACAAAAATCCGCAGAAAATCCATAGTATTTATGAAAGTAGATAAAATCAAAAAATCTGTTTGTCATAAAATTTAATGACAAAATCACTTAAAATTCCATAAAAGTAAAGCAAACAAGAAAAACGTGTATTGCCAACAACAATTGTAAGATACAATACACGTAGGTAGTAAAGTAAAAAAAAAAAAACAAAGAATAAACTGTGCTTTTGCTGTTGGTCACTAGAGAAGGGTCAGCGCAGAGAATTGTTTTCGTTCAAGGCGTAGGAAGATAAAAGAATTGAATTGCGCGCTAAATCAAAACACATTAAATGAACTCATAAAAATAAACATTTTGTAAAACAACTATCTTGAGCTGAAACCAAAAAAAAAAAATAAAATTATAGGATAAAATAACAATAAAATTGAGCCACGTTAACATTTTTTATTGAGCGGGGAACAAATAAAATCAAAATGTATCCTACTGCATCAACGTATCATCAAATCAAAGCTTACTGCTGTTTTTAAGATCATAATAAAGAAACAGAAATGCTGTATATAGCATATTAACAACAAAAAATTTAATGAGCAAAAAAAAGTTTTAAGTCGTATGAGTAACATTTAATTTAAAAAAAAAAATAATTTAATTTAATTTAAAAAAACAGTATTTATCATTGTTTTGCTCAGGCAGCCATTTATCAAATTTAAGATTATCAGACAACATACAATAATTGATAAAAATTATTACATATGTTTTCAATAAATTGCATCGGATACGAAATGTGCATGTGAAATAAAACATACAAATGCTAGTGGTGCATATGCTGATTTATCAAGTGTGAAAGCTATTTTTGTGTTCTTTTTCTGGTCCCATAGTTTTCTAAGCAATCAATGTTAAATGCAAGAATTTGTGAACGTTTACTTTTAATTAGAATAAACATCTAAGCAAAATCTGAAAATTATTCCTAAAATAACTTGTACGGCTAAATATATCAAGTCGAAAAAGGCTTAAAATCAGGCGCAAAAAAAAAACATTGCTACTTTCTCCTCCCTTAATTTGGACAATTAGATCAAATATAAGCTGCCAACCGAAACAAACTGAAGTGAAAATAAAAATTGAGCTGTCGAAAAAAAATGGCGTTGCAGAACTTTTACGTTTGAATGAACATTAAAGTGCTTGCCGCAACTTGAAAACGAAATGAAGCAAAATAAATGAGTTTTGATTACAAGCAATTTATCAGAATGAAGATGTGAGCGTACTTTTTATGTTGTCTTTCGTAATGTAATAAATAAAGATAAAATAAAATATATCAAAATATTTATTGAAACAAAAATTATTGTCATCATCTAGTTCCCGATATCCATTGCCCCAAAACGTTAATTACTGCATGACAAATGAATGCACATCACTCATACGACCCGTATTACCGCTGTATTACATTGGTTTCTAGTATTTGTGCTTTCTTTACAATTCTCTGGTTAATTTGCAATTCAGTTTTCATTTCAATTTCCATTTCAATTTTTCTAATTGCCTTTAGTTAATTTTTGCCATGCTGCCAGAGTTGCATGAAATCAAAAAGCAAAATGCAGTAAAATAGAAAACTGAGAAGAAAAAAATCGTAAAATACAATGCCAGTTAAGAGATACGACAGCAAAACAAAAAAAAAATAAGGAGAATTGCAAAAATATTGAACAAAAAAGAAATGGGAAAAATAGAAATAAACACGAACAAAGTATCCATCAAATAATGTAACGGTCCCTGATTTCATTTATTAGAGCAGAAAAATGTCATTTTTTACACGTTTTTTCGCTCTCACTTGCTTTCTCTCTCTCGTTGGGTGGTAGCAGCTCGTCCGTCAGTAAGTCACTTACTAACTTACACAGTCAGTCAAGCAGACTGTCAGTCACTGAGTGTACTGCTGAGTTAAGCTGCGAAAAGAGTAAAAAGCAAAACGAATGTTTTAACTGCTGCAAAGGATATTAGAAGACACTGAAAAGGAAGATTTAGTAAGGTTTAATTTTTTATAGAGCTGACTTTGTTACTGCTTTGAGTGGCAACAAGCAGCAGAGTTTATTTTTCTATTTATTTTTGCGATGCTAATTTCCTTTTAAAGCGCAGCGAAAAAAATTTTATGCTTTGTTAGAAAATGTTTATTTTTTTTTTTTCAAAGCTGGCAATGCGATATCTTTGAATTTGATATCGAAATGTAAGCAAGAGTTAATTAAATTTAAGCTTTGTATTGAGTTGAGTGCTCCAGTGCAGTCACATTTTTCTTATCGTATTAGTACTACATCGCAAATGCAGCACTTTAGTTTGAAGAGATAAAGTTTTTTTAAATGAAGTTACATTTAAATTGAATATATCACTCATACGTCATTTCCGCAGAGGAACATCTCTTCCCAAGTAGCATTAAAATACTACTGTGCTATAATTGCTTGGGAGTAAGCTGTAAAAAAACTTTTAATGCAAATGACAAGTCATTTATTAGATTTTTTTAAGTTTTACTTAAAAGAAAATTTTTATTCTTTAAAAACGCTTTCACAGCTTGTGTCTAGCTTTATATTAGCATTGCTTTAAATCATTTTCTTAACCTGCTTTAAAAGCGCTTTTACAGCCAAAATAGACGTTGGGAACTAGCACAACTTTTTTGTTATTTTCTTTAGCTATGAACTATACTTTAACAAAAAGATTACAGCTAAACAAAAGCAACTATATTTATTGTTTTGATTTGGCATTTATAGCTAAAAGAAATTACAGAGGATACCATAGATTCATTGCTCTTATTAAAACGCATTTTAAGTTAATTTACAGTAAAAGCAATGGCTATATCTTATAGCTTTTATTTTGCATGCATACTTCAAATTATTGCTAGAAAAATCCACACACATTTCTTTTCTCTATACTAATGCGCACTGCTCGAGAGAGCGCCAGCTTGTTATGCTAGTTTTTGGCTATAAATCAGCTTTTAAAATCAAAAATTTTGCTGAAAAATACCAATGCAGCAAAACTTATATTTTGCAATTTATTAGCTATTTTTTGAAATATTCAGGCCAATTGAACTTCAAAAAAAAAATTGCAGCGCTCTCGCTGTTAAATTCATATTTTTTGTTTAAGTTTTAGCTATTGATGCTTACATGCAATTCACTTATCGAACTCTGAAGAAGCCATTACATGAGCGTTGTGCAAAAATTATTCGAAAAAGAAAATATATTCGAACAATAAAAAACGCTCAACACTGATTATATTTCAATGCATCGAAAATAATTTTGCCAAATGAACTAGTACTATTAAGGCTCATAATATATATTACCATGGAAACCTTATTTTTTATCTCTTTAGAAAATGTTGGATTATTGCGAAAGTGAAAATATGCATTTTAATAAATTTTTTTGATATAAATTTTTTTTTTATTGATTAAAAATATGAAGAAACTTTGCGGCGCATTATTTATCTAAGAGTTTCAAAAGAAACTAGTCAAAAAATTTTTATTCGCGCACAGTTTGTAGTTCTGGAAGAATGATTTTGATTGAAATTTATGTAGCTGATATAAAAAAATATTCATATATTTCTCGAAAATAAAAGTGAAGAAAATTCGTTGAAATAAATGCCAATAAATATCACAAGCGTAAATACTTGATATACATATTTATATAATTAACAAACAGATTCATAATAATACCAATACAATTTTTTAAAGTGCCTTTATTGCTTGGAATGGCATAAATAGCGCTTTAATGGGGCAATTTTTGCGCATTTTTCCTTCTGTGAAGATATGTGAAATTCTAAATTCTGATTTCCAAAAGCGTTTTATAAGCTATATGAAAGTGCATTCCTGATCAATTCCTAGTAGCAAGAAAAGCAATGCAGCTATGATTTTAACTAGAAATGCGCTGCATTAGCCAAAAACTGGCAGCGTGTGCTACTTGGGACTGCATCAAATTTGAGCAAAAATAACAAGGATTCCCTTTTCAAAGTCTAGTCTAAGTGAGAGGCATCATTTTCGCAATGAAATATAAGAAAGAAAGTTCAACTGAAAAACCTCAGCTAACTTGTACAGCATCAAACAACGAGCCACCCAAGTAGCATTTTTGGCAGAGGAAACTTTAAATGCGTATTAACAGCACTTCTACAGCTGTTTTAGGTGTATACAGCTGTAAAAGCGCTGTAAATGCGCATTAAAAGCTTCTTCTTTAAAAAATGCTACTTGGGCAGAGATTGAAATAGATATAAAAAATCTGTCTTACCCAAGACGTTTATGAATTTATTAGTAAAAATTTGCTAAAACATCAATTTTGTTTGATCAAAGTAACATGAGTTGCTTATGAGCTCAAGGACTTTGCTTTAAATAAATCAAAGAATCATTAAAAACAACAGAAAAATCAATGCATTATATGCAAAGAACTGCAAACTCATATTCAAATAAATTCAATCCAATGTCCAAATTTAAGTCTGTTTGACTAAATTAGTAAAGGATATACCAAATTTAAGGTTTTCCTTTCAATTTTTTTACGCACACACAAGCACACATGTTTAATTAACTTCACTTAATTTGAAAAACAAAAACTGCATGTAGTTGTATTGGTGAAAGTTAAAGACAGGCAGTAGTAAGAATATCCAAAAGGATATGCGTGGAAAAATCAAGCCAATAAAAGCAAAACTTTGTCAGTCAAAACTGAAATTCATTTGTTACTTTTGTATGCGTATGGCCTGGTCATGTTCAAGTCCGAAATCAATTAACTTAATTTCCGCACGTTTCGTGCTTAAATGCTGCTACATGTACGAGTAAGCAATAAAAGTACAGGGTGTGTAAGTGGAAAGAAGATAAGATTTAGTATGAAAACTTTGACAGGGTAGGATAGAAAATTGTTAATTACATTTTACCCTTAATCATTTCTCGAACTCAAGGCAAAGTGTAAAATGTGACCTCCGTTTCTTTCATTTCAATCAATTTCTCACAACATACAAGTCCTTGCTGCAATACCCTGTACATTCACTTGTCCAGCAGATACACTTGAGTGACTTCAGCAGCAGCAGCAGCATGTGCAGAATGTAGTCAATAATAATGTGGGTAAAACTTTTTGGCAAACATCAACAAATTCAACTAAGTAAAACCCAAAAAAAAAGGAACTTGACGACCCAACTTGTATGCGACTTTTCTCACTAGGCCAAGTTATGACAGTTGGACTTTGGCAACACTTTCGAAAGATTGAAGTCGAAGCGACAAAGTTCTAACAAAGTCAAAACAAAAGTTCACCATTTAAAAGAAGTCAAGGATTTTTAGATTACTTAAAGAGTTGACCTTTAAAGGCTGAAAAAGCATAGCAAAAAAGTTGCAATCAGCAATATTTATTTAGCTTTTTTTTATTATATTTTATTGTATTTTATTTTATTTCATCAACAAAATAACTCTTATCAAATTCATATTAATTTTCACATCATTTTTCTTTACTTTTTGTAGATTGGCTTGCTGCGTGGCGGCAAAATGCTCGCCGAAGAGTCACCTACTTTCCTGCGTCAGCAATATAACGCTGAATCACTCGAAGAAGTTTTCCTCAAACTTTCCGTTATGCAAAATATGGGCAAACGTCGTCGTTCCTCGATAGCACAGGAAATTGTCGAACAGGTTACAGTGCCGGCAATTTCAAATCCAGCCTTAGACATGACCGATGAACAAATGAATGCCACAGAGATTTCTGGAGAATTTGGTGATAATATTTCGATGACATCTGCTGCACGTGATCCGATCACAACGTCAGCAGCACCAGCACCACCGCTGCCACCGGACGACCAAATACCAGCATCATTCTGTTACAATTTGCACGTGATGAGCTCACATCATTTGCATGCCTTAATTTGGAAGAATTTCTTGTGGATGATGCGGAATGTTGGGTGAGTGACACGTTATAGCTTATAAAATCTTTTGTCATTTTCTAAAAGTCATAATAAAACTGGCTGGCACGTGACTTAATACCTAACACAACTCAGTTACTGAAAAACAATTGCATTTCAAAATCAACTCTTTACAGCGTTATGCTCTTCATCGTTGGCCTGCCAGTTGTACAAATTGTATTGTTCTGTTATGCCATTGGCCACGATCCGACCGGTTTGAAACTGGCTGTATCAAATCATGAAATGTCCGAGGAAATGATTATGCAACAATTTTGTCCTGTTCGTGAAGGATGCAATAAAACAATGCTGAGCTGTCGTTACCTGGACATGTTGGTGAAGAACAAAAGCATGGTATTGGTAAGTTAATGATGCACTAGTATTTTACATCATTTTATCTTGTTCTTTCAATTTATTGTGCTGCTCATTCTAGCATAAAGGATATGCATTATAATGCTTATTTTATCCTTTTGCCGTTAGCCTTTGAACATAGATCACAGGAAAGTTTAAATTGCATTTCTTTGCCTGAAGCTGACACCAAAAGTTGATTATAAAAAGGGACAGTTACAATGCATTAAGTTGAAACCTTTTGTGTTATCCCTGCTGCCATTATTGTTTATCAATTATAGGTTCTTTTTGTGGCAAGAGTTTTTCAATTTTTCGTACTTTGTTTTGTGCTCAAAGTTTATGTAAATTTTTTTATTTTAAATCGAATGCAAAAAATTTTCGAGTTGGTTGAAAACTGTTGAAATTTGCAAAAGCCACAAAAATGTGAGCGCAAAATGCTCAATACTTCCTAAACCCATTTTGCACCTTTGTTAAGTAAAAGTTTTTAAAACCTTCAAATGTATTTCAGTTAACTTCCCAGCGGCAAATCGTTGAAGCACTCTGATTTTTCATGTATGAAAAGCTATACCCTTTGTGTTGTATGTTTCACAAATGAAATTGTTACTGTGATATTTTGTTTATTTGCTTGCCAACTGCCTACTTTGTATATGCAGCTGTAGGCAGCTTGCATGCTTTGTATATGGAGATGTAAGGGGTCTTGCCTATTGGCTGCATACTTTGTATACGGAGATGTAGGCAACTCGCTCAACTATACAGGCATTTATTAAGCGATGATTTAAGGCAATCTGCTTTTCGTTTGTTACACATTGTATATGGAGATGTAAGCAAGCTGCCTACAAAGCAGCCATCTCTTTGTAAAAAGAACTTACAGTTGTGGCTGGAGTTGTGAGCATTACTGCCTACAATTAGTATAACTATTAAGAACTACAATTTGTTTCTTAAACACTTGAGTTGAGTTAATGCATTAGGGTGCTAATGAGTCAAAGCCTAACAATACTTTATTTAGTTCAGCTGGTTTGAGTCTTAAAGTCATTTGCAACTTGCATGTACAGTAGACAATGGGTTAAATAAGAGAAAAAATTAAACGGAAAATGAAAATCTAAAGCTTTTCAAGTGACAACCAAACTTTCAAAACAATTAGAAATTTTTACAAGTAGTTCCTTATTGGCTTAACGAAAAATTTTCAACAAAGTGACTAAAAAATTATGTAGAAAAAGACTACCAGATGTTTAAAACAAAGTTTCGATGTTGACATGTCACAAGGTAGCTTAAAATATCAAAGCAGTCTTTTAAGTCTCAAACTTGGCGAGCGACACGAAAGTTTTTCAAAGCAGCGTCACTTGTGACATCAGCAAAAAACAAGCCGAAACAAAGCCTCTATAAATATATAAAATATAATAAGTTATAATAAATATCAAAAAAAAAACAAAAACTGTCAGTACAAACAAAGGCGAGATAAGCAATAAGCTATGCCAAGTTCAAGCAAAATAAAAAAAAATCTGGTGTGAAAATAAATAAATTTTTGGCATAAATTGCCAAAAATAAGAAATCAATGTCGCTTAAAGTCTCAAATATTTGGGTTTTAGAAAAACTTTTCGACTTGTGAAAAATAAAATAAATAAATCAAAGCAACAGTCCAAGGTCATCTGAATAATTTTTTCGCAAAATTAGCGCTGTTGTAACTTTTGCAGTTTGTGACTTCATTGACTATTTATCAGATCTGTGAAAGAGAGCATTCATTATCAATTTTAGCTCATGAGAAATTCAGCATTCAAAGTGCAGTTATTTAAAAATAAAGTCACCTGTTGACTTCAATGCCATACTTTTGCAGCCTTTTCTATCACAAATGAATGCAATTATTCTGGTGACGTCACATTTTTGATTGGAAGAACTGTGATTTCGTTGAAGTTACCTCAAATCACTCTGAATTCGCTGAAATCACTTAAAGTCGTTAAAGTCACTTGAAGTCGCTTAAATCAATTGAAGTCACCTGAAGTCATCCGTTCTGAATTAACTCGAAAATCTACACATACATATACTTAGTATATAAAAGCGCTTTAAGTGACTTCAAGGACTTCAAGTGACTTCAGCGAATTCAAAGGGATTTGAGGTAACTTCAATGCATTCGCAATTCTTCCACCATGATTTCAATCAAAAATGTGACGTTACCAGAATAATTGCATTTTTTTGTGAAAGAAAAAGCTGCAAGCTAAGTAGTACTATATAAAACTAACCTGGTCAGAAAGTTTACCTTTAATTGCGTATATCCTTAATTTCTCATTTATGTCAAAGAAATATATTTAATAAAATGGAAAAAAACACCCTTCTAGCAACGCCTTTGTAAACACATAATTGTCATGGTCGGCAAATAATTTCAAAAACCCTTAAAGTAAATAATTCTTTTTCACAAAGTTTCATTTTCCCCCTATTCTACTTTGCATACTTTGTGCCGCTCTTAAGGCTTTATTTCACCAGTTCTTTGCATGAATAAAAACAGCATTAAAATCGCCCCTAAAAGGCGGCAGTGCTCTTGTTTTCTTGCCTTTCTTACTACAAAATATTTATACAAAAGGACATTTCAAACGAATACAAATAACAAAGTAGACTAAGAGAATTAATTGCATCAAGTAAATAAATTTTACACTGGACACATAGGGTTGTAACTGTGGTATTAAGCGTTTGTTGGCGCTTTGATGTTAACTTTTTTGCAAACTCCTTTTACAATTCAAGGCAACTCAATTCATAAATATTAAAAAATTATTTTCATTATTTTTTCACAGAAATATATGGACTCGGATGAGGCTGCTTATGAAGTGGTGCGTCGCGGCAAAGCTTGGGCTTCTTTAGTCTTTCATGCCAACTATTCGGATGCTTTGGTAGAGCGTACAGAAGCTGGACGCTATGCTGATAATGACACTATAGAAGCAGCCGATTTGAATGTGCGACTTGATATGTCAAGTGAGTTTAACTCGTTTTTATATATGCTAGCACCTAAAACTATGCTATGAAAATTTTTTAAAGCTGTACTATTCACTCATTTTTATTTAATTTTTTTTCACTCTCCTTTCAGATCACCAAATCTCCACATTGATCTATCGTGATCTGCAGTATACCTTCTTTGCGTTCGTAGAAAATATACTCGAGGATTGTGAATTTAATCCAAGACTTGGTCGCGTACCTGTTGACTGGCAACCACCGATTTATGGCTTTAACAATCCCAATTTTACAGACTTTGCTGCACCGGGTGTCATATTGACGATCATTTTCTTCCTTTCAGTTGCCATAACTTCAGGTGCTATGTTAATTGACCGCAATGAGGGCATGTTGGAACGTTGTCTGGTCGCTGGCATTACCGGCCCAGAGATTTTATTATCGCAAGTGCTAACGCAATTTACGGTGATGTTGATTCAGACCTCATTTGTGCTGCTCGTGAGTTTCTATTTCTTCGAATTGACCATTGTGGGCAACATATGGCTCGTCGTTGCACTATGTGTGCTCAACGGTTTATGCGGCATGTCCTTTGGTTTTGTTATCGCTTGTGCTGTGGATACGGAACGTACAGCGACATATGTCGCTATGGGTTCTTTCTTGCCCATTGTTATGCTGTGCGGCATCATTTGGCCAATTGAGGGCATGTATCCTTTGCTTCAATTCATCACGATATTCTTGCCACTTACAAAACCAACGGAATCGCTGCGTTCAATACTACAACGTGGTTGGGGTTTTACAAATCCGTCAGTGCATAATGGTTTCATTTCGATTTCACTGTGGGTAATGGTCTTCCTTATACTCACAATGTTGCTGCTTAAATTTAAGAAGGGTTAATCAAGCGAATTATTTTTCTATGGTTTTGTAATTTTAACTATTCGGTAAGGTAGAGGTGGCATATTTTGTAGCTTTCCAAAAAATTTTAATTTTTCTACATAACAATTCTTGCTGCATAGCATTTTAGTTACTGCTAGGTTAAGGTATTAAATGTGTGCCACACATCATTATTTGTTAACTAAATAGTCATACTATTGTTTAAATGCCTAACTGCTGATATTTATTACATTCATCCTGAAAATATTTGCAGTAAATATTAAGGTTTTCGAATTTTATATTAAACTTAGTTGTACAAATTTTGTAATGAATTAAAAAAAAAAGTATATTATTAATAAACTGAAAACGGGTTTTTCAACTAAACAAAAAAATTGAGTTTTTAAAAAAAAAAAAAAAAAAAATTAAATAAAATAAAATTTAAGTTTTTACACAAATAGCATTATACCTTTGTATAAGACTAATACACCCTTTTTAAATTTTATCCTTTTTGATACATCAATTATTGAAAAATAAAAGCCAGCAGTCTTAAAGCTAACAAAACAGTCACACTTACAATATAAGATCCTTCGAAAACCTAAAAATATTTTTAAGGATAAGTCCCCAAACTCACACTCAATACAAAAAGCAAAGAAATTTTTAATTACTCGCAATTCATATAAACGGACACTCAAAACTCTGCTGCAGCAAAAGCCTCAGCAGCATTTTGCTAAATTACTGTTGCCATTTGTTGTGACGCCTATCTTAAGCGCATTAAGACAACCGACAATTGACTTATTGAACTTTAGCAAAAGCATTGTAAATTTTATTTACACAAAGCATAAGGGAAACATTTACAAAAATGGAAAAAAAACCGGATGTTGGAAATAGAAACTCCGAAGAAGATACAAAATGTTGCAAAACGCAGCAGTATTGTCCCATCTTATTAATTGACCAATTAATTAACAGTGGGTTAAGTTACGGGGTTAAGTGAAAGCTTTTAAGGAAACTTAAAGTTGTTTTTAGCTGCTGCTCTTGGATGTTGAACATTTCAACTTTGAACTGACAATTAAAATTGGAGCTAAGAAGACTGTGAAAAGATGTGAGAACAAAGGATAGTAGCAAAGGATTAAAAATAGGTTAAGTTTAAAAACTTAAAATTTGCTGTAGCAGACTTGAACTTTTTTTATTGTAGAATCGATAAATAGGTTACAACAGAATTAGTTTTTATTTCAAATTCACTAAAAATCGTTTTGCTGACGCTATAATTTGGGCTATAGCAAGGCTGTCAAAAGAAATACTTAAGAAAATTTAATGTCAAAATTGTACAAAATGCCCTCTGAAGTTTTGATTTTCTTTTCTGTAAAATACTAATTAATTTTTTAATACTAAACGGTGATTAGTGAAATACTTTTCAAAAAAAAAAAAAAACAAACCTTTTTATCAAGGCTCAAAGCAAAATCTGTACTGAAAGGCTTCATTTATTTCCAACAAGAGAAAATTTTTTTTGTTTATTTTACTGAGCTGAAAACTATTCATATTAGTTTCATTCATTGTTAAATGGAATCATCAGTGATCTTTGAGCCGATGAGTGAGAATTTCTAAGTTTGAGATGTTTTCGATTTTGCATAAATTTGTTGAGAATTCAAGGTAAAAGTGAATCAATCAATAGTCAAAATTTTAGAAATTCCCACTCATCGGCTTAAAGGTCACTGATGATTCCATTTAACAATGAATGAAACTTATCTTAGCTATTTTTTTAAATGGTTATTTCTTTTTTTTTTAATTTCAACACTTTGTATTGTAATTTAGCTTAGCAAAATAAATATAGTTTTTTTTTTCAGGTCCGATCATCCATTGTTAAATGATGGAATCATCAGTGACCTTTGAGCTGATGGGGGAGAGTTTTTTTTTTCTGATATGTTTTCTTTTTTGCATAGATTTGTTCAGAATTCAAGGCAAAAGTGAAGTAAAGACAAAAGCTTAGAAATTCGTTCTCATTGGCTTAAAGATCACTGATGATTCCGTCTAGCAATGAATGAAACTAGTAGTTATGACTAGTCTTAGCCATTTTCTTATATGGTTTTTTGTTGTTGCAGATTATTTTCTTTTTACTATCACACATTGTACTATACACTGAGCTCAGTTAAATATTTGGTATACATTTTTTTGCTCCGATACACAACGAAAAGTTTTTTGTTTTTAAATCAAATGTAAAATCAGGATAGTGATTTTGCAGCGTAATGTTATCATGAGAAAACTACAGGTTAGTATACATCAGAAAACGTTGTAGTCGACAAGACACTTAAAGTCTGGTTTTCAAGTAATAGCTCAAATGTGAATTTTCATCAAATTGCAATTATATACCAACAGCAACACACACGATCAAGCTAAGCAGTTGGGAATGAATTGGACAAAAAAAGTACGTTATGTACTTAGTTTGCTACATATGCATTGAGTGGTATACCTAGCGGCAAATATGTTATAAACAACATCGACGAATAGTTAAAATCATGTTAGGCAGTAATGCTCACAACTCCAACAACAACTATAAATTCTTTTTGCAAAGGTATGGCAGCGCTTTGTATGCAGCTTGCCTACATCTATATATACAATGTGTAACAAAAGAAAGGCAGGTTGCCTTAAATCATCATTTACTAAGTGCCTGTATAGTTTAGCATCTCCATATACAAAGCATGCAGCCAACAGGCAAGACTCCTTACATCTCCATATACAAAACAAGCAGCCAGCAAGCAAACTGCCTACAGCTCCATATACAAAGCAGGCAGCCAGCAAACAAATAAACAAAAAAATTATAGTAACAATTTCATTCAACAATTTTCACAACACAAAGGGTATAGCTTTTCATACATGAAAAATCAGAGTACTTCATCAATTTGTCGCTTGGATACAAGGCAGCTGAACATCTTGTAGATCCAATGATGAGAATATTGGAGAAAAAAAATTTAAGCTTTGAAAAAGTTTTCGATCAAAATCAAAGGTCATCGCTAAAGATCGCATTCAATTGAGACGACTCATTTGGGGCCTTTATTCTCGTAAAAGTTTCAGAGCATAAGAGGAAAAAATAAGAATTCAATGAGAAATTTCTTCTCAAATGCGTACATTTTTTTATATAAAATTATTGATAAGTTTTCCTTTTTTTGGTGATATTTTATTTGGAGAGAAACGCAATATATCTGCGTTTTGAGCTTAAACTTATTTCAATAAGAATATGAATATCATGCCATGTGTTACCTATGAAGTTGGCAGCTCTAAAAATATTATGCACTTTTAACAAATGACAAGGTCGCATTATTATGATACATTTCAAAAATGAACAACGCATTAACATTCAAAATCACTATAAAATTTAGAAAATCACGTAGAATTTCAGCAAGAGCCTTGTGAAACTTTTGGCAAACATTTTATTTCATACTTAAACACAACATGTGTGTTTTATAATGAAAATTCTGACACTTTTTAGGCAAATAATGTGTTTTATTCAAAAGCTAAATTAATTTAAAGACCCAATTTCTTGAAACATGCAAATCAACTTGTACTCAAAATTCTGCTTCGTATGTGTGAAGTATTTTGCCTTAACGAACTCTTGCTTTAATTTTTCGTCCTTAAATTTTTTTTTTTTTTTTTTTTTGCTGCGTGACAGCAAGAACAACTTAAATTGCTTCGTTACAAGCAATTTGCACAGAATGTGATTTTTTGTTGTTCTTCTTTTCTTTTTTATGGCCTACTCGTAAAATTGCTGAAACAGCTTTTTTTGTCATTAGATCGAAAAAAAATTACATTTTTTTTTTTTTGCTCTTGGCAGATATTGCTGCTGCTGCCAGTCAATCAGAAAATTTAACTTTCACATACACATACACATGCAGAAACTATATTTACGTACACATTTATTCAATTACACACGTATGAATGTGAATTCATACATTTGACAACGTAGTGAAAGAGCACATCGAACCCATCATCAAATCAACTCCAGTGTAGTGACAATTTTGCTTACTTCCTTCCGTTAGTTGAGTGTTCTTTTTTTTTGCGCACAACTTGTGTGTCTTAGTTTTACCTCAATTTTTGAATTTTTCTCTGTTTTTTTTTCTGCTATTTTGACACATCGTGGCTTTATCTGATTCCGTATCTATAGAAAAGTGCTATTCGATGCATTAATTTCTGTGGGGAAAATAAAATTTGTGGGACATGAATTATTTTAAATGCTAACACTGATGTGGCATTTACGCCCAAGGTGCCTGAGTATGTCAGTGGAATTATATATTGAGCATATTAATTTTTCGCCTCCTACTGTCATCTTTTTGTATCAGGCACTGGGATGGCAATTGGAGTTTTCATGAATTTGGAATCGAAATGGAGTCGAATTGCATTTTTTTCCATAGCTTTTTAAAGTACAAATAGCTCATTTATTTCAATTTCCTTCAAATCGGTAAATACGTCCGTATCCTTTTGAGCTTTAGTGATTTGCCAATTTATGTCAATTTTTCACTTTTTCACATAATTTTTTTCACACAACATATGGTTAGTAATAATGATTCGGCTTTTGCCATGAATTTTCAGTACGTGCTAATGGCTCAATGGTTCTATGACAATTCTGTGCTTCCCAATTTCTATTTATGTCTTCAAGTGCTAATGCTACTTTACTTTCATTGTAATTTTCAAGCTACTAATGTGTCTTTTGTGTTGGATTTTGTTTTGTGTTTTTTGTGAGTTATTCGAGCATACAACACACAACAATAGCTTTGGCTCAACGAAAAAACAACCGCCTTAGCACTTGGCACATTTTAAGGATTTTTTTTTTTTTGTATTTTTCAGAACAAAAACTAAAATTTTTTTTTTATCATTTATGTGTCATATTTTTGCTATATTTTTCTATATTTATTGTTGTTTTTGTTTTTTTTTTCACTTAACTATGAAATCTGTAGAGAAAATTTTTTGTTATTAGCGCGATTTTCATTTCATTGCATTCATCTATTCGTCCATCTAGCAGTTTGAATGGGTTCTTTAAGGGTCATTGAATGTTTTTTTTCTATTTTCATATTGGTTATATTTTGGCTCAAAGAATGTCAACATTTTTGTTGCTCTATTATATTTATTTTCTCTTGCACTTTTAAAGCGATTTTGTGTTGTTTACTTAGGATTTATTTGATGAGCGAAGAATAAATAGGCTAACTATTAAGAAATTTTGATATTAAATGC
This sequence comes from Tricholauxania praeusta, assembly GCA_949775025.1. NCBI lineage: Eukaryota > Metazoa > Arthropoda > Insecta > Diptera > Lauxaniidae > Tricholauxania > Tricholauxania praeusta. Next base: position 157,987,347 of record OX459029.1, read on the forward strand.
TACAGTATTTTTTTTAAATTTTCTTATAATTTAGCTTTACATTTAAAGACCTTTAATTTATTTATTTTCATAAATTTATTTAGCATTATTTAAGAATATTGCTGCGGTATAACGCACACCAATCAAACGCTATTTCCACAAAGCAGCCTAAAATTATGCAGCATTTTGTTTTGTTTTTGCACAGCGTAAGCTTATAATTTGCTGCACTTGGTTGCCATATTGGCCTGTTGAAAATTATAATATTGTCATATTATTAGCAGCAAGTTGTAACATGTTTATTTAGTACTGCATACTTACAGGCGAAAATATTAACAATATGCAATATGTTGAAATATGTTGATAAAATTGATCTACAAAATTATTGTGTTTAATTTGTTATTAAAGTTGGTATTGAAGTTGGGGAATCATTGTATCGTTTTATAATAATGAGGAGCAAAAAGAGAAAATGTGAGCCGTGTAAGCCATTTAAACTGGCTACCTGTTCTCATAATCGAAAGCACTAAAGCTGGCGCTATGATTCCAGAATGGAAGATCTGAAGTTCGGCACACTGAAATATTTTTGATTTTTACATAAATAAGTATTTATTTCCACACTTACATTGATATGCAAGTATATAATAGTTACACGCTTTGATTTTTATAAAAATCTAATCCCGGTGCTCTGAAATATAACTGACTTTCAGTGATGCAATTCTGGGAAGCAGCTTTTTAAAAGAACTTCCTATTTCATACTTCTGTTACATAAAACCCAGCATTGCCTTAAATCATAAACTAAATATTTTCATGAGCTTCACACATAACATATTGTAATCCTGACACATCCTTAAGCACACATTTTCATGTGAACTAGTTGTACATATATTAACTGAGTCACACATAAATAAACATACACATATGTATGTGATTTTACAAATAATTACACATGTCAGCAAATCACTTTGATTATTTCATTAAAGAGTGACTTCCAGAGTTAAATTCCAAAGAGGGTTATTAGGGTGATTCAAATTTTTTATTTTTTGTTTTTTTTAAGGTGCTGTTGCTTAAAAAGTAAGTTTATGATATGAAGAAAAAGCTCACGAAAATTCAGCTCTGTAACTCAATTTTATAAGGTGGCGCCGGAGCCTGTTAGTTTTACATGTAAATTGTATGGAAAAATTATTTTTTTCAAAAAAGGTGTCTAAATGAATAGGTGATTAGTGCTGTTGAGCTGAAAAGGGTCGATTTTGGATGTAATTTTTTACGCTGAATCCGAATCTGGCCTCAGAATTGACCCATCATGTCGGAATCCTGAAATATTTGAGGCTAAGTACTTAAAACATGATGTTTTTTGTCTACTTTCGAGGCCATGTATAGGATTTAAAGAAAGTTGATCAGCTTATTTTTAACAAAAGCATCATTTAGTACCATCCTTGCCCTTTAAAATGAGCTTTCAAGTGGTGATCTGTGATGCTTCCTTGCAAAGTTGCAGCCATTTCAAGGTGACATGAATTTGAAACCCGTTGGTTAATATTGTTGGGTTGCAACCCATTGTAGGGGATCCAATTCATGTCACTTTAAAATGGCTATAACTTTGCAAGGAAACATCACAGATCACCACTTGAAAGCTCATTTTAAAGGGCAAGGATGGTACTAAATGATGCTTTTGTTAAAAATAAGCTGATCAACTTTCTTTGAATCCTATACATGGCCTCGAAAGTAGACAAAAAACATCATGTTTTAGGTACTTAGCCTCAAATATTTCAGGATTCAGACATGATGGGTTAATTCTGAGGCCAGATTCGGATTCAGCGTAAAAAATTACATCGAAAAACGACCCTTTTTAGCTCAACAGCACTAATCACCTATTCATTTAGACACCTTTTTTGAAAAAAATAATTTTTCCATACAATTTACATGTAAAACTAACAGGCTCCGGCGCCACCTTATAAAATTGAGTTACAGAGCTGAATTTTCGTGAGCTTTTTCTTCATATCATAAACTTACTTTTTAAGCAACAGCACCTTAAAAAAAATAAAAAATAAAAAATTTGAATCACCCTAAGGGTTATATTATATTATATATATAATAAAATTACTTATGTGTATATTTTTGATATAAAATAATAAATCAGAAAATGTGGTGAGTAAACAAACAAAGGAGAAAAGGTCATATAAATTCTCCATCCAGTCTGCTCCAGTAAAAAACTTTACACCTACAATTAGTTATGAATTTATATCACCACTGTTGAGCTCACTACCCTGACCTACTCTGTGAGATGCACAAGGAAAATGGAAATTTTTTTTTATATATTTACGTTAAAGGGTTAAATGGGGCATTCTTTGCCAAAACGAAATTGGTCTTAAAATCTTAGATATCGCTTATTTTTGCTGTTGGTGGTATTAGCTAAAAGTTTGATCGGCCATAAAAATTTTTGACATAAATAGAATGGAATTCTTGCGTTAAAATTTATTCAAAACATTTGGAAAATAAAAGCGATAATCTCTAAAATGATTTATAGTTCTGTGAAAAAAAGGTAACAGAATGTAAAATGTTAGAAATTAAAAAAAAAATGTAAAAGGTATATCAAAAGCAAAAGTACAATACAATAGGAACTCAATACTTTCTTATCCCTCTGAATTTGTAAATAAATTAATTTTTGCTGAAAACCTTCAAAACTCAGCAAAATAGAGATATGGTAATTCTAGTTTCTAACGTTTTATCATAAAAAAAATGTTTGGTATTAATTAAGATAAATTTATGTCGATCTGGAAAACAAATATGTTTCCAATATATATATGCTGTGCATCGGACAAACTAAAATGCTAGACTTTTCCATTTTTTACGTTTTTTTTTTGCTTTTTACCATCATCAGTAGGGGTGAGTTGCATACAATTTTCGTTATCTTGGGATATATTGTCCCAGTTTGTGTTTTACGTGGGACTTATTGATCCCAATTTTTGTTCTTGTAGATGTAAAAGAAAAAGTATTCAGAGGGGGAGGTGGCAGACATTTTCTCCGATTGTACGGATGATAAGAATTTTAACGCATCCGACAGCAGCTCCGTGCCATTATATGACGAGGAAGAAATAGATCAAACGAAGAATGAGCAGAGGAGGTGGGAGAATTATACGAAGGTGATGAATTTGGAGCGGCTTCCATCGTCACGTGGACTTATGTTACTGATGATGTTAATTTTCAGTCAAAACTCAAAAGCCTTTGGAAAGAGACTCACAAATTTCGACGAAATGCTACCGAGTTTGATATCTTTTGAATGTTTCATCCAAGGAGCTTGTGTATTTTTATCGCACAGTGCACAAATCAGCAGCTAAAACAACTGAAACAAAAGAATCTTAAAACTCGTTGCACAGGGGGAAGGCCTTCTAAGCGTGCACGTACTGATCTTTCGAATGTAGGCGATCATTTAGCAATAAAAAGCTATTTTCGAATGCAATGCATAGAATCCACTCCTCAGCAAAAAGAAACGAGAGCAAGTTCCGGAATGTAATTATGCAATGCGCTATAAATGCTTTGCTCCTTACCACAAATAAATATATATTTCAACTGATAATACAATTTTTTTTCAATGTATTTTGCAAATAAATTTAAAAAAAAAAAACCAACGGATTTTATGTTTATGCAGCTTATTGGGACATATAATCCCAGCGAAAATCCTTATTGGGACAATATGTCCCAGGATAACGAGAGGATTCCAGGACTATTCAAGTATGCAAACCATGTTTTTAAACTATCATATTTTGAAAACAAAATTTTTAAAATGTTATCTGAAGTGGAATTAAAACTCGGTTACGAAAAGGTTAACCAATATTTTATTTCTATTTGCTCCGAACAATATATGTTTGACTCAAATAAATATTTGATTGCTTTATATCAAATTTACTTTTGCAATATACAACAATGATGGGATTTGGGTTTTTATATACTGAATGGTGAGTTGAAATGTACTTTTTAGATGCTGAATGTACCTTTTTCAATATAACATGAACATTCAACAAATTCTTAACTTTTTCACAAAAAAAAAAAAAAAATATCGCGATAAGTTTACTAAAAAATGGTAATTTTTAGAAATGGTCGAAATGTACTTAAAATGCGCCGAGTGTACTGAAAATGTGCCAAATGTACTAAAAACTTGTCGAATTTTTTTTTTCGTTTTTTTACGACGTAAATGTACTGAAAAAAGTACAAATGTACCGAAAATACCATCACTGATATACAATCAAATCATTTGCTTAGCGTACTACTGAAAAATATTAGAGTTAATTACTACTGAAACTCTACTCTTACTCCAGCTGTATTACTCAGAAAGTCATAAGGCAACCTTTGCTGTAATTATTTAGTACTCTCAAGGAACCCTGTTAAGCACCCTGTAACTGGCTTTTCAAAACCAGATCATTGTGTAAAATTCATAAAAATCAAAAGCTCAAAATATAGCTCCTGACGTTTTGCCATGTACTACCCCACATAAGGTTACGACTGTATGTGTGTGTTGCCTTATTAATGCATTCATATGTGCATGTGTACTTTTGTAGAGGTCTGTGCAAGAGCTTTTAATAGGGTTAAATAAAATTAAAAGCAGAGCCATTACAGTGGAAAACTAATATTAGATTTTATCTGCAACAGAGCATACGCTGTTGGTGGTATACTTTTCATCCTAATATGACACAATTTTATGTTGTAGGTATACTAAATTTATTTTTATTTTTTTTTTCTGAATTTGTGCAAAATTAATTTTGTTAGAAGAAGAGTTAATTGTGCAGTTTATTTATTTATAGATTAATATATTGTTATTTCCCTAGTAGTATAATTCTTCTATGAAATATGTAATTTTTATCAATATATAAAATTGATTTCATTTTTATATATAATTATATTTATTAATTTTGTTTAAATATTTCTCAATTAATCCTCGTTCGCATACCTATATTTGTATACTACACTGTAATCCCAATGAAAGCCTACAAATATGCTACAATTTTTTTGGATTTTAATAACACTACAATATTCAATCGAGCGCAAATTGACAACACTTTGTTGATTTCTTTCGACGCACACCATTTCACCATATCTCACTCAACATGTTGCTCAATCAATGTACCTACGCTTAATTGAAATGTAATTAAAAATTGTTCAATATTTAATATGTAAATCAAAATGTTAAAATGTTACGCACAATTGAAGCGATTAAAGTTGAACAACGTTGACAATAACATTAAGCGCTTATCAATTAATTACCGCGTCAATAAAAATCAGTTTGAATGCCAAAGTCTTTTGACAAAATGTTGAAATTTCAAAAGGCTGTCAGAAAAATGTGGCTATGGAAATTTATTGGAGAGATTATGAAATATTTTTTTTTTAAATATTTAATTTAATGATTATGAAATATAAATTGTGCATCTGAAAAATAGTAGCATAGGTGATTCGAATCATCTTTTTTTATAGATGTTTAGTTTTTAGAATCGACGACCTCTAAGGTATATTTATTAAAGGGCCAACATAGTTCGTCAATTTTAAAAAATTCTATTTTTTTAAGGATTTTGCAAAGATGAGGATTAAATTTAATTAGCTTATTTTTTTAGCTGGAAAACTAGATTGGGCCCCAAATATAACATGAATATGATTAAAAGCCCCAAAAAAATAATTTTTTTCTAAAAAATCGTGTGCGGCGAACTTATTGCAAAAATTTCTGCATAAATGACTATCAGTGTATAGCTAATGCCTGAGCTAAAGTAGCCTTCACTCGTCCTCGATTACAGATTTGTTATTCGAAGTTTGTAGACCGAGTAATCCGGTTTCGACGATCACCTGGCTTTACACACAATTATTTGGTCCATATTTTCTAGTGGACTTTCATCTTTCTATCAATCTACCTCTCAAAAGTGTCACGGTAGAATTTACCTAATTGTATGAAGTTCAATTTCCCCTTCCACATGCTCATCTTCTAACGCTTTAAAATCAATGTGAAGCACTTCAAGATATATCTTAAAGAATATATTTCGTTCATATTTGATGTAATTTTACTTCTATCTATCAATGTTGTGTAGAGCGGCTTTTGCAGATCACACATTATATAAAATATGCAACATTTTACAAGGTTTTGCCCTGATGTACTTATCGACATAGCATATAGATCACAAGCTTAGCATTCTTAAAACTATAAGGAACATAAAATCTGTGATCGCGTATTCTTTTTCTGTAGTTCTCTCCAACTATTTTAGGAATGATAAATTGTCATCAAATTTTGCACTTGCGTAACAAATTTTCCAAATGGCACCATTTATTGCATGGTGCCTCTTTTCTAAAATTTTTGTAGTTTCTCTTTGTGTTTTGCATGTGCCTGTTTAAGTGTTGATAAATTTTAAATTATGTCTCATTTCAATGATACTTTTCTTCTTGTTTTGTTTTATGTTATTTGTATATTTATTTTGGCTCTTATACAATCAAAACTAAATTATATTTGCCTGATTGTGTTGCTACACAAATTTTCCTCAGTATTTGCTGTTTTACTTTTTACTACATTTGTATCGAAATTTATATTTGTGTGCTTTCTGGCAGTGTATTCGTTAGCGGCAGCTGCACGCCAACAAACATAAATTCAAAGTGTGAAAGTTTTTGATTTAATGCTAAACATTAGCGCTGCACAGTCATAAATATTTAAAATATATACAAGATATATAATTTTGTATGTATTTACCCACTTTTTTGCACATATTTACTTAAACTTTCATGCATAATTTTTGTATTATTATATTAAATGTAAACTAAAATTTAAGCTTGAATAAAGTTTGTCTTGAAAATAGTGTTAAGAACAAATTTGTAAAACTCACATTTATATTCGCTACCAAACACCCTGTATTTTCATATCCACAGCGCGTTCAGTGAGTTAAGCTCACACAACTTATCGACAGCTTTAATGTTACAAGCGTTAGCAACAAATCACGTTTTCACTATAGTAAATCCTATAAAGAAATTTCGATATTTCCACACATTGTTGCTGCTGTTGTAAGTGCAGTTTACGCGTTGCTCTAACATACCAGTGATGGCATTTGAAACTTACGTGACTGCACTTAACTTAAAGTTGGAAAGTACTTTTTTTAAATGTCGATTGTACTTTTTTTCAATTTCTTACAGAAAATAGCAAAAATAAAGCCAACTCTCGCGACATGATATGTGAACTTCATTATACACCTATAAGTATAGAATGCCGCATACTTTGATAAATTTACTAGTCCAAAAATAGCTGCAAAGTTCAAAATATGAAGTCAAAAAGTTTTGAAAGTGGTTTGAAAAGAAAAAAAAATTATTTGAAATGCATTAAAAAATCTAAAAAAAAAAGAAAAATCATAAATTTGAGCCGAGAAAAATTGAATGCAGTTAAAAAGGTCGAAATATTTTGAGAAAAGTAAAAAGTAAAGTAAAGTAGAAATATTTTGAGAAAAGTAGGTGAAGTAGAAAAATTAGATAATGATTGAAAAGGGTTCAGAAGGCTGTATAATCCGGGTCGATTTGTATGAAGCAAGATAAAATCAACCAGACAATTTCGACCCGGTCTACTGTATAAGTCAGAAAAATCGAAAGAGCTAAAGACAAGTTGAACAATTCGAGAAATATGGAAATAGGTTGAAAAAGGTAGAGCAATTCGAAATAGGTTGGATAAATTGAATGGGATTAATTGCGTCAAAAGAAGTTGAATGGAATCGAAGAATTCGAGTAAGTTGTATAAGGGTAAGAAAGTCGAAAAGAGTTCAATATAGTTAAAAAAAATCGAAAAACTTTGAAAATTGTTGAAAAAAAAGTTGAAAATTTAAAAAATTTTGAAAGATTCAATGTTACAGGAAAGCGTGAAAGTTGCACACTAGTTGAAATTCTGGTTTATATCCCTATAAAAAAACATTTATTCGAAATCGTAGGGTTACCGCAGAAACTTTTAATCAGCGGACAAGTCGTATTATGCAAAATGGGACTAATTTTTAAATGTTTTTCATTTTTAGGAAATGTTTTATGTGTTCCTAACTTCCTAAAGAAGTTATGTTTCATTCCAAAAAAAAAAATTTAGAAGAGCGAAATCGTTTAAGATGCCAAATTACATGAAATTGTAAAATTGGTCATTTTGGTCGAAAAATATGCGAATACAATCAGTTCATTTGATGAATCCCAAAATATAGACTTCTGAACGACATCTTATTAAGTTTTTTTTATCTAGTAAAAAATTTGTATAAAGTTTTCATAAAATAAAATCATGATATCTTATCTAATTGCAATGTATCAGGCCAATTCTTATTACGATTTATGTAGTTCAGAAGTGGAACTGCAGTCCGAAATTGAATGTCAATTGCTTTTCTAAATTCATAGCTTGGTAATTGTCTATGGAATTTTTTTTGACTGTTATAGTTTCGATAATTTGACACATTTTCGATTATTGTATGATACTGAAATAAACTTCGAAATTCGACGAAATGGCAGAATGACAGACAGAATGACATATATGTTCTTTTTGATAGCGCATTCACATCAAATATTAAATAGAAACTTTGACTGCTGAAGTCGAAAATTACTTTCATTATTCAAAATTCTCAAAATTTTTTGTATCAAGAAAGCTTTTTGGATGTTTTTTTCGTAATTACTTGGCTTAAGCCTCTATTGTTGTCATTTATGATGTGATGATTGAGGAACTTTACCTTAAAAATACGGTCTCAAGACAACCATATTTGACTTACAAAATTTCAGCTGTGCAGTTTGCATATCCTTTCTGAATCTAGTTATTATGAAAGTGTTTTATAATAAGTTTTTTTTTGAAATATGTTTCTTGATAAGTAGGGCATATGCAAAAGCAACATATTTTAAAATGTAAAAAAAATTAACACATTTAACCCCGTTTAACTTTAAACGATCAGTGATTCGAAATGTTTGAACTGAATAATTTGATATTACTGGAAAAAACTGCATAGTAAATCTTAAAACTTTTATGTGGAAAGTTAGTAACATAAATGTCTTAGTTCCTTTTTCCGAAAAACCAACGGCTAAGAGAAATTATAGCTTTTTTTGAAGTTTTACAAAGTTTTCTTCATGAAAATAGTGTAAGTCCTTACCAGTGATGTAAGAGTAAAACATTGCTTTTGATTATGCATTCCTTATGAAAACTACATTTGAGTTTTAAAAGGTACCAATCTTAAAATAGAAAGCTTTAAAATTTTTATCACAAAAACTTGATATAGTGAAAACGTACTAAAAGTGAATTTAATAAAAAATATAGAAAAGTACTGAAATGCCATCACTGTTAGCTACGTACCTACTATTGTTTTTTCATATTTTATATTCTTTATTTTAGTTGAATTTTTTTGTTTTTATTGAAAAATTTAAAATGCGCTGCCCGTAAGCTGCTTACGTGTTTGCACTTGATTTTTTGATTAAGCTGCTGCGTTGCCATATTTTTTCGATTTTTGCTGATTTGTTTCAATTTATGTTTGATTTACAAAACAAAATTTTTGATTGAAATACGCTCTTTTATGATTGTGTGTATGTGTGTGCAAATATGAGTAGTTTGTGCAATAGATTTTCGGTTTTTTTTTTTTTCAATTTAGTTGGCAACAATTTATTAAAACATTGTTGATTGATATGATTTTTACCTGACTTAACACATATTGTTGCGTGCGTGCTTACTAATGGCATAAGCGATACAAAATGACACGCATCGTAGAAATCAGCGCTAATATATTTTATTTTTTCGTTTGCCCTGTGGGCTTAAAATATTTTAGGGTTGTCATTCTTTTGAATTCACACTTAAGTATAATAGTAAGGGTCAAATAAATTGCTTAATTTGGGCCATACAACGGCAATTAAGGAGAGCTATTTTAATTCAATGAAAGAACCTGCTTCATTCTAAAACAAATTTTTTCATTAATTTTAAGTTTTTTTTTTCTATATTATAAAGAAGATTTCAACGCACTTAGTAAAAATTCCATTGAAATAAGTTCACCTTTCAGTAAAGTAGGCCTTAAATTGATTTTTTGTATAGTAAAATTGTCATTGTAGCAAAAAACCAAAATTTCTTACGAAAAATTGCATACATTTTGCACTTAAGTTAAACTGTTCGTTAAAAAAGTTTTAAATATATACTTACCCCACGGTAAATTTTCAAACTAAAAATGCACTGGCCCATAGCCAATACAAGAACCTTTTGAAGAAACAGCCGACGTTGCTGCTTAACAGCAACTGCAATACTTTAAAACAACTACTACCTCTTTAACTTTTCACCGACTTGTTGAACTGCACTCGTATTTCACGATTTACAATGATCATTTTTTCAATAGACAAAGCAAACACTCATTAAATTTTGGAAATATGATAATTAAATTTTAACACTTATTGCTCTTCAGAGCAATTTAAAAAGGATTTAATGAAATTACACTAAATTTTTCAATGAAAAGAAAAGCACTACACTTGCAGCGGCAATGCCTGCTCTGCCGGCGCTACTGCATTCATATGGATTTGCATTTACATGCGATTTCACTTAAAAATTTCATTTCTTTTGATACACAACACTCACGCCGACATTTATTGCACATATTTAAATCACTTACATATATAATTTAATAACATTTATGATAAAATACGAATATTTGAATTTTTAGAAATAAACGCGTAATTTTCACATTAAATTAAAACGAACTGATGACAGTTGATTGCGTTGCCACCTGCTCAAACGAACCAATGACAGTTGTGGTATTTGATGAGCAGAGATCGATGGGAACGTTTCCAAAATATGGGAATTTATTTCATAAAGTTTAATATATTATTTTTGAAAATTTTATGTTTTCATAAGTTATTTAGAAATCGAACAATGCTGGAATTTTATATGCTTCTACTTTGGAAAATCAAAGGAAGTTCCACCTGCTTGCTACGAGTAAGTTATTAATTTTTTTACTACCTTATTTGATAAATCACGATTTTTCGCCGAACTTTAGTGCTTCAAAATTTATATAATTTTATAAATATGAAAATAAAGGTTCACGTACACCAAAAAGCTTAGATAAGTTATCAACATTCACAAAAATCATTTAATTTCACTTTTCTTAAGCAATTGCTCAACATTGCGATATCGCTGCAAGCAGACAGGGGGCTATCCATGGATTTCACTTTTGGACAAGCTGAACAAGTATCGAGTTTCTTATTTTCCTGAATTACTCCTAAATAAAAATTGCTGCCATATTTAAGCAATTTTTTGTATAACGAATACAATTATCGATTCTTAGAGAAAATATGGATAAGTGCTAAGCTTGAAAGGAACTTCTAAAATTTATTTTTTACATTTAAAATAAATTTAAGGACTCAAAAGTTGAACGAAAAAGAGTTACATAAGTATTGCAATAAAGTTAGATGATGAAAGTTGAGTGAGCAATATGTTGGATTATCACTGTGCGATAATTAAGCTGGGTGGAAAAAAGTGGGATGATCAAATGCTTGACAAGCAATTCAACATATATGTCTAACAACTTTTTTTTTGTTTTACTCTTTTGTCATTGTGTTTCATATTTTTTGTCCCAACCTTTTGTTTTTTAATATTTTCCCATCCAATTTTTAGTCGTCTAACTGCTTGACGCTTAGCTTTGACTTACATCTGCTTGACTTAAAGTTTTTATCTACCAACTTTTCTGTCGTCTTACTCTTTCATCGTAAAAATAAATCGCCTGTATAAAAATACTTGAGTGGAGAATTATTTGAAATGTAATTTAGGCTCAGTTCATATGAGCGTTTTTTTCAACGCGCGTTTTAGCATAACACAAACTTATATTCAGTAGGCCACACAATCAACGTTCGTTAAAAAATGTGCGTTGCAACGCGCATTAGTTTTGTTAACGCCGGTGCTATGCTAAAATGCGCGTTAGCTAACACAAGTTGAAAAACCCGTTTGCTTGTTTGTAAACTCCTGAATAGAAATCAAAAATATGGATGTCATAAGAGAGATAATTTAATGGTCTACAATAATAATATCCAAAATTTTGAAATTTATTTAATAATTTTTGAGATATGACGATTATTTTACGTATAACTAACGCGCGTAAACTACCCATGTGAAAAGTACCATAACGTGCGTTGAAAAAACGCGATGGCAAACGCGCGTTGAAAAAACGCTCGTGTGAACGTAGCCTTAGGGTCAATACACAACAAACGTAAGCAATCCTCTGAGATTTTTTTTGTAATTCCATACGAATGACATTTTAAAAACCTCCAATTTTGGCAAATCAAAGATCCTTAAGAGATAGTCAATTGCAATATATCAAATTTTCATGTCTTTCTAAATTCAAATTAAGTTTAAAATATAAATGAAGTAAATAAATAGAACATTATATGGTTTCTAAAAAACTTATAAGGACGTTAAATTTTTATGAAAAAAAATTTTAGACCTATCCAGATAAATTCCCTTATATTGGAAAAGTTCCCGTCGATCAGTGCTCATCAAATACCACAACTGTCGTTGGTTCGATTGAACATATGGCAACGCAATCAACTGTCATCAGTTCGTTTTAATTTCATGTGAAAATTCCGCGTTTATTTCTAAATATTCAAATATTCGTATTTTTTTTAAAAATGTTATTAAAATATAAACGTAGGTGCTTAAAATATGTTAAATAAATGTCGGCGCGAGTGTTGTGTATCAAAAGTAGTGAAATTTTTAAGTGAAATCGCATGTACATAAATGCAAATCCATATGAGAGCAGTGCCGCCGGCAGAGCTGGCTCTGCCACTATAAGTGTAGTGCTTTATTTTTCATTGAAAAATGATATAAATAATATCATAAAATGCTTTTCAAATGCTCAGAAAAGCAGCAAGTGTTAAAATTTAAATATAATTTCTGCAAAATTGAATGAGTGTTTGCTTTGTGTATTAAAAAACGATCATTGTAAATTGTGAAATACGAAGACAAGTCGTTGAAAAGTTAAAGAGCTAGTGCATGTGTCCTACAGTTGCTGCTAGACTGCAATAACTGCAGTTGTTTCTTCAATTGGTTTTTGTATTGGCTACATTATGAGGCCAGTGCATTTGTAACAATCACAGGAAATCTACAGTGGGGTAAGTGCTCTAATATTTCTTTTAAATAAATTGAGTGCATTATACAGGGTGTTTGCGTCAATTATGGTTTGAATGTTTGATTGATAAGCAACTTATTGCGACAGATGACATTGTCAATTCATCACAAATATGAAAACAAAATGTTTAATAAAACTAAAGCTAATTTCAACTGAAGGAATATTTTTTTATATAAGTCTACCAAAGTCCAGAGTTTTTTAAAGACTCTTTTCGTATTAATTTTATGTTATAAAAATAAATTTTTCATATAAGACATAGGATCATAGCTCGAAATGAACTATTTGTGTCCATATTAAAACAGATTTTACATAAATTTCGAGTTTCTTAACATATCCAAAGCAGTTTTTATTCTTATTTTATACAAAGTATTTATCAGTTCAAATGGTGGTATTCATTTTTCATATATATTTTCTATAGTTACATATATGTAGGAAATAAAAAATTTTTTTGCATAATATAACTTCTATAATAAACAAAAAATGTGCATAGTAACAAAATTTTCGGACCTAACTATAAAAATATAAAATGCTCGCATGTTTCTCTTAATTAAATTCACTTTTTTTATTTATATATATTTTTTATTGAGAATGCAGAATCTTCATAGTCTGCTGACAGGAAATTTCATTGCCAAAACTTAGCTAAATCAACCTCGACCTAAAAATTTATTGCACAGCACAAAATTAACTATGATTTTCTGAAGCGTCACAGTGTGAGGTTGCATTTCACATAGCCAACGTTTACACGAGGAAAGTCTTGCCGCAAAGTTTCCTTGTTTGTAGGCAAGAGGGGAAAAGCGAAAGGGACGAGGTAAAAAATTTGTCATATGTTGCAAACGCGAAACGAAAATCACAAAAGAGAATGGACAAGAATTTGTCTCTCAGACTTTCCTCGTGTAAACGCCGACATAGCAACACAATGACACAAATTCAAATTCGAAACTTACACATACACATACGAGCACCTAAAATAATAATAAAAGCCCTGCTGTACATTGACATTAGTTTTAATATATGTTACCCAATGGGAAGAAGTGCTGAAAGGGTATGTAGCTAAATTCAACAAGCTAAGTATTTACATATCCTAAAAAATATTTGCTGTATTCCAAAACATTATTAAACTCCCTTAAGTTTCCCAGACCCGGTTCTAGCCTGTAAAGTTTTTTGTGAATAGTCTGAATTTGTCATTTTTTGGATATTCTTTGTTATTAAAGGTCTAACTTCATTCGTTTTGGTAAAGAACTCTTCCATAAATTGAAAATTTCTCCTCAAAATATTTCTTTGGGGGTATAAAAATTGTTTTAAGTATAAAGTGACATTTTGGCTCTCTTTTCAGGGAATGTTGTTTCTCACTTTATTGCATAATGTAATCGGATGCTAAAATATTTCGTTATTCCTAGTTTTTTTTAAAAAACCATATTTTCCTATAAGGGCATGATGACCCTTACACATGACATACTTTTGTTCAGTAAAAGTGCACTGTATTTTTGTGTTTCATTCATTTTGCGACGCTGTTATGCCAACCTAATTAAACCGCTGTAATGTATGTAAGGTTTGTCACATGGGAATTCAGCAGTTTTACGAAGCTGCATGCTGTTGGGGTGTTGTATGATGGCATTGCATTGTGCTCTCTTTTTTTTGTAATTTCTGTGGTTTTCTGTTGCACAACATTCATAACACAACTACACATTAGGGAAACAGATTAGCAAAACTTTGTGTAATTGTAACATTTATTGATTTTTGCTGCATTGAGGCGTAAAGTCAGAGTGCGGCTTAAAATTGTTTTTTTTTTCAAAAAAAAAGTTTAAGATGAGTTAAACTTACATTTTTACAGCATTATTTGTAGTAATTTTTCATCGAATATTTCTTTTATGAAAGCTTTTCTAAATTACTAAAAATAAGACTAAATGCCTTGTTTGCGTGGTTTACAGTCTCAAAATATTGTTTTCATTCTTAGCAGCATTGCCTTTATTCGTGCAACTTTTACTGATTTTCTTACGGTTGCAACTTTGAAGCTCTAGTCTTTAGATTGTATAGACTGTAGAATTGCATTGTTACTCTTAAAATAAGTCGTTTTCAAAACATTGCAGTTGTTGCTGATGATTCGAACATACACACAAGTAGACACAAACTAAGGCCTTGCCGTGACAAATGCAACAACGAAAGGATACCATTTGAAATTCTCATCACTTATGATGCTGCCAAAACAAGTGCACAATCTAACAACTTAAACACTTAAATGCTTGCATTAGGGTTCCACTTAATTAGCTTTTTTTTAATTATTTTTCGCTCTTATAAGACGTAAGTGATTTTGTTATCCAAAACATATAAATATCTTTCCATTGATTTCAGTCCGAGTTGCTTATCATAAAGCCTAGTTTTCATGTTAACTTTCTTGATCTTCTACAATCCCATATCAGGGAGGATATCACATGCTATAAAAATAGCAAATATATGCCGATTCACTCTTGCGTTCGTCAAGTGCATTAGACGCAGCCTTCGGTTCTGCTCGCATGCTTTTTCATTCTTACAAAAATTTGATTTAATATCCTTGATATAGGATCAAGAAAGATAACATGAAAACGCCACTTAATGTATATGATTTTTATAGCTGGATTTTTTTCCATTGTTTATTTAATTTTAGCGAATTATTTCTTTTGACGTACTTTGAAGTATTGATACTTCGACGAAATCACAAAATTCATGCGTGAAAAAATATAGCGAGGCAAACGATATGTGAAAATCGGAAATACACAAAATACTACAAACAACTTTTCGTTAATAAAAGTTTCGTTTGAGCTTAATCTTACTAAAAAGAAAACTATATCAGTCTGATGATATTCGAGCTTATAAGTCATTCAAACTGTACATTGTTAATTTTTGTAAAATCATATCTAAAATAATTTTATTGCATGCGATTTTTTACAGTGAGATAACATATCAGATATTAATCTTATCGCAAATTATTTTTATGATATGTTTTTTTGTTACATAAGCAGTTTATCACATGAGATATTCATCACACGATACATTAATTTCAACTCTTTTCGAATGTGAATGAAATTCATATTTCCAGTGAACGTTTGCATTCAGAAGCAATTTCACTTTCTATGGGTCCATCATTTCATTTTCTTTAAAAATATGTGAGAATATTCTTTAAATTCTACTTAACTCATGATTGAATCGTTTTAAATTACATAAACTTAAACTTTTCTATCGCACGATATATGAGGTTGTCATGAAAATTTAATCTCAAGTTATTTCTAAATTCTTCATTTTATGATTTTTGATCTCATGTAACTTTTATTTGATGATATTTTGTTGCTTAGAATTTAAGTCTCACAAAGTGTCTATCACAGTGTATTTGACGCCTTTAGGCATAAACTTTGTAGAATACGAAAGTACCAATCAGCTGATATCTGATAACTGATATAATTTGATCTTGCCAACTTATGACACAAAAGTTATATTATGCCTTTTTTATGTTATCTTTCTTGATCTTCTGCTATCAAATTTTTGTAAGATAGAAAAAGCATTAGAGCAGAACCTAATGCGCTTGGAGAATGCGAGAGTGAACAGACATATGTTTATGTGCTATTTTTATAGCATGTGATATCCTCTGTTTTATGGGATAGTCGAAGATCAAAAAAAATAACATGAAAAGTCGGCATTTAGGTGATTATATGAGTACATCTAACATTTCTACTGAATGACACGAAAGGTTTTATTCAAAAGAAGAATTCTAGCAAAGTCGAACTTGATACAGTTAACTGATATATGTCTTCGTATCGATTTTGTTCACATAAAACTTAAGCTTTGAAGGCATCTTAAAGTTTCAGTACATGCATGTTTCGGCATTCGGCATTATGTTAATATCCTGAAAGAGATTTTTGTTGTCAACCTGACAGTCATTTGTCAGTTTTTCAAACAAAGAACTTTTTATTAATATCATTAATATCTTACTGACCGACGGAAATATAAAAAATGCAATATCTTAGAAAAATTTCAAATAAATTTATGTCTATTTATACTCATGGCTGAGTGTATTCAAATGCTGCATTTGTCTAGTATGCATTTTGAAACCACAATGATCCTTACTGGAATTCAAATGCATAAACTTTTTTTTCCGAACAAAAAATTTCCCACAGTGGTAGCGATTTTCTTAAAATGCCAATTACTGTTTTAAATAAAAAACAAGTTTCTCTAACTTTAGTCAAATTATTCGTAAGCTGAAGAGAGTCACCTTAGCACACACACACACACATCACTAATCCCAACTTTTGTTTGCTTGTGAAATTGAATGCGGCATACGCGACTTTGTTGAAAATCCTCGCATGCTTGCGTCGTGTATGTGTTTGTTACTTCGTTTGTTGTTTCTGAAGTTTTGTTGTTTTTTTTTTCTTGTGCGTTACATTCCACCAAGCTTTAATAGAATTTTAAAAATTTTTCTTCTTAAATCATTGCGCTAAACGAAAAGGATATCTTATGCAAGCTATGCGCAAAGGATAATGCGGCCGTTGGCTGCATATTTTTGTGTGTTCTCCATGCAGCATGTTTGAAGAAAAGTTGACATTGCTGATGATGTTGATGAGAAGAGGAATGAATGATAAACTTTAGCGACGACAAACTTGGAATTTTTATTAACCAGCGCAAATATGCAGTGCACAGGATTAAAGGCGCGCGTATACTTTGCGTGCTGCTACTACTATAAGGACAATGTTTTTGTTGAGTGGCTAAAGCTTCTTGCTGCTGTTTTTTTTTTTGCTCTTTAAATTTTTATAAAGTTACTAGATTATATAGCAACATTTTTGTTTTGGCTTTGCTTTACTTACAGGAAATCAGCTGAAGTGAAGAAGATAAATAAATTCGAAAAACTGTGATTTATTTGTGAAAATATTTAAAAAAAGTAAAATACATTTGTTATACATTTATTATTGAATTTTTGGCTCACAAATCAGAATATAGAGAAAGTCTCCAACAGAAGCTATACAAAAATTAAAATTCAATAAATTTTTTTACATGAAATAATTTTTAAATTTTTACTTTTCTTACTTAACTCCCAAATTAATTACTACTTTGCAATTTTCCAATAATCTATATAAATAAAATGATAGCTGTTCTTTTCGATGTTCGCATATCACGCAAAAACAGCTTGATCAATTTCAATCAAATTTATTTAGGGTTATTTCTTAGATCCTTGGTCTTAATCTTCAATTAAAATTGTCACGATATTCTTGTTAAATATCCCCATTTATGAGATATCAAAAACAGCATTATTAAAATTATTTTAGTATTATGTTTATAATTCAACAATAATTAAATGTAAAATTTTTTTTTGTACTGTTTATGAATTTATTTACTGCCTGCGATCACTACTAGCTCCTCTGAACTACAGATCGTAGTCCCTTTTCAATATTATTATGTATAAGAAAATTTATTTTAGACTTATAACCATTTTTAAGATTTTCGATGTTGAATGAATCAAATAAATTGAATTGAAATTGAAAAAAAAAAAAAAAAAAAATTCAATTCTAAGAACTGAAACTAACGTAATGGAGAAAACTCATTAAACCAGATCAATGGTCTCAATCTAACAAAACCAAATCTATATGAAGCTTTTGCTATATGTACTAACACCAACATACCCTAACCCAATACCAATTCTTTGTTCGTTTTTTGCATTTATTTGCTCAATTTTTGGCATACTTCAAACAACACTCAAATTTTGTTATCCATGTAACGTTTTTGTTTGCATAATTTTTGGCGCACAGCTGTTTCATATTCATAAAAATGAAATAAGAAAAACAAACCAAAAAAATCATGCAAAGCGCATAAATGAAATGGCTTATCGTATTTTTTTCGAGTGTTAATTTTTTCAAGGTGAACGTACACACACATGCACAAAAGTCGCCAGTGCTGCCAATATGTGATACATCATTGTTTGAGATAACAGCTTTAATGTTTGCATAACAGCCAGCGCATTGTCAACAATTGCCCAGCAGCATTGTTATTAATTTGTACCTTTTGTTTATCTCTCGACTAGTGGGCGTGTTTGTGTGTGTGTGTGACTACGTAGTATATGTGTATGCTTATGTATTTAACACTCGTCAAAATACTTGCATGGTTTTCATTTTGTAGACCACAATGTTTGGTTTTACGTGGTTATAGTTTTTTTTTAGTGCACGTGAGAGTTTCTTTTTTTACCATAATGCAGGCTACTTTTTTTGGCTGTGTTCTTAATTAATTTACGCTCGAACACTTTTTGCGGACTAAATTTATTTGTGTTGTTTGCTTAAAAAAATACTTTATATAAATTTTTTCATGCCTCTATTATTTCTGAAATAAAAATCCTTCAACTTTGTTGTTTTAGTTAAAAATATTCAATTAATTCAATCATAAGCATTTTATGCCACGCCTTTATAAATGCTTTTTAATCCTCACACTTCGTGCAATGGTGGCAGCAACAGCAATTTAATCCACTAACATATTCGTACCTTGACCCATATTAATATTAAAAAGGAAAAGCTTTTTTTACAAATTTATACCGTTATTTGAAGCTTTTGCAATAAAAGCTTTGGTGACACTATACGCTGCATATTTCCTCTTTCAGTTGGGGAAATTTTTTCTTTTGCTTTCATTACAAAGCTTAAATATAAATACTCCGAAAAGTAGGCAACACAAAAATAGGGGAAAGTTATTTTGAAGGTTGCACGTGAAAATACTTATGACAAGGACATTGTTGATGCCTTATTAACAAATGTACTTTATGTCGAAAATGAACTTGAACATTTTTAGGCATGCAAAATGCAGCAAAATTGATTAATTTTACTAAGCTATATGCGAAGTATGATAATTCAACAGTTAAAGCAGCTAAGTCTCTCCACTGAGCTTTGACCAATGCAAAAGTTTTTATATATCTTTTCACAATTCATAGTCATAATTTATGCAAACATCTCTTAATGTGTTTAGCAAAAGTTGTAGTACTTAGTATAAATTTACAAGACAAGCAAAATATAAATGACCTCATGTGCAAATGGGTGCATAAAGAGTTTGGCAAGATTTGTTCTCTAAAATATAATTACAAAGCAATAATCTCAAAAGAGATTTTAAAACTAATTTTTCATAAATTCAGTGTAGTTCACATTTTTATCATTTTTGACAAAAATGCAGATATTTATTTTATTTTTATTATATATCCTTTATTTTTCCCTTAACTATCACCTTAGCATATAATGGGTCAAATAAAAGAAAAACATATTTTCTTTCATAAATTTTTGCCAGTTCAAAACGCAAAGTGACATACCTTTATTATTTGTGTTGTAAACATAAATCCTGCTGTCTTTAGTTTGCATTTTTAACAATAAAGCAGAATATCTTATCCACCTTAAGTTATGTTGCCGGTAAATAACCCAACACAATGGCAATCTGACAAATTTTTACTGCAATTCAAGCCAATCGTTTGCCATACTGTGTAAATTTATGTCACTTGCGTAATGTGAGACATCATGAAAATGTAAAATTTCAATAACTCAAAATACTGACATACGAATTAAGTCACTTAAATGAAAGAATGGTGATAGTGATGCAATTGGAAATGGTATCGAAGGTGACACTTTGGTTTAAGTATATTTCGAATTGAGTAGAAAATAACTTATGAAACACAAACTAAGTTATTTAAAAAAACATGAGAAAATTTATTTAAAAGTATTGGTCAAAAAATGTTGCTTTTGATTTGCGGCCACAAATTAAACTTTTATTTTCTAATGGGGCACTTAATAGCGAACAAATTTCGATTAAACTAAAATATTAAATTATATCGGTGGGAGGATATTAAATTCTGAACTTAAAAAATCTGTCTTTTAGTATTGAATTAAAGGTTACTCATACGACAATAGGCAAAATTAATATTCTAAAGAAACTATACATATCGTAAAGCTATACAAAGCTTAAGTATAATACAGAATGTACAATTTTATGCTTTATATACAGTAAAGCTTGGCGTACGAATTCCCAAAAAAAATTTGTTCAAAATGGTCAAGCTATAACTAAATCTCCAGTTTTTTAAATTTTTTTCAACACTTTTTATATTGAAGACATTGTTAAGTTTGTGCTATTTCTAACATAAGTAATGTACTTTTTCTGCACGAACTAATATTAGACTCAAGAGGCCATCTCTTTTTCATTTGTTTTCTTATAAAGCAAAGAATTATATAAATTTTATTATAGTTTTAGTATTCTACATTGCATCAAAAAGTAGATAAGACACTTTTATCTTGTAAATCAAAAAGTACACATGAGCAATTCATCGTTCATAACATATTAAATTGTTTTTTTTCTAAATTATTTCGAAACATTTCTTAAAAAGTTTTCCTACTGAGTGCCCATCTAACAATAACAAAAATAAAATAAGCACATTTTTCATAACAATGTCTTGTCATTATTATGATTATTTTTCAAATTGACACATAAAAACAAACATTCAGATACAGACATACGCACACGGTGGCACCCTTTACAATAAAAGTAGCAACAGTAACACTTTTACTTCCTTTTATATTTGCGCCTAATCAACAATTTAAATCTATTTTTGCTCTCAGTTTTACATTTTACAGTCGAGTTTATTTTTGTAGCTATACAGTATGTGCCTGAGGGGCACCTAACAGGAAGTTTGATGTTTATTGGCACTTATAAAGTATATAACTACATAAGCACACACACACACACATAGGCTTAGTATGCGTTAACACACTAGCAGCCAGCTTGTATGCGCTTAACGGAAGCGGATATGCGGCTTTAACTGATGCCAGCAAAGAAGTCACGCACATTTTGTTTATACGCTGTGCCGCAAGGTGTTAAAAATTTATGTGTATTAATGGTGGATGGAGATAAATGGTGTGTTGGTGAACGGAGGGGGAAAGGGGTAAAAATGGGTGTGTTTTTGCGTGCAGCTGACGTGTGCAAAATTACGCTTAAAGCAGTTTATATTGTACAGGAAACACGTTAGAGCGAGTGAATAATTGGCTTAAAATTTTTTCAAAATTAAATTAAAATTTATTTATTTTTCGGAAATTTAATTAATTTTTGATATTTGTCTGAGCAAACTGAGTATCAAAAGTCATGCTGATTTTACAACAACAATTTTGTGATTGATTTTAATAAATTTTTCACAAAATTATGCGAAAATGTTAGTTTTACGTGAGTTGAACTCTTAAGAAGGAAAAAGTTCAAAGGTAACGCTGATTTTGTATAAAAAATGTTTTTTTTCTCCAGCAGCCACTTTTGATATTATTATTTTCTTAAAAAACATATACTATTGATGAAAGTTGTCAAAAATATAAAAGTTCTAACTGGCATCGGAGAGCAAATAATTAATTTAAATTTTATTATATGTTATGATTCGTTTTTATGTTACTGTCGTATAGCTTCATCACACACATATTTGGAAAGTTTATATGCTAAGAAAAAAAATTCGAAGTTTGAGATAACCTTGAAGTTATAAGAGGCCTTTCGAGATTATTTCTTTCTACAGAAATATTTTGCTGACTGTGTAAGATATCAACCTTTGGCATAGAACGTTATCTGCATAAAATACATTTACATCTTGCGACTAAATGCCAACAATTGAGCATTTGGGAACGCATAGCTAAAGAAATCATCTGCATAAATATGGGATATCAGATTTGTCACCAAAAAGCACTACTTACTCAATTAAACACTTTTCTGTACTTATAATTTGCAGCAGCCACTCTTCAAACTAAAACTATGGATGAAACTACTTTTCTTTTTTAAATGGACGTAAGTATCAAAGTCAAAAAATGTATCGGGAAAGAGATATAAGATCTTAAATGTTATAAACGTGACGTATGAGCAACATTTAATTTCATACTGATGTAAAATGAATTAGCTATAATGCTTAAGAAATCTTTTTTTTACAAAATATCATTGCAAATTGACACAAAATAGAGCTCAATAATTTTCCATACTTCATGTGTAAAGTAAATAACTGTAGCCTTTGGCAACGAAAAATAATGTCATACAAGGCATTCAAATTAAGTGACTGCGTGTCAACATGACAGCAGCCCAAGGGTATACAAGTTAAAAAAACTTCTATAAAATACCAATTCAGCAGCTTTAAGAAATTCTAGCGGAAGTCAGCCTTGTCACTGAAAATCGTTATTTACACAAACACACGTACACAGTCACATACTACATAGCCTGTCTCTCTACCAAAATTTAATTTAACAAAATTCGAACACTTCCTCAAACATGGTATTCGAGAGCGTTACTGCTGTCGTCGTCAGTTGAAAAGTTGCTATTGGATTTCCGCAGCAAATGAAGCTCAATTGAATTTCATTTCCGTTTTTCTAAAGTGTGCATGTATTAGTATATCAGGAAGTGTGTACGTATGTATGCATTTAAGCCTAAAAGCAATTTGAGTGACTTCACCTTTGTTTTCATTGCTGCTCCTACATTTGTTGCATGTCAAACATTTTGTGTTTCCGCTTTGTGTTGAATTGTGAAAAAAGTGGTAAGAGAGAAGCAAGAAAATTTAAATTTCTTGCCAAATTTTGAATACATTTTTTATTGCATTTCAAGCTGCCAATAAAATATTTTCGTGACGGAACAATTTTTCATACCGCAGAATCATTTTAATGTGACGGGCATCAATATTAACCTTATGTTAAAGTGACTGTTAGATCACTAACTGAGGAAAATCAGCTTACTCCTTCTGCACTCACTAAATTTAATCATCTCCATTAGAAATCATTTAAAATTCAAAGTTACTCATGCGTTTAGTTAAGCCGATTTGCAGGATTTGCCCAAGGCACAACCTTAACTAACCCAACATAGCAAGTAACGTTAAACAACTCAGGCTGTGGCTATTTGTCAAGGCTGATTCCCCATTTTTTTTTAGTTTAATTTTTTATTATGTTAACCAAAAAGTGTAAAAATGTCTACAAACTTGTCGACAGCTCAAATACACACACACATATACACTAGCACGCACTTAGCACACACTTACATGGACACTTAAGCAATTTAAGGTTCTTAAACTGTTGCAATATTTGTCAGCCACAAATTGTAGCTACTTCACATATGAGCACACACAATGGCATACATACAAGTTAAAGCTTTCAGCATTGTTTTTACATATACACGTACGTATCAGTTATATATGTACGTAAGTGTGTCCATATAAGGAAAGTAGCATATCTTAAAGCCAACTTTTCCTGTCCAATTTATGTCCCCCAAAGTGAAAAGAAACCACCTTTGCCGCAAGAGGACATCATTGATTGGTGAACCATAGGAAATGGTAAGAAAAAAAAAATTAAAAGAAAAAAGTCGCTAGCAGCATATCAGCAAAAGTCTCAACCCAGCACTGGCAAATACGTCAACTAAGCAAAATATTTTTTTATATAAAAAATAAATTCAAGAAATCTAAAAAAGAAAATCAAGCTAGTGATACGAAAATAACCGACTTTTTCGTTGAAAATTAATATGATTACTTTTTAAGATTTTCAAATTTTATTATATCAAATTTAGTTTTGTTAATTTTGTTACTTTTGGGCGGCCAACAAAGGGTCTAAGAATTTATTTTAAAGCTTTCAAAGAGTAAGAAGAATCACCAGCTTTAATTCCTTTAAATAGCATCGGTCGCGTTTAATGCAGTTTTATTATGTTATATGTTACTCATACGTCATATTTTTTAAAAATATGTGTCAAAATTCAATGTGGTTTCCAAATTTTGCATTAATATTTTAATCACATTTTTCTGAATACCCAAAAACTTACGCATGTTGTTACTGATCATTCATTTTTTTATACTTTCACAAAAAAACACTAAAAATTAAAAAAAAAAAAACAACTACCTATGTATATTCAGCTCAGATCCAAGTAGATATGCTTTAAAAATACACAGAATAATGTACATTTTGTAAAAAGGTTTTTTGAATATTTTCAAATACAACATTCCTTATACAACACTTTATACATTTCTTCAAATTTAAAATTTTATTAATGCACAATTAAGGACGGAAAAGGAGCGGCCATTTTAGAGCTTACTATTTTCTAGTAATATATAAAAAATTTAAAAGAAGACATAAACTTTAATGGTTTCCAGCTGAATCAACATAGAATTTTTTTAGATCTCAAAAATATGCGAATAAATTCTGTACAAAAATTTTTGTAACTCATACGTCATGTTTTCCAAAAAATAAAAATCATAATAGAAATTTTCGGTAACGGAATACCTTTTCTTCAATAACAGAGCAACACTACATTTAGAGCAAACACACACACACACACTTGCATATGTATTTCATTGAACTAAAACCGGAAAGCAAATCCAGCTACACTTCTGAGACGCCGACAACAAAACTTCAGGGGATTAGTAAGTGTCGGTGAGCTTTGATTTATGTTGACATGCATTTGCTAGGATTTTTGCCAGTTTAAGTCATTGTTGTTATTGCTGCGTTGTGGTTGGTTTTGTTTTTGTTTTAAATCTAACTATATTTATACGAGCTTGGTATATCCGTTTATAGCTTAAATTTGGCAAACATTTTCTTGATGTTTTTTTTTTTTTTTGACTTTCTTAACATTTTCTCTTTGGGTTTTTTGATTTGGTTTGTCGTTCTGTGGTCAATGCGGTTTCTGATTTCTATATCCTTTTCCGTCATGGTCAAATGATTTAGTTTTTTGACTTCATTGTTATATAAAGCTGTAAGCTTTCATTTCTGGTACTTAACAATTTGTCAGGTGCTGCACGCAATCTTAATGCAACTCTGTTGTTTGTTGCTAAGTGGATAAGGTTTTCAACGAAAATTGAGATGTATGTGAGTTTATGGTGAGCAATTTTTGGCTTGATTGAATCTGTGGCGTATGAAAAGAATGGAGATAAAAGCTTTTACCAAATGTGTTGGTTGTAAAGTGTGCATCATTTAAGCTTAAGCAAAAGCCAAAATCTCTTGCAAAAAGTTTTTAATGTTAAAGAATATATACACATATAAGCTTATATGATAAGAAATTAATTATACTATATTTTCAACAAAAAAATAAAAAAGGTAATTTAAGTATAAGTTATGATATTTTTTAAAGCAACATCTATTGATCATTACATAAAAACAGTAAAACCATTTTTAATTTTTTAATAAATTAGTATGTATAGCTTAACACTGATCTTATGCTCCTTATTGATATTTACCACTGCAGTTTAAATGAAATATTCTGCATATAAAAGAATTAAAACAATTAATTAACTTAAAACACATAATTAAGCTTAAATCATTTAAATATTGAATAAATGTTATTCATACGTCATGGTATACCCATCATACGATTAACATTTAAATCTAAAGTTAATTATTACAATCAAAATAATTTACTATGAAATTGAAATATTAATTTCGAAATATACTCCATTGATGTACGCTTACACATTTCAATATATTCAATGTAAATATTAAAACATGTAATTGTAATTATAGCATGTAATTGATGATTAAAACACCAGACAGGCAAATACTTGTGGTTGTGCCGTATAAAAACGTATTAAAATTTAATGAGGCTGCTCGCTGTACTGTTTTGTTTTTGCTCTGTTTGTGATATTTCAAAATTAACAAGTTAAGGTGCTATCTTCGGCCAGGCCGAAACTCACAAACCTACACTGCACTGAAAGTCGCTTTTAAATAAATGTTAAAAGACGTTGAAGGGGTTAAATAAGTCGAAAAAAATTTTAAGTGTAAAAAAGGTCGAAAGAAGTTGAAAAATTTCTAAGGTCGAAAGAATATGGAAACCATTGAAGAAAGTTGAAAGAAATTCAAAATGTCGAAAATATATGAAAAATGTTGAAAAATGCTTAAAAATGTAGAAATAATATGAAAACGTTCAAAAAAGTTGAAAGAGCTCAAAATCGCTGAAAAAGTCTTTAAAATAAAGAAAATATATAATGAAGAAAAATTAAAGAGGTTGAAAAAGTCAAACGAATACATATGAGATATATTGGAAAAGTTAAAAGGTTGATAAAGTCAAAAGAATATGAAAAATATTGAAAAAAATCAAATAAAAACTAAGAAATTTAAATGTGCCACGCCCACTTATCCAATTCCGCCTACTTTTGGGTTACTAAATCATATTCGTCATTGACATCCACATACCAAATCTTAGCCCAATAGGTTGTATAATTTGCTATATATGCCGTAATTAGTCTTAAAATTTAGGGCGGTAACACACCCACTGGTGTAATGTGGTCCGATTTTTATCCAGAAATAGCTTTCTATAAGCTTCACTTTTTCACCAAATTTTAGTTTCGAAAGATATGCCACTTAAGGTATTTTACTTGTTTGGCGAGTGCCACGCCCACTCGTGGTATTTCGCCTACTTTTGATTCAGGTATACCTTATAGTAAGTAAACCACCTGAATAAAATTTTATACCAATTGTTGCAATAGTTCAATCAATATAGCGATTGCAACTTTCTGGTCATATAAGAGGTGCCACGCCCACTACTGCGACATCATCAATTCTCATTTAATTTCAAAGCCCATAGCAGCCGATACCTCTAAGCCAAATTTTATGAAGATTACTCTCATAGCACACTATCTATAACAGTAAACGTTTTCTGTTTGTATGGGAGGTGCCACGCCCACATGCTCCATTGAACCAAATTTTTGCAAAAACATACCTTCTAGCAAGTATATGTGCCTTATTAAATTTCATAACGATTACGTTGTTAGTTCTCTTAATATAACGTTTATAAATATTGTGGGCTGTGCCACGCCCTTCATCGAGCTTTTTCAGTAAAATGACTGCTTCCAGCGGCATGATCTCCAAAATTTTTATGAAAATCGTTTAAGCCACTTTTGAGATATATGGAATCAAAATTTTTAACTGTTGAAAGTTCCACGTCCACTTTTACGATTCCGCCCACTTTTATCAAAATTCAAGATATATTTGAAATGTATCAGCCTACCAAATTTCATAACAATATCTTGCACGGCTTACGATATATGGTGGTATAAAGGTTAAAATTTAGGGCTGTGCCACGCCCCTGTAGGAAGCTTTGAAAACTTGAAACCTGACCTAATCCTAATCTGGTTAACATGTGCATCAAATCACCAATTTTCATCAAAATCGCTGCAACTTTTTTCAAAATTGACCTGGGTATATATACATAGGGTATGGGCGGTAGGCGTGTCCGTTAACCGATTTCGCCCATTTTCAATAGCAAGATGCCTGCAAGAAGATGTGACCTGTGTGTGAAAGTTTCATTCAATTAGCTCTCTTCGTTTTCCCGTAAACCTGATTTCAACAGACAGACAGACAGACAGACGGACAGACAGACAGACAGACAGACAGACAGACAGACAGACAGACAGACAGACAGACAGACAGACAGACAGACAGACAGACAGACAGACAGACAGACGGACAGACAGACAGACAGACAGACAGACGGACATCGCTAAATCAACTCAGGTGGTGACGCTGATCAAGAATATATATACTTTTCCATACCTGCCACGCCTCCTTCTATGTGTTACAAACGGATGGACAAAGTGAATATACCCTCGGTGTAGGGTATAAAAAGCTTTAAATTACTTAGCAATATGTGCGTGTTTTTTGTTTTGTGGCTTTCGGAAGTTTTATAAATATTTTTACTTTAACATATTTTGGTATAAAAATATTTAAGGAACTGCTATGCGGCCAGTAATTAAAACCAAGATTATTGCTTAGCATTTATTAGCAAGTCAAACTTACAAACTAATGTAAGTCTCAATAACATCGAAATAAAAATATCAACGTTGAAAGTTATATCATAGAAAAAGTTATTCCTAAAGTTAAAAGTTTATTAAAAGGCTATTACTGCTGTGCATAAAATTAATTTATGATATGAATTATATGATATGAAAGGTAAGATTGGAAAATGATCTCATATTTATATTTCCTAAAAATAATATCCCTTTACATACATAAAAAATGAAACCAAACATATTTTTGAGCCTTTAATTGAGAATAAGATAAAGCATCATTTTCCATGTATTCTTATAATTCCTCAAAATTATTAAAAGAATTAAAATTCGAACCTGCAAGGTTTTCATTAACTTTTTAGTACTTCTTTTCCAGGAGTTATGCTTACGAGCACGTCAGACTTTTCAGTATCTCTTAGAAATACCACTGGTTTTAGAATTTGTTTCACTTAGCAGCAAATAATCGTTTTTTAGCGTACACTTCAGCAATACTTCTCTACACAAAACATTGTACAAATGTTCAAAAATTTTTCACACACACATATGCAAACCATTCAGTAACAAATGCACATAAATATTGCAAACCACATAAAACAGATCCCACTACATTGTGCTTTTTACCAATACATACAATACCCACATTGAAAAGAAAAAATAAGTGGTAGAATTAAAGTTGTAGTTAAACGAAAAAAAAAAAAACTGTAACTTTGTTTCGTATTTTTCATAATGATTATCCATTGAAATGGAAATGCATGGGAAAAGATTTAATTTAATTTCCAATGCTATGCAATGAAATGCTTTACTGTAGTGCGCGGCAACGCTTAGCGAATATTGAAATATTATAGAGGAAAAAGTTAATACTGCATAGCATTGGAATGTGAATAAGCTTGTTGCTGTTGGCAATATGCAAAAAAAAAAAAAAAAACTCAAAGAAAAACGTAGCATTTTCAATTTAAATAGATTTCCGTTTAAAGGAAATTCAAAAGAATAACATCAGAAAATATGCACGGTATGCGAATGCGTTTAGAAATAATGCGCGTTATATGAAATATCGAGGGAGTGAAAAAAAACTTGCAACATTGTTAGGTGATAGAAAAATGAACGCATTTAATGCTGTGCCCATGGGGGACAAACGTACGTGCGTGCATACTTAAACGCATTGATAGAAAAATGTAATAAAAATGTGCATAATTGGAAAATGTTATATTTCCATAGATAAATTTCTGCAGAGGTAAATTGCAACTTTATATATCATTTTCGCTTGAATAAATTACAACATTATTTTTCATTTTAAAGTGTAAATGGAATGAAAATGCAATTTTTTGCACAGCCCAGTGAACGCTGAGTTAAACTTGTACAAACATAATAATTCCAACAATACAACCGTTGATTTATATATCACTCATACGTCATGTTTAACATTTAATAATCCACGCAAATAAATATCAAATTTTAATATGTTCCAAGTATTAAGTCAGCATTTGAGCCAAGGAAAAAATCAATCTTACCGCCTTCTACATAAATCACTTTACGCAAAAGCTTTAATCCTTTCATGCCACATTGATGTCACTCAGCTGTTAGATGAGGGTGTGTCTAATTTAAAAAATATTAAACATCCCATTTGCTGACACACACAAAAAAAAAAGTTGTTGAGTAAAAACTTACCAAAAACTACAGGCAAAGTTTTTATGAAAAAATAGGGATGGTAATATTTTGTTTTGCTAGCTGGCAGCCAGTAGAATAAGTGGAAAAAGAAAAGTCAACTTTTTTGACAAATCATTTATCAAGATCATAGCATGTACTTCCGTTTCCTTTGAAACTTTTGTTGTTGCCGCTGCGTTGTTGCTTTACCTCTTTGTATAGCAAACTTCCTGCTTATGCTGCAATAAGCCTCAGTATGTCAGTTTTTTTGTAACATCGCTTTCTGACACAAATTTGCCATGGTGTCAACTAGTACATAGTTGGGCAATAGCGCAATAATTAAAAT
Organism: Tricholauxania praeusta; assembly: GCA_949775025.1. Taxonomy (NCBI): domain Eukaryota; kingdom Metazoa; phylum Arthropoda; class Insecta; order Diptera; family Lauxaniidae; genus Tricholauxania; species Tricholauxania praeusta. The sequence continues at coordinate 158,018,158 of OX459029.1, forward strand.
TGTTCCTCTTTCTTTAGTATTAATCACAGCTGGTTTTTGTGCTTGCATTAATTAACACTAGAGAGATAGTTTCTAATCTTATGACTAAAAGAAAAAACTTAAGGCAATTTTTTGAAACTTGTGTTTTGCATAGTCAATCAAAGCGACCACAAATGAAATTGTATGCTTTTGAAGCGTGAAGATGGGAATGTCAAAATCTTCAACTTTTAAGAAGAAAGCATTTTTAGTTGAAGATATTGTTATTGACTAAAAACTATATTTTTTTGCATTTTTACAGAGTTTTTTATATTCATAAAATCTATAATTACATCGGAATTTAAAAGTGGCCATAAGCCAAATTTAACATTATTAAAGTACAGTACATGCAGTACATATGGTTTCAAGATAAAAGTGCTTAGTTACATCCCTCTTGAGTTATGGAAGTCGAATATTCGTAAATCGCAGTATATTAATTTAAATTATATGTCACTCATACGTCATGCTATCATTTATTTTTTATTTTTATCAACGGTCTGAAGTTGTGTGAAGCTGCATTTTAGTGTTAATACTGCAGCATAAACTTAAGCCACTAAACAAAAATGCAGCAAGCTTGTCTGTGGAACAACTTTTTAGCTATTTTTGTAAGGCAACTTTTTCGCCGCGATCTTAAACTTTAAAGCAACTGCTGTTAAAAATTCTCTTGTTAGTGCTACTGCTGCTACTATCAAACGCACTGGGCTTCGCCAACATCATTTATCATTAGATTATTTTGTCGCCAAGAATTTTGTGGAGTTTTTGGTATTACCCTGCTGGAATTTTAATTTGTTGCTCATGATGAGTAAAAAGTTTGCAAACTTCGTGTTTGACTGCGTTGATGTGGTTATCGCACTAACGATAGTATGCTTCGAAGTTGGATTGTCGCATATTTTTTATTAGACATATTAAATATGCTTGCCATTGCAATTAGCAATTTATATTCCGGGCATATGATTTTCAGTCATGGACAAGAATATTGCACATCAAACTAGAACTTTTTAGCTCAGTTTGAAACTTTGAAATATTTTTTAGAGTTCAAAAAAGTTAGCCGGTAAGCAACTTTCAATAAATTTATTTGCTTACCATCTTTTACTTACCTATTACTTTTTCAATTGCAATTGGCCTAAAAGCTTTAGCGCCATTTGTTTAATTGCTGCAAATAAAAATGTAGCAGTTTAGTCGGAAATTGGCACATTTAGTCTTACATAGAGACAGACACAGCAGTAACAACATCTTCAGCTCAATAATTGTAATGCACATTAAGTGACCACTTATACTTTTATAGTACAGCTATAAAAGCACTATGGTGAAAGTTCTTGTGCTGCAAAAATGTCTCATTATTTTGTTACTAAGATACAAACAAAAATGTAAAAAAAATTTTTTTATTCTTCTCAAATCATTGTTGGTGCATAGTACTTTAAAATATATAACAATTGGTCACCTCATATCTTACAAGAAAAAAAGTTTTTTTATTCCAACCTAAGCACCGCCACAATCTGCAACTAACATGCGACAATATTTCGCAAGGCAAATTGTGAGTTATAGCGCACAACGCCTAAAAGTATGCAATACTTTGTAGCTAAGTGAAATACTTGCCTCGAGCAAACAAAGCCAGCAACAAAAATCGCATAACTTTGCGTGAGAGAAAATTAAAAATTGAAGAAAAAAAAAACTATGAAAAACTTTAAGACGCTGCTAGCGAAATTATGTCCACAGGCTTGCATTTTGAACGCCATTTAACATAGAATAAAACACAACTGATAAGCAGCTTGGCAAGCAGTTAGATTTTTGAAAAAATCTGGAAAAAGTAGTAGAAGTAAAACAAGTGCAAAGTACCGCCTTCAAGCAGTATCAACAAGCTGACTGATGAATGTCGCGTAGGAGAGGCACATATTCTTAAGTGTTTCAATGCTGCAAGCTTTTGCGTTGCTGCAAAAGAAAAAACAATACAAAAGTATGAAAGCAGACTGAATGAGTTAACATAAGAGACTGAATATAATAACAAGAAAAAAGTGGTAAAATGTTAGTCCGACTGGCCGCAATATTAAAAAAAATCATTTTATTTTTGTGCACAAACTAAAAGTTTCTCCAAGTTGAAAAGTTTTTAATGAATTTTCATTTCAAGTAAAAAGAAGTGCAAGAATATTGTAACTGCTAAAGCAGATATGCGTTTTTCATCACAAATGGTGCTTACTTAAATATCACAAAATTAAACGGAAATTTTTATGAGCAAGAACCAGTTTTTGTAATAATGCATAACAATGTTTTTGAGTAAAACTGGCTTTCAATTGTATGAGATTATTTACAGATAGTTTTTGAATGAATGATAGTTAAATGTCACTCATACGACATATATAACTATGAGTATATGAATATACTTAAAAACTCTTTTAAATTCTCTTATTGAAGCAGCCAAGTGCCATATTTTATATTATTGAAAACCAACTTACGGTATATAATACTATTTGTGTAATTTGGCTGTAAGCTTTATCCAACTTAACTAAAAGCAGATTAAACTGCTGAGAAACAAAATTATCAATGCTAATGAAATATCATTGATATGACATGTTTTACTTGAAGTACTTAGTTGGAAACTGAAAGCATTTCTTAATAAAAAAAATTATCAAGTGAAAAGCATCCTAAAAACATGCGCTCGTATGAGCTATCTTTGCGGCCAAGTGCCAAACTATAAATAAATGAAGAGCGACATTTGCTGTATTTGATGTTTAAGAAATAAAATTTTAGGTTGTATCCAATTTTTATTATGTGTTTTTCAGACTTCAATTATTATAAAAATCAATGCTAATCAAATGTCACTTACATGCAATAACTGCCCTATTAATAACATTGCTTTATGAAATTTTAGTTATTACTGGAAACTTGACATTATCTTAAAAATAGCACAGGAATAAACAGGTTTTTTATGAAAATGTTTTACTGAGATTTCAGTTTTTACGAATCTGGAACTTGTAAAGAAAGAAAACTGGTGTTTGTCTGAGCATTTGTATGCGGCTTAGAATGAAATTTTATGTTATTCATGACCAACACATAATGTGGTAAGCTGTTGAAGTTTTTTGGTTCTAAGTTGTATCGAAGCGCTGCTATGGAAGACTCAACTTTAAGAATTCAAGAAATTAATCATAATTAAATGTTGCGCATACGCCATGTTTTATTTTTTTTAGTAGAAATTTTAGTAAATGCTGAAATATAACTTTATATATAATCAATTGTTACACAAATATATCCAAATGGACAAGAACAAAATTTTGAGGCTCACAAGAATTAATTATAATCTAAATACACTGTTTATCAATACGAACATGATAAAAGTTTTTGTTTTTAGTGACCTCAAAACACTGACTGGGAATAAGTTCGGTGTTTGCATGAAAATTTGTAAATGGCCATTACTCAAATTGTGCATTTTTCAAGAACAATATTTAGTGCTTTATATTATTTAAATTTTGTTGTTCCATCTTATATCGGTGTCAAATGGGACTTAGGTTTTTCGAGAAAATTTATTTAAAAAAAAAACCAAAATTAATATAAAAAGAGGTATTTCTCCAATTAACTTATAAATTATTATAAATCGTCTGAAATGGCTCCAAATGTAATGAATTGCAATAAAAATGCAAATTTAAAATTTGTACCTTAAAAAACTTTTAAAATCACTTTTACTTAAATTCTTTTTCACATCACATTTTGTTATTAAAATTAACATTTCCTACAAAACAAAGCCACCATGACATATCACACTCCCGAGACAACAACTTAGAGTGACAGTTCAACAGACAATTTGACTGACACATGCAACCTGACCGTATACCCAAGACATAAACACATCAAAAACCTTTAGAAAAAAAAACTCTCAAAAATATGGAAAACATCAGTCAACATCAAAATAAAAGCGGTGCGAAATTAAAGTAACCAGTTTAGTTTATGAAAAGGTACCCTCGTTAACATTAGACTAATAAACAGATAAGGTGCATTAAGACAACAACAAAAATGGCGCTGCATATTGTGGCACCACTTAAAATCACATTAAATTGCAAAGCCTTCGTATACTGCAAAAACAACAACAACAGCAACCTTAAACACTTTTGATAATGCTGGTGCAATGTGCTTTAGGGTGGCATTTAATTTATTTTCTTTTTTTTAAATTTTTTTTAATTTTCAAATGTCTACTTCAGGAATGAGAATTTCCACTAAACCTAATAAATAACATAGCAATTAAAGCTAAAATCATACCGAAGCTTTTGTAGTAAACTTCAAAATTGTTCTTCTTGTGTTTGCCTTATGTTTTAGAAATATTTTCCAAAAAAAAATTTTGACATTTATATATATAATAGAGGTCTGCATAAGTATAATCGTTAACTTACGAAACTGTTACCGAAGTCAATTTTATTGATTTGAATGCGTATACATAGCGTTTGCTTGTGTTACTGTTACCATCATTATAAATTTCTCTTCTTACTCGTAACCAACTGTACGTAGATGAATGCGTCATGTGTACGGATAATATGCATGTATGCTGCGAGTACAACAAGTTGCGCGATTACTACGCATTTGATATTTTGTACTACGCAGTAATGCACTTTAACATGCGTAAGAATGTTTAGTGAGGATCAGTGAAAATTTGATGTGTGCAGGCGAGTGAGGTCTTTGTTTTCTAAATAAATTTATGTTATATTATAAAAACAGTTTTCGAAAACAAATATGAGCCATGTAAGATTATACATATGTACACAAAGTGAAATATTATATTAAAGTGAACATGTTTTATTTGCTTCTCCTTTATTATAACTTTTGATATTGTTGGCAAAGTTGCCACTTTGTTACTTTGTTAATTTATTTATTATTTTTTTTTAATTTGGTCTAGCATTGGTAAATATTTTTAAAATGTGATAAGTACAGTGGAATTAGACTTTAAAAGTGATTTATAAATTTATTCATAAAGTGTTTCTTTGTGAAGCTTGAGCTTTTTGCATATACTTACATATGTATGCATATCAAAAATCTATATGAATCTTTGTTTAATATTTGTTAAGGGCATTCGGGAGTTTTTCGAAAAATAAAAAGAAATTTTTTTTGAAGCTGCATTTCATCTTAGACCAAATTTTTTTTACATTATTAAAGTATAACTATTCAAGACCTATGTCTGAAATTTTGGTCCAAAAATATTTATCAATAAGTTAGGAAAGTGTCATTTTTCTAGCATCATTCTAAAGATAAAACTACCAAAAAGTATTTTAAACAGATCCACAATGATGTTAAAAAATTAATATAGTCCCGGACATTCGTTTTATTTTAGTTTTCAGATAAATAAATAAAAAAGTTGCGCATTTAAATCTTCTGGCAACGCCTTGGTGCATAAATGAATTCTCTCTTCCTCACTTTCATCGAATAAATAAAACAATAAAGCACGTCATTCAGTTCGATTCATTACCTTCAGTTTTGTTGTGCGTACACATACACGAAGCTTATTCAACTTTTTTTACTTTACGCTATGGTACTCAAAGGAAATGTGTACTTGTAATTGGAGGAACAGAAAAGTGAACGAGTACTGAAACGAGTAAATTTTTGGTATCCGTGCAGACCTCTATAATATATAATTTTAAATAATAAAAAATTTTGACATTTAATATTTTTAAATAACCTTTTTTTTGGATTATTTTACCAACAAATAAAATAGCACCCAAAATATGCATGCAAAGATACACCCTACCTTTAAAGTCTGGCTAAATTGGCGGCAAACTAAACGGTCTGTCTGTTTTGAAAAACATATTGACAACAACAACAACAACAACAACAACAACAACAACAACAACATAACGGCACACTTAACTAACAAGCATTTAAATGCGGGAGGCTATAAAATAATGATGACTTAAGAGGCAGCCGCTAAGTTACGTTTTACCGTCAACGTTGCTGTTGCAAAGTCAGTTTTAGCGTTAAGCCGTGACATGCAACTTAATTTAACATTTGTTGAACTTTTCAACAAGAGGCAACAACTAACGAAAACAACAACAACAACAACAGCAATCAAAAAAATTTAATTGGCCCACTGCATTGCCGTTTGTTGCATTTTAGTGACGCTTTATTGGTTAATTGTGGGCTATGTTTTCTGGTTGGTTAAGATCATTTGTTGGCAATAATTCGCTTAAATAGTTGGCGCATGCTCAATTGGCACTTATTTTTTCAAAATTAAAAAGTTTAAATGTGAGAATTTATGAATAACTAGCTAATCTCCGCGACTTCGTACATGTAGTTTACATGCATGTTTCCATGTGTGAAATTAATTTTTTTAGCAATTTTAAAACTTAAATATTTTGATATTTAACAGAAATATCGTGAAAATTTTAATTGCAAATTGAGACCAAACATCTTTGAAATTACCTTAAATAAATTTGATTAAAATTGATCAAGCGGTTTTTGCGTGATATGCGAACATCGAAAGCAGCTATCATTTTATTTATATAGATATTGAATCTTAAAAGAGAATGTCAATAACAATGATATGAGTCGTCTAGTTTAGATAGAGCTTCGCAGAAAACGAAAGATAAAAATTTTTGTAGAGCTCATTTTTCAAGGATAACGACTACTTGAAATTTGTTATTTTAAGACAGAATTTCACTATGTATTCGATTTTATAACAAACGTTCCTTAATTCAATGCGGTTTCAGCGATTTTAAGATTTTCAGAGCTTTGCTACTTTATGAAGAATTTTAAAATTTTTGTAGTGGTATGATCTTATTATGTTTATGTATTATGTATTATGTTATTATGTTAAGAAAAAAACTCAAGAACAAAGTCTTATTTTAACATTTGGCTCAAGTTTCAATGAATAATGTCTCTGAAAAGGCGCTGAAACTATACGACTGTCTTACTTGTCAGACGTCGAATATCTATAATCAGTACTTGTTGAGATTGAAGAAAGTTTCCTTAAAAGCTCATAAATTGAATAGGCAAATCCATCAGCAACTCTCACTGTAAGCTTACAAGCTTATTAGTAAATAAAATAACTTTTAGTCCTCGTTAACCTTTGTACGACATTAATGGTACCTTTAGCGTTTTCAAATTGCGATAACTTTTTTACTGTGGATACCAGAGCACTGATATTTTGTGACGTCTCTTCATTTTTATATAATTAAAAATGATTAAATTTGATAGAGATATCTTCAGAAAATTTTGAGATATGAAGCAAAGTATTTGCCGCACCTCTGCAGACGGCTTAGGTACAATTGTACAATACCTACGTATGAATTTGAATAAAAATGTAAATTCAACAACATTCTATCAAACAAAACTTAAGTCCCTGCTACTGCAAGATGTCTTTGGCATTATATAGGCTGTAAAGTAATTTGTTACGCCCATATTTCACTCCAATATTTTATGCCTTTATAGTGAACATCTAAGTATTTTACCGGTCTTTAACATCGAAGTTTTAAGGACAGCTAAACAGATCTAAATAATCTTATTTCTTTTATTGGACCAAACAAAAGCTATGTAAGATTTTCCACTCCCACTCATTACATTAAAGTAAGTCAAATTTCATGTGAGGTGCTATGCATCCTAATCAGTGATGGCATTTTCTTTACATTTGTAATTTTTTCGGTACATGTGCTTCCTGAAAAGTCGTCGTCAGTACATTCGACAAGTTTTCAGTACATTCGATACATTTGCCCCATTTTTAGTACATTTGGCGAATTTTCAGCACATTTTCGGAAGAAGACAAAAAAGTACATTTGAAGCCTCGATTCAGTACATTTTCAAAAAACCCAAATGCTATCACTGATTTTATACCAAATCTCGCTATCTTGGAACCAAGATATAGCATTTTTAAGGATTTTGTTGCATGGAAAAGGCCATGCCCCTAGCTTTTATCAAAATCAAATATAGCCTTTGTTACTTAGAGACAAAGCAGCTTTCTATTAGTAGAAAAATTCTTAGGATCGGTTAGTAGTTCCAGAAATTATCTCATGCAAAAACAAACTTTATCTCTTTGTATTTGACTGATTGTTGTAGTGCCGCCATTCTTGTTTCCTTGTTCCACTTGAATTTCCTTATATAGTTGAGAACTCTAATCGGGACTCCAGCCTTTTAAAGCAAATGCTGAAATGTTGTACTCCACTAAAGGTTGGCCCACTTACTTAGCAGTCGGAAATTTCTTCAATAGAGTGGTACTTAGCCTTATGATTAAAAAATAGGCAAATACTTAGAATAGAGAAGTACTGAACAAAAACCTAAGCTTATAACTTTTGGATTCTGCTAAATAATTACTAATCAAATTTTTTGTTTGTGTGAAACTGATGAATCTATAAATATAACACTATCACTGCATTATATTGAATTAAAATCAGTTCAATTTAATTTTCACTTCTTCAACGAAAATGATAAGAGTTATAGTTTGCAACAAAAATTCTCTGAAATTCGAACTAAAACACCCAGTAGGCAATTGCGCAGATGGACTAATAACACTGCTATAGCAAGAAACATTAGAAAAATATATAAAGCTTCGTTGTCTCCCTATCACTAAAAATGCAATACAACTGCCTACAGCCTTTTCAATTAATTAATTTTGTATGAAAATGTTTTTGGAAGGCCCTGCCGTAATGATTCTTGCTACCACATAGGTTCACATAGGGTCAGCGCACAAGCTGATAACTTCGTTGCCCATATGAAGACAACAGATAATTTCGTCAATAAAATCGCAAGCAACTCAAAGCATTAATTTAGTTTTATTTGAACCGTTCAAATTACTGTAATTTGTATAAATATGTAAGTATTTAATTATTAAATTTATTCGCTACAAAAAAAAAAGAAGAAAAATTTTATTTATTAATTTTTTATTTTATGCTTTTAGCTCAACATGCACGTCGCTTGGTGGTTTGCAATTATCTTTGCCCTGCTTATTTTGTTTTTAGTTGTACTTTCTTATTTTTTATAATTGTGTTGCACAATAAGACTTCGTCTTTTATAATCCCTTTTTTTCAAATTTCTCAATAAGTTTATTAATAGGAATTAACGCTAGCCTTCATCCGATACAATATGTACTGCTAACATTTAAAATTAGATGAGTTAATCTTACTATAATCTTACTTTAATCTTTTAAACGGAAAATCTGCTTCAACTCATTCCACTGAAGGCGTTTTCTCTGACATGTAAATATAAGGCTTTATTGACTCCCTGGCATAGAAAAAGAACTAATTTGGATAAAAAAGATTTCGGAATGCCCGATTCTTACTAGTTATGTACTACTTTTACCTGCTGGGCAACAAAATTAACCTACAATTTACCCCAATAAGTAAAATGATTTATTTGTCGTATCAACTAAAAACTACACAAGTTATGTCACATAGGGTCAGCGCACAAGCTGATAACTTCATTGCCCATTTGAAGACAACAGATAATTTCGTCAATAAAATCGCTAGCAACACAAGGCATTAATTTAGTTTTCTTTGAACCGTTCAAGTTGCTGTAATTAAAATAAATTTGTAAGTATTTTATTGAATTTATTCGCGACAAAAATAAAAAATTTATTTATTAATTTATTAAATAATTTTTTATTTCATCCTTTCAGCTCAACATGAATTTCGCTTGGTGCTTTGCTATTTTCTTTGCCCTGTTCGCTATGGTAGCCGCCACAAGCTGCCCTGCCGACTACAAACATGAAGGTACAAAATGCACCCAAGAACGCCCAATACATGGAACTTGCAAGCCCGGTTCCGAATATGATGCAAACATTAATAAGTGCGTTTATGGACACAAGGGTTAAATTTATTTAAATGGATTTAAAGAAAACAAAGTGATAAATAAATAAAATTCTATAAGTGAAATAAAAGTGGATTTTGTTTTTTAGATTATTTGTTAAATTAAAATTTTCTTGTTATCTACTTGATTTAATTCAAATCGCTTGAGTTTAGTTGAAATCTTATTGGATGCATATGGCAACAGTGTAATTTTGGTGGAAGTATTTTTGATGTGCACACCACAGCAATCTTATTTATGTTCATCGTAGTTGATAGGAAATGCGCTAATAACACAACTGTAAAAAAATAAAAAATTGATAAAGTGATTTGGTACACCTTAATTTTTCACATTCAGTTTAAAATTTCCAAATATTTCAAAAAACCGATTCTCAAAGTGAATTTTTAGATTTTTTTTCATATTTTTTTTTTTTAATAATTTTAATGCAAATTAAAAATATTCTGGCTAAAAAGAAAACAAAAAATCGCACATCGGAAAGTGGAAAAATTTAATCAAATAATCCCACAATTTTTTATTAAATTGTTTGTTTCTTTAAAACTCAAAATATTGTTACAAAAACAATTAATTTAAAATTTTTATTGAAATTATCAATTTATAAAACTTTTCGTCACTTCAACACATTTAAACTTAAATAGATTTTAATAAAAATTGTCGAAAGCAGAGCAACTCCACTAAAACATTTTTGTCACAGCTTACAATTTAGTAGATAACCCTTTGACACGTCATGCTTTGACTTCAAATTGAGTGTTTGGGAATGAAACTAAGCTTCTTAAAAATATTCAAATGATTTTATTCCCAATTTTTTGGCTTGTGGCAGACCTATTCGAATAATAAATATAAGAATTTTTTATGAAAAAAAAAAATAGTTCAAAAATTAACTACTTAGTGTTATATTCAGTGCTAAAATATAAAATCCGTTCAGGTTTCTTCTGATAGAAACTCCCACTAGTAATCGCTTTAAGAGGTGAAAAAGTATTGGGTAATTTACTTAAAAAGTATCAATGCTTTAAACTGAAAAGTGTCATATCAACAATTCAAAGAAAAATAAAGTTTTCCTGTATTACAGACCACTGCGCGATAAGATTTGATTTACTTATATGACTGATTTTCAAAAATTTGTTGATTTTTAAGGAAGGAAAAGGGTCGGAGAGACAAAAAAAAAAAGCTTATTTTTTGTGACTTTTTTTCAAAGTACCTTCTTTATTAAAATTTTCAAAAATTTTGTAACATTATTAAGCATCATTTCAAGAACATTCTGCTAAATTTTCATTAAAAAATATCAAAAAATAAGCCAGTGGAGTGGGGAGCACTAAATAACCACAAAAAAAAAGTCAACATGCGGTAGGCAGGCTAACTCATGACTGTTTCGTCTGAAATAAAAATGCCAAAAAGATTTCTTTAGCACATAAGTTCATCTTGGATTTGAACGCAAAAATAATCTGAATATTTATTTTTGAATTTTTTGTACAGATTTAATCCAAAAACTCTGATTTTTACCAAAAAATTGCTTCTTTTGTTTAATTTAAAAATAAGTAGTAAAAGTAGTGAAAGAAAAAAGATCCTTCGTTCAGATTCGAGTATTTAGTATCGAAAAGAAGTGTGTAAAATTTTTGGCGAAATCAGTCCACAAGTTTTCGAGAAATTTTGGCTACCGACTTAAAAAAAAAGTTTTGAGAAAAACGCGATTGGAGTGTATATATGATTGCTTCTTCATATGAACGCTCAGACTCTGTTGTCTAGAACTCAAAAAGTTTTGCTACTAATGACTTAAAATTTTCTGACAATATTCCTTATAACTTGTAATATCAGAAAAAAAAATTTAAAAAAATGGTTTTTCCGACCCATTTCCCCCCTTAATGGTTTTTTTTTTCGGAAATCGCCGTATTGTAAAATTTTTTGATTATCTCGGAAATTATTGTTTTATGCAGAAACTGCAGTATTTCTCGCACTCAACCTCAAACAAAAATTGTTTGGTGATGTTTCTTTTGTCGGCGTTTCAGTCGAATTGTTGAGGCATAAAATGTTATGAATAAGTTCAGCTCTGAGCATTTCTACTCTATAAGATACTGACGATGTTGTTGATCATCAAGAATGAAAAATTGTTAGAAAATAATGGGGTTTATTTATGTTTAATAAATCAGAGCTTGGTTCACTAAAGGTCCTTTGATGCAGATGCCCTGGATCATATACTTATTAAGCTAAGTTTCTTAACTTTGCCTAGGAAATTCCCTAATTTAGGTTTTCCCACAATGAAAGCACCGTTTTTAAGGTTTCTCAAAAAAAATCGTTACATAAAAAGTCAAGTTATAGCCTAAAACTTTAAAGGAAAAAAATTTGCATTGAGGGACATTACCCCTTATAGAGCAATCTTCTATAGGTTTCTATGTAGGTCAACCATATATATCTGGTTTTTAATGAGAAAAAACTAGTAATGCTGATCGCGCTTCACTTAAAAATATAAAAACCACCTTGTGCCATAGTGCTAAATATATTCATTTTTTTTTTTCAAATGCAAACATCAAAAGCTTTAAACAAAAGTGCAGAAAAAAATGTATCGATTCCTTGACCTTGCAGCAAAATTAATTCGTATTCATTCGAATATTATTGCAAAGACGCACTGTAAAGAAATAAACCAATTCGATGCCGCTTAAAATGCTGACACCCATGAAAAGTCCCAGTATACCACCAATTGTGACCACAACATCCAAACGTGTGCGTACCGCTTGACGACGATATTGAGTTGCTGGTAAATCAGACACTCTGACAGATAGCATACGTGAAGAATTGGGCAACATTCTAAAATTAAGAAAGATTTGTTAAAAAGTTTTAACAAAAACGAATATTTATAAAAAAAAATATTAGATTTTTTTTGCAATATGCTACACACCCTGCAGTGGCAGTGTATACGACGCGCATATCTGCCTCATTGCAAGACGGTAGACACTTGCAATCCAAATTATCGCTTGTCAGCTTCAATTGGGAAGTGGTTGACAGCACCATATCGGCCTGGTCCATGCACATGTTACCAGTTAAATTGCATATTGGTGCTGGATCATCATCTAAGTGGAGTTAAAAAATTGAGTATTTTATTTCAGTGTATAAGAAAATCACACTAAAAATATCACTTTTTGACTTACCACGTAACACCAGCAGATAATAGGTGCAATTACACTTATGAATGTGCTTACGACGTAAGCAGTCTAAAACGCAACCACTGAAACTGTAGTGTTCGTAAATAGCATTTGGCATGTTTTCATCAGGAAATCGACATTTACGCGCTTCCGGCGATATTTCTCGTATATCCGGATCATTCACCATATCCTCTTTGTAGATAATTAACTCCTTGTGAATGCCTTTTTCTTGTATTCTCTCATGGAGTGCACCTAACACCATATTGGGTACACCTTCTTCATCTAGAAAATTTGCCTGCACATTGGGAATTATAGTAAGTAGGTGGTGTGTGGTCGAAATTGCATGTACTTACAAATAGTCCAGTTGATGTTTCAACACGCAGCACTGTACTGCCACGTTTGGTATTCATTTCACTATTGAACCAGGTTGGACTGCCGCTAAAAGTACAAGGAAATGTATGGTCTTACATATGGTCTTCAGAAAAAATGAGTTCTCGAATTTATTTAAGCAATTGCCTATATATTCTGAAACTTTTTTTTTTATCTAGAGTTCAACTTACTGTTTGTTGTTATGCAGTGAATTCATGATAAAACAAATTCCCACTGAAGTCTGCAGCGGTCGAAAATATTTGCAGCAATCGAACTCTTCACCGTACCATCTACATTTCACAAAAAAATCTTCACATTTGCTAAAGAGCTACAAGAAGTTAAGAAAATACTTAGATTTATGAAAAACTTTAAGCTTACGAAAAATAATTATAAAAAAAAACTTTAACCACCTTAGCAAATTCTAGCTAACCAATTGCCTAAATTCATCAGAAACGCAAAAGGCAGACGTTTTTTCTAATGCGCTTAAGAGTAATAAATATTTTTTTTTATTTCTTGATATATACAAACTTAAGTGATTTTATCGTCTGGCAAATTGCGAAAATAATAAAGCTTATGTCATAAGAAACGACGAAAACAACCTTTGCCGCTAAGTTTATATTATACACATGTAAATAAAAAAATTTATTATTTAATCATTTTATCACGTCTGCCTGACTTGGCTGACTAGGTTATTACTTATAAAAAGAAAAAAATTGAGAAGACAGACAATTTTAACGCAGATTTTTCAAAGGCAGACGTTTTTGAGCACTTAAGGTACATACTATAAAGGATATTTATTTGCCGCTAAGCTTATATTACACACATGTAAATAAAAAATTGATTACTTAATCATTTTATAGCGTCTGCCTCTTGGCTGACTAGTTTTTTACATATAAAAACAAAAAATTTAGAAGGCAGACGACTTTAACGCTGATTTTTCGAAGGCAGACGTTAAGTTACATACTATAAAGACTATATTTATGTATCTAAGACTAATACTGTGCAAATTTTGTTATGAAAAATTTACTATTATAGTTTTTCAGTCATTTATATTAATATTCTCTATTTTCTGACTGTGTGTATGTGGCATTCTACTTCAAACCAAACATCATTTTATTTTCCATCTCAAAAATTATTGTGATCATTTTTTTTTCTTTTACTGCTGGTGGAAATTAGTCACCCTAATTTTTAAGAAAAAATATTTTTTTATTCTGAAATTTCGCAAATTGAAATTTATAACACAGGCTTACATATCTCCAGTACGGCAAGATAACTAGAAAATTTAAATTCAGGATATCTTGGAGAAAAAAAAAAAAGATATCGATAGAATTCAATTTTTGTTATAAGTAATGAAATTTAAGTTTTTCAACAGTATAATTAAATATATTCGAAAAAATAAGGTGTACCTAAAATAAATTTACAAATTTGACAAAAATTTACGATTTTGACACTCATATTTTTTAAAAATGTATAGATATACACGTCTGCCTACTGTATTGCTGGACTTTAGCGAAAATACTGAAAGCAGTGAAGCTCGGGAAAAACGATAAAACTATTTAATATAATTTTTTTCTACATATTACTAATTGCTGCTATTAAAAATGCAGCAGTATGAACGTCTGCCCTTAATATTCGTTATCTTAACTATGCTCTTAACAAAATATATTAGAGGCAGACGCGATAAAATAATTGCATAGTGTTTTTTTTTTTTTGCACTTACATAGCTAAATTTTTAAAACATACGGTGCTATCTTTATTTTACTCTTAATTTTTCTAATTCACGTAAATTTGTTGTTACTCGATTTCTGTAAAATTGAACTTATTTACATAGCAAAAGCGACACCATTAAATATATTACATTTTCCAATATATACCATCCAAAAAAAGGCCTCTTACCAACTTAGCCAACTCGCGATAACCACTTTCCGGACACTTGGTGCACTGCTTACAATTCAAATAAGGCTTGCAATTGTTAATAAAAGCTTTAAAGTGATAACCTTCTGGATATAGCAAAAGCGTCATATATAACTCAACATCAAAGTTATAATCCGTTTCATTATTTTGCGCTTGAAGTCTATAAAAAGTAAAATTCCTTATTATCCAATCCATAAGATAACTCAGTCTACTTACTTTTTCACATAATTCTCCACACCAAGATCAACATTTTGGTCACTAATCTTACGCGATGGACATATGCACATTGTTGGAAAATAAGTTTTTGCATTCGGTCGCAGGAATTCATATACAACGCTTACAGCTTTAGTTTCAAAATCTCGCTCAAATTCATTTATGAGATAAAACGAACCAATCGCCGAGAGGATGAAACAAATCAACCAAAAGATACGCTCCGAAAAATGTAGGCTATCATATGATAAATATTGTCATTGAGCTTAAAGATAATAATTCAAACTTACTGATTATTTGCTACATAGGCCACACCTGCCATGGAGCTATTAACACAATAGTCCTTAAGATTGCTAACAGTATGACGCACGTTCGGCATGCTGTAGAACTTTTACTATTTCCAAGGAAAAGCACAAAGAGTAAACTATTCAAAAGCAAAATTTTGAATGGAATGAAAATTCAAATTGCAATTTTGCTATAATCCGCATCGAAAATGCTTCGCATAGTCGTAGGCGCAAATAATTATATACTCTAGCTATCATGCGTTTATTACCTAATGCTCTTGTAAACACGATTTGGTACTTAACAGCGTACGTCATTGAGTAATTAAGTTTTTTATTTATTTAGGAACACTTCAAACGTGACAACAAACAATTAGCCATTGGAACATTCAATTAATGGCCATGCTAATGAATGAGTGGATATATTTTGATGTGATTTAAAGGCATTTAAAGTTTTAAAAAAAATATTTAAGTTTTTAAGTCAATACAAAAATTGATTGAATTCTCCAAAATTTCACAGGAAAGTTACCGAAATCCACCGTGTAGAACGGGAGGGCACACCAGGTACCATAGGTCAACAAAAAAAAAAGTACATAAACAGTGATATTTCGTTTTGTTTGTATAAAAATGTTTTGAAATCGCCATAGTCATAGATGGATCTAAAATGGACTGTGAAGTATGCACAGCAGTTTTTCTTATAGTAGTATAGTAGTAAAGTAGTATAGTAGTAGCTGTTGGCATTCTCGAAACCTGCTGGGTAATGGGTACTATTTACTCAGAAAAGATAGCAAATAAAAATCGAAGCAACTAAAAAAGTGCTGGAGAGCACCAATTTAGCCACAAAAATAATTAAGGAAATTAAACTATCAATATGAGGTTCGTTTCTGGATTAAACCGCTCCGTAGCATCTTCAAGCTCCTCTCGTTTAAGTTAAGAAGAGGAGCTTATTGTATTTTCTGTCTGAAGCCAGAAAGTACTGAATTCCTTTAAAAGCCTGGAAACAGCCAGCTTCGTCTAGTTCTCCAATTACCAGAACCAATTACTTTCTCTCCAGTAGACATTGCGAAAAGCACCGCGAGCTACACTGAACACTGGGCAATTGCCAAGCAAGCTGAAATATAATGTAGAGTATCTTCGGGTATAGTGATATAGGCATTTTTATATTTTAAATTTCACGTAACTTTTATAGCATAGCGTCTACTTCTATATGTATTATGGTTTGTTAATGCATTGTGCAGTATGTTACGATTTTGGAGCTCTATAGCGTAAGCCAATCTGAAGCTATTTGAACAAAATAAATAAAAAAAGTTAAGTGAACACCCCTTAATGAAATTGACGGGTAATGTGATATATAGCGTTCGGATAATGTGATATACTATCATGAAAAGTATAACAAGTATAAAACAGTAGGAACTTAAAATACAATAAGGAAATATAATGGCATATCACATTACTCGACTATATGACAATACCCGAAGTTACTCTACCCTATTTAATTTATTCTACCGCAGCTGCTTGAATGCAAAATTTTCTTTAATAACATCACTAAATTCGTTCAAATTTAAATCGATTTGCTGCTCAGCTACAGTAATATGGCAAACTGGATATAAATCAATGGTGGGCATGGAAATCTAACAAAAGGGCTAAACAACAACACCAAGCAACAACAAACAAAATTTTGAAGTTTTTTGCTGTCATTTCCAATTTCGCCAACAGCACACAAAAAAAAAACGAAATTGCACTACAAACAAAAACAATTGCTACATTCGTCAAGACACAACGCGGCCTTTGTGTTTTGTTTTTGTTTTCATTTGAATTCAAGTCAACGCTATGCCTCGATAGCGTTGAAATTCTGCGAATTTTTTTTTTTTTGGCTTGCTTGTGCGTCGAATAACGGTACGGGCAATGAGGTTGGATAGAGACATTACGTGCCCACCACTGATATAGATGTATATCATTAACAAGGTAGTTTTTACTTCCACAAATTCGTCGGGTCACGTAATGTGGTATTAAATCGGCATAATTAATGCTACTTAGGGCTTGTAGCCGGTTTGTTTAGTCATGATTCTAAGCAAACCTTACCTATAAAAATGTTCAGAAAATTTTAGATATGTGTGTTGAAGAATATTGAAAAGTCGATATATTACACCAGTGTTGCCAATTCACTCAAGTAAAGATTTTCATTTCAACGTGAAATATTACTTTTTTTTGCATAAAAGGGAGCAGTAGCTATTTATGACAAAAGCAACAAAATTAAAAATTACAACAACAACAAAAAAACGCACCATAAATTCCTTCTCGATAGCGAAAGAAAAAAGAATCTGCAATTAACCAAAAGCTAATTAAAAGAATCAAACAAGGGCAACATAGGTATAGAAATAAAAGTATACTCATCAAACGAAACGAGATATGCTGTCCTCTATGTGCGTATTGTTGTTTCCTTGTTCTCGTTAGCTTCGTTTTTTTTTGCTTTTTTCTGAATGATGCAACGATAAAAGTGTGCGTAGCAGGAGTGAGTGTTTGTTGAAAAGAGCTAAAATTGGCTCATGTTTTTAATTTTGCCCATCGCTGGTCTAAGGAACACTTAGCCCTCTGATGAACAACTACTTTGGTGGTACTATTTCTTTCTTAAATATTAGTTTGTTGTAAGCTGAAATTAATTCAAAAAAATACTGCTGAACATAGACTCAACGTTTGTCTTCATAAAAACCAAAAATCACGTCATTCATGTGCATCCTTTTGTGCTTTGATGTAGGATATTTTAACAACTACATTTTCTGAAATTTTGCCTCATAAAATTATTTCGCCCTTTAAGCAGCTAACAAAAACAGCATTGCAACAAAGTATTTTCTATGTCTGTATGTGTGCCTCTGTTTGTTCACGTACTCTCCCAACACTGAAACTGTGCGCAAAAGTTTAATTTGAATTATATGCACGAGTTGAAAAATAATTTTATGGTAGTTTGGCAAAAACGCCTTAAACTATACCTTAAAATTAAGTTTTACTTTATTTTATTACAAAATTTTTCGCTAGTTGAGTTTTTTTGTGCACTTTCGTTTTTTTTTTTTTTGTAAACTTTTTTTTTGTGATGAATGTCGCCAACAATTGTCATTGTAGAAATTTTACCCGCTATGCACGCTTGTAAGTGGTTGTGTTAGTAAGTGGCCTTATCACGCCACTGCATGTGCATGTGTGTGTGTGTGTTGCGCTCTAAAAGCTGCAACAGCTGTCACAAGAAATTCAGTTATCATGACTATCGTATGGTAACGTTGCGGTATATTTTTGAATACGCGATTGTCTATGTATGTATGTGTGTATTTTGTGTATCTGTGTGAGTTTTTAAAGCAAAATCCTTCAAATAACCAACAGCTGTTATTTAATTGCTTTTTCGCGGTAGATTTAGAATTGAAAAGTTTTGCTGTTGCTCTTAGCGATTTTGTGGGTGGCACATAGGGTTGGATTTTGCGCGGTCTATGCTAATGTTAAAGTTCTTA
Organism: Tricholauxania praeusta; assembly: GCA_949775025.1. Classification (NCBI taxonomy): domain Eukaryota; kingdom Metazoa; phylum Arthropoda; class Insecta; order Diptera; family Lauxaniidae; genus Tricholauxania; species Tricholauxania praeusta. The sequence goes on from OX459029.1 coordinate 158,037,337, forward strand.
AGAGCCTTTGCACTCTATGCTCGTGATACCTAAGCTGTAAATATTTGGAAATTTAATTTATATATTTAATTTGAAATTAAACTTAGTGAGTTTAATCTTTTGATGTTTTACGCTAACATATGGGAAATTTATTTTTTCATTTTTTTTTTTCGTTTTATATGAAAACAAATAAAAGATCTTTAACCCTAATTAAGTCAGGACACTTCTATAACTAATCAAATCAAAATGTGCCTCAGAAGCACATATGAGGAAATTGTGAATTTTTAGTTAGATTTACAAAAGAAATATTTTATTTTAAATTCATTTTATATAATAAGCTTTAGAAAATAATAAGAACATAAATATATATATACTAGATTATGATATTTATAAAGAATTTTTGAAGCATTCTCGTTGGAAGTATTTTTCTCACGAATATGAGACGATTGCGCACAACTTTGGAGGACACATGTAACATCTTCGCCGAGAATTCCCTTTTTTGTTAGTGCTGGGCTCTGTCGATTTTTGATCCGAATTTGCTTGCAGAGGATTGGAATCATTATTTTTATGTGGAACAACGAAGTCTTGAACTAAATCTTTCAAAAATAGCTTCCGTCATAATCCACGCATATTTTTATTCCAATCGGTATATTTATTTAAATGGCAGATATTTCTATCATAGTGAATTAAAGACAGAAATAGGAGGCCTTTGTTTTTTTTTGGAAGATAGCTAACAAGTGTCATGTTTTTTCTGAATGCAAATAACGTACTTTCCCTTTCTTTTTTTATTTGGGAAGTATTTCTGTTTGTGTTAACAACAATAGTGCTTATAGCATCGTCATCAAAGAAAAGACCAAAAACATCGTCAGTGGTATAAGTATGTTAATGTGATGGCAAAATAACCTTATTTACTGCTTCGCAAATGACGTTTTGACTGCGGCTTCTTCTAGATGGTGCGGCGTTTGGCGAAAAAGTTCCAGATGGTTCCATATTTTTCAACGAACATATTATAGTAATAGCATTGAATTGTGACTAGTTAAGATTAACCACATCTGAGCATTCTTTATCCATTTTGATGTCAGAATCCTCATATTCTCTGACACACTCAATAATCTTCGTCTTCGGAAAGCAAACTTCCTTCTCGATCATCACTTGTTTCGAATACATCAAAACCCTCCTCGTACTCGCCTTTTTCGTTGATTACTTTTTCAATTTCTCCTCTCGTGATAAGTATTCCTTTAGACATTTTGCATGTGTCTTGTGATCAAACTTATATAATAAAATATATTATATTCGAAATTCTGGCAACAACTGATGAAATAAAGCAAATTTCATCTGAATGGTAACCAAAAAAAAAGCAGCGATTCAAATTTGAATTTTCAAAATTTTTGTAAGCGAAGTCTCATATGTGCCTGAGAGGCACATTTTGAGTGGATTAGGTACATTTTTAGTTTTTTTGAAATAAAACGCAATCCAAGGATTATACAAAAATAAAAAGAAATATTTTATGTACAAAAATAGAGGGAGAACAAAGTCAAGTAGTTTCATTAGAATTATTTTTCATTTAAAAAAGTTACAGCTCTTCAAAGTCAAAAATGTGCCTCTGAGGCACATGTTGACTTAATTAGGGTTAAAAAAGTTAATAATTTTGTCATAATGTCATAGGGTAACTAAGAAATCCGATATTAAATCCCAAGACATCAAAATTCATAAAAAAAAAACTGCTTGAAATAGCTTAAAAATATGGTGGGTTCTCAAAAAAATTCGGTGTAGTTAAATAGTTTGGTACAAAATGTCATAGGGAAACTACGAAATCTGATATTACATCACAAGACATCAAAATTCACAAAAAAAAAAAAAAAAAAAAAAACTCCTTGAATGAAATTGCTTCAAAATATGGTGGGCTTTCAAAAAAATTCGCTGGAGTTATATAATTTGGTACATAATGTCATAGCGCAACTAAGAAATTTGATATTACATATTATTCCAGGCATCAAAATTCATAAACAAAAAAAAAAAAAAAAAAAAAAAAATTTCACAGCAGTGGCAAATTTCCCTTACGTTTACAAAAGTAGAACTTTTCAGCAAACTTTTGGCATATATGTGTCAAGTGCATGGCAAAAATTTTAGAGCTTGTTGGGTACTAACTTCTATTGATTGATTATCGTAATTGAGTTAAGCTTTTAAATGTACAATTTCAAAAAAATAAAAAAAAAAAATTAATGTTTTCCCGAAGATTTATTGTCACTACACTAACAGTTGCTATCGGCGTTCATTCACAGCATGTCAACCCGCAAGTGTTCCCTTCCTCCCACCCACAATTTATGACAAACCAGGCGCTCAGCTGTCATCTAACAGAGAAATATTAATAAATCTGTTGCAATTAATTATGTGATTTGTATTTGTGATTGGATCTTTTTTCCACTTTTTTATCATTTTTAGCAGTTTTGCTACGTTGCTGATTTTTTTATCACTCTGTTTCTATAATGCTGTCATATCGCATAATGCATTAAAATTGTTTGGCATTTGAAAATTTATTACCTTGCAGACTCTGCAGTTGCAGTTACTTACCATTCATTCAATGGGTACTACGTTTTCTTTCTTGTCATTTACAGCCGTCCAATGGCAAGTGTGTCGACGTTTAGTTGCCTTTTAGCGGATTGAGGCGTTTTAAATGGGATATTGTGGTCATAAAGAGTTGTCGCGCATTTTTGTTTCGCTTTGTCATTTATTAGACATTAATAAAAATTGATTTATGCAACGGTAAGCAATTGATTAATTGAGAGATAATCATAAAAAGTCTGAATGAGCTTTCACTACTTTGCTATGCTGCATTTAATTTTGATAAGCTGTTTTTTTTTTGCATTAAAATGTAATTAGTTTATTAATCGTATACTTTGCTAAAGAGCTTAGTGCATAGATATATTCATTTCACAACGATGAACATGAAACATTCATTGAGACTTTAGCTAGTTAAATTCAAACATATTTTCAGTAAATGACTGCATAAGTAATTTTAATAAAAAAACATTTAAAATGTTTATAAACTTAAAAGAAATAATATTAAAATTAAATAAAATTCATTGATATGTTGTCAGCAACTAAAAGATACTAAATTTTTATATTTATTACTTCATTTGGCGAAAAAAAAGAAAAACAACAGTAGCTTATGCTGCAACAAAAGCAAGCAACATATGCAAAAACCACAACATCAGCAACATTGTAGCCAAAGTATTGGACAACACAACCTAAGAGCCAAGCTGTCATTTTGATGTTTTGATGTTTTTTTTTTCCTCTTCAATGAAAAATACATTTGAATTGTATAAAAAGAATCGACGAAATAGTTTTTGGCATGGACAAAACGACAGACAGAAAGATGCAGACAGACAGTGAGGCTTGCTATCGGATGTACAGCATCAGCAATGATACGTAATGCATGTGCTCCATGACAGTATGAAGTTTTGTTGGCAGCATTTGACATTTCTGGCAAATGACCCTGAATAAAGCAAAATTTTGGTTTCTGTCACTTTTGTGTGCTCTTTTTGGCATCTTGACCGTGGTGTTCGTTGTGTTATGAAAATGAATTTAGGTTACATAAGCGGCAATTTAGTTATTTAAATTGGGTTTTCAATGATTTTTTAGAATGACAAGAATGACAAGAAATGTATATAATAATATGCCCAACATTTCTTTAAGAATATTTAGTTATTTTTATATAGGGTAAATTTTCAAGCTTAGCATAACTTAGACAATTCTACATTACATAATTATAAAAATATATCAGACATACATATTTCTGTAATGTCCAGCTAAATTCCATAAAATGCCGCTTAAAATTCAAATTCATTGTTGCTGAACTTTCGATATTTTATTTTTTTTTTTGTTTGTTAAAAATGCAAATTTATTCATTTTGATTTTTTTTTTCTTTTTTTCTTCTCAAATTAATGCAACATTCATTTGAATGATTTGTTGTCTCTGTTTGTTGTGATATCCGTTGACAGCTACCGCACAATTTTAATCTTTTACCAAAGTTGCCAATACAACTGCCAAATATGGCATTTAGACAAAATTGTTTTTAATAAGTGATTGTTTGAAAAATAGAAAAATATTTAAGTTTATTTTTGGTATTAAAAAAATATAGAAATATCTAACTTAAATGGCATTGAGAATTTTTCAAAAACTTGTAGTCGGAGTAAAAATATTGGGGAATGTCAGCAACGTTGTCTGAAAATTTTTCAGAAAAAAATTTTGAGCAATTTTTCTTTCATAAGAAGAATGACACAAGTCTGTTTACTTTTTCATGGTTTAATCGAAAATTTATGATTTTTCTTACTAGCAATTTTTTTTTATTTTAAAAATATCCTTAACCCTTAGTGGCACCAAGGGGTCGTGAACAACCCCAAGAAAATGTTGAAATCATTTTTCGAACTAATGAATACTCAAGTTTAGCCATGTAGCACCAACATTTTTTGAAAAATATCCCTAATAATCATTGAATTTCATAAAGCAGAGTCATTTTAACACTCGTCCACAGCTCTGAAGTCTGGAATTGAAAATTCATTTTTTTTACATTTTTTTTTTTTCAACGTGGGGTCGTGAAAGACCGCAATGTGCCGGACCCTTTTCGAAATTGAAGTGGTGCTGCTAAGGGTTAAGTAAGATTTGGGCAGGCGGCAATTTGAACATGATATTTACCTATGTATACTATAATAAAACGTACAGAACATGGAGTCATGGAGAGATCGATTGGCTTATATGTGAAGGATATTGAAAAGATCTAAATAAATGTTTGACTTCTTCCAAACTTCTTCTTTACCAAATGCAAAGTAGTGGCATAATAGGATTTCTAGAGTTTTTCTCTGTTCTTGTCGAAGCACCAATTTTGTTCAGAGCAAAAATGGTCACTCTTTGAGCATTACAAGCTATTAAGTATTCAATTTCGTTTTCAAACTTTTTTAACATTTTTTCAACATTTATTGGGCTTGGTCAATATATTTTTACTTTTTCATTTTTTATCAATTTTTTCGAAGTTTCCGATTTATTCAACAACAGTTTTACTACTTTTCCAATATATTTTGGCCAGAACTGGATTTAAATGTAATTTTATCAGCTGAAATGGTTAATAAATAAATGCTCAATCGGATTAAGTTCGCGAGATTGTGGAAGTCATTGTAATTTTTCTTTCCCGAAATACTGAGTTGCGATCCTGCTCGTATGCTGGAATATAGAAATCTGTAATTTAATTCTTTCAGCATTTTTCTCAAGGTTTTCTTTAAAATACGAGTACTCACCACAGTGATTTTACAATCGATTTCAGAAAGCTGTCCGACACTGATTAGCAAAAAACATCGCCATATTGTCATAAAGACTCCCTCGCGATTAAGTGTATTAGCGACATTCTTTGAGTTCAACCTTTCTGACGGTTCACACCATACTTGAATTCATTTTTTTGAGACAAATCAGACCAAATAATTCGATTCCAAGAAGATGCTGGCACATTAGTGTACTTTTTTTTAGTTTTTTTTTACATCTGATAAGCTGAGAAACCTAAAATAGAAGTGTACCCCGCAACAATACAATAATACCTTTAAAGTTTTCTATAAAAATTAATCAAAATTAAAATAAAAAATTTAATTATTTTGAAAACATCCCAGCTGCAAATATGTTATGCACAACATCGATGAAAAGTTATACTCATTGTAGGCAGTAATGCTCACAACTCCAGCCACATCTATAAATTCTTTTTGCAAAGGGATGGCCGCTTTGTAGGCAGCTTGCCAACACCTCCATATACAATGTGTAACAAACGAAAGGCATATTGCCTTAAAACCTCACTTACTAAGTGCCTGTATAGCTTAGCGAGTTGTCTACATCTCCACATACAAAGCATGCAGCCTACATGCAAGACCCCTTGCATCACCATATACAAAACCGGCAGTCAACAAGCAAATAAACAAAGTATCACAGTAACAATTTTATTTGTGAAATATACAACACAAAAGGTACAGCCTTTCATACATGAAAAATCTGAGTACTTCATCGATTTGCCACTGGGATATGCATATACTTCGCGCTTTAAAAAGAATAAAGCTCTTTGAGCAAATAACTCAGAAAAATGTTTTGCAACTTTTTTTTTTAAATATTTCATTTCGAGGAACTCACAAAAAAAAATGTTGCAGAGGGATGCACTTCAAGAAAAATCTGAGGATTCAAATAAATATCATTATATCATATAATTCGACATTATTTCAATATATTTCGACCTTTTCAACATTTTTCGAATTTCCTAAGATTTTTGCTACTTTTTCAAAATTTCCTTTGTTACCATAATAAAACATCATTGACTTAACACATTACGACGCGAGTGCTTGCTTGCATTCAGCAACATTTTTTTTTTTAAATTTACCACAATGAATCTTTGGAGAGCGGATTGATAGAGACTTTTTTCTCATCTTATAAAACATTTATTTGATATTTTTAATTTTTTTTATTTGTGTTTTTCAAACTTAAGTTTTAATTTTGTATAAAATACTCGTACAAGTATTGACGATCCCTCTTTGAAATTTTCTTATGTGGACAAGCATTACAACACATAATCAAGAATCCTTTTTTTGTTGCAATTACATCAACTGCTGAATTCTTTTGCTTTTCTTATACGAGCTGCATAAAAAAACAGCTTACTGTCTGCTTGCCTGTCTATCCGTTTGACAAGCGGACAAGTGAACAGGCGACCACCAAAACTGCAATTTTGTTCAAAACGTCAAAATGTCAAAGTGGACATTTGACCGAAAAGCAACGGTAAAAAGATGTCTATGTCAAAAGTCATTGAGCCAATAAAGCAAGGAAGAAAAAAAAATTGGTTGGATGCAGTTTTTAAATTGATGTGCAGACAAATAGCGATAGATTCGGTTGCATTATGCAAATGCGTTGAAGATTTGATGGCATTGCAACATCAGCTTTTTACGTAACGCGTAAGAATTTTGCTAGAACATAAAAACGTATGAAAAAACTTTTAATTTGTAAAAAAAAAAAAAATAATTTAATTTTTCTTAAAATTTGAGTATATTCAAGAGAATGTTTTGACTCAGAAAATGTCTTTAAAGATATAAGGTCATTCAAAAAAAACAGTATTTGTTAACAAAAATTGGAACCCTCCCCTTTGTGACTAGCGGCAAATGCAACATGTTTGTTGTGCACGATATCAAATTAATCAAAGTATTAACAACCTGACAAGTAAATCATTGGCGCAGCAAAACAAGCAAAGTTTATACAAACAACATGAACAACAAATAAAAAAAACCCGACTTACCGACAGGCGCCGTCACCATCACCAACACCAGCACCACCGTCGTTGTCATCGGCATTGTCGCCGTAACGTTTAAACGTTTCGCACTTTGCTAATTATGCATGCGCGGAGCTACCTCACCGGCTGCTGCCGGACTGACCAGCTTAAACAAAGCGGTAGCTTTTAAGAAAAAGTGTCCATTGAGCAAAAAAAATATGCACTTTACACAAAAGCTGCCTGAAATAACAAACAAAAAGTGCGCTTTGTTTGATTACAAGTATTTGTTTGTGTTTTTTGTTTTTGTTTCTGCGACAACTTTGAAATTTGTTGTTTCGCTAAGCGCAAATGTAACGCGTGCCGTTGCGCATGCGCAGTTTATACACTTGTGCAGTTGTTATTATTACAGTTGTTGTTGTTGCTGCAACGTGCTAATGGTTTAATAAAATTTTAACAGCAAAATATCACAACAACAACAACAACAATAATAACAATAATTCATTAAGTAAACACACCGCTTTGCTCACTCTGGCGTAAAATGAATGAAATTCTTTTGTGTGCAATGCAAATGCCTTAAAGGTGCACGCAGCAGCCGCTGCTGTTATTTACCGCATGCAAATTTATTTAGTGCTTTAATTAAATAAATAATGTTTGCTGATAACATTCACCGGCACAATTGATTATTTATTGGTTGCCACATATTTTATATGTATTATTTTGTTGTTTACTATTTTTTATAAAAAATTCTTGCTGACATCGAATCGAAAGTTTTCATCTCTGTGACAGCATTCACTGAAATTTGATGCAAATAGAAAAACATTGTGTAGTATAGGGGCAAACGTCAGCGATGGTATTTTTCGCAAGCTTCATAAGCAGTGGTGCTCACTACTACAAGCAACGACAAGCATGTGTTGATCACTCGCATACGTGCACGCTTTTTTACGCTCTTTAAGCGCCTTCTTGCTCTCATTTTTATGCTCTTTTAGCGCCTGCTCGTTCTCTGGGCAGCACCGTTCATAAGTAAGGTGATCTCATTAGAAAACTTTCTGTCTCAAAACGTTGGATATTGGCAATTCTTTCATTTTCAATGAAATACATTATCAATTTTATATTATTGAGATTAGCATGTCGATGTTTTGATTGGTCCATGGTGTAATAACCAAGGTGGCGTACTTAAAAACGAAATTCTCAAAAGTTTGGGTTTCTTGTCCTTCATTGTCTTGTTTCGTAATTTTTTTTGACACTTCGGTGTTTTGATTAATTGGCCCGTTCAGCAACTTCAGTATTTTTGAAGCGCTTTAAACAACTTTTTATTTGTGTTGAGTTTCAAAATTCTGATGCGAACAAAAAACTACGCTAAATAATGTAGCAGGCTTTAATATGATAGCAATAAGTTTTTTTTGTTTTTGCAATAACAACCACATCGACTAAATTTTTAAGATTTAATGTAGTTTGCAGCTATCGTTCAGAAAATGTTCAAGACCTTACGCCTAAGCGCTGCAACTTATCAAAGCGCTTAAGTTTTCTGAATGGGCAATTGAAATGTTATGAATGTCAAAACTACAGCAAATAGGATGACAGATGATTGAAAATCGAGGCTCTCCCTAATTACTCCACCTTGGTTATTACACCATGGATTGGTCAAAATAAAAGCACATAGAATGACAACCGTTTCACCGATGAAATCGACTTACTCTCACGCTCTCAAAATGACTTCAAATCAGTGGAGACCACTATACAAGCAACGATAATCATGTGTTGAAAATTCTGTATACGTTTGTGCTCTTTAACGCCTTTTTATGCTCTTTAACCCATTAATAGCCACTGTATCTGCTTGGGTACAGAACGTTTAAACAGCTGTAAATTCAATCAGAAAAAAAATATTGCAAAGTTTATTGCGCAATTTCATGACACACACTGTGCTTAAAAAAACACATAAATAATGAATTGAAAACGAATATGGCTTATCAATATTTTGCTTTGTTTTGATACTTTATCGTCAATTTTGCGTATTTTGAGGAGATCTGTGTTCATAAGTATTTTGAAAATTAAAAATTAAAATTAGATTAAAAAAGTTTATTTTTGGTTTGAAATACAAAACACTTGTATTTTCCTAGAGTTTTAACGAGTTTAATCGAAAAAATTACAAAAAAATTTAATGAATGCTCATATATTCTGCAATGTACCCGCTTGGGTTTAGGCTCAAAAACCTGATTAAATTTTTTTTTTGTTTTTTTATTATAATTATTTTATGTTATTCTCATAAACATAAAATACACTAAGGCGATGATTTTTGATTTTAAAAGGTATTGGCTTTTAATGGGTTAAGCGCCAGTACGTTTACGTATTTACGCTCCTTGAGCTTCTGCTCGTTTCTGGATATTATTGCTTTGATTTCAGAAGACAAAACGGCAAAAATCGTTTATTATTTTCTTCATTTTAATCTAAGTTTCTCTTCAAAATAAAGCTTTAAGTCTGAACCAAAATAGACGTAACGAGACATAACGAAACGTAACGAGCACAGTCGAGCGTATATTAATCAATGTTCGAAAGTGAACAGAACATTTTGACGAGACGTGTTTTTCCGTAAGAACCGAACTTCAAACCGTCACTACTCATCATAACAGCTGCTTCGATTTATTGACTACGTAACATTTTGGGTTGAATGTCAAACAGATGTAACGAGTGCAAGTGTTCGTTTAATTTCAATCGTGCCGTCACGTCTATTTTGGCTTAGACAAAAGACGCTACGAGCCTTAAATGTCCCAATACTCCTAGTTTATTGAAAAATACACATTTCTGAGAAAAATTTATAGCTGAATAGTTTCTTACTACAAAGATTGCCATTAAAGTAGTAGACATAATTTTGTTCGTTGTAAAGCTTGAGCTTAACTGAAAACATTGGTAACTTAAGCAGAAATCTTTGACTGACCTAAAAGTTTGTCGAGCATCGGTCAAGATTTTTGTCTATAGTTATCAATAGTAGGACAATAGTTTCTTAAACCATTTTTAGTTATTGTATTAAACTTAGCAGCGTTACTTTCAATAACTTTTCATTTATTTTAAACTCTTTTTTCAATGGGAGGCGCCACACCCTGCTTTTAAATAAGCTAATTTATTAAGGTCAAAGGTGTATAAACTACTATGTATACGGAGCCAGCTCGTATCGAGTAGTGCAAAGTAAATACAGAGGGGGAGGAAAAAACGACAGAGGGGTAGTATGTAACGAAACTTGTGCATTTTAACTTAAAAAATAATGCCGAAAGTCAAAGAATCATATAAACATTTGAAAACATAAACTAACTTTTTTAAGCTTACAAAAAAGTATATATTTAACTCTTAGATATCTATTCTTTTTGTACACTATGTCTACAGTGTTTTGTGTCAATAACGCAGGTGCAAGTTTTTCTTTTTTTATGAGGTCACTCTGTATTTTCGATTTTAGGTAAAAACCCGGTTTTAACTAAGACCGCTTTTAATTTTACGACTACAATTATGAGACCTATGTATATAAGAATCTATTTTCAATGGAGCTATCTGGTTTTTAAAGAAACGTCACAAACAAATGTTGACGTCGCTTTGCGCGGAACAGAGATTGATTTTACGACCATGGTTGCTAAGGAAAATTTTCTTAGAATTATCTGTAGATCACGATTTTGCTATACTATTTTTTCGAAAATTTTTCGACCCGCCCTAATGCGTATATTTGAGTACTGTGCCTTTTTGAATATTGTTGCTTTTTTGTAGATAACAAAATGCTCGTTTGATCTGCCGAACGTATTTTGTTTTGGCAATAAATTTGGCTCTACACAAATTGAGCAATCGAAGCAAGAGATTCACCTTGTCTGTATCTAATTGTAAAGACACCTGTGTCCTTTGCATAATATATCTAATAAGTCACCCCATATGTAAGTAAATAGTTTAGTCATGTTCAAACTACAGCTCGTGTTGTATCTTTTTCTAAGCATTGAGCTAAATGCAATAAAGGCTTTGCACAAACTTTCAGCCACTGCTGAACTTAAAAATACCAACTCGGTCATCATTTCAACCAACGATGAAAGTAGTAGCCTACCACACGATGTTAATTCAGAAGAAGAAACTGAAGATAAAAACAATGAAGACGACAGGAACCCTGAAGAAGGCGAATACCTAGAGGGTGATCTACTTCTGCCAACTGGTAATTCGTTACGTAGCTCAATTTTAAGGACGGATTCAACTTGGCCAGGTGGCTTAGTGCCGTACGAGCTTAATGGAACTTTTACACAGGCAGAAATCAGACCTTTATTATATGCCTTCGATCAGTACACTGCAAAAACCTGTATACGTTTTTATCCACGCACAATTGAAGTAGATTATGTTTCTATCGTAAAGCACAAAGGAGGATGTGGTTCGAATGTAGGCCGGTTGGGTGGAATGCAAACTCTTAAATTGGGTACCAATTGTTTTCGACATGGAACGATAATGCATGAGCTAATGCACGTTTTGGGTTTTTTACATGAACAGAATACCTATGCTCGTGATGAATATGTCAAAATAGAATATGAAAATTTATTACCAGGACATGAAATAAATTTCCGAAAATTTACAAAAGAGGAGGTCAAAAATCTTGGTATAGAATACGATTACGGTAGCATTATGCATTACGTGTATAATGCCTTTGGTAAAAATGGTATGCGGACTATAGTGCCATTGGTAAGTTAGAGCGAATTAAAATGAAAATATGAGCATTTCCTAATGCTTAACAAATTTATTTATTTCTCAGAAAAAAATACCAAAAGGTGTACAGATGGGTCAACGTGAAGGTTTTTCGCAATATGATATAGAAAAAATCAATCAGAGATATAAATGTGATAACTCGAATCTTAAAGGAAAACGAAAGAAGATTTCGAGTAAAGTGTAAAGTAATACGTTATATTTGATGTGAATGTTTTTATTAAAATATAATTACTTATAAGTGTAGCTATGCATTTTTTTTTTTTTTTTTTTTTTTTGAAAACAATTCTCTACAGAAACTGTAACTTTTTTAAGATATTGAAATATAAGAGAAAATTATAATTTAGCTGGAAAGGGTAAAATATTCGTATAAGAACATGCAATAATGAGGTGTACTAAGATATAAATACTGATATAAATATATAAATACGGAAAATGCCATTATAATGCAAAGCGAATAACTAAGTTAACTGACCTTATCTGTATCTGATTTCCAAGCAAACTATGGTATTCGTTTAGTTTATCTAAAAAGTTAATTCTGGCTAGCAAAAACATTTTAGTCATGTTCAAACTACAGCTTGTCTTTGGTCTCCTTCTGGGCATTCAAATCAACGCAATTACAGCTGAAGAGCAACTGAAAGCAACGGCTACGTTAGGAAATGCCACGTTTGACATCACTATACTCAATTCATCTTTAAATGGCCAACACGATAGTTCAATCAAAACTCAAAATCATAACTTGCCAAACGATTATAATCCTGAAGAAGGCACGCGCATAGAGGGTGATTTACTTATGCCTCCTAATGCAGTAAAACCTTATTCAATTCTAACGAGAGTTTCTACTTGGCCCACTGGCTTGGTGCCATATCAACTTGATGAATATTTTACAAAAAAAGAGCTGAAGACTTTAAGGTATGCTTTTAAACAATTCGAAGAAAAAACCTGCATACGGTTTTATCCACGTACAACTGAACGAGATTATATTTCTATTGTGAAGCCCACCGAAGGATGTTATTCACACGTAGGCCGCATAGGTGGCAAGCAAGAACTCAATTTAGCCTCTGATTGTTTTCGAACTGGTAGAATATTGCATGAGCTAATGCATGTTTTGGGTTTTTTACACGAACAGAATAGCCATGATCGTGATAAATATGTGAAAATAATCTATGAAAATCTAATACCAGGAAGTGAAATAAATTTTAAAAAATTCTTAAAAGAAGAAACCACCAATCTTGGTATACCATACGATTATGGTAGCCTTACGCATTATAGAGCAACTGCTTTTAGCGACAATGGTCAGCCGACAATAGTGGCATTGGTGAGTTGAAAATGTATTCAAATGGAAATGAGATTAAATTGAGATTAAAACTGATTTATTTATTTCTCAGAAAAGTATACCTAAAGGTGTAAAGATGGGTCAACGTAATGGCTTTTCGTATTATGATTTAGAAAGAATAAATCGGAGATATCAATGTTATGAGTCGCAAGATCACAGTTAAGTGCAAAATCATTTAGTATGTTATATTTAATATGAATATTATTTTTTAAATATACATATGTATGCTTTGCATACCATAATCTCATTTTGAAAACAATTCTCTTTCAAAAATTTCGCAGTTCTTGAAGTATTAGAGTAGGAACGATGATTATAACATTGATCGGTTGGAAGCACAATGTTATTATAAAGCAGAGGTCGGTAAAATTAGATTTTCCATAGCTCAATTGAGCTGAAGTACATCACACACATTGTTTTTTGCCGACCCCTGTTATAAAGTCAATCATATTCGGTGCTGCCCAGAGAACGAGCAGGCGCTCAAAGAGCGTAAAAATGAAAACGAGAAGGTGGTTAAAGAGAGTTAAAAAGCGTGCATGTACACAGAATCATCATCCCATGTTTATTGTTGCTTGTAGTAGTGGGTACCACTGATCATATGCATTTGTTGACGTCACAGAGAGAGCACAAGTGTGTTCATTTGTGTGTGCATTTTGTTTTTGTTTTTCCTTAGTGTATTTATGCAAGGTGAATTTGTTAAGGAGAGTTATGCGTACTGCAATTGTAGCCATTTTGTGAGCGTGAGTGTAATGCTCAAAATTGCGGTAAACCGCATAGAGAATATTCAAAAGGTGGAAATTAAGCTTTTCCATAACATTCAAGAACATGAAGTTTTTCAATGTAAGTTAAATTACACACATACAAACAAATATGGCAATTATTTTTTTGATTTTTGAAGAAGACTCTTTCCTGAAGAAAAAAGACAAATATTTAAGATAACTTTAAGTTCAATTATTGGTAAAGCAGAAACTTCAAACAAAACGTTTGTATGATCTTCCGACTGAATTTTTTACGGCAATTTACTAACCAAATTGACCTTGACTGTATCTAATTTTAAAGTAACCTAAAATCTTCAAAAAATTTATCTAAAAAGTTACTTCATGTAAGTTAAATATTCAGTCATGTTCAAACTACAGCTTTTATGGAGCCTCCTTCTAGGCATTCATATTTACCTAATTAGAGCTGAACAGGAACTGATTGCCTCTGCAAAGTTAGAAAATGCCACTCTAGAGATCACTTTGCGCAATTTCCTTTTGAATGACCAACGTGGCAAAACAATCAGCACTTCAAGTACTTACCCTCCAGACGATATTAATCCGGAAGAAGGTGAACACTTAGAGGGCGATCTACTTTATCCAATCAATGTGAAGAATACTAGTGCTCTACAACATATAAATTCTTTGAATGGCCAACGCAACGATACAACTGAAACTCAACGTAATAACCTTCCAGGCGATATCAATCATAAAGATGACAATGAAGATCTGCTTAATTTAATGGAATCCTTCGTTCGTACTTTACGAAATATAAGTTCAATTCAAGGGAACAATACAAACGACGCGAAAAATATTAACTTTTCAGATGATGACACTCCGGAAGAAGGTGAGCACATACCGGGCGATCTAGTCCATCCAATCGTTGCCAACAGTCCTAGTGCTCTCCCACAAATAAATTCTTTGAATGGCCAACGCTTCGATGACAGCTACGTTGCACGTGATCTGTTAAACTCAATTAATTCCTACGTTCGTGTTGCGTCACAAAATATAAATTCAGTTGAGGATCAATGCAATAATACAAACGGCGTGAAAAATAATAACTCCTCAGACGATGACAATCCTGAAGAAGGCGACGAAATAGAAGGCGATCTACTTCTGCCAACTGGTAATTCGTTACGTAGCTCAATCTTAAGGGAGGGTTCTATTTGGCCCGGTGGCTTAGTACCATACGAGTTCAATGGTACTTTTACGCGAAAACAGATCAAACCTTTATTTTATGCTTTTAATCAATACGCTAAAAAAACCTGCGTACGATTTATACTACGTACAACTGAAAGGGACTTTGTTTCAATTGCAATACCCGAAAAAGGTTGTTCTTCGAATGTAGGTCGTATAGGCGGCAAGCAAATTCTTAACTTAGCCCCTGATTGTTTTCGACATGGTACAATAATGCATGAGCTAATGCACATTTTGGGCTTTTTACACGAACAGAATAGTTCTGATCGTGATGAATTTGTGAAAATAATTTATGAAAACATATTGCCAGGACGTGAAGTAAATTATAAAAAATTCAAATCAGAGCAGACTAGCAATCTCAATGTAACCTATGATTATGGCAGCATTATGCATTACAGAGCAAATTCCTTTAGCAAAAATGGTAAGCCGACTTTAGAGGCATTGGTAAGTAAGAAAGTATTTCAATTGGAAATGTGAGCAGGTCTCAACTGAAAACTCAAAATTTATTTATTTCACAGAAAGAAGTTCCAAAAGGTGTTAAGATGGGTCAACGTACGGGCTTTTCGCGTAACGATTTGATACGAATCAATCGAAGGTATCAATGTTATGAATCGAGTATCTATCAAAAACTAAGAAGTGCTTTGAATTAGATAAAAGGGAAGCTCTTATTTCAGATGTTACGTTTCAATGAAAATGCCTAAATGTTAAAATAAAATACATACATATTATTTTTTAATGTATATCTTAATACATGGGCCGAAACCCAAATGAAAAAAAAAAATTTTTCAAAATATGAAAATAAGAATGAAATAAACTTCTTTGATTTATGAGTAACCATAACTAGAAAGCGTTAGGCACAGAGTAAATAAATTACCGATTTTAAAGAATTTTATTGAAAATGTCGAAGATTTCAGGAAAAGGTTTTTATCAAGTCTCGTTCAAAACTTTTAAGCTTTTAAGCACTATAAAACTTTTTATTCTGGATATCACAGAATCATAACGTAATGAAAAAAAACACTGGTCATGTTAAGAGCTTAAAAGTTTTCTGGACTTAAATTTAGTAAGAAAAATTATATTTTGTTTGCCTGTGTAACAGAAATTACTTTAAGTATCGAAGTAGTCTTTAAAATTTTAACAATCGACTTAGGGGTAGTGCTTATCAGGAATATGTGTACAGGATACTTTTTTTTCTGAAAGTTCGCCAAATTTAAAGCAAAAAGTCCACTATACCATATGGTTTTATTTGAAGAAGTTGAGACTATTTAATCTGCTAATAACGCCATTTTATGGCAGTTTTTAGAAATTTGAAGTTTTTTATACTCTTTCTCAATTTTCAAGCAATAAAATGACGTTTTCTTTATTCAAATCGGTTCGTTAGTTTTGAAGTTATTCAAGTTTAAACGAAACTGTTGAACAGTCAAACGGAAAGGATGAGTTGTTCAACAGTTTTGTTTAATTTTGAATATCTTCAAAACTAAAAGACCGATTTGAATAAAAAAAACTTAATTTTATTGCTTACAAATTGAGGACGAGTATGAAAAACTTTAAACTTTTAAAAACTGCCACCAGATGGCGCTATAGACAATTTAGATAGTTTTAACTACTACAAATAAAAACTTGCAAGCTCAAAATTCATTGTAGCCATATGGTGTAGTGGACTTTTTGCTTAAAATTTGACGAACTTTCAGAAAAATAGAGTTGCCGGACTAAAAAATTTTTCTCCATACAATTTAATCAGCCCTAATGTACATACTTATCTATACCTCCAACAAGCAGAATGACAAAATGAATATATCCCAAGTGTAGAGTTTATAAGTATCTTATCATGAAGCACAGAGGTGGCAAGAAAAATATGCCCACAAACATTTATGCAAAATCTTATTTCAAAAGCTGTTTTGCTTTGTTTCTTATAAATCAAGATAGTTAAATTTTAAAACATTTAAAGGTTGAATTAATAAATAACGCTTTGCAAGATTTTTATTTATGAATTAATTCCTAAATTATATCTTTTTTACATCTGGAAATACATAGTCGTAACGTCGTATTATTTACCAGCTAATTCCCGCTACTTTGAATGCGTAGCCAGTTTTTAATTTGTTCTGCGAAGGCAAACAATTCAGTAGACCTACTGTAATTTTTGGTAATTTTCACAAATTCTGAGTATTTGTTGTTAACAATGTAAATTGGCAAATTAAGAATGAGAGCGAGAATATTCCGTTGTTTCTCTTTCATAAAAATTCCATTGCATTGCCATGGCAAAGACAAAAACAAAACTTACACAAACACATCAACTTCCCATTAAACGATTTGTTATGCTAACATGCTTGTTTCTTTGTGTGAAATTCATTTTTTAAGCAATTTTATAAATTTAATATTTTGATATTCAACAAGAATATCGGGATCATTTTAATTGGAGATTGCGACCAAGCGTCTAAGGAATAAAACTAAGCAAATTTAATCAAAATCGGTTCAATAATTTTTGCGTGATGAGCGAACATCGAAAACGGCTATCATTTTATTTATAAAGATTTGATTTATGAACTTTTTTGTTGTTTTGTGTGACATAAGTCAACGTTTGGAATTGTGTGGAAGAAATTATTTTCTTTTCTCTTTTCTCTTTTGTGATTTTTTTTTTTGTTTGCGACATAAGACAAACTCTGTTCCACGACTCTTTCGTTTTTGCCAACAAAAAAAAAGAATTTTTGGAAAATATTTCTGTGTGTAAACGCTGAGTAAGTGGTATACAACACAAAGGCATAAACAGCAGTTCACTGTGCATGTTTTTTTGGTGTTGTTTTAGTTTTTCAATTTCTCTGAAAGAGAAAGTGACAACGAATTTCATTAAATACTGGCTTAACAACATTACGAAATTCTGTGTAAAAAAGAATCTGGCTTAGTCTCTTTTGTGAAAGAGAATTTCCAAGTATGACAAATTCTGTACTCAACGCTTACGTTTTTTCTCTCTTATCAACAAACAACAAGAGTTTTCGATATGAATTTCCGTGTGTAAATGGGGAATAAAAAAGTTCTCATCGATAAAACAATAATAGAGTGCTCAAGAATAAATAACAGCTTCTTGCTATTTAAATACAACAAAAAAATGTTTTTTTTTTTTTTTTTTAAATTTTTTACACTTTTCCGCAATGAAAAACGTTTCTTAGATAACTGTGTTTAATCTGCCAAACAAAATGATTGTTAATTGGCTTTGTAATTTTAAGGGTTTTACACAATTAAATTAACAGCTGAACCGGAAAGGTTTTTGGTAAATTTATCTTAAAAGTTACTGCTAACGAGCAAAAAATGTTAGTCATGTTCAAACTACAGCTTGTGGTGAGCCTCCTGCTGGGCATTCAAATCAACGTAATTAGAGCTGAGCAGCAACTAAAAGCTACCGCTACGCTAGGAAATGCCACTTTGGACATCACTATACTCGGTTCGTCTTCGAATGGCCAACGCAATAATACAATCGAAGCTACAAATACTAATCTGCCAGTCAATGGCAATCCTGAAGAAGATGAATACTCAGAAGGCAATCTACTTAATCCAACTGCTGTCCTTAGTCGTAACGCTTATGAAAATATAAATTCCTTAGATAGTCATAATAAAAAAACGATAGAAACTGTAAATTATAAATATCCAGTCAATGGCAATCCTGATGAATCCGTGGATAACCAACACGTCAGAATGCTTGAAATATACAAAAATTCAGAAGATGATAATCCCGAAGAAGGCGACAACATTGAGGGTGATATACTTATGCCAGTTGGCAGTTTATATCATACATCACTTATAAGTCCGGCTACCCTTTGGCCCGGCGGCTTAATACCATACAGGATTAATGGTACTTTTACACAAGCAGAGATCAGAACTTTATTATATGCTTTTGATCAATATTCTGCGAAAACCTGCATAATATTTTATCCACAAACAATTGAAAAGGACTTTATTACGATTCGTAGACACGAAACGGATTGCAGCTCATATGTAGGTCGTATTGGTGGCGAGCAAGCTATTAATTTTGCTCCCAATTGTTTTCGACATGGGACGATAATGCATGAGCTAATGCACTGTACAGGTTTTTTACACGAACAGAACAATTACAATCGTGATAAATTCATTAAAATAATCTCAAAAAATGTACAACCAGGATATCAACAAAATTTTGTAAAATCTTCTAAAGAAGAGTCTAGAAATTTGGGTTTACCATACGATTATGGTAGCATTATGCATTATAGAGCAAATGCGTTTGGCATAAATGGTAAACGGACAATAAAGGCATTGGTAAGTGAGGAAGTCTTTCAATTGAAAGTATTTCAACTGAAAACTAAATAATTTATTTCTCAGAGAAAAATACCAAAAGGTGTAGAGATGGGTCAACGTGAAGGTTTTTCGCCATACGATGTGGAAAAAATTAATCGTAGGTATCGATGTGATAAATTGAATTTCTATCAAAAAATAAGGAAGCTTTTGCGTTAAGTGCAAGATCAGACATTCATTGTTAGATATGACTTGAGTATTATTTTTTTTAAACTTGCTTTGATTGCTATATATAATGTTATTTTAGAAAATAAAAAGAATTTAAATTAAAAAAAAAAATTAAATAAAAATTATTTTGAATGCTCTTTTTTGGTTTATTTAAATAACAAAAGAGAATTTTGTTTTACTTAGTTCCACTTTTTGTTACGGTTCGCAATAAATTTTTGCGAAAAATAAAACATAACAGCATTAAAAATTCTCACCTATCGACTGAAAGGTCACTGATGATTCCATTTACTAAGGATGAATCTAATATGGCTAGATTTAGCGGGTTTCTTGTTCTTTTTACATTTTTTTATTATAATTTGTTTTTCTTGTCTAGTGAACAGTAGGTTCAATAAAATAATTTAAAACTTAAATATTTTTGCCTCAATTTGGAGGTGGTTCAGAGATTCTAAGGTTTTCAGAATTTTTTTTTTTTTTTTTTTAAAAGGACACTTAAATTTAGAGCTTTTCTGTTGAATAATGTAACTGTGACCCACAATTATGATAAGACTTTTTCTGGTTGATTTATTTGACATATTTGCTTAAATTGTGTTAGTTACGCCAATTTTGTTGCGGCATTTTTTTGTTTTAACGCAAGGTGATAATTTAACCTTATCTGTGTCTGATTACAAATAACTCCAAGGTCTTCGGGTAGTGTATCCAAAAAAGCACTAGTTGTTCGTGAAAACTTCAGTCATGTTCAAACTGCAGATTGTGTCGGGCCTCCTTCTGGGCATTCAAATTAAAGTTATTACAGCTGAGCAAGAAGCTACTACCAAACTAGGAAATATCGCCTTAAACACTTCCATACATGATACAATTTTGGATGGACAAGGTGACAAAATATTCAAATTCAACAACTTGGTAGACAATGATATTCCAGAAGAAGGCAACTTCATAGAGGGTGATTTGCTTAAAGATCCATCAAGTCGTGTTTCAGTTGCTATGTCTAATTGGCGCTTTGGCAAAGTACCATATCAGTTTACAGACTATTTTACGCAAAAAGAGAAGAGGATTTTACAGTATGCCTTTAATCAATTCGCTGCAAAAACCTGCATTAGATTTTTTCCACGCACAACACAAAGAGATTATGTTTCCATCATTAAGCCCAAATCAGGATGTGCTTCACATGTAGGCCGCATAGGTGGAAAGCAAAATCTTCTTTTGGCTTCCAAATGTTTTCGCTATGGGACGATACTTCATGAGCTGATGCACACTTTGGGTTTTTCTCACGAACAGAATAGCTATGATCGTCATCAGTATATTAGAATAATCTATAAAAATTTAAGACCAGGATATGGAAGAAATTTTCGAAAAAAACCTGCAGTAATAACTCCCCATCTTGATTTGCCATACGACTATAGTAGCATTACGCATTACACTACAAAGGCTTTTAGCAAAAATGGTAAGCCGACAATGGTGACATTGGTAAGTAAGAAAGTATTTTCATTGAAATGTGTTCATTTTCGAACTTGAGACAAATTTTTTTATTTATCAGAAACCACTACTAGAAGGAGAAATTTTGGGTCAACGTAAAGACTTTTCATCTTCTGATTTGAAAAAAGTCAATCGGAAATATAAATGTGGCAAATGGAATTTAAATGAAAAAATAAATTAAATAAAAATTATTTTTAATGTCCTTTTTTGGTTAATTTAAATGAGAAAAGTGAATAATGTTTATGCTTTGTTTCACTTTTTGTTTCGGTTCGCAATAAGTCTATGCAAAACGTAAAACCTAACTGGATTAAAAATTATCACATATCGGCTGAAAGGTCACTGATGATTCGATTTAGAAATGGATGAAACTAGTGATTAAGCCGGTTTTTTTTGTTGTTTTTTAGCTTTCGTTATTATAATTTTTTTTCTTGTGTTATAATCAGAGCTTGAAATAAACTTTTAAAAAACTTTTATTAATAAAAGATTTTTTTAAAAGTTTTTTCTTCACTTTTATTAAAAAGTGTTTTTTTTTAAGTTTTTTAGAAAAACTTTTATGAATAAGTTTTTTAAAAGTGTTTTCGAAAAACTTTTATGTAAAGCTTTTTGAAAAAGCTTAAATTTAAAGCTTTTCTACTGAATTATATAACTTTAACCTACAACTATGATAAGACTTTTTCCGGTTGATTAGTGAATATGAATATTTTTTCCAAAAAAAACAATGTTTTGAATTATTTGTTTAAATTGTGTTAGTGACGCTAAGCGAAACGATCATTGGATCTGCCGGCTGCACTTTCAAGTGGCATTTTTTGGTTTTAATGCATGTTGAGTAGTTATAATAACAGCTCGACCTTATCTGCATCTAAATTCAAATAAATCTAGAGCCTTCGTGTAATTTATCCAAAAAAGCACTAGTTGTTTTGTGAAAAGTTCAGACATGTTCAAACTACAGATTGTGTTGGGTCTCCTTCTAGGCATTCAAATTAAGGTTATCAGAGCTGAGCAGGAAGTTTTAGCCACTGCAAAATTAGGAAATGTCACCTTAAACATTTCCATACACGATACATTTTTGGATGGCCAACGCGACAAATTATTCAGATTCACAAATAACAACTTGCGAGACAATGACATTCCTGAAGAAGGCAGCTTCATAGAGGGTGATTTACTTAAAGATCCATTCGGTCGTGGTTCAATTACTGTTTCTATTTGGCCCGGTGGCAAAGTGCCATATAAGATTAAAGGTCCTTTTACCCAAGAAGAAGAAAATCTTATATTATATGCTTTTGATCAATTCGCTGCAAAAACCTGCATAAAATTTTGTCCACGCACAACAGAAAGAGATTATGTTTCCATCATCAAGCCCGAATCAGGATGTGCTTCACATGTAGGCCGCATAGGCGGCAAGCAAAATCTACTTTTGGCCTCGAATTGTTTTCGCTATGGGACGATACTTCATGAGCTAATGCATGTTTTAGGTTTTTTTCACGAACAGAATAGCCATGATCGTGATGAATATATTAAAGTAATCTATAAAAATGTAGAACCAGGACATGAAAGAAATTTTCGAATATTATCAGCGGATGTAACACCGCATCTTGATTTACCATACGACTATAGTAGCATTACACATTACACTGAAATGGCCTTTAGCAAAAATGGTAAGCCAACAATGGTGGCATTGGTAAGTAAGAAAGTAAATGTGTTTATTTCTCAACTTGAAACTAAATTTATTTATTCCTCAGTATCCACTACTGGCAGGAGAAATATTGGGTCAACGTAATGACTTGTCATATAATGATTTAGAAAAAGTCAATCGGAAGTATAAATGTGCCAAACTGAATCTCTATCGCAAAATGAAGAATGTTTGGAATTCCATGCTTAAGAATGCTTTCAATGATGATTGTTGTTTTTGATTGAAAGTACGCAAGTATTAAAATTATATAAATGAACTTTTTTTTTGTAAGTTCATAGGCACAAAATTATAATGATGAAAATGTTCAATACACAAAATTCTATAAAAAAATTATCATTATGAGATTTTAATATATACTAAAATAACAATACTAATTTTAGTAGTTGTTTCTTCTACGCTCTTATCTTATTATTATCAATTAATTTCAACAATTTTTTGAAATTTCTCAGCTTTTTTCGCAGTTTATCTAATAGCCCTTACATAATGACCTTAAACTGCATATTCAAAATTTTCATATTTAGTGAGTTGTGAGCCAGCATAAGTTTCATAACATTTATTAGATAAAAACTTTTGTTCAAAAGTTTCTAAATTTTGCTGTAGCTAAGCATTGTAATTTTATCCCAATTTATGTTCTAAAGCATATTAATGATGTAGAAAAATATATGATGATAACGATGCATAATAAGATGGAAATAAAAGGTTTTAGTAACATTGCTGCATTGCACGTAGGGGCTTCAAAATGATAGTAAACTTTCTGTTGAAGAGGAAGCGTATAACTCTATACAATAGAGGTAATATAATATGAGAGCGCTAAGTAGGTACTTAGGAAAGTACTGGTGTGCTTAATAAAATTGCTCACAATCAATGTGTATGAGGAATATCATTGGAGCAAAATATATGAAGCAATGAAAATAGATATTGCACGTATACTTATCAAAGTCAATTTTATAAAAAAAAACAGTTTTTAGAAGACAAGCTCTGAATCGGAAAAATGTTCATTAATTTATTATGTGCAACTCACAAATTTCATATTTCTACAGTGCGGCCAGTGTTTTAAATTCAACCATTATAATGAGTATACAAAATAGTTCAGTACCATTTTACGAGATAAAATATCAGCATATCTTAATGAATTTTTTAATGCAAATAAAATAATCGTAGGGAACTCATGCCATCAAAGTTTCTCACCGTCGAGTTTTGCAATTTCACACTCCCCAACAAAGCTGTGTATGTTCTAACTCTGTAGATTCGTTTGTGAGAAAGATCGACTTAATTCAAATCAAATCAAATCAAAAGCTTATTTTTAAAAATAAAAAATATTTTTTAGTATTGAAAATCTGACACAAAAAAATTATTTATTTTCATCACTTTCAAAAATTAAAATCAAGGTATCATGTTTCCCTAACCCTATCCATATCTCCATACCTTCCTTCGATATATCTCCATAGTAAATTTCATCAAAACCGTCCATTAGTGTAGCAGTAAAAACGTGTTTTTTTCTGTTAGGGGTGTGGCACCACCCACTTCAAAACAAATATCTTTCTTAGAAACTAATCTATCTACATGTATATCAAATTTTATCAATATCGGCTTAGCGGTTCAACCCTAACAGCTCCTTTCTCTCTTGAGGTGCTGTAAGCCACGAGAAACTGTTTTGCCGTGGCCTATTTATATAATGATTAGATCTAGAAGATTTTCAAACGCCAGGAACACTACACTGAGAAAACCATGCGGCTGCAGACATTCATCGCGAAATAATTGATCAATTAGATGCACAAATATCCAAACGAACTGTCGCTTGTCAATTGGTTTCGCGTTGAATGTCTGCAGCAGTCTTACGAGGATCCAATCTTGTCTTGCACACAATCTGGCGATCCTTCTACCCAGAAGTCTTACGGAGTCGCTTTTTGCTAGGAACATTTTTTGTTGTATCATACTATCAAAATAATCAAGTGCACAGAATATTATTTTTTTGGAGCAATTTAGCTGTGTTGCCATCGCCTGATATCTCATGGCCGTCTTTCCAAGCTCAACAATTGACGTACGTACATGATTAAGGATATGCTAATAATAAAATTCGGTCAAAAAGTGTTACTACAAGCAATGATAATATCACAATATCGTTTCTGCAATATTTTATCAAGTTTTTCTTTTATTTGTTGGAAATTATTTTTTTGTTTCCAATTAGTTGACTCAGTCAAATCTGAGGTTTGAGCAGAAAATCTCTGATAAAACTTTTTTATGCTATGAATTTGAATTCAATTATCTAATTTTTTTAAGCTTATATGTCCCACATTTATATTATGTATAATTTTTCTGGTACACATAGAAAAATATTTGAGAAAAACTACCAACAACACAACGAATGATTTCGTTTTCAATTAGTTGTCAACAGGTGTAAATAGGCTTTTTTTCATTTTCAGCCATTTCGCATTAGCTTTGAGCAAAATAAATTTTGTTGTTTTATATTAATTTCATATACAAAATCTTTCGCCTGAGGTCAATATTAAAAATATTTATTTTTCATATCAAAAAAACATAAATTTTAAAAGTATTTTTCTTCAAAAGTGGCAATTTTACAATAAGTCCTATAAGACAGAACGTCTTTAGCCTTAACAGGGCCAAAACAACTGAGTTAATATATTTGAAAAAACAACCTTTTTCATTATTGGTGTCTCAATAAACATCAACTGACAATAACAATAGTTGTTTTTTTTTTCAAATAAAGAAATTACCCATTAACTTCTTTTTTTTTTTGTTCATAAAATAATGACTCTAGCACCTTGAAGCCTTCGTTTTGTTAAATTGAAGAAAAAACACTAAAACCGTGTGGTGTCATTTTTTATTGCCAACACAAGCATGGGAAACACTTTTTTTTGTGTTGTCTGCTTTGTTTTATTAACAATACGTGGCGAATAAAGACAAATTTATGACCAAGTGATGAGTAAATACAAAAATTACCCTATTTGTTCAGAGACAGAGAAGCAACTATAAAACAAAAAAGAGATGGATGCACAAAGCAACAGCAGCAGTTCCATACGCAGTCAAAGATTTATGGCAGTTGAGTTTTATGTTCCGTTTTTTTTTTTTTGTTTTTTTTTTTTGTTACCACCAAAGAAGGAAATGCAAAGAAGCCAAAGTAAAAATTAAACTCAAAAACAAAAAAAAAATGTGAACAAAAACGTTAGCGTTCGGACGGAACGCTCTAAAAAGGCATGAAAATGAAAATCACCGTCATTTAATCGCGATGGCGTGCGCATGACAAAAAAAGCACCATTTTTTTTGTTGCTTTGTTGCTTCGCTTTTTTGGCAGTGCGAATGCGCAACGCGGCACAATCCTTGGCATGTTTGCTCATTGCGTGCAGCAGCACATGTGCTCTAATCATTTGCGGTAATCGATGTGCACATGTGGGGAAGTATCACGATTTAGTTGATATAAATTTATTTTTAAAGCGCAATATTTTTTTAAAAAATAATGGTTTTTAATTTGTCTTTTAATTTTAATAAAAAAAATACTGTTTCAAAGAATTTAATTTTTGAAACCACGATTTTAAAGGTTTATTATATTAATATTTTAAAAGCTTAGTAATAAAAATCGTCTTATTCTTGGGTGACAGTAAGTTTTAGAGCAGTGGTAGGCATGGAAGTCTTACAAAAGGGCAACAACAAACAAAATTTTAAAGTTTTTTTGTTGTCAAATTGCACTACAAACAAAAAAAATAACTACATTCGTCAAGAATGCGGTGCTGTCGCTTATGCCTTTGAATTTTGTTTTTGTTTTCATTTGAATTCATGTCAACGCTGTGCCTCGACAGCGTTGAAGTTCTGCGAATTTTTTTTCGCTTGCTTGTGCGTCGGATAACGGTGCGGGCAATGAGGGCGGATAGGGACACTACGTGCCCACCACTGTTTTAGAGCATAATATTAGCAATGCCTCGAAATTTTCATCGAAAAATTATTCATTTCATTATTCCACCCCACTGTGCGGCGCGCTTATCTTATGAGAGTGGCGGCAAATCTAATTGATTCTTTTGCCTCTTGCTGTTGCCTTAGTGCATCTTCTCACGTTGACATTTGAGTGCGCTTTGCGGTTTTTGCATGTTGCTTATTTGCCCTAATATGTTGGAAATTAGAATTTATGTTGCACATCTTTGGACACACGGAAAAAAAACAGAAAAAATAAAACTGCGCGCATGCGCAATATTTTAATGTTGCCGTTTAAGGAAGTTTAGATTTTTTGTTTGTCTTTTGTTAATTGGCGCCATTTGTTGGCAATTTGAGGTGCTACAAAATTTGATTACTTTTACGCTGCATGCGATAAATAAAATAAGATTTTCAAATAATATCAGTAGTCTTAAAATTGTATGCTGTAATTTACAAAATATAATATAAACTTTTACTACTTGATATAATTGTGGGAATCGAACTACTATAGCGCACAACGGCGCCACAGTGACAGCAGCCTCAATTGCAAGCGCCACATTATTTCAAACACTCACACACAACAACAGCAACAACAACAACTTTAACGGAGTCATGTGCCCAACTTGAGTGGTCGTAAATGTTACACGTTGGACGTGAACGTCGTAGTTTTGACCTCAATTTGAGGAAAAATTTTCAATAATTTTTTGTTGCGTCCCAAAAACATATTTAGAAATATTTTTACAAAAAAAAAAATACAAAAAAAAAAGCTTGACAATACAACAAAAAACAAAAACATGAAGTTTTTGCAAGCAGCAGAAAAAGTGCTGTTGTCAACATTTATTAAAAAATGTTGTCAACAAAATTGTAGTAGCAACAAAAACTACTCATAATCTAACAGAATCTCAATTGTTATACACATAAAATATTAAGTCGAACAGTGTTTTGAAACAAAAATTAAAAAAAAAAAACAATTGAAATAGACGCTATATCCCAGCGGCAAATCGATGAAGTGCTCTGATTTTTCATGTATGAAAAGCTATACCCTTTGAGTTGTATTTTTCACAAATGAAATTGTTACTGTGATACTTTGTTTAGTTGCTTGCTGGCTGCCTGATTTGTATATGGAGCTGTAGGCAGTCTGCTTGCTTTGTATGTGAAAATGTAAGGGGTCTTGCCTGTTGGCTGCATGCTTTGTATGTGGAGATGTAGGCAACTCGCTAAACTATACAGGCACTTAGTAAGCGATGTTGTAAAACAATCTGTCTTTCGTTTGTTACACATTGTATATAGAGATATAGGAAAGCTGCCTACAAAGCGGCCATTCCTTTGTAAAAAAAATTTATAGTTGTGGCTGGGGTTGTGAGCATTACTGCCTGCAATGAGTGTAACTTTTCGTCGATGTTGTGCATGACATATTTGCCGATGGGATAAATATGTATCAGGAATTAGACAATGCATTTTTTCGCGCCTAATTATAAAGGATTAGTGGCGAAAATTTCGTTTTTTAATATTTTCTTCTCATGGTTTGCAATCATTTTAGAGAAGCTTTTGAGAGAAGAGTTCCGATTTAATAACTGATGCATCCAACGGAAAGAATATCACCACCTGAGTCGATTTAGCCAAGTTCATCTGCTTGGCTGTCTAACTGTCTGTTTAGCAATCGGTCTCTCTGTCTGCCTGCCAGTCTGTCTGTGTAACTTACGATTTTTGAAAAGCAAAGAAAGGTAATTGAATGAATTCAATATACATTCAAATAAGGATCTTGTTGTTGAAAATGGACAAAATTGGTTTGGGAATACGTTTACCGCCCATAAAAAGGAAAAATTTAAAATGTTATATTGTAAGAGTTATTTGTTGTAGTGTTACCGAATTTCTCTAGTAATGTCTCAAAAAAAAAATGTTATCAAACTTTGACAAGAAGGCGAGGCACTTGCACACAAGCAAATACTTGAAATCGCTTAACAGTGAGAATTATTTAAAGTAATGATTCTAAACTTTACAGGTACAGTAGAAATGATTAAAAAAGCTCTGAAACAGAACTAGACAAATTTCTTCAAGTGGGCGTGGCATGCCACAAATTTTAAAAAAATTTACTGACAGTATTATTTAAGGTAATGTAACCAAATTTCACGCATATATGCTAGAAATACTCTGGCCTAATAGCAGAAGCATACCTAGGGAAGGACTGAGCGGGCTGCCGCCCCGGAGAAAAACACTGGGGGGGCGAAAAACTGGAGCTCGAAATGAAAATTTTTTTAGTCAATTGAAAATAACGTGTACATAATTTTGTAATTCAATGTAAAATATATTTCTTTTTGCTAGGGTTTTCGAGGATCAAAATTTGCAAATCTTTTTTCTTTTTAATCAAAAGATTTCTGGTAATGGGGGGCCGCAAATTACCTCTTGGCCTTATAACAGAAAAAAGTTAATCACTCCTATTGTGAAATTGGAAAAAATTCCCTGGAAAATGAGGTTATCGGCAATATTTTGTTGGGAAATATTTTTTGACGTTTCACGCAAATCTTGTTCCCCAACTTTTTGGCGACGAATTTAACGAGGAAAGAGTCAATGCTAGCAATATTTTGTAATTTTATTTGACATAAAGATTTTTTTTTAACATATTTACAAGATCTAGTAACACAAACAAAGGGCAATTGCTGATATTGGTTCAGTACATGGAATCCAATTCGGATACAGTAAAAGGCTTCATGAAAACGACTAAATTGCAAACTATCAAGCTATGATATACTCTTTTTTAGGTAATATATTTTTGTAATATAGATAAATGCAATTAATTTTTATTTATAAAATTATAATTATAAAGCTGACAGATAAGCTAATGTCAAATATGCAGATTTACAAATAAGCTAATGTCAGACATAAAAAATGCAACTGTGATTTTTGGCTGATTGAAAGAAATTGGAAATATCTTGGCAGCAAAGACTGGATATGAAATTTTCCATTCCTCAATTATTTATGATCGCAAAATACTCCTCTCGAGAAAAAAAAAATCCGAAAGAATCGTTTTCCTCCGGATATTCGTGATAAGGCTGAATATATTTTGAATAAAGGGTGTGGCACCTACTATCGAAATGAAACATTATTTTGAAGGGATAAGTTAAGTTAGTGCAATCAAATTCTACACTTGTACTTGGAATGATTCAAAAATGGTCAGGAAAAAAATTAAAAAAATTTTTACAAGTAGGCGTGGCATCTTCCATAGGAACAAACAATTTAAAATGTTATGCTGAGAAGCAAGTTGCACACAAATATAAATAGTTCGTGCTAAAAATGGGAGCGTTTTATGGAGAAGGCGTGGCACCTCTCACATAAGCTTCAAAACACTATCCAGTGAGTTATGTATTTAAGTTAATGTTGCCAAATTAAACGTGGCTTAGTTTAGTCAAATGGCCAGCGCATAGCGTGGTGATAGAAACACCCTTTAAATAAGAATCTAAGACGCAAACTTTTACTGTCAAAGCGATGTAGAGTTTGCAAAATTTTAAGTTAATTTCTATGATATTTTTCTTGCATTTATTTTCATTAAAAAATTTTTCCGCAATATTTTGAAGAAGTTTCTGCTTTGAATAAAATGTATCATAACAATTTACCTACTAAAGTTTGTTAATTCCCTAATGTCTGATGCCATATTTATATTATAAAATGACCATGATCTGACGTATAATAATCGCGAATTTAAAGCCAAGTGATTCGTGACAATTATCTAATTAATTACAAATTTTTTTGCTAAGTTTTCTGACCACAACTGCGTCACCTTCCTCACTCTATGTATGATTATACCTTAGTTTATATGACTTTAGTTTGAACGTATCATATTTCGTGTGAATTCGTGCAATAATTTTAACAATTATTTAGGTGATTGCCATACATTTTTATTGTACAAAACTACCAGCCAAATCAATCTAAAATGCGCCACAAGTACAAAATTGGAACAATGCAGAGTTGCGCGTTTCAAAATTTTATACAATTTAGCTATTTATTTTTTGTGAGATTCCCACGTTTCTCGATCAATATAAACGAACAGCAATAAAGCGTTCAAAAGCGAATGAATTGAGCGTATGAGAAGTTTATTAATTAAATTACTAAGAAAACATTATAAAATGGAGCAATTTCGACTAATCAACAAAAAATGTTGCAGAATTCAAGGCAAATAATTTTGACGAAAATATGCGCAAAATTTTCTATTAAAAAACAATTTTGGCAATAAAGCTAATTACTTTCGCAGCAATTTTGTTTCAGCAACATTTATAATTTTTTTAAATTTATAATGCTTGCCATATTTTTTATTAAATAATCATCAACAAATAATGAAATTAATCACAATTTATAGGGATTATGGCAAATACCATAAACACATCAAGTGGCATTAACTTAATTGCATTCATGTTCCCTTGCAACAAAACTGAATTAACGCGTTGACGCCCAGAGCAACCCTACGGCAAGCAACCGCAAAATGTTTTTGCTGAAATTAAAGTTGAGTGAACAACAAAAAAAAAAAACAACAACTACAATAAAAAAAAGTTTTACACGGAAAAATAAAATGTTTAAACTTTTAACTGCGACGCACTTAACGCAATTAACGTTGACAAGGGAGCACCTGCAACAAAATGTTTTCGTTGTTACATGCATACGGTAGCAACAACACTTGCAGCAGCTACGACAACAACAACTGTCACAATACAAAAAATTGTCACATTTTGCGAATTTTATGCGCATTTAATTGGCTGCAATTGAGTTGCGTTGCTATGCGTCGGTGTAAGTTGATGTGCGTCAAAATGTTGCATGTTGCCAGACGTACAATGTGAAATTTGTGGCTATTAAATGCTTTAGTGCTTTTTAAATATTTTTGTTGTGATTGTATTAATTTGAGTTGAGTTGAGTTGAGATATGGCGGGTGAAGTTTGGATCTGTTTTATTTAAAAAAAAAAATTATTAGCAACGATTTTTCCAAAATAAAACTGTGGAGAGTGTATGTTGTAGGTACTACGATTAAAGTTGCCTCCCAAAAAAGACTTTATATAATTCGTTTAGTATATTGTTTTTAAGTATTTTTTTATGGAGTGTGCCACACCTACTTGTAGGAAATTCACCAAGTTCAAATTCAGAACTTTCTGCAATTATTCCAACTATTTGTGTGAAATTTGGTTTCATTACCTTAAATATTCCTCTCAGTATAGCGTTTTGAATTTTTTTTTTCTAGTATAGTAGGGGCCACACCCTCTGGTCGAAATTTGCTAACTTTCAGTAAGGAGTTATTCTACACTATATGAAATAAAACTTCTTATATAGTGTTTTAAATGTTTCATACTTATGGGCGGTAGGCGTGTCTGTCAATTTTTTTCCATTTTCAATCCCAAAAACCTTGTTTGAAGGTTGTTTTGAAATTGTGATTTCCAAATGCATACAGACGAATATGGCTAAATCGACTATAGCAGTGATGCTGATCAAGGATATATACACCTTCTCTTCTATGCGTTTTAAATGAATTGACAAAGTAAATATACCACGAATGTAGAGTATAAAAAAACCTTTCTCCAAATTTTAACACAAGCACATTAATGACTTTTTTTATCTGACCTTAAGATTCAATCTAAATAGCTAAGACGGCTAATAGCTGTAGTAGCTAAACTAAAATATTATTGAATATTTTATTATTATTATTAATACAACATTCTGGAATATTGCTTGAACTAAAAAATAAAAAGTAGTTTCATTAAAACTTTTTAGCATAGTGAAGAAATCAAAAGGTTTTGAATTTGGGCTATAACAGACGATTAACAAACTACGGTTGAACGATATGAAGTGTAACGTAATGAAATGGCCATAACTTTTTGGTATCAAATTATTTTTTATTGATTCAAAAGACAAAAATAATCAAAAATTTAGAATCCAGCTACTTTGGCTCGATATGGCCTTCAATCGTTCAAAAAACGAGTTGCATTCTGCCCGAATGTGATCTTGTGGTATTTTGGCCCTTTCACGTTAAAGTGCTTTTTTAACGCATCCATACTTGCGTATTTTTTTTTCGGACCTTGATCTCTAAAATAGCTCAGATGGAAAAGTTCATAGGATTTGCGTCTGGGGAATTCGAGAGCCATTGTGTGAACGAAATGAAGCGTGAACATGGTTTCTTAGCCATTCTTGGTTCACACGGGCTTTGTGAGACAGTCTTGTTGAAACGTTCATGGCCAACGACCGAAATGTTTGCGTGCCCACGGCTCCAAAGCAGCTTCCAATACGTTTTCGTGATAGTAAATCGTATTTATTTTGATCCCAGGCTGGATGAAATCGAGCGGAGAGCGTCCATGGGCCGTCACAGCTGCCCAAACCATTACTTGCGATGGAAAATTACATCTTGTGACCCACCGCTGGCTCAAATTCTCGTACGTGCGTTCAGTCAACTAAACACGTTCGTTTTGGGAGTTTACGAATTGCTCGATTCGGAAATTTTTTTCATCAGAGAAAACGATGTTCGGAAATTCGTCACGTTCGGCCAAGCGAAGCAACTCCTTTGCTCTATCGAGTCTAACTTTTTTTTGTTTCGGTATAATATCGTGTGCCTTTTGGAACTTATAACGCTTGACATGAAGCTCATTTTTCAGTATGCGTCGAAAACTATCTTGCGATATATTCAGTTATTTGGCCATTTGCCTTCTACTACGCCGTCGACTTCGCTCAAGTCGCTTCTTCACTTTTCGAACCATTTCTGGTGATGCTGCTGTTTTTTTCGGTCCACCTCCATAGCGTTTGGCAATGCTGCCAGTATCATTATAACGATTTATGGTACGATACACAAACGCTCTATTCACTTTAAGGTGTTTGAGCTGATTAACAATAGCTGTTTGTGATTTTCCAGCCAAATATAAAGCAATCACACTATTACGTTTGAGATCTATTATAGGAAAAACTTTTTTTCATTGAGTTGAGACATAAATGCGACCTGTAAACAACACATTGAACTGTCATCGGTACAAATATGACGTAGCTATCATGTACGGTTTGACAATTATGACCGTCTGAAGTTGGTTACACTTCATAGCGTTCACCCATAGATGATTATGATGACTAGATCTATTAAAATCTGACCTTTAGCAATTTTTGATTATTTTTTAAGCGGTGTTGAAAAAAATTTGCTGATATTCCGTTTCTCTCAAAACAGATTGGGGGGCTTTAATCTCCTCCATCAATACATTACTAATATCACTGTCTTTTAGTTGCGTCTTCAGCTGTATCAATTTTTGGCGTGGAATTGTATATATCACACAAACAAACCGACAAAAGCTGTGGAAAAATCTGGCCACTTTGCAGCCATTAACCATTGATTAAAGCGCTTATGCAATGCAAAATCAATGCATTTAATTCACTGATGCAGCATTTACTCAATGAGTTGATGCGTTAAGGCTTTCGCCTGAAAATAAACAGATTAAAAAAATTATGAATTTTCCTATCGCCCACATTCAATGATTACGTTCGTAGTTGACCATGTTGATTGAAATTTAAACGTTGTAATTTCAGTAAAATTTGTGTTGCAGTCACTGCTACAAATTATGCATTTTATTGGAAAAAGATTATCTTCTGCTGCAAGTTATTGAATGAATGAATGCATGATTTTTGTTATCAATATGGACAAAAAAAGACATGACATTCAAAGTAGCTCTTCTCGTGTGTTTATTTAGTTGCATTTTAATTACTGCCGCTGAGTTTTTTGCGCAATTAATTAATTTTACTACAAATCAGCACTAGATGGCGCACACGATTACGTGTTCAACGGCGTGTTAATGAGCTGCCACAGTAGGCGTACAAGTGCAAACAGCAATTGGGTTAACAGACATGCATCGTGGTGCAGTTGATTATAAGCGCTTAATCGAATTGGTAACTTATTGAGCATTAAAATAAACTGATTAAAAAAATTATCAAATTTGAAAAATTTTAATGAAAATTTGCAACGCCAATATGCTGCTGTATCACTGATACCAGCGGAAATTTAAGTAGATTTCAGATGTGTCATTTTATAAAAATTAAGTTATTAAAAAAGTTTTTAAAAGCAAAATCATCATTTTGTATAATTTAACGAAAATGGTCAAAATGGCTTCATAAAATCTCTCTTTATTTTGACGTTTTTTTTTTGGGTTTATTTATTTTAAGTTTCTGTTTTGTTTCTTTAAATATCTCTGATTTTTTTTATTATTCAATTAAACTGCTCAAATTTGGTGACCAATTGACAGGCGTAATTATTGATTTTGCCATTTTTGGCAACATCATGTAACCACCATGTCCACCAGTATGAAGCGCTGGCCTGGCTGGCTGCAAAGTGAACCAAACCAAATTGAAACAAAACGAAATATTTACTTTTACACAAAATTGAGGTAACAAAGAAGGCGATTGTCACCATCACCGGCAAGAGACAGTCACGTTACGTAGTGGTACCAACGCTGCTGCTACTGGAATCGGCCAATCGCGCATCAACATCAAAAACTGACTTCACTTGCACTTAACGCAAAACAGTGGCTATGGCCTGTTTTGGCCAAATCACCATAACTGGCAACGTGCGACACAATTTTCAAGGAAAAATCAAAAAATCGCTTCATTTGTGTTGCTGCAACTACTGCGCGGTAGCTGCTGTTGCAGCATGGCACACCACTGCACTGCGTGTGTGCGGTGGCGCATGTTCTGGCCACATTTCAAAAGATTGTCAAAAATCCATAAAAACTAAACGAAAACAAAAAGAAGAACAAAAGTGCATATAAATACAAAAATATAAAATATTGATACAAAAAAAAAAATCGACAAAGTCAGCAACAAGTGAGCGCCAAACATGCATAGTGCGTCATTTTTACACAAGGCAACAACATTTTTTGTTTATGTCTTGGAGATATTATTAGATTTTTTTTATTAATGTTATTAATGGATGCTTTTAATCAAATAAAATTAAATTAACTATCAGTAGTTAGCTGATAAAAAAGTTTTTTATCGAAAGATTTCATAAGTGGGCGTATTGCTGCCCCTAAAAAGTTAAAGTCATTATAAACAGGAAGTTATACATGCTTATATCTTAGAGTTTCGAATACAGATTTTGACTATACATAATTATCTATGATTAAAAACAAAAATGTATCAAACTTCATTTATGGGTGTGGCACCTCCCACAAGAACAACATGCTATTAAGCCATGTCCAAAGGAAACTATTGAACAATTTTCAATATTGTTCAATACATTTTAACCTTTAGCTCTAACTACACAAAAAATATCACAGCATCGAATTGCGGGTCGTAGTACTCCCCATATGAAAAAAAAATGTTGTATCAATGAAACTAGAGCAGCAATTTTGCTAAAAATCGATACAAAGTTTTAACTTATCTTCAATTCTTCTAAAAATTTGCAAAAATGCTCAAGTAGGCGTGGTACCTTCTTTATGAACAACTTACTAGCCAGGATGGAAACTGCTGGATAAATTAAAGTTAAACACAATATTTTGCATACAGTAACTTTTGGCGCTCGCTGTGCAGTCACTATCACCCACATCAAAGAGACAAAAACTTTAAAGTACTTAAGCCACATCAAATGCATTGTTGCACTGTGTATTTGAATGTTGCATGCAATACAGTGCTTTTATTGTTTTTATTTTCCAAAGTTTTTTCTTTCATATTTTTTTTTTTACAGCATATTAAGCATAAATCGTGTACACCGTGTGTTGAGCAACAATTGTTAAGCGCCATCTATGAATTAATCACGTTCATAATTTTTTATTATTTTATTTCATCGTATAAGTGATTGTTTTGACCAGGTTTCATGCGATAAGCTATAAGTTGTTGCTTGATTTTTTCTTAGTTGTTAGCAGTTAATTTGACTAAAAAAGGATAATTTTAGATGTCGTTAGGTTTTTTTCTTTCTTACTTTTTTTTTATTGCTTCTTGCTCTATGGTTGAGTCATACGCGCATCATCACGCCACCAGCCAAGTTGTGTTGCATAAATTAACCCTTGTGTGCTGTGCGGTATTAAAACAAAATAGCAGCAAAAAAAAAATTGGTGTCGAAACTTGTGTGTGGCCACGTTATGACATTCTATTGTTTATGCAAAGTTTTTGCTGTGTTTTTCTAAAGTTGGAGCTAGATTACGTTACAAGTTGTTAACGTCTTGTTCGATATTTTACATGAAAAATAAAACTTTATAATTATGCTATGGATTGCGATGTTGAAATTGGAAAAATTTTAGCAAAGTTTGACTAAAAGTGAATTTACATGAAATTATTTAGTTTTTGCTTTAGTGATAAAAACAGTCTTTGTGAAAATTTCAACTCTTATCAGTTTCATCTAATATCATTCAAAATTTTTTTTTTTTTTTTTGTATTTCTAAACAATTTTGAGGACTTTTTACTCTCTGCGAATTTTATTGAATATTGATAGCTTAGAAGGAAAAAAATGATAACAAGTGAAATTTTAACCAAAACTGTTTTTATCACAAACGCAAAAACAAAAAATTTTTAGAATCCAAAAGCATTCAAAGTCATACATAATGTTTGACTTTTTTAATTACTTTTTTCCAAAATTTTAGAAAAATGACATGACCTTTTAGCCGAAACAATAATTTTAGCGAAGGCGCATTCGGCCTCTTGTAGTTCTGAGTTCAAGCTATACATTTTATATATAGTTTTTTGTTGACAAAAAAAAAAATTTTTTTGGAGCTCAAAAAAATTTTGAATAAAAAAAAAACGCATTCAATATATTTAAAAAATTAAATGCTTGTGACCTAAACTTTTTTTACGGATAATATTTATGGAATGAAAAAAAAAAAAACTGTAAAAATCTTAATCTTGGTTGGCTAATGTAGCATATCGATGGAAAGTACAGTGTGGCCAATAATAACTGTCCATAAAACAAAATGTTATAAAAATCAAAGTCGTCTACAATATGTTATTTAATTTTTTCCAAACATTCCAAAAAGTTCTTAAATTAATGATGAAGTTCGAAACCAGCACCCTTTCCTTTGCTTAGAAGACGTAAACGTTTGAAAAACGATTTGCGGACGGCACGCACCATTCCATTTCGTCCCAAATCCTTGTCAAACGCCACTTGAACCCATCAATTGTTAAGCCTTTTGTTGACCTTATTTTACCATATGGCCCCATAGGCAAAAATCCAAAGTCTTGATATCTGGTGATGATGCTTGCCATTCTTCCGCAGAGATGAAATCAGACAAATTTTTCGGCCCTTTTCCTATTTGAAATACTGCTACTCACACCTTGAATTTGGTCACGTTTTGATATCGCTCAACAGTCAATTCATCTTTTGGATCATTCGCAAAACTTCTTGCGTGCGCACGGTTATTCTGCTGGTCGTGGCTGTCTTGCAGGAAGTACAGTTTTTCTTCCAAACAGATTATTTTATCTCCACTGTGCCAGTCAAGTAGCTCCTTACTTTTTGTAGCACTTAATTGCTTTTGCTTATTTCTTAGCTCATGAAAGCGTTAGTTTTTATAGGCCTTGAGTCGTAGATCATTCCTGATAAGAAGCTGCTTGGAAGTTTTGGATATTTTCATATCCTTTGCTGAATGAGCAGGATATCGTCCTCTCACTTGTTTTATGACGTCATTTGTTCGCACAGTCCAACTTCAGCCAATTTTTCTTTTTAATTTTCGAGCCTCCCGTATCCTTATATCGTTTTATTGTCTTATGAATTAATTTTTCTGCTATTTCGAGTGGTTTAAGTGCTTTTAGGATGTCACAATTTCTGATTTTTTTTTTTTTAAAATTTTATAACTAAGTCATGTTTACCTTCCATGGCGTTTCTGAGTATGATATAAAGAATATTTTGTTTCCGTTGTGAAAAATTTTGAGAAGCAATGTATCCTTAGATTATAAAAAAAAGTCAGATTTCAAAAATTTTTCAGAACAGTGAAATTTTTGGACAGTTATTATTGGCCACACTTTACATTGTTTCCACTTTTTATGAACCAAGTTATTTTTCCGCTACCCTTTTATATGAATTGCATATATTTTTAAAAAATTGGAATGAAAAAAAAAGAAATCGTAAATTTGAACACTTTGCCCGTAAAAAAATAAATAGTATCGCTGGACTTACTTAATTTTTTAATATAATATGTGGCAAAGTATGGTTAGTTCAGTTCCAAAGTTTCAGCTTTAGGATTTAATATTTTTTTTATTAAGTTTTTTCTATTGTAATTCTTGATGTAACAAAATATATTTTATGAAATGGTCTTATAAATTTATTTTGTGTTAAAATTTATTAAAATTGCAAATCTGTTGAGAGAGCACAAATCTACATTATGCTTCTTAAAAAACGTGCCTTTGAGTTTTTACATTTTATGTGTATCCTATGCAAATTTTTTAAGAATTAGAGCTTTAAAAGTCATAACTGAGGAATAACGCATTTTTTGACAACAAAATTAAAGGGTATGTTCAGATTTCCTTCATTTTATTTATTTTATGTTTCAATGTATAGATATCACAACTTTTTTTATGAGTTCTTATGTATAGCAATATTTGAAGGAGATAAGTCTTAAAAACTGTTTTTCTCTACTGGCTTGTAAACTAAAAAAGATATGGTAACATTTTTGATATCAGCTTTCCCAAATCAATTGACATTTATTGACATTTTAAAGAAAAAATCTTAGCATATCCCACATTTGTTTTTGAGATAGACGTTCCCGAAAGAATTCTTTTTATATTCACCATCACCATGGCTTTTTCATACACTAAAATAAGACCAAGCCTTCATGTTTTTTCTCAAGTTTTAGAAAAATATTTTTTACACTTTAGTTTTGGGAAAAATATTTGAGAAACATGTATGTATTTTAAAAGAAAGTTCTTAAAGCAATATCTTATTATTGCGAGTATTTGTTGCTTGTACAATACATACAAAATAATATTGAAAATGCATTTATTTCTGAATAATAAATTTTTATGTTAAAAGCCAGAAATTAAACTAATTTCACAGAACAATATTCACCTATAGAAACATTTAATTTTCCTTAAAAAAAAATTGTTAACATAGTCCTCAGTCCCACTAGCTGTACGTTTAAATTTCCCATATCTATGAATATGCATTATATGACATTATTCTTTATTTTATCACCAGAAAAGAGAAAAATTATTACGTGCAGAAAATATGAAAACAAATTAAAATTGCCGCCAGACGTAGTAAATTTGTAGAAAGCAACACACGCATACACACACTCACATGCTGACACTCTCTCAAACAAACGCACTCGACTAACTGCATGTACGCGCGCTTGTACTCATTCACTTTGTAAAGTGCGTAACGTTACACATTTTTACGTTACATACCGCCACTTTATGATTTTACATTGCGCGTTGATGTTACGTTACGTTACATATTCAAAGCAGCAACAATGGCGGTGCGTAAGGCGTTGTTTAAAATAATTGTCGCTTGGAGGCGCTGCTGTTGTTTTGCTGTTTGTCGTTTCCTTTACTTTGTTACTGTTGCTGCTTTATAGTTGCTGCTTTATTGTTGCTGTTAATAAGAAAAAAAAATTGCTGCTGTTTTAAGCGTTTCACATGTAGTCTTTTGCTATTAACATGATACTACAGTTGCGTTGGAGTAGATTGTTGAATACAGCAAGATATATTTTGCAAAAAGAAAAAAAACGAACATTTTTATGAGCCAAAATTATGACAAGAATTTTAAAGTGACGCGACGCCTGCATTTTGTCGAGGGTCCTTTGGAGTTGAACTTTATGGCTTTTGCAGTGAAATCTTAAAATCGGTGACAGCAGCACGCAGCATTTTTGGAAATATTATCTTATGAGCTTAAAATTTAATATTTATTTATATTAAAATTATAATATATAAATTGAAATACATAAAAAAAACAATAGTTCAATTTTGAAGCACAAACATTTTCTTTAAACTTCCTATTTAGCATTTAATTCTTTTTGCCAAAATACGATTCCCGGCAGATGACTTGACATAGAGCAACTTTCTGTCTCATTTCCCAGCGGCAAATTGATGAAGAACTCTGATTTTTCATGTATGAAAAGCTAAACCCTTTGTGTTGTATTTTTTACAAATGAAATTGTTACTGTGATATTTTATTTATTTGCTTGCTAGCTGTCTGCTTTGTATATGGAGCAGTAGGCAGTTTGCTTGCTGGCTGACTGCTTTGTTTATGGCGCTGTAGGCAGTCTGTCTGTTTGTTGTCTGATTTCTATATGGATATGTAAGGGGTCTTACCTGTTGGCTGCATACTTTGTATGTGGAGATGTAGGCAACTTCGTAAACTATACAGGCACTTAGTATGCAATATTTTAAGTCAGTCTGCCTTTCCCTTGCTACACATTGTATATAAGGATGTAGGCAAGCTGCCTACAAAGCGGCCATCCCTTTGTAAAAAGAATTTACAGTTGTGGCTGGAGTTGTGTGCATTACTGCCTACAACGAGTATCACTATTCATCGATTTTATGTATAACATATTTGACGCTGGGTTTTAAGTAAATTGAGATGTCAGCCTTTGCACTGGCCTCCTAGCACTCAAGAGTCCAAATCTGGTACTTCAATATACCTAACACATTTAATGATTTATTGGTGTGATCCAAAAAAGTGATTTTACTGCCAGCCTTTAATTTTAAATTAATTTTAACTTTACGTTTTCACTAAAGCTAGACGTGGCTGTTTAAACAAAAGCACATTAACGACCAAAAATTGAAAAAAAAAAACAATTAACAACAAACAAGAACATTTCATTTCAACACCTGACAATTTTCATTAAACAGAAATTGAAATTTTGTATGCAAAACGCGTCAATGGGTGCAAACGACAGCAACAATTAGAACAACAACTGCACTAATAACTACAACAGCAACTGGAACAACACACTTGAAACAATTGCTCGCTGTAAAACACACGATTGCGGGGGTGATATTGCGTGTAGGTTTTGCAAACAAGTGGGGGTGTCGTCAAATTGACAGACTTCAATCGGTCAGACATGCAAGGACAGTCGATGTTTTCAATTTTTGCACACCAGACAAAACTCAAATGAATGCATTTTTGCTTATTTGGCGTGCCGCTTGCTGCAGTGGGTGGGTGGTAGCTATGCGATTCTATAGTTGTAATGGCTGAGTTTAAAAAAAAAAAAAAATCTCCCGTGTTTCATTGTTATCGCTGTTTGCATACCCTACACACAGACTGCACTTACTTTGTAACGCGTTATAGCCGGAACGATGATAATTGGATCTTTAAGTCTCCACTTACGTTGGAACTGTTATGAGGCGTGATACATCCCCGTAGTTAAAAATTAAAAAGATTTCAAGATTAAAGCAAATTGTAGTGGAAGGCTGTGGTACCGCCCATGCATACAAAAGCTGAAAAATGCTATACTGAGTGACTAATTTGCACAAAGCCAACAAATTTTACACAAATGCTAGGAATGGTTCATGAAAGTACTAAAAAAGCGAATTTTGAACAGAGGGCGTGGCACCTTCCATACAAGCAAAGATATCTCGATAATCTGAGATATTTTCTTGCTTTAAAATTAAATCTTGTGAACCCAAGAAGCACTGTACAAAGAGTGAGATAGTTTAGAAAAATGGGCG
Organism: Tricholauxania praeusta; assembly: GCA_949775025.1. Taxonomy (NCBI): domain Eukaryota; kingdom Metazoa; phylum Arthropoda; class Insecta; order Diptera; family Lauxaniidae; genus Tricholauxania; species Tricholauxania praeusta. The sequence continues at coordinate 158,079,759 of OX459029.1, forward strand.
TGACACCTACCATGTAAAAAAATATTGCTTTACAAGGAGAACTATTTAGATAAATCTTAAATAGCTCTGTATGATGACGCAGTGTAGAATTAGAGAAATAACAAATATGGGCAGATTAAAACTAGTGGGCGTGGACCTTTAAGTGGAAGCAAAATTTTCAAATTGTGTATTCGAGGAGCTTAAAAAATAGCTTAAATGTTAAATAAAATACATCATTTAGTGATTGATTTCACTAATGCAGTGTAGGGTATTAAATTTTTGGCAAGGCCAAAGATAACTCCTTTACTACGTTAGTTTTCATTGTGATTTGTGTGACTTTGCATAGCCATTGTTTTTTGTCTATTTTTGTTTTTTGCTTGTGTGCAGCCAAGCTGTAGTGTTTCATTGGTTTTTGTGCTATGGATTTTCCGGACCACCCGTTGTAATTTGAAGCCAATATGCAGTCTGAGTAGTAGTTATTGTTGAATTTTGCAAACGCTGTCGTTCGTCACTTAGAGCTCTGATATGACGATGCGTGCAAATTTTTTGTAAATAATACACGTACTTCGTTTGAAGTGGATCTTCTTTTACAGCTGAAATGCTTTGTGGATAGCGAAAAATTTACTAAGATTTCAAAAACAACTTCTTTGAAGTGTAGCTGTTGGCGTTACAATTGAAGTTGTGTAAAGGATTTGAGGTGGTGATATCTTGTCTGTATTGATTGACAGATTTTTATAGAATTCTTGATGTAAATGGGGACTTGAATTACAATGATTATTAATTAATTGATTCACATATAATTGAAATTAAAAAAATATATACATTTATATATAATGTAGAACAAAGGTGCAATCAGTGAAATTATCTCTTCTGTCTTTGAATTAGCAGATCTTTGCAGTATGAAAATTTTCAGCATATTATTTATTTAAGAATTAAATTAAAATAATGTAGCCAGTATGTAAGGTTATTAAAAAATTGATAAAAAAACAATAAATTTTGCTCTCAAAATATTGCCAGTGCCCTAAAATACGCTACCATGAGCTTAACTATAGAAAAATTAAACAGTCTCACAGTTCGCTAGCTGTAAAAAATTGTTTTCAAAAAGGGGTGCAATTCTAATGAAGTGACAATACTAAGTATCTTCTTGGCAAAATATAAACCAAAAGCTAAATGACTTAATCGTTATATACTGAGGTATGACTCACTGATTGCATTTTGAAAATGTCTCATTGCATATTTTTTGTGATATCGATGAATTTCTTAAAAATTAACGTCAACATTTTCGATTGATTAAAATATTTGAAAAAAAATATATTTGGATTGACTTACTACTTACACTGTCTCACTGTTTGCACTCTTTCTTCAAAATATCATAAATCTGCGTACTTTGCAGTTTTTGTGAATTTTCAAATAATTTAAAGTTTCGGATGATGTTTTTGTATTGTCAGTATTTTTCTAGGATAAAAGAAATCCAAGAAAACTATTTTGATTAACTGAAAAAAAAAAATTTTTTTAATTTTCTGAGGGCATTTTTCGATGAAAAAAGAAATCGATACCAATCAAGAGAATTCGTTTTATTTACAAAAACCGAATCCGGAGCGGATTTGTTTTACTTACAAAAAAAACAATCCGGAGAGGACCCGTTTCATTTACAAATAACGAATCCGGAACGGACCCTTTTTAGTTACAAAAAAACAACTCCGGAACGGATTCGTTTTATTTACAAAAAACGAGTTTGGAACGGATCTGTATATGGGAACAGTTCCGAGTTCGAGGCGGATCCGTCAAAGCGAAATCCACACTGACGGATCCTTAAGAGGTTGGAAACGGATACGCATCCGTTTTTGTGCACATTGGGTAGACATCAAAGTCCTTAAAGTATTGGCTATTTACTTTACTTCTTATTCTTGGAAAATTCATCCGTTGATATAAAATTCCTTTTTGTTGGCTAAGCTTCCCTCTTCTCATGTGACGAATGTGCCTGCTGATTAATTCGCTCTTACTAATAATTAGTTTACATCTTCTGAAAATGTTCCAAAAGTGTTAATAACTTGAGGGCCTATCCTTCAAATTCGAATCTAAAGAACACATTTTGAAGTTTAGTTCAACAACTGTTTTGTTTACATAAAAGTTGTTGAATTAAGTAAGCACAAATCGAAATTTCTTAAAAAAAAAGAATGACTCAGGTTTCTTTTTTCCACAAAAATTTATTTAAGCTTTAAAGAAAACATTATTCTAGATTAATTTTTTTTATTTTTTAACTCATGAAAACCTCTTCCTTAACGACTTTCAACTTGTGCCAAAATTATACCAAAACGTTAAGTAAGCAACAAGCAGCATCAACAGCAGTAAAAAATTCAAAATATTGCGCCTTCATGCCATAAGCGGCACAATTACAGCTAAAAACTGCAATTTTGAATGACCAGAGAAATGCGAAAAAAAGGCGCATACAACAATTACTTTATTAAATCCAAACAAAATCAGTCCAAAAAAGTATTTGTAACCCTTTTCAACAGCGGACGATGACAACAGCATTGCGACAAAAAATCGGACAAAGTGCAGTGATTTATGCACCTGATATGCGCTGGCTGGTACGAAGTCGTTGGCGGATTGTCAACTGACAGCAAACATGTTGACAGCGAATGTAGGCGAAGAGCGTAAAGCTACAGTGGGACAAAAACGATGCATACTACAAAACTCCTTAAAATTTTCCTAACTCACGGTGTAACATATTTTCTTGCAGTCAGCAAAATCTATACCACTGTATTTTGTTACAAGCGACCATGAGAGTTTTACGGCAAAATGTTAATTGCACGCAAATGCAGCACAATGAAATGTTTTTTTGTCTCTCAACGAACAAACGGGGGAAAAAAATGTTTTATTGAATTTAAAATTGAATTCAATTGATTGCGATTGAATGAAAGACAAAACAATTGGACGATACGTCGTCACCTGATGAGATGCGATATGCAAGTTGTTGCAAGTAACAGTTGCAGCAATTGCAGCAGCGTAACAAAAATGCAAGACAATCATCATCGACCAACTTTTTTTTTACTTTTTGGCTGCCTAAATGCAGTAAAATACTGACTGGCCAAAAATGTTGTGCATAAATTTACGTAAAAAATTCAGAAGCTGCAAAGTTGACTTAACGGAAAATTCAGTTAACAAAAGCGGAGCAATCAGCATTCATTAAAATGCAGTAAGATTTTTTTTTTTCTTTTTTTTTTTGTGCAGTCTGTTTTTCTTATTCAGTCAATAGTCAGAGTCTGATTTCAGTTGATTAATTGTGCAAAGTGCTACCACCTAATTAAGTTGATCGACAATTTGTGAAAGTGTAGTTAAAACATTAATTAATTTTATTCCCATCGTTGAATATGGAAATTGCATTAATTAAGTTGTACGATGTCAATTCTTTAGGGACTCAAAATGGAAAGCTTTAAAAATGCGTACTTTTTGTTTGAGTTGAATACTAAGCTGTGGGAGCTGATTTGGTTTTGAGTTAAGAAAAGTAACAGTTTGAATTTTTTTTAAATTGTATGAATAATATTTAGTATCTTACAGAATAATCAGCTGAAATCAGACTTATAGCATGTTTGAAAATTTTCAACACATTCATACATTCTCATTGAACCGTATAAGACTTCAGCAAACTCGACCTTTAACATTGAGCGATTTTTGTATGATCTTTTGCCTTAAGTTCTTTCTCATTCGCTTACTCTAAGCAATATTTTCTGACTGTGACTTACCTTAGCTGAGACATATTTCAAATGTAACCAATTGACTTGAAAACAGACTGATTTCAATTGTGACTGAATTCATTTGTAAATGAATTGAGCTCTAGTCTTTAAGTGACTGCTATTATGACTGGCATAATGACTTCATTTGTAATTGACTTCGAATTTGAGAGACTTTCACTCTTGACTTAGGCTCTGACTGACTTCGGCTATACATTGCTTGAACTTTGAAAGATATTTAGTCAGACTTAAAGACTTTGACTCTCACTTTAAATGACTTATGTTATAACTGACTTCATCAGTAAATGACTTCAGCGCTGACTTACCTTAACTTTGACTAATTTTGGCTGATTTTGACTGACTTTAACTGTAAAAGAATTTTATTTTGAATAAACTGAATATGATCTACTTTAATTGGAAGGAATTTTCAGCAGTAACTGATTTCGATTTCAAATTACTTCGATCGTACATTACGTCGATGTTGACTGAATTCTATTGAAAGTGTCTACGATTTTGACTTTGTTTAACTTCAACTGTCATCAATTTTGAAAGACTTTAGAACTGACTGGCTTAGAGCGCAAGTTCATCAATCTAATTCTGACTTTGAACCTGTGTGAATTTGAAAATTTTTACTTCAACAGTAAAACCTTTGATCATAAATGGCACCGGTTGTAATTTAACCTATGTCTGACTTCAAATGATTGGCTAAAGAGAAATTCAACTCTGAATTTGACTAAGGCTGTCTACTGATATAATTCAATTTGAGTGTAAATACATTTGTTTAAGGCTGACTACTATGTCAGCCAACTTTTTGACCAATGCTTATCTGTATCACTAAAAGTTTTCTTGCTAAGCCAGTTAATTTTTGTTCAATAGATTTCATTTCATAATTTGTCAAGTTTTTTTTACAGTGCAATTGAAATTTGTTTCATAGTAATTAAGTTCTACGCAAAATTTGACGTTAAAAATTTTAAATTTTTTTCCTATTTTAGATAATAATCGGTCCCAAAATTCGGTCTTTTTACATTTTTTATATGAAAAAATCGAATTTTGGGACTAAATATTATTTTTAACTGAAAATAAATTTTAAATTTTTTAACGTCAAATTTTTTGCAAGAACGCAATCTTAATTATTCAAGCAAATTCAGGTATCGATTTTGTGAAGAAAAAAGTTACGAGCAAAAAACACGATTTTTTTTAGCCAAAAAGGACCTTCAGGAGAATCAAAAGCGCTCCATTGGTTTTTCTCGAAACGAAAAAAAAAATGACGCAGGTATCGTTTTTAAGGGTCCTTCTAACTTTTGAGTTGGTGTCTGGCTGCCTTTTTTTTCATACAAATCAACCGTACATATATGTATATTTTGAAGCATTCTAAGTGGTATCAGTATAAAAATTGTTCAATGACTTATTTAAGTTCCAACCTATTATACAGCGTTCAATATCTACTTTAATATTTCCATATATTCACTGAGAAAAAAGTTCACATATCATATTAAGTAATATATCATATATTTGATATAAGTTGGCATGCAAAATATTTTGAAGAATTGAATTATATCATTGAACCAATCACATAATTATTATAAAAATAATTTTTACGTTGCTATAAATATATATTTGTCGTAAACACTCCATATTGATTTCGGTAAAAACTTTTAAAAAATTGATACTTAAAAATATTGAACTTAAATCAATCGATATTTTCAAAGTTCATAATGTACTTAGCTATATTGGATGTCATTGGTATTTACGCTATCAAAACTATCTTGGTAAGATACCAAACAAAAAGTACTTATATAGTGTTCAGCATTAATATGTTGAGAAATATGTTATCTTCATATGAATTTGAAGAAAAATCTAATGAAATGAGAATACTTAATATACAAATATCATGTTTTGCCGAAAAAGAAAACATTATAACTTCTAATCAATCGTATTGATGTCTACCAAAACTAACTTAAATAAAATTAATTTGTTTTTAGTCGATTGATTATTATTAATTTATTGAAAATTATGTTTTCGTTGAATATATATATATGGTTAATAGATTTTAAAACATTAATTTTAATTGAAAATTATTTAATCAATTTTACAGTCATTTTCAGAAACCGATATTGATGTGAAATTTCATAAATCGGTTAATGCTTTATAAACAAACATGATAAAGATAATAAATGTAGTAATTTAACCTGGTAATTGGTGACATTTGTTTTAGCTATTACCACATACATACATATCTATATACATAAAATCATCAGACCAGTTAAATTATTCCATTTGATATCTTTGTCATGTTTGTTTATAAAATATTAACCGATTTGTGAAATTTCACATGAATATCGGTTTCTGCAAATGACTGTAAGTTCGATTAAATAATTTTCAATTAAATTAATATTTTTAAAACTTTCAACCAAATATTTTTATTCAACTAAAACTCATTTCTCTCAATATATTATTAAAACGCATATCAAAAGAACCCTCAGAACATACACAAAGAAATACAAACAAATGGCTGCAATAAAAGATCCACCATAAATAACTATTGCATAACAGAGACAGACACTTCCCATAACATCGTTGGCTTTTCTAGAGCATCTCGTCTAGGCGATCAGCAAAACGACATACCAAATAAGGGTAAATCGGTCAGCAGCAGCAGCAATTTGCAGTATTTTTCCCTCATTCATTCATTTCTTTTGCTTCTTCAATTGCTGTTCTCTCATTTTGTGTGTGCAATCAACATTCGTTGACAGCTCAAAAACAAAACAAACAAAAAAGAAATGCGCTTGCACGCACAGCAAATTTGAAGGAGGAGCAGATAAAATCCAGAAGCTTAAGCAAAATAAATCAACCTGCCTGAAGCGTACGGTACGCTGGCTGTCTGTCTGATGTTCACATAATGATAAATTCGTTGCACATGCGCACATGTTGTCGCAGTAGCTGACAATGCGTTGTAGCTTTTGGTTTTTTCTTTCTTTCTGCGTCAACTCTGACTGTGCGTGGCATGCGACGATGGACCACATAACTTACGCGTTGCAAATTGCAGACAGTCGCGCTATGGGCAAACGCATCACAAGGCATTGCATTGAATGTTGAATCTGTCGAACTTTTTGAGTTTTGCTGAAGATGACGAAGGTGCGTGCGATGTTGCTTGTTTTCTTTTCGCTGAACCGTTTGTGGGAAATTTCATAAATGAGTGATTGAATTTGTTTTGAAAAAAAAATATGATTTAAAAAAATTGTTAAAAATACTTAAGTTTTTTTTATAATTAAACATTATTTTCAAAAAAGTTTCAAAAAAAAAAATTATTTTTAAAAAAATTTCGAAAAAAAAAATTATTTTCAAAAAAAATTTTAAAAAAAAATTTATATTCAAAAAAATTTATTTTCAAAAAAAAAAAAAAAATTATTTTCAAAAAAATTTCAAAAAAAAAAAAATTAAAAAATAAAATTACTTCATATGGAATTCTTTGCATGGCAGATTTGAAAAAAAAAAAACACAAATTCATTGGTCAATCTTCAGAGAATCTTCATTTACTCGTGGAACAATCAATATCTTTTCACATGTGACTTAAAGTGAAGGCTCACAATTATTGCAAGACAACAAGGAACATCAACATTTTGTAGAGAAAGTATGCGTTAAAATATGCGCAAATTTTGTGAATTATTGAAATTGCATTGTTGTGCTTGTTGGTTTTTGTTTGTGGGCAGCGACAAGATACAAACTACAAGATACAAGATAAGATGCAACACCATCAATGTGCAGTCAAGTAGAGCGATGCAAAAGCAGCGCACAAATCAAAGCAACAGCAGAAGAAAAAAATTGATTTGAGTTAACAAGCGTTGGCGAGAAAATGAAGTATGCGTTGTTGGATTTTGTTTTAACAATTCCACATTTTTTTTGGGTTACAATGCTGGGTTTTAACGAAATTAAATTGCAAGAAAAAATTTAAAAACTCAAATAAATTTTTTCTCGAAAGTTACATTTTGCACTCTTTGACATTTATCTTTGACAGCTGTCAATCATTTGCTGTTGTTTTTTTTTCTTGCAATATGTAGATATGACCAAACTTCAAGCATTGCCACAAAAAATACTTGCAAGTGCAATTTGATGCTGTAAGTTGCAGTTAAGTGAATTTGGTTTTTAAATTGGTTTTTTTGATTTAAGAAAAATGTTTTTTTTAATTTGAAAAGAAAAATTGATTTCAAAAGAAAATATCGTCTCTCTTGTTAAAAGCATTTCTCGATTTTGTTATAAGCATTTTTCGATTTTATTTCGGAAATATTTTGCTTACAGAAAAACACCCCCAAGTCTTTCAAAAAACTTCTCAATTATTTTTACAATATTTAATTGAAATTTACGCTACGCCGTCAACATTTTATGGCACCATTCATTACCCTTAAAATCTTCATGCCTTAACAACAATGAAGCATAATAATAAATAAATAAATCGTGCAACCATCAATGGTGTCATAAATTTGTGACAACAACAAATATTTTTTTTAAAGGCAAAACTGCCGTCCGAACAATAGCAGTTGCAGACCATTAACACACTTCCAGCCAATTAAATATGATCACGTTGCACATCAATAATGCACGCTAACGCTGCTGACTCTTGACTGACATGTCACGTCAAAATATGGCACAATCCACAAAACAGAAAGCACAAAAATAAAAAATCACCAAAAACCCTTAACCAGAATGTCAAAATTAATGTTGTCTTGTCAACAATAACAACGAACTACAACCGAAGGCATCAAAATCCATAACGTATAACTAACAACATAACAAATGCTATACGTGCGGCACAGTGTGCGATTGTCGTTTTTCTGCTGAACAAAAATATCACTTGAAGACTTAAAAAAAGATTGTATTTATCTTTGAAAAGATGAATGTAACAAGTTTTGTACTTGTTTATATTGGAGCTAATTTGATTGACATGATGATGATGTTGTCGATTATAATGTTAAGTTTATCCTACAAAGGAACTATGGTGGAAGTACACTATATCGGGTCGATTTGTATGTAGCAAAATAAAGTCAGCCTGACACCAACTCAAAAGTTAGAAGCACCCTTAAAACTGAAGGCTGCATCATTCTTTTTTTTTCGTTCTGAGAAAAACTAATGGAGCACTTTTGATTCTCCTGAAGGTTCTTTTTGGCTAAAAAATACGTGTTTTTTGCTCGTTACTTTTATTTTTTTACAGAATGGATATCAGAATTTGCTTGAAAAATAAATATTGTGTTCTTGCAAAAAAAATTGACGTGTCAAAATTTTAAATTTTTTTTCTGTTATAGATAATAATTAGTCCCAAAATACGATTTTTCCATACAAAAAATGTGAAAAAAATTAACGTCAAATTTTTTGCAAGAACGCAATCTTTATTTTTCGAGTAAAGTCAAATTCATTAAGTTACAACAACGTAATACTATAGTCACAAATCAGCACTTAATCAGTGTATCTTTCTTAATTTCTTTTCGTCAAAGTTGTACAGTCTGTGAAATGAAGAACTTAAAAATTGACTGAAACGGTATATGAATTTCAAAATGTTTTTTCATAAAAAAAAATTAATCTCAAAGAGATGAAAATTGCTCATAATCAAAGCTACTTGCATTTTTTGAGGTTTTTTTTTGCGTCAACGAGTTAGGTATTCCATTTTAATTTTTACATATTTTTAATAGCATTTGAGATGGCAAATCGAGACATCTGGAAAAGTTTTTAGTTCAAAGCTCTTTAAGAATGCTTTAATTATTTATTTATCATTTATTTGACAGAAGTTATGGGGACTCAAAAATGTATTTTTATGGAATTCGATATGCTGTAGTAAAAATTCCTCATGACCTCTCAAAATTACTTAAAAATAGTTGTGCCCTGTTTTCGAATTTACTGATATAATATTTTTATTCCAAATATCATAAAACATAATATATCGAAAAATTGAGGAGGTCCATAATATCTTTATGAGATTATTGGTCTGGATCACAGTGTGTGATAAATGATTGATTTATATCCTAATGAAGCAAATGTTGCTCATACGACCTGTTGTATATAAATTAATAAGTTTAATTTATTATTATGAAACGACTATAAGTTCTATAAATAAAATAAATAGAAAAGTTTAAGGAAAAAATAAATTAAATTTTATATATTTTTCTCTCATGTTGAACGGGACGGAAGTACACTTTTAAAGTGGAATAAAAGTCAAAGTAAAACACTTTAATTTTTTTCTGTTACCTTAAGGAATAGCCCTTTGGTAGCACTATATTGAGTGGTAAAGTTGATGCCAGACGTAATACTGGTTCCAAGATAGAGGCAATAACAAAGCCATTCGAACGGGACAAAAAACGGAAGTGTTTTTCATGGCAATCTATAGAAAAGTAGAAGTCAGCGAAACCTGGCAACATTTTTTAAAGCGCCTAATTTTAAAATGTTATGGAATATTGTAACTTCTTAATAGATTTCATTTGATTGAAAAATCTTTTTTACTCTTTTTCTTACAAGGCATAATAATCCATTCGAACGGGACATATTTTTCAATTTTGGTTCACTTGGGCAATTTTTCAAAACGACTTTAGTATTTATATAAATAATAATATTTGAGATATACATATACAGCAATTAAAAAAACAAATTTAAATAAAATAAATAAAATATTTTTACTCTAGTTTCAATCTATCTACATACCAAATTTCATCAAAATCGGTGTTGTGGCACAGCCGTGATACCGTTTCTCCCCATTTGGAGCAATGCCACTCCCCCTTTAAAGACTCAGAGAACTTTCATGAAGATTCTATTTTATTTCATTTGAGAAGGTCAGTAATTAATAAAACAATTTTGAAAACGCCTTGGCAACACTTTATTTTTTTCAACTACACAAGAAGACATATCAGCATAAAAATTGTTTAAATTTTCTTCGCAAAATTTTCAATAAAAAACTTCAAAATAACTTAAAAAGACTATTTTTATAACAATTTAAAAACAGCTATTGAATATTCATTAAATTTTCTATTAACAATTTATTATAATACTAAAATGGTACATACTATTTTTTTTTTTTTTATTTGGACTATTAAAGCAACAAACTTTTATTTTTAAATTAATTTAAAACTTTATTTAATAGCAGCAAAGTGCAAAGAAAAATATTGTTTTTGATTCTTTTGTCGCTATATGCATCCCTTATTGGGATGTATATAAAACTGTAAATAATTAAATAAAATAATATATGTGATTTTGTTCCAAAAATATACACAAAACTCCCCAGTGTGCACTTATTAGTAAGAAGATGTTGTCACTTTTCTGTTGCTGCTGTTTTTTTTTTGTTTTTTTGTTGTAAATACTTTGTTGCTGTTGTTCACACGCCAAATATAATAACATGAACAACATCAACAATAAAAATATCACTCAACACATTAATCTTGTTAATACGGCCATCAATAATTTGTACGACAAAAATAAAGTAAAAATTGGCCCAAAGCGTTTGTTTTTAGTTTTCAGTTTTCAGCTTTTTTTTTTTATTCTGATCATCACTTATTGCACTCGCACTGATTGTTGCTGGGAAGTTCAAGTTTTCATGTTCGGTGCTTTGATTTTCTTGTTGTAATCATTACAACAACTTATTTTATGTCTTCATTTTATGCTGTCATTGGTGCTGTGCTGATTGTTCATAGGAGTAAGAAAAGCATTTTTTTTTGTGAATTTATCACCAGTAAAAATCTAATGTGGAAAATAGGATGATATTTTTAATGTTTCGTGTAAAACATATATGTCTTTCAAATGAGGTATTGGCTTTAGATATGTTTGTGCAATATTTGTCGGTTCTCTGGAACCTAATTCTCGCTACGGATTCGATTCTTAAAAAAATTTCAAGATATTGCTACGTAAAAATTTTCCAATTTCTCTCAAATCGACATTGAACTTTGTGTAATTATTTTCAAAATATTAAAGGTCTTCACATTAAGTATTGATTAAGCGTTACAATACTAAATTGCTAGTCAAAAATCATTAAAAAAATGAGCAATCTATCACTTCTTAGCACATCTCCACTTAAACAATATTTCAATCCTATTATGGCTTGGCACGTTAATTTGGTCACGTTCAGAATTCAACTTAGAAAAAAACTGTTGCATTTGCACTGTCTGAACGCTATATTGTCTTGTAAAAGTAAAATTTTCATTTAATGTCGTTTGTTAAATGCAATAATTTAAAAATCGTAGGTGTTGCTATAAAATAGAAAACCTGTGCACACACGCCAATTCAACACTTTAACACATTGACTGACAAACAATACCATTCATGAAGACCCCTATTATAGTAAAAGAAAAAAAAATTTATATAGTAAATTATGTACCTGCTGATTTGTTATCTAAATAATTTATGATTATTTTAACTACAACATCCACACTGTCGTCTAATATTAAATGTAATATCCTGTTTATTGCATCAGGTTTTCTTTAAAAAAGAAAAAAAATTGTATCAGCTAAAAAGCTGCATTGATTTTGCTACTGAGAATTGCCAATGTCATGTGTTACCTGTAGACTTACACATTTGTTGCAGTCAATCAAGTGCTGCATTATTGTCAAAGCCACAATTTAGCTGGCATTGACAACCTACACAGTTGAAAAGCAACTGTAATACTTATTAATGGAATCAAAGTTTTCAATGAATTCTCTTACAAATGTGTAGTATATGGTATGAGGGGGCGCTTAAGAATTTGATTAATTAAAAACTCAAATTGAGTTTATGTTTAACAAAATAAACGACTACTACAAATAACCATAATAAACTTGTGTTGCGTTAAAAGTTTTCGTTGAAATTCAAATGGCGTTCGACACTTTTAAAGCTACATATTTTATATGAAATAAGGTGGAACTCTTATAAAACAAATTTAGAATTTTTCTTAGATTAAAAAAAAATTCAATTTAATGCAAAATAGGAAAAAAAATTTACTAAAAAAATAAACGAAACGGTCTTGAATTATTTAAATAAACGAACTCAGAGTAAAAAAAATTGGTAAGTCTGGGTTTTGGCTGAAAAACGGGAAGAATGAGAGACGGGTAGTTTTCGCTGCAATTAAAATTTATATACAAAATGTTCAAACGTTCCTTTTTTATATCATTCACCGAGGGTATATTCACTTTGTCTCTCCGTTTGTAACACATAGAAGGGGGTGTGACAGGTATGGAAAAGTATTAAACTATATTTTTAATCAGCGTCACCATCTGAGTCGATTTAGCAATGTCCGTCCGTTGAAATCAGGTTTGCGGAGAAACCAAGAAAGCTAATTGAATTGAAAGCACACACAGGTCACACCTTCTTGCAGGCATTTTTCTATTGATAATGTGATGAAATTTGGTAAACGGGTACATTTCAAATACATCTTGATTTGTGATTAAAGTGGGCGGAACCGTAAAAGTGGGCGTGGCTCTTTTCAACAGCAAACAATTTTGATTCTATATATCTCAAAAGTGGCTCAAACGATTTCCATAAAAATTTTAAAGATGATGCCACTGAAAGCAGTCATCACCACAAGTACTGCCACTTTATTGAAAAAACTTATTGAAGGGCGTGGCACAGCCCACAATATTTATAAAGGTTATATTAAGAGAACTAACAACAAAATCGTTATTACATTTAATAAGGCAGATAGATATACTTGCTAGAAGGTATGTTTTTGCAAAAAATTTGTGCAATGGAGCATGTGGGCGTGGCACCTTCCATACAAGCAAAAAACGTTTACTGTCATAGATAGTGTGCTATGAAAGTAATCTTCATAAATTTTGGCTTAGAGGTGTCGGCTGCTATGGGCTTTGGAATTAAATAAGAATTGACGATATTGCAGTAGTGGGCGTGGCACCTCCTATATTACCATAAAGTTGTAATCGCTATATTGATTGAAATATTGCAACAATTGGTATGAAATTTAATTTAAGTGGTTTACTTGCTATAAGGTATACCTGAATCAAAAGTGGGCGAAATAACACGAGTGGGCGTGGCACTCGCCATACAATAAAAATACCTTAAGTGGCATATCTTTCGAAACATGTGATCAATCATACTAAAATTTGGTGAAAGAGTGTTGCTTATAAAAAGCTATTTATGGATAAAAATTGGACCATATTACACCAGTGGGTGTGTTACCGCCCTAATTTTTAGGACTAATTACGGCATATATCGCAATCTATACAACCTATTGGGCTAAGATTTGGTATGTGGATGTCAATGAGCATTATAATTTAGTAACCCAAAAGAAGGCGGAATTGGAGAAGTGGGCGTGGCACACTTAAATTTCTTAGTTTTTATTCGATTTTTTTCAATACTTTCCATATTCTTTTGACTATATCAACCTTTTAACTTTTTCCAATATATCCCATATGTATTCCTTTGACTTTTTCAACCTCTTTCTTCATTATTTTCCTTATTTTTAAGACTTTTTCAGCGATTTTGAATTATTTTATCATTTCTTAATCTCTTTCAACTTTTTTGAATATTTTCATATTTTTTCGACATTTTTAAGCATTTTTCATATTTTTTCGACATTTTGAATTTCTTTCAACTTTCTTTAATGGTTTCCATATTTTTTCTACTTTTTCAGTCTTTTACAACTGTTTCAACATTTTTCAACTTCTTCCAACCTTTTTTACATTTCAATTTTTTTTCGACTTATTCAATCTCTTCAACGTCTTTAAACATTTATTTAATAGCGACTTTCAGTGCAGTGTAGGGTATGTGAGTTTCGGCCTGGCCGAAGATAACACCTTAACTTGTTTTGTTTTGCTTTTTTGCCTCAAAAATTTTTATTTTTTATTTTGAATAACTTTCCTTTTGCAAAATTGATCCCAAGACTAAAATAGAAAACCGATAATAGAAAATCTCAGAAAATGTTTAGTTCATTTCAGATAAATTATGCCCAAATTTGTATAAAATAGAAAAATTTTTTTTTATATATGAAATTTTAGCTTTGGGCAACCCTATTCCATGTATACCAAAACTAACACCATAAATTTCTATGTACATGAAAAGGTAGCCTAAAAAACACAGAGCACTAACAAACAATAATAGAGAACATTTTTGCGTAGGAAATATTGACAATAAAATGAAAACAAAACCTACCAACACAGTGGGACGAATGAATGTTGCAAGTCATTGAAACAAAAAATAAATCATGAATGAATGAGAATGCGGAAAATTTCAGCAAAAAACTGTAATATTTTTTTTTTCCAATTCCAAATATTTTTCATTCATTCATAAACTTTGAACTGCATTGGAGATTTTGTTGCTATGCTTGTTATTGCAAGCAATGCAATTTGCAGCCCAGTTTACATGCTGCCACATTTATCTGTCTCTCTGTCTGTCTGTCTATCTACGCTGCTCACATGCTCGTAGTTATGAATGAAAATTTGAATTTTTCGCTTAAGTGTCGTTTTTTTGTTAATTGACACCTAACATGGCTGTGCATTTTGTGCATTTCATTGCTGCAGAAATAGCATTTTGCAAATGTTGTCACTCTGCGAGATTTTTGACAACACCTGCATAATTTTTGACGGTACTTTATTTTATGTTGCAAGTTGCGTGGTAGCTTTGATTTACAAAAAAAAAATAAAAAAAAGGCCGAAGTAATTTGGAAACCAAAACAATTATAATAATTTAAGTATTTGCGGATGTTGAGAATTTAAAATATCAACTTTTGAAATTTTTTTGTATTAAAATGTAGAGAATGAATCATTTCAGCAGAGTTGCAAAGAATTTAAAATTAAAAAAAAACAATTCAATCGATTTTCTTCAAACTTTTTTTTTTGGTTTTTTTGTCATGACAAAAAAATTGTGCTAAAATATAAAAAAAACTCCAATAAATTTACATAAGCATTTAAAATATTAACAATTTTTGGGTCAATTAAAGCAGTTGCGTAAAACAAATAAGTATTCACATTTAACGCAAATAGCAGTGAAATTGAAACTTTTTCTACATTATCCATATTATTTACTTAGGTCCCAAAACAAACTCTACTCAGACATATTTAAAACGTCTCATGAATTTTTTTTCGCAATCTCTTTTGGCGCTTATGCCAAATATTTAATTTGGCAGCAAGAAAAGTTGGCTATAAAAACAAAAAATAAAAGTTGCCTGCAAAATGAAAACAAAGCTCCAAAATACGCAGATAAAAGTTGAAATAAAAACAACAAATTAGAGAAAAAAATACTAAAGCTAAGAATAACAAATGCATATGCAAATGAAACGTAAATCGTCTCTTGTTTTTTAAATTTTTCAATTTCCAAAAATAAAGCGTATCGAGGGAGCTTAGTGCAGCTTAATGGCTACTTGAGTGCTACTTGACAACTACTAAAGGTAGCATCATTTAGTTGGCTTTAATATTGAATCAAGGTTTTTATTTTGTTGTTGTGTTTGTGTTTTTTTTTTTTTGTTGTTCTTCATCTAATGATTATTAAAATCTTAAATAAACATTGACTACAGTTAGGCGCGCTGATAAATGCTTTGGATTTTGAATTTCTAATTTTAAGACACTTAAAGAGACCTTAATACAATTTTTGACAGAGACAAAATATATGATAAGTAAATAAGTAAAAGTAAAGCAGTTGATGCGCCAAATTGAAAGAAATCCCATTTAATGTTTTTTTTTTATTGTCATATAGCCTGGGGGTTGTTGTACTAAGCTGCTGTACGTTGTTTTAAGATTTTCTTTAGATTAAGGCTAAAATGTGCTTAGCTTAGTTGGAGCGCATACTTAAGGTGATGTGCGAAAAATGCGATGAAGACATTTATTAAGCTGAGTTTAATTTAAAACTATTATATAAATGACAAAGTCTTTTTAATATTTTTTTTTATTAATAAGTAAAGCTTATGAAATGAGATATCGCTCTATCAAAAAAAAATGTTTATACCTACATAAGTGTGGAAATAATTTAATGACACGCAAATTTAATTTTTTTTTTTTTAATTTATTTTCAGGTGAGCTCTTAAGCTTTGGAAACAACCCCAAAGTTAAATTAAATTTTTGAATTTATTGTACTCATTAAGGTAAGTAGAAAAAAAAAATAATTTTATTTCCCAGCGGCAAATTGATGAAGTACTCTGATTTTTCATGTATGAAAAGCTATACCCTTTGTGTTGTACGTTTCATTAATGAAATTGTTACTGTGATATTTTGTTTATTTGCTTGCTGGCTGTCTGCTTTGTATATGGAGGAGTAGGCAGTTTACTTGCTGGCTGCCTACTTTGTATATGGAGTTGTAGGCAGTTTGTATGTTTGCTGTCTGATTTGTATATGGAGATGTAAGGGCTCTTGTCTGTTGGCTGCACACTTTGTATGTGGAAATGTAGGCAACTTGGGAAACTATACAGACACTTAATAAGTGATATTTTAAAGCAGTCTGCCCCTTGCTACACATTGTATATAGAGATGTAGGCAAGCTTCCTACAAAGCGGCCATCAATTTGTTAAAAGAATTCACAGTTGTGGCTGGAGTTGTGAGCATTACTGCCTACAATGAGTAAAACTTTTCATCGATGTTGTGTATAACATATTTACCGCTGGGTTAATATTTGTTTAATGCAACTTTCTCCGATAAACACATTCTGTCAGTTCAATTCTCGACCACTTTTACAAGCAATTGAGGTCTTATCTCCGCAATAGTTTAAGTTTTGTTGGCCTTTAAATCTTCAATCGTTGCTGGTTTATTAGCACAAGCCAGGATCTGCACACAAAAAAAAAGCCAGTATTGTGAAGCCACGTGATTATTGGAAAAATCATGTGAATTTTGTCTGAATTTAAAGTAAAAATTTTCGTGAATTTATTAAAATTCCACAATTTGGAAGCGTTGCTCTGATGGTCAACGTACGATAATAATTTCCTATAATATACTATGACAGTTCATAGTCTTTAGAAAGTTGTTAAAAAAAAGAAAACTTAATGCTTTCAACTAAATTTGTTGTAATGAAACTACTGAAATGAAACAATCAACGTTTGAAATTCAGAAAGATTCATTTGCAATGTTAAGCTTTGAGCTGGGATGATGTACTACCGAAGCAGTTAATAATATTTCAAAATGTACTTTTACAAATTTTGTTCGCGAACTTTTCTCGAGTCAAGTATATTCCTTGCCAAACAATGTATCACCAGTGATGAATGGACAAGCTTAAGAAGACAAAAATATTAGCGCATAAATTTACATATATGTAGTAAGTGACTCATCTATGAAACAAAGGTGTTATCCAACTAAATGATATTTTAACGCTGATGAAATGTTTAACAAAGTTAAAAGTGCACAATGATGTTAAAGCATGAAATAACTTCCCCTGTTGAAATGATAAAGTGCTTGAACCATACCACTGACTTTCGAGTTTGTGCTTGATTTTATAAAAAACATGAATCCGACGATATTAGCAACGATGTAGCATTTGATCAGTGCAAAAAAATTAAGATGATTTCCAATTTTTCTCGAAGATGAGAGCATTTAAATTTTTTCAAACTTTTGAGTGCAAAAAAGAATTCCAACTTCGGATGATTTCCAGATATGCGTCAGGAAGAAGAACATTTTAACACCAAGCAGGCGATTTTTGAATAATTGACACATTTTATTTATAAAATATATGAGGATTAAGTTTCATAAAAACTTTTCAATAGTCCATGATTTTGCGAACCGCTCATCAAACTGCTTACATCCCTTCATTGTTTGATCTCGAGAGATATTTTTAAAAGCTCTAATTTGACCCAATTTCTCAAAATTTATCGGAGAAACTTCAATGTTCTCTGATAGGAATAACTTTAGGACTTGCTAGTGAGGCAGGAATGCATCTTACTAACTTACTTGAGTGACCATAACAACCCGTTACCGAGTTACGGCCGACCTCAAATGCTCTTTCCAGGCGCCTCTGATTCTCCAATCAGTCACACCGTGGACAGGTGGATAGGGTTTCCTTGGTTTGGTCTTTCCATCGGAGGCATGGTCTGCCTCGTCGTCGTCGCCCAGCGGCTTTCGCATCAAACACCTTTTTTGTCGGAGCTTCTTCGTCCATATGCACAACATTTCCCAGACAGCGCAGACGTTGGATAGTGATGCGCTTGACTATGTCAATGTCAGCGTACAGCTCGTACAGTTCGTGGTTCATTCGAATACGGTATACTTTGTTTTGCCCTCGTTCACCGTCAAACCCACCTTCGCTGACTCTTTTTCGATAGCAGAAAACGCAGCAGTAACATCTCGCTTACAACGTCTAATGATGTCAATATCATTGGCATATGCTATGCAAGGAGCTGGACCCTTATGTAGAAAAATAGTGCCATTATGGTGTGCACTGGCTTTTAGCAACACCCCATCCATCACAAAGTTGAAGAAGTTGCAGGATAGTGCATCACCTTGTCTGAAACCTCGTTCGGTATCAAATGGTTCGGAGAGGTCCTTTCCTACCCAGGCGGAGCTGGATGTGTTGCTCAACGTCGTAAAATTGTTTACGTCTTGTCTGTTGGTCAAACTTTTTTTTTTTTTTTGAGTTAAACTTTCAATTTTTTGTATATGGCGTTCTCTTTCCACGGTTTCGAGTACTAAAAATTATGTGTTGATTTCTTTAGAATGCTTTTACAAAATATTTTTATGTTTTAAAATAAAATCGCAGCACTATATTTAATCCACTATAAAATTAATATATTTATTGTACATTTTATAGTAAAATGGCACCCACTTTCATATGATTTATATGGGTGATAACAATTTATGTAGCTATGGCTATGTAAAATATATCATCTACAACAAATTGCTACTGTAGCAACATCTGCATATTAATAGCATTACCAATAACGACAGCCACTATCGGTCGGAGACAAAAATAAATAATAAAAAAAGAGCACGAGTGAATTTATCAATAAAATAAATAATAAAAAAAAAACAAAATAAAAATGCGACTGACGTATAAAGTTTGTAAATATTTTTTTTTTTTTTTGTCTTTACTGCAACACGATAAAAGAGTCAACTCACGTAGGCAATATAACAACAGCAACAACAGCAACAATGCAATGATAATTGTTATTATATATATTATTTTTATTGTTGCTGTGATTGTTTTTATAGTTGTTGTAATTGTTATTGTTATGATTTCGAGTTGAATTGCTGTTGTCGTGCGCGCTGCAACACCAACCATCAATAGTGGCAGCAACAGCAACAGCAGCAGTAAACACAGCCTTTGTAGGCAAATCAATGATGACGGCAACATCTTTTTAAAAAGCAACGACAACTACTGTTACATATAGCAACGTGATATTTGATTAAATAAAACAATTCAAATAAAATAATGACAGTAAAAATTTATTACCAAAGTTATCTGGCTCATAGGCATTGAATTAAAAGTTAAATAAAAGAAAAAAAAAAGGAAAAACCTATGAAATAATAAGGTTACTCATTAAATTTATGCCTAGGCCACCATGCACTTTTTGAAAAAAAAGTTCGGTTTATAGCAGCTAACAAAAAAAAAAAAAATTGAGTGACTACAAGCACTGTCTGATGTGTGGATGATGATGAAAAAAGTCGAAAAATATCTGAAATGTAGAGTCATATGAGGTTCACCAAACAGCAACATGTTGAAAAGTTGAGAAATGTTAAGCAATTCAAAGAATGTTGGAAAGTGTTAAGAAACCGGAGAATAGTGGATAATTCGATGTATTATGAAAAACACGAAACATTTAAAAAAATGTTGACAGCAACAAAAAATGTTGACAACGTCAAAAAATGTTGACAGCGTCTAAAAATGCTGAAAGGTAGAAAAATTTCAGAAATTTTGAAAGTCAAAAGTATTGAAAAACTCGAAGAATGAGAAGTTGAGAAGTTTTGAAAAAATTTCACAAATTCGAAAAATTATGAAGAAAATAATCGAAATAAGGCGATAAAAGTCAACATATTACATCTTAGCCAACTCACTTCAGTGTTTTTTTTTTCCCACTCGTTGTTTCATCACCACCAGTAGAAATGTTCAAACATCACAAATTTTAAGAGTTTTTAATTTAAAATTAATTTTTTTAAATATATTCTGTTGACCCGGCAACTCACAGTGGAGAGAAATGTAGCAGCAGCAACATCAATCAAAGAGAGTAAATATATGGAAGAGATGAACTCGCTCTCTTGCAACATTTATGTGTCTGAAAAATGGGTATGGTTTTTATATTCGGCGAATTATTTCTGTTCACAAGGGCAAAGTAAGTACACATATTTAAGAAGGGAAGCGAAACTAAAATTGGCGAATTCATTTCTATAAATATATGTATGTACTCTCTTTTCCCTTGTGAACTGAAATAATTCGCCGAATATATTAACAATACCCATTTTTCAGACACATAAATGTTGCAAGAGCGCGAGTACATCTCTTCCATATATTTACTCTCTTTGTAATGACACAATCGTTTGCTGCTACATATGCCGTACATTTTTCCAAATAAACTCAACTAATAACAGATTTTGCAGAAATTAAATTTAAATAAATATGAATTAACTAAAGTGGGTTTTATTATGTAAAAAAAACAGAAAACCTCAATATTTTTTTAATGATTTTCATTTTCATTGCAATTTAATGAAGGCAAAATCGAATTCAAAATATAAAACAAATTTTCAGTGGGTTTTTTCAAGTGGCAAGTTGGCGTATTGGAAACGCATTTAAACTGGTTTGATTTTTTAGAAATAAAAAGTGAAAAACAAAATGCTCATCCCACACGTTACGTCAAGAGTATTAAAAGAATTTATAGAGTTTTCTTAAAAGAAGGTTGATGACAACAACGACAGCGTTGGTTATTGAAAGTGAACTTGAATACTTAACATTTGTCATAATAATGCAGTCAAGGTTTTTCTTTGCAAAGCCTACTTATGTCTGAAATGTTGAGGTTAAGGTAGCTGGCATTTGAGACCATGGCTGCTGGAGTTTTTTGTTTTTTAAAGGAGCAGGTTAAGTAACAAGTTTGCAGCAAGAAGAAAAATTATTTCATAAAAGGAACTGTACCTGAGTGCTTTTGGCTCATTGAATATCAAAATGTTTTAAATTACTTTCAATTACTTAGTTCTAGCTATCGGAATACATATTTAAATTTCATTTAAAATTTTTGGCCAACTTTGCATGTATATTTGAATATAAAAATAATCCTTAATGACCAAAATTCTTCTTTGAAGCACATCCTTATCGCAAATATACGTTTTTTAAAGAAAGGCTTCCAATTTAATTATCTGTCTTAAATCGATATGGAAGAGAGAAAGTAAGTTGTTTGTTTAGTTATACGTATGCTAAGGATAGGTTCAGGGACTAAAAACTTCAAGAACTCCTATAAGAAAAAATTTCAAAGCACTGGACTGAGTGAGGTGATATTGCATGAAAATGCTTTATATAGAAAGATCTGATAATATCAGCATATTTTGACATGTAGGCGTAGCACGTTCCATAGACCCAAAAATTTGAAACGTCATGCATAAGAAACTGTTCATGCCAGAATAACTAAACTTTGTGCTTGAATATTTGGTGACACAAATATTCACTGGAAGAAATGTGGGTGTGGCTTAATAGGTTGGCACTGTTTATCAAGTGGGTGTGGCATCCCTTATACAAAGCGAAATCTTTGAAAGCCTAAGCACAGAAAAAACTCAAATTTAACGAAACTTGGCATGTGGACACTTACTCGCCATAGGCAGGCAACGGACAAAATACGGGTGGGGCGTGGCAAGTGGGCACAAGTGGCAACTATCATCAATAAAATAAAATACAGCAACGCGCACTTTTACTGTCAACTCAATGTACTGGAAAAATAAGTTTTTATGATTCATGAACCTCTGACATACAACTGTTGACAACTAATTGAAAACGAAATCATTCGATGTGTTATTGGTAGTTTTTCTCATTTATTTTTCTATGTATACCGGAAAATTTATACATAATATAAATGTGGGATATATAACCTCAATAAAAAGAACATATCTGAATTTAAATTCAAACTATAAAAATGTTGTATGAGAGATTTTCTGCTCAAACACCAAATTTGACTGAGTCAACTAATTGGAAACAAAAAAATAATTTGCAAAAAATATAATAAAAACTTGATAAAAGCTTCCATAAACGATGTTGTGATATTGTCATTGCTTGTAGGAACTCTTTTTAACCGAATTTGCTTATAAGCATATTCTTAATCATGGGTAGTGACCAAAAGTTGTACACCGGACATGCGTAAGTCAATTGTTGAGCTTCGAAAGACGGCCATGAGATATCAAGAGATGATAACACAGCTAAATTGCTACAGAAAGATGGTTTTCAGTGCACTTGATCATTTCGATAAGTATTACACAGCAAAAAATGTTCCTAGCAAACAGGGACCTTGTAAGACTTCTGGGTACAAGGAACACCAGATTATGCGCAAGGGAAAATTGGATCCTCTTAAGACTGCTGCAGACCTCCAATGCGAAATAATTGATCAATACGATGCACAAATATCCAAACGAATTTTCGTTTGTCGATTGGTAGTCGATTGGTTGAGGCTGGACTCCATGAACGAATTTCACACAAGGATCCATTCGTGACTGTTAAGAAGAGGAAAAGCCGCATCCAATTCGCTAAGACGCATGCCGGTTGTCCGTCCATTAAATGGAAGTATGTGGTCTGGAGCGACGAAACGAAGATCAAACGCCTTGGCCTAGATGGTAGAAGATATGTAAGACGTCCAAATGAAATGAAATGATAACATACAATAAAGATATTTTTTATATGGAATGGATTACTTTAATTTTTTTTATTTTAAAAATAAAAAATATCCACTTACGATCTTTTCGCACCGATTAGAGCAAAGAAATGTTCTCCTTAAATAAGGCTAAATCAGACAGGAGGGTAACGTTCCAACTTTTCAAAATATATTTTTGAACTTTACTGTTCGTTTCGTATAAAAGCATTTTCCTCCCTTAATTGGGACCAAGACTGATGAAGGCTCCACTTACTTTACCTATCGTCTGATGAACTAATATTTTTTTTACAAAAATGTACCCGATACTGCTCTTGGGTACCACTTCTTATATTCAAAAATTTTTTTCAATCTTTTGCTATCGATTGGTGCAACAAAAAATATTTTCCAAAATACATAAAAAAATCAAATTTTCCATATTGATAGGAACAAAATTTCAAATAAGTCGAAAAAGTAAAGGGCTTCATATAAATTTTTAATTTTGATGAAAATGTATATGACTTAGGTACACCCTCATAGCACTTACGTTAAATTTCATATACACATATATGATATATATACACATAGTTATGCTCTTGTAGGCGCCCTAGCTCAGTGCGCCATGAAGAACGCAGTTACTCCTCGGATTACCACAAATTTGATATAAAAGCAGTAAGATAGGGTGGAACACACTCAACAAAACTGAAGGTATTTCAGTGAGTTTTTTTTTTCTTAAATAAAATGTTAAATATTCAATGAAGTTTTTTTTATTTAAAAAATTTTTTTTATCAAAATAATTTTTTTTAATTTTAATGAAGAACTACACTAATTAATACCCAAAAAAAAAAAAATATCTACTTACATTCACTTGCAGTTTATCAACATTCAACGATCGCTGACCAACAAGATTGGCGGCACTAACCACACACTGATGTTGCACTACTCACCTCACCGTGTTGTTGACCACTTAACCTGTTGTTGTCCGCCGCGGTCAGTCAGTCAGCCAGTCGGTCATTGTGCATTAATTCGTTTTTGGTGTAAAATTGCAGTTGCCATGAATGAACGCGTGAATTTTTTTTTCCTTCATTTTCTGCCTTTTAATTTTTGTGTAAAATTTGCATTTTGAGTGGCGGCAAGAAAACAACAGTCAGTCGTGTGCTGGTTACCGCCTACGCTGCCTACCTTTCGTTTCATTCATAAAAATCACTACAAACGTAAAGGCGCACATTAAACCAGAGTTGATGAAGCAAGATAGCGTTAGCGTAAGACAAAGAGAGTTGTATCGAGTGTATTAATACGAGGCGTATCATGAGTCGATCACGGTCTTGGCTTTATTACGTGATTTTTTATCTGTTTTGTTTTTGTTTTTTACTATAAAGTTCGCCCACCAACGTGAGGTGAGGTCAGATGCTTTAAATTTCAATTGATTCATTAGAATTTTTTTGCTTCAACTTAAAGAGATAATTGTTGGAGTAGTTGTTAGCTGAAGCTTAATTCATATAAAAATTAATATATCAAACTATTAAAGGTTATAATGGGGTCACTTCATGATGCGTTTAAGATTTCAGTAACATATTTGCATTGTTACAAAAGCATGTGGCTAGAATTTCAATTATCTAGAACAACGAACTTGGTTGCCATGAGTCTTTTGTGCCTGCCTAAATGAAGTTGTTTAGAAAAATATTCTTAATATAAATGAGATACTTAAGCAGTCAAAATAGTGAGGAAACTTTGAATAAACTAAAAAAAAATATGACCCAAAAACTAAACTAGAAATCTCCGAAGCCAAATTTCTGTAGTGGAGTACGTGATAAATCGTTTCAGCTCCGTTTTCAATAGCTCGGCTCATCGTATGCAACAACCTTTTTGGTTATTTGACTTTAGAATCTTGGTTCAAAAAACATACAAAATTCAGCTCATGCAAGAATTGAAGGCGGCCAATCTTCTGAAACATCAGCATTTCAGGCTTTGGACCAGTGGTGGGCATGGAAATCTAACGAAAGGGCTAAAAAACAACATCAAGCAACAACAAACAAAATTTTAAAGTTTTTTTGATGTCATTTCCAAATTTGCCAACAGCACAAAAATTGCACTACAAACAAAGACAATTGCTACAATAGTCAAAACACAATGCGGCGCCGTCGCATATGCCTTTGTGTTTTGTTTTTTGTTTTCATTTGAATTCAAGTTCAATTTTTTATCGCTTGCTTGTGTGTCGAATAACGGTGCGGGCAATGAGGGAGGATAGGGACACTACGTGCCCACCACTGCTTTGGACTATTGAAAAGTTTGAAGAAGATCCACTGTTTTAGACCAATTGCTCAATAATGAGACTCAATTCAGACTTCATGGTTACGACAATAAGTACCGTATTTGAGCTAAAAAGCAATCGAGAGTGGTGGAAGAGATGTCATTACATTCAGCCAAAACTACGCTTCGGTGTGGCTTATGAACTGGTGGAACCATCAGTTCATATTTTTTTCAAAAATGAGGTCGGTCGGAACGTAACGCCTATTACTGCGCTATAAAACAGACTACATACTTTCTGCCTGAGATTGGAGTTCTAAGTCTCGATGAAATTCGGTTTCAAGATGACGGCACTTCCTATCACATAGCCCGTAAAATCATGACTTTATTGTGAGATCATTTCGGTGAACATTCCAAATTTCACTCTTCCGGTTAATGAATTGTCCGCCTGATATCAAACCTCAAGATTTTTTTTTATGCAATTTTCATTCCAAAGCTTATACGGATAAGCCAGATATGATTGAGGAATTGAAAGCCAATATAAATCGAGTCATTCGCCAAATACCACTTGGAATGCTCGAACGTATCATACAAAATTGGATCTTCCGAATGGATCATGTAAGCCGCTTCAAAGAAATTATCTTTAAAAAATAAATGTCATGAAAGGGTTAATGTGTGTGTATATTATTTTATTTTAAATCAGTCCAATACAAATTAATCGTCATCAATCATATTTGTATTATCGACAGACATAGCGCCACTGCTGGTTGGTCGCTTAAACAAATATTTTTCTTAACTGGCGCTTTGAGGAAGAAGTTATGGTACTGTCTTTAAAAATTCGAGAAAATTTTCTATTGACTTTTACACACATAATGTCTTAAGGGTCGAAATATTGAGATTGGAACTTACATCTTTCCATATCTTTTCAGTAGCAACAAAATTACGTTCTACAGAAGAAGATGTTCCTGGCAAGCTTAAAATGAATTCGTTCATTCGAGAGAGTTCCATATATGGCACATTTTGAGTACTCATATGCTTAAAGATTTCTACACATCGGTCTTCTGTTTTCAGTTATTCTTTTCCCTATTCTAGAAAATTTGCTTGAATACAAAAATCAGTACAAAAAACAGTACAAAAAAGAGTAAAAATCAATACAAATTTACTAGCAACTAAGACAGCTACCAGACAGTACTGTACTGCTAAAAACAGTACATTTGGCAGCATTATGAATGATAATAAAGATTACTTGATAAAACTAAACTTTTTGATTTTCTTCCTTTAATTTTGGAAAAAGTACCACTAAATGAATCACACATTATTACCTTGCTATCCTTGTAGGAAATATAAAGGACACTATAAAAAAGTACAAATGTTGCTAGTGATAATACCCGTAGGTAAGCATTGAAGACAATGACAGTGACGTGACAGAAGAAACATCTAGAGGCATTAGATCATCTCCCCCGAAATTATTGCAGAGATTAACCTAAGGAATTTATTTAAATTTCGAAACATCCCCAGAAATGTAGAATTAGTTAGATTAAGTTAGTTTTGGCAAATTCCATGAATTTGTACATCGAAGCTTCGAATTTAAATGAATTTTTTTTAAATTTTTTGCTTTGTCTTAAACGATTTTGATACGTCAGAGAAATTGCTTAGATTTTCTGCACATTTTTTGTGTTGATATTTGAAACCTTAAGTTAACCTTTAAGTAAACTTTTATTGCAAAAGTCAACCAACAATAAAATTTGAAGGCGTTTATGTGGTGACGCCAGTCATAATGAACTTTGACAACACATCTGTCTGCAACAGCAGAATTTATTACCTTCAAACATGAGCTCAATGAGCTTCTGCTTTACTTATGATCTTACTCATATTTTATAATTAGCGTTTAAATGAGGCGGCTTTTTTTTCTATTTGTCTCACCTTTAAAGTCAAACATTTTATTGTCAATAATTCGTCTTGGTTGTGGCCGGAAATGTAGTATTAACATATTTATTAAATAAGCAATTTATTTTTGCTACCAATTTACTGTCACAATTAACAAGAAATTAATTACTGAACTGGTTAACTAAAATGTAAACACAATTTGTTTGGCAATAATTTTATGAATGAAATTTCGATAAATACGTTTAGCTGGAAAGAAAAAAATGCAAATTAAGCGCTTAGTAGCTGGCGTTTTCGAGAATTTAATGATGAATCAGTTACAAACGGAAGTTGTGTAGAAAAGAGTAAGAGAGGAGGCGCCAACATGAATGATGTGTTCGCACATAAACAAAGTTGATGTTTCATTTATTTTAAACGATTTTTTAAAATGTTTTACATAAAACATTTTTGTTTATGTTTAATGGGTTTAAGAGTGAAATTTATTTTACATAAATAAAGTTTTAGTGGAAAATTGTCTCAAGATACTTTATAATACCTTTAAGCTTTGAGAAAATTAAATGCGTAAAGGAACATGCGAGATTATCTTTAGGAAAATGTTTCTTTGATGTATTGCACAAAACTTTCATGGCATTGAAGTCATACAAGTTGCAGTAAGAAATTTTTGAAAATGCTGTGGTAACAAAAAATAACAGCTAAAGTCGATATGTGATGACAAAGCGAAACAGCATAAGTTGCATGTTCATACACAGTACTTATGTTGCTCTGCCTTGAAATCACAAATCCACTTTTACTACTATTTCTTGAGAGCACAAAATTGTTGCTTGATATTTTTAACTTTGTTCAAATGATTCGTAGGCAATACTGAACCATAAATGTCGTTTAATTTGAACGAGTTTGGCTGACGGACACGCCCACTCTCAATGCAATAAAACGATCAAATTGATTATAAAAAAGAATTTTGATACATTTAAATTATTATTAGTGTCCCCTATGACTAAAATTAATTTCATACCAAAAAGTAAATTAAAACTTTTACAAACTCTTTATTAAGAATGATTTCTTAAGCGTTTGGTTTTTGAAAACTTAAAAAAATATCAAAAATTTTGCAAAAAGGAATAAAATATTTATTTCGAGCAATACATCAATTTCTGCCATTTACTTTTTTAAAGAAAATTTTATGTAAATCTTGCCCGCGAATGCGTCTGAGGTGGTCCATCCGTAACAACTGTTCTTCAAGAGTTTTCAACTTTTTTCAACATTTTGCATATTGTTTCGAATTTTTCAACCTTATTCAACTTTTTCCGAGTTATTAAAACTCTTTCATCTTTTTCAACATTTTTCAACCTCTTTAGACCTCTTTGAACTTTTTTCAACATTTTCCATATTTTTCCGATTTTTTCAACCTTATTCAACTTTTTTCGAGTTATTCAACATTTTCCATATTTTTTCGACTTTTTCAACCTCTTTCAAGCTGTTTCAAGAGTTTTCAACTTTTTTCAACATTTTCCACATTCTTTCGAATTTTTCAACCTTATGCAACTTTTCCGAGTTATTCAAACTCTATCAACTTTTTCAACATTTTTCAACCTCTTTAGGCCTCTTTGAACTTTTTTCAACATTTTCAATATTTTTCCGCTTTTTTCAACCTTATTCAACTTTTTTCGAGTTATATAACATTTTCCATATTTTTTCGACTTTTTCAACCTCTTTCAAGCTGTTTCAACTGTTTTCAACTTTCTTCAACATTTTCCACGTTCTTTCGAATTTTTCAACCTCATGCAACTTTTTCCGAGTTATTCAAACTCTTTCAACTTTTTCAACATTTTTCAACCTCTTTCAACTTTTTTTCAACATTTTCCTTATTTTTTAGATTTTTTCAACTTTATTCAACTTATTCGAGTTATTCAATCTCTTTCAACATTTTACATATTTCTTCGACTTTTTCAACCTCTTTCAAAATTTTCGAGTTTATCAACCTCTTTCAACTTTTTTCAACATTTTCCATATTTGTTCGAATTTTTACGCCTTATTCAACGTTTTTCGAGTTTTTCAACACCTCTTTCAACATTTCTGAACAATTTCCATATTTTTTCGACTTTTTCACCTCATTCAACTTTTTTCGAGTTATTCAATTTCTTTCAACTTTTTCAACATTTTTCAACCTCTTTCAACTTTTCTCAACATTTTCCATATTTTTTCGAGTTTTTCAACCTTATTCAACTTTTTTCGAGTTATTCAATTTCTTTCAACTTTTTTCGACTTAAATTTTTTCGACTGCTTCAATTTCATTACACTTTTTTCGAGACTTTCAACCTCTTTCAATTTTCCTCAATATTTTCCATATTTTCTCGACTTTTTCAACCTCGTTCGACTTTTTTTCGAATTTTTTAAACTTCAAACTTTTTTGAGATTTTCAACTTTTTTCGAAGTTTTCAATTTTCTCTTTCAAATTTTTCAACACTTTTCATATATTATCGACTTTATCAGTTTTTTCACCTGTTTTAACCTCTCTCAATTTTTTTAACGTTTTCAACCTAATTCAAGTTTATTTGTATTTTTCAACATTTTCCATGTTATTTTGACTCTTTCAGCCTTATCACCTGTTTCAAAGTTTTTTGAAGTTTGTTCAGACTCTTCCATATTTTCCAACTTTTCGTACATTTTTTAACCTCTTTTGCCGTTTTACTACATTTTCCATATTTTATCAGTCTTTCATCTTTTTAAATATTTTCCATATCTTTCGACATCTGTATGTAACTTAAACTCATTTCACTTTTTCAACATATTGCATATTGTTTTCGACTTTCTAATCCTCAAAACAAAAAATCGAACTAGAATCGGTCTTTTGATACTTTATGATAAAATGGCAAATCTTGTTGAACATTTTTGGTGCTAACACATGTTATAAATCACGCGTAAAATGTCAAAAAACTTACACTGAAAAAACAAATAGCAAAAAAAATAACACGTTACTTACATAAAAATGTTTAAACTTTGTAAATTATAACATATTCACCACAATAATGGCTAAACTATTCTTTATTTAAACTATATCTAAGTACATATATGACTAATTTTCTATACAATTCATTTCTTAAGTTTCTAATCCATTATTGTTAATTTTTAAATTGCAAAAATTTCTACATAAAATTTAAAGAAACTTGTAAACTACCCCACTTATCTCGTACTTAAGCATATGCTACTTGCTTGTAATTTTTGAACAGAAAACACAAAACAAAGCGGCATGCAATACATACAGCACTGATGGCAATTTGTTAAAACCTAGCGCCCCCGCTAATGCCAACAGCAAAAAGATGTTGCAAAGTTTGTTGCAATTGCTGCAGCATCAGCAAACTTAAACTGAAACTCTTGGCATTTTTCTTAAAAAGTAAAAGCAAAAGAAAAAAATCCAAAAAAAAATTATTTACAACAAAAGAGCATGCAGCACATTTGTTGCACATGCAGGAAAACAATTTTGCACTCGCGTGTCACCCACACGTTGGCTGTCACAACAGCAACAGCAGCAATAACAACATTAGCAACAAATAATACGCGAACTCTTTTGATTTATTTGGTTACTCCTAAGCAATTTTTCTGCTTGCCGTAGAAAAGCAAAGATTTACGAAGAATTTCCCAACAACTGTGGGTTAGAAGAAAAATCGAATAACAGAAAACAGTTGCAAAGGACTTAAATAAAAGTAAACAATAAATAAAAAAAAGTCTAAAATAAACGGTGTACAATAAGCAGCTTTTATTGTTTTATGTTTACAATCACAAATCGATGCTGGCAACAACAGCAAACGATGTTGCTGGTTATTGATGCCCTGTGGCTTAATGGAGCTCTCGGTACAACTTTTTGATTAAACGGAGTAAGAGAAAATTATGAAATAAATTTTAAGTAAATAGAATTTTTTTCTAAAAAATTTGTACGCAGTAAACTTAACTCAAATTTCAATTCCCAAAAGTTCACATTGAACAATCGTATATTTGCTTTGTATTGTTCAATTAATCGCAATTTCCTTTTGAAATGCATAAATCTTTATTCCCGCATGCCTAAAAGCAGCAGCAAAAAAAAAATAAATAAAATTTTGTGCCGCTAAGCAGCAACATTTGCTGCACGAACAAAGGGATGCTTTTGGTGGTTTGCTGGCGAGTGAAATGCTTTTTTTTGGTCAATAAGCAACCAAAGCACAAACGGCACGCGTTTGCAATGAATTTTGGGTTATAGCATTTTGTAACAAAAGCAACTGCTATTATGGTGAGGATAATAACAATAGCAGCAGCAACAGCAACAACATCAGTAGCTTGGGCAACAACAAAATCGGCGCAAAACGCAAACAAAAGCAACCATATATTGATAGCAGCCTACAAATGCATACTAATTTGGTTGCGCTTACCGCTTACCGGCATTGGAATTCCAATGGGAGCTAGAAATTTGTATAAAAGTGGCAATATTGCTTCGCTACCTGCTGTTTTACTTATTACCGTGTTGCTCAAATAAGCGGCAGGTTAGCCAACAGCTGATTGGGGCTTGTTGCATTTGCTGACCATACCGCTGTAATGTGTTGGCAATTAATTAATTGTTGCAATGAGGCTATAAAATCGGAAATGTTTAAGAATTTAATCGTACCTATGGCCACGATCTCCATTTTGAAGGAATCAGAAATTAAGCAAATTAGTATAGCATTTTTTATGCAAATGTTACATTGCGCCTGAAAAGGGCATCATAGCTTGGATTTTCTGAAGCGGCCATTGTTTAAAATTGAAATTTTCAAAAACTATATAGAGCTAAATAAAATATATATGACACGTAATTTCTTAATTATATCAAAGCATTAGTGGTAAATTTGTCTACTTGCCGAATTCTGCTCACTCTTCGTCTGGCTGGAGCTTTTACTGGTTTGCACCATTATACAAAGTTTCATTTCATTCTGTTGTTACATGACATAGTCTTATCGATGGGTGGAGCCACTCCTATTTTTTTATCGTACCCCCTTTTTTCTTAGTTGCTGCTTCTTAAGTTTTCATCCATGTGCAAAGTAAGTTACTTTCGAAAACCCTTCCCATAACCTTTTAAGATGACATAAAGTCTTGCCTCTACGCCATTTTTTTGGGGTTTATTATGAAGCTTCAAACTAAGTTTCTTCATTAAATCCAGTACTTTCCATAGAGTATGCCGGTTATATAAAAAACTCATAAGTTGCGTAGTAGTTCCGTACTATTTCATGCTATATATTGCGGAGCAACACTTAAGGGTATGTTAAAATTCTTATTTATTTGTTTACATTTTAATACAAGCCACAAACCAAGGTCTTTAGAAAAAAACATAATACGCCCTATAAAAGAATAAATATGTTTGTCTTAATAAGAGAAACTTAATACAAAACAAAATTTCTAGAAAAACGCAAAATAATTTATGGAACATAAATTGCAATAAAATACCACAATATATTGCGAGCGAAAACAAAAAAGTCACACACCAACGGAAAGAGACATTGGCAATTAAATTAATCAAATGATCACTCAAAAGCCCCCACACGCAAACAACTTTGGCCAAAATCAATACAACGTCTCGTAGATAAATAAAACTTTAAATTATGGACTTGCAAAACGTTTGCACATGCGCTTAGGCAGAAAAACAAAAAAAAAACATAGTTAATCATTACTAAAAATCAAATGAGGAAGTGGTGAATTATACGGAAAGCCCGCAGGTGAATTATTATGAGTAGGGATATAACTCTGTCGCCAGCCAAGTCACTGGCTTAAGCTTAAGTGTTAACAAAAAATTAAAAAAACTTAATAAATAAATAGATAAACTCATATGAGCATTTTATGATAGCAAAATATATTTGAACAAATTATTTCATGGCGTAGTTAATCAAGCGAAAAAATATATTCGAGATTTGGCTTGAAAGAAACCAAAATTTGAGTGGTATAAAAAAATTAATTTTTAATAATAACTAAATTGCCTCAAAGCGGGAATAATCGCATTGCATTCTCAGCAGCCTTTGAGTCGACAAAAGCATTGAAAACATTTTTGCGAATTATACAAAAACTGTATTTTTTTGTGAACATTTTTGTTCACTTAGTACAAGACATAACATGAATATTCGCTTAGCATCAATAATTAAAAAAAAAAACAAAATTTTGCTTTACATGTCAAAAAGCTTATAGTTCGCAACAACTTTTTCGCTAATTTAGCTATGAATGTTTAAAGGGCTGCTGAGCATAGCACATTGTTATAACAGCCAATTATTGAAAAATTCCCTGAAAGTAAGTGCCTTCTAATTGAAACATTTGCTTAGTCTACAAAAAAAAAAAGTTGAAGATTAGAGTAATCACATTGAATCATCAGCAGCCCTTGAGTCGACAAAAGCATTGAAAGCATTTTTGCGAATTATACAAAACATTAACTTTTTTTTAGAAATTTTTATAAAATTAGTACGAAGGCCCAACATACACTATAAAGTATTCGCTTAGCATCAAGAATTGAAAAAAAAACAAAATTTTGCTTTACATGTCAAAAGCTTATAGTTCACCACAACTTTTTCGCTCATTTTGCTATGAATATCTAAAAGGCTGCTGTCATTGTTATAACAGCCAATTATTTGCAAAATTCCCTGAAAGTAAGTGGCTTCTAATTAAAACATTTTCTAAGTCCACAAAAAAAAAAAAAAAACGTTCTTCTAAATTATTGCTGTTGTTTGCCGTTTTCGGTTTGGTGTCAACAATTTTTATGTTGTCGCTTAATTAGTTTTAATTTGGTAAAATGTTCAAATTTTGTCAATTTTCACATAAATACATAGTAAATGCAATAATAATGTTTGCCTTAATTCTATGTTGCTGCTGTTGTTGTTATTATTGTGGTTTCTGTCACTTGTCGGTCTGTCTGTCTGTCTATCTGTCTATATGACTTAAGAAATTCAAGTAAGAATTCCATATTAAGACATCTTACTTTAGTTTAAGTTCGGTGTTTTTTTTTTCATTTTTTATTTTAATATTGTACCGCCGCCACTCTAATAGACGGTTACAAGTTGATGTGTCGCGTGTACCTTGATTTGGTTTTGTAAGCCAAAATCGAAAGCACTAGAAAAAGAGGGACAAGAAAATTATTTTTCTACAACGATAATTTGTGAACCATTAAATGTAGGAAAAATTTACAGAGGTGGGCAATTTTATATTCAAATTTTTTTTGAATGTTTTGTGATATATTTAAAAAAAAAAAATTAAATAATTTTTTTATTTTAATCAAAATCTTTTAATTTAAATGCATATATTATCAATTTAATGATAATTATACTTTATAAAATCCAGGATTGCCTAGATCATCACATTATTCAATTGATCTTAAAGTGTATATTTTCAATTCCTAACTTTGTTATTTCCGTAACTATGAGAATCGTTATGGAAAGTTCTGGGCATGTACTGCAGTTCGTATGCGGACTCTGAACATAAAATTCGATATTTAGATGAAAACTCGATATAAGAGCTTTAAATTTCAACTTCTCTTTAGAAATTTATGAAGTTCATTTTTTGGTTCCCTCTGAAATTTTGATTTTAATTCGAAATCGAAAATTTATTAAAAATTTTGATACTCATTTGAAATATAGACTCCTTCTTAAAAAATGAACACTGAGTTGATCTTTGGGTACCTTTTGACTGATTTTTAATATTAAAACTCCTACTTGGAACTTATGGTCCTTAAGCCTTCTAATCGAAGTATAGCTCCAACGTAAAACATTGACTTCGACTTGAAACTTAACTTTCTGTTTGAAATAATGTTTCTTACTAATTACAAAGACTCCATGTTGATATTATGACTCTATTTGAAATGGAGACTCCTACTTGGAAAATAGACATCGGATTATACTTCGAGCATCTTTTTGAAATGCTGACTCAAGCAGAAATTTTTACTCCTACTTGATATTAAATATTCTACTTGAAGTATAACTCCTTCTTGAAACTTAACCTTCAGCTTGAATTAATTACTCCCACTTGATGGAGAGACACGTGAAACTTAAACTGCTTGTTATAATCAGGCTATTGCTTGAAGTTAGCTAGCTACTTGGACATAAAACTCCTGGTTGAAACTATAGCTCCTAATTATATATGACTCCTCCTTTGAACTTATGCTTTGCCCAGAATTGGGACGGGGTCGGGAAAGTGGTGACGATTATAAAAATTATAACATATTTGACGACGAGTACCCGTCGATTTAGAACAGTGGTCGGCACCCCATATGCTAGCAAGCAAACGAAGAGCTTAAGCGAGAGTAAGCAAACTACAAACTGAGCTTGTTATTTCGTTAATGCACTGCAAAAATGTTTGAAATCCAATGGCAAAATAGATATTTTTTGTCGAACATTTGTTTGGCAATGCGCAATGCTTAATATGTAAGCGAGCTTTAGGGATAGTTAATAGATTTTATATACAAAAGCATTTTATAGCTAAAACTCAACTCCTGAAATAAGAAATCACATGGAGTGTAAACAGCAAAACGAGCAAACATTTTTGTCAGTGCTTGTAGCTAAGTCATTTCTCTCTCTTGTGAGCGTAAGAAAATATTTGAAATTTGCGCTCTGCCGACCACTGATTTAGAATTAATTCTATTTTTACGTCGGATCAGTGTTGCATTTCTAATGTATTAAAATTTGTCACTCTCTTTTCCCATACGATTTTCTCAGCAAAATTAATTGTTTACAAATTTTGTTTTTGTCTCTCTCTCACAATCTTTTCTCATATGATTCTCTTACAAGAACATAAGTTTGTAGTTTCAATTTGAAGTGAGTGAAAAGCAGTCGTCCGCCGCAATTGTGTTCATTCAATTGATTTTCCGACTGGTTGTTTTTTTTTTTTTGACAGCATGTAATCGTCACCGCTTTCCCGACCCTGTCCCAATTCTGTTCAAAGCATTATACTCCAATTTGAAAATATAATTCTTAAGTTCCTGTTTAGACATATGACTTTAAATGTTACTCCCACTTGATGTCTAGAATTGTGATTCCTACTTACATGACTTATTGACTCCTACTTCAAAGTCTTATTGTGACTTGGAATTGAGACTCTATGTAATTTGAAGTATATACAGCCAATTTAAGGCTTCTATCTAAAAACATTTGAAATCATACACGAAATTAGGTCATTGACATGGACTTGAATTTTATGTAAAAAAGAGACAAAACTTTTTTAAACAAAAAATTGAAAAGCAAAGTTTGTCTAAAATGTTCAATTTTTGCTGAGTTTCATAAGAAAATAACAACAAAAATTTGTTCCCTTTCACAAGAGTTATTTTTGAGGAATATTTTTTTTTTTTTATTTTGCGTCATTGATAATATTATACATCTGTTTATTCTGATCTATCTAACATTTTGTATATACTGTTTTAATCGAATATTTATATGCTATGATATCATAAGGGAATTATGACCGTTTCTTGGATTTTCATCTAAAAACAATTTGTTATAGCTATGTACTTCCGGTGAAGGACATTGTGAACTTGGCTTAAAACATTTTCATAAACGATTTTATTCTTAAGTTTCCAACGGACCTAGTACTTTAGAAGCCTTTAATAGTGTCGAACTTCAAACAGCCGTCATGGCAAATCCGAAAAAAATCTGTAAGGTACTTGACTTGAAAGTTTGAAGCTTTCATAACAATTATAAGGTGATTGGAATGAACAATTTAAGAAACACAATTTTTTTCGATCATCAATATTTCGATAATATTTTTTATATGCTTGACCCTAGTTCCTCCATCAATTTTATACGATCTGAAACATTTTTGTGTTGATAAATGTATAGTATCTTTTAGAAGAAACAAATATGTACTTTGAAAATCACTGGAAGTCTGAATGTATGTGATACTTCAGATTGGGCTCTAAAAATGTATGCCTTCATCTTATCGCTTACGATAATAGTAATGGTTTTGGCGCAAAACTGTTTATTCCAATAACCAGCAGATTCAATTCCATCAGCTATTGTGTTTACCTAATCAGACATTTTTATCCAATTTCAACGAAAAACGCAATTTACAAGAGGTCAATTGAAGCCACCATAATAAAGCTTTTGCCTATATGAACTCAACATTTTTGGCAGAAAGCATACTAAGCCACTGCATCAAAGTTATCCAAGTTGCCCATAGTTGCCTTTAATTTACTTGTACGAACAAATTGCATTCGTTGAGTTGATTTGCACACAAAAAAAAATTACAATTTCAAATTTGGTTGGTGAATTTGTTTAAAATGCTTACTATGCCATGCCGTTTATTTTGTCAACAGAACAAGAGCAACAACAGCAAAAACAACGATGTCGATGACGTTGTCAACAACTACTTTTGGCCAGGGCAAAAATTGGATTAGCACTTGTAACCAACTGCATTGACATTATGTTGTTGGCTTTTTTTTTCCTTTTTTATTTAAAATTTAAGAGCAGAAGCAAATTATTTCAGCATAAAATGCAATACGCGCGCACGCTCGACTACAAAATAACTCGCAAGGACAAACAACGGCGCCAAATACAGCGACGCATGCGCAAATCATTTAAATTGAAAAATCAAAATTAAGATTGAGAGCTTAAGCAAGCAGTAAGAGGAGAAAAAAAAAACATTAAGGGGATAAATAAAATAATTGATATAAATGCTAATAATTTAAATGAAGCACAGCGACAGTAAATGAATCAGTAACTGGCAGGCAGACAGAAAATGTTCGAAAGAATATGATAAGTTTAATCAGACATGAGCGAGATAATTGAACTTTGGCTTCAGAGTGCATTTTTTTTTCGCTTTCTAATGCTAAGCATTACTTTTGATGAAGGTTTGAAGCTGAGACCAAGAACACTTGCACTAGGACCATTCTGAAAGGCATATTCTTTCCGATATCTTCAATGCTATTCTGTAACTATGAAGGTACACTGTTTTTTAAGTCAAGTATTTTTTGCAGTTTTTCGGCAGTGAGTTGTGTAGTAATGATTTTTCTGAAACCAAAATCCTTATGCTTTTTTCAATCCAGAGAACCCAATGATGCAGTATAAAAACTTTCTTTATGAATATTCAAATCCATTACTTAGCAACGCCACTTCTTTTAGGTTGAAATCCATGAAAGTTTGTGATTGAGATAATAACTGAACCCTAACGTACGATCTTCAATACACGATATTATCAATTTATACATTTTAAACTTGAGCTTTTTACTAATATTTAAAGAATAATTAATTAAGATTATAAGCGGCTTTTTGTAACTAGTCTTTAACAGACAATGTCATACTTTAGAATTAGTAAGCTTCTAATCGAAAAAAAAAGCAATCATTCAAAATATTCACTTCTCAATTCAAATCGGTGTTATCCGAAACCTTTTGACAGTGAGATTATTTTCTCAGAGATTCGAGGATTACTTTTTCATACGTTTTTTGCTGTTTTGAATTGCAGTTGGCCTTATGTCGTAAATCATGGCAATATATTTCTAAACTTAGCCAACAAAGTTCATTAAAAAATATCGTAAGCAAAAATAGGAGTCTGAATCAGTGATGCGCATTTGGGTTTTGTGAAAATGTACTGAATTTAGACTTTAAATGTACTTTTAAGAGGCCAAATGTACTTTTTAGTCTTCCAAACCCAATTTGACTGAAATGTACAAAAAAAAAAGGTCCTCACTTTTAACATCTCAAAAACCCTACGAAACTGAGATATATTTCACATTAAATTATAAAATCTACACATTGCGATTACTTTAGTTTGATTTACTAAATAAAAAATATGATAATTATTACTCGTTTAAAAGGTAATTGTTATAAGACTATAATACATTGCGATAATTTAATAATTTTAATTTTTTCTTTTTACTTAAAAAATATAAAAGGTTATTATTATAAATTGTCCAAATGTACCGAAAATGTACTGAAAATGTGCTGAAAATTCGCCAAATGTACTAAAAATGGAGCAAATGTACCGAATGTACTGAAAACTTGTCGAATGTACTGACCACGACTTTTCAGGACGTAAATTTACGGAAAAAAATACTAATGTACTAAAAATGCCATCACTAGCTGAATATCTATTGCTACAAGGACATTTTTTGAAGAAATTTTGAAACTCAAGATGGATTTGCCGCAAAGTTACGGCCGTTTTTTGGATTGCTAGAGTATGTAAAATATCATTGCTTGATTGATAAGAATCTTTGCTGCGTTCTTGTTCAAAGGCAATATGCCGTGCAGAAAATGCTTGTCTATCACAAAGGACTCGCTATATACTCGTTTATCTGAGTATTCCTAAGGTTCCTCACAGTTGTCCAATGGTTCAATGACAGAAATGAATAATCTCGATACTTTTAAATCTTTAATCGATTACTTTTAATCTCTGTACTCAAAAGTGTTCTAGATATGGTATCAAAAACAACAAATGCCATAAGAAAAAGAAATAACAGATAACACTAGTAGTTTACACTCAAAATGTTCCATTGATAAGAGGTCAATTTTCTTATGTAAATTTTCCTTCTGAGTTCGAAAATGAAAATGAAAATTTTTTGAATGGTACAGTTTTCGAGATATTGTAGTTTTTTCTCTTTTTCGACCTCTTTTCACTTTAAAATTCATATGTTGAGCTAGAAATGTTCAATTTTCTTATTCTTAGTGCCAAAATAAAGATAATAAAATGATAAAGAAACATGTGTGATTACATTTTTATTAAAAAAGTGGTCCTAAAGATATAGCTGAAAACATGCAAGATTTTAAGAAAAATCAAATTTTACATTTGATTCTGTTGCCACGAAAAAATAGAAATAAAATAAAAAAAAAATATTATATAATCTTTAAGCTTAAAATCGACGTTGAAAATAATCGAACAAAAAATTTAAAAAAAATAAATTTTCAAAATTCGTGTTTTTAATGAATTCGAATTTTGTAAAATTATTTTAAAAAAATAAAAAGAAAGACTTTTCAAACACTTTTCTTAAGCTGTGACGAAGTTCGCGATTTTTTAAGCTCTTCATTATTTTCAGTCTTTTTGCGACTTTGTAGGACTTATACGGTTTGCTTATCATTCACTTAGCGACTTGTTAGTTTTTCCAAATCTTTCCTTAAGTCTTTTCATAGTCTTAGAAATACTTTAAGTATATACATAATTTTAATATTATTATTATCTAAGATCTTATGCAAGTCTAAATGTCTCATGTTTTTAGTGATTTTTTAGTTATCGTGTGATTTTTTAATCCTGCTGAAAATCTTTTGTTATTCTGTAATTTTTTTTTTCATCGTGCATTTTTAAAATTTTTCTTGACTTTTTAAGTATTTCTGCGACTGTCATGTCTTTTTGTGATAATATTATACAATTTTTTATACCTTCTCTGGCTATTTAGACCAGATATATATACTTATCATTCAGTCTTTCTGTGACTTGCTCAATATTTTTCGATATAAGTATTCAACATATATCGACTTTTTCAAGATTTTTAAAATTTCTCGTTATTATTTATTATTATATATAGTATATGAGCAAATTTTTCACAATTTTTCTAATTCTTCAAAATTTGACATTTTTTTTTTAATTTACTTTCGACTTTTTTACAAAAATTTTCGATTTTTTCAATAGTTCATTAACTTTTTTCGAGTGATTAAGCGTTTTCCAACTTTCTTAATATATGTATGTAAGTATTTATATCATATTTTTCAATATTTTTCGAACTTCTCTCCACTTTATGATCTTCCCAACACTTTTAAACTATAGCATTTATCTTGACTTTGTCTACACTTACCAATTTTCTCACTTTTCCGCATAAACTTTTCGACTTTTTAACATTTTTGACTCTTTCAAAAGAGTCACATTTTTCATAATGTTTTCCCTCAATATTTTTCAAATTTTTGAGCTCTAAAAACTTTCACAATTTTTTAAGGACTTTTGAAAATTTTTCGAACTGTTAGTTTTTTGATTTTGTTAATTTTTCTCGATTAATATGAAATTTTCTATAATAACACAACGAAACGTCATTAAGTTTATACCGAGAATTATTTATAAAAATTTTTTTTTTTAAATTTCTTATTAGTCCTTCAAAACTGTTACTTACTACTAGTCCAATTTTTACCAAATTATTTTTCTTACAATCTAAATTTTATTGCGTGTACCATATGCGGGTGTTGCATTGCAATCTGATGGCTGCTGCTAAAAAATAAATAAAAAATGAAACACATCAATGATAAAGTTCAAAAGTTCAGACAACGTTGATTTTGTTTTATGAGATTTAAATTGATTTCAAATTTTTTTTTTCAAAAAATGCAATCATTGTTAAGTATCACTTCAGAAACTATTTGAAATGATGTATCTATTTTTATAAATTGACGTAATGTGTTCGCGCGAAAATTGCTGCTGCTGTCGGCCGCAACATTTTTAAAGTTATGTCATTTGTTGCCGTAATTTGGTTTGCGTTCTCAAATTGCCACATGATATGCCAATTTAGTGCCAAAAGTGGTCATGCAGCAGCGTTGTTGGTTGCGTGTTGAAAATTATGCTCCAACGCATTTTCATGTAGGTGCTGGAGAAAATTGCGCACCAAACACCTTACGCGTCGATAATGCGTTGTATGAATCATTTGGTTAATGACAATGCTACGGAAAAAATGTTTGTTGATAAACATTGCATTTTACATCGTTGTTACTACATAAAACTAACAATTAGGAAAAAAAATATTTATTAATTTTTATGCTAAAAATTTATCGTTTTTAAACTTTTATTTTTCCCACTCTAATGTCTGCTAAATAATTTGTAGAATTTTAATTGAAAATTTTACTACACTACTAAGGCAAATCAATAATCGCACCCATAGTTGACGATATGTGCGCTCAACTTGTGGCTGTCATGTCGCGCGCATGTTGCTGTCTGTCAGCATGGAGATTTTTCATATGACTTTTAGATCTACAGCTTAACAAAAAGGCCTGTCAAAAGCGACAAATTAGCTTATGAAATAATTAATTGATGCGTTACAGCAAAGAATTTTTTTTTCTGTTTTGTATTTTTTAATTCAAACATATTGACTTTAAGTCAAAAAGTGTCAGTTAGATATATAAACCGACAGAATCACTTTGTTGAATCCAATGGGCTGCATACACATGGCGACATACGCATCACTGAGCATGAATCACATTTAATCGGGGGTACGTAAAATTGTGGCATAACTAATC
Organism: Tricholauxania praeusta; assembly: GCA_949775025.1. NCBI lineage: Eukaryota > Metazoa > Arthropoda > Insecta > Diptera > Lauxaniidae > Tricholauxania > Tricholauxania praeusta. Next base: position 158,122,445 of record OX459029.1, read on the forward strand.
AATTATGGAAGTGCTTTTCCAAAGGCGCTTTTGTAAGCCAATGAAAATTGTCTTTATTTTTGTTTTCTCAACTAATTATTAAAGGTATTTTAACACAGTTTACACACGATTAGTTTTATATGTTTAACCTATTTGAAATTATGTTTTGTCGTTAGATGTTTTAGGGTGGCAGATTTTTGAAAAAAAAAACCCACAAAAAGTTTGCTTAAATTTTTGAATTATTGACATCTAGCATTCGTCCTTAGGTACATTTTATCATCCAATTATAGAGTTTAAAAAAGTAACTTGTATCAACAATTTTGATTTTTGATGTGTAAACATCTTATTGAAGAAACTCTATGCTAAAGTTAATTGCCTGCAATGTAACATGTTAACCTGACGCTTGATTTATATGCTAGATTTTAAGCATTTTTTTTTTTTTTTTTTTTGTATTGGTCAACATTGTTTTTGACATTGTTTAAGACTTATTCACCTTCTTTTTCTACTTTATCAACATATTTTGATTTTTACAGCATTCTTCGAATTTATCAACATTTTTCCACAACATGTTTAATTTTTATCTACATTTTTCGACTTCATCAACATGATTCGATTTTATCAACATTTTTCGACTTATTCAACAAGTTTCGCTTTTATCACCATTTTCCACTTTATAAACATTTTTCGAAAACATGTTTTATTTTTATCAACATTTTTCGACTTCATCAACAAGTTTCGCTTTTATCAATAATTTTTGACTTCTTCAACATTTTTCGACAGCATGTTTTTTTGCATCAACATTTTTCGACTTCATCAACAAGTTTCGTATTTATCAACATTTTTCGACTTTTTCAACATTTTTCGACAACATGTTTTGTTTGTATCAACATTTTTCGACTTCTGCAACAAGTTTCGCTGTTATCATAATTTTTCCACTTTATCAACATTTTTCGACTTTTTCAACATATTTCATCTTTTCTTTGGTAATTTTCGTTTTCTTCAACATTTTTCGAATTTTCTAACATATTTCGACAAGTTCAACATTTTTCCAATTTTTAGCCATCTACAAACTTTTCAACACTTTATCAGTTTGCTCAATTTTTAAAAAATTTTATCAGAAATTTTAAGACCTCAGGAGTTTGTTTTTTATCAACTAACAACATTGTAGAAAAATGTTTGATAGACGGAGATTAAATATATATTTTCTTCAAAGAATATTTACAAATATCTATCACGTCATATAAGTTTTCCGTCAACACACTCAAAGTTACGAATTTTACATGAAAAAAAATATGCAAAAGTGTGCATTTCGAAGGGCTTTTGATGCGCTGAGTTGGAATCTGACCTTCAATTTCATGTACTATATGCACTTTTTTGAGATATTTGCCTGGAAATCTCTTTAAGCCCCAAAGTCTTCGATTGTTACTATATTATTTTTTTATATAAAATATATGAAGAATTAACAGTCACTAAAAAAGACCGATGTTCTTGTAAATTTACAAATCGATCAATGCTTTTTCTTAAACATCATAAAAAGACAACAGACTGATTCGAAGGAACCTATGTATGAGAAATTCAATGAATTTTTTTGAAATTCACACAATCCACAACTAAGTTTGGAGATTGATACAAAAATTGTATAATACCATCAGTCAGTTGCCTTAATCAATTATATACCAAAATTGATATAAACTTTGAAATATTTTCCTCAAAAAACTTCCAGAAATTTATCTTGGTTTCAGAGGAAAGCCTAGCAAAATTTATGGGACAAACCAAAAGGTATCAGTATCAAAATAAGAGACACTGCATCACTTGGTATAGGATTGAAACGACAATTTTTTGAACTCAAACCTTACGAAGATTATAACTTTTTATAAATTGAATTGATGATTTTCCCCGCTAGTAAGATAAAGTGCCTTTCGCAGTTGACAATTTGTATGTGTCGGTGAATATCAAAAACGCATATGTCCTGCCATAAGATTAATTATATAAATTTGAATTTATTTCGTTTTATCTGTATAACAGAAAAGGACTTAGGCAATTTTGAAACTTATCGACATATATGTAACTTTGAAAATCTTTTCAGCTTTCTCAAGTTATCACTCACTTATATCCTAACAACTGTCATCCATTACTCTTAAGTATATTTTTTAAATGCCACCCTGGCAACGATATATTTTCGTATTACTTAGCTACAGTATATTTATTGATCTTCATGTGGAAATGATCGATTTGATCGCTTGCTTAAGTCATTTTTTTCCACTATGTCTGTATATATTTATGTATACATGTATGTATATTTGTATATACTTTGTGTAGTGGCATAAATTATATGCAGCATAGATACGAACAATTTGTTAGGGATTAAAATGCTACACTTTTTTTTTTTTTGTTCATTTAAAATAACAAATCTTTATCTTTTAAGTTAAATGTTACTGTCTGTTTTGGTTGTCTTCATAAGACGGTATTTTCATTATGACGTCAATAGCTTATTGCTTGCATATTTGTTGCTGTTATTGTGCGCTTAAATGGCACTATTTATTTTATTCTATTTAAATTATATTGAGCGTCGTAAATTTATTGCTGCTGTGTTCATTAATCAAATGTTGGAAGCACAGAATTTATGTCACAGAGTATTTAATTTAATTTTTTATGATTTCATTTTGTTGATCAATCTTTTGATACGATTCATATGATCTCATTGAAACACTGTGAGAAATAATTGGTTGCAAATAAAGTTGTCGAAAGAAAAATTTTCAGAGATAGTAAAAATCATATGTCCAATTATTTTTCATATATGTATGAGGGCAGTCAGTAGCTAGGAGGGGCCGAGACAGAACTCTTTCAAAATTTTTCGACTTCTTCAAGATTTTTTCAACACTTTCGACTTCTTCAACTTGTTTTCAGTATTTCTGATTTTATGCAACATTTTTCGGTCTTATCAACATTTTTCATAGCTTGCAACATTTTACGACTCTTTCAACAATGTTTAGTAATATTTCGAATTACATGTCACGAATGCTTGCAGTTATCACATTTTTTTGTTAAGTGTATCAACATCACAAATATTAATAGTAATAGATCGTAATTCCTTAATGTAATTAATTTAAACACTTAAGACGTTAAGGCAAACTGGACAAGACAAGATCAATTATATACCAAAGTTATTGTATTATTAGTTTTGTTATTGCAGCTACTATTTAACTTATTTTTATTATCATTATTATTATTACCATTATATTGTTGTAAATTTTTCCTCAATTATTATTGTTATTGTTGCTTTATAATTTTGTTTGCCTCATAGCAATTGAACAACATTTATCATTGAATGTAGTATTTACGAGTTAGTAGTATTTCTTCAGGCAGTTAACAAAAATTGAACAAAAGAAAGAAAAAAAAACACACATTATTCGATAGCAATTGCAATTATTATTGTTGTTGTTGTAATTAGATATAATTTACAACAACAGTCAACAACAAATTATATATCACACATTAACTTGAAAAGTTCAAATTGCCACCCACATGTGTTGATTTGTTATTTCGATTATTGGCGTTTAAATTGTACTTTCATAGGGGCGATTGGAGTCGTTTTCAAAAAAATATAAAGGGCTCTTCAATTGAACTGTAAAATGTTGCTGCCGTTAAGCCAGCTTATAAGGGTGTGAGAGCATTTTTTGCTTAGTGCGTCTGAAAAATTGGCATATGCTATAGATTGCAAACTTATCAGTCGTTAAATATGTTCAAGAAAGTATATATCGAATTTTTATGAAAAAAATTCGTTGGTTTTTTCATGGTGGACAGTCCTAGGATAGTTTTGATGCCATGAAAATTAAAATTTTGACGATCTCAACACTTGTCCGTGAATGGTATGAATTCTTCATCTAGTGTCTCATCGAAATTATAAAGGGCTAAGGCAGATATAATATACTTATATTGATCATACAATTTGAAAATAAGATATATTACAAACATTGGCCTTCCGCTCTTTATAAAAAAATAATGAAAAGTTAAGTCTCTAGAGCATTTTGAAGTTTCAGCAGCTCTTTTGAACTTGGGGATCAAAATAAAGACATACTGGCATATTTTAATTCCGTTTTGGATTTGCTTTGAAATGGCATTGAAATTCGAAATCTATTCCAAGATCATACAAAAATAGAAAGTCCGTCAAATTATCAGCTCATATTCGAAGTTTAAAATATATCCATGAAAATTCAAACCATTAGACTTAGAAGAGCTATGAGCTATTAACATTCAAGTTCGGACTTCAATTCCACTTCCGAATTAAATCGAAATCAATACAGGCCTGATGCATTTTGCTTTGGGCTTAGGATCCTTTTTGTCAATATATTTTTTCAAGACCAAAGCCATGAAGAATAATCAAAGTCTAAGTTTTTTGTCTCTGTTGTTATATTCAATTACAACACACATCCGCTTATGCTCCCATCTACACTACAGCTCTTTTTGTGTATGATTCCAATTCAGCGACATTAAATCGAAATAAACGACCTCCCAGTGGCAGGTGTAGCTAGACAACACGTTCCTATTTGTAAGTTTTTCTATATTTTTTTATAAATGCTTTTAAAAGTGAGACAACTGTAGTCTAAGAAAATTACAATTGCAACAATAGCACTGATCTTGTCTGTTGATAAAGAAAACAGCAGTACGTGATTTGCATTGGCGATATAAATCGCGCCCTACATCAATCACGATGAGTATCGATAAGCAATGATAAATTGGAATCATATAGATAGCAAATGATTTATGCTCAATTAAAATCGATGTAATTTTCTGCTGAACGACTTACACAATTCATGCAAAAATTGATTTCTTAGATCAGGAGGACTATAATTTCTGTGTTTCTTTTCTTAAACTGCAAGTGTGGAATACAAGGACTTTTGAGAAACGAGCGTTCAAGTATTGAATTTTTAGAAAATATATACCTACATATCCCAGCGGCAAATTGATAAAGTGCTCTGATTTTTCATGTATGAAAAGCTATTTTGTATGTTTCATAAATGAAATCGTTACTATGATATTTTGTTTATTTGCTTGCTGGCTGCCTGGTTTGTATATGAAGCTGTAGGCAGTCTGCTTGCTAGCTGCCTGCTTTGTATATGAAGCAGTTTGCTTGCTGGCTGCTTGCTTCGTATGTAGAGATGTAGGCAACTCACAGGCACTTAGTAAGCGATGTTTGAAGGCAATCTGCCTTTCGTTTGGTACACATTGTATACAGAGATGTAGGCAAGCTGCCTACAAAGCGGAATTAACAATTGTGGCTGGAGTTGTAAGCATTACTGCCTTCAATGAGTATAACTATTCATCGATGTTGTTTATAACATATTTGCCGCTGAGATATTCAGACTTTTCTAAGCTTCGTGAGAATTTTTTCTCGAAGGCATGGCGGTATTTTTTTGTAATTTTATAAATTGTATTCACACGAAAAACTAAATTGTTGGAATTCTAAGCGTAAGTTATTCAAATAAGATTGCTGTTTCGTTTTTAAACTGGAAAATGTTGAAAAGTCTTATAAAATAACTCTTATTCTGCACGTTTTTAAAATGATATTTCGAGCTAAAACAATTAGAACTTTTCTTTGTTCAAACAAAAATTATTGCATTTCTTGCTATATCGTTTCTAATGTTGAAAATATATTTGATTTATGCCATTCAAAGATAAATTAAAGGTCAAAAAAAGGATTTTGTAAACATTTTTCTTTAAAACATCACAATATAACAGAATAGATATTTCTTTTCCAATTAACTTTTAAATAAAACAAGTAAAAATATTATCTAATCCTACACCGCTTTAACTGTTAAAGTGCGCCTAAGTCTTAAATTTGCAATAAAAAAATATTTTTTCCACAATACTTACATTGAATTTATCAACATTTACTTAGACAGCTGGAAGTTGCCTTACTCCCTTCTCGAAATTCGCCAAATTTTTGTTTGATCCTTGGCCGAAGCATTGTGTGTCTTTCTGTGAAATTTGAACTCACCAAAAAGTTCTCTCAATGTAATGTTTTGAAGCCATTCTTTCTATGAAGACTGTCATGCCAACTTAGTTCGACAAGCTCTTTGACGGAGCCTTTCCGAATCATTTTAACTCTTTGCGTGAAATTTGGTTCCATTGCCTTAAATCTTTCACTCAGAATAGCATTTTGAAGTTTTCGTTAGCATGGGAAGTGCCACGCCCTCTCGTCGAAATTCGCCAACTTGTTTTTCAGAGCTATTTGGTTACACTACCTCAAACATCTCACTGAATATAGCTTTTTAAATGTTTTACCTGTATGGGAGTCGACTGATTTTGCTGTATTCATCGTGAAGTGAAATAATAGTGGTATTCAACTAAGCGCGCAAGTTCTCCATTTATGCAAATAGGCAATTTTGCGCGGTGTATTTCACGAACACCGCTTCGAATATTTTGTGTAATTTGTGGCAGTTGATGGGCATGTCATTTTCTTGTGAGAGAATCGTACGGAAAAAGAGAGTGAGCAATACAAAATGTGTAAACAATAAATTTTTGCTGAGAGAATCGTATGAAAAAAGAAAATGACAAAAATTGCACAAATTAGCAGCGCAAGTTTGCCCTACGATAACTTTTCAAACTTTTTGTTCAAAGAACTTTCCATACGATTTTTGACAGTTCGTTTGCGACGGCGCACAGTGTTATATTTTGAGAAAAAATGGACAAAATCAAATTCCCGTCGATAACAATGCCCAAAAAAAACGAGGTCGGTCTCATTCGAAAGGTGATTTCATGCTTTTTTTAGAAAAATTGTCCCGAATCGAGATCCCAGCTTTGGGCATTTCTCAGAAATGCCCAAAATATGGTCTTTTTCACTTTTAGACAGTTTTTTCCCAATTTTAGTACAATTTTGACTCGTATACATATCCGATGATAATTTATTTTGAAAGTCGAGAGTATATATATATATTAGGGTGATTCAAATTTTTTTTTTTTGGTTTTTTTTAAGGTGCTGTTGCTTAAAAAGTAAGTTTATGATATGAAGAAAAAGTTCATGAAATTTCAGCTCTGTAACTCAATTTGATAAGGTGGCGCCGGAGCCTGTTAGTTTTACATGTAAATTGTATGGAAAAATTATTTTTTACAAAAAAGGTATCTAAATGAATAGGTGATTAGTGTTGTTGAGCTGAAAAGGGTCGTTTTTCGACGTAATTTTTTACGCTGAATCCGAATCTGGCCTCTGAATTGACCCATCATGTCGGAATCCTGAAATATTTGAGGTTAATTACCTGAAACATGATGTTTTTTGTCTACTTTCGAGGTCATGTATAGGATTCGAAGAAAGTTGATCAGCTTATTTTTAACAAAAGTATCATTTCGTACCATCCTTGCCCTTTAAAATGAGCTTTCAAGTGGTGATCTGTGATGTTTCCTTGCAAAGTTATAGCCATTTTAAAGTGACATGAATTGGATCCCCTACAAAGGGTTGCAACCCAACAATATTAACCAACGGGTTTCAAATTCATGTCACCTTGAAATGGCTGCAACTTTGCAAGGAAGCATCACAGATCACCACTTGATAGCTCATTTTAAAGGGCAAGGATGGTACTAAATGATGCTTTTGTTAAAAATAAGCTGATCAACTTTCTTTGAATCCTATACATGGCCTCGAAAGTAGACAAAAAACATCATGTTTCAGGTAATTAACCTCAAATATTTCAGGATTCCGACATGATGGGTCAGTTCTGAGGCCAGATTCGGATACAGCGTAAAAAATTACGTCGAAAAAACGACCCTTTTCAGCTCAACAACACTAATCACCTATTCATTTAGATACCTTTTTTGTAAAAAATAATTTTTCCATACAATTTACATGTAAAACTAACAGGCTCCGGCGCCACCTTATAAAATTAAGTTACAGAGCTGAAATTTCATGAACTTTTTCTTCATATCATAAACTTACTTTTTAAGCAACAGCACCTTAAAAAAAACTAAAAAAAAAAAATTTGAATCACCCTAATATATATATATATATATATATCTTTTAAAACTAATTCGTTATGAAAAAAAAATTTTTTTTCGTATTATAACTAAAAAAATGACAAAATTGGTCATTTTTGTAATTTTTTTTAGTTATAATACGAAAAAAAATTGGTCATTTTTGTCATTTTTTTAGTTATAATACGAAAAAAAATTTTTTTTTCATAACGAATTAGTTTTAAAAGATATATATATATATATATATATATACTCTCGACTTTCAAAATAAATTATCATCGGATATGTATACGAGTCAAAATTGTACTAAAATTGGGAAAAACTGTCTAAAAGTGAAAAAGACCATATTTTGGGCATTTCTGAGAAATGCCCAAAGCTGGGATCTCGATTCGGGACAATTTTTCTAAAAAAAGCATGAAATCACCTTTCGAATGAGACCGACCTCGTTTTTTTTTGGGCATTGTTATCGACGGGAATTTGATTTTGTCCATTTTTTCTCAAAATATAACACTGTGCGGCGCAAAACTGCACAACTCGCATAGCTTGCGAGGATTTTGCGCGTTTAGATGAATACCCATAATATAAGAAATTTAATATAGTCTCGGTTGGAAAATAAATATTTATTTTATAAATAAAACTTTGATATTTAAATCAAACCAAGAACTTTCCGTTTCACCTTGTTTGAAATGAAAGTTTTAATTTGCATTAAATTCTTTTCATTTGGTCTAAATCGATTTGCTACAAAAATTTACAAACGCAAATTAATACAGACTAGTGATGGCATTTGGCATATGTGTCAATGTACTGTATCAAGAATTGGAATGTACTTCTCAAAAGGCGAATGTACTTTTTTTTGTACAAAATTTCAAAAAAAATTTACTTAATAAAAAAAGGTCACTTAATTTTTTTTTTTTTTTTTGCTAGACGCATGTTTCAGCAACGTTTACTAAAAAATTTTATAAAAAAAGAAGAGAACTTTAAATTTTTTTTACATATATTTTACCTATATTTACAAAAATTTTCCAAGTATTTTCTAAAAATTCGGTAATTTTTATAAATAGTTCAAATGTACCGAAAATGTGCCAAATGTACTGAAAATTCGTCTGCTATACCGAAAGTACTAAAAATTATTCGAATGTTCGCAACGCAAATGTACTGAAGAAAGTACGAATGTATCGAAAATGTCCATTACTAATACAGACCTTAAATAAATAGCAACTGCAAATTTAGTAAAGGATTAGTCATGTTAAGACTACAGCTTGTACTGGGCCTTTTTCTAGGCATACAATTACATATAGTCAGCGCTGCAATACTACCATTAGCCGATCCAAGAAATGAAATGGTGGATCTTTCTGAATACGGTCCAAGTTTATATGGCAAACGCGACTATACAATCGATGAAGTGATAGATAACGCTTACAATAATAACGATACTGATTTTGATCCAGATGATATTAATCCTGATGAATTGGGCAGTTACTTAGAAGGTGATCTTCTCATACCAACTGATGATGACGATGGTGATATTTCTTTGATGTATTACAATGGTAAATTAAAGATGAGTTCACTATGGCCTGGTGGCTTAGTACCATACACGATCGATGCTGATTTACAACGAAATGAGATGAGAGCCTTATTGTATGCCTTGGACCAATTTCGAATACACAGCTGCATACAATTTTATCCACGCACTACTGAGGAGGCATATATATCCATTCAGGGAACCAAAAGTGGTTGTTTTTCATCTGTAGGTAGCACGGGTCGTAAACAGGTTCTTAATTTGAGTGAAAGTCGTTGCTTTAGACCTGGTACTATAATGCACGAGCTAATGCACGCTTTGGGCTTTCATCATGAGCAGAAACGTTACGATCGTGATGAGTATGTAGATATAATATTCCAAAATCTATCAAGTGACAAGAAAGACAATTTCAAAAAACTTTTACCGAAAAATTCTATTACTTATGGTTTACCATATGACTACGGCAGCATTATACACTACTCCAAACACGCTGGTTCTAAAAATAGGCTACCAACAATTGTGGCGTTGGTAAGAAAGAAATAAATAAATTTTATTAAAAGAAATTGCAATATCCTCAGACCACTAAACTTTATGTAATTTATTTTGCAGAAAAAACTACCTGAAGGTGTACGTATGGGTCAACGTGATGGACTTTCAGCTTATGATGTGGAAAAACTCAGGGCTAGGTATCGATGTAAAGCACAACCATTATATCATAAAATAATTAGTACTTTGAGCTTAAGGCATTAGAAGTTGTAGTACCATATAGAGCTGTTAAATTGTTTTCTCATATTACGCTGCAAAAAATTCTATAGATTTGCAATCTAGCAGTTGATTGAGGACGCGCAGAAAAATTTATTTTTTTGCGACGATTTTATTAAATAAAATTTCTCGAAGCAGTAAACTGTTCTTTGATCCAATTATTTCCAAAATTGATGTGCAAAAAAAATAATTATGAAAATCAGTGACACTTACAGGCAAATAACTAAATACCGAAGACATTTACAGGTTTTCGAAGACACGAAAGCCTACGATGAAACTTCATCAATTTCGAGGATGCACATATGCTATATTTATTAATAAAGTAACTAAAATATAAGAGGAAATTTATAACAGCAAGGATATTGATAATACATATAATATAAGGTTTGTTTTCCCTTCCAGTTTCACATGGGAAGTAACTAAAACTTAAGTAAAAAATTGATTTTTTAGCTTAAACAGCTAAAATAGCTCGAAAATAGCTATTTTCGACATTTCCCTATCAATTAGAATAAAAAAAAATTTGTTTTGATCCACCCTAAAATTTTTTTTTGCTCCAATCGATTATAAAAGATCTAAAATGGCTTTTGGATATCACTTACAGTGGCTCCGGAACTTGAAAAAAACCAAAATGGTCGAAAACGGTTCTTTCTAGGGTCCGAAGCCACCCTAAATGATGTCCAAAATCCATTTTCGACCTTTCCCCATTAATTACAGAAAAAAAATCTGAAAACAGGTCAAAAACGGTCTTTCCAGGGTCTGGAGCCACCCTGAGTGATGTTGCAAATCAATTTTCGGACAAAACGGTCCTTTCCGGGATAACGAGCCACCCTAAGTGATGTCTGAAATCCATTTACGGCCATTTTCTATCGATCTTAGCAAAAAAAAAAAAGTTTCCGAAAATGGGTCAAAAACGGTCCTTTCCAGGATACAGAGCTACTCTAAATTATGCCAAAAAACAATTTTTGACCTATATCCATTTTTTAAAAAACCTTCCAAAATGTTTCACGCGAGTACCACAAACTTTTTTGATACAATCTGTGCCTTTGATTTATGAGTAGCTCATGAAACACTCATACGAAATGAATCTGGATTCACTAGAAATGATTTTGAAACACACTCAGATTTACAGACTTCACCGCGAGTTGGAATGGTTGCTAGATTCACTACATTTTTTGTGAGTTGTGAATCTGTCTGAATCTGCTAAAAGATTCAACAGGTTCATGAATGGAAAAAATGCTGAATGTCTTACTGACCTTCACTGGTACACACTTGTTAGCCAGAGCTTGCTTGTATTACAAAATGCAGACATTCCAAGTTTGGTAAAACTTGCGTGAATAATTTCCTGCGTATCAAAGATTTTGTTCATATGGAAGCTGCCTATTTGCCCAACCCCGCTCACTTATTTGACATGATTGCATGTGTCACCAGATATTGTCGTCATGAGTTGAGTTAAATTTTCATGAATAGCAAAGCGTATTGAAATTTTTAATAGTTTGGGAGCTGCCACGCTCATTTGCACAGTATCTCCTATTATTTGTTCAATTCTTGCTTGTTTTAGAACATGCTCCCGTAACATGTTTGGTAAAATTTTCATGCTATATATCATACCCTAGTAGCATAAGGAGATGTTATAAAGACAAAAATATAGCTTACAAAGCAGTGATGCCTTTAAAATAGCTTTGAACGTATTTAATAAGATAGATTGTCTTTATAGCGAAATTTGGTTTTATAATATTTTGCTAGAGCAACATATAAGCTCATGATAAAAAGAGATATAAAAAGTCTTTAATATGCATTTTTGAAGCTCACAATAAGTTGATAACCAAAACATTAGATGGTCTCGTATGTACGCAATGAAATGTTTATAAAAACATGAGTCGACATTTATTTCAAGTGACTTTTATGTTTATAGTCATACCAACTCGTGTCTCGTGTGTGTCTCGCCTCATGTTTTCATAAGCATTTTATTATGTACAGTAGAAAGAGACACACGAGACAGGCCACATTATTCCGCATTTTTTGTCGTTTTAATGCGCTTTATCAAAACAAATACGAGGAAGATTTGATTCGACTTTAATATTTAATATAAATGTATGACAAGTACCCTAGTAGGTAGAGAGCAGGACTATGAATCGCTGGGGCATGGATTCGATACCGACGTAAAAATCGCAAGTAAAAATTAAATTTGATATTAAAATAAAATTTGATTTAATAAAGTTCTATAATTTGCATATAAAGTGAAAGTCTCTAATATCTTTTAAGTCTTTAAGAAACACATAGAAATCTTTTTTAAGTGTTTGCAAGATGTCTTTTAAGTAACTCAGAAAGTTACTTTACCAGGTCTTATGAAAAATAACAAAAAGGGAAAATATCCATACTTCATACGCCAAATGGTTGTTAAAAGCCCCTATAAAGAATTTATAAATATAAAATGTTTTCTTTCTACTTGTCTTTAAAAGCATGTAAAAGATGGTATAAGTCCTTTTTTACTACTAGAGGTGTTTCAAAATTTTTACTTTTAAGGGCAGTGTCACGTCTTTTTTCAAATTTTATTTATTCATTTATTGATGGTAAAGTTTGGTAAAATTTGCTGCATTAGATTTCAGAGCATTTCAGAAATTTTGTTTGTATAGGAGCTACCACGCCCACTTAACAAACCCAATCAACTTTTTGTTATCTTGTATACTTACGAGTTTGGTTGCTTTACCTTAAATACCGCTCGCCCTTATGTTCAAACTCACTAAATTTTATTGTCGTTATGTGATAAAATCATTTGCAATGTTTAAGTTTATAGCTATTAGCTTCGGTTGACTTGGCGGTATAGCGTTTTAAGTTATTTGCTGATAAAGTAAACGCCATCACGCCCTTTTTCAATTATTTAGTTACGCTAAAGTTATTATTGATTGCGTCCAAGCGGCGTTAATTCTTTTAAATTCGGTTTATACTTTATTTGGCGTAACTGGAACAAATATATGACTTTACCTATATAGCTGAAGGTAGTTGTAATAAAAATAAATTTTATTTTTCAGCTTATTGAGTATATCATAATGTTTCATTATTTTAAACAGCTTCGGCTATATCAAAAAATAATTTAAAATTATTTTATTGAGCTTACTTTTCAGTACAGCATATGCCATTACAAAAAAAAAGAAAAAAATTTAACAAAACAAAGTTCAAAACAACAAAAAAATGGATAATGCTAGTCACACAAGTTTCATTCATTGCTAAATGGAATCCTCAGCGACCTTTGAACCGATGAGTGAGATTTTTTTAGCCTGTTAGGTTTCGCTTTTTGCGCAAATCTATTGCGAACCAAAGCAAAATGTAAGCCAAAGCAAAAGAAAAATCCATTTTTTGTATTGATTTTGTTCGTTGGAAGTTTTCTTGGCGTGTCAAAACGAAGCCCATCAAAACAACATTATTTTAATATAAAAATGTAAGTATTACCTTTAATTGCACCTTACCGTAAGAGCTCCGTAGGGTATTTAATTTTTGGCAAGACCATAGATAATACCCCGCGAAATGCTACACTTAACTTCGCGTGCGAATTTAATACAATAATGCCAGTTAAATAAAGCAGCATTAAAGTTATCAAAAAGGAAATGACAGGAAATGAAATGTTGGCTAAAATATAAGAAAATATTAACTACAAAAAATATTACTACCTTGAAAAAATAAACAGCTATATGAATTAAATTGCATAAATAAATTGGTCAAAAATTAAAATAAAAGAAACAAAAAATTCCCCCTCAAAGAAGCACAAATGGCTAACAATTAAGTTGATTTGTTGTCATATTTTTGACATCTTAATCAGTCGCTATTAAAGTTAAGCCAAAAATGCAATTACAACAACTATGGTAGCAAAATATACAATTTCTGAGACATTTAAAATTGATGAGCGTCAAAAGCAAAAGCATCGTCAGCGACCATAATTAGAAATGCAATGCGTCATATTTTTGCTCGCTGTCATTAATTATTTGCATTTTATGTGAATTGTTGTTATTATTATTTTTTTCTTTATGAACTATAATTTAACGTTCATTACTTTGCATACGTTTTCATTAATTAACAGTTTTAAAGTCTTTACCAAAAATGGTAACAAAAACATGAAACTGTCAGTGGCAAGGGAAAAGTGTAGAGCGAAAAAACAAATTAATATGGCAACACCAGCAGCTACGTTTGTAAATATAGAAGTGTTGACCAAGTTAATACTGCGAACTGTTGTTTGTTAGATGATTGCCATATTAAGTGGTGAGCGTTTACAAAACTTTAAAGAACTTGTCTATGATAGAAATGAGTAGTTATGCTTTTTGGATATGAGATATATTTTTGTTCTAGAATTTATTACTCAACGAATCTAAAAGGGACTTGTTTTTCGCAAGGTCATTGAATATTAAATTTTAAAGAATTGATTTTTGACTAAATTATCTAAATTATACAAAAAGTTATTACTCGCAAAAACACAGGAGAAGATTAGACTGAATAAAACTATCACTCAAAATGATGAAAATATTTAAATCAAAATTAATGGAAAAATTTTCTGTGAAATAGCGCAAATTTTCCCATCTTTTAGCTTAAAGACTTCACAAGCCGAACTTTTTGAAGAGAACAATAGCAGTGCTGCTTAATATATTTCATTACAATATTTCAAAAGAAAGAAATAGGCTTAATGTGATTTGCTACATTTTCAGAACAAATTAAACTGTCTATTCATATGACAGTTAATACAACAAGTTGTGATGCTTAATGTAGGCGTCAACTTTACTTTCAACTTGCGCAAAAATCATATACTTTTGTTAAGATAACTTGAAATTACTGTACTTTGTTTTAACAAAAAAAAAAAACAAAACAAAAACCTGTCCAAGCAAAACATCAAATCTTAGCATTTCCGTTTTTAATAATCACAGCGAAAACAACAAAAGCAATATAAATTAACAATAAATTAAATGAAAGCAAAATATAAAAACAAATTATAATAAAATCAAAACTAAAAAAAAAAACATGGTAACGCCTACCCATTGCACCAACGCGAATAAAAAGCTGCTTTAAATTTTACATATAAACTTGGCCTAAACAATTGCACTGTAAAAAATTTCTGATAAATTTTTGTAAGCGCAAATTTGAAACATACGAATGTACGCTGAAAAGTAATCGGCCTAGGCGAGATTTCTTGGCCAAAATGCATTTCTCAACAAAATATCCTTTTACCACGATACAAAGGTTCAACGATTCCTCAATCGTTTTTTGATAATACAATTTGTCGAAACCCCTTTCTACCGATCTGTTTCTTTAAGTTTGGCAGCAGCTAACAGTCGTATGGTGCTAAATCTGAAGAAAACGGTTGATGATGACGCAATTATTAGCACAATTCATATAATTTTGGCTTAGCTATTACGCACATGTGCACTAGACTGGTTCAAAATCGTATGGGAAAATTACATGCCGTCACAATTCTGGTATTCAGACTTAAGAATATATCGAAAGCTCATAGAGCTCTTGTAACAAAATTTCACACGTATCGGATGACGGGAAAGCCTACACTGCTTATTTGTTTCAATGGAACATCTATTTATTCGATATGTTTGATTTTTTCAATGTGTATCGAAACTATTCGATACTGAAAAGTCTTAACCCTTAAATGCATAGCGTATTATATATGGTACGTGCCTAAAATAATAGCTAAGTCTATCCAAACTACCTGCATCGTATTAAGTTTTGCTCTAACTTGTAGCAAGCATTACAAGCTTTCACATAAATGTCTCCTCAGCTCTCCGATGTCCAGTTTCAGTTCCCAGTAAACTGTCAAAGTGGTCGAACGTTGTGTTTACAAATAATTTTAAAAGTGACCCTCATCAGTGAATTAAATATTGATAATTTTCATTATTCATTTTCATATTTCATTATTATTCATTTTTCATTAATTTCTAATAATGAAAATTTTCTAAAAAAGAGATTTTCATTTAAAATATATAGGCTTAATGCATCGTGTACCATATTTAGTACACTGCACAAATCACACTTTTTGAGCTTTTCCGGGAAAACGGTGCTTTTCCCAGAAAAATTAATGCCCATTTCATGGTCAGCGTCTGATTTTACATAAAAGGAGCTTGGTCTCTACATTGGAGGCTGATCCCATGTATTTAAGGGTTAATCGTTTTTTTTTTCCTATGCCATTCGATTATTTCTGACTTTTAACTGCAATTCTTTTGAAACTCTCCGACTTCTTTATTATTTTTCAACCTTTATAGATTTTTCTACCTTTTTCGAATACTATTTAAGCTATTTCATTTTTCCCAATCTTTTCCGACTCTTATACACTTCTTCTATCTCTTCCGATACTATTCAACTTATTTAGATTTATTCCGATACTTTTTCTTTTGTTAACTTTTTCAATGTTTTTCGTTTCGATCCGTTTGTCAAGTGACCGGGATTGATCCGACCAAACCCGGAATTTTATGTCAAAACCGGGAGTCTGGTAGGTATTCGAAAAATTTTAAATAGCCAGGAATTGAATGCTTTTTGTGACATGGACTTTAAAACTTTGTTTAATAAACAACAAAATAGACTGAAATTCAAGTTTTTTTTCATACCAAAATTGAAATTTTTACCATTTTGACCATTTTCTGAATTAATTTTTTAATGTTGCTGACCGAAAATATAGAAAAAATTGGAGGAAACATATTTTTTTTTTTTTTTTTTGAGGAGGACAGGAATTGTCAACCCTGTTTTCGATAGTATTTGATCTTTTCGACTTTATTAACTATGTTTTTAGATAATATTTGACAACTTCGATGTCTTCCAATCCTTTTCGTTAAAAATAAGAAGGCCGTTTGATAATTCCATGAAAAGTGAAGCAAGGAAGGAATTTTTACGGCAAAAAAAGTTTTATTTCTCAGTATAATCTTCTTTTAGCTTGATACACTTCGTCTAACATTCCTCCAACTTTTTGATCCCATCCAAAAAATACGTTTTCGGAAGATCCTCAAAATATGCCTCTGTTTCGGAGATGAGCTCCCCTCTGGTGGTGAATCTCTTTCCGTCGAGCTATTTCTTCAGATTTGAAAACAGAAAATAGTCACTGGGTGCCAAATCTAGAGAATATGCTGGATGAGGAAGCAATTCGTAATTCAATTCATGGAATGTCGCCATGGGAGTTGGACATGTGTGAACGCGCGCATTGTCTTGATGGAAGAACACTTTTTTCTCTCTCCAAATAGGGATGTTTCCCTTTCAAAGCGTCGTTGAAACGGTTCAATTCGGCTGCATAGTATTCGTAATAGGTAATTGATGTAGATTATACCACGTTGATACAAAATACTGTCGTCAAAACCTTTCCGGCCGATAGCACCGTCTTCACCTTCTTCGGACCACATTCGGTCGGTGAAGTTCACTTTTTCGACTGTTCCTTTGTCTCTGATGTGTAGTGATGGATCCATGTTTCGTCCACGGTTACTAATCAACGGAAAATGAATATATATAATTTTTTGATGCTCTTCGATACTACTCGATACTTTTCCCCTCATCAATTTTCGATGTCATCGGATTTCATTCCATACCTTTTAAGTTTTGCAATGGTTTTTAGATAAGATTTGACTAATATCGACTTTTCGATATCATTTGATACTATTCGGCTTTTTTAATAAAACCCAATACAGCTTCCACTTCTTTTTCTTCATTTTTCTATGTTTCTCTATACAATTCGTTTGTTTTCCATCTTTGCGATAGTATTCGTCTATTATCGACTTCTTCGATGTCCTTAGACATTTAAGTTGTTATTTAGTTTTCTCGATATTTTTGACCGTAGTCGATTTACTTCTTTTTTTTTTGAAACTATTTAATGATTTTGAAATTGTTCATTGTTTTTTGGTACAATTTGGCATTTATCGAACTTTCGGATGTTTTTCGATATGTTACGTTTTGTGACACGTTTTTTAAAACTAATTTAATTGCTAATTTATTGTTTGTCACCGAAAACAACAGAATCAATTACCGTAGAAGATGTGACTCAATACATCTCCACTCTGACAGCAGTGCATGGTCATGATTTCTCTCTACTGACCTAATTTGGAAAAAAATCTTCTAATTACATCAAAAAAAAAAATTAACAAAACATAAACAAACTCACTTCTCTTACGCTGTTTTTCACTGACTCACAAGTTTTTCACTCAATTTCTCGCAATTCACACAATTCTCATCGAAAAAAACGAACTTAAGATCTTCAGCCGGCAAAAATTCGCACTTAAGTCAAAGGCATTATTTCACTCAAAATCACAAACGCAAGAAAAACTCAACTCTCGCACTCAACTCTGACAATATAAATTCACTCAAAAACTCCGATCACCCACTCACACATGCGCGCTCTAAATTTTCAGAGCGCTCTCACAGCAGCCACCCACGAGTTTTAACATTAAGCGCAGCTTTTGTATACGTAGCAGGGGAGGGGATTAACCAACTAACTAGTTCTCGTTGTTGGCTATGCTGTTGCTGCTGCTGTTGTTGTTGGTTGGTTGGTTGGTTGGTTAGTGGGTTTCTCGGTTTCTTGGTAAAATATCTGCCAGATACTTTACGCCGCATTCATTCATTGAACGAATCAATTGTGTGCCGAACGTGCAACATTGAAGATCGAACGGTTGACCAAAAGAACGGATAAAAAACGCAAACTAAAAAAATAAAAAAAGTGTAGGTTGCAATTTGTTGTAGCAACAACATTAAAATAAAACAAAAAAGCAACAACAATAATTTTAAAAAAAAATTAGATATCTATGAGATACGATAATTTAAATGCTACAATTTTCTTTTTTTGATATAAAATTAAAACAATAATAAAAGCGACAGCAACAACAACACAGATCGCTCAACAAAACGTAGAATCAGCGACGACGATCTACGGTCTCCAACAGCGTCTTGTGTATTTAGTGTAAAGTAAACGCGCAACGCATGCGGACGCGTATCATGCGATAGATATTGTATCTCAAACGTCTTCTTCTGCGTAGATATTTTTATACGGATACACTGGATAGAACGCGCGTAATTATGTTATTTTTAGCGCAAATGTATGCGCTATGACAGCTTTGTGAAAAAATGCTTAAGCAACCGCCGCGCCGCAGTGTAAATAGCATTCATGGGATGCGTTTTGCTAACAGATACAATTACGTAGCTATGGATTAAAAGTTTGTGTGTGCTTTCAATTTAAAATTATAGGGTAGCGACGTATGTACGTATGCCAAGCGCCGCCGGTTGTGCTGTAACGCGTGCTTTTACTTGTGAAGCGACTTCCCCCTTCCTCATGGATTTATTTTTTGGTATCTGCATATTACATGCTGTAGCTTTTGCAACAAAAAATTGCTTAAGATCAAAAGCACGTTAATGGAAAATTGCTGAAATATTTTATTTTTAGACGAAATTAATTTCAAATTTTTTGTAAAAAATCTAAAAAAAAAAACAAAATTTAATTTATAATTAAAAATAGACACAATACGTTTGGCGTCGTAAACAATAGCCCCAATATACTACCTTTCCGTGAACGAGCAGCAGTAACGTAAAATCAATTTATGAATAAGCCAAATTAACATAAAGAATTAAAGAAATTTACGTGAGAAAAAAATAAAACTACGGAAGTGCGTACACAACACAATAAGTGACGAAAATTATTGAAAGAGAGAATTTAAAAAAAAATAAAGAATTTAATTGTAAGCGTGTTAAGTGTGTAAGAAAGAAAAAAACATTTCTATAAATTCAAACAAGTTTTGGACAAAAAAAAATAGCTGAAATAATCAAACAAAAACAACGCTTACTGATAAGTTTTGGATATATTGTGAGAAAAATATAATGAATCACAGTGAAAAAATTATTAAAATAAAATATTGCATGTGCAAAACTTAAAAAATTTCTGGAATTAATTAAAGTAATCAGTAAAAACTTAAAAAAAAAACAAGATATTAAATACGCAATTAATAATTCTTTATAAATAAAACCAAACATCATATGTATAATTTTTAAAAAGTCAAATTTTAACCACTTTGTTGCTGAAAAACAAGCTGCTATTTTTGGTGGAACTTACATATTTGGATAACAACTTCCGCTTTATTTAAAGGTAAATTATTTTTCTTTAAAAATTAATTAAAAATATTGCTAAAAACTTCAATGTTTTCAAGTTTCGTACAAATTTATTTTATTATTTATAAAACTTTATATAGAATATTTATATGAAATTAATATTAATTTGAAAGGTAGTACTTTTCGTAGGTTTCAAGATTTTTATAGGAATGATATATTCTGCTACATTTAAAAGAACCTTTTAAGATCATAATTCTACTAAAACTTTGCTTTGGCCTTGCATTCGATAGTGTCACTCTAAAGTAGTAATGATGGCAGATGCGTCACACGTCTGACGCTTAGTAGATTATACAAAATTCCATCACTTTAATATTAAATTTATTTTTTGTCGATTTTTATAAAAGTTGGTAGAACGATAGCAGCCAAAAATTATATTACAAAGCACTAAGCATTTCTTTTCATAAAGATGTGTGGTTCCAAATGCATTGACGAAAAAAGTATCCGATTATGAAATAATTTTTAAATTAAAAATAAAAAAAAATAATTTTTTTGTATAATGAAATTTTGAATTGAATAAGCAAATATGAATTCAGTTAGAACTTCATGTATTTCTTTTGCTTAAAAGATTTTTTCATGGCATTCATTGATTAAAAAATAATATGCATAAAAAATATCGAAAATTGTTGTATAAAAAAAAGTAAAATAGTTGAGACATCAAATTTTATTTTGTCACATTAAAAATATTGTAGTTCCCACTGCTTGCAACACAATTACGCCAGCGCTGAATCCAGCCCTCCATACCGTAAGAGGCTTATTGAGAAATAGCATTTAGCTATTGCAGCGAATTTTACTTTTATAACTTCAATCGATTTATAGCTTCGGAGGCAGGATGAAGTCAGACGGGGCCATAACAGATGAATATGGGTTTAGTCCAAAACGTTTGATAAATATGGAACTTAGTTCATAACATTTGCTGATTTTTTGGCTAAATACTCTTACACATACATAGATGGACTTATACCATAGATGGGCATAATTTTGAAAGCAAGAGCCACTTACAACAAAAGCAACTAAAACAACAACAGAAAAAAAAAATCTCGCCATCATAAATTTGATTTCAATAGCAAAAAAAAAAACTCTGCAATAAACCAAAAACCAATTTCAAGAATCAAACAAAAACAACATGAGTGTAGAAAAAAAGTACACTGATCAAACGAAACGAGAGAAGCTGTCCTCAATGTGCGTATTGTTGTTTTATTGCTCTTGATAGCGGGAGTTGATCGTTGATTTTTGAAAAATATTAATTTTTGACAAAATGGCGGGCGTACAAAGAAAAATTTCATTTTTTGTGCACAAACTTGAGGTCGTTTTAGGATATAAATCAAAAAATATGTATCCAAAAAAAAAAATCGAACAGTCAACGCCCCCTAACTGTTTGCTTAACCGAAAAAAATTTAATTTTTTTTTTCGGATGAACCAGTCTCCAGATATCTTTCTCACCGCAAATTTTGAGGTCATTCACGGTATTGCACTTTTCTAACTTATTGACGAATATTTTTAGATCAAAGTTTTAGTGAAAAATTTTCAATATTTATACTTTAATAATGTAAAAAAACATTTGTCTAAGATAAAATGCAGCTTCAAAAAAAAAAGTTTTAAAAAAATGTCTCTTTATTTTTGGAAAAACTCCCGGATGCCCTTAACAATAACATGAATCCCGTGTATAGTGCGTAGCAGTGTTGAGTACATGTGTTTGTTGTTTTGGTTATTTTTCTTAAGAAAAACGACATTACTGTTGAAGTGAGCCTTAAATAGCTCATTTTTCGTATTTTGCCCATCGTTGCTTTACATCATGGCAAATTGTCGTGGTGCAAAGTTCATGAGTTGTTCATTCACAAATCTGGTAATCATTGGCAGACATTATCACGCAAATGTATCAGAACGCCAAAATAATATACTTTTTTCAACGCTTACTCATCCGGAAGGAATCGAGAGGGTACAAAATCACTTTAGTCGAAAAAAACCAAATTCTGAATACTTTTTACACAGTGTGGTATTTCCACCAGGACTGAGTAATTGAAAAATTTAGTAGAGCATTTACTCAAGCAAAAATCTTGATTATTGAATTGTTTTCTTTAAACAGATTTGCGTCTTTTCATAAGAAAAACACCTTAGTCCCATTGGCATTCCCAGGTAAAATGCAATAATTATCATAGTACAGTGAAACCTGGATAACTGAGATCTCCAAGGGACCAACATTTTTGTCTTAATTAAAAAGGTTCTCATTTACATAGTTTCCCAAATAACCAGGTTTAAAATTGGGTTGTCCCATTTATAGGGGAAAAAATCTTCAATAAAAAACTAAATTTTATGTAAATGACCAATTGTAAATGACAGCATACTTAGGTCAATGATTCTATGAAACTTTATCAAAACAACCATTTCACAGCCTATTCAGACCGATAAAACGAGCATATTCAAATTCAAGATAACAAATTATACACACATAAATATTATTTCCCACTTATAAAGGTTATTTCTTAACGGTCCCAGTTATAGAAGGAAAACCCCATGTTATAGAGGCGAATACGCACAAAAACTTCAAAAATCATATCCCAGATCTAGAGGTTTAATAATCCTAGTGACATAAGTATTTTGATGCAAGAGTGCTAAGACCTTGAAGTGAGTCTCACTAATAGAGGTTTCCTATTTATCCAGGTACCGCTTAACCAGGTTTTACTGTACTAATATTATACAAAAACTACGTTTGTAGCGTGAGGAACTGTACATACTTTCTATAGCCATATCGATTTCTGGCTCGTTGTCTTATACTGCATTCAGTTCCTTCCGATTTTTGATATATAACTTTTTCTAAATATAGCACGCTGATGAACATCTTTCGTGTTCGGGTGGCTTTTCCATTTCAATTGATATAGGAGTATGGTTAAAAGCCAAATAAAGTTCGGTAGTCAAATAGATATCGTGTGGAGCTACTAAATCATCAATATCTGAACTTTACAAAGATTTGTATTCGCCTCGTCAGTTTGCCTGTAAAGGAGCATTAGCATAAACCAGCTGGGATTATGTTTGATGTCCATATCCATATTCTTATGGAATTGTGCAAAGACTTTTCTTGCATTTCTCGTGACAACATGATGATATCAATGGGATATGCAAAAGCTTTCAAATTACCCAAAAAGTTCCATTGAATTGGGCGAAGTGTGTGGATTACCGCATCGTCCAATACATCTAGAAGTTATTAGGGAGACATAAAAGAACTATGCTTGATCACTATATTTGGTTCCATTGACGGTGAGAGATTTTTTTGTAGACGATGTAACATTGAAAGCTCTGGTAGTGCATCTTAATAAGATTGATCGGAACATTTCTTTTTTCCAGTGAATTTCAAATTGACTCTTTATATATGATATCGAATGCAGTAGTAAAATCAACAAAATATACATAAAGGCTCGTTTGCCATTCGCATAATTGCTTGAGGATAATACGTAGGTCTATTAGGTATTTTGTGCGTTATCAGTGTGTTTGAAATCCGGCTGGCTATCCACGTTATAATCTCTCGAGCTTACTTTGTATGTAATTGACGATCCTTTCAGTCAATACTATAGATCAGTGGTGGGCATGGATATCTAACAAAAGGGCGAAACAACATTATCAAGCAACAACAAACAAATTTTAAAGTTTTTTTTTACTTTCATTTCCAAATTCGACAACAGCACAAAAAAAAACAAATTGAACTACAAACAAAAACAATTGCTACAATCGTCAAGACACAATGCGGCGCAGCGCTTATCCCTTTTTGTGTTGTTTTTGTTTTGATTTGAACTAAACTCAACGCTGTGTCTCGATAGCGTTAAAATTCTCCGAATTTTTTTTCACTTGCTTGTGCGTCAAATAACGGAACGGGCAATGAGAGCGAATAGGGACACTACGTGCCCACCACTGCTTTAGATAATAGATTGTGATTCTGTAATTTTAACTAAGCCTTTGCTTAGAATTTTAATAACTATTGAACCTATTCGGCAGGTAGTCTCTCTTCTTCGAAAATAAGTAGATGTAGTTGCGCCATAAGGATGAGGTTAACTCTTACTGCTTCGATTAAGATGTTGTCGAAACCTGGTGCATTGCTACACTTAAATTGTTATATGACCAGTATTATCTCCCATGTGGGTTAGACGCTTATCCGAAAGTCACCTACACAGAGTCAGATGCATACTGAATTTGCATGGGTTACGCTGATTTTTTGTGTTATTGAGGCTAATCTCAAAGAATTTCTCTATCCAACTTAGATATCAAAATTCCTTAACCGATCGACCCCAAAAATTGATGTTTGCCAACAGTTGCAGCAAAATGAGCCATTGTACGGCATCAAACATTGCCGTTGTATTATGTGCAACAGGCAAATCTGTACATAGCACGTTTTATTCCATTTATTTTTTGCTCGATTTTGTTTTTGTTTTACTGTCTCGTGTCTGGCGGCATGCTACTACAAAATTTTCAGCTGCACATCTCTTATTTTGTTCTGATTTTTCCTTTACTTTGTATGTATACGTGTGTGCGATATGTTCAACCGACGGAACTGAAATGGTAATTTGTTTCTATGTTGCCACGAGCTATAGATACTATATCGTGTTATGATGTTTATGGTTCATTTTATAACGAGTAAGTAAGTACTATAAATAGTTTTTATTGTTGACATATTGAGCTAAAAATGGGGAAAGAAACTATTTCCTTATTGTTGAAACTTTTATGCGAAATAATTTTAGAGCTCGAACAAAAATTCAAATTAATTACGCTATTGTTGCATGCATTTATCTATTGATTAAAGATAAAATTGTACTCCAAGCAACTGAACAAAATTTAATTAATCGACATGAAGTATGACTTCATAACTATTCTTTGAGAAACTTAAAATATAAAATCTTGACTAATTGCTTAAAATAACTTTAACAAAGTTCAAGAACGTATAAAACCAAACAACAACAACAATCAGAAGTAAGAAATATATAAATAAAATATTTCAATATTCGTTAGTTTGAACATGCAATATCTATGTTGTGCTATGCTGCCAAAACCAATTTAGAGCTAAATAAATCTCTACACAACTACTATGCGACTAGCATCGCTGTCATGCGCCAGATATGACATAATAAAATTCAGCTTAAGATACCACAGCTAGATAGAGATTTGTTCATTTTTTTAATGACATAAATTTAAGTTTATTATCAGTGCCCAAAATATAAAAAAAAAAAAAATATAAATGAATTGAGTGTGAATGTTTGGGCAAGAGACACTAGAGAAATGTTTGATATTGAAATTTTCATAGAAATTTTTGATGCGATAATGATGCGGGATAAAGGCCACCTTGAAGAATTCTCTTCTTTTTTTTTTCAATTTTAGTTGAAGGTTTTTAAAATTTTAGAAAATCTCAACATAGAAAGGCGGGTGAGTGCAAGCAATTGTGTTATGAATGGGGAACATTGTATATATCATAAATTTAGATCATAAAAATACATGATTGGAATGACAAAAGCCAATAAACACTCTAGAAAATATTTTATTTTAAAAGCAAATTTTTTCGGAAAACTTTTCATCATCAAATTAGCTATTGTTATAAGAATTTTGATTAAGCAGAAAACAGTTGAAAAAATTTATTTTACTTTGAGTAAATAAAAGAAAATTAATAAAAAAAAATTGATAAAACTTCATAATTTAAAAGCTCAGCCAAATATTTCTCCGCATAAAACTTTTGTGCGCTCAAATGTTTAATATTTTCACAACTTTGCATTCAATACATTTTTTCGTTTGAATCTTAGCTTTCGAGAAAATGAGCCAAAACCATATTTCAGCCACTTGAAGCAGCCAACACAGAAAATTCCTTCCTCAAAATAGAACTTTTATGCATGAAAGCGATTTTTTCTTTCCTCTTCTGCAAATTTACTCCTAAAACATTTTTCGATTTGTGCCATACGTTTCGAGTAAAGCAGCAGAAAACGTTTTTCGATATTTTTAAATGGTCGTCCGAAAAAATGCCCACAATTAAAAAAAAAAATTAAAAAAATTTTGCAGTATTTTATTTAGCTCAACTGCAGAAAACTATAAAAATATATCGAAAATTTCGATGTTCAAAATATATCGAAAAAGCCGATGGAAGTGTTCGGAAGACTCAAAAGTAACGAAATTTCGAAAAACTCAATACTTGGCAAAGGTCATCAAATCGTAGCTGTTAAAAGTGGCAATTTTTTTTAAAAAAAAATCGAAAAATTTTCAACAAGATATATCGAAAAAGTTCATTAGAGTCGTCAGAAATTGAAAAAATCTACCACTAGCCCCAGCCACATAAAAAATTACAAAAGACTAAACAATAGGAGGTATTGAAAAAGCCATATTTTGAAAAAAAAATAATAACAATAGAGCTTAGCTACTACAGCTATAAGATTTCTTAGCTATTTAGCTTAAAGCTCAAATCATTTGAAAATCTTCTCATATTGGTATTCTTATAGTTTTGTAAAGGCCGAAAGATAAACTCACGTATTGTTTGGACATGAAAGTCATATTTTTATCAGCAAATAATGGATATACTACTATGGCTCTTGACTTACGTGACCATATATCCCGTTTCGCGGGCCAAATCCGCGTTTTCGATTTTGCGTTTTTTTTTTCATTTTCATTTTATGAAACATATCTCATTTTTCTAGGGTTTTCGGAATGTGAAAGTGAGGACTTTTTTTTTTAGTAAGTATTTTGACTTACTGAAATGAATGTCATTGCTAAAATGAGAAACCAAAAAAAAATATTATGTCGTAAATTTGATGTCCTTTTTTGTTGTTTCGCGTTTTGCCGCAAAATATATGGTCACGTTACTCTAGACCAGTGTTGGGCATGGAAATCTAACAAAAGGGCTAAACAACAACATCAAGCTACAACAAACAAAATTTTAAAGTTTTTTTGCGGTTATTTCTAAATTCGCAACAACAACACACAAAAAAACCCAAATAGCACTACAAACAAAAACAATTGCTACATTCGTCAAGACACAATGCGGCGCCGTCGCGTATGCCTTTGTGTTTTGTTTTTGTTTTCATTTGAATTCAAGTCAACGCTGTGCCACGATAGCGTTGAAACTCTGTGAACTTTTTTTTGTGCGTCGAATAGCGGTGCAGGCAATGAGAGCGGATGGAGACACTACATGCCCACCACTGCTCTAGACTAAGAAAGAGTTTGTATCCAAACTACACTCTCTACTCGTTAAAAGGACGCTTTAGATCAGAGAAGAGTGACATATGTAAAATGAGCAAATTTTAGCTACTTACAACAAAGACGTCGTTTTTCTTAAGAAAAATAACCAAAACAACAAACGCTATGCACTTGATTTTTAAAGTTGTTATGGTTACATTGTTGAGAAAAAACCAAAAAATCGAAGCTAGCAAACAAGGAAACAACAATGTGCACATAGAAGGCAGCTTCTCTCGTTTCGTTTGAACAGTGTACTTTTATTTCTACACTCATATTGTTCTTGTTTGATTCTTGGAATTTGCTTTTGGTTTATTCCAGAATTTGTTTTTCGTTATCAAGATAGATATGGTGTTGTTGTTGTTGTAGTTGTTGTTTTTGTTGTTTTTGTAGTAAGTAGCTCCTACTTTTTAAATTTTGCCCACCTATGCCATAGAGTATATCGAGCCTTAAGGTAAATAAAATGTTGGTTGCAGGTGGTGAGTTCCAAGCTGAATACACCTCGAGAGTGTTTCAGTGCCACAAAAATGTTATTTATATTCACGCTATTAATATATTTGAATGGGATAGAAATAGGTATGTGATCTGCAAATAATTATTTAACGTAAATAGAGTTCCACTTAAAACAAAAATGTATGCATGTAAAGAGTATTGCACCTAAGGAGCACAGCTTCCTGTTAGATTTAGACAAACAAAAAAATTCATCACAATAAACTTTAAAGTCTTTACCCACAAATTTAAATCAAAAATAATCAATTTTTTGTGTTTAACTTTTTAAAAGAAAGGAAAAAATAAATAATGAAACTAGAACTTTTTCACTCATATTAAACTTATCACAACACCTACTAATGTTTGCATAAATTGTAAGCCTTAAACTTCTTATTATTAAATCATTTGTTATTATTAAACACACATGTATGCATATGCTTTTATGAAATATATCGTTAGTTCACTATTAGATAATGCTAAACTCTTATATATATATATAGCTGAAGGTCTCAGAAGCCAAAGCTGTAAAAACTATTCGTTAGCTTAAATTTTATAAATTTAGCTATCAATGTTAATAAATAAGTAAATAAAATTTAAGTTTCAAGCCAAACTAAGTGCAACGAAAACTAAATTTAGAAGCGAAAATCACAGATAATGAAGTGCTAAATTGCGAATTTTTGTTATTTTTTCAAAACTTTACAAAAAATTATTTACATAGAACTTGTGCTGAAGTTTTTTTCAGTATTTATTTTTTAGTTCTAGCGATATTTTACCAAAAACTATTCCTAACTGGGCAGTTAAATTCAGTACTAGAATTTAATCTTGATCACCTATTTCTTTCAGTGCACATTTTTTTTTTTTTTTTTTTATCACAAGTAGGCAACAAAGCGCAAAAAGTTATTTTCCGTGATTACTTCTTAAAATTAAAAAAAAATTAATTAATTTATTTTTTTTTTAATATATCAAAGAGCAACAACGTGGTGAGCACAAAATTAAAACTTCCGTCTAGCCAACTTTGATTGAGTTGCGCTAAAAGTCATTAACCGCTTGAAATGTTTGATGGTTATTGCCGTGTTATTCATTTCATTTTGACCAAAGTAAGTGCGATTAGCATGGCCTACACCATTAATATGGTTGGTAGGTTGTGGGTGTTGCCACAAAAAAGTGTTCCAAAATTATTTTTTATATTCTTAATGCGAATAAGTTTTATTTTTTATTACTTTAAGCTTGTGGCTTAAGTCTCGCCAAAAGACGAGCCCACACAGCGGTTTTTTGATATTTTATCATTTGCATTTTAAATTTTATTTTTAATTTTTTTTTATTTAATTTTTTTTTCTTATTCAATTTTATTTATATTTTTGTCAGTCTTCCATTAGTATACTAAACAATTCCTCTGTAAGTACCCATGTCATTAATTTTGAAAAATTAACACCATTCATTGCTCGTATTTCATTTGTTGATTATTTTTTTTTTCCAATTAATTTTTTTTAATTATCTTCAAACATGAAATTTAACACTTAAATGCTCTATGACGATTTTATGGGTAGGCGTGTTCTGTACAAATTATTGACCAAGGTTAGTTATGATATAATTTTGTTTATATTTTTGCTTATGCTACTTTTTGTATTTATAGTACTTATGATGATATTTTTAGCTTAAAGCTTTTTTACTTTTCATTTAAGAAAACAAATTACTTGACTTGTAGTGACCAAAATACGCAACAAGTTAAAGCCAAAAAGAGCTTAGTTTTTACAAATATCTATCAACATTTTAGAATTAAACCTAAGTAAATGTACATTATAGTTAGCTGATGAAAAATTCCATTGATCACAATGATCTCTTGATGGAAATCATACTTAGTGTCAACGAAATCAATGCATTGAGTAGCATCAGCAGTGGTGAATATAAATACTTCAATGAAATAGTCCCGACTTTGAATCAAAGACTTATAAAAAAAAACAGCTTAT
Source organism: Tricholauxania praeusta (assembly GCA_949775025.1). NCBI lineage: Eukaryota > Metazoa > Arthropoda > Insecta > Diptera > Lauxaniidae > Tricholauxania > Tricholauxania praeusta. Next base: position 158,152,433 of record OX459029.1, read on the forward strand.
ACAAAACTTGTATAATAAAATGATGGGCATTAAAACCCATTGGATGCTTAGAAAGTTTTTTGAAACCCACTGTGAGGACGCAAGTTACATTCTCATTCTCATTTCTGCCAAATTCTTGGAACTATTATATTTTTGCTATTTTTGATAATGATTCACTTAATTATATTATTTATTTTAATATTAATAACTAATTTATTGTTTTTATTAATACAAGCGAAGACTCTGTGAGTTGAATACTTGACAGTTTGTAAAGCACTGTGAAAGTACCATTCTACAATACACTTCTATTTTATGAATAATGTCCAAGCATTTTGAATTTTACTGCGGGAAGTATAGAAAAGCTGAGATGAGCTGTAAAGCTGATTGACTTACACTACCTATATTCAAAAATTCTGAAAATTTTTCAGACTTGAATGACAAAGAAACGTGGCTTATAAACAATTAAACACTGACGATATTTTATTTTCTATGACTTAGGCGAATTGGTTGGCGTAGCCAAACGTCTTATTTTAACACAGAGACCAAAGTTAATTAGATCAAGTTAGGACACTTTATGACACTTCCATTATAAAGAGAAACTATAGAAAGATAACCGATTTAAAGGAATAACTGAGTTATTGAATTTAAGTTTGAGGAAAAAAAAATGTGTGAATTATAAGATTTTTTTTCGAAATCGACTGTGAGACAAATTTTTTGTAATAAAACCCCGGACACTGTCGATATATAGGCTGTCGGGAAAAAAAGATGTACTTTCATCAATGGCTATTAACCCATCAATGATTACTACCCGAACTACTGTTGCCATTCCTCTATTTCTCTAGATATTACTGTTAATATTATAATATTGTATCAGAGGTATACTTTACTTTAAATTGATGATTCTGTTTTCAAACGCGACCTGTATTGGTCTCTAATACTTTTCTTTTTATGAACAATTTTAAATTTACTGAATGTGCTGCAACCAATGCCGTAAACTAGTTTACTTTATGTGGCTACCAATTCATATAAGCTGATGACCTGAAACAATGACTGCATTCATCTTCTTCTATCTCATCCAAGTTTTATTCTGTCCAAACGCGCTGATGTTGTTCTGGTCACTGAAAGATTGGTTCACCTTTCCTCTGCTTTTCCTACTTACAGGCTGTGAATTGCAAATGGTATTATCTGCAGCGTTGTCTTCGAATCGTTCGGCTCTCAATCCTTTCATTCACAGACACTACTTACATTCACACCATTGCACATATCATAGTTTACTTGGTAGAATATTCTTCGCCGTACATTGTTCTCGCATGCAGAAACAAATACTCGAGTGACGACTTTTCTTCTCAAAAAACCATCAGCTTCTGGTCCACCTTTTTTGGCTGGATTCGGCATCAATCCAACTTGGGTGCCACTGACTCTGCTATTTACTGTTTTTTTTTTTTCCACCGATGATAATCACCTGGTGTTGTTTTACTAAAGTTTTTCGTCCAAACCCACAAATTATATAACAGTTTTTCAGAATTTAGTAGGACAAGATGAAATTGAGACGGTCTATAAATTTAGGCATTTAGTAACTTAGAAAATGAGAAGCTTTTATTTGATTCATCAAATTTAATATGGCTGAAACAAAAACTGTTATCGTATTGAAACAGCATGTCACTTTTGCATTTGTCTAGTACAATATCTTGCAAGAAATGCCAACAAGAGTAATAAGCCCATAAGTTTCGATAGTTCAAAACTACAACAATTGCGTAAGGATACCCTTCCTTCGACCCTTGTTGATATTTATTTCATGGTATGTCTAGATAAACAGGATCACACCTTTTAGCATATCAACTTTCATGAAACGATGCATAATTTTTTCAATCCAATGAATTGACCCAATTCCTTTGCAATACTTGGGATCCAATCTTTATCCTTTTGGTCTCCGTACACTACTTATCCCATCCGAATCTTTCAAGTTATAATTGGATTTGTCAGAAAACCACATAGTCTTTCATTTTTGGACACTCCAGTTGAGATGGGCGTGGAATAAGGCATGTACGCTGACTAAAAGAGGAAATATTCCATCCCAAGTATTGCAAAGCCACTATATGAAACGAAGGTGGAAGTGTAATGGTCTGAGATTTCTTCTCTGGTCAAGGGATTGGGTAAATTCATAAGATTGGAAGAATTATGGATCTTTTCATGTTCCTTGACTTTTTAAAAGATGTGATGCTACCATATGCCGATGAAGAGATGCCACTTAAATGGAGATTCCAACAAGACAATGATCCAAAATACTCCTCTTAAGTTTGTTTGGCCTGGCTTCAGAGCAATAAGATCAAAGTACTTGGTTGGCCTGTCCTGATCTGCATCCTATTAAATGCTTGAGGGAGGTCGGAAACATGCAAATCAATAGAAAAAATTGCAAAGCCACGGCAGATCTGTTTCAATCCTTGAAAATAGTCTGAGCAGAGATATCGCAGGATATCATTAATAATTTAGTGTACTATATGCCTAAAAAATGTGGTTGTGTCGTCCAGAATAAAGGGTTTGCAACTAAGTACTAATTTCAAAAGTTTTTATTTACCATAAAAAAAGGGGTGCTTTAGTTTTGTCCGCTAAGTTTTCTGGCTTAAAATGTTCCTTTCATATTAACTTTTTAATTATGAGACGCTGAATTTTTTAAATTTTTGTTTGTCAATAATAAAGGCATAAATAAATAAGTTATACACACAACATGTTTCAAAAACGTCGATTTTATAAACAATTTATGATTTGAAAAAAATGTACTAAGGGGGTGCTTAAGTTTTGGCCAATACTGTATGTATACCTCGATTGTTCTTGCACGTTTCAGTCCAGTTATAACACCTTCGCTATTCCTACTGATTTAGTTTGCTTTCGTTACAGCGTTCAATATTTCACTGATTATTCTTAAGTTTTCCAAAAAAAACTATTCAAAATCAATGATAAATTTAAGCGAATTATCCGATAAAAGAGTATTTGCCGGAAATATCGTGTATAAGCAAAATCGCTCAAAAGCCATTAACTGCAAAGTAGAACAAACTTTATAAAAACTAAGGCATTTGAGAAGGAGAAATTTTAAATACTATTAAGGTTTCATGTTAAACTTAAATAGAAATTAAAAATAATCGCAAAAATTTTCAATGAATTTTGACTTTTTTTAAATAAAAAAGCAGCGTTTATTTATATTTTTTTTTATCAAAATCGTTTCGGTTCTTGGTTAAAATTAAATGCTAACATAAGTAAATTCCATCAATAGGCGAAAAAACCGTCTCTAGCACTCAACATCACTACCCAAGACGCATTATGGTACGCTGCCGCTGCAATGAAATTCTTTTGAACGCGAACATAAAAAAAAAGTAACCTACCATGAGAATTCATTATTGATCACAGACTGATCAATTGAGATCACTTGACCAAATTCGTTGGCAGATTTAACCATATTTTGATGGTTGCATGTACGCTGTTGTTGTTATTGTTGTTATTGTTGTTTTTGTTACTTTTTTCGCTGCTAATGTACAAGGTGCGGTGAACAAGTTGAGATTGTTGTACGACCAAAACAACAACAACAACAAAAACAAGGAGAGTAGCTTTTGACCATAAACTAGGAAGGGAATTTGCCGGTGATCGATTGAACAGACATTTGATCGATCGCTGTATTGGAAGTGTAGATGTACACGCAAAATCGTTTGACTTGGATCACATGATTAAATCGGTCACTATATATGTAGAAGCACAAGAAGAAGAAGCAGCAGCAGCAGCATTGGTACAAATACCGTTATATTGTGTAACTGTATTTGCGAGCAATATGAGCATACGTTGATTTGTGCGTTTCGTTTCGTCGCTGACCATTTCGGGAAGGTCGTAGCGGATGAGGAAAAGGATTGGAATTTTCATAGTTGTTCTGGTTGTTTGTCTTGGCCTAAGCTCACAAGGAGGTAGTGTTGTAGTTGTGTTGTTGTTGTCTGTGGTGAAAATTTACAAGAGATGTTTAAGTTGTGTTTTTGATTTTTAGAAAGCTTTATATTGTGGAAAAGTGGAAAATCTAAGATTTCTAATAAAAAAAGTAAATAAAATGGGATGAGAAAGGAGTTAAAGCACTTTGTGTAAATGGAACTTTAAAGTGGTACAGTAAGAATTTTGCCACGAAGAAATATAAATCAAATAGAAATTCAAGTAAAAGAGTAAAAATTGCTTACAATGTCATATCATTTTCGTGTAGTTATATAGTACTAAAATTGATATAATCGTTTATAAAAGTCGGGTTCGCAAATCAATGATTTTTTCAGGGTGGGCGACAAGAAACTTTTTGGAGAAAAATCCGAAATATACCGGTATAAACTTTTTTCCGTACACTCGTCAGTGAAGATGTTCACATATCATAAATTTTAAAACTTTTTTAAAACTTAAAATCATATAATTTTGTTTTTAGCTTAGCTACGAAATGGCTTATACAGCTCTGTTTTCTTAGATGGCATTTCCATAAAAACACAGCCTGTTTTCGTTTAGCAAAACTTGCATACCAGCATTGGCGCTAGACATCAAAGCATTAATTAAAGACTAATTAAATAAAATCACAACAACAATGAACACAATTTTTGTTTTAAAATTTCATAAACACAATTAAAATGTTAAGAAAAAATGCCGCAGGTAAAATCAAACCAAAACAAATCAGCATTCAAATGCACGCACCGAAAACTGTGACGTTCAAAGGCTACTCGAAAACCGCGCCTTTAGCACGTACACTCGTAATTTGCTGATGGAGTGAAATGACAGTATTTGTTCTCAAAGCATTAGTGATAGCGTAGAGAGGGATAGCTATGGCAGCAACCAACTTAACAAGAACAACCATTGATTATGTATTTAGTCGCAATTAAGTGTTAACGTGTCGGCAAACAATTTAATTAAAAGGTACAAAAAAAAAATAGGCAAAAATTGATAGCCGTTTACCGCCTTTGAGTGACACCTGAAACTGACTAGCTGAATTGACTGACTGACTGACCGGTTGACTGTCAAACAAAATGACAATTTAATGGCAGGTGACGAAATATGAATAAGAACCAAGGTGCAAAATATTGAGGCTTTAATATACCTAGGGTGCCTTAAGAACAGCATCACGAGTATCGTTAAATCTGATACTTCAAGAGTGTTTCAGAATTTTCCAGCATTGTGGCATATGATCAAAGTAATAGAAAATATGACTGCATAAAAAGTCGTCCAATTACTGTTAATAAGCACTTCAACTTGTTGGGAAACTATCAATATTTGATTAATGTATTTGAGTCTACAGTTGATGATAATAATTACCAATTCTTGTATTGATTGAAACAAGCATTCATTTCTTGCCGCTTATTAAATTATACATTGATATTTGAAAAATTTATTATCCATTTATTGATAGATTTTAACAGCTTCATTTTATTTATTGAGACTCATTCATAAATTTCTTAATTGGTAATATTTTACACATTTTATTTTTTCTTATTGTTAGAAAATGTTATCAGCAAATGTTTGTGGTAAGAGTGAGACAAAACTTCGTCTCACCTTATTAAGTAAATAAGCATATGTATACCGTTTTTCCGCATTTTGGGCGATGCCACGCCCCCTTTGAAGAATCAGAAATTTTAATAATCTTTCTTAGGATTCAATCTATTCTTAAGCAAAACTTCCTCAACATCGGTCTATTAGTTTAACCGTGGAAACGTTTTTCCCGTTAGGGGCGTGGCACCGCCTACTATTGAAAAAAAAGTATACATGTCCCTCCCTCTCTTCACAACCTATCCAACAAAAAAATTATGCAATTATGATATGTTATGACAGTTAATAACTGGTTTAACCGTTTTCAACTGCCTATTTATTACACTTTTGTTTGCGAACGTGACCAACTACAAACAGCTCCAAAAATTTTAAATTTAATTTTTTTTCCACACATTTTTTTTTTTTTTAATTATGTCTATGAAACTCTGTTCGTGCAAAAATTTTGACACACTTGCTGCTGTTAATAATTTCGAAATGAGAACAAATGATGTTTTTCACTTTTATTTGTGACTTTAGAACATTAACTTAAGCAAATTGAAATTTTACAGTTAATAGAGATTGGTTTGATGTTTTTGCATTGTTTTTAGCTAATTGAATTGGAAGAGAGATTTTTCGGAAAGACTATCATCATGTATCACCTCTCTTACACACTTAAATATTTAAGGCAAAATACTATTCAATAATACAAAAAAAGAGGCTGCACTTATGTTAGTCTGCAGGTGGTTTGCTCAATGTGATAAATGAAATCTGGTGTAAATTGTTTAAATTAACAAAATTTGAATATTTTCCTTAGATAATATTAGATAGTAATTCTTTTATAATAACTTTTAATTTTTCTATCACGGTTAGCCTTTTGGCTTAAATGCCCATATGTAATGCAAAATATGTACATGCAAAATAGAGCTGTATAAATCCTATCTAAGGAGACCGAAGGTTTGGTCATCGTACGATTAAACTAAAATTTGTTTTGATCAATAACTAAGGAATTCAATTTGTTTTATTGAAAAAGCGGTTTCGAATTTATCTATGTATGTATGTTAGACCGGGTCGAAAAATAGGTTCATCCAGACACCACAATTATTGTCTTTCAAGACGGCAAGCAATTTGTGTATGTGAGTCATCTATCTGACTTTAATATATTCTGCTTTTCACTTATTGATTCATTTTAAATCTAGTTGACTTTTTTATTGAAATTCTATTAAAAGATGTAATGCTATTGTATTTTTAGTTCCTACTGTTTTATACTTGTTATAATTTTCATGATGGTATATCACATTATCCGAACGCGATATATCGCATAATTCGAAAATTTCATTAAGGGGTGTCACTTGGCTTTTTTCTATTTTATTGAAATATCTTCAGATTGGCTTACGCTATATAGCTTCGAAGTCGTAATATACTGCACAATGCATCAACAAACCATAATACATAAAGAAGTAAAAGCTATGCTATAAAAGTTACGTGTAATTTAAAATACGAAAAAACCCATATCACAATACCCGAAGTTACAATATAGAAAATATTTAGTCCTAAAATTCGATTTTTTTACATTTTTTATATGGAAAAATCGAATTTCGGGACTAAATATTATTTATAACAGAAAAAAAATTTTAAATTTTTTAACGTCAAATTTTTTGCAAGAACGCAATCTTTACTTTTCAAGCATATTCAGTTACCATTCTTGAAGAAATAAAAGTTACGAGCAAAAAACACGTTTTTTTTTAGCCAAAAGGACCTTCAGGAGAATCAAAAGTGCTCCATTGGTTTTTCTCGGAGCGAAAAAAAAATTATGCAGATTTCATTTTTAAGGGTCCTTCTAACTTTTGAGTCGATGTCTGGCTGACTTTATTTTGCTTCATACAAATCGACCCGGTCTAATGTACAATTTAAAAATATTTCATTTCGTGTTGTAAAAAGTAATAACATTTTTTTTTTTGTTTTTTTAATTAAAGTAAATTTTTTGTTTAAGATAATTTTCATTTTTTAAATGCAAAAAGATTTGCCACTGGCATAAACTTAAGAAATTAGACGATCGAGTTGTCGCAACATTTTGGTGTTGTCGTTTGTTTAAGCTAAGGTGCCTTTGAGAGTAATCCATTTGAATAATTTTTATATAGTCCAAAAATTTTTACTAAGATTTTGTTATGGAAAATCGATTGTAAAATTGATTTATGTACACGCCATTCTTTTCAATATTTTTATAAATTATTTGAATTCAAAGTAGAGTACATATAAATAGAGTAGTACAGTAGATATAAACTAATATTGTTATTAAAAGATTTCTCGAAATCTCTTCTTAATTATTTCAAAGTCTTAGTAGGCCATATATACTGAGTATACAGCAATCTCTCTGTCAACCCAGATTTTTAATCCAGAAAACCTAACACATTTTTATATGGCGGCACTGTGAAATGAAATAAAAATATAACTCTGTTGTTATTATTGAAAGATCTCTTGCATGAGAAAATGCTTCTATGCAAAACATATCAAATTTCAGCAAAGTAATTTTACAATTTACAATGCAAAAAATTAAAGAGACATTAAATAATTTAACTGTGGAAAAAACATGCATGGCATGCTTATACCGAAGTACGCATACTAGAATTCATTGCAAAAATTGTCTTGAAATGCTTATAGTTCGAAAACTTATAAATTCAGAGGAATATTCTAAAAAAAATTATTGAGGGGTGAAATAAAAATTTTAAATTTTTTTTTTTGCAGAAAATATATATCAAAATTAACTCTTTCTTATCTTGACGTGATAGGGCAAATTCAGATTCCACGGCCCTAAATCTATAAAAAAAAATGACATTTTCGCTTCTGAGTGCTGAAGTTAAATTTTCGAATACAGAAGCATATTGCGGCCTACAAAATTGATTTAATAATTTTTTTCACTTAATTCAGTTGTTAAACAATAAGCATTATCAATTTTTATTTAAATCAAATTCTGAAAACTTTGATCACTCATGTTATATTCATTTATAACTCATTAAACATAATTGCGATTATATTTTCTCACCGTGTATGGCGCATTACATTGATGACGATGACGAGTAATTTAATTCTTGCATAAAATAAGTAACAAAAACAACAACAACAAAGTAAAAACAAACAATTGTTGTTGTTCTGAGCAAAACGATGGTTAAGTTTAACCGCATGTTTAACGTACGTTTACGTCCAAGCCACAGCAAACAACAACAAAATCTATGCTTGTGATGTTATTTTTTTCTTTGTATGTATGTATATATTTTAATTGCTTGTAAGGCGTGGCAACGTTTTGACATCGTTTTTGGGATAAATAATTGCTTTTATATGCAAATCAATTTAAGTGTCCTTTTTAAAACAAAATCAATTTAATAGGTTGCACAATTTAGAATTTAATTTAATTCTAATAGTTGAAAAATTTACACCTTTAATAAAAAATAAAAAATAAAAAATCAAATTGATATCGGTCTCTTATTTATGCAGTCATGTGTTAAATTATTTGTTTATATGGCAAACATTTATTTATATTTTTAATTTATTTTTTCATTTTATTTGCGAAACAGTAGGACATGCACCATCAAAACTGTGATTCAAACAAATTATGTTCAATGTGAATCGAAGGCTTAAGTCTTATTGGTTCATGTCCGATTAAAGGTATTTGCTTTTTTAACATTTTGATATTTTATAAAGCGCTAGATAATAGAACTTTAATTCTATGAACTTTACAAATTTAAACTTTTTTTTTTTAAATAATATTTCACATTCTTAACAAATGAAACCCATACAAGGAAGCTTTTTATTGATGGTTGATTTTGTGTTTTGTTGATTGTTTTACTTTTTGAATTTATAAGTCAATAGTAGAGTTTAGCTACTACAGCTATTATAGCCTTCTTAGCTATAACAACTAACCGTTTCCTAGACGATATGTCATAGGAAAAGTAATCAATTGAAGTAAATATACAATATAACAGAATTTGAGCTATTTATTATGAAATACCTATCTAAATTAATTTACTAACACTAACGATAGTGAGAGCTTATGATTTATAGTTTTTTGATGTTTGCTAGTGTATTTACAGAAGCCCAAAAATATCTTAAAAGTATTTTAGAGTACCCAATTTATTATATATTTTACCTTAAAACTCTTAAATCAGGGTACTATCGTCGAGAAAAATTAGCGTAAAGTTAAGACTTGGATTATAATTTGCTGAAAAAAAATATAGCTTTAGTCATTTTAAGAACTTATTTATTGTAGATGATACGGCTTAACATAAGGATTAATAAGCAATTCAAAATATTTTACGAAACATTTTTATCACATATTCATATTGACAACGTGCAGAAAGTTCGCTGATCGTTTTTTATATTAGAATATTTAACTTTGCAAAGCATCGAGCATAATTCGATCTCCGGAGTCTGTCATTCATGAATTCTGGCATAAAGTTGTAAGTAAAAGTTTAACAAAATATCTAGATATAAACATTGCAATCAAATGAATACTGGGCATTCAACTAACCTTTAAAGTTGATTAAATAAATGTATTGACATTACTGGCGTTAAATAATAGAAAACTCACTTGGAAACGATAAATCAATATTCACCTCAAATTAATAGAAAATTGCATTAGTAAATGATTGAAGAAATTTTCAACAATCCTGGGCGATTATTTTACTCAAGAAGTAACTATTGCCCAAAAAGAGATATTCTTTTTACAGTAAATTTCCAGGGAGACTTTTTTTGTGTAATTTTTATGTCATTTTGGCTTAAGAAACACCACGCAAACGCAATAATGGAAAATTAACTTTAAAAGCGATAGGTAATACACACGTTTTTTCATGGAATTCGGGTCAAAGTACTGAAATATTTCACAAGGAAACAAACACAAAATATCGCTAAGAACAGAAAATAGTTTAATTTAGTTTAGTTTACTGAGCCAACTACTCAGTACAAAGTATGTCATCACACACAAAAATTACACATCATCCATTGCTTAATGGAATCATCAGTGATCTTTAAGCCGGTAAGTGAGGGGTTCTCAACAAATCTATGCAAAAAGGAAAACATATCAAGTTTAGAATCTCTCACTCACCGGTTTACAAGCCACCTTTTTTGTTATCTTGCATTTTGTTTTGTGTAGTTTTTTGTTTTTATATTATTTTTAAGGACTTAAAATTTTTTTTTCTTAAATTATATTATAAGAAAACTTATTTTCTCCCAAAACCAATAAAAATATTGCCAAAAAAGTGTTATTTATTTTTTGAAAAAAAAAACGCCCTAGATGTTATATCTCTTTTACGGGCACAAGAAAAATATTCTAAAAAACATTCAGATGTATTCCAAATCTCATGAATCAGATGTGTCTCAAATTTCATGAGTCAGATGGCCCGAATTTTTGGCCATAATTTATGAATTTTTTTTTTTTTTTTGTAAATACGTGCTTCATAATTGAAAATTGGAAAACTTATCAGTCCAATATATTTTCTGTTATTTTTTGCAGCAATTAATTCCCTTTCTAATTTTTGAGTAATTTTGCACTTTATTTTGGACATAAATCGTTTTTGTTTTACCTTTTTTCTCTTTATTTTTTACTATTATGCTCGTGTTTGATTTTGATCTAAATTAACAGAATAATTTCTCCAAAAAACATTTGCGTGACTTTGCATTACTTTCTTGGTATATGTTGCATTTTGTCTATGATAAAGTACATCTTTTAGAAAAATTACTCAATAGTAGAAATTGCGTCTAATATCTCCCTCTGATATTTTTCTTGTAAGAAATACTTTAATATTTTTGTAATTTTCTGCAAGTTGTTTTTTAATAAATTTTACATTTTCTTTAGGCTTCCTATGATCTTTCAAGGCCACGTCATACCATATTGACATGGCTATCAGAAAGAATCATGTTTCCTAAAATGCTGCAATTTCATCATGCGGTGCGGTTTTAACGATTAAAACTCTGACGGTTGAAAATTGCACACGTTCCGAAAGTAAGAAATGTTCAGAAAGTAAGACATGTTCCGAAAGTAAGACATGTTCAGAAAGTAGAGTCAAACTACAGTGCTTATAAAACTGTATGCATACCGAATTCTCAGCTGGATACATAAAATTCATTGTAAAAATAATATAGTAATAATGATTATGATAAGTTACTTTTAAATGGAAATGAACAACGTCTTAATTAAATAAAAGGGCGCAAACGATGCGCGATAAAAAAACGGATAGATAGTATTATATTTACACTATAAAATTATATTTTACATTAAATAATTGAGAAATATTAAGACATTGCCACCCCAGATTATTAAAAAATAAATTGCCAAAAAATTGTGCTTTCGTTTTTGCAGCCCACTGTGCAAGCGCTTAAGTGTACTCTCAAAAAAGTTGACATCACTTAAAAAGCCATTTCAAGAAATTGAATTTCCAAAAAAAGCTGCGTGTGAATGCTATATTGAGGAGAAGAAATATAACAATTATTTTTAATTTAATTCAATTTTACAAATTTGAACAAATTTGTAAAAAAAACACGAAAATAGTTTATGGACAACATATTACGTATGTGCGTACGTATATGCCATAGCCAATGAAGCAATAAATAGTGCAGGGAGTGAGATCCAACGAGCGTTTTGTGTATAGAAGAAACTATAGAAAACTCATGCTAATGCTAGGTACTAGACCCAATAAGCAGCAGCTAGCGCATTCAATGAAGCGTAACGTTGAAAGACCTCTTGACGTTTTGGGGCAACCCACGTTACGCAGCAGCAGCAACAGCCAGTAACGGCAACATCATCGTAAGTCAATAAAACGGAAATAGCAGTGGGTTTCCTAAGAGTACGCAGGGCGTGCACATGCGCACAATTAATATGCGGAAAATGATTTTCATGATGATTTAAATTTTTGACTACAGAGTCATAAAAAATAGAAAATAAATTCAAAAAGAAAAACTCAAAAGCCTAAAACGTAGGCGTGTATTGTATTGCGGCATCTTAACGCGTCTGTCTGTCTGTTGGATTTCCTTCGCTGGCGCACTGGAGCATGCAATAAAGCCACTTCAATTTGGTCTTTCGCTTCGTTACTACTTGCGTTGCCTTTTGAACTTTTGTTGGGAGCGAAAGAAGTGTGTGCAGTGTGCCGTATGGTGTGGGTGTGGCATGGTAGCCGCCTTATTTTGATCTTGCTGATAGAAATGTATAGTGGGTGCAAAACAACAATTAGAAATCTATTAGTTGGCTTAAGCACAAAGATATAATTTTCAATTTAATTTAAGAAAAAATTATTCCCACAATATTTAAGGGACGATATCGGTCAAACTTTTGTAACTCATATATGCATGTCTAAGTAATTTGCATCCTGCGACTTTACTTATTAATGCTTTCTTCATTAATTTACATCCTTAAGGTAATGTAGCACCTCAATCAAGTCACAGCAGCAGCAGCGCACTTCATAAATTCAATGAGCGCGCGCTCGCCTAATGAGCGCCACTTAAAATAAAAATTACGTGTAACCTGTTAATTTTCTTTACTGCAGAGCATTGTTGGCAGGGCGTTAAAGTGGGCGGAGCAACCGCAGCTAACATTAGGTGTTTTTGTATTCAGCAAAAAACAACAACAGCAACAACAACAATTGACTGAACTTGAAGTGCATAATTTGAAAATTTGCACTTTCAAACGCAAATTGCATGCGATTAAAAAATCGTTTTCGCGGGCAATAAAAACGCAACACACACACACACACAAACACTCACATACATAAGCACTTGCATGATAATCAGAGTAGCGCAATTTGCACGCTGCTACACAGGAAGGAAGCAAAAGTGTTTGTCGGCCGCAGGAAACCTTTTTTTTTTTTTTTTTTTTTGAGTCCAGTAGCTGCTGCTGTTTTGCTCCTGCTGTTTTTGTTGTGTTGCAGCAGCACTTACTGCACGTGTTGCTGTTTGTGTTTTTATTTTTGAAGTTTTCGTTTTTTTTTTTTATTTTTTTTTCTTTTGTGGGTGTAAAATTTTCTTTAGTCAGAAAATTATATGAAATTAAAATTGTTCCTTAGCTATTGACGTGCAAATTTGTTTTCAGCAAAATAGCAAATAGCATGGATAACATTGGGGTGGTACAAAAATTTTATCAGGCATTGTTTTACCCTCATCCATCCCTCAATTTCATACACGAAAATGTTCCTTTTGTGTCATTTTATCACAGTGCAATTTTCATCACCGCGGGCTCATGATAAATGATTTTTATGATCAAATACTTGTGTTCTGCATTTATTTATAATGCAAACAGTCCAAAAAATACACTCTAATCAGCTTATTTTTTATAGTTTTTCATAAATTTGCATGTATCATGTAAAGCATTCAGAAAAATTTTAACTTTTTCGAAGAAAAAATGTGTTAATTTTTGGAAAACGTAAAATTTATATTAAAGTTTGTACTATGGAATAAAAATACATAAATTAGAAACAGTTCTGTTCTCACAAATTGAATCCATGACTTGAAATATCATCTTTCACGCATTTATCACATCGAACGGAATGAATATTTGAATTGGCAAATTTCGAACATATATGGCATCTGAAACGCTTTCGTGATAGTTCAGTATATTGAAGACGATTTATCGATGTACTGGCCTTACTTGGATGTGGATCTTCTGGAATTCTCTTTATTGGATTCACAAGGGATGATGAGATTTCTCCTCTTGGTGAACACTCAATCTTCCAACTTGAAAGGAACAAGCGACGACAAAAATTCCTTTTTCTAAAAGTGCCAATATGTATTCATATTGCTAAAAAGAACGTATGCATTCAAAGCAAGTATGGAAAGCTCCTTTTGATTTTTACGAATCGTATCAACATTTGCCATTTGGCGTTACTTTAATGTGAAAAAAATTTCACATGTGACATTTCGGCCATTAAGATCTTTCTTCAGCGCAAACAATCCAAAGTTGCATGCCGTATTCATGAGGCTTTGAAGGAATATACTGAGTAAATTGACATCTTCTGCGGAATAGCAATTAATGTTCATCGATCGCTAGAAATTTACCTGGCACATACATTGCTACCCACTTGTCAAAACTGAACGGAACCAACTTATCTCGAGCAGTTGATGTATCTCTTGTGGAAAATCTCTCGTCAAAGCGCAAATGTCGTTTTATTCCTCTGAGACAATCCCGGTATGTGTTAAATTAACACATAAGGAAAATTTTTGTAACTTTTTATTTTGACACCACTGTGTGTATATTTTATCTTCGAGCATATTATTAGATGAAATTTCACCGTAAAAGATCTATAGAATCATCTTTGTTTCCAATTCGCTTCAAATGATATATGAAAACTGTATCAAATTGACACAAGGGATGGATTAGGGTTAAAAACGTACTAAAGAGGCTAAAAAAGAAAAATTAATTTTAAATGTGGTAGCAATTTCCCCTGGTGGCCATTTAAGAAAGTGGAAAAAGAGAGTTTTGGCTCATTCACTCAAAAAGTGCGCCCCTATTCGAAAGAATGTATTAAGGTCAGAATTGTTTTCGAAAAGATATTATATCGATAATTAACCGAATCTCCAAACGTTAAGTTGGAATCTTACTTGGGTGGCCATAACAACCCGTTTCCGGGTTACGGCCGACCTCAAAAGCTCTCTCCAGGTGCCTCTGCTTCGCGCGCGCCTTCTCCAATCATTCACACCAAGCGTGGATAGGGTTTCCTCGGTTTGGTCTTTCCATCGGAGGCATGGTCTCCTCTTCGTCGTCGCCCAGCGGCTTCCGCATCAAACACCTTTTTCGCCGGAGCTTCTTCGTCCATACGCACAACATGTCCCAGCCAGCGCAGACGTTGGATAGTGATGCGCTTGACTATGTCAATGTCAGCGTAGAGCTCGTACAGTTCGTGGTTCATTCGAATACGGTAGTCGTCGCCGACGTGAACAGGACCGAAGATTTTACGAAGAATTTTTCTCTCAAACACCCCAAGCGTGGCTGCATCCCTGTCTGAAACCTCGTTTGGTATCAAATGGTTCGGAGAGGTCCCTTCCTACTCTGACGGAGCTGGCTGTGTTGCTCAACGTCATTCTGCAAAGCCGCACCAGCTTCGCAGGTATACCGAACTCAGGCATGGTGGGGTACAGGCAATCCCGTATCGGGCTATCGAAAGCAGCTTTAAAATCGATAAAGAGATGATGGGTATCGATCTGTTTTTCGTGGGTTGGAATCTTGGATGAATTTTAGGCAACACCAGTTCCTTTCTGTGTTGTAAATAAAACAGAGCACATGCAGTCACTTTTAACGATTTTTTAAAGAAAATTTTAAGACTTCATACGTCTTCAACTCGTCAGCTTGAGCCAGTGGCCTTCCAAACGTGATGCATCTTCAACATTAAAATTTCCGGAAGCAGACTTTCTGTCAGTACATCTATAGCTTAGACTTTTTTCTTATTTTTTTACTTAAGGCCTAAAATGGTGTGACAGAGAAATCGGTTGAGACAACAGTGATGTCGAAATCATCATTATAATTTAGCATGTTGCACTTAAAAAACTCTATGCTGCTTCAGAAGCCGGAGCTTAATGTGACTCAATTCATAATGACAACAAAGGACTCTTCTAAAACTCTGCAGCTTTTGGATTTTCTGAACCACCCTCAACTTGTTCTTAAGCAAAATAAAGTTCTTGTCGTTCTTGCTGTTGTTTTTGATAAAGCAGGCACCAAATTTTGCATGCAAGCATTTACTGCATGTTGCAGCAGCAGCAGCAGGAGCAGCACTACCAGCATTGCATTCTAAACAAATTTTACCACAGTCACGTGTCTTAGAGCGTTGAAATTAAGAAATTTCCATTAGAATGTCAGGAAATTGTTGAAATTGATTAAATCGCATTTTGGTTAAGCGTAACAAGTGAATACGGAAGAGGAAGGAAGGAAGCAAATTAGGCAAAGATAACATCAGGTAAAACCAAATAATGAGAAAGCATTTGAATTGTTTTCGTGTTGTAGAACAACTAATTTTCACAAGCGGAAAGCAATTGATAACGTGAGTATTTTTTTTAAATTCAAAGGTGCTAAAAACTACAGAAGATACTGGAAATTGAATAGCACTTAGCAGCGTTTAAATTCTTCTTCTTTTTTAAATAAACATCAATGAAGAAGCAGCTGTCTGTCTGACATGTACTGCTTTCAACAACAAATAATTTAAACATTTAATCAAACACCATTGATTGAATTAATAATTTAACAACTTAATTAATTAATTAACACAAGAAGTCATCGTTGTCACACGAACAGTAAGAATTATTAAATAAATTGTGACATTTTATTATGCAATAACAGCAACAAAAACAACAACAACATGATAATTACATATTTATTCAACAACAACAATTACAACGACATTCAATCGATTTCAATTGAAATTCAAGCAATTCAACTTAACGACAACAACAATGATGACAACATCTCGAATTTTTTTTGACGTTGCAACTGCATTTAAGAAAAAACTCAAATAAACAACAACTTTTTACCAAAAAAAAAAACAATAACAACAACACTAAATGTTCCCACCATAAAAGGCCACTTTGAGCTCATTCCTGTTTCAATTGAGCAATAAAAGTAAAGGAGCAGAAAGAAAAAAACTAACGAACAACAGAGTTCAGCATTAAAAAAGCGTTGCGCATGCGCATGCTATATCTGATACCATGCGTGTCAAGTGAGTCAAGGATGTGTGGCTTAAAATTGCCAATTGTAGCATTGATTGTTACCAAAAAATTTAATAAGCCTCTAACAAATTCAATATTGAACTTTTCAGTTTGAATTAGTTTTAGCTGTTAAATAAAATTAATTAACCCATTATAACCACGCAATGTTCGTAGGAATTTTTTTCGTCTTTTTACATTAAAACTTATCAATGTCGGCCTTCGCATCAAATTTTATAACCGAATTGTGTTTGTTGCAGTTAAGTACACATTTTTAGTGCTTGAAAATAAATGCTTTATTCATTTTTCAAAATAATTCACAAGTCAAAAAGTGTTCACAATCGTGAATATCACTATGGAATGGCACATAACATATTCATCATATTGTATGCTGTGCCTGATACATAATGGGTAGCTTCCACTTCATCGCCTGCTCAAAAAAAGTGGCTATGTTGCAACAATGTACAATATTTAGCTTCTTTACTTAGGTTTAAAAGCGACAAGTAAGGGACATGTTACGGAAAATTCCAACTGATTCATAAAGATTTCGATACCCATGAGAAATATGTCCTGAAATGTAACATAAAGATTATTTTCAGCTTACATTACCATCAAGAATCAATTGTTTTAAATTTTTCTTTTTTTTTCTGGTCAGTCCAAAATCCGAAAATATTTTTATTGAGCTTCGACCAGAATTTTCTTTTTGGTACATAAAAATTTCTATTAAATAAAATGGGTTAATGTGCAATTCCACAGAAATTGTCAATTTAGCTGGCCACGTTTCCGATTTTTTTTTTTTTTGAAACATACCCTACAATCATGGGTTTTCTCGAGCTAATATTCTAGGTGTAACTTTTCAAATTCAAATGGGGACATAGTTAAAATTGCATTTAAAGTAAAAAAAAACATGAAAAGTTACATATAAAGTTACATGAAAACTATAGGTATTTGAATTTTAATTGTTCCACATTGAATATAAATTCAACCTAACCTTAACCTCAAGAAAAGACATGGTTGAAAGGTGAGCTCTACAAAAAAAAAATCTAAAACGTGGCCGGCTAAAATGACAATTTCTGTGGAAATGCCCTAATATCACTGATGTATAGTTTCTTATTCCCTGCCTATGCCATCAAGATATAAAATTTGATTTAATTTTTAGATTCTCAATTTAAGCATTTAATAATTTGATTTATTTTATTTAAATCACAACTGAGTAGCAACACAGACACGAATTAAAATCAAAATACCAAGCAAAGCTATCGGCAACGCCATCTAGCGTTTGTTGCTTTGATTAAAGATTGAGTGATATTTGCAATTGTAGCAAATTTTTTTTAATTGAAAAATGCTTATGCAAAAAACTAAAATAAAAATAACACTGTGCGACTATTTTGTGTTTTTTTTTATTTGAGTATGCAATTTCCGATATGAAGTTGTGAGGATTTTTGATCAGAATTAATGCCCTGTGCCGAAATTTTCTGTATAAGCGATATGCAGTGATATTTTGAGGTTTGAACCTTTTTTATGTATTTTTTTATTATTATTTTCTTTAATACCCAATCAGGGTTAAAGGAAAAAAGGATCAATATTTGTCATATGTTAGCCTATTTCTATCTTTAAGTCCAAAATCGCTGTGGCATAGTGTAGTTGCTTACAGAAATCATGTTAAGCCATAAGAAGTGCTTTGATCTTTTATTTTTCAAATGCAATTTTTTTTACGCTTTTAATGCTACTGCGCTTGTTGCCTTGAAAACACCTTAAAAGGATTTTCTTGCAGACACTAAACTCTGTAATTTATGCGGTTGTAAATTATGTTTTTTTAATTTTATTTAAAAATTAAATTCTACTAAGGGATCATATAAGCCGTACCTAAGTAAATAAGTGATAATGCCTTTCTTGTATCAGCATTTGCCTGCTGTGATATAAAAGTTAGTTCTACTATATGCCAACTTTGTTTTGCACATAACTTACTTTATTTATATTTTTAAATAAAATATTTTCTTAAAAAAAAAACATATATAAAAACTCATTTTATGCCACTCATTGATGATGTATTATCTATGGATTGCAATAAAACTTCAAATTAATTTTTTATTATATTTCTATTTAGTTAAATGCGATGTCATAAAAACCGGTCATTTTCCATATAACCAATTGCAGCATTAGTTTTTATGAAGTTTCTGTTTTTTTTTCACAATTTCTTGTTGATATTTTGGTATATTTAATGTTATAGAGTTCAATGTGCGTCTTTGAAATACATGAAAAATTAATTTGTTTTTTAACCCGTTGAATATTCAACTTATTTTATTGTGAGTTGTAACTTTACGACAGTGATATTACATCTATTATACTCAAGTATTTAAAAAATACCAAAAATTCATATGGTATAGCTTACGTGGAATTTTTTTCTTAATAGTTTGTTATAAACGGTGATTTAATTAGAGACAAAAATTTAAATCTGGCAATACCTTATTTCTGTAAAAAAAATAAAGAGTCAATATTTGGCCACTGCTATTTTGAAGTGTTGACATTAATAATTGCTGAGGTCGAGTAACTCCGAAAATGTGCAAATTTCATCTCATACCCAGTGGCATAACTTGCAACATTTGTGACACGGACAAAGAACAATCTGATGCCTCTTTTGGATAGTAATGTTTTGGCCGTACATAAAAAAAATGAAAATTTTCGTAAAAATGATAAAAATTTACTAAAACAAAAAAAAACATTCTTCCACAATTGCTTAAACAAATTTTCAGTACTATCAACCTCTTGCACTCGAAATGATGGCTTCCTTGGCAGCCAGTTAGGCCACGGCATATGTGCCATGGTTAAAATTTCAACGAACAATTCAGTAGCTCCGATTCTGTGAATTTTTCAGTGACTTAATGTAAGGCAGAAGTTGTATGGCAATGACTTCAAAACCATTCCAGAATTAAAGATCGATATTTGTTGCATAATTCATAAAATCGCAGAACTTTTGTCGAAAAATAATGCGAAATTTGATTAGAGGGCGAGAGTTTTTAATGCTGTCTATGGCGGCCATTTGACCATTGTTATTTCCAGACCTAATGTCTGTGTTTCGACATCATAGCTTAAAAAATATATATGTATTATCATATATGTATATATAAATAAATGTATATATCGGACATTATACGTCAAACGAAAAAAAAAATATTATTTGTCTGAAACTTTGTATATACTAAGTAGCTCATATTAAGACAATTTTATTCCTAAAATTTCAGATCCCAAGTCACATTATACTGGTGCTACGAATGCTCACAAATGGTTTAAACAAATTAAAATTTTGCTTTGACCTCAAACTTAAAAATTTTATACGAAAATGGGCGGCTGGATTTTTTCCGAAAATGTGATAAAAATATTTTCAAAATTGTTAACATTATTTTTAACACTTTTGAAAAGATTTAAAGCCAGGGACCCAAAATAACTATTATTTGTTGCTTTGTAATTGAAAAAATTGACCAATTTTAAGGACTATTTTTTAAATATTATGGATAAGAAATATTATATTAATTGTTGATAACTATTATTTTTCAATGGATTCTTTTTTATGTTGAGACATAACTATTATGCATAAGAAATTGTTTATCCAAAACCAATAAGTATTAATTTGGAAAAAATATTTTTTTTCGTTGTTTTGAAAAAATGTTCAAAGCGTCTCTCATTTTTGTAAGTTTTTTTGCACCAATCGATGGAGAGAGGTGGTTTCTATGACATCACCAGAGTCCCAAAAAGTGTCCGATTTTGATCTATTTTCGAAATTTTTCTTGCACCAATCGATGGAAAGAGTTCGATAATGGGTTTTGGTAATCACCAGAGGTGCTTCCGAGCAACAAAAATGGTCGATTTTGGTTCATTTTCGAATTTTTCTTGCACCAATCGATGGAAAGAGGTCAAAAATGGATGTTGGTCATCACTTAGGGTGGTTCCGGACCTTGGAAAGGGCCGTTTTTGACCCATTTTCGAAAAATTTTTTTTGCTCTAATCGATATGGAAAGCTCGATAATGGATTTCGGACATCACGTAGGGTAGTTCCCGATTCTGGAAAAAAACCGTTTTCGACCCTTTCGATCCTTTTCAAGGACCGGAGCCGTCCTAACTGATGTCCAAAAGTCATTTTCAACCTTTCCTAATCAATTGGAGCAAAAAAAAATTAGGGTGGATCAATATAAATTTTTTTTTAAATAGGGTGGATCGAATTAAAAATTTAAAGATTTAATGTGGATCAAAATAACTTTTTTTTGCTCCAATCGATAAGGAAATTTCGAAAATAGCCATTTTTCGGATTTGTCTATCCATTGGTGCACGATATAATATTTTTTTGATCCACCCTAAAAATTTTTTTTCGCATTGTAAACAGTACATAGGTAGTATAGGGGGCCTATATAGGTGTGTACAGTAAAATGATTTTGTATTTTTTTCTTGAAATTCACATAACGTAAAAGTGGTGAATTTCAACTTCAGATCCATCTAGCGGAAGCATAAATTGTGTACCATTATAAGACAGAAAGCATTAAAAAAAATATGTATCCAAAGCAGTCATTCTCTCTCTCCCCTTAAAACCTAACCTAAAAAATTTGAAAATATTATTATCGTTTACTTCGGAAAAAATTCTACATCATCCGTCCATTTGCCTTCAAAATTTATAAGTTTGAGGTCAAAGTAAAATTTTCAATTTTTTGACCATTTGTGACCGTCCGTAACACCAGACTTAGGATCCAGAATTTTAGATTTTTCTTTAATTAAACTATTGCCAATTATTTGATTTAAATTTTTTATCATTTCTTACCTATTTTTTTCGCAGATGAAATCAAAAAGCAGCTACGAAATGCACGACTATGTGTCAATAATTTCACCAAATGCTAGCCTCAGCGATGCACTTAACAACAACAACAATATCAACATTACAACAAACATATCATCAAAAATAACAAGAACAAAAACAGCAATGAAAAACTCCAGCATTAGTAATGAAAAATACTCCCTGCGTCAGCGACAAAAACGACGCAATACACCAGCGCTGGCAATTTCCGCCGCCGCTGATAGTCCAGGTTACGCAAGTGACGAAAACAACAATAACAACCATACCAACAACAATGAAGAAGACTATGTATTGACAACGTTTTATGCACAAAAAACAACAACACCATCAAAAACAAAAACCAAAAATTCTGCTAAACGTAAAAAATTTGATAACAACAGCCACGCCTACACATCTGCCGCATTATCAACAGCACTGGCAACACAATCCAAAACTAAAACGAAAGCTGCGCCGCTTAGCAAATATCGTCGAAAAACTGCAAATGCACGCGAGCGTACGCGAATGCGTGAAATCAATTCTGCCTTTGAGAATTTACGTCATTGCGTGCCACACACGATCACTGGCGATGTTGCTGCCCAATCCAATGAGAAGCTAACAAAAATCACAACGCTGCGATTGGCAATGAATTACATAAACATACTCTCCGAAGCGCTAGCGAATCCCACATTCGGTGAAGATTTCGTACAAGAATGCAAACGTGATGGAGATCATCGTTTTACGGAGCAACCGTTATTGCCGTATATGCCACCACAGTATGATGAGGTCGAAATTAAATCAACGCCGCCTGCAAAGAAATCCAAATCGCACACGAAAGTCAAGACAACCAAAAGCAATGCGGCGCAGCGTACGATGACTGCAAAGAAGTGCGCAAGTGATAGCAAAGCGTTTAGCGCTAAGCGACAAACGAAAAAACAAAAACTACAGCCCTACGCTGATGCATACTCGTCGGCAGCTTCAACATGTTCCTCTCACTCTTCATCATCGGCATCTGTATCATCATCGTCATCATCGTCAGCGTACGCAACGCTCTCTTCCTTATCGGCAGCCTCATCAATTGCCGACGGCTCACCGAATGCTTCCGCAGCCTTTCTGCTCGATAGTCCCGTCAGTGCGGCCTATATGCATAATATGGTTAGCGTACATCAATCCATGTCCGATTTGAGTAGTCTTATGCTGGAATCAGATGGTGAATCAATGCAACTTTCTGAACCCTGCCTTAGTCCGCTGCAGAGTGGTTATCATCTACTTGGCGGTACATCACAACAGTCTGCCTCTACTACGAATTCTGTAGCCACCACCGCCGCAGCACTGAGTCCTTACGATACTTCGGCAGAGGAACATATCGCATTATCAACGCTAGAAAACCCACTAGAATTGAGTTTACGTCTATTGGACTCTTCGGCAGATTCTTTGGACTTTAACGTTACCAACAGCGATCATCATGCGCCGTCTACGTGTATTAGTCCGCTGGTTACATTGGATTCATTTAATCCATTTGCTGATTTATTGCATAGTGATTTTTCAGAGCATAGTACACTGGACTTGTTTTTAGCGTGACAAGATAAAGAAATTTTTATTCTTTTTGTACGAATGTAATTTAAAATGTAGACTTTATTTATATGGCATTTAATAGATTTCTTTTTATACAAATATTAATGTTTTATAGACACCCAATTGGCATTTGTAACGTTACGTAATTTAGTTTTTAAGTTAACGTTCTTTAAATGTTACTATTTAGATTGTTAGACTTTGTTTTAAGCAAATACACATTTTTTATGTTCAAATATTAACTGCTTTGTTTATTTCTCACAAAAATTCACAACTATTAACACACTTTCATTTTACGTAACATATACGTTTTCACGTTATTTCAATGAGTCACAAATGTCAGTCGGATAAAAATCTTTACTAAATTCGAGCACTATCTTAGACTTAAACCACAAGTTAGAAATATCTTGCTCAATATCTCTTGCTTGATCACTGAGCTGTGCTGTTTATGAAAAAAAAACACATTTCTCAGTGATTAAAAAGTAATGCTTTATTTACTTTTCAAAACAATTTGGAAATGTTAACAAACTTGTTTATAAACTAAACTTTCAATAATATCCAGCTGTTTATTTCAAAAACACATTTTTTAATTTTTAGAAAATTTATGCTTTATTCACTATTAAAAACAATTCACAAGTCAGTAGAATTGTTCGTAAACTTAAATTTATAGATCGGTGAGAAAACTTTATCAAAACGTCTCTAAGATGATATAATAATATCTGCTGACTTTTTCCTTCACTGGCTTTGTCTCATTCTTTTATTCACTTTCTTTGCTTTTTGCCAGTATACATTTGCTTTCATTTGTTTCCTAAATTGTTTTTCTTTGTTGTGAAAATTTTAAATTATCTTCTGTATACCACCTTTTCTGAAGACCATTGCTCAGCTATCGCAAAAGTTCAAAATTGAGTGTATAGAGTTTGTATTTTATTATATATGGGAAATCTGTTTTGAGAGTACATTTAAATATTATGAAAATTTTGACTTATGATATACAGTGGGTCAGTTTTGTTTGATTCTCAGTATCTCCTCTTTTTAACGTGAACTCGTAAAACCAGTCGAATTCTAATTGTGTCATAAACATTTGTAAACTTAACATAATATACTATACGAAATCAATTTTGTATTAAGTAAATAAATATTTTTAATAAATAAATAATTGTATAGTTATAATATAGTTAATAAAGATTTTGTTTTTATTTTATATAAATAAAAAATGCATAAGAAGAGTTTTTCCTCTGTTAAAACAAAAAGAAGTCAAACAGCACCCCAAAAAAAAATCACTCTTGAACTGTTTAATAAATGTGGCTTACCTGAAAGTCAATAAATCACACAGTCATCCAAAAATGGGGTTTGGTTTTGCAACAAAATACCAAAATATTTTTAAGAAAAAAAAAACCTCAAAAAAAAGTTTTGAATTCTAATCTGGTTTTGTCAATTTATCCGAGATTTATTTTTCCTTTTTAATCCATTAATTTTTGTCACTGGGTTAATTGATTTCTTGAAAGTCCTATGCAAATTCAGCACCACAAAAAATCACAAGCGCTCACATAGTGCACTCAATAAGTTTCGTTCATTACTTTTTTATTTTAAGGCTTAAATTAAGTTTTATTTACTGCTAGAATAAGTAATATATTTTTTAAATTATAATAACTTAAAAGTAAGTTCTTACTTAGTAAGCAAAATACTCACTTTCAATGACAATCTTATATTAATGCTACCATGAATTGTCATTGATTAAGTTTTTAAAAGCAACAAAAATCACACAAGCAAAAAAAAATTGTTAAATATTTTTTTAATAAATTTTATTTAAAAATATGAAAAGTACATAATGAATTTCTTATATCCAATTTATCAAAAGCTTTAAAGAAATAACTTTTAAAATGTAGTTTAGAAATTCAGGACAGCACTTTTTGTCCAGTTGTCTGAGAACAGTGTATGACATGAGGGTATGTTATTTGTTTGGAATAAGTTATTTTATATCCAATAAACATTTTTGTATATACTATGGTCAAGGAAACTTTTCTTGCCACCAATGAAAATTTTAATTTTCACACGGACAGTACAACCAACGAATCAAGGAATTTTAGCCAGAAAAAACAAACTCATAAAATATGAAATTTTAAAAGTCGGAGATCAATTTTAAAAATTTTAAGAAATTGTGTTTAAAGTTTTCGAAACAATTGAATTTGATTTACCTTGTGGTTTCTAGTGTCCAAATTCAGCATAATCTTAAAATTGTGAATTTTTTGGGTGACATTTGAAAATTTTGCTCTGGCAGAATAATGTTTTTTCCTTTTCGCAGATAGCATCACATAATACATATGAGGCAAGCTTTGGCAAAACGAAAGAGATGAAATTTTCCAGATTATTATTTTTTTTTTTTTTTTTTTTTTGTGGATAGTTTTTGATAGTTTGGGTTTTTTCCTCTTAAGTTTTACAAGGAATTTTATATTCAATGCAGTATCAAATAATCAATTTACTATATAACATGATTATTTGTAATTTTTTTCCATTATTTTTAAGTGCAAAGTTAACATGAACTAAGTGCGTAAACTACTTTTTTTAGAAATATGAAGTCCAGACAAATTTATAGAATCAATGAAATAACTAAGTTCTAAAGCATCGATAATAATATTGTGAACTATTCAATTCAATTCAATTATGTCGTTTCTTCCGGAGCTTCTTCCTAATATTCAGCATCACGTTCCGTATCATCAATGGCATTATCATCAGCTTCGTTTTCATTCGCTGTTAAGTCTTCGGTTAATGATGCTTCGGTTGTTGTCGTTAAATCACTCTCTACTTCACTCTCCTGCACTAAACTCGGAAAGTTATCTAAAGCGTGAGCAACATCTTCAGGACGGCAACAATACATCAAACCCAAAGCTGGCATTTTTCGTACTTCATGAAAGGAATTCAGCCACCCAAACTCATTGCAAATATCCTGGCATAGGAAGGTCGGATGATCATTGCTATACTATAATGTTTGAGTAAAGTAAAGGTTTAATTAAAAATTAAAATTTTTGACTTAAATTTTTATGTTCTACTTTCAAAAATAAAAATCATTTAAATTCAAAAATAAACTGTATAAAAATTTACACTCACAAATGGTGAATTGTAGGCAATAATTACTACATTATCTGAAGCGTAGCTACGTGTAGACTCCAAATAAGACCAAATATAGGCTGGTACTGGTTTTCTTTGGTTATCTGAACTTGCATACGAAAGTGTCTTGTTCATTTTACATTCAATATACAAATCAGGCATGGTTATTTCTCCAGATGTGCCTGTAAAAACGTTATAGGGTACTTCCCTGCTACGTTCCTCTAACAGATTCAAAAATGTACGCCAATTGCCCAAACGGAGATTACGCCACCAAACAATTTGTAGCAGATTTTCAACACTACTCAATTCATCTTTCAATGGTAAGTCCTGTACAAGACTATCGCTCTCATAGTTAAATTGATTCAAAATCGCATCATTATGACTGAAATATAAAATTTTCGATTTTGACATATAACATTTTTTTTTAAAAAAAAATATGTATAAATATACATGAAAATCTTAGACAAAGTTCATTCGAAACCGTAAACCTGCTGTAATCACTGCTCTTATTAGTTAGAGCCATGATCACTTTATTCTCTGGGCACTGAATAAAAATAAAACCATATTTTTTTTGACCAGAAATTCAAAATTTCACGTTAAAAGTTAAATATTTTTTTCAGTTGAGCCAAATTGAATCCAGTTTTGTGCCAGAAAAAAAAATCCCTAAACTTTAGTTACCAGAACTTGAACATAGCTTACGTATGTAACAAATATCAATTATCAATTATTTTTTTAATAAACAATTGTCTTACCTAGACCAATCGAAATAGTCCTGCATATGATCCAGTTCGTCATCTAAAGTTACTGAATTTATTTGCCGTGTACTTTCCCAAAACTGTATTAAGCAAAGAACAAAAAATATTATATGTAACCAGAATTTTATTTCTCTTAAAAAATGTAATTACATACATATGTAAATATATCGAAAACTGAGAACGTACTGTAAAAATATTTACGACAAGTAGTTTGATATCTCAGACTAATCAGAAAAATGCTAACGAAAAATTTTTAGATAAAATTAATTATTTTTAAATTTAATGTTTCAAATGATTGTCTTACATTGATCTAAAAAATTAGATGACTTCTTTATTTTTTATCAGAAAATTACAAGTTTTCGAGATATTTTGTAAATAATTCATAAAAATTAAATTACCTGTGTTAGAAATTCTCTTTTTGTTCGATAAGCCATATAATTAACATAATTTAGATTCATTTTATTCCAATCATAGCAAATACCAGCATATATAATTGGCTTATAATCGTACACATAAATTCCAACTCCTAATGACATATTTGGATCACAGTTTGATAAACTTCGATTACTCTCAAATAATTGAAAACCTGATGAATCAATGCATTTTAATATGCCTCTGCAATCGTAACTTATAAAATCTTCAATTGTCGATCCTATGGACCAATGTATAAGGCCATCTATAAATTTTAATGGAATATGGCTATATTGTATACGGCGGTCAGCCATACATTTTAATGCAATATGGCTATATTGTATACGGTAGTTGCAGCCGTGCCTGAAATAGATGTTAAGTTTAATTCCCATTTTCAATCAGTTGATAAAATTAAAAAATCTTTATCACGGAATGAAATAAAATGCATTTAATAAGAAGCTTTTCCAGCGATTTTTCGAAAACCCTCAACAATATTATTAGTTGTGAAGAAACAGTAAATACTTCATGATATTTATTATTTTTCAGAGCCCAACAGACCTAAGCTTGATATCATCAGCCAAAGCAAATTTTTTTCTTGCTCCTGGATTTAACTACGTACTCGTATTATTATTTTTGATTGTCATTTCACTTTTTTGGAGGGAACGATTTTAAAGTTAATGTTTTGTATCAGTGATTGCTTTTTCACTACATTTATATTCCTTATAGTGCATTCGTGTTGTAAAAAGTTTACATACATGAACGAATTTTTAGTACATTTTCAATACCTTGAAACTAAATAATTATAAGTAAATAACTTTTTTTATTTAATAAAACTTGATGAAAAAAATACACATAAGGAATATCCAAATGACTTTCTTTTTTTAGTGAATTCTGAACACGAAATGACTTTCAGTAGCATCTATGAGTCATATTCTTACTTGAACTCTTTCTTTACTCGTATAAAAATATCAAATTCTTTAGCTACCCTTTGAGCAATAATGTCACTTGGCATGACCCCACTCGCTTATTACTTCTGAAATTAAATAAAGTTACTAATTTGTGCTGATAAACCAGCACTAACTGACGCTTTGAAGACTTAAATACCACATTTCAATTCAGAAATTAGCCCACAATTAGATCTCCAGGCTGCGCTTTAATCCTCTACCGAATAATTATTTTTTATTTCATTTGAATCCAAAATTACGGCACTACAAAAATCATCCGATGCATAATAGAAAGCTAAAAAAAAAAATAATTCTAAAAAATAAACACACCAACGTATAAACGCTGCGCTTTTTACACTTATCAGCAAATTAATTTTCTATGAGAAAAAACAAAAATTTGGTGACGCCATGACTCGACAATATTTTATCACATTCGCAACTTTATTAGAGAGATATTCCCTCTGTAAGCAAATAAAATTGAATTAAAATAAAATATATTTTTTTACCAAAAACCATTTTCGCAAAAAGCATAAATAATCTCATCATTTTTCATAAGAAGCACATTGTCCGTATCCCTTGTCAATATTACTTTTCTGGAACCAAATTCTTTGGCAAATATTGGTTTATTTTCAACATCAATCGGATATGTGCAATCACTGTAGGCAAAAGCTATGAAGGCGAATAAAATTATAATTTGAAATAATTTAAGCATCTTGAATTATTTTTATATATTTTATGATATGTACTTTTCAGAACCACTTTTAAAACAAAACTGAAATCTCTGTATGCAACAGTTTAATCTTTTATATCAAAATAATGCACATTGGCTCTATAAACAAAATACATTTTCGTCAAAAAAAAAAAAAAATGTCAGACTGTTAGATATTTTTTGCTTACAAAGCAATTTTCCTTACAAGTAAAAGGCACTTGAGTGCACTTTTTAGGTTTTAAACAGTTTTGCATAGTCACAACGTTTTGACTGAGTAGGAGAACAATAAATTTTCTTAGAATTCCACACAGAAAGAATTTTTTGTTACTTTTTTAGTTTGAAAATTTATTATTTATTTAGTCAGCCTATTTTACTGAAGCATATTTTAAGAATTGTGTTATTTGCTTACATTCTAAAAACACAAATTTTGATAGATAGATGCATTTGGCATAACAGTTCAGTAAAAATCACTCCTTTAAATTTATTTAATGAGATTGAATTTCAACTTTTGATAAGCATGAGAAATATGCATACGAGTATATATACATATGTGTATGTATGTACATATATAACCCACACGAATATATTGTATATACAGTGAAACCACTTTAAATCGAACCTCGATAAGTCGAAAACCTCCTGAACTCGAAAAAATGTTGTGTTCCCTTCCTTTCAAGCTCCAAAACCTCTATTGCTCAAAATCTGACCCCTCTATAAGTCAAAATAATTAGTGAGTCCCTACAAGTAAATTCAGTACCTATGTTCCCTCTATATCTCGAAGAAATAAATTTGACCTCTGCATCTCGAATATAGCAATACAGTAGAACCTCTGTAAGTCGAACTTGAAGGGAGACGCCAAAAAATTTGAGTTATAAAGTTTTCGACTTATGGAAAGGTGAAATAAATAAAAATCCTAGTTATAGAGGTATTAATCATTGGTGTGTATTGTAGTAGGACCAAACTATTTCTGATAGTTTTTCAACTGAAAGCAATAAAGTAACTTCGCTAAAGTTCAAATGAAATCACGTGTTAACGTCAGTCATAAATTCCTTTATCATTTCATAGAATTGTATAAGTTGTCTTTAACATTGCTTTCTAAGAAACAATGATGTAGACCAGCGGTGGGCACAAAAATCTAACAAAAGAACAAAACAACAACATCAAGCAACAACAAACGAAATTTTAAAGTTTTTTTTACTTTCATTCCCAAAATTGCCATTAGCACAAAAAAAAACCAAATTACACTACAAACAAACAAAAACAATTGCTACATTCATCAAGACACAATGCGGCGCCTTCATTTATGCCTTTGTGTTTTGTTTTTGTTTTCATTTGAATTCAAGTCAACGCTGTGCCTCGATAGCGTTGAAATTCTGCGAATTTTGTGCCTCGATAGCGTTGAATTCTGCGAATTTTTTTTTTGCTTGCTTGTGAGTCAAATAACGGTTAGAGCAATGTGAGCAAAGAGAGCCACTAAGTGCCCTTCACTGATGTAGACTGTCGGCATATTCTTTAAGTCGATAGTCTTTTTTCGACCTATAGAGATAAAGGTTGTAAAATCAAACATTGCTATGTTCGAGATCCAGAGGTCAAAGATAAATATTTTCGAGTCGAACATTTCCTGACAAAATTCGAGTTATGGAGTGTTCGACTTATGGAGGACTATGACTTAAGTGAATTTTGTCAGGAATTTTTGGCGTCTCTCTTCAAGTTCGACTTACAGAGGTTCTACTGTATATGTATATAGGTACAAAAGCTTTTTTTCTTGAGCAAATGAACCGAAATCAATGAAACATTGGCATATCGAAGTCCATGAAATGCACTTTAGTCAATCGCTTAGAAATTTTGAAAAAAAAATGTATTTTTCATAATAATTTCAGTTGCAAGTCCCAATTATTTTAGAAACAAAGATGCGGCGGGATAAGAGATATAAGAATTAAATTTTGCAGCAATTACTTATATCCAATTTTTATAACTAAAATAGCTACAGCTCTCAAAATATAACTAAAAATTGGATTTCTTCATTAAGAATTTTAAGTCAGCGACGCTCTAAAAAATTTTAATTCAAAATTAATAAAAAAAATTGCACTGCGGAGCTTACTCGATAAAATTTAGTACCAAAAAAGTAGTTAAAATTTAGCCTCATGCATAATCTCGGACTTAATTAACGAAGATCCAGCAACGTATTTTGAGTTGTCATTTCAAAAGTCACAAGAACTCATAAATTACAGTTTGGCGCACCTTACAGAGGTGCAAATACATCAAGCTCTCAAAAATGATAAAAAAAACTCCATCTTCTGATTGGAACACAGTAAGTTTTAGTTAATGTGAATTAAGTCTCATTTGTTTGATATTTTCGTTGATAAGATTATTTTTAGTGACGAGAAAAAATGGAATCTTAATGGCCCCGATGATTTCAAGTACTACTGGAGAGATTTGCGGAAGAAACCTCTCTATTTTCGAAGCGCAACTTTAATGGCGGATCTGTAATGGTATGGAGTGCTTTTACATCGAATTCTACCCTTGACGTTAAGTTTACATCAACAAAAATTAATGTTAGAAAGGTGTTGGAAAGCAGCCTTATCCCTTTCGTTGAGGAAAATAGGGAATTACAGCGATTATTTTCTAACAGGATAACGCACGAATTCACATGAGCAAGGAGACTAAATGCTATTTGAATTCTTGTTCTATCCAATCTATGAACTGGCCGGCATGTTCTCCTGATTTAAACCCAATAGAAAATGTGTGGGCTGTGCTGCCTATGAAAAAACACATTTTCCAATGTTTAAAAAGTAATGCTTTATTTACTTTTCAAAACAATTTAGAAATATTAATAAATTGTTTATAAACCAGACTTTCAATAATTTCCAGCTGTTTATTTCAAAAACACATCTTTTCATTTTTAAAAATGTATGCTTTATTCACTATTAAAAACAATTCACAAGTCAGTAGAATTGTTCGTAAACTTAAATTTATAGATTGGTGAGAAAACTTTATCAAAACGTCTCTAAGATGATATACCAATCTTTTCTGACTTACACGCATTGTTGTCCAAATTGGAAATTATATTCTGTATACCACTTTTTCTGAAGACCTGTTGCTCAGCTATCGCAAAAGCTCAAATTTGAGTGCATAGGGTTTGTATTTCATCATATATTGGAACTCTGTTTTGAGACTCCCTGTTGGTACTTTTGAATATTATAGAAATTTCGACTATTGATATACAGCGGGCCATATCAGTTTTATTTGATTCTCAGTATCTAGTCTTTTTAACCTGAACTCGTAAAACCAGTTGAATTCTAATTGTGTCATAAACATTTGCAACTTAACATAATATACTATACGAAATCAATTTTGTATTAAGTAAATAAATATTTTTATTTAATAAATAATTGTATAGTTATAATCAAGTATTGCGTGGAGCGCTATAAAGATTTTTTATTATTTTATATAAATAAAATATGCTTTAAAAAAAATTTTCCTCCGTTAAAACAAAAAGAAAGCCCCTGAACTGTTTAATAAATGTGGCTTAGCTGAAAGTCAATAAATCCCGCAGTCACCCAAAAATGGGTAGTTTTGCAACAAAATACAAAAAAATTTTTAACCCTTTCCGTGTTTTTGTCGAATATATTCGACATTACACGCATTCATTTTTTGAAGGTCAATAGATTACGGTTAATTTGGATTTTTTTTGTTTCACTGATTTTCATTGTTCAGAAGAAGACATGAGCACTTTGTAACTGTCATCATAGTAGTCGGTTGACTCCGTTATTTAATATTTTACGGGCAAAAGTGAAGTGACCAATAAATTTTTGAAAACAACGAATTTTATAAAGGAAAATTATAAATACACGTGATCAGATTGGCTGAAAAAAAATTGTGAGTATTGATACAAGTGTAAATAAAAGTTTAGTGTTAAAAAGTTTTATAAAAATATTGTCTAATTGAATTTGGAGACTTGAATATGAGTGTCGAATATATTCGACATTGACCCACAGAGGCTGTTATCAGTGATATGTGAAATAAATTTTTTTTTTCGATTTTCGCAGAAAATGTCTTCATTGAAAGCGCTGACTTATGATCAGATCTTAGAAATGCTAGAAAATAATTCTGATGTTGAAGATGAATTGGTAGATGAAAATGAGGTGGAGTTTGATGTGCCACAAGTGCATTCGACAGACATTGAAGTACGCGATCATGAAGCTGAATCAACAGAAAATACTGACGAAACGGATGACGTTGAGTTGGAATTACCTGTCATAACCTCAGTTGATCTTGCAGATTTGGGAGCTCCAGATATTCATGTCTTCCAAGAGCTTGAGCCAAGCATAGAAAGTGCACCCAAACAAGATGACACATTGACATGTACAGCTAAAAAGGACATCAGTTGGAGAACAGTTCGCATGCCAGAAAATTCAAGAGCCATAAGCTTTGAGCCAATAGAGACGGTTGAGGCATTTGAAGTTGGTACCCCCATTTTCATATTTTGCCAAATACTTGTCAAATGAATTTTTTATAAATACGACACATTACACGAACCTTTATGCGCAAAGTAAAGGCCAATTGTCTTTCAAAGAATGTACCATTGATGAAATCCGTGTTGTCTTTGCACACCATATTATGATGGGCGTTCTAAAATTTCCACGCGTTGAGATGTTTTACGATTCTGCAATAGGTATCACATTCTTTACTGAGAATATGACGCGAAAACGATTCTTCGCCATCCGTAATAATTTACATTTCGTTGATGTAAATGCTCGGAAAACTGGCTGCACAGATCGTCTTTTCAAGGTAAGACCTATTATAGAGCTGGTTCGAAGTCGCCTTTGGCAGTTACCGCTTGAAGAAAATCTTTGTATCGACGAACAAATCATTCCATACAAAGGCAAGTTCTGTGCAAAGCAATATATAAAAGGAAAACCATGTCCATGGGGTATTAAAGTTTTTTTTCTATGTGGTAAAAGTGGAATGCCGTACGACTTTATTTTCTATCAAGGTTCGACAACACTCATAAACCACAAGTGGGTCAAAGCCGTTGGCTTCGGTTCGGCTGTTGTACTCCATCTTACCCAACGTATTCCAAGGAATGAAATTGGTCACAACTTGTTTTTCGATAATTACTTTCCGTCGTACCAATTGTTTGAAGTTCTAAAACTAAACAAAATTAATGCTGCTGGAACAATTCGCATTAACAGATTTGCTAATCCTCGCCTCCCAACCGAAAAAGAAATGAAGAAAAGAGGACGAGGATCATCTACTGAATGCACAAGTTCTGACGGGAATGTAATTATTACTCGTTGGTACGACAATAAAATTGTCAATCTAGGCTCAAATTTTAATGGAATCGGCGACGAAGACAAAGCTAAACGGTGGGACAAGGAACAAAATAACCACGTATCCATCGATAGGCCACAAGTTGTACGAATGTACAATGAAAGCATGGGCGGTGTGGATTTATTGGACCAAATGGTCCAATATTACCGCATAAATATTCGCACCGTCAAATGGACTCTGCAAGTCATTATGCACTTCTGTGACTTGGCTCTCACTGCGGCTTGGATGGAGTATCGTCGTGACTGCGTCGCAAAAGGAATCCCGAAAAAGAAAATTAAAGATTCTATGAATTTTCGGATTGAAGCTGCCCGAACACTGCTTGCTTCTCAGCAAGAGAACGTGCCACAACCCTATATGCCACGCCAACGAGATAGGCCTACGAAAAACCAAACGGATGCACATCCATCTACTGTTGCGATGGTGAACGTCAGTGAAGACTCAAATACCGAAGACTCCAACAGCGAAGACTTAACTTTGCCATCATTAGCAAAAAGGAAAAAAATTTTTCAAAAAGCTCCACCTGTAGAGGTTCGTCAGGATCAGAGGTTGCATATTCCAGTCTTCTTAGAAGTTAAAAGCGCAGGTCGGTGCAAAGCAAGAGATTGCAATAAAAGTTCTTTTATTATTTGCAAAAAGTGCAACGTGTACTTATGTGTGAAGCGAGGATCTAACTGTTTTGAAAATTTTCACAAGAGTAATTAGGGAGAAATATAACAGCAAATTTTCAATTATTATTTTTTTATGCTAATTTATCCAAAGAAATGTTACATGAATTACATATTAATCTTTTCATATATATATTTTTCCTAAACTGAATTAAATGACCATAATAAAACTCGATTTTTCTTTCATAAGTCCACTTAAAAAAAGCAGATGTGCAGAAAATTTTTACGCCTTTGAGGGGCAATGTCGAATATAATCGACATTCTCCACAAGCCAGTTGAGGCGTCTCACGTAAAAAATATTATTTTTCCTGGCTTAAGTACTATCATATTAGCCTACATACCAATTTTCAGATTTTTATCTCGACCTAAAATATTTTTGACACGGAGAGGGTTAAAACAAAAAAAAGTTTTGAATCCCAATGTTTTTTTATCAATTTGTCCGAGGTTAATTTTTGTGGCTGGGTTAATCGACTTCACGAAAGTCCTATGCAAATTCGGTACGTGAAAAAGCCATATACGTTCACATAGTCCACTCAATAAGTTTCATTTAATGTCATTACTTTTTCATTTTAAGGCTTAAATTAAGTTTGATTTACTGCTGGAATAAGTAATATATTTTTTAAATTATAATAACTTAAAAGTAAGTTGTTACTTAGTAAGCAAAATACTCACTTTCATTGACTATCTTATACTAATGATACCATGAATTGTCATTGATTAAGTTTTTAAAAGCAACAAAAATCACACAAGCAAAAAAAAATTGTTAAATATTTTTTTAATAAATTTTATTTAAAAATATGAAAAGTAAATAATGCATTTTTTATATCCAATTTATCAAAAGTTTTAAATTAATAATCTTTGAAATGTAGTTTAGAAATGCTGTACAGCACTTTTTGTCCTCTTGTCCGAGAGCAATGTATGACATGAGGGTTAGTTTATTTGTTTGGCATTAGTTATTATAATGTAACATATATCAAATGAATATAATATTTTCTTATATGCTATGGCTAAAGGAACTTCTCTTGCCACAACTGAAAATTTTAATTTTAATGACAGTATAAGCAACGAATTGTAGTCGAAGATCAATTTTTGAAAATTGTGTTTAAAGTTTTCGAAACAATTGACCTTATTTTACCTTGTCGTTTATAGTTAAGTTTTTCTGAATATTATAACTAAACTTAACCTTTTTTTTCAAAAAATATGACCTCAAAGAAGTCGAGATAAATTGGAAAGTATCGATAAAATATCTAAGTACTAAAGCATCGTTAATAATATTGTAAATTCAATTATATCGTTCGTTCCGGAGCTTAATTATAATCTTCATCCGTATCATCCGTATCATCCGTATCATCCGTATCATCCGTATCATCCGTATCATCCGTATCATCCGTATCATTAATGTCATTATAATCATCTTCATTTTCAATAGGTGATAAGTCAAATGGAGGCGTTGTATAAGTAAAAAACGGCCAACTGATTGTGGATCGTTCGGTTGTAGTCGTTAAATCACTCTCTAATCCACTCTCCTCTACTAAAAACGGAAAATTATTTAACTTGTGAGCAACATCTTGCGGACGGCAACAATATATCAAGCCCAATGTTGCCATTTTTCGTACTGTATGAAAAGAATGCAGCCACTCAAACTCTTCGCAAATATCATGGCACAGGTAAACCGAAGGATCATTGTAATACTATAATGTATGAATAAAACCAAAAATTTCACTTGATTATCATTTTCACGAACAAACATTATAATTCTCTTCGAAAAAAACTGGAAAAAACTTATACTTACAAATGGTGAATTGTAGGCAATAACTACTAGGTCCTCTGTAATATTGCTATGTTTTGACATCAAATAAGACCAAACAAAAGCTGGTACTGTTTTTTTTTGGTTTTCTGAACTGGCATACGAAAGTGTCTTGTTTACTTGACATTCAATATCCAAAGCAGGCATGCTTACTTCACCAGATGAGCCTGTATAGACGTTATAGGGTACAACTCTGCTACGTTCCTCTAACAGATTTAAAAATGTACGCCAGTTGCCTAAACGGAGATTACGCCACCAAATAATTTGTAGCAAATTTTCCACACTTTTCAGTTCATTTTTCATTGGTATATCCTGCAAAAGGCTCGCGTTCTCAAAGTTAAATTTATTCAAAATCGAGTCGCTAGGGCTGAAATAAAAAATTTCATATTAATACAAATTAAGTCTCGGACAGAGGTCAATAAAAACCAGAAAATATCTGTTTATCACCCTCTTTAAAGGAATTATTTTAGAACAGAAAAGTCGAAATAGTTTTTTTTATGGATTATATTTTCAGCATTTTTCTAATAAGATAATAAGATAAT
This sequence comes from Tricholauxania praeusta, assembly GCA_949775025.1. NCBI lineage: Eukaryota > Metazoa > Arthropoda > Insecta > Diptera > Lauxaniidae > Tricholauxania > Tricholauxania praeusta. Next base: position 158,190,265 of record OX459029.1, read on the forward strand.
GAATATAAAATCTTAAAATGTAATTGAGTAAATGAGTTAAATAAAAATAGTAAATATGACAGTACAGTCAAGCGTTGTAGCTCACAAAAGTGTGTTAATTTCTATATTTCCTTGGAACATTAATTGAAAGAACTATACTTTGTGCACTTAAATGATGACAATTATAACAAGAAAGAAGAATATAATTTTAATTTAGCCGAATATAACACCTTTATAAATTTTATTTTAATAAAAATGTGTCTTACCTAACTATATTGAAATAGTCCTGTATATGATCCAGTTTATCATCTAAAGTTACTGAATTTATTTGTGGTGTATTTTCTGCATGCTGCATGAAATAAAAAAAAAATTATTTTGAATTCACTGAAAGAAGTTACTAAATATTTAAAATATATTAAATATATATACTTATATCAAATACTAAAAATGTCCAGTGAAAATATTTTCGATAAGTAGTTAGTTTCAGTTTCGAACCACAGGCAGTTCAGAAAAATGTTGTCCTCCAAAACTGATATAAAACGATTTTTTTTCTTTTTCGGAAAGTTTTCGTGATATTTCGTAAATAATTTATAAAAAATAACTTACCTGATGCGTTAGAAATCCACTTTTTGATCGATAAGCCATATAGTTTACATAATTTAGGTTCATATTATTCCAATCATAGCAAATACCAGCATATATAATTGGCACATAATCATTCACTTGAATTCCAACTCCTAAGGACATATTTGGCTCACAGTTTGGTAAATTTCGCTTACTCTCAAATAACTGAAAACCTGCTGAGTCGGCGCATTTAAATCCATAGTTACAGCCCCTGTTTAAATAATCTACAGTTCTGAATCCAGTTGTCGAATAATAAATATCACTATTTTGAGTGCATTTTAATTCAATGTGGTTGCTTGATATGTGTTCGTTGCAACTTGACCTGTAATTGAAATAAAATTTTATTTCGATTTTTACTCAATTGATTTTATACAGTAAATAAAATCATAAGAATTGTATCAAAAACCCATTGGCAAACCGATGAAGTACTCTGATTTTTCATGTATGAAAAGCTATTATACCCTTTGTGTTGTATGTTTCACAAATGAAATTGTTACTGTGATATTTTGTTTATTTGCTTGCTGGCTGCCTGCTTTGTATATGGAGCTGTAGGCAGTTTGCTTGCTGGCTGCCTGCTTTGTATATGGAGCTGTAGAAAGTTTGCTTGCTGGCTGCTTGCTTTGTAAATGGAGATGTAAGGGGTCTTACCTTTTGGCTGCATGCTTTGTATGTGGGGATGTAGGCAACTCGCTAAACTATACAGGCACTTAGTAAGCGATGTTTCAAGGCAATCTGACTTTCGTTTGTTACACATTGTATATAGAGATGTAGTCAAGTTGTCTACAAAGCGGTCAACCCTTTGTACAAATAACTTACAGTTGTGGCTGAAGTTGTGAGCATTACTGCTTACAATGAGTATAACTATTCATCGATGTTGTTTATAACATATTTGCCGCTGGGAATTGAAATAAAGAGCCTTTAATGAGTAGTTCATTTAGTAAATTTTTGAAATCGCTTAACAACAATAACATTGGTTTTGAAGAATCAAGATCGATGCATAGCAGATGCTTATCATTTATCAAATTCTAACCCTAGGCTTTAGCTGTGCATAAACTTGACGCCATCAGACCAGGCCATTTTTTTTATTCTAGTCTGTTGGGTGTATTTCTTGTTTAATTTTTTTTAAAGCTCATATTATATGACATTGTTGTATTTTTGAGAAAACAACTTTATTGTAAATTTGCAGTTTATATACACAGTGTGGCAATTATATTCCGGTATTTAAGCTATATCTCAGCTGCCAAAAACTATATCCATTGGACTTGTACGTCATTTTAAGGCTTGTATTTTTCTGAACGAGCCATATATTATATATTGAAATCGGAGGGGATATGTAAATTTCTATGACATTTCGTTCATCAGTCTAATACGTCAACGTGTTGAAATCAGTGATGGCACTTGGGCTTTGTGGAAATGTACTCAATGGAGACTTGAAATGTACTTTTTTGATGCCGAATGTACTTTTCCGATATGAACATGAAAAATTTACTTTAAATTACTAAAACTCAGGAAAATTTTTACTATTTTATTAATATTAATTTAAAAAAAAAGTATTAGCAAAGTCTACTGCAGTCATATTTCCGTTGTAAATTTACTAAAAAAAAATTTTAATTTTTAAAAATAATTGAAATAAAAATATAAAGTTAAATAAAAAAATAGCTATCTGAATTTTAATTGAACAATCTTGTATATTAACTCAAGACATCCTTAGCTTCAATAAAAACTATGGCTGAAGGACGTGCTACAAAAAAAAAAAAAAAAAAAAACCAGGCCAGCTAAAAGGCTTTTTTGGCGGATATGCACATATATGTTTTTTTTTTTAAGTGTAGCACTCTTTAGTAGAGATTAAACATAGAAAAGTTGATCAAATCTGGCAGAAATTTTGTCATTCATAAAAAGTATAGCTCATCATTTTAATTTTTAATGCAGAAATTTTGAAACTGCAGCAATAAGTACTTCTGAATTATGAATTTTTTAAGTTCACTAAAATGTCAACTAAATATTCACTAAAATTTTGCTTAAATTCTTAGGGCTATGAAATCAAGTTGCCAAAAATCAGATACATGGACTGCACTATTTTCCGGCCACTCATAGCGTTTATATGCTCAATAATCCTCTACCAAATTAACCTTAAGTTTAAGTAATTTAAAAATTTATTTGTACTTTACTTAAATTCAAAAATATTCTTAATGTGAGCAATTGAAATAAAATATTTTTTTTTCTTACCGAAAACCATTTTCACAAAAAGCATCAATAATTTCATCAGTTCTAAGAAAAAGAACATTGCTCGTATCCTTTGTCAATAGAACTTTTCTGGAACCAAAATTCCTTGCAAATATTGGCTTCCTTTCAACATCAATCGGATATGTGCAATCACTGTAGGCAAAAGCGATGAAGGCGAATAAAATTATAAGTTGAAATAATTTAAGCATCTTTTATTATTTTTTTTAACTATTTTATGCAATGCACTGTTAAGAACGAGTCTTAAAATAAAACTGAAATCTCTGAATGTAACATTTCAGTCTTTTAGCTGAATCTCCATAGACTTCTTAAAAAATTTTGTTGTTTATAGTGTTTGATAGTTTTTGCTAACTTAGCTATTTCCTTCATGAGCAAAAGGCACTTAAATGCATTTTTTAAGGTTTAAACAGATTTGCGTAGTCCGAACTTTTGGATGGAGTAGGAGAGGCTGACATTTTCTATTTTCACCTAATGTATTTACAAACTTTGCTTCAAAGGATAAGTCTGGTAATGTTTCTTATGATCTGCGGAGGGTTTTTAGCATTGTTTGGATTGGAAAGAAATATCTCTTACAGTCAAATATATCATATCTCATCAACTATTTGACGCAGAGACTTGGTACATATATTAAAGGCAAAGACCATAACCAAATTAAATTCATCGCTGTACCTAGCGATAAGGGCGAAACAACTTCTGCCATATCTGCTTAAATTGAATATAGTTTAGATCACTCTTAAGCAGTTTAGCTTAAGAGAAATTAATATTATTATTTTCAAATTACATAACATTTTATGCTGTTTTTATTTTGGCCACAAAAATGTGAATACCCTTAACTATAAGTTTTCTAATACAAAAATCTGCCGGAATCCTTAGGGATTGTAATACTTAATATGTGACAGACAAGGCAACCCGCTCACGTGCGATCTCTTCAATTTCATTATGGAGGGGATCGTACGAAAAGCCGGTGTGCATCATAATAGCACCATTTTCTTCAAAGGTGTTCAGATCCTTGCGTACGCTGATGATATTGATATTATCGGTCGGAGTAAGAGAGATGTTACTGCTGCTTTCACTGCTATTGAAAAGGAATCAGCCAAAGTGGGTTTGACGGTAAACGAGGGCAAGACGAAATACATGATGTCTACTAACAACAACAAGAGAGCACAGGATCTAGACTCTCATGTTACAGCGGGCAACTGTAAATTAGAAGTTGTCAAGGAATTCATTTACCTTGGCACTGCCGTAACCAGCAACAATGATGTCAGTCTGGAGATTAAGCGGAGAATAACAATTGCTAATAGAAGCTACTACGGTCTCAGTAAGCAATTACGTTGCAGAGCTCTCTCTCTCGATAGACAAAGCTAACACTCTACAAGACGCTCATTCTACCTGTGCTTCTTTATGGCGCTGAGGCATGGGTGGTTTCGACAACAGACGCAGCCGCTCTTGGGGTGTTCGAGAGGAAAGTTCTCCGCAAAATCTTTGGTCCTGTTCGAGTTGGCGACGACTATCGCATTCGAATGAACCACGAGCTGTATGAGCTCTACGCCGACATTGACATAGTTAAGCGTATAACAATACAGCGACTACGCTGGCTGGGTCATGTCCACCGTATGGATAAAGAAGCTCCAGCGAAAAAGGTATTCGAAGGGAAGGTCCCCGGTCAACGACGAAGAGGGAGACCATGCCTCCGGTGGATAGACCAAGCTGAGGAAGCCCTAACCGCGCTTGGCATTAACGATTGGAGAAGGCGCGCGCAAAGCAGAGGCGCCTGGCGAGAGCTAATGAGGTCGGCCGTAACCTGACAACGGGTTGTTATGGCCATCTTAGTAAGTAAGTAATATGTGACTAGAATCTAAAAACACAAGTTTTGGTAGATAGATGCATTTGGCATAACAGTTAAGTTACAATCAGTCCTTAAAGTTTATTTAATCAGATTGAGTTTCAACTTTTGATAAACATAAGAAATGTGCATACGAGTATACATACATATGTGTATGTATGTATGTATGTAACTTATACGAATATATTGTATATATATTTACATAGGTAGGACAACGTAGTTGCAAGCAAAGGTAACAAACGGTTGCAGTTTTTATTTGTGGAAAGTACAAAATTTAAGTTAAATTAAAAAACAAAAACAAATAGCATGAGAGCATACATTGAGAGAAAACTTAAAAGATTATTTTGAATCAGATGTCAGGTTGATAAATGTTTGGAAATTGCACTGTGGAGCTTACTCGATAAAATTTTGTACCAAAAGAGTAGTTAAAATTTAACCTCATGCATAATCTCGGACTTAAGGACTTGACGGAGAGCCAGCAATGTATTTTGAGTTGTCATATCAAAACTCATAAGAACTGATACACTATGGGTATTCATCTAAGCGCGCAAAACCCTCACAAACTGTGTATTGTTGCGCACTCGCAAACTGTGTATTTTTGCGCTTTCGCAAACAAGCTGTCAAAAATCGTATGGAAAGTTTTTTGAACATACTAAAAAACTTTGATAGCGATTAATTGATTGAATTGATTAATTAATTTATGTTTTTCGCTTTCTCATGGCATTTTAACTTTTATATTTTGGCAATTACAATTTGACATGCTCATCAACTGTCACAAATTGTACAAAATACTCGAAAGGGCGTTCATGAAATACATCGCGTAAAATTGCCTATTTGCACAAATGGGAAACTTGCGCGTTTAGATGAATACTACTACTATATCTTATTTATGTACCTGTTGAGCAACAAAAATTGGCTTTTGCAGTCCCTTCCTAGCGGGGTAAATTACACTAAATTTTCAAACAGTGTACAAACTTAGGATGAATTTAGTTATTCCATAAGTCATAAAATGTCAGGAGCTATACGAGTTAAGAGTGAAGACCCTATTATATTGCAAATGAAACAGATTGTGTGTACAAAGTTTTAAGTTAATTTAAGGCATCATAAATAAAATTCAGTGAAATTCTTTGCTTATAAAAATTATCGACCAATATTTACGCCAGCCCTAAGTGTTGCCAGAAAGTGGTAAAATGGGTTTTGGTCAAAATTTCACCTTTTTCTACAATTTTCTCCTAAACTATAAATTTTTAATAAAAATCGCACTAAATAATAAGTTCTTAGATTAAGTTGAAATATTCGGAAAACTATTTGTTTTCTTTTAACAATTTTGTTATTCTATGACGTCATGAATTTAAAAAAAAAAAATTTGAAATAAAACAAAAATATTTTATTTTTTTTTTCTACAAATTTTAAAAGCTTTTTTTATGAAATTAAAATTTTTAATAAAAATTACTCTTCTGATTTACGTGTTATTATTTCTTTTGAATTTTTAAATGCGAAGTTTCACTTCAAAAAAAAACTGATTTTCTCAATATATATGTACATGAAAATACAAGTTATTAAAGAAAGACATCGATTGGAAAATTATTTGAAATGATATATATATTTTTAAATATTCTTTCTGCTATGCAGAAAAGAGAAGAAAAATTACATTCGTTTGCTTACGAAAACCTGCCATAACCTAAGGATAAATATGTACTAGTATCCGTTGATCCTTCACCAACATCCGTTGAGGGCTCAAATTCAACCTCCGTTGATGTCTCAAATTCACTCTTTTCTGTTACATGCGGAAAGTTATTTAACTTGTGAGCCACATCTTGTGGACGGCAACAATATATCAAACCCAATGTTGCCATTTTTCGTACTGTATGAAAAGAATGCAGCCACTCAAACTCTTCGCAAATATCATGGCACAGGTAAACCGAAGGATCATTGTAATACTATAATGTTAGATAAAAGCAAAAAGTTCACATGATTATTATTTTAACGAACAAATATAATAATTATTTACAATTCCGTACTTTTTCAAAAAAAAAACTGCAAAAAAACTTATACTCACAAATGGTGAATTGTAGGCGATAACTACAAGATCCTCTGTAATATTGTTATTTGTAGACTCCAAATAAGACCAAATATAGGCTGGTACTGCTTTTCTTTGGTTATCCGAACTTGCATACGAAAGTGTCTTGTTCATTTTACATTCAATGTATAGAGCTGGCATGGTTATTTCCCCAGATGTACCTGTGAAAACGTTATAGGGCACATCCCTGCTACGTTCCTCTAACAGATTTAAAAATGTACGCCAGTTGCCCAATCGAAGATTCCGCCACCAAATAATTTGTAGCAAATTTTCAACACTTTTTAGTTCTTCTTTCAATGGCATATCCTGCAAAAGGCTCGCGTTCTCAAAGTTAAATTGATTCAAAATCGTATCATTATGACTGAAACAAAAAATTAAGTATTTCTTTAATAAAAAAATTAATAACAGAAGATAAATATTGTATAAGTTTTGAAAAGTTATTAGATCTCTATGTAAAAATAAAAAAAACCTCTTATAACTGACTGATTGATGGCACATTAAAGCAAAAAACCATTCACCTTCCATTATTGGCTTTCATTCACACTCAGGGTTTATAAGTTGTAAAAAATAAATTCCAGACCTTCCCAAAATAAAAATAGTTTCGTTAAAAAAAGTGAAAACTTTTCTTGTAGTAAAAATTAAGTTTTTTTTTTTTTTTTTGGGAAAAAGTTGATCTTTTTTCGGCTTTTTCCGCTTTGAAATGCAATTTCAAGCTTTGGCCGGGTCAAAAACGACCACTTGACAACCTTGCTTATACTCGCCAGTATAGACACTTAAAAGTCAAAAAAGTTTTCTGGACCATTACTGCCCTGGTCATGCCCCGAAAACTTTTTCGATCTTCCGATGCTATAAAAATTTTGTTTAATAAATGTAGCTCTCTTGCGTGTGGTTTTCCCTACCGATTGCTGCAAGTATATACTTATTTTACGTATTCGGAGTCAAAATAATCCGCCTAGGGTCGATCGGGGCCAATTCTGGTCTTGTTCATAATGGATTTTCGGCCTTTTCCATCGATTATAATATTATCGTATATATACAGATGGAAATCGAACACCAAGAAAATTTTCGAATTCAAATATTTAGAGGTGACGCAAGCTCATATAGCTTTTTTATATCAAAATGTTTGGGTGCAGCATGTGAAAATAGAGCTAAGTTTTTATGTATAATTTAGATAATTTTTGTCCTTCAAAAGTATTATCAGACAAAATGCTCCAACTCCATGTGTGTAAGAAACACGATATTTTCAAAATTAACCCCAATCAAGAATATCATTAAAGTTATTTTGCTTATCTTTTCATACCATAGAGAACTTATGTTTATTTTTTATATAAAAATTTATCTTACCTTAACAAATTGAAATAGTCCTGTATGTTATCAAGCTTATCGTCTAAAGTTACTGAATTTGTTTGTTGTATATTTTCCGCATGCTGCATGAAAATAAATAAAAAAAAACTTTATGTGTAACCTGAGCATAATTCCACTGAAAATGTACTTATTTATATTGAAGTCTGAGAACTTTCAGTAAAAAAAAACAATATTTTGTAAAATTAACAAGTTTCACTTTTGTATCTTGAAACCAGCTCAGATAGATTACAAAAATGCTGACGAAATGTTTTGAGATAAAATTATGAATTTTCAAATTTTGTACATCAAAAAAAGCTGCCATCAATTACATTGTCCTACAAAATTGTTACTTGTTTTCGTAATACTTTGTATATAATTTATAAGAAATAACTTACCTGATGCGTTAGAAAACCACTTTTTGATCGATAAGCCATATAGTTTACATACTTTAGGTTCATATTATTCCAATCATAGCAAATGCCAGCATATATTATTGGCACATAATCATTCACTTGTATTCCAACTCCTAAGGACATGTTTGGCTCACAGTTTGATAAACTTCGATTGCTCTCAAATAATTGAAAACCCGAGGAATCTGCGCATTTTAATCCGTTGCTACAGCGTCTGTTTAAATAATTTTCAGTTCTGAATTCAGTTGTCGAATAATAAATATCACTATTTTGAGTGCATTTTAATTCAATGTGGTTGCTTGGTATGTGTTCGTTGCAATCGTACCTGAAATACAATTTTATCTCGACTTTTAGTCAATTGGACTTACACTGTAGATAATATTTAAAATCTTTAATTAAAATTCCATCGATATTTTTTTAAGTGAGAAACCATGCTGCCTATATAGATGATTAGTCAGTGTACTTAGAAAAATGCCTTGAGTAATTGTAGTGCTTTTGTAACAAGCAAGATTTAATTAATATTCCACTGGGGACCACTAGTTTATGGGATGGTCAAAATTAAATAAAATAAATAACTAATACTATGTCAAAAATTAAATACCCTGCAAAATAAATGTCATATGATAGAACTCGAAGAGCACTAAATATAACATTAAGATCGATTTACTGCAGTGTTTTTCATTTAAAAAACCCTCGATTCAATATGGCTGCTTTAAGATATAAGGCATATTTTCAAGTCGTAAGACATAAACTGAAAAAATTATGATCTTATTTGACAACTGTTAAAATTCTGCTAATCGTGCACTTCTAAATTGGGCTCCCATTATTAATTTTCATAATTACAACAAATTAACTTACAAATATTTCCCTTTTAAGCAATTCAAATCAAATATTTTTTCTTACCTAAAACCATTTTCGCAAAAAGCTTCAATAATTTCACCAGTTCTCATACGAAGCACATTGTCTGTATTGCTTGGCAATAGTACTTTTCTGGTACCAAATTTTCTAACAAATATTGGTTTGCTTTCGACATCAAGCGAATAGGTGCAATCACTACTGTAGGCAAAAGCAATAGAGATGCATAAAATTAAAATTTTCAATAATTTAAGCATCCTTTTTTATATTTTATTTTGTATAATCCACTGTTAAGAACAACTTTTAAATCAAAACTGATGCCTCTGAATGCAATACTTCAATCTTTTATAGCAAAATTCATATTGACTTTGTAAACAATATACATACATGCATATGTGCCTTATGAAGAGGTCAGCCAATTCAATAATTTTTGATTATGATACTACATTCCTTATAAGTAAAAATGACTTAAGTATATTTTTGATTTTCAGCGATTATGCTATAGGTTTACATTATATTATAGCTTACATTATGTTCCGTTTGGTAAAAATCCAATTCCACACATCGAATTTCATGGAATATTTTAGTCAATGAATAATAATTTTAAAGAATGTGTTGGTGATTTTGTAATATAATTTCAAATACTATCTCTTTTTCTGGGGATTTTAGGGGCCAAAAATGAGGATCTTGAATTCATTGATTGATCATTACTGCAGAAAATTTTTTTTTTAGTGGCAATTTTTCAACATTTTTTTAAGAGCTTAATATTAAATATCAGATATCACAACTAAATAAAGAAGATCTAATTTAAGCAATTCATAGTATTATTAAACAGATATTATTATGGCAAACACCGAGTCTAAATCAAAATTGAAAATTAATAATGAAATTTTCTTCATCTTTACTCTTTTTGATTTCTCTTCCATTTATAAATATATGTTTAAAGTAAATTTGTTCAGTTGTTTTTGAAATTCGGCGATTGAAATCGGAGACACATTTCTTCACAGCAGCACATGGGATCCCATTTTTCCAACTCAGGCATGTCAAAATTAACGTATGTACATGTAATGATTTTCAGTTGAAATCATGAGTCTCATTCGTTACTTTGTTTTTATAAGGTTGTTGGCACTTATAGTTCGTTCGCAGTCAGCTGGATGTGCTGTAGAAGCATAAATTATAGCAAACACTGTGACAATTTCTTTGATGTGTTTAAAACTATTGCCATTTCCCAAGAACCAATGAATTAATGCTTCTAGTGACTGTTCTCGAATTACTTCTGGTGTATTTGATAGGTCTTGATATTGCATGCTTAGCAAACTTAATTTGAAATCATTTCAAAACGATGTATAGATTTTAGTAATATCAGTAGAGTTTTCGAGTTTCAAAAATGTTTTAATGGTGTTCAACAAGGAATTAGTATACGAGTTGTTAAAAAAACAGACAAAGAATCGATAACATTTTTCTGAATATCGTCAATTGATTTCGTTAACCTTCGGCTCATTTTTGATTTTTGCGACAAATCAATGGTTTTTAAGAAATGTGTGTCATATAGTCAGTTTGCTATATCGGTATTAACCCTATTGATCCACTTTATTCTAAAATTATGAAATAAAATGAGAATTCCGTCAAAATAGCTTTTCAGAAGTCGGAGGCGACTGTTTTTCTGCTGAGTTTTATTACTGTGAGACGTTGTCAAGTACTTTTTATGGTACATTTTACCACAGATTGGTGGGATTAGACAACTAATACAACGGATATATGCGAAATAAAATGAGTATTTCGTTTCAAATGTTAACACACAACAAAGTATTATGAATTTTGCTGAAAATCATTACTACGAATTTTTACAATATTCTGAAGTCATTACTGCAGAAATGGGGCATTACTGCACCTTATTTCAATGACTGGTATATGTGCAATAACATTTTACACAAATAATGGGAATATTTCACGCAAACTTTGAACAAAAATTGGAATAATTTAATTAAGAGAGGTGGGAGGTGGGACAAAAAAACTTAAACGCTGTACAAAAGAGCGAAAATCGACACAAATTCACTCGTTTTGCAAAAAAGAAAAAGATACCACATGTCAGGAACTGTAGGTTTTCAGTGGCGTTAGTTTTGAGTTTGGTAAAAACTTCTTGGAATTGAAACGCATAGTAACTAACTATATTTCTAAAAAACACAAAATTATGTATTTAGATGCATTTGACGTAGTATGTAAAATTAAATCAGTCCAAAAAGTTTATTTAAAGAGATTAAATTTCAGCTCACGAAATATACCAAAAGGAATATGTATGCATATTTCGCTAATACATACGTATGTGCATACGTAAAGTATAAAATTTGATATAAGTTTAAATGAAAACAAATGGCATGAGTGCATACAGTGAGAGAAAATTAAAAGGATAGGCACAACGATACAAATGCACAATGTGTATTACACATAGCATATGCGTATTAAAATGTTTGTTTTGAAAATTATTTTTATATTTTTTTACTTTTTTTTGCCAATATTTTAGCTTGCGGAATAAAAATAGTTTTCCCAAAATTTGAGCTTCCTAGCTTAAATCTGTAAACGGCGCGGGCAGAGCTTATGTCCGATTTCGTTGAAATTTTACTAAAAAACCAACTAACTAAAACGTAAAAAAATCTACCTTAAGTGCCGAAATATAGCGTTTTAATATTTTAGTTATATGAGTGGTGCCACCCACTGTTGTCAAACTATGCCCACATTTTTTGTGTGGCTGAAAATGCGGACAAAATACACCCGGTGCATGCATTATCGAAGCCATGCGCGTGCAATTAAGAGCTTACGAGTTCGATTCATAGTTTAACCAAAAATGTTTATTTTTTTTTTTTTTTTTTTTTTTGTGCTAAAGTTTTAATGCAATCCTAGTTGAACATTCAGTTTTTCAGTGTACATTTTAATATGATCTTTAGCAACTGAATAACAAACCTAAGAGCTGGAATAAGAGTGTCAATAGGGGCGTTTGCTTAAGTCAAACGAAAATAAACAAAAAGCAAGAAACAAAGGAGATTTTTTTGCATTCTTTTTCTTCCTGCTTTTTTTATGATAACATGGGTCTGCAAGTAATATGACCACCTAAAGTTTGTTTTGAATTTGATAATAATTTTATATGCATTTTAATTTTTCCCGCAGATTTTGAATTTATCATCACAAATTACTTCGTTATATGTAAATGATATGCTTAGTTAGATATTTTTGGCTTAACTTACACAGTCATATCAAAAATTCTTAGGCATACAAAATTTCCATATCTCATATATTTGATGTTAATTTCATACTCCCAAGTATGTGCTATACGAGGAACAATTTCATCTTTTACCCTTAGTCAATGAAAATTTAGAATCTCTAAGAATTTTTGTTTTATATCTTTGTAGATTAAATGAAAAATTTTCCACCAAGCATATGTTCTATCACATTGAAAATTTTCATTACAAACTGAAACTGTTCTTATGGCTAACACCTAAATACAAAATTTGAACAGATATTAATAATAAAGCTTTTTAGATCAATCTACGTTTTCTACGAGAAACAAAAAATTAAATTTTGAATCTAATTTTATAATTGAAAAGAACAGTAAAATTCTTACAAAAAGCCACAACGTTAACTATTTGATTGTTAATTTGTTCAATTCGTAAAACTGCTTCCCGAAAATTCATTCTTTATATAACTTCAATTTTTAGGAGTCCATAGTCTGACAACTAAGCCACATACAAAATGCAATTAGGCCGAATAAGAACAAATTTCAGAATTTCACTTTGCTTCACATGGTATGCCCAATTTGCAAAAATGCTCTATATTTATGAAGCTATATACTTTTTCTTCTAATGAATGGATGAAGCTACCATTCTACGTTTCCTCAATTTGCATTTTACGACACAAATGAAGACCTTATGCCTATGATCATCTCAAGAAATGTGCAAACCACGTAATTTTAAGCTAAAAACTGAAGAAATAAGCGCACAAAATTTTTCTGCTGAAATGTGAAAACTGAAAAGCTCAAATCTGTGAAATTCATATAACATTCAAAAACTTATGTCTAAAATTATGTAAAAATATCAAATCCTGTATTAATTATAATATTTTAAATCAAATAATTATGACTTTTAATTTATGTAGATTAATTTTGTAAGAATCGAATGAAATTGGTTTGTGTTTTGAGACTTAAAAATATATTGAAATTTTGACTTGAGTCAACCGATGACGTACCTTGAGTCTCTCTTAAATGTCGCAAAATTTAAATCTGATACAGAAGAAAGGTTTTTATTTTCGGAATAACTTTTGTCACTTTTCCTTCTTATTATTTATTGTAGTTCTCTACAATAAATAAAATTATTTATATAATTTTTTCGACACCCGTCACTTACTTGCAAAGTATGATGTTTGTAAATATGGTGATGAAGCAGTGTTGATTTTAGTAAAAATAATCGAATCTAATTTATTTTATAAAATAAAGTAAACGATTTAATTACATTTGAAGTTTCATTTTGCTCAAGCAAATGAAAATTTAATTTACTCATATTACGGGCTTCCCCTTTTTTAAACTGAACATGGCATGTTTATGAATTACATAAAAATTTGCTGTTAGACGTGAGTAATACAACTATATTTTACAAAAACTTTATTGCAATCTTTGAACTTAGCATTCGCTTGTAAAAATTGCATTGTTGACATTTTGATGCTCTATACTTGTATTCGTGAATTGAGATAATGAAATATGAGACCTTTTTAATCAAACGCAAAAACAAGTGTTTAAAATATATACAGTGAGCGTCAAAAGAAAGTAAACACCAATTCTTTATCCTTAAATTATCTTATTACAAACTTATTATTGACTTACGATAAAAAGTAATATTACAGAGTTTACTACTATACCATTTGGAGATTTACTATTATAAAACATGAAATCAAAACAAGTGACAACATTGCTCAAATCTCTCGAATCTGAAAATGCATCAGATTTTACGCGTCAAAAAAAAGTAAACAGTTGTAATACTTACTTAGATTTTTTATATTTCGGAGAAGAAACTAAAGTTTTTGTGAATAATTTGTACTGATCAAATGTTTTACTACACTAAAAATAATTTTAAATTGATTTGTACTTATTAATAATAACTAAAATGGTATAAAGGAAGATAATCTCACTATGGAAAAGCAAACATCGACTGATACTCGGAAAATTATATTAGATTTAAAAGGAAAACTGAAATATTTGCGTGAAAATTGTGAAATCTTGGGAAGGGACCACGGAACAATAAAAAAAATAGCTGATAAATACGCCAAACAGCAACATGTTGAAGATTTATCGAGATCTGGACGCCCAAAGCGGCTTAGTGGTACTGAAGTTAGAGCTGTAGTAAGAGAAGTAAAGGTATATCCAGCCTCAAATGCAGTTAAATTATTAGAGAACATAACGTACACATCAGGCAATCCAGTAAGTGCGATTACAGTCAGGAGACCGATTCACAAAAATGGCTTACATGGAAGGATACCACGCAAGAAGCCATACATATCCAAGGTAAATCAGAGTAAGCTTGTGAATGTTGCTAAAAAGTACAAAAATAAGGCTCTACCTTTTTGGGAAAACAAACTTTATACAGATGAGAGCAAATTCGAAATTTTTGGAGCGAAAAGGCCCCCAAAAATATGGCGTGCTTAGAATGAAGCCTTCATAGACAAGTGTGTTACCAACACTGTCAAACACGGTGGAGGCTCAGTTATGGTTGTGGGCAGTATGGTGGCAATAGGTGTTGATAATCTTGTTGTTATTGACTGTACTATGAACTAAATGGATTACTTAGCTATTTTGAAGGACAAGGTTGACCCTAGCGTCGAGAAATTAGGCTTTACTCAAACTGGATCTTCCAACAGGACAGCGATCCAAAGCATGCGTCGAAAATTGTAAAGGTGTGGCTACTGTACAAGACTCCTAAGACACTTGAACATCCGCCGCAGTCCCCAGATGTTAGCCCAATCGAGCACCTGTGGGAACACCATTGACAGAAAAATCAGACAAACGGCTTTTTCAAGCAAGGCAGGCTTAAAAAAGGTTCTAAGGGAAGAATGGAGCGAAATTTGCCCAGATGTAACAAAAAAATTTATCGAGTCGATGCCTAGGGGACCAAACGAGGTGCTTAAGGTCAAAGGAAAACAAACTACATGTTAAAATATTTAAAAAGTTTACTTTTTATACTGAAGTTCAGTTCTCTTTTGTTTGCTGTTTACTTTTTTTTGACGCGTAAAATTTGGTCTTTTTCGAATTAAAGTGAATTTATTTTTTTTCATAATTAGTTTTGTTAAATGTTTATATCGAATTCAGCTATTATTAAATAATTCTTGAATTTCTTACATTTATTTTTGATTTTGTATTATTAACTTAATTTAAATAAGACTTTTAGTATGAGTAATTAAGGTGTTTACTTTCTTTTGACGCTCACTGTATAATCAGATCCATAGAAATAAATAAAATTCCAAGCAAATATAAAAAAGTGTCATATGAACTTGATGTTTCGTTATGTTTGTAATAATTAGGCATTAGTGAATAATTGCTTTGTAATAATTTGCAACAAATTGTGACATAGTTGTAATCTGCATTATCTGCTCATTTTGTAAACTGATTTATGGAACTCAACTTTTTTGTAGAATAAAAAATTAAATCTTCATTACCTTCCAAAAATATAAGTCTTTAAAAGTTTCAATTAACGTAGTTCATTCAAAATTATTCTTCATTATATTTAAAAATTAAAGAAAAAAAGAATTAAAAATAAATTATTACTAAGTCCCAAAAATTTATCTTTAAAACAAAAAATAAAATCAAAATGTGATTCTTTATCATTAGTCAAAACTCAGACAAACAATAGCAAATAGAAAAAGCAAATCCTCTTAAAAATTAGGTATCGAAAAATTGCCCAGTTCATAAGTCTAAGGATCAACTTGAAAATGTGCATTCTAATGTCTAAAATTATTAAAGCTTTTTTAATTTTCTGCTCAATTGGTATTTCCAAAAGTTAATAGTGTTTCAAAAATCTTTTAATGAGCCTGTGCATTAGAGCGGTTCAAAATAAAAACTTTTTGATTTTTCCACGATGTGTCAACAATCCGTTGATCCTAGTAATGGGCTTTGTGCAGACATATAAGGCTACTGTAATCCGCTGGCACATCGTGGAAAAATCAAAAAGTTTTTATTTTGAACCGCTCTACTGTGCATGCTCAATGTTTTCCTATTCACATCGCATTTCTTAGCGGCTGTTTCACGTTTATTTCTAATATCTGCAATATCTCATTTCATTGTATGTATCTTCACAATTTCACTACTGTTTGTGTTTTTCTTGCACCCTACACTCAGGGTATACTCGTTTTGTCATTCCATTTGTAGAAGGGGGCAATTATATAAAAGTATATACATATAGTCTAAATCTGCGTCACCATCTATCTTGGAAAAGTTATAAAAATCTTTAAAAATAGATCGTTAAATAAAAAAGTTCATGTAGTTGTCTCATAATGCGGTTCTCTTTGAGCTCTCGATATTCTACGACGCAGTCGACATTTTGTCATCATATTTCAACTATCGCATCGAAATTTTTCTTTTAATGCGATTTTCATCATATTTTCATGAACATTAACATAATGCCTATCAAGCGGGACTTGAAAGCACAAGTGAAATTTTAAAAAACCAGTCGATAGTTCTGTTATAGGATATATCTATCTTAAATTATGAAATAATGCCACTTAAAACAACACGTTCAAATCCAAGTACATATAATTATTATTTAATTGGGAGATGAAAATTTTTGTGTCTAGTTTTGAGATTTACTGAATTTCGGTACGATACTTATTTTATAAAAACTATTAAAAATATATGCATTAGGGTGATTAAATTTTTTTTTTTTTGTTTTTTTTTTAAGGCGCTGTTGCTTAAAAAGTAAGTTTATGATATGAAGAAAATGTCCACGAAAATTCAGCTCTGTAACTCAATTTTATAAGGTGGCGCCGGAGCCTGTTAGTTTTACATGTAAATTGTATGGAAAAAGTATTTTTTACAAAAAAGGTATCTAAATGAATAGGTGATTAGTGTTGTTGAGCTGAAAAGGATCGTTTTTCGACGTAATTTTTTACGCTGAATCCGAATCTGGCCTCAGAACTGACCCATCATGTCGGAATCCTGAAATATTTGAGGTTAATTACCTGAAACATGATGTTTTTTGTCTACTTTCGAGGCCATGTATAGGATTCAAAAATAGTTGATCAGCTTATTTTTAACAAAAGCATCATTTAGTACCATCCTTGCCCTTTAAAATGAGATTTCAAGTGGTGATCTGTGATGTTTCCTTGCAAAGTTGCATCCGATACGAATGGGTCACCAAATATATTTATAAAACTTTTTATTATTTTAAAAAATTCATGTTTTAGTAAAATTTTTACTTATTTTTTTGAAAATATTATTTGATGAGTGAACAAGGCTTGGAAGCAAAAGTAACGTCTTTACGACTTTATCAAAAATTTTCGATTTTTTCCACATTCATCGACTTCTTCTTAATTATCCAATTTTATCATCATTTTTCAAACTTAACAACATTTACTAATATATTTCAAGTCGTTCAGCTTTTTCCGACTTATTCAACATTTTCCACTTTTTCCTCACTTATCAAATTTTCCAATACTTTTTCGACATTCTTAAAATTTTTCTTCTTTTCTAAATTTATTTATATTTTCCAAATTTTATCAACAAATTTCAACCTCTTAACATTTTCAATATTTTCGACGTTTCTAACATCTTTTGAAGTTTTCCAACATTCTTCGACTTTTCAGAATGTTTTGACTTAAGCATTTATTGATTTGATAATTTCCGGACTTATTCGAATGTTTCAAAATTTCTTGCCTTATGATAATTTTTGGTCTTTTTTAAGGTTGTTGGTCTTTCTCAACATACTTTGACTTTTGAAACATTTTTAATGCTAACATGACGAAACATTGATTACCTGCAAATATTATTTTTTAAAATGTACAGCATCTTGACAATTAAACAGAGTTTGACTTTATTTTGTTTTGCCTTTTTACTTAAAACAACATGTGTACTATTTATTTTATCTAAATTTGTGAACTATATTAAATTCCATTGAAATAGGAGCTTTACCCGTTTGGTACAAACATCGATAGTTTGTTGGAACCATTGAATTATGCTGAACGTATCTTTGAATTTCCTAGGTAAGTGAATTGCAACTCTACAAAATGAAAAATACTCCAAATACTTCTAAATACTTAATTGCAATAACATTTTATATTTAATTAAAGAAATGAAGACATCAACCTTAATATAGAGATTCAATTTTCCTCTAACTTCTGGCTAAGTGTTGCCAAATATGAAATATCAAGCATTATACAAACCGGTAGTTACTATAGAGCTGGTTTAAATGATCACTCGTACTTTTTCGATATTATTTGGTGGATCCCTTTGCGACTCGGAAATTGGAATCGTTTTGTTAAATTGATGGAAAAACGTGCTAAAGTTGTAAATTACATAATTTACAGCGGAACATCGGGAGCTACAGAAATACCAAGAGAAAATGATTGTCAGACGTCGAAATTGGAGATAAATGTATGTATGCATGATTTTGTTGTTAACACCTCAGGGACAGCGCAAGCATAAAGCGTCATATATAGCTAACATATGAAAATCGATCCCTCTGCGCGAAATCATTGACTTTTTGATGCAAATTCGCTCTACACCCACACCAACGCATCACCTGGTAAATATTGTAGCTGAAATTTTTATAGTCACGCCAAAAATTTACTGTATTTCTGTATATACGATGATTTCGCGCAAAGGGGTCGGTCGATATGTCTTTATAGCCTTTCAGGAAAGTGTTAGTGAACTGTTAAATATTAGAATAGTTGAACTTTGTGAATAACTCATATAAATTAAGCCGGATTGAATTGTATGGAGCAAAAGTAAAGTTATTCCGTTGGGGTCTGAAAAGTAAAAGGGTGTACCCACAAATATTTAACACTCAAGAAAAAGTGTTGGAAATTGATATAAACCGACGAATAAGAAATGATTGTAGATTAAAAATGTTTACATTTTTACATTAAGGGGGTTGTACTTATATGGATAAATATATATTACGTTTTGCAGATGTATGTATATTTCAAAGCAAATAGCTTTATTTAATCGTGGTAAATCGTAGGAAATCGTGTAAAAACTGAATTAATTTTTTTTTCTAGACCATGTTATATGAAATCCGTGTAAAAAAGGACCGTGTAAAAAAAATTGGTATGTTTTATATTTAAGTGGTGAATTTAGTTTCAATTACAATATTAGTTCATAAATTAAAAAATCGTTCAAGTTTTTACTTTATTAGAAAAATTTAAGCTTACATTAGTATGTCAAAATGGTCGTAAATGGAACACTTAACGATAACTTTACAACATCCAAAAGCTTAGATCTCATTTACATTAACTTTTTTGTTAACTTTTTTTTTCCTTACTAATTTTTAAACACTAACTCTTAAATTATAAATATTTCTTAAACAGTTTCCAGCTGGAAATAAAATTGTACCACAATTTATTTGGACTTATTTGGAATCCACTGATGACAACTTTCCTGAAGACTTTGTCGTTATTTCATACAATTCACCATATTTTGAGGTAAGTATAAAATGCACCACATTAGTCTTTTCTGAATATTTAAAATCACCACGCAATATCTACAGAACCTTTTGAGTTCTCATGATATTGTCACCCGCCAATATTTGAACTTTTCTGGACAATTCAGTGATTTTTTTAAATATATACATACTTTTAAAGGTAAACAGCTGAGCATAATATTCTTATGCATTATTTATTGTTAATTTTTCATACAAAACAGTGATTAAGGCCAAATAGTCCTAGAGGTAGCGTCACAAAAACTCATCTTCGCTCTTTTCTAATACGTCTGCATCATAAGTACCTATATATCTAGGTGCATTTCCAAATATCCTTGATCATATTACTAACTTATTAATCTTTCAACAGTACTTTCCTAAAAATTCAACTGTTATTTGCAACGATATGTGTGATGAGATCGAATGGATGAAGGAAATGAAGAATTCTCGTTACATGTCGACACTAGGTGTTCTTTATTGTTGTCGTCCTGAGGAAATCGTTGGACATTTGGATGGATTTCCAAAAACACTTAATGACACTTTAATGACAAATGAAATTATGGTTACAACTATTACGCCATAACTTTTCGCATGTTGGGATCATTCATAAAGTGTATATCCACTCAAAATCTTTATCAAATACTAAGAATGATTATAATCATCTATGACAATTATATGATAATTATCTATGACAATATATTATATATCAACATTAAAATTGAAATTATTTTATAAATAAAATTGGGCTTCATAGCTAAATTTAAATGTTTCATAAGTTTGTTTTTGAGCTCTTGTTTTGAACTTTTTTTTATTAGATAACTTATAAGTTATCAAACAAATTTAATTTTTAATTTTTCTCAAAATTCCAATAAATTGATTAAGCGACTTTGTGGCTTCTAGTTTAGGTTATGCTTACTAGCAGGCAACTTGCAGGAAAGTATAACACCATACTTAAGAGATCTCAATAATCAAAGAGAAGTGTTGACCGTGCAGTAAAAGCCTATTTTAAAAGGTTGGCATGTGTAGTAACGCTGCTTGCAACATTGCTATAGGGCCATCTCTAGAACAGAAATTGTTGAATATCATTCCATCCTACGGGAAAAGAAGAGTACTAGGCAATATTAAGTGTGTAAGACTTTAAGTTCTCGAGTACCCTGTTAGATTAATTAGATTCCTTAAAAGCAAATACAAATATAAGAATATTACATGCCTTTGAGCTTTATTCAAATTACTAATACGAATTTTCCGAACATACGTTATATTCACAATTTTGATTCTCAACGTATATTAAATCTTGCAATAAGAAAATGGTCAAATTAAATTTTGCAGAATTTTTCTATTACCTACATATCTACATACATCAGTGATGGCATTTTCGGTACATTTGTGCTATTTCTAAAAATTAGCATTTTTTACGTGGAGTAAGCTTTTCTGACTAGTAAAAATAGTTAAGACTTTGATTGAATTTTCGAAATTTTAAGTAATTTTTTGATGTTCATAACGAAAAGGTACATTCGGCATCTTAAAAGTCTCAATTCAGTACATTTTCCTACAGCCCAAATGCCATCACTGTTATGTATTCGTTAAGTCAAAGTCATCTTGCACATCACAATAAACCTCAACGGACAATTCATATAAATACAATCTAATAATCGTTGTCGATTTATGTAATGTTTTGTATGATTCGGTTTTTTTTTTTAGTTTTCATGAAGTTTTCTACACGCAATGTTAAATTAACAAATGCTAGTGAAAAAATATTCCTCAAAAAATGTGAATGGAATATTCTTCAGGGTGTGCGGAATATAAAGTCATTGCTTATGAAGCATGATTTCAAATTTTTCTTGTAGGCGTTGATATTATGCTAACTTATGTAAAGTTTTCGGTACTTACGAGTGCGTCGAAAAATCGTGCTTTGTTAAGTAAGGTAGTAAAAAAATAAAGGACCTGCTCGCAGCAATTGCACAATAACTCACTAAAACATCAAATTTTCAAAAAGCTTAATGCAAAACTTTATTTTATAAATTCCCATATTTTGGATAATTTCCCGTTGTTCTCTTCTTACAAAATGCCTCTACTGTCATAGTTTCGCTTGAGACGGTGGCAGCGCTAACAAACTGACATTAGTTGATTTCTGTCCAAAAAAAAAACGCGTTAAGCTCTACAAATTCGAATATTCGTATTTTTTATTATGATGTTTTAAAAAAAAATATGTAGGTGCATAAAAAATTTGAAATTTATCTCTTCGCGAGTGTTGTGTAAAAAATTTGGTTAAATATTTAAAAGAAATTGCATGAAAATGCAAATCCAAATTTGAGCAGTGCCGTCAGCAGAGCTGGCATGGCCGCTGCAAGTTTAGTGCCTTATATTTCCCTACAAAATAAAATATAATTTCATTAAATGCTTTTTCAAGTGATAAGAAAAGCAACAAGTGATAAAATTTAAATATAATTTTTCTAAAATTTAATGAGTGTTTGCCTTATTTATTAAAAAATTATAATTTCAAATCGTGAAATACGAAGGCAAGTCTGTGAAAAGTTAAAAAGGCAGTGGTAGTGTTCGTGTATTGCAGTTGCTACTAAGCCGCAACATCTGCTGCAGTTTCGTCAAAAGGTTTCTGTATTGGCTACAAAATGTTTCACACAGGCCAGTGCATTTATAATAATGACAGGCAATCTACAGTGGGGTAAGTGCTTAAATTTTGTGTTAATATATTAAAAGTAACATCTATATAAAAAAGTGATATCGTGAATTATGTTTTGAGTATTTGAGTCAAAAGCTTATTTTATTATTCTTATTCTTTCTGAGAACCTTGTCCCTTCATCTGAAATTTGAAAACAAGATTTTCAATAAAACTAAAGCAAATTTCATCTACAGAAATTTGTTTTTTAATTGGTCCACAAAAACCGAAAGTTAAGAACTCTTCTTTCAAATTATCTAGTAGGAGTTGATATAACATCTTTGCGATTTAACATCTTTTTCGAAATATGGTTTTACATATATTCATAAAAAAATAGTTAAGTTCTTCGTTTAGAGTTGAAAGGGTTATCTGCCATCGACGGATAGCTTGGCATGAAGGGAATTAAAGTTAAGGTTTTTAGTCTAAGATTCTTAATATCTTGATGCATAAGTAAAAATTAAGTTAATAAATAATTTCCTTTAAGTGTGAGGCATCTGAAAATTTGCCTTACATAACGATTTTTGAACTTTTGATAATGGAAATCTGAAAAATTCAGAGTAAAATGAAGATTCGTCAAGCAAACCTTTTGGAGACACATGTTCTAATATATAGCTGAAGAATTTGTAACTTTTTATAAAACTTTTTTTGTATAAATTTTTCAATTACATTTCTAGTGGTGCAGCGGTAGAGTATTCTCCCAGAACTTCTCAATAGCTCGATAGACTTAATTTTGAAATTTCGAATTTTATTTTAATTTGACAGAACATAATCATATTTTATTATATGTTTGTTTAGTAATGTTTACGATACTTTTGGACACATTCTGATTTTATTGCCGCATTTTACAATTTTGCATATTCTACAATTTGTTTGACTCTTATCGATGTTTTTATAACATTTGATGTTATATTTACTTTAAATCACTTGCTTAAAGATATTTTGTACGCAATGATTTCTATTGAATTTTTCAATATTTTTTCAAACACTTTCATTACCATTAAAATTTGTAAGACTTTTCCGTACTTTTTTATACTAAACCGACTTCTTCGATGTACGAAGTACATCCGCCTTATAAAAGGTACATTCCAAGTCCCGATCCACTATATTTCCGCGAAACCCAAATGCCATGAATAACGATGAATCTCGATTTTTTTTTTTAGATCTTTAAAAAAAAAATTTGATTTAGAAATATTTTTTGAATTCACTTAAATTCCATTCATTTCCTTCGATATGTCTAAAGATTCATTCAAATCGGTCATATCGTTAAGGAGACAAGCCGAAAACTTAATAATACAATTTCAAAATAAAATAATTGCTTGTCTGTTAAAACTGGTTGCTGTCTCTGGTAGCGCATTATTATTGACAGTAATGTCATTATCACAGTTTAATTTAAACACAGCGCAAATCAGAAGAAGTCGGTTGTCATAAAATCAGCTGTTTTTGACAACAGCTAATACAAAAAGAAATATCTTACGCTACAGCAGCTTCGCATAGTTTTTCGAAATAAAATTAAGTATAAGATAATCTAAACGCACTAAAAATATAAACAAGGGAAGAAGAAAAATTTCCTAAGTGTGATTTCTAACAAATGGATAATATGGACATTGAGAAATCAACCACGTTGCGTTTATCAAATGGCGCTGACTTGAAAGCAGATGAGGTGAAAACTCCTTTTCTCATTGGTGTTGCTGGTGGTACTGCCAGCGGGAAGGTAAAGCATGTTAATGTATCATTTTGTAATAATTAAAACTCTATTTCAAAATACCTGATGAATATGTATTACATCACAATTTCGCTTTATGGCATTCTTTTACTTAAGTTTAATTCTGCACGCAGTACAAGATTTTCCGTGTCTCAAGATATTTTTTTCAGCATTGATTCGTTTTCACAAAATGGAGAACAAGTTGGAAACTCCCAAAATCAGCTTGGTAACAAAACTAAAATTAATGTAGTAAGCTGTAAAACTAGTATATAAACGTACCTTATTTTCGGCCAGAACTTTCGAATTCAATTCAATTTCGAGCAAAAGGTTTTCTTACATATTCAGATATCTCTACGAAGAGACTATGCTAGCAATAAATCGCAAAACAGAACAAATTTTATTTATTTCGTACAAGAATATTCGTTATTTTGATTCCTGTAAGTAAAAAATATCCTTCATTCTGGAATTTCGATCAAAAAATTTTAATTTGTATTCATTGAGATCAAATTGAGTTCTATTTCTATATATATGATCAAGAATACATATAATACTATAAAAAACACACACACTTTCAGAGAAGCCAATGCTGTCAGAACGTCGAAATTAGACCCAACCTAAAACTGTTCGAAAAAAAATACTCGAAAGCTAAAGTGCGCACCTTTCCAGAGAA
This sequence comes from Tricholauxania praeusta, assembly GCA_949775025.1. NCBI lineage: Eukaryota > Metazoa > Arthropoda > Insecta > Diptera > Lauxaniidae > Tricholauxania > Tricholauxania praeusta. Next base: position 158,215,357 of record OX459029.1, read on the forward strand.
GCTGGCAAGATCAGCTAATTTATACCCCACTTAAAACTTTATTCCAAAAATTTCTGTGATCTTTCTAAATCATTGAAAATTGGAAAAAACTATATCATTTTTTTGCTCTATCTCTTGAGTATTTTTTGATGCTTTTTTAATTCAAAGAATAAGTTCGGGATAAATATAAGAAACAGAAAGAAAAAAAGGGAACATTTTTGGATTAAAAAAAAATTTCCACTGTTGTGTATAATAATGTTATATAATATTAATCTACTTCAATATACAAACATCAGATATATAAGATATAACTGCCTATGTATAAAAATAAGGTATAATTATTTCAAGTTGAATCGCACTTGAAGGTAATTGCTTAACTTATTTTTGTGAATGACGTTTTATAGTTACATTTTAGTTCATATATTTAAAAAGGTGCGTGCCAAAGAAAAAGACGTTGAAAAAACAAAAAAAAAAAATGAAAGCCCTTGAAAACTCTTTTGAAAATTCATTTAATAAGCTCTGATATTGCATGTTTATCTTGTTAATTGAAAACTTTGCACGCTATACTTCTATATATACATACATATGTACACAGTATGTTTATTATTTCTATACAGTATATTTTATTTACGCTAGGAAAACCTATTCAAGTGTGTATCTGTGCTAATAAATTGTCTTTTATTTATTGAATTATTGTCAAACAAATGAATTCATATTGCAGCACAAACTATATAAAACTATCAAGTTTGTTTAAGTGAGCTTGATGCGTATATGTATTAAAAGTAATATTGATTTTTGCGATGCTTTTTGTACTAGATACTGTAAATTAAACATTTATTGCAGATAAGACCTAACAAAAAAAAACAAATTTGATTTGAATCTAAATAAGAAAATGATTGTGAAATGTAAGACATGTTTCCAAAGTAAAGAATGATTTTTCTTAGACTGATAGCGAGCCGAACTCACTCGTTGAGTCTCCCAATAAACCGAAACATAGTGTTTCTTAGCTCGGGGTTCATAAATAATTATATTATATCCAAGTTGAAGCCCTTTAGTAGATTCCGCAGAATCTATAGTTCGAATATCTGATCGTTGATCTAATACTATTAACAAAAATCGGCTAAAAAGTGAAAATAATTCAAGTGTGTGTCATGAAAGCATTTATTACTACTCAGCAATGAAAAAATGATGACACCTGTCATAATGGAAAAAAAAAAACTCATATGAATAAATACTTTCCTATGTCTCTTATTTTAGTCAACTGTTTGCTTAAAAATTATGGAACAATTGGGTCAAGCTGATATGGATGATACGCAACGTCAGGTTAGTTTTTACATAATAACACTTGATAAAAATATGTAGATTTATCAATTTTTACTTTATAAAGGTTGTCACTATCAGTCAAGATAGTTTTTATCGCGAACTAACGGCTGCTGAAAAAGTCAAAGCACAAAAAGGTCTATTTAACTTTGATCATCCAGATGCATTTAATGAACTCTTAATGTTTGAAACATTACAAGCAATTTTAAAAGGTTTACGTGTTGATATACCCGGCTATGACTATCGCTCTAATTCACTGTAAGATTTCGTATACTCACTGGTAACACTGGTGCATAATAAAAAGCTTGCGAGTGTGAGGGCCTCTATAGTGTTAATCTGACATTGGAAAAATTCTAATGTAAGCCTTAAATTCATTTGGTTTAAGTATATAAGAAAATGAGTAAAATTTTTCCATTAACTTAAACCACTTTATTCCATGACGCAGACTATTTTCTAAATATTTCAATATTTTTAGTGAAATTTCATTGTTTTGTACTTAAAACACACAGTATGTTCTCTTACACTCACAACTTTTTATTTTGCTCTCAGGTTTTGGACTTTTAATTATAAAATTGTCAAATTTTTGCTTGTAGGGACTTTGAAAATAAATTAACCATCTATCCGGCAGATGTTGTGCTGTTTGAGGGTATTTTAGCTTTTTATTTTCCAAAAATACGTGATCTTTTTCACATGAAACTGTTTGTTGATACGGATTCAGATACTCGGCTGGCTCGAAGAGGTATAAAATTTATGTTTGATATATACATCTACAATTCAATAAAATGCATTTTGGCTTTTTTAGTTCCTCGTGACATAAATGAACGTGGACGTGACTTAGATGCTGTTCTTACACAATACATGACTTTCGTAAAGCCCGCATTTGAAGAGTTCTGTTCACCGGTAACATAAAGCACTTAAATATTTTATTTTTATTAATTTGCTAACATTATTTTAGACTAAAAAATTCGCAGATGTCATTATACCACGTGGAGCGGACAACACAGGTAAGGCGTTAGGCCTACATTTCACTTATCTCCTTTATATATAATTTTTGTATATGATTTTCTTTCAATCTTGGGAATAAAATATGTAGCATTGCTTTTAATTTAAAATGGTTATATTTTGTTTAAGTTAATGATTTCTGAAGCCCTTTTGATGCCTTTAAAATTCAAATAACACTTTCATACCAACGCTTTTTTAATAAGTTTTAATTCTGTTTTTTTAATATCTTTTTTTTTTTTTTTTGTCAATAGTATCATTTAATGTGCTTGAATTTTAATTAGATATTAAGAACTATCTTGTATGTTTTTCGTTTTTTTTTCCTTTCGTTCTTTCCTTCTGTTATTGTTATGTTTCTTACAGTTGCTATTGATCTTATTGTACATCATATCGGCGAAATACTTAGACCGGGCGGAAGCACTAATAATTTACATGCTGTAACCGCACATAATACAGGCAGCGCCATGAAACGTGAACATTAGATTTAGTTTATAGTCTCTAATTAACTGCTAAGTGAATAAGTGAATGCCAAACACAGTAATAACAACAAAAACAACAACACCAAGAATAAACTAAAAATTTTATTTATTTTTTTTAATATTGGCTTTGTATTTGGAAAACGCATTGCTTGTTTTTATGCAAAAAAGAAATTATTAGGACACCAATCATTCACATAAGTAAAAATTGATATATAAACTATTCCTTAGTTGTATTCTACCATAAAAAACGTTTTAATATGCACACTTATTTGCCAATTATTAATTAACAATTGTTTAAGTTATTAAATAGTAATATGAGGCATACAAAAACACAACACTTGAACTTTCACCACACGTAACTCTAGGAGTTGTTTTACTTATAATACGCTAATTACGTGAAAAGCTGATAAATAATTTGTTAGAGGCAATGTCTAACAACAATTAATTGCTAATTTATAATTTCATTTTGTTTTTAAATATTTTTTAAATATAGATCAGAACATGTGTAACTTTCAAAAATAAAATTACCATCCTGATTTAGATGTTTAACGTGACTAAAAAAACTTTTCCACAAAGTTATTTCAAAATTAAATTTTGGGTAACTTTATGAAGAAAAAATGGTTGCTTTTGAGCAAATGAGCCAATCTAAATGAATGGCCATTTTATTTTTGCAAATTACACATACATATTTTGATCCATGTACTAGACAAATTTTGCATCTCAAAGCCTAATACGTTTTTTTTTTAACATACCAAATATAGTTATATAACATGCATTATAAGTTTAAATGGTAATAACTACTAGTTGGTAAAATTTAAAACAATTTTGCACTTTTTAAAAGAACACATCTCACTGAAAAAAAAAAAAAAAAAATCGCCGGTATACTGGTGTATTTTTTGTATACAATGTTCAATCAAAGCAAACTTTATACAATGGAGAATGGTCATTCTGGTACACACCAATAGTATACATATCATTGGAAATGTACTGCTGTAGTTGAGTGGCTAGTAAGTCAGATACTAGCATTGGTAGGGGTACTATATTGAATTTGTTCTCATTCTTCTTTGGCTCATAGTTTCTTTGGGCGAAGTCTACTCGAAAATTAGGCCCGTATTAAGTATTTTTACAGTCCTCTTTTGAAAACTATTACTTTTTCAAGAGTATTTTATTAAAAGATATTTATGACATAAATTTAAAGAAAAAGTTGCAAATTTTTTTGAAAATTTGTAGTTTAAAAAGAAGCTATTTATATATTTTTTTAAGTTTGATTTGCTAAGAACTTTTCAAATAATTTTTGTGCCTAAGGCAGCATTTATTTTTTACTTAGAATAAATTATAGCGCTTTCTATAAAATGAGGAAATAATAAGGAACTTTAAGTAATTTTTTTTCTAACAGGCATAGCATATAATAGTTATTTTTTGAAAGATATAAATGTTTACAAATTACAGAAAATCAGTAGCCGCAAAATAATTAATTGGTATGTTGATTAATGATTATGCTGATTGTGATAGTTTACTAATTTCGATTATAAAAATCACTGTTTTATAGTGGATATATTATTATTAGCCGCCATTTGGAGTTTTATTATATTCGTTGTAAAATAACCATCATTTATGATTTTGCTTTGTTTCAATCAAAAACAAGCGATATATTTTTTTTTGTATGCATATTATTCTTAATTTAAGCAATAAAAAATTAGAATTCAATATACAAAAATTAAAATATGTAATGTTTATTATTGATTGAAAAAATCAAATTTAATGATTATTCGGAAAATATAAAATTCAAAAATAATGGTTGATCAATAATCATAAATAATAATAATAATACGCTCGGTTATTTTTAATATAATAAAATTCAAAAATGACGGTTATTGATGGTGAAAAATATAATCTAGCTTAATGGCCACTTGACAAGTCGTAAAAAATTTTTACAAAAAAGGATAAGTCAAAAAATGAACTTTTATAGGAAAAAGTTTATTTATGCCTCGCAAACAAGGCCTTAAATACTACCCATTTAAAGAGGTCAGAGTCGATCCATGTTGAAGAAAGTGACATAGAATCGGTTTTCGCCAATTTATCTCAAACCTTTCGTTTTACAGAAAAGCCGGTTTTCAAGAAAAGACTTCTAATTGTTACTATTTTAACGTTAAGTGTATTGTCATTAGTTTAACAATATCAATATCTGACAAAAATTATCTTGTAGCGTTAATACAGTGATTTTTATTTATCAAACCTTAAGCACTGCGTGGTTCCTAAAGTTTTTCAAATTATGTGTTACATTACACAAGCCCAGATTGTTTTAACGTAACATGAACTCATTTTCAATTTTTTCTGAGATATCCTTTCATAAATATACATAAAATCTTGTCTTACGCATATTTGAAACTATCTTGCACTTTTAAAAAATTTTTAAGCTGCAAGGTCAGTTCAATAAATTAGTGAAAAACTAAAAAAACAGAAGACGCTATTCAGGAAATTTAAGTTTTATATATCAACATAGTCTTCTTTTAGCTCGATACACATAGTCCAATGTTATTTCAGCTTTGATCCTTTCGAAAAAATATAATTTATCTAACCTCTCAAATTATGCGTTTGCTTTAGTGATGACAGCAATATTTTAGCTAAATGAGAAAGTAGTTAATATCCCGTGGTGACGGCATACATAGGGTCGTTTTTCCTCCAAAACAGTGCAATAAAGTTGAATGATATTTGCTGGTAATTCTTCTTCCCTTTCTAAGATAATCAATATGGATTATGCCACGTATATCCCAAACAACTGTGGCGTTGTCCTTGGTACTTGGCTCCCACATTGCCCATCCAGTTAGGTTTGGTTTCAAAACTGAATTTTTCTTTCAAAAAGTTATATGTTGGATTCTGTTTTTTACAAAATTATCTGAAAAACAATTACTCAATTTAAATTTTCGCTTGTATTTTTAGTTGTCCTTAGAATTATGGCTACACCTATGGTCAATATAGTGTTGTTTTTGTTTTTATTGGCATAGTATCAGTACCGATTGTTTTTGATTTGCGCTTTTTTAAATTGATTTTAATAAAAGAGCTAACTGTTTGATTTTCGTGTATTCAGAAATGCTCCAATGTAAAGTGTTCTTGGTAAAAGTATATGAAAATGATCAAAATCGGCGAATTTAATAAATTTGATGCACAGAAAAATACCATATTCGGATTCAGCGATAAAAATTTCATAGAAAATTGTAAAAAATTGGTGTTTTAAGCAAATTCGTATTTAAAAAAAAAATGCCAAGAACAGGATTTTAAATTTTACAAATCCTATCCTCGATCTGGACATTATATCTAACATAATCGCAAAAAAAATGTTCCTGTTAAGTCACATGCCTTAAGATATTGGCTTTTTCCACTTTGTTGAAAGGATATTTCAGAATGCTGACGTGATAAAAAAAATTGAAAGCGTGGTCGTGCTTAGCGCACACAGATCTTTTGGACCTTTCTTTACACATAGTTTGTTGACTAATAACTATATATATTTTTTTCGACTTCTCCTGAGAGTCTTTTTTTTTGCCGCTTACGCCATTTTCTAAAATCGAGCTTAAACTTCAATGGCTGATTAACAAAACTACCTTTTATTAATTTTTTCATATTTTTTTATGGGTCAAGACAAAATTTGGGATTGGATTGGAACCAGCATATTTTAATTCATGCCTTTTCTTGTAAAGTTACAGCAAAAAATATTCAAAATGTGTTTGCCATATGTGCCTATTTCCTAAATAAATATTCTGTATATATTGCCTTATGTCGAGCGGCATAATAATTTCAAAAAGAAAATCAAAATGGTATGAAGTCTGATCAGAAACCAAGCTTTTACTTTTTGATGTATCAAACTAGGCACAATTTAAATATGCCATAGTTGCAAAACCGCCCTAGTACGGTTGGTTTTTAAGATATTTGGTCTTAAATTTGTCTTTGCAACATTATCATCAGCGCTTTTGTTCAGGAAGATTTTTCGTACACAACATTTTATCGTATATTAAGTACCTGAACTTTTGTGTTTACATTGAACGAGAGTAGGTAATCGACCTAGTCATTTTCAATGGATTTTTATTGCGCAGAATTCAAATCTGACTTCAGAATTTCCCTAGCATGGCAAGTTTTTGAGATTGCAAATAAACTTTAAAATAAAAAAATGTATTTATTTTGCACTAGCAATTCGTCGTACAACTCAGGAATTTGGGAAAGTAACATGTACGGCAAACACAAAAACGGTAAGAGATAGAAAAAGCCCTTTGAAACCGATCTCTATTTAAAAGTGACTAAATGGCGCTTACTCTTAGGTGACAATATTAAAAAAATTATTTTTATATCGGTTCAAAAATTAAGAGCCTAAAAAATTTTTTATTTTACCTATAAGACGTAACATTTTACATTTTATTTTTATTTCTTTTTTTTCGAGGATTTTTATGCCTACTGGCACAAGTAAAATAAATTAGTTGAAACAAAATAAACTCATGTCAATATAGACACATATACTATACACACAATATTTTTCTCAGTAAATAATTGTAATACTAACTATATGTATTTACAAAAAGTTTAATTAATTTTACGTTAGCAAATAGTTATAAATATGCTTAAGCAAAATAAAAAAATAAAAATAAAAGTTGGTTAAACTTCACTTAGCAGCAAACACGAAGATCATATTATTTCAGGTATGTAAAAAACAAAGCCAAATACGACTAGCTAAAGGCCAAGATTTGAATGGAGTTAGACTTTTTTAAAAAAAAGCTACGTCATGGTACAGGTAATATGTAAAAATATGCTATTTATATTTAAATTTAAATACTTTTGATATTCGCTCTCAATGATATTTAAATTCAAGTTAAAACTACAAATAAAAGTACAATTTTATTGAAATTTTACTGCTCATTTCTTTTACAGTTGCCATCGATTTGATTGTACAACATATACGAGACTTTCTTAACAATCGTTCACACATTGGCTCCACTACAAACATCGATATATTTATGCAGACAGAACCAACAGAACAAAATCATCGGGGCAACACTTTTGTTGGATCCCATAATAGCATATTAGGTAAGGTAATGGTTGATTATGTTGTCAGTGCAACAACAAGTACAATAACAACCACAAATACTAATCTGAATGCAATTTTGCGTCCGCATTAAACATTGAAATGGAAACAACAAATATCAAAGCATCATTTTTTTTTTCGTTTCGTTTTGTACCTCTAAAAAGGAACCGTATAGGGGGGACTAACGAGTGTACTGTTCATAAATTTATATTTTTGTTCCTAAAAGTTGTTTTAGAATTTATACAATGCTACAAAGCATTAGATAACTTTACTTAAAAGAATAATAGACTACATTTTTTTTGTTTGTTCGACTAAAGTATATTTTATAATTAAAAAAAAAAACTGGCATGAATTCAGTTCCAACAATATAAAAGTTATAGGAAAGACATAGTTTAGTTTATGTAAATAAAAAAAAAAAAACTTTTTGTCCTGTGAAGTTACCTCTCAGCGAGATTTCATTTGTTTTTTTTTTCTTTTAATTTTTCGTTAAATGTTTATACTGCGGTGTATATTAAAACAAATCTACTTTATCTAACACTTAATTATGTTTAAGAAGTTAAAGTATGCAAAAATGTGCTACTAAATTTAATTGAATACTAAATCTAAAATTTAATTTGTGATTAGCTGATTTTTTTTTTTCTATAATTAAAATTATTAATTTAGCAGAAGTGGATTCGGCCTACACAGCTATTAGACGTTTTTCAACCCTCTGCAAGGAGGTAACAATGCAATCTAATGTTTTCTTTGAGAAGAATAAAAATTTAACTCAACATTGAATTGTTTGTTCAATTTGATATTGATATTAATTGAAATAAGTGAACTCGATTTTAGCAAAAACGAAAGTTAAAAAAAAAAGTCTATAAAAATCATGTTTTCTAGAAATAAGGTTTTGAAAATTGAAGTTTTTAAATAAAATAAACTATAAACTATTAACTGTGTATTTCTTTTATTTGAAACGTGCCAAAGCCTTTAATAGAATCACAATTAATGCTGAAGGTTCGGAACCATTAAAAATCCACGAATTTATAAGAAATGAAAAAACTGATAGAAGCGTAATGTTACTAAATATGCATGTCATTTTAAGGATCGCTTAAATATATAAAACCTTTCCGCAATATGAGTGCCTCATATACTCACAAAGTCAAAGCAGTGGAATTATTTTGGTAAACTCGCTTCAAATAAGGCATGCAGCAGTGAAAAGCAAAAATAACATGGGTATTCATCGAAACGCGCAAAACCCTAGCAAGCTATGCAAACTGTGCATTTTTGCGCTCTCGCAAGCGGACTGTCAAAAATCGTATGGAAAGTTTTTTGAACAAAACCTCAAAAGTTTGCGCCACAATTTGGTAACGCAAACTTGCATTAATTAAAGTTCTTCGCTTTCTCTCGGCATTCTAATTTTTATATTTTGGCAATTACACTTGACATGCTCATCAACTGTCACAAATTGCACAAAATATTCGAAGGGGCGTTCATGAAACACATCACGTATAGTTGCCTATTTGCACAAATACGAAACGTTCGTGTTTAGATGAATACCACTAGTGTTTTTATTTCGCTAGTGCCTGACCAAATGCGGTCTGGTGGATGCCTACCAGCAGCAGCGAAATATTATCGTCGGTCAGTGTTTTGGGAAGAAAAGACATTGCATATATCGTCGGTCAGTGTTTTGGGAAGAAAAGACATTGCATATGTCGACGAAAAAAAATTCTTCTACATCAGAACAATGCCACTGGCTTACACATGTGTCATCCCCATGACGAAATTTTATGAAATAGGATACGAATTTCTTCCGCATTCACCGTATTCTCTAGACTTAACCTCCCGTGACGTGCTCCTGTTTCCAATTTTGAAAAAAAAAATGGCTCGATGGGGAATATTTTGGCTCAAACGGTGAGATTTTGAAAGCGTAAAGAAATTTTATTTTTCTGATCGAGCTAAAGGAGACTATGTTGAAAAATAAAATTTAATTTACCCGAAAAAAAAAATAATTTAATTTTTTTACTGACGTCATGATATTTATAAATTTCATTGCTGTCTATGAAAACTTTTTTGAGTTTCAAGATAAAGGGAAACGGATAGGATTCGTTGATCGGCAGGCTATGCTGTCCAGTAACAAAGCTACATCTTTCGTCTGGAACGAAATGTTAACATCGATAGCTTGGATTGGAGGACTCCCGGCAGAAGATGCTGTCTTAACTTCTATGAAAAAGTTTTGTTATATGTACATATATTCCTTGATATCACAGTGAAACATTTGGTCTAAGTGAGTCGGTTCTTAAACTTACATCGCTTCCAATATACATAGAAGGCTTATGAAAATTGTGATGTAAACCAGTGTAAGACATTCTGCCTCGCGCGTGCAACTGCGGCAGAACTCAAGCAGAGGCTGCGTACGCTGTGTACGCTGTGTAGGTTTTCCTTACACTGGTGTAAACACAAGACCACATAATAGAGTTGATATTTTTTACTTGCCGAAAAAAAAAAATTTCCAATGGATATATTCAAAAAGAAAAGCAACAAAACTCGAAAATCCTTATCTACTTCATTAAAACTTACAAAATTTCTGATTTTTAGGTTTGGCGACCTAAAAACTTGTAATAATCTTAAAAAGAACAAGCATCAAAGCATAAATTCGGGGTGCTCCATAAAAAAATACACACAACTTTAACAATAACAATATGCAAATTTAATAAAATTAATATTTACTTATGCGTAAGCAGATAGCAAAAAATAAATAAATAAAAAAGCAATTCTGCAGTAAATTTCTTATCAACACCATGTTGGCTCAATGAGGAACCTTGACAAAATTGTTTTGCTATAAAAAGGCCAAAACTTGTGCGGAAATCAGTGAAACTTCACAGAAAAATTAAAGTTCTTCCTTCGTTGGTAAATCAGTCATGTTGCAGCTACAGCTCGTGCTAGGCCTTTTTATAGGCCTTCAATTTAATATCGTTGATAGAGTAACGCACGCGATCACAGAAAATGAAATCGCTTCCGCTAACGAAAATGAAGTTTTGAATCTCACAACTTTCGGTAGAACATTATTTGGTCAACCTGATTTTTCTATTACTGAACGCATGATCAGTGCCTACGATAAGCAAACAATAAACAGCACTGAGTTCCCAAATCCTGAAGAATTGGGTACTTACTTTGAGGGTGATCTACTCATACCGGAAAACGATGAAATCATGCGTAATGGTTTACTGGCAAAAAGTTCTCACTGGACCGGTGGCATTGTGCCTTATCGAATACTCGGTGATTTTGCGACCGACGAACTTTCGGTCATATCGTATGCTTTTTCTCAGTATAAAGAGAAAACTTGCATACGATTTCGACCGCGCAAGAGCGAACGCGATTATATTTCCATTGAGAACGGCAAAACTGGTTGTTGGTCCAGTATAGGACGTATGGGAGGTCGGCAAATTGTCAATTTGCAAGCGCCCTATTGCTTGCGAAAACATGGCACAGCCATACATGAATTGGCGCATACTCTAGGATTCCTACACGAACAAAGTCGTTACGAACGTGATGCATACGTCAGAGTACGAAAGGAAAACGTTTTGGATGGAAAGATGCAAAATTTTGGTAAATCAACATCAAAGGTGTCGCATGGGTACGGTGTGCCCTATGATTATGCCAGTGTTATGCATTACTCGCCGACAAGCTTTTCAAAAAATGACAAACCTACTTTGATTGCATTGGTAAGTAATGTACCGGATATTCATGATTATTTTTATGGTGCAAAAAAACTGTTTTTTTTCTTTCTTCTGTAGCGTAACACCGAAGAATCTAAATTGATGGGACAACGTATTGGCTTCTCTCAGGGTGACGTAGATAAAATCAATTCTATGTATCGTTGCAAAAAAAGAAAAAACAAATTACAGTAAATTTTTGTACAAACCAAAATGACGCAATAATTTTTAATAAAATCGAACAATTAATTATGATTTTTTATTTTGCCGATCCGATTAATTTTTGGTTTATTGGAATCGAAAGGGGGAGCGATAAGCTCTAATTTCAGTTAGCTTGGAAGGTCCTAGACGCAGGGCTTAGAGTACATGGCTATCCAAAAATGGCTAAAAACGGGAGTTTCGACCCTCATTTTTTTTTTCATAAACGCTAACGCGGCTTTCGGAATTGCCACTGCACAGCCACTACTTTAAATATGATCCATTCTCAGAAAAACCTTAGCAGGCCATACGATTGAACGGTTGTTATGCCAAGACTTATAAGAGTCAAGCTGGCTTGAGAGCTTGTTCTGCAGCACGCAATCGTACGTTAAATTCAGAAACTCAAATACAGACGCGCTTAGCAGGTGCCGTACAGTCTCCGGTACAACTTTTTCATTGCCAAATTGACATATCCTCACACCCAAGCGACATAAACCTCGTCTCTTACGTTGATGACTGCACAATTTAAGTCTGAGGGAAAAATATAGCAGAACTTTGCATTCATCAGACTAAAATCTTTCCTAGACACTCGTGACTCCCTTCACCACCGGCGTTACGTAGGGTGTTTAACCCTTTTTTATAGATATTATAACGGGATGTGCTCTAGAGAAACACGGGAACTGATCCCATCAGCCAGGATTTTCTCTCGCAGCACTCGGGCCATCAGGCCCACCCTTTTTGCGTCACGCCGGTGTTCAACAGGACATCACACTTTCGTGATAATTCTTTCTTTGGCCGAACCATCAAGTTGTGGAACTGCTTACCTGCGTCTGTCTTCCCCGGCAGTTGTGACATCCATAGATTCAAGGCTAATGTTCACCGACACTACTCCATCTATCCCCCTTCCCTCCAACCTTTCTTCTTTTCTTAAAACCAACACGGTGCATTGCATTTATAGGGGGCATCCCCTGAGCGTTGGCTTATGCTTAAAAAAAAAAAAAAAAAAAAAAACACCACATAAATGTTCACATTGTTCATGCATTGGGAATAAGAGGTGTGACAAACAAGAAAGGAACATTTATTTGATGATGTGAAAAAAATAGGAGTCGTATCTGATAAGCAACCCTTTGTCACAGCACACACCACAAACTTTAGCAATAGTCGAAGATGTAGGGACACTCCCATATGCTCTCATTTGTGTGCAGCTTTGATCCGAAATCAAGTAATCTCCTTTTGCGAGTAGCCGCGATATTTATCAATTTATTTCTTCAGTGTAGTCGAAACCTAAGTATGCATTTCTTTTTTTTTTTCTTTAAAGCTTGTAAATTTCCCTTATCCAAATCGAATTTCTATAAAGCACGTCAATTTTATTGGATTTCGTTGTATAATAAAACAGTAATGTTTCAACTTCAGCTTGCGGTTGGCCTTCTTATAGGCATTCAATTCAGTATAAATAGTAGAATGGCGTTCTCACGCCCTTGCACAACCACAGTAAAATATCACTTATTTGGTTCTGAAAACAGGATGCTGGATTTGTCTTCATTTCATCCCTCATTATTTGGTCAGCCCGATTACAACATATCCCAGCGTTTGCACGATGCCTTCGATGGTGACATAATAAACAATATTGAAACTGAGAATCAAAAAAATCCAGAAGAGTTTGGTAGCTACTTGGAGGGTGATCTACTCATGCCACTAGACGACAACGAAAAAAGTACTTACGACATCTCCTTCTGGAGTAATGCAACAGTACCATATGAAATACAAGGTGATTTTCTGCCCGAAGAAAAAAATAAAATACTTGAAGTCTTTAAGCAGTTTGAAAAGAAAACTTGCCTTAAATTTCTTCCGCGAGAAGCTCAAGAAGACTTTATAGCCATTGAAAGTAACCCAACTGGTTGTTGGTCAGGCCTAGGCCGTAGGGGTGGACGGAATAATATAAACTTAGAAGCACCCTATTGCCTGCTGAGGGATGGCACAATTATACATGAAATAATGCATACCTTAGGTTTTTATCATGAAAATAATCGTTTCGACCGTGATAAGCAGATTGATGTAATCTACGACAATGTAATACCGAAAGCGAAGAAAAATTTCGATAAAGCACCAAAGGAGATGCCACCAGACTTACCCTATGACTATGCAAGTATCATGCATTACGGACCATATGCTTTTTCAAAAAATGGTAATAAAACTTTAGAGGATAAGGTAAATATGATGGTTCTGTTCAAAATGCTTATCTTTTGATGTATTTTATTATTTTTGCAGAGTCAGCTCCAAGAAGCTAATATGATGGGTCAACGTGTAGGCTTCTCACCGGAAGATATAAAAAAAATCATTTATTTTTACTGTACAGATGTGGAAACTACAACTACTACCACAACTACAGCTACAGCTACAGCTACAGTACTAACTACTTGTACTTGTTTTGAAGTTAACACAACTAGCACAACGGCTATTACTACCGAAAGTACTACTGAAAGTACAACGCCTACTACTACTGAAAGTACTACTGAAAGTACAACGCCTACTACTACTGAAAGTACTACTGAAAGTACAACGCCTACTACTACTGAAAGTACTACTGAAAGTACAACGCCTACTACTACAGAAAGCACTACTGAAAGTACTACTACCCCAACGCCTACTACTACTGAAAGTACTACAGAAAGCACTACTGAAAGTACAACCGAAAGTACTACTACCCCAACGCCTACTACTACTGAAAGTACTACAGAAAGCACTACTGAAAGTACTACTACCCCAACGCCTACTACTACTGAAAGTACTACTAGCACAACGCCTACTACTACTGAAACTACTACTGAAAGCGTCCAAGGCGGTAAAGTTCACTATCGGCTAGATACAAAAACACTTCGGTTGGAATTCAATTACACTTCAAACCCTAAAGAAAAAACTCATTTTAAAGTAATAGACTTAGAAGACTTTGGAGATGAGGTTAAGGAAATTCCCGCATGATTGAATCCGAATGTTAGCATTTTTCACCAAGCCGTGGAATGGAGTGCAGTTATTGTAGCATTGTTAGAAAAGTTAAAATAAAATGAACGCTGCTCTTTTTAAGATTCAAATTAAATTCCTATAATTTATTTTTTTTCTTGTATTTTTATTTCTTATAAACACATTTGCTGGTCAAGATAAGCTTTGTGTCCAGGCGTACTTTTCTTATGACTATGAGGCAGAAGCTGCCTTTAATTGCTGCCCAATTTAGATTTGTGAAACGACAAGAATAAATGAATTGTAAACTTTAAGTTTATTGTCATTTATTTCAAAAATTGCAAACATTTTTTTCTTTTCTTTTATTTTTTTTTTTTCTTTTGCCTAATCAGCAAAAGTCATATATGTTAATTTAAGTTTATTAATTGCCCCTATCCAAATCGAATTGCCTTGAAACACCGTCAATACGTAGTAGGTTTTCGATTAGCTTCGATAAAGAAAATCATTTATGTTTCAACTTGAGTTTGTGATTGGCCTTTTTATTGGCATACAATCCAATGCAAGTAATGAAATGACACTTACAGACATCTTGAGTTTATAGACTTTTATATGGATCTCTTTCACCTAAGTAGGTACCATCTTATCCAAAGTTTACGATAACAATCAGTTTTATTTTTTCTTCACAATCTTCCCTCAAACAATATGTAATAAAAAAATAAACAGAATAACAACGAAAACTCGTAGGTAACTTCGATGTTTAATTCGCACATACAGCGATAGATAGTAACTTGGTGAATAAAACGTAACTATTGCACCTTAATTGGTCTTATGTAAGTTTTCTTACCTGATCTACAATTTCCATCTGATACAAATAAGGGCCCGACCAATAGGAAGCGATTTTTTTTTTAAACCGTACACAGTGGAGAGGATTTTGTACCGGCAGGAGATAAGGGACACAGAAGAAGATTATCTTGTGATACAAATAGTATAAATAGTTTTTTCACGTCTTAACAGCTGAGTGGATTCCGATGATAGATAGTGCTTGTTCTGTATTAGAACACGAACAAATTCGTATTTGCAATTATTGATATCGAAATGAAATGGAATACTTATAGGTTAGAAACTATAGAAGATATATGTGAGAAAAATTTAACGAAACTAACATCAAGATCCACGCGTTCTGGCCTATGACCAGGCACTTTTTACATTCAAATGACGGATGGTAGTTGTGCTGAACGTGGAATCGTTGCGTGTATTATTATAAAAAATCTCTATATATTATTTGAAAAGGAAAAAAAAATACTGGTTCGATCAAAACTAATTAATTTTCATAAAACATGTTACATAAGTACCTATATATTTGGGTTTCGCTAAATATCACATTATTTTGACTAAAGTGTAGAGTACCATATTCTTAACATTAAAAGACCAATTTAAAATAGTGATTAGTTATTTTTTGCCAGAGTTCGAAAAAGAAATTAAATATTTTTTTCAGTGTCTACATTCAACCCTTAGTAATATGAGTTTACTAAGTTTCCTCAATCAAATCGAATTACCTTAAAACACCGCCAAACTCAAAGAAGGTTTTTAAATAAGAGCATCACTTCCTCAAATTAAATCAGTTATGTTTCAACTTCAGTTTGGCATTGGCCTTTTTACAGGCATTCAATTGAATATAATTCATACAGTATTAAACGCACCGACAAACGCCGAAAATGACTTAGAACTCGATTATTATGCAGCTGAGTCTCGATCGCTGTTTGGTAAGCCCGATCGTTCAATGAATGAAGGCAACGCTTACGACAACCGTCTTGGAGGACAATTAAACGGTTTCGCATTTTCCAAGGTTAAACGCATTTCGCTTTTGACCACTGGCTCGTTTGGACGCTCCGGTTTTACATAAACTTCTTCAAACATTTTGCAAAAACGTGTCTTATCATTATAGGAAATATTTTTACCTACACAAAATTGTTTTTCAGCAAACCAGTCTATACAATCGACGGTTGCTATATAACTACCAAAATCAAAATCTTCTTCAAATTTATTAATTTTCTCTTCTTTTTTATTTTTCATGTTATCTTTTTGACCATCTTGTAAGTCTTCTTTAAATTCATTAATTTTCTCTTCTTTTTCATTTTTTATGTTATCTTTTTGACCATTTTGTAAATCTTCTTTAAATTCATTAATTTTCTCTTCTTTTTCATTTTTCATGTTATCTTTTTGACCATTTTGTAAATCTTCTTTAAATTCATTAATTTTCTCTTCTTTTTCATTTTTCATGTTATATTTTTGTAAATCTTCTATAAATTCATCAATTTTCTCTTCTTTTTCTTTTGTATTCAAGATATTTTCGTGCTCACAAACTAATTTAAATTTACCAACTTTCATAAAATTTCTTCCTAATACTGCCTGAACACCCATAGACTCATCGGGAACAACAAACAAATCAAAATAAAATTTTTTATTGTTTATTATAACATAACATAAAACAGTTCCAAGAACTTTTAATTCAGTTTTATTAAGACCATAAAAAGAAACATAACATTTATTCAGCTTTAAAGATTTTGGAACGCAGGATTCCCTTACGAAACTTATCGGGCTACCGGAGTCTATGAGGCATTCTACAGATAAAGAGAAATGTTTTTTAGCTTCTAAATTATATAAATACAAACAAAACAATCTTACGTAATCCTTATCTTCTACCAGGTGTACATTCTTCCTCTTAGGGCAAGCAGCGACTACGTGACCTGTGCTGCCACAAGCATAGCAAGTACCAGGCTCTCGTCTGGGCTTCTTGCACTCACCAGCATAGTGCCCCAACGAATTGCAGTTGAAGCATCGGACCATCTCCTTGCTTCGGAGTTTGACTGGAACTTGAACTTCCTTGGCTTTAAGTTCAATATTAGCAAACGCCTGACGTATCTGGAGTCTGTCTTTGAAGCTTTGCATCATCGCCTGCATGCGCAACTGTGAATCTGGAACGCCTTCTATCAAACTGTCGACTAGCTCGTCTTCGTCTAATTTTATTTGGTTCGCCAATATTATTTTGTCATTATAGTAGTCTACAAATGACTCACTGCTCTTCCATATGCGGCTGTCAAACTTCTTGCGTAGTTGTAACTTCCCTTCTTTGCAGCTGAACAGTTCTTGCATTTCACCCAACAAACTATTAAAGCTTTCCAACGCATAAGTTGGTTTCGACTGCAGCCAGGCCAACGCCTTTCCCTTCAATTTGCTCATAAGCAGGCAACGCAACATATTGGCATCAACGTTGGATGTATCAGCAACATTTTTAAATTGTGTTGCCCACAGTTCAAAATTTGAATTGCCGTCAAACTCTGGCAAAATTTCTTTAAGCACGTTGAACGAAGAGTTTGCTACTCCACTGTCAGTCTCACACGTTCGACTGCTCGTTCTTTCAAATTCTGCCTCTCTTCTCAGCAGTTCATTTTCTCTGGTCAGCAATTCTTTTTCTCTTTTCAAAAGTAAAATCTCTCTGCTCAGTGCCGCTTCATTATTTTCTTCGTTTTCGTCTGTTGTTGAGGGGCACTCTCCTCTTTCTGCTAACGGCACAGCGTTGATCCGTGCCACGAGTGCACACTTTGTACCGGTGGTCGGTTGACCCAGTGTTGTCAGCCATTCTTTTAGTTCTGCGACAGTGTACTCAGTCGCACTAATAGCGTTTTCCATCTTCCTCTTTTGAACGTCGACAGCAACGAAAATTGAACGAAAAAAAAACGGCGTATGTAACGGACTTTTTCTTTTTTTTTTTTAAACTGTAGCTACTTTTCAAGTTAGGTGCGTGACAAAAATTAGACTTTTATTTTCTGTTCTTTTCACTTTTAAGATACGTGTTTTTTTTTTTTAAATTATGTATGCAAAAGTATTTCCACCACTTCACTTTTCTTAAATTGTCATAAATTCTGTCTCATAAAGTTTCACTTCGCTTTTCTTAAATTGTCATAAACTCTGTCTCATAAAGTTTTCATAAAAATGCTTTTCTTTCTTTCTTCTTCATAAAGTTTATATTTAATTTCTGCTTACAATTCTTCATAAAATGTTTTGTCTTTTACTTTTATTTTCACTTTGCCGTATGTATCCCACTTCTGAATTTTAATACGAATAAATAAAACCGCACGCTTTGGCTGTAACATGGTGTAATAACCAAGGTGGAGTAATTAGGGAGAGCCTCGATTTTCAATCATCTGTCATCCTATTTGCTGTAGTTTTGGCATTCATAACATTTCAATTGCCCATTCAGAAAACTTAAGCGCTTTGATAAATTGCAGCGCTTAGGCGTAAGGTCTTGAACATTTTCTGAACGATAGCTACAAACTACATTAAATCTTAAAAATTTAGTCGATGTGGTTGTTATTGCAAAAACAAAAAAGACTTATTGCTATCATATTAAAGCCTGCTACATTATTTAGCGTAGTTTTTTGCTCGCATCAGAATTTTGAAACTCAACACAAATACCTCTCAGTAAAAAGTTGTTTAAAACGCTTCCAAAATACTGAAGTTGCTGAACGGGCCAATTAATCAAAACACCGAAGTGTCAAAAAAAAATTACGAAACAAGACAATGAAGGACAAGAAACCCAAACTTTTGAGAATTTCGTTTTAAGTACGCCACCTTGGTTATTACACCATGGGCTGTAACACATAGACTGACTCTTTATTCTTTTCAATCACGCTTAAGCATACATGTACATACTATATCATTATTGCATACCAAGAAATACCAATGCATAAAAGAAACGAAAGCAAAGCACTCTTTGCAGCATTGAACAGATCAAAGCTATATACATACATAAAGTAGGAGTAAGAAGAGAATATGAAATATTGACAATGCTGGCAGTGCTACACACTGCAACAAGAAATACAATGTAATTGATAAAATGGATTTACACTACTAAAACTCGGTCATCCTGACAATGAGATCTCCTGATCTCGAGATATATAAATACATAAGGTATGTTATACGTGACAATAATACTTAGTAAAAATGTTAAAATTTAACCTTTGCGCATTCCGAACCAGGGCCTTAAGTTTCCTACTGCCCACACACCCTTGTAAGGCGTACGAGACTGTTGAAATCCTTCAACATCCTCCAAAACATATCTATCGTTTCGCAAAATTTTCTTTATTCGATAAGGTCCTTTCAATTTTGGGATTAATTTCTTTGAAACACCCGTCTGTGAATCAAAATTTTTTACCATTACATAATCATTCTCGATGTACTTCGTCGGCCTTTTTCTTTTTTTGTTAACATATTGCTTATTATATTCTTGTAATTTTTGTTCAGCCTTCTTAGTTTCATTTCGAATATTTTCAAGATTGTAACTATTTGGTTTTTGTTCAGAATCAATAACGTTTTCTTTAAGCAAGTCTAAAATTTTACCTTTCTGTTTTACCCCGAAAAGCATTCTACTAGGATACTCATTAATTGTTCTATGGACAGTATTATTTATGCAATATTCCACAGTTTCGATTACACTGTCCCAGTGTAGCCCCTGTTCTACGTCTACTAACTTTGCTATCATCGGTCCTAAACTTCTGTTTACTCTCTCAACTTGTCCGTTTGCCTGCGGAGAACCTGTCGCTATTTTTATATGCTGAATGTTATTACTATTCATGAACTCTTTAAAATCTCCTGATGTAAAACAACTACCCCTGTCTGAAACTATACACCTAGGGCGGCTATATGATCTAAAATAGTCTTTCAACGAAACAATTACTTCTTTGGTACTTGTGGTTTTGGTTGGGTATAACCTGACAAACTTAGTAGACGCATCTATTACGACTAGTAAATGTTTCTTTGCTCTACCATGGTCCACTGGTCCAAAATGGTCTACATGAACAACGTCGAAAGGAACACTTCCTTTAGGAATATTATGAAGGTATCCTTCCTCGCGGCCACTGCTTCCTGAGAAGGCAATGCACTTAAGACAATTCTTTATATGTTTATTCGCTTTTTCTCTAACGTTTGCAAACCAATACGATTTGCATATCAAATCTGTCATTTTGTCTACACCTACATGGCCCATGGTCTTGTGGAACACAGAATAAAAGTGTGTTTTCATCCTTTTTTCTATATAAAATACCATTCCTCATTTCATAAAACTTATCTTCTGACTTCTCTAACTTCGTCTTTAAATTACTTAACTTTTCATCTTTTCCTTGGCATATTAATAAATTTTCTTCGAACGTATTTGTTTCTAACACCATTATGTTATTGCAACGACTCAGGGCATCCACGTGTTGCATTCGTATCCCAGGTCGATGCTCTAAAGTGTAATCATAGTTTTGCAACTCCAAGGCCCACCTAGCTATTCTGGGATTTAGTTCCTTCTTATTTAAGGTCATGGTTAAAGAATTACAGTCTGTAACTATCTTAAATTGTTTCCCTTGAAGATAAACTCGGAAGCGCTTTAATGCGTAAATTATCGCAAGTGTTTCTAACTCAAAACTATGGTATTTCGATTCAACCTCAGTCGTTCGTTTTGAAAAATAAAACACAGGATGTAACTTTCCATCTTCTTTCTTTTGCAAAAGAATCGCCCCGAAGCCGACTGAACTTGCATCGCAATGAAGTTCAGTGATACCTTTAGGATCATATAACGCAAGTATTGGTGATTCTAAAAGTTTTTGCTTAAGTAATTCAAATGACCTTAACTGCTCGGCTCCAAATTCAAATTTTATATTTTTCTTGGTTAAGTCATACAAAGGTTTCGCTATAATAGAAAAATTTTTTACAAATCTACGAAAATACGAACAAAGTCCTATGAAACTTTGTACTGAATGTGGTCTATCCGGAATTGGATAATTTTTTATAGCTTGAAGACCCTTGTCGTCAGCTTTGATGCCATCACCACTTACTGTGTATCCTAGATACTTAACGCTAGACTGCAGGAATTCACACTTATCTTGCCTTAGCTCAAGTTTATTTTCAACTAAACTATTTGTCGCTATCATAATGTCGTCTAAATATATAATAAGTTTATCGTCTCGGACCATATCCGCGAAAATTTTATTAACAAATCGCTGGAAAACTGACGGTGCATTTTTTAACCCAAAAGGCATTCTCAGAAATTCGTATTGCCCCAACGGTGTGACAAAAGAAGTGTATTGGACCGAATCTTCATGCATAAAAACATGAAAGAATCCATTTTTCAAATCAAGTTTTGAAAAATATTTTTTGTTAGCTAACCTATCTAGTAAGTCATCAATTAAAGGGATCGGATAATTATCCTTGGCCGTAAGCTTATTTAGTTTTCTATAATCAACGCACAACCTCAAATCACCAGTCTTCTTTTTGACCAAAACAATAGGTGATGCGAACTCTGACTCAGTAGCACGAATATACCCCTTAATCAAATACTCATCTAACAGTTTTTGAAGTTCACTTTTTTCGGAATACGACAACCGTCTTGGAGGACAATTAAACGGTTTCGCATTTTCCAAGGTTAAACGCATTTCGCTTTTGACCACTGGCTCGTTTGGACGCTCCGGTTTTACATAAACTTCTTCAAACAATTTGCAAAAACGTGTCTTATCATTATAGGAAATATTTTTACCTACACAAAATTGTTTTTCAGCAAACCAGTCTATACAATCGACGGTTGCTATATAACTACCAAAATCAAAATCTTCTTCAAATTTATTAATTTTCTCTTCTTTTTTATTTTTCATGTTATCTTTTTGACCATCTTGTAAGTCTTCTTTAAATTCATTAATTTTCTCTTCTTTTTCATTTTTTATGTTATCTTTTTGACCATTTTGTAAATCTTCTTTAAATTCATTAATTTTCTCTTCTTTTTCATTTTTCATGTTATCTTTTTGACCATTTTGTAAATCTTCTTTAAATTCATTAATTTTCTCTTCTTTTTCATTTTTCATGTTATATTTTTGTAAATCTTCTATAAATTCATCAATTTTCTCTTCTTTTTCTTTTGTATTCAAGATATTTTCGTGCTCACAAACTAATTTAAATTTACCAACTTTCATAAAATTTCTTCCTAATACTGCCTGAACACCCATAGACTCATCGGGAACAACAAACAAATCAAAATAAAATTTTTTATTGTTTATTATAACATAACATAAAACAGTTCCAAGAACTTTTAATTCAGTTTTATTAAGACCATAAAAAGAAACATAACATTTATTCAGCTTTAAAGATTTTGGAACGCAGGATTCCCTTACGAAACTTATCGGGCTACCGGAGTCTATGAGGCATTCTACAGATAAAGAGAAATGTTTTTTAGCTTCTAAATTATATAAATACAAACAAAACAATCTTACGTAATCCTTATCTTCTACCAGGTGTACATTCTTCCTCTTAGGGCAAGCAGCGACTACGTGACCTGTGCTGCCACAAGCATAGCAAGTACCAGGCTCTCGTCTGGGCTTCTTGCACTCACCAGCATAGTGCCCCAACGAATTGCAGTTGAAGCATCGGACCATCTCCTTGCTTCGGAGTTTGACTGGAACTTGAACTTCCTTGGCTTTAAGTTCAATATTAGCAAACGCCTGACGTATCTGGAGTCTGTCTTTGAAGCTTTGCATCATCGCCTGCATGCGCAACTGTGAATCTGGAACGCCTTCTATCAAACTGTCGACTAGCTCGTCTTCGTCTAATTTTATTTGGTTCGCCAATATTATTTTGTCATTATAGTAGTCTACAAATGACTCACTGCTCTTCCATATGCGGCTGTCAAACTTCTTGCGTAGTTGTAACTTCCCTTCTTTGCAGCTGAACAGTTCTTGCATTTCACCCAACAAACTATTAAAGCTTTCCAACGCATAAGTTGGTTTCGACTGCAGCCAGGCCAACGCCTTTCCCTTCAATTTGCTCATAAGCAGGCAACGCAACATATTGGCATCAACGTTGGATGTATCAGCAACATTTTTAAATTGTGTTGCCCACAGTTCAAAATTTGAATTGCCGTCAAACTCTGGCAAAATTTCTTTAAGCACGTTGAACGAAGAGTTTGCTACTCCACTGTCAGTCTCACACGTTCGACTGCTCGTTCTTTCAAATTCTGCCTCTCTTCTCAGCAGTTCATTTTCTCTGGTCAGCAATTCTTTTTCTCTTTTCAAAAGTAAAATCTCTCTGCTCAGTGCCGCTTCATTATTTTCTTCGTTTTCGTCTGTTGTTGAGGGGCACTCTCCTCTTTCTGCTAACGGCACAGCGTTGATCCGTGCCACGAGTGCACACTTTGTACCGGTGGTCGGTTGACCCAGTGTTGTCAGCCATTCTTTTAGTTCTGCGACAGTGTACTCAGTCGCACTAATAGCGTTTTCCATCTTCCTCTTTTGAACGTCGACAGCAACGAAAATTGAACGAAAAAAAAACGGCGTATGTAACGGACTTTTTCTTTTTTTTTTTTAAACTGTAGCTACTTTTCAAGTTAGGTGCGTGACAAAAATTAGACTTTTATTTTCTGTTCTTTTCACTTTTAAGATACGTGTTTTTTTTTTTTAAATTATGTATGCAAAAGTATTTCCACCACTTCACTTTTCTTAAATTGTCATAAATTCTGTCTCATAAAGTTTCACTTCGCTTTTCTTAAATTGTCATAAACTCTGTCTCATAAAGTTTTCATAAAAATGCTTTTCTTTCTTTCTTCTTCATAAAGTTTATATTTAATTTCTGCTTACAATTCTTCATAAAATGTTTTGTCTTTTACTTTTATTTTCACTTTGCCGTATGTATCCCACTTCTGAATTTTAATACGAATAAATAAAACCGCACGCTTTGGCTGTAACATGGTGTAATAACCAAGGTGGAGTAATTAGGGAGAGCCTCGATTTTCAATCATCTGTCATCCTATTTGCTGTAGTTTTGGCATTCATAACATTTCAATTGCCCATTCAGAAAACTTAAGCGCTTTGATAAATTGCAGCGCTTAGGCGTAAGGTCTTGAACATTTTCTGAACGATAGCTACAAACTACATTAAATCTTAAAAATTTAGTCGATGTGGTTGTTATTGCAAAAACAAAAAAGACTTATTGCTATCATATTAAAGCCTGCTACATTATTTAGCGTAGTTTTTTGCTCGCATCAGAATTTTGAAACTCAACACAAATACCTCTCAGTAAAAAGTTGTTTAAAGCGCTTCCAAAATACTGAAGTTGCTGAACGGGCCAATTAATCAAAACACCGAAGTGTCAAAAAAAAATTACGAAACAAGACAATGAAGGACAAGAAACCCAAACTTTTGAGAATTTCGTTTTAAGCATGATTTAACTATACATGGTTGGAGCGATGCCAGATAGTGCCTCTTTCTCTATAAATTTTCTCTTCGCGAATTGTCAAAATCGAGCACAACAAAAAGTGATAATTTGGTTAAAAAGAAAAACAAAAACATTTGTTTCGCAAATATAAATTGATTTTTTATTTCGCGTGTGAATTTTTTCTTTTAAGTCTTTGCATAAGTGAATTACTATGCCGAATTTTTTTGAGTTATGTCGCGCGGTTGCCTCGAAGGAAAATATTTCATTTTTTTGTGTTCCCACGAATGAGGGAAGGCATCGACAGTGGATCGAATACAGAATGGAAGAGAGTCCTGTTCAACAATTTCGCAGCACGCACCTGCGGTGGTACTGTGACTGTATGGTTTATAGCACGTACAAGTAATCTTGAAGCTTCCAAGTCTTAAAGGCAGGATTAATTACATCCTGAAGGTTACACGATCCGGTTTCAGCTTGATTGGTGGTGATCTCCACAGTATAGCCACTAACTTTAACTTTGTTCACATAAGTTTGATATTTTATCTTCTTTTTTTCTTTGTTTTGATTATGCTGTTGACAATTTGCGAAGAGGTGTACCAGGGTTGTATTTTCAAATTTTGACAACGTGCTCCAACCTATATAGTTAAATCATGGTTTTAAGTACGCCACCTTGGTTATTACACCATGGGCTGTAACACATAGACTGACTCTTTATTCTTTTCAATCACGCTTAAGCATACATGTACATACTATATCATTATTGCATACCAAGAAATACCAATGCATAAAAGAAACGAAAGCAAAGCACTCTTTGCAGCATTGAACAGATCAAAGCTATATACATACATAAAGTAGGAGTAAGAAGAGAATATGAAATATTGACAATGCTGGCAGTGCTACACACTGCAACAAGAAATACAATGTAATTGATAAAATGGATTTACACTACTAAAGTTGGATTCTGTTTTTTACAAAATTATCTGAAAAACAATTACTCAATTTAAATTTTCGCTAGTATTTTTAGTTGTCCTTAGAATTATGGCTACACCTATGGTCAATATAGTGTTGTTTTTGTTTTTATTGGCATAGTATCAGTACCGATTGTTTTTGATTTGCGCTTTTTTAAATTGATTTTAATAAAAGAGCTCACTGTTTGATTTTTGTGTATTCAGAAATGCTCCAATGTAATTAGTGTTCTTGGTAAAAGTATATGAAAATGATCAAAATCGGCGAATTTAATAAATTTGATGCACAGAAAAATACCATATTCGGATTCAGCGATAAAAATTTCATAGAAAATTGGTGTTTTAAGCAAATTGTTATTAAAAAAAAAAATGCCAAGAACAGGATTTTAAATTTTACAAATCCTATCCTCGATCTGGACATTATATCTAACATAATCGCAAAAAAAATGTTCCTGATTCTTTAATTTAAGTCACATGCCTTAAGATATTGGCTTTTTCCACTTTGTTGAAAGGATATTTCAGAATGCTGACGTGATAAAAAAAATTTAAAGCGTGGTCGTGCTTAGCGCACACAGATCTTTTGGACCTTTGTTTACACATAGTTTGTTGACTAATAACTATATATATTTTTTTCGACTTCTCCTGAGAGTCTTTTTTTTTGCCGCTTACGCCATTTTCTAAAATCGAGCTTAAACTTCAATGGCTGATTAACAAAACTACCTTTTATTAATTTTTTCATATTTTTTTATGGGTCAAGACAAAATTTGGGATTGGATTGGAACCAGCATATTTTAATTCATGCCTTTTCTTGTAAAGTTACAGCAAAAAATATTCAAAATGTGTTTGCCATATGTGCCTATTTCCTAAATAAATATTCTGTATATATTGCCTTATGTCGTGCGGCATAATAATTTCAAAAAGAAAATCAAAATGGTATGAAGTTTGATCAGAAACCAAACTTGTACTTTTTGATGTATCAAACTAGGCACAATTTAAATATGACATAGTTGCAAAACCGCCCTAGTACGACTGGTTTTTAAGATATTTGGTCTTAAATTTGTCTTTGCAACATCATCATCAGCGCTTTTGTTCAGGAAGATTTTTCGTACACAACATTTTATCGTATGTTAAGTACCTGAACTTTTGTGTTAACATTGAACGAGAGTAGGTAATCGACCTAGTAATTTTCAATGGATTTTTTTTTTTGCGCAGAATTCAAATCTGACTTCAGAATTTTCCTAGCATGGCAAGTTTTTGAGATTGCAAATAAACTTTAAAATAAAAAAATGTATTTCTTTTGCACTAGCAATTCGTCGTACAACTCGGGAATTTGGGAAAGTAACATGTACGGCAAACACAAAAACGGTACGAGATAAGAAAAGTCCTTTAAACCAATCTCAACTTAAAAAAAATGACTATATGGCGCTTACTCTTAGGTGACGATATTAAAAAAATTATTTTTATATCGGTTCAAAAATTAAGAGTCTAATTAATAATTTTTTATTTTACCTATAAGACGTAACATTTTACATTTTATTTTTATTTTTTTTTTTTTCCTATGATTTTTATGCCTACTGGCACAAGTAAAATAAATTAGTTGAAACAAAATAAACTCATGTCAATATAGACACATATACTATACACACAATATTTTTCTCAGTAAATAATTGTAATACTAACTATATGTATTTACAAAAAGTTTAATTAATTTTACGTTAGCAAATAGTTATAAATATGCTTAAGCAAAATAAAAAAATAAAAATAAAAGTTGGTTAAACTTCACTTAGCAGCAAACACGAAGATCATATTATTTCAGGTATGTAAAAAACAAAGCCAAATACGACTAGCTAAAGGCCAAGATTTGAATGGAGTTAGACTTTTTTAAAAAAAAGCTACGTCATGGTACAGGTAATATGTAAAAATATGCTATTTATATTTAAATTTAAATACTTTTGATATTCGCTCTCAATGATATTTAAATTCAAGTTAAAACTACAAATAAAAGTACAATTTTATTGAAATTTTACTGCTCATTTCTTTTACAGTTGCCATCGATTTGATTGTACAACATATACGAGACTTTCTTAACAATCGTTCACACATTGGCTCCACTACAAACATCGATATATTTATGCAGACAGAACCAACAGAACAAAATCATCGGGGCAACACTTTTGTTGGATCCCATAATAGCATATTAGGTAAGGTAATGGTTGATTATGTTGTCAGTGCAACAACAAGTACAATAACAACCACAAATACTAATCTGAATGCAATTTTGCGTCCGCATTAAACATTGAAATGGAAACAACAAATATCAAAGCATAATTTTTTTTTTTTTCGTTTCGTCTTGTACCTCTAAAAAGGAACCGTATAGGGGGGACTAACGAGTGTACTGTTCATAAATTTATATTTTTGTTCCTAAAAGTTGTTTTAGAATTTATACAATGCTACAAAGCATTAGATAACTTTACTTAAAAGAATAATAGACTACATTTTTTTTTTGTTTGTTCGACTAAAGTATATTTTTATAATTAAAAAAAAATCTGGCATGAATTCAGTTCCAACAATATAAAAGTTATAGGAATGACATAGTTTAGTTTATGTAAATAAAAAAAAAAAAATTTTTTGTCCTGTGAAGTTACCTCTCGGCAAGATTTCATTTGTTTTTTTTTTCTTTTAATTTTTCGTTAAATATTTATACTGCGGTGTATATTAAAACAAATCTACTTTATCTAACACTTAATTATGTTTAAGAAGTTAAAGTATGCAAAAATGTGCTACTAAATTTAATTGAATACTAAATCTAAAATTTAATTTGTGATTAGCTGATTTTTTTTTTCTATAATTAAAATTATTAATTTAGCAGAAGTGGATTCGGCCTACACAGCTATTAGACGTTTTTCAACCCTCTGCAAGGAGGTAACAATGCAATCTAATGTTTTCTTTGAGAAGAATAAAAATTTAACTCAACATTGAATTGTTTGTTCAATTTGATATTGATATTAATTGAAATAAGTGAACTCGATTTTAGCAAAAACGAAAGTTTAAAAAAAAAGTCTATAAAAATCATGTTTTCTAGAAATAAGGTTTTGAAAATTGAAGTTTTTAAATAAAATAAACTATAAACTATTAACTATGTATCTCTTTTATTTGAAACGTGACAAAGTGTTTTATGGAATCACAATTAATGCTAAAGATTCGGAACCATTAAAAATCCACGAATTTATAAGAAATGAGAAAAACTGAAAGAAGCGTAATGTTAGGTACTAAATATGCAGGTCATTTTAAGGATCGCTTAAATATATAAAACCTTTCCGCAATATGAGTGCCTCATATACTCACAAAGTCAAAGCAGTGGAATTATTTTGGTGAACTCGCTTCAAATAAGGCCTGCAGCAGTGAAAAGCAAAAATAGCATGGGTATTCATCGAAACGCGCAAAACCCTAGCAAGCTATGCAAACTGTGCATTTTTGCGCTATCGCAAGCGGACTGTCAAAAATCGTATGGAAAGTTTTTTGAACAAAACCTCAAAAGTTTGCGCCACAATTTGGTAACGCAAACTTGCATTAATTAAAGTTCTTCGCTTTCTCTCGGCATTCTAATTTTTATATTTTGGCAATTACACTTGACATGCTCATCAACTGTCACAAATTGCATCAAAAAATACGAAGGGGCGTTCATGAAACACATCACGTAAAGTTGCCTACTTGCACAAACACGAAACTTGCGCGTTTAGATGAATACCACTACTGTTTTTATTACGCTAGTGGCTGACCAAATCCGGTCGGGTGGATGCCTACCAGCAACAGCGAAATATTATCGTCGGTCAGTGTTTTGGGAAGAAAAGACATTGCATATATCGTCGGTCAGTGTTTTGGGAAGAAAAGACATTGCATATGTCGACGAAAAAAATTTCTTCTACATCAGAACAATGCCACTGGCTTACACGTGTTTCATCCCCTTGGCGAAATTTTATGAATTAGGATGCAAATTTCTTCCGCATTCACTTAGCCTCCCGTGACGTGCTCCTATTTCCAATTTTGAAAAAAAATGGCTCGATGGGGAATGTTTTGGCTCAAACGGTGAGATCAAAGTGACATCAAATGCAAATTTTAAAAACGTAAAGAAATTTTATTTTTCTGATCGAGCTAAAGGAGACTATGTTGAAAAATAAAATTTAATTTACCCGAAAAAAAAATAATTTAATTTTTTTACTGAAGTCATGATATTTATTAATTTCATCGCTGTCTCTATGAAAACTTTTTTGAGTTTCAAGATAAAGGGAAACGGATAGGATTCGTTGATCGGCAGGCTATGCTGTCCAGTAACAAAGCTACATCTTTCCATCTTTCGTCTGGAACGAAATGTTAACATCGATAGCTCGGATTGGAGGACTCCCGGCAGAAGATGCTGTCCTTACTTCTATTAAAGAGTTTATTTATATATTCTTTGATATCACAGTGAAACATTTGGTCTAAGTGAGTCGGTTCTTAAACTTACATCGCTTCCAATATACCTAGAAGGCTTATGAAAATTTTGATGTAAACCAGTGTAAGACATTCTGCCTCGCGCGGGCAACTGCGGCAGAACTCAAGCAGAGGCTGCGTACGCTGTGTACGCTGTGTAGGTTTTCCTTACACTGGTGTAAACACAAGACCACATAATAGAGTTGATATTTTTTACTTGCTGAAAAAAAAAAATTTCCAATGGATATATTCAAAAAGAAAAGCAACAAAACTCGAAAATCCTTATCTACTTCATTAAAACTTACAAAATTTCTGATTTTTAGGTTTGGCGACCTAAAAACTTGTAATAATCTTAAAAAGAACATGCATCAAAGCATAAATTCGGGGTGCTCCATAAAAAAATACACACAACTTTAACAATAACAATATGCAAATTTAATAAAATTAATATTTACTTATGCGTAAGCAGATAGCAAAAAATAAATAAATAAAAAAGCAATTCTGCAGTAAATTTCTTATCAACACCATGTTGGCTCAATGAGGAACCTTGACAAAATTGTTTTACTATAAAAAGGCCAAAACTTGTGCGGAAATCAGTGAAACTTCACAGAAAAATTAAAGTTCTTCCTTCGTTGGTAAATCAGTCATGATGCAGCTACAGCTCGTGCTAGGCCTTTTTATAGGCCTTCAATTTAATATCGTTGATAGAGTAACGCACGCGATCACAGAAAATGAAATCGCTTCCGCTAACGAAAATGAAGTTTTGAATCTCACAACTTTCGGTAGAACATTATTTGGTCAACCTGATTTTTCTATTACCGAACGCATGATCAGTGCCTACGATAAGCAAACAATAAACAGCACTGAGTTCCCAAATCCTGAAGAATTGGGCACTTACTTTGAGGGTGATCTACTCATACCGGAAAACGATGAAATCATGCGTAATGGCTTACTGGCAAAAAGTTCTCACTGGACCGGTGGCATTGTGCCTTATCGAATACTCGGTGATTTTGCGACCGACGAACTTTCGGTCATATCGTATGCTTTTTCTCAGTATAAAGAGAAAACTTGCATACGATTTCGACCGCGCAAGAGCGAACGCGATTATATTTCCATTGAGAACGGCAAAACTGGTTGTTGGTCCAGTATAGGACGTATGGGAGGTCGGCAAATTGTCAATTTGCAAGCGCCCTATTGCTTGCGAAAACATGGCACAGCCATACATGAATTGGCGCATGCTCTAGGATTCCTACACGAACAAAGTCGTTACGAACGTGATGCATACGTCAGAGTACGAAAGGAAAACGTTTTGGATGGAAAGATGCAAAATTTTGGTAAATCAACATCAAAGGTGTCGCATGGGTACGGTGTGCCCTATGATTATGCCAGTGTTATGCATTACTCGCCGACAAGCTTTTCAAAAAATGACAAACCTACTTTGATTGCATTGGTAAGTAATGTACCGGATATTCATGATTATTTTTATGGTGCAAAAAAACTGTTTTTTTTCTTTCTGCTGTAGCGTAACACCGAAGAATCTAAATTGATGGGACAACGTATTGGCTTCTCTCAGGGTGACGTAGATAAAATCAATTCTATGTATCGTTGCAAAAAAAGAAAAAACAAATTACAGTAAATTTTTGTACAAACCAAAATGACGCAATCATTTTTAATAAAATCGAACAATTAATTATGATTTTTTATTTTGCCGATCCGATTAATTTTTGGTTTATTGGAATCGAAAGGGGGAGCGATAAGCTCTAATTTCAGTTAGCTTGGAAGGTCCTAGACGCAGGGCTTAGAGTACATGGCTATCCAAAAATGGCTAAAAACGGGAGTTTCAACCCTCATTTTTTTTTTTTCATAAACGCTAACGCAGCTTCCGGAATTGCCACTGCACAGCCACTTCTTTAAATATGATCCATTCTCAGAAAAACCTTAGCAGGCCATACGATTGAACGGTTGTTATGCCAAGACTTATAAGAGTCAAGCTGGCTCGAGAGCTGGTTCTGCAGCACGCAATCGTACGTTAAATTCAGAAACTCAAATACAGACGCGCTTAGCAGGTGCCGTACAGTCTCCGGTACAACTTTTTCATTGTCAAATTGACATATCCTCACACCCAAGCGACATAAACCTCGTCTCTTACGTTGATGACTGCACAATTTAAGTCTGAGGGAAAAATATAGCAGAACTTTGCATTCATCAGACTAAAATCTTTCCTAGACACTCGTGACTAGCAACACTCCACATAAATGTTCACACTGTTAATGCATTGGGAATAAGAGGTGTGACAAACAAGAAAGGAACATTTCTCTGATGATGTGAAAAAATAGGAGTCGTATCTGATAAGCAACCCACTTTCACAGCACACACCACAAACTTTAGCAATAGTCGAAGATGTAGGAACACTCCCATATGTTCTCATTCGTGTGCAGCTTTGATCCGAAATCAAGTAATCTCCTTTTGCGAGTAGCCGCGATATTTATCAATTTATTTCTTCAGTGTAGTCGAAACCTAAGTATACATTTCTTTTTTTTTTTTTTTTCTTTAAAGCTTGTAAATTTTCCTTATACAAATCGAATTTCTATAAAGCACGTCAATTTTATTGGATTTCGTTGTATAATAAAACAGTAATGTTTCAACTTCAGCTTGCGGTTGGCCTTCTTATAGGCATTCAATTCAGTATGAATAGTAGAATGGCGTTCTCACGCCCTTGCACAACCACAGTGAAATATCACTTATTTGGTTCTGAGAACAGGATGCTGGATCTGTCTTCATTTCATCCCTCATTATTTGGTCAGCCCGATTACAACATATCCCAGCGTTTGCACGATGCCTTCGATGGTGACATAATAAACAATATTGAAAATGAGAATCAAAAAAATCCAGAAGAGTTTGGTAGCTACTTGGAGGGTGATCTACTCATGCCACTAGACGACAACGAAAAAAGTACTTACGACATCTCCTTCTGGAGTAATGCAACAGTACCATATGAAATACAAGGTGATTTTCTGCCCGAAGAAAAAAATAAAATACTTGAAGTCTTTAAGCAGTTTGAAAAGAAAACTTGCCTTAAATTTCTTCCGCGAGAAGCTCAAGAAGACTTTATAGCCATTGAAAGTAACCCAACTGGTTGTTGGTCAGGCCTAGGCCGTAGGGGTGGACGGAATAATATAAACTTAGAAGCACCCTATTGCCTGCTGAGGGATGGCACAATTATACATGAAATAATGCATACTTTAGGTTTTTATCATGAAAATAATCGTTTCGACCGTGATAAGCAGATTGATGTAATCTACGACAATGTAATACCGAAATCGAAGAAAAATTTCGATAAAGCACCAAAGGAGATGCCACCAGACTTACCCTATGACTATGCAAGTATCATGCATTACGGACCATATGCTTTTTCAAAAAATGGTAATAAAACTTTAGAGGATAAGGTAAATATGATGGTTATGTTCAAAATGCTTATCTTTTGATGTATTTTATTATTTTTGCAGAGTCAGCTCCAAGAAGCTATGATGGGTCAACGTGTAGGCTTCTCACCGGAAGATATAAAAAAAATTATTTATTTTTACTGTACTGATGTGGAAACTACAACTACTACCACAACTACAGCTACAGCCACAGCTACAGTACTAACTACTTGTACTTGTTTTGAAGTTAACACAACTAGCACAACGGCTATTACTACCGAAAGTACTACTGAAAGTACAACGCCTACTACTACTGAAAGTACTACTGAAAGTACAACGCCTACTACTACTGAAAGTACTACTGAAAGTACAACGCCTACTACTACTGAAAGTACTACTGAAAGTACAACGCCTACTACTACAGAAAGCACTACTGAAAGTACTACTACCCCAACGCCTACTACTACTGAAAGTACTACAGAAAGCACTACTGAAAGTACAACCGAAAGTACTACTACCCCAACGCCTACTACTACTGAAAGTACTACAGAAAGCACTACTGAAAGTACTACTACCCCAACGCCTACTACTACTGAAAGTACTACTAGCACAACGCCTACTACTACTGAAACTACTACTGAAAGCGTCCAAGGCGGTAAAGTTCACTATCGGCTAGATACAAAAACACTTCGGTTGGAATTCAATTACACTTCAAACCCTAAAGAAAAAACTCATTTTAAAGTAATAGACTTAGAAGACTTTGGAGATGAGGTTAAGGAAATTCCCGCATGATTGAATCCGAATGTTAGCATTTTTCACCAAGCCGTGGAATGGAGTGCAGTTATTGTAGCATTGTTAGAAAAGTTAAAATAAAATGGACGCTGCTCTTTTTAAGATTCAAATTAAATTCCTATAATTTATTTTTTTTCTTGTATTTTTATTTCTTATAAACACATTTGCTGGTCAAGATAAGCTTTGTGTCCAGGCGTACTTTTCTTATGACTATGAGGCAGAAGCTGCCTTTAATTGCTGCCCAATTTAGATTTGTGAAACGACAAGAATAAATGAATTGTAAACTTTAAATTTATTGTCATTTATTTTAAAAAATTGCAAAAATTTTTTTCTTTTCTTTTATTTTTTTTTTCTTTTGCCTAATCAGCAAAAGTCATATATGTTAATTTAAGTTTATTAATTGCCCCTATCCAAATCGAATTGCCTTGAAACACCGTCAATACGTAGTAGGTTTTCGATTAGCTTCGATAAAGAAAATCATTTATGTTTCAACTTGAGTTTGTGATTGGCCTTTTTATTGGCATACAATCCAATGCAAGTAATGAAATGACACTTACAGACATCTTGAGTTTATAGACTTTTATATGGATCTCTTTCACCTAAGTAGGTACCATCTTATCCAAAGTTTACGATAACAATCAGTTTTATTTTTTCTTCACAATCTTCCCTCAAACAATATGTAATAAAAAAAGTAAACAGAATAACAACGAAAACTCGTAGGTAACTTCGATGTTTAATTCGCACATACAGCGATAGATAGTAACTTGGTGAATAAAACGTAACTATTGCACCTTAATTGGTCTTATGTAAGTTTTCTTACCTGATCTACAATTTCCATCTGATACAAATAAGGGCCCGACCAATAGGAAGCGATTTTTTTTTTAAACCGTACACAGTGGAGAGGATTTTGTACCGGCAGGAGATAAGGGACACAGAAGAAGATTATCTTGTGATACAAATAGTATAAATATGAAAGCATGGATGTTTTTTCACGTCTTAACAGCTAAGCGGATTCCGATGATAGATAGTGCTTGTTCTGTATTAGAACACGAACAAATTCGTATTTGCAATTATTGATATCGAAATGAAATGGAATACTTATAGGTTAGAAACTATAGAAGATATATGTGAGAAAAATTTAACGAAACTAACATCAAGATCCACGCGTTCTGGCCTATGACCAGGCACTTTTTACATTCAAATGACGGATGGTAGTTGTGCTGAACGTGGAATCGTTGCGTGTATTATTATAAAAAATCTCTATATATTATTTGAAAAGGAAAAAAAAAATACTGGTTCGATCAAAACTAATTAATTTTCATAAAACATGTTACATAAGTATATATTTGGGTTTCGTTAAATATCACATTATTTTGACTAAAGTGTAGAGTACCATATTCTTAACATTAAAAGACCAATTTAAAATAGTGATTAGTTATTTTTTGCCAGAGTACGAAAAAGAAATTAAAATTTTTTTTCAGTGTCTACATTCAACTCTTAGTAATATGAGTTTACTAAGTTTCCTCAACCAAATCGAATTACCTTAAAACACCGCCAAACTCAAAGAAGGTTTTTAAATAAGAGCATCACTTCCTCAAATTAAATCAGTTATGTTTCAACTTCAGTTTGGCATTGGCCTTTTTACAGGCATTCAATTGAATATAATTCATACAGTATTAAACGCACCGACAAACGCCGAAAATGACTTAGAACTCGATTATTATGCAGCTGAGTCTCGATCGCTGTTTGGTAAGCCCGATCGTTCAATGAATGAAGGCAACGCTTACGGTGAAAATGAGTTAGATAAGTTATTTATCCACCCTGAGGAGACGGCTCCGTACGTGGAGGGTGATATGTTGATTCCAGGCGAACGAATGTTCAAAAAAGACCCTCATTTAATTGAAGCTGATAAACCAGAATTATGGCTCAATGGCGTAGTACCGGTTTTAATAAGCCCAAATTTCACGAGATATGAAACGCAGCAGATACGAAAAGCAATAAAAGAACTTACTTCAAAAACATGCTTACAGTTTCCAATTCGCGCTAAAGAGGAAGACTATTTACATATAGGTAAAACTAAAGAAGGCTGTTTCTCAAACGTAGGTCATCTGGGTGGCGAACAGGTTGTTAATTTGGATAAAGACTGCTTTGCTCAACTTGGTACAATAGAACACGAGCTATTGCATTCTGTAGGTTATTTTCACGAACATTCTCGTAACGACCGTGACGATTATGTGAAAATTATTTGGGAAAGAATACAAACAGGATATGAGTATGCTTTTGGCAAGTTTATACATAAAATTGAGCCTAGCATAGATTTAACATATGACTTCGCCAGTGTTATGCATTACCCACGGGATGCCTTTTCCGATCCCCAATATACGACTACTATAATGCCGTTGGTAAGTAAAATAGTTAATATCTTGATGTATTTAAGTAAAGTCTATTATTCTTTCGTCCAGAGTGAAACAGAAGATTCTTCAAAAATGGGCCAACGTGTTGGCTTGTCTCCATTGGATATAAAAAAAGTCAGAGCAAAATATCAGTGTGACAATAAAAAAGAGAATAATGGAACTAATACAACTAATAAAGTCAAAGATGATAATGGAACTAATGTACATTTTGAGCTGAAAGCAAAAAAATTTTGGTTGGAGTTCAACTTCACCTCACACAATGAAGAAAAAACTTATTTTAAAATGATTGACCTATTAAGGCCAAATTCCACAAAATCAAATGCTTAAGCCAAAAACTGTAAGTAATAGAAATAACTCTGCGTAGGTTTGAAACTTGAATGTATTTTTCAGGTGGTTGAGGAATAAAACGGGAAACATTTTTCACATTATTTTTGCATAATAAATTGAGAATTAATTTCGCGCTTTTTTCCTTCAACCCCGAGGCGAACATTTTCGAGTTCGCACATATGTAGACAGCTTTATGTTACATACATTTTTTGCTTAAGTGACCCTTAAATATTTTACAGCTAAACCGCCTTGTATATTTTTTTATTATGGACTCAAACCAAAGACAGACTGTCATTGTTAAAAAATTTAAAAAAAAAAAAATTAGCCATTCAAAATAAATTTCTATAAGCTGTGTTTTTGTTCTATCTTTATTAAAAAAATCCAGTGAAAGTTACAAAATGTAATTCTTTCAAACATATTTGACGGTTAAGATTTAAGGTTCATGTTCAGGGCCAATATGATTTGTGAAACGATAAGAATAAATAAATTGCAAATATAAAGTTTAATTAATAAAATTCAATGAAATTGCAAAACTGTTGTTTTTTCTGTTAAAATTTACAAAATACAAATCAGCTGGGTAGCACTGACACTTAAGCAACTTGCTATGTATACTCGTACAAAGCACCTATAATTTTACTCGTTAAGCTTGCGATTTTATTTTTTCTTGGAATTTGCTTATGCAACCGTGCAACCGTGTAAACCTGCAACTTTTTTAAAGGAGCTCAGATTTCGGTGAACAGAGTTATGATAAATTCGTAACATATTCACTACAATTTGACACTAAGAGTGAGAAACATTTGATGTTTTTTGGCATAACTCTTAAACAGCAAAAGATTTCGTTTTGCTGTGAATGAAAAAAAAAAATATCACTCAGCAGCCTAGTCACAGTTTTCGTAAACCTGGCGATGTTGTAAAATCAAGATAGGTTCGTCTCTTTTGATTGAAAGAAATAAGTTTATGTCATTACATAAACTTTAAAATAACAAATGGATTTTTCCGTTTCGAGATAAAGGACGTTAAGTAATTCAAATACGCGTTGACTTTTCCATAGTTTTTCGTTCGAAGACGAATAATTCGAATTCTTATTTTAAAATAACATGCTTAGTCTATGACCCGTTCTTTTACTCTGTTTACAAAGATTTTTCATGAATCGAATCTTCAAAAGTATGAATTCGAAAGTCACGGCCATACGAGTTACAGTTTTTAATAATAGTCCCTGGAATTTTTGGT
This sequence comes from Tricholauxania praeusta, assembly GCA_949775025.1. Taxonomy (NCBI): domain Eukaryota; kingdom Metazoa; phylum Arthropoda; class Insecta; order Diptera; family Lauxaniidae; genus Tricholauxania; species Tricholauxania praeusta. The sequence goes on from OX459029.1 coordinate 158,253,906, forward strand.
TCAATGTAAAATAACATCATGTAATACTTAGAGATGTAGCGTGAACTATTTTCTACCGATAAAAATTTGAACTAGAAAATACCTTTCAAATGAGATACATATAATACGAGTATTTATATAATAGTTCTTAACCACCAATGCTTTCAATTTCGGTTTGAATCATTGTGTTACTCTTCGACTTCTTTTGCAAAGGGATTTCCCTTATATTTAAGGCCCGACTGTTAAACTTCATACACAGATTTTGCTATCAAAGAACTTAAACTCAACTTAAGACTCATTTTATTACGCTAATAAACTTGGGAACACCTTAGACGTTTTCCTCATTCAGGCTGAAAAGCAAAGAAAATTTTCTTTTCTTTTCTTTTCTTTTCTTTTCTTTTCAATTCTTTTCTTTTCTTTTCTTTTCTTTTCTTTTCTTTTCTTTTCTTTTCTTTTCTTTTCTTTTCTTTTCTTTTCTTTTCTTTTCTTTTCTTTTCTTATCTTTTCTTTTCTTTTCTTTTGATTAAGAGTTATGTGTTAATTTTTTTCAGCGCAGTCGATATTTTTTGCAAGAACCATATAAGTTTATTAATTGCCCCTATCCAAATCAAATGCCTTGAAACGTCGTCAATACGTAGTAGGTTTTCGATGAAGCATAAACACCTTTTCGTTACACGAAATCAGTTGTGTTCCAGCTTCAGTTTGGATTGCCTTCTTTATCGGCATACAATTTAATGCAGCTACTCAAATGACAGACGCTGACGTCTTGAGTTTACAGACTTTTACGTAACTCACTCTCATCTTGGTAGCGTATTGTATGCTGTACCTAGTCATTCAATACCAGCGCGCTTATCCAAAGTTTATGATAAAATCAATCGAAGGATAATCATTTTCTCATTCCGTTTGTAACACATAAAAGAGGCAGGCCAGGTAGAGAAAACCCTTTATACTTCTGATCAGCGTTAACTCCTCTATGTAAAACAAAATTATAGGAAATTATTGTATATGCAACGAACCGTTGTCGTTTTGGTTAAAACTTCTCAGAAATTAATATTACGAAATGATTAGTCTTAGGTGGACTTTTTTGAGTATAATTATTTGATCTACAATTTCCATCTAATGCATATTATTATCCGACCAATAGGAAGCGAGATTTCTTACAACACTGGAAAGATATTTGTGCCGGCAGGATATAAGGGACGTCGAAGGATAAAACTATCTTTTCATGCTTTTAGTATAAATGTCAGAGATTGGATGTTGAGCGAATGTTGATGAAAAATGGTCTATAGATAGTGCATGTTCCGTATTAGAACATAGTTACTTTTTATTCCGGAAAAATTCATGATTTTTCAAGGTCCAAATTGCTTCAAATTACTTTTACAAATAGAAACAAACATGGTAAAGCCGTATTGTTGCTGTTTTATTCATTGTCAGTAAAGTACTGTTTTGGATACAAACATAAAAAACGACTTTATCGAAAGTTAGAAGTGTTTGTGTATTAGTTTTACTTCTGATTTTTCTAGGAACTTAGGCATGTTTTTTAAATGAATCAGAAGAAAAGCAGTGCTGTTCAAAAATAAAAATTATTGCAAATATAAAATCAAGTTATGCTGCAGGTTACATCTAGTGGATCCTCTGCAGCATCGTCCGTAGGATGTTAATCTGGGAAGTCAACCGCCGATTCGATTACAAAGCGTGTTGTCAGCTGATGCCTGGACGGGTACATCCAGATGTATGTATGCTATTATGTCCAGGCTTAAAGAAAATCCGTTCTTGCCGAAAACAGGTATCGGAACTCACGACCTTGTTACATTCACTGACAGCAATATTCTTTTTTGGGGCTTTAAATTTGGATGTTGTGCTACATGTCAGATTTGACAGCAAAAATACTCTGTGGAATCGACCATTTATTAAAAATTCCAATAATTTAATTGGAAAGGAAAAATAAAGACTACTGGACTAAAGTATAACCTTCGACATTATGTGCATTCAAAGAACAAATTGAAATAGTATTTGAGCCAGAATACAAAACAAAAATTTAAAATTTTCTCAGTGTCTACATTCCAATCTTAGTACTATGAGTTTGTTAAGTTTCCTTAACCAAATCGAATTACCTTAAAACACCGCCGAATTCAAAGTAGGTTTTTCAATAAGAGCATCACTTCCTCAAACCAAATCAGTTATGTTTCAACTTCAGTTTGGCATTGGCCTTCTTATAGGCATTCAATTCAATATAATTCATAAAGCATTGAACGCACCGATAAACGCTGAAAATGACTTAGAACTCGAGACTCGCTCACCGTTTGGTAAACCAGATCGTTTAATGAATGAAGCAACCGCTGACGGTGAAAATGAGGTTGATAATTTATTTATCAACCCTGAGGAGATGGGTCCGTACTTTGAGGGTGATATTATCATTCCAGGCAATCCAATGTTCAAAGATAACCCTTATTTAAACATAGAAGAGAAACCAGAATTATGGCCCAATGGCGTAATACCGGTTGACATAAATCCGAATTTTACCATTTTTCAAACGAACAGAGTAATGTTCGCTATGCGTGAGTTGACTACAAGAACATGTTTGCAATTTTCAATGCGTACTATAGAAGAAGACTATGTGTATGTCACTGACAGTGAAGCTGGCTGTTTCTCCCAAGTAGGCCATCAGGGTGGACAACAGATTGTTAATTTGATGTATCCAAATTGCTTTATTAAAATTGGTACAATAATACACGAATTTTTGCATACCGTGGGTTTTTATCACGAACATTCTCGTAACGACCGTGATGATTATGTGAAAATTATGTGGGATAACATAGAAAAAGGACATCAGTATAATTTTGAAAAGAGAATACACAAAATTGAGCCTAAAGTAGATTTAACATATGACTATGCCAGTATTATGCATTACTCACGGTATGGCTTTGCCATCGACAAAAGCAAGGAAACTATAAAGCCGTTGGTAAGTAAAATAGTTAGCATCTTGATATATTGAAGTAAAGTCAATTATTCTCTCTTGCAGTTTAACACAACAGATGTTTTAAAAATGGGCCAACGCAGTGGCTTGTCTCCATTGGATATAAATAAAGTCAATGCAAAATATTCATGTGATACAACCACTACAGAACAAAATCAGATTGCAACTACAGAACAAAATCAGATTGCAACTACAGAAAAAAATCAAAATTACGGGCCAGAGTTGATTTCATTTCAATTTACATCTGGAAATATTACACTAGATCTCAAATACAATCCGGATGATATCTATAGTGAATAAAGAAAATATGTTACTTGGCCAAAACGTAAAAAGTTGGACTTTGAATGATTCGTATTTTTTTTTGTTGTTTAGTATTTAACTAGCTTACCAATTACCATATTTCTTTGCCGCTAAGTCCAAAAACCAATGTCGGGTTACAATTTTTCAAAACTTGTGGAAAATACAAAAATTGATTTTAAAATAATTTCTACCTACATATCGACAATTCCAGGGTAACGGGTGTGACAGTTTAGCTCTTATTTTCATTCATATCTTTTTAGAAAAGTGTGAGAATGCAATTTAATCTCTTGCAACAAGTACTATGGTACCTTCCGATATTTATTAAAAGTATAAAAATTTGACATCTAATGTTATAAGTTCAGAAAATGCTTTTAAAGTATGTAACGGGTATGACGTTGAGAAAAGCTCTTTTTTAAATATTTTGAGTTTGAGTTCAAAATGCCTAAAATTTTGCTGGACTGAGTGATAAATCGATATAAATTTAGAGATAATGAGAAACTTTTAACATAAACTTTTAAATAATATATACAAAGTTACTTCAAAAATCTAAAGGGTGTGACATCCAAATGAAACGGGTGTGACATTATAATAATCTGATAGTAAAAAATTTTATTGAAAAAAAATTAAAAACAAGGAAATTCAATATTTGATGAAGATTTTTTATCTGTTATGGTAAAAATTCAAAGTGATGTTCGTTTAATTTTTAATACTTGTAGTTTTTCGTATATGTGTATAATTTTTTTTTTTTTTTTCGAAAAGTGGTCAGTTAAGTTGAAAGTGTCGATAAGAAATATTCCACTATACATATTACGTTTTCGCGTTTTATATAACTTATTTTGGGTCACTCAGCATCACTGTACCCAGTTTCATGCTATGCTCCACTTATCTTACATTAAATATTAGGTCTTGAGGTTTTGTCATTGAGACTGTGATGGTTATTTTCATTGCTGGTCAACCATCTTTGAATATTATTTATATAAGTCTTTAGGTCCTGTATGGTATCAGCTACGCTATAAAGAGTGCTTCAGCTGAATATTCCCAAAGGTATGCTCAAAAGTATGCTTTGGCTCAATTACATTCCAAAGAGCTGAAGTGCAGTAAGAATATTTTTCATACCCGATGGTGACTGCGAAATATTTCTAGCCAATAAGTTTTTTTTTCAATCGTCCTAAAGTTGTTTGAAAGACTTGTACTTCACCATTTACGTATTAACCCATTAAGCCCCAGCGGTTGATTTTTCAATTAGTAACTTTTGCGTTTTTTCCAGGTGAGTTAGAGAGTGGTATCGCCTAAGCGCTTAGCTAATATGTTAGTTTGAAACTTTCTCAGCATACATTATTTTTGCTTTGGCGTGATTTGGTTATTTAACTGTTTTCTGGCAGGTAAAAATAATTTCCCTCAATTTCAACTGCTATTCAGGGTAATTTGATGTTAAAAATATTGTGAGTGCAATACGCAATTTTTCCCGCGAGCCGTGTGCGCTCAAAAGTGAGTGGTCGATTTTTCGATTTTTTTAACAGAAAATATTTAATTTTTTGATATCGGTTGTGTCCAGTGGTCGAAAAATCGACCACCCACCTAAGCCCAAACCTGAGCATGTAAAGAAATAAAAAATCAAAGCTCAAAACTACGATCCAAATGTAGCCTTTGGATGAAATTTCATCAATTTTTGTCCAGTAGCTTAGGCTTGGGATTTAATGGGTTAAGATAGTAAAACCAGAGTTCTCAACATCCCAAACTGACTACATCAGAGGTAGAGTCACCGATATGATTTTGCACGAAGTTGTGTTGTGGTTTTTTTTTTGAATAAATGTCGGGCGTGAACCAAACATGCCTGATCATGCCAATCATATTTTTGAGAGTACTGATAGATATCATTTCCAGAGTTCTAGATTCTTTTCATTTTGAATTTTAAAGCACCAACAGTGAAAATATCGCTCGTTTGCTGGAAGTCCGTCATAACTCAAAACAATAAAAATTCGATGCTAAAATAACCGTCATTTCATATTTTATTTTGCTTATAAACATCATAGCGGTATCTGATGAACTAGCCATGTAAAAAGTAATTACACCATTGAACATTTAAGGGCGTTTTTCTCCAACTTAAGGTTTTTGAGTTATGACGGTCTTCCAGCAAATGAGCGATATGTAAAATATCGATCTCTTCTCTTCTCGTCTTTTTTTTTCTTTTCTTTTCTTTTCTTTTCTTTTCTTTTCTTTTCTTTTCTTTTCTTTTCTTTTCTTTTCTTTTCTTTTCTTTTCTTTTCTTTTCTTTTCTTTTCTTTTCTTTTCTTTTCTTTTCTTTTCTTTTATTTTCTTTTCTTTTCTTTTGATTAACAGTTATGTGTTAATTTTTTTCAGTGCAGTCGATATTTTTTGCAAGAACTATTTAAATTTTTTTAATTGCCCCTATCCAAATCAAATTGCCTTGAAACTCCGTCAATACGTAGTACATAGATTTTCGATGAAGCACAAACACATATTCGTTACACGAAATCAGTTATGTTCCAACTTCAGTTTGGATTGTCCTGTTAATCGGCATACAATTTAATGCAGCTACTCAAATGACACACGCTGACGTGTAGAGTTTACAGAATTATATGTGGATCACTCTTATGTCGGTAGGGCATTGTATGTTGTACCTAATCATTCAATACCAGTTCGCTTATCCAAAGTTTGTGATAAAATCAATTGAACGATATTTTTATCAATCCTGACAAGTTGGCTTCCTATGTAGAGAGTAATCGACTGATTCCAGTTGGCACGACGTTGCTAGCAATGAACTTATGCTGTTTTGCTTTATGATTATAAATCGATTTATACTGTTTCCTTTGTGGCCTAAGCCATATTTATGTGCATATACGATGAATGCGCATAAGTTCAATTTTTTTTTTCGATATTTCAGAGTATTGGACTCTTTTAAGAAAAATATCGTTTATGAATATACTATAAATTATTTCGCGACCGCTTGAAATATTCGATTTTATTGCACAAATTATAACGAAACTAAGTTTTTAAATAAAAACACATTGTATTTTAGAGCTATTTATATACCTACACATAATAACATTTGAATTTTGTGGATTGGCTCACTCTTATATCACTTTCAAGGCCGTTACCAGTGGGTAGGCCTCACGGACTTAAAACAAAATTTTTAATTTCCTCCACCGCATAATTTTATTTTCTACAACAAAAATATAACCTTTACATACTCTATACTCCAGAGATATTCACCTTCTCATTTCGTTTGTAACACATATGTAGAAGGGCCGTTTCAGGTATAGAAAACTATAGACACTATTGATCAGCGTTAACTACTGAGACGTTACAGCCACAATGATGAATGATGAAGTAAAAAAGTGGATGTTACACAAAAAGTATTGCACAAATTATTCAATTACAGCCAGCCGTTTTCACGGTATTCAGGATCTAAGTGATATATGTATTCCAAAAATTACAGAGAAGGCAAAATTTAAAGGCTTTTTTTGTACATGCAACGAACTGTAATCGTATATTCATGGTTAAAAACTCTCAGAAACTGATGTGATATGATAAGTTTTACTTGGACTTTCTTAAGTATGATTATTTGATCAAAAATTTTTATCTGATGCAAATTATTCGATCAATAGGAAGTGAGATTTTTTCCAACAGTGAAAAGGCATTTGTATCGGCAGAAGATAAGGGACGCCGAAGGATAAAACTATCTTTTCATACTAATAGTATAAATGTGAGAGATTAAATCTTCCTTCCTCAATCACACCTTAACTGCTGACTAAATTTTGGACAAAAATTGATCAATAAATAGTGCATTTTCCGTATTAGAGCACAGTTACTTTTTATTCTGGACAAAATTCATAATTTTTCAAGGTTTGTTTCGAATTACTTTTGCAAATAGAAATCAACATGGTGAGGCCATATTGTTGCTGTTTTATTCAGTAAAGTACTGTCTTGGATACAAACATAAAAACATTCTCCATCGAAAGTTAGAAGTGCTATTGTGTTAGTTTTATTTTTAATTTTTCTAGGGCTTAAGGCATATTTTTAAATGAATAACAAAAAGGAAAATTAGAAGAAAAGCAGTGCTGTCCAAAAATCAAGATTATTGCAAATATAAAATCAAGTTATGGCACATGAATGTAGTTTCGCTCCAAGACTTTCGGTTAGAAAATCTAGGCATCATCCGCGCGACCTTGTTACATTCACTGACAGCAAAATTCTTCTTGTGGCACTTAGATTTGGATGTTGTGCTATATGTAAGATTTGACAGCAAAAATAATTACTCGGTGGAATCGTCCATTGTAAAAATTCCAACAATTTAGTTGGAAATGAAAAATAAAGACTGCTGGACATTCTGTCTAGCATTCGACATTATGTGCGGTAAAAAAACAAATTGAAATTGTAGTTGAGCTAATTTTTGCCAGAATACAAAAAACAAAAATTAAAAATTTTCTCAGTGTCTACATTCCAACCTTAGTACTATGAGTTTGCTAAGTTTCCTTAACCAAATCGAATTACCTTAAAACACCGCCAAATTCAAAGTAGGTTTTTAAATAAGAGCATCACTTCCTCAAACCAAATCAGTTATGTTTCAACTTCAGTTTGGAATTGGCCTTCTTATAGGCATTCAATTAAATATAGTTCATAAAGTACTGACCGCACCGATAAGCGCTGGAAATGACTTAGAACTCGAGACTCGCTCGCTGTTTGATAAGCCCGATCGTTCAATGAATGAAGACGCCGCTGACGATGAAAATGAATTAAATAATTTATTTATCAATCCTGAGGAGATGGGTGGGCACTTGGAGGGTGATATTATTATTCCAGGCGATCCAATGTACAGAAAACACCATAAACCGAAATCACCATTATGGCCCAATGGCGTAGTACCGTTTGAAATAAATCCCAATTTTACCATTTTTCAAACGAACAGAGTATTGTTCGCAATGAATGAGTTGTCTACAAAAACATGTTTACGATTTTTACTGCGTACCACAGAGAAAGACTATGCATATGTCACTGACCTTGAAGACGGCTGTTTCTCATACGTAGGCCATTATGGTGGAAAACAGGTTATTAATTTGATGTATCCAAATTGCTTTATCAAAATTGGTGTAATAATTCACGAATTCTTGCATACTGTGGGTTTTCTTCACGAACATTCTCGTTACGACCGTGATGATTATGTGAAAATTATGTGGGATAACATAGAAAAACCAATGAAGGGGAATTTTGACAAGACAAATAAGAAAATTGACCCTAAAGTAGACTTAACATATGATTATGCTAGTGTTATGCATTACCCGCGTTGGGCATTTGCCATTGACAGAACCAAGGATACTATAACGCCGTTGGTAAGTAAAATAGTTAGCATCTTGATGTCTTGAAGTAAATTCAATTATTCTCTCTTGCAGTTTAACAGAACAGATGTTTTAAAAATGGGCCAACGCAGTGGCTTGTCTCCAATGGATATAAAAAAAGTCATTGCAAAATATTCATGTGATACATTCACTACAACTACTGAACAAAATCAGATTTCAACTACAGAACAAAATCAAAATGAAACTACAGAAAAAAATCAAAATTACGCGCCAGAGTTGCTTTCATTTCAATTTACATCTGGAAATATTACACTAGATCTCAAATACAATCCCGATGATATATATAATGAATAAAGAAAATATGCTACACATACATACATATATGGAGCGCTATTGGTCAAAATTTGTGGAAAATAAAAAAATTGATTTTAAAGTAATTTCTACCTTTGTTAATATAATGAAATATTTTGAATTAATTGATTTTTGAAAACATTTGTTAATGTTTTGTCTTCGGGGATTATGTCGAGCATCTCCTATAAAATCGTTCGAAGATGGCCCAAATTTCGGTTGCAATGAATCTTTGAGGATACTGAATTTTCACTACGATTCTAAAAGCTTATAGTTCTCAACGGAGGCCTTAATGTAATGTCACTTGAAAATTTGCAATCCCTGTTTCAAAACTGCCACAACCAAAATTTGAGTCATCAGCGACTGATATACATTAGAGATATTCTACTACACATATTATGTTTCCACGTTTTTATATTTAATTTTTTGATATGGCTTGTGCCCAAAGGTCGAAAATCGTCCACCCACCTGAGCAGGTAAAAAAAATTAAAAATCAATGCGATCCAATTGTAGCCTTTGCATGAAATTTCTTCAACTTTTAGTAGTTTAGGTTTGGGATTAAATGGGTTAAGATAGTAGAACCAGAGTTCTCAACCTGACTACATCTGAGGTAGAGTCACCGATATGGTTTTGCACGAAGTAGTACATCAGATTGAAAAATTTTGTTGTGGTTTTTTTTTTTAATCCATGTCGGGTGTGAAACAAAGATGCCTGATCACGCCAATCATATTTTTGAGAGTTCTGAAAGATATCATCACCAGAGCTCTAGATTCTTTTAATTTTGGATTTTAATGGACTAACAGTGAAGATATCGCTCGTTTGCTGGAAGACCGTCAAAACTCAAAAAAATAAAAATTCGATGCTGAAATAACCGTCATTTCATATGACAGTTTGAAAACATCATAGCGGTATCTGATGAACTAGACTTGTGAGAAGGGTCATACTTTTATTTATTTACATGTAAAAAGTAATTACACCATTGAACATTTAAGGGCGTTTTTCTCCAACTTAAGGATTTTTGAGTTATGACGGTCTTTCAGCAAAAGAGCGACGCTTTTTTTTCTCTTCTCTTCCTGTCTTTTCTTTTTCTGCGTTTCCTTTTCTTTTCTTTTCTTTTCTTTTCTTTTCTTTTCTTTTCTTTTCTTTTCTTTTCTTTTCTTTTCTTTTCTTTTCTTTTCTTTTCTTTTCTTTTCTTTTCTTTTCTTTTCTTTTCTTTTCTTTTCATTAACTGTTATGCGTTAATTTTTTTCAGTGCAGTCGATATTTTTGCAAGAACTATTTAAATTTTTTTATTGCCCCTATCCAAATCAAATTGCCTTGAAACACCGTCAATACGTAGTAGGTTTCCGATTAAGCACGAGCACCTTTTCGTTAAACGAAATCAGTTACGTTCCAGCTTCAGTTTGGATTGCCCTCTTTATCGGCATACAATTTAATGCAGCTACTCAAATGACACACGCTGACGTCTTGAGTTTACAGAATTTTATGTGGATCACTCTTATCTCAGTAGCATGTTGTGTGCTGTACCTTATCATTCAATACCAGCGCGCTTTTCCAAAGTTTTCGATAAAATCAATCGAAGGCTTATCACTTTCTCATTCCATTTGTAACACATAAAAGAGGCAGGTCAGGTATAGAAAACCCTACATACTCGTGATCAGCGTTAACTTCTGAGCTGAAACCAGCTGTTTTCATGACATTTGCGATCTTAAGTGATGTACATAATTTTTCCAAAAGTTACAGATAAAGCATTTCTATGTAAGGCAAAAATATAGGCATTTTTTGTACATGAACGAACAGTCTACAATTTCCATCTGATGCATTTTATTGTCCGATCCATAGGAAGCGAGATTTTTAAATGAATACCAAAAAAGAAAATTAGAAGAAAAGCAGTGCTGTCAAAAAATAAAAACTATTGCAAATGTCAACTCAAGTTATGCCGCAGGTTACATCCAGTATACCCCCTTCAGCATCGTCCGTAGGATTTCTATTTGGGACGTGAACCGCCCAGTATTACAAAGGATGATCGTCAGCTGATGCCTGTACGGGTACATCTGGATATTCAAAAATATACATATATCCCATTTTGTCTACGATTGAATAAAATCTGTTCTTGCCGAAAACAGGTATCGGAACGCACGACTTTTTTCATTCACTGACAGCAAAATTCTTCTTGTGGCATTTAAATTTGGATGTTGTGCTGTATGAAAGATTCGACTGCAAAAATATTCTGTGGAATAGAAAAGAAAAAATTTGTAAAAACTGCTGGACTAAAGTCTAGCATTCGACATTATGTGCGTTTTTAACAAATTGAAATTGTAATTGAGCTAATTTTTGCCAGAATACAAAACAGAAACTAAAAATTTTCTCAGTGTCTACATTCCAATTTTAGTACTATGAGTTTGCTAAGTTTCCTTAACCAAATCGAATTACCTTAAAACACCGCCAAGTTCAAAGTAGGTTTTTAAATAAGAGCATCACTTCCTCAAACCAAATCAGTTATGTTTCAACTTCAGTTTGGCATTGGCCTTCTTATAGGCTTTCAATTAAATATAGTTCATAAAGTACTGACCGCACCGATAAACGCTGGAAATGACTTAGAACTCAAGACTCGCTCGCTGTTTGATAAGTCCGATCGTTCAATGAATGAAGACGCCGCTGACGATGAAAATGAATTAAATAATTTATTTATCAACCCTGAGGAGATGGGTGGGCACTTGGAGGGGGATATTATCATTCCAGGCTATCCAATGTTCAAAGAAGACCCTCATTCAGACATAGAAGAGAAACCAGAATTATGGCCCAATGGCGTAATACCGGTTGAAATAAATCCCAATTTTACCATTTTTCAAACGAACAGAGTATTGTTCGCTATGAATGAGTTGTCTACAAAAACATGTTTACGATATTTACTGCGCACCACAGAGGAAGACTATGTATATGTCACTGACCTTGAAGACGGCTGTTTCTCATACGTAGGCCATCGTGGTGGAAAACAGTCTATTAATTTGATGTATCCAAATTGCTTTATCAAAATTGGTGTAATAATTCACGAATTCTTGCATACTGCGGGTTTTTATCACGAACATTCTCGTTACGACCGTGATGATTATGTGAAAATTATGTGGGATAACATACAAAAAGATTTAGCGAGTAATTTTGAGAAGACAAGATACAAAATTGACCCTAAAGTAGACTTAACATATGACTATGCCAGTGTCATGCATTACCCGCGTTGGGCATTTGCCATTGACAGAACCAAGGATACTATAATGCCGTTGGTAAGTTAAATAGTTAGCATCTTGATGCATTGAAGTAAAGTCAATTATTCTCTCTTGCAGTTTAACACAACAGATGTTTTAAAAATGGGCCAACGCAGTGGCTTGTCTCCAATGGATATAAAAAAAGTCCTTGCAAGATATTCATGTGATACATTCACAACAACTACTGAACAAAATCAGATAGCAACTACAGAACAAAATCAAAATGCAACTACAGGAAAAAATCAAACTTACGGGCCAGAGTTGCTTTCATTTCAATTTACATCTGGAAATATTACACTAGATCTGAAATACAATCCCGATGATATATATAATGAATAAAGAAAATATGTTACACATATATGGAGCGCTATTCGTCAAACGTAAAAAGTTGGACTTTGAATGTTTCCTACTTTTTTGTTGTTTAGTATTTAACTAGTTGACCACTTACCTTATATCCTTGCGGTATAAGTCGGGCTACAATTTTTCAAAAATTGATTTTAAAATAATTTCTTCCTATGTAAATATATTGAAATATTTTGAATTAGTTGGTCTTTTGAAAATATTTTGTAATATTTGTCTTCGAGAATTATGTCAATAATATCGTTCGCAGATTGCCCAAATTTCGGTTATAATGAATCTTTGGGAATACTGATATACTGAGATATCCATATTAATTTTTTTGTTTTTTTTTCTCTAAGCGGAAGTCTTTTTGAAATGTTAGTTAAATATTCTAGTTTCAAAACCGCCATAGCCGAAATTTGAATCATCAGTGACTAATATACATAAGAGATATACCACTATACATATTATGTTTCCACTTTTTTTATGATTTTTTTTTGGGTCACTCAGCATTACTGTACCAAGTTTCATTATATTCTCTACTTATCTTATATTATAAGGTATGATAGAATTATTTTTTTTTGTCACGCCCACTTTCACAAATCTGCTGACTTTTTCACCTGTCATTTTAATACCAAATTTAATGAAGTTCTCAATAATAATTTTGTACATATGATTAATTTATCTTGAAAAAAAGTTGTTTTTCAGTCACGATTCCTAAGTTTTCCCTAAGTTCTGGGTTATAGATGATAATTTTCGTACACTTAGATAGCTAAGCACACCATCGTCTATGTTGTGTATGATGTGTTTACCAAGTCTTCAGTCAAACTTCAGAGGAGTAATAAGACACCACGTTAGGCTGTGGACTACGAGGGGATTAAAAAGGAACGATATTGAACCGCGTGGATTTTCTTATAAACATACTAGCTACGCTATAAAGAATGCTTCAGCTGAATATTCCCATTTCCGAAAGGATACTCAAACGTATGCTTTGGCTAAATTACATTCCAAAGAGCTGAAGTGCAAACGATTTCAAACCAATAAGTCCTTTTTCTGTCATCCTTACGATATCATAATAACTTATATATACATCACCATTTAGGTATAAGGATAGTAAGACCAGAATTCTCAACATCCCTACTTCAGAGGTAGAGCCACCGATATGGCTTTGCACGAAGTTGTACATCAGATTGAAAAATTTTGTTGGGGTTTTTTTGAAGTCATGTCGGATGTGCACCATAATAGCCTGATCACACCAATCTTATTTTTGATAATACTGAACGATATCATCAGCAGAGTTCTAGGCTCTTTTAATTTTGGCATTTAATGGAATTACTTTGAACCTATGGAAGATGATCTAAGCCAATGGCGGCGCTTCTCATAACTTGCGCTTCAGGCAGACAAATGCTCAAAATTGTCACACATATATTTTTTTCCGTGTAAGCGACACTGTAACTTTCGACTTAAGTGGTTCTAAATGTTCCTTATCCAAATCGAATTGTTTTAATGCACCGCCAAAATTCAAGTTTAATTAAATTTATGCGTTCCAATTTATTAAGAGAACTATTTCAGTTATGTTTCAACCTCGGCTTGTGTTTGGCCTTTTAATAGGCTTGCAATTAATAAAATATGTGCAAATGAAACTGTGGATCTCTCTTATGAAGATAGCTTACTTCTTTAGTAAACCAGATGCAAAAGTTCACATTCGCTTGGGTGAAGCTTACGGTCCAAATGAAATCAATAATACTATTCCTGAGGAGTGGAGTTCCTATTTTGAGTACGATATGCTTATGCCAGCTGAAAAACTTTTAAAAAATAGCAACTATTGGCCTTATAGCATAGTGTCATATGCAATAAGTCCCACTTGTACATGTGTGCAATTTTGCAGACATACTATTGAACCGGACTATATTTACATTGATAACAACTGGGCTATGGTTGTTTCTCAGCTATAGATCGTAAAGGTGGAAAACAGCTGATTAATTTGGATTTGCCTTATTGTTTACTTGATATTGGCACAATCATACATGAACTAATGCATACTTTGGGTTTTTTACACGAACATACTCGTTAAGATCGTGATGATTTTATAAAAATATCATACGAAAACATACAACCAGAAAAGAAATTATATTTCAAGAAGACAACACAGAGAATAGATCCGAAATTATTTTTGAATCACGACTATGCCAGTATTATGCATTGCCATAATACGCTAGTACTGCATCGGGTGCGATTACTGTAGATCAGTTGGTAAGTAACACAGCATTTACATTGCAATATAAAGTTACTGATATTTTCAAATCTTTCAGAGTATAATGCAACAGAACCTTCAAGAATGCGTCAACGGTATGGTTTGTCTCCAGGTGATGTAAAAAAAAATCCTCACCAGATATTGTCAAACCACTAAAGAGAAAAAAAGGCAGATGGGATCGCATAGCAATTCACATCTAATAATTTAAAACATTGCTGGATCTCTAATTTAATTAAAAATATCTATCCAAAAATCAAAATAATAATACTGAAAGTATCGGGTACTTTGATATCAAATACTTGTAATTGTAAAGGTGAATCTTCTTGTAATCAAAATTAGAATGGAAATAAGTTAAGCAAAGAATATATCTGATTTCTATATGATATATCTATTTGGAAGATTAATTTTGATTAAATGTTTTTTTTTTTTTTGTTTTTGACCTTTTATAGTAAAATTTTTAAATTTTATTCTAAAGGAGGAAATGCACATTTGGCAAATTTGTTCGTTATAAACATTGCCCTTTAACGTTCTCCATTTAGTATTAAGCTTTCATCTCGATCATTTTTGGAGAAAAAAAGAAAAATCTGCGGTAATGCCATAGCAAGTATACAATAACATGAATTGGGTCTTGGTCTTGGATCAAGATTTTTTGGAATTTGCTAATCCGCAATACCTGGAATTTTTTTGTTTAAAAACTGCTAAAGTGAAAATGCGTTTCGTCGGTCATCATTAAATTTGCAAAAAAGTTTTCATCATGCTTAATGAAATCTATGGTAAGACTGCTTGCTCTATTATATTCCAAGCGCAATGCGAGTTCCACATGATTTAGTTTTTGGACTAGCAAAAGCGTTCACTTGGCAGCCCTGTATGTCAGCGACTTTTTTCAAGGTGAGCTCGGATCTTCGTGAACAGAGTTACCATTATGTCGCAACCTGTTCACATCAATTTGTCACTAAGAGTGAGAAACATTTGATGTTTTTTGGCTAGCTCTTAAATGGCATAAGATTTCGTTTTGCTGCGAATGAAAAAAAAAAAAAATATCACCCAGCAGCCTAGTTACAATTTTGGTGAACCTGGCGATGTTGTAAAATCAAGAAAGGTTCGTCTCTTTTGATTGAAAGTAATGAGTTTTTGTCATTACATAAACTTTAAAATAACAAATGGACTTGTTCGTTATTTTAGCACTAACGATAACACTAATGCCAAAGTACTTACTATATATCCAGCACGTCTGCGTTTCGAGATAAAAGACGTTGAGAAATTCAAATACGCGGAGGTTTTTCCATAGTTTTTCGTCCGAAGACTAAATTTAAGAATAATTCGAATTCTTATTTCAAAATAACGTGTTTAGAATCGTTGGTTTTATTTTGGCTCTAGGTCGAGAACGAACGATTCTATATGGATAGAAAGATCGAATAATTTTTCAATTAATAACTCGTTCTTTAACGCTGTTTACAAAGATTTTTAATGCATCGAATCTTCAAAAGTATCGATTCGAAAGTCACGGCCATACGAGTTACAGTTTTTTAGTAGTCGAATTTTTGTTCAATGTAAAATAATATCATGTAAAACTTAGAGATGTAGCGTGAACTATTTTCTACCGATAAAAATTAGTATGTACTAGAAAATACCTTTAAATTGAGATAAGTATAATAATACTCAACCACCAATGAATAGAATTTTGGTTTGAAACATTGTGTAACTCTTCGACTTCTTTTGCAAAGGGAAATACCTTATATTTTAGAGGCCCAAACTGCATACACAGATTTAGCTATCACAGAACTGAAACTCAACTTAGAACTCATTTTATTGCGCTATTAAAGTAGGGAACGCCTTAGACGTTTTCCACATTCCGACTGTTTTCCTTTCTTTTCTCTTCTCTTCTTTTCTTTTCTTTTCTTTTCTTTTCTTTTCTTTTCTTTTCTTTTCTTTTATTTTTCTTTTCTCTTCTCTTCTCTTCTCTTCTCTTCTCTTCTCTTCCTTCTCTTCTCTTCTTTTCTTTTCTTTTCTTTTCTTTTCTTTTCTTTTCTTTTCTTTTCTTTTCTTTTATTTTCTTTTTCTTTTCTCTTCTCTTCTCTTCTTTTCTTTTCTTTTCTTTTCTTTTCTTTTCTTTTCTTTTCTTTTCTTTTCTTTTCTTTTCTTTTCTTTTCTTTTCTTTTCTTTTCTTTTCTTTTCTTTTCTTTTCTTTTCTTTTCTTTTCTTTTCTTTTCTTTTCTTTTCTTTTCTTTTCTAATATTTTTTTTCTTTTGCCTTATCAATAACAGTCATATTTAATTTAATTTTATTTTAATTTTAATTTGCCCTTATCCAAATCGAATTGCCTTGAAACGTCGCCAATACGTAGTAGGTTTTTGATTAGGTACGAGCACCCCTTCATTAAAGAAAATCATTTATGTTTTAACTTCAGTTTGTGATTGGCCTTTTAGTTGGAATACAAGCCAATGCAGGTAATTAAATGAAGTAGTTTACAGACTAGGTACCACATTATCCAAAGTTTACGATAACAATCAATCAAACCGATAGGTAGAAATTTGTTTTGGATGGTTCTTTTTTACTTAGACAGTTCCGATACAGATTTTTTTTCCTCACGAACTTACCTCTAATGACCTCTATGACCAAATTTTGAAAATACTATCGAGAAAAAAGAAGAACATGGACGTTGTTCCCAAAGAACTTCTGCTGTTTTGCTTTATGATAATAAATCGACTTATACAATATGGCCTAGTGTTCACAGCAATATGGATATGCATAAATTCGAATGAATTCGAAAATCGAATTTTTTTCGATATTTCAGCGAATGCTATCACCTTTTTTCGCGACCACTTGAAACACCTGATTTTATTGTACATAATTGTATGAAAAAGCTACTTCGTTGTAGAACAATTTTTGAAATAAAAATAGTAAACAAAAAAATTTTAGTTCGCACATAGATGGATAGCGACTTGGTGTATAAAACAGAACTATTATACCTTAATTGGTTTTATTTAAGTTTTCTTACCTGATCTACAATTTCCATCTGATACAAATAAGTGTCCGACCAATAGGATGCGAGTTTTTTTTAAACCGTATACAGTGGAAAGGATTTTGTACCGGCAGGAGATTAAGGACACAGAAGAAGATTATCTTGTGATACTAGTAGTATAAATGTGAAAGCATGGATGTTTTTTCACGCCTTAACAGCTGAGCGGATTCCGATTATGGATTAGAACACAAACAAATTCGTGTTTGCAATTATTGATATCGAAATGAAATGGAATACTTATAGGTGAGACGCTATGGAAGATATATGTGAGAAAAATGTTACGGAATTTGCATCGAGATCCACGTTTTCTGGCCCGCAGGTTTCAGCTTGTGAACCCTGTGCAGAGGCGTCCGCGTGACATTTAGCTGGGACGTGCGCCGCTGAGTCGATCATAAATAGTGTTTGTCAAAAGATGCCTGCACGTGCACGTCCGTATGTACTATGTATCCGATTTTATCTAGGATTGAATATAATCCGTTCTTGCCGAAAACAGATAACGTAACGTACTATGACCAGGCATTTTTACATTCCAATGACGGATGGAACCGTTGAGTGTATTATTATAAAAAATCGCTATATATTATTTGAAAAGAAAAAAAAAACTGCTTCGATCAAAACTCATTAATTTTTATAAAAATTTCTACATTGGATTATATTTGGGTCTCGCTACATATCACATTGTTTTGACTAAAGTGTAGGGTACCATATTCTGAATATTAAAAGACCAAATTTAAATAGTGATTAGTTTTTTTTTTTGCCAGAGCACGAAAATAAGTTAAAAATTTTTTTCAGTGTCTACATTCCAATCTTAGTAATATGAGTTCGCTAAGTTCCCTTAACCAAATCGAATTACCTTAAAACACCGCCAAATTCAAAGTAGGTTTTTAAATAAGAGCATCACTTCCTCAAACCAAATCAGTTATGTTTCAACTTCAGTTTGGCATTGGCCTTCTTATAGGCATTCAATTCAATATAATTCATAAAGTATTGAACACACCGATAAACGCTGAAAATGACTTCGATTTTGATTATTATGCACCTGAGGATCGCTCGCTGTTTGGTAAGCCCGATCGTGCAATGAATGAAGCAGCCGCTTACGATGAAAATGAGTTAGATAATTTATTTATCAACCCTGAGGAGACGGCTACGTACGTGGAGGGTGATATGTTGATTCCAGGCGAACTAATGTTCGAAAAAGACCCTCATTTAATCGAAGGTGATAAACCAGAATTATGGCTCAATGGAGTAATACCGATTTTAATAGGCCGGAATTTCACGAAATATCAAAAGCAACTAATACGAAGAGCAGTAAAAGAATTGACCTTAAAAACTTGCTTACAATTTCCAATTCGCACTAATGAGGAAGACTATGTATATATAGGTAAATCTGAAGAAGGCTGTTTCTCAAGCGTAGGCCATAAGGGTGGGGAACAGGCTCTTGGCTTGGGTCCTGACTGTTTTTTTCAAGCTGGTGCAGTAACACACGATCTATTGCATGCTGCAGGTTTTTACCACGAACATTCTCGTAACGACCGTGACGATTATGTAAAAATTATGTGGGAAAACGTAGCACCAGGACATGAGCAGGCTTTTGCCAAGTCAATACATAAAATTGAGCCTAGTGTGGATTTAACATATGACTACGGCAGTATTATGCATTACAGACGGGCTCAATTATCCAAAAACAAGAAGCCTACTATAAAGTCGTTGGTAAGTCAAATAGTTAACATCTTGATGTATTGAAGTAACGCATATTATTCTCTCTTTCAGAAAAAACATTATGAAGACATGGGCCAACGTGATGGCTTGTCTACAATGGATGTAAAAAAAATCAGATTAAAATATTCATGTGATATAATTACTACAACCTTTGAACAAAGTTCAACTACAGAACAAAATCAAATTTCAACTACAGAACAAAGTCAAATTTCAACTACAGAACAAAGTCAAATTTCAATTACAGAACAAAGTCTAATTTCAACTACAGTACAAAGTCAAATTTCAACTACAGAACAAAGTCAAATTTCAACTACAGAACAAAGTCAAATTTCAACTACAGAACAAAGTCAAATTTCAACTACAGAACAAAGTCAAATTTCAACTACAGAACAAAGTCAAATTTCAACTACAGAACAAAGTCAAATTTCAACTACAGAACAAAGTCAAATCTCAACTACAGAACAAAGTCAAATTTCAACTACAGAACAAAGTCAAATTCCAACTACAGAACAAAGTCAAATTTCAACTACAGAACAAAGTCAAATTTCAACTTCAGAACAAAGTCAAATTTCAACTACAGAACAAAGTCAAATTTCAACTACAGAACAAAGTCAAATCTCAACTACAGAACAAAGTCAAATTTCAACCTCAGAACAAAGTCAAATTTCAACTACAGAACAAAGTCAAATTCCAACTACAGAGCAAAGTCAAATTCCAAATACAGAACAAAGTCAAATTTCAATTACAGAACAAAGTCAAATTTCAACCTCAGAACAAAGTCAAATTTCAACTACAGAACAAAGTCAAATTCCAACTACAGAGCAAAGTCAAATTTCAATTACAGAACAAAGTCTAATTTCAACTACAGTACAAAGTCAAATTTCAACTACAGAACAAAGTCAAATTTCAACTACAGAACAAAGTCAAATTTCAACTACAGAACAAAGTCAAATTTCAACTACAGAACAAAGTCAAATTTCAACTACAGAACAAAGTCAAATTTCAACTACAGAACAAAGTCAAATTTTAACTACAGAACAAAGTCAGATTGCAACTACAGAACAAAGTCAAATTTTAACTACAGAACAAAGTCAGATTGCAACTACAGAGCAAAGTCAAATTTCAACTACAGAACAAAATCAAATTTCAACTACAGAACAAAATCAAATTGAGAGGCCAGAGTGGATCTTGTTTCAATTTACATCTGGAAATATTACACTAAATCTCAAATACAATCCGGATGATATCAATAATGAATAAAGCAAATATGCTACACATATTTTATGTTGAAGTGTTTGATCTTTAGAAAATATTTTTTAATATGTTGTCTTCGAAGATTATGTCGAGCATCTCCTCTAAAATCGTTTGCAGATGGCCCAAATTTCGGTTACAATGAATCTTTGAGGATACTGATACTCCAATTCCAAAAGCTTATAACATAAGACCGATATTAGAAGAGATGTCAATTTGACTACTGTTGATTTTAAGCCAAAAAAAAAAAAATAAAAACTTATTTTGAAGTTTTATTTTTTTGTTTGTTTCTGAATAAATGATTTTTGGGAATTTTTAATTTGAAAAGTATACCCGTAATAATTTTTTGAAAAAAAGTTCGTCGATCCGACGAAGTATAACGTTATCGTATGAAAATTAAGTATAACGTTCCAGGGTCAAGTCCTTAGGTACTGGATGGTATCAGCTACGTTGTAAAGAATGATTCAGCTGAATATTCCCATGTCCAAAGGAATGTTCAAAATGCTTTGGCTTAATTACATTCCAAAAAGCTGAAGTGCACTTAGAATATTTTTCATACCGATTGTGACTGCGAAATATTTCAAGCAAATAAGCTCATTTTCTATCGTCTTAAAGATTTTAGAATAACTTGTACTTGACGATTTTTCGACCAGTAACTTTCGCATTTTTTCCTGGTGAGCCAGAGAGTGGTTTCTCCAAAGCGCTTAGCTACATTACATTGTTTTTGCTTTGGCGTGTTTCGGTTATTAAACTGTTTTTTTTTCGCGCCTTGGAAAGTTTACTTCCACTACTTCCTCCAAAGTTTACGATAGTCAATTGAACGATATTTTTATCAATCCTGACGAGTTGGCTTCCTATGTAGAGAGTGATCGACTGATTCCAATTGGCACGACGTTTTTAGTAATGGACTTATGTTGTTTAGCTTTATGATAATAAATCAATTTATAGTGTTTTCTCTTGTGGCCTAAGCCATATTTATGTGGATATACGATGAATGCGTATAAGTCCACTTTTTTTTTGATATTTCAGCGTATTGGAATCTTTTAAGAAAAATATCTTTTATGAATATGCTATAAATTATTTTGCGACCGCTTGAAATATTCGATTTTATTGTACAAATTTTAATGAAACTAAGTTTTTAAATAAAAACACATTGTATATTAGAGCTATTTATATACCTACACATAATGACATATCAATTTTGTGGATTAGTGCGACTTAAATGATCAGCGTTAACTCCTTGTCGTGCATACATAAATTAAATTCCCATTGAAGAGGCGAACGAAGATTTTTCCATTAGAATCAAACATTTTAATTTTGGTTTCAAAGATTTTGTACATTGATCTAACAAAACCAAAATTAAAATGTGTTCAATGATTTCCACGACCCATTTCAAATAATTAACGATTAAATCTAGCAACTAAAAAAAAGGTCCAAATATAAGGTATTCACTATATCATGCTAAACTAAGTACAACTCACATAAGAACTATTTTATGAATAGACTTTGTCCTAAGAACTCAAAAATGTATTTTGTCCCTATTATTTTTTTCAGTTAAAAAATTAACTGTGCACATTCAAAACGCTACTATGCAAAATACTTGTTTGACTTTGCTAAATTAAGTCCCATTAGATAACGTAACTTTAAAGAGAATTTCATTAAAAACAGATTTTAGATTAAGAAATAATAAAAGTTTTGCTGCGTTATATTTTCCAACACTGCATGTATCCTATTTTGTCTAGGATTGAATAAAATTCGTTCTTGCCGAAAACAGATATCGGAACGCACGATCTTTTTTCATTCACTGACTGCAAAATTCTTCTTTTGGTATTTAAATTTGGATATTGTGCTGTATGTAAGATTTGACAGCAAAAATACAAAAATACTCTGTGGAATCGTACATTGTATCTTAATTAAAAATACCAATAATTTAATTGGAAAAGAAAAAATCTGTAAAGACTGCTGGACTAAAGTCTGATATTCGACATTATGTGCGTTAAAAGAACAAATTGAAATAGTAATTGAGCTAATTTTTGCTAGAATATAAAACAGAAACTAAAAATTTTTCTCAGTGCCTTCATTCCAATCTTAGTAACATGAGTTCGCTAAAGTCCCTTAACCAAATCGAATTACCCTAAAACACCGCCAAATTCAAAGTAGGTTTTTAAATAAGAGCATCACTTCCTCAAACCAAATCAGTTATGTTTCAACTACTGTTTGGTATTAGCCTTCTTATAGGCATTCAATTCAATATAATTCATAAAGTATTGAATGCACCGATTAACGCTGGAAATGACTTAGAACTCGAGACTCGCTCGCTGTTTGGCAAGCCCGATCGTTCAATGAATGAAGACGCCGCTGACGATGAAAATGAATTAAGTGATTTATTTATCAATCCTGAAATGGGTCCTTACTTCGAGGGTGATATGTTGATTCCAGACGTTCAGACGTACGCCGCAAAACAAATAAAACCATGGCCTAATGGCGTAGTACCGATTATGATTAGCACAAATTTCACACAAACTCAAACGGAAATGATAAGATTAGCAATAAATGAATTGACTTCAAAAACATGTTTACGATTTCCTATTCGCAATATAGAGAAGACTATGTATTTATCAATGGCAAGAAACCTGGCTGTTTCTCAACCGTAGGCCATGTGGGTGGAAAACAGAATGTAAATTTGTCTAAACTTTGCTTAATAAAAATTGGTACAATAGTACACGAACTATTGCATTCTGCGGGCTATAAGCACGAACATTCTCGTAACGACCGTGATGATAAAGTGGAAATTATATGGGATAACATAATAGAAAAACACAAGAAGAATTTTGTCAAGGTAACAACCAAAATTGAGCCTAGTGTAGACTTAATATATGACTACTTAAGTGTTATGCATTACCCACGGATTAGCTTTCCCATCGACAAAACCAAGGAAACTATAAGGCCGTTGGTAAGTAAAATAGTTAATATCTTGATGCATTGAAGTAAATTCTATTATTCTCTCTTCCAGCATATTAATGGGCCAACGTACTGGCTTGTCTCCAATAGATATACAAAAAGTCATAGCAAAATATCAGTGTGACAATAAAAAAGAGGATAATGGAACTAATGTACATTTTGAGCTGAGAGCAAAAACATTTTGGTTGGAATTCAACTTCACCTCACACAATGAAGAAAAAACTTATTTCAAAACGATTGACCTATTAAGGCCAAATTCCACGAAATCAAATTCTTAAGCCAAAAACTGTAAGTAATGGAAATAACTCTACGTAGGTTTGAAACTTGAATGTAATTTTCAGGTGGTTGAGGAATAAAGCGTGAAACTTTTTTTCTCATTAATTTGTATAATAAATTGATAATTTATGTAGACAGCATACATACAGTTTTTGCTTAAGTGATGCTTAAATATTTTACTGTGAAGCGGCTTTGCATATTTTTTGTTTTTATTATGGACTCAAACCAAATACAGACGTTGCAACTGCGTTTAATTGCGCTTCGTTTATTTTGATTTCCTGCATAAAGGACCGAAGATATTCGCTTATCTTTTTAATCGAATCCTGATTTACCGACTTTCTCGCTTAATGAAAAGAACAATTTCGTCAAAGTGGAAAATATGTAAGGGTCGAAGGATGGGTAAGTTCAAATTAATAAAACTTAAAGTTGAATAAATTTCCGTATAATTTGAATCCAAGCGTTAACATTTTTCAATAAGTTGATTAAGCGGAGTCTATTGTCATTGTTAGAAAATTTAAAAACAAATATTGCCATTCTAAATAAATTCCTATATGCTGTTTTTTTTTTTGTTGTATCTATATTAAAAAATCCAGTGAAATTTATGAAATGTAATTCTGTCAAATATATTTGAGGGTTAAGATTTAAGGTTTATGTTCAGGGCCAAATTAATTTGTGAAACGTTAAAAATAAATAAATTCCAAATATAAAGTTTAATGAATAAAATTCAATGAAATTGCAAAACTGTTGTTTCTTATGTTAAAACCGAGAGCTGAGAGGAAATGTGTTTAACCCTGCATTACTGACGCCATTTTCGTAACGCCAATACTGACGTGGGTATAATCCAGCCAAACTTTAAAATGAGTATATTTCTAAAATCAGTTTCTTAAATCATAAAATTTTTTTTTTATGAGTTAAAAGAGTTAAAGTTAGAACTTATTGTTGTAAATCTGATTATAAAAAGTTTAAAATGAAAAAAAAAAGTAATAAAAAATGCAGTGGTATTCGTATGCGTATCGAATGGATTTTGTAGTTCACTGAGAGAGCATTCTGATGCCGCACAGTCGGCAACTTAAACGATTTATACTTTAATTGTGCGGAATGGAAATGAACTTCTATGGAATTTGAATTTAAACCAGACTAAACATACATTGTAGATTTCAACGGAATATTATGTACATCAGGATTTTCCTCTACCTTATTCCGATATGTTCGTCTACAGAATAAAAAGTTTTATTAGTTTATTAAAAGTACCAATTAAAAGTTTTGAGGTCGTTCTGTTGCTTTCAATGAAAAATCTAAAAATCGAGTTCAGATCAATTTTAAAGCTATGTTAGTGAACGCCGATCAACATTATTTACAGAATTGTAGACATATGCAGAATGTTGCAGATATATGAGTATATATATATTTTTTCTAACTGACTGGCTGATTGACTTGAAGAAAACGGAAAACTTTAAAAGAACGCACTATGCATCTTATGTTACTACCAAGGTATTTTGTTATTTTTTTGTTACATGTGCAGGGCTAAAAACAAGGTTGAAAACAAGGTGATAAACTGTTTCTTTGGATCCGCAATAATAAAATAGTGAAGATAAAAAATTGTTGACCTTTTTTTTTTGTTGCTCGTAAAAAAAAATTTGAATACGTTGAACAAAAATACTGCAATTAACGGCTTCATCTGAAGTTTTTCAATTCCTATAAGGCCCCCGGTTTTGACTAGCATTTAAGTGCTTGGCCGCATTGGAAACCCTGTCGATAAGCTTTTTCTTTTTTCAAGGTGAGTTTGGATTTGCAATTTTGTGGGACAAAGTTATGATAAAGTCTTAACCTATTCGCTACAATTTGACACTAAGCCTGAAACACATTTGATGTTTTTTCGCAAACTCTTAAACGGCAAAAGATTTTGTTTTGCTGCGAATGAAAAAAAAAAAAAACTTTTCAGCAGCCCAGTTACAATTCTGGTGAACCTGGCGATGTTGGGAAATCAAGAAAGACTGGTCTCTTTTGATTGAAAATAATTAATTTATGTTACAAAAAAATCATTATTTAACAAATGGATATTTTAGTTATTTTAGCACTAACGATAACACTAATGCAAACGTATGTAGATCCAGCACGTGTGCGTTTCGAGACAAAGGACGTTAAGTAATTCAAATACGCGGTAACCTTTTCCATAGTTTTTCGTCCGAAAACTAAATTTAAGAATAAGAATTCTCATTTCAAAATAACAAGTTCAGTATAGAACCCGTTCTTTTACGCTGTTTACAAAGATTTTTGAGAAATCGAATTTTTAAAAGTTTCGATTCGAAAGTCACAGCCATACAAGTTACAGTTTTTTAAACAATAGTCCCCGGAATCTTATATATAAAATTCTTGTGTAACAGTGTTTGTTACCGCACCCCTCCCAAACGGATTGACCGATTCTTATGAAATTTTTTTGTGTATATTTGGTAGGTCTGAGAATAGAGGGTAAACTTAAGAAATTCTACTTAGGGTGCATATTTAGGGTGGCCCTCATACAAATTTTTTTTTATAATAGAATTTTCACAAATACCACTGCATCGATTCACATGGAATTTACACCACGTAGCTTTTATACTAAAGGACATGGTTTAGTCTATGTGACTTTAATTTAGGCTGCATAGTTAGGGTGGCCTTCATACGAAAATATTTTTAAAATAGCATTTTCCCAAAGACCACTGTATCGATTCACAAGGAATTTACATCACGTATCTTTTATATTAAGGGACATGGTTTAGTTAATGAGACTTTTATTTAGGCTGCATATTTAGGGTTGCCCTCATACAAAAATATTTTTAAAATAGCATTTTCCCAAAGACCACTGCATCGATTCACATGGAATTTACACCACGTAGCTTTTATATTAAGAGGCATGGTTTTGTCTATGAAACTTCAATTTAGGGTGGCCCTCATACACATTTTTTTTTTATAATAGCATTTTCTCAAACACCACTATATCGTTTCACATGAAATTTACACCACGTGTCTTTAATATTAAGAGACATAGTTTAGACTATGAGACTTTTATTTAGGCTGCATATTTAGGGTGGCCCACATACAAAAATATTTTTAAAATAGCATTTTCCCAAAGGCCACTGCATCGATTCACATGGAATTTACACCACGTAGCTTTTATATTAAGAGGCATGGTTTAGTCTATAAAACTTCTATTAAGGGTGGCCCTTATACAAATTGTTTATTATAATAGCATTTTCACAAACACCACTATATCGTTTCACATGAAATTTACACCACGTGTCTTTTATATTAAGAGACATAGTTTAGCCTATGAGACTTTTATTTAGGCTGCATATTTAGGGTGGCCCTCATACAAAAATATTTTTAAAATAGCATTTTCCCAAAGACTACTGCATCGATTCACATGGAATTTACACCACGTGGATTTTATAATAAGAGGCATGGTTTAGTCTATAAAACTTCTATTAAGGGTGGCCCTCATACAAATTGTTTTTTATAATAGCATTTTCACAAACACCACTCCATCGTTTCACATGAAATTTACACCACGTGTCTTTTATATTAAGAGACATGGTTTGGTCTATAAAACTTCTATTTAGGATGCATATTTAGGGTGGCCCGGTAAGTCGATTCGCGCCGAATTTACACCACGTAACTTTTATATTAAGAGGCTTAGTTAAGCCTACAAAACTTTTATTTAGGGTGGCCCTCATACAAAATATTTTTAAAATAGCATTTTTACAAAAACCTCTGCATCGATTCACATGGAATTTACACCACGTATCTGTTATATTAAGAGGCGCAGATATGACCGTGCAGTACCACGTCTTCCACATAAGAAAAGACCAAAATTTGTGATGAAGATGAATGAGACTAGATACATATGTATATAAAAAGTACGGGCAAAAAGAAGTTTCAATGAGAAAATGGGTGGTGCCACACCTTCCATATTCGAATAAAACAACATTTTGTATATATCAGCAATTACTTGATGCAGATGATTGAGACTTCGTAATTATGTAAAACACAAAAGCTATAATAAATTAAACTCATCGCACCACCTAGCAGTAAGGCCAGAACAACGTCTGCCAAGTCAGCTATACTATACTATATGTAAAAGAGTAGGGACAGAAGTTGATTTCGCTTTAAAAATGGGCTTTAACATTCCATAGCATGAGTTCATACAGCTTTGCGCCACCTACCGGAAAGGGCAGAACAACGTCTGCCGGGACAGCTGGTTTTTATATAATCATCATCATCATATCATTGTGTAATTTGTCGACTTCTTTTTCAAAGGGCCCACTTCAAAATTTTATGCACAGATTTTGCTATCACAGAACTGAAACTCAACTTAAAACTTATTTTATTACACGCTATTAAGCTTGGAAGCAGCTTAGGCGTTTTCCACATTCAGGTTGTTTCTTTTCTTTTCTTTTCTTTTCTTTTCTTTTATTTTCTTTTCTTTTCTTTTCTTTTCTTTTCTTTTCTTTTCTTTTCTTTTCTTTTCTTTTCTTTTCTTTTCTTTTCTTTTCTTTTCTTTTCTTTTCTTTTCTTTTCTTTTCTTTTCTTTTCTTTTCTTTTCTTTTCTTTTCTTTTCTTTTCTTTTCTTTTCTTTTGTCTAATCATTAACAGTTGTGTTAATTTTTTTCAGTGCAGTCGATATTATTTGCAAGAACCATTTAAGCTTATTAATTGCCCCTATCCAAATCGAATTGCCTTGAAACACCGTCAATACGTAGTAGGTTTTTGATTAGGTACGAGCACCCCTTCCTTAAAGAATATCATTTATGCTTCAACTTCAGTTTATGGTTGGCCTTTTAGTTGGCATACAATCCAATGCAAGTAATCAAATGACACTCACAGACATCTTGAGCTTACAGACTTTTATGTGGATCTCTTTCACCTAGGTACCACCTTATCCAAAGTTTACGATTTTATTGTACATAATTGTATGAAAAAGCAAAAATAAAATCGCAAATTTAACAAATAAAATTATTGTTGCTATGTATACATTAGGGGTGGCAATCCCGGGATCCCGGGATCCTCTATATATAGGCTTGAGTAATCTCGGGATTATAAAGAGACAATCCCGGGATTTTCGGGATTAGAAAAAAATTTTATATTATATAATAAATTTCTTTTGTATGACATATTTACGTACAAAATCTGCAAAATAATTGTTTTCAATACATTTGATGTGCATGAAACATTATTGCATCAACCTGCAAAATGCATTTCAATTGTGTCTGAACCTTAAATTAAGTAAAAATATTTTTTTTTTATTGTAGCATATCTTTTTTAATACTTTGACTAATTTTAAGAGTTTTTTACTAAGTGCGATATGTATTGAAAATTGATAGTTCAGGAGAAAAATGATAAAATGTGAAATTTAAACTAAAATTATTTTTATCAATAACGGAAATACTAAAAATGCAATAGAAAAACAACATAAATGAAACATATCTATTTTAAATAATACTTAATATACAAATCTGCAACAAAAAATATAGGTTTGTCTTCAAAAAAAAAAACCACAGCCGACCTTGATTTGACATTGAAATTTTGACCCATACCTAGACCTACCAAAATTTAAGTTCTAAGATATAAATAATTAAACTTTGGTCTGAAGCTTTTTTTCTGAAATCAGCTTCTAAAGATTTTGACAACTTAAATGAAAATGGTGCGTCTACTGAGAGCGAGTCAGGTGCCACTAAATGCCATCACTATCACATTTGAAAAGGTGATAAAGTATTAATCAAGCACAAAGTGTGGTACACAAATTTTTAAATGTAAAAATAAAATTGATTAATAAAATTGATAGTTTGGACATAAATGCTTGATTATCCTCTATCATCTCCTTTTAATAGTGACTATCTTCTACTAGCCAAACTTAGTAAATGTGATTTAGATGTATTAACACTCGAAGTGTTCTAATTCAATTTTTAAGCTATTATTTTTTCTATTATTTTGCGTTCTTATTCTTCATTGATACGCTGTGAAATAAAGCAATTTTAATTTTATATATGCAATAGTATAAACATCTTGTTTTTTTCTTTTCTTGTAGTTTTGTATGCATTTACCAGAACTATCAATCCCGGGATTGGAAACTTCGATCCCAAAAATCTCGAAACTCAAAAAAGCTCCGGGATTGGGTACATTTTGAAATGAAAAAATAGAGCTACTTCGTGGTAGAACAATTTTTGAAAAAAAAAAGTTTAATTCGCACATAGCGACTTGGTGAATAAATCAGAACTATTATACCTTAATTGGTTTTATGTAGGTTTTCTTAGCTGATCTACAATTTCGAACTGATACAAATAAGTGTCCGACCAATAAGAAGCGAGTTTTATACTGGCAGGAGATTAAAGACACAGAAGAAGATTATCTTGTGATACTAGTAGTATAAATATGAAAGCATGGATGTTTTTTCACGCCATAGCAGCTGAATAGATTCCGATAATGGATTAGAGCACAAATAAATTCGCATTTGCAATTATTGATATCGATATGAAATGGAATACTTATAGGTGAGAAGCTATGGCAGATATATATGAGAAAAATGTAACGGAATTTGCATCAAGATCCACGTTTTCTGGCCCGCAGGTTTCAGCTTGTGAACCCTGTGCAGAGGCGTCCGTGGGACATTTAGCTGGGCCGAAAATAGCAACGCACTATAACATTTTTACATTCAAATGGCGGATGGAAGTTGTGCTGAACGTGGAATCTTTGAGTGTATTATTATAAAAAATCGATAAATATATATCATTTGAAAAGATATATACATCTCACATAGTTTTGACTAAAGTGTAGGGTACCATATTCTGAACATTAAAAGACCAATTTAAAATAGAGATTAGTTATTTTTGCCAGAGTACGAAAAAGAACTTAAAAATTTTTTTCAGTGTTCACATTCCAATCTTAGTAACATGAGTTCGCTAAATTCCCTTAACCAAATCGAATTACCCTAAAACACCGCCAATTTCAAAGTAGGTTCTTAAATAAGAGCATCACTTCCTCAAACCAAATTAGTTATGTTTCAACTTCAGTTTGGCATTGGCCTTCTTATAGGCATTCAATTTAATATAATTCATGAGGTACTAACCGCACCGATAAACGCTGGAAACGACTTAGAACTCGAGACTCGCTCGCTGTTTGATAAGCCCGATCGTTCAATGAATGAAGACGCCGCTGACGATGAAAATGAATTAAGTGATTTATTTACCAATCCTGAAATGGGTCCTTACTTCGAGGGTGATATATTGATTCCAGACGTTCAGACGTACGCCGCAAAACAAATAAGAACATGGCCTAATGGCGTAATACCGATTAAGATTAGCAAAAATTTCACAAAAACTCAAACGAAAATGATACGATTAGCAGTAAATGAATTGACTTCAAAAACATGCTTACGATTTCCTATTCGCACTAAAGAGAAAGACTATGTATTTATCCATGGCACGGAACCTGGATGCCACTCAAACATAGGCCATGTGGGTGGAAAACAGAAAGTAAATTATTCTGAACGTTGCTTGAGAAAACTTGGTACAATAGTACACGAACTATTGCATTCTGCGGGCTATAAGCACGAACATTCTCGTAACGACCGTGATGATAAAGTGGAAATTATATGGGATAACATAATAGAAAATCGCAAGAAGAATTTTGTCAAGGTATTAACCAAAATTGACCCTAGTGTAGACTTAACATATGACTACTTCAGTGTTATGCATTACCCACGGATTTCCTTTCCCATCGACAGAACCAAGCCAACTATAAAGCCGTTGGTAAGTAAAATAGTTAACATCTTGATGCATTGAAGTAAATTCTATTATTCTCTCTTCCAGCAAGATGTAAAAGGTCCTATATTAATGGGCCAACGTATTGGCTTGTCCCCAATGGATATAAAAAAAGTCAGAGCAAAATATCAGTGTGACAACAAAAAAGAGGAGAAAGGAACTAATAAAGTCAAAGACGATAATGGAACTAATGTACATTTTGAGCTGAGAGCAAAAACATTTTGGTTGGAGTTCAACTTCACCTCACACAATGAAGAAAAAACTTATTTCAAAATGATTGACCTATTAAGGCCAAATTCCACAAAATCAAATGCTTAAGCCAAAAACTGTAAGTAATAGAAATAACTCTACGTAGGTTTGAAACTTGAATGTAATTTTCAGGTGGTTGAGGAATAAAGCGTGAAACTTTTTTTCTCATTAATTTGTATAATAAATTGATAATTTATGTAGACAGCATACATACAGTTTTTGTTTAAGTGACCCTTAAATATTTTACAGTGAAGCCGTTTTAAATATTTTTTGTTTTTATTATGGACTCAAACCAAATACAGGCGTTTAATTGCCCTTCGTTTATTTGTATTTCCTGCATAAATGACCGAAAATTTTCGCTTATCCTTTTAATGGAATCCTGATTAACCAACTTTCTCGCTTAGATGAAAATAATGATTTCGTCAAAGTGGAAAATATGTACCGAATACCCAAAGCGTGTGAATACTACAAAATCATTGGACTAAATTCAATATTGATCACACCGTATCATTGCAAGGGTCAACATTTCTTTTAAAAGTTGCGTATTTTCAAATTGGTAAGCCCTTAAATTAAATGAATTCCCGTATAATTGAATCCAAGCGATAACATTTTTCAATAAGTCGATTAAGCGGAGTCTATTGTCATCGTTAGAAAATTTAAAAAAAAATATATTGCCATTCACAATAAATTCCTATAAGCTGTTGTTTTCTTGTATCTTTATTAAAAAATTATTAAGATTTAAGTTCAGACATTTCATTGGTGGCCAAATTTGATTTGTGAAACGATAAAATAAAGAAATTGCAAATATAAATTTTAATTAATAAAATTCAATGAAATTGCAAAACTTTTGTTTTCTTTGTTAATAACTTTTGAGCAAGATATTGTGTTTTAAATTAGTTAAGGATTATTTTTGGGGGTCGAATCATTATTGCACTATAATTCTTCAAAAGTTATGGAAAATTAGGAATCAATCATTAAAATGATTGAAAAACCATGTAATGGTCTTTGATGAAGATTTTTGGAATTTCCTTATCCGCTATACCTGCAATTTTGTTTATTTAGTAAACTGCTAAAGTGGAAATGCGTTTCGTCTGGCATCATTAGCTTTGCAAAAATGTTTTCATCATGCTAAATGAGATCCATGGTAACACTGCTCTATTGTGTTCCAAGCGCAATGCGAGTTCTACATGATTTAGTTTTTGGACTAGCTGAATTTTGTACGGGACGATGAAGAAGTTTCTCTTAAAATTCACCCAAGAGTGTGGTCAAAAAGATGCAATTGAGCAGAGCGTCTTATCGTTGATTTTTAGCACAACACCCTAATGTTCGATCAAACTGCCATTTTGAGATCAGCCCGTACGTATTGCATCAGTCACAAACTCGGCAAAATTTCCAACAGCAAACAAATGGTTGTACCCGTTGGAGCAGTTCTTCACCATAAAATCTTCGGTATGCACAGGTTGAGTATCATTTGAAGAATGATTATTTTCTTAGTTCTTTGTGAAATTATGCAGCGTTTCAAGTTTCATCTGTGAAATAGAAATAAAAGATGATAATACGCAAACAAGTTGAAGTTTTTTTAAATCATCCAGTATCAACTCGGCGAAAAAAGTTGTTAGAATAGAAAATCTTTTTAATTTCTTATCTCTTATGTGATAAATGATATTTTGAGTAGAACTTGAAAATTAACGTGAACTTTAAGTTTAAATTTTTATTTTTTAATTTGTACAACAAAACCATAAAATATTGTATGAAATTTTAAATGTGATTTCTGTAAAAATACTAGATATCCAGATTTCATTTTGGCTTCGATACATTTTTTTCCTTTTTGTGCAAATTTGAAAGGAAAAAAATCTCAAAAGAAGTCAACATTTTCTAGAGTTTATTATTGTGTATCAGATTATAAAAAGTTTTAAATAAAAAAAAGCATTAAAAAATGCAATGGTATTCGTATGCGTATCGAAAGGATTTTGTAGTTCAATGAAAGAGCGTTCTGATGCCGCCGTCGGCAACTTAATATAAAGTAGTAAAGTATAAATACTTAAATTGTGCGGAATGGAAATGAACTTCTATGGAACTTAAATTTAAGCCATACTTAACATACATTGTAGATTTAAACGGAATATTATGTACATGAGGAGTATGCTCAACCTTATTCCAATATTTTCGCCTACAGACTAGAAAGCCTTATTAGTTTATTAGAAGTACCACGCAGTGATGGCATTTTCGGTAAATTTGTACTTTTTTCAGTAAATTTGCATCCTGAAAGATCGTCGTCAGTACATTCGACAAGTTATCAGTACATTCGGTACATCTGGCACATTTTCCGTACATTTTCGGTACATACTTATTTATAAAAACTATTATTGTTTTTTGTAAATTTTGGAGAGATCTGCGTAGAAACCAGCAGTTATGGTCAAAAACTAAATTTAGGAATAATTCAAATTTTCATTTTAAAATAACATATAACACGTCTATAACCAGTTCTTTTACTCTGTTTACAAAGATTTTTGATGAATCAAATCTTCAAATCTTCGGGAATTGAAAGTCACAGCCATAAAAGTTTTTCTAATAATAGTCCCTGGAATTTTGGTTCAATGTAATATAATATCATGTTAAACTTAGAGATGTAGCCGATTAAAATTAATACTAGTACCTTTACAATGAGATGCATGTAATACGAGGATTTATATAATAGTTCTCAACCACCAATGCTTAGAATTTTGGTTCGAAGCAGTGTGTAACTTTTCGACTTCTTTTGCAAAGGGAAATACCTTATATTTTAGAGGCCCGACAACAAAACTGCATACACAGATTTTGCTATCACAGAACTGAAACTCAACTTAAAACTTTTTATTGCACATCCAGGCTGTTTTCTTTTCTTTTCGCTTCTTTTCTTTTCTTTTCTTTTCTTTTCTTTTCTTTTCTTTTCTTTTCTTTTCATATTTTTTTTTTCTTTTGCCGAATCAATAACAGTTATGTGTTAATTTTTTTCAGTGCAGTGGATATTTTTTGCAAGAACCATTTAAGTTTATTAATTACCCTTATCTAAATCAAATTGCTTTGAAACACCGTCAATACGTAGTAGGTTTTCAATTAAGCACGTGGACTTTCTTGAGTATAATTATTTGGTTTACAATTTCTATCTGATGCATATAATTGTCCGACCAAGGTTTTTTACAACGCTGGAAAGACATTTGTACCGGCAGAAGATAACTTTTTTTGGTTGGAACTTTTTTTGTCATCTTCCGTACACGAATGTATGCATCCGTTTCTTTTCATTAGCCTACATTCATGAACGAGTGGAAGCAACATTTTTTCTATCGTTTTTATTCATTCCTACTTGTGCGTTATGATCAGCGTTCCTGTACGCTTGTACCTACATATATGTGCAAATCCGCCAGAATTTCAGCCATAGTTTCTCTTTATATGTAACTTTTCGTGTTTTTTTTTTTAACTTAAATGCAATTTTAACTATGTCTCCCTTTGAGTTTTAATTGTTCCTCCTTGAATAATAATTCAAAATAGTCTTAACTTCAAGAAAAACCATAAATAAAAAAAATCGAAATTGTCATCTTAGCTCGACCATGACTTCGATTTTTTTTTTTTTTTTTTTTTTTTGAGCACTCTCTTCAATTATGGTTTTTCTTGAAGTTAAGACTATTTTGAATTATTATTCAAGGAGGAATAATTAAAATTCAAAGGGAGACATAGTTAAAATTGCATTTTAGTTAAAAAAAAAAACATGAAAAGTTACATATAAAGTTAAATAAATAAATAGCTATTTGAATTTTAATTGAACAACTTTGAATATTAATTCAAGGCAGCCTTTGCTTCAAGAAAAACTACGGCTGAAATATGTACTCAAAAAAAAAAAAAAAATGAAGCCAGCTAAAAGGCTAATTCTGGCGGATTTGCACATATACGTGCAGTATAATGTATTTAGTGTCTCGTGTGCTTCAAATGTTGGGCACTGGGTTAAATGCGAAATTTTACCATGCAAATATTATTCAAGTTTATTCAAAAAACATTCAATGTATCAAATAAAGGAAAACGACTCATGAAAAATGCATATTTTCAGTGATTTTTAATCTTTTGAAGTGCATGTTTCGTCTACTTTACGTACCAGCAAAGAAAAAAAAGTCGCTATTTTTAAAGATGTCTGTTAAAATAAAAAAAAGTTCCACTTCCAGATGGATTTTTTTCATAAATATGATTCATGGAATTATGATCGATGGAAAAATTGTTCACTTGCTTTTATTCTTTTGGGGATTCCACTCGCTGTTGAAAAAAATAACAGATACTTACATACGTGTGCGGTGCAATAAAGATCGATTTTCAAACTTACACTCATGCACATGGGCGAATGTAAACATTTTTTTGGATGTTCCTTCCTCAACCACTTCTTAAAGGCAGAGCGGATTTTGATGAAAATGGGTCGATAGCATAGCTGGGCACCGTTAATCAAATAGTTATCTTCGTTAATTGCTAATCCGTTACTAAAAAAGTTATTTTCGTTACATGTTAAAGCGTTATATTTTGGAAGATTGAACGCAAGTTAACGTGAATTGTTAACTCGTGATAAAAATTACATTTTTTATGAATACCCGTTCCCCGAGGAATGCCGCATCGTTGAACAAGTATTTTGATTTCATGTCTAGTCACATTTTGACAAGATTTTAAGCTTTACTCTTTAAAGATTTGTGGCGCTAAGGTATTTCTTTAGACTGAGTGACAGAATTGAAAAAGTCTACTGCATCCAGTCGATTGCCATAGGTTTCTAGCCATGCGGCGCAGTGCGTGCGGTATCTTTTGAGTCGAAATGTTAACTTCGTTAATTTGCGATTAACGTATTAACGAGTTAATGCCCCGCTATGGTCGAAAGATAGAGCAGGTTTCGTATTTGAACATAGTTACTTTTTATTCCAGAAAAATTCAAAGTTTTTCAAGATCCAAGTTGCTTCAAATTACGTTTTTAAATAAAAACAAACATAATGCAGCCGCATTGTTCCTGTTTTATTCAGTTAAGTACTGTCATAGATACAAACATAAAAAACTACTCAATCGAAAGTTAAGAGTGCTTATGTGTTACTTTTATTTTTGATTTTTCTAGAACTTCAGGCATATTTTTAAATGAATCACAATAAAAAAAAAATAGCAATAGTAAAGCAATGCTGTTAAAAAATAAATATTGCAATTATTAAATCAAGTTATGGCACATGAATGTAGTTTCGCTCCAAGTTTCGGTTATAAAATCTAGACATCATTCGTGATATGTTTATCTGAAACGTGCTTCGCCGAGTCGATTACAAAGGGTATTCGTCAGCTGATGCCTGTACGGGTACATCCGGATGTTTGTATCCCATTTTGTCTAGTATTGAATAAAATTCATTTTTGCGACGAATCACGTTCTTTTTTCATTCACTGACTGCAAAATTCTTCTTGTGGCCTTTAAATTTGGATGTTGTGCTGTATGTAAGATTTGGCAACAATGATACTCTGTGGGAAAGGAAAAAATCTGTAAAGACTACTGGACCAAAGTCTGAAATTCGATATTATGTGCGTTAAAAGGACAAATTGAAATTATAATTGAGCTAATTTTTACTAGAATACAAAACAAAATTAAAAATGTTTCTCAGTGTCTACATTCCAATCTTAGTACTATGAGTTTCCTAAGTTTCCTTAACCAAATCGAATTACTTTAAAACACCGCCAAATTCAAAGTTGGTTTTTAAATAAGAGCATCACTTCCTTAAACCAAATCAGTTATGTTTCAACTTCAGTTTGGTATTGGCCATCTTATAGGTATTCAATTCAATATAATTCATAAAGTATTAAACGCACCGATAAACGCCGAAAATGACTTAGAACTCGATTATTATGCAGGTGAGGATCGCTCGCCGTTTGGTAAGCCCGATCGTGCAATGAATGAAGCAGCCGCTTACGGTGAAAATGAGTTAGATAATTTATTTATCAACCCTGAGGAGATGGGTCCTCACGTGGAGGGTGATATGTTGAGTCCAGGCGAACTTATGTTCAAAAAAGACCCTCATTTAATCAACCATCCTAAACCAAAGTTATGGCTCAATGGCGTAGTACCGGTCTTAATAGACCCGAATTTCACACATAATCAAACGGAAATGATACGATCTGCAATAAATGAATTGACTACAAAAACATGCATACGATTTCCAATTCGCACTGTAGAGAAAGACTATGTACATATAATTAGAAATGAATCCGGCTGTTTCTCAAGTGTAGGCTATCGGGGTGGTGAACAGATTGTTAATTTGTATGCGACCTGTTTCAATAAAGTTGGTGTAATAATGCACGAACTATTGCAATCTGTGGGTTTTTATCACGAGCAGGCTCGTAACGACCGTGACGATCATGTGCAAATTATGTGGGAAAACATACCAAAAGATAGTGTGTATGATTTTGCCAAGTCAAAACATAAAATTGATCCTAAAGTAGATTTGACATATGACTACGGCAGTGTTATGCATTACACGCGTTGGGCATTTGCCATCAACATGCAAAAGGACTCTATAAATCCGTTGGTAAGTAAATTAGTTAACATCTTGATGTATTATCTCTCTGCCAACATGAATATACAGCTCCTTTGAGAATGGGCCAACGTGCTGGCTTGTCTCCAATGGATATAAAAAAGCCAATGCAAAATATCAGTGTGACAATAAGAAATAGGATAATGGAACTAATAAAGTCAAAGTGGATAATGGAACTAATGTACATTTTGAACTGAAAGCAAAAACATTTTGGTTGGA
This sequence comes from Tricholauxania praeusta, assembly GCA_949775025.1. Classification (NCBI taxonomy): domain Eukaryota; kingdom Metazoa; phylum Arthropoda; class Insecta; order Diptera; family Lauxaniidae; genus Tricholauxania; species Tricholauxania praeusta. The sequence continues at coordinate 158,292,743 of OX459029.1, forward strand.
GTTCAACTTTACCTCACACAATGTAGAAAAAACCTATTTTAAAATGATTGACCTATTAAGGCCGAATTCTACGAAACCAAATGCTTAAGCCAAAAACTATAATTAATAGAAATGACTTTACCGTAGGTTCGAAACATGAATGTACTTTTCAGGTGGTTGAGGAATAAAGCGGGAAACATTTTTCACATTATTTTTGTATAATAAATTGATAATTAATGTAGACAGCATACATACAGTTTTTGCTTAAGTGACCCTTAAATATTTTACAGTGAAGCAGCTTTGAATACTTTTTTTATTATGGACTCAAACCAAAGACAGACAGTACAACTGCGTTTAATTGACCTTCGTTTATTTGAGTTTCCTGCATAAATGATCGAAGATATTCACTTATCCTTTTAATTGAATCCTGATTTACCCACTTCTCGCTTAGATGAAGAAAACAATTTCGTCAAAGTGGAAAATATGTACCGAATACCCAAAGAATGTGAAAACTACAAAATCATCGTACTAAATGCAACATTGATCACAACGTAGCATTGCAAGGATCAAAGCATATGACCCATTTCTTTTAAAAAATACGTAAGTCCAAATTACAAAAACTTAAAGTTTAATAAATTCCCGTATAATTGAATCCAAACCTTAGCATTTTTCACTAATTCGATTAAGCGAAGTCTACTGTCATTGTCAGAAAATTAAAAAATAAAAAAATATTGCCATTCAAAATAAATTCCTATAAACTGTTGTTTTGTTGTATCTTTATTAAAAAATGCAGTGAAATTTACAAAATGTAATTCTTTCAAACACATTTGAGGGCTAAGATTTAATTTCAAGCATTTCATTGGTGGCCAAATTTGATTTTTGAAACGATAAAAATAAATAAATTGCAATTATAAAGTTTAATTAATAAAGTTCAGTGAAATTGCAGAATTGTTGTTTTTTCTGTTAATAACTTTTTTTGACTAAGTTATTTAATTAATTAATGTTTCTTAAGTAGAAAATAAAACGTTACAAAAATAAGTTATCGTACAATATACAGACATATGGTGCATTTACCTTAATTCTAGAACATTATCATACTATTTATAAACTTATCACAGATATTGGGTGAGAACTTACTGCTATGAAATTAATTATATAATTTAATTTAACTATATAATTTGCCTAAGGTAAACTGTGGTTAAATAATTTTAATTTAATATTATTCAGGTAGCAATGGCGTCTTTTCCTTGTAAAAAAGATGGATTGCATTTTGCTTGCATTTAATTTAATTTTCCATTTTGTAAAATATTCAGCAATGTTGTCTGACGCACCTTGTGAGTTGTAGGACACAATACCGTGACCAATCTCGTGCGAATATAGAATACCAATGCTGATTCCGCTGCATGAGCCCAGTCTGCTTTGCTGTTGCTGTTGCTGTTGTCTGGCGTGAACCAACAACCAGATGATCTTTGCTAAGAAAAGGGCATTGTGATTCAACATAATTAAAATTTGCTTGAGCACTAGTCACGATGGTAGTAGAACGCGAGCTTTGGCGATTGTACTTCTCTTGCATTTCAAACCACGAGAAAATAGTTCAGTTTTTACTTCGTCGGAACTTTCATTTTTCAGCCCATCGAGAACGACTTTAAACGATCGATCGCTTTTAAGATCGTGTGTAAAAAATTGACATGCGGTCTTATTCAACATTTCTTTAATTTTATTAAACACTTCAATTGATTCACTAAGAATTCTTACACCAATAGATATTTTTTTAATGAAAAATGCGTTTACACTTTTCTCCAACAAAAGATCTTTGATAGTGTCACTTTTTTGCACCAAAACTTTAACAGGAGGAATCACAACCTTCGTAGTTTTTTTATCTTCCGAACTACTCATGAATTTCATCGTCAGCTAGGGCAACCAATAATTTTGTCTTTTTTATAAATATTTAATTTACTTTTATCCATAATTTTTGGATTCTTAGATGCCGACATTTCGTCTTCATCATATGAAGGCGCAACCCGTTTCAAAATGTTTTTTAAAAAATAAACTCTACACTGGTGTTTTAAGATTAGTCCAAGAGCAAACACGTCCGACTCAAGCCAAAGCAAAGAGCGAATGCTGTGACCAAGTTATTGTGTTTTAAATTAGCTAAGGATTTTAACCAAAAAAAAAAAATGTTTTTGGGGGAAATATTAGACTATTTAATAGTTTGTATCGGCGTTAGTCGAATCATTATTGCGCTACAATTCTCCAAATAAAATAAATCACCCAGTATCAACTCGACGAAAAAAGTTGTTAGAATAGAAAATCTTTTTAATTCCTTATCTCTTATGTGATAAATGATATTTTGAGTAAAACTTTAAAATTGACGAGAACTTTACGTTTAAATTTTTATTTTTTACTTTGTACAACAAAACCATAAAATATTGTATCAAATTTTAAATGTGATTTCTGTATAAAATACTAGACATTAAGATACCATTTTGGCTTTGATAAAAAAATTCAAAATAATTCAACATTTTCTAGAGCTTATTATTGTTAATGTGATTATAAAAAGTTTAAAATGAAAAAAAAAGTATTAAAAAATGCAATGGTATTCGTATGCGTATCGAAAGGATTTTGTAGTTCAATGAAAGAGCGTTCTGATGCCGCCGTCGGCAACTTAAATCGTTTTTACTTTAATTGTGCAGAATAGAAATTAACTTCTATGAAATTTAAATAATAAATTTTATTTAAAATGGTCAATTTGGGAAAAAGTTTTATTAAGTCGCCAATACTACAAAAATTAATAATAATTTTTTTTTGTCGGTGATAAAATGTTTTTTTTTTTTGGGTCAGCAATACTGAAATAGTGAAGAAGAAGTTGTTGATTTTTTTCAAGGTAATTTTTTCTTTTGTCTTATCATTAACAGCTATGTTTTAGTTTTTTTCAGTGAAGTCAATATTATTTGCAAAAACCATTTAAACTTATTAATTGCACTTATCTAAATCAAATTGCCTGGAAACACCGTCAATACGTAGTAGGTTTTCGATTAAGCACGTGGTCTTTCTTGAGTATAGAGTAACTTCGGGTATTATATATGGTCGGGTAATGTGACATGCCATCATATTTCCTTAAATAGGTAAAGCTCGACAATATTTTTTGTCAATATAGCAGTAACGGAAAAAAAGACGTGCTGCAAGGTTTTGTGCGTTCGCATTCACTGTTTTTGGTCTCAGTGTGGTGAAATTGACTTAGCGGTGCAATCTAAATTTAATTTGTGTTCATTTCATGTGTAAATTAAGCCCCAAAATAAAGTAAGTATAAAGCCGAAATACTAAATCTTGTTACTTGAGTGAATGTGAGTTTTTAATTTGCTGCAGTGGCTTTGAATAAAATAATCCAATTTGCTTCACCCAGCAAGGACAGTACCTGTGCTTTTTGCAACATATCCTTCTATAAGGATATAAAGATTCAAACCTGAGTTACTGCCAACATACAAAAATGCCAATATCACAATACCTGAAGTTACTCTAATTACACTAGTTTACAAAATGATTTTTTTTTTCTGTTCCATTGATCTGAGTTTACTTTTCTTATGTAGATTTTCCTGCTGAGTTCGAAAATGAAAATGAAAATTTTTTGAATGGTACAGTTTTCGAGATATTGTGGTTTTTTCACTTTTTCGACTTCTTTTCACTTTGAAGCTCATATCTTGAGCTACAAATGCCCAATTTCATTTTTCTTGACGTCATATTAAAGATAATAAAATGAGAAATAAACGTGTGTAATTATATTTCTTATTAAAGAAGTGGTTCAAAAGATATAGATGAAAATAGACCAGATTTTAAGAAAAATGAAATTTTATATTTGATTCTGTGGCCACGAAAAAATAGAAATAAAATAAAAAAAATAATTTTACTTTTTGCACGTAGAGTTGATACTTTTACGCAAATATTTAAATATTTTACAAGAAAATCGACTGTAAAATAACAACGGTAGAAGCGATTGAATGAATGAATCCAAATACGACATTTTATGAATATATTAATTTTTTCGACAATTTGTTGAGCCTAATGGTTACAAAAAGATTTTTCTCATGTACCTTTGATAAGAGGATACTTTTCTTATGTACTTTTTCCTGCTAAATTCGAAAATGAAAATGAAAATTTTTTGAATGGTACAGTTTTCGAGATATTGTGGTTTTTTCATTTGTTCGACCTCTTCTCACTTTGAAACTCATATCTTGAGCTACAAATGCCCAATTTCCTTTTTCTTGATGTCATATTAAAGATAATAAAATGACAAATAAGCCTGTGTAATTATATTTCTTATTAAAAAAGTGGTTCAAAAGATATAGATGAAAATAGACCAGATTTTAAGAAAGATCAAGCTTCACATTTGATTCTGTGGCCACGAAAAAATAGAAATAAAATAAAAAAAAACAATTTTACTTTTTGCACGTAGAGTTGATACTTTTACGCAAATATTAAAACATTCCACAAGAAAATCGACCGTAAAATAATAACGTTAGAAGCGATTGAATGAATAAGTCTAAGTCCCACATTTTTTGATCATATAAATTTTTTCGACAATTTGTTGAGTTTAATCGCTGCAATTCTCTATATTGTTTGGTGTTTTCGTATTATTAGAATAAATTTTCTTAAAACCTTCAATAGCCCTGAAAATAAAAATGCACCGGTTACTGTGGAAAAGGAACTATGTCCAAAAAGCCACATTTATTTGCACACGCAAGCACAGGCTAGCACAAACAATCATAATATACGACACAAAGTTATATATATGTATGTACTTAGTTGTGGCTTTTGTTTTGTCTTCTGTTGCTTTTGGGATCCGTTTCTCTAGTAAGGAACCATACGTAGTCTCCCAACATTGCTTCATCCCAAAACCCTTGATAGCGCCGCTCAATAGTTTTAATTTGTTAGTGAAATCTCTCACCGTGTTCGTCACTTACGTCACCAAGGTTGTGGGGAAAGAAATTTAAATGCGAATGCAATAAATGGATTTTCAGAGACATATTTACGCCTGATAAAAATAAATTTAATGGTAAAAAATACACTAGAATATTAATAAGAATGAAATGACATTCCGTACCCATCTTTTTGTAGTTCTCCAGCAAATCGGTAATAATTGCCTCGTAGTCAGGGCTTTTATGGTTCCCAAGAAAACTAGTAACAATCAGCTGAAATGAATTCCAGACCACGTTTTTAACCGACGTCAAATATATTGGAAAATCTGTGCTTTTCATCAATTTTCTTATGTCTGGACCATCGAAGACGCCTTCCTTAATTTTAGTTATAGACAGCTTAGGAAAAAGAGTTTTCAAGTAAGTGAAAGCTTGGCCTTCTACGTTGAGGGCCTTCACAAAATTTTTAATAAGGCCAAGTTTTATATGTAACGCTGGAAGAATTATACTTTCTTTCTTGACAAGTGGAACGTATTTGATGTTGTCTTTGTCCACAGTAATGTTCTCCATTTCTTGTGGAATGTTTTAATTTTTGCGTAAAAGTATCAACTCTACGTGCAAGAAGTAAAACTGTTTTATTTTATTTTATTTCTATTTTTTCGTGGCCACAGAATCAAATGTAAAGTTTGATTTTTCTTAAAATCTGGTATATTTTCATCTATATCTTTTGAACCACTTTCTTAATAAGAAATGTAATTACACACGTTTATTTCTCATTTTATTATCTTTAATATGACGTCAAGAAAAATGAAATTGGGCATTTGTAGCTCAAGATATGAGTTTCAAAGTGAGAAGAGGTCGAACAAGTGAAAAAACCACAATATCTCGAAAACTGTACCATTCAAAAAATTTTCATTTTCATTTTCGAATTCAGCAGGAAAAAGTACATTAGAAAAGTATCCTCTTATCAAAGTTACATGAGAAAAATCTTTTTGTAACGATTAGGCTCAACAAATTGTCGAAAAAATAAATATATTCATAAAATGTCGAATTTGGATTCATTCATTCAATCGCTTCTAACGTTGTTATTTTACAGTCGATTTTCTTGTAAAATGTTTTAATATTTGCGTAAAAGTATCAACTCTACGTGCAAAAAGTAAAATTATTTTTTTTTATTTTATTTCTATTTTTTCGTGGCCACAGAATCAAATGTAAAATTTGATTTTTCTTAAAATCTGGTCTATTTTCATCTATATCTTTTGAATCACTTTTTTAATAAGAAATATAATTACACACGTTTATTTGTCATTTTATTATCTTTAATATGACGTCAAGAAAAATTAAATTGGGCATTTGTAGCTCAAGATATGAGTTTCAAAGTGAAAAGAGGTCGAAAAAATGAAAAAACCACAATATCTCGAAAACTGTACCATTCAAAAAATTTTCATTTTCATTTTCGAACTCAGCAGGAAAATCTACATAAGAAAAGTAACCTCAGATTAGTGGAACATTTTGAGTGTAAACTAGTGTTATTTGATCTACAATTGCCATCTGATGCATATTATTTTCCGACCAATAATAAGAGAGATTTTTTACAACACTGGAAATACATTTGTACCGGCAGGAGATAAGGAACACCGGAGGATAAAACTATCTATTCATAGTAATAGTATAAATGTTAGAGATCGGATGTTCCTTCCTCTACCACGCCTTAATCGCTAACGGTCGTGCGGCGCGGTGCGTGCGGTATCTTTTTGGTCGAAGTGTTAACTTTGCTTATTTACGATTAACGGAAAAACGAGTTAATGCCCAGCTATGGTCGAAAGATAGTGCATGTTCCGTGTTAGAACATAGCTACTTTTTGCTTCAAATTACTTTTTTTTTAAATAGAATCAAAAATGGTGAAGTACGATCTTTTTTCATTCACTGACTGCAAAATTCTTCTTGTGGTTTTTAAATTTGAATGTTGTACTGTATGTAAGATTTGGCAACAAAGATACTCTGTGGGATCGTCCATAGTTTAATTGCATAGAAAAAAAATTGCAAAGACTGCTGGACCAAAGTTTAACCTTGGACATTATGTGCGTTAAAAGAACAAATTGAAATAGTAATTAAGCTTATTTTTACCAGAATACAAAACAGAAACTTAAAATTTTTCTCAGTGCCTTCATTCCAATCTTAGTACTATGAGTTTGCTCAGTTTCCTTAACCAAATCGAATTACTTTAAAACACCGCCAAATTCAAAGTAGGTTTTTATTTAAGAGCATCACTTCCTCAAACTAAATCAGTTATGTTTCAACTTCAGTTTGGTATTGGCCTTCTTATAGGCTTTCAATTCAATATAATTCATAAAGTATTGAACGCACCGATAAACGCTGGAAATGACTTAGAACTCGAGACTCGCTCGCTGTTTGATAAGCCCGATCGTGCAATTAATGAAGCAGCTGGATACGGTGAAAATGAGTTAGATAATTTATTTATTAAACCTGAGATGAGTCCTCACTTCGAGGGTGATATGGGGCTTCCAGGCGAACTAATGTTCAAAAAAGACCCTCACATACTCAACTATCCTAGACCAAAATCATGGCCTAATGGCGTAGTACCGATCTTAATAGACCCGAATTTCACACAAAGTCAAACGGAACAAATTGGATTAGCACTTAATGAATTGACTACAAAAACATGCTTACGATTTCCAATTCGCACTATAGAGAAGGACTATGTACATATAATTAGAAATGAATCCAGCTGTTATTCAAATGTTGGCCATCTGGGTGGTAAACAGGTTCTTCATTTCAATAAATTCTGCTTCGGTAAAATTGGTAGAATGGTACACGAATTATTGCATTCTGTGGGTTTTCTTCACGAGCATGCTCGTAACGACCGTGACGATTATGTGAAAATTATGTGGGAAAACATACCAAAATCAGGTGTGATAAATTTTGCCAAGTCAAAACATAAAATTAAGCCTAAAGTAGATTTAACATATGACTATGCCAGTATTATGCATTACCCACGGAATGCTTTTGCCATCGACATAACCAAGGACTCTCTAACGCCGTTGGTTAGCAAAATAGTTAACATATTGATGTATTGAAGTAAAGTCTATTATTTTCTCTTCCAGCACGAAGTGACAGGTCCATTAACAATGGGCCAACGAACTGGTTTGTCTCCAATGGATGTAAAAAAAGTCAATGCAAAATATCAGTGTGACAATAAAAAAGAGGATAATGGAACTAATGTACATTTTGAGCTGAGAGCAAAAACATTTTGGTTGGAGTTCAACTTCACCTCACACAATGAAGAAAAAACATATTTTAAAATGATTGACCTATTAAGGCCGAATTCCACGAAATCAAATTCTTAAGCTAAAAACTGTAAGTAATAGAAATGACTCTACGTAGGTTCGAAACATGAATGTACTTTTCAGGTGTTTGAAGAATAAAACTTGAAACTTTTTTCACATTATTTTTGTATAATGAATTGATAATTAATTTCGCGCTTTTTTCCTCCAACCCCGAGGCGAACATTTTCGAGTTCGCACATACTATGTAGACAGCATACATACAGTTCTTGCTTAAGTGACCCTTAAATATTTCACAGTGGAGCGGCTTTGTATATTTTTTTTATTATGGACTCAAACCAAAGACAGACAGAGCAATTGCGCTTAATTGACCTTTTAATTGAATCCTGATTTACCGACTTTCTCGCTTAGAGGAAAAGAACAATTTCGACAGAGTGGAAAATATATACCAAATATATATGCATGCCCTTGTAATTGAGCATTGGCAAAAAGCGGGTGAAAACATCGAATGCATTTGTACTAAATGCAACATTGATCACACCGTAGTATAAGGCAATCTGATTACACGGGTCAAAGCATATGACCCTTTTCTCTTAAAAGTTGCATAAGTCGAAATTGGTAAGACTTAAAGTTAAATAAATTCCCGTATAATTGAATCCAAACGTTAGCATTTTTTACATATTCGAATAAGCGGTGTCTACTGTCATTGTCAGAAAAAAAAAAAATATTGTAATTTAAAATAAATTCCTATAAGCTGTTGTTTTTTTGTATCTTTATTAAGAAATGCAGTGAAATTTACAAAATTTAATTCTTTCAAACACATTTGAGGGATAAGATTTAAATTCAGGCATTTCATTGGTGACCAAATTTGATTTTTGAAACGATGAAAATAAATAAATTGCAAACATAAATTTTAATGAATAAAATTAATTGAAATTGCAAAACTGTTGTTTTTTCTATAATTTAAAACTGTTTAAACTGTTGTTAATTCTATAAATGTTATGAAAAATTAGGAATCAATTTTAAAAATAAATTTTTTTTTAATGGTCTGTTGCATCATCTTGCTGAATCCATATATTGGTGTTTGGTGGTAAATACGGAAATAAAAAAAATCATGTGTGCTGTTCACACGTGGTAGAAGTGAAACCTTCAGAAAACTAAGTTGCATTAGAATGAGATGAAATTTTTTTATTAAAATGATGAAAATAAAATAAAAATGGCGAATCTTTTAAAAAATATGCATCACAAAATAAAAGTTTCCAGACCACAAGAAGATAACACGAAGTTCTTTTTCCTTTGCTTTTTCTCATCAAATATCAAGCTCCATTGAAGGGAATTACTTACTTACATTACGCACATATACACTTATTTTTTATTGTTGCTTTTCATATGTTAATAACAACAACACTCAATGGGGAGACGTTTTGTTGTTCTCCTCACCACGACATAGCTTTTGCAGTTGATCAGTGCAATGCTTGAAGAAATAGAAAAAATTAGGAAATCTTGCCATGCTTATATCTCTATTCATGGTCCACCGATCTCGAAGCTGATAATTTTTGAGTATTCTGCTCGATGAGTACTTTAATTTGATATATCATTCATTTCTGTAGCTATTGTAGATCCCAACCTTACCTTCGATGAAAAAACTATACTAAGTGAAGGCACCTACGGCTAAAAGAAATAGTGTCGTTTTGCATATACACACCTGATTTCAAATCACTCCGTTGCTAAGGAAGTTTCTCTTCAAAAACTTTAGAGCATTACCCTATAACGTTCTTCATTTAATATTAGGCTTTTAACTCGATGATTTTCGAAAAAAAAAATAAAAAAATTTGCGGAAATGCCATAGCAAGTATACAGTAACACAATTTGGGTGTAATGGTCTTTGATGAAGATTTTTGGAATTTGGAAATGCGTTTCGTCGGTCATCATTAAATTTGCAAAAAAGTTTCCATCATGCTTAATGAGATCTATGGTAAGAAATAGAAATTTAAGATGATAATTCGCAAAGTTAGTTAAAGTTTTTATAAATCACCCAGGATCAACTCGACGAAAAAAGTTGTTAGAATAGAAAATATTTTTAATTCCTTATCTCTTATGTGATAAATGATATTTTGTTTAAAGTTAAAAATAGTAGATATTCAGATCTCATTTAGGCTTTGATATATTTTTGTTGCTTTTTGTGCAAATTTGCAAAGAAAAAATCTCAAAATAAGTCAAGATTTTCTAGATCTTATTATTGAAAATCTGATTATAAAAAGTTTGAAATGAAAAAAAAAAAAAAAAGTATTAAAAAATCCAATGGTATTCGTATGCGTATCGAAGGGATTTTGTAGTTCAATGAAAGAGCGTTCTGATGCCGCAGTCGGCAACTTAAATCATTTATACTTTAATTGTGCGGAACGGAAATGAACTTCTATGGAAATTAAATTTAAACCATACTAAGCATACATTGTAGATTTCAACGGAATATTATGTACATGCGGATTATGCTCTACCTTCCCAATGTGCACACAAAAAGGACGCGAATTCGTTTGTGCGCATTCTGTTTTTTGCAAGTAAAACGAATTCGTTTCGAATTCGTAACGGACTTCAAATACGAATTCGTTTCGAATTTTGTTTTTTGTAAGTAAAACGAATTCGTTTCGAATTCGTAACGGACTTCAAATATGAATTCGAAACAGATCATAAAACAGATCAAATTTTTATGGAAAAATTTGAAAATTTTGTTCCGGAAAAATTTTCGAAAAAAAATTTTCAAAAAAAAATTGTATTCTTAATCGAATTAGAAATGTTTAAAAAGTCGAAAAAAACAAATATTTTTTTCCAAAATTTTCAATTTTTTCCAAAATAATTTGAGCTAAAAATTTTTTGAGTCGCTTAAGACATTAATTTTTTTTTTATGAACAAAAAACGAGTTCGAAACTGATCCGGTTTATGAACAAAAAGCGAATTCGAAACGAATTCGTAGTTGAAGTCTTGAAACACCGTCAATACGTAGTAGGTTTTCGATAAAGCACGTGGTCTTTCTTGAGTATAGAGTAACTTCGGGTATTATATATGGTCGGGTAATGTGACATGCCATCATATTTCTTTAAATAGGTAACGCTCGACAATATTTTTTTGTCAATAAAGCAGTAACGGAAAAAAAGACGTGCTGCAAGGTTTTGTGCGTTCGCATTCACTGTTTTTGGTCTCAGTGTGGTGAAATTGACTTAGCGGTGTAATCTAAATTTGATTTTTGTGCATTTCATGTGTGAATTAAGCCCAAAATGAAGTAAGTATAAAGTCGAAATACTAAATCATGTTGGTGGAGTGAATGTGAGTTTTTAATTTGCTGCAGTGGGTTTGAATAAAATAATCCAATTTGCTTCACCCAGCAAGGACAGTACCTATGCTTTTGGAAAAAAATCCTTCCATAGGGATACAAAGATTCAAACCTGAGTTACTACCAAAATACAAAAATGCCTATATCACAATACCTGAAGTTACTCTTATTATTTGATCTACAATTTCCATCTGATGCATATTATTTTCCGACCAATAAGAATCGGGATTTTTTACAACACTGGAAATGCATTTGTACCGGCAGAAGATAAGAGACGAGGAAGGATAAAACTATCTGTTTATAAATAGTTTATATGTAAATAGGCAATGTCTAAAGGATTACACCACTTTTTTTCAGCCATAGCACAACATAATCGCTCAATTTTTTTTTGTTGGAAAGGTTGTGAAAAGAAGGGGGGACATGTATACTTTTTTTTTTCAATAATAGTCGATGCCGCGCGCCTAAAGAGAAAAAACCTTTCCATGGCTATACCAATAGACCGATTTTGATGAAATTTTGTTTGAAAATAGATTGCATCCTAAGAAAGATTATTAAAAACTCTGATTTCTTAAAGGGGGCGTGGCATCGCCCCAAATGGGAAAAAACAGTATCAAGGCTGTGCCACTACACCGATTTTAATGAAGTTTGATATGTAGATAGATTGAATATTGAGTAAAAATATATTTTTTTAGTGGACGCCTCTAACAGGAAAATACGTCTTTACTTCTAAAGTAATGGACTGATTTTGATGAAATTTTGTTAGGATATAGATTAAACCCTAGAAAATATTTCTAAATACTCAAATTTTTTTAGGAGGAGTGGCATCGCCCCTGATGGAATTCAGTACAGAGATAGATTGAAACCTGAGGGAAGCTATTTGTTTTAAAGTGGACGGTACCAACCTCCAGTGGAAAATATGTTTTCACAGCTAAGCTAATGAATCGATTTTGATAAAATTTGATATGGAGACAGGTTGCGCCCTAAGGAAGAGAAAGAGATAGTAGTAGCGATATAGCAACATGATATGTACTATGACTTAAATTTTTGGAGCGATGACAAAAAATTACTTTTTCAGTTCAGTTTTTTAATACTAAAAAGTAGTTTTTGTTACTTTTATGCGCGCTTCAATAAAAAATCCCTTTTTGATTTGAGCCTAGCCGATCTTGCACATAAGGGAAAGTTCATAAATTACGTGAGTAAAATAGGGGATGGGGGTTCGGAAAAATCTCACCAAGTCTCACAAAGGGGAAGGGGGGTCAATAAAAATCTCACATCAACTTTTTAATGCAGATACTAAGCATTATTGTAGCAGATTACATTTAAAAATTATAAGGCAAGTCTCACGGGAGGTGGGGGGGGTGGACACGTCAGAACTTACCAAATCTCAAGGTGAAGGGGGCCCGAGTTTTCAAAAATGCACCTCACGTTATTAATGGACGGCCCTAAATCGAATCTTAGAGTTGAGACATGCAACAGCTTTTTACTCTTTGTTCGTGAGAGATTGAGGATTATCTATGCATAAATAGGCAGTTGCAAAACGGCCTCTCTTAGTTTTTTCGCCTTCAACAGGAAAGTACGTTTCCACGGTTAAACGAATGTTGATGAAATTTGGTTTGAAGATAGATTGTACCCTAAAAAAGGTATTAAAATCTTCAAGCTCTTTAAGGAGGCGTGTCATCGCCCCTAATGGGAAAAAGCGGTATCACGGCCGTGCCACTACACCGATTTTGATGAAATTTTTTCATGCAGATAGATTGAATCTTGAGTAAAGATATTTGTTTTGAGTGAGTGGTACCACGTCCCTAATAGGTAAAATGACAAAAATAGCTCTTTTTTATATCAGTTTTTTAATACCAAAAACATTTTTAATGGTTGAATTTCAACCACCGAGCGAACTCTAGTAATAGTATAAGTGTAAGAGATTGGATGTTCCTTCTTCAACCACGCCTTAACTGCTGAGCGGATTCTGATGAAAATTGGTCGGTAGCATAGCTAGGCACCGTTAATCTAATAGTTAACTTCGTTAATTGCTAATCCGTTACTAAAAAAGTTATTTTCGTTAAACGTTAAAACGCTATATTTCGGAAGATTGAACGCAAGTTAACGTTAATCCCTTAACACGTGATAAAAATTGCTTTTTTATGAATATCTGTTCCCCGAGGAATGCCGCATCGTTCTTTAGACTGTGTGACAGAATTGAAAAAGTCTTCCACATCATCGTCTTTGTTACTCGCGTTACTTTTATTTTTTTCATGCATTTTTTTACTGCATCAAGTCGACTGCTGTCATACGTTTCCAGCCATGCGGCGCGGTGCGTGCGGTATCTTTTTGGTCGCAATAATAATTAACGATCAACGGATTAACGAGTTAATGCCCCGCTATGGTCGAAAGATAGAGCAGGTTCCGTATTAGAGCATAGCTACTTTTTATTCCAGAAAAATTCATATTTTTTCAAGATCCAAGTTGCTTCAAATTACCTTTTAAAATAAAAACAAACATAGTGAAGCCGCATTGTTCCTGTTTTATTCAGTTAAGTACTGTCATAGATACAAACATAAAAAACTACTCAATCGAAATTTAAAAGTGCTTGTGTGTTAGTTTTATTTTTGATTTTTCTAGGACTAGAGGCATTTTTTTAAGTGAATCACAATAAAGAAAAATAGCAGAAGTAAATGTTCAAAAATAAATATTATTGCAATTATTAAATCAAGTTATGGCACATGAATGTAGTTTCGCTCTAAAGCTTTCGTTTAGAAAATCTAGGCATCATCCGTGAGATTTTTATCTGAGACGTGCATCTATCCCATTTTGTCTAGGCTTAAATAAAATCCGTTCTTTACGAAAACAGGTATCGGAACGCACGATCTTTTTCCATTCACTGACTGCAAAATTCTTCTTGTGGCCTTTAAATTTGGATGTTGTGCTGTATGTAAGATTTGGCAACAAAGATACTCTGTGGGATCGTCCATCGTTTAATTGGAAAGGAAAAAATCTGTAAAGACTGCTGGACCAAAGTCTGACATTAGACTATTTGAGCAAATTTTTGCCAGAATACAAAACAAAAATTAAAAATTTTGTTCAGTGTCTACATACCAATCTTAGTACTATGAGTTTGCTAAGTTTCCTTAACCAAATCGAATTACCTTAAAACACCGCCAAATTCAAAGTAGGATTTTATTTAAGAGCATCACTTCCTCAAACTAAATCAGTTATGTTTCAACTTCAGTTTGGCATTGGCCTTTTTATAGGCTTTCAATTCAATATGATTCATAAAGTATTGAATGCACCGATAAGCGCTGGAAATGACTTAGAACTCGAGACTCGTTCGCTGTTTGATAAGCCCGCCGCTTACGGTGAAAATGAGTTTCATAATTCATTAATCAACCCTGAGGAGATGGGTGCGCACTTGGAGGGTGATATGTTGATTCCAGGCGAACTAATGTTCAAAAAAGACCCTCATATACTCAACTATCCTAAGCCAAAATTGTGGCTCAATGGCGTAATACCGATTTTAATAAGCCCGAATTTCACACAAAGTCATAAGGAACAGATTGGATTAGCGCTTAATGAATTGACTACAAAAACATGCTTACGATTTCCAATTCGCACTACAGAGAAAGACTATGTGGATATAAGTGGAAATAAATCTGGCTGTTTCTCACATGTTGGCCATCGGGGTGGTAAACAGGTTGTTAATTTGCATAAAAACTGCTTCGGTACAATTGGTAGAATAGTACACGAATTATTGCATTCTGTGGGTTTTCTTCACGAGCATGCTCGTAACGACCGTGACGATTATGTGCAAATTATGTGGGAAAACATACCAAAATCAAGTGTGCCTGATTTTGCCAAGTCAAAATATAAAATTGAGCCTAAAGTAGATTTAACATATGACTATGCTAGTATTATGCATTACCCACGGAATGCTTTTGTAATCGACAGAACCAAGGACTCTGTAAAGCCGTTGGTAAGCCAATAGTTAATATTTTGATGTATTGAAGTAAAGTCTATTGTTTCCTCTTCCAGCACGAAATAACAGGTTCATTAAAAATGGGCCAACGTACTGGCTTGTCTCCAATAGATATAAAAAAAGTCAGAGCAAAATATCAGTGTGACAATAAAAAAGAGGATAATGGAACTAATAAAGTCAAAGAGGATAATGGAACTAATAAAGTCAAAGAGGATAATGGAACTAATGTACATTTTGAGCTGAGAGCAAAAAAATTTTGGTTGGAGTTCAATTTCACCTCACACAATGTAGAAAAAACATATTTTAAAATGATTGACCTATTAAGGCCGAATTCCACGAAATCAAATGCTTAAGCCAAAAACTGTAAGTAATAGAAATGACTCTACGTAGGTTCGAAACATGAATGTACTTTTCAGGTGGTTGAAGAATAAAACTTGAAACTTTTTTCACATTATTTTTGTATAATGAATTGATAATTAATTTCGCGCTTTTTCCTCCAACCCCGACGTGAACATTTTCGAGTTCATACATACATATGTAGACAGCATCCATACAGTTTTTGCTTAAGTGACCCTTAAATATTTCACAGTGGAGCGGCTTTGTATATTTTTTTTATTATGGACTTAAACTAAAGACAGACAGAACAATAGTGCTTAATTGACCTTCGCTTATTTGAATTAGCTGCATAAATGATCAAAAATATTCGCTTATCGTTTTAATTGAATCCTGATTTACTGACTTTCTCATTTGGAGGAAAAAAACAATTTCGTCAAAGTGGAAAAAATGTACCAAATATCCATGTTATTGAGCATTGGCAAAAAAGCAGGTGAAAACATGGAATGCATTTGTATTAAATGCAACATAGATCACACCGTAGTATAAAGCAATCAGATAACAAGGGTCAAAGCATATGACCCATTTCTTTTAAAAAATACGTAAGTCCAAATTAATAAAACTTAAAGTTTAATAAATTCCCGTATAATTGAATCCAAACCTTAGCATTTTGCACTAAGTCGATTAAGCGGAGTTCACTGTTATTGTTAGAAAACTAAAAAAAAAAATATATTTCCATTCACAATAAATTCCTATAAACTGATTTTTTGTTGTATCTTTATTAAAATATGCAATGAAATTTACAAAATGTAATTCCATCCAACACACTTGAGGGTTAAGATTTAAGTTCAGACATTTCATTGGTGGCCAAATTTGATTTTGGAAACGATAAAAATAAATAAATTGCAAATATAAATTTTAATGAATAAAATTAATTGAAATTGCAAAACTTTTGTTTTTTCTGTTAATAACTTTTAACCAAGTTATTGTGTTTTAAATTAGTTAAGGTCTATTTTTGGGGGTCGAATCATTATTGCGCTACAATTCTATAAATGTTATGAAAAATTAGGAATCAATTTTAAAAATAAATTTTATTTTTAATGGTCTGTTGCATCATCTTGCTGAATCCATATATTGGTGTTTGGTAGCAAAAACGGAAATAAAAAAAAATCATGTGTGCAGTTCACACGTGGTAAAAGTGAAACCTTCAGAAAACTAAGCTGCATTAGAATGAGACGAAAATGTTTTATTAAAATTTTGAAAATAAAATAAAAATGGCACAAAATAAAAGTTTCCACAAGAAGATAACCGAAGATCTTTTTCCTTTGCTTTTTCTCATCAAATATCAAGCTCCATTGAAGGGAATCACTTACTCACATTACGCACATATACATACACTTATTTTTTATTGTTGCTTTTCATATGTTAATAACAACAACACTCAATGGGGAGACGTTTTTTGTTCTCCTCACCACGACATAGCTTTTGCAGTTGATCAGTGCAATGCTTGAAGAAATAGAAAAAATTAGGAAATCTTGCCATGCTTATGTCTCTATTCATGGTCCACCGATCTCGAAGCTGATAATTTTTGAGTATTCTGCTCGATGAGTACTTTAATTTGATATATTATTCATTTCTGTAGCTATTGTAGATCCCAACCTTACCTTCGATGAAAAACTATACTAAGTGAAGGTACATACCTACGGCTAAAAGAAATAGTGTCGTTTTATGTATACACACCTGATTTCAAATCACTCCGTTGCTAAGGAAGTTTCTCTTCAAAAACTTTAGAGCATTACCCTATAACGTTCTTCATTTAATATTAGGCTTTTAACTCGATGATTTTCGAAAAAAAAAATAAAAAAATTTGCGGAAATGCCATAGCAAGTATACAGTAACACAATTTGGGTGTAATGGTCTTTGATGAAGATTTTTGGAATTTGGAAATGCGTTTCGTCGGTCATCATTAAATTTGCAAAAAATTTTCCATCATGCTTAATGAGATCTATGGTAAGACAGCTCTATTGTATGAAATAGAAATTAAAGATGATAATTCGCAAAGTTAGTCAAAGTATTTTTAAATCACCCAGTATCAACTCGACGAAAAAAGTTGTTAGAATAGAAAATCTTTTTAATTCCTTATCTCTTATGTGATAAATGATATTTTGAGTAAAACTTGAAAATTGACGAGAACTTTAAGTTTAAATTTTTATTTTTTACTTTGTACAACAAAACCATAAAATATTGTATCAAATTTTAAGTGTGGTTCCTGTAAAAATAGTATATATTCAGATCTCATTTTGGCTTTGAGACATTTTTTGTTGCTTTTTGTGCAAATTTGTAAGCAAAAAAATTCAAAAGAATTCAACATTTTCTAGAGCTTATTATTGAAAATCTGATTATAAAAAGTTTAAAATGAAAAAAAAAAGTATTAAAAAATGCAATGGTATTCGTATGCGTATCGAAAAGATTTTTTAGTTCAATGAAAAAGCGTTCTGATGCCGCAGTCGGCAACTAAAACGATTTATACTTTAATTGTGCGGAACGGAAATGAACTTCTATGAAAATTAAATTTAAACCATACTAAGAATACATTGTAGATTTCAACGGAATATTATGTACATGCGGAGTATGCTCTACCTTATTCCAATATTTTCGTCTACAAACTAGAAAATCTAGGAATGCCGCATCGTTGAACAAGTCTTTTGATATCATGTATAGTCATATTTTTAAGAAATGTAGTCTTTAATGATTTGTGGCATTTGGATTTTTCTTTAGACTGTGTGACAGAATTGAAAAAGTCTTCCACATCATCGTCGTTGTTACTCGCGTTACTTTTATTTTTTGTTCATGCATTTTTTTACTGCATCAAGTCGACTGCTGTCATACGTTTCCAGCCATGCGGAACGGTGCGTGTGGTATCTTTTAGGTCGAAATGTTAACTTCGTTACTTTGCGATTAACGGATTAACGAGTTAATGCCCAGCTATAGTCAAAAGATAGTACATATTCCGCATTAGAACATAGCTACTTTTTATTCCGATAAAATTCATAGTTTTCCAAGATCCAAGTTGCCTTAAATTACATTTTTAAATAAAAACAAACATACTTAGTGAAGTCGCATTGTTCCTGTTTTATTCAGTCAAGTACTGTCATAGATACAAACATAAAAAACTACTTTATCGGAAGTTAAAAGTGCTTGTGTGTTAGTTTTATTTTTGATTTTTCTATGACTTTAGGCATATTTTTCAATGAATCACAATAAAGAAAAATAGCAGAAGTAAATCAATGCTGTTCCAAAATAAATATTATTGCAATTATTAAATCAAGTTATGGCACATGAATGTAGTTTCGCTCCAAGTTTCGGTTATAAAATCTAGACATCATTCGTGAGATGTTTATCTGAAACGTGAACCGCCGAGTCGATTACAAAGGGTATTCGTCAGCTGATGCCTGTACGGCTACATCCGGATGTTTGTATCCCATTTTGTCTAGTATTGAATAAAATTCGTTTTTTCCCGACGAAACAGGTATCGGAACGCACGATCTTTTTTCATTCACTGACTGCAAAATTCTTCTTGTGGCCTTTAAATTTGGATGTTGTGCTGTATGTTAGATTTGGCAACAAAGATACTCTGTGGGATCGTCCATAGTTTAATTGGAAAAGAAAAAATCTGTAAAGACTGCTGAACCAAAGTCTGACATTCGACTATTTCAGCTAATTTTTGCCAGAACGCAAAACAAAAATTAAAAATTTTTTTCAGTGTCTAAATTCCAATCTTAGTGCTATGAGTTCGCTAAGTTTCCTTAACCAAATCGAATTACATTAAACACCGCCAAATTCAAAGTTGGTTTTTAATTAAGAGCATCACTTCCTCAAACCAAATCAGTTATGTTTCAACTACAGTTTGGTATTAGCCTTCTTATAGGCATTCAATTCAATATAATTCATAAAGTATTGAATGCACCGATTAACGCTGGAAATGACTTAGAACTCGAGTCTCGCTCGCCATTTGGCAAGCCCGATAGTGCAATGAATGAAGCAGCCACTTACGGTGAAAATGAGTTGGATAATTTATTTATCAACCCTGAGGAGATGGGTCCGTACGTGGAGGGTGATATGTTATTTCCAGGCGAACTAATGTTCAAAAAAGACCCTCATATACTCAACCATCGTAAACCAAAATTATGGCCAAATGGCGCAATACCGATTTTAATAAGCCCGAGTTTCACACAATCTCAAACGAATGAGATTGGATTAGCACTAAATGAATTGACTACAAAAACATGTTTAAGATTTCCAATTCGAACTATAGAGAAAGACTATGTACATATAATTGGAAATGAATCTGGCTGTTTCTCAAGAGTAGGCCACCTGGGTGGGGAACAGGTTGTTAATTTGAATTCGAGCTGCTTCGGTAAAATTGGTAGAATAGTACACGAACTTTTGCATTCTGTGGGTTTTTATCACGAACAATCTCGTAACGACCGTGACGATTATGTGAAAATTATGTGGGAAAATATACCAGAATCACGTGTGTTAAATTTTGCCAAGATGAAACATGAAATTGTGCCTAGTGTAGATCTAACATATGACTACGCCAGTGTTCTGCATTACTCGCGGAATGCCTTTGCCATCGACAGATCCAAGGACTCTGTAATGCCGTTGGTAAGTACGATAGCTAACATCTTGATGTATTGAAATAAAGTCTATTATTCTCTCTTTCAGCATGAATTAACAGGTTCTATAAAAATGGGCCAACGTACTGGCTTGTCTCCAATGGATGTAAAAAAAGTCAATGCAAAATATCAGTGTGACTCGCGGAATGCCTTTGCCATCGACAAGTCGAAGCCAGCTATAATTCCGTTGGTAAGTAAAATAGTTAACATCTTGATGTATTAAAGTAAAGTCCACTATTCTCTATTCCAGCATGAAACAGAAGATTCTTTAAAAATGGGCCAACGTGCTGGCTTGTCTCCAATGGATGAAAAGAAAAAAGAGGATAATGGAACTAATGTACATTTTGAGCTGAAATCAAAAAAATTTTGGTTGGAGTTTAACTTCACCTCACACAATGTAGAAAAAACCTATTTTAAAATGATTGACCTATTACGGCCAAACTCCACGAAATCAAAAGTTTAAGCCAAAAACTATAATTAAAAAACTGACTTTACGTAGGTTCGAAACATGAATGTAATTTTCAGGTGGTTGAAGAATAAAACGGGAATCATTTTTCACATTATTTTTGTTTAATAAATTGAGAATTAATGTAGACAGCATACATACAGTTTTTGCTTAAGTGACCCTTAAATATTTTACTGTGAATCGGCTTTGCATATTTTTTTGTTTTTATTATGGACTCAAACCAAATACAGACGTTGCAACTGCGTTTAATTGCCCTTCGTTCATTTTAATTTCCTGCATAAAGGACCGAAGATATTCGCTTACCTTTTTAATCGAATCCTGATTTACCGACTTTCTCGCTTAGATGAAGTTTTTCAATTCCTATAAGGCCCCCGGTTTTGACTAGCAATTAAATGCTTGGCCGCATTGAAAACCCTGTCGATGAGCTTTTTCTTTTTTCAAGGTGAGTTTGGATTTGCAATTTTGTGGGAAAGAATTATGTTAATGTCTTAACCTATTCGCTGCAATTTGATACTAAGACTGAAACACATTTGATGTTTTTTCGCAAACTCTTAAACGGCAAAAGATTTTGTTTTGCTGAGAATGAAAAAAAAACCTTTTCAGCAGCCCAGTTACAATTCTGGTGAACCTGGCGATGTTGAGAAATCAAGAAAGACTTGTCTCTTTTGATTGAAAATAATTAATTTATGTTACAAAAAAATCATTATTTAACAAATGGATATTTTAGTTATTTTAGCACTAACGATAACACTAATGCCAACGTATGTAGATCCAGCACGTGTGCGTTTCGAGACAAAGGACGTTAAGTAATTCAAATACGCGGTAACCTTTTCCATAGTTCTTCGTTCGAAAACTTCATTTAAGAATAATAATAATTCTCATTTTAAAATAACATGTTCAGTATAGAACCCGTTCTTTTACGCTGTTTACAAAGATTTTTGAGAAATCGAATTTTCAAAAGTTTCGATTCGAAAGTCACAGCCAAACAAGTTACAGTTTTTTAAACAATAGTCCCGGGAATTTTTATATAAGTTCTAACAACCAATGCTTAGAATTTTAGTTTGAATCATTGTTTAATTTGTCGACTTCTTTTTCAAAGGGCCCCACTTCAAAATTTTATGCACAGATTTTGCTATCACAGAACTGAAACTCAACTTAAAACTTATTTTATTACACGCTATTAAACTTGGAAGCGGCTTAGGCGTTTTCCACATTCAGGTTGTTTCTTTCTTTTCTTTTCTTTTCTTTTCTTTTCTTTTCTTTTCTTTTCTTTTCTTTTCTTTTCTTTTCTTTTCTTTTCTTTTCTTTTCTTTTCTTTTGTCTAATCATTAACAGTTGTGTTAATTTTTTTTTAGTGCAGTCGATATTATTTGCAAGAACCATTTAAGCTTATTAATTGCCCCTATCCAAATCGAATTGCCTTGAAACACCGTCAATACGTTGTAGGTTTTTGATTAGGTACGAGCACCTCTTCCATAAAGAAAATCATTTATGTTTCGATTTCAGTTTGTGGTTGGCCTTTTATATGGATCTCTTTCACCTAGGTACCACCTTATCCAAAGTTTACGATAACAATCAATCGAACCTATAGGTGGGAAACAGATTTTTATTTTGGATGGTTCTTTTTGCTTAGACAGTTCTGATACAGATTTTTTTTCACGAACTTACCTCTAAGACCAAATTTTGAAAATAATATCGAGAACAAAGAAGAATATGGACGTCGTTACCAAAGAAATTCTGCTATTTCGGCTTATGATAATAAATCGACTTATACAATATGTCCTTGTGTTCAGAGCAATATGGATGTGCATAAGTCAGAAATTTTTTCGATATTTCAGCGAATTGGATTCCCTTTAAAAAAACAGTTTATGAATATGCTATCAACTTTTTTCGAGACCACTTGAAATACCCGATTTTATTGTACATAATTGTATGAAAAAGCAAAATTTAAATCGCAAATTTAAAAAATAAGACTATTGTTGCTATGTATACATAGCAAGTTGCTTAAGAGCCACTGCTTACCAACAGATTTGTAGTTTGTATACTGTACATTCTGAAATGAAAAAATAGAGCTACTTCGTGGTAGATTAATATTTTGAAATAAAAAAAAGTAAAAAAAAAAAAGTTTAATTCGCACATAGCGACTTGGTGAATAAAACAGAACTATTATACCTTAATTGGTTTTATGTAAGTTTTCTTACCTGATCTACAATTTCCAACTGATACAAATAAGTGTCCGACCAATAGGAAGAGAGTTTAGTACCGGCAGGAGATTAAAGACACAAAAGAAGATTATCTTGTGATACTAGTAGTATAAATATGAAAGCATGGATGTTTTTTCACGCCATAGCAGCTGAATAGATTCCGATGATAGATTAGAACACAAATAAATTCGTATTTGCAATTATTGATATCGAAATGAAATGGAATACTTATAGGTGAGAAGCTATGGAAGATATATGTGAGAAAAATGTAACGGAATTTACATCAAGATCCACGTTTTGTGGCCCGCAAGTTTCAGCTTGTGAACCCTGTGCAGTGGCGGCCGCGGGACATATAGCTGGGACGTGCGCCGCCGAGTTGATCACAAATGGTGTTTGTCAAAAGATGCCTGCACGTGTACGTCCGTATGTACTATGTATCCGATTTTATCTAGGATTGAATGTAATCCGTTCTTGCCGAAAATAGCAACGCACTATAACCTTTTTAAGTTCAAATGGCGGATGGAAGTTGTGCTGAACGTGGAATCTTTGAGTGTATAAAAAATCGATATATATATATATCATTTGAAAAGATATATACATCTCACATAGTTTTGACTAAAGTGTAGGGTACCATATTCTGAACATTAAAAGACCAATTTAAAATAGAGATTAGTTATTTTTGCCAGAGTACGAAAACGAAATTAAAAATTTTTTTCAGTGTTCAAATTCCAATCTTAGTAACATGAGTTTGCTAAGTTTCCTTAACCAAATCGAATTACCTTAAAACACCGCCAAATTCAAAGTAGGTTTTTAAATAAGAGCATCACTTCCTCAAACCAAATCAGTTATGTTTCAACTTCAGTTTGGCATTGGCCTTCTTATAGGCATTCAATTTAATATAATTCATAAAGTACTGACCGCACCGATAAATGCTGGAAATGACTTTGAACTTGATTATTATACAGCTGAGGATCGCTCTCTGTTTGGTAAGCCCGATCGTGCAATAAATGAAGTAGCGGCTTACGGTGAAAACGTTGAAAACGGTGAAAATGAGTTAGATAATTTATTTATCAACCCCGAGGAGACGGCTTCGTACGTGGAGGGTGATATGTTGATTCCAGGCGACCTAATGTTCAAAACAGACCCTGAAATAATCGAACTTGATAAGCCAGAATTATGGCCCAATGGCGTAATACCATTTTCAGTAGACTGGAATTTCACACGACCTCAATATAGAATGATATTTTTAGCACTAAATGAATTGGTTACAAAAACATGCTTACGATTTCCACCTCGCACAACAGAGGCAGACTATGTACATATCATTGGAACTAAATCTGGCTGTTACTCAGCCGTAGGCCATCTGGGTGGGGAACAGTTTCTTAATTTGCATAGAAACTGCTTCAGTAAAGTTGGTAGAATAGTACACGAACTTTTGCATTCTGTGGGTTTTTATCACGAACAATCTCGTAACGACCGTGACGATTATGTGCAAATTATGTGGGAAAACATACAACAAAAACAGTATCATAATTTTGGCAAGACAAATTATAAAATTGAGCCAAAAGTAGATTTAACTTATGACTATGCCAGTGTTATGCATTACCCACGGACTGCTTTTGCCATCAACACAACCAAGCCAACTATAAGGCCGTTGGTAAGTAAAATAGTTAACATCTTGATGTATTAAAGTAAAGTCTATAATTCTCTCTTCCAGCATGAAACAGAAGAATCTTCAAAAATGGGCCAACGTGCTGGCTTGTCTCCAATGGACATAAAAAAAATTAGTGCAAAATATTGTGAAAAGAAAAAAGAGGATAATGGAACCAATGTTCATTTTGAGCTGAGAGCAAAAACATTTTGGTTGGAGTTTAACTTCACCTCACACAATGTACAAAAAACCTATTTCAAAATGATTGACCTATTACGACCAAATTCCACGAAATCATATGCTTAAGCCGAAATAACTCTACGTAGGTTCGAAACTTGAATGTAATTAATAAAAGTGTGAAACTTTTTTCTTATTTCTGTATATAGTAATAAATTGATAATTAATGAGATAGCATGCAAATAGTTTTTGCTTAAGTGACCCTTAAATATTTTTCAGTGAAGCGGCTTTGTATATTTTTTTATTATTGACTCAAAGCAAAGACAGACACTACAACTGCGCTAAGTGACCTTCGTTTATTTGAATTTCTTGCATAAATCTATAAATCCTTATAATTGAATCCTGATTTGCTGACTTTCTCACTTAGAAGAAAAGAAAAATTTCATAAAAGTGGAAAATATGCAAATACCCTTCTTATTGAGCATTGGCCAAAAAAGGGTGAAAATATCGAATGCATTTGTACTAAATGCAACATTGATCACACCGTAGTATAAGGCAATCTGATTACAATCTGATTCTTTTAAAAGTCTCGTAAGTTCAAATTAATAAAACTCAAATCAATTCCCGTATAATTGAATTCAAGCGTTAACATTTTTCAATAAGTCGATTAAGCGGAGTCTATTGTCATTGTTAGAAAATTTAAAAAAAAATATTGCCATTCAAAATAAATTTCTATGAGCTGTAATTTTGTTCCATCTTTATTAAAAAAATTCAGTGAAAGTTACAAAATGTAATTCTTTCAAACATATTTGAGGGTTAAGATTTAAGGTTTATGTTCAGGGCCAAATTAATTTGTGAAACGTTAAAAATAAATAAATTCTAAATATAAAGTTAAATGAATAAAATTCAATGAAATTGCAAAACTGTTGTTTCTTATGTTAAAATTCAGGTGGCATCACTGAAGCGTGCAAGTTGTCAAATTTTAACAAGTAAAAAAATTTTTGAGAAATTTTTATATTTTAAATTAAACAATAGTTAGAGCGGCAGTAAAAGTAAATTTCCTAAAAGAGCGTTAAATTCTGCATCGAAGGAAAATCAAGTACAACTGAGTTCCTGATTGGCCTTTCTAATTGGACTGTTTTTCAATCTGTATCGGCGTTTTGCTTGGAAAAGTGATTTTTGGCGCATATCTGTCTGAGTGAGTTGAGCAACAATAATAAAACTGAGACTCCGGAGTCTTGAGTCTTTCTTCTCTGAAATAAATTCACGAGGGATTGATTATGGGCATTACTTGATATGTGGTGACTTTAACGTCAACCTTTTAGATGATGACAATGTCACTGACAGGTTTTATGATCAGGTTTACTCCAATGGACTATCCGTTGTAAATACTGCTATGCCAACTAGATTTGGAAAGAATGCAAATGCTAGTTTGCTAGATCTTTTTATCATATCTGATAACACACCTTTACTGGCTTTTGATCAAATCAGCTTCATCTCTGATCATGATTTAATATTCTGTGCTCTAAATATTGATTTGTGTCCTAAAGATGAAATTGTAACGATATCATACCGTGACTTTGGCGCTCTAAATTCTGATATGTTATTTAATGATTTAATTCAGACCAACTGGAATGAATGCTGGCTCTTCAGCTCTGTAGATGAGAAATTGAAGACGTTTAACAACAATTTCCATAGACTTATGGATACGCATGTTCCTGTCAAGACAGTTCTTATTAAGAAAAATTCTTCTCCGTGGTTTACTTCTCATGTCAAGCTGCAGCTCAAAAGGAAATATAAATTATATTCAAAGTGGAAAAAGTCGCCATCTAATGAAAACTGGGAACTATACAAACAGGCTCGAAACAGATCTGTGGGTATTATACGGCAATCTAAAAAAGATTATTTTTGCTCAAAGCTTAACAATGGTCTTTCCTCTAAGCAATTATGGAAGAATATTAAACAGTTAGGTGTTATTAGTAGCGTTAAGTCGGAGTGTAACATTGATCCTAACCTAATGAATGATTTCTTCATACTTAATAATACCGCAGTTCCCGGGGACAGCTATGAACCAAATTTAAGTATTTCTGATTCATTTCTGAAATCTTTTGAGTTTCGCACTGTTGATGATTTTGAAGTTTATAGAAGTGTCATGAGAATTAAATCGAATGCTCTGGGTGAAGACAAAATTTCTATAAAGTTTCTTAAAATAATTCTTCCGTATGTTCTGGGTCCTCTCACACATATAATTAATCACTGTGTTACAACTTCCTGTTTTCCAAGAATTTGGAAAGTTGCTATAGTCCTACCGCTTCCTAAAAAACCAGGTGCTACTGAACCTAATGACTATCGTCCTATTAGCATGCTGTCTACCTTATCAAAGGTCTGTGAGGTATTAATGCACGAGCAAATTACTGAACATTTGAATAAATATCAACTGCTGTTACCACTGCAGTCGGGTTTCCGTGCTGGACATAGTTGTGCAACTGCTATGTTGAAAGTTATGGATGATATATATACTGCGTATGACCTGGATCAGATTACGCTTTTATGCCTCTTAGACTTTTCCAAGGCTTTTGATAGTGTTAACCATCAAATTCTGTGCAAAAAACTAAAATCTTTCTTTGGTTTTTGCGATAGTTCAGTGCAATTTGTGAAGAGTTATCTTCATGATAGATTACAAAGAGTTAAAGTTGGTGAAAACTTTTCCGAATACAAGCTATGCAGTACAGGTGTGCCACAGGGCTCAGTTTTAGGGCCTCTATTGTTTAGTATGTTCATTAACGATATTTTTTTGATATTAACCAGTGTTAAGTTGCATGCTTATGCTGACGATATTCAAATGTATTTGTCTCGGCGTATTGGCCTTGTTGATGATCTAGCTTGTAGACTTAATGAAGATCTGTGTAGTGTTTTTCATTGGGCTAATTGCAATAAGCTGTGTTTGAATCCCAACAAGTCTTATGTATTACCCATTTCACGAGGTCGACTTGAAATTGGTAGTATGCCAACTATTTTCATTGGAGATATGCCGCTGAAATTTGTAAATAAAGCAACCTGTCTTGGTTTCCATCTCAATACTTCTTTGACTTGTGTTGACCATATAAATCATGTGATAAGCAAGATTTACATGACTTTGCGGTATTTAAGGATGTCTGCTGAATACACACCAGTTGAAATTAAGCGTAGATTAGTTGTACAATTAATAATTCCATACATAAATTATTTTGAAGTTGTGTACAGTAAATTGGACTCTAGATCCTTACATAAGCTGCAAGTTGCTTTTAATAACGCTACACGCTATGTGTATGGCTTACGTAGGTTTGATCATGTCTCGGCTAGGAGTAGGATGATTTTAGGATGTTCCATCGAAAACTATATCATGGCAAGAAATTGTATGTTCCTGCATAAATTAATTTACACACGAAGTCCGTCATATCTTTTCGACAAATTACGTTTCAGTATATCCAATAGATGCAACAACTTAATTATTCCAAAATTTACATACCTTAATTCCACTCGAAAATTCTTCATCAACGCCATTAGAATCTGGAATTCACTAAATAGTGATTTAAAAAGTATTTCGAACTTTGGCAAATTTAAGCAGTTAATCTTTCATCATTTTTCGCGTTAAAATCTTGTTTTAATTAAATTCAAAATTTTAATATTTTATTTTTTAATATCCAGACATTTATAGATTGTAGTATTATTATTTATTCGTATAAGTTATTATGTTTCTTATTATGTAACTGGCTGTGTTACCTCTAGTATGTAAGACCTAATTGTTTGTTAGTTTTTACGTAAATAGTATGATTATGAACTGAAAATGTATTGACCTTATCTTATTGTACGTTAAAAGAATTAATTTCTTATTGTACTAATGACAAAAATAAATAAAAATAAATAAATAAATAAATAAATAAATAAAAAAAAACCGAGAGCGGAGAGGAAATGAGTTTAACCCTGCATTACTGACGCCTTTTTCGTAACGCCAATACTGACGTGGGTATAATCCAGCCAAACCTTAAAATGAATATACATATTTCTAAAATCAGTTTCTTAAATCATAAAAATTTATTTTTATAAGTTAAAAGAGTTAAAGTTAGAGCTAATTATTGTAAATCTGATTATAAAAAGTTTAAAATTAAAAAAAAAAAAAGTAATAAAAAATGCAATGGTATTCGTATGCGTATCGAATGGATTTTGTAGTTCACTGAGAGAGCATTCTGATGCCGCACAGTCGGCAACTTAAACGATTTATACTTTAATTGTGTGGAA
Source organism: Tricholauxania praeusta (assembly GCA_949775025.1). Taxonomy (NCBI): domain Eukaryota; kingdom Metazoa; phylum Arthropoda; class Insecta; order Diptera; family Lauxaniidae; genus Tricholauxania; species Tricholauxania praeusta. Next base: position 158,322,023 of record OX459029.1, read on the forward strand.
TGGAAATGAACTTCTATGGAATTTGAATTTAAACCAGACTAAACATACATTGTAGATTTCAACGAAATATTATGTACATCAGGATTTTCCTCTACCTTATTCCGATATGTTCGTCTACAGAATAAAAAGTTTTATTAGTTTATTAAAAGTACCAATTAAAAGTTTTGAGGTCGTTCTGTTGCTTTCAATAAAAAATCTAAAAATCAAGTTCAGATCAATTTTAAAGCTATGTTTAAGACCGCCGATCGGCATTATTTACATTTCGGTACCTCTGACTGACTGATTTGTAGAAAATGGATAACTCTGAAAAATAACTAATAGCACTATGCTCCGATTATGTTACTACCAAGTCATTTTGCTAGCTTATATATTTATTATAAGGAGGGTTGTCAAGTTTAAAACAAGGAATTACCGGCCATCCCAAAATAATTTTTCCTTAAAATGGTCAAGTCGCTATCACAAAAATTAAAAATAAATTTTTTGTCGGTAATGAATATTTTTTTTTTTGGTCAGCAATATTGAAATAGTGAAGATAAGAAACTTGATTACCTTTATTTTTTTGCTTGTTAAAAAAAAATTTAAGTACGTAGAACAAATATCCTCCTATTAACGGCTGTTTCCGAATTTTTTCAATTCGTACAAGGCCCCCGGCTTTGAGATGCAATTAAATGCTTGGCCGCATCAAAAGCGTTCACTTGGCAACCCTGCATATCAGCGATTTTCTTCAAGGTGAGCTCGGATCTTGGTGAACAGAGTTACGATAAAGTCGTAACCTATTCACTAAAATTTGACATAAAGAGTGAGACACATTTGAGTTTTTTGGCATAATCCTTAAATGGCAAAAGATTCTGATTTGCTGCAAGTTACAGTTTTTTTTTGATACTAGTCCTGTTCAGCGGATTTTGATAAAACTTAGTCGATAAATAGAACATATAAGATTAAAGCATATCTGCTTTTTATTCGGAAAATTATTTTATTTGAAAATTAAAAAATCCGTAAAGACACTGCTAGACTAAAGTCTAGCATTCGATTTTATGTGCGTTAAGACAACAAATTGAAATAGTAATTGAGCATATTTTTGCCAGAATGCAAAACAGAAACTAAAAATTTTTTTCAGTGTTTACATTCCAATCTTAGTACTATGAGTTTGCTGAGTTTCCTTAACCAAATCGAATTACCTTAAAACACCGCCAAATTCGAAGTAGGTTTTTAATTAAGAGCATCACTTCCTCAAACTAAATCAGTTATGTTTCAACTTCAGTTTGGCATTGGCCTTTTTATAGGCTTTCAATTCAATATAATCCATACAATATTGAACGCACCGTTAAACGCTGAAAATGATTTTGGATTTGAGACTCGATCGCCGTTTGGTAAGCTCGATTGTTCAATGAATGAAGGCAACACTTGCGGTGAAAATGAATCAGATAATATAATTATTAACCCTCCGTACTTAGAGGGTGATATTCTCATTCCAGACAATCTAATGTTCAAAACAAAAATGAACTTATGGCCCAATGCCGTAATACCGTTTGAAATTGACCAGAACTTCACCACAAGTCAAAAGAATAAAATACAGGCAGTTATTGATGAGTTGAGTTCAAGAACATGTTTACGATTTCCAAAACGCACTGTAGAGAAAGACTTTGTACGTATCATTTTCCAAAAGGATGGCTGCCACTCAGAACCAGGCCGTCAGGGTGGACAACAGTTTCTTAATTTGAATAAGTTAAAGTGCTTTGGAAAAAATTCTAAAATAATGCACGCACTATTGCATACCGTGGGCTTAAAACACGAACATAAAAGTAATGAACATATAAGTAACGAAGAATTTAGTAGCGAGAGTGGTGATCATGACGAAGACAAGGATACTATAATGCTGTTGGTATGTAAAGTAGTTAAGATCATTCTATATTCTGAAGTAAAGTCAATTACTCTCTCTTGCAGTCTGACACAAAAGCATTTGCATTTAGGAGCAGTCGCACTGGCTTGACCAAGTCAGTTGTTAAAAGAGTCAATGCGGCATATTCATGTGATACAATCACTACAACTACAGAACAAAATCAAATTTCAACTACAGAACAAAGTCAAAATTCCGGGCAAGAGTTCGTTATGTTTCAATTTAGCTCTGGAAATATCACGCTCGATCTCAAATACAATCCGAATGATATCAATAATGAATAAGGAAAATATGATACGCACATAGGGAGCACAATTGGCCAAAACGTATTCAATATTCAGATTCAGACTCATTATATTCTTATTATTCAAATACATAAAATTGAAAGAATTCAAAAAAGTGTTATTGGTTTCGCTCTCAAAGGCTTAAATTGCATTGACTCCTTAATGAGGATAGTTTGAAGTTACTACACATGCAGTCATTGAGCTCCCGCAGAAATATTGCGGATATACTTTATCTGTATCAAATTGTAAGTCGGTCTCTTACTGCACCAGAGCTTCTTAACTAAAGATAAATTTATTAAAAAATAACAAGTTAATGTGCAGGATACTTTTTTCATTTCCATTATTTATTGAATAAGCTTTTTACTTGATTTAAAGCATAATTGATGTTGGACTGATGTTGGTCTATAATTTTCGATATTTACAGAGATCAAAATTATTTTAAAATTAAATTCTATTTTGTCATAAATATCTTAAATTATAAAAAAAAGGACTTATTTTAAATCATCAACAAGTAACATAAAATATTTCCTACAATTTTCTGTTCATTCTGTTTTCAGTCACGATTCTTAAGTTTTCCCTGAATTCTGGGTTATATGTGGTAATTTTCGTACCCATAGATAACATAGTCTATGTTGTGCATGATGTTCACCACACCATCAGTCAATCTTCAAAAAAAAACCTTATTAGGCTATGGAGTACGAGGGTCTTAAAAAATAACGATAATGAACCGCATATTTTATGGGCCTACATAGCTCTGAACAGACTTTTGTCACATCATGATTTTCTGCTCCTCGCTGCAAAATAGAAGGTCTTGACTATCTTTGAATATTATTTATTTAAATTCGTGGATTCTGGATGATATCAGCTGTACTATAAAGAATGCAGCCGAAGAGATGGTCAAAAGTAACATTTGGCTCATTTATATTCCAAAGAGCAGTAAGAATATTTTTCATACCGATGGTGACTGCGATAAATTTCTAGCCAAAAAGTTATTTTTCTATCATCCTAAAGATATTAGAATAACTTGTACATCACCATTTACGTATTAAGACAGTAGAATCTGAGTTCTTAAAATCTCTACTTCAGAGGTAGAACCACTAGATGGCTTTGCACGAATTAGTACATCAGACTGAAAAATTTCGTTGTGGTTTTTTTGAGTTAATGTCGGATTTGCACCAAAATAGCCTGATCATACAAATCTTATTTTTGATAATACTGAACGATATCATCAGTAGAGTTGTATGCTCTTTCAATTTTGGCATTCAATGAGTTACTGTGAACCTTTGGAAGATGATCCAAGCCAATGGCGGTGCGCTTCTCATAACTTGCGCTTCAGGCAGACAAATGCTCAAAATTTTCACACACATATTTTTTTCCGTGTAAGCGACACTCTAACTTTCAATTATAGTGGTTCTAAATGTTTTTTATCCAAATCGAATTGTCTTAATGCACCGCCAAAGTTCGAGTTTTATTTAATTTACGCGCACCAGTTTGTTAAGAGAACTATTTCAGTTATGTTTCAACCTCAGCTTGTGTTTGGCCTTTTAATAGGCTTGCAATTAATTGCAACTAATAAAATATGTGCAAATGAAACTGTGGATCTCTCTTATGCGGATAGCTCACTGTTTGGTGATCCTGATGAAAAAGTTCACATTCGCTTGGGTGAAGCTTACGGTCCAAAAGAAATCAATAATATATTTATCAACCCTGAGGAGTATGGTTCCTATTTTGAGGGCGATATGCTTATTCTGGGAAAAGTTATAAAAACTACTGACTATTGGCCTGATGCCATAGTACCATATGAAATAAGCACTACTTTTGCATTAGAACAAATCGAAACCGTGCTAATGGCCATGGTCCGGTTCACTTCAAGGACATGCATACAATTTATCAGACATACTAATGAACCGAACTTTCTTTACATTGATGACAAACCCTATGGTTGTTTCTCAGCTATAGGTCGTGTAGGTGGGAAGCAGGTGATTAATTTGGATAAGCCTTATTGTTTACTAGATATTGGCACAATCATACATGAACTAATGCATACTTTGGGTTTTTTACACGAACATACTCGTTACGACCGTGATGATTTTATAAAATTAATAGACGGAAACATACAACCAGAAAAGAAATTATATTTCAAGAAGACAACACAACAAATAGATGCAAAATTAGGTCTAGACTACGACTATGCCAGCATTATGCATTATGGGCGATATTACGCTAGCACTGCAGCGGGTGCGATTACTATAGAGCAGTTGGTAAGTAACACAGCACTTACATTGCAATGTTAAGGTACTGATATTTCTAAATCATTCACAGTATAATGCAACAGAACTTTCAAGAATGGGTCAACGGTATGGTTTGTCTCCAGGTGATGTGCATAAAATCAACACCAGATATTGTCAGAAGATTGAAGAGAAAAAATGTGAAAACAAAAAAGACAAAAGAAAAAAGGATGGGATTGCATTGCAATTCACATCTAATACTTCAATGGTGGATCTCTTATTTCAACCGAAATACCTATCCTAAAAATGGAAATAATAATATTGAAAGTGTCGGGTACTTCGATACCAAATACCTGTAATTGTATAGGTGGGCTTTCTTGTAATCAAAATTAGAATGGAAATATATCTGAGTTTTTTATTTATATCAGTTGCTTAATGCTAATGCATTTATCATTTAATGATTTTTCATTTAGCCCAATTGAAGAAGAAGTTCAACAAAACGGCATATAATGTGTATTTTTGTGTATTTTCTTTTTTCAAAAATTGGTCAATCATATTTCTATTAGATCTACTAGCTATCGAAATATAAAATATATGTATATGAAACAACAATAAGTGCACGGTAGGACGCTATACTGGGCTCAAGTGTTTTTTAAATCAAAAATTTCAATGATTTAAGAAAGAAAATATGGTATCTATTTAAATAATCACTGTTGACCTCGGATTGACCTTGAATATTGGTTTCAAAGTCAAAGGCAAAGTCAAAAGTATTTTAAACCCTAGAAACCTTATAACTTATGCCTTAAACATTTATCATTATTTAGTTATTGAGATATTGGCCTGGGGAAATTAAAATCCGGTACCTAAGGGTGTTTCTTTTGAAAATTTTGTAGATGGATTTTATTTTTTGTGTCTTTAATTTAGCTTAAGTAATAAAAATCACTGTCCCAATATTTGAGCTTCATAGCTCAAACTTGTACAGAGTTCGATTTCGTTCAAATTTAACGAAAAAATCGACTTACTAAAACGTAGAAAACGTCTACCTTAGAAATCTCTTTAAATTGGTTTTAGAACGTTCGAGCACTCCTAAATTGAAAAAAAAATCGAAGGACGAATCCATCATAGATGCGGCAGTAAACGTGTAGCTCTCCCGCCGAGAGCTAGTTAACTAGTCTTGAGAGTATAAATTGCATAGTTAAAACATAAACGCTTGAATGCACGAACTTTGTTCTAAAATATATAAGTCTTGAGCTTCCCCAAGAATGAAACCGAAAACTTAAAAGATATTTTTACCAAACGATGACGATAGCTTAAAGCTGCCACTGATGATAAAGAATATATTTTCAAACTTTCCGCTTCAGATAGTAGAACAAAATCCTATTACAAAAATTGAATCCAAAATGGAATCCAATATATGCCTATCCAGAGTCCAAAACCGTCACTGTTAATATCGAAAGTTTATTTTCGAATATTTTCATCATAGCTTGGTAAAAAAAAACAAAAATATTCAAAAATAGACCAAAATTGGGCCTTTCCATAGTCCGAGACTGCTCCTGGTGATGTCAATAATTCATTTTCGCACTTTTCTTATTGATTAGTGGGAATAAAATCCTGTACTTGATTACTGCTTAGCAATGGGCTTTGATTTCTTCTTATGAAAATTCGATGAACATCGCTGTAAATATAAATTATTTTGGAGGCAATGACGATGTCATAATTTGCATGCTCTCAAGGCAATGCTTGTCGAGGAATGAAACCAAAATGCTTACACTCATGCTCGGGCAGCATACTATATACTCTATAAAACTATCAATGTTGAGGATGGATGTATTGAAAAAATATTCGATATATAAAAAAATCAACGCCCAAGACAGATCAATTGAATAACCCTGTGTAGGTAGATTTACAAGCATACACTGCAATTTGTAAAGATCTTTTGTGGTGGGATCCAGCACGAAGGAAAATAAAAATTTTCATTTAATTTTTCATATCTTTTGGAGTCAAGAATGAATTGGTTAACATTTAGCAAAGACATAAACCAGCAGCAGGATTAATTTGGACTCAATAAATGACAAAAAACCAAGTGTGGCTTTAGTTGTGCCAACTTTTTTACCTGGCACAAGTAACAACAACATAATGTCACAATGTAGTATGCGCTCTTTGCACAACGGCTTAAGCACAGCCTTGGTGTATATAGACAATTCACTCTGAAGCGCAGGTAAAAAAGGCTGAATGTGTTGCCACTGAGTATTTGTTGCTGCTTATAACACTAGTAAAATACTACAAAACACAACAAACCTGCTATCTCACTTTGACGCACAGTAACTGCAGCTAGAATGGCAAACAATGAGTAACAACCTGTTAAAGTCTGGTAGAAAAGTTCAGTTTAAATTTGATTCTCGAACGGGTTTGACGTTTCTAGCGGTGAAAACGAATATTCGGAGAAACAGCGGCAACGAAGCGATAATTTACTTTTTTTTTTGTGATTTGTTATTGTAGTGTGTGCAATCTGTCGGTAGTAGTAGCCATGAGATGACGTGCGCTTGAATGAGATGGAAAATGCTATACGCTAGCAAAGTTAAAATAGAAAAGAAAATCTTTGAAGTGTTTTGGCCAAGAGATTAAATGCAAAGAAGCTAAAAAAATGTTGCAAGTGTCAAAAATGCAAGAATATCCACGATTTTGAATTATTGTATGAAAGTTTTTAATAAGTTGCTAGTGTAAAGCTCTTTGAAGCAATAAAACAACAACGAACTATTTAACTTATTTTTTCTTAAGTTACCTACGTTCTGACCAAGTGTGCGTCACTTTTGTAAAAGCCTGTTTTGAAAGTGTTAATTCCCCACCATCAGCCCTTTAAAATATCTCATGTGATAGCAAGAGAAAATCGCTTAAATATCCTCTTAATTTCTTAAGTTCACTTCAGTTGTTTTTGTAAAATAAATTTAAAAAAAAAAAAATATGGCTTTAATTACAAATGAAATAGTGCCGCCATCATCCTGGCTCAAATGCAATACTGCCGCAACGAAACTGCAACAGCGCCAACAAAAGAGGCGTACGCACACTGCGTCATCAACAATAAAATTAACGAAAATCCGAAGAAATTCGACAGCATTGGCAACACTAAAACGCAGCTGTAGTAGCAACAACAATAGCAACAGCATATTCTCAACAAAAACAACAGCAACAACAAGCTACCAATGGCTGTTCTTTATTTTATTAATTTATTTATTTAATGGTAAGTAAAACTAGAAATATTTGGAGACATCTCTTATTTATTGCCTACGAATATTAAGAACTGAGCGGCTAAAAAAAGAGTTATAATTAGGCTGACCAGACCTTCCGCTTACCGCGTGTGCAGAGTACCTACCACTGTCCCTACAATCCGTACAAACTCCTGGAAAACTATTCCGATGCCAAATATTCAGTTAAAGCGATTTGAATTTAATCCCAGAAATTGGTTTGAAAGTTCAAATCACCTAGACTGGGAACATTTATCAGAGTAACAAATACATACACTAAAATTCAAAGAGTGATTAATTTAAATATCAATACTGCCGTACTAAGCGAAAAAGACGTATCTCAAAAAAATTCATTCCGAGATAATTGATGTTTTGTTTATGTCAATTTGTTGAAATACCTGTAAAATTGAGATAGAGGAAATTTTCTTGGTCGATTTTTTATATGATTGAACTAAGGTGCCGACATTTGGAGTATTTCATTAGACGCGTAATTTCTTAAGCTATCCGATGTCATAAGAATCTCGGATATTTTTTTTTTTTTTTTGAGATACGTCTTTTTCGCTTAGTACGGCAGAATAAGCGTTAAAAACGTATTTCTGTTATAGTAAATATCTATTATAATTTCCGCAAATTAAATCAAAATTTATTTCATAAGCCATTAAGTAATGCTCAATGTAATTCATATCGCTTGTCATTTTATCTCTTACACTCTTATGCCAAATGATAAAGTTTTATTCTGGTCACCGCTTTTCTTAAGGTGATATTACAACTTTGGTATCATCCAGTTTAAGAAAAGCCCATTGTTGTTTATTTCTGAAATATTTGGTGAAGGTCACCCGGCAATCCAAAAAAAACTGCAAAGAATATCAAAACATAGGCTATTTGTTCAGCACGTGTTTCCTATGTGCAAAATTTCGCGCATTTTGAGCTTATAGTATATTTCTTTAATTTATAAAATCATTTTTAATGATTTTAAAAATGTCTTTCTTATACAATTAAATTCACATTAAAAAAGAATTTTGAAATATTTATGCATAAAAATATGGTATGTATTGTTTTTTGCCCAATTTTATAAGTGGTCTTCCCTGGTGATGTATTTGTTACCAACTATTCAATTTCTTACCATTTGGGTATAATGTTTGATGGTAATTATAAAAAGGTCAAACCCCAGTTATACGTTTTTCGCTTAGTACTTCGGACTAAGAAGCTGCATAAGCATCACAAAGCGTCTGCAATAAAAGTGAAGTTATAATGAGTTTTGACGCAGTTCAAATCGAATTTTAAATTTTGTCGCAGTAGCGGCTTTTAGAACATTTTTTCTTTTTGGAAGGCTTAGAAATAAGTATATTTGAACTGCGAGAATCAAAAAACAAAATTTCGCTGTAACTAATCTTGATTTTTAATTTTTGCACTCAAATATTGAAAGATTAAGGTCTGTAACTCACACTTTTGCGAGGCAAAACTGTCATGAAACTGTTTTGTCGCAGTGAGCTATAGGCCTAAACATTCCACCTATGCTGTATTGCTTGCTATATCATTTGACCTATAAACAAAAAAAAAAATACCGCAAACTTATCTGACAAGAAGTGTACATATAAATAAAAACTTTTTCTTCTCTTTTCATTTCAATTATAATTAAATACCGATAAGATAAGCCTTGTATGTAACTATACTTTTTATATATTTTTTCTTTTCTTTTTGAAGTAGCTGCTATTAATTTTATAGATCTGTATTTTTTTTTACTTTTGAATTGAGTCATCAGTTTGTTACGCTTATTTTAACTGGTTTCGCGTAATAACTAAACAATTGTATATATTGGTGTTCAAACAGTTTTTGCGGGACTTATTCATACAATTGACAATTTGAAAATGTCAATGCCAGCAATAGATTTTTTCCATTTTTTATTTTTTTATTTTTATTTTTGTGGGAGTAATTGCTTAAAACAAAATTGGAAAAAAAAATGTGTTCAACAATTATTGTTAATTATATTTGGCAGTTATCTATTGTCGATTATATTTTTTTACATTTAAGTATGATATAGGCTTACATACAATATGCTTATAAACAAGCAATTAAAAACATGACAAATAATTGCATTGTAAAAATTTTTGTATATAAAATAATATAAAAAAAGAAACAGAACTTTGTTTTATCTTAGAATTCAGCACTACAAATATTCTATCCATCGTGAAAAGAAATTATTCTTCAAATTCGTATGTCTTATTTTATAAAAATTTTAAAAAAAAGTGTGGTTCATGCTCTCATACAAAAAATTATGAGATCTGGAAGACTAAGCCACATTGCCAAAACTTCTCAAAGCGTTAAAGAATTGCTTTGGAAATTAACACACTTGAGGGCTATCTAAAGGATCATATGGCCATATCGCTTTCTGGTCTGAAATTTTGTACATGTATTCTGCAGCAATTTTACTATAGACTAAAGCAAAAAGAATTAAAGACTTAGTCTTAATAGAGCTAATGAGGTCAAACCTTTAAAAAGGTCACATTTTCATGTTTTTCCAAGTTCTTTTGAGTATATTTAGCAAATAAAGACATACAAATTATATATCAGATAGATGTTAGTAATTTATTATGTCGTAGAGCTTAATGACATAAATCAGGCCAGTTCTCATTCTGTTTCAGATTTGCTTAAAAAGCGGAATTGAAGTTAAAAGTTCATTTCGGGGTCATATAAAAAAGGGGAAATCCGTTTTCATAAGAAATATGCTACCTTATGTGTCGTATGTGTCCTTATACTGTATATAAGAAAGTGCTTATAAAGACATTAGGTGACATGTCTCGTATGTGTCTTCATAGTGTACACTATAAAGACACACTACTATACTATAATATGTAGTATAACGACACACACGAGATATGTCACCTCATGTCTTTACAATCAGCCTATTATGAGCTTTAAAAGTGCATATCATAAAACCAAAATTTCACTACAAAGGCACTAAGCTATGTAAAATATTGATAATGTTAATTTGTGATGGGTGATAATTTCCCCTTATACTACTAAGGATCGAATTCGACAGCTCAATAAGCTTAGCTATTAGAAAAATTCAAAATGTTTTCCATTCCAATTCGAGTTCAATTGAATTTAATTCATCGTACACGTGTTAAAAATTACATTTAAGTTAAACATAGAAAGTGTTCCTTTTTTGTAAGTTAAAAACGGTTTCTTTTCCGTGTGCGTGAATCAAATCAAACGAACAAATTTTGCCTAATGATTTTGGCTGGTGATTTCCTATCTCTACTGTGAACAATAAATTACTCGCATATGTAGAGTTAACAATCAAGACAATTACTTACTTACAGTAAAATTTACCAAAAATTACACTGACATTCAATCGAATAGGGTTGTTGTATTTAAACCAAAATTAGTTTTGCTTTTGTTTTGTGTTTTTTACTGATGACCTGCAGGTCAAAGTGTAATTATTTGTCATGCGTCAGAAAATTCGGTCATTTAGCTTTTATTGGGGAGAAATTTCATTTTTGAACTATCGGCTAATGACCGATTTGTGTTGTATTAAAGCAACGACTTGTCGAAACACATTTTTTTTTTATTATTATTTCTGTTTATATATTTACCTTCATTCTCGCAAGGAGCTGTGTCATCAACTGTGACCTAAATTAAAATATCGTAAAGTAATCGTTTCACCAAAAATCATTCATGCGCAAGTACTTAGCTTGGTAATTAATTCGGTAGCTTAAGTTGGCTGCAATGGTGTTATTAGTTAATAGTGTTGATAATTCATCTAAAAATTTGGAATTGTTCTGCATGGCGTTCAAGACGTCGCACAGTGGTTTCAAATGCTTATAAACTGTACAAAATATGAAAACTTTGTGCATTAGAGAGAATTGAAGCCAATTTCAAAATTATCAAATACTAAAAAAACTATATGTATTTAATTTAGTATTCTAGATTTTATAGAATCTAGACTTATATTTAAAAAGCAAAAATAATAATTAAGTTCATGAAATTTGATTATTTTTTTTACATCAAGCTATTTTTAGTCCATATTGAGCGTTCATAGAAGAAGTTTGAATGCATTTGTTGTAAATTGGTTGTAAATATTAATGCAAATACCAGCGGAAAATCGTTTGAGCGGCCTATATTGTGATGTGATATTTTCCGCACGTGAAAAACGCCTTCAATATTTGTTTCAACGCACATTTTTCAGAACTAGAAATAGCTTGCCATAAAACAATAAATATTTTCCCAGGACGAATGGGTAGGTTGAGTCTCTTCTAACTGATAATGAAGCATAGGCTTTTGCCTTTAAGGTAGAACTGGTTCATAAAATTCGAGGAGGCCCTGTAAATCAGTTAGCTTTCAATAATCACGAGCGTGAGCAAAATGTTAGTTTTCAACAACACATTATTTAATGGTTTAGAAAATTGATGATGACTTTTCGATGAGAATCCTTTTTTCTGATAAGGCACATTTCTACCAGTGATGGAATTTTCGGTACATTTGTACTCTTTTCGGTACATTTGCATCGTGAAAAATCGTCGTCAGTACATTCGATAAGTTTTCAGGAAATTCGGTACATTCGGCGCATTCTCAGTACATTTTTGGTACATTTTCAGTATATTTGGACAATTTCTAAAAAATTAACACTTTTTAGTAAATTTATCACGCATAACGCCTGGAGTAAACTTTGTTGACCTTTTTTTTAGTACATTTCGTCTATTTCTAAAAATTAAAATTTTTTAGTAAATTTACCATAAAATATGACTAGAGTATGCTTTGCTGACCTTTTCTTTTTAATTAATATTAGTAAAATATTGAAAATTTTCCTGAATTTTAGTAATCTTGAGTAACTTTTTCATGTTATGTCGGAAAAGTACATTCGGCTTAAAAAAAGTATATTTCAAGTTTCCATTCAGTACATTTCCACAAAGCACAAATGCCACACTGATTTCTTCTTTTCTGCGTATATAAATAAGTGAGCAAAATTGCTGCATAAGGTGACGCACAAAAGCTATATGCGATTCATGCCCAAAAAGTGACTGTTTGGTGGTGCGCATTGTGGCTATGTGCCGTCATTGACTTTTACTTCTTCGAAAACGATGACGATCGGACTACAATAACAAAATTTGAGCTCATTCGATTTATCGATGTTTAATTTTTTATATTTCTTGGAATAAAAATAAGTGAAAAATTTTATATCCCCATCAAAATAGACAGACTTAAACATTTATGCAATATACAATAGTTGAGTTCCCGTACCATAATGCATTAGTTATTACAATTTGCAGGTTTTTACAGGTTTTTACTTTTTGGGTAAAAAAGCGTTCCCGTACTCGAAAAACATGTAAGTGAGAACGAAAATGAGAGAGTAATTTATGTTCTCTCTTTGTAAGAAGTTACAGGTTTGTACCCGAAGAATTTTTGCGTGTAAACTCATTAAAAGTGTCAAACTATCAGCTGTTCTGTGTTGTGCAAGATGAATAGTAAACATTGAGTTTATTTTGACTATTTTTGTTTTCCATTTTATTCTTTGCGTTTATAAAATTCAATTTATTGTTCAACTACATTCAATTTAAGATGTTTATTTATTGTCTAGGCTAAGAAAATTAAATTTTTACTCCAACTACATTCCAAAATTTTTGACGTTTATTCTCGTGCTAAAAAAATGGTTTTTTTCTCTTTCACAGAGCGCAATTTCCTTATTCTCTCGTGTTTGACAGTTTTATAAGATTTTACCCAAAAAGTTCGGGAACGAACCTAATAAGTGAATAGACAAAATGTGAGCTTTCGAGCAAAGTTTCAGTGTCAGTTACTGCATTTCAAAAATATAACACGAAAATGGGAATACGAATTTTTTAGTTAACTATACAAACGTGAATAAAAAAAATTCCAAGTCCAAGTGCTAACAATGTTTTTTGTAACAACAACATGAGCGTTGAACTTTTCTAACCCAAAATTATGTTGTCCGTAACTTTACTTTACACGAACTCATAAACATTTTGCGCTTAACATAGCTTCCCATGATGCGGTACCGTCACTATGAAAGTTATCCAGTGCGCATGGGTTTTACTCAGTACTTCCGCAATTTTATGCAGCTACAGCGAATAATAAAATTGCAGTTACGTGCGCGGGAATATAAAGTCACAATCAGAGTAACTTGAAGTACGAAAGAGGTATAATGAACAAAATCAGTTTGGGATTTAATTTAAACTTTATTGTAAAAAGACCGATCTTAAAAGGTGGCAACAATAAATCGTGGCAGATAGTTTCAAATTTACGTTACCTTATCTGTATTTTTATTTGTTCTATATCTCATCTAAGATAATTCTCATAAAAAACATAAATATGTGATGCGAGCGAAAAATGTTATCTATTGTCAAAACTGACAAGTTTGAGATTTTGCTGAATAATGATACACAGGTTTAGTTCAAATCACACGTTCAAAATTGCGCTAGCGTCGTTTTGAAACTTAAGTTTCAAACAAGTTTCATATGTTTGAAAACTTAAAACTCAATTTTTTTAAAAACAATACTTATGAAATTTTTAAGTTGAGTTGTTTTGGCTAAATAAGCCCCTGTTATATTGCTTATATTGTGCTCTTTACGAATATGGCCCAATATGGTACCTTCACGCTATTCGCATCACATATCGAGTCTTTAATGTAGAAAATCAAAACATTCACTCGGGTTGCAACTTAACTGTCTTTTACGAGCAACCAAGCGACCAAAACTATCAGCAAACAGCTGGGTTCTTTTTTTTTCAGGTTTTCAATTTCAGAACCTGCGGCTGCAATTCGCGCTGACTTGCGCTTCTAATTGCATTTTGTGTGCGCATTGATTTGAAAGCACAATCGGTAAACATGAAAACAGTTGCTGTTTTCTTTTTTTAAGTAAATTTTTTCTATAGACTTTTGTGGGCGTAATGTTGTTGCAGCCATTATGGTTACTTTTGTTGATATTGGTTCGGTATGTAAGCAATTTCATTCTGCATTATCAAGTGATGTGTCATCGAGCGCAACGTTTTTTATTTATTTTTGTTTTTCTAGAAAACTTTTTAAATTTTATGATCCAACTAGTTTTCAGCAAATTATAGTATTTTTTAGTTGTTATTTATGTTTGTCAAATTAAAAATATGAAAAATAAAAAATATTTGTGGAACAGTTTTCGAAGTGAACTTTGCTCTGAGTTAAATCAAAAAAAAAAAAAAATAAAAAAGGGTTCATTCAGCTCTGGCGTGTTAGATATCGATTGAAATATGCTTCAAGTATCTTTCAAACCATATGTAATTAATTATTATACTCTCACTAAATTTTAGGTATAGCAATATATCTGTTTTACAAACATAATTTATTTAAAATTGTATTTACTATTTGCTACTATCGATCTAACACATTAAATTAACAAGCTTTCAAAATCAGTTTTTAGTTACAAATCAGTTGATTTTTTAATTTATTCATCTCATTGAAAATAAAAATTTTAACAATTACATATTTCACAAAAAAAAATAATTTCTTAAAAAAATTTCTGTTGAGTTAAACGTGCAATATTAATGGTCGTCAAGATATTGATGTTTGAAAATAGCAAATTGCTGATTTTTATAATTCAAATATCTTCAGAACTATTAAAATTATACCAACCGCAACTTTAAATCTGAAAATTTGGCTGTAATTTCTCCTTCTGAAGAAAAAATTATAATACTTCTCATAGTATAGTCCATTACACGGGCTCAGGTGGCTCAAAAGAAAAAACAAAACAAAAAAATTAAAGAGAGTTTATTGTTTTAGTTTCGAACCCAAACACCAATGGTACAAATGAGAGGAACAAAAAACAACAATTGATGAGTGGACGAACAGTACGGCATATGTCCAGTTTCTAAAAATTTTCAGAAATCGCAAAAAAAAAGGTTTATGTCTCTGATTTAATTAAAATATCAAAATAGCTTACAATCTTTTGAAGTTCAAGGTTAGAACTAATTATCCTGTAAGTTTCATGTTTTGATCTCGTCCTCCACATGCTTATATAACGGCCCAAAAAATGCGATTTTTCAAAAGTTCGACATTTCAAGCAATTTTAGACTTTAATCCTTCCCCGATATGTGTACATGCTTGATTTTTGAGAAATATTAATTGTTCGCATTAAACAGTCGCGACACTGGAGCCAGTTAAAAAGCACGAAAAATCAGTAAAATTCATGTATTTTCAGCACCGTGTAATTTTTCGCGTGTACCAATTGTGTGAATTTTTATTCTATACACAAAAATAACCATTTTTTAGCTTTAGGATGCCATTTCAAATGTGTCTATATCTTTAACAGAAAAATTTTTACAGCTAAAAATATTGAAGCGTTTTTGTAGTGCTTCAATTTGGCCTGGCCGGAGCTGACGTATCCGAAAATTAAATACCGTTTGATTTCCTTCTTTGGAACCTTAAAGAAGATTCTCACAAAGTTTAAACAAAATCTAAGCTAAGACAGCTTTACCGATTAGACGTTTTCATCTAGAATGACTCATAATTAAATATCAAAGGCATTTAAATTGAAATTTTTAACTACATAATCGAAGTTAAGCACTTAGGCGGTTCCTATGAAGTGCTAATTGGCAAAAATTCTAAATAAAGCTATTTCTGATTTCAACTGTAAATATATGCTATTTAATGCCAAAAATAAAATTTTAAAAATCCTTCTAATTTAAAAGTGAAATAGAAATTATTGTCAAAAATTCGATTTTTGCTAGTGCTGTAAAGCTGTGTTTTTGCACTTAGCATGATATATTTACGAAGGGAACGTCGACAAAGTATGTCAATTGTATGAATTTGGCACTTTGTACTCGTATTTGATTTCAGTTTTTATTATTGATTATTAAATTCTCTTTGAAATACCAATCAAATTATTTAATTATCTTTATTTTAAAGCAAAACTAAAGTATATTGTCAATATAAGTATTTTACTTTACGGATAGTATAAAAATTGTTTTATTATTAAAATAGCCAATATCTTTGATAAAAGAACAAGCCAATAACTTCAACAGGAAATTTAAAATTCTACAGAATGAATTACAATTTTTTACTATAAAGTGTAGTCCATTTTGATCCTCCGTCGGTCAGACGTTCCGGTAACCTTCGGACGGTCGGATGTGGTCTGGCCGGACATACGGGTATTTGTACGTTACATACACTGAACTGCAAATTTAATTTAATTTTTTCTATTATTCATTCTTAAGTATTAAATCGAGGCCCAAAAACTTTTTAGAGATAGATAAAAGGCGGCTGGTTTCAAAAGTTCAGACTTTTCCAATATAAATCAGCAGTAAGCATGTCAAAATGTTGTTTTTAATTTGTATTTTTATACATACTTACTTTCAAACACTGTGCCACTTCAGCAAAATTTCTACGAAACTGTATGATAGTAAAATTTTTATGTAAAAACTTAAATATGTACGTGACTACATACATATGTACATATAGTATGTTATAAAAAAAACAGCTCAATATCTTTTCACATGCTTAGTACTTTGCCCTCTAAGTGATGACAATTAGCTGAGTGATATTGACCCCCACTATATATTACATATTCATGGTATTACAAGTACATTTAACATTTTACATGTCTAACAATAAGTATCGGCGCTGACAGTTGCGGTTGCGTTTACCGTTAAAATATCTTAAAGTTTTTCTACCTCTACATATTGATTGTATTTCTTTGCAAAATAGATTTTTTTTTTTCAATTTTACTCTTTTTGTTGGTCATTTTGTGGTTTTTTTTTTACTTGGCTATGAAAATATATTGATTTTGGTTTTACATTTTAAGCAAAATTACCTTGAATTGTTGTTGTACTTTAAAGGTATCTTAAAGTTTGCTATTAACGTAAAGTGCTCGTAAATTTCAATTTGTATTTCATTGAAAAAATTTTGCTATATGATTTTTGCCAATCGACATATCATTATAAATGAAGTATAGATGGCATAAATCAAAGGAAAATTTTCTATTTTTGAATGGAAAATGTTTAATAATACGTCGCTGATTAAGCTCGCAGTCGCGCCAAAATAGTCGAAAAATATTTTTGAAGAAAGAGTTTTTTCAACAATTTGACTCTAGGTAGTTCGTAGCCGTGATACTGGTTCTCCTGTTTCGTTTCCCGCAGAACGAGCACAAATCCACACATCTTGTCATGTTGGGGGCCCCATTCAGCACGCGATCGAAGACCCTGGTCCTACCTTAATATTTTAATCAGCGCTGGTTGAGGGCTTCCTTGAGTTCGTGCCCCAGGGCAATAGTCCGTTCTAGCCTTACTTTAATCCAACGTTGCCTACTATTGAAAACAACTTTATTTGAATAATTATAAAAGTTTTCCAACGGAATTATCAATTTGTATACTATACATTGCTTTCGACTATTATCCATTTTATTGAAATTTTGTATGCATGTTTTTTAATGCTTCATAGTATTTATCGACTGTTTTGATACAGTTCGATACCCTTCGATTTTCTTCTATGTTTTTTAGTATTATTCAACGGCTTTGATGTTATACGATACTCTCAGTTTTGTTTTTTATGTATATAATATCAGCTATTTAATGGGAATAAATATAAATAAAACAAGTAAATGATGCTAGTTTTTATTTATTAAATTAGCTCAAAGAAAAATTACTTTCACACGATTACATATAAGGCTGTATTCCAATAAATTGATAATTTTAAAAGCAATGATCTCGGCGAATGACGAAAAGAAAATCAATTTTTTTCTGGCGCATGCTGAACTTTCCAAACTTCTAAAGAAAACCTGCAGCAATTTAAAAAATAGGCTATAAAACTGAAATTCTTAATCTAGATTTAATGTTTTCTAAGATACTTTCATATTTATGTTTTCCGCTGCATATCATTACCACCATCATTAATGTATGCAAATCTTTTTCTCTCACTCGCTATATGTTACAATTAATCTCAATAAGTATGCTGATATGCTGATATGAGTGAACAATAAAAATGTATTTAAATTATAATTTTCACTGTATCCACCACAATCTTAACCTAATTCTCAGCTAACTATTAAATTGACTTTTCTACCACATGCCAGAAATTAAAGTCCACACACCGGTTAGTTCCGTGGTATGAATAAGATGTCGAAAAAAAAAAACTAAACCAACATAACTCCACTTACAGCAGAAACAACAACAACGACAATGACTGTAAGCGCTAAGCAGAAAATGGGATCACAGCATAATGTATCCAAAAGATACACATACTCATACCTTTACACAAATACGAGTAGTATATCCATCTACGTAGTATTTTGATAAAATACATTAATGCAGCATTCGGCGCAAACAAAAACCAGTTTTTTTATCTCTTCCCTCTGACTGTTGAAAGCGCATTTTGTTGAAAAAGTTCTTTAGAAAAATAACAAATAAATGTAAACCTTCAGGAAAAAAAGTAGTGAAAAAAGTATCTAAATTAAAAGAAAACATTCACTACTAAAGAAAAAAGACCAAACAAAAAAAAAAGCATCATCAAAAAATGAAAAGAAAAGAATCGGTTCAGCGCCCTCTAGGTCACTGTTAAGATTAACTTTGGCATAACAGCACTAACCGCTAGCAAAGCTCAATAGTGAGTTCCAATGTTGGTGATCTTAGCTACACAAAAAAAAATTTTAATTTAAAGATATTTTAGTATAATTATTGCATTACATTCTTGTAAATGTTTATATCCTCCGCAAGCAGCCAAATCGATAGGCTAATAAATCATCCTAACTAGGCCACGAGAATCATTAGCGTAACCTCATTCATTTTCAGAGGTGGCTAGCCAAAAGCACCCTAGAATAGTGCTTTATGTTTGACAATCTGTTTACCGTTCTAGCATGACATTAAAACATTCGCATGCGACTGAATCTTCTTAACAAAAGCAACACAGATTCCCATAAGCCAACACATTATTTTTATTGAATATTTTCTCATAAATATTTTTCTAAGTGTACTAATTGTTAAGATGACGGTTTTCTTCTCTAATGGTTCTTTTGAGTTTTTCTCTCATGTGCTTTATTGTTTGTTAGATCAAATCTTTTTCTTTTCTTTTTTTTAAGAAAAAGTTTATGCACGAACCCATGTAATGATCTAATCTGCAATACGTAATAAAAAATTTTTATTTAAACTTCACTTAGCTAAATATAAATCAAGTTTAAAAAAATGATTAGCGCTTATAAAATGTTTTGTTTATTTTTGTCACGTAAATTTCATATAAATCTGAATAATTTTGTTTTTTTTAATAAAGAAGTATAGAATATCGTAATATTCCATACATTATCTTGTGTTAAAATAAATATATTATTAAAATCGGGAGTATATTAAAAATAAAATAATTATACATTTCTATGTAACTGTTATCACAAGTTCATGGATAAAATATATAATAAGAAAAAATAAGAATATATTGTAAAATATAAAAGTTAAAAGTGTTGGTTTACCGAAGAAAAAAAGTTTTTTTGGAAGTTAATTTCAAGCTCTCCTTGTAGTGAGCGTTAAATAAAGTAGTCAGTTGCATATGACAAAATTTTTGCTAAAAGGCTAAAAAATGGCTTGTGATTAAAAGTTTCTAGTAAAGTTGTATCGCACGAAATAAAAAATGCTCATAAGGTTGCAAACTGCACATTTGTTTGCATGAGACTGAGAAAATACATGAGATTAAAAAGTCACATGCGACAAAATGACTAAAAATCACAAGAAATTTTACAAGAAATTTTGTCAGTAACAAATTCAATAAGCTAAACAATTGCATGAGACTTCAAAATTGCATTGGACTAAAGTCACCATTAGACTATGAAATCGAACACAGAATTTTTGTTGCATGAGACAGAAAAATTCGCATTACTCTCAAAAAACGTGGAAAACTAAAAAGTCATGCATGACAAAAAAAGTCGTGTAAAATAAAACTATCGCTTAAAACTAAAAGTCTACTAAGGCTATAAAGCCACATATGCCACATAAAGTTGCTTACTACATTTTGAAAGAGGCTTAAAAATTGCATTGAACTAATATTACTTAAGGACTAAAAAGTCGATTTCCATATTTTGGTTACATGAATTTCAAAATTCCCATCGCACTATAATGATGCATAAAAAACCGTATTTAGCAAAAAAAAGTCGTATGAGACTAAAATATCGCTTAAAGTCGCATTCAACTTATAAGTAACATACTACATTTCCATATCTTAGATCTAAAACATCACAACGTTCAAAATTAAACAATACCAAAAATTTACAAGAGATATTTCTGACACATTAAGGCCGCAAAAAGCTTAAAAGTTACTTGGAAATAAAATATCGCTTGCAACATTTTTACTCAAAAGTTACGTGAGACAAAAAATAACATAGAAGTAAAATTGGCCAGAAGGCCTAAAATTCGCATATGGAAATTTCATATAAAATTAATCAAAATCTATAGAATAAAATATTTGCATGCAACTAGAAAATAACATAATCAAAAAATAACTAAAATGCCCCAGAAGTCCATAAAGTCCCATGAACAATTTATGTAGCTTAAGATTTTAAACTTGCATGTGACTGAAAATTTGCAAACCAATTACCACTCGAAAATTTGTTGAAAACTTTAAAGTCCTCTATGATCTCAAATTCATAATCGATTAAATATCGTATATAAATACAAATTCTAATGTTGCTGAGGCTAAAAATCAGATACAGATGTAAATTATATTCAAATGCCAAATGTATAATTTTTATTGCATGTTGGTTAAAAAAAATGCAGTTATCACTTAAAGTTGCATATCACACTAAAACATCCACAGTGACCGAAAAGACATGCGATACTTAAAAGTCACATGACATTTAAATACGCCTAAAAAATTACACAAAACTATAGCGCAATATACAAAGTAAAAAGTCACATGCAAAATTTTTTTCGCATAAAATTACAAAGTTGCATGTTAGCAAAAATTAGCTAAAAGCTAAGAACTCATATGCGTCTTCAAAAACTTACTTAAAAGTCCTCTGCGACTTTAAAGCGTTAAATATGTTTTTTTGTCACATGAATTAAAAATCGAATACAACCATAAATATCATGCGATTCAAAAGTTTCATAGAAGAAAAAAGTTAAGTATGTATCACATTTTTGGTCACATGAAATTAAAATGAAATGTATTGTAGTAAATGAAGCTACTCATGGAAATTCCCATTTATAATATGCGTACGCAAATAGAAAACTGTAAAAAAACGAGCTTAAATAAGAAGGCAGTTGGTTAAATTGACAAAAAATTATTTGCCAACCATAATGCTTGGCTATAATAAAACTTGTACTAGAAGTGACTGCCAAAATACAAAATAAAAAATTTAAGTGTGCATAAAATATCTGCTACAAGAAATAGCGAAAGAAAGTTTCTTTTAGGACAGGAAATATTTATTTACACAGCACTAAAGTAGAGCAGTTAATGACACTTTAATATGAAAACATTTGGAATAAATGGTACTGCATGAGCTTGCTATAACGCTACAATTATTTATTAAATTATAGCATTTACTCAATGAAATTATAAATAAATTGGCCGAATGGCATTATTAAATTAAGCTAAATTTTTCCGACACTAGAGAAAAACTTTTGTGTGGTATAATCCATTTAAAAAATGGCTTTAAAAGCTTACATCCCACATTTTTCGCGAGCAATATATAATTCATTAAGCTGTTGATTTGTTGAAAATGCAACATTATTTCTATCATTGTTGATAATACATACATATGTACATATGTAAGCCATTACTGTTTTTGTTTGATTGTAATCTGATTTACGTATTTTTGTATTGTATCAATGCTTTGTTTTGTTTAGTACAATAAAAGTTTGTTTAAAATTGCACACAAAGTCCAGTGTCTAAGCGCTTCTAAGGCAAAACAGCATATTGTTTTCTTTATTATTATTATTATCATATTGTATATTTTTTTCACTAGCCAAAGCATTTTATTATAAGCTCATTCTAAAAAATGATATTCTTTCGGAAGAAAACGTTTATATAATTTCTAATTAATATTTCCACATATCGCATCAGACAATTTTTTTGCAATTTAAGTTCACAATTCGAAAACGATTAGAGATAGTTGATGAGGTACATGATCGTTACATGGAAGTTAAACAACTTCGAAGCGACCTTTGACCTCTAAAAGTTTTTCAATTGAGAAGTCGAAGGTCTTTGCCCCTTATGCAGCAATCGTGGATCTTGCCAATACCAGCAATTATCTCTGCTTTGAAGCTGATTTTCATCAAAGGGTACAAATCGAGTCGAATTTTGTATTAGAAATCAAAAAGTATCTTTATATTGGTTGCCATAGCCATATACATTTGAAAAAATTCAAAATATTTTTACACCAATAGCTGTCGAAAATTGAAGTTCACATTTTGACAGTCGCGGTTTAAGACAGGGTTAGAGAAGCTATAGCTCCGAGCTCATTTTTCATACATTTTTGGGAAACATAAGTTTTCCCCTATAATGATCATAAAAAAATGTATGAGGTGAGGCCTCATTTCTACTTTTTAGTACCGGGTGTCGCAAAGCCTCAATCCACCGCAGCATTTTGGGTTTTTTTTCAAGGTATCATTTTCTTAAAACCGTGCTAAATTACCTTTAAAATTAAGCTCTTAACTTGATAATCGCTTATAAGATAAAGAAGCTATGAATTTTTAAAAGTTCGAACATCGCAACCTAATGTACCTCACACTCCTCATTCCAAAAACAAACAAAAATTCTCCAAAGTGTAGTTTTTTGACCCGCATAATTTTAAATTTTTATTCATTTTTTCATGATTTTGCGGAAAAGCGTCACTCAACTACCAGCGTAGATTACTGTAAAATGAGGTAAATATTAAATAAACGCATGTGTTTAAATATAAAAGCAGTGCATTACAATGTTTTCCGTAAAATTAATTATACGAGTAACAACATTTTTTATAGCCATTGTTTTGGTTATGGCCTTAGTTTTTCTCACGTTAGGTGTTTCGTTTTAAATGGAAGCACAATTATAAACCAACAACAACGTGAGCAAGCGAGATAAGTTTAGCGAGAAAATAGTGCAGAAAACTGCGGAAATGTGGAATTTATAAGGGTTCGAAAATATGCAACACTTTACATCCAGCAGTGCGGTTTTAACAAAAAAATCGTTGTGCTCAGGACATATAGTTTTTATTTCGAATTTAATTAATTGTATTTTATTCAATTTTTTCAACATTGTATAAATTATATTACAAAATATCTGTTTACTACACCATTCGACACATTTTTGCACACATATGAAATTCCAACTAAGTCTGATAGAGGGATGTGAAAGAACCCAATTCTATACATTGTGTTATATTTCATTCCATCACGACAGAAAGATTTCATTTTACTTTTCCCATGTGTCATATGTGTATACAGTACTTAATCGTTGATTAAAATTTAAAAAGAAATATTTGTTTCTTTATTATTAAAATAAATCTATTTTCATGTGTTTTTATGAAGCTACTTTTCGGTGAAAAAAATTGGAATAACTAAGCCACTTCTTGGGAATTTTTAACAAACAAATAAGCTTCGAGCATCATAAGAGAGAAACTACAACAATTGTAACAAAATTTATTATATGTACTCAATGTATCATCATTACTCAAGTGGGCGTATGTTTTTGTAGTAACCCCGCCCATTTCATAAAATACAAACTATTTTATTGCCAAGGGCATCTAAACCGAATTCCATATAAATTTCTTGCATTGTTTTCTAAAAAAATAGAACTTGTACTATTCTCGAAGCTAGGCGATACTAGGACGGTACATTCTCAAAATTTTCTTATAACAGAAAAACGACACTCTTTCCCAAAAATCCGTTCAGATTTTCTGCACTTCTTGCCAACGCTGTTGTCAAACCAATCTTTAATATATTATCTCTTATAAATGCTACATTATGATCGGAGGTGCCAAGTCCATTTTTTTTAGCCCCCCCCCCCCCCCACTATTTGCTCAATGTTTTTCTGTATGTTACTTGTTGTCTCTAAAATTCATGACACAGTTTTCTATAAAATGTTAAATTTGTATTTTAGCTAAAGATATGTCACGTCCCCATTCCAAAACCTGCTCACTTTAACTCCAATTTTTCCATAAGCTACCAAATTTTGTGAAACTAAGTTTTAACAAATTATCTCCAAGAGATGTTACGCTATAATATTTAAACGATTTTGTGGCACGCCCACTTACTATATACTGCCCACAGTTTATTTATTGTGTGCTTTACATTACTAAAATAAAGTTTTACCGCAAAATTCCTTAGGGACCGTCCATAAATTACGTGAGTTGTTTCTTTGCAAATTCAGACCCCCTCCCCTTGGTGACATTTGGTGAGTTCTGACGGTACCCCCCTCCCTTCCGTGAAGCTTGCCTTATAATTTTTAAATGTAATCTGCTATAATAATGTAGAGTCTCTGCATTAAAAAGTTGACGTGGGATTTTTATTGACCCCCTGCCCTTGGTGAGATTTGGCGAAATTTTTCCGAACCCCCTCCCCGCAATTTTGACTCACGTAATTTATGGACGTCTCCTTATATAAATAGTTTCACATGTTTTGTTCAAGACCAATTCACTTTTTAATATTTACTCTAAGCATTATAAAGTGTAATTTCTCAGAAATGCGTAGCTTAATCGTCTATAAAGAAATATGTTTTGGTAAGATTGAACCTTAAATCTTTTATTTTTTAAATATGATTACTAAATGCATTACCTGGTAATGAATAATTTCATCAATTTCTTTTGGAACGCATGAATTCATCAATTACCAATTTTATGTACTTATTACTTTTATATTTGTTTCTAAATTAAAATATCTTATTCCAAATCTTTGCCTTGAAGCAAATAATTTTTTTAGAATTTTTTCTCGCTTAAATCATCAATAGCCATATACTATAAATAGTGTTGACAACAAATGTCTTCAATTAAATTTATAAAAATGTTGAACGCAGTGGCAAATGTACGTACAATGGCAAAAATGAGTTCATTGTTTTCTTTGCAGACTTCATTAACATTATTGCGCATATGTTAATAATTTTTTAACATAAAAAAAAAATATTGAAAAAGGTAATGCTAATTTATGCCAGTAAACATAGCAAGTAAAATAAGAAAAATATTATCTAACAATTTGTTGCAAACAAATATGGACAACTAAAGTTCAAGAGCCTTTCATAAGTTTTCCTTTTTAAGATACATAAGTAACATTATTTTCATGATATGTTTATGGTTAAGAGTTTGTTGCGGTGAAAAATTTTTAAATTTCATGCATTGTTCCATTATTTTTTGTAACAGCTAGTTATTATTCGATATATTTGGGAACAATAAATACTTCAAAATTACTGGCTTTCAATGGAAATAATTCTTGAAAATGCTCACATTATTTATTTCTTATAAGAATGTATTTCATTCTTTTCAGATCTTTCAATTCACATCCATCAATAACTTCTCATTCATTTGAGTTTGTAACAAAGCCTTGGCCTTGTCTTTTATGCAGGTGTGCCTTATATCACTACTACTTCTATCTTCATCCGTATTTTGTTACGCTCGGCTCTGATCGCTTACGCCAGCCTTAACAAGCTGTGCTGTTTCTATCCATACCATATTCTAGCTACCTACTATGCTTCAGCCGTAAGTAGTTTCCTAAAATTCAATTAACATTGTCTCACCTTTCCGCTTTTGTGGCATCAACAGTGAGACGTTTTATTCTATATATATGTTTCCCATTCCTTCTTGGGATCAGTTTTTTTTTTTTTTGTTTACCTGCTATGATAGATTCATCAAGAATTCTATGAATAATGCTGGTTTATTTTTTAGTTTTTTCTTTTGTATTTAATATTAATGTTGTTCTACCTTTATGAAAGCACTGGCATAATACACAAAACATATTTTTTTACAATCGTTGATTTCGAGAGTAAAATTTGTTTGTTAATGTTCTTGATAAATGAAAAGTTCAGCGTTAAACTTAGTCCCCATGACATGCTGTCATGATGTTTTGCTTGTAGATTTTTCCAGAAATTTGTTATGGTTCTTTTTTTGTTGTCAATATTTGTTTCACAGGAGTTTAAAAACCATTTTCATTGTAGTTATGGGAATTTGTATATTGGCTTAATGATTTATTTATGTTAAAATTTTTAAATTTAATTAGATTAATGATGATTAAACGTTTCGAAAAAATAAATATTGCTTCTCATATGCATCAAAGACTATAAATATCTATTTTATATTATTAGAAATAGCGAAAGGGTATCCAATTAAATTATTTTAGCTCAGTTTCTAATTTGTTAAAGAGCATAAAATTCACGAGAAATTTTATTTAGCACAAGACATATCGGTGTTATTAAAGTGGTTTTTGCTTTAAATTGACATTTAAAAACATTAGTGTTTCAAATTGAAAACAAAATCACATGTTAAAGCGTCCCCATATTCATGTACTTCAATAGCTTCTTTAACAAAGCGTATTGTATTTGTTTGTTTATAGATGCAACGCCTATTTTTCAGTTTTATCAGTGCTTGCATGATTCACTAAGGGGACTTCCATAAACTACGTGTGTCAAAATATTGGGAGAGGGGGTCCGGAAAAATCTCACCAACGAGACCAATAAAAATCTCAAGTCAACTTTTTAATGCAGAGACTATACATTATTACAGCAGACTACATTTAAAAATTATAAGGCAAGTCTCCCGGAAGGGACGGGGGAGCGCCGTTAGAACTCACCAAATCTCCAAGGGGAGGGGGGTGTCGGAATTTTCAAAAAAACACCTCACGTAATTAATGGACGGCCCCTAAGCCCTTGATAACATTTATCTTAATAGCTCTCATTATAGCTTTTGAAGTTTTAAAATTGTTCTCTTGTACTGGAGATGTGGCGCCCGCTTGTAGAATACACCCAATTTCTTAAAATATTTGCTAATTGTACTACTGAGACCATGATTCCGTACAAAATCTTCAGAAACACTGCACTAATGATTTTTAGTAAATTTTTTAAAAATTATTTACTCTTTGAAGTTCAGCTCCAAGTTCATCTGGAGAGCGGAAATTTGGTATGGTCTCCTGATTTAAGTTGCATTTTGACATATTTTGTAAATATTTTGAGAAACTACTTGTACTTGAAACATTACGGTTAACTGAAAAGTTGAGAACCATTCTGTTAATTTTTTATTTCTTAATACAGAATTTATTGGGTAAAATTTTAAAAACGAATTTTCTGGAAATAATTTTTTTTTCTTAATTATATACATATAGTATGCCGCTAACGCGAATTTAGGGGAAAAAGTGAAAGGGATAGAACAGGAAATACGTGAATCAGCGAAATGTTGGAGAGAAATTAAAGCACTTTTGGAGGTCCTATGCACCGTTAAGAGACAATGGCTACAAGAAAGAAATCATAAACATATGTGCACACCTGCTCAAAATAATAATTACACTTTTGAGTTTTTAGTTTGAGCTCTATTTCAAAAATATTTTGGCAATTAGTGGTAACGTAACGTAAAGTACACAATTTGGTAGCACGATCTTCATTAAAACAAATCATGTAATTCCCTTAAGTTTTGAGCGTTTCTACTTACTGTGCATAGCCTGCTCAAAATATTAGTTACACCTGCACTTTGATTCAAATTTTGTGTTTGAAATTTTTTTTTTTTAAATTCATTTCCGAGCTTTCCTTAGAAGAACGTTAATTTTTTTTTAATTAAACTCTGCTCTGCTGAGGAATCGAGACTGACTTTAAACTTGAAAGAAATGAAGAAAATCTCTTCAATCATTGGCAGGTTGCTGAATAGATCTCACAATTTCGTCAAAAATGTATTAAAAAAAAGAAAAAAAAAAACTCGTGGTAGACCACCAAAAACCGCTTCAAGAGTTGATCTTCATATAGAAAAGACACACATTTATGTCTTCAAAGACAATTTTAGCAGAAATTGGGAACGTGGTTAGTGCTCAAAGAATTCTACGACGCTTACTAAAGGCTTTAATACCTGGGCGCTTAGCAAAACAAATTCCTTTGTTACGAAAACAAAATTTGAGCATGAGGCTAAATTTTGCAAGAATAATGGAAACTGGTCAAGACCCGAATGGGAGAAAATGTGGCGTAATATCTTATGAAGTGATGAAATTAAGACCAATTTATTTGATATGATTCAGAAATGATTGTGCGATGGCCTAAAATCAAAGGGTTTCACGTCAGATTTACAAAAAAAAAAAAAACATAAACACAGAGGCGAAAATATTTTGTCCTGAACAGTTTCCATGATCCTTGCAAAATTTAGCCTCATGCTCAAATTTTGTTTCCGCAATAAAGAAACTTTTTTATCTAAGCGCCCAAGTATGTTAGCATTTAGTAAACGTAATTTAATTTATTTATATGTATGTATATCAAGCTGTCTTTAAGATTTTCGTTTTTCTGTTAAATTGGAAAAAAGTTAAATATAGTTATTCGTAAAAATTAAAAGTCTTCTAAAATGTATTTTGAACCGGAATATAGCCTTTATTTCTATTTAAAGAAATAAAACTGCTCCAAATTGAAGACTGTTAAATGAAATGGAAATCAAAAGCATACAATTTATGGTTTAAGAAAACATCAGTTAAAATAAACATACGAAAAAGAAACCATAATAAAATTAGTAACCAAAAGATTAAAGTACGCGTACTAATCAACACCAAACTTGTGCAGTGTAGCACGTAGAGATGCGTTCAAAAACATTAAACTTTCATTTCTTACAAAAGTACAAAACATACAAAACGAAATTATATGATCTACATCAGGGGTTGACAAACTACGGCCCGCATGGCAATTCTGGCCTGCTCCAAACTGTTTTTTTTTTAGTGCACTATCCATTCTTTCCATAAAAGTTTGCCAACCGCTGGTCTACACCAAGATGTCTGGCAAAGCAAAAAAATTTACGAGTGAATGGGTAGAAAAGCAGAAATCGCAATTAAAGAAAAACGAATGTTCGTACCATAACTTTGGTGGTAGCTATTTAAATGGTAATGCTAGATAGAGTCTAACCAGATTTTTTTTTTTTTTTTTGTTTGTCTGTCTATTGAAATTTTTGCGTTCAAGTTGGATGGAACCTGATCTGATACTGAAACAAAAATAAAAATACAATACAATAAAAATTTATGTTAAGATTAAAAGAAAGTTTTCTAATTTGTTATTGTGGATCAATAGTAAATGAATTGCTGCAGACTTACTGTTTAGTATGGTATGTGAAGTAGTCATAAAGATCTTTTTGTATATCTGAAAGCTATAGATT
This sequence comes from Tricholauxania praeusta, assembly GCA_949775025.1. Lineage (NCBI taxonomy): Eukaryota > Metazoa > Arthropoda > Insecta > Diptera > Lauxaniidae > Tricholauxania > Tricholauxania praeusta. The sequence goes on from OX459029.1 coordinate 158,351,921, forward strand.
GTCACATGCACCTTATATGGCATACATAGTTAGTAGTAGCAAGTACAAGTGGCTATGCGAAGTTCAATCGAGTATTTGAAGTGGTCAATGAAAGTGGTCGCATAATCAAAGGAAACTTAACAACTTGTGAAACAGGAATGTTGTTATTGTAAAGAATTTCACCTTTCGATAGTATGTGACATTGAGTATTTGATAAAAAAAATAGTTAGTGCAATATATTTATTACTAATTTAATCAAACTTATGTAGATTTATCATTTTTTTAGATGTAATAAGAATGTTCCTTCGATCTTACTCTGAATATCTGCATCGCTCACTAACTTAAGAAAATGTCGCCCCGATGATAGCATCGCCTAAGGGCCTTTACATAGCTTAATTATGTATAGCACCTCCTTAACTTAACTATGCTTCCAAAAGCGAAATTATTTCATCTCTTTCTTTTTGCTAAAGATTTTATTGCAAGTTTTTATTTTATCTGTTGAAAAATGTGCATAATTGAAATAATTGAAATCGTTACGTAGTTAACATGTAAATTACAACACACTTAGAAGCGCTTGGGCGTTTAAAATGTTTTGAGGCCATCGATCAGAATTTATGGGTAATACCATACACACACTCGTCATGTTAGTTTCGTTTTGTTTTTGTATTTGTTAACTGTTGCTGCCACATATGGTGGCATATTGGCTACAATAGCCAATTACTTAAGCCTTCTACCAATAATTGCTGCAAGTAAGTAATCAGCACTAATGACGCGTATGTTGCACCGATTATTAAACGAATTGGATTGCAAAAGAAATAAAATTGTTTTGAATCGAATTTTTAGTACAATGAGAAAGATTGATGTAAGATAATTTCTGAATAATTATCACTCTAAGTTTTAAAATATATCAATAAAATGTAAAAATATATAATTTTTGTGTATGTTTACGTGTCTTCATAACTGGCGCCTTTTGTTGCTTAAAGTTGCCTGAAAGCTCGATTATGCGCTCGTGAAATGATGTGACGGATAGACCGGGTCGAAATTAAGATTCAGCCAGACACCTGCTCAAAAGTTAGAAAGACTCTTAAAAACGATATCTGCGTCATTTTTTTTTTTTTCGTTCCGAGAAAAACCAATGGAGCACTTTTGATTCTCCTGAAGGTCCTTTTTGGCTAAAAAGACGTGTTTTTCGCTCGTAACTTTTTTTCCTCCACAGAATAGATACCCGAATTTACTCGAAATATAAGGATTGCGTTCTTGCAAAAAATTTTACGTTAAAAAATCTTAAACTTTTTTCTATTATAGATAATATTCTGTCCCAAAATTCGATTTTTTCACATTTTTATGTGGAAAATCGAATTTTGAGACTAAATATTATTTATAACAGAAAATAAATTTTAAATTTGTTAGCGTCAAATTTTTTGAAAGAATGCAATTTTTATTATTCAAGCGAATTCAGGTATCCATTTTGTGAAGAAAAAAAGTTACGAGCAAAAAACCCCCTTTTTTTTAGCCAAAAAGAACCTTCAGGCAAATCAAAACTGCTCTATTGGTTTTTCTCGGAACGGTAAAAAACCATGCAGACTTCGTTTTCAAGGGCATTCTAACTTTTGAGTTGGTTTCTGGCTGAATTTTTTTTTGCTTCATACAAATCGATCCGGTCTAGTGACGGATGATAGCAAATTTTGTTACATTTACTCTGGCACACATTTGAACCTATAAATCATTCGCTGAAAAGTTATTCTTATTCTTCCTTTGACTTACTCGAATTTTTCAATGGTTATTTTAATTTATAAATAAATTTTTTATAAGATTGCGTTTAATAAGATTTATAATTCTTTTTTCCACCCAACACATGATTTGGTTATAATTACCAAATATATGTTTAGTTCAACCACATTGTTCAATTCAATATATATTTCACCTTTATCAAATATACCATTTGTTAACTATCACCAAATCGTGATACATACAATTAAATCGTTTTCTCGGTATAAGGATTATACGCTACTATTTTATACTAAAGTTTAAAATCTTTTTTTTTAATGTTTAAAAACGAAAAAAAATTTATGAAATAATGTATTATCATATTTTCAACCGCTTAAAATATTTGAATTACAAATGCTACGCGGCCTCTCGAGAGTAGCAACCGTAAAATGTTTTATTCAACATGCTACAACTAATTAATTTATGTAAAGTTGTTATCATACAACAATGAAAAGAAATAGTTGATAGGTAGCAGGTTATGTTGTTGGTATTTGGAGCAACTATATTAAAACAATTGAACCATAACGCTCTTTCAACAGTAGACCAAACACCACATACCAGTATGTATGTATGTACGTAGGAATGTAAAAGTAAATTTGTAAACAGTTGCAAGTGTAACACTTTCAAAAATTTATACAAAAAAAAATTTACATTTTTAAGCTTTTTTTAAAATATACAAAATGCTGTGGTATTTGTTTTTAACTCTTATCAGAGGCAACAGTTTTTGCAGTTTAATTTTTTGCAACATTAGTATATGTCCATGGCTTCAGTTTTAGACCCCAAATGATAACCTAATTCAAAAGTTAGTAGTACCCAAGACTCAAATTTGTTCAATCCATATCACAAACATTTTTTTTTTGCGATTTTTTTCCGATTATTTTTGGGTCATTCTTAACCACCTAATCAACATAATAGAAATATAGCCCGAAAGTGGTTGAATAATCGTTTGCCGAATATTTTTCTTATGCAGGAATTCTTTTGAGCGAACTTACTTCTTTTTTATTATTTTTTTTAATTAATTAAATTTTGAATCAAAAAAAAAAAAAAATCATTTTTATTTTATTTTGGGAGAAATTTTCATACGTTTACAAAACTAATAAGTAAACCAATGACAGCTATATGGTGTATAGTATGTTTTCCCCCCATAAACAGATACGTGCTCTACCATCAAACTGCTTCGACTTCCAGTCACTGCTATTACGGTTACTTAAACAGCGGTAACTTTTGCTGTTGGGCATTTAAATGCGATTTGCATGCCTAAGGTTCGCAAGTCGCGGCGTTGAATCTACTCCACTGCACTACACACACATTTTGGCCTTGTCAACCTTTTGAGTTCATTAGGTCACATTTTTACTTTAGCGATTTGTTGCGCGCAAACAAACTAACTCAGTGTGTGTTGCTATCATCTTTTATTTTTTGATTTTTCATTTTTATTTTTAGTCAACAAACGTCTTCTAACGCATTTAATGGCATTAAAGATTTTTAACCTTTTATTGTCATAAAATAGCCCATTGTCTGTCGTAGCTTAAAAAAGCTCTTTCTCATGCATTTAGTTTAAGCTACATGTTACCAGCAACAGTTTATGGGTGCTTAATAGTAAACTACGTATGTATAGTATGTAGCAGCAAAATGCAAGTGTGTGCGCCTAAATGTATGCTATGATATTTTTGCATTTTATGTTTTATTTTTAGCTGTTTAGCGTATTATTCTGCTATATGTTGGCATGCAAAACGCAGCGCTAATTGACGACGATATATTTCCTTATCTAAATAGCCGTGTGCAAAATAATAAGATGTTTCACTTAACTGTGGGGTATTTTTTATTAATTTTCTTCATATATTTACAATATTTTTCTATGTATTACTCGTTTTGCTGTTAGTGGGCATTTTTTTTTTTAAACATGTTTTTCTACCATTATTTATATAATGGAGTGAAGTTATGAAGTGTGTTTGTTGTGTTAACGTGAAAACAATCATTCCAGGAATTTTTATGAATGAATTCGTATGAAGAGTCTAAGCTTAATTTATGCAGTTCATTTATTATTTCTGCTAATTAAAGATTTTTTATTCAAAGTTTGCTATGTCAGAGGAAAACGTGTATTGGATTTTTAAGAATAACACAAAAATGAATTATACTAACTCTAAGTTTCAATTCTGCACTATTCAAATCAAAGAGAATATCAACGAATTCTTGGTCCTATGTGGAAAGATAATGGCGCCTAATTTGATTTTTTAATAATTCAAAAATCGACAATTCGTTAAGTCAGAGCTTTGAATTATCTTAAAAATCACAGATCAATAAATGAGTTTTTAGGAACTTTAAATGAAAGTGAAATGATATCCAAACTAAATATGAGAAGTTAAGTGGATATGACACCTTCAAATTTTCTAGAATTAAAATTTTTTTTTTTTAATTTTTCTTGTTAAAAAAATATTGAAAAATACGTTTTTAATAAAATAAACCTCAAACTGGGATTATAAAATGTATAGCGAGCATTTTAGTAACATCGCGTCAATGTTGTAGTACTTGAAAAGCTATAGTTAAAAAAGTTTAAACGCGTTTTTCTCGAACCCACGTTTTTCGAGATTCAAACATTGTTTTGCGTCAAAATATAAGTGTAAAGTTTCGAAATGATATCTTGTTTTTTATAAAAATTATACGCATCTTAAAACATTTCAGAAGACATTTTTTGAAGGTGTCATGTCCCCTTAAATTTTAAGACTTACCATCAAATGCATTTAATAAATGTTTTATAAAAATTTTTTACCTGATTTTTTCAGTTAATATATGTACCTATATATTTTTATAGTTACATATGTACATTGAAAAAACGATTTGAAAAAGTAAAACAAATGCATAGTTATTTCATATTAAGCAATCAAATATTTATTTAAGTCAAACAAACTGCGGCAAATCTTGGTCGGTCGAAATACATTATATGTTTGATTCAAATTTGTTTTAAAACGTTTCGTAGCTTATTTCATATGTGACACACGACCAATTTTCAGGATTCAAAATGAACCGTGGAAGGTTAGGTGTAGAACCGACTTGGTTTAGTATTGGTACCCGACTAGAAAATGTCGTTAGGCGTAAATTAGGTCCTCATTGGTTTTGCCTAACCAGACGTTAGGGCCAAGTTTGGAAACCCAACGACAACCTAATTTGGATTGTAACGGTGTGCCCCAAATTTTCCCAAATAGGATTGTTCAACGCCTACCTCATTAGGCTCTCGTTGGGCCCTTTCTACAAGGGGGAAATGAAAAAAAAAAATTGTTGTGTCTTGGGGAAACATTTTTTATCATTGGAGGTTTTTTTTACGTCATTGCAGTGCAGCGCCACACATAATGCATACCTACTTTTTATATGATTTTTATTACCCACACACTTCCCCGTTAATATTTTTGTTGACTTATTTTATTTAAATGAACTTATTTTTATGACGTTTATTTATTTATATTGTCAGTCGTCATTCATACACAGAGTTCACATATATTAATATTTTAATACAACATCAAAGCAAAGAGTCACCCAGGCAACATTCACTTAGTTCATCACTATGTTTATAAATTTGATGTCATATATATAAAATTATGAAAACAAAAAAGTTATAACGAATCATAAAAAATTATTTAAATTTTTTTAGAAAAATTCAATGTTTACCTGCGTTGCCACATTTGGAAGATTTCCCCAAATTTGGTAGAAATTTTTTGGTTTGGTAGAAATTAAGATTTTTTTCATTTTGGTTGATTTTTCTTTGACAATTAAATGAACCGATGTAAATTAATGTTCCTTCTGATTTGAAAAGTTACTTTATTTTATTAATCTTGTTTTTGAATGCTTTTGTGTGAACTGTGTTTTATTTTAAGAAAAAACAGATTTACTGTTCAACCTAAATTAGAGCGTTGGGCGTTGACTTTGCCGGCGCTACGCTTTTGAGTTGAGCGCTGAACCTAAATAAGAGCGTAGCGTTAAATGTTATGTAGAGTTTATTTGTTTACTGTTTGTGACAGAAAAAAAAAAATCAACACAATAAAATAAAAAAATAGCTGCCAACGCTCTGTCAAAATTGGAAAATCGAATATGCTGGCGTTAGAGCGTTGCTTATTTCGGTTGGCTTCATATAAAATGTATGTGCATGAGAGAATTTTGACAGCTTAAGACGCTGGCGCTCTAATTTAGGTTGAACAGTTATAGTACAAAGCTGACGCTTACTTGGGAAACAGAGACCTCTAATATTCCATAAATATTGGAAGGTGACCGAATTCTGATCACTTCTGATATATTTTGGATATTTGTGGTTTGACAAAAAGTTTTTAGAAACAAATTGTAAAACAATTTTTTACTTCTGCACGTGTACATGCTTTTGAACTACTTTGAGTCCCAATTCGAAAAGATATATTCCACATTATTTGCGGCATCTTGCAGGTGATGTAGAAAAATTTTGGATGAATTCGATGCGATCGGATTTGAAAATTACATTGGAATCCTATCAAAAATGGCTAAAAATGGTAGGTTCCATTGCAACAAATTTATCAAAGAACAATTTTTTCAATTACCAAAAATAAAAAATACAAATAATGTTGCATTGAGCATTGCAAATTACATAAATAATTATTTACTTTATAATTGTGACATTAGTATAACCACTCTTTCGTCTCTAATTTTTATTCTATTTAACAACAACTAGCATAACTACATTCTTGAAAAGGCTTTTTTGATTATATATTAGTTTGTATTAAAAATATGTTGACACAAAACTGTTTTATAAATAAACTAGCTATCCCGGCAGACGTTGTTCTGCCCTTACCGGTAGGTGGCGCGAAGCTGTATGAACTCATGCTATGGAATGTTAAAGCGAATCAGCCCATTTTTAAAGCGAAATCAACTTCTGTCCCTACTCTTTTACATAAAGTACCTTACTGCTAGGTGGTGCGATGAGTTTAATTTATTATAGTTTTTGCGTTTTATATTATTACCAAGTCTCAATCATCTGCATCTAATAATTGCTGATATATACAAAATGTTGTTTTATTCGAATTTTCTCATTGAAACTTCTTTTTTCCCGTACTCATTCATCTGCATCACCAATTTTGGTATTTTCTTATATGGAAAGCGTGGTACTGCACGGTCTTAGCTGTGCCTCCTTATATAAAAGATACTTGTTGTAACTTCCATGTGAATCGATGCAGTGGTCTTTGTAAAAATGCTATTTCAAAAATATTTTTGTATGAGGACCACTCTAAATAAAAGTTTTGTAGGCTTAACTATGCATCTTAACATAAAAGTTACGTGGTGTAAATTCGGTATGAATTGATTAACCGGTCATAGTGAAAATGATTTTTTTTAAAATATATTTGTATGAGGGCCACCCTAAATAAAAATTTTATAGACCAAACAGTGTCTCTTAATATAAAAGACACGTGGTGTAAATTCCATGTGAATCGATGTAGTGGTTTTTGTGAAAATGATATTTTAAAAATATTTTTGCATGAAGGCCACCCTAAATATGCACCTTAAATAAAAGTTTTATGAACTTTACTATGTTTCTTAATATAAAAGGCACGTGGTCTAAACTCTATGTTAAACGATGGACTGGTCATTGTGAAAATGCTATTTTAAAAATATTTTGTGTAAGGGCCACCCTAAATATGCAGCCTAAATAAAAGTTTTGTAATCATAACTATGCCTCTTAATATAAAAGCTACGTGGTGTAAATTCGGTGTGAATCGATTCATCGGTCTTCGTGAAAATGCTATTTTAAAAATATTTTTGTTTGAGGGCCACCCTAAGTATGCGCCTTAAATAGAAGTTTCATAGACCAAACCATGTCCCTTAATATGAAAGCTACGAGGTGTAAATTCCATGTGAATCGATGCAGTGGTCTTTGGGAAAATGCTATTTTAAAAATATTTTTGTATGAGGGCCACCCTAAATATGTAGCCTATATAAATGTCTCATAGACTAAACCATGTCTTTTAATATAAAAGCTACGTGGTGTAAATTCCATGTGAATCAATTTATCGGTCTTCGTGAAAATGCTGTTTCAAAAATATTTATGTTTGAGGGCCACCCTAAATATGCCCCCTAATTTTTCTCGCCGTAAAAACCATCCTTGAACTTCAACGAACATTTTAAAAAAAGATTTGGCCAAATTGGTCCAGGCGTTGTTGAGTTATGCGCTTACCAACACATTTTGCGATTCATTTTTATATTATAGATAAAAAGTCATTGCTACAGTAAGCTTGTGTTATTTTAATATTCTAATTCCAATTATCGGGTAGCTACCACACACATTTACAGCAAAAAAAAAAAAATAATCAAACATTACAAAAACACCCAAATCTGGGAACTCTGATAAAATGACAATTCAAAAATGACACTGTTAGAAAAATTATGATTATTTGCTTTTAGTGAGTCACTGTACAAGAATGAGTTTAGCTGATTGCGTCAAGCTACTCATCTAACGACTCGGAATGACCAGGTTCAACTCCAGCGCAGGAAAAGTTCTTCAAAATTTTTTTTTTTTTAATTTGAGTTCGCATAATAAAACACCAAATTTATAAATATATCATTAAAAAATTAAATGAAATGATGAAAATCAAAGTTAAAAGTTCAGGAAACGTTGCATCTGTCATCGGTCATTTCTTATAGTTCAGGAGTAAATTCGAACTTAGTCACGACTACCACATTACTTATTCCCCAGATTTACTGAATTCAGGCATTCCTTAGGTTATTACCATGACCAAACCTTTAGGCAAACCAAACATTGGCATACCGCAGTAGGGCCTAATCAGGCAGTTGATAGGCAAAACTAATTTAGAAATGTCTTACAATTGCCTAATTAGGCTGCTAGTACACATTCCTAATTTTGGCTAGCCTAATTATTTCCCAGTTAGGGCCAAAAGTATATTTAGGCATGCCTAAGAAAAATTCTAGTCGGGTAGTAGTCGAAACTAAATTGCATATGTATTCGAAACAATTTTCTAAATCAATTGCAAACCATAATTGTCAACAAATGGCTTTTAAACAAGATATCTTCATGATTTTATATTAAGTCAGAAAAAATTACTTTTTTTTGTCCCCGAAAGCGCTAAAGTTTCATGATTTGGTTTTAAATATGTAGATTGCAAGTTCTGCACCATGGGTATAGGAAATTGTAAGAAAATATTGCCAGTTTTGCAATTACTTAATAGGATTTTTAAAGCTTAATTATAACTAGATTTTTTGACAAAACTTCATAGAAAATTAAAGAGACTAAGTCCTCCCCAGTAGATATATCTTGCTACGCCAACGATTTCTAACTAATTTTGAAAATTATTTTGTCAGTGCATTTTTATGAAATATATATTTCAATTAGAATCACTTTAAAGTGTCTAAACCAAGTCATCAGCATGTATAGTACATACGTAATAGCCAAATAAATTAAGATTTTTATTATTTAAAAAAAAAAGTAACTTAAAACTTTGCTGACGTGAAATACCATTGTTTCTTCGAGAATTTTTTTATTACTGCACATTAATGTATGTAAGTATTATGGTGCTTGCATTCCTAAACTGCGTCTCATAATAATTTCACGTGCCAACTTTTGGTATTTTAATTAATTGTCTGTTTTTCCAATAGCTTTGCGAAAATCGCAGTTGTTTATTTTTTAATGAGTCATTTAAGTCGTTTCTTTTTTTTTGTTTTATATACTGGCGACTATTTATTTATTGGTTTTTTTGTTTTATTAATAAATACTTTTCAGCATTCAACTTTAAAGCTTTATGTTGACGTTATGACTGTTTAATTTGTATTTTATTTAAATAAAATTTAAAACAATACTAAAAATATACAATATTTTTAATAAAAAAAAATAAAGAATTACGGAAATCAATCTTGAGAGTCTGATGTAAATATTTGTGAAACTTTAGTGGCCTTGAATTGAACTTATACATTTTTAAAGAGCATTGAACAATTTATCGTTGGCTTACGATATTCGAGTTGCATGGGAATTGAGATATAAGATTTTTCAATTTGTGATCAAATTTTTTATAATATTCTCTTTCAAATGGATATTTGATGTTATTCTAAAATTCTTTCTGCATTTTTCTGTAGTTGTTCTAGTTTCAAAGGTCTGAAGAGCGAAAGAAGGGAAATTTTCTTGTTAGCACTAAGATGTCTTCGAACTTTAAAACTGTTATATATATGAAAATTAATTCACAAATACTTCTGCTTCCAATACAAATTGTTTGATCTAAATTTTTGTTGACTTTTAAAACTTGAAATTGGATCATGTTCCTCAATACATCCCAATTCAATCCTCTGCTTTTGCTGCGTCGGTAGGAGAAAGTTATGAAGTTATAAATATAATAAATTTGTTCTAAGCGGAAAGTAGACAACACTGAATTCCACCGTCTAAATCAGTTCCACAATTTAAATGTCTAACATTTCAACTGACTAGCTATGTAAACAAACTTGCTTTTATAACAGCCACTGCTGGCTTATACAAAACCCTCAGCCATTGTCGTGCAATCTTGAAATCCACCGATTTTTCCATTTTACATTTTGAATTTAATATTTGGTACACTTGAAACTATTTGTTATATTTTACTTACTCTTCCTACTACTTTCAAGTACTCATAAGTTTTCTTTATCTTTTGTTTATTTTCAGCCTTAGATTTAATTACGCCCACAAATGCCGCCACAGGCGATACATTAACAAAAGAAGCCTATTTTAATGGCACCGCTTATATGAGGCTAATAACGCCAATGGCTATTTGGGATCACTCAGCGATAAGCTTTCGTTCATGTAAAGGTATGTTTTCAACATAATGTCTTTGACATAATGTACATTTTGAACAATGCACAAAATCTATTGAACTTATCAACTATTTTCATTATTCAGGTGGCGAACTACTTGCTCAGCAATACAATAAAAACTCATTCGTAATCAATGTGCTCAATGAATTTCTACAAATTTCACTCGCCGGCCCTGGCGTTATAGGGCCCAATAAAAGTCTAGATGTTAAGCTCTCATTTTATTTGCTCGACAATAGATGGCATACGCTGCAATTTAAATACGAATATGGAAATTTATATTTATTTATCGATCGTACCTCTATGATATTTGGTAAGTCAATATTTAGTTTTTTCAGTTTAATCAATATAGGCTAATACTCGTTTACTTTTCTCTCTCCCCTAAAGCCAATTCAACTTACAACAGTCAATTTCTTACCAATCAAGATATCGGCAATGATGCTGCAGTGCTCATAGTCGGTAAAGACTTCTCTGGTTGCCTGCTTGATGGTCCAGGACTGCTTTTCATCAATGGTTCAATGACCGTACAAAATGTAGTTTTTGGTGCCTGCCCCCTCGCCTCAGGTACCTGCGGGGAACATGATACGCTCGTGCATGCGCAAGATAACTTCTGCATCAATGATCCCTGTATGGGTCATGGACTTTGTATTTCACATACCGACAGCTATGAATGCCGCTGTACGGCACGTTATTCAGGCAAAAACTGCCAAATGGATAATGGTTCGCCGTGTAACAAAAATCCTTGTTTGAATGCTGGCACCTGCGTGGAAGACAATCGCGGTGACTATCAGTGTCATTGTGCAACTAACCATGCAGGTAAACACTGCGAGACTGAAGTAAATTTCCATCCGCTGTGTGCGCCAAATCCATGTCTCAACAATGGTGCCTGCGTTGTGTCACCAGGCAGCAATAAAATCGAGTGCGACTGTCCCAAAGGCTTTGTAGGTGCACGCTGTGAAACCGATATGGATGATTGTGCTGTAAAACCTTGTCATAACAATGGACGTTGCATTGATTTGGTCAACGGCTTTAGTTGTGACTGCTTGGGTACCGGCTATTCCGGCCCACTTTGTCAAACGAATGTCGATGAGTGTGAGCTGCATCCATGCATGAATGGTGGTCGCTGTTTCGATACTTACGGTTGGTATTTGTGTCAATGCCTCCATGGTTGGGGCGGTGAAAACTGCGAGAAGCCCATTAGTTGTCAAACGCAACAGTGTTTGAATGGCGGTACCTGTGTGGACAAAGCAATCGGTTTTCAATGTCACTGCCCAGCAGGCTATACTGGTGAGCTATGCCAACAAGGACCACAATGTCCACAGTGTCCAATCGATTCGGAATGCATTGCGGGAAATTGTGTATGCAAGCCAGGAACCACGGGTGAGTAATATGGTGAAAGCTCTTATCATTTGGGTTTATTTCTAACATTATGGTTTGCATGTTGGGGAAAAAATGGTATAACGAAGGTTATTATTTGGTTTTAATGGTCTTGTGACAATAATAACAATTTAAACTATGCTTCAATTCTTTTATCTCTTATTATTGACTAATTCATCAAATAAAAATACAAAAACGTAGCTTCTGAAGTTACACAAAGTGTTCCCTGCGTTGCCATATCCGAAACTGTTTTCCAACAACTACTGGCCAGCTCAAGTTCAACAAATGGTGACAAACGAAAACGTTATATACCACCAGACTGGCTGAGAAAGAAGCGATGTGAGCTGAAACTGAGTATGTTTGCTTGGCAAATAGTAAATTAAATTGTAAAATACCCGTAAATAAATAGCTGCTCCAAACATGATCCCGCATAGCTTAAAATTAAATAGTCGATGTTACTTTTGTTTATAAATTTCATTTATGTTTTCTACTTCTACATAAATATATATAGTAATTAAATATATTTTTTAAAGTATTCCCTTAAAAAGGGAGTTCATCAAAGTTTGATTATTTGGAGTATATGCACCCCACACGTAAAGAGGTGTGTAGTTCCATTTGTTGAGTATCCCGAGAGTATTTTTCGAAATCGAACCTTTACGAAAAAGTGTGGGATTTTAATGCAGTCGTGGATTTTAAGCCGTGTTAAAATCTCTGAAAAGGAAATTTCAGTGAGGTGGAAAATACATATTAGTCAATGTCAACATTCTTGAATTTTTTTTTTTTCTCAAGTCTCAGACAGAGTGATCGAAGAACGAAATTTATCAATTGCAAATGTGTTCTCGATTATATCTTGATGTTGACTTGACTCACTTTTTCCAAGGATTTGGTATGCTTATCGGTTCAGTTTCTGTACGATAAAAATGTTAATTTACTTAAGCTTCTTTACTAATTTTTCCAATTTTCTTACTAATTTTTAATACACAAAATTTTGAAGCAAAAAAACTAATAAAAATTTGGCATTTATACTCAAAAATTGGCTATGAAAACTATAACCTTTAACCTAAAAAACAATATAGGTCTTATTGGCTTCTGTTTACCTTTAAATACAACAATGTCAACAGTAGAAACAACAAACCAACCTCAATTGCCAACAACAACAATTGCGACAACTACAAAATCAACAATAGCCGCAAGTAGTGCTCACCAATCACGCTCGGCCCAATTGAATGCATGTCCCTCTGAAAAATGCTTAAATGGTGGCTCGTGTAGTGGAAATGCTTCGAATTATACTTGTATTTGTGCTAGTGGATACACAGGTATTGGTTATACACAAACAACAACAAAAACACTAAAATATTTGAACACACAGGCAAGCACAAGCTTAACAAATTACACAGGAGTAGAATGGTAATGCATGAAATATTGTATTCGATGAACTCATCGATGAAAATGGTAATTTCTCATTACCAGGTAATGTAGTCAAAAGTAATTACAAAAGTTTTGTTTCCATTTCTTTACTCACCACATGCTACCATTTCTTGCTGGGAAATTTGTTAAGAACTATTAAAGAAAACTTACAATATGTATTGCTATTTTGACAAATTATTTGTTATTTTGATGAAAACAAGATGTCCGATTTCTTTGATATTATAATTATTATAAGTTATGTATCAAAAATTCTACAAATTTGTTATTTAATTAAAATATGCACATCAAATAAACGTAGTATTTCACGTTTTGTAATGTAGTTGTAGTGTAAATGGAAATTAGTAATGTAAAAGTTGTAACATTTTGAAAATTTTAATAATCTCTTATTACTTAATTTACATGTTTCCTTTGGCTGAGCTATTATTTAACAAATATTTTTTATCTCTTTTACCGCTCCGCCTACAATCAATTTCTTCCAGGCTACAATTGTGAAATACCAATCGCCGATGGTTTACCCACAAGCAGCCCTTTAACGGGAAACTGTGATAATGGTGCATCCAAATGCCTGAACGGTGGTACTTGTTCTATGAATGGTACACATTGTTATTGCTCGGCGGGTTACTCTGGGGATCGCTGCGAAAAAATGGAACCCTGTACTGTGACTAATTGTCAGGAGCCTATGCTATGTGCCCAGAATAAATGCATTTGTCCTGCGGATAAAGTGTGCAATACCTGTTCTACACAGCCATGCCGTAATAGTGGTGTTTGTGCAGATGCCGGCAGTGGTGATTACGTATGCAATTGTGCATCCGGTTGGAGTGGACGTAACTGTACCCAAGATATTGATGAGTGTACGGTGCATCCGAAGATATGCGGCAATGGCATATGCAAAAATGAAGAGGGCTCATACAAATGTTATTGTACGCCTGGATACACCGGTGTACATTGTGATTCGGATGTGGATGAATGCTTAAGCCGTCCTTGTCAGAATGGTGCCACTTGTCATAATAAGGTGAGTAACTATAATAGGTTCTTTTTTACTTTTCATCATGTGGGAGTGGGAAGTTAAATTTATTTTTAATGTATGATTTTACTAAAATTCTATTAGCTGTTTTTCTTTAAATATGGAAATCATCGGATTTTACGGCAAGTAAGTGCAACACTTGGGACCCCTCCAAAAAGAAAAAATTCCTTAAGCTTATTTAATAAATTTCTATAGATACTTATAATTTGCTTTAAAGCTAAGGGAAAGTAGCCAAATATGGATTAATCTCATTTTTAAGTCATCTCATTTAGCATCCTTACCGCCGCAGTTAGACAGGTATTATGAAAACTTCACCAACACGCTGAACAAAAAGAGCCATAACTGAAAATTTCATAGCGCCATCACCATGTCATCAGCTTAGACTTAACAAAGAACCAGGCTACGATATTATCCCTGCCATTAGTAATAAGAGAAACTTCCTAACAAATGACTGAGGGCTTACATGTGAAAAATTCCTTACAAATGTTTCCTGTTTTATTTGTAAAAATTCTGAGGAATCACGATTCTCATTCGCTTAAGTACTGACAAGAGTTATCATCAATCGTATTGAAAGCAAACTCGACAGATAACTGCGTAGACAGCTAGCCAAATTCCATACAAAATGCACGTATCGTCTAATCACCCTTTGTGTAAATATGTGAAAGGCAAACGAACCTTCATGCATGCTTCGTTGACTTCATTACTGCCATTTATAGAGTCAATTTAGAACGCACTGACAATGTTTATATTAAACTAATTAACATCATGAAGGTTCACTGCGATACCTTTAAATGACGCACCGTCTACAACAAAAATCTTTCACCGCCAATCGAACCAAATACAGTGTTAAGCAGGCTTGTTGATGTCCCCTTTGTTACATACATGGAACTGTGCTGAACGAAGCCGCACTCTCACTACGAATCATGCAATTCTATGGGACTTTCGGGGTCATCTGTAACATTTGACTTATACCGATGATATTGTCCTTTTGTCTTCGATATACCACGCAATCGGAAAAGACGCTAATGCAATTTGTCGATCAACGCTTTGGTGAAACCTGTAGGAAAATAGATGCTGAATATTACCCATTCTAAAACGAAAAGCCGAATGATAGAAAGTGATATGACAAAAATCATGAATGCCATGAAGCGAAATAACTACAAAAATTTCATACAAGCCTTACGATCTAAACAGAGTAGCACGCATTCAAATGAATGCTCAAATTAGCAGCGCACCGTTAACATCTGCCAATGCTGATTATAACAAAGCTCTAGAAAATTTTCGTGCAATCCCGAACTTAATCGATTCTTTCATCTGGCAATGTTGATCTCTTCGAATATCTTATTCATTAGTTTTTGTATGTGCATTTGATGTGCATACGAGCATCCTTCACTCTTACAATAGTGAGATTTCATGCTATTTTGTGCTGCTTTTCTCATTGTAAAAAGTTTTCTAATAGCACCAAAAAAGAGTTATCCATTTCATATTTACAAATTTCAAGCTCCATTGTGTGACTGATTTGCAATAAGTATCAAACCTAAATTTTACTCATTTCTAGTTGGGACTTTTATTCGAAAAAACAAACATTTTATATTTGGCTACTTTTTGCAGAATTAAATAGAAATTATTGCCTTTATCGTGAACTTGAAGCATATGTAGAAAGCAAGCCTTTTTTCTAGACCTTTAAAGATAACATTATTGATATTTTTAATGAGATTTTGTAAGCCTTAGAAAATAAAGCAGAGTGTTAGATTTTAACCTAGTTATATCCAACTAAGTACATGTCCAGTTCTCCAGCTATAAATAATGCCTTTTACTTAGTAAGCACCATTGTAAGCCATTGATTTATACTCAAAAATTCAGCGAAATCAATTTTCAATTAATAACTTACAATCTTCATTTTCAGATTAATGCCTACGAATGTGTCTGCGAGCAAGGCTATATGGGTCTTAACTGTGAAGTTGATATAAACGAGTGCGCCAGCAATCCATGCTCAAAAGGCTCTACTTGCATTGATCGGATAAATAATTTCACTTGTTCTTGCATACCCGGCATGACAGGACGTTTTTGTGAAACCGATATTGATGATTGTGTTTCGGCACCCTGTCAACACGGTGGACACTGTATAGATGAATTGGGTGGCTATCACTGTGACTGCTCATCAACTGGCTTTGAAGGGCATGACTGTGAAATTAATATCGATGAATGTGCCACAAATATGTGCACAAACGGTGCCGAATGTATTGATCAAATCAATGACTATTTATGCAAATGTTATCCTGGTTATATGGGCAAAAATTGTGAAATCGATATAAATGAATGTGATGGGAATCCATGCCAATACAATGGTAACTGCTTGGAACGTTCAAATAGAACACTTTATGTGCTGAGTCAAAGAACAGATTTGCCAGAGAGTTTTAGCAAACCGTTTTCTTTTGCGAACGCAAGTGGGTAAGTGACTTTGGAATAGCATATATATATACATATACAAGGGTGGGCTGAATTTATTTAATTCTGAGAAAAAGAAATCACAGCTGTAGGTGGAAGCAGACCTTAATTAATTCTATTAATTTCTTTTAGGTATGAATGCGTCTGTGTACCAGGTATTATGGGTAAAAATTGTGAAATCAATATAAACGAATGCGAGAGTAATCCATGCGCCAAGCATGGCAACTGTAATGATGGCGTAAGTTTAATTAAATTGTGCAAGTTTAAGCTTCTGACAATACAGGAGTAAGAATTTCAGAGCCAAACTTGAAATCAGAAAGGCTCTGAAAACGTATAGCTTCCATTAGTACTTATTCTCATACATACAGTTTTCTAACATTTTTCTTGACTCTTTTACAGATTGGCACCTATACCTGTGAATGTGATCCAGGCTTCGAAGGCACCCATTGTGAAATCAACATTGATGAATGTGAAAGGTGAGTTATGATAAAAATATATCCCCGTTTATTAATGACCGCGAATATTTCAATACAGATATGATCCCTGTGGTGCTCATGGTACTTGCATCGATCAAACGAACGACTACGACTGCGATTGTGATGCCAATTATGGTGGAAAAAATTGTTCTGTTGCCTTAACCGGTTGCGTGGGAACGCCTTGTTTAAATGGTGGTTTCTGCAAACCATATCTGGTAAATGAAACGGAACATCTCTTCAACTGTACATGTCAGCATGGCTTCCAAGGTGACACCTGTGAGAGAACTACAACCATATCAATGGTTGTAAGCAGCCTGATTACTGTGAAAACACAACGTGATGAAGGCTATGATATTAATCTGCAGTTCAGAACTACGTTACCGAATGGTGTCTTGGCATTTGGTACCTCAGGCAGTCAAAATGAACCAGTCAGTTATATATTGGAATTGATAAATGGTCGTCTAAATTTACACTCATCATTGTTAAATAAGTGGGAAGGTGTCTTTATTGGATCTAAATTGAATGACAGTAATTGGCATAAAGTTTTTGTTGCTATCAATACCTCACATTTGGTGCTTTCGGCAAATGATGAGCAAGCAATCTATCCGGTTGGTTCTTATGAGACAGCAAACGGTAGTCAACCTTCATTTCCGTTAACTTACCTTGGTGGAACTATACCAAATCTTAAGTCATATCTGCGACACTTGACACATCGACCATCAAGCTTTGTGGGCTGCATGCAGGATATAGTGGTGAATGGTAAATGGATCTTCCCCAAAGAGAATAGTTCCGATCAGGACACGGACTTAAAACATGTACAAAGTGGCTGTCTGCGCAAAAAGCAATGTGATCCGATCCCTTGTCATTCTAATGGAGAATGTACGGACTTGTGGCATACATTCTCGTGCACATGTCAACGACCACATTTTGGACATACTTGCAAATACAGTAAGTAGGAGTAGTTGGCACAGCTGTTGCAGGGACCGGGGTTCAAAATATTTCCTTTGCTCTTTGGTCTAAAATTAACATTAACAAATAACTTTTGGCAGTCAAGATCACTTTGGCTTAATCTATTATTAATGTTTCATATATTTTTCAGATGTTACCGCAGCCACATTTGGCAGTGAAAATACCACACACTCTGCAGCAATCGTAGAGGTAAACGATGTAGCACGACGTGCTATACGCTCAGTTCTAGATATATCCATGTTTATACGAACACGTGAGCCAACCGGACAAGTATTCTATTTGGGCAGCGATCCACGTAAGACTGCTGCCAAAGGAGCAAGTATGTACAAAGGTCATATTTCGAGTTCTACCACTTAATTCTGTATATTTTCAGCTGACTCTGGTGACTCTTATGTTGCTGCAAAGTTACACGGCGGTGAACTGCTTGTTAAAATGAAATTTAATGGCACTCCCGAAGCCTACACTGTGGGTGGCAATAGGCTAGACAATAGCTATAATCATCTGATACAAGTTGTACGTAATCAGACGTTGGTTCATGTCAAGATCAACAATACCGAGTACTTCCGTAAGACGTTGTCTTCGACAGGTCTACTGGACGCACAGGTGCTGTACTTGGGTGGACCAGCGCCTACAGTTGAATCATTGCTAGCTGCCCCATCCGGCGCTGATTCTGGCGTAACTACTGATGCAAATATGACTACCAAAGAAGAAGATGACAAAGACTATTTCAAAGGCATCATACAGGATGTTAAAGTAACCAACGGTACACATCCAATGCTTGTCGACTTGTATCCATTGGAACTCAAAGGTATCGATGTACCAGATCTGCATCCATTTGGTGTGGTTACCTTCGACCGTAACTCTATACTGATGGGAGAAGTTTCCGACGATCTGTGTCGTAAAAACCCATGTCGACATAATGCAGAGTGCCGCAATACTTGGAATGATTATGTATGCAAGTGTCCGAACGGTTACAAGGGTAAAGATTGCCAAGAAATAGAGTTCTGTCAATTGGTGACTTGCCCTGGCAGCAGCATTTGCCAGAATCAAGATGATGGCTATGAGTGCTTAACGAATATCACCTTCAAGGGCAATGAGAAGTCACCTTTAGCCTTTACTTATCATACAGAAATACCACCCGATACTGTGCATGCGGAAGATATGCAACAGAACCTACTCAAGCCAGTTATAGAAATTGCTTATCGCACACGCGCTGGTGGCACACTGCTCTACATTGAGAATCGTGAGAGTTTCTTTGAGATTGGTGTCAATCAGGGTCAGGTGACAGTAACATGGAAGTTGAATCAGGAGCAATTCGGCGATACAAAACGCTTTACCAAAGATATCTCAGATCTGGATTGGTCACGTATTTATTTGCGTGCACACAATGGTAAACTTGAAGGTGGTTGGAAGGGTTGGGAAACTGCGGTAGATCCTTCACCTGCTTTTTCGGCTGACATCGATCAGACGGCATTCCAGGGTCTTATATCAAGTGAAACACTAGTATATATTGGTGGTATGCCAAATGAGCGTGGAGTGGCACCGGCGCGCGGAGCGGTATCTGCTCAGCAAGGTTCCCAATTCAAGGGTTGTCTTGGGGAAGCGCGCGTTGGTGATTTGCTCCTGCCTTACTTTACTAATGCTGAAATGTATCCACGCACTGAAAATGTTTCAATTCAACAACAGGCACAATTCCGTCTTAATTCTTCAAGACCAGAAGAAGGTTGTGTGCTCTGCTTCCAGGCAGACTGTAAAAATGGAGGTTATTGTAGTTCACCATCAGAGGAGTACGCATGTAAGTGTCTGGCTGGCTATGAGGGTGATGATTGCGCTATTGATATCGATGAGTGCCAGGCGGCTACATGCGAAAACAATTCAACGTGTATTGATAAGGTGGCTGATTTCCTGTGTAGCTGCTTACCCGGTTACGACGGACGTTTTTGTGAACACAATATCGATGAGTGTGCCACTCAACCCTGTCATAATGGCGGTAATTGTACGGATTTGATTGCAGACTACCACTGCGATTGTACAGATGAATATACGGGCATACAATGCGATGTGCTGAAGCAGGTTACGTGTGAGAATGCGCCTTGTAAAAATGGCTCCACTTGCGGTGATGGTTTCAGTAAGTTTGCTACTTTGAATTTTTTGAGTAGATAATTGAAATTGTAGCTTAATAGCATTTCTGGTCAGTTCTTTTGCTACCTACCATTCCATTCGACCTTAAAACGAAATGATAGCCTCTTCCGATCGAGCTCAATTTTTAGAACAGGGTAGTTACAACAATATTAATTTAATTTATTACTCACTACAGATGCGAAAACTGGAAATAACTTTACCTGTTCCTGTCTGGATGGCTATGTTGGTCCATTATGTGATATTGCATTCTGCGAAGTAACAGTATGTCTAAATGGTGGTCTTTGTCTGATAACAGATCCAGTGGTAAGTCGTAATCATTTAGATAGGTACTAACTAAGCAAAATTACGTTGACACTTCTCTTCTTCTCCCCACAGCCACCACAATGTAAATGCAGTCTCGGTTATACGGGACGCCTATGCGAAACAGAAATTAATGAATGCGATTCAAATCCTTGTATGTTCGGCGGTCAATGCATAGATCGTGTGGGTAGCTATGAATGTAATTGCACTGACACAGGTTTTGAAGGGCTGAATTGCGAACTAGATATCGATGAATGCGCCATGAGTGATGAATATTGTGGTGGTCTCGGGCGTTGTATTAATTCGCCCGGATCATTTAAGTGCATCTGCCAGGATTCTTTCTGCGGCGCTTATTGTAACTTTACAGACCCATGCAAAGAGCAGAGAGGAGTACAATTATGCATGAACGGCGGTAAATGTTCGGAGGCATGCGGCAAGGAGCCTGATTATACATGCAATTGTACAGAAGGATTTACGGGCAAAAATTGCAGCGCATTGGTAAGTTACTTTTTGCTAATATTTCTTCGAGTTTTCGAGAGGGACTGTAAGGATAATGATTTTAAAAATAGAACTTGTTACAGTTTCGTTAGGTAATATGTAAGTAAGACAATGACAGTGCTTTTCGTTTGATAACGAAATATTATGGTTATTTGTTATCGATAATGTGAAAAGAAAAAGCTCGGTTTTTATTTGTCAAAACAAGATCTTCTTTGTGGTTTTTTTTCTATTTTAATTTTTTTTTTTATTCATTATTTCTCAAACCCGGTACAGGCTTTCAGTTTATTATGTATTTTATCTCTCTTTCAGATTACCGCCAAAGATGATGGCCCTTCGACAGCTGATATTGCGATTATTGTTGTTCCTGTGGTTGTGGTATTGCTGCTCATTGGTGCTGCACTGCTGGGTACTTTTTTGGTAATGGCACGTAACAAACGCGCCACACGTGGCACATACAGCCCCAGTGCGCAAGAATATTGCAATCCTAGACTTGAAATGGATAATGTATTAAAACCGCCACCAGAAGAACGTCTCATTTAGTTAGCCTCTATAAGTTGTATATCAGCGAAAACTAATTTAATTATTATTTTTATATATTTTTTTTTTTTTTTGTAATCTAAAACTCTTTGCTGTTGTCAAAAATTTAATTTTTATATATAACTATATTATAGTTTTAAGTTTTACTGCTATTTTTTTTTTTTTTTTTCATTTCTATCGTGGCATACAACTTATTCAGTTTCACATATGTTATAGTTGTGTAAGCGGTAATAAAATCCATACTTAACACATTCCTTCCATTAAATTTAAGCTATTAAAATGAACAAAATTTTAAGTCATTAACATTTTGAATCTTAAACTATGTGGATGATTAAATATAAAAGTAAAATAAGTATACAAATTACTAGGTAAAAAAACTTCTCATTAAAGTTCGTATTATTGTTTTTTTTTTTCACGAAAACAAAATTATTTTTAGTTTGTAGATAGTCAAAATAAAACGAAAATCAAGACATTAAAGAATAGGTATTAATTTGTTAAATTACATAGCATAGGTATGTCTTAAATACAACATAGCCTTACAATTAAATGTTAGCACTATACAATCAAACTTTAAAGTATTGAAATATTTTTAAATATAATTACTTATATGACCAAAAAAATAATGTTGTTTTCAGCAAAATTTTGACGTTTCAGTAAACTTTCTGATTTAATAAAAGCAAAAATTCCGAAAACTACATATTTTATCAATTTGGTTATATGTATTAGATATTTTGGGATATTTTAACTATACTATAAAATAATAGTAGCGTTTAAATATATAAAATATTTTTAAAGCGACAGTATAAATAATTTTGCTCAACTTAATAACTGATTATAGCAAAATGTAATTTTTAAAAGCAATCAATATAATTAGTTAAATTGTATTTGAAAAAAAAGTGTATATCTTTTTAAAAACATTTCCAAAGCTAACAATAGAGAGTATACTGAATAAATAATGTTTTAAATTAAATACTCCAGAAAATACAAATAAATTTGTATATAAAAATTAAATTGCATATTACATATCAAAGCTTACATTGTTAGCTTAGCTAAATGTTTAAATCTGCATTTGAAAATTTGTGGCCTTATTTTATAAAATAATTATACGTATACTGTATACATATAATAACATTTACAACTTAAGAGACTGTATTATATATTTTTCTTGATGATAAAATAATTTATAATGTTGAAAAAGTAATATTTACAAATAAAATTTTAAATTCATGTTTTAGTTTTTAACGTCGGAGAGTCATACCGAAAAGTAACAGCTGCACATATGCGTTTATAACACACAAAATAGTTAAATATCGCTGCCAAATATTTGCCATCTTAAACAGGAAAACTATTTACAAGAATCGCATAAAAATCGCAAGGCACACACTTTAAACTGTAGGAACAAGCGCAGCTTTTGTGATCGAATAAATTCTTTTGAAAAGTTTGTTTTCGATATTATTTCAATCATGAACGAACTGACTACTCCAGCTTTATTCTTCAGTTGAACTGAAAATTGAGCCGGCATTTTATCTGGTCTGAAATTCCATCGTTAAATCGTTTGTTATAAAAATTCGCCTCATTTGAATAAGAGCAAACTGGCCAAATAGACGAAATGCAGCAGAATTTTAAAAATATATTTTTTGGTTGTCTATCTATTGAGCTGTGTAGGAGAAAATTAATTTTTAATGCTACCAAGCAACCAGTATATCCAATGCTCATTTCATAAAGCGGCGGTTAGCGACAGAATTGGATAACACAGGCCGACAGCACCTCAGACCCAGAAACCAGAATATACATTTCCGAAGGTTTTTGATGCACTGAATCTAAATCTGGCCTCGGAAATGCTCTATCAGCTTTGGTTTTCGAGATATCCTTACCTTAAAGTAAAAAGTAAAAAACCGTTTTTACCCATTTTTCAGGTTATGTAGCACCATGAATTTTCTTTTTTTTTCTTTCAAATAAATATATGTTGATCTTAAAGAACTGCTCCTCTTCTTTCCAATGATGTTGAGTTTTCTGAAATATTTTCTTTTTTTTTGCCGAGCTATCGCATTTTGAAATTTTCATATATGTGATTTTGCCTGTACCTGCAAACTCATTAGGAACTTTTGGATGTCAAAAAATTTTAAAATTTCAAAATGCGATAACTGGGCGATAAAAAAAGATTATTCAGAAAACTCAACGGCATTTCAAAGAAGAAAAAATCTGTAATTTAAGATCCCATACATAATTTTTTGAAAAAAAAAGAAAACCTCGAAAATGGGCAAAAGCGGTGTTTTTTGCACTTTTAGGTTAGAATATCTCGAAAACCAGAAGAGCTTATAGAGCATTTCCGAGGCCAGATATGGATTCAGCGCATCAAAAAACTTCGGAAATATATAGTCTGGTTTCAGGGTCTGAATTTTGGATAAATTTTGTCGGCCTGTGTAATATAAGAGTTGGCGTCTGGAGCATTTTGAAGAAAAACTAATTTGAAATTGCAATAAAAATATACATTTTTAACCATATGCTACGCGTATTACATGAAATTCTAAGGCAATGGAGGAGTCTACCGGAAGCCCTTGGCATACGTGTAGAGCGGAGTATAAGGGTCAAAGCATTTCTTATTTGATTATAAAATAAATTTTAATTCAAGCTGTATAAAGAAAGGATCTTTTGTTGAAAGCAAGCTCTAAACGAATCAGCAACATGAATGTCATTTTTATTTTTTAGCTTGATCGTATTTAAAAAGAATTATTTTTCACGTCGTATTTATTTGTGAAACTAGTGGCTCAAGTTATCCGGCCGAAGGAGACGTACCATAATTCTATTAGTAATAAGATGTGTATTACATACGCTATATGAAACGGTCCTACCTAAATGTGTTTATTTTTTTGATTTACATACACTTAACAATTTGATTGCCCAAATCGTCACGTTATTTAATACTATTGATTGTTGAGCTTTTAGATTCCTTTGAATTGCACTAAAATTTAAATACCATTTTCTCATGATGTTCCAAGCAATAGCCACGTTTTTTTAAATTAATAGTTTTGCTCAGTTGAGAAGTTTATTAAATCCTTTTGTTCTTACATTTTTTTTTTACAGCTACATTGCGAATTTTTGTATCTATTTTCTTTTTTATTCTTTTAAATTTAAAACATCTTTAGTTAAATATCAACTAAAGCACTAAATAAATATGTATGCCAATCATAATTCAGTTATAGTAATTGAAAAGTATAATTTTTTTTTTTTGGTTCAATTGAGAATTTAATTCTTTGAGAAATTTCGTATTATCATTATGTATATTTTATTAATTTTATTTTTATTTTTTTTCAGATTAACGAAAAAGTTTTAGTGATACGAACATTTATTTATTTGAATAATAAATTAAATTGAAGCAATTGTAAAAATTGCATTACTATTTTGCTTTATTCATAAATTTATATAATTTTTTAAATATAATTTTATACTGCCGATGCCACCCATTTAAATTTGCTACTACTCTGCAATTCATGATGATAAAAATTACATTCCAATTTATTAATGCAATTTTTTCCAAAACGACACGGCTTCGGATGATAGAATGTGCAGCCAAGCTTTGAGCAATTCGGATAATATTTACACATGGTGCTAGAGGCAGCAGGTGCTGCAGAAATTGATTTATAATTTTGCACAGGCACAACGTGTGAAGCTGAAATGAAAAAATTAAATAATCAGTTCCTAAACGTGATTAATTAAGGTTTCGTTTACTATCAGGGGAAGTGCTTGTCTAATTATTTACATAAATCATCTCACATGAATCATTTTATTTTTTATTTAACAGAGTGCAGAATCAAGCCTTTAAATTTTAAGCTCGGTAAGACTTTTTTGATACTTTCGATACTTTGACTAAAATTTTGTTAACTAATTTGTTCCACAACTCATTGGCTGGTGGTGAGTGTGTTACTTTAAAGACTTAAAGCTTTTCTTTTCGACCTTTTTTTAAACATTAACAAATTCTCTTGCAAAATAAAAATGTTGAGCTGAATATTTATACTGCGATACTTACACAACGGTGGTGCTTGTGATTGGAGTTGACTTGGATTTCTTATACCACTATGTGAATAATTGCAGTCTATATTAGTGCAGGCCATATCAAATTTACACTTAGGATGTGAATACATGCATTTATCAGCGAATTTGCAATTGGGAAAACTTTTACATGGCGCTGTAGGATGATAATAATCGCAATTATGTTTCGTACAATTTGGATGATATTTGCAACGTTCTTTTGGTTTGTTGACCTTTATAATTGTAGAATCAATAGCGACAGAGCTCACTAAAAAAACAAAGATTATACAAATACAATATATAAACAATACCTCAAAATATTTTAATATTTACATGATGGTATATTCTCATATTTTTTAGCTTCTGAATTGCGTATGGAGATTTTTTGTCTAGTATTATGATGATATTCATCACCACTGCGTCGATCGATTGATGAACCACGTTCATAACTTCTAGAACGACTTTTCGTTGCAGTCGCATTATTATGTTCTCTAGCAAGATTGCGATTATCCAGAGAACTTAGATCAAATTTAATTGGTGTACGCTTGCGCTTAATTGGTGAGCGTACTGGTGAAGATGTTGTAGCTAGCTTAGTTTCTGCGCTGCCAGCTGAATGCCGCTGTTTCTTCGGTGGCATTGGTGGCGTCAATGAACGTTCTATGATCGGCTCATCGTGGCTTCGACGTTTATGTGACGATTTTGAACGACTCTCATGCTTATCATGTTTAACAGATTTAATTGGACTGTCATCATCTTCAGAATCATTTTTTATAATGATCTTCTTTATTTCCTTGGGCTTGCGATATATTTCAATTAGTTCACTACGCCGTGGTGGTGGCGGTGTATTGCATGATTGCGAAGAGTTTGTAGATTCACGTTCACCGAGTCGTGCATTAGTTAATGGTGAAAGTGAGCTCTTTGCTTTCAATTGCAGGCGGGACTTTATGTCACCTCGACGTGGCTCACGGGAGCGAGAACGTTTATTACGAGTCGTTGTTGAAGAGGGTTCCACGATGTTGTTACGAGATGCGGAAGACGACGAAGATACTTGTGGCGGCGGTGAGTGTGAACGAGCATTGCGTGCATTCTTATATCTTGGAGGTGGTTTGTCATCTGCAAACATGGAATTGAAAACATACAAAAATTGATATAAGAATGAAAGAACATACCATTGAGTGTCACAACAAATTGCGTTTTTTCTGTATCCAACTCATTTGAAGAACCATCTTCTTCATATTCAGCCTCATTAATGTGATAACTGCTCAAAATATTAATACAAATAAGTTAAGTAAATAATAAGTAATTAAAACTTTTAGGTTACCCTATTTCAGCGTCCTGCTCATCACCACTTTCGTTTGTCATTTGTGGCACGTACACATAATCACCATCAGAGTCTCCATGATCGGAAGCTAATTCAGGCACGTATTCTTCCTCTTCTTCTTCCATTCTATCTTCGCTATTTCGACGACGTCTTTTATTGTCCACTGAGTTAATTCTGCCTTCGCCTTCGACTTCAATAACTAAATTTTGCCTTGTACGTCGAAACAGCATAGACGAAGTTGCAACGGCACCTCGTTTTAAACGATCGCGATATGATTTTGTATACAGCTTTGTGCTGCGCTCATTGATAACACCGCCTTCGCCCAATCGCACTGTTACTTTTGTAACGGACTCTGTAGGCTTTAACTGTGTCAGTATTGTGGAGCGCTGTGCCTCAGCTACGGCACGTAATAGTAAATTTTTACATGCTTGCTTACTGGGCGAGACAGGTGGCCGTGGTTTTATTTTTATTACAGAGTTTACGGGCTTTTCAATCAAATCTTCATCATCTGAAGGCTCTGGTTGTTTTGTGGCTGCAACAATAACACGTGAACCAATGCGTTGCCGTTGTACACGCGGTTCTTCTTCAGCTACGGCGATATCTACACCAGAGGCAACGGCACCGCCAGAATCACTGCGTTTTCTGCGCACGTCTGTTGAGGTTACCATTTGTACGACTTGCGATCGTTGCGGCCCATTTGCAATAGCAACGGAAGACGATGATAAAATTGGTTGTTGGTCAGGTGATGACCGACGACGTATTGAGCTACGATCACGTTCGCGATCGCGTTCCCGCTCACGATCACGATCACGTTCTTCTCTACCACCTCTTTCGCGCTCACGCTTGCGTTCAATTTCAAATTCTCTACGTCGAAATGCCGGCACATAAAGTTCTTTTTCTTGTCTTGAACGTCGCTCACGTGTACTGTCTTCACGTTGTGTTTGCTGCTGCTGTTGTTGTTGTGGTTTTAACCCTAAACGTTCATGAACTGAACGTTTGGGATGTGGCGTCAATGGTTCACGTCTTTCACGATCACGTGATAGCCGTGGTTGTAAATCATCACGACGATTTCTACTAGGAGTTGATGCAGCTCGCCTGTTATCGTTACTTAATGCAGTAATAGCAGGCGTGTCGACTGATGTTTGTGCTGGTGGTGGTGTGATACGTCTACGTTTTTCCTGTAAGTTTTGTTGTTCTCTTTGCAGGTCTGTAGACACTGCTCTGTTCGTCTCTTTATGGTCAAATACGATAGGGCTCTTTGGTTTTCTTGATTTTTTCTTTACCTGCAAAAAAATAAGTCAATACATCTTTTATTTTCAAAATTGTTGCTTAGTTATACTAGGTCGCCAGCTTCGTCGAATTCCTCAGCGCTACCATCATCCTTCAGATTAAGAAAATCTTCATCTTCACTTTCTGGATCATCGTAGTTTTCCAAATTTTTCAATTGTTTCTTTGCAGCATAGATTTTCTTTTGTATTTCAGCTAGTTCTGCTAAATCCTTTTCACGATTACCACTCGGAACAGCTTCAGTAGTCGAAGATATTTCCGACATTGTAGGAATATCAAATTCACTTGTAGTGGTATTACCTAGCTGAGATATTTCTGCAGCATTTGATGACGGCAAAGATTCTGTTGTGACTTTTTTACCTTTTCCTTTTTTTATATTTGCAATCGCATCAGCATTTACGTCCAGCGTCTTTTTTGCCTTCTCAAGAAGATCTTCTGCAAAGACATCAGTTATGGAGCTTATGACAGGAACACTAGAATTGACACCAGTTGTAGTCGTTGGTGTTTGATGTTCTTCTGATGTATCATTTTCTATTTTCTTTGCTGGAGCGGATTTCTTGTCTTTTTTTAGAGCCTTTCTATCTTTTTTGCTTCCCGTTGTAGAAGATGAAGCAACTGTTGTTGGTTCATCACGCAAAGTAGATTTTCGCTTTCTAGATGAGGCTGTAGGAAAAATTTTACAAAAAAAGCAAAGTATAAGAAGATAGAAATGTTTTATCATTTGAGATGAAAACTTTAATTCAAAAACTTGGCAAATATTTTTTGGAACAGCACATATGTATGAAAAAATTAACAAACCTACCAAATTAATTTTTAAGTTAACTACCAGAAACCGGTAAAAAGTTTCGGATTTATGAAAAAGAATTGTTCGCAACACTGATTAAATGTGTTTAACATAAATTACTGATTTTAAATAACGTTTTTGACTTTAAGTTTAAAAAATTTAAGCAGGAAGGATAAATCAAATTAAGTATAACCGATAGATAATACACCCGCGATCACTAAGGTAACTTGGCACGGCGATTCGTTTAAGTCTTGTACATATTACATGTCATAAGGGAATCATTTAGATAGCGATAAGGCATAACTGCCGCCCAAGCAGTTATGGGAGTAAAATATTTTTGGGTTTTTGGGTATATCTACTCAGTTGTCACATCAATCGGCTAATGATTCGGAACACTAACAACGAATTACATCAAGACATAATAAATATTCGCAATCTAAGGCTCGAAACTAAGCAAGTGTAAGCCACGTGTGCCGCTTTGATTTACTAGATGAAAACTAGCAGGTTTTAATTTTATCGGACGAAGACTAACATTTATTTCCAGATAAAGACTAGAATATCTTTCATTAAGGCTTTGTTTTTTTTTAATAAGCTTCGAAGATTCAGATGAGGATTGCAAAAATTCGTTTTAACTAATATTTCTAATATGCTCTAAAAAAAGGAACGACATAATCAACCACAAATTTATGATCGCACTTTTTTTAGATGTACGCACCTCGATTATATCAGAAAGTGAATAACGATTCCCCGCAAATGATTTTCCAACTTTGGACGGTTTCATGATACATTGCATTTCACAAAACATTACAAGCGTTCTAAAAATCAATTTATTATGCGTGAACTTAAAAAAGGCCATCAAATGCTGAATAATATTTACAAATTCTAAAATCTGTGGACAGGACTATTTAAGCCACTATGAATTGTACTGTCCCAAATATGTGTTTTTACCGGTTTTTTGGGTCAGTTTTCATTAATGAAGATACCAGCTTGAAATTTGTGCCAAATGATAGATAATGAAGACCCTAAATAGAATATATAGGGTCGCCTTGTCGAATCATGTCCTAAACATTAGTTAACATCCGTTTTTGGGGTTAATTTTTTATTTAACATGTTTGGGACAGGATTCGAGAAGGCAACCGTATATATTCTTTTTAGGCTCTTCGATATCTATCATTTGGCACAAATTTCAAGCTGTTATCTTCGTTAATGAAAATCTACCCAAAAAACCGGTGAAAACCCATGTTTGGGACAGGATTCAACAATGCAATCCCAGGTATTATATTTAGGCTACTTCGAGTTCTATCATTTGGCATACATTTCGAGCTGTTGTGTACTAGTTTTAATTAGAACAAAATTGGCTAAAATTCGGGCATTATCGGGTAATGGGGACAGGCTTTGGCAAGGCAATCCTAGATATTATCTTTAGGCTTGTCGAGTTCTATCATTTGGCATGCATCCCATCCTGTAATCTTATACACTCGACTTTTCTACAGCCGGCTCTTGGACTAATATGCTCAGATTGACTGAGCAGAGCACATTTGCGATGAATAAAATAGTTTTCACCGGAATATATATCCAATACTTAAGACATATAATTTTCTAATAATTTCAACATGTAATGTAGGTCAAAGGCTATAAATTTACGACTTTGCAATATCAAAAATGCTTACCACTAGCCGCTGGCAGCGTCACTTCTTGCAATTTTTGTAAAACTTCATGCAGCCACGTTACAAACAGTTCTGTCTGTGTTCCTAAGAAAAGGTTGAGGTCAGTAATCATTTGCTGCTTGGAGCGTTTGTTGGCAACCATAATCATAACGTAGTCCGGAAGTTCATCATCTATATACCCAGCGGAACCACCAGTACCGAGTTCCAATAGCTTGGCCTTGACGGCGCTCTGAATATAATTGTTAAAGAAACACGTAATTAAACATTAATAAGATCATAATTTTTTATAAAAATTGATTTTTCCTGCATTCTCATTTGCAATATGTGAACGTACTCGCATTTTTTGTCCAATTTCACTGCCGAAGTTCTCCATATTGTTATTCCCCTTTATTCTTGTGTTTAATATGTAGATTTCAATATTAACTTTAAGTTTCACATAAATATTTAGAAATTTCACACTTCTATATTGTTTTAATTTAATACTTTTTAATATTTTTCCACAAATTTCACGCAGCTATGTAATGAAAATAAAAATTTCATTAAATTTTTGACAGCGATTGTTCCAAACTGTAATGACAGTCGCCCCAATCATCATGGCGAAACAAGTATATGTAAAATGTCTTGTTTTCGACTTTGTAATGTCAAATTTTGATTTTGTGTATGAAAATACAACAAAAACTATGCAGTCACAATGCAACAGCCTGTTTGCAAGAGAAAAGCCAAAATTGTGCTGCCAGACTTTTTAAGACAATTGATATCTAGCGCAAAACTGTCAACGATTTCAGTAATTCTGTACCGCAAATCAATGCGGACTGTATAAATGCGTATAGAAATTAACGAGTTGAAGGCAAAAAAACAAAATTTTTGTCTCTATCTGATTGGTTGTAGACTCTACTCGTTCCTTTTTGCCACTGCACGCATGTCAAAATTGGAAAATCGAATATCGATGCCCCAAATAGTGAATAGGGTATAAAACAAAAGTCATTTTCAGAATCCATTATTCAACTTAATGGTTACTGCATTGACGAATGTTGTCTCCTTGTCCATTATTTCTTCCACCGCAAGTGTCAAATTTGAGCATAACAAAGGGTGATAATTTGGTTAAGGCCCAATTTCCATGTGATCTTATCTTGTCTTATCTTATCCCATATCAGGGATATCAAATTTTTGTAAGAAAGAAAAAGAATGCGAACAGAAACTGATGCGCTTGGAGAATGCGAGAGTGAATAGCATACATTTGCTATCTTTATAGCATGTGATGTCCTCCCTGATATTTAATAATATAAGATGAGATAAGATCACATGGAAATTGGGCTTAAAGCCTTATTTCCATGCTATCTTACTTGATCCCATATCAGGGATATCAAATCAAATTTTTGTAAGAAAGAAAAAGCATGCGAACAGAACCTGAAGCGCTTGGAGAATGCGAGAGTGAATAGCATACATTTGCTACCTTTATAGCATGTGATGTCCTCCCTGATATTTGATAAGATAAGTTCAAGAAAGATCACATGGAAATTGGGCTTAAGGAGAAAACTATTCAATGATTTGCGTGTGATTTTGACATTTACTGTGGATATTCGCTCAGTGTTACATTTTCAAATTTTGACTACATATTTGCTTTTACCTTTATAATTGTAACAGAATTATTTTCAGTATTGACAGCAAGGTCATAACAGGGTGTTTCAACTTATGAAAATGACAAACAAATTTCCACTTCTGACGAACCATGGAAGTCCTTATCTGACAGCCACATTCATCCCAGCTGCACACGATTTTGCGAACTGTGCACGAACCAAAACTCTTCAAATTGTTGCGCTATCTATAGTTTGATAGCTAAGCATGTAGTTAGGAAGTTCACAACTAGTGGGCAGCACATGCATAAACGACCTCCAAACAACCTTTTGACGTTTACTAATCAAAATATCCCCCCAAATTTTATTTTCTCTTTGGAGAATCTAGTCAACGTTTTATAAAGTTGTCTTGTGTCCACCCTCCAGTGAAACAGCAGCAGCTCCGGAATTAAAAAAATTTAAGTGTCTTTTTTGGAATTTTTGCAAAGAAGTAAGTGAAACATAAAGAAAAATTAAAATATTTGTTTGAAAAATTAAAATTATAAAACAAAATAAAATGTAATGGTGAAATGCATAGTGCAACAACAACAGAAAAGTGCGCAGAGCAACGGTTTCATAATTGATATTTGTGGCGACGTCATTTCACAGTTTTACCGTTCAGGTCATTGTCCATTTTAATTCTTAAATTGAGACGATTTTTCACAGTAGTTTTTCTACTGGTTTAATTTTTGTTTCTTAACCAAAATTACGTTAGTTAAAATTGTGACTTATGGGGAGTGCAATTTTTTTCTACATATACATGCATACATACATCACGTTGTTGGCTTTATGGAGTGGTATTGCAATATGAAAGGTATGGGATTTTCCCAGTTTGAGTTTTGGCATGCAAGCAAAGGTTAGATAATTTTTTAAGGAAATGAACAGGTTAGTAACAAAGGCGGACATCTTGCTTTCTTTATTTTTGAAAATGGAGAATAAGGTGCTTTGCATATCCATGCGCCTGGAATGATTAGTGATAGCGGTTTCGGAGAAAATTATATGAGAAGGGTTGCCAAGTGACCGCTTTTGACACGGCTAAGTTTGGAATTGATAAATTTTGGAAAAAAACGTTAATTGGAAGATTTTTGTTATATGTACATACATACATATGTACATTAGGGTGACTCAAAAAAAAAAAATTTTTTTTTTTTGATTCAAAAGAGTGATAGTTGCAAGTATTCGAAAGAAAAATACTGGTACAATTATAGCGCATAATATTCATATTTACTGGTGGCTCGTCGAGCTTTTTAGTATTTTGTACGATTTGTATAGGTTAAAATTCTTTATTAGACAGTTTCGCCTATATTTCGTGAAAGAAAAATGTAAAGAACATTAATCATTGTAAATGAACAAAAAAAAGTATAAAATTATTTTTTTTTCTGAAAATAATATTTCGTCAGTTTAGTAGCTTTCAGACTTTAGAGTTATTTCGAGCAATGGTCTTGTTCGTGTAAATATTTTTTTTTCACGAGATATAAACGAAACTATCTAATAAAGCATTCTTTCCCATATAAATCGTATGGAACACTAAAAATCTCGATGAGCCAGCAGTAAATATTAATATTATGAGTTTTGCTTGCAAGTAATTTGTGAAAAGTTTTATGATTTATCTGATTTCTGGGCTTCGTCCCGTTTATGTAAGATATTTTGTTCACGAGATATTGATGAAACTGTCTAATAAAGATTTTTTCTCATACAAATCGCATGGAAAACTATTTTTTTTTTCAATTGCTACCTCTATAAACGCTGGATAAAGGTAAAGCTAGAGAGAGCTATAACGGCTGGCCCTGAGATCAAGGCGACCCCCAACATGTTTTGTGGGGAACTGAACAGAAGGACTTTTTTAGTTAATATACTTGACAAGAGCGTACTGTACAATATAATTTAGGGGCCGTTCAAGTATTACGTAACGCAATTTTCGAAGATTTTTGACCCCCCCTCCCCCCTATGTAACGCGCCGTAACGTTTTCCTCTACCCCCCCCCCCCCCCCCCCTTAAACGTTACGTAACACCCAAGTGACCATATTTACCTAAAAGTCACAATTATGTTGCGAAAAGTACCGGAAATACATGCGTATGTTGTTTATTTTCTTTATTATATCCTACACCGAGGGTATATTCACTTTGTCATTTTTTTTGTAACGCATAGAAGAGGGCGGTGGTAGGTATGAAAAAGTATATACTTAGATATATTCTTGATCAGCGTCACCACCTGAGTTGATTTAGCTATGTCCGTATGTCTGTCTGTTCAAATCAGGTTTACGGAAAAATCAGGAAAGCTAATTGAATGAAATTAGCACACTCAGGTCAGACCTTCTTGCAGGCATCTTGCTATTGAAAATGGACGTAATCGGTTCATGGACACGCCTACCGCCCATACTCTATGTATATTTGCCCAATCCCATTTTGAAGAAAAATGCAGCGATTTTGATGAAACTTGGTGATTAGGTGTACATTTGAACTAAATTAAGATTAGGCTAGGTTTCAAGTTTCCAAAGATTCGCGTGGCACGGTGCTAAATTTTAACCTCTATACCACCATATCTCGTAAACCGTGCAAGATATTGTAATGAAATTTCTTTATTTTTTCGACTTTTTCATCGATTTTAAATTGTTTAGACTTTTTCAACCTCTCTCAACATTAACATTTTGCATATATTTACGACTTTTTTAACCTCTTAAACATTTCACACTTTTTTCGAATTATTTAACCTCTTCAACGTCTTTTTTTACTGAAATATATGTACCTACTTTGAGTGCAGTGTAGGGTATGTGAGTTTCGGCCTGACTGAAGATAACACCTTAACTTGTTCATATTGTTATTTAATAAAAATCACACATAATGTAATAAACATTTGCTTAAGCTTAAAATATTTTAAAATGGCGAAAAATGAGACGAACATATTTTATTAAAATGATAAAAGTTGATGGGATCTAGAACAGCTACAGTAATAAATGAGAAAAATAGGAAATCTTTCCACGCTTACATCTCTGGTTTTGGTTAACCAATCTCGAAGATGATAGTTTTAGGACATTCTGCTTGATAAGTGCTTTAATTTAACATATCATTTATTGCTGTAAATTATCTAGATCCCATCAACTTTTATCATTATAGTAAAATTTTTTGGCTGTAGCTATTCAATAAGCATACACATAAAGAAAGCGTTTCATTATACATACCTCATTTCAAATCACCACCCGCTAAAGTAGTTTCACTTCTAAAACAATGTTACGTAACGCGTTGTTCGAACCCCCCCCCCCCCTCCCCTGTAACGCATCGTAACGTTTCACAAGACCCCCCCTCCCCCCCTAATTGCGTTACGTAATACTTGAACGGCCCCTTAATTAATTTTATATTTTTTTATTTAAAGTGGAATCCACTATTTTACATATTGAAGAAAAAAACCATTGCTTGACGATAACTTAAAAACTACTTGACAAAAATATTGCGGCTTTTGAAATCAGCATAACATTTTAAATAACAAATTGTCACTAAAAAACTCGAACTTTTTTCAAAAAGGTAGAATTTTGATCTGCCTTTGACTTGCTGATTGAAGATTAGATGTGATATTTCAAAAAACAATAAAATATCATTTTTGTATTGCCAGATAGATATATTTAAGAAATGCAAATAGCAAATACATTAAGTAAAACTTGATCTGCGCTGCTCTTCTTCAACTTTATAACTATTTTTAAGAATATAAATATACTTATAATAACGCTAGGTTATATTATATGATTATGCATGGCTAATATAAAAAGTCGGCTTACTTTCTTGGTATAAATCGTAGTGTTGTTATTGCGTCTTGTAGTGCTGTCTTCATATGCATTTAAAAGTGTCAGCCAAATATCGCTACACTCAATTTTCGTTATTTGTCTAAAAATAGCTTAATTTAAATATGTAAACTTGTGTAGCGAATTCAGATGATGTTTTTAACTTCTTTTTTTTTTTTCAATGACTTAAAAACGTTTAATTGCTTGTACTTTTTTTTAACAAATTACGTCGTTGGAAATGCATTTGTATTTCTTTCTAATTGAATTGCATGCTAAATTGAATGAATGACTTTTTACGCTAACGAATTTACAAATTTAAAATGGAATAGAACAGTCTATGGTTTTATAACCAGTGATGTCCACTACCAAAAGCAAATGCTCGCATGATTTTTTACGCTCTTTAACGATCTTTAAGCGTCTGCTCATTCTAATTTTTACGCCTTTTAAGCACCTGCTCGTTCTCTGGGCAGCACCGCTTATAACTGAGTGTTTGATTTTGATTGGGTTCATTCTCCGCGGCACTTAGTGTTAAAAACGAAGATAATTATTAGACCTTTAACTTTAAAACAAATAAGTTTTTTGTTTATCCACCACGCTGGTACTTCCTGTATTTTTTGTTGTTTCTCCAGTATTAGTCATTTCATCTTATCGTAAATATTAATGATACTGTTAAATGTCATGTAGGCCCTGTCGAATTTCAAATCATTGTTTTGAATTTATATTATAACATAATATTTATATAATATATGTTACATCATTTAATTTTGCATTAATTTATCACTAATTTATGAATCTATGAGAAAATGTAAGGTAATTCGATTACTGGTGCTGATTGTTTAGCTCCATATTTAAAATTCTGAAAAATCTTGGTTAAAAAGTAAAAATAATTTCGGAAGTCGTGCCAAGTCAACCAAATCGCAAATCTTAAGAAAATTTATGAAAAAATAAAATTTTATTTGAGAATATTTTCAAAAATTCTTTTTTCTGCCGCAAATATTCAACTTATATGTCGAGCTGACATTATTTAGACAATAGTTCACCTACAGATGCACAGTACAGCGTAAAGTTTCGTTAGTAATAAGAGTAAGGTTTTAAGACATTTTTGAGTAAAGTTGTTTCACCCACTATATGTCCAAAATATATTCACAAAGTATTACTTTGAGTGTATTTATATATCAGCTTTAAAATTGCATATTTCTTTTACTTTTGAACTCCCTTTTGTAGCACAATTGGGTATTTTATTCCCAAAGTTTGTCTTGCTGTTTGTACCGTATCATTTTAAGCAATTGTTCTAGTGGATTAATTTCATTTAATTTTGGTTTATGTGCCCTTTTAGATACATAATAAAAGAAAAAACTCATTAACTTCTGATGAAACAAAAATTATCACACGTTTATCGCAAACGTGTGCTCCAAATTTTAGTTATCAATAATAATATACATTTTTCGTATATAAGGCGCTGTCTGGCAATCTCTTTATTGTCAACTAATTTTAGGTATTTTATGGTCTGATGTTGTTTCTCTACCAATTCGTGTTAAACGAGTTCTTGTTACGCAAAATTATCAGCGCAAACTTCCTGTTTTAATGCAAGAATCTATTGGAGTCATTAATGATACTCATTTATTTTTTGGGGGCTCGTTTCTTTTTATTGTTTAACGTTATTATTACCAGTTTTTTATTCTTCATAAGAAATATCGCCAACGTGGAAATAATATCTTTTATAACTTAATATATAAATAAACTTGTTCTCTGTCAAGTCTTATCTTTGTGCTTTTGCCTCGCTCTAGAAGCTACCAAATTTCTATGTACGAGTAAAATTTGTTTTCTATGTTGCATCTTTATTGTTTTTGTTTGATTTTTTATATTTTATTCTTATGTACATATGTACATACATATGCATGTGGTATTCAAAACTTTGATTAAATAAAAATGTTCGTTGTTGAATATTTGTTCAGTCTTCGTTTAATTGCCGGGAGAAAAAGGTGTGTTAACTGGAAGTGTTTATACTAAGAATTAGTGTCAGAAAAATTTATTTAAATTTTTAAATTCTCTTTTTTTTCCATTATCAACGATAAACTAAATTTTTTTTTTATAATTTTTTAAAATGTGGTTGACAAATTGTTTACTTGTAGCAATGGCAAATTTTTTATCTGTGGTAAATCTTGTGTTGGTTTTAGTTTTTTTTTTGGCTTAGACAGCACCGGAATAACATTAGATTGAAAGTATTTAAAGTGGAACTACAGCTTTGTTAAATTAGTTATAGTTTTCGAAACTTTAAAGAAAGTGCAGAGAGAACTTCAGTAAAATTCTTCAGTAAATAAAAATATTTGTTGTTTTTCAATACTGCGATCGTCATTGCCTAAAAAAATATTAGAAAAAGCACATACTATGGCTTGAGTATACTAAAAGAAACCGGAAATTAATAAAGTGGTTCATTGTCGCAATTTTAATATGCAGTAAAATTTTTGAGACATATGATATAAAGTTATCGCAGACTTAGAACAAATTGCATAGCTTATTTACAAAACCGTCCGTTTCATATTTTACTTTTTGAATTTTTCAACGCGAAACTCTCATTTGAACAGATCACACACTTAGGGCCTCTTAACGTAACACGATTCGTTTCGTTTCGTCTCTAATTTGCAAGCCTAAAAATATGCTGATAAAATTTTTCTATTTGTAGTTGATCATTCATTAGGCACAGGCTAGATATTGTTGACTTCGATTAAAATAAGTATCATAATTTCAGGCTTGAAAACGAAACGAATCGTGATACAGACAGAGGCGCTTAATTTGTTTTCGATTCAAACGAATTAAATACTTAATTATATACAATACATTCTATTTGAAAAGAAATATCCTATACACGTCTAGCTAGCAAAGCCCAATAGCTAAAATTTATTGCTGTAAACTTAGTAATAATGGCTAGGAGGTAAAGAATCTCGAGTGGTGTCTTAAAAAGTCATATAATATTAATTGTTTTAGTTTTTACACATTTACTAAATAAAAAGACGCCTCAAATCGAAAAATATGGATCGATAATTATAAAACGTTTTCAATTATACATACATTATACATTTACCGGGCATAGTAGAAGCAAGACTTTGAGGTCATTTGATTTTCTGAAAATGGAAAAAGCGCTGTAACGTTGGTTCTTTTAACAGTAAGGAAAAATATTATCCTGTAAATAAACTTATGATTCAGGAGCAAAAAGTATTTTTTTATCTTGAGGCTTAAATTTTCTCTTTCTACACATTTTCTTTATTAAATTTAACATAAAATATCCCATACAATATCATTTTATTTAAAAACTTTCCATGTATGTATGTACATATTTTGCATAATTTAAAATTTAATGTTAACTAAATTTTTGATTTCTTCTGGCAGTCAAGTTATTACTAGAAAATATATAAAATGTATAATTTTCTGTACAGCTTTAAAAAAAACATATTGAACTTAATATTTTGTGTAGAAACAGATAAGTTAGTTAAAAAGCAATCAGATGTTGCACTAACAATATTTACTATAATCACTAAAATGCCCCTGGAATGACATTTAAAAATCACCACACAAAATATTTTTTTTCCAAGATTCTAAATATATCAACAAATTTCAATGTCATGTGTAGAAATTTTTGGTTGACAATAACTATGTATACATGAGATTTCGTTTTGTGAAAGCTATATTCTATTCTATTATCTGCGTTTAATAATATGTAGTATATGTACAAATTTTGATTGAGACGAATAACATGTTTCTTCACTTAATTAAAAAATATCAAACATACACACAAATAATTTTTTGATAGGAGAACGATACAAGAAGGAAAATATTAACTTTATTTAAAAAAAAAAAAAATCTGTAAAGTGTTGTTTTAGTATGCTTTCAAAACTTGATGTTGACGTAAAATGTTGCTAGAAATGTATCGCAACAATTTTTAAGTTGACCTTCATCAATGTTAGCTGCTTTAGTGGCATGTTAGATACACGCTGAGAGTAGGTAGCGAGCGTATTGTGCGCTAATTGGGGGTTGGCTGAGAGCGAGTAGGCGCGTGTGAACTTTAAAAGCTTGCTTGTTTACTACCAGTAGCGTACCTAGGGAGGGCCGATGGGGGTGGGGCCGTGGAAAAATGGGCTTCGTAATATGAAATTAAATTTTCATAAATGTGGTGTACCTACCACTTATTGTTTTTTTTTTTAGAAATAATTCGAGAGAATATGTTGATGATTTTGTAATTCAATGTGAAATATCGTCGCCTGAATTCTTTTTTTGCTCCATACGCATGATAAAACGAATGCTTATGGAGCAAAAGAGAATTCATGCGACGATATATCTCATTTTTTTTAGGGTTTTCGACTATCAAAATTTATTTTTTTGTTAAGGAAATATTTACAATTTAAAAGACAGAGAAAATTTTGTGGTAGAAGGGGCGGTAAATTACCTTTTCGCCCCGGGCGCATAATGTGTACCGTACGCCACTGTTTATTACTAGCTACATTCACGCTAAAAGCGCGTGCTTTTTTTGTCAACAATACTTTTGAGTATTATTTTCTATAAATTTTATACTCTTTAAATCGAATTTTTATTCGCTCTTGTTCTGAACTACAACGTCATTGTTTGTGCAAATATCTATGTATATACCCACATATTTTTTGATAAGAAAAGCGAAAGTATTTTGCTATGTTGTATACCTAACATACATCCATATATTAGTTAAAATTTTTTTTTTGTATTGGCTTCTAGCAAAACTGCCTACCTACCCTTTGCGCACACTTTAAGTTCTCCCAATCAGTCAAAATCTCTCTTTCTTATTGACATATTTTGTGTTTATTTCTTAAATTATTGACTGTAGTTGTCTAAAAATTTTGCCTGCTCTTTTCGTCAGTATTAAAATTTGTTTGCCGCCGACGGTTGTGTTTAGCGTGCATTTTGTTATTAA
Organism: Tricholauxania praeusta; assembly: GCA_949775025.1. Classification (NCBI taxonomy): domain Eukaryota; kingdom Metazoa; phylum Arthropoda; class Insecta; order Diptera; family Lauxaniidae; genus Tricholauxania; species Tricholauxania praeusta. The sequence continues at coordinate 158,393,075 of OX459029.1, forward strand.
TTAACTAAATAATATACAATTTTATATTTTTCGCTCACTCCCACTATAAAAGCTATAGCAAAAGGTATAGAAATTTCTTTTATCAGATTTGTGTTTTTTTTAAGGACATTTTCAAGGTCAAGTAATTTTTCCCATCAAGTGCTGCGTCAAAATTTTAATTTGTTGATATTGCGTAGTTACTGTGGTTGTTTGTACTTAAAAAAAAATAAATATCAAAACTTTTAAATAGTTTTATTAATTAGACTTTGACTTATACTTTTTTGTTTGTTAGTCATGCAGTTTTGTTATCAGTGAAAAATAACTTTAATTTCGCATTAATTATTAAAACTACTGTGACAAAGTTCTTTGATTATTAGTTCATAGCTTATAAAAACTCATAACTTATAAATCGTTAGCTGCAATTGAAAACAATATTTTTTCCACTTTTAGCATATTTTCGCCCTTCCAACTTTTCGTTTATTGAACAATTTTATTTTCAATAAATTTTTCACAAAATTTTCCTATTCTTTTATTTATTTTTTAATTAGTTAATATTAATTTTTCTTTCAACTCTTATAATATATTTTTTTCTTTTTCTATATCCTTATTTTTTTTATATTTTCATCAATGAATATCTACATTCTGAAAAGAATTTCAGTGTTGCCACTCTAAGTTTTCATAGTGATACATAACTTACTTTAGTTTATGTATTCTTACAGAAAAGAAAGTGATGTGATGTCCTTGATAGTACCATTATTCTTTAGGTTAATTCGTAACCTTTTGAGTTCTTGCGACTTTTCGATTATATCTTATACATAAATCGAAAAACAGATAAAAAATAATGTTAAAAAATAATCTTCTCTAACTCAATTGATCAATTGATTCTTAATTTTTGGCATTCGTGAGAAATTTTATTAGGGAATATAAAATCCCTTCGTTCAAGATCGAACCTAGGAGATGGCTTTTAGGATTTTTGGTATAAGGACTTCTTTATTTATTAATTGTACAAATGGTTTCTTATCACGAAGTAAGTATTTAAAATACTGTTTGAATTAAAAAAATATATCACTGAATATGAAAGAATATGTAAACATTTCTTATAATCTCGAATAAAGTATAATATAGGGATGGGCTTGGGTATCCTCAAGCACATAAAACATTACATTTTGAATGCTGAAAAAATTCTCAAATGAGGTACAAATCTTCTGCATAGGTACTAAGAGCATCGACTACGCTTAATATTATTAGCTTCTCGATTATTTATTAAAAAAAAAAAAAACGTTTCAGTCCGATTTCAAGTCAATTGTCTTATTTAAGACATTCCTGGAATGTTAATTTCTTGCTTAGATAAATGTACATAATTCGTATGTAGTAACGTCAAGAGAGCGAGAAAGCAGGACGTTCAATTTCTTAAATAATCTATACCAACAGATAAAGAAGTTTTTTTCATATAATTTTTAGTGAAATGTAAAAATGTCTACAAGGTGGCAACGCTTAAAAAGCAATGTTTGTTGACATTTCGCTTGGCAACATTGTTTATAAATACTTATTGTGTTTTGTACGCTTATCAACAAATTGTGCGCACAGTGGTAGTCAATTACAAAATTTATATTAAAACATTTTTTTGAAAGGAATATGAACAAATTTTATATGTGTAATAAAAACTTAAATAATTTATTTTTTTATTTGCAGATTTAAAAAAGAATCTCAAAATGACTACCCATTTCAACTATCCACCAAAGGAATTGCAGGAAGAACTTAGCCGCATTGCCAAGGCTATTGTTGCTCCAGGCAAAGGTATCCTTGCTGCCGATGAGTCTGTTTCCACCATGGGCAAGCGCTTGCAAGATATTGGTGTCGAGAACAATGACGAACATCGTCGCTTCTACCGTCAATTGTTGTTCTCCACCGATCCCAAGTTAGCTGAAAACATTTCCGGTGTCATTTTGTTCCACGAAACCTTGTACCAAAAGGCTGATGATGGTACACCATTTGTTGAATTGTTGAAGAAGCGTGGCATCATTCCCGGCATTAAAGTTGATAAGGGTGTTGTACAGTTGATGGGCTCTGAAGATGAGTGCACCACACAAGGTGAGCATGTCAAAAAAAAAGTTGAAATTATCATCATGAATTTACCATCAACTTTCATTTTCTTTTTTTAAGGTTTGGATGACTTGGCTGCTCGTTGTGCACAATACAAGAAAGATGGTTGCGATTTCGCTAAGTGGCGTTGCGTCTTGAAAATTGGCAAGAACACACCATCATATCAATCCATTTTGGAGAACGCTAACGTCTTGGCTCGTTATGCTTCCATCTGTCAATCACAACGTATTGTACCAATCGTTGAACCAGAAGTTTTGCCCGATGGTGATCACGATTTGGAGCGTGCACAAAAGGTGACCGAAACTGTCTTGGCTGCCGTTTATAAGGCTTTGAACGATCATCATGTTTACTTGGAAGGTACATTATTGAAACCAAACATGGTAACTCCTGGTCAGTCATGCGCAACGAAATACACCCCCGATCAAGTTGCTTTGGCTACAGTTCAAGCTCTTCGCAGAACCGTTCCAGCTGCTGTTCCCGGTAAGGGATTGATTGCGATTTTATTTTATTTTGTTTAAAACTAAAAATTATTTTTTTTTTTGTTTCGTTAAGGCATTACATTCTTGTCTGGTGGTCAATCTGAGGAAGAAGCTACCGTGCACTTGAACGCTATCAACAATGTACCATTGTTGAAACCATGGGCATTGACATTCTCGTACGGTCGTGCTCTACAAGCTTCCGTTCTCCGCGCCTGGGGCGGAAAGAAGGAAAATGTTGCCGCTGGCCAAACTGAATTGATCAAGCGTGCAAAGGTAAGTCAAAGAGTTTTCCTTTTGCTGATATTGGAAGATCTATTTAATTATTTTAATGGCATCCTTGGTGGAGGTTTCATTTCTAAGTTAAAAATGTAAATATACATTGCAATCATTTGATATTGACTATACGGTTTTAATTTTGAGAAATATTTAAAAAGTGAAAGTCGATAGCTTAACCTCATATTGAATTCATTGATTCTAATAATACTGTATATATTATATTTTATTATTATTATATTTTTACTTGTCGGTTTTGAGTATTTTAATGCAAAATACAATTTTTTTTTTGCTAAATCTAACCTAATGAGGTAAACAAAAAACAGTTTTATGGTCCAGAGTAGTTCAACTATTTATAATTGAAGAGTTTGATATATGTAAATCCAAATTTAAGTGAAATAAATTCATGAAAATTATAAGTTCTACAGCTTATTTTTGACAATAAGAAAATTCGATAGTGGTATAGAGCCTATTTCTCCCCTGAATTTCCAACACTATCAAAAAACACATTGAGGAAACACCTACTTTGTAAACATTCGAATTTAATGCAATAATACAATACAAAAACATCTTTGTATTTTAAATTGAAATTTTAGAAATTGTGTTTTTGAGTTGGAATAAGAAAAGAATAATTAAAACATATTTTCATGCTTAAAATAAATTCAGTACTTCATGAATTCTAGTGATAGCGTTATGAGCTTTCTATTGCAATGTGCACATTGTCACTTATGCAGCTTTAGTTACAGACTTTAATAAATTTGTTTTTGCGTAAATTATTTTTAGACAAATTGCTGTTTTGCATAGTTCAGCAAACTTTTGTAACATACTTTGTAGTAATAAAAAAATAATTTTACAGAATTTTGCAGCACCTAGCTCACTTTCATTGCTTTGCAAATGTGAAAAAGTTTCTTAAGCAAATACATTTTTTGCATAACACTTTCTTTCAAGAAACTGAAAGTTTCAGTTAAAAGATTGTGGATAAAGAAATTGTTGCTAACTTCTTTTTAATTGAAAATGTAAGAGAAATATGCTTTAGGTGAACTTTTATTGTATTTTATTATGAAAAAAGAAATGTTCAGTTTGCTTTACAAAATGCTAGAAATATATGTATGTGTGCGAACTTTATGAAAGTTTACAAAATTTCAATTACTTTGTAAAGTAATAATTTATAAACGGTAAAATTTCATCACTTTACTTCTAAGTTCTTAACTATGCAGAATGTTTTGAAAATTTTAATATTTTGAAAATAAGTTAATTTAAATAAATAAATTTCAAAAGTGTTCTTGTCCCTGCAAACTATTCGCTTAAAAATTTTCAAATTTTGATTTTTTCGTATACTCAGAAACTTAAACCTTTTAGAAGATTTGAAACATTTTTCTATGTGCATACAATAATTTCATATCTAAAATATTTTTTAGGCTCAGATTTCTGTGCGAAAAAAATTTTTTTTTAGTATAAAAAACTAAACTTGGAAACGTAAAAATTAAAAGCGTAAAAAGCCCACATCACATTTGAGATATTTTCCAGACTTAAATTTCTGAGCACTCTGAAAAAATTTATTGATACATTACTTCGAAAATAAAATATGTTGAAATGTGACGCTTCAGTTGCAAAACCGGCCAAGTCCAAAAAAATCAAATTTTAAGATATTGTCACATATCAAAATCTAGACCATGTTTTTTAGATTGAAAAAAAAAAAAAATGTTGACAGAAATATTACATTTCTTAAAGTTATTTTGATGCATGGATTTCAAAACCGACCAAGTCCATGAACTTGCTTTCAAAACCGGTCCAACGCCTTGAAATCAAAACCAGCAAAGTCCAGTACATTGATATCAAAAACGGCCAAGTCCACTTTTTTTCAAACAAAATTTGTTGATTACTGTGTCAAAACCGGCCAAGTCCAGTACATTGGTATCATAACCCGTCAAGTCCAAAATTGCTTTCTCAAAAACATAGGCAAATGAAACTCGAAAAGTCTGATCTGACGTGCTTTGAGTAAGAAATTGTATAAGCTATTATGTGGGAAATACGTTTTAATTTTTCAACTTTGACTTGGTCGATTTTGCAACTGAGCACCTCATGTGTTCAAAATAAATAATGTATGGTTAGAGCATTTTTGATTAGTGACTTAAATTGTGATAAAATGCACCAACATTAAAATGCGCTTTAGTCAAAGTTGTGAAGTTATAGGAAAACCAAGCGAATGCAGTTTGAACCAGGACCATTGAGTTATGAAAAATTATTAATAAAGTTCTTAAGAATCATAATCATTTTAAATCATTATCGCAAATTTTTAAATTTAAAATATTTTTTTTTTTCTTTGATTTACACTTTGTTTCTTTTATGTTATCAAAGTTTACCCAATTTTACTATTCTTTCTTTAGTCAAAATATTCAAATCATTCGGTAATTAAATCTGCTTTTAAGTTGCTTAATGTTGCATATATTTATGTCTTAATAACGTTAATTTAAAAGGACTTTGACACTTAAATTTGCATTTTTCTAAACAAATTGTTACAACCTTCAATGGAATGTAGTTTATTCAAAATAAGCAAATTTGTTTTTTTATTAGTCAAAAAGAAAACTTAAAAATGTTGGTGTTACTCTTCATAACAATATTCTGTAATCTAAGCATTTGTTGCTTAGAACTTACAGCAATTTTCTTTAACAAATCTCATATGACAATATAAAGGATATTTAATACACTTTAATATATTAAAATTTCTGCAATCTTCATCGGTTTTGATTGTATTTTTTTTTGGTGCCAGCTGAGTACTACGTTGAACACAAGCCACTTTAAAAATTTCAACTTATTGATTGATTTTAAAATGCTAAATGAGTACTGTAATTGAATGAAACAATTTGATTTGCCCTTTAAAAGCATGCAATAGTCTTATGTCACACAATTTAATTGCACTTTCATGCACTTTAACCTTTTTTCATTTATTTTTATACATGGATCGCAATTTGTTCAATGCAATTTAAATGAAAATTAAATTATTTAAAAATTTCAGTAGGAAAAGTTTGCTTTGAGCGCAAACGAAATAATTTTTTTTATACGCTTTTTGCTGTGATGACAATTTCAATAACTAAATTCTATGGGAAAAGCATAGCAAAAAGCAAACTAAAAAACCCCCTTAAAAAATTGCATTTTGAATTGCATCACTGCCATTTACAATTTCCACTACCTATCGTTTTCACGGCCAATTAGTTTTTGAAGGACATAACTAAAATGCAAATTGTATAAAAACACTTACTAGTATATAATTTTTCAAACAACTTTCCAATTTTAAAAACTCATTAAACTTAAAAAAATTTTTAAATCTTCTTATAACTTTGTCAGTCATATATAACTGACGCTTGCTATTTGCAAAAATTTTTCGTTTCATATTCAAAATAAATTAAGTGGGTTATGTTAGCAATAAAATTTTGAGCTGTAACTGGTATTTTCTATTTTAAAAATTTTCAATATAAGGTACACCCCAAAAGAAGCTTTGGTATTTTTAGCAATACGCGCGGTATGCTTGAATTGGTCAGTTCTTTTTTATCAACATTTTCTTTCAACGCACGTCTCTTATGCAATTTGGTATATTTTTAGTGGAAAATTATTGCCTTATTAAAAGTGGAATTGTAAAAATGTGCAAAAATAGATAAAGAAATTCCCAAAGAGTGTTATATAAAATAGACAGTAAAGGAGAAGCTTAAACTTACTGCGTCTTTTATATGCAAAAAACGCTTACCTAACTAAATTGTTGCTTTTATGGTGAACATAGTAGAAAAGATTTTCTGTTTTTTTTTGTGGTTCTAATTAAATGTAATATTTGAAAAGAAAATTGGACGATTCGAGTTAAATTTTATATCTTTTTCAAATCCAAGAGCAATAAAAAGTCAAAAGCTTATGTTACACAAAACTTAACCTTTTCTCGCTTATATGGCATAATCCTAGTGTGTGTAGAGACAGTATGAAAATAAAGAATTCAATTTTATTTTTAATTTTGATTTAAATGATTATATCATATCGTATTTCCATCCAAGATAATACTACATCAACGTAGAGTGTTTTGAGCAACGTTTTTTAAGGTTAATTCATAATATGCGCGTATCAACTATCATTTAAAAATTTAATCCAATTACTTCTTAACTAACACATCATTCATTAATTTTCTTCTTACAAAGCAAATATGTAGCTATATTTTTAACATTTTAATAAACCTATTTATTACATTAATTTTTACTAAAAATTTGCTCAAATTTTACTAATACTGCTTTTCATGAAACTATTACCTAACCTGTATGATAGTGACTAAATTAAATTTTATTGGTGGCCTAGAAATATGCTGTATAAATAATTAAAATTTCATGAGGATAACTTTGATTTAGAACCTATGAAATTTCACATAATTTACATTGCATATTTTTAGGCTGTGATAATTCATAAATTCTTTATGGTAATGAGTTAGTAACAAAATTCTGTATTAAGTTCTTGTAAATCATAACTAAAAAGTAGCACGCTTGTTTATTGCACTTACATAATATGAAACTGAGTAACTTTAGATTTCACAATTTTAATTATTTACTATGACAGCGAGTGACAATGATTCGTATGATTTTGTTTAAACACTAACAACTAAAATTGCTAAGCTGGTGCTTAAAATTTTAGTAATAAGCATTTTTCATTTTCTTACTTAAAGATAAAAATAATTTATTTTAACGATGCATGCTTTTAGGAGCACGGTAAAAATATTTTTGAAGCACTTTCATTATCATTGTCACTGGTTGTTAGAGTAAGCATGTACAAAGCTTGAAAATATTATTGTATAAAACTTAATTTGATTTTACAAAAACTTAAAATTGACCCTCATGAAATCACTTCCCAAAATGCAGGCTAATGCGCTGGCTTGCCAAGGTAAATACGAAGCTGGTTCAATTGCATCGTTTGCGGCCAGTACAAGTTTATTTGTTGCTTCACACAAATATTAAATTAATAAAAAAAACATAAACATACGCAAACACAGTTTATTCATAAAGCAACATTTTTGAAACAAAAACAACACCACCATCACTATAAAATTTAAATGGAAACACTGGTTTGATTTCATGAAAATTACAACGAAAACAGAGAAAGTAAAAAAAAAATGTATGCGCAGTGTTTACGGCTTAAAAGGCATCGATGACACAAAAAGGCTTTCAAGGACGCTAAAATTGGCTTTTAAAAAATTTACGCAATGTGGTTTTAATGAAAAAAAAAAGAAAAGATAATGCTCCTTTATTGCAAATATGCGCATCAACTTTTTTATTTTATTTTGTTTATTTAAAAAAAAAAAGATTTTATTTTATATTCTGTTTTTAATTTGTTTAAATTTTTTATTTTATTTTGTACACACGTTTCATGCTTGCAAACGTGTGTTTCTTGTTTTAATTTGCCACGTTTGCATTTATATATTAAGTTAAAAGTACATTTTTGAATACACTTACAAGTAAATAATATATTGGCTGAAAAAAAAGAATAATAAAAAATTTGTATCATCTCATAGTTTTTACACCTGTTTTGAGTTTTATTTTTTAAGTTTTTTATTTATGTAATATAATTTCCCATCTGTAGCTCTGCATTTTGATTTAAGCCTGGCAGTCTCTGTTTTGAATATCCCTTAGCATTTAAAATTTTTTTTAACTATCCAGATCCCAACCATAATAATATATTTGATAAAACTTTCGTTATATGCATTTATTTGATTAAAACAGCGCAGAAGGTGGATCCTGTTGCAATATTTGCGTGTGCATATATTTTGAATGAAAATGGTTTGACTGAGAGCTTAGTGTTTATTTAAAATTTTAAAATAAAGAAAATATTGTTTACTTTTACTTACTTACTTGGGTGGCCATAACAACCCGTTACCGGGTTACGGCCGACCTCAAAAGCTCTCTCCAGGCGCCTCTGCTTTGCGCACGCCTTCTCCAATCATTCACACCAAGCGTGGATAGGGTTTCCTCGGCTTGGTCTTTCCATCGGAGGCATGGTCTTCCTCTTCGTCGTCGCCCAGCGGCTTCCGCATCAAACACCTTTTTCGCCGGAGCTTCTTCGTCCATACGCACAACATGTCCCAGCCAGCGCAGACGTTGAATAGTGATGCGCTTGACTATGTCAATGTCAGCGTAGAGCTCGTACAGTTCGTGGTTCATTCGAATACGGTAGTCGTCGCCGACGTGAACAGGACCGAAGATTTTGCGAAGAATTTTTCTCTCAAACACCCCAAGCGTGGCTGCATCAGTCTGCGACACCACCCATGCTTCTGCGCCGTAAAGTAGCACGGGTAAGATGAGCGTCTTGTAGAGTGTCAGTTTTGTCGGGCGAGAGAGGTCTCTACTACTCAATTGCTTACTGAGACCATAGTAACACCTATTAGCAAGAGTTAGTCTTCGCTTTATCTCCAGGCTGACATCGTTTTGAGTGTTCACAGCGGTGCCAAGATAGGTGAATTCCTTGACAACTTCGAAAGTATAGTTGTTCGCAGTAACAAAGGATTCAATACGCCGCGTCTCCCTGTTCGTGGACAGCATATACTTTGTTTTGCCCTCGTTCACCGTCAAACCCACTTTCGCTGACTCTTTTTCGATAGCAGAGAACGCAGCAGTAACATCTCGCTTACAACGTCCAATGATATCAATATCATCGGCATATGCAAGGAGCTGGACACTTTTGTAGAGAATAGTGCCATTACGATGTACACTGGCTCTTCGCAACACCCCTTCCATCACAAAGTTGAAGAGGTTGCAGGATAATGGATCGCCCTGTCTGAAACCTCGTTCGGTATCAAATGGTTCGGAGAGGTCCCTTCCTACTCTAACGGAGCTGGCTGTGTTGCTCAACGTCATTCTGCAAAGCCGCACCAGCAGGTATGCCGAACTCAGACATGGTGGCATACAGGCAATCCCGTATCGGGCTATCGAAAGCTGCTTTAAAATCGATAAAAAGATGATGGGTATCGATCTGTTTTTCGTGGGTTTTTTTCAGGATTTGACGTAGTGTGAAGATCTGGTCTATGGTGGACTTACCAGGTCTAAAGCCGCACTGATAAGGCCCAATCAGTGTGTTGGCAAACGGCTTAAGTCTTTCACACAGTACAGTCGACAGGACCTTGTAAGAGATGGCAAGAAGACTAATTCCCCGGTAGTTAGCGCAGATTGTCGGGTCACCTTTCTTCAGTACAGGACAAAGGACACTGAGATTCCAATCGTCGGGCATGCTTTCAACTAGCCATATTTTGCAGATGAGTTGATGCATACACCTAGGGCTACCAGATGCGATACTAAAGTAGCAAAAGTGCTACTTTTGCAAGGGCTTTGCTACCTTGTTTTTGGTTTTGCTACTTTCCATGTTTGCAGTGTAAAATAAAATATTTGAACTGAAGTGATGACCTTTTTTTTTTTTTTTTGCTCATCAAAGTTATTTGAAATTATTGTTTTAATTTGCTGGGGTTTTTTGTTACGAAGTGAGGACCTTTTTTTTTTTTTTTTGCTCATCAAAAATATTTGTATGAAAATTAAAAAAAATTAAGGTTTTCATTTACAAAATTCCAAATTGATATGTGCTACTTTTGTACTAAGGATGTGCTACTTTTGTACTAAGGCCATCTGGTAGCCCTACATACACCCTATCAGCTCATCGCCGCCGGTTTTGAACAATTCAGCAGGCAGGCCATCGGCACCAGCCGCTTTGTTGTTCTTAAGTCGTTGGATCACAACTCGTACCTCGTCATGGCTAGGTGGTGGTACCTCCACACCATCGTCGTTGATTGGTGGCATCGGGTTAATTTCTCCAAAGGCGGGATTGGTGGAGTCATCGCCAGCAAGCAGCTTGGAAAAGTGTTCCCTCCATAATCTCAGTGCACCCTGCGTATCCGTAACCAGATTTCCATGTTCATCTTTACAGGTTGATGCTCCGGGCTTGAAACCTTGGGTCAGACGCTTGACTTGTTGGTAAAATTTTCGAGCATCATTCCTGCCCCGTAACACTTCGAGTTTCTCACGCTCGTACCTTTCCTGCTCTCGTTTCTTGCGTCTGAAAAGGCGCCTCTCATCCTTTCTTTTTTCCCGGTAGTTTTCGTGCACGGCTCGCGTTGCTGCTGACTGCAGGGTTCTTTTGTAGGCGGCGTTTTTCACTGCAGTAGCTTCGCGACACTCCTGGTCATACCATTGATTTCGCGGAAGTGGGCGTCGGAAACCAATGACTTCCTCAGCGGCAGAGCGCATGGAGCGGGATATATGCGCCCAAAGTCCACCATCATCATCGGGTAGAGAGTCAGGTTGAAGGAGCAGTTCTGAGAGGCGAGCGGAATAGGCTTCGGCCGTCCGATGTGATTGCAGCTTAGCGACGTCCAGCTTTCGTTGCGTACCAGAGCGTACATCCTTTGCATTGCACAGCCGCATGCGTATCTTGGCTGCAACAAGATAATGATCGGAGTCAATATTGACTCCCCGGAACGTACGAACATCTAGCACGCTCGAAGCATGCCTTCCGTCGATCACAACATGATCGATTTGGTTGCGTGTTTTCTGATCAGGGGACAGCCAGGTGGCCTTGTGGATATCGAGGTGTTGAAATCTGGTGCTACTTACTACCATGTTTCGCGCCGCGGCGAAGTCGATCAGCCGTAGACCGTTGTTTGAGGTGGTCTCGTGAAGGCTGAACTGACCGACAGTGGGGCCAAATATACCTTCTCTTCCGACCTTTCCGTTGAAATCCCCGAGTACAATTTTAACGTCATGGGCCGGGCAGCGGTCGTATACTTCCTCGAGTCTCGCATAGAAGGCATCTTTGACAGCATCGTCCTTTTCCTCCGTCGGGGCGTGCGCGCAAATCAAGCTGATGTTGAAAAATCGAGCCTTGACGCGGATCGTAGCCAACCTTTCGCTCACAGGTGTGAACCTGGAGATATGGTGGCGAAGTCTCTTGCTTACTACGAATCCGCATCCCAATTCGCGCCTCTCCGCATGGCAGCTGTAGTAGATATCGCAACTTGCTTGCTTAGAGCAACCTTGTCCTATCCATCTTATTTCCTGGATGGCGGTGATGTCAGCCTTAATTTTTCCGAGGGCATCCGCCAATTCGATAGAGGCACCTTCCCTATTGAGGGTCCGGATATTCCAGGTGCATATCCTTAAATCATAGTCCTTTTTTCGTTTGCAGTGGTCGTCAATGTTGAGGGGTTCATTATCCGAGGCTTTTTTAGTCTTCATTGGAGTGTTTTTTTTACGTGGCGGGTACCAAACCCTGCGCACAACCCAGTTTACTTCCAGGGAGGACACGCTGCACACATTCGCTCACTATCTCAGCGGATGCGGAGATAGCTACCCAGATGGAGCCGCGGGGAGGCTGTGTGTCAACTTGCTAATGGTTGGCTCAGAGATCGCTCTGGCAATCCCCAGGTGGAAAGCAATCAGAAACTTTACTCTGATCAACCAAAAGCCAATCCATCCATTGTTTACTTTTAGGCTTAAAAATTAAAGATGAAAGTATTATGAAAATACAATGCAACTTCTTTGTAACAGAGAGTTCAAAGGTATAAATATTAGCGGCAAAAGTGTCGTGAAACAACAATATTTTTTCTACAGGGAAGATCTTTTTTTTTTTGCAAAATATTTGCATTAATATAAATAGCTTTCTACAATTATTACTACCATATGGAAAGTACCATGTAACATTTTTCTCAATTTGAGTTTTATGATACAAATATAGATATAATGTCTACGAGCAGCTCAGCAAATATTCATCCCAGGCAGTCTTATCTAAAAAATTTAAGAAATAAGGGGACGAAAATATCATAGTATATTTATGAAAGATGAACATTTTGAAGCTCGATTCTGTATCATATCAGCTTCATCTACTTCTTTCTTCAATTTTCTAAACTTTTTGAAAGTTGCCACTTTGAAGTATAAAGAGTGTATTTCTGTGCAATAAGCAATTTTTTAAAATAATTCTATTGGAATAATCGAAATACTTCTCTCGGAAAAGTTTAATGATTTTTTTTCAAAGCTTTAATTTTCTGACATTAGATTGGTACATTAGGATAGTAAGAATTGAGATCTGTTGGGTAACTACTAGGACGGGGTACTTGATGTAAATGACCCTCAAAGCAAAAAGATTAGTCTACTCGAACTCGGACACTGATATATCACACTTTAAGATCGGACTGTAAATGCAGAAGATATAACGAAAAGTTTAAATGCGTGACCTCTTTTTTTGGTCAAAAAAAAAAAAAAAATTTTTTTTCGAAATTGCTTTCAAAAATGCTCAAAATTTGTTGGTGTACGGTGCACTTTTTTTTTGCCTGCAACATGGTACGGCCTTACATTGATGCATATGTATAGGATGATTACTTAAGCGTTTGGGTTTTGTAAATTGAAAAAAAAACTGAAAATTTGATTAAGTGAATGAAATATTTATTTGGAGCAATACATCAATTCCTGCCATTTACTTTCTAAAGATTATTTTATGTAAATGTTGCCTGCGGCTATGCCTGAGGTGGTACATCCGTAAGTTACAATTTTGGCATACTTTTCCAGCATTTCCGCCGGTATCTCACCAAAGACAGTTGTAATGTTGTCTTTCAGGGCTGCAATTGTGGCTGGCTTGTTCTTGTACACGAGTGACTTCACGTAGCCGCACCAAAAATAGTCTATTGAGGTCAAATCGCATTATCTTAGCAGCCAATGGACTGCTCGAAAACTTGAGATTACTTGCTCATCAAACTCGCCTCTATATAGGTCCATGATATCGCGTGTCGTGTGGAAGCCACATGTCAACCAAGTTCAATTCGTTTTTTGCAAAAAAAAGTAGATAATCATCACACGGTACCTTACTTTATTGATTGTAACGTTGCGGTTTTCATTATTTTTGAAAAGGTACGGTCCAATGATGCCGCCGACCCACAAACCGCACCAAATAGTGCATTTTTCAAGGTGCATTGGCAGCTCCTGAACTGCTTTTGGCTGCTCCTTAGACCACATTCGGGAATTCTGTTTTTTGACGTACCTATTGAGCCAAGAATAAAATTCGTCGTTGAAGAAAATTTTTCGATAAAAAATTTGCGTTACACATTTCTCACAGAGCTCGAGTTTTGATAATAAAATTCAATGATTTGCAAGCGCTGTTTGTTTGTTAGTTTATTTATGGTGAAATGGCGAACTTTACTGAGCATTTTTGGCAAATACATATGTTACGAGTCAGGCGTGAGGTGTCAAAAAGTTTACACTGAAAAAACAAATAGCAAAAAAACTACACGTTATATAAACAGATAAATTAGATAAATTAGAGCTAAATTTATTTACATAATTCAGCGTATTTCATATTAAAATATGATTATTTTTGCATTTAAATCCGATGCCCACAAATTGTTAATCACCACTGCAAAAAAGAGCTTATTGTTTTATTGCTGGCAGTGCAATTCTGTGTATTTAGGGCTTTCCAAAACGCTCGAGACTAAGGTGGTTCGAAATCTGTTTTTTATTATTTATAGTTTTTTTTGATTGATGCTTAAAAGTTGCACACTCATACCAGTAGCTCAGATGTAAGATAACTTTTCAGATCAGACAATACATACTGCTTGAAGTTTTGATATTTTTACTTGAAACCAATTCAAAGCAATCTGTTCCTCAGCGATGCTTGGTAGATAATTCTGACGTTGATTTTTTTTAATTCAAGATTTTATACAGCAAAAAGGATTTTCTTGTATTAAAAAATAAGTTTCAGACTTCATTTGTAACAATTTACTAAATATTTGAGAATGATTTCAATTGGAAAAATATGGTTTTGTTAAAAAATATTTTTCCTTTATTTTGCGTATAAAACATCAAAACTTCAGATTAATAGTTCAGGTGGATGATATTGTTCAAAAAAAAAAAATTATACGTCAATGGTTGGACAACTTAAGGGGCTGTCCATTTATTACGTGATGTGTTTTTTTTTTAAATTCAGACGCTCCCCTCTCCCCTTGATGAAATTTGGTGAGCTCTGACGGGACCCCCTTCCTTTCCGTGGGATTTGCCTTATAATTTGAAATATAATCTGCTATAAGTGACTTAACATTTTTATTGACCCCTCCTTCCACTTAGTGAGATTTTTCCAGACCCCCTTTCCCCATATTTTAGCTCACGTAACTTACTGCATTAATGTGATACGCTTAAAACAAGAAATACGTGAATTTGCGAAATAAAGGAGATAATTGAAGGCACTCGCTACTGAATGTGTACTTTAAACAAGTTTTGTGAACGCCCACTGCTCCGTGAGGATATAAAGAACTCTGAAAAAAATTTGAATTTCAGCCCACCCTAGTAGAAATGGTGTGCACAAATTCTGACCTTTGCACTTTTATGTATAAAGCAAATTAAAAATTAAAAAAACTAACGGTAACATTTTCACACAAAGAAACTTATGCAATTATGAAAAATCCCTAAAGGTATGCATTGTTTAGCTGAAACAAAGAAACAAGAAAAACCATACAAAAAGTTCGAAAGACATTTGGTCTACCATATGTAATTGAATAAATTCCTCTTTTATTTTGTTTTTTGCTTTTAGTGTGGAATTTTCAAAATAAAGTAGAAATTTGCGTTGCTGATTTGGTTTTATATTTTATTCATTGTTTTGTCTCTAAGCAAAAGCAAATGCCGAAATAATTCCAAATTAAATAAAAAAAAAACATCAAAGTAAAACAGTTGTAGATTACGTAATGTAGCTTATTCCATTATTATGATGCTGATATCCTGACGCCAACGCAAAAATTTCAGTTGCTTAAAAATTATGTTACCAATGGCAGAAAAAAAAAATTTCACTTAATTTCTCAGAATTTCACGCGAAATCGCAAAATACAGACATTAGAAACATAAAGCGTGTTTTAATGATTTTTACTTTGACTAGTGTTAAAAAAAAGTTTTTCTTTTTTGTGCAATGTTCACTTTAAGTGAACTTTTCCGGTTGAGTGAGATTTAGTTACCTGTTTTCATAAAAGTTGGCTTTCGTTCAACGGCAATCTGCTTTTTATCTTTTAGCCGGATTAAAAATGATTTTTTATTGCGCTTGAAAAAACTTTTTAGTCTTTGAATGGAAATTTCGCACATTCATAATGTGCCTTTCCATTGAAGTTTCCAATTGGTGCAAAAGATACATCTCGATATTCTTGCCTGAAACAAAAAAATTAAAAAGATTTATAAGTTTCATATAATTTTCTTCTGGGTGAACTAAGAAAACACAGAAAACAAAAATTAAAAATTTAACTTTTTGATGGTTTGAATCCTTTCAACCCGCTATAAGAAGCGTTAAAAAATGTCATACTCTCCTATGCTATTCGCAGCAAAACCATGCAGCAATTGCTTAAATTGTACTCTAAAATGCATTCTAAAAGCCTCCTAGATTTGATTTAAATGAATAACAAAAACAGGTCTGTCTCTAACATTGTACTGCACTCCTAATTGCTATATTTTTGCTCATAGGTGGGGTAAAGGTCGTCCTATTTAACCTATACCAGTAACTATTGCATACACGTTTCATAGTTTTATTACAAATTCCATGTAACAAATTTACTATTCACGTCCTTAAAATTCGCCTTAATATTTGCCTGCTTCGTTCATTTATTTGTGTTTCGTTTCTGTAAAGCGCAAATTAAGTAATTGGTTAACACAATATTGAAAACAACATTTGTTTTTTTTTTTTGTCAGAATAAACCTTAACAGTATAATAATCAATTTAAAATTCATGTCTATTTCTACTACCCAACTTAACCTTCAACACTTCCTTAATCCTGCTGAATCTTTTCAACTTATGCATTTACATTCATAGCATACTTCTGGCTAACCCTTTTTAAGTCTGAATATAAAACAACACAGCAACTGTTAGAGGCATTTTCTCACCACTGTTGGTAGGCGTAAGGTTCAGTGATTTTCAAAGAGCTCTTTTCTGAAGTTCTTTTGTAAATACTTTACGTTTTTTTACTTTATACGATATACGAATGTTGAAATATGAAAAGCTGTTTACATTCAATTATAAAGAATATTAAAAAATATGTTGAAAAAGTGAGTTTGGAAGTATGTTTTATAAATATACTTTTGACGAAGGGGTAGTTATTTGCAGCAGCAGTAGTCAGAGCATTGGAAGTTCATTGCTCTGAGTTACATAGTAAAAAATTTCACCGATAGCAATAGTTGAAATTACACTAATCTACAGTATTGGTTAAGTTGACTATGTAATCCTTTAACCCTTTGAGGACCATAAGCTTTTGAAATGTGATCCAATTTTTTTTGAGTTAAAGAACCCCACAGTTTTAGCACGGAAATTGGATTCGATTGAATTTAGTTGAAATTTTAGTATGATGTAGCTTAAATCATCCTGCTCAAAAGTCTGTAAAGACACAAGTTAGAGTATTGTACAAATTCGCAGATATACGATACTAAACGTATAACTCACTCTATTTCTTAATGTGTTCAGCAAATTTAAATTACATCAATTTGAGTATCATTCATCGGAGATTCAATTAAAAAAAAATAAGTGGTATATCCCCATCAAAAATCAATACTCCGTTCAAAAATACTTTCCGTCCAAAGGAATGTAGCAAAAGAAAATTGAAAAATCGTCTCAAAAATTGTTTTCAAAAATTGGGCGAAATTTCCAAACAAAAAAAACATCAAAAAATTTACGTAAAAGTCAGACCGTACGAAGAAAATTATTTTATAAGCGGATAAGACTTATGGCAAAAATATGTAGTCTTACCCATTTCAATAAAATATTTTACTTTTGTGCTCGACGTGTTCAACTTAAGGGGCTATACCAGTGTAACATAAAAAATTAGGCGATTTTCGCGAATTTTTTCAAAAGAAAGTATTTGATGGAATGTTTTGAAATTTTTTGGACATAATAACGTATATTTTCAGCTATATTATAAGATTTTTTTTTTACAAAAATATTGAAAAATAACGGAGTTATGTGCCGTCTTCGGAGGTGCCAAAAAAAAAAGTTCCCCAACTGCTGACATGATTCCGACCGAATAAGTAATTAAAACAAAAAAATTCAAAAAAGTTATTAAAGTTGAAGGTATTTCCTATACAACAACCTACGATTTTTGAAAAATATCAAAAATTAACAAAATGGCGTAGTTCTGAAAAAAGTGTCGTTTTTTGGGGCAAAAAGAAATGTCGTTTTTTTAATGCCAAATTGACAATTTTCAACCAATCAAAAAAACCGTAGGTCATTGTATAGTAAATATATTCAAGAATACTCAGTTTCAATTTGAAGTCGAGAGGTCAATTTCTATTTGAGTTATGATTGAAAAATGTCGTTTCGAGAAAAACACGTTAAAAGTTTCACCTATTGAGGTTTGTACCGAGCGAGCGGTCGCTCTTTAGAACGCTGCCATTCAAAAATTATTCAAGATACGACCTTGCCGCTTTCACAGGATATTTTTGAAAGTATAAACTATCGAATAAGCCAACAAAACAAATCAATTTCTTAAAAGTGTCACACTGTTATAGTCCCTTAATGAAAAGGGTCTTCACTTTCCTATTTAAAAAACTGTTGCAAAAATTAAATACTTTAAAACTATTCGAGAGGAGGACAAATCTTCACATTCTTCCTTAAAAGACACTAGTTAAATGAAATAGTTTTTGTCAAATATGATTTTTTTTTTGAATATTTAAATGCCTCCTGGTTTCTTTCCTTGACAACGCTTTGCGTATATATGTATATAATGTCAGATTTTTGGCACAATATATTTGTACAAATATTTGTTAATAGTTAATATATTTTGGTATGTATCATAATATAATCTCAGTACTGACCACTTCGCAGATAATTTGGAAAACATGCAGACTGAAGATAATATATTTTTGTTGATGTTGGTGTTAATAATTTGTGCTATTTTATGCTGTAGCAACTATGTATACAATTTTATATATTAAAAATCAACACGAACAATCTCCCAGTGATGCCATATAATATATACTATAATTTTTTTTTTATAAATATCAATCATTAATTGAATAAATAATAAATTAATTAAATATAATTTTCTTTCAATTTTCCAGGGTAACGGTGAAGCTGCTGTTGGCAAATATGTTACTGGTAGTGTTGTTGGTGCTGGTGCCGATGCAGCATTGTTTGTTGCCAATCACGCTTATTAAATTGAACAAGAACAAAACAATTATGTACGTAGCATGATGTGGGTGAGCAAAAAACGCATATGGGGTGTATGACAACATGACAGAAACCACCACCTTTTTTCACACATACCATTTTTAAAAAAAGGCATAACATCTGAAGAGTTAAAGTTGTTAAAATTTAAATTAAGACCTGAAAAGCAACAAACAAAAGGCGCAGCAGATAAACTTAAGCACAATAACAATAAAACAGCAAGCAAATTTAAGAAAATTAAAAAAAAAAAAACTGTTAACTTAGTAGAAAATGACACAGCGCGCTAAATAGAACAACTAGTAAAAGTAAAATTAATAAAAAAATGCATGAAAGTAAAGAAAAATATCCTGTGTCAGACAACTTTCCCCACCCGCATATAAAAAAGTTAAAAATAAAACAACAAAAACTGTTTGCAGGTTTAAAACTTAAGAACAAAGTTTTAAATCAACGCAAGAAGTAAAAAATCAACAATAAAAATAATTAAGAAAACAACAACTACCACAATATACAACAACAAATGGCTGACATTACTATTATTGTTATTTCATATTTTATTATCATTATTATTATAATAATTATTAAGTTAAAAAGATGAAAAAAAAAGGTAAAGTTACAAATTTTCAAATAAAAACATTGTATTACAAAACCCGTTTTTATTCGTTGCATATTTTTAGGTGTTACCTGCATACGCTGTATGTTGGGTTTAGTTCGTTTTTATATATATTTTTTCAATCGCAAAGACATACACATTATATTTTTAGATTATTTCAACTTCTTTTAAAAAATCTCGTTATAAATAATGTTAGATACTTACCTGCATATCCTTGTAAATTATTTCAAAATACTGAATTTCTCAAAAAAAAAAAAGTTTATAAATGTTATGAAAATCTGAATACATACAATAAAAAAGTTGAATTTTTGTGCAAATAAAAAAGAATTGTGCAAAAATTTGAAGTTGATTTCTTTTATTGAATATAAATATTTCAAATTAGTGGTATTTGTTACAAAAGAGTTGACTCCATGATGTTATGAATAAATGGCTCAACTGAGCGCGAGTGATAGCTGAATTTTTGATAAAATATTTTAACTGATTTTTTTAAGTTTAGCTACAGTACTAGGTAGGCTGATTGTTCCCCAGTTTTTCGTTATGATCTTATGATATATTAAGATTAAAATTTTTATAGAAAAATTTCATTTTTTATGGGATGTTGCACGCCTCGCACTGAGGAGTCCTGAAAAAGCTTCTCTTGGCAACAGACTATGAACTAATGCCTCGATATATGACTCTTTCGCAATTAAAAATAATTTCTGGGTGGTGTGTTGTGGCATAGGTTTTGTAATATTTTCCATAATAATGATGATGCTGGTCAAACTTAATAAACAAAATGTGACTGCTGTTTTCTAATGAAGTGCATTGAAAATTTTACACTAAATTAATGTATTTTTTAAATATTTCAGTATTTTTTTTTTAGTTAAATGTACAAGAAATACTAAATTTTCTCTACTTTAAATTTCAAATATAACATGGTTGTATATAAGTATATAAATTTAAAACTACACAATATATTTCCGAATATTAGATCAACATGCATATTAAGCATTAATATGTAAATATTTCGATATATTGCTCATAAAATTTTCCATTATTATTTTCGACAAAAAAGATGCCAAACAGCGCAATTCACAACCCTTAGGCTGTAAAAACGGATGCAATTTGAGTTACATGGCTAAACCATTGATGTGAAAAAATTGTGTTCACAGAATGAACGCATTGACCACAAAAGTCAATTAACTAAAAATATAAAAATCTGACATTTAAAATTATTGACGGATAAGGTCTTGTTCTAAATTTTTAATATTATGTTATTCACACACAATGTGGGCCATTGTTAATAGTGAAAACGTAGCCAAAGTCAAGTTTTGAACTTGACATCAACATTGATATGAATTTCAATGGATGACTGAGCAAATTGGTCAAATTGGTTGGTTGCTTTTATTATTTTTTTATGTTAGAAAAATAAATTTTTGCTGACAAGAAATAAGTCTTTGGTCATAGTATGCATTTACTTGATATTATACTCGTATATTATGCCACACAAACTATCTTAGTATAATTGAAGCAATGTACAGTGATATCGCCATAAGTAATGTGATGTAAAGTGCATTGCTCGATTACAGCCAGATCTATTATTGCACTGATAACAATCGCGTTTTGACGCACCTTGATAATGATCCACGTTCATTTGTAGTGATAGTATCGCACACGTAACCTTTATAGGAATTTTCACCAAATGCAGCAATCATAAGATTTGGAAATCTTTTTGAAGTACAAGGACTGGATAGTGAACAGTTGAAGCTTCTGTTTGTCATAGCCCACATCAAGAAAGAGTATGTTATTTCCAAGGGTAAAAGTGCAAAATTTTGATTTTTTTGTTCTGTTAAAATAATGGAATTTTCACAAAAGGTACCTAGGAACTTCATCAAAAATTAATGCATCGAAAAATGCAGACACATGATGCGACACAAAATGAAATAAAGTGGATAATAAAGTGATAAAGTTATAAGCTGGGTTATCAAGTTGAAAACATATGGAATTTTTTCGTCAGTCAGATTCGCTCGCTGAAAATGCACATCAATAATGTTGGTAAAAAAGAAACCATACTATTCTATAGAGTACGTCCCACAAAGATAGCTCGCCGAATTTCATTCAAATTGGCTTGGACGTTATCAAGTTACATGCATTTAAAAATTTCTTTTGACTGCAGCGCCCTCTATGTGCAATTTATATTATGTTTTTTTCTATTATAGGTGGAGAGCCGGCTGTAGAAAATTTGAGTGTATAAGATTACAAGATGAGATGAATGTCAAATGATAGAGCTCAATGAGCCTTAAATATAATATCTAGGGTTGCCTTGCCAAAGCCTGTCCCGATGACTGAAAATTTGCCAATTTTGTTGTTCTAATTAAAACTGTATGCTGTATGCTTAAAACAGCTCGAAATGTATACCAAATGATAGAACTTGAAGAGGTCTATATATAATACTTGGGATCGCATTGTTGAGTCCTGTCCCAAACATGGGTTTTCAACGGTTTTTTGGGTCAATTTTCATTAATGATGATAGCAGCTTGAAATTTGTGCCAAATGATAGATATGGAAGAGCCTAAATATAATATGTAGGGTTGCCTTGTTGAATCATGTCCTAAATATTAGTTGACACCCGTTTTTGGGGTCAGCTTTTCCTAAATGAGTGGCAACCCATGTTTGGGACAGGATTCGACAATTTTAACAAAGCATATGTCATTATTTTTGTCTTCAAAATAAGAATAGCATTGTTTTATTAATATTTCAAAAATGTAAGCAAAAAATGATTCATCAGTTCATGATATAGTTCGAGCTATCCGTTTTTAGTTTTCAAAACTTTTTCTTACATTTTAAAATTTTTAAAGGCAAAATTTTCATTGATGAAATAATAGCGGTATTCACGATCTGTGGTATTTTTAGTATTTTTTGTAAATGTTTACAATTTTTGCTACACATTGTGAGCGCTCTAAAATGTTTTTTTGTTTAATAATTATTTGTTTGTTTGTTTTATTTTTGGTGTTATGACAACTTTTCTCAACAAATGAACAAATTGTTTTTTTTTTGTTGTTATGACAACTTTTCTCAACAAATGAACAAATATTACAAAAAAATTACAATAGGGTTTTGTCATTGTATTTTTGATATTTAGAGTATTTGAAAAAAGCAAATGTTTTGTTTTTGTTAAGATATCAAATTTACTACAAATATCAAATTTACTAAAAATACACAACACAAGACCAAATGCTACAGATCGTGAATGCCGCTAATGTTTCATTTTTATAGATTGTTGTATAATAGCTCCGAAAACTACAGAAAAAAAAATGGCGTGATTGATATAAAAATTGTTTGGGAAGGCTGAACATTGATGGACAAGTTGAAATTACATTCCAGAAAATATATATCTTATCCTGATACGCGGAGGTATGCATTTCATGTTAAAGGGAAGGTCAGCTCAGAACGACTTTGAATTTCTTGTTTGGATTTTGCTTTTGGTTCGGAAAGTAGACCAATTTCACTAATTTTAAATATTCATAGCTTTATTATTTTTTATCCTATTGTCAGGTGCAGTAGCTTGAATTAAAGTTAATTTAACTCGATACTAAAGAATCGAAACGAATTTCGTGAGTGTTGAAAAATAGCCTGTGGTACAGTGTTGGTTACCATATTTTCATTTTAATTTCTCATTTAAATAGTTTGCCTTGTTTTAATTCAAAACTAAGACAGCCCACAAAAATCACTATATGCATGCATGTCAATTAAAAAGTTTAATTGAGATTTCAATTTGACGTGAGTACAGATAATAATAATTTTCAAGCAATTCTTGAGCTCATAAACGCATAGAGTTTACTAGCGTGGATAAGATTAGCCAAAATTTTAAATTACATAATATTTTTCTTAGATTAATAATTTTATTTAAAAAAATTTTTAATGCTTATCATTAGATATGAAAGTTGCAGTACATTTTTTATGATATTTTTAATATCAGAAACTTTTACTTTTTTTTCTATTTATGGCCGCAAAGCTACTGCTGTATATTATCATAAAGATAATTCAAGACCAATATAAAGTTGTTTTGAGCGATTTTTGTTTGTGAAGCAATGAAAAATTGAAATAAATCTTCTTTAAAAAAAATAAAAATATAATTTCTAAAAATTTGTTATAAAAATTTATTCCTAAAAAAATAAAAACATAAATATAATTTCTAAAAATAGTTTATAAAAATTCCTTTTCCTATTGCACGACATAAGCTATTGAACTCATGGCTATTTCTTATGCGGACTTAGATAAACGCACGTTAATCATTTGGGAGCTAAAATTGTCCCACTTGTTGGTCACGCTAGTCAAAGGACATGCAAAATTTATTTTTATATTTTGCTAAAAGGTAAGGATTTATACATATTAACATATAACTTAGGTTTTGAACAAATGTCAATGAACTGCCTTTTTTATTCGCCACAGTTAAAACTGTCATTAAATTTAGATTGTATTATTAATAACATTGATATGTGGGCACGAAATATTTCAGAGATAAGATCGTTGAAATATATTTAACGCCAAAAAAAAAAAATTAATAGAATTTTTAGCGAATATCCGGTTGACACCGGGTTCTAATGTGGGAATATAATCATTTGGTTGAATTTTCAAGCTTAATATGTTTAGTATAGGAGTATGTTTCGTTAAAACTTTTCGTATATTGAAGTTTTAAAGAAATTGCTTATAATTCAAAAATTTTCATGTTAGAAATTTTGAAAAATAAACAACTTTTTGAAACTCTGCTGAAAAGTAACGAGTATGACACTAACTCACAATTTTTTTTTGTGTCCTTTATATCCTCAGTGAGTATAGGGTCCCCATAAAAGACTTTCAAAATGCTCAATCAGTAGCAAGTGCCTTCAATTCTCTTCAAAATTCTCCGATTCACGATTTTTTTAATTTAGCAAATGATGATTTAGAATGACTACGTTATCTGTTGCCCAGAAAGTTTCATTCCAAAGTTTGCCAAAAGATTTCAATTGGTGATTTCCGCAACCCATTTTCATTTTCGCCATATGATTTGACTGGAAATCGGATCTTCTGGTAAACAATTCGAGCTGGCCTTAGACCAGCAAATTTTCAGAATTTGAAAAAAGAAAAATTTCGTACACTCTGGTGGCCATTCTAAATATTGAAAAACTTTCATGTATAATTTATGCCAATTTACATATTTTTATATCACTAATAACGCGGTAGCTTGCGTGTTGAACAAAAAATGTTGTATTGAAACATACAAACATTTTTTATTAAGCGAAAACTGTAAAAAATTAGTGATATATAGGCAAAATTAAACTATAAAAACATATCACATGGGAACACAAATATTAATTAAATTTTAGGTTTGGTTTGGCTAAATAACGTGAGGTCGGTGACACATTTCAGGCGCGAATGCCTTTATTCTTGTGCAGGAATTACGTAACAATATCCAATACGTTATAATTAATGTTGTCATACGAATTATGTTAGGTGGTAAATACTTTGCGTGTTTACGGGCCGTGTTTGTTGCCACCTTTGGGGAATCCTAAAGGAAAACACACATTTGTCCAAATTATTTAGGTTGACAACTGATTACGCGCATATGAATAAAAAGTTCATCGTGATATAAACACAAATTGTTTATGACTCAATGCATTGGATATTGCGTGTATATCATGATAATGTCCATATTCGTTAAAATGTTCCGGGAACAGCATAAAGATTGCTGGCTTGTGAAACAAAGAAAGTAAAATACAATAAAAAAAAAAAAAACAATTACCATAAGTATATGGACAAGTATATAAATTACCAAATCAATGATTACCATATTGGTAACAAAAGAAGCTGCATTCACAGCAACATTTTAAATGCAGTCAATTGAAAAAAACGCAACGCACATATTAAGTCATAATGCGTAGGTGTTTGACGCTGACTACAGTGTGCAACAGTGAAAATAATATTTGTTAAGAAAATGCTATCAACGCCAAAGAAAATGATACAAAAATTGGAAATTTTTTTTCTATTCAAATTTTTATTCATATTTTATAAGAAATTTAACGTTGCGTTTTTGACTTTTTTTTAACTTTTTATATTTTTGATTTTGGAACAAATACATTTTGAAAATTTGCAAAAAAAACTCTACGCAAAGCAGAAATGAACGCTTAGCAACACATTTGCTTGGTATAAGTCAAAATGATCCTTCCTTAAAATATTGGCTTGAGAAAAAAGTAAAAGTTATATGATAAAATGATACAATTATCATCTGCTGCAGCACCTATCAGTGGACTTATGTGACCCAGACTTTTCGATCACGAACAGTGATTCATATTGAGTTCGTGAAAATAGTTTTCTTGTTTTGAATCTCTATGGGATGGCTTAAAATACGAAATCTTATGTCCCTTGAAGAATACTAAAAACTGTAGTTTTTCACTAAAAATTTCAGCAAAATTTATTTTTATCCACTTAAATATTTTTGCATTTTTTTTCTATATAAAGCAACATAGTTTTCACTATGCTTCAATACAATGCAAGAGTCCAGAAAATCGCAGCTTTTGAAAAGCTGATAATCTACTCTAGAGATGGTTTGCTATCAAATATAGTATATGCATTTGCGCGAAAATTACACTTTCCGTTATATGGAAAACTGCAGAGACTTATTGCATCTGCTGAAAGTGTCATCTGGTGATACTTTTCAGAACTTTTGAGTATCGAAACTTAAACTTATCTTATCTGATCTTAAACCCATTTACACCAAATTTACGTTTTTCATTCAGAACGGTCCGTTAGTTTCGAAGAAAACGGAAGAGAGCTATTAAAACTGCTTGAAGCGCCATCTGGTGGCAGTTTTCAGAACTTAAAAGTTTTTTATTTTTTTCCTCAACTCATTTACAATAAAATGACGTTTTCCTCATTTAAAACGGACTATTAGTTTCGGAGTTATTCAAGTTTTAACAAAGCTGTTGAATAACTCATCCCTGCTGCTGATTCTGTTTGCCTGGTGTTTTGTGAAATTTTCAATATGAAAATTTTTTTCAATATGAAAAACACAGTTTTGTAAAAACTGGGATAACTCCGAAACTAATGGGCCGATTTGAATGTGGAAAACGTCATTTTATTTTAAATAAGTTGAGAAAAATAATGAAAAACTTTAAGGGTCTGAAAACTGCCACCAGATGTCACTTTTAGCAGTTTTAATAGTTTTCTGCCGTTTTTTTCGGAACTAATGGATTGATTTGAATGAGGAAAACATTATTTTATTGTAAATGAGATGAGGAAAATAATGGAAGTTTCAAAAGTTATGAAAATTGCCACCAGATTTTCTGCCGTTTACTATCGACCAATATTGATGCAAATACTCAATTTTTGATTGTAAATGAGTTGAGGAAGAAAATAGAAAAAAAAAACTTGGTACTTTTACAAGTCTTAATAGTTTGTAATAACTATCTATAAGAAAAAATTTCCAATTTTAAATGGGGACTTCGACATTTAATTAAAAATGAGTTAAACAACTAGAGAACGCTCTGCAGATACCTTGGTAACTTAGGGAAAATGGAAAAAAAAAATTAAAGCCTTTATTTTAAAACGAGCACATTTGAGTTTTATTTACCCTATAATTTATTTGATGACTTCAAGCACTGCAAAGCCTGAAGCCATAGAAGTTGTAGAAATGGGGGGTATAATCTTAATGGTGATTAATTTAGACTTATGACGATCGGCAGGTGTAATTTTATAAAAAAAGTATATGTGTAAACTATTATCAACGTCCTTCTCAAAATCGAGTGGTGTTATGTAAAAATTTAGTTCACCAAGAGTCTGTAAGGATTTTATTAACGCGATCCTAATCCACTTCAGAATTGTCATAGTTACTGGCAGCAGCAGCGTTTTCATTGATTTCGAGTCAATGGCGAACGTGAACGACTTCACGATAATTTTGAAATCATTTTGCGAACTAATAAATACTCGAGTTTGGCTTCATGTAGCAAAAGCATTTTTTAAAAAATATCTTTTAAAATTATTAAATTTCATAAAGTAGAGTCATCTCAACACTTTTTCACAGTTATGAAGCCTGGAATTGGAAATTCGCTTTTTTATAATTTTTTTTTCAACGTGGGTTCGTGTCAGATTGTTACAAAATTGAAGTGGTGCCGCTAAGGGTTGAAATTGTTTTGGTGTATATAACTATGTCATTTGGAAATTATATGAAAATAATAAACTGTATCAAATAACATTTTGAGTTATTCAACACTTTCCATGACCAGAAATAGGCGCATACGTTCTGGAATAATATCACATAATTTCGACAAACTGAAAACTTTAGAAACATCATGTGCAAAAATTTGAAAACAATGTATTTGATTAAAGATTTCCCCAAATTTAATTTAAGTAAGAAACAAATGTTGAGCCATATATATAGTTCAAATGAAGCACAACATATTCGAGGAGAAAATTCAACCCAGCACATATAATTTTCCCAAGATATTCAACTGCTGCAGCTAAAATAACAAAATGTTAAATTCTTAATTTCTCCATCTGACTAAAACTTTACATTGTACATTGAAGTTAATTCAGCTGGCAATAAAATGAAGCAATCAGCAGCAATTGCTCATACCACCCCCCCCCTAACGTTGATGCATTTAATGGCGAACATTTGTAGCAATTCAATAGTTTATTGCCAGTTTGTATCCTGCGAGCAAATAAAACCAGGAAAACATTGATAAATGGGAAAATTTTCAATATATACGAGTGTTGGAAAAAGAAAGTGTAGAGTTTCACCAGTATTTCGGGTGGATGGGGAGTATGTATTGTGCATTCAGAAGAATGTCGAAGAGAACGTGCCTTAGTGTCGATTGCTACAATTTGAATTTGCAGCAAATGAAAAGCCATAAAATATTGCAATGCATTTAAATGCACTGCAGCATGAATTGGCAACAGTGACAACAGCTATGCAATTTCAAATGCAATAACAACAACGTCGTCGTCAACAGCAGTGGCAACGGCAATAAAACTAATGTTTTTTTTTGTGTGTGGCTTAAATGGAATTGGTTGAAATTGTTAGAACAGGAATTGCTCAAAGACACTTAAGTGCTAATGTTTCTATTTTATTGGGGATTTTTACAGCAAAAAAGTTTCCAAAATGTGATTTATTAACTTAAGAGTTTTTTTTTGTTGTTGTTAAAGTAATCAATAAAAAGTATGACAGTAAAAAGTAGAGGCTTTGATAAATTGAGGAAAAATAATGAGGAACTTTGTGTACTCACTGTACAATTTAGTTTATCACATCGCAAAGGGTCAACTGTTCACTGAAAAAAAAAAAAAAAAATTATGCCGCCCCATCATTCAATCAAATTATTGTATATATAATCGTTCTGTATAATTTTTTTTTACCATTTGCTCAAAATAATATGCTGACCAACTATATCTAGACTTTTTCTGTGACATTCATCTCTTGCCGCAGCTCAGCACCTCATGCACCACTTTTGGAAATATACACCCCTAACATGAATAAACATTCCTTCGGACTTTTTCTCCAATCCCCTGTTTTGTGATCGTGGAAGATTTTTGGGGAATGGAAATAAATTCCCTAGAAAATGAGGTTATCGGCAATACTTTTTTGGGGAACGGTTTTTGACGTTTCACGCAAATTTTGTTTCCTAACGTTTTGGCAAGGAATTTAATGAGGAAAGAGTCAATGCTAGCAATACTTTGTAATTTTATTTGATAAAAAGTTTTTTTAACATATTTACAAGATCTAGCAACAAAAACAAAGAGCAATTACTGATATTGGTCCAGTACATGGAATCCAATTCGGAGTAAAAGTCTTCATGAAAAGTAGTAGATGGCAATTTATCAAGCTATGCTATACCATACTTTAGGTGATTTTTTTCTTGTAATATAGGTAAATGCACTTCATTTTTCTTTATAAAATTGTTCAGTTGACAGATAAGCTAATGTCAAATATGCAAAATTACTGATAAGCTAATGTCAAATATGAAAAATGCAACTGTGATTTTGGACTGAATGGAAGTAATTGGAAATATTTTGGCAGCACTGACTGGATATGAAGTTTTCCATTCTTCAATTATTTATGATCGCAAAATACTCCTCTCGAGAAACAAAAAATCAGCGAGAATCGTTTTCCTCCGGATATTTATGATAGGGGTGATAGCATAGCAATCAAGGGCCTTCCTGTGTAATGCGTTGCGAAAACAATTCGATTCAATGCATTTCAGTGTATAATTTATACAATTGCGATATGATTTTATTTCGAATTGCATTAAAAAGTAGGGCTCCTGATTCTCTGTGCTAAGGTGATCAACAATATGATTGTTTGCTTAAAAAGTTTTTCATAAATGAGGAGCATTATATCGAAATGCTTTAAGTGGCGTTCACAGAAATTTAAGTTCCATAATTCCATTGTAATACGGATGTTGTCAATTTAATAACGCTTCATATATAAATATTAAAATATTTGAATTTAATATTATACTACCTGCTACACAAAATATATCTATGAACCTTGACGAAGTTTTTCACAGAAAAAAATTTAATTATTTTGTTCTAAGTAGAACCCAATTACATTTTACTTCCTATTACAATTCATTAGAGATTCATATATCACTATGTAATTTTTAAAAAATTACTCTAAGAACAACAAAAAAATGTATGTCCAATGTCAATAATGATGTTGTGTCTTTCGATCATACCTTCAAATAACTTTCGGGAGTCCCTTTAGCTATAACTAGCAGTTTTTTTTTGAATTGATTTATTTGCTTACAATTAAGCTTTTTTATCTTTTTTATGTCTACAGCCAAATCATGTCGAACAGTTGGCATAACCCCACAGTGCGCTCTACCCAGTTTTATGCTGTCATTTAAATTCAGTTTAGCACCTGTTTATCGGTAATTCTATGATTTCTTTATAAATATTACGGTTCTAGAGAAATATTAAATCATAGGTACATTAAGAGCAATCGCAATTAATATTCAATATACAGTCCTGCACATAAAAACTGTTCAGCGAAATTTGCATATTATGCGCACTGTGTTGTGCTGCATATTAATTGTGTTGCGCGTGCTTCTTGAACACGTTCCCAGGCAATGTTTTGTTTTGATTTTTTAATTTCTGTTTATCACAGAATTTTTTTTTGTGGGGATTTCCATATTTGGTAAATTACGCATACTCTGCGGTTGCCTTTGCGGTTTTCTTTATTAAAAAATCGGTAATCTCCTATCATCGTGTGGTTTTTGCAAGAAATTGAGCGTGACGCAAAAAGTGTTCAATAATAAACTGTTTAGAGTGTGTCATTTTTGAAAATGATGATTTTGTTCTCTCAATGATGAAGCCAAAATTAAATCAAATTTAGTTGCAACAACTGGAAAAAGTTTCAAACTTTGGGAGACGTTGCATAAAATTTCATATTTTTTTTTGCAGCATACTTATTTGGGTAATTTTTGGCACAATTTTCTTTCGAAAATTCACAATAGAAGCAAATAAAATTTTATATAAATTCGGGCCTTTATTCATATCAAAAATTTTGGCTTAAAATTAAATGTGAAAAATCGCACCTAAAATTAATAAGACATCGTTCAGAACAATTTTGACTGATTTGCTCTTAAAAAATTACAGTTTATTTGTTGTAATTTGCTATTTTAATTCTGGCCAGTTTTTTAAATAAAATTTTCTTGAATTTTCATTTTCATTCTGTTTTTATTTTTCGGGCAATATTTCATTAGATTTTTAATGATGTTATGATAACAATATAAGGCAAAAATATCAAATGAACATGCTTTTTCCAGCGAAGCCTCTGCTATGGAAAGCTTCATCTTCATTTCGAAGAAAAAACATTTATGTCACTGAAAACGTCTGTTATATATCACTGATGTCAATAGTGATTAATAGCCTATTTTAAAAGCATTAATTTGTACTATTAATTTTTCTCGGAAACTTAACCCTTTTCGAACTAAGAAATACTCAAGTTAAGCCTCATGTAGCACAAACATTTTTTGAAAAATATCCCTAATAATCATTGAATTTCATAAAGTAGAGCCATCTCAACATTCGTTCACAGCCTTGAAGCCTGGAATTGAAAATTCGCTATTTTATACATTTTTTTTCATCGTGGGGTCGTGAAAGACCCCTATGTGCCGGATTGTTACAAAATTGAAGTGGTGCCGCTAAGGGTTAAGTCATAAAAGAGGTACTACTGGATAAAATATATTTGGTGTGGGAATCAATGCTAAGAGAATACTTTATACATTTGTATAAATATACTATATGTAAATCAAAAAAAAAAAAAATAATAGTAATTTTTGACGAAAACAGAATCAATAAAGCGTCATAAATAAATTTGATCAAAGTGCACATGTTCCGTTCATGTCGGAAATAATTAAGTTGTCTACCTAAATCTCCTTTATGTGTCACAAAAATAAATTAAGTAGTTTGTTCACAGAATCTGATTGACTAAAATTCTGAAACCTTAGCTGCTTGACAGCTGTTGTTTGCGATAATATCATCTACAAACTTCTTATGCTATGATACATCTAACAAGTAAACAAAGTAATCTGATGTTCATTGACAACATATCGATGCCGGGAAACAATGCTCAATGATCAGCATAATTATCATCCGATCGTTTAAGAAAGATCACATCACATCAATATAATATTGGCTTACCTCTAGTAAGTCTCTATTACATCTTGTATATCCGTTCCAAAAAGTTTTTTTTGTCTTAAGATTTGAAAGAATATTTCCGTTTTTTCTACGTGTCACTTGAGAATAAATGATCTTCTTTGCTATAGCATTAAAAAAAAAGATCATTTGTTATCTTCCTTAGACTAACACTTGACAATGAAGTCAACGAAGCTGTTCAGCTGTAAATTTCTCAAATATCAGCAGTACTTAATGCTACACTGATGCAGTTGATCCTCAAAGATGATGACGTACAAGATTGAACGAACACCTTTGAGTCTGTCTGCCTTACATCTGGTTATAAGAAAATTGCATTTTATGCGGAAATAGTATAACATACATTTTGGTACTCATACGTGCTACTACTACTAATGCAAGTGTAATACTTAGACGATTTTTTTTTTATTTTATTTTTTGACCCAGTTTCTTATATAACTTTTTATATCGTTTTTGTCAGGTGTGAAAGAACATAAAAACTTTCTTTGAAAATATGGAAATAAAAAAATTATGCATTTTTTGTTCACCCTTTTTCAAAAGGTTAATAACTTGCAAAAAAAATAACTTGCATAATATGAATTCTTATCATAATAAGGTTAACGAACGATATTTAATGTGTTGCCGAAGGACTTGTTGGTTTAATGTGAACAGCTGATTAATATATAATTAATAACAGTAGCACAAAAAACTGAAAAAACTCTTACAAACTTGTCGAGGTCAAGAATTTCAATCTTGAATACAATAAATAATGAATTATTGTAATGTGATTCACTCAATAGGAATTTTAATAAGTTTTTTCGCAAAAATCACACAATAGATTCCGTTTGAAGAATCATGCGTGACCAAACTAATCTACAACGATTTCGCATCTATTGATAATGGAAATTGCGATTCATATTTAAAATTCACTTTCAATGAATTGATGCAAGAAAAAAGAATTTTTTAAAAGCTTGAACGGGTTCAAAAAATATCGCAATATAGTATACGACGGCTGCTATGAGATCATGTACCACGGCAGATTTAAATGTCATTCTACATCTGCTACCTTCTAATTATTTCATCAATGCAGCTGCTGCGTGCAGTGCGATCAAGCTCAGGAAAGCCGGTAATTGGTTTCCAAAGCAATATGGATTTTGCTCTATACTCGAAACCTTACCAATCGAACTTTCACATTCGCCATCGGACTACATCTGTCCTAGGCTCAGCTTTGAAAAATACTTTCAGGCTTTCCGGAGCTTTAACCTTTGAAACCACTTTATTCACGGATGGGTCTAAAATGGACTGTGGAGTAGGCGCAGGAGTATACTCAAAAGACCCAGAGATCTCTCAATCTTTCCATTTACCTGATTCAGCTAGCGTTTTTCAGGCTTTTTGCAATTCTTGCGTGCAGATTAGTGGGCTGTATTAATTCAAAGAAGAAGATAGCAATTCTCTCTGATAGCTAAACCGCAATCAAAGCTTTGAGCTCAACACATATAAAATCGATGCTAGTAAAACAATGCAAAAAAGAACTAGTCAGGCTAGGACACCAATTTGACATTACTCTCATATGGTTTCTAGACCACAGTAACATTGAGGGAAATGAATGGGCTGATGAACTAGCAAGGCGTGGTTCATCTCTTAATGAAGCCGTACCGGAACGTGTTTTCACTCCTCTCGTTTTAGTTAAGAAGAGAATTTTCCCATTTTCTATCTGTAGCAGAAAACCACTGCAAGTCTTTACAAAACTGTAAACCAGCTAGATTAATTTGGCCCTCTTATAATAAATTGAGAACCACTTAATTACTGTCTAGGAACCGGTTTGACATCGTAAGAATTACAACAACCTGCACTGGACAATGAGCAATCGGCAAGCATGCTGAAAGATTAGGTATTCCTTTCAATTCTTCCTGCCGCAGTTGTTTGAATGCATGCGAGATTAAATCACTCGAGCACTTTCTTTGCAGCTGTCCAGCGTTAGCAAGAACCAGGCTAAAATGTCTTGGTAAATCTTTCTTCAACGACCTCAGCGAATTCGCTGATATGCAAGAAAATATGGGTTAAGCCGTAGCAGATTAATATTGATTACCAGAAATCATTTAAGAAGACGTACTACTGTAGTTTAAGCCTCATGTCCCATTTGGGACTCAAGGAACTAAAAGAAGAAGTAATAAAGCATTTAAAAATATTACAATTATACATTATATAAAATACTAATTTAGCTTTCAGGATATGCTTAAAAGCTAACAATATATTATTCTTAAGCTACCAAACCCTATTTCTATACATTGAAAATGAATCAAAAAGTATAGCTTCCACATAAAGAACATAAAAATAAATTTTTAATAATATTTAATTCAATGCTACTGTGCAATATCTTCGGTTGATTCCTTTTGGATATACCCATACGCCTGAAGTCAACAAGTCATTGTATTAACTTCCCTTTTGGCTAATAGCATAGCTTATTAAATATAACATACGTTTAACTGTATCAAATTACATGAGTGCCAAAAAACTGAAACAACAGAGCGCTCAGCTACTCAGTTCCTTGCCAGAGGACAAAATAAGTGTGCAAAGCACGTTACCATGCAGAAATTGACCAACAAAAAGAGTCAACAATAAAACATAAGTGTCTGCTACATTTTTTTTTTCGGGCGATAAGATTTCTTGTTTTTTATCAAGAATTTCGCAAGAACAGCTTTTTTTCTTGTAGCTAAGTTTTCAGCGTAATGTACTTGAGATCGTCTTTAGCAAGAGAAGAATATTTATTTTTATCTTTAAGCTATTGAATTTCCATCATGTAGTACATATCAAATGAAAATATGCCAGAATTGTAATATAAGTTGATTTGTCAATAGCAACAGACACTTGATGTCATTGGAACTGTTGTTATTTTGAGCTTAAACTTAAGAGATTTTGTAATTTAAGTTTTAATTTAATTTTGTTGTCAGACCTAAGTTTTCTATGAAATTTACTTTCACACAAATTTTCGTCTTAATTGTTAACAGCTCTTTGAACATAAACTTGATTGCTTGGTGTTTTCATCACAAAATTACAATTAATTTTAATCATTATTTTTTTCAAATACTTCTTGGTTAATAAATTTGACAAATTAGGATTCTTGACCTCATACGAAGAACAAAGCTACACAAGAGCTCTTATTGGTTTGTGGAATAAATAGCAAAATCATCAGCTGTTTGTTATTGTACTGCAGTTTATTGGCAGGATTGTCACAACAACATACAAAGTCACTTTAATCAAAGTATAATTAATTCATACTTGACATTTGCACGCTTCAATTAAAGCAAATGAGGACATTGTACTTTATTCTTGAAAAGAAAATTTCTTTTGTTCCGGAAAAAACTTTGATTTTCAACACTTGAAGGAAATTTTGAAGGAATAATTTCAACATCTTCGCAGCTAACAATTTGATAAGAAAACTAAATTAGGGTTCACATATCCTTTGACCGGGTTTTAAAAAAAATTGTGTTATCCTAGCTTGTTTCGATATGTTTTGGCGAATTAAAACAAGCCGAAAAATTTCTTACGTCGTTACATTTTATTCCGCGTTCGCACGCAATAAATTGAAAAAAAAAAAATCTAAAAAATCAACTTCAATTTATTTCATCGATATATAAAATCATGCAACCTTTTCTATGCTTTCATCGGAAATAACTCCGTATAATTCCGTGGCGGCTTTATGTACCTTAAAATTTGGTTTACGCTTTTATTTCACTGTGATGACATTTTTATCATAGAAAATTTAAAAGACACCTTGGGACAGTAAAACCTTTTATTTTTATGCTTGCGATTCACTGAAATGAATTGCCTTTAAAATTCACTTTATTATGATGTTACATCTTCTTCAACATATAATACATGCGACAAACAATATTTTATACTAATGACGTCATTATGTGTTTATGACGTGACATCAGTATATGAAATATATTTGATGTTTATGATATGTAAAATAAACATATAAATATGTTTGTGTGCACACAAGCGACGTAAGAAATTTGGAAAAAAAATCACAAAAATGTTTACCGTCTCGATATCTCATGTGAATCCTTAAGACGCAACTCTACTGTAAAAAAAGAAAAAAATTAAAATTCATTCAGCTCTTCAGCAGTTTGTTCTCATCAAATAGCGCAATCAATGTCGGTTTGTTTCCTATTAGGGAGTGAAATCTGAGCTTTTCATTGGCGGTTTGAAAAGATTGTTTAAAAGATTAATATTTATTTTGAAATTCATACAAATGTAGCGACTATAATATAGCTCACTTCTCCACTCTTAATTTTATGATAAGTTTTGTAAGCCTATTTACCCATTATTATGTCCTTTGTATTCGCATTTTGCTTTTATTAACTAGATCAAATGATTGAAAATCGTGCATCCTGTCTCCAACGTAACGGCTACTTATCCCCAAATAAAAACATTTGTTAAGACCACATTTTGAATTTATTCAGCAGCGCGTTTAAAACATTTTCATAGTAAATTTTTATCCCTTATCAGTTGTGATATCCCTTAAGATATTTAAAACATAACAATTTTTATGCAAACGCGCAGTGTTTGCTTAGAATCTTCATGGATTGTGAGTATTTTCAAAAGACCCAA
The DNA here is from genome assembly GCA_949775025.1 of Tricholauxania praeusta. Taxonomy (NCBI): domain Eukaryota; kingdom Metazoa; phylum Arthropoda; class Insecta; order Diptera; family Lauxaniidae; genus Tricholauxania; species Tricholauxania praeusta. The sequence continues at coordinate 158,429,957 of OX459029.1, forward strand.
AAGAAAGTGTCAAAGTACAAACAAAGTGTTGACATTTCGTAATGTAAATGTGCAAAAGAGAAAGAAAAAAAAAATTCACTTATAAAATACTGCTTATGTTAAAACCAAGGCTCGTGAACATCATTAGGAAAGATAAGTTAGTAAGTGTACGGAGAGAACGTTACAACGACTGTAGAATACCCTACAAGATGATTAAATATTATAATATTATTATAATATTATAAATTTAAAATGTCCGTAGCTTGGAAAATATTTATTACGAATCGATAACAATTACAGGATATTTTAAATAGTTAAAAAATGTTACAAAATTCGAGTTTCCAAAAACTCGTTTAACGCGTTATATGAAAATAAGTGGAATGGTTGCAGCTATTTGCGAAATTTGAAAAAAATAAATTGTATTTTTTCTTATGAATATTTAAATAATTTGCTTATGAAAATTTTCTCAAAAAAAAAATTATGAAAATATTAATTGAATTTTTAATGAATATATTTATCAGTTTTTCATTAAAATATTCATTGATCATTTTTAATTTAATTAATTGGATTTTATGTAAAAAAAAATTATTTAATTCTCCTATGCTACTATTTATAATATTTTTGAATTCTTTGAATTTCATAATGAAAAATGTAATACATTATGTGATTGAATTGTGTTTGTTAAAGAAGTATTTAATATTTATTTAGAAGTTTATTTAATTTTTTATTATAACATCTATTGAAGCTTTGTGCTATTTTTTTTTTAATTTAACAAGCAAAAACTCTAAGCTGAAATCACAGCTAACAATAATTATCTGAATTTTCTTTATGTTACAAAAAAAGTTCAATTTGTATTTTGTTTTATTAAAAAGCCAACAAATTTAAAAAAAAAAATAATGAATATGAAAAACTGATATATATTTTCATAAAAAATTCAGTTTATATTTTCATAAGCAATTTTTTAAGAAAATTTAATAAATTTTAGATTATTTTGATATAAGTTAGTAAATATTTTCATAAAAAAATTAATAAACATTTTTGTACATAAAAAATCAATAAATTCCTTGATAAAAAAGAATTTGTGAATATATCCTGAATAATTCTCTTCTAACAAAATTTAATAAATTATTAAAAAAAAAAAAAATTAACTTGTCAAAAAATCTGGGTATGCTTAGTAAAAAATTTGCTAATTTTTTAAAAAAAGTTCCATAAATTTTGTTCAAAAAACTGACAACAATTTTCTAGAAAATATTTATAAAAATAATACACTCAAACTTGTCAATTAGAGACACCGCAGATAAGAAAATCCTGCCAATAAGAGAAAAACAAAGAAATTGATAGAACCGTAATTTGAACTAACATAAGAATTATCCTGCCAATAAGAGAATGTAAGGGAACCTTCCAATAAGAAAATGAGATGAGTGTCGTGCGAAATTTTATCCAAGCGAAAAACGTCGCTGACAGGTCTTTTTTGATGTTGCTCATTATTTTTTACAAAAAAAAAATTGTCGACGATCATTACTGGCTATGATGAAAAAGACATTGCGAATTGCGACGAAACTGCACTTTTCTTTCGAACAGTTTAAAAAAAATCGATGGTGTTCAAAGAAGAAAAATGTTCAGGCGGTAAAATGTCGAAAGAAGATTACGTGTCATGTTATATACGCCTGCAGATGGGACATTCGAGAAGCCACTTGACATCGGTAATACATAAAAGCCGCATTGTTTTAAGAACATCGATACAAACTTGATGCCAGTTCATTGGTTTTGGAATAAAACTGATTGGTTGACTACTGTCATTATGAATACTTGGTTGACACAGTTTAATGACCGAATGAAAGAAGAAAAATGTAAAACTCTACTTTTCATGGACAATCAATGGATTTGTCGAACATAACCAATGTTTCTTTCCCGCGGAATACATCCAGTATACTGCAGGATAGGAGAGAAAAAAAAATCCCCAGACGTAGTCTCTTATTGACAAGTTTGAGAGTATATAGTTTTTTTACAAAAATCAAATATTTTTCTTACGAATAAATATAAAATAAATATCATTTATAAAAAATGCAATAAATATTTACTTTAAAAATTATATTAAATAATTTTGTAATTAATATTTCAATTAATTTTTTTCATAAAGATACTCAATAAAATCAATAATTATTTTCGATATTTCACACTTTCATTAAAAACTTTTTAAATATTTTTAATTGAGATATCGATGAATTTTTTATAGAAATTTGAATATATATTTTTTTTTTTTAAAAAATGCAATATTTTTTTTGCTTAAAAAAAAGTTCAATAATCATTTTCTTTATAAGCAGTTGATACATAGTTAAAACAAATACAAAATTAAACGAATGCTTAACAAGTGAATTGAAAAACTTTTTATACCATCCCGCACGCTATAAATTTAATGCAATAAAGCCGTACAAAAGATGATGTTCCTGTTGCTGCTGGTGTCTTACGGCGGAGATAGCACAAAGGCAGCTTATGTCAGGACATGTACACCCATACACGCTAATACATATAACACCACCTAACACATATTTAAACATACATTTATGACTTACGGCAGGAAGAACAAGAATGTCTAACAACTTTTCGAAGGTATAAAAATGTCTTAAAATATGAGCGAAAATGTGAGAATGTGAAAATTTTTTAAAAAATGTGTACTTTTTTCCTCTTAAGTTATGATGAAAAAAAAATTGATAAGAAAAGTAAGAAAAATTATTAACAGCACACGTTAAAGGTGAGAAAAATGTATGTAATTTACAGACCATGAAAATGAGAAAAAATACTCCATTCAGCACCATATAGATAGATGGAGTTTTTTTGTTTGCAGATTCTTTTATGTAGACAATGAACTTGTTGCAAAATATGAAAATTTTAAAATCAATATAATGTGCTGATTTTGATAATTTATTTAAAATAAGAATAGATAAATTATACGTTATAGCAGCAGTAAAATTTAAGTAGAAAGATCCCCATTTACATGTCTACTTGTATCATGCAGTGATAACCTTTTTTTTGACATTGACGTTGCATACTTTTGCGATGAAGTTCATTGCAATATCTAAAAAAGAATTCCTAATCAATGTCAAAGCTATAACTATTGGTACTAAGAATAAATCCATGCAAGAATATGAAGTTTATTATTATTCATAAAAAGTACTAAAATTATCTACAAAGAACATGCAAAAACAAATTAGCTATTTATAGAACGCGCCTACCTACCACAAAAACTTAAATATTGTAATAACTCGATAAAATACTTTCACAGCACATATTGGTGGCGCTCATCTTTCTTCCATATCAACAGTAACCGCCAAAGTAATCATAAATATTGACTTATTATGCGTGCATAAAATATATCTAAATAAAAGAAAAAAAAACTTCTATTTACCAACCAATAATATCCGACCCAATTCCTTCTGCACTGGAGGATGAAATGATAAAAAATTATTATGCAACATCACGCACTATAAGAAACATACACACGCACATGTCGCATTTTGTGGTCTGGTATGGGATGGACAGACAAACAGACGGTTAGCAGACTGGCAATACCATAAAATAGTGTCAAGGATCAATAAAGGATTTAGGGGAAAAAAGCTGTTTGAAGAAAATGGAAAACATAATTCAATGCGAAATCCATTTAATGTTTTCGTTAGTGGTAAAGTGGCTTAAAGTGGAAATCTGAGTATAACAAAGAATGAAAAATAGCCACCAGGAAGAGGAAGTTATCACTGAAATAAAATTAGAAGGGACCGCTTGAAATTTTTAAATATTTTTCTTAAGTTCTCGAATTGTTTGAGGTTTATTCATGTAAGCTTTTTCGTTTAAGTAGCGCCACAAGCAAAAATCTGTTGCCATTCAATCGGGCGAACGCTGAGAATTTTTTTTTTAAATATTCGCAGACCGAATATTTCTTACAGTAGATCCATCTTGGCACTGTTGAAGTCATAAATGATGATTATCTTCGAGAGTTGGACATAAAAAATGTTCATGCTGTTCTATGCATGGCCCCACTGATTCTTTCTGGGTGACTTTATGCATTTTGCAGAGAATATGGGATATGTGGACTTACAGAGAATATGGGCCGATAACTTTTTTAGCCTTAGCTTTTCAACAAATTCTGAATTTTTGGGTGTAAATTCTAGTAATTCCCTGGGTAACCTATAATCTGCAGTTTTGTTGGCTAATGAGTCCAATAAATGAAAATTGACTTCATCACCAAATATCAGGTTGTTCAAAAAATAGTCGTAGTCACTGTCTGAATGTCTGAAATGAAACCATTTTAAACTTGTTTGGAAACAGTTTCAAGTCCAGCTTCAGAATCTTCTTAAGTAATGCTTTGAGTTCAGAGGCAGATAAATCCTTACCGCCATTAATAGAGCTGCAGCCAGAAATTTGATTTAGGGGGGGGAGGTCTCAAGACATAGTTTCCAATCAGAGGGAAATGATGAAATCAGAGATTATGTGGAATTCTGAAAATTTAGGTCCGGAACATAGTTTTCAATCAGAAGAAAATTATGAAATCAAAAACTATGCGCGTTTCTCAGAATTTATGAGGGGGGAGAGGGGCTCTAACCCAGATTATGTTATTGTTAGGAAATATTCTGAAATTAAAATGACGATATATTCTCTAAGTTTGCATAACTAATCTTTTAATGGAATATAAGGATTACATTAGTTTTACACGATACCTTACATCGAATTAGGAAAATTTATAAACTAAATAATAAAAACTTTTTTAAGCCATAGAGTTTTTCAGTAGCTATCCTATACATAAAAGAAAACCCTTAGAAATGTGGTGAGTTTATTTTAGTAGGTGAAAAAGAAAAATTGTAAAGAAAATGTGATGGGCTATTTCCTTATTATCACAAGTAATTGATTATTTCTCATCTCAGTACTTTTCATTGAATTCAATGAAGCATTTTGCATTTTTCTGCACAAATTGTAATTAATTTATAAATTTAAAATGCAAATGGAATTTTGGTGTATCCTACAAAAGTGTGCAGCAATAAACTTGTGAAATTTGAAAAAAGTTTTCATTTATTAATTAATGAAAAATTATTTATTCATCAACTGAACTTCAAATGCTGTTAGCCAAATAACGCAAAGTTTCAGAAGTTTATGTAATTAAATCAAAGTTTTACTTAATGAGTGCAAAAAAATTATAACTTTTTTTTTCTTATCTTAAGGAGAGTATATTAAATATCAAATTTTGAATGAAGCGCATAAAGATGCTTTCACCAAATATTTGTGCTGCGAAGGAATTAAGCAAAAACTTACTAACAAGGATATATTTTTTTTTTTTTTTGAAATATAAAATGAAATATTTAATGGTAAATATTCAAAGGTTTCCTGAAACTGCGTCGAAAGATTATTTTACTACTATTTTTTTTTTATAAAATGAAGCCTACTGTATAAACAACTGCTAAGATTTGTTTCAAATTTTGCATGAGAATTGTTGAGGTGTTTCTTATTTGAAAAATATTTTTTTATTATTTATAAGAAGGAAATTTAATATTCTTTAAACAAATAATTAAAGCTTTTTGTTTCTGATTATAATAACCATTTTAATACATAAATCATTACTGGCAACTTACGTTAAAGATCAATAGCAAACCGTTCAAATTCGAAAGTGCAAGGAAAGACCAAATCAAATGTTTTTTGAGTAATAATGATTTTTCACAAAATATCCGTAGTATTCATGGCAGCTTACAGAAAAATTGTTAGACTATCTACATATATATCTACCTTTAAGGCTACTTTTGATGGAATCCTGTGTTGTGCGAGTATAAGCCTTAGCACTTCAAATAAAATAAATCGATTCTCTAACAAAAAAAATTTGCTACGCGTGCAAATTAAATTTCGTTAAGAACACACCATTTTTCTATTTAACATATCCTGTGAAGCATTTAATGTTACTGCTGCTGCAGCTGCAAGCAACACAAAGACACATTAAAATCGACAATGACGATGACGGTGACGACGACAACAACACTCCTTCCGGTTATACTGTTTGACATACGATGCAGAGTAAAGAAAGAAATGAAAAAAAAAACACCTTTTCTTTTTCAACATTTTCTTGCTTTCACACAGTTTCAGTGCAGTAAAAAAAAAAGAGGCTGACTTTGCTGCAAACGAAACCTCAAACCCATGAGGCCGCAAATGTTACCACATTGAGGTAGCAACAGTACAGCAAAATAACTGCCTGATAAAAATTCATTTTGTGTTGTTGAGGTTGAGGTTTGATTGTTCTTGTTAAAGCGGGTGAAAATGATGGTATGCGGAAAGTGGATTTTGGGGAAAAAAAAAACTATCAATGAAAAGCCGGCAAAATATTGCAAAGGCAACATGTTGTGTTCGAACCTAAAAATTTGCTCATTGCAACGCTGTGTGTGGATGCTATTTGTGGATGCCATTTAAGTGCGTATCCTCTGAGGATATTTTTTTTTTTCTTGCCACATGCTTGTACACGTGATAAAATGCCATGTAGACAACATGTTGCAAGTTCGACCCCAATATGAGAAATGGCATATATTTCACTTTAGTTGTGGGGAATCTCTTAAGCAACTGTGCCAACAGCATGAGTTTGTTTACCACCTGCGGTATTTTTTCTGCGCATAATTCAAAGTGTGCGGCATACATGTTGCATGCCTGATGCGACCAAATTTTGCTTTCACCACTAACTTGGCTTTAAACTTCGCAAGCTTCAAACGCACAGTTGTCGCTGAGGCAGCACAAAGTTGAAGCGCAAAACAGCAGCAGTGGCAGGATAATAGCAACCAAAAGACAAAAAAAAAGCCAAAAATCGTTGCTCGCTTTTCCTTCGAACCAACAAATTTGTTGCTTGAACTTGACTGCCGCTGCTGTTATGCGGTGTAGTGCATTGCTGTGTGCGGCTAACTTTGCAGGATTTTTCATCAAGTTAAAAGTTTTAGTCCTTACCGACTTGTTGTACCTTACGCAACGGTGAATATTTTAATGCGGTAGTGCAAATATTTGACAGTTTGTCTCAAAACATTAAAGTTCAAAGTTTTAATTAAATATTTTAATAAAAAAAAAAATTTAAAATTAAAAAAAAAAATTAAATTTAAACTAAAAATTACAAAATATTTATTACTCTCATTTCTCGAAAAAAAAAAATAAAACTCAAGGTCAGTAGCGCACCGCCGCATGCGGAAAACTGAATTAATTATTTACTGCATGCGCCAGCGTACGCGTGTTTGTGTCAACGTGTCGCTCGTTGGCTTTCATATGTAAAATTTGTAAATGTCTGCGGCTACCACTTTTGCTGACTGTCATGCTGTCATGCATAATAATAATGGAAATTAATAATAAATATAAAAAAACAAATCACAAAGAAAAGAAGTGTACAACTTTGCAGTGCGCGCGCCTTGCCAACACTGTGTTGGTTAACGTTAATTTTATTGTGCAATAAATTAAAGATAAAAATTGTGCGTCTCGGTATTTGGAATTTATGTACCGATTTCTAGGAATTAATTGTGCATTTTTATGCGCTTGACTTGCAACTTGCGGTGGTCATCTTGCCAGCGGCATAATAAGTGAAATTTACGCTTGGCAATAATTGATTTATATTAATGCACTAACAACAATAAAAAATCTACAATAAAAGGTAAGTTCCGGCATTTATGAAAAACATATTTTGGTTTGTCTTATAGTAATTGTGTCTTTGTAGTACTTTTTTATGCAAAAGTTTTTTTTAAAGTCTATACAAGATACTTGTTTTATTGGAAAATATTAATTTTTGAAGTCCAAAAACTTGTTATGCCTCAAAAAAATATATTTTTTCCATCGAAAATCACAAAAAATGTTTTCAAAAAGATCATTACTAGTTACCAAAAGAAAATTAATAAACTTCTTAATGTTATATTCAAATTTTGTTTCAAACAATTTATGGTTCAAGCGTCTGGGATTGCATATGGGCATTTCCGCCAAAAGGCCAACCGGAAAAAACCAGTTCAAAACTGTAAAACCACTTTTTCACAAATTTTGTTGGAAAGGTTGTGAAGAGAAGAAGGGACATGTTTATATTTTTTTTTAAATAGTAGGCGGTGCCACGCCCCTAACGGGAAAAAACTTTTCCACGGCTAAGCCAATGAACCGATTTTAATGAAATTTGGTAAGGAGATAGAATGTTCTATAAAAAAGGTAAGTAGATACTTTAAGTCCTTTAAGTGGGCGTGGCATCGTTCCAAATGGGAAAAAACGGTATCACGGCTGTGCCACTACACCGATTTTGATGAATTTTGACATGTAGATCGATTGAAACTTGAGTAAAAATATATTTTTTTCAGTGGGCGGTGCCACGCCTCTTACAGAAAAAACGTGTTAACAGCAAAAATGCAAGTTTTATATTCTTTTCCTCTACTCCTTCCACTTTTCTTTGTTGAAATTGATCTCATTAATTAATTTGATAAATATAAACATTAAATTTGTTTTATTAATTACTGTATATATCTTTAATAATATTATTTATATAAATATTAAAGTCGTTTTGAAAATTGCCTAAGTTAGCCAAAACGGAAAAATATGTTCCGTTCGAATGTCACGTTCGAATGGAGTATTATGCATTGTAAGAAAAAAAGTAAATAAGATATTTCAATCAACCGAAATCTATTAAAAAGTTATATTATTCCATAACATTTTAAAATTAGTCGCATTAAAAAATGTTGCCAGGTTTCGCTGACTTGTGCTTTTCTATAGATGGTTATGAAAAACACTTCCGTTTTTTATCCCGTTCGAATGGCTTTTTATTGCCTCTATCTTCGAACCTGTATTACGTCTGGCATCAACTTTACCACCCAATATAGTGCTATCAAAGAGCTATTCCTTAAAGTAATGCCAACTCATATGCAAACATAAAAATGTACAGTGTATTGCTATAATAATTATTATTTATTAAAAACAGAAAACTACTTCTTAATATGTTAAACAAATTTCACTGCTGCCCACTATATCATCACTTATCTGGAGTTTTACGACCAACTTAAAAATGGTGTATATTGGCATATCTAATAAGTTGTTTTTGTACGCACTAGATATCAAAAATCGCAGAAATTCGATTGCTATACTGCAAAACACTAAATATTAATTACTTTGTTTTATCTTTATTTTGATTTTGATGAAAAAATAGTAAAGATACTGTGCATTTTTAAAATTTTTTATATGAGCACTGGTAAAAAATCAAATGCTGCGGATAATATATTATCATATACAAACTTTTGCCTTCGGATATAAGATTCCAAACAAATTATTTCTAAGCTGGTATCATTAAATTTAACGCATTACATCCAGAAAATAGGTAATTTAAAATGTTTAATAAGAATGTAGTAGAATATGTCTCATATACGAAGTTTTTGATTAATATGATATTAACGGTTAAAAATAATTTTAGGAAAGCCTTATGTATAAAATATCTCAGTTAACATGTTTGCATAATCTAGAAGCAGAAGTACTAAATATCAATTCATAAAAGATTATAAAATGTTATCATGTTTTGCATAAGAATGACCTTAGGTATTTTTACTGCATGTCTTATGCTTTAGTAGATGATCGGTTTTAAAAATTATAAATTAGTTTACATATATATGTTATTTTTTCGGAGACTGATACTTCTCTATATGTTTTTTAACAAAAATTATGCCAGAAAGTTTTCTTAAAATTTTATGAAAGCACACATTTATTTATGGATTTACCAATATGCCGGATAATCATTAATTGATTACGGCAAGGCCGTATTTTGAAAACACCTATACAGACAAAAATCATACATCCTTCTATAATATTTCATAATGATATCAAGATGTATCGTCCTTATTTTTTTAGGGTGGCCCCATTATACTATTTCAACCACATTTGGTTCGATGCTAAAAATTGTAATAAGAAAGCTTTAAGTAAATATTCACATATGTTCAAAATATGCTATGTAAAGTAACTACAAAACTGCTATACAAAATAGAACTAATGGTAAGTGCGGACTTAATCCGCGTTTAACAAGTTGAAAGCGTGGCACGTGCAAACCACAAATTCTAGGAAAGTAAAAGTGCCTAAAACTAAGCAATGTTAACACACATGTTTTCATGTTGTTATCTTCAAAATGAGTTGTACAAATTTGTTCAGAATTTTATTGCATACTTTTAGGCAAGTCGGCTTTATTAAATAGCTATTGAACTTTGCTTGTTGAACATTAAACAAATACCGAATTTAGCAAAATTATCTTATCTAATCAGTTATGGCCTTTTTGTACATCAATATCCATAATATTTTGATTGCAAACAATACATGCTCCAAGAAAATTTTTTTATTTAATTAATAATTTTGGCTATTATATGATGTACGTTTAACTAATCTTCATTATTATAACAAGTAATAAGTAATCATATCTGTACAGATACCAATAATAACGTGTATGATTGACTAGACAGACTAGGGACAATTGAAATATTAACACTATTGTATAAAAATACAATATATTCTCGAAATAAATATTCTTGGAAACGAAATGAATAAAACATTGTTACATTGAACTTTTTATAATAATCAGTCACTAAAAGCAATTTCTTGAAATGAATAAATTTCTTTTATTTTCCACAAAGCAAAAATTTGCTTTACCGCAAGCAAGCCTTTCAAGCCCAAAGAGTACACAAAGTGATGAAAGCAAGTTTCCGTATCCAATTAAAACATGCTTCAGTTCATCAAATTACTACAATGACCGGCAGCAAAATTATTTGCTTAATTCACAGAAAAAGAGAAACACTGAAATGGTTGTAAGAATTTTCATACAACTGAGAGTTGTAAACGAAAATGTTAAAGAAAAATTCCTTATAAAAGGGTCATATATCTTTAAAAAAAATGGTGTCAAGCCTTAGCACAGTTATTAAAAAATTTTTTATGTAACCAAATTTTAATATCGGAATATTTAAAATTTATGTGGCTTTTTAGGTATAAGAAATCACGAGAAAATTATAAATGAAAATCTAACGAAATATTATAACGAATCGGGCTTAAAAGGAATATCAAGTTTTTGGAAATTATGTCGAAAATTTGATGAATGAAATTTTTTACTAGAAAAAATATGGAATTGAGAAATTTTAATTACTTTACAAAGCATTGTCACAAGAAATTTGATGCTTTAATGATTTGAAAAAATGAGCTCAGTTCACTATTTTTCTGAAACATATGTATGTCTGCGCCAGAAAAATAGATTTTATATGTTGTACACTCGAAGCGCCTCATATCCAAAGATTTTGTGAAAACTTATTTTATTTGCAAAAAACGATGTAAAAATATTCAAAATGGATTTCAAAAAAGATTTGATAAGACTCCAGTATAACCAAAGTGTTCAAGAGTATAACCAAAAAACTAGCAAAACCAATATCTGGGAGGCATATTTGGTGATGATCAAAATATATTTTACATCTCTCCTCATTGATTTGTGCTAATCCACCTCATGTAATGTCTAAAATTCATTAACGATCTACAAAACTAGAATCATTTTTCAAATCATTAAGGAAACGAATTTCTTATTACAATTCCATAGACAGAAACATGAATTTTTCCATTCCAAATTGTGTGATTTTGTGATGGGATTAATTAAAATTGAAAAGTCATTTTCGGAGAAGACTTTACAAAACTTTATGATTTACCATAAGGTAGTTATTTCTCACTATAGAATGAGCACAAATTAAAACTTCAACTGGTTGCGCATATTAAACACAAGCTTTTTATGTCTGGCAATGCTGGTTTGTACAAAAACCCTTAAAGTTCTTGTGCTATCTTTAAATTTACCGAATATTCCATTTGGCAATATAGATTGCATCGAATATATTACAAATCTTTTTCGCTCTCACATTGGTTTAAGTTGCTTGCGAATTCCGACATATGTTTATGGTATGTACCTACTGTAGCAGCTGTGAAAGTTTTTGTATTGGTTTAATTTGGTATGTCTCTTATAGGTGCGACAATAAAATCGGTTTTCACTGAATTTGACACTGATTTTAATCGTGCAAATAGCTTAAGTTTTTGATAGATTGTAGAGCACATATGGCATGGAAAATTTATTGGTGAAAAGTTTAATTGAAACATTTTTTTTTTTTCAAGAAATCACTCGCGTAAAACGACTTACTTGATTTTGTTAATACAACTGTTCTGAAAAATGCAATAAGCTGACCACTAGGTGTGGGAGTAATTAAGTACTGGAAAACCAACATTGCGAACAATGATCATGGAGTTAGATGAACCGTTTTTATTTTGGGACGGTGAAAATTCGACTGCATGGCACTGAATTTGTTGGAATGAATGTTTCTTTATAAAATCTTCTTTGTTTGCCAAACAAAATGTTAAAACTGAAGTCAAAATAAACACATTATTTATCAGATTTCTCTTCTTTTTCTTTTGCAAAAATAAACCTTTGTAGAAAAAGTAAAAAAAAAAAAACACTGAATGACATGAAAAACCGAAAGTTTATTATGCATCGCTTGAAACTAAGTAGTCCTGAAATAATTTTCGTGTGGTTCGCTTTCCAACGAGGAACAAGCAATTTAGTTTAAGCAAGTACTGCAAAAATTACAAACACTTGAAAATTTGCAATTAAAAGTAAATAACAGAGACTGCGTTTATTTGTGTTGTAAAACGTAATCTTAATTGAGACTCAGGAAAATCTGTTTTTAAAACAAAAAAGTTTGGCATGAGTTGCTGCAACCATGGGCACAAAATTTCCGTGTTCATCAAAAAAATGTGCAGAAAAGTTATGCAAAAAAAGAAGGAGACAACTCAGTAGGCAATTGAGCAAAGTCAGCACCGGAGAAGGCCTACAAATACTGTAGCTAGAAGCGTCATTAAACATACCAACCTTCCTATATAGGTAAGGTAAGCATTTAATTGATTTGATATATTTTACACATTCATCAGAACTGCTAGAAGGTTCCAAATTGAATGCCATAAGATCTGCTCTCAATTTTTTTTTCATGGTTCGTTTCTTTCTATAGTTCTTAATTGGTTTATTGAAATTTTGTAATAACTAAAATTTGCGTCGTACTTAAAATGAATGGGCATTTATGATATCTTTCATACGATACAGGATGTAAGGTATTGAAAAATACCACCATTCCAATATGTCGATCTAGATTTTCATAAAAATTTTTGTAAATATTATTCGGCTTAAAGGTCACTGATATGATGATACCATTTCGTAATGAATGCAACTAATATGACTAGTTTCAGCAGTTTTTTGTTGTTTTGTTTTCATATTTTTTTTGGGTTAGAATAGTATGCGCAGCATAATAGTTACTGCATATATCATTCTTTTAATATTCTCCATAATTTTCACTTTTTCATTTAGAAGCTCTTCCATGGAATCTCTGCTTTTCTGCATTCCACTTCTAACAGATTACAGAAAGCTTACTTTGAAACACCAAGTCTTTTCATATAAAGCAGCAAATAAGTTTGAAGAGAATTAGGAAGACCTTCTAATAACGATTCTTATTACAGCTTCTGGTTAGTGGGACAGAGAAAGTAGTATCTATCATCATCAGATGACAAAGTAAGCAAATGTATGGAAAACTTTGTATAGAGCGATAGTTAAAAAACTTTTTAATTTGCGCAAATTAAACACAAAACAAAGAAACAAAATTTTCAAATGACAATACCAAAAACAAAGAAAAAGTAGCGATTAACAAGTTGGCACTTGTGGTTTTCTCTTTCTACATTTTCCTTTTGTTACTAACGTGTTTTTCTTTACGCTTTACGTATGTATGGTATATGTATGTGCGACTAAGAGTGTATGTGTCTTAAGAATAATTACATTTAATTAAACACAAAATAAACAAGCGACAAGCATAACGACGGATGTCCTGTAAGTAGACTCACAAACACATGACATCACAAACAATGAAAGAAAGGATTAAATGGTGCTTGCATAAAAGTGGTGCGAGAAAGACAAAGACAACAGCTACGCATGAGAAAGAATAAGTTGGAGTTTATGCTGTTGTAATACGCATTAGTTTTAATTAGTGCGACAAATTGTGGATTATCATAGTTTTGTTTGCACATTACGCGATACGTACGTATGTATGTGTCGTTGTATATGTTTGTGAGTGTGTAGTAACGTAACTAAATATCGTTAGCTGAGTAAATGTTGCACAATGATGACAAAGGCTCATGGGAGTTAATTAAAGTGGCCTAGTGGCCTAAATATAAAAAACAAAAATTTTGATAGCGAATAGTCGAGACTATTTTTTCACAATTTTGGCTATAAAAAAAAACAAATCCTTCGAGGCACACTATAATCAATTTTTTATCGTATAAAAGATAATAAAAAAAAAACACAATAGCTCAGTAGTTCTGCAGCATAGAATTTAGGAGTCAATTTCGAGTAGATTACGTCATCAGAAAATTAATATTTTTAGTTTTTAAGATAAATCACTGTAACAAAATATTTTTTTTGGGGTATGCGCCATCATAAAAATTAAAGAAGTCAACTCTACCACCCAAAAAAATGGCACAAAGTAGAACGAATAGGTAAAATGAAAGCTTATGATTTTCTGGTGCTTGAAAAATACCATATGAGCCATGAACTGCCTTCAAGAAAAATCCTTAAAAAGTGCAAAAAAGTAGGCAATGAATTTTTTTTCAAATACTGTGCCGGCATTGCAGATTTCTGTAGAATAAAAAATAAAACAACCCTATACCGATATTTTGAAGCTTTTCTTGGTCCATAAGAACACATCAAAAAATTATCAATATTCATTTATTGATATTTTCATAGCATCAATATTATTGAAAAAAAAAGACTTCATTCGAACAAAAATATTTGTTTCTCAACAAAAACCGCTCTTATATTTTATCAGATTTTTAAGCGCCATTTTTCAAGGATTTTCAGTTGGTACAAATTTTAAAATTGACACCAAAAAATCTGAAAAAATTATACTAGAAACCAGTTGACTGACTTTCAATAAGAGGACGTGTCACCTCCCATGTAAGAAAAAATTTCGTAACGTTATACCGAGGGAATTGCTTAAGCAAATGGAACAAAATTTCAAAGGAATACAAGAAACAATTGCGGCAAACGTACATTGCCCCACCTCCCCAAAAAAACAAAAAAATATAATACTTCAAAACGCTTTACTGAGGAAGTTGTTTAAGGGGCTATACCAGTGTGACAATTTCGAAAAATCGATTTGTTTTAGCTTTTTCGATAGTTTGTACTTTTCAAACATATTCTGTGAAAGCGGTAAGGTCGCATCTTGAATTGTTTTTGAATGGCAGCGTTTTAAAGAGCGACCGCTCGCAGGTATAAACCTTGATAGTTGAAACTTTAAACGCGTTTTTCTCGAAACGACATTTTTCAAACTTGCTGACATCATAACTTAAACAGAAATTGAACGATCGACTTCTAATTGAAGTTGAGTATTCTTGAATATATTAACTATTTAATGACTTACGATATTTTTGATTGGTTGAGAATCTTACCCCAAAAAACGACACTTTTTTTCAGAACTACTCCATTGTTAATTTTTGATATTTTTTAAAAATCGTTAGTCATTATATAGGAAATACCTTCAACTTTAATAACCTTTTTGATTTTTTTTTTCAATTACCGATTCAGCCGGAATCATGTCAGCAGTTAGGGAACTTTTTTTTTTGGTACCTCCGAAGATAGCACATAACTTATTTTTCAATATTTTTGTAAAAAAAAACTTAAAATATAGCTGAAGATATATCTTATTATGTCCAAAAAACTTCAAAACATTCTATCGAGTTCTTTCTTTTAAAAAAATTTGCGAAAATCGCCTAATTTTTCATGGGTTACACTGGTATAGCCCCTTAAGTAAATGGAATAAAATTTCAGAGGAACACAAGAAACGATTGCACCAAACAAAAAGTGGGCAGCTTATGACAAGTAGGCGTAGCCCCCTCCAAGAAAAAAAAAATCTAATACTTAAAAACGCTTTACTGAGGAAGTTGTTTAAAGTATTGCAGCAAGATTTCCGACTATTATTACAAATGACACAAAAAAAAAAGAATTTTAAAAAAAGGGCGTGCCACCTCTCATTCAAAATTTTAAAACGCTATACTGAAGGAGTTATTTAAGGTAGTGAAATCAAATTTACCACAAAAGCTCTGAACATAAATTGAGTGAATTTAAAAAAGAGGGCGTGGCATTTACCAAGTAACTAAAAATGTCAAAAAACCATACTAACTGATATATTAAATGCATTTTAAATAATTTGCACACACACAAAAGGATTGATTTCGAAGCACTTAAAAAAATTTGTAAGCAGATTCTGATAAGAGGACGCTGCACCTCCCACATAAGCCAAAACTTAAAAATCGCTTTATTCAGAGCTATTTAAGTAAATGTTCTTTAATTAAATATGGCGGCAAAAAAACGCTTTTCTTATTAATTTAACTCCTACTCGCACTTTTACTGCTAATGCGGTGTGGGGTGTTGATATTTTTTGTCAATGTCAAAAAGAACGCCCTCACTAGTTTTATCTATGCAATCATTTGGTTATTGGCAAAAAAAACTTCATCAATAGTTTTGTTGTTTTATTAATTTATTTTTCTTTTATTTTTATCTCTTTAGCTGATGTTATGCATACAGAATATGCAACACATATTATTATTTAAAGCTTGAACCCCTCAAAATGCAATTATTTAATGCTATCCTTCGCCAAAACAAGACATCTGGCTATAAAAAGAAAGCAATTTATCCTAATGCAATTTGCAATTTGCAAGAAAACGTGCACTGTTTATCATATACCAAAATCAGCAACTACAAGAAAATAGTCATCAACCACAACATTCGAGTTGTTGTTCAAATATTCAACAACAATAAAAAATAATCAAGTCGTCACCAGTGCAAAGTCGCCATCATCATCACCGTCATCGTCATCATCACTATCGTGACAGCACACTGACATGACTGCGCAAGTTTTCTATGCAAATAAAATTAATGAAAATACCAAGGATATATATTTGACAACAACAGTAGCTCAAATTGAAATGAAAAATAAAAACAATTCTTTAAATACAAATTACGACAATACAAATGGATTGTTGGTAAAATAAAGCAACATTTTAGCACACCGTAGAGTATTATTTGCTTTAAAAAAAATCATGTGGAAAATCAATAAATAACTTTGAGCCTCAGACTCCTTTTAAAGCTAATGGAACTGATGACAGCAACTTAAAATGCAGCTTTGTACTACTAAGCGATTTAGTCAGAAAAGCTGTCCAGAGTTAGCAACTCGCCAAAGCGATTTGTTTTTAGTAACATGCTTACTTAAACGCGTATAACACTTCTAAAAAAGTTACCAATATATCGCCATAAATGTGAAATATTAAAAAAAAAGTATTCTAATTTTTTTGCTGGGTCATAACGCGTTGTGGACTTGACAAAAGCATGGGTTTGGTTACTACCGGTTGATTTAAGTAATAAAAAATGAATTAAAGGGGATATCATTTTTGTTATTTGTTGGCGCTGTTGCTGTGCAGCACTTTACAAAATGAAATTACTTAACAACTATATAGAGTAGTGTAAAATAAAATAACGCTCATAATAAATTAATATCACACCCATACTAAGACATAAAGAAAAGCAACAATTGTAATAATGAAAACAAAACAAAACAATAAAAGCCAAGGCCTTGAAAGTGAGAAAGCATTTTGTGAAACGAATGAACCATGTAATTTTGAAATGAATTTGCTATAAATTTAAGTTTTTATTAGACCATAGGGGAGTAACTTTAATTCTAAGTGAACACACATGTGATGATACTCCCACACACGTCCTTTGGCTTCGTAGCCAATTTTATATTTTTGCTCAAAATTTTATAGCAATTCTTCTAGTGTGGGAGTTGGTGACAACAATGAAAATATGTTTATTTGACTAATTTGTTATCGTAAACAAGAAGTATAAACAAATATTGTATTCGAAATTGTTGAGCAGGTGACAACACATTGAATTGTTGCTCAAAAGTCTGTTGTACGATAAGAATTAATTTTACTTTCATTATTTTAAAAGTTATAATAGAAACAGCAATTTTATGATCTAAAAATAAAAAAAAATCGATCTGAACGCAAAATGTGGCCTTTAGATTAGAAATGGACTGGATTAGAAACTACTACACACACATTCTAACGAAATGCGCATGATAAACAGTAAACTGTGTTCGTAGAACATTGGCGCACATAACAACACGAGTCGTGGCAGAGAATCTCTGCCAACCAACAGAAAAAAAAGCAAATGTACGTTTGTCAAAAAATTCGCACTTCGACAATGCAGTGCAGCGCTGTTTAAAAAAGTTTGAGTGAGAAAACGGAGGTGTGTGCTTTGAATTTATTGAACAAGAAATTTAACAGGAAAAATTTTAATTTGAAAAAATATTAAAAAAAATATAAAAAAAAACAAAAAAACTAAAATAGGATCTCAGTCTATCACGTCCCTGTCGTGGTCATGGAAAAAACTAAGAATAGGGATTCATATTTAACCCTTAAAAGTATCAGGTCAGCCCCCAGTATGGAGACCAAGCTCCTTTTATGTAAAATCAGACGCTGACCACGAAATGAGCATTCATTTTCCTGGAAAATGCACCGTTTTCCCGGAAAAGCTCAAAAAGTGTGATTTGTGCAGTGTTCCTAGCTTAGAAAAATAGGTAAAAGAACTATTCCAGGTGATCGAGTTCGGACTAGATTCTCAATAAGTTGCTAAAACTTATTCCCATATACTCCCCAATATTTTTTTTTACAAGAATAATGGAAATTATCAATATACAATTCACTTTTAAAAATCATTTTTAAAATTATTTGTAAACACAACGTCCGACCACTTCGACAGCTTACTGGGAGCTGAAAATAAACATCGGAGAGCTGAAGAGGCATTTATATGAAAGCTGGTAGCCTGCTACAAGTTAGAGCAAAGCTTAACGCGATGCAGTTTGTTTGGGTAGATTTGGCTATGATTTTAGGCACGTACCATATATGGTACGCTATATATTTAAGGCTTAAGCAACACATACACGTCGAACACCCAGCTGAAAACGCCACGACACGCCACTGGCTAAGAAAATATTATATTGCTGCGACTTGAAGTGATTGCAGCGACTTCAAGTGATTGCAGCGAACTAAAAGTGATTTGAGGTAACTTCAATGCAATAACAATTCTTCCAATCATGATTCCAATCAAAATGTGACGTCTCCAAAATAATTGCATTCTTTTTTGATAGAAAAGGTTACAATCTTATGGCATTGAAGTCTACAGGTGACTTAATTTTTAAATAGCTGCACTCTGAATGCGGAATTTCTCATGAGTTAAAATTGAAAATGAATGCGCTCACAGTAAGCAATATTCATCAATTGAGTCTTTTTTTACATAAGAAAAAAGTGCTCAAAAAATTTTAAAAATATTCGGGAAATTGATTTACTTATTGAATTGACTGTTTCAAGTTGTTCAATATAATTTTCACCAAATGACATTAAGTGATTAAGAATTTCAAAACTTCATTGGTAGTTATTGGGCTATATTGTTTAGTAGGTAACGTTGCAAAAAATTGGCTCATCTGCGCACTTTTTACTCATGATTACTTACTCAGTTGATGAAACTGTATGGCACAATGAGCACAAATTGAGTTAATTTGGGCAAAACTTATGTTCCAGTCCAAATGTTTGTTGATCGCTGAACCCGAATCCATTGCACATTTTCTGATTAAGAGAACGCTCATTCCAATATAGTGGCTAGAACTCGAACAAAATTAGCATTTTATCAGTACATGTATGTCAATTTACTCGAGAAGTATGGCTTTTATAGAAAAATATCAATTTCAAAGCAATGAAATCTTAATATATGAAGTTCTTACAAAAAAGTTAAGTGTTGCTTTCTCCACTTTAATTTTCTTCATAACATATTTTTCTATTTAAGCCGCACACTTAGGGTAAACTGCAAGAAACTGAAAAAACGTTGACGCTGTATGATTGCAAGCTCGCATCAAGCTTTCTGTTAGTTTAAAAATTTGCAGTAAGTTCCGATTACAAAAATCTTTGAAGAGTCAATATTCAGCTGCATAGGCATCATTTTGAGCTAGAGAATGCATTTTTTTCAAGAACATTTAAGTCGGACTCACTGTGCGCCAATGTTCCAAAATCTATGCGGTAAACTGGCGGCATTATGTTATTATTAAATAAGTATATTAAAAAAGTTTTAATGCAGATTAAATCAAATGATCCTACAATCCTTTGGAAGTTGAGTTTTTCTTTTGAAATCATTTTATTCAAAAATCTAGTCATAAATTACATAACCTTCCTTAAATTCTCAACACCCTGTTAATAAAACTTTTTCAATACAACAAATAAAAATAGCAATAATAACAATAACAACAACAACAATAACAACGAGCCAGCTAACTAACTAAGTAACTGCAATAATCATTAAATACAAAGAGTAACCCACAACAATAAACTAACAAAACTAAAGTTCAAGTTAAACAAAAAGCAAAAATCGATATGAATAAAAAAAAAAAGGAGGCGAGAGGTTAAACAAAAAATGACGGCAAATAAAAGTCATAAAATATGTATAACCGGACTAAACGAAATGAAAGGATAATGAAATCCTATAAAAAATTTGCAATATTAAGAAAACAGACAACGACAACAAAAACAAAAATAAGAAAGAAATCAGCACATAAGTTAAGAGCTAAGAGCACTACATAGACTCTTACCTCCCAAAAGAAATAAAATAAAACGCCTCAAACATTTCGGCGATTACATCTTGCAATAAAAGTCAAATACAGTAGTAGTTATCAAGCAAGAAAAAAACAACGATGACCAGGAAAATGTGGTGATGACGGTGTTGGTCTTAACTCCATTGAACATGCAAGTGTACAAGCGCAACATGAACAATTATTAACGTGGCTGAGCAGAGCGCATAGAACGAAATAAACGAAATACCTCGAATAACATAATGGCGAACATTAAGATTTGGGAAATTACACAACCTTCACAAAATCAAGTAGAATCTTATGAAAAAAGTAAAGTCACAGTGGGCGAATGAGGTTTACCATAGATGACATTAATTTTAAAATGTGAAAACTTAAAAAAAAGATCGACGGCACTTTTCAAAATAGGCTTAAACTTTTATATTCCTTTAGTTAAATGATTTGATATCAATCAATTATGTTCTTTGGAATTAGTATTTTTAAAAGACTTAAGCAACGAAGAACATAATACAAAGTTACGGTCCTAGCTTCATATTCTTAAACCATTTCTAAGGAATAGTTAAAGAATTATTAGAGCAGCTCCACCAGTCTTAGTGTTTTGAAAGACTGCGGCAAGAAGTTGCAACAAAATAAATTTTTTATAACTTTTTCAGCTACATTCAAGGAAAATCCCATAGGAAATTCTTTTGTTTTTGTAATGTTTCAAAAAGACTTGGGAAACAAACTTTATGTTGCTAAATTGTCATCAATTCTTCTATACATATCGATGGCAATATGGCATAGGAGTTGAAGTCGAGTTAAGAAAATTGCTGTGAAGGCTTAGTTAAGTTTCATCTTCGTATTTTTACATCAGTTGGGTCCAAAAATATAAAAACTTAAATGAAATTTCGTGCAGAAAATGCGGAAAAATGATCTTAACTCACCTTTCAGTTAATATTTCTTAACTCCACTTAAGCTGTTATTTCTTGTTGCCAAAGACTTTATCTATTTAATCTCCACAAGAAAGTTTATGAATAATTGGAAAATCTTTTAAGTGTTCATCATTTTGAAAAGACTTAAGCGATAAACTTGATATTAATAAATAAGAGGTACTACCGGAATTTTATTGAAGGCATAAAAGTTATGGAGACTCTTAAAGATTTTAATTATTCCATATTTCTGAAAGCGATAATTGGAGGAATGTTTTCGGAAAATTTTGGTTTTTATCATTGCTATGAATGATATTGGAGAAAATAGTTTTCGGTGTCAGTAAATTTGCGTATAATGAAAAAAGAAAGATAACAGAACAAACCAAACAAATATAAGAAGAAAACAAAAATTTCATTGCATACTTTTAGTTGCTTAAGTAAGGTAAGACTGCATTGCAATCTTTGTTGTTAAAGAAAGGTCAAATATAAGAAAAAAACAAAAGCTCTGAGTTATGCGCTCACGAGCGAAACGGGGCTGGTGAGCAAAACAAGCAGGGGAAAGAGCCCCATATTACTCTAGAAAAAAATTTCCCACAAAATTTTTGAATGCTTTCAGCATATCAGTACTAGAAATTATGGAAATTCTTGAAATTTTTTTCAAATTATTTTTTAAGAATAGAAAAATTTTAGTTGAAATTCTGACTAAAAGAAAATTACAACAAATGTTCTTATAATTCTCTCATTGGCCATAAACCACACAAGTAGCTGAATTCCACAACTTCACTTGGGTAAAATTTTAGAAACCGCCAGAAATTTTATATCTCTGTAAATTGAATTTTTTCGCAAAAAAATTCCAAACTTAAAAAAAAACTCCCCATTTTGATTGCACTCACTCATGGATATGCCCACCATAATGTGAGCGCATATGTTGTAGATAGCAAAATAATTGTTGTGACGGTATTTAGTCACGCACACAAATGTGACGCTCTTGTTGTCTGTGTCAGACTCTCACACCTGCAATCGCATTGCTTTCAAATCACAAAGAAATGACCAACAGACACAAGTCTATGTTAGATTGGGAGAGAAAGTGAGAGGGGGGGGGGGGAATTAATAAAATTTACTGCCTGCTGGCGTTAAAGAAAGTTGAGCTTTGGATTAGGTGCGCATGTATGTACATTTTATCGTGTTGGTTTTCTTGTAAGGAAGTGGCGTTAATTCAGCTGTGAAGGTCAACGGATAATGTTAATAAATAATGTTTATAGGCGATGAGGCTTTCATATCATATTAAACAATTAAGAAACGACAAACAAATGGATCAATAAAATGTGAAATGTGCATTAGAAGGCAAGAAATAATTGAAAGTTTTGTAGTTATTGGTGTCATACGTAAGTTGCTATTTTCAAATTAGATTTGATTTGAGTAGAGGATGTAGTTATTGTGCATGATGTGAAATGATAAAAGGTTAAATATAAATGCCCCTCATACTAAAAATGATTAAGCTTTTATGGTGGATATGACAGCAATGATTGAAAATGAAATGAATTGTTTATTTTGATATAAATTTTTAAATTCTTTTGAAGGACCCACTTATATACGCGCTACTACAAATAATTACATGACATAATACTTCACATGCAACAGTGTTGAATTGGACTCGCATATCAAATTACGTATTCTTTTGAATGGAGAATTGTTGGTTTCGTGTGAAAGTTAAAACTTTACTACCCTTTGTCAGTTTAGAGCTTTGACCACGAAAATAAATTCACTGTCAAGGTGATATTCCAGTTTGTGTTTAGTTGTTAAGGGGCCGCCAAATGAATTATTAAAATTAGTTTGGGAGTTTTTTTGCGTGTGTCCATTTCACTTAAAAATATTACAAAAATTGTGTGCAAGAATGCTTGGACTTAGTTTTGGTACCAATTTTCTCCGATAATCCTAACACAAAAAAATGCGTATGACTTGATTTCCGTTAATTGCTTTAAAATTGGTTTTACGCCTTAAACTATGCTACTTGCAATTAAAAAGGAAATTTCATTTCCTAATGCTTAATTGCTATGAAATTTTGCTTTACAAATATGCAAATATGTTTCCATTAAAACTTATAAAATTAGTTTTTGTTGGCATACTACCTACTTGCAACACTTGCTAGCAGTAAATTTCCCATTAAAGGATCACAAGACCATTTAGACAGAAATGCAAACACAATATGTTGCCGAAAAATGTGTCGCCATTGTTGATGCTTAGCAAATTGCTGGCGCGTAATTAAAATTTGCACTCGAAAAAGTCAAACCAAAAATAGTCAAATGAATGACCGAGTGACTGACAGACTAAATGAATAGCCGAACAATATAACAGCCGACAGTAAAACCCTGGAGATGTCATTAAAACTTAACCGAAAAACAGCATTTGATGAAATTACCACAGCGCGCGTACTTAAATGACCCCATAATGACGAATGAACAAAAGATTGAAAGGTTCAAATACATGAATGTACGTAGATTCTAATGTTGCACTTGTGGTATTGTGCATTAGGGTGGATCATTTTTTATATGCATATCATGAGAAATGTGCATGTGACGTTACTTAACCCAAGCATTTTAAGTTCAAAAGTTTTTGCAATTAAGGTACACTCCACTTAATGCGTGTCTCGGAATGTGTGTGGTGTAAAACTGCAAAAACAAAAACAATTTATAGAGGGTGAGATTTGGTAAAAAACATGATGATGAAAATGAGAAAAATAATCAAACATTCCTTGCACGCTACAGAATACTTTAATTGAAAAATAAAGATCTTTTGTGCTATGAAAAAAAAAATGTTTACTATCAATTAAACAATTAAACTGAAAAATAGATTAAAAACAAAACTTTATTAAAAGGCGACCGGTAAAGAAATATTTGAGGTACATAAAGTATTCTATTGGGGCATAAAAAATCACTATGAGAGCACAAAGGGAGCACTAAGGGAGCATACAAGGTTCTTAGAGTGAACTTAGAATGCGAAAAAGTGTGCGAAGAAGAAGCTCTAAGAGAGCACAATTAGTGCAAAAATAGAGCACATAAAGAGCTTTTTAGAATCACAAATGAAGCAAAATAAAGGAAGCACAAAGAGAGTATAGCTTAACTATTCCCTTTTTAAAAAATATGCTGTTTTAGTTACCTAATAGACATACTTATGTATGTACTTATATCCTTTTTGATTGGAGAGTTAATGAAAAAATGGACTTTACTCTAATAATTTTGAGTACAAGCAAAATCCTATGATTACTAAACAATTTCGTAAAACACTGGCAACACTGCTGCAAACGCAGAAGTGAAGCTTAACATTTTTAATGAAAAATTTCCTATATCATTTGTAGTGTCATATGTCGCAATGTGTAATGACGGTACACGTGTCTGTGTTTGATTGAATGGTGTTGGTTGGTGGTTTAATGTGTGTGTGTGCGTGTGTGTGTGAAACTATCAAAGGTTCAAAAATACGCCAAAAATGTTGTAGTAAATTTATTGCAAATTAGTTGTCTTCGAAGGGAACTGCCATAAGATATAGCTATGTGTGTGATAGTAAAATGTTGATGGTAAAAATATATTGCCAGCAAATGGTTGATTACTGAATAATTGATTAAATTTTAACTGAAGTCCTTAATTGTAGATTAAAATAAAACTCCACACATAAACAAAAATAATTAAACTTTGACGAAATGGCACATATGTCACAGCCATTCTAGAAATCTTTTATAATTCAACGGAGACTTTTTAAAAGTCTTCAATAATTTTCTGTCTAGATATTTTCGGAAATATAGAAAAAGCTAACCAGGGATCTGCATGGTCTGAGAAATCAAGTTTTGGATAAGTTTTTGTGTAACTATAGCCAGATTTTCGAACATAGAGATCTTTGAAATTAATGCAATTTTGGCGGAAAAACTCGCAAGTGGCATAAGCTTTTGGAATAATATAATAGAGTCAGATAAAATGCTATACTGCAAGATCGTTTTAACAGTTTTTAAAGTTTGATTTGTCAGGCAATTTTCGAATTTTAAGCAACGTCTATCAAATGTATTAAATTTTTATTCCACCAATCTAATACAGGATTTATTTTTGCTTAAAACTACAATGTCACTCATATTACGAATTTACTACAAAAATTTTAAGTTATTAGCACTTAGATAAGACCATGTATTTGTTAAGTAATTTGATATGTCTTAGGTAAGCAAGAAAATGGAAAATAAAAAGAAATTTCCTAATGTATTATCTTGCGATATCCAAGAGGCAACGATAAATGAACAAGAATGGATTTTTTGATGTCTACAAAACATAATTTGTTCCTAAGGTGTGATTAAATAAAATTCATGAGAGATGAGTGAAAACCCAGTTTGCTTAGACTTGCGATTAAAGCACTGGGAGGAAATTTTTCAAAAGCTACATATACTAAAATCGGTAGAAATTATACCTTGCTGTTAAAAGGTTCAAAAAATCAACATAGTAGAAAATAGTTCTTTTGATAAAGAGAAATCATTTTATTTTAATTATTATGTGCTAGAAAAATTTAAAAATTGATCAAAGCTAAGCAAGAGATTGGGTGGATATCCACGGTTCCGGTGCTACTGTTCGCTCAGAGGATTGTCCGCTTGCAGAAAATGTGTAAAAATGGAGCATATACCGGGTCAATTTGTATGATTCAAAATAAAGTCAGCCAAACACCAACTCAAAAGTTAGAGGGACCCTTAAAAACGATATCTGCGCTATTTTTTTTCGTTCCGAGAAAAACCAATGAAGCTATTTTGATTCTCCTGAAGGTCCTTTTTGGCTAAAAAAAACCTGTTTTTTGCTCGTAACTTTTATTCCTTCACAGAATGGATACTCGAATTTACTCGAGAAATAAAGATTACGTTCTTGCAAAAAATTTGACATAGAAAAATTTTAATTTTTTTTCTGTTATAGATAATATTTAGTCAAAAAATTCGATTTTTTCACATTTTTTATATAAAAATTAGCATAAAAGACTTTTTGGCCAAAATCGCCCATAAATTTTAGTCTTTTGTATTAATAAAAATATTCAATTTTGTGAATTTTTTATTATGTTCCCCACAGCTATGCATATATACACAGAGAAAACGATTTATTTGTACATATCGAGATTTGGTTATAATTAGCAAATCATATATTTGATATGAGCGAAATAAATACTTGATGTAAGTTAACATGACAAATATTCCGCTGAGAGTTATCATCGGATTATTCGTACATTTATTAATAATTAATTTATTATATTCAAACAATTATACTAAATCAACCAAATATTTGGTAATAATTACCAAATCACATTTTGATTGAAATAAAAATTTCTTTGTTACAAATCGTTACCTTAATATAGAATGGCCCTAACTAACATTTTTTTCAAAATCGAGATTTTTATAGATTTCGGTAGGTCACCCACTGCTATGATTGAAAATAAATCAATTACAAGCAAATAAAAAAAAGCCATTACTCACTTTAACTCACAAAAACTTAAATTTTTATTAAGTTTTTTCATTCTCCTGTAAAATAATAAAATGTATGATAGGGCCTTTCTATATTAAGATATCGAAATATTCATTTGCTAGTAATCACCAAATCATATAATCATATGAAATGAAATAAGATATATAGTTTAAGTATTCAGTTATCAATATCGATTTGAGTTAAGAGCCGATGACAAAAAATGATATTTTAAAATATTGTTTCATAAACAAATCGACATCTTCAATATCGTCACATTCTTAAAGTGGATGTCGTTATTATTTAGGCAATCATAAACACCTAAATCAAATAGCAAGCACAAGATACTTAAATATTATTTTACTCAAATGTGTCTAGAATTTCAGTTTTCATATTAATCAGAAGTGAAATCAAATAGAAATAGGATTATCAAATTTATTCAATCAAATCAAATCTCTTCAGCCGACTCAAACAAATATTAACTTTAGTTAAAAAAATGTTTTTTTCAATTAAGAGCACAATAATATCAACCAACATTTATTGATAGTTAATAAATATTTTAAAAATTTATCAACATTTATTTGTAGTTACTACTTTTATGTAACCCAATATTACTATAAATCTTCTGTCTATAACAAAACAATTGTTGTAAATTACAAAATTCCTATAAATAACTAAATGCAAGGCATTTAAAATTTACATTTTTATTTATTTTTTTAAATAAATTGTGTAAATAATTTACACCATTCTAATTTCCCACAGGAACTTTGCCATTTTTCAGCGCTTAAGCTGCTTGTCATGTTTGTGTTAAACTTTTAATGTGTTTTTGCCAACAAACCAAACAAACTCTTTACATTATGTTAACAGTCAAAAAAATACAAAAAAAAAAAAAACGAGAGCAAAAAAACTAATATATTTATTTTTTTGCACGAGTGCAGCCATAAACAAAAAAGCACTACTACACACATGATTTTGCATATAATCACGCATACATGACGTACACACAAAGTCAAACAGTGCGTGCGACAAATAATTTCACGGATTTGCTAACACATTTATATGCCGGATGGTTAGTAAAATATTTAATTATGTGGCCATAAAAAGTATCCAGAGTATAAAGGACGGTGAAATTTAATTAAAATAAGTGAATTGGGATTTCGTTACGCTGCCATAACACAAAAGGTAATGTGAAAGTGTTCAAAAATGTTGCAACATTGGAAACCATAAATCATAATCATTATGCATAATCTGTGAAAAGTCGAATTTATGTTTGGTAACCACAGGTGATAATTTTAATTAACAGATTAAAATAATAACTAAAATTGTAATTAGTTATATATTAAGATTATTTAATCATTTTACAACAATGATATCCTTGCATTAGCTAATAAACATCAAGTGTTTTTTTCTTGCCAATAATATCAAACTTTATTGCTGCCATGCTGTCATTTAATATTTTCAAACCATAAATAGATTGTAATAAATAAGAGAGTCTGCTCTTATGGTAACGTATTGTTACTAGGTGCCATTAAAAGTTTCTTTTTCCAACTCGGTTAAAAATATAAAAAAAGACCTTAACTAAACTGAACATTAGCAACTTAAATGTAACAGCACCCAGCTTGTCGGTTGTCAACAAAAAAAAAATAAAAACAACAAAAAGCTTAAGTAGCGAATTAATATCCATGACAAATTTCCACTCACTCACCAATTTGTGGGCCAAAAGGGCTAGGTGTCATAACGAATTTCGCCTTAAATGTCTCATGCTTCGCCACAAGCCTATTTCTTGGTAACGCTTTGCATTAATTTATTGTAACTGACAGCGTTTTCTATCTATCTATCTCTTTTCTATATCGTTCTCCGTCTGCTGTAGTTTGCCTGCTGCTCACACTTACGCAACAGTTGTCTGTCTAAGTGTCGTTCGCTCTCTGCAGCGTGTGTAGGTATTAACCTCATACACCAATATAAAATGCTGTTAGCTATAGCTAACGATAGACAATAAAATTGGCGCCAATATTATGAAAAACTCAGTGTAGTCAACATTAAAAATGTAAATTATTAGGCGAATAGTTGAAGAAACGAACGATAGCAAAAAATAGTAACTGTAGCAGCAGGCGACTTTCATGGAAAAGGGCTTGTGCGTGTGTAATAAAAGGATAACAGCAAGGATATGCACGCTTGAACTTTGATAACTGATGTTGCTGTTTCTTTCGCAAAATGATAATAATAATAACAGAAAGAAGTAGAAAAACAACAACAATCACTACAACAATGTTGAAGGTAAAGACAATGACGACAAAAACTTTTCAAAGAAGTGACCATGCGAGAGCTTTTGGTCACCTTAACAACATTAGAAGTTTTCTTAACTATTCCTTATATTTTTAATGTGGATGGTGTAGATATTGAAACTTCAGTAATTCTGGATGTGCATATCGATTCAATTGGATCTAAGCTGAAACAGTTGTCATTAATTTCTTTTGACGGCATGCAAAAACAGAACCGTACCTTGAACAATTGTCGTCCTGGGAAAGAACAAGTAATTTGGGTCATATACAAATAATTAAAAATATTCTAACAAACCGTATAATATTATTCGATTAACCATATATTTGGTAATAATAACCAAATTATGTTTAGCTAATTTTACTAGTATAAGTCAGTAATATATTTGATAATTGCAAACATTCACATGTTATTATTCATCTAATCATGTATTTGATTTAATTAATGAAGTAAAATCAAATAAAAATGGAATAATCAAATACATAATTGATCCAATTAAATAAATTTAATCGATTTAAGTAGTTACCATGTTTGGATCAATAAAAAAAAGTTTAATTTCCAACTAAGGACATAGTAATATCTACCAAAATTTGTTGATAGTTAATAAATATTTTGAAAATCTATCAACCAAATACATTCTGAAGAAGACATTCTCTTTTCTCAGTGTAGACGTTGCTAATAGCGAATTGCTGTTTATTTGTCAACGAGTCTACTTCGAGTTTTGTTTGTCACGCGTCAAAGTATTTTACAATCTTCAAGGACGTGCGACAAAGCATTTTTTCATATATGAAAATTACATTTCTAATTTTTCTGTTACTATTCGTTTGTTTTAAGTGAATGAATGAATGTTTTAAATAAATGCTATTTTTCGAAACTTAAAGGTACAAAAGAAGCGTTGATAAATAGAAAAAGAGAAGAAAAATTTAACGCTTTTACGCTTATGTCAATCAAGAGAAACATCTTATTTTTTATCTTATCTTGACGTGTCACTTGAGGCAACTGAGGCAATTGTTGGCGTTTATACAACACTGTTAGATTTGCTGTATCAACTACGAATTTATATTACATTATCCAAAACAAAACTGAACTGTAACTCTTTTTCTTGAAGCTCTCGCTTGGATCTGATTTCCTTTGTACAAAATAGTGCGAACTCTTTCTTGCTGGGTTTACATTAACGGACAACACGTGCGTTTGTTATAATTATGAGTATGTATGCTGAAGACTCTGTATCAGTGTGTGTTTACATGTATATTTGCTTACGTTGCCTGATAAAATATTAACACTTTCATAAATGTAAGAGTTCTTTACTAAGATGTCAATATTAGATAAACATGTATACGCCTACACATATAAGCGTATATGTATGTATGCGTGCTAGTATATTTGTATAAATGTATTAGAATGGCTGAGTGATTTGCTGACTGCCATGAATGCATCAAATATTTACGAGCGAACGAGCGCGCGCCTATAGAAAACATATTTTCCTTTAGTGTAGCGAGTTATTTTTTTTTAAATTAACTTCCGCCCAGTTCCATATTTTTTTTAATTTAAAAATCATGCAGAAACTTTTCATGTTTACATATAACAAAAAAGCAATAAAATAAAACAAAAGAAAGAGCAAAACAAAAAAAAAGCGACATGATATCTGAATTTCTTCAATATAGTTTCATCAGATTTTCCACGTAGAATTTTTTTTTAAATTTTCTGATGCATAAATTATTAATTGCAGTTACGAATACTACAGAAAAAATATGCAAAATAACAAAGCAAAAAAAAAAAAAAAAAGTATTCCAATTTTCGTTATTCAAAAACACAAAAATTTCCCTCATAATTTTCGCCTCAATAAATTAAAGTAGCAGCTGTAGCGCCGGTGTATGAAATATTTATGAGCATTTCAGATTTCCATGCGAATGGACAGAAATAATTGCGCGAAAAATATTTAGAGATTATGGGAAATTTTCTGTTTTGAATTTATCTACCTTGTAAAAAATTTTTTTCTGGGAAAATTTTTGCATTATTTTTTTTTTGCATATTTTTATTTGTTTTTCAGTTGCTTATGTGGGTATCTTGATTTTATGCTTTGGCTGAATACCAAGCGTTGGGTAACAGTTTTGTTTAAAATACAAAATTCAGTGTATGTGCTTTAAAATTTAGATGAGAATACCAACAAATTCATTTTATAATGCGTGGGAACAATAAATCATATGTTGCTCATACGACATGTTGAGCAAAGAGAATTTAATGTAATGAGTAGCAAAAGTAGCAGCATTAAAAAAGGGAAAAATTGTTAGTGGAATTATTGTTATGAAACTTGGTGTGAAGATGTGAAATAAGAGAAAAAATAAAAATTTAGGAAATTAAAGCTGATTATGCAAAACTGAGTAAAATAATAAAATTTATTTTTGGTTCAGTGAAATTTTTTTTTTTAGTAGATGAAAAGTGTAAGTTTTGGGTAATGTCAATGTTCCAGTTTGGAAGAGTTTTATAGTTTTGTATCTAATTTTTATTATAAGTTATTCTTTTAACTGTTGATACCAATCTCTCAGCTCAAAATTGGTGCATCTATAAGTAAGTAGGATTTTAAAATCGTATCTTATCTGCATCTTTTTATACCGAGCGTTTGTTTGAAAATATAAAAAATGTTGAAAAATTCTCACAACATTTGAAAAGACAATGATTTTTTTTTAATCTAGAGCTATTTCAATAACAGATAATTTTAAAAAACTCAAATAAATGTTAAATAAGACAAAAAATTACTTAAAAAACTTGGACAAATTAAAATGCTAAAAAAAGATTGGAAGTCGAAAACTGTTACAAAAAGCGGTAACCTATTTTGATAATGACAACTTAGGACGACTAAGAATAAATGATTTTGAAAACTGTTTTCTATCAGTTATTGGAAAAATTCGCTTTCCATTTTTGAAGCATTAATAATACCTAAATAAGCAGTGTCACACTGTTCGAAAATCAAAAAGTTATTTTACCCAAGACCAATGGAAAACCGGCTTTAAACTCATTTGTCTTATGTCAACATGAATTATTTTTCTTTATGCCACAGTTATGTTGAGAAAGTTAAAACTGATGCAAGGAATATAGAAAAAACTTGAAAAAGTCAAAAAATTGTCTAAAATTTGAAAGGTATTGAAAAAGTCAAATAATTTTGATGAAGTTGTTGAAAATATCAAAAAATTTTGAAAAGTTTGTAAAATGTTATAAATGTCTCAATTATAACACTAGGATTGCGTGAGCATTTCTTTTCCGCCAGTTCATGCTTAAACAGATTTTCTGTCAAACTCAACAGTAAATATAATTACACAACAAACAATTCTTTGTAAATATTTTTTGTTTCTTTATAAAATTTCGATAACATTTTTTTTTTTTTTTTTTTTTGGTTATTTGAACTATATTATGTCATTGTTATGAATTTTGGGTCATAGAATCCAAATATTATTGACAGTTTACTCCATCATGATGAGATCTAATTAATTTATTTATTAGGAACATATTCGAAAATATTTTGTAAAAAAAAAACCATGAACTGACAGCACAAAACAAGCACCAAATTTGAAATGAGTTACAAAAAATTCATATCCAGTCAACTACTTAATGCTTTTACGTTTTTTTGTTACATTTAGCAAGGTGCATAATTTTCCTTATAATTCTATTTTCAATTCAAAACTTTTTCTAAGAATTACTTCCCAAAATTTAAAAGTGGGCTTCCAGTTATTTTTTAATACGTGGGCATAAATTTTATGCCCATTCATAATAAAAGAAAAAATACAAATTAAGAATTTATATTCTGTTTTAAGCAGTTGGATATTTTGTCAATCTCAACCTGCTGTATTTTTTAAAAAAATATTTAGATAAAATAAATACAAATTCTGTGAAAGTCTTGCCACAGGCAATTTAATTTACTTTTGTCAACTAACGTACATTTGTTAGTGTTTTAGTTGTGGCATTTGATTTGCTCATATGGCTATTTTACTTTCAGCTTATCCACCTACATACAAAGCAACAATTCAAAAAAGAAACATTTTTTTTTGCATTGTTCTGATTCCAATTTAGTTACTTTTTAGTATTGTCGGAATCCATGCTCTTGGGAATTGTGTGTCAATATTTATATCAAAAATATTATTTCAAAATTAAAAAGAGAGCAAAAAAAAAAAAGAATCAAAACTTAAGTTGATTGTTCGGCGTAAAAACACAGGAAGTAGCAGATTACATAATATTTTACAAAAAAAGCCTACAGGCTAAACATGTGAGAAGATTGAATAGCGCATGGAAAAAAAAAAAAAAAACAGCGAACCCAAAAAAAAAAGGTTTTGTAGAAAATGTTAAATAGATGAAACATAAACCACAAAATATTCCACAACTTTACGATAGGACCTAAAGTTAAAGAAACTTAGATAGCACTTAATTTAAATACCCCTACAAATGTCGCTCACAAATTTGTTGAGCCTTTTACCTCCATCTTCAAATTTGCATTTGTCTTTTTTTTTCATAGCAATTCACTAAAAGGACTTTTTTTTTAGAGTGACCATCTATGTTACGTTAACTTTCAGTAGAATTACATGTCATATGGGGAGCACACATCTGGTAATTTTGAGTTTTGGTAGCTGTTGGTCGTCAGGTTCTTGTTCAGCTCAGATGCGTGCTGCTACTTATTACGCAGATTTGTTTTCATAGAATCTACCTGCTTAAGCACTGCATTGGGCCTACAACTTTGATCACCTCACTTACACATTTGATTGATTTCTCTTACATGACAACAAAGTAACAAAATAAACAACTTTTTACCTAAACATGTGTGGGCTGGTTTCAGTGAGTGACATGGTATCAAGGTTTGAAGAAGACTAAATGACTTGCTTGATGTGATTTGAAAACCTTTATTGAAACTCTGATTTTATAAATATGTGTAAGTACATCTTCTGTAAGAGATGTAGGATGTTCCAAAATTCACACAAGAAGAAATTTTGATAAAAACCACAAGTTTTTTATGAAAAAATGTAAGTTTTTTATTGATGGTTCAGGGCTATTTAATTGATACAGTACTAAGCCGCATAATCTGGGGCCGATTCTGATCACCAAATGCAGCAACTGAATTATTACTCTGGCTGCATGGCATGTGGCCAAGTCTTTAAATACTATACCGTCGAAATATTTGCCGTCATAGAGTACACAATCACTGAATTATCGGCCGTTTTCCGACCGATACTTTGCAACAGTAAATCGATAATTTCACGCATGATACTTTCTTATATCAATACGTCCTTCAGGTTGCTATTGTACACTTTTGCTTTAATTATCATTATCATTATCATTATCATTATCATTATCATTATCATTATCATTATCATTATCATTATCATTATCATTATCATTATCATTATCATTATCATTATCATTATCATTATCATTATCATTATCATTATCATTATCATTATCATTATCATTATCATTATCATTATCATTATCATTATCATTATCATTATCATTATCATTATCATTATCATTATCATTATCATTATCATTATCATTATCATTATCATTATCATTATCATTATCATTATCATTATCATTATCATTATCATTATCATTATCATTATCATTATCATTATCATTATCATTATCATTATCATTATCATTATCATTATCATTATCATTATCATTATCATTATCATTATCATTATCATTATCATTATCATTATCATTATCATTATCATTATCATTATCATTATCATTATCATTATCATTATCATTATCATTATCATTATCATTATCATTATCATTATCATTATCATTATCATTATCATTATCATTATCATTATCATTATCATTATCATTATCATTATCATTATCATTATCATTATCATTATCATTATCATTATCATTATCATTATCATTATCATTATCATTATCATTATCATTATCATTATCATTATCATTATCATTATCATTATCATTATCATTATCATTATCATTATCATTATCATTATCATTATCATTATCATTATCATTATCATTATCATTATCATTATCATTATCATTATCATTATCATTATCATTATCATTATCATTATCATTATCATTATCATTATCATTATCATTATCATTATCATTATCATTATCATTATCATTATCATTATCATTATCATTATCATTATCATTATCATTATCATTATCATTATCATTATCATTATCATTATCATTATCATTATCATTATCATTATCATTATCATTATCATTATCATTATCATTATCATTATCATTATCATTATCATTATCATTATCATTATCATTATCATTATCATTATCATTATCATTATCATTATCATTATCATTATCATTATCATTATCATTATCATTATCATTATCATTATCATTATCATTATCATTAAAATTATCATTGTCATTACCATTAAATCTTTAATTATAATAAGTTTACATTTAAATTTCCATTTTGAATTACATTACTTTAATGTGTGATGTCTACTATATACAACATCTTTTGATATGGCATATTCATTCGATACTTTAATGCTCTATGTACATCTTAGCAGGTTAAATTGGTGAAAATGGTATATTTTACGGTAATGCCATGGTAATTGACATGTCAACAGGATAAATATAATGAATTAATTAACGCATAGCAAGGCATAAAATTTATTATGTAAACACCACATCCGACACACACGTACATACAACGGCGTGAACGTTGAGAGCTCCGTGTCAATGGAGCATCAAGGGGTTTACATGAACTTTTGCCTAAAAGCTTTCAGTTATTACAATCAACCCCACTTGTTTTGTGAACCATTGGATAAAGTTGCTAATGCGAGATTCCGAATACATAAATGTGATTGTAAGCTGATATGTTGACCCAAATTTCTAGTGAGAACTCTTTTGAAATATTAATTATTTATTTAGCTAACACAAAGTTTTGTTGACTGGTTGACAGACAGGAATAATGACATTAATGCAAGCCAACAAACAATGGCTGAAATTGACAAATGCCAGTCAAGGTTAATTATGGTTTCCACACCAATTGACACTTATTGTATTAACGCCGGATTATATTTATGCCATTTCATGAAAATATTTTGATGTTTCGCAAATTTTTCTTAATTTTTAAATTTTTATGTGCAAATTTTTTTTTGAAATTTTCAGTCAAGTAAATCTCAAGCTCAAGTTTCAGTTTATGTGACAGCAAATGGCAGCAATGTGCTACAAATTTGAGTACTCACAACTACGCTAATCGTTGTGACATTAGATGGAAGCTGTAGATAATAACCGCTCGCAATGCTTTTGATCATTCATTTCAATGCCGAAGTTAACTCTGCTTTCATTCGTAATATTTCTAAAAAAAGAATTAGGACCTGCAGAAAAACCTTCTAGTTAATTCAACAAATTTTGTTGCTGTCTAATTAGATTTTTCTTGGATTTTATCTCATTATTTTGTTGCAAAGCGCGCGCATTCAGTATTTTATTTTTTATAGAGAAATAAAATAAGAATGCAGAACTTGGGCAATTCTTTCATAAACTTTTGACTCAATATTGTTGTTTTGTTGTCTTTATTCATTTCATTCTTCTTCTATTACTTTATTCCTTTTCGTTCTGTTGTTGTGAACTTAGGCAATGCTCTGTTGATTTAGGACAAAACAACGACAGCGCAACTATGTAAAAGAAATACAAAAAAACCTAAAAAAAAAATGGTAACATAGGCACAGACAGCACGACATCCTTTAGGCCATCAGCAAACGAAAGGAGCCGAGCAAAAGAGGCTAAAGTCCTAATATACCCCATTTTATGTGCTGCTGTTGCCATTTACCAGCAGAGTTCTGTTTTGTATTTTTTTTTTGTTGTACAGCGGAAATTTTGTACAGGACTCTTTAACGTTGTTGTAGCTAATATTGTTGCCGTACTTGTTAACATCATCAACAAGCTCTCAATTATTATATGCATTTCTCTGTGTGGTACACTGAAAAATATCGAAACTTTTTATATGTTGCAGAATTTCGATATGTAAAGCATTCACAGTCACACAATGCTGCATAATTGAGTTTCCTTGGACAAATTGATTTTCTAGCTCCAATATGACCGTTTAAACTTTAAAAAATCTGTAGTTTTTCAGTTGTGAATTGATCTGCGTCTTTTGCCAGACATTTTTGAAAAATCCAAAATATTTTTTTTTTCAACAATTTCTCACAGTGTATTAATTGCGTTGTGTTAAAAATACTTTTTTCTGTTATTGTTGCAAAAGAAAAAAATACTTCAGTACCATCACAACAATTGTGGCCACATTATTATGATTATTTTCGTTCTCTTTTTATGTTTTTCCCTCTGTCAACTCCTAAGGGTATTCACAAACAATGTAAGCATGAATGAAACCGTATAATAAACAATCTCAGGCTGCTTTTGAGTTTCATATGAACTCAATTATAAGAACTTAAAAAACCGTAGAACACAAAAAAAAAGAAAAGAAACAACAGGCCAAAGGCTCTGAAATTGTTCACAATATTTTTGTATAATTTCTTAAGCATATAATCAATTCAAGAGAACACTTTAAATGCTTAGATCCTTGTTGCCAATATTCGTTTGCTTGCACACAAAAGAACTCTGCATCAATTTGTTTGCTTTGTGTCCCCTGCTTTGGGGCGTTTACTTTTCTGCACAGCTGCATTTGGTGAAATTTAATTTTCCACTAACTGAATTTCAATTAAATTGGCAATGCGTGCTCAATCTTGGTCCAAACAACTCGCATGAAATTTATTACAATACATACATACGTTGCAATTGTCATGATCCTTGTTCGCAGCATTGTAGTCGACATTGATGTGTGCTGCGCATATCCCTGACATTTCTATGTGTAGACATGCATACAAGTTCGCTGGAATAATTGAATTCTATAACAAAGTTGTAACGCTTCAATCTACCATTGTGTTTGGGGTCAGTGGACTATGCTTCAGGTTAGATGTTTAAATATTCATGTGAACGATTTACCGCGAGAGTTCGAACTGCTGTTATTTTGCGTAGTTTATATAGATAAAATGTTTCGGTGTTATTTTTGCATCTTTTCTTTTTAAATTAAATATGTAAACTGAGTTTTATCCTTTCATTAAAATTCAGATATCCAGGGGTTAAAATGAAAACAATTCAAGTTCGTTTTAATATTTATGAGGCATAAACATTTTTGTCCCAAATGAATTTAAAGCAATTGTGTTGAAGACCACAGTGCGTATGAGTAACATTTATTTTGAGTTGTATAATTAATTAAAAAGGTTTTTTGTATGCAATATACATATATGGGCATTTCTCTCATGTTGAACGGGACGGAAGTACACTTTTAAAGTGAAATAAAAGTCAAAGTAAAAACCTTTCATTTTTTTCTGTTACTTTAAAGTATAGCCCTTTGGTAGCACTATATTGAGTGGTAAAGTTGATGCCAGACGTAATACTGGTTCCAAGATAGAGGCAATAAAAAAGCCATTCGAACGGGACAAAAAACGAAAGTGTTTTTCATGGCCATCTATAGAAAAGCAGAAGTAAGCGAAACCTGTCAACTTTTTTTAATGCTAATGTTATGGAATAATATAACTTTTTAATAGTTTTCGTTTGATTGAAAAATCCTATTTACTTTTTTTTCTTACAAGGCATAATAATCCATTCGAACGGGACATATTTTCTCATTTTGGTTCACATGGACAATTTTTCAAAACGACTTTAATATTTGTATAAATAATAATATTTAAGATATATAAAGTAATTAAAAAACAAATTTTATGTTTATATTTATCAAATTAATTAGTGAGATCAATTTTAACAAAGAAAAGAGAAAAGAGTAGATATTTTTCTTAAAATAATATAAAACTTGTCTCATTGCTGTTGACCGTTTTTCCTGTAAGAGACGTGACAGCGCCCACTAAAAAAACTATATTTTAGCTCAAGTTTCAATCTTTTACATACCAAATTTAATCAAAATCGGTGTAGTGGCACAGCCGTGATACGGTTTTTTCCCATTAAGAGCGATGCCACGCTTAAAGAATCAGAGTTTCCAATAATCTTTCTTAGGATTCAATCTATCTTTAAACAAAATTTCATCAACATCGGTCCATTAGCTTAGCCGTGGAAATGTTTTTACCCGTTAGGGGCGTGGCACCACCTACTATTGAAAATAAAGTATACATATCCCTCCTTCTCTTCACAACCTTTCCAAAAAAAAAAAATAGTATGCGATTATGTTGTGTTATGGCAGTTAATAACTAGTTTAACCTATTTATTACACTTATGTTTGCGAACATGACCAACTTCAAACAGCTCCAAAAATTTAAAATTTAAATTTTTTTCCACTCATTTTTTTTTTTTAATTATGTCTATGAAACTCTGTTCGTGCAAAAATTTTGACACATTTGCTGCTGTTATCAATATCAAAATGAGAACAAATGATGTTTTTCTATGATATTTGTGACATTAGAACATGAACTTAAGCAAATTAAAATTTTACTGTTAATAGAGATTGGTTTGATGTTTTTGCATTGTATAAGCTAATTGGCGTTGGAAGAGAGATTTTTCGGAAAGACTATCATCATGAATCACCTCTCTTACACTCTTAAATATTTAAGGCAAAGTATTATTCAATACGACAAAAAAGAGAAACTGTATTTATGTAAGTTTGCAGATGGTTTGTTCAATGTAATTAATGAATTCTGGTGTAAATTGTTTAAATTAACAAAATGTGAATATGTTCCTTAGATAATACCAGATAGTATTCTTTCTGTTACGGTTGGCCTTTTGGCGGAAATGCCCATATAATGAGTTACAGAGCAAAACTTGCAGTACTTAAAAATAACTTTTATATACAAACAATATTGTTAAGTCACTTTATAAAATAAAATAGTTATTGCATAAACTTCAAAGTGTATTAAGATAAACTGCGCTTATGCTTTAACATTTTTAAAACTTCAAGTCAAATTGACTTAGCTCTTAAAATGTTCGCTACTTAAAATTTGCAACAGTTGCTGCAACGATATAACGCCTTCATAAAAATGTAAAGCAAGCAGCTGCCGCTGCTGGCTAGTACTAATGAGTTTAGAGCACCTTGCGAAAAACTTTAAAGTTTTGTCATACTTTTTACGCTTTTACGCTAGCTTAAGTCAACTTGACACTAAGTTTAGTAATAGCGTTTTTTTTTTTTTTTTTCAATATAAAATTTTGCTTACCTGCGCGCATAATAATAATAATTTCAAAAAGTTTATGATCGACTTTTCGCTGAAAGAAAAAAAGTAAAGAAATGAAAAGTTTGCAACAGGAGCAGCGTTATACAACGTGAGTAAATTGCATAAACTCGCAGCAAGACAACAACACTTGAGCAACATAATGACAAATATTGCAACAGAATTTATTGCCTTTGGCATGTCTTTTTTGCTGCTACTACTTTTTAAGCGCTTTCACTACTTTTTTTTTTTAAACTACTACTCTGAGGACAAAGTATTTAAAGTTTTTACAAACTTTTGTAAAATGTTTGCACATTTATAAACGGTATGAAGTAATTTGTGTTATATTGTGTAAACATTTTCTAAGCTTGCAATTTGCATGTGCTTAAACTTTTTGCAATTTTGAATCGAAATTTCGTTATATTGCCATATTGATTTTGCCTATTGCTATTGGAAAAGAAAGCTAAATTTTAAATCACAATATTTTCAATTTTTAATTTAAGACATAAGTATATTATTTATTGATGCATTTTACTACCGCTTAAAGCTTCATAAAATGACCACCCACAATAAGGCCGCTCATAATACACTGCCCAACAACTGGCTCGATTTTGCTAGGCACACTTCCATTATCCAAATCGAAAAACAAAAAATTCTTATTAAAAATATGTAGTTTTAAAATTTCATTTTTGGCGACTAGTTTTTTTCTTGAATAATAAAATCCCCTTAAAACAAATCAAATTGCTCAAAGCCTTAACGTCTTTGAATTTTGACCTTTTTTTCAAAACTAAAACCACCCACAAGCCAAAATGAAAAAATTGCTCAAAAAACATAAATAATTTTGATTAATTTTTCATATAAAATCAGGTCAAAATTTTAAATAAATTTTGGTAGCAAAATTTTAATTTATTTATTCATTTTTTATTTCGATTTATATGATTTTGACTACAAGAAAAAAAAATAAAAAAACAAAAAAAAAAAAACAAAAGAAAAAACAAAGAAAAATCCATCAATTTCTCTCGTATACAATAAAGTCCATTTGGTATTTTTTGCGTGATGTTTTGATTTTCTTAGGGTCATTGGTTCGAATTGATTTTCGATCACCTTAATTTACAATTTTTTGCTATTTCTAAGCGTTTGAATTTTTTTTAAAACTGCTGATAGCAAGTTGAAGTATTCTTCTTATAAAACATATTATTCAAAGTTGTGTAAAAAATTAAAGGGTCTCGCTTTTCCTTAGTTTTTCTACTACGTATACTTGCTCCATAGTACGCGCCTAAGTGTCATTGTCGAAAACTTTCACCTTTTATGGTTGCTGTGCTGCAAACAACAGATGTCGCATGCAACTAAAACCATAATTTGTGTAGCAAAGCGTTTATTTTTTGCCTGTTTTATTTTTTTTGTGTTAAAACTTTTAACATCATTTTTTTAGTTTAAAACATTTGCAAAAAAAATAATAAAAAAACTTCTAGTCACACAATATTTTAATTTTAAAAACTTTAATTATTACTAGGAAAAATTTTAAGTTTAAACTGAAATATATTTTATCGTTTCAAAATTTTTTGGCATTTTTATCTTAATTTCATATCTGTAACAATGAATTAAGATGTCTACTTTTTGAAATCAAGAAGCTTTTGAGCCGTCCATAGACATAAGTACTAAGAAATAATGTACAACATATAAGATTTTAGTGGCATGACAATCATATTTTGAAATATCGCTTTTATCGTTCATATATGTTAAAAGCCACATCTTCATCTTCTTCTATCTCGTTAGCATAAATAAGTGAAATGCGCAAAAAGTTGCAAAAATTATCAACGTTTCCTGAATGATAAAATCACGGTATACTTAGTAGCAGGAAACGATGGTTTTTTCTCTCCCTCGCTAGATAAATACAAATTTAAACTGACGGAAAATGTGAA
This sequence comes from Tricholauxania praeusta, assembly GCA_949775025.1. Classification (NCBI taxonomy): domain Eukaryota; kingdom Metazoa; phylum Arthropoda; class Insecta; order Diptera; family Lauxaniidae; genus Tricholauxania; species Tricholauxania praeusta. The sequence goes on from OX459029.1 coordinate 158,472,471, forward strand.
AAGGAGAAAATATTAGAAAAGCAAAATTTCAAATAAAGTGTTGCTGATGTCAACAAATTTACGGGTGCAATAAAAAGTCAAAGGTAAAATTAGCAGCAACAGCAGTTAGAGCAGTAAATAGCACAGAAATACCGGATATCATGTGTTCAAGCGGAAGTTGTGTTGCGCAATATATGCATAGCTATACTAAACATGGCATTACTTTTCCGAGTGCACAGTGGCGTTAAACTGAATAAAAAGTTAGAATAATTTAAGGAACAGCTTCTAAAAAGTTTATAGAATACTATAATGCCAACATAGACAAAGGTACTTGGAAATTTTTTTATTAAAAGATTGAAGATCGTTGAACGATCGTGAAGTGCATAATACTGGCCAAATTTTAACGAATTTCATATTTTTTTCGTTGTCTGTTTCACATGAAATATTCCAGTAGGCAAGTTTCGCATAAATTCAAATTCATCGCTCTTATTGAAACAGCCTTAATTTAACTTAGTTTATTACATTCGTACATTTCATCACCGAAAGTAATTCAATGAAGCCAACAGATCTTTAGTCTTACAATATTATTTGTGGCAAGATTAATATCAGAAAATTTTACTACTAAGTATGTTTGGAACTCAAAAAGTTTATTTTTTTATTGCAACAAAATATTCCTTAGATTTTTATTTCATTTTGTTAAATCAACTATGCGCCCACATGAGAAACATAATAACAACAGAAAACTTATACCAAATTTAATATTTGTAGTGCAAATGCTAAATGAAAACGTTCCCCTTATGTGTTTACTCTAAATGCAATGACTGCTTACATGTTGATATACAAGATGAAGGTCAGATCCTTTGAGAATGGAGTCAGTTCTTGTACTTTTCTTCTTGCACATTTCTATACAAAATACACCTGCTATAGTGGCACATTAAAACAAAGGTTTACAATTTATTTATTCTGTTGTTTCAGGGCATAAATTTGGATAGAGTATATTGCATAGTAGGAATTTCAAAAGCAAGTTAAGTTTCAAAAAAATACAACAAAAAAAAATCATTTTAAATAAAATAAGCATTAGATTTGTAAAGTGTATGGGCTGCATAGTGATGAAATTTTTAGTGAAAATGTACTTTTCCAGTACAATTGTATTTTTTCCGGTACATTGTACTTTTTTCAGTACAATTGTACTCTTTTCAGTAAAGTTTTTTTTTCAGTTTAGTTGTCCTTTTTTGAGTACAATTGTACTTTTTCTGATACAATTGTACTTTTTTTAGTTCAATTATTTTATCAGTTTAATTGTACTTTTTTTTGGTACAATTATTTTTTTCCGTTTAATTGTCCGTTTTTGGGTACATTTGTACCTTTTCCAGTACATTTGTACTCTTTTCAGTACATTTTTTTTTTCAGTTTAGTTGTCCTTTTTTGAGTACAATTGTACTTTTTTCGATACAATTGTACTTTTTTTAGGCCAATTATTTTTTTTTTTCAGTTTAATTATCCTTTTTTTTTTGGTACAATTATTTTTTTCAGTTTAATTGTCAGTTTTTGGGTACATTTGTACTTTTTTTAGTACAATTGTACCTTTTTCAGTGCAAATGTTCTTTTGTCACTACCTTCTGCAGTGCAATTGTACTTTTTTCAGTACAATTGTACTTTTTTCAGACAATTGTCATATTTGCAGTGTGTGCGCACTATGAAAAAAAGTACAATGGTCGGATTTACAGTACATTCAACGAATTTTCAACACAATTTTGATATATTTTTGTGATATATTTATGAATTTATTATTGTGAAAAAAGCTTATAAAGAATTATGTTTCTTATATTTTAATAATCTCGTACAAAAAATTGCTTCAATAATCACAAGTAACATCTTTTATTGTTGATTTTCAAAAAAAAATAGCGAAAAAAGTACGTTCGACCTAAATAAAGTACGCTCTAACGCAAAAAAAGTACATTCCGACTGCAAATTCAGTACATTCGCGAAAAGCTCAAATGTCTTCAATGGCATAGAGAAATCCTACACATACATACTTCTCACACACATAAACACTTGTAAAAACTTTTTGATTGTCATTGCCGTCGGGTGGCAATGCTAAACTATAGTACTTTCTGACTTTGTGACTTCATTTGCATGGTTTTGTGTTCGAAGAGTACATGATTTTGTGTAGTAAGTAGTGTGCTTATGTGTTGTATGCAAATGCTTTTGGAGTTTAGCAGTTCCTTTGAGCATTACAGCAAAAATAAAAAAAAAAAATAGTAGAAATGTTAAAAAATCCTGTACATATTAAGTGCAATTGTTTCACTCCACACTTAACACATTGTGAGCCGTACTATGCTCAGGTAGCAAGCATATACATTTTTAGAGTTTTCTTTTGCAAAATATTTTTGGAAAATATCTTTTGATATACTTTTGATAACCTATATAAGTAGTAAGAGTAAATGATAGTTTTATTAAGTTGTATTCATTACTTTCGAGCTGGATAACTTTATTGGAAACTTCCTGAAATTTCTTAAGATTTTGTTGAAATCAAAAGAACAAATTTTGAAATAGTTAAATTTTTTCATTTCTACCCTTTACTACTGAAATGGGTTAATGCACGTACCAATATATTGCATTTTTTCTTCGGGCTTCATCTTTTTTGCACAACACGTATGCAAAACTAATAAAATAATAAAACTTAATTTCATGATATTTTCCCCATATATGAACGACAGGTTTTACTAACGCCTTTAGCTCCCACTTTCCAATAGAACATAGTGCTAATGTAACTGCCAAACGTGCAGTGAATTACAAGAATTTTGATTATGGTTGCTTTGGTCTTGTACGATTTTGCTGCTCCTTTTTACTTGATGTTTATACATTTTTACACTGTCAGTAGAAAAAAAAAACTATTATGGCAATATGAGCTTATGAATATATAGCATAAGAAAACAGAAAAAAAAAATCAAATAAATTACGCATTGTAAGATATATTAGAAAAGTAATCAATTTTCTTTGTTGAAAATTTATTAAATGTCCTTGCTTAATTTTACAAGCTGAGCTTTTGAAAAATTTAATATCAAAAAAATTCAGAGTTCAAATATTTAAATTCACTTACTTTAGTTGATGTGATTAAGTTCCCATGCAGAAAAAATTTATAAACTTTCTATCTCAAAGACTGAAATGAAAGGTGCAACATTGTTGACTTTTCTCATTTGACAGCCTCCAGCAATTGACCTTAATTACTCAAACTCGCAAATTAAATTCTTTGAAAATTACCCACAGGATATGCCATAAAATGCATGCATCCTTGTGACATTTGATTGAATTCTATTGAAAAATGAGAACTAATGAAACCATTTGAAGCAAAAGTCAGAAACCAACAAATGCAACATTAAAAAGGAACAGCATAGCAGCTGCAGCTGCAGCAGTAACTTGTTAAAGGGAAATGTATAAAAGTGTCATTTCCTTGTTAGCAAATAATCTATGATGTTCTAACACCAGCAGCATCACTTTATGTGTACCACTTTGAGTTGCTGCTTCGGTTAAAATTGTTATCAGCGATGCATGAAGGACAACAAGGATGTCAGCCAGCCAGTCAGCCAATTGCAGGAAGCTTCGAAATGTTGTGTGTGCGGAAAAGGAAAGAAATTCAACAATCAGCGAGCATCACCTTCAAATGCTTTTAAATAAATGAAGCTTGCAAGCTTTTATGCTATATTTTTCTTGAAAATGTCAACCACACGGTAGACATTTGTGCTTTTGTATGTGTGACTGTGTGTGTGTGTGTGCGTGTGCACGTTTGCAACTGTGTGGTTATGTATTTGTGACCTGTCCCATTTTTAGCTTGAAAGCTGTATGCATTGTACGAGCATGACCTAAACTCCACTTAACCTACATATATTTTTGTCACAGTTTGTGATTATCATGGGGTTGCCAGCTGAAAAAAAAACGCCAGAATATGGGAATGATGAAATTCGACGATTAGCGAATCGAAAAAAAATCAGCAAATATTTTAATTTTAGTTCATCTTACAATAAGTCATATAATTTGATTTGAAAAAGTACTTAGTTCTTTCAGAAACTTTTTCTAGAGCTTAAGTAGAATTGTTAGAAAGAAGTTCCATTATATAAAAAAAATGTTTTTTTTTCTAGGATTTTTGATTATAATGTTAGCTCATTACTCTTCAAATATTTGCGATTGTTTGTGCTACATATCTAAAATATTTTTCTTGGGACATATTTATATACCCATACACAAATTGTTTCTTATGTGGCAACTCTATCACTAACCCATATATTTACGTATACTCCCAAAGAAGGTCTTCATCCCACTATTTTGTCATAGTTAGCTCTTTTCTCTTGACTGGCAGTGGCATAACTATTTTTGCTGCTGCCACAATTTACAAAAAGTACAGCTAAAAGGGACCAATGCAAAAAATGTGTCATTTTATTTTAGAATTTTCAATTCAACTCAACTCAATTCACTTAAATTCAGTTGCAAACTTTTCAAGTTGCATCCAATTGAATTTTAATGCGATGTTTTTTTTTTTTAGTTTTGGGAATAAAATCTGCTGCAATAGAGAGATAAAAGTGATGTACAAGTGTTGTCATTTAGTTTGTTGGGGTTTCTGGTTTGTGTACACTTTTGCGTTCGCAAGTGTTAGAAGTTTAAAATATAGGGTATTTTTTATAGTTGTTAGATTTCTATATTAGTAACATTATTTTTGGTGCCAAACAATTTAAGGGACTTCTTGAGCTTCTAAATTGTAGGAATTTAGTAAATTCAGAAAAATTTTATTTTAAGAATCAATGAAAATTCACATAATTTTTTTTTTAATTACTTCGCCAATATCGCTTGAATTGTCACCACCGAATTATTTCTAGTGGAAGCGTGTGTATTTTCTGACCAATTATTATTGGTGCTTTTAAAAGCTCGTATAATTTCGCAAATTAATACTCAATTGCTAGAAAAATAGTTCTGAAATTTGACTTTTAGACAACGCTAAATATTAGTCAATTACGTCGCACATCAGCTTAAAAACATATTCTTATGCTGAAAAGCATAAAATTATCCTGCTAACAGTTCCAAAAATTGAGTAGTTTTAAAACTTTTTTGTACTTGATTTCAAATCAAAACAACGATTGTCTTAAAAAAACACCCTATAAATGTCAGAACCCCAGAGTAGCTGTGCGTGCAGAAGTGGCAGCGACATTTACATTTAGTGCAAAATTTAATTGCAGCACTTGAGTTTTTGCTTGCGATTTTATTAAATAATTTTGAGATATGTAACTAAATTTGATTTGTATTGAAAGTAAATATTTTAAAGCAAAGATTTTGTCAGAAAATAAACCCTTAAAAACTATGCTTCGATTTCGAAAACAATTTATACTTAATACTTAATATAAAATAATGAAAAAAAAAAAAAAATAGTATATTATACAAAAATCAAAATTGCGCCCCCGGGTGGGCTCGAACCACCAACCTTTCGGTTAACAGCCGAACGCGCTAGCCAATTGCGCCACGGAGGCATATCAGCAGCGGAGGTAAAGTGCTAATCAGTGCATTTAATAGGTACTTTAACCCTTATTTAGCAATAAATATTGGTTTTACAATGATGTTTTATGTGATCTATCAATGATTCCAAAAATATTGTGAGCTTCAATTAAGCACTAAAATTACTTTTTTGTTAAATAATTCAAAATATATATTTAAAGTACATAATTATTGAAGTCTTAATTTTCGACCAAAAACTATTGCCATATTTATTTTAAATTTGATTAGCTCAACAATGACTTAAGTCATTTGATAAAGCATTTTCCATTTAATTAAGAAAACTGAAAAAACTTCACAAAACAATGTAACCAATTTATACATTTCTTATGCCAACATGACTTTGTTTTCTTTTAATAAAGTCAGCACAATACACAAGGTCTTCCTCTCTTGCAGTTAATTATGTTATAGAATACTTAAATTTTCATTAATATTAATATTTTTAACCCTAATTTGTTATCGTTAAATTACAATCGACCCTTTTCCATTACACAAAAGGAAAACATTTTATATTGCATAACCAAAAATACCCCAAGCAATGTCTAGAAAGACAGACTTTTGCGATAAATTTTATCTTGAAGACACATCTTTTACATAAATGCCAAACAAAAGCAACCCAAAATATATATGCAAGCAGAAGAAACAATTCAAGTTCTGAAGAAATAATAAAAAGGAAAATCAACAATTGAAAATTGATTGTAAATTGTGGGTAAAATCGGAAGAGATTAAAACTTGAATGCAAAACTATAATCAAATTTTTGTTAGATCCCAAGGGTAAAAGGTAGGAAATGAAAAGTGGGCTGATTATAAATTGAACGAAGAAATATAAAAGGAAAAGCAACAAATTAAAAAAAAAAAGGAAAATTAAATGAATTTTTCTGTAACAACGTTTGAAAAGTTGGCAAAAGCAGCAGGTGAAACTTAACGACGTTAAAAAAAACTTCAATTGTATCGATAGTTTGAGCAGAAGCAAAATCTATTGAGTCTTAATCAGTAGCATTAACGATACTCTGCCAGAAATTGAAGTACTGCCGGTGCAAAAAAAATGCCGAATTGTTCAATGTGAGGTTTTTCAAAAATTAAAAAAAACTTTTTTAAATAGTAATTCCTGTAGGTAGTGGCAAAAATCAACATAGCATATTAAAATTTCAACAAAAACATTTCTGAAAAGAGTTGCTATCATAAAATCGAAACTTTTGATATGAACCGACCACTTGTTAAAAATTCTTTGATTCTAAAACTTTAGCAAAAAAAGATTTAAGGAAACATTTTTGTCATTATTACATATACTACCTTTGGAAATTTTATTAAGGCCTGATTACCAGTTAATAACATTTTGACTTTATCGCGAGTTTCCGTTAAGAAAATGGCCCAAAAACTAAAAAGAGTGAAATCATTAAAAACTGTTTAAAAGAAAATAACGTCCAATATCCAGAAGACTTATGTGAAAACTTTTCGTAATTTTAGTTTTCAAATTTTTATTATCTTTTCGTTACTGGAAAATTGTTCATCTCAAGGAAAATTTTGTGAGAAAAATTATTCATAAATAAAATAAGAACTCGAAGATTGTAATATCTTATTTTTCAGCACTTTCTTTATAAAAGGACGGCTGCTTTACTTTTTGATATGAATTATCTTTTAAGAAAATTTTTTGTGTAATTTATTTTCTGACTATAACAATTTTCATTAAACTCAAAAAAAAATAGAAACTCAAATTTATTTAAAAAAAAAGAAAAAACTTAAATCAAAGTTACTCAAATACAAAAAGAACTAAAGAAAATATTGCAACAAAAAACTGAACAGCAACCTGACTGTAAATTAGTTCAGGTATTCTGGATTATGATAAAATTCGGATCAGATATTCTTTAATACGGCCGTCTGATCATTTCCTGATCAGGGTGCAGTACGATATTCCTTGATCCGGTTATTTAATATGTTCTTCAACAGCATACAACACTCAAAACCTCACTACGGTCCCAGATCAACAGTTTTATAAAGTATTTAGTATCAGATCGAATCCAGAACTAATTTCAAGACAATCAACCCTATCATCAATATCCGGAGGAAAACGATTCTCTCGGAATTTTTTGTTTCTTGAGAGGAGTATTTTGCTATCATAAATAATTGAGGAATGGAAAACTTCATATCCAGTCAGTGCTGCCAAAATATTTCCAATTAAGTACTTCCATTCAGTCCAAAATCACAGTTGCATTTTTCATATTTGACATTAGCTTATCAGTAATTTTTCATATTTGACATTAGCTAATCTGTCAACTGAACAATTTTATAAATAAAAAAGGAATTGCATTTACCTATATTACAAAAAAAAAAAAAAAATCACCTAAAGTATAGTATAGCATAGCTTGATAGTTTGCCATCTACTTCTTTTCATGAAGATATTTACTGTATCCGAATTGGAATCCATGTACTGGACCAATATCAATAATTGATCTTTATTTGTGATCTTGTAAATATGTTAAAAAAAACTTTTTATCAAATAAAATTACAAAATATTGAATCGCATTGAATCTTTCCTCATTAAATTTCTCGCCAAAAAGTTAGGGAACAAAATTTGCGTGAAACGTCAAAAAATGTTCCCCAAAAAAGTATTGCCGATAACCTCATTTTCCAAGGAATTTGCTCCCATTCCCCAAAAATCTTCCACGATCGCAAAACAGGGGATTGGAGAAAAAATCCGAAGGAATGTTTATTCATGATGGGGGTGAATATCTTGCCTAAGTTTTTATGCATTGTTTCTTAAGGAAAAATCTACTTAAAGCTAAAATTAAAAAATAACACAAATATTAGTCTTACTAATTCCAATTTTGATTTTCATGCTTAGGCAATTTCATATTTTTGCTTATGCCAAATCTTTACTGCATCTCTTTATAAATTATGTTTTTTTTTTCGATTAGAATGTCATACTGCTATCTGTGATGTATTAAATGACTACAGGTTAAGTAACATCAGGTCTCTAGAGTTGTCAGTTTGATATAATACGCAAATTGCTTCATTAGGAAGCTTCTTCATTATTCTGATTAAGTCGTGCGTTATGTGAATGGAACATTTGTGGGTGTTTTTTTGTTTGTTTTTTAAAAAAACGAAATTTTTACATTACAATAAAAAGAAATATGAAATGAAATGTAAAAAGATCTTATGAAATTTAATTTTAAAATAAAAATGCATCAAAAAATTGTCAAAATTTTCATTGAACTCTGTCAAAAATTTGAATACAATTCACACAATTTCTTTCGCCATTTGGTCGAAATGCATAATCCTCACAAAGATTTATATCTGATGATTGTAAAATGAATTTACTAACTCTATGAAGCAGTAAGAAGTATAAATATTCAATGCAATAACGCTGGATTAAACAAATGGAATTTTCTGTCACACAAAAGTCCTTGACAATGATTTTGTATGAGTGATGTTGCACACAATGAAAGCCAAACTTTCAAATGCAATTCTTATCTGCTGTGCAGCAGGCAGACTGCTGAAAATTTCCATTTACAAAATTGCAGAAGAGACGAAAAATTTTCGATTACCTTAAGTCAACAGAGTGTGTTGCCTGGTATAACATTTGCTTAAATATTTGAACCAGTAATTGAAGGTTACACGAGTCACTTCTGTGCAGTACACTTTATGCAACTCGTGCATTGTTTTAAGGTGTTTACTCTTACATGCAAACACTTTTGTGCATCATTGGCTATTTTTTGCTATGGGGCATTTAAGGATATTAATTGAAAAATTTTTCAGGAAAAATCTTGTGGCTATGGGTAAAATCATTTTAAGGTTTTTTTCTTGAAAAGTAAAAAAAATTGTGTCCTCTACGAAGCGGTTCTAACGTTTGCGATAACATTTTTATGATATGTTTAAGAAATTGTTGATTCAAGCTCGAAGAGGTTATATTTACTTGATTTTTTTCTCATGTGCAATTTTTAATGTTGCAATATCGTTCAATCTTTTAAGTGTTGCACAATATTTTATGCACAATAAAAAACACTTTACTATGCTTTACCATATATCATCTGCTGCCACAAACTTGTCATCATTAAAAAATGCTCACATAAAACATTTCTTTGGAAACAATATGCCGCCAAACTTTTTTTTATTAATACTGTCAGCATTTTATAAGATGAGCATTTTTCAATATGACAAATAGAAAATAAATAAATTAATTAGAACACTGCTGATTTATGATGACTTCACTACCATGTTTTATTTGATTTGAAAGTGTTTTTCCATTTAGTTTTTTGAAAACAAACAAAACAAATGTTTTTGTTTATCTTAAAATTTATTAGGTCATCTTTTGTGTGCCGCCCAGCATGTCTGCAGGTTGTGTAAGCACATCAAACGACATACAGTTTTTAAAGTGTTGATAAAAATAAATTTTACAATAAACAAAAAGCGCACATTTTTTTTTTTTTGACTCAAACAATATTTTTTTAATATTTCTGCTCTTCTTAATTTTCGTTAATTTTCTTCCACTGTGCCACCAATATAATGTGAGGGTTAGGGGCCAAGTGGCACTAATGGCTAGCTAATGTGTTTGTCAAATTGTTATGGAAAATTTAAGCAAATGTACGGCTGACTACTGATGCTGCATTCTGTTGAGGGAACCCATTTCATTTTAAAATAAATTAAATTTTCTCAAAAACACTTGTATCCCTTGACACCTAACAGCGAACATTGCTTTTCTAGAAATAGCCCTTCTCGCATTTCCTCAATTACGTGCATTCTTTTGCCTTATCACAGTTCTCAACAACTGTTTGATTACAAGAACCTTGAGAAGAATGAAAAAGAAAAGAAGCCGCAGTAACGATAACAATTGCATTAGCAAGAAAAAAATATCGCTGTGCATGTGGAAATATTTATACAACTGGATGCGAGCGAGCAATATGGCGCCGTGGCTTAGTTGGTTAAAGCGCCTGTCTAGTAAACAGGAGATCGTGAGTTCGAATCTCGCCGGGGCCTAGCAATTTTAGGTTGCATTTTCTATTTTTTTTTTTAAATTCTATCTATTTTTCTTAAAATTTTTTTAAAGCAATCAATTTAAAAAAAAAATTGCAATTAAAAATTAAGTCACTTCAAACACTCTTTCAATAGCTTTATAGTAAAAATTTGAAAATAACGTGCTTATAGTAGCAAATGAAACATAAACAATAATATGGAGCAGTGGTGGGCATGGAAATCTAACAAAAGGGCTAAACAACAACATCAACCAACAACAAACAAAGTCCTTAAGTTTTTTTGCTGTCATTTTCAAATCCGCCAATAGCACGAAAAGAACCCAAATTGCACTACAAACAAAAACAATTACTACATTCGTCAATACACAATGTGGCGCCGTCACTTAAGCCTTTGTGTTTTTGTTTTCATTTGAATTCTGCTAATTTTTTTCGCTTCCTTGTGCATCGAATAACGGTGCGTGAAATGAGGGCGGATAGGGACACTTCGTGCCCACCACTGATGTAAATAGATAAAACCTTAGAAAAAACAACAAATGTTGTAAATAAGAAATCGGAAAAGAAATTGAACAAAAAACATAATATTTTGAAGCTATTGTTCGTATGGGAGGTGCCACACCTTATCATTTGAAACATGTTTTTCTGCTACTTGACCGAACAAATATTTATTTGTGTGCAGTTTGGTTTCATAGCTACTAAGTTTAACGTTTTAATTGCTACTTTTAATGGGAGGTGCCACGCCTTCTTGTCGAAATTTAATCAATTCTAGATCAGAGCTTTTCCGAATAGTTACTGGATTAAGAATAAAATTTGGTTGCCCCATCTTCAGTAAAACGTTTGAAAGATTTTATTTATGTACCACGTACCGCGCCCTCTTTTCAAAATGTTATCACTTTATTCTGGTGCTAGGCTGAAGCATATTATTATTTGTAATAATATAATAATATATATTTATTTGTTGCATTACCTTAAATAACGTACAAGGTTTTAAAAATTTTGTTTCTTTGGAAGGTGTCACACCTACCTGCAGAAGTTTACCTAATCCTTGTCCAGAGCTTTTGCAAATCGTTTTTACTGCTTGTGTGAAATTTGGTATTAATAACTTAAATAATTCTCTTAGTTTGGCGTTTGCAAGAGTTTGCTTGAATGGGAGGTGCCACAACCTTCTCTCGAAATTCAATAACTTTTTGTTTAAAGCATGTCCTAGATATTTTTTGTATTTGTCAGAAATTTGGTTACATTTTATCAATCAATTATCTTGAAATGAATTGCTGATTATAGATTTCACCTCAAAAAATCGTGAAGTTTTTAATATACGTTTCGAATTAAAACAAAATAAGTTGTAGCTTATATAATTACCGTTAAGGTTACTTAAATAAATTCCGTAGTCCAAACGAAATTTATTGCAAATAATGTTAAGTCACCTTCTCCGAAAAAGACAAAAAAATCGGTCGATTTCTGGAAAACCTAACCTGAGGTAATTTTTAAAAGTTAGTTCTGAAGATCAGAGGACTATACCACATACGAATTTTATGAAAAACTCCGGGGCATTTTTGAATAGTGTGATTTAGAGAGCAGGCGTAATAAGTGATAAGAGGACAAATTTTTTTCTATATAATAAGACATCTAACATGTGGAGCAATTTTGACACCAAATTCATTTTCAGCATACCGAAAAAAACATACGGTAAGGGGACGTTCATAAATTACGTGAGTCAAAATATGGGGGAAGGGGTCCAGAAAAATCTCACCAAATCTCACAAAGGGGGAGAGGGGGTCAATAAAAATTTCACGTCAACTTTTTAATGCAGTGACTATACATTATTATAGCAGATTACATTTTAAAATTATAAGGCTAGTCTCAAGAGAGGGGGTCCCATCAGAGCTTACCAAATCTCACCAAGGGAGGGGGGTTCTGAATTTTCAAAAGAACACCTCACGTAATTAATGGACGGCCCCTATGATACTCCATTTTTCAACTTCAAAAATTTTTTTTTTTGTGTACCTTTGTAATCATATATTTCTTTCGCTTATTCCTAATATAATATTCCTTATTTATTGAAAAAAAAAAAGATTTGATTTGATATTATCTACTCTTTTGATGAAGTTTCACCACTCGTCGTATGTGTATCTTCGAAATATTTTTAGCTTGCGGACAATTTTATTTAATTTTTTTTTGTCAAGAAAATAATATCCTTCCTATAGTGTTGCATGCCTGCAGAAGTATGTGTAAGAACGCCCAGCAAACAAAAACTTGCAAACTTATTGAGAACTTTCATTCGGTATAATATTCAAGAATAATGTGTATAATATGTCTTTAAAATTTTCGGATTAAGATGCAACATATAATATTGTAAGCATTTTATCGATTAAAACTACGCAATAATAAAGATTGAAAATTTTCAACAGACAACACCAGAAACTTCAACGCAATTTAGTTTCTTTAGCTTAGTGGGTTCAATTATTGCTGGCGCCTTTGCTGCAGCGCATGTGTTGGCATGCACAAGTTTTAAATTTTTAGTATAAAAAAATTCAATTAATTTGCTTGCGATTTTTGTGTTTTCTTTTGCCAAGCTGTCTCGTATGTACGTAGCTATCTATGTATGTATTGTATATACATTTCTAAAATGTGGCAACACTCTACAAATATTTACTTTCTCTGCTGACTGCAGGAATAAGCTAGAGTAGAGCATAAAATGGTTGGCGCAAATAACGTAAATACTCCTTAAGCTTAAGAAATGTCAGTAAGTGTGTCATAAGGCAACAAGAAAACACTAAATATTTAAACAGCTAACTGATGAAAAGATACTGTCAAAATAAATAAAATGGCATAAGAAAGAAAATGAAAATATGTTAGAAAATAAATAAACAATTCAGTAGAAAAATATATAATAAAGAGGTTAAGTTAAGTAAATAAGCAAAAGTTTTTAATATCAATCAAGTAAAGTTGTGGCGTTAAAATTACCACGAATAAAGGGTGTGTGTTATCTTTTGCTGTGCTAAAAGTTACATAACTTATGATCAATTAAATTGCGCAGAAAATTCTTAAAGTTTACTTGAAAGGTTATATTTGTTAATGGTTTTATGTGAATGATGTGTTGGAAATACTGTGCTGTGCTAAGTGTAAAAACATTCATCACTTATTTGTTTTAAGTCAATAATTATAGTTAAAAATATTTTAATTGCTTCTCAAATACATAGTTTAAAAAGTGCCACGCCCTTTTTCTAACTTGCTCACTCCTGCTCATACTAATTTGTAGCCGTTCTTAATTTTGAGCATTTACTTTGATGGCTTCTTCAATATAACTTTTTGAATTTCTTTAGAGTTGGGTTGCTAATTACATTGTTGATGTATGGGAGGTGCTCCGTTGTTTTATGAAAATCTGCCTATTTTTTCGAAAGTGCATCTTAGCAAACTGTATGCAGCTATTCCTCTGCTTAACTGTCACTAATGGGTCCTTGCGTGAAATTTGTCCATAGAGTCCAGCCTCAACCAATCTACAAGTGACAGTTTGCTTGGATATTTGCGCATCATATTGATCAATTATTTCGCGTTAGAGGTCTGTAGCAGTCTTATGAGGATCCAATTTTGCCCTGCGCACAATCTGGCGATCCCTGTACCCAGTAGTCTTACGAGGTCTCTTTTTGCGAGGAACATTTTTTGCTGTGTCATACTTATTGAAATGATCAAGAGCATTGAATACCATCTTTTTGGAGTAATTAAGCTGTGCTGCCAGCGCCTGATATCTCATGGCCGTCTTTCGAAGCTCAACAATTGACTTACGCGTGGCGTTGGCTACAGCTCATGATTAAGGATACGCTTATTAGCAAATTCGGTCAAAAACTGTTCTAAAAGCAATGACAAGTTCACAATATCGTTTTTGGAATCTTTTATGAAGTTTTTTTTTGTTTTTTTGCAAATCATTTTTTTGTTTCCAATTAGTTGACTCAGTCAAATCTGAGGTTTGAGCAGAAAATCTCTCATAAAACTTTTTATGCTATGAATTTCATTTCAATTATGTGCTTTTTTAAGCTTATATGTTTCACATTTATACTATCTATAAGTTTTTTGGAACACATAGAAAAATAAATGAGAAAAACTACCAATAATACAACGAAAGATTTCGTTTCCAATTAGTTGACAACAGCTGTATATCTTTCCCTACTCAATAGAAAGAAGCAAAGAAATTTTTCTCTTAATTTTTTTATCTTCTATAGAGTAATAGGTATAGGGTTCTCTGAGTTAAGCCTGAAAATTGGTCAAAGTTAACATTTTTTTTTTTTATTTGTGTTTTTGGAACAAAATTTAATAATAACAATATTTTTGTACAGAGCTTCTTGTTCAATACTTTTAGTGCAAAAAACAACAAAAAAATTACAAGCGCAAAATGCATTAAAATGGGCAACGAGCTGCTTATACTAGTTTCAATGACCGCTACGTCATATCATCAGTAAGCTTTGTTAGCCCAAAGCAAAGTTAGCAAAGCTTACTGATGATATGACGTAGCGGTCATTGAAACTAGTATAAGCAGCTCGTTGCCCATTTTAATGCATTTTGCGCTTGTAATTTTTTTGTTGTTTTTTGCACTAAAAGTACTGAACAAGAAGCTCTGTACAAAAATATTGTTAACATTTTTTATTTATATCAAAATTAATAAAATGGAACCTCAATGCTATGTTTTTCTGAATTTTTGGCAAATGTTATTTCTGCTTAAAGTTTTTCAAAATTTCAAATTTAATAAAGGTTATTAATTTCTTATTTTATAGCTTTTTATATGTTTTTTTTTTTTTTGCGAAAAAAATTAAAGTGAAAACTTTAGATGTGTAAAATTTGATGTTTGACAAGTTTCAAGTTTAACTCGATACATTACTTACCCCATAGGCCTATGGAAGATAAAACATTCAAGGTATTATTTATCACAATAACAAATTATTTCAAGTATTTTATATTTCAACAATTTTTTCGTCGAGTGAATAATTACTGCGATAAAAAATATTTTAAAAATGAGTCCTTTTATTTGTCAAACATTTCGAAGAATTATAGCGCAAAAATGGTTTGACTTATGCCTAAACGAATTATGGTAAATCAACTAGTAGCTAAATTTTGTCCACAAAAAGGACGTCTTTAATATCGGATGCCTCAAAGTTCAACTATTTTCATTTTGGCAACATATATACTGCTCAAAGCCTACAGGGTTACCAAGTTGAAAACAATGAAATAAAGGCCCTCCCAAAAAAATAATTTTTCCTGAGAAAGGTTTTTTTTTGTTAACCCTTTTTTTTGCGCCAATTTAAATTAAATTATAACAAATAAAATATTAAATTTTAGTATATATAACAAAAACCATACAATTAACAACTTCTTCAATTCGTACAAGACCCCTGGCTCTACTTAACGGCTGGTCATATGGCAAGCCTGAACTTCGGCACATAAATCAAACAAAAAAATGCCTTAAGTTTCAATTTTACTCTTTTGGAATAGTAATAAATTTATTGCCATGAGGATTCAACAATTTTCCAAAAGTTAGCTGTGTTATTTTTTGTTCAATTTTTCTGTAATATTTAAATTTTAATTTTTTTTAAACTATATTACGTAAAGTGCCAATAGCCAAGTGTGCATTTCATTTAAAATTTTCAATTAAAATTATTTGCGCATTCAATTTTAATGCTTAATTGTTGGTATTAACGCTACAGCTGCCAGCTCGTATACACCAACCAACTCACTAAATTACTGATGTGTTTGTTTTGGTTTAATTTACCAAATACATGAACACAAAGCCATCCACCCGCCAATAACAAGAAATGCGCAAAAAATTAAAAAAAAAAAATCCTGCAGTAAAAAAGGATGCTGCTTAATTAACGTCGTTAAAAGCGTTGCCAGCTAACAGAGCGGCGACCAAAAGGAACAACAGCAACAACAAAAAAAAAAAAGAAAGTTCGTAATTAAAAATGTATTAAAAACTAAAACGAGAAATATCCATCGACACACCAGCGATATCAAAGTCATCGAAACGGACGTTGGAGGAAATATTTGCGAATGAAAAGCGTAAAAACGCGCAATAAGAGAGCAGCATTGGAAAAGATGAAAATAAAAAGCTTCAAACTGATGGCAACACGCTAGAGCTAGAAATTGATAGCGCATGCTGAATATTTAAAAATTTCACACAGCGCACAGTGGGGAAGAACAAGAACCTAAATATTTTTTTGTGACTGTGTTGAATCTAATTATAAATCATCAGGAAAAGAGATGGGGTGGATTGTTGAACACAGAACTCGGACTTGTTGCCATAAGGTTTACAGGAACACAAACAAGTTTTCAGAGAAATATTTTGAATCCCACAAAGGAGACTCATGCGAAATAAAAATATGGAGTACTTTTAAATGAATTTATAGATGTTAGCGAGGATTAATATTGTTTATTGCTTCAGACACAAAAACACTTAGACATGAAAAGACTTTGAAAAGAATCATAAAACAGCCTATAACCATAACAATAACCGGTTATTTGACCGTTATCTCGATACGCTGATGATGTGTAGGTCAAAATCTGATGGCAGATTTAAGTCAGGCCTTGATGATACTAATGTTAAAAGCAAAATTAGTGGTTCTATAAGAAAAAGTTTAATAAAACAAAAAACTAAGCTAAAAAATTAATCTTTTGAACTCAAAGTTTTTTTAGGATACAAAAAACCTCGAAATTGTCGGGTTTAGTTTTTGCCAATTTTTTTTTCAAGTTTCTTGAAATTATGAATCAATAATAAACCATTAAAAATAAATGTTATAATGAAATTCGTCTAAGCCGTAGTGTTTCTTATCGTATGTAGTTTTGTACAGCTTGCACTAATTTTCCCCACAGTGCAGTGTTAGACTATGGAACAATCTATGCATGTGCACATTTGTTGTGCAAGCACATTAAAGAAAAGTGCCTGTAAATATGATGCATTTCTTTCTCTCTCTATCTTTCTCTTAAGTTATTTAATTTCTATATTGCTTTTGCGCTTAATAGTATACAATACAAAATGTTTTAAAATTAAAATGTTATAGGACTTAACTTAATTTACATTATTATCATCATACTCCCATCAATTATTTTCATGGTAGCTATGACAACATTAAATAACAAAATGATTATAATTAAAATTTTTCATAGCATAGTTTTAGATATCCATTTTCATTATAGGTGTAATTGCTATAAGCAATAGATAAAGTGAACTTGAGATGAGTCTATAAAAATATTGTTCTTTGAGTTGTAGGACATAGAAAAGGAAAAAAACATTTTGTGTATATTTTTACATGTTACTTCTGAAATTATGCTAAGTAATTTAATTATTTCGTTATATATCCTTTATTTTTTTCCTTAACTAAGAGCTGTTGCACAAAATTTGAATATAAAGCAAGCAAAAACAATGAAATAATTTTTACCAAAATGTTTCCTTTTTTCTACTATATATCGCTTAAAAATATGGTACTGTTCAACTGAAATTTTTAGAATTCAATTAAGCAACATTGGCGTACTGTTTCTTCTTGTTTTGTACACATGCGCCTGTAGGTATGCTGTAGTATAATAAAGTTAAAATTGTAAAAAACTAATTGAATTTTGTCGATTATTCGATTGTGCACATATGTGGCTTTTTGTTGTGCACATGTGCCAAATTAAATTTGTAATTTTACTATGCTGTGTACATTTGTTAACAGGGTAATTTAGGAAAGAAAAATGCGTATTTTTCTGCCACAAAAAGAAACAACTGGTTCCTATTAAAAACGAAAAAAAAAGGGGAAAATAATTTTTACCAAAAAATTACAGAAAAACCAAATAAAATTTCTGAAAGCTTAAGCGCAATTTGTGTAACGCGGCGTATGAGTAACATTTTAATATATCAACTTTTTACATTTGTAAATTTCAAGACAATTTATAGCAATGTCTCAAAAACATTTCTAAAAGTAGAGCTGTTTAAAATAAAAATAATCTTTCTTCAAAAATATATAATACAATTTTGGTTCGCTATCTCCAATAAGCAGCGATCGAAGCTGCTTGTAACAGAACTAGGTAAGAAGCGTGGCAGTATCAATAAATCAGCAATTTCAAAAACCGATTTTTTGAAAAATTTGTGACAATTTATTAAAATTTCATAAGAGTCAACGAAAACATTTCTGATTTGCTTACTGACAATTTATTTTGTATTTTTACATGCGAGCTGTCCTGAAACATTAAAATCAAACACAATGACATGCTGCGTAGAAAAATAAATATTGAAAATGGGACAAGAATCAGCTTCTCTCCTCTTTGAAACTTGATATTGTTTGTTAAATTTATTTTGAATTTTCACAAATAAACAAATTTTATTTTCATATTCGGATATTTTGTTTTATTTTTAGTTAGTCTTAGAGTTTGTCACATTTTTAATATTTATTCACTAAATGCCTCAATGGAATTTTTTTGTTTGAAAACAAATGAAACATTTCCGCTAACTCGAATTTTTTTAAGAGAACTTCAATGGTTTGTCATATTGCCACAAATGTTTTTGGTTAACTTTTTAGTGCATAACGCTCAACATGACGTATGAGCAATATTTTTTGTTACACAATCCAAGAAAACTTTTTTTAATATAGATTTTTCTAAAACATTATCTCAAGTTCGATGCGATTCAGAAACAATCTTTAAGAATTCTTTCATAAGCCATTATGTGTGCAGCAATAATTTTTGCAATTAATAACTGGCCGCAACAAACTCTCTTGCCAGCAAGTTAATTTATTGCATTTTTTTATTATCTAATAAAATAGTAATATCACAATTTTAATTGAAAAGTTGTCACGTTTAGTGCAACATGTATTTCTCTTTAATTAAAAACCGAAAGTCAATGCATTTGACCCACATTTAAGTGGTCGAAACACGTTCCGTGCAAACAATTAAAACTGAAATTTTAACAAGCAAAGAAAAATATTAATGTTTATTCATAAAATTATATAAAATCGATAATTAAAAATTGCATTTAAAAAAAAAAAAGAAAAAACAACAAGTCGCCAACTAACTAACACAATTTAGTCACAACAATTATGGCGCGCACGTTGAGACATCATGCGTTGTGTTGGCGCGCGTAATGGCTAATAACCATACCAATGATAACTAACCATGTGCGAGTTCTCCTCATATTGTTGTATTTTTCTAAAAGCATGTTGGTATTTGAAATTCAATCGGAAAATTCCTCTATTGTTTTTGCAAAAAATGATGGACAGTGATTGTGTAAATATTTTTCAAGACAGAAATAATAAGAATGTTACATATTGTGTACACATCATTCTAAGAATATAAATACAAATACCAGCATGTCGCTTTTCTGGCGTTGATTTGTCGTATATGAAAAAGAAATGCAAATATTATGGAATTTCTTGCTGATGATGATGCTGTTATAGATTGCGATAGTTGTGTATCTTGTGAGAAGTTTTTCATATTTTTGTTTTTAAATTTTATTCTTGAAATCGATACTTATTTGCCTGTCATAGCTGTATTACGCGTATTTTATTGGATACATTATGATGTGCTTGCCTTCATCTAGCTGTCAATCGAGCCATCATCAAATTTTAAATATAAATTTCAAGGTTATATTTCCAGCGTAAGTATTTCGGAACTTTTTGCGGGTAATATTAAAGCAATTGACATAAAAAGGTAAGCTCTTTGATTTGTAATGTCAATATGAGGCAAGAAAAATGCATGAAAAAGTGGCTACGGCAATTCGAAAGTAAAACAATTGTGGCAAGACTAAGGATAAATCTTAGAATGAACCCACTTTAAAGATCAAATTAACTAGCTTATTGTTAGACAGCTTCTGAGAAATAAAAAAAATCTTCGGAAAAATCTCGTAGAAAAAACATCAACTTTAACACAAAATTAAGTTCAAAAAACGTACCAAATCTGCATTTATTATTTAAAGAATCAAAAAATAAAGCGTTAAATTTCCACACATTAAATCAAATGACTTAATAAATTGCAAATTCATCTCACTTTACACAACAAAAGTTGAACGTTGTTAGCAGCATTGCGTAATTTACCGCATTGCTTGACTTGCAGCACAAGAGTTCTAGTGCCTGCTCTAAATGAATCACTTGACACTCAATGTTGCTGATGCTGCAGTTGAAGAATCACAATGCAAACTACTCAAAAGATGCAATTTTTTTTTCTAAATGCTTGCAACAACTCTGCTGTCTGTCTAAGCGCTAATTTTAAAAGGGTTAGTGGAGCGTGTTCTTGGGCACATGATGATGATTATATCCATTGTGACACAGAGACGAAGCATAGCTGTCTAGCTGTCCAACGGTCATGCTTATATATTTGATACATGTGTATGTTAGACTGGTTCAAAATCATTGGGAAAATTAGAGGACAACCACAAAAAGAAAGTTTCTTGATGCGCAAAGCTTTTCAGAAACTTTGGTTCCTAAAACTGACAAAAAATTTAAAGAAGAAATTAATAATAATAAATGTAACACAGGGCAACATTGGTTTTATCAATGGTCGGTTTGCGGAGAGAATAGAGCACTGATTTCGAAAAAACATTTTAGAAAAATGTTCTTACTCTTAGATCTTCTAGGAAATATTAATCAAAAACTGATTTGGTTTCGTTTTATGTAAAAAATGAAGACATTTATGTTGCTCAACACAAAATAAATTAACAAAAAGGAATGGCTCAAGTATTGCCAAGACATTTTTCAAATTATGAAAAAAATGTTGGCTAATTTTCCTGAAAATTGGTACTGATTTGTTTATTTCATAGTAACATGGATTGAGTTACGAGACAAAAATGCAATACATAGCATGGTTTTGCTCTCTGTGATGGTTATCAAAAGTCATAATCGTAATAAGGAGCAAAAATGCTTTTCCTTAGAGTAAGCAATCGCAGAAGTTGTAAAATTGGGGCTAGTGCAGTTTTTTTTTTTGTACATAGTACATTTTCGTCGTGAAAAATCGTTTTCAGCACATTCGATAAGATTTTAAGTACGTTCGGTACATTTTCCTCATTTTCAGTATATTTTCGGTACAGTTTTAGTTCATTAAGGCTCCATTATATTAGAAAATTTAGCTAAAATATGTATAAGAAAACCTGGATTTAACTTTCCTGACATTGTTTTTAGTAAAAAACTTTAAGTTTTTTTTTCCGAACTTTAGTAATTTTAAATTACGTTTTGATGTTCATGGCGAAAAAGTACGTTTCACCATCTAAATAACATATTTCAAGTTTCGAATCAGTACATTTCCACAAAACCCAAATGACATCGCTAAACTGAAAGTTTTTATTTTTTAAGCTTTAAATTTTTAAAAATTCAAAGTTTTTATAAAGTCGCACATATCTAGTCTTAAATTTTTTTTTTTTTTTTTTGAAACAGTCCAATGTAAATGCACATAAGTGACAAAAGTGAGTTGCTAAATTTCGTTGGATTTTTTTTTTTGCCATAAAATTCCCTCATGTGACACAGTTGCATGTTTTCACTGCACAGATCGTACGCAATAGAAATAGAAAAGATTAAAAAATCAATTTAAAAGTGCACAAAATTGTGCATGCGCAGTTTCGAAAGTTATACGAGATTTTATTTAATAAATCAGTTATCAAAGATTTATATTAAAACATTTTTTTTTTGACATTTCTTCATGTAAAAATTTGGAACATTATATTTTCAAATATAGAGACATAGACTATGTGCAACATGATATCAGTTTTTGATACAAAACAATGGCGCTAAGAAAATTTCTTTATATGAGGAATATATCACTAGTGATAAATCGCTAGCGGTTAATGATCTTTCACTGGCAATGTTATCTTGTAATATGCAACTCTTTTTTAAAATATGATCTAAGACTTTATTTTTTTTTTTTCAAGAAAATAAAATTATTTAATGAATTATTTTATTTATCATTAAATTATCATTAAAATCGTTTAAGTATTATGATTCATTTTAGACGAACATTTTTATAACTACTTTGGCACTTATTAAAAGACATATTTTAACCCATTCTGCTTCAAAGGGCAAACGCATGACCTTGCTTTCTATAGAAAACTGATATTGCATACGAAGAAAGATTTTTCAAATAATTCTGTTGTTTGTGTACATAATTTTCAAGATATTTTTTTGATAATATAATTCAACACATAAATGGATGAAAGTACCATGTAATATTTTTCTCAAGTTGAGTTCAATGCTATACATGGCGATGGTGAATGTCTAATCCACGTAGCTTTATTTTGAAGTTTAAAGATTTGTACACAGAAAAATGTTACGCTTCATAGTAAATATATGATATAAGAAAACTGTAAAGATTATTATTTTAAAGTCCCAATTTCCTCATATATTTTCATATATATTCTAAGAACTCAAGAATTTATGACTGCGATAGAGTCAATGGCACAAAATATGAATTACCTTACTAAGCTTAAAAATCAGAGCAAAAAAAAAGCCGGTCTAAAGCTAACCTCATTCACTCACTCATTGTCACAAAGATCACTGATGATTCCATTTAGCAATGGATGATATTGCGTTGATTTTTGTTCTTGTAACACACTTTACTGAAGAGTATGCTCAATGAAATAACTTAGATTGTTTTCTTTCCCGATACAGCACAAAAAAGGAGCAAAATATGACTTTTTGACTTTCTAAAAATGTGTAGAAAAATCTACTTTATTCGGATATCATCAGTTTCTTATTTAAAGTAAATGTTATGAAATTTGTGATAAAAAGTTAATTATATGCCCTGTGATCTTTCTGCAAAAAGCTCAAATAGCCATATATACATCAATTGAGCTGATTTATAATAAAATAGAACTAATTTATAAAATCAATTATTTTTTAAATGATGTACATACCAGTAAATAAGCTTATCACAGCTACATAATCATATCATAATCATTCAGTCATAAATTGTTGAGTCGCTGTAAATGAATAAAACAAGATAAATTATTAAAATATTCTGTTCTTTTACTAAACGTAATATCAACATTTTTAACAGCATGTCGAAATGTGAAATTTAAATTTAACGCCACAGGTGATGCCACGTTTGTTGCAACCATATTTTTTTTTGGCTTGCTGACCTAATTTAATATTGACAAATATTCTAAAAAAAAATAGTTTTTCGGTTGCGGCATACCAAAAGCGTTGAGGCATAACATTTTTCCACATGATTAATCAAATGTTTATATAAAATTGAAAAAAAATAATCATATGTGATGACAAATTTCATTTCACGGAGTATACCATAAACCGCAATAAACAAGATAAGCGTTAGAAAGAGAAAACCACATTTTCATATTTAGTACCAATATTTGGCTAGTTTAATAGTGAACACAAAGGGCAATAACTTTTGTTCTACGTTCAATATTTACACGCGCTAAAAGCATCAGTTTATATGGACTTTACACCGAAAATTTTTTTTCTTTTTGGGGGTGGATTGCGCCAAAACAAAAACAATATGGAAAAATAAAATTTTAATAGGGTGTTACAAACATGCAAAACATAAACAAAATAAGGCATGCATCAAAACAAAATCGACCCTGACCTCTTTTTGCGTATTAATTGAAAATAAATGCTAAAAATGTTTATAAATATCACAGCTACAACACATGCCATCTAATCGACTGCCTGTTATAAAGTGTGTGCTGTATTATAATTCTATCAACGTACTAAGTGCACGCAGCAGTGTCAAAATTTTAGTTTTTTGAACTTTTTTTGTTTACAGTGCAAACATTTCAATTGTGTGCTTATGTGTCTGTCCAGTGATTTCATCAACGACAGTTGCTATCGGCCACTTTCACACCATAAAAAAGTGAAAAAAATGTTTGGCAGTGTGGCAAAGTTTAATTTGATTTTATATATCATTTATTTTTGCTACTTTATATGCAAATGTACATAGCAGAAATCACGCCTGATATGCATGAAATCAATTCATTCTGCGATATTTTTTTTAAAATTTATTGTGTATATACATATGCTAATGGATTTGTGGCATTGTTTGATAATACAATAACGTGTTAAACAGTTAATAATAAAAATATTGATTTAATGTCAATATTCGCTGTTGTTCCTAGAACTTTTAAGTTTGAGCGTGCGACCAATTCAATATGGATTATTAGATTATTGAAGAGAAGACCGGTTTATTTTATATATTTACAACGATCGCAAACGAATGATAATAATCACATTTAAAGTTGCGTCTTGTAGTTGTCTAAGGTTGCCTTGAGTGCTTTCATCAAACGTTTCTTTACCAAATTTTGATACGCTAAATGAAATGGTTTCGGCCGAGCAGCATTTTATATCACTTCTGCAAGTGAACTTTCGCTTATAACAAGGAAAGTTTGCTATAAAAAAATATAAGGAAAACTATCAAAATTGATTTAAAAAAAATTGTTTTCATTTTCAAAACTGTCATCGATACTATTCTATTAATAGCACATTTTTAAGAACGTACGTAAAAGATAGAGTTTGTTATCCGATGATTTCAAAAACTATTGCATAATTTCTAAAAATAAAACTTTCAATTTATTGCATATAAAATTCTAGCGTAAAGCAAGGACTGTCATATTTTATCTACGCAAATATAACGTTGTTCGAAATGTATCCCACTGTGCAAAAATACACGCAGCATGACTGCTTCTCAGAAAGCTGCACTTCATCAATATAGCATCAGCGCTTATGCCGAGTTTCGCTGATTTTCAACGCATGCCCACCTTTTCACCCGCTTTCCATTACGAAATCAAACCACAGCGCTATTTTTAAATGATTGTGCAATATATTTTTATGACATAGTTTGAATGTATGGCTCGTCAGAGTGCGTTGGTTTGCAGGAAAGAAAATTGGATTAAACGTGGCAGTGAGAATGTATAGCACATGTTGCGAATCTTGTTGGAGCAATCCAGGATGTTTTTTTTTTTCGTTAAAAAGTAAACGCAGACGATAGACAACGTCAAATAAGAAACACATACGTATGTATGTATAAATATATATTATCACAGACATAAGAACAGAAAAATAAAATCAGCAATGACTATGGATTAGGGTGACCCATGTCAAAATCATTAAATCGTTTCGAGTATAAAAAACAAAAATTTGAGAAACAATAGGGCACATTTCATTTAAAATGTCCGGTTTGTACTTTGGAGCATTCTGTATGCGACATTTGACTTTGTCTTTGTGGAAAAGTTAGAGCGATTAAAAAGCTTTCAAATGATTTACATATCAATGCTTTCGGATAGTGATAAGTCACTGATCATAGTTATATATCACTGGTGATAAAAAAAAATCACTTGTGATATAAAAATACCACTACATATTACTATCACTATATATTACTGGTTATATAAAAAATATCTCTAATGATACAAAAAAATATCACTGATGGCATAAAAAAGATCACTGATGATATAAAAAATATCACTGGTGATATATCACTGATGACATAAAAAAGATTACTGATGATATAAAAAATATCACTGGTGATATATCACTGATGACATAAAAAAGATCATTGATAATATAAAAAATATCACTGGTGATTTATAATTGATGACACAAAAAATAGCACTGATGATAAAAAAAATATTATGGTGATATATCACTGATGACATAAAAAAGATCACTGATGATATAAAAATTATCACTGGTGATTTATCATTGTTAACAGTGATATCTATAATTTCCATAAGTGTGTTCACTTAAAATATAAATTTTCATTTCAAAAATTGTAAAGAAGAAAATGTTTCTTAAGACTCAAAGAGATAAAATTTTATGTTTTGACTAATGTCACTGGTAATTTGGTATACCAACCCAAAAATGATGAGCGATTTAATGCTTCATGAAATTATGTGGTAAATTATGCAACCTTAATTTAAGCATGCGTCACAATAATACCAAGCTTCGAATGACTTTGGCAAATTCGTCACAAGTTTTCGTCACGTATTGAAAATTACTGTCAATTTTTTATTAAATTTCCATGAATATAATATAATTACGCACATTACAAGCATCTCATTCAATTCTTATGGTTTTGTCTGCAGTAAAAAATGTTCTTGTCTTGGCTCATAAAAACCAAGGAAGTTGTTAAAGGCCAACGCTGTTGGAAAAAGTCATATAAGTTTTTTATTCTTAATTTAAAAGTTTTGCAATTAATATAAACATTTTTAATTATATTATACAATAATTAATTGTTTTTTAACTTGGCATTGTGACAGTCTGCAACTGTTTTCAATTATGCTCAACGCCATAAGGTATGAGATATTCGTTTTTTTCGCATTTGAAAGCAAGTTAAGTTGGCTGGCTGCACGCTTTTTACGTCAATAAATTGGTACCACTTTGTACTTTGTCTTACTAAATACTTTACAACAAGTTAGTTTTTTAAATCCGCATTGTACAGACTCTAGAGTGTAGAATAAGTACTGTGCTGCTGCATGTGATAATTATATGTAAATTGATGTGAGTTTCATTGCGATGCATGTAGTCTTCTTATAAAAAAGTAGTTTTCTTAATAGTTTTAATAAGAATTTAGTTTAAGATGTGAACAATATGATTGTCATAAACAGATTGGCCACTTAGGGACTAAATGATAGAATTAGCAGGTGCACCGTCACTATGGGCGTATCACCATTCTCTTCGATATTTGTATGTCTTCTGAGTATTTTCAAACGTTTGGCGCAAGACTTTAAGAGCATTGTCTTATAAAGTACCCTGATGATTTTTTTCAGGTTGAGCATCTGCATTTTGTGAAAAATAGCTATATAAGCGGTAGAGTATTGCATTTTCCTGGTAACTGAATTACTTCTTTTACACTGGGTGATTATGCTCCGAATCTATTTTTCTCGGGACTCGGTATTTATTTTGCTATTTTAATATATAAGTAAGTAAGCCCTTTAACCCAAAAAAATGTTTAAAAAATTTGAAACAAAAAAGTTTTGACTTTTTAAACTTTACAGTCTTTCTGTGGCTCTCTCTCTCTCTATAGAATAAATGTAATTCTTTAATTTTTGCGCTTATTACATTATAATGCACATTATATTTTGTATTAAAAAAATTCAATTATTTAATTTAAATAGTATATTTCATTTAAAGATCATAACACTTTTAATTGATTATCTTAATTATAAATTTATAGGGATAAAAAAATGGTATAATCAATATCAATATGGATAATCAATTACCGATATAACATTTCAATTATAAATTGATTAGAAGTTGTTAAATGGTAGTTAGAGTAAATTTAAATGGAACTACTTATTTCATTGCTAGTTATATGAACAAATGAGGCAACAGGTTCTTGAGTCAAGTTACATAAATATTGAATGTATAAGTTAGGAAGCCAAAACCAGGCTGAGAAACTTTCGAAATGAGTGTCCAAAATTCACTAAGTTTTACACAGCTACTAGAAATCATTTGAATTAGCTCATAATGGGCGGGACTAAAAAAGTAATTTCCCAGCATTTAAAAATCTTCAAATGATCCAAAAGCAAGAAATTGGGTGCCATACGAGCTTAAGACAAACACCTAAGGGTTTACTACAACGTATTGTGACAGTCAATGTTAAAAGGATCAATGACAATATTTCAAAAAAAATAATAATTTAGAAAAATATTAACGAAAAATTTTAACAACATAATTTGCTGCTGCATAAGACATTAATGCAATGAAAAGAATACAGAATTAAGTTAGTTTTTTACATGAAGCAAATTCAATCAGCGAAAATCATTGAAAATATATCACCAGAAATAATTGAATATTTTCCATATTTGACTTAAAGCAGTATTGAGCGATTCACGTTGGGTTGTTTAAATCACGCATTTACATGCAGCATGTGAAAAATTAAATGTTGCATTAACAAAACACAAAAAAAAAAAAAATCATAAATTAACAAAACACAAAAAGTCTCATAAATTATCCAATAATATAAAAAAAAACTATAAGACAACTAATGAAGATACATATCATAAAAATGTCATAAAAAAACTAAGAACTTTAATAAAAAAAAACATGAGAAGATAATGAAAAAAAAAACATCTCAATAATAAAGTTTTCCTTAGTCTAAGAAAAATAAACCAATAAGCCAGCAGCAGCCAATACTGCACATAAAGATCTACGACAAAAACTTCCAGCACTGAATTACAACAATAAAACAAAAACTGTTTAGCTGAAGGTCACCTACTGATATAAATCTTAACTTTATGTTCGGAACAGCTTTTTGGTTGCGTCTTTATTACCAATGGTTTTGTCTGTTGGTCTCTCGGTCAGGCAGCAACAGCAGCGCAACTCTTTGTTGGGCCTGAATTTAATGCGGTCTTTTGTTGCACAAGTTTTCTTGTTGCTTTGCCGAATGAAGTTCATTGCATTGCTGCGGTATGCTGTGTAAGGGGACTTTTTTTTAAATAAAAACAATTAAATGAATTAATTTGGTTTTTGATTTATAGTTTTAAAGAAAATAAAAATTCTGGTTGGAAGTTAAAAGTTGAAGATAAAGTTGAATTTGGTATATCATGAGAAAAGTTTGGTTGGGTGTGAATTCATTTGAACTTTTACTGTGCAATGTTGTGTGGGGATTTTGTTTTTTTTTTATTTTTGAAACACTAAGTTTAAATTCAACTTTTAATAATTTAGTTCTTCTATTTATTTTTTTTTTTTTTATTTTGACTATTTTTTTTTTTAAATTATTAATAACATGACATCATTTTGAAATCTTAGCAAATTTCAGCGGCATTTTTCAGATTTTTTTTTTTATAAAAATTTTCCTTGTTATTTTAATTTTTTCACACTTCAACTTTTAAAAAATCTTGAGAACATTTTAACATCTTAATTTACTTTTCCCATATTATTTTGTACCGTGAAATTCGCAAACTAATTGAGTTCTTTTGCATATGCAAAACTTCAAAGTCAGAAATAATTAAGTCTCATGTTTTGACATGAGCATTTTATTTGTGATTGAATTGATGGACAATACTTTTTAATGAAAAATTTTGTAAAATATAAATAACAAAGCAGAAAATAACGCTAAAGCACACAATGATGTATTGTCTCAAATGAGACATCAAAAATAATTATTGTTTTTAGCTCTAAAACTCAAAATTTTTCCTTAATAATATAGAAAAATTCAATAACCAATAAGCAAATAAATATTTCCATGCTATTGTTTATTGTGTTGAAAATAAATAATTTAACATAAGGTAGCTAAATAATAATAAAAGAAAAAAATACAAGAAAACTTAACTCAAATTTTGTAAATAAAAACATCATTAAAAATATGAATAAAATCGAGAACATAAAAATAATTTCGTTTTTATTTTTTGTTAAATTCAATGAATGAAATATTTTAATGAATGAAAAAATCTTCGTTTAGAGCCAAAGTTTTAAAAATGAAGAGTAAAAATAGCAATTGACATGTTTAGTTAGACAAGAAAATCGTTTGACGTTTGCTTGCGCCAATATCATAAAAGAAAGTGTTGCTGTGGCAATATTAAGAACAACAACAAAAATTGCCATTATAATATTTTTCCACATATTAAGTCCAACAACAAGTAGTAAAGCAGATTTGAGACCAACACAATAAGTGGCACAACGCAATCATCATAAAAAGAATCACAGCAAAAAAAGAGTATTAAAAAATCAAGTCAAATTATTCAATGAGATTTTTATTGAAATGGAAAATGCTTACTAGATAGACATACTATATAGGAAAATTCTTAATAAAAAAAAATATACAATGAACAATTATTTTTAAAACAGTTTGTGTGCTCAAAAGTAGATCATTATGAGCTAATGCTGCTGTTGCTTTCAATGCTGTTTACTTTTGCTGTTGTGCTGCTTTTGTTGAGCGCCAATATGCTAAAATCATCAGACACTGGATGTGTGTTTGCGCATTAAACCGTCAATGAACGGATTTTGTTAAAGAAAAATTAAGTATTTGCAATAGTCAAACAGAAGAATATTCATTAGTTTCAATTAATTTGTGTAGTCCTGAGAATGAATGCCCGACTTATTAATTGATGTGTTTAATTGTCATTAGAAAGTTTTTCGGCTTATATAATTTAATCGGAAATTTTGAAAAGATTTCCATAAACTAACTTTTGAGCGGTTTCAATCTCGAAAGGCCTGAAACATTTTCTTAGAATTGGGTGCTCTATCGTTTGCTAAGTTGCAGGTGGGAACGTTATATTTTAAAAAATTATTTTAAAGAAACTCTATAAGCCCAATGATTTATTTTTCCAATAGATTTAGAAAAAATAACACGTACAGTATCATAAAATATACCTAGATTATTTAATTTAAATAAAGAGCGGCATCTGAAAGATTTAAGTCAAATGTCCAAATTTTATATAAGTGGAAAGGCTGTTGAGATATTTAAAATTTTTCTTAAAAGCAACCATCAAAACCTTCTCCGATTTGATTAAAAATATGTCTGAGTATAACCAGGGCCGTATTACAGCATACGCCACCGACGCCATGGCGTATGGGCGGCAAGGCCACGGGGGCGGCAAAATTTTGTTTTTTTTTTTTTTTTAAATCCAAAAATTAACACCAAGTATGAATTGGTAGAAAGAAAAAAGTCCATATTAATATTTTCTTTGGAATTTTTATTTAACGTATAGTAAACAGAAATATATTTACAGAGCTACTTTTCTCGTTTTCAGTAAGCTGAAAAATTGTACCAGTTGGGTTGATTCGGTTACTTTCGTTTGCAGTTTCAAAGTTCAAAAAAAAATAGCTAAAGGTTACTGAGGTTACTGGGGTTACTTGAGGTTACTTGGGGTTCACTAGAATAGCATATAACTTATAAATTCCTAAGGTTAATTTTGTTGTTAGGCGTTTGTACTACTAAAAATTTACTTATATTTTTTTTAATTTTGGGGGCGGCAAAATTTTACTGGCGTACGGCCGGAATATAGCCTTAATCCAGCCCTGAGTATAACTTAAAATAAAATTTCGACGGCAGTATTACAGTTTTTACTAATGAGCCTTACTTTACGAGATCTCGAGGTTAAAAAGTCATAATTCGCCAAATATAGTATATTTCGAAAGTTCATTAAATATCTCAAAATTCCAATTTCAACTTCGCAACAAAAAGTTTCAAATTAATACATCCAAAGCATTAAAAAACATTAACAAGGACATCAAAGACGGCTGGTAAACTTTAGAACTAAGAGACCTACTAAAGTTCGGTTTTTCGTCTTGAGATTGAAAAAGTTGAAAAAATATAGAAAATGTTGAAAAAAGTTCAATGATGTTGAAATAGTCGAAAAAATGTGGAAAATGGAGAAAGAATTTAAAAAAAGTCGAAAAAGTTGAAAACTTTTGGAAAGTGTGAAAGACGCTGAAAATAAAAAAAAATGGACATTGTTAAAAAAGTAAAGAGGTTAATGAAATCAAAGTTATATAAAAAATGCTGAAATGGGTTGAAACAGCCCAAAAAAATTTGGAAAAGTCGAAACAGAAAGGAAAAGGTTAAAAAAATTGAATACATTTGTAAACAGGCTGAAAAGGGTCAAAAGAACATGGAAAAAGTTTAAAGAGGTTGAAAAATTCGACAAAAATTGTCTATCGCGAAAAAAGTTGAATGAGATTGAAAAAGTCGAAAAAAGTTGAAAGTTGTTGAAAAAGTCTAAAAAATATGAGACTATTAAAGAAAGTTGATAAATTTCAAGTCAAAAAAAAAAAAAAAAAAATTTAGAAAATATTGAAAAAACTTGATCAAATTGGAAATATTGGATTAATATTGAAAAGTTGAAAAATGTGGAAAAATGTGGATAAATGTGGAAAAACGTGGAAAAATGTGGAAAAATGGGGAAAATGTGGTAAAAGTTGGGAAAAATGGAAAATGTTGAAAATTTACATAAAATATCGAAAATGACGATAAAAGTTAAGTAAAGTTGATTAAGTCAAAAAAAGTTGAATGTGGTTGATATTTTATAAAAAATGTTGAAAAAATTAATAACTCGAAAAAACTTGAGACTGGTTTAAAAAGTCGTGTTGAAATATAGAAAAATCTTAGTAAATTCAGTGAAGTTGAAAAAAAATTGTAAATATTGAAAAATGTTGAAATTTTCAAAAAATATTAAAAAATTCTACAAGTGCCAAGCGCTACCAACTTTTTGTTAACAAAGGAGGTGCCATGCTCAATGATTCATTCTTGTCGAATTCCCTTTAATATCATAGCATATAGTAACCGACATCTCCACACCAAATCTTACTAGGATTACTCTGATAGTACGTTTAGTAAAGTTTTAAACTTTATTGTTTTTAGTGCCACGCCCACCAATGCAATTCGTCAAATTTCATTTAATAGCAAAGCTTTTAGTAATCGTCATCTTTACACCAAATTTTATTGGGATTAGTTCAATAGTAAACTAAATATAACCCTCACTAATCGTTTTTTGTTTGTATGGGAGGTGCCACGCTGATTACTGACACTTTTGAAAACACTAATGTAAAAAAAAATCAATTTTTAAAAATTTTCCTTTATAGCCAAATACTAAAAGTAAATTTCTTTTTGAACCTTACATTTAACTACATTGGGGTGAAAGATTTTTATCTGATTAAAAGATTAACGCATATTAATAAAAGAAATTAGGCTAAACTTGTGCTAAATTCAGTTTGATATGTGTTGGTGAAAAACAACGGATAAGAACTCTTATAAAATAATTTTAAAACAAAATGAGCACAAATGTATTTTTTGCTACTTGAATTTATGTTCTTTAGTGTACTAGATCTTTATGACTTTTAGTTAAGCAAAATGTCATAAAATGTTCTACTTTGTTTTAAAATATTTGCAAGATGAGTAATTATTTCACAACACAGCGCCGTGTGCTGTAAATTCTGGAATGTACGAATTTTATAGATTTCATAGAAATTTCAAAAATATACGGTGGCTTTTTCTTATCAAAATCAAAGCTAAACCAATATTACGAAATGATTTGAAATAGTAATTGTTTATTGATTTACACAAATATTTTCCGTTTTTAGTGCAAGTCACAAGAAAATGATTCAACTAAAAACATGCGTCGGAAAGAGCACTTCAAAAAACCAAAAATGTAATTTTAAAATTTATAACCAAAACTAAGCCTTTAAATTACTGTAGTAAGAGAATATATAAATAAATTGTGACAGTTTTAGCCATATTTATGAGCGCACTGAGGTAATAACAAAGCGTTGGTGGTTGCTAAAAGCGTTTTTCAGTACATACACGGCTGGGAAAGCCATAGATTATAAAATCAGTGAGAGTGTGCTGACTGACAGCTGAATGGCCGAGTGCTTAATGTGATATATACGATGCTTAACTGAATGACGTCTAATGGGCTGATAGCTTTCAAAAGTTATTAGTAAATTATGGTAAGATTTATATACCAAGAAAGAATTATCTTTATTATATGCACATAAAATTAAAATAAAATTTAATTTAAGAAATTTTCGCAAATTGAAGTTGCTATTAAAATCACTTTTATTCTTTTTAATGTTAAGTTTAAAATTAGATCAAATTACTAAATTTACTTAAAAGTTCTTGAGACTTTTATTTAGACACTCTGGTGGTTGCACTTGAAGACTTAAAAGCTTTTATCACAACAGTTTTTTAGAAAAATATTTATCAAGGAAAAAGGATATTTATATCTTTTTTTGTACCACTTGTTGTCAACCCTTTATCCTTCTGCAACTGCTTCTTTTGACAAGCACATTCAAAAAGATATAGCGAGATTCCATGGAAAAATGCTTAAGAGCATATCAATTGCCACTTCTTTTTCATTGAAGCATTCCAACAGACAACGTTGGTAATGTACAGTATAGCAGTAGCATAAAATTAGTGGGATAAAAAAACAAAAAAATCTGAAATAAGTAGCTCGTCGACCGAGTATATAAGTGTTGTATGTAAATAGTAAAACATTGACTGTTAAAATATTAAAGTTTAATGTTGTCCTTACCAAGCAATTTTTTCTTAGAAATTGTTTACACAAAAATAGTTAACGATAGTTGATGTCTATAAGCATATAAAAAACTATGTGATAGTTATGAAACTGAAATTTTGACATTCAGGTGAGTAGATTTCAGATTTAATTGCCTCTCGAAAAATCACAATGAATTTTTCAAAGGATGCCAAAATTATTTGCGATATCTATGGTGAAGACCTTAAAACTGTACGATAAAAAGCTGCGAAGACATTTTTCAAGTAAATATTTTAAAAAAGTGAGTTGCTTACATTGAAATACTTCTCTATTTTGTGTATCATTTAAAAGGTCCAAAATCGGAATTTCGTAAGACTGAAAACAAAATGAAAAGTTTGCAAGCGGTTTTTCTCACCGTTTTTTGAATTATACCTTCCCTTAAGAGTCCGACGACTAGTTAAACTTTTTTTTTAAAATCGCGCGACATAATCTTTGGGGTCGTCAGACTTGGGAGATTACATTTTCTTAAGGGGGGAAAAGGGTCGGAGAGACAGTCAAAAAAAAAAGCGTATTTTTGTAATTTTTTTTTTCACAGTACCTTCTTTATTAATATTCTTAAAATTTGGAATATTATTAAGCATCATTTCGAATATATTCTGCTTAATTTTCATTAAAAAATAAGCCAGTGGTAGTGAGGAGAACTAAGTAACCTAAAAAAAAGTCTACATGCGGTAGGCAGGATAACTCATGACTTCTTCATCTGAAACCGAAATACCGAAAATTTCTTTAGTATATAAGTTCATCTTAGATTTGAATGAAAGATTAAACAAAATATTCATTTTTGAATTTTTGGTACAAGTTTAATAAAAAAAACTCTGATTTTTACCAAAAATTGCTCCTTTTGTTTAAGTAGTGATTTCTTGACCCCTTTCCCCCCTTATAATTTTTTAAATTTTTTTTTGTTAAAATTTGTTTAACATTAGTACACTTACTGTTTAAAATTATCACTAATATCAATTTATCTGTAAACCGTTCAATGATTAAAATGAATTCAAAAAAAATTGATTTTCCGACCCTTTTCCCCCCTTAAGAGTCCAACGAGTAGATAAAATTTTTTTTTTTTAAATAGCGCGAAATATCTTTCAGTTTGGCGACTTGGTTGAATATATTTTCTTAAGTTGCCGAAAAATCCTACTGATAGAAATTATAGGCACCCTTGACAGTATCCAAATTTTGATATTTTCACGACAAATAATTTCTTAACTCAAACTCAATATATCATCTAGAGTAGGTTTCAGTAATCATGGGCATCCATAAAATTCATTTAGTAACATTTCCTATGAAGTGGACTAGCAAAGTATTTAAGAATTTAAGCTTCAGAACAGCGATGGGCAAAAAACGAAAAATGAGCCATTTGTGGCTCACACAATAAATACGTCATTTTGCTTAGGAAAAATAACCAAAATCACAGACAAGTGCACTCACGGCAAAACTAGCTTTGTTGTTTCCTCATAAAAAGCGCTATAGGTCTGCCCATTTTAAACCATTCTGAAATTTTTTTAAAGATTCTAACAGAAAATAAGAAGTTCTATAAGAATCAAAAGACAACAGTTAATTATTTTGATTTGGATGGAAATGCCGCTTTTTTGAAACAATTTTCAGAATAAAATGGACATTACTTAAAATGGCCATAACTTCGTAAAACAATTTTTTTAATCAAATCGGGGAAATATGGGTCTCCTTTTATCCTTTGAAACACAATCGGCAAGCAATTCCGTAATATGAAATAATCCGACTGTGTGGTTTGAAATGGATTTGGTCATTTGTATTACTGTTATTTTTGCATCCTTCAGAAAAAACAAAAAGACCGAAGCGAGCGAAGCAGGAAACAACAATGCGCACATTGAAGACAGCATCTCTTGTTTCACTTAATCAGTGAAGGTTTTATTCTACTCATATTATTCTTGCTGGATTCTTGGGATTGGATTTTGGTTTATTGCGGAATTTTATTTTTTATTTTGCTTTAATAGCGGGGTATTTTCTTGTTGTTTTAATTGTTGTTTTTGTTGTAAGTGGCTTTTTCTTCTAAAATTTTGCCCATCTATGCGCTTGTGATTTTAAGGGTGATCTAGTTGACTCAACTATCCTGTTAGAGATTGTATGTTTTATCTTGATGTGGCTTGAATTGTACTTGATCCTGATTAAACATCCCATTGACTTGATGTTTTTTCTTGATTAACTGTGGATTCATTATTTTTCGAAAACTTTCTTCCCACTGTTCCGCAAAGCGCTCATTGTAATTCAAGCAATCAAATGGCTTAAAGGTTTTTGGTTTCCTTTATTGAGAATACAAGAATGATTTTCTTTTTTCTTGATTTCCTAAAATTTTCCAATATCACAGTTCAAAAAAAAAAAAATTAAATATCCTGCCTTATTTGTACATGTGTATACGCACGTGTATACTTGTAAGTATTTATTTAGTTGCCACTTTTTGCGGAAGTAGCATTTCTCTTGAGTGGATTTTCTACTCGAGGTGTCATAAACAAGCAACCTTTTTTTTTTTGTACTGTGGTGCCTTCAAGTTCAGGTTGAATGTTCAGCCGTAAATGAGGGTCAGATTGTAAATAGTTAAAGTTTGATTCAGACTCCTGTTGAATGTTTTCAAGGTTTATTCAGGAAGCAATCAACAACAAAATATAAAAAAATATTAGAAGTATAAACTGTGTTTGTTTTTTTATGCGATTGGTTTTTTTTCTGCTCAAATGTTTTCCTCTTTATTGAATTTCAAAAGGTTTGCTAATCATTTATGCTTTATTTATTTTCAGTTTAAGCGCTCAATTGCTGCATAAAAAGGGTCAAGCTATGTGGTAAGTAATGAAATTATATACTTTATTTTGCTTTTCAGAATTTTTGTGGAGAAGCATCTGTAGTTTTACCTTTCGATTGAGTAACATTTGGCCAGATAGAAATTGTTATTTTGATTTTAGTTGAATTTAAAATTGTTTTTGATTCAATGACTGAATTTAGCATTTGTTTCAAAAATAATCATATTTTTAAAAAAAATTTTCGGTCATTTTGTAATATTATGAGTATATGCATGGTTTATAAAGATTAAATTGCGAATTTGCACAAAAAGTTCTTCATTCAAGCAAAGTTTAAAGAACTTAATATCTAATATGAATTTTATAGGTGCCTAAAACTATGCCACTAGAAATATTAGTCTTTTCATCACAAATTTTATGCAAAATCTCAAATTTTTTTGGAGCATATTTTTAGGCATTTAATACGTTCATATATGAGACAGTGTTTGTGGAAAATATTTTTAAAATTGTTCCATTTGTTTGATGCATATTTTTCTTCAACTTGTCTAGTACTGCACAACATAAAATGTCCCCAATGGTCTTTGAAATTGAAAAATAAATATTAATTAACAATCAGATTGCTTAAATTGTACTTTAGTTTCCAATTAAAATGCAATATAGCCAGTTGATACAAACGCTTTTGCTTTAAAGTTCATAGCACTTTCATTGAAGTAGCCATTAAGAAGATTGTTTACGTAATCCCGTATAGCAACAAATGTCAGTGGAACATGACCGTGCCCATAGCCAAAATTAAGCGTCTGCGTCAGTGACATTGAAAATCAATTAATATCGATTGCCTGGTAAGACAATGAAATGAAATTTTTTTCGTTTAAATGAAATAAATTTTCTGCAATAAAATCGAATTAAGTTGTGATATTGAAAGTCGGACAGTGATAAAAAAAGAAAATATCGAGTAAGTAATTAAGTTTCGATAAAATAACAAGAAAATGATTGAGTGCAATAAAAACATAAATAAAGAGCATTTAACTGAAGTATATAATGTTAATAAAATACACAAAATGCTTAATGCCATATTAATGTATAGGACAGTAGGTCATAGAACTTTGTTTGTCTTTGAATTTTTTTATTATAAATTGCCTGCTCTTTGATGAATGCCAAAATAATTTGTATGTTCAGAAAGATTCCAACTACTTGAATTAAATATTTCTTCGTATCTAACAGCTAAGCTTTGGACAAATTGCATGCTACTTGAAAAACTCAAATTTATGTTAAGTTCAACGACCAGAATTGCACAAGAAACATTTTAGAAATAATTTTATATATCACTACAGACACGTGGGCAAACTTTTATTTTGATCTAACTTAATAAAATCAAACAGTTTTTGTTAAATTTTAAATTTTATATTAAAACGAGTTCTTTGAAAAAATTTATTTTCTTTATTTTTTGCTGCCATGTCAAGTGCAGCAATGCCATCATCATTCATTAATTTATATAAAAACTGCAGTTAAATCTTTTTAAGAATCAAAAATCTCAAACAACCATATCGAGGAAGGTTGAAATAACATATTTTTTTTTTTTTGAAAAGTTTTTGATTTTGATAAAATTTAAATTATCAGATCGTTATATCTGCAAAAATAGTAATATGATATTTAAAAAAAATTGACAATAAAATCGTGTTAATTGAAAATAGAATTTTGACGCAATTAACAGTCAGCAACATTTCTATGTTAAGATCGAAGGAGTTGTCATCATCATGTTTCAATTAAGTAAATTTCTTTTAACCCTTTCATCCCCAAATTATTTCTAGCTGGAAGAAAAATATGAACTAGGTATTTTCAGTTATTTTGGGTTCAAAATAAGATAAATTTCAAGCTTAATGAAAATTTGACCAATGGAACTGTTTTTAGAGTATGTTGAGCTTACGCAAAATTGGGTTCCAGAGTTTTCAAAAGACTTAATATTTTAAAAAAATTGCATTATATATTAATACTATTATATAAATAAATGCATTAATTGTATCAAATCTAACTCAAACGAATAAATAAACACATTTGGAAAACCTAACCACAAGCAAAAATTTCTCTGTAATTAAAGCCACTAGCAGTTTCGCATCGATATCTTCGTAACGATTGATAAACGTACTCTAAACCATAGGAATAAAATGAGAATAAAACAATGAAACAAAAAACAGTCATTTCACATTAGATCGCTTGAAAAAAAACTAAGTTACAGAGGTTCAAAGTTAGAAAACTTATATGGAACATTGGGGATGAATGGGTTAACTAAGTAATCAGTGTACCATAACTATTAGAAATTCATTTGAAGTGATACACATTTTTTAAGGGAACAATTCTCTCGGAAAAACATTTCCTAAAATACAGTTTCTAGTAGAACTTTATGTTCCGTCTGCCACAATATAATATACAGATATGTTCTGATTATATTATATTAACTACTATATTTATGCATTGAAAATTCATATTTTGAAATTATTGGGTTCATTTTGATAATAGAAAGTTAACTCTGACGTATGTCAAAATTCCAAGTTTTGTTCGCAATTTATTAAACCTCAAGTGCCTTGGAAACTGAGAACCGATATATAAGCCGATTTCAAAAAGAGTTTATATGAGTAAAACGTAGTACGAAGTCACCTGCCAGATGAAGAGTGGGAAAGTTTAGAACAGTGATGACATTTGGGGTTTGTGAAAATATACTAAATCGATACTTGGAATGAAATTTTTGGAGGGTGCATGTACTTTTTTTAGTCATGGACACCAAAATATATAAATATTTTCTAAGATTTACTAAAAAATTAAAAAAAGATCATTCGATTTTTTATGCATATATCAGCAAAGGTAATTCTTTTGTACGCATGCTTTACCAGATTTTATTAAAATTTACAAAAATTTTATAAAATGTATCGTACTAAAAAAAATGTAACTATAAGAAATAGTCCAAATGTTTCAAAAATGTACTGAAAATCTGTCAAATGTTCTAAAAGTTTGTCGAATGTACTGAAGCGAAGCTTACAAGAAATCTGAATGTTAAAATCTTTGAAGAGATAAATATGGATACAGGCAGAGTTCGGCATTAGCGGCGAAAACAAATCACCTGTTTACAACCCACCTGTAATCTCACGCATTTGTTTTTAAGGCATTAGGTATAGAATTGTAGGGAAACAAATAGACAAAAAGATGTAAAGATTTAGGAGATCAAGTGGGGTATAACTTAGAAAGTATATAATATGGGGATTGGAAAAATTATATTTAAAGATAGAAGCTTTGAGAAAGAAAAGTAAAAGTATAGATAAAAAATGTATTTTTATTACTCCGTTTTTGAAATGAAAAAAATTTGCAAAAAATGTGCATACAGCAAAAACTAATCCTTTATAAATTCAAATTTTGAATAAGCTGCATCTTATATTGAGCTAAAAATGTGTAGCACGATAAAATTCGACCAATGCGAAAACAACTCCAAAAACTTAAACGTACAAAGACTTTTCTGATGAAAGCCCGTTGAACTTTGAATCTTCTTTAAAATTTTATTTTGATATGATTTTTTGACTTATACTTTGATTTTCAAGCAAAATCTGAAATAATTAATTAATTAATATACGTATTTACTTTGAGTTCAAGTGGAAATTACATGAAATTTAGGTTGAACAATCATTACGCTTTCATATCACGTATTTTGTGTTCAGGAGGCTGCCGTCAAGGACGCAAGAGCCTGGGAGGCTGTAAAATGGTCCTCGTAATATTAAATTCAAATTTGCTGGTAGGTAATAATTTCCTAATTTTTATGGTTTTTTAAGTTTTGAAAATTTGAAATGAAGAGGTTTTGATTTAATTTTAACTGAGAAATGTTTTATTTTGGTACGGTTTTGGCGATGTCAAAAGTGATGATTATTTTTAGTCCAAGGCTTGTATTGAGCTTAGAAATGTACTTTGTACAAAGAAATTCAATTTGGCTAGCTGATCATAAACTTTTTTTACCGTTCATTTAATAGTTTTACTGCCCAATTAAATTTTGACACGAAAACTTTTTTCGAACGCTCATGTTGATTGTCTGCTTAGTTTAATCAAATCTTTCTGATATACTGTATTACAATTATCTTTTTTAGGCATATTTTTTCAGAAAAAAATGTAGAACTAGCTTGCATATTCAAAAATTAAGAGGAATTTTTTCTAAGTAAATAATGCTAAAAGTTCGACTTCGATTTTCTAAGGAAAATTCATGTCAAATTATATTCCGTTAAGTGCGAGGAGGCCTTTACAATACTTTTTGGACCGAGCATACATGCATAAGGCATATGCTTCAAGAACCAAATGGTAAGATAGTTAGGCCTTAGTTATATACATATATGCTTCAAGAACTAAGTCAAAAATTAGGTTAGTAGCTATGCATTATAAATTATATAATTACATTGCCATTTATATGTAAATTCCTTAAACTTTCTGAAATTATGTTAAAAACTTGAAATAAAATGTCTGCAGTAAAAATAGCAATAAAAAAATCATAATTTTAATATGCTGTTACATATTTTCCATAAATAATTTTATGTTGATTCAACAGATTTATTTATAATTTATATAAATTATTCATGCAGGCGTTTGCTTAATTTTGACTTAAGTTTTATATTGTTTTTTACAGGCGTCAGTGTTGTCAATTTGTTGTGGCTCGTGTTATGTTCTTAAATTTCATATTAAATTTATGACTCAAATGGCGTTCAACTAGAAATTTGATAAACATGTTGTTGTTATATTCGCCCCTTAATAATTTTTCCAAATACTGATTAATAAGCAATTAAGTGCAGTCAATGCAATTTTTTTTTTTTATTTTTTTTTTAATTTTTTTCTATAACAAAGTTCATATTTTGGCACGTTATCGAGTACAATGAACTTTGTGAAAATTAATGAAAAACAATTGAGGGAAAAATTGCAATAAATTGAAAAAACTTGAAATACACATGTAGAATTATATTTATGTAGAGTTTAGAAAATATTGTGTAATATTGAACAATTTATTGAGCAATATTTTTACACAATATATTGTGCAATATTTTTACACAATATATTGAGCAATTTTTTTTTGCTGAAGATTCTTCCATATTTTCAGTAGTATATCGTACAACTTTCTTATATATTTTATTGCGCAATATTTTCAATCAAAACACACTGCCATTAAATTTCTATACTCAAAACTACTAAGCAATATAAAATCTCAATATTTTTCTTTAATATTTCAAAGAAAAATATTAATAACAACAGACAACCATTGAAACAACTCGAGTTAAATCGAATTGAATAGTGTGTGTATCAATGACCCACATTTCAATACGAAGAGCACGAACAGTCAAGATGACAAAAGGTTAAAACTTTGCTGTGCAGGACATTAACCTAGTTAGAAAACTACAAAAACAATAAAAAAAACATAATAAATAAAATCAATAAAATATAGAATATAGAAAGAAAACAAAAAAATTGCACAAAATATAGCAAGAGGATGGGAGGAAAAAGTGAAAAATTAACAGCAAAATTGAAACGCGTGCTCAAAGGCAGCTACAAATAATGCAGCATATTGAGTTTCCTCATTCAATGTTGCTGTGATAATGATGCGAATAACAACAGCAGCAGCAGCCAAGTCTGTGAGAGT
Organism: Tricholauxania praeusta; assembly: GCA_949775025.1. Lineage (NCBI taxonomy): Eukaryota > Metazoa > Arthropoda > Insecta > Diptera > Lauxaniidae > Tricholauxania > Tricholauxania praeusta. The sequence goes on from OX459029.1 coordinate 158,515,314, forward strand.
GCTATAAGTGATGAAATGAAACTGATATTTGCATTTTGTTTTCCACTCACTTACTTGCTTGTTTCTGTCACTTACAGTATAGGAGGGGAAAAAATTCTTCATATTAAATGAAGCGAAAAATTATTATTAAAAAAAAAATAAAAGAGTTAGAAAACACAGATTTGTTAAAAAATAAAAATGCCATAAAGTTAAAAAGCATCAGTTACTTAGCTTATGCTGCTAAATTGAAATTTAAGCCGCTTCATGCCCTCATCATTAGAGACGACGCACTCTTTTGAGTTTGCGGGCGTTACTTTGAAGTTTTGCAAACCGAAGCAGATTCAAGCCGCATCTCGAGTTTCTTTAGCATCTCTAATTTCTATTATACTCTGATGCTTGCTGCCTGTTACTCCTGTTATTTTTTCATTCTTTCCTTAGTTGTTTAGAATATGATATTTTTTTTTCTTTCCACAATATTAATATAAATTTACTTGAAACTCAAATTTAAAAATCTGATGCCATACCAATGAATTTTAATTAACTCTGTTAATTTTATGCTCTGGGTATATTAACTTTTATATTCCGATGCTTCAAGCTATTCTGTCAGCTATATAAAAGTATATATAGGATTTAACTGCTTCAGCTTTTGAGCAGCCTCTTTAAGTTTTAGATTGTTTCGTTTCGACATATAAATAAAAACCTGTACAAAAGATTTGAAATGCTTGACCGACAGATTTATATTAAGTATTGTAGATAATGAAACCGAATTTTACACAACAATTGCAAATTGTTTGAAAAATTGTGTTAATTTTAACAACTTTAAAATGTTAAAATGAATGACTGATTTGTGGTAGTCGAAGCAAAAGGATTTCAAGTGCTAAAAATGCTGAGTTTTCTTTTATATAGGGCATAAAATTACGCGCAATAATTGGTAAAGTTTTTTAAAATATACTAAATAAACTAAAGTCTTCAAAAAATCAGAAAAAATTAGTGAATTCGAAGATCTCAGGATTAGATTCTTTTGGTTTGGGCAAAGAGCGCTACATCACTGGAGTATAGCATTTAGTTTTTTTTCGGAAATGTACTGATCGAAATTTTGCGAAGAAGACGAATGTACATAGTTTTGGTTTGTTCTGGACACTAACATTTAGAAACATTTCCTAAAGTTCAAGAAAAAAAATCACTGAAACTCACTAAAATTCACTAATTCACTTAATTCACTATATTTTAATTCAAATTTCAAATTCACTAATTCACTAAATTCACTAATTCACTAAATATTCATTAAAATTCACTAAAAAATAGATTCGTTAAAATAAATAATAAAAGGTCATACTGATCGAAATTTGCCAAGAAGGCGAATGTACTTTTTTTCTTGTTCTGGACACTAACTTTTAGAGACTTTCCTAAGATTCATTAAAAACATTCACTAAAAATTCACCAAAAGTTCACTAAAATTCACTAAATTCACTATATTTCAATTCAAATTCAGAAATTCACAAAATTCACTTAATTCACTAATTCACTAAAAATGCACTAAAATTCACTAAAAAAAGATTCACTAAAAAAAGTAATAATAAGGTCGTACTGATCGAAATTTGCGAAGAAGGCGAATTTACTTTTGTTTTTTTCTGGACTCTAACTTTTAGAAAAATTTCCTAAGGTTCACTAAAAACAATTCACTAAAAATTCACTACAAATTCACTAAAATTCACTAATTCACTAAGTTCACTTAATTTCAATTCAAATTTTAAATTCACTAATTCACTTAATTCACTAAATTCACTAACTCACTAAAAATTGACTTAAATTCCCTAAAAAAATATTCACTAAAAAAAATAACAAAAAGGTCGTTCTGATCGAAATTTGCGAAGAAGGCGAATGTACTTTTGTCTTATTCTGTACACTAACATTTGGAAAAATTTCTTAAGATTCACTAAAAAAAATAATAAAAAGGTCGTTTACTAAAAAATAAAATATTCAAATTTTTTTGTATTTTTTTACGCATAGGTATATCACGTAAAATTACTAAAATTTTCTAAATTTACTAAAAGGAAACAAAAAAAAAGCTAATTATTAAAAATAGCCAAAATGTACCGAAAATATAATGAAAATGGGCCAAAATATGCAAATGTACTGAATATAGTGTAAGTGCACCGAAAATGCTATCACTGTACTATATACATATGAGGCATTGCACTCCAAATCAGACCCCTTTGTTGCTTTATCATCTCTGATTTTATTGAATTTTGTTTTTGTTTTAGATTTCAAAAGTTTTCGATATTTTTTGTGAAGAGAATGTTCGTTGAAAAGAAAATTTTGAAACAAAACAAATCAAATTGGCCGATTTTCCAAAAACTGTTCTCTTGAATAACTTGATAAAAGAAAATTGAAAAACAAATATGGTAATTCTTTCAAAAAATTGGAAAAAATATCCCTTTAATAAAAAACTTAAGACTTTTGTTGTAAGTGAGTGTAAATTATATAATTTTTGACGAGGCTAAAGATAACTCCCTCACTTTCCGATTTGGTTTTGGTGAATTTTCATTTCAATGTAGGCAATGTTTTTTCATCGATTTACCATATATTTATTTTTGGCATGTTAATCATCTAACAACGGCATCTCATCAGGCATAAATCCGCATGTATATTCCTACAAAATTAGCAATTTTATACAGAAATGGAACGCAATTTTACAGTACTGACTTTCATTAAAAAGTAAAATTTTAAAAAGTCATACTACATATGACTAATTTTTTTTTTTTTTGGAGATATCGCATTTAAACACCATTTAAAATATTAACACCTTTTTTCGCATAACTGAAACAATATTCGATATTTATTTAATAGATTTCTTGTTTGTATTTATATATATACATCTACCTACTACATAATGATTCTATAATGACGTTCGCTTGGTGTAAGTCGGTGCCAATCTTCATTAGTCATTTTGTTCGCACGCTGTGTAAAAATTTTGGGGGTGCAAAATTTTAAGCGCAGTTTTGACGCACAAACTTGTTGTTATTGCCAATTTGTTATTGTTTTTTTGTTTTTTTCAGCGCACGTTTCTGACATTTCGGCAACAAAGTGATAATTAATACTTTTAGCCTGTTCAGTGAACTTTTGTGCTATTTTATTGGCACTTTTACTTAATCGTGCTAATGATTTTATAACAAATTTATTATAGATAGCAGCTTTTATTGCCCATTTAGTAATTTAGTTTAAATATATTTAAGCCGTTCTGTTACCAACTGAAAGATGTTGCCTTAATTTTCTAAATAACTAATTTTCTTAACAAAAAATTCGCAGTGAATTTTTAGGCGCTAAAAAATTTTAATTTCCATTTTACTGGTAAGCAAATAAATTGTATGAATATAAAACCCACAGTATTTTTCGCTTTATGATTATGGCAACCTTTTTCTTGCAGGTATAAGCTGGACTAACAAGTGTATGAGTGAATATTAAATAAAATTTTTAGCTTAGCTTATGTTTTCTCATGTTAATAATCCCCAAAATATGCTATAAAAAGCGCAAAAATAATTAAAAATAAAGAATGTTTTAATCCTTAGCAGCAGCAATCCTTTGCAGCAGCAGGGATTAAAGCGCTGAAGAAATAAAATTAAAACGCGTGAGTGTAAAAACGTGACATGAGAAACTTTTAAAATGCGACAATGAAGAAGAAGTGCAAAAAAATGCGAAGTGAAAATTGAGTAAAAATTTTTCAATGGAAATTTTATTGTGGAACTTTCTTTTATTACTACGGCAGCAAAAAACCGCAGTAAATCAAATATTTAATTAAAAATTATTCACTCGAGCTAAGTTTTTTTTTTGAAGAATTTAATACTTTCGTTGAACAAAAAAGAATGCACTTAAAGTTATTCAATGTCTGAAATTTTAAGATTGAAAGACGATTTTTAAGTTGCAGACAAAATTAAGTCAATCAAAAGGCCTCAAAGGAGTTTTTATATCGCTGCTAAATGTCATTTGAGCGCATGAGTTTAAGTAGCAGAGTGATTTAATAAAATTCATAGGAAAGAAAAAATTATTTAGTATTTCTGAAATAAGTCTGGTTTTTATTTGCATTCAGACAGAAATACTTAATACAATCAGCTGACTATAATGCGTTAAAAAAAGAAAGAAAAAAAAAAACAAACATTACAGAAAATCCAAAAATAAGTACTAAGTAGATATTATTGAAGAAGTCGGAGGCGCCAAAGTATGTTGACGGAGTAAAAACATGTTCAAAATTTAAAAAAAACATTAGGAAAATTTGAAAAAGTTAGAAAATATTGAGAAATATTGAGAAATGGATTTATGGTTAAAAGTGGAAAATTTTAATTAGAACGAAAATCATTGAATGGTGGGCGACACTCCCGTTTATCGAAATTCAACCAATATTTGTGCAGAGCTTTCCCAAAATATTCCCAGTATTTGAGTGAAAGTTTGTTGTACTAAATTGATAACTAGAATGCCAGCATATCGTTCTAAGATTTTTGCTTGCATGAAAAGTGCAGCACTCTTTTACCAAAATGTGCTAAGTTTTTTGTTTTTTGGTATTCCAAACTCTATTGAGTATTTGTGTGATATTTGGTTTCATTTCCCAAAGTATTTTCCTCATTTTTTTAACAAAAACTTTTTACTTGATTCAAGCTAAATAGTTAGCAGAATATTAGCTGTAGCTAAACTCTTTTATTACGCTTTAAAATATTTGCTTCTAATTAATTTGATACTGATCCACTACATATTTAATTTTTTGTATATTTGCAACGTTCCTTTTTATGGCTTAAAAACGGAATGACAAAATTAGTATGCTCTGAGTGTTAGCGTATGATGAGATATTTGGGTTTAAATACCCAGCGGCACATCGATGAAATACTCTGATTTTTCATGTAAGAAAAGCTATACCTTTTGTGTTGTATGTTTCACAAATGAAATTGTTACATTGATATTTTGTTTATTTGCTTGCTGGCTGCCTGCTTTGTATATGGAGCTGTAGGCAGTACGCTTGCTGTCTACCTGTTTTGTATATGGAACTGTAGGCAGTCTGCTTGCTGGCAGCTTGCTTTGTATATGGAGATGTAAGAGGTCTTGCACGTAGGCTGCATGTTTTATATATGGAGATGTAGGCAACTCGCTAAGCTATAAAGGCACTTAGTAAGTGATGTTTTAAGGCAATCTGCCTTTCGTTTGTTACACACTGTATATGGAGATATAGGCAAGCTGCCTACAAAGCGGCCATCCCTGGGTATGTAAAAATACAATATACTAGGAATTTTTTCAATTTGAGAAAGTTTTTAAGAAAATGCTTTGAATACATTAAAAGTGAAAATATAGTACCTTGTACGTTTCCAGGTATGAATAAACTGGGGAACAGCCATATAAAATTTTGAGTGCAAAATCCTTAAAGTTTTCAGGACAAACATTTTGTCGCACGATTTTTTTTACATTCTTTTTTGATCAAAATAATGAAAAAAAAAATTTTTTTATTGAAGTTTTTGTTAGTTTTCGCCCCAGAACATTACCAATAAGCCGAAAAATACAAACATAAGTACTAGAGCAAAATTCATCGTAAATGTTTAGTTCAAAACATTAAATTATTCAATTGCTGAGAGATTATTCTTTTGGCAATTTTGCAGTCACCCTTTTACGAAACATTCGATTCATGCTTTTAATTCTCTTTTACTATTGACTTTTAAGGATTATTAATTTTTTCATTCATGCATTATTTGTTTCCCATTTCCGGGCGCTTTATAATTCATATTTATTGCGGACAGATTGCTTACATCCAAATTGACTTTTAAAGGAATTTTATTGCAAAAGTATATAAGGTTCATTATAGTTTTGTTGACGGCAATTATTTGATTCAAATTTTTTTTTTCAAAATTTTTCTTATAACTCGAAAATAGAAGATTAAGAATTAATCAGGAATCTTGAATAGCACAGGAGTAGAAATTTTTTTATATAGTTTACTAGGAATAAATTGAGGGAAATTTTAAAATTTTGACACAATTCATTTAGTTGCTGGTTTAAAAAACTTTATGTTGCTGTTTCTCATTTCATCATGCTTACTTCCAAAATATATATTATATCATTTATTAAGAAAACTCTACATCCATTGATTATTGTAATTTAATTAATTTCACTATTATTTCATCAGATTTTGTTTGATTTGATTGCGCTTGTGATAACAGAATTTATAGCAAAGCTCAAGTTTTGCTGCTAGTGATAAATAGCATCCAGCAGAAATCATCAATCTCGTTCATTAAAATTTCATGAGGTTAATGTTATACAATAAAGATTGACAGCTACGATAGATTGGCGCATTTTTATTACAAAAATTTCAGTTTTTTACTCTTTTTTTTTTTTTGTTTGTTAGCAAGTTCAGCAAAAAAATCTTTATGAAATTAAAAAGGGCAAATTTAATCAGCAGCAAAAGTCTTATCACAAATTACACGTGATGATAATCTTGTGCTGTATATAAACAAATGATGTTTTTATAAGGCGTAATATTTACAAATAATTGCTTTACAAGTCAAAAGACAATAAATGCAAAACAAATAGAATGAAACAATTATTGTTTTTTTTTTGTTTTTAATTTAATTTTTTTTTATGGCGTATAATCATAGAAGTCAGTAACGTTTTTGTCGCGTGATTTTCAGCAAATAAAATGCTGCAAATAGAGAAATTATGGGTGGTTATGAAAGAACTATGGAAAAATAAGTGAGACAAAATTAAAATATTTTTATTATTGTATTTTAAAACTGTATTTGCTGGCATGTAAAAAAAAAGTCTGCTGGATCACGTGTGTGTTATTTAAATAGCACAATCAGTATTAAAGAAAAAAAATCGACATAATCGAAGACCATTAGGAACCTTTCCTTTAATTTTGGTAAAAAATGTATGTCCCATATATAGAGTAACAAATATAAAAAATACAGCATTGTAATCATAATCCAATTACATTGAATTACGGATACTTAGCAATATGAAAGTAATAAACTGATTAGTAAACTTAATAGTTTCGTTTCATCTCATTTGCATAATGCATTTCTTAAAAACTTTTTATTAAAAGTACTATTAAGCAATTAGTTTGATAATAAATAACGCAAAGTCCGTCATATACTAGTTGCCTTTTTCTTTAAATTGCTGTAATGGAAAAAGAGACACAACTCAGATCGAAAGACGAATTGATAGAGCAAATTAATGGCACGTTAGCATAGACATTTGACATTTCCATAATAAAATATCGTGATTTGTGACAATTTGCATCAATTGATGTGTTTGGCGTCATAGGCAACGTAAACATCGCCGCCACGAATCATAGTCAGCGTCATTATTAATGAAATTGATGTTGATGATCGTTGATAAAGCATTGTTTGGCATTAAATTCTAAGTGCTGAATATTTATTTTTAAAATTATAGCAGATATTATGTCAAAAGCTTAAACAGCATGAATATGCTTTGAAGAAAGCTATTATTGATATTGATTTCAGGGTGTTGTTTTTATTTGAAAATATGAATAAAAACTTAAGTAAAATTTTTAACAACAATTTTTATGAAAAGATGCACTTCCTATTATTTAGTGTAACCTAATGTTCAACGTAAAATGTGCTGCAATTCGGGCTTTTTTAAACAAACATGACGAAGATAATAAATTTTTCAATTTTGAATAAACATAATTTATAACATCCAATCATTAGAAATTTGACTCGCATCCCATTGCCACAGGATAAACCACAAATTCAAACCTCATGAGCACCTTTATTCAAGGAGATAATAAATTTTACAACAATAAGAGCATCATGATATTGTCAAAAGCATCCAAGATCCTTAGGTGATCTTTCTTTACTGAAGTCAGCGGAAAACTAGAGACACTTAGCCGAAATCAGTAGGCTGGTTTTTGTTTAGCTGCTCGTATACAGATCAAATAAATGAGATGATGGAGCAGATATGCGAATGATAGTTTTCGGTAAATTTGACCATTATTGTTCATCGTATGGTTTTAAAAGCATCAACCGCAATTGCATCTGAACTGGCAAAGTGAAGCACCCAAAACCTTTAAAAACATCAAATCAATTCAAAAGGTAAATTTCTGGTCCTTTTGAGTCCCATGCGCCAATGTTCTCACTGATAGAAATGCATGATATACCAAGCAAAATTTTATACTCTACAAATCGCTGCATTCTATGGAAAAAAAAATTTATGATTTTCATTATAATTTGAAAGAAAAAATGGAATGGATTTCGAAAATTTCCTTAATTTAAATTTGCATAACAGTTAAAGACTAGACAACTTATTAAGTAGAAACAGTTTGTCCTCTTGGCTTTTACTACCTCTAAAAAAAGATTTCATCAAACGTCTCCGTACAGTACGAGTGAATATCATGGCATCAATTTTATCCAAAATTTGGCGTTGAATCTTCCTAGGGGTTATTTGGGGTCTAATTTAGTCAATCGACAAACTTTTGCATCCGTTGTTTTACGGGTCCGTTTTTTTTTTTTTTGGCACGTTTTTTGTCGTTTTAAAAGTATTGAAGGGTTTAATAGCACCATAAACGTTCCTAACTGAGCAGCCAAAATGGGTGAAAATTGCTCGGTATGACATTTTCAGGAGTTCGGGTTGCTGGGTCACAACTTCGAGGTTTTCCCAATTCAAGAGTATCTGAAACCCAGAAAATTATCTTCTTCACAACTGATTATTGTTTGATTAATAATTTACCAGACTTGAACACAACTTATTGTTTCTAATTAGATGGCCAGCCATATTATGCACTTCTCTTAATTTTCACATCAGCCAAAGGTCACTTCTTCAATAGAACCAACAACAAATACATAAACCATAAACAAAAGGGCACATGTATAATAACAAGAACAACAAATGCAACAACCGTGGCATGAACATTTCTTTTTAAATGTAAAAGCCAAGAGGAGAAACTGTTTCTAATTAGTTGTCCACGGCTGTAATTCTGTAATGACAAAATTTTTGTCCACACACCATTTTAGAGAATTTTTTGATACCAAAGCTTGTAGAATAGAATCTCAATAAGCAATAGTACCTTAGGTAACTACTTAACAGTTGATAGAAAAAGCTAAAATATATAAAACATCATACATACATTTTTATTTTTTCTGGGAAGAACACCAATTTAGCTCTTTTATGCACTACATTTTATTGCTCCAATTGAGTAATAAGAGCCAGTAGAAGTCAAACGCAATCAAAACTTTCACCGCTTCTTAACTTCTTGTCTTCAAAAAACTTCTCAGATAACATTGAGTACCATAACCCAAATCGCTTTCCGACTAAAAAATATTTTACCCAAAATTTAAATAGCACGCCAATAAACGATAAAAATGTTATATTTCGAATTTTTTTCTTTTGAATTTCACGCATTATTTATTTGATATTGAAGCCATTAATGTTGATTAATGTCATTTTAAATCATTGTTTTGATATACATACTTGCGCACTGATTTTCAATCAATATGGGTAAACAGGCAAACAAAACACAATAGAATTTTAATTATTTCTTGGAATTCGTGTTCAACAATTTATCAAAAAAAAAAAAAAAAAAATCCACCAAGAAAGTAATTTCGAACGCTAAATTAAACTTTCACATATCTTTGCACTTTGCATTTGCACTCATGCTCCAAATGGGTAGAAAATACAATAAATATTTGCTTTGATACATAAATACAGCCACAAAGCAAAAACAATTGCAATTCTTGAATTACATGAGTGGAAAGCAGCATAAGCTCCTACTTTAAACATCACAGCAACCAGCATCTACATAAATAATGATTGTCATCATCAACATAAAGCATGATTATCATCTTAATTATGTGCAGCAGCAACCAAACAAATATACAAAGATTGTTTAATCTCATGCGATATTTCTGTTCATTATCTTCATATAAATGCAAACCTTTACTCTAACGCATATGGTATTGTTTTCTTATTCCTTCACATTTATCTTGATGTTTTTCTTTCTCTTTCTATTAATTTGTCACAAAGCAAACAAAGTGATTCATTTCCATTTAGATTGTTTTCCTTTGCATCCCACAAACTCGAGCGTATGAGCACATGTATCTTCTCTACTTAATACAATGCACAGAGTTTTCGTTGGTTCGTTAGTATCACTGTATCCCGAATTCATGCAATACCCCATATCTGCTGGCATGCTCCTCTTTTGGCGCATTGTTTGTTTAGTATTTTCTTTGCAGATTTATTTCGGAAAATCAAAATTTATTGTCATATATTCATCAGAAAGCAAAACACGCACCAGCTGCCTTTGGTCATATAAATTCGGTCTAGTGATTTAACAGTGGGTGAATTTGTGTAAAGATTTTTAACAGCTGTTCAATAATAATCTTGGAAGTTATTCTAATCAAAAAAGTCTTCATAGTGATAATATTTGGGCATTTCTACGAAAACAGAAGTTTTTGTCACGTGCGACACCATGGTTTTTTGTAATTATCCTGAAAACGAAAAATTGCCGTTGTTAGACCGTTTTATTTTGACTTTGTTTTACTTTAAATGTGTCGAACGGGACGCATGAAAATGCACATTTATTAAATATTTTAGAAAATTTTAGAAAAACTTTCTAAGTGATACTCAGAGGTAGCGGTGCTGCGATTATCTTCATAAGTAAACGAATTCTTATGGTCTTAGTTATCTTTTGTTCTTCAGTGGCTTTCAGATTTTTTCAATTCTAATTTACTTTTTGTACACTCGGTTTTAGGGTTGAATCTTGAATTTTTAGATTTTCTATATTTTTTGATTTATTTAAATTTTTTATTAATTCTTTGTTTTGCAACTAATTTTTAACAAACATGTGTTAACTATGAACAGCTGTTTATTTATCTCATTTTTGCGCACTCATATTTAACTAAGTGCTTTTTACGTTTTCAATTTTTTTTTGTTCCACTGTGCTTTCATCTATACATCTCAGCATTAACTTTGTTATCATCATATTGGTGCATCACTGCTAACCAACAACGTGTTGCCAACTCATGTTCGTATCAGTAATTGTGCCTCTTGGTTGCTTGCTTTGCTGGCTGTCACTCAGTAACAAGCGCTGAGTTTTTGTTTGCAGGAAATTATGTTTACACAGTCAAAGTTTGCTGAAACTTGTCAACGATAGCAAAACTGCAAAAAACTAAGCAAAAAAGCAGATATGCTATGGCTGATGATGTTCATGCTACAGCTATGTGTCAAAATGACATATGTCAAAAATTGCCGTTTGCATGTTTAGCAAATGCCATAAATTCTTGCTTAGTGAATAATCATCAGTGACTGACAAACGGCCTGGTGGTGCTGATACTGTGACTAACGGCTGTATGTGACCAACTGACTGACTGAAACGGAAATTGCTAAAACGGCATCATTGTTGTCAAATTTGAATGCAAGCAGGCAGGACAATGGCTTGCGAGCAGCATGCTACGTGCGGAAATAGAGTTGGAACTGACAGTAAATTTTGTTTAGGAAACTCTATTGTTAGTTATTGCCGTAAAGTTATTTGATATACAAAAGCAGCAAATCTCTTAGATGATGACGTTTGTTATGTGGAAAACATAAAATGATTGACCATTGTTTGAAAATGTGGCAAATATTTGTTTGTTTTATATATAAAACTAATGGATTTAAAGATGAAAGATTGGAGCAAATACTTAAATTTTTCCTACCATACGTTTAAAGTAGATTTTTTTTTTGGAGCGAAAAATTTTCAATAAACTAAGAGACTGTGAATTGATGAGATCACGACTTATTTTAGTAAAGGAAAATTGCATTCAAGTGAGATATTCCGAAAATAAACTTCAAACGGAATCGAATTTAAATTTCTACTCAAAGCTTCAATAAAGGGCAGATTTTTAATCTATTTAGTTTTTAAAAGCAATATGAATTTTAGTTAAAAAATAAAACAAATAGCAATTTATTATAAAATCATTATAAGTGCTATTTTCGGTAGAAAGGGACTGACGATTTTTTATAGAAATTGTAATTTCAATGAAATGTTGGTTAAAAGAAGTTTAAACTGTTATGGTTTGACATGAACTTTGTCGTAAGACTTTACTTTCATGGCAGGGGACTGACGATTTTTTACGAAAATAACTCTTTAAAGACTTGTGGGTGAAATAAATTAAAGTCTTTCAGTATGTGCATGATCTTCTTCTTCAAAATGACATTGCGCAATAGATGGCGATATCCGAAGGACTGACGATTTAGTATCAAAGCTGAAATTTGTGTAAATTTATAGGCAAACATGCCTCAAAACTAGGGCTTTCTGATGTAAGGGATCTTTGTAGAAGCTATAAAGATCCTGACGTCAAAGGGTCTGTCTTTCATTATCTTTGTAAATGCCCAGCTCTGAAAAATCGGCGTTTTAAGGTATTCGAATGCCACTTCTTCGACTCTCTTGAAGACATCACTCAAAAGTGTCCAAAGTTCATTTTTAGGTTTATAAAAATTTCAAAATGGTTGGAATAGATTAAAAATTAAGTAGTAAACAGGGGCCCAATTGCGGCCTAAAATATGATGTTAATTGTCATCTCTCGTGCTAACCTAACCTAACGTAACCTAATGGTTCGCTACTTCATTGTCATCTGAGTTACTTGGTATGTTAGGGGACTGACGATATAGTATAACATTTTAATTTTGATTCTAAAAATCCTCAGAAATAAATCATAGAGATGCCTAATAATTAAGTATTTTTTGCAGGAAAAAATTTAACCTTAGGATAATAAAGCGCAAAAGACCGATTATTTTGTACAAAAATTGCACTTCAACGAAATATTTAAGTAAAACAAAATTGATATTGATAATGGCTTAGGTCTAGCTTAGAAATTCACACTATAGTCCCAATCGTCACTGATGATTCCATTTAGCAATGGATGGCACTAGTAGCAGTAGTGGAACTGAGACTTAAATTAATATAAAATTTATTCATGGCGATATCAAATTGAAGTTCTCCGGTATAGAATAGATTACACGAAATCAACTCGTTATGAACATTAAATTATTTGAAAAAAAAGTCAAATAGGGAAATTTTTTGCTACAAAGGGAAAAATCAACAAAATTTTCTAGAGTTTGAAAAACAAAACATACGATTCTAAGTTCATGTAAATAAGGTTTGTCTTGTGTTAATATAAAAACATTTCATAAGTTTCCCATTCCAGTTTTAGCCATACCAAAATCTAAGCAGATACTGTTTTTCAAAGTTATGAGAGCTTAAAAGCATATAAAATATTTCCATTCTCAATTTTATTACAAGATCACAAATGTTTACTTAATCGAAGTTATTTTACGAAAAGAATAAAGTTTCCGAGGAAACTATAAAATTTTATGGCACCACTTTGTGCGCGAACAAAAGTAAATACAATGCGACGTAATACTTTTTAATGAAGTACGCGCGCTATATCTAACAATATCACAATTTTTATTACTATTTACGCATAATAAACGAAACAATAATGGTTACAATAATCTTATAAAATCTTTTTCGATTTGTAATACGATATTATGCATGAATATTACAAGTAAATATGTTGCTTAAAATAGCTACAACACTGTAAGTTAAATTCCATGAAAGTTCATTTTCATGTACACAAAGAGAAAAAAAAACTGGTAAGGGGTGTTTGCTTTGGTCTTGCTAAAAAATTAAATACCCTACAACCACGTTAACAGTAAAAATGCGCTTAAGCCTAAAATTTTTATTAAAATCGTATTTCTTGTACCAAACTACGTGCTGAGTTCTCGACAATATTTACTTAAATAGCTCGTACTTAGCCTGTACAAAACTTTACTAAAATTGAAATGACGCGTGAGCAAGAACATCCGATGTTGAGCTACGACCTTAGTCTGACTTTATTATTAGAATTCAATAGCAACGTAACTTATATAAAATGGTTCAATAATTAAAATGAGAGCTTAAGAGAGTAGTAAATAATTAATCCATATTGAGAATAAGCAGTTAATCCAGAAATGAGAAAAAAATGAACAGTTTAAATGAAATTTACATGTACATGTGAAGAAGAATTAGAAACTAGAACAATGAACAGTTAACTGAGAAACTACTCAAAATTAATCATATTTTAAGTGCCTGAAATTATGTTATCGTTACAGGGTGCTTTTAATATTTTTTTTGCCACTTATTATTTTGAGATTTAAATGGAACAAAATAAAATAGAAAGTTTAAAATATACAAAATCTCCAACATTCTCCCCTCCTAAGAACGACTGTTCTTAAGCCGGATTACTAATTGAATACTGTTGCGTCGTTGACTTCATTGTTGTTGTTATTAGCCAAAGTTTTTGATATGTTAAGGCCATGAACAGGTTCATTTAGCTGGAATACGTCGTTGGTAGGCAGAAAAGCAATTTTAGACACAGGCCGTTTGAAAAGCTTTCCTTTCGAGTTCAGTGTAACAACACGGACACGACCATCTTGACCTGGATGAGTGGTTTCTATGCGAGCGAGTGGCCATTGTCCTGGTGGGCAGCGTTCATCAAATACAATAACTAAGTCGCCTACTTCAGCGTTGCGCTGTGACTTCAGCCATTTAGGTCTTGATTGAAGACGACACAGATACTCGCTTGACCAGCGTTTCCAGAAATCTTGTTTTAATCGTGCGACTACTTTCCAACGAGATAAGCGGTCTATAGAGCAATCTAACACGTTGTCTTCCGGTACACAAAGTGAAGGTTCACCTATGAGAAAGTGAGAAGGGGTTAGTATTTTGAAATCTGAAGGATCGGTGGAGAGCGGACACAAGGGCCTAGAATTCAAACAGCTTTCAATTTGCGTTAGCAAAGTACTCAGTTCTTCATAAGTAAGTACACGATTCTGCATGATGCGACGCAAGTGGTGTTTAGTTGACTTCACACCAGCTTCCCAAAGGCCGCCAAAATTTGGCGACGCAGGTGGTATAAAGTGCCAAGTGGTGCCATCGTTCGCTAGCATGTGCAGCAGATCTTCGGACAAATTGTGTTTAACATGGAAAGTTGAAGTTTGCAATTCTTTGCTTGCACCGATGAAATTTGTACCACAGTCTGAGTACAAATCTGTGCAGACACCACGACGTGCTACGAAACGACGAAATGACGCTAGAAATGAGTCTGTAGAAAGATTAGTTACTGCTTCTAAGTGCAGCGCTTTTGTTACCATGCAGATAAATAGGCAGATGTATCCCTTTGTTGTTACAGAATTTCTTGCCGTTGATTGTTTAATTACGATGGGTCCCGCATAATCAACTCCGCTGTGCTTAAAAGCGCGTGTAGGGTGTAGTCGAACTGCAGGTAAATCACCCATTACTTGATGAAATGCTTTTGCGCTATACTTAAAGCAAGTGACGCATTGTCGTTGAATAAGTTTTGCCAGATTCCGTGCAGAAATTATCCAATATTTACGTACAACATATGCTTGCATCTGCTGAAGACCTCCGTGTAGTGTTTTATTGTGGGCATCTACAAATATTAAAATTGAGAGAGGGTTCTGCTTCTTTAGCAAAATTGGGTGTTTAAGTGAAAAGTTAAGCTCTGAGTGCCGTATGCGACCTCCAACACGTAGAATGCCTTCATTATCAATGAATGGTGATAATTGTAAAATGTTACTTTTGACTTGAACACTTCTTTGTTTGCTGAGCGCTGATAATTCATGCTCAAAGTCGATTTGCTGAGACATTTTTACAAGTTTTTTAAGAGCGTGTTGAAGCTCATAGGTTTTCAAAAATCCATGTTCTCTTTTATGACGTGGTTCATCCATCTGCACTGAATATTTATAATAAAACCTGTACAGGTAGGCAGTAATTCGAATTAATTTGTTTAAAGATGAAAATCTTGTGAGTATGTCTGGATACGCAGGAGTCTTGCTGACCACGGTGTGTACTGAGATTTTTGATTTTCTACTTTCTAAATTGCTGTTACCAAGCGAGGGTTGCTTGGGTTGAAATTCATTACTTTTTGACAGCCACGATGGACCAGTCCACCAAAGCTTATGATCTTTAAGCTCATCTCCAGGTATACCACGCGATGCGCAGTCTGCTGGGTTATCATGTGTAGGAACATAACGCCACTGTTGAATATTTGAAAAACCTTGTAAGTCTGCGACGCGATTTCCTACATAGACGGACCATCGTGAAGGTTCCGATCTAATCCAAGATAAGACTGTTGTGCTGTCTGTCCAGTAAAATACTTCATTGTAGCTTATGTTAGTTTGTGCACGAATTTTCTGTACTAAATTTGCTAGTAAAACTGCTGCACATAATTCTAATCGCGGGATCGTAACACATTTTAAAGGAGCAACCTTTGTTTTTGATTGCAACAAGCTGATTTGTCCAATTCCTTCATTATCTATAACTTTTACATATACTACCGCTGCAAATGCTTGCTGAGAAGCATCACAAAATCCGTGAAGCTCTCTTCTGCTCAATTTAGTGCTTCCGATCCAGCGAGGAATTTTTATTAGTTCCATATATTGAAGTCCGTTGCAATACTTAACCCATTCCATATTTAAATGTTTCGGTAAAGGATCATTCCAGTCCAAGCCAGCTAACCATAACTTCTGAAACATTATTTTTGCCTGTATTGTGGTTGGAGCTAACCAGCCTAGTGGGTCGTATAGCTTAGCAGTGTCAGATAGAACACCTCGTTTCGTTATAGGTTTGCAAAACTCAAAATTGATTTTAAATGAAAATTTATCACTCACCGTATCCCACTCTATACCAAGTGCCTTAACAATATTTTCAGTGCTTACAGGAAACGTGCTGACTTTCTCTCGAAATTCCTCAGGAATGTTATTTAAAAGCTCCTCTGAGTTTGACGCCCATTTACGTAAATTAAAACATCCTGCTGCTAAAAGATTACACAGCTGCGATTGCAAGTCTTTCGCCTCGGCTAAAGTATCTGCGCCTGAAATAATATCATCAACATATGTGTCAGAATAGAGAACCTTGCATGCTTCTGGATATATATGCTTCTCGTCTTCTGCTAGTTGTTGCAGTACACGAATAGAGAGATACGGCGCTGATGACGTGCCATACGTAACAGTTGTTAGTTTGTAGATAGAAACTTTTTCATCCATTACATGACGCCACAGAATTTGCTGATATTTTTGATCCTCATTGTAGACGCATATTTGACGGAACATTTTCTCTAAGTCTGCTCTAAAGCCAATTTGAAAACGTCGCCAGCGTGTAATGATAGTAGGCAAATCCCTTTGAAGTGCCGGTCCTGGAGAAAGTTCTTCATTCAGTGAAGGTGAAGAAATATTTTTGCTACTGCCGTCAAATACGACACGTAATTTTGTCGTAGAGCTACTCTCTCTTAACACTCCATGATGTGGGAGAAAATACTGATTTGGCTCTAAGTCATTTGGAAAATTTCCAACATAAACCATGTGGCCGAGTACTTCATACTCACGCATAAATTTGCGGTATTCCTCAGCAAATGTTTTGCTTTTTGCGAATTTCAATTCTAATTGCTGTAATCGTTGCAATGCGCTATTGCCGGTATGGGTAAAGAGTGGAAGTGGTTGACCAAATAGTTTCGACTTAAATGGAAGTGATACGGTGTAGCGCCCCATTAAATCGCGTTTGTGTGTTGTTTTAAAATACTTTTCGCATGCAATCTCTTCTTGCGTAGGTTTTCGTTTGTCAAGTATCTCTTCCTGCTCCCAAAATGCACGCAACTGATCTCCAAGAGAGCATACGTTGACATTTATTGTATACGAAGGTGGAGATAGAGGACCAGAAATAATCCAACCAAAATGAGTGTTTTGCAAAAAAAGTGAGTTATTATATTTT
Organism: Tricholauxania praeusta; assembly: GCA_949775025.1. Lineage (NCBI taxonomy): Eukaryota > Metazoa > Arthropoda > Insecta > Diptera > Lauxaniidae > Tricholauxania > Tricholauxania praeusta. The sequence continues at coordinate 158,533,087 of OX459029.1, forward strand.
TTATGTTGGGGCAATACTATATCTCCATATACATCTGCACCAAGTATAAGATCAATGCGACCACCGTCGCCAAAGTTTGGATCAGCTAGTTGATAAAGTTCCAAGTTAGGAAGTAAGTTGATATCAACTGGATGTGGTTGATATGACGTGAGTGAACGTAGAATTAATGCGTTGCATTTTAATTCATAATTAGTATTATACGGTGAGCGTAGTGACAACTTAGCAAAGTTGCGCGTTGTTAACCCGTTGTTGCCACCAATTCCGTTTATGTGTGCAAAAGTTGTGTATTTTTTCAATTGAAGAGTTTGAGCAGCGTCCTCTGTAATTAAAGTGGCTTGTGAAGCTTGGTCTAACAGTGCTCTTAGATATAGAAGTCCGTTTTTCGTTTCAACTATAACACGTACCGTTGCCAGCAATACTTGTGGTAAAGATAAAGTATGAAGTGTACTCAAGTTATATGGTAATCGCTCTTTTTTCTGCCCGTTTTGCAAATCAAAAGATACACAGTCAGTAGAAGTGGTATTAGATGTTGCACAAACAGCTGCTGAGATGTTGCTAGGGGTAGCGTTTAATTCCTTATGCAGCATGGTATGGTGAAGATCTTGACAGATTTGACACCGATATTTAGACTTACAGTCGTTAGAAAAATGACCAGAATTGAAACAATTTTTACAAAGCTTTTTTTGTGATATCAAATCGCTCTTGGCGGTACTCGAAAGAGTGGCAAATTTGAAGCATTTGTATAAAAGATGTTGTTTGCCACAGCAAGGACATTGTGTATTAACGTTAGTGGTCGCTACATTAACATGCCGACTAATATTTGACCTTTTGTTAGAGATAAATGTAGCTTGTTTAGGTCTGGTGGCTGTAGGGCTGGAATGGTTTGTGCTGACGCCAGCAATAGACTCAAGCGTACGAAAGGTAGTTTCAAGAAAGCTGAAAAGTTGTGAAATGGTTGCAATATTAGCGGATGCTTTAAGCGACTGCTCCCACTCTTTTCGTGTTTGCTTGTCCAATTTGTTAATACTGATATAGATGACGATTGCGTCCCATTTGTCCACGTGGACGTTTAAAGTACGCAGAAGTGAAAGACAGCTTCGAGTTTGGTCTAAAACTAGCTTAATACTTTCTGCCGTTCCATTCGCAAGCGGAATAGAGAACAGTTTTTGAAGTAAGGTATCAACAATTTTGCGTGTATTATTATACCTCTCAGTAAGAGCAGACCAAGCTAGGTCATAACTAGATTCAGACACTGGATACTCGTTGACTATATCCAAAGGAGTGCCTGACAACGAACTTTTCAAATAAAAATATTTTTGCACATTCGTTAAATGTTGATTATTGTGAACTAAAGAGTTAAACATATCTTTATAGTATATCCAAGATGAGTAATCACCAGAGAAATTGGGTATATCAATACGTGGCAGTCGTGTTACGGAGGCATTGCTGTCGTTTCGCGTGCTAGAAGTAGGAGCGACCAATGTGCTGGAGTGCGAATCAAAAGATAGCTGCTGTCCAAATTCCGCCAATTTGTCTAAAATTACGCCTTTTAGATCGAAGAACACTGCCTGAAATTTGTAAAAAACCTCATCCTGAAAATAAGGCACATCATTAATTACCAAAGAATTATCTCGAGATATTGTAACTAATTCCTCATGGCGGTTTTTAAACTTCTTGGCCAAGTCTTCTGCTTCTTCTAATATGCTCGTTACATAACCACGAGTTGGGTTAGATTTATTCTCGAAGGTTTGCAGCAAGTGGTCCAAATTAGTTAACGCGCTACCTTGTTCTTCAATCTGTTTTTCCATGTTCAAAAATCCCTCTTAATTAATTAATCCAAAATCCGTAAAGATGTAATTGTTTCAACTCCTAGTTCACTGTGGGGGACTATTCCCGGGTTTCGGCACCAATTTTTTATGTACAAAACTTTACTAAAATTGAAATGACGCGTGAGCAAGAACATCCGATGTTGAGCTACGACCTTAGTCTGACTTTATTATTAGAATTCAATAGCAACGTAACTTATATAAAATGGTTCAATAATTAAAATGAGAGCTTAAGAGAGTAGTAAATAATTAATCCATATTGAGAATAAGCAGTTAATCCAGAAATGAGAAAAAAATGAACAGTTTAAATCATGGTGTAATAACCAAGGTGGCGTACTTAAAATCGAAATTCTCAAAAGTTTGGGTTTCTTGTCCTTCATTGTCTTGTTTCGTAATTTTTTTTGACACTTCGGTGTTTTGATTAATTGGCCCGTTCAGCAACTTCAGTATTTTTGAAGCGCTTCAAACAACTTTTTACTAAGAGGTACATATATGTGTTGAGTTTCAAAATTCTGATGCGAACAAAAACTACACTAAATAATGTAGCAGGCTTCAATATGATAGCAATAAGTCTTTTTTGTTTTTGCAATAACAACCACATCGACTAAATTTTTAAGATTAAATGTAGTTTGCAGCTATCGTTCAGAAAATGTTCAAGATCTTACGCCTGAGCGCCACATTTTATCAAAGCGCTTTAAGAATGGGCAATTGAAATGGTATGAATGTCAAAACTACAGCAAATGGGATGACAGATGATATAAAATCGAGGCTCTCCCTAATTACTCTACCTTGGTTATTACACCATGGTTTAAATGAAATTTACATGTACATGTGAAGAAGAATTAGAAACTAGAACAATGAACAGTTAACTGAGAAACTACTCAAAATTAATCATATTTTAAGTGCCTGAAATTATGTTATCGTTACAGGGTGCTTTTAATATTTTTTTTGCCACTTATTATTTTGAGATTTAAATGGAACAAAATAAAATAGAAAGTTTAAAATATACAAAATCTCCAACATAGCCTTTTGAAGAAAGCTTGGGAGGTACCACGCCCTTTTTTTTCTAAATTTTCTGAATTTTTGTCTGATGATGAGACCAAACTTTTTCTTGTACACGTATGAAATGTTATTTCAATGCACTTAAAATAATTCTCTCAGTATAGCGTTATAGGATGTGTCACGCCCACTTTTTGAAATATCAAGCGTTTGTCCACAGTTTTTCCGATTACTTCCTACTACTTACGTGAAATTTGATTTCATTACCATAAATAATTCTCTTGGTATAGCATTTTAAAGTTTATGCTTGCATGGGTGGTGCCACGCCCACTTTGTCGAAATTCATAAGCCTTTTATCCATTGCTTGTCTATTATCCTTAGTATTTGTAAGATACACGGTTAAACTACATCAAATAATTCTCTCAAAATACGGTTTTAAATGTTTGATTTGTATGGGCGGTAGGCGTGCCCGTGAATTTTAATAACTTTGTACGAAAATGTAACCTATACACTGAATTTTATTCAATTATCTGCTTTCGTTTGTTTTCCCATTATCATGAATATATACACTTTCTATGCACGACACACCCCCTTTTATGTGTCAATATACGCTGAGTGTAGGGTATCAAAAAAAAAAATACAATGATAGTCCATAGTTCATATCAAAAAATCATAACAATTATTATGTCTGTTTAGTGTCCATATGCCAAAAATCGAAAATAATTTGTAATGTAAATAAACAAACTAAAGCGTCACAATAAAATTAACAGAAAAAAAAACGAGCCATATTTTTAAAATTTAGCTTAAAGAGGCGTAATTTTGTCAAAAGAAAAATTCCATTGAAATTGAGGTTACTGCCAATGCAAAGCCATAAATGCTGATTCATTTTCGTAAATATTAGGCAAACAAAAACAATTGAAACGTGCGAAGTTTTGTTTTTTGTTGCATTTGAAGCTAAAAGTCGGCTAATATTTACAGCTAAAAAGGTTTGAAAATACTGCGCCAAGGCTTTGAAAAAGACCGCACCATATGATGCAGTTATAGAAAATTGCTTAAAAAGTGAATTTATCTGGAACTAAAACGTATTTGTACTTCATTATATAGCGTGAAAAATAGAAAGTTCTCAGATTCAAGTTTCTTACAAATAAATGATTTTACTGCACTTAACAAGTACCAGGTGTTTGTTTTTTCTTACTACACCAAATGCGCAGATCTCGCACGAACTCACACTTTGATATTTTGATTTTATATAAAATTTTCTTCTCTTTTAAACGACTTTTTTTTAAGTGTCTGCTGCACGTTGGTAAATTGAGGCATACAGTCTATAAATATGCATTTAACTGTTGAAATGGGTACTTTTATGAAGTAGGTAGCAATTTCAGGTGTAGAACGAAAAAAAAAAGGATTTTAATTACATATTACGCCTGCCCTTTTAGATTGTGAGTATATTATTTGAGACATTGCTGCCCAGTCACTTAAAGCCGTCATAAGAACACGAATGCAAATCTTTATCGCTTCAAGAGTTTATAACGCAAAAATTTGCTTCAAAATCCCTTGTTTGCGAAAATCATCAGTCCCTAGTCATTTAAGGTCGTCATTCAACACTAATGTAAGTCTTGATCGTTTTAAGCATTTTTAATGCAAAAATTTTGTTCAAATTAAACTTTTAGACAAAATCGTCAGTCCCTTGTCACATAGTGTAGCTATCAAAAATGTGCTAATGTAAATTCTTGCTTGCGTAAGTGACTGTTTTTGTTACTTTGTTATAAAAATCATGTTAAAGTTAAATTCTCCATGATGTCGTCAGTCCTATAACTTGCTAATCAATGACGAAGACAGTTCTTATGCAAGTGATTAACACTTTTTAATACTTTCAACTAAAAATTATGTGAAATTAAAACTTTTTGTACAAAACACTGCAATTTAAAAGCATAGTATTTTTATTAGTTTTTATAAGTTTTTTTATTAGAGCCTTAAATTTAGTGAGTGTGAAGTTTTTCTAATAAGAATCATTTCATTTCCAAATGGAAATGAAATTCATTATCACTTTTAGCTTCTATCATTTAATACATAACACAAAATTGCTATACCGCTGTCGCGTTAAAATCCTGGTGTCAACACAAAAGTGACCTGAAAATTTTGTGACAATGAAATTTAACAAACGTCAGTCCCTTTTCACTTGGTTTGACTTAAATATGTAGCTTGGTTTAGTTTCATTGACCCTAAATTTTTATGAAAGCTAGATTTATAAAGAAAATCAGCAAGCTTCTGTCATCAGTTGTAATTAAAGGGGGTTTTTTTCGACAGCCTTAGTTTTGAATTAAAAAAAAATGGTTGAAGTGATCTAAATTTTGACTTTATTCGATAGAAAATTCGACAGGAACTAACACTAAATCACTCGTATATGATTTTGTGCAATTTGACGCCACAACTGGCCAAAATATACCACAGTCTGAAGGTGAAATTTTCGAAAATTTTTACGAGCAATTAAGCACTTATTTCGCGTTATGTAGATTTTCATAGCGTCAACTGTTGCTGGTTTATCAACACAAGCCAAAAATTACACACATTGTCACAAGAAATAATCACGCGTCCTTGGTGGTCAATTGATTTGATAATTGCAAAAAATCAATTCTCAGTTAATTTAAATTTGAAATTTCAATAAATTTTCACAATTCGCAAACGTTGTTGCTGTGTCAGCTTTTCATGATGAAATGGCAAATTTTACAAAACTTAAATCACACCAACGTTGATGAAATTTTTGACGTTAAATCCTTATTGCTAGGTAAGACACTTTAAAAAACCCCCTATGTTATTGAAATTATTAGCATTTTAAGGTTCTTCGAGCGAAAAATTTTATAATATTTTTACACAAAGTTCGCTGCGAAGAAGTAACTATGGCAACACTTATGCAAATTATTGCTCACTTTAATTTCCTTGACTCATTAATTTAATTCCAATCATTTGTTCAATTTATTATCCAAGTGACTTTAGCTCCACAGTATTCTTGCTATTGGTGACATTAAACAAATTTTATCTTCATCTAAAAAGCGCTGAGTATACAAAATCAAAACGCAATGAAAAAACTTTCCGCAGTAGCAACAATTACTGTGTTTCCACTGCAATCCAATAGGCAGAAAATGCATTTGTATGCATGGTAATGCATAATTTATTAGTGTGGGGAAAAACTTTTCCATTAACTCATTATCTCAAAGGCAAGGAATTTGTTCTACTCATAAAGTGTTTGCATCAGAAAAAACCATAACAATAAACGTTGAAGCTTTTGCCCCAGACAACAACTGCAAACAACTTGCTGCTGCAATTTAGTTTTTTATAAAAATTAAAACAAATACAATGTTAGTAATCACGACTAACTACGTTAATATTTGTCTATAGATTATGCAAATTTGTTGCAATAATCATTAAAGAACGTACGATATATACATATATGTGGATATATGTATTAATAATTTCAAGTTATAAAAATAAACAGCCAATCAGCAGCATATGCACAAAGAGTTGCCAAGGTAATCAGACTACTCAGATTTTTATTAAAATTTTTTTTTTTTGCCATCCATGGAGAAAATGATATTTTGATTTCTCAAAACTTCGATTTTAATATTAAAATTTTTTTTTTTATTAGTTATTATTATAATTATTTTTATTTTAATTTACACAAGAAAACTAAAAATTATACGTATCAAAACCGAAAAGGGGTCTCAATAATTTTTTTTTTTTGAATTTTTAAAAAATTCACAAAACATTTTATATGACAATAAGAAGCTTTAAATTAGTTAATGTCATTCATTTGAGAAATCACTGAATTTCACAGCTGAAAACGCTCAAGCAAAATCAAGGAATATACCGTCACTCTCGGGTAGAAAGACTCTAACTCAAAATTTTGACGTGATATTTCAAAATATAGCGCACTTACATCCAATTGAAAAAAGACCCTAAAATGAAATTTTTAAGTTTCTCATGCAGTTTTTTCGTCCTCCTGTAAAATTGCAATCACATGAGTAAGGACCTTTCTACCCGAGATCGACGATATTGACATTTTCTTTAGAGTATGGACTTGTTTCATGTGGTTCATCTGTCTGACTTCTACGCAGCTGCCAAGATAAATTTTTGTTTAAATGTCTCTCATAAGTCACATGCTATTATTTGAGGGTAAAATTTATTCCCAGCGTCAAATCGATGAAGTACTCTTATTTTTCATTTATGAAAAGCTATACCCTTTGTGTTGTATGTTTCATAAATGAAATTGTTACTGTGATATTTTGTTTACTTGCTTGCTGACTGCCTACTTTGTGTATGAAGCTGTAGGCAGTGCGATTGCTGGCTGCTTGCTTTGTATATGGAGATGTAAGGAGTCTTGCCTGTTGGCTGCATGTTTTGTTTGTTGAGATGTAGGCAACTCCCTAAACTATACAGGCACTTAGAAAGCGATGTTTTAAGGCAATCGTTTGCTACTTATTGTATATGGAGATGTAGGCAAGCTGCCTACAAAGCGGCCATCTCTTTGTAAAAAGAATTTACAATTGTGGCTGGAGTTGTGAGCATTACTGCCTACAATGAGTTTTACTATTCATCGATATTGTTTATAACATATTTGCCGCTGGGTTGTAAACAATTTTCCCAAATTATTACCGCTCAGATATGGTACTAAACTGTATGAACCCATATGACCAAATGTAAATGTTTTTCTCAAACCAAAAAGCTTCAAACATATTTTAAAAGCTCAGTAAAAAATATTTTTATTTTAAGTTTTTGAATTTAAACTCATACAGTAAATTAATGAGATACGTAACAAAGTCAGCGCTACTCGTGCTATAGAAAATCTCTTAATTGGCAACTCTATAAGTACAACAAAAAAATTAATTTGCCTACGACGTGACGACATATTCATATATGTATATAATTTTCCAGAATATTGCACTATATAAAGGTAAGCCTTAACTTAAGCGCTGCTGTCATATTCATTGCAATAGGTTAAAAAATCGCTTGATATCCATTAAAAGTCGCATTTAAAACGACACTTTAATAAACGTCAGCAAAACCACTAATTTAAAACAACTTAATAATGCAATGCAAAAAAAAAGTCGCCACTGAAAAAAAAAAGTGACAATTTAAATGTAAATTGAAACTTCTATAGCTACTACAGCAACGGCAGCAATTTGTGGCAAATTATCTAATTTCGACACAATAATAATGGTAATATAACATTATTAAAATACAATTTAACACGTATAATTTGATAGCTGGCAACGACGAGTTGTGGTATGAGTTCAACGAACGCAAAAAATCCCCAATTCGAATTTAAATATGACAAAATATTTGGACAACACTCCTGCTGCTACTTTGGGAATAAACCTTTATTTTTTTTTGCAGTTATCAACGCACAACAAAATTTATTGATTTCAAAAATTAAACTGACGCACACAATGCGGCGTCACGCGGCGGTTTTATCGTGAAATTGAAAATGCGCACCTTAATTGAAATGAACGAAAATAGGGGGCTTGTGGCTGACATTTTGACCAAAAATATATTTTTGCCATAAATGTCAAATATTGGCGCAATTAATTGAAGAGCTTCATTTAGTTTCTATAAAGCAACAATTACGTACAGCACACCTGCTGTATAGATCGCAGTTATTATAAGTTGAAAGGTTAAAATTATTAAAACCATTTAAGTCAAGTTTTTCCGCATTACTTGTTGTCATGTGATTACCAAACTATTTCTTTAATTATGAAACTATAGCAGCCCAAAACTTACCATCGGTTAACAATTTTTTGGGGGAATTTTACAAATAATTTAATCAATTTGTTTAATAACATCATGTTGTTTTGTTATTTCTTTTTTTATGATTTTGTGCTAATATTTATTTTGTTGTTTTTTATCGTAATATGTTTGTTTTTGTTTAATTAATTTAACAGCATGTTAAAAACTTTCCTCTTATTGCATTGCTGTATGGAAAATAATTTAATGGTTTTGATCTTTGATTTATAATAAAAAAAATAAAAAAATTTACATACATTCGTTTTTATGGCGACCTAATTATTTAATAAACTTGCTTTTATGGTGCTTTATTATACTAATAATTTTGCTTACTTTTTTTAAAAAAATTATTCCAATTAAGTGCATTTATGATAGGAAAACTTTCGTTTATTTATCTTGTAAATTGTAAGCTCAGTTTTTAGTATATAGAGATAGGTCGAGTTTAAAGTGAATTTTGAAACTAGTGGTCACACAAGGCCAGTTTAGCATTTTCATATAAAAATTAATGGGATATTAGAACCAATTTTTCAGAAACAAAGTCCGTGGATCGAATTGATACTTAGGCATTGTATTGTTCTTAAAAATGTTATTAAGCAAACTGCTCTGACGCAATTAAGTATAATTCAAAGTAATAGCCCATCAAACATTTTAGCATAGGTCAGCTATTTAGTTTTATTACGAAATCTGGTTGGTTCAATGAGGGGGTATAGCCAAGTACCCTTTCGTATCACAATGGATCAACATTTGTTCTAAGTGAAACGGTTCGAGACTGACTATCACTCCTACCTAAGCTACTAGCCCTTCAAAGGCAATATTTTGTCATAACTCTGAAATACATTCCACGCCAAATCGGATACTATTTTGCTTTTATATTTCAGATTTTTTAGAAATTTTTTTTTCTCTTATCCATTGAGTAGATATCGATTTTTGGAAACTATAATTTTTTAAATATTCATATCTCCACGAATAATCTCCCAAATTGCATTTTTATTCCGTACACCGTGGAGGCATGGCAGGTATGGAAATAGGCATATATTTTTGATCATCGTCACCACCTGAGTTGATTTAGCCTAAGTCCGTCTGTCTGTCTGTCAGTCTGATGAAATCAGGTTTACGGGAAAACCAAAGAAGCTGATTAAATAAAATTAACAGGCTCAGGTGACACCTTTTTGCAGGCATCTTGCTACTGAAAATGAGCGAAATCGGTTCATATTTGCACAAGCCTATTTTGAAAAAAGTTGCAGTGATTTTGATGATACTTGGTGATTTGGTGTACATGTGAATAAATTTAGAATTAGGCTGGATTTCAAGTTTCCAAAGGTTCGCACAGGGGCGTGACACAGCCCTAAATTTTAAACTTTATACCACCATATTTCGTAAACCATGCAAGATATTGTGATGAAATTTGGTAAACGGATACATATTAAATATATCTTGAATTGTGATAAAAAAGGGCAGAATCGTAAAAGTGGGCAGAATCGTAAGTGTTGGCAGAATCGTAAAAGTGGGCAAAATCATAAAAGTTGGCGTGGCACTTTACAACAATTAAAAATTTTGACTACGTACATCTCGAAATTGGCACACATGCTTTTTACAAAAATTTTAGAGATGATGCCACTAAAATCAGTAATCAATACAAGTTTAGCCTGTATACTGCAAAAAATAGTTGAAGGGCGTGGCATAGCCCACAATATTTATAAACGTTATATTAAGAGAACTAACAACATAGTCGTTATGAAATTTTATAAGGTAAATATACTTGCTTTAAGGTTTCTTACTACAATATTTCTTTTTTTCAATATTTTATCAGACAAGATGGCTTATTATTGCACATTTTCTGCATTGTAAATATAAATAAGACTACGTAGTAATACTAAGCGCTGCAACATTGATTCCATATTGCATTTTTATTCTCTTCGTCTTATTTATTAAGTTGAAAACTAGTTCCGATAAGTATCGTTCTTTTATTTGTAATTCCAAGTTCGCAATAGATTTCAGTTTATTGTGTTATGAAAATCAAACTTTCGTTTTCGTCAATTAGCAGTCATAAGTGTTAAATTTTGCATATGTTCCAAAAAATGTCAGAACGCAAAAAATTAACAACAGAAGAACTTAGCCAAGCTATGAAAGAAAGTGAAAACGTGAATGATTTGCTTGATGAAATCCATATGAATGAGCTGAGTTTTACTGATGAAAACGACAAATATTATTGGAATTCCATTTATATTAAATGTGGCAGAGAGTGTTGTGAGAGACGTTACTATGAAAAATTAACACAAAAATCTTTTATGATTCCTCTGCTTACCGCAAATTATTTAAGGACATAATCAATAATCCTTTGTCATATACATTGTTTTCATTTAACTCAAAAGTTTCAAACGGCTTTGTGTACGCAAAAAAATATTACTAAAAAATTTGAGTTCTGTTCATTCCATTCTAGCAATACGGTTCTATACTTTCATGTGTTCACCAAATGGTTTCGCTTTAATTTCAATCAACATAAAAAACAAAGCTAAAGATATCAAGATTGACTACTCCTTTATAATGATGACTCAACGGTGTTTTTTGTTAATTTTATAAAAATATCCAAAGCACCACAAAAATCAAGAAATGTAGTATTTTTAAGACGAAAACAAAAATACCGCTGGCCACACAAAAATAGGTTAATTTAAGCAGCGAACAGTCAACATTTACTTAACGGCTCAGATTTAAATTATGGGCATCACTTGTGCTCTGATCACGTGAATATTAAAGTGTTGCGTCAAATTGACGCATGAGCTGCAAAATTAAAAAAAATCTCTAAATTCATAACAAGGAAAAAAAAAGGATTTGTTCACATTACTACGAATAATTAATTAAATCAAATGTTTCACTTAAGAGCAGCTTCAAGTTAAGTTTTTAAGTAACACGACAACAAAGTTAAAAAAACGAAAAAAAAATGTAAATAAACAAAAGCTGTGTAAAAAGAAGGAAAAAACAAATCATAAAAATCCAAATACTAATCAACAAACGTTAACTTTTGATGACGCGCGCGACTGCTGGCTGTTGCGGCTGCGTCTGCGTTTTAAGCAAAAAAAAAGCGGCGAACTTTGACGCAATGTTGGTGATTCCCCATAAAATGAGGATCGGTTTATTAAACGTGATAAGTGCTAAAGTTTTTACTGCTGTTGCTGTTGTTGACAACAAAAGTTTTGAGCTCATTTATAAATCCGTTAAACGCTAGCCAATTAAGGCCTAGTTAGTTAAACCAACAATAAATTGCGCTTAAACGCTATCGCTCGCTTATATAAAAATGCAACGTAATCGTTTTGTTTAAAAAAAAAAAAAAAAACAAACCAAAATAAACAAAGTTTCGACTGATGAATGAGAAATTTTTTTACGAAAGGGGCCATTCCATGTTTTACGTACGTTTAAATAGCAATTAGGCACTATTGTTACATAGACATTTCGAAATTTTTCAAATGCGTTCCTAATAGTTTTTGGGTTATCTAAATGGGAGTAAAGTTGCAAAATTATAAGAGATTATTATTAAGACTCTTAAGACCAACGTCTGCGCTGGCTGGGACATGTTGTGCGTATGGACGAAGAAGCTCCGGCGAAAAAGGTGTTTGATGCGGAAGCCGCTGGGCGACGACGAAGAGGAAGACCATGCCTCCGATGGAAAGACCAAGCCGAGGAAACCCTATCCACGCTTGGTGTGAATGATTGGAGAAGGCGCGCGCAAAGCAGAGGCGCCTGGAGAGAGCTTTTGAGGTCGGCCGTAACCCGGTAACGGCCACCCAAGTAAGTAAGTAAGTATTATTAAGACTCTTTTATGTCCGCTATTACCTTAGTAGAAAAATCGCCCAATAACCAAATTCTGAGAGTTATACTTTTGACTTTAATCGAGTTCCTGATACTTTTTGAAAATTTTGAACTTCATCGAGATTTTCACGACTTTTCAACCTTTCTGACTTTATTTGACTCTTTCAATCAAATACTTTTTATGTGTATTTTATCTATCATTTATCGAACATATGTATTAAAATTTATCGCTATTTTTAACAAAACTATGAATTTTGCATTTTCTCGGCATTTTCACAATTTTTGGAATTTATTGACTAAGTCGATATTTTTGCTCAATATGCGACACACATGTATCGATCTTTTGGAAATTTTTGGGAACTATACATATAATCAAAATTCAGATAATCGTAACCCAGATATTTATGATTTGGATGTTTTAGAATTCAGAGAATTAAAAATTCAGAAGATTTTAAGTTAGGATGATTCAAATACTTATGATTATGATATGTTGAAATTCAGAGCAAAAATGTAGATGAAACTCAAAATTAAATTAGCGAAAATGCAAAGAGAAACTAGAATAGAAAATCTGAATTTGGTTTTTATTATTTATTTTTAATTTTTTTTTTTTTCAATAAAAATAGTTGCTAAAAAACAAAAAATTTTAAGTCTGAGTTTTTCGCCATATATATAAGTATTTTAAAACATCGAGTTATCTTAATCTTAAAACATTTTTTTTCGAGTTTTTTTTTTTTTTTTTTGTGAATCATCAGACATTTTTTCGTTATCTGAACTTGGAACTACATGAATTGTGAACATCAGAATTTTGTATACCAACCAGACTGAATATCCCACAGTTTAAAAAAGAAAAAAGTTTGAATTATAGCCTGTTGAATTTTAAAAGATACATTTGGAAATCCTTTAATTAATATTAATTTAAAGGGGTGAAGAAAACAAAAATGTGTGATAAAAACTATTGAATTTATGGCTGTCTTACACTAAGCAAAATATTTTGCATGGTCCCAAAGTGCTGAAATTGAATTGTCAGTCCCGGAATTGAATCAACTCTGCAAATAATTGGATTAACCTCTACAAGTGGCAAGAAAAAAAAAATGTATTTCATAAACTTAAGAGCTCCACGTTTCAGCGCATATATTTTTCAGATCAGACAATGCCGAAAGATTGATATTTTTATTGCCTCAAATAAGGCTAGAAATTTTCCCAAGCATCTAGGAATAATTTGTTATATTTAGCTTTGAATTCAATTATTTTCAAGGTTATCCTTTCTATGATTTTATACCTCCTCCATGAGGTAGTAAGGAAGGGGTGCTAGGTAATAATGAAAAGGCCAAATTTACTTTTCGTTGATATTTTCGGTTTTAGTGGCCCAAAAACATAAAAATGCACATACATACATCTAAATTTTGCATGAAAATTTAAGTTTCCAAACTTTTTTGGGGGTAAAAAAAGGGCGCTAGGGGTTGAGGAAGGGTCGAATTTATTTTTTGATATTATATTCGGTTTGAGCATGCCAAGAAACGTAGTAATGCACATCTATTCCAACTTTTTATGAAAATTGAAATTGTGACCCTTAGAAGGGTGGTAATGAGATGGTTTGGATTTGGATTGGGAAAAAGGACAATTGAAATCATTTTAAATGGTCATATTCAGTTTAGGCTACATCGAATATGTAAGGGTAATGGGGTCAAATTCTGGGTCAGCATTTTTTTTTTTGTGTGCCGAATAATTTTTATGAAAAACTTACAAAATTTTTTGACGCTTTTTTTTTTTTTTAAAAAAAATTTATTTCATTGTCTTCAGCGCTAAAATTTCCTTTTTTTAAAATATTTCTCAATAATATTTTTTATGAAGAAAGCAAAGCAATGTTATGTTGAATTTTAATTTCGGAAAAATTTTTGATTTCTATATTTTTTCAGTCAAATTTTTTTAACTAAGAAATCAATCATTTTTTTGCCATTTTATTATATTTTTGAGTTGAATATCAAGTTTATTTAAAAATATTCGTATATATTTTTTGTTAGAAATAAAGCAATTAAATATTTTTTTTTTTTTTTTTAATAACAATTTTTACATTTTTTTTTATTTCTTAAATTTTGCTTTGCTACCCATCTAAGCTTCTCAAAAAATTATAATTTATCTTTGTGAGGTTAGAGTAGTTAAATTTTAAATGGCTATTTCCTGTTAGAAAAAACAAAGTTGATCTACGTTGACAAATAGTTCTTGAAATTTGTATCTTATTTTAAATCTGGATAACATCAAAAAAACTAAAACTCTGCATAAAAGTGCAGCTTGTGAAACAAAGGCCTTGCTTGGAATAGCCCTCACGATTTCGCTGTTATTTTTAGCCATTCTTTTTTTTCTGACTTTGCTAATTTTTGTTTGTTTTCGCGCATATTTGTGAGACAGGTTTGGTAAAAATTGATTTGTTATTGTTTACAAGGAAACTTTTCGGAAGGTTTTTTTATACTTTGTTTGAGGTTTTATAGGTTTATATTGAAATTTTCCATTTGTCTGCACAAAAAATCTGCGGCGAAAAAAAAAAGACCAACTTAACATCTTTTTTCGCGTGATTGTTAACTGAACTTTGCACTGAATTTAATTTGTTGCTGTTGTTGTTGGGATATTTTGTTTACAAAATATTTTAAAATTTTTTTTCTTTTATTCACAATTAATTTTGCTGCGTCTTTTTTTTGCGTTTGCTGCGAAAAGTTTGTCAAAAATCAGCATTGAACAACAACAACAATTAATAAAAATTATTTTAAATCGTTTTTTTGCGGTTCTTATGTTGGGGAATTCCTGCTGTGCTCAAAACACCGATTTATAATTTTAAGGGGCTTGTTTTGTTTTCATACTAAGACTTTATATTTATTGAATTTTATTTCTTGTTTTTTCGCATTATTTTATTGATAATTTTTATTTTCGAGCTTCCAGTCGGTCACAAGGTGCTCATTATGGGTTTTAATGAATTTAAGCTGATTGTTTTTGTAATTTATTTAATGCTTGTTACTTTTTTTTTTCTTCGTACATTATACGTCATATCTTAAGTTTTTTTGCAAAATCATCATCAGCGCCGACAGTATACGTTCGCACTTACGGTTTGCGTGCAAAAAGCTTCACTTTTAATTTTTGCAACTTAAAATTAGTGATGATCTTTTAAAGTGAAATTTTCCCTAATACAAAGCAGCAACAGCAGTAGCGGTTGTAGGTGTGCTAACAGGGAAGTTGGGTGCAGCAGCAAATGATGCGCAAACTAAAAAGTTGAACTTTTATCTGGCCAGTGAATTGAACTTTGCGCGCATGTTACTTACGTGTGTAGTTTATATTTTGCCATTTTTAATTTCGTTTATTTATTGTGTTAACTGACTGAGTGACTGACTGATTTGGCGCTGTTATGTGCTGTATATAAGTGAATGTATGATTGATAGCTTGTACTTTGTACCTCATTAATTGAAATTAAAACAAAATAATTTTCAATTATGAATAAAAAAAATGTAAAACGATGGAGAAATTGCAATATATTTCCATAAACGTTTATGGTAAAAACAAGAATGTTTAGGTAATTCACAAAGATAATTGTATTTTTTTGTGTTAATTCTTTAAGTTTCTTTATCAAAACTTAATGTGAATTATGAAATTCAAATGTCGGCAAAGTTGTCAAAGACAACAATTTAAATTAGCATTTCCTAAAAAACATACTGCTTCACTTTATGTGAAAATTTGCGTTGAACTTTGGGCTGAATTTGTACATTATTCTTAAGCTATAAATGAAAAAAATGTGCAGAAAATTCTACATAAAATATATTCTGTAGGAAGGCATTTTTTTACAAGGAAAAAAAGCCTGAAATCTGAATTCATTCATATGGTTTTTATGCATAGATTAACTCAAGGGATATATTTATTTGCTTTTTGAATAAAAATGTAAATTTGCTTACATGGAATATTATTACCAGAAAAATAGCATGTAATAAATTTCTCACTTGAGTTAGATTTTCTCAGAAAGAAGGTCAAGCTCTTGCAGAAAAATTTTCACAAAGTGTCGAATCGAGTCGAGAATTACTCAACACTAACAACGTCGAAATTCGCTACTATTCCCACTGTTCATCAACTCTGTTGTTGAGTGTTCTCCAAAAGCATAAAAATCTTTTCAATGTTTGCTTAGCGACTAAAATGTTTTTGGTCATTATTCTGCTTGAAATTCATGAGCAAACTAAATTGCTTATTACTACTAATTAAAGCAATATAGCAAATTTCCAAAAAAGATTTCTTTTGACATTAAGAAAATATAATTAGTGGAAACTTTCTTGAAATTGAATTTTATTATTGAAAGAAAATTTTCCTGAAATTGAAAGCGCTCTTTCCCAATGTTATTTATCAAATGAAAAGCATTGCAACAATTTACAAACAGCTTCACAGCCAGTGAGCATTTAATTAAAAATAAACTAATTTGTATTAACAAACAAATTTGCAAATTTGTAATTTCTGTCACTTGAAGTTCAAATTCGGTTTAATTTGAAATGGCATGCAACTGGAATAACTTTGTTCAATTATGCATGTTAAAATGCTAAAATACTTCGACGTCGTTGCCGCTTGCCTTATCGTCTAATGTCGCATTTACTTAACATTTAATATATGATTTGCATAGCAACTGCAGCAGACGAATATTAGCGACAGCAATGCATTACACAACGTTGATACAATGCGGAATGAAATTACAACTAAAAAGGGACGTAATTTAATATAAACATTTTATTTAAAATAGATCAAGTGGTGGGAGTTTTAAGCTAAATCAAAATCATTTTGATATACAGATCAGCTAATGCGTCGGAGAGCAGCAATTGCGAAAAAGTGATGGGAAACTTTACTTTGCTTACATTTAACTTTTGTGTTACATGACGTATGAATAACATTTAACTATCTGTTGAACTAAATAATTTTTGTGTCACATCAAGGAAAATTTTATATAACTCAAGTTTGATACAAATTTGTGCACATATACTGCAAAAATTTGCTTAAGTTTTTTGTGCTTTATAATAAAATAAAATTTCAAAAGTGGCCGTTATGTAGAAGGTCACAAACCAAACGTTGAATCACAAAATAAAACAATTTTGTGAAAAATTTTCTAATTATCAACTTTAATTTGTAGTCGCAGTTTGGCGCTGATATTAAAAACAATTATTGATTAAATATAAGTAAATGCTAACTGCTGCTAATTACATATTTCACTAATGCACTTTTAAGTGCATTCAAATATTTCATAACAAAAAATAAACATTTTTTAGACAAAACAAAGCTGCTGTTAACTATAAATTGATAACACTTATTTCATGACATTGCTTCATATTCTAAATTTCAGTCAAAAGTACAGTAAAGATATGAAATCAATCAAATTATTGGTTTTTATTTTTTAATTTGCAGAGCAAAGCAAACCATTTATTTTCTCTTTATTTATATCCAACACAAATATGCATGTATTTGATATCATTTTGTTATGCATATGTTAAACTATAAGCTGTCTATACCTTTTCATTATCACAATTGAAATAGGCGTAACAATCTACTTTAAACAAAGCCTTCTTTACTTTATAAACAGCAAATTATGGCGTCCGTCAGTCTATTTGTCAATTAGACGTTACTTTTGTTATCGGCGTCGTCTATTCACACTATGGCTTGAATAATCCATTACCATTTAACGTATCGTGTGCAACAACAACGTCAGCCTAAGTATATTTGGTACGGTGCATAGTGCTATTATCAGCATGTGAAGAACAAGTGGTGCTGTCTATCAAAATATCAAATTGAAAAAACAAACATCAATTAGAAAAATGCTTACACTGAAAAACATGAAATAACCATTTGAAAGATTGACCTACAAAAAAATAGAGGAAGCAAAACAATTTGTCGAAGGTAGCAACAGCTTTTGTACTGAATCACGTGACTTTTTATAGCATTCAAAAAGCAAACAATTCATGTACATGATTCCTATAAATGTAAGTGCACTGCGTGAGTTTGAAAAATAAACGTAAAGTTTTGAGTTTAGCAAGATAGCGGCGCAGTGTTGGTTAATATTTTTTTTTTTGAATTTATCACTATTAAAAGTTGACCTTCTCCCCAGCCGGCCATTAACGAAACCAACATTTAATCTTAAGTTATTCACTATTTAAGAAAATAGTTAACAAATTACAACATTAAGTACTATCGATCTCAAGATAACATCGTTAAGAATGCTTTAAACTTGCTTATATTAAAATTTTTAAATAATTAAATGTTTCTCATACGACATGTTTACTATATTTAAAAGAAATTTTGTAATAAAATATTAGTGTCATATTTTCGAAAAACAGAATTTTATTTCTTTTACACTTAAGAAACTAAAATTTTGTTACACAATGTAATTAAGGAAAAATCAACAATAGTTTAATATTTTTTCGTGCAAATAAAAAAATTAAATAAAACAAAGTGAAGCTCCACTTAAACATTGAACTCATTTACCAAGTGATCAATCAATAAAGACGTGTGATCGTCGTTTGCATTACAATGCACACACAAAAAATTAACTATACAATAGCGATATATTCAAATGGAGCAGCGAAACAATCATATGTCACAGCAATGTTTAGTAAATCAATGCAGCTGCCTTCTTATCACTGCAATGCAGTGTAGCTGTAGCGTATGAAAGCGCGTCTTAATTGAAAATCAATATTGATATGCGTCGTCGTTTGAGAATTTTCACGCGATTTTTATTAATTTTGTAAATTCCATTGTAGTTTTTTTTTTTTAATTTTTACATAAAAATTGCAATTGCAATTTTATGCAAAGACGAATAAGTCAAGTGGAAAGTTTAAATTGCTACGCGATGAGCTTGAAATGGAAATTTTTGGAATTGAATGATAATTTGCTGATGTAATAGCAATTAGTTGAAACGATTTGAAAATTTCTTATGCAATAATGTTATATTTTTGATTTAGGTCATAACAATTTTTTTGCTAAACAACGAAAAAATAAACGAATTAAATTTATTCCCTTTCCTAAATAAATTTACTTTAAGCTAAAGTTGTTCGAGTTGTATATATGAAATAAAATTTTTACAATATTGTATTGAAAGAAAGTTTTAAAAAAAGTATTTAAAAACAGTTTTTTTTTATTAGACAGTTTTGCGTAGATAATGTCATCTTTTCTTTAGCAGCCACTAATAAAACTTACACATTTTGTAATTAAGATAAAAGTAAAGAATTCATACCTTGTATGTTGGCTCTATGCTGAATCGGAACTTAATTTTTAAAGGTTTGCAAAAATGCTACAAATGGATTTATTTAGATATCTGTGATGACTATCACACAGAAAGAAATACAAAAATAAGGCTCTCAAAGAACTCGTAAGTTCATGAAGAAGTCAACCCAAAAATTCAACAAATAAGTTTCTGGGCTTCTTCTCAAAAATAATAAAAAAATCCATTGCAAAACAAATTGCGATTTCTGGTAATTTTGAGAAATTTTGAAAATCTCTTATTAAGCCTCACGATTTTAAAAAACTGCTACAAATGCTTTCAAAATCAAGAGAGATTATATAAAATGCTTTAATTTTTAATAATACGTTTTAATGTGAACTAAACTTAAATTTTATGTTTATCATACGCCATGTTGAACTGACCTAAAATTTATTTAAATAAACAATTGGTACAGTGCTTAATTTTTTCTTATGATTTTTGAAAGGACTTTGCACCGTTTGATAAAAAGCAGTATATATAATTCAAAATATATTGAAATTTTCAATATACTATAATTTTAAATATTTTTTTACAAAATTTCAAATAATGACATTTTGCTGCGATATATGCTAGAACAATTATTTTAATTGATATATGATTATTGAAAGGTGCACTGTAATAAAAAATAGTATTTATAGACGGCTGCTCCTTTTAAAAAAGATAAGAGCATAAGTTCACTTAACAGCTTATATGACTTATGTGTGTATATACCATCAACATTTTTTCGGAGCAAAATTTTCATTCGCATAATAAAGTTTCATTATTTTGGAAGCAATATAAATATTAAGTTTATAAGATCTCGAAATATTTCGGAAACTTATTTAACAAAAATCACTTAATCTTAAATAAAAGTGTTTCACATGAAGTATGAGTAACATTAAATTAACTAGCAGCTTTATGAGTGGCACATTCGTGTGGAACATATTAAATTAATGAAAACTATATATAATTCAACAATTTTCCCACAAATGTAAACTAATTTTAGAAAACACGTAAAAGTGGCATTTAATGGTTTTAAGAAGAACAATAACTTTGCAAAATGCAAACATTTGATTGGTAGCACGTTATTTTTTAAGATAAAAGTAAACTTTTCTATTGCAAAGATGTGCAATTGAAGAACTTTTTTTATACAAAACAAAACATTATATATTTTTTTTTTTTAAATTCTTGCAAAGTTTTGTTATTTAAGGCATAACATTATTATTATGAGTTTTTTTTCAAACCACAATAATTACTATTTAGATACACCATGAAAATGAGTAGGATAAACTGTTGCCGCTTTCTCCTTGAATTCTTGGTTAAAGTGTTCATAACGCGCAGACATCAGACCCACTCAAAATTTCAATCAAAAAAAAAATTTATTCAATTTGAGAGTTGAGTCTGATGTTTTTGGTAAATATATTTTGAAGATAGCGAAGTAAGCCATAATTAATAGATTCAGCCCAAGAAAACATTTTATGTTATTATCAAGTTTTAAATTAAATTCAAATAACATTTTTTTTTTCGTTGCAGAATGAATTATTTCTGTTGCTCTTTCCTATAGAAAATTTCATATTTGTTCAATAATTTGCATTAGATAATTTTGGAGCTTCTTCATTCAGAAAAAGAAAACAAAATTTTGTTTATGACAATTTTTGGTAGTTTAGCAAATAAAGCGGCTTCATGAATAACAAATTTTCATGCTACGGTATTTTAATTTCAATATCAGTTAGAGAAACCTATTTTTAGCTGAATTTGTTCCAACTGATTGCTGGCTACTTTAACAGAAAATGCACGAATATAATATTGAAGTTTTGAAAAAAAAATTGCATTATTTGTTTTAAAATTTCGCACAAATAATGAATTTTGTTTGAACTGCCACAACCAAATTAACTGAGGCGTTTGGTAAAAATAATAGAAAACTTATTTGCTCAAAAAATGCTGTTTTTTTTAAATATTTCCACTTCCGCTGCGTTGGTACTATTGGTAGTACAATAAAATAAACAATATTCATTTCAAATATCAAATAGTACAAGTAAATATTTATTTACATTTTTATGAATGAAGCACTTTAAAGTATACTAAGGTGTATTATAATTTCATAAATATACTTTTTATCTAATTCACATTTTCTGTGAAGATATTTGCACTTATCAGTTTCAGTTTATCCCCATGAATATTGAGCGCCTAATCTAGCTATCGAGATATAAATTATATCAACGATTTTCGTTCTTTTGAACAAATCTGCTTACTCAAGTTAAATGACGTATTATATGCAACTAAGGCTTTTGTCAAAAACTGTTTCAAAATTAAAAGCGTCATGGTTGCCCTTTAAAGCTTCAACAAAAAATATATCAATAATAAATATATCAAAAAAGAAAGGAGATCAAAAAGGACAAGCATTGCGATAAAAAGAGACAATGAAGTTTGTTGGCTATCATTTATGTTTTTGTAATTTATTTTTAATATTTTGTTTTAAATTTATATAAACTCATAGTGTTTTGCTTTTAATGACGTTAAAATGGTTGTCATGAAATATTTTTATGATTTTAAATAAATTTTTGAAAAATAGTCCATTTGGCAGAAATTTTTATTGAGCCTTGATATCTTGTGAACTAAGGCTCATTAGATAAAATTCTACTATTCGTTTTTAAGTTCTATTTTTGAGTATACTCATACAATTTTGACCCAAAGCTGTCAAAAAAAAACTTTTTGATTTTTTAAAAATAGTTTTGTATTATCTTCCCTATGCTAAACTTCCTTCAAAGCTATGAAGGCGAACCTTGTATGAGAAGTTACGATCTTACTCAATGGGGAAACTGCTAAAGCTAGTCACATTAGTTTCCTTCATTGGTGAATGAAATCATCAGTGACCTTCGAGACGATGAGTGAGAGTTTCTTAGCCTAATATTTCTTGTGAATTTAAACCTTAAGGGTCACTGATGATTCCATTTAGCAATGAATGAGACTATCTTACTAAATAAAGAAAATGCTAAAGTTAGTCATATTAGTTGTCTTCATTACTGAATGAAATCATCAGTGATCTCCAAGACAATGAGTGAGAGTTTATTGGCCTAATATTTCTTGAGAATTGAAGCCTTAAGGGTCGCTGATGATTCCATTTAGCAATGAATGAGACTATTATGATTAGCTTTAGCTTTTTTTTTTTTTTGTATTGCTTTTGGTTTATTGAATTTTTTTTTTTGGTGTTATCATACACTGCGCTGTATAATTGCAATACACTTGTAACTTAAATATTCAAAAAATGAGCTTATTTTAAAAACAAAAATATTAAATGAGCCACCCTAGAATACATTTATATCAAAAAATGTTTCTGTACGTATTCTGTTGTAATATTTTCTGCTTGTAATTTGTTTGCATAAATTGCCACTCAATGAATGGGTTCAATCACACAATATAAATGTACAATTTATGTGATTGTTATTAAACAATAAATTTCAAAAATCATTTGTTTATTAATTAAAAAGAAACAAGAAATTTCCTGTTTATTGTTTGCAAATAGACCATTTCATTGATTTAATTTACTTTATATGAAATAATTCTTTCAATAAGTTGCTTACTTATCATCAGAATTGTTTTTTTTTTTTTTGAATTTTAAGTGGCTTCTTAGCTTTTTTTGTAAAATTTTATTTTGTTTACAATAAACAAAATAATATTTGTCTTTG
The DNA here is from genome assembly GCA_949775025.1 of Tricholauxania praeusta. Taxonomy (NCBI): domain Eukaryota; kingdom Metazoa; phylum Arthropoda; class Insecta; order Diptera; family Lauxaniidae; genus Tricholauxania; species Tricholauxania praeusta. The sequence continues at coordinate 158,556,423 of OX459029.1, forward strand.
TAATAAAAAAAAATTTGTTTATTATTTCTTAATTTTTTTGTGCTTATTAATGCTTAATTCAGTGCTATTTTGATTTCAGTACCAAAAAAAAAATTCATTCAAATTTTATGGCTACCGTTACTATTTTCAATTTTGTTGCATTTTATTTGATTACTTTAAAATTCATATGAATTGTTTTCGTTTTACGCATCCAAACAAAACGCGTGGTACTCCATGCAGCCAGCCAGCAAGTCAACTCAGCCAAATGTTCAACATCCGTTCGCGTGTGAATTTTTAGTTGTTGTTGAAACGTGAATTTGTGTCAAATTTGTGTTTTGATTTGGTTTGTTATTTTATGGTTCCTAGAAATAATTTGATGTTTAAGCAGAATTTTCATTCAAGTGGAAATCCGTTGTGGCAATTGCTAATTAAATTCAAAAAATTTAAATTCAGTAGAGATTGTAATAATATTGCCACTGCTGTGTCGGGATTAAAAACAAAATCCTTTTTTTTCGATTATTTTTAGAGAAGAGCTGAAAGATTATATTTATTTTAACACAAAATTATTTTAATATATGACCAGATCGAAATTAAAATTTAGCTTGATGGGGTCAGTTCAAATTCAGATAAATTATAGAAATTGCTTATCCTGGCTGAAATGTAGTGACTTCTTAAACACGCAAAAAAAAACCTGGGCGTTGAAATAAATGCGGACTTTGCGATTTTATCTTATAGGAAATGAAATTTGAGATATTGTTTTTTAAAGAAGGCAAAAGTATAAAAAAATTAAATACAAAAATTTTAAATTCAAAATTCAAATTCTAAAAAATAACTTGGAAAGAGTTGTGATAACTTTTCTTAAAAATTTTGAAACTTTGTTTCTTCGTATCTTTAACATCGATGCATTGAGTGCTTGTCTTAAACAAAAAAGTACCATCTCTGGTACAGAATTACAATTTTCGCTCTGATAAAAGTTTTTCCCCATTATGATAAGATAACTTTTTACAGACCGCATCACACATATCACGAACAATGCAACCTGCTGTTGTCTAGCTAGCACTGCTTACAGTGACGTTGTTCGATGTTACATGGTGTTCAAGTGCTTACTATATGGATTGGCACGTGAAGGTTGTTACATCAAAAACTTGAATAATTTTAATAAGAATTTTCTCAATATTTTGATACACTTTTTGTTTGGGGTCTCAACATGGAAAATGGAAAATATATTAGGCTTATGGATTCTCACTACTCGGCTTAAAAGTCCCTGATGATTCCGTTTGGCAACGGATGAAACAAAAAATGACAAGATCTAGCCGCTAATTTTGCTATGTTTTATATTTTTTAGTTATTTTCGTGTTATTGCAGATTACGTAGAAATAGTTTCTGTAATGCTTATCAAAAATCTCAAGGAGCATGGTAAAATCTTAAGGCAGCATTTTGAGTTATTGGCTAAAAATGGTCTTATTTTACGTACATTTAACGGACAAATTATTATTATGTTTTTTTGCATCAATATCAATTTGATACTATATTAAAAAAATTTCTCACAAAAAATTTCTTTGAAAAAAAAAAATTTATTGAAGGCTTAAAAAAAGTCGATTCTTTGACCGTAAAATGAGAACAATAATTCAAAATCCTGTCATAGGGTTTTATCGAAACTATTGAGGCTTCTGATCAGCATCATAAAAACTACATACTAAGTATAATTATTATAATATTATAAACAGAAATAATGTGCTATAGGTTATATGCCTATCCACATTCATAAAAAGGGAAGCGTTTCATTTTTCATAGTCATTTCCTCCCAATTACTTTTTTTTGCTATTGATAAAATAATTCTTGCAGGCTTTACTTAAAATAAAAAATAGTACAACATGTGAAATCTTTATAATTTTTTCGGGTCAGATATTCCTTTAAAAAAGGACAAATCACAGATATTAAGATTTGAGAATTCGTTTTGTTTTTCTGACTTTCATGTGTTAAGCATTTATTTAGCATTATTATTTAAGCATTTATTTAGCAGTATTATTTAAGCATTTATTCAGCATTATTATTTAAGCATTTATTTAGCACTTTTTTTTCTTTTTTTGATAAATTCATGACGGTAAATAATCTGATCTACGAAAAATAGCTTATAGTTGCTATGCTCTGAATCTCTGAATGTACAAGAAACCTGCGATATTTCTATAAATAGATTTCAGATGGCTTCTTTGTCTTAAAAAGACAAGTTTTTTCAGTAGTAACAAAAACACTAAAGACCCACACTGCCTTTTTTTAAAAAAAAGAACAAAAATAGCAATCAAATAGACAGTAAATAAAAAGTACTTCATACGATATGCAATATATTTCAAACGAAAATAAACAATAAGTAATCATTCCATATGTGAAAATCATTTCAAAAGAAAATATTTACATCTATTTTTTTAAAAAAAAATAAGCTGTTTTTTAGCAAAAAACTATTAAAAGTATCAATAAATTGCGAAACAATTAACTTATGTAAATATATATTGTATAGTATACAATTTGTGATTTTTCCTACTTCTTTCTCTTTATAGAATCGATTTGTACACATCAACAATTGAAGATGAGTTAAATGAGATACTTTGCTGAATTTTCAAAATAAAAACAATTTGGACAACAACAAGAAAAGAAAGAAGTAAAAATCGAAATCAGAAAAAAAAACCAAAAATTCTGCACATTTAAATAATTTGTAAACAAGAGATAAAACCGGAACCAGCTGAAAAACAAAATCGAAAATGTGATTTTAATATTATTTACGAAATTGCAATTGAAATGTAATAAAAATACATATTTATGAGCAAGTGTGGAGCCAACAAAAACAACAACAACAAAAAAAAAACAAAAACATTGAAACAAAAGAATTAAAGTACAACAGACAAAATCAAAAGTGAAAAAAAAAAACAAACAAAGTAGCTGAAAGATATATAGACAATTAAAGTACAACCAGAGATAAATAGTAAACTTATAGTGATACAAATTATTTGAAGCATTGCTGAGTGATATTGTTAAAGAACTTAATAACATTTGGCGTGACTTCGGTATTTTGCACGAATTTAGCAAAAATTTGAAATTAAAGTGACGTTAATTGGATGAAATGAACATATGTGAAAAGAACTCTGAAAAAAGCGTAATACGAGGAAAAAACCTTAAGTTTAGAAAAAATTAGCAAATAAGTATTGTTTTTTTTTTTTGCTTAAAGGTGTGATAGAATAAAAGTCAAACAGCATACAAAACAACGGAAAATTCAAGTCATAACAAATTTAATGTTGTAAATTTTTCCTAATAAATAATAAATAAATATTTGGCATAAACATTATAAAACATTCAATAGCAAAATATATGTGAAAAACAAAAAACTTGTAACATTTCCAATATATCATAATTCAATTAAAAAAAATGTATGTTTAAACTAAAAACTTAATTAAAAATTTAAAACAAAAACAATGGAAAAATAAACAAAAAATGTTTTATTTTATTAACACCGATCTCTAAGCAATTGCAAGAAAAAAAAATAAATTAAAAAAAAATAAATCCCACAATAACTTCAAAGAGCATGCAAACTTGTTCAACCAATAAATTACAACAAATTGAGCAAAACCCACAAAGTAGCCAGCATTATAATATAAAAAGAGCGGCATAAAACTGAGAGAGAGAGAGCAAAATATTGAACTGAGAGCATCTATAACTAAAAAAAAAACGACAACAAATTTAATGCAAGAAATCTTCAAACTACAGCAGCAGCAATAACAAAAAAAAAACAACAACAATAAAAACAAAAACAAGAAAATCAACAACATAAATTACAACAACAACCAAAACAATAAAAACAAAAGCAAAGCCGGTAGTAGAAATGAACCTCATACATATCAGACGATCAGACAAGTCACTTGAAGCAATGATCGTGGGAAAATTTGCACCACACCAATTCGCAGAGAACAACTGAGCGCCAAAGAGCAAGTCGGAGAAAAATTTTTGCTAATGCAAAAATAACGCCAGAGCATAGCATTGCAAAACTACAAAAAAAACAGCAGTGAACGTTAAACAGCAAACGATCAGCTGTAGCCTATACATCCGCCTCAAAGAGCGCGCGTCTGAAACAGCTGTGTGCACGCTCTCCATTGCTTTGGTGCGAGTTTCATTCATTTATTCATTCGCGATGCGATCAACGTTTCTTTATATAAATTTAAAAGCGTTGCGCCCTGGAATCACAACAGTTGTGCGCGAAACGCCTGAGAGTATAGAACGTTGAAAGTTTAACAAGAAAAATAAATTATATTGGCGTGTTAACAAAAAATTTGAAAAAAAAGTACGGAACAAAAGAAATATTTTGAAACAAAATTTTACAAAAAAGAATTCAAGACAAACGGTCTGCGCGCTCATTAACAACAACAGAAAAAATAAAAAACACGGAAATAACGTAGAAACGTTTGTTGCAAGCAAAAAAGAAAAAAGAAAAAGATTGGATAAAAAATTATTTTCAAGATTTTCAACGAACACTGCTGCAGCACAGAGATACACAACCAAAGAAAAAACAGAAACAGACATTCAGACAGTCGGCAGTGTCGCCATAGCGACTGTCACTTACACAGTCAGCGAAAAGATTTTCGTTGAAGTTGTTGCTGGTTCAAGCAAAAAAAAAAAGACGTAGCAGCAGTTAAAGTTGTTGCAGAATTTGTGCCAAACGTGTAGAAAAAGTTAAAGAAAATTGAAAGCAAAAATTTGCTCCTCTGAGCAAAAGTGTTGAATGTTGTAAGAAAACAGCTGCGCTTTGTTAAGAAACAAAATATAATTTAATAAGATAAATATTTTGAAAATATTTAAAAAAAAAAAAACAAACAAACAAAAGTGTTAAGAAACTGTGGGTTCTGTAAAAACAGTGAAAACAGAAAGCAAAAAAATTTCTTCAAACGAAACTTGTTGCGTCTGAAACAAAGCAAAAACAGCACAGCAGCACACACTTAGAAAAAGCTAAAAAAAAAACTACTTTGCTTTTAGAAAAAAACAGTTATAACCCCAAAAGAAAATGTACCAAAAGATTGCCGAAAGCTTTTGGAAACAATTTAAAGTTACGAATCTAAAGCAAATAATAAACAAACTTAAAATTAATAAATAAAGAACTAAAAAGTTTTTAAAGTGTTAATAAAAATCAACAAGCTTTTGAAAAATACAAACTTTAGAAAAGCTATAGTGAAAAAATACACTAAGAAACACATAAAACTCTATAAGTGCTATTTAAGTGTCCAAGCACTAAAGTGCTATTTAAGTGTCCAAGCACAACAAAAATCCAGTCTTAATCAAAGAAAACCAAAAAAATCCATTTCGCGTTTTGTTCGTGTTCACTTAATCCTGACCGAACTTAATCCAACTTTTAAAACGCCAACAATTTCCTGCAGCATATTATGTGCATACAGCATGGCCATAGATTTTTTAATTTTTGGTTTATTACTCATCTCATTTACCATCAATTTATTGGCGCTCGGCGCATTCTGGGTGACACCCGGCTTGCGAACAACCGCTAATCGTTTCACCATCAATTTGCTGATCATCAATCTCATCGGCTGTTTGATCTTGGCACCAACACTCTTCCTAACCGGTGGTGGCATTTATCAATCGATATCTGCAAAAGATTCACCTTTAAGCGCAACTACAAGCGATGACAGCATCGAATTCTATTCGAAGCCCGGCAATCATCAGATGACGATACGTCATAATGGACAGCTGGTTGAAAAGGAAGGTGTCATCTTTCGACGCAATGTCACCGATGATGATTACGATGCATCAATCACAGATCCACGCACCATTGAAACCATTTTCAAGTGCAACAACACCTTCTGCCAGCAGCTGACCATCGATAAGGGCAGCGATAGTATTGTGATAACAGAAATCGAAGAGGAGGAGCAACAGCAGCCGGGCGAACAACCCACCATAATACCCGCTCCACCACCAGTGACGCTGCGTTGCTGGTCCATCGATCTGACTGCCGCACTGGGTGCATTGGCAGTGCTGCTGGTAGTCGGTGATACTTGGTGTGCAGTGACTGATCCATTGCGTTATCATAGTCGCATTTCTGGTATCAAGACATGGGTACTAATCGCACTCACCTGGGTGCTGGGTATCTTCTTTGGTGCATTGTCTGCCTTTCGTGAGCTCGATTTTGAATCGGAGTCGATTTTCAGCAAGCAGAAGCGTTACATCGTCACAGGTGGTGAGGCTAACGCTGCGACACATTCCACCTCGCCATGGACCTCAGCGTCTTGGACTTCATCTTCAAGCCTGTTCAGCATGATTTTTGCTTGCATTTACTTTATTGTGATCATCTTGCTGCCCTTTGGCTTTGTATGCGGCATGTACTGGCGCATTTTCAGTGAGGCGCGTGAAAACGGTTTGCGCATGCGCCAAAATGGTTCATCACCATTGTTGCAAAGTGCACTGAATTTAAATGCCCACCATCAGCAACAGCAATCAACACAACCGTCACAGTATTCGAACAGCTTGTGTGTGCATCGCAGCTCACTGTCGTCTGCCTCTTCACAGGGTGGCGGCCTACAGCTGAGCATTGATCGCCAGCAAAAGGGTTCGCCGGTGGCCTGCAATCGACGTGATTCTGCTGCCAAAGTCTTGCTGCCCACCATTTCCGATGATTCTGTGGCTTCTGATGACGTTAATGTTGGCATGGATGATGTAGACAGCACACACGGACAGCTATTGCCTGTAGCCGAACATCCCAACGGTGAACGCAACATCTTGCTTACACTGCAGGCTGCAAGCGGTGAAATCAAGCGTAACTATTCAGCGCGTCAACTGCCGCTGCTGGGCACCTCATCACAGGATTTTCGTGAGACTCAACGCTTGCAAGGTATACGCCAAGTGCACTCATCACCCAATCTGCAGAAGTACACGCAGCTGCGTCAGGATTCACTCTCTGACGACAGCAGCTGTTCGCCGCAACTGATGGGTGGTCATCAGACACAAACGCGTCCACACAGTCATCCAGCACATCGTCACACGCTGCACCATCACCTGCACGTTCACTTGCAACAATCGCACGTGCTGCAAATACCTGCCATACATGCTTCGCCCAAGGCGCTCAGCTACATGAGTTCGTTGCGCCATCGGCTGTCGAATGCCTCCTCACTATTCAAATATCGCGAGGAATCACGTGCTGCACGCATCAGCATACTTGTAGTCATTATGTTCCTCGTTTCGTACCTGCCTTTTGGTTTCCTTGTGCTGCTGCAATCCCGTCTGAGCGCCGCAAACTTTGCGCACTCAACGCAACTGGCGATTTTCATGCTGCTGCTCGGCAACATCAGTTCACCATTCATTTTTGCTTATCGCAATAAGCGTGTGCGTCGCGGCGTCAAGCGGCTGTTTGGTTTGGATGCACGTTCACGTGCGGACTCACAGCTACAGCGGCATAACAGTTCAAGTGGGCGTGGTAGCGGTTTCTTACAGCGTCACTGTGGTAGCAATAAGACGTCGGCGAATATTAAGCGTACGGGCAGCAAAGTTTCCACGTATTCAGCGAATTCATGCAAATATTTGACGCCGCAATCATCGCTTGTTAGTAATGGCGGCGTACAACCACTGCGTCCCAATAGCAGCTGCAGCACCATTATCAATTTTGGTGCGCAACACAACAACAACATCAATAATAACAACAACAATACTGCAGAAGTTCAACAGCTGAATGGCTTTAGCAATGAGAACAACAATTCATCATTTCTCATAGCGAATATCATCGATGACAAGTCAAAGGTATTGGGCATCGCGACACGTTCAGCACGTCCTCTACTGCAGCGTGGCATAACGATAGTTGAGCAAATACCGCTGCCGTTGCCGAGCAGCAAATTGGCAACGGATAAGCGGAATATTTTCAAGATGTTCTGCCACAGTTCGAAGAGTCTCAGTTGTGCGGCGCAATCATGTGCGCAGGGTTCAGCGGATATTGAACCAGCAGAGGTCTAGGGTGGGCAACAATGCGGGGGATAGTCATAAGGGGAAGATGACCAAGGGAATAACAAAGGGGAAGCATATGATGCTAGTAAATTTCGTAAGTTAATTAATTTAAAATTAAGTTAAAATAAAAAATAGTTTATTTAAGTAGTCAAAGCTTTAGAAATTTTAGTGCTTTAAGCTTTTGAAAGCGATTTGGAAGCTTTGAAGTGTTTAAATGTGAAAAAACATTATGATTGGTGCAGTAGTGATAAAATTTAGTTATGCAAAAGAATTAATAGGAAAATGGATAATAAAAAAATATAGTATCAGTGCTTTTTTGAAATTCATAGAGAAATTTCCTATTTTTAAAATATGTAGTTCATTATATAGATGCTTAAAATTTCACGCAAAAATTGGCTAACAAAAAAGTCTAAAAATTAGTCAATTAAAAATTTGGCAACGTAGCGAAATGCTTAACATCCCAATAGACTGCTTTTAAAAATTATAAATGCATTTTTTGAAAAAAATTTAAATTAATGAATTAATTAAAAATTTGATTACACGGCAACACTGCCATTTTTTTTTTGTATTAAACATTTTTTTCAAATTGTTTTTTTATTTACTTTTTTTTAAATTCGTTCAACAGTTTATTTTCGAGGAAAAACTAGCATGCGACAGCGCTCTGTTAAAGAAAATGCAATGTCATGTTAGTTCTTTCTTTAACTTTTTTCTGTTAATGTTAAGTAATGCTATGTTAAATATAATACCATAGACAGCGTTGCCAATTTTCACGTTTAATAGATTTTTTTAAATTTGAATCAATATTTGTTAGTGAATTTTTAAAAATTTCAACTCAATTGAAAAATAATATTTGTAAAATCCTAAAAAGTTAAAACTAAAACAGCACCAATAGAAATTGTTGTACCTTATAAAAATAAAACTTATAGCTACAAAACAAAAGTCAAAACATTTGTACAAAAACCAAAAAGAGTAAAATATGTAAAGATTTTAAAGATAATTACATACTTAAATAATAAAATAGAAAATATGCCTATTATAAAGAAATTTATAGTAATAATTGGAGTCATATTTACAAGAAACCAAATTAAAAATATCAATGTTAGGTTACTACTGTTGGCAAAATATAACAGTAAGGTAGCTGTTATTAAAAGTCTAAATATGTTATGACATTTTTTTTTTTTGACCACAGCCAATGAGCTGCTATATTTTGTTAGCATACCAAAAGAACATGCTGTAATTTAAATGTAACACAAAATATTAAAAGCAATGTTTCTAAAAAGTAACCGAAAAATTGCAATTATGCCAAAAAAGATGTAAACACAAAAGAATTTAAAACAAAACAGGAAAGATTGTAGTCAAAAAGTAATAAAAGTTACTTAAAAAAAAACTTTTTGACTTAGTAACAGAAAATGTTAGCAAAATACGCAAAGAGAATTTATTAAATCTATTTACAAGTAAATAAATTTAAATAAATTTAAAATGATTTGAATACTGATAAAACGAAAAACGAACAGACAGACGCAAATGTGCTAAAAAACCAAAAAACTACTAATTAAACGATTAAAATAAAAAAGTATTAACAAAATGCTTTAACAAGAAAAAAGTTAGCAAATATTTTAATATTTCAATTTAATGCGCTTACACAAATAGCAAAAATAAAAGAAACATTTAAATACAAATTTCAAGCAACTCTAAAACATACTATTTATTCAACTCAATTGTTAATTTTAACACAGCTGTACAGGTTTTTTTTTATTTAATTTATAACAATATGGCGTAAGACAAAAGAAAAATCAATAGCACACTCTGTATATAAATTTTGCTTTTTCATATTGAAAACAAAACAAAACAAAAAAAAAAATCCCCTCACTTGCAATGTTATACTTTTTTTCAACAATGACTTGTCATAAATACATGTTACATATAAAAACCGTGCAATTACCATAACGTAATTATTTGCAATTACGGCCAATTTATTGTATTTATTTTATGGTTTTTTAATGTACAGCTAGTTTTTTTTTTTTGCTATAAAAAATACCTCATTAAATTTTAATTTAGAAAAAAAGCATAACATTTTTAATAATTTTAAGCTTAATTTTAAACGATAACTCTTTTACTTTTTTTACAGTGTCAATTGAGATTTTACAGTATTAAATGCATTTTTACAATGTCAAGCTTTAATATGTACAAAGAGTAAAAAAAAAATATTACATTTCAATTCGTTAGAAAAAGTTGCGCTTTGTGCTTTCACACGCGTATGAGCGAAAAGCTCGCAATCGTTGTTCAAACTTTGGTTTTGTTTTTATTATGTTTTGCTAACTGCGAGTGCTTGTATGCATTTGTTGCACAAAAGAAAAAGCTTTTGAAAGCTTATATTGAAAACAATGCCACTTTTTTGTTGTTTTTTTTCACCATTTAGTTTTTTTTATTGGTTTTAATTTGAAAAATAAAAGCTTTTGCTGTTAGATAATTTTTTTTACCAGTTTTTTATTTTTTTTATTTAAAAAAATAATTAAAATTACAAAACAAAAATTTTTAATTCATTTTAAAACAAAAACATTTCTTAGCTTTTACTGAGAGATATAAACTTTTTTAAAAATTTTTAATTTTACAAAATAAAATATTTCGTTTTGAAACTCTCATTACTTAGTAAAACTGTAACTTCTACACCGACAAAAAAAAGCAAAAAACCTTAAGAAAAAACACAATCAAGAAAGAAGTATTCAAATCATATACATTCAAAAAGTCAAGCCTAAAAAACACTCTGAAAAAAAAGAAGTATTTTTCTCACATTTTTCCATTAACAAATCATTTTAATTATAGTTTTAATAAACAAAAAGCTTTATCTAAAATTTAAGTTTTACTATTAAGCTACGACTAAATTTTTTTACTTTTAAAAAAATTATGGATATTTATTATAAATCACTTATATGTTTTGTTTATAAGGCTCGAATTTATATTTGTAAATGTTAGGTGCATATAATGCATTAATGAATCAGTATGAAAGCGTGTGCGAAAATAAAATAAAAGAAAATACAAAGTAATGATTAACAAAATGTGATGTTGCTAAAACAATTATTTTTTTTCTGTGTATCTTAAGTTTTGTAAACTTGAACTCTTTTTACGAATAAGTATTATTAATTATATATTTATACAAAAAAATGAGTATATAATTTAAATGGAGAAAAGAAATGCGCTATTTTTCAATTAATGAAATTAATATGTGACAAATTGATGTATCGTATCTATTTATGAAAAGATGAATGATGTGTGTTAATGAAATTAATGACTTCATTTCAGTTGATTGAATAAAAAACGTTTAAATTATGCGGCCTCTTTCAATAGAGTGCCGCATTATTTTCATACAAACTTAAAAAAAAAAAAACAATTTTTCTTATTATTTCTTGGAATATTTACATAGGCGCAACGGTAATGGTGAGTATGTTTTCCTGATTGTTTTGGCTTGGATTCGGTAGAGTTTTTCTTTGTATTTATTAAGCAGCTACTGAATTGTTGTTAGTATTAAAAATTGTTGTTTATGGTTCAATCATAGTCTTAATTTTATCCCAGGAGAAATTAAGACGATTATTAGAAGGTGATCAGTTTCATGACCAAGGACGAGAAATTTCTGGCCGTTATCTCGGTTTCGGCAATAATGTTAGCAAACACCATACTCGTGTGGTTCACTTAAAATATAAAAATATATGAATAAAAATTATTGTCTGTCTGTCTGTTATTCACAGACCAGAAAATACTGAACCGACTTAGCTCAAACTTACAGGAAATATTTGATTTGACGTCAAAAAGGCTCAGAAAGTAGTTTGAATTCTTTTGCACAACGGGGCGATGCACCTTATATACAAAAAAAAACTCTTAAAATGTTGTGAAAATTCATAGGCGTGGCTCCACCTATAGAATAAAAGTAATAAAAGTGAAATTTGGCACACGGACCCGATTGTTTGCAGAAAGGACTGTGTAAAATATAGGTGCGGTTGCACAACGGAAAGTGCGCGGACAAAGCCGTTGCTTTAGCTAGTAATTAATATATAAATGTAAACGAGAGTAACCAAGAGAACTTGGCGTGAATGATACTAGAAGAGAACGAGAGTGAAAAAAGGGGGCGAGACGTGAACGATGCAGATCCAAAAATTCGTGTACGAGAACGAGTACGAAATGATAATTTTTGAACTACCTTTGGACATTAGCGGATTTATTTTGAAAGTCTTGTAGATGTTTTTTATTATGGGTCTTTTTTTTGTTTGCCATGGGGCTAAACAATAATTGTCACAAGATCTGAACTTCCTGGCTCAAACCTGTAAGCGGTGCGAACAGAAATTATATCCCATTTCGTTGAAATTTTACGAAAAATCCGTTTTACTTACTAAAACGTAAAAAAATCTGTCTCAGGTACCAAAGTATAGCTGTGTAAGTATTTGAGTGGTATGGGAAGTACCACCCACTGAATTGCGGACAACATACACCTGAAGGGGAGCTTATTAATATATTTTTTTGCGGCCCCATAGGCCGATATTAAAGAATCGGGTTTGAAGACATTTTCCCAAAACTTAAGCTTGCTAGATAAAGCCTGTGAACGGCGCGGTTTATTCTTTAATATAGTTTATATGTCTAGAGCAGTGGTGGGCACGTAGTGTCCCTATCCGCCTTCATTGCCCGAAACGTTATTCGACGCACAAGCAAGCGAAAAAAAATTCCCAGTATTTCAACGCTATCGAGGCAAAGCGTTCACTTGAGTTCAAATGAAAACAAAAACAACACAAAAAGGCATAAGCGACGGTGCCGCATTGTGTTTTGATCAATTTAGCAATTTGTTTTCTGCTGTGCAATTTGTTTTTTTTTTTGTGCTTTTGGCGAATCGGGAAATGACAGCAAAAAAACTTTAAGATTTTGTTTTTTTTTTGCCTGATGTTGTATTTTCGCCTTTTTGTTAGATTTCCATGCCCACCACTGGTCTAGAGTGAGCCTCTGGTCTAGTTGTCTATGGTTTTGAAAGTCTTCAAGAAATTTTTCTTTGTAAAAATTTAAGTTTTTTTTTTTTGGAGTTAATATGGTTAATCGTTTTCTAATCTCACGTTGTCTCTCTTAATGGCCACGTTTGTGCTGAAAGAACACGCCATGTGGTAAAACTTTCTAAATATTTACACAGATTTTCATAAAGATAAGAAAACTTGACGTCATGATGTAGTCAAAGAAAGTTTTGTTGACGAAATTTTCATCTTTTCTTAGCTTTACTAAACGGTGAACGAAATACTTTAATAGCTTTTTATTATGGGTGTCGTTATATCATGCAATTGATCGTTTGAAAATATAACTTATTTTTCTAATCTTAAAAGCAGTTAAAAATGTTCTAATGAAATTAAATTCATTTAAATAAAATTATAAAAATTGTAAAGACGTCAATAAATTTTAGCATTTTAAGATTTATAGAAGAAGACAAAATACGTCAACAATATTGTTATCAAGTTAGTCATATGAATGTCTCACTATCAACTATCAATTGCGTTGAATCGCAAATTTTATCGGAGAATGATTTTTTAAAATCAACTAACAATACAAGCGACATACCAGTTATCTACAAGCAAAGATACAAATATTATTGTTAAACGTACTCACCTATCTATAATACAAAGTGTTTATTACATTTAGCACGTATTGTAAAATCCTTTTACAAAAACCACCATATTAATGGAATAACGGAAACAGCCTATTAATAAACAGATTAATTAATTGATTAGTTGATATTATCACTGCACAAAAATTAATTGGTTTTTAAAAATAAATTCATTCATTCATTCATCAATAAAAAATTTTATATGTATATAAACTAAAATAAAATATTATTTATAAGAATTGATAATACAGGGCGGTGCAAAATTACCTTTATGGTTTAAGTTTTTTTTTAAATTTTCAATAAAATATCTTCGTTAACGTGAAAAACTGCATATTACGGGCTGCCAAGGATTCAGGAATTATCAATCAGCGATAATTACACCAAATTAAATATTTCAGTGTATTATTTGGTGTGATGTATTGGGGAAAGTATTATTAGCTAAACATTTTTTGAGAGTAAAACCAATGCGAGTGCCAAATTCTGATGAAATTTTGCAAAAAAATTAGCCACCCATTTTGCGAGACATAATTTTTTACTTTTAGGTCAATAAAATTTCATTAAAATGGCGAGGAATTTTTATTTAAATACAATGCAAAAGTATGTGTGCATACTTTATTATATGACTGGCAATATTCTTATCATACTACATTTATCTAAATGAAACGCAAAATTACAAAGTTACAATAGACGCCGATATCTGACTTTGCCAATAGAACAAAAGAGATATAGAAACATGAAATTGATAACAAATTGTGGAATTGCGGTATAAGAAAATTTTCTTTTTCAAATGATTAATAGTCATTGCATTACTGTTAGTTATCGTCATTTTTAATTTAACTTTAATGCTAATAAGCGGCAAGTATTTGATTAAATCAGACTTTTGTATATAACACTTGCCGACATCAAAGTGATTGTGGTTTTTGAACGCTTATATAAAAATATGAAAAAATTTTCTTACTAAGCCGATTCGATATATTCATAGGGTGCAAAAAAATTACTTATGACATGCTTGTGACTAATTAAGCGTCGAAACTACAGAGCCGATTTCGGTATATGAAGCGTCATTATTTTATGAATTACTATGAAGACTAATACGGTGATAATAAAGCTGCAGTTCCAAAACCTGCCAAGTCCCTTTTCGATATTTTTGGACAAACAACGAAAAACGTTTTAATTCATCTATGTTCATTGAAAAATTAAAAACTATTTCCCACATAAAAGCTTAAAAAAATTCTTACTCAAAGCACGTCAGATCAGACTTTCACGTTTTAATTGCGTATGTTTTTGAGAAAACAATTCTGGACTTGGCCGGTTTTGATACCAATGAACTGGACTTGGTCGGTTTTGATTCCAAGGCGTTGGAAGGTTGGACGGTTTTGAAAACCATGAATCAAAAAAAAAAAAAATTAAAAAGTGTAATATTTCTGTGAAAATTTTTTTTTTAATTTAAAACCATAGTAGAAAGATAAAGCATGGCCTAGATTTTGATATATGAGAATATCTCAAAATTTGATTATTTGGACATGGCCGGTTTTGCAACTGGGCGCCTCATTTGTTTATACATTCGGTGAAAATTGGCACTGCAAATTTGTAAGTTCAATTTTTGATTTAAAGCTGAAAATTTCGAAATTGAAAATAGTAAAAATAACATTTTTCCCTTTATTTTTAGCATAAGCCATTTTAAATTCATTTTGAAATTATAAAGTATTGAAATTAACATTATGTAACTTTATTTTAATCGTAAATATAATTGTATATTGAATTTGCTAAACGTTTGAAATTCCGTTTTTTTATTGAAATATTAAAAATTTTATCACTTTCAATAATATATAAAATCATTTCGATACTTGTAGGCATTTATTAATTTCTTCTAGTTCTACAATAATTTTCAATACTTCTCGACTATTTCAATGTATTTCGTTACATTTATGTGTGTGATTTTTTACTAAACTATTAGTTTAGATTTTAGTCGATCTTATCGATACTGTACGATTGTTTTCGATAGTGTTTGTCAATTATTAGCTTCAACGAATTTTTCAATGTTTTTCCATATTATTCGATACTTCCCGACTATTTCGTTGTTATTTGATATAAATGTTGTTTGTTGATATAGTTAGGTTCTTTCTTATATTAGTCAATTTTTCCTATACTGTTCGATAGATTTTAGCTTTTATGAATTTTTTTTGATATTTTTCAATAATTTTCTATATTTTTTAGCTTCTATCTACTTTTTCGAAATTTCCCGATACGTCTCAACTTTTATTGACTAATTCAATGATTTTCAATATCTACTACTCGACGCGATTTCATCGACTTTTTAAATGTGTTTTTCATATTTTCTTTATTTTTGAATTTAGTCAATTTTTTTCGATGTTTTTCAATATTTTTTCTATTTAGAGATGTCTTTCGTACGGAACAGATTATTTATGTTCTTTTTCGTAGGTTTTCTGATACTTTTGAACTTCTTCTGACTTCAATTGATTTTTTCGAGGTTTTATGATATGATTCGAAACCTTCGACTTTTACCGAATTTTTCCATGTTTTTGATATTATTCGGTGCATCTATCGATATTAT
Organism: Tricholauxania praeusta; assembly: GCA_949775025.1. NCBI lineage: Eukaryota > Metazoa > Arthropoda > Insecta > Diptera > Lauxaniidae > Tricholauxania > Tricholauxania praeusta. The sequence continues at coordinate 158,572,586 of OX459029.1, forward strand.
TTTACACATAATTTTCTTTTTTTAAATGGTCGATACGTTTCGACTTCTACATATTTCGCCTTTTCTATAATTTCAGAATTCATGTTCAAATTCGATATATTCCAACATCATTTTTGTTAGTACTCGATGGTTTTTGAAATTCAGTCGACTTTTTTCTCTATCTTTAGATAACATTTAACGCTTTTCACATTTTGCGATTTTTGTAAATATGTTTACTCTTTGATTTCTGAAACAAAATTCATTCCAATTTGAGTACAATCAATAAGAAATAAAAAAAAATTCAACAGACTATATAGTAGTTGAAATAAAGTTAAGATTTCGTGGCACAATTTTTGATGGACAAAATTTACATTTTGAAAAATTTTTATTTATATATTTATATTTTTATTGTTTTCAGTAAAAGTTTAAATCATTTTATTTTAATCAATTCAGAATTGAAATCACGTTTTCTAATTTTTAGTTCAATCAATAAAATTTTGTCAAACCATGGGGATGGGGATGCTTAAGCCCCATAAATGAAACGTATGGTGAATATATGAATTTGACATAGTTTAATTCATAAAAACGTAATTGAAGAAATATTCCATTTTTCATAAAGGAAAAACTATTTATAACTTTTTTTGATTTTTGGGTATAACATTTATTTTGGACAATTTTTCACACAGCCGCTACTAGCAATTATCGTAGCATGCTTTACAACAGCTTGCAATATTATAAGAAAAAATATTTAATTTATCTTATATTAAACATACAAAATAGGAGTTCAAAGGGATGAAACTTTCTGTTGGCCTCATAGTGCAAATGGCAGTAAAAAAAAAAACACAGCACTTAAGCGCTTCAATGTAGACATTTGATAACTTTGGTTTTCTTTGCGTTTGCTACAAAAAAAAAATAAATAAAAAAATCAAAAACACAAAGTTTACCTTATCAAGTGTATTATCGGCAGTTTTATGGCAGTGCCACCTACAGTTATATGCGGTTACTAAGAGCTTAAGCACTTAATATAAAAGAAAGCCATTAAAGATTATATCATAAATACAACAACGACAACAGTCACTCAAACAAAACAGCAACAATAGCAAACATGATAATAACAATTAGGTATGGTATGAGCTTAGAAATGGTATGGTAAAATACAAGTGGTAGCGTAGAGCAAAAAAAAAAATCCAGAATTAATGAAAGAGAAAAAAAAAACTAAAATAATTAATTACCAACTTCATATATTAAAGACAAGTTTGTTGTTATTGTTGCTGCTTTTTAAAGTTGGCTAAGTTTCTTAGATTTCTTGGTTCGTTGCTTTGCTTGGCTTGTTGGCATGTTAACGAGTCATTGTTTCTTGTGTTCATGTCAAGTTTAAAAAAGTTACCTCAAGTACAAAACGCTCGGTGGGTATATCCATATAAAGGGGAGAGCTCGTGCAATGGCACAAAAGAATATATGATATTAATTGAAGTATTATTACACACGAATTAGTTAACTTATATTTAATTGATATACAACATTTGACTTCAAACTAAACTTATTCTAAGTTGTATCTTTGTCACTTTATAAAATTTTCTTTGTAAGCAAAAAAACACTTAATTTCTTTTGATTTATTAAAGTTAATACGCGATTAGCTTTTAATCTGTGTTTTTCATTTTTTCCCATTTTTGGTTTTAGTCTACAATGGCTTAGTTCATTAGACTCTTTTAATCGAGCATATACGCTGCATGCTTTATAACATTTAGCTAATTTGAATATTTGACTGGTGGTCAAAAAAAAATTCTTTTATGAACCCAACTCAAAACTGAATCAAAATATTTGCATTTCCCAAAAACTCAATTAACAAATAAAAAAAATAAAATTTTAACAATTAACAAATTAATGTGAATGTTAAATATTTTTATTTCCATCATTTATTGACTAAGCTTTTTACTTGGCTTACAGCTTCAAGCTAAATAGCTAAAAAGGCTTACAGCTGTAATAGCTAAACTCTATTTTGTTTTTTTGCCATATCATTGTTAAATAGCTCAATTTTAAAGCATTACTAAAACATATTTTTTGATGCGGAAAACAATTGATAATCAGGAGAAAATAATTTGTACCTCAGATTATCAAGACTATAAATTTTTCTTATATAAAGTCAATTTTCACGAAAAGTTTGAAAAATACTTTGTTAGTTTCACTCGCGCGTGGAAACTACTCAAAGATAATTCACTAAGTAACTATCGAAGCTTAACATAGTTTGTACTTTTAAAAAGTATTAGTAGCTAACAGCTGCTACTTGAATTGAAATGTAAATAGGTAAAAAAAAACCATGTAAGTGCAACCAGCAGCAATAATCTAACTTGGTTAACTAACTTGGCCTAAAGACAATAGAAATGACTTGAAGAAAAAATTGAAAGAACTTGAAATATTAATAAACACAATGGCAACTAATGCGAATTTTTCTTATGAATTTGAAAAAAAAAAAGGTATTTTTTATCATAATAATGTAAGTTTGCTGCATTAATATTTTAATACTATAACTTGCCATTGAAATAAACGATACAAAGTTAATAATTTATTGAACAAAAAAAAATCCATTACTTTATAAGCTTACATTCATTATTTTAACTATGAAACAACGTTTTTAAGAGTTGTTTTTCACATAAAAATAATTTGGTTTTAAACAGAAAAATTCACAAGAAAAATCTCATTAGTCCAATAATTTAATTTTTGCACAGAAGGAAACTTAAAAAAATAGGTTCCTGGTTAGTTAAAAGTTTAATGTTAAGCTATTTAATTTATAAATTCATCCACTTTAACCCTTAGCAGCACCACGGGGTCGTGAACAACCCACAAAAATTTTTTATCATTTTTCGAAATAACAAATACGCAAGTTTAGCCTCATGTGGCACAAATATTTTTTAAATAATATCCTTAATAGTCATGAAATTTCATAAAGTAGAGTCATCTCATCACTCGTTCACAGTTATGAAGCCTGGAATTGAAAATCGGCTTTTTTATAATTTTGGTTTTCAGCGTGGGTTCGTGTGCCGGAATGTTATAAAATTGAAGTGGTGCCGCTAAAGGTTAAGCCATGTTGGTCAGAAAGTGTCCAAGTTTTAGTGAAGCTATAATTTGTTGGTTTTACGAAAATAATGACAACACCAAACTTGTTTGTTTTTTTGCTTTGAACGAATAAATGGCATAAAAAGTTTTTCGAGCTATTCGCCAATAGCAACTATGGAATTTGTTGTGCAATATGTAGCAAAAAGTTGTTTTCCAGCATGCAGATGCATATGAAATGCCATACTTCTTCAAAAATTTAGTGATTTTATTTACTTTAAAGATTTCTAAGCCTACTCCTTCATCGTAGAAGTATAAATGCTTTTCCAGGTAGCTGCACGAAATCTGCCTTGTTTCGTCGTCCATAATGCAACAGTCAAACTTAGTCAGATAGACTTCATATAACAATTGGCATCGATTTTGAGACATCAACTGCTTTTCGTAGAAAGGATCTGGTGCTATTCGAACATTTAAGTCTTCAACTTTAGTTTTTATTTTATATTGTGTACAATAGACTTCAAGGTACAGTCTCTAGCAGCCTTATTTCATGCTGAAGTGTAGGAATTCTGCTAGAAGAGTTGCCTCACATTTGTCAGTAATTTTGGATCTGAAAATTCTGGTTTTCTGTCTGGACCCTTCATATTTTTGGAAATAAACCTTTGAACAGTTTTTTTTTTTTTTTTTTTTGTATCGATTTCTATCACAATATCCGAATATTTTAATGCTGGTTTTTCCAGGAGAATGGATAAAATCAGTTCGCCAACTTTTTGTTGATTGCTAGACACCTATCTCGTGTAAACCGCTCTCACAAAGTGTTATATTTTATTAAAATCGTCACTTTATATTGAAAAATAATACCTTTATTTTGAACAATACTATGATCAAAATAAAACTTAATCACAAGACATAAATAAACCAAATTTTTGAAGTGAAAACTTCTTATGGCACGTTGTGCGGCTGAGGAAAAAAGTATAATTTCGCGACACCGACCGTCATCGGGATTCCCCGTCATGAATGCGATAGTAAAATTTGAATGTTCTTTGAAGACTTGGGAAACGAACTCGATTTTGGAATTTTGAAGACTTGGGAAACGAACTCGATTTTGGAATTTTGAAGACTTGGGAAACGAACTCGATTTTAGAATTTTGAAGACTTGGGAAACGAACTCGAGTTCAGAAATTCGAAGACTTGGGAAACGAACTCGATTTCAAATTAGGAAGACTTGGGAAACGAACTTGATTTTGGAATTTTGAAGACTTGGGAAACGATCTCGATTTTAGAACTTTGAAGACTTGGAAAACGAACTCGATTTCACAAAATTTAAAAAAAGTTGCCTACTTTTAGGCGCTATTTATAATTTGCCCCTAAAAGTATGCAACATTTTCTGACAAATTTCAAAATAGCTCCTAAAAGTAGGCAACGGTTTAAAAATTTCAGATAATGTTGCCTACTTTTAGGCGCTATTTTGAAATTTGTTGGAAAGTGTTGCATACTTTTAGAGATAAATTATTAATAGCGCCTTAAAGTAGGCAACGTTTCTTAAATTTTGTGAAATCGAGTTCGTCTTCTTCCAGCAATTTTTGAAGTGAAAACTTCTTATGGCACGTTGTGCGGCTGAGGAAAAAAGTATAAAGTCATCGGGATTCCCCATCATGAATGCTATGTATAGTAAAATCTGAATGTTCTATTATTTCTTTTAAATAAATATTCCAAGTGGAAGACAAAAAGCAAAGCAGACACACTAACTGACACATTCCATTCTCATTCAACGATTGTTATGCTTACATGTTTGTTTCTTTCAAATTCCGCGTTGTTGCGTTGACAAATTGAGAATGAGAGCGAGAGTAAAATTTGAATACATATTCCGTTTTTGTCTTCCATTGCATTGCCATATAAAAAGAAAACGCACACATACCAACTAACACACTAACTTGCCATTAAACGATTTGTTTTCACTTCTGTTGGCACTCCCGGAGTGCAACCCGCCGTTTTTTTTTTTTGACTTGGATACACATTTTTTCCAAAACTATGAAAAGAGTTTGCTCAAGTTAAATGTTCGCTGTTCTTATTATATGAAAGGTATGTGATTCTACTTTTCAATACTCAACAGTTAAGGACATTGAAATTTCCTGGGCTTAAGTCTCCCATGGCACAAAGGAAACTGTAAGATGTATAATAAAATTTCGATTTAACTAAGATCAAAAATAATTTTATAATTTTTTTTATCCAAAGTATTTGTAAAAGAAAGCTCTTTTTCTTTATATTTTAACTAAATTTGGGTATGCGAACGAAAAAAAAAATTCATTCGCCTAGTGCATTTTTTTTTTAGAAAAAAGGCCGTCGAGAGCACCAATACTGCTCCATTGAGTTTTCTCCGACCGGAAAAAAAATGATGAAGAAATTGTTCTCAAATATCTCTTTTAATTTTAAGACCCTGACATGCTGACTTTTATTCTTTTATGCCAAATTAAGCGATCCGGTCTAATGTTTACATGGAAGTTATTTGTACTGCAATAACACGGTAGAGAAAAAAAAACAACCTGACTGAGATAAATTAAAGCAAAGATAATTTTGCTATGACCAAATAATACAAACAATGTACTTTTAGTGTCTTACAGTGGCAACATTATTTTAGTCTCACTATGTGACAAACAAAATTTTAAAAGTAGAAGTTTCAAACTTGTAAAAAAAAAAAAAAATAAAAAAGTCATACCTTGCTTTATTTTGATTTTAAAATTTAAGAACCCCAAAAAAAAGTATGAAACTAAACCTTACTAATTCGATTTTTATCATAACCGTTCATTTACTTACAAAATTTATAAATATGACTCCAAGCCAAAATTTACAATTATGTGGCCATTTTGACCCAAATTTTGGGAATTAAATAGTTTCAACATTCTCAACAGTCTCTCCAAAAGAATTTTTCGAATTCTAACATGTAGAGGTCGATCAAAGCCAATGTAGATTTTTCATATAAATTTGTAAGGTAGCATGAAAATTTTGGCTAAATGAATAAATAATAATTTCTCCAAAAAAGTTTCCAGACTTTTAGATTATTGTTTTTCAAGTACATATATACTGGTTTCAGCATGAACAATGTGCTGATTTTTATAAGCAGCAACTTATGTATATGATTTGATTTGTATAGCTTTAGAGCCATTTACGTGACACATTTAACTTTGCAGATTTTTTTTTTGAGGAAATCTAATTTCAGAATTAATTTAATGGTTATTAAAATCTTTTATTTCCAATTGGATAAACAACTTGTCCAATAAATCTCTTAGTGGTGACTTCTAACCAAAAATTGACTTTAGAAAGTTTTAACTTCTACAAACATTGAATAAAAACAATATATTAAGCAAAATTTTTAAAGTATAATAAATTATAGTCTAAATTAAAATAATATGAGAAATCATACATATAATTTTTTGGTTCTGATTACATTATTTTGAGCAAATTTCAAATTTCCGAATCAATAAATTACGTTATGCTTACATTCATCTTTTATAAATGTATGAAAAAGATTTATCGTTCAAGTATATAGAAAAAATATACCATAATAAAATATTCGAATACAACAATGTAGTCATAGCCAAAACCTATGTCACCATTTATCAAATTAAATTGATACATGACAAGTTGCTCTGCTTAAGAAAAAACTTTGATTGACTCATTTGTGAAATTTTAACAATATCCCCTCAGCTAATGACAACAGTTTTAATTAAAACAACATCAATTTATAATCATGCAATCATTTTGACCGACAAAAAATTGCAAAAGGTTTTTTTTTTAAAAAAAGAATTCCGTGATTCGCAGAAATACTCACTTTTACTCATTATACCCAAAATAATTTGTACTGTTATCAAAACTCATACTATCATTTAAGCAATGACTTAGCTGAAATCTAAACACCATTTTATGACACCTAAAATATATAGGCATAATCTCTTAAATCTAAAATCATGCCAATAAAAAAACCGTCTGCACATAAGCACTTAAGTGTGAGACTTAGCGTATATTTGCTACATAAGCACGTAAATGAAGGTAGTAAAATAAAGCAGCTGTTGATAGCGCATATCAACATAAAAAAAAATATATGTTTTTTTTCAAAATGATTCATATAAATTATTAATTAAAACATAAACAAAGTCACCGATTCATAAGAAATATCGATAGCAGCGCTTAGGCTAAGCTTTGCACACAACATGACAACGCTATGGAATTTTTCGTATCATAATTTTGCAGTTGTAAATAAAATTCATAAAAATATTTTGTTTTTTTCTTTGAAAGAAAATATGTAAAAAAAACATCTGAACTGAATCAAAAGCGATAATAAACACGCCATCGCTTGTTATCGTCGCAGCATGTTATCTCGAGGTAAATTTGCATTTTGATATTTTATATCATGACATTTTTTTCATTTGCGCTGTTATCGGACATATATGCAAATATGCATTTGTTATGGAGGAACACAATTTCGTCATTATTTTGCAGTAATTTTAAGATTTGCCGTTTTAAAGTTTATAAAAATATATATATATATATGAAGCAACCCATGTGAATTCTGCACTCATCTACGAAAATGTAAGTAGCATGACATATGGGAATTATATGAATGCATATAGGGGCTTGTTTTATATGAATTCTTGCGAAAAAACAACAGAAAATTAAGGTGAGGAGAAGGTAATAATAAGGGAAAAAAGAAATTAAAGAAAGTGAACCCCAGAACGTGTGATATGAAGTCGAGAACCTCACAGTTGTAAGCGCAGTAAAGTGACACTGCGCCACAAGGTCGATATGATGGACGTTGTGTAACAAGCAGAATATATAGTTAGTGATATTTTACTTAAATATGTTGAAAACTTTGTATATTTAATGCTTCTAAGATGTAATATCAAAATATGAGTAGCATCACCAAAACTATATTTGATCCAAAAAAGTCTTCTCAATTCATTCAATCACTCAATTAAGGGCCTCCGGGAGTTTTTCGAAAAATAAAAAGACACTTTTTAAAAAATCTTTTTTGGAGCTGCATTTTATCTGAGACCAAAATTTTTTTTACATTATTGAGGTACAGCTATTCAAGACTTATCCTTGAAATTTTGGTCGAAAAATATTCTTCAATAAGTTAGAAAAGTGTAATGCAAAATATCTGGAGACTTGTTCATCCGAAAAAAAAAGTAAAATTTTTTTCAATCAAGAAAACAGTTCTTGGGCGTTTGATCGTTTGATTTTATTTTTGGATACATATTTTTTTATTTTATTTTTATTTCTTTTAAACATATCAATCATGTACATTTCTTTGACAGAAACATACGCTTTTCTCAGTTTACGTTGCGCCAGTTTCTAGGTAGAAGTGGTGGCCGAATTAATATGGAATGCTACATATATTATATATATAAACATATATATATTTTGCTTTGTTTAAGAATATAAATACATTTTAAGTCAAATTATCAGGTATACACGTACAAACATACATGAAAATATGCATTTTAATGAAATTTAAAGCAAAATGCAGCTTTCATTAGAAATTTCCTGAAAAATCAGTAAAATATCTGCCAACCTTACGACGAATACTCTCCATTTCTCAGTAGATTAGAGATAAAACTGTGCCAGTCACACGGTGATTATGTCTGTTTATCTTGAGATTTGGTGTTGACATTCTGGCAAAATGTCTTTAATAAATCAAAGCAAAAACAACAAGAAGATTGACTGACATTGTAAACAAAGCTGATTATCTGTTTTTGTGCAGTGTTTTTTTTTTTTGCTATTTTTAAAGTAAATTTTTGTACAATAACAATATTGATAGTAAAAAAAAAAATATTAAATTAAAAAAACTCTTCTACTAAAAACCTCCTATCAAAAAAAAAAATAATAAAAAAGGGGAAAGCACCTTAAACACACCGCATAAAGTTTCAGAAGAAAATGACACCGCTGGCAACTGCTGACTGGAATTTTTTGTATAAAATTTTGTGCTTCTTAACGGAAACTTCCATGACACTTTGGCGTCATTCTACCTGCGGCCTATATAGATTGGCTGCTGTATTCGTATGCATGTATGAAAAAATAAGGAAACAGTTGATGTGCTTACATTGTATATGACATAAGAAGGGGTTGCGTACTGTTTTTAGCACAACAAGGACATATGCTGTGTTATCAACAGCATCAGTCAACATAACTATCTCGCGAATAAACAACATTTCCAATGCGACTTATGTATTCTGAGAATTGAATTTACAATTTTAGTGCGTTGTCTAATTTTTTCGAAATTTTATTTAAATCGTAAATATGTTTTTGTTACTGCGAATTAACATGTTATGTGTCATCAAAATTAAATGGAATTTAGAACATGAAGAATAGTAAAGATAAGTGAGTTAAAAAATGAATTCTATGGAATATGTTGTTTTTAATTTAAAATTTAACATTTGCATATCGACGTCATTGCTTATCAGTATTGGCGCGTGTTTTACATTTGATTCGATTTGAAAAAATCAACAGATTACGATGAAATAATTCCACTGAATCAAAGCTTTACGTCATGCAACATAATTGCAATGATTTTTCTTTAGTAGAACAAGTACGAAACACAGTTTATAGCACAGCGGCAAATATGTTATAAACGACATCGATGAATAGTTATACTCATTATAGGCAGTAATACTCACAACTCCAGCCACAACTGTAAATTATTTTTACAAAAAGATGGCCGCATTGTAGGTAGCTTGCCTACATCTCTATATACAATGTGTAGCAAGGGAAAGGCTAATTGCCTTAAAACATCGATTACTAAGTGCCTGTATAGTATACAGAGTTGACTACATCTCCATACACAAAGTATGCAGCCAACAGGCAAGACCTCTTACACTTTCATATATAAATCAGACAGCAAACAGACTGAATGCATACAACTCCGTATACAATGCAGGCAGCCAACAAACAGACTGCCTACAACTCTGTATACAAAACAGGCAGCCAGCAAGCAAATAAACAAAATATCACAGCAACAATTTCATTTGTGAAACATACAACACAAATGGTATAGCTTTTCATACATGAAAAATCAGAGTACTTCATCGATTTACCGCTGCGAGTCGAGCTGTATCAGTGTTTTGTAGAATTTACGATTTTTTTTTGAAATCTGACAGTATTAAAAAATTGAGAAACTCGACGGTCTGTAGCTTTAAAAGCGGTTCTTCGAATAAATCTATCATTATGGGTATTAATTAATTCAAATAGTTCTAAAACTCAGTTAATTTCAATAATTTTTGAGAAAAAAAAAGTTTTATGAAAACGTTGGTAATAAATTTTAAAAGCGAATTATTCTTAGAAATAGTTTAATCTTTCTAGTTAACCACAAAATTAATTAATCGAATTGATATTGAAATGTTTATGTTTTTTTCAAGAAATAACTAAATTTTCATATATATACCACATATTAAGAAAGACATCCGCATATTCACTGACTTTGCGTATGTAAATAAGCAAAATTTTGCAGAATCATGTTTTCAGCTAAAATGCTGCATACGTCAGCAAAGAGTAAAAAAAAAAATATTGCAAATTTTTTCTCTTGTTTACATTGCAAAGTATTTGCTTATTACACATAGGTTGCGATACATTTAGAAAATAGCATATCCAACAGAGCATTAGTAATTTGCAGCTCACTTAGCTAAATGATAAGTGGCACATTTCCTAAGTGTTTTTGTTATAAACTATTTTTACTAAAATGTCTTTATATGAAGCACAATACTTTGTTTCAATGGCAAAAATTAGTATAAAAGAAATACTAAGAGTTTGACAAATTCAAAATATTAATATTTATGATTATTTTAACAAATTAATATTTAATTATTACTTATTATTTAAGCCAAATGTTAGCGAACACATTTTTTATCAGAGAGACAGTGAGTCAGTGTGTCAATCTTTACTTAGGTATGATGTTTCATTATATTCTGACTACTACAAATAAATTATGATCTAAGTAGAGTTTTTGAACTTCTTTTGCAAAACGAAAAAAAAAAACAACTCAAATTTTTGGAACTTCTTAGAAGTTTCTTTATTAATCGAATATTTGATGCACTTAATTACTCATGCAAAAATAATAATGGTATTCATTTAAACGCGCAAGTTTCCCATTTGAGCAAATAGGCAAATTTTGCGCGATGTGTTTCACGTACGCCCCTTCGAATATTTTGTGCAATTTGTGGCATTTGATAAGCATGTCATTTTTTTGTGAGAGAATCATATGAGAAAAGAGAGTGAGAAATACAAAATGTGTAAACATAAAATTTTTGCTGAGAGAATCGTATGGGAAAAGAGAGTGACAGCAATTGCACGCAAAATTGCACAACGTGCACAGCCTGCGAGGGTTTTGCGCGTTTAGATGAATACCACTAATTATATCGCCGCCTCTAAACCTTATCGCAGCAGTTGCACTTTTACACGAATGTTACTTTTTAGGTGCTCCAAAGTTTTCGGGTGACCCACAAAAATGTCTAACGCTGTTTAATCGCATAACCTTGTCTGTCAGTTGATTTCACCAAGATTCGAAATGATGCAACCGTGTACGTTTCATATAAAACAGCCAATGTTGCACTGAATGTGTGCCAAATTAGCATCGATCGTTATGCGCCTATAGCAAGTGTCAGATTAAGATTTGGTTAGAGGGGCTATAGCTTTGTTCCCAGAGATCAAGGGGGTCCCCCGAAACAGTGCTGTGTTAAGATATTTGGTCGGGATATAGGAAAGGCCAGGTGATGGGGACCTTGAGCTCATAGCAACCTGAACATGGCAAGAGGTTGTGTGAATTTGTGAATGTTCTGTTGGAAACGAATCAGGAGAGCCTTCTTTCAGTTTTTAGCCGCAGGCCCCGCAAAGACTAAATCCAGCGCTACCCATAGTGTTAAACATTGGCTACAGTTTCAACATTTTTGAAGAAGTAAAGTTCAATGACGCTACTTGACCACAATGCGCACTATAAACTTCTTTTTTTTTGCATGTAATAACCGACGCTGGATTGCATGAGAGTTATTCTGGCCCTATATGGGACGTTCTTTTACAAATTGAACGAATTTTGACGAAAATTGACCGATACATTTTTGATTTGGCTGAAATTTTTTTTATGGGTTCTGTATAGAAAAAGACGAAATATGTGTTCGAGGAATGTTTTGAAAATTTTTTTTTACAAAATAGAGCGAATTAAAATTTCGTGATTTTTGGCATGGAGACTCACTTTCAAAAACTCAGAACTCCGGTTCCGTAAAAGCTAAAAAATTGATTTTATTTTAATTTTGAAGCTAAGAGAACGAACTTTAAACGAAAAATTATTTATCAAAAAATTATTAACAATTTAACATCGTTATAAACAATTTAAATGTTTAAATCAATTTTTAATAATTTTTCTCACCTTGTATCAAATTTTTAATATGACCATCGTGTTCTACGTCAAATTTCCTATTGAAAACGTATTTTTTTTAATAGGCAATCTATTATTACTATATATTATTCTAGCTTTAACAGATCCGGAGTTATGAACTTTTGAAAGTGAGTCTCCATACCAAAAATCACGAAATTCTCAAAATTTAAATTCGCTCTATTTTATAAAAAAATGTTTTCAAAAAATTCCTCGAACATGTATTTCTTCTTTTTCGATACAGAACCCATAAAAAAAATTTCAGCCAAATCAAAAATGTCGTCCGAAATGGGTTCGGTTTGTAAAAGTCTTTTAACATACCCAGGGAGTTGAAAATGTGCACCAGCAGAGAATAAATTCTTAGCTTTAAATTTGATATATATACAGTTCGTACCATTACCGTCTTAGCAATTCGCGAAGACTAGAGATAGTTGTATTTTTGTCTCGTTGTTAATACGGCACTGGTTCTTACGGAATCTTTACTTCTGTAGAGCAATTTTACAGCAATAATGCGTTAAGCGGCGATGAAGCAATGTATCGTAAATGTGTTATTGCAAACAAATTTCAGACAGTTTGAATGCGCATGATTATTGACAGCTGTTTGATTTACAGTTCGATAGGGCAACGATATAATGTGTGACGTGCTCAAACACAAGACTAAATACTCATTTACGCTAAATATATTGCTCATATTACTTAATTTGCTTTCAGCAAAAAATTCAATAAGCTTAAAACAAACCCTATAAATAACGTGGGTAATTTTTATACTTAAACTTATTTAAAAGAATAGACCCGAAAAATATTTTCATTTACTTTATAGTACAGTCATTTGGTAATAAAAAAAGAGGTTGCCTGGAAAGTTTTCCGGTAGTTTTGAAAATGAGTAATTTTATAGATTTCGATGTGCTCTTTCCGAATTTTAACTTTGCCACCTCGTATTGTTGCCGCTCGCGCCGCCATATTAGAAAAATGGCGTCTAAAAGCAGTTTTTTAACAATATCTGCTTTCTGACTCATTTTACGATAAAACTCATAGGCACAAAATGAAACTAGAAAAAATTTCCTATAATTTATGTTACATCCTTTTTTTTCGTAAGATCAATAGTTTTGGCGTACGAGCGCCGCAAAGTGTATTTCCAAAACACTCATTTCCACACCATCTTGAGGTAGAGTAAGCGGCAGTTTCATCGGATGATGTGGAAGAAATTTCGGCCTGTGAAGTTTCAATTGGTACTAAAGACAATGAACTCGCAACACTTGGTCCATCAAGAACAGCGAAGCGAAGGATAATGCGCTCAACTTTGGAATAGTGAATTATATGTGGATAAGGCCTATTGGTGTTTTGGCCAAAACGCGTTTGGAAGTACACTTTGCGGTCCTCGTACGCCAAAAATATTGATTTAACGAAAAAAAGGATATTAAATAAATATTAGGCAATTTTCTCTAGTTTCATTTTGTGCCTACGAGTTTTATCGTAAAATGAGTCAGAAAGGAGATATTGTCAAAAAACTGCTTTTAGGCGCCATTTTTCCAATATGGCGGCGCGAGCGGCAACAATACGAAGTGGCAAAGTTGAAATACGGAAAGAGCACATCGAAATCTCATTTTCAAAACTACCGGAAAACTTTCCAGGTAAAACTACGAAATGATTGTATTATTATGGGATCGTTGTTTCTAGAGATGGTTGTTTAGTTTTTGACACTTGTGCTTACGAACTAAACATATCTCCTCAGTAGGAAATACAGTACATAAAAAACCGAAAATTTTATATTTGAGAAAATATTGCAAAAAAAAAAATTGCGGCTTACTACCTCTGATTCAAAACTTAAATTTTTAGTCAGAAAATTAAGAAAAATTAATTAATTTTTTTAAAAAAAATATTTTTTTAAATTAGTTTTTATTTTCAATAAAAGAAAAATCAAATTTTATCTCTAACTTTAGTTATTTTTAAAATTTAAAATTTTTTTTAAAGGCGAAGATCGATCAGTTCCGATTTTTTAAAATCGACTTAAAACACAAATTATAATTTAAAAAATTTCTTTTTTAAACTTTTGTCGTAAAATCAAAATTTTATACCGCTGCATCGAACTATAAGTTACCGAAAAAATCTAGAACAAAATATATTTGGCAAACTCTAGCATAAACCGCATTATAAATCTATTGATCAATCCGTTAATTTTACGTTGTCCACTGTGCCATACCATATAGCAGCTGTTGGTGTAAATATAACAAGCAGTTGAAAGATTTATAAAATCGCGTAAGACGCATTTTCAACGCCTTTGTTAGTCTGCCGTAAGACAAGAGTACACGTCGCGCACTGCAAAAATTGGTGTGACGATAGACTGCAATTAAATAACAAAATATTATAAATAAATCAACGAATGATTTATTTTTAATTAGAAAAATATTTCATATTTTGCTACTGTCAAAATTGCTGTCATTTTGTCTGTTACCGACGCCGCATGTGTTGTTGCACACGCTGCTGCAATTTTAATAAATTTTGTGCCATTTTTGTTCTGAATTATTTTTAATTATTTAATTAAGTTCATTATGGTTATTATATCTATTTTTATAACTTTTGTAAATACTTGGGAAAATTATTTAGTGTACCAACTGCGTTTTTGTGTCTATTACCACCATAAAAACAATTGTTAATATATTGAAATAAATAAATTGAGTTATGAACTATACAAAATTTTCGAATCTTAACTCGAATGAGTATGAACCTTAAAATTAAGGGCAATTTGGATTAAAAAGTGTAAGAACTAAAAGCATTTAAGCCCAAGTCATTGTTTATTGAAATTCCAATTGACAACTTTTAACTTAATTATTTCCAGCCGCAGATTTTGTCTGGCAATCCCGTCTGTTAGAAAAAAATATGTTGTATACAAGATCTGAGAAATGGATATTACCAAAAGTAATCTAACTTGGCAACTAGAATTTTTATGACTTTAAAAACCGATTTTCGCTTGGCTCCGGAAAGGATATTGAAATTCGAAGTTTATTTTAGGAAATCCATTAAATGATGGGAACAATAACCGCTCAACTTCGAAGAAACATTTTATGCCAGTTACCGACCATTTTATTTAGAAGAACTAATGAAGTTCAACTTTGGACTACAATTCCAGTTCCGAACAAGATCAGAATCAAAACATCTCTGATTATTCATTTCAATTTCTGAACATGAACGTGGAGTAACTGAAAAGAAAACACTTGCAAAACATAAACTCTGCTCTGGTGCTGAACTTTTTTTTAAAGTTCAGGGTATGTTTCAAGCTGAAGTTTAAATTAATTGAAAATTATGTAATTTAATATTGCAGTCATTTGCAGAAACTGATATTCATGTGAAATTTCACAAATCGGTATATGCTTTATAAACAAACATGACAAAGATAACAAATGGAATAATTTAACCTGGTAATTGGTGACATATGTTTCGGATTTTTTCCCCTATATATACATATATACATAGCCTCATCGGACCAGAACTGAGATTCGAACCCTGACCATTCCATGAATTATACTTATGTCACTTTGTACATACATGTCATTCGCAGAACCCCTCATGGCTCAAGTGCTTAGAGCGGCTGTCCACGATTTCTGCAAATGACTGTAAGTTCCATTAAACATTTTTCAATTAATTAATAATAATCTGCCGACAAACAAATTAAATTTCTGAAATTTAAATAACGAGCTAAAATTTCGTGAAAAAATTAAACCAAAAATTTAGTTAATTGCTTCCAGAGCAGTCTTGTAACTTTCAAACACAACCCAAAAAAAGCGACAAGTAAGACCTTAGTTTCAGAATTCAAAGCGCTGGCCAAAATAGAAAGCCTCACTTTTTTTGAGTAAGAGTAAATTCAAATGATTTATTCTTGCCCGTCTATTTTACTACGGTGATCGCGATTACAAAAAAATAATGCGAGAGAACTCAATGAAATTTATTTTGAATGATAAGTTTTTTATCAAAGTTTTATTTGAATTGTGAATTTATCAGTGCCGTTCAGACTGTATATTTTTTGTAGATTTCGTTGAATTTTGTTTTATTCTTGGCTGAACTGAACCTATTACAAACGTAGCTAAAACAACAAAATTTATTTTTCGATAATTTCGCTAAGAATCTCATAACAGAAGAGGCTCAACTATGACTTTTATGGTGGTGGCAGAAACTTTCGATTTTAATCGCAACTTTTTTTTCCCTTTCCAGTTCTGTTCAAAACATTACAAATTCAATTTTTTTTTTTTCACCTTTAACTTTTTTTTTTACTTCGCTCCATATTTTGGCATATTTAAGCACCGACAATACTTATACAATTACCACCTACAGACTTTCAACTTTCAATTGCACGAAATCCCCAACTTTATAATTTATAAAAAAAAAACAATAGTGTTCTGCAATCAATTGCAATATCTTTTAATTAAAATTATTTTGATATAGCGCCAAATTTACAGAGCCAGTTTCTCAATAGATTTTTTTTTTATTTTATTTTGAATTTTACTAAACAAAAATGAAATGCCAGAACTCATTCAGAACAATACAAAAAAAAAATCTCTCCGCTGTTGCTACCTTATTTTAGCATATTCTTCAAAGTAGGTTTTTAATTATAACGAATTTGGACAAAACAAGAACCGAATTGCAAAAGCTAACAGATATTCAGCGATAAAATCGAAAAAAAAAATAATTTTAAAATTTAAGATTATCATTCTATGATGCCATTCAACTGAATTTTAGCAGCGAATTTTGCTAGAACTTTTTTTTTTTTTTTTTTTAATTTTTATCTTTTAAGCATAAGTAGGAGGTGTAGCTTTAGTTTATTTAATGTTTGAAAGTTTTTTTTTCTACTCTTTTCAAACGAATGTGATCTCATATTTGGCGCTTGTTAGTTTTCGCAAGTAAAAACGAGTTAACAAATTATGGTTAGCGGTAATCTTATGATTAATTGCTGAAACTTTTCGCATCTTTTGGAGTTGGATTACATTATTTTTATAGTAATAGTGAGTTCCTAATTATCGCATTGGGCACATTGATTTATGAAAACATAGCTGGCACGTGCAGCAAATGAACACAAAATCGATTTTGTATAAGCCACTTTTAATGGGGGTAATACAGCAAACTCAAAATTGACAGTTAAGCAAGTTTTGCACTTAGAAGATTGGGCGTTGCTAACAGCTGTGTGCTGATATGAAATTAAAAGAAATTGCTTTGCTAGAGCTGTTACGCTTATGAATATACTTTTTTTTTGTAGCTTTTTGAAGCTGCAGAAAAAAAATCATCCATAAAATTTTGTGTTCAAAAAAATGTATTAAATTTTGGGCGTAATTTTTGCAAAAAAAAAAAATAAAATAAAAATCTCAAGGTTTTGCAAAATTTGAAACGAAATTGTGATCAAAATGCTTTTAAGCCACAGCGCCATATTCTTTAAATCATGTATTTTATTTTAATTGTGAATACATTAAGCTTAATAATTTGAATGAGGATTTGAATTGTGTGCATCGAAATTGTGTAATAATTAACACACTAATTTCTTATATACTCTGTCTCTGTCTATAGGTGAATATGCCACACATTTCGCTGAATAAAATATCGTTATTGCATTAATAATTTATTTGGTAATAATTACCAAATCACATTTGCTTGAAGCAAATATTTCTTTGTCAGCCATATGCATTTTTAAAGGGTTTTAGGTAGAACGGTAGGAATTTTGAAAAATCTATTTTTGAAAATAACAAAAAAAGTCAGACCGAAAAAAATATATATGAGCTCGAATCTTGAATTTTGGCATACTGGTAGGTACATAATGAAATCTTTAAGTCGTTTTTTTCAAAACAACATTTTTAAAGTTGGCCAACACAACGCAAACAATTTTTGTCCAATTGACTTAGAACTTTGTTCGTATATTCAAAACTATATATTTCTTATAGAAATACGTAGCATGTTTTTTTACGTTGCATACTTTTTATATACAGTTTGTCTCCCAAACTATTAATTTTCAGTAAAAATGCACCGATTAAAAAATTGTTAAAATTTGTCAAAAAATTCAGAAAAATAACTTTTTTATTGCTATAATTTTTTTTCAAAATATTTATGACGTCATAAAAAAATTGCTACAGTAAAAAAAATTTTCTAAATATTTGCACCAACTTTAAGAACTAAACTGCTCAGTGAGACTTCTGCAGAAAATTGATTATTCAAAAGGAAAAATGAAAGGAGTTGAAATTTTGAGTAAAATAATTTTATCACTAGCGCGAAGACTAAAAGTCTTGGAGAAAAATGTTATCAAGGAAAATATTATTATTTTCCACATAGAAAAGAAATCTTTAATAAAAAATATAGGTTTGCTTACAGAAAATGCTTGGCCTTGGAAAATTGGTTTCAAAGGAAACGTCACTGTTATTTGGCACCTAGAAACCTTTAAATTTTTTTTCAAAATTTTTATCCTATCTTACATGTCTGTGAAGTTGGCCCAGCATTTCTCGATTTTTAAAAAAATAAAACTTGTGCTGCAATGTTCCCGACTTGTGCTATGATGTGCCGTGTTTTTAAAAAAAATCGTTCGTATAATTCGATTTTTATGAGCAAAATAATTTTTTAATGTGAAGTTGGCCCACCATTTTTCATATTTATAAAAAAGAAACCTTGTGCTGTATTGTGCTCAGCATGTGCTGCCATGTGCCGCAAAGGATAGAAAATTATTCCTGGAATTTCGACCTTAATGAGCAAAAACATTTTTTGAGTGTGAAGTTAGCCCAGCACTTTTGATTTTTCATTTTTGTTGTGCATGTAATGTGCTTGACTTGTGCTATGATGTGCCGTATCGCAAAAAAAGTAATTCTAGGAATTTAGTCAAAAAATTATTATAAAAAATTTGTAAAGTTGGCCCAGCATTTGTTGATTTTCAAAAAAAAAACATTGTTGTGCTGTATTGTGCTCAACTTGTGCTTGTCGAATTTTTTTCTTTTGCAATACGGCACATCATAGCACAAGTCGAGCACAATACAGCACAACCATTTTTTTTTTGGAAAATCGACAAATGCTGATCCAACTTCACAGACATCTATCTTACATAGGTCTCGAAATATTGGCCTGGGGAAATTAAAATGGAACAAAATGTTTGTAGAAAAAATCATGCCTCAATTAAAAAAGCCACTCTTACACAATTATTATTCAAGTTACAGATCTTTAAAGTTAATATTTGGTCACAAATTTGATTTATGTAGCCATATGGATGAATTTATCGAAAGCAACCATTTTCAAGGAAATTAAATATTCTAGAAAAATCCAAAAAAAAGTTTAATCAAATGCAAAGAATTTAATTCAATAAATGCGGATTTATGAGCAAAACTTGATTTAAAAGCCAATAGCTAATTGAGTAGTAGTATTTATTCTGATAACATTTTAAAGAGCACTAAATTATCTAAGTCATTTTATGTAAAAATATTGAAGCTTCCGTAAATTTTTATATAAAAAAGGTTCATTAATAATATCTTGAAGGTATACAACTCTTTTTATGTATACTAAAATATTATTTTACAAACTTGAAAAAAAAAATTGTAACAAAAAAACACAGTTTGATTATAATAATAGATGTAGTTTTGCAACTTCTACTGTTAATGGCTATATAATGAGTATATTAAATGGGTACATCCAGCGCGTGTTCATTTTGTTGCAAAAAAGAAAATGTATACAGCAGCATAGTTAACCTGAAGCGCTAATATTTATGCCATGTACTTTTGCAATTATTGTTTCATTCAACCTTTTTTATTATACTTTAAAGGTGCAAGCTATGCTCATTTAAATCGTATAGTCAGCACCTTTCCACTTTGCAAAACCATTTCCACTTGTCTTTATTTCAATACATCCGACAAAAAACATAAAGCTTCTCGCGCTGCCCATCTCAAGCTCTTTACAAATAAAAATATTAAAAATTTATGTTTAGTAACTCATAAAGTTGGGTCATGACGCAAGTGCTGCGACTACCGCAGTGCGCTGTGAAACTGTGCTGGCATTCAAAGCATTAAACTTAAAACGCTTCAGTTGATGTGTGGTGTGGAAATATTTTTTTCTTTTTTTTTATGATTTTATGATGATGTGTTGTCGAATTGATGCGAAGTAACCTACTTTTACAACATCCAGAAGGGCAGCACCATTGGGAAATGCACTTAACGCATCAGGTTGTAAATACGCAGTTTCTACTTGACACTCAGCAATTGGGTATTAAAAATTTTATCATAATTGAATTTTCCTTTATTGGCAATTTAAAATAAAAAATACTTTATGTATTGTGTAAAATTATGATCATCAAGAGAGAGAAAAATTTTTGAAGAATGTAAAATTGAATGAACATGAATGAAAAACAGCTCAAAGCAATAAAATTCAGAGGCTAATGGTTTGCTAAATTTACACAAAAAAATGCAAAGAATTTGAACAATTGTTGAATTTCATTTATTTTAAAGATAAAATGTAATAAGTCAAATAAATAATCATACACAATAAGGAACAATTCTGGCAGGGTTCAATTTACCAGAAGTCCAAGCATTTTTGTTTGGGAAAATAAAGTGACTTGCTTAGCATGAAGATTTGATGATCTATTCATGCTGATTCACCAGGACAGTATTGCCAGCATATAGAATTTGACTCGGAGTTTAAAAGAAAATGTAGCAAGTTTTACGTCCATCAGTCGTAGTCATCAAGAGTTCAATTTGAAGTTCAATTAATATGAAAATTGTAGACAAAGTCATTTTAAAGCATTAAGTTACGCGAATTCGGCCTTAAGTTCCATCACGTCTGAGCAATACAATTTTAGCTGAATTGGAATAGAATTAAAAGAGTATTTATTTTGAGTGAAGTTATGGGCTGTGCAAGAGCTGTGTAGACAAAATGCAACTTCGATTCGAAATTTTCTTCAATATTCAAAGCAAGAAAGAACTCCAATGATGGAAGTTCTTGAGCTGAGTTCATGATTGTCGTATTTATTTTATTGTAACATTGGCTTGGCAGGAATGCGAATCACTTTTTTTCTACAAAATCCAGTCACGTTTACAGAAAAGCCGGAATTATTGTGAATAACTACATAATAGAGTTGAATCCTTTGTAAAAAAAAAATTCACCATAAAACAGCTGTTGAAAAAAAAACGCAAAAAGAAAAGTAACGAACAAAGTAAGCAATAACAAAATGAGACCCTAAAGTTACTTTGTGTTAAAGAGTAGTTTTGTTCAACAAATTATATTTAATTTACAGATTTATTTAAAAAAAAAATCTATCAGACAAATATAGTTCCTTACGAAGGCTTAACAGTAGATGGCGCCAGCAAAAATCGTTTCAGCAAAATCGCAATAATGCTGGTGTGAATGGTATTTTTAAAAACGTGTTACAAAAACGAGATATATAAAAAAACAGGCTAGTTTTTATGTTAATGTGAACGCGAACGTGCAGTGATCTAAATTATTCTGCAAAAAACTTGTGAATGAGCCTCTGTATAGGCAGATGTTTCTCACTGGGCTACAAAATTTTTTCATTTCCTACTGGGTTAATCAGACGTTTTTAAACAAGTAGTATTTTCCTCCCAAGCTTTGAATTTAGTTGCCCTAAACTATATAATCACTGTCTACTAGTTTAACAAGAAACGCATGATTGCTGCTGTTGCACGCTCTTCAATGCGGTACTTTGGTTGTTTATCGGATATTCAGTTTCATACATGTTATCATATGAGCGCACGCTGCTGTTGATGCTTTAGGTTTTTGAACTAATGAACGCTGATGTGCTTTGGTGATTCCTTTAATATTTTGTTGCACTATTGACATGCTGACGGTATGACAGTTGCTATGTGAACATCACTGTACTTATTCTGGTGCAGTGTTTTTGTTGTTCATTATTTGTACTGCATTTGTTTAACTGTGTTTTGGGATTAGAATAACATGCATGTTATATACATTTTACCAGATAATGAAAAAACATTTCTGATGAAGTTCAAATCAATATTTGTTTCTTACGAAAATTCATGTTAGGCCTAGATCTTGTTTTTCTCCATAACGAACTTTATATTTTAAAATTTTACGGACATAAATATTGTTCAATGAGGTCCAAAAGGTCAATAGCTATACCATCACAAATTGGAAGTAGTTTTAGTGCATTCTCTGAACAAAAAAACAGAAATTCTTTCCCTTTCGCAGGGTTGCTAATTTGAAAATAAGGAATTCCTAGCCCTCCCAAAATTAAATAATTTTTCGTTAAGTCGTTAAATTCGTAAAATTTTTTTTGTGGGAATCAGTAAAATTTTTTAGCAAACCTTTGCTGTTCAGCAATATATAAATATTATTAATATAATTTTTAAAAACTGTATTTCTGTGTAAGAAAAACTTGATAAGCTTTTTTTCTCATTAAAAAAATTGTCACAAAAATCATGAAATTACCGGTTTTTTCAGAAATTTTTCAATTCCTACCGGGTCCCTGACTTTGACATGAAATTATTGTCACTTGGCAGCCCTGGTTCTCTGCTTAGGTTGTTTTGTGTGAAGAAAACGTTTAGGTACTTACAAGTGTCTTATATTAATTTTAACAAATTTGTCATAAAAAAAGAAAATATTATTTTTAACATAGAAAACAATTAAACTTTAATGGCTATATTTTATAAGTTGAATGCTATTAAAAAATCTACTTATTTTTGCATAACGAAACCATTTGTGAGTAAAACTATTTTCAATTTCACAACGTTATGAGCAATTTTTATATAAAAATTGCAAAATGCAATCACCATTAAAACTCATAACTATTTTGCTGCATAGTGTAAATTAATAACTTTATAATTATACTCAATTTATTTCAAAAAATAATTGGATGATAAAATTGCATTAATAATTTCACTATAACGACTTATTTTGCTTACATTAAATGCCATGTAATGTTTTAAGACAAACAAATTACGAAAACTTAACGATCCATTAGTGAGTAATAAAAATTGCATCTATCGTACAATGATTTTGCGTAAATTCTAAATCAATATTTAATTCATTGATATAAATATTTACAAAAGAATAAAATATGAACTTTGAATCATGTAGGTAGAGAGTATGATAGAGCAAAAACGTGATCATATTGAAGAAATTTTAATAGGCTTATTGTGAATATCTTTTTGTAAAAAAGCAAAAAAAATAAACGTGATTTCGTTGTGAATCACAAAACTTAAAATACAACAGCTGCAGCGAGTTTTGTCCATAAAAAAAAAAAAAAAACGTTTACTAAATGAGTGTACGGAAAAGTTTTATTAAATGGTTAACACCACTATTATGATGATTTAGGGATAAAAAATCTATCACTCAATTTTTGAGTGATAAAAAACAGTTAAAGTTAATTTTCACTTATAAGCTCTGTCAGAGGAACTTCAATGTTTTGGGTGCAACAATGACGATAACTATTAAGTCATACTGCATCTTTATTTGTCGGCGTAATTTGAGAATTATAAGATGCAATAAATTTGTACTGGGACGTCACTATTGATGACAAGTTTTCTATGACAACGTTTGAATGATTTCATCTTCTTTTTTGCTGATTTAATAACCTTATTTTTCTAACAAGTAAAGTTGACAGTAAAAAAATTATGATTTTTCTCTTATCATACAGAGTTTTGCGTTTTTTTATCAGTAGAATTTGATATTAGATTTTAGATTTCAACAAATTAGTGAACTAAATGGCAACCCTGAGAATGAGCTGCTCACAAAAAGTCCTTAGCTCATATTTTCTTAATAGTTTAGCAACTATTTTATAATACAGCTGGTTAAAATGCAAACTTAAAAGTTGATAAGCTTATAAGCAGCTGTTGGCAAACCAAAATTAATTTTGAAAAGTTTTAGTATGAAATTTTATTTAATTTCCTATGCGTTAACTATAAAAGATGGGCGTCAGTTTCACGTACGCCGGCGAAAAAATCTAAAGAATTTTACTTACGATCAATTTATATATTCTTTTTTTTCTCAATTACAAAGTAACCACATTAGTCAGTGAGAATTTTGCTCAGTAGACCGAATAATAAATAAAAAAAAAGTAAATAAATACAAAGTTCAAAGATAGCATATCAAAAGATATCCAAAGTACGATATAAATTTTTACTGTCAGTTTTTAGTCAGAATAATTCCGAGGTAAACAAATTAAATTTTAAATACCTAGCAAACGAAACATTTATAGATTAATAAACAGAATCAAATTGAGCTATTAAATGTAAACATAATATTTGTGGTAATATAATGTCCAGTAAATGTGAAAAATCACAGAAATTATAATGCTGTAATTCAGATTTATTTGATAAACAAAACTAAGGAAAAGTAATTTGCTCTCTCTCTTTTCTCTGTACCTAAGTCTTTACATCAAAATCAACATAAGACTACAAATTTTGACAACATTCGTTCGTGTTACTGGACATTTTTGAACAAATTGCCGAATAAAATTAAGCAATCAATGTTTTTTATTAACAAAAAAAAAATTGACATAAGAAAAGTTTTTATTTTAGGACAGGATATCATGCCACCGGTCAACTTAATTTTTTTTTTAATTATTTTTATACTCGAAAATTATTAAGCCTAAAGAAAAAATGTTGGGATATTGATTTTATGTTTATCATTTTATGAGCTAAAAAAACACTAAAAAAAATCCTTGCACAATATTTTTTTTTTCACAAATGTATGGAATTTTCAAAAATTGATACATTAAAATTCAGTGGGCAATGCACAATTAAAAAATTATGAAAAAATGTAAGAAATATATCTAAATATTCTTATAAAATATAAATCAAACACACTGATAAAAAGTGAGGTGAAGAAGGAATGTAAAGTTCAACTACTTAAAAAATAGTATGGAGTTTCAAAATACTATGGTTTAACATATGTATATTATTTAACATGCCACAAT
The DNA here is from genome assembly GCA_949775025.1 of Tricholauxania praeusta. Classification (NCBI taxonomy): domain Eukaryota; kingdom Metazoa; phylum Arthropoda; class Insecta; order Diptera; family Lauxaniidae; genus Tricholauxania; species Tricholauxania praeusta. The sequence goes on from OX459029.1 coordinate 158,597,926, forward strand.
AGGGTTGCTCATAATACACATTTTTTGTTTTGACTTTTGAAGCAACCACTCGTTAGAACCTAACTATGAACTCTGTAAGTCCCACCACAAAAATTAAGGCATGATATCTCAATGTTAATAAGAATATGTCTCAAAGAGATTGAAGTTTTGTATGGAATTTTATATAGAAAATCTTCGATAAAAATCTGAAAATTTCTTTTAGCATTTTATGGTTGAAATCATCAGATTGACAATTTTTATTTTCTTAAATAACTTGCTTTACATATGTCAATATTTTAGTATATGCAAAATTTATAGAAACTTCAACAAAGAGTATATTTTTATAAAATAGTAGATATTACTCATACGACCTGTTGTGCATAACTAATACACGCGGTAGATCAATCAGCGCTCTTGCCATTGTTTTTGTATTCTAAGCCACATTTTGCCAGCTATCCCATTGCATTCTATCACATCTGTATTTCGAGATATTTAGCCCATGACAGCATCTTTATTTTTTTCCCATAATTTTTAGTTCATATAATTCAGTTGTAAAAAATTTTTAAGTTCTTTTGCTAAAAAAAAAAGTCAAGGAAATGGTATTTTAAGCTTTAAAACGCGGCTCTTTAAATATCAAAATATTCTCATTTGTAAAAATTACAGAAATTAAAAAAAAAATTGATTTTCTGCTAAAATGATAGAGATTACTCATACGACCCGTTATCCATAATTATTGCGTGCGGTTCATCAAACACCAGATTTTTAAAGGATATTTCGCGTTATCTAAGTTCGTACTTTATTTCGTCAGAACTTTGAAATTTTAATTCAAAAATGCTGAAATTCTCATTGTTTTCTAATGGTATAATAATCATATAGCTCAGCTGCAATATATATTAAAAAAATATTTTACCAAAAATTTTAATTTTCAAAAGAAGCTGTGAATTTAAGAAATATAAAAGTACACCCAATTATGTTTTTACTCGTTTTTTTTTTACACGGCTTTGATTCAACACGGTCTAGATTCGTCGATTTAGCACGATTGAAAAAAGGAATTTGATCGAAAATTTAAAGAAAAATAATATTTTTATTAACCGTAATCTTTTAGAAATTTAGTTAGGGAATAGGGTTAGAAGGTTAATAAATTTGAAGGATATGGAACTTATCCCCTTTTTTCTATGTATATACAAACATACTGCATGTCTTTTTTTACACGGTTTTTTTTTTACACGGTTTTGTCTGGAACGTATCTACCGTGTTAAAACAGAATTAGGTCTACAACCAAATGAAAAATAGACTTTTGAAGCAAAAAATAACGTTTCTATGTTCAAGTTCTTCAAAAAATTTATTGGATTTCACAACTGAGTCATGTGAGTTAAAAACAAATTTTAATTTTTGCATACAAAATACCATACAAAACTTCAGCCGACATGGGGCACATTGCGATCTCAATTTTTCAAAGATTTTTTTAAATTCTTTTTCATGATTTCTTGGAAGCGCTTGCTTTCAAATTCAAATCCCTTAAAATTGAACATTTGTTGTATTTTGTACACAAAAATTTTTTAAATGTTTTATTTTTTTGTGTGTATGAAATTTTTTTATAGCTTGACAACAATAAAATAATTTGTTAAAAATAAAAAATTTTGTTGCTGAGTGTAATAAATCAGAATAATGTATTTTTTTATATTTTCTATTTTCCTTATTAATTTGATTTTGATTTTCTTTTATTTCTATTGCTTTAACTATTGTCGCAAGGGGTATTATAAATTTTTATAGTAGTTGTTTCTGCTATAATAAGCCATAATAAATGTTTATGTAAAGAATGATTTTTATTTGTTTTATTCAGCCATAAATGAAAGAAAAAAAAGAAAAAAACAAAATAAAATGAAATGAAAAAATTCAAAGCAAAAAACAAACGAACCGAAAACGTGATAAACTTGAATTAAAATGAGTGATGCTTTGTCTCTTTCTGTACGCGGTATAAAGCGGTGGGGTAATGATGAGTTGGCGGCAAATAATGTGACAAATCTTCTGACATGAAGCCTATTCACATTAAGTTATTTGTATATACATAAAAATGAGCTATTTTTTTTGGCAAAGAAAATGCAACGGCTGTGACAATAATTTCTGTTGGCAACAAATATGGGGTGATCGGAAATTATTGCATTATGCATTTAATGAAATTTTATGTCATTAAAATTAGTGACGAAATATGTTGTATTTTTTCTTGATTTCTCTTAAGCCAAAAATGATATTTACACGGACTTTTTATTTAATATAGCAAGTTGTAATTATTTTCTCACTTTTCTGCTTACTTTTTAGCTTACAACGCGCACGTGTATGCAACAAATTCCACTCAAACGCAACGTTGTGGCTTTTATTTACGCTGCAGCGAAGACTTGTAACAGCACGTCGTTGCTGCGAGTCCTTTGGGCGTAGTACAAACGGTGTTTTTTAATATGCAAAGCTGTTGCTTACACTTGCGTCGTATTTAAGGGTCTATGCGCACACATACAACTAAATAATTGTGCAACTATGTGCTACGAACTTTCAATGTTGAGAGCATTTTCACGCGTTTAATTGAACGGCACTCAGTTGTACAACTATTTAGTTGCATAGATGTGCAGCAGCTAAGACGCCATTTTGGATATTGTTACATCATTTGCAAGAAAACCTTTAAAACTCCCCTGTTAATACAAATAAACATAATAGAATAAGATGTTAAAGAACATGCAACGAAAAATAAATAAAAAACATTGCGGTTGGTATAAATCTTGACAAGTTGATTTATGTAATGCAAAAATTCTGATTTATTTTTCTTTCCCTCACAACAGCAACACTTGGCAATTTCTTCGTATTTAAAATGTTATTTAAGCGGCACAGCTTTATTGCAATTTTATTCTTAACTTAAATCACATTTAATGACTTTTGGTTAAAAATTCTATACATAAAAGAAAGCAATTGTGGTTTGGAAAATATTTTCTTCGTAGGGGTTTTATTGAAATTATGTAATTAAAATTTAATTTCTGATAATAATTTCCTCATACGCGTGTACCAGAAATGAGTGTGGTAAAGTGGGAGCAGTGAAGTAGAGTATTGGCTATCCTTGACATTTTCATTAAGTTTTAAAAAAATTATATAAGAAATTTTGAAATTTCGAAAATTATTTTTATGATGAAAATTAAATTAATTTTGGTTTTATTAATGCAAATGGTGTGGCTATTAAATTACTAAATAAAGACATTTTCTTAGTCATAAGTGAGCAACGAATGACTGAAACTTTATTTGATTCAGTGCCAGAAAGTAAAATTTTGCAGAAATTGCTTATGTAACTGGAAGAATTTTTCTGTGCTGGCCTTTTAAAAAAAGCTTAAAAAGGCTTGTGTCCATTTATTCGCAGAACGAGCCTGAAAACTTTATGCCAATGGAAAGCTTATGTCAAGATGAGTGCCTCATTTGCAAACTTTGTAACACTCGCACTCGAGTGAAACTTTCTGAAGAAAACTTTTAGTGCATAACACGGAAAACAATTTTCGAAATTTATTTGTAACTATGAATGAAACTTGAGCTTATCACTATAATTCTAGGCAGCGACAACAAACATCTGAGTGGACGGATTTCGCTTGTTCCGCTCCGAATTAGGCAAAGGGGTCAACATTTTCTAAGAACATAAATATCAGTTTTTTTGGAATGGAAAATAAATTTTGTTGATAGACTACCTCTAAACTAGTAGAACACTAATTGGAGACATTTATTGCAACCTTTTGAACCAGCTGAACGTCAAAATTTGTGAGAAAAGTCCTGCTTTAGCAAAGAAAAAAATCATCTATCACCATAACAATGCACCTTAGACCGGGTCGAAATTTAGATTCATCCAGACACCGACGCAAAAATTAGAAGGACCTTTAAAAACGATATCTGCGTCATTTTTTTTTTTTTTTTTTTTCGTTATGAGAAAAACCAATGGAGCTTTCTTGATTCCCCTGAAGGTTCTTTTTGGCTAAAAATAAACGTGTTTTTTGGTCGTAACTTTTCTTTCTTCACAGAATGGATACCCAAATTCACTCAAAAATTAAATATTGCGGTCTTGCAAAAAATGTGACGTTAAAACACTTAAAAATTTTTTTCTATTTTAGATAATATTCGGTCCCAAAACACACTTTCACACTTTTTGTATGGAAAAATCGAATTTTGGGACCGAATATTATCTAAAATAGAAAAACATTTTATAATTTTTTAACGTCAAACTTTTTGCAAAAACACAATCCTTATTTTTCAAGCAAATTCAGGTATTCATTCTGTGAAGAAAAGAAAAATTACGAGCAAAAAACACGTTTTTTCAGCTAAAAAGGACCTTCAGGAGAATCAAAAGTGCTGCATTCGTTTTTCTCAGAACGAAAAACAAATGAGGCAGATATCGTTTTTAAGGGTCCTTATAAATTTTGAGTCGATGTCTGGCTGACTTTATTTTTCTTCATACAAATCGACCCGGTCTAATGCACCTGCTCACAAATTTGCATTAACAGCTCTAAATTGACCGAATTCACATATAAGTTGATGGAACATCCACCCTATTCACCAGATCTGGCTCCAAAACTTTGTGGGAGCAATCACGCCTCTTTAGAGTTTGAATAGCAAAAAAACCTATCTTAGTATATACAAATAATGAGGAAGCATTCTATATTTTGAATTTAGCATTTCTAGTGCAAAACATTAGGAGAAGCGTTGCTCTTTGTCAGTCACTCAGTAACAAAGCCTTTTAAATGTGAAATTTTGATCATTTAAATCAGTGGTGGGCATTGAAATCTTACATAAGGGCTAAGCAACAACAAACAAAATTTTAAAGTTTTTTTGCTGTCATTTCCAAATTCGCCAACAACACATAAAGACCCACATTGCACTACAAACAAAAACAATAGCTACATTCGTCAAGACACAATGCGGCGCCGTCGCTTATGCCTTTGTGTTTTGTTTTTGTTTTGAATTGAATTCAAGTCAACGCTGGGCTTCGATAGCGTTGAAATTCTGCGAATTTTTTTTCGCTTGCTTGTGCGTCGAATAACGGTGCACTACGTGCCCACCACTGATTTTAATGAAGATACCACTCTAATGATTTGAGTTTCAAAAGAAAAATTTTCTGCATAAGAAATGTTTCGAAATTTTTTGTTTCCGATATTAGTTAGTCATTAAGTTTTAAAAAAAGTCTTTTCTTTTTTAAGGAAAAATTAAAATTTTTATTATTCTGAAGTGCCACACTCTACAAAGACGGAAATTTCGAAAATTTTTCAAAGTTGTTCACTCAAATTACATAAGGATTCTATGTTCAAAATATGTTTCTGAGTCAAACTATATGATTTGTGATTTGATGAGATATCAGTCAGGACGATGAGATATTCAGAATTCAGACTCCATTTCTTTTTATTGCTGCTGGGATTAAAACCTTCAATCATTCAGGATAAAATTATCATTCTGAAAACTATAGCTCATTTCATTTTGTAGCGCAATTTTATAATGCCAGAATTTTTTTGTAAAAAGTTTTCTTAAAACTTTCAACACTTTTTCCAGCAAATAGACCCCTACTATAAAAAAGTAACATAAAGTCCACTCCACGCATTTAAACCCTTAAAGTTCTTGCTTGCAGCAGTAGCAATTTAAATAAAAATTTCTAAAAATAACTTTTCTTTACGGTAAAGCCATAAAATTAATTAAAATTTACTAGCAATTTTTTTTTTTTTTTTTGAGTTAATGAGGCAGTATAAATCAAAAGCAGAGACACAAATGCGCAACTATACATTAAAGCAGCTGCATAAGTGTGGAAATTTGTACGTGAAGATGCTATATTATAAATCAAATCCTTTGGCTCTTCTGCTCTCGGTGTATGTCAGCAATGCGCCACATAAAAACGAGTTAATTAAGTTGACGCTGTGTAGATTTTCCGATTACGACTATAAAATCCCTAAGAAAATTTTCTCCTCATGCATTAGAATTTTATGGGAATTTTAAAATGCCGCAAGCAAAATGCAAACAAACATCATGCTGCGCATTCATTGTCAGTTAGAGAACACTGCAGGATATTGTGCTGTGCTGAATCGAAAGAAATGTGGGAGGGGAAAATTGCTTTTAGGAAAAATTAAGAGGATTATGAAAATTCTTGTACAAAACTCAATAATTGTAAAGCAAGGCGACACGAGTAGACTGATTTTGTGCGGGTTTCTATGGAACTTGTCGTGGGTGATTTTAAGGCAGCATTTCTATTTTGGGATTGGAAATTTATGTAAGTTTTACTTTAGTAAACAATTGAATATATTAAGTAATACTTTAAAAACTTAATTCATAATACAACTTTGTAGTTTTTCAATTGATTTCCCCAACTGTCGATCGAGGTACCTGCTTATATTTTTTTGTTGCAAAAGAAAAAAGTTTACAATGTTGTTCAACATTTTTCAACTTATTCAATCTTTTTTCAACTTATTCAATCTGTTTGAATTTTGCTCAGCTTTATTCAACTAATTTTTGATTCAATCTTTTTCAACATACCATATTTCATTTTCAACCTTTCCTTTTTTAACTTCAAACGTATAGAATTTGGTTCAACTTTTTCCAACTTTCTTAACCTTTTTCATCATATTTCGATTTAATCAACCTGTATCAATTTTGTTCAATGTTTTTTAAGATTTTTCAACTTTTCTATACTTCTAGACTTTTTAAATATTTTTCATGCTTTTCAATTTGTTTCAATACCATTGAATATTTCATGTGACTAACATGACAAAAAAAAACCCCATTAAGTTAACATAACACGCCCAGACTGCGATTTTTTCCATTTTTCAGTCATGTGAATTTGAAATCAATTTTTTATCTACCAGCAAATGCTTTATCTTTTATTATTTTACTGGTTGTAGTCGCATATTAATATTACATTAGATTGTTTTTTGCCTTATCAATATTATTCAGCTGTAAGTGCATTGTCTTATATCACATTGTGTTAATTCGTATAATCGCATAAATTAGGCCGTGGGATTTTCTAAGAATTTTCTGAATTACTTAAGCTTTGAAAATTTAAATGTCTGCTCACTTTAGCTTTCGTTCACTGAAAAAAATATTTTATTGTAAATGCGATGCATTTCCGGAATTTTATCAATTTGATTTAAAAGAAGTGAATAGCTACATTGAGGTGTATAAGAACTCTAAGCTGATATCTCTTCTCTATATACATATGTATATAAAAATGTAACGCCGTTCGACTGTCGCATCTAAACTCTAGAACTACTCGACGGATTTTCATAATTTTATTTAAAAAAATGTTTCTTTTAGTCTGTGGAAGGTTTTAGGCATAGTTTCGTTTGGAAAAAATGGGCGATGCCACGCCCCTCCATTAAAGAGAAAATTCAAATTCATCATATCTCATTAACTATTGGACGCATATGAATGAAACTTGATAAAAAATATAAAAAATACGAGTGAAAAAATAGGCGGTACCACGCCTCCCGAAAGAGAAAAATCTAAAATTTATTATATCTCAGCACCTATTTGACGCAGATGAATAAAATTTTGTGCAGGTTTCTCATGGCTTATGGAAAGTTCTTAGCATAATTTAGTTTGGAACAAATAGGCGAAGCCACGCCCCCCATGTATGATTAAATTTAAATTCATCATATCTCATTAACTATTGGACGCTTATGAATGAAACTTGGTACAAATATAAAAAATACAAGCTTAAGTAATCTCCAATGAAAAAATAGGCGGTACCACGCCTCCCCAAAAAACCAAAATTTGTTATATATCAGCTCCTATTTGACGCAGATGAATATTATGAATATGCTTCTTTTGGTTTATGGAAAGTTCTTAGCATAATTTTGTTTGCAACAAAAAAGGCGACACCACGCCCCCCATGTAAGATAAAAATCAAATCATTATATCTCATCAACTATTAGACGCAGATAAATGGTACTTGGTACATATATAAAAGATACGGTCTTAAGTAAGTTTTAATGAAAAACTAGGCGGTACCACGCCCCCATATGTGTAAAAAGCAAAATTTGTTATATGTACCTCAGCACCTGACTCAGATGTATAAAATTGTACATATGTTTCGTATGGTTTGTCGGAAGTTCTTAGCATAGTTTAGTTTGAAACAAATAGGCGACGCCATGCCCTCCAAGGAGAAAAATCAATTTCATCACATCTCATCAACTATTAGACGCAGATGAATGGAACTTGGTATACACATACATATATAAAAGATACGGTCTGAAGTAAGTTTCAATGCAGAAATAGGCGGTATCATGCCTCCAATATGTGAAAATTAAACTTATGCAGTTAGATAGGATGACAAATTGCGGTTATTCATTTTTGAATTCACTTAATTTGCCAGGACTGTCACCATACAATCTACAACTCAAAGTTGGCGCACCAATTATTATGCTTCGCATTATAAACCAACCATGACTTTGTAATGGCACCAGACTTTCTTTGAACAAACTAATGATCAATGTCATCGAAGCAACTATTTTGAAAGAAAAATACAAAGGCGATTTTTATTCCCCGAATTCCTATGATTCCTACCGATTTTCCATTTGATTTTAAGCGCCTGTTTCTGTTCGTCTTGCTTTTGCGATCGCGATCAATAAGGCGCAACGTCAATCTTTGGAAACCTGCAGTATCAACTATCGAGAAAAAAAACATTTTAACTGTTCGGCCAGTCGACAAATTTTTTCTTTAGACAACTGAGAATATTACTTTTGCACGCGTAGCGATGCAAGCGAGGGTCCGCTAGTATTGATTTAAAATGCACCGTCATATGAGTCACCCAAGACAGATAAAAGGTTTTTCTCGCAGGTGTTTTGTCTTATTGAAATGTCGAAATTATCATATGCTGCATGCCTAAAACGTTTACTATTCTTTTTTCTAACGTATGTAACCTCTTTGAGACTTTACTTCATTCATGTGCCTGTGTTTTTGGCATTCACGATTCGTCGTAGTTCTTCTGCAACATTTAGCATGATTCAGCATATGATATATTGGTTGCAACATAAAACTGAATGCTAACACTTTGTTCAACTGATTTTTCTATTATAAAAGTGGCAGATCACGTTACAGTACGAGTCCCAAAAACAACAACAGTCCACACAATGAGCTACTGATCAATCTAAAATTTTTTTGGTGGCTCAGTTAAGTGCTGCCAACACACACAAAAAAAGTTCTAACGATATCTCTAACGCGCTCATTTTTAAATACTTTTAATACACAGCAGTACATGAAAAGCTTATAAGTAAATTTAAGTTGTTTTCCTTTCTAAACGTTCAATGCTTTCCTTTGCAAGCGAATCCAATAGACGTAAAATTTTTTGAAAGAAATTTCTACACAATATGGCACACGACTCGCTTGCAGCCTCAATCACACATAATATGTAGGTCTATAATTGCAGATGTATGATATGTTTCTGTGTATGTGTTATTACTTTCCAAGCCACTTGAATGATTTCTAGGCCTTCTACCTCTGCTGTCTTCCTTGCTGTCTTGCTTATACAAACAACCCCAAGTCCCAAACGTGTCATTCATTTTCATGCGATACACAGCGTAAATGTCACGTGACTCAAGATCATTGAATTATTGAACGATAAGCTGTTGTTGTTGCTCTTTTTGTTTGTTGCCTTATTATATGTAGTTTGCATATTTTTATTTTTAGATTTCATATATTTAATCCCTGCTGCACACACGTTTATATCTGGAATTGATATGGCCGACATATCGTAGCATCAACATCATCATCAACATCTACTGAAAACATTTGCTTTGCAGCAATAAATACGTTACAAAATATTTAATTTAAGGCAAAAACAACAAAAAGTCACGGCTGGACTTAACACTTGCGGTGACCTTGAGATACGTGCGTTTTGCGTCAACCCGTAAATTGAACTCAATTCTTTTTTTTTCACAATACCAATGACAGTGATAGGATTTAAGCACATACCCACCATAGACTGACGGATTTGATTGAAACTAAAAAATAAAAAAAAACTTTTGTATTTAAATTCAATATGCTAAATAAATAAATAAATGGGAACAACTGAAAAGCAAACAAATTTGCATGGAATTTTGTTTGTACAGTCCAGAAAAAACGCGCCACAGCAATTAAAAACGATTTATTTGATTTTTTTTTTTGTTTATATGCAATTTATGGGATTTCAGGTACATATGTACATAATTTTTTGCGATTTGAGGTTTGATACAGTGAAGTATTATCAATTCAGTCAGGCAAAACTTCTTTGAGAGCGAGTTATTTGCTTATAGCAAAATTGATTTAAAAAAATAACTTGACTTTCAAAAATAATTTAAGATATTTGAAATGATCAGCTTCATATTGAAATCACAGCAATGTTTCTTAGAGCAGTTTCTTCGTAGCTGCTGCACATGACTTACTTCAGTTATTTTATCAATTTCTAAGATGAATTATTATTACAGGAACTTAAGTCCATTTTCAAATTCCTACAAACACAATGATCTTAAGTAACGATAAGAGCCTGCAATCTCTAGAAAATAATGTAATCTTGAAGTCTTATGTGCCCCATAAACGCCGTTTTTTGTATAAAAGTAAAGTTTTCAAAATTTTTTATTATCATTTTTCAATCAGTGAGCTCTATATAGCCTTAAAAACCTCAGAGAGCAGGATGTACATGAGTGTTATATCTTACGCAGAGTTGAACCAAGCGATATTGTCAAGTTTAATGCTAGCAAGAGCTAAAGTTGTCTGTTGTTTAATGTGTGATAATCATATATTCCCCGACGCAACGTAGGGTGTTTAATCCTTTACTATAGGTATTACACAATGATATATGTATGTATTCTAGAGCATTGCATTTCAGCTGTAAAGAGTTAATATAAATGAGTTTGGCTTAAAAGAAAAAAATGGCAAAATCTGTCTCAGCAAGTTGATAACATACACCAAAAAAAAAAAATGGAACTACATTTTTAACAGAATTACGAAAATGATTAAAATGTAGGGCAAACTTAAAAAAATTTTCAATCAAAAACTTTCAACTTCCGCTGAATTTCGCATTCTAACTAAACATCGTAAGATTATTTCATAATCTTTCCGAAAAAGACAAAAACTTAAAAGAAATTTATATTTTTGTAATGTTTCCCTAAAGTAACCAAATTCAAGCCTCAACTGATTACGGTCTATTGGTTATATTTCTACCAAAAATAAGAGTGCATTTTAAAAACACTACCATGCGACAGGTTAGAGGTGTTGTGGATTTTAAAGCTTTTTTGGGTAGAGGAAAGATTGGTCTGAAATGAATATTTTTATTTTTCCGAATTTCTTCGATTATTTTTGTGAGGTAGAATTTTGGGTAACATATAATTTCCAAAACTTAAGTCGAAAATCGATCAAGGCAAAATTGAAGACTTAAAGAAAAAAGCTCGAACCAAATTTAAAGATCCAATGTGGCATGCATTGGGCTGTTGGGCAAACATTTACACAAGCCATGTCTCCGGTATGCCGATAGGGGAAATTTCTGTTTTTCATCAGCAACTTCTATTGATCCCCTGCCCTCCCACACCAAATTTTATCAAAATTGTACGGGCCCTTCTGATGCCAGTCTTTAATGGGTAAAGTGAGTCAATTTTTTCGAATATTGGGCAATGGCTTGTATTTTTTTTAAATTTAAGTTTAAATATTTACATTAAAAATCTGCTACATGAACTTTTTAACGACTATTTTTGCTAAGTCTGAAACCAATTTTCGAAACATAATTAGACACTCCCACATAAAAAACGGCATCCTTTTTGAAGTTTTTTTTTTTTTTCATTTACTTTTGAATGTTTTTAAGACATGAACTGCAAGCAACATTTTGGTTGCTTAAAATAATTTTTAAATAAGTAAGAAACTTCGAACAGTTTAAAAAAATAAAAATAAACCTATAAAGAATTATACAACACATTTTTTATAAACAAAATATTGTTTGTATAAAAAACAAAAAAAAAGTTTTTCTTTCTAATAAACCAACAATTAAGTGCCAACTACTCAAGTTCCAAGTACCATTTAACGATAAAATGTGTGTTTTTTCAAAATATTTGGCATATTGATGGCTTTTTAAAAGTAGCCCTTCAAATAAATGATGAGTGAAATGTTTTTTTTTTATGTAAATTACAAAAAAATAAATTTTTCTATCGTTCTTTGCCAAGTTCAATGAAATAACGTGTAATTTAATTTCAATCATTCAATATTTTTAAGTTGAGTGGTTTTCAAAGATAAGCAAACATTAAAAAAAAAAAAAAAAAAAAAAAACGACTACACGAAGGGCTGGCCAATTAGCACCACTGTTAGTATCATTGAAAAGTTTATTGACAGCGTTGTTGTAGTACAAAGTCTTTGTTGTTGTTTCATAATAATTAATTTACAATGGCTTGATTGGTGTTTTTTTTGTTTTATTTAATTATTAAAAGAAGGTATTTAAAAACAATTTCATTCATTTAAAATTGGCTGATTTGTATGGATTTTTTGTTTATTTTTACTTAAAAGGCTTTTATTGTATAAAATGGTGTTAAAACGTAATTAACTACACGTTTCAGAAAAAAATTGAAAGCAAAAATAACGACGTAGAAAATTGATTTAATTGTGACATCAAATTATTTTGCCAGCAGTACTAAAATTTAAGCCTTTAATAGATTTTTTTTTTCACAAAAAAAAATATAATTTCTATAAGAACTTGTGTAAGAATTTGCTATAAATATTTAAAAACTTAAAATTTTTATAACATCCATCACACTTTCTTGTCAAATAATAAAATCAACATTAATCACACGCACCATTAAATAGCATTTGAGAAGCTCTCACGCACACACGCGCAGCAACCGCACACATAAAACGAAAGGCTTTCAGCATATTAGCTGCATGACTTAAGAGCGCGTTTTAATGACACAAGATCCCACTAATACTATCACTTACATACACATAAATACCATCAATGCAACACATGCATTATGATGAGTTGAATTACACTTGAAGGCAAATCCGCTGTAATACGACCATAAATACATAAAAACGCTTACAACAAACACATGTGTACGTATACCAAAAGGAGAAAGCAGTAAAATAAATTTAACATTTTCTTATACACACACCAATACCAATGCACAATGCAGCACATTTTAAATAACTGCAGATATTTGAATTAATGGGGTGGCTCTTAATTTAAGTATTTCTTAAGAAAACATTTTACTTTTTTTCTCCCATTTTATAGTTTGTTAATATTGAGAGCCTTGTGATTGAAAAATTTTAAGGATTAAAAAAATACTTAAGGTCACAGTGGGAAATAAGCTGAGTACACTGAAAATTCAACAATGAAAAGTAGCTTATTTGCAACTTATTTATTTGATTTAGTTTTGATTTTTATTAATTTACCGATTTTATTTTAATAAAATGTTGCATCACATCAACATTCCTTAGTCGAGCTAGCTTAAACATTCGATCAGGTTCAAATCATTTTATAAATAAAAAACATAAATAAATTTTCAATTCAAAAATTTAACATCAGTTCAAGGACTTGAACTCGTGCGCCAGTGCCCCTAACAAAAAAAAACACGATATATAAATTGTGTTTCAAATTATTGCCAATAATAAGCAATGTGGCTTTCGTTTCTTACACGTGCGTTGATATGGGCAAAATGCAAAGCGGCTATCTCTTTGTAAAAATTACCTAAAGTTGTGGGCATTAGCGCAAAGTCTGCGAAGTATGTTCATCTTTGCTAACTATAACATATTTGCCGCTGGGATAGACAAATTATAAAAATTCTCCAAACGTAAAAAAAAACATTAAATCAAGTTGAAAATATGTAACAAGCCGGCATAATCCATAGATTTCACTTTCAAGTGAAAGTGAAATGAAATCACATGTATTTATATTAAATTCATATGAATTTTAGTTGGATGCGAAATGTAGGACTTGCCTGTTAAAGAAAATTTTTATGTTTTCGATTGATTGTTTAGTTTCTGCTATAATGTAAAAAATTAAATTTGTTATACTTTTAAGACTCAAAAATGATATAAAATGCGTGAAAAGTGCAAGGTATGCTGAGAATGCTGGCTGACTGCTTTGTATATGAAGCTGTAGGCAGTCTGCTTGCTGGCTGACTGCTTTGTATATGGAAATGTAAGGCGCCTTGTCTGTTGGCTACATGCTATGTATGTGGAGATGTAGGCAACTCGTTAAACTATACAGGCACTTAGAAAGCGATGCTCTAAGGCAATCTGCCTTTCGTTTGTTAAACATTGTATATAGAGATGTAGGCAAGCTGCCTACAAAGTGGTCATCCCTTTGTAAAAAGAATTTACAGTTGTGGCTGGAGTTGTGAGCATTACTGCCTACAATGAGTATAACTATTCATCGATGTTGTTTATAACATAGTTACTGCTGGGACAAAAATAATTTATCATAAAAAAAAATCACATTAAAAATTCGAAAAAAAATTGAAAAATCAATAATTGAAGTCAAAGTACACGGGTAAAGTCACAAAATATTAAAAAGAAAAAATTATGGTGAAAAGTAGCCCAACATTTTGGAATAGCTATACATTTTTAATATTCATTTGTTTGTGATTTTTTTATGAAAAAAACAGCTCAAACATTTTTGTTGGAAAAACATAAAAATTAAATTAGTGAAGCTTATAGTATTATTATCCACAGAAACCCTTTCAAAAATTAATTTTTTATTATTGATCCATTTGGAAAGTTTTTTTGAAAGTCTCTTTTCAATTTAAGATATAAATTTTTATTTTTTAATTATGAGGCCACACTAAAGGTCAATCCAAATATTCAGCTTGCCCAAAATTATTCCGCAAACACCTCCTAATTTTCCTAGGTCTCACCAAAGGCTATAACATTTCTGGCGGCTGCCAATTGAGTGATATTATTATCCCTAACAAATCGGAAAAAAATGCAAACGTCTAAATAAACATTATCAACAAACAGAAGCAACACTTTTTACTAACGAACAGCTAGGAAATCAAATCATCACCTTGCACAGCAAATTTCTAAAGAAGTCATTCTGAAGCAAAGGAAAAATGTAATTGCGGTATTCACATCTTCCCAAAATAAAGTTCACTCTATCAATTCAATGAATTCGTTCATAACAAAAACGAACGAACACCAAGTGCAATGGTAGAGATTGTGCAATCCAACAACAACCATTCAATCAAACATCATACCAACAACTACCAACAAAACTAACTAAGCCAACAATGAACAACAAATGTCGACCTTGACTTTAGCAGCCTTTGGAAACACATTTTTTCCTAATGTTTTTGTGAATGCAATTTTTTTGTTTTGAACTTTGAAAACACATTTTTTTGTTTTTGTTTTGCTTCCTTTTTTTTTCATTACATTTCATTGGCTCTACGGCGCGGAGTGCAAGTTCAGGGACATGCTTTGGTAAAACAAACGCTCGTATTGCTGGCTTGTTGGCAAAAACGTGTTGGAATAATAACTTGTGTTTGTGTTGTTTTTGCTGTTGCTGCTGCTATAATGCCATAGAAATAGGATATCGATTAAATTGTAATTGCTGCTGAGCTACAGCGGCGTTTTGTTGCCAACACAAATGCAGAATGCATAAGTCTTTAATTTAATTTTTTTCTATTTTGTTTTCTGTTTCTGAAATTTTCTCTAGCACATTTAATTTCACACGCAGTTGGAAAATTCCTTTTGTTTTTGTAAAGTACATACAAAGAAAAATTTCACTATAAGGATTTTTTAGTAAGAAAACAAAATTACAATAAAGTCTGAAAAGTCCTATTGAAATTGGGTTAAAAAATATATCCTTTCTAAGGCATAGTTCCTTCATTTAATCATAAAACAAAGCATTAAAAATTTGTGCAGTATTTTCTTGAAAAAAAATTTCCAAAATTCGATACCCCCTTAACAACATATTTATTTTGGTTTTTATTTAATAATATTTTGGGTACTATTTGCATTTATATTTTTGGTCTTTGTTTCAATTGCGATTAAGTTCCATTTCCTTTTTAGGCTTCATTTAATTAACTTTTCTTACAGGCGCACAAAAAACTGGCTTCACGTCTGACTCAAAGACTTTGAGCTTCTTTGACGTTAGCATTTTGAAGCTAAAACTGAAACCTTCAATGTCTTTTGCCGATCAAAATTTAAGCAAATTTGAAAAAAATCCTCGCAGTGTAAACTTCAATGCGTTATTACTTTCAAACGTTTGTGTATTTTCATTTTTCTCTCAACAACATCACTGAATTACCACATATATTTGGCAGTGGTTTTGGTAACAGTGGCGTTCCCGATTGCATGTCTACAAGTTTGTTTGTGGTTTTGTTCTATGGTTTTACCGGTTAACCGCCAATAGAGCTCACTGCTGCGCTGTTCTACTGACGACATCACACATTTTGCCGCTTGTGTTGACTCTGCAATACGTCTGCTGCTATGATTTAATTTCACGTTGCTACTGCTGCTGCTGCTGCTAACACAATAAACTCAAAAACAAAAATCAACTGAAGCAGCAACAAAAAATTTGTTCATTCATTCAACTGAAAGTGGGTGATTGCTTGGCGCCAGTTTTACTCTAATGTCGTGCACTGACTGTTGATTGTGGCTTTTCGAGGACATTCTTTTATGTTTTGAGTTTAAAGTTTTTAAATTTATTTTCTAAGTATTTTATGTTAAGCAGGAATTTGGTAATGGATATATATGAAAAAATTTTTAGGTTAATTTTTTTTTTTTTTGAATTTCTTAGTTCATAAAATTTCATTAGAAATTCCTGTATTCAGAACCAACAATAATTTTCAAATATTTTCGCATCAGAATACGGGTCGTATGACTGATTTAAAATTTTTTGATAAATTTACTTAACAATATCATAATTTTTATCAACTCTTGTTATGAGAGCTTAAAAAAATAATTAGCAGAAAATCTATAGACAAAATAAAATTTAAAAATTTGAAAATTTCAATTAGGTTCATACAAAATTTCCAAGAGCTTGGCATAATTTATATTGATCATTTTAACATTTAAGTCTTTGTGAATAAAAAATTGACCATGTTATAGTTTTATAAATATTTTTTCAACAATAAAATTTTTAATATGACGAAATCTCTAAGAAAGAAAGCATAAATGATTTTTTTTTTTTTTAATTATTGCAAAGGAATTAAAAAAGTTGATAGACAGATGCACATTCACGAGCTTACTGATAATGCGTTATATTTGAAAAGAAAAGTTTAAGGCAGTGTCAAAATGTTTCCAAAAGAATTGAAAAATTCGCGAAAGCCGAACAAATCAATCAGAGTTGAAAGTTTTTGAATGATACCGGAAGTATCGAAGAAGAATATATTATGAATAATACCAAAAAATTCAATAAATATGAATTAAAACAAGGCAGCAATTGTTGAAAAGGTAAAAAAAAGGCAGACAAATCGACAAATGTTAAATAATATAAAAGAAGCCACTAAATGTCGAAAAATGGCAAGAGTTGTCGATTAATGACGAGAGATGTTGAAAATGTAGAAATATATTGCCAAATATTGATAGATCGAAAAATTTTTAAAAAGTTCAATTTAGAAGCCACCAATAGAAATTCTCTTGCGAGAACTGCAGCGAATACACCCTGGTGTCTAATCGCATCCAAAAAAGACGAAATACGGCACAGCATTTCGGACTTGCAAAAGACAATGGTAAAACTCGATAGGAACGTATGCCCTAATTAAGGATATCGGATTTTTTATGAACCACAACATTGAGAATTTGACTTCCTATTAATGCAGCTGGTTAAGTAGACGAAGACTCTATCTTACTAACTGCTCCGACTAAGTGAAGATGCCAAAAATGTTTTGTTGAACTACACGCGACATTTAGGCAGTCGGTGGGTTATTGCAAGCTAAAGTCCTCCAGTGTTCCATTTGTGATCATATTCATAACTGTGTAATATGGTACGTACTTGAAAAGATCCAACAAATGGAACATTAGAACATCATGGACATCATTTTCGATCCTTCACTACCCATTTTTGGAAATTTTTTTTTTTTTTTGGTAATTAATGGGGATTTTGGACATCATTTAGGGGGGCTCCGGACCCTGGAAGGACCGTTTCTTGCCCATTTTCGGATATATTTTTTTCTTTTATGTAATTAGTGGGGAATGGTCGAAAATGGATTTTGGACATCATTTAGGGTAGCTCCGGACCCTGGAAGGACCGTTTTTGGCCCATTTTCGGAACATTTTTTTTTCTCTAATTAGTGGGGAATGGCCGAAAATGGATTTTGGACATAATTTAAGGTGGCTCCGGACCCTAGAAAGGACCGTTTTCGACCATTTTGGTCCTTTTCAAGTTCCGGAGCCACTCTAAGTGATCCAAAAGCAATTTTTCACAATCGATTGGAAAAAAAAAATTTAGGGTAGATCAAAATCAAAATTTTTTTCGATATAAACAAAAAAAATTTATTTTGATCCACCCTAAAATTTTTTTTTGCTCTAATCGATTATGAAAGGTCGAAAATGACTTTTGGATATCACTTAGATGGAGCTAAAGAAGTATATACTTCAGTTTTGTGGTCTAATGCACCCTCGTTTTTTTTAAGCTTTTGAGTCTTATTTTGAACGTTGCACTATGAGTTAACGATTTTTTTTTTTTTTTTGCAAATTAATGATTTTTTTAACACATGATTTCATATGTAGTTACACAAAATAGACAATCTAGATTTCATTGTGTTTTTTTTTTTTTTTTTTTTCTTTGATTCAAATAACATAATAAAGCTAAGTATTTTCTTTCTCAAGATGTCTCATATTTTTCTAGAAATCCAAAAACCGTGACATTGTACATCTCAATATTTATAAAAGTACGGTAGTGTAACTTATAGTTACTTAAACTTCTAGAAGTCTCGTGTCTTTTCATCAATTATTATCATATGACCTCAAATCATTCACAGTGTTCTGGGCGTTTAATACAATTTACTTCCTAAACAAAATATTACTGATTTCGATTTCATTCATAAAAATGAATTTAAATAAACTCACAACATACATAATTGGAAATAGTAATAAAAATTTGAATTTCAAATTTAAGCATAGTAGGCGCATCTGTTGCTACAAATCAATTAGCAGCATTTGCAATTTCTAGGTCAACCGCATATGAATTTTGTATGAGTATTAAAAGCTTGGCATTAGTTTTGTAACAACAATAATTTGTTGTTTAAATATTGAAAAAATAAATAAGAGATCGTTGATCTCAAAATAAAATAAAATAAATAAAGTAATCACTACTAAGGTCTATTACCCTCCAAAACCAAACCAAATACAACGTGTAATACAAAAAAAAAGATACCGTGGGTGTTCGAAGACATTGCAAATTAATTGTTTACGCTAGGATTACAAGCTGCAAAACAGTTGCGCTTTTTTTTAATTTTATTTTTAAGTTCATTAAGTCATCAAAAGTGTGTAGGTCGTGGAAACATTATTACTACGTAGAATAAATGGAGCTGTTTGACTGCGGAAAGTAAAGCAAATTAACACTTAACAATTAAGGTCTTATGTTGAACTGTTTTAAGTGGATATTGGAAAATTGTATATAAACTTAAATAAAGATGAGTTTACATTTGAAACTTAGCTTATATTAAATGCTTACTAATGCCTTATTAGTCTTTGAAGCCAAACATTTTCTTAAAAAATAATAAGTAATTTTTTTTTTTAATTACTAAATAATTTTTTGGTTATTTTTGCGCAATTGCTACAATTCGCATTTAAACAGTCTGGAATTAAAAAAAATGGCATAAATATGATGGAAAGTTTATTGAATTTTAAATGTGCATAAGCTTAAAAATATACTTGTTGATAAAACATCTGTATCCCACTTTTTCTTTCGATATATTGATATTTGTTTGTCAAAGGTAAATAATAAAAATAGCAAATAATAAAATATGAATTAAGTTAATTCGATATTTTTAATGTTAATGCTCTGTACAAAAAAAAAAAATTTAAAAAAAAAGTTTGATGTCTACCTAAGTGTTTCAAATAAATTACGATCAAATAAATTAAGGCGCCAACCTAGTTTTTCAGCCTAGCAAATAAGCTTTTTTTCAGAATCTATTATGCCACCCCTAGTAGTAGATATGACTATAATTTCTTTTCAGAATCAAAATATACACTCCTGAAATACACAAACAATTTTATTTTTTTTGACGAAAACTATAGTTGATAGTATAAAAAAATCATTTAATCATATTTATTAAAAAAGACTATAACTTTATAAAAAAAGTTAAAAAAATTTAAATAAATTTGTTAAAACAATAATTTTTTTAATTAAAAAACTTATTCTCAAAATATTTTCAAAATGCTTAAGCAAAAGTGTTCGAAAAATAAGGATGTTTTGGGAGATTTATTGGTTTAAAAAAATAGAAAAAATCAAAATTTTGAGTTGATTTTGGTATATGCGATTACTATACATCTGACGGATATGTAGTTAAAATATCATAGAGATTGGCTCAGTAGTTTTGGAGAAAAAATTGTCACCTTATGAAAAAAGTTATTTCGGGAAAGTGTGTCATAAGTTTTTTTTGTTGAGCCGAAGAGCCAGAGAGCGCGCTCAAATAAAGTCTAAAAAATATACTTAGAGAGCTCGGATCTTCACGAAATTTTAACACGATGTTTTTGAAGTGATCTACTTTCGACGTCAGTAAAAAAATAGCTTGTACAAACTAGGTTGGCCCCTTAAATTTGTATTGCATTAAAAGATTTTGAAGACAATGGAAAATTCAAAGAGTCTTCCTCTAGACGTGAACTTACAGGAACACTCTGAAGTTCTGCAAACGTACAAATGTATAAGCAATGGTAATTTTACAGTTTAATCAATGTTGCCGCAACAGTATAGAATCAGTAATAATTATACTAAAATCTCAGAGAAATGTTTCTGCATAAGTTCAATGAACCAAAAAGTTTCTTAAATTATGGGACGGAAAAGGTCTTTCAGGAATGAAACTTATTGAAAATGGTTGACTTGTTACTAAGGAAGAAACAAATCATAGATGTTACTTCATGAAAGGCTCTTCCAATAAGGTCCAATAAGGGTTTACACAAAACAAATATCAAAACAACGAAAAATTGGCTTATGTTAGTCATATTAGTTTTACATATTGCTAAATGAAATCATCAGCGACCTTCAAGCCCCGAGGTCACTGATGATTCCATTTAGCACACACAGTAAAATAATGAAGCTTACCCAACTATTGGACTTGACTAACTTATGGATGCTAATTGGAAAATATGAAAATTGTTAGATATTTTATTAAAATTTGCCAAACAAATTGGCCTCTAAAAATTACATTTGAAGTCTCGATTCAGTACATTTCCACAAAACCCAAATAAAACCCAAAACTATAAATGCTTTGTACCTTGATTCCAAAAATTTCTTCACGTTGAAAAATTTTTGATTAACTCCTGGACAAAGTATATGCTGTTATGGGTTTTAGAACATTAGCAAAAGGTTTAATTCCATTGCCAAAATATAAAGCGCTGGGGGACCTGAAGCTTTCTGTGGCTTACTTATTTTATGGTCATAGGTCATATCATATCTAAAATTGGGTGGAAAAAAATTCTACTCCCACCAGAATGCTAGCAAACTTTCACCACAAGCAAAATCTTGCCAACAACAGCAAATTACATCATTAAAATTGAAAGAGCTGTGCCGAGATAATTTTCGCAACTTTACCTAAACGAATTGGCCTAACTAATGCGGCGATCTGCAATTAAATAACAAACAAAAATCTAACTACTACGCAGTGGCAACTGCGTCTCTATGTAGAGCTCTTATTATAAACGGCAAAAACTATTTACTTTTTAAAACAAAAAACTAAAGGCGTAAATCTGCATTCTTCCCCATTACACTACATTATAGTAATAATAACAGGCACAAGTTAGACATTAGATTTTAAATAATTGTTATCAAATGCTTAACCTCAAAAATTTGTTTGTTTTTATTTACAAATTCTGTTTGGTATTTTCATGTTCCTCAAAATCTTCCAAATCCAATTAGAAGCTTTAATGCTGTATAAATTTGCATTAAAATTGCGTTTGTGTGCACATTAAGTTTTAAATTTCTTACACTTAACCCAAATTATGTGTACTAATAAATAATATATAGCCTTTGCAATATTTACCTGTGTAATTTGTAAACAAATTTCAGTAAAATTCATTGCTTCATTGTTTCACCTTTGCCGTCAAAATATTGCAATGGAAATTTTTTCTTTCTTAAATATAAAGTTTCCATAGCCACAGCAGCTTGTTACAGCTACAAATTGTTTTAAAGTTTATTTTAATGAATTTTTTTCTTTCTTGTTTATTTGCATGTCAATTATAATAGGTTGTTTTTCTGCTACAAGTTTTACTTGTAAATTTCTCTATGATAATCTTTCTTGCGATATATAAATCTGTTTAATGCTAATGACAAATATTCTGATATGAACGTGAGAAATTCATATGATTTATGGGCCAAATTCCGAACAGTGGTAACTTATTTGTATAACTGCGAGAAATAATTTCTGGGTAGAGATAGATTAAGTCTAAGTAAAAATATACTGCAAGTCGTTATCTCTAATTTCTCCCGCAAGTTCTGTATTTGCCGCTTTTAATGTGATCTTATTTTAAGTTTCGTTTGAAGATAAAAACCAAAATCAAAGTTTTAACAAAATTTGGCTTTGGCGCTATGTTTATTATTTTCTGACACCTTATTCAGCAATACAGTTTACTTTTAAAGGCGCATGATTAAAACGACATCATCATTTTTGGCACTTCTCCTCGAAGTAATGACGATCACCTCATTAGTGGCGCGTGCGGTGACAGCATTCTTAGTAATATGTGCTAATTTTAGCCAACTCTAAAAATTATGGCATACATTTCATGGTCTAAAGTGTTTTGCTTCCTGTTTAAAAGCAAATTTTTTAATATACGCGTGCGTCCAATATAGGCATTATAGGTACTAATCAGAAAATAAATGAGTGCGATTGTTTCACTGTATAAATATTTTTCATATGAATCTGCCTACTTTCGCATTCAATTAACATACAAATTATATGGCACAAGTACAACAGCAATAAAATGTTAACATTTTTCGCATGATGCTGTAAACAAGAAATAAAAATAATAATGATGAAAATATTTAACACAAAAAGCAAAATTAATAATAATAATAATAAAACTTTTACATCCGAGATTGCCTCAACTTGAGGGTGAAATTCTTGGAAATTTTTTCACTTGAACGACGGACTACTTCAATTTTGACAAGAGGGAAATGCAGATTTGTAAAGTAAAATACAAAAATTGTTTTTTATTCTATAAATATTTTTTTTTTTATTACTCATACGAATTCTCTTACATTTCATATGTCATTTTATTACACTAAATTCCACATAAAATTTTGTAGAAATTAAGTACGGAACCAGCTGTATGGGGAACATCAAAAGCATCTCACAGCGCGCGTTGGCATGCAACACATATGCCAACATTTTTGAATTCGAAAAATAAAATTTGCGGTAAATTAAAAAGCTACTTCAGTCAGTTGTATCTAATTGATAGAAGTCTGAATGGCAGAAAAAAAAAGTGTTTGTTACACACTGACTCAAGCACACAATTCAGTGCCAGTAGGAAATATTTGAAATTTGCTAGCAGATCTTGTTAGGATGAACCAGTTTAACCTAGATTGAACTAGAGATATTATTTACTTTAACGGTCAAAATAGTTCTTAGGATAAATTAGTTTTTCCGAAGCATGTTAGGATGAACCAGTTTAACCTAGGATGAACTAGGGATATTATTTACTTTAACGAACAAACTAGTTCTTAGGATAAATTAGTTTTTCCCAGGCCAAATTAGTTCTTCCGAAGCATATTAGGATGAACGAGTTTAACCTAGGATGAACTAGGGATATTATTTACTTTAACGGCCAAACTATGTAGTTCTTAGGATAAATTAGTTTTTCCTAGGCCAAACTAGTTCACCCGAAGCATGTTAGGATGAACTAGTTTAGCCTAGGATGATCTAGGGATCTTTTTTACTTTAACAGCCTCAATCCCAATTTTCTTGGAACTTTGGGGTAAGTGGATAGCCTTTGGCCGTGACTCAGGAGTTTTATCCTCCAATATGTCCAATATGTCGGTTACGTGGCAGCCTTCGGCCGCAGTTCACTATACTACGTCTAACGCAGGCTTCGCTAGCACACTGAAGTTAGACAGACTAAATACAGTGAACCGCAACTAAAGGCCGCCGTGAAGTCGGTGTTCGACATATTGGAGGATGTAAAGAAAATTGGGATTGAGCCCATTAAATTAAATAACATCCCTAGTTCATCCCAGGCTAAACTGGTTCATCCTAACATACTTTGTATGAACTAGTTTGGCCTAGGAAAAACTAGTTTATCCTAAAAGCTAGTTTGGCCGGTAACATAATATGAAAAAACTTACCCTAACATACTAAAATTTTTCTAGGCTAAGCTGGTTCATCAAAACACGCTTCGGATGAACTAGTTTCGCCCAGGAAAAACTAGTTAAAACTAGTTTCGCCGGTAACATATATACATATATTTATATGGGACACTCCAGGTCAACCAGATCAATGCTGCCACCAAAATTTAAAGTGAAGAAAAAATACGTGTTAGAACTCAATTTGAAGCGTAAACTGAGAACTACAAAAAGCCGTAAGCGTCTTTACAAAAATCTAGATAACGATATCGATATTGCGACCACAAAGAAAAAGGTTACGTAAAATTTCCCTTTGGGTACTTGCAACTACAGCGACCAGCCATTGCAAAAGTGAGTGTATCAAAGTTTGTGTCATGTTGACTTTGTGACTCACTGACTGACTACCTCATAGAGAGTATTCGCTGTGCTTTAATGCTCATCACTAGCGTTATTTCCTTACAGCAACTGACTTACTGTCTGTCTAACAAGCTGACACAACTTATTTCATTCCATTCATAATTATTGTGAACTTTTTTTTTATTTCTTACGCGCGCAGTTAAGGGCAACTCACAGTTGGTGCTGCGCCGCTGTTGGCGTCAATTGTAAACTTCATAAGTTTCCGCGCCAAAATACACAAGTGAATGGATGCTCACAGTGCTGTAACTAATGAATATGAATAAGAGTGCAAGTATCTATGAGTTTTTCTTGTTAACTTTTAGTTTAACGTCGCAATGCATTGTTGTTGTTGTCTCATTTATTCAAGTGTTAAATTGAAAAAAATTACACTTAACGTGTGAATGCACAACAAATGAGGTAGAGATTTTTTTTTTTCTTTTTACTTTTTGTTAAAATTTGCTTTTTGATGTTTTTTGTAGGTATTAATTTAAAAAAAAAAAAAAATTTTTTTTATGTGTGAAATGCTTTCAAAGTATAGCATAATTGTGGGTGCTACTTTGTTGTTTTCCCAACTACACCTACACTTTTGACATAGCGTATTTTCTTTTTTACTTTTACTTCCTGTCAGCATGGTTAATGTTGCGTTTATATGGGACGTACTTCCTTTGGTGCTTTAAATTTTCACACAGTCGTAAATGTGTCGAATTGTTGCCTTTCTAAATTGGCTTTTTTGGTTTTTCTTTCGTATGACGTCGACTTTTTTTTTTGTTGTTGAATATAAGAAAAAGTTTTACATTAAACACTAAGGTGGGAAAAGTAAATTATTTTTTAATTGTTTGGCTACGCAAATTTTTCTGAAAAATTAAGTTTTATGTTCACGGGCTTCATAGTTCATGCCAAATGAAAACTATGATCGACATACATATGGTCAAAATAAGTGCAATGATATATTATTTCAAGGAATTTTTTCGTTAAATTAAATTGAAAATTTCTAGTTATTATAATGGTGTGTCTGTCTCAGCTCATTTCAAATATATCATTTTGAAAATTATATAAAAAAAATTAATAACCAAACATTAAACATACTTAGTTTCCCTAAAAAAGGAAGTGTATCGTTAAGTTTCAAAACCGAAAAATTTTGATTTAAACAGCCAATCAAAATATCATGATGTTATAATAAGTTTCTATTATGCAGTCTAACGCTTCTAGGTTACACATCCTTCCACATACGCTGCTTCTACGTCATAAAAACATTTGAAACTCATTTTTTGTTTTTTTTCCTATTTTCCGGAGTCAATGAACGTGGCGAAAAAGCAGCGAGTTGAATTACATTGTTTTTGTTATTGCGCTGAACTCATCGAACAAAAAAAAAAATGTCCTGACATCATGTCTTAGCAACTAAATTGGTCTATTAAGAATTTGGCTTTTTTTCTACGATTTTGTGAAAGCAATGCGCGCTTTAGTGTGACACTAACAGCAGCAAGTATAAGTGGTATTGAATGAAACAAATAGCTATCAAGGAAGAGCTTTGGTATTGATTGGATTTTTTTTTAATGTTACAAAACGTTAGGAGACTTTGCAGGTTCACTGAACTATGCTCAAATAAATGAAATAAAAAAATTAAGTCAAGTAATAAAGATAAATTACATGTTACATTTAAATTGGCTGAACCAAGAGGAAGGATACACATTTGCTCTTAAAAACAAAACAAAGATGAGTTATTGTTACTCATACGACCTGTGTTACAATGCGAGTAGATGTAAATAAATAATGAAATGAAATGTTTTAAATTTTATGAATTTAATTATTAGTTTTAACTTAAGACTTTAATAAATATTCGATGCTTCATTTTAAATGTTTTGATTTTTAAAGACGACATGACTTTAATGAATTATCAATTGCAGTTGACGAACTGTGCCGCCGTTGTTTTATTATCAATCTGTTTGTAAAAAATATACGTTTATATACAAAAAAGCGTTTTTAGTACTAAGACTTAAATAATTTACACAAAAGTTTCTGTTAACGCAAATGCTGATTTGAATTAGCGGAATCGTCAAAAACAAAAAACGTGCTGTCTGTGCTGTTAATAAAAAACGAATGATTTTATTTTCTAATTGCTTAAGTTACATACAAAAAATTTGAAAGTTTTGAGCTGAGAATTCGCTGCAGTTACAATTGTACAATTTTATATGACTTAACATACAATTAACAAAAAAATATGATGTGTAATGGAAGATAATAGAAATGCAGTAACGCTCTGTGGAGCAATTACATAGATACTGCAATAAAGTGAAGTGGCGCAAACAGTTGCATTAAGGATCTATGTTCCAATTCATATGCTATGTCGGAAGTTGTCACATGATTTGTGTCTTAAAAAATCCCCCTCAGGGAAATGCATAAGTCAATTCAGAATAATTTTAAATTTTTATTTTTTATTTTTAGAATGTCTAGCTTACATAAGGAATAAGTATTTGAATTTAATTTGAAATCTTAACAAATCACTAAAGGATGTTATGTCCAGGCAACGAATCTTACAAAATTTGTTTTTATCAGAAAGATTGTTGTTCTCGATCTATGAGAAATATTATCAGCAACAAATTTTCTTGTATCCATAAAGATTTTTGACACATAAGTTGTTACAAATTTAGCTTCCTTTGGATTACTATATCTCCATAAAATTTTAGAGTTAAGTTTTGTTTATTACGCAGTTTTTCTTATCTCACAATGATAAGAACTTGAATTAAATGTTATTTTAAGGATATTGAGTTATTTAGTAATTTAATAAAACATTATTTTCTCTAATTTGCTGAAAACGTAAATAATTTGGTATTACAGTCAGCTTGCGATAATATGATCATCCCAAAATATGAACATCCCAAAATATGAACACTTTTTCCCTACCATTGACTACTTCAAAATATGAACTTTTTTCAAAAGCTTTAAAATATGAATATCACGGTTTTGAAACTGTTTTGAAAAATTTGTAAAGAATTTCAAGCGCTTGGTAATTTGGGGAATCCCTTAGTTACATTTTCAATTTAAAATGTCTATACGTGTCGCTCGAAAATGTTTGAATTTGCTCATATACACGATTTGTTTCCTCTTACGTCAGTAATAGCTTCGAATCTCTAATTTCATTAGTTAGCAAGCAAAATTGCATATTTATTTTCTTGGGGAATAATTAAATGTTGATAATTTTTAAACATGCATAATGCATACGTTTTTGACTTAAAAAGAAAAATCAGATATTTTGAAATTCTCACGAAAAGATGCAAGAGCTACTAATTTAGCAAACAAATATGGAGCAACAAAGTCTACAATATTTGAAATAAGAAAAAAAATTAAATCTCTAAATATGTCAACAATGCATTTGTTAGTCCTGGAAAAAGGAAAATGAAGTAATTAATACAGAGAAAAATATTTATTTTAAAACTAATGAAACTCGATTTTTTTTTTTTAACTCTTGTGCCTTTCGTAAATATGAACAATCTCGCAAAAATGAACAGGCTTGGTTTTAATTAGTTCGAATTATTGCAAGCTCACTGTATTTAATTCTTTTTTTAATGGTCTATATGGAAAACGGAGTACTTAAATCCTCAGTAGAAACAAAGGAATTAGCTGTACATCACGCTATGGTGCTTTTAAATAATTTTATTCAAAAAGGGGACTTCAATAAGATCGCCCTCATACATAAAAAAAAATTTAATAAGTGAATCTTTGATTAATTTTTTTTTTTTTTTGCGGAATTAACGATATCGAAGATATAGAAATCAATTATTTCTGAAGAGAAAGGCTGTCTTCCGAAACATCAATTGCAAAGCAAACGTAAACAGTTTAAAAATTTAAAGTGGTTGATACACAAGATATTCAGAATGCTTTCATCAAGTAAAAAGTGTTCAGAGTTCATGTGAAGTCGAAACCTTATTGTTGGCCAAGTACATTCATTTGCTTTGGGTCTCAGTGAAAAAGGTCAAAAAAGAGTTAAAAAACAAAAGAGTTGGACGAAAATAAAAAATTTGGAAGACAAGAAAGGTAGGACGTCTAAAGGAAAAGGACATAAGAAGTTGGACGACAAAAAAAAATTGGGCGGCAATAAAAGTTGGATGAAAAAAAAATTAAACAACAAAAAAAGTTGGATGATAGAAAAATTTTAACGGCAAAGAGTCCACGCGAAGTCAAAATTTGGTTTTGCTCACAAGCTTTCATTTTCTTTGGCAAGAAAGGTCAAAAAAAAAAAAAAGTTGAACGACAAAAAAGTTGGACGCCAAAAAGTTGGATGACAAAAGAGTTGGACGATAAAAAATATAAGGACGTTAAAAGTGGGACGACGATAGCTAACGGAATTAAAAAGTTAGATTGCAACATTAATTTGACAACGTAAAAGTTGAACTACAAAAAGTGGGACGTGCAACTTTATTTTGTCCTATTACTTTCCGTTCATCGATTGGTGCAATTATTGTTTTTTTTTTCTTTTTTTTTTGGAAATTAGGTGCAAAAAGGAACATTTGACAATATAAGAATAAGATGAACGCAAAATAAAAGCAATGCATCGGGAGTATTCTATAACGTCTAAAAAAAAAGCAATTTATACGCGTGCAATGTTGTTCAATGCTCGAAACTGCAATTTAAAACCGGGTTTAAGTTGCACTTAAAGTCAGCTTAAATGTGCACACCTCTATACTGTATCAGTTACTACAAGCTATAAAAGTTATTTAAGGATATATCGTTGACAATCAACTCTACTGCGTATCAGAGATGTGCAATGAGTGGCTCGTTTTTATTTACCATTCGCTTATTCATTGCTATTGCGTGCTTTTATTCGACAACATATGAAACGAGTGCTGCAGTGCATTGCCTTTTAATTTCATTGCCATCTGCTTTCTTTGAACATACTCGAAAGACAAGCACTATTCACTCAAAGCTCATTCATTCGTTTCTATTTTGATGCAACGAATGCTATGGCTATGCAACGAATGCTATTGCACAGCATCGAATACCTCATAAAATTTGATCTCATGCTATTGTAGAGTAGTACTTTGCTTGCCATTGTTTGTGATTGTTGAGTTTCTTCTAAAAGACAAAATAATTTCTTATTTTAAAGCATGGAAAATACACAAATCAAGGAAAATATAATAAGAAAAGTTAATGCTGCGTAATGATATTCGTTGCATAGCCGTAGCGTTCGTTGCATAGCCATAGAATTCGTTGCATAAAAATAGAAACGAATGAATGAGCTTTGAGTGAATAGTGCTTGTCTTTTGTAGTGTGTTTGTTGCCTTCAAAGAAAACAAAGGCAAGCAACGGAAATGCGATAAAAAAGTACTGCACGTCAGCATTCGCATTCGATTTGAGTGAGCAGTGATTTTATTCGTTTCACACGTTTGATGCATAGTGCTGATTCAGAATTCGTTTTTTGTGAGTGTTTCACAACTGCGTATGAATGCATTCGTGCACATCTCTGCTGCGTATTGCTGAGATTCGACACAAATTTTCAAAAAACAGTAGCGCATGATTTTAATCAAACATGTGATATTATTCTTGAATATTTCAAAACAACCTTATACATTTTGATGCGGCTGTCACTTAAATCATTTTAAATTAAATCTGTTTTTGTATACAAATATTGTTTTGTTATTAAATATTTTTGAAATTTAATGCAAACAAAATATAGGCATGTGCACAGAAAACTATACCACTCGAATGCGTCGCAAACACAACCATATTGCGCAGAAATTTTAATAGAACAATGGAAGTAACGCATCTATGTCATTTTTCATTATATTCAAACTCATAATTTTCGATAAAAAAAAGGTGTAAAAATTGTTACCATTGTATTGCATAATTTAACGCCTATTTCTAAAACTAATTTGAACAACTTGTTTACGTTATTTCCCTTACCTTAAAACGCAGAAAAAAAAAACTATTTTTTCTGTAGGAAATACCCTGAAATTGAATTTTAAATGTTCAAAAATGATTCAACATTTATAAATGTACAAGACTTTCATGTGAGTCAAGCTGTCTTATATGATTCAAAAATCAAGGTGAATATTGTCCAGCTATAAACAAAATTTAGCTGAATAATTTTGGAATTTCTACATATTTTTTGGCATTGTTTACAAATACGGCGAAAATTCGACGAAAAAAAAAAGAACCTTAAAAACCACAATACCAAAACAGTTTAACATATTTTTGAGATTAATTAAAATACTTTGCATATATTATTAAACTTGCGTGCGCGCTGTACATTTAAATGTAAGAATTTTGTTTTGACTCGAAAATAAAAGTAAAAACCCAGCATTGTCAAAGAACTTGAAATAAATAAATGCAATTCATTTAAATGTTATAAATTGGAAAATAAAATGCTGTCACAACTCAAAACTCATATGTTGTATTTTCACTTTCAACAGCTTTCAACCTCACTCGTATCCGTCGTAATGACAGCATTGACGTTAATTAACAATTTAACTTTCATATAAATGTTTTCAGTAAATCATAGAGAGCGAAAAAAAACGTGGCCATGCCAAACACGTTCAATGCTTCTTCCCACCATGCCACCATCAACTTCTTTGATTAATCAAACGCAAATAAAAAACAAAAACAGCGAAAGCCCTTTCGAAAAAATCCGCCTCAACGTTGCGGAACTCATCACTGATGCCGAGTGGTGCTTTATAGGCGCTCACTCACTCGCTTATTAAAAATAAAAATAAAAAAAGAAGTGCGTTGCTAAAAAAAATAAAAAACTTTACTCATTCGTCAAAGCTGACACACGTTCACGCTTCAATATATACGACTTTGCTTCTACTGGCCTACTGGAAGTGTCCGCGCGACATCATTTTCAATTTCTGTCTTTAGCATTTACATGAGTTTTTTTCGGTGAAACTTATAACAATTCATCAAAATCAACATTTGTCACCATGAAGAAACAGCTCAGTGCGACGCACAGTGGTGGGAAATTGAGTTTGCCTTGGAGAAAATGCATTTTCTAGCACTATATGTGCTGAAGTGAAATTATGAAATTATTGCAGACATTTTTCCTTAAAAGACACTCCATCCAATATGAATGCTTGAATTTGTGTTCTAAAAAGAGTGCTATTTTTTGTAAGAAACGGGGGCATTTCCAATCTCTCACAAGTCTGTTTCAAAAATGTTTTTGATTAAATCCCAGCGGCATATACACATATGGTCAAAATAATAAGTACACGCTCACATAATTAGTTCAATGGCTTGTGGGCAAAAATGTATTTAAGTTAATAGAAAAACTAATTTATAGTTAACTTTTTACAACATATTAAATAAAATAAAAAGGTATAACATTAATAAAAAACAAAGATATCTTTCAGTCTTATCAAAAAAGTAAAAAATGGATTAAAATGACTGGACAAAATAATAAGTACATTCAGTACATTTAAATAAAAAAAAAAATTAACTCGATTTTATCGGCTCCATTTGTTGATATTTAAAGTTCATCATTAGTAGCCGATATATCAACCATTGTTTTGAGTAATTTTGTGTACTATTTTTGGCAAACTGGAGATAAGCTTACGGCAAGTCTCTACTGGTTTTTCATACCAAGTTTTTTGGATAAAACTCCATAATTTCTTCTTATTTTGGAATACTTCCTTTCTTATTCTCTGCTTCAACTCTCGCCAAAGGTTTTACAAAGGGTTCAAGTTCAGTCATTGACTTGGCCAGTTAAGCAAGGTCACACTATTGTTTTGACACCAATTCTTCACCAACTTGGAAGTATGCTTAGGATCAATATCTTGCTGAAATGTCCATTTTAGCGGCATACATTCCTCAGCATAGGGCAACATCGTACTTTCCAAAATGTCTTTATAGTGGAATCTGGTCATGCTATCGGAAATTCGATGTATTGGTCTGGCACCGTACCATGAAAAATAGCCCCAGACCATAATATGGCCACCCCCATGCTATACAGTCTTGTTTGTGAAGCGTACGTGAAATTCTTTACCCTTGGGGCGTCGAACATTTCGGGCCGAGTCATCTCCAAACATATTTATTTTTGACTTGTCGCACCACAAAATATTACGCTATTTCTTCTCGCCGTCTGGTCCGGACCAATTTGAATGTTTCTTTGCGAATGATAAATGCATTTTCAAATTTTTTTTTCGAAGCATAGAAACCTTTCTCGCTATCCGTCAAGGTAAATTGGTTCGTTGTAATCATCGACGTACCGTTCGGAACGAGATCACATTGCCGATGTCTGCTGAAATGGCTCTTGAAGATGCGAAATGGTTCTTTTTTTGCGACAGTGACAATACGATTATCTATCGTTGTTGAAGAATTTTTTGGTCTTCCGCGGGTTTCAACCACTTTCTTAGCTTTTAAAGCGTTTTGGACGAAAAAATTGACTGATCCATGGCTTCGGCATTAGTACGAAGACTTTGGCCGTAATTTCTGAGTGTCGAAACCATCTGCCTCTCCTCGGCAGTACAATGTTGATATCTTTCCATCTATGAAATTTTTTTCTTTTTATTTTGATATACATAACTAAATATGAAAATAAATAAAATTTACAAACTTGTACGAAAAAGCCGATCAGAAATGAGTAATGTACTTTTTATTTTGTCCAAGTGAAATAAGCCCTTTAAATGAAAACATACGCGTATAGAAAAATTCGGGGAAATCCCTTCTTCTTTTTCACTTTTAAAGGCATTGCCATATTGAAATTATCAAAATAAAAAAGAATTTCCATATATATTTTCAGTAAAACAAAAAATAATTGAGAACTAATAAGATATCAGGTAGTGTACTTATTATTTTGACCATATGTGTATGTTATAAACAACATCGATTAATAGCTACACTCATTGTAGGCAGTAATGCTCACAACCCCAGCCACAACTGTAAATGCTTTTTACAAAGGGATGGCCGCTTTGTAGGCAGCTTGTCTACATCTCAATATACAATGTGTAGCAAGGGAATGGCAGATTGTCTTGAAACATCGCTTACTAAGTGTCTGTATAGTTTACCGAGTTGCCTACATTTGCACATACAAAGTTTGCAGCCAACAAGCAAGACCCCTTACATCTCCATATACAAATCAGACAGCATAACACACAGACAGCCTACAACTCCATATACAAAGCAGGCAGTCAACAAACAGACTGCCTACAACTCTATATACAAAGCAGGCAGCCAACAAACAGACTGCTTACAGCTCCATTTACAAAGCAGGCAGTCAGCAAGCACACTGCCTACAGCTCCATATGCAAAGCAGGCAGTCAGAAAGCGGACTGCCTACAGCTCAATATAAAAAGCAGGCAGCTAAAAACAGACTGATTAAATTATGCAGCAAATTGCTTAACTGCATCTCCATATGGAAAATCGGTAATTCAGTACTCAAACTTTAGTATAATGTGGCTCTTGAATAACAATAACAGCAAAAATTAGATAAGTCGGCAAATTATTTCCGTCTGACTTTTTCTTTTTTTTGACTCATAAACAAAATATCACAGTAACAATTTCATTTGTGAAACATACAACACAAAGGGTATAGCTTTTCATATATGAAAAATCAGAGTACTTCATCAATTTGCCGCTGGGATGCACACACTTTTGAGTAAATGAGCAAAGCTCTAAAAAGTCTATTTGTGATAAAATTTTTTTTACTAAAAATTGATATATATTTTTCTTAATCAAAAAAATATCTTCGTGCGAAAAATCAATTTAACACCACTGTGCGACGTGATGTAAGTGAGATAAAAAATTCACAAAAAATTAAGTACAGAAAGGGAAAAAAATAAAGTAAGAAATAAACAAGAAACGTGATGCAATTTAATTTTTTTTTTTTTGCGCTCACAATTAAAACTGACGTCGCTTTGTTTTGAAAAAATGTCGTCTAATGAACTTGAAAATGTTTAATTTTAGCTGACCTGGCAAAATGAAAGAAATGATATGAGAGAAGCAGCTTAAGAAAATAAGTTAATGCCATTAAACTTTCTGTAAATCTCAAGTCTTTAAGAAAATTAAAAAAAAAAATTTTATTGTAAAAACGAGCCGATTCCATGTCGAAATAAGAAAGGAAAGGGTAATGCGGTGGCATTGGTCATATACAAATCCAAACTGACTGCAAAATGGATACTAAAAACTTTTTCTAAAAATTCCATAGAATTAATGTTTACTATTTTTATTAGTGCTTTTATATAGATCGATGTCATTAAGAATTTTTCGAAAAATCTCTTATATAATTATCTCTCAAATAATTTAACAAAATCATCTCGAAAGAATAACTTAAAAAATGTTCTTTGGGGTTAGCGCTGACAAATCTTAGAGTGGATATTTCATAATTTGCGTGAAGAAGGCAAATGAAAATGTACATCTAACGCAAGGGCGTATTAAAAAACCACATACATTTTTTTTTTTTAAAAAACTTAAGCAATCCTACAAAAGGTGATTTTTGGTAATGACATTTTCATTACATTTGAATTTTGTTAGAACATTTGCTTTTTGAAATGGGTAATCCACCCTTGTCTGTTGTGGCACATTTGGAGTCTCAGTTTCGCCATAAAAAAAGGACGGAAATACAAGAAATTTTTAAGACAATCTATAATAATTTAGCAGTAAATTATTTTAAAAATGTCATTTTGAACATGCGTGAAAAAAACTTAATGAAGCGAAAAAGCTTCGAAAACTGCGAAAACTATTCACATTCTCGTGCCTCGAAAATAATTTGTATAAGCAACCCTCGAAAACTTTCGAGGCGATTTAGTTAAGCAAGTAGCCTCGAAAAGTCGGCAAGTGAATCAGTGTTGCCGTTTGTCGAAACGATTTGCTGCTAAATTGAAATTCTTCTTTTGAATGGATTGAATCAATTTATTTTTTGCACTATTTTGCGGAAATTATAAGCATTTGATTATTTTTCAACAAAATCAGCATTAACTGAAAAAGTGGACATTTTGACTAAAAAACAATTCAAACTGTCAAATTGCCATTGCTCAATCATTTACGCGTTTGCATTATTAGAGGTTTTCCCAAAAGAAAGCTCGAAAAATTTCGAGTTTTAGCGGTTTTCGAGTTTTTGTGTTTAGAGGAATACTCTTAATATATTTCCAAAACAAAAACTCAAATGCAATCACCTAACCAGAGATCAAATCTATTGGGTTCGAAATAATTCTCTCTGTTTCGAAGAAGATAATTTTTCAATCATTTTTTTTAAACATCAGAGCTAAAAGATATTACTGCTAACATTGTGAAAAGGATGCGTTTAATGCATATTGTCTCACATCTACTAATACTGGATTTGTTATGTTTCCCGTAGGTGGTAGCTCAGCAATAACTCTCCTTTTCAAATTTTATTATTTAATATTGTCAAAAGCATGCTTTTTCTTCAATAAATTACACTTTAAATTTAAAAATATTTTAGCTCTAACATGGATCATTCTTTTTACAAGTGTAACACCGCACCAGTACATCGCAGTTTTTCAGATAATAAGGCATATCTCGGCTTAATATTTTAATTGAATCAATTACTTTACAATGTCGTGTGGAATTTTTGTCAAATTTCAAAATGTCGCCCAAAACAGAAAAGGTAACGTAATTTTTTGAAAAATATTGGAAACAAAGTGTAATTTAATTATATAAGAAATTATTTTTTTAAGGTTCAAATACATGGTTTGGATGATTTAAAATATATTTGGTTAGGCCAAAATTTCACTTTTTTCATTACTTCAATTATCATTTTTTCTCCTAAGCTATCAACTTTCAGTTAAAATTGCAATGAGTATAACGTTATTAAAATTGATCACAATATCAAAAAAAAAAAATATTTTGAAATATCAAACTTTTTTTCTTTTTGCTATGACGTCATATATTAACTTTTTTTTTTCAATTTCACAATAAAATAAAAAAAAATATTCCCTGTGTTTTTTTGACAAATTTTAAGAACTCTTAGGGGATGTTCATAAATTACGTGAGGTGTTTTTTTGAAAAATCGGACCTCACCTCCCCTTGGTGAAATTTGGTGTTTTGGTGGGACCCCTTCCTCCCTTCCGTGAGACTAGCCTTATAATTTTTAGATGTAATTTGCTATAATAATGTATGCTCTCTGCATTAAAAAGTTGATGTGAAATTTTCATTGATCCCCTTTGATGAGATTTGGTGAGACTTTGCCATACCCCCTCCCCCCGTATTGTGACTCTCGTAATTTATGGACAGCCCCTTATACGAAAAAAAAATTAATGACGGATTAGGTACCATCAAATATGCATTAAAATTGCATTTTTCACACTTTTAAAAAGGGTTTTCTCAAAATATTTGACATACAAAATCTTACGCATCTAATCCATGAGAAAACGTTTAAACGTTAACGTTCTCGAAAAGAAATGAAAATTCTATAGTTTTCGACATATAAAAGGCTATGTCGAGTTTTAAAAAGAATAAGAAAGAGTAAACGTTTTTTTTTCACCTCTAAATCAGATGTACACTTAAGTCACACTCCAGCTTTCGAATTTCCGTAACTTAAAAAAGACATTAAAAATATAAAAATGCTTTCAAAAAGATTATTCAAATAAATTAAGTACTGAAAATCGAAACATGTTATAAATATATATTTAATAAAAGTTAAAAAACTCATATTTTAAATTTTATATTGTATATTTATGAAGCTTTAAAAGTTTCCGCATAAAGATTATGCTATTTATTTGCATAAAATATATGCAATTTTGATATCATTAAATCCAAAGTAAATAAAAATCATAATGTAAGCAAAACCAGTGTTTAAAAAACCAGTTTTTGTTAAGGCTTTTGGTTTTGCTAAATTTTGAGTTTTTTTTTTTGTATGAAAAAAAAGATAATGTTAAATTTGCCCTTTACCTAGTTAAAGACGACAACCGACAACAACGCGTTATTTATGGTGATCTGCATTGAAGAAACCACGAGCCAACCACGCTACAAGTTGGCAAATCCATGTGGTCACAAAAAAAAACCAGTTTCCACTTACAACACAATAAAATCTTAAATTTGAGATAATTTGTAGTTTTTAATGAAGTGCCATAATTAAGAATTTTTCATTTGCCAATAATGTAGAGTTTTATTTTCCTACCGCACAGTGGGCGGCAACATCCAAAGTTGTAGTGTAAGGAAAAATTGGCGTTTATTTGTTAAAATATTTTAAATATTTAATTAATAATTTAATTTATTTTTATAAAAATAGCTTTGACTTTTAACAAATCTAGAAATACTTAACATATTGTGACAAAAAAATAAGTAGAAACATTAAGACAGTAAAGCCAACTGGAATGACTTCATTGTTGCCAATCCGGTCGTGTTGCTGAACACACCCGCTGTTGCTGATGCTTTTTTTTATATAAAATATTATAAGTATATGCAGCACATAATATACATATATATTAAAAATTGTTAACAACATACTTGTTTCTGTTTAATAATCATGCAAATAAAGAGCAAAATCTTTTAAATTATCCAGAAAATCACAATTTTTTAAAAATCATCGTAAACTACACGCAATTAAAAAGTCAGTTACTTTTTTTTTCTTTGATTTTTATCATCTTGAATTTTGCAAAATGTGCGTCATCGTTGAAGCAACTACTTATTTTCGGATTTTGAAATACCATTATTTGTACATTTGTTCTAGGTCACTAATGCTAATGTTTAGCACTTGAATCATATTGTTATGTTACTCATATTATTTTTTCTCCAAAGCATACTTGTAGCTCGCTTAAAAGATTTTTATAAGTACATCCACTTTCACTCAGTGAAAAAGATCATTAGCTGAAAGGGACAGGCACCATAAGCTCAAATATTTTGATTTTTTAAAAATTATAAGGTGCAGTATTAGGTTAAGTACCTCACGCACGGTACTTATAATAGCACTGATCATTTGCACAACATAATCGCTCAATTTTTTTTTTTTTTTGTCAAAGGTTGTGAAGAGAAGGGGGGACATGTATATTTTTTTTTCAATAGTAGGCGGTGCCACGCCCCTAAAGAGGAAAAACGTCTGCACAGCTAAACTAATAGACCGATTATGATGAAATTTCGTTTGAAGATAGATTGAATCCTAAAGGCATTGTGGCATCACCCCAAATTGGAAAAAACAGTATCACGGCTTAGTTTTTTCGCCTTCAACAGGAAAGTACGTTTCCACGGTTAAACGAGTGTTGATGAAATTTGTTTTGAAGATAGATTGTACCCTAAAAAAAGGTATTAAAATCTTAAAGTTCTTTAAGGAGGCGTGTCATCGCCCCTAATGGGAAAAAGCGGTATCACGGCTGTGATACTTCACCGATTTTGATGAAATTTGGTTTGTAGATAGATAGAATCTTGAGTGAAGTCCCTAACAGGTAAAAATGTTTTACTACTAAGCTAATCGACCGATTTTGAAGAAATTTGATATCGAAATAGATTGAACCGTAACCAAGGAAACGTATTTGTTTTAAAATGGAGGGTGCCACCTCTTTAATAGGAAAATATGTTTTCGCAACTTAACTTATGGACCGATTTTAATGAAATTTGGTATGGAGATAGATTGAAGCATTTGTTTTCATTTGGGTGGTGTCACGCTCTTAACAGGAAAATATGTTTGTAAGCTAAACTAATTAACTGATTTTGATGAAATTTGGTATGGAGATATGTATATTGAACTCTAAGAAGGGACAGATATAGGGATATGACAACATTTTAGCACAATTTTTATTTTTAAAAGCGATGACAAAAATAGCTTTTTTATATCAGTTTTTTAATACCAAAATCATTTTTAATGGTTGAGTTTCAACCACCGGGCGAACTCTAGTTATAATAAATAACCTACTGCCTGATCGATATTATTTTGTTTTTTTGATCAACCAAAATGGTGGCCTCAGGAAATTAACCTCCAGATTTTCGGGAAAATACCAACAATTAATTGTTCATAAAAAATCCTTAAGGTATTGGAAAAAAAAACTGTCTTTAAGTCGATGAGGAAAAAAATTTATTTGAAAGTCATAAAATATTTTATACAGAATTTATTTTTAAGTTTAAATAAGAAGGTAAGAAAATTAAAAATTTATTATCAAAAAACAAACTAATTCCTTATATTTCATATTTGAACAATTTCTTTTATAAAATTGATATTTCCAGTAAAAAAAATTATTTATATAAGAATTGAATTCCCTAATTCATCATGAACTTTTCGAAAATTGTAGTGTAACAATTTCCAGCTTGACTTCGGCCA
This sequence comes from Tricholauxania praeusta, assembly GCA_949775025.1. Classification (NCBI taxonomy): domain Eukaryota; kingdom Metazoa; phylum Arthropoda; class Insecta; order Diptera; family Lauxaniidae; genus Tricholauxania; species Tricholauxania praeusta. Next base: position 158,637,945 of record OX459029.1, read on the forward strand.
AAACGACATACATATACATATAATTCCTTAACTAGTTGTACCCAATAGAAAAAATACATACATAAATATGACTGAATTCCTAAGTCATCTGAACTCACCCGTTACCGTCACTTTGTAATGACGCTGTGCCCATAACTATAAGGCGCTTTTTTAGAGCGTCATATTTTCCAAAATAAGAAAAATATCAAAACTTCCATCCAATCTGGCACCGTTGGCGTCTTTTATGTTTAATAGAATTCGTCATTTTATTATAAAAATGTTGACACTCAAAGCAACGCTTAAAAATTATGGAAATTCACTAAATTTTAGCATTAAATTGACATGACTTTTTTGCAATTTCGAAGTCAATTGACCGCCAAGATCGCATAATTTAAATTTAATAAATTATTTATTTTAACAATGTGCGTAGTTTTTGACCTCTGCTGATAAATAAGTAATAATCGGTGCTTTAAAAATTCACATAACTCGTGTTATTTTGCAAATAAGTACTCAATTCATCGATAAAGTTCTAGAAAATTCGACAATCAGAAAACGCCACAAGCTTATATGTCCAAGCCATATCTAAATACTAAATGGCATAAAGCTATATAACTAAAAGAGTCAAAAATCAGGTCACTTGATATACTTTTTGTGTTTATTTTAATTCGTAACTATGACAGTTTTACAAAAAAAAAAAAATTCCACATAAGAACTACAATCTGCAGAGAAAGAATAAAAATTGAATATTTTAAAGAAAAAGTTCACTCACCCTGTAATTTTTTGTGCTCAGAAATTCACTATACAAAAACTGCGCCTTTGTACGAAAATAGGCATCGGTGCTTTTGGAAGTGCTGAAAAGAAATGAATTCCAGGTTCAGATTAAGCGTCACAAATTACATTTCAAGTGATAGAAAAAAATTATACATAAAAAAATTAAAAAATTCACCTTTGAAGCAAATTTCCGATCTGGATATCATTTTTATTATTTCCAAAAAAAAATCATCCCAATTAAATGAAGTTCTTAAAAATATTTAAAATTTTTTATAAGTTTCATATAATCTTATTACTTTTGTAATAAAAAACGTCAGGTTCTTATAAGGAAATATTTTAAGTCAAATATATTAAACATTTCTCTGCAAACTAATGATTGCCCCAGAAAAAATTTGCGGTTTTATTTTGTTTGATTATACTCTGCCTGATAATTTTATAGATCTAAGAAGACACAATATTTGTTCTATACAAAGTGCACATTTAACGACAAAGATGTCGATCAAGAAACAAAAAGTCCGCGAACTCATTTTGTCTACATACCTGCGAAATCCAGAATTAAAATATTCAGCTATAGCAAAAATAGTTGGTGCATCAGATGGAAATGTTTTGATGGTTATTTCTAATAATAAGAAGAGGCTACCTGTTTGACGAAAAAAAGGTTCTGGCAGAAAACCAGAATTTTCTAACTCAAAGGTAGTGGCGAAGATGAAGGGTCTTTTTAAGCAGAATCCCAGTACGTCAGTCCGAGTTATGGCGGCTTGAGCAGGTATATCAAAATCTACTGTATAAAGAATAAAGGCAAAAAGTAAGCTGAAGACATATAGAGTTCAAAACGTACCAGACCGTACTGATGAAAAGCAGTTGATGACTCAGATAAGAGCCCGAAAATTGTACGAAAGGTACCTGTCTAAACTTGATTGCTGAGTTATGGACGACAGAACTTACGTCAAAGCAGATTTTAAGCCGCTACCAGAGCACAAATATTAAACGTCACCAAAGAAGGGGCATATGCCTATTAAATTCAAAGAGAAAAAAATTTCGAAATTTTCGAAGCAATATATTGTTTGACAGGCCACATGCACCTGTGGCCTCAGAAGAAGCTTCTTTGTTATGCAATGAATTCAAAAGTATATATAGATCAGTGCCTCGAAAAACATGTTCTACCATTTATTTGTACATATGAAGGTAAAGTGATGTTCTGGCCCGATTTAGCAACCTCTTATTACTCTGAAGCTACGATGGAATGATATCAAAGTAAAAAGATCAATTTTGTTCCAAAAATATCAAATCCGCCCAACTGCCCAGAGCTTCGCCCAATTGGGAGATATCGGGCTCTAATGAAAAGAAATCTTTTAAAGAGTGGTGAGACTGCAAAAAACTTACAACACTTCAGACTTAAGTGGAAAAGATCGTTCCGTACGGTCGATGAAACAACTGGACAAAATTTAATTAAAGACCTTAAGAAAAAAGTAAGAATTTTTTATAAAAACAAAAGTTTTTTGTTTTTATATTAATAAAAAAGTTTATTGGGTATTTTTTTTTACTGAAAAACAAACCGCAAGTTTTTTCTGGGACAGTCACTATAATTATTGAATCCAGAAATCCACGAAAGGATGGTTAGGACTTCTATGTCATAAATATTTCAATAACTTCTTTTAATTAATTTTTTTTGGAGCTTTTCTTTTCCTGATATTTTTTCTTTGTAGTGACTTAAATTTTTAGCAATTTATATAACTTTTTTGAAACAAAATATCGTAAGGCAACTTTATGAAGACATTTTAAAAACAAAACAAAATTTGTAAACACAACGGACATAACACATTTTGTTGTTGTTTATTCCTTTGTTACTCAACAACAAAAAAAAAATAAAACAATATGTCACATGCAGTGGAGTCAATATTTATCCATATACGTAATAAGAAATGTTGCTCATTGTTAGTTTAATACCACATACTGTATAATAATGCTAATAAATTATGAAATAAATTTTGTGTAAATATTACAAAATATTTCGGTTGAATTTTTTTTTTTCTTCTTCAAAATACATGACGTTTGTGTAATGAATCATTTTTTAACACATTTTTTTTTCAAACTTCTCACACTTTTAGCAGTTTCTCATGATTTATTATAATAAATTAGAGATAATTGAATAGAAATTTAACAGAATGATTAGTATATTGCTGGTATAATAACAAAGCAATAATAGATTTAAATAATATTGAAAAAAAAAATATAATGAAAATTCAAAATCAAAAGAATGCCGCCGCATGCATCCGGTTTGAGGAAAATCTTTTGAATTTTTCACCAAATTCTTCACACTTCCAATTGTTATACAAATAAACATGTGATCGATAAAATGAAACAAATAATTTTGTTTAAATCATCGTTTAGTGGGTTACATATTTGACGGTGCTCAAATGAAACAGTTAAATGAAAGAAACCGAGATAATTTTTTCGACTTTGGGAATTGTTAGGAACAACGTAGAGTTCCAGGATCGGTATATATTTTTATAATTTTTTCAAAAACTGCTCATTTAGTTATAACCTCGAATCTAATCTTTATTTTATTGTACTCGGAAATCCTTCAAAGCAATTGGTGTTCTTAGTACAAGTGTACGAAAATGAAAAAAAAACTGGTGTTTTTTAAATACGTTAGAAGACAATAATCAATCAAATCAATTTCGAAAAATCATTTCGAAAAAAAATTAAGGAATTGATTATAATATAAAAAAAATTATAAAAAATTGTGGTTTTAAGCAAATTTGTATTTTAAAGGGAAAAGTGTTCAGTCTTAAAAGAGTCCAAGGTGGAATTTAAAATTTTGCTGATTCTCCATCGGAATATTATTTCTCAACCCTCCAAAAAAAAGTTTTTTTACTGTTTCTTTCATTTTAATTCTCCATATGAACACCGTGATGTGAAATATAATTAAGCAACCAGAACTAAATAAAAAAAAAATGTATATTTTATTTAGATTTTATTTAGACTGGTTCTAGCTGAATAACTTCAGCAGACCGGCCAGACAACAATTGACAGCAACATTAAATACTAATGAGGTTTTTTGCCTTTCTATTGTTATAAAAATAAATAATAACAGTATATAAACAGGTAAAAAAGTTTCATTAAATTGCACAGAGAAAATGATTTCATTGTATACAGCCAGATTTAGTTATAGCTAAAAAATGGTTTATTTGCTATAGGCAAATCAAATTTTTGATTTTATCAAGCATAATGCATATTTGAACAAAGCATTTTATATTTGGTATCATTAAGCATATCATGTATTGGTTGAAACAAATATTCATTTGCGGCAAATATCCACATGTTAATAATTACTCAATCACTAAAGAGCTCAAAGAAATATTCTTTTGGAAACATATAAATTCATCATTATTAATTTGATAAATGGAAAAAGGAATTAGTAACCAATTTAAAAAATAATGCATAAATATATTGAACAATTTCATATATCCTAACATTGTCAATTGTTGGTATTTACACTATAACAAATGCCTAAACTACATATTAGCTAAGTAAAAGGCATTTAATTTAAGCTTTCCTTATAACTTTGAGAATTTGATTATAAAAATATTACCAAATATAAATTTGACTTATCCAAATTAATTGAAGATCCAAAAAACATTCAATTAACTTTAAATTCAAAGCATTGTAGTTACTAATTTTTTTTTTATTTATAGTTTTTTTTTTATTTTTAATTTTTTTTTATTTTAAATTTTTTTTTTTTTTATTAGCTAGCAAGTAAATAAATTTATTTGAAGGCAACATAAGTTTTTCTCGGTGTGCAAGTATACGCGCGCTTAAGAGGTTTTATGCTAAATTATAATACAAATATATATTTCAACAATTGAATTTATTAATAACTAGCTATCCCGGCAGACGTTGTTCTGCCCTTACCGGTAGGTGGCGCGAAGCTGTATGAACTCATGCTATGGAATGTTAAAGCGAATCAGCCCATTTTTAAAGCGAAATCAACTTCTGTCCCTACTCTTTTACATAAAGTACCTTACTGCTAGGTGGTGCGATGAGTTTAATTTATTATAGTTTTTGCGTTTTATATTATTACCAAGTCTCAATCATCTGCATCTAATAATTGCTGATATATACAAAATGTTGTTTTATTCGAATTTTCTCATTGAAACTTCTTTTTTCCCGTACTCATTCATCTGCATCACCAATTTTGGTATTTTCTTATATGGAAAGCGTGGTACTGCACGGTCTTAGCTGTGCCTCCTTATATAAAAGATACTTGTTGTAACTTCCATGTGAATCGATGCAGTGGTCTTTGTAAAAATGCTATTTCAAAAATATTTTTGTATGAGGGCCACTCTAAATAAAAGTTTTGTAGGCTTAACTATGCATCTTAACATAAAAGTTACGTGGTGTAAATTCGGTATGAATTGATTAACCGGTCATAGTGAAAATGATTTTTTTTTTAAATATATTTGTATGAGGGCCACCCTAAATAAAAATTTTATAGGCCAAACAGTGTCTCTTAATATAAAAGACACGTGGTGTAAATTCCATGTGAATCGATGTAGTGGTTTTTGTGCAAATGATATTTTAAAAATATTTTTGCATGAAGGCCACCCTAAATATGCACCTTAAATAAAAGTTTTATGAACTTTACTATGTTTCTTAATATAAAAGGCACGTGGTCTAAACTCTATGTTAAACGATGGACTGGTCATTGTGAAAATGCTATTTTAAAAATATTTTGTGTAAGGGCCACCCTAAATATGCAGCCTAAATAAAAGTTTTGTAATCGTCACTATGCCTCTTAATATAAAAGCTACGTGGTGTAAATTCGGTGTGAATCGATTCATCGGTCTTCGTGAAAATGCTATTTTAAAAATATTTTTGTTTGAGGGCCACCCTAAGTATGCGCCTTAAATAGAAGTTTCATAGACCAAACCATGTCCCTTAATATGAAAGCTACGAGGTGTAAATTCCATGTGAATCGATGCAGTGGTCTTTGGGAAAATGCTATTTTAAAAATATTTTTGTATGAGGGCCACCCTAAATATGTAGCCTATATAAATGTCTCATAGACTAAACCATGTCTTTTAATATAAAAGCTACGTGGTGTAAATTCCATGTGAATCGATTTATCGGTCTTCGTGAAAATGCTATTTCAAAAATATTTATGTTTGAGGGCCACCCTAAATATGCCCCCTAATTTTTCTCGCCGTAAAAACCATCCTTGAACTTCAACGAACATTTTAAAAAAAGATTTGGCCAAATTGGTCCAGGCGTTGTTGAGTTATGCGCTTACCAACACATTTTGCGATTCATTTTTATATTATAGATATGTTATAAATTAACATAAGCGAGTCAATTTAATTGGTATAAGCCATTCATTAGTAAGCGTCAGTCTACTGTCATCTTAAATCTATGATTGAAAAACGTTGATTGCAATTGAATTAATTTTCTTGCTTAATTTAAATAAATTATTTATTGTGAAAAATATAAATCAATTTTTTTATTTAAATTTGTCTTAGTCCAAAACCTTTCTGTTCAGTGAAACAATGAAACAGATCTTACAAGAATCAATTTATCTGTAATTTAACATTGAGCTATTTAAAAATGCCACTGAGAGAAATCTTTTTATAAAACGTAATGTGATAGGGCGTAATAGAGATCTGAGCTTAGGAGTAATATAAAATGGCAGATTTTGCCCCAAGAATGAAAAAACTATGTAAAAAATTGAAGAGAAAACATGGCAGGTTTTTCAAACGATTGCATTATCAAAACATGGGTCTGTAATAAGTTTTGAACTAAAGTTTTCAATCTCTCTTATAGCCTAAAACAAGATATATTCCAACTGTAAAGAAAATTGAGGAAACTTGGAAATTTTTGAAATTATTTGGTTATTCTGAAAAAGTTTTGAAACCGAATTTTTAATTTATGTTGTAAACAAAGAATGAGCATCATAAAGGTTTCGCATCTACGCAAAATAAGAAGTCAGCTAAAATTTTCAGGAGCGCAATTTTTGTGCGAATAGCTGGAACTTTTTGATTATTTGTATTTTTTTAATTAAAGCTACTACGTTTATGCTAAGTAGTTGACTTTGTGCCTTTATAACAAGTCTTCAAAATACCAATTAAAGGTACGAAAATAGCTCATTATTGAAAAACTGTGAACTTATAGTCAACCTTTCCTCTGATATGCAAGACATTTTGCACTCACGGCGATTATTTGTAACATAAGTTCCTCAACAAAGATGGCCGAGTGCACACCCACGAGGTTCAAACTCACCTTGAGTTACGCTAAATAAAATTACTTCTCTGCTAAATCAAAAGGCACTATCCCGAAATATTTTTATTTACAAAATGTTGATACTTTTCATGTATCATTCCAAAAAAGAAGCATTTAAAAAGTTGATGACACTTCGACTTCATTCAAAGTTATTTTCTGACTACTGCCTTGTCTTGTATGCAAATCTTTCAAAAGTCAATAATCTGCAAACGAATGTCATTCCTAAATAAAATTTGCATGAATTCGATTTTCGTGAGTTGAGCATTTTTTTCTGAATGTTTTAAAAATTTTTCAATTCAGAACCATACTCCTGGATAACAACAAGATTAGATCTAAATCCCTTTAAATAAAGTTTTCGTCAGTTGTAGACGCTTAACAAACGTAAAAGTCTACATTCATTTTTTTTATAAATAAATATTTCATCTTTTAGCTTGATCAAGAAAATAATTCAATGCAAATGCAAAGGTATTTTTGTTGCAACATTTCCGTATATGGAATATGATTTTGACACCGACGCAGTCTATTGCCATCGAATGGGTTGATATCTTCCACAATGCTAAAACACTAACTGACGCCCATCTAAGACGTTTTAAAGAGAATCAACTATGACAACAACAGCAACCATAATTAAAGCAATTATTCGAGGTAAGGTGACCTTTTTCAAACCAATCTTCAGCAGGTGATTGACATCGTTTTTGTCTTGTGTTTTTTTGAGGAAAGTCTTAATTGTTTGTGTTTACAAAATAATAAACAAACAAACAAAGAGTACGTGGAGCAACAACAACAACAATAACATCAAAAATAGTTCATTCAACTATTTGTTGATACTTGAAGTTGTTGTTGTTGTTATTTTTGTTGTTGTTGCAGTAATTTTTTATTTGTTTTTATTTTCTGCAATTAAGGAAGTAAATAAACAAAGAAAGTCTTTTAAATAGCGAAAATTGCATTGGTTGTCATTAAGGAATGCGAAGAAGAAATGCCTTTGGATGGGTTATCTTTAAAGAATTTTTGGGAAATTTAAAGAACACCTATCCTTAGATATTTTTCTAGTTGGTTTACTTTTTAATTCTATTTCAAAACAGGATACTTTGACGACTTTTGTTTAGATGTTCGAATATTTTTATTAGTGGCCTGAAAGGAAATCTATAGCTTTGACCCTAACGCTTAGTGTCGCAGAAATCATGCTGAATTTAAATATGTGCGTGCTATTTATGCAAATATTACACTTGCATTATTCACTTTCATATTTTATATACATATTTAACATTCTTTACAAACTTTAGATGCTTTATATACTTTAGAAATTCTACATTTTCCCACTTTCCGGCTTTTTCAAATTTTGCAATTTTGATTTTTTCGGCACTTTTAGCTTTTTGAATTTTTCCTTAAAATTTTTCAAAATCTATCGACTTTCTTCGACATAGGTAGATGCTATGGCCATTTTTCTACTCTCAGACATTATTTACCATATTATTTATCACTTCTCGAAATCTATCGAGTTTTTCCATCTAATATCGGTTTTTTCTATGACATTGACATTTTCCATATTATATGCCATTTATCGACTTCTCCATATCATGTATCGAGTCTTGGACATATATGTACATCAAGTAGTCCGCATTTTTATTTGGTATAAGTACCAAGAATAACACTTTAGGTGCTTTTATTTCATGGGAGGAGCCACGCCAATTTTTTCAATCCTATTCGCAATTTTCGAGTAGCTTGAGATTAACAGTGTACATTAGACCGTACCAGAAAAAAAAAGTTCACCGAAAAAAATTTTTTTTTTTTTACCGAAAATAGAGGTCGCTCAACTATATTTTTCTTCGCGACCTTCGGAACAAAAAAAAAATGTTCTCCTCGAGACATAAGCATCGATACATAATATTTAAAGATCCTACTCTAAGTTCCGGTTATATGACGAAAAATTTAATAAGGGAACTCCTACGTTCGGCAAAAACATAATAAAAAATTTTACAATAGTTCTGATGAAATAATCGAAATTCTTCCGTTGGAAAAAAATTACTGATTTTTTGCAAGCTTTGATTTTCTGACACTAGAATGGTACATTAAGATGGTAAGAACTGAGATCTGGTGGGTAAGTACTAGAACGGGGTCCTTGACGTCAGTGACCCTTAAGGCAAAAAATTGTTCTACTCGAGACAAAAACATTGATACATCATAATTTGAGATCGGATTGTAAATGCCGATGATATGAAGAAAAATGTAGATGATCGACCTCTATTTTCGGTAAAAAAAAAAGTTTTTCCAAATTACCTTGAAAAAATGCTTCAGATTTGATGGTGTACGGTAGACTTTTTTTTTGCCTGTAAGGTGGTATGGTCTAGCGTACATCCACATAACAAGTTTCAAGTTATGTTGTATTGAAGGTATCACGGCTCACTCCATCCTCGTTGTGCTATACCGAGAACTGATAAATATTGATATCGTTCTTGGCTCCGAAAATGATAAAGAGACAAAATTAAAAAAATCATTTCTAAGCTATTTCGGTCGGTCCGTAATCAGTTTTTTAGACTTAGACTAAAAATATTTAGACATTATTTACGTTTAGTTGAATCTCTTACCATATTGCCGCACAACTTACATGATATTTTTCGACGTTTTTGACATTTTTTACTACACACATTTAACTTTTTCCACATTCTTCGAATTTCTTGACATTTTTGATATACTCCGATATCTATCAATTCGATATTACTTGAGATTTTTCACATTTTTTCGATTTCTTTCAATATGTTGCAAGAAACAAGTACACGTCACTCCTGTAGAAAGTCGACCTATTTCTGGTAGAGTTCAAAATAAAACTCAAATGCCTATGCACGATCGTTCTACTAAAATGTATTACAAAGAAGATGTGCAAAATTGCCGCTTAGTGATAGATTCCGCGTCACTCATATTGAGCTTAGCAATTTTTTTTTTCCAATTATAACTTCTTTTCGAAAAAACTTTTTCCAGCGTCCACTAAATGGAAATCGATCTATACCTCCATGTGTATTTTTCAGCTAATTTTTTCTCAAAATATAGAAATTTAAACCTCTTAGGCATGTGAGTCAGAATATGAATTTCATACTTGAAATTGAATTAATATATTTCTTCTGCTACCTTTAAGATTTTCTTTTACTACTCGTTCATCAGGGTATATAAGTAGTTTAATTTCGATAAAATACAAATAAAAATTGCGATATAGAAGCACCAATTAGTTGGTGTTGAGGAATTTCTTGGAAAAGTGGATTCATAAACTTGAGAATTCCATTCATATTAATAGAAATTAGGAAGAGCAAAAAAAAAAATAAAAAAACTAGACATACAATATTAAGTCAAAATAATTTGCGTTTCATTTCTACCAATTTCCAAGTAAAACTTATTTCTTCAAAAAAAGAATATTTAAATAATGCTTTATTTTACTGTATTTCAGTAAACAGAAAACATTTTTCTCCAAAAATTTTTACCTTCTGTTTATTCTCATATAATTGCATTGCAAAACCCTTTGTGCTTTGCAAATTTCGTAGACAAAAACCAATCCGCCTGGCCATTGAGCAGCTGCAGTTGTGGCATTCATAAAGGCCCCTCAGTTTGAGGGGCCCCAATATGCGAAAGCAAAATAAGAGAAAATTGTTATACAGATTTTATTATATCATAGATGGAAACAAATTTATAAAGTGTTTAATTTTTTTAACAATTTGGTTATAACTTCCATTCTGCAGAGTGGGTAACGATGCTTTTTAGATGAATTATCAGATTTCCGATCCGAATTAGGACTTCAGAGTCAATATTTACTATGTCTCTTTAGAAATATTAATACATCAAACTAAACAAAATTTTCTATTATCCGTTTATTATTTTCAAATACATTTACTTAATGCGAGAACTGCCATTTCTTTTCTGAATAAATTATCCAAACAGGAAATTTTGTTACAAGGTCCACACAGAGCTCGCTACGCCACTGTTGCGCAGCACAAAAGAGTCTGCAACATTTTAATTCATTACATTTCTCAATTATTTCGCTGTCGCTACCATTAAACTGTTTGAGTTAATGAACTTCAGATTTGTAAAAATACATTTATATCTTTACCATATACCACATGACTTTAAGCAATAAATAAATAAATTAGCCAACTGCCATTAGAATTATACTTTCCCCAGATGTTAAGCAAAAGGAAAATAAACGCAAATTAAACAGACGTAACCAACCGACAGCAACAAATGAAAATGAAAAAAGAATTCTTTATTTAATAAATTTTAGAAAAATCGCAAGTTTTCAATGCATAAAATTAATAAAGTTAATAAATACACTAATTAAAAGCAGAAGAGATAAATAAAAGCGGAAGAAATTTCATAAATAAATCACTAAGAAAACAAATGATTTAATTATAAGAGCAGCAGCGGCAACATTAATAGAGCAAAATACCACTGTGCATAAAATGCTGAATAGCTGCGGTAACAATTAAAAATAGATTTCTTTATTGCTGCACATGCACCCTAGGCATGAAAATTAGCTTAACATTATTTCTTTTTTTTTTAATTTAATCAAATATTATTTAATAAAAATTTTGTATTTATTTTTGGAAAAATATTTGGGTTTTTCTTGTTATTTAGAGCTTTGGTTGCGCGCTCATTTAGCTTATGGATTGGTAACCTTAACTTTTACCGCGCTTATCTGACAGTGACATTTGTCGCTTTTTAATCGCTTTTTAATCCAAATTGCTACAAATTAATGCGTTTTATAGAAGGCGGCACCTTAAACGATGTTAACGTGGGATATTTCTTTTTTATTTTTGTTGTTATTATTTTTTATTTGTAAATTTCTGCTTTTTTCTTAATATTTGTGTGGGAGTTAAACGGTAAATACTCGGAAGATCGGCATAATCTTATATATATTTGCATTGCTGTCAACTAAAATGTCTAAAACTGTCATATATAGCACTGACAGCTATGTTCACATGTTAAAAATTACACTGAGGGAAACTAGTGTGCTACATGTGCAAAGATTGCTTACTTTAGTGAAAATAACTTGTAAAAAAAGGATATAATTCTATGACAAAAAAAAGTATTTAAAAAACAATATTTCCCTTTGCAATAGCTCTCTCGTATTCCTTACTTTAATGCCAATACGTCAGTCCTTTCGCAGCAGTCTACGACAACATATAAATTTCTTCTTGACATAAAGATAGTTTTCATGAAAGCGGTTTAAGTCAACTGAAAACGTCAGTCCCTTAGATAGCGTTTTACTTTATTTTTTCAACTGGAAAATTTGCATTGTCATCGTCAGTCCTCTATAATTATTTTAGTTAATTCACTTTTAAGCAAAATAATTACAATATAGTGGATAGATTTTAGCAGTGATCAAAATTATCATTAAAAAAAATGTAAGCTTAGATCGTCAGTCCCCTGAAAACGGGGAATCAATCACAGGATTGAGAAACTTTCTCTCTAAGCGGCAATTTAAACACTTGTGTCTTACAATACTTTTTTGTTAAATTTTTATTTTTATTTTTTTTTTTTTCAGTGTAGCTTTATTGTTAATTAAACATTGTTCATTGTTATTGTCTTTACTTGTCGTTGACTACAATATACCTTGAGCTTGAACTCAAATGCTACAACCGCAACTGCAACATCTACAGTAAAAACAACAAGAACAGCAATTTTACCAACAAAAGCTATTATGTCAACTGAAATATATTTTGCCAATATATAGACAATTCCACGAATAAGTCCGTTTAAAGAACGAAAAAAAAAGAAAAGCCATAAAAGAAAAAATAGCCAAAACATAATCGTTAAATAACGTAATGGAAAAATAGGTTGTAGTTAAAATTTTTCAAAAATTCATGCGAAAAATCGCACATTATTTTTTTGACGCTTTCATTTGAAAATAAATTTCATTTTCGTTGAAAAAAATATCGGAATGTCCCTAAAATTTTCACGTTAAATCTCTTTTATTGCATTCAGTTGAAAATTTGAGAATTTAAGGAATATAGTAGGGGCGAAGTTATCTCATTATATACTTATGAATTATTAGTCTCCAAGGATTTATTGTTGGGCAGATGGTGGTCCTTTCCAAAAGAAATCTTAATGAAATGACAAAATGCTTTTGGCTTGAGTAATTTTATCGTCACGGCACTGAAATTTCAGAAAAAAACTTTATTCGTTACATTAAGATTGTTTGGCTGTAAGGGATCAGGACTTAAGCTCATGTCACAACAAAATGGTTTTGCGAGAAAATATTATAGATGACCATAAGAGATATATTCAGGTTTTTGAGATATTTTAACCATAAAATGCAAAAAAACGTGCAAAAACTTTTTTTTTTAATGTACATCATCCAACTTCAGGACACTAGTTTACACTCAAAATGTTCCATTGATAAGAGGTTACTTACTTAAGTTACGTACTTTTTCCTGCTGAGTTCGAAAATGAAAATATTTTGCATGGTACAGTTTTCGAGATATTGTGGTTTTTTTTAATTTTTTCGACCTCATTTCACTTTTCAATTTATATCTTGAGTTAGAAATGTCTAATTTCATCGTTTTTACTAAATTAAAGATATTAAAATGTCAAACAAAAGTGTGTGATTGAATTTTTTATTGAATAAGCATTTAAAAAGATATCGATGAAAAATTACCAGATTTTTGAAAAAATCAAATTTTACAGTTGATTCTGTGGCCACGAAGAAATAGAAATCAGTTTAAAACTTCCAAAAAAAATAATTTTTCTTCATACACATAAAAATTAAGACATACCAGAAAAAAATCGACTGTAAAATGACAATTTTAGAAGCGATTTAATGAATAAGTTCAAGTCCTACATTTTTAAAATTCCCTATTTTATATTCCAAACATTTCTTGCTCAAGATATGAATTTTAAAGTGAAAAGAGGTCTAAAAAATTAAAAAACCACAATATCTCAAAAACTGTACTATTCAAAAAATTTTCATTTTCAAATTCAGCAGGATATACTAGTGTAATCAAGTCTAATAAATATTAAGACATTTGAATGTGTTGAGCTGTGACTAAATATACTTTGAATTGCTTAAAAATAAGAAGGACATTTATTTTGACAAAATGTTACAATTACGCAGGGTAATTCGATAATTGATATTCGATTTTTGCCATAGAAAATTGGAACAGTCTAATTACCATTTGAAAGCTCAATTCGTTCGAAAGACACCACACAAGGTGTCACTTTAAAAATATTTTGTAAAAAACATCAGAATTTTGTCTTCATTTTCTTAAAAAGAATGACATATGCAAATCAGTAACAAAGTTAAGTCAGTTAGTTTTTTGAAGAAAATTACAGTAAAATCGTAGATACCTTTGAAATAGTTTCTTGTGCATTTTGCTTTTCTGATTTTTCACCTAGCATATCAGACTCTTTTCATACATAATATATTAGGTTAGGTTTGGCGAGCTGTCCAGCTAACACATTTACGTGCACATACATATAGACTAGCATTGTTTCTATGTGATACTCTCAAAAAAGAAACAAACAGTTCAACTCCTCCCACAACCATTTGGATTCTTGAATAAAGTTTGACTAAGTCAGCCAGATTATTGAAAAAGCAACCCCGAAACCATCTAAATCTACTCTTACATAGAGTAGATCAATTACGGAGAAAGTGATCAATACTTTCGGTTTCTTCTTTGTAGCAACTACTTCTACAGAAGTCTATTCAGACTCAAACGCCTACTACTTTCTTTAAAAAGACAGTTGTCAGTAAAAACATCTACTACCCATTTTATCTCCGGCTTCTCTAGAGCGATGCTGCATATCGCGGTGTTCACCCAACTAAAGCTAGCTAGCTCCTGGGATTTATTTTCAATATTTAACTTGTAAGTGGCAAGTGTTATGTTCACCCATACGTTGTCGGGTTGTAAAGACAATGCTATGTATAGAGAGCTTGTCAGACCTAACGTTTACATCAGAGCCCCTAGCAAAGAGTATTGCAAAGGAAATATCATTTAGTGATTTTCATCATCGAACAACAACAAGAAAATTGTAAGATTTAGAGCTAAGGAATTTAATAGCAGCCTTGCTATCTGTGACAATATAAACATTTTTCGAAGGAATGTCATTGCAATGCTTTAAGACTTCCAACGATATCCGCTTGAGAGACACTACACTATTTCGGTAGCCTAAAATAAATCACCTTGTGTTGAGCTCATTAGACCAAATACCGGTCCATGAGTTTTTGTTTTATTATCATAATTTTTAATATTTTTGGCAAACTTTTCCTACAACTTTTACCAAATAACATAAGTTGCTTATGGAACTCTGCCTCTACTTCTGTCAATAACATTTTTTTATGTTGACAACACATTTGCATTGTAAATGCGTGCACAAAGTTCGTTAAATTCAAAGTGAAATCATAAAAACTTTTTGACTAATTTTATGACAGATCATCTTATCGCATAGTCAGCGTCGTGCATAGAAAAAGACAACAACAGGAAGTATCTAAAAAAGAGATTTTTGTCTTTAATTTGGGGGCGCACACAAGCAAAGATCCCACAAGATTCATAATGGTGCCGTGAGCTGTTTATTGACCTCTTTAATAATTTGCATGATTTTGTTTTTTTTTTATATATTTTTTTGGATAGACTATGATATCAACTTTGTGGTTTTGGTGCAAAAGCGCTGCTTTTGTTGTTGTTGTTGTTGCTATCTTCAACGGAATGGGCGCACAAAAACAGTCATCAAAATTTTTTGCCGTTTTTTGCTCTTGTCCCGCTATTTTTTACTTTTATTTTTGTTTTTTTTTTTATTTTTTAGATGTCGTCATTTTTGCTCGCAGCAGCAAAAAACGGCGAGATTTTGTCTGGCGTTTTTTTTTCGGTATATTGCGTTAATTAACAGTTAAATGTTTTTTCTATTGTGGGTGGATGCTGTCAGTCTTATTTTAGAGATTTTGTAGTGATTTTTTTTTTCTATGAATAGAAATTGACAAATTGAATTTTACAATACCGCTGCAAGGCAATAAATCGCCACACCCTGTATGCAGGAAGTGAAAGAATTTGAATGTTTTTCTTTATAGAAATTTTTCCATAAATAAAATTAAGTGTTGCCATAAATTTATTATTATTTTATTTAAGAATAAAACCACAATCATTAAACTGCAGAAGTCCGTTTAAATAAGCATTAAAAATTTCTCGTAATTTTGATTTTAATAAAAGTTTAATCGCGTAGCCACAAATTTTGTTTACGAAAAAAATAATTGGTTCAGAATACTGTTTTGATAAATGCTATTTTGTTTGATTATAAGATTCAAGGTGAATAACATATTTGGTTTTGTATTAAGACTAAATTTTAAAGACTTTACTCTATTGAGGTAGGTACAATCTAATAATGTGATTCCTTTGAGTATAAGAAAGAAATGAAAGCAAGTGATTGCCAGTACTCGCGGCGTAATGCGTGAACTACGTAAATGATGTTTCGTTATGTTACCCGAAAAATGTTTTAAAAATCGAGAAATGTTAAAAAATTTGATAAGTGTGAACGTTTGGAAATAGCCTGAATATGTAGCAAAATATTAAATAATTTAAAACATGATAATAAAATTCTAAAACTTTTCAAAATATTCCAAAAATTGTGAAAAAAAATTTTTAGAGTCAAAAAAATTTTGAAACCATTAAAATATTTTCTAAATCGAAAAATGTTGAAAATCTGAAAAAATGTTGGAGAAATCGAAAAATGTTGAAACTCTCGGAGTATATTAAAAATTCAAAAAAATATTGCAGAAGTCACAATATGTTAAAAAGTTAAAAATATGCTGGAAATAAACAAAAAAATTTGATAAACAATGAAAAAATTGAGTTATTTCTGAGACGCCCAAAAATGCTCAAACTATCAAAAATGTTAAAGAATTTTTATAAAGTCGAAAAATGGCAACTACATTTGACATGTATGTATGTTGGAAACTTAAAAAATTTTGAAAAAGTCAAAATATGAAGATGCAAAACTCGCCTAGTCCAAAAAAATGGATACAAGCCTACATACTCTAAATCATGTGGTGGGCATGGAAATCTAACAAAAGGGCTAAACAACAACAAACAAAATTTTAAAGTTTTTTTGCTGTAATTTTCAAATTCGCCAAAAGCACAAAAAAAACCAAATTGCACTATAAACAAAAACAATTGCTAAATTCGTCAAGACGGCGCCGTTGCTGAAGCCTTTGTGTTTTGTTTTCATTTGAATTAAAATCAACGCTGTGCCTCGATAGCGTTGAAATTCTGCGAATTTTTTTTTGCTTGCTTGTGCGTCGAATAACGGACACTACGTGCCCACCACTGCTCTAAATTGTAAAAAAAAAATTTGCTTCAAGCTTTTGATTACAATAATTTCTGATAAATTCTTTTTATCGTAACCCGCCAAGTCCACATTTCTGAAAAGTAAAACCCGCCGAGGCCAATTTGATTAGTTTTTTGGAGCGAAACATTCATTTGTGAAAAAATTATGGGTATTTAGCTTAGCCATTTTCAAAAAAATGATTTCGAAACCTCTTACTATTATTATTATTCAATATCCGCCAAGTCCCGTGGTTTGACTTTCAAAACCAGCCAAGTCCACGTCTTCAAGTTCAAAAACCCCCAAATCCAAATTTTTTGTTTCAATAACCGCCAATCCCAAACTTTTTTTGTCATAGTCCTTAAAGATAAGGTCATAAAATGTAATGAAAAATCAGGATTTTAATAACTTTTGACAACTATTAAAATGGATCATTCTACGTTTTTACTATAGTTAAATTTCAGTGGAAAACAGTTAATGCGTTTTCCTCTACAACGCAAAATAAAGACTTGACGAGTTTTGCATCTCAGCTCTTCATCTGTTGGAAAAATCCTAAAATGTTGAAAAATTCAGAAAATATTGAAATACTTGAATAACTTTGAAGAAGTTGAAATATAATAATATGACGCAATATGTAGGTTAATTTGAATAAATTTGGAAAATTTGAAAAGTTTTGGAAAAGTCAAAAAAAAAATGGGGAAAATCTTGAAGTGTTGAAAAATTCAAACAATTTCGAAAAAGTCGCAAAATGTTGAAAAGGTCGAAAAATGTTAATAAATAATAAAAAAATTGAATAGTTTTTAAGACTCCGAAATATATTGAAAAAATCGACAAATGCTGGAAAAGTAGAAATATATTGAAACATTCCAAAATTATTGAAGAAGACCGAATATTTTTATAAAGTCCAAAATTTGACGTACCTACCTATGTAGAAAACTTAAATACTCGTTAATGTGAAAAGTCGAAAAATTTTGTAATGGTCAACAATTTTATATAAATCGTGAACTGTAGAAAATTTGGAATTATGTTTATAAAGTTGAAATATGTTGAAAAGTTGAAAAATGTTGGAGTATAATTTCAAAATTTATTAATTTTTGAGAACCCGAAAAATATTGAAAAAGTCAAGATTTGTTTAAAAAGCCAAATATGTATATTGAAAACAACGAATAATTGTTATATTTTTTGGCAGCTTTCTGACTTTAATTAAATGATAACAATGACATCGCAGCCTGTCGGCATTGATCGATACTTATGTTAGCTTACAATTCAATCAAATACATAGTGTTTATAAAAAATGACAGCTAAGGAAACAATAACAGCATAGCTGACAAGGACATAGGACAAATGAGCCTTGGTAACATTTATCAACTTATCGTTGTGCCTGTGCCTGTCGTCATGTTTGTTAAATAGAAGGAATTGCATTGATTTATGAACAAATTTACATGAACATCGGTCATTGTAAAAAGGTTCCTGTTCATTGTACTCAATTTATTTAAATAAAAAAAATCAAGCAAATAAAAATTTCAAAATTTGTGGCGAATACGCCGAAGCCTCAAAATATGTATCCATTAAGGTATCGCACAGTATTGAACAAGTGCAACATGAGATCAAGATGCGGTTAATGTAATTACATTGACGTCACACATTAATACTGAAAAAAAGAAATGAACAGCTATGGAAATTGCATTGCATTTTAATTTCTGAATACTCTGACGTCCCACGACGTTAAGATGAATTTCTAAAACAAAAATAAAATCATTTAGGGTGATATTCTAGAAATTAAAAGATATATTATAACTATTTAATATTACCGAGTGCAAATAAAAATTAGCTTAACGATATATTTGCATTGCTAAAATAATTTAATTTGAATTTAATTACACACACGCGCTGTATAAACTAAAGCGTTTCGTTGTATTTTTTTTAGGGAAAAAACGGTGGCAACATTTACCATAAAGTTTCTGTTTTCTTTGTAGTGATTTATAAATAAAAAGCATTGAATCGAATTGTAAATTTACATGAATATTGATTGTTGTATTGGAGTAGGTGCAAGTTCAATGTTATGATTTAATATTAAAAAATGTTAAAAAGTCGAAAAAATTTTGAAAAGGTCGTATAAATATTAAAAAGAACGAAATTTTGAAATAGTCAAAAAAAAAATGTTGAAATATTTGAAAAATTTTTAAAGTATTCAAAAAGTCGAATAATGTCGAAAAGTATTGAAATTCCGAATGTACTTTTTGACATAAACATGAAAAAGTTACTTAAAACTACTAAAATTCAACAAAATTTTAACATTTTTAGTAAAAATAATATAGTAATTTTCAATTAATTAATAATAATCAGTCGACTAAAAACAAATCATAAATGAAAAAAGTTAGCAAAGTTTAGTTCAAATATACTTCGCGGTAAATTTACTAAAAACAAATGGTAATTTTTAGAAATTGTCAAAACGTACTGAAAATGCGCCGAATGTACAGAAAATGAGACAAATGTACCGAATATTTTAAAAACTTGTCGAATATACTGACGGCGATTTTTCGCGAATGTAATGTACTGAAAAAAGTATGTACCGAAAAAGCCATCACTGATTTGCATACATATAAAAGCCAAAGTTGAAAAATGAGCTTTATAGCAAATTACTTTAATTTAAAGCTCAAATTAGCACAGCATTATTTCAATTAACTAACTTTTGTTAGAACTATGCAATACTCCAAAAGTCCTTAAAAGAAACACACCTCATTAATCTATAAAAATCAGCAATTACGTGAATTTTATACCTATCATCAATGCGTAGCCGCATATAATGTTTACTATCAAAATAATCATAGCAAAAGCTTAAATTTCAAATGGGTCAATAAAATGGAGCATATAAAAGTAATACCCCAAAAATAACAATGTACTTAAAACTTCCGAAAATAGCAACATTCAATTATTTATAGAAATCTTTTATTTTGTTGTATTTGTTTACAATTTCACTACTAACAGCCAGTGTCTACGCGCAAAAATTTCCGACAGAATATCACGTAGAACCCTTAACAAGCTGTCGTTTAATTCGAATTTAAGACCTGTGTCAATTTATTTATTTATTTTTCACAACTGCCAAGCGCGCGCTGTAAAATACGCACTCAATACTTTGGCCTCAATTTTATAAAATCCTCAATCGATATCAATGTCAATACGCATGGAACAGCAGTCAACAGTGATAACAACAGCACAGAAATGTTATTTAGAAAAAAAGCCCAGCCCGCTCTTATCAAATTGTACCCATCGTCATCGTCGTTGTAGTAAAAATATTTCCGTAAGCAAAACCCTTGAGCGACGCAATTTATTTCCAATCAAACGGGGGAGATTTTTCACTGTAAAATTCAGCAACGTGACTGACCTGCCTGAAATGGCATCAATAGAGTCTAGGGCAAGGATTAGGCGGCTCGACAGAAGCCTTGGCTTATAAACATAAGGGTGGTCTACAAAAATGGTATAAAAAAAAATATAACAAAATTTTCAGAATTTTGAGATATTAATGTCTAGTAATTAAAAAATTGCCACGGGAGAAAATTATTTCTAGGAAGCACAAATTTAGTGACAGCAAATAAAAATTAACGTTTTAAGTGGACAAAAGAAATTACAGAAGAAATCCCACCGGCAACTAAATCAAACAATTAACACGAAAACTTGTTTTTTTAAAAAGTATTTCACATTGGAATTAAAATCGACCCGCATCTCATTTATTTCGTTTTTGCAACATTTTGATACAAGTCCAATGTCATACAGAGCAACTCAATGTTAATTTTCTATGAAAACCACTCATTATCCCAAAAATACGGATGCTGTTGTGAATGTTGAAAAATTTCGACTCAAACTAGAGTCCTGAAACGAAGTGAGTATTTTTGTGCTGACAGCAAACAAAAAGAGCCAGCTAATGTTAAACAAAAAGCTCATGCCAGGAAAATTGCGACTTTTCTAGTGTGAAAGCTATTTTGAAAAACGCGTTGCAAAAACGAAACAGTCGAGAAATTTTTAAATTTTTTTTTACAGCATAGTTTTTAAAGTGTGAAATTTTTGTTTTATTTTTGTGCATTTTCTCACCACTAATATTCAATTTTTGCCAAAAGAAGCAAAAACTTTTTTTGCTCCTGCTTTCGGGGCCACCTTAGCAAACACAAATTGAAAAGTTGAACGCGAGTAGAATAAAGGACTCCCTGCAATCTCATTTATTTTTAGATTTTTTTGTTTTTTTTTTGTTATTTCAGGCCATCTCGATATTTTAGATATTACGTGAATTCAATAATTTAAAGCTCAAAGGGAATTATCGACAAATACTTAAATGAGCAATAAGCCAGCATCCAATAGAACATTCAATGTTGCCTACAAAAATCCGTCCAATGCTGTAATTTGCAAAAATTGTCACGCAATCGTTTTGTGGGTGGCAAACAAAAACAAATATAAATTCTTTAAAATGTTACATACAGAAGCTTTAAATTTTTATGTATTATTTGATTTTGTAAAAATTAATTTTTAAGGATTTAATATTAAAAAGAAAAGAAAAAAACTTATACGCAAGCAGTTACAAATTTGAAGTAGGTCATGCGTATATATGTTCGAATAGTCGAAATATGTCACCATTTACAAGATTAATGTGATCCAGCAGTTGTATTGTCATGTTTGTTCCCGATAAGACACTGATCGATTCTTAAACTTACATGAATATCGGTCTATGCTAATGACTACAAGTCCAATTAAATAATGTTTAACCAAAATATCAATTAACATATTTTCAATAAAACCAAAAAATACTTAAGTGCAGTATATAATGTTTATAATAAAATCATTGTTTGCTGATCAAATGGTCAACATCTTGGCATTGGCCACTTATTATGTTAACGATCATCTTTTTGACGAAATCTATATGGTTTAATAAGCGTTCGGCAATAACTTAATTTTTTTTCGACAATTTAAATAAATCTGTATTCTCTTGAAGAAGTGAACTTCGCGTAAAATGGGGCTACATTTTGAAAGCTCTTATGATTGTGAAATTCTTTAACAATCGTCTGTTGAAGTTTTGTCTTTTCTATAAGTCTTGTTTCTGAAAGAACTTACTTTCGGGACAAATGATTGAGAGTTTGTTCATTGTAAAAATTTGAATGAAATGCTCCATAAGAATTGATTCTAAAGAGGAAATGTAAATGAAGAAAATGTTTGTAAATACGGCAACATTGGAAAAAGTTTAGTCTCAGACGCCAGTGACCTCAAATTAACCTCAGTCGATATTCCTCCAGCATGTATGTTTAATTTTTGCATCCATTGTTATTAATTTTTTTAATATAAAAGATTATTATTAAATATTTTTATTATTTCAAAATTTATATTGCATTTTTTATGAACTTCCTCATAATAAAAATTCTTTAAATTGGTGATGAGCGCAAAATATAAATCAAAATTTTATTTATTTTCTATATGATAGTAATGAGACTATTGACCTACACATTAGCAATGTGCAAATATTTTTTTATTTTTTCTTTACGCTCACAGTGGAAATTTTATATTGCTAGTAGTTGGTATATTTTGTAGTTTTGAAACAGTCATTCCTTAAATGTTATTCTGCGAAAAGACAAGAAGTCATGAGAAAATTATGAGAAGTCTGTTGGCAGCTGTCAATCATGCAAGACAATACTCTTTTTTAATATCACACAAGATTATAATAAAATTTACTTATTCTACCATTTTCCGTTGATTTTTTGTTAGTCGTTCCAAGTGTGTTTTCCAAAGAAACTTTTAGTTCGGTGTAAAATGCTAAGCTAATGATTCTGAATGTTGAAATTTACTCTAATGGGAGTGATTCTTTAAATGACTCTGTAGCCAAATTTTTAATTTTATTTTGTCTACTACTAAATGCGCACCATTTTTATTTATTTTTCGTAATTTTTGGGTTGCCATATCTTAATTAAATTACTCAGTACAGTTCTTTAATTTTTTATTTAGGGGATGGTAGGCATAGTCGAAAACCGCTTTTGACAGTTTTGTAACTCAGGAGGCCGCTTTGTTGTACTTTTGTAATAATGATTTCAGATAGACGGACAAACTACACAGATCAATTCAAGTGGTGACGCTAATCAAGAATACTTTAATCTGCATTTTTCATTACCAGGTTCCTGCTCTTCTATACATTACATACGGCATTCAGTACTGAATACACCCCAGATTGTAATACAATTTGACTATCTTTTTTTTCTCTATCTAAGTACATGGTATATGGTATACACTTTGTAATGCCGCTCGAATAAACGAGAAGAGCGTCACCAGCTGGGTCAGTAGTCTCATGTCGTTTGAGACATATGTTTTTATACAATTTTTTATCAAATTTTTTTCATTTTTTGCCCATTTTCAATAGATTTTCGCAAAGTTTTTGTAAAAATATTTGCAAACTTTTTTAAAATTTTATTTATTTAGTTTTTTATATATTTCCAAAAGTTTGAGTAAAGTTCGTTTTCAGTACTTAAACCTATTTTCAACTGTTACTTTTCTATCTAATCGTTAGCTGATATTTCATTAATCTTGTGGCATGTTCTTCAATGTTTTGCGTTATGATATTTGCTCCATTTTTGACTAATTTTTTAGCAACTTTTTTTTTTTTTTTTTGTTAAAAAAAAGTTTCATAAAATTTCAAATTTAAGCAACACTCTAAACTTTTTAATTTTTTTATGCATTTTTCAAGGGTTTTCTACCATTTTTTGTCTATCTTCTTCAACTATACAAAATTTAATTGTATGTTACATTCCATAACCTTACTGGCTTATCCTAGCTTATTTCCAGATTCTTCACCTGATCTTCAGAGAAGATCAGAGAGCTATGAGTAATGAATCAGAGTAAGAATGCTGGAATTAAAGGACAAATATTTGAGGCATTTAGTACCTCCCATACAAACAATTGTATTAGTTTTTTGTTTATTGCTTATGCCAAGCACCTTGCGAATTTGCGAGCAATTGAACAATGGGGCGTGGTGCCTGCAAAACAACCAAAAATACTTGAAATACTAAATACATTTGATATATTGACACATATTTTTTCTACCAAACATCTTGTGATTGGAGTAGGATTAGACACCAGGGCGTAAAAAGTACTATATTTTTCACTATTTTCGTTTGTACTTTTGGCGACAATAATAGCGAAATTCAATACTTTTAAGTAAACTATCTGTATAAAGCACCTCTTGAAATAAGAACGACTTTGAAAACGTGGTCCTTATTTCACTCTCGCATCTCAATCAGCACGATTTTCATTTATCTCGATTAAGAATCACACAAAATGGGCGATACAAAATCGAGATAAATGAAAATCGTGCTAATTTCGATGCCAGTGTGAATCGCACGTTACAGCAATATTACTTCCTTCTTTTTTTATTATGTTTTCCTACTTTTCTCACCAATTTTTGGCTATTCTATTAGTTGCTTGTTTTTGGAAAACCTTTTACAAATTTTTTGAGTAATTTTTTGTTGAAAAAAACACTTTCCACTTGAGGTCATCCTAGGTTTTCGGTATATTTTTAATATATGAAATTTTCTATACCTTTTATAAGTGATTTTTCTATTCCATTTATTAGCCGCGTGCTTAAAACCCTTTGCGCCATGATAACGTTTTCTTGCTGTACACAAAGTTCAGCCTATGAAGCACTAGAACGGTTTTTAATTGGTTTTACCATTTTAGCCGATTCATGCTAAAAACCAGTTCCTATCATTGGCTAAGAAATAAATTAATTTGGATACTATTCAAATTGTGTTTGTATGAATAAGTTGCTTTTTTTTTCAATTTTAACAATTTAAAAGCATAGATTTTATAGTTAATTAATTAATATTATAATTTTTTGTATTAATTTTTTTCCCGCTTTAGCTAACAAATTTTGCATAATTATTGAAAAACGTGTTTTACATAAATAAGTAAAACTTGATTGGCAGCAGTTGAGCGCCGATTCATACTATGCTGTCTGTACAGTGAACGAAATTATTATGGCGTAACCTGTTCGTTATGCTTAAATTTTGGATTTTTTTTCAAATTGTACTTTTTATTTATTATAATAATTTTGTTTTTTTTTTGTATTTTATGAGCTGTTCAAAGGTTAACTAAAAACAATTTCACCAAAATTATAACATGCCATATACAAAATATTTGGTTTTGCACAAAATAAAAAACTTGCATTTGTATTATCTCATTAAATGCTGAACAGTTTTATAGTTTCCGTGGCTTTAACGCCATACAACATGATAGACAACATGACGGCGGCAGCTAAAACAGTGAGTCAAATTGTGGGATTTTTACAATGAAACGGTGTGCGCATTGGAGCGCATTCAGTATTACCAAAGAATTTTTGTCTCTTTTTGCTTTTGGTTTTTTTTTAAAAAACAAGTTATTCAATACAAACGTGGGTCGAAATCTTTTCATTATTTTTATCCATGATATAGTGATTTTAGTTACATATTTTAATAAGAGAATTATTTTTTATTTTTAAGAAAAATCTGCTACTTTTGTATAATTGAATTTTCTTTAATGCGTCACATTAAACCTTAAACTGTCACTGCTACTCAAATTTGAATGATGTTGCAAGCATTTGTTGCTTTATTGAAAATTAAAATTCTTCTTCACAAATGACATGTCAGAACACCCACCTCGTACGTCACTTAAACAGCACCATTAAAAGTCATTTGCAATTAAAAAAAAGTGTAATTTTCCAACTGCTTTTAAGCGTTGCGCATGTGACACGCTTTACCTTAAGGCAAAAGTATCAATCATCTTGTTGTCAGCGCATAAATAGCTGCTGCTGGCTATATAACGGAAAGCAAATTTTTTTTTTTTTTAATTTCGAACCCAAAAATTTCATCAATTAATACGGGAACTGTTGCAGCTGTCTGTGTTTCCTTTCAATGCTTTTGATGCAAACCAAATGAGCCGTTCAAATTTTAATTGAATGGATGACTGCATAAGCAACAGTTCAAGCAACTTCAGTGTTGTTGTTGTTTATTTATCCCTGAAACTTTGATGAATGATGTTTTAATAAAATTTTTTAAATTCTTTTCTTTATTACCTTAATGTGTAAAGGATTTTTTAAGACATAAATTGCTATTCAATGTTTGCACAGATTTTTGTGCAAAAAAAAGAAAGATTGGCCTTACTAATATTCTTTAATAGGGTCCGGGACGTCACCATCATTTGTAGCAAAAACAATTTTTTTAATAAATTGAAATTGGCACCTGTGTGTGCTATAATTTTTATCCCCAAATGGCCTCAGAAAGTTTAGTAACCACAATTGTAGCAATACATTTTTTCCAAAAAAAAAACGGACAAAACAAATTCCTCAAGAGAATAAAAAATGTGAAATAAAATGTTTTTCTAAAAATCGAGACAAAACATCCCTTAATGAAGTGAATACTCCAGATGACGTTAAAGCTCCATTATATGCCTCTTTTTTTCATAAAATTATTTTCCGATCACAACAAAAAAACTCTTACAGGAAACGGTGATACCCTGAAGATGTTTAAAATCCACTATTTTTTTTTCCGCTGATTGAAAAACTATTTTCAGTAATGTTGTTCCCAATAGCGTAGCAAGAGGGAGAGGGGCGATGCCGACGGGGGTGGCAAAATTGTATTCGAACTTTTAAATTAAAATTGATAAATAACCTTTATTAGTTATTTTGTGGAAGAAGAGGTTTTAAATTTATTTTCAAATTGTGATTTTATTCTCCCAGTGAATATCAATCCAAAGTTATTCCCAGCGGCAAATATGTTATAAGCAACATCGATGAATAGCTATACTCATTGTAGGCAGTAATGCTCACAACCCCAGCCACAACTGTAAATGCTTTTTACAAAGGGATGGCCGCTTTGTAGGCAGCTTGCCTACATCTCTATATACAATGTGTAGCAAGGGAAAGGCAGATCGCCTTAAAACTTTGCTTACTAAGTGCCTGTATAATTTACCGAGCTGCCTACATCTCCACATACAAAGTATGTAGCCAACAGGCAAGACCCCTTACATATCCATATACAAATCAACTCCATATACAATGCATGCAGCCAACAAACAGACTGCATACAACTCTATATACAAAGCAGGCAGTCAGCAAGCGGACTGCCTACAGCTCCATATACAAGGCAGGCAGTCAGTCAGAAAGCGGACTGTCTATAGCTCCATATACAAGGCAGGCAGCCAACAAACAGACTGAGTACTTCAGCAATTTTCCACTGGGATTGTATTCCCATAGTGGTTTTTTTTCCAATGATTGTGTTCCAATTGTGGTTCTGTTCTCGATGTCATGTTATTTTCCCAGATACTTCCATCTCAAGGTAAAAATTAAAATAGTGATTTTGTTAATTAAGTGATTTTTTTTCCATTGTTATTCTCATAGAAATTTTATTTACATGGTGGTCATTGACTTTCGGTTTTGAGAAATGCAGTGCCGTTGGTTTGACAATGACAAGAAATAATTATTATTTTATGTTTGATTTTGAAGTATTATTCTTTTTTTTGCTTCAAGGTTTGTTTACAGATGCTGTTGACATGGGCTGAAATGTTTTTGGTATGACATGTCGTTGACAGCGCAAATATTATTTGAGACACATGTACATATCGGCTAAGTTGATATACAGCAAAATTGAATTCACATATGCTCATAACTATGCAACAAAAAATGTTAAAAGAATAACAAGGGCAGCTTCACTTTCTCAGTAATTTTAAGGAGTTTGAACTCAAGTCACATTGACAGACATCGAAGAACAGTGCTGGTATCTAAACTGAACGTTAATATTTATACTTATAACCGTTGATTATATGAAAGATCCTATAGACAAATATGCTGCATATTGTGTTAAAGTATTCAAAATGTCCTCAATTGTGGTTTACTGTTTTAAAATACTTTTTTTGAAAAATTTTTGGGAAAAAAAAAAACAAGTTCTCGAGAACTTTTAAGTCAATCGAGCTAA
Source organism: Tricholauxania praeusta (assembly GCA_949775025.1). NCBI lineage: Eukaryota > Metazoa > Arthropoda > Insecta > Diptera > Lauxaniidae > Tricholauxania > Tricholauxania praeusta. Next base: position 158,666,240 of record OX459029.1, read on the forward strand.
AAATTTTTATTATTAAAAAAAGTTGCTGTGCAAATTTTGCTGACCTTAACATCAAAGTAAACCCTACATAATCTGCATTGGTGGACTGAAATTTTGTTGAAATATTTGAATTAAGTGCTTAATACAAAATTTGTTTCCACGCTATACAAAAAAAAACCCAAAATTATTACTAGCTTTATTAAATAAGTAAAACTCCAACTTTTATTTCATAGCTTTAAGCAGCAATTTCCATTCGTTTCATTTATCCACATTTATAATTTCTTACAGTGCTCAGATTTTCTATCATATCATAAATAAAAATCATAAGGCTTTAAGCTATTTAAACTCAAAGATTTCATAATTTGATAAATTTTTCATTTTGACATTCAAAGGATTATGCAATGCCTTAAGGATTTTCTAAAATGGATAATTGAATTATCAAAGCAATTAAATAACTTATTGTAAAAGACAAATGAATTTATCTGATTTCATTTTCTTTTGCTTGTTTATCTTGACCAACAAATTTATTCATTTATATTCAATTAAACGGTATTCAAAGGAATTAATGCATAAAACTTTGAGCACAAAAGTATTGACCATTCTTTTTTATTAGAATACTTAAAAGTTTAATCACTTTTTCAACGAATTAAATACATCTCTCTTTTCAATTCAATTTATAATTCAAAAAATTTTAATTTTGCAAATGTCACAAAAGATATGGGAGAAAATTCAATTTATGTATGCGTAAAGGACAATGCGCCAAATACACACACAAACAATGACCTAGAGAAAACTTTAGAGTGTATTTGTATATTTTCATATACATATAAATAACTTACTTTTTCTGAGTAAGACTGCATTCATTCGTTGGTGTGTGGTATACGTAAGATAAGTGAGTGAACAAGGACACACCGAACAAATACTATGCGCAAAGGGATACGCTCTGTTACACATGTGATATGTGTTCTTTTGGACTTTGTTTTCTTCTTTTTCTCATTGCAGTAAATGTTCTTAGGGATTAAAAAGGGTAACGCAAGACAAGAATTGTGCGCATTGCCTTGGTTAAAGCTCAGAGTGATGATATCGACCACTGGGGTTAAGGAATTTTCAAGTTTATAGTAAAATATTTGAAAATGTGTGCAGTGTAAGGAAAATGTTGAAGAATTTAAAAATTTAGTAAACTTCCTAAATTTTTAGTAGTTTCATTTCGTTAAAGGACTATAAAATGCCGCTTGAATTAAGTTTACAAAAAATTGCATAAGCTAAATGTTACTGTAAATGTATTTAATATACAGCTATGGACAAAGAAATAGCACACTTCATGTTAATTTGAAAGAAGTCAATTTAATTTAACATTTCCGATAAAAATGTTTGGTTTATTGAAGTAAGAAATTAATTTTGAATTCATAGGTCTAAAAAACAAGAAACTGCAATTTGTTTTCTTCATTTAATTTAATTTTAGTTAAAAACCACGTCCATTTATAATGCAAAAATTTTTTTGCGTTCTTTTTAAATAATGCGATAAGGTTATGTAAAACAAATTATTTTAAAAGTGTGCTATTTTTTTGTCCATAGCTGTATGTTGTAGCGATTTGCTCTAACAAAATGTTCAATTAATTAGCAATAAAGTTATTTGTATGAGCTAAAACTTACAGGAAATTATCAGGTACGACTTTTACAAATTTTATGTTTATTTTAAACATTAAAAAATCAATTACTGAAAAAAATACAGTAAAAAAGTAATGGTTCCATTTACAGAAGAAATTATTCACTAAATAAAAAACCAAAAAATTGGAAAAAAAAAATTGTGCTAATCCCGCCAATTGAAGAAAATACTACAAAAACCAATAATAAATCGCTTTGAAAACGCTTTGCAATAAAACAATCATTGCAAAAACATCTTATAAGACCTTTCTAAGAAAAATAATCTACACAAGGCATACTTTAACAAAAAATACCATATGACGGGGAAAATGTAAACGGATTTATCACAATAAAAGACTGACAAATTATCTCATCAAATATAACAAAACCCAAATTATTTTTAAAAAGAAAATGATGAATTATTGAAAATCATTCCGACAAGCGAAAATATTTCAAAAAAAAAAAAACAATAAAATCGGTTTTGCATCAAAATCGAATATATAAAATAACAAAAATCGCTTCAAAAACAAATATAACATGAGAAAACTTTTTTCAAAATTGTTTGCCTACATTATGCCGCCAAATAAATCATGAAATAAAAAATTAACAAACACCACTGAAATATGTTTGTCCTGCCGACAACCGGAAAGAGACAAAACAAATTAAATTGAAAAATCGTTCCAACTATTACAAAAGAATTAAAAAATTAATCAAATAATCCCTTGAACAAATCATTACGAAAAACAAAAATATTAACAAAGAGTTATTTGGACAGCTCGTCCCAACAAATAAAAATATTACGAAAAACATATCAAAAAATCGATTTGACAAATCGTCACTAAAAACGAAATTATGAAATACCAAAAAAATGCATTATATACAATAAGGCAACGAAAAATCGTTTGGACAAAACGTGACGTTAATCGAACATATGGCAAAAAAAAAAATAAATTCAACAAAAATCGATTGCGCAAATCGTTCGGACAAAAAACCACTGTGAATCAAACAAAATCAACAGAAACAGTACAATATATATGAATCATTATCAAATGATATGGTCAAACAAAAAAGAAGAACAATTTAATTTAAATATACCATACTGGGTTAACAAGAAAAAACTCTTCAGGACTGCTTAAATAAAAATAAAATAATAATAAAAATAGGCATTTATATTTATAAGTAATTGAAAGAACTATAAATTCACTTGGACCTTACAACAAAACAACTTTTGAACAAACTAAAATCTATTGATCCTATCTTGAAAATTCAGCTACGCAAAGGCAAAACTTTGTTAAAATGACTTGAGAGTTAAAGAAGCTATATTGACAAACAAAAAAGTTGCTCAAAAAACAGCTGCAAAACCAACTGGACAAACATAAATACAACAGAAACAACATAGAATGAAATAAAGAAAATTTAAATAATGAAAAATGAAATATTGATACGAACATGGATAACAAAGTTACTTCCAAACAAACGAAAAATTTAATAGCAAATAAAAACACCAAACGAAAAATCATAAATATAGAAGGACAAACAATATTAACAATTAAGCAAAACAATTTTTTTTATTTAAATAAAAAATATTCTGGACAAATAAAAAACCAAAATAATAGAAAAATTTTTTTAAAACAAATTAAAAATTTTCCGAAACTCAAGCATTTATTGAGTTAAGTATCTTATGTTTCTTAACAAATTTTTTTTTTTTTTGATTGCAAGGTCTCGTAAATTTATCGCCTTTGGTGAACACCACTATTATTTTGTAATACAAAAGCGCTGAATACAGATTTTTTTTAACTCGTGATTGTTGTCACTTTTAGCTTCTTCAAAAAAAAAAATTCTTTAAATTTTGCCCTAATTTTCCAAAGCAAACCTTCTTCCATCTTAAGCGTGATGAATTAATCAAATTCACAAAAAACATCAAGTACGAAAAATTATAATGCGAGTACAATAAAAACCCTCACAAGATGGTGCAACATTTTAATGTCATCATGAAAGTAACAACTTGCGTGACACTTGGTGCGCACGTGATACCAGACATCCAATTGTTTATGATGTCATTTTTTATTGTGAGCGAGCGATCAAGTGGAAATGTCGCAATCTCGTAAATCTAAGACGCATTCATTGTAATAAATGCGTCTCTTCTTCATACATTTTATGTGCATTCAATGTCAATGTCAAATAAAGCTAAGCCAAGTGAAGATGCTGAATTGTCTTCTTCGTCTTCTTCTTCTTAGTAATGCAATTCAATTCAATTCAATTTTGATTTGTTGCGGGAAACTTTCAAAAGTTGCATTCTATTGTTGTCATCAAGAGCATCGTTGTTGTCACCTTGCCGTGTTGCAACGACACAGTATCCGAGCATATCCATTATGCATATTGAATGCAGTGTATATGGGGTGTTTTTTGAAAGAATAGTTGACATTTGTATGCAGTATAAATGCAATTTGAACCACTTCAAATTTATAATTGTGCACTTGAAAAAAAAAGCTTATAGCAAAAAGGTGTCAAATATTAAAAGGATCGTAACTCATAGTTGCTGCCATACAATGCAAAAATACGTAATGTACAAATTATGAAATATTCCATAAGGACTATCTCCAAGAAAAACTAATTCTAAGTCTGCAAAAATGCACTAAGCAACATCTACGATCCTCAGAATACTAGTATATTAATTCCCAAAAAAAGTTTAAGAATTATTAAAATTTTTTCTGAAGTGTAAATTTTTCACTCGCTTAAGCAATAACTGAATATTTCTTTCAATGCATTAAATTGAAAGCTTCTAAAAGCTTTCACTTTATTTTATATTCATTTGTAGAAAATTCCAAGAATTTCTGGCTTAGCTACCGTTTGCTATCCTTCATTTCTCCATTCAGCCGGTAGACAATTTTATGCAACTTTTAGAGTGCACGCTGAAAATGCGGTCTATTGATAACTTAAGTATTGTGATTCAAAGTCAATTAGCCGTTTTGTTGGTTGACTGCATTTATTAGCGTCAATAAAGGCGCGATAGCTTAACTTAAGTGTCAGCCAATGACAATAGATCGATAAAATATCAAGGAATGCAATGTTGAATAGAATTTTTCAATGACTATTATGAAGCAAAGCGGAAATTTGAACAAGTATTCTACAGAAAAATTAATTCTGCTAGTCGCTAACCCAAAATAGTTTCTGCCATAAAAACTATAGCATGGCATCACAATAAGAGCTGATATGAGTTGATATATGACTCTTCTGCAATTAAAAAAGTTTGCTAGGAAATGGGTTGTTAATACTTTAGTTTTAACCCGCCCACTTTTATAATATATGGTATCATGTATGTTTTATAATATATGGTATCACTATGATTCTATATATCAATTGCCATTTAATAATCACTTCAAACAAACATCTGACGTAAGCCCATCAGTTTTTTCCTACACTGAGAAGACGATTCGATTAAACATAACAAATTATATTTCATATGAGCAATTAAATACTCATTTCAGTCAATCATAAAATTATTTATAACTATTTGTTAAAGTTAAAATATGTTTGGCTCAAATAAATATTTGATTGCTCTATGCACATTGCATACACATTTGCATTTTTGTATACAATCATATCATTTTCTCAGTGTAGTATTGTATTAAGACTCATACATTCTTATGCCAGGTTTCATTACATTTCTATTAAAGAATGCTTTTAAAATTTGACTTTTTAAAAGACAGAGAAGTTTTGAGGGAAGAGTTTTGAACCCAGCAATTTTGGCATAACAACGATTGCAATTCTTTGGAATTCTACAAAGATGTCGTTTGTGGACTTGAAACTTACTCAAAAATAGGCCAGGCCAACTCTTTGACCAACTCGAAAAAGTGGTCACCAATGGAAACTGGTAATGGTAACTAGACGCATTGATTTAAAAAAGAAAAACAATTTGCAGAGTGATTAATGAGATTGGCAAAACAAAGTATATGCTGTCCACAAACAGGGAGACGCGGTGTATTGGATCCTTTGTTACTGCGAACAACTATACTTTCGAAGTTGTCAAGGAATTCACCTATCTTGGCACCGCCGTGAACACTCAAAACGATGTCAGCCTGGAGATAAAGCGAAGACTAACTCTTGCTAATAGGTGTTACTATGGTCTCAGTAAGCAATTGAGTAGTAGAGACCTCTCTCGCCCGACAAAACTGACACTCTACAAGACGCTCATCTTACCCGTGCTACTTTACTGCGCAGAAGCATGGGTTGTGTCGCAGACTGATGCAGCCACGCTTGGGGTGTTTGAGAGAAAAATTCTTCGCAAAATCTTCGGTCCTGTTCACGTCGGCGACGACTACCGTATTCGAATGAACCACGAACTGTACGAGCTCTACGCTGACATTGACATAGTCAAACGCATCACTATCCAACGTCTGCGCTGGCTGGGACATGTTGTGCGTATGGACGAAGGAGCTCCGGCGAAAAAGGTGTTTGATACGGAAGCCGCTGGGCGACGACGAAGAGGAAGACCATGCCTCCGATGGAGAGACCAAGCCGAGGAAACCCTATCCACGCTTGGTGTGAATGATTGGAGAAGGCGCGCGCGAAGCAGAGGCGCCTGGAGAGAGCGTTTGAGGTCGGCCGTAACCCGGTAACGGGTTGTTATGGCCACCCAAGTAAGTAAGTAAGATTAATGAGATTATCAGAACATATGCTTTGAAACTTCGAAAATAAATATAGTTCTTAAATAATTTACCACAAACATAAATAAATAAATAATTAACAAAAAAAAAACAAATTTTCAAGAATTTTTATATTTTTAGAGATAGAAAATATTAACTCTTTTATCAACATAAATTTTTACAGAGATTTTTTGTCTTATGCCGAAAAGATTTATGATCAACCATCAATATAGTAACATGAAAAAAAATCAACAAAATCGGAGACTTTATTTCATTATGACAAAAAAATACTCCATAAATAGCACAAATGCACTACTCTATTTTTTCCCATTAAAAATAGCAAGTTTATTCTAATTAGATTGACGCAGCAGCATTTAGTTCACTGAGTACATTTGCAGCTGCTTCATAATTAAAGTAGTGAAAACTTTCACACGAAGACGCAAAAGATAGCAAGCTCGAGCTCATTAACATTTAATGCCGCTGAAAGTCATGGCCATGGTATGTGACAACCCACAACAGCCCCTAACTGACTGACTGACTACATTACACCAACTATTAGCAGCTGTCAAAGTAAACGAAAACCGCATGAAACTTACAACAACAACAAAGAGATAAAGTTGCAAACTGCTGTGTAAAATGTGACATGTTGCAATTCCTTAATATTCTGACTGACTGATTTTGCATTTATTAAGTTTTAATGAAATATAACATGCCCAACATGCATACAAACATAACAGACACATACATATGTGGTAATGTGTTTGTAAGTAAAATATTACATAATTTATAACTGTAATTAATGTTGATTGCTTTATTAGAATTTCAAATGAAATTCTTGAAATTCCCCCTTTGCAGTTGAACACCAGGCGTTCATAACTTAGATATCTTTCTATTTCCAGCTCCAGACTTTTCTTTCTCAGCAGTCAGCAGCAGTAGGTTGGAAAAGCACTGCTGTTTTGTTTCATTTAATATGAAACAGTTTTCTTATGAATTGCAATATTTTATGGCATTTTTAACATTTTTCTGCATGAAGTCATGCATTTTTCATTGTAAATGTTTTCAAAGCCATTTGTTTGTTGACATTTTTTCTCTTCTACAGCAAGTTATCGCTTGCATTGTTTAAATTTAATTACTGGCGCTTAACAAAGATATGGCACATTTTTTTTGCAGTGCTATGGAAAATTGTATTTTTCATTATTTGACATTTGTTTGAGTCGTTGTCAGTAAAATACTCTTGTTGATAGCGTGCTTGAGTGCAATAAAGTCTTTGGAATTTCTTTTAATATATATAGTTTCCTGATAAAAATATAGGTAAGTATATCATATTGTTATTTTAATAATATTTTATTCAATGTGACCTTGTGATGAATCAACAAATCAATTATTTTCAAGTCTTTAAATAAACCAGTGCAGAAACTATATAATGCTGAGGTTAACAAACATGCAGTTGATTTATTGCATGCCACACCATACCAAAATTCTTTCACGTAGTCACAAAATTTTGGAAAACTTTGCACATAAGCTCTTTTTATGAAATAACTGAAAACAACAAAAATGCTTTACAGCTACATTCTATTTCAATCGCTTAAGTCACCACAGTATTAATTAACATGATCAGAGCAAAAGTTGTTCAAATAAAATATTAAATTAATGTTAAACTGGTAAAAAAAGTTAAGCGCAAAAATTGCAACAAATATGGGTTAGAGCGGAAAAGTAAAAACAAATAATTGAGTACAAAAACGAGTTATATTCATTACAAATCGTTTTTGTAATGAATACAATGTTAACTCATTTTTGCTCTAATATTTTTTTGGTCCTACTAATTCTTTGATAAGATTATTTTTTTGCTATTTTTCAGAAACTATCAATTATTCAGTGAATTAACGATGTTTTTAAATAAATAAGTATAAAAACTTGATAAATAAATTACATTAATTTTTTGGGGTTTTCACCTGGTTTTTCGTCAAAATAAAATATGAATGTTACAACTTTAAAGTTTAAATACATTGTAAGAATATTGCTCAACTTGAAAAATTTTAAAAATTTTGAGAAATTCCAAAAATGTTGATTAAGCTTAGAAATGTTGAATGAGTCGAAAAGTTTGGATTAGATGGAAGTTTTTTTAAAATTTTAAATAAATTGAAAAATTTTCAAAAATAATAGAAAAGTCGAAAATTTTTGTTTTGTTGAAAAGTGTTGGAAAATTTTCTCAAATTCGAAAAAAATTAAGAAAATTGAAAAATGTGGAAAATTTTGAAAAGTTGATATGTGTTGGAAAATTTTTTAAAGTCGACATTTATTGAAAAATGTCGAAAAATATTAAATTCGAAAATTTTTGTTGCGTGGAAAAGTATTTGGAAATTATCTTTAACTCTTGGATCTTTTTCTATCTAATTTTTAACTATTTTTACTATTTCTCTTTTCTAATTTTATTCATTATTTAGAGTTATTATTCACATTTTCTAGTATTTAATATTTTAAAATTATTAATCATATATATGTAATTTCTTAAATTTTTGTCTAGAATATATAGTTTGATGTACTATAAAAGGTTAAGCCTTATTGTACTTTGATTTTTTTTACATAAATGCAATAAACTCGAAAAAAAGTTGAGAAAGTTTCAAAATATTAAAAAATATGGAAAATTTTTGATAAGTTGATAACTGTTGGAAAAAGTCCAAAAAATTGAAAAAAATTCGAAAGATATTGAAGTTGAGAATTTTTGACATGTCGAAAGAATTTAAAAATTTTCTCAAACTCAAAAAAAAGTTGAAAAAGTTGAAAAATGTGGGAAACTTTGAAAAGTTGTTAATTTTTGGAAAATTATCTAAATGTTAAAATAAATGAAAAAAATCAAAATTTATTACAGAAGTCGAGAATGTTAGTTGAGTCAAAGAATGTTGGAATATTACTTAAAATCAAAAAAAAATCTGTTAAATTTTTGATAGTTAATAAGTGTTGAAAAATTATCTTAAAATCGAAAAAATTTTAAAAAATTCGAATAAAATTAAAAAGTCTAAGATTTTTGTTGAGTCGAGAAGAGTTGAAAAATGTTCTCAAAGTTGAAACAATTGAAAAATTTGGAAAATTTTCTAAAAGTTGAAATATATTGAAAAATGTCGAAAAATATTAAAGTCGAAGAAAATTTTTGGTGATTCGAAAAATGTTTGAAATTTTCTAATTGTCGTAATAAATTGAAAAATATTGAAACGTGTTGAAATTTGTTGATAAGTCGCTAGGAATTGGAAAATTCTCTAAAAGTTGGCGAAATACGAATGAAGTCGAAATGTTTTGTTGAGTTGATAAGTGTTGGAAAGTTTGCTAAAAGTCGAAATGTATTGAAAAAAATCAAGATATGTTAAAGTCGAACATTTTTGTTTTATCGAAAAGTGTTCGAACATTTCTTAAAAGTCGAAAAAGAATTTTAAAAAAGTTGAAAAACATTGAAATGTGTGGAAAATATTTGATAAGTCGAGATGTGGTGAGAAATTTTGTTGGTATTCGAAAAAGGCTTAACAAATTTAAAAATATTAATACTTATTAGTGTATCTTAAAAAAGTCAAAAAAGAAGAAGTCGAGAATTTTTTGAAAGATCGAAAACAGTTAAAAAGGTAAAAAAAAATCTTTGAAAAAGCCGTAGTGTTGAAAAAATATTTAAAATGTAACAACGTGTAACAGCACTCGCCGCAAACCAATTCACGCTAGCATAGATATTCTTTCATAACCGCGAATAAGTTCACACGTCAATACTGCCGTACTAATCGAAAAGGGCGTATCTCAAAAAAAAATATCCGAGATTCTTATGCCATCGGATAGCTTAAGAAATTACGCGTCTAATGCAATGTTCCAAATGCAGATATCTTAGTTTAATCATATACAAAATCTACTAAGAAAATTTCCTCTATCTCAATTTTACAGGTATTTCAACATATTGACATAAACAAAACATCAATTACTCGAAATGTATTTTTTGAGAGACGTTTTTTTCGCTCAGTACGGCAGAATAGATAAATAGAGAATCTCAAAAAACTGAAATTCTAACAACGAAATTCTTATGATTTAATTTATGTAATTTATATTTAAATGCGAAAAATTCTTATTTTTGGGGGATCAACAAAACAATTTGTCGCACGTTCAAAAATGTGATTCAGAAAGTTGTAATTGCAGCTAGTGAATACTCGCATTAGCAGAGCAAAAAAAAATGCAATTTAAACTGCGTCTCGTTTTGTAAACACAATCAATTACATTCACTGCGTGAAATTGAAAAATTTTTAGCAATCGTCAGATCGCCAAAAATAAAAAGAAACCCAAACAAAACGCATTCGTAAGAAACAAAGCGTACGAGTATCTTGACAAAGTTCAGCAGTTGCCACTATTTTTGTTGGCAAAAAGAACGTCGCCAGCTAGTTGTTGTTCTTGGCACCAAATGGCAAAAGTTTTTGGTTAGTTGCTTACAAAAACAAATTCGATACAATACGTTGAAAAAGTTTTAAAAACAAAATCTAAGGAATAGTCAAAAAAAAACTAACAAAAATAAATTGATAATAAAAACATCTCGAAACTTTTTCTTCAAACTGCATTTCCGGTAAAAAAAAATGAAAAAAACTGAAAACAAAAATGCCGCAAAGTGCTTGAAGGGGATAGAATCCGAGGTGCACACATTTTATTTTTATGTAGTACTTACATTCATATTATTTTAAAATACTGTCGGAATAAATAAATAAATTGACTATTTTTTTGAAATATAAAAAGAAAAAATCGGCAAAAATATTTGAATTGCGATTTGTTATTTGTTGTTGATTTATAAAATGCAACAGAATTTAACAGAAAAGTTACATCTAAATATTAATATTGGGCGTTAGAATTGACACTTTGACAAAAGTGTAGCAAACGAACGGCAAACAAGTTTGTTTCGCCTATGTTTACAAGTTTATTAACGCCTATGTCTTAACTATAACTTAATTTTTCTATTGATCTAAAAGGCACAAACACAAAAAGATTCTCTAAGGCTTTTGCAAAATATAAATTTGAGCAAATATTAAAGATTTTTAAGCCATTTTCGATATGTTCTGAACCTCCAAAGATTATTTATATGACTCTAGCTAAAATTTTTGATGATGTACAATAGCTATAGAATAGTGACGTATGGAGATTCCTATCAGTGAGATTTAGACACACTGGAACCTCTAATTTTGTTTGAATAAATAAACGAGTATTGTTTCTACATTGTACTCTTCTAGGTGGGTTGTGGTTAAAATTCTGAAAATTTCAAAAAAATGTGTCGGAAATAGGAGGTAGGGGGTAGGTTTGCTTGGACGAAATGTAGGGGATGAAATGTTAGAAAGAATCGGTATCACATTTTACACCTATATGGGTAGCTTGGGGGCGTTGAGAGCCTTAGGAACCAATTTTATGAAAATATACACAGTGTATTTTTGAAAAATGTGGTGTCTGGAATTTTAATGGCCTTACCCCAATCCCATTTTTTTTTAACTTTGCCTTCGATACGGTGTCATTTAATTTAAGAAATTTTGTGGAATTGTTAAGGTGTTTCTTATGAAATAATATACCTGAATTGTTTATGTACCTAATTTTTCGATACTATTCGACAGTTTTCGAGCTATATTGAATTTTTCGAAACTTTGTAGTAGGTACTAATTAATTTCTATATGGTTTTGTACTTCACTTAATTAGTCTAGGAAAAATTCCTTATTTTTTTTAAATTTTTTTATTTGATTTTATCTCATTAAAATTGTCAGAGAGACGATAAAGTTTAATAGATATTCAGTGATTCACAACAGTGCAACAGTGAATTTTAACATTTAGCATCTCAAAAAGTTTAATATCCGGATATGAATGTAAAGTGAATGCACATTTAATGTGTTGTTTAATAATTATTACTTTTCCGTTTTGTAAAAACTTATTAGCTTTTTATAAAAATATTTTAATTTAAGCCTCGTTTTCCAATGCTTCTTGGAAAAATTTCTATAAATATTGTTAGCAAGTATTTAATAGTCACAGTTGTGGTAAATCTTATGGGGCTTTTTATTACGTGTATCGAAGATAATATTTCAAAACTCGACACGACAGTGCTAAAAATATTTGATCATACATTCGGTATGAAAAATACGGGCGTTTGTACTCTTGAGTGTGTCACTTTTTATATAAGCAAAATTTTAAAACGATGTATTCGGGGACATATTAAAATACGTTTAAAAACTAAATAAAATATGGAATTTAGTGGAATTGCAGAGGCACGAATAGTGCTACCGCGCCTCTTCTACAAAACCAAAAAAACCTTTTTACTAAAAACTTAAAGCTTTAGAGCGCATCAATTTAGATGTACTTAGTAAATACTGTAAGCTGAGCTGAGTAGATATAGCAAGAAAGTGAAAAAATCGAAAATTATAAAGAATTCTGGAAGTCGAAATATGTTAAAATATAATGTATTAACAACTAAGTAACTGTCATACTTATAAAACATTTTTTATCTCAATGATTTGTAACATATTTGAAATGTATTTTAAGTACTATAATTTTTACTATGAAATTAGTTTTAAAAAATGTACAAAATAAGTTTTACAGATGAAAATATATCCTAACATGTTCTTTAGCGGCTCCAGCTATATGTTTACTCAAATGAAAAATTTATTCATAATTTCACTGAGATATTTTTGCACAATAACTTAAGTTAACAACTGAAGTAGTACAATAAGTAATGCATGTTCGACTCTTCTAGTCAAGATATATAAAATATAGTGTTTGTTAAAAGTTTATGAACCTCTTAGAACTGTTTCTTGTTTTTTTATAAAAAAGCTTGAAAAAGATCGTATTAAATTTCATTTTTTTTAAGTCATTTTTCTATACTTTTTTGTATCAAAAACTCACGTGCCATCTACGCCTTTTCTCAAAATTCACATTAACAAAAGTGCGCTCTACAGTGCAATGTCATTATATATTATGCATAAGTAAGTTTTGCATGGAATACCCCAAAATATTGACTTGCTAAACTTGAACTCAAAAGTGTCTATAGAAAATTATATTTTTTATTAAATTCATAAGACAAAAAAAATTTTCAATTTTATGGGCAAAAACTAGGCATTATAACTCATATACTTATTATTATTCCTAGATTGGGTAACTATGGCGGCAAATTTAGGTTCAGCATATCCAAAATAATAAGTTTACCAAGTTTTTATGTTTTTGTACTTTGCGAACTTATGTAATTGATAATTTTTTACATATTTTTTCATTACCAGTGCGGTATTTGCCTTTTCATGACTAATATCGATTGGCAGACCGAAGCTACATTGGAACAACCGATTAGAGTGACTTTGATAAGACAAAAAATGTTAAATGATAAGAGAATTAATTTTTTGTATCGAAAAACAATGACTCATAACTTTTCTTGGCCATTAAATATGGCTGCAAAATCGTCAAAAACAATAATACAAAACCCCGCAAATCTTAAATTTTACTTTGCTTAATGAAAGTTACATAGTGTTTTTTGCTCAGAAATTACTCATTAAGTTTTTGGATTGAAATTTCCTAACAAAAAAATCATTTTTCAGAAAAAAATTACGTGACAACGCTGTCGTTAAAGCTGCACTTATATCACAATTTGATGCTTTTGGATCTTTTAATCGCATATGCAATTGAAACAGATGATGCAGTTAAAGAAGGTAATGAGGTGAATTGAATGATGTTGTCGAAAAACGACGGAATAATCATACCATATTGTGACATCTTTTATCTCAAAAGATAATCGGATTCAGCCGAAAAAGCCGTTCAGAAGGATTATGTCAATTGTATTAAGCAAAAATTTTCAGAGCTCTATTGCCCTACAGCAACAAAGTTGGGAGATTTTCCAAACTTTATTTCATTTTCACCATAATTTTTTTTTTATTTTTTTTTTTTTAGTTGATTTAAAGCCTTAAGCCAAATAGCTTAGAAGGTTAATATTTGTAGTAGCTAAATAAACTTGACTTTATTATTATAAATTTTTTTGTAGGGGAGGGTGGGGCTAAACCGGACGCGGGGCTAAACCGGACAGTCGCGATTAATCAAAAACTACTTTAAATATCGGAACGGCCATATGCGCGATGAACGCACCATCTCATAAGCTACTAACTTCCGAAGTGTCGATGATATTTCATAATTCAGTTTAGCGTCAGTCGTCGAAGAGTGCAGACACATGTATTTTTTCGCATAAAGTAAACATTTTTTTTTTCAAAATTTTTGGATTGTGAAATTAATATACAAGTGCGCAGAATATTCAGTGAGTGTTTTTAGGTAATTAAGATGTGCTGAATCGAATGGTGTTAGTGGTTTTTATGATCAAATATTTTTCATCAATGTTTTTAGATCGAGTTAAAAAAATGACACGATGGGGCTAAACCGGACACTTTTTGGTGGGGCTAAACCGGACACCTTATTTGTCATTTTAAACTAGTGCTTGTTATTCATAAACTTTTCTGAAGCATATTGAAAGTTTGTACGACATAACTAAAGCACAATAAACATTGATATTAATTATTTTAAGTTATTCCCAGCAAATGGTGCGTAATTACAAACGTAAAATGCCTGCAGTCGATAAGGAAAAAATTAAATTAGCTGTTATTTCGGTGATTCGTGATAAAACGTCGATTCGAGATGCATCGGAATTGCATGGTGTCAAGCGAGCAACATTGGCAGATTGGATCAAGAAAACCAGATGAAGATTTTGAATGAATTTCAATACTTTCCGATTTTCCGTTAAGTTTTCGTTGAAAAAAAATATTCTCATTTTTCTATCCAAAAATTTTTTCATTATCATTTTGCGTTTAGCACTTAAAATCAAAATTTTTTCAATCAAATACAATCTTTTCTTGTACGAAAAACATCGAAATACATCAATAAAGATTCAAAATAACATTTAAACATAATGTGGGTTCATGTTTGTTATTCATTTTGGTTTTGGCGCGACTGTCCGGATTAGCCCCACCCCCTGTCCGGTTAAGCCCCACTATTTTTGGCTTTTTCGATTTCGAGGTTGGTATAGTCTGAACGAGCTCACGCCAAACTGAATACATATTAACCCATCAAACGATATGCGATTTGTAGCTAAAGGATGTAGCTTTCGAATGATATATAACACCCCAGGTTTCGAATAATTTCTTTACATTATTTTTGCAAAAAGACAAAAAGTGTCCGGTTTAGCCCCACCTTCCCCTACTATTTTCAATTTTGACAAATTTTTCCAAAAAAAAAAGAAGAGAATACCAAATTTTCTTCGATTTTTTCTTAAAAATATTTGTTAACTATAATTTTTCCATTTATTTTGAGAAAAATTAAAATTTTCTTTCATAGCATTCACTTTATTGAGGGAAAAGTATTTTTTTTTTTTGCAGTTTTAAACAAATGCTGGAGTGGCTTGAATGTCAAGATTTTGAAGGTCGAGATTTAATGGATAGCGCGTATATTTGAGGCTTTGAAATACATAGAAGCTAAGGTTGATGACAATGCATAGTTATCAGCCTAAATTGTTAAAAAAAAATAATATCTGGTTATTTCCTCGAAAAGTATGCATCAAATTGAAAGATAGTTCCGACGAAAATTTCATAACAAATGTTAAGTTAAACATGACGTAGCTATTATTTTATCTGTGTCACATCCCATACCTCTTTTTATTACTCGTGTTATATTGCGGAACTTTTTTTAATTCAAATTTTCTGAAGCCTGCAAATAATCTACATTTTTCTTGTTAAGAAAAATAAAGAAAAAGTCACGAAATCAATTAAGAGCAAAAAAATATCGACTTTACAAAATCAAATATTAATATATCTGAAATGTTAAAAATCGAATTTTATAGCAATTTCTTTTGTATAACTGCTACTGTCAACATTTTTTCTGGTCGCGCTTATTTATTTATTTTA
Source organism: Tricholauxania praeusta (assembly GCA_949775025.1). NCBI lineage: Eukaryota > Metazoa > Arthropoda > Insecta > Diptera > Lauxaniidae > Tricholauxania > Tricholauxania praeusta. Next base: position 158,682,423 of record OX459029.1, read on the forward strand.
TTTAATGCCATGACTTTTGTTGCGTATTTTAATTAACTTTACATTACAAAAAGTATTTACTTTAAATTTTGATTTATATACTTATTTTCATACGTTTTAAATAGTAAAATTTTTGTATTTGCCTTTTCAATTTACATCTTTTGTGTTGCTGATAACGTAATTGACTGATAAGAGCGCCATCTTTCGATTGCTTTTCCTTGAAAGTTCAAATACGAGAAGTTCATGCCTTTAATTTACTTTGCGTATTATTTGTTGTGTATTTTTGAATTTATTTAAATTGTTTTTTTTTTAGAATTCTCCCACGAAGAGGGTTCAAAGCACCATTTGAATGACACAGCTTCATCGCTGAGTAATAAACAAAAAAAATATTCCGCTGGCCAGTCGCAGACAAAGTGTCGACTTCAATTTTGTGGTGTGTTGTACATTTGATACTCACAGCTGTAAGTATTTGTTTTTGCTTTGAGTACTTAATGCAAACTTTATAAAAAGTATATAATTTTGAACAAGATTTTGGTGTGAGATTTTTTTTTTATTGCTTGAGTGCACTGATTTATTTTGTTGTCAAAAGTATTTTCGCCATATGCATACCTTTCCTTTTATAGGTTACAAGTATGTCCATAAATTTGACTCGAACATGCAAAAATATTTAATGTCTATTTAAGTGAAACACAATTTTATGTCACAATTTGTGACCGTAAATTATGCAATAAATGTCGCCTGTTGCCATCACTTTTTTTGACTTAAATTTGTCATAAATTTTGTAATAAACACTTTTTAAATGATAATGTTGTTAATGATATCAAATATAAAAACGCATGTTTTCGTTTATTGTAAGTTAACTTTATGGAATTTGTAAAGTATTAATTTAAAAATCAATTTACTGCAGCTTAAGGTAACTAATATTGATACTTAAATCAATAATGGTCTGGGGCTGAGACTTAAGTGAACCCGGCGAAGTAAAATATATCGACTATGGGTTCCACAACGTAATATAACGAATCGGCTGATAAGCTTGCGAGAGAAGTAACTTTACTCAACAACATCGTTCTTAAGTCAAGTACCTTTGTTTGGTATTAGACGAATGAGATCTATGGATCAAAGTCTATAGCAGACAAATAGTGACTGAAGGCATTAGCAGTGCAGCCAAGATATTGGGAAAAAGGTATCAGATTCTTTAAGCTTAAAGCGGGCACAGTTAGAAATACCAAGGGCGATCTGGTTCTCGTCAACTTGATTCTTTAGGACGTCCTTTTCTGCGAGTTTTAGCTGTACATTCCGAATGGAGTACCTTCTTAGCCCGAGTATTGTTGTTCATTCCTTTCACACGATCTAAACAGCGCAGCCGCTACATATTTATGCATTTTACAACGTTCATGTCGGCGTACTGCTCATATTGCTCGAAATTCTATCTTAGGGGCCATCCATTAATTACGTGAGGTGTTTTTTTTCTAAATTCGGAGCCCCTCTCTTCCCTTGGTGAGATTTAGTGAGTTCTGACGGGACCCCCCTCCACCCTTCAGTTATAATTTTTAAATATAATCTACTATAATAATGCATACTCTTTGCATTAAAAAGTTGACGTGACATTTTCATTGATCTCCCTCTCACTTGGTGAGATTTTGCAGGTCCTTTCCCACCCTATTTTGAATCACGTAATTAATAGATGCTCCTTTATGCGGTATGCGTCGCACATGCAAATTGAACCATAGATTTTGCAAAAAAAATTCTCTCGAAAGCTCTCAATATCTTCTCCAGTCCATACTTCAGCGCCGTACAACAGAACGTGGAGTATGAGCGATTTGTAAGACAGTGGTGGGCATGGAAATCTAACAAAAGGGCGAAACAACAACATCAAGCAACAACAACAAAATTTTAGAGTTTTTTTTTACTTTCATTTCCAAATTCGTCAACTGCACAAAAAAAACCAAATTCCACTACGAACGAAAACAAATGCTACATTCATCAAGACACAATGCGGCGCTGCGCTAATCCCTTTGTGTGTTGTTTATGTTTTAATTTCTGCGAATTTTGTTTCGTTTGCTTATGCGTCGAATAACGGATCGGGCAATGAGGGCGGATAGGGACACTACGTGCCCACCACTGTTGTAAAGCGTTGGTTTTGCTCGTCGAGGGAGAGAGTTCTACTTTTCAATTGCTTATTGAGATCAAAGTAACACCTCTTTGCAAGAGTTACTCATCGCTTGATCTCCAGGCTGACATTATTGGTGTTAATACTGCATCGAAGGTAGACAAAACCATATCAAATGCGTAGTTGTCGATAGTATCGTGTTGCCCAAGACGCTGGGACTACCAGATTATTTTCACTACATATTTGGTCGGACGCTCATCTGTAAAAATAAAATGTTGTCTACCGCCTGAAGCTTTATTTTTGTAATACCTTTTTTAAGAAAAAAATGATATGTGTCGAAAATTATTTTTGATCATCGTTGTTCAAACATTTTGATAAAAATTTGGACAGCATTAGCACTTCTTTAATTTAAACATAATTTTTCGCAATTTTAAAGATTTTGCGAACCTATCAATATTGTCGACCTTTTCATTGTTTTTTCAAATTTTAATTATTGCTCAACTTTTTCTATATTTTCCAACCTATTCTACTTTTTCTATATTATTCAACCTTTTCAAAAAATTTCAGTTTTTACAACATTTTTTGACTTTCTCAACATTTTTCGGCCCTATCAGAATATATTTATATGAATTTTTCAACATTGTAAATTTGGGTCGTAATTTCCAAATGCCGAAGAAAGAACATGACGAAAATTATTCATCAAATGATTCCTTAGCAATGCTAAAAATTTATAAAATTTCAAAGGTTCGAAACTTTATGCAGAAATATAAATAATAAGATAGAATTGTGATTTTTGAATATTCGGTTGCATTAAGCTTACGATTTATACCAACGATTATCTATCTTAATACTGTAAATAGAATTAGAGGTCACTTAGAATCTACATAATATCAGAGGATAAAATTTGTGTTTGGATAAGACCAACATTAAAATAAGTTAATTTTTATACAAAATGGTTAGTGATTTCTTTCGAAATATTGCGTTGTCATCTAGCCTCAAAAACTAGTTTTCAAAATTTTTCCACTTTTTCAACATTTTTCCATTTTTTCAACATTTTTTCAACATTTTTCTACTTTTACAATATTTCTTATATCAAATATGAAAACATCATTTAGTTTGCATATCACACAAAGATAATCTTTTTTAAAAAGATAATCAAATCAAGTGCATTTGATTTTAGATTTTTTTGCTTAGCAACACTTTTGTAAATTTTCTCACATTAAAATGAGGAAGTGCTGAGGAAGTATAATTTCTTCAATTTAAATGTCATCAATTTAAAAAATTGCCATGCAAAAAAAAACAAACCAAGCAATCAATATGAAATTCAAATAAATCGTGTCGTTGAACTTTTTTTGCTTCATCTCCATCTTATGCTCGTGCACCCATGTGCTGTAATTTCAATTTGTTCAATCCAGATAAAGTATCTATAAAAATTAACTACCAATTATGGCAAACTCAGATGATTTGATTTATGACAGCGCTGGCGTAGAAGCGGAACACGTGATTAAACGGAACACAACAAATTCGTCGGGCGATTGTTGTTTTTGTAATTGAATTATCAATAACAACATCAATAAATAATTTCAATAATTCGCATCGTACGGTTGCAATGAAATTGAATCATTGAATGAAATAAGCAAATAAATGAATGAATGAACTTTAACGCTAAGATTTGAAACAGATTCAATAACAACAACAACAACAACAAACAACAAGGTTTAATTTGCGGTTTCAGTTTTGATTTCATATCAATCAAAATTGTTAAGGCTGCAGCCGAGCAGAGAGCATTGAGACGCACTGGCATCGTACTGAATAACTAAGATATATGTTTCATGGGAATATTCAAACGCAGCTCAAATAAAAAGTTTTTAGCAACTTATTTTCAGTGTAGGGAAAAATTTGTTCAAAGGTGAAACTCAGGTGGAGATGTTTGATGCTCACACTGTTGGTTGTTTATAGAGGTCGAAAACAGTTTTTTGATCCATTTTGACAATGTCTGGTTAGTTCTACATCGTGAACTTAGCTGCTAATTTGTCATAAAATCTTCTACAAGATCTGTTAGCCAAAATAATTTCTAAGCTTTATCTGATATTGTCAAAACCGTCCTAAAAGTATGCTTTAATTTGAACAAAATACTAAAGTTTTAGAAAAACAAGAAACATCGTTTTCATTCACGATATAATAATATTTAATCAAGTTGCTTTGCTTTGTAATTTCTCTAAAAAAACACAAAAAAAGAGCGAAATATTTAACAAAATATGGGTTAGATTAATGAAAAGGCGTGGCAATTTTCATTAAAACAAAACTAAAAAAATCGCTTCATCTTGAACGTTTGAAAAATTAGTAAAGAAAGTGGAAACATCAAAATAAATCACTGAGCAAAAATATGCGAGATTTTTAAAGTGTACTTTGGAATGAAGTGTTTTCTCACAAGATCACCCTGTTTTTTTAGCAAATGGCGATCCAAGACTGAAATTTTGTGATATTTTAAACTCAACAGGAAAAAACAAAAATACAATGATTTATTTGTTGTTTTAATTATCAACTAGATAAAAATAAATACAACAAAATATCAATTATTTGTATTTTGTACCTACATACATTAGAATAACAATTTTTTGATATGGTATTTCCGTTGCATTTTACTGTCATTAATTAATACAATAATTATTGTTAATTCATTTCATTGCAATATCTATCATAGCACAAATCGGTAAAATATTTTTCTCAAAAATAATTTTATTGTTTTGATAGATTTCCTGCAACTGACTCTTATAACCCCTCATTCAAAATAACTATCATTAAAAATATTGAAAAAACAGACCAAGAAATTTTGTTGCTTTAAGGCAAATAAACTGATCTGAATGAAAATTTGGCATACTAAAGAGGCTTTAATCGCTTGGAAATTTCCAGAAATTTGCTGAAAAAAATGCCACTATACATAAAAACTCTAAGGAATCCAAAGCTGTGATGACATTTTCTGTACATTTGTACTTTTTCAGTACATTTCGTCGTGAAAAATCGTCGTCAGTATATCGTCGACAAGTTTTTAGTACATTGGGTACATTTAGCGACTTTTCAGTACATTTTCGGTACATTTACATACATTTGGACTATTTCGAATAATTACCATTTTATATTGAATTTAGCTGAAATATGTCTAGAAACGTGGAGTAAAGTTTACTGAATATTAAAATCTTTATTGAATTTTCGAAATCTTACGTTACATTCACCATCTAAAAGGGACATCTTAGATCTCGATTCAGTATATTTTTACAAAACCCAAACCTGTGTCAAAATTTTGAGACCTCAATTATTTGAGAAATCATGATCAAAAATATCATATTTCTAAAATTTTATTTGGTCACATTATAACCGTTTCCTGAACATTTCGATTATGATCAGGATGCTCATTTTATTTTTGCAAATTAGGCGGATTCTGACACATTTATTAAAAAATAAACAAATTTGTATTTAACTGATCCTGATTCTGGAATATGTACATAACATTTTCTAGTTCTCCATATAAACACCTCGCTTATATTTATTTTTTATAAAATGAAAATAAATTCAAGCAAATTTTAGCGTTTTTCTCAAATTCACACAAAATATTGAACTTGATAGCATGGAAATGCACATTGCATTTGCTTCAATTTGCTTTGAGTGCGTTTCAATTTGTCGCTGTGGTTTGCATTACTTCCACAGGCGCTTATCTACACTGCACTGTTAAACATGTTAATTGATCCATTTTGCGAATGGGTGGCAGTAAATGCACTGACCGGCATACAGACAGACAGATCAAAGTAAACAGGTGAAGTGATGCTTCATTTGCTAATGCTGTTGTTATTATTGTTTCAGTTGTTTATGCATAAATAATTGGCATTAAGTTGCAAAATGCGATTTCACATTTTGACAGTTAAATGCAGCTGCTAAATCTAATGACACATAACAGCAACCTAATTAAAATTTTCGACAAAATCTTAAGGCTTTTTAGAATATAACCCTTATATTTAGGCAAAACCATGGCTATAAATTTAACATAAAAGTTTGCTATATAACGTTGTTACTAATTTCGGTTAACATAAAAAAAAAGTTCTTTCAAAATTAAATATTTTTCAAACTTTTGAAAATGGTTTTGCCACAACGACCCCACAAGTTGGTGCAGCATTTTTTCTCTGCAAAAAAAAATTCTTGTTTGCACTACTTGTAATCAAAAAGTTTGTCGTTTTCAATTAGTTTTGAGTTTTGACTCCAGGGTGTAATCACAAGTGAGCAAATTTGACAGCTGACCGCTCACAAAAGAAACACACAACAAAAAAACACCTGCATATAGTTGACATGCACACAGAGGCACAAGCAGTTACATATGTATATGTGTATGTGTGAGGTTGCATTTAGGGCGTGCACAAAAAAAAAATAAGCCAAATAAACGAAACCTGAACGTAAACTTTTTCTAAGAAGAAACTTCAAAAAATGGGATATAAAAATGCATCAAAATAAAAGTCTGAAAACAGCAATAGAAATTTTTAAAGCTATCAGCTAGTTTTTGGGTTGAAAATCGTTAAGGGTATTCATAATTTCTACCATTTCATCTTATTTTAAGAAGTGCATATTTGATTATAAGTTAAAAATGTTGCTAGCAAGTTTTATTATACGAATATAAGGACTGTCCCAGAAAAAACTAGCGGTTTTATTTTGTTTGATAATGCTCTACCTAATAATCTTATAGGCCAAAAAAGACACAATATTTGTTCTATATAAATTGATGTTTAATATGATGTATAACACTTGGTGATAGCACTTTTAACGACGAAGATGTCGAGCAAGCAACAAAAAGCCCTTGTACACATACCTGCAAAATCCAGAATTAAAATATTCAGCTATAGCAAAAATATTTGGTGCATAAGGTGAAAATGTCTTGATGGTTATTTCTAATTATAGGAAAAAAGGTTTTGGCAGAAAACCAGAATTTTCTAACACAAAGGTAGTGGCGAAGGTGAAGGGTCATTTTAAGCAGAATCCCAGCACATCAGTATGAGATATGGCGGCTAGAGCAGGTACATGAAAATCTACTGTACAAAGGATAAAGGAAAAAAGTAAGCTGAAGACATATAGAGTTGAAAAAGTATCAGACCGTTCTGATGAAAAGCAGTTGATGGCTCAGATACGAGCCCGAAAATTGTATGAAAGGTACTTGACTAAATTTTATTGCTGCATTATGGACGACGGAACTTACGTCAAAGCAGATTTTAAGCCGCTACCTGGGCATAAATATTATACGTCACCGAAGAAGGGACATATGCCTAGAAAATTCAAAGAGAAAATAATTTCGAAATTTAAGAAACAATATATAGTTAGGCAGATCACATGTTCCTATGGCCTCAGAAGAAGCTTCTATGCAAGGTACAATCAATTCAAAAGTTTATATAGACGAGTGCTTCGAAAAACGTGCTCTACCATTTATTCGTACAGTGATGTTCTGGCCCGATTTAGCAACCTCTCATTACTCTAAAGCTTCGATGCAATGGTATCAAAGTAAAAAGATCAATTTTGTTCCAAAAATAACAAATCCGCCCAACTGCCCAGAGCTTCGCCGAATCGAGAGATATTGGGCTCTAATGAAAAGAGATCTTCGAAAGAGTGGTAAGAACACAAAAAACTTACAAGACTTCACACTTAAGTAGAAAAGATAGTTCCGTACTGTCGATGAAACGCCTGTAAAAATTTTATAAAGGGCTATAAGAAAAAAATAAAAAATTTTTATATAAAAAAAATTGTTAATTAGAATTCAGTTATTTATATTCTGAGCACTAACCATTATTAATGAAAAATGAAAACAGACCAAAAAGCTTATTGAGTCATTTTTTATAACTGAAAAACAAACCGCAAGTTTTTTCTGGGACACTCCTTATATATTTTGAATTTTAGCAATATCTAATTCTTCACTCAAAAATCGTTAGTTAAAGCAAAATCCTGTAGCTCGAAGCTCTTTCAGCTCTTACAAAAATAACAAAAAATTAACCAGCGAGGTGCCAGGTTTCTTTCCTGCTACAATTCATATGGAAAAAACGAATGGCAGACTTTTTTAACGTTTTAGTAACAACGTTGTTTTTTCATATGATGATTAAGGAATTGTATTTTTGTGAAAAATCGTTATGTGTTAATGTCGACACTTTCAAAATTAATCGACCCACTTGAAAGTCAATATTTTCAGTTTCATACATCATTTTACATATCCTGTATCCGATGAAATACCCATTAATTGAAAACTACAACAAGAAACAAATCATGAAAACAGAAATTGAAAGCAGATACTGTGGCTTCTAATCAAAACATTTCCAGGCTTTCTATTCTGTAAAAGATCTCCATTAAAGCAACTGTTCTGACCGTGCTAACAGGCCTGCTGTTGGCTTGTTTAAGGTCGGTGCTTGAACTATTGCAACCCTAATGAGTTGCTTGCTATGTACAGTGGGTGTTGCTGTTTGTTATAAAGAATAAACTGTTTCAGCTAAATCAAATGCAACAACTTATGAGTACCCATAATAAATGTAGTTTTTTTGGCAAATTTTGTCTAACTGCACTCATACAGTGAGCAGTGCAGCGCGGCCAATGTGAAGGTTTATCGATTTTTGAAAATACAAAGGTGAAACTTTTATTAAAAAATGCACAACTGCACACGTGTGTCTATATGTGTGTGTGTGAGAAAAGTTACATACATATTTATACTTGTATATGATAGTGTTTTCATAAGTATTAGTGATTTTTGTGTTTGTGTTTACGGTGTAAAGAATAACAGCAACCTTTTGCCGTTGACTTTCGTGCGGTTATAAAATGCTTTGGGCCACTTGAGCGCCATGCGATGCGGTACACATGGACAGACAGAACAGACAGACAACACAGCGTTCGTTGTACTTTAAAACGTTTTGAGTTTGCTGAGGATAATGCAATTGTTGTTGTTGTTGTTGCTCAGAAAAGATGAAAGAACAGCAGCAATGAAGGTGAGCACCGTTGCAATGCAATTTGTTGCCGTTTTATTTAAGGATATGAGCAGCATTTTGTTGCTTTTGTTGTTAGGCAGGTGCTTTTTCAAAAGTTTTTGGCGTTATGCCAAAAAGTTAAAAATTAATGAAGAGGAAAAAACAAAATCTATAGCATGAAATAGATTTAAAAAGAAAGAAAAACTAAAAAGAAAACACAAAAAAATTCGTTTGAAAATCAAAACACGTGCCCAGGTGCGCTGCACGAGTAGCAGAGAAATGTTGGCAAAAAACAAAAGTTTTTAAAGCAATTTAATAATTATTTTTTTATGAAAATTTTTAAAATATTTCTGAAATTTATGATTTAAATTTGTAAAGAACTTTTGATGTCAGTGATTTTTTTAGTAATTTGAGTAGCATACTGAACGGTGTCAAAGATATTTTTGCTCAAAATTTTGACATAAAAGAAAAATTTACCAAGTACACGTGGCAGCTAAACGCGTATGGTAAAAAGCTGATATTTTAAACAAATTCAATTTGTTCTAAAATGTTTATCAACATTTTTTTTTCGATAACATTAACCATATGGCTGTAATTTTATTAATATTATTTTTTATTTAATTTAAAATATAAACTTCATATATATAATTTTGATACCTTTTTATAAATTTTCCCATGAATATCACCCGTTCATGACAATAATCATAGCAGCAAAAAGAACTCATTTGAATTTATTAAAAATTTAAAAGTTGATAAACATAAGTAACTCATGAGAAAGAACTGTCACTTTGACAGTTGACAGCTGGCTAAATTAAATTGAAATTGCACCATATTTTCTTCGTCATCTACATTAATACAAAACGAAGGCAATAAAAATGTGCTAAATGAAAAAGATGAAGAAAATCCATAGCAACAGCATCCTTTTCTTTTACTATGAAAAGAGTTTTTAACTTTGACGACAGCAATTTCGTCATATAAGCCATCCAAAGGCAAAAGTGTTGATTATAATTTCAAATTCTCTTTAAAGGCATTGAAATGGTTTTTATATTTTTTTTTTTATTTTTTTTTCTATGCGGTTAAATAGAAAGAGATGACCTCGAAAATGAATTGGCCTTAGTAGTTGGGATTTTCTGATTCAGAAATGATAAAGTGCATTTTTTATCGCAAATACAGCAGATGAAGCGGACACTTCCAAGTAGGAAATATTAAACTTCGAATTGTGGGCTGCACATACTTGATTATTCTAGTAGTTATTATGAAAAAAAAAATTGTTTACATTTTGATTTTTTAAGACACTTCCTCACGCCCTAAGGATGTCTTATAAAGACGACCCCCAAGGAAAAAGCAAAAATTCTGAGAAGCGCACTTTCAATTTATGTTTTACATATCATACATATCTGCCAAGGTGCAGAAGCAGAGAAGGAATAAATATCGAATTGGAAAAAAATACATAAAATTCGAAATATAGTAGTTTGAAGAAGCACTACTAGGCAAACTTGAGGCCAAAGCCCTGTTATTCTTTTATTAAAAATTAATTTCAAGTTTCTTTGCTCTAATTCTTAGTTTTTTTTTTTACTTTTTTTTTTTTTAATTATTAATATTGAATTATTTATATTGATTTCAAACCTTAAAACATTACGTTTTTAATTATTGCAACAGTTGCAAAACTTTTCAAATGTACCTTTGAAAGAGTCATATATGACTCGGTTAAAATATGAGTTTGAATGTTTATCAAAAAAAACCGGCGGGTTGCACTCCGGAAGTGTCGACAGAAGTGAAAACAAATCGCTTAATGGCAAGTTAGTGTGTTAGTTGGTATGTGTGCGTTTTTTTTTTATATGGCAATGCAATGGAAGACAAAAACGGAATATGTATACAAATTTTACTCTCGCTCTCATTCTCAATTTGTCAACGCAACAACTCGGAATTTGAAAGAAACAAACATGTAAGCATAATAATCGTTGAATGAGAATGGAATGTGTCAGTTAGTGTGTCTGTTTTGCTTTTTGTCTTCCACTTGGAATATTTACTTAAGAGAAACAATAGAACATTCAAATTTTACTATCGCTCTCATTCATGACGGGGAATCCCGATGACGGTCGGTGTCGCGAGTTTATAATTTTTTCCTCAGCCGCACAACGTGCCATAAGAAGTTTTCATTTCTAAAATGTTTGGCATAAGCTTAACTGACTTGTAAATAAAATCAACCAATAAATTGTAAATTAAAATGCTAATGGCATATGTTGTCAATAGTTGTTTATTTGGCAACATTAAATAATTTTGAATTGTTTGTTCAATTGCAAAGTACAAGAACATTTACAAATTCAAGTTCAAATGCAATAAAACTGGCATAATGTCAACAAACTAAATGCGTCCACTGTACTTTGATGCTTTTAATCACTTATGTATGGACTTTGTTTCCAATACGTTGTGGTTAGCAGGCGCATTATTGCAAATTTTTTGAAATTTTTCTTTCATCTATTTTAAGAAATAAAGTTTTCAATACGGAAATTGCTTAAAGATAAATTCGCATTGACGTGGTTCTGTGGCAGATACTGATTGATTTAGTTAATAAATAAATATTAAATTTTTACTTTTATAGCACAGTGAATTAGCTAGAAACGTGATAAGACTATGATATTTTGAAAGAATGCACTTATGTTAATAGGATTTTTTTAAATAAATTTCATGAACATTTTTACTGAAATTCGATTTTTTCATAAACCATATTTTCAAAAAAAGTTCTTCAATATAAAATTTTTGCCAAATTTTGTCCAATTGTATAAAATACCAATTCAATGGTTAGCATAATTAAATCATGAAAATAAAATGATTTTGGTAAACTAAAAATACTCTTCATAAAAGTATTCAGTATCACGTTGTGTACCAAATTAAAACCTACAATAACTAGACTATTTTTAGTTTTGACCGAAAATAAAGTATTTCGCTTTGGTACGTACACACGTGCATGTCATTTTGGATCGACAATTGACCTAATTTTACAATTTTACATTTCAATTGAGTTCTGCCAAATTCTTTTATTTTTTAAGTAAAAATTTTTAAATTGCACTTAAAATTTAATGTACATATGTACCTTGGAATTTTCAGTATACTTTAAATTGAAATAATTTTTAAAAGATGAAATGAATGTGTGTTTATTTTTTATAAAGAGCAATACATGACCTTAGTTAAGAATTTTTGTACTCATAATACAGCATTATTATTTTACTGCATGGGCTTTTTGCATAAGATTAAGATATTATGGTAGGACTTAAAGAATGAAATTTAAGAGAATTTTTAATTCTAGGAGAGCTTCAGCTCCAGTAATTTTATTGCATTATAAAAAAATTGAGTATACCCTAGATCCGCAAATGTTTCTATGTTAATGTGGGCAGTTTATAAATGTAGGACGGTATTAGAATACAATGCCTTTTTGAACAAATTCCTTTCCAAAAATATGTACGAAAAATTACTTTAAGACTACATAAAAAAATAGAGTACAATTTGCAATATAAACTACGAAACACAGTTTCATCTGATCCCACGGTAAGGTATAGCACCATTGTTTCGCGGTGGCTTAGTTAATGTATAAAAATAAGTATTTTATGAGTATCACAACCCGCTTTACATATTAGACTGTCCCTTATCCCCAAAATATATTTTCTAGCTCAATACGGTATTTTAATGTTGTTAAAAGAATAAAGTTGTAGACCTAAATTATTTTTCTTAATTTTGTCCAGTATTATTTGTCTTCCAGCACTTAAAGTTTTTTATTTATTTATTTACTTGGAAACTGATAAACAGTTTCTTTGCATTGTGTTTTATGACGTTTATGAAGAAAAATTAATTATTTCAACTAAATATACAGATTTCACAATCAAATCTAGACTCATCATCAAGAACATACATGAAATGATATATTTTATGAAGATTGTAAAAAATTTAAGGTTTTTAGATAACGCGCGAAAATTACATTTTCAACATTTGAACGTTAAATATCAACAGAAGAATCAGTTTTCCGTTTCGAACTTAGCGACCTCCTTTTTTTAAGCTCTGTAATAGATTAGTTAAAACCTCATATGCATCATTTATTTCTACGTTTTCTTTTTCGATTGAATTGTGAAAATACTTGACTCTCTTGTGATTTATTTTTAAATAACTAAGTACATTTGCCATCTAAAAAGTACGAAATACGAAGATTTTTTGACTGTTTCTTTATGAATATACAACTATATCTCGAAAACGATGTCGAATTGCAAAATTTCTGAAAATATGTTTTTGCAGTTTTGCTGTATAAGATTATCGCGGCAACTCTTACGTGAGCATTTGAAAGAATAACTACAATTTCCGGATTTGACAGACCTATTGAAAACAAATTTCAGCAGATGAGATTTGCTTTAGTTTTACTAAAAATTATGTTATCAAATTTGTGATGAAGAGACAAGGACTTCAGTAGGAATAAGTTGGTTCTCACTCAAACACTCATAACATAATTCACGACATCATTTTTTTATATATGTATGTATGTATATGTTACACTCAATATTTTAACACAAAATTTAAGCACTTACCCCACGGTAGATGTCCTGCATTATTATAAATGCACTGGCCTATGCCTAACATTTTGAAGCCAATACAAAAACCTTTTGACAGCAGATGTTGCGACTTAGTGGCAACTGCAACACACTTGCACTACTCCTACCACTGCCTCTTTAACCTTTCACTGACTTGCCTTCGTATTTCACGATTATAAATGATCGTTTTTTAATAAATTAAGCAAACGCTCATAAGATTTTTGGAAAATAATATTTAAATTTTAATACTTATTGCTTTTCTAAGCAATTGAAAAAGCATTTCATTTTGCAGGGGAAATAAAGCACTACACTTTTTGCAGGGGGAAAATAAAGCACTACACTTGCAGCGGCTATGTCAGCTATGCTGACGGCACTGCTTTGATTTGCATTTTCATGCAATTTTACTTAAATATTCAACTAAATTTTTAACACAACACTTGCGAAGAGATAAATTTCACATTTTTTATGCACCCACATATGTTTTTTAATTATATTATAAAAAAATTATGCAAAAATTGGAATTCGAAAATTTAACACGCGTTTTGCACATAAAATGAAAACTAACTGATTGAAGTTGATTAGCGTTGCCACCTGCTCAAGCGAAACAACGACAGTAGTGGTATTTTATGAGAAGGGAACCACGGGATCCAAAATATGGGAAATTATTAGATAAAGTTTTTGAAAATTTGCATTAAGTTTTTTGAAAATTTGATGTTCTTATAAGTTATTTATAAATCGCGCAAAGCACGTTTCGTAGTCACTTTGTGTAATTTGTACTTTTTATGCCACTATGAAAAAGAATTGATAAAAAGAAAACTTTAACTTTTTATAAAGAAAATTAAAATTAATTGAAATTAAACTTAATGAATTTTTTAATTAAAATTCAAATACTTTCAGGTGCCCCAACAAAAATGTCATTTTCAAAGAAACTTTAACTTTCTACTAATCTCTGCTGAAACTTTAAGTTTATCAAGATATTTCGCTACTGTCTGCCTTGAAGCATCATCATCATCAACATTCATTAGAAACAACATCTTACCAACACCCACACTAAATTTCACCAAAAATGGTAGTGATGACGGCAACCGTAAAGCGCATTTTCTTTATTTACTGCATAGTTAAGTGTTATGGAAGCAAAGAATGCTGCAAACAGCGAAAAACAGTATAGCACGGGATTTATCCACCTAGTACTATCGCATGGTATGCAACGCACAGGATTTTATGCGCTTGAAAAATGAGCGTTGGTAAACGTTGTTGCATTAGCAATTACGATGGTTACATTGCTGGTTTCCAGCTATGCAAATACAATTAATTCCACTTTGTGCGCATACACATAGTTGCACAGCGACTGCTTGAGCTTGGAGAGATTATGCATTGATTGAAGGTATCGATATATGGTATTTCACTTGCGATACTTAATAGGACCACTCGCGGTGGCAACGGGAGCTTGGTGCTTGGCTGAAATTTGAGAATGGTTTTGAGTTTTGACACTGAATGAGTGTTGATTTCTCACAATCATTAAGAAATCGCTTAAGACGTAGAAAACATTTAAAGTGAAAAGTCGCTTACGACTAAAGTGTCAGTTACGATCAAATAGTTATAAGACTGAAATACTGCATAAGATGCCTAGTAGCACTTAAAAATCGCATTTCATTAAAAAATCACAAAAAAATAAAAAGTTATATACTTTATTTTGAAGTCACATAAAACAACAAAGTTGCGTTTGACAGAAAGTCGCTTGCCCCGTGCGGGTTTCTTAGCTCTTGTGCTATTTAAAGCACATTATTTTTTTGGATTTTTCAGGATCCAAATCAAATCAAATATTTTCCTAAACTTGACACAGTTGATATTTTTACTTTTTAGCAGATATGTAACACCATCACAACACGCGCAGCACAACTACAATCAAGAGCCACATCATTGTTGTTTATTTTTGTTGCAACTACATGGTTGATGGCAGCCCGACCGCATCCTGCAGCAGCTTGTGCATAACAGCGGTATGCAGCAGACAGTTTCTACGTAGCTGATATTTACATCGTGTCATTGTTACTGCGGCTGCAACTGCCTTCGCTTTTACTTCATTTATATGTCGTCCAGTTGACAATGTTAATTTAAATAAATTGATTTTGTACCACGAATGCTGCGAGAAATGTGTTTACTTTTCTATGAAAAATTGCTAAAACTATGCGCTTAATTTGGTCTCCAGGATATTGAAATAACAACAGAATTTTTTTGTTATTTAAAGAAATTGTTTTGAATTATTTTTATACTCATTGAATTGAAACAAGCGAATGTTTTTAAAAGATATTTTCTTAAAAACTAACGAACAGATTTTGATGTCATTTTAGTCATATCTTGAAGGTCTATAGATTAAACTTTTCTTCAAAATATACCAATTTTAAGAATGCAAAAGAAAAGCGTAATGTTACAAGTCATGAGCTATAAGTTAAAAGTCAAAAGTTTAGTTGAAAAGTTCAATTTACATAACTCAAGCTTTTTTAATCTTAAGATTAAACTCTGTCATTCTATGATAAACATTGGCTGCAACGATAAACGAGAAGCCAATGTAATACATTCGCTTGTATCAAATATACCATTTGTTAATTATTATCTTATCTCTATAAGTGCAATTAAATCATATTCTCTACATAAAGAAAACTAAGTACAAAATTTCCACGAAGGCAAAAGTGAATGATGGCCACTCGATCGATTACCAAGACTTACGCTGATAGTTTCCTTAAAATTGTCATATTAAATAATACTTTAACTATTACATATTTGAAGTTATACATCTGTTAAGAAATTTTATATAGCCTTAGGCTGTTTTTTGAGTATTTACAATAACGCTTAAATGTCTGTTTTTGTGTTAATATTTATTCTTCTATTTGCTTAATTTAAAAAGAAAGCAACAAGGTTAAAACAAATATTTTTATCCTTTTCAATATTGGCTTAATATGTAGACATAAATTTGTTCACAGCAAACAGAAATCTTTTGGAAGCCAGATCTTACAATAATCGATGCTGTTTAAGCAGCTGTATAAGAATTAAATAAGTTTTCATTTTTTATGCAAAATTGCCGGAAGTTTTTGTTTTTATTCTTTCGCTCCTTATTTTATTATAATGCATATTATTTAATTTTAAAACAAAAAATTATTTGGAAATTTTTAAAACAACCTTTATTGCAAAGCTGTTCAAATTTTAAACATAGAATTGTGCTTTGTTTTGCTTAATATTTTAAATTTTTGCCCAAAAACAAAAGGAAATCAACTGCAAGATTGAGAGTGGAAACTTTTTGTTCAAAACTTAAAAGATCACAAGATAACACCACTATTATGAGGCAAAAAAAAAATGTTTGTGTTATTGCCATAAGAACTTTCAAAACATCATGAACAGTGTAGTGAAAAATAATTTATTTTACACCTTTAAGAAAAAACCACCTGAGAAATATTGGCTTATTAAGGTAGAGATGTTCAGGGTTAAACTTTATAACGCAAGTTGGTAAAGTGAGATAAAGAAAGCACATTTTTTGGATAAAGAGGACAAACAGATGATTCTTTGGCTTTCAAAAACCGTCAATACAGTAATATTTGCAATAGTTACCGCTTTTTGAAAAAATTGTCTTTCTGATTACTCATACAACTCGTGGGTGGGCGATTACCTTAAGACTCAAAAAAAAATATATTAACCTTTGTCAATATAATATAACAACGCTTGCAGGCTGCATGGATACAAATATACTTTCATTTACTATACTATATTAAATAATCAATTTGTTTCTTGGCCTTGAATGATGACCATATTATACGCTCAATATCACCATTGAGTTGACGCTAATTTTTCAAAAACGACTAGTCAGACTCAAAGGTACAATTGTATCAGTTGTGGTTAAGAGGCACCCTAAAGTATATGTATTACAATTTATATTATATACATACTATATATTATACACTTTGTTCGAAATACATTGAATGGTTCACCTTTTATGCAGGTAGTCAATAATTTCCAAAATTATTCGCGCTTTCAACATAAATGTGCTCTGTCCAAATACAAAAGATAAAAAAAAAATATGTACGCAAACATATAAATATGTAAATAAAAAGCGTAAGTAAAAAAAAACATGAATAAAAAAAATTTGACCAACAAACAAAATTAAAAAAAAAAAACGTCGCCCAACGTGGGGCTCGAACCCACGACCCTGAGATTAAGAGTCTCATGCTCTACCGACTGAGCTAGCCGGGCACTTGCTATGATTTAGTAAAGAGCACAACATAACTAATTGCAATGTCGTATTATCGCATCTTTTCTAATCTCATACATAAATGCGTAAAGCAACTGAAGGAAGTAACGGAAACGTTAAAAGATATAACCTAAAAAACAATTAACGTAAGAGCAAAACATATATTGCAAATAAAAATGAAAATACATAAATTGCGTAAATTTGTAAAAATAGATTCTCACTTATTTTTAATCTACAGATATGACGGCATAAATGCTAACAATAATATGTGTGCCGTTGTATTAAAAGATAAAAATAAAAGCGCGCGCAAATAAAATCTACCCCACTTTTAAAACTCACCTGATATTTTTAGGATGCATTGAAATACATCAGCAAAAGCACCGTTAAACATTTTAAACGCGTGAACTTCTTAAATTTCACATTTATTTATGCACGCAATTGAAATCACTGAATTATTATTAACCACATTTTTATTTATCATACGACTTTCACGTGACGACAACGACTGCTGTTGTGACCCACAGCGACACCTGTGCAATCAATGATTTACGCGGCAATACAGTGACACTACAATTTATAACGGTACTAATCCAAGCATTGAGAATTGAGTGTGCGTAAAGAGTATTTTTTTTAATTGAACTTTATTACGCGCGAATTACACATCAAACAAAAGAACGAACAAAATGTAATGAAGGATATAAAATGTCAAACAACTGGTCACCTGGTCATACGTGTTTTATTAAAATTTCAAGTTTCATTGTTTGCATAACTTAACTTTTTTATTTTTTGGTAAGTGACTGATTCATTGTTTGTTTAATATGTTTTATTGGCAGCCATCCGGTGGATTTCTTTGATAAACTAGAGAAATTAGCACAGTTTAATTATATTGAAGTTTCACACCATGTTTGAGATATGTTAAATGGCGCGCTATATATTGTTTATGCGTTCGCAAATGGCTGTTTTATATTCTACAGTAAAAAAAAAACATTTATGCAATTCACAGTTCACTGTAAATTGAATTAAAAAAAACAATTATGCTATTCACAGTTCACTGTAAATTGGATGGGTTAAATTAAAAAGTTCTAATCTTACAATATTTTACGAGGTGGTAACTTGTATTGTTATTGTTTCCCATATAAATTCAAATTATCACTAGTCGATATATTTGAACATGTGTTTAAGCATGTATTTGGAAAATTGCATTCGTTTTCAATGTTGGTGAGAGAAACATGTAGGAATAAGAGAGTGATAGTAACTAAAATTTGTAAACAATAAATTTTTGTTATTTTGGTTAGAGAATCGTATGGGAAAAGAGAGTGACAAAAACATAATTTGCACACAATAAATTTTTGAGCTCACAGTTGTATGATTTGACAGATAGTTATCTCGTCACGTTACAATTTCACTATGACCTGTGAATTGCATAATTGTATTAAACATTGTAAGTTTTAAAATCATAAAATTATGTTATTGTGTTGCTATTTAATATTTTTGTACTGCGCATATTGTTCAGTACTTTTAATGCAAAAAACCACAAAAAAATTACAAGCGCAAAATGCATTAAAATGGACAACGAGCTGCTTATACTAGTTTCAATGACCGCTACGTCATATCATCAGTTAGCATTGTTAGCCGAAGTTAGTAGTCTGCAAGCCTACTAAGTTCTATTTCTTGCGTTGATCAGTTAAGAATATCAGCAAAAAACAAAACAAAACTTCTACATATTAATGTAATTGCTTTTGCAATCTCTTTGACATCACACATTTCTTGACAAGCGTTGCTATTTAGTTTATTCTTGGCGGAGTTTGTTTTTGAAGCAAAAAGAAACGTCAAATAGATATTAGTTCCAACGATTGCTACTTATACATACATATCTTGATGAGAATGCTTAAGCTTAAACATACTAGCGAGACTCGGAAAATAATAAAAAGAAGAAGGTTACAAAAGATAAAAATACTTTAAATTCGCAGCAGCCTGAATATTAATATTTTTCACGTATGTGACAATCAGATTTAAATAAACAGAATTTGTGTAATTTACATCTACCCTTATAGTGCAGTTTGAGCAATCGTGCTTGCTAATCGACAAGGTTAAATATTTCCCCACAATAATGACTTGTGGATTAGGGAAGGATTAGGGCTACCAGATGACCTGCTTGCAAAAGTAGCACATTTTTAAAATTTTGTTTATCGACCAAAAAAAAAAGGTCGTAACTTCGGAAGTAGTGAAAAGTAGTGCATTTTAACCAAAAGTAGTACATTTCAAGTGAAAAGTAGCAAAGCCTTGCAAGTAGCACTTTTGCTACTTTAGTATGCCATCTGGTAGGATCATATGCGTAAAATGTGTGTTGGATTAATTTTTTCATCATTCAGCCTACTGATCTGCGTTTGCAGTAAGTTCTTCTACATATAGCGTCCCTGTTTTCCATTTGACATTAGTAGCTTTGACATAATATTACCATTATTTTCAAACGCAACGACGCAATGACGTTTGACTGTTTGAAATGTGGTTGAAAGCAAGGTGTTGGATTAAATTTGTTATGAAAATCAGAATAACGTAGAATTGTTGGTCACATTGCAGCTACAAAGGATATACAGAATAAAATGGAAAAACTTAAGGAAATGTTGGAATTTATGCAGCCAACCCAGCGATTGGACCTCAAAGCTGTGGCAATGGCGGATGTGCTCAGCCTCACAGGTACAGCAGAGGGTAAGTCCGTAATACACTCGCTAGACGAGATGCTGGCGGCAATATATGGACTAACCTGCGATCAAAATCAGACAATAGCCAAAGATGCAGTGCTTAGCTTGATTAACCTGAGTGCTGATAGAGGTGGTGCTGTAAACGTTTTTGAGACGGCGTTACAGTTGCAACCGGTGAGTGGAGTACTTATATTTTGTGCTAAGTGAATTTAATGTTATTTTGAATTGTATATTAAGGTATTTCCAATAATTGAAGAGGCAGTGCGTCACATTACTGACGAACAATCAGATTTAGCCGACCCATGGTCGATGGTGCTGAGTAATTTGACGCGCGTTGAAACGCTGGTTCATGATATTTTAAAAACGTTGGAAAAAGATGAGAAAACACTATTAAATTTAGCTAAAGCTTTCGCAAAATTGGATTACAATAAGAAAAAAGCGAAGCTGCATTATGTGGGTGAGTTTCTAACGATTGAGAAAAAAAGTTAGCTCAAACTCTAAAATATTAAAACATTCTGAAATACATTCCGCCAATATTTAAAAGAAGCAGTTTGTTTTTAGAAACATTACCTACGCTTCGTATCATGTCATTGCGAGAATTGATATTCGTTGCTTGATGAATTAAGGAAGGAAACCTACTATAAAGGGCTTGTAAATATGTATTTAAGGTTATTTTTTTTTATGAAAATACTTGACTTGATTTACTTGAATTATTCTTAAAAATTTTGAAATGATGTGCGCCTTTATTTCTAAAGTGCCGATAGATGACGTCTTTCAAAATTTTCGGTGTAACTGCCGGTGATGATAGCTCGGGATTAGCAAACCTTAACCAAAAATGAAACGGATTACCATTTATAAGCCCGAAGGAAACTTATTCCTTTTAAAATATATGACTAACCTTAAAATAAAGTGAAAATAGGTCTAATTATTGGCCTTATTATTATTTTATTATGTATTAAAATATACTATTTATGGACTATAGTCATTGATATTTAAGAGTTCGTGCAAAAATTGGAGAAAGATCGGAATGATTTTCCATCTACGCCTGGTATAAAACGCATAGTTTAAATTAGAAAAAAACAGTAGACCAGCTGCAATAGTTGCCAGCCGTTTGGTAGTACATATTTAAAATAACTCGAATTTTCGTTTAATATTTTTAAAGAGATTCGTGTAGGCATGCACTCAAAATACTAAAAAAATATTGTCTTAGTCAAAATCGAATTTTAAAATCCTCTTTAATGTGGGCACATACTCTCTTGCTCAATGTGAAAACTTCATATAGTTTTCTTTTATGGCGGTTATTCATGAAGTTTGTATAACCATAAATTATTCTAGAAAAATCTGACGTCGATATATTGCTTTATATTATATAAATAAGCTTATTAGAATAATTATCCGTGAAAAGCTTTTCTCAAATATCGCCGTTTGAAGCCGGTATTGAACCGTAGTTCGGCGCCAGATTTCATAATTGATATGGTAACAAAAAATACGTTAGGCCGTGGGCTGGTGCGTCTGAATATTATGATAATAAAAGCAATACATACTTGTTTTAGCTTTCAAAAAAAAAAAAAAAAACTTTTTTGAGTATTTCCAAAACTTATTAAAAATATTTACTCGCTTATCATTTTAAATTTTCCTTAAAAACCAAGCTCTCTTACTAATATTGCATCTACATGATATGATATGCGTTAAGGGACCTTATCTTGCCTGAGATGAAAATTAAAACAAACCCTTTACTTAGCTAAAACACTTTTCTTATTGTCTGTGTTTATTTATACAAATACTTATTTAAAAAATAATAAATTTAAAAAAATAATAAAAAATAAATTCATGGCCCATGGGGGGATCGAACCCACGACCTTCGCGTTATTAGCACGACGCTCTAACCAACTGAGCTAATGGGCCATGCAAATTCCGCATGCAATTTATATACTTAAGCAAACATATAGATATGTTTACATACTTATCGAATATTAAGCGTTGTTTATAGAAAACTTTACGCAAAGTAAAAAAATTTTAAGTTCAGATATTTTGTCAGATTAATAAAAATTATTAGAGATGTTGAAAAAGGTCATGCACCCAATTTCAACTCTTTCAGAATTATTGTTTTCAGCATAATCCTACATTTTTTAAGCGAATATTAATATGTACTCAAAAAACTTCTTTGAATAGGTCCGATCTTTTGCAACCTCACGCAAGCCAGCCGTGGACGTGAATTATTTTGTCATTCCAAATACAAATTGCTAGATAAAGTATTGCCATTTGCCTCCTACGAAGAGTCTGTAATACGACGTGGCGGCACAATTGGTATATTGAAAAATATTTGCTTTGATCCTGCATATCATGATGTTATACTAAACGATAAGGATGATATACTTTACTGTTTGTTGTATCCTCTTTGTGGTCCTGAAGAGTATTCCGATGAAGATAATGAAATGTTCCCTATTGAATTACAGGTAAATGTAGTTAGTTAATAATGAAAAATTAAAATCTTTTAAAATTTTTGTGTTTATAGTACTTGGGCGAAAGCAAAACACGTGAAGAGGATCCCGATTTACGTAAAATGTTGCTTGAATCATTGCTGCAGCTATGTGCCACAAAACGCTATCGGGAATTTTTGCGCTCCAAAGGTGTCTATGAGATATTGCGCGAGCATCACAAATGGGAATCCAAAGTGGGAAAAGATAAGGACTGCCTGCTGGCCTGCGAAAATGTTGTAGATATTTTAATCAAGTATGTATCATAAATATTCTCGATATATAAGTAGTGTGTATAGCAATTTTTAATTTTTTATTATGAAAAACTGCTCAAAAGCAATATTTAATATAAAGCACATTGAAAATATTTTTTGAGTTAGTTGTTTCCAACAATATTTTCTCAGAAAATTTAACCTCACATAGTGTTCTACAACAATTAGGTATATAAATTATTCAATATGATATATGTTCTTAAATTTTTCTCCAATTTCAGAAAAGAGGAAGAAATCAGCTTGGACAACTACAAAGAAGTCGAAGTGCCTACAGATGTCTCAGAAAAATTTGTCAAAGAGGATGCTACCTATTTGCAAGACCTAATTTAAGCTTAAACAATTTTAGCAAATACTTGAACTTACCTTTTTTTATTCCAAAATTAAAACATTCTATAAACGTGTTAATATTTCAAAATGTTTGCATATTAAATTTTATTTAAATTTGTTTTTTTCTCATTTTTGGTTTTGATTTTAAATTCCTGTTAAATGCAATAAATAAATATTTTTTTTTTTACTTTTATAATAATAATTTGTTTTTAAGAATAATTTCACTTAGTAAATTTTCTCTTTATAATACAATAATAAATTGTTGCATTTATGTTCATTTTGTTTGTAAGTGTACAATTTGTAATAAAAAGTTTCATCATATAGTTACTTCTTTTATAATTTGCTATTTTTTTTTCGCTACGCCTTTATACAGTTTTTGGTCGTTTTTTGTTTTACTTTTGTTGTATTTTAATTTAAGTTTAAAATTTTAAGTTTGCATTATCGTAATTTAAATAGTTTTGCTTTGTTTGGTTTAAATTTTAAGTACATAGTTTAAGATTTTTTATTTAATTGCTTTTGTATGAATGCAGCGTTGTAATCAGACATTTTTCGTTTACGCAATTCGTTAAGTTTTCTAAGCGATTTTAACTAAGCAAGCTTTTGCAATATTTTCGTGTTCTTTTTTTCGTTAGGTTATATATAGTTTGTTCTGAAAGTTAAAGTTTTGATTCTTTAGTTATTATATATATTTTTTTTTGTGTGTAGAAAATAATAACATATTAAAAGTAAATATAATACAATTAAAATATAAATTATTTTCTATGTGATTGTAACATAATTCAAAATTAATTTAAATCGCAATTTTAGATTTCGTTCTTTTTTACGTATTGTTCGAAAATTGTTTTTAACGCTTTTATGCCTAAATTTTATAATCCTTGTATGCAATTCCTTTTGCATATTTTCAATATTTTGTTAATTTTTCTATACTGGAAACCATTTAAAGCTCAGTTTTTTTTTTGAGTTGCTATGAGTTGCGTTTTTGTATTTGTGTATGAAATTGGGAGTTGGTCCTGTTTTAAAAAATCGCATGCAAAATATGAAAAAAATGTTTTTTTTTGTTTATTTTGTGTACTAAGCTCAGCTGTAAAAACATTAAATATGAAATAATTTTTTTTTTTGCAAATTTTGAATTAATTAAAATATGTTTAATGTATGCAATTATTAATTGTTGCTAAAAAGAAATCAGGCTTATTTTTAAATTATTTAATTTCAGATCAGTCAGTAAAACCATCATATGTGATATGTTGAACATTTTCTTTTAAGTACGAATTTTTTCTTAAGGATTAAAATTCTTTTAAGTTTGCTGATTGAAAATTTTGTTAAAATATTCTTTGATTATTTTTAGTTTAATGGTAACCTTCCCAGTTGATGGCACACAAGTCAAATTCGTTGGAATCGTCCTTTGATTGAAAATGGATACTTAAACTTGAAGAAATGAGTGAAAAATTTTGAAAGCCAGCAAAATCACGCCATCCCTTTAAACTTCTCTGAGGCTAGTAAAATTGAAAATGGTTTGGAAAATTAAGTTGATGCGTTTAGCTAGCAACGGATGTATTTCTTGTTGACAGCTTTGAAAAGAGCGGTCTACGAGGAAGCTGCAAAGATATTCTTGTCTGTGAGACCTTCAGTACAAAATAGATTGCTTTCTCTCTAAATAAAATCATACTGCGTACGAGATCTTAAGCATTTTAATAGCGGACTTGCGCTGCGATATGATTTTTTAACAGTAAATGTGATATACCATAGCTAAAATACGAATTAATCTAAAATTTCAGATTCTAAGGTGAAATTCGTAATGAAAACCAACAGCTGGTGGGAGCGACATTTGAATTTTCAATTATCCTAGTAAATCTAAACAGTTGGGATATTCGCTACTCTTAAAAAACAAGATCGGCCTGTTTGCTTCTTTTGATAGTATGTGAGCTCAAGGTGCAAATTTTGGAAGCTGATACAGCTAAACAAGATTATTTTGAACATTTCGTAATATCAAAATTAAAGTAAAAGCCATTCCAGCAAAATCTGTCTAACCCAATTGATAATGAAGTTATCAATAATGACTAAGCAATTTCAATAAAGAATTTTGGACATACCGCTGAAGAAGCTTTAAAATCATAAGCGAAACGTCGGGTGAATACATGAACTAAACTTTGTTTTATTCAGTAAACCAAAAGTGACCGAATAGCATGGTTTTCACAAAGAAAACACTATTTACAATTCTAAAAAAATATTGGTAAAATACTATTTTATATACCCAATTGTAATTTAGACTAGCACCATTGATCTCATTGTCAGTACATTTGTATTTTTTTCAGTACATTGGACGCATTTTCAGACTGAAAATACGTCCAATGAAAATTTCAGTATATCTCTTAACTTGTCGTGTTAACGTTTCAAGTGGTGATATGTTAAAGTTCAATTTTACAATTTTTTGGAGCATGTCAGAAAAAAAAAAAAAATTATAAGTATACATACTCATAGGGGAAGAAAAGATACAGTGATTGTTTTTGCCTTATATCGTCGGAAACCTTGTTGTTAAAATACCAAAAGTACGTGAGGTTTTTGAACAAAAATTAAACACCTTCCTAGAGTGGATTTGATCTTAAATGTTGATTCAACTGTGTAAGCTTATCATTGAAACAGTGACATATCAAGAACAACGTGTGTAACTCATATATACGAAACTTTCCAGAAACCAATATTAAATTCATAAAATGTTACGAATTTGTCAGATTTTTTGATGATTTGTTTAAACTACAACTCAAATAATGAATATGAGTATACCAATTCTGTATAAATCATATCTTGACAAAAACTTTGACTTATGCTTTTGAAGTAACTGCTCCAATTTAATTACTTATTTATGAAATTCCTGATATAATTTAAATTTTTTAATTATATTTTCATATCGATTTATAATTTGCTAATTTAATTTGAATTTATACTTTTTTTTTATTTAATTTAGTTTTAAAGTATTTCTTTTTAATATACTGAAAACTACAATTGAACGTTTAACAAATTTCCTTTATACAACTCTAACAATAATTTAAAGAAAGAAAGAAAGGTTTTTAGTTTTAATAATTTTTTCTTCTAGTAAATTAAAGCATTTTGCAAATTTAACAGCGTAATGATAAATAGAATCGATATGAGAATATATCCTAACTACTGTTACTGTCAAACCTACTCAACTATAATACTAGCAACCCGTTAAAGTGAGCGCCCAAAAATATGCAATGCTAATTTAATATACACTTTGCAGTTGAATTCTCAATTATGTGTTGAGAAAACAAACGTTTTTCGTTGCATATTTTTTGGCTTATTACTAATATTTTTAACTCAACAGTCGCTAGTATGGGGTGCTAGTGGAAACTTAATGAATAAATATACGTTTCATTTAGAATAATTGCAAAGTTTAAGGCTTAACTTAAGTATATTAATTAATAACAATTTTAGACTAAATAAATTGAGACACATACATACATACAAATACTACTAAAAGTATGTTGTATTAAGCAAAGTGTAGACTTAAATAGTGTAAAATAGTACTTAAAGTAAAAAGGACGAAAAATTTAATGAATACATAAAAAAATACTTTTAAATATAGATCACATTCTCGTGTTTTTCATGTATGCAGCTTTGATGCCATATTTTTTAGTTGTTTAGCTTAGTTAAGTTGAGTGTTGAGTTTTAAGTTAAGTGCAAAATATTTGCTACACTTAAGAGTAACAAGTAAATAGTTGATTTTGTTGTATTTGATTTTTGTTTTCCCTCTTATTGTGATTTTACGTTAATTAAGCTTTTGGGCTTTGCTGTTTTTTTTTGATTCTTTACTTTTCTTTTTGCTGATTATAAATAATTTAAAAATTTAAATTCGCGCGCGCTCTTAATTTTAGTATATAACTATATGTATGTACATATAAGTATGTATTGTTAGCTCTGTAGTGCTCACGCCTGCTATCTAACGCGCCAACTTAAAGCATTTATTGCATAAAGAGCTAAGCATAGTATGCTTATTTTATGCCGCCATGTGGTGGGCGTGGCATGTAGTGTATGTGCGGCAGTGTTACAGGCATCCGCATCGCTGCAACTTTGCAGGCAGCCGTGCACGTAACTAAAAAAATAAAATATTTTTTAAAAAAATAATCAAATATTTGCGTAGCGATAGCTTACCGATCATCGTAGAAGAATTTACCACAATGCGACATGCGTATAATCTCTGTATCCGTTGTTAATGTACCACTATCCAAGGCGCAACCGCGCACTGTTATCGTTTCGCCAGTGTCATCTGCAATAATTCGAATGTATTACTTAATGATTTGAAAAGTTGCAGTTATTTCTTTGTCAAAAAGAAAAAAATAGCTTAAGTCGACTAAAGACAAATGGAGTTGTCGCTGAAGCAATTTGTAAAATTGATACTATTATCATAAGGAGAAGTTTTTGCTGAGAGATAAATTATTCTATATATTAATCTTTCTTGGACTAAAGCCAATTCTAGCTTTGATATAATGATCAATATAGTAGTTATGAAAACAGACATTTGAAAAAAAAAAATCCTCTGAAGGTGGAACTAGGTTTAGGTTCATAATGTTAAGAAATTATTGCCGAATGAACATTAAAATGTTCCTTTTGAATTTATTATTATTTTCTTACCGTAATAGCCAGATATTTTTATGCATGCTGTGGCTGGGAAAAGACCATCACGTCCCTTCCGTCCACCCATGCACGGTGATTCCATCATAGCAGTGGAAAAGTTGTTATGAAATGGATCGTCACAGGCTTTATTGGCGCCATTATAAGAAACGCATTTGAAACAGTCTATACAGAAGCCTGAAATTATTCATAATGTTGAGTTTTTTTTTCTTTTAATATGCGGAAATCAAACCTTACCCTTGTGTATGAGTACGGCCAGAAATACGCTGATACAACTGATAACTTGCACGCGTATATCATTAAGTGGCGGCATTTTTTGAGGTGCTCCTGGCTACTATTGCTTTGTGTTTCTTTACTTTATTGGATTTTTTCTCTTAATTCTATAAATTGTGTTTGAGAAACATCTTCAAGTTCTTTCTGAATGCGTTGGAAAGTTTTCCCATTATTACTGCTCTTACTTTAGCTGAATTTCATTGTAGTTCTGCTCATTAAATTTTTTCTTATGTAATAAAATCTGCAAAGAGAAAAAAATGAAGAAAATTAGGCAGTGTTTAATTATTACCCATGTAATATCTAAATATACGAAGAAAATATTATGCCCAGAGGTGTACAGAAATGAGTCCTTTATCAAGTACAGACATTTTAAAAACTGTTTTGAATACAACGCCCTCTATGTGCAATTGATGATTTTATTTTTCGATTACCAAAAACTAGATTAGCAAGGCCCACGGCTTTGATATGCAATTAGCAGTCTGGCAGCATCAAAAGCGGCAACACTGATTATGCTCAAGGGATATTCCTCACCTCACCTCTAAATTCAAGTCAAAACATTGACATAATAGGCGGAGAGCCCGCTGTGTACATCCCATTCTGTATTCTTATACACTCGACTTTTCCACAGCGGGCTCTTGGACTATGAGGTGCATATAATCAGTGTATATTTCTAGACCAAACGCTTCACACAAATTTACCACTGCCATTTGCACAACTTTTTATGCACACATTGACCTAAATGGGGCGCTAAAAGTATGCAATAAATTTTTCTAAAATTTTGCTTACTTTCGCATTTTGTATGTTTCTTTTGCATAATTTTACACACTATAGGCATGAAATTAAATATCGCAACAGTGACAATTCTACTTTATTGTTAGTAGGTTTAAAAATCCAATATATTTGAGAAGAAATCGTTCTTCCTTTTACTTATTTTATTTTTTTGCATAATTTAAGTCACTCTTAACCAGTAGATTTGTTGAATGAAAATAACAAATCTTACGTATGATCGTTAAAGAATTATTTTCATTTTACAAATCCCACAAAATATACTTCAAATCCACATAAATTGCAATTTTATGACATCACCTAGAAAAAAAAAAAAATAAGGAAAAACCTGGCACCATAATTTACACTTCAATGCATTTCAATCATAACAACGGCTCTTGAGTATCAACGCATTCTATACCCTAAGGGGAATTAGCGTGTCATAAAAATCTGCTATGGCCTATAAAATTACAAAAAAAAAAACACACAAAATTCCAAGAGAAAAAAGTATATAAAAAAATGAAATATATACTTCAATGTTCGAACGGCTGGAAGGCAATTATTTACACTTTGGTAATAAAACGTAAGAAATAAGGTGATTGTGCCTTATATCGGCAAATTAAAGTTCTAAAGTAAAATACTTTAATAAGTAAGGCTTAATTTTATATGGTTGCTGAAACCATTATTCAGCGACCAAAAACTAAACTGAATAGTATCTTGGAGCATTCTATAACTTTGAGGTAAATCCGTTCAAAGATTTCATAATTTCCATCGAAACTGAAGTATTGTGCTGTAATCATGAAAATTAATTGTTGCTCATACGTCATGATATATTTAATTAATAAAAACGGTCATTTCTGTTGTTAAGTTTATACCTTACATAGAAAGTCGGGTAGAGCTGAACTTTTGTGATCAAGTTCTGATGATCGACAAGGCTCATTCCATACTCTTCGGTTTCGTGAGTAAACAAAATTATAATTTTTGGGATACCGATAATCATCACATAATTCAAGAAACACCATTGTACGTAGATAAATAGACTGTTTGGGACTGTGTTTGCTCCAAAACCTTCATTGGGGCACTACTTTTCAAAGCTGGTGTGACACTCAATGGCGGATGTTGGCACACTTTGTGTCACCGCAAATGCGTGAAAAAGGTCTGGAATATATCTGGTTCTAATAATACCACCTTCATACACGCTCAACAATGAACTTTTGCATCGGACCATTTTTCATTTTCATTTCCATTGACAAGATTGAGATGGCGCAGCCGTTGTATTTCTGCAGCCAAAAATAAATTATGTATATTATGATAGAGCATCTAATGTAACATTATATGAATTTCGCAATAACATTCTAAGTAACATCAGAAGTAAGTTATAAAAGTTTAAATAATTTCATATTATGAAAAATATTTGCACATAGAAAAATAAATTGTTACTCATACGACAAGTTGAACCAAAACCATAGTAGTAATATGATAATTTTCTTTATTGCTAAAATCTAGCGCTTGCCAAAATATGGTACACACACTCGCATAAGTCGTATTTACTTTATAGCAAAGCAAAAGCATAGAATGGGTGTGGGCAAGTAAATTGTGTCAAAATGCTGCAGTGAAAATTTATTGTACTGCTTGTTTGTGCCTGCTTTAACTCCCTGTGTTACAAAATTTTATGACATTTCTTTTTGTTAGCTAAAAGTTGCCTTTTTTTTCATTTGCTGGCTGCAAAATAGAAAATAAAAAAACAAGGAAAAGTACGCGCCTGTTTTAAATGTCTTTTTATTTTCGGTTGTGGCTCTCTTTTTTTCTTTTTATTTTTCGTTTCTTTTTGCATGATTATTGTACAAAAAGGGGTACATTTTTATACTTTATTTGTTTGTTTGTTTGGATCTCACATTTTATTGTCCCATATGCGCAGGTCTGGTCAGCCTGTTCGGTTCGTTGCATTACTATTTTGCTCTGTCATCACAGTTCGCCTGCTGGTGACGGAAATAAATTATTCGTCATAGAATTCTCATTTGTGGCGACTTGCTTGCTGGATGGTTGTTGGCTTGCTTGCAAGGAATATGAAAAATAATGTCCTTACAGTGGCAATATTGTGTGATTGTAATGGAGACATGAACTTTTATGACAGGCCTAAGGAATGTCTATATCGTTTTGTTATGTGAGTGTTGGTTTCAAATTTAAATTTCAATTTTTAAGGTAACCACAATGTGCAGTAATTTATGCTTGTTTACTTCAATGTGGTCTCTTAGGACTTAACGTAGAAAAGAAAAGGAACCTAAGTACACTTTCTGAATTCACTTTGAAGAAGTCAGAGCTTCTGCTCGAAAATTGAAAAAAAAAAAATATCTAAAATTAATATAAAGCCTTTTGTGACCACCTCTCACTGTAAAAAAAATGTTCAAAATTGTACATAAAAATAGGCGTGGACGTAATACCATCTATATTAGAGCTCTCAAGATATTAGGCTATTAAGTATTAATTTTTCGGCGATGCCTTTTGAAAGAGCTTTTACGTATTATCCATTACATTTTCTTTAATTTATTTAAAAAGTAAAACAGCAAGAATTAACATTTAAATCCTTTATTAAAGGAAATATATGTCTTAGTAAAAGCATACAAAATTTTTTCTATCAGGACTTTAAGGCCCAACATTTTAAATAAAAATGCAATAACTTAAATTTTCAACTAACTCAATTTTGTGGAATGTGGCCAAGTGCCTTAAGCAAAGTTATTTTCATTTTAATATCAATATTTCCATAACATATACATAGCAATAAAACACTTTTACATTTTCTAACTGAAACCAATTTTAAGCCAACTGTTACAAAATTTTCTTTTAATGGGCCAATAAAATAACAAAATGTTGCTTAAACACACAAAAGTTTTCTCGACCAAAACAAGCCAACAAGTTTTTTTTGGATCATTTTATTTTTGTTTATCATTTGATTTGATTTAAACTCAATTTAAAAGGACTTTGCAGTCATGCAAGAAATCCCAACAGCTACAATTCACAACTTTGATTGAATTTAAAATATTTTTTCCTTTGTTTTTTTCTGAACATTTCACGCAATAATGTTGATAACGATGATACTGCCGCTGCTGTTGATGGCTTTAAAATGCTGCCCCTGAAAGTTAAGAATCCATGAATATGTAATGCTTAAAATAAAACGCAACCGTGTCCCTTTTTTTTGTTTGTGTATTTAGTTTTCTTTTATTCTCGATATTTTCATTTATATGGCTTGTGTTACATTTTGAACCCATATCAGAGATATGACCATGTCTAAGGATCAAGGATAAGCAGCGGCAGCAGCAGCAGCAGCAGCAGCAACCAGTGGCAGACAAAAGCAAGAACAGACCATATACTTACACAATGATGGCATTAAAGTGTAACAGCATATAAGAAAAATCGAAAAAGATTATCATTGTCAAAATAAAATCATCATAAATCATTTGCTGTCTTGGTTTGGAAAGTTAAGAAGGTCTGCTTTTGCAGTGAATGAAGTGGCAGTAACTAAAGAAGAAGAAAGAGGAAATAACTTTAAGCATAACAGACAATAGATGCGCTTATTAGCTGCTGTCTTTGTTTGTGTCTACATGTGTTCCTAGTAGGAAATTGGATATGAGATTATGTTAAGCTTAATGCTTAATGAGCTTCATCTCTAAGTCTACTAATTAGTTCAATTAAAAACTAAAAAATATAATATTAAATAAAATAACATTCCACGATATCTAAATAACTTATAAGAACATACAATTTTCAAAAAACTTAATACAATATATAATCTTATAAATTCCCATATTTTAGATAAGTTCCCGTTGTCCTCTTCTCATAAATTACCACTACTGTCATTGTTTCGCTTGAGCAGGTGGCAACGCTAAACGACTTTAATCAGTTAGTTTTCATTTTATGTGCAAAACGCGTGTTAAATCTTACAAATTCAAATATTCGTATTATTTTTTCATAATATAATTAAAAAATATATGTGGGTGCATAAAAAATGTGAAATTCATGTCTGCGCGAGTGTTGTGTAGTAAATTTAGCTCAGTATTTAAGTGAAATTGCATGAAAATGCAAATCAAAGCAGTGCCGTCAGCAGAGCTGGCATAGCCGCTGCAAGTGTAGTGCTTTATTTTCCCCTGCAAAAAGTGTAGTGCTTTAATTTTCCCTGCAAAATGAAATGCATTTTCAGTTGCTTAGAAAAGCAAAAAGTCTTAAAATTTTCAAATTATTTTTCCAAAAATGTTATGTGTGTTTGCTTAATTTATCAAAAAACGATCATTTATAATCGTGAAATACGAAGTCAAGTCAGTGAAAAGTTAAAGAGTTAGTGGTAGTGTATGTGTGTTGCAGTTGCTTTTAAGCCGCGAATCTGCTGCAGTTTCATCAAAAGGTTTTTGTATCGGCTACAAAATGCGTAGCAGAGGCCAGTGCATTTATAATGATAACAGGATATCTACCGTGGGGTAAGTGCTTAAATTTTGTGTTAATATATTAAGTGGACCCATATGTTCTAATTTTTAGCTTAATAACTGTTATGATTTTATTCCATTTGACTCTCTTCGTGTATAATTTTCAAACACATGTCTAGCGGTGCTGTGGTAGTGTAATCTACCAGAACACTATAGCTCGATATACTTAATTTTGAGATTTCGACATTTTATTTTAATTTCACAGCACATTTCAATATATTTTTACTATTCGTTACTTAAGTAATGTTTTCGATACTTTTCGACACTTTCTGAGTATCAAACGACTAAAACGCGTCAACCAACACTTGCCACTATTCGATCCAACTACATTATGTTGAAATATTACATTTCCCAGCCAGCATTTTATGAAATTTCCGATCACATTCGAGTCTTTTTCGAGTCCTCTGTCTGATTAAAGTGGTCATAAATGCGCTCATTTTCTGATCATAAATGATACTTTTGTCGGGAGAAAATGGTACCCTATCCGCGACTCTTCCTGAAGAGTCGTTTATGACCCGTTTTTCTGATCAGCTTCATTTTCGAGTCGCATTTCTAATTATTTGCGAGTCTTTTTCTAGTCATATTTTAGTCACATATCTTATCATTTGAGAGACTTTTTCTAGTCATATGCGAGACTTTTTCGAGTCATATTTTAGTTATATTTCTAAGCATTTGCGAGTCTTTTTCGAGTCATATTTTAGTTACATTTCTAAGCATTTGCTAGTCATATGACTTAAATTTTTTCGCATTCACATTCTTTCGCGTGTCTTTGCCGTTTTTTTTTATCATCATCAGTGCTATGTTCATAATTTTAAAATTATTTAAATATTTTCTACTTCTAGTAAAGTTATTATGAACTACAAATTTTGAAGAATAAGTTCTTAAGTCATATTCGAATCATTCCGTAGATCAAAAAGTGATATTATTGTAGCTGTTTTCCTGTGTAATCAAATCATTGGGTATATCGAAATGTGATTTTTGGATTTATTTTTCAGTTATTACTTATAATCACTTTTTGGTCATAAATAGTAGTCAAAAATGACTCGTATGATGATTTTAAAAAAATGATCATCTAAATGCTAGGTGGGTTCTTATGAAAAATGCCAAATGTTTGATGTCTCTTTTGAAAATAACTTTTTTTTGCTTTAATTTTCTCATATTTCATTCAAGAAAATGACTGAAAATTAAAATGGCACTAAAGTACAAACTGCCTACTGATGAGCGTGTGCATTTCCTATAGTGATTTTTATAAATTTTAAGACAAACTTTTACTTAAGCTACAAGCCATAATTTAATATTGAACGCCCAATGTCAATGTTGACAATGGCACTAAAATCTGGGGCAAAAACAACAACAACAACATTAATAAAACTCAATTATGCTACTTCTGGCATATATTTTTTTTGTAAGGTCACCGTATTTATTATAATGCTGCTATGGGTCTCTTCATCTTGCTATTTGTGCTTCACGTTTAAGTCTCAACAATTTAATGGTGCTCAATTTGTACACGCCATTAAATGAAATAATCCTGCGATTAACTTGTTTTGGTGACATTATTTTCATGTTGATTATTATTTTAGCCTTCCTGCTTCTGCAATTCATTCATTCATTCAGCCAACTCATGGTCATACTAGTGCTGGCGCTGGCCTGTCACTACGAAGCGCGCTCCCAAAAAATTGGGTACGCCATGAAATCTTAATGGCACTGCTCTTCAGTTTATCTGCATCTGAAATATTAGCGCAAATATCCTTGGGCAGGCTGAATGGGCGTAACACTGTGCTGTATGCTTCGTTGCGATGGTGTGGCTTATCTTTTCAACAACAACGGGCAGCAGTGGCTAATTTTTCATTTTTAATGTGCAACGTCGCAATTTTGGGCGAATTTTAAGCTTCGACAGCAACAGCAGCAGGAAATGAAAGGTAAATAAAAGTGTAGCATACTTATGAGCGCGTTGTAAGTGCTTATGCATTAAGTAGCCAGAAACAAAACAACAATTAAAATGGAATAACAAAAATATGACGGGCAAAAATATGTTGCGTATTTGCACAGATTTTAGTACGCAATTTAATGTAGCAACTCAACTTAATTGGGGTCTAAATAATCTATTAACTTTAATAATCCCCTGTGTGGCTATGATATGAACATAATGAAAATGATAATAAGGATTTAGGCTGGTCATGAGAAATGTCTTATGGCAATTAAAAAAACTTAAGGAAGATTGAGTTTTATAAATATAAATTTTTTGGAATTAACATTTAAAGAAACAACTTTACCGCTTTACATATCTTGTAAGACAAAGTTATTTAATTCAGCGAAATGGATACCGATTTTGATTTCAACAAGCCAACAGCGTCATATATAAAAATCCTTTAGCTTGGCTTTATAATTAAAGCAACATTTTAAAGAAAAAACTCGAGATAAAAATATAAAAAAAAAAATTAAGTTTTTATGGCCTTGGGGAATGTAATTCACGTTGACCAGGTAAATTTATGACCTACAGATTGCATTTGGTTGAGCAGGAGATTAAATGCGGCATATATCGCTCGATAATATTAGTGTCGGTGACATAGAAGGCGTTCAATTTAACCCAAAGGTTGATGGAAAGTAGCTTAATTTTTACTTCCTTTCACTTGTCTACCGTTTGGCCTGCCAGTATCAAGAAAGCAGTAGAATGCTGCAATATTAAAAGGCTGCTGCTGTTGAAAAATTTTGACGTGAATGTTCATTATGACTTTTGGGGTAGTTCTGTTACAAACAGCAAAGATGAAAATCTTTTAGAAGTCCTATATAAGCGCGTAGAAGAAATAACATTGATCAAATTTCATTGACCTAACTTTTCCCTATGAGACTATATGTGCGTGATCTGTTTGAAGGATCGAGAGTATTTAGTACAGCGATTCCACCAACCATCACCGAAAGATACCTAATGATAGTTTATAAGAAAAGATTTTTGGCATCCCTAAAAACGGCACTGAAACCTTCGGGGAGAATCAAAAAAGTAGACCTCCTAAACAAGTGGAAGCGATACAGCTGGCGAACCCTTTGTGGCGCGATGAATTCAGCTGCACTGAAGATATCAAGGCTGAAAACAGAGAAGCAACTACTTATGTCAAGTGAAACACTGTTAATAGGCAGCTGTTGTCCCTTTACTTCCAAAAATAGAAAATGTTATTGAATTATCATTGTCAATTAGAGTGACGAAAAGGGCGTACGAGGTGAGCAGTAAAAAATATTAAAAGTCTTAGGACCTCTTTATGTATCACGATTTGTCTCGTTTCGTCTTAAATTTCCAAACCTAAAAATATGCTCTTATATTTGTAATTATTATTTGTAATTATTCATTTGGCTTGAGTTAGATATTATTGTTTTCATTTCAAATATAGTGGCATAATTTCAGGCTTGAAAATTAGAGACGAAACGAGACGAAT
Organism: Tricholauxania praeusta; assembly: GCA_949775025.1. Taxonomy (NCBI): domain Eukaryota; kingdom Metazoa; phylum Arthropoda; class Insecta; order Diptera; family Lauxaniidae; genus Tricholauxania; species Tricholauxania praeusta. The sequence continues at coordinate 158,719,666 of OX459029.1, forward strand.
CGTGATATATAAAGAGGTGCTTAATACATTCAGCTTTATATTATTTTAATGTACGCCCTTAATTATGCAACGAAAAATGTGAATATATGTATATATGAAAAGCACTAACAGTAGTCCTCAATATTGCACATTCTATGGCAATGAGTAAATGAAAATCAATAGCTTTTTTGTTTCGATGAGTAATATCTTATTTGTTTGATTATACATTTATCAAGTTAAAGTTGATATTGCAGTAAATAATAAAAATATAACACCAATTAGCTTATAGCCCTCATAACTCCGCTCACTGTAGCAAACGTGCAGCTTAACATTTTCCCAGTCGAGTCATTATAAAGCACTTGACCTTAATTTCATCTTATGCAATTTGCTTCATTTTAATCCTAACAAAGTCTACGTTTTTATTTCAAGCTTTTTAGCGGCAGCTGCTAAGATTGAGAACTACTCGTATTAACAAACATGCTGGCAACGCTGTTAAGAGTAATATAAAAAACGTGCAAACATTTTTTATCGCTTTATCGTTTGACAGCGTATACAATCTTGTAAGATTCCGGCGTGAGATGATAGACAATATGCCAATCAATCAATAAAAGCAACATTCAATCGCTGTGTTATAGAGCAATCAGCCTATTATTCAATAAATTGTAAAACTTAAAAGCCATGCGAGTACAGTTGAAGTGATAGCTGATTACAATTTAATTTGTATGTTTTCAGGCGCGTTTACAAAACAATTTTTTATTTTTTTTTCACATAAGCGGAAAAGACAAGTTTTATTTAACATGTTGCTTAAAAGAATATAATGAAAAATTTACGAAAACTGTTGAAGCAAATCTCGTGCATTGCAAAAAGCACTTTCTCGCTTTTCTTCATACAGAACAAACATTTTTTTGAAGTTTTTTTTAAATTAATTTAAAATTTTATAAATCTGCTCGTCTAATTTTATTCTTTGTATTATTTTTTATTTTGCTGTATAAAACATAATTGTTGCTAAATTTCTTCTTGAGCCAATAAGACATTCAGTCAGTCCCTTTCTAGCATAACGCCTTTTACAACTTTCTGTCGAAACAAAAAAAAAACATTTGCGCTTGTTGAAAAATTTAAAGTTTTTTAAATAAATAGGCGCAATTAATTTGGCTGCATGGTTTGTTTACACTGCTATTGAGCGCAAAGTAAGGAGCACAACTTTTTTTTTTTGGCAGCAGCAGTAAGATTTTACATTTTACGCGCGAAAGTAGGCAAAGTCATTTTTCATTATATATTTTTTTTATATATCTGCGCTTTTGAAGATTTTTAATTACTTTTGTGAAGTATTTTATTATTGAAAATACGAAAGTTGAGAACATTTATTTTTTTTTTTACTTTAAGTGTCATTTAAAATGTTGTAACTTTATTTATACAAAAAAGTTTTTAAATGAGTTGAATTTTAAAATTTAAAAGATAAATAAAATTTTAATTGGCTTGCTTATCAAAGTTTAATTATCCCCTGCAAGTTGCTTAAAATAAAATTTTAATTAATTCTTTTTATTAAAATCAAAATTTTTAATTACTACACATATTTTTGCAATAATATCAACTTATAAAAGTGCATGCAAAATGTTATGCATTCATTCATTACGTTGTCATGTCATGCCATTCAAAATAAAAGAGTTGCAATCCATCAAAAATACTCGGCAGATTTTAATGCTTCGGAAAAATGCAACAATAAAAGTTAATAAAATGGCTTTTAAGTGTCATCATAAAAATAATGGAAAAGACTAAAAGTCAAAAACAATGCCATCATAATTCAATTTTTTCATTAAAAATGAACAAAAAAAAATATATGGCATTTATTATTTACTAACAACAGAAATGTACACACACACACACACACATAATATGCACGTATGATGGTATTGTTTAAAAATAAATTTCCACAAACAGTGACATTTTTTAATGATTTTTATCAACATAGTTATACCAATGCACAAGTGATTGCATTTTAGCACTCTTACGGACATTTATATAGTCATGGTGCCATGGTAGCATTTTTTTAAACATTGTACTGTGGAAAAGTTTCTAGAAATTTATAAAAAATTTATACTAAACAATTTTGTATTAAGTGTTTTCATGAGAAAAAATTTTAACGTAAGAAAAGATCCCACGCTTAGCCTTATATTTTCTAAAGAATTTGCTTAGAAATATTGTTCAGAAAGATATTTGAAAAAATTCTTAGAAAAAGTGTTTACTTTGTTAATTATTCACCATTACGAGGTATTGTCATATATTAAATTTTTGGATAGCCAAATTAAAATTATGCCAAAATTTTGCATTACAACACTGTGCATCATATGTTGTGAAAAAAATACATATTTTTATAGAAAACGTATAAGAATTTTGTTGATGATAAAACATGAAAAATTGCATAAAACGACACAATGTTACAACGAGAGCTGTGTAAAAAAATTTTGCATACCTGAAAAGATGAAAAAATTGATAAAATATAAAATGCAGCAGAAATTTTAATAAAAATTGCATTCGTAGTTTAACCCATCACACGGAAGAAGCATGCATGACACACACACACACACACACGCACACACATGCACATATTGTGAAACTGTTTACGTTGCAATAAAGTATTGCATTTTATTTATTTATTAACAATTTGGTTTAAAATTAATTTTCAACGCCTCCACACCCAAGTGACAGCTGCAGTAGCAGCAGAAACATTGTGGCTAAAGTGGCAGCGATGGCGGTATTGGCGCTTTAAGTTAAGGCAAACAAAGTTGCAGGTAAACAAAGTTGGTTGGTTACCATAAAATTACCATACAACAATGCACATACACAGCAGTGATGGGCATTTTCAGTAGATTTGTACTTTTTTTTCAGTACAACCGTGCTTTGAAAAGTACTAAAGTACAATGGAGTTATTTAAACTGAATTTCGCCTTTGGAAAGTACGCAAGTACTATGGACAAACTTTTAATACAAAATATTTTACTGAACTGACTGTTTCTTGCTGTATATGATAACACCAAAAAGTCACAAGAACACAAATCAAAATTAAAAAAAATCGGGTTAAAGCAAGTTTCATCCATTTTTCTAAACGCAATCATCAGTGACCTTTGAGCCGTTGAATGAGAATTTCTAAGTCTGATATGTTTTCCTTTCTTCTTCTAAATTTTTCCAATAGAATTTGCTTAACTATTAAATTAATTGGACCATTATTAATCTCTTACAGAATATTTTTTCCCAAAATGTACCAGCAAAACTCTTCTGTTTCATGCTTTAATGAAAAATTCCGAAAAATTCAATAAAACATATTTTTTGACCTTTTTGGGGTGACACTGACCTTCTTTAATGTAAATAAAGAACTTATAATTATGGTAAAAATAGCGTATTTTCCTTAAACTTATTTTTTCCATAAATTTCTTCAAGAATAATTATTACGATTTGTCGACTGTTCAAATAATTTTGAAATATGCATAATATGTCATTTTCTTTGTACTTAGCATTTGCTCTTTTTTTCTACTTATTGTGAAGTTTGAAAAAATACATGCTAACCCAGCTTCAAATATGTTATAAACAACATCGATGAATAGCTTCCCTCATTGTAGGCAGTAATGCTCACAACCCTAGCCACAACTGTAAATGCTTTTTGCAAAGGGATGGCCGTTTTGTAGGCAGCTTGCCTACATCTCTATATACAATGTGTAGCAAGGGAAAGGCAGATTGCTTTATAACATCGCTTACTAAGTGCCTGTATAGTTTACCGAGTTGCCTACATCTCCACATACAAAGTATGCAGCCAATAGGCAAGACTCTTTACATCTCCATATACAAATCAGATAGCAAAAAGACAGACTACCTACAACTCCATATACAATGCAGGCAGTCAGCAAACAGACTGCCTACAACTATATATACAAAGCAGGCAGCCAGCAAGCGGATTGCCTACAGCTCCATATACAAAGCAGGCAGTCAACAAACAGACTGCCTACAGCTCCATGTACAAACCAGGCAGTCAGCAAGCGGACTGCCTACAGCTCCGTATACAAAGCAGAAATTAAATGAATTTTTTAAGGTTATTAGTGCTTAGGTAAAATATTGTATTTCCAATGTAAATCATTTGATAATAATAAACTAACTAAATGAAAATGAAATGAAATGAAAAATTTTGAAAGCATGCAGAAAATTGCTTAACTGCATCTCCATATGGAAAATCGGTAATTCAGCACTCAAACTTTAATATAATGTGGCTCTTGAATAACAATAACAGCAATAATTAGATAAGTCGGCAAATTATTTCCGTTTGACTTTTTTTTTTTTCATTTATAAACAAAATATCACTGTAACAATTTCATTTATGAAACATACAACGCAAAGGGTATAGCTTTTCATACATGAAAAATCAGAGTATTTCATCAATTTGCCGCTGGGAAATTATTATATTCACAAAAACTCAAGTGCCAACACTGATAAATGAACACCAATACTTGTAACTTTTGTTGGCTTCCCTTTGTATGCGCAAAAATTTATGCACGATTATCTGTGTGGATACATTCTACTTAAAAGTATTTAAGAGCTCGATAACACTATATGTTTCATATGCAGAGGTTTTCCACAATCTGTTGTGTTGAAGTTGGTTGAAATTTTAATGCTGCAATAAAACTGTTCGTAATCTATGAAATATGAACTACAAAAAAGTTTATTTTCTTAAATTTGGGATTATTTTTGATTGCGTTAATTGTGTTTATATGAAGACAGTGGGATAACTTAAAGCATGATGTGGATAACAGTCATGTTATTTTAAATTTTTTTTTATTTTAATATGCATAATTATGAAAATCTTTTTAATGAACCACAATAAGAGGAGATTCAACTTCAGTTTTCAAACTCTTCTTTTGAAAAAAAAAAAAACTAAATTAATGATATAAAAGTTAAATTTTAGTATGTCCTCGTTTTTTCATTAATCTCAACTTTTTTAAGTTTTTTTTTTTACTTATAAAAAAAAATTAATGCAAAAACCTTCGCCTTTGACCCACCTTTCATATTTTTGATATTTGCAATGAATTCCGTAATTTTGAAAAATATTTATAGTTATTTTGGGTGAAAAATGCGGCTTTAAGTTCTGTAAACATATCTGATAAAAAACTATTCATCAGCAAAAATTTTGTATTGATATGGTACTTAGCTTATAGTTACATTTCATTTTATTGAAATTAAGAACAAACTTGGCTGCCAGTTTTTGTATTTTTTTAATAAAAAAAAACAACAAAAAGTTTATGACTTTTAGAAACCTAAAAATAAACTAGAACCGACGCATAAATAAATAGTTTTTGGTCATATCAAATGGCTCAAAAGTTTCTGCTATGCAGGACCTTAATTAAATTTTTTTTTTCCTACACGTCAGTTTTTTGAGACATCCTTGCTTAAATGTGCGAATATATCTATTTTATGGTTGATTTGAAATTTCTCCACACATGCAGAAAGTTGTTTTGTTAAAGTTTTTAATGCATTAAGAAAGTAGAGACTTTTCTAAAAATTTTATCATCAAACATTTAAATAGTTTTTATTTAAAAAATAGATAAGTAACATACATATATATATATTGATGAAGAGATTAAGAATGACTCAGTTATTTTCAGTAAAATTATGTGATTTAGAGCATATAAGGCCATGGAAAAAATGTCCTGCAAACGGGATTTTAGACATTTGGAAGTCCTTTTCTTATGAACAGTTGCCAAAAATGCTATATTATTTTTAAAAAAAATTTATAAAAATTCTTGAATCAAATCACAGTTTTCAAATTACTTTTTGGATGATAAAAAATATATATTTGAAACTACCGATTTGTAAATTTCCGTAACGCTGTCATATGCAAGAAAATCGTTTGCGCTGTTCAGTTTTTGTATAACTACCTTAGGTAGTCTTGACCAACATCAAAAATGTCATATAAAACTGAGCAAAGCAGTAAAGGAAAATATTACAACTTCCTTTACCTTCGATAGCACCCTCTTAAGAAACCGGAAAATTTTCATATAAATAATTCAGTAACCGGAAGTTGCTCATACAAACGGCATAAATCATTGCTGCTGTTTATTTATTTATAGCTGTGTGTGGGCGTAGTATATGAAAGTGTGAAGAAAATTCCTTTGTGTACAATATAATGAAACTTAAATATGGCTTAAGAAGCCGCAAGTGGAGTAATTTAGATAAATTTTGTATTTATGAAGTAATTGATATGCAAGAAGCATCAACATTATTCTGAATTAACAAATTTTACTGGTTAAGCGGGTAGTTTTTACATTACATAAATGACAGTGAATGAGAACGAATATTTTAAGCTAGTCAGATTTGCATTTCAGATTTTAAATATATAAATAAATTTAAAAATTTATGCGTTAATGATTTAATTTTCTCTCTGTGTTTTATTTTGTAATTTTTGCATAATTTCTTCAGCTGCTCTCATTTCATTCATTATAAAATATCAAGAAAAACCGCTTAACACATTTTTCGAAAAATAAAACACATTTTTGTGTCAACGCGTGTGCAATTTGTTCTCTGCAACTATAAACAATCACATTTACATGCACGCATAATCACACACACACATACTACATATGCACACTATCACTTGTCAGCATACACTTAGAAGCGTGTAGACTGCTGACAAGTAAGTAAGCAATTTGTTAAATGTATCTTGCTGTGCTTAAAGCAGCATGTGTTATTGCATACTTTTTAGGGTGCGCAGTCAAACATCATCAGTATATATTAGCATATCAGTGTTGTTATTGTTAAAAAAAAAAAAAAAAAAAAATGTTGAAAATTTAAAATAAAATTTTCGACTGTTATTTGGGTGCAGCTAAAGTCACCACAAAATGTACTTTTATAAAAATGAAAAACCTTCTAAGCAAGGAAATGAAATTTCTCCTAAGCCGTCTAAAAATAGATGAAAATATTACGCAAACATAAATTTTTTTTTCTGAGGAAAAATCATTACATTACATTAAATTAATATGAAAAAGCTATAATTTCAGGCGGTTTGTTAAAATATTGATTTTTACTAGGTTGTCGGATGTAAAATAAACAAATAAACAATTTCTTGTCATAATTTTTTCCAACAATCTAATAAATTATTAAAAAAGTTTTAAAACCGATAAACATAAAATTCAATATTTTTACGATTTGCTTTTAAGCCTCCTTTTAAACTTTTCTTTATTTTTTCTTTTGCAAATCTAACAAAGTATCAACTTTCAAAAACGACACCGGAAAAGAAACCGGAAATTTAAATTGCTTCTGCTTTGTTTTTTGAAACTTACAAATTTTTTTCTTTGTATCAAACGCTTATAATGGTAAATACAAAGTTTAGAAACCACCTACCTAGCTAATGCTATGCCACGCACATACACACATTAATACATACACATGTAGCAAATATTCTTATAAAACGCACACATGCAGAGACACATTATTTTACAAACATGGCGTCACACTTTGTGAAATTTTAATTTAAGATTAAATTTTAACCTCATGTGTGTGGTATTGACAGTGAAGTATTTATGCATATCATTAGCACTTAATGTAAGAAACAAGAGGTACAAAGGTAACAAAAAAATTGAGAACGATAATATTTGACAAATTAAATTTTAAAACAAGAAAAATTTTTCTAATGCTTGGACAAAAAATAAAAATTAAAATTATAAATTGTAAGATTTGCTTTTTGTGTAGCTAAAGTGACCAAAAAAGTGTAGTTATTTAAAGAATGACCGATATATATTGTATCCTCAACAGAAGCTTCTTTTCGTTTCACGTACAACTTCCTCGAACTACATATTGGCATTTCCCTCATGTTGAACGTGACGGAAGTACACTTTTAAAGTGATATAAAAGTCAAAGTAAAACACTTTTATTTTTTTCTGTTACTTTAAGGAATAGCCCTTTGGTAGTCTTATATTGAGTGGTAAAGTTGATGAAAGACGTAATACTGGTTCCAAGATAGAGGCAATAAAAATGCCATTCGAACGGGACAAAAAAGGAAGTGTTTTTCATGGCCATCTATAGAAAATCAGAAGACAGCGAAACCTGGCAACATTTTTTAATGCTACTAATTTTAAAATGTTATGGAATAATATAACTTCTTATTAGGTTTCGTTTGATTGAAATATCTTATTTACTTTTTTTCTTACAAGAGGTGTATCATCGCCCACTAAAAAATATTGTTAACCAAGTTTCAATCTATCTACATGCCAAATTTCATCAAAATCGGTGTAGTGACACAGCCGTGATACCGTTTTTCCTATTTGGAGCGATGCCACGCCCCTTTGAAAAATCAGATTTTCTAATAATCTTTCTTAGGATTCAATCTATCTTTAAGCAAAATTTCATCAACATCGGTCCATTATTTTAGCCGGGGAAACATTTTTTCCCGTTAGGGGCGTGGCACCGCCTACTAATGAAAAAAAGTATACATGTTCCTCCTTCTTTTCACAACCTTTCCAACAAAACAAATAAATTATGCGATTATGTTGTGTTATGCCAGTTAATAACTGGCTTAACCGTTTTCAACTGCCTATTTATTACACTTATGTTTGCGAACATGACCAACTTCAAACAGCTCCAAAAATTTAAAATTAAATTTTTTTTGCACTCGCTTTTTTTTTTTAAACTACGTACATGAAACTCTGTTCGTGCAAAAATGTTGACACACTTGCTGCTGTTATAAATTTCTAAATGTGAACATGTGATATTTTTCTATGTTATTTGTGACTTTAGAACATGAACTTTAGAAAATTAAAATTTTACAGTTAATAGAGATTGGTTTGATGTTTTTGCATTGTTTTTAGCTAATTGACGTTGGAAGAGAGATTTTTCGGAATGACGAATTCATCATGTATCACCTCTCTTACACACTCAAATACTTAAGGCAAAATACTATTGAATATTACAAAAAAAGAGAAACTGCATTTATGCAAGTTTGCAGGTGGTTTGCTCAATGTGATAAATGAATTCTGGTGTAAATTGTTTAAATTAACAAAATTTGAATATTTTCCTTAGATAATATCAGATAGTAACGCTTTTATAATAACTTTTAATTTTTCTGTCACGGTTGGCCTTTTGGCAGAAATGCCCATATAAGCCCTGCTTTTCCGGTTGTTATTAACGCTAGAAGAAGCTTTTATTACGATTCCCAAAAACTACTTTAAAATGACAAAAAGTTTAAGATATACAAACATATTATATAGCTTGATCCTTTTAACAACTTTATTCGATACACATTTTTGAATGATCTAAGTCCATGAGTGTAGTTGTTTTTCTAAAAATTGAAATAAAATTTTCCTACTGGGTACATCTTTTTTATTGAACTTATAAGTAGATTTTCGCGTAAACTGCTCCACTATGAACGTTGAATAGTTGTAAATATGCAAAAACGTGTTACACACACTTGCATGCATGTGTATGTGAATATGTGTAAATGTTTGTGTGCGCTTTAATAATGATTAAAATTCTAGTCGCTAAAGTAGCTCATTTAATTTTATTTTATTTACACAAAATTAAAATAAAATAACTGTTTCCTCTCTTCTCTACTCTGTAGACTGTAGTTTTTTAATTTTCTCATTAACTCGTTTGTGTGACAATTTGTGTATTTGTTTATATTACGTGTGTGCGTGCATGTTTTCCCTGCAATTGTATATATGTGTCAGTTTGTGGTTTTTGTGGCAAAGTTGGTTTTTGTGGCTAGGATAGTGTTGTGTGTGTGTGTGCGTCGCGTGTGTTTTCGTAGAGTAGTAAATTGTACGAATAACTTAACAGACTGCAAAGCATAGAAATTAAATTACATAACAGCAAAAGTTTTCTTTTGTTTCTCAACTTTCAGTCTTCATATTTTGTTATTTCTTTTGTTGTTGGCTTCATTTTGAAAGCTAAGATGCTTTGTATTTTCTTTTTTATGTTGAAAATTTAATTTAAAATTTAAATTTGAAGATATTTCCCTCAAGAGTTTAGCGAAGAGATGGAAATTTTATGTAGCTTATTTTGTTTTAATTTTTACTGAAACTTAAACGAATTTCAAGCAGAAATGGAGTGATGATAACATTAATTAGTCTGCATGAAACAATGAAAGGCAATTTTAAGATTGCTACAAGTTTCAAGATGATAATTATATGCAAATATTTGTAACAAATTCATAAGATATTGCGCCAAAATATTGTGAAAGTCTTGGAAGAAACAACCAAATTGAAATCGAAAATACACCAAATTATTGGAAACTATTCAGTAACTTTTAAACAAAAGAACAAGTTTATTTTGATTAACACACTACCTATTTGGGCGAAATTCTGCCTTTTGTTTTCGGATTCTTTAAGTTTGTATATATAGCTACTAAGGACGTTAAGGCACCAGGCTATAATGATATGGTGCATATTAGTACGAAATTTATAAACCATTAGCACGAAGAATCTAAGAAGAATCTAAATTTATTTGACAAATTTTCGTACACAACTTTAATAATTTTTCAAATATTTTCTTCTTAAACAAACATCTTTTACTTCAGATATTTCAAAATTTTATTCAAAATTTTTTGTAAACAATTTATTTTTTTTTTAAATTGCCATGGGAACGGCAAAAAAGAAAGCACACACACTAACTAACACATTCAATTCCCATTCAACGATTTGTTATGCTTACATGCTTGTTTCTATGTGTGAAATTAATTTTTTAGCAATTTTAAGACTTAAATATTTAGATATTTAACAGGAATATCGTTATAATTTTAATTGTATTTTGAGACCAAGAGTTTAATAAAAAAACATAAATAAATTTGATTGAAATTGATCAAGCAGTTTTTGTGTGATATGCGAACATCGAAAACAGCTATCATTTTATTTTTGAGTTTATATTTTTTTCAAGTAAATTCGTATTTATTTACATTATTTGAGCTATCATAAGAACAACTAAGCCATTTACTCTAAGCTTGAATTTCTTTAAAAAAAAAGTTTAAGTCCAAAGGCTTAAATGACGTAAATTTGTTCAGAAAAAATAAAAAATTCAATTTCAATGACTTCAAAGTTTCTTAACTCTTCACAAATTTTCTCCCAATTACTGCATTTATCCATGAACCTCAAGTAAACGGAAGCAAATAATTAAATGCAATTGAATAAAACTTCAACTTCCGGTGGCTGACTACTGTTAGCAGTCGTCTTTCGCTTCATTTTATATTTTCTCTGGTATTTTTTACATCGTTTTGCATGGTAATTAAATTCCAGTTGTCTTGTTCATTTGTTTGTGTTTCGTGAACGTCATTTACAATCTTACTGTTACCCCCAAACACCCATCGCTGGCGCTTGACTTTCTTAACTCTACCATCAACAGCTTCTTCCAATTGCCAATTTCAATGACATTCTTTGGTTCATCTATTGCAATGAATGTTTTTTGTTGCTTTTGTTTGCTGCTGCACGGCTGTTGGCCATTTAAATAATGACAACAACAAAGAGCACAAAACAAGAAAACTGCAAACGGAAACGGAAACTACGAATACCAACGGAATACTGTAAATGTAGAGAGAAAAATTTCCATCTTATAACATTAAAATTACTGTTGTTGTTATTGTTGTTGCTGCTGTTTGGTGGTGCTACTGTTTGTTGTTGTCAATGTTAATATAACCAGCGACATTTCTGCTATTACCAGCAGGTTTATTAAAATGTCAGTTTATGACAAAAGAGCACAGCAGCAGCAGCAGCAGCAGCAGCAGCAGCAACAGAAGGAGCCGTAGCAGTCAAAGTAGTAGAAGTAGCACAAAAGGGCTAATAACGGGATATGACAACAGCAACAACAAAAACAACTACAATTAAAGCAACAACATTAACGACCAGCACGGTTTGGTTTTGTGTCACAGTCATCAACATGCATGGGCAAGACTTTATTAGAGTTTCGTTGTTTTGTTAGAGTGGCACTTATTTTATGAAGTAAAACACAAAAATTTGTCTAAATTAAGTTGTAATTTCTAATATGTTCACACTTTTTGTTTGTTTTAGTAAAACTTCCAATTCAAACGTTGTTTTAAATAAGTCATGTAAGTCATAAGAAAATTGAGAAGCTAACAAATTTTTTGAGATCAAAACATCCACAAAAAAAGAGTTATTCGAAAGCTGAAATATTTTTAAGAAAAAAAAAAAAAACAGATCCAAAAGTTCTGAAACTTTTATGGTGTTAGCAAAATTATCCTAACAATAATCACGCAAAATAAAAAATTACCAGAAAGTCGGGTTAAATTATACCCAAAATCTACATAAGATTATAACTAAACAAAAAATTTCTCAAATCAATGCTTAGATAACCCAAAATTCCCAGCGGCAAACTGATGAAGTACTCTGATTTTTCATGTATGGAAAGCTATACCCTTAGTGTTATACGTATGTTTCACAAATGAAATTGTTACTGTGACATTTTGTTTAGTTGCTTGCTGGCTACATGCTTTGTGTATGAAACAGTAGGCAGTTTGCTTGCTGGCTGACTGCTTTGTATATGGAGCTGTAGGCAGTCTGAATGTTTGCTCTCTGATTTGTATATGTAGATATAAGGGGTATTGCCTGTTGGCTACATACTTTGTATGTGGAGATGTAGGCTACTCGGTAAACTATACAGGCACTTAGTAAGCAATATTTTAAGGCAGTCTGCCTCTCCCTTGCTATACATTGTATATAGAGATGTAGGCAAGCTGTCTACAAAGCGGCCATCCTTTTGTAAAAAGAATTTACGAGTATAAATATTCATCGATGTTGTGTATAACATAATTGCCGCTAGGTTCATATAGAAAGAGAAATTAGAATTTCGGCTTCAATTTTTAAAAAATAGTTCAAGATTTGTTTATGCTAAGAAATAATTTAAGTAAAAGTTAAGTATTCTTCTTGAACGGCAGGACGCTTTGGCCTTCATCTAAAATATTCATTAATAAGAGCTTTTTAGAGCCCTTTTATCGTCATTTCAGTGAAATACTCTTATGCAGATTTTTAGATTAATGGCCTTTTCTCTTATTGTGACCTTTAAGTTTTTTTGAAACTTTTAAATAGCAAACGAATGTTTTGTTTTTCATTCTTAATAAGAACGAAAAAAGAAACTTTTTCTAATGTTTATTGCAGTTAATTACTGGATTTTTTTAGAATCCTTACAAATTGTTGAATTTCAAGTTAAATGCGATTTTTTTATGTCCAAAAGCCATTCCATCCATATGCGGCTTAACAGTTTCAAGTTACCTTTAATGCATATTCAACTTATATTTATAAACGATTCTTTAGGCTTTAAGGACATTTTGAATACAATATAAGCTTGGACTCAGAGATAATTTTTTTATGACTTTCGTCGTAAAGCAGTATGTAGGCTTTGAATTCTATTTGAATTTTTGTTTTTAAATGATGATTTCATGTGGCAATTATTCAATTTTATGTGATTGTAACCTAATCTATTTTATCTTCTTAGGTTAACTACTACTTAAAAGTTTTATACGGCATTTTATTCATAATATTTTGTGTTTCAGTAACATTTCTAAGTCAGTATGAAAACTTTTAATACCAAGGAAATTTTTTGAATCAGGGATTTTATTTGATTAAGTTCTAAAGGACTTTGTAGTTGATAGCTACACATGTGTGTCACATTTTTATGTATATTTTTTGTAACTTTTTAGGCTTACTGTAACGTCCAAAGCCATATTGTGGCTTTTTAGAATTTTTGAAAGTTTTTTGCTACTTTTTCTTCGTAAACGACTTTTAGAGTGATTGCTGGATACAAGATTTTTTTTGAAATTAATTTTTTAATTTTTTTGTGAGTTTAAGTCATGACTTTTTAGCCAATGCAAATTTTTAGGAAGCTTTTTTTCCTTATTATCTTTTCAACTGGGAGTCTAAGGTCGAATTTTTATATTTTCATACATCACCTTCTAGCATTTATAAGCAAAGATTATAAGTGGTTTTGGTTTCAACGATTTTTTTAGTCGTAAAAAAATCATGCACAATTTTGTTCAACGAAAATGTGAAATCACCCAAAATTAATATAAAGTTTTGCACAGTATTAAAAGAAAATGCTAGAAAATAAGCAAACAAATGGAAAAAGTTGTTTTGAGAGGCACATCAGACTGAGAGTTATGTATCTTCATTTCTTCCAATCTGTAAGATAATTTTTTTTTTTAAATTTTAATGGATTTGTCTTTATACTTTATTGACTTTAATATTTTAAAAAAGGTACACCTCAAATTTTACTGTTTGCATATATCATAGCTTATTGTTAGTCGAATGCAAAGAACGATGATGATGACGAGCAACAAACGCAAAACAGACACACTTCCGGCGGAACGCAATAACGAATGACAGGACATAGCACACACACACAGCTATACATGCACGCAAACAGCATAAGCTCAGTAAACACAAAGGGCAGCATAGTGTGACAGGTTTAAATGTTCTTAAATAGGCGGGTGATAAAGAGAATGTCGCTTGGATTAACAGTAACCGGAGTTTAATCTAAATAAGAGAGCAAGGACACGGGACATGGTCATATTTTGAATTGTGTTTTCAAGAAAATTAAGTTTTTTAATGTTCTATAAAAGTAAATAGAAAATATTACTAAAAGCTAAATTATTTTGAGAGGCTGTTAAGTGAAACTCCGTGCCAATTAAAAGTGGAAGTGTAACTTTAAATTCTATATAATCTTTAATATTTTTTATGTATATTATTTTTTGAATATTGCTATGAAAATGCGCTTCAATTATTTGAAAATATTACAATTTCACATTTTCTGCAAAATCTACAGTAAAAAATTTTATTAGTTTTGTAAAATTGTATAAAAATCTTATCTTCTCATATTTTACATTGAAAGTTACTCATACGTCATGTTGCACAGAAAATGCATCCAGTAAAGAGACCACAAAACATATGTCGCTTATGTCAATTTAATATATCCTTAAGGACGCATAAAACTTCCAATGGTTAGCTGTCTATTGTCCAATAACATAAGCAATAACATGACTGCAAAACAAGCATTCGCTTATATGTCAATTAAAACTTTGCGCTGCTGACATTTAACAAAACGCAATGCAGGCAGGTAGCGAATATTGCTTTGTACAAAATTTATAACCACAAATATGATGCCATCATTGCTTAAAGTCAGTAAAGGGAAATGAGGCATCATAAATTCGAATTTTCTTCGTATGGAAAATATAAATTCAATGTTTTTTTAATGCTACAACTTAAATTAAAAATGCAGTTATGGTCAATAAATATTGTTACAAAATTTAATTGCATTAATTTTTCATTTGCATCAATGAAATGTTTACTTTACACAAAAGTCAATAAAAGAAACTGCTACTACGGCAAAGGCTAAATAAAACACAGACAATATGAACCAAAGAGTGAGCATTGCATTTGTTGCTGCATTGCAGCGTCAGTCGCAGTGTGCGCATAATAATTGAATTTACTTTGTTAGCGTAAAAACAAAAGAAAATACGTTAAGTGCGACTGACAGGAAAATTACATTACGAGTTCATAACAAAAAAAGCAAAAAATAGAGCTAAAACAAATGGAAAAAATGACAAGGGATTGTTAGAAAGTCAGAAAGTGCTTTGAGTATTTATGTGAAACGTTATAAAAATACAATGTAGTGTTGACCATATGGGTGTGTCGCATTAACTAAGACGGATTTTTTACGTACACAATTGTAAGTTTTATGTTGAGACATTTTTTTGATGTTAACTCGCATGGTTGAAAAGAAAAATATTGCACTTACTCTATAGAAATATTAAGATAAGTTAAGTTGTATTTGTAGCTAAAAATGTTGCACTATTTTTTTGCGGCCTTTAATCAAACTTCGTTTTGTTATAGTGCACTCACATATCTTGTATAAATATCAATGATTTTGCTGCTACATTTTATCCAACTTCAGAAATCATACTCTTCAGTTTCAAAATGTTACTCATACGTCATGAGTTTTACTGTATGACGAGTTGAAAGTGAGTGTTGATAAATTAATGTATGAGTGCTTAGAACAAGCAAAAATTGGCGTAACAGAAAATGTTTCAATATTTCGACAAATTTTAAGAACTTTTTACTCAGAACTGGCTTATCTCTTACGCAAAAAACTGTTTTCAATCGAACACAAATCTGCTTTACAAACTGTACGTTTGTACATAAAAAATTAAAGCTGATCTCAAATTGACCTTAAAAATTGGGTTCAAGGTCAAAGGAAAGGTCACTGTTATTTGAACCTTTGGAAACCTTATAACTTTTGCTGAAAACCATCTAACTTAGTTCTCCAGATATTATCCTGGTGTAACTAAAATGGAACACAATGTGTCTGTCAAAAACATATTAATTATTTTATAATAAGTCTTTTATGTTATTTTAGTTCCAAGCCAATAATTTTGAAAACATAAATAAATTTTGACAAATTTTTGTTAAGCATTTTCCACGAAAATCTTGTCACTATTTATAAGAATTCAAAAGCTTATAAAACATTCCTGCAAATATTAGGCTATTAAGTATGTCGTGGAAATTTATATTTATATTTGTTTTCTTACTTTGTAACTTATAAGTAATTACGGCTGTTAAACATAACTCTTATGCAAAAGTAACCAATTCAAAACAAGCAGAATACATGTGAATGTAAATAAAAATATATGTATATGAGATACGATACAAATTTGCTTGAAATTTTTGTTGGAAAAGCTTTCAAAAATGTAAAATATCTAACAAATTCAGTGTGAAGTCAGGTGAACAAAATTTGCTTCACCTAAGCAAGCTCATTTAACATAATATTGAGGCTCACATGTTTTCTTAGATATATATTTAATGGAAATTTCGCAGATAAAAGCACATTTTCCTTATTTATTGTTTAAGGTATTTGCTTAAAAATTTATTTTTCAAAATTTATCAGAAATGTTGTACGAAATCCTTTATGCGAAATGTTTTCAGTTATTTTGAGTGGTCATTAGTTATTTTTATATTATTGTGACTCACTCAAAAACTAAGCTAATGATTGCAAATATTGGGCCCTGTGTTTCATTGAACTTAAGATTTTGAACCAAATTGTTTTAAATAATTCCAAAATATTCTTTTTTTTAATTAAAAAAATCCATAAAAAGAAAAATACGACTGCGAGGGCCATAAAGTAAAATTAATTTAATTTTAAGTCGTTTCATATTTTGGTGAAATCAGCTCAAATAAAGTTAACCCATTGTTTTTTTATAAATTGACTGTGAGCTAGTAATAATGGTGTGAAATTGCACTGGTAAATTTCTTATTTTGTATTCTTATAATTAAATGTTACTAATACGACATGTTACACAAAGAGATCTAATGAAAAAATAACCTTGACGGTAAGCATTATTTTAAGGTGGCCTTGCATGAATTTTCATATTATTGAAGAGGATTCATAGATGAATGCAAATATTATGACATGAACATTGATAATGGAATCGAAGTCAAAGAAATTTGGTTTTTTTAAATGTAATAAAAATAATCGGATTTACTTTACGCAAAGTAGTCAAAACTATGTCACGAGCACCGTTTTTGCACACCCAAGCTATTGAGCTTGGAGCTGCTGGCCCCTTTGCTCCGCTAGTGCTCTTATAAAATTAAAAGTAAAAAAAAATTTGCGAGATAGTTTTAGTGGCTTTGAATTTTTACTTTAGCTTGAAAAATTGTATGAATAGTTTATTGCAGATCACAGCAATACGTTAATATCGTCAAAAAGTATCACACTTAGTTTAGTTTATATAAATCATTAATGAGTTATTACAGCTACGCTTTAGTTGGGTCAAACAAGTATTTCGGTATTTCAAAAAATGCCATTAACTTCTCACTCAGTTATTTCATAGTTTAATATCCAACCTCTGATAGTATTTAGAAAGCATCTGTTTTTATTACTTTGTTTACATTCAAGTGCTTTATAGTAATAAATAGTCTAAGGGATGGCCGTTGCGTATGTATGAATTTCGTACCTATCAAATAACAATCATTTGTGACGATTTAGCACTCAAATGTATTAATCAATTTGTTGTTTTGTAAGAATTTGTTGATGATGATGTACAAAGTCTAATGACTGGCTGCTTGAAAAGAATAACTTTAATAAGTAACTTTCAAAAACATTTCAATACTTGTTAATTTTAGAATGTTATTAGATATTACAAAATTTAAATACAACGATTTTGACAATCAATCGTCCAAAATCTGTTTTTTTTAAAGCCCAATAATTTAGAATTTTTGTCCAAAATTTTACTTTGTCTTTTATGACATTTAAATGTTAAAAACTGGGAAATCTGTGACGAATGCACTTTTAGATGATGTGATACTGCTTTTTCGATATTTTTTATAACACTTTTTATTTTTTAAATTTTCATCACACGTAGCAACATAAAGTTTCACTCATGTTCTCTTTAGACCAATAAAAAAATTTGTAAATGTTATAGAATAAAAAAAAAAAAATGAGGGAAAAACAACAATTGTGATGAGTAAAGTAAGACAAATGTAAGCGCTTGCCAGTGAAAGAGTAATAAATTTTATGTTTTGGTTTTTTATTATTTCGCTTTTTCTTCAGCACCCATCAAAAATGTAACACGTTTCTCGCATTGAGGTTTCATTTCTAATGAATGGCAAAGCACAGCTGTCACGTGTGTGCGCGTGCATAGGGACTGAAGGGCAAAAAAAAAAGCACGAATATAAAGAGGACGCTGAGTAATACGTTTGGTTGAGAGAATTTGCTGACGATTTGGGATTAGCAATAAAGTCATATATGACAGCTGCACTTAGATAATGAAAACTATTGCAACATACATAGAAATATGATGATTTTTTTTCTATTTTTCTACAATTTTTTTCAAGAAGTTCTTTAAATCTTTAACTGTGTAAAATATACGACTAGTATATTATTTTAAATAACTTTTCATACCACAGATGAAAATAAAAATGCTATATTTTTACAACCCAGTGAATTTCTGGTTATAATCTCTCTCCCAAATTGACTTTCACACACTGTAGCAAACATAAATTAGTAAAACTTTAACCCACAAGCATAAACTCAAGTGACCTCAAGGTTTTTACTTGAAGGAACTACATCTTTTTTCACATGCATGTGTTCTTAGCATATCCTTTTATGTTTCCTTAAGTCCTTTTTGTCCCTTTTTTTTAATGTACATGTAGTTTACAACTTTAACTGCTAACATAAATTAAATGGAGCGTTAGCCATG
Organism: Tricholauxania praeusta; assembly: GCA_949775025.1. Lineage (NCBI taxonomy): Eukaryota > Metazoa > Arthropoda > Insecta > Diptera > Lauxaniidae > Tricholauxania > Tricholauxania praeusta. Next base: position 158,738,869 of record OX459029.1, read on the forward strand.
TTTAAGCAAATTTAACTAGGCCCTGGTCCTCAGGGAAATTTTCTATGAGTAGACTTTAAATCTTATGGCACACACACATAGTTGGCGCTTAATCAAAGCTTTGGCATGTTATGCTAACGTAAGCATTATTTATAACATACAAGCGGATCCTTTTTATTTGCGTAGGGTCCTTTTTATGCAGCTGTTTAAGCAGCTGTTAAAAAGTGTTTTTTGCACGCTTGGAAATAAGTCTTAAAAAGTTGGCTAAATTCATTTGACTTTTCTTGTATCATTATTTTGTTTTGCACTTGAAATGTTTTGGCAATTTTCTTTGTTTAATTTTATTTATACGATTTAGTATGGAAACCAAAATTGTTAATGTTTTTTCTCATTATGTACATGCAGAATTTGCATTGAAGTGTAAAATGACATTTTATATAATAAATCTGACTGAATTTCAAGCGGCCTGCATTAAATTTATATTATTTTGTTAAAATAAATGTTGCTTTAAGAAAATGTGCACACAAAAATTGTCTAAGTTGTATCGAATTTTAAATATCGATAGCTTAATTTTTCAAAACTAAGAAAATTACAGAAATGGAAAAAATTTCGCATCACTCATACGACATGTTGCACAAAATATACTTTTGAATTATTTAAATTGAAAAATTGGAAAATCTAATAAGGGTCTTTTTAAAGTATCTTACTTTCCAATATGGATTAAACGTTAAAAAGTTCAAGAGATTTGCCAATGTAAATGTAAATGAGCCATTAAATCATACAAAAGCTAACATCGTTGAAACGCATATTAATTTATTGTCGTTCTGTATTTGAAACTCAAAGAGAGACCGATTATTTCAATCCACATACACGCTTTTGGATAAAACTCATCCGCATAAGCATCAAAAGTGGGCACGGAATATAATATCAACGCTGTTAATCGTAGTGTCAAGAACTGCTCGAATGAGTCAATTTTGCACATTGCGCAGCATTTGGTTTTGTATCTTTTTACATAGTGGAAGATTTTACGAAAAAGCCTAACGAGGGCAAGAATTGAGCCTGAATAACTTAACGTTTTGACCAATCTCACTTTGCAAAAAGTACGGACCACTCACGCCATATATGAATAAGTAATAATGTAACTCATACGATATGATAAACAATTAATTAAAAAAAATAAATTCTCAATTGAATTACTTTATTAAATTTGCTTACAAATTTTAATGGAAATTTATTGAAAACTTATTGAGTCATTGGGTTTTACCCGCACAATTGTTTATAAATTTCGAAGAAAATTTAGTATTAATAAATAAGTCTAGCTATCTATTTATTTTCTTAAAAACTTTCAAATAAAATTTCAAAAAATTCCAAAACCCATTCTAAGCGGTTAAATAAATATCCGTACATAAAAAAAAACTCTTAATAGAAATTAAATTCTTATTTCCCTTGGTATTAATTATTTGTAACCATTTCTATGCCAATGATGCGTAATAATTTCCACTTGGAAATATTTTTTAGCTGCTGTTGCTCACAGTAGTGTAAATCCCACTCTGGGGGTAATTTTCAACGAAATGAACGAAAAAAAAAAAACACCGAAGAAAACACCGCAGGGCGCTTTGTTTGTTTTGGTAATTTGGTAAATATGCTGCTTGCTGATTAGTTGGTTATAAAATTTAAATGTAATTAAAATGAGGTGTCCGGCAGTAAAAGGGCAAAAGATGGAAGGAAGTTGAAGCCAAAGAGCGCACATAGCGGAGTCAAGTGTTTAATTTTATAGCTTTTATTAATTCATTAATTAGTGAAATGAAAAATATTTTTATTGCTTAAATAAATAGCAACAGTTTTATAATTATTTTAATGGCTTTTTAGCTAATGAAACTGATTCTTTTGATTGCTGTACTTAGTGGTCACAAAAGGAAAAATGAGTTTTGTATATTAAGCAAAGACTTAAATTTAAATTGACTTTTTGCACTAAAAAGTAAATTTTCATTGATAAATTATTTCTACAAATCATAAGCGCTGCTAAATGGTATTAAATTTTCAAAATTTAGAAAATGTTTCGAGGTTGCTTAAAATTCCACAAGACGGATCGCCTCAAGGGAAAACGTTGATCAAAAATATGTACTCCATACCTGTAGTGTTAAAATTAATTTATTTTTATTAAATTAAAGTAAATTTTTCCCTAAAAATCATTGAATATTTTTCAATTTTCATAATTATATTTGTCCAACTATATGGTCTGTCAACAATCAACATTCAATAAATTGCATAATTTAAGGCGCGCATACAACCTCAAATCCACCAAAAATCCTAAATTTTCATTGGTAAATAAATATTTAACAAGCCAATAAAATAGCAGTATTAGTGTGCGATTAGCTTATATTACAGACACTCAAAAACACACATACAAACAGATAAAAAAGCAAATAAAATGGAGGCATACATATGCACACCAGGGGACGTATACAAATAAACAATAGGTCTACAAATAATAAAAAACAATTAACAATTTTGTATACAGTTCAGCATAAAAATAAAATAAAACTGGACGAGTTGTTGTCCTTTGGCTAAAATGTGCGCATACAAAAAACACACAAACAAATACATATAAAGCCACAATTATAGCGACACATACATGTACAAACACACGTTAAAAGCATTAACAAGCAATTTATTGCGAAAGCTCATCAAGTCTATGTAGATAGATCGTAAATCGTTAGCCTATTCATGCATGTATGCGTGTTATAATACGGGTGTGTGTTACTGTGCCTTTGAGTGTGCTGTGGCTGTATGTGATTTGAGCCGCTGTATTTATTTTTCGCCAATGTGTATTTTTTTTTGATATTTATTTTTTTTTTCTCTCTTATTAGGCTAAGCCCCTTTTAAGCCATTTTATTGCCATGGCATGCAGTTTGCTAATAACTTAAGCCAATTTTCGTTGCTTTTATGTGGTCATTGAGTTGTTTGTATAGCAATGAAGAGTTTCTTTGTTTGCGGTTTTTTTATGAGAGATGAGCGTTTTATTTAAATTTCTTTTAATAGCAAACCTTTACAAAATGGAAAAAATTGTATTTAAATATTATGAATAGAAATAGAAACACACTAAAAATAGGTGAGCAAAGAGGAGTATTTTGTTGAATGGAATATCATGCAGGTAAAATTGCAGTTTAGAGCATAAAATTGATAGAAAAATGGCAAAATATACATAAAAGAAATTACACAGGTAATTTTGTAGCAATTTAAAAATAAATTAAATTTCCAAAACAATAAGAGTCCTTTAGACGACCACGCCTGGTCATCCAGCATTATAAATTTAAAATAAAAAACTTAAAAATTTTTAAATATCCTTTTACATTTGCAACCCATATGCTTCAATTGTTATGTATAAATATTTTCATTTTCTTCTACACTCATTCGATTGATTTTTCTTCGTCCCCATGCGCTGCGGTAAATTCTAAAGAAATTCCCATAGCTGCATTGGCATGCACTATAAATTTGTGTTATGTCAATATGTCAGATTAAATGCATCCCCAAGCTGAACTGAGATTTGCAACAGCTGAGCTTACTTAGCTGCAATAAATTCATTTGTCACCTGGGAGCAGCAGCAGCAGCAGCAGTAGAAAGATACCTTCGTAAGGTTAGCGCAGTACAAGTAGCGTGGTGTCATAGCAACATGACAGCATTTCAATTTGCCAAAGCTAAGTCTCTTAAGTAGTGTGACACTAAAAACACAAAAAATAAAAATGCAAATTGACTTAAATTCTATATATGTAATTAAAATATTTTGTAGAATACTAATAAATTAGTGAATAAATAAATAAATTCTACAGTGAAACATAAATGAAACTTAAGAACATCAATCTTATTTATGTTACTAAGAAAAATGAAGCACAAAAGTGACGTCCAACGAAAAGTTTTTTCCATTTTTTTGTATTGTTTTTTGAAGTCAAAACAATTTATTTTTTTATTGTAGCTATGAATAACTTTGGTCATCTTGTTATCCACTTAAACACGTACACCAAACTGCCAACTAATATTTTCAATAGCTATTGAAGTCTCACCACATTTCAACCACAAAATATCTTTGTTGGACCATACAGTAAGTGCGGCAATGACTAACTTCTCAAAAGACTGCTGCGATATGTTTTGTAAGCCATAATTCTGATAGCTCTTCGTTGAAGGTTGCCATTGTGTGGCAACCATCTGAGCTTTCAAGCTTATAGCTCACTTCGATTGTCCGTTTGATGACATATGACACTCGACACCAATTGTGGCGAATACAAACATACAACCACTCCACACATGGTGTATTGGCTGTGAATTGAACATCTGGCTATGAAACCAATAAAGAATTAAGATAAAATGGGTGTCTCAAAAAAATATAAAGTTGATTTAAAAAGTTAAAAAGCTTAAAACGCTATAAATCTTTAAAATATTAAATCAATGAAAGTGATATTAAACTTACACAAAAAAAAAAAATATCAAAAAGTTGTTAGTTTACTATTTTATCAGTAAACTTACCAATAATTTCGTTTAATTTAGCTGACAAGGTAGATAGAACTTACCGAAAATATTGCATCAAAATAGTGTATTTAAACTGGTGAGAGGTGGAAGGTTTACTTTTATGTTTGTCTTACAAAAAAATTGTAAGTTTATTATTTTGTATGTTGACTTATTGTAAAAATGTGTTTTTCAACAAATGTTTTTAGTAAAAAACCACAAAACTTAGTTCACATACAAGATACATTTTGTGGGAACCATTTCAACTCTAAATAAAAAACTTATATAAGTTTTGTAGTTAATTTGAGAGAAAAAATTAAAATTTCCTTTTTGGTAAATTTAACTAACAATCGTGGTAAAAGTACCTATAATCTTTGTAACTAGTTATCGTTTGGTTTTGTTGGTCATTTGAACTGTTTTTGTAGAATTTTTAGATTTGATTTTAATAATTTTTTTTCAGTATTCTACCAAACGATAGTGGTTAATATTTTGAAGTTTCGAGCATTTAGAATAATTGTAAGCTAACCATTTTATTTGGTTTATTTTAACTACCATTTTTTTGTGTGCTTATGCTCCAAGTCTTTATAGTTTTGTTTAAATCAAATTAAAACCTTTTCAATTTTACATTCTATTTAATTTTTTTGAGCCACCTATTATTGATTGTAGTCACATGAAGGATTGAATGTAGTTAACAGAAATATAAGTGTTCATTTAGGTTGGAAGTATTTTTGTCAAGAAATGAAGATTGCTTTATTGACTTTTTGTTAAAAAATTAACGTGGAAATATTTTATTATTTTTTACTAAGCTTTATGTATAATACAAAAACAGTGAACAGTTCGCTCACACTATAAACTTGAATTTGTTGCCATCAAAATAATTTTCAATTTTCCATTAAGCCCCTTGGGTACTATGTATCTCAAACTATCAAGCGTTTAAATAACTCAGCATTGTGTTGCTTATATTTTTGAAAATACAAACTTGTGATATTCGCTTGAATTTAAAGTGCACAGCAAAATTTAACAAAAATTGTTTATTTTGCTGGCAAATAATTCTAGTTAGTGTTAGAATTTGATTTTTTTTTTATTTTTCTAAGTAATGTGAAAGCTTCTAAGCCTTTCGCTAAAACTTTCCATAAGTTTGTGTTACCTAAAGCATCCTAAGCAATGCTAGTTTGTCAGTTTGCATGAAATTTTAAATAAATTAAATGTCAAACGTTTAATGCTTCAGCAGACAGCTTCTAACTATTAATGCCCTTCCTTAAATTTTTCAATAAATTCGCAATTTTCTTCAACTTAAATTGCCACACAACATTGGCTGTCTCATTGGGGTTGCGAATGCCAACCCCAATTGTGAATTTTTCGCGTCTCTTGCGCTTTTATTTTTGATTGTTTTGTTGACAGCTAAGTTTTGTAAGCCGAACAAAGGAGTGGCAAAAATGTTAGGCAAACGCAATAACAAGAAAATAAACTCAAACAAAAAGCTTTAACGCTGTGTCCATTGATAGGTATTCATTTAAGAATTCCTTGCAACAAAAAATCTTTAACAAATATTTAAATTATTTTCAATTTTAATTAAAATACAAAAGTAATGAATTCCTTAATGAAACACATTTAATAGCGCAAAAAATGTTTACTTGTTAAGAATTTAAAAAACAAAACTCATTTTGTACGATTTTCTTTGTAACTTAATGCTCAAATGTGTCGCTTTGCGTAAATCGACTTAAAAGTATAGGAACCCACTGAAAAGTTCTTTGTATACAATTTACGGAGCAATGCCTTGGGTGGTTCGGCCTACGGTTTTTTATGTTTGTATAATGAATGAATCATTGTGGGTTTTAAAATGAATGAAGTTGCCAATGGTTTTCGGTAACACAATCTTTGCGTATAAAAATAAACATAATGTAGATATAAATCGAAAAAAAAATAATCTGAAGAAATATAACATTTTTCTTAGAAATTTCATTGAGGTTACAGACTGTTTTCTTAAAAAACGGGATAATTGAATTTTTAAGCAGCAATTAAAACAAGTTGAACCTAAGCAAACAACGTTATTAAGAAATTTTTAATTAGTTGTTACACATACGACATGTTGCACGAAATATGTTTTCATTTAATAATGTATAATCGTATTTATAATTTTTTTTGAAAATTGTGAAAAATTTAACAGCAGTGTCTTTTTAATTTAAAATTTGTTTTTTTTTTTATAATACATTTTAACAGTACATATTTTCATAATTTTTGTATTGAACTTTTTAGTCATTTATACAACCAACATGAGAAAGATAACAAGTGGATCAATTTAACCTGGTAATTGGTGACATATGTTTCGGCTATTACCACGTATAAACATATTTATATGCATATACATAGCCTCATCAGACCAGTTTTGGTTAAGTTGTACTGAGAATCGAACACCCGACCGTATGCATTTTTTGAATTGCGACAGCCGCTCTAACAAAGAGCTATGTCAACTGAACATAACTCAGAAAGATAACAAGAAAAATGGAACAATACGTGCGAAATCCAAACACGCACTTTGTACACATCAAGGTCACATACCCAATAGCTCAAGTGTTAGAGCGGCTGTCGCAATTCAAAAAATGCATACGGTCGGGTGTTCGATTCTCAGTACAACTTAACCAAAACTGGTCTGATGAGGCTATGTATATGCATATAAATATGTTTATACGTGGTAATAGCCGAAACATATGTCACCAATTACCAGGTTAAATTGATCCACTTGTTATCTTTCTCATGTTGGTTGTATAAATGACTAAAAAGTTCAAGAGATAAGAAAAAGATATGGCAAAAAAATTAAGAAATAAAAATACGAATATTTAATAATTTTTTTTATAATTTGCCGTAGTTTACGGATATGAAAAATGTGGATACTCGTCTATTTTATTTGTATTTCTATCTAGCATTTATTTTACTAAAAGTTGGGATTTTTATTGATAAATAATAAGTGAATATTGATTCCCAAAAATGCTTAAGTTCATTTATCAACATAATTGAACAAAAAAGGTTTTGATAGATAAAATTAAAATCCAAAATGTCGGTTACGGTTCGGACAGAAATTCAAAATTAGGATTAATTTTTATCGAAATATATAAAAATTCATAGCTTCAATTATTTTTAATCGAAGTAAAAATAAGTTCAATAAAATATTTAATTTGTATCGAAACAACGCTAACTTTGGATCGAAAACAATGCAAATTCATTTATAACGATTTTACAGTGATTTCTATCATAAAATTCAAAATCACTACTGTGTGTGTTCAATAATCAGTTGAAAAAGAATTCCATATCGTACTCATTTTTAACAGAATATGGGGCTAGCGAACTGATTTTACGACAATTTCCTAACCATTAAAATGGAAGTTTCAATCAAAATAACCTCAACAGACTCTAGCTGATACATACGCACAACGACTGTCACATAGAACAACTAGCTTATGAAATAATATTTTCGTTTTATAATAATATCCTTCGTAGTACCAGTTTGTATCGGGTGCTATATTCGCTTATTGCTTTTGTTAGCCTACAGTCATATTTGAGCTAAATAAAAAACTTTATTTAAACAGTGGAGTTAAGTTTAACTGCAAAAAAATGGAAATAAAAATAAAACCCATAAAAGTCATAAAATTTTGAAAACAAAATAAACCAAACGAAGCATGTGCGAGTGTAACAAAACACGCATGAAATTGTTCGTATTTGCTGCAGGCTAAAATATTAAAAAAAAAGATATTCCGAAGGAAGAATAAATGTTGCCATTTTATGAGACGATTAAATTTTTAAAACGCTGATACTATGAAAGAATCTTGAGCTCAAAAGAAAATAATCTACTTTCTTTGTATTTCTTACGCAGCAAAAGCTTAAAATTTTTACTAACAAAATGAATGCATACTTTTTGGCTTTAAAGTTAAGATAAGAAAAGTTTAACTTTTAATAATTTGTAATTTCAAACGTAATTAAGAGTGAAATTTTAAAAGTATTAAGACCAGAGTAAAAAAAATTTATAATAGTATCTACTAAAGTTAATTAAAACATTATTAAAACTAGAAAATTTTATTTTAAAATTCTTCAAGCACTCACTAACTTTTGTTTTGACTTAATTGACATTTTAACTTGCTACCAAAAGTTCATTTTAAAGCCAAGATAATAAGAGCCACATTTGAAATTATGCCATTAAAATTTGTAGCTCGTTAAGCAGCATGATTATTGTCATTTTTGCTGTTGTTATTAGCCAAATTATTATGAGGCGTGCTACATTAATTTGCGCTCAATTAAGAGATCATTAAAAAGTTTACTAAATCCCTCCATGCTTTGACAGCATATGCTGTGAGAAGTCATTTAAATTATACCACGGAAGCCATTTTGAAAAAACCTTTGAGAAATGTGTTTTATTATAACGAAATAAGTAGCAAGAAGATATCATTTATAATGATTAGAGCTGAAACGAAAGGAGTGTGCAAAATGTGAGAGTCTTATACTTGAGACTCAAAGGTTCATCAGGCTCAAGTTGCGAAATTGATTGCTGATAAAATCTGTTGTTTTTCGGAGAAAATAAGAGGACACGTATTCCACCGATTTGGATGAAAAACGAACAACGAAGTTTAAATATAAGGTGTAAGGGATTTTTTTTCAAAAAAGCGGTACTTGCATCCAAATCGATATAATTTATTTTTTTTTATTTCTGATTTATTCGTATTATATTTCAGAAACTTAAAGAAACGTTTTTTTTATGAAAATAAGCATAGTTGATTTTCTCAAAAAACACCATATTTTTTCGCTTAAAATTATAAGGTAAATTTTTTTAATGTGAAAAAAATATGATCGCAGTTTCATGTGGGATAAATGATATTTGAAGTCAGAAGAGTTTTTTTTCTCAAGGTCGAAATATAATTTTATTTTTCACCTTGCCTAGCAACCTACGAGGAGTAGCCCTATAAAAGAATTGTAAACTTTTGAGAAAATTTTTATGAGAAGTTTCCTTTCAAGTATTATTTTTAAGTAGATTACGCTAACTTGTATGGGCTCGTCTCAAAAATACCAAAAGTTTTAAAAAAGGTAGCTTTTCAAAAAACAGAAAATCTCTTTGAAATATTTTAATGATTAAATCATGATTAAATGGGTAAATTATTTATGATTTCAAAACTAAATAAAAATCACACATAATTACAAACGTTGCCATATTTAAAGAAATATTCTAGTACTATTTTTTAGAAACACTCTAATAATTTAGATAGTAATTAAAGTTGTGCAAAAAAAGCAAATCATTTCTGCTACTGCATTCCTTTTGAAAAGACAATATTTTTCAATTAAGTCCCAACAACCGACAAGATTTATTGCAGATTTCTCCAACCCAATTTTCATTGCTTCGTGTGTTCCACTTAGTTGAGTGTGTTGATTGTGATGATTGCAATTTTGTTGCTTTGTTTCAAAAAAAAAAAAAAAATAACAACTAAAATAAAAACTTCAATGCAGCAACAAAAGTTCAGAGATTTCAGCATAACGTCAACAAAAATAACAGCAACAAAAATTCAAGCATTCCCTACTGGACTTTCAGCATTTGTTACATTTGTTGCATTTTTGCAACATTCCCTTTTGCATGCAGCAAATGTAGTCGTGTAAAACTATAACTTCAAGAATGCTACTCATCAGACAGTATAGTGAAGATATGAAAATATGTAATAATAAACAAGCATAAAAATAAGGAATAAAAATATTTTCAAATAAAAATTTTATTTAAATTTTCCGCTACGCTTTTTATTATTTCTTTCATTTATTTGCACTTTATGCCCTTTTTTCTTATTTGCATTGCACTCTGCGGCTGCAATTTTCTGCGTTTCCACAAAACTCCATAAAGTATGCAATATCTTGCAAAATAAAAACATAAAAATTCTTTAAAAAGAAGCAAAATTCTTTGAAAAAGTTTAGCTCACTAAACAGCATAGTTTAAAACAAGTTTTGCGGCTTAAATGCGCTTTTTAAGCCATTGAAATAATGAAAAAAAAAAAAAAAAAAAATTTGATAGGGAAAACAAAAAACCCACAGTGAAGGTATGGCAAACTACATTCTATGTTCAGGAATGCACTTGAGCGCGCTATAATAAAAAGTTTTTCGCTGTAAATGCAATTTAGGGAAAAATACTTCACGGTGTAGTTTATAAAGTTTGCTAATATATTCAATTGTGGTTGATGCAGCAAGCAGGTTATGCCAGTGGGTGTATTTGCATCACTTTGTAATTTATATAGCATACCTTACATTTTGTCTAACATTCTTAATAAACACAATTTTAACATAAGCAATGAGCAAAACTTCAAGTTTGTTGCCAAGAAAAAAATTTTAGCATAAGGCTAAGTTTTGCCTTTAGTAAACGTCGTCGAATTGTTTGAACACTTACAACGTTCCCTATTTGCAATAAAACTGTCTTGGAAGACTTAAATGCTATGAAGATCCTTTCTATGGATGTTATGCATCGGATAAATTTTCGATTTTTGCTTAAAACTTGGACACAGTTTAGCAATCAAATGAATATGGTTAAATTCAGTGATATAGTTTTGAACATAATTTAAGCAATTGCTTTAAAAACCATTTACAATATGGCATTCAGTCATCAAGTAAAATTAAAAATTTGTTAAAAAAAAGTTTATTTTAAAGTTTTCTAGTCCAAAACTTTATACTTTTTATGTCTTTTTTTTGCATATTTTATGAGTGTTTGTCCCTAGTTGCAGACACTTGCAGCGCTGTGCTAGTTTTTATTAAATTGTCTTATTTTTACTTTTTTGTTTTTCTCTTTTTTTTTTTAAAGCTGCAACGTTTTCCTTTAATTTCCTTTGGGAGTTTTTATTCATGATAGTGGTGTACTTGGTTCGTCAATCCGCATTGCGCTCTCCCCCTTTTCTCCAACTCTGCAGTCATTTTCTTTTGCGGCTTGTGTTTGAACTAACAGCAATCATGGTTGCATTTTATTTTATTCTTCTATGCAATATTCTTACATTCTTCTCGCACTTTTATTATCTGAAAACTTTTGTTAAGAATTTTATATGCAAAATATGAAGTGCTCTTATGCACAAAGGTATAGGCAACACATTCATTTGAAATACGCATGCTTAACTAGTATAACTTCTTCTAGTTAAAAAAGTTTTTTGCGCTTATTTTTTTTTCTTTGAATTTTTGTTGTTTTTTTTTTTATTTTTAATTTAACTTGTTGTTATCGCTCTGTTTACATTTATGTTAAATCATATGTTTTTCACCTCTTTTGTTTTGTTTTGCATACATATCCATACATATGTTTATCCTTTATCTTTTCATTTCTGCTTATTGTGTATTGTGGCCTAAAAGTATGCCAACATTTTTTTCAATTTCTGCATTTATATGTAGCATTGTGAGTTATTCTGTTGAATGCTGCTGTTTACTTGGAAACACAGCTTAAATCAGCTTAAGTGTTTGGTTTGTTTATGCAGTTAAGTGGAGGTCAAAGCAAACAGATGGTCCTAAAAAAATATGGCAGCATGGTTTTGTTTACTATTATCGTTTTTAGCTTAGTTGTATACCTTGTTGACATTTTAGATTAAAATAAAACTCTTTTTTTAATATATAAGCAAATTTTTTTTGTGTCAAATTTACCAGCAAGCGAGGTGGTTTGTTTTTTCATTTATTTCTAGATAATCTGCTTGGTATCAAAAAAGTATTTGTAAAGCTGAGGTAAAGTTTCTTCGAATGGAGGCAAATTTACACAACAATAGAAAGTTTTCAGAGAGAAACTCTAAAATTGATTAGATATTAGGGAACGTTACATTTTAAACATTTTTTTTTGTCAAGAAAATAATTTTTTGTGGGATTGAAAAGATTTCTCCGAATTAATTTATTTATGAAACGATCTTTAAAAATGTATGCCTTTATTCTTTTAAAAAATGATCGATATTAAGGTTTCTCTTTCACTTTTCACTCTTGCACTTCTTGTGACAGTCAGCAAATATCTGTCTCTCCGGTAGAGATCACAGCTTAGATTTTGGGAAGTTGTGACCATTAGCATACAAAAACATTTCTGTTGATTTCTAATTCTTAAAAGGCTCTCCTCATATATATACATATATGTATATGGGCATTTTCATGGGTCCCTTTCGACCGTCAAACACACTTAAAGTAAAAAAAAAAGTCAAAATAAAAAGGATTTTTATTTTAACAAATGAACAATTTTTCGAATTCAAGATAATTGCAAAAAACCAAGTTGTCGCACGGGACAAAAGCTTCCATAAAATGCCCACAAAATAAATGCATAATTTTTATGATTTGATGGATTTTATCTTCTGCAAGACTTGTCACGCACCTTTTATGTAATTCGGAAAAGTTTGGACCCGTCTTTTCACATTCAAAATCATAACAGACATATGAGATGCTTTTGAGAAATATATTTTTGAGCAATCCTAGTCATTTATTTATAGAAACTTAGTTCCTTAAAACCATCCTTTAAGGATTAAAACTACGAACTGCGCGTATAAGCTTGTTAACCATAAAGTATGCAATAAATTTTTCTTATAACTATTTTTCGTTTGCTTTGTATGGCAGTATTATCCAAATCACTGGAAAATTTTACCTCTCCAGTTAAGTCATTAGCCAGTGATGACATTTGGGTTTTGTCAAATGTACTGAATCAAGACTTGAAATGTACTTTCTGGATGCCGAATGTACTTTTTTGTCACAAACATTAGAAAGTTACTTGAAATTCAAAATGAGCCAAATGTACTGCAAACTTGTCAAATGTACTGACGATGATTTTTCATTACGCAAATGTACCGTAAATGCCATCACTGACTGACACCAGCAAATGTAATTAAAAGTTACTCATACGTACTGTTGACCATTTATTTTTATTACTCATAAATGTTTACGAATAATGTCAGAAATTCGACTGCAAAAATGTACATTTTGCAAAGTGAAGAAATTCTTCCTTTATTTTTCAACACTTTCCTGGAAAAGTTTCAAAGTATAATAAAAAACGCCATAAACGACACCAACTATAAAATTAAGTGCTATTAAAAAAGTTTCAACGTCAGCTTGTTATAAAATTGATGATATAAAATTTTCAAAACTTAAAAGAAAAATAAAACAAAAAAACTCAAAATTAAGTAAATAAATATGCTATGCGTGTGACTAGAGCAAGTAGTAAGTTTAATGAGTGAAAAGGAAAATTTTAAAGGCAACACTGGTTGTGAAAAGGTTAGTATGCCACTAAATATCACTAGGACGACGAACTTCACATGCAATAGATATAATTACTATAATATCAACAACACTAAATGTTTAAAATAAAAATAGAAACAATAAAAAAACAGCAGCAGCAACAAGAGAAATGCTTACGAAGACGACGAAAAGTGCGACGATGACATCAAAGGACGTTGAACGCATGTACGTACATAAGTATAACACTTACAAATACATAAGCAGCACATATGTGTAAAGGGTAACAGTTAGAAATTTTCACAGACTAACACACACACAAACAAATAGTCATTCAGTCATTTAGCCAACATAAGGCAAAGTGTTGTTGTTGTATGTAACAAAAAAACAATAAGACAGGCAGACACAAATGCAAAGCAAGCAGCACAAGTAGTGGTACATAGTAAGAAGTATTCGTTTGCATGTGCTTATCGATTTGTGACTGAAATGCCTGTGGCCAAAACAGTAGATGGAATGAAAAAATAAACTGAAAATGGAACATTAAGAATGGTTAACTCTTTTAAGGTTTCAAATGAATAATAAAAGAGCTTACGAAAAAGCCATAAAAACATAATACATCCATTAAACATAAAAAACAACTGTAGCATTGCCACAAAAAGTTTAAGTTAAAGAAATGAGTAAAATTCTACGAATTGAATAGAATTGTTAGAATTTTTTAGAAAAAAAAAATATTAATATCAACATAAAAATTTGAAAAAAATATGTTTGATTTATTTCGAAAATAATAGAGATAACGATTTTTCAACGCTGTAATTGAAAACTGGTATTGTATTGAAATATTCTAGCACCAAATTGCGAAATGTGCTGTTTTTAAGGGACTGCGGGAAATTTTCGAAAAACAAGGACTCTTTTTAAAGTTTTGTTTTGAAGCTGCATTTTATTTTAGACTAAAATTTTTTTTATATTATTAAAGTTTAACAATTCAAGATTTATTTCTAGAATTTTGGTTCCAAAATATTTGTCAATAAATTAGAAAGGTGCAATGCCGTGAACGACCTCAAAATTTGCGGTGAGCAAGATATCTGGAGACTGGTTGATGATGAGCCAGTCTCCAGATATCTTGCTCACCTCATACCAAATTTTATTGATTTTTTGATTTGAGATGATCCAATGATGAGTTATGATGTCCACCCCAAACCATCTTTTTTTTTGAGGCGTCCGCGGAAATTTTCTGTCAATGGCTTATTTTACAATATTTTTTCATGAAATTTTCATAGAACAATCTTTAGATATTGTATTTTTATATGCTTTTAAAAAAATTAAATTATTTTAACCATATTACTAAAAAACGTTCTTAAACTTTTGCTTAAAATGTAGCAATCAGACCCTACCCCCTCCATAAACTTCTTCAGAAGTCATTTATTTTTTTGTCAGCTTATTTCTTCTCAATGTGCTATCCATTCAATGGGAATGGACAGTTTTATGAGAAATTCTCCAATATTAAGAGAATTAATGACAATGAATCGAACATACAACATGACGTTTCAACCAAATTGTATTTACAATGTTTCGGCGTAAAAATTTTAAGACTTTTCATAGTAGAAATTGGATGGAGTAGGCAAAAATATAGGAATGTGTATTGAATTTTTAAAAATTTTTTATCAAAGTCATAAGTCATTTCCGAAGTTTTTAAAAACACCATTTTTAGCACATTTCGATTAGAGCTCAAAATATTGATATTAAGGTTGAATTTTGAGCTTAGATTGGATGTCAGCATGATTTTGGGCCTTGCTATCTCTGATGATCATGAACATAAAAATCACATTATAGTTTTAAATGTACAAAATGCATTTTATATAAAAGGTCTTTTTTTTTGTGGTATAAGAACTTATGTTCAAAAATCCTGGTAATAAGTTGCACATGGGCGGCTCCAGTGTTTGACCGATTTTGATCTATAGAGCATCTCATGCTTAACTGAACAAAAATTATTATACAAAACAAAAAATCTGTAAAACATGGTATATTTTATAAATATTCAGAAAATTATATCTCATTCTTTCCTGAAAGTAATTTTGAACATAAAAAATTTAAAAACTTTTTTTGTAAAGATCCAAATTTACAAATTCATCATCACATTTGAGCATTAAATATTACAAGAAATATGTCGGCATTTGTCTCAATTTTGGGAAGATTTAGTCTTTACTTTTAGGTAAACTATGTAGATACAGAAAATAATATTTGACTTTAGAGAAAATTAATAGAGCAATGTCAATAATGCCACAGGCATATCTATTTCTCCATAATCCTCATGAAAAAGGCGTCAAATGAAAAGGTCAGCCGAAAAGAATTCGATAAGCCACGTTATCTCATTTTAAATCCATTATTGCGAACTAACTTTTTTCACAACTTTTTTGTCATGAATATCAAAAGAAAGAAAACATATTTATTTAAAACAAAATCTTCTAAAAAAATTGTTTTTTTTAAGCTATAAATAATAGTTAAATGATTGTTGAACTTTAGCCATTTTTCGCAGCGATCAACATTTTTATGTAAAATTTTACAAGCATTGTATCAACTTGTAAAATTTTACATAAAAATGTTGATCGCTGCGAAAAATGTCTTAAGACCAATAATCATTTAATTATTAATATTTATTAAGAAAGCCAATAAAACAAACCAAAAATTTCTAAAAATAATAATTTTTTTTCAGCTTTTACTAACAAAAAGCCGGCTTTCTTAAGGCATTTTTGTGCATTACAAAAAATATATTTAATTTTAATGAATGAATGGTATTTCAGTTAAAAACTTTTCTCTGAGAAAATCTAGTACAAATTCAAAAAAGCAATTGAAATGAAATAAGTAGCACATAATAATGTCAAGTTCTAAGACTCAACTTCTTAAATGTTTCACTACACTTCTGTGAAATAAAGCTTAAGTCACATATGGAAGTTCCCACGGATATTACAAAAAACGATGCCGTAAAGTGAAATACAGCAGCTAAAGAAACTAAAGGTATAAAAAAAAAATACATTGTAATCTTAAAAAAAACTTTGAGTTACGTAGCACAACTAGTTATAAAAACGTAGTTGTAAAAGAAAGGTTGTAGAAAACGGTAGTAAAAACTGCTAGCAAAGGTATTCTAACCTAGAAAATTGATTGCCGTTTTTTGTACGATAATACTTTACAAATGAACGCGCAATTAACACACACATACACATATACTCACATATAACGTAACGTAAAAATGTAAATGCACACATACATATACATAGGTTAAAGCCATACGTAACTACTAACATACGTATGGCAGCGGTAAAGATTCTGATGTTTGACGCTTGAATTAGATTTGATTTTCAATATTTCCAATTCATTGCACAAAACAATTTATATTGGGAATCGCTTAAAGAAAAGTGTGGCAATCACAAAAAAAATAAAAGAAAATAGTGAAATAAGGAAACAATTTAGAACTTTTTATTTAAAACTGATGAATCTATTCATTGGGCGCTTTTTGAGTGATTTTTAAATTGACTTTGATGGGTTCAATTCAAGCGCGGAATTTATTTTTTTATTGCTGCACTTTTAAGTTTGCAACTTTTTTTTATTAAATTTTAATACTTTCCACTACGTACATACGCGAGTACTTTGACTTTTTTTCCCATTATTTTTTTTAGCTATTTTTAACTCCAAATATTTACATAATTTATTAAGCTGCTTAGTTGTATTACACGCGACGATATTTACTATTTTGTTGCTTGTGTGCACGCACACACTAATACACGCACATTAGCGCTTAGCTTTAACACTACACTTTGAACGCTACTGTGTCAGAACTGTCGCGCACAACAAGCGAATGTCAACTGTTGGCCCATTTCATGTTGGTGTTAATTATTCACTCGTTCACTATTTGGTCGCCCAAGTAATTGTTGTTGTTATTGTCGTGTGTTAGTGTAGAGTTGTCAAATTTGATTGACATTTTTCTGACGTTTGTTTTTTTTTATCATTTTTATTGTTGTAAAAATATGCGCGTACTCAGGAGCACATGTTCTCATGCGCTCTTTATTCACAGAGAGTTCGCAGCGAGTGTAGACTTTTGTTTATCGCTTGAATGAAATTGCGTGAGAAAAAGCTTTTTAGCGTAGAGTTTTGTGTTAGAATTTGAATTATTTATTTATTTTTTAATGCCACATAGAATTTAACCTTTGACTGCTTATTGTCTTATAAATTTAATTTACATTCTTAATTTCACAGACGCTTAGTACTTTTACGTAAAGACTTATTTTTTGATAGTTTCATGCCCTTGTCTGATCCCTTAAAATGTTTCATATTTAATCGGATTTTTTATAAAAAAAAGTTTGTTTTTATTGCATTTAATGAAAAAATTAAATTTAACTTGTGCCTTATCAAAAACTCGTCAATTCGATGTGCTCAGATTGTATTAAGGACCAGAGAGGCTGAACAAGAGAAATCACTCAAGTATTCTGACTTATTAAAGAGAAACTTAAGCCTTTAAATCAGTGGTCGGCAGAGCGCAAATATCAAATATTTTCTCACTCTCAAAAGAGAGAGAAAAGACAAAAGCACCAATCACTGTAAAAAATGTATTTACGTTTTGCTGTTTACGCTACATATGATTTCTCATTTTAGGGGTTGAATTTTAGTTATAAAATGCCTTTTTATATGAAATTTAATTGCCATCCATAAAACTCGCTTGTAGATTAAACGTTGTGTATTGCCAACAAAAATTTTTGTGGAAAAACTATTTATTTTGCCATTTGATTTTAAACATTTTTGCAGTGCATTAACGAAATGAGCAGCTCATTTTGTAGTTTGCTTACTCTCGCTTATTCTCTTCGTTTGCTCGCGAGCCTATGGGGCGCCGACCACTGCTTTAAATAAAAAAATCCACAAAGGCGATGAATGCCATTTACGCTTCAATCAAAAGTTGAACTCATTTGTCACCTGGTTAACTTATAGCAATGGCAATGATATCAGATCACTTGTGGAAAATGTAAGCGAATCTGAAGTAAGGATTACAGCAAAATAAATCTTTCTACGGAAAGGAAATATATGCTTAAATAATTAAACGTATTGCAAGAAAAAATTGTCAAATAGACAGCATATTTTGGATGCAACTTTTGAGGAACTTGGTCCAAACTTTCATATGATTTTTGGGTATAAGCAATGTAGGAGAAAAAAAAATTTATAAAATTTAATTGAACATTTATGAATTAATAAGTAATAAACTGCTCAGAATTACAAAAAAAAAACATTTTTTTAAATTTATATTGCTCCTAACTATTTTCAGCCCTTAAATCATTATCAAAATGTCATATTCCCTGAAAAGAAAATTTGTTTTAAATATACCTTAAATTGTTTTTCTATCGAAAAAAATGCTTAAAAACAAAATCAGAAAATTATACAAACAACCCAGCGGCAAATATGTTATAAAAAACATCGAAGCCTAGTTATACTCAATGTAGGCAGTAATTCTCACAATTTAAATTCTGTAAATTCTTTTTACAAAGAGATGGCTGCTTTGAAAGCAGCTTGCCTACATATCTATATACAATGTGTAACAAACGAAAGGGAGATTGCTTTAAAATATCACTTGCTAAGTGTCTGTGTAGTTTAGCGAGTTGCCTACATCTCCACATACAAAACATGCAGCCAATAGGCAAGTCCCCTTACATCTCCATATACAAAGTAAGCAGCCAGTAAGCATAGTGCGTACAGCTCCATATACAAAGCAGGCAGCCAGCAATAGACAAAATATCACAGCAACAATTTCATTTGTGAAACATACAACACAAAGGGTATAGCTTTTTAAAAAATTGTTTTCATAATTTATGCTCGGAAATGTTAAAGTTTTGAAGTCTCATTT
Source organism: Tricholauxania praeusta (assembly GCA_949775025.1). NCBI lineage: Eukaryota > Metazoa > Arthropoda > Insecta > Diptera > Lauxaniidae > Tricholauxania > Tricholauxania praeusta. The sequence goes on from OX459029.1 coordinate 158,758,415, forward strand.
TCTGCGATATTCGATATTTTTATTTTTTCATTTTGTGGGCAATATTTCATCATAAGCTGAACGATTGTTGCTGAGAGTTTTTTTAAAAAATATGTATATCAAAATATGCTCTTCAATATTTTCTATGCTGCAACAATAGTGTTGAACAATAATTCGACTTATGGCAAAACAATTTATGATAAATCTTGTCAAATATTACTCACAAGAAATCAGTGTTTTCAGCGTTAAGCTCGTTTAGGCAAATAATGCCCCGTACATACAATCACAATTTTCAAAAGAAAATATAACAAAAATTAACGAATTTGAAGCAAAAGTAAAAGATTTCTTACCTTCGTTGAATTTTGCTCATACAGCCAGGAGCTTGAGTATTCGGTCAACTCTGGGTTCGATTTCGTCAATATTAATTACTGAAAAAACAAAAGATATAATGATTAATAGTGTGATATGATTTAAGAACAATTTTTTAGAATCGGAAGTCAGTCAAATTTCCATAAAATTTTTAAAATCTAATCTTTTTGATTTCCAAATAGATTAACCATATGGCGATTTAAATCTGATAATGCAGAATTTTGATCAAACCATTTTATTTGAAAGCCTTTCCACTTGACAAGAATTGAGTTAGAGCGTTTTCGTCTGATGATATGTTTAAAAGAAAATAAATTACTTAAAATGCTGCTCTAAATTTCTCCTGATGATACTTAGATTTTTTTCATGAAAAATTATTCTCGGTATGGGGTGACCCCAAAATATTCGTATACGGAAATTAATTTTGGTATGGTTTCATCTATAAAGGTATACTAAAATATTGTCATCTAAAGTTCAGAAAAAGAAAAACTTAAAAAAAAACACAGAATAATACCATCTCCAAGTTCAATGTTAAACATGAAAACTTTGTTGGTACGTTTACAATTCAGAAAAAAACTCACATTAGCCTTACATAAATGAAATAGTCTCACTTAACATTCGGCAGTTACATTTGCAGCACTAAGTATGTCAAGAATGCCACGGATTATCTGATGCCAGCAAATAAATGAAAACGTATTAATGGATGCAAACACAATTCCCAACAAAAAGTAAACTCATTGCACGACTGTAACTAAGAACTTCTTAATAAGTATATCATTTTTAAAACAAAAAATGTATAATTTACGCATAAAGGTAAATTTATATGTACAACTTCACCTACTTATCGCACTTACTCCCATATTTGAGTAGCACACACGCATACACGCAGTCAATACATGCACATAATAACTGTGCCCTGTAAACTTCATTGCACAGGCGCGTCATTATACAGCTTTAATGACTTCAAGAAAAACTTTTGCCATTTAAATATGCAACCATGCACAGCAATAACAAAAGGACGGTGTGTTAAAAGGGATTTTCAAGAAGTTTTAAATGAAAACCAAAGAGAAGAAATATCTACATAAAGGAAAACAAAAAAACTTTGCCAGTTCGAAGCGCACGTGATCACATGATAGCACGCAAATCGCATGCAAAGTAAGTGAACACAACAAAAAGTCGAAGCAACTTTGCAAAAGAATAATTAACACATTTTGCACTGCAGTTCGTTTGAAGCTAAGGTGAAATCTTAAAAATTTATATTTGAGAACATGTGAATATGTGCTGTATATAGGTAAAAAATAAAAATCTTCGAATAACTTAAAAAAAAACACTGCAATGGGTTAAGTGCAAAAAACTTACATGTTTGTAAGAATATAAGTGAATACTTAAATTATTTCATTTGAGTTCTGATTTTGCTATGGTAAAACATTCAAACTATAACAGCGTTACAAAAACAAACACTTTGTTATTGTGGTGGAACAAAAATATAACGCACAAATCAAGAAGTCACAGTGGCAGCCACAACCAAATGAGATTTAAACAGCAAGTCGTTAACAGTCGTTGGTCATACAGTTAACAGAGCTGTAAAATATAATATTATTATTATAATATTAATTTATTTAGGGTGATAATGTCCAACATATTTTTGTCGAGAAACGTTCGTAAGAAATCTCATTGGCATTAAATAGTCTAATCCAAAGATATTGCCAAAATAATAGTTTCTCCAACTATGAATGTAACTTTGAAATTTTGCCTCCCCAATGTAATTTCTAAGTAATTGAAATATAATGACATTTCATTTGCCAATATTGATTAAGTTGTTAAGGTGCTACGAGTCTTTACTTACCGCTGTCATTATTATTTTTATTGTTCAACTTTTTCTTTTTCAAAAATTTCCGAGAAATTTCATATCAATGCAGTCTAAGAAAATTTCGTTCTTAATAGAATTAATGAAAATGCGTTAATTTACAGCTCTGTTAAGTTAACTTAACAACTTGATGTGACTACCATTACAAAAACCTTAGCAATCAACAGCGAAGACTACCAGAGTTCATACATCTATCGTAGGCTAACATCGGATGTTATTTAGAGAGTAGGAAACTCACTGTGAAATCGAAATCGATTGACGGAAGCTATTCAACTTGTGACAGGAAATACATTGCATTTTGAGCGTGCTGACTGAGAATGCCTACCATGTCATTGAAGATGCTGCGCAACCACTGTTTCATGATGACAAAATGTAATCTACTTGCAATGCGTTTTCATGCATTTGAATTGACTTTCAAAGCACTCAACACAGTTTTTGGTCCAGTAGCTGCTGCGGTGAGCTACATGGTACGAAGATTCAAATATACTGACAGATGCGGTTTTAATTTGACTTCTCCAGTGTCTCGCTATTAGGGCAACGTTATCTGAATGCAGAGAAACTTGTCATTGTTTGCAATCAATGGACTCTTGTGCAGTGCGGAACTGATATTCTGTTTGCGTGTTTCTTCAGCTGAATTGTTATTACTTTGATGCAGTAGTTTTGAGGTTTAAAGTTGACGTTGCTAAGTTTGTCAAATTATGGCCTATGATGTTGTTTGTTAGGGAAAACCATTTTATTTCTGATGCATTTAAGACAGAAGCCTCTTTTTGCTTCATTTGATAGAAAATGCATAAAGTACTTTAGAAATTTCCCTTATGGTCCGGCTCAATATACATTTTAAGTCATTGTCTGTAGTAAAATATGTATATTATTATGAAATTGAAAATAATGCATTATTAACAACATTTACGAATAATATTTTTGAGGGTAAAAACGAAATACCGAAATTTAATGTTTCGTTCAATTTATTTCTGTTCACTTCTGTGCTCTTTAAATTGTTTCTCTTACTTGCATTCATTATTAATAGTCCACATGACTCAACTACTATTGATTCATATCCTAGTAGCATTGATTGTCAGATATGTATAGGGTTGCCGTTTAGTAATTTCTTAAAATTATCAGAAAAAATGGGATGTAAGAATCTATGTGTACTAAGCACTCACCATTTCAAGTCCATAGTTTAGAACAACTTTAACTTGTTATATGCAAAATACTACCTTGATCAAAAAGTTTTAGGACTTTATTTTTAAAATGAAAAATACAAGTTTATTCATCAAAATCGATATTGTCTCCTTCAAAGTACTCCCCATCGACTGCAATGCACTTATGCCAACGCTTGACCCAGTCCTCAAAAGCCTTTTTATACTCGACCGTCGGTATGGCCATCAGGGCCATCTTCGATTTTTCGATGACCTCTTCTCGGCTGCTGTAACGCGATCCGCGGAGCGGTTTCTTCAGGTGGCCGAACAGGAAAAAGTCGCAGGGAGCCAAATCAGGCGAATTCGGTGGATGTTGGACGGTATTCATGGAGTTTTTGGCCAAAAACTCACGAATAATGATCGCATTGTGCGACGGCGCGTTGTCGTGATGCAAAATCCACGAGTTGTTTGCCCACAAATCCGGTCTTTTTTGGCGAACTGCTTCACGCAAACGTCTCAAAACGCCCAAATAATATTCTTTGTTGACGGTCTGACCTTCTGGGAGGAATTCATGATGCACAACACCTCTGTAGTCCATGAAAACCGTGAGCATCGCCTTCTTTTTCGATTGAAAACGACGTGGTTTTTTCGGTCGCGGCTCATTGGGTGAACGCCATTCACTCGCTTGATGTCTGGATTGCGTGTCGTACTCGTAAATCCACGTCTCGTCACCAGTAATGATGCGCACCGTTAAATCCGTTTTTAACACAAAATTTAATGCAAACTCGTTGCTGCAAAGTTGATGACATTTTTTTTTTTGTAAAAAATCGAAACCACACACAAAAGTAGATGCACACAATACGGCGTCACTTCAAGAAATGTCAAGCTGTCAAGCTGAAAATTTGACATAACGTCCATGACACTTCTACCAACACAACAAAAAAAAGAGAATTGAAATCGGACGAACGAGAGCGCCACACGGTGACGAGTCCTAAAACTTTTTGATCAAGCTGGTATATAATATAATGTTTAATCTTAAATATTTTCATATATATTTGATTTGACATTGCAGATTAAAGTTTTTTTATACCCTACACCGAAGGTATATTCACTTTGTCCTTCCGTTTGTAACACATAGAAGGAGGCGTGGCAGGTATGGAAAAGTCTGTCTCTCTGTTGAAATCAGGTTTACGGGAAGACCAAGAAAGCTAATTGAATGAAATTTTCACATGCAGGTCTCACTTTCATGCAGGCATCTCGCTATTGAAAATGGGCAGAATCGGTTTACGGACACGCCTACCGCCCATACTCTATGTATAATTACCCAGACAAATATTGAAAAATGTTGCAGCGATTTTGATGAAACTAGATGATTTGATGCATATGTGAACAAGATTAGGATAAGGTTAGGTTTCAAGTTTTCAAAGTTTCCTACAGGGGCGTGGCAAAACCCTAAATTGTATCCTCTATACTACCATATCATGTAAATCGTTCAAGATATTTCGATGAAATTTGGTAATCGGATACATATAAAACCTATATAAAATTGTGGAAAAAGTGGGTGGAATCGTAAAAATGGGCGTGGCACTTTTCAACTGTTAAAAATGTTGATTTCGTATATCTCAAAATTGGCACAAGCGATTTTCATAAAAATTTTTGACATGATGCCACTGAAAGCAGTCATCAATACAAGCTCAGCCACTTGAACAGCTCGCTGAAGGGCGTGGCACAGCCCACAACATTTATAAACGTTATATTAAGAGAACTAACAACGTAATCATTCCAATTTTATATACTTGCTATAAGGTCTCTAATTACAAAAATTTGGTGCAATAATAGCTGTGGGCGTGGCACCTCCCATGTAAGCAAAAAACGTTCATTGATATAGATAGTGTGCTATAAGAGTAATCTTCATAAAATTTGGCTTAGAGGTGACGACTGCTATGGGCTTTGAAATTAAATGAAAATTGACGAGATTGCAGTAGTGGGCGTGGCATCTCCTATTTTACCATAAAGTTGTAATCGCTATATTGATTGAACTATTGCAACAATTGGTATGAAATTTAATTTAGGTTCTTTACTTGCTATAAGGTATACATATCTGAATCAAAATTATGCGAAATAGCACCTGTGGGCATAGCACTCCCCATACATGTAAAATACTTTAAGTGCCATATCTATCGAAATATGTGATCAATCATACTAAAATTTGATGAAAGACTGTTGCTTATAGAAAGCTAAACACGTTTCACTTTAATATGAAATAATTTTAAATTATTGTGGATTATTTTGTAACTTTTTTTTTTGTTAACTAGGAAGATTTTATCAATAAAGAGATTGATTATATGAAAAATCTTACTCGCCGTAAAAAAATTAAAAAAAATAATTTTTTTTTAATTCTAATGAAATTTTTCAAATTACGTCACTTTTTTAGTTTTTTAAGCAAAAAAAAAATGTAATAGAAAATGCTGGCAACCCTACCATGTACTATGTGTGCATGTGTTAATATGTGTAAAACTGAAAAGCTGTAGAACGTTAAGTCTGGCATGAAAAATTCTGAAATCAAGAGACTGAAATTGCAGCAAAATACAAAGGCAACACAGCAGCGTATGAAACAGATACTTGAAAAGGATTTCGTTGTTGCTATAATTAAGATTAATTCACGCTTTAAATACTTTAGTGGATACATAGTCAAGACGAGAAGCACACTATTTTATTAAAATTGATTAAATGAAAAACTTTATAAGAAAATAAACAAAAAAATGTTAATAAATAATTTTGGAAACTTTGGCAGACAGAATACTAAAATTACTTGAATCATAATAATAACACAAAAATAAAACTGTATTTTCTTTGAATTTTATACAGTTCTCCTAATTCATTAAGGTGATTAAATGCACCAAAAGTTTAAGTGAAAAGCTCGTAAATTATTTGAAAACATCCTTTAAAACTAAAATACAAAAACTTTAGTCTTTTATCTGTTTAATCTGACATGCAAAAAACTAATTAAAAAAGAAGCTTTTAAGTAACACATTTTGCAAGAACTTCATTTAAAACTATACACTACATTAACCTTCAATAGAACTTTGTCAGGTAGTACATACAAAAGACCAGTACAAATTGACAAAAAAAAGTGAGCAAAAACAAAAAAAAGGACATTATGTTGATCATCATCACTCGTTGTTGTTGCTGTTGTGGCTTTAAACGTTGTCAGGTATTTTAAAAGGTGCCATATTCATTTATTTTTAAATTAACTACATAAACAGAAAGTTCTATAGTATTAGAACTTTTGATTTCGAAATTTGTCAACTTTAACCTCCCACCTGGTATAAAATTTGTGATAAAAACGAAATTTTCTCGAAAGTTAACTTTGTATCTCTTATAATATTTTACTTTTTATCATTTAGGTATCTCGTATCGTGCACTTTTTAACTTTTATCTTTAATTTTTACCTCACAAAAAATAAAATCTTTTTCACGCTCCGGCAACACGAGCCATAAAGCAAATGATTCTAATAAATTCTGCGCTGGTGACATTTTAAAAGCCCTAAAATTTGGCTAGCACTGGGTTGCCAAATTCAAAGCAGTACTACAATAATAAAAAAAAACTTTCTACCACACCTGCAAAAACATAGTTTACCCATACAATGAAATACAGTAGCAACTACGAACATAATTAAATGTTAGCTCAAAAGGGTCCCAACGCAGGCGGCTACTGTATCAAAGTTTCGTATAACAAAAGAGTAGCCAAACATCGAACCAACAACAAAAAGACCACAACAGCAATGGCGACAATACATACAAATACAAAAATAACAAAAACAAGTCTCAGGTACAATAGGGTCGACTACAACAACAAGGATGATTGACACTTTTATTACCCCGAATATAGTAGCGGCGAAAAAACAAAAACAACATCCGCAGAAATAACACAAAATAGACAAGTGAAGCAGTGCTCTAAAAACCGACAATGTGTCCGGTGTCAACGAGAGAGGCGTTGTTCCGTCTTTTTTGTTTATTTTATTTTGGTGTCAGTTATAGGTGAAACAAGCGGTTGAAGATCAAAACTTAAAAATGAGTGCTGCAGCAGCGCATTGCTTATTGGATAAGGGTGGATAAGTCAGGAAATTTAAGAACTGAGTAAGGTTTTTGGTGGAAATTATATTTAAGAATCCTATTTTTAGAAAAAAAGGATAATTTTCGATAATAAAAAGAAACTCAATAGGCATATTAAAAAAAAGAAGGTGTATAAAAAGTTAAAAGATCAACTATCAAATGATGAACAGAATGGGTGATACAGAAAAATAATCATCTTAGGTGATTAAATTTAAATCACAAAAGAACACAAAATAGGCTATACGGATCAGCCGAACAGAACTGACCATTAACAATAGAAATAAGTCAAGCTAACAGATAAATGTAAGAAGTTTGATGTACAAAATAAAGCAATTAGAAAAGATATACAAGATGTAGAAAACTTAGTAGCCAAGTCGAATAAAATAAACCCGAAAGCCAGACACAGAAGACTATCAAGACAGATTGATCAGTCAAGATGGCCCAAACAAAAATAGTGGACCACAGGAATAAATGACACATATAGGAAGGTTTGTACAAATTGACAGCAATATGTCTCATATGAACCTTATGACAGATAAGCCAAGGAATATGTAGAACAAGAAATCGATACTGAACAATAGAAAAAGTATGAGAATATGGACATGTTAGAGATGACATTTTAAAGAACTGAAATATAACTCTAAGCACTCAATACAGCTTAGACAATATAATTAACCTTTATGAGTTACACAAACAATTCGATAAAAACAAGCAAGATCATTAACACAATCTGGACAATAAGGACAATCTCAAGTTATCAATATAGCGAGGACTAGAAAGTGCAATAAGCAATAGCTATGAAATCAGAGATCACCAGAAGACAACAATCTTCAACAGTCGATCAAAATCACTTATCCGATCATAACTACTTAATAAGCCAATTGATATAATTTAGTCCGGCAAAAGGAATATGATGACCAATACTACTCTGAAGCCAACAACCAAGTACAACAAAGGCAAAGGAACGTAGTGAGAAGACCAAGTCAAAGATCGCCAAAATAATCTTATCCAGCCTATGCAAAAAAAGCGAAAAAAGGCGAATAAGGCAAATATCGCAAAAAATTACGAAGGCTATTAAGATATGATCAAGACAACTAAGATGCCTAGATGAAATAAAATTACTTAGTAGGCGATAAGGAGCCGAAAGATAACCAACGTGGTTGAAAAAACAAGAAATACTTAGCCAATATTACCAAGATGATCAAGAGAACCAATTCAAACAAGACAATTTGGTTAAAACAATTGCAAAGAGGATTAAGCTGTCGAAAAATTTTAAATGAACAAGACGCTTTAGACAATTAAAACGACCAAGATAGACGAGTTGACTAAAACGACCGGCACGATCAAGACAACCATGACAAGATGTAAAATATTCTTAGACAATTTGCTGATTAAGGGATGGGGTTCCTTTATAAGTATAAGGAAGTAAGAATATCAAAACTTAGTTTTTGGTGTTTCTGAATAAATTGCCGACAAACATCTTAACCCCTATCATGAATATCCGGAGGAAAACGATTCTCTCGGATTTTTTTTTTCCGAGGGGAGAATTTTACGATCATAAATAATTGAGTAATGGAAAACTTAATGTTCAGGCAGTGCTGCCGAAATATTTCCAATCAGTCCAAAATCACAGTTGAATTTTACATATTTGACATAAGCTTATCAGTTATTTTACATATTTGACATTAGCTTATCTGTCAGCTGAACAATTTTATAAATAAAAATGGAGTACATTTATCTATATTACAAAAAAAAATCACATAAAATATAGTATAACATAGCTTGATAGTTTTCCAGCTACTCCTTTTAGTGAAGACTTTTACTGTATCCGAATTGGATTCCATGTACTGAACCAATATCAGTAATTGATCTTTGTTTGTGTTGCTAGATCGTGTAAATATGTTAAAAAAATCATTTAATCAAATAAAATTACAAAGTATTGCTAACATTGACTCTTTCCTCATTAAATTCTTTGCTACAAAGTTGGGGAAAAAAATTTGCGTGAAACGTCAAAAAATGTTCCCCAAAAAAGTATTGCCGATAACCTCAATTTCCAGGGAATTTGTTCCCATTCCCCAAAAATCTTCCACGATCGCAAAACAGGGAATTGGAGAAAAAATCTAAAGAAATGTTTATTCATTATAGGGGTGCTTATGAATATTCTTTTATGCCAAGAAGAATAATAGCTGTAGTAGCTAAACTTTATTATTTTACTTGTAAGTTCATTAAATATTTTTCATAAATACATACACAACTAAAATCGATTTTTTGAGTTTGAGCTATTTTCCAAATTTGAATACAGCATATGAAACTAATTTTAAGCGTAAAAATCCACAAGCAGCAAAGAGTTGTGGCAGCCGAATGTATGAACTACTTAAAACAAAATTTCGCAATAAGTTCAAAAACTCAATTCCATTGTTGTAACATTTTTGTGAAAGTACGTAGCAGCAGTCTAAGCTTATGTACCCACGAAAACTTTGGAGCTTCATACCTGACGCTCGCTGCTGCATAATTCATCTGCATGTGGTTAATCTTCGCGCCACGAATGCAATTTTATTTCATGCCAAATGTCAGAGTGAAACTAAGTGGCTTTTTTTTTTCTTTTTTGTTAATTTGACGTGTTAATGCAGCACTAACTTTGTGTCTAACTCCACTTTATTTTATTTTTTGCTGCTTCTCTATAACAGCGGTATTCATTCATCATATCAACGTAGGGCAATTTGACTCCAGCAAAGGTTAACTTGTCACTGCGAACAAAAAGACCGCAACAAAGCAATTTGGTTTTCAATGTCTGAAAGTTTGAAAAAGTGCGCGGTCATTTCCACCTTCCTTTTGAAAGTGAGTTCAAATTTGGTTTGCTGTTCTGTGCAAAGTTGAGGCAGCGAATATCAATAGCAGTCATTTTCAAAAGGGAAACAATAAAATGCAATCACCTCGATTTTTGTTGGTTACTCAAGGTTGACACATTAAAGCGGATATTGTGGGTAATCAATTTATTAAACTTAAAGTTTTACCGCGAATATTAAAAGGAAATGTTGCATTTAAAAAATATTTTTTTAATTGATTGTTTCTGCGTTAACATATGCATAAATTCAAATGACTGCAATCTAAAAATTCCCACAGGATTTCATTACCTATTCCATCAAATATCATAGTGACCAATTGAATTGTGCTGTGCGAATATTTACTTGAAATATTTGCACATTAATTTCGCTATTAACATACACTACACCCATGATAGACTGTCAATGATACGCATACGTTCATACATGTGTATGCAATACAATTTTATGGTCAAATATCTACGCCCTGTGACAACAACTAATGCAATAAAGCCAGAGAAATGTAGGACAGAAAAAGAAAACTAAAAAACAAACCAGACAAACAAATAAAACCAGTGGCAACTCAAAAACGTGCTGATTCATAAGCGGTAGAAGGCGCACCTACCCCTCGCATCACTTCAACTTAATGTCATATGCGGGCATCATACCACATTTCCACATCCTTCCGGATAACAGCAGCAGCGGCTGCAGCGGTAGCAGAGGATGAAAACAATAACAATGTTTATTTTAATCTCCACTGGGTGTCATAAAACTGATGGTGTTCAGTGTGCATTGTACGGTGTTTTGTGTCCCAATGTGTGCTTGTCAGCAGCCACAGCTACAGCAACAGCAACAGCGTGCGTGTGTGTTTGTGTACTGTTGGTGTTTGCAATTCACACGTTTGTTTATTACAGTGGGAGTTTTGCAGGAACGTATGTGTGGGCATTTGTGGTGTGAGGAGAGTAGTAGTAAGCAACGCAAGCCAAAATAAACCGCAAACAAAAATAAAGTAATGCGAGTTTGTCGCCATTTAAATGGAAATTTCCTGTTTTCATTTATTATTTCAATATTTTCATGGAAAAATCGAAATACTGAAAATTACACGTTTGTGGTGAGAAAAAAAAATAAACGCGAATGAAAAAACGCGTTGTTGGGAAAGTACATTGGAGGGTAAGCAAGCTAAAAACTTTTTTAAAAAATCACATGAAAAGGAAGTTGATGAAATTTATTGCTTATTATCGTGTAGTATATGAAAAATATCGATGTAAATTTGTTTAAATTACTTATTCCTGCTGTGAACTTCTAAGAAACATGAACATTTATTATTGGAATTATGTGAAGCAAATATTTGTGTTGACGACGCGTTGTTGAATACTAAAATAGCACCCTAAGAGTGGGAATTATTTAAATAAACTTACAGCTTACAAAACAATCAATGTTTTTTTATTCAACAAAAATTATGATATAGATGGATCAGTTAAAGATTTTTCGGGAATAAATTTTACAATAATAGAAATACTTTTCAAATAATATATCATATTGAACAAAAATTTTTCAGGAATTTATTCAGACAGATGCATATAATGTTCAATTTATCAAATTCGACATTTTCCAATTCAAAGTATGCCCCATCCTCTGTAACGTACTTATGTCAACGCTGGATCCAATCCTCAAGACATATTTAGTATTAAATTTTTGATATGACCATCATACCCGTCTTCGATTTTTGTCTAAAGCAGTGGTGGGCATGGAAATCTAACAAAAAGGCAAAGCAACAACAACCGAAATTTTAAAGTTTTATTTGTCATTTGTAACTTAACAAAGACCACAAAAAAATAAACAAATTGCACAACAAACAGAAAAAAGTTGCTACATTCGTCAAGACACAATGCGGCGTCCTCGCTTATGCCTTTGTGTGTTGTTTTTGATTTCATTTGAACTCAAGTCAACGCTGTGCCTCGATAGCGTTGAAATTCTGCGAATTTTTTTTCGCTTGCTTGTGCTTCAAAAACGGTTCGGGCAATGAGGGTAGATAGGGACACTACGTGCCCACCACTGGTCTAAAGACTACACTAAGCTAGAAATTCAACAGATAAGATATGAAAGATAAAAAAATAAGAGTTTCACTTACCATTTGTCATTTTTAAAAATAGAACAGCAAATTTTATTATTGAAGAACTCGGTACAATATTTTCTCTATATTTCAAAAGTGATATAAACTGAAAGAATTGATTTATTTAATATAATTAAATCCATTTTAAGATGTGAAACATAATTCATAATAAAATCAGGTAACCAAACTGAAAGTTCCCATGAGTAATATTTTAATAACTATATTACTATTAATATGTGTATAGTCAAGAAGGCACATTAAAAAGCTATATTTTCTTTCAGTTTTCTCGCTAGATCTTAACTAAAAAATTCCATCAAAACACCTTCAATATAACTATGAAATATAATAACATTTATAACAAAATCAGCAATAAATCGATGGAACATTCTTTTGTCTCATATGGCAAACATTTTTTATTTAATTTACTTTTATTTAATTTTTTTTCGACGTTTCATTTCATTTGATTATTAAATGTAAATAAAATCTAACCACTTCCTGTAAGATCATAATAAATAATTGTAAATAATGCTGCATACTTAGAGGCTTTGAAAGAGAGAAAATTGAAAAACAAAAAGAAAAAATTAACAACTTGGGCTTTCAAGCGAACAAAATGAAAGCATACTGTACCAATGAAAATGAAATTTTTATTTGTTACATACGCTGATTTCAATTTCATTTGCATATACGAATGCGAATTTTTGTGAATGTATTTGTTTTCAAGCTTTAATTTTAAAACAATGCGCGCAATCTTATTACATTTTGTGTGTATAGGAATTTGCATACATATATAGCATATACATTTCGCGCAAAAGCTTATTTATTTATTTATTATCTTACGCACTAATGCAAACAAATCCGATTATTAACTTGAAAACTGCAAATAAACGAGAATAATGACAATGACAAAAATACTACTCATACAACAAAAACAATAATAACTGCAAGGATAATAACAAACTTGAATGATACACTCGTAACTATTACTTGCATACAGCATTTGTCAATATGTTGCTAAGTGTTTAGTGTTTCCTTAGTGTACTTCATTTGAATGGGTGTATACTGTCTGCAGTGTGTAAGCATATTATTATTTCTCTTTAATATATAAGGTCGATTTTTAAATTAAAAACTATAATATAATGATAATTGATAAGACACCTTTTTGACGTTATACATTTTTGAAAAAAAAAAAATCAAATTCACAGATAAAAAATTCATGGAAGTTACGAAATCAATTCACCTAAAATGATTCTAGACTTCAATTAAATATTCAATAATATTTTGTTAACTCTCTATTTATTTTTTTCTAAGTCTTTGTTTTCTAACGAGAAAAACGGCTTTTTACTAACGATCGTCATATAGACATTCACGTACTAATCTCTATATTGCTGCAAGTTACGGTTATGATACACACACTATTGTCAGTTTCTTGACATTTGAGTTATTCACGGTACTGACAGTTTTAGTTTTAAAGGCAAAAAAAAATAATCTTATCACAACTTTATATATCATATAACATGTACTCATAGAACCATTTGGTGGTGTGATATAATTAAATGTTGCTCATACGTCACAGTATGGAATACGAAATAAGCTAATTTTTTACTTTTAGCTTGTTACCTCAACTTCGATGTGGCTTTGAAACTATATTATTCTAATATTTTGAGTAAGTTAAAGCGCTTACAACAATATATTTCTTTAATTATTGGCCGCTCAGCAAAATTTTCATAATTTACGATTCAATTAGTGGAAAAATATAAAAAATATTTTTTATGCTGTAAGACTACATATTACATGAATTATCCGCTTTCCAGCTGTGTTGTAAAAAGTTTATTGGTAATCTTAAAATGTTTCTTGAAACATTAAAATGGAAAAAACTTTAAAGGCTATCACTGATCATTCTAGAAGAAATTTTTGCAAATTATGTAGCGTTCACTATTGATTAAAACAAAAATTATACTCGCTTGTAACTAATTACTTCTCAGGTTACTGTATATCTTGCGAATGCTATAAATAATTTAAGACATACTTGCAAAATTTGCAGCATGTAGCCAATCGATGCGAGTATTCAAAATAAAAGAAATAGGCGCATAACATACACAATGACACAAATACTTAAGGGGATATTCTCCGTGTTATCAATCCTCCTTTTTTTGTACTCTCACCCTAATGCTACTGTCATTTGATGGAATTTACTGTTAATCATATTATCACTTTGCAAGTTTATAAATATAGCATATATAAAAATACAAAAAAAGTAGCAGCTTGTAAATGTCTGCTTAAAGTGTAATTTATATGCTTGTCTTCATGGCTGTTTTTAAATAAATCTTAATGTGTTTGTGCGTTGGAGGCAAATCAACATTATTTATTACTTAAGGCGCACAAAGAAGTTAATTTACAGAAGTTTGATATTTTGTGTTGTATTTATTTAATGCAGAGTTTAAATATTCAAAACAATTCCAATGAAACCATAAATTTCAATAAATCCTTAAGTGTCACAGCTATTGGCAGTGGGCGTCTTATATTGAAAATTAAATTTCAAATCTAAATATGTTAAGCTATAAATGAGTTTTAATGAACTTAAATTGGTTTAAGGCTTAAACCAAAACAAATATTTTGGAATTCTATTAAGAACTGTAGTAAAAAATATGCGTTTGTGCTGCAGCAGCCATATATCAAATTAACAAATCGCTATAGGCACTGTAAGGCAAATTTAAATTAAGTAAAAATCAGTTTGTTAAATTGCATCGAAGCTAAGTTTCAATGATAAAGTGTAATTTTTGTATACAACAAATTGCTCATGTGACGTATGAGTAACGTGCAATTCAAAAAACGAATCATTCGAAGAATTTTTATTTGATTGATAAAAGTTTTGTTCGGAATTCTTTATTTATTTAAGTAGGCCTTTGAAAGATTTTCGACTGTCCTAAGATTATGCAGAAGAAGAAAGAAAAATCTTATGAAATCATTATATAATCTCTGTTCAATTCTGCCTAAGCTGTTGATTAAAAGAAAACATTTTTTTATTTAAAAATTTGCAATCAATATTTCTATCGTATTTTTATTTTTAATTTGTTTGACATATGACAATCCACTCTAGTTTATGGAACAAATTTTTGTAGTATACTATATCATACTGCAAATATTTGTGCTATAACCTAAAGTGGTTTTATACTATGATTAATTTGATGACTTAAACAACATTGGTTGTATCTACTTTATGGAAAATCTTAACATCGTGGAAATAGAAATTCTCCACATCAAAGTAATAATCGTGTTTAATAGGACGGTTGAATGGGAAACCGAATGGCAGTGAATCTACAAATCTGGCACCAGATCCAATACCACAGGATACAATTGGATTGTAGCTGGAGTATTGCTCAACAGTTGGTTTCTGATATGGATAGACCATGTAGAAGAATTGGTAGGTCATACCACCCTTCTTGCCCTTTGGTAACATTAATCTTGATGGCACACCACAATGAGCTTCTGTTTGATCCAATGGGAAAACATATGCAGAATTGGTAGCTTCGAAGACCTTCTTATAGAGTTCCAAATAGGTGGTTCTATCGCTGACAAACAGCGCAAAGTCTGTTGAGGTACGCTTAATTGTGTTGGTACCAGCAACCAAATCAACAACATAGTGATCCAATTCGAAGAAGTTCATGTAGTTGTCTGCCAATTGCAACAGCCTACCGTTCTCATCATATTTAGGTCCAACGAAGACCTTGACGATGGCCTGTTGCTGCTTATCGGAGGTAATATCGAGTGAGAATTCAAAAGGCTTGTGGTTGAGACGATATTGACGCGCCTTGATGACAAAGTTGTTGCCATCAACATGGGAGTTGCGTCCGAAAGCTAATAGCTCATCAACGATAACCTCTGGTGTTACTTCAACATTGACAGCATTACTGATGTCAGCATCGAAAAATTCAAAATATGTGATGAGATTTTCTGGCATATGAACATCATTGATCTTGACACCTTCGAAAACGTAATCTTTTTTGGTGTATTCAGGGAAGGTAGCCGCTAAACGCCAGTAGTAAGATGTGATTTCCTTGTACATTTCATAGAACAAAGGATCGCGTGCTGAGGTCTCGTAGTGCATAAATGTTGTGGGTAGAGTTTCATGATATTTGCCATAAGGACGTGCCTCATTAACAATATAACGATAGTATTTGTCCAAGCTGCCGTAGAATTTCTTATCAATGCTGTCAGCATTACCATGAATAATGTTGCCCAAAATGTTTACAGCCTGCACGTTGTCCTTGATTTTCTTTTCATCAATGAAATCGACGATACGTTTGCTATAAATTTCAATATTCTTGATATATTCAAAGTTCTCAGGTGTATAGAAGTTGTAGTGGTTATCACGATTGGGCATACTGACGCCGGTGTAATAACGCAGACCACTGAAATAACCGGAATCAACATCTTCGTACATATTGAAAGTAGGAATCTCTCCTAAATCATTTGAAAGGCGTTCCAAATAGTAACGTGTCAACATTTGCAAATGAACAAATAAATAATATTCACCGCGACGGTCTTTGTTGAGTTCCTGACCAACAGGACCCTTTGACCAACTTGGATAGTCGATATTGAAGTAGTAATAGAAGGAGTTCAAACCCACATCTTCCAAGTAGTATGCCAAACTGTGATCGTAGTTAACATCACCATAGACATTCGAGTAGTTGGACTTGATGGCAACATTGTAGATGTTGTCCAGTTGCTTAACCTTATGGAAGTTGTGCATCTTATAACGTTCAGCTACTTCCAATGTTTCAACATCGTAGAATGACCATGGATGAATCTCATAGATGGCAGGCAGCACAATACCTTCAAGATCCTTACGGAAGAGTGAGGCAATTGTCATGGAGTAAATGAACAATTGTTTGTTGCAATGCAAACGTGCCCAGAAAACGGTGTATTTGAAGCTTTCCCAGTCCTTGGCGAAGTACAACAAACGCACCAAGCCAACTGCGTACTCTTCATGACGATCGTACAGCACAGTGAAGACCTCATCATCACCAAGTGGCTTGTGTTGCCACATTTCGAAGAAATGCGTCAACAGCTCGTTATGCTGGTAGTTGTCCAAATGTTCCCATGGCTGGTATTCATAGAAACTGTTATCGTACTTGGTAACAAACACATCATCTTGGTAGATATGCTGGAAAATTTCAAGTATAAACTTTTGTTTCACCAAAAAATCTTTATCGGCCGGCTTTGACTCAATATGCTTGGAGGATGCAGTGGCTAATACAGCCGCAGCTACTAATAAAACAACTAAGAACGACTTCATCTTGCGAAACCATACTGAATGTGGCGATTGCAGGCATATTTATACCAATTGAATGTTGAATGAATTGCAAATCGCCAGCCTTAATCATTAATTTTTGTGCAAATTGACCTGCGGGTTAAAGCAACAGCTGTCCATTAATAGGTGCATTGCAAAGCGAATACCTTATCAGCTGCTACATTAAGCTGTAGATTATCACTACGTGCTCAAAAATTGCATAATTATTTTGTAGAAATTTAATTTTATTTTCAGCAATACTGCAATCTTCGCTCAATTTACTTAGTAGCATAAATTATTGACAGATTATACAACAATTATTCCATAGACAAAGCAATTGCATCTTTAATTAAATGGAAAGTTTTTTTTCTCAATCGCAGACATGACAAGACATAAAAGCAACACTGCTGTTGAAAGGCACCATTTCTATATACATGATATGTATATGTCCAACATCTATTTAGAGTTGATCAGCGTACCCAAAAATAGCATGAAAAAATGATAAGAAATAATAGCTTTGTTTGTCGTTGATAAGAAATTCTGAGATCATAAATTAAAATTTGTATTTGAATATTCAAAAAAATGTGTACAGTGAAATCAAAAATATGTTTTTTTGGTAGTTTATGCTTTTTAGTTTTTTAACTAATAATCACAAAAAAATTAGCTCATTTGTTAAACAGCAAGTGGTGACTGAAGCGCGATTTCTTTAATTTGCTTTGTATTTGAAAATATTAGAAGACCTTCATTAAGTTAGATTTTTATTTAAAAAAACCCTATAGTTCATAAAAAAAACAAATTTAAATAAAAAAAAAATTATAAATAAATATAAAATAGCATAATATTTAGGGGCAAAAACCTTTCTTTTTACTCGATGGTTATGTGGTATAATTTCTGCAAATTAAGTCCCAGGCCAAAAAAAAAAAAAAGATCAAAGTGGCAAAAGCATTAAAGTTTGAACTGTTGACCGACGAGTAGCGAAATGCTACTGATGTTGGACGTTTGGTAAATTATGTCCCATACACAAGTTGGTCCGGTTCTAAGCAGCCAAACCTTAGGATTCGATTCCCTGGTTCAATGTGAGTAAGAAATTGTATAGAAGGGGGACAGGGCTCTATCTTGAGAATCTTCTAAGCTGCAGGGTGTTTAAGTCTCTTAAGTGCAGTGTAAGAAATTATATGGGAGGGGAAGCGAATTTCATAGTGTTAAAGAAGAGCATTTAAATTAATGAGTCTCCTTATTGACTGCTGTGTTTCCACTTTGGAATCAGAGTGATAATTCCAAAGTCAAAAAAGAAATTTTTTTTAAAAAATTTTTTTTATAAGTATGTAGTTTCAGATCGAATTTACAATTTGTCAGAACTGATAAAGGTTTAGTAATGAAAATGTTTTATTACAAGCCAAAAATATCATTGTGTGTAGCTGTTGGAAAAAAAAAAATTTTTAAAAAATTTTTTGACGAAATTCTTTCTTGGCGATAATTCTTAATTTAAAATGTGGCTAGTAATAAGGGAACAACTGCGAAATATTATTGTATACCTAATAAAACTCATGCTTTTTATTGCTCTAGCTGAAGTGCTCAAAATAGATCCCCACTACCATTAAATTTTTACTAACAACGAATTAGGGAATAAATTCCTTTAGTGTGGCTACTCAGAGCCGGACCGCCTTGTATATTATCTTATAGATTTTGAATTATTGAGTCTAAGTCCGGACTGTTCATTTTGTCCATATTGCGATCACTTTTTGAGAAATAAAGTAATTTAATATTCCTAATACTTGGGTAATAACATTAAAGAAATCACACTCCAGATGTTTAGCAAATGAGCTAATTTTTTCAGAATATTTGTTTATAGCATACAACTATAAGGGACTGGCATTGTACATATGTATGCAAAAGAATAGATAAAATTCTATGCAAGAAATTTGTATACTTTTAGCTACTCGAAAAAATAAACTGCATTGAACTTTCAGAAAATGTCTTCAACGGAAAGACCATAATTGTAAGTGGAATTTTGAGAACCCACAATTGTAGGTCTGAATTTCAATTTTTAAAAGTAAAACGAAAGTGATTTGATTTAAACCATAAAACAAAATATTTATATAAAAAGAAAATTTAATTTTGATAATTATTTAATCAAAAACTTAACCTTTTTAATTCATTTTAATAAGCGATATTCATGCAGTGGCATTGACAACTTCGATTAATAGTGCAAGTCTTAAGGTGAATATATTGAAAACAGCAACTGATTTGTGTGTTTTAAATAATTTAATAATAAAGTCAAAAGATTAATTTACATATTATTAATTTTATTTATATATATGTACATATGTGTGTGCTTAAGAAATTCTGAAAATATTTTTATTCGATGCTTTCTTATTTGAACAACGGAAAAATGGACATAAAATTTAAATAAAAAATTTAACTTTCTTTGTTTTTTTTTTCTAACACAATTTTTTTTTTTTAATTCTTGTTTGATTTTCCTAAAAAAGTGTAAGCTTTTGAAATTTAAGTGCTCTGGAAGAATTCAAAAAAGTTAGCAAGTGAATTGACAATTTTGTTTTATCTCTTTCTGAATCTTTAATATCTTAGATTATATTTAAATGACTTTATAAATAGTAAATTTAATGAAAAATTAAAAAAAAAAATTGTTGTTTACTGAAACTTTATCTTAAAATTAAGCAACAAAATCAATTCTTTTCTTACTTTTGGTACAATTTGAATATTTTATTTTTCTTAGGAGACGTGTGATTTTTAATATTTATCGACTACTAATAATGATATAATGAAATTTTTAAACAAAAATAATAAACAAAATTTTATTTTTTTAACATGTTTATAAAGGCACGTTTCTTAAATATCTCAAAACTCGAATTTGATTGAAAATAACATCATTATTTTTAGAATCAATGAAATAAATTGAAATCAGATCTTTGTAGCTTATTTCTATGATGCGGTTCGTTTTCATTTGCGGGTATGAAATAAAATATATGTAAAGTAAAGTAAAATAGTGTAACAGTAATGCCATATATAATGATATATTTTTTAAGCTTTTATCGTTTTTTTTTTCAACAGTTTTCGTTATGCTTTGAATTCTACAAATCTTACAATAATTTTTTGAATTCATAAATGTTTTTAACTTTCTCAACATTTGTCGAGTTTTTCAAAGTTCTTGACACTCGGAAAATTTTTTGAATTTTTTTTTTTTTTTTCAATTTTTTTCAACACATATAATTTATCAACATTTTCAATATATTACGACGTATTCAAAATTATTCAAGCTTCTATTTTTTTTCAATTTTTCAACTTTTATAAAATTTTTTAACATTTTGAAAATTTGTTGACTTTTCATAAACAAATTTTTCAACATTTATCGAATTTTTCCACATATTTTTAAAATAATTATTTCGTTAAACTAATATCTTTTAGTTTTATTTATTTTAAAAATTTTCGCAAGCTTTTCGCTTTGATTTTAATACTGCAACTTTTTTGAATGAAAACTATAAAGAAATTTGATAGTTTTTGTGTCAATGTGGTTTCCCTATTTTTAAACTTTAATGTCACTTCCACGGCCTCTGTCACGAACGGCCAAAATTCCAACTGGGTACATTTGCATGCACACGCACGCACTTGCACTCGTATACACAATCGCAAATCACTAATAGTCACTCAAGTGTTGCGAGTGTAAACAAAGAAATTCACTTGAACGAACAACAAAAGTACTAACAAACAACTTTGTTTTTGTTGTTGTACTTTTGTTTTATTTTTGCTTGAGTTGTTTTTGTGCTTTGTACTTTTGTATATTTGTGTTTCATGTTGTTGGTAACCATATTGCAAATCATCTTGGCAAATTGAGGATATCCGCTGATATTTTTGCTATCGTTACGAATAGCCGCCAATCAACAATTAAATTTAAGATGAAAATTCAAAATTGAATGTTCTTTGAACCAAAAAGATATGGTCAAATTGTGGTAAGGAATTCGTGCAAAATGCTTTTAAAAACAAATTTAATATTAATTTATTGTGTAGTGTACATTTGCCAAAGTAATTTGTTTTTGGAATAAAATATATACAAACATAAGTGAAATAGTAAACAAATTCTTACTCATGCAATGATGGTCGATTAAAATTCGATTGAACAAATACAAGTAGTAAACAATTCTTTAAGTATTGACCGAAGTGCCTAATAATGAGTCTATGTGAAAATAGATAAAAGATAAAGTATTTAATTTTAAATTCAAAGTATTTTCGGGGTCGATAATTATGAATTTTTTGTAAGTTGAAGTAAAAAAACTCGTAGCAAAAATTTGTTTATCTTTTTTTAAATAAAAATACTATCGAATTAAGTAGTATATGAATATATATG
The DNA here is from genome assembly GCA_949775025.1 of Tricholauxania praeusta. NCBI lineage: Eukaryota > Metazoa > Arthropoda > Insecta > Diptera > Lauxaniidae > Tricholauxania > Tricholauxania praeusta. Next base: position 158,780,469 of record OX459029.1, read on the forward strand.
TGGTGGCATTTTACTCGAAAGCTAAAAAAATGATTAAAAATATGTGGCCAGAAAATGGGCGTGGCATGTACCTAAGTATGAATAAAATTCAAATGGACACATTGATGATGTTTTTTCAAAGATGTAAATAGAAATAGGAAACATTTTGCAAAAAGCGGGCGTTACGGAAAAAATTGATCCTAACAGCTCTTCTTTTCTGTTGCACAGTGTAATTAATTTTAAAAAACAAAATTTAATATATTTAGTACATTTTAACACATTTCTCTCTTTTTTAACACATACATATTTCTCTCTTAAATAAATTAAAGCTTTTTACAGATTAAAGAAAACTCTTCACGAAATTGACTGTCATGCCGGCCTCATTTCATATGTCAACAAGCACTCAAAGTATTTGACATTTGCTTTTAAAATTGCTGACAGTCAAATTTTTCACAAAATATGTGAAATGCAAAAGAAACACTTGCACTCAGTTAAAGCAATAAACAAGATTTCAGTTACATAGTATTTTTAGTAGATATTTGCATATTTATTCGATGTGCTCATTTACTGAATTTGCACTTCATGTAAACAAAATAAATTTTGAAATTGTTTTTATTACTTACATACGCTATTGCCATGGGTGAATGAATATACACTGCAGTTCAGGAAATGCATTGATTTTCTTCATAAAATAGCAGAGAGTGGGAAAAATATCGTTTGTTGAAACTACACTGGCTGCATGCTAGATAAACAGATGTCAGTTGGAAATTGAATTATTGCAGTTTCAATAAACACAAAAACAGGAAATGGCCACAAAAATAATTGACAAAGTAAAAATTATGGCTTCATGTTATTTTTGGCATTTGACTGACATACTTTTAGCATTTTTATTTGCAAGACTTATTTAGAAATATGTGTGTCAAAAATAAATATTGGGTATGTTTGAAAATTCCAAGAATGCCATTAAGTTGATTGAAAGTATAGTAGTATGTATAGATTAAAAAGTCACTATGAGACTTTAAACTTGATGAAACTCTTAAATAGAAGAGGAGATTCAACAATTCAATTCAATAAATTGACACTATGACTGAAAGGTTTACAGCAGTGATGGGCATTTTTGAACTTTTTTCAGTACAGTTGCGTTGTGAAAAATTTGCGTCAGCACATTCGCAAATTTTTAGTACATTAAGTAGAAAGCACACATTTTCAGTAGATTTGGCGCATTTTCACTTCATTTGAACTATTCCTAATAATTATTGTTATATTTGAGTAAGTTTTAGAAAATTTTTGTAAATGTACTTTTTACAGTACAATTGTACTTTTCTCAGGAAAACTCTTTTTTTGTTCAGTAAGAGTACTATTGTTCTATTCAAAGTCTGTTTGTGGTATTTTAAGTACAATTGTATTTTTTCAGCATAATTGTACCTTTTTTAGTACAATTGTACTTTCTTTTCAGTAGAATTGTACCTTTTTTTCCGTACGATTGTACTTTTTTTCAGTGCAGTTTTGCTATTTTTGTAAAATTTATTTTTTCAAAAAATTGTACTTTTTAAGTGTAAGTTTTTTTAAAGAATTCTGGGGGGGCATTGGTCCTCCCCAAGGATCGGATTCAATCCAAAATATCATCGATTCGGCATTTTACTTAAACTCTCGCCCACCCCAAGCTTTTGGTGAAATGACGCTACTGAGTGTAAAGCAAGGTACAGACGCTCCAACCTATTGTACAACACGTTGTACTACGATCTTAACTGCTATTTCTACACACACTCCAATCTGTTGTACAATTTGTTATACAATGACATTGCTCTTTTATTATTTATGCTGCGCACAATGTAACTTAATATGAATTGATAAAATATTATGGGAAGAGAAAAATGAGAAAAACAAAACAATAAAAAGAAAAAAATATGAAGTCAAAATTAGTATTTTGAAAAAGGAGAATTTTATGACAAAAAACTTTCTATTCATTTTTTTCAATAACTTTAGTTCCGTAGACACTCATTGACTTATCATGCATGAACAATAAGCGATCCTCCCAAAACCAACCCAAAACAAAATCGCTAAGTCCGCCCACAAAAAATCAAATCATTTTCGACCAACACAAAATTTGGGAAAAACGATACAATGCGTTGTACAACAAGGCTTCGTTGTACAACAGATTGGAGCGTCTGTACCTTGCATAAGAGTAAGAGTAGTAAATATAAAATAGAAAATTAATCTGCCTCAACAGAAAACTGCTGTAAGGAAATCTCTAATACTTATATCAAATCTACGCTATGCGGCTTAAATTTGTGAAACCGCAAAATTTATAAAAAGTGAATATACATAAATTAGTTGAAAATTTAAGTACACTGAAAAAATTATTGAATAAAATATTTAATTTCTTGTATTTTTTCTTAGATTCGTAAGAAAACGGATAGTGTTGAACATTAGAACTTGGATAAGAAAAACAGAATTCGTTGAAAAAATTTGTGAGACAAAATATTTTTTTTTTTTCAAACAAAAATCAAAAAAAAAGGTCAATTCATGTTATTAGATTTTTTTTTTTACTGTGGCTTTGAAGTTTTTCCAGTGTTAAATTTTTTTTGCTACTACTACTATAAGAAAAAAAAAAAAAAAATTGGAAGGTGTTCTGATGCAGCTACCCCAAATTAAACCAGACACACTATTTTAAATTTGACCAGACAACTGAGATTTTAGCACCTTTAAACTTAGATGAGCCAAAATGCCAATGTTCCACACGATCTAAAACTTGGATTTAAATAAGAGTTTATAAACTTCAATCGAGCTTTTTCCACCATTTGGAAGGCAAAACTCTGTATTGACTGAATTGTTATGAATATAGGAGTTGCTTAAAACAAATTGTTTCGGTTGATTTTCTAATGAAAATGACCCAACTAACTAACTATGCTTCAAATATGAAAATTGAAATTTTTAACGTACGATAAAAAACTATCTTTTTATTTTTATAAGCTTAAAAGATTCCTTTCTTGGACAAATAAGTTCAAGCGGAATAGAAGAACATTAAAACATAAGAACTAAAAATTAATGTGAAACCGCAACTTAGTTTATAAACTTATGATTTACTCGTATAATGTTAAACATACTGTCATCTATCTGTTTCTTTTTTAAACTACATGTGTGAACATTGAAAAGTAAAATTTTTTCTCAACATTTTTAGCTGCATATTTTTCTTATATCTCAGTTACTTTTCTGCAAAAAGCGCTTTATTTTTTTCACTTCTGTTGCTGTCACCTCAATCAGTGACACATTATTGTCATTAAACAGATTAAAAAGAAATGGTTTTTCTACTTGCATTTATTGTTTTTTACACTCACACACATAGCAGCGCATTTTTTGTTTTTTTTTATTTTCAACAGCAACGTGGCAGCTTCACGTTAAGCTCAACGCATTTGGCGCATAATTCCATTTTAAATACTTCCGTTTCCGCAGCTTGATGTTGTGCGATGCTGTGCGTTCGCAGTGCTGTCAAGCGAATCCTTTCAATGGAATAATGAAAAGTGCTTAAAATTGCTTTGCTTACATGTTGTTGTTGCTTTTGTTTTGTGTTGTTCTTTCATATTTTTTTTTCCAAGAGGAATAATAAAAGTCGCAACGGCAACAATATGATGAGACAGCAATGGTGCAAGAAATTTAAAATTTGTGTGAGTTTTTTTTTTGAATAAGAAATAACTAAAAACATAAGGAATAATGTAATGAATTTTAAATGAAGCAGAAAATATTCATCATAGTTTTTTCAATTTCAAGAATTTATTCAATGAAATGATTAGACCGCGTTCTCATGCGTTAAGTCCCATTAATTTTTTAAGGAAAGTCTTGAGTGCGGTCTACGCTTTTTGTATAGTGAATGCGTTTTTTTTTCTTGAGAGTGCATACTTTGCTATTATCAATACTTTGCTCCATTTTAAGACAAGTAATTAATTTGTTTTCAGTTTAAAGATTAATATTTTCGTATCAAAAAGCATATCGCCTTTCGTTAACTCATGTGATTTCTTATACTGCAGAAGCAATAAATCCTTTGATATCAAATCCTAACAGTTCCCACCAACCACTTTACAACATTCCAACACATGCGTTACATAGCATACCTTTATTCTTAAGAGCGGAAACAATGTATGTGTAGCAAACAACAATAAAAAAAGAGTTTAAATAAACGACTTCCTTTTTGTGTTTAATAAACTGAGATATTGCTTTGCGTTAGAAAGGATCTATAAATTTTTCAAGCCAAATAATAAATTTGCATATGAAAAGTTATCCAACCAGCGTTTCATAAGAGTAAGGCTAATAACACCGATCTTTTCGGCTTTGATTTTTGCATAAAACTTTGAGCAGAATTTCGCAGTGGCATTTTGCAGGCTCGATTCCTTATAGACTTACCTTATTTTAATATTTTTTTTTTTAAATAAACCCAATATTGTGTTTTCCTCCAGAAATTTAAATTAATCAAAAAAAAAAGAAAATATTCTTAAAACCAAAGATAGTGAGTGATACGAACTCTTTCTTTTAAAATTTTCCACCTGCACTACGTCTCGAACCCTTACAACAGAGCTTCTTGATTTTATTGTGAAAATTGCGTATATTAAAATCTTTTGTTTCTGAGACTTTTCTATAATACGATATATATTGGCTAGACCGGGTCGATTTGTATGAAGCAAAATAAAGTCAGCCAGACACCGACTCAAAAGTTAGATGGACCCTTAAAAACAAAATCTGCGTCCGAGAAAAACCAATGGAGCAATTTTGATTCTCCTGAAGATCCTTTTTGGCTAAAAAACGTGTTTTTTTCTCTTAATTTTTAGTTCTTCAAGAATGGATACCTGAACTTGCTTGAAAAATAAAGACTGCGTTCTTGCAAAAAATTTGACATTTAAAAATTTTAAATTTTTTCTTATGTTATAAATAATATTTACTTCCAAAATTCGATTTCTTTACATTTTTTGTATGGAAAAATCGAATTTTGGGACTAAATGTTATCTATAATAGAAGAAAAATTTAAAATTTTTAAAAGTCAATTATTTTGCAAGAACGCAATCTTTACTTTTCGAGTAAATTTGGGTATCCATTCTGTGAAGGAATAAAAGTTACAAGCAAAAAACACGTTTTTTTAGCCAAAAAGGACCTTCAGGAGAATCAAAAGTGTTCCATTGGTTTTTCTCAGAACGAAAAAAAAAATTACGCAGATATCGTTTTTAAGGGTCTTCTTACTTTTGAGTCGATGTCTGGATGAATCTATTTTTCGACCCGGTCAAATATTGGCTTAAGGAAATTTTCGAAACTTTTTGTTGGGAGCGTTTTTTATGTACCATAAGAGGTGTTTCGTATTTTTTTGAGTATAAACTTTTGTTGAAAGATGATGGAACCGCAGAGAATATACCCTGCGTTTATACACCTGGTCAATTGAATGCAAATGAAAGAAACATTATTAGCGTTTTTTGCGATGTATTGGAATGGAATATATATAAATTGTATGAGAGCACAAAAAAATCCTTAAATCAATAAAAAAAAAATTCTCGCAGGTCACTGATGATTTCGTTAAGCAATGGTTGAAACTAGTTTGCCTATTTTTTGTCGATTTTTTTTCTTGCTTTGTTTTTGTTTACTGAAGTTTTTTGGGGGTCATTATACACTGTACTGACATAATTTTCGTAAAAGCAAAAATTATCTCTTTCGATTGCAGTATCTTTTAATTCAATGGATAGACAAAATGATAATGAAGTATTGAAAAAAAAATTACATAGATCTACGTTTTGGAGACTAGGCTAGCGCACTATGTTCTATAGAAAACTAGAAAAAACTTGACCAAAATTCAAGCAGCTAAACGTCTTCAGAGATGCTTTTTTACAACGACACGAATCCACAGAAAGTATTTGTCTTTTGTTGTTAGCAGAAAAGTCATAGTTGAATTTTTCGCTACATTTCACTTATTTTCGTTTTACTGCTTTATATAAAAATTACAAAAAAAGAAAGAATTAAGTTAACTTAGAATCAGCAGCAGGTAAATCGCTTGTTATTTTCTTTTAAACAGCTGCAAATAGTTATGAACCTTAGCTGCTAGCTGGTGACAACATCATTTCCGTTTCCTTTTCCAAAGTAGAATGTTGATAGCTTTCTGGTGTGTATGTCTGTGTATGTGTGTGTGTGCGAAATGAAGATATTCCATTTGTATAAGTGTATAACTGGAGAGTCTTTAAGGATAATGGGCACTTAAATGAACGTCATTAATAAAATTGACATAGAAAATGAATAGAAATTGCGTGGATGATTATATTGAATGAGCCTGATGGTACCTTAATGACCTGTTTTACTGTTATGTTCATTAGAAGTAGAATTTAAGCAAAGTAAGTTATAGAGTAAGCAAAAACTTTTTTCTATTTAATTTAGCAATATTTCCCTATTTCGCTGAATTGGCAGTTTTAAAGCACCACCTGCTTTTACTTTATAATTTAAAACCAAGTCAACCCAAACAATGACCGCTTAGAACAAAAAACTAAACACAAAACAAGCAAGTATCAGTAATTACGTTAAACGCTTTACAACAATTTTTCCACCCTATTAAAACGCTGGCATCAAGTGGTCATAAATTATGCCGTCTTTTATAAACTTTGTGTATTGTAACAAAAATTGCAGTCCGCAGCCGCAAAAAAAGGGTTACTCTATTAAGCACTGGGGTCCTTTTTTTCGATTGCCTTATTTACGTAAATTGAGATTTTAATTTACGTTGAAAAATTGATTAAAAATAAAGTAGTAACGTCTATAAAAAAAATTATTGTTGCCAAAAAAAAGAAAGAAAATTAAAAATAAAATTTAGCAAACAAAGTGGTCGTCGTCGGTAGCATTGTGCCCGGAAGTGGTAAGAATTTAGCAACATTTAATTCGTGCAATTCAGAGAAAATTCATTCAAAAATAAACTTTTTGCTGTTTACTTTGTTGCTTTGCCCGCAGTTAATATAAAACAAAGTTAGATGAAAAAAAAAAATAAAAAATGTTGGTTAAATATCGCCGGCAAAATTTTGTTGGCATCATTATTCATTTAGTTTTTTTTTGTTTGTTGTTTCAAGTTGTTTTTGTTATTTCAGTTTCTGCTGTTGGTAGCAAAAATTAATGAGTTTTTGTTTTGGCCAACCGTAGCGCATGTGTTCGTGTTTTTTTTTGTTGCTGTCATTTTGATTGTTTTTAGTCTTGTGATTTAATATCACAACATATTCGTTGACAGTTTTTAAGTTTTGTTTTTTTTTTTAATTTTTCTGCACGTTAAAGTTAATGGTGATTTTTGAGCTACAAAAATATGGCGCTGTGATGTGTAAAAATTTATTATTAATTTACTGCAAGTTTTAATTACTGCATTTAATTATACAGAGTAAATAAATTTATGAAATTATTTTAAAAAACATGTTGGAAAAGTTGTGTTATGGTCCGGAAAGGCGGCTTGATGAATTTTTTTTTTGTAAAAATCGAGGTGAACATTTCGTTATTTTGAAAAATTATGACACACTTAGGAAGTTTAAAAAATGTTGAAAAATTCGTAAAATTTACATAGACATTCAGAAATATTTAAAAAAGTCGAGATGTAAAAAAAAACAAAAATTTTCGAAAATCAAACAATTCCGAAATAACATACAGTTTTGTATATAAAGAATCTGAATCCGAAATAAATTTATTTATTTATCATAATTTATTGTATTACCTTCAAACGCATTATTAATTGCGGGAGAATGTGCAGCGAAAGCTGCCAGATATGTGAAAAAATAACTAAAAGGTTTTCAATACTATATTTCACAATCACTTAACCCTTTCGCGTCCGCTCCAAGGCCAGCTGCCAGAAACAATTTTTCTCTTAATTTCCAGGCTTATTAAGTCTATATAAGGTATTTTGGAAATTTTTAGCTTTCTAGACTAATCTGGTCACTAGATAATTAGAAGTTGCTTAAAAGCAACAAAAATAAATATAGAAGCGTAATAACGCAATAATTCTGAAATGTTTTAAATTGTATATTTAATTCCACCCTTTTTACGTAAAACTGCGTACTTTGATTTTTGAAAAATATATTATTAGTATATTTATTTAATTTTTATATTTTGCGCTGAAATTACTGCACATGTGACCTTTTTGATTTCATCTTAATAAATGCGTCGTAATTTTGTTGATCACAACAAAACGGTTGCATTTTTACAATCAATCAATAAGGTGTGTAATTTACAAAATTGATTGCGATTGTGTCAAACAAGGCTTAGTATTGAAGTTGCTTATAAGCAACTCTGGACGCAAAAGAGTTAAAGCACAATGATGGCAAGAGTTTCTAGATTCAAAAACTTAATAAATGTCATCGAATAAGTACTGTTCTTAACACAACACAACACAAGCAACGCAACGCAACACAACACAACACAACACAACACAACACAACACAACACAACACAACCCAACACAACACAACACAACACAACACAACACAACACAACACAACACAACACAACACAACACAACACAACACAACACAACACAACACAACATAGGATACACTGCAGTGAATATTGGTTGTTAAAAGGCTTTCTGCATATGATATCTTATATATATCTTATATGATCCTATTGTCTGAAACATAAGAGAAACCATTTTTTTTAAAATTATATCATAACATATCCCAAAGAACACATTGCTTGAATTATTAAAAATTGTTTAAAAAAAAATAATTCACGTCTGGGCCTTTATACTCGCTGAAAAATGGCTCGAAAAGTAATAAAAATCTCTCAGTTTCAACTTACGACTTTCATAACTTTAGCATTTTTCCATAACCATAAGTTTTGCATAATTTTTTAAAATTGCAATTTTGTACAATTTAAATTTCCCTCAACTGTTTTGCACATATTGTGACATTTTAATTTTGCTCACTGTTAATGCGACACCGTTAAACGCACACCGCACTAACCAACAAAACAGCAGCAAATCTCATTTGCCTGCACATTAAAGTAAATACATTCACATGTGAGTGTTCTCAGTGTTAGTGTGTCAAGTAGAAAATACCGGTGCGCTACAACCTGCAAAACAAAAAAAATGTGCTGCGCTTAAGACTATAAACGATACATATGCAATACATACAGACATATGATGACGACGACGCTTATGCTGATGCTGTTGATGATGATAATGAGAAGGCAGTTATAGAAGCAACATTCAAAAAAAAAAGGTCTATAGAAAAAGCAACAACGCAACATTGCTAGAAAAGAAAACCAAATACATACGCAAAAAACAAGTGGACTCATACCCAGCTGGCAAAAGCAGCATTACAAGCGTCATTAGAAGGTCATACTTGAGAAGAAGCAGAACTTTTGAACTCGCTTCAAACTTACGTTATTTTTTATACAAAATGTATGGGTGTAAGATGTGAGAAAAGAAGACTCTAAGTGGAAAACAGGCAACTAAAGTTTACTGTGGAAGGGACTAAAGTAAGACTAACATAAAAGAGATTAGTATAGGGTTCATGCGCTGCTTAATAGAAATGAAAAAAAAGGGTTTTACTGATGAATTCCGAAAGTTACCAGAAAAACATAAAATTTTATAAAAAATCGATCCAAATTGATACTTAAAAATATCGACAAATTTGAATAGAGATATTTTTATAGGTGAAAGATATTTTAAATACCCTACAACTTTTGAGAATCAATCAAACTTCTATCATTACAAATTCTAATTAGCTAATTGAAAACTATAAAAGAAAGGAATACTGAAATCCTGAACTCAGAGCAGATTTTGTGATTTCAAGCTTAGTTTCTGCGAACAGGGGTGCTATTGAAAAAAATATTTGCTTGAACAGCAGATTTGAAAAGCCCTTATCTAAGCGTAATGCATGCAGTAATATTTGCAAGTGTTTGCTTTGTAGTGCTGCACTGTTTCAGAACCAACTCCAGTATATGCCTAGCTTAATTACCTACTGGGTACTTGCACCAAGCTAGACTGATACACACACATATACTAGTGCAAACATTTTAATAGACTCAGCGAGTGCCAACATGAAGCTTATGCTGCTGACGTGATAAGCTTAGCGCTTGTTTGACTAAACTAAAGTTTGCCTTGACTGTTGACTGACTGACTGTCTGGCTAGCAAATGTTATTAAACGCTTAAGTTATGCCAAGATTAAGAACGAGTGCACAGGGTGAGTCAGGCAGTTGAAAGTGAAATAAAGTGTATAGAAGGGCGGTATTATCAGCATTATTGCTGCTTAATTGAGCTCTTAGGCGTACTTAAGTTTTTCATATCGAGCTAGACAAATCGATACGGCTTACGAGAAAAGCCGAGTATATAAGAATTGGTATTGGCATCGTATCGCATTGTATTATATCGTTTCATATCGTACCGTACAATACGGTACGACACATAAGTCTGCGAAAGTTAAAAAAAAAAGACTTATTACATCCATTTCAACTTAAAAGAAAAATATAGATTTCTATGAACAGTCTTGTACTTACTGACTGAGAACTTAATTTTTCCAATGTTGACTTTTTTTTTAATTTCCATAGATAAAAATAAAATTAAAAAATTAAGTCCCAAAGAAGAAAAAAAGAAAAAAGGCTGGCATCACTGCTTGGCAGACAGCTTAGAATTTTATTTTCACAACAGTAGAAAACGAAAAACGTTGACAGAGAGACAGGCATTTATACAAAATGATGTCATTAACTTGGTGCACAATATGCTACAACAAGAAAGGTAAAATAAAAGACAATAAAAGGAATTCTAGCAACGTTGACGACTTTGACTTTATCAAGTTGATTAAACTGTCTGAGCGCTTTATTACCTACCATAAGTAAAGTGTTGTACAAAAATGTAAGGAAAAGTCATGCAAAGTAATTGAGACACAAAAAAAAAAAAAGAGTAGCAGTACAACTTTATAATGTCTTCATTATAAGTAACAATGCAGATCAACAGCTTAATTAAAATAGCAAATTCTATGCATTAGGTAAAGGCTAAATCAGAATCTTGAAATATTTTCTATGAACCTTTTTAAGCATATTTGTCAACGTTCTATCACTATATCTACTCGTAGTTAAAAAACTAGAAAATAATTTTTTGCACCTACCCCAAACTACAATGTGAATCGGTGTCAGGAACGTGGAAAATACCGTTTTTGATCCATTTCCTTAACATTTTTAAGGTTGCACCGTGTTTGACCTATTTTCGAAATTTTTTTTTTTCCGTAGTTAAAGGGCAAAAGTCAAAACTAAATTGTGGACATCATGCAAAGTGGCTCCGGACCCTGGAAGTACCGTTTTCGTCCATTTTGGTCCTTTTTAAGTTCCGGAGCCTCTCTAAGTGATACCCAAAAGCCATTTTTGACCTTTCATAATTGATTGCAGCAAAAAAAAAAATTAGGGTGGATCAAAATAAATTTTTTTTTTTGGTTCAATCGATAGATAAAGCTCGAAAATGGCTATTTTCGACATTTCCCTATCGATTAGAACAAAAAAAAAAATTTAATTTTGATCCACCCTAGAATTTTTTTTTACTCCAATCGATAATAAAAGTTCGTAAATGACTTTTGGATTTCACTTAGAGTGGCTCCGGAAAAAATTTTTCCGAAAATGGGTCAGAGCCACCCTGAGTGAAGCAGCATTGAGTTAAATTAAATTCATGCGTAAACATCAATTTTATAAAATCTAAAAGTATGCGACACTTTTCGTAAATTTCGTTTGCTCATTTCCGTAACATATTTCGTTCGCTCAGTTCCGTAACGCATTTACCTGCTTACACCCATGGCAAACGCACGTAAAGAAGTATATACTTCAAAAACGTGTTATCAAATCGTAATTCATTGAAATAAATTATATGTTAAAATGGCCTAAGATGTCAATTTCACTCTTCTGGAAGAGTGGCAAGTTAATCGCCTTAAAGGTGAAAGGTTTTGAGATATTCCAAAAGTTTTGTGGCTTACAATCATAGAAGTGTGTCCTTAAGCCAACACACATGTGCTTGTGTCTGTGTATTTTCTGATTCTGTATCGAAGTTAGCGGCATAAAAGGCACGTTCAACAATTAATGAGCGATTACCACAGCTAAACAAACACATATCCTAATACACACGTAAGTAGGGTTAGAAATCTCTACTAATCCGATATCAATGGAATTGACACAATCGCAAATACATCATTACATTGTCATTTGTATTTATTTTTGTTCTTTTAATAACCCAGCAGACAAGCATTTAAACATTTTAATCGCCGAATATTTAAGTTACACGCGAGAACATATTCTGATGTCAGATTTGTGCGAGTTTTAATGGTGATTTACTGTCAGGGGCTTGCCAATGTGAGAGAAGTTCTTAACGATTATAATTGAATTTATTTTTGAAATTTGATTGCCTTTTTATTTATAGTGCTTTTGTTTTTTGACACAATTTTAATTATATTTGAAGATAATTAAACACCACGTTTAATAATATAAGAAGAAAACAGAGGACCAGCCTGACAAAATTGGAGCTTAAAATGGTTAGCTTTAACCATACGTACATAGATCATAATATATTGAAAAACGCGAAATCAAAGAAACGCCTAAAGATATGCAAGCAAAAATATTCATTTCAATCAAACTCTTTTGAAAGAATAAGAAATTTATTGCCTGGAAGATTCAGCATTCTTGCAAACGTTGGCTGGGATATAGAGTACGTGTGTAAATATTGTATTTGCTTTTTATATATGTGTGTGTGTAAGTATATTTGGAAGGATAAATATATTTGGTCTTGTTGTCAAAATTTCGCCTGCTTTATTCAATTTGGCCAATCAATAATATAAAGGCAATAGGAAACTTTTGTGCAAAGCTAACAATCAATGTCAGCGCGCCTAAATAAAGGCAATTTGCTTCGAAACCGTAAAAAATGGATTATTATTATTAATGCAAATACATTGTAGTAAATGTGACGAAAAATTGTTTAAAATTTGGTTTTTTTGAAAATGTTTATATTGCCATGTTAAAGTTTTTAAGGAGACAACACTGTTATTAATAAATGATCTTTCGAATATTATTTTTTGCATAAATTGCTTACTTCGAATTTGGAAAAAAATATGACACACAAAGCGATTTTATTTACTAAAAATTTCCATAAAATTATTGAATTTAAATTGTGTAACTAACAAATTTTTTTCCAAAGAAATCAATACATCCCTCAAAATTTTCAAGTGATTTAAAATACCAAAGATGAAATACCATGTCTTCAAAAGCGTTTAATGTGATTTGAAAAAAAAACCCACTTGCAACCACAAATTAATATGTTTTTAAGTCACACGAAAAGCTGTCAAAAGCAGCCATGTCTTGGGTATTGTGAATTAAAATATAATTAGCATGTATTATAAGCACACAAGCACATAAGGGCGTAACCTCATGACGTACAAGCTTAAATCTAATTTTGTACCAAAAACCAAGAAGTAAGCCAATTTATCTAAATGCTTTCAGGCATGAAGTGGTGTGTGTGTGTATGTATGTGTGACAGCCTAAGTAGCACTTCTTCTTGTACATAATCGCATTCTTCTTTTGCAGCTGCTGCTATTACTTTTACCAAATAAGTTCCTACATTACGGAAGGAGTTTTGCCGGATATTTTGCACAAATTACCTGCTAAATGTTGTAATCCAAGTGGTGCAAAAAGGTGCTGCACAAACATCGTTAAAAATTCATTAAGATATTTCTTTAAGCAAAAAAAAAAAAAAGTTTTTTTCTGTATAAAGTTGAATAAAAGGAAGTGAAAGATGGGCTGCAACTGCCATTAATTTGAAATTTTGAAACTTTTTCGGTTAAGAACTTAACTTTTAAATTTAAAAATTTTGCACTGAATCACCTTCTGGTGCTGATAAAAAAAATCAAATCTTCACTGCATATTTTTAGGTTTGCATACATATTAAACTCTTATTTTCTTAAAGAAAAACACTCTAATTTTAAGCGCTCACCCCTACATGCGCTATAAGACATTCATCAAAATTCATGCCACGTTGCCAATCTGCTCAAAGCACACATACGCATAGCCGTATATAAACTCAAATACACTTGTACATACACTTACACTACTCTATTTCTTGCTAATGTGTGTTCGTGCGTGCCATTGTTTCTTATGAAAGAAAAGAAGCAAAACTTTAGTATTCCTATGTGGTTGCCTAAACTACGAAAATAAACAGTGTGCTGCTGCCGCTACTAGTGCTGCTATTAACAAATGCGTACATAAACTTAAGCCGCCTAAAACTATGCACTCAAATATTATTATTTTATTTTATCTCTAAAAACACAGCGTGGCCATATGAAACAAAACAGGCAAACAAAAAAATAGAAAACGGTCTACAGTTTGCGGTACGCTTGACTTCTGTTCATGTGTGTGTGTGTGTGTGTGTAGGTTCTTTGACCACCACATGTTTGTTTCACTTGATACAAAAACATAAACAAAAAGTACAAACTTTATGTTTATATGAAAGCAACAAAACAAAAATTGTTCTTGCTGTTGTTGCAACAGCAACTAAAGATCGATTAACCCCAGCAACACGTACTAAATTTTTATTGAATTGGGCATTTGGGAAATCCTTTTTTTTATGCTTTCACATACAGGGTTGCTGGCAAATGAAAAAAATATTGGTTAAAAACATGGGCATACTTTTAGGTCTAAGACCTTTATTTGTGGGCAATTTCATATGAAAGTTGTTGAAGTGAATCGAAGAATCGATTGAAGCTGGTATGGATATTTTAGGTTTTTATGATCCTCTAGTTCTAAGCTGCCTCAGGAAGCAAAAGCGAGAAGAACTTCATCTTAAAAATATCTTCTCATATTTTTTCTTCTCTTCTCTTCCTAATTTTTTAGCAGCGTCTTCAAAACAATGATGTTAAATGAATGATGTCGCTATCATATTATATTCCATTACACATGGATATGTCCCTGTACTAAATTTCTTAGTAACAACCAAAAATTTATGCTTAGCAGACAAGACAGTTGTATGGATACCCCAGTACGAGTCAAGTGCTCCTGCTGCTGGCAGAATATTTTTGAACAGTAATTTCTTGTTGCTTGTGCCCTGTTCTATTTAGAGTCGCAGTTCATTTATCTTCACACTGACTGTCTCAGAAATTCACTCACTTGCCCTCGTTGTCGCCAACGACTAGCGTCACGGTCGGTATGTCAATTGTTTCATTAATAATGGTGTTTGTAGCAATAATTTTGTTGTTTCTTCTTAAGAAACACAACAAGAAAGCACGAAAGACATCCATCTCTTAAGTTTATGTATAACATAAGAAAAGAAAAGTAGACTACATCGAGGGGGGAAAGCACAAAAGGGCATTGTAAAATTCAACACTGATTGAGTGTTGGAAATTTATTCTCTGTGTGTGTGTTTGTGTGGTATGTGCAAAATCTACGGTTTTTCTTACTGGCGTTGCATTTGTGAAGTGAAAACGTGATTTACAAGAGGTTATTGTTGTAATAGATTTTTTTTTTTGCAACAAAAAATGCTCTGGAGATTTGTGACTTTGTTTTTTTTTTGTGCTAAAGAGAATTAAGTTTTCTACGGTGACAGATGAACGTCATTTTGCATGGAATGCAAAATATGCTGCGTATGCAAAAACACAAGTGATACATGTCGTATGAGTGACATAAACTTTTATGTGAATAAATGGGAAATAAATGATATAATAAGAAGTAAAAGTAATGCTGATTAAGGAAATTCTTAATCGGATGTTGAACTTAAAACACGTAAACTAAATATTTTATTGGACTTGAATGGAATTAAGACTAAACATTAAAATGAAATGGCATAATTTGAAATTTTGGTAATGGTAGAAAAATCTATATATGTAATATTTAAAATTATGCCAGGTCTCTTAATTTAGAAAAATGCAAATATCTCGGGTTTGAAATAAGAAAATAAAGTAAAAAAATCAAAAAATTTCTATTTTGAGCCACTTTTGTGTACATAAACAATAGTGTATATCGGATAAAATCATCAGAAATAGTTTTCTAGATAAAAATTTCGATTGCTGCCGCAAATTTATTTAAAAATTTTGAACAAAATTGATGAAAACTATAGCGAAATAATATTATATCTTCAGAAATTAAAAATAAGCCAGAAATGCTCTTATTTAAATGATAATTTTTGATACTCTTTTCAAAAAAACTTAAGTTCAAATATTTTTTTGTAATATTTTCAAACATTTTTTACCACTCAAGAATTAAATCTATTTTTTTTTTGCTCAAATGCCTTCAAAATGTTTAAGGTAAATTTCAAAAAGTATCAAAAAAATCTGAACACATTTTCAATTAAAGCAATTCAATTTTCAGTTTTTAGCCAAAACGAACACAGCAAAATAGCTTTGCACAAACTTATGCCAACAAGTTTTTTCGAAAAAGTTGTCTTTGTTTTTTGTTGCTCTTTCGTTTGTCAAAATGTCAGCAATAAATACCAACATGACTTGCCGCCTCTTCAGTTACATTTTTTTGTTGCTTTTTTGTATGCTGGCAGTAAAGATCTTTTTGACTACAACAACAACAAATATACATAATATCGTTAGAGCTTATTTGATAGAAAACAACAACAACAAAAAAATTTGTTTGCAAAAAAGTTAAAAAGTCAATTTTGTAAATGAAATTGACTGCATCGCATGACACTGCACTGCACTGTGTATTGCAGCAAGCATCATGCAGTAGATTCACTGCATGGCACTTTATGTCAATATATTAGTATGTGTGTGTGCTAATAAAAATGATTGTGTATGTGTTTTAGTATTATGGAAACAAAAGCATGTTTTCAGCATTTTTTTTCAGCTTACAGTGGGATAACGAGAAAAACTAGGCTAAACTTTTTTCGTGTGATTTGGAATATATAAGAAAAATGTTCATCATACGACATGGTCAAAACAATTATTTATATATTGTGAGCTAGCGTTATAGCGGCCATTGCTTAAATGTAAAAACTATTATAGTACAGTAAAAGGACAATTAAAAACAGTTTCTTATATACGTATAATATGCATCAAGGAGTTCACATATAGTATTATAAAAACAAAAAATTAAATGCTCGTTATATTGTTGCAAGACTCTTACTCAAAATGTTTAATAGCACAATGTCCGCAAAGTGTTGCTTGATATGACGCCAATTAAGTTTAAGTCTCAGACAATGTATTTTTTATACACTTGAATCAAGTGATATCAAACCCGCTTGACAAGGTTTGGGTTAATTTAATTTAATCAAAATAAATGCTGTAGTTATTTAAAAGAGTAATCAAAATTTAAAAAAATAATAGCTTTTTTAGTTTGTTTGATATTTTAATGTTAACCTTAACTTAAAACCGTTGGAATTATTACTCACATATTCATTATGTGGTTAAATTAAAAATAATTAAAATTTTCTATGCTGTTAATTATAATGTTGCTCATATGTCAAAGCAATAAAAATTATTTTTTCAGACAGTTTTGATCGGCCATTAATAAAATTTTCAAATTATTACAGACTCATCATAAAATAATAAAATAATCTAGAATATAGTTGCTATCTAACATCAAAGTTACAATTTCTAACAAAAATTGCTTAGGTTTTACAAAATTCTTTTCAATTCACTAAATATATTGAATTTAGTAATATGCTACCATAACCATATTCTACTGACCGTTGTAGTCACTTGGTACTGAGCCACTCGAAATTTTGCGAGTACACATAAAACATTAATTTTTTTCTAAATTCAAAGTTGAATATCTGCCACTGTACGCCATTTATGCAGGTAGCGTGACAAAGTTGTTTGTTTTTTACATAAATAAACAATTTTCGGTACAAAGTGAATAACTGCAAATTTACTAAACAAACGCTTAACAGAAACAAAAACAACAACACATAAAAGGGCACATTTTTGTTGCATATCTACTGAATTGCTCTTGTTACCCACTTGCTGTCGCACAGCTACTACGCTTCTTCATTTTATTGAAGCAAATCTAATTTTGTCAGCGACGATGCTTTGCATGTCATCACTGCTGCATGCGACATGTTGCATATTGTCGGTTTTGTAACCCGCATGGCTATACAAGTGCATCATATGTGTGCATGTGTGTATGTGTGTGTATGTGTGAAAGAATGTTTCTATACCTTTGTCTTTATGCATGCAAAATTGAATTTTCCCGCCACGTTTAACGTTGCAATGTTGTTTTAGGGCATTTGTTGCGTATTCGGCTGCGTTTGCTGCATTGCAAGCAATTCAAACATTGGCATCAGCATTGCATCATTGAAATGCAGGCGACGCTGAACCTTTTTTTCATTTCTGTATCAAAGTGGCGGTTGTCATTTTTGTTGTCATACTGTTAAGAGTCCTTTTCAGCACTTTTGTCGTTAAACAAGTGTTGGCGGCGCTGAATAAAAAATAAATTTTTTTGTGAAAGCTCAAAGAGTTGTGCATTCTGAAAAATTGTTAGTTTTTAATTTATGCTTAAGTGTGCAAGCATATTAAGCGTTGAAATTGCATGCGCAAGTTTTTAGGTCAAGTGATAAAGAAAGTAGTAAAAATTTTATAAAAAGAATTGAGTTGTTGAATAAAAAGTTTATTAGCAGCTGCAGGTCTTAGACAAGAACTTTTTTCGATATTAAATCATTTACTGCAAAAGTTGCTCATATTTCTCAGTTTCTATGCAAATTTAGACATGAAACATTTGATGGCTATTTTTATGAGTATTCAAAAACTACAGTAATAAATTATATCTATTTCCTCTAACTTATATTGAAGCGTAGATACTTGATTCAGAATTGGATAATGATATGCTTGACTTCAACATATCAAGTAATATATATCCATTTTTATATTACTATCTTACTGAATTTTCGGTTTGACTCAGCGCACTAAAAAAAAAATTCAATTGCCTTACTGACAGAATAAGAGCAATTTAGTGCCATAAACAGAAATGGGCTCAAATTAGTTGTTTTGTAGTTCCTAAAATAACTACCTTAGCCTACCAATGCAATGGACCAAATATCTGAAAAAACAATAGTGTTGAGCACATAAATAGCCCATGTTCCACGTGGTCAGCATCTTTTAAATTGATTTTCGCAGTCCAATAAATGTTAATCATACGACATGTAAGCACAACAGACAAAGTTTCAATGTTAATGGGTAGCATGTTTTGCGGCCATTGCTTAAGCTTAGAAATAATTACTGATCAGTGAAAAATAAATTAAACTGTTTATAATATTAATATACATCCAACAAAAAGCCTTTTTAACTTTTTTTTTGGGTAACTGTGCAAATTTTTTAAAACAGGCTTACAGCGAAAATACAGATTAAATTTAAATATGGAAAAATATTTCTTTGGAATAAGACATACACTTTTTATAATTAATAACCTAAAACTCCATTTAAAGGGTACTTCTTAAGTACATACTTACTTGCATGAAAAACTCGTATCAAATCATGCAGCGAAGTTTACTATGTTATTTAAGAAAATCCCCAGAGAATCAAGAGATCATAAACTTAAATATTTGATGAAATACCATAACAATTCATTTGTGCTGCAAACCTTACATAGAGAAAATGTTACTGCAGTGGTAAATACAAACGCAGGCACGCACACTTGGAATTTGTGGTTTTAAGCTTCATTAATTTGTGTTTCCACCTAAAATGCTTAACTTCAAAACTTCCTTCAAGAAATGCGCTTATAAATTTAAAAGGGTCTGCTGCTTGGAAAAACGAATTGTTATTTGGCTTTATTCTACTGCGTGCGAATTCTTTACCTAATTTGGACTTAGGGTGCCATACCACTCTCTAAGCCTAGTACATTACCATGCCGCAGCACATAATTAAAACGATTTTGTACCGCATTAACCACACAGCTGTGCATTTCAATGGCTGTTAATTTGTGTGTGAGAATAAATGTGTATGTGTGCAGTATTAAGCCAACTTTTCCGCTTCACCACTCGCTCACGCAGATTAGAATATCTGGTTTATTAAGCCTAGGGTTAGCTTGCTAAATTATTAACACAATACACTAAAAAAATTTTCTTGAAATTTTGTGCTTCTACCATATAATAAATGTGTATTCTAAGCTGAAATTAAAGTAAGTTTTATTTATTTAGTTTTAAATATATATTTTTTACAATTTATGTTCTAGTAGCGGCTGATATAAAACGCACTTTGGTGTTAACTTTCTACGCTCTTTGCCTTCTAACCTTTTTCGCTGTTGCGTTCGAAACTTTCAAATGAAATGTTTTTGATGTGACTTTTTCAGTAGGTTCTCTTATCATATGTAAATTTTGGTTTCAATGTGTACCCTTTTGCATTTATTAATGTGGCATTTAATTGACTCGTTTAACTTTGCATAAGCAAAGCTTAAGCAATTTACATTTTAAACGCTTGCAAAATTCTTCTTTTAAAGTTTTTCTCGCCAGTTTTGTCTATTTTTGGGTTGGTAAAAAGTTTGGTAATGTTCTGATTTAAACATTTTATTATGCTTATTATGTTGTTTCCTTTACAATATATGCACATATCAGGAAGAAGTGTTAGAACCCTATTAAAATGTTTTTGGTTTCACATTTTCAAAATAAAATAAAGTTTTACCACATGCCTGAAGTAAAAATCAGAAAACTCAATTAACGAAAAATTTCATTTAACAAATGTTCTGCTGCCTTTGTTGTATTATTTTTTTACAAGACTGTAATATGTTTTTGCAAATGTATAAAATTCATAGTAATGTATACAATATGTTAAATTACAGTATTAAATTTATTTCAATCTTCTGGTAACTCTAAGCAAACCATTATTTCTGATTACATTACTTCCGTTGTCAATATTAAAGGTTCAATGCAAGTTTGAAACAGAATCGAGTATTTATTTTTTTAACTCAATATGCTATAAAATAAAAAATGTGCTTGATGCATTGCCGCTCAAAGTCGAGTACTAAAATATGAGCTCATGTATAGAGCTTAAAAACATTCCAAAACGTTTTATAAAAATTTGTTACCATCATACTTTCCTTGTGATACACATGTTGTATAAGTAATATTTAATTACTCTTCAGCATAAATTGCTTCTAAATTGTTAATATTTAAAATTCGATGCAGCTATGGAGCTATGTTTAGTTGTCAATTTTTCAGCTGTTTTTGCTGCCATAGATAGCTTTTGTTTTGCTGTTTGGCTGCTTAAAGTCTAAATTCAAAATATCTAAAAACTTATAAATTTTGCTGATTCTATAAAGTTTTCTTTATCTTACGCTGCTATCGGTCAGTTTGTGTCACCAGAGCAACTCTCAATTCTGAACTGCATTAGTTTGGGTCAGCTTAAGGAATATGACTTGCCAGTGTTTAAGGTTCGATGCAACTAAGAAGCTGTTTCTAAATGTCACTTTCACGAGAGTTCAGCCGCTCAAATTCACCAAACATTACATTTAGAACCTTCATTGACATTTGTTAAAATTTTATTTTAGTTAAAGTTACTATATGGCTTCCCATGTCGTATGAGCAACTTTTGAGTATGGAAATTTCTTAAGTTCTTATAGTAC
Organism: Tricholauxania praeusta; assembly: GCA_949775025.1. Classification (NCBI taxonomy): domain Eukaryota; kingdom Metazoa; phylum Arthropoda; class Insecta; order Diptera; family Lauxaniidae; genus Tricholauxania; species Tricholauxania praeusta. Next base: position 158,801,953 of record OX459029.1, read on the forward strand.
TTGAATTATAATTCTTAATATTTTAGCGTTAATGTATCTGAAGAGCTATAAAAATATCAACAAACAACCAAAAAAATTATACCCTCAATTACAGTGACAAATTAAAAGGATCAATTTTAATTCAAGTCACAATTTGGAGTATAAGTAAAATTTACTTACATAATAAACATTATTTCAAATATTTTAGATTTAAGGGATAAATCTGCTGTCATTGTAAATTAATCCACACCCAAAATATTCAAAGCTTAAATACTTTCAGTACAAAGTTAAATATAGGCACACAGGTCGTATGAGTGACTTCAAACTATTATATGACAGAAGTTTTTCTTAGCTAGTACAACATAAATTATCAATAACTTTGAAAACGATGATCTTAGAAGCAGCATCCAAGGCAAGCAACAAAACTTCTTTTTCAGTTTTGGCCCTATTTAAGCAACTGCTTACTTTTGATAAAAATTGTGTATGTTTACTGAAAAATTTTGCACATAAATTTTGCTTACTAAATTCAATTGTCTTACTTTCTTTGATATTAAATTAAAGTCCAAAGAAGTTTGAAATTGCCACAAATAAATTCCCAATACAGCAGTAGTACATATGTTAGCAGTAGTCAAAACACGCAAAACTTTTCGTAACTTCTATATAAAGTCACAACAACGTTGGAAAAGTTTCTTGACAATAAAGCTTAAACGCTACTTAGCAACTGATTAAAAGATTAGGCAAAAAGTTTTCATAGCAAATTGGTATTGTTTTGTCACTTAAATTGTGACAATGAATATATCACATTAAATTTCTTAATAAAATTTTTGCTTTGATGCATATAAACTTTTAAAGTTGTTGTGTTATTTTTATTATGCTAGCATGCTATTACAATTACAATTATTGGCAAAGTGCCGAAAAGTGGACAGCAAAAAAAAAAATTTATGCAACAGAAAAGGCAGCAAAAAACACCTGCAACAGCTGCCAATAAAGTTTCCAACTGGTTTTACTATCAACAGACTTATAAAACTAGGCCGAAATAAAAAAAAAAAACATGAAAACTTACTTTTATGGCAGACAACAAGAAACTTGTAGCTACCACAAAAAATATTTGGTGTCATTCTTATGCCAGAAAAAAATGATAATAGTAATCGTAAAAAATTCCAATTATTAAAAAGTGTTGAAAGTAAACTGTGCGGAAAATATGAGCAGAAGAAGTTTGGTAATAGAAAACATCGTTAAAACAGTTGAAGCGATTTTAGTATCTATTGTAAGCACGTAGAGATGTTGTTGAAATTAAAGAGCAGAAAACAAGTTGTATTTTAAACAAATTATTATATAAGTTTTGATGGTTAAGGGGGCGTTTAAGTATTACGTAACGCAATTTTTGAAGATTTTTGACCCCCCCTCCCCCCATGTAACGCACCGTAACGTTTTCCTCTACCCCTCCTCCCCTCTTAAACGTTACGTAACACTCAAGTGACCATATTTACCTAAAACTCACAATTATGTTGCGAAAAGTACCGGAAATACATGCGATGTTTATTTTCTTTATTATACCCTACACCTAGGGTATATTCATTTTGTCATTTCGTTTATAACATATAGAAAGAGGCGTGGGAGTTATGGTAAAGTACATATATTCTTGATCAGCGTTTTGCAGGCATCTTGCTATTAAAAATGGATGAAATCGGTTTATGGACACGCCAACCGCCCATACTCTATGTATATTTGCACAATCCCATTTTGATAAAAATGCAACGATTTTGATGAAACTTGGTGATTTGGTGTACATGTGAACTAAATTAGGATTAAGCTAGGTTTCAAATTTCCAAAGATTCCCGTGGCACAGCCCTTAATTTTAACCTTTATTCTACCATATCTCGTAAACCCTGCAAGATATTGTGATGAAATTTCTTTGTCCTTTATTTTTTCAACTTTTTGATCGAATTGGAGTTTTTTCAACCTCTCTCAACATTTTTTTAACATTTTGCATATATTTACGATTTTTTCAACATTTTTCAACCTCTGTTAACCTTTTAAACACTTCACACTTTTTTCGAATTATGCAACCTCTTCAACGTCTTTTTAACATTTATTGAAATATATGTTCTTTTAGTGCAGTGTGGAGTATGTGAGTTTTGGCCTGGCTGAAGATAACACCTTAACTTGTTCATATTGTTATTTGATAACAAATTACACATAATGTTATAAACATTTGCTTAAGTTTAAAATATGTTAAAATAGCGAAAAATTAGACGAAAATATTTTACTAATATGATAAAAGTTGATGGGATCTAGAACAGCTACAGCAATAATGATAAAAATAGGAAATCTTTCCACGCTTATATCTCAGGTTTTGGTTAAACAATCTTGAAGATGATAGTTTAAGGACATTCTGCTCGTTGAGTGCTTTAATGTGATGTATCATTTATTGCTGTAGCTTATCTAGATCCCGTCAACTTTTATCATTTTAATAAAATGTTTTGGCTGTAGCTATTTAATAAACATACACATTAAGAAAGAGTTTCATTATACACACCTAATTTCAAATAACCACCCGCTAAAGTAGTTTCACTTCAAAAACAATGTTATGTAACGCGTTGTTCGAACCCCCCCCCCTCCCCCGTAACGCATCGTAACGTTTTGCAAGACCCCCTCTCCCCCCCTAATTGCGTTACGTAATACTTGAACGCCCCCTAATTTGTTAAATATTAAGCCAATTGGTAAATTTTTTATTTTCCTAATTCAGTTGAAACTCTACGAAAGCAAATTTAGATCTTGACCTTAGAGATATATTAAAGGTGATTATATCAGCATTTGAAATAACATGTTATATATTTTGAAAATCTTGAAAAATCAATTTAAATAGAAAATTAATAAAAGCAGAACATATATGCTTTTTATTTTGCGATACAACTTGGAAAGAATGTCTCTAAGACATTATTTTAAGCTGATTGTGCTACAAGTTTAAATGAAAATTTTAGGTATGGCCGCTTATAATTAATTAAATTTAATTAAAATTAAGGTGATATTTTAAGAAATGTAATTTAAGTGCGCTATTAAATGCAATATAATTTGTTATTTTTTAATTATTTTTTGTTACATTTTATTCTACACAACTAAGCGTTGATATCATTATTTATTTGAAAGAAAGTTATCAGGGACTTCAATATCCATTTCAGTATCCAATGGTAGATTTAGGAATTTATACAGCATGGTAAGTTTTTTATAGTATTCTGCACTTATAGCTATACTTAAGTGCAAGGTATGGTTGCTTAAGATAAAAAATCACTGCTTTGTAAAAATGATGCCTAACAATTGAAAAATCTACATGAATTCCACCTACAAGCTTAAAAGTATGCTATGTTTAATGCAACATATTGAAATGTAATGCACAGAAATTGTTGTGCACTTAAAGGCGTGTTGACAGCATTATTTATTCAAAAAAAAGGAGCCGCCGATTTCAATAAAAGAAAATAAAAACAAAAAAGTGTTTAGTTTCTTAAATTATTTAGGAGCAAAGCTCAATAATCTTAAAAGCAAACAACAACTTTTTTCACTTACAGATCCTTGTACAGAAACACACACAGGCATGAAAATAGAACAGCCCAGTCAGCATTTGGATGAATGTGAAATCTGTTATCTTACCGGTGTCAATATTGGCAGACTCACATCAGACTAATACTCTGTCACCATAAATTTCCCTGTTGTTTTTACTTCAGCTCCAACGACAATTATTTTAACTCATTTTTATGATTGATACCCAAAATTCTTTAAACAACTTTTCTCTAGCAAATAATCGCTGCACAGTACAATATGAAGTTGCGCGAAATCGAAAGTATCGCCTTGACGATTGACATTCACGATTAAAAATGTTTGCTGGGACTAAAAACTGCTAAAAAATTCGATTGAATTGTCCTCGAGAGAGGCTGAGAAAGAAGAAGCTCAAAAAAGAGTGCAAATCGTTGTAAAGCACCAATGCCACAATGGAGTCAGCATGAGATCTTATCGACTGTAGTCAAGTCTCGTCGAATACTCGGTGGCGCATTAAAAATGCAAATTAAAAGGCAGCTGCTGGAGTAAAAAAAAAAACTGCACAGTTTGCTTTTTATGCGACGTCTTAAAAGCTGCATATGTAGTATTTTTTATCGTGGTCCCTTTTTTTGTGCATTGCTTCACCCAGTTGAGCGCTCAGCAGTATGTGAAACAAGCGCAATCTGGAGTAAGTGAAAAAAAAAACTAAATTGTGAATAAGTAAGCAAAAAATAAAAAAAAAGGGAAGACAAATGCGAAAGCCAAATGAAAATTTATGCGAAACAGTCAAAAAAAAAAAAATGGTGGCAATGCTAATTTTGCTACATGTCTAAAAGTATGCAAGCCTTTTTGTATGAACTTTCAACTGTTTGTTGCTATCCGACGATGTTGGCTTAGTTTTGTTTGGAGCACATGCACGCAACGGCATATATTTTGCATAAATGTGTCGTAAACTGAAACACATACACAATCGTAATCTTGGCATATAAACTCATTTCCATAGATGGGCATAACTATCTTCAAAATACAAAGACTCTTGCATATAAACCTTTCATAAGTTTTGACTACAGGAATTATTGTTAATTTCTTTTTTTTTCACATTTAATCACACATATGATGGCTCGCTCTTCAGTTTCGATGAGTTTAAAGACTATGAGTTTAAGTTGCCTTTATTGCTCCCATATTCGTCTTTTATAACCTAAAGATTGCATAATGGCCGTTACTAAAATGGCCACAAAAAAAATGCAACGAACTTATTCTTACATGTCGTATGATGAACGTTTAATTAGAAATAATAAAATTTATGCTTTATTGCTTAGTGCGATGCTTTAGCTTACATTCAAACCTTTTGATACAGTACTACATTGATTGAAAAATTTCATGAGCTCTTCTAAGGCCAAGTTAGCCATGCAATAACATTTGCTATTGCTGTAGACTAAAAGCTTTACAAAATTCAAACAAGCCAAAATTTCTTTTTATATTTTCAATACTGTCATATCATATTTTGTTTCTTTTAACAACAAAACTTATGTACAGTTAAAATACATGGTTTTTGTAATTTTCCCCAAAAAATATATGCAAATTTCATTAAGCGTCTGAAAAGTCACTACAAGCAAAAATATTACTAAAAAATATCTCAACATTCAAACATGAATAAAATGGTATGCTTTTGCCAAATAAAACCTTTTTTTCGCTTAATTTAAAACGTGTTTTATTTTTTTATTCTAACCATTTGAGTGCACACATGTGCCGCCAACTTTTTTTGTATTCATAAGTTTTACATATTTTTGCGTTAACATTTGAATTTTTTTTTTCAGAGAAGAAAAAAAAAACATACTGAAGTATGACAAAAATTCAAAACAATGCAAACGTAGTTGTAACAGATTGCATACTTATGCGATTACATTTTTTGTTTGTGTAAGTATACATGCGTATACATATAGATGTGCGTGTTGCACGTTTTTGATTGTATTGATGTATGTAAGTATTGGTAAGCAACAAATAACAATCAAATGGACATTTTATTTTCTGTTGCATGCTCTTGTGCTCAAAGTTGATTTACAAAGACTATCGAAGACTTATTGATTTGAGAAACTTTTTTGTTAGATGAGTTATTTTAAAAATAATTTTAAGGAAAATTTCACAGTTATGAAAAAAAAAAAATATTAAGCTGTACAAGTTTTTTTCGTAGTTACAAAACTTTGTCATACAACATACTATATAAGTAACTAAGTAAGTCTTTTGATTGACGACTGATATTTATTGGCGCTTCGAGTGAGGCAAATAAAACCAACTCAGTTAATTGCATTATTGATTTTCTTGATCTTAAAATTAAATCAACAGCTATCCAAAAATAACAAGACATTAAAATGACATTAATATTAATAACAATACATAAAATTATTAATATTTTCACATGTCGTATGAGTAACACTTAATTATCAAACTAAACTATGTACATTAGGCATATTCTAGACTACTTCAAGAACGCTCGATTTTCGAAAATTTATTCATATTCGAGTATATCCTCATATACAGAAATAAGAAAAAGAGCTGCAAAATTTTAATTTTTCGAAATTTGGCCAAAAAAATTAAGCAAATTTGAGTTTTTTCTTATTTATAATATTTTAGGAGGTATCGAAAAAAAATTAACCAATTTTTTTTTTCTGTGTATCAGCTCAAATTCTTTGTTATTTTCACTGCAATCACCTTGATGCACTATAATTTGAAAATGTCAATGATACTTCATGAATTTTCATTAACAAAATAAATTAAAAAATTACTACTGGAAATCAAAATGAATAGACTTTTACATTGGTCGCTCCAATAAAAATTTGTAACTGCAACAAGACTTACACATCATATCAATAGTTATTAAAATGAACTATTCAGAAAACAATTAAAATGTTAACAAGCACTGTGCCACAAGCCATTAGAAACCAAAGCTTACATTTTCAATGTTTTTTTTAAGTGAACGTTTTTTATTCATCATTCCTTTTTAACAAAATTTTTGCTATTACGTTATTACTGTTGTACTTAAAAAACACGTTCCGATAACTATTTAAAAAGTTTGAGAATTTGAAAATAGTAGAAAAAAAACCAACTTATTTTGCGCCAAAGTCTTGTATAAAAATTCAAAATTTTATTTAACAAACACAAAGTTTTTACCACTTGCTACAGAAAAAGACTCAGCACGAAGAATCCTTACTGCTCCTCACAAAACATTTTCAAACTTATACTTTGTATGTTTTTTTAATGTTGCCATCTTGCTCTAACACTAAATGTTACACCCACTTAAACTTTTTTTATCTCACTTTCTCTGTGTGAAGCTTTTGGCAGCAAGTCATAGTTTTGTTTTCATAAGAGAAAACCCAAAAAACTTGCAGAAAAACTTGAAAATTTTGTGTTTTTTTTTTTGTGTATGAACGTCATTGCAGTTTAATATCTCACTCGTGCAACAAAGAAAAATATCTTTATTTTGCTAACTACAGCAGTGAGACAGTGCTGGGTAAGAGTGTCAGTCGCTATGTTATGCAACACAACGAGCGCCGCATTAAGTAATTGAAAATGTTGTGCAAGTTGTAAAACTACTGCAATGATTTTAATTACATTAGAAATTAATTGCAAATGAGTGCAAAAGATTTAAGGATTTAACTATGGTTTAAAAGTATTGGAAGACAGATGCAAAAGAGAAATAATTGTTAAAGTAAGTAAGAGAATGACAGTGTTGCCAGTTGGATATCAAAATAGTAGTGCTTATTGATAGAAATAAAGTTGAGCACGTAACGAAAAAGGAAAACTGCTCAAAAATCAAAATTTTAAGAGGAAATTTCAGAAAAAAATTTAATAAGCAACCAAAAATTTTGGGCAAGGCTTAAACTCTTAAATTAAATGGTTTCTTAACGCTTTTGTGGGTTTTATGTGGAATTACATTCTGACAGAAAAAAATTCTTAAGAAAATCTACCCTACTTTTTATAAACTATTCTTCTTTTCGAAAAACTTATATTATTTACATATAATCTATAGAAAAAAAGATCATTTGCGTACCTTGAAGTGGGCAGTGAAAATGTTTTTTTTTTTGAAAATCTCGACATGAATTGGTGGTGAGAAAAGTATGTCAAATAGGAAAAATAATGTCTTCAAATTATGAAATGTTCTCTTTGTTTACTGTACGTTTTCTTCTTATTTTTCTTATTATAGTTTTGGAACCACTGAATCGATTTCAAAACTTTGGGTGTATACCACACAATTTCGAAATCAGACCAATAATTTCAAGGTATGAGGATTTTACAAAATTATTAAGGATTTTTATTTTTAAGTTCCTAATTTTTTTCCATTAACCTGTAATTTTGTTAATATATTAATACTGCTCAGTTAATTTTCCTTTATTGAATATGAAAGAATTAAGCGGTTGAAGTCTTAAAAAAATGTAAAGTCTTGTATACCAACATGAAAGGAATGAGAAAATATCATACACAAATTTAAAAATGAATGGAAACAGAACTCACGTTTGCAAAAGTAAGAGACAGAAGTAACTTAAGGAAGTATTTTCGGATTGTTTTTAATCAACTTATATACAAAAGACATGCTAGAAAAACTCTAGCAAATAAAAAATGCTGATGAAACGACTTCATCTTCAGGCTCTTCTTAATGTGTCTTAGGATTGCTTCGGAAAAAGGAAAACAAAATAAAATCCGTCAAACTTTCAAAGCTATTACAGCTCAAGTTTGAAATTCACAAAAAAATTCCATAAAAAATTCTGACTATTAGATTTAAAAGAGCTATCAATATTCAACATTATACAATGCTTCCAAAACAAAGTACTGAGATGTTCCGTGGTATATAAGAACTGTCAATCTGCACCAATGTCTTGTTATAGAAACTATAGTAAAGGATATACAAAGCAAAATCTCACAAAGGGAAGAAAGTTGACAAAACGGAAAGTTCCTCAAATAGGCTATTTATTATGTCGTAAGAAGCAGAGCAATAAGGAACTAAGACATATTATACCATTTTTATGGGAAATGAAAACAATATCTGTATAAAAGAGATAAAATCGAAAAAAGCTATGTTCGAGTGGCAATATTTTGGTCACATAGCATTTTAAAGAAACTATTGTCTACTTTTTCTATAGAGCAATGCCTGTTCCTATCTCTAACTAAAAAAAAGTTATAGGCAAAAAAGTAAAAAAAGTTAAAAAAAACTAAATTTTGGGTTTTATTACTTTTTTTCAACATTTTTGGCATAAAAAAATTTTCAAACATTTTTTAAACAAACTTTTTCGATGAGAAATTTAATTCTCTATAAAAAGTATGTCAAAATTTCGCTTCACTTGCGAGGCATATTGAAAAACTAAAAAGGGTCCATTTTCACCCACATCTCCGATTTCCACCCTCCAATTGAATAGCACTCCGAGGTTTTTTCTTCCTAAATGGCAAATTGACCGATTTCTGCAATGAAAATCCGTGAACGTCTTAATTCCTTTCTTTATGGCATAGTCAATAGCCTAAAAGCATTCAGACACGAATGTCACCATAACTTCAAAAAACTTTGTACCTTGGTGACCCAATCAAATGAATGGAAAAGAAGTAATGGTTTTAAAAGTAAAACATTTTCCTTGCTCATTTAATTTTTTTTTTGAATAAATCACTTATTTGTTGTAATTTTGTAAAATCCTTTGCTTTCTTGTAAATAAATCTATAAAAAAAGAAACTCTACATTGAAATGAGTGGAAAAATTTACAAAGATTTGAATGAAATACTAAATATTTGTTTCCTAAAAGAATGCCTTACAATTGGCAACACTATCAATTTGCACACGAAAACTTGTGGTAACTAAGAGAATTAAATACGACAAGATCTCTTATCAAAGTAAAAGTTTTAAATCGAATTAAACGCATAATTAAATGAACAATGCTCTTAAGAGTTTTGCGCATAGATAGCACAGTTTCTAAGAAAATATAATTGCAAATTTTGTGTTATACAAATTGAAAGAAGTATTATTTCTATAGAATTCTATGGTTTCTATGACAAGGAGCATTGTGAAATAAATACTAAAACTAATAAAAAATATATATCATACGTATACTAACTAGGTGATATAAGTGACTTTTGACTCTTTAATGTATCAAATTTTTCGATTATAATACTAATCAAAAAATTAATATTGAATTACCAGAAAAATTATTTTTTGGCCAGTAAAAAGACTTGATTTTAACATAATAATTTATAAATTAATTTAATTTTTTTTACTCACCATTTTAATTATTTTATGTCAACAGTTCAGCAAAATTTTTGTTAAAATTAAAATCTGTAGATAAAGAAAACAAAATTTATTAATACATATAAATTGCAACTCAATAAAACAATTCAGAAATTTTAAATATTTGCAGCAGAACATATCTTAAGATTCAATAAAACTTTTAAAATTTTTCCACAAATAAACCAGGTACTATAAAGTATCACTTTGCGGAAGTTAAGCAAACACTTTCAAATTTCTTGTCATTTATTGAATAATACATATAATAAAAGCACCCATACACACGCAATGGATGTACCGAATTGGATATTGCCAAATTACAAAACCACACACACACACACACAGTAGCAACAACAATAAGCCCAATTATTTCCGTTTCCTGTTAAGCAGCATCCTGCAACAACAACGACACCAACAACTGAATTCAATTCAATATCGCACGTATTTATTTTGCTCTAAAGCGCATTTACTAACAAAATGAAACTGAAAAATACAAAAAAACTGCGCACAAACACACACAAATAATACTTCTTCTACATACGCGCAACTATACAATGAAAAGCACAATTGTCTGTCTTTTCAGATTTTCAAATTGATGTGAAATTGAAACGCACACAATAAACCCTACGTACTTAGCGTTACAATCTGTTGTATAGAATTTTCGTCTCAGGTGGCCATTGGCTTACGTGAAAAGGTTGAATTTGATACAATTTTGTGGCAACAAAATTTGTGCGATATTTTTTTTTTTTTTTGTGATATTTTTTGGTTTTCCATTAATTTTGGACAAACAAAATTTTTTTTGTTTGGGAATTTTTTTTTATTTTTTTTTGTCAAATATACTTCTGTGGTTGTTAATTTTGTTTTCTTTGGCTATTATATATTATACGTTTTAGCTTTTATGCAAACCTTTTTAGCCATAATTCCCAGAAATGTTGGGAGATTACTTCGTAAGCAATACGTAAAGGAAAAAAAATTAAATATTTCTTTTATGTTTTTAATTTTTGAATGATTTTTTCTTGAGAAAACCTTTCAAAAACCAAAATATAAAAATTACAAAACTTGTCCCAAGTGTAGAAGTTTTTTTTCAGAAATTTCTTTTAATAATCCACTGACTTTATTAACTTGCTGAAATTTTTTAACTGATATATCATTGAACATTCCAACGTCGATATCCCAGCAATCATTCAATATCAATAGATATTGATACCTTCTACTTCAAGTACACATTCACTAACTCTATTCACTACTGATAACGTTACGTTACAGCTGAATAGAGAAGCGCAACAGCTAAACAGCTTTCTTTGCCAGTTTCGTTGTAAATTTTTTGGCAACATATACTACAATTGCGATATATGTGTGTGTGAATGAGTGTAACACAGTTTGTTTGTCTGTCTGTCCGTTTGCATGCAGCAACTTCTGACAGCGTAAAGTACACAATAGATGAGATTTCTAATAAAGTTTCATGTCTGTTATTTGAGTACGCCGTTTGTCTGTTCGCTTAACTGTCTGTCCGTTCAACTGTCTGTCTGTCTGTATGATTTGTTAAGGTTAATGCGTGCTGTTACAGAAATATGTGTGCAGGTGTATTAAGGTGAGAAATTGACATCATTGATCAGTGTCAGCATTGACATGAAAACCCTTCAAATGTTGTGGCAACAGCAACCGCATAAATGTCCGTGAATGAATGAAGGTAGAAAGGGTTTAGATTTCAAACACAATCACTACAGTTCAATTCATTTCAGTTGCTTTTATCGTTGATATATTATGAAAAGTTTAATTTGTACGTGGGTTTAACGAAAAAAAAAACAGCGAAGGCAAAATAAATTGGGAAATTTTTCTTCACATAAAAATTAATGCAAGCAATTGCTGTAAGTTAACTTACAAAAAAGTATGTAAGGCCAATATAATTCAAATCAAACGACGGAAATGGACAAGAAACACATTGCGGAACTCACCTACTAAAGTCTGTTGGCACAAAAAGTAGCAGAAAAAGTGCGACCTCAATTATCGTGGAAATGTTCACTAGAATAAGAGCTACGCTTGAAAGTATGCTAAATTTTTTTTACATTGAACTTAAGACTAGTGATACACATTTAATTATAATGATCTCACTATTCCAATGCTTGTGTATAGCTGTGCCATAGCTGTGCTTACTAATATGACTGACATGCAACGCTATAGATATACTTATACCCGAGCACTTGTACATACAAACTTAGCACATTAATATACACACACAAAACTATTTAAACATTACAGCACAATGAGCTACATTTGTAGTACTAATGCTAAAATATGAATTTTAATTTAAATAAAAAGCATTTTACTTTTACTTTTCATTGCTTATTTACGCTCTTTTATCTCATACATTTTCCACTCTATATCCTTTTGTTATGTTAACTTTAATTATACTCTATTTGCAAATGTCCTGTTTTAATGTTTTTTGTTGTTTTTGCTTTTATTATTTATTTAACAGCTTACAAAAGGTATTCATTGACTGCAACACAATTGCCACCATATTTAAATGCTATCATTATACTAAAGTATAATGGCTACGACAGAGTTTCACAAATTTGTTTTGTGAGAAAATTATATTCAACATTGAAAATGGGAAGTTCGAATTAAATAATGCGGTAAGTTGTTACCTAATTTTGTACAAAATTCACTGGTGTACTCATATATTAAGGAATGCACAATCAATATATTTCGCTTAGGAGAAGAATGCAGTGCAAAAGCAATTCATTGCATCACTCGAAGTTTTTATATAAATCCTTTCTTATTTTTAAAAATATTTCAGTATATTTTGCATAATAAAAAATAAATATTTTATTCCCAAGAGGAACATACACACCTTCAGCAAGAATATTTTGAGACTAAAAGTTAACAGAGGATAAAAATTAAATCTTTTTTTAAGCAAATTTAAATATGAGTTTCGTGAAGAAAAAAATTACAAAAAAAACACCAAAAAAGCTACATGAATTTTACTCCGAACGAAATAAAGTCTAATCAGAGATCGTTTTTAAGAGTCCCCATAACTTTTTATACAGCTTATGCATGATATTTTTGCTCAATACAATTCGGCCTGGTCTAGACATTAGTCCTTGGTCTCTCTTTTTACCGGGTGAAGAAGAAACTTCGCTACGTTCCGTAATTCCGTTCTTTCACGAAAATTCAAGATCCCCACCTTCTTGTGTGGGCAGTGTTCATAAAATAATTGATCCAACTAGTGATTTTCATGAAAACGATGAAGATGACTAGCTCCGAACCCATTGAAGTAACCGCTGAACATAGTTTGTCTATTCTTCTGCTACACGGTTGAAAATATCAGTATAAAATTAATAACTTTTAGTTATTCATATAAATCCATAAGAAAATCGTATAGATTTTATTCCGAAGTTATAACATTTTATATGAATTTCATATTTGTTTCTATATTGAGAAGTATAGAATAGGTTGACGTATAAACTCTATTTTATAATAAGAGTTTATATTTAATTTTAACGACAGTAAAAAAAATGTATATGTATGTCGGTTGTTAGAACGTTTGACTGGGACACAGAATTCATGGGTTCGAGTCCGGGAACAGATACTTCTTTCTGATTTAATTTTATTTTCAATTTTTATTTATAAAATGATTTGAATAACAAAATTTCAATGGACAGAGATTTGAACCTGCTTCATTTCTAGAATAGTTTGAATGTGACCCCGTTCGTTAGTTAGCTCGGCTACAGAATGTTGATGTTTTACTAGACAAAATTGAGCATAAACAACTGGCCGCATAGCTGGTTTTTATATGTTGAAAAGTTATTAAATTTATACCTAAATTCATATAAAACGACCCTTAAACTGATATTCGTATAAAAATTTATACTTATTTTTTCAACCGTGTAGTTTATTTCTTGTGATGTCACAGTACGTGAACCCAAATCAGACTTTACTCTTTATGCCCTGCTACACAATTGAGTTTTGCCTTATACTCGCTAATAGTCTTAAAATAGCTGAGAGGATTAGAAAAAGCCTTTAACACAACCTGACTGTCACTATAGGAACGTTTGCACTTCTTACCATGGAGCAACCCACATTTAAAGTGAAACAGACCTTCGGGTGAAAAAACTTTGTCATCTCTCATGTAGCAAGCGAATACCCCGCTCGTCGTCCTCTACGCTGAAACTGTACCACAAGAGGTTTCTTCGTATAGAAGTTATGAGTAAAACCCCAAAGTATGACCCCTAGAAACTCTAAATATTAAATATGCTTCCATGTTCTTAAGAGCCAATGATTTCAGGCATATTTCCAACCCTTTCTGGACTTACAAACCGTCGAAAACTGAATGCTCAGTTGATAAAAAACCCAAAATTGAAAATGTTTGTAGATCACTGTGCCGTCAAGTTAAACAATGACAATGACGACAACAACACGTACCACAATTGCAAATGTAACAACGTGACTTTAAGTAATTTTTATATTTTCCCTCATTCCAATTTACCTTGTATTACTTTAACTATTTTTTTATCCTTTTTCTTATTTTGTTGTGTTTTTTTAAATTTTTTTTATATTTTTTTCTATTGTAACCGCAATTTTAGTTTTATTGTTATTATAATTTTTGTTGTTGTTGCTCTTATTGTGTTATTTCAGTTTTTTTTTTTTTTTTGTAATTTTAGTTTTATGTTAACATGCAAATTGTATCCTTTCTGTTGTTGTATTTATATTCTAAGCAGAGTGTTTCGCTTTGTTGATGTGTGTTAGTTTTTATCGCACCGCACATTTCAGTTTTACTCAAATTTTATTTCATCAGTCACGCATGTCACGTCACGTGCTATGATGATGACTGTCATTATACTGATGATGGAAATAATTATGATGGTGATGATGATAATGACGATGGTAATGCACACAATGATTACGATGAATGAAAATTGAATGTGAAAATGTAGGCAGTCATATTAATGATTTAGGGAAGCAAAGCATAATGAAATTTAATTAAGTAGACGAATAAGATTACTATAATTTCTTTAATGAGTTCCTTAGAAATAGATCTCTTTCATTGGGAGAAAAATAACCGCAAAGAAAAAACATGCGAAAAGGAATTATATTATTTTAGAGAGTAAGCTTTTCTATCAACATTTTAGTGAAATTCACTGAGAACAAAAATTCTTTGTGTTGATCAGCGATCGAGTGTAAGCAAAATTGCACAAAAATCTGCTAAGCCAATACAAAAAAGATCCATAATCTTAAATGATAATTGATGGCATAATATTAATGGGAACATTTGATTTTTTTTTATCTCGATCGTTCCTAATAGTGCCGAGCATAACTAGGTAAAAGTCCAAAAAACGATCTTTTTATGAGTTTTCTGTGTATACCTTGTATTTTGTAAATTTCTCAAAAAAAACTCTTTACCACATGAAAGCTTATAGAATTCTCTATAAATTATATTTCGGGTGATTATTCTATAAAACCTTTAGTTATTGCGATACAACGCCGCAAACCACCAAATAATGTCAATCTTTTGAATTCCATATCGAACTTCTGATGTTTAAATTGAGAATTTTGTGTTTTCATGGCGCTAAAACTAAATTATGCCTCAGAAAAATGTTTTGTTAGCAAGCACCCTAGAAAATCTTTTTCTCACAATGCCAACTCTTTGGTAGAAAAATTTGGCCAGAATTCTTATATCCAACGCTTTGCACATATGTAAGTACATTTGATATAATTTTTTGGACTCTACTGTTGTGTTAATTTATTTTGTAAAATTGCTGCGCAAAAACATACCATAATCCTTGCATTGAATGACAGTCAAAAAGTATTAAGAGCAAATATAAGATTTTAAAGAAAAACTCTTTCAAACGTTGCGCCTAAGAATATGCTTTTAAATCGTAATCTTTTGTGCTTAAGCTCCAAAGTCTGGTACACATAAAAGATGTTCCACACGTTGGCTGTAAACTGCTTTCAATAATGCAAAGAATACCAGCAAATCCACAATACAACAATAGCAAAAGTGCCATGGTTAAACTTATACGCAGTTTGACTTCATACCTATTTATATTTTCACATTTGTAAAGGTGTTTTATATGCATGGTATGCTTACCATGCTTAAGCCGGTGTGATAAATTAACTTATTTACAACACTGCTACCATTGCTACCTTTCAAATGGCACAACCAAACAAGCACTCTGTGTTGAGATATAAAATTGATAAATTGCATTTCAAGCAGATTTCTACAAAATTTACTGTATACGTTCACCCTTGAGAAATGACTACACAAATTTGCTTATCAAAATGAATTTATATTCATATGTATAATTTTGTATTTGTGTAAGTATGTCTGTCTAACTGCATGAGTCTTTAAATAAAATTTAGTCTCTCGTTTTTTTGTAAAAGATTCACAGAGTTAAATAAATTATCGCTCTAAGCTTGAAATAATTAATTGAGTAGAGTTATTTTCATTTTAGCCAAAAGACATTTGTGGGAAGATATTTTTGATAAATTATTTGAAATTCTTATATTCATTCATTGATGTTTGCTCTTGTGCACATTTTTTTTGTCGCATGCGATTTTTTCTCGCAAACTATATTTTTAGTAGCTAATGGCTTTGGTCAAATACATTATTTTCTCCCATGTTATTTTAAAGTTGCTTGCAAATTTTTTTAAAGCATGCTGGTTTCTTGTCTCAAGCGGCATTTTAGAAGCAAGCGATCACATTTGTCATGTTGCTTGTTAGTCATAAGCAATTGTGCTTACTACTACATGCAAGCGCACTCACGATAAGCATGTGTTGATGATTTGTTTATCAATTCTGTATATATGCACGCTTTCTTACCCTCTTTACGTGCCTCTTCGTTCACATTCTTACGCTCTTTGAGCGCCTGCTCTTCCTCTGGGCAGCACCGGTCATAAGTATACTTTTTGGCACACATGACTTTTTGGTTGCATGCTATTTTTAATCGCAAATAACATTTTGTTTCAATACGAATTTTAAATCGTTAAAAACCAAATTTTATTTCCACAAATTTTTAAAGTTGCATGCAAAATTTAAGTATTCTGTAAGTTTTGAGTGCATAATAACTATTCAGTTACATACGGTTTCTTGGTCACATAAAATTTATGCGTAGTTTTAATGTCATACAAATACATTACATAGACTCATGTAAGTTTAAGCGCAAGTGAACTTTAAATCACTTTTTAATCTTAAATCAAAAAGGTTTCTTTGCTCATATACGACAATCTTAGTCGTAAATAACATTTTATCGTAAGCATGTAAGTTTATCCAACTTTTTAGTCGCATACGGTTTTTTATTTGCAATTACATTTAAGTAACCTGCGTCATTTTATTTTCTAGAAAGTTCTTAATGCCATACACATTTTTAATCTCATGCGACTTTTTAGTCGCAAACGACTTTTTAGTCGCAAATAAGTTTTTATTTGCAAATAAATTATTATTAGCATACGACCTTATGTTCCTTTTTAGACGTCTTTGCGACTTAATTAATATGCGATTTTTGGCTAACATAAAATATTTTACTCAACTGAAAGTTTGAAGTCGCATGAGACTTTTGCTCACATGTGAGCTTATAGTTTAATTGTATTAAGTCTTAGTCAATTTTTAGCTGCATTCAAATGCTTAATTGCAGAGTTGTAAATTACTCCTTAAGCTCGAGCAACTATTTATTCGCAAAGTCGTTGACTCAACAATTCCATACGAACTGTGATCAGTCACAAATTTAGAGTACTTAGCTTACGACATTTCATACTCTCGAATTTAGTCGAATAAGTGGCATTTAAGTAGCATGTAACTTTTTAGTTGTATGTGAAACTTTAATTTCTAACGAGTTTTTAGTAGGTATAGATGTTTTGTCGCTCTCCGTGTAAAGCCATTCATGTCTTTTATTCACCTCCTTGTCACTTATTCACAATTCTGACTATTGTTTTTAGCGCTAAATGTTTCATGTAATATTTTTGTATTGAGTTTTGCAGCGCCTGCTTCAGTAACGGCCTTAACCCATATACAGGGTGTTTTTTTTAGAGGTATAGAGCTTCGAATTGAAATAAAACACAAGAAAATCGTTTTAATGTCCATCAATTTGGCTTTTATGGAAGGATAATTTTATGCCATTAATGTTTAAATATGATTTCGGGCATGTGGCCGCCGCGGCTGGCTCGAATAAAGCCAATTCTGCAGGTCCAATTTTGAACCACTTTTTCGAGCATATGGGGCCGTATGTCGGCAATAACGCCACGAATGTTGGCTTCCAAGTCCCCTAACGTTTCTGGATTGTTGGCGTAGACGAGCGACTTCACATATCCCCAAAGAAAATAATCCAATGGTGTCAAATCACACGATCTTGGTGGCCAATTGACAGGTCCATTCCGCGAAATTATGCGCTTATCGAATGTTTCCTTCAATAAATTGATTGTGACGTGCGCTGTGTGACATGAAGCGCCGTCTTGTTGGAACCACAACTCATCCACATTCATGCCATCCAATTCGGGAACAAAATAGTCGGTTATCATGGCTCTATACCGGTCTCCATTAACGGTAACTGACTCTCCAGCATTATTTCGGAAGAAGTATGGCCCAATGACTCCACCAGCCCATAGAGCACACCAAACAGTCAGTTTTTGTGGATGTAATGGCGTCTCAAGGGTCTCATGTGGATTCTCTTCACTCCAAATGCGGCAATTTTGCTTGTTGACGTAGCCATTCAACCAAAAATGAGCCTCATCACTGAACAAAATTTTGCGATGAAAATCAGCATCGAGATCAATCTCATTTTCGGCCCATACACCAAAATCACGACGCATTGCATGGTCTCGCGGCTTTAATTCTTGCACAAGCTGGATCTTGTAAGGTCGCAAGCCAAGATCTTTGCGCAAAATCTTCCATAAAGTTGATGGACAAAGCTCCAATTGCTGTGCACGGTGGCGAATCGATTCATTCGGGTCCTCTTCAACATTTTGCTCTACAGCGGCAATTGTTTCTTCGGTGCGCACTGTTCGACGTCTCTGCGGATGCGTATTATCACATAGAGTAAACGTAGTGCGAAAACGACCCATGGTTAACCGAATTAATTGCTCTGATGGACGATTATGTCGACCATAAAATGGACGGAGCTTGCGGTAAACTTCGCGAACTGAACCATTATTTTCGAAATAAATTTGCACGATTTGCAAGCGTTGTTCTTTTGTCAACCTGTTCATGATGAAATGGCAAACCAAACTGAACATAAATGACATTAGAGTTGCCAGATTTGACCATAAAATGCTAGTTTTATCTCTATTCGAAAAACAAACCTCTAAAAAAAACACCCAGTAGTACCAAAGTATTCGGCATACTTTTTTTTAAAAAAAAAGTTGTAATGAGGTGGTAAATTGAGTGGAAAAAATGGCTGAAAATAAGTTTGAGATCGATCGGCCAAAATTTAAGCCAACATGTTTTTTGAATTTATTCAGCGCTTGACATAATCGAAAAATGTTATTTCTTCAAGATTTTCATTGATTCGTATACGCATCATCATAATTGAGTGCTATACATGGCTCACCTAAACAATCTGGATATATAATTTTTATTGTGGAGAAGTCCTTTTGAATCTATTCTGTGTAGGTTTTGTCCACATTTGATTAATTTTAATATTTTTGATTAATTTTCAAAAAAATATCCAAAACAATTGTTTTCTTAAACTCCCACTTAATCCTAAAAAGTGGGTGTGGCACGAGAAAGGAAATTTTTAAAGAACACCCCAATAGATTAAACTTAAATATAAAAAATATAAACCTTCGAATTTTTTGTTATTTCATAATGAAAAAAATTTCCAAACATTAACAATTTTCGTGATTCGTTAACGAATCAAAGGTACGCTATGGGTTAATACAACGTGCTTAGCTTTTTAAATGTATTCCAGTTGTGGCAATCACTCAATGTTTTCTAAAGAAAGTGCTTATTTTATACACCAAATATTCCCATATTGAATTTGATAACATTCACTTAACTATCAAATACAGTTAAGCGTTCGAAGATATTTATTGTATGGGAGGTGTCATGTCCTCCTGTCAGAATCTTAACACTTTTTAGCTTTTGAATTTTCTAACCCTTCTTTATATCTGTTTGAATTTTTATCATTAATTTAAAGGGGTTTCATAGAATGTTGTTAAAGTTTTTTTTTTTTTTTTTTGATAGGTGCCATGTCATGCATCTCAAATCGCCCAATTTCACCACAGTACTTGCTTGAAGGAAGTGTGTAAAGTGTGATTGTTTGTAGTGGAGGTGCTAAGTATTTTTTAAATATCATACGGTACTAAAGTATGAGGTATTTGTACTTAAAATTGTACAGTTTAACGCCAAAACTAGTTATCCCTCGGCAAAACTACATATTTATCTTTTATACCGAAAAGTATGCAATGAAATTTTAAAGCAAAATTATTGTGGTAAACAAAGCTGACGTTGGACAATTTATGGGACGTATGTAATCTCTGAGCTGTGACCAAAGGCTTTCAGAAACTTTTTTTTTAAATAAAACAATAAAAACATTAATTTCCTTGCTTCTTCAGAAAAAATGACGACTATCGGCCGCTGCCCAGGGCTTACATCCCATTGTATGCTGAACTCCGGCTCCGCTAGCTACAAACATTTTGCATTAAAATTTCATTGCATAACTTAAGGCACAAAATTTAAGTAGTTTTGCCTAGGAAAAAATTAAATTGCCTTTAACTAGTTATGCCCACATCAAAATTGAAATCAAACGCTATTGTTCCCAAGAATTTTCCATATAATTGGCTAAAAGTTCTTCGTAGATTTGAATTTCTGAGGGCGGCTGAAATGTTCATCGATACATTTTTTTGCAATTAAGTCTCTAAGCAGAAATTGTGTACAATTTTAATCGCAATATACTACTTATTTCAAAATCTTGCTTAAGTCATTATAATTTTATATGAAGTAAAAAGTTACTGGGAAAGAAAATCAACCGCCATCTTGTTGAGCCGCAATATTTGATTCGCAGTTTTGCCAATTAAAATGAAAATGGGATACATATGTATTTCAAACGTTGGAAAATACTGAAGCAAACAACTGAACCAATGTTATTTATTTCCTTTGTGTGTTGCGCTTGAAATTACCTAAAACCTTAACTGTTGAAGGAAGTAAATTTTTCCAAAATATATACAGCATTTTTTTCTAAGCACTTAGAAAAAATGTACAGAATTTAATGATGATTTCTTTAGCGGCCTTAGCTTCAACAAAAATTAGAATTTTCGACTCTATAAATTATAAGCCTAATAGACAATTTTATTTAACTTTTCCGTAAAAAAAAAAACTTTTTCAATAAAAATTAATTTCCTACAAAAAAAATAGAAAGTTAAAAGCCACAAATTATTCATACGCTAAGCTTAAGTCTTTAACGAGCTTAGTAACAAAAATGCCTGAAACAATAAACAAAAGCGGCTCCCCAACTAACACTCAATTTGCATAGCAATTATTATTTGCACGACCCGAAACAACAACAACAACAACGAAAACATCACAAAGGTACATGAGGTCCTGTAACTTGTTGACAGAAGCAAAGTAAAAAAAAAAAATAATCGTAAAATAAAAAAACTCCTTAAAGAAAATTCTATACGGTAAAATGATGAAGAAAATAAAATCTTAAATTGAATTAAACTTTTTATTAAGTGGACGACAACGGACAACGGCCAGGACATTTAAGAAATTGCCGTAGAGTTTTGCCTATGTTTGTTTTTCTTTTTTATTGCGCTTCTTAGGGGCAAGTTCATGAGCATGGCAAGTGAATGAAACTTATCTTATTTGAATTACAGTTTTAGATTTTTTCCCTCCTTCAAGACTTTAGGCATTCAAAATGGCTATAATGTAGCTCATAACTTGGTTATAAAATAAAAATTTAGAGAAAAAGCTTAAGCAACTTCAATGAAAAATTACACGTAAAAGAATTTGCTAATTTTTTATTATGATTATTAGATTTTTTGGCCGGGAACTATTCAGTTTATAGTGTAAGTCACATATTTTTATTTTTGAATGGATAGTCAAAAAATCATATAACACCGTAAGTCACGCATGAAATCACCTCAACATTCTAGGTAGTCATTTGCATTATTCACTTGCTTCTTCAAGTCGACCCTATTAAGTCTGCTCGGCAATATTCCACCAACACCGCTAGGGGCAAAGGCAAAATCGCAAGTTCATTAAATACTTAACTATATGCTGAAGAAAATTTTCACGTCATTGTTTTGTCTCTTGCGCAAGTCATATCTTTCTGTCTTTCTCATTTTCATTTCAATTTTCATTTTCCATTTTAATATCAACGCCCCACAACCCAACAGCCGTATTGTGGGTGCTGCTTATGCCGGTGAGTTTCTTTAAAAGAACCTCAACAAATAACCACAAAATCGCACTTTTAGGATACTACGTGCCACATGGCAATATGAGGCTTTGCTTTTAATAGCGCAAAAAAACACAACAAACAAACGAACAAAGTGTTTGGTATGTTAACCTAAAAAAAAAAAAGTCCTTGAGTCAAAGCATTTGACACTCCCTGTTGCAAGTGCTTACCCTGAAAAGGTAAGGGTGGATTTTGAATATTTTTTTTTTTTTTCCTTTACTAACATTAATTTTTTTCTGTTTATTTTGTTGTTTACGTCTAAATTTCAATGCGTATTTTGTTTGCCTGAAATTTTCCCAGAAAATTGGCAGCATTTTCATTATTTTGTTTAATACATTAAAAAAAAAAAATTAAATTGATTGTAATGCAATATAGTCTGGAGCAGCGATTTGTTTTTTTAATCCCATGTGATTGCTTACAAGAATTTATCTTTAAATTAATGTAAACACTGTGAGAAATACTCTTATGAAATTATATTTAGCGGTTGTTCTATAAATAACTGCACACTTTGTTTTTTAGACTTTTTAAAACAATTTTTGAAACGAAATAATACAATTGATCGAAAGAAAAAAAAAATTTTAAGTCATACTTTCTTTTTATGGGATGGGGTTTGTATGTTAAGGCGAAAAATTGGTTTTCTAAAAAAAAATTCATTGATAGCTAAAATGTCGGTATTTTGCCCGTTAAATGTACGACAAATGAGACCTTTCTCTAACAAATAAAAACCCCATCATAGGATTTTTTCATGCTCATTGCTACTTACCATATTCCCAAAATTTCAGCTCATTTGACTGAACGGCCTCTCCCGTACAAAAATGCGGAGTCCCTTAAAGAAAAAAGAAGTTTCCTAGCTGCCTTGAATCCTTATTAATTATCAGACCTTTTAGCTCAGCAAAGCATTTTTAACCAAAATGCAATGAAACCAATGCCATAATTTAGTGCTTATTAAGTGCTGCAAAAAAAAATTTAGTGCTGCACTAAATTTAAAAAAAAAAAATTAGGATTTTTTGTTAGCTGAATGAGAAGTTAGCAAAGCATTTTTTTAAGCTATTTAGCAAAATTCAATTTTAACTATGCCATAATTTAGTGCTTATTAAGTGCAGCACTAATTTTTTTTACAGCACTAAATTAGCACTTAATAAGCACTAAATTATGGCATAAGGTTCATTGCATTTTGCTAAAAATGCTTTGCCGAATTAAAAGGGTCTTTAATTACCGTAGAAATGTGTAAGGGATTGAAGAAGCCACTTATTCACTTATGTTGTCGTCTCCACGACAGTACACCATCGCATGGCATCATAATTTTGCAAAAGTTTTTAGCCAAAAGTTCAACAAATTGGATCGGCAAAGCACTGTATACAGCTGATAAGCCACCGTATGTCCTTCAATGAGTTATATTTTCTTTTTTTCTTTTTAAAATGACTGAAGTTAAACTGAGTTTTGGCAATATAATATTTATTCACGAAAACATTTCAACACATAGGCATATTGTTTTGAAAATGAATGCGTTTTTTCCAAACTTCACATCCGAATTTTCAAGCAAAAACTTTCATTTATAAAACTTTCTCTCCGTGTGCTAAAATAATCCAGCAGATCTTACTTTCAATGATGCCACATACCATGACAACAATTGCAACCGAAACCAACAAGTTAAGACTTCGGTGTTCGCGGTAGCAAGGATAATGAACAGGATTATGTTACATTAATGTAATGCCGCAGACAAACCGACACACACTTGTCGCATGCTGTTGAATTCGGTTGTCATTATTTTATTTTTAGACACGTTTGTTTTTTCACAAGAAAATACAAACAAAAAAGAAATTAAATTAAAATCAAAACAAAGCAAAACAAAAAAAAATAAATTTTTGTATAATTATAGATTAGCAGGATTTAGATATTTGCTTGGGCATACAAACCAGCTGCTTTTGATTTTATTAAAATTTTTTTTTGGCTTTTTATTTGTCACCCACAAAGTATTGTGGGTGCTATGTCAACATATTTTGTGGGCAGCAGCAACAGGCATGTGCGTCGCATTAACGTTCTAACAATGGAGCACATAGCAAACTCAATGACAACGCGCGTGATAAAAAGAAAAGAAAAATTTTGCTCCACGATAGAAAAAGATTTTAATGCGCTGATAAGAGCTAAGGACCTTTAACCGAATGGTCATTAATTCAATAAAATGCTATTCAAATTGATGTAAGATAAGAGGCTTAAGTCAACTGGAAATGAATTTTTAATAAAAAATTTTTTAAACTTTTTTCCTTTGAAATTATAAACACTAGAAAGAAGTGTTCGCTGGCATGCTTTGATGTCATTTATTGAAATTTTTTTATTATTTTTGCAATCAACAAAAAAAAAACGACAACTTGAAATCACTTACTTCCATCCAATTGCACTTTTCAATTCTATTGCTGACACTTATACTCAACTGTTGTGCAATTGATTGTGCAAACATCACGTGACATTACAGCACATGACATCATCTCACAACCATAACACGACACATAACGTGAAGAGCGAAAACTTCAACGCCATCAACAACAAAATATCAAGAAAAATATGAAAGCATCATTTTACCGGAAGACGACAACGCAAATAGCAAAAGCAAAAAAGCGCTTGCAAACATCTTATTCTAATGGCCAAGACATCAGCACAAGATGACTATGCAGATGATGTTGATGATAACAATGACGATGACGATGATGAGGATGACTATTTTACAGAATGTTGAATGTTGTTGATGATAACAGCAACAACGATCATCAGCTTAATGCTAACAACTGTGATGATACTAGAAATAAATAAATATATTTCGTTGAAGAGCAGACAACAAGCAAAGAATTTACCACTTCACATATACTGTGCGACAAATTTTAGATTTTTTGACATGAATACTTAAGTGTATATTGATTAAAACTATTGCAATATTACATCTAACGAAAGAATTCTTTTCAGTATATTTTCCCAAATAAGACGTATGAGTAACTTTAATAATCATTTATTGACACATAACTGTATATACGAATTTCTTGTTTCCGATGCAACTTACTCGACATTTCATGCTTGTATTGGCCAAATCTTCATATTGCGCTCAATTATTTAATTTTTTGTTTATGGCCGATGAATAATACCGGCCGTCGCAACTCAAAAATGCATGGTACGGTCGGGTGTTCGAATCTCAGTACAACTTAACCAAAATTGGTCTGATGAGGCTGTGTATACACATATGAATATGTGTATACGTGGTAATAGCCGAAACATATGTCACCAATTACCAGGTTAAATTGATCCACTTGTTATCTTTGCCATGTTTGTTGAATAAAAATGACTAAAAAAGTTTAATATAAAAATTGTTCAATTACTATTAATACCACAAATGTTTTGCTTCAGTTCAATGAAATGTTTTATTTATTCAGAAGTTTGACAGCTATTTAGATATTTTATTTAATCGAATAAATTAAGTTTTAGAAAACTTAAAATCATAACTTTTTCAACAATACTTCAAACTCTTACGACTCAGCTTCGATGCGACTAAGAAGCAAAGTAAACCAATAATTTTTGATGTCTTTTTGTTCATTTCAGTAATGTAAATTTTTATTTACGGCCGCTGAATAAAATCACTGCTTTTTCAATTCATCATTAGAGCTTACATTATTTAGAAAAGCAAGAAATAAGAAATCATCATACTAGCAAATTTTCATAAGCTAGTATTAAAATTTTGTAAAAGATTATAAGAGGTGTTTGATACTATGAAATATTAACTCATTATGAAAATATTTTTGACATACCTTTTTACATCAGGACTCGTCAATTTTAGTGTCTTTATAAATATTTTTATTTAAAAAACACAATGAATTTAATAATTAAAAATATTTTTTCTGAAATTTCTACAAACAATGTCGATTTTTTAAAATTTCAATGTTATCATAGTTCTTCTGTTACTTCATGCATTGAAGTCTAAAATATTTTACTAACAATAATTCAGTTTATTTTGTCAAACGGAACGTATGAGTAACATTTAATTATAATTTTGTCAGAAAACATAACTTCAAATACTGGTTTCTCAGCTCTGATGCAATTTATTGCCAGACAATACAATACACAAATTTTTAATGCTTTTATGTTATGTATACTCAAATTATTTTGCATTATTATTTCGTTAAAAGGGACGTAACAGTAGCTATTTTTCATGATTTTGTCACAATACATAATCTAATATCTCAGCTTCGATGCAACTAAGAAGCTGTGTATTTTAAGAGTTTTTCATATCCTTCGGCTGAGTTTATAAATTTAATTTTTCATCAATGGCTGCTGAAAAAAAAATTAAGAATTAAAGCAAAATTTCATAATAGTTGAAAAAATTATTTTGCTTAAAGTTTCACTAAAAGCTATTTCATGTATTCCATAGACAAACTTTCATCAGTCTATTTAGTTCAACGTGACGTATGAGTAGCATTTAATTTAAAATTTTGCAACAAAAAAAACTACCTTAAACGCTAAGAAACCAGCTGATACAAACGTTTCTTTTACAAAAAATATTTTTGAAAATTCAGTATTTCACTGATATCACTCGGTAAAAACTTAACTTATGAAAAATAATAATAAAACAATTTTGTCTACAAGTGCTAGAAATGCATTAAAGTTTGGCAACGATGAAGCTTTACAAAGAGAAACTGAAAGAAATCGTGCAAAAGAACGTACCAAAATTTTGGAAAAATGTCGACAACGACATTCAAAATGACATTTCGTCGTCGTTGGAAGTGAGTGCAAAAATAATATGACTAAAGCGATGCACGAAGAATTTCTGGTATTTTAAGCAACACAAAAAAAGGATGAAGACAATTCAAAAACGATGAGTTCATCTGCATTGACTGTCAGACATTTTTAGACTTGCCACTGCCATGTGAATTGCAAGCAAGTGGGTGGCAAAAAATTTGCTGATGTTGCGTCTATCATAATGACATGTGTCACACATGCATGAATGTAGCATATATTGTAAGGAGACGCGTTGACATTTTAACAAATTGTCATGGAATAAATTAGTGTCAACATATGAATGATTGTCATGTTGGCTACAAGCGTTGTATTAAAAGATTCGGCAAGGAAAAAAAAATATAATTTTTTATTAATGCATATATTGGATGTAAAAAAAATACTTTTCAATTTGACTTATAGTCAAACACATACAGCAGTTTTTCAAGCACTTGATGTGACATTTAGATCATTAGCTACTGAGTTGTTGTAGCATATGAAAATGATTGAGAGGCGCTATATATTTAAGTATTGATATATTGATATTTATTTATTAAAGGTAGCAATTTCAGAGTGGCTATAAAAACAATCGTTCTGTTATGGCATATTCGCTTTTATATCATTAAAATGTCTTCAAGCATATAGTAAATGTAAAAATATTTTAAGCTGCCTTAAAATATGCAACATATTTTGTTGACATTTGTAAGAATTTAAGTAGCACAGTTTGTTAATGTTTTTTGCAAATATCTTTTAGCAATAAAAACAATTTATATTGCTAAAATTGTTTCCTCAACTTTTACATAGCATACTTCTAGGCCATTTCAACATTTCAACTAACATGCTAGCAGCTGTTGACAGTGACAAATGTCTTTGTTGTAGGCTTGCATTAGTACAAACCGGATGTTGGTTGCTGTGTGCTGTATTTGACAGTTTTATAGTTGTACTAGTCGTAAGTGTTGCTTGTTTTTATTTTCATAAAAACATCAGTGGCAAATTACTTCCTTTCAACAAATGACAACGTTCAACAAGAAGACTTGCTATATGTATATATAGTTTTTGTGATTACTCTTGAAAAAGTTTCTTAAATTATTTTTCTGTTGATTTAGAGAAAATAAAATGTTTTTTGTTTTTCTTTGTTCATGCAAACAAAGGAGCAAGTTATGTCCTAGTAAGACACACCACCTCTATACACCTAAGGTATGTTTCATAAGTTCATAAATATGCATAAGATATTCATGGTAAAACCATTTTTATAATGAAATTAAATGAACACAAATAAAGAGCACGTTTACGTCCTGTAGTGAATTAATAAATACATACATAATTGCCGATCTGACTAGCAGAATTAATTAAATATATGTATGTGTGTAGTGCACATAAGTATATGCTTCAAATATTACAGTGTCTGTAGACAAAACAAAAACGTATTTCTAAAGATTTCATACAGTATGCAAGAATTGAAAAAAAAACTTCTGGCTGTTATATTTGAGGCAAAATATTGCAATTTACAGCTTTTTCTTAAAAAGAAGAAAGGTTTATCATATAGATAAAATATAAATTTTTAACATACCGTGTAAACACCACAAATTCATGAAAAGTTGAAATAAGTAGAAATAGTAGATTGAAGTTGAGAAATGCTGTAAAACTTCAACAATGTTGGAAAGATTGAAAAAAAGTTACATTAGTCGGACAAAGATTAAAAAAATTGAGACAAGAAAAAATGGATAAATATCGAAAAAAGTTGGTTGAGTCGAAAAAAGTTCAACACCGATTCGACAGCAAGTACAATTATCTGCTAAGACAGCAAGTGCACTCATGCAGTCTCTCTATTGTTGAGCGCATTTCTCGGATATAAGTATAGAGTTTATATTTTACCAACTGTGTTAATCACTATGATGCCATCAAGTTCTGATTAAAAAGCAAAAGTTGAAATCGATTGAACACATGTTGCAGAAATTACCTACTGATGTCACCATCATTCTGCATTTATCATCGTGGAAATGAAAGTTGGAGCAGAAAATATGAGTAAGTCAATCGGAAAAAAGTTGCAAAGAATTGGAGGCATTGCTACTGACCGAGCAAGTTGAAAAAGTTTTGTGAAGAGCATACGTTCTGTGAGAGGATAAACAAGAAGATAACAACCCATGTTTCACAAATGAAATTGTTACAGTGATATTTTGTTTATTTGCTTGCTGGTTGCGTGCTTTGTATATGCAGCTGTAGGCAGTCTAGGTGCTGGTTGCGTGCTTTGTATATGGAGATGTTAAGGGTCTTGCCTTTTGGCTGCATGCTTTGTATATATAGATGAAGGCAAGTCGTTAAACTACACAGGCACTAAGTACGCGATGTTTTAATGCAACCTGCCTTTCGTTTGTTACACATTGTATATGGTGATGTAAGCAAGCTGCCTACAAAGCGGTCATCCCTTTGTAAAAGTAAGTAACTTACAGTTGTGGCTGGAGTTGTGAGCATTACTGTCTACAATGAGTATAACAATTCATCGATGTTGTGTGTAACATATTTGCAGCTGGTTAGTAATTTCATTCTGCGTAACGCGTGAAGTTGCTCATTAATCAATTTAACAATGAGTTAAAAATGCGCCAATTTACTTCACATCAGATTTTATTATCAAACACAACTCCATAGATACAACAATAACATACAAAGCATAAATATATCTGTCAGAAATTTAAATAAGTACGAATTTTTTTTTGTTGTTGAAATCATGCAGATGAAATTCATAATTTTGTACATCATTACTACATTGACATTTTCAAATGCTGCCAATGTGTGTGACTATAAATTGTGCAACTATGAAGGTGAATGTGAGCTGGATACCAACAATCAACCCAACTGCAAGTGCATTGGAGCAACATTTTTCCGTGGCGCAAAATGTAATGAGGAAATAAATAATTGTGAATCAAATCCTTGTGGAAATGGTGGCACGTGTCGCAATTATTATGGGCATTACAATTGTAAATGTCCACAAGGTTTTGGTGGACAAGATTGCAAAATAAGATATAATAACGTTATTACTGGATTTCATTTGCACTACAATCGTTTGGCTGAACTTGGAAAAGTGCAAAGTTTTCTATTATCATTTGAAGCGATTAGTGAAGGAAATGATATCTTTGTCTTTGATTTACTAACCGAAGACTATGTAATTGATGGCATTATTTATTCAGACTATAAAACAAAATATAGTGCAGCGTTTAAAAGCTCAAATAACCTGATTGCGTTAGCTAAAAGACTTGGCCTTCGAAATGCCGATAAAATGCCATACAAAAAAGGCTACTATCACATCAGTAAAGGCACTTTTTGGAAAGTTATCACCGAAAAATTAATGATGTCAGTAAAAGATTTAGAAAATAGGCAATTATACTACAATGACAAAATGATGGTACATGTCTACAAACCAAATCAAATATCATGCCTACCTGAAGTTGAGATACTGAATTGCAATCGTGTGATACCCTCGCTACGCGTTGATGTGACGCAGTATAATATAATGACGCCAGTTGTGAAAAAACGTTGTAGAAAGGATTCTCAGTTGGTATTCAAATGGAATGTTTTGAATACCTTAGGAATATGTGAGTGCAACTGGACTTTTACAACGCATTTGTTTCACAATTTTTACTTACAGTTGAACTTCATAATTTTGGGCAATCTAAGCAATCAATATTGAAAATAAAGCCATATGCTTTGTCCTTTAAGAATTCGGATGCTTACAATCAGAAATACTTAATACGGGCTGATGTTACTGAGCAATATGAAGGCAAAAGCTTTAAGACCATAGCACGGGTATGTTTTTAATATTAAATGTTTTTTTATTAAATCTGCTCAGAAAACATATGACTTCAGGGGTATATGCGATTAAATTTATGCTCATTTGAGTCAAAAAGAGAAATGACATGCTTCAATTTAAGATATTTTGGAAGATTCTGCAACTTTGGGCTTAGTTATTCGAAAAATTACCAAAAACGCAATTTTCGGGGGTTTCAAACCCCATTTTCTCAAAAACTGTACGCGAAGCACAACTTTTGAGCACAGATCTGACTTTACCGGGGAAAAACCTAAAGAAAACATTTCGCTACTTTCTATTAGCAGACTGATAGTTGAAATTTGCAGACCGGCATAGTTAGAGCCGAAATGTAATAACATTTAAAAGCAGTATACCAAAGCAAAAATATATTAAAAATATTAAATTTTCACTCAAATATTAAATCCAAATATTTTTCTTCTGCCACGTTTTAGTGTTATATAGAAACTGATGCAAAACCAGTTAGATCTGTTATAACTGGTGGTCCCACACGGGAAGTTGGTATGCGACAGTCCTTTATTTTGGATGGTTCCCAAAGTCGAGATTATTACTTCGCGTCCGCAGCAAGGCAATACCTGCAATATAATTGGGACTGTACATCCACAGATGATGTGGATAACTTATTTTGCGATAGTTTCAATAAAATCAGTAAGAATTGAAAAAAGGCATGATTAAAAGCTTACTACTTACTCTTTAAATTCTTTAGCTGCTAAACTTTCAATAGACGCCAGTCGACTAAAGCTGCAAAAATCTTACACCTTTTCCTTGAGAGTTGAATCTTCAATCAATGATGATGGCATTGATACAACTATACAAACAATAAAAGTTATCGAAGAATCACCACTCTACATTGAAATACAATGTGTGCGCAATTGTGTCAAAGGTCAGTATGTAGCCAAAAAAATCGTGCACTTAAAAGCCAAATGCTTAAACTGTGGCAAAAGTGAATCAACCTACATCTGGACAGTAAAACCAAATCAACCCGCCAACGCTGACACCAACAATGCACGTTTTATTTTTACACCAACGCAAACGCAATTCAGTGTTGAGCTGCAGTTAATGCAAGGAGAGCGTAAGGGCACAACTCAACTTCAGCTCAGTACAAATTTACCACCCTCTGGTGGTAGCTGCACAATAAAACCCACATCAGGTAAAGAGTTTGAAACTGAATTTGAGTTAAGCTGCCTCAACTATAAAGACGTCGATCTGGCGCTCTCGTATGAACTTAAAATGCCACAAATGATACTCGAACGTTGCAATAATCCGCGCGTTAAATTACGCCTACCCGCTTTGAACAGTTTGCAAGTCAATATCTGTGATGCCTATAAAGCGTGTGTCACAGCAAATGTGGCAGTGCAGGTCAGCGCTATGGAAGTTCCTCAAGATACTGATGGCTTGCAGCAATTGCTGCGAAGTCCCAATACCAATTTAAGACGCTTCATACGTGATGGTGAAGTTAGAGAACTAATGGTGCTCACATACATTATACTCAAGCGAGCACCAACTTTGGAAACGGCTTCATTAGTAATGGAGCACTTGGCTAATTTGGAGATATTGACACTAATTGAAGCGGAACAATTTACAACTATCACTACTAACTTGATGAAAGCATTAAGACCATTAGATAACGAAAAGGCTGCACTGTTGGCTAAGTTCTTTAGAAAAATGTCCATCAGTTATCGTAATATACTTCAAGATGGTGAGGTACGTGAACTGCAAAGTGAACCATATAAACAGCTGACTGAAGAGTTAACAGAAACGCTTAAAGAATTCTCGGTGCCACTTGAAACGATAGATGAAGTTCACACAGCAACTGTGCAACAGGAAACAGATTATCTTTTAGCTGAGGAGTATCCTGATTTTCCCAAATTTAATATCACAATACTGCCACGTATTGAAAATTGGCTACAGGCAGCTGTGGAGTTAAATAAATGCATTAAATTACTAGGTCATATGGCCACTAATATGCATGAGCCTGGTGAGTTGCCATTATTGGTGGAACGTAGTGATTTAAGCATGGAAACATACGCAATTGAAGGTACAAAACAACGTGATATCGCGTCCAAAGACGGTTCGGCTAGCGTTGAAATGTATAGCGGCGTTATTGCAGAATTGCAAGAACAATTGGAGAGCAAGCATTTGCTCCTACAGGTAGGAATGGAGAGCAAGGAATGGTTACGCACCATTTACTTTTCCAGCGGCAAATTGATGAAGTACTCTGATTTTTTATGTATGAAAAGCTATACCCTTTGTGTTGTATGTTTTACAAATGAAATTTTTACTGTGATATTTTGTTTATTTGCTTGATGGCTGCTTGCTTTGTATATGGAGCAGTAGGCAGTCTACTTACTTTGTATATGGAGATATAAGGAGTCTTGCCTGTTGGCTGCATACTTTGTATGTGAAGATGTAGGCAACTCTGTAAACTATACTGGCACTTAGTAAGCGATATTTTAAGGCAGTCTGCCTTTACCTTGCTACACATTATATACTGAGAGGCAAGCTGCCTACAAAGCGGAAATTCCTTTGTAAAAAGAATTTACAGTTGTGGCTGGAGTTGTGAGCATTACTGCCTACAACGAGTATAACTATTCATCGATGTTGTGTATAACATTATTTGCCGCTAGGTTTTTTAATTTTGAATAAAAGAAAGTTGATGAGTTTTGAAATTCTCACTCATCGGCTGAGAGTTCACTGATCATTCCATTTAGCAATGAATGAAACTAGAAGCTTTCGAACGGATTTTTTTTTTGCTTGTAACTTTTATGGAGTTATCTTATTGTACTGAACAGTGAGCTCAATAATATACATAAGTTTTAATTACAGATTGTTTCCACACCGCAAAATCCATACTGGTGGTATCCAGATGAAGAACCGCTTGATACTGGCATATTCTATTTCAATGTTTTCAGCAGACCAAAGCAAACAACGGCAAGTATCTACCATGAATTCAAACTAAAAAATGCATTTGAACTCTCAATGAAACTACAGCAGTCCAAGCAAAAACCAAGCAAACCACTAAAGGGCTATGTCGAAACGTCTCTAGATATGCCAATATTTGAGACGCTCATGCCAATAGATAGCATGCTTGTTGTACAGTTTCAAACAACTTCTATTGATCTTAAAGTTATGCTACGTTTAGGCGTGCGTCCACGTGGCTATATGGTGAAAAAGTCAACAACATTGATTACAGCAGATGCTGAACAAAGTCAAAACATAACACTTATCAACGATAGTAAAAAAGAAACCTTCGGCTACTTAGCCGTACTAGCAGCAAACGATGATATCACCCAAATAGCTAACTTTAATTTTACAACAATGTTGCGTGAATGTCTCAGCTGGAGTTTCCTGGCAACAGACCCAGCATGGTTTACTAATGGTTGCATACCAATTGATGTAGCAGACGATACCCTACGTTGTCGTTGTCAACACTTGTCAACGTTTGCCGGCAAAATCAAACCAACAATGACGCAACCAGCGCTAGGTGAACGTCAATTGCTTGAGTATGTTCCCATTAATTGGGCAATGGTTTTATTTTATTTCCTGCTCCTATGCTTCTTAGGCTATTTATTATGGCGTGCATACCATGAATTATTACGCCAGCCCAAGGATCGTTTAATAATCGAAATTGATGATATTGAAGCTGAAAAAGATTTCGATATTGTGGTGCATTTTCATACTGGTGGTCAATGGAATGCTGGGACAACAGCAAATCTACGACTTAAATTGGGTTTAAGAACATATATTATCTATCAAAATCCAGCAGCTCCAAGTGTAACTAAAAGTTCAACGTGTAGTGTTCAACTACCAATAACAACTAACGAACCTTTGCCTCATCCTATGAAACCTTCAATTAGTCATGATGGTGCAGGTCGTTATCCCTCCTGGTATTGCAATGCTATCGATGTGGAGAATACAAAGACGCAGCAGTTGTATTATTTTGATGTAAGAAAATGGATTACAACAGTACCGCTGACCATTGAAGCCGTTAAAAAGATCACCTTAACTAAACCAACTCAAATAAAATTAAAGTTTGAGAATTTATTAAACAATTGGTTTGGCTTTCAAGCTTTCACAGGACCTTGGCGTAGTGGCGTAGATCAACTTAATCGCAGTGAACGTACTATGATTTGGATAACTAAAGTTACTATCAGCATTTGTATTGTTGCTTGCTACTTTGGTAGAACTACGCTAGAAAACTACGAGGAGGAACGTGAGCAGTATTATACTTTCAATATTAATGTCTTGGAATTATTTGTGTTGAGTGTTGTTTGTTATTTTGTTGGTATTATAGTGCAAATGTTACTCACATATGCTGTGTTAAAATATTAAAGAATCAAGTCAAAAGAAAGTTTCGAAATACAAGAAATATTTCCTCGTTTCGGAATTATACTATCGTACATGACATTTACAAACAAATGAATGCAAATATTTGCAGCATTGATTATATGCTCAAGCATTACTTTTTTACATTTTTTAAGACAATTTTTATCAAAGCCTACCAATTTTCGACAATTTTAACAATTTTTGATGTAAAAACATCTTGATTGAAAGCATACCATATAGCAAGTATGAAAGATAATCTGTATATGGAAAGAATTTGTTGAATTCTCGTACCCTATTGAGTTTTTCGATATTTATCGATAGCGATCGATTTTATAGCTTTTACGATAACACAGGGCAACAATGATTATGTTGCTTTAACTCTAATATATTTTTTCAAAGGGTTTTGACGCGCTGAATTCGAATCCAGGCTTAGATTTTCTCAAATGGCTCCGGTTTTAGAGATATTCCGACCTAAAATTGCGAAAATCACGATTTTTCTAGATATTTAATGCAAATTTATATAGAAATATAATTTTTTTGAAGTGAAAACTTCTTATGGCACGTTGTGTGGCTGAGGAAAAAAGTATAATTTCGCGACACCGACCGTCATCGGGATTCCCCGTCATGAATGCGATAGTAAAATTTGAATGTTCTTTGAAGACTTGGGAAACGAACTCGATTTAGGAATTTTGAAGACTTGGGAAACGAACTCGATTTTGGAATTTTGAAGACTTGGGAAACGAGCTCGATTTTAGAATTTTGAAGGCTTGGGAAACAAACTCGATTTCAGAAATTTGAAGACTTGGGAAACGAACTCGATTTCAAATTTGGAAGACTTTGGAAACGAATTTGATTTTGGAATTTTGATGACTTGGGAAACGAACTCGATTTTAGAATTTTGAAGACTTGGAAAACGAACTCGATTTCAAAAAATTTAAAAAACGTTACTTACTTGTAGGCGCTATTAATAATTTGTCCCTAAAAGTATGCAACAATTTCTCACAAATTTCGAAATAGCGCCTAAAATTAGGCAAAGATTTTAAAAATTTCAGATAACGTTGCCTACTTTTAGACGCTATTTTTGAAATTTGTCGAAAAGTGTTGCATACTTTTAGGAGTAAATTATCAAAAGCGCCTAAAAGTAGGCAACGTTTTTTGAAAAAATTGGCCCTTGAAAGTATGCATTTTTTCGGAAAAAAATTTTAAATTTGTAGCATACATATGTTGACTTCCGGTTAGCTGTTGCTCAGTCAGCAAATTTTTCTCTGCAAGCGCAGCCGAAAGCAGAGCCAGCAGCCCAAAGCAGGGAAAAATCTGAAATACCAGGCCACCATGAACCAGCAACAAGCAAATTTGGTTTTTTGAAAAACTTTAAAACGTTATATCTCGGCTATTACTAAACTGATTTAGACAAATGAGGTGTAATAGTTTTTTTAAGAACAAGCAGATTTTTTTGAAGTCATTTGTGTTTTGATAAACTGTCACTAGATGGCGTTTTAAGCAGTTTGAATATTCTAACAGCCATAACTTGGCAACGAATAAGCCGATTTTGATAAATGTGGTGTCATAGTGTCTGTAGGAAGAAGCAGATTTTTAAGTTAAATTTTAGAAAAATTATGTTTAAGCTATTTAGTCACAGGTCCAGGTACTTTCTTTACCTGATTTTTTCTTATACTTACATAATTCGCAATGATGTTTCTTACTGCAATCAGAATAAATTGTTGTTCTCAAACATTAGGAATACTTAGCTCAAATTTAATTATTCACAGTTGAGGCTACTGAGCCGAATATACTTTTTCCAGCAATTTTTGAAGTGAAAACTTCTTATGGCACGTTGTGCGGCTGAGGAATAAAGTATAAACTCACGACACCGACCGTCATCGGGATTCCCCGTCATGAATGTAAAATTTGAATGTTCTATTGTTTCTTTTAAATAAATATTCCAAGTGGAAGACAAAAGGCAAAGCAGAAACACTAACTGACACATTCCATTCTCATTCAACGATTGTTATGCTTACATGTTTGTTTCTTTCAAATTCCGCGTTGTTGCGTTGACAAATTGAGAATGAGAGCGAGAGTAAAATTTGAATACATATTCCGTTTTTTGTCTTCCATTGCATTGTCATATAAAAAGAAAACGCACACATACCAACTAACACACTAACTTGCCATTAAACGATTTGTTTTCACTTCTGTCGGCACTCCCGGAGTGCAACCCGCCGTTTTTTTTTTTTTTGTGAAACCATTACTGAGGCTCGAAAGAACTACTCTTCTTCAAAACTAACTTAGAATTATGTTGATATCTCTTTTGCTTTTCGAAGTATCGTAAATTGAAAATTATTATATGTGTCTCCATACAAACTTTTGTATGTAAATTTGTATGAACAATTTGAAAAAAAAAATGGTGGGTTGCACTCCGGGAGAGCCGACAGAAGTGAAAACAAATCGCTTAATGGCAAGTTAGTGTGTTAGTTGGTATGTGTGCGTTTTCTTTTTATATGGCAATGCAATGGAAGACAAAAACGGAATATGAATTCAAATTTTACTCTCGCTCTCATTCTCAATTTGTCAACGCAACAACGCGGAATTTGAAAGAAACAAACATGTAAGCATAACAAACGTTGAATGAGAATGGAATGTGTCAGTTAGTGTGTCTGCTTTGCTTTTTGTCTTCCACTTGGAATATTTATTCAAAAGAAACAATAGAACATTCAAATTTTACTATCGCATACATGACGGGGAATCCCGATGACGGTCGGTGTCGCGAGCTTATACTTTTTTCCTCAGCCGCACAACGTGCCATAAGAAGATTTCACTTCAAAAATCGATATGATTCCACATGTGTTTTGAAGGAGAAGAGTAGTTCTTTCGAACCTCATTTATGGAAGCACACAAAAAATCATATTTTAATGTAGATTTGCTTCAAATATTTACGTGATTTTCACACTTTTAGGTTAAAGTATCTCAAAAACCGGAGCCATTCGAATTTAGCGCATCAAAAACCTTCGAAAATATATATTAGAGTTAAGGCAACAAAGACTTGACCACATTTTGTTGACCTGTAATCTTTGGAACAATTTCTCGCTGTTTGACTTTGTCGATAATTCGCAATCTTACTGGAAACTATTACACTCAAAACATATGGGGCGTTGCATGTCAAAACGCACATCATTTTATTTTTGCAGCTCTATTTTATTTTAGTATTTTTTTTTAATATAGGTTTCTCATAAAAACTATCGAAAATTTTTTTAAAACTATATTGCTATGATATCTTCAAGTTTCAAAAATAAATTGTTATATGAAGCAATGTATGTATGTATGATTGATTTTTTTCAACATTTTTTGTAAAAACTATAATTCATTTACCAAATTTTAAGCCGATTTTGATAATCTGCAAAGGATGGGATATATTTTTTTAGAATTTTTAATGGTCATATCTTTAATTATTCATGTTGTCTATCAGCCATGTTCTGCAAACGATCGAAATTGAATCGAAATCGAATTCTCAAATCGATCGAAATGGTTTGACTTGTTCTAGAAATCGATCGATTTGGCAATTTCGAGTAGAAATTGAATCGATTTGGTGAAAGTGTTCGAAAAGCTGTTTAGTTGTAATGAGCTGCGATCAACATAGAAAAAGATGTGTTTAGCATCGAAAAATGTTTGTTTATGGTAAATATTTTGAAAGTTTGACAGTTTTTCTATTTTCCATAATGTACACATTGTAGGAATAGCGAACAATTAAATTTTATTTAAAAAAAAAAATGGGCAGCGTTTTGATTGCAGTTTTTTTTATTGAATCGTGAAAATCCTACGAGTGAAAGGACCATTCTAATCCATTTGCCATTCCAGATGCTGCGTAAGTACTTATCGCTTACTTATTAAATTATGTAAATAAATCCATACAAATAGAAATAAGCATTTCTTTGCAGTTTTATAGCGTATTATCGGCTAAAAAAATATGCTTTCAAAATGATATTGGAGGAAATCTGACCTTTTGTTCAACAATCTTCAATTCCTTTCTATTCTTCAATTCCTATTTCTAAAAAGCGCTGCTCTACCAGCACGCGGTCAGCTTTGGAGAACCCTCTCGCAAGATCTTGGTGCTCCTCCATGAATTGAAGTATGGTAGACTCCTATCTCGCATTCTTATGTTTTCGCCTAAATTTGACAATTAATTAAATTAATATTAAATACAAAAATTGCACGAACTTTATACTTACATTTTTATTTAAATTTTAAATTTGATTGATTTCACTTAATGAAAGCTGATCGAAATGAAACAGATAGCAAATCGATAATATTGATTTACAGAACACGTCCATTTCGATTCGAACATACAATCGAAATTGAATCGATCGATCGAAATGTGGAACAACCAAAGTTGATTTCAATTTCGATTTCGATCGAAAACGATTTGCTGAACATGCCTGTATGTGTCACTAACTAAGGCATAATATTTTTGTATAGTATTTTATTTATTATTTTATTTTAAAGAAAATGCTGCGTAAAACAAAATATAATGCCTAAAACTAAAAATATAAACATTGACAATTTTAAATAAAATAATTCCATCATTTCAACATGATGATTTAAAAATAGCTAAAACTTCCTAAAGATCATACATCAAACACATTGGATCAATCGTTTTCAGCTACATTTACTAATTTTTGATTAATTTTTTTTTTACGATTAATTCATATCAACTGTTTTTTAATACAAAAAACGCTTACTAAAACAAATTAACTCAAATGCTTTCAAGCTTATTCAATCAGTTTCAGCTAATTTCAGTCACTTTTAACTATTCTCAACTTCTTTCAAACAATTTTTCAACTCTATCAAAAACAAAGTTCTTATAAAGAAAGATTTACTCAAATACTTTCAACTACATTCAATTAAATTTAACTGGTATCAATCAGCTTAAACTTTATCCGTAAACAACAATTATTCGACAGACAATTGTATTCATTTATCTTTAAACACCTACATAAAAGTAAATAAAACAAATTTAACAAAACACTTTCAAATTCAAAAATCACAACGTAAATATCCTTCCCTTGACAAAACTCAATAACTAATAATACATCCCACCTTAGCAATCTCACCTAGACGCTGCTGCACACACACCCACGCATTAGTACAGATTCAATGAATCAATACAAAAACA
Source organism: Tricholauxania praeusta (assembly GCA_949775025.1). NCBI lineage: Eukaryota > Metazoa > Arthropoda > Insecta > Diptera > Lauxaniidae > Tricholauxania > Tricholauxania praeusta. The sequence continues at coordinate 158,842,179 of OX459029.1, forward strand.
ACGAAAAGTCCGCTTATTTACTCAACAAATTTCTTAAGTAGTAGATTTTATTGCACCCTATTTTCGGATATTTTTTTTGTTTATTGCTAAAATTTTCAATTTTCAGAACAAAACAGCAGCTTATAGCGTTGCTGCATAAACTCCATCGACGCTTGTGTATGTGAGTGTTTGCGCACAAGTGTGAGTGTTTATTTTTTCGCTCATACACTGTTGAGTTTATTGTGTTCAAGTTTCCTTAAATTTTCACTATAAACGATGAGAATGAAAATGATTTTCTCATTTCAACAAATTTTCAATTTTTGATATTGCTGTTGTGTATGTTGTTATTGTTTATGTTGCGCCAAAGCTGCTACTGTTACTGTTGCAATTTTATTTTTCGTATATATTTTCTTCATTATTTTTGTTGTTGTTTATGATGATTTCAATTTTGTAGACTTTGTTGCCACTGAGCGTATCTGGCTCACATGAGACTGCAAAATGCTACTGTGGATTGGAAATGGAAGAAGTAGCGTAATGTTCTTGACGACTTAGAGAAGTGGGAAATATTTCTGCACAGACCTTTTATTCGGCAAAGGAAAAGCTAAATACATACACCGCGTTAACAGTAAAAGTGGGTTTAAGTCATAATTTTTTAATGAAAAGATATTTCTTCGCCCTCGGTACATCCTGACTGATTTAACTTAACGTACCCACATTGAATTTGGTAACATTTTTTGAAATAGCTCTTTCTATGTATAGCGTTTTGAAACTGATGCTTGTATGGGATGTGCCACGCTCTTTTTCGATATAAGTTTTGATTGATGCTAGACCAGATCTTTTCTTGTAGGTGTGTCCATGCGCTAATTTAACTCATTTTCAATCAAAAGAAGCTTGTTTCAAGGCGTAGCATGTGCGCCAAATTCGAGTCAATTATCCTGCTTAGTTTTCCCGTAATCGTGATTTCCAGAAACTGACTGACAGACGGACTTATGTGCTGATGCTGATTAAGAATATATATGTATATCCTTTTTTATACCTGCGTCTCTTCCTTGTATAAAAACGAGGAACTGACTTCTCATACACTTTTGTATGACTATCATTATTTTAAGAATTTATTTACGGCAAAATACGGACGAATTTTCTTTGCTACACTACAATTATGACGCAAGTTAAATATAGTACAACACAAGAATACTTTTTTTGAAAAATCAACAAATGCTGACCTAACTTTACATACATTTTTATATGATTATTTTTTGACACTTATTTTTATTTTGTAACAAAAAGTGGAGATGTTTTTGTGATGCAGCCAACCATAGCAAATTTTTGGCACATCGCAGCACACTACAATAAAAACACTCGGAAAACTTCTTGCAAGATTTTCACTTCCAAGACAGGAATTTTTTTTTCTTTGACGCGGCGCATATTTCACAAGTCATGATGTATAATTACAGCACGAACTTTATTTCTCTAAGAAATTTTTCACTAAGAAAAATGCCTGAAATCTGATACCACCACCCACTGTGCACGATTATAAAATAAACAATAGCAGCAAAAGCCACAACAATAAAATAAACGTAAACAAATCAGAACTCTGAAAATCTAAAATAACAAATTGTTCCTCAGTGTTGCGTTTTTCTATTTTAGTTGAAAGTACTGCAAGGAAATGGTTGAATGGCTGAATGCTTCATTGATTGGTTGATCGTTTGGTACGATTTGGACCTGCGGTGGCGAAGGTGAACATAAAATGTACTGAATTTTTTTTTTTTTTTTTTCAGTTTTAATTTTATTTTGCGCTTCATTGTATTTATTGATTTTATTGTGATTTTTGCTTGAGTTTACTTTGATTTTGCTATTGATTTGCTCTTATTGCTACGAATCTTTGATAATATAAACAAGTTAAGTCATAACAACAATGCTATTAACAAAAGAATAATGAATTTAATACTTTAATATGAATTCAATTTGTATCAATGATATTTTACAACAAATTTTATTACGCATGAATGAATAGAAGTTTTTTTTTTTTAATGTTAAAATTATAGTTTTTAGGAAAAAGAGGATACACTCTGATATTAAGGCTTTTTAGCTTTTCATAAACGTATGTTGTTACAGCAGAGTGGCTCATATATAGTACATTTTTGAGAATATAAGAAAACAACCTAATTATATCCGAGCGGCAAATGTGTTATGAACAATGTGTTATGAATACTCATTGTAGGCAGTAATGCTCACATTTCCAGCCACAAAAGTAAATTATTTTTACAAAGGGATGGCCGCTTTGTAGGCAGCTTGCCTACATCTCCATATACAATGTGTAACAAACGAAAGGCAGATTGCCTTAAAACATCGCTTACTAAGTGCCTGTATAGTGAAGCGAGTTGCCTACATCTCCACATACAAAGCATGCAGCCTACAGGCAAGACCTCTTACATATCCATATACAAGAAAGCAGCCAGCACGCAGACTGCCTACAGCTCCATTACAAAGTAGACAGCCAGCAAGCAAACTGCCTATACATAGCTCCATATACTCAGCAGGCAGTCAGAAAGCAAATAAACAAAATATCACCGTAACAAATTGATTTGTGAAACATACAACACAAAAAGTATAGTTTTCATACATAAAAAATCAGAGTACTTCATCGATTTGCCGCTGGGATGCTTAGCGTTTTTGCAACATTTCTTTAATAGTTCTTGGCATGCTCTTGAATATTCTTGGGGTTTCAATTTGGGGCGTAAGATTTAAATATTTGAGAGGCCCTCAGTTACTTGGATGTACTTTAAGGTTTTAAAATTAATCATAGCTTTCAAGTTACTTCAAGGCAGTTTTTGCTTAAAAACCATTCGTGTATCAAAATTTTGCTCTCCTCTTAAGACACCTTTCAAAGTCTAGGATATTTGGCAACAGAAAATCACATTACATTTTCAATCTCTAATTTGTTCTCAAAATATATACATAAAAACTTTAAATTAATTTTTTAAAGAATTTTAATTATATAAAATTAAACATGGAACAACATTGTTCTTTTGAGCAAACTGAATAATTAGCAAATTTATACAAAATTACCACAGCTAAGTTTTAATTTTAAATTGCGTTGTATATACATTTCGTTAGTATTTACTTATTCTTGAGTTAACGTAAACAATAGCGACTCGTTAGTTAGTATAACAGATATTAATCTAATTGTTTTAGTGAACTTTTTGCTTGTTTTCGTTGCGTTCTCTGTTATTAAGTAAACAAACATTTGATTGAGAGTTCATGAAATTGATTGTCTGCCAACAATGTGGCATCTGCGGCTGGTAATAGTGATACACGAGCTGCTTGGAGAAGAAGTCGATGGCAGTGGGTGGAGACTTAACTAAAAACAACAGACAACCAGCCATTTGCCATACGATGTGATGAGCCAAGAGCACGAGATACGAAATAATTAAGTAGATAGAAGATACATAGATAAAATTTTGTATTATGCGAAAATTCTTCGTGAACAGCTGCTCTCATTCAATTAATTAATGATGAAATTGAGTTTGGAAACATTTTGATTAAATGTTAATTTTTGATTAAAATTTCAAACTTTTTTTCGCTTTCATGAAATGGCGAGCATAGGAATTTTATAAATTGTTTTTTGAGAGAAGAACCAAAATGGACGCAATTTATATTTACATAAATTGTTTTATAATGAATGAAATAGTAGCAGCAGGTTAATTTTGTCTCGAAGAAGCAAAAAAAAAAATATTCAAAATTAACAATCATTTTCAAGGCTAAAATTTCTGTGATATAGATAGAGGTGATGATTTACTTTATTGGAAAGATTCAAAATCAAAACTATTTGTGATAGTCAGACCAAAACAAAATTCAATTGCTAGTATTTTCACATGAAATGTAGAAAATGTTTGAAAATTTGTGCAATATAACACCTACCAACTTTCTGCGAGAAAACGCATAACTTTTTGTATGCACTCCCAGGTGCAAGTCTTTCATTAAGCAAGTAACACTTTAGCTATGATACATTTATGAAATTCTTTCAAAAAACTTTTATGAAATTTTCATCTTCAACATCACCTGATGCTCCGTCTTCAACTTTTCTTGTTTTCCTTTGTTGTTTGCTTCTACAAATGCATTTGTTGCATTACTTTTCTTTTACCTTGTGTGTCTTGTTAAGGAATTTCACTAATTTTAACAAGGATACATTTCTGTTGCTCTACTAAAATATCCTGCATATGCTATCACAAACTCAATACGATTTATAATTCCCACTGCACAAGACCCAAGCAATCTAAAGCTGAAAATCGCAACTAAGGCACGGTAAGCCAAAAATAAATTGGAGAAAATGAATTCGAAACTGCTAACAAATTTTCGAAGATTTTTCCAAAATTAAAGTGATAGATAAGTCCTCCAAAATTAAATGGATATTTCGTTTAAAATACAGGAAAAGTTATATTAAAAAAAAAAAGAAAAAATTGAATGTAAGCAAAATAATTTAACACAGAAATAAGGCAAAAAAAAAATATTTACATTTTGTGAAAAATTATGCAAGGCTATTTTCCCATTATAAAAATTGGGCAACTTTCCCAAAGAAGAAATAACCCAAAATCAAAGTATGAAAAATTGACCTAAGAAACCTTCCACAAAAGCGATATTAAGCCTCAATGAGTTTCGAAATTTCAAAATTTGGCGTGGCTCAGTGATGTTTTTTATTTTAACTATATAACTGCCACACCGTGCTTATAGCTGTTGCTCATAAATTATTAACTTGCTAGCTGTTGTTGCCATTTTCGCATGTTAAAGCATGCAGCAGCAGCAACAGTAAAAACAGCAGTAACAGCAACTATGTTACATTTCTCAAATGCTACTTTGTATATAGCGGAGTTACTCTTTACTCATACTTCTGCTGTTGGATGTTGCTGTTGCTGTTGCTGCCATTTACAAAACAGGATACCAAACATATCAATGCAAGCACCAACCAGTCAGCAGGAAATTGAAATTATTGCAATTTGTGTTTTGTGCCTTTGCTTCAACTGTGCTATTTGTTGTTGACTATTGAAGTTTTAACGATATGGCATTTAACTACTTTATCCAATACTGCTAGAACTGTTTACTTTTTGCTTAAAACATACTACTCTTTCCAGCATATTTCTACACTTCAACCCACAAAAGCAATCAGTTTTTACTTAAAAATGTTATGAACGATAAAATATAATAGAAATCAAATGCTGACTGCAAAGGAAAATCGAGTTAAACTGTGTATTGCCAAAGGATTTGCTGACTATTCTACTTTTTTGCAGGAAGCACTTCATGGAATGTAAGGAAAACAGAAATTTTTCATATGCAAACGATTGGATTGTTATAAATAAAATGTCTGCCTAAAATGGGGTGGATTTTGCATGTAACGTTTTCAGTTATTTAGGGTGTATCACTAAGGCGGTAAGATTTTAATTGTTAGTTGTGAATGAAATTTTCTTTGATATTTGAGATTTTATTAACATAATTGGCTGCAAAGATCATTTTATTTGATACTTTTGGACTAATTTTTTGGGGACTATCTCAAAACTAAGTTTAATGCCAATAAGTCAACAACTATTTTTGATTCTACACTTATATTAACCGGACTATTGAGATATTAGCATATCTAAATTTGTAAACTTCAACTTTGCCTCTGATCTGTAGCGTTCTACTGATGGTCTTATGGCTTTTCTCGTCGAGAAGTGGAATCAATGTGTTCAGCTTTTTGTCGCCAGTATTGTTGTTGCTCTAAAGATATGAAAGGTATATAAATGTTTGGTAGTTTCTATGCTATGCGTTGGACTACGGGCACTTATAGAGATCGCTCTATCTGTGATGTAATAGATTATTTCATATCCAATGAACCCTCTACCAATGCTGGAGCTCTTCAGGCCTCTTTACTTTCTTAAATCCATTCTATTCCTTTGCCAATTATTTCTGATTGGGTCATAAATATTAGCGCTATTCACGATCCAAGCGCTGTGATAAGTTAGCAGAAACCCACTTAGCAATGTACTTAATGAGCACCCTTTTTTAAGGTATGGGAACATTGCTAAAGTAGCAAATTGATCAGCTGTTTTCTGTCGACAAAGAAATCAGATTTCCTAACACATTTTGTTGCTGTAAAATTGTTCTCACATTGAACTTAAAGTTTTTCCGAGTAAAAGAGCAAATACGTAGCATCCCAGCGGCAAATCGATGAACTACCCTTTGTGTTGTATGTATCACAAATGAAATTGTTTCTATGATATTTTGTTTATTTGCTTGCTGGCTACCTGATGTATATGGAGATATAAGGGGTCTTGCCTGTTAGCTGCATGCTTTGTATGTGGAGATGTAGGCAAATCGCAAAACTTGTAAGCGATGTTTTAAGGCAATCTGCCTTTCGTTTGTTACATATTGTATATAGAGATGTAGGCAAGCTGCCTACAAAGCGACCATCCCTTTGTAAAAAGAATTAATCGTTGTGGCTGGAGTTGTGAGCATTACTGCTTCTGGAATATTTACTAGATATATAATTTGCTGTTGCTGAGAGTAAATTCGCTACTCTGCCCATCTGTCAACTGCTTTTGATAGTGAATACTGCTATTGTCTTAAAAAGTGTGCAAGCTATGCGAAGCTTAAAAGAAAAGGACGGCATATAAATGACATACCTACAAATAATCTCCACCCCAAGAGCAGTCTTACTTTTCGGGCCAATTTTAATGCTAGCAAGACCTAATGATATCTGTTGTCTCGCAATCAAAATCATTGTAGTTAGCACTCTTCCTGCAACACTGCACGCTCTGGTGATATCGATTTAACCTAACCTAACTTGGACATATTATATGTTCGATGTATCGAAATCAACTGCCAATTGTATTGGATTTTTGAAACGGTATTAAAAATTCTTCACTCCTTTTTATAGTCGACTTTCCATATTGCCTAAATTAGTTCGAAACTTAAGTGAAATTTGCACATCAGTGCCAGGATTTTAATGACCATTTTGGAGCTACTAGATAGAGATTAGGATCATGTAATAAAAATCCACTATTGAATTCTTTGAACACCAACATAATAAAGATTTAACATAAGGGTTTGCTTTAAAGTGATATGTGAACTGATTTCTTCAGTCCGGCAGCAAATTTCTATATCAACAATTTAAGTTCTTAGTATTGTTTGTTTTATTATTTTATTGTAAAACAATGTCCACCCTTACCTTTGCTAACTCCGTTGCTCTTCTCACAACTATGACCACAAATGTTCTTCCGATTTTATTGAAATGCAAATAAGTGCACGTAATTGAGGCAGATCGCATGAATTGGTTGTTGAGGAAAATGTGTTTCGTAGCAGTATAACATTTTAAAACTTTGTTTTTTTGCAATTCATTGTAAGTGAAAAAGCTACACACAATCAAGCAGAAAGGAATTACTATCGTATGATTTATAGAGAAAAATAACAATTTGAAATTGATTCTCAATAAATTTTAATTTCATCATAAATTTAATGCAAGTAATTAATATCCACTCAGTTACTTTTGCACTGGTTTGCTTAAAAAATTTCGTTGAATAATTTCTTATATTTTCGAACTTAAGCGCTTAAAGCCTGAAACCTTCGCGGTTTAAGAAATGGCTCTGGGTGGGAATAGAAAAACGTTACAACCCGAAGTATGAAAGATTTCTTTTATCGGTATATGAAAACCTTCATATTAATGGTGTTGATTTATTTCCTGAAAAAAAAAAAAAAAAACAGAATCACAATTCATCGGAGAGTGGCAGCCGATTTTCGCCATAGTTATAATAGCAACATAATTCATCTCCGGGGTAAGATAGTTGAGTTTTGTAGAGGCCCTATGCTCCATAAGAAATCAAGGCAAACAAAAAAAAAAAACAAATTTAAGTTTAATAGTTGTAGTTGTCATAACAACATAAATTTATATAATGAAAGCTCATAAAATCTTCATATTTATGACGTCTTTGGGACTGACATAATTTAATTGAACAGAAATCGCCCAAATGTATGTGCAGAAAAGAATCTGTTATGATATTGCTGATAAGTGCTTGAAAATGCTCATATGTATTGAGCTAAATAGCTAAGAAAGCTAGTAGCTGCAGTAGTAAAACAAAAAAAAAAAAACAGAAATTTCACTTTTAAGGATTATGTTTTCATAATCATACACAAAATAGATTCTTTTTAATTTATATTCCAGCTTCAAATCGATGAAGACTCTGATTTTTCATTTATCAAAATTTATACTCGTACCCTTTGATTTGTATGTTTCACAAATGGAATTATAACTGTGATATTTTGTTTATTTGCATGCTTGCTGCCTGCTTTGTATATGGAGCTGTAAGCAGTCTACCTGCTTTGTATACGGAGCTGTAGGCAACTCGCTACACTATACAGGCACTTAGTAAGCGATGTTTTAAGACAATCTACCTTTCGTTTGGCACACATTGTATATATAGATATAGGCAAGCTGCCTACAAAGCGGGCATCTCTTTGTAAAAAGAATTTACAGTTGTGGCTGGAGTTGTGAGCATTACTGCCTACAATGAGTATAACTATTCATCGATGTTGTTTATAACATATTCGCCGCTGGAATGCTTATGCGTGCTCATAAAACGCTCACATTTAGAAAACTTTTCTTACACTTGAATCTTCTATTGTAAATACTTTGTAGAAATTACTGAAATCACTTACCTATATTTTCAACTGCTGTCGCCAACTATGATGTTGTTTTTTCTCACAAATAAAATTTTCTTAACCTATCAATATAATAGGAGCCATTGTTTTACAAACAGCTGTTTCCAAATCATCAAAATAAGCACTTTTTATGCAATTATTAATTTAAGAAATTTTTATTTTCTTTAATTTTTCGATTACTTTTTAATGAAAATAACAAAACACACTAACACAAACTAAAACCAATGTGAGTCCTTGCTTAGTTATCTTGAAATGCAACTGAATGAAGGTAATGTTATTTTATCGTAATTAAAAACAACATACACACATGCATACATACTGTTGAACATACGCACACACACACACATGCATAATGCTAATGAAAAAGTAGGTTAAAATAATTCACTTGGGCACTCGGGTACATAATTGTAGGTTAAAAACCTCAATTCAACTCGACCCGACTCGATACAAAAAACTTTGCCAGCGGCAGAAACCACTACAACAACAACAACAACAAAAATAAATACAACAACACAGTCTATTAAAAAACTGTTGAAAATGTAATAAATAAAATAATACAAAAAATAAAAGAAAATAAAAAAAATACAAACGGCACGCAAACTTTTTAAGTTGAAAGTTCTAACCAAAAAAAAAAAAATAATCGGGCTAGTAAGTTGGGATGGTAACCTGGCTTGGAACACCAAAACACAACAACAAAAATTAATTTAAAAGCACGACGAAAAATAGTGCTAACAAGTGAAACATAAAAAATCGATTTAAATGAAAAAGAAAGAAAAAAAGTCAACCGAAACAGAAACCAACAACGACGCATACGAAAATAAAAAAAAAACATGAAAGTACGAAAACCGGCATAAAAGGATCAACAGCGGAAACGGAAACACGTAACGCCGCAAGTAACAAACATTAAGTAGGCAGACGACGTAAGTGAAACACACAAGCAATACTAGAGAGACCTCTTAGGAATATTATGAAAATAAAAAGTTACGTAAAACTATATGAATTGAAATGGATTATAACCGAAACATTTACATTGCACTGTGTTTTGTTTTTGATTTTTTTAACTCAGCACTGAAATTATGACACGCGTTTTAATTTAAAAAAAAAAAAAAGGATTTTGAAAATATTTCAAGTTCTAAATTTTTTATAATAATTTCTTTACACGAGTAAGCACGTTCGCTTCGTACAAAATACACCGCACTACTACTGTTGTGCAATTTACAACTCGTGCATTTTATGTAGACTTTGGCGAATTCCTTTGGTTTTTGCTGAGAGCCGACATTAATTTTTGACACTTGCAGAACATGCGCGTTGGTGTTAGTGTTTTGCTCAAAATTTGTAGATTTATGTTGTGCATCGCTCAGGTGAGACTGCAAAGAGAAAGCTCTGACGTAAAGCTTTTAGTAGTGACAAAAACCATACTTTTGCATAGCATAATTTTGATAACTTAGGAACTTTCGAAACATGCTGTATATTAACCCCTATATGTTTTGTGTTTTTGTTTTAGAATTAAATTTTTATGAAGAGCTTTTATGGATTGTCCCTAAATTGCGTTAAATTGTTTGGAGTCGCTTATGCAATTCACAGTTCATTGTAAATTGGGCTAGTAAAATTACATGTTGTAATTTTACAATATTATACGAGGTGGTGACTTGTGTTGTTATAGTTTTCCATATAAATGCAAGTCGATAAGTTTTTTATTTTGGAGAGAGAATCGTATAAGGAAAGAGAGTGACAGAAACCAAAATTTGTAAACAATAAATTTTTGCTATTTTGGTGAGAAAATCGTATGGGAAAAGAGAGCGACAAAAACATAATTTGCAAACAATAAATTTTTGAGCTCACAGTTGTATGATTTGACAGATGGTAATTTTGTCACGTTACAATTTCACGATGAACTGTGAATTGCATAGTTGTTTTAGTTCTTTTTAAAGTATTAAGAAATGGAATAAAACTATCAATTAAAGCAAAAACACATTATGGTTAGGTAGAGTGGCAGTCAGCTTAAGAGCCAACTCAATCAAGCCATATGATGGTCCATTGTGATATTTAGTTAAGCCGGATATTTAGCTAAAATCTCTCGCAGAACCAACCAAATCTTCTCATACCTTAAAAATAGAAAAAAATAAAAGAAAAAACCGAAAATGAAAAATGTAATTTTTTTAACAGATTTTGGCTTTTTACTTCGAATGATTTCGGGCAAGTGAGCACACCGACTGGCTCGAATATACTGCAGTCCGTAGGTCTATTTTTTGACCACATTTTCGATTATTTAAGCTTGTCTCTTGGAAATTATATGGAAACATTGGTTTGCAAATTGTTTTATGTCGCCGGATTTTCCCCATAATCCAGGAGTTTCACATATTTTCCCAAAAAAATAAAGAAAAGGTGTTGTATCACGTGATCCTGAATGGTTTCAAGAAATTATGTGAATATTTAGTGAATTTAAAATTAAAATGTTTGTGAACCTCTGAAAACTTTCAGTTTGCAAAAGGTTGTTGGGGTGCAATTTTTTCAAATAATAACCGTTTAAATTAAATCAGAGCAGGGGTTACCAACAAATAGTTATATTTAGAAAAGTTACGGCTGGTATTAGTTTGTTATATGTTTTTCTCCACATGATAAACTTGAACTCTTTTAAAGCTTACATGAAAGTTTGATCAAAACCAATAAAAAAAACCTCAACCACTACTGACAACAGTTCCTAAATTTACCAGGGAGCCATGGCTTAACACAACAACTTTTGCTTAACAAACAACTTACATTCAAAGCTATTTGATACTTAATTTGTTAGTTTTCCAAAGAATAGATTTTGTCATCTAAAACCATTAAAAAAAAATTGCTGTAATTACGAAAACAAGCAATGAAATTGGCTACATTTTTTATAACAATATTGTTTTAAGTTGTACTGCCATATTTTCAAAATAGTAGGTCAATAAAAGTAGATATTCCAACTAACCAACAGCCAGCAACTAAAATTACACCATACATGATGCATAGTTTAATATGCAATCGAAGCAGTTCATAACAACTTTTGAGTATTGCAGGCAACAAAGAGTTATCACTTGTTCGTCAAGAAAAAATATATAAATTTTTTAGATCTATGCGTATTTTAGTTAAACATCATTATACAGAGTGTTAGTGTTATATTATTGTATATACTTATTATTAATTTATTTCACGCGTTTAAATGTTTATTATAAATAAATGACTAAGATTTCAAATGGTAGGCATACGTTTTTTTTTTTTTTGAACAAAATTTGAATTATCACAATTTTTGACTAAATTTGTTAAAGGCATAAATATCGAAATAACATAATTAAACTTAATACTAAAATCACAACACTTTCACCGCATGCGCCAAGTATTTTTTATCATATCAGCCGCTTTTTCAGCAATCATTATAACTACGGCATTAGTATGTCCAGCGGGTATTGTTGGCATTATTGAAGCATCGGTTACTCGCAAATGTCGTATACCATGCACACGCAGCTGTGAATCAACAACAGCAGATGAATCTGTTTTTGGACCCATTTTGCAAGTGCCTGCCTGATGTTGCAAACTAGAGCCATAGCGTCGTAAACAACAACGCCAATAAGCATCGCTGCCAAAAAGTTCATCGTCACAGCCTAAGAAAGGCTGAGCATTAAATTTAGTGCCTATGCGACGCATTGTTTTTGTTTTTGATAATTTCAGTATCTGTTGAAAAATTTTGCATTATCAACTAGAGGTCAGGTATAAAACTTTTTAATTTATCTGTGAAATTTACCATTTCAATGCCTTCAATCATTGCTCTGATATCATCTGGGTGCTGCATAAAATTTGGTTCCATTTTTGGCCAATGAAATGGATTTTTGCTGCGTAACGAAATGCGGCCCAAGCTTTTAGGTCGCAGCAATACTGGCACCAAGGCAAATGTCTCCTGGAAATATAAGAAATATTTTAGTCTTGCTTTTTCAAAGGCTTATTTGTGATTCTTCTTTTCAAAATTATTTTATAATTGTTTATTATGAACGTTATACACCGGCTGAAACATTTTGACATTTCAAGATTAACAAAATTTACTTTACGGTATGAGCTTAGGAGTTTCCATTAACCATTATAGTAAATTCATGCTCGAAACAAAGCTTTCAGGCGGAGGCAGCAATAGAAACAGTCAAGGGTGCGCAAATTTAATAACTCAGTTGAAAAGCTTAGATCAGTGGTGGGCACGTAGTGTCCCTATCCGCCCTCATTGCCCGCACCGTCATTCGACGCACAAGCAAGCGAAAAAGAAATCGCAGAATGTCAACGCTATCGAGGTACAGCGTTGACTTGAATTCAAATGAAAACAAGAACAAAACACATAGGCATAAGCGACGGCGCCGAATTGTGTCTTGACGAATGTAGCAATTGTTTTTGGTTGTAGTGCAATTTGGTTTTTTTTGTGCTGTTGGCGAATTTGGAAATGACAGCAAAAAACTTTGAAATTTTGTTTGTTGTTGCTTGATGTTGTTGTTTAGCTCTTTTGTGAGATTGCCATGCCCATCACTGGTTTAGATATTTGAGTAGCTTTGGTGGTAGCAGTGAGAGAGCTTACCAAGTAAGCAAAATCAGGAGTAATGATGGCTATAAGAGGTAGGTTGAGTAAGAGTAGGTTTTCTTGACTATCTACAAAATTCTAAAGTAGGCTTTCTGAAGTTTTTATGTACTTAGAAAACAAGAAAGTAGACCATTTGTGGTGGGATAAAAGTAAGTTTTCAATAAAAGACGATGAGGCAATGTATATTTACTCGCTTTTAAGTAGATGGGAGGAAAGAAGTCTTGACGCAGCCACTTTTAAAAAGAAATCAAATAAAAAGGCTTGTTTGATCATTTCGAATGATCAATACATACAAAATTGAAATTTAAAAATATTTACTTATATAGAATGCCGACATTTTTCAAAGTTGAAAAGAAGAAATTCCTGGCCTTCCCAAGATAAAAAAAAAGTTACTTAAATCGGTTCAAAAGTACATTTTTTTTGTGTTAAAATGTTAAGTAAATTTTTGTTGGGAAAAACTTTATGACTAAAAAATTTTAATCGTAATCGTAAAAAATTAAATTTTTGTGTACGCAAAACCTTTTTTTCTTTTTTTTTTAAACGCCAATATTAAAAAATTAAAAATATTGCTGAAAAATTAAAAATATTGCAAAAATCAGCCGATCCCCAAATTATCAGAAAATTTTGAGTTCTAATTGGGCCCCCGGCTTTGACATGAAAGCTTTATGTCTTTGTCGTAACTTGCATATGTGTGTGCTCATAGTAAAACAAAAGCACAGCAAGAGAACTTGATAGTTCTAATCGACGCACATGGCGACATTATTGAATGTGACGTCATTAATAAGAGAGTCAGTTTAATTAGTCAAATGAATGACAAAGAAATTACAAATGGCTTCGGCTTAAGTTATTACATCAGGGTCGATGGCTGCAATACAGATAAAAGAAGAGAGCACGATAGGTTCAAAGTGAAATTGTTCGTAAGTTTCGTGTGCTCGTAATAGAAAAAAACACATCAGCGGCCCTGCTCTGTTTAATGTGTGAACCAAATTTTGGTTTAAATTTGAGCATTCAATTTATTTTTTTTTTATAAAATAAAAAACGTTATGTGACATTAAAACATTTCTCTCCGTTATGTGCATTGATCACATTAGAAAATTAATGCATAAAAAGAGTGCAACTGCAGTGTCAAGGCCGTTCTTGTGAAACCAGCAGTCGTGATTAGTTCATGTGTGACCAGCATCGAGGCAGGTCAAGTTTTATTCAAGTGAAAAATTAAAAGTGAAAAAGTGAAAGTGAAAATAATTTACTAGGAATAAAAATTGTGGATTCCAGTACAAAACATTCTAATACCGAGGAAGATATTATGAAGATTCACCGCTGTCTATTTTAACATAAGAAATATCTGGACAACCATCATGGTGCATTTATTGATATTCAATGACGGAAACCGAAACTGATCTGAGGACAAAAATTCATCTGTGTAACTTTAAAATATGTAAAAAGTAAAATCTGTAAGTAGTTTTGAAACATAATATTTTGATATAAATTAATATATTGTTTCGTTGTAAGACTTTGAAATGCTTCGACTTTAATTATACCTTAAGCTGAGGGATTTACGATGATCGCTCAAAATATTATATTCATTTGGGAATTTGTTTTTTTTTATTGAAAATGGGTCATTTTTTCTTTTTATTCGACCCATTTTCAATAAAAAAAAAACAACTAAAAAGTTTTCAAAATATTTTTTTGTTTTTGGCTACTACTATATTTTAAAGATTTGGTAAATTTGCCAATGGAAACGCTGCTCAAACCTGATACGGCTTTCTTGGACGATCTTTAAGATTATTTAATATTCTTTATTTTGACTTATTTTTTATTAATTTTAGATAAATTTTACATCATTTTTGTGCGATTTTTCTATTTTTCGATCCCGAGATTCTTCAAGTCAAAGAATTTTTTTAAATTTTCTTTAAATGTGGAAAAAGTTTTACTTTACCTTTCCTTGTAAGCCATCAAAAGTTTTGTGATAGAAATCATCAGGTATGCCCAGTAAATGACGCATGGAGCCCATGTGATCACCACTGAGTGAACCAGCGCCCAATACGATTTCCATGTCAGCATAATCTTTTGCTAAAATTAAACTCAACTCAAGTATTATACAAACTCACCATAATTCAAATATTAAACTCACCATACGTTGAATTTGGCGTTCTGACAAAAGCAAAAGCCTCTGCACCACCAGGTATTGTGTATGGACCACGTCCAGCAAAAATGTACTGCAACACATCCATTGGATTCATAAGACGCATATCATTTACTGTCGTATCATTCACCGAAAAGACCAAACCGTTCAACGTGACATGATCCTGCAAATTATAACCAACAGACAAGTCCTGCAGCACCGGTATATCAAACTCTTTCAGATTTTCACGTGGTCCTACACCAGACAACATCAACAACTGTGGTGAAGCTATGGTGCCTGCAGAGAGTATCACTTCCTTTCTTGCATACACCACATGCTTACGCTTATGCTTCATGAATTCCACACCAATAGCCATCTTCGAATGTGGGTCGATTAAAATTTTCGTAACCCATGATTTCATAGAAATATGTAAATTAGATCTTGATACTATGGGACGTATAAACGCTTTGCTCGTGCTACAACGCCGGCCATTACGTATATTGGCCTGTGAGCGGCTAAAGCCCATTAATTGCTCTCCATTGGGATCGGTTATATCATAGCCCATCTCACGACTGGACTTAAGGAAAGCTTTCAACAACTTTGACGTATAGTCTGTATAGTGCACATCAAGTGGTCCATTTCTTCCATGATATGGTGAGTTGCGCATCTCTTCGATGCCCATATTTTCCGACTTCTTGAAATATGGCAAAGTTTCGGCATAACTCCAACCTTCATTACCCAACGCTGCCCAATGGTCGTAGTCTTTGCGATGTCCACGTGTGTAGAGCATAAAATTTATAAGGCTTGTACCACCAACACCACGCCCTTTGGGCCAATTGCAAACACCACCTACAAGACCTTGACAGGCATTGGGTGTTGGATCTGCTTTGTAGCCCCAGTTATAACGCGTCATTTGGGTTAGCGCTGCTGTCAATGGTACATCGCTAATAAAAGTTTCTTGATCGCCTGCCTCAAGTAGTAGAACGGTGGCGTTGGCAATTTCACTGAGGCGATTGGCCACAACACAGCCACCTGAACCGGCACCTACTATAATGAAATCATATGCGGGCAGATAATTTATTGTGTCTGGCAGTTTTGTATTTAGTACTCTTGTTTCCCATTCTCGTGCCAAGTCAACAAGGGGTTGTGAATGGGCGGGATTAACGCAAGCAAGCAGCAGGGTAAGAAAAAGCAGGCAAGTTTTAATGCAGCAAGTCAGGAACATTTTGGTAACATGCTAATATGGCAGTGCGTCAGCTGAAAAGAAAGTAATTGTTAAAATCTTATATAAAAACTTAGGAAGGATCATCTAAAAATTAAAGTTTCTGAAACTGGTCACTTCAAAACTAAAGCCAAATCAAAACAAAAATAACAATACACAGCATTGCATAGTTTATTCAGTTACTCATATCTATTGACGTAAATCTTTTCATTATTAAGAATCTGCTAAAAGCATTTTTTTTTTCATTAAACAAGTAATTTTTGCACGACCTTCAATTACTAGCACCTGTTTGAGAAATTAAAAGTGTTCTAAATTTATTATTTAAGTACTCAAATCATTTGCAATATGTTAATTAAAGTTTGAGTAATATGGTACAATACCTTTAGTAAAAAAAGCAATGTCTCACGTTGTCGCAATAATACACCAGCTATTATCGCATACTGTCAATTAGGATGTTCCTAATTTCTAAATGCTTCATATTCGGTACTATTTTTTTCTCATTCGCATTGTTTAAGAAACCAAGCAAACGTTCTGTATTTGCTTAACGTAATTTACGATCCTTAGAAATTATGCCAGTCTACTAAAAGTTTTTTCAGTTTTGCTGCTATTGCTGTATAGAAGTGTCCTTATGATTCAAGGAGTCTTAAGGGGTCTTATCGCTGAATGCGATTTTTTTTTTTACATCGGAAATTTTTATTTACCAGTTTTGTTTTCTCTGAACAAAGTATTATATATTCTACACCTATGTACATTATTTGACAATTTTTACTTAAATAGCTTTCTGTGTTTTGCGTTTTGAAGCCTATGCTTCTATGGGATGTGCCACGCCCTCTTTTTGAAATACACAAAATTTTTACCTAATGCTAGACCGAACTATTTCTTATAATTTTGTAAAATTTGGTTACATTGCTTTAAATAATTATCTTAGTAAAGCATTTTAAAGTTTTCGTTTCTGAATAAAGTGCCACGTCCACTTGTAGAAATTCGACAAGTTCTTGTCCTTAACTTTTTCGAATCATTCCTACTGATTGTGTAAAGTTTGGTTCCATTACCTTAAATAATTCCCTCAGTATAGCATTTTTAAGTTTTTGCTTGTATGAGAGATGTCACGACCCCTTGTCAAAATTTGATTAAATCAGAGTTTATCCAGTATCAAATAATTCTTTCATTATAGCGTTTGAAATGTGTAATTTGAATGGACGGTAGTCATGTTTTTGCCAATTTTAAAATTTAACTCAAAATATCATTTACTAAGTTATCCTATAAAAGTTTAAGATTTGAGAAATAAAGTTGATATATACAGGGATATAAGGTATTTCGAAAATTGATTCTTTACTTTTTTATGAATTTAAAAAAAAAATACAGTGGAATTAATACAAGAAGAACAGCCCTAGAATGCTTTATTGTCCATTATACATTGTGTGAGGAGAACACAATATTCCCTCAGTATTGGGCTAAGCAAAATTATAGAAAATGAAAATGTAAATCTACTGGCAAATCAAAGTGCTCTCTCAAATGAACAACTCATGAAATCCTTATTGCAGTGTTTGTGGTGTTACCATGAATCCATATATTCTATGTGAGGCTACGTGGTCGCCACCCAAACCTAACCTAACCTAAGCTAATCTAACCTATGATAAGACTTATGCTGAAATTATTTGTGATTAATCGTCAATTAATAAAATATTATGTATAAAAAAATAAGTAAAATCATACACCTCAATGATAAACTCCTTTCGCCTTTTCAAGGACTGACACCTAAATTATAATGACACGTTTTCTGCCGGAAACAAGTTAACCATATCTTTAAAGTTAAATATAACAAAGCGAATTAAGTCTTTGACAACTTTCGTAAAAGCGAATGCTTAAGACAAGTTTTTCAATTCATGGACACCATCCTGGTCAATGAACAGCTTCAACTTGACCTTCATAAGTTGCATTTTTTTCTCCATAGCACAGTGCATGGTATTTATTGCTAAATGCAGCAACTTCAAGTTCAACAGCTCTGAAGACAAACTTGATGTAAATTATTATTGAAATTGTGCAATTATCTTCGAAAGAAGATCTCAGAGCGAATGCGAACAAAACAAAAACATCAAAACAAATTTAGGCAGCTGAAGAAGAGTCGTCCAAATGCAAAACCGGTTGAATTGGAATCAAAACAAAACAGAAAAATACAATGAAAACTGGTTCAGCTTATCAGCTGAATGTCAATATATTGCACAAAAACGCGTATCTGAAGTGGAACAATAAAAACAAAACAGATGCGCTCATAAAAAATCGAAAGGGTTGATGCGCTCGTTGTTCGTTACAAGATAAGTGACCTTGCTTTTATGCAAAATTATAAACTGATTTAAATAGATGGGGATTACATTCGATGTTAAAATTCACAAAAAATAAAAAAGAAAATATAAAAATTTTAGTGCTTTTAATTAAACAAAAAACAAAAACTAAAATTAATTTACTAAAGTGTTGCTGATTGAAAGCGTTTCATTTGAGCTGTCAATAATGCGCCATATTCAAGATAATATCAATATATCACATTTTAAAAAAGTGCTCGCTGCGAAGTCAATACCTTTTTTATGTTGCAAATGATTTGCAAAAAAAAGGGAAACATATTTCTTATATATTATTTTTTTATACTTCAATTATGCTTATTTTGTCCTAATATAATTTACGTCGTTTGAAAATATCTTACTCAACGTAGGTTAGGGCAAATTAGCACATTATTTGCCCAAACAATTTGCGAAAGTCTCAAATTCTAATTAGCAACTGAGAACAATTTGCTGCTTTTTATTCTATTTATGAACTTGTTACAAAACAAAAATTTCAAAAAAAAAACCATTAACGTCACAAACGTCTTACAGCATGTCATACATATTACATTTCTGTCAACAAACACAAAATAACAAAGTTTATTTGCTTTGAATTTTATCTTTAAAGTTCCGTATCGACTTAAGGGACTATGTATTGTTATAGAATTTTGCAAATTTAATATTTTTGTTAAGTACAATCTATAAAAAATATTTGTATAAAATCAGAACTTATTTTAATTTGGAAAAAAATTTGTTTTTCAAAAAACCCTTCGATTAATTTCTTGAATATCAATTACCTAGTTAATAACGAAATACTAATAATCTGAAATTTCAATTACAACCTAGTAACCGCAAAGTACTAACAAAAAAGATCAATCAGCAATGTGGCAATAGCTTGAAATATATTGAATTTTTGTTTTTAATAAAAAAATTAAAATTAAGTACTTTTAAAGATTACATTAAAATCAAAATAATATAAAAAAAGCATTACTGTATGACAAGGCATTACCCCTTAAAATTTTACATTAGGTGTGGTTAACCGCATATAAGATTTTAATTAACAGAAAGAGCTCTAAACTTTCTTATGTAAATAACGTAAATAGCTTCTACAGTTTTTACTACATTCACAAGCAGTAACTTTAACATTCATGTGATTTCATAAAGGGAATAAGTGCCAATAAGCTCTCATTTCAATAGTTCTTCTTACATATTTTTATCAGAAACTTGGCATGTTACTTCATTTGATAATTATTGGGATAGATTTTTCAAACAATTCGAATATAGAACGCTTTTCCATGCGACATTTAGGTGATGATAAAGAATTTCAGATCATCAGTTCAAAGTGATGTGATGTGATGATACAAAAAGAAGCAAATGAAACATAATTAAGTCCATACATCACAGCCACTTTTTCTCTTAGAGAGCATTGCAGGGAAAACAAATGTCCTATCCAAATAATACAGGAATCAATCAATTGATTTAGTAATTTTGTTGGAAAGAAGGTTTCCTTTATTCAGTTCATACCAATATATGTATAAAAAGTTCAAGCTTTAACATACCTCTACAATACACAGTTGAAATATTTTATTTCATCTCAAAAGCGGATGTAGATATTTTCAAGTTGCTATTTGTAATAACCATTTCGATACTATTGACCATTATCGATAGTTTCAGTCTGTTTTATTCGATTGCTTTATTCTTTACTTTTCGACGGTTTTCGATGCTAATCAAAAATGCTTTTTCGACATTATTTGATGTTTTTTGATCTTTTTGATGATTTTTGGAACTATTTAATAATTTGCAAGATCTTTTACTTTTCGATACTGTCAGTAAATTTCACTGTTTTGAAAAAAACTGAAAATCTGAATTCTCCTATTATCTAAGAACGCATTGCTTTTCAAAATTTAATTGTACCTAACGAAAGTACACGGCAATAAAAAAATATTCTTTATATCAAACTCAGAAGCGCCGTGGAAGGTAAAAGTGACTTAGTTATAAATTTTTTTAAAAAAATTAAAGGAAATTGTGACATCATAAAAACACTAAGATCACTCGGAATAGCAGCAAAATTCATACATAAGGCAATAGAGCCATAAAATGAAACGGCAGACTCGAAGACTAAAAAAAAATGGCCGCAGTAGGACTATGCGAACAAATGTCATCATAAAACAAGTGAGAGGACGATATCATGCGCAATCAGCCTGTTCTATAGCAAAGAATATGAAAATATCCTAAACTTCCAAGCAGCTTCTTATCAAGAATGATCTACGATTACAAATAAGCAAAAGCAATTACCTGTTACAAAAAGTAAGGAGCTACTTGACTGGTACGGTGGAGATAAAATAATCTTTTCGGATGAAAAACTGTTCTTCCTGCAAGTCAGTCACAACCAGCAGAATAAAGCTGTATACGCAAGAAATTTTGCGAATGCTCCAAAAGATGAATTAACTGCTGAGCGATATTGAAACGATTAAAACGTGACCAAAATCATGGTGTGGTGAGAAGTATTACAAAAAGGGAAAGTGCCGAAAAACTTTACCTGATTTCACCAAATCTCAAGACATTGGATTTTTGCGTATTGGGCCATATGCTAAATAAAGTAAGGTCAACAAAAGGCTTAACAATTGATTGGTTCAAGCAGCGTTTGACAAGGACTTGGGACGAAATGGAGCAGAAAATGGTGCGTTTCGCCTATGAATTGTTTTTCAAACATTTACGTCTTGTGATCAAAGAAAAGGGTGCTAGTTTCGAACTTCATCATTATTTTAAGATATTTAGGAATGTTGTTAAACGTTGGGAATAAATAAAATAATATATTGTAGACAAGTTTGGTTTTATAACACTTTGTTTTACTGACAGTTATTACTGGCCACACTGTATAACAGGTATCATTGATATTCAATTCCTTGCAATACTATTCGAAACATTACAACAACAGTATGTTTTACAATGCTTAAAATGTATAGATAGCTGCTTTAAGTCTACCCTTTTTATCGAATTATTTGTTCAAAATTATATAGTCTCTGGTAGGAGTTACGTATGAGATTGATTAAAAATGAGACTGCGTGATTGTGTTCTTGATTTCAGTTTAGTGCATTGGCAATTCGAATAAATTTTTGGAGTTTTATTTTGTTTTAAAAATGTGCTACAAAAAAGAACTTTTCATTATTTTTGCAGAATTTACAGTCATTTCAAGAACATATCACAATTAATATATAGACAACTAGGAGCATGAATAATCCTTGCTGCCTTTAAAAAAAAGTTAATCATTCATTACATTGTACTGAATTTCAATGTTTTGAATATAAAACTTTTAGAAATAATTTTGAGAATAATTTTATTTTCAAAAAAATTTACAGAATTTTCTTAAAAATTGGAATCACTGAGTCTCCCACGCTTACATCATATATCGTAAGTACCAACTGATCAAAAAAATGTTCGAGGTATTTATTGACCTACCATTTCAAATGCTATATAAAAAATATATGATATATCGATTTCGAAAATATATCTTATATTTCACCGTCACAAAACTCGTAAAATAAATCTGACAATGTGGTATAGTAAACATTTTTGGTATGTTGAGCTACTGGTAGCCAATCTGTAATCTTGAACTCGGTGTAGATGTTGCAGGACTTTAAAATATCATGAGATAAAAGCTATTGGAGTTGAAATGATAATTGAACTTGTTTATAATTCTATTGTGTAAAGAGTTTGCCAATTTTCACTTTTTTGATATTAGAATGTATATATTTTGCGAAATAGATCGGCTACACTTAAAAAATTGTACAAATTGGAACTTTTGTCATCTATTAAGCTTAACTTGAGAACCATTTTAGTCAATATTTTTGGTGCATGGGAACCGTTGTGGCAGCACAAAATCTAGATTTCAAAAGACTCTAAATTAAAATAGAGCTGAATTTTTGCACACTTTTAAAAAAGTTTTTTAAATCGTACAATTATGAAAACATAATTTAGTTTTTTCTATATGTGCTCCATAAGAAAAATTAAATACGTGAAAAAAAATTTGATCTATTTAAAATATACCTTATATAAACTCCCAATCAAATTTCACCTTTCAGCAATTAAACACAACAACAAGTCAGAATTTAATTATTTGCATTCAGTCGATTTTAATTTTCAAACGGCACACTTTCAGCACTTTGCACTAAATTATTAATTCATAGAGTTTCACACTTGACTTATAAGATATTGATTGCTTACAGGAGTCATAGCATTACGGATCCACTATTTCATTGAAAACTAAAAAATTCTACTCACACATTCACTTTGGATTTTAAAATATAATACTTAAGTATATTTGAATATTTAATTTCTTAAGTTAAAATTAAAAATTCTAAATGCATATGTTATGTTACACTTTTTGTTTTTATAATGCAAGTGGTTGACGTTTGCAAAGTATTTTATTTTAAGATTTATTTATTTATTTATTTTTTTAATGAAAGTAATTTAATAAATATTTATAAGTTTTGCAAATTATTTTTTCGAATATAACTTTTTTGATTTTATTCACATTAACAACTACTACTGTATCGCCTACGTGCGCTTCGCTTAAAGTCTCGTCTCATATTAATCTGAGCAGCACGCCGCATCATACAACAAACCTGAGCTGCGCCTGCGCGCTGATCAATCGAACGATTGCTGTTATTGGTTTGATTTGGTCTACATGTGACAAATCACAGAGCGTTAGCAATTTGTGTAATGTACTATTAATGATATGCTATTTTGTGTTTACACATCATGTTAATGAAATTGCGCAAAAAAATTTAAATAATAACTCTAAATAATTTGGTTTCTGTTTTGACAAGACTGTATGTAGAAGAGTCATCATTTTAATTTGCATTCAATATTAAATAGCCGCAGTTTTATATATCTTTTTAATTCTATGGACTTATAACAAATATCATTTTTAACTTAAATTTGTAAACTTAAGTTTTGAGGTCATCGTTTCAAACGAAAAAAATTACAGGACTAAGACTGAACCGGTAAGGTTTTTGATCTAACCAAAAACATCCCTCATTTTCATGTTCTGCAGAATTAAAATTAAAAATTACAAATATTTTCAATTAAAAACTAAAATACTCATACCAAGGAAAACGAATATTTTTGATGGAAAAAATTAAAATTAGACTTGAGCCTTAGTTCTTTTCAAAAAATTTTAATGAAATTTTGTTTTTAATGGGAAATCTAGGTTTTTTTTAGCTAGGAAAAACGAAACAGATGAGTAGGAACGAAGTCAAACTGTGTACAGTAGAGCCTCTGTAAGTCGAACTTGAAGGGAGACGACAAAAAATTCGAGCTATGGAGTTTTCGACTTCGACCTAAGCGAATTTCGTCAGGAAATGTTCGACTTGTAGAGGTTAAGATTTATTCCAACCAATTTTAAGTTGGAGAGGTGAAATAAACAAAATTCCTAATTAAAGAGGTATTAAACATTGATGTGCATTGCAGTAGGACTAAACTATTTCTGAAAATTTTTGAATCGACAATAATAAAGTAACTTCGCTAAAGTTCTAATGAAATTAGGTGTTATCGTCAGTCATAAATTAATTTATCATTTCATAGAGTTGGATTATTGTATAAGTAGGCTTTTACATTGTGTTCTAAGAAAAAATTATGTATATACATTGTCGGCATATTCTTTTTCTTCGAGCTATAGAGGTAATTCGTTTCAAATAATCGCGTTGTAAAGGTTATAAAATCAAACATTGCTATGTTCGAGATGCAGAGGTCAAATTATTTTCATCAAATAATTTTGTATCAAATAATTATTTTTTCGAGTTATAGAGGGAATATATGTATGTACTGAATTTATTTGTAGGGACTCACTAATTATTTCGACTTTTAGGGGGATCAGACTTCAAGCAATGGAGGTTTTGTGGCTTGAAGGAAACACAACACTTTTTAAAGTATGGGAGGTTTTCGAATTATCGAGGTTCGACTTAAAGAGGTTTCACGGTATATTAATTTTTTTTTTAATTGTCTAACCAATCAAACTAAATAAATTTGATTAAAATTGATCCAGTAATTTTTGCGTGATGCGCGAACATCAAAATATAGAAGACTTAACTAAAAAAGTGCAAAAGTTATTACTAAATATTGCGATTTATATTTTTTTATCATATTTTTTTTACGAACAATTCGTGGAACCATTTACCAAAAATATTTTTCACACAAAGTCATTAAATCAACAATTTATTTAAACTTAATGTTTAATTATCGCCTGATTGATTGTTTGAATTTGCGAACAATTTATAATATTATTAACTAAAGCATGTGAAATTCATCAGAAAAAAGTCAACAAATTGTTTGTGATTTTTGGCTTCCGGAATTGGTATGCAAATAAGCCATAATATTAATAAATAAAACGCATAGTGAGAAATTGACAAATGGAGCAACACGCGTGGACATTTAACCGCTGTAGCATAAAACCGTTGAAACCACTAATTGATAGAAATTCGCAGACAAAAAAGTTGATGGGTAGTCAGACAAAATTCCATGGTCAATGTCATGATAAATGTGGAGAAAAAATTGCTTACACAGTGACATGAAGCTTAAATGTTTGTATGTTGCCAAGCGCTTACGGGTGGAGTAAATAAACAAACATGAAAGTGTGAAGAGTGCGCGCATCGTTTAAAATACAAATGGGTCAATAAACCTTATGCTCGGTCGGGTGTAAATATTGCTTTATTTTGACTTACAGAAAAAAAAACGTACAATTAGGTCATTCAATATGATATCCGCTTAGTTGTTGGTATTTTTTTAAGCCTAATTTTAACTATTTCATTTATTTTTTTTGTTAATTAAATGAATTTACATAAAAATTCAATTTTCATTCTTCACATTAGTGCTTTCACAATTGCTTGATTGAATGTGACCTTGATGCTACCCACAATTTTTGCAAAAACCCGAAAACTACAAATCATCACAAAAAAATGTTTGAATATTTTAAGAAAATATGTTACTAACATTATTGGGTCTCTTTCTTTTTGTCTTTTGTTTATGCATTTGGTTTGTCCCATTAAAAACGCACCTTTCTTGTATTTAAATTCGTATTGAATTTTTTTTACTTCATTGTTGGTTTTTCAGCCTTTTGTGGCGCCAAGCAATGAAACGATTAATAGGTTTATGGAAAATTCCAGAGTTCATAAAATATTTTCTAAGAAACCACTTGTGAAATAAATTGATTTAGTTTGCATTATTTAAATTAAGGTACTAATAGCGAGTGAAGGAAAAAGAAAACGTTTTTAAAGTATTATTTTTTTTTTCTTCTTGCTAAGTATAAAATTTATTTTTAGAGCTACATTTTTTTGCATATGATAACTGAGAATCAATATCTATTATATAAAAAAAAAACTTTTTTTTTAATTATAATTTTTTTTTGTCTAGTATAAAGGGCGTTGAAGTTGACGTAAAGATCGTCAAAAAAAGTTGATTGCCAAATCTGGGCAATTGATGGAGCCTCTCCATTGCATCTAAAAAAAAAAGATCAAATGGCATTTTAATATAGAAATATTTAGTTGTGCTTCCCCCCACCAAAATTGGAAGTAAATTATTTTTTCGAAAAATGGTGCGCATTCAAAAAAAATATGTTTGAAATACCGCCTTATTTTTGCGCGCTTTTAAGTTTCTGAACTGGAAAAGAAAAAGAAAAAGTCACCAGATCCGTGGAGGATGCGAGATGAGCCGAGCTCTATTACATTTGGATAAAAAGTTTTTGAGCTTGAATTGTAATTTTGAGAAATCTGCGCTTAAAGAATAATGTGACAAGAAATTTACGCGGTGCCGTCAAAACTTGACTACACAAAAATCAGTATAACTTTTTTATTTTGAATTTTGACCTTATATTTTAAATACAAATTATCAGATTAATAGACCCTTCTATGAAAAAAAAAATAAAAAAAATTTTAACTAATAGTAGGGGAGGGTGGGGCTAAGCCGGACGTGGGGCTAAACCGCACTGTCGCGATTATTCAAAAACTACTTTGGATATCGGAACGGCCATATGAACGCAGCCTGTTATAAGCTACTTACTTCATAAGATATCGATGTCAGAACCCGATTCAGATGCAGATTTTGAATGAATTTCATTATTTTTCGATTTTCCGTTAAGTTTTCGTTGAAAAAAAAAAAAATATTTTAATTTTTCTATCCAAAATTTTTTTGATCATCATTTTGCGTTTATCACTTAAAATCAACATTTTTCTATCAAATACATTATTTTCTTGTATGAAACCCATCGAAATACATCAATAAAGATTCAAAATAATTTTAAACATAACGTGCCTTCATGTTTGTTATTCATTTTGGTTTTGGCGCATCCGTCCGGATTAGCCCCACCCCCCGTCTGGTTAAGCCCCACCATTTTTGGCTTTTCGATTTCGAGGTTGACATACTCTGAGTGAGCTCACGCCAAACTGAATACATATTAAACCATCAAACGATATGCGATTTGTAGCTAAAGGATGTAGCTTTCGAATGATATATAACACCCCAGGTCTCGAATAATTTTTTTAACTTATTTTCGCAAAAAGACAAAAAGTATCACGTCTAGCCCCACCTTCCCCTACCTTAAAATTGAACTGAAGTTCATTAAGTGCGCTAAGGAAAATTTATAAAACTTATCATATTGCCTACACCGCCCTCTATGAGAGAATGTCATTAAGCAATGGTGAACTTATTCAGCTTCCTTGGTGATTTATCCTAAATTCAATAACTTGATGAAAAAGAAAACACTATTTTTCGACATTTTTGACATTACTCAACATTTATCGATTTTTACGATATTATTCAACATTTTTCGAAATACAGTGGTGCAATTTTCATGAACGTTTGCCATATTAAAAATTTGTTATATCGAACATTTATTTTTTCGCCATCTAAAAGTACACTCAAAAAAATTTATCTAAGTTATCGCGTTGGTTAAAAGCGCCCTCTGTTTAAGAATGTTAGCATTGATGTTAAAACTTTTTTGGAATCTCACTAAGATAAAGGCAAATGGACTGCAGAATTTTGATTAATAACAGTTTAATGGTGCGGTTTCCCAAATATTGTAATTTAAAGAAAATAAAAACACTTTTTGGAATTATTCGACTTTAATCATGACTTTTTAACATATGTGATTTTTCGAAATTTTTTGGCTTTTTCAACTTTTTTGACTTTTTCGACTTTTATCGACTTTTTCGACGATAAGCCAACAATAAAAAAGCTACGTTGCTACTTGTTTCTAAGTAAGGCTTTTAAGGAATTTCCACTATCATTATAATTTTGTCACAGAAATAAAATTGATTCAATTATTATGTCGTCATATTGTTAGCAAGTCCTCAAATCCACTTAACAATATTCAAAAATAATTTAATTTATTCATACATTCAGTCGCTCATTCATTTGTTTATTCTTTTCTTCTATTATGCTCTGCGCATAATTTGATAGAATTACATTCATTTCATAAAGACTTGCCCAATTGTAATATCAATTCAATTTTAACAAACTTTATTGGTTTCAACAGTATGGCTTTCAATGGTTTGTGCTATAAGTTAATTTACATCATTTAATGCAATTTAATATACTTAAATCGTTTGTGCCAAATTTTAACTTTAAATAAAGACTTTTTTGATTTTTAGTTTATTTATTTACAAAGATACATAACCTACAAACGCATGTATATTTTTATTTATTTTAATATGAGAAATTGAATTACTATGACAAATGCTATTTCTTTTGACGCTGATAAAAATTTGTATACTAATATTTTCTGCTATCGATATCACAGAGGTATATGCCCAGCAGATTTTGTTCATCGATATTAATCTTAACTTTTATGTACCTCATAGGTTTTCTATCGCTTTCAAATATATGATTTTTAATACAGCTACATATGTCATAGCAAAAGTAGTGTATGATTCTTGGCATTACCAAGTATATAAACTTTTTATCGATTAAAAAAAATTTTAAAGATCTGGCTGACCGAGTATCGAACTCACGCGCTATGAGTTATGAGCTCACAACCCTAACCAATTGACCATGCTATTGTAATTCGGATATCTATTTCACACTATGTTATTCATCGTTATGATTTTGATAATTTGTTAATTAATTACATCTTCGCATACCTCATCGTGCATGTTTTCTCCATCTAAGTATAATATATAAAATCAATGATTACAAAAGGAAAAAAGGTAATGCATGGTCCCAAAAACTGCTGGGTTACATTGAGAAATTTATTTATACTTATAATCGTATTTTTTTTATCAATGTGAATATTTTTTACATCAACAATTGAAACTGTTGATTAAAGTAAAAAAAGGTCGAAAAAATTAAAAGACCAAAATATCTCAAATATTATTATAAAAAAAAAAATTTAATTCTCATTTCTGAATTCAACGGGAAAATGTACATAAGACACATCAAAGGTACATAAGCAAAAAATTGTCGAAAAAATTAGTATATTCAGAAAATCTGGGATTTGGATTCATTCATTCAATCGCTCCTAACGTCATTTTATGGTCGATTTTATTCTGGTATGTCCTAATTTTTGCGTAAACTCATCAGCTCTACGTACACTGAGTAAAATAATTTTTTATTTAATTTCTAGTTTTTTTTGTAGCCACAGAATCAAATATAAAATTTGATTTTTTTTTTTAAATCTGAAATGTTTTGATCGATATCTTTTGAACCGCTAATTCAATGAAATACGTTATTATACATGTTTAATTGCTATTTTATTATTTTTAATTCGACACCAAGAACGATGGCATTTTTAGCTCAAGATATGAATTTTAATCTGAAAGAAGGTCGAAAAAATTAAAAAACCACAATGTCTCGAAAACTATACCATTCAAAAAATTTTTTTTCATTTTCGAACTCTACAGGATAAAGTATGTACATAAGAAAAGTAACCTCTTATCAATGGAACATTTTTAGTATAAACTAGTGTAATTTATTGAAGGATTCCAGTTATTACAGCGATATTTTGTTGTGCGGAATTGGAAACGGAACTTTTGTTTTCTTTAAGAAGTCATACTTACGTATTTTCTTTCGGCCGATTTTCTGAAAACTCTTCAATAGATTTCTAGAAATACATTTCTAATCAATCACCTCTTCAAAACCATATTTCTCGTAGTATCCGAATTTTTACTTTAAGATCCAGAAACTTTTTTTAAAAAAAAATTTTCTTAAATATAGATTTTCAAGCTTTTTATAAGTCCAATAAAAAAAAGTTAACCTGAAACTTCGTAGTAAATCATAACAATGCTTTTTATTAATTTTTAAAATGTTTCTTTATTTATTTGATTTAATGTGCACAAAATGATTTCATAATACAAAACTTTTCATATGTAAGAAAATGACATTGGTAATTAAATACAGAAAGAAAATTAAAATTTACTTTTTAATAAAGTTGGTAAAACGCAAGGTTTTCAACCATATAATCACTTTTTATTTCCATTAAAATACTAACATTTAAATTTAAGAAAAAAAAAAAAACTTTTTCAATTTCAAGCCTAAGAAAACTTATGTTTAGGAAAAGCTACAGTAGTGGCTACGATAATGTTTTTTTTATGAACTGAAACTTAGTAGTTTGATGTTTTTTTCTTCTCTAAATATTATATAATAATATTACGTATATGTTTATGCATGTGTGTATATGTATATGTAGTTTTATGCGTTTAATACTAAAATTAATTTTTATACATAATCTTTTTAATTTTATTGTTAAACATTTAATTGCTTTTTAGACTGTTGCTATTTATATTTCAAGAACTATTTATATAACATTCTTTAATAATACAATTTCTAAAGTCACACGATTTACTGCATTTTATATCTACTTGGCATACAATTTGTTAAAAGAGTTTATTAAATAGTTGGTATGTGAATTTTATTGAAATGTAAAATTTTATAGATTTACTGAGTAAAATAAATTTTATTTTTTTTTTTTTGTTTTTCGAATATTTAGTATTTCTTTTTTTTAAATTTCTCATGTTTTGAAGCAATTTATATATAAAAAAATTAAAAATACCAGCTAATGTTGTGAATTGTATTAAATTAAACTATAATATTAAATCTTCCGCTCAGTGCTTTTTTCTATTTAAATAAAATTTTTATATATAAATTTAATAATCAAATTTATAGTTTTATTTTTTTTAAATATAAATTAATAATTGTAACGAATAATATGCGAACCAGTTACCTAAAAACCAGTTATTTGAAATAGAGTCAAGAGTTGCTCATCATTTGAGATCATCTGCTTGTGATTTTTCAAAAATAAATATTGATTTGACATACAATTTTCAACGTTTTCTAATTAAATAATTTTTCTTTTTGTTAATGCCAATGTATTTTAAATATAACGAAAAAATTACTTTATTTTATTTCTCTTAGCAAATTAATACAATTAAGGTCGTTATTTTAAAGAATAAAACTAAACAAAGGAAAATTATTTAAAATCCAAAAACAGTCCTTTTTGGACATGAAAAAAAAACTAAAAATTTATTATTTAGCATGGAATTTTTCGAAATCGAATAATATATATAAATAAAAAATTTATAAAACGTTAAATTTAATATCATAGCACACCCTGTATCTAAGCATAATATATTGCATTGTAGTTTTTCTTTAACTTTTTAGGGATATGAATGTCGTATACTTTAGTATATATTTTTTTTAAAGTAACCTATTCAAAGTAACAAACAAATTAGTTATTGAAACAATTAAAAAGAATGTAATCAAATCAAATTAAAATGGAATAAATTCGTCAGCCTGCATTTATGAGAGCGATCACGGTCTTGACAGGGCGAAGCAAAATAAAAACTTCGCTCTCTCCCTCTACTTCTCTGTTAGACTTCATTATTTTTCATTTTTCTAGTGATTTCTATTTCTGCTGTGTAGTTCTGAAAAGTTTCTATACAAGTTAAAGCC
This sequence comes from Tricholauxania praeusta, assembly GCA_949775025.1. Classification (NCBI taxonomy): domain Eukaryota; kingdom Metazoa; phylum Arthropoda; class Insecta; order Diptera; family Lauxaniidae; genus Tricholauxania; species Tricholauxania praeusta. The sequence goes on from OX459029.1 coordinate 158,874,023, forward strand.
TTATCTTATGAGGAAACGGCCCAACTTTGGCTCATATTGTATGTTTTAAAATAATTACAGATTTCTCCGAATAAAGCTCAAAAGATTTTCGTTTAGTTTTCGTTTTTATTCAATTTTTTTTTTTTCAGTTTTGATTTAATTTTTTGAGCAGCTTTCTGTATCTTCAAAAATGCTACAAAATTTGTGTCTACTGATATAAAGGTAAGACAGTATTAAGGTATAGCTTCCAATTTTATTTAAGCTACTTTAAAACGACTTTCTTGAAGAGAGAAATTTCGAGACCGCAAGAAAACCATGAGCAATGTGTAAGCACAAGTAAGACAAACAAAACTTTAAGGACATAGCTCCATTATAACTTGCAGAGCAAAATAAAACTGGGCCATGAAAATCTGCTTTCGGCAACTTAGAATATATAACGCATCGTTTTCCAATAGCAGCTTTAGAGTAGGAAAACAGAGAGTGGCATTAGATATTTTTTTAGCTAAAATTTTTTCCTGTCATACTGTAAGTTGGTCGTCAGAAAAAGCTTTAGGAAGTTCGCTATGTCGTTGCCACAACAATTTTCTTTTGTCATTCACAAGAGCTTTCTAAAAATTCTTGCAAGAAAGCATTTTAAGCTTTAAGACTCAGTTGCGAACTTACGCTTTGAAAAATACGAAAGACTTCTCAACACATATTTGTGTTTGGGCAATAATATTCTGGGAGCAGAAATACTTTTACCCAATCGCCTTTTTAGTATGCTCTTGGCAGTGCTGAACTTAAAAACTTTATTATTATCTACCATTAGTCTTTTGTGCTTTGATTTTGTGTTGTTTGCTCTATAAATTTCACAATCTAGGCGCTTAGATTTAGACCCAGCAGTACCGAAAAACAAAAAAAAATTAATAATAAACTAAATTATTAATAAAGCGTCTTCAATTGATAAGTTTCTAATAAAAAAAAATTTGGGCAAAGGCAGCTTTTGTTTTAAATAAAAATGTTAGCTTACTTATAATTCACATAAAAGTTTTTAAATATACTGAAAGTCTTAGCCCTATTTCTTGTTCAAAAGTTACGAATTTTCTTAAAGTTGACAATACATATTTCAAAATTAAGAAACAATTCACATATACAATTTTTCATGTAAATTAAGCTGGCACAAAATCAAAAGTTTTACCAAAAAGTATGCAACAAACGGCCGCTTATACTAAAAAGTAGTATTCGCAAAGAAGTTTTACTTTTTGGCACAATACGTTCCAAACTCCGCATATCATTCATTCTTTATATCTACTTCTTTGCCACTGCTTGGGATGAGCCTATAAATATGCTTGTTTTTTTTTTCTTTTTTTGAATTAAATAGATTAGCAAAAAGCTTTTGGTTATAGCGTTGAGAAGTTAAAAGCAAAAAGCTGTTTAATGTTAGCAACATATTGATTGCAGCTTATCAGCAACATGTTGATAACTAGCATAGAAAGGAAATACTTAAATTAATATGTTAAGACTACACAATCTAAATTTTCTCTGTCTTTTGTTGCTGTTGCTGCTGCTGCTGCTGTTGTGTTTTTTGTTGACTCTTTTGCTGCTGCATATTTTCACGAAAATGTCGATTTTCTGGATTTGCCAGAACTGACTGTATAAATTCTGATGTCTCCAATTGCAGTTGTGCCAAACGTCGTTGCAACATTTGATTGCGTTTCACTAATTTTATGGTTTTAATAGCAATAGCCAAGAGACCTTCAGTATTTTTAATTTCACATAGCTCAGAATAAGTGTTGCTCTTGCCGCTACTGCTGCTGCTGCTGCTCTTGCTGCTGACAATCAGTTCATCAGCATTGTTGCTATGTCGTATGACGCTTGTGGTATGCAGCATTTGTTGCTTATCTCTAATTGCAGGTGCATTGAATACTGTTTGCTGATGATGAGAATGTTGAGAATGATGTTGTTGTTGTTGTGTGTAATGATGTTGCAAACGCATATTCTCATCGTCGCTGATCATGTCTTCTTCATCGCTTACAATGGAATGTTCATCATCGTCTGTTAACATATCGTTAGAGAGTGGACTATCACTGCAACTGCTGCGTGTATTCTCTTCATTGCTGTTGTTGCTGTTAATGCTGCTGCTGCTGTTACTGCTGGTGGTTATATTAGCACTATTAATACTACTATTACTTCTACTACTGTTGTTGCTGTTGCTATTATTGTTAAGAACTAAATTTAATGTTGCTGTTGCTGATGATGATGATGATGTCACTAAATTATCGGAGATTTGTTGCTGTTGCAGTCTTTCGTTGCTGTTGTTGCTGTTACGTGCTAACGCTGTCAGCGCTAACGGTGGTGACAGCAACATTAAGTCGCTACTTTCATTGCTGCTGCTGTTTGAGGCAGTTGAAGTTGCACGCATGCGCAACGTTGGATTGAACGCTCCTTTGGCAACTGCAATGAAAAGAGAGAGAAACAAATTAAATATGGGTTTAACGACTTTTTTTTATAAATTTTTTATTTATATTTTAATTTATCGTATATTAGCCAAAGTGGGTTTTTTCAAAGCTATAATTCTGAGAATTCCCATGTGCTACAAAGTTTTTACAAAACTGTACAAGTCTTGCTATTTAAACCAAGTAAACTTTTTTAAATATTTTTTTATTTTTTTATCGCACTTGAGTGGGAATTTCCTAGTTTTGTATTTTCCCCGTAGCCATTTCTAAGAGTGAATAGTGAATTTTCAAACTGAAAAAAAAATTTATTTTTTTTTTCTTAGGAAATTCACAAAATGAATTCGATTAACTTCGATTTTTCCTTTTAATTTAGCACCTGCAACCTCGGCAAATTAAAATTCAATCCAAAACGTATGCTGTGGAAACGCACCTAGCAAGTTCGTTATCTTTTAACGATACACTGTAAACATTCCGCTCGCCAATGTGATGCAATACTAAGTTTTATTTTTTTGTCTTAACTTTTCTTGTTAAATGTAGGTACTGCAAACAAAGGTGTAGAAAACTTTCCATGCGATAAATAAATAAACACACTATATATAAAAAAAGTTTTAAGTTTCACAAATAAAAAGCAGTTACCAAGAGCTGCTCCAGTGCAAAGTCGATATTCATTTTATGAAGAAGTTGACAATTTGGCTGCGTGTGCTGATAATTGTTTGCGCAAGTGTTACTGAGATAAAAAGATTTATGCAAGTGTGTATTTAGAGAAACCAAAACACACATGCCTTAATATGAATAAATTCATTTTTATATTAAATAAAAACCATGACCATAGACAATATGATTTTATGCAATAAAATTTTCCTAAATGTGTAACGTGTTATTTGCTGTGCTAAAGAAATTTTTCAAAAAAAATCAGAAGGGTTAATTTTGGCTTCAGCGATTGTTGTAAAGTCTATAAGCCTTATAAATATAAGGCAAAATTATAACAAAGTAAAAATTTTACTAAGAAATATGAAAGCCAGAGATTACATTGGATTTAAATGTTCATACGATTGTCACTGGTATTGTTGCTTCACCAATTCGAGGGTTTATAGAGATTTATGAAGAATTTGAATTTATAATAATCTCCATGCTTATGTGATTTGGGCGCTGCTATGTTAAGTTCAATGTAAATAACACTGAGGATATGTTTTTCAAACATTATCCCACACTCAAGTATGTTTAACAATAGTTTTAAGAAAAAGTATACTCGCATGATTAACTTTTATTTCAATAGTCTTCCCTTTTATGCGCTTTTGGAGCTGATATCTTGATTTCGATAAAAGTTAAGTTACATGTTACTTAAGATTTGTTAAACACACTAACTTAGTTTTTAATAAAATTAATTTTTTGTTAATGGCTGCCTTGCCATTACTTATTGGAATCGATTAAGAGAAAAATAGAGACGTATGAGTAACATTAATTTATGTCACTAAATTTCATTTTTGTGAGGCTTAAGCACAAGATCGTTACAAATAGATGCACATGTTATGTCATCATTATACTTTATTAAAGCGAGTTTTATAGTAAATAAAGATTTTGAATTGTTTCATTGTCATTTCTTAGTGAAAGCGACTAAAAAGAGATAGTGATGTATGAGTAAAGCTTATTTGTGATAATGTCAATTTTTGGGAGATTTAAGTGCAGACTACGGGTATCGCTAGTTTGATGCAATTTAAGCTACAAGTTTTTTGAAACTTATCCTTCATTTGAGCATTTCTATAATAAAATTAAGATTTTTTGTATGGCGCGCATTGGCATTTAAATTAGTTAATATTAATATTGAAAACGATAAGCATTTTCTAGTTTATGTGAGGGTGTTACCAAACATAAAATGCAGGAAAATGGTGCTAAAAGTATTTTCTATTTATAGCAACACACATTTTTTTCTTTTTTATTCTTTTAAAAAAACTCCCCTACACCTTAACTTGAAAAAAAAAATATTATTTAATGGAATACCGAATCGATATAAATAAATTCCAAAACAAAACAATAAACAACACGGAAGTTGTGATACGAGGAAAAATAAACGCAACGCTTGTCATCCAACTAGAACATATGTATGTATGTATGTCTGCATCTCCCCAATACATGTCTATTGCCAAAGCACATTGCGTTGCCAACAATCATAAACTTTCTACTGTTGTTGTTGTTGATAGTGATGAAAAAGCGTGTCACGTTTTTACTCATGCTTCAAACTTTGTTTGTGTTCAGCTACTACGAAGAATATGATATTTTAAAACGTTGAATGGCGGCATAATATGCGCATACCACATTTCATAAGTAATGTGGCAGTGGTAAAATGTAAGCAAAACATGTGCGAAACTAACACATGTTCAGGTTGGCATTTAAATTACAATACGTTTGTGTGTGTATATTTTTGCGAGTGGTTTTGCCCGATCAATTGAATCACGATACGACACGACATGACCTACCACGATTTTGTTTCACGTAACTTTGACTTAAGTACTGAATGAGGTTTTTCTTCAGTTGAAAAGATATTACATACACATTTTTTTATATTTATAGTTTCGTTATAAAACAGCAATGTTCTTAAAAAATTTTCCGTTATTAAGGAGAATTTGCTTAAGCGGTTTTTTTGACTAAGTGCAAAGCGGCCATAAATAAAATGTTTATTTTATTCTTAATCACAAGCAAATGAAGAAATATACTCCAGATATATGAGCTGTAACTTGAATCGAACTGGAGATATCAGCGCTAAATGTTCATTCAACTTACGTATATTTTGATTTAAAATTTCGCACATATTACATTACAAACTGAGTACATGCAATCAAGCAAATAGTAATGACTTAGATATGTCAACTATAAGTTAGGGGATATCAGTACGTAAAGTACTTAACATAGAACTAAAAATTAAAAGTTACTCATGCAACCCATTTGTTTTTTTTTTTAATGTTTCACACTTTATACTTACCACTTCAATGATTCAAAACAATGCAGCCACATGTTAAATATGAATTTCCTCGCAAAGTATTTTCAAGTGAAAAATAATGCCAAGGTATTCAAACTCTTAGTTGAATCGAACGTAAGACAACAGCACTTAAAATGTAAGTAACTTTTCTTTCTGATATCTGAAAGTTACGCATACGTCTTGCTAAACCAACAAATTGGAAGCAAATGATTTATATGAATTTATTTCATCAATTGGGACTTAGCAGATCTGTTAAATGTTATTTGTAGAATCATAATTAAAAAAAAATAATTTAAGTGATAAGTTCAGCTTATGCATATAATGTTTAAAAAGTAATGTGGAAAACACAATTTAATGTATGAATGCCAACAATACCTTAGCTTATCAATTTTATGTTTCTCAAATAAAAATATATCAAGACGATCTGGAAGAATTGATTTTAATTATAAATGGCAATACGGCCATATAATAAAACTTGCCCTTAATATGGTGTAACTTCAATTGAAGTATAATGTTTAAATATGAGAACTCAAATAGATCGAACTCAAGATATCAGCGCATAAGTTTTGCATAGCTGAAATTATTATTATTGCTCATACGTCTAGTTATCCAAATTTGTTTGATGAAATACATTATCCGTCAATAAACTTATGGGCATTTCTTCGGATGAAAATTAAAGATTTTTCAACTTTAAATAATAGCAAATACGAAAATCTATATCATATTCATGGCTTTTACAATAAAAGTAGCAAACAAATGTTTCTTAAAATTTTGATACACCAACAACATTTTATTTAATGATTGTTATAGACAACGAGCACAGCGGCCACTTATGGAACCTAAGATTATTGTAAAGCACTATTAAGTGATATATAACGCTGAAGACATATGGACTATAAGTGATATCAAGGCTTTAAAGTTACTGAAGATTCTGTTTATAAGAAGTTACTTATATTTATTTGTAGCCAAATGAAAATATATTTCAAAAAATTTTGACAACAAATCAAGATATTACACCACTAAGTCTCAACATGCATTAAATGTTAAATTTTATATTTAAGCATGGTAAATGATACAAAGACTTTCCAAGCGCACTTAAACTAAGCAGCCATATAAACATATGAAAACATATTTTTACTAAAACTATTTTTAGTTAAAAAAGTTATTATAACAAGTTAACAAAAAAGAAAATTAAATGAGAAAGCATTATTATATGTTACTCATACGTCTTGCATGAAAAAAAAAAAACGAAACAAAAAATCAATATCCTAATGACTAACGTCAGTTATCTCAACAAAAAAAAATAATAACAAACAAATATTGCACATTTATGAGTAAATGTAACCATATGGTGCAAAAAATAACCTATTAATTTTTTACTTAACACGTCTCGACATATTGTTAAGTTTTCACCCCTGCTCCAATATTTTTTTTCCTTTCAATTTTAATCACACGCGCGCCTAACTGTTGTCTTCGCACTCTGTAACACGTTGAGCTCCACTTATTTATTTTGCTGGTAATCCAATCTAAAAATGTGATGTAAATATTGTGGTACAATGGCGTTGTGTAGGGTGATACAAAAACATTTACCCCTAGATACCATTTATGGTTGCCGCCGCCGCCTGTGTGATTACTCCTTTATTAATGTGTGTCTGTTGGTTGTTAATTTTAATTAATTTTTTTTTTTGCCTCTTGAGAACTGTGCCAAGAGAGAAATAAAAATAAAACATTTTTTTTTATTTTATTTTTAATGAGTTTTACTTGTGGTTAGTCATCCGTATAAAGTCTAGTTGATGTAATTATAAAAAATGTATGCCACTTATCTGCATAATTAAAGTGTTGCACTGCTAATTAACACAAATGAATAACGTGTCATTAATTTGCGCGCTTTTTGATTTGAGCGAAATCTATTTATTCTGATGATTTATGTTGGCTTTATAGGTCATACATATGTATGTGCGAATTTTTGCGGTTGTAACAATATTTCTAGATACGTATGTCATATAAATTATGAATTACTTTAATATTTATTCAGTAAATAGTTTTTTTTTTCAGTGGTGTAAGATCGATGTTTTTAGGTTGAGAAAAAATTTTGCATAAAAGTATTTTGTGTTTGATTTATTTATCGTTCCATGCCCACTCGGCATGAAATGTTTCTGAAACCTTTCAGAAACCTTTTATATGAAACCTTACATTTTTCTAAAACGTTTCTGAAAAGTTTCAGTTTTACTTCGGAAAGCTTTCTGCAATGTTTCAATGTCCACTTTTTTGCTTTCATTTGAAACGTTACTGAGACGTTGCAAAAACCTTTCAACAGGGGAAAAAGAAAAAAACAATTACTGTGTCATGGGGAAAAATTTTATTCTAATTCCAATTGTCGAGCAGATACCACATAAATTTCCAGCGAAAAAAAAATTACCAAACATTACAAAAACACCCAACTATGGGAATTCTGTTAAAATGACAATTCAGAATGATAGCAAACGAAACATTACATTTGAATAACATCAGAAAGATTTCGGTAACATTTCATTTGCAACGTTTCAAATGAAGGATTTATGCAACGTAACGAAATATTTCTGAATCTTTCTGAAACGTTACATGCCGACTGGGTGAATACCGGGATAGTTTATTTGATTTTTTTCATTCTAAATAATATTGTTGTTTAAGTTTAAAAAAGTTTTGAAGACAGATAATATTATGTCATACAATAAAGGAACATGTGTTTTGGTCATTGGTGCAATTTTCCTTCAAATGGGATTTAACTTTGCCACTTTACTCATTCAGGAAGTGGGTGCAACTCCTAAAACTATTCACCTCTAACTAGCTGAAGTTATAATTAGAAATAGCAGCAAAACGGCTTTCTAAGGCTGCATTACTCAACTCATTCTAATCTGTGAAATATAATGTTTTAGCATAATACGAATTAATTTCATTACTTAAGTTTTTCGAAGCAACGTGGCCATTTGCATGAAATCACCCGTACATAATCGAAGTTCAATTACTTTCACTGCATTTCTATAGTTGCAGCAACGATATCCATTCACAAGCAAATAAGTTTATTAATAACTTTGAGTAAACAAAGCCACTGACTTTCCGAGGCACATTGTTAACAGTATGAAAATTGCATCGTATGCATACATCGATTTTTAATAAACAATTGAATAATATTGTCTTTTGTTTTGCACTTTACTGAAATTGTGTTAAATATTTCTTGAAAATCGTGGTAGTAAAATGTAAGCCTTAGCTGTATTTGATTAGTTTATTTGAATTGCCTTTATGACTTGTTGACTTTTGATATTTTATTTTGACTATTTCACTCCAGTTGACTTAAATTGTTTGAACAGTCATACAATGTTGCACATTGTAGAGTTATTACAACAGTTGAAGTGCAATCTAAATTACTGAAATTGACAAAGTTCCACATCAAGTGATTTAACTGTCAGAGCTTTATTTACAAGTTATATATCAAAACTTGCTCGAAAATTTTAAATTTAAGCAAACTTGTGACACGCGTTGTAATGACGCAATAAAATTGTATTCTATACCTCGAAAGTTGTACTAATCACATTTGCCAACAGTCTAGAATGACAACGAAAATGCTTACATTTCGTAGATATAAATAAATTGAAAAGCAATTTCATTTTTTCAATTTCATTTCCACTAGCACCCAGACCTCCTCTAGTTGAAAAAAAAAACTACAAAATTTCTAAATAGAAAATTACATTTTTAATTAATGCCGGCATGCTTACATCGAAATTTAGCAGAACAAGCTGACAGGCAGGCTTATTGCTACTTTCACATTCAAAATGTGTTATAGGGGAAGTGGGGTGCGGTTGACTTTCCAAGCCCCTAACATTTGTAGCAACACGTGCGCGCTATTTATCAACGCAGCAGATTTCTCGTTTTTTTTTCTTTTTACTCATATTGTTGTTATTTTTTCATTACTAATACCCAGCCCCCGTTGTTATGCTCCCCATTTTTATCACTTTGTTAGCGACGGCCGCGTTGTATTCTCGCTTGTTTTCGGTAGATCGGTCGAACCGGCACGTTACTTTGTATTATGTACCTAAGTACAACAAAAAAGACGACAGCGAAAAATTAACACAGTATTTTTGTGTTAATAAAACGCTTTCTGACACGAAAACTTTGACTGCTGTATAGCGTACCCCTCGCTACGGGCTTTTACTGCATTCATTGCTGAGCACATTTAGCAACACGAGCGCAGCACACTGTGCTGGTAATTAATGAAAAAACAAAAATAAAAAAAATAAAAATTATTGGAAAAATTTTTGTTTACCGTATGCTAACAAGTGATGCGCGCTACCAAAGCAAACATAGGAAATTTTGCCAAAAAAGTAGTAGTGTGGGGCAAAGGTGGCCTAAAGGGTGTTTATGTTTGGAAAAAATTGATTTTACCATTTTGGAAACAAATTTATTTATTGCTTTGTAAGGGAATTTTACTAGCGTAAACTTAAGGATAGCGTATCATGAGTAAGTTTTATGCTTAAATTGAGGAGCAGGTAGTATCACGAAAATCAAAAAAAAATAATACATAATGCCTGAATTGGTACGTTTTTATCCTTATTTGATATGAAAACTGTGTAAAATATTTTGTTAAAAGTTTTGATACTACTTTTTTACTTAAGAAAATCGTTGGAAAATTTTAAAGGAAAAATTACACAGGGATAATTTTTTTTGTTTTTAAAATTTATATAAGTGGTATTCATCTTAGCGCGAAAGTTTCCCATTTGTGAAAATAAGCAATTTTGCGCGATGTGTTTCACGAACACCACATCGAATATTTTGTGCGATTTGATGAGCATGCCATTTTTTGTGAGTGAATCATATGGGAAAAGAGAGTGACAAATACAAAATGTATGAACAATAAATTTTTCCTGAGAGGATCGTATGGGAAAAGAGAGTGACAATAATTGCACAATTGCACAAAAACTTTCCATTCGACTTTTGACAGTTCGTTTGCGATAGCACAAAAATTCACAGTTTGCACAATTCGTAACAGCTTTTGCGCGCTTAGATGAATACTCATATTGCAATAAGCTTTTTATCCGATTTAAAACTTCAAGCTTAATAGCTAGGAAGGCCAAAAGTTGTAGTAGCTAAATTCTATTTTTATCACTTTTTTCTCCTAAGCTATCAATGTTCAGTAAGAATTGCAATGGATAAAAGGTTCTTAGGATTAACGAAAATATTCAGAAAAAAAAACATTTTTTTTTTAATTGTAATAATTTTTTTTATGACGTCATAATTTTTTTTCGCCGAAAGTGTAATTTTAACAAAAAGCTGCTGAGAGTAAAAAGTCTTTAAAATTGGTCAAAAACACAATAAATAAATAAAAACTTATTGTGGCATTGTCTTTATAAAAAATAAATTCCACATTAAAAAAAATATCTGTCTCTTAAACAAAGTAATTTCTTAAAAAAAAATAAATACTATATATACTATTCAAAAATGTCTGACAAATTTTAAGATTTTGTTATTCAGTGCGATTTTTGCTGAAAATTGATAGTTCGGAACAAAAAAGAAATTTTGACTAAAACTGTTTTCATCACCAAGGCAAAAATCAAAAATTTTCTAAAAATGGACTTGTAAAGTAAGTGTTTCAACGAAAACTTTAGGCCCAGTTAGATATTTTTATTTGAAAAACTGCGATGCACGATAGGGGTGGTCCACTTGACAAAGAATGACCCATATACATACATATTTTGATCAATTTTTAATGTCAGATAATTTATATAAAGTAATAAATTGTTTCAAGATATGATTTATTTTCTTAAGGAGATCCTCTTTGGACCGGCATATTAGATCTACCATTCACTAGAGCACAAAATATTATTAACATTCATTGTAAATTCAGAAGTTGAAGCATTTTTGTCCTCAAATTCGCCAGACACTACCACTGTGCGTATCATTTTTATCTATCACAATATGAAATGAAAAAAATCTTTTAATATTAAAGTCTTCATTTTACTAAAAATGTGATTTTGTTGTGTTAAGCAAAACATAATAAAGTTTTTTTTTTAGCCAATCAAAAAAAAAATATCACTACAATAGCTGTTGCAACAACTTTTAATAACTTAATAATACCAATTTTTAGATTTGCTACAAATCGTTCATTATATGTGTCAAAAACGTGATAATTACTTATAAATTGCTGCCATAAATTACAGTAATTTCAATTGAAAATAAAAAAAAGAATATGCTTTTTTGTAATGCTTTTATTTTCTCTAATATTCTGAATATTTTACGAATTCATCTGTGCTGCATGATATTTGCAACGTGTGTTTTGTATTGTGACTTTTATATGCAAATTAGTGCTGTTACTTTTGCTGTTTATTGGATACCTCTGCTGCGTCAGTTTCGCATTTTAAATTGAAATGAAAATATTTGCAATTCCTAAGTGGTTTTTAATTTTCTTTTTTTTTTGTGATAAGTTTTATTTTACGAATGAAAGTAGCACGAATGTTGATGCGCTGCGCCTGAATTGCTGCAACACATGCATTTTAATGACACAACGACTTTGTTATGTGTATTTCATTGTTATTGTTGAAATCATATAAAAATGGCAAATGTCAAACTATTATAAGCCCAGATAGGAACCAAGGGATTTATGACATATAAGATTTTGTGTTTTCGGTTGATATTGCAATTAAGAATTTGTGATTTATGTATATCAGTGGCAGACTCTTAAATTTATGCAGCTTAAGTTATTATAAACTGTTTTGATCACGTCTGTCACTTTTTTGTCGATATGTTTTCAAATTTTAGTCAAGTAAAGATATAGTGTACATTTGTAAGCGTCTGCCGCTATTAGTTTGAGCTATGCTAATAAGCAGAAATTATTTGCTGAGTGTTGAAAATAACAACATTGAATTTGCAAGGTTAAATCTTCATATTCAATAGCGACTACGTCTGCCACAGTTATCATTTCATATTATAACAATTTATGAAACTATTGCCATTAAAAGTAATGAATTGATGTAGTTACTGGTGAAGAAAATGTTTGGTATATCACAAAAAAAGTAATTCTTTCATATATTTTCGGATAACAGAAATTCAAAGACAAAAGATAATTAGCACAAAACAATTTTTTTAAATGTATGACTAAAAGGTTAAAAAAATTGTGCAAATATTTCATACAGTTAGCAATTTCACTAATTGCAGACCATTTTTAATGCTTTTCGCACGACTTTAACTTTTAAAATTTTTTGCTAAAAACAACGTCTGCCATTGGAAAAGCAGTTTAATAAACATCTGCAATTCATCCTAATTCAATTTAAAAGGCAAACGTAAGAAAACATTTTTTGATGTCAACATTTCCCACTGGGTCATATGTCTATGTGCTTAGCTGTATAATAAATGATTTTACAACTATGGCATGACAATTAATTTTATATTGTTAGCCAGTGTAATAAAAAAATTGCCGCGTGGGAGGAACAAATTTAATAGGAGGAGGTACAATTGCAATGCGCGTGTTGATGCCTCTATGCAAGCGTAGCAACGCTCAAGGTTAGGTAAAAAATGTTTGTAGAAATTAATTGAATATTAATTTGTGATTTGATTAAGTCAATAAACTTTCCAGGCATGCAAATTAATAAATCAGTCAAATGTGTGTTTTAAGGGGAAGTCCTAATTATATCATAAATAATTTTTGGCTTAATAAAAATTATTATTTATTATATTTTACGGTCTGCCTTTTAAACATAGTATTGTGAATATTGCAAAAAAACTAAAAATACAAACAATAGACGTTATGAGAAAATTTAGTCAAGCAAAAAAACTTAAAACAGGCAGTTCAAAAGTGCAATACGTAGGCAGACGTTTTTCAAAATTGTAAGAAGCCTTAACAATATAAAAGAAAACTAAATGAATCTAATGGAATTATATGCATACAATTAGTTTTCACAAAAAAAAAAACACCTTTGATATCAAGTGGTAAGAATAATGACAAAATGTTTTTAGTGTTAAAGGCAGACGTGTCTACAAATTTTATAAAAAAAAAAGATAAAAAGCAATTATTTGCGGTATTTTATGTTTGCTTTTTATATAATGTGTTCAAATTATTAATAAAATGTATAAAATACATCAGGCAGACGTTTTAGCAAAGCTCCGCCAGCAAACATTTTTTTTGTGAAACTTCAATCCAATAAAATTAACACGTTTAAGCCGCGACAGATGTGATTTTCTTCAAGCTACTTACTTAACAAACTGTATTATTTCATAAGAGAATTAAATCTGACTTTTATTGTTAATGTGCTTTTTTACTGCCATTTTAGCACATATTTGTCACACACTTACATGAAATAAAAACTTATTCATTTATAATTTTCCATTAGTTATGCCGGTATGAACTTCATGTCAAATTTATATAAAAATTTTAAAAAAACTAACAAAAAAAAAAACAAAATGCTTCGAGAACGTGACAATTTTATCAAACACAACGCAGCTGCAGACTACACGTGCATGCAAATTTTACTTACATTATGTCAATTTTTGTAATACCGACGATTTAACTTGCAATGCTGGCAACCTTGCAAAAAAATCATTTTTTTTTTTTAATATGTAACTCACCATAGTTAATTATCGCTGAAGGCGTTGTTTGATTGCGTTGCATTCCACCGCGCGCATGTCTGCGTAAATCTGTTATGCCAGCACGCAGCTGATTTGTCTTCTTATCTGAGCAAATGGTGGGCGCCATATTTGCACTGCTCTCTAGTTTATAAGCGTTGAATAATACTGCTGAAAATAAAGAATATATGATATTAATTTTAGTATTCGATGAGAGTGAATATTTAAAAAAAAATTTGAGAAAACTAAATTGAAATTTTTCCTCAAGCCTTTGAGTTTCCCTTTTAGTGCTAAATTGTTTATTTCAAGCACCCATATGTATTCCCAATTACGATAAATTTATTTCGAGTCTTAAGCATCGATTGGTTATACAAACATATTTTCAAATATTTGATTCAAAATTCCTATTCCTCAACTCAACTTCAGACGGACTCAAATTACTGCCGCAATGCTAAGCGCCCATTGATTGATAGCATTCCAATTATTTTAATATCTTTTTGGGGCACCCCAAACTATTGGCAAAATCTTAAGAGACCAAATACACATTGATTAGTTACAAAAATATTTCTGGAATGCCTACTTCGAGCACCCATTTCGTAACCTTTGTGTTTTAATCTCGCAACCAAATCAATTCAAAACTTCGTTTAAAATTGACAGCAGGGCCTTTGGTGGCTCCCGATTTTTTTTCGATATGTCTTTATAATTCAATTTAAGATGAACCAAAATTATTGCCAAAGCTTTTAGCAATTGATCACTCAATTTTTAGCACATTTAAATTATTGCCAAAAAATTTGGCTTCCATGTCTGATGCCTTAAAGTTTTGGAAACTTCTTCCTAATGAAAGTCCACTTAAGGGTTGTTATCTCTCAGTGATTTTTTTTTTTTTTTGAACAAATTTTTTTCATTGACATTTTTCCCTAGGAAACCCAAACGATTTGATGCATTCAAAAAAAAAACTTGAATAGTCGATCCAAATATTTTTTCTAAAAAATTTATTAAATTGTTCAATCAGTTAAAATATCAGAACTCAAATATTACTCGTCTTTACATATAATTTTCAGAAACATTGCCAATTTGCTGTCAACACTTAAAATAACAAATCAAATGTCAAAAAATAAACTAAACAAATGGCAACGCTTCAATTTGCAGCACAGTGATCACCGAGGCATGAATTTTTAACTTATTCGCGACGCGAGAGTTCGTCACATTGTCCTAACTTAGACAATTTAATAGTTGTTGGCAATTTTTTTTTCATTAGTTTTAACACCTTACGTTTTCGTGCACACGTTTCGTTTTATCTATGTGAAAACGATGTGGAAGTGGAATTGAAGTCGTGAAATGAAGTGAATCCCAGCTCGATAGCTCTTCTAAATCTATATCTATATCTATGAAATGAAATTTTGTTTTGAACTTAATATAGCAAAATTATAGCTCTGATCATTCGACGAATATGTATGATCTTGAAATAAACAACTTCAAATTTCAATTCCGTTTCCGAAACATATCCGGAAAAAAATCAGAACAGGCATGAAAATAACAATTATCACAAAAGTTCAAATTAAACAAAGGAGCTAAACAAAAGAATACTTATAACAGAAGTCATAGAATGCACAATGAGAAAAATTATGTGTATAAAACGGATATGTCTTCTATGAGAAAAGCAAAAAAGAAATTTAAAAAGCTATATCTGCAACGATTAACTCACTCTACCGCCATCACCCAATTTGGCTTCGTGTGAATGGTGACAATGCAATGGCAAAAATAAAATTTATTCATTCGTGTGAAAGAGATTTGGTGGGTAGATGGTAAGAATTCCTATTCAAAATTCTACAATACATCAAATATAATTACAGCAGATGATTTAAAATACGGCAATGACAATGCGACAACGCGTACACGTGCCTTTGACTCAATGAAATACTGACGCAGTTTGTCTAATTTTGTTGCTGTGTTGTAGCAAATTTAGCGCATATTATGACATGACAATTTTAAGCAAAATAAAAAAAAAATTGCGTCAGCAGCAATAACATAATTTTTTTTAATAAAAAAATTTATTATTTTTGATGTATGTTTGTTTACCTTGGGGAAATCTGGCGGATTATCTATTTACATATCAACTTTTGACGTACGTTAGACGCAAAGTTAAGTCCTGAAACATAAGTTAATTTTTGTGTATATTTTTTATGTATTTTTGAATTATCTTTAAAACGATGTAACAATTTTTGATATCGCGATAGTATCACTTGAGTTATGAAAGATTTCATTAAGGCTAAAAGAGTTTTTTTCGTAACTTTATATTGCCGATTGTTTTATTTGAGAGCTTTTATCATATTTATATACATTTTTAATTGCAAAATTTCAAGCGTATGCATTTTATAGAAATCTAAAGATCTCCGAGGAACCATATAAAATCTTCAAATACCACAGTGTACTATTTTTGTGATTTAAATAAAATTCACTTGAAATGTTTTATTCGCACAAAAAAGGGTCTGAAATAAATTTCAAACCCTTAAGCTATTGAAACGCTTTTGATTGAAGTAATTTATTTATTTTTAATTTTTTTTATTCGCATATCTGCTTTCCTTTCAGCTGGCTTTCTTAGAAAATAAAGCTACCTGAGGTAGTAGACAATACGCGAAAACGAAAAACCCTGCGGCATTTTTGAGAAACCACGCGCAACACAACCGCAGCTGCGTTCGTGACTTTTAATTCTTTTTATTTAGAATTTTTTTTTTTTTAGATTTTTTAGAATTGTTATACGAAAAATAAAAATAATAATCACCAAAAATAAAAATTGCTGCTGCTTTGCTACCAAACATACACACAGACACACAGCGTCACAATTAAAGTAGCAGCCGGCAGTGAAGTTTTAAAATTCCTTTGCCGTTTGCTTTGTATGCGCCGCGCTGTATTTAGTAACACGTGCGTATTAAAAACTCAAAGCGAAGCGTTGCCATATTTTCCCAAAATTGTTTATTTACAGGTATTAGGTTTATGTTGGTATTAGTGGGTGAAAAAAAAATAAACCAAAAACATAATTAAAAATCTTGCAAGCAAAAGCATTAAGCTGCTTAAAAAACACACAGGGAGGGAGCTTAAGATGATTTTGCAGCAGGAAATAATAAATAAAGAGAATTTAACCAGTCTTGTTTACTTCCTATATGCGCTATTTTTGATGAAAATTGTAGAAGAATACCAAAAAAAATTTGCTCAAGATTTGCATCATATTTTTGTCTAATGTTTTCTTATTTAATAACCGTCCGGAAATTCAAATATGAAAAAGAAAAGCTTGAAAAGGGAAAAAAAACCTAGTGAATGAAAATTTTAGTCGAGATCAGTGCTACCGAAAAACTTTTAGAGACATTTCAGATTTTGAATTTATTATGTTAACATCGTCTATCAAGTATGTAAATGTGAATCTGTAAACCATTTTGTAAATACTTGTGAATTTGTTTAAATAGTGAATAAAGCATATACATTTATAAATTTAAAAGTGTTTTAATGCTTAGAAAACTGAGTTAACTTAAAATATTTTAAACTAATACAAATACTTTCACTAAAGCCAAATGGAAACTATTTTAAAGGCGATAAGATATATGTATGATAAAACTAATATTTGTATTTTCTCTTCATAAAATGAATGTATTCCTAGACGACTAGGAAATTTTAGTATATTGTCTTTTTGTTCAATTATATTAAATCATTTATTCTAAGGTAATTCAAAATCAAAATAGAGCTAAAGCAGCAAAACGATTAATAAAAGAAAATAAAATAAATCAAAACTTTATTATATTGGCTAATACAGACAGCAGTAGGCAGCTGCAATTTAAGCCTTAAACAAAACCAAAAAAAAAGTTATAATAAATACTGAGAAATAAACTTTATATACTTAGGTTTGAAATTTGTGGAGAAATTTAAAATTTTATTGAACAAAATGTTGCCTTTATACCAAGAAATCAATTTTGTTAAAAGATAAGTGAAAAAATAGCAGACGAAACCATCAAAATGCATAAAATATAACACACCATTTGTGTCTGGCTGTCTGTGTGTTTGTTGGGTATGAGTTTACTTGTAAATACATATGTATGTATATCTCATATAAAATTAAAATTTCTTTGGCTGGTTAGACTTCAGACGACTGTCTGGCTTTTTTTTTTCTTTCTTGTTATCTGCTGCGTTCAACAGTGCCATTGGTATGTGACTGTGTGGAATGCTATCGATACATTTTTAAGTAGGGTACTCCGACGTAATAGTCAGTGGTGTGTTCCAAATTTGATTGTTTGAAAATTTGTTTGTTGTTGGCAAATTTTTTTTACATAAAATTGTTTTATTGAAAATAAAATTTTTTAAGGAATTGTAAGTGAAGTCTGCCAATCTTACAACTATTACGTTATCTAAAAACATCCATGTGGGGAAAATTGTATAACAAAAATATTTAAAAAATGTGGAACAAATTCAAATTAAATTCATGAATATGAAAAAAAATGGTTGTGATATCTTGTCTAAAAACATTCATGTAGGGAAAAGTGTTTAAAAAAAAAAATTAAAAAAATTTTAGACAAGTTCAACTTAAATTCATGAAAATAAAAAAAAAAGAGTTCTTTAAAATTTTTTTTTTTCAAAATATAAAGTACATCTTGTAAAATATAGGCAACAGTTCCATTCAAATTTGATTTGCATTAATTGATTGAAATGATAAAGTACAGTATAAGCTTTACCAATTCGCTTGGATACGCTGAGTTTACTAGAGGAATGCAAAACCAACTTGCACTTAAAGCCATAAAACGCTCAGTGCAAATTTACAACGCTATAATAAGCATTTCTGAGCCAAAAATAACTAGCCTTTTTTATTACTTTAAAACTATTATTACATTAGAATTAATGAAATCAAGAGTTCTCAAGTAGCGTGTGTGAAAATTACCCCAAAGAGCAGGAAAAAAATATCGCATACAAAAACAAAATTTGATCAAATTTTTGGATATCCAATTTTGCATATTTTTCAAACCTTTTTTTTCGCTTGTCCACCACCTTTTGTTCAAAAAATATACAATAAAACAAATTTCGAAAAAAATTACCTCAACGTGAACTTCGCCCCATAAGAGGGATAATTTACTTATATTGGATTTTATTGTGCAGCCTTTATTTTTATTTCTATCTATTCGGAAAAAAAAATTTCTGAAAATACACGAACTTGGCCTCCAAAAAAGGGGAAAGTTATAATTTCTTCGATTGTCCATCAAAAGCTTTTATTTGTTCACCCTTGATTTTCAAATTAAAACAACTCTTGAAGAAAAAATTCTTTAACAAAAACTTCCGTAAAATTAATAACATTTAAAAAACTGCCACTGGCGTGTCTACACCTCATTTTTGCTTGTCCACCTTTGATTTGGCTCGAAATATATTGAAAAAATAAAAAAAAAGTTTACTCAAAAAAATTTTCGAATAAATGCTTGGACAATCTTGTTGGGCAATCGAACTAGAACTTTTCGCTGTTCCTCCCATGTTTTATTTAGAATAGCTTTTCAATCATAAATAGATAATCGCAAAAACTCTGAGCAAACACGGACCATTCTCTTTGTAGCAAGATATTTTATTTTTCGCCCACTCCTGATGGCCTACTTCACTTCAAAATACGATTTGGAATGACTTGATTTTGGCACACATTTTGACATGCATCTATGTAGATTTGCCTAACACTGCTCTCTATACAGATGATTGCTTAGTTATAGTTCGCACTATATTGATGTGATGACATCTCAAAGACATCATCGTAAAATTGCTCATAAGAATTATCTCTTAAAAGTAAACAAAAAAAAACTTAAGCCAGCCGAAAAAAAGCAGACATTTAATAAAATGAAAAATCACACTAACACGATAGAAAATTTTTCGCAATATTAATGGGAAAATAAATCAAATATATAAATATAAATGTTCTAGCTACAACAGCACCAACAGATTTTGTGCATTTTTTTCTAAGCAAAAATTACCCAAAGAGGAGTTCAATTTATGGTATATGAGTCATTTTAAGAAAATTTTAGCTATTAAACAAGTTTTAAGCAATCTTGCCACATTTTTTAAGCGTTGCCTCAATTTATTTTTGGTGGAAAATCTATCACTGCCACTACATTTATAAATTCCGACCTAAAAGTAATAAAGATCTCAACAAATGTTGGTTGCATCATTCGAATGTTTATATAATGGGATCTCTGTTATTTGATATCCGTGTGGATGCAATTTCTTTTGGTTTTTTTTTTAACTTTGCTTAGTTAGACACAGATTTACCATATGTGCTCAAAGTTAAGTTTTCTGCAACAAAAAAAAATGTGGTGTCAAGCGCCTTTAAGCTTTGACACACAAATTGAATTGTTACTCGTAGTAATCAAAATGACACTTTATACCAAAATTAAGTGTTTTGTTTACTTATACTTTAGTACTTGACTTCAAATTGTGTAGGTGTATATTGGGCACTTAAATATTTGCATTTTAATTTAAAAAAAGTGAAAAAACACTTAAGTTTAATATATGCATGCGCGTGTGTAAAGTCTTTGTGAAAAATGCAAATTTTTTATGTCATTGAGTTTAATTGAAGACTTGAAGCTGAAAAACGTGCGAAACAAAATTTTGTTTGCTTTTTGATTTCCTTTTATGACTTAATGTTTAAATTGATTAACGTTTAAATGAAACATTCAATTCATTATCACTGATCATTTTATTACTTAGTTATTATAAGCTCGTTAGCCTTAATTACGCTTGTGCAATTTATTATAACATATGTACATATGTCTGTGTTATAGCTTTAATGAGATATGTGATAATTTTAAAAGAAAAAACTTAAGTTATTGCCTTCATATGCGCAGAAAACATGTTGCTTGTTGCTGGTAAGCAGCGATTTTTTAAATATTTAATGAAAGAATATTTTGAATGAATTTTTCTTTAAATGTTATTTATTGCTATTAAAAATAATATTTTGCTTTGCGACAAAATCAAGCTTGACTTTTACGCTGTCACATAAAATCAGCATTTAATAAAAATGACGCACCCTTGCCATTTTTTTGCAAACATCGTGGGTGTTGTTGAATTTAGCATTAAATATGTATGGCATGTCATACCCCAAAAATGTGGGCATAAGCGTGTGATATTATTAACTGCAAAAAGTAACTGAAATCAAATGAAATAAGTAAGAGAAATGAAACACGCGCCGACAAGACTTCAACAAAAAAATAAAGAAAACAATGATAATAACTAAAAGAACCATTAACAAACCGTCTTCTATACATACATACATACATACGAGTATATGTATGTATTTAACAACCGCCAAAAGGTCGCATTGACTTTTTGGCTGAATTGCGCGGATGAAGTCAACACAAAGAAAAGCACAGCGCAAAACAAATGGAGGATCAATAAACTCTACAAAGCCTCAGACAAGCCGTTAGATAGACATTTGTATGTGTAAGAAAAAATGTTCATTAAATAAAATAAAGACGAATTGGTTTAGCTCGAAGAATTCAGCTATGAAGAAATATCATTCAAGACATTAACCTTCAATATTGTTAACTGAGGTGCCAACAAATTTCTGAGTACCCAGTTTTATTTTACTTAAGGTGATGTTATGCAGTCGTTCAAATGATCACTGATCATGAAACTTTAACGTTCTTTTATTTGTACTTTTAATCTTTGAATAACTCTGACGATCTTTTACTCCCTGATCACAAATACTTTTTGTAATTCACTACTATTTAAGTTCCACTTTTTTTTCAATTTTTCGTTTGCAGTGGCTTTTTATCGATATTTTATGTTACAATAAAATATATTTTTAGATTCAACATTTAAGGGGCAGGCGTGAGTAATAGAGCATTTTCAATAATTTTTTTTTTTTTTGGTATAAATTCAATTTATTTAATAAAAGTGATAATATGGCATCATTACATTATGTTTCAACTTGACTTGACAAAAGTTTTAAAAAAAAAAATTAAAAATACAAAAAGTTATAGCTGGCTGTGTTGGATCCTGTCCCACACAGAGTGCCTTGCGGTGACCATCACAAGTCCTTGGAAAATTATCTAAATTCAATTGGATGAGAAAAATTAGTTATTTAAATAAATAATCTAGTGCCTGATCGATGTTTTTTTTTTTTTTTTCCTTAAAAATCAACAAAATGGTGGCCTCAGGAAATTTACCTCCAGATTTTCGGGAATATACCAACAATTAATTGTTCATAAAAAATCGATATTTAAAAAAATAACATCCTGCGATCTGGCACTAGCTTTGTGGTTGGGAAAGCGACGACGATTACACGCTGTCAAAAATTATAACATACTTGATCATGTGAAATTGAACAGAATTGCGGCGTATGACTGGTAACCTGCCGACGGGTACCCGTCGATTTAGAGTTAATTCTATTTTTACGTCGGATCGGATTCCTAATGTATTAAAATTTGTCACTCTCTTTTCCCATACGATTTTCTCAGCAAAATTTATTGTTTAGAAAATTTTTTTTTGTCACTCTCTTTTCCTATACGATTCTCTCACAAGAACATAAGTTTGTAGTTTCAATTTGAAGTGAGTGAAAAGCAGTCGTCCGCCGCAATTGTATTTATTCAAACGATTTTCCGACTGGTTTTTTTTTGACAGCGTGTAATCGTCACCGATTTCCCGATCCCGTCCCAATTCTGTTCAAAGCATTACAGTGGTCACCAGTTCCGAAAACATAGTTTTGAAAAAAAAAACCCATTTAAAGTTCAACTACCGCACACAGACTGAAGAGAAACACATGAATGAGAGAGAGAGAGCCTTTTGGTCATTGCCGAATAACTCTAAAAGTAATTGTCGGATTGACTTCAAATTTTCAGGATATATTTTTAAGATATCATACTTTGAGAAAATGCTTGAAAATTCTAACTGCCCCCTTAAAGGCTTTGTAACGCTTATGGCATAAAAATTTTATTTAGTGCGAGGAGTGCACACAAATGTAACAAGGAGAATTTTGAAGAAGAAAACTGTTTGTTTTATTAGCACCAAACTTAAAACTTTTCGACTTCTTCATATTGTCTATAGTATATAATTGAAATAACACATGTGGCATGTATCGTCGAGAAAAATCATGAAATAAAAAATTATTAATAATACTTTTTTATAGTAAAAATTTTTGTAGAAACGTCTGTATTGCAATACGTACACGAACGCGCTTCTGTGCAATAAAACTGACAAACTCATTAAATAAAAATATTTTTGCCAAAATATTATCAGCATAATATTTTGCTTTATGATGTTCATAAATTAATGTCTACTTTTTATATATATAAAAAAAAAAACCAAAATCAGAGAAAGGACTTACTCTATTAACCCATACATCAACAATATTAATACCATTTAATAAAGTCACATGGCAACACAGCACAACAAAAAAAAAACTGAATAATGAATGACATGCTTTGTGTAAAGAACAACCACGCGCTGTCCCAGATTAACCCCATCGCAGTAAATACGAACACCTACTGTGAATACTGCTGTGCTCAAGGTGTCACCAAATTGTTATACAAAAGTGACAAGAAAACAGTTGCTGCCTAAGCTGCGAACAAACATAAATTGCTAATACAACAGGCGCAATTGAATACTAAGTAAACAAACACACCCATAACGAAGAATATGCTATAAATGTAAGAGTTATGGGTTTTTAAATCGGTTACTTAACCGATTACAAGTATGTAGTTAATGAGTTCTTCAATTCCTTTAAATTTTAATACAAAAGCGAAACGTTAGAATGTAAAAAAGTATACTTTATTTGAAACATAAAATCAAAAAAAAAAAAGTTTATAGTTTTCACACCACCTTGTCATATCTAAATTAAACACAGATGCCACACCCACTTGCAAAATATCGCCCTCACATACATAATTATTAGACTGTGCGTTATTTTTCAAGTTTCTTTAACCGAGGAGATCAGTGTATTAAATTTTTTTGGTAAAAAAGGAAAATAATATTTTTGATACAACTAAATTTGTATTTTAGCCCAGTATAGCGTGTTATCGAACGAGTTAACTTTAAATTTTATTTAGATTTAACTCCAAAATTAGCAGACTTACAAAAAATATGATCCGGGCTTTTTTGATAGTTACTTCATAAGCTTTTAAGAAAAAATCAAACTACACTGAAAAAATTTCTTACACGAATATTTTACAAAAGAAAATTACACGTTTTTTGGCAAGTTTCTTTCATTGGAAAGCTCTTTGTGTCTGTTTAAAAAAAAAATATCAATATATGAGAAAAAAAAAACAATGTACACTGAAAAATAATTTTCTTGAAAGGAAATCGTGCAAGGAATATTTTTCAGTACTATATATTTTTCTTAAAATTTCATTAAATAATGAACAAAAAGTTTATGATCAATTTTACGGTAAGTTTACATGTTTTCAAGAGCTCAATGACACGCTATACTGGGCAAAAAACTGTAGATTAATAACATTGCATCAAGCTTCGCTTTGCTTGAAATTAAGCTTATTTTGAGTACCGGTTATTTGAGCGACAAAAAAACCTAACATCACTACACACATCATACTGTGGTAGTAGTGTAAATGCATAGAATAATTTGTTAAGAGGTTAAGTGTTTACGGGGGAGTCACAGCTAACAATGCTGAGGTCATTTTGTGTGCCACACGTGTGGCATTTACCTATATTTTTCATCATTTTTGTTGGCACATTTCTTCCGTTCTAATTTTATACATAAATTCCAATAGCATTATTTTATTTCTTATTTTTTTTCAATGCTTTTATTGTTGTACATATCAAAATTGTTATGGTTGTAAGACTAAACCTACATATATATTTATTGTTGTTGTCGTATGTCGTTGGCTTTTTGTCATAATAAACTTTTATCGCTATCTTTTTTCGATTTTGTTGCGGTGCGCAGTGAAGTGTTTTTATTGTGTTTTGTTCCACTTGTAGTTTTTTTTTTCACTGTAATTTTCCTACAGATTTTTGGGGCATTAACACGAAAATAAATAAAAAAAGTATATCACAGCATGTGCGAGCCCCTCTGGCACTGTTTTTTTCACTCAACCCACTGAATCTCCCCTGCGTCTTTTGTATTTTTATCGCAATCAACGAATATTTTTTATTTTTTTGTGTGGGGTATTTTGGTAGACTCGCGTTGCTCGCTCGTATCAAATAAATATTTTTTTTTTGGTAAATTTGTTGCTTTAACTTGTACACGCGTCTGCCTTGCTGACAGATAATGAAATTAGCACTTTGTATTTAAAAGAATAATAAAACGAGAAAAATAATTAAATCAAAAATTGTATACAATTTTAGCAAATCATTTAAGGATTTAAAAAAAATTCTTTTATTTAAATTCAACTGAACAAAAAAAAAGTTGTGTCCAAACTTTTTGGCGAAGACTGCATTAATTTTTAATATCTCGTTTATGTTTTCCATTAAAATTTTTCTTCAGTATAAATTTTATGAAACCTATTTCCGACTGTCAAAAAAAAAATACAGTCAAGATGTGTTGAAATTTGCGTTTTAACAGAATTATATTCCTTGCAGTCATAGTTTCCAAAGATATGTCGGCAACTACGATTTGACAGCAGGTACATCCGTAGTATTTATTATTAAAAGAATAATTAAATCAAAGGAAAAAAAATTAAATATATATTGTAATACTCGTAGAATGACTTTGATATATTTGAAATATCCTTTCATACCTGGGAAAACACCAAAATAATATTCAGCCAATTGTAAATCACACCCATTGCCTTTAGAATATAGTTTGGTTGGAAACAAAATAAAATGGTAGCTATGAGCGCGCATCACGCAAAAATTACTCGATCGATTTTGATGAAATTTCATTAATTTTATTCCTTAGACACTTGGTCTCAATTTCATCATATTTTGACTTAATATCTAGTTATTAAAGTTTTAAAATTGCAAGGAAAAAAATTGCTTGCGCAAATAGAAACAAGCACGCAAGCACAACAAAAAATGTTTAGGCAAGCTAATGTGTTTGTTGGTGTTTGTGCTACTTTTGTTTTTTTTTTTCCTTGGCATAATTATACAAGGTGAAGTAATTAGGGAGAGAAAATTGAAAGCATATTGGGAGTGAGAGAGTAATAACTTTCAATGCATGGTTTTCTTTTGAAAATTCGGGTTTATTTTGATAAAATGAAAAAAAAAAAAACCAAAAATGGCATGAAATATTTATGGAAAAGAAATAACGGAGTGAAATGCATACATATATTATAAAATGCGCTTTTATTTTTGGCTTCACTGTAGATTATAACCTACGTAGTGTAATTTTAATGAGACAATGTCAACAAAATTGAGTTTTTATCATGTGAAGAAATTTAATATGCACCAATGTACTAGTGGTACAATGACCTAACCAAATTTTTGTCTGACTACGTTGTTCAAATAAAAATCGAATTATTTACTAACTCAAATGCCTGGCTGCTTCTTCGCTATATCCCAGACAGGTCAATGCTTTCCTACTTTGACTTTAAATCAAAAAGCTTTGTTAAAATGCAAACGTTAAAAATCATTTTGTCCGCAAAGTGCACTAACCTATAGTCAATTGATTAAAGCTGCTAAAATGATGAACGCATAACATGGCAACAATTTACTGTTTCATTCACCCATAAATAGTAACAGCAAAAAGATTTCTTATAACCCCCATAACGATAACCACATTTTCTGACTATGAAAAACAAAAACTTGGAACTCTGTCAATCAATCGACTGAACTAAAGGTGTATTCTTAATCGATTGAAATTTAAATAACGCACATTAATAAAAGCAGAACGAAATTCAATATCGATTCGAACATCACTCAGATAATAGATAAATTAAATTATCATAAAATTGACAACAGCTACTGTACGGCACCACGTTAGTGGCGATAAAAGATGTAAGAAACATAAGTGACACAATAAACAAAACCGATGGTATAAAATTAAATTAATTTATTATTAATGCGAAGTTAAAAAACCGCAAAATCGAAAACTTATAGTGTTTATTAAGCAGACAAAAAAAGCGAGAAACAAAACGGTTTTAAATTAATAAAAAAATAAAATATCCAATAAAAGCACCAAGTTAGAGCGCCAAGAAAAAATGCAAAAAAATAAATTTATTAAGATTTTTTTTTTTTTTTTTGTTTTAATTTTTTGTTTTTAGTTTTATTTTTAATTTTTTATTTTTATTTTTTTTAATTCTTTATTTTTATTTTTTTTTTTAATTTTACTTTTTTTTTTGACTTTTTTGCTGAGCGCGTGTTTAACATTTCGTCGACACAATTGCGGCCAATCGCTGCTGCACAAAAGGAAAAATAACAAAACAAAAATTATTGCGAGTAAAAAAAAATCAAAATAATCAAATTCAAAATTGAATTTGCAAAAACCAAATGGCAAACGCACACTCAGACTCATTTTAAACAACAGCAACAGTAAAATATTTAATTATTTTTTCTTAATGTCAAATTTGTTGCCAAAAGAACAAAATCCAAGCAGCGTATCTCGAAAAAAAAACAGCACGCTCGTGTCGTTTATAATTATAGCTTTCGATAAATCAACGTCAAAAGTCGTTGCGCATGTTGTGCTTTATATGTCAGTGGCATTTGTGATTTTTACTCGTGTTTACTTTAAATTGCTAGTTCAAATGTTTAGTTTTTTTGGAGCATAGCAATATTCGTTAATGTTTGGCAAAACGCGACAAAAACGTGCGCTCTAATCACGTTAAAATTATAAAACAAAATTAAGGTCATGTGGTAATTTTTTTTTTTAACTTTTTAGTTAAATAGTGCAGAGCAAAAATATTATTGTTTTGTTAAGCAAAATAGCATTGAACAACATTTTATTTATATTAATTTGGGAAGTTCTATATGAAAAATATAAATATTTAAGTAATTAATTTTTGTTTGATTTTGAGCTCCATATAAATAAAAAAAAATATTTAAACAAACTAGTGCTGAGTCAAAAAATTATTCATTTATTTATTTATTTTTTTTTTCCTGTTTCTAAAGTGTGCTACATTAAAATATAAGGCATATTTAAGAAAATAAAGTTGAAAAAAAAATTATTTTTATTATTGAATATAAATAATCTCATGTCTTTACTAACGTTTATATGGAATAAATTGATTTAAACAGATGTAGTTAGTGAGTATCACCTTTAAGCCGACAATATATACATATGTACCAGGTGTACCGGTATGTTGTGCGGATTTGAGAAAACAGTGTGTAGTATAAAACAGTGGCGGGCATGGAAATCTATAAAAAAGGCTAACCAACAACATCAAGCAACAACAAACAAAGTTTTAAAGTTTTTTGCTGTCATTTCCAAATTCGCTAACAGCACGAAAAAAACCGAAATTGCACTACAAACAAAAACAATTGCTACATTCGTCAAGACACAATGCAGCGCCGTTGCTTATACCTTTGTGTTTTTTTTTTTTTTTTTTTTCATTTGAAGTCAAGTCAACGCTGTGCCTCGATAGCGTTGAAATTCTGCAAATTTTTTTTCGCTTGCTTGTGCGTCGAATAACGGTTCGGGCAATGAGGGCGGATAGGGACACTACGTGCCCACCACTGGTATAAAAATCTGGCATTTTTTTGTGTCATCAACAAGTGATAATAAATTGAAAAAATGTTTGCATGGTATTGTTTTACTGTGTTCAATATTTTGAAATTTCGCGAACATTCCATATTTGTGAACCTGATACAAGCCAAGTACAGAACGAAAAATATTGCAGTATATCTTTTTTGTTACTTTGGAGAGTTTTATACAAAAGTATATGATTTATTAAAACAAGACTGAACTGAGCAAAATTATTAATAACCAAATATCGTTTAATCGGCCGAATTATTTTCTTTG
The DNA here is from genome assembly GCA_949775025.1 of Tricholauxania praeusta. Lineage (NCBI taxonomy): Eukaryota > Metazoa > Arthropoda > Insecta > Diptera > Lauxaniidae > Tricholauxania > Tricholauxania praeusta. The sequence continues at coordinate 158,902,860 of OX459029.1, forward strand.
TTAATATTAAGGAATCAATTCTTTATATTCCTAAGGCTCTTCATAATTTAGTTTGCACTCAAAACGCGATTACACACAATTCTATTTTTAAGCGGTCTTTTTCTACACGGTTTTGATTTATCACGGTCTAGAAAAAAAATTAATTTCGTTTTTACACGATTTCCTTCAATTTAGCACGATTAAAAAAAGGTATTTGATGGTAAATTTAAAGAAAAATGTTTTTATTAATCATAATCTTTTAAACATTAAGCTATAGGGTTGAAGGATATTAAACTTATCCCCTTTTTTTCTATGTATTTACATACGTACTTTATGTCTTTCTTTACACGGTGTTTTACACGATTTGTTCTTTAACGGATCTACCGTGTAAAACAGAATTAGGTGTACTAAAATTATTTAAAGTTTAAAAAAAAAAATTTTAAGTTAAATTCAAGAAGAAAAACTACACCATACGACGATATGGGCTCCAAGCCCAATAAATCAAACAAGTGCCGCCCTGGGTCAACGAAAAACAAAAAGAAGACAACGGAAAATCATTCATAAGCATTATTGTTACATATAAAGCGGTGCCGAATTGTAAGGCTAGCGACGCTTCGGGGTCAAAGGTTCTCAAAAATCGAAATCAAAGTATATTTTTGAATGGGAATCAAATTTTCATAAATACATATTTTTATTAATTTCTTAATGATATTTTTTTGTTCTGCTTATTTCTGTTAATTATTTCTTTTATTTTTAATTGCCACAAATTATACACTTAAAAATGATTGCAACCGTTAAGCACCATTAAATTAAATGCCAATACTTGAAGAAAATATAAAATATTTTTAAGGCTATAAAGAACTGAAGATTTTTAGCCACACAACTTCCGGCACGTTACTCTTAATTGCAACAACAACAACAACAGTAATTAATGCTATAAAAACCGTATTGTTTGTATGTCTTAATTTGCTATTTATAAGCTCCCATAAAACTAAATAAAAGACCGAGAACAATAAAGAGGAAGAAACTAAATAGAACAATAAAAAGAGAAAAAAGAAAAACAATAAGCAACAGAATCTTTCTCTACAATAAATACCACACGTGCAGACACCCAACTAATATGGAAAAAATAAGATGCCATAATTTAAAGTATTCGATTCGTTTATGTTCGATATTTTTAAGTACTCAATTCTTTAATACGAAAAAAGATATAAATACCAATACTTTACGGCATATCATATGTAGTTCATATTTAATTTATTTATACCAAAAGTTTCAAAATATCAAAAAACTAATTAAATACATAAGCATATGACTTAGGTCAATGCAATAAAATAAGAAATAGTCAGCATGTGGCTTTTAAGATATGGGCTCCCAACAGCTGTGTAATTAAAAACGAATAATTTGCTTTTTTTATATATATATTTTCAGTATACCAAAGCCCCCTACTTTAAGACAAAGACAACAACAATTTTAATTTTATAAATTTATTCAAAAAACGTGTCACGTCATTATGAGTTCATTGTTTGGCTCACACAAGTTTTTAAAATAAATTACTTTTTATATGTCTACTTAAATGTCTAGGTTAATAGCCAGACAATTTATTTTTAACATACAACAGTTGTAGCAATAAAACAATGAGGCAGCAACATTTTTTTATAATCGTGTCATCATTAAAGTTTTTGAAAGTACATTATATCTCGTCCATATGGGTTAATTTTCCACTGTGTATGGCAATGTAATGGGGAACTTTTGATGATTAATCTTAAAAAAAAAAAATAAAAATCAACTACATAACGCCGCACAAATTTCACTGAAATTATACGTTTTTCAACTTCTTTTTTGAATTTTATTTTACCTTGCAGCAGTCTAAGAGGAAATCTTTTTTAACGAGAGATAATTAAGGCATATTGTCTTGAACTTTCTAGAAATAAAATTTTTTCATTAATTTAATGCAAATTTTTTCATTTTAGGATCTGCAAATAATCGTTAGTTTCAATAATTATGGATGGAAGTGAAGGAAAACACAAAATGTGAGTTTAAATATACAAACATTTTAATTTTTTTTTTTTTAATCAAAAATAATCGTTATTTTTGATTTTTATTTTTTTTCATCAAAAATAATCGTTACTTTTGATTTCTATTTTTTTAAATCACAAATAATTTTCATTACAGATTTATTTATTTTCTTAGTTAAAAAATCATTGTAATTATTAATTTTTATACATGTGACTTGTGCCCAAGAAAGACGGTTAGTGTCTTAAACCGGTTTTTGAGAAAAACGCGTTTAAAGTTTAATAGTAACCAAATTTTGAAATGGTAATCATTGTTGTTCAGGCTTAGAACGCCTATAACTCAAAAAGGAAGCTTGGGATCAACTTTAGACCACTCCCACGTGAAAGAGCATGAAATTTCCTATAATATGGACGATTTTCAGACACTAACCGTCTTTCTTAGGCACGGGTCACATATTTAGAAAAGTTTTTGAAAGCCATACGCGTACAATTTTTGACAACCGTTGCTTCCCAGGCGTTTTCTCCTCAAAGCATTTTTAGATTAAGTCTTGTTATCCCTCATGGGTGGGAACAAAGCTCAACATTTTCCGAGCTGAGGGCAAGCATGTGATTATATTGAAATGGTGTCACCTTATCTGAATACATGTTCGATACATGTGAGCCACTTGTGTACGTTAACCTTTATCTTTATAGCACTCAAAAGAAATTTAAAAAAAAAAAAATTATTTTCTAAGAAACAGCAAAACTTTAACACGTCATTTGAACACTTAAATAATAACTATTTGTACACCCAAAGAAAAACATTAATAAATTTTTGCATGAATGTTTACCAAGCAATTTCCCTTTTGCAAAAAATCAATAAAATAAATATTTGTTTATATGGAACGAGAAAAAGAATTACATACGCTTGAGAACAAAAAACCAAAATGAAAATGTTTTCCAGGCAAGAAACGTTTTATAAGGGTATTTACACACGTTGACAATATGCAAATATGTAAAGGTAAAACCGAAAAAAAAATGTACATACATATGTAGTATGTTCAAGTGTGCGTAAAATTGTTTTATGTCTGTGCGAGCATTACCAATACAGATGATTTTTAATAGAAAATCAAAGTTAAAGTGTATCATAAAGGTTACGCGCAATTTTCCAGGAAATTTTTCAGTTCAAAATTTTTGCATTTTCGATTTTTTTTTTTTTTTTACAAACATTCACAAGTGATTTATATCACGTGTTAAACACACACACACACACATACATGCATAAATTCACTTTACTTGTAAAGCCACATGCTAGAAAATTTATCAATGCTGTTTGTAAATCAGTTAGGAAGGCTATAAAATTTGTTAGCAAAAGTTTACTAATTTATTTACTGCTTTTGGATCTAATGCGGTGGAGAGTTTCATTTCATTTACGTTCAACATTTGCCATTCACTAAGCTGCGACAAAAGCAAGCAAAAGTCAAAACGGAAGCTGAAACTGAAACTAATTCATCTGAGAAAATTAAATAAAGTTTTAATTTTTGCTTATCTGATTGCAACAGTGTATAAAAATTTGCATAAGTCAAATGACGTCAGCACTGATCTGGGTAGGAAATTTTATTGAAGGATTTTAGTGACTTAGTTGTATAACATTTTATAGTAATAAGTTGTCAGTGTGTTATATTTGGCTTAGCCAGTATATCTTATACCCTACATTGCATTCCAAAACAAGTACGTCAAAGTGGAGAAATCGACCAAATCATTAGCTCAAAATAAAAAGAAAATTCCTTACTAATTAGGAACATATTCCATTAAGAAATTGACCGAAATTACTGGAAAACATTTTTTTTATTTTGCTGTTAAATGAAAAAGCGAAATTGAGCGATAATTATATAAAAAGTGAAGGATGAGGTGCTCCATAACTCTCATAGCTATGGTTTGATTCATTTCCATTATGAGAAGTGTCCCATTATGTTATCAATTATAGTAAAAATCTTTAGAGCATAGATTAATCTGTGGTGAAAATAATCGTTCAAAAAATATTAAATTAAAACAACCAAAAAAATAATCAATAATATTAAAGGAAATTTAACCAAAAACATCCTAAGCTTATGTTATTTACTTACTTTATATGAGAAATAACATTATACTTTGCAGATTTAGACTTTGGATGATTTTAAATACTTATACTAAGCCAAAAAATTGTATATTCCGTTGCAAAATTTTTGAGCCAGTTTTTTTATTAATTTTGGGCAAAATCAACCATTTTTTTTAAAAAAAAAAAAATTTTTTTTGACAACTTGTTTTATTTCTTGACCATTGCCGACTTTAAAAAACGGCTTACGAACATCAATATTATCGATTATTAAAGAAAATTCTTAGAAAATAACTTTTGAAAAAATAAGAAATTCCTATTGGGCTTATATTGCTACGTGCACATGCAGAAGTAATATACATTCGCTATCTTAATAAACGAGGTTAAATGTTGTTCATGCCTTTCAAGCATGAAATTTATGCACGCCTCACTTGAACTTTTTTTTTTATTCTACTGAACGATAGAAAACTTAAGGCAATACAACGAAAGCACTGAAAACAACAACAATCAAATAGACAAAATTCGCTAAAACAACAAACAAATAGCAACAGTACTGAAATGGCTATAAAAGACGCAGCTGCTGCTGCACGTGCGGACAAAAAAGTCATAAATTATTAATATAACTCACACGTCAAATGCCCAGCAACAAAATGTGCTTGTAGTAGTAGCAAAGCCATGACCCTAGCGGCCTCACCCAGTTTTTGTTTTATTATTTCGAATTTTTAAGCATGTGCTATACACACATGCATATGAGTTTCTTCTTTTGTGAAGATAAGTAAAAAATGATATGACAGCAAAACTGCATGAAAAATTACATTTTATGTTGCTTAATTTAGTATATAATACAAGTGTGTAGGTATTCTTTGGAGTGGGTACTCTTTGAACTCTATGAAGTGCATACTCTTCGAAGATCGCAATCCTTCGAGTGCGTAATCTCTGGAGTGTGTACTCTTTAAGACTGAAATTTACCTTTGAATGGCATACTCTTCGGAACGCTAACTCTTTGCAGTGCGTACTCTTTGGAAAGTATACTATTTGGCATGCAGTGTCTTTTAAGTACTTATTCTTTGCAGTGCGTGCTCTTTGAATTACAAAGTCTTTAAAGTACGTACTCTTTAGAGTGAGTACTTTTTGGAGTGCTTATTCTTTGGAGTACGTACCCTTTGATGTAAGTACACTTTGGAGTGCTTACTCTTTGACATGCGTACTCTTTAAAACTGATTTCTTTTGAAAGGTATATTCATCGGAATGCTTACTCTTTGCAGTGTATACTCTTTGAAAAGAATACTATTTGGCATGCGATCTCTTTTAAGTACTTACTCTTTGGAGTGCGTACTCTTTACATTACATAGTCTTTAAAGCACGTACTCTTTAGAGTGAGTACTTTTTGGAGTGCTTTTTCCTTGGAGTACGTACCCTTTGATGTACGTACACTTTGGAGTGCATACTCTTTAATATGCGTACTTTTTAAATTGATTTTATTTGAAAGACATACTCTTTGGAATGCGTACCTTTCGAGGTGCGTAGTTTTTGAAAAGCACACTCTTTGAAATGCGTACCCTATAAGAGCTCATTTTCATTGGAAAACGTGCTCTTAAAAATCTATGCCATTTCGAATGCTTTTTACTGGGTAGAATGTACCCAATGACTTAAGAACTTTAGAGTTTTTTTTAGAAAGTTTTTTCTAACATTTTATCTCTTAACAAATTTTTTTTTTGCAAAGTTTATATGAATTAACAAAAACGCGAAATTTATTAAAAAATCTATTTTTTATTTTTCATTATTTTTGAACAACCTAAGTATCTTTGCTATGATTATTTGAGAAAAAATCAAGAAAACAAATATTGTTTTTTTTTCCTCAAAAACCTTGGGAATAGTTAAGTATAAGCTTAAGCAAATTTTAACAATGATTTCGACATCAATAATATTATATACGAGTATATTGTTTAAAAGGTTCCCTAAAATTCACTTAAGAATGCGAGCAATAGCATACAATTTCAAAAACCTATGAAATATAAAACATTCAGCGACAAAAATCCTAATGGCAAACACAGGCGTAACTCTTTGCAATTCTTTTCCATTTACTTTTACTACTAAGAATTATTTTTGCCATTCCAACAAAATGCCTAATAAAAGCGAAAACTTTTTCAAAATCCATAGAAAAACAAAATAAAATAAAACCTTTTCTCCCTTATCTCTGTCTATCATCAACACCCAAGACAAAAACCACGCGTTGTGTGCGCCTAAAAATAGGCAACAGTAAAAAAAATGCATTTAAATTCACTTCCGTCTTTTGTTTTGCGCCATTCGAACCTTTTTACGGAGAGCCTATGTACTACCATCCACTCGTAACTCGTAACATTATCGCAGTCAAAAGTTTTTCAATAGATGGTATATGGTGTTGCTGGGGCTAGCAAGGGCGCAAAAAAGGAAATTCCACGCTTGTTACCTTGTCTGAAGGACGAATTTAGGTCAAATAGGACACAACAGCAGCAACAACAACGTTGTGTTGCGATGTATTTGTTGCTGTTGCAAACACACACAAATACATTGAAACGCCAATAGATATACAAACATTACCATATGGCTGCCTGGCTGAATGCCTGCTCGCTTGGTTGATTTTCTTTTAGGCTCAAGGGAGTTTTCTTCATTTTTTCTTTTCTTTGAATATTTCATACACGCGCGCGCTTCATATTTATGAGCTTCTTGTCACACCCCGCCATTGCAGATTGTGCTGCCAACACTTTAGTGTCATATTAAGCGCATGTATGTATGTATGTATTAGCCAAATCTGCAGGGATGTTTAAGTTAAAAACTTTGGCAGCTAAGTAAAAGAAAAATATGAAAATTGAAGTAAAAAACAAAAATTGCACTTAACATTTTACATTTTCATACTTCTTTGTACTTTTTGGTGGCATGATGAAGAAAATAACGCCAAGCAAGCAGTTACTGAGTTGCAACTTTATTTTAAATTCGCTTGAAACTTAGTAAAAGGAACAAGTCTAAAACAGTGTTTTTAAAAATTTTGTAATTTGCAGCATTAAAATTTCTCTCTATTTATTGTAAATTATCCTTTTTCAATAAAGTGGCAACTTTGCCTGTGCAAATTGTCTAAGGATTGAGATTAATGTACATTTGTATTAGAATGTGTCTAGCATATACCAACGCTGAGTTTGGGGTGTGGGGGCTCTAGGAATGTTTGCCATGGGTAGAATTGATAATATAAAAGAGAATATGTATTGATATCTGCCAGCTTGTGCTTATTTTTTAAGGCATGAATGGCGCACGTGGGAGTGCTTCAGCATGAATGCACTTACACATACCTTTGTGCCTGTGTATGTCTGTGTATACATATGAATAAATAAATTCATACGTATAAGTGTCTGACGTGGCATAGCTGCAATGGTATACGTAATTGCAAGCTGCCGTTGCACTTATTGTTTCATTTTATTTTTCTCCAGGACTTTGACGTCAATTACTATGGATTGCAAGTGATAATCAAAGGATAATACATGAGAATTACAAAAAAAAAAAAAAGAAATAAAACGATTAAATCCATATGTCAAGTGGTATTAAAGGAAAATTGATATATAGTATTTGACATTGTGCAATAGAATTGAAATATCATCAGCAATAAATCACTTTGACAATTAACGTTAATCGATTTAGAGTGCATTGCAGCAGAAGAATATGAAAATAAAAGTCTTATATAAGTTTTCAAGTTAAATTAAAAGGATTTTAATTAAATTTTACTAAATTATGAGGACTATTAAGTCATTTTTTTATGTCTGAAATTTTTATATTATATATTGAACTACGAATACTAGCAATACAAAGGCAGATACGAGTATGAATAATGTTATAATTTAAAAAAGTTTTATCATATTTGCCATAATTTCTGCTGGTGAACAAATATCAAAGGATATTTAATTTAAAAGTTTATACATTATACGTCTTATATGTAAAGACATTGTACATTCTTATGTTTGTAAAAAATCCAAATAACATTCTTTGCTGTCCTTGTAAATTTGCACACTTGATTCCAGCGTGATTTTACAATTGAAGTTTTTCTCCAAAGGGTGAAGCATAAAAAATGTATTTAAAATATCTTACTTAAAAACATTGTAAAATAATTGTACCCAAAAATGAAACATAAAATTTTTAAAATTACACTTAAAAAAGGGACTCTATCTCCGTTTGAATTCAGATGAATTTGAAATAAACACCCTAATATATATCAGTAGATATGTATGTATATTAGACTGAGCCAAACAAAAATGAATATTTTTTTTTTTGGAACGATATATCGAAAATATCATTCAGAGTGACAAAAAAAAAATCTGGTGAAAATTTCAGCCCTTAATATTATTATTAAGAGGTCTTTCCTTGCTATTTTGAATTTATATTCATGACTTGCTGATTTACGTCAAAACTGCTAAGAGATTGGAGTAAAAAAAAATTTTCTTCTACATATTCTTATGTAAAATTGAATTCCCTACAAAAAGATTTTATTAAAAATTTTCATCAGACGAGCCGTTTCCAAGTTTCTTTGATTTTACTTTTTTTACTTTGGAATTTTGTAGTTAATAAATCAATGATATCTTAAAAAACAAACCATGACATATACTTGATGGAAATTTAATGCTCTACAAAAAAGCTCTCCGAACATTTTTACCTAAATTCATTTTTTTAAGTTATTCACGACTGAAATATATTTAATTCAAATGCCTGAAATAATATAACTATGCCAAATCTGATGCACTTTTCTATTTAAATTTTAATGTCAACTTTTTTATGACTTATGATGAAAATTGCTTGCGAGTGAAATTTGTTCATATATGAAATACCATTTTTACACATGGAAAATGCAGCTAGACTTTCACTTATTTTTAACTGAGATTCTAGAAGTGCTCACTTTTTTGTGAATGCCTTGAATTTCTACTAAGGCTTAATTCCAAAGATAAAAAGAAAAAGTTTTCAACAACATTTTCATTTAATTTTTCGTCTGTCAGTTAAAATAGTAATTAATACAAAATTGCAATAAATGATTTTTTTCGATTTAATATCAATAAAATTTTTGTATACTTATTTTTTTCTAGATATTACAAACTTTCAAGCAAATTTCTTGAATTTGTCAATTTATTTTTTGAGAAAAATATCGCTAATATAAAATTTATAAATTTACAAATAAATCTTCCTTAATATGTTATTAAAAAATTATTTCGAAGTAATAGCGATTTCTAAGATAAAAAAAAATAAACAGGGATATAGAAAAAATTATTAAATATCGAAAACTATGGGACAGATGTCAAACTTTCATTAACAATATTACAACTTATTTAATTACCTATAATATGTGTCCCCAATTTAAAAATCGATTAAAGTGCTCGTTGTTTATAACAATATTTTAAGAGTTTTACTTTCGAATTCTGAAATTCGATATATTCTATATTCGTTATCAATACTGAAAGCCCCATTAGAAAAATAAGGCTTAATAAAGAAAGGAAGAAAGTTCCATAAGTAAACTTATGCCAAAAAAAACATGTAAAATTGTTTACATGCTAAAAATAAAACATTAACCAATATTTACAAAACGTTTTTTTTTTGTGTTATTAAAAAACAAAAGAGAGAATAAAAACCACCAACACTGTTATTTATTCATTTCCCTCGCCTACACAAACAAACTCACACAACAACTGGAGCTGCAGCTGCCTAACTGCCTAACTGCATATCAAAGAGAATCACGGAGAACAGTAGCAGCAGCTTCAATCGTCCTTCAAAGCACAAGGACGAAAAGACAAATAAAAGCGTGAGAAAAAAAAATCAGCCTCTTGACACCCGCACACACACGCATTCAGTTGAAAATACTGACCTCACAACGTGATGAGCCTTGGGAGAAATTTTCGCAACCGAGAGGGATGAAAAGAGTAAACCGTCATTCCATAGAATTTACAAAGGGAAACGCAGAGTAAAAACGGAAGTTATGGAAACAACGAACGATCAGCTAAAAAATGTAAATGGGAAAGGTGGTTTGCTATAAAACTTTTTTCAACTATATCGAAACTGAAATGCCGACAACGTTGATTTTGTTTTGTTTCGAAGTATACGGGAGTTCAACCTGCATAAAACAACTTAAATAAAAATAAAATAAAATTGCAAAATAAAATATCGCTCGAGGGAATCCTGAGTTAATGGTGGTTATCAACTTACATTCAAAGAAAATCCAAGTCGGCGAAAATTTTGTTTATTTTATTTATGTTTTGCGCCAAAAATTATGCAAAGCAAAACTTTTTTGCAGAATCCCAAATTAGGAAAGTTTTCTTTTAATATACAGCGGCAAAAAGTATGCACTGAACGCAGTCGTGGGAATTAAAGAAATCCTTGTGGATTTTTTTTTTAATATTCAAATTTATAATTTTCACAGGTATGATTTTTTAAAATGTTTTTGCAAATTATTTTTTTTTTTCACATAAAATATATATTTTCCACAACTCAAAATTGATTTCCAGCTTGCAAAATTAATTAATTTTATAAATTCACTTCCGGTTTGACTTTAAATTAATTTTATTTTAAATTTTCCTTAGCCAAACACTCACTTATCGTTTGGCTTTTATATTTTAAAAATTTTTCTTATTATGTGTTATTGTTGCTTCTACCAAGTAACACAAATTTATTTTTTTTTTAATTTTTCTTTATATCTTCACGTTCTCACTGCTATTTTTCTTAAATGCATTCACTGCACACAACCGTTACTTCGCTCGTTCGCGCGTTGTATGAGCTTAGTTGTGGAAACAATCACCTACTTGAGCACCGTTTGTAAGTCGATTTATAAAATCTTTGCTTTTGTTTTGCTGCGGACTTTGTTTCTCTGCGTTTATTGTGTGCGTGCTGCTAAGCATGATGTTGCGAGACATTTTCGTGTTGCAAACGTGCTTTTAGTAAGTAGAGTGGCGGTGCTGTTTAATTTTTGAAGTAAATATCACAATACATACATTTTTTAACTATATCGCAAAACAACGTCCATCTGATTCAAAAATATTTTATTTTGAATCCTCACTAAATATTGAATTATCCCAAAATATGTCTGGCTGATTGACGTGGTTTTTCGCGAACTTAAAGCACTTTTTAGCGTTGCTTTTAACGATCAAGGGTCAAAGGACTGCTTTTTTCACCTAACTAAATGTACGGTCTAAACTTTTTGACTCTGATTTCATATGTTTTCAGTCTTCTTTCCTTTTTACTCTAACGGGAAAGTTTATTATTTTAACTTTTATTATTAGGTACTAATCTAAATTTTCTTAGCTTTTTCATTGATAACTTTAAAGCTCAATAACAAAAAAAAAATACAGATAAACTTTTCCGAAAATACCCAATGTGCACAAATTGGATGCGCATCCGTTTCAAACCCGTTACGAATTCGTCATTGCGGATGTGGACTTTTTTTTTAAATAAAATGGAACGGATCCGTTTTATTACCAAAAAATGAATCCAGAAAGGATCTATGTAGTTTACAAAAAACCAAATCCATAACGGGTTTGTTTCATTTACAAAACACGAATCCGGAACGGATCCGTATATGAAGTACTTTTCGATTTCAAGATGAATCCGACAAAGCGGACGGTCCTTCCGCTTTTTTGAGCGGAATTTCATAAGAAAACGAGTTCAAAATTTATCTGAATCTGGAATCCGAAACGGAACCAATGTATTTAAAAAAAAAAGAGTCCAGAACGGATTCGTATTTAAGTCCGTTCCGAGTTCGATACGGATCCGACAAAGTGGATGATCCTTCCGTTTTTTGATAGGAATTTCGTACGAAAATGAGTTCGAAAAGGATCCGAAACAGAATACGTTTCACATAAAATATACGAAGAAGCGAGTTCGTTTCGAATTCTGGGTATGGATTTGATATATTATTTGTTGGTACTCGGTCGAATCTGCATAAAATTTTTTAAATAAAAACGCCACTGTGCGAAACATAAGCAAAGCAAGAATTACAAATACATTGACAACATGCTGCCAAATGTTCTCCACAGCAGCATGTTGCTCATCTATAACACTCTTCCATTCGTGTTCGGATAATTACTCTCTTCGTTTTTTTCTTTCACAAAACCCTCAATGGTATATGCAAACGTTTTTTCTGTTTTTGCGTTGAGCATTTAAACTGCTGTTCATGATGTTGCTGTTGTTGTGATTTGCAGCAACACATTTTATAACAACAACAAACAGCAAAACAGAAATGTGACGAAGCGTCTGTGTAGTGCTTTTGTTTTCCCCTCCAACAAACGTGTGTAGTAAAATTGTGGCTTCGTCATACTTTTTAGTCGAAAGAAAAAAAAATCCAAAGAATGTGTGTGAAGCAAAAATACGTTTGACTCGTTTTCTTCGACAATGTGCTTCCCCCTCTCTTAACACATCAACTTATGATTCGTATGCTCGGCGCCCGCTTTTCTTAAATGCTTTTCTCGTTTTTTACGTTAAATTCTGGTTATACACACAATGACAGTTTAATGTCCGTTTCGCTGCACGTGTAAGCCATTTTGACGCCCCCATCCTATTTAGTGATGTTGACGATAGAGTTGCCATATCAGCAATAACAAAAATTACAGGTAAATACACACTAGCTATGTATAACTTTTATATAAGGTGAGATAGGCATAGGTAGAAAAATGTAATAAAATGTGAAATAATTTTTTAATGAAAGTTCGACGCAATTTAAACTCAGCTTCGAGTTTTCAGTGAACGGTCAAAGCAGTTAGTCTAAATGTTCGATTACAGTCACTCAAACTCAGTTTAGTTTCATACATGTGCTTGATATAAAAATAAAAAAAGTTCAAATTATGATAGGATACTTACAGATGCTTCTAAGTAAAATAACAATTAAATAAATAAAATATTTCTTACTACCTATAACCAAAAATTGTATTTGCGTACCTTTTACTTCACATGAAACATTTGATTTGACACCGCCTGTTGCTATCTGATCATAAGACACTATTTTTGATCATCACTAACACTGGTGTTTTTTAATTGGACTTAATTGTTTCTTTTTAACACTTCTCATAAATATCAGCTGTCATTATTTTGCTCAAAAATCTATGTATATTCACTATGTAATTTGTAATTCATAGAAGGGGGCGTGTCAGGTATAGACAATAAGCCTAAAGATGTGCAATGACATTTTAATGCAAAAGCACTGTGGTTAGTGAAGACTACGACTACGACTATAAACTTGGCAAGTTGTAAGTGAGTGTAACTGGGCGATCTTCGGCCGTGGCTCAGGATTTACATTCCCTAATATGTCCAATTTCGGCTTCGCGGCGGCCTTTGGCCACGTTTCAGTCTACAACATAGGCATCACTGACTGCGCTATTTACAGTGATTTTGCATTAAAATTAAATTGCATACTTTCAGGCCTTCAAATAAACTATTTTATCCTAAAAACTAGTTTGACGGTGACGTATAAATACATATATATATTTTACTGACCAGCGTCATCACAGCCACACCACAGCGTGTCGAATTAGCCATGTCCGTCTGTCTGTATGTGTATCCCAAATTTGATTGATAAAAAATTTGGTTCATTTCCAATAAGCACAATATAAATATTTGTATTTGAAAAGTTACTTAGTAACCCTAACAACTAACTTACACATGCCCACACGTATACTACCAACACACTTACATTACGCCAGCAACATTGGAGTTAACACGAGTATTTTAATTGAGTTGCTGCTGTTTCAAAGGGAAAAGGATAGACAGCACAAGATCATTCTTTTTTTAAGCAATCAAGACGGGAAACGAGTGCAAATAACTTTAATTGTTGTTGTTTCAGGCTTACACAGTTTGAAAAAAAATAAAACGTTTTGTGCTGTTTGTTAACCCAACCAACATTTGAAAGATTGTTGACACATAAAATGTAGGAAAACATCAAGAGAGTTACAAAAGAAATTTCATCTAAATTGGGAAGAAATTTAAAATTTTGGCGCACTATGGTGTTTGCTATGATTCTTAACTGGTCAACGCAAAAATAGAACATAGTATGCTTGCAGATTCATAAACGTCGGCTAACAAAGCTTACTAATGATACCACGTAGCGGTGGTTGAAGTTAGTTGCCCATTATTTGGATCCTTTAATGTATTTTGCGCGTGTGTAATTTTTTTGTGTTTTTTGCACTAAAAGTACTGAACAAAAAAGCTCAGTAAAAAACAAACAACTATAATTTGCGCAAAATAAAATAAGAAAAAATTACTTCGATTCCAATGACAGATGACTCTTCCATGTGATTCATACACGAATCGCTTATTAAAAAATTATTAATGTAAAGATTTCACTTTTACAACAACCAATTTGTTTTTGCTAAAAGTCATAAAAATTAATAGAGAACACACAAAGAAAATTAAACCTATTATATAAGCAGCACGTTAGTAACGCATTTACATATTTCAAATAGTTTCTGCTGCAAAATAAGACAACCACGTGAATTATAATTCTCTATATACCTACATATACATACATATAAGTATACTATTGTAGTTTTAAATACTTAAATACATATCTACCTTTGAATTTAAGTATTCTTAGTAAAACATAAAATAGTCAAATATATGGCGCATCTACTACACTGGCCGTAACACATTTGCTTGCCTGCCGCAACGGCAAATTCTTAATCTAACACGTGCCTCTATAACGAGTTTTATAAAACATGACAAGATAAAAAAACTACAGAAACAAAAAGTAAAAAAATTTTAATTCCTAAACGGTCTGTGCGAATAACGTGAGCCATTTGAGTTTAAGTGAGATTAGTGTATCATGGCAAATTAGGCTGTTATGATATAGTTCATTCAAGTGGTGTGAAGCAAGTCGATAACATATCGCCTCAAATACGGAGTGAAGGATTGAAACCAATGGCCGAAGATCCTGATGTTGCTCAAATCTAATTCTTAAGATTTACTCATCGATTAGTGCAAAATATATGTTTTTGTTTTTCTTTCTAAAAATGGGCTTCATTGATCCCAGATACGCCCATATTAACTAACAGTCCTTATAAAAATTGACCAAAAAAATGTTTTTCTGTCCCCGGAAACGTCACTATTGATATTTAAAATATATTTTGGAATGGCAGCTTTACAGGAGTGCGCCAATCACACCTGGTGCCGTGGTGCAATATGATGTAGAGTGGCACTGTTCTGATGTGGCAAAATAAATATAAAAAAGTTAACTTTTTTTTGAGTTCTGCCACGGTTGCTGATGAGAAAAAAAGGTCCAATTTTTTAGAATTTGGCTTTACACATACATATATGTATGTAGGTGTCGCGATCCTATAGCCTCGTAATGACAACGGTGTTAAATTCCAAAAAGGAAAAGAAAGATACCTCCAGATGGTCCACCCTACATTTAATTTATTCCTTTATTTTGTATTTTTAATATCAATTTTTGAACACAAACTCTCACTGAAAAAAAATAATTGTGTCATGTTAATTCCGAAACACCTCACCCATTATGTGTAGGGTATTTTTTGACAAAATGAGAAAAGACATGTGATTATTTCCGGTTTAAATAATAAGCAAACAGACCTCATAAAAATTAAAAAATATCAAATTTTATGCAAATTTCCTGTTCAAAATTAAGCAAATAATAACGGTGTTTCACATTCTTTCTTAATGCATATCAAAATTATGGTGTTACATTTTATCTCACCATAAATTAAATACTTTACACTTTTAAAAGTAGTAGTGCGCGTAATAGACCCAGAATAACTGTAAGTGCGGTTTTTGTGAATCTCAAAAATTCCTGAAACGTCTTTTTAAGTTGATTTGTAGTAATTATTACTAAGAAAATTATCAGTAATTTCTGATAACTATTATTTTTCAATTAACAATTTTTACATTGCTTCATGAAAAAACTAAATCTGCCCGATTTCTGCCATTAAAGCTATATTCAACATAAGACCCATGCAAAAGTGAGCCATAATAAAAGACTTTTGACACTTTTCATAAAAATGAACCGATATCGATGACTATCATTTCCAACTTTTCTCAATCGAGTAGTGCAAAAACTTTTCAACAAAACTTGTCTGATATTCGGCACTTTCGAGTCTTGGACAAAGATGTCCAAAATCTATATTCAGCATGTCTCCATCATTTGGTGTAAAAATTTAAACACAAAAACGTACCAAATTCAATTAATTTGGGGACTCGGGGCCACCACTACTGATGTGTAGAGGTGGCCCAAAATTAGTTTTGAATTTCTATGGAGCGATTGATGCAAAAAAAAAAAAATTTACAAAAATACGGACACTTCAGTGATCCGCGACTCAAGAGGTGACCTTAATGAATAATATAAATACTTTACTATATCTGCTGCTGCACCAAACGGAACAACAAAGTGTGTAGAGTATAAAAATTACCATAACAAATAAAAGAATTTGCATAAATAAATAAGTTTCACGCGGTTAGGCACATGTGAGAAAAAATAAATAAAACTTTTAAGTGCGGGTCATAAAAATCATAACACGTGTATGAATAAGACAAGTAAAGAAAATATCAAATATTTTGTGTTCATAAATTGAGGTATCGAGAATAAATATTGGTGAATTTCAAATGTTTTGCACGAAAGCAATTAGAAGCTATTTTTATTGCCATAACAAAAAAAAATCTAAATAAAATCTCTAAGTCCCCTTCAGCTGCTATTTTGGTCAATGATTTAATGTAGGCTACTCGTGTTAAAGCTATTGAACTCATCAGCATTTGAAAATCGAGAGAATATATTCCAGTAGCTGATTTTTAAAAGAAAAGGTTTTTATGATTATTGAAAATGTTCTTGCATAAAGTTTACAGTTTTATGCAAAATCGAAAGTCTAATCAGTGGCGTTCCATAAACATTTTGTGCCCGAGGCGGAGACCAATATGCCTTCCACTCCTCTACTAACTTTCGGAAATAAATTGTTACTATGAAATTTTATTTCACTATACATATTATGAGAAATCAATATAGTACAGTGATGGCAAAACAAAATGTCATCGGATTTTATTTACCCATTTTTCTATTGAAAATGTTCTGAAAATTCGTTCATCATTGTACTTATGCAACTAATTATACATACAAACATACAAATTTTAAATAGTATTTCGAAATCTCAATGAATACCGAAAATCAATTTTGCTCTCCCCAGGCCTTTGCACCCGGGGTTACGGACCCCTTCCCCTCCCTAGTTACACCACTGAGTCTAATGCTTCCGTTTATAAGTGAAAATTTAAGCACTACATCGAAAAAGATTTTTTTGATATATGTACATTAGGATGGTTCTTAAGGGTACGCCCCCTGAATTGGTTCGAAATAGGGTAAAAACTATTTAAAAAATTCATTTAAAATTTTTCTCTTAAGCCCCTACGAACCCTATTTCAAAATGAAATTTGACATAAGCCGCCATTTTTTTAAACTAATTATTTTCTAAACTAATTATAATTCATCAAATCAATAGCAGTACGTTTTGTCAAGATTTTTTTGATGATTTACCAGCGGAAAGGTAAAATTTAAATTTTTGTTTTTTAAGGTGATGCCTCAAGCTGAAAATACAACTAACATTTTAATTGCATTTCTAGTTTTCTTTAAAAAAATTTAAATCGTTAAAAAGAATCTGAAAAAATAACAATGTGAAATTGCCCCTAAAGATTTGGTATCTTTGCACCATAATAATAAAAAAAAATATAAACAACAACACATGGACGCAACTTTCAACCAGATTTTGTTATGTTTCAACCAGTTTCTACTGGTTATTTTTTTTTCATAACTTCGTTTGGAACTTTGCTGCTAGCAATGGAGGCAACATTTCTTTTATTTATTTTTGTTCGGCATTCAAAGGTTTTTTGCCACAATACATCTATCAGGCGCGGATCCAAGGGGGGGGTCACGGGGGTCATGACCCCCCCCAAAACAGCCCGCATTTCAAAAAATAGAGTTGAAACAATATTTTGCAAACCGAAAAACAAAAAAAAAACAAACGAACAAAACCTAGTTTTTGCAAACTTAAAAACCTGAAACTAACCAAACGACCAAAATTAACTTATTTTTTTGCACTCTGAAAAAATTGGAATCAAAAAATGACTAAATCAACAAATTTGACTAATTTTCTTAAACAAGACTGACTTTTTTATTATTTTTTCTATATTTGGATTGTAGCTTTACTTGATATACTATCATCTGTTTACAATCTGTTTACAAGTTCCAACTAAAAGCATCATTTATAAAACAAAATCCAATCTTCTATTTTGTTTCGCAAATCTGTTAATGATCGCATCGATCCAATGAAAATTCGAAATAAAAATATTCATCAGCTAAGACATTTCTTAGTTTTAAGAGTACATTTTTTATATAAAAAAGTTTATAATTTTATATAAACAATAAATATATATATACACGTAATGAATTTTCAAGTAAAACAAATTGGACAAGTTTTTCATTTTTCATTTCATTTCTTTATTAAGCCTTTGGATTACATTTCCTTACAGACTAGAAGAGTCTTTAGACCAGTGGTCGGCAAAACACAATGTGTGTGATGTACTTCAGCTCAATTGAGCTATGAAAAATCAAATTTTGCCGACCCCTGCTTTAGACATCGAAAAATCAAATTCATTTATGGATGACAATCTATTGAATAATGAGAGAGCTCTTAATATAGGCTCATTCTGAGCATAATTAGTTTTATGTTTTATTATGAGGAATAAATCTAAATGACGCAACTGTCTAGGTGGGATATAAAAACCAATTAACTGAAGTAACTCCGGACATTCAATATTACTATTAACTATATCATAAATAAATATTAAGGAGATAACCTTCCGCCTCGATTCAAGGGTATTTATGCCCAAAAGCAGGCAACGTGAATTATATGATGGCCTTGAATCACCAAAATACAAAGAACGTAATGCAAATCTAGAAAAAGTTTTCTGAATTCGTTCAATTCTAGCACAATGATTTGCATAAAACGGATTCCAAACAAAAGAGGCATATTCCAATCTAGATCTTACAAATGCAAAGTAAAGGCTCTTAATGGTATGTGGATCCATAAAATCAGAGCTGTGTCTACGAACAAAAGCCAACATTGCATAAGCTTTAGGGATGATAAAATTCAAATGCTCAATAAATGTAAACTTAGCATCGAAAACTACGCCTAAGTCCTTTATAAGATTGATTGACTTAAGAAGTTTACCCTGAATTGAGAAATAACAATCGAGTATATTATTTGATTTTGCAAATGTGCAGGGAAAGCATTTCCCAATATTTAAAGGTAACTGATTAAGTTTACTCCAGTTACTCACATTGGACAAGTCACGTTGTAAGGATTCAACGTCACCTACATTCCGTATACGACTGAATAATTTTAAATCATCTGCGTAAAGCAAAAATTTTGAGCTCTGAAAGCAACTATGAATATCATTCATGAACAAAATAAAGAACAGAGGTCCAAGGATACTACCCTGAGGTACTCCAGACGACGCTACAAAATTATAAGATTTAGTATTATTAACAAGTACAACACACAGTCTATTACTCAGATAGGATTTAATCCAATCCAAAAATGAACCATGAAATCCAATTTTAGCTAGTTTAGCAATTAAAGCACTATGCTTAACCTTATCAAAGGCTTTTGCGAAATCAGCATAGAGCACATCCACTTGATAGCCACGTTCAAAAGAGGATACACAATAATTAGAGAATAATGATAAATTTGTTATTGTGGATCGACCAGATACAAAGCCATGTTGCTCTGGGCAAATATGACACTTAATTAAAAAGTAAAGCTTATCTTTTATAATGCTTTCAAATAATTTAGAGACAATTGTTAATTTAGAAATGGGACGATAGTTAGCGACATTATTTTTAAGCCCATTTTTGAAAATAGGGGTAATACATGCTACCTTCCAGGGCTCAATAAAAGTTCCGGAATTTAAAGATTTATTGAAAATCAGACACAGTGGCTTACACAAAGCCTGAGCACATTTTAATAATACTATAGAGGATAATCCATCGACATCCAGTTTAGCAGAAATCTTCAACTTTTATAATGCGTTAAAAACGTCTGTTTCACTCAAAGTAATAGAACCAACATCCACGAAAGAATTGATGTTTTGCAGGATAGAGGGCTCATACCATGGAGCATCTTCAGTATAATTTGATTTAAAATAGTCGGCAAATAAATTAACTGTGTCTGCAATTGTACACGAACTAATATTATTGAAAAACATAGAAGTGGGGATGAAAGATCCACATTTTTTCGATTGTACGAAATTCCAAAACGATTTCGGATTCAATTTGATATTGGTTTCCGTTTTCAAAATAAACTGCTTGTATAAAAACTTATTCAAAAAGTTGAATTCTCTCATGTAATGCACATATTTCTCCTTATACTCTAAGTTCCCAGTGGATTTAAAAAGTTTTAGAAATTTATTGCGCATATTTTTCAGTTTTTTAAGGCCAGAATTATACCATGGAAGCTTATATACCTTATGAGGGCAAATTGGAATATGGTCATGACAGATTTGTGACACATTAAATTGAAACAAATCAAAACAAGTTGCGGCATTTTTACCATTAAATAAATTTTTCCAATTTATATCATTTATATTTATTTAAAAATTCAAAATCACATAATTTAAAGTTAAATACATGTAGGCTGAGGCTCAATAAATTCATAAAATTCTATATCGAGAACAATTGGAACATGGTGCATATTAGATGGTGAAATTGGGCAAAAACATTCAGATAAATTGTATTTAATATTATACGAAATAAAAATTAAATCCAAAATTTTGCCAAGATTATTAAGTACTTCTTTTATTAATTTGAACTAATTCAATACTTAAGAAGCTATCAATAAGATTGATTTCATGAGGATGATTGATATTTGTTGGCGTCAAGTCATCGGCGAGGTGAGTCCACATTACTTTGTTTAAATTAAAATCCCCCAATATGCAAAGCTGACTTTTATGGTCCAACGATGAATGTAACGATAAAATGTTACTTACATGTGCATCGTAAATTTCATTAGAACTATTTGGCGGGATATACGAGGCACAAATATATAAAGAGCCTGATGAGCCAGAAATGGAGACACTTAATTGTTCGTACAAACTGTCCGCATTCTGAAGGATGCAAGCTGTTGTACAGAAAAAACTCGACTACAACCTGTTTTTATAGCGTCACGTTCCTTTCTGTATACTTGATATATATTTGTATCAAAGAATTCTTCATCGAAAAATTCATCATTTAGCCAGGTCTCAACAAATACGATGACATCAAAATCTCCAGCCGCGGTATAATAATAAATGGAATTGGATTTAGTTCTGATCCCAGACATATTTTGGAAATAAATCCGAAATTGTGAAGTTTTACCTAACTGATTGTTAGGCTGAGCGGATGAATATTTAGTAAAATTAGCTAAGTTATTGCATTGATGTTAAGTTTTTTATATAATAAAATATTCGACTCAGCATAAACACGTCCGCACCTTTTGAATTCACGACTAGGAGTGAATTCTGGCTTAGTTTTTATTCATTGAAGAAATTCGGCTTGCTTTGTTTATTTGGTTATTCTTGTTATTTTTGATTTTTTTCTATCCTGTGACCCCCCCCAGAAAAAAATTCTAGATCCGCGCCTGACATCTATTCACATTTGTTATTTGCTTGAGATTATATTTCGTATAAAAAAAAAGTCTGACTACTTTACTAATGATATTTTCTTTGCTAATGGCATTTTAGTTGCAATAGAGAAATGTATTTTTACGTTTCTGGCTAAATTAATACGAAAATGTTGCAACTTTTTTATATGCGTGGGTTAACAATTTTTACACAATTTTTATCGAGAGGTCGGAAAATATATGTTCGGAAACTTTTTGTACCCTTAACAATACACCAATTTTGAGAAATTTTCCATCAGCTTAGGTTTCTGAGATATTTTTACTCAAAATATCGAATTATTGCATAATAAGTACTAACACGTTAGATACTGCGAACAGCCCTAATAAGCCGCTTTATTACAAGAAATCGCTTAACTTTTTCCTCATTGCAGAAGCAATGACTGTTAGTGTATTTTCAAAATTAATTTAGTAGATTTATCTTTTTAATTCCCGTTCAGCAGCAAGCACAGTCTAAACTTTTACAAATTTATCACCAATTCTCAGATAATTATCTCATATTTAAATTTTTGACACCTTAAACACAATAACTTAATTCAAAATGAAATGCCAAAAATTCTCAAAACGTGTTTGACAACAAAAATTACGGCAACGCGTAAATGAGTAGCTACCAAATAATAAAATAAGGCTATAAATAAAATCATTAAAACGAATTAAATAACAAAAATTCCAAAACAAGTATGTATATATTTAAATTTTTACCCATTGCAGTAAACTGTGTCTTTTTTACTTTCTATTGACTTTAACAAGCTCTAGTGCAGGATATAAATTTTGTATCGACAGTTGATCATGTGGAAAGATGTTCGGATGGGGCTTGTGAGTAAGCCTATCGTGAGAGCTCAAAAGCTTAAAAGTTATATTTTTGAACTTTTTTTATTTCCATTTTTTGTACGTCCAGTAACGCAAGAAACTTATTGCGTTTTTCTATCCCAGTGATGCACCGCTTACTTAAACATTTTGATGTCAGTTTATCTCTCAGTGATAAATAATATGATTCTGTTCTAAGGCAGGGGTCGACAAGGATTTTATTTCAAGAGTGCAACAACAAAAAACCAACAACAACAACAAATCGTTGGATACGGTACCATAAGAATTTATTAACATATAAAAGCAACAACGGGCATGCCGGTAGCGCACACGGCAGCGCACCAGTTCGCAAAATTACCAACAACAAACAAAAATTACCAACAACAAACAAAGCATAGCAAGAATTGTGCGCAGTCGCAAGCGCTACGTATTTACCAACAACGACATGCAAAGCAACAACACGCAAGGGTTGAATTGTTTTGGTGCAGTTGCGCCTGTCAACGATTCGGCGAATTACAACAATACGAAGTTGTTGTAGAAGAGTGCAAAGAGTGGAAAGAGTTAGGCGCTGTCGACCCCTGCCTTAGAATATATCCAAGCATAATTTTGCATTAAAATGTAACTCTAAACGAAAACGAAATTTAAGTTTAGTTTGGCTTATTCCATTTTGCTCCGTATACTCCAATGGTTGAGAAAAAATGTAACAAACATATTAAAAATTAATGGGCCTTAATATTGATTCTGCACGGAAAGAAAGTAAATGTGGAAAGAAATGTCTATCGTAATTTTTTTCTTTTTTTCAATCATTGGTTTCGCAACGAAAAATGCACGCTTCCGCAACGAAAAACTTAATTCTTAAATTTGTCAACAATGCGGAACTAGTTATACGGTTATAGCTATAGTTTCGAAAAACTATTAGACAAAGCAGTTACCCAACACTACTGATACCAAACATTTTTTCGTACAGAAACAAAATACGTAACCGTTGCAGAACGGAATCAATAATAAGGCACAATATGCTTTAAAAGCTATAAAAAAGTCACTTCGTTTCAATAAAAAAATATACTATAGGTAATTAGTACTACTCAATTTAATTTTCTGTATTAAGTCTTAAGGGTGCACCCAAGTTCGCGCAAGAAGTAATTCAGATTTTTAATGAAAAATTGTAAATTTTTTATTGATTCATAAAGTAAACAGTACAAAGCTATGTATAGAATATCGGATAAATAGCCTACACGGCTTTACTGGTACTTATGCAACCTTTTGTCGAAATTTTCTACAACCGTTTTGCATAAATGTGACTAAATTTCGTTAACACAGCGCTATATTTTTCCCTTCAAGCATAAGTTTTAGATGTGAAAACCTCAAAAGAAAAAAGTTCAACTGCAGCCAATTTTGATCACCAAATTAGGGATGGGAACACATTGATAACTATCGATAGTTAGCGCCATCGTTAAATACTGATAGTTTTTTGTTGTTATTGATAATAGCACCGGTAGCGAAAATTTCTTTAATTAACGACACTACGAAAAAAATTTATTTTCTGTGAATGACAAAGTTTAAATTAAAAAAAGACTAAAATATAAAATGGAAAGCCATGCCGAACTTGGGTGGATCAGATGAAGATGTAATTTTTAAAATGGAATATAGTTTGTTCTAAATTTTCGCATATTAACCCCCTTTTTAACCGGAAAACAAAAAAATTATTCAATGAACTTTTATGAAAAGTAGTTATGTATTTATAGAAAAAAGTAATTAAAATCCAAGAACAACAACTGTTATCAAAAAGGTGGTAGATATTCAAAAACAAACTGTATACCATTTTAACGAAAATAAATTAAGCTTTCTAAATACGCTTAAAAAGTAATAGGCCATTAACACATTTTTTGGAAAAATTAACGGCTTAAAAAAAATTGGTCGAAGTTTCAGAAAAATCGTCAGATCTCCAAAATTATAAGTTTAATTTTAAAAGTTTTCTTCATATTATTTTTGGCAATTAAATGATCTTTCTTATGACACCCATATTTTTGATATCCAATTAGAGGTTCCCAACTTGTACTGACTTTTCTTATTTTTTCTTATTTTTTTTTTTCTTATTTTAAAGTAAACTTATGTCTGAAATTTTAGGAATTGTGCAAAAACATTATTTTCCTTCTTGGGATTATAGTGGGGGAAGTTAACGATGTTTATCGATAGTTAACGATAGTTTTCCTTACCGATTTTTCCCAGCCCTATACAAAGTCGAAAATTTACACTGCCAGTAAATAAGGCATACAGTAATTAAATTGAATGTCGTCCACATTCCAATCTTGTAAATTAAGCACAAGAAACTGGATTATAAGGTAGGGACAGCGAGCATAATTAGCTACATATTTTTGCCTGACCAGCAGCATTTTTGAAGGAAAAATCCGATGATTCTTCCATCCTCCATCTCCTAATTTTCTAAACCCCAAATGCGACAATTTTAATGTATAACAAAAGCCATCATCGCTTAAGATGATTTTGTTCGAAAAATCAGCATCTACTCAATGTTGTTCCAAGATCTATTCAACGAACTCTTTTTACTGTCCGTCGGTAATAGGTTTCAGTTCTTGAGTCAATCGAACTTTTTAAGTATGAACATGTAAATCTTTCATGAGAATACGCTGTATAGAAATACTCGAAATGTCCGATTCTTTAACACGGTTGATGTTGCTGGACTCTTAGCAACACACTCATAAACTGCTTCGATGGTTTGTGTTGAACGAATTGTTGAAGGACCGCCAGAGCGTCTAAAGTCACTAATTGATCTCTTCACAGTTGATGATGTTAAAATCACTATACGGACAATATTTTGTAGAAAATTTTATGTACGAACATTTCGAAACACTATTTATTATGAAATAATCTCAGGATATAAATTAAAAAGAAATTAAGGGTTAACGGTACGATTAAATGTAGGCAATGATTAAATGTAACCTACTTACATTAAAATTCTGTCTCATGCCGCACAAAAAATCTCGATGGGTCGCAGGTTGAGCAGCCCTGTTAAGGAACAACAGAAACAGTTAATCATTTCCTTTTAATTTGCATATTGAATGTTGCTAATTCATAAAAATGTTTCTAAACAAATTCTTGAAGCCACGTGTAGCCAAAAATAAAATTTATTTTTGTTATTTTATTTTGATTTATTGTGGGAATTTTGTTTTTGTTTTCTAAATTTGTTTTTTTTTTCATTGTTTTGTTTTGTTTAAAATGTTTGTTCTTGTTTTATTCATTTACTTTATCAATGACTCAAAACTTTTTTTTTTATTTAAACGCTTATCTCAGTGTAGCGCGTGTTTTAGATTGCTGGCCATTTGTTACTGCACCCGTTGTAGTTGTTGTTATTTTAAAGGCCTTGACATTGACGCTCATTTTGTTAAATTAAAAAATTTGCCTTTTTTTGTACTTTGCAAATACGTAGAAAAAATTCTTTATGAATTAACGTCATAACTATTTCTATAATGAAAGCATACAAAATGCTATAATGTTTTCTTAATACAACTTTAGTTTTAGCTTTTTAATTTTATTTTTTTATATTTTTTTATATATTTTTTTTTTTTAATGCCTTAGCCTTGGATTGAAAAGCAATACTCATAATACTTCTAAATCAAAGCGTGAACGGTGCAAGTTCGTGTTTACACAGTTAACTGATATTTAAAAAAAAAAAAAAAAACCTTTTTATTAAAACCTAAAAAATTCTGCCACAGATGCCAAAATATAGCGTTTTAAATATTTTTGTTATATGGGAGTTGTCACACCCTGTTTTCAATGTACGCCGACATTTTTCGTGTATCTGAAAATTCCTAGATCAAACCTGTGAACGGCGCAAACAGTTTGTTACCTATTACCACTAACATGAAAAAAAAATGTATGCGAATATTCCGCTAGCTCACGTTTATTTCTCCGTTTTTTTCCTTTTAACAATACCGACTCCCTTTCTTTCCAAAAAAAAAAAAGTATTTGAATGCACCATTGCACCATTGTTTGTTTTGGTCATTAGATCAAAACGCCTACTATACGAGTAAAGAAAGCAATTGAAGCTTTTTTCAGAAGTGATTTATTCTTCAATTGTTTTTATTTAAATGAAATGTCTATTTTGTGTCACATTCCGTTCTATTGAAAGCTATAAAGGTTTGAAAACAATATATGAAAAATACTCATAAATACTAGCATGTACCAGTGATGGCATTTGGGTTTTGTGGAAATGTACTGAATCGAGACTAAATGTGCTTAATATGTGCTCTTTTTTTGTCATAGACACAAACATTTATTAAAATTTACAATAATTTTGTAAAACTTACTAAAAAAAAATGCAAACAATGGAAATGTCACTCGATGTTTTTACGCTTATTTCAATAAAATTTATAAATCTTTTCTAAAATTTCCTTAAAAACAAACAAAAAAAGGTAAATGTCAATTGCATCGAGTGTACTAAAAATTTGTTGAATGTACTGAGGCATATTATTCACAACGCAAATAGTACAAATGTACCGAAAATGTCATCACTGGCAATATTAGTAATAAAATTTATTTGAAATAAAATAAACAAAACATTCACACGTTAGCACACGTGATCTCAAATTGCAAAATTCAAATGAAATGACAACTCTATTTTTAATGAGAAAGAAATGACGACAACGAATAAAAATTAAATGTTGAATTGCAATTTTTCAATAAAGAAAAAACAACCTTGCACAACAATACTGATGTAACTTGAGTGCAATTTCTGGTTGATAACAAAAATACATAAGAAATCAAGTAAATGCATCAAATGAACTCAATACAAATTATTGAGGTCATTCTTATTAATCATATTTTTATGAAATTAACATTACACGTTATTGTTGTCAGTTAATATAATAATACTTTTCGTAACAGAAAATTGAGCTTGGAATGTCACCAAAAATATTTGACCTATAAAAAAATACGGTTTCTGGTTTTCTTTTTTTTTTTGTAAAAAATTCTATGCTCTTTTCAATAGAGAAATGATCAATCGTTTATGGAAAAATGAATGCTCCTTAAAAGAGTTAGCGATGAATACTGAATCCAGTCCTGGGGGTAGAGAAGCACTTAGTAGTATTGATATTTTAATATAATTTAAGACTCAGATGCTAAAACGGATGAAAGTGTCTTTTTTTGTCTTTAAAAAAAATACTCGACACTTGCGACTACCTCAAAACATGCACCGAGCTCGGCTTTCATTGCGTGCAAGAATCGAGTTACTACTGTATATTCGAACGAAAAATAGCTTATTTTCAAATTTTAATTTTCAAATGAAATGATATTTTAAATAGTTGATTTTTTTTTTTTAAGAAAACTGACCGAAAACTAAAAAAAATTTGGAAATTTGGTAAAAAATTCGGGGGGTAAATCCATGTTATAATAAATGGAATCATGGAGAGTGTGATTAATAACATAAGGGTCAGGCGGACTACTAAAATTACCTTAAGTGGACATGACACCTTCAAATTTTCAAGAAATGAAAAAATATTATATGGCTGTTTCTTGTTTAAAAAATATTGAAAAAATTCGTTTTTAATAATATTAACCTCAAATTCGGCTTCAAAAATATATAGCGAGCACTTTAGGAACATCGTGTTAAAGTTATTGTTCTTGAAAAGCTATGGTTAAAAAACTTTAAACGCGTTTTTCGAGTTGGCGGGCGTGATAAAAAAAAACTACTGAACCGATCTTTCTGAAATTTTAATATGTTGCTGTGCACATATCAATGCAGGGAATGAACTACGGACAGAAAGATCGGTAATATAGTTTTTGATTTTTGGCATGATGTTGGCCAGAAAGATTGGCAATTTTCGAAAAAATTACGCCATTTTGTTGTTTTTGGACCAACATTTTTGCTTGTGTTCATTCTCTGGCGGCTTTGATGCTGATTAAAACCTCTTATTTTTTTTTTTTTTAGATGTTCCAGTGAGCCGCAATCATGCCTGCCGTGATTTTTTGGTGTCAAAATAAATGTGTAAAGTTTCAAAATGATAACTTTTTTTATTATTAAAATTATACGCATTTTAAAAAAATAAAACAAATAATTTTTTTTGAAGGTGTCATGTCGCTTTAATTTCAATTCTGTAAAAAAACAATTTTCGGTTTCCTCATTTTATAAGGTTTGGTTTTTAAAATCTTAGAAAAAAAGTTTTTTTATTGTTAATGTTAACTGCTAAGTTAGGGCTACCAGATGGCATACTAAAGTAGCAAAAGTGCTACTTTTGGAAGGCTGTGCTACTTTTCACTCGAAATGTGCTACTTTTGGTTGAAATGCGCTACTTTTCACTACTTTTGCATTTGAAATATTCTTGTAATCTGGGGTTTTCTCGTACAAAGTGAGGAACTTTTTTTTTGTTTTTTTTGCTCATCAAAAATTCATCAAAAATATTGGTATGGAATTTAAAAATTTTTTTTTTGCTCATGAAAAATATTGGTATAGAATTAAAAGGTAGCCCTATGCTAAGTATATATAGTACAATAGTTCAAGCATAACAAACGTGCCGCATCAAATCAATACCTCCAATGTTGTCCTTTATTAAGAGTGTCATATTTTTTTCGACAAAAGACTATTTTCAGATTGTGCATATCACATGACAAACACCTTTTTTATAATCATTTTATAAATAAATCAAATAAAAAACCATTTAAGACAAAATTCTTAAATGCTTGGAATACCAAGGCGAATAAAACGCTTTCTCGATTTTTAAAATAGAAATCGGAGGAAAATTCTTTTTTCTATGATTGGCAATAGTTTCAGTTGTACTTTTATATCAAATTTTCATAATAATTGCAGAAACTTCTGCTTTTATCACATAAGCAGACATAAAATATTTTCTTGTTAGCAAAAAAGTTTTCATAGTTTAATATGATCTGTTTGATAAATTCTAATAGATAATAACAACATATTTAAAACATCAGATGTAAGTTTTTGTAAGACATTTTTTTTTTTGAGTCATTGTAATTTAATTATTCGCTTGATCGGATTTTCGTTAAAGTTAGTGCTATACCGCTAGTGGGCTGTACAACAAACCTTAGTTTTGCTTGAATTATCAATTGCATTATTCTTAACAATTCAAATACATTTACGTACCTATGTACATGTATGCATGTGTGCGTATAATAAAACAACCCAGTAGGCAAGGGCAGGAGCTAACAGTGCTTCCAGAAGGCCTTCCTTGGTAAGTATAAGGCCTTCCACCCTCCTTTCAAACGTACTTTCTTTTTTATATGAAATGGCCGCAGAAAACAGGCCTTCCCAAGCAGGCTTTCTAAGACCGCTTACCGTAGAAGGACTCTCAGAAGTACTTGACAAAAATTTAATTTTAATAAATTTAAAGACTCGAAATATTAATTGTTTTTTTTTTTTATCCGCGCCATCTCACTTGCGTTGATATTTTTTAATGACTTTACAATTTGACAAAGAATACACAAAACTCTACCTCCTTAACATGAAACAACAGAAGACTAGCCTGCACACCTCTCTTAATTTCTAACCATGTGTATACTTTTCATGTCGTATATGTACAATGCATATGACAAAAAAGTTATGCCGAATCATAAAACATTGCAATACATGAAATAAAAAAAAAAAACAGAAAAGCGCTAAAGAAAATGGAGTTCTTCTTCTTTGCCTTCTAATATCAGGCCTGATAGCACGTCTGTTGTGGCAAGGCATATTATGCCTTCTGTGATTGTATTTTTATTTGCATGAAAATCTAGTTTTGAGAAGTCCTTATATAATCGCAGCAGTGCTAGCAGGCCTTCTCCGAGTAAGGCCTTGCTCATTTGCCTGCTGGGAAAATACGTAAAACGAATTCATTAAAAATGTGTCAACAAATGAACAACAAAAACAGCAATTAAAAAAATGTTGTCACTACTGCCGTTGGTGTTGCTGTTATCACAGCAATCACGTTGTGTTCAACTAACAACACAGCAAGCAACGTGCCTCTAGTATAAGTATA
Organism: Tricholauxania praeusta; assembly: GCA_949775025.1. Lineage (NCBI taxonomy): Eukaryota > Metazoa > Arthropoda > Insecta > Diptera > Lauxaniidae > Tricholauxania > Tricholauxania praeusta. Next base: position 158,933,416 of record OX459029.1, read on the forward strand.
TGTATGAATGTGTGTTTATGTGTCTGTTTGTCAATGAGACTGTGCACATTTGTACGTACATATATATGTATATATATACATATATATATTTACATACACATAGGTAGATATATACATACTTACTTACTGTATTGTCACTGGCATGGTTGTTCTTATTACTCGAGGTGAATGAACGAAAGCAACAGCAACAACGGAAAGATTGCTGCACTGCGATCAACTTCTTTATCATTTGATATTTGTATCTTTACATAATTTTTTGTTGATTTTTATTTTTTTATGCACTAGACAAAATATATACATACATATGTATGTATGTAAAATAACATTGTAATGGGTCATAACGATTTATACAAATGCAACCACCATTTTCCTCAATACTGATGATAATCTTATCAGTTTTGTAGAACAAGAGTTTTGATATCGGCAATTATCTGGTCTACAACATGATGGCTGCTCAGGGTACAAATCAGTAATTGAACTGTTAATTACTTCACGTTGCTGCTGCTTTAGAACCGTTCATGTTATCCCGTTTAAATTTAATCTTGGACAGTTCGTTTCGCAGAGTTCATTTTATATGATTCTCTCAAATATTGCGGTTAAAAATCATAGGCATAGTTTCAAGTTAAGTGATTTTTATTTTAAAAATCTAAAAATGGTGTAGTTTTGGATGTTAATTATTTTTTATCAAAAATTGGCGGTTAACATTGATTTCAGTTTTTTATTCGACCAAAAATATTTTTGATTTCTATCGGCTTGTGGCTTTTTTAGCACATTCAAATTTTTTTTTTTTATGTTTTTTGATATTTTTCGATGTATTTCAAAACAATTCAAAATCTTTAAACTGTTTCGATACTTCTCGACTTTTTGACTTTGACTTCTCCACTTCTTTATTTTTAGGAATGTATCAGAATTTATCAAAATGTTCAATACACCTTTCAATACAATTCAATTCGAATTTCATCAAATCACTTAGAAATATGGTCGCCAAGTCAGAATGAAGAAATTCACGGCCATCCCAAAATAAAGTTGATGACTTTTATTTTTCTGTCGCCAATATGAAAAATTTGTTTGTTTTTTTGCTAGTTATAAAAAATTTTAGTACGTATAAAAAAATCCTCCAATTAACTACTTTTTCCAAAATTTTTCATTTCCAATAAGGCCTCCAGGCTTGGCCGGGTCAAAAGCGGCCACTTAACAACATATTTTCAACAGATTCGACATATTGAAAATGAAAACTTATCGAGATAGATATATTGAAACTTCTCGAAGAACATCGATAAAAAGTGATACACATACAATGTAATTGCCGAAAAACAATCAAAATACATTCAAAAAAATCCGAACTCATTAATAAAATCGATAATATTCTAAGCTTATCGAAAATCTTCGAAAAAACTAATAAAAGTTGAAGTCTTTGTTAAGAATCGACAAATGTCGAAACATCAAATAAGCCAATAAAGACGAAACTTATCGTGAAATATCGAAAAAGCATGACTCAGTTTTCTTGAAAAAAATAATGGAAATCCATATTATAGTTAATTTTGATATAACAGACTCAAACTCAAACTCAAATAAGGCATTGAAGCTTCATCACCTTTTATTTTTATCAACATTGCTGAGGGATAGTGTCTTAATATGCCTACACATGTATGTACATATGTATATCGTTTTCATTTAATAACATTTACCTATTTTATTGTTAACATTCGTATTTGGTTGTATCAGTAAAACTTCAATTTGCTTGACCTCACTTTGGTCCGATTGCACAATAAATTTAATTTGAAATTGTAGCCACATGTCGGAAATATGGCACATTATTAAGTTAACATTTCCGCATTAAATTTTTATCTAAACAAAAAATAAATAAAAGAAAACACGCAGTTTAACAACTTGAAACTGCAGCGGTAGCACTTTAAAGTGAATCATTAAAATGAAATGACCAAAGTCACGTTCTTGAACACGTTGGAATAATTGGACTGATTTCGTTTGCTCGATCTTTTACGTTTTAAAATTGGAATTTACTGAAAATTAAAAAAAAAAATATAAATATACAATCTGCGTCTACAAAATTTTTTCCTCATGCACAATTAAAAAAAAATAATCTGCATTATAATTTTAAGGGTAAATATTGATGTTAACCGATATTACTATGCCGCATTTTACGTATTCCAATGAAGGAATCAACCCTTAGATTCCGTCGTTGCGGCAAAGTATACAAATGTCAGTGATGAAAATAAATGACCCAATGAATACGTCAACAACGCAATCAAAGTCACACAAGAAATCAACGAACAGTTTCAATGAGATTGAAATAAACTTATATTTTTAACAGTTCAATTTTTAAAAATAAATTTCATAACTACTTATTTCGCAACTAGTGACAGTTGTCAACGTACTCAATTGCTAATTTCATCCCTTGCGTTAACAGGTGTGTGGCAAATTGGGCGAACTTCATACAAATATGTACCTGAATATCATCATGATCCGAATGTTGTATTCATTTTTTCTATCACTTCCGGCTCTTGAGATAATGGTGCCAAATGTGTCAAAAACACCGACTTTAACCAATTTCATGCACTTGTACATTAATGTTTTCGGATTTTCTTACTCGAAAACACTTCAGAAGAATTTTGGTACAAATGTGCACAAATGATAGAATTTTAGTAGCTACGACCTGGACATTACTCCTTACATTTTTCAAAATAACATGTATATCTGTTTTTATTTTAAAATTTATTTAAGTTAAATTTTAAAATTAATTTTTCCTCAATGCTACTTTAAACATTTATTTTACTCAAATTTTAAATAATGCATTTTTGACATTTGAACGCCGACGTACAAGTCCCCATTAACACGGCAGCAAACTTGTGCCTCAGTCACAATGATAACGAAATGACGGTACGAGAGCGAGACGAAAATCGTTAATAACGTTAGGTTTACTTGTCGGCATGCAGAAAAACACAATAGCAACGATACGAGATTCAAATTTTCATTTGAAATTCATTTTGCTAGTCGAAATTTTTCAGAAAACTAAATTCATAATAAAATAAATTCAATTTTAAAGCAAACACTAAAAACAGAATTCAATACAAATGTAAAAACTCTCGTCGAGTGAAAAATTCAACTATTTTGATTTTAGACATTACGAGATCTCGACGTCAAGTGATTCTTTGTGCGAAGATACATTAGACAACATATGTCTGAAATATTTCTCTCGTTCTGTCGTCACCTTATTATTGTGATTAAAGTCCTCAACCCATAGAGTACGTCAAGTCCGTTGCGTCAAAGTTCACAACTGACAAGACGGAAATGAAGGAGAAAGCGGCCCAATGAATACGTCCGCATCGCATTTAAAGTCAAATAAAAAATCAAAAACAAAGCTTTTTGAATGATTAATTTCATTATTTCACATGAAAACAATTTTAATTTTCTTATCTCTCTTTTTTTCTATTTTTCGCACAAACTCACATATGCCAAAGTATTCACGTACATCAAAAGTTAAAAGTTGCCCAACTTCTTCCGTTACGTTGACGGATAAGTTGCGAATAGGCCGCACTTCATACAAATGCATACATTTCATCTTAGAAGTCAGTTGTAAACTTTGACGCAACGGACTTGACGGACTCTATGGGTTCAGGTTTTAAGGCTTACTTCACGCACATGCGTCGGCGTTCAAGTGTCCTTCGTAGTTGTCAAAAAAAAAAAAAAAAAGTTGAATATTATTTTTATATAATATTCAACATAATGATTGTTTTCTCTAATATTTTATTTAAGTTTTAATGTAAGCCACTTTGACATTTGAACACAAACGTACAACTCTCTATTCATGCCGTCGTTAAAAGATTGAACTACTATTTGTAATCCAGCGTCAGCGTCGTTTTTCTTCAAAACCCTCTCATGCACATTCTTTTGGTATGAAGCAATCCAAAATGAGCAACGCGTTGACGCCAGCCTATTCAATTGTTTAATTTTTACACTAGGAAAGTCTGAGAGCCAAATTCTCGTCCATTCTCTTTTGTGATTTTCGTTTCGCGTTTGCAACATATGTAGGGCTACCAGATGGCATACTAAAGTAGCAAAAGTGCTACTTTTGCAAGGCTTTGCTTCTTTGCTACTTTTCACTTGAAATGTACTACTTTTGGTTGAAATGCGCTACTTTTCACTACTTTCGAAGTTACGACCTTTTTTTTTGGTCGATAAACAAAATTTTACAAAAAATGTTTTATGGAAACAATGTAAATAAATAACAAAAACACGCAAGAATGATGTTTTTTATTAGTGGTATGGGAAAGTAGAAATGGGGACCTTTTTTTTTTTTTGCTAATTACTATCCTTTTTTTTAAAAAATTACGAAATTTGTTTGTGTTTTTTCAAAATTCTCAAATTTTACAAATGTGCTACTTTTGCAAGCAGCTCATCTGGTAGCCCTAAACATATGACAAATTTTTTACCTCGTCCCTTTCGTTTTTCCCCTCTTGCCAACAAACACGGAAAAAGTTTCCTCGTGTAACCGTTGACTTACAAACAGGGAAACTTTCCGGTATGAGTTTCCTTATGTAAACGCAGACTTAGATATTAATATAAAGATTTTTCACATTTGAACGTCGACTCTCAATTCCCTATTTACACAGCAGCGAACTTGTGCATTGGCTCACCACGCCGACGTAGAAATACCGAACTACCACTCCGACGTATCTTGCACTTACACAACAAAAAACTACTCCGAAGTCATACGCCGACGCTCAAATTCGGTGTGTAAATAGCATAATTCAACTGCACACGTGCACGATGTATGTGAATTGCGATATAGTGACATTAGTGAAAAACTGACACTAGTGACTTAACGTAGGCATTCTTTTTCGAAATCGAAACAACGCGCCAACGGCTTGGTGAAGAAATTCGTGTTTGAGAAAATTAAAATAGCTTTTCACATTTTTCGTTTATTTTGCGGATTAAAATAAATAAAAACTTTTAACAAAACTTTAAGTGCAGTGAAGTGATTTAGTTTAAATTCATAAAATAGTGAGGACTGGCTCCTGATCAAATGTAAGTCTTATTTGTCTTAACGCAAACAAGAAGTGTTTTGTTTTGTTGAACTGGAATAGTTAAGTAAAACGACTCAAAATCGGTAATGGCAATCTAACTTGAGGACTGGTCAAAGAATATAACTTTGAATCCGTACGAAAGTTGGCGAAGGAACATAAGAAAAAATTCCTATTGAAATAATTCCAGTAACGGAATGTTATTTGCTTATTTGTATTTTCTTTTCATTGCTATGGTTGCCAGCTATAAACTATAAACTCTTTTTAAGATGTGATTTGTTGAACTGAAAAAATATAAAAGCAGAGCCATCGCATTCATGCATTAAAATGAACACCTTGGCTTAAGTTTACTTAAGCTCCCATTCTCCAATATTAGCCGTGTTTTATTCGCTTTGGTTAAACCAAAATCTCATACAAATGTGTGAACCTCAATTTCTAGTTCAATTGATTAAACTTTTTTTGTCTCAAAGACAATATGTACTGATACGTAGGGCCCCTTGCCGTGCTAGGCCCCGTTCAACCACACGACGATAATGCCGCATCTGATTTTAAAATAGAATTTCCGTCAAACACTATTGGTCAGATGCAGAATTATAAAAGGTTAAACTTATGCGTTTTATTCACTTTTAGGTTTAACCAAAGCGAATAAAACACGGCTATTGATTAAACCAAACTTTCTTATGTGCTTATATATTCTAAGAATAAATATGGGAACGGGTTAACTTTAGCTAACATTGTCCAATTTTATTTATTTTTTTTTTTTGTAAAATGGGGTTAAAAACAAAAAAATTAAAAAAAAAGTCGCTCGGATCTAGTATCGGAGATATAAGACATCGGAAGTTACGGATATAGCTTTTGTAAAAATGGGTATACGTTGGGAACTCCTGAATAGAAATGAAAAATATGGGTATATAAGAAAGATAATTTAATGGCCTACAATAATGGTAAGCAAAGTTTTGAAATTTGACCAATGGTTTTGGAGATATACCGACTTTTCTGAAATTTTGACCAATTTTTTTTTTTGAAAAAACCTTATTTTTTCCAAAAAAATGTGTTAATGACCTAAAACTTTTTTAGCCTGTTAAGAAAGCTGATTTGATTCCCTTTATTTTCCATTTTCCATGCTGGTGTTCCCAACCTATAATCATTTTTCCAAAAGCTATATCCGCAACTTCCGATGTCTATCTCTCCGATACTAGATCCGAGGGACTTTTTTTTTTAATTTAATACTTTTTATCTATAACCCTCTATTACCTCTAAAAAAATAAATTGATTTGGAGAATGTCAGCTACTGTAAACTTAAGCCCAACTTATATTTTTGTGAGGGGAAAACTTGACCTTTTTGGTTGCTCATTAAAAAATTTAAGTAGTACATTGCACAAAAATCATTCAATTTCAGGCTATAGAAACATTTTTGAATTCCTCCCAGGCCCCCGACTTTGACAAGAAATTCCGAGTCAATCCCGGTCACTTGGCATCCCTGTTAGAATTATATTTGCTTTTATCTCTGTTATTTTCACTGAACTGAGTGACGACATATCAATTATTTGTGCAAGTGCATACTTTTATCTTTAATTGTGTTAAAATAAACAGTAGAAAATAATTTCAAAACCCATAAAAATTATGGGTAGACGACGTAAATCACAAAAGTTTGTTTCATTTGCTATTGAAATTATATTTCCTTCAATTTTCTCATGTAATTTTTTTTTTCACAGGACGGAAAATCGCCCTAGCCTTAGTGAACTCTCTGCTCTATTGGATGAAAACAATAGTGATGATGGTCAACGTTTGGCTGAATATTTGCTTAAAAAGCAAGGAACCCAAAGACCAATGCGCGTTTTTGGTGCGTTCCAGCCAAAACGTTACAGTGCCTTTAAGATTCGCTTGCAAAAGGTGGAAGCTGCGGAAGATATCAGAGAGCAAGTAGCACAAAGGGAACTAGAGAGGGAGGTAGAAGTGAAAACACAAACTGAAAAGCAAGATGTTGGTACAGAAAAGCCGGTACCTTCGGCAGAGGAGCAAGAAAAGCAGAAGGAGACAGAGCTTCAAGAGAGCATTGCAGAAGCTGTGGGCTTAGTTAAAATAGTTTCACCATCACGGATAAATTCTGAGCAAACAGCTGGTGATGCTGCGACACGCAAATCACCGTTACCTGTATCTAAATCTCCACAGTTTGCTACCTTACGTTCGTCCATACGCAAGAGTGGCGGTATGCCGTCAGCGGATCGCTTGCGACGTTATAGCTTTAAGCGTCAATCAGCTAATAACTCCAGTGGTAGACGAAGGCTGTTGAAGGAATTTGATAGCATAGCTACAGAATCGGATTTCGTAAGTATTTGTGAGATTTTTAGAAATAATTTGCAAAGAGTATATACCATTCCCAAGTATAAAGACAAAAAATTCAAAATCTCGAACACTAAGTAAGATATTCAAAAGTTTTTTCCATTTGTTGGTCAGCTTATTAAAATCTTAGAAAATTAAAGAAGCAATTTTCATTAGTAAAAATATAAATTTCAATTTCTAATAATTTGAAAAGAATCAAACTTATGCGAATTTTTTTTTTTTAATAATTGGATATTCATACGAATTTTTTGGATAACGCGATAATTTATATAATTTGTTAGGGAAATTTAAATTTTTTTCAGACAAAAATTTCACTAAATGTTTATATATTTTATTTTTTCATATTAAGTCGCCAAACTGTTTTAGCACACCTATGAGTCAAAATCCACCGTTGGCACCGTCGGCACCATCGCCAACATCTCCCAAAACGCCAAGAAAGCCAACTGGTGCAACAGGCCTAGTACACAATGACAAAACACCAATTGCCACCATTAACGAAAACAGCAACGTTCCAGCATGCCCATTCAATGAAGCGGTAGGCATTGACTCCACAAACATTGAGGAATTGCTAACCAGTTTACATAATCAGGACGTGGCCTTACGTGAAATGCTTGCGATGGACATGGTTACGACGAATCAAAATTTAGAGGAACGACATCTCTCGCCATCGAACTCATCAATGCGTTGTCGTACCTATAACATTGAAAAGGGTTCACAACCTGGACAAGTTATACTAACGCCTACCAAATCACAAACAAGCAATGTGCCAGCTATAACGCCAAACAGGCAACAGCAGCAACAAGAAGCATACGCCGATCAGTATCCACGTCCAGAATGTCCAATAGTAGACGGAAAATTAACGCCTAAAAAACAACCGTGTACTGCTCCACACAATCCACTATTGGCTTCACCCAAAGTGTTGGAAATACTGCAACGCATAACGGGCAAAAATTTTCCGATAACGGAGAGATCGATGTCGACAGGAAAGCCAGAAGTATCCTCACGCATACCATTACGCACGCCATCACGCATACTATTCCGCTCACCATCAAGAAAGATTATACCTATGTCAGATATACCAAATACACCGGATGTTGTTGAGCAACATAAAGACAACAACATACATGCCCATGACGTCGAAATTCCTGAGACACAGGAGCTACATCATAGCGATTCCAAATTGTTTAATTTATCAGGTCGGCCTCCAGCAACAAATGAGCTTTTGCATTCTTTACAAGGCACAACATCACCTATGATTGTGGTACCAATTTATCAAACTTTCAACCAGCTGCCTCAAACAGAATTAAATTTAGGAGTTGGAACCGAAAATAATGTCAATAAAACGACAGTCCCCCTTGCCAGTAAACAGACAGCAAACGAAATTAATTTGAGTAAAGCTAAAGTGATTACAGATGCCACCGAAACTGCAGATAAAACCAGTAACAACATTATTAATAAATCCATTAATAAAACTTTGAACAAAACTACCAATGAAACCTTAAGTAAAGATACTCCTATTAAAACCGCAACATTAGTTCAGTCGGAAAATAACTTGGCAAAATATATCGATGTTGATGATAATCTGTGTTTTGAAGACATCATAACAGACGACGAAGATGACGTACCACGATCACAAACAATACCAGAAAAAAGCCGACGTAATGCTGTACAAGTACCAAAACTTGAACGTAGCAATGCTCCCCTTAATCTTGCACCTCCAGCTGAGACGTGCATTCCACGACGAACACGCAAACGTGTTGCAAGACGACAACTTATAGCCGCAGATTCTACCGAAATTGAAACTGAAATATGGCCACCACGAGCACATCCTGTAACTGTAACTTGTGCACGTACTCGGTCACATCAGCAACGTCGGAATGTACCGCTGAATGCAGAACCAAGAACGCCAATCAATGGTGAGAAATTCGCAAAAGAGTTAAAGACAAATTTGGCACGTTTGAAGAATCATGAAATACTTGATTTACGTACACGTAATTCAATTGGGAAGGTGTTTACTATTTCGGGCCGTAAATCGGTAGCAGACAGAAAAGATACTTTGGACATGCAATTGCAATTAGAAAATGAAATACAATTCGAATTACTTAAACGTAATTTGGAGGGTAATGACAACGGTGTAACGCCCTTAGCTCAAGAGGAGGGTCAAAATCAAGATGCTTATATGTTTGAACTAGCACCAGCTCCAGATGGTTTTAGGGATAATGCAACGCAATTCATTGATAATGACAATTTGCAGCAAGAGCAACAGCAGCAAGAGCAACAGCAGCAAGAGCAACAGCAGCAAGAGCAACAGCAGCAAGAGGAACAGCAGCAAGAACAAGATAAATGTTATCCTTTATTGTCATCACCTTATAACTCTTCACTAATAGATGATCGAAGCTGTGATAGAGTTTCATTTGTAAGTTAACTGACTGCTTGAAAATCGATAACTTTTAAATTGATAATTGTGTTATTTTTAGATTCGACCAATTAGTCGCCGAAGTACCACGACAAATAAAAAGGAAAGAGCCTCGCGTCGCGGCAGAAAGTGCAAACCGGTTAGTTTCATTAAATTTTCTTAGTAGTAGCAACTCCTAGGATTAATCAAAAATATGCGAAAATGGAACTATTAATGTTTTTTATGAATTTTAGACAGACGAAGTACAAAAATATTTGGATGTTTCAAAACGATTCACTAAGCATAAATTAGGCGATAAATCAAAACGCTCACTTTATTCTCAAAGTAATGAGTCCAAGCCTCGAGTATCACCACGTTATTCTACAGATGTCATCGCTAATAATGATCCCCCTTTACATTTGCGTGTAGACACACCCTCGCCAACTAAAAGTCCTTCACAAAATAAAAATAAGTCCAGCAATAAGTCTGAACTTCAACCCTTGTCACCACCAAAAGCTTTTAGTGATAGTGATACCAACAATCGCGATATCCAAGCTGTAGAAATCGAAAATAATAATTTCAAAAAGCCTCTACCACCAAAACCAGTGCGTAAACAAAAAGAAAAATCAACCAATAAAAAACATAAAAGTCTTAAATACTGCGAACTTCAACCCTTGTCACCACCAAAAGCTTTTGGTCATGGTGATTCCAACAATGGTGTTATCCAAGTTGGAGAAAACGAAAATAATAATTTCAAAAAGCCTCTACCACCAAAACCAGTGCGTAAACAAAAAGAAAAATCAACCAATAAAAAACAAAAAAGTCTTAAATCCTGCGAACTTAAACCTTTGTCACCACCAAAAGCTTTTAGTGATAGTGAATCCAACAATGGTGTGATCCAAGTTGTAGAAAACGAAAATAATATTTTCAAAAAGCCTCAACCACCATCACCACTGCGCAAGCAAAAACAAAAATTAACCAATAAAAAACATAAAACTGTTGTGACAGAAGAGATATCAGGCTTGGAGGCCATATCAGATCTAAATGATGAAAGTCATATATTTAAAAAACCACAATTGCCCCCGCCAAGAAAAGCCAATAAAAAGAAAGCTACAGATAAGAAACAAAAGGTTCCCATAGAAGAGGAACAGCAAGAAGAAGAAACGGCTGAGCCGCCTACAAGCAATGATGAATGTAAGTTTTATTTAGTAAATAATTTTATCTAAAAAACTAAATACCATCGGCATTTTTGATAATTATTTAAAATTTAAATTTTTCTTTGCAGCAACTGCACTTCGTCGTTCCAAACGTGGTCATATGCCACTGAGAAATTATTGGTCTTTTCGAAGCACAGATCCAATGCCCCTCTATGATTACGCTATACTTGAAAAAAGGAAAGAAGAAGCAAAAAGACTGCGAGAGTTGCGAAGAAATAATACAGCCGCATCAATACGAAGTGATGGCGAGTATATGCCGCCGATTGCATCAAGTACGGCTATAAAAACAATTGATTCACAAAAAACACGTGGTAGGCATAAAAAAATAAATGCATTAGCTAATGCTTTCCTTGGTGAAACCAATGTAACTAGCGCATCATCAGAGACTTCTACTTCGTCGCCACCAAAAAGAAAACGTCTTTCAGTGATCTTAGAACCTGAAGAATTTGCTAATCAAACGAGGCAAGAAAATGAACGTCAAAAAATTGATGTTGCGCAGCCTAATAAGGAATTACCACCTTCAACTGCTGGCAAAAATCATATAGCAATAGAACCTGTTGATGTTGAAAAGCTCAATGTCATATTTGATCAGCTTAAGAATGCTACACACATTGATGATAATGCGGAAATGCCATCGTCATCATCTTCGTCACAGACAAATGAAAATGTTACAAAGGGCTTACGTGTGCAATTACATCGCATAAAACTCAATAAGGATAAGGAAAAAGTTGATACAAAAAATGTTCCAAACAAGAAAAAAAAATCAGTTTCCACGAAAAAATCCAAAGGACTAACTGCTGCAGCCGAGGTAAACAGCGATACCGTTGCTGTTCCTGAGCAACAAACTGTTGATTCAGTTGTTTCAGATCCATTGATAACGCCAAACCCAAGTGATTCAGAAGTTCTTCCTTGGCTAAGAGATATTTCGTTTGCTAATTCAAAGCCGGGGAAAAAAAATCAAAATATATATGAGGAGATCCGTTGTTGTAAGTGTAGTTATATATTATTTTTTTTTTGTATATTTAACTCACGTTTTTTCCAAACTCATAATGGGTCATTTAATTTTAATTTGAATACAAAAGTAACAATAATTCTTTCAGTTTGTATCCTATATGTTGATCTATTTTCATTTAATAATATTTTTTATTATAGCAAATACTGGTAATTTAATTTTATCGACCTTAGAGGGCGTGGAATATGCATACTATGATAATGATCACGATGCTAATATTAGTTACTTACGTTTTAAGCCACATCAGAGTAAACCCGCCAAAAGAGCGAAAAAATTTCAGTTGGTAAGTTAAATGACTTTGATTTCTCAGGATTTATTACTAATCTTAGTTATTCCTTTCAGCAATTTCTTGTGCTTTCGGGTGAATTCGTTTTCTCCACGAATAAGGATTTAGCTACATTTAATGCTGGCGCTCTTATTACCATTGATATAGGTATGTTTCTTGTCAATATGAAATGGAATTTTAACTAAAAATATTTTTTTTTCTTGTTTTACATGTAGGTGTCCGTTATTCTATCAAAAACGTAACAGATAATCAAGCTTTACTTATGGTACTCAAAATAGCTAAAAGCGAAACGTAATGAATAGCAATTAATTTATCACTAAAGTAAGATTATAATAAGTATGTAAAGGGTGTTTCAATTGGTACGCCTTAACTTTAACAATCTGCAAGTTTTGTGCTCTGTCATAGCTGTATGTTAATATTGGAAAAGTATACGATTCGGAAACGCTTTGAATTAGTAAAAATTTACTAAATTCACAAAGAATTCAACTCAAAGTTCATATAATTTCTTGAAATGTTGACATCAATTGGCAACCAAGATTGTGCGATTGAATGTCTTTAGAATGATTTTTTTTTTTTAAGTTCAAGTTTATTTTATTTATTTATTTATTATACAGTGCTTAAGACTTAGTCTTTTAGGCACACTTTCAGATACAAAATTGGGTAACTGATATTAAAATTAATTATAATAATATATAACAAATCTTTCTTTTGAGCAACGTTAAATCTCTGCCAGTCAGTTATTAGCGACCTGGAGAAAAACGTCATTGGTACTCTTCCTGCGGTGCAGCCCGATTTATACCAAAACGTCAGACGAAATTGGGTATCTCTGATCGAATTCTGCAAACTACTATAAGTTGCGTAGGGTATATGAACAATGTTATATGACGGACCTAGACCAGAGGAAAGAAACTAACTAATTAGTACTACTACTTCTGAGAAAAAAACTAACCGTATTTTACTGCGAAATACTTTTGATGCACTTCAACCCCTCCGGTTCTAAGTCCGTCATATATATGACACAATTGCATTGAATGTACTTCAATTTCCAATACAAGTTTCCGCAGTACTTCACAAATAACTCTTTTTATTCAATTTCAAAGATCCGGCGTTGGTATTGGAACACCCGACATAATTTTTCATTAATTTGTTTGATAGACTATTAGATAACTAGTGATAAGAAAGCTGTTTGTAAAAAATATTTTCCTAATTTTTGCAGTATTTGTTTAATTGCGAAAAATGTTGATGTAAAATTGAACCTTTCGACCTTCGAAAAGTTTCATTATGGGTACACTTTTATTAAACGCATGTGAACTTGCGAATCAGTTTATCTAACCAATAAGTTGACATAATTATATCTATATCAAAACTTTCATACTTTTTTTCGTAAGTTTATTTGTTTATTTTTTAGTGTTGTGTTAATTAATATGATAAATCAATTTTTTTTAATTTAGATAACCATTCGTGCTTTTTCATTGTTTTTTTTTTTTTGATGATTCACAGTCGTGAGCAGCGAATCATCATTGCATATCTCTGGTGCATAGCTCTAATGGATAGTGTAGCTTTAATGATTCAAGGAGGTATTTTATAAACTATTTCATAAAACTGCGAAAATTTTCATAGAAAAGTTTTAATTATAAAAAAAAAACTTTCTCCCAGGACATCGGTTTTAAAATGCATGAAATACATTATTGATCAAAATCTGTAAAGTAGTTGCAAAATAATTAAAAAGGCGCTACAATTTTTGTTTCAAATGTTTACTAAAAGGAGTAAGTACTACCGTGCCCACAAGTCTTTTGTAGGGAACTGCAACGGGGGAGAGCTTCTCCTATCTAAATTTTGTTCAAAATTTCTGTATGATGTCTAGGAATGGTTTGTATCGATATTATCTGCGCACTATTAAAGCAGCCATAGAGCTTTGTAAGAAGGATTTGATATATTGCTGCTCATTTAACTAAAAACGAGTTATAGGAAGGTAAGTGTTTTTTATGAGATCCCCTATAATTGCTAAACCAATTGCCGTAGAGAAGCACATAAATGTTTGTCAATGTTTTCTCTTGCAAATTGTTACAATTCTCGTTATTACTTTAAACAGCAACTTTATGTAATAATGTTTTTCAATTTGTTTTATTAATTATAAAACTGCAACATTTTACAAATAGAATGACATCTAATTTGTCACAATCGGTGCACTAGAAACGACACAATTATATTTTGAAAGTAATAGCATAATTTCTAAATGCCGATGCTATATTTTAATTCTACAAGAGCATACTAAGCGATTGACACGTCATTTGTCAAAATCGGTTCAGTAGTTAACGAGAAATTAGCGAAAGAAGTTTCACTTGAAAAAAAAAAGCTTGCTACCATTTTATGTTGGCCTGGTATTTCGCCGAATTTCTGCGTTGGTGCTCTGCCAAAAAATTGAGCAGAGTAAACAGGGTGCTAACGCATGCATAAAATTTCTAAAATAAAATGTGGCATACCTTTAGGCTTTATAAAACAGTGTTGTTAGGAACAACATTTAGTTCATGCGTAAACACCCTGTTTTTATAAAAATTTGGTGCGCGCTTTTGGGCTTATGCAAATATTTGGCTACTTGCTGCGTGTTCATGAGCGCCTGGTGTAATTCACAAATTTGAAGACTTGGGAAACGAACTCGATTTCAGAATTATGAAGACTTGGGAAACCAACTCGTTTTCACAATTTTGAAGACGTGCAAAACTCGATTACACAATTTTGAAGACTTGGGAAACGAACTCGATTTCAGAGTTATGAAGACTTGGGAAACGAACTCGATTTTAGTTTCAAAATCTTATGCATTCGTAAGCACCTTGTTTCGGAGCTAAATTTTTTAAACAGAGCAGCAAACAAGGATGAATAAATTTTTTTAGCTGGTTTTGCGCAAGACGAATCTCCAATAGTAGCTAGCTAAATTTGATCACCGATGAGTCTAACCTTTTGTGCGTGGGTTGGCTGATAGAGACTATATATTCACTTTAGCCACACATTGGTGGAATTTGGGGGCATATCTTTAAAGAATTTTCACCAAAGATTCCAGATGAATCAACATTTAGAGATGACCCAAATTCAAGTTTTTGAAATTAGTAACTGTAACAGAATTTAAGCTTGATCGGCATGTATGTATGTACATATTTCTAATATTTTAATTCATATACTAAAAGAGGCTATGACTTCAATTTTTTTTTAAAATTATATTTTATCTTTAAATATGCAACGCATAACAGTGTCTACTTAACAATTCAATGATAATGAGTGTTTGCAAGTGTTTTATATAGTATTGAAATATGTAGTACAATATCTAAAACTAATGCATTTGTATTTTTTATTTACTTTTTACTTTAGACTATCCGTTATTTCCTAAAATTCTTTTCGAGCTTGGAGTTTTGTTGAAAATAAAAAATTATATTTCGACCTAAAATTTTTCAATATTATTTTGTAGCTTTTTCATTTATTTTTTGCACTCAAAAACTTGGCATAAAGAATAAAATAATATACACTAGTGCAGTAAACTAAATACAAAAACAACGTTGAGTGCTATGCTCGGTGGCGCGGTATACTGAGCAAAAATATAATTTTTTAAAGTTGCAATCAATTTGTTTGCTTTTTTAGCATAATGATTAATGTGCCGAACTCATCGATCAAATGAACTCGGAAAATATTGAACAGTCTAACATAAAAGAACGTCCGTCATTTTCCAAGTTTCTAAGCTCAAAAGTATAAGAGGAAAAATATGTATTTTACAAAGAAATTGATATACCTATTTCCTCGATTGAAGAATTTGAGAAATAACGGACAGTTTAATCAGTATATATGTGTGTTTGTATATCTATAAGTATTAAGATCATTTTTAGTTATTTTTTTAAATTTAATTTTTGCTATTGTTTTGTTTAGTAGTTTATGACTAACAAATAACAGCTGCAAATGTTCAGCCACCATACCTCTCAAGTAGAAATGCATTAACTTACATTAGTTGGACCACGACCAAATACCAATATTTACTCGTAAATGAAATCTCTTAACTGCACTAACTTTTGGCTTCTCATAAATTTGCAATATTTATAATTTTTTTTTCTTTTAGTTTGTGTTTTATTTAATTTACATGCTACTTTTACTACAGTTGCTGTTGCAACAATCAATAGTTTTTCGATTTAGTAAATCTATCATTATGATTGCCATTGCCAGTTGCTACTTGTATTTTACTCATTTTGTAAATAATTGTGTATAGTGTAGGGAAATACTGTATAACCAGGTACACTGAGCACAGGTACGCACAAATGAGTATGGTGAGGAATAGATCAAAGACAGCTGGCTTCACACGATAAACGTTTAGATTGGCTTCATGACCTTCGTACAACATAAAATCTGGTTCACGTGCATCTGGCTTATCATAGATGATTTTGACATTTTTTAAATATTTTTCAAAACCGTTTTTAAGATCGTTATTGTGTAGTGCTGATTTAAGTTGTAAATAGCCTTTGACTAGATTTTTGTTGATGTCCTAAAGCGTGAAAAAAATAAAATAAAATAAAATTTAATGAATATTACATTTGAGCACTTAATTTTGATTATGGTATGCGAACGAATGATTTTGCAATAAAATTCTGTTGTTATAGAAAATTTATACGATCGCTATTTTGTCGAAATAATGTCGAAAAGTGGAATTGCTAGATAAAATAAAACGAATTTAACGATTTCTTTACCAGACTTAATTTTCTGAATTTCAAATGAATGAGTTTTAGACAAAGAACTAGATATTAAAGTGCGATATTCCGGGTTTGGTACGTATTGAATCGTAAAGCTTCTTGAGCCAAAGAGTAAAATCAACGGCGAAGAACTAGATAAATAATTCCCAAAAAAATAAAAACCGATAATACTTATTGGTTTGACCGTAGGTTTTACTTTTTAGCATAAAAAGCTTTACGATCCAATACAAAACTCGAAATATCGTTCTTTATATCTACTTCTTTGTTCCAGATCAGTTCAAACTTGAATTTCAACGTTATTGAAAAAGTTGTATTTTTTAATTAAACTTCAAATACATCTCATGTCTATATCATTAATTCATTTCATCGATAAAACCTATAGAATTGCATACTTTTATTGATCATTAAATTCGTCCTACAATAATCAACACTTTTTATAAGTGAACTTACCATAGCACCTGAAAAAACTTCACCTAATTGATCTTCCTGTAAATTGTAGACATAACGTGCCAGCGTTTCTGCAATTATTTTGGCACTCTGTTGTGTGCTGCTTAGTATTTGTGATTCTTCATCTTTAAAGATTGTAGCACGGACCGGTTCTTTTGGAGATTTCAATGATGACAGAGTGAAAGCGGGTAATCGTTTCATGCTAAAACGTTCATGTTCCCATGCAAGTTGTGTATCAGCCAAATTGATTTTCTTGTGAACCCCATCTACGGTGACGTTATTATGCTGTGTTCCCACATATTTGAGTAGTTTATAAAAAATATTCATGGCGCTGCCTTCCTTAGGAGGCTTAGACACATGCATATAGAGCGGTAAATCGGATTCTATATTAAGCGCTTGTGTTATGGTGTCCAGGCAGAGTACAAAATCAACGTTCTATTAAAGTTTAATAAAAAGTTGGAAATATTTCATGAAATTTATTTATATTGCTTAATACAGTTCAAGCGTAGCATGGATATATATCAAAATAAATTTAATTAATTTTAGCGATACTTTGAGTTTACAAAGCGTTTAATTTTATTTTAAATACTAAACCTCTGTCTTGATGCTGCTTTGTTTTCTGGCGGCTATTAAATTGCCAGCAATGGAAACAAGATCTTCCTGTTTTTGCGTTTTTAAAATGCAATTAAAATATTTTTTTTATAAAAAACTATTATTTAACTGAGCGAAAAATGTTTAGGTCAACACACAAGTAACACTAGGATCCCCTTAGTAAATTTTTTTCGTAAGTTATAAAGTTTTTTTTTAAATTCAAAAGCTTTAATTTTGTTAGTAAGAAACAAATTATTTTAGGTCCTCGTATTTACGCCTTTTTAAAAATCATCTAACCATTTTTTTCATTATATGTAGTTAGGTAAGAAGTCTATCATCAATATGTAAAATATCTTGTATTATTTACCTGTAGTTGCACATTTTCATCCAACCATTTCTTAACACCTTGGAAATTTAATAAAGTACCGGATTCAGAAAGCAAAAAGAGTAAGCGATATTTTGGGGCAGTATTAACGGTATTATGTAACTTGCTGAAGAGATCGGCCACAGTCATGAAAACAGCGGCATCAGCATTTAAAGGATATTCCTACAAATAAAATGAAATTTGATTCTTTAAAAATTCAGTAGTAAATTAAGGAAATAATGTTGCACATACATTGTACAATCCAAAGGTATTCAAATGTGCTGTCACAATAATCAATGGCAACTTGCTATTCACATCACTTGCTCCTTCCATTTGTTTGATATTTTTGAAGGGTGCCAATTCACCCTGTATAATAGGGATTCTAGAATTTTTACTAGCAACATGACTAGCGCCAGAGACAATAATTTGATAACCATTAGCCGAAATGGAATTGAAAAGTTCAGAAAACGCAGATGTGCGTTGATTTGCAATATTACTGCTGCCTGTATCACTGGAAGTGCGTGTGATATCAACAATAATTTTGTCCAGTTCTTCATTATATTTGGCAAAGTAAACAGGAATGCTGGAGGTTTGTGCCAACATTGCCTGTTCAAGTAGGTTGAGGTGCTATAGAGAAAACTTGTGATATTTCGATTATGTGAAAAATTAGTTATATTGATCAAAGTGTACCTCTTTTTCTTCAGCGGTCATTGCTGCTATATCCTTTGGCAATAGCACAACTAAGCCACCAGCTTTTTGACGTATTTCACGAAACTGGTCGATGGTCATATCTTGCAGTCTAAAGATATATATTATAATATTTAGTTAAAGAGTTTGTACTTAATCTAATTAACTCACTTCGCCACCACACAATGCCTGCCCGTGTTCCAGGAATATAAGGATTTGGCTTCCAGTGATAGCGCAGAAGCGCGACAACCTTTAAAAAAACATAAATATTTTTAGTATATCGTTATTTAAGTTTTTTTTTGTGTCTCTTTCACTTTGCAGAGTTAAAAAAAAAAACATTTATGAAAAGTAGGTCATTTTAATTATTTTTAGTTGCGAGCGTATGCTCTGACCAATTAAAGGTACAGCAGTGACAAAAGGAAACAATTTATTGTATTTACAGTAGGTCAGATATAATAAAACATTAAATACAATTAGATAAGTAAAATTTATCATATGTTTACAGTGTATTTAATAAATATGTGGCAGTGAGCATGAAATGAAACCATGTCAGCTTACAGTTTACAGATTACTTATAATCTCTAAGTTTAAATTGTGTAAAGAATAATAATTTTACTATCGTAATTGAATTCGATTTTCTCAAAAAATCGAAAAACAACCGCCGAAAATTATAGCCCATTTATAGCATAAGATTAGCCTGAATTTATGCGAAATTTTTTTGGCAAAATATCTTGGTCAATTTTGTCTACGATCCAAAAAGCAATCAAAGTTTTCAAATATTTTTCATGAAATGAAATTACGAGTAAGTCGCTTATGTTGATAGGGCAATATTGAGATATATAGTGTGTTCCATTTTCATTTTAATAGGTCAATATCTCGAGAGCTGAGTGAGATAGTGATAAATGCTTTGGGCAAAAGTTGTAATGTTTTTAGGGAGTCAAATAACAGTGACCTTGTCTTTGGCTTTGAAACATATTTTCAAGGTTAATTCGAGGTCAATTGTGATACAGAAAATAAAATACAAATGTTGCATTAGTTTACCACTTTTTTAGTAATCGTCCCACTGTGCGACCCTTACACATAAAAGCTATCTGATAAAACAAATAATTTATCTGGCAAATAAAAGCTTATCTCAGAAACTCATCTGCAATCGTATGGAGTAGCACGTTGAGTAGTAAGAAAATAACTCTATTTGAACTCACGACCATGAATATTGGATTTTTCTCTACCAAAACATAACCTCATTTTTTTTGGTTAAAATTTATTCATTAATTAAATTAGACAGACTTTCACTCACCATAGGACACACCATTCACATCGAATTGTGACATACGTTGTACCGTAAATTCACTGGCGGCTAAAACCGGATTGGAGGAACAAATGATAAGTATTGGCAGAGTCAACAGCAAATAGTAAGGCAGACCGCCACGAAAAATGTCCGCGAAGTTATCAGCTTCTTCAAACATTTTAAAGTAATGACTTTGGTGTTACTAACTTTACTGCACTTAATTTAATTAAGTTTATGGTCTTTCGCCCTGGGTTCTTGGTGCAAGTTCCTGAGTATGGAAAAACTTTTCTTCCAATTCAACTTCTGCTCAAACGTCGTGCATACTTGAAATAGGAAAATTTGACGTTTAATCCTTCAATGCTAGCATGTGTATGATGACATCTCACTTGCTCTCGCGGTACATATGCATTTGACAGCACATGTATACCCAGCAAAGATCTTTGCTGTAATGGTTGGTGTAACTCAGAAGAGTTTTCATAGAATAAATATATATAAGGTTACGGAGTACATTATTTCAAGATAGGCATGTCATTTGAGATTTCCGATTACCCTATCATTGCATTCAAAAGATTTTTAAATTCTAATCAAAGTTATGTAAGCATTTCCTCATTATGATGTATTTGCTAAGTTAAGTTAAAAGCCTATAAGTAATTTTTAAATAGATATTATTCTGTTCTTGGTACATATGCTGATAAAAAGAAAAATATAACTAACCTGTTATAGAAAAATTAAAAAGCAATTGCATGCATCAAATTCAAAAATTTATGTGAATGTAAAAATTGCGAAAAATGTGCAATTTGAGAGTCAACCAGCTTTTGTCTCACATTATCCACTTGCTTAATGGAATATAAGAAGTATTAGTTCAATTGTCCACAGCACTCAATTAATGCGCTGGAATCGATTTGTTACAAAAGGTTTTATTGGGAAGCGCAATACACACAACATATGCACATGCAAACTCACCCGGTAACATGACAGCTGCAAATTTTTAAGTGTAGTGCTGCCAAGTTGTTTCGTTTTATTTTTAGGGTAGTTTTACAGAAAAGTGTAGTAACTCTCAGATTGCGTAGAAATTGGCATCTTAAAGCCTAAACCAATATAGGGGGCGTTCAAGTATTACGTAACACAATTGGGTGGAGGGGGGATCTTGTAAAACGTTACGGGGCAGGAGGAGGGTGTCGAATAACACGTTGCGCATCATTGTTTTTGAAGTTAAACTTCTTAGGCGGAGGGTGATTTGAAATTAGGTGTGTATAATGAAACGCTTTCTAGATTAGCTACCGCAATTAATATTATATTTATTATATAAATAAATAACGGCGCGTTACGGGGGGAAGGGGGTCAAAAATCTTCAAAAACTGCGTTACGTAATACTTGAACGCCCCCATAGACGTGACGAGTAAATTCGAGCATACGTAAACGTAAGCGTTGTTAACCATAACAAACGTACGTAACTGATCGAAAGTGAATGAAACATTTTGACAAGACCTACTGTTCCGTCACCAATTAACAGGTTAAATTGTTCCATTTGTTGTCTTTGTCATGTTTGTTTATAAAACATTAAATGATTTGTGAAATTTCACATGAATATCGGTTTCTGAAAATTACTGTTAAATTTGAAACTAATAAATATTTTAAAACTTTATCAACTAAATATATTCATTTGAAGAAAGCATTCACTTTTCTCAGTTGTATTTATAAAAGTAAACCTACATTTTGCTTGAGTGTACAAGCATCAAACCACAATAAACATTTTTAAAAATATTTCAAATGAAACTCGCAATTCTTAATAAAATATTCTGAAATTTTACTGAAAATTACTTAAGGTATCATAGAACCGTTTTGACGAAGGGCCCGCAAACATTTCGAACATTCGATTCTTTCCTGTCACCCTAATGTGTATGTACAATGCAAATAACAAAAGGTATATTCGAAAAGTTAAAATATTACAAATTCAAAAAATACCTCATATACCATTTTAGCTATTCTGGAAAATTTATTAGCTCATCGTCTGAAAGAAGTAGAAATAATCCAATCAGAGAGCCATCCTGAAGAGTGTTAAAAGGTTCGCTTAGTCATAGCGCGTAAAACTCTTCCAGAAGAGTTACAAATTCATCACCACAAATGGGGAAGATTCAAAAATCTTCGAAATTTTTGGTCGGTACAAGTTGATTTGTAGTGCCTTAAAATATTGATATAATGCTTTTATCAAAGTGGGTTCGTATACATAACATATGTATATAAGTATATTTGTAAAAAAAAGTATGTGCTAAGAACGATCTTTAACATAATTAAAAACGATTTTCAGCAACCACTTTCAACTTTTTCTAACTATTAGCGCTCTGACAACTAAACTAATCCAATACATTCAGCTACTATTAAAATCCATAAGGTCAAACAACTCTTGAATGCTAATGAGGTAAAACACTAGTTTAACGCAAAAAAAAAAAAAAAAATAAGCCAGTATTCTTTTGTTTGGCAGACTACGTCACAGAACACCCATACTTGCTTTGAAAGTCATGAGCAAACGCAAGACACTTGTCATTTAACGCTGTTGGAAACCCCATTCTTTTCTTCAAGTCAAGAAATTCTCGACAAGACAGCCACCGAGTGTGTATGTAAAGTATTTGACTCTACGAAACATAACAATGCGTATGGAAGTAAATTTCATTTAAAAGGGAATTTTTAAGCTGCGGTTATTATTTATGACGAATTAGTTAATCATCAACTTGAAAGTTCGGGTTTTTATTTCGAATGAAGAACACAGAGAAAACATAAAAAAATAAAACCCTGTTCTCTCTGTGGTTTATCAAATGAGATGCTTATTTTCAGAATTTCGCACATGATTATGAGTTTATAGAGCATGGCTGGTTAAGAACAGAATTATTATGACCTAATGAGCCGGCAAAATAAATAAAAATTATAAGTGTTACGTTTAATTATACCCTTAACTTAGGGCAGTGTTGCCAAGTCGAAAAGAAGGAGTTCTCGGCATTCCCAAAATAAAACAATTTTTCTTTAATGGTAAAAAGTAAAATTTTTTTTGGAAAAAATTGATGACCTTTTTTAATTGTTTTTAATATGTAAAAATAATTAATATATTGTGCAAAATAAAATTTTTATGGAGAAAAAAAGTTGATGATTTTATTTTTTGCTTATTGCAAAAAAATTTAAGTACATAAAACAAAAATCATCCAATTACCGGCTTTTTCAGAAGTTCTTCAATTTCTACCGAGGCCCCGATTTTGACATGAAATTCCAGGCTTGGTCGGGACAATCCCGGGTATATTTATCGTTCCGTTTGTAACACATAGAAGGGTGTGTGGCAAGCATAAAAAAGAATATATGTGGTGAAATGGAAAAACTGCTTAAGTCGGCTTAAGCACGAATTGAGTTAAGAACGCTATGATGGTCTTCGTATCTAAAAGTATTCCTGAGAAAAATTTGAAGCATATTGAATTCACGTGATTTTTTTGAAATTAACTTTAAAACTTAAAAGTGATCTACTGCAAAACGACAAAATCAGACTTAAGCACTTTTTGCTTTTCACCACAGATATATATCCTTCTGAGACAAATAAGCCATGCCTGTTAGTCTATTTTCCTGTAGATTATTGGTAAACATAACGAAATAATTCAAAAGAATTCGGTACACAGGTTAGACCTCCAAAAATTGCTCGTGAGATAAAAAATGTTAGAATATGGGGAACAAGACTATTTGCCGTTGTATAAAAAAAGAAAAGTGATAGCAGAGCCAAAGAAGCGACTTTTTTATTATGTGACTTAGTGGTGGCAAGAGCCTCGCATTACCTAAGGTCGGCCCTAGGTCGTGGTAGCTTCCATACAAGTCAAAACTTTAAACTCTATTTTGAGAGAATTATTTGGCCTAGCGCAATCATATTTTACTGGGTATACTTCGGATAAGCTCTGGAAAAAATCAGGCGAATATCGATGAGAGGGAAAACTTCAGTACACTCTTCTGAGGAAATTAATTAATTTAATATTATTGGGTTTCGCACATATACAAAAAATTGCTCAGCTTAGCTCTAGACAAAAAGAGGTGCATTTTGATAAAAAGGTGTTCTACCTCCAATATAATAAAAAAAAAAATTAGAATAAAATAATTATCAATTTTACACAAATTCAAGAAATGCTTCGAACAACTATGCACAAAAATTTGGATGAATTTGAATAACCGTGCCCTCTCACATGCATCAAATACAATTGATTGGCAAAATTAATTTACCTCGTGTGTGTAAGGCACAAAATTAATAAATTCTACTTGGCCTGTTTAAAATTTTTAGAATGAAATGGTTTTCAAGTTTTGACCACAATTTGTGAAGTCTTGTTTTCTTTTTTTTTAAGATTGTTGCTTTTAGACATAAACGATTTTTGCGTCACGAGAAATAAAAATTCCCACTTTTAGTATTTGATCAAACCTGATTTCTTCTTTGCAAACTGTGCAGTTTACGCTGTTCACTATAAAACAAGCACTGTCGACTGAATTAATAACAAAAGCATTTCAAACATGAAGAGAACAACAGTCTTAGGATTATTCTTGGTCTATTTGTCTGCGACTGATGGTAAGTTAAAAAAGAAAGCATTTAAATAAAAATTTATTATCAACATAATTTTGTTCTTACTATAGCCTACAGCTATGGCGGCAGAAGTTCTAGCGTTACCGCAGCTGCACCAATTGTTCAAGCTGAAACTTTACCACAAAACAACGCTGGTTTGACTGGTATTTTCAGTTCAACAGCAAAAACAACAAATCAAGATATTGTGCTCAATTCAAAAACATTGGCGGATGATAAATTGCAGGATGATGGTTATCGTAGCTCAGTTAACGTAGCATATCACGAAACTTCATTTCATACCGAATCAAGCGCGAAAATCGAAAATAAGCAAAGTCTTGGCTTAAAACAAAGTGGAATTGGTATCAGCAATACTGAACTTGGATTGGCACAAAGTAATATCGGGCTAGCTGATATTGTTAACCACAACAAAGTTGGGTTTTTTGATGGCTCAAAGATTGGCAGTTACGGTGGCTCAACTCAAGGTATTGTAAGAGAAGTCAATAAAATCGAAACAGCAGATGCAAGCAGTGCAACAACTACTGATGCCTCAGATCAAGCAATTGCCTTGGATGAAACTAAGAGTGGACTTGGAATCAATCGCTCAGGAATTGAAGTAGCTAATGCAAAAAAGGCTATTGATGAACTTTTTAATACAGCAGAAACAAATTTGCAAGGGACTAATAGTGCTGTTGGCGTTAATTCCGCTGATGCTGTTGTCTCAAATAAGGACACAAAATCAATTGGTGGTTGGAGTGGAGGTGTTACTGATAGTGGATCACAAAAAGCTAAATATGACGGCTCAACTCATATTAACCATGATCATTTAAAGGAACTCGTTAAAGTAGAATTACTTGATACAACAAACGCTGTTGCTGATAAAACTGTTGTCGCGAAACAATCCTTAGGGTTAGATCAAAGTAATAACGGTGTTGGAGTCAATCAAGCTGAAACTACCAACCAAAATGAAGGCTTAATTGCTACACAAAATAACGGCGGCTCATCAACTGTCAACCAAGGCAATGTTCAAGGCGCAACTAACACTGGATTAGATGAAGCATCAACAGCTTCTAGTAAAACATCTGTTGGCATCGAGCAAGCTATTGTCGGTACTGGAACAACAAATAAAGGCTTTTCGGCTGCTGGTGGTCATTATGATGGTTCGGGTGGTGCATCTGGTTATGATAAAATACACCACAGTGGCGTTCATGGTGGACAGGAACATATAAACCATGTTCATCATACTGTCGCTGATGTCAAAACTTCTGCTATTGCTGAAGGTAATATTGGCCATGGGGTTGGACTAGAACACATAGGTCACAGTTCCGGATCTGAGCACAAGATTAATGAGGGTCATGGTAGCTATGGAGGTAATGGTCATAACAATCATGGTCAAGATCTACATAATAACCTCCCTGGTCATGACAACCATAACCATGAGCATGCAAAGGAATTTGTTAAAGTGGAATTACTTGATACAACAAACGCTGTTGCTGATAAAACTGTTGTCACGGAACAATCCTTAGGCTTGGATGAAAGTAATAACGGTGTTGGAGTCAATCAAGGTGAAACTACCAACCAAAATGAAGGCTTAATAGCTACACAAAATAGCGGCGGCTCATCAATTATTAACCAAGGCAATGTTCAAGACACAACTAAAATTGGATTAGATGAAGCTACTAGTAAGACATCTGTTGGCATCGAGCAAGCTAATATCGGTACTGGAACAACAAATAAAGAAGTGCCGGCTGCTGGTGGTCATTATGGTGGTTTGGGTGTTGCAGGTAGTTATGATAAAACACACCACAGTGGCGTTCATGGTGGACAGGAACATGTAAAACATGTTCATCATACTGTCGCTGATGTCAAAACTGCTACTATTGCTGAAGGCAATATTGGTCATGGAGTTGGACTAGAACTCATAGGTCACAGTAGTGGCCATGTTACAAAATCTAGTGCTGACACTACCCAACATGCGAAGGAAGTAATACGTTTAGATGAGGCTAACAGCGGTTTTGGAAACAATCAAGCTGAAACTACCAACCAAAATGCGGGACAAATAGGTTCACAAAATAGCGGAGGCTCAACAAATATTAACCAAGGTAATGTCAAAGAAGAGGCAATTAAATTTGGATTAAATGAGGCATCAGGAGCTACTAGTAAAACATCTGTTGGCATCGAGCAAGCCGATATCGGTACTGTAACAACAAATAAAGGCGTGCCAGCTGCTGCACACTACGGTGGTTGGAATGGTGCAGGTAGTCATGACAAAACACACCACAGTGGCGTTTATGGTGGACAGGGAAATATAAAACATGATCATCATGCCGTTGCTCATGTTGATAAGACTGGTGCTACTGCTGGAGGTAAAATTGGTTTTGGAGTTGGACATGAACACTCAAGTCACAGTTCCGGATTTGAACACAAGGGTCATGGTAGTTTTGGTGGTCATGGTGGTAGTTACGGAGGCTATGGAGGTAATGTTCATAACCATCATGGTCATGATATCCATAGTTCTGACTTCCATGGACATAACATCCATGGCCACGACTTCCCTGGTCATGACTTCCCTGGTCATAACTTCCCTGGCCCTGGTCATGACTTCGCTGGTCATAAATTCGCTGGTCATGACTTCCCTGGTCATCACTTCCCTGGTAATGACTTCCCTGGTCATCCCTTCCCTGGTAATGACTTTCCTGGTCATCCCTTCCCTGGTCATGACTTCCCTGGTCATGACTTCCCTGGTCATGACTTCCCTGGTCATGAATTCCATGGCAATAACTTCCATAATCCCGACTTTCACGGACATGACTTCCATGGACATGGTGGTCACGGAAGTCATGCTAACTTCGCCAGTTATGGAGGTCATGGTAACTTTGGAGATCATAAAACTCATGGATTACACAGTAAAAATAAACATGGAAGCTACTGAAGTTTTGGTTCTTATGTTCATACATAAGGGAAATTAACTTAAATTTTCGAAAAAAACTAATAATATAATTTCGTACTATAATGCTTATGTATAATAATTAAGTTATTAATTAAATTTATATATAAGTCAAATATAAGTAAGATGCTGCGAGGAAAATGAAACTGATTAACGATAATACATAATAAATAATAAATTTTTAGTATATGCAAAAACTGTGTTTTTTTGTTACATTTCTTAACTGCGCAGAGTATGTCTGGTTAATTTAATATATCAACTGATAAAAAGTGACTATCTTCTGGGAAAAAATTAAAAAAATACATACCGATTGGAAAAAACGGTGGATGCGAGCAGTCGTAGAGTCGTGTTGCATGATCGTAAAAAAAACACAAAAAAAAAAGACTCATCTTCAAAGGAATACAAAGGAAATATTAATTTTTGTGTATTTTATTTAAGGATCAATAAATAGTAAAAAAAAGCCTGTAATATTTAGTCGGATAAAAACTGTCCCGCCATGAACTGTTTTGCATGGTCCCACCATTGAGTTAAAATAATCTGTTAAAGGCTTATTCACTGCTATTACTCATCTTTAACTTATTTTGGTGACCAAACTGTATATTCTTAATTTTGATTAACAAATATCTAAAGAGAAAAAGAGTTCCGAAAGTATGGTTTGTATAAATTATAATCAAAATCATTTCGATTACCGCAGGGAACCATCAAACTATTTGAGTGTTTTTTTTCCCTTTTTTGCTTAACGGAAACTGTGCGCCATAAAAAAAGCCGTTATAATTCCTGCTGCTGCTACTCAAACGATTATGCTAATAAACGCGTCCATAAACACGTAAACGGAAGTAAAAATAAATATGTGGGAAATTGTGTGAAAACATATGTGCGTGCGTGTGTGTGAGCGTGGGATACGAAAATATCGTAGTGTGGCCTAAAAGATTTTATGTTTATGCGCAAATAATGAAAAACCCAAATATTTATCCCAAAATGAAATCTCATAAGAAATCCAATAAAAATATACACAAAAACAGCATAAAGAAGGAAAAGAATAAAAAAAGACGAGCAGAATAGCAGAAAAGAAAAGCACAAGCAACAAATTAAACCAATTCTCGATCTCACTCTCTCTTGGGCATATAAGCACGCGCTTATAACTTTCAAAAAAAAAGTGCAAAGCAGTCGGTGATTGCCCACTTGAATTTAATTGATAATTGAAAATATTTTCAACATAAAAATGATTAAAGCATCCAACATTTTATTTTAATTTAACTTTAAGCTCGCTGATAAAGATGCATATGTTACCGGCCAAACTAGTTTTTAGGCCAAACTAGTTAGGTTAAGCCTAAAGATGTGCAATGACATTTTAATGCAAAAGCACTGTGGTAAGTGAAGACTACGACAGTAGCAAAGTAAGAAGCAATTTGCCAATTTCATTATATGCTTGGAAAGTTGTAAGTGAGGGTAATTGGGCGGCTTTCGGTCGCGGCTCAGAATTTACATCCTTCAATATGTTCAATTTCGGCTTCGCGGCGGTCTACGGCTTTCGGTGCAACACTGACTTTGCTAATCACAGTACTTTTGCATTAAAATTAAATTGCATACTTTCAGGCCTTCAAATTAACTTGTTTGGCCTAGGATAAACTAGTTTGTCCTAAACACTAGTTTGGCCGGTGACATATACATATATCATTTAATCAAGTCGGCTATCACTTAAATGCTTACCCTATATTTTAAAGGTACAGCTGTGAAGTTTTTGACATAATCGAAAAATTTATCATGCACACAAAGCGGAAAAAGGAAATCCGAAACAGTTTGTTTGTAGTTGAGGTTATATTATTATTGTTGTTGTTGTTTTTGTTTTGGTTGCTTATTGGCGTTTTTATTTTTACTCCAGGGTTTTGTCAGTAACAGGAAAAATAAGACCGAAAACATAAACAACAAACAAAACCAAAAGCGGCGGTAACAATGAAACAGTCATTGGGGTTTGTTATGTGATTTCGTCGAAGACGGTCTCAAGTTGATTCTTCTTTATTTAATTTAATATGAAGTTAGCAAGTAAATCATGCTGATTACCGTGTAAGAGATTACTAAGTAAGCATGTGCGGTAAGGTTTCCTTTTTGAATATATATTCGATAGATTTACTAAGTTATTGTAGTATTTATCAAATGGGCATGCAGGCGTGGTTGTCAATGATTCAAGCAAGAAATATGTGTCATGTTCCAATTCAAAAATGTAAGCAATTGAGATGTACTTTTTAAGGGTTCATATGATATCTATAATCAAACGTAATTGATCGTTAAGTCGAATTGAAGTTTTGGATTGAAATAATATACATCCCAATACTCGAATAAAAATGTTAATGTTAATACCTTAGCTTAAATAATAATACAAAATTTTTAAAGTCCTAAAGTCGATTTCATAAAATTATTCATCATAATTAATCACCTTCGTACAGGGTATATACAGGCATTTGTTACGCAGAGGCCGAAGAACTGATTTATGGCATAAAGTTGTTGGTAAGCAATTGGTTGCCATGTGCATACATATGATTTCCGATTGTACAGTGATAGCGATACGCATTCATACGAAAATTTGTCGGAATAAATTATGGCTATTGCCAGCGCATACATACAATTAGATGAAGGTCAGGTTGCCGCTGTCAATTCGACCGACAACGATGGGTTACTGCGATTGCAAAATGTCGCTGTGTTGGCAGATGCAAGAAAATCGTTTAGGGTTTCTTTCTCTTTTTATTTCCTATGCATAAATTTTCATTTTCAATAAGAAACGCAACGTTGGCAATATTGCAGGATTGATTGTGGACTTGTACTTTTCTACAGATTTGTATTTATAGGGTAAATGTTAAAAAAAGTATGGAGCGTATTAGACTTGTTTAAGTGAGTTAAATGACTTTCACATGGAATAATTAGTTCAAGTTTGAAATTCAGTAAAAATGTTTGATTTAGTACCTTATTTTATTTATTATAAGGACATGTCTTGAATTGCTGATATCACTGCAGAGCCATGTCTGAGTGAATGTTTTTCTAGAATTTCTTTTTGTGACAGTGTAAGCAAAATTACAAAATTGATATTATTTTTATTATTCGTAAGTTATGAATCCATGTTACCATTAATTGAAAATGATCTTGTTTATTTTGAGTAGTTCTGATCTTATTTTTTTTTAGTTTTATGGTGATTTTTAATATATCAGTGAGAACATTTGTAGAGTTTCAAGCTTGTAATTCTCATGTTGAGCGTTGTAAAGAACATTTAAGTAAAGCTCTGAATAATTATATGCATTTAAACAGATTGCATGTATTTTTTTAACACTTTTAGGTTGTTTCCTTGGGTTAACATTTTCGACATTTGTAGGGTTTCAGCTTAGGTTTTTGCTATTTTAAGCAATTATGGTGCGTGAATGCGATTGACTGTAACTACGATGGTGATGTGATGTGAAATAACAATAACCACATGAGTTATAACTGAATGATATGGAATTCTATCGTTTGACTACAGCAGAAGTAAGAATATTGGGGATTTAAGTGTTAAATATTTTTCATGGGACAGTTACTTAGATTTATGGTTTCACTTGAAGTCAAAATTGTCCACGTTTTTGGTCAGCAATCTCATATTTAACATAATCATAAAAATTTTATTTCTTATATGCGTTCAGAAAAATTTGGTTGCATCTTTTAGGCAACAACTTTTTCCGGTAGGACCCGTATCAAATGTTTAGCCTAAGAGCCCGCATACATCTAGACATGGCCCTGTAATCAATATTTTAATCAATATTTTAAGTAACTGTCCTTTACAACTAATAAAGCTCTAAAAAGTTTAAAATAACTTTGACAGAAATACGCGATATTGAAATTAATTTTTATATCAAAAAGGTTTTTGCTACCTTATTTCTAGAGTATAATCAATAAAAATTTTTAATAACAATAATAATAGAGTTTAGCTACTGCAATTACTAGCCTCTTTAGCTATTTATCTTGAAGCTTTAAGTCAAGTAAATTTGTATCCCAATTACATTTTAAAATTCAAAAATAGTATTTTTTTTCGACCCATCCTACACCGCATATATAGACCTAGAGTTTTTTGTTTTTGTTTTGGGCTACTTTGATAGATGGTGTTAAATTGTTGTAAATCGTTTTTAAATTAGTATAAATTACCAAAGTGGCAGCCAAAGCAGCATGTCATGGCTTTTCATGCCTTAGCTCAGACTTCCTTAGGGGGATTATTATATTTTTATTTTGCGGCAGTTCCGGTTTAATGCTCTTTTCTTTTTTGTTTTATTTTTAGATGATATAATAAAACCCCAATTTAAAGCTGTTACAAAGTTATTGCTATCATATCCGGCACAGGCATTGAATTTATTACGTGAGTCATGACATTTTTAACGTCTAACATTTTTGTCTTGCGCACCATTTTTGTACTTTTTATTTTTTTTTGACTAATCGTCAGTAATAATTTTTAGCATTTCACATTTGACAACTATGTCGACAATTGGAAAAGTACACTGAACAAATTTTTTAAGTACAAATGTCTAATAATTTTATAACTTAAGACCAAGTGTACAAAGCTAAATGCTTGAAGTGAAAATTTGGTTATTGTTCAGTATTCAAAATCACACACACAATAAACAGACTACATGCATTGAATGTTTGAAAATTTTATACTTCAGGCAAGTAGTTAATTCTCAGAAAGTGATTACTTGCAGAACTGCCTCTTACTAAAAATGTGAGAAACTTTTTTGCTATGTCTATCTTGCCAGCTCAATTAAAATTATTTTTTCTCAATGTAACGTAAATATAAACAGTGCAAAATGTATTTACTTGTGGTTGACCCAGTAAAGTTATTATGTTTGTAGACATTTTTCTCGCATTTAATTGCTGTTTGATTAAACTGCTGACCCAAAACATTTAGAGCGCCTACAACGTTTACGCTAACATCTGCACTCGTAAGCATAGTATTTTGTAGGCTTAGAATTTGACGTGGGTGCTTTTCCGTTAGCAACATCCTTTTATTTCCTTCCATTGTTATTAATACCTTTTAGCTATACCTTATTTGTAGGGTATATTAGGTTTTGCTATTAAAATGTTACATCAAAAACTAGTGATGGCTTCAATTGAGCCAAAAAAGGAGACCCAAAACTCAAAAAAATTTTACTTCGGACTGGGCACAATTTTTCATCCCGTTAGACACAATTTTAAAAAGGCGCAATATGGGTCACACATTAAACATTTTTTTCACATAGAGTTTTGTCTACTTTTCGCCACTTGGAATTAATTTAGTTTTTAAGAAAATCTATTCAATTAAGTCAGTATCTCAAAATCTGCAGTTCGTGATCATCATGAGAAAAAGCAATGAGTATTATTTTGAGAAAGCAGAGTAATTTTTAAAACTAAGTTTTGTAATACACTGTATAGTTTTCTAAAAAAAAAAGAAAAAAATCAATTGATAAAGATAAGTTTAAGCAGATCAATTTTCCCAAACATTAATTATTTTCATAACGTCAAAAATTTGTAAGGTACAAAAATTTTAAAAAAGTCAACATTTACATAGCTAGTTAATGCAAACTTGATTGTAGCAAACTTAAAATTCAAGAAAAAGCACAAGAAAAAAAAAATGGAATAGAACTGCGTCAAATCTTCTCTCCAATATGCTCAAGATATTGAGATATCCACATGAAAGCGTGTGCAAAATCACAAACTTTGAGTGCATTTAAAAAAAGGACCAACCAACATCGAAAGCATTAATTATTATAAGTAATATTTTTTTTTTGTAGCTTTTGAAAATTACAGTAGCTATCATATTTACATATGTACAATAATATCCTTCAATAAATAATTCTACTATTCAATAGAGTTGATAAGGTATGTCATTTTCGACCAAACCGACAATGAAACTCAATTTTGGGTTTTCTTATAATTTCCACACTGACCTTGTGCCAAATTCATGGTACTTAAAATGAATTCATATTTTTAGATTGAAGTTTAAGTTGGGTCACATTTTTGTCATTCGACCATTTTTCCTTGTCAGTTTTCTTAAAGGACGCGTCAGCGTACAAATATGGCAGTAACTTTGACTTGTGATATTTCCGTTTTTTTATTGTTATGTGCTATGCACTGCATACATTAAATAATATTGTCATTTAATTTGCTGTGCATAGATGAGGGCGTGGCAGCGAAGTCAAAATAGCTTTATTTTTGATAAAGTACCAACGGAGTAGATATTGTTATGTCCGTTTGTGGAGATCACGATTATGTTAAAACAAAGCTCGTATGATTGAAGTTGGACAAAATCTTTAACACCCTATCCTAGGAGAGCTATTTTAGGCCATATACATATAAAATTCAAGAATGTTTTGGACAAGCTGGCACTTACAATTGAAGCAAAATTGTAAGGTTGCCCGGTGGCTGGAATTTATCCAGCCAAGGACGTAAAAATATTTTAATTTTTTTTCGGAAGGCTGCGTATTGCATCTTTTCAACTTGGCAAAAGTGGGGAAAAGGGGGTCAAATTGAAAAAAAGAGGGTGTCACACCACCATACAAGTACAAGCAGAATGTGGTTATGCTGAGAGCTATTTAAGTAAATGTGGCTAAGTTCAATATGGGAAAATCAGCATCATTTTAAGGGGTTAAAATACATTTTTTAAGAAATCGAATGGTTTTGGTTCAGAAATACTTTACTTCATTCAGAATCGAGGAGCAAAATTTTATGAAAAAATAAAAATTTTTTATCGAAATTTTGAGATTTTTATAAACTTGTGTCAAAGCTTTCTACCAAGTATTTAAAACTTTAAACACATTTTTTTTAAAACAATTTTTTTGAAAATGGTACGCAGCATAGCTCGCGTTATTTTTGTTAACTTTTTTTTAAAGTTTTTGTACACTCATAGCAAAATTATCTCGAGAATATCGTACCGAATTTTTCATATTTTGATTTATTCTATATTTTGTTAAATTTAAAGGATCAGAAATCAACCTTTTTTCAAATGCCGTTTCCACAAAAATTAAAATTTTTAAAATTCTGTACGACACTCGAGATAGAACCAAAATTTTTTTTTGCTCTTAGATTAAAATTACGGCTGTTACAGTGCGAGCCACGGAGTAATATAGCGAAAACATGGCTCGAGAAAGACGTGAAGCGCGGCCATTTTGCAATATTTAAAAAAAAAAAAAAGATTTAACATTAAGAATGCGTAATAGTTTTGTTTTTACAACATTACATCTCTGAAAAGAAAAATTCAAAAAAAAACACAACGATTGCTTAAGTTTACAGTGGCTTAACTCCTTAATAAAAACTTGAGACTTTCGCGAACTTTTGCTGCTAATGCAATGTAGGGAATTTAATATTTGGCGAGATCAAAGCTAAGAAACACAACCTTAGCTAATATTTCCATTCATAATTTTTTGTTTGTTTTAGGTTTTGCGTTTGAATCTTGTGGCTTATAATCTTTTACCTTACATTTAATATGTCTATTTACATTAATTTTTTCTGTTTCCGTACTCATCTAAAAGCACTTTTTGGTAACTAAAGTAGACTAAATTTTGTTCGCGTACTTTTTTGTAGCTAAGCAACTCGCTGATATCAATTTCATTAATACTTTTTCATTTAATTCGACTAAGGACTTGAGCAAAAACTTAACTAAAAAATACAGGAACATATCTAACCTCAACTTTTCTTTCTCTTTTGCTCGACACATGCTGTATGCGTGTGTTAATTTTAGCTTCCTAGTATGTCACATTTCACTTAATTTACCCGCATAAAATTTATAAGACTCTGCCTTAACAGACTTAACATTTTCAGTGCAAAATAAATTGTTATTGGTTTTGCTAATGCTTTATAAATTGTATGTGGTACAGTGTGATCGAAAAAAAAAAATGCTATGCAAATGAGTTATAAAATTTTCTTAGAAAAAGTTCACTGCTAGCGCATAAGGGTGGCATATGTCAAAATTAATTTACATTTTTCAATATGCTGCAAGAAAATATTAATAAATCGTCAAAATTTTATTGCATATTTTTATGTGACGTGCTGACTGTTTAGTACCAAAAAAAAAATAACCTTCTTCTTTTGCTCAAAAGAAGCCAACCTGTCAACGCAAGCAAAGAAAAAGAATTTGAATAAAATATACGCAACAACAACTAATTAAATGAAATCCTGTAGCTGTAATTAAAACTAAATGTTTCACTGATTTTTTCTTTTTCACTGTTATTTCTTTGCCTAACAACAACACTGACAGCAACAACTGAAGTGACGGTAACACAAACACCAACAGCAACGACAATACACTAAACATCTTAATAAGGCCAGCAGCAGCATTTGACACACTTGAACAAATGCGGTCTTCCTTTCTAAACAAATTAAGCGTGGATCCCACCAGCTAACAACAGACTGTCGTCTTCCGTTTTCCCATTTTTAATTAGCAACAATTTAAAGTTTATTTTTAAATGTAAATAGCGTTAAATGGATATGTCGCAAAGGCGCTCAGAGAGATGGTGGCTCTAAATGCTTTGGCAAAATGGTGGCGATGAAACCACATTATGGTGTAGGTGTCAGAGCGTAAATTGTAGTCCTTCCTTGTGATTGCTGCCGGCTGTATTTGTGCAGAATTAAAACATCAAAGATGGTAGTTTTACGCATGTTTAGTTTCTTTTTTGTGGCAAGGTAGATGATACTTTGTTCTTTTGCTGACATAGTGGCCATATTTTTTAATTTCGCTGCATATGATGTGGGGTCTGTATGTTTTGTAACAGCAATTTTGGCTAAGCAAAGTCTACCTGGCTTGGGGGTTCTTTAAAGCAGCTTGATTTTAACGACATATATTAAATAATAAAATGGAATTCAAGGCAATGGAAAACATAGGCAAACGAAACTCGAAAAGTCTGATAAATCTAAATAAATTTTCTGAGGCAAGCTTCTCTTAATTTTAGAAAGTAATGAATTCAACTGAGGGTTTTTTAGTTTTCAAAAATTTATTAATAGAAGTCAGTTTCCTAAATAGATGGTTTTTATAAAAAGTTTTAATACGAGTATATACCGTGAGGAATTGTCTTGAATTGTCTTGCCTTGAAATTTGTAGTCATTTATATTTTGAAAAAAATTTCAGCTGACGTCAAATGCAACCTTTGACCTTCAAACCAATTTTCAAGGGCAAATAGAGTTCGACAGTGATTGCAATGAAAAATGTATATTTATATTCTATGGGAAGAAATACATTTCTTTTGCATACTTTGTGTTTTATTTAGGATTTTTAATTTTTGAGTTAATGATAAAGCAGTTTTGCTGAAAACTTGACCTTATAAAATTTTTTCTCCTAAGCTATCAATTTTTAGTAAAATATTACTGAATAAATTGTTCTTAACACTGGTCAAAATAGTCCGAAAAATATTTTGTTTTTAATTTATTGTGACATTTTTTTTAATAAAATATATGACATCAAATGAAAATTCATTTTAAGGTCGAAGGCAAGGCACTGTAATTCAACCCCTATAAACCATATAACTTTCGTCTAAAAAATTTATCGATATCGTGCTTTACTCTCAAGAGGTGAACACGGTGCTTGGTTGATGCAGTTCGTGGAATTTTTGGTTATGACTCATGCACATTGATGGCTTTATGCGATGGTGCAAAGTGCATATGATGTTGTTCATAAATAATTTTTACATCGTTTTATTTAAAAATGTCGGAACCTCCTAACACAGAAGCAAGTATTTCGACGTTTTTAAACTTTTTCGATTTGCTTAACTTTTTTTGGATTTGAGGCGTCCAGTTGCAAAACCGGCCCAGTTCAAAAAAAATAAATTTCGAGATATTTCCATATATCAAAATCTAGACCATGTTTTATCTATCTACTATGTTTTAAGATTAAAAAAAAAATTTTTTGACAGATGCATTATTCTTGATGCATGTATTTCAAAACCAGCCAAGTCCATGAACTTGCTTTCAAAACCGGTCCAATGCCTTGGAATAAAAACTGACCAAGTCCAGTACATTGATATCAAATCCAGCCAAGTCCCATTTTTTCAAACAAAATTTCTTGATTACTATGTCAAAACCGGCCAAGCCCAGTACATTATTATCATAACCCACCAAGTTCAAAATTATTTTCTCAAAAACATAGGCAAATGAAACTCGAAAAGTCTGATTTAACGTGCTTTGAGTAAGAACTTTTATAAGCTATTATGTGGGAAATACGTTTTAATTTTTCAATAAACATAGATGAAGATAAATTTTTTTCTTTGTTTTTCCAAAAGTATGAAAAAAGGACTTGGCCGGTTTTGCAACTGGGCGCCTCATATCTTCATTTTTTCTGAAATTTTTTCTATTCACTTCAAGAATCGCCTATAAAAGACGTCCGTAGCAAGTAAGAGTGGGGGAGGAGGTAGTAAGAACGCACAATAAAAAACAAGTTCTGGATGAAGTCGAGGTCTTTCCGGACGTTCTTTCCTTTGTTTATATGAAATGAGTAAGAAAAAGAAAAGGCGGAGGGGAGTAGCATAATGTTCTATCGGCGTTCTTTAAGGGTGGACAACCTGGGGAGAGGAAGTTAAAATTTCAGATATTTTGCGGACTTCTTTTATGGACGAACCTTAACCTCTTTCAATTTTTCTTAACATTTTTCGACTCATTCAAGCTTTTGAGCTCATTACAATTCATTTGATTTCCTCTAAATTTTTTGATTTTTTAATATTTTTTGAAG
Organism: Tricholauxania praeusta; assembly: GCA_949775025.1. Taxonomy (NCBI): domain Eukaryota; kingdom Metazoa; phylum Arthropoda; class Insecta; order Diptera; family Lauxaniidae; genus Tricholauxania; species Tricholauxania praeusta. The sequence continues at coordinate 158,972,031 of OX459029.1, forward strand.
AATTTTATAAAAATCACATATCACGCTACGAGTGCTTGAACACACCTCCATTTATTTTTCATTATATTGCATAAAATGATTTAAATCAATCAAATATATTTTAATTAAATCCATGAAATTAATTTAAATGAAATTTCAATGTTCGCTATGTCAACCGCATAGCCATAAATATTGAAATTATTAAGAATATTTTAAATGCTGATATTGAAAATAAATTTATTTAAAAGAAGTGACTGTAGGGAAGCGACTTGTTGGCAGAAAATAAAAATATTTGTTAAAGTGCGCGTGTTGAGCACTGGATAGCAAACCAAAAAGAATTTTTAATCCTTATGACGCATTAAATAAAATGAAGAAATAAAAAACGATTGCAATGTTCCGCGTATTCAGAGCACGCATTTCAATGAGTTGTGTAGCTGGATAACACCTGGGAGCATTGGGACTGGAAATTATTTCACTGCTACGATAATTCCGCTGTTTGTATGAAATTATTAATAACTCACTGTTGGAGCATTTCATTAAATTGAGTTGTTTTTTTTTTTTTTTTTTAAATAAAATCAAATGAATGGAACATAAAATAAACAGATTACACAATGAGGAATTGATAATAAGAAGTTAAGCCAGATGGGAACTAAAAAAGCTGCATTAATATCGATTAATAAATCTAATGCTAATTGAATTTTATGAAATGAGTGAACTTATATATGAATGAGATATGAAATATCCTTATTTATTTAATTATAGAAAAAATGTTGATGATGAAAGTGTTATATAATTTGAATAGTCAAAATTCATTTGTCTCTGTCTAATTTTGTACCCAAACATGTAGTTCTGTACTTGAGTTGCATTAGCTGCTGTGCAATATTGTATTACTAAAAAAAATTTTTGAATGAGGAAAGATCATCTTAGCTGTAAGTGATGGTATGTTAAAATTTATCTGTTGACCTATAGACCGATTAATATGTGATACATAACCTTGATTCCTGGGGGAAAATTATAGCAAAAAAAAATATATATCAGTAAAATATGCATCATTGATGTCTCTATTAAACTCCATTTAAAAAATATTTTTAAGTGCCATAATTTTAACTTTTAGTAAATATAAACGCACACATAATATGCAAAAAATCTCATGAGTTTTATTGAAATTATTGTCTCAAGTTGGCATTTGTTTGCGGCTGAAGAAAATAAAAAGCAATAAACTGAAAATCCCATAAATAATTCATGTCCTACTCAGGCACGTACTTAGAATTTGGTGTCGTTGGGGTCAATTCAGGGCATTACTACTACAGAAAATTTTTTTTAAAGCCCTCTAACTCCTGCTGTACTCAATGTGATGAGTAAAAAATATTCATCACTATCTCATCTCAAAAACCTTAAATATGTATATAAAATGTTTTATTGATATTAAAGACATATTTTGACACTTTTCTATGCTTTTAAGAAAATTTTTATATCGCTACAATAACAAGGTACAATCAATAATTTACATGAGTGTTTATACTTTTTTACATATGGGACATTCTACGCCAATTCGTATACTATTTTGCTTTTGCATATATAATTTTTTTGAAACGATTTTTTCTTTTAGTACTAGTTGAGAGTATTCTTCATATTCATTAAATGTTATTTGACTAAGCAATTTAAGAGATATAACTTTTTGGAAACAAGCGTTTTAATTTTTTTTTTTTTAATCTCATAACTCCACGAATAATAAACCAAATTGTATGGTTTCAGTTTCAGTACTTTCGTTTTTAAGCGCGCTTTTTATAAAAAATGTATCGAAAACTTTCTTTTAAATCACTATTATATTTTTAAGTTTCAAAAATAAGTCTTCATTTATAACAATGTATGTACGGATGAATTTTCTTTAAGCTTTTTTCTAAAAAACTGTTATATATTTATTAAATTTTTTTGTTCGATAATGTGCAAGCGATGGGAATTATTTTTTCGATTTTTCAATGTTAATTTTTTAAGTCACCCGTGTTAAAAATTATGCAGATGCAACATTTTGAATAACAAAGTCATAATTTTTCCCATAGAATAAAATAATAATAAATAAAATATAGGAAAATTATGCCTTCTTTATTCAAAATGCCCAAACTGTGTATTTTCTTATACATATAACTAAAAACAAACATAATAACTGCAATAAATGATTATGGAAAATACTTTCAAGTAGTTTTAAAAGAAAAACATTTTCCAAAGAATCTGAGATGCAAATGCATAATCGTGTCCGATTTAGTGTGGAGTTACCCATATATTTTCTGATTTTTATTTAATTTCATCTTACGTGAAAATTTTGTTCTAAAAATAAAATTATTTTTCGAATTTTTATAAAAAGTTCCAAAGTAACTTTTTCGCGGGCGCCTCAAAATTTCTTTTGAAAAAGACCTGAAGCATTGCTTAATAGAATTCATTGTCAGATTTTCACGACGAATCTGTTTGCCAGCTAGGCGAGGGTTTTCTATCTCTGTCCCATACAGTAAGTCGCAAAGTTCTGAATTATTAATGTTAAATTATTTGAAAATAAAAATCTTATTTTCTGCTGATGTGCGGATTTTTAATTGAATCAAAATATTTTTTCAAAAAATTTGTTCTAGGATCCGGACCACACCTAGCCACGTGCAACACTTTCCCGAACACATTTCCTGCTAACATAAATAGCTGCTCAACAAATGGAATTCATTCCCTTTATCTTTTTTCAGAGCTCTCATTTCCTATGACTTAAGGAAACGAATAAAAATGAAAAATTGAAATTGAAATAAGAATTCAATTGAATCCATTTACTGTTTAGTACCACGAAATATTTATTTAAATAAACACTTGCATACAAATTTTTTCCCTGTAATCGCTGCGTGCTTATTTTCCTGTGCCATGTGTTACTGACTGTTTTTTTTTTTTTTTTTATGCTCGAATCGATGTTGCGTTTTGTTTTGTTGAACAATTTTCAAGTTAATTTATTTTCAATTTGAGCGCACGTTGTGCACAAGTAATCAAATACCACAAAAATAATATGAAAATAAGCTTCATAACAAAATACAGTCATTGAAATAAAATAAAAAAAAAAAAATTGTATTTCTTTTGTAATTTTTTTTTTATTTAATAATATTCCCCAGGAATCATGAAATTTTCTTTGAACTTTCATATACCATACAATAATAAATGTAGTATAAACAGACCAAAACTCAAATCCACTGATAAGTTGAAACAATTGAAAAGGACCAATGTGGAAAAGGTGTCTGAGTGACTTAAAATCTTTTCTGCTGATGATTGAAATGGATCGCATAAAAAAATGTCACATAAGAAAGAGCGATTATAAGCACAGATCATAATTAAAGTAAAATATTGTTCACAAATGAAAGTGATGTTTCGTTTGATATTTCTTTAAATAAAAATCTTTATTCTGTTTAATTGAGGAGCCAATTGTGGTGTTGGTGAACTACAAGGAAGGATTTAATAAAATGAAATTTTTATGAGGCTCTGGTACGTTAAAGAATTCAAAAGTTTAATCCTTGCCATAAAAAAGTCTTCATACAATCCACTAAAGAAAGATTTATTTAAATTTGAATCCTAAGGTGATATAACAAATGATCAACTCTCCCATATAAAATGGCTTTTTTTTTCAGAAAATAACAACCAACAGAAATTATTTGCCAACAAATACGAAATTCGGATTATCAGCTCCTTATATAATATCAACATCTCCTCCTGAAGGACTTTTTGAAATTCAAATCATAAATGTGTATGACTAAGGCTATCAATTGTTCTACATTTGGCAGCACAGCCCTGAAGTTAAGGTGGCATTTTGGTCAAGGATTTTAATCAAATTAAAATTCAAAAATTTATCTGAGTCATCAAAATATACAAAATATAATTCTTTGCATTACCTAATGGGTTCTAATGCTTTTCTATTCATGTTTTCATAGACATAAATAGCTAAATAAACTGAAGAAAACACTTGTGAAATTTCATTGAATCTCAAGAGCGAGCAAACAAACACAGACGCAAATGCGCACGCACATAATGGAGTCAGTCTTTCGCTCACAAAGATCAAAGTTTAAGCCTTTGATCAGTTTTGTCGATTTGTTGTTTATGCGAGTCTTTTATTTGTGTTCATTTAAGGTTTTAAAGTTTTTCATATTTTTTTTTTAAGAAGAATTTCATAAATAATTGAGGGAAAGTTAATCCCAATAAAGGCTTACATTGAAAATAAAGTGGCGAAATATTACAATTTTAGCGTGATGCTCCAATATCAAGCATTGGAAGTACAGTTGAACTCAAGTGAAAATCAAATGTATTTACGGCAAAAAGAAAGTAATGGTTGTTCACCGCTTAATTTCCAGCAAGCATTTCTGTTTTGAAGAAATCAATTTACAGCCTTTCAACTACAAGAGATTTCCGCCTAAAAATTCCTAAGTAACGTTGGAATTAATATGAAAAAAGACTTACGATTAGGCCTAATCCGCTAATGCATCATCTTTAAATTATATTTGAGATAAAGCAGAAATTCAAGGTGTTTACACAAAAAGAGCACACTAATTATTCAGTGGAATATTCTCTTGAGTTCAAAAGAGGATCTAGTCCTATTTTCAAGATATTTTATAAATCTTTGAAGTGAATTTTTAATAAATTTTTGTTTACTTGTATGAAACTTTGAATTCCAACTTAGGGCTGAATTTAAGAACCAGATTGTTGTCACGTGTATCAATTCTCCAAGGCTGGAAAGAATATTTCTTGGGTTTATTGAAGTTAAATTTATTTGCAAGTCACTTACAAAGGCAATTTTACAAATTAAATACTCTATAAGGTTCCTTCATTTTCAAAACGTCACCTAAGCGTTTAGGATAATTTGTCATTTGTCATTTTGGGACCAAAATAACCTCTGTTTAGTTTCATTATCGAAAAAAAGTGTACTTTTCAAACAACTTTTTAAGGCTTTTATGCTGGGTTTGGAACAAAATAAACTGCACCATTGGATTCTGGAGGTGATTTACAAAAAGAATATGTAGTCAATTCATAAAAATTGAAATGATCATGTCTCGTTTTAGAAACAAACGCCTCATACACAAGTGGCATACGTTTACATTTAGTTCAACGGTGCGTATGAGCAACATTTGATTAATTTTTGAAAGAGGTTGACCATTTTTTGGTTTTGAATTTGGTCTTTATAAAATTTGAATTGAAATTTCTTCATGTACAAATTTTCAGTGATACAAAAACATCATGTTTCGAAAATTAACTGTAACTATTTTTTGTATTTAAAGAATTTTTTAGGCAAATATCTAAACGGAATTTAAAATATTCTACACTGACCAAGTTTGCAATTTTTTATTTAAAATGAACTTTATATATTTCTAATGTTCTAGAAATTTGTATTTCTTTATTTATTCAGTCTTCAAATTTTCATGACTTGCAACATCGCCTACATAAAAAAAAGCTGTGGCGTAAACAATTTTGCACACCTACGCCTTAGAGTAGGCTGCAATTTTTTAGGTATTTTATATTAATGTGCTTCATTTCATTTCATTTGTTCATTTTGCTTTTTATCTACATATATTTGGTTTTGCAATTTTTGCGGTTGCTATGCTTAACTTCTTGTATGACTCATTATTTTTATTGTTTACCACATCTTCAAGGGAAGTGTTTACATAAAACATCTGTCGCTGGTTTTTACTTTGAAATTTATAAAAAAAAATTGTTTTAATCACAATCATAAATCTGATTTATGCCAATCTATTGACTCAAATTCTAATAAAAATACAAGTACACACATACGCCCTAAAAAGCAAACATCAAACACAAACTTGCACAGTCCAATAGCGAGATAAACTTGCAAACATTTGCTGTTTAATTTGTGTTGGTATTTTCATTAAGTATTTGTGTTGTATCACAAACACTCTGTAACAAAGCTGCTTACAAATAAGCTGTGTAGTTGTGTCTGACTACATACAAGTGCACAAAAAACAAATACATTCGCAGAGAAAACTGACAGACAAACAGCAGACAGACTGATTTTATATATGCGTTTATTGCACATGAATAATTCATAAAACGTTCAATTGTGCCTGTGGAAATATACTTATATGTATTTGTATACTGACCAACAACACTAGGCGACGTTGAAAAGATTTTTTGTGGATTATGGAACACTCTTTTTATAAATAATTTCTTTTATATATGGTAAAAGTTATTTAGCAACAACATTTTTATTAGTCAGGTCAACAACGTATTATGGAGCTTTTTGGCACTAATTAATTTTTCGATTTAGTGTAGACGGAGCTTAAATTATGAAATTTAAGAGTTAATAAAATGAAATTAGTTTTATATTGTTATTATTCCACTAGCTTATTCTTAAATGACATGTCACTTACTATAAATATTGCAACATGGAAATGAAATTGTTCTGCTACTTCATTGCATCAAATAGTTAATTTTTTGTTGGGTAGTGTTGACTCTTTCCATTGCAGTTTTATAACTATGTAGCATTTTGACTTTTACATTGGATTTATTGCATAATTTTGGTTGAAACATTTCCAGTTTTACTAGAGCACTTATTTTCCTAATTGCTTAATTCATTGTTTTTAAGAGTAGACATTGTTAAAGCAACTTAACTTTGCTAGTATAAGTGGAAATATGCATATATTGAAACGCAAATACACTAATCCAATTGAAATATTTAAAACGAAAGATCAAAAAGTACTAATCAGTGATATATTTTTTTACTTTTTAGAGACTACGCTTAGAAAAAGTATGATTTCACGAGTATAGGACTTAAGTAAGCTTAAATACACAAGAAATAAATTTAGCGGAAGTCAAATGCAGGTGGACTTTTTATATGCAGGAAAAACTCTGAAAATTGTGGAAAAATCAATTCCAATAATGATAATTGGAGAGTTTAATAAAAGTGTCCTTAAAATATAGAAAAAAAGTTAAAATGTGGTAGATAAATGTAAACAAATTGGGACTGCTAGTACAAAATGGGTAAAGTAACAATTTCAAAAAATTTGTAGTAAAATAAACAGAAGATAATAAAAAAAAAGTTAGGAATTAATTAGCAACTGATAAAAGATTAGCATAAAAACGACAAAAAATTTTTATAAATTGGATGAAAATTTCTAAAAAAAAAACTCAAAGCTTAGAAAAAAAAAAATATGGGTGAAAAGTTGGGTAAGAAAAAAGACGTCTGGAGCGGAAAAGAATTATAGAAAATTCGACCAAAATAGCAAGAAATTAGTACAAAATAAATGGAAATATTTGGGAAGCAATCAAAAATGGAATTAGAAAATTGAATTACAAAATAACTTAAATAGGTTATGAAGTAGGGGAATAAATTCTAAGCGACATCAATAAAACAAAAAGTATGGAAATAAAATTTTGATCAAATAATAACGAAAATATCCTTAAATTCGATAAAATCGAAAAGCGTTTAAATTGCATCGGATATTATAGAAAAATTCAAGAAAAGTTGAAAAGTATCACATAATGTCGAAGTTAGTGTCGATCAAAATCGAGATTCATCAAAAATTTAGTTTAAAGTCGAATAACCTTAAATGGTATCGAAAAGCAAATAAGGTGTCGATTGAGGTTGAAAGGAATTAGGAAAACGTTGAATAAAGAAAAAAGCTGATAGCTACCGACAATCTCTAAATAGGAATATTTTTAAAGCATGTAAAGGAGTAGAAAAATGACGAAAAGTATAAAAAAATTGGAATAATATCAGAAAGCATAAAACAAAATTAACGAAAAACGATAACAGTAGAAGGGCTTAGAATAAATAAGAGTCAGAAACTCAAAAAGAATCGAAAAGTACAGAAGAAATATAAATAATTCAATTTAAATTGAAATGTATTGATTAGTGTGGTATGGCCTATGTATTCTGAGAAGAAATTAAAGTTTCAAAAAGTTCTCTTTAACCAAAAACTAAAATTTACAAATTTACTACATACTCGTACGTAGCATGAAATGGGTATAAATTGTTATCATACTATTTTACACCAATAAAATTTTTTTCAATACGCACTCATATGATGTGGTTTAACGAAGCACAAAAATTTAGAAAAAAAAAATTGTTTAATGTTTCTTAAAACTTTCCCGAATGTAAACATAAGCTGCCAAGGAATGAATTTCTGTGTCACTTCCAAAAAGTGTGTTTGCTCAGTGGGTCATCTCTACAGACTTCTGTGATGAATTTACAATAAAAATTGCACATTTCTAATTTGAATTGCATTATAAATTAATCTCTTCCGACAGACAACCCACAGTCGACATATGATGATTTATTAAATCTGTGCATACGCAAACTTTTTGCTGCTACTGTCATGTGTTGTGATTGTAGTGTCCATAGAAAAATTTGTCATACAAATATGTTGTTGTTAGTGTGACATTTTTCAAAGTATCAAAGTCATGTGCTTGAAACAAAATGTGCCAGGAGACAGCAATTTTTCATTTGATTGCGTTTTATGCATTATTTGTTGGAATGACATGTTCCAAACTAAAAATTTTAAATGCTTTACTAAAAGTTTTATGTAAGATAATGCAATTATATTTCATACAAGTGCTAGGAGTGATTTGGACAACATACTTTGAGCATTTCTTTTGGTTCTTTTGGTATAAATCAAACTTTCATCGATGAAGGCAATCGAAAAACTTGCTAATGAAGAATGAATAAAATAATTTTCAAAAAATCATGTTCTGGCTTATTACCTATTTTCATCAATTGTTACGACTTTTTCAGTGGTATATTACAAATATTTCAATATTCGAAAAATTTTTAACTTCCTATAGCAGTTACTTGAAAATGTATTAAAAATCACCAATAATTTACTAGGACCTTAATTTAACGCAAAATATTCCCTTACATTTTTTTTTTCAAGAAATAGGTTTAATATAATAATTTCACGAAACAATTTTTTAGCGATATCCTTCAATAAAGCATTTATATTACCCCAGAAATAATTTATTTTATTTGTGAAAATGCTAAATCTGCTTAACTTAATACACTAACTAGTTGAAGAGACATCTGAATTTGTATTTGCAATTGTCTATGTTTACCATTAGAATTAATTTAATATGCACAATACTGTTGACAATATTGAAAAGCACAATTGAAATCATATATTGTTGTTAATTATTGTAACAAATACTGTATTGTTATACCAAGAATTAATTTAATATGCAGAATTCTACCCACTCGATTACATGCAGAAATAGCCAGCTGCATGCAAAAGTATTATTCAATGTTAATTCAAATGTTAGCATATCTAAAAAGATTTATTAACTGAAGCATAAATATAGTAGCAATCGAACAATACACTGTGGGACGTAAACGCAACTTGCATCTTAATGGAATTCATTGAATATCTAGAAATTTCAAGTTACATGATACAAGACATTTATGGTGCATAAATAACACAAATATGGATTGTTTTATTATGAACTACATAAATTAGCAGAAATTTGATTAAATTTATAGCTAAAAGAAAATTTAAACTGAATTGTATAACACGACGTATGAGTAACGTGTTATTTATATTATTGTTTGAGTAATACAAATAAAAGGCGTATTATTATTAAACAAGCTAAATTTTGCATATGGGATAAAAATCATCATGGAATATGATGATGGAATATGAATTTGATATGGTCCAAAATGATGCATTAATTTTCGTTTTTGCTTAAGCGGCAGCTTAAAAACAAAGTTTTTACAAGCCACTTGGTAGTTTCTAATATTTTCTCTTATTGGGAGAATAATTTACCAGGGAGTCTACAAGACCCCCCGTTGCTCAGGTTTTATATATGATCAAAAATTTAAAGTAAAATTTATTTTCATATACATATGATTAAAAGTCTGATTGGCTCACGCTCAATTTTGATACAGTAAAAGCTTATATTGGATATTAACAACATGTTAAGTTTTATTATGATTGGTCTCCTAATTGTTGACTTAACAAAATACTATAGGTTTTCTTATACACAAAGATGGGAGGTGCCACGCCTACTAATTCAGTCTTAATCGCCTTTGTTTAATTTTTTATTTAAAATTTTATAAAAATTGCTTAAGTAGTTACCTTAAAACAATGCTTTCAACTTTTTGTATATATGGCAGTGCCAAGCCCACCGATGTAATACTGCTGAGCTTCAGTTATTGTTAAATCTGTAGTAATTGCCACGTACTAAATATTATTATGGACGCACTTATAGTGCACTTTATCAAATATTCAACGTTTAGGGCTATTGTATGAAAGCTACCACGCCTACTGGTGTTTTTTTTTTGAACACTTTGAGTTCAGAGATAGTTTACAGCAAGATAACAATTAATTATATTTTCATTAAAATTTATTATTAGCTTAACGCATATTTATGAAAGAAGTTAAAAAAATGACGGTACCAAAATAATGCCAAGGGTTTTGGAATTATATTATAATTTATATGTTACACTTCAAGTAAATATTAAAATTAAGCAATAATTGAGAAAATCAAATTCAATGCGACACTGAAGTAATTTTATTTACACACTTCAAAAAACAATGGATTGTCTAGGCACCCAAAACCACCAAGAACAGCAGCGTATAAAAGCTATAACAATAAAAACAACAGTAATAAAACACTTTAAATAAACACTGAATATATTTTACAATAAAAAAAATGTTCTACGTGGACTCTACGAATAATAAAAAATGGAATGGAAAGAAATATTGAAAAAAAATATAACGGATAAAAATCGTTAAGCCGGAAGTTGCGACGTCTCTGACCTACAGCATTGATGCGGTTGATGATGATGTTGATGATGGCTGTATTTAACAGACGAGTGATTTTGCGCTTGTGTTGAGAAAAGCATAAAACCAAAACCTAAAAACAAAAGTAAATAAAAGCTGCTGAAAGGAAAAAAAAAAAACGAAGCAGGAATGATGAATAAAAAGCAGCGAAGTGCAAATGCGAAAATTCAATGAAATAACATTTAAATTAAGTTTTGAATTTAAATAGAATCTTAATACGACGACTCACAGCTATTTTTAGGAACCACAGAAAAATCACAGCAGGACAAAATGAGGACCAGAATTGAAATGAAATTAAATGTAATAAAATAAGAAATCAAAGTGAGATTTTAAGTCGATAAAAGCGTATGGCAATTGAATTTTTGAATCAAAATGAATTTTAAATTTTTAGCATATATTCTTTAGACAAATAAATAACTGGAGTTTTTGCAAATTTTTTTTTTTGTTTTTTCAAAAAAAATCTTTAAGCATAAAATGGTTAGAAAAGGGGACGTTTAAGCTCAATTTGTCAGAAAATTTGTATGGGTCAAAACCGAATTGTGCTTCCTATTCTTTTAAGAGGATGTTTTATGCTGGCTTTTTTAAAAAAAAATTTATGAGAGGTTTTCTTGTATTGTCTTAAAAATTAAGTTATGTGGCTTTAAATTTTCAATTAATTTTTGCTCAACACGAAGCACTGTGAGGCATATAACAATTTAATTTTTTTTTGTATTTATTGTTCATAAAACGGTATTATTTTCTATTTCTAAATAATTTCTTTTTGTCAGACTTAGCTTTTTCCGCATTGCAAATTTTTGCAGCACGTAGAGCGGAAGCGGAAACGCTTTATTCACAACGACAAACACAAAAAACATAGAGCGTGCGCGCATTTATGACTTAAATGGCGCTGCACAACGCAACTTAGCAGAGTGGAGCAACGTGTGTGTGTGTGTGTGTGTGTGGGGTTGGTATGTGCAGAGCAGAATCAATTAAAAGCTTTTTTCTTATGCATTAAATTTTTTTATGGTCTAGCTGCTTTTGATATTGGTGTGAGTGAGCAGTGCAAAAAAAAAGGTATGCGAACAATTCAAATCAAACTTTCACAGCACGTGCTGGCGTTTATTACGGGGAACGTTTCTGTGAAAAATAAAAACTTTTATATATTTTAAATTTTAAAACTTTTCATCAAATTAAAACTGAATTAGTATTTTGTACTACGATGAAAAAAAAATAAATGGTTTATTCAAATTTGATACACAAAAAAGGATTTTGAATGGTTTTTGATTTTATTGGATTTAAAAAATGTTCATTTCATTATTTCATTAAAAAATTTTTCTGTTTGATAATTTGATTTTTTCAATTAAATTTTTTTTTATATGCTTTGATTGATTTATAGAATATTTTTAAAACAATTAGTTTTTAGTTGGGATTTTATTTAACTTATTTATTTTTAAATATGGCATAGTTTTTGAATATTTCAAAATATTTTTTGATTATGGTGTTTATTTTGAAATTTTTGCAGATGAATTTTATTTATTTTTCGCCTACATTTTAGCTTGAGGAATAAAAATAATTGTGCTTCCTAGCTCAAATCTGTAAACAGCGCGGACAGATTTTATGTTCAATATCGTTAAAGTTTGACGAAAAATTTGAATTACTAAATCGTAGAAAAAGTTTGCCTAAGGTGGCAAGATATAGCGTTTTAGGTATTTTGGTTGTATGGGGGATGCCACCTACTGTTGCCAAATCACGCCCACATTTTTTGTGTGCCTGAAAATAGGCACCTACGAAGTTATTTTACAAGCGCTGTGTTGCTCAAATATGCAGCATATATCCAATAAATAATGTGTGATTTCACAATCAACTTCGCACGGACGTTCATTTACAAATGCATGGAGAATTAATATCTTTTATTATGCATTCCTTTAACAAAAAAGTTTATATGTAATTTTGTGTGTCGTTCCATTCGTCATAATTTTCGCGAGTAGTCGGTTTTTTCATTTACAACTTTTGCAGTTCAATTATATGAGTTGGAAAAAGTTTTCCAGTAAGCAATATCATCATGTTATCTGCATATGCCATGATTCTTAAGCCATTATCCCTCATCAAAGTCAGTTTGTGATTTATGATCAAATCTCACCTCTTTGAGTTGAACGCGCTGTTGGAACGGATGTTCATCATTGCAGTGCATACTACTTCAATCTGCTTATTAGTAAATGTAAGTTGTGTAGGTAGTATACGACAAATTTTGACTTCTGATGTCGAATTTATGTAGAAAGTTGCTAACATAAGAGTTCTAGTACAAGGAAAAGTCTCGCTTATATGCAAAATTATTTTTGTGAGTCTTGGTATGTCAAAAAAAACATTTTGCTATTTTGAAACAAATATTTGGTGCGCTGACTTTAATTTTTTCACATTTCAATGTTTTCTCATTGCCATTCATTCTGTTTTGCATCGTCAAATAATGATGAAAGGCTGTCTAAACAACAAAATTTCTCTGCAGCATCCGCAAATGTTTTGTTTCATCAAATTTTTTATGGTAATGAATTACTTATTTTTTTTTAACAAAAAAAGAGTTTTGCAAAATATTTATTTTAAGTTTGTTAATTGAAGTGCTTTAAAGTGCTAATGGTTAGTTAAATTTATCAAAATAAACATTTCTTAACTTAATAAAAAAAATTATGAAATGTATAATTTTTTTATATTTTGCTACTGTCCGAAAGAAAAATATTTGGTCTGTTTTTGTACCTTTTTATTGTTACCAACAAAATCTGCTAAGACACCATGAGAACAAAAAAAAATATAAATAAAATGGTTAGAAAATATGGGGGAAATTTTAGGAAATCTATTTTTGAACATTTTCTTAAATATTGTGTAAATTCCAAATTAATATAAGACATAAGTTCGAAAAATTACTAACATAACGATTTATTACAAAAGTCAATCGACTGATCACTTGCAAGAATAATTCCAAAAGTTATAAAAACTTTTGATGTTTGAAAGTTAAACTTTCAAATTGAAGCATGCATTTCCAAGATAAAACAAATCCAAATGATTTGATTTCAATTTTGACACTTAAATAACTTTTTCTCAAAAAAATTTTTCTGTTTAGAACTGTTAACTTTTGTATGAGGACAAAATTCTTGTTTGTGCTTCACTCATTTCTAACAATTTCTTGTGAAAAGAAACATTTTTTTTGCTAAAGAATGTAAAGAATTGTTAAAAACTTTGAGTATGAGAGTAGACTTATTGAGTGAGTTTATTATGTGGCTATTTTATTATATAAGTAAAAATACATTTCTAAAGAAGATACATAAGTAAAATTAATTTTCAATAAAAAAAAACTATTTTCTAAAACATATTTGTTTTTTTTTTTGTTAAAATCAATTTACACATTTGGTGTCTTTCAGAGAAAACCTTTCATGGAAAACTGAACTTTAAAGAAGCCATCTCAGCAAATCATAATTCAATAAGAAAAATCTCATTAAATCCTCAGCATTTTAGGGCGACAAAAAGCAAAACTCAACAAATAAAAATCATTCAGAAAAAGAAAAAATACAATCAACGAGCGTTAAGAATACTTAAACAAAAAGTGTCCTTGAAATTTTCAAGCAAACACTTAAAGTATTTGTTGGAAAAAGAAGAATAAAAGCATAATAGGAAATGTTCACATAGGTATTAAAATTGAAAAAAAAAGAAAAAAACATTTAAAGAAAAAAAAAAAAATTAGGTATGAAAGAAATATAATATTTTGCAAAAGTCATGAAGCTGACTAAGCAGCAATGAGTGTGCAAAGTGAAGGAAAAAACATTGCTTAACGTATAACACGGATAAACAGAATTTTTAAAGTAACTAAATGGCGGAAGAAAGTAAGAGAATACTTAAGTGATGTAAAAGGATTCCATGACGAAAATCGCCAAGTTTCATATGAATTTGAGTGAAAATTGAATGAAAATTTCTGACAAAAAATGTTAAAAGATTTCTTGTGCGAATTTTGGACAGCTTTCGAGTATATTTTCATTAAACAAAATTCTAATAATTAAGTTATATAATACAAAATTGTAATGTCTTAAATACACACAAAAACGTCAACGTTAATCTAAGCAAATACACACACTTAATGACTTTTACATATACCACATTGTTTGTGTTCAAACAGCTGTCAGTTATTTCTCTGCATCACACACACACACTCATTAGAAATGTACCGAACTCATTAACAAAAGCCTTAAATATTATTTTAAGCAAAAAGTTATGACAACGCACAGCGGGATTCATTTTATTTATGTGTGAAAAAAAGGATTCTTCGAAGAAACATAAAAACTGCGGTTTAGATTTAGGCACCCATTTCCAGAAAATTTTTTCATAACGAAAATTGCAAGATTGATTCAAATTTCTGATATTTTATGATATGAAAACACAAGCTACTAACATTGTTTGATGACGTATGAGGAAGTTAAATGCCGAGAAATCCAAGTGACATTTTTGTATGTTTTAAGAAAATTAAAAGCGAACACAAGCATGCAGCATATCGCACCGGTAGAACAAGAGGGCCACATCTCAAAATTTTAAGTTTCGAGAAAATTGAGAATAAAGAAATCTAAAATTTTCCACCGAATTTGAAGGCAGCCATATTTATAGCTATGATAGTCTTGAATTGAAACACTACAAACTTATCTCACAAATCTATAGAGTAACATTGACATATTTGGGATTGTGTCATTGTTGCAATTACTTTGATGGAAAATATTATTGGTTTATAAGAACTATACTGCCTTACTTTGATTTGCTACTGTAAAAACTTAAAAAGAAAATATATTTTTTGATTTAAGGCTTAGTTGTTAATTGTTTTTTCTTTATTTTAACAGCAAAATATTAATATTTTGAAATGAGGCGGTGTTGTTTTGTTAAGAAAAAATACAGAACGAAATATCCCTTTTCTAAAAATGTATTTAAGAAGATATTAATTGAGCTAGAAATATGGTGGCAAGATTAAAATTAAGAACATTTAATGAGCTATATAGTGGTATACATAACTCGAAAACTCGTTATTTTGACTTGCGGCCCTTTTATTTTGACGGTGCGATATATTAGTAATAAACGCGTCAAATTTTTTTACAGAAATTTGATATGATAGAAAATTATTCAATCATTTTACATAAGATACCGAAATTATAGGGACCCATTTTTTCATAAAGGTTTTACTCGTTAAGCCACATGTATTTTAAAGTTAAAAATTAGGCATTTATGTATATGGTCGTAGGCTGGTGTTGCCGCGAGCGGGGCAACTTCTAAATTTGTAAAATGTAGACATCTCTGGTGTTAAAATAACCTGCAAAGTATGAGTGACATTTATTACTTTACTTACTATGAGAAATTAAAGGTCAATCATACGCCTCGTTGTTTAAAATTGCGTGGTAAGATATTGTTTAATGGTCATAACTTCCGCCAAAATGGTGCGAATATTTTTTTTTTGAGTTTAAGAAAAAGTTTAAAGGTAGTTTAGAAGAATAGAAAAATTTTTTTACAAAAAATTAAAAAATTTTAGAAAATGTCTACAGCCTTACAGCAGCTCAAAAATTGCTAGAATTCACAAAAATGTTTAAGAATCAGGTCCCTGCAGAAAAACTTACACAGAAAAACACTAAGTTATACTGTGTGTCTTTAGAAAGATGAGAAAATTTCCGTTTTAAATATAATATAATATAAATTTTGGAAAATTTTCTAAAAATTTTTTTAAAAACTTCTAGAAAAATGCCTGTTGTTTTAGTATCAGCTCCAAACTCTTCTAAGAACATTTTAAGCCAAGACAGCGGTTTACTTCATCAACTTCCAATTTAAAAAAAATATTCTTTGATAAACCAAGACCATTTATCAACTAATCTTGTTTAGAAAATAAAATTTATTGTTCTCAAACGCTAATATTTTTCAAAGTCTCTCCACTGTTTCCAAGTAAAATTCATATTCTTAAGAAAAGAACAACGTCAGTCGCATGAAAAAACACAAATATTTAGTAATAAGTGAAGGTGTAAAGACAATAGAATAGTAGCATGGGAAAAGAATTAGAAAAAGTGTGAGTAATTAAAAGGAACAACTTAATGCGCTTATAGCGTATGACAAGCGTGTTTGTACTTTCCTGTTGGCGTTTGTAAATTTACTGAATATCGCATGTATACGAAGGTATCTTTGAAAGTATTTGAGCACAAGAAAACTGCAGCGCTCAAGAAAAATAAAAGCGCTGTAAGTTTCTTTACGCAACAGAACAGCGAAAGAAACAACTATCAAGAACAGGCGTTGTTCTTCATTAAAATTATGTTTAAAACTTGAAATATTTTTAAAGAAGGATGTTATGACATAAGAATAATCATTTTTAAAAAAAGGAAACATTCAAGGTGTGATATATTTTGCGCATCAGTTATTTTCATATTAATTTCTGTTCGGTTATAAGCTTGCTACTACGTATATGGTTTCAGTTCTTGATGTTAGAATTTTGCAGCAAGCAGATCTTCAAGAATTTAATCGCGAAAGTTGTTGCATTTTTTTTGTGCGTTCTCCTATAAGATACAACTTGGTATATCCCTCCATTATAGCTATTGTTTTCTACCCAGATTTCGGTCTACCGCCACTTTTTGCTACAAATTTCTCTTAAGAGATTTACATAATTTTATTTACTCTTTTTGGGTAAAAATTTATTTTATTTTTATTTTAATTGTATACTTTTTATGCTTACTTTCAAACACACTTTTTTAATGTGTTCTCATATTTTTTTAATTTTCTTATATACTCAAAGTCGCTTCTGCCTTACATTGTTTGTGTGCTATTATGCAATTGTGTGTGCGATTTGCATTGCAAATTTATTATGATAAAAACAGCAGAAATCTGGAAGTGAGGACAATTTACTAGGTAATTGTGGCACACATTAAAGCAGAGTTGAGAGCTTTTTTTTCTCGAAAAAAGGGTTGAAAACAAAAAAAACCGTTGATGAGTGCGAGCATGTGTCTTTTTGCGGATTTATGTTAAACTTGTTGCATACTTTTATGAGCACATAAAATTTTAATGGGAATTGTGAATTTTAACACATGCAAAAATGTCAATGCTTTTAATAGCTATTAGTATTTAAGGCTAAAAAAACTAAAAAAACAATTTTTTTTACTGTAGATTTTGCCACTAAAATATATAATTTTTTTGAAAGAAAAAACTGTCAGTCTCAAGAAAAAAAAAATTCAAAACAAACAAAATGAGAAATTTTTTGCGAAATAATATATTTATTAAGCGCACGCTATCACTTTTTACACAGAGCCCAAACAAAACTGGCGTTGAAAATTGGGACCAATCGTAAGTATATAGGGGCAGTAGAAAAACATACTATAAATCACACATTTCAGCATTACGACCTCACTTAAGCTGGAGTCAGCACAAAAATGCTTTGGCGGTGTACAACGTGTCTATACACACAACTCGCAAGTGTTGGGCTGTAAAATGACCTTTGGCGTTTACTTACCACCAGCGGTTTTTTCGGAACGTGGTGCCTGCAGATGCCCAGTGTTGTATTACCTCAGCGGTCTAACTTGCACACATGAGAATTTCATTAAAAAAGCTGGCGCACAACAGCATGCAGCACAGCATGGCCTGATTATTGTTAATCCAGATACATCACCACGTAATCTCAATTTGCCCGAAGAAAAAGATTCAGAAGTAATTGGTCCTGGCGGTGGCTGGTATGTTGATGCTACAGTAACACCTTGGTGTAAGAACTATCGCATGTTTACCTATGTTACACAGGAGCTTGTCTTGCTCATCAACTCCACTGATCTGCCAATTGTTTATGATAGAAAAAGCATTTGTGGTCATAGCATGGGTGGTCATGGTGCTTTGATATGTGCATTAAAGTGTCCTGGTGTTTATAAATCAGTTTCAGCATTTGCACCAGTTGCAAATCCCATGAAGAGCTATTTGGGAATGCAAGCGCTTAGCGCTTATTTGGGTCCAGATGAGACAGCCTGGCAGCCGTGGGATGCTACGTGCTTGGTTGAAACATATAATGGTCCAAAAATGGAATTATTCATTGATCAGGGTACTGTTGATCCGGGTTTGAAAGATAAGCGTTTACTACCTAAAAATCTGTTATGTGCTGCATCGGGCAATAGTAATTTGCAAACGATATTTAAACTACGTGAGGGCTATGATCATAGTCATTACTTTGTGTCCACATTTATTGGCGAACATATTGCTTATCATGCCAAAATGTTGAAGGAGACTGAAAATTTGGAAGAAAAAGCTACGAATATGCTGTGCGGTTGAGTTAGATGTGATTTATTTTCAGTAGTTTATAAAAAATAAATATATATTTAATGAAGTATGGTAACTCCGATAAGATTTTTTTAATCCTAATGCATAAGGTGTTAACTGTGAAGGTTTTATTAGATGTTACAGTTGTACTGATGTTGGGCTTTATTTTTAAAATGCGTCTTTTTTTTTGTTCCAGCAAAGTTTGTAAAGTTTTAGCTTAAAATATAAAAGATATGAATAGACATGCAGAGAGTTGCCGAACAAAGGGAGACAAAAAAAAAATTTATTTTACAGATCACTCGAAAAAAATGATTGGATAAGCGTTAAAAACTTATAAAAATTAATTTATTTACAGCCGTGGACAACTAATTAGAAACAGTTTGTCCTCTTAGCTTTTACTACATTTGAAAGCAAATTTTTCATGCAACGGTTGTTGAATTTGTTGTTATTATACATGTGCCCTTTTGTGGCTTATGTGTTTGTTGTTGGTTTTATTGAAGAAGTGACCTTTAGCTGATGTGAAAATTAAGAGAAGTGCATAGTTTGGCTGGCCATCTAATTAGAAACAATAAGTTGTGTTCAAGTCAGTAGCAAATTTTTGGACCTTGAATTAATTTTTCTGGTAAGTTATTAATCAGACTAAAACCTCACGACGAAAAAATAGAAAAAAAGTAGGATTGAGTTTGCAAGGTCTCACATGAATTGGACTACTGATCAGTGGAAGCACATAGTGTAGAGTGATGAAACAAAAGCTAGCCGCATTGGCTCAGATGGTTATCGGTGCATACGACGTTTCAAATTTGCGACCTTGCATCCAACATTTATCCAGCCGGCCGGCGGTCAAACATAGAGGCGGATCAGTCAAATCTCATCCTTCTTTTTTTCTGTTTTTTCGTCACTAGAGACTTCTTGCGTGAAGCTCTTTCGTGAAGCCCTGATTCCACCAAACGTCTCCGTACAGTACGAGTGGATATCATAGCATCAGTTTGATCCAAAATTTAGCGTTGAATCTTCCTAGGGGTTATTTTAGGGTCTAATTTAGCCAATCGAGAAACTTTTGCATCCGTTGTTTTATGGATTCGTTTATATTTTGGCACGTTTTCTATCGTTTTCAAAGTGTTGAAAGGTTTAATAGCACCATAAAAATTCCTAACTGAGCAACCAAAATGGGTGACAATTGCTCGGTATGACATTTTGAGGTGTTCGGGTTGCTGGGTCACAACTTCGAGATTTTCCCATTTCAAGAGTATCTGAAACCCAGTAAATTGACTTCTTCACAACTGAGGTTATTGTCTGATTAATAACTTACCAGAAAAATTAATTCAAGGTCCAAAAATTTGCTACTGACTTGAACACAACTTAATGTTTCTAATTAGATGGCCAACCAAATTATGCACTTCTCTTAAATTCCACATCAGCCAAAGGTCACTTCTTCAATAAAACCAACAACAAACACATAAACCACTAAAGGGAACATGTATAGTAACAACAACAACAACAAATGCAACAATCGTTGCATGAAAAAATTTTTTTTAAATGTAGTAAAATGTTTCTAATTAGCTGTCCACGGCTGTGTATTAGACTAAAAATTACAAATTGGGAGCCTCGATTCCTTTAAGAAACTGTTTTGGAACCATTTTTTGAAAAAAAAAGTTTATTTCACCGTTCAATAAAAAGTGGGCGTGGCACTTCTCATACAAGAAAATAAAACTATTAAGGACATAAATTAATAATGGAAGTCAGTTAGTCGTTATAAGCTTTTACAGCATAAAGAGAAGATGGGATTGTACCAGTGGGTGTGGCATATATACATAAAATTGAGTAGTATTAAATATGCTACTGCATTAAATAAAACTAATTATGAAAATCAATTTCGATATTAAATATCTCTGAACCAAAATATTTAACATAAAATGTTATAGTTACCGAATTTTATATGTGAGCGTTCATAATGAAATTTTATAAAAAAACAAAAAATTTAAAGTTCTAAAATGTATGAAATTACATCAGTAGGTGTGGCGAGCATTCGTAACAAAATTTTGGGTACATTGAAGTATCGCAGCAATCGTTATTAAATTTAACTCAAGCATACTGCCCTGTTAAGTTAAAAGGCCTTGACTCTAACTTTTTTTGTAGCGTTCTCGAATCGGTCTAAAAAATGCACCTCTTGATGACATTTCAAAGTCTTAAGCCCAATTCAGTAATGAGTTATATTGAAATTTATATTGTCCTAACACTTTTTTGCAAGTGAAGAAATTTTTCTCTTTTTCTATAAAGTTTTCTTTTTCAACGATAAGGCTCTCTATGTTATATAGGCTGAATAGTAGTTGTTATAAAATTTAAGCAAGTCAAAGCTAGGCGTGACACTTCCCATAAAAGTAAAGAAAAATCATAAATGTGATACATATTAGTATGAGAAATTGCACTGAAATTTGTTTTTATGATATGGCTACTGTATCCTTTCATTGAAGCAAAACTAAGCCAACATGCAGTAGCAGTATTCGAGACGCCACCTATTCAAGACATACATTTTTTCAAATAAAAAAGAAAAGTGGTGAGTAATTGTAATCTTTATATAATGATGAAAACTCACTGACTGAAAATCGTATACCTAAGTAGGAGTGACGATTTTTGCAAGTGATTATTTTGATTTTATATCAATTCTAATCTTCATCGTAAGATCACAATGAAAACCCATATTTTTTCGTCGGTCTCTTGATACTCCGCAGCCTCACAACTAATGATTAAGTTAATAAAAAACATATTATTTTAGCTTCTTTCTCACTAATAATACTATAAATTCTTCAAAGCATATCACATATTTTTAGAATATCTCATTAAATTTGTTTTTTTGCAATTGCCTAAGCTTTCAAAATTTGCAATAAAATTAAATTCAGTAAAGAAATTTCATACAAAAATCAAATATTCAAGCTGCTAAAAATTTTACACGCATAATAACGTTAAACGCTGAAATCATTAGCTGCAGCAAAATTAAAAATTAATTGTATAAAAAAGAAAAAGGAAATTCAAAGTCAAAAATCACAGATGATGCATATTAAAAATTCAAATAAGCAAACAAACGCTCCATTAAAATGCTTAGAGCACAAATGTAGCCACAAATTAAATACATAGGCAAACGTCTGAGGAAGAACTAGAAGAATCACAAACTGAACAAAAAAATAATGAAAAGAAATATTTAAATGCTCAGATGATCTCTGGCTGTATTTTCCCCCTAAAAGTATGCTTTAAAAATACAAAAATCTTGCGTCTAAAAACTTTTTAGATAAAAAATAATAATTTAAATAAATTTATTTTGGTAAATACTCTAATGAAATTAGTTTTTATAAACGTAAGTAATTGCCATAATATATGCAGAACAGGAAGTTTAACACATATCGTCATAGAAATTCTCACACAAACGCATGAAGTAAACACAAGTGTAAGTGATATGAGCAAAAAAAGATGTAGATATTAATAGCAGAATTTATTTTTAAAGCATCCTCAAAATGTAAATATTTTCCTAACGCTTATTGCCTTAATTCAAATCAAAATCTGCGTCGCGAAAGGAAGCTTTTTAATAGCGCTGCGCCTGTAGAAAAAAGTAGCGTAAACAAAAATAAACTTCTCAAAAAAAGAAGAAAACCCTTAACAACGTGTGCTTTTTTTAATATGGCTAATTTTTTCATTAACTTAAATAAATGTAACACCAAAAAAAACGACTCTTAAAAGTATGCAGCAGAAAACTTACTTACCGCATAGCTGGTTATGCGCGTTTTCTAAGCCTGCAAGGGTTGTTATGTTTTCTTCGCTGCTTTTGCTGCAAGCACTTCACTCACTCGGTTATTCATTCACAAGTTGGTACTGCTTTTTGTTGTTGTGTCTTATCAATGCGCCATTGTGTCAGTGTGACATGTTGCTAAAAACAATAAAGCACAAGCAACAGTTCGTTGTTTAAATGCGTGTTGGCTTCCAGTTTGATACTCTCTTGGAAATATCCTATAAGAGAAATACTGAGCGTTATTTTGGAAATGCTAGACATGCGCAGTACTTCTGCTGACTGTAAATTAGTAGTAGAAATGTTTAACCCTCAAATGTAAGACAGTTAAACAAAATGTACTTTCATGCACAATGAAAAATTGTAATAAAAACATCACTGTGTGGAAAAATGAGATGTAAATTGGTGGTGGCACATCGATTGATATCAACTTAGAGTATTTTGGAGTCACTGAGCTCGAGTGTGCCATCAGATTTTAGTCTGAGAGATTTGAAGTCTGAGACAAAGTTTTTTCTTATGAAAAATAAAAATATTTTCTGTCAGAACCACTCCTTAATCAAATTATGCAGTATCTTAGGCTAATTTTGTACTTAACATTGTCATCAATCGATATTTCTCCAATTTCACTACACGCCAATAAATTTATAAAAATGCTTACAAATTTTACACGAAACTTTTTATGCAAAAATTAATTTTTAATTTGATCCCAACTATGAACTATTTTTTTAAAAAACAATATCTATTGAATAAAATATTTTTGTTAAATAAAAAAAAATAAAATATTTTTGACAATATTGCTTTCATTTTTAATGATAATATTTCTGGCGATTTTGGATTACTTATTATTACATATTTAGTACATGATAACATTAAAAAAATTACATAAACAAAGAACGAAACAGCAAAACATGCCAAAATCTAGTCAAACCAGTTTCATCCATTGCTAAATGGAATCATCAGTGACCTTTGAGTCTTTTAGTGGGCATTTCTTACACACAAATGAAACAAAAAAAAAAAATTTTTGATTTGCTTTTTTTTCACTTTTTATTTGGGTTCTCAACAAATACATACAAAAAGAAACATGCATCAGGCATGAAAATTCTCACTTACATGCTCAAAGACCACTGATGATTTAATTGAGCAATGGATTTGTTACGATTTTTTCAGTTTTTCGTAATGTACGCTGTATTGATAAGATTGATGCTGTTAGTGTCACTGTAAAAGAAAATCCATGTTATCGAATCCACGGTGTATTCACGGTTTGGCTTGTCTTAGGGAACATTATGGCGCATTTTACACTAAAACTTGCATATTCATTCATTAATGGTTCTTCAGGCAAAAATTTAAGACAATCACTGAATGCGCCGAGAAAAATATACCGTTTTGCTGCTGGAATAACATAAATTGAATGGTGATTTTACGAACAACATTTTCGTCAGCGATGATGCTTTTTCATCACACGCTGAATACGTAAATAAGCAAAATTTCAGACTATTAGTAACCTCACATACCACAAAAAGTAGCTATCTAGGGTGCGTTATGGTCGGGTCATTGGTTTTTCTTCTTCGAAAATAACGAAAGAGCATGTTGACGATGTTTTTTATGAATATAATAAACAGTTTTTTTTGGTCCAAAATTGCAGATTTTTTTACTAAAATAAACAATTTTTTAACGCCAAAGCAATGAAATACCAAAATTTTCAAATTTATGGCTGAGTAAACAGCACGAATTGTGTAGACAAATAATCGAGAATACTTCAAAAGTATAGAGTCCTGCAGGAGTTCTCGTGGCAGAAATTTGAATGATATGCGTTTTACCAAAATCATTTTTTTAAACTTTAATACTCTCCGATGCACAAATTGCATAGCCCCACTAATAGAAATTTCTTACATATTATTTCGTAGTAGCAATTTTGCATATGGCAACCCTTAATAGCCCACTGCCATCAATTCAATCAGCTGTTCAACTTAGCAGCTGCTAGCTCTTAAACTTTTCCGGTAAAATTTGTGTTATTGTTGTTGTGCCTAACAGTCTTATCAGACCGCACGTAGTTTTGTTGTTGTTGATATATTTTGTTTTATTTTTTTCTATTAATTTCTAAAAATTGGAAGCGAAATGCATTTATAATTGGAAGTTCCAGTCAGTTTGATTTTTAAGGGCTACGAAGGCAAAGGCGAAGGCTACGCAGAAAATGACTAAGACTACAACGAGTCGATTGTGCCAAGTTAGTACTTTGCACAAAAATTAGTTCTACAACGGTAGCGCACTAATGCGGTCGCATGAATTTTAAACGGTGCGCGAAAAATTTTTGAAGAAAAGTTATATAGTTAAAGTGTTAAAAAAAAAAAAAGTAATTAATAATTTAAAAAAAAATTGTTAATAAAAATTTATATAATAGAATTTATATAATAAATTTTTATTAAAAAAAGTACATAATATAGTTATTTAAAAAATTATTTCTGTAGAATTAAGAAAAAGAGACAATAAAATTGCAATAAAAAATACCAATATTTTTTCTCTCAGTGTATTTGTTTATCCGCGCGTTTTTTTTTTTTTTTGTGATGTAGTGCGATAATTTGAATTTGCAATGGTTAACACATTTTTTGATTAGTTGAAAGTAAAACATATTTGTGCAATTTTATTGAAAATAATTGTAAATACTTCAAAGATAAACAACTGAATAAACATTTGACAGCTCTATTGAAATAAAGAGGTAAGTAATTAAACATGGAAATAAAATATGAAAACAATGTTTTTTGTAATTATAAAGTGTGATGTAAGTGAAAAAAGGTTACATCAACCATATTGGTAGATTGAAAAAAAATAATAATCAATTCTGAAACTAATTGCCATGCATGTTTTTTTTTTTACAAAAATATGCAAAATATTTATTTATTACTTTTTTATAGAAAATTTGCTGTTTGATGATCAATAGATATAAACCAACTTATCGTTGAGTGAAGCAAAAAAACAATTTATTGCATTTCCAAGAAATTTAGCAAAACAGTACAATGTAAGATTTTTAAAAAAAAACTCATTCATGACGTATTCAAATGGAATTAAGCTATTTGTTTTGTAGAAAGCTTTGGATTTCTTAATTTTTTTTATTCGTAGGCTCATTTTGATCAGAAAAAGAATGCTAGGCAAAATTTATTTACAAAAAAAATAGTTATATTGCTTTGTATAGCTGAAAAGCACAAGCAAAATTATGGGCGATTGTTTGGTTTTCGTGTTTCATTTTCCTAATTAGTAGCGTAAGGCAACATAATGATTATCGCATTTGCGGCATATTTGCAGCGAAAAAATCTGTGCTAAAGTTCACAAATATTTGCTCTTGATTAAACAATTTGACGCTAGGGCGAACGTGTAGTAAATTACTAAATGTTGAGTTGGACTGCGTAATATACTAACTTTTTCGAAGTTTTGGCAATTTTTTTTTGCGCCATTACGAACGTTTGGCAAAGCATTTGCAAGCATTAACTAAACATATTCATATACGATTATTCTCTCAATTTTAAGCAAAGCAGTCGAGTTTAACAGAGTACTCAATTGTCTCAGAAATTGGGAAATCTATTAAAAAAAAACGCTTGAAGCTTAACGATTTCAACAAACTATCGTGAGGTGATTAATAAAACATAATATTCACAAAGCTTTGAATCTTATTAAGGGCAGTTTAACGTATTTAACGTATTTTATTTTTACTTTTTTTATATTTTTTTATCTAAATGAAAAACCTTTCAAAAATATTGTTTGAAAATTTGAGACGGATCGGAGCAAAAACAACGAAGATACCAGCAGTTTAAGCAAACGTGCCTCATACATGACTCAGTGCACGTTTCAAACTTTAAAGCGTTTTTCCCATAACTCAAGTTTTCAAAGTCGGTGCCCACCGTGTCTTTAAAACTACAGCATCGATTCTTTTGAAATTTTGAACACTATTTTTGTACATGAGAGAGTTTTTTTTTCAAATTTGTCAATATTTATTAATTTATAATAACAAATTATCCAATTTTTTATTGCAAAAATAGCGTTTTTCACTTCAAAGTGTTCTCAAAAATTGAAAAATTGAAAATTCAAAAAAACCCCCCAGCGATACCTGAGCAAATCGATTATCTAACGAAAAAAATTTTTTTTTTTTAATTTGAGATGATCCAGCACCGACTTATAGTGGGCACCGCAGTTCTACTTTTTTCTGAGACGCTTTCAAAAAAATGCTGCCATTGTCGTAGTTTTCAATATTTCTACCTGAAAATTTTTCA
This sequence comes from Tricholauxania praeusta, assembly GCA_949775025.1. Lineage (NCBI taxonomy): Eukaryota > Metazoa > Arthropoda > Insecta > Diptera > Lauxaniidae > Tricholauxania > Tricholauxania praeusta. Next base: position 158,999,108 of record OX459029.1, read on the forward strand.
AAATATTCTTCAGATATTATACTTTGATCTACTTTTGGTTTTAATAAATAGATTTTAACTGTGTTGTCGAAAAAACTTCACAAAAATGTGCCTGTTTTTGTTTGAATTAACGTTACCCTCCCCTTAATTCATTTCCTGAAAAAGTTCCAAGCAAACTATATTTTTTTGTACTTTTTTCCCGAATTATTTTGTTACCATTAGACTTCATGTGCTATATTTTTTTTTTGATTTTACTTTACACTGGTACTTTTTGTTTCAAATTTAAATATTTCTTAAAATGATAGCAAAGCTATTAAAAAATGTTCCTAGGTTTTCACATGAGCTCAAAAATAGTTGACTGCATCTGTAATCAGTTTGGGAAATATTCAACTGATTAATTTTGCTCAACAATTTCTGCTTTTGATGTGTTGCCACATATGCCAATGAATTGTGATCTTTCTAACTGAAAAATGATATTTTTTAAGTTTGCATTTTCAATACAAAAAAATTTAAAAGAATTACATCAAAACACTCATCAATATGTGTTATATTAAAAAAAAGTTTTAAGTATTACTATCAAATAAAATTATACATTAGACCGTGTCGAAATTTAGATTCATCCAGACACTGACTCAAAAGTTAGAATGGCCCTTAAAAACGATATCTGCGTTATTTTTTTTCGTTCCGAGAAAAGCCAATGGAGCACATTTGATTCTCCTGAAGGTCCTTTATGGCTAAAGAAAACGTGTTTTTTGCTCGTAACTTTTTTTCTTTCACATAATGGATACCGGAATTTACTCAAAAAATAAAGAATGCGTTCTTGCAAAAAATTTGATGTTAAAAAGTTCCAATTTTTTTTTTCTATTATAAATAATATCCGGTCCCAAAACTCAGTTTTTTCACATTTTTTTATATGGGAAAATCGAATTTTGGGACCAAATATTATTTTTAACAGAAAATAAATTTTAGATTTTTTAATGTCAAATTTTTTGCAAGAATTCAATCTTTATTATTCGAGCAAATTCAGGTATCCATCCTGTGAAAGAAAAGAAGTTGCGAACAAAAAACACGATTTTTTTAACGAAAAAGGACCTTCAGGAGAATCAAAAGTGCTCCATTAGTTTTTCTCGGAGCGAAAAAAAAAAGTGATGCAGATTTCGTTTTTAAGGGTCATTCTAACTATTGAGTTGGTGTCCGGCTGTCTTTTTTTTGCTTCATACAAATCAACCCGGTCTATTAAAAATATCTACTCAATAAAAACAAAGTTTTATTATTATTTGCTTATATTCAGTTTTTAGCTTAACATTTTTTAAAAAAGGTTGGCAAAGAATTTTAATTTTAAAGAACTTTACCGCTCTTACATGACTAAAAGTAATCTGCTGTATATAAAAGTGGCAACTGCACATTGGTGTAATAAATTTTAATTACTTAATTTTATAAAAAATGAAAAAGAAAACTTTAATGCAACTGTGACACTCAAATTATTTTACAATTTTATTTAACGTGGGTAGCAAAACATATGGTTCCATTAGAGCAACAGTAATAAAAATAGCTATAGCTATGACTACAGCTCAGCTTAACGTATCATTAGAACTATAAGTTTCATGTTATTTTTTAGGTAAACCGCTTACGTCATTGAAAGTTAAAAAAAAAAGAGAGAAAGAGAACACAAAAATAGCCAGCAGGTAGAAAAATAACTAAGGAAAGGATAAGAATGATGACGTAAATTTTATTTGGAACGAACATATATTAAAAAGTGGAATGGCCTTTGTTTGCATTCGTAATTTTTCACATTAAATTTAAACGTTTTTTTGAATGAAAAAATCTATTTTAAATTTTAATTAATGCCAGGTTTTCGTTTTTTTTTAACAGCGTGCTTAAATATACACACACATTTAGGAAGTGAAATTTGAAACGAATTTATTTTGATGTGTGAACACTTTCACTAGAAAATGTGAATAAAATCTATGTTTGTTGTTTTTATTTTTAGTTGGCTCTAGGTCAATTTCAATTAAAAACAGATTTTAAGTTTTTTTATTTTTAAAAAAGCCAGCTAAAAAAACAACAACAAAAATTTATAAAGGTCGCTAAAACAAATTCATTATTGTGAAAAAAAATCTGTATCAGAGAAAAGTCACCAAAAAGTAATGCTATTGGTGGCGCTATCGTCTTAAGTTTTTGAATGCTAATGGCTTATTTGTTTCTTTGGGATATTTTTAGGCTCAGATTGACTTATTCAATTATATCTCAAATTTGAGCTTTTTCAACAACTTCAACTTTTTTACAGAACTTTTTTTTTCGTATTTTTTAAGTTTTTATTTTCGGATTTGCTTTGGAAACGGAACTTAAATTCGAAGTTTATATAAGGATCATACAAAAAAGTGAAATCCCTTAAATTATCGTAACTATAGCAGCTCAATTTCAAAGTTAAAAAGAATATTAAATATATTTTATTCAATTTCGAGCTTTACAGTGTGGCCCATAATAACTGTCACTAAATTTCACTGCTCCGAAAAAAATTGAAAACCTGATTTTTTTTATAATCTAAGGATGCACTGCTTTTCACAATTCAATTGTACACAACGAAAGTATACGGCAAAAAAAAATATTCTTTATATCAAACTCAGAAGCGCCATGGAAGGTAAACGTGACTTAGTTATAAATTTTTTTTAAAAAAAAATTACAAAAATCATAAAAACACTAAAATCACTCGGAATAGCAGCAAAATTCATACATAAGACAATAAAACGATATAAAGATTCGAGAGGCTCGAAGATTAAAAAAAAGTTGGACGCAGTCGGAATGTGGGAATAAATGACGTCATAAAACAAGCGAGATGACGATATCCTGCTCAATCAGCCTGTTCTGCAGCAAAGGATATGAAAATCTTCAAAACTTTCAAGCAGCTTCTTATCAGGAATGATCTACAACTTAAGGCCTATAAAAGCTAACGCCTTCGTGGGCTAACTAATAAGCAAAAACAATTACAATGGAGATGAAATATTTTTTTCGGATGAAACACTGTTCTACCTGCAAGACAGCCACAACCAGCAGATTAACCGTTTGTACGCAAGAAATTTTGCGAATGCTCCAAAAGATGAATTTACTGCTGAGCGATATCAAAACGTGACCAAAATCAAGGTGTAGGGAGCAGTACCTCAAATAGGAAAAGGGCCGATAAATTCGACTGATTTCATCTCTCCGGATCTCAAGACATTGGATTTTTGAGTATGAGGCCATATGCTAGGTAAAGTAAGGTCAACAAAAGGCTTAACAATTGATGGGTTCAAGCAGCGTTTGACAAAGATTTGGGACGAAATGGAGCAGAAAATGGTGCGTGCCGCCTGTGAATCCTTTTTCAAACGTTTACTTCTTGTAAGCAAAGAAAAGGATGATAGTTTCGAACTTCATCATTAATTTAATAAACTTTGGATTGTTATTAAGCGTTTGTGATAAATAAAAAAAAATATTGTAGACAACTTTGATTTTTATAAAACTTTGTTTTAGTGACAGTTATTATTGGCCACACTGTAGTTCCAAACTACTTAAATTGGAATCGTTGCACTGCTGATTTTTTGAAGTACTTTTTTTTTCGTATTTCCAAAATTTTTCAGCCTTTTGACCTTTATTAAACTTAGTGCCTTTTTAAAAATTTTGTGATTTTTTCACGTTACAAAATTTTTCAATATTTGCAGTATTTTGCCATATGGCAATTTTTCTTACATCACTTCTTGAGAAAACTGCTGCCAAATGCCAGAATTTTTTTATTTTGATAAAGTAATATCGAAAAGCCATGCATTCTTTATCAAGCGTTACAGTTTTATTTAATTTTTATGAAATGAAAGTTTTAAAAATAAGAAATTACTTTTCTTTTAATTTTCTCGGAATCCTTTTTTGTTTCCTAATCTTAAAATCATACGTATTATTTTATTGGTATAAAACGACATATTATACATAAGCAAACCTAAGGTTTTAAAAATTTTAATTCAGAAAAGAATTTTTAGAACGTTGAATTAAAAAAGGTTACAAATTTCAGAAAAGTTGAGAAAACTTGAATGAAATTGAGATAGCTTGAATAAGTCGAAAAAAGTTACAAACTTTTAAAAGGTTGAATACGTCGTAAAAAAATTGAATAGGGTTTAAAAGGTCGAAAAAGGTCGAAAAAGGTTAAACACCGTGGCACAAAATTTTAAAAAGGTTGAGGAAATAGAAATAATTTGAAAAGGAAAAAAAAAGGCAGCAAAAGTTTAAGGTTGAAAAAAGTTGTTAGAGATTGAATAAAATCTAAAAAGCGAAACTGATTAATTTTTTAGCCAAGATATTTGCAAGAACATTAACTTGATTATTTTATTTTATCAAATTTATGTATGCATTCTGTGAAGAAAAAAAGTGTACTCAGGAAAACATGTTTTTTTATGACGAAAATGGGCTTCAAGAGAGCCAAAACTACTCCAAAAAAAATTCTCTGAAATCGTTTTCAAGAATATCTTTAACTTTTTAGTCCTCGTTGAATTTATATTTCAATCTGGTCTACTGGGTGGTACATATTAAACTAGTTTACGCCGAAGTTTGCTTAAAAATTATGAAAAAAAAAAATTTTTTTTTAAAGGTATAATCTAAAAATATCCATTCTAAGAAAAAACTTAGAAAAATATAAAATGTTGTGCATTAGTTTTATGAATAAAAAGTATTTTTCACATTTTATCTGCTCAAATAATCGCTGGGTTAAACTCGCAAATTGGGCAAAACCCCAGACACTCATGAGCATTTGTATTAAGTGTTTTCAATTCACAATACTTTAACACAATTCTTTCTATATCACCGATCAAAGATTTATTGGACAAATTTATTATTTTGAGAAGAAGAAAAGGTCTCTATGCTATAAATGCAACCAACAATAGCTTCGTTTAACACAAAATCAAAATAAATGAATATTCATTTAAAAAAAATGCGAAATTCTCGGAAGCAAAGAAATAATTCACTGAAATTTGCATACCACTAAAAATTCTGCAATTTTCTATTGTTAGCACCTACTAAAAGCAAAAAGTTTTTTTAAGTTTCACATCATTTCAAGCATAAAGCAATAAAGCGGACACAACGAAAAAAATTGCCACACTAATATTGACAGTGGCAACCATTATAACGGATGAAGCGAACAGCTTACATAAAAATGTTGGACAGCAAAATTTTCATAGAAAAACGTGCTGAAAATATTTTGAATATAAAGTACACAAAATGACTTAAAACAACAAAAAGAGAAGAGCATTTTAGCTACAAAAAGAATTTACATTTCGCATATTAAATTTTCAATGAATTGCATACGACGACATAGTAAGCAAGGAGCAGCTGCCAAAACACTAAATTTTCGGTGCGCGCTCGTATATTTTGCACTCATTGAATGTGACACCTATAAATATGCAACAGAAACAAATAAAAAGCGTTGCACACACAGCCAACACAGTTTGGCATTTCTTGCACGCAAAAAAAAACGTGCAAAAAAAAAAGTATGCAAAATTCCTAAATGCAAACTAATTTCGCATGCACTGCCCGAAAAAAAAAATAGAACATAAAGTATTCTGCTGAAAAAGGACACACTGTTGCATTTATCTCATCTATGCATAGAGCTTAGAGTTCGCCAAAAAATATCGTATTTTTGAATTCTTCGGACACGCGAGAATTTTTAAAATTTATGGCTTATTTTTGAAAACAAAAAATTGCTCGATTTAAAATTGTAATTTTTCGGCAAAAAATGATGATAAAATCTCCGTTTTTGTAATCTGTGGCGAATTTCACTTATACGATAAAGTAAAATTGAGAAGGTTATGAAACGGTAGTCAGAGACATTATATTTCGACTCATTCAAATTGTTGGACTTTTTTGAATGTTTATCGGCTTATAAACTTTTTTGACATTTTTCAGCATTTGACAAATTTTCAATTTCTTCAACATTTTTCGAAATTTTGTTACATAGAGTAAGCGAATTATAATAATAATTTTTTGAGTCCTAAACATTATTCGAATTTTTTAATATATATCGACTTTTAATTATTTTTCGACTTCTTTTAATATTTTTTTACTGATCGACTTTTTTAACTTCTTCCAAATTTTTTAATATATTTCGACAATTTGTGACTTATTAAAAACTTAAAAATTTTACCGAATTCGTCAAGATTATTTTGCGTTATTCGAGTTATTAACCTTTTATAACTTTTTCAAGTATTTTAAACTTATTCAAAATATTTCGACTCATTCAAGTTTATTCGAATTTTTTCTATTTTTCAACATGTATCGACTTTTGAGCGTTTTTTGACATTTTAACTTTTTCAACTTTTATGACTTAATCAGAATTTTCGGACTTTTTCAACATTTTTCGAAGTTTTAAACATATTTTGGAATTTTATTTATTTCGGAATTTTAAAAATTTTTGGCTTTCAAACACTATTCGATTTTCTCAACATCATCTTTGTCAAGTTTTTTGTACGTGTTCAACGAATTTTGATTTTTTTTTTAATATTTTCGAAAATTTTTCAAAATTACGCAATATTTTAAAACAAATTCGAACAGTCAACATTCAAACAATTCAAATTTATCAACATTTTTCGAACTATTCAACATTCCGACGAGTTATTCAAAATATTTCGACACTTTGCGTATAATTATTTTTTGGAATTTAAAGAAATATGCTGTTCTGAATTTTTGAATTACATATATAGAAATGTAAGGAATGAAAAATATTTTCTTTGTTCTTTTTCATGTGTTCAGTTATATAGATGGAACAGATGAAGCAAGAAAGAAATAAATTTTCTTAATTTTTTAACAAAATGCTATTAGAAAATTCCTCCATTTTATTTGTGAAATATTCTTCCTAAGCAATACCGAAGAAGTCGAAAAAATTGAGAGTATTCCTCTTAACGCGAAATGACTCGAAAACTGTGTAAGCTGAGGAAAATTTCAATCCTCAAAAAAATTTGTATGCAGCACGTCTTTCGAGCAAAATTTGATGAGAAAACAAGCGGAAAGTGAATCAGTTTGTTGAAAGAATTTGCTGCTGATTTAATTTTTTTTTGAAATTTGCGCATAAGTTTAATATTTCTATTTTCAAATAAGTACACTAAAAGCGCGATTCTCAGAAGTTTTTGTTTTTTTTTCCATTTGGGTTTTTTAATATATTGTTTTTTATAGCTGCGACAATACTAAATTGTCATATTGCCATTACTTATTCGCATAGATAGTGGTGTTCCCGTTAACAAGTTTCAACATTTTCGAGTTTAAAATGTTTTTGAGTTTTTGCGCTCAAAGGAATACCATTATTGTATTTTTGACGAACTCTAATGTAGAGATAGATTAGTGCAAATATGTGTGCTAGCGAATATTTGTGTGGACTTGTGCAGCTATGTGTGAATTTAATTAAAAATTTATTTAATTACATTTTGTACTACACGTACATGTCATGTTTATAGATGTTAGTGTTAGCAATGTGTGAATGGTCTAATGAGTGCATTGTTTTTTTAATGTTTTTCTAAGGAAATGTAGTTTATTTCAATTTTAATTAGCTTAAAATGAAAAAATGTTTTAGACAATGAAATTTAAATACATAATCGTCCAGCTATAAAAGAGAAAAATGAATCACAAAATTTTCATATAATTCGCTTATATAAAAATGATATAAACTATCGGCGATTATTCAAATATTTTATAAAAATTTTTGTTTTGGGCAATTTTTTATAAGATTTGATTATAAAACTTACAAAAAATCTGTCATATATTCGATATTATGTATTCTAAATATAACAAAATAATTTTTGACAAAATATATTTTGCAGTTATTTTTAATATACAGACAATTTTTCATTAATTTTTCTAATTTGTTTCTTAAATTTCTTGGATGATATGACTTTCTCTAAAAAGTCAAAATAAAACTGATTCTTTTTTCATTGAAGTTTTTTGGCAATTTTTCTTTAATTAAAATTCGATACGTAAGGTTATAGCGAAATCACCTTAAATTTGATAGAACATGAAGCAAAAATGCAAAATCATGCATTGTCTATATAATTTTAGGGAAATTAAGCACACCTTTGGATATTTTACGTGAAGGGACTTAATCAGATAGGTCCGAAAGACCTTATGCATACAGAAAATCACATTTTCAATTTTTTCTCCTACATGTCAGGATCTTGAGATATGCTTGTTTAAAGGAACAAAATCCGATATTTTGTAGGGTATGCCCAAGAGAAGACTACAAAAATTAATATAAAAAAAATTATAAAAAGATTCTTGGAAAACCGTTGTAACAAGTTTTGAAGCAATACAACCGATTTAAAGTGAAACTTCTTCGAACGAAATAAATTTGAATTTTTTGGACGTACTTGAAATCCGGCATTGGTGCAATGGTAAATATCAGTAGCTGACAAAGCAAATTCTCCAATTGTTACCGATTTTTCTATACAATTTGAATTATCATAACATTGTTGATCTTTTTCAATGAATACGGTTCAGTATATTTTGTTTTTATCAATTTTTGCAATACTACTTTACAGTTTTTCTAATGTTTCGATTATTTTTGATACCCTCTGGTTTTCATCGACTCCTTGCATATATTTCAATGCTTTTCGACATTGATGTTACTCGATACTTTTAAGTACTACTTACTTACTTACTTGGGTGGCCATAACAACCCGTTACCGGGTTACGGCCGACCTCAAAAGCTCTCTCCAGGCGCCTCTGCTTTGCGCACGCCTTCTCCAATCATTCACACCAAGCGTGGATAGGGTTTCCTCGGCTTGGTCTTTCCATCGGAGGCATGGTCTTCCTCTTCGTCGTCGCCCAGCGGCTTCCGCATCAAACACCTTTTTCGCCGGAGCTTCTTCGTCCATACGCACAACATGTCCCAGCCAGCGCAGACGTTGGATAGTGATGCGCTTGACTATGTCAATGTCAGCGTAGAGCTCGTACAGTTCGTGGTTCATTCGAATACGGTAGTCGTCGCCGACGTGAACAGGACCGAAGATTTTGCGAAGAATTTTTCTCTCAAACACCCCAAGCGTGGCTGCATCAGTCTGCAACACAACCCATGCTTCTGCGCCGTAAAGTAGCACGGGTAAGATGAGCGTCTTCTAGAGTGTCAGTTTTGTCGGGCGAGAGAGGTCTCTACATAGTAACACCTATTAGCAAGAGTTAGTCTTCGCTTTATCTCCAGGCTGACATCGTTTTGAGTGTTCACGGCGGTGCCAAGATAGGTGAATTCCTTGAAAACTTCGAAAGTATAGTTGTTCGCAGTAACAAAGGATCCAATACGCCGCGTTTCCCTGTTTGTTGACAGCGATACTTTTAAGTTTCTATTGATTTTTTACAATGTTTCTCAATACAACTTGATAAGTCTCGACTTTATCGGTATTATTTGGAACTTTTTTTTCTTTATATTAGTATTCGATATTTTCCAATTTTATGTGATTTTTTTTTTGATAAAATTTGACTTTTTATGATTTTTCAGTAATTTGGAACTCTTCGAATTTCATTGACTTTTTATGTCCGATAATTCTCATCTGCTGTTGATTTTTAATTTTTTATTTTTCGATACAGTTTTCGATTTAGTAATTTTTGATTTTTTGTCAATTATTCTTTATACTGTTGAATAAATTATAAGTTTTATTTTTGTTTTTATAAAACTTACGATTAAATTTCAGTCCTAAGAGTTTATTGGGTATATTTTTTTTTTTTTTTTTTTTTTTTTTTTGATTTTTTTTTAAAATTTTTACGTTTTAAGAGATTATCTAGTTGTTTCAAAAATTTAAAGATTTGAAATTTTTTTTGTAGATTTTACCTTTACAAAAATAATACTGCTTAATTATTTTACATTTCCAAAAACATGTCTAGTTTGTGCACCAAAAAACACTATAATAAATTGAAACACACACATACTCTTTCAAGAATATCATTAGCCAACATGCTCGATCGACTGCATTCATAACACATTGTTAGAGTAACCATGAGAACACTTTTGAGTACATATGGTCTGTTCATTGTTAAAACTGTGCAGTAAAATAGAAATGCCAACGAACTCTTTTACTTCACTTATTCTTTTATTTATTTTCGAATTTTACTTATTTTTTTTTTTGTTAGATATTTGCACAGGACTGTGTTTGACTTTGCGCTTAACTGGGCATATAATTTAGGTGCATAGTTGTTGCAGCAGTGAGTTCGTTAACAGCAGTGGCGATAAATAAACGGTTCAAAAGACAGCTTTCTATGCAAATATATTTTACAACCATTTATACTTTACATATGTTATTGTGCTTTTTCATTTATTTTATTGTACGTCTGCTAGAAAAGTCTGAAATGGAAACTAAAAATTTTGTTTTTTATTTAAGTTTTCATTATTCGTTTTTTGTTATACTTAGTTCTCCATTAGTTTGAGAAAATTTTGTGACAAATAAAGTTTGCTTGGCACTGACAAACTTTTGGCGTCTTAACTTCATCCCTCAACACATACTGAATGTAGCGACATTCTAATTTGTCGATATTATCATATATCAATTTTGAATAAGTTCTCTATATTTCCATTTATTGATTTTTTCATAAAATTTTTTCAAAATTAAATGCTCTTTATTTCCTACAAAAATCATTAAAACAGCCAATGACTAATATAAAATTCAGGTTTTAACTTACACCTTTTTGATCCACATTTTTATCCTACCAGAAAATAAATGTCACCAGCTTAAGGAAAAATGCTGCTAAGTTATTATAAATTTTATATGATACACAAGTTGGTTGGACACACACAACCTTAACCCGAGCACTTTTTCTTAATCAATGTCAACAGCATCACCGTTCTTGCTAACAGCAACTTTTCATCATGGATATTTTAAATATTAAATAGCAATATCCTTAACATAATTGGAAAAAATTCTTGAGCATCTACTATTTCTTAAAACTTGAAACCTTTAATCATCAAGAGCAACTTATTTTACAGCAGCATAATAACTATAAAGGTAACCTTCATCACCATTACTATCAGCAGCACCATCAGCATTACCAGCATATCAATGTCAACTTTCTTTTACCTGTATCATATTTATGATTAACAATATTGGCAGGGAACAGCTGTTTCAACAGGAAAACAGCAAATCTCAAAAAAAAAATGAAAGAAAAAGGATACATGGCAAACTTTAGTGATATCATCATTGTTTTTATTATTACCAGCATTCTTATATAAAATGTCCTTTTTTATTTTTCTTTTGTATTGTTTTCCTTTTTAGTGGTGCATGTTGTATTTTGACAACCCGCCACCAACCAACAAACAGGGACTGTAATCCAAAAAATGTGCGTGTAAATCAATTTTTTTACATCGCTGCACATCCTTCCTTCCTGTGTGACAGGAAACATGCTGTGTTGGCATTTTATTTTGTTTTTTTTTTCAGTTGCACAATTTTGTGTTGTATGCGTTTGTTTGCGTGTGATTGTGCATTTTAGTGCTTTACTCTAAAGGCATTGTGTGGCAATAAATGCATTAAATGACTGCGTTATCTGCACATTTTTCCATTATAAAATCCTTTGTGTATGAAACACACAGACACATTTATAAGTTATATCACATGAACGGCATTACATTGTACGCTTTTGCGTATCTGCATTAAAATTCAATTGTCGCAGTAATTAAGTAAAATCGAGTAAGCTTTTGTGTAACTAAGTGCGTAAATTAAAAAAATTCTCTTTTATTAAATGAACATTGTGTCTTATATTGAACATAAATTGCAGCAGTAAAGGCATTAAGCTGTTGCTATACAACGTGGAGCAAGTTCTACTGCAGTGCAGCTTTTTAAATTGCTGCATGCAGCGGATGCTTTGCTGCAAATTTAAAATAACTTCAGTTGCAAAATTGTTGACTCAATTTTTCAATATAATTTTTTGGTCAATTTGTGGGTGTTTTGTCATTTGAAAAGTGAAAAAATCGGCCAAACAATTGGACTTAAGCTTCATCGGGAGATAATTGAAAAATTTTTGCAATGTTATCTTCAAATGGAAAGTCTAATAGGGGTCTTGATGGTATAGCTTGCTTTTGATATAACTATTAATGAAAATAGTTTTCATTTAATACGTTAACATTACGTTTAAGAAACTAAAAAATTTGATAAACAGACGAAATATTGTACAATTCAAAACTTTTATAATTTACTAAGCTTACTGTTCAGTATAGTCTGTGATAACATCAAAAAATTTACAAGAACAAAAAAAAAAAACGAGCTAAAGCTAGCCATACTAGTTTCAACCATTGCTTAATGGAATCATCAGTGACCTTTAAGCGAATGAGTGAGATTTTTGAGGCTTGATATGTTTTTTTTTTTGCATAGATTTACTTACAACTCACTTTATTTTTGGGTTCTCAGCAAATTTATATGTATAAAGAAGAAAACATATCAGCCTTAGAAATTCTCACTTTACGTCTAAAAGGTCACTGATGATTTCATTTAGCAATGTATGAAATTAGTAAAACTAGCTTTAGCCATTTTTTGGTGTCATCACATACAGTACTGAACTCCAATAAAATTGGAAACTATTTATTTAATGGGTGGATTGTAGAAATTAACTTTAGTTAAATATTTCAACAAAAAGCAAATGAATGACATTAGTCAGACTTCTTTAACCTTCTCTTACAGCAAATGATATCAGTTACATGAAAACAATAATCATTTTGGTCAAAAAGGACTAATAGTATTTTTTCAGCAATTAATTTTGTTCGTTAATTTTAAGTAATTAATGCCATAGTGACATTTTACTATCAAAGAATTTTTTTTTAACATTTTCTTTCCTTGCAATTTTTTGTATCAATTTACAATTCGTTCATATATAAAGAAAGAATAACAAAGAAATTGTTTATTGTAACATAAAAAGTTAATTGATAGCTAAAAAGTCATTAAGATTGGTATTAATTAAAATAAATTTATATTTTAAAAAGTACACGATCCGGGTCAAAACTTAGAATGGTAGACTTGTAGGTTGTACATTAAAATATGCATATGAAATTCAGATTTTATTACAGTATTTTTTGGAAAAAATGCTATTACAAATACAAAAAAAATTGAAAAAAAAATTTTTTTTTTGTCTTTAACAAGAAATTCAGAACTGTAAGCAGCATTACTAAAAAAATATGTGACCTAATTATCTAATAAAACTTACCCATTATTGTATTACCCATCTTGTAACGAGATATTCAAGTACGACTCCTAAAGAACTTTGTAACACAGAGGGTGTTCAAGGTAGACCATTCCTTAACATACAATTTTTTGCTAGCAATGATCCAGGGCATCTTATTTTTTGGATGATGCTTCATAACCGGATCGCGCTGTATAAATAAAATAAAAAAAATCAAACAGTTAATTGTTGTTTCAAGATGTCTGGATTTCAACGAAAGTTACACGCTATCCAGCAAAAAAGTCACGAACAATCGCTCTTACTAATTTGACAGATATCTGGCTTTATGTGCACAGTAATTTTGTTAATGATATCAAGTCTCAACTTATTAAAAAAAACTCTATGAGCAATGTTCTAATCATTTTATGAATACTTAGATGTTTATTCAAATTTTTTTTCTAAATTTAAAGACATATTTTCTCCCACACCATTTTTTTTTTTTTGACTAGAGCATAAATGTTTGGTAAATAATTTGAATGATAATTAAATGAGGTTTCAGTTCAGATCTTTCGAAAAGCATCTTGGTATTAAAGTTTGCATGCAAAATTTTCTGCGCTATCTTAAGTGAGATGTTCATACCTACACTAATCTCGATCAACTTCAATTTTCAAACATTTATTTGTTTATTATGCATAGATTTTGTATTATATAACATTTGGTTGAATCAAGGCATATGGTACTTAAAGTTTTTTAATAAATGTTTCATATAATGCTGGTAATTTGTATAATAATTTTTTAAGACCTCAAATGTTTTTAAATAATTTTTCGCATAAGTTTTACAATCATCTGTAGCTAATAATACTAAGCAAAAATAACACTTGAAAGCAAAATAATATTTCGCAAAACTTTTAAGCTTTAATCTGTAAAAACTGTTAAGCTTTACGCTGAATTTAAAACTGCTTACTTATTCTTCCCCCCCCTTGACAAAAACATCAAATGTGGCTGCCTCAAGACCACAGCATATCAAAGGTTTTCTTAAAATGAAAGAACAGAAAAAGTGCTTGCATTGACAGCGTAACTAATGTGCAGAAAAAAAAGCGTACGAGTTGCTTATAAGAAAAAAAGATTTAACTTTTAAAAAATGCAAAATAATTCTATGAATTGCAAAATTATTTGCATCAAATATCAATTTTGCTGCGGCATCATGCTGTTTTTTTTTGCGCTAGTTCACTTTTGAAAGTTGACTTAAAATTAAGAAAAAAAAATATGTTTGCATAGAATAAAAAAAATAATAGCAAAACATTTGACTTTGCACTGTCAGCGTCTTATCCAAATGGGAAATGAAAATCAAACAGCTGCTGCTGCTGCTACTGTTGCTAACTCAGCAGTGAGGTGCCACCCACGAAGTTTTAGCGCTGTTTGTGCGATTAAATCAATTTTCACGCGCGCTTAAATGATGCGTAAACTGACATGCGTGCCGTGAACCGTTTTTTTTCTCTCTCTGTATTTTGTGTGTGTGTGTAACAGTTTATGAGGGTGTTTATTTTTCTCCTGTGTGACATTTATTTTATCACATGCTGTTGTGCAAACAGCTGCTGTTTTGCCTAAATGTTTATGTGATGAGCGCTGAATTAAATGTTACACATACGACACGTATTACCAAGTCATTGGTATTATGAAGTCAATTTAAATGCGTCGTTAGTGTGTTTTAGAGAAATCAAGCTTATTTTAAATAACTTATGCTAAGGTTTTATGCTACTAAAATATTCTTATTTAATTACTTAAATCAATGAACAAAGAGGCGTTGCACTGAATTGGAAACATACTTTAAATTTTGAAACTTTTCGTTTTAGCATAAAATGTTCTACTTAGAACTTTAATTTTAAATATGTCAAAGGGCAGAATTCAGAAATTAATTTCCTTTCCATTTTGTAACTTTTAACACTTACCACTACAAAGTACTTCGATTCTAATAAGAAGATGAACCTGTGGCCATGCTTATCAAATGTTTTCAACTTGAGTGATGCTTGAAACGCCACACTTATATATAAACCACACTGAAGTTACTCGAAGCATCCCAGTAGGAAAATATGTATCAAGTTTTCTATGAATTTTTAGTTAATTTCGTTTTTTGGTAAAAAAATTAATCGAAAAAGAGCGGGACTAGATTTTACTCTTAAGTCATGTAAAGCATGGAATGACCTCTTATTGGTTACAAAGTTATAGTATGAAATTTGTTGTCTTATATGTGTACTTTTACAGCGCTTATACTGAAAAGCATTGGAGTATTTCAACAAAGCGTCATCTTTTTGCATTGCTGCTAATGGCGGTTATTTATTTGTCTGATATCATTTCGGCTTCTGAACATCATATCTCAATAAATCTATCAAAATCTACTGCGTTTTAACTGAAACTTACTTCGTCAGATATCATGAAAATTTTAACAGTGATTGAAAATAGTCAAATGTTATGTTGTTCAATACCACATAAGGGACGGTCTTTTACAAACCGAACCCTTTTCGGAAGACGCATTTTTGATTTGGCTGAAATTTTTTTTATGAGTTCTGTATCAAAAAAGAAGGGATACTTGCTCGAGAATTTTTTTTTTACAAAATAGAGCCAATTTAAATTATGAGAATTTCGTGATTTTTGGCATAGAGACTCGCTTCCAAAAATTCATAACTCCGGTTCTGTTAAAGCTAGAAAATTGATTTTAATTTCATTTTACAGCTAAAAGAAAGAGCTTTTAAATGAAAATACATATGTTTTTTATTTAAAAAAAAAACGGACAATAAAAGTAAAAAATCACATACACAAACAGAATGTATGTGATTTCGTTTAATTATATTGCAAGTTTTTTACTGTTTTTCGAATAACTTCTACAATTTTTGTTCGATTTCCGCAAAATTATACTTCAAATAAGTATTTGCAAAAGAATAGTCTTTCATTTTTAATTTTAAAAATGTGAAAAAGAAAGATTTTTTCATCAAATAGAGCAATTAAAATTTGGTGATTTTTTAAAAAAAAAAAACAAAAAAGTCAGTTTTTTTGGACTTTGCGCGCTTCTTGTAACTCCATCAAATCTTATCCGATTGAGACAAACAGTATATTGTTAAAAAGGGAAAAGCTGAAGTTAAGGCTGGACTCCATGGACGAATTTTACGCAATGACCCATTGGTGACAGTAAAGCAGAGGAAAAGCTGCATACAGTTTGCTAAGACGTATGACGGTTGGCTGCTCATTAAATGGAAGTATGTGGTATGGAACGACAAAACGAAGATCAACCGCCTTGGCCTGGATATTTAAAACGTCCAAAAGGGGCGTAATTCTATTTAATGAGTGGCCAACCGGCATGCGTCTTAGCTAACTATATGCAGCTATTCCTCTGCTTAACTGTCACCATTGGGTCCTTGTGTGAAATTCGTCCATGGAGTCCAGCGTCAACCAATCGACAAGCGAAAGTTCTCTTGGATATTTGTGTATCATATTGATCAATTGTTTCGCGTTAGAAGTCTGCAGCAGTCGTGCGAGGATCCAATTTTGCCTTGCGCACAATCTGGCGACTCCTTTACCCTGGAAGTCTTACGAGGTCTCTTTTTGCGAGGAACATTTTTTGCTGTGTCATACTTATTGAAATGATCAAGTGCATTGAATACCATCTTTTCGGAGTAATTTAGCTATGTTGCCATCACCTGATATCTCATGGCCGTCTTTCGAAGCTCAACAATTGACTAACGCGTGGCCTGTGTACAACTTATGGCCACAACCCATGATTAAGGATACGGTTATGAGCAAATTCGGTCAAAAAGTGTTGTTACAAGCAATGACAAGATCACAATATCGTTTCTGGAATCTTTAATCAATTTTTTCTTTTTTTTTTTGCAAATTATTTTTTTGTTTCTAATTAGTTGACTCAGTCAAATCTGAGGTTTAGCAGAAAATCTGTCATAAAACTTTTTATGGTATGAATTTGATTTCAATTATAATCTTTTTTTTAAGCTTATATGTTCCACATTTATTAAAATAAATGAAAAAACTACAAATAACACAACGAAAGATTTCGTTTCCAAGAAGTTGACAACAGCTGTTTATGCAATTTGGTTGACGTTTCTATTACTTTCCGAATTGTGATAAAGAGTCATATAAACATCCGGCATAGCCGTTGTCAAGTTTGCGTTTTTCTTTAAATTGAATTGACATTTGACAAACATTAACATTTTGCGGAAATTATAAATTGACATTCATTCAGTTAAGTCATCTTAAGAACATTTCCTATTAGTAACACAAAAAAACTTAACGCATACTTTCTTTATTGAACGCTCTACGTTTATGTCAAACTCAAGTGTCAATGCTGTTGTTAATTAATTTTCCTGTTTGTTGCTCTGATAAACCCGATAAACAAGTGATTTACATTATGATTTCATTTGTCCACTACACAACCTTTGTTCCACACACACACACACACACAGACATCTCTTTCTAACCTGCTGTTGTATAAGAATTGCTAGATAGATAAGCAGACAAACTGTCAATGTGGCACCTCACTGAACTGACACTTAATTGTTCATTTGTAAGGGTATGCGTGTGTTTTGATCACAAAGTCAAAGTCAAAATGAACGACGAGTGTACGAATGTGTGCACATCTCTTATCTATCAGCTGTAACATACAAAGGTGATGAGTAAAATTTTCGATTAAAATTAACGCCAGACAATGCAACCTAATTTTTATGTGCTTTTATGTATTTGTTGGCATATCGTGCGTACGTGTGCGTCTGTGTCTGTCATATAAGTGCTATTTGTATTATTAGAAATCTTTTTGTTGTTTTCTTTATTTTCAAGATTGTCATCATCGTTGTCGTATCGTTAAAAGGACTCATTTGGGAGCCTATTAAAGTCATTCATGTTTTATTTTTATCTAAATTTGTTGGTGTTTTATTACAGCAATTAACTTCATTAGAACTATATTGTTGTTGTTTTGTTTTTGTTATACTTGTGACCACATAAAATGACAAAGCCATAAAAATACAATCTGCCAGCTTTAAATACCGGCTACCAAAATGTGATTCATTTGTTGCGCTTAAGTGATAAAATAAATATTATTACGACTTTAATGATCAATTATTTGATTACAACTGTAGTTGGAATAAAAATGGCATATAAGAATAATTAAGGTTGAGCCTACTTTAAAGGCGACAAAATAAATTTTGATGGAAACATAAATTTGTTTTGCTCTATTTAACATTATTACATTATACATTTTATATCGCATAGCACTTATTTGAACTTTGGGCTCAAGCAAAAACAATTTTTCTATTTGGCCTATTTCGGAAGCCATATTCAATTACTTTACATCAAAGTTCTTTCAAAAATAAATTAACTGCATCAAGTAAGCTGAGTGTTCTTATGTATCTGTGTGTTATGTTAATTTTGTCTTTGATGTATTTTTTTTCAAGATTTTTTTCCACATACAAAATACTTCAAAACTCTATTGCACTTTATCCCTTTTCCATTTCAAATGTAAATCCAAGGATATTTACAAAAGAGCTTTCACCAGAACGCAATGACGGAAGTATTTGACATATAAAATATCCCATTACTGTTACTGCTCAACATTATCCAGTAAATTACATTTTAATCTCATAATTTTTCATCTTATCATAATTTTTCTTTCATTTCAGTCCTTTTCCTATGCTGCCTTTCTTTTGCCACACATCAAACGTGTAATCATCATTTTCTCAATTTCGCATTATTCCATCGCATTCTCGATTACATTATCACTCATTATGAATGCCGACACTTTGCTGAACTCATTTTTCTCGATTTAATAATATTAAACCTTTCCGAGTGTGAGCTTAAATGTTATGCTTTTTTGTTGCTATTTTCTATTTCCTAGACAGAGTTGAACGCATGGCAGATAGCACGAACTCTTTCAACGTTTAAGCTGTTCATGCTGTTGTTATTGTGCTCCTTTTAAGATGAAAATAAATTGCTGTAAATTAAATCAAAACACAGCAATAGCAAAGAAACATCAAAAGCCGGTAGTGGCAACAGTTAAAACACCCTTTCAATGGTCTCCCTATAGCCGAGTTTTTGTTTAAAGCTTTTTCAACTCAACACCACATTCAGCTGAAAGCATAGATACCAAAAGCACGTTGTTTTCAGCGTAGCCAAGCCAAAAATGAAAAGCAGTCATCACTCTTTTTGGCTAGCGAGAAAACCTCAGATTTTTTTTTGTCGACTTTTGACCAAAACGACTGCGGGATAGAGCTACTCGTTAAAAAATGGTAAACACTGAAGCAAAATCCATTTTAAAATTGCGTTGAAAACTGAATATTGTGAAAGCTTGAATTTTTTTGTAAGAAAAATTGCTCCTGGCGTAGGGAGCTGAAATGTTCAAAGCATTGCACTATCTGTGTAAAGTCAGAATAGCGAAAAACAAAAGCAAAAAGCGCGCGTAATATTTATTACGGAAAGCAAACAAAAAGCCAAAAGTAGCTAAATGAAATTTCACATCAACAACATGTTCTTGAGATAGAAAAAATATTGTACAAAAAAAAATATGAAATTTATAAGGTTGTTGAAAGTAAAAATAAAAAATTCAGTAAACGAGGATGTAAATAGATTGAGAAAAATTCGCTTTGACTATAGGGTGGCAATTGAAAAACTGATTGTTGTAATACAAAAACACTTAGCTTTAACAAACGCATGTTTTCTTAATGTTTTATGATTTAATTTTCTTCATTTTCTATTATTTTTTTTTTGCATTTTTTGAGATTTATATTTGACAAACAATATTCAATTGTATGACCATAGTTTTCTTGCTCAAAAATACATATAATTCTAAGGCGCAAGGTTTCAGACACCTCAGTGTTAAATTTTGCAACCAATTTTCATTATAAATTTCAGAATTACTCGATATATATTTGAGTAATCCTATTATTTCAAGTTTTCTCTCAAAGCGAAATCAAGTACATTTCAATTAGCTGAAAAAACTAAGCATTTTTTCAAAATATATGTGCTATGAAAATTTCACAAAGTTCGTAGTTCTAACATTGCCCTGGCAGTGTGTGCTATAGCTCACATCTATCATCAACATCTCGTTAAAAACTTTTAAGAAATATCGTCTAAGGGCAGTCGTTGAGTCTTTCTAGTGTTTACTTAATTTTCAAGGAAATATGGGCTGTCAGCCATAAAACACTGTCTTATGGTTACCACCCGGTACGTCAGTATGCGCAATGAATTTGGGAACGTCTGCCAAAATATCGCCGACATATTCACTTTTTAAGCTGAAACCTTGTTTTTTTTGGATTTACATATTTGGTCGTGCTATGCAATATATAAGCTCAATAAGTTGTATGTAGTTATTGTTGGACCTAACTCAAAGCTGTATAGTCTTCAAAAAATAATATTTAAAAACAAAAACTAAAATAAACACGTTTTGAAGTGGCCACCCTTTTTGTTAACAGAAAGATTTGAATGGAGTTTTGTAGCGCTTAAATTGGCTTAAATAAAATGTTCTTTTATTTTCACTGATACTTTATGGTTTTTATTTGTGACTTGTATAAGTGTTATTTGTGCGTGGGCTTTTGTGTGACTTATTTTTTTCCAAGTTATTTTCTCTCTCATGTGGCCAGAAAAGCTGTTATTAGCCTTCTCCTCTGATTCAATCTGTGTTGGCTCTTTGTAACTAAAAGTTAATTTAAATTGTAATTTTTCTGGCGATACCATCATTTTCTAACAAAAAATTAGGTATCCCTGTTGATGAATAGCATAAAAAGGTGATAGAAACTTAACACAAAAACTAGTTTGAGTTTCTATCTGTGAAGTTATAGCAGTTTCATATGACAATCAATGTTTTGAGCTCAATATAAAATAAAACTATGCTCTAAGGTTCCTTATAGGAACTTTCTCTGGAATCCTTAAAAAAGAGCCCACTTTATAAAATTAAGATCTGACCAAGCAATGGTCAGTGCTCTGCTCTTTCTATTTTTTTTTTTTTTGATAAATTGTATTATTTATCTAATTTTTGTCTTATTTTGAAGAAGTGTGCAGTTAGCAATCTTTTGTTATTAAGACATTTTCCCTATTGCCTGTGCTTTTAACCAGAAAATATAACACCTGAAATTTTGATATAATCGCTGGCTACATAAAGTACAGTAGTTAGAGGCAAACATTTCATCATTCGAGGTATATGCTTTTACAAATGAGGTGTTTCATAAAAATTAGGGAATTTTGTTTTTTATTCACAAAACCTTAAAAAACCCCATTTATTTAAGACTTGAAATTGCAATTTGTAGCATAATGAAATACAATTTAATCAACATCTTAATAATCCGCAGCTCGTGGCAATGGCTTGTTATTTAGCTTCATTAATTCAAGATTTTTCTGTGAAAATTATTCCACAACATTTCGTTACATAAAAATTTCTGCAGAAATGTTAAACTCAACTCGTACGTTTGAAGTATAGACTATACAAGTATTATTCTCTGAAAAAAAAAATTAAGTGCGCTTTTACAACGCTTCGAGAGCGTAAAGTATGTTAGCTGTAGAAGCACTGTAAGTGTGCACTTAAAAATTTCACTGGAAAGAATGTTACTTGATTAATGAATTAACAGTGGGCTGAGTTCTCGAATTTATATTATTTTCAAAAATATTCTTAGCTTCAATCAGACTGAAAACAGCTATGAAACAATGATAAATTAGTTTGATGATTGTGATTGCCCGGATATTGATGTAACACATAGTTTTGAGTTTTGTGAAATAAGTAACGTAATATGCAAAAATAGCTTACTAGGAATTTACAGCAATCACAGCAGATCCAATGCGGATTGCAAAATTATACAACATTTCAGTATAAAATGCTACAAATGTTAAATTTTGTTTCTTTAAATATAATTCTAAGTAAAGAGCTTCAAATATTCTATTTCTTAAGAGATTTTTCTCATGTTCCCAAAAGGAATATATCAAACAGATATATACAGTTTTGTTATGTAACTCCTAGTAGAAATTGGCTTTTGTATTTCTCCGGATCTTTGAAATGTTGGTTATTTAACTTTTCAAATTTTTTGAGTATTACGAAAAGATTGTCATAGTTTTTGCTCTTGAGCTTACTGAGCATTTAATGGGTTATCCTTTATTCATATATACATGTCAGAGAAATATGTAGTCAAAGAAGAAAAAATTCAGAGGAAGAAGAAATAACAAAAAAAGTGAAGCAGAAAAAAAATGGAGCAGAATAAGAAGATGAAGCTAAGTAGGATAGCTTGTAAAAAAATGTTGCTAGCAAAAACAATTATATTAAAAAAAAAAGCTTACAACAACATAATAATTGCAAAAAAAACCACTAACAAGATAGAAACATAAACAAAACGAAAAATAAAAAAAGCAAAAACAATAGCAAAATAAAAACAAAAATTAAAAAACGAAAAAAAAAATATAAAAATCAAACCAAAACAAAAAAAAAGTAAAAGCATAAGCGAAAAAAAAAGCTGAAACAAAAAAAGAATTAACCAAAATAAACATAAATACAAACAAAATAATAAAAAAAAATAAAATAAAATAAATACGAAAACAGCTGCAAAAACAAAATAAAAACACAAGCAAAACCAAAAACACAATAAAAAACTTTGTACTACATAATGAAACATAAAAGCATAAGAAAGAAAAAAAAGTTAAGACAAAACATAAAAATAAACAAAAACATTAGCAACAACAAAAACATAAATAAAAGCAAGGAAAAATATTAAAAAAGAAATAATATAAACAAATCTTACTAAGAATATTTTTCCTCATTTATACGAGTAATATAAGCTTTTAGCATGGTTTAAAGCTTTTTGCTAAATAGCTAAGAAGGCTAATAGCTGTAGTAGCTAAAACTCTATTATTATTATTATTAAACTCTATTATTATTATTATTATTATTAAAAAAACACGAAACCAAAAAAAAAAAACAAACAAAATCAAACGCAAAAGCCACAATCTAAGCAAAAACAAAAAAAAAAACTTTACATAAACAATAATTTTTTCTTTATTAAATTTTGGACCATTTTATGTAAGTCCTACAATTTTTATTAAAAAGCGGTTGAAAAAAATTTAGAAAAATTTGCGCAGAAAATTGGTTCATCAGATGAGGAGCTTAATTTTTTTTAAAAATTTGGGGTTTGAACAAAATTGCCTGCAAAGTAATCGCTAACAAAAAAAAAAAAAAAAACTTGGACTAAAACATGTCGGATTTGATAAAACTAAAAATAACAAATAAAACGTACCAAAAATAACAAAAAATTTCAATCACAAATAATGGATTTTTCTTCAGAATAAAACGCCAAGTATCTAAAATAATTTTGCGGAATGTATAGATTTTTGCCGATTTTTCTCTTTAAATTTTTGTGTCTTTTAAGGAAAACTTTTTAAAGCTAGAGGCACCATTAAACGAAATTAATATGAAAAAATAATAATAAAAAAATAAGCTCGAAACATATTTTCTAATTCACAAAGTTAATCCTTAGGATTTTATATAATAATATTGTATTTAATGTGAAAAATAAGGATTAACTTAACTTTCATTTAAAATTATTCAACCAAGCTGCTGGCTACAAATTTTCACTTGAAATTCACCTTTTTTGAACACATGAGAGCCCAAAAAGGGAAAAATCAGCACAACTCACAGCCACAGGTAACTTTCGGATACACGAATATGTTGCAAATGCAAACAGTTTTCTTCTTTTCATATATCCTAGGGGGGGATGGAGTTTAATTTTTTTATCGCTTTTGTAAATAATTCATTATTTATGTTAAGTTAACTTCATAAATTTGAAATACGAGCCTACACATATACGAGCCAAAAATGCCCGTTGATAGTAAAGGAAAATGAAAGCAAAGAAAGCGAAAATAATGCTAAAGGCTTAAAATTTTAATGGCCCACCATGCAACATTGAAGCGCACGTGTTATGCACAACAGTTTCACTTTTGTTTGGTTTATTAAAATCGTTTCCTTTACGCTGCCTTACCGAAAGCACAGAGTTGGAAAGTTAAAAAGTTGACCGGATGTGTATGGCCGCCATTGAAAAAGGCATTAAAAAAGAGAGATAGAAAATTGAATTGTGGCAAGTTATTGAGGCTGAGAATGAAAGAAGAAAAAAGACTTTTTTTTTTCTTTTTGTGTGACACATTTTTCATATTTTTATATATTCTTTTTTTTTTTTCAAATGACACAAACATAGCAAATTTGCTGGGTAGGTGATATTATTTTGTAGATTTATTTGGGATATACAATACATAATGTGATTGTAATAAGTTAACTGAGGAAAATTTTCTTTTATATGAGGTATATTTTTTAAAAAGGTTATTATGCAAAGATATATTTGGTTTGGCTTAGTAGCTTGACCTACATTTTGCATATGCCACAAGTGGAAGTAGAATTTAGGTATAAATGTGACGGCTGTTTATGGAATAATAAATGCGGATATGAGAAAGGCATTGAAATAGCATTGCAAATGTATGAGTGTGGGCTATAAAGAATATAAAATATATATAAAATTTAAGACACAATTTATTATGTATTTAAATATAAATTATTACTTAGAATATTTCAAGAGGATAATTCAGTTATGATATAAAAAATATGGAAACTAAGCGGAAAAATGCACAAGCTTATTACCTAGGATTTTGAACATGACATATTGAAAAGTCAAAAAATGTTGAGTAATTCGATTAGTTTTAAAAAAGCTGGACATAACTTAAGAAGCTTTGACAAATTTGGAACTAAAAAGTGCTGAAAATATCGAAAAAACCTTTACTGCAACACTTGCATTGCGTGAGCATGAGCGTAAGCCTTGATTTTTAACCAATTTTTCCAGTAAAGATTTTTTCCTGTACCTGCCAGTAAGGATCAAAGAACTCAAATGTATGTCACAAGTTAGTGTACTTTAAGACACCGGCGGCTATGAGTATGAGTTAAGTGTATGATTGATTTAAATTTCTCCCAAAATTTTGTTAGATTTAAAAATTACTAAGCAGCTCTTTTCTAGGTTGTCGGCTAAAATAAAAATCTCACAAAAAAGCTTCTGTAAAAGGGATGCCAGATTTTGGAAATTAATAAATTTCTATTAAGGACCACATAAGACTTTTTGCACATCTCTTTGAATCTAAATTACAATTATTTCAGAAAAACCTCTAAGTTTGCCTAAAAGTTTAGACTGTTATGCTTATGAAATTTGAACAATATTGAGAAAATTTTTTTTCCAACATTGTGACTGATTTTAGTAACATCTGGTAAAAGCAATTTTTGCTTCATACAGCAAATATGTAAAGCATTCCATGTCAAGAAATTCCACACATTGAAATTTCAATTAGAATAAACAATTTTCTCAAACAATAAAGCGACAACAGCGCCATCTAGTTAGGAATTAATTCACTGCGGGTTTTATGACTTTCAAAAACATTTCTCGACAAAATAAGAAATCATTTTTATGACACCAGTCTTCACAATTATACGCTCGAGCAAAGTCGTTAAAAATATACAGCCAAATGACACACAAGCATGCAAAGATATTGTATTAAAATTAATGTCTATGTGTGCGCATAATTCTCGTGTAATACATTGACATATAAAACGAAATGAAGCAAAATATTAGCAACAACAAGCAGCAGAATAACAGCAACAAATGACATGCGGTATCGTTAATACGACTTTAATTTGGCAGTGAAATCTTCTTAATCTAAAAATAAACAAGTTAGAAAGAGACAACAAAGTACACATACTTGCACAGCGCGAGATAAACAATTATTTAAGAATCCCTAAGGAGCACTTCGAACACCAGAATAACAGCAACACCAACAGCAACACTTTTGTACTGTGTAAAGTGTTACCAAGCATATAAAAACAAAATCACTTACTTGATTATGTTAGCAAGTTTGTGATTTCCAACGCGTACACACGTACCTACACTTGAGTCATATACATCTAGTGTGTTGCATGCTGTGTCCTTGTAGTTATACATATGTATATGTAAACTCATGTGTATTTCGGTTGGTTTAATTTTATGGTTTTAATTCTTTTTTTTGTTGTTTTCATTTGAAACTGTCGTAAAATGTAGCAACACTTTGTTACAATCAATGAGACGCATTAACTCGTTTTCGTTTTTTGGATTCTATATGTTATGCTTTAATAAAGTGGGCGTGTCATGAAAATTACGGCACATTTATCATTTAAGAAATACTAATTCTTATTAAATAGCTTAGGTGTGCACACAATTAAGTTTGGTTGTCATATAAAGAACTTATTTAGTTTCAGAGTTTTCGCACATTTTGGTTTAATTAAATGTTACTCATACGCTCAGTTGCACGGAATTATATAGTGTTTGTAATGGAACAATTCAGACAAAAAATGCAGTGCAGAAATTTGTTATTCAGCTTTTCTTTTGTTTAGTAGTCGGGGAATATTGTGAGACACACAATTTTTTACATTTTCCATTCATGTGATTTTTAAGCCTTTTCGAAAACCCGACATACAGCTGTTGTCAACTAATTGGAAACGAAATCTTTCGTTGTGTTATTGGTAGATTTTTCATTTATTTTTCTATGTGAACCAGAAAATTTATAGATATTAGAAATGTGGAACATATAAGCTCTAAAAAAAAGAACATAATTGAAATCAAATTCATAGCATAAAAAGTTTTATGAGAGATTTTCTGCGCAAACCTCAGATTTGACTGTGTCAACTAATTGGAAACAAAAAAATTATTTGTAAAAAAATAAAAGAAAAACTTGTTAAAAGATTCCAGAAATGATGTTGTGATCTTGTCCATGCTGATCGAATTTGCTTATAAGCGTATCCTTAATCATGGGTTGTGGCCATAAGTTGTACACCGGCCACGCGTTAGTCAATTGTTGAGCTTCGAGAGACGGCCATGAGATATCAGACGATGGCAACATAGCTAAATTACTCCAAAAAGATGGTATTTAATGCACTTGATCATTTCAATAAGTTTGACACTGCAAAAATGTTCCTCGCAAAAAGATACCTCGTAAGATATCTGGGTATAGCTCATTAAATGGAATTATGCCCCTTTTGGACGTTTTACATATCTTTCAGCATCTAGGACAAGGCGTTTGATTTTCGTTTTGTCGCTCCATACGGCATACTTCCATTTAATGAGCGGAAAACCGGCATGCGTCTTAGCAAACTGTATGCAGCAGAGAAATTCATTGCATTAATTCGCAATGAATTTCTCTCCTGCTGAAGCATTTGGCATATCAATAATCCGAATAATTTGTAAATTTCTTTTACACTTAAAAGCATTCAATGTAATTTTCAAACATTAATAAACATTTTACAATGATATTTTTCATTGTGGACTTAATTTAGACAGTGTCAAAAAACGCTCAGATTTTTTTTTCAGCAGATAATAATTTAATGAAAATGCTTTAGCTTAAAGTTAAGGTTTTACTCTTAGTAACACATACGAACAAAAAAACTTGCAAAAATTTTGATTTTTGTCTCACAATTCCTCAATTTCCATTATTAAAAATCTGGCTCTTTCGGCGTACAGTGAATGTTTTCAGCAGATTATCTCGAGAAGGGAAATAAAGGATACCAAATGAAATGGAATCCTGTAGTGTTGGCAAATTATTTCCGAATTCTCTAAGTGAAGCTGCTAAAACAACTTACAAAAAATCAGCGAAAAAGCACGTACTTTAATTTAATTTTCATTTTTCAAACAATTTTCTGATATTTTATTTAAGAAAATTGAAAATTTTTTACTCAATTAATTTAAAATATATGATGTTTCTTAAAAATTGCAATTGCCTAATTTTTAAAGGCCTTTTTGTATATTGAATATTTAAGCCTATCAAATGAATATATTTTACTGCAAAGTAAAACGAAGAGTGAAATTTAAGAAAATAAAACTTTATTCACACAAACTACAAAGATTGCTGTCGATAAATGATACATAATTGACGTAATTTATTTTTCAAGGATGAGCATGTGAGCACATATGTAACCTTGACCTACCCTCTTGGCTGCTGCTTTTGTTGTTGCTGCTGTTCGAAATAGTTAAGCTCACATTTGCCTTAATTATCAACTTATGCATGCACACTTAATTTAATTCACTCACTCAGCACATAAGTTATGCTACTAAACTTGACGTAACTACTTTTATTGCGAACAATTTGATACCAAATGTAGCAATGCTACGAATATCGCCAATCTCAACTAACCCCACCAGTATAAAAAAAAACCTTAAAAAAAAAGAAACATATGCCAAGTAAAATAAAAAGAAAAACTGAAAGAATGCGGTGTTAATATGGTTAACATAAAGGACATAAAGACATATGTTGTTAGTTATATAACTACAAGGAAGAAATAAAGACATAAAAATAATAAGAAAACTAAGTGACATTGACATAGGCCAGCGACAGTGTAAGACAAATAAAGAAAAAAAAAAAAGAAAGTACACAAGAAAGAGACCTTGAAAGCATTAGAAATCGCATGTAGTACGTAGTTGTGTCTACAGAGTCCTAAGTTAATGAACTCCACTAAGGTTACGTTGAAGGATATGAACTGTAATTTTATACCTGCCTAAACTAACATAATTCCAAGGAAAAGATGACACAACGGTGGGTTTGAAACAAATCAGTTGGATATAAAATTTGTCAAAGAATAATTACAGAGAAAAAAATGTGCTACATAGCTGATTAAAGGAAAAATTGGATTTTATTTTTTTCGATTTCTAAAGAGAATTCGCAATTTAACGAAAAAGTGTTTGCAATATGCGATTGAAAGAGTTCTACTACGTTGACTGATTTAAATTTTTTTTTAAATTTAAGAAAGATCAATTTTTTATTTTGATTATTTGATGATTGGGACCATTTACAATTTTATCTCAACTGATACTATGGAAAAATGCTGACAATATGATCAGGAAAGATAATAGGGAAATTTATTGATCAACATCTTGGTGGAATATGTAGGGAGATATATGCAGAAGAAGACTTGGGTCATATACGACATAAAAGTTTAATAGATTTTGTGCGTGGAGCATTGAAAAATCACTAAAGGATGTTAGTCTGGATATAATGGAATATCGTCTAAGAATCCAGAGATTTCAGAGACAGCATCAGGCATGTCCGAATATATAAATTCATGTTATTTTGTTTCACCTTCACTGGTATGTAGATTATCTTAAGAATATACCATAGATAAATTCAACAAAGAAATTAAAATTTGTTCAAAAATTTCAATCAAAACACTATACTGTGCAACATTACAACATCTTCTTTATTATAGTGTCGGCTAAGTAACGTCCTTGCGTTATCTCGATAGTGAATTGTTTGTGTAGAATTTAATTCCCCAGTGCAAGAGCGTCTGGCGTGACTTTTCTCGAGAATGAATTTTTTATTTTTTCGATTTGCTTTTTCCCTAATTTTTCTCCGCCGCAACATGACCATGACATGACCATATCACGTAAGGATAACGCAGAACATTAGCATTTAGGGCGAAATTACACTAAATTTGCCGCTGTTTCGTCGTGGCAGCAGCATCAGCCTGACGGCTTAAGAGCACCTGTACTTTAGTCATGAGACAAGGTGGGGATTGAGTAATAAAAACAATATCAACAACAATGGTCACAGAAGAAAAAAACATTTGAGTGGGAAAAAACCAATTAAGTGCTTTGGTTAAGCTCGGTTTTATGTGCTGTTGCTAATGTTGGTTTCATGGTAAAGTTGCCTTTTTTTATGCATGAAAACACTAACGTAAATATATACATACATATACAGAACTTACTGCATTTACTGCTTTAAGTGTTGCATTGCATGTTGTGAGTTGTAATCAGGGCCGCCGCCGAAAGGAAAACCATGTCGTATGAGTAACGTATGCATTTTGCTAAGTGCAACACTAAAAATTTGAAGTGGTAAATGCGGTGTTACTCATTATCGCCAAAAAAAGTGCAGTTACTTTGTTTAACTTTCTACTTTTGAATTTTGCAGAATGATTGTTATTTTAATTTGAAATAATGCTCAGAGTTAGTCTTGGAGGTAAAGTCATCTCTCAGATGAAATAAAAGCCTCAAAAGCCCCACTCTTCAAAAACTTCCCACTACATGTGATTTTTTTATTTATTTCATATTATCGTAAAACGTAGTGATGCCGTAATTTTTCTTCCACATTAAGTTTCCAGCTGATTTTTCAGTCAAAAATATTATCGAAATACCTTTCATTACTTTGAAAAAATAAATTTTTTTGTCAAAACGAAAAAGCTTAGTAACAAATATTGATTTTTTTTCTACATTAACATTTCGAAAAGTCTTTAAGCTTACATATCACTCTCCAAGTACTTGCATTCACCTGCTTCATTTTCCATCACTTCATGAAAAAAGCAACAAATTACGCTCAATGCCAACATGACTCAATTGAAGCCATATTCCCATGAAGCTTTTTCACAGTTCACAATTTTCCCACAGTAAATTAATAAATTTATCGCAAAAACGAAAAAAAAACTGATTTCCTTTCATTTACAAATAGCTTAACGATTTTATAAATTTCCCTCAATAAAAAAAAAATCATAAAAATTTATAGCACCACAAAATTGTCAGCAACACATTCACCTTCATCAAACTAATTTCAGCAATTTTCCACATGTACATACATTAGATATATTCATTTTTTTTTCCGTCGATGTTTATCAAATTTTTATTGATTTAAGTAACAATCGGTTAATGGTAACAGGCGCCCCCAAACACCCATGAGAGTGACTCAATCAACATATTGCTGAAAAAAAAAAACAACAACAACAACAAACTGTGTGCGGCTTTTTCCCCCCTACAAAGAAAATATGGTGAAGCCAACAGCATTTGGCAATGCCATCACCAACAATGGAGATTAATGATGTTATTGTTTTTGGCAAATTTTCCTAAAAATATGGAATTTCCTTTAACCGTAGGCATTTTTATGATTATATTTATACCGGTAAACGCTTAAGCGACATATTTTTTCTTTTTGCTGTTTTTGTTCGGAAAATACGCGCAACATGCCAATAATAAAAAAAACAGAGCAAAAAAAAAAATGCCAAAAAAGCAAAATGTAAACCGTTATTTTAAAAATTAATGAGGAGCTACAAAATACGACCTCCGGAGGAAGTTACATTTCTCGGTGTGCCATGCGGACTAATGCACGTCTTCATAATTTATTAGTGAATTCAAATTGAGTGATTTGCGTACGCCTATAATGCGTTCTTTTTTAGGAACTCATTTTTATTTAAATTCCTTTTTTTCTGTTTTTTTCATTTTACTTAATGATTTCTTTATTTGTTTGCTTTGCTTTCGTTCTTTTTTTGACATTTCCATATTACATTAAATATTAATTTATTTGTGTCCTTAAATAACTTGTACTTCTGTCGTTAGTTGAATGAACTGAAATTACTTGGCTATGGTTTGGTAGTAAGTTACGAGTAGGAAGTCGTTAAAATTGCCGAAAGTATGTTATGAAGGCCAAAAAAAAAAAGAACAAATTTATTTAAATTAAGCACAAATTTTCTTTTACGAATAAATATTTGTGACTTAATTGAGATAATAATGTTCACTCATCATTAAGAGTAAAATTGGTACTACGCAATTTTTATACATATCTGTTTTTTGTTAAAATTAAGATGAAATGGCAAGACAAACTCCATTCAAAGTTTCATTAAAAAATCTATATGATATGATCAGAACGGAGTCTAAAGCGATGTGAATTTGGAGATTGTAAGATTTTTAATCATTTCTCGTTATTTTTTTTCTTTAAATTTTTACCTAAAAAACTAAAACAAATAAAAAAAAATTTTACTGTGTATCCATCACTCTTCATGAAAAAACGGACAAATTATTTTCAGCCTAAAAATATTTTTTTTTGAAAAACATTTTTTTTTTTTGATAAATATTTTTTAGTATGCTTTTTGCATTCCAAAATTCTTTAAAAGAAAGGCTTTAAAGGCCCATAATATAAAAAAGTTATAAAATATATTTCACTTGTTTTTATACCGAAAAGAAATTTTTTTCGGATTTTGTTTTTTTTTTTAATGAAAAATGGAGAATAACGCAAGCAATCGCGTCAATTTATCCAAAACTATACAATTTTCTTTCAGAGAATACTGCTTTCATTTTGTGTGCTTGTACGAATTTCTCTCCATTACTTCTAGATAATTCCAGATACGATTGATTTTATGGGAGGTGCCTCATTGATTTGACTCAACCCTTACGCTCGTATCTTGAGTTTCGATGCATTCCTTTAGAAAACTTTCGCGAAATGATCATTTTGTTTTCACGCTCACTTGCTCAATACGCCAATTTTTTGTCTAAAGAGTTCTTCCGTCATATTCACCCCTATCATGAATAAACATTCCTTCGGATTTCTTTTCCAATCCCCTGTTTAGCGATTGTGGAAGATTTTTGGGAAATGGGAACAAATTCCCTGGAGAATAAGGTTATCGGCAATACTTTTTTGGGGAACATTTTTTGACGTTTCACGCAAATTTTGTTCTTTAACTTTTTGGCAAGGAATTTAATGAGGAAAAAGTTAAGGCTAGCAATATGGAATCCAATTCGGATACACTAAAAGTCTTCATGAAAAGGAGTAGATGGCAAACTATCAAGCTATGCTATACCATATTTTAGGTGATTTTTTTGTAATATAGGTAAATGCACTTCATTTTTATTAGAAAAATTGTTCAGCTGACAGGTAAGCTAATGTCGAATATGAAAAATGCAACTGTAATTTTGGACTGAATGGAAGTAATTGGAAATATTTTGGCAGCACTGACTGGATATGAAGTTTTCCAATCCGCAATTATTTATGATCGCAAAATACTCCTCTCGAGAAACAAAAAAAATCCGAGAGAATCGTTTCCTTCCATCTCTCGAGTTTCTTTGTGTTCACTTGAAAATTCTTTGTTATTCTATGCCTCAATTTTTTTGCTTCCATTAGAGTTTTTACTCCTATTTATCTATGCGTAGCCACTCTTTGTTCAGGATTTCCTTTTCTTTGAAAACTTTCGTGCTATACTTTGAAACCATTGCATCTCTGGGAATTGCCACGCTCAGTTTTTAAGATCTTCTACTGCCTTTTACGAAAAGTATGTTTGTAAAATATTTCGTTTCGTTATATGTCTGACGTTAAAAAACTCTTCTGATATTTTTACTTAGTTTTAGCTAGAGTCTTATTTTTTGTTTTGTATTTATTTCTATGAAAAAGTTGTACTTAAATTGGTAGACCCAGAGAATCTGAATAAGAAAATATTTTTTTTTCAGAAATAATATACTCATTATATAATGATTTTTCTTTCAAGCTTAATGTTTTAATGAGAGGCAGTTTGATTTGGGCAATGACTTAAATTCAATTACTTAAAATAAACATCTTACAGAGTTGGAATATAAAAAGATTCCCTTGAATCACGTGTGCAATGTATGAGACTCCTATACTCAAAGTTTGATACTTAAACGACTCTGAATTTGGTCTGTACAGGCACTGCAAGTTGTAAATAATTTTTATATGAAAAAGAACTTCTCTTATTTCCTTAAATTTACATTTTATCTAAACTTCATGTTCCTAGAGTGAAATGTGTGCCCCAAATGGTTTGTTTTAGTCAGAAAGTTAGAAGAAAATCCTATTATTTAGTTAATGCGAAATGTATAATATTTCGGAGGTACCAGAATCACTTGAAACTTACATTTTACAAAGCCTTAAGACATGTAATGACTATGATAAAAAAAGAAAATGATACGTTTAAAATTTTTTGATTCCTATGATAGAGAGTTTAGTCTGGGGTGTAATTAGCTAGAAAAATATTTGATATTTATGATATGACTTCCATTCATAAGCTCCCGAAATTTTGATTTCCGCAACGTGTGTCTAAACAATATCTCCATTCGCTTCGTGTGATATAATTTTCCTTTAAGATTTTATGATGCTCACTTTTTACTATACATGAATATTACCCAAAGTTGTCAGATCACACTCATATTTCTTCGAACTTTAACTGGGATTTCGAGAGCTTCAATTGTTGTTTCATTACTGATAAAACTTGGTTTTGTTTTGTTACCTATGCAGAAATTTCCAATAACTGCAGGACTTAGTTTTTGATTTGTTCCTATACACAACCATTTGCTGCTTGATTAAAGAAACTTGATAAATAAAGTACTTACAACTGTACAGTGAATTTAATGACTTAAAAATATAGTCGATTTTTTTACAATACCAAATAATAAATGAAATTTCGAATAACTTTCTCATGTACAACATCATTGTTCAAACAGCATAATACCATTAATTGACAAGAGAACGCAGAAATCAAGAAGGTTGTCTTGGAGGTAGCTAAGTACCATATGCTATCACAATACTTCACTTGTAACTTTCTTTTAATATACAACACATGCAGCTTAATATAGGTATTTTGTCACTTGGATCGTTAATAATATCTAAGAAGTTTGCTGGTTCAATGCAATTAAATAAGCAGCTGAACTCAAATTATATCCACAAGCATTAAAACAAAGTTTACGAAAGTTTTTTACACTTCTGTAATCGGTTGGGCACATTATAATTCAAGCTACCATACACAATAATTATTTTCACGTCTCAATTTTTTAGTGAATTTATTGCCATGTTTTATGACCACAGTTGAGAAATATAACTCCTTCGGAAATTCACATTCTCCTCAACGAAATAAATTATTAATGCCACCACCAAACCGAATAAAACGTCAATAAACAAATATTGCCATTGACAGTTTTACACAAAAAAAAAAAAACCGATTGGTGGTCGATTGGCCTTAGGTCACTGCAAAGCAAAGGCGATGTCGTATAAATAAAGCAACAAACAAAAACAATAAAAATGCAGTTTTTTCATATTATTGCGGAGAGGTGCTAAACAAAACAATCAGTCATGCACACATACACACACATCTCCCATAAATTCTATAACATATACCATACAAACTTGCGCGGACATACATACACATACGCGCGTATGAACAAAAGCACTGTTTTACGACTTAATGACTCTGCTGGGATTAATATGAGTAATGTTGCTACTTCTCGAACATTATGTATAGTATGTATGTGTATGGAATATTTACTAAATTTATGTATGGTAAAATGTGTTTGTGTGTTATTTCTGTAAATTGTTTTAGTATGCTATGTGGTCGACCATGTAAAGTGTTATTGCTGTATGGGCAGCACTGTTACAAAACTCGAGCACATGTGTTGAAATTGTTCAGATGTTTGTGCGTTGGTCGAATGACCACCAATTGCCACATAATAATTGGCTCAGCGGTATGACTTCTGCTGTTCATAAATTTGATTATTGAATGAGTTGAAAGTGAATTGAAAACGGCAAATATTTATAGCTGTTTTCAATGTTTGGGAAATCCAATGAATCGGTTGTTATAAATTGCAAAAGCCTTGTAAGGATATTTAAATCAAAGCTGATTTTACTTTAACTAAAAAATTGTGGAAGTACTTTAACGAAAGTTTATTCTATGAAAATATAGTCTTACTGAAATCGTATTTTTATGAAATGATAGGAATGGGTTACAAATTAAGGGCCTCCGGGATTTTTTCGAAAAATTAAAAGACACTTTTTAAAAAAAATTTTTGAAGCTGCATTTTATCTTTGACCAACATTTTTTTACACTATTAAAGCATAACTATTCAAGACTTGTGCCTGAAATTTTGGTTCAAAAATATTTGTCAATAAGTTAGAAAAGTGCAATGCCATGAACGACCTCAAAATTTGAGGTGAGCAAGATATCTGGAGACTGGCTTATCCGAAAAAAAAAATATAAAATTTTTTTCGGTTAAGCAAATAGTAAGGGGGCTTGATCGTTGATTTTTGAAAAATATTAATTTTTGACAAAATGGCGAGCGTACAAAGAAAGCTTTCATTTTTGTGCTCAAGGGGTTGAATTTTGTGTTGGAATTTTTATTTTGAAATAACATATAATTAATATCAGTTTTCTATTGAACTTCTTTTGAAGCTCAAAAATGTAAGGATAACAATGTAGCTATGAAGATCATCATTCAAAATATTTTTTGCTAAAAACTTCATTAAATATTGTTTCAGTAATTAATTCTACCAAAGAGCGGAAAACGTCCAAAAATGTAGAGGTGTTTTTACCAAAAACTTATGAAAAAATGTTAAATTGAATAAAACAAGAAATTTCAAAAACAGACACAGGTGAATATCTGTAAAAAAAAATTTATAAAATGCTGCCAAAACACATACCTCTCTGTCACTATAGCATCTCAATGCAAATCATGAACACTTTGTGAATACATGTATATCTATTGATTTACTACAATCTATTGATTTACTTAAATCAGTGGCTTGTTTGTGTTTTATCTGAAATGCATTAAAAAAATCCAGCTCTAAGGTTTCACAATTTCCAAGCTGTCAAATGAAAATGATTGATAGCAAAAACATTCGCATGAATATAAATAATTACTGCTCTCAAGCACAAAGTAAGCTTCTGCTTTAAATCAAGGTAAAAGTAGAAAACAATTTAAAAATTCAATTACTTTTTCTATTGGATATTAAAGAGAATATCATAGCAATTAATATTTAACTATTATAAGCTAAATTTATCTTTTATATTTTGGTGCAAAATTCCCATCAGTCTGCTGGTGTGAAATGATACCTTTTGAAAATTAAAAAAGAATTAATTTTCACCAAAACTCAAGCATTCTGTGTCCTTTCTTCTATCAATTTTTTTTCACATGGCTATAAAAATCCTTTAAATCACCAGAAAAGAGACTCAAAAGAAAAAGTCACAAAATTGTGGCAGAAAAAATGCGTGACAATAAATCAAATTCGCAATAAAAAATTAATCAATTATGCACAATGACTTGAAGCAAAGTTTTCAATTAATTAAATGGCAACATTAAAAAAAAGGACACTCACAAGAAGGAAATAACTTGATTTCGTTTTTGCCCATTTTGTCATACAAAATGTCAAAAAGTTTTAAAAAATTTTATTATTCGCGACGAAGGACAAAACGCTAATTTGATAAACATGACTTATGAATATTTTGTGTTAATGGCAGCAACAGTCACCAAAACTGAATTTCGTAAAAAACAATAGCTGTACAACTTTTGTTACCAACTTTAACATATTTCTCGTCTGCCATCTCAAACTACGTCTCTGTGGAATTAAATTTTTTGTTATTGTATTCCTTCTTGCAAAAATGATTAATTACAGTAACGTAGATGTTAAGCAGCGCGAGCACCAAATAACAACGACAGCAGCAAACAGCAATGAAATACGCGCTATGCTTTTTTAATCATTTTATAACTCATCACAACTTGTAACGTTATTCAAACATTAATATCCGTTACTTTTTGCCACGCCCATTGCCTTGATAATACGGGCTGCTTAATATCCTTTTTGATAGCAAATTATATGAGAGTATTACACTGAGGAAATATACAAATAAATAAAGTTAAGGAATGTAAGTTTCATTTGACTTTCTTTTTCATTTGATTTTTAAGTAATACTTTTTTCTTATTTTGACTTTTTTTTTTGATTTATATTTTAATTGTTGTTAATAAAAAGTTAAAAAATAATTTAAAGTTTATATCTTGGATTTTTGTAGAACATTTTTTTATTATTTTTTCTTAAAATCTCAATCAAAACTTTAACATTTTTTAAACAGAGTTGACCGAGATTATCCTGGCCAAGCCTAGAAATTTATGTGAGAGTTGGTGGCCTCGTAGGAATTAAAAAATTTCTGAAATAGCCAGGGATTTGACAATTTGTATGACATTGGAATTCAAATTCTTGTTGAACGAACAAATAAAGAGGTCATTAAATTTAGTTTTTCGCCACTCCTAAATTTAAGTTTTTTTTAAAAAAATTTCCAAAATACTTTAATTTTATTACTGTAATGGTAAAAGTTTTTATTCTTATGTTTTTTTTTGAAGAAAAGCATTGAAGTTTGAATGTCTGAATTTCAGCGGAGATATTGGGAAGTCAAAAAAAAAAAAATTTGGATTTTGTTAAAGTTTTAGTGACAAACTAGTCGGGGTAAATTTGTTTCTTAATATTTAATTCCCTCAGTGTATTTCTTGACAAATAGTGTGATATGTTGCTTTTACTTGTTAGCAAGGAAAATATTAGGTAAAACTGCTTTTTGCTGCTGCCGCTACTAATGCTGTTTCCGCCACTGCTCACTCATATGTGATGATTAATTGTTTTTGTGAATGTGCGTGTTTTTCTGCGTATGTGCGAAGGATATTTATTACAAAATATTTTATTTTCAACTAAGAAATTTCTTCATTTCATAGCAAAAAAACAAATTTGCAACTCTTATCTGCGTGTTGAACAGTTGAATATGCCACCTTGTAATCAACATGTAGGGGTAAGACTTAAGCGGTAACTTGCATGCTGGCTGTGTTATCCTTCAGCAGAGTACATGACATTCATTGCCAGTAGAAACGTATTCATAGGAGTGTGCGTGTATTTTACTGTAAAATATGTAAAGGTGTTTTTTGCATAGATCCTTTTAAAGAGACTACTAGTTTACTTTTGCAAAGTGCCAAACAATCGATCAGGTCCTTTTGATTTAGTGGTACTGAATGACTTTATTGTCCAGCAGTGAATATAAAAAAGATGATATAAAAATAAACCAAAAGAAACAGAGTAGAGGTTTACTCATTTTGAATTTTTCTCGTTTCTTTAATAAGCTCTAGGACCATCAGAAGAGGCAAAAAATAAACTGAACTCATTCCCGAGTCAACGCAACTTAACAAATTTTTCTGCATCTTGCAAAAGCCGAACAACTACAGAGTTAATGCGCTCAAGTGTTGTTATTCTCAAGGCACTATTGGAAGGTGATGACACCCATGTTTGACGATAGCTGTCCACACGTATTTTGTCCCATAATTGACCCTACCCGACAGCATTGAGCCTTCAAATAGTTGACCGGGTTGGCAAGAGCCTTTTGCGCGGCCTGTCACTGTTGGCACGTATTTTTATTTATGATCCAGCAAGCTAAATTTGGAATGGCAAAAACCAATCGTTGGAAAACCGTTGCCATCTCTCCTCTAGCTAAAATATCTTTAGTCTCGTCATCTAAATACCATCCAAAACTCGTTACAAAAAAAGTTTTGGAATCATCCATATAGAAGGCATACGTGAGATCTCAAAATATTACTTCAGGAGTTAAACATTGGTTATGATCGAGGAATGTCACATCATACTTCCTCCTGAAGGGGATGGAAAGCACACGATTTTCCGTTGGCATTAAAAAGGGTGCACACTGCTCTGATGACTGATGGTGTGCCATTGTTTGTGTCTTACATCAACTTCATCGTGCTAGACATTATTTTTTTGAGTATCCTGAATGTATATCCTTCTCTATTTTGAGGTCCACTGGTGACAATGTTAAACACATAAACATTTACCATTTCCCTTCTGGGAAAACCGGTTCAATGCTTTAATATTTT
Source organism: Tricholauxania praeusta (assembly GCA_949775025.1). Taxonomy (NCBI): domain Eukaryota; kingdom Metazoa; phylum Arthropoda; class Insecta; order Diptera; family Lauxaniidae; genus Tricholauxania; species Tricholauxania praeusta. Next base: position 159,038,686 of record OX459029.1, read on the forward strand.
TTTTTGCACTTTCCCAAAAATAGCATTGCATAAAATATCATAACAAAGACAATACATATACCAATGAAAATTTACATTGAACTAGGAAACTCAAAACGTAAGAAATTGCTTCAATGTTTGTTATATCCCAAGTTTATTTAATTAAGGAAATTGTTACATCAATGTTTTCGTTAAAAAACAAAAATAAATTTTTAAAAACTTATTATTTAAGCTCAGTATATCGTGCCATCCAAGCACTTAAAGTTTATGAATTGTTTTACTCAAAAACAAGTTAGCACACAAAAAGCTACAACGAAAAACAATTTTTTTAAATTTTTTAATCAAACAACAATGCACTCTCCATGTGAACATAGAAATAAGGCAAATGGCAAATACTTCATAAATAAATATTTTCAAAACACGTGTATATTAGCATTTATTATTTTTTATTTACGAACGCTGTCAATGGCTGTTGCTTCAACATGAGCACATAACAGCATATACTGTAAAAAATACATATAAACAAACAAATAAACATCCAATTTTTTGCACAAATACATAAATATGAGTATGTGTGTGTACTATAAAACAAACAAAACAAGGATTTCATGCGCTGCCATTTGTTATGTTTGCTGTTTTCCGTTTTTTTCTTCCATGTTTTGTCACTGTGTCAGTATATCATAGCGTGGTGAGCTTGTGTGCATGTCTGCTTGTATTTGTGCTTTATTTTTCTTTTTGCTATCAACCAACCTCACACCTCTGTTGTGGTTGCATTGATATTGAATGTAGAAAAAAGGGTCGTGTTTGCATGCAAAACATTGATAAGGTCGATTGACTGCACACAGCAGTGCCATCCGATGTCATCCTTTGCAGCCAGCGCCGCCTTGATTTTGTTCTTTGTTTTTCTTTTTTCTGTTTTCGCTAAAATTTTTTTCAATTTTCATCATCATCGGGTTATTTTTTGTCATATCTGTTATGCTTTTGCTTAAATTTATATACTATGTATTGAAATTTCTTTTTTCGGCGCGTAAAGTTTTCAATGTTTCATTCAAAAATATATCGAATTTTTTATGATGAATAAGTTTTTCTGCTTTTTCTGTAAAAGAGTTCTTTAAGAAACGCGCAACTTAATGGCATTGTTAGTGTGCTGGCCATTATGTTTTTTTTGGTGTCTAGTAGGAAATGCTGAAAAATATTTGTCTATTACATATCGATTTTTTTCATATTGACTGTTAATGGCCTTTACATAATTTATTCACGAGTAGAAGCTGAAAAAATTTCGTAAGCATTAAATGTACATCAATCTAAAATTGAACACTACCATGAACTCTATTCCATTCAATCAACACCTTAGCTTGAGAGAGTTCACACTCAAGCTAAGCTGTTGATTTATTTTTATTTGAATTAAACGTACATTTTATACAATTCCTGCTAAAATCAATCTTTCATAACTTGACTTTTTCATCAATTTGATGTATTGAAGTTAGTCTTATCTCACTTATAAGAAGCACTCATTTATTTAAAAACATCGCTGAGTACAACATTTGGTGTTAACTTCCGGTATTCCTCATCAAAAACGAGATATTTTCAATGTACATAAGTTAATCAACATGTCGTATGAGCAACACTAAATATAATTTTATAAATTTCTGTTTTAATTTATGCATAGTAAAAACTTTAATACAAATTCTCTAAATTTAAAATGAAAATATATTGCTCAATAGAAAATGTAGCTTAGATTAAAAACCTAAGCTCCTACTGGGTACACATGCGTTTGCTTTGCGTGCGTTAAGTTTTTGCATGCGTGTTCAAGTTTTTTTCTTTTATTACACAACTTGCTTAGTTTGGAGCTCATTTTTCTTAATCAATTGGGTGACGCCTAGATTGTGGGTCACTTTGATGCTGCTTTTCTTATTAACAGAAAAAAAAAACATAATCACATTGCTTGTCTTCTAAGCTCTGATGTATGAGCATACAGACGGTGGGTGGGAAAATAAAAATATAACTTAAATAAGAAAAAATTGTAAAGGGAAGTCTCGCTATTTTTTTGGGTTTTATTTTGTTAGGGCAACGCCTTCATTATACCATATGGTTATTTTTCTATTGCTATCGATATGTGAGTGTGGTTGCGAGTAGTTTTTCAATAAATATTTTTTTTTGTTTTATATATGGGCGTCAATTTAATTTGATTAAGAATTAAGTAAAGAATTTATATAAACCTTTTCTTTAGGGTGAGTGGTTAAATTTCTTGTCTAATTTTTTTATATATTTTAACTATTGAAAAATGTGAAGCTTGTGGCTAAAATACCAAAATAATCAAATAAATGAAAGGTTTAAAGTATCATGTACATTTGCACCTTAAGAAAAGACTTTTGAAATGAAATACTGAGGTGTGACTCATCTGATATTAACTTACTTCGTAACTGAATACACGCAAATATATTTCTGTTACCAAAAATATTTGAATAAGAGTTTTTTTTTTATAATATCTACGTATATTTAAAATCCACAAAAAGCGACAAAAAGAAATAAGAATCCCTTGCGAAAAGCTTTAGATTTAACATCATATACCTTTCCTTTTGATCTAAGTATCATTTATGCTAAAAATTTGCAGTCTTATTTTCACACAATCTAAGCCTGATATCTTATGTCAAACCTATAAAAAATATTCTACTTTAACCTCATGACGCAGGTAAAATGAGTTAAACTTAGCAACGACGACTAAATGCAAAAAAAAAAAGAGAAAAAATGAAAAGAAAATGTGTGTAAACAAAAATAGATAAAGAATGCATGAGTGAAACAACAAATTAAATTATTGCCAAAAAAGAAACAGAGCGAAAAGCTTTGAAATTGCTGTTGATGGAAGCAGCAGTAAAGACAGCAGGTAGCATCATACACAGTTTAATGTCATGCATGTCCTTTCAAATTAAATTAAAAAAAAAAAAATGAAGTCTCCATACGGAAGCGCTTCACACTCACCTTAAGTTATTCTAGAAGTGTGGGTGTTTATGTGAGTAAGGGCTTGTGTGTGTTCTTGTGTATTTCTATTCATACGTGTGTTTCTGCTTACTTGCTTGTGTATACGTGCTTAAGTGCCGGTGAGCTTTGTAAAAGAAATTCGGCAAATATTTGGTGCGAAAACAAAACTTCGTCTTTTAAGTCCTGTTGATTTCATAAAATTCAAACATGATTTTCCATCTATATTTTGAAGCATGAGGTTTAAGGATATGTGTAAAAAAGCAAACTAAATTTAGTGTGAAATTCACAAGAATAGAAATTATTAGCAGAAAATTTAAGTAAGAGAGAAATAAAAACTTAATTCGCTTGATTAAATAAGGAATCTAATCAAGTGTAGAATAGCTTAAAAGTCTTGGAGTGTCTACTAAATTAAAGAAAGAGAAGAAAATTAAAAGATACCCGGAAATGTCAAAAAGTCATTGAAAATCTTTTTGAGATTAAATGCTGCAAAAATTTGTGAAAAGCTCAATTAGTAGTAAAAAATCAAAATATTGCAGAAAAATCAAAAGCTTGTAGAAGCTCAAATAAAAAATATTTAAATTGAAAAATCATAAAATTTAACATTTCTAGAAGTTGTAGAATATTGAATATTGTAGAAGTTGGAAAAAGTATTAAGAAGTCAAACTTTTGATAGAAAAATCATAACTTGCATATAAAGGTGAAATATTTGTAGAGGAAAATAAGTTGGTTAGCAAGCTAAAAAGTTGGAAAAAAATAAAAGGATGCGAATGAAATTTGTTACAAAAAAAAAAAAAAAATTATTGAAAGAAATGAAAAAGTTATAAAAAATAATAAAGAAATCACAAAGACTTCAATCGAAAATAACCTAAACAGAAATTTATTGTCTGAGCTGCTTTATTAAAAAAAAAAAAGAAAGAAAAAAACTTGCGAGCTGATGGATAACATATTAAGATATACAGAAAAACATACTCGTTTCAGTATAAAAAACTTCTATGGTTATTTAACAATTTAAAAAAAGAAGACGTATATAAATTAAAAAGCAAACGAAGTTCAAACTGCATAAAAGAGTTAAATTGAATTCCTTGATGCCTTTGAAAACTTTTTGGTTGTACTGGCTTTTAATTATAAAAGCTTGATATATTTTGCTTTTAAATTCAGTACAATGGATTGTGATGGTTGCGCCAAAGGTATTTGTGTCAGTTTGTATGCTTCTACAGCAATGTATTTGGGTAAACAATAAACATACGCATTAAAATCGGCAATAGTTATTTTGAAAAATTGCTAAAAATAGACAGCGTTGTGCCCTGAGGCTAAAATTTTAGCAGCGGTTAAATAATTGATCAATTATTGATATATAAGTTAGAAAATTACTGTAAGAGATTTAAAGCATAATAGAGATAGGTTTTCGTCATGTCCTGACAATTTTTTTTTTTTTTTCATTATTACAGGCTTAGTTTGTAAGAATTTAAAATTTTTTGTTAAAATGAAAAATTGAGTGAACTAATGTAGTAAACTTACAAAATATTCAAATGGCAGTTTTTGAGCTTCACTATCTCGGGTACTAAGACTCATCAGACAAAGCTGCCATAATATTTATTAAAGAAATTCATACCACTGCCAATGAGGTACATTTTTGATAATGCGATAAGAACACAAAGCTCAAACTTATTGTTATATTTTCAGTTTATACAATCTCAGTCTGCTACAGAGCAACCTGATATAAATAAGCCCAAAAATTCAATGGTGAAATGTAGTATAATCTTGTGTAATTCAGTGATTTCTGCGAAAAAAAAAAATAAAAAAAAGTTACGAAAGGAAAGTACTCCATTTTGTGCGCACATTCCTCATAAATTATACTCATTTCGAAATATAACTAATTTTTGATCACATGTGGCAAATTTTGCTTAAATCATTAAGCCACTGCAATCGCTAAAAATTGACGTGTTTTTGCAATTTTTTTTTCGGTATGAAAAAATAAAAACAAAAATAATAAAAAATTATCACGCCAATATTTTTGTGTTATAATTTTTTTTTTTTTATAAATAATAATACAAACTGCCCGCGCTACATCTCTTCTTACGAGCCATGTTACCGCTGAAGGGCTGCCCATAATTTAATAATTTTTTGTATCGTATTTAAAAATAAATTATTATAGCATGCACCCAACTTAACATTAAAAGCAGAAAACCCAAATTTCCATTTTAAATATATCTTGTACCAATTGAATGAAAACATTTTTTTTTTCTTATCTTTTCAGCTTAAAATATCGTAATGGCTTTATATTTAACGAAATCAAACACCACAGAAAACTACCAAAATTGCATTCAATTTGTCTGTTTCAAATGTAACCCAAATATATTTGGCATCGAGAAGAATGTCAGCAAATGTTGGAGCAATTGAACGACTCAATTGGTTCAAGAAGTGGCAGTGGCAATAAAACTCTTAAGTTTTGCATATGTAGCAATTTAGAGTTTTTTTTTCTTTTTTGCTACATAAAAATGCCATCACGCCAAAAATAAAAAATCCGCATTTATTAGAGTAAGAAAAAAAAAGTAAAAAATTCACCATTAATGCAGCACAAAGCCGCAGTTGCAGTAACAATTGCAAATAGTGCTCTTTACGTCGTTATGTGGCAAAATTTTTGTGGTCGTCAGCGGTATATGATGATGCAAAACTTTTGTTGAATACTAAAGTTTTACGTGCGCTGCGTGAAGCACATGGGAGTGAAAAAACATTATCATCAACATCCGACTGGTGCTTAAAAACTATATTTGCTGCAGCGTGTTAAAATTTTGAAACGGAAGCATAAAACATACGCTGCGGCATAAACTGAGGAGTGAAAAACCGATGGTGGTTGCTTAATTGGTGCTAGAGATTTTTGGTTTACTTGAAAATTTTTAAATTTATAAGAAAATATCAACTTAAGGGGTTACGCCCAGTCATCGAAGCATTATTTTTTATAAAAAAAAATTAAGAACCACCTATACGAAAATCTTTGTAATGTTTTCAATTTTGCTAAAATCAGCAATTAATTTTGTACAAACATTTTTTAGAAATGGTAATTGATGACTAGTTGTAACCCCTTAAAAAAATTAGATCTCCGTTTAAATATTTTAACTTTTACATTGAAATGTAACATGTGAAGCTTGCAACAAAAATTTTAGCACAAAAATTCAACAAAAAGTGCTACAGATCTTAACCAAAGCTCAAATATGAGAGTTTCATCAAGTTAAGGAACATTTACAATAACAAGAATTTTGTTCACACAAAAACTAAAAGGAACAAACAAAGAGTCCTTAGTGCAATAAAACAAAAACAGAAAAAAACAAAATAACAAAATAACAAAAAAAAAAAAAAAAATGGAAGAAGATGTCTATGCCCATGCTGGTGGCACTTTGATTTTTAATAAAACTGCTGCATCTGAAATTGGCACCGTCGGCAATCGTTGGCTGTTGTCACCGAATCTCATTAGCAACTTGGAAGAGGACTTAAATGAAAGCGCTGCTAGTGGTGAATTTATGCTTTGGAATGACACTAGCAGCGATGGTTTTAGTAGCAGCAGCGTTGAACATGATGAACTTTATAGACTGAGTACAGCAGCAGCAGCAACAACCACAACAGCAGTTAATGGAGGGCATGTGGAAAGAACAGCGTCAGCAGATGATGTCAACAACTATTGGGCGCTTTTAGCGCTGGGTTTAGTTTTTGGCACTGCGGCTGGCAACATTTTGGTTTGTCTGGCAATTGCCTGGGAGCGACGGCTACAAAATGTAACCAACTATTTTTTGATGTCTTTGGCTATAACAGATCTAATGGTGGCCATTTTGGTGATGCCATTGGGCATATTGACGCTGGTGAAAGGTGAGTGGAAAAATTAAAGCTAACAACTGATATACTTTTGATATACAAATATAAATTTTATACTTTTTTGCAAAAGAAAATTTATTTTTCGGCTCTGAGGCATACCTAAAAAAATTTTTAAATAACAATGCCAAATTTAAAAGTATTTTTTGTCAATATTACTTTATTTTTGTTGCATACTTTAAAGCTGAAAGGGAATATTATCCCTAATTGGACAGAGTTGTTTTTGCCTAATACTTGTTAAAAAAAGTTTATTGAAAAAGGTTGGAAATATCATTTATACATATGTATATGCTAAAGAGTACTTGACTCCGCACATAGGGAATCTTTGCTCAATTTTTCGATACAAATTGAGGTTTTCCACTTTTAAAATGTATGTTGACCCATAAACAGTGTTCACCAAACACCTTCAAAAAGGTTTTTTGAATAAATTTTTGAAAATTAAAAAATGTGTTAAGCCCCAAATTTTTGCCCGGCTACTCTTTAGGGTTTTGTCCAATTTTCAGAAAACAATATGTAACTTGTGAAAGCCGTGGGCCTGGTAGGAGTTTAACAATTTTTGAAATAGGCGGGAATTGAACCAAAAATAAAAAGTAAAATAAAACTCATCAACATTTTCCCAAATAAAATTGACTTTATACAATTTGAGGGAAGCACTTTCCTTTCATCTCGTCAACCCTGATCTGCTCAAATCGTTATTTTTGATTTTTTTTGTTTCGATCCAAAAATTACAATTAGTCTAAAAAAATAACAATCCATTTTTGCAATTATTTTTATCGAATATGAACTTTGATATTTATAGATCAAGATCAATTGTATTTTTGAATTTCTATCCTTCTAGATCCAAACAACTGAAATTTTGGATATTAATTTTGCTATCACATGCCATCTTTTCTCGATGTTTATTTTGAAAAATTTTGATGTACATACATACAATATCGAAATATTTTTTTAATTTATCGGTAGTTTGCGATCATTAAAATGTTCTAAGTTTTTTCGATGAGCTTAAAAAAAAGTCGTAAGCGTCGAAACTGTCAAAAGACGTCGAAAATCATTATAAGTCGAAAATCATTATAAGTCGAAAATCATCGAAAAACTTGGAAAAATATCGAAAAATCAAAACTTATCAAAAACATCGAAACGAACGAAAACTATGCAGATTAATTAAAAAACATCAACAAGTCGATCATCATCGAAAAATATCAAGAAAGCGATAACAGTCTTAACCTATGGAAAATCGGTAAGACCTGCAAGTTTCGAAAAAATCAATGTAAGTCGAAACTTATCAAAATATGATGTCAGCGTTTATCAAAAAATAAATAAATAAATAAATAAATAAATAAATATCAATATGTTTTGAAGAACATCGATGTGTCAAAAAACTATGAACAAGTTAAAGAGTATCGCATAGTATCTTAAGATTTCAATGGGCTCGGAACGTTACCCGGTGATAAAAATAGAAAATGACAAATATTACGCATTTCATGTCAAATGTCCTTAGACCAAATATTCAACGGTGCCGACTGACCTCAAACTTAGTCAAAAAGATGTTTCTATTATGTGGAGTTAGTCAAACTGCTCTCGTTAGATTTTTCAATGGTCTTAATAATTTGTCGAAAATTTTAAAGTTGAATTGAATACTTAGTTTTAATTTTCTTTTTTATATTCTAAAAAGATGCTAAGGTTTCTTCACTTTACATGCCAAGGGCGTTTTTTTCGATTTTTGAGTATCTACAAATTGAACATCTCGACACTACTTTTATCAGTGTATACAATTATCCAAAGACCTTTCCTTAAACTGCAAAATTCTATGGAGATTATTTCTTTTTTATAAAATTTTACTTTTATACGATAGATGGAGTCCATGTCAATCTTAAGTTTATAGTAGTATTTCTTTATGAAGCAAACTATTCAAATTTTTAAGATCGCTGTGATTTAAATCACAGCTTGCGTTTTAAAGGTAGCTATCATTATTAATATCGATGAACAACGTATTGCTGTTTCACCATCCCCAAACTGCAGATAAATTTATTGTATTATTGCCATAGGTTTTTGAGCTTAAAAGCATTTGCTTGTTGAAGTTGGAACAAATTTAAATAAATATTTTTTGTTGCATATTTTTCTGATCTAATAAATTATATTTAAGCAACCCGTCACATTTCATAATTATTTTGATGTATTCTATCCAACATGAGCTTTTCAATTAACATACAACACACTAAATATGTTAATAAATTTAGCTTAGTCAAAAACAAAAAATGTGACTTTAAATGCATCTAAAATTATATAGCATAAAAGTTTAATTAACATCAAATTGATGTGCTCAGTTTAACTTTTTGTTTGAGATTTTTTTTTTAATATTAATTAAGTTTGTTCAACGAGTGAATAATTATTTATTTATTTAATTAAATTAACTTAACGCATGTTTATGCACATGCTCTCAATTATGCTGGGTTTGTTTGCAAAAATGAGGAAATAAAAATTTAATTGTTTTAAATTGCATTTACTTCAGATTAAATGCAATTATTCGTGAAATTGATGGTTAAATATTTATGCCACAAGTGCATACATATGTGAACATTTTCACACGCACACACACACACGCATGCCAATTAAAAACGCAATTATTTTTCTGCATATTTACCTAGCACATATTTTACAATTTTATCTTATAGCTAAATTTATGGCTTTTAAATGATGCAGCAAGTGCTGCAATAAAAAAAACACAGCAATACTTTTTAATGTCACATAAAACAATTTATGACTGGCAACAGGTTGAACATTACCAGCATCAATTTAATTTATGGTTATTTATATGAAGTACCACAACAACAAACAATAATGAAATAAAAAACATAAAATTTACAAAATTAGATTTATCATTTATTGTAATATTTTGTGGTCATACAAATATTAGTAAAAAATGTTGGTATTTGTTTTTAAAAATATGAAAAATATTAGTTCAAGCTATCATTATTTAAACGACAAATAAATATCTCCGATCCGAGCAAATTCAAAAATTTTGTTGAAAAGTATAACTAAGCAAACAAGAAAAAATTGTCTCACGAAAACAAAATAAGAATGTTATTTCATTACTCCCAACAATATGTCTTTGCTTTGTGCCTATATCACAACCCTTTGAAAATTAACAACAAAAATTCCTTCAAAGGAAATGGAAAATCTCATTCTTCGTAATGCACTTTCAATTATTTTCCACAGCTGAAATGCAAAAGCTGGTGCACACTTTTTTTAAATGACAATAACACACAAAGCTAAAGCGCTAACGCCTACGGTGCTTCAAAAGCCGCCTGCTGGTGTTGCAACTGATGCTGTCAATGTTGCTGCATTTGTCATCGAAAGCAAAAAGGGATAGCTTTTAATTTAAAAATAAAATGAGCAAAAGCAATAAGCATCAGCAGCAGCAGCTGTCACAGAACAACAACAAAAATAACTGCAAGGTATTTTGCAGTTTCCCACGTCCCAAGCTATAGCAACAAAAATAACAATAACAAAATCTTAGCAACTAATGCTGCAATTGACAAAGTGATCATTAAAAGCGCATCCTTTGCATTGACAGATAATGGCAAACGATATCCTTGGCTTTGTGTGTGTGCGTCTTTTTTTTTTGTTGCCTGCAACTTTCATTTCATTTCTTTTGCATTTGCTTTCTTGCTAAAGTGCACTTCTTTGAGAATGTGTATGTATTTCTTATTTGTATGCATGCGTACTTATACGTCAGACTTAATATGTGTGAAAAAAATCAAGGTTGCAAGTAGAAAATATAAAAGAAAATGCATTGACAAAACATAAAGTACATTTGCTTAGCTTCTGACAATCTTCAAGAACTTGACAACGGCAACAAAGTAGAAATAGGTAAAGGTACTTACCTTGACTTATCTTACCTTACTTAACTTAATCTAACATTAACTTATTTTATCTTAGTTTAGTTTACCAAATCTTACCTAACGTCATATAACCTAATTATGTCTTGTCTTACGTTATCATTCATTACCTTGCTTTACTGTACCTTACTCTCCCTGTACCTGTACTGTACCTTACTCTCCCTACCTTAACTTACCTAACCTTTCTTTACATTTACTTACCCTAAACTGTCTTACCTTATCATAATCTACTGTCATATATTACTTGGCTTATCTTACGTTGCCTTAAATAGTTTTAGCTTACGTTACTTAACTTTAGCATGCCTTACCTTAGTTTAACTTACATCTTGCTAAGCTTACCTTATCTAACATTCCTAACACCACGTTAGCTAATCTAACCTTCCATTGCCATACATAACATTACTTTTCAATACATTACATTACAATATAAAACATTACATAACAACACATTACACATTACAACACATTACCTAATATTATATATATAACGTAACACTATAGTACATTACAAAACGCTACATTACATTACGTTAAATTACATTACATTATATTACATAACATTACATTACCTTTCCCAACGTTACCTTACCTTACCATACTTTACCTTACATTTCCTACATTACCTTAACTTAGCTTATCCTACCTTACTTTAACATACCTTACCTTAACATACCTTACCTTAACATGCCTTACCTTAACATGTCTTACCTTAACATACCTTACCTCAACATACCTTACCTTACCTTTACATACCTTACTTTAACATGACTTACCTTAACATACCTTACCTTAACATGACTTACCTTAACATATCTTACCTCAACATACCTTACCTTAACATGCCTTACCTTAACATACTTTACCTTAACATACCTTACCTTAACTTAACTTTCCTACCATATCTTATCTTAAATTACCTTTCCTACCTTACCTTAATGTACATTTCCTGACTTACCATACCTTCCCCACCTTACCTAAAATCATCTTAACCTAGGTTATCTTAACAGAACTTACTTTACTTTATGCATACTTATCTTACGTATACGTTAGCTGAACTTTCCTTACCTTATTTTATGCTACTATGATCATACTTTCCTTACCTCAGATACATAATTTTAGCTAACATATCTTACTTAATCCTAATCGTACCATAGTTTACCTTACCGTACTTAAGCCTTTCCAACCGTACCCAGTCCTAACTAACGTAACTTTTCTTTACCTTATTCTGCAATGCGTTACCTCACCTTACCCTACTTTGCCTACATAGTGCAACCTTATGACATAAAACATAAGACTGAATTTAATCCGATGTGAAAAAAAATCTCGAATTAATCCTATTCTGAAAGAAGGGTGCACTATTTCTTAGTGGGAGCAGCGACTTTATTTGATTTTCTATTTGCTGCCAGTGATGGCATTTTTAGTATCTTTATTTGTACTTATGTCAGAACGGGCTGAATTTTTTACGTTTTCAGAGGATTTTCAATATACTCTTCCAACAAATTTGTTGCTCATATAAAATTTACTTATATTTGTTATATTTAAGCTAATCTCAAATTAATCTGTTTTTTTTACTAAGCAACTTTTTTTCAAAATTTTCGAAATCTACGAAAAGCCATATGCTATCACTATATTCATTAAAACAAAAGTATTAAAAGTTAAATGTTTTACACACGTGTGCTATAAAAATAAATAATGATTCACAAACTTTAATTAATATTTCAGCAATACGGCATGAACTTTTAATGTAAAAATACTTTTAAGACGAATATGAATAAAAATAGAACTAAAATAAATAAAAACTGAATCTAAGGCGATGATGTCAGTGTTTTTTGAGAGAATTTCCTATACATTGATATAAAACCAATTTATCCTTTTTGTGTATGTTTTCATTTTGGTTGCGCTATTTGTACGTAAGTTATTGACAAAAATGTAAATAATTAATAAAAAAAACGGACTTTGCGCTATAAGTAGATATTTTTTTTTGATATTTTATAGTATGGCTTTTATATAACAATTTTTATTGATATGATCAACCATTGTTGGTGTTATTACTTAAAGAAATACACTTTTCTTTTTACCTTCGAAAATTTCAAATATTTACATTATATACAGCACATATGGGTCCACGATTTTTTGCATACAAAAAGAAGAAGCCTTGCATATAAATTAAAAACGGATTGAGTGTGACAGCCTTTAATTTATAAACATATGTAGTATCTGTTTTTATTTATATCCTACAAGGACAATAAGCGCCTAAGCGTTTGCATACAAAACAGCTGTTTGCTTGGAAACCAAAAGCATGACAAATGATTGCTGTCAGCTACAGTTTTCTTTTTTTTAACATGACAATCAAAGAATTTATCGAGTCTAATAAATGAAAATTTTATTTCCGTAACCGATTGTCATTTTATTTGCTTCTTTTTGTAGTCCTTTACCTTTTAGACGTACGTTAACAGTTTGAAATATCGTTGCTGGTAGATAAGTTGTTTGCAATGGATAACAAATAACTACGCGAAATAGGTGAAATATTAAGGATATATGTTTTGTAGAGAGTAAGCCATAGTAGCGAATTCAGATTAAACGCAAAAAAGATAGAGAGGTAAAATATTTGATAAATACTCATTTGCTTTTTAGTAATAACTAAAATATCGTCGGCTTATAAGCAAAATTTATCATCTACAAAAAATTAAATTTTGTGTTTTTGAATCAATTTGGCAATAAGTTTTGATGGAAATAGGCTTTTAGGCAACTAAAACTACCTGATTTCATCCTTTTTAAAATTACCCATAACATACCCTAAAATTAACACCTCAATATAGGGATAATTGCAAATCAAAGAAAGTTATTCAGCGGATTAGTCAATATTATAACTCAAAAATAAACTTGAAGCATTTAAGCCCTTATTTAATATAAGTCAAGATATGTATTTTGATACTCTCTTGCCAAGTAAAAATAGCATCGATACATAAATATAAAGAAAAAATATCAGCAACAATGACAATCTGAGATGAATACCTACCACTTGCTATTTTTCATTTTTAGAATTCCTATTTCACTCCTACAGAGTTTAATATATTCCGTCATTTTCTCAGTTTTTATACGCAATTCTATGGTGGCAATACTGCGTAAAAAAGTGACAATATTATTTCTATTGCAACACACGCAGATAGAATAAACCCACAAACATAAAGATAAAAGAAATTGTACTACTTATTTATAGAATCCCAATGGAAATGGTAGAGTTATATTTCAGAAGAAATATTCTATGCAACTGCAAGGAAGAAATTTAAATTTATATTGAAAGTGTTAAACGTAAAGTTGAAGAAACAACTACTCCAACCAGCGGAAGTAGTACTAAGGATTCATGTGAATTATTGCTCTCAGTTTTGTTGTAATTATATAAATTGTTAACAATAAAATCATGTTTGCCAATTTATAGTTTTTAAGATTGAGAAAAACTGATTGATTTGGTATGCAACCAAATATTTTAAACGCTGAATTTGTACTGAATTCGATAGCGATTATCTTCAGTCACAGTTTTTAGTTAGTGAAAGAGAAACATGAGTCTGTCTCTCTCATCGGTTCTTCAGCTGAAAACTTGTAAGAAACTTTGGAGTAACTATCTGAGTATGTACTATCAAATGGACTTTAGTTATACGGTGTGCTCTATTTTGATTTCTTCGAGGACAATATCTCAAGAACTAATTGAGTTAGAGATAAGTGTTTCAGGCAAAAGTTTCTTAGGTGGTTCAACAAGAGTAACCTTGAAGCACACTTTCAAGTTCAGTTGTTTGTATACAAATCCATATTTTTTATTGCAGATTTATATTCTGTTGGAAAAATTAATTTTGCTTCGAATAAGAAAACTTTTCTCTAAGATTTTACGTTAGTGTTAAAAATAGTTCTGGTCAAAATTTTTCTTTCTATCATTTTTTTTAAAATGAAATTTTTAGTAAGAATCGCACTAGGGAAAAAGTTCTTAAAACTATTAAAAATAATCAGAAAAATATTTTTTTTTATATTTTATCTAAGCAATTTTTTCTAAAGCTAGAAATATAAATATTTTTTTTTTAATATTTTAGTCAAACAACATTTTTTTATGGCGTCATAAATAAAAATAAAAAAAAAAATTCACATTAGAATATTTTTTGGGTACTTTTGGCCAATTCTGTGAATTTTTTTCTGAATGTAGTTTTTATTAAAAATTAATAGTTTGGAAGAAAAAGTGAAATTCAGAAACTAAAAATTTTAGTGAAAAATTTTTTATAATAAAAATACTAATATTTTCCCATAAAATACATATCTGTAAAGAAAAGTTTTGCTGGTTTCACTTTTTCTCTCAAAAAACTTTAAATTACGTACTTAAATTTTCCTACTGTGCTACATCTGGCGTCTGTCTTAAAAATTCGACACTAAGCCAGCCAGTTAAACATTGAAACAGAAAAATAGACAGTTGAAATTGTTTTCATGGAAGTTTCTGTGCTTCTTCATTTTTATTTTTTCTTTTTTCTTTCTCTATTCTTAACCGCTTACTTTGTGGATAATGTCATTAAAATGCTCCTGACAACGAATAATAAATCTTTTTTATTTGATATCTCTGGAGTGGGGGATTTTGTTATTTGTGTCTTATAAGGTATTTCCAAACAATTGTTAATTTTTTCTTTTTATTTACAAGTTTACCTCATTATAATTTTGGCATTGTATTTTCCTATTCATTTTACCTTTGTTGTATTATTCCGTTAATACGCTTTTAAGTGAAGAGTTTCATAGAATTAAAATGTTATTGAATTATTGGAATCGAATTTTTTTTTTAACGAAACATTTTTTTTAGGAAAAATTTTATTTCTGTTTGAGCTGCTTTTTGTTACATTAGAATTTGAATATCGGTATGCTACAAAAAAATTCGACCTTTCCACATCGATTAGTGCAAAATAATTTTTTCGAAAATATTTCAGAACTGGTAACTTACGAATGAAAATAATTAATTTTTAAAGTGTTTTTCCACCAATGTATCTAAATACTTAGTTCCAATCAAAATTGTATACCTACCAATTATATCTTTATTGTTAAAAAAAAATTAATCCTATTTTCTGCTGAAATAACAAAATACAAAAATAATACACTTTGGTGAACAGATTAAAATCACTTAAGGGCAATTGAAAAAATTAAAATTGTGAGAAATCTACAAGTTGAAGCCATTGGCAATATATGAAGTCAGAGAAAGTATGAAAAATGCCAGATTTTTATAAGAATTTTTTCTCCCCAAGCTGCACATCTTTCAAAGAAAAACAACTTATACTACACTTATATAAATAAAAAGCTGAAGAAGTTTCTACTTTTGCTAAAAACTCGCAAATGTAATGAAATGATTCTGTATTTTTTTCTTTTTTTTTTTTTGGCTTCTTAATATTTTCTAAAGAAAATAAGCAAACAAATTAAAAATGCAATAACAAAAAGCAAACAAACGTTGCAAAAATTTTTCCATAATCTGTGGAGAGCACAAAAATAAATATTTTTTTCTTTTAAATATACATAAAACCAGACAGTTGTGCTTTAGAAAATTTCATTAAATCAGACAAATATGAAGGGATTTTTGGTTTTTTTTATCTCTTTATTTTATTTACTTTTACATTGGTATGACTTTAGTATTCTTAGCCTTTGGGAATAGTTGGTAATCATTAGTTGTTTTTGGTGCTTGTGCTTCTACTTAATAACAAATTAAATCAGGCGTGACAACTATCAAAAGAGCGAAACTTGTAAGCTAAGCTTACATATGACTCGTTTTTTAAGTTCTTAAAAAATAGCCTGGAACAATGTAACTGAATCTTAAATTTGAATCGAAAATTTAAATCAGAGGTTTTAGCGCCTAAAATCTACATTCTAAGGCAGCGTTTTCATTATTTCATATTTGATTACAAATGTTCTCAGTTAAGCGAAAACGAGCTGTCAACTGGTGTCTTTTACATTACTTTACGATACTAGTAGCTAAGGCAGTCCGTAAGGTTATGTTAAAGACACCATACAACTGGCAGTTTTGATGATGATTATTGAAAAAAAAAAATTTTTTTTTTTGATTTTTTGCTTGTAGTTCGAAATTAAGCATTCGTGTGATATTTTAGTTGTATTCGAACTTTTTTTTCCACCATCTTTTTTACATAAAATTTTCGAAGATTGAGGCTTAACTAAGTCTTTCCTTCCATTCCTAAGCTTTTTAATTGATAAATATTTCAATTTGTATGGTTTTTTAAGAGAAAAAGTAAAGAATAAATAATTGGTGGAAAGCGCCACTACAAAAACTCTACCCAATTATAATTCTGAGTAAGCTGAGCAGCTCCAAGCTAAATTTTCTTAAAAAATGATTCCGCGTTTATTAAAAACGTCAGTGCCAATTAATTTTTTCCTAAAGTACAGCCTCCATTTATGACGTTTTTTTGAAATTTACAAATCACATACAGAACGCAATGGTTTTTTTTGTTCTCTTACATTCTCAACTCATAACAAAGAAATTTGAATATGAAACTCCCCAAGCCCCCATGTAAACAGAATAAGACAAATAAAGTACAGCACACTTACTACAAAGCTACAAAAGCAGACAAATTAAACGTTAGTCATAAATTATGCGCAAAATTTAACATTACTCACACCAGCATAGCATACCAACAGATGTTTCAATGTATAAACGTACACATGTAAGTGTCAGTATGGTGGATGCATAAAATTTACATTTTTTTTTTGTGTAAGAGCACAAAATTTATAAGTGCCACTACCAGTGACTTCTCTACGGGAGTGGGTGGGGTGTGAGACCCATGAAGGCGCTCGCTATACGTTGAGCTCATAATTAACTTTTGCAAATACAAGTTAGTAAATATTGTGTTTGTTGAACTTTAATGCAAAATTTATACAGAGAAAATCCTTGACTGTCAAAAACGAAAAAAAAAAACAAAAATAAATCAACAAATCGCTCATAATTTAAACAAAAAATTAAGAATAATAAACAAAAACCCTTTTAATTCAGTGCAGTGCACATAACATTGAATTATAACTAAAGGTTTCATTGTTGTTTTGCAAAATCAGCAAGTCATGCAAAGGTAAAAATAGCATGGCAGATAAAAATTTACTGTTTTATATAAAAAAAAAAAAATTATGAAAATAATATGACTTGCAGTTGGACGTGCTTTTAAGGGGTCACACCAGCTTGGCACTTGGGTAAATCGGCTTGATACTTTTATGACACAGCTACTGCCTACATAAATTTTTGTTTCACACATATACATAGTAGTTTTATGAATAATTTTTAAATAATAAAGAATAAAAAAAGAAATTAAAACTGACGCAGATTAAGAATTCTCTCTGATTGTGTACTTTTTTTTGTCAATCGTAATCTGAAAAAAAAAATTATTTTTTCTTATTAAGAAGAATTAAAACTAAGATGCAGCAATTTTAAAAAAAAATTTTGTTCTAGAAATGACAGCAGTTTGAAAAAAAGCACTCTGATTTTATTGACATTTTGAGTTTAAAAAATTTATAACTTATTGTAGTACTCATTAAAAAAAAACCGAATATTTTAATTATAAATTTTAATAAGCTCTTTATTAGCTCTTAGCCGTTTATAAACTTTGTGCTTTATACCGACTCTCAACCGCGCTAACTTCTAATTGCCACAAATTCGGAAATAGTTTGAATTTTGAAATAGTTAAAAGTTTAATATATTTTAAAAACATATACATTTTATCAAGCCAAAAAAAAAAATACTTCGATTTCTTGATAATCTCAAGATAGTATAGCCCCTTTAAAGAACAGCAGGCTGTACGTGATTTCTTCAGATAAAAAAAAATATTTAACCAAAAAATTAAGAATATCAAAATGGACTTATTTTGAGCTAAAAAGGATTGTAAAGTTTTAAGGCTCTCCTTCATGTACTTGCGTAACTTTTTTTATTATTTTCACTCAAATCTATATAAGTCTGAAGTTTTTTTCGTTAAATGATAAAATAGTTTTTTTTTGATGTTTCAGTGAGTTTTTGAAATAAAGTTAATTTTGTGAAGTTTAATTTTTTTCCGTGAACTAAGGCTCAGTAAACAAAACTGAAATATTGTTTTGTAAGCCTTATTCCAAGGTTGTGTCCTGCAAATTTTAATTTTATAAAAAAATTGTGAAATGTCTCACTTACCACTCATTTTACCATCGGCAACTCTAGAGCTATGAGAAAAGATGGAAGTCGCAAAAAAAAATCGCTTCACAATTCTTTCACAATGAAGAAACTGAGTAAAAGCAGTTTATTTATGTTATTTGATAAAAGCTCATATGATAAATAATAATAGTATAGTTTCTGAGAAAACAAGAATCAATAAGAAAACAAACGTCTTTTAATCGATGGAACTCTATATTGGGTTTAAATTTTAAGTTATTAAGAATAAAAGAATAAGAACAAAAACATAAGTATTTCCAAGCTACTCGATTTTAGAAACTCTTTAAATGCACTGTGTTAGACAATCTCCTGTTTCTCAAGTTTCTTAGATCGATGAGCTTCGTATGTTCATATTTTTACTAAAAATAGCACACTTTAACCCAAGAAAATTTAAATTTTTGCCCACCATAGCGAGCCACTGAACACTTAACGTTGTTTTTGTATTTAATTATCGCTTGAAAACTAGTAGTTATTATTCATTAAAGAGCTTTTCAGAAATAAATAAATACACTGAAAGAAAAAATGTTTGCACCATTTTTTTGTTTCAGTTCATGAAGAACTTTTCAGCAAATTTTCTGTTAAGAAACTTGTAACGAAAAAATAAAAGTGCTCTGTGCTACTAAGCTGACTGGAATAAAAATTAAATTTTTTGGGAAGCTATATTTATTAATAAAAACCTTAAAATACGGCGAGTAACTAGGAAATGAAATATGGAAAAAGAAGGTCAATTGATATATAATGCCGCACTTTCTTAATTTCTTATTAAAATATTTTAATAAATTTTGTTTTTCGTGGATTAAATGTTTTTTCTTAAAAAACTTTATTTATTTTCAAATGAAAAAATATTTTGATATTTATAACAAAATTTTTTGTTTTTTAAAGTTGAGAAATGAAAACAAGTACATAATTCTATTAAATGCATTCTTTATAAACTTTTTTTTTTTTTTTTTAACAGATATTCTCCTCAATATTCATGTTATCATTTTTTTTTTTTTGAAATAAAAAGTTTTTTGAATATTAAATAGTGAAAAAATAATTTTTGAAAACTAAAAACTTTTTTTCAAATGCTTAGTTGCTTAAAATATATTTTTTAACTTACATTCAGTACTACTCATAATGTACAAGTGGTAAATGTGCAAAAAAAACAATCATTCAATCGATAAATTAATAATTATTGCATGTCCTTGAAAACTGGCAGTAACAAACATACACCCACCCATATACATAAATATAAAACCCTTGAGTTCAATTCGCAATATGCCTTCGTAAGAAAAAGAAAATAATAATAAACCTTCGTTTTGCTTGTTAAAAATAATAAAAAAAAAATTAAGGACATTAGCGTAAGGACTTGGCAGGTAAAGACTTGGCATCCAATTTAACTGCTTTAATGTTTCTTTTACCTTAATTTGAAAAAATAAAAGAAATTGAAATGTGAGGACACACAAGCATCGTATGACATTTAAGGAAATAATATTCAAAGTTGTTCTTAAAATAGTTTTCACACAATCTAGCTGATGCGGCACAATTGTGGAGCGTTTTTTTCAAAACCAGATGGTTAAGTCTAAAAATTTTTTAGGAACTTACAAATTTTATAAAAATTAGGACTTGTAGCGGCTTAAGGCCTGATTGAGGCAACTCAGAGGGAGTCTTTTTCCAGACAAATTTTCAAATGTACTGGTTAGTGAGCACAACAAAAATTGGAAATATAATTTTCAGTTGCTTCATTTAAATAGTAAAAAAATTATTCAATTAGTATATTTGCTGAGGTTTCCACTCCCACACATATTTTTTAAAACTACATCCCATTATAGTCATTCAAAAAAATCGTGCACTTGAATGCAATATAAAATTGCCGCGGAACCTTCAACGTCATGTAATTGAACAGTCGGCCTTCACCCCTTGCTCTTCTTGGTTTCATAGAACGTGCGATAATAGCCAACAATACTCTACGTCACATGCGAAGTATTTCAAGTATGTCGCGTCAGTCATAAACACTTGCATTGCGCATGAGTTGCCAGGCAAACGCATTTAACGACCGCACCCCGTCTCAATTAGTAGCTAGCTTAGCTGCTACAAACACTTAAGACTGCAATAAATAATCGTTATTAAAAAAGTGAAAAAAAAAAAAGAATTTATTGCAAGTGAAAGTACTTACTGGCACATATTTAGCCATCACTGTACTTCGCATATTTTTAATCCTACTGCTGCTTAAGTGTTGGCATGCTTTCGACAAAAGAAAAATGCAGTAAAATGTTTTTCTTCTCTTTCTTTCTTACTCAGAAGACAAAGAGTGGTATCAAGTCTCCTTCGAGACTGCCTTGAATATAACCAGCGTTGCCATGTGGTAGGGGTCATGAGTTTCAGTTCAGGTTCACGTACGTGATTAAGTTTTACTTGCGGTGTCAGAAGTTCTTGAAATTGTTAAACTTCCTGCAGCTGTACGACGAGTACGATGAGTACACACATAGTTGTAGTTCTTTGCAGGGTTTTTGCAACTTTTTATTGTTGTTTCTTTCGCTTTTGTACATCGCCACTACTTTCTAAATCATTATTTATGCTGACGGTGGCTTTATTTTCTTGACATTATGTGTACACTTGAAGTTTATGAAAAAAAACTTTCATATTGTGGTTGTGAATGAATAATTTATGTTGATGTCTCTGTTGTGGAAAAATGCCGTTTTTACTTAAAGTTTTAAAATTAAACACAAAAATGTGAAAACAAAAATTATTTGGTGCTGCTCAAAATTGGATTTTTAACCATCAGTCTAAGAAATGTTTTGGAAGAAACTTTTAGAGATCATGTAAAGATTTTTTAATTCGTTATAAATTTTTTTTTTCAATGTGTCCGACTGTGCTAGCAATCATTGCTTTCAACTAAAGAATTTGCTTAAGAACACTTTCAAATAAATCAAAATAAATGAACACAAAACCATTAACACAACATTATTGTAATTTGTGCACAAACAACATATTGCTACAAGACATTTAAATAAAAATTTCACTACAAAAATGAAACACAACAGAATCGGTACTTGCACACTTTGTTTTACGGCCGCAACATAATAACACGATATAATTAACACCTAAATGGCATTAAGCGGTAGGAGTTTCAGCTGATGACCGTTTAACACGCTATCTTTGCTTACGCTATAATTAACCCAAAAACTATTGATAGCAACGAACATAACACCAGTGGCAGAGAGTACAAGTGTGTTGGGTATAACGTCACCATGATTTATTTATGGTTTCGGTCTTTTTACTTTTAGCTGAAAGCGAAGATAACAAAAACTAAATGCAGGTTTAGTGGTGCGCATGATTAACTTATGATTATTATTTTTTGTTTATTAGATATTACAATAACAAATATTTACATAAATATTAATAAATTATGTACACGTAAACATTTACGCTGATAGTGGGCGGTTCGATGTGCATATGCTAACATTTTCCTTGTTGTTATTAAAATACCTAATGTTTATTTGGTAGCTACACTTCAAACATTTAGCTTTTCTACTTGATTACACCCGTGAATGTGTAGAAATGCTTTGAACCGAATGAGATTATATGACTATGTATAAAAATGTTCATACCAAATTATTGCATTAAAATGTTAATTAAATTTTTACACAAAATTATGCATTGAAATTTCCTTGACTAAAAAAATAATAATTAAAAATTAGCAACAAAGTTAATATTCTAACATATCAAATTATATCATACTCAAGTTTTTTTAACTTAATTAATTTTTTATTTTTCATCAGCTATAATTTGCAACATTTTAAAATACGCAGCTGCTATTTCCTAATGTCTCATTAATTTGAAGTCACTCATACGTCATGTTGCACTAAACTAGTTCCACATAAAATGTTCACTTTGTCAATTAGTAATGTTAAAAGTTTATATTATTTCAACTAATTAGTGGTAAAATTGACAGTCAGCGTATATTTATGGGGGTTGCTTTGTCAAAACCATAAGAGGTCTTTCATTTTACTGAGCTTTTATATGTGGGTAGTATTTGACTAGTTAACGCTTTGTCAAATATAATTTTCCAACGGGTATTCATAATAAAAGAATAATATTTAAAACATTTTTTATCTCTATATTAACTCTGCGGAAAAGTTTCTGGGACACTAATTGTTGGGAATTATTTAAGGTTTTTAATTGTATTTTGTTTTTTAATTTCCGTTTTTAGTTAATTGGGTTAAAAACTGGTACAAACTTTTGCTTGCATTTATTTATACATTTTTAAATTCAAAAATCTGCATAAGTAAATGGTTAAAACATACCAATATTTATCTACATCTCAATACATTCTATTTTCAAAATATGAATGTAATTTTTGTTGCATATTTTTTTACAAAAATTCGGATTTTTAGTTTTTATACACTTAAGTTATGTGCGCAAATTTTAAAAAATTCCATAGTTGAAGTGGACAATTTTATTTAGTAAAACCTTAAACAATAAAAGAGGCAAGAACCTTAAGAACTTTTTCAGAAGTCAAACCTCGCCCACATTTTTCGTATGGCTAAAAACGTGTACAAAATACACCCGAATGGGGTTTTTTTACTTTTTTTTTTAATTTGCGATACTATATGCCTATATAATAGAATAAGGTTTGAAAAAGAGACTACCAAAATTTCAGCTTTCTAGATCAATCATGCGAATCACTTTGTTTCCTATTGCAATTTATATGAAAGGAATTTTTTTTTTTACTAAAACGCAATTTGATCTAGGATGCTGGGAGTCTTTTCTTCAAACCCGATTTCGATATCTATCATTTGGCACAAATTTCAAGCTGTTATCTTCATTAATGAAAATTGACCCAAAAAACCGGTGAAAACTCATGTTTGGGACAGGATTCAACAACGCAATCCCATGTATTATATTTAGGCCTCTTCGACTTCTATCATTTGGCTAACATTTTGAGCTGTTATGTACTACAGTTTTAATTAGAGAAACCAAATTGCTCAAAATTCGGGCATTTTCGGCCATCGGGACACGCTTTGGCAAGGCAACCCTAGATATTCTATTAAGGCTCATTGAGCCTAATTCATCCTGTAATCTTATACACTCGACTTTTCTACAGCCGGCTCTTGGACTAATGGTTTGAATAATATATAATTTAACGTCACTCATACGTCATGTTGCAAATAATGTGCAGACTAAAAAGATTTTATTATCAAATGTATAATTGTTGAACCGTTTCGAAGACAACAACGGCACAAAATCTTCAAAACTAAATTAATTAATAATAAATTATAGTTGCGGTTAATTATCAAAACTAAAATATGAAACCGTGAAAAGGAAAATTTGAGGTCTCTAACTCTCCGTTAGCAAACTTTTTTTTTATGTTTCTGTCACTTTTTTAATTTTAATAGAAATTTAGCTTTTACCAAATTTTTGGCACTGTGATATATTTCTCTTCAACTGCTGAATTTTCAGAGACTTTCGTATTGAAAACATGTCGTGAATGAGTTTAAGCTTAAACAGTCTCTAACATATAAAAAAAAAACCTTTTAACCTACTAACAATGGTACTGAAGTAACAGCATATTATATAATAACAGCTTACTAATTTGAAACCAGCAAAGAAGGCAAGAAAGAAAAAATAAACCTACGGGGAAATACAAGAAGGTTGCTGGCGTATCTTCATGTGGTGCTTGTTAAATGTATGTGTTGGTTGCCAGAGTAAAGCACATATACATATTTATTTCGAGTCTATGAATAGAATGCACCATTATCGCTTATTAGAAAATTGAGTATGTGAAATTGTTTCTCAAAGAAGTACTGTGCACTAGACAGTAAAGCCAAGCTTGGAAGATTAAGTTCTTACGCATTGTGCTGGAAACCTATTGAATTGTATCCCAATTAATATTTATACATATCTTTCGCATTTTAATCTTATGGAAATTTTGCCTTTGTGTCACAAAGTTGTAATCCAAGCACTAATTATTTTTGTTAAAAATTTCTCATAAGAACTATGGTACTAAGCTGTGTGCCTTATAACACCTTCAGTAATATTATGTACGAATTTCTTTAAGCTCAACACAGTTCAACTTAAATGAATTTTTATTTTTGAATATCATGAAAACTGTAACGAGTTGTTAAATGGCAACATGGTGTTTTTAGCTAAGCTCGGCCACTTTATTTAAATTAAGCAATTTGTGCGCAGTTAGAGCAACAATAACAGCATGAAATAACAAGCATATTAATCGTGTAAGGGCAGCGCCAGAGCTTGGTAGGAATCATAAAAAAGAAAAAAATTCAATGAAATAGAATTTGAAATTGAGTTTTCTAATTTTGTAATAAAATTGAAATCAAAATTTTCAATTCCATGTCAAAAAACTTCAAAAATTAAAATTAAAAATTTTTAAAAAAATGTCAGAAATCTAAATCGATTTTTTCATTCCATATAATTGATTTTTTTGTCGACGCTAGTGAACAAAACATGAAAAAAATTCGGAATCTGCTTTTTAATAACGCTGTTTATATCTACTTTAAAAATCAATATTTTTACTTAAAATCTTTAATTCAAGAAATAGAAAATTCGATTTCAATACAAAAGGAATGAATTAGTTTACCGATGAAACCTTAGGAAATTAAGTTTGATATCGAAGGAGTATAATTTAGTTCTAAGAAGTTAGATTTTATTCCTTTGTCGCTGTTTGAAATTCGAACGCAAAAATGGCTTATTATTTTCTGTTTCAAAATCTTAATTGCCAAGAAAAAAATGTTTGCTTTATTACCGGCATTGAAAATTCCAAGCCCTTGAAGTGGAAATAATATTTGTTAGCTACAAATTTCAATTCCTAAAATCAAATCGACACAGGCATCCATTTCTTTGGCTATGGAATTCAAAAAATTTGTTCCAAGTTTCCGCTCTAAGAAAATTTATCATTCCTACCCAGCTCTGGTCAACGCTGGATGGCAAAAAGAAAATGTTTCTTAACTTGGGCATAATTTAATTTTTCATTAGAACTTTTCTATTAGTAATATTTTTTTCCTAGTTGTGTCATTAAATTACGCTTTGTAAGCTTAACAGAGCCTACTAACTTTTTGGTATTTGCATTTTGATGCTTTAATTATTTCTTCTACCGCAACTGCTTAATAAGCTGTTGTTAACTTTATATTATAAAAATTAGCTTTATACTATGAAAAAATTTATTTTTCTTTTAAGCCAAAACACACATAATGAAATTACGGATCGCATAAAAATATTTTTAAGCAACTATTTAAAATTCACCCTAAAGTGTTTGCTTTGACTTCAGAAAACTTAAAGAAAAAAATACTAATTGTAAAATAAGATTACCCATAAGCGCCACTCACTATTTTATTGATAATTTTTTTCAAAAACTTACACACCCAACAGGTCGTATGAGTAACTCTTATTAATATTTCATAACAATTTCAGCTAACATTTAATATTTTGTTGAGAGTTGTTTTTTTCTCTTTTAGCAAACTAAGCTTTAAATAGCCAAATTAAATATTTCAGTCACTCTTTTAGGAAATGAAAAGCATTATCTTCTTACGTTATTGTGACAGCAAACATCCTGTTTTTGTTATGCTTTTGTGTTGACACATACAAAATTACCTTAAACTTTAATGTTTGTAATTGCTGTTGTTGCTGTACAATATAAATAATTAATTCAAATTGCAACAATTGTGTCAGTGGCTTTGTGTTCTTGCCAAGACTTCAACAGTTAGACAAAAACATGGGTAAAGCCACACATAAAACGTTGACAACTAATTTGCATGACAAAAGCCCGCAAAGTATGCACTAAAAATTCAAACGCAAGCATTATGAGTTAAAATATTAGAATTTGTTTTGCAAAATATGCATGTATGGTAATAATGAATACAAAGGATAAATACAGATAGGGTAAGCTATAAATTTTAGGTATTTTATTTGAGAGATTTTCGAGCAATGTTGTCCCAAAAATAACAAAAAATAAGGGTAGTGAAACAGTTGCACCACTTACCTTATTCTACTGGCTGTTTGTATTAAAATTTCTTCATTTTATTTACAAAACATATTAAAAGAAAATTTTGCTGACAACAAATGTCAGTACAACAAACATTTTAAAACAACAAAATTACCAAATTCAACTTCTACTAAAGGAAAAGGACATTTTTGAGTGAAAAATTAAATTCAAGGACAATAGAAAACAGAAACTTTCTAATTTGCTTTATTTGCTTATGAAATTTATACGCACAAGCAAAAATGTCCGTAGTTTTGCTTTTCCTTTCCTTTTACTCTGCTACTAATAACCGAAAATGTCAGGATTTTACTGAAAAGGATACGCTTGCCGCTTGGGTAAAAGTTCTTTATTCCACAATTCACATGACAGCAACGCAAATAGCTTCTAAATTACGGATTAAATTCTGTTTGAGTTAAAGTCAATTTGTAGAATTTTGTCATTAATCAAAAGTTGACATATTCCATGTTGCCATTGCTATTACTGTTGTTGCTGTTGTTGTTGTTTGTTTGTCGTGCTAAATGAAGTTGCAAAAGTTAACTGTAGTGTTTTGTTGTGTTGGCTTCTTTAGTGGGTTATTTGCTACAAAATGGTATTTAATAGCATATTAGCAGCATATCAAATGGAGGAAAGTGCCATGTAATTGTTTTGTTGTGAATGAAAGATTGAGAGATCTTTATTTCATTGGTTGAATTTAAAATTTTCTTAAAGATTTCACAAGAAATCTTTGAAATTTAACTCAAAAAATCTTTTTTCTTTCAATATTTTGAGCTAGCTCCTAAAAATATGCACTGAAAAGTGTAAGCTATTTGCTACAATTTATAGTTTAGAATCATAGGTTTTCTTATTGCATAGTTTTAGGCATTTATTTTATTTCGATGACTTAACGATTTCATAATATACAAGAGCATATATTTTTTGCTGGAGCACAAGAACAGTTCTGCTTCACAAATACTTCCGAAAATAAGTATGATGCAAATACTTCCAAAACGACAAAGAAATCATAACACTTTGCTTTGACAAAATATCACATATACCCTGGAGTTCTTTTGTGTTCTCGTGACTTGTGTACAATATGCGTGACTACATCGTTTAGATAAAAATTAACATAATTTTAACGATTAATTGGATTGCCGTCGGCGAAGTTAAATTAATTTATGTGACATATGCATGCGTTCATATTTTGGGTGTTAAGCGTACGCTTAGCCATTATTTATATTACTCATGTGACATATTTTACGCCGCGAGGTAAATTTTTTTAATAAATTTGTAGCATTTATCAAGGCAAAACTTTACTTTAATTTGATAATAACATTTATGCATTTCAAAAATGAGGAAATAGGCTAAACGTGACTAAATGGTTAATTGTGTAAGGAGGGAAACTACTATTAAAGGTTAAAAACTATTTTGAACTCTGTTGCAGTAATAATTTAATTGAGCCAATTTATTATTCGCATCATTTCTGAATATATATAATTGAAAAGGATATGGCATAAGATCCATCCTTTCACTTTAGACGTTACTTTCTGATCTTTCAAAGTAATTACTTTCTTTCAGAGCTATTATTGATTAAATGTTATGTTTGCAGGTACTGTGAAAAGCTTTTTTTATAATATCGCCTTAGCCTATGAAAAAAGGGTTTCTAAATATTTCCGAGGTGCTATCTTTAGCAACAATAATTTTTGAAAATATTTTCTTATTCAACGATTAATTTCAAAAAAAAGCTTTCGTTTTTTCGTATTGGAAATAATTAAAGGGCTTGAAGATTTAGATTATGCGCTCAAAAATTATTTCTAGAATTGCCTTAATATTGAAATTTTAAATCCATTTTTTATGCATATAAAATTTCCTAGCTCTTAATTAATTTTTTTATAAAATTTAATTTTTTGTTTCTAGTAATTATTATCGTTTCAGAAAAGTACTTTTTTTTGTGAAAGAAAGTTTCTTTTAAGTATCAAAAATATTTAAGACTCACATTTCTTTTATAATTTGATTTCTAAGATCTAAATTAGTTTATTTAATTTTCCCTCATTTTAAAAAAGGAACAAAATAATGTCAAAATATTATCAACATTTTCATAGAACAAACATTATCCACTAGCTGTTGTTCATTTTAAAAGCTTCAGCAATCTCTCATCACTCCCTAAAACATTTATTTAATTTTCAGTTATTCCATTTACTGGATTTCTGACAATTAAAGAATTGGCCACTTTAGATGTCTGTCTCTGCAATCTGAGTACTTTAGGGTGTAATAGTAATAAAAGCTTAGAAAATGAATGCAATTTAACACTTAAAACAACAAAGTGATGTAGAAAACTGAAGCAACGCTAGCAAGTTGTTGACGTTTGCTTAAAAGAAAACACCACAGCGCAACAATTCCAATATAAAATGAAGTAAAATGAAAAACCAACAAAAGTAATATTGCTGAAAATTTATAGTCGGTCAAAGTGATCCTCACGTAAAGTCTTAAGAAAATTTTTCGCTTCAAAGTGTGCGGTAAACTTGAAATTGCTTAATTTTTCCTTCAGATCCAGATGCCGGCTAAAAATATAAGCCGAAATATTGATTGAAAAAAAATTAAAACATAAACAAAAAATGTTTGTTTTATTTCTATGGCCATAGCTCAATTTTCACCAAAAGTTGTCACTTGAAGAGGCCGATTTCAACAATACATCACTTGAAAACATTGAAATTACCATAGAAGTCTGAAATCATTATATCTCTTTAATTTGACTTAACATACACCCTACGTTACAAATTTTCAAAAATTTACAGACTCCATACCATTTAAAAAAACGCAAGCAAAAGACCTTTTAAAAAAATTAGTTACACCCTTACATCTTTTGAATATTAATAATTTTTTGATTTTTCTACTTATAAGCTTAGCATTGCTATAGTCAAAAGGTAGCGCTTAATAATGAATGACTAAAGAAAATGCGCGACACTTGAGTAAATGTGTGCTTAAAAATGTTGGCGAAGAGGGGATAAGATAGTTTAAAAAAACAGTCAAGTTTATACTAAGTAAAGCAACTAAAAGACTGCGATAAATGCAATAAAAACAAAAGCAAAATACATGTAAATACAAGCGTAATGGAAACGTTCAAACTTTGACAGCAACTGGAGCACGTGTATACAGCAGCGAAATGAATTGCAACATGCAATGCACAGTACTTGTAAAACAAAAATTTGTGAACAAAAAGGAATTCAATATGAAAATGAGACATATTGAAGTATTCCTTTTTTTTATGAATTAAAATTGAGCTACATTTCTCTGGGGCATAATTAGAAAGCTTAATAATGCCAATATTGGGTTAAAGTATGTAATTTATAAATTACAATGTAGAATACGTTGAACATTACATTAAAAATAAAAGCAAATAATAAGAACAGTAATTTTTTTTCATTAAAATGTTTACAATTAGCAAAACATTGTGCGATGCTAAAGTTGATATCAAAACGTGATTGAATCTACGATATAATCGAAATCTCTCAACATGCATAAATCATAATAAATAGACAATGAACTTCACTATCAAAGGAAGAATCAACTAATTACCTTAAACTATGACCGTAATGTATTCCACAAAGTCACATCATTTAATTAAAGCATAATTACAGCCAACGTTATCACAATTGAGATCTACATTATTCAACTTATAACATGATATACACCGTGAAAACATTAACATGTCAATAGCTAACGCCACATATCATCCTTTATCAATGACATCTTTGTTTGCATGATTTAAAGCAACCACATTAACCGATAACTTTAAGAAAAAATACTGAGAGAACCGAAACAAAGTAAGATTGTATATTACAGTGATATACAACCCACTTAATTACTTAATAGGCAAAATCACAAACAAACGAAATCTGAGATAGGACACACCTTCAAAACCGCCAATCTTCAAATTATTGGCGAAAATGTCACACCACAAATTACTTACGGGCTCATCACAACCGATGCTATCAGTTTCATCTATATAAATAAGACGGAACAAAATTATTCATAGTTCAAAGTTTGTTTTGATACCTTCAAATGGTAAATAAGGAACATGAAGTGCTGCAAGAGAATGTCAGCCGAAAATGGTTTAACTTGCGTATGGATAACCCGTGAACTTTGCATCGCGATAATACACCATCGCCTAAAGCCATCACATCATTGTGCAAGAGTTGTTGGCCAAAAATTTAACTTATTTCACCTGAATTGACCCCGCTTGACTTTTTCTTGATGTCGAATATCAAGAAGGCCTTTGTGTCATATGCAAAAATTGAATTCGCTGAAAAAGCTGAAAGCTAATCCTCAATCAGCCTACGTAAAATGTATGAAAGCGCTGACGTATGTAGTTTATTTCACAATTCCGGAATGAATTCATAACTTATCCAAAAGAGCTTTAATAACAAAGTTTCAGCGCGATTAAAATGCAAACTTCTCTTCAGCAAAATAAACAACAAGCAATATAATGGGTGATTTTTTTGAAGTGTTCGGAGTTTCGAAAGGTATAGGAAAAACTTAGCAACTGATTTTGCCAATGTCAATGCTAAAATGAATTGCTTTGGTGGTTGAAAAATATGCAAAAATTTTACACATTTTCTGCCTTTTTTCAATTTTTTGTGATTCATGTGTAAGTACTCGGAAAAAGGCTGAAAAATCCAATGATTAAACCAAACCAAAAATTTCTGAATACAGAAAACTTTTAAATTTTTAGTAAAAAATTCATAATTTTTTAAATAAATGAAAATAATGTGAGCAATAAAATGGAACAGCTGATTACGCACCGAACATTTTAAGTTCTATAGAAAGAATAAACCGTAGCACGAGTATCTAACATTTTCCAAATTATTTCAGTTACTTAACCATAGGACAATTGCGGCAAATTCCAATCAATGACTTTGTTTTTACAAAAACAAAAATATAAAATTACCTGAAAATGATTTGCAAATTGCTTTTCTATTTTTAATTGAAAAATTTCAAAAAAAAAAAAAAAATCTTTAGATTAAATTTGTTTTACTAAGGTTTCTGTATTTTGTTTCCGTAGCATGTATATTTCCGTAGCGTTGCCAGTCTTAACTTGCCAACCCCAACTCATTCGATATCATTTGCCGCAAAAGATAAAATTCTAATTGCTTTTAAATTGATATTTGTCGGCATGAGATATGGGGTATTTTGTTTTTCTTAATGAAATTGATGCTGTAATGTAGTTTATTTATAAAATATATGCGGCTACATTTTGAATAAACAAATGCTATTTTTGTCAACAAATGTTGTATGAGAATATTTATTTGTGCTATTTCCAAAAGCACTTAAGGATATCCTTGAAAATTCGAAAGGTTAGATATTAAGGATTTGCTGCAATTTTGCGTGGGTTCATTGAGTAAAAAGTGTGTGGGCCTTTTACGGTTGCCATATATTTTGTGAGCTATGCTTGAAATGTATGGGAAAAAGTGATTTTTGCTTAGTTTTGTTTACATATGGAGCGTTGGACGTTGTTATTTCCGATTTTGTTGTTTTAATCTTGTTTTTTTGAAGATTTTTTGATTAGCTTAGTAATTTCCTAAAATATTTCGGCATAAGCCGATATGATAAACATAAGAATTAATTTTTAAAATACTTTTATCTTTTTAAATATCAATTCTATGAAGCAAACTTGGACATACTTGGAAAATGTGAAAAAATAAAAGGACTTTAAAAAAATGTTTTTATGTTTTTTCTATATTTTATAGGGTTTTATGCGAATCCTGAAATCTGTCTTAGCTAAAATTTTGGTATTTTTAACTTTTTAAACTCTGCCCAGAGATTATATATTTTTTTTGTCATTTTATATGTTACGCATTTTTTGTTTGTTTGTTTGTTTTTAATTAATTAATAATAATCAGTCAACTAAAAACAAATTAAATTTCTACAACAGGAAGAATACATTAATTTTTCAAAATAAATGGCGGAAGCTATGAAATTCGAAAAAAGTTACATCATAGCAAGTCTTTGAACCGACGGTTCAAGAAAGATATGCAGCAAGCAAGAAACGACAAAATAGATGACAGATGGCGCTAGGTGTGCATATTAAGTTCACTTTGTACATATCATTGGCAGAAACCCTCATGGCTCAAGTGTTAAGAGCGGCTGTCTACATATAATTCATGGAATGGTAGAGGTTCAAATCTCAGTACAAATTAACCAAAACTGGTCTGATGAGGCTATGTATAAATATATGTATATGAATATGTATAGCCGAAAAATATGTCACCAATTATCAGCTTAAATTGTTTTATTTGTTATCTTTGTCATGTTACTTTATAACGCATTAGCCGATTTGTGAAATTTCACATGAATATCGGTTTCTGCAAATGACTGTAAATTCAATTAAATAATTTTCAATTAAAAAATAATTTCAGCATATTTATCTTTTGCCTAGAACTAAATTTAAGTATTTATATTATTTATTTTTTAAAAATTATATTTTTTAAAAATTTTTAATAAATAAAAAGCGTTGGGGCCCCATTTCGGTATTGATACATTTTTTAATTTTTCTGCGCTTATAAAAAAAATCTCAAGGCACAAAAATTAAAAATTCGATAATTTGCTTAACTTGAAATTCTAACTACCCTTTTGTGAAGGTAGTGAGATTGGAGAACAAAGCTTTATGATATGAACGGTGAATTTTTAATTTTTTCATTGTTTTGTGCTGTAATTTGATGTCCAACGTTGAAACTTATTTGTTTGTTTTCGGCTCCGACGTTGCCATTTTGTTTGTTGTAAATTTTGTGATTTTTTTTTGTGCTTTTGTGCAACGTTGATTCCTCAGATGTTGTTATTTTTATCTAACGTTCAAATTCAGCGTTATTATATTTTTAAAATTCATTTATTTTGGTACAATATGATGTGTTTTTGTACTGGGGTTTGAATAGAATTTATGTTGCTGGTGAAAAATTTTTGCAAAAATCACTATACCGTCTTTAACGTTTACATATAGTATACATGACATAATTATTATACTTCTTATTAAGTATTTTGATTAAAATTATATATAAAAAATGACTAAAACATTAATTTTCTTATTAATAGAGAAAAATAAAATATATTTATATGCTGCATTATTTGTGTGTGTAGAAGTAAATTTCGGAGATTTCCTTCTCCACAAATAAATTGTTAATTAAATGTTCAAAGTTATACTGCAGTAACGTGATGAAAACTTTATGAAAACAAACTCTATAATTTAAGAGAAAACACTGCATATTTTGCTTCAACTTTCTGCGGTAATTACTATTATTACCTCCGTTTCTTAATTATTTTCCTCTTTCACTTGCAAAAACATTCAGTTTAATTTGTTGTTTGGATAGCAAAATTAGAAAGTAGTTATGCTGGCACATATTTTAGGTCAGTGGTTACAATTTTGTTTTTTAATTTGGCAAAAAAATAACATAAAACTATAGTCCAGTAGATAAAAACTTTTGTTTGAGTTCAAGAAGGAAATGATAATTAAATAGGAAAGAGTATCAGGAAAAAGTTGTATAAAAGATAGATTTTTGATAAATTTACGTTATTTTAAAAAAATATGTCAGTTGATAAAACCGATTCTCAATTAAATTTAAAGCTTTATGCGGCTGATATAAGAATTTTAAATATAAATTTTGCATGTATACATAGTTTGCCAAGTTTTTTTTTTACGTAAAAGGTCAATTTTCTTCTTAAAATCAACTTAAAATTAAAGCAATATTTTCACTCAACTCTGTTTATTTAATTTTTATAAAAATTTTTACATAAATTCTTTAGCAACTTTCATAAATCCACATCCCAAAAGTACCACATGTTCTTCGTTACTTTAGCAGCTTTTTGAAATCATAAAATTTAAACATTTGGCATAAAAAAAAGAATATAACATTTAAGCATAAATAGGTCATAAAAACTAAGACGAACAGATAACGTTACTGAGTATCTTAAGATTCCACGTCCACTTGAGAGATATTCATAGCCCATAAATTTCGACATCAAAAATTTGTAATGCCAATAAAAAATGATTTTTTTTTTCTCAGCTGCATTAAAGAGCTCAATAAATTTGTGTAGCTAAAATATACTGACACATATGCACACATTTAGCGACACGCACAGCTGCAACGGAAACTCACATATGAAAATATAGAGCCTGAAGATATGCAGCATATTTTTAAAAAATAAAATAAAAATATAATTTTTTATGGAAGTTTACCCAACTAAGCATAAACTATATTGAGAAATTTTGGAATATGCAAGAAGCTACAGTAATTATATACATAAGGGTGTAACGAAAAGGAAAAAATTAGAATCCCTGTCCCCTAAAATATTCTAATAATAATGAAATTTCTATTGAAAGATTAAGTTAATTTTAATGTCATCTTACTCTGTTAAGTAATAGGACAGTCAGCATAAACTTTATGAATAAAATGAAATAATTTCACTGTACGTCTGAAAATATGTACTTAAAAAACTGTGGTGAAAATAACGATTGTAAGTTTTCCGAAACTTTTTGACATTTTTCGACTTTTTTGAGGCATTCGAGTTTTAAGACATATGCGGCTTCCATCGAGCGTTCAACATTTTGTGAGTTTTTCGGTACTCACTGGATTTAATCGTAATTTTTCGAGTTCTTTTTTTTTTGCTCTTCAACTTATTCAGGACTTTATTGCACATTTCAACGTCTACCAATTTTTCGATACCATTCAAAACTTTTCGATACTGTCCAATTTTCATCAACTTTTCGATGCTTACAGACAATAATCGGGTTTAACTATGCATTTTGATATTATTCGATTTTCTATTTATATCGTTTACTTTATATAAAATTGAATTGTAGTATTGAAAAAATTGATAATTATGAAAACGAAAAATTCGAAATAACATAGGTTAAAAAATAGAAAATTATTCAAAATATACATGAAATTCTTATAGTTTCGAAAATCTGTATAAATAAAAAAATAGCTATGTTCGCACATCACCCAAAAACTACTGGAACAATTTTGATTATATTTGATTAGTTTCATTCCTAAGACGATGTTCCTAAATATTATAAAGTAATTAAAGTTTTAAAATTGCTTAAAAATAATTATTTGGGCAAATAACAACAAGCATGCAAGCATAACAAACTACTTGTTTTGGCAAGTTAATGTCTTTGTGTGTGTGCGTTTTGTATTTGTTTTTTCCTGGCTTAATTATACAAATTGAATTAATTAGGGTGGATTATAAATGAAGCAATTTTAAGAGTATGAGAATAAAACCATTCTTAAAGTGAAACTTAATAAAATATAATAAATTTCAATGAAAATGGAGAAATTGTCGATGAGAGAGCAAATTTATTTATGAATTCGAAAGGGAACTAAACTTTCAATTACTTATAATATCAATAGGTCATCAGAAGCGTTATGAAGAATCATAACTGAACACAAAAACTATGCAATATAAAATTAGCTGCAAAGTTTATATTATCAAAATTTAACTCATATATTCTTATTAAAAACATTGTCATTGCTATTTTCATTAACGACTCTAGAAAATAAAAAATTACTCCAAAAAAATTCTAAGTCGCGATATATGTACATTTGAAAGCTAAGATTTGAAATTCTTACACATTTATGAGAATATTTTCGAGGAGGAGGCACATTTTTTTTAGATATGTTCCCCAATTGATCCACTCTAATATATGTAAATACCATCTTCATGATGAATTTTTCCATTTGCTAGCTCTGTTGTTATAGTTATGCATATAGTGCTATCGTAGTGATGTCAAGCACTTTGTTTCGTTTCCTCCTCAGACTGCACGTAAAACCATATAAAAATTGCCAGTTAAATGAAAGGATGAAGAAATAAGGCTGGTAGAATTTGCAATTTGTTTTTATGTCGAAAAATTTATTGAAATTCATTTGCAAGCCATTGAAATTTATTTACATTGAGCTTTGCATTTTTCGAGAGAATTTTTATATTATATATTTTTTTTTTTTCCTTTATTTGTTTATGAATTTCACTTTTTTATTGTTTTTTTATTTTTATTTTCATTTTTTAATTTGAAAATTGATTTTCTCTCTTCCGTAAATTGCTCGTAATCCTACATGGGATTTTTGTCTTTCATTTTAAAATGATTTTGAAATCCAGCTGGAATTGTGAGTGATTGAGGCAAATAATTGCCAAGGATTGCTTTTAATAACTGTGTGGATTTGTAGTTGAACATGGCACTTTGCTTAGACTTTGACTATCGTACTTAGTATGTTGTGGTGCACAGTATTGTAGTCGTTTGGCATTTTCAGTTTTTCCAGTAATTGCTTAATGAAATGTATTGCATTTCTAATGAACGTACACATTTTTGAAGCCAATTACAAAATTGAATGGAATTCAAAAAGTGGCACTTACTTAGAATTAAACTCATGGGTTGGAAGTGTACATGCAATTGTGAGGCAAATCAAGAGAAACGAAATGGTAGTTAGTTATGTAACCTTTGCATTGAAAAAAATGTAATAGTGTTTGGAAATAAAGCAGAAAAAAGTAACAGGAATGGTACAAGTTAACAATTCAAATTGACTCAATCTCTTGTAAAGTTTAAAAATAATTTCGATATCAGAATAGCACTGTAGAATAGAGTTATACTTTTCAGAAAAGTTTTAATTAAAGCTTTTTTACTTTGAAAATTTTTTTCTAAATTAAAGTACTTTACTCAGCAATGAAAGTTCTTATGATAAAGTTTACTCTGAATATTGTTCTGATACCACACTTAGGCGTCTTAGGTCAAATTCTTCTAGGGGAAAGTTAAGGCCCATCTGGTGATTTCAAAAATTTATTTAATTTTTTTTTTTTTTCTCGAAAAGTTACCGGGATCCTACAGTATATAACTTGCTGGGTTTCTAGGGAACTATATAAGCTACCATGACAAGAAAAAATTAAAAAAAATTGTAGATGGCATATTTTAAAAAATTGGTTTCAAAATTTTTTTATTTTGATTTTCCAAAAAAAGTTTTTAAAATTTTTTTAACAAAATGTTATTTCTAAAAATCTTGAAAATAACCCAAGTTATGATTCTTAAAAAAAGACAAAAATTTTCAAAGTTGAGTATTTTCGAAGTACTTTGATTTTTCATGTATGAAAAGCTATACCTTTTGTGTTGTATGTTTCACAAATGAAATTGTTACTTACTGGCTGCTTGCTTTGTATATAGAGCTGTAGGCAGTCTGCTTGCTGCTTGCTTTGTATATGGAGATGTAAGGGGTGTTGCCTGTATGCTGCATGCTTTGTATGTGGAGATGTAGGCAACTCGCTAAACTATACAGACACTTAGTAAGCGATGTTTTAGGGCAATCTGCATTTCGTTTATTACACATTGCATATGGAGGTGTAGGCAAGCTGCCTACAAAGCGACTATCCCTTTGTAAACGAATTTACAGTTTTGGCTGGAGTTGTGAACATTACTGCCTATAATGAGTATAGCTATTCATCGATGTTGTGTATAACATATTTGCCGCTGCGTACTATATTTTAGTATTTTTTTTGCCCACAAATGGCATCGTGAGTCGTACTCAAGAAGTTACTGTTCTTTTTTTTTGCCCGATTAGACCAAGTTTTCTATCCATGGCTTAGTCTTTTACAACTTCTATGCCTGTTCAACTCCAATCTGATGCTGAGTGCTATATTAATTATTGCAACATGTTGCATATAGTGAAACTTAAATGTTTCTAAGAATATTTTATCTGTAACTAAGAAATCTACAAAAAGTTTGCAAAGGTGCAATAACTCTTGAGTCATTTACTTTCTATTCATAAATAAGCAAATAAATTTACAATTTGTTAACAAAAACACAAAGTTTATCGCAAAGTTTTCTTTGACCGCAAGCTGACAAACATAAAAATAAAAAGTTTGCAACAAATCCAACAATTGAGGTGAGTTTATCAATTGAAACACCAGTTCATAGACACCAAAAGTGCGATACTGTCGAGACGATAACGACACGTTGTCTGAAAAAATATGAACTTTTTATAAAGCAAACAAAAATAGAACCACAATGTTCACAGAAACTGACTATGCTGCCCTCAACTGACAGTCGCAGAAGCCTTTTTCAGTTAAATTATGTTTGATCCATTTTGCGACATACCAACACACCTGATATTTTCGATAATAATTTTTCAACTCAAATATGATTGTTGTTTTACTTTCAAAACCAAGTTCAAAGACTTTGATGAGAATCGCATAGTTTTTATATTAAAAGTTCATTAATAAGTGGAGATAAGTTAGCACTTTAAAAAAATATTTTTGTGTGGTTTAAATAGTTTTTTTTTCAAATATATCTTGTGTGTAATGATGCACAAAACCTTTCGCTCTCGTTTTCATATTCTGATCAGTGTAAAAACTGTAAGGAACAAATTGAGATTATCAAAAATTTAGCTGCCCAATGAGTGTGAACCAACTTTGGCCTTTACAAAGCAGAGAATTTGAAAGTTTAAGAGTGAAATAATTTTGTTGAATTCTGTATCATATTTTATTTATGAGCTAGGGCTCTAATCAGCAGCAAACATTGAATTCATTGAAAAAGATTTATGACAAACAGAGTCAACTGCTTTTAGGCTAAAGTTTATTTAGAAAGCAACCACAACATATATAATAATTTTTTTATTTTTTAATAAATACATACATTGAAGCTGCAATTCTTTCAAAAATTAATAACAAAATTACTAGAAAAAAAGGATAATAAAATTCAATTACATACAGCTGTACTACAAAAGCAAACTACATACAATGAAACAGGTAATGGCAATAAAACTAAAGTAATGGAAAAGAACAACAAAAAGAACTAGAAAATTTATACGCCACGTTTTAGTGCGCTGCTTTATGTTGAAGTGCACAGCAAGTAAAGGTAATTTTTATTGTAATTGAAAATTTTCAAACCGTGACTAC
Organism: Tricholauxania praeusta; assembly: GCA_949775025.1. NCBI lineage: Eukaryota > Metazoa > Arthropoda > Insecta > Diptera > Lauxaniidae > Tricholauxania > Tricholauxania praeusta. The sequence goes on from OX459029.1 coordinate 159,078,476, forward strand.
CTTTCCATCTAAGCATACCAACTCTTGCACGTTCAAGTTTAGGATAAAGTTCTAAAAATTCTAAATAAAAATCAGTTGAAATCTGCAAACTTTTACATGGAATCTATATAAATAAAATGATAGCTATTTTCGATGTTCACATATCAAGCAAAAACCGCTTGATCAATTTCAATCAAATTTATGTAGGGTTATTTTTTAGACGCTTGGTCTCAATCTTCAATTAAAATTGTCACGATATTGCTGTTAAATATCAAAATATATAAGTTAAATAAAATTGCTAAAAATATTAATTTCACACATAGAAACAAACATGAAAACATAACAAATCGATGAATGGGAATTGAATGTGTTAGTTATTGTGTGCGCTTTGTTTTATTGCTCGGAGCTTGTCATTATATATGATAAACAATATTATTCAAATCTCCGCCACGAGATATCCTGCAGGATTTAATTCTCTTAAATTAGTTTTTGATAAATTTCTAGCTCAATGAAATGAAATCTATAGTGCTGGTATGCTTATTTTAACACACTACATTTTTTTTCGCTACCTTTACTGCTGCTGCTTTTTCTATAGATGCCACCGCTGCTGGAGAGAACAGCAACAATAGATCTGTTCATTTTTGCTTAAGCGCTTCACAGCTTTAATACTAAGCCTCGTCAATCTGGCGCAATTCACTGAAACTTCTCCACAGCCATGCGCTATTTCAACCGCTTTTCTTGCTATTTATTTTATTAGATTTTTTTCCCTATTTCTTTTTGTGGTTCAGTTGTTGCTTCAGATAACATAGAGTGGGTTGCGCAACAAAAAAAAAAATGGTGTTGCTGTTAACAGCCAACTACACTGTTATGTTGTTGCATGTCCTAAAACTGCTGCTACTTGTGTGGCTTCAGTTAAATGAAATTTAAGTCAAGACGTGCATTTACTTAACGGTGTAGCTGCAGTACTGTGGTAATTGCAATTTTTTCCAATTAACTCAAGAAAAAACTATAGAAAACTTAAGTATAATGTTCAAAAAGTTGAGCGAAAAGTACTAAGAATTATCATGTACATTAAGGGGAAAATTATACTCCATGTAATGTAGTTCACTAAATTTTTTTTGAAAATCCATCGAATTGGATTTTTCTTATGCAAAGTTATAACAATATAAGATTCAGCATAAAATTTCTCCAAAAGAACATCGTCAAAATTTTAATAAATTTGATTACTAACATCAAAAAAATTCTCATGTCAAAGTGTCTTTCCTCAATGGTCGATTCCATAGCAGATATTGAAAAAAGAAGTCTATATTAATATTACCTTCTTTGAATTCAAAGCTAGACGCTATCATTGTTCAGTTATGATAATGGTAAGCAATTTTTCACAGATAGATCGTAATGCATTGTGCTTAGTATAAGATAAAAATTATCATTTTCTTCTCAAATAGCTGTGACTAAGCATGCAGTTTTAAGGGCTACTTTAGTTTCGGAAAGAAAAAAAAATATAAAGCTGTCTGATATAAAAATTTTCCCAACAACTTAAACCACTGACCTTTAACTTTACCACAAAGTATACGAAGATAAATGTTGATGTGGGTAAGTGAAGCACAGAGACAGGATAAAACAAAACCACAAACTGCACGTTTTCCTTTACTTCCTTTCACACTGATTCTACAACAATTGTGTAAAAAATATACATATACGTATAGTTGTATGCGCATCCACAGTTACAGTTGCATGTGTGTATGTGCATATCAGCTACTATAGCAATATATGTCTGCCTGTAACCCACACACACTCCTACCTATATGCATACAAAAATTTCTATAAATAAAGACTTGTTGTCTATTGAACTGTAAATGATTACAATGAGGGCGATAGAATGAAATAAAAGCAAAAGCAAAACTTACAACAACTACACCACACCTATCGTGCAACAATATGAGAAGAGCAAAAACAACAAAAGCTCCAATAAAAATTACAATTTCTCTAATACAACAACGACAGCAAGAATCACTTCACAACTTGTAACAAGGAATTAAATGAAATGATGAGGAAGAAAAAAATGTTATTAAATAAACATGGAATATTTCAATGCTCGAGAGGGACAGACCGAATGATGGTAACTAGTGATTTGAATGTGTATTGAAACATTTTAGTTTTCATTATGATTGCGGAAAGTGCAAATGTGGTTTAAATTGCATATTGAATTTTCAATTGCATACTTAAGAGAGTTTTGCTTCAAGGGTAAGGATAATTTACCTTCAATTGGTATGAAAATTCATAACTGACCACAATCAAGAATTTCTGAAATGTTAATTAATTTGTAGGATTGCATTATAATTTATGGAATTGTGTTTTTCTGTAAAATTAATTGTAATTGTGCACAAAACCACAATTTTCACTACAATGAGATATACTTTTAATGAAAATCAGTTCAAAAATTTGAGCAAAAGGAAATTTTTTGCTTAAAATTTAAAGAAAATCGCTTAACACAGGGCAGTTATCAAAATTTCTCAAATATAAAATTGTGAAATACAATCAAACCTCTCAGCCAGCATTTTATGAAATTTCTTATCACATTCGAGTCTTTTTCGAGTCTGATTAAAATGGTCATAAATTTGATCATTTTTTGATCATGAATCATTTGCGAGTCATCCTAGCCAGCATTTTATGAAATTTCCGATCACATTCGAGTCTTTTTCGAGTCCTCTGTTTGATTAAAATGATCATAAATGTGCTCATTTTCTGATCATAAATGATATTTCTGTCGGGAGAAAATGGTACCCTATCCGCGGCTCTACTTGAAGAGTCGTTTATGACCCGTATTTCTGATCAGTTTTGACTCATTTTCGAGTCATATTTCTAATCATTTGCGAGTCTTATTCGAGTCATATTTTAGTAATATTTCTAAGCACTTACGAGTCTTTTTCGAGTCATATTTCTAATCATTTGCGAGTCTTTTTCGAGTCTTATTTTAGTCATATTTCTAAGCATTTAAGAGTCTTTTTCGAGTCATATTTCTAATCATTTGCGAGTCTTTTTCGAGTTCTATTTTAGTCATATTTCTAAGCATTTACGATTCTTTTTCGAGTCATATTTCTAATCATTTGAGAGTCTTTTTCGAGTCATATTTTAGTCATATTTCTAAGCATTTACGAGTCTTTTTCAAGTCATTTAATTTTATTCCTTTATTTTTTAGTCGTTTTTGACTATATATTCCTATCATTTTTGGCTTATCTTTCTATTTGGCTACAATATCCATTGCGAACCTTAAACGTTATCAAATAATTTACCATAAATTTTTGCACAATCACGTTCCTTCGCGTGTCCTTGCCGTTCTTTTCATCATCATGAGTCTTATATCCCTAATTTTATTCTGAACTCAATGTTCTAAGTTCCAGTATAGTTAAATATTTCAACCAATTATGGGTATTAGCACAACTTTTCAGCCAATAAATTGAGATGCTTATACGAAGTTTTTGAAGACTTGCACAAATTGACGCATTGCACAAATTGACGCATTGTTCGCTGAAATAAATTTTCTTGTTTTTATCGGTTTCTTAAAGCCCATTAAGTCAACATAAATAGCTTTGCTAATAATGGGAATCAAGAAACCTAATAACAATTGCAATTAATTTTTATTTAGAAGTTCATTTCCTTCCAGTTTCTTATATTGTAGAGGTATTTCATACTCTTCAAGAAGAAGATATTCTATACGAAAACTAACTCTAGTGAGGTGAATTTAGAAAAGCGGTCTTTTCTACTCTTGAAAACATTAAATGGTCATAAACACTCAATTCCAGTGCACCTTTTAAAGATTCGCGGGAGAGGTCATGTCAGGCATTCCAAGAAACTTTTTTTCGTTCGACAATATTGTTATTAAGAAAAATTAAACGATTTGTCAGAAATATTAAAAAAAAATATCGAAAAATTAAAGGATAATATAATTTCGTCAAAAGTTGTACCTAATACGTTTGTTATATTATGGCCTTAATGAGAATAACATTTAACGATAGATTTGAAGCTACAAAATTTTGTCTCGAGCAGAAATTAATGAATGAAATGAATGAAAAAGAATACAAAAATTTTTAACATCTATCAATCTTTTGCCTATATTTGATCAGGTATTAAGTGTGTTATTTTTGCTTAAAGAATTTGATCACATAAACAATATTTGCACAACTGCTATAAATTATTTTTTAGAAATTTAACATCATTTTAAATGAAAACAGCATTTTTTAAGGTTTACAAATTTCTTCACATCCTTGCTTCATTTCTTCTTCCACAATTTCTGCGTCATTTTATTATTTAACTTTGTATGAGTCTTCTTAATATTTATTACTTATTTTTACTACATATCATTTGGAGTTATTTGCACAATCGTCTTTTCATTACCTTTTTATAACGCAATATTTACTCATCATTACCTTGACATACGGAATTTATGTGGCAGCGCGTACTTGAAATCACCTTTTACAACAAGTCCTCATTCTACTACACACTGATCACAGCAGGTATATTGAAACATTTTTAGCACGTATGTCTGACATTATGTTCGCTACTTGACTACACTTTATATGCGATAATAAAACACAATATAAGCTCCTCTTTCTTACGTAAAATGCCACGTTGTAATCCTTATTGTCGTCAATTCTTGGGCACAAAGTAAACATTTTAATGACCCTTAATCGTTGCCTGTAACAAGCACTGTGGTGGCCATGTGTGCGAATGAGTATATCAACTTTATAACTTAATCCATTAAGCAAGCTCTCTTACATCCTAACGTGTACATATATGGTATATGCGATAAACTGGCGTTTAAAGTATTGACACGTTTTCTTATTTTCTGTGCGCTACATTTCTGGGGATAGGGTATTGCAATATGAGACAGTTTGGTCACTTTTTTTGTAGAAATTTTACTATCGAGTCAGTTGATATTCATAAATATATCTTGATATTTTTAGGAATAAGTAGATATTTTTTAGGAATAACTTGATATATTTAAGAATAGCTTGATATATTTATGAAAATCAACTGACTCGGCTCTGGTTTCGGCGAGTTTCAAGCTGAAATCAATATGCTTAATATATCTCTTTTGAAGTTCAGAAACAAACGTCTTATTTCTTAAAGAATATACTAGGTTTGATTTCATCAGAAAAACCCCGCTTGACCCATATAATTTCCTTACACTTTTTTTGCGTCCAACTGACATTTTTTTTCTGTATTACTTACCAATAACACGCCGTGCAATTATAATCACATAAAAGTATATATGTGTGTGTATGACAGTTAATGCGAAAAATAATTTCCCGCAATTTCTCAAATTATAGGCGCTTCACTTCACTTGCGTGTATGTGTGCGTATCTTATTTTCGCTTGTATTACGAGCATTTATATTGCAAACACTCGTAATAAATTTGCACTTTTTTCATATGCAAAATCGTAATTTATTGCTTATTTGACTTTCGATTTTTTCCACAGGTTTTTGACACATTTGACAGATGTAACTGCTGGTGGGATGACAGCAATAAATGTTTTCTTGTCGCCGGTATTGTTGTATCTTGTTTTTGTCACTGACAGACAGCTACATTTACACAAATTCTAAGGCAGTGAAATTCGTATTTTTATCTTTCAATCTGTCAATTTGTACTTGAAATCGAAGACATTTACCAAGCAACGAACATCAGCACCGGATGCTGTTGCTGTCACGTTTAAGGCGCCTGTCGTTTGTCATGCGAAATTTTTCTTCAACATTTGCATATTTAATATCGCGTTCATTTAAATGCCTTTTCATCGAAGTTTACGCTGATTAAAAATTTAATACCAAAAGTATTGCAAAAATGTTTTGCATAATTTATGGGTATTTTTTCATTGCCGGTGCGTGGGCTCCAAAAAGTTTTTTAAGCCGAAAACTTATAAAGGACATTAGGCGCTATACCAAGCGCAGGTATTGGACAGGTGTCGCTATAATTTATTGTTTCTCATTGAAACGTTAAGGAAATATTAAAATTTCAAATGCCAAAAATAAAAGGTTTTTTCCTTTGTTCAACGTACTACGCAAATTTTAACAATCAATATAGTTGGCTTGAAAAAAAAATCACCAAACTCAAACTGACTAGCAGTCAACAAAGCAACATTTATTGGCAATGACACCAATTTCGTTTCAAAAACATAGACAAATCTAAAACATGGCCACTACATACAAATTCAAAAAACACAGATAGTAAATCTCTGTTTTACGTAGCACACGCCATTCAATTTGAGAACACACAAAACACCCAAGCATTTTATTTTATTTTTTCTTTTTTGTTTTCTGTTTCACAACCCTATCACACAACCAAAAACGTGTAGTTCCTGCTGCTACAATGTTGTTGCTGTCCAGCCCCATATGTTTCCATTGTAACGCATTCTAACTTTTTTTCACAAATCCCGACACGAAAAGGGTCAGCAGTATCAAAAAAACAGCAATAAAGCACAAAAGGAAAATGAAATCGGGCCAAACGAAATCACTAAAATAAATTACGAGCTCAAAAGAGACACGAAAAAAAGCAAAAAAAAAAAAAAAAGCGCAGCCATGAAAAAGGCGACATAAAAATAATACAATGACTGCAATTTTAGCGGCACTATATCGTCAACAGTGATGACATTTGCACTTTCGGATGGTGTACCAGAAAAGGTACTGTGCTAAAGTGCATATACCAAAGGAAAATAAATTTTTGTCTGAAGTATACACAAGCTATTAATAAACTATTCACACTGTCATCGAAATTAGCACAGTTTTCATTTATCTCGTTTTTTCAACGTGATTTGAAAAACAGCTTTCACGCTGGCATTATCGCGATTTCATTGAAGTTAGCTTTCTCTTTGAAGTTACTTGACTCATTTTATTCGACATCACCTGCTTTTTGCAGACATAAGCGTTCTGTTTGACAATTCTTTTTCGTTTGACTTTTTCTTTCCCGACACAAGCTACGTCAAAATATTCTTGAATTGAATATATTTTAATAAACGAAACTACTTTTAAACAAGAAATTACGTGGCTTTGAGACTTCATTTTACGATTGGTTACCTCTTTAATTATTTGTATTTCTTCTTTGATTTCACAGACGTTTCATTATGATTCTTTCCCATAAGTGCGAGAATAGAACAGCACTGACAATTTATTCACAATAGTACCCAATTTTGAGCAAAAATTAATAGCTAAAAATTTAACGAAAATCAATAATATTAAATTTGTTGAAAAAAAAGCTGATTAAATGTGGATTTTAGCTTTAAGTCAAGATAATTGAAAATAATGCTGATTTCGATGCCAGTGTGAGCCATCTATAAGACATAAAAAAAGCTAACTAAAAACTCATGTGATAATGTTCTCATTAGTAACTATATGAGATAAATATTTCAAGCGAAAAGGTCTCATAAGAAGTAGAAGCAAAAAGAATTCGATTTTCTTACAAAAGAATTATTAACGTGGCTTTTCTCACTAAACATATTTATCACATGCGATTTTATTTTCAACGAATGGAGTGTTCTTGTAATCTTACAAAGGAATTATTTGCATGTCTTTTCTCACTGCACATATTTATCTCATGCGATTTTGTTATCAACGAATGGAGTGTTCTTATAATCTTTATAATGTACTGACGTACTTTCAAAGTCAAATATACTTAAGTTTATTCAATTATATTGAAAACTACATCACTAATCACCGACACTGCTACCAAAATAGTGGGATAGTTGTATGAAATTCGAGTGAAGCAAGCAATTTGAGCTTCAGTTACGGACAAAGCATTTGTTGCATATGGTGCTGTTACACTTTGTGAAACTTTAAAAATATATGTAATGCAATTATTTTTTGAATCACACAAATTTTGACGGCTAGATTTCGGAATAAATGTGCGATATAAAGAGAAAAATAAAAGGATTGCAATCACGTTTAATTAACACTAACTAAAGGTGCCTATTGTTTGTTAATAATTGTACTCACTTACCAAGTTCACTGGGTCACATAACACATGTGTCCGCTAGGGTTGTTGAATAGTTGCTCCAAACGCCACACACTGAAGCCTATATTAAAATAAATAAATAAAAATAGCATACAGATAGTTTTGGCTTAGTTAAGAAAAATTTTTCTTAGATACATTATGGCTCTAAGCGGGTATAATAGACCGATGCTTTTATTAGCCATTTTTTCAAAAAATTTACTTCTCAGGTTTGTTCATAAAATAGTTAAATATGCAAAAATCTCGATAATTCCTTGACTTATTTGTAGGCATTAGAACCTGGACAGACTTTTTTCTACTTTGATAACACATTTTATTGTCTTTTGATTAATGTATCGAACGTTTTTTCAATTGACATGATAAGTTTCTAAGCCGTTTCCATATTGTGTCATATAAAAATTTATGGCGGTCTTGTGATAATCTACACTGAGTTAAAATAGAAAAATCAAAAGTTTTCTTTTCTTCTAACAAAAATATTAAAATACCTACAGGAATATGGGGAAAAAAACTTTGAAAAAACTATAACGATACAATGTTATTTATCGAACAAAAGTTGTGGAATGAAAAAGAACTTTCTATCGAGGTACACATAATTTTGTTAAAAACAGTATTTTTCCACGAAGTATCAAAACATTGTAAAGAGTTTACAAAAATTCGTGATATTCAAACGACTTTCATTTAAAAAAAGTTTTCTTACTACTGTGGCTTTAGATCTATTGCAAACTTTCTGTTTAAATTTGGAAACAACCCCCGTTTTTTTTTGGCCCAACCAAATTCTGGTAAGTAAATATTATACTATTATTGCGCCAACTGACCACTTTGTTTTCACTCAATGTAAATTTGTTATTTTCTTTCTTCATTTCTATGCCAAATTTCAATGAAAAGCAAACTTTTCACAGAAAAATTTGCTAAATTAAATAAGTTTGTTTATTTTGCTAAAATAATGGGGAAATTTTTCACAAAAGAACTTTAAATAAATGTTGTACGGCTGGTTGTTAAAATAGTTGTTCCCTTGAGTAAAACAACAAAAATAATTTTCGTTTTGTTTGCTGCTGCTGCTGCTGCTCTACTATACACCAGTGAGCGCTTTATTTATTGAACACCAGCAGCATTACTCTCCAGTGCTGGTAACTGAAATTCCCCAATGTACAAGAAACTTTGAACTTAAACTCAAAAGCATGGTATTGCATAAAAAAAAAGTATTCTATTACGCACTTAAAAAAAAAATGGGAATTTCTTGTTAAGTTTGCAAAATTTAAATAAGTAGTTTTGTTTCTTTCAATTGTTGTAGTTACAGCATATTGTTGCGCTATGCTTCATTTCTACTCTCTGTGGAGAGACTCTACAAATGTACGTAATAATTTATGAACTACTTTACTGTGGCAAAATCTTAATATTAAGGTAATAAGTTAAAAAACTTTTTTAGTGGCTTAATAGTGAAAACTTTTTAAGAGCTGTGGCTTTAGGTTAGCTCAATTTACTATTATTTGTAGATGAAATTCAGCAAATGGTGTAAAAGTTGTAAAACATTAATGTGCTGTGCTGCAAGTTGTGTATTAATATTATTAAAAAAGATTTTGGAAAAATGTCATGAAACTGTGACTTTTTTTTTTTTTTTTTTTGGTTTGCTTAAGTGGATTTAAAATTTACCCAAATATATTGCTTTAAAACTATGCTGGAAATATAATTTTTCGCTAATAGAAGTTTTTGTTTAGTTTTCGAGATTTTGAGGATCAGAAAATTTAAATAAATTTGGTTCTTTGCTGCTAATTTGGACATGCCAACGAGTTGATGATATTCCACAAGAAAATATCCAAAGGTTTGACTTTTGGCAAATTTTTTTTATAGTTTCGTTTGAAAAAAGGGCAATGCCACGCCTCCCATATGAAAGAAAAATAAGTTCATCAAATCTAATCAATTATTTGAAGCAGATGAATGAGGATTGGTATATACAACCGTGGACAACTAATTAGAAACAGTTTGTTCTCTTGGCTTTTATTACATTTAAAAAAAAATTTTTTTTTTGTTGTTGTTATTATACATGTGCCTTTTTGCGGTATATGTGTTTTGGTTGTTGGTTTTATTGAAGAAGTGACCTTTGGCTATTGTAAAAATTAAGAGAAGTCCATAATTTGGATGGGCATCTAATTAGAAACAATAAGTTGCGTTCAAGTCAGTAGCAAATTTTTGAACCTTGAATTGATTTAACTGGCAAATTATTGATCCGACAAAAACCTCAGTTGTCGAGAAGCTCATTTACTGGGTTTTAGATACTCTTGAAATGGAAAAACCATGAAGTTGTGACCGAGCAACCCGAACACCTCAAAATGTCATACCTAGCAACTGTCACCCATTTTGGTTGCTCAGTTAAGAAAGTTTATGGTGCTAAGTATTAAATACTTCAAAACTTTTAAAACGAGAAAAAACGTGCCCAGAAAAAAACGGCTCTTTGAAAAAACTGAAAGAACGGAAGCAAACCCCAAAATAACCTCTAGGACGATGCAACGCTTGTGGAAGGTTTTAAACATAGTTTGGCTTAGAAAAAAAACGAAATGCTGCGACTGCTATGTAACATTTGACAGAGATGAATGAAACATGGTACATACATACTTATATTAAAATTATGTTCAAAAGTAAGTTTTTATTGAAAATGGGATGTGCCACGCCTCATATATGAGGAAAAGCCAAAAATGTTCATATCGTCTCATACATATTTAAATTTTTTATTTTATTTTCAAAATGGACTTTAAGTTTAAATTGTTAAATTTCAAAAATTAAGCGGTTCATTTGTCTTCATTTTAATAAACTACACTCTTCCGTGCTCGATCATTGGCATGTAAACTTATAAGTCCCTCTGCCTGTCCCCCAATGATGCCATCGACCTCTACTTTCCAAATTTCCTTGTAAAGGGAATTTGACAAAATTAAGCAAATCGTGACACCAACCAGTATCAAAAACGTCTAGTCTTTTATAAAGTTAAAAAGCATCAATCTAAAATCTTTGTAATTCAAAATTACTCAAAATTCATGTTGTCGTGATGAAACACAAAATACTATTATCATTTTCACATAAGCTATGTTGTTGCTATAAACATTATGAAATAAAAAATGTTTTTACGAGCACAAACTCGTCATTGCCAGCTATGTTCTTATGTTGCAATTCTCAATGTCAACAATCAAAAACAATTGAAAACAACAGACAAGCGATTTTAAGCGCCCTGTCATGATACTCAACACTTTCGTACACACGAATTGAGATTTTCAGTTGGTGCCTTTGGGAAATGTTGGCAACACATTTTCTTCCGCTGACTGACGTTTTATCTCTAACAATCAAATACTTATTGTCGCTGTGATGAAAATACGAAAACATTTTGTTATGATTTGCTGAAGACAATGAAAATGTCTTGTCTTGAATATGGTACTAAAACACGTTGCGTAGATGGAATGAGTTTAACACTTTGACAACAAAACTGTTTGTATTATTGGCTTATGTATTGCTTTAAATGATTTAACATACACAAAAATATCATTGTCAACACTTATCTTATCACTTGTGATATTTGCTTTGCTCTTTTTTAGTATTCAACAAATATGTTGAAATGATTTTCGCATGAATTTTTTATTGTAATGACATGAAAATAAAATAAAAAAGAAAATCACAAAATTCAATTTTTAACACAACTCACTTGGGATGCACACGACACGTGGAGTGTATTAAATTATAAGTGTTATTGTTATAAAAATAAAAGAAAATTGATTTTGCTTTTTTGAAATAAGAAAAAAAAAGTCACAAATACTGCAATGAGTTATCGTAATGTAGGGCAAATAATTCTTTAAGTCGCAGAAAATTTTCTTAGAGTAAAAACATTGAACTAATTTGATAAAAAAAGTGCTAAAAGCACATTTTTTTTTTTTAAAGAAAAATAAATAAGTTAGTCGTGCCATTTTCTTTTGCCTTTAAGCTTCTTTGCATCAACTCTTTTTTGTATGAGTGATTTTTTAAAAGTTTTTTTTCTCTGTTTTATTTCTTGCAGGTTATTTTCCTCTTGGCTCTGAGCATTGCCTAACGTGGATTTGCTTGGATGTGCTTTTTTGTACCGCAAGCATCATGCATTTGTGCACCATTTCAGTGGATCGATATCTTTCACTACGTTATCCAATGCGTTTTGGACGTAACAAAACTCGTCGAAGAGTTACATTGAAAATCGTTTTTGTTTGGTTGCTATCGATAGCGATGAGTTTGCCGCTAAGTTTAATGTACTCAAAGGTAAGTTGGGGCAATTGGTTTGGCGTAATATACTTTTGCATGTGATTTTATGTTCACTGTTTTTACTTTTGAAAGATCAAAAAGCGATATTTAATTCGCTTTTTTAAATTAATTTTTTCTTGCTAAGTATTTCCAAAAAATTTTTTGGAAACCGCCTTGGCCCAGATGGCAGAAAGGGGCATACTTCCATTTAATGAACGGCCTACCGGCATGCGTCTTAACGAATAGTATGCGGCTTCTCCTCTGCTTAACTGTCACGAATGGCTTCTTGCGTGAAATTCGTCCATGGAGTCCAGCCTCAACCAATCCACGAGGGACTGTTCGTTTTGATATTTGTGAATCGTATTGATCAATTATTTCGCGTTAGACGTCTGCAGCAGTCTTATGAGGTTCCAATTTTGCATTGCGCACAATCTTGCGATCCTTGTACCCAGAAGTCTTACGAGGTTCCTTTTTCCTTGGGACATTTTTTGCTGTGTAATACATATCGAAATGATCAAGAGCACTGAATACCATCTTTTTGGAGCAATTTAGATGTGTTGCCATTACCTGATATCTCATGGCAATTGATTTACACATGTCCGGTGTACAACTTTCGAACACTACCCATAATTAAGGATATGCTAATAAGCAAATTTGATAAAAAATTGTTCCTACAAGCAATGACAATATCACAATATCGTTTCTAGGACCTTTTATCAAGTTTTTTTTTTTTGTTTTTTGCAAATTATTTTTTTGTTTCCAATTAGTTGACTCAGTCAAACCTGAGGTTTGAGCAGAAAATCTCTCATAAAACTTTTTTATGATATGAGTTTAAACTGAATTATGCTATTTTTGTTAAGTTTATATGTCCCGCAATTATGTTATGTATAAATTTTCTAGTACACAAAGAAAAATAAATGAGAAAAACTAACAATAACACAACGAATCATTTCGTTTCCAATTAGTTCTCAACAGCTGTATTTTTGTTATAACAATTTACATATACATATTTTAATTATTTAACTTAATTTTTGATTTAGTAAATATTCTTTTAAATAAATTATTTATAATTTTCCATTATTATTTGTGCAACTCAAAAAATATTTTCATGCACGAGAGCCACAGTCTGTTGCAACAGCAATAGTGGAGAAAACCATTCAGTAAATTCCTATTAAGTTATTTATTGCATACTTTTGTGCACTTTGACATTGACTTATTATTTATTTTCGTCGAATTTTAGTCGTTGCACAAATTGTAGTTATTCTTGCTGAATAACAACATGTGCAGTTGAGGGCATATCATTCAGATAAAAATTATCATTTTCCAAATGGCTAAAGACGTTGTTAGTTTATTGTTAAAAAAAAAAACTTTACACTTAGAAAAAATAAACTTTCGTTAGAAAAAATACTTCAAAGTGACATAAAAATTAAATCAAAAAAAGAAAAATCGGAAATATTTTAGCTAAAGTATCGAAAACTTTATATTTTTATTTTACTACGTCTCAAAAGTCAACACATCCGTTTTTGATTCCATTCATTTTCTTTTCTATTTTACACTCACTTTAATTCCATAATTTCTTTTTATTCGTTTTTGTATTTATCTGCCTGCCAGGCAATTGTTATCCGCTTATTTGCCTACTCACTTTACATGCCGCCATCTCTTTCGCACTTGTACAACATATGAGTGTATAACTGCATGATGTTTATCGTTGTTATTCACTTTACGTGTGTGTTTTTTGAATTTTTTTTTTCTTTTTCTTCCTTTTTCTTTGTCACTGTAGGATCATGCGTCTGTGCTAGTGAATGGCACCTGCCAGATACCGGATCCTGTTTACAAATTGGTTGGCTCAATTGTTTGTTTTTACATACCACTCGGCGTCATGCTGCTCACATATTGTCTAACTGTGCGTTTGTTGGCTCGTCAAAGGCAAAATCTCGGCGGCACAAATCAAACTGCAACACCCGGCTGGGCCAGCGGTTGGCTGGGGCAGACGCCGGCATTGGGTGAGTAAAAAAAAAATACATACATTTGAATTTGTTACAATCTTAAGTTGACAAAAGATTGAATGAAAGCTGCATAAGGAAATGTTTCTTTTATTACTTAATTAAATGGTATCGATTTATACACGCAATGACGAAATTTCTTTTGAAGTATATAGCTTTTAATTTAATTAATATTAATATTTATTATTGTATAAAAATTTTTGAAATTAAAAATTCAATGTTAAACATGTCGTGTGTGCAACATTTAATTAGCTTGATAGCGTGGTTTCAAAGCTTTCTCATTCAAATGCTGACGAATCGAATGTGTTGCCAGTTAGTGATAATATGTGAAGATCAATATGGTTAAATTCATTTTACACGTTACCAAAATCAAAGTTTAATCAATGGCCGCAGATAAACTTTTGTAAAAAATTATGAATTCTATTCGCAAATACTTTATCTTGAAACTGCATCAATCCTTTAAGTCACGAGTACCAAAATTACGTTGTGCATTGCAAAATCAAACTACATACCAGGTTTTGATATGCTGTTTACTGCTTCTAGATTGCACAAAATATCACTGCTATAAAGCTCAGCGCAATAAAAACCTCAGCTCTTTGTGCGCTGCGGCTCCCTTTTTTCTCGCTCTCTCACTTACTGACAACGCCTTTCAACATGCGTTTGGCTTATGGTTGTCGTGTTTATTATGCACCAAGTTAACATGACTGTGTACAGCAGTCAAACAGGCATAAACCAAACGCACCACTACCACCATACCTGCAACCGCAGAGTTGCAATGTGTGCCAAATACCGACAGTCAGCCAGCCAGCAGCTTAAGCGTTGTGTGTTAAATCTATTTTGATGTTGCTACCATATCAGTATGTAGTTGTTGATGCAGCGTGATTTTTTTTTTGAAGTACGCTTGTTAGCTATACGATTTTAATATTGCAGCTTTTCATGCATTATTTAGCTTATATTAAACATGTACGTGTGGCATTTTTGAATAGAGCTTAAGTGCAAGAGTTTATTTGGGATTTTTGGGGATTTGCACAAAAACATGAAATTTTATGGTCAATTTTTTATTGCATTACTATGAATAGATTTTGCATTAAAATATTTGAAGTAAGCATATATTATTATCAACACTTTGGTTATCATGACGTATGATAAACATTTAATATTTACAAAGTATGGAAGTCATTTGGCTTATGTTAATAGTTTACGTTACATATAACTTAAGATCGATGGAACTTGGTATTTTCACGTATAAAGCGTCAGTATTTATTATGAGTTACGCTATCATAAAATGGAGATAGCATTTTTGGCCGCGTCATAGAAAAATTGCGAGGCAAGGTACAAAATATTTAATTATCATTCAACACCAAAAATGTTTTCAAAAATTTTAATACTGAACAAATGCATATAATATAGAAGTTCTCTACAGCCAACACATATGACATATTAAAATTACCACTATTAACTAAAAATCTTTTTTTTCTCAATTTTCTTAGAGCGTCGCTGCACTTGGCGTCGCCTGCTGAAAACAAGTCAAAATACCACTTCATCCGTAACGCATCCACACTCAGCCAATTCAACAGATACTGAACTTTCAACACTTGACAATCATGAACTCTGGTTGCCTGATTCAAGGTTGGTAACGCAAAACTACAAAAAAAGAGATAACAAATTCAAGGAATTTGCACTTTTTCAATTTCCTTTCAATTAAAATGGGTTTTTTTTCACAAACTTTCAATGCTTATACTCTTCTCTATTAGCATACCGGAACCAACACCGATAACCATGACCGCATTGCATCAGTTTGGTGCTGAAATGTTAAAACTTTCACGTGGCTTAGAGTCCGTGGCATCTTCCTCAACAACGGGTTCACCAACAAAATCTGATTTTTCCTCATCAAATCACATGCAATTTCCATGCAGTCCAAGTCAACAAAAACACCTGCAGCTACAACATTCACATTATCATCACCATCATCATCATCATCATCAGCATATGCATTATCAGAAACAACAACAACACCAACAGCAGCAAACGCAACAGCAATTTCATCAAAAAAGGACGGAGCCTGTAATAACATCATCGGTGAATTTGTTAAGTTCGTCAAGTTCAAGCAGAAATCGTGAAACGCTGGAACGGTAAGTCAAGGAATCCAAATATATGTTATTTTCTATAGCATGGCGGCTTAAGGGATCTTCGTTGTTGGATGTTATCATAAAATGTTGCTGGCAAAAGTTTATATTTATGCGTTACTTGCAGTGAGAAATATTTAATTAAAAAGATGCCTTTTTATTTATGGTGCATCAAATTTTCATTTAAAATATGGGGTGGTGCAATGTGGTTTGAGTTTTTGTATAATCTTTTTATATCACAGTAAATTAAATGATGAATTTGATTGGCATAATCGTGAGGCTAACATATCACAAAGGTGGGACATTTACTTGTACTTTTTTCAACACGGTAAGTTTTTTCGTTTTAAAAAGAAACAGTGACATAAAATTCCAAAAATTGTTAATCAATGTTCTTTTGTGTAACGTTCAATATTAAATTCCATAAGTCTTATTTATAAAATTAAAAAAAAAAACACAAAGAAATTTAAGGAAATAAAATATTTATAAAAAAATTAACCCATTAAGTTCATTTGATGCCACCCTGTTTAAGTAACTGCTGCATTATGACACAATTCTTGAAGCTCTTATTTGTGTTAACGCGTCCTTTGTTAAGTGACAACTATCTTCTAAGTACCCGCATTTGTGTGACAGAAAATGAAACTTAAACTTTTCAAGATAATGAAACGAAAGTTAGTGCAGCTTACATCCTGCGTTTAGAATGTAGTTTCTGTTTATATAAAATTTCTTAAATACTGCAAGTGAAACTTTCAGAAAAATTAAAAGCAAAATACTTTGACAAAGAATAGCGCAAGCACACATCATATTTGCTTTGTTTTGCTACATATTTCAGTAAATAAAGACACATAGTTCTCAAATCTAAGGGAAGTCATAAAACAAAGTTAGAGAAAAATCTCAAAATAAAATAGAAAATCATTAACTTTCAAATAAATTATTTCTTAAATCTAAACGGATTCAATCATATTAAATTTTGAAATTTTTATTCAACTTAAGAAGGATTGATATTATTGCTTGAAACCGTTGACACATAATTTTATTGATGAATTGGTCATTGAATTTTATTTGTGCTGTGTAAAACTATTCAAAAAGTTTTTGATATCTAATATTTTAACCACAAAAAAAAAATTTGTATAGTTTCTTTTTTTAATGCAAGATTTTTGCGAATTAAAACAAATATTCCAAGGCAAATAGCTAAAACATTAAACAAAAGAAATGTATAGCATAGAAAAGTTATTGCTCAGTAGTGATATATTTTTGCTACAACGTGGTAAAAATTATGAGCAATGAGCCCAAAAATATTTAAGTCGACAAGGAGTTGCAAAATACATACAATAAATAGATCCTTTTATAAGCGAACACATGACAAAAGAAGGCAGAGAATTTGTGTTCCAATAAAAAATCTCATATTATAGGAATCACTTTCAACAAAAGTAACATTTTATTAGAAAAATGATTTTTGACGAAAATAACATTTGATTAAAATTGCATGATAGAATTTAAAACATGAACATTTTATTAGAAAAATCGCTTTTGACGAAAATAGCATATGAAATCGCATGATACAATAATATCATGAGATTAAAATTGCATGTAACAATAATGTCATGAGATTAAAATCTCAAGTTAGTAAAATTTTAACCATGTGATCCTATAATCTTACAAATGTACATAAATAAAAATAACTACTTTTATTTCAAGAATATTGGAACTGTACCAATACAAATCATCTTAAAGAAAATATTTTGACCGCAAGCGCAGTTTTTCAAATGATACAAAATTCAAAAAAACTCAAATGACTACTAGCGGAAACACCTATTCCCATTCGCATATATATGGGGGAAAAAACCCAAAATAGCTGACTTTTTAAAACCAATAGTTGTTACTGCAATTGCCATCCTTTAATTCAAGTTAATTTTTATACCTCTATGGGGAACAAAATTTTGCTACCAAACTTCATAAAAAAAACCTTGAAAAATTAAACACAACTCGAAAATAAAAGAAAAATATAGCGGTTGACCAACATCCGGTTGCTTGAAAATTGTTAACAATGTTGTAAAATAAAGGAAATGAAGTTGTATGTTTATGATTTAGGAGCACAAAAGCGAAAAATTTTAGTATCTTTTATGGAAAAATTTGAGGATGAATAAAGCAGCAAAAGCTATGAAAAAGAAATACGAAAAAAAAGCTTAACAAAGAGAAATACAACACAGTATTGTAGTGGCAAGCAAATGCGGAAAGTCAACTTCATCATCAGCGCCATCATTTGAATGGCTTTTGAATTTGTGTCCAACAAACAAATAGTTATTCCATATTGAAAAGACGATGACGTTTTATAAAAGCTATGGATTATCTGTACATTCTTACGCTCAATTTGAATGCTTAAATGATTTGCTCTCAATTCATGCAATAAAGCAGTGTACGTAAAAGATGACAATAAAATCTCTTGTAATAAAAAATCTTTGCAACATACGTATACGTATTTTAAGATGAAAATGTCACGCATTGAAAATCTCAGGAAAAAAATATCTGAGATTATAAATTTTTGATTTAGATAAGTTTCGATCTTATGTACTAAATGACTGACAAGCGATATTAATTATATGAAAAAAATTTTTCAACATAAATCTCAAGAGACAAAAATACTATGCAATAAAATGCCCAAAAAAGGAATCTCCAATGCAACTTTACTTCTTACAATTTTAAAATGTTGTTCGGTTATTAAGTAATTTGCCGAAATTTCGTGTGTTGGAGAATCCTGAGTTATGCGTTCGTATATTTAGTATAGGGGTTGACAAAAAAAAATCAGTAGAGGAACCAAGAAGTAATACAGTATATACCAAGAAGAACAGCAGTTGCTATAAAAATATTATGCGATAAAAATGTCATAAGTCACATAAACTATCAGGCAGTGAAGACCTTGTAAATGAAAAACAGTTTGCGATTTGTTAACTTACTCATTATAAAGTTCGATTCAAATCATCTGTAATGTCATGAGAGTATTGATGATATTTTATGCTTAAGATTTTTGATTGCCTACAAATAATGTCATAAGTTTTGTGCTGCATTGTCAATTTCAATACATAAAATAATTTCTTGCTATGTCAATCTCATGCGACAAAAATAGCCACATGTGATAAAAATGTTGGAAAGATTATCTTGATCTCCTCGTTTTAAAATTTTTTATTTTAATTGCATATCAGCAGCTATGATTTTTGTCACAAGCAAATTTTTATTGCAAGCAATTTTTAACTTTAACCTTATTAAATTTTGTTTTGATTCATTAAAAATGGGTTTCAGATATTTGAATGTAAAAAACAAAACTTGTTTAGTGAACTTTAGATACCTACGAGATTATTATTTCATGAGAATTAAATTTTTAAAAAATGTTATGTGACATTTATAAAATGAGACGAAATAATTTTTACTAAAATCTTATTAAAATTGTTTAAGTAAGTAAATATAAAATTGATAATTTTTTTTTTTTTTTGATTTAACGTATTTACAAATTTCTGCATGACCAGATTTATATTTCATTTCATTTAAATCATATTAATTTGTCTAAATCTTATCGAATTGAATGTGTTAATATTGTTTCCATTGCACAAAATATGATCAAACGATACTAAAAAAATACACAATTTTCTCAAGAAATTCATGACTGATTCCAACTGGCAAATTTTTACTAATAGTGTGTGTACAACGAATCAAAGACAAATTGTCTGCAAATTATTTGCCATTAATTTTCATCAAATACTCAGAGATTGCACAAAAAAATCATTAACAAATACTCAAACCAAACAAAGCGCGCGATTATAAGGCATTTTGTTGTGGCAACAAATAACACAGCAAGGACTATGGTATTAAATTTCGTCTGTGTATGGTCAAATGATTTGTAAACTTAATAACTTATATATGAGACATATGATATCTTATCTCTTAGTTATTATATTTTCTTTTTTATTTTTTCTATTGAATTATAGAAGACTTTAAAAATGTTGTCATGAGCACTTTAAGATAGGAAAAAAAATATGTACCATTGAAAGTTTTCCATAAGTCATAAGTAGACTACAATCATGCTCTTTTGAATAAAAACTAATATTTAATACAAAATTTGTTTCTCATACGTCATGTTCAAAGGTAAACGATACTTTAACTCAGCTCCGATTTAATTTACTTCAAAAACTTTAATAGAGTTTTATGCAGCTTTCAAAACAACATAATTATATAAAAAACTAACGATGGCCGCCTTAAGGATTTAGCTCAAATCAAACATCAAGTAGAGTGAAAATCATTTTAAAAGATTTCATTAAGATTTTTACGATTAAATCAAGCTATGTGGTTTTACTTAGTTTTGCTAAACACTTGAAAGCATAAATTCTTTTGAAAATAAATTTTTCTTAAAGTTTTCTTCCCGATAAAAGAAAATTGCTTGATAAGTTCTCTTTAGAAACTTTAAGCAATTCAAGTTGCTAATGACTTATTGAATCTTATCGTCACGTTAAAAAAACTACATCAACGATTTTAATTTCCTTTTCAACTTTTCAAATAGATCATTATGATGGCAAGTATTTTTCATTCTAGGTAACGTTGGTGCTTCAATCTCCTATTTTTTATTTACTTGCAATGCTCATAATAGCTCAACATCCTTTTTCTGCTGATTGTTCTGCTATTTGTTTCCTTTGCTCTTTCAACCGCTTTTGCTATAGCTTGAAAGTCAAGTTCATTTCTTATAAATTTCGCATCATCAGGAGAAAAAAAAATTGATGCCTTTCGATTGCGCTCGATTTCGTATGAATTGATTTTTTGCTTTCTGTTCAATTTGACTTTCATTTACGTAGTTTCGCCATTCATTTGATTTTGTTTACTTGTGTTGGTTGGATGGTAACTTTTCTCTTATATTCTTCGCATTCAATTTACTTTGTAATTCGCTTTTACTTCCTTCCCATTTTTGAGATAAAAATCACAAAATAGTTCAAAAATTTAGCAGTCAGCAATATTTAAAAGCATTACAATAACAAGTGCTATGGCAGAGTTTTACTATCTAAAAGGATTCAGTTTGGCATAGTAGAAACGGTGAGGAAAACGACAAAAAGTAAAGAAAAAATAAAAGCATATGACGCCGGGCTATAGAGACATCATTTGTGAGCGGAAAAAATAAGCATTTCCAAATTGACTTTACTCAGCAGCAGAAATATAAAATTCATCGAGTATTTGATAATATCGCTTTAACTGCATTGCATATTTTAAGGCGCTTAGCCTGTGTGCCCATTGCGCAGTACTTGTCATTGCTTGGAGTTGGTTTTTTTAAATAACTAAAAGAAATGGTGATTTTCGATACAAGTTTTGTATTGATTGCATGAAGATTGGGAAGCGTATAAAGAATTGTCTTAACCTTTTGGCGTCAGAAAACTTAAATAAAGTAGATTACGTAGAAATGTTTAGATATGTAGCCACGCTGCTTACAAAATGTGTTCATTCTCACTTCAAGCCATTATTTTGAAAACTACCATCTCCCAAGATAAATCTCAATAAATTTGAAGTGCCGGTAAAAAGTGAAAATATAATATTACCAGTGCACAAAATTGAAAGTCCATCATACGTCACGATATCCAAAACTTTGCTGAGATCATTAATTCATAGCTGATACAATCTATGAATCAATTTATGGTATTATTTAGTATCATTTTTAAAAATATTTAGTTGCTTCGCAGTTT
Source organism: Tricholauxania praeusta (assembly GCA_949775025.1). Classification (NCBI taxonomy): domain Eukaryota; kingdom Metazoa; phylum Arthropoda; class Insecta; order Diptera; family Lauxaniidae; genus Tricholauxania; species Tricholauxania praeusta. The sequence continues at coordinate 159,100,542 of OX459029.1, forward strand.
GTACACAAAAAGTTTATTTTTTGTGGACATAGTTCTTGAAAATTAAATCGTAGAGTTTTTGGGCAAACTAAAATCGCACATGTTTTCGTATTGTATTTTTACTTAAGTTAAAATAACATAAGACATTAACATAGAATTTCAAAATAACAACAAGACCCCAACATGATATAACTTTTATTTATTTGAATATTGAATTTTTCTCTCATAGCATGTAGATGATTAATTAAGATTTATAATTTTCATAGAGAAAATTATTAAAAATTATTCATACGTCACGATAATTAATGCATATTTATAATCGGTAATTCGATTTTGATGCAACTTTGAATACAAGTAGAAATAAAATGTCGTTCTATAGTTAGTACTTTAGGGTTGCGTATAAAATGATTGATGGCCGCTTTTAATTTCATCGCATGCTTTGATATAATAAGAAGTGCTTTTCTTGAGAAACTAGAGTTAATTATGGCTGAGGCGATAACATCTAGAAGTCGTGACCATTAAAAAAGTATTAAAAATATTAAATGTTCGTAAGTCATCAAAGATTAGGCTGTAAAGAACATTACAGACATTAGTCAGGGATGATGAATTAACGTGATTTTTCAATCCATAACAATTCAGACAATGTACCTTCCGATAAATTACAAACTTATAACAGCACGAAAGAGCTAAAATTAAAGGATATTGGTCACTAGCCTTGAAACAACTTTGATCGATTTCAAGACCTCAGCAACCGACTTCTCGGCTGAGTTTTCTCCGGCCTTACTCAAGTCAAATTGAGTCATCTCTCCATATTTTTTATTTTAAATATTTAGGAGAAAGGGACTCGCTGCTATTTGTGGCCAGGCTAAAGATCACACTTCTAAAAATATTATGTGATCATGTCATATGATTGGCACGTTATATAAATTTTAGCTTTTCATTGAAAGGATTTTATTCTACCAAAATAAAATAAATGAAAATTTTAGGCCGATATCTGAAACTTAAAAGAACTTCAAGTATTTTATGTAAGATACATGAGCGAAAAAAAAAATAATTTTAAATTTTTTCAATATAGTTTTGAGTGTGATGCATGATTTTGATATTCGAAAAAAAAAAAATATTATTTTACCCCACTCTCAAGCTCATTACTGGCTCTCGTTTGGTTAATAATATCAGCAAAACTTTCTTTTATTTAATTTTGCTTTGGAACTAAATTGGCTGCTTTTTTGCGGCAATTTACTATAATTTTATTTTATATTCAACAGAAAAAAAATATATATATTAAATTACATATTCTTGAATATCCTTCAAAGAACAAAACCCTTGAATATTTATTGGCAGAACGAAATAATAATAAAAGTGAAGCACCTGAAGAAAAAAAAATACAAATAACAGATAATGCAAAGAAAAGTCGTCGTCGTTGTGTTCAAAAGAAAAACTTTTTCTTTATCAAGTTCAATATGTTTTGCCATTCAAAGGTTTCGAAAGTTAAATTTGTGTCAGTATTATTGTGCATAGGTATAAGTATACATGCACACATAAACATACAAGCTTTTACTTTCCGAGTGTATGTGTTAATTTGTATATGCGGTAAAGTTTTTCTTTTGACACTTCAAGAAGTTTTCCTCTTTTACTTTTATTTTTGTGCATTGTATGGAAGAAAAAAACTAAATGTGCGCTTTATAGCGTTTTATGGTTTCGCTTATGAGAAAAATATAATAAGTGAATGCTTAAGGAGTTGAAGCAAGAAAGAAGTGGTGCAAGGAATAGTAAAAGTCACCAAGCGTTAACAGCACACAACAGCATGCTATTATAATATTAAATTGTCACTGATGAGTAGTAAATTGTTACTTTTTATGATAGGAAAGTGTTTCATGTATATTAACTTTTAGTAAAGAGAGTCAGCTTTATCTGACACAAGGGGTTTTTCAATAAATTTTTTAGTTTTCATGTGAATAAAAATGTTATATCTAAGTTTCTCAATGGAAAGTTAGAAGGACAAAACATTTATGAATATGTAGTTAGTTTTGAATGTTGTGCTTTTATTTTTGAGCGGCCACAAATTAAATTACATATTTTTGTTAAGCTTGAAGAAATGTAAGAAAGTGCCACAGATATTGCTTCAAAATTGCATCAAACTCGAAAAATTATAATGCAATATAAAAAACAAATAGTTAAATGTAGCGCATACGACATGTTGAGCTTTTAACATTAAAAATATTGGCATAACATCCTTTTAAGTACTTAAAGTTTAGTATTTTATTTTAAATTTCAAACGTTACCTTCAAAAGATTTAATATCTTTAGATATATCTTATTACAGCATAACAAAACAAAAGCTTAACTTGTGCTGAGTAGTTGCTTAAGTTTCAAGAATTTCAGATATTTAAATTCTTACCCATGCAGATACAACCTATTTTGTTGAGCTGTCGACTTAGTGACCCTCTCCTGCTACCCTAATTAAATGTTAATTGTTTCTTTGTGTTAACTATGGCGTACGCACCCCAGCTGACGGTGGTTTATTTTCATTGTTTTCGTACTTTTGTCTAACCTTTTATTGAAAGATTTTTTTTTTCATCTCTTTTTCATTGGGAATTTTGGCTATTGTGTTTAATTGTGCAACAATTTGGCAAAGGCAGGAAGTGGAATAAAATAATACAATGGATTTTCTTCCTTTTTTTTTGCGAAAAAAGGACAAATGCACACTTGTGCCATAACTTTGTTTCTGCTAGTTGTTCAAGTACGTGAACATGAATTGTTTTCTTGAAGTGCTTTCGAGGAACTCATTTAAAATAATAGAAAAAATATTGTCCAACAAAAAAAGGTGCATGTCTTTAAGTGGGTACTAAATTTGCATTTTCTGACAATATCTACAAAAATGGGGTAAAAATGAACTTAAAAGGACTTTATGAGCAAGACTATGCTAAATAAAATCAACTTAGTTTGCTTAAAGGAGCATAATTTTTTTTTTTAAGTAAACATTTTAGCTTTGCGCATTATTTAATGTAAAAATTTGACTTTATCGATTTTAAACAGAAATAAAAAAAAACTGTTATGCAAAATATCTTAAATGTATCCGTAAAAAGAAAAGAAAAAATAAAAAAATATAGCTTTCAAAATGCATACGTAGCACATATTGTAATCAGTAATACATCACCGCTGATTTAAATGACATATAGCTCATTTAACCCTTGGCAGCTAACCTTCGTCATTTTGACGAGCATCATTTGAATATTTCGCTGGTATTATCAGGCGAATAAAATTGTTTCTTGGTAATGAAAAAATTATGAAAACTACCATCGTCGCATACCAGACTTTTTATAGCGAGATATATTATGTCAAACACTTTTAAAAAAACACCCAACAATGTAAACTATTTTCTCAATCAAAATTTTCTTTCTCTATCCTTGCAGTTCCCTTTCACCACCTTCGATATCACAACGATTGATGTCGTACAAGAAACGACGACGCGCTTCAACAGCAGCAGCTCAGATGGCAACACGTGATGATGACGATCAACCACCCGATGAAACGTTGATGCCACAAAAGCGAAATCGTTTCAATAGCCTGCCCAAAAATGCGCTGCTCTTTCTCTCCCGGCAGTCAAGTCGCAGCTCAAAGACGGACGATGAGTTGAACAACAGTTGCGCAACAACACCAACAAAAGGTGGACACTCAGAGAATGCAGTAGATGATGCAAATCGACAACAGTGCCATGCAGGCGAGAATAAACATGACGGCAATGAAGATGCCGACTATTTACAATTGCCGCCAGTATGCACCTGTCCCTATTTTGGTGATCGTCCATTGCAGAATTGTGTCAAGCCCGCTGAGGTTAAAATCATCTCAACCAGTTTTAAACTTTGTACAACAACATCACCTAGCGAAACAGACCTGCTGGCCAGTGTCACAACAGCGGCGGCTGCAACAGTCACCACCACCACCACAATTCTGAGTCCATCGCACCTGAACAACAACAATTCAAATATTGCACATTCCACTGCTGATGCGACAACAACATATTTAGCAGCACCTGGCACTCCATGTCCGGGTCGACGAAAGCTGAGCATTTCAAAAACCGCAAGTGTTGTAACTTGGGACTCTGGTGGACATCGACGTCGTGGCTCAAGTTTTGGTGGTGTGCGCACTTCACTTGTACCAACAACACCAACCAAAAGTTTAATAGGCATGCCAACATCATCATCGGCAACGCCGCTGCGACGCTCTGCTACGCTGCGCAGTCATAACAATATGAACTATCATCATGGCGCTGGCGCTGGTAGCTTACTCGATGTTGGCTCTAACTCAGGCAGCCTGGTGCTGTCGAAGTCAAAGTCACGCTCATCACAACAATCTTCACCATGCCTGCTGCAACGAAATCAAACGGTGCGATCGCATCATTCACGCAACTCTAGCGTGATATCGCGTAACTCATCACGTCATGGACGCATCATACGACTGGAACAGAAAGCAACCAAAGTGCTGGGTGTGGTCTTTTTTACCTTTGTGATACTCTGGTCACCGTTTTTTGTGCTCAATTTGCTGCCGACGGTGTGTGGCGATTGTGAGGAGAGAATCGATCATTGGGTTTTCGAAGTTGTAACGTGGCTGGGCTACGCTAGTTCAATGGTGAATCCAATTTTCTACACCATCTTTAATAAAGTTTTTCGACAGGCATTCAAGAAGGTGCTGCTATGTCGTTACTCGGCAACATCAACTTGGCGACCCAACAGGTAGCAGCTATCAGTTGGCGGAGGTAAAGGAGCGGTGGCATGTGGTGGGGAAAAGGGGGCGACACCAATGGGAAAACAACTGCAGGTGCAATTGGTGGTGGAGAGTACGTGCGGGATAGCGACAACAAATAGTATTAAGCAGGGTAGTGGTAGTAGCAAAGCACCGCGGCTGATAGGGGTATTAAAGCGTAGACGCTCAAGTCGTGGCTGTAGCAGAAGTAGATGAATGGAACAAGTTGATGGTTGTGATCTGCCGAGTGGACCAAAAGAAACGATAGTGTAAAGCAGAGAATTTTTGATAAGACCATGTAGAGATTAAAGGACGGATATTGTGGTAAACATGTTTTTTTGTATTAAGAAAAAATTCATTTATAATTTTGTGAATATTTTGTGAGTAGTAAGGTACACTTGGGCAGAAAATAGATACTTTTTAAAATTGGCGGGTAATTTCATCCACAAAAATTCAAATTGATTATGGTATTCACTCAAAGAAGCTATGACTTACGAAAAAATTTTTCAACATTTTTCAGCTCCTTCGCGTTTGAAATTATAAATAGACCCTTAAATGATAAAAGTCGGGAATCGCGGCACACCTTTCTTTATGGTAATGAAAAGTTCTTTAAAAAAACTTGACACAAATTTATTGACTTATTTAGAAAACTTAGGCTACGAAATACAATTGATGGCTAATCTGATACGCAAATAGCAACAACATTCAAATTTGTTGCAAATTGACCAATGATGAACTCTTGGAACTTAGCGCAGCCAGAAATAAAATTAACTATTTTTAAAAAGCACACTTCGTTTTTTAAAAGTGCATCTCAAACCTTAGTTAAATTCGCATCGACAGCTACAAATAATTAGAAAAATGTCAAAATTTATTCTTAATTGATGAATAAATGTTTAGCATACGTCATGTTAAATAATTTGCGATTTTTTTTAGCAAAACTTTTATAAAAGAGAAATTGGCCGTTTTTTCGTTAATGCAGGAATTATGGTACACATTTTTTTTAAGCATGAACTGTTACGCAATTTCAAACCTTTTCTCCTAGAATTACTCATATTTGATGAGTAATCTGCCACATTCAAAAGGCAAAAAGCTGCATTATTTCAAATTAAGCAGAAATTTCATTCAAGCGCCTATAAAGTAGCTACATATGTAGATAGTAAGGTTTGTAATGATGTTGCTCTTTTATTTGGACGCAGCCACTAATAAAATTTTAAATTTTTGCTTAAATTGCTAGAGCTTACATAATGCTTTTTACATTTCAGCTCAAAGTTGCATCGAATTAGGCAAAAAAAAAATTGTTAAACATTGATATGAATTGTAAAGTTAATATTATTCATACGTCATGCTGTTCATATTACTCCTTTTGCAATAAGCTTTTTATTCATTTATTTCTCCCCTTTTCACAACAATAACGTGTAATTTTGTGCTACTTTATCAAACTATGGCTGTGAAATAGTAAACAATAGTAAAAGCGTTTAATTTAAAAAATTTTTCTAATGCTGAAATATTTAAATTTGGAAATATATCGACAGAGAAATGATAAGCTGTGCATTACGTAGCACAATATTTTATTTGTGTTTTTTTTAATAAGTTTATGGTCTATTTTCAAAAAATTCTATTTATACTGAAATAAAAATGTTTGATTTTAAAATAATGAGTAATTAGTTTAGTTCCATTTTATGGCAAAAATTTTTATATTTATTTATAAAATCGGTTTTCACTCATGCATTTGTTTCACACCATTAAAACACAAATATTTTCCCACCACTTTCCGTAGAACTGACTCGCACCTACGTGCGAGTATATTTCGGTACACTACTCTCCTCTTATGCTTTGCTATTTTAGTAATTTTACGAAAATATTTCAAAAGCCCCAAGGTTTCAGAAAAACTTTACGCTTCAGATTTGTTGAGGTTTTGTATTCCGTTTAAAATCTAAAACATAGTTTGTAAATATTTGCAATATACATACATACGTAAATGTACATGTGAATGAGTGTGCATGTATACGGGATTTCTTTATGTGTATATACAATATTTGTATGTGGCGTGTTTTTGGTCTAAGGCGTTTAATAGACTTTAATTCCCTTTAACCCTTTTTTAATTGAATTTGACAACATAACCCTACGAAGTAACTATTTTGCTATGCCAAGCAGCCGCAAAATATGTGACGAATTAATTTTGTTGATTGCTATGGCAGCAGACGAAGTCGTAGAAAGGAGTAGTTGCTAGTATGAAGGTCATATTGTTGATTTTGTATCACAGCAACTTTAAGTTCTTTGTTGTGTAGCAAATTTCTTAAATTCCTTACGACTTTTGGAAAATTAAAAAAAAATATGGGAGAGACCTTCCACTTTTATATTACATAGATATAATATACATTTTGATTTCAGAGTTTGTATTGCTGTTGTTCTTTTATTTGTGCGCAGCCACTATTAAAATTACACATTTTTGTTACAGTTACTAAAGTTTACAAAATGTTCTTAACATTTCGGCTCATAGTTTCATCTGACTAAACAAAAGTAACTTAAGCAAATTGGTACTTATGGCTGACTAAATATTGATCATACGTCTTGTTGCGCATAATGTTCTTTGTAGTATTAAAATTTAAGCAACTTATTAAAAACTACTTATTTTAAGTAACATTTACTCAACTAAGCGCACCAACATTGCGAGAAAAAACAGTACATTTTTAGCTTTTTTTAAACTGAAGTTAAATAAAAAATATTTAAACAGCCATTAAGTAAATTAAATATTTTATGTAAAGAAAAATATAACCCAAAGACAACACAATGTTTAAATAAAACAAAAAAATTCCCCGCTTTACTCTTCGCGCAAAAGTCAGACAACATCACCACCAGGGAGCAAAATAAATCGAAAACAAGCCAAAGGCTGCGAGTTGCCAGCTGCCGGTACGGCATGCAAATACGGCATTTTATAGTTGGAAGTACATAAAACATCCGGTATGGCTCTTATATTTGCACAAATACTATATTCTTAGAGAGCAAATGAAGTTGTGAAACAAAATATATTAAAGGTGGAAGTGAGTAGACTAGAAAAGCAACTTTCCTTTGGTCAAACGTAAAGAAATGTGGAAACTTTTAAGCATTGAGACTGCAAAAATTATGCAATATTTTTTTTATTTCAAACATTTGGCAAATTTTTTTAAATTTTTTTTAGCGCTGAAATTTACAAATCAATTTTTGTTACTTTTCGGAGGATTTGGTAAAAGAAAATCATGCTTGACTTCTAAAAAATATTTTTAATTGCAATACTGTTATTGACTGAGATGTCGCAGTTTAAAATTAACTTTGATTTTGTAACCATGACGTATGAGTAACTTTTAATTCAATGCAAAATTTTAAGGTGAATACATTTTTCCGTTTGATTTTTTTTATTCTATGTTAACCAAAAATTTCCGTTTTGATTGTAATTTCTTAAGAATTTTAAGTCGTAAGCCTACTGCTTAAGCACACATACATAGCTAACAGAAAAACAGCATTGTATGTGGCATATGGATAAAAAAACAAAACGAAAACCCTAAAATACAGTCGTACAAAAAACAATAAAGTACACTTATACAACAAATGCAGTAAGTTTTTCAGTGAAAGAGAAAAATCGATAATTGGGCAAATGTTTTACGACTTAAGCTTTCAAGAGCAACTCTTTGTTTGTACAATGTTATGTATGATTTTCATTTCAATTCAATTTTATTGCATATTTTCTGTTGTTGACTTAGTTATAATTGCAATTGGTTTGAATATTATTTAACGTTTTTTTCATATGGTTAAAAACAATTTCATTCAATTTTTAATTGGCTACAAAATAAATGCAAATGCACTTTGTAGAAATAAAGAATTTTATAAATATTTAATTTTCAGTTGCTGCCACCAAATTCATTTCAAAACTTTTCAACTTAAAATTTCATAGTACTTGATCTAAGCAAATATTTAACCCTGCAGCATTATATATAAAACACAAATAAGTACAATGTATCGCTGTGCATATAAGCAAATCAGCTGAAATGTTCGTTACCAAATTGAAAACAACAGCAATAGCCACAACAAAACGATATCCATGCAAATTTCACTGATGTCCTTCAGACTTGTAGTATTTTATTGATTTTCATTGAACTTATTTTTATATGCTCGCATATCGTGTACGGCAATATTTCATTTGAGTTTATTTTTTGTCGAATAATATCCAATGACATATAAGATTTGTAGTAAATGTGTTGTTTAGCAATAGCTGATTTAGTATATTTTCAATAATTTAGTTATTCTTGGATTCTTAAATGCCATAAAATTAAACTGAAATAAAAATCTTAAATTAACAAAAAAGCAGTAAAAGTTTTCAATTAATAATTTATCGAAAATAATTCCAATATTTTACTGCAGAGTACTTCGAAGTGAACAGAAGCTATCAGAAAAATTAATTCTAATTTAATTATCTTAGTTCAAAGTTGAACTTCGATTTTGTCAAACATGTCGTGTGAGTAACATTTAATTCAGTATAACTAAGTAAAGTAAAAGTTTTGAAACCACATGAAGGAGTCAAATGGGGATTAAATTATTTGAGAACGAGAGCTTAGGCAGCTGCTAAAAATCGTCACCTTACAGATTTTCAGATGCTAAATTTTCGGTTATTTTGATAACGCCGAGCTAAATTTTGCACGTAAGCTTAATTATGAGCCATATATTATTTATGATTTGTTCAGGCTGGTAACACAAGGAGAACAGCTTGAAATAATTACAATACAAATTTTCTTTTAAAATAATATTTTTTTTTTTTTTGCAATAATTTTTTTTGAAAATTCCAAATTTTGTGCGTAAAAAAAAAACTCAGAACAATTTTCTGTATTATTGAAAGAAAAAAAAGTTATGAGTAATAGAAAAAAATGTTGCCCAAATTTTTCAATTCAAATATCTCAAAAACTATAAAAAATTTAGAATTGTATTTTGGCATACTTAATAAGCACCAAACACTCTCTCGATTCTTACAACTTGAGAAAAATCCCAGACCACACATATTGATTTCAAATGAAATGCCCCATATGCTATTCCCTGTAATTTTCAGATGACGTCTGAGCCTATGTCCAGGAATCAAGACACAGTTTCTTTAGTTTTGATATGAAATGCCAAATGTGAATGTTTTTTCTTAGTCTAGCATTCATTTCTTATAATTTTATAAAAATTATTTTTTTTATAAAAATCATTTTTTTTAAATTTATAAAAATTATTTTTTTTTAAATTTATATAAATATTTTTCTAATTTAAAATATTTTTATTTTTACTGCATAGATTTCATTTATTTTTGCAAATTCTTTTAAAACTCTTTCGCAAAAAAATCCTCTGTACAATGTAGAAAACTATTTATCTCCTTTCAATTGATATCTCCTAACAATTGAAAAATGCACTTCTAACAAAGTTTTCAGTTTACAATTCAAAGCTAATAAAATTTTAATTTTGTAAATATTGTTATCAATGCTGTAGTTTTAAGCATATTGAAGCTCAATTCTATGGAGAATATGAATGAAGTTAAAGTTCAATTAAATGTAATTAAAATTACCTTGTATCCACAACACAAGTCTTAGCAAAGCTTTCATCCCTAGCTCTGCTGTGCCTGCTAGCCATTATAGTAGTGTCCGTGCACTCATACACTTTTAATGGAATCTACAACTACTGCTACGTTTTAACAATGTAAACAGAATAACGTAATAACATTCTATTTTATTTTCAATTAACGTAAGCGTTAAGGTAATGTTTTACGTTTTAACAATTTTAACTTAATTGAAATTGCCAATTTGGGAGATGATGCTTAAGCTCTTCCACTTTTCTTGAAACCCTTTCGCTTTTTCTCACTTAAGAAAATAAATTATGGAATAAAGAGAGTTACGGAAAATAAAATCGTATACCTTTCAATAAGCATTCAAAACTTGCATTGAAAGTTTTAAGAAAAAAGAAATTCGTTTAACTAGTTTTCTTGAGGAAGTTTTGCATAATGGTTCAAAAACTCCCGGGAATTTTGGTGGGATGGCATCACCACTCTCAAATCGATATAATTTTTCGGAAGTGGCAACTTTTTAAAGAGGAATGTCAAATTTTGATGAGATTTCATTCAGTAGTTTTGAAGTTATCGCTGTATGAGCGACGCTTCTTTTAGTATTTCGAAAACAATGGAAAAAAATTAGTTTTGCATTTTGATGAAACATTGCTTTGTGATCGGAAAAAACGAGAAGCAAACATTGGAATGGATCCAAAAACATCATAGCATATCTACTTTGTAAGCAACTGTTTACAAAATTTTTACCAAATTTAAAATGGGTCGTACGAGCACCAGTGATGCACCACGTTCGGGCCGGCCAAATGTGACTACCACTTCAGAAAACATCAAGAAAATTCATCTGATCGTTTTGAAAGATCGCAAAGTGTAAGTGAGGGAGCTAGTAGACATAATGAAGTTGTCGATCAGCAGTATTTTCAATATTTTGCATGAGCATTTTGAAATGAAGAAGCTGCGCACGATGAGTGCCCCGTTTGGTGACAATTGATCAAAAGCAGCATCGTGTCGGTGGCCAATTCGGAGGCCAATTTGAAGCTGTTTTGGCGTATATCGAAAGAGTTTTTGCATCGATTCGTAACAACGGACGAAACATGGATCCACCGCTACACACCGGAGTCCAATAAACAGTCGCCAACATGGTTAGAACCGGGTGAGAGTCATTTGAAGCGCCCAAAAACGCAAACGACGGCTGGAAAGGTGAAAGACAGCATATTTTGGGATGCACATGGCATAATTCTCATCGAATATCTTGAGAAAGGCAGAACCATCATGGGCGACCATATTACGTAGCTTTATTGGACCGTTTGAACAAAAAACAAAAAAAAGTGCTGTTTCACCACAATGCACCGGCTCATTCAGCACTCAATTCATGGCAAAATTAAATGAACTGCAATACGAATTGCTGTCCCACCCACCGTATTCTGCAGACTTGGCCCCCATCGACTATTATCTGTTTCCAAACTTGAAAAGATGGCTCAAGGGAAAGAGATATTACTCAAATGAGGAGGTCGAGGTAGAAACTAATGCCTATTTTGAGATCCTTGACATCGACTTCCAAAAAAATAGGTATCGGCATGTTAGAGGATCGTTGGATGAAGTGTATCTCCCTCGAAGGGAACTATGTTGAAGAATAAAATCGATTTTTATCAAGAAGTTGGCGTTTTCATCATTTTTCCCGAGACTTTTTGAACCATGTAGTATATTATTATCTTAAACCCTATTCTAAAAAAAGGCAAAAAAATAAAAAACCTTCACAATATGTTCAAAATAAACACCCTAAAATATATGTATATGAATGTGTAAGCCTCAAAAATTTTTCAAATTCTTTAAATGAATTTTCTTTCACTCTTCTTTCTGAAGCTGAATTGCAGACGAAGCTATCAATTGATTTCGATAGGTAAAACTTTTTTATAGCGCTCACATTAAGTTTTGCAGCTGCAACTATTGCAGTTTTTCAATGTCAGATACTTAAAATATAGCATGGTTTTTATTGAGCTTCAATTCACGTAAGAAAAAATGTCTATTAAATTCTTGACATAAATTTAATTCAGAACTGTTTGCTCTTTATACTTGAAGTTCATGCATTTTATGGAAATTGCTCATAAAAATATTTTGTATGTGGATTAAAAAAATCACACTTTGCGAAGTAATATTTAGCCTAATATTATACCATATTAGTTTTTTCAGTTAAAAAGTTTCTTTTTATAGCTAAACTGCAAAACCACTTTTTTGATTTAGGAAAAACAATATTAACAAATATAAATCGAAAGCGACGTGCCAGCAAATCTTCGCCATAAAATAAGCAATATCATAAGCTAAAAAACTTAAAAATCTTCGATAAATTTCGACATTGAATTTTTCTCAAGTCAAAGAGTTATGTAAAGCTAAACGTGTCAGCCAGATTTATTACATCATTTTCTCAAAATTCAGCAAAATTATATACAAAAATTATTTTTCAACTCCTTGCTAAGCAAGCCAGACAAACGAACTGTCAAAAGTGCAAATTTTGTAATAAACTCATCAAATTATTTAGCAACATATTGAGATGCAACAATGTCAGCACCGAGCAACTCTGATACTTTTGAAAGTATTAGAAAAGCTCAAGGGAGTTTGAGACAGCAAAAAAAAAAAAAGAATTTCTACTACAAAGGAAAAACAGTATCCTACCTATAGAAGTTGCTTAAAAGTTTGACACAAACTGTCATAAGCACACCACATACATAAAAGTCTGTTACTACCACTAAGCTCTGAACGACACAGCTTTGGGCGGTAGAACGATGATGATGATGACGCTTTAAAAATTTTACTTTTTTTTCAGAGTAGGGTAGCAGTCAGATAAAAGAGTTAAGGCCAAGAAAAACATGTCGTCTAGTCAGTTGAGATTGCTACTAAGTCTTATGCTGGGATGGCAGAAAAAAAAACTGAAAAGTTAGAAACTAATTTTAGCAGCACATCATATCGCTGTTAGAATTAAAGTTTCATTACGAGTTTTTTTTTCTCTCTTGCTACTTAGTAGCAATATTTTATGTGTCCCAGCCGTCAGAGATAAAAGGAGAGCGAGAAAGGAAAAAAGCATGCTTTATACCTTCTATGTAAATATAAGCAAAAAGGTTATGAAAAATATAGTTAAAATCTGATTTTTAAGAGCCTTTTTAACTATCATAACTACGAGTATTAAATTCGTACGCAGAATAATGACTTAGTTATATGTATCGAGATTTAGTTATTTTTAACAAATGATCCATTTCATATGAGAAAAATAAATATTTGTTATATGTTTACTTGCCACATCTTCCACAGCAATGAATAATATTATTAGATAATTTTATATTTGGCAATAATTACCAAATTATATATTGACTCAAATAAATATTTCTGTGATGCAAGCATACGCTTGTTCATAGCTAACAAATTAAGTTTACGTAAACGTTTATCAAAAATTTTATGTTTTTTTAACAAACAAATAATTTAGAAGAGGTCCTTGAAAAGTTGAAAACATAAATTGAAATTTCTAATACAGATGATACTTAGACTATTTAATCACTAAAATAAAAAATTTAATGTTCTTTAAAGTTTTCATATTAAGTTTGAAGCATATTTTCAATTGAATGCTTGTGTTTTTGCACCAAACTTTTCAATTTAAATGACATCAACTTTTTTCCCCCGCATATAATGAAACTTAAAAGAGCAATAAACTTTTGTGTTTAACATAAGTTTTCTGTTGTTAAACAAAAATAAAATGAAGTCCATTAAAATTGGAACGAAAAAATTTTAGGCAAAAGTTGAAAAGAAAAATACTAAGTATCAGGTATTTAAATTTAAACTTGCGTATAAATAACATTTAACTTTGGTAGCAGACAGTTTGATATGCCGCTATTTGAAGTTAAAATAAATTGAATTTTTTTTTTTTTAATAAAATTATGTTTAAAAAAAAACATTTTCAAACTTACGCAAATGTAAAATATTGAATTAAATGTATGACAAAGCATTTGAAAATTGCAAAGAAGACAAATGTGTTCTTTTTTTATATAAAAAAGGTCTTTAAAAATTTGAAAAATCGTTTGCTGTTTAAACGACAGATTTCAGTTTAACACATAAATATATTTGGTACGGACAGAAATTGGCCATTTAACTTAATTATTGATCTATTTTTGAATTTTAATTTTTTCATAGACCTAGTCTTCACTATCCTTAGCTAAAGATGGTCATTGATGAAAGGATTGATATGTATGTTAAATTCATAACATAACTATATGCCTATCATTTTAAGTGATCTGCAGTAAAATCATCTGCTACTACTATCATGCTATAATTTCATTAGATGCTTAGGGCCTAAACAATTCTTTTTATAGCTATTTGGATCCATTGTTCGTTCTCTTATGATACGCCAGTTTGTACCGATTTTTGAAACTTTTTACTATTTAATATCACGATGTGCTGGATAATCCTTTGCATTAATTAATTTTGCTGTGAGTACCATCAAAGTGCTGATCGACAGCGTATTTTCTGGATGTATTGCTTATTCATTCTCAGCGTATATCTCAGTTGAAATAGGAATAAAATTGGTAGGCAAAGAAAAATCGTACGGGGTCACCAAATTTTTAGTTGCTATTTTGAAGAAGGAATTCACAAGAGTTCGCATTCAAGTTGCTTGTGAGAGACTTTGGTAACATTTTTGCAAATTAATGTAGCTATCAGCAATATTTTTATTTTAGCTGTCGAATAAGAATTATTTACAGTTTTTTTATATGAGAGAAACTTGAACAGAAGCTTACAAATAAAAGTAATTGAATTGTCAAATTAAACTTATGGCACTGGTCAGCAATTTATGAATTTTAAAAAATTACAAATTTAAAAAATCGTCTTTGTGATAGAAAAGAATTATCAAGGACCTAATTTTATAAGGGCTACTTTTTTAATTTAATTAATATCTTCTATGCTTTTAATTGTAGAAAAATTATTTCTTTAAATTATTTTTCTGATTTTATTGCGAATTTTATATTAAAGGTATATTCCGTAAAAGGAAATTCCTGTTTTTATATGCCAATATCTCGAGAACTCAGTGTAGGTCTCATTGGCCAATATTTGAGCATTTGAGCTTAAAAAACTTTAGTTTCAAACTTGTGAACGGCGCAGATTGAGGTTCATTTTCATACAATTAACATTGTATTAATTAACGTTTTTATTTTAATGTGAATAGTCGGTGGAAAAACTCCGATTTTTAGACATTATCATAAAAATCTCATGGGACAAACATATCTTTAAAAATATTTAATTCAATTTAGTACTCAAGATTTTTTTTGTAAGAAATTTAAATATTTTCAAAATGCTGTTATCAAACATTAAAAACAAAATTATTTTCACTAGCTATTCAAGTTTAAGTAAAATTATCATTTTTTTATGTTCATTGTATAGAATAAAATGTTTGCGCCGTTCACAAGACTGATAAAGGAAAACGTTTTTTAAGTTCAATGCTAAAACATTTGCTGTTGGGAAAAACACCTAATTGCGCATGTGTTTTAAAAATTCTCAAAGTATAAATACAAACTCATAAAAATTTAAATGCTTACTAAAAATTGCATACAAGCGCTCTTTCAATTCATATTGTAAGTTAAAAATCTCTTGAGGAAAACACTTTGTGTTTTAAAAATATAAAGAGATAAAGAGCGATGGGCTGAATGTTTCTCGGGATAAAATTTTAGGCGATACAAATCATATGAAATAAAATTTGGTGCTATCAGTTTTGTAAGACAAAAATGCCATAATTAATAACATTACGGCATGAAAATTCCTATAAAAATTTCGTAAGACTTACGTTAACAACTTAATTTTTTTTCTCTTTTCATTTATGCTAAGGAGATTTTCAGAAATCTTTTGAAACTCTCAATTCAATTATTTTCAAACAGGCCAATATAATTTTAAAATGGCAAAATGTGTACTATAAACCAGGGACCCAAAATAACTATTATTTTCTTTTTTCAGATTGAAAAAATTGCCCAATTTTAATACTTATTTTTAAAAATTGGTTTATAACTATTATGAATAAGAGATATTTTATTAGTTGTCAATAACTATTATTTTTCAATGGATTTTTTTTACGTTGAGTCATAACTATTATGCATAAGAGATATTTTATTAGTTGTCAATAACTATTATTTTTCAATGGATTTTTTTTACGTTGAGTCGTAACTATTATGCATAAGAGATATTTTATTAGTTGTCAATAACTATTATTTTTCAATGGATTTTTTTTACGTTGAGTCATAACTATTATGCATAAGAGATATTTTATTAGTTGTCAATAACTATTATTTTTCAATGGATTTTTTTTACGTTGAGTCATAACTATTATGCATAAGAGATATTTTATTAGTTGTCAATAACTATTAATTTGGAAAAAATATTTTTTTACGTTGTTTTGAAAAAAGTGTTCAACAGATTTTCATTTTTGTGAATCTTTTTGCACCAATCGATGGAGAGGTGGTTTTTATGACATCACCAGAGGTGGTCATCGGTTCGAAAATGTACGCGATTTTCACTCATTTTTGAAGTTTTTTTTGCTTCAATCAATGAAAAGAGGTCTAAAAAGGATATTTGCCATCACTAGAAGTGGTACTGATCCTTAAAAGCTCTCTATTTAGGTCCATTTTCGAATTTTTTTTTGCAAAAAATCGATGGAAAGAGGTTGACAATGGGCTTTGGCCATCACCAGAGTTGGTCCCAACTAAAGAAGTGGTCGATTTTGGTCCGTTTTGAAAAAAAAATTTTGTACCAATCGTTGGAAAGAGGTCGAAGTCGAAAAAAAAGGTACCAAAAAGTGCCCGATTTTGGTCCATTTTCGAAATTTTGTTTGCACCAATCTTTGGAAAGAGGCCGAAAATAGATTTTGGTCATCATCAAAGGTGGTTTCGAGTCCCAAAATGTGCCCGATTTTGGTCCATTTTCGAAATTTTGTTTGCACCAATCTTTGGAAAGAGCTCGAAGTCGAAAAAAAAGGTACCAAAAAGTGCCCGATTTTGGTCCATTTTCGAAATTTTGCTTGCACCAATCTTTGGAAAGAGGTTGAAGTCGTAAAAAAAGGTACCAAAAAGTGCCCGATTTTGGTCCATTTTCGAAATTTTGCTTGCACCAATCTTTGGAAAGAGGTTGAAGTCGTAAAAAAAGGTACCAAAAAGTGCCCGATTTTGGTCCATTTTCGAAATTTTGCTTGCACCAATCTTTGGAAAGAGGTTGAAGTCGTAAAAAAAGGTACCAAAAAGTGCCCGATCTTGGTCCATTTTCGAAATTTTGTTTGCACCAATCTTTGGAAAGAGGCCGAAAATAGATTTTGGTCATCATCAAAGGTGGTTCCGAGTCCCAAAATGTGCCCGATTTTGATCCATTTTCGAAATTTTGTTTGCACCAGTCGTTAAATAGAGGTCGAATATGAATTTTGGACCTCATTTGAGGCGGCTCCGGACCCTGGAAAGGACCGTTTTTGACCCATTTTCGAAAAAAAACTTCTTTTTTCTGTAATAAATGGGAAAAGGTCGAAAATGGATTTTGGACATCACTTAGAGTGGCTTCTGAGTCCGGCCCCGAGAAAGAACCATTTTTGACCCATTTTCGTAAAAATTTTTTTTTTCTGTAATTAATGTGAAAACGTCGAATATAAATATTTGACATCATTTAGGGTGGCTCCGGGCCCTGGAAAGGACCGCTTTCGATAATTTTGGTAGTTTTCAAGTTCCGGAGCTACTCTAAAATATATCCAAAACGCATTTTCAGCCTTTCATAATCGATTGGAGCAATAAAAAATTTTAGGGTGGTTCATAAAACATTTTTTTTTTTTGGTCCAATGCATAGATAAAGCTCGAAAATGACTATTGTCGACATTTCCCTATCGATTCGAACAAAAAAAAAATTTTTTATGAACCACCCTAAAATTTTTTATTGCTCCAATCGATTATGAAAGGTTGAAAATGCGTTTTGGATATATTTTAGAGTAGCTCCGGAACTTGAAAACTACCAAAATTATCGAAAGCGGTCCTTTCCAGGGCCCGGAGCCACCCTAAATGATGTCAAATATTTATATTCGACGTTTTCACATTAATTACAGAAAAAAAAAATTTTTACGAAAATGGGTCAAAAACGGTTCTTTCTCGGGGCCGGACTCAGAAGCCACTCTAAGTGATGTCCAAAATCCATTTTCGACCTTTTCCCATTTATTACAGAAAAAAGAAGTTTTTTTTCGAAAATGGGTCAAAAACGGTCCTTTCCAGGGTCCGGAGCCGCCTCAAATGAGGTCCAAAATTCATATTCGACCTCTATTTAACGACTGGTGCAAACAAAATTTCGAAAATGGATCAAAATCGGGCACATTTTGGGACTCGGAACCACCTTTGATGATGACCAAAATCTATTTTCGGCCTCTTTCCAAAGATTGGTGCAAACAAAATTTCGAAAATGGACCAAAATCGGGCACTTTTTGGTACCTTTTTTTACGACTTCAACCTCTTTCCAAAGATTGGTGCAAGCAAAATTTCGAAAATGGACCAAAATCGGGCACTTTTTGGTACCTTTTTTTACGACTTCAACCTCTTTCCAAAGATTGGTGCAAGCAAAATTTCGAAAATGGACCAAAATCGGGCACTTTTTGGTACCTTTTTTTTTCGACTTCGAGCTCTTTCCAAAGATTGGTGCAAACAAAATTTCGAAAATGGACCAAAATCGGGCACATTTTGGGACTCGAAACCACCTTTGATGATGACCAAAATCTATTTTCGGCCTCTTTCCAAAGATTGGTGCAAACAAAATTTCGAAAATGGACCAAAATCGGGCACTTTTTGGTACCTTTTTTTTCGACTTCGACCTCTTTCCAACGATTGGTACAAAATTTTTTTTTCAAAACGGACCAAAATCGACCACTTTTTTAGTTGGGACCAACTCTGGTGATGGCCAAAGCCCATTGTCAACCTCTCTCCATCGATTTTTTGCAAAAAAAATTTCGAAAATGGACCTAAATCGAGCACTTTCAAGGATCGGTTCCACTTCTAGTGATGGCCAATATCCTTTTTAGACCTCTTTTCATTGATTGAAGCAAAAAAAACTTCAAAAATGAGTCAAAATCGCGTACATTTTCGAACCGATGACCACCTCTGGTGATGTCATAAAAACCACCTCCCCATCGATTGGTGCAAAAAGATTCACAAAAATGAAAATCTGTTGAACACTTTTTTCAAAACAACGTAAAAAAATATTTTTTCCAAATTAATAGTTATTGACAACTAATAAAATATCTCTTATGCATAATAGTTATGACTCAACGTAAAAAAAATCCATTGAAAAATAATAGTTATTGACAACTAATAAAATATCTCTTATGCATAATAGTTATGACTCAACGCAAAAAAAATCCATTGAAAAATAATAGTTATTGACAACTAATAAAATATCTCTTATGCATAATAGTTATGACTCAACGTAAAAAAAATCCATTGAAAAATAATAGTTATTGACAACTAATAAAATATCTCTTATTCATAATAGTTATGACTCAACGTAAAAAAGAATCCATTGAAAAATAATAGTTATTGACAACTAATAAAATATCTCTTATTCATAATAGTTATAAACCAATTTTTTGACATAAATCTTATAATAGTTATGTCCCTGCTATAAACAAATAATTCGAATATCCAAAGAGTTCATCACTTACATTTCACCGAAAATTAAGAATATTAATTAAAATAAAAAACTTTCAAGTAAAAAATTTCTGCCCGCGGTAAGGTTAGATAAAACACTCGGTTAAGATGACAATTTTCATCAAAACTTAAGTCACACATGAGATTATTGTAAACCATCTTTATAACTTCATTAACCACCTAGGGAGTCACTTTGAAAGATCATAAGCTCATATATAAATTAAATACGCTCTTGAGCGATATCTTAATGAGAGTCACGAGTCAGCTGCGCTACTTTGCCACAGGTATTGTAAAATTTTATACAGTTTAAACTAAATAAACTAAATGGTATATAGCGTTTTTAAAACACAAAATAACAGAAAAAATTGAAAAAAGGGGAGATTTAACAAAACGCTTTTAAAAGAGTAGTAGTATTAAAAAAGTTTATTAAGACTTGAAAAAAAAAAAAATGGAAACGGAAAATAATAAATCGAATTATGTTTCATTTATAATAATAAAGAAATAATTCACTAAAGAAAATTCTAACAAATATTCTGCAGAACTTAAGCTCTAAGCTATGTTCTAAACATATAAAAAATTGTATAAATAAGCTAAGTTGGTACAAAAAAGGAAAATTAGTCATAAGTACACTGTCAAAATTTTAGCTTTCTACTGCAAGACGAAAGTGGTGCTCAAAGCGTTCAAAACTACAATATATTTGTAGAGAACTTAGTTGTTATATAATACTGAAATCTTATTATATATAAAGTGGTCATCATAAACGGAGTTTTCCTTGCACAGTTTTCAGTGGAGTCAAAAATGTCGTCTAGTATTGGAAGCTGAAATAGTGGAAAATTAATACCTATCTACATATAATAGCAAATTTAACGTTGTATCTTTCTCTTACGGAAAACATTTTTTTGTATGAAAGCTTGAGACACGCTAATATAGGTACGTAAGTATTTGTAAATAAAATTTGTAAAAATATTTAATGTAAATAAAATTTAATTCAACCCGTATATAATTATATATGTACATAAATGTTGCTCCAAAAATGAGCTCAAATATCTAATAGTAAATAAGTGAAAAACTTTGAATTCTAACAATGTATTGCGTAGCATTCGAAATAAGAAATCAGTAGATTGTAAATGAAATATATACTTGATAACGTAAGAATATCGATGCTAGAAGGTATCTCATACAAATTATTACTTTTAGTTAATACTAGTAACATTTATTGTTTTATTAAATAAAATTTATTTAAAAAATAAAGTATTTTAGTGTATTCAATTAAATTAAAGTTGAATTATTTATTTTTGTTAAAAATAAAAATACAGAAAATTAATAAAAAAACTTCTTAATATTTTGAATAATTGCGTTTCTTCGTTTACTTAACGTTAAAATGAGTAAAAAAACATGGCAAGTATGCGATAAGAAAAAAAAAAAATATTTTAACTACTTTTTTTAAATTTATTTTCTTCTTATTTTCAATTTTTATTACTTCAATAATTCAAAGCCTGAAGTTTTAAAATTTAATTAACATGTCGTATGAGCAACTTATTAAATGTTACTCATGCGTAACGTGACGAACAGGAAAATTTTAGAACAAAATCAAAAAAGATTAGCAAGAAACATATTGATGAAGAAGAAAATAAAAGGTCATTTATATAAACCAGGCGTGGCCAGACTTTTTTAATGAAGAAAAGTGTGTATTTATAATATATTCATAAAAATTAATAAATTTAATATTTGTTTTTATAAGTTGAGGCACAGCCATTGCATGTTGACAGCAGGCTGGTCATACGTTGACACATAAGTGTTTAATGCAAAAAGTAGACACATTTTGAAATGTTCATCTGTGTGCTGCGGAACAACCACATTCTGAAGCCATTTTGGGTTCAATAATTGCTCCAATTGATTGCAAAAATTTCGAAGTTTCTACAAGTTATTCGTTATATTTTATTGTTTCCTCGTGAATTCATTTAACAAATCATAAGTCATTTAACAAATCATAAGTCATTTAACAAATCATAAGTCAAAAAGGTAAACGTAAAGCAAAGGCAAATTAAAAATATACATATTACAAGACTTTTGAGATAAAGCAACATTAAATTGTTTAACAAAACATTTACATGACCTGCAGCTACAAAAGTGTTGCAGCCGCTCTCAGCAAAGTTAGTAATATTTAATTTTACGGTATGACAACTTCATTTAGACTCATTTTCGCGTAAATTACCCCATCAGAAGAACAAAAAGTAAACATTTATAAAAAGAAGTATTAAGGTTAAACGCCCTTAGAAAAAAAAAACCAAAAAAATGGCGGTAAAAAAAAAGGATTCACTTAATGCTTACGGCTGCGGAAATTTCTTTATTACTTGGAAAGAAATAAAATTAAGTGAAAAATAAACAGCTTGCGTTTAAAAGAAAATTTATATATTTTTTACCTAAAACGTGTTAATGAGCATGAGAAAAAATTCAAGTTGAAAAAGAATATTTGATTTTATAGCTTCTTTTTCTTGTTTCAACATTTCTGCCGTTCTGAAGAATTTCCTGAAAAGCAAAAACTGTGCAAAGGGTTGGAAACATTAAAAAAAGGAGCTTAACACACATATTTTAAATAATTTCAGCACGCACTGAAATTAAGAAGTTATAAAAAATTTATTTTATTATTGAAATTTGGTTTTTTTATTTTACGTTTTACAACAAATGCAATGTACACAAGAGTCTTTGCTTATTAATTTTCTATTAAAAGATTTCTTATTTTTGCTAATAATTTTGAAACAAAATATTTCGATAACCCTCAAAATTGGCACGCAAAACAAAATAATTAAACCTAAGAAAAACAATAAGAAAAAAATTCCAAGATCCAGTGATCTTTTCCAATGACAACCAACGTAATATGTATTTCATAAGGATTTGGATCCAATATGGATCGATTGTTTGATTCCATAAAATGATTAAGGTTTCGCAATGGAGTAACATATTTTCAAGCTGCGTAGCTACACACCCGCTTGTGAAATCATAACTCATTTTGTGTGGAAAGTTGCTTTATTTTGTATAGTACTTTTCTAGTATTCGCTGTGATTTTATAACTTGTTATTCATAAAGCGGAAAAAGTGCGTATTTTACACAAGTTACTTGTGATATAATTTAATGAAACTATAAGAAAAAAAGTCATGCTTTGTAACATATTCAATTAAAGAAAATCGTGTATCCTTCTTTTTATTGCAATACCCGAACATTTTCACAGTAGTAAAAGATATACGTGCAAAACAAAAATAAAGTGTTATCTGCTTTTAGGCGTTTATTTTATAGCTCATCTTGATCGTACTTTTATTATCTTGCCTTTTTTAGTTTTTATTTCTTTCATTTTTATCCAATAACTTTTGCAAAAGTGTCAAAAATGAGAAAGCCTGCGCAATAACCTAAAAATATGCAAGCAATTTTTTTAAGTTAGTTAAGTTTTTATTCAATTTTACATAAATGTAATCTCTACTTACCGAACGCAAACGTTCCACATCCATTGCATAAAATTTTCCGGCTGTCATTTTAACCGCACGTCTGCTGTTGATTAGAAAAATCATTATGTCCTGGCGTATGCATGGTGCATTACGCCACCATTCGGCACGCCATAGTGCTTCACCACCACGTAAGCTATGACTACGTATTAATTCACCAAAGTACGTAAAAATTACGAGTTCCATGGTAGTGAGAGCAACATATTGTATTAAATTTATAATGCGCATTAGTGATCGTTCCCCCTAAAAGTATGCAGTAAACAGTTTTAATTTGCACACAATTGAATTTTAATTTTAAAAATTATGTAACTGATTTTTAACACAATTTTATCTGAATTTTTTAGTTTCATGTTGTCCTATCTCTATCTATTTCTTAAGGTTTAAGCTATCTTCATACCAAATTTAATCGAAATCGGTTGATTAGTTTGGCTGTGCAAACATTTTTTCTGGTTAGGGGCTTATCAGAGCCCATTAAAACAAATTACTTTTTCTCAGTATTCAATCTTTCTATGTACTAAATTTTGTAAAATCGACCAATAAGTTAAGCATTGAAAATGTATTTTTCTCTTAAGGGCGTGGCACCTCCTGCTATTATAGAAATATCTTTACTTAGAAATCGATCAATCTACATATCAAATTTTATCAAAATCGGTGTTGGGTTCAGCTGAGACAGTTTATTTTCCTGTCGCGAGCGGTACCACGCCTTCTAAGTCTTAAATACGCTTAATTATGATTCAGTCTATCTATATACCAAATTTCATCAAAATAAGTCTAGCTGTGGAAGCGCATCGTCTTTTTAATAGAGCGACTTATTTTACGGTAGATAGCCCGCCTGAATGTTTAATCTCTTATACTTAGCACGTTTTCAGTGGTTTCTTTGCATGGAATGTGGTGCGGGATAGAAAAAAATAACCTGGAATCTGACTATATATCACGCAAGTTCATTCCAAATTCGTTTGGCCATATATGATTGAGTAACAATCATCTAAACATCAAAGCTTTCGCCACAAGTGTAATTAATTTTTTAAAGATTCAACTTACTGCCACACCTACAAATACCAACAGGCACAATTGAAATGTTATTTGCAATGACTTGACCAAACAGTATGGACTAAACATCTCCTCCAATTGCTCACAAGCATCCAGTATGAAATGATGATGTTTAATGCATTCCACCAAAGCATTACGTAGTTCCCGTTCATAAAGCATATGCCTGACATTGCCACGAACTTTAGGCAAACTGCGATATATATCCAAGTCCGTTTTATGCTCGGCTGCATAAATATATTGATTGAGTTCATCTTCCATGTCCATGGGTAAGTCCTTTTGAATTTTACTACAAATTTAAGAAAATTTCACAAAAAAAAATCATAATTTTTTACCCACGAATCGCACTCACCGCATTTCACGCAAATCCTCACCGGACATAAGACGTGCATGAAAATGAAAATTTTTCAAACTACAAAAAAGTACATCGAATTGACCCAACATCACAATAAGCAGTGAGAAGTATAAAGCTGAACCGTTGCCAAAAACAGTGCCAACCATAATCTGAGCCAACAGCTGTAGAAAATAAATGATCTCAAAGACAATGGGTTGCTAATTGGAAAAAGAAATCCCACAAAAAATCGGTCAAACGTATGGAGCAAAAAACAAAAATCCCAGCTTACCATGACATCGAATGGGTACCAACAATTGAGCGGTAAATTGCGTGTCCACAGTAAAATAGGAGCTATTCCCCAAAGCACAACGCCCGATTGGCATGAAGACAACCAGATGATAGTCTGTTTTTTTGCGCTGATGTTGGCCGTGTTTGCGCTGACGAATGTTAAACCTGGAGGAGGACTAATTGAATCACAAAAACCGTTTGCAGCAAGTGTTTTTGCTGCGCATTTGCATATGCAGAAAGTTTTTGCAAATTCAATCAA
Organism: Tricholauxania praeusta; assembly: GCA_949775025.1. Classification (NCBI taxonomy): domain Eukaryota; kingdom Metazoa; phylum Arthropoda; class Insecta; order Diptera; family Lauxaniidae; genus Tricholauxania; species Tricholauxania praeusta. The sequence continues at coordinate 159,125,931 of OX459029.1, forward strand.
ATTCGATCAAATATATTAAAATTTAGATAAAATCACAACTTTAACTTTTATCAAATTTATTAAAAAACGTTGAGAAGGTCAAAAACTTTTGAAAAATTCGAAAAAAATTAAGAAGTTGAAGGAAATTTTATCAAATTCGATTAAATTTTATTAATAAAATTTTAAAAATAAAATCTCTCCGCTTCTCACCCGCCAACGAATGATGTCTATGCTCTCGATTGATATGTTCGACAAAACGTTCCAATTGCGATGAACGATGTAGCCAATAGCAACAGCCAAAACATGAAAATGAGTATATGATGACCATTGTCAGCGAATCGGTAATCTCTTCAAGCTGACCATTATAGAATTTATCATATGTGGTAACTGCAAAGCAAAATGCCATCTGAGCTGCGAGAATAATCCAAAAAGCGCAATAAATGCGCGCTAGCAGCCAGCCCAGCCACGCCAATGATTTTGGAAACCAACGATCCATTTTAAATGGAATTTGTGCCATACCTGTCATGTAAGCCATTGGTACTTTAAATATTGAATTAATACGTTTATGATCTTCTTTGGAGTAGAGTACATGCTCATTGCCCCCATGATATGCAGCGTTAGACATAGTGAAAGAAATTGGAAAAAAATTTAATCCAAACAAAATATTTCTTAGCAATATTAACACCAAGCTGGACAACACAAGAATGCGCTGTGAAAACAAAAACAACTGCAACTTATACGAGTGAACCATTATAAATTTTTAATGAAAATTTGTAAGTTCTAGTGTCACGCCCATTTCTTATTTTAGTCTAACGATTAAATAGTTGAGGAGTAACGAAACAAAAGTGGTTAATTGCCTTTTAAAAAGAAAAAAAAGATGATGCGCTTTGATTTGAGAAATCCTATTAAATGATAAGATAAGGACTCTGCTATCAAAAGCGATTAACTGCAAAATTAAACTTTTTCGAGAACGATCTAAGCCAACGATTTTACATGTACTTATATGCTTTTTTATACTTGGCCCAGGCTTGAGTCAGCATTTACTAGCCCATGCCTGGCTTTTGAGTATTGCAACAAAGCTAAGGTCAGTAAGTCCAAGTTAAGCTGGCTTATATATGCTTGCTGTACCAAGCTTTAAGTTTTGCTTATATCACCGGATCACCAGCATGGGTTGGTTCCCCATTATTGTGCATACTTAGCCAGAACTGTACTATCATTGGACCAAGCTTGTTTGACGAAATTATCATCGCAGACAAGTGTCAGCATAAGTTGCCAGGGCTTGCTCAGGTTAAAACAGCGTGAAACTAGAAGTGAACCAGTGCTGAAGCCTTTGATTTTTTGAAGTATATACTTCTTTAGGCACGCTTGACTTGGGGGTAAACTGGTGAATGCGTTACAGAAATGAGCGAATGAAATGTGTTACGGAAATGAGCGAACGAAATGCGTTACGAAAATGAACGAACAAAAATGCGTTACGAAAAGTGTGGCATACTTTTAGGTTACATAAAAATTGTGAGATTACGCATGCATTTAATTTAACTCAATGCTGCTTCACTCAGGGTGGCTCCGGACCCTTGAAAGGAACTTTTTTGACCAATTTTCGGGAAATAATTTTTTTTTCTTGTAATTAATGGGGAAAGGTTGAAAATGGATTTTGGACATCATTTAAGGTGGCTCCAGACCGGAACAAAAAATAGTGTATAAAAGATTTATTAGGCATTTGATTTTACATTGAAATGTCCTGGGTCGTCATCATCAAAAATCGTTTGTTTTGCAGTTGTAGATCGATATATAAAAAAACTCATTTTAAGTTCATTTTTCAGCCTTTGGGTCAAATACGACTGGCCTGTTTCCAATGGAAACACTAAATTTTTTTGCAGATCTTTTTTACCTCCATTCTATTGGAAAAGGCGTGTGGAGCGGAACAAATAACACTTTTTTACATTTCATACATTTCGTGGGTGCTCTAATATACGTGCTTATAAATGGAGCTAAAGAAGTATATACTTCAGTTGTGTGGTCTGAAGCACAATAATACTTCAACTTAATAATACTTCTGCACCTCTAACATTTATGTGGCATTTCGACTGTCATGTAGGTGTCAGCTTTATGCTTCCTTCGTTTTCTTTAGCTTTCGTGCTCAACATAATGACTCACTTGATATCACTTTAGTTTTAATTACCTCCTATAATGGCTTAATTGTTGGTTAAGTTTGTTTGTGGCCAACTTTTGCCACTGAAGTTTGAGTGAATTTTCGTGTACCGGAAAGTCTTGTATCTTGGTATTAATTATAGTAAACGTACACGCTAATTACACTGGCAGAAAAAAAATGTTGAGAAAATTTTTATTTTATGGAAATAAAATTCACAGAAAATAATTTATTACAATAGTGCCAGAAAAATTGATTGGCAATGGCACACCATTTAGCGCTGAATGAAATGGAAAATACCAGCAAAGTTCTAAAGATTAACATGATACTCGCTTATGTTCCATGCGTCCCAAGCGTCCCAAGCATGTTTTACAAAACAGACTGTACATACACAGAGAACAATCAAGAATTTTTATAGCTTTAATAATGTGTGTTCCAGACAAATTCGTACCCATTATTTGGGGTTCTGGAAATGTCATCAAAATATGATCAGAAAAAAAACTGCGCTAAAAATCACCAAGTTCAGATGGTTTATGCCTTGCTAGCATTTATTCTAAAAATACCCTGCATACCAAGCAAAATGTCATTTACCATTAAAGGAATAGCAAGATTTATTCGAAACTTCATGTACTTTCGGTCGTAAACGATATATGAATATAATGACCTAAGCCTAAACTGGCTTATTTAAGAATTTGAGCCTTCTAACAGAACTTAATATACATTTTTTTCAACTGCACGAAAATTTTATTACCATGGTCAGTTGTGAACTTCTCTAAATAGTTACAAATAATTTGTTTCAAAATTTAATAAACTCAATGTTAATTATTCGTACAAATTGTAACCGCCCATTATTAACTTTTAATTTACCCTTGGTTTACCAAGAATTTTCTTAATTACCCTGCCCGCACACACACAGAATTTTGTACAAAAAGTTTTTAACACTAATTACCCTAACACGCCCTAATATTTACGGTTGCTGCAAATTGTAGTAGCAAATACCACTACCAAAATATGAGCGCAACTACGAGTAATTAACTACAGTTGTAGTTTCAATCATAAGAAGGAAAAGCGCAGCGCAGTTTACTTTATAAGTACATACTCGCAAAGTTCAGATGTAAAATGTTGCACGCAGATATTCATTTGAATGCTTGCCCTTCAGTGACAAGCTTGCAAGCCGCAAGTTAATTTTAATTGAAAGAAAAATAAAGTTACAAAGTATAATTGTATTTTTGTATAAGAAATAAACCTTTTGGCGAAACAATTTTTAATTTAATTCAAACCGCTAAGATCCTAAAAACTCTTAGTATTATTGTCGGCATGCAGAAACCATTTGTGGTTAATTTAATTCAAACATCAAAAAAAAAAAATACCGACCACAATATAATAAACGAAAAACCCTCATTTCAAATTATATTTGATGTTTCTAACTAATTTGCTACATAGGATGGGGTGAGTTTAAGCAGCGAACATTTAAATAGCCAGGAAAGTTTTTCAAGGTTTGTGTAAATGTTTAACAGATTGGTTTGGAATTAAATATGAGCAAATTGGGCTCAAAAATCGCAGGAGAAAGTTATTGAAATAATCTTATAAATACATACATACATTGTCTGTTTGTTATTTAGAGTCTTGGCAATAAGTGTGGCAAAGTTGACAACCCAACGAATTTTAAATGACCAAGGAAGTTTTTGTAGTTCACTGAAATTTTGTAAGATTGATTCCATTAGTTTTTGAAAAATTACTGCCTGCCTTCCTGCGGAAATCATGATTGCGCGAAAACTAAGAGCTTTTGCACACGAGTTGTCGCGTAGTCGTACTTTTGCAACATCCAGAATGCATCTCATTGTACGATACGATTACGCGACGATTTACTTCTATGCACGGCTCTACCACTCCGTTTGCACTTCAAAACAATAATTTTTAACTGTAGGTATGGAATAATACGAGTGCTTGCTGCATCAAAGCTGTCACGACTGTCGTCATGCCGAGTATGCAGTGACAATAAAGCAACGATGACGAGTCGTGTGCAAACTTCTTCCAACTTTATGTGCACGCTCTCGTGCTGCGCGCAACATGAGCTCGGTGTTTACCACTACGATGACACGACAACTCGTGTGCGAAAGGGGTAAGCAAAATCATTTAATTAAATTTTTTACACAGCCTACATCTTAAATCCTAGATTTTAGGATTGAAAATGGGTGAGATCGGTATACGGACACTCCCACCACTTAGTTCAAAAAAAACTTGTAAAGCGCCATAATGAACGAGTTATTTAACGTAATGCATGAACGAACGAATACATCTCAAAAGAAGTAGATACGCTTTGACGAGAGGGCGTGGCAACTCCCATAGGATACAAAATTGTAAATATTATACATACTGAGGTAATTATTTAAGATAAAGTAACAAAGTTTCTCAAAAATATAAGAAATACTTCTGAAAATCTTTGAGCAGAAATTGGATGAATCTCGAAATAAGGGCGTGACACCTCCTATACAAGTGAAAAATTCAATACCCAGTACTGAGAGAATAATTTAAAGCAATGCAAAAAATTTCAAACAAATGTAAAAAATAGTTTGACTCAGCTCCAGACAGAAAATGAGCACATTTTAACAAAAAGGTGTGGCACCATCGAATTTTTGAATAAAAGGCGATGCCACGCCTCAAAAAAAAATATTTCCACGGTAATTTGATGAAATTTGTTATAGCGATAGACTGAACTCACAAAAAGACTTTAAAAACTGATCGTTCTTTTAGTGGAGGTGACACCGCCCCTAATGGGAAAAAAGCTTTGTCGCGGTTGAGCCGCTGCAACGATTTTGATGAATTTTGATGATAGATGGATTTCTAAAATAAGATATTTGTTTTTAAGTGGACATTGACACACCTCTAACAGGAAAATATGATTTCACAGCTTCACAAATGAACCACAGTATTGATGAAATTCGTTATAGTGATACATTGAACTTTAAGGAAGAGATAGAGATAGGAACATGGTTTTTATTAGAAGTCCATTTTAATTATAAGTCCATTTTTATTTCAGTTTTTTTATGTTAAAAACTATTTTTTGTTGTTTTGAACACTTAATAAATGATATTTAAAAAACAAACTAAAATCCCTACACTGAAAAACAAATCATTAAATTGGTAGCAACTTGACTACAGACATAACTTTCATAAAACTTTTTATCAAAGTCTGGCATTATTATTACCTCTTAATGGAATAGTTTTCAAACATAGCAAAATGAAATAAAATCTTGAAAAACTTTTCACAATTCTTAAAAAAAAAAACATCATTCTGTTGAATTGCAATTAAATCGCAAAAACTGCTAGCAAGCAAAAAACAACGACAATGACAGTTGCTGCAGACATGACCAACCAGCAACCACTTGACTTAAGAACTTAAACTTGGTATAAAGTGCGGCTGACAAGGAACAACAGCAATAACAACAAAGCCAACAGCAACAACATACAATCAACAATGAAGAGCAAACAAATTAAAAATTCAGCCAATTAACATGCAACAGCAGCAAAAGTACGACAGACAAACGTTGACAGCAACGGGTGATAAAGTGCAGCGGGAGGTGACACAGCGTGAGCGAAAAGTGACGCTTGAAAATCTCTGCCGTACAACTGCAATTGCTGTTACTCATCTGTTGCACAGCAGTTTTGTTTTTTTTTTTTTTTTTTTTTTTTGTTGATTGTTGTCGATTTTGCTATTGTTGGAATATTTTTGTTTCCGTTTTGCAGCACTGCCATGCGACACCATTCCAAACACTAATGGCAAAGTTTTTGAATAATTTCCGACAAGAAACGGAGAAAGAAATTCCGTTGAATTGTAAAGTAGTCTATGAGTTATTTGTATGAGTAGTTTTATGTTCCATGAAAAAGTCTTTGCAAAGTTTCATTAATGGCTTTTTGAAAGCAGCAAAAATTATTACATTTGTTGTCATTAAAACTTTTGAATTATTAAATAAACATAATGAACTCATTTCGAGGAAATAGCAAGTTTTTGGAGAAAAATATTCAAATTTTTTAAATTGTTGTGATATAACTCTAACTGAAAAGTTTTCGCCACAGAAATTTGAGGCACACAGCTACACTATTAAAAAATTAGCTTAACATCACATAAACATATTACTTTTAAAGTTTATAAGAATATTTCTTCTTGTGATTTGATCTTCTCTCAGTGCTCGTAGTCAAGAAAGTAGAAATGTACATAGGTCTGCAGACATTTATCTTTTTAATAAAAATCCAAAGAAAATGTATTTGATGGTTGATAATCTCTAAAAATGTTCTTTCACTTACTCTTTGCTCTGATTGTACAAAAGATAGCATCAGTGGGTGTGATACCTCTCATATAAACAAACAGCTTAAGAACTGTTAAAAGTTTATATTCAGGCCTTAGTTGTCATCAGTATTTACTGTACCATAATATAATAAAATTACAAAAATAGGCGTGGTACGACCCATATGAAAAATATAATGTGAAGTTAAACATTTACTAGTTAATAATGTACAAGAATATTCAGGAAAGTATAAGTAGAAAAAGTAAAAAAAGAAAATTACACAAATTCATAAATGATTCGTGGTCTAGTTTATAAGTGAAAATATTAATAATATTCGATCTGTACAAATTCACACACTTATATACCGGCATTGTTCAGAAAGTAAGAAGTCTTCAGGAAGTAAGATTCGTTCAGAAAGTAGGATCCGTTCAGAAATTGACAGCTTTCCAGCATTAAAAAAATAATACAGTGTTACATTAGCTGACACACATATTATTTCAACTTGCAATTCATAATATACCAGTACTGTTCAGAAAAGCAGATCTGTTCTGAAAGTAGGATGCGCTCAGAAAGTATTTAGTTTTAAAATACAACTGCAATGTTACAAAAACTGAAACACATATTATTACGCTGGCTGTTCAATAATATTGAAAGCCAAAATAGGCGTGGTATGACTCATATGGAAAATATAATATAATGATCCATATACCAAAAAAATACTAAACAAATTTTAGTGAAGTAAAATATTTAATATATATTACTGTACAAGAATATGCAGAAAGGTATTAGTAGGCGTGGCACTTCAGACAATAAAAAACGTAAATTACACATAATTCATTAATGATTCGTAGTCTGGTTTCAAAGTGAAAATATTAATAATATTCGATCTGCACAAATTCACATACTTATATACCGTCACTGTTCAGAAAGTAAGAAGTCTTCAGGAAGTAAGATTCGTTCAGAAAGTAGAATCCATTCAGAAATTGACAGCTTTTCAATATCAAAATAATACTACAGTGTTACATAAACTGACATACATATTATTACAACTTGCAGTTTATAATATACCAGTATTGTTCAGAAAGTAGGATGCGTTCAGAAAAGCAGATCTGTTCTGTAAGTAGGATGCGTTCAGAAAGTATTTAGTTTTAAAATACAACTGCAATATTACAAAAACTGACGCTGGCTGTTCAATAATTTTTTTAATTTTCATACCATAAAAAGTTTTCATTTAACTACTTACGCCTGAGCAATATTATGTATTCCACAAAATCCTTACAAAAACTCTAAAGGTGTTGTAACACAAAATTACCTGTTAAAATTTTGCTTGCAATCATAAAAAATCTGTTTGAAAATTGCCAACAGTTTGCGTTAATATCGCAAATTTCTTGGAATAAAATGCGAATTAATTGCATGAAAATTTCACTAACTTGGTGCATGTTATATAACATGTTTGCTTCTCAAAACTTCAATCATTCATTATTAAGCGGATAAAAAATAAAAATAAACTGTTGGAAAAGAAAAACTTGCATGCTTAATACCATCTTTAAGAGCCCATTATCGACAATGAATTATAATTGCAAAGAAAATATCTAAGTTTCGCAAGTGTTTCCGCAAAAGTTGAAAGCAAAAAAGTACAAAATTGACTTTTCGCGAAAATTTGCTTTTCAGCTTAAGCGCCACAAAATTTTTTTCTTATATTCTTTTACAATTTTTGTGCTAATTTCCTTACTTCAGTTACTTTTCACAGGCAGCTAACAGGAACCAGCAGCCGGAGCAGTCAACATCATTAATCAAAGGCGATAATCTTTATTAGCGTCTGACAAGATTTCCTTCATTTTTTAAGCTTTGCAAAGAAGCAAAAATTCAGTGGAAGTTAAAATTTCGCCATTTTTTTGGCGGCCATTAAGGACTTAAGGCCTTTGTTTTTTATTTTATTTTTTTCATTTTGCGCGTTTTCTTTACTCAGTTTCTTTTAGCTAACATTTTTTTTTACCGCATGATTTCAATGGAAATTAAGCAACGTCAGCTTTATCAAAAAAGAAGCATCTTTAAAATCAGCTTTTTAATGACATGCTATAAAAAAGTGATCAATTAATTAAAGTAGACTTAAATAACACCAGTTAACAAATTTAAAAAAAAAAAAAGTTTAGTTCTGAATGGTTTGGTAAAAATTGTTCATATGAGATGTGACGCTTATTTTGAGGAACAGGAAATGTCTATCATCACGTACGGTTTTGAAAAAAAAAGCGAAAAGCTACGTTTTAACCACTGCTAACTATCTACAACTGTGGCTATTCGCAAATTATACGTGATAATTATTTAAGCTATTTTCTCCGAACTCATGGCGCTACAATCAAAAATGAAAATAACTTTTTATTTCACAAACAAACACCTTGTAGACTAGTGGAATAAAGACAACTTGGTTTCGGTAAAGTTTAATATTTGCAAGGTAAAAAACAAAAGGGATTTTGAGATAAGTAAAGGTTTAATTGATTTGAAGTACTTTATTTCTTTTAAGAAACAAACACAAAGAAAGAATAATTTTTTTTTTGAATAAAATTTTTAAAGAAATATTCTTTGAATTCTAAGTACAAAAATTTTTTAAAACTACCAGTTTTGATTGAAAAATGTGCCTTACAAGAACACTCAAAATTTTAGAATTTAAAATGAAATAATACCAGTCAAAAAATCTTGCCGCGGCATTGCATATATCAAATTCTTTTCTTCTTTTTCACTATGTCAGCATTTATCTCATACAAAAACCATTAAGCTTTGACATTTTATCGCATTTTATACGTAAATGCGCAGCACTTTGATTTGTACATTTATATATATGTGTGTGTGTGTGTGCTTTCGCATAAAATGCATTCAAGTGCATACACGTGAATGTGTGATTAAATGTCTATGACTGCACTTGTGTTTGTGGCATGCGTGTTAACGCTCTAACGCGTTAAATGCACTCAATTGCAATGCATTGCATTTTTGATTTCTTTTTGTGCCACCATCAACTGCCACGAATGACTTTTATTTTTCAATGTTCAGTGCAATTGAGTGAAAACTGAAATCGAAAATGAAATTGCTTGCGTGTTCAGTTGAAAGCGATTTTGCAAGCACATTCGCTACTCATATGTTACCAATGTACTTAAGTAAAGAGGAGAAGTTTTCACCCGAAATGGTTATAAGGCAGAGTATTGTGTTAGACTTTTAAAATACTAAATTTTATGCAATTTACTTAAAATATTATTGAATAGATTTATTGAAAAAATGTGAAAATTAGTCCAAAACAACCACATGGGTGGTCCGAACAGTGGTCTGAAATCGAGTTTTTTGGTCCAAAAATTAATGGAGAGCGGAAATGAAAAATTTTGTTTCTTGAATTAAAGCTAACTGAAATCGTCAGATCCCGAATTTCAAAAAAAAAAAATTTTTTTTATTTTAAATTTTAATCCCAGCAGCAAATATGCTATACACAATATCGATGAATAGTTATTCTCGTTGTAGGCAGTAATGATCAAAACTCTAGCCACAATTTTAAATTTTTTTGACAAAGGGATGGCCACTTTGTAGGCAGCTTGCCTACATCTCTATATACAATGTGTAGCAAGGAAAAGGCAGACTGCCTTAAAATATCGTTTACTTTGTGCCTGTATAGTTTACCGAGTTGCCTACATCTCCACATACAATGTATGCAGCCAACAGGCAAGAACCCTTACATCTCCATATACAAATAAGCAAACAGACAGACTGCCTACAGCTCCATATACAATGCAGGTAGCCAGCAAGCAGACTGCCTACAGCTCCATATACAAAGCAGGCAGCCAGCAAGCAAATAAACAAAATATCACAGTAACAATTTCATTTGTGAAACGTACAACACAAAGGGTATAGCCTTTCATACATGAAAAATCAGAGTACTTCATCAATTTGCCGCTGGGATATTAAAACTTTTTTTTAAACACGTTTTGGTTCAAAAATGGCTTGAGCGCAAATCTTGTCGGAAATGAACAATTTTTTTGGAGCAAAAAAACTCAAGTTTCGATTTGGAACCAGTGTTCAGTGGTGTTTTTGAAATTTTATTTTGGACCTTTTTCTGTCTTTATAAAAATGGCTTCAAAAATCCTCGGAAGGAGTCGGAATAATCTTGTTGATTTTTAATCTCTTACGATCGATCGCTCGGTTTTTTTTGGTAAAATGAAGACGAAACAACCGCTTAGTATGTCAGAAGTTCCTGGTGGCTTTAAAAATTAATTTATACTTCATCAGTTTACGAAATAATTATTTTATTTTTTCGAAAAATGTGGTTCAACACTTACTTCCAAAATTAATTTGCGACTTTTTCCCATTAATTTTTGCAATAATATTTTTTTATGTCTCCACGACCTGATATTTCATCGGAACTTTAATTTCAACAACTTTGATGGAAACTTCTGCTTAGTAATGGTGCATGTAAAATATTTCGGAACTAACATAATCAAAAAGTTGTGAATCGCAGAATTTCGTTTTCATCCATGCAGATAACTAGGTGTACATTAAATCATAAAGTTGACATACAAATAAATTATCAATAATATCAGCTCATTTCACTAAAATTCCCCCTCTTTTCTAAAAATAGCCATAAAATTATCAAACAGCTTTCTTCACAGCCGTAAACACAGCAATTTGTCTTAAATTTAAGATGTAAAATCAAAGCTGAATATCAATTTCATTGACTGCAAAGTCGAAACAATCCTTCAAGTGAACATCAGATGATGACACTGAGAAGACTTTAACCAATAAAAACATAGAACATAAGACATGCTTCATAAGGCTAAATTTAAATATCAGTCAAGAAGAGTAAAATTAATGTCCATGTTGCAAGGAGTAACCAACCATGTTACCGAACACTGTGCGCCTTTAAATAGTTAATTCATTCATTGCCTTTGAGCGCTCGAAAGATGCTAAAAAACAAATTTCAACGACAGCCACGATAGCTGTTGAAACGCCTAAAATTATAATTCGATTAGATTCCATGACACTTGAGTGCTGTGTTGACTATGGAAAATACACTCCACGTAAAATAAGACCGAGACGCCTGCTACAATTTGTTAGCATGCCATCGGAATGACACGCAACATGAAGTATAGCAAGACATATTTTATGGTCGCTTCATTGCTGCTTTTGGGCTCTTTCGCCGTCTCCGTTTTTGTTATATTAATGATATTCAATTAAAATACTTTCAACTGCGCATTTCACTGCTTCCAAATTGATTTTAGTCAAATGTTCTGCGGCGATTTTTTAACTCACAGGCACAGTGACAAAGTTTTCCGTGAGTTGACAAGAACGGTGAGACGTTTTTAATTTTTAATGAAATAAAATTTTATTTTATTTTGGCAGTTAATGCAATAACATAAATAATAAATAAATAGCCTAAAAGTATGCAAGAGAAATATCTAAAATAGCGATTGTGCAATGCAATGAAAGCAAATGCTATGCTTGTTGCATATTTTTAGGTCCCCGAAAAATAACTTACTCTGGAGTAAATGGATAATTTTTATCAACAAAAATCTTAAGTTTGCAACCAATTTTTTGCTTCTTTTTATAAATTATATTTATTCAATCTCCCATCCCACCATTTAATGCTTTAGGCGCTTTAAATTGCTTTTTGCAACATTTCACTTTATTTCTAATTTGCAACTCAACACTATGGAATATCATATATATTTCGCATTTTATTCAACAAAAAGTTTCTACGCAATTTTCCGCTACGCAACTTTTTCTGTACCAAATGACTGACGAAATTTTCTAAAATTGGCGCATAAATCTTTGTGCTTGGCCACAAAAACCACACATTTTGGGTAACCATTTAAAAGCAGCAAATTTTTGGCATTTTCCAATTTTTCATTGCAGCTTAAAATCATATTAAATAGTTTGTACGTAAAATGTTGCGTGAACTTAGGCGGTATTTCTCATTTTAATTTTGTTGGTTTTGTTTGTAAAGTAGTTGGTATGTAGGGTTGGCCATATAAGCGTTGTGGCGTTAACACTAATACAGGGTCATTTAAATAGCGAAGTAATTTTCCATCAATAGCAAAACGCAATACTTTAGTGAAAAGTGCTAATATTTTTATTTTAATCGAAAGTACAAACAATGCGATTAGTAATGGAGTACAATATTTGCCATCTATTGATGAGATTTTTCATCAAATTTTCGCATAATCGGGGCTGTATTTCTAAAAAACTTTATTTTTAACTAAAAAAATTTAAAAATTTTCAAAAGAAGTCAAAAGTCATCATGTCAACCAAAAAAGTCGACTTTTTCGTTAACGACACATTCTCGAAAATATTTCGATAGTTTTGCTTATTTTCGAGTTCTCAACGAATGACCCATTATTGTAAAAGTATCGAAAAATATGGTGTTTTTAAAAAATTTGTTGTATTGTTAGATGGACATAATTAAAAACAAAATTAAAATACAAATTTCGAATATATTTCTTAGCTTTTTTTTAGCAAGAGTGAAAAATCTGTAATAAAAATAACATTTACCAAACAACATTTCTACCACAAACTGCATTGCACTCTTAGCCAAAACCAATTCATTTTCGCACACATTTTACCCAAAGCACTTTGGAAGTTTAGCGTGCAACAAACGTAACAAAAAGTAAGAAAAGCTGAAAAATGCGAAGAAACAAAAATTAAATGAAAACTTTTGAACTGTCTTTTATACACTAAGTTACGCTTGCAAATATTTTGAAATTGAAACACACAAATTAACATATCACACAGACACATAGAAAACTGCTCACACATTCAACTGTGCATGTAAATCAAATGCATTTTCTTTACTGCTACTTCCTATGATACTGCTAACTGCATGTTGCAGCTTTGTATATAGTAGAATTTATACGTAAGCAGCGAGCCAAGTAAACCAAAGTGCAAATGTTGTATGCTCTGTATCCATTTCATTTCTATGGCGTCATGTGCATAGAAGTGGTTTTAGCTCTTACCAAATACAGCAACAACAATAAAACAGAAAAAGAGATAAAAAAAACTAAAGCAAAAAATGCAAAACATTCACGTAGACAACTTTGCTGCTGCTACTTGAATGCAAAATGTTGCTAGAAATTAAATGTTGCATGACATAAAAATGTTGCATTGCAGTAAATGTGGTTAAAAGGTGTAGCATTTCTATTTTTAATGTAGTGACATCACTTTGAGTGTGTGTATGTGTGTGTGTACGTGTCTGTGTGTGAACGTGTGTGTGTGGTAAATGTTTTTAACTCAAGCATTTCTATGTTTGCTTGTCTCTAAATTCTCTAGTGGCTTTGCAGCAGCTTTCGAGTGGTTGAATATTTGAGTATCTTAAATGACTTAAACGAAGTTGTGGTTACATTCGTAGAAAGCTTTTTGGTATTCAACTTAAGTGTTGCAGATTTTTTTTCTTTTAAATTGCAAGTAACTTAATAAAAGATAATTTGGTTTTAATTAAATCAACAAGCAGCATAGAATAATTGAATTTATTGAAAGTTTTGATGAGATTCTCTTCCAGTGATTAAGTCTTAAAATTCTTTCTTAATATTAAGTCAAGAAGAATATTAAAAAAATTATTTTCTAATGCAATTTCACGTATTTCTTGATACATCTTTATATTAGCAAAGGACGCTTTGATGTACTGGAAAGTCGTGAACCAAAATTATTTTAATTGATTTTTCAATTTTTCTGGCTGAATTCAAAATCTATAGTACACACAGAGTATAAACATTTTGTTATTTTCTTCTATATTTCTTCCATTCCTCTATAAAACTTTTCGATCTATCCATCAGTCTATTTGTGAAAATCACGATTACGGAAAAGCAAAGTAAGGTAATTTGATGAAAATTAGTACCCTGACTGGATACTTCTTCAATTATTTCATGGGTTCGCGAAGACGTCTATCACCCATACAAATAATCATTACATAAATAGGCGATGGGAAAACAGTTCCATCTCTTTTTAACCGCCATAACACAAAATAATGGCGTTGCAAAGAGGAGCAGTGCCGAATGTAATTTTTCCATTAGAAGGTGGTGACACGTCTTTTACAGGAAAATACTTTTTCACGATCAAGCTAATGGATAATTAAAATAATATTTTGATTGGAGATAGATTGAATCTTAAAGCAGGCTATTAGAAACTCTTTAGTCTTTTGGTGGGAGTGGCACCGCCTAATAATTGCCACTGCTGAGCCGCTACACTGATTTTCATGAAATTTGGAATGGAGAAAGACAGATTCTTGAGAAAATATATAATTTTTTAGAGGATAACGCCAAACCCCTAAAAGCAAAATATTTATTCACGGCTAAAGTAATGAACCGATTTTAATGAAATTCGGTATGGAGATAGACTGAACCCTAACAAGGGCAAGTATCAGCATTGAGATTTTTGAAAAATAATAAATTTGAATATTTTTAAAAAAAATGCAAACGTTGATCAGCATATACATATAACCATTCAGAAAAAATATTTCATTACTGTCAACAAAACAGTTCTGCGGTGTAATTTCCAGGAATAAAATTGCAGATTTAATTTATGTTTTTAATGGAAATGTTTTCGCATTTATGACTCATTCTCAGTAGCAATCAACAACAGACGAACAAGTATTTTAAAATAATTCCTAAATTGTTTATAAATTAAAATTCAAAACACATTTGTAACATCACGACATATGTGTGTAATAATAAAATTGCAACACAGCAACAGCAGAGAAGAGTAAGATCCGCATGCAGTTGGTAAACGTGCACCGTATAACATTTTTCATCATCAAAATTGCGGTGCCGCTGCATTCGCGCTGCGCTCTCTAATAAAATCGTGAGTGGTAACAATCAAAATAATTAAATTTGTTATGTCAACGATGCAAAAATTAAAACAACTTGCAAATTGCGCACGCCAACCATAACGAATGAACAGGCTGACAGACTGAATGACAGCTGAATTGCCAGGGTGACAGCGTAATGTAGTGATGGATACTTTTTTATTAGAGAGACAGCAGAGTGAGTATAGGAGATAACAATGTAACGTTTATGGATGATAGCTGGTTCATGTCACGTCAGCAATTGATTATGACGATGAATGCATGTAAAAAAGCATTTGATATTTATAGCTATAAATTATTTTTTTTTTATTCAAAAAAATATTTTAATTTACACTTTTAACACATCAAGCAATTAAAAATAAACAAAAAATTATATATAGATCGTATTTAGAAAAATATTTCATAAGAAATTAATGAAAAATTGGCACTTCCAACGATTAAAGAATTTCTTAATACTGAAACAGCATATTTCTCAGAAGTACCTTTAATGTTAACAAATACCTTTCCAAGGAGGTCTATATCACTGAAAACATTAAGTGAGATATCGCTGATTTTATTAGTGATGTTTAACTTGTTTAAATTTTACTTTCCACAAGAAGATCTTTAGCTAAAAATATGACTTTTTATCCTAAAATCATATGCATATAGCGTTATGAATTTTAATTTTAGCACAGCCAGCGCATACCTCATGCTATGCATTATTATTTTCCAGTCATGTTGCATGTTAATTGTGCTACCAACAACGATTTGCACTTTGCCACTGAATCCTTTTAATGTTGAACTTTGATTTTCATATTTAATTATAAACATCAGATAAGCTCATATATGTGCAAGTGTAGGGTAAATTCCAAAAATCATTCACAGTGTATGTATTTTATTTAACACTTAACTTGAGTAGATAAAATTCGTAAGTGTTGAAAGTGCACGACTCTTAATTATATGTTTTCATATAGAGATTTTTTAAAATTTTTAATTGCAGTAACTTTTAATACAAAGCCCACTGAACCCACTGAAAATTGTTTTAAGTAGCTTGCTTGGTTTGATTGAGTTGGTAGCGTTAATCAGCGCAATCTGTAACTTTGTCTTGTATGCTGAATTTACCGTATAATAAAACAAATACCAGAGATATAAAAACCAATGAACCGCGACATTTCATTACATGCTGTTTTAATTGGCGCTGTTGTTTTCGGGTTGCCATTGTTGTTTTGTTAGTGTTGACTTTGTAACTTTTATTGGATTAACTCATTCTACTTGAGTGCTGTACAAAGATTTCAATAATTAAAAGGAAAAACTAAAAAATTAAGAAAAACAAAACAAAAGCAAGATCCCGTGAAAATTATTTTAATAAATTTTATGTTCCAACAAACTTAGAAGGACAGTAAAAAAATCGTTTTTTTGTTTAAAAACATTTTTTCAAAAACATAAGATTTACATACATTTTAAGAAAAAAACATCAAAAACAGCAATATATTATATAAAGTCTTAAAGTTCTCATATAAAAATATGAACTCAATTTGATTCCGAAAAATCGCTTGAAACAAAAATATTTTTTTATTAAAATATTTAAAAATAAATCACTTGCATCATGGTAAAAAAGAGTATCAAGCAATCACAAAAACTTGCAATATGTCGAATACCACCTGATAAGTCGAAAATGTCATGCGAGTCTTAATGAACTGAAAGTCTTGAAAAATTCAAAAAAATTTAGAAGAACACGAAAAATATGAAAAAAATCGAAAAATTTTTTTAGTTCAAATAGTTTTGAAAAAATGTTGAAAAAGTATAACTTTACGTGAGAGTTAATGCCAATTTTCAAATCTTCACTCCTCCATATATTTTTTTCCATATTCGACAGTAAAGATTTCACACATATACAAAAATGTTGAAGGAAATTATTTTAAATTTTTACTAGTTAACCATCACGGCTTTCCACGAGTGGTTAGAGTTGACTGAAAAGTTAATTTTGATAGCTTCATAAGATGTTATTTTTAATGGAAGATCACCAAGTATTTTCATAGCAGATCTACTAACTTTGCTTGGATATTTTTTTAATTATAACGTTTAAAAGTTGTGCTTTTATCCCTTTAAGAAAATTGGAATAAGCTTTTCAATTATCCTTAAATGTCATTAAATATTTCCATTTATAGCTTAAAGCAAAATGCGCTTACTTAATGCAATTAATCTTAACATGAAATAACATTTTACTCATTAGCGCGTGCAATTGGTAACATAATCCCCACAGGCACATATCGCCTTTTGTATTAAGCACAGCATCATCACCATCGCTTATTGTAATGCAATTAAAACGTTTACATGAACCAAAATTGTATAAGTAATGTGGGATGCGGTATCAAATTGCGCGCGAAAATTGACAACAGCTGGGCTTTATTGAAACAACAACAATGAATATAATTGATACAGCATATGAATGTTGTTCAATTTGTGGTCTTTTTTTCTATAGAAGCTATAATTTTTATGCATGACTGTTTGTGGGGCTATTCGAATTGATATGACAACCCCAATATAGATATTGAATTTTTTGGCAGAGTTTGTTTAATATATCATTGTGAAGGTAGTTCACAACGGTTTAAAGAAATCTGAAATTTCAAAGCGAAATAATAGGTCAAACATTAAAAAGAAAAATATTGCTATTATAATTAAAAAGAAAAAATATGTTAAATGTTTTTAACTACACCCAACATTTTACTTAAGGGTGAATACATTGGTTCATACGCGTTACGTGAAAATTAGTATTTTTGATAAAAACTAATTAGGTTATTAATATTGCATATGAAGAATTTCAAAATAATTTTTTTCTATATAAATAAAATGTTAGCTGTTTTCGATGTTCGCATATCACGCAAAAACTGCTTGATCAATTTCAATCAAATTTATTTAAAGTTATTTCTTAGATGCTTGGTCTCAAAATTCAATTAAAATTTTCACGATATTCCTGTAAAATATCAAAATATTTATGTTTGAAAGTTACTAAAAAAATTAATTTCACGCATAGAAACAAGCATGTAAGCATAACAAATCGTTGAATGGGAATTGAAAGTGTTAGTTAGTGTGTGTGACTTGTTTTTCATCATTCCCATGGCAATTTAAAATAAAAATTGTTTACAAAAAAATTTGAATAAAATTTTGAAATGTCTAAAAGTAAAAGCTGTTTGTTTAAAAGAAAATATTTGAAGAATTACTTAAGTTGTGTTCGAAAATTTGTCATATGAATTTAGAAGGAACTTAGAGCTAATGGTTTATATATTTCGTACTAATACGTACATATCATTATAAACTGGTTCGTTAACGTTCTTTTGGATATCAGTCATTCTTTTAAAAACTGCACACTTAGTTTTTTTTAAACGATTTTAACAATTTTTGAAACGAAATATCTCAAAAACTATAGTAGATAGGATAAAAAATCATATTTGTTAAAAAAAAGACTATAACTTTATAAAAAAAGTTAAAAAAATTTAAATAAATTTGTTAAAACACTAACATCTTCGGTTTTTATTTTTAATATGTTATACCTCAATCAATTCTAAGAATGCATGTGCTTTCACATCGAAATTCCTCCCATAACTTTGGAAAAAACGAATTTTTTACTGATGACGCCCACCATGTTTTTTTTACATAAAATTCAACATAAAATTTGTTTTTTTATTTTTATTTTTGTAATGTTATTTTCAATCAATTCTAAGAATATATCTGCATTCAAATCGAAATTCTTACCATAACTCAGATTTCAGATGTATGATCATCAGAACTTAGATCTCAGATTTATGATCTAAGAATGACGACTAATTTTTAATCGAAAATAATTGAAATCAAATTTTTAATCGAAAAAATTTCGTTTATTTTTGATGGAAAATATAGTAAAAATCAGATATAGAATATTGTTTAGTTTGAGTGTACTGAAAATTAAAAATAATTTTAATATAAAAAAAAAATATAACTTTTTCGAACAAAAAACAAAGTAGAAAATAAAAATACAAATGATTAAAAAAAATTAAAAACCTGATTACTATGGCAGTTAATGCACTCAGTAGAAACTTTTTCATGCAAAAGGTGAAACAACGTTGATTTTAACATAGACTTGATTTTTAGTTTAGTCGTAAAAAAAACTACTTCCATTCATCTTTTGAAAAACAAATAAACTTTTTTCTCTATTGATTGAACTAAGTGACACTAATTTCTAAAATTACAAAAAATTATCACTCATCTAGGAGTGCAAACTAACCATTTCTTTGATGTGATTTCTTCTCGGTGCATTGTTTATTTAAGTAATTAATATTAATGCAATTGTTTACAATAATCTATCATTAAGCTAGTAACTTGTCATAACAACAATGCTGGTAATTAAAAAACGACAACGTCAACAACTTTAACGCGCTGCCAAAATCTTCTTATTAAGGTCAAGCTAATTGATTTAGACGACAGTGCCGACTGACCAATCTCTCATTATAATGGCGGCGGCACAAAACACTTAAATTATTTATGTTGATTTTATTAAGCACTCAACAAGAGGCAGGGAAAACACACAAAAACACATTTTTTCGGACACCATGAAAATTATTTTGTCTCCCTTAAGAGAACATAATAAAAAAAAAAACTTTTTGTCATAAATATTAATAGAGCAAAAGCGTCAGAATGTACATAAGTAAGCGTCTGCTTAATTTGTAGGCAAATTAATTAAGTTCTTACTTACATAATGTAGTAAGTGTTGGTTCGATTATATATGTATCTGTATATGTTCTGGGTGTATTTAAATACAAGCAACATTTTTCATTAAATTTATTTTTGTGGAATAAAAGAAAACATTTTTATAAATACCAAAATTGGCCACATATCATATTGGTAATGTTCAAAATCTATTAATAACCTATTTTACCCAATCTTTCGAGAAAAATTTATATATTTTTAAAATGCATATTCGATTTTTCCTGATCATTTGATGGAAACTAAGTTTCGAAAATTTGCTCAACATATCCAAAATATAATTCTGTTGATATACTCGCATTCTTGATAAAAAAAAAAACAAAATTAAAAGTGAAAATAATAAAATAATTTTTAATTTGTAAAAAATATAGGCCACTCTATTCTCAACAAATGTACGCATGTATTTTATGAAACCTACATAAATTAATGAAAGTAGTAGTGCATGCGAGATAGTAGATATTTTTAATGTGAAATTCATAAGGAAAGTAGTTAAATGGTAATGCTTCATACAAACTCAAACGCAAGTTTACTCTTTAATGTACGTAGAGTATTTTTGTTATTCTTATAAATATTGAAAAAAAAAACACTAAACTTAATTAGCTATAAAAAGCATTACAAGTAAAAGGGAATGAAAATAAAAATCTGAAAATTTTATGTGCACTTTCATGCGAATTAAATAAAATTGAATAATTAAGAGGATCTCAAGTGCAATTTATATCAATTAGCAAGTAAGTGTAGAAAGTAAAGAGTTTAATTTCTAAAAATTGTAAAAGTGTTCCCTTATAGTAATAACTAGCTGATGCCCGCGTTTTTGTACGCGTAGTACGAAGTTATTTCAGTCACTTATGAACATAAAAGTACTGGACAATAAAGTTTAATGTGCCATTACCAGGTTATAATGATATGGTGCATATTAGTACGAAATATATAAAGCATTAGCTCTAAATTCCTTCCAAATTTATTTGACAAATTTTTGAACACAATTTCAATAATTTTTCAAATATTTTCTACTTAAACATACAGCTTTTACTTTCACACATTTCAAAATTTTTAGGACACAATTTATTTTTTTTTTTAAATTGCCATGGGAACGACAAAAAACAAAGCACACACACCAATACATTCAATTCCCATTAAGCGATTTGTTATGTTTACATGCTATGTGCGAAATTAATTTTTTTAGCCATCTTAAAACTTAAATATTTTGATATTTAACAGGAATATCGTGACAATTTCAATTGGAGATTGAGACCAAGCGTCTAAGAAACAACTCTAAATAAGTTTGATTGAAATTGATCAAGCTGTTTTTGCGTGATATGCGAACATCGAAAATAGTAATCATTTTATTTATATGGATGTAGATAATTCATCTCAGGCCAAGGAAACCTTATTTCAGATTTTTTCTATATACTTGTGTCAAAATTTTGAGATATTTTTCCTTAAGAAAAGTATTTTTACGAAGAATAAAATACGAATATAAAAAATCAAGGCCCAAGTGCCACAAAAAAGCAACTTAAAAATCAAGGAAAATATTAAGAAAAATAGCAAATTAGTGTGGCAAATGCGTGTTGCTGTCAAGCGACAGTAAAATAAAATTTATTTTCATAAACATTATCAACACTTACTTTATATATTTTTCTAGAATTTTAGAGATTGATATTAAACCTTCAATTGACATTATCTCACTTAAATGCATTGAATGTGAAATACCACTTATAGGTCATGTACCAACACAGGTGGTAGCAGTTTTTGTTGCTTTTAATATAATGAAATATTTTTGACATTTATCTAAATACTGTGCGACAGTAACTTAAAATGAAGAAAGGTTTTTTAAACCTACGCTAAATCTGTCTTTTTATTAAAGGACATGTAAATCATACATGATATATGAGTGCTATTATTAATCACTCTGATGTCAGTCATACGCCATATGTGTGTAATACATAATTTTTCATTTTTTTTTTGTTTTCCCAAAACATTTGAGTACCAGGTATTAAATGACAGTTTATTTATGCTGGAAATATACCTTTTAAAAAAGGGTCGTTTATGGCGTCACATACCTAAAAAGAATCTTGGCTGTTCAAAAAGTTAAAATGAAACCAAGGTATGCAACAGCTTTGAAAAATCGTAGCTAAGTATGAAACAAACAGAAAAGTTAGCAGCACTGAATGGAGTAATTTAATCCTGTTTTGCCAGTAAGAAGCTTAGTAACAACTGCGTGGTTGGTCAGTTTTATCGATATTTTGTCAAAAGTTAATGAGAAAAAATTCACAAAAATTATGGGAAAAATTGCAGTCATAAATTTTTATTGAAGTACGCCCATAATTTGAGAACGCTTTTGTAAAAGGATTTTTTAAGTACATAATTGTTCTTTAAGCCATGAACTCGCCCAAACTGAATAATCGCATTGAATTGAATTCATTATTTTTTTTTCTTTTTTTTTAATTTTGCTTACACTCTAGCACAACTGTAAAATCCTTTTTGCCGTAGCCCAATTATTTAAAACAAAAAACTTTCAATTCTGCTTAAAAATTATTTTTAATAAGTTAAATATCGATATATTGCAAACAAAACTCAAACATCTCCACAAACTATTTGAAATTCATGTAGCATACTTTTTGGCGCACGCACTTTTTTCTACAAAATCCCTAAGAAAACAACAAACCTTTTCACAAAAGTGACTTCCTTACAAATCCCAAAATGTATGAGACATTTTAAATTTAAGCTAGAAAACTAATTTTAAAGCACTTTGGCCCAGCCAACAACGATGATGATAATGAAGATGATACCCAACAGAATATTTTTTTTTCCACTTTTGGCCTTAGCACCCATCCGTGTGTTGTTGCTGCAAATTCAATATAAAACGATTCATAAATTTTTACAACTTTCAACGCACGCATAAAAAATAATTTTATATAAATTTTGTTTCATTTTAATTTTAGTAAAAAAAAAATGAAGACATTTTTTCTTTTATGAGTTTTGCATTTTTAAGAATCCTGCATTTTAAGAATCGCCTGTGGCAGCAGCTGAAAGGATACTTGCCGGATAAAGTTACATATTTGCTGCTACTTTATATGAAACCTCTACTAAATGAAACCTACAGCTTGAGTTGTTTTAGAAGCGGCTACGATGGTAATTCAAGATTTCATGTTTTCACTTTTATTTTTTTTTGATATTTTTCGGGAAATTCTATACGAGACTTGAGCTGCGAAAGTTTAAAAACTACAATGTTTTTTAATCAACGTTTATTTAACTGAAGTATATTGCGTATTTCATGTGAAGAGGAAAACAAATGAGATTCTGGTAATTGTTCATATTCGGCCTAATTGTACTTCTAATAATAATTAATGTGTGAGGCTTAATTTATGAACTTTTAAAAACTGAGCTAATATGAAGAACGGATTTTTCAAAATTTTAACAATTCTTCCTCTCCTCTTCTCTACTAAAATCATATCAACAGTTTCTGATTCCTATCACATTTATTTTAACAGTCGACGATGCGTATGAGTAGCATTTAATTTCAAGCATTTGACAGCAATTTTTTCGTCAGTAAAATTATCAATTCACAAAATACTACAGCTCATCAAACAATTACTAAGTTTTTTCTGCGCAAGCTTTTTCTGGAACTGCCCACCCATTTATACGTTAAACTTAATATTGTAAAACTGTTAAAGAAGAATAAGCAAAAATAAGATTTTTTAGACTTTTATTAACTTTCTCTAAGTATCCTTAAACAAAAATGTTCTCCTTGAAGCAGGCGTTTGCTTACTTTAAGCAGTTTTCCATGTAAATTCACAACTTAAACTTCAATGCTGGCGGGTAATATTTTTTTTTTTTTTGTAGATTTTATGGTTCAATTGAAAAAATTTTTGTTGCAGAGAGTATGAATTTTTTAAAAAAAAAAAACTGTTTTTTTTATGTTTTCTCTGTTATTTTTGCTGTTGTCATTTCTTGATATTTGTGTTATAATGTATACATTAAAAATGAGCTGAACGAATAGCAGTATCCTTTGAGTGTCCTTATAGCTAATCTGCATAATTTTATTAAGTGAATATAAAGCAACAGACGTTGCTGATAAGTTGGTAACGCGCTATTAAACTAAACAGACTGACATTATTAATGGCAATACTGCAAAAAAAAAAAACTTGAAATACTTGGATTTAAAAAGTCAGTTATTTAAATGGCTAACTTGCGGATAAAAGTTAAGGTATTAATTTTTTATGTATCAAAATATATATTTTTTAGCACATACTTTCACTAAAACTATAATGAATTAAATCCAAACAATATGATATCTAAACTCTCAAAAACTTTTTATCAATCGACTTCCTAAATTTTTGTTTAAACTTCCAGTTCTATTTACAGCGTTTATTTTGGTGTAATCATCTTCATTCATTTGGTAAAATACAAAATGAATAAGTTTACAAAAGTGTTTTCCAATTTAAGTCATTTTCGCAAAATTTCACCATTGTGTTACAAAATTTTATAACATTAATAGCAGCAATAAGGGCAACAGCAATAACAAAAACTTTTCAATTCACTTAGAGTTTCAAAAAGTTTTCAAAACGAGTAAAGATTTTTATTGTTTCGCGATGACGGAAATGAAATGATTTATCTGTGTGGGTATCTGTCTTCGTATATATGTAAGGATGTGCCGAAAATCATAGCTTCTAAATTTAATTTGGAAAACTGATGCGAAATACAAAAACTACGACTCAAATATCAAGAGATAAAATTGCGTTAGCGTTCAAATACGACTTAATGTTCTAGAGACATGAATGTCTTCTACAATGAGTTAAAAATCCCATGAGATAAAATGTCATTTGATGAAATTTTCATGAAAAAAAAAAATTCGAAACAATAAGATCGATAGCACTATTTAACAATACAAAAAATTTAAGAGTTCAAAATTGATTTCGACCTTTTTCAAGGGTTAATACAGCCAAAAAATGTCATGAGATAAAGTTGTGTTAGCGTTTAAATACTACTTAATGTTCTAGATAACATTAATCTTTAACTACGAGGTAAAAATCTCATGAGATAAAATGCCGTTTGATGAAAATCTCATGAAAAGAAAAATTCGAAACAGTAAGATCGATAAAACTTTCCAACAAAACAAAAAATTTAAACGTCAAAATTGATTTCGGCCTTTTTTTAACGATTCATACAGCCAAAAAATGTCATGAGATAAAATTATGTTAGCGTTTAAATACTACTTTATGTTCTAGGGAACATTAATTCTTAACTATGAGGTAGAAATCGCATGAGATAAAATGCCGTTTGATGACAATCTCATGAAAAGAAAAATTCGAAACGATAAGATCGATAGCACTTTTTAATAAAATAAAAAATTTAAATGTACAAAATTGATTTCGACCTTTTTCAACGATTCATACAACAAAAAAGTTTTAAATTAAAAAAAAAATGTCATGAGATAAAATTGTTTTAGCGTTTAAATACTACTTAATATTCTAGAGAACATTAATCTTTGACTATGAGGTAAAAATGTCATGAGATAAAATGTCGTTTGATGAAAATCGCATGAAAAGAAAAATGTGAAACGATAAGATCGTTAACACTATTTAACAAAACTAAGAATTTTAAATGTTCAAAATTGATTTCGTCCTTTTTCAACGATTTATACAACAAAAAAAATTTTAAATTTTAAAAAAAAAATATTTTCGACCCATCCCAATGTGTATGAGCGAGTACATTTATTCCTTAAAAGGCCAAATTTGTGTTAGCAACTTGTAAAGTTATTTGGTGTATTTTCGGCCAATAAAGAAAAACAGCAACAACAACAACAAAAGTACCACCAGCAGCAGCAATAACTGTGACACAATAACAAGTAAAAGTTTTTAATGCAATTTTGTTAACAGCAAACGTTCGAGCGGAGCGCTTCAACAAAAGCGAATAAAACTTGAAAGATTTGAAACTAAGATAGAAATAGACATAAAACATAATGCAAGAGAGTGAGAAAGATATAACGCCTTAAGCCAACATATGTTATGTTGAAGTTTTTTCATGTAGTGTGCAAAAGTGTCACTAATTTGGTATAAATTTGTTTTATTCTTATCGAGTCGAGAAAAGTTTTGAAAAATGTAGAAAACATAGATTTTCTTTTAATAACATCTATATGGAAGAAAGCAATAGTGACATGGCATAGCTGACATGCAATTTAATTATTTAATTAAAAACAACGTCTTCCTCCATTGATGTGTTAATTCCAGTCGAAAGGCCATCAGCATGGATTACAAAAGAAAGCCGAGTCATACACACGCACACACATAAACTAAAGACGCTTGCGAACAAAATGCGTGTTTCAATCATTCTTTGGAGTCATTCATTTATGCAGTCATTTATTAATACACCACAAATGCTTCCGTTTCCTGTAGAATACATAACTCATAAATGACCCATTAGAAAATAATCATCATAGGTTATTTACAGTGACTGTAATTTATGTTATGAACATAAATATTATATTTTAAACTGTAGATGTTAGTCGTAAAATTTTTAATGTCAAAAAATGTTATAAAAAAGGTCGAAAAAATCAAGCACTGTTGAAAAATATTGAGAGAGTTGAAAATGTTGAAAAAGTAGCAAATTTATGAAGAAGTCGAAAGATGTTGGAAAGTTGAAAAATGCTAAAAAATTTCAAAATTTTTGCATAAAAAGAGCATCGAAAGAAAGATTGCCGAACACATCATTTCTCGAGCTTCTACGGACTCCATGCCACAAGTGTTTTCAGCAAAAAAAAAAAGATATTGCAACTAATTTGATAGATAGAATAGAAATGTCTGCAACATAGCACCTACAAAAAGAACTCGAAAAAATATTTCATTCGAAACAGTAAAGTATCCATAATAACACACCAAACATATTAGAATTGAAGCGCTTCTTTCAAACCAGAAAACTCAGCGAGAGCAAAGCGATTTTTTTTTTGTATTTCAGCAAAATGTTCTACAATTTCCGATAGGGTATACACAAACAACACAACGACAAGAAAACAAAGGACCTCAATTCAATGTAGAAAAAGCAAGAAACCGTGGCATTGAAAACAAAAAAGTCAATTATGCGGCATCGCTTGACCGTAACGCATAAATTCTTGTTTCTTCTTGCGTCTGACATTGCGCGTTGCTAACGTAAACTACATAACTTTTACCAGGTACTGACAGCAAAAATTCCAACTCCTTGCTAGCGCACAACGTAATTTCACAGCAAATTTCAACGTGATTAGGCTTAATCATTGTGATGATGCAAAAAACTCAGCTAAACGATGCTATAACGACTACTCCGATGACGATGACGACGATGTTCATGTTGATGTTGGATGCTATGATGCTGATGATTACAGGCAACAAAAGTGTTGCGTTGTGTTTAGTTCAGGGCAAAAATTTAATACGGGCCGCGGCGCTAAAACAAATGAAATTGATGCAAAATTAAGTGAAAGTGTTATAGCCAACTTGGGTGTCTATGCTGCTACTACGGGCATTACTCGCTTATGTGTCTGGCATTTGCATGCGTCAGTTTTAGGCAGGACCCAACTCAAAATAGGGTTTGGCATTAAAATTGCGCATGGTATTAGCGAAGACATAGGTCGCTCAATTTAAAGTGAAAAATGGTGAAGGCTACTTAAAAAATTGAAATTGAAATCGGGATGGAAATTAAAATTATAGCTGCTAATGTAGATAGGTATAAATTTTAAGTTACTTGAGTATTTATACAACGTAATATCATTTATTATTGCACCTCATTAGAAACAAAAATAATATAAAAGCAAAGTGATAAGGCGAATTCATTAAATTTTATCAAATATGATTTTTTAGAAAATAATAAACTTTTTAAAAAAAAATTAATATGCAGTATAAATTTGCTTTTGGATTTTTTTTTCTTTTTCTTGTTCAATACTTTTAAATGAAATAATATCAGTAGTTATATTAGTTTTTGATTAAGTTTTATATTTTTTGTTTAAGTTCAGTTTTTTCCTTCTCTTTAAAAATCTGCAAAAAATTATCAAATTTTATAATTTCGATTTGGAAATGGTCGCGGCGGGCTCTCTTTTTCTTTCTTGGTCTGGAAGTAGAGACAGAAAGCCTTCGTTTTCTTTTTTTTTATTAAAAGCGAGTACACAAGGTTTTGTGTCCTAATGACAGCGTATGTAAAATAACAAAGATAGAATGGAAGACAACATAGTTGCTTGCTCTCAAATGTCAGCAAATGTCATTCTTATGTGTATCTACCCAATTTGCACAAAAACGGCTGCGGATCCGTCAGTGCGGATTCCGTTTTTTTATGCTTCAACGGATTCGTCTAGAACTCAGAACGGACCTCATATACTGATCCGTTCCGGATTTGTTTTTTGTAAATAAAACGGATTCGTTCCAGATTAGATTTTTGTAAATAAAACGGATCCGTTCAGGGTTAGTTTTTTGTAAATAAAACGGATCCATTCCGTTTTATTAAAAAACAAAACGAGTTCAAATCGAATCCATTTTCTTTACAAAAAGAATCTGTATATAAAGTTCTTTCAGAGTTCGAGACGGATTTGACAAAGCGGACGATCCTTCCGCTTTTGCGAAAGGAATTTTTTTGCGAAAACGAGTTCGAGGCGAAATCCGGAACGGATCCTTTTTTTTACAAAAAAACGAATCCGAAACGGATCCATATACATATAAAGTCCGTTCCGAGTTCATACGAAAACGAGTTCGAAACGGATCCAGAATCCAGAACGGATCCGTTTTCTTTACAAAAAATCAATCTGGAACGGATCTGTATATGAAGTCCGTTTCGAGTTCGAGACGGATCTGACAAAGCAGACGATCATTCCGCTTTTTCGAGAGGAATTTCCTACGAAAAAGAGCTCGAAACGGAATCCGGAACTGAAAAAATATACGAAAAAGCGAGTCCGTTTCGAATTCGAAACGAATCCGTTTGGCATACTGGATAAATTCTCATTCAGAGAGCAAATTTTTTAAGTGATTTGTTTTTTTTTTTTTTTTTGCTCTTACTCAGTATGGACCACTATAAATCCTAAGCAGCTATTCATAGAAACATTATATTCTGGATTTTGCCCATATTTAATATATTATCAATAAATCTTATTTCTTTTGCTAAAGAAAAGTAAACACAGCAACTTCAAAATAATTTTAATTTATTTTTGTATAAATTAATTTACAACTTTAGTTTCATTTATCAATTAAGTTTTAACCAATACTTTTATGTTCATAAAGAAATGCTGTCTTAAGTTCACTTTCTACGTACGTCTTCATCGTAATGAAACTTTCCTTAAGGAATACTCATTAATAATGACACCCAAAAGTAACAACATAATTTTTAAAAGGTTCAACAAACACATTAAAAATTAACAACAAATTATTTAAATTTTTTTAATAAACAATGCAAGCTAATTGAGACAAATTATGTAATATTTCTAATAAGCTTTTGTTTTTTTTTTTTTTTTTTTTTTTTTTTGTGGCAACAAAGCCAACTCAATTCTTGACATAACAATTGCGGCTTTCCATTCAATGTTCATTGATCTTCTGTTGTGTCTTTTATGGACTTTTCAATACAACAAAAATATTTTGTAACGACTTAACGCACCTTTACAGTGTACGCCTGCGCACGCACTAAGAATAATTGTAAAAATCTCATTTTCTATCTCTCTCTTTTGCATAGTTTTCCTCCGTTAATTTCTATTGTTTTGCGTCATTGATTTATGACAGCAGTTAAGCGGCATTGAATGCATGCGCTCAAAGTGTTATTAGGTGAGGATTTGCTTACAAAGTACTGTATTAACTCAAGCAATTAGCGCTAAATTTTTTGAATAATTTTTTTGCAAAATATAAAGCAAACAAAAACTATGTTTTTTCACTGCAATTGTTCGCAAATAGCACGAAATGCGGTACAGTGAAGCAATGTGTTGTTAATTAATTTAATTTAATGAACCATAGAAAAAACAACAAAATCTTAAAGTCTCGTCAAAATTATGCAAATAATTTGCAAATATTAAATGATAAGTAACAAAAAGAAGTAAACAAACTTCTAAGCAAATTGAACGTAGCGCAAATGACCAAAAATAAAATAGAAAAGCAGCTTAAACAAATCTTTGGCTTAAATTTCTTCTCACTTCTTTGTAGTGATATTTTTGTGAGCAGTTTTTGATAAAAAAGAGTTCTTTAAAAACACAAAAATTCATTTGACATTGCATTTATATTAAAATAAATGGTGTTTTTAGCTGCAATTAAACTTTAAATTGAAATCAAACAGTGTTGTGTGGACTGAGCACATGCTGCTAATTTTTCATCAAATTAAGTATAATATTAAGCAATGTTTCATTTCACTTACAGTCAATTAGCAAAGAATAATATTCCTATAAATTTTTACAAACTGATCAACGCTTTTTATTCAACAAGCATGACAAAGATAACAAATGGATCAATTTAATTTGGTAATTGGTGACCTGTTTTTGCTAAGTGACTACAAATTCAATGTAAATAATATTTAATTATATTAAATAAAAATCAGTCGCTAAAAACAATTTCTTGTATATAATGTTAAACATTTTTATACAAAATTGCTTTGTTTTCGATTTATGTACTCTTAAATTATGATTCAAAATTATTAAATTTCAAAAAAAAAATCAGTTCAAAACTTTTTACATTTTACATATCGGGCATTTCACGCGAAGCAGACAGGGGAAATGGGTCATGTTTCCAATTTCAGATATATTTGAACATGTTGTACCTGTACACGACCTCGACACAGAAACAAAATATTATTAGAATGGCAACACTGGTTTGCAAAATATGGGTCTTTGAAAATTTAAGAATTCGTAAGGTATGTATGTACTACTTCAAATGCCATTATTCAGCTTAAAAAAGTCTGGTGAAGTGAATTAACTACTGGATTTTATACTTCATTTATTGGCCATCCAATCCAAAATGGATTACCGTACACTTTCCAGAATCCTTTTTCCGAATGAACATTTTCCGGAACGACCAAAAACCCGAAATTTTTTTTCTGGAATCGGTTTTCCGGAATGTACATTTTCCGGAACGACTGTTTTCCGGAATGGACCTTTTCCGGAACAACCAAAAACCTGACATTTTTTTTCCGGAATATACATTTTCCGGAACGACGGTTTTTCGGAATACTTGTCTATCGAAGTCCGGGTGACTCAAAACAGAAATGGTTGGACTTTCAACGTAGAATCAGATCAGTCGTTCAAAATTACGCAGAGTATGCAGATCACGGGGATGACCTACGATTTTCGCGCTCTATCGCACACAACATAGTTTTGTGAAAATTTCAAGTTTAGTGTACGTTGATTTATACAAACATATTTATACAAATTTCATACAAATACAACATATTTTACTCATGACGCATAAGTTAGTAATTATTATTTCCGGAAAACAGTCGTTCCGGAAAATGTATATTCCGGAAAACCGATTCCGGAAAAAAAATTTCGGGTTCTTAATCGTTCCGGAAAATGTCCATTCCGAAAAAAAAATTTCGGGTTTTTGGTCGTTCCAACTATAATTTTATTTGTTTTCGATTTTGTTATTGCTTTCCCATACAACTATCGTTGCACTGCTGGCTATAGATAGCGAATAAAACGCAGTTAATTTTATTATTTTTTGTAGCAAATTTTCTTGATGTTAAATGCAGAAAAATTGCATTAAAATATAGAGAGAAAAGGCATTTGTTTTGCAAAAGGTGGAATATGATTGATTGTTACATAAGTATGTTATTTAGTTCAAAAATTTAAATTTTCGAACAGTAGAAGATCTGAATTTTCGTGTTTCTACAGTACCCAGAACTGGTTCTATTTTATAAAGCTTGTTAACTGATAATCCGTGGAAAATACTGATTTTCGATATTGATACCTCAACAACGAAATTTTTTTTTACGAAAAATATGAAATTTCCAATATTTTGATGAACAACCTGAACAAAATCTTGAAAATATTGAAAAAGTCGAAATATATTAAGAAGTTGAACGTGTTGAAGTGCCAACAAATGTCGAAAAGTCGAAATATATTACAAAATAACAGATTTTCATGCATAATTTAACATACGTTTTACAGACTTTACTCTGTTGGTATCTCTTCTTTTGTTGTTTAGCCTATTTTTCCTCAGTAAACTTTAATTAAGAAGAGATATCACTTTATTAGGCTATAAATTTAATTAACAAATTTTTTGTTTATCTAGTCCCACTGTGCTTTAAAATCATGCTAAGAAAATTTGGACAAAAAGCTTTATATTGACAATCCTCGTAGTTTTCAATGATTAATTTCCGTTTGGCATTTGAATTGTATCCTATGTAAGCGCGTAGATGTATGACATATGCAACTAAGTAATAATCAATTATTGCTGAAAGCAAATATAAGAAAAAGATAGCAAGAGTACGTTACTTTTTTTTAAGGTTTTGAGGTTTTCATTGCAGCTTGTTTAATAAAAATAATTTAAAATCGCATTTAGTTTCGCTGTGACGTTCGTGATTTGATGTTGAATATTTTGGAACATTTTTCTCAAGTGCAACAATTCTTGTGTCCGTAATTTGCAATAATTTGCTTAGTTGACTTTCAAGTGTGTTATTTTAAAGCAAAACTCCGACATGTTTTTTGCCACAATTTTACTTGGTGCTTGCCTTTTAGTACTTTGGTTTTATTTTATTTGGTCACGCAGACGTTTTTACAAGGTCGCTTGGCAGTTGCCAGGTCCATTGGGGCTACCATTTATCGGTTTGGGGCTTAATATGATGAATCCAGAAAGTGAGTAAATAAGTTGAAGAAAAGCTTAATTTAAAAAAGGATTTCTAAAAGTTGCAGAATATAAGTTAAAGTAAGAATTTATTGAAAATTCAAATGAGAAATGAAATGTGAAAATTAAAAAAAAAAATCGATGCCAAAATATGTATATATAATCCTTAGTTTAAGAACCTTTTCAATATATTATATAAAAAAAAAAATATTTAAATCACTTAACATTGACAACAGCACTAATGATATGCCTGCAAAAGTCACCCTTCCGAATAAAAAAAAAAGTTTTAAAAAAAACAAAACCCTTTAAAAATCAATTCGCTCTACATTCAAGTGAAATAAACAGATTTTGATCTTTTCCCTACGACACACAACGAACGCATTGCCACAACAATCAGCAGCATAATTATGGTAGCACTTGAGAGCAAACGCAAATAAAATTTCAAAAAAAATTTGCCAACCCAACTCAGAGGAGTTCAATGAGTTTGAAGCACTTTATTAAATCTGTCTTTATTTTCAGGCACTTAACCCTCTAAACTTTTTCCCCCATTGTTGTCTGTGCTTAAATCTTTTCACTCAATTTTTATCCTTTTTTCTTTTTCTCTCTCTCTCTCTTTCTTTATATTTGATTCAACTCTCATAGCATTTTTGCAGTATATGGAAAAAACGTCAAAAAAATACCAATGTCCATTTATTTCATGGATGGGCACAAATTGCTTCCTCTACGTTAATGACCCGGAAACGGTGGAAACCATTTTCAATTCAACGCATTGCACAAACAAAGGCGTCTTTTACCGTTTCATGGCAACAGCAATTGGCGATGGACTCTTTACATCCAGTTGTGAGTACAAAATAACAACAACAATAGCAATTATAAAAACCAAATATATAGTGAAACTATAGGCGGTCATATGCGAAAAAGTCGATAAAATTTGAGCTCAAATATATAAATCATAATAACCACCATAGTAAATCAAAATATAAATATTGCTGGATTAGATGGGAGAAAAAATTTGACCATAGGATATTTCGTTAAAAGCGAACAAAGTTTTTTATGTTGACATCCTCACAACTTCTACCGAAGCCTTAGGTTAGGTATATATCACTAGGACTGAAATCACAGTTTAGATTTTCCTGTCTCAAAGCAGACAGGAAAGAAGACGATGTACACAAAATTGTAAAAGAGGAGATATCAAATCAATTCTATATAATTCTAAAAGTACTGGTGTTAAATGTGACCAATGGTAGTAAGTTTTAGAATTCGCGCCCTATAGCAGTTCGATAATATTTTGAAGGTCCACTTGGTGTACCTTGTATAGTCATATAATCCTCACACATATAAAATCTACAAGTAGCGCAAAGTCAGTATAAGCTGCCTTAAATTTTGTAGCGCATTAAAAATGTCACCAATTGCAGCTAATAGCATCCTGATGCTAGTTGACTAAACCCATTTAATGTTTTACACCCTATTTGCAAGCAAAAAAAAAAGAAAAGAAAAAATACAAAAACCAAAAAAAACACAACAACTTATAAGTGACAGTTGTAAGCAGATGTCAAAATCAATTAAAGTTTATTTTTATTTTTTTTTGTTTTCCACATAACAACAGCACCACGTTGGAACAAACATCGACGTTTGATAAATCCCGCCTATAGCCGTCAGGTCATTAATAATTTTTTACCAATTTTTAATGCTGAGGCAGATGTTCTGCTGCAAAAATTCGCCACAGAAGGCGCAACAAAAAAATTGGAAATCTATGACATGTTAAAGAAGAGCGTATTGGAAATAGCTTGTCGTGAGTAGTGTTTTTTTCCTTTTTAATTATTAATAAATAAAGACATCGGTTTTTAAGAAAAATATTTTAACAAAAGAGTATAGCAAATATTTCACATTATGATTATTGAAAAGTGAACAAATTTATCATTTATCTATGAAAAAACTATATCGATTTCGGGGATGAGAATACAACTCCAAACCTCAAAAAACGAATGGTATTTTCTCCAAGCAATGAGATGAGTAAATCATCATAGATAAGAAAATTTCTTTAAAATGGCGAAAACTTATCATAGTTCAGGATTGTAAGATTTCTTACATATTATTCTTAATATGTTTGGGTAAAATATTTTAAAATATATTTTTATTTTACTCAAAAACTAGTAAACTTACTTAAAAAATGGGTTGGAACTTTTTTATTTTTTATATCAAATGTACGGAAAAAAAATTCTTTTGCAATATTTTTACAGTTTGTTCACATTTTTTGTATGTACTCACTTAATTTTTATATTATTTTGATTTAAAAGTTTTTATTTAATTTACAGAAACCACCATGGGTAAAAAAATGAATTTTCACAATGATGGTTCTTCTGCCATATTCAAAGCATATAATGGGTAAGATTTAAAGCTGTTTTAACTATAAAAATGTTTAAGAATCTTTTAAAACATCTGGAAGCTACTTGAGCACTTACTTGAGAATAATTTACATGAAAAAAATTTAAGACCTCAACCCATGTGTAGTCCGTCATCTCTATTGCGTCAAAGAACACAACTGACAGTGACGGAAATGGCGAAAGAAGAATAACTTTGATCCGTTGCATTAATGAGTACGTTATGATTTGGCCGCACTTACACATGTAGTTAATGTTAATGACATGGGGTAGTGGTAAAGGGTAGTGAGCTACATATTCGCAACAGTGATGGTATTTTTAGTACATTTGTGCTTTATTAAATTAGGCGTTAGACTGCTCGATATTTGCCAAATTTTTGTTTGCGGTGTTTTGATATTTTCAAAAAAAAAAATTGTAATTTAGCCGAGGACTTAGGTAATTTTACTGTATTTTTTTATTGAAAACTTCCACATACACTTACAGAAAAATACCTTAAGACCTTTATGCTTTGTCTTATGAGCTATAAACTCTTTCAGGACCGAATTAAAATGGGAGTAGAAAAATATTTGAGTTCATGCTCTCATTAATATGATCACAAAAGTAAACTGATATCAATTTTTATGTCCTCGATATATTGGTTCGTTCTTACTGAAAACAGAACTGCCGATAAGACAAAAGCAAAGAAAATCGCGGAAAAAATAAGATAACGGTGATTTTGACATGTGAAGTCCTTAAAGGGTTAAAAAAATTATATTATGTAATCGTAAAACTCTCGAATTAGTCTTAAGTCGATATCGCAACCAATTGGAATTTCTCATCCTACTTAGTACTATGTAATCCGATTGCTACAGTTCCTGCTCAACGAAATTACGAAATTACAGCGCTGAGGTGTTAACCTATAACGATTTTATATTCACTCAATCGAATTTTTAGCCAGCTCCAGTCACAAGCATTACGAGGGAAAGTTATTCTTGCTATATAACTCTATTTACTTTTTCGAGAAGCGACCAGTTAGTTGTAGCTAGTTCAAGTTAGTTGATTTTTTTAGAAATGCAAAAACAAAACATGTAATGGAAGATGCTCAAAAATGCACAAAGTCTTATCTCTAGCATAAAATTTGATTTTTGTACTTGGCCAGTACTAATACTTAGAATAATAATAGCCAAAAAAAAAACTGAAGCAAAAACTTGAACTGAAAACTCGGGAGCTCGGGAGTACATGCATTTCGATTGAAATATTATTCAAGCCATCCAATGATCACTTAAACTTGATTAAAGTTGAAAAAAATTTTATGGTTCTGTTCTGGTATTTTTATCTTTACGTCTAAGCTAAAAATAATTTCAATAGAATTTGATTGAAAATTCTTTGATATTATTTTCACGAATTTCTTCCTTTATAATTTTTTTTGGCTAGTCATTCAATCCAAATAGTTTGAAACTATTTTCCAAAAAACTTCAAATAACAAACGTTTTCATTGTCAATTTGCTGATGATACTCTACAGCATTCTTTGATAACCAGAAGCAGCTCTGTGCGTTTGCTTTAATTAATTGTACGAACAAAAACACAGAAATAGAGAGAGCGAACATAAAAAGCATATTTTTCTGCCACAAATTCATTTGTTGACAGTTTTTCATTCAATTTATTCATGCGAAAAACAATGCAAATCCTTTCATTTCAAAAACCCGACTTGCCACAATTTCGCCTGCAACTCGCCTCCTTTCCTTGAATTTTCTGTTATATTTTCATTTGTTTTCTTTACTTTTTCTCACACAGCGTCACTGAGGTTTGTGTACGTCGCATGCTGTCACCCTGGCTGTATCCCGATGTGCTCTATCGCCTTTCGCCCCTCTTTAAACGTCAACAGCAGGTTGTTGATGTATTGTATGATTTCGTGGAAAATGTAAGTTGACTATTTTACAGAGATGTTACGAATATGATTATTGAGGTTTGCGAATACGAATATTGGGGGTTTCATTTAAGCGAAACTTAGTTATTGATGTATACTTTTAATAGAGAACCTTCAGAATGCTATGGTGTTTTCAGAATTTTTCTGTCTCAGTTACTTAATGCAATCGATAGTAATCCGAAAACCTTTTTCTTGAAATTCCTGAGAAAATTGCTATTGGATAATAAGGTAGTTATATCCATGAATGGTCATATATTGTTTTTCAGCGAATGTATTTTGAACTGAAAGCAACATGTATTTGTCTTAAGCCAACACGTTCCACTGCTTGATGGTTGAGTCCAAGGCCTTTATATAACACAAGCTCACAAAATTACACGTTTGTAAATAATTTCTGTCAAAACTCGATCGCAGTTTAACTGAAGAGTTCTGATTTCTCTAAATGAATCCGTTTGTCAAATTATGTCAGCCTATCTGGTCTTTGAGATTTATTAGGGAGTCTCAAAGCTCTAAAACACAATTTATTCTAGAAAATCCTAGACCCTCCAAAAAAGAATAAATTAAAATATTCTGAAATCCCGATAGGTCATGGCCACTTTACAACTTTAAGATAGGATAATTTTGAGAGCTGTTTTTGCTAAAGAAACCAAAATTCTTTGGAGAAGACCAGTCTGAAGAAAAATATTTAAAATTTGAAATCACCGAATAACTTCTTTCGAACTATTAGCAATAGTCGTGACATCTCTAAGCATTTTATCCGCTTACTTTCATACAGTTTGTCTCTCTTTTTCGCACTTTCATCAACTTGATTTTCTATGATATATCACACACCATTAGCTCATTGTTTCTTCACAGACTGACAACTGTGACGCATTTGAATTTTTTATGCAAAAAAAAAAATTATTTTCTCTTTTCTTTGACAGCTTTTGCAACGTAACAACAAATCAACGAAACCATCGACAACAAAGCGTACCGAATCCATTGATATAGCCGCTAAGGACGAGCAGCAGGATAATGATGATGATTCTATTGTTGCTGGCAGTTGCAGTAGCAAATCAAAGTCCATATTCGTGGAACAAGTGCAAAAGCATGTCGTTCAAGGTCAACTGTCATGGGATGATGTACGAGATGAGGCCAATGTCACCATTGCAGCTGTAAGTAATTAGCACAGATAGACAACTTTAGGAAGATAGTTGGTACATATGTACCTTGCAAAATAAATATACAAAAGACTGTTTTAAAAAAAAAAACTTTTTTTCTCAAAAGAAAGTTTGACAGCAATATCTCTATGAATAACAGAAACATTTTATCGCTAAAACAAATTGAATTAAAAGCTGGTTTAATTTTCCTCTGAAAATAGAAAATATTACTGCATTCATTTTGTTTTAGTCACCAAATAAGTAGGTTATTGTTCTTCTATAGAATACTAATAAATCAAATTATTCCACAATTTCATTCTTCCCCCATCAAACGAACTCTAGAGAAAATTCCAATTCCTAAAAATATTCTTTCTCTGTCCACAGACATTTGAAACAACATCAACCGCCCTATATCTGGTTTGTCTCTGCTTAGCAATGCATCCGGAATACCAGGAAAAATTATATCAAGAGCTAATCGAAATATTTCCAGAGAATACAGAATGCACAAATGTTACAAATGAAGAACTCGAATGTATGAAATATACTGAAATGGTTATTAATGAAGCAATGCGTCTCTTTGCGCCCGTACCGATGGTACTACGCAGTGCATCTGCGGATTTTCAGCTACGCGATGGTACTGTTATACCATGTGGCACACAAATTGGCATCGATATTTTTAATATGCAACGTAACCCACAAGTTTGGGGTTCACGTGCTCATCTCTACGATCCAGAACATTTTAGCGCTGAGGCGTCGACAACACGTCACGCCTTCTCGTTTGTGCCTTTTACACGCGGATTGCGTATGTGTATTGGCTACCGCTATGCGTTGATGTTGATGAAAGTGTTGCTGGCAAAAATATTTCGCAATTTTCATATTAGCACAGAAGCGCGTATGGAGGATTTAATTATAAAGGGAACAATATCGTTGAAATTACGCGAATATCCGTTGTGTGCGGTCAGTAGGAGGAAAAGCACAACATCAACACAGGCGGAACACGAACAATAAAATTAGATGAAGTTGCTGTATTAAATTGTTATGTGATTTTGTTAAACTATTTGTAATAAAGTTGATAATTTTTTAATGAAATTTTATTTTACTCATTAATGAAATGGTGAGTTTAATTTTATTTGAAAAAAAAAATAAAATTAAGCCAAAGGACTGCTTTGTTTGGCTCGGTAATCCTGAAAATTCGTTTTGCAGATGCAACTGTTTCTTTTGTAATTTACTGCATTGTGCAGAATATTCGGTCTTTGGATCAAGCCAAAATTGTTGTTGAGAATTCGAACGTAGAAACAGAATTTAAGCGTTATATCTCATTGAGGCCGTTCTGCCATTGTGGTAACCGACGAAAACATTGATTCTGTGCACCGCACGATCGATGTAGGGAGTGAGCCACACACGATATTCATTAGATCGAAGGAGCAAGTGCTGTACTGCTTTTAGCCTTTGTAAGTGCTCCTGTTTGCTTTCCGTTCTTCGCTTCTTAAGGCTTATTCTGCGTGATAGTGGCATTAACTGTACCGATGTAGGCAGGTTTCTTCTACAAGCTTTTTCTGTGAGAGCTTTTCCAAAAAAGTTTAACCCGGTAACAACATTCTTTGCCTCAACAAACACAACATTTGCTGGTATGTTCCGTATGTTGTGCCAAGCGCATCCGAGACTTTCCGTCTGGTTTTGTTCACCAAACTTACGTGACATGAGCTTTATTTTTTTATTATCAATTGTGTAAAGGCCCTGTGCTGCTAGCTCAATTTTTTAATTCCAAGAACGCAGAATCGGTGGAGGCAAATATGTTCTATATGAAAATATGCAGCAGTTTAGTAATAATAATGTTTCAGGCTCACAGAACCATTGCCTCGATTTTTCAGATTTCAGTACTGCAATTTTTTTAAGGCTTTAATAATGCCTTAAAGTATCTTTTAATAAGTAGGTACTAACAAGAATTTTTGTGCCGTGCATTCCTAAAGGCAGATAGTATCATCGAAACGATGTAGTATCATCTCGACTTTGAGAAAATGCGCCTTTTTTGATCGTTCAAAGTCATTTATGTTTTAATAAACACATTTCAACTCTTGCCAGTTGTAAAGTTATTTTCGACGGATTAAATGCACCCAAAATTTTTGCAAGCGGATCAATAATTTCAGCTTTTAAAATAAAAATATTTAAGCAATACCCGAATCCTGATTTTTTTCCAAAAGTAATAGTTATTACCTTCATGTCTGTAAAAAGATATTTTGTGCTATGTTATATTGATTTTCCTATCTAGCGCGCCAACTTAGTACTACCCCGAGAACTTACAATCCCATGTTAAGCTGCACATTTGTATGTAGCTTTAAAGGATTTTAATGTCAGCGTTTTTCCGTGATGTGAGTTATCATTGCAAAAAGTACAACAAATAAAGCACAAATCAACCCGAGTACCTTTCATTGCTCTGTGTGGAAGTTGTCTTCTATAAAAATAACATTCTTTTTTTTCAACTGACTTTTGTATCTCCAATTTTTTTGTATTCATTCAACAAAAATATTGCATAAAATATTTACCTGCATACAACTATCACTAACAACATAACTCATAGTTGGTAGCAGTAACAACAGCAGTATGAGCAACAACAGCAATATGACCAACAGCAATATATTCTGTTGACATTCTTCGCGAAATGGCATTTATTAAACACCTTGCACTATGGTGCGCCAAATGAAAAAAACTAAACTGCACTTATGTTAATCCTGTCGCGTCGTTTTCAAAAGCTACCGTTTCTACGACATGAGCAGCAAAAATGTGTTAGCACTTGACAGTATTTCTTTATGTCTGTGACTAAGTGCCACTTGTGGTATTCTGAAAAGTCCTTATGCAGCAACGACAAAAAAAAAGTGGCATTTCGTACACTAGTTGACTATAAATGTGTAAGTTGAAAAGTTTTTACATAGGTTCTGGCAGTCAAGTGCGGTTAACATACGACTGATATCATAAAGTGTCAGAAACTGGTGGGAATAAAAAGATGCTTTATGATATCTGAAAAATTAATATGATATGCACTTTTTCTTTACATAGCAATTGCAATTTTCTTTTAATTCAAATATAAGGACTGTCCCAGAAAAAACTTGCACTTTTATTTTTGAAGATTATACTCTACCTGATAATATTATAGGTCTCAAAAGACAAAATATTTATTCCATATAAAGTGACGTTTGATATGATATATAACACTTGAAGATAGCACTTCTAACGACAAAGATGTCTAGCAAGCAAGAAAAAGTCCGCGAACTGATTTTGTCCACATACCTGCAAAATCCAGGGTTAAAATATTCAGCTATAGCAAAAATAGTTGGTGCATCAGAAAGAACTGTCAAAACGGTTATTTCTAATTATAAGAAGGGTCTACCTGTTTCACGAAAAAAGGGTTCAGGCAGAAAACCAGAATTTTCTAACCCAAAGGTAGCGGCCAAGATGAAGCGCCTTTTTAGGCAGAATCCCAACACGTCAGTGCGAGATATGGCGGCTAGAGCAGGTACATCAAAATCTACTGTGCAAAGGATAAAGGAGAAAAGTAAGCTAAAGACATATAGAGTTCAAAAAGTACCAGACCGTTCTGATGAAAAGCAGTTGATGGCTCAGATGCGAGCCCGAAAATTGTATGAAAGGTACCTGACTAAATTTGACTGCTGTGTTATGGACGACGAAACTTACGTTAAAGCAGATTTTAAGCAGCTGGGCACGAATATTATACATCACCGAAGAAGGGGAAAATGCTAGTAAATTCAAAGAAAAAAAATTTCGAAATTTCCGAAGCAATATATGGTTTGGCAGGCCATATGCACCTGTGGCCTCAGAAGCAGCTTCTTTGTTACGCAAGGCACAATCAATTCCAAAGTTTATATAGACGAGTGCCTCGAAAAACGTCTTCTACCATTTATTCGTGCACATGAGGGTACCGTGATATTTTGGCCACATTTAGCAACCTCTCATTACTCTAAAGCTACGATGGAATGGTATGCAAGTAAAAAGATCAATTTTGTACCAAAAATAGCAAATCCGCCTAACTGCCCAGAGCTTCGCCCAATTGAAAGATATTGGGCTCTAATGAAAAGAGATCTTCAAAAGAGTGGCAGGACTGCAAAAAATTTTCAAGACTTTAGACTTAAGTGGAAAAGATCGTACCGTACTGCCGATGAAACAACTGTGCAAAATTTAATGAAGGGCCTTGAAAAAAAGTAAGAAATTTTTATAGAAAAAACAAAATTGTTAATTAGTTTTTAGATATTTATATTCTGAACACTAGCCATTATTAATAAAAAAATAAAAAAAACCAAAAAAATTGCTGGGTATTTTTTTATAACTAAAAAACAAAGTGCAAGTTTTTTCTGGGACAGTCCTTAGCTAAGAATTTAACGTAACGTAAGTTATTTAGTCGGAGAACAAGAAGGGAAAATTTGAGATAATTTGAACTTTAATTTCAAATGATAGATCTTCTGCGGCTCTTCTATCTATGGTGATGAAGGCTGCTATCGATCTCAGTTTATTTGTAGCTTTTTCCCGATTGTTGTTACAGTTACTCATGAAAACGTTTTAAGTGCAAAAAAAGTCTCAACCGATGAAGTATACCGCGGAGCAAAAGTTGAATCATCTGACCACTACGCTAGCAAATGCCTGTGATACCAAATGCAAATCCAAAATATTTTTAGTAGAACCATGAAATGATTACGTTTTCTCTATTGAATTTAATACAAAATAAAGATTTTCAAAGCTTTAAGTTTGACTCAAAGTTTCAGTAAAATATTAAATGTCTAAGCGCCATAAGAAAACTACCTTCTTTCGTAGTTTTCCAATTCATTTAAATTCCTCAACGTTGCACTTTGACCTTAAACAAGAATCATATAAGCTATGTAGGTAGGCTGTAAAAATTTTGTTGTCATACAATATCGAAACTCAAATCACGCTACACTTTACTAAGTCAACTTCAGCTTCTTAGCATCTTAAAATTGATGTATGGGCACGGTAGGTTTTCGCATATTTTTGCAACTGTCTGTACTTTATTCATGTACTAATTAATTCTTTTACCCTCGCTTCAGTTTTGGAAAAATATGCTATTCAAATCTTCCCAATTGTCTGGAAGAGCACGAAATTTTTATGTGAGCGAAGATCAAAGATGTGACACTCGCCCAATGCTACTACATTTTCATTTTAAACGGCTCTCAATAATTTTAGCTGTAAATTGTACTGTCCTTGGAAGAGTTTGGCCTTGTGCGATAATAATACTTAAGATATATTTGGATGTCCTACTGCTTTTACTATGATATATCACTATAAATTTATACTCCCAA
Source organism: Tricholauxania praeusta (assembly GCA_949775025.1). Lineage (NCBI taxonomy): Eukaryota > Metazoa > Arthropoda > Insecta > Diptera > Lauxaniidae > Tricholauxania > Tricholauxania praeusta. The sequence continues at coordinate 159,169,408 of OX459029.1, forward strand.
CATTTTAAAACCACTTACATAAATCAATCTCAATGAAATTTCGAAAATTCCAACGATAAATTCAAAAATCTGGCTTGATAGTATTTTACCTCGATTATAATCTATACGACTCCCGATTGTAGGGTGTCAAAAAATCCTTAATCCGCCAATCTAAAAACTGTCCAAAGAAACTTCATGCATTTTAAACTGTGCTAAATATAACAAGAACCTACATACCTACAGCCACAGACCAACAAAAACTATGAATGAGTGAATAAAGGTGGAAGGAAACAGAATTGGATGGATGGCAACCTACGTGCATGGCACGTGATATGTATACGGAATTAAGAGTGTAACTATAGGAGTTTATAAATTAAATTAAATACCGCAAAACCTGGTGCAAATCAACTTCCAACAACACTATTCGTATTGTGTCTAACTAACATGAGGTAGCTTTTGCCATGCATTGAAGGTGAAGAAGGCGTTCTTTGGTCAGAGTTCAGAATGGATGGTGGTTGGAATGCTTACTTAATTTATTAGTTTGTGCACGAGTAGGAAGTGCAAAGGATGACGAAGTAAAAGGATGTAAGCGAAAGCCAACTTTTTTTACAATCATTAATTTGTTAGAACTTCCCCAATTAGCAAGGTATTTTTTAAGAGAATCATTACAATTAAATGAAGGCATTTAAGGAAAATTTTGTGGTTTAGAAGCCTCTAAGATTTTAGGAATAAAATGTGTGGATTTAAAATACCATTTAAGTTATTTTAGATGCTATGCAGTTTTACACAATAAGCGTACGTATAAGCTCATGTTGCAAATAAATGAAAGCTCTCAGTCAAGTACTCTCAAAAATGCATGTAATATATTTGGCTGCGTCTAAAGGAGATCGGAAACTTTTGATAGGTGAGAGGAAAAAGTTTAAAATCGGAGAAATTTAATCATTTCCTTTGAGAACGATTCGGCTAATGGATAAGCTGCGAAGCAAAGCATCAATTTTAAATAACTATTTTTTGATTTCACAATGAATATCGAAAATATTTTTAAAATTCACACCATCTACGGTTTAATTTAGAAAAATATAATGTAAATATCGGGAGTTAATCAAAAACAAAATAAGAACCATCGACATTTAAGACAATATAGACATATCAATCAAGAGAAATGTTCTTTTTATAAATAAAAAATAATGTTTTTCGCCGAACCGAGGCATAGAAGCTATATAACAAACCAAGCAAACGTTTTTCTCAGTGCTAAAAGCTCTTGCAATGTCTCAATTTTTTGACTGACACCCATACTATTATAGTTAAAAACGGTGAATGACTTTAGAGAAAACAATACGAAATTGACTCCAGACAAGTTCTTTGAACTATAAAAACCACAAAATAATCATAATTCTGAAGAATATTAGGCATAATTAAATACAACCTACTTGCATTAATTGCAAAGAAGAAATCAATAATGAAGTCTGTATATTTTCTTAACGTAATTAACATTTGAGCTTTAACCAGAATAACAGTATTTCGACACCCTAATTGTTTTAATATAAAATATAGCTTAAGGATATTTCATTCTTTATTTAATTCTTACTGTTTCTTAACAGTAATGTCATTTGGATTTTGTGGAAATGTACTGGATCGAGAGTTGGAATGTAGGTACTTTTTAGAAGACGAATGTACTTTTTTGTCATAGACACAAAAATTTACTAAAAATTACAAAAATTCACTAGAAATTACAAAAATTTACTAATAAAAAACAAAAAGGTCTTTCGATTATTTTTACGAATATTTCAGCTTTCAGTTTTCTGAAAACAAACGAAAAAATCTTATTATTAGAAATAGACCAAGTGTACCGAAAATGTACTGAAAATACGCCAATTGCACTAAAAATTCATCAATTGTATCGAATGTACTAAAAAGTTCTCGAATGTACTAAAGTATATTTTTCACAAAGCTCATGTACTAAAAAAATTACAAATGGAGACCGAAGGAATCGGCAATTAATATTTCAACTAACATTTGGAGCTTTGATTTTTTTGCAGGAAAAGAACAAGGCTCTACTATGAAAAAAAATTATGCGATATAACGAATTCTCGATTGAGCGTTGTGAGTCAAATTTGTATAATATATAGAACGAAATCAGTCATGTCTTCATAATATCTAGGTAAATATAGGTTTGTACCAGAATGGTTGTCATACCATAAGTGCTCGAATGGATCTGGCATTTAAAAAATTCCTAAAAGTCGCTTTCATAAATTAGGAGGTTCAATATTTGTATCAATAAAAAGAAGAAAATTTTAATAAATTATAGAAAAACAAAGCTGAAATCACTTACCGATCGCAGGTTGTAGTTTTCTTTCTGTCGATTTCATTCCATTTAATATAATTACCTGCAAATTGTAAAATAATGTAGGTATAGTTTTCTAGATCTAAAGTATATAAGTACTAAGTTTCTGTAAATTGTGCAATAACAAAAGTTTACTATATGTTATTTTACGATAAATAAAGATGTGTACATACGTTTCCTTACCGATTACGGAATTTAGTTTTTTTTAGAATCGACACTAAGATATAAAATTTTAAAAAAGTTTAACAAAAAGAAAAATCTTTCGATTTTCTTTACGCATGTTTCGGCAAAATTTATTATTTTTACGCATATTTCAGCAAAGTAAAAAATTAAAAAAAAAATAGTTATTAGAAATAGTTCAAATTTCAATTGAAATTTCGTCTATTCTAGCAAATGTACTAAAAATTTCTCGAAAGTACTGGCGCATATTTTTCACAACGAAATTGTACTGAAAAAAAGTACAAATTTACCGAAAATGTCATCACTGTTCGAATGTTTATGCAATTTCGTGCTCCAGGCCACCTTATAGTCCAGTAGGTGGCGTCAAAAAAAATGTAGTCATTTGAGCACTTTCTAATACGTGTTCTAACTTAGTTCATGAACATTTGAACACCATGCCGCTAGTCTAGCATTTAATTCGTGGAACAGGCTCATACGGTAGACTCGAATTGAGTATCCTCAGACGAAATTTATTTTCAGTTTAAATTAAAATATAAGACTAGTTGAAATTTTGAATTCCAAAAAATTCTTGATCGCTGAAAATGAAACCGCTGAAAGTTTTCTGTTCAAAATAATGCTCGATCCAATATGGCTACTTGAATTCGATCAAAGACGATATTTTTTCAGTTTTTGCCCAATAAAAAGAAAAGTATGTGTGTACCAAAAAGAGAAACTCGTTATCATCAAAATTCTGGAGGAGAATGATAATCATAATAAGATTTGATTGAGCTATGCTGCTTTGAACTCAGTATTTCTCCATAAAAATTTGGATATTTTTTAAAAAAAAAAATAATTTTTTATATAATCTTTTTTTTTTATTAATTTAACGTTTCATCTTACTAACTACGCGTATGAAATTCTAAAAATATATCAACTTCATACCTTCAAAACTCAGAATTTTTCTCTTCCACAATTTTTATTATAATGTGTTTTTCTTTTTAAGGCGGATTACTTAATTAAATTCACAAAAATTGAAAAATACCCATCGAGCTTTTTGAATATAAATTATCAGCTAGCTATACTTCATTATTAACAGGAATATTCTTTTTTGTCCGAGAATTCATAATTTGGGCTCACTGTGCGAACCTGTTCCACGAACTGAGCGGAATATTGACAGCATTGTGTTAGACATTTATGAACTATTTAATTACGAATATCAGAAAAGTGCGCAAATTGTTTAATTTTTGCGACGTTATGCCCCGGACTATTAGCATATGCAATAGTTAATTGTATTAACGCAATAATAAAATCATTTTATGCTGCAACCACCCAACGAATGTTTGCTAACTGCATTTGACTTTTACAAGATGCATTCGCATCGTAACTGCTGCTAATTGAGTTTAATGTTGGGATTACTGTTACAACGGAAAAGAAATGGAAGGAAAAGCTAAGATGTTTGTGTCGCCCTGAAAAATAGCTCGTGGCAGAAAGTTTAGTGTTTACTTACGTAAGTAATTCTGTTTTTTCTCGCAAATGGATTTTTTAATTGGTTATTAAATTAGCTGGAGTGAAGTAATTTTTATTGCACTAAGTCTGACAGGCGTCGCAATGTCGATAAATTGAAAATTATTGGGAAGCTTTTTTTATACATCAAACAAAACAAAATTTAGAAAGTAAAAAAAAATGTCCCACAATATAACCGAAACTGTTTTATGTGTTACCGGCGATTGACGGTTGATGGCTAAAAACTCAGTTAACAGGCAACTTGAGCGCATTCGAAAGTTATGTTTATGCATGACAAGCTACTTATTAATGCTCTATTCCTCGAAATTAAGTAACTACTTGATTATTGCTTAATATAACAATTTCTCTTCCGCAACTTGTATTTACGACTCATTAAAACTCGATAGAAACTGAAAAAATACAGGTTGTGTTCGAATAAAAGCGTCCTTATTGAATCAATAAAAGCATCCTTGCAATGGATTCGTGTTCGGGGATCAAAAAACATTTGAAAGACCAATTTTCATCTATTTATATATCACTTTGAGCAGGGGCATGAATTTTGTTGTTTTGATTTTAAAAAGTTGAAAACTTTATTTTAAAACTGTTAACTTGGCAGTCCTATAAAAGCCCTCAAGCGACAAAACTGATGCAGCTTGTTATATGGTTGTTGTATAAGCTGATGCTATTTACATTGCTGTGCATTTACAACTATGAAGATGTAGAACGCTTTTAAAACTTTTTGTTGACAAGGCTGCAACGAGTTGAATTTTACCTAGATGTGGAATTTTAAGAATTCAAAATATTGGGGCAGAATTATATGAAACAATTGCGAAGGAAAGGTGCTTGGAAACGTTTTCAGAGGAGTTAAAAGTTCTTGTTACCACCGCCTCGGATATTGTTCAAAAAATTCAATTTTCAACCAATTTGATTTTTATTACCTCCGATAACAAGGATGGTTTCTTTTTGCAGGAAAGTACATTAAAGAAAACTCTAGCAAAACTAGGAATAATTGAAAAACTTATTTCTTAAAAATATTTCATGCAAATAAAACTTCGAGTTTTTGTAATATTTTATATTTTTGCCTTTATTAATGTATTTTTTTACAATGTTTCAATAATCACTTTATTTGCTAATAACTTCTATTATTTTATACAACTTGCACAATTTTCTTGATTTTGGAGTGTTAAATTTGTTATTAGGTAGTATTTTGTTATTCTTTTTTCACTGCTTTGCTTAGCTTAATGTTAAAAAGTGGTGTACAAAAGTTACATCGTTTGTTAAAAAAATATGAAAATAAAAAATATATATTTTAAGAAGCACGTGCAAAAATGTTTACAATATATATTTAATTTTTTCCATTGGACGAAAATGTGTATTTTTATTCTCCCAGGAGATAAAAAATTTTATGTTTTGTATAGAAAGTTGAATTTAAAAACAAAAATAAGAGCTGGAAGCCTAAATTTGTTCTTATATTAAAAGGATAGATAGTTGAATGAGGATTAAATTATTTATTTGTCTTAAACAAGAAGATTTTAGTTTGAATCTATTTGTAAAATATTTCTTTAATGGGCAATTACACGGCATTTAAGCCAAAACTAGTTGTGACGTTATAAACACAACGTTTTTTATTTTTTATTTCATAAATAGCTAGTCGTATTTGTTTAATGATTTGTATTTTTTTTTTATTATTGTTAAAAACATTATCCTTACAAAATTTGATATATCAAACGCACACATACAATAAATCTTTTTGTTACGCACATTATCTCTGAATTTTCTCGATTTTATTGTCAAATATGACTCAATTCATACAATTTGCAAAGTTATTTTGTATTTTGAATGTTTTTATTAATATTTTTATGAGTACAATATTAATTAGTTTTTATGAATATATATGATTTTCAATTACGTTTTCTTTAATTTGGATTTAAAATTTTCAACTACAACTTTGTCAGCGCAAATAAAGCTACAATAAAGCTACAAAATAAACTTTTTAAGCTTTTAGAATAATTGTTAAGATTTTATGCTATCTTAAAATTTAATTTTTTTTTTTAGTTTTTTGTTTTGTATTTGCGAATAACATAATTTTTTTGAGGCATTTAATAGTGGACGCTGTTTTGAAGTTGGTTTATTGCTTTTTAGCTTGGCTAAAATGCTGCGACGGTGTTTAATAATTTTAATAAGCTTTAGAGAAATTATAATTTATGCATTTTGTTTTTTCTTTTATTATCTTTAGTCATCACCTGAGGACCAAAATGTAATCGGAAATTGCAAAAAATTTTTTAATTAAAACAAAAACGATTTTACATTATAAAATTTCATAAGCAATTTGTCGCCCGAGTAAGATTTGACTTCATAAAAAAAAAAAATATTTATGGTGTAAAAATCAAATTTATTCGAACCCGTAATTGTAAACTTTAAAATTCAGCTGGAATAGTTCATTGCTGCTAATGACATATTGCGGTTACTTACGAATTATAAAATGCAAGATCGTATTTTCCATGAATTTTAAATTAATATAGTGGAATCAAACGATTTTCTGGCTTAGTACGAAATTTTGCATGAAAACAAGTTTACATAACCGTGCATTAATAGTGAACTAATGAAAGAAACTTCGTTCGTTCGCCCAGTTTGAAAGCACGATAAGAATTAAAAAATTTATTTTTTAATAAAAAATTTCAATATTTGCTCAAGCGTCATATAAAAGCAAATTTTTCACTTTATTTTCCATTTTTTTGGTCGTAGCACTTGCCTGGGTTTTAGCTATTAAATATATTAAGCAAAGCAAAAGCTTAATATGGTTTATATCTCAATTTAATTTTTGTTTCATATTTGTAAAAATATAAATTTTGAGTGCAATTCAAAAATGCAATAATTTTATAAATTGGGAATTATTACAGGCACAATAAATTATTTTTATATCATTATATTATATGTTTTACTAATAAAAATGGTGTTTTCATTATTTCTGAGTGAACCTCATTACTTTTTTAATAAAGTTTATCTTTGAAGATTTAACAATTTAGTTTTTTTTTTTTTTGTGATTTGATAACCATGCAATTTAGGCAATTTCGCAAATTAAAACTTTAAAAAAAAAAATGAGAAAAAATTATTAATTAGAGCATGTACTTGACATATTGTATGGGAATAATGTAATTACTAAATATTAAGTAGTTTTTGCACAAATCGTTATTTTGGATTTGTGGCCTTAGTGTGTGATTTTGAAAGTATTTACAATAAAACGATATGCCTAACATTTTGCTATGCGTTACTTTTTAAGTTTTACAAATTAAAAACTAAACATAACTGAACAAAATAAAAACTTATTATATTACATGTATTTGTTATTTTACGATACGAGTAATATTGGTGTGTATTTTGCAGTTGAAAATGCGTTCAATTATTTTTTTTTTTTTTTCATTATGAAACGGTTGCTCGTAAATACTATTGTAATTATTTATTGTTTTAATGCTTAAATATTGCTTTATCTTGGACATGACACAACTATTATTTTTTTGTTTAGTTTTTGAGTTTCATAAAAATAAATTTTATTTGTTTTTGCATTCCATACACTTTCCTCTTTAACATACTGAAGCAGCACACTAGTTTAATATAAAATATACAAACTAAAAAATGCAATGATATTTTTGAACCATTTCCCTAATAAGGGATTATTGATATATAACATAACAATAAAATTATAATCACAAGCTTACACATGACCTTTACATAACATGTTCTACACAAAATCAATAATACATACTTCAAACCTATCAATATTTTACCTGCAACATTAATGGCGTTTTCGATACAACAAAAAACAGCTACATTTTTTCTAACTTTTTTTGCAATTTTTTTTTTATTAGCTCAAAAAGTTTGCCTGATATCGATTAAGTCTTAAATTTCAGAAAGAATGAAATTCATTGATGTTTCACCAGAAAAACCTCTGTACATTAAGATTTGACTGAAATTTATTAATTTTTATCTACAAAATATGCTATAATGTCGCAGTTTATGAAATTGTGAGTTAACTAAGAATCAGTCAAATCTTACCGCACAAGGTTTTTTGACTAAAATTCGTGATTTCTCTCCTTTAAATTTAAGACTTTAGAGAAAAGGTATGCTTTTCGAGCTAATCACGAAAAAATAAAAAATTTCAGAAAACAGTTAAACAAAATGTAAAATTTTTTCATATCGAGAACGCTATTAATTTGTTGGTTTTCTTCGAAATTATGCTTTGTTGCAAATTTCTTATGAAAAAAAAGATCTACATTTTTTCAGTAGGTTTTTTCTTTAACAATTTAGCTTGCTTCTAACTACACCGACCTACCCGACAATGTAATTTTAGTTAGCATTTTTAAATTGCAAACAGGAAGTTTTGCTTAACGAAATCTATTAACTTTCGGCGGGCTGATTTGTTGTAAATTCTGTTATGCCATCATGTTCCATAGACTCCAATATATCTGAGACATAAGCAGCAACATCTGTGTGACTACGTTCACCACGTTGAATAAATGGCATTTGTAGGAGGCGACTATATTTGGGGCGTTCACTTTCATTCTTAATTAAACTGTGAAAATATTTAAGTCAAAAATAAATTTTTTAGATAAAACTACATTGTAAAAATGAGAAATAAAAACTCTTTATTGATGAACGTACATTGTAAAGTTGCAAAATTATAGCAAAATCTAATGTAATCGAGCTTTGTTTTTTTAAATTACCGAAAGTATTCATATTTTAAACGAAAAATTTTAAATTTATACAATTTGATAACGAATTCATTTTTGGCAATCCTGCTTTATTTATTAAAAAATAAAATTAATTTTTACTGTCTCTCCATCTTCGGAAAAAAATTATCATTTATGTTGATTTGATTTTTAGATGCAATTAAGCATAAATCAATTTTTAACATCCCAAGTAACACACTGTAGTCCTGGAGATACTTTTTTATAAATGCATACATGTCTGTTATCGTTGCGCGAATGGTAATGTTTCTTTAATTTTAAGTTGATATGGACTTCAGTTATATGCACTTCTTTTTAATTCTTCACAAATTAATAAAATTTAGATATTAATTACTTCTTAATCTTAAAATCAACAACCTTAATGAGAGAGCCTCTCATACCTTAATGGTACCTCTAAATTCTGCAAAATATAAAATATTTGGATATATTTTATTTATGTGTTAGCAAATCCATGTTAACACTGCATTAAAGATAGAATTCAACAAGGCTGTTTGGCGGTTGAGCTGTCGTCGAAGTTATAAAGCTTGGGCAAGCACTGATTTTCACAACAAATATTCAATTATTTATGAATTTTTTAAATTGTCTTCACCAAAACTTATTGCGCATTGCGACAAAATTGCTTCAAAACAGTTTTATGTTTCGGCTCAATGTTAAGTTCACACACTGCGAAAGTTTATTTTAACAAGGTTCAAAAAAATTTATTTGTTTTTGTTTCAAAATATTTTTTACTTATTACCCAGCCAACCAGAAAGAGAGCGCTTCACAAAAGGGCTCCGAAAAGGTTCCCTTCCGGGATTAATTTTAAAGCTTCAGGCAACAATTATAATTACTTCAGCAATCTTCTTAGAAGTTGTTTTTCTGTTGAAAGTTTAGCAACTCTGCTCAACACAATTATTTTCACACTACTTTTCGTATGCGTACATGTAATATTTTTGCCTCATTGCAGTTTACATCCCATATGGTCTAGTGGCTAGGATATCTGGCTTTCACCCAGAAGGCCCGGGTTCGATTCCCGGTATGGGAAGTTTATTTTATTTTTTTTAATAAATTGTCAACTTTTTTCTATACATACCAAGTATTTACAAAATCAACAAATTCTATGGAGAATTCCATGCCATTAAAAGATGCCTGCAATCGCGGTGGATCTCCTTGTACCACCTAAAATTGTGAGAAATTCATTTTTATATAAATTTAAACGCAATCCTAATTATCTGCAATATTACTTGACATAATTGCTCAAATACGGAGTCCCACTTGCGATAAGGAAAATTACCAGTAGCTACTTCCATAAGTGTAATGCCCAACGACCAGACGTCACTGCGTACATCATAACCCTTAGCGCGTTCAGGATCAATGCGCTCCGGCTAAAAAATTTGATTTAAAATGTAGAAAAATAGATTATTCTCAAACATACCGCCATATATGGCCTGCAACCTGCATCTTTTGTTTTTGCAATCGAATCAACTAATTGTCCGGATATACCAAAGTCGCATAACTTAATATCGCCACGCTTATGCAGCAGTATGTTACTAGGTTTTACATCACGGTGTATAATTTTCAATTGTTCTTTCAGATAGTTCAGTGCTTGCACTGTAGCCACTGTTATCTTAGCTAATATTGATTCAGGTATGCGCTGATGCTTGCGTTCGTAAATGTACTTGTAGAATTTATCCAGTGAAGTATCCATTAGCTCCATGCATATCCAACAATCGCCCTCCTTAAAAAGTGCTCCAAAAAATTGCACGATAAAATTGCACTCATTTGATTTCATCACCACCTCGAGATCCATCAGAAGCTGCTTTTGTTCCTTTTCATCGACAGTGGAACGTATACGTTTTACAGCCATGACCATATTGATTTTTTTAAAGATCATCTTGTTAACCGCACCAAATGCACCACGACCAATTTCACCCAAGTCTTCCATGTCATCGGATGTAAATTGGTAAGTGTCCTGAGAACTGGGACCAAGTTGAAGCTTTCCACATGCTTGTTGTCTGATACGTTCACGAGTGCGATCTGTGTTGGATTTGTAGTGGTGATGTTGTTGGTGATTATGTTGGTTATAGTGGTGAGAGTAGCGTTGAGATGATACATGTGTTTGTGTTGTTGTTGGTATCGGTATCGGTAATGGGAGAGGAGGCATAGTAGTTGAGTTTGTTGTTGTTGTTGATGTTGTAGCAGATTTATGAAATCGTGGAAATTGTGAATTGTTTGCATTTAATTGTAGTGAGCGTGAATGCACCGATCCAGCAGCTACCACAGTTGCTGCTGCAGACGCTGAATCGTGTAAACTCAATGATAATTGTTTCTTGCGCTCACCTGGTATAGCCATTGCAGGAATGTTACCCAATGCTGGTGGCACAATATTGGCGGCAGCTCCGCCACCGCTAAAGCCGGCAGCAGCTGATGAACCAAAACGTTGCGTCATAGGTAGCGCCATATGTGCAGTAGAGGAAGAGGAACTTGAAGCCGATGAAACAGATATGGTAGATGATGCTGAACCAGATGATGTGGATGATAACGATGATGGTGGATGAGGTCGCATGCTAAGATTGTTTAAATTTAATTCATCTGGTGGGTTGCGTGGACGGGTTGTACCGGGCGCTTAAATTTAATAGAATAATATCGAATTTAGTAATAATATATTTTAAATGCGCACAAAGTTTTATTGATATCCAACATAAAACTATTAGCGTTTCCATAGTGCAAGATGGAAAGTAAAACGGCGTAAAAGCGACTATTTATAGACAGGTTGGTAGCTGGCAGGTGGCTCGCCTGTAAACTACCTGCATTAACCCTCCAACAATGATTATGGTCATATAGTACCAAAGATGTCATGTTGATAGAAATCACTATTTAATATATTAAAAGCGTTTCGATGTCTAGATTTCTTTATGTTGAAAAAACATTTTATTGAAGACGAATTTATGTAGTGATTTTTTCGCTATTGTGAAAGTGTGTTATTTACCTACTTATACCTTAACGGGCTGTTTCATTTTTCTGAGCAATTCATGCCTTTTCAGTTTTCTGTACCACTTTTATGGACCGAATATTATTAAGTTGTCACGCTGAAATTTATTTCTTTTCTTTAAGAAGAGAGAAAATTACGAGTTGTTACTTAAAAACGAACGAACTGCTTTTGTTTGTTATATCTTTATGCTCCTCACCATAAAAATCACGAGAGACGATAAGCGACGTACAAGCAAGTACATCTGTCCACAGTGGTTCGAGATAAGAAGTAGAATTCACTTGTTTTTGAACTGCGATCATGAGTCATGTTCAAAAGTTTGTTTTGTGATTGAAACCCTAAACCTAAGCTGCTAAGCTGAACCAAGTCCCTCGTTTGAAGCATTTACTGTTGCCGACAACATTAATAATACCGCGCATCTTCTCCAATCGTTTATCCATAAGTGCTGTAGTAACAGTAAAATTTTTCCAAGTCTAGTAGTTTTAATGCGAAAAGATTCTATAATTCAAAGTAGCCTAGACCCGCCAGAAGTGTCATCAAATAGTATTTGAGAACTACAGGTATGTGTAAGTAGCTACATAGTTCGAGGATAGCCGTCTAGCAAGAATATCAGCACAGACTGTGGAGTGCGGCTAGATGTTCTGCGATCGGTTTACTTCATTTGTTACGTCTTATCGAAAGGCAGGATGAGTTGTCGCAATATATAATCAAGATTATTTCAAATGTAAAAGCTACGTAAAACATGAAACTTGTGCTTACTGAATTAATATGTGAAATGGAAAACATAAAATGCAATACATACTTAAATTCCCATTTAGAAAACAATCAATTGACGTCATCATCATCAATGTTTCAAGCACGAGAATACATTTTTCGCAATATTTTTCTGCATGGAGTTTATGTGAGAGTGACTCAGGATCTATTATCTTTTTATATGAAAAAGTGAAGCCAACTTTCCAAAAAAAAATTCACAATCTCGCCTCACATATAAAGTCGCATTTGATTCAAACTTATTGTTCTTTAAATAGATTTGTTAACAAACAAAACTGCAAAATACAGAGGCCATTGATCCCAGAGTTATTCATTAACGTAAATGTATCCAATAAATGTACAGTATGCACATATACTATATGGTGCGGTGTTACGTTGAATAGTCATCGAATCAAACATCTTGAAATAACCATTATCGGTTTGTGATCGAAGAACTTTTCAGAAAATCCGCAACTGTGGTTCCAGAAACATTGGGACATTCACATAAAACATTTTTTGAAATGTTTATATATAAATAAAATTTGAAAAAATATCGATATACATATTTACATACCAATAATTTCTCTCACTTATAAACATTTTTATATCTACGTACGTAAATTAACATCCCAACGGCAAATCGATGAAGTATTCTGATTTTTCATGTATGAAGAGCTATACTCTTTGTGTTGCATGTTTCACAAATGAAATTGTTACTGTGATATTTTGTTTATTTGCTTGCTGGCTGCTTGCTTTGTATATGGAGATGTAAGGGGTCTTGCCTGTTGGCTGCGTGCTTTGTATGTGCTATCGTTTGTTACACATTGTATATAGAGATGTAGGCAAGCTGCCTACAAAGCGGCCATCCCATCCCTTTGTAAAAAGAATTTACAGTTGTGTCTGAAGTTGTGAGCATTACTGCCTACAATGAGTATATCTATTCATCGATGTTATTTATAACATATTTGCCGCTGGGATCGATATTGGAATTTTTATATTCAGTAACAGTAGGAGAAGATTTCATGACTTAAAATGAGTTAAGCAGGAAATTTTAATTCAATGAGGAATAATTTTCACCAAGTATTTAAAAATATGGAAAACTCTTGGATCAGTTTCAATAAAAGAAGTATCATTTTAAAAGTAATTTAACAAGGCTTAAGTTAATAAAGAGAAATTTACAATTTTGTACATCAAAAATGTGTAGAAATGGTATGCAACATAAATTAGTTAAATCAAAATCTATGTCCATGTCGTCCACAATTTTAGGCTTCATATATATTCAGGTTTAAGACATACTTTCCGAGTAAATGTACAAAAACTAAGGCAGTGGACGTGATACATATTTTTCTAGAATCGAAAACGCTATAAGGTCAAAACATAACAGCAAATATCTCCTAAATCAAACTACATAAGAATTTTATTCAACGTTTTCTGCTCTTCTATGAGAATCAATGGCGCCGCCACCGAACTAAAATCTCAAAACATTTCATATTAAAATTTTGTTATAACATCAATTACATACGTGTTAAATAACGCCTCAAACAAACCGAAAAACTGATAATCAAACTCTCGAGGGTTAAATTCGAAAGTTATCCCTTCCCATTGATAAATCAATAAACTTACCAACAAATAAATTATTCGGCCGCTCTGCCATTTTATTTTTGCCGACGTATCCTTTTCACTTTTTTTTTTCTTACTTAGCCGATTAAACGCCTCCTTGAAGTATGCGAGCGGTGGAGGTGATCTTCTTCTCGACTAAAACTGACGAAAAAAACCCGGTTTCCAAAACGGGGTACAAACAGCAGGCAGTCCTGCAAATGAGATTCCAAATCAGTTCCGCACGAATAAACCGGATAATATATATACAGATAATATGTACGTGTGTAAAGTAGTGGTGACCACTAGACGAAGGAAAAATCGACCGAAAACTACATGAAATTCTGACAAACCAACAGGCAATTCATAAACTTTAGAGTTCTTGCGTTATTCTCGTGTTGTATTTTGCACAATTAAATATTAAAAATGAATTTTTTCTTCAAAAATAATTTTTCGATTTTTTCGCAGGCTTGAGGACACCAAAAAGTCGCACGATTTACAACAGCGCCAGTTGAAAAGAAACTCGACAAAATGATGAAGCAGCCAAGAAAACACAGAAGAGCCAAACACGGCGCGACTCAGTGAGAGCGGAAATGAGACAGGAAAAAGCAAACAAGCGAAACGTCAAATGCAGTGACGGCTTTCAACTATGCAGTGTTTGCTTTCAACTTTTTATCAGTTGCTTTTTTCTACTTCTACTTCTGATGCGGCTGCTTTCACTTTTTCATTTTTAATTGTACATAAATTATGGCATTTTCTTTTGCTTTTTTATATTATTCTTTACTTTTTATATCAAATCTACAACTTTTTACTTCACTTTGAGGTTTTTATTTTGTTTGAACACTTTATTTCTTATGTAAAATTTTCCCTTATTTCCGCTAAATCATTCAATGATATAAAAGAAAACCGAATGCGTTAAGATTCCAAAACGAACTGTCAAAAACATGTACGTTTTAATTACACAGTAGCCGTCTCGCTCCGACAAGCTGCATTATTTACGGAACTAAATTTTATTTGACTTGGTTCGTGTCATCACTGCTGCTTTACCAGCTAAAACAACCGCCATAAATTAGGGTGCACAGAAGAAAAACTATTGTGCAATAAAACCACCGGACACGCTATTTTCCTTATTTTAATTTTTTTTTTTGAATCTAGTTGAATTTATTTATTTAGCTCTCTCTCTCTTTTATTTATTATATTTAAGTCATTTTTTTATTCAAAAACTAGTAGAAAATGTAATGAATTTGTTGCGTGTGGGGATTGACTGCTGAAATTCGCTACCATTGAATCTGCAAGAGAAAAGTAACAAAAAAAAAAGAAAATTTATAATTTTGGTTGCTCGCACTTACCTCACACCGGATGGCTATGAACCAAAAAGCAAAACAAAAACAATAATTCTGCCATCATTAATTTCTAGCAAATGTCAATCTGTCAAATATTTATAGCTTCCCTGCTTTTAGGTTCCAATAAAAGTTCCACAACTTTTCTTTAATAATGTCGGTAATGTTGTATACGTTAACAGACGAAGCAAAAGCTTTGCATCCTTTGCTTGGGCGAGACTCAAAAGTTGATGAAAAGGTTGCAAGAGTTGAGGAACATCAAAATTTTAGAGGGAAATGGATATAGGTTAGATGGACAAATACATTGAATGTTATGTACCTAAAAAGAAATGTTTAATATGATGCTTGTTGGTTATTGTATGTTATATATTATGTTTAAGTATTTTGAAACTGTTGCAGGTTATGTATGTAAATTAGGCTTGGTAACAAAAGTTCTAGACTCGGAAAGATCATTCCAAAATAATCCCGCAAACGCATAAGTCGTGTTTGGCTAAATTTGTGTAATTTTTTTTTAAGTAAAATCGTTCGGTGTCTTATAAGTGGTACAGTCGCCCTGTTTTAAAGAAAAAGTAAAAGTTTAAAATAATTTGAATTCACCGGGATTAAACTTAAATTTGTGGTAGCTGTATAAAAATAAAAAAAAAAAAACGCTTTTGCATAATCCAAAAATTAATCAAGAGGAAAAGTGGAGGGATTTCATCGTAATTATAGAACCGAGTTATTGTCCTGTGAAGAAATAAGAAAATGTAAGTGTCTAAGGCAATTAGTTATTATTCCTTTAATTAGAGAAAGAAAAAAATGTTAACGTATGTTAGAAATGTATGCATAAAAAAAATAAAAATATTTTTGTAGTGTGACTGACCCTGGATACGAGGCTGGAGAAGTTTTTAAAGAAGGCCATGATTCGCAAAACCGACAGGAAGAACTAAATCACAGCTAAGTCAGTCACAATTTTCATTTATATTAAGAACAAGCGTAAAATCAGTTAAAAAGTTAGAGGTCCTAGGCTGATCTTGTTAGCAGGAAATGTAAGAAAATTATAGTTCGTTTCGGTGGAAGCAGAAACTGAAAAAAATCATCCAAGTGCGAAACCCTACTGAATTAAGAAGTATAGTGCCCAAAGACACAAACCATTAAGTGGTTCAGCTTAATAGCAAGGTGCACTTCGTGGAAGCTAAAATCTGTTTCAGCGACAATAAAAAAAAAGGAAAAAAGAGAGAGTAGCCTTTGCATCATATCGTGTCTACATTCCACAAAGAAAAACCAAGTACAGTGTGCGAAAACTCCAGAGGTCCGATTTATTTATTTTTAGGCTTTAGTTAGCGTTTATTTGAAAACTAATTACTATTTATATCTTTAATTGTATTTTAATGTCTAGAATTTGTATTGTTTTTTTTTTAAAAAAAAAGGGTCCCAGTTAGTCTGGAGCATTTTGCAGCGAAGTTCCGCGACAATTGAGAATTTGAGTGGGGAGGTAAGGCTGGTTCTTTTGAAATCCTAAGCGAGCTCCTTTAGGACTAGGAAATTTCGCAGTTGTTTTTTTTTTCTTGGTTTCGTGTACATATTAGTTTTTTTTGGATACGCTCCTAAAATTGATTTTTTTTCTACTTACGCTGATTTGCTTGCGACTACTGAACTTATATATATTTATTTTTTTTGAATGTACTAAATTTTTATTTATATTTATGTTATTTGTTAAGTTAATTTTTACAATTTATTTTTGATTTTTAAATTTAAGTGCTTATATTATATCTTTTGGTACCCAGCACATTTAAACATTTTGCTTTGGGCAAATTAGTCTCAAAAAAGTTCCTCGTTTAAGTTTTGGTAATTTCCCCAGAGGGTACCCGAATTTGGAGATAGATTTGTAAGTCTATGGATTTACTTCCTTCCGGGATCTAAAAGAAGGAAAAGAGAAAAATTTATTATTGTTAGAAAACATTATTATTAAGTCTTATGAATTCGAGAAAAAATAAAGAAAAAAAAATGTTGTGAAGAAAATCAAAAAAGCTAATATGATGTGTTAAAGTTGCGTTATGGGGGGGTTGAAAGTCGTGACCGGTGATAGAGGGCAAATGAGGTAGGCCTAGAAAATGAGAATGCAACTGGTTTCCTTAGTGGGTGTCATTAGAAAATTTGTTGATGACACAGGATGAGCGGACGCGCAGGAAGCGGTCAGCTAATTCCTGGCTTATGTGTATAATTCTAATTTTTGTTGGTGTGCATTTTGCCTTTGAATTGAGTGTCGATTGCGTATTGAGTTGCTACTTTTATTTTGTTGTGTAGATAAAATTTTTTTTTTTGCAGTTAAGCTTTAAATGATTTTATTATTTTATTTTTTTTTTATCGTTTTTAGAAAATTTCAGTATTAACTTCAGTTCAGCAATTTTGAGTCATGTAGATTTGTTTTTTTTTTATTTCACTTCCGGCCGAAACCGGAAACTGAAATTATTGTACATCCCTCGATCTAACGCGGCGGGTTAATAACCCTCCCTGGAAACCGCAAGCTGGCCGTGGCGGGCCGCGTTCGATACGATAAAATGGGGACACGTTACAAATTAAGACTTCACATTAAAAAGTTCATTGAAAAAATTTAAGCCGAAAAAAAAAAATTATGTTCAATTTCCATGTGATCTTATCTTATCTTATTTTATCAAATATCAGGGATGACATCACATGCTATTAAGATAGCAAATGTATGCTATTCACTCTCGCATTCTCCAAGCGCATTAGGTTCTGTTCGCATGCTTTTTTTTTCTTACAAAAATTTGATTTGATATCCCTGATATGGGATAAAATAAGATAAGATAAGATCACATGGAAATTGGGCTTAACTATTACTGCAGGTTTCTACGCATATTTTAAAGCAAATTTAAAAAAAAAATAGTCCAATGTACATTGACAGTGTAGCAAAAATGTTCTATAAATGAGCCAAACGTACCGAAAAATATATCAAATGTGCTAAAAGCTTGTCGAATGTACGGATGGCGATTTTTCACGACAAAAATGTTAGGAAAAAAAAAGTGCAAATGAACCGAAAATATCATCACTGGCCTTAATTTAAAAGCAATTTTTGATATATTTTGAAACTCAAAAAAATTCAAAATTTCGCGCTTAATTAACTCTTTGTCGGTTATACGCTGCTGAAAGTTAAATATGATTAACTCATAGAACTAAGCTTCAAAGGGGATTTCAGAAAATCTTCTTTTTGATAAAGTCTTTAAAACAGACATCAACTTCAATATATGTACATTGGGGGTGATTCAAATTTTTTTTGTTGTTTTTTTTTTTAAGGTGCTGTTGCTTAAGAAAAACTTCACGAAAGTTCAGCTCTTCTATCTCACTTTTATAAGGTAGCGCCGAAGCCTGTTAATTTTACATGTAAATTGTATGGAAAAATTATTTTTTACTGAAAAGGTATCTAAATGAATAGGTGATTGATGTTGTTGAGCTGAAAAGGGTCGTTTTTCGACATTATTTTTTACTCTGAATCCGAATCTGGCTTTATCATGTCAGAATCCTGAAATATTTGAGGTTAAGTACCTAAAACATGATGTTTTTTTGTCTACTTTCAGGCCATTATAAGATTAAAAGAAATTGATCAGCTTATTTTTAAAAACAAGCGTCATTTAGTACTGTACTTGCCCTTTAAAATGAGCTTTCAAGTGGTGATCTGTGATGTTTCCTTGCCATTTTAAAGTGACATGAATTTGATCCCCAACAATAACTGTTCATGTTTCATGTTCATCATGTCACCTCTAAATGTGACTTTGCAACATCTCTGCTAATATGATGATTGTATCATGGCTGAAAAAAATTTTTCCACTTAGCTCTCTTTCGAACGTTTCTGACATCTCCTTATCTTTACTCTCATTGCTTTTTCCCCTAATATTTATTTCGTTCTCGAAACATTCATCGTCTACTGCAGTTGCAGTTGTAATTTAAAGTTTTTGCTTATTTTTTGCGTTTAATTGTTTCCTTAATATACAAAAAAGTTGTGAAATTATAACATAATAAAATATATTTACAAAATAATCATAAGGTTTTTGCCATTGAGCAAGAATTGGCGACTGCAAAATGGACACATTTTGTCTGTCCAATTTTATTGATTATTCACTGGCCATACATGAGCCGCTCAAGCATAGCAATCGGATTAAGGTAAATAGGTGTTCAATTAAGTTGCGAATAGGACAGCTTGACTAGGTCATTTAAATAATTGGATTATGTTTTACTTTCAATTTCCATTCCCTACAGTACACTTGCTTTGATATTTCGGAAAATTATGTGATTTTTGGAGCCACCTCGGGCTCCTTGTATTTATTTAACCGACGCACTGGCAAATTTTTGCATTTGATTCCAAATAAACATGGCTCCGTAACACGTTTATCGATCTCCGCGAATGAGAAGTATGTTGCATTTGGCACCCAACGTTCACTGATCTGTGTGTACGCTATAAATTTGTCAGCGAATGCAGCACCGCAGGTGATTTACACAAATTTGAGCAGCGATCAGTCAGTGCAAGTGACATGCATACATTGGACACGGGATGAGAAACAATTTTACTATGGTGACACCAAGGGTCAGGTTAATTTGGTGCTGCTGTCGTCATTTATTGTAAGTAGAATTTTTTATTTTTGTAACTTCCATAGTATGTATAATTATTTATTAATCAACGGTTGAGGAAGTTTAAATAAACCTCTGAAATTATGCTTCAAACATTATATTTATGCGTAATTTTTATACAAATTTTTACAGGGTCGAAGTCTGCTGAATATGACCGTACATCCAATACTCTTCCTGGAGTCTCCCATCGTACAGATTGATAACTTTGAATCATTGCTCTTAGTATCCAACTGCTCAAAGTGCATACTATGCAACACTGAATATGAAGAATATAAACAGGTACATAAACATACATTTATTTGTTTTCAAAACTTTCCGGTCTCTTATCTTTTTATTTTTCAATAGTACGATTTTTTAGTTCTCGACGCCTCTTTGCAATTGCTTATCACTATTATTTTGATGCTATGTAATTTACCATAGGGTAAACTAACATTAAAAAGTCATTGTAAATTACTTTAGTTTTTTGAATTTCACATTTTTTGAACTTAACATTTTTTTTATATATTACAAAGTAAATTAACAACAGCAATTTCCAGTCTAATTATGATTCAAAGGCTTTTAAGTTTAGATTATTAGAGGTAAAAACTTTAATCCTTTTTTTTTTCCTCCCATTTAGATCGGTAATCGCCCACGTGATGGCTCATATGGCGCCTGCTTTGCACTCTCGACTAATGAAACCGCCCAACCGTCCCGCATTTATTGTGCTCGACCAGGCTCACGTATATGGGAGTCAAATTTCAACGGTGATGTCATACAGACACATCAATTTAAGGCTGCACTAGCCACACCACCTGCTAAAATACATAAATTTAATATAGATGCTGATGAAAATATTGATAATGCAGCCGAGACAATTGCTAAATATGAAGAAAATGATGAAATGCTTGACTATCAGCCGCAAAATTTACAATTTGGTAAATTACAAATGCTGACACAGGACTTTCTGCTCACTTACACTGAATTGGGCCTGTACGTTTTTGATGTGCGCACCTCGAATGTTGTGCTGTGGTGTAACCAATTTGAACGCATTGTTGATTGTCGTGTTGTTGGTAATGAAATTGTAATATTTACACAAACCGGTTCGTTGTATAGTGTGCAGCTTTTCACATTACAAGCGCACGCATGTCGCTTGGTACGTGAGGAAAAGTTACTTGAATGCGCCTGCTTAATGCGTAAGCATGTGAAATATTTTGCCGACAAAGCACGTGAAGACTTCGAACTGTGCGCTTTGAATCAGATTAAAAACTTTCTTATCGATCGACAGGAGTATGAGTTGTTGAATGATCTTTCCGTGATATTTGATGCTATTGCACAGTGTGAAGGTAAATAAAAATAGTCCATTACATTTAAAAATCTGATGCATCTAAACGTGTAATAAATAAGAAACCCAAAAGACACGGGGAGCGTGGACAGAACTGCCACAAAATTAATTGATAATATTTCATCCATAGAAACCTTTAAACTTTGGGCATTACTTCATATTATTGCACATAAAAAAGCTCAAAGTGCTTGGCAACAATTCAACATTTTTTAAATAATTAAAAGTCTCAGATATGGTTTTTTCAAAATTATTATTTTTTATCATTTTATTTTTGATTTCTTTTTATATATAGTACATTTCTCCATTAATTAAAAGTCACGGTTATAACCCTTGCAAAACCTATAAAAATTACTTGACTTCTGTGCTCTTTATCTCCTCACTGGGCAAACGGTTTCCACAAAAAATATCTTGCAACAAAATTTATGAGCATTTGATAAAGACGTGAAACTTTTTAAATAAGGGTGCTCCATTCTTTGATCAGTGTTTCAATAAAAGGCACCACTCTGGCACAACTGAGAAGTAAAAAAGTGATTTGCTGCCCAGCGGCAAATTGATGAAGTACTCTGATTTTTCATGTATGAAAAGCTATACCCTTTGTGTTGTATGTTTCATAAATGAAATTGTTACTATGATATTTTGTTTATTTGCTTTCTGGCTGCCTGCTTTGTATATGAAGCTGTTAGCAGTTTGCTTGCTGGCTTCCTGCTTTGTTTATGGAGCTGTAGGCAGTCTGCTTGCTGGCTGCCTGCATTGTATATGGAGCTGTAGGCAGTCTGCTTACTGGCTGCTTGCTTTGTATATGGAGATGTAGGGGGTCTTGCCTGTTGGCTGCATGCTTTGTATGTGTAGATGAAAGTAACTCGCAAAACCATACAGGCACCTAGTAAAATATGTTTTAAGGCAGTCTGCCTTTCGTATGTTACACATTGTATATAGAGATGTAGGCAAGCTGCTTACAAAGCGATGTCCCATTCATAAAAAAATTATTTTTTTTTTTATTTTTTCAATGGTACTTCATTTTTATTGATGCGATTTGTCTTAAAACTATTTATTTTTGGTGTGAAAAAAAAAAAAAAAATCATGATTCTTTTTTAAAAAACTAAACTATTTTAAAATTTCTATTAACAGTCAACGGTGACAACAACAGCTCTGGTGGCAGCTCTGGTACCGCTGAACGTAGCATAGGAGCTGCAGGTGGTATACAATTTAAAACAAACGAAGAACACATTCCAACCAATGGTGTATACGTATTGGAAAATGCATTTTGCGATAATTTAAAGAATCAAAAAGGACCCGAGCGCCATTTCAAAGACGCATTACTGACTGTAACTGGAAAATTTGGTAAAAATATAATAAAATACAAATTTAACATATTCGCCGAAGACCAACAAAAACTTGTAAGCGATCTCATACCGAGTAATGAACGTTCATTACCCTTTAAAGACATCAAAGCCATTTATGAACAAGATGAAGATATAGTGTGTCGTACACGGAAATCAGCACAGTCAACACAAAATGATAACCGTCATATGCCGCAAGCGCAACAGATTACCGCAGAACAGAAGACACTCTACAATTTGTACTTGATTTTCAAAAGTGCTAAAATTTCCAATACCAACTTTGTCGAACGCTATCGTGCACTCTTCGATGAATATTCAGCACGTGAGATCATTGCACTGCTCGCTAAGCTACAAGAAGTTATGCAAGAACATGGTGACAGCGTAGAAGAATCACAGAAAAATTGTTATGAAATGTATTTTAACTATTTAAATCCTGAGCTCATTTGGGAAGTGGATGATGTGGCGCGTGATTATATAGCAGATGGTTTTCGTCAGCTGAATGCTTCAGCTGATATTGTGCGTTGTGATAATTGCGCTTTCCCTTTGCGTTTTGACAACTCGTGTCAATTTCATGCGTTGGGAGCCGTGTTGTTACGTTACTATTGGTCACGCAACGAGCAGATCAAATGTTTTGACGTGCTGACCCAAGTGCCAGCGCTGTTTGATGTTTTGGCAAAATTCTATTTAGCTGAAGGTAACATTGAAAAGGTTTTACCGATTGTACTGAATTATGGACAACCAGAGTTGTTGGCTGAAATGGGAAAAGGTTTCAATCTCACGGCATGGGCACGTTGCTTTGAGCAATTTGTTGAATTGCAACATGGTCGTTTGGCATGTGTAAATTGTGAATGTGTTACACCGGTGGAAAATGTAAATCGGCACTTTTTCTATACGTGGAATTGTTTTCTCAACATTGTGCTGGATCATTTGCAGACACAGGATATATTGGCATTGATATTTAGATGGTCGCACTACATACCAAATGATGCAATTGATCGTGAATTTTACACACGCTGTTTGTTAAAGGGTTAATGTTGAACGTAACGTTGAATATATTGAATTGCAGTTTAGTTTGTATGCTTCCGTCTTTATTTTCCAACATTCCATTTGAATGTATACTCAAATATTTTAAGGAAACTTAATTTAATTTTCAATTAATGTTTTCCAGTAAAATACTTTGAATTTTATTGTATTTTATTTTTAAAAATCAGTAGTAATTTATAGAATGTTTTATATTCTTGCGTTGATATTTCTTTTCTGATTTATTTACAACGTTTTGGAAACTTTATACAAATTTAAAACTCAAATGCATTAAAAAATAAAACTTAAACAAGGTTAAGAATCATACAAATCTAGAAACATAGCAACAATATATAAAAAGTTGAAAAGTTGAAAACTTTTATTATTCACATAACTAAACAATTGTTAAAAAATTGAAAATGTATTTTTAAAACTAATTGCTACAACAAGCGTCAATATAAATGGGCGTTATCTTAAATTTACGGTATAAAAAGTACTGATCAAATCTGAACAAAATAAATTTTACAATAATTTGTGTTCATTGTTCATACCTTAATATATGATATTAATTTAAGAATATGTACTAAATTATATTGTACTCATATTTAAAAAACAAAGTAAATATATATATATTATTTTAAAATTTAAAAGCCAATATTAAGCATTTATTATTTACTATTTACTAATTACACTATGTATAATATTATACTCTATTAGTACATATATTCTCACTTATAATTGATATTTCAATGTTATTGTAATTATTATTAATGTGTATTATTAAAAAAAACTGTAACCAAAACAATTGTATACCAACGCTTAGATTTAGTCTGAATGCATATTTATTTTATAATTTAGTCAAATGCTTTCCCAAAAAGAACAAAAGTTATTTTAAATTATAATAAATAGTACGAGTAGTTATTTAAGTTCAATATTTTTGCTCCAAAAAAAATTATGGCATTGAAATTATTTTCTTTTATCTTTATTATTTATGAACTTAATAAACAAATTATTTAACAAAAGAAATAATGACTTTTACGGAGACGTATGTTTCAAAAAATCAATTTTTAAAAACCGCAAGTACCCAGAGTTTACCATCTTGGAATTATTTATTTAAAATGTTAGCTCGATTCAACTATAATTTCAGATATGTACATTAGGGTGATTCAAATTTTTTTTTTTGCTTTTTTTTAAGGTGCTGTTGCTTAAAAAGTAAGTTTATGATATGAAGAAAAAGTTCACGAAATTTCAGCTCTGTAACTCAATTTTATAAGGTGGCGCCGGAACCTGTTAGTTTTACATGTAAATTGTATGGAAAAATTATTTTTTACAAAAAAGGTATCTAAATGAATAGGTGATTAGTGTTGTTGAGCTGAAAAGGGTCGTTTTTCGACGTAAATGTTTACGCTGAATCCGAATCTGGCCTCAGAACTAACCCATCATGTCGGAATCCTGAAATATTTGAGGTTAAGTACCTGAAACATGATGTTTTTTGTCTACTTTCGAGGTCACGTATAGGATTCAAAGAAAGTTGATTAGCTTATTTTTAACAAAATCATCATTTTGTACCATCCTTGCCCTTTAAAATGAGCTTTCAAGTGGTGATCTGTGATGTTTCCTTGCAAAGTTATAGCCATTTTAAAGTGACATGAATTGGATCCCCTACAAAGGGTTGCAACCCAACAATATTAACCAACGGGTTTCAAATTCATGTCACCTTGAAATGGCTGCAACTTTGCAAAGAAGCATCACAGATCACCACTTGAAAGCTCATTTTAAAGGGCAAGGATGGTACTAAATGATGCTTTTGTTAAAAATAAGCTGATCAACTTTCTTTGAATCCTATACATGACCTCGAAAGTAGACAAAAAACATCATGTTTCAGGTAATTAACCTCAAATATTTCAGGATTCCGACATGATGGGTCAGTTCTGAGGCCAGATTCGGATTCAGCATAAAAAATTACGTCGAAAAACGACCCTTTTCAGCTCAACAACACTAATCACCTATTCATTTAGATACCTTTTTTGTAAAAAATAATTTTTCCATTCAATTTACATGTAAAACTAACAGGCTCCGGCGCCACCTTATAAAATTGAGTTACAGAGCTGAAATTTCGTGAACTTTTTCTTCATATCATAAACTTACTTTTTAAGCAACAGCACCTTAAAAAAAACAAAAAAAAAAAAAATTTGAATCACCCTAATGTATGTACATACTTTCAGGAAATCTCAATGCGCTAATTGCTTAAAACAGGTTTTTCCCAAAACAATTTTCTGATGAAAAATATATTGTTGAATCTAAATATTATTTTCTTATAGCCGCCATTTTGTGAAGACAACGAATTGTTACTATTAATTATTATAAAAATCAGGGTTGCCAATTAGAAAAGAAATAAATTTTCCCTCAATGGTAAAGTGACAATTTTATTTTGGGAAATAGTTGATGCCCATTTTTTTTGTAGTCAGAAATTAAAAAAATAAATTTTGCTTATGAAGAACTTGCTAGTTCAACAAAACTTTGAATTCCATGTTCCAATTCCCGGTTATTTCAGCAATTTTTGAATTCCTACTAGGGAACGGCCTTGACATGAAATTCCGGGCCGGGTCAAGAATTGTCGCTTGGTAACCCTGACAAAAACTTAAGTTTATGGTATATACATAGCTAAAACGATCGGTTTCTTATTTTAGGTAATTGAGTTCAAACTTTAACTTAAAGTTATTGAGGGTATTCCTGAAAACGCGAAAAAGCCTCGAAAACTGCGTAAACTGCGAAAACTGAGTACAATTTCGAGCCTCGAAAATAATTTGTATGAAGAGTACTCTCGAAAACTTTCGATGCAAATTAGTTGAGCAAGTAGCATCAAAAAGTCGAAAAGTGAATCAGTGTTGCCGTTTGTCGAAACGGCAAAAGTAAATTGTTTATAGAATTTTCTTCAATAAATTGAATCAATTTATTTTTTTTCACTATTTTACGGCATTTTAAGTATTTTATTTTAGGTTAGATTAGAGTGGTGGCTAAGCGAACGGCTTGAAGCCATAAGTAGCACTGATTGTGCCGTTTTAATACCACATTTACGTGACCCGGTGAATTGATGAATGTTAAAGAAAAAGCTATATCCAGTTAGCTTTATTAAGAAAGTAGAGCAAAGATCCGATTTCAACATCAGCAAATTCGCTGAGGTCGTTGAAGAAAGGCTTAGGGACGTTTTGACTAAAACACTGCAGCACGGCAGCACGGCAGCACTGATCGAACTGTCAAATTGCCATTGCTCAAACATTTTCGCGTTTGCATTGATTGGGGTGTTCCCGAAAGCAAGCTCGAAAACTTCCGAGATTTCGTGTTTTTCGAGTTTTCGCGTTTAGAGGAATACCCTTATTATTAGAGAGCAAATTAAGCCATGGCCAAAGTCGTAATCGGAGTTTCAAAATATTTGACATGGGCATTATTGAGCCCATTGCCACATTCTATCACTAAATCAAATTGTAATTCGAAAAAAGTGTTCATATGACCAGTACGGATATTATTATATTTAAAGCTGCAAATATAATGAGTTTGAAGAAATACTTTGGTACAAAGCTGTCTCTGCAAATACATGTGCACATATAATTTCCTGGATTACAATTGACCACAATATTTTATGGTCTACTGCATCAGGTTTTATATTGTTTCAACATCATTTGTATGTTATGCTCATAAGGGTTGCAACTTCCTTTTATGCTACTGCAAGTTAAATTGTGCATAAAGAAATATTTATCCCATACGCAATGTTACACCAACCTCTAGGACTGTTTTTAATTGACAGGAGGTTGTGTAAGCAGATTTTTCTGATTAAAAGTTGCTGAATTGATACGGCACTGTCTTGCATAAAATACTACGTAATCAGGTGAAACAGCCTGTGAAAATAAAAATACGAAGAATGGAAAAATTAAATCACAATTCCAAAATTTACTTTAACATCCATATGAATGCTTTATTTTCGGTTTGTTGTGCATTTCCTGGAGCGCCCTTAAAAATACATCAGCATTCGCCATTTGCGCGCAACGCCGCTACATGCATCCTGCTGTGTCAACGCAGTCATTATTTTCATTACCACGCAATTGTAAACAGAATTACCAACAGTAATGGTAATAACACCAACAACAACGACTACAAAAAGTCCAATAAAATCGTCCGAGTAAATGTACGCTTACAGATATGAATGCATTTTGTATTTAAACTTTTTTCTGCTATTTTTGGATGCCCTTTGGCATCCGACCAGGCAATTCAGCTCAACTTATATTGATGGCCAACACACATATGTACATACATATGTATGTATAATAAGCACAAATTTAAATATTTAACACTCAACTGAACGCTGGCCGTGGATGGAAATATGTGTGTGGACAAGGCCTTGTGTTGAGGTGCATTGAAAATATAATATAAAAAATATCACAAGATATATCTTTAGTGTGTCAAAGATATATCTTGTAGTGACTGAAGCGAATGGAACAATCCAGCTAGGAGAAGTTTCAACTCACAACCGTTAGATTCGTAAAGAAAAGGTAGGACAAACTTTTGTTACAGAAACCAGATGATCTACGACATCAGATTACTCGATCTACATAACTAGAAAGAACTTCCTCAGGACTAAGAACGATGAAAGGCTTTACTTAATTCAAGCTATTCACCTTCATAGACTGGTAGGCATATACATAAGTAAGTAGTGAGTATATTTGTAAAAGCAATACAACTTGGCGTGTCAAATAATAGAGGAAGCGAGTAGTTAAGGAGAAATTAGACGATACCGCCATTGTGAAACAAAAAAAAAAATCGGTAAATTTCAAGATAACAAGAATATTCGGAGGTTTTGTATAAGCTAGCATTAGATGATATTAAAGCAAATCTATTCACAGGAAGTCAGTACCATGTTTTAAGCAAAAATGCGATTCATTAATGCGTGTTAATTGTTCTACACATAAAGGAATATACAGTGAAATTCCCCATAATCGGACACCCACCGTCGCAGTATTTTAGTCCGGTTATTGAAGCGTCCGGCTATCGGAATTAATTTTGTATGGAAAAGTTAGTGAGTGTCGCTGAAATATGTCCGGTTATGGGCGCTGTCCGGTTATAGGCGCTGTCCGGTTATGGGGGCTGTCCGTAATGGGGAATTTCACTATAATTAATTGTATAAAGACTTTGAACGTAGTAACAAATAGAAAACACATCAGACGACTTATGTGGACAAAGATTCACAATTTAAAGCATTAAAGCATTAAACCTAATTTTTCCAAATTTTTTGAGCCACTCCATTGCTTAAATGAGTTTGTACAGGATGGCGCAAAATTACTTTTATGGTTCGAATTTTTAATTTCAGAGTAAATTATATATATTTTTTTTATAAATACAGCGTATAAACGATAAATTTTATTGGTCTAAAAGTGCAAAATTAAGACTGACAAATAGTTTGCTTCGCATATTAATGCTCTTTCCAATACATTTTCCATGAACTTTTGCAAAATTTCAGGTGTTATGATACAGATTTTATATCAAATATTGGTTACCAGTGCAGAAATGGTCACTAGCGTATTAATATATACTGAGCAACGTTAATAGCAACTGCGGCACCGGAGGATAAATCGCGCCAAACAGTGTACTCAAGTGAGTTAAGTTTTTGGTGCATTGCACTTGCATAGATTTTCCTAAACTCATGTCCTGCAGTTTTCTTTGTTAACGAAGCTATATAGTGAGAAATAGGGTTCATCGTTCAAAATTGTGAATGAAATTAAAACAATTGAAAGTTTTCAAAATAAAATTTAATATTTGTTGTGTTGTGTATCATTCCATATTAAATTCTCCAAGTCTTATTTGTAAAATTCTATAGATTAAAAATCAATAAATACAATGGGTCTTCATTAAACGGAACATATCAAGTGTTTATTTGACAGTGTGCTGTATTTAAAGTGCAATCTAGTACTTTGTGCTGTATGTAATTTTGCGCCACCCTGCACATGTAAATGTTGAAGCGTTTGACCGGCGGCATTTTAAAATGTTGCTATTGTCTCCTGTTTGGTACAAAGTTGTGCTGTTCTTCTTGTGTTTGTTGTTGTTGCTTTTGGTCATTATTGTTGCACATTATTAACATTTAAATGTTGCCCTTCATATCCTGTACTTGAAATTGTGCTTTCATATGAATTCAATGCGTTTGCGTTGATTATTTCCTATGTATGTATATTGTACAGTTTTATTTAATGAAATCACATTATGCACTGGTGTGAGTTGCACCAATGCCCAGTAGGCAATTGCAGCAAGTAGTGTCGATAAACATACCAACATACTCAAAGTTAAATTTCCATGTAAGATTAATTAATAAAAGATTTATAAAAATATTTACTATTTTCAATTTAAAGAACATTAACTATGAATGATTAGTTTTTGACTATAAAACTGAAACTTTATCAGATAATTTGCAAGTTAAATTTATAAAACTTATTTTCAAACTGTCACACAGTAATGCCATATTGAATTTGCTTGGCAAAATTTATTTCTTAGCTCGAAGTGAACTTAGTAATTAATACAACGCTCAGTAAAAATGGCCACTTGAATTTTTCTTCCCAAGGCAGCACTTCCAATAAGGCTTCATAGTCCCACTTTTGTTTACTGGGTTGCATATACAAATATTGAAATGTATTGGTATTTGTGTATGTAGCTACCTTACTTGAATGCATTTCACAATTTAATGAATTTTGTATTAAAAATTATATATCAATATTTAAGCTTAACATGAAGTGCAGTACTTAAGAGTCATTGAAAAGTTTCCTTAAATGCCCACATAGAGCTTTTAAGATCTAGTGTTAATTTACATGTAACATTATCTTAATTAAATGAAGTTTGTAATTGAATTCAATTTCTTAAGAGCTTTATGCACAATTTCATTAGTTATTTCAAAAGAATATTTATATATAGTACTTGAACTTTGACTTCAATTAAATATTTATTTTGATTTCATCATACATATATGCTTGAAAATGAATTTTTGCATTGCAATGTAATCTTAACAATCAGTAAATGCTTTGTCATTAATTAAAGTTCGCCCACTTCAATCTGATTGAGACTTTTCTAGCTATTTTTGATTTTTATTATTAATTATGCTCGCAAGTGCAGCAAATTCAAAATTGGCCAAAAGTTACAAAGTTTTCCACAGTTTTTCAAAAGCAGAACTTGAAGATCATGAAAGAGCTCATGACTAAACAGCGAACGTATATTGTAACGTTTTACTGTCGAAAATAATGTTTTTGGGAAACTGTGAAAATCAATGCTTACAGCTCAGATCACGTATTAGAGTATAACAATGTTAGAGTGGTCTGAATTGAAGTCTACTGAGCTTTATGTACCTAGTAACCATGGCCAGTTTTTCATTATACTTAGCTTGTATGATACAGTCGTTGTGCAGTTTGATGAGCCTAAGAAACTCATTTTTTGATTTCCTTGGGTAAGTAAATATATGGGTGCACCCAAGATGTTGCAAGTCCTAACCCCCAAAAAGTGTTACTATGCCATTGTGTGCAATGATGTTTTTCTTGATTGTGTTCCATAAAAGCTGATATATTCAGACTTTTTCATGTGCTTTAACTTAGTTATTCGACATTTTTCAATTTTCAATGGTGGTCGATTTTTATTAAGTTCTTCCATGTATTCTATTGTCGATCTTATTGACTCCTTTGTAGTTTTTCTTTTAAACTCTAATCGACTGATTATTTTTTTTTTAAAGATTTCGAGTTTTCTTCACTATTTCAAAACTTCAAAATTTTTCGGGGTTTAAATGAATTTCAAAGCTATTCGCTTATCATTGGCTTGTCCGTTTTTTATCGATACTATCGACTTTAATTGACTCTTTCTTATATAAAATAAGGCTGGTGAAATTTCTTAAACTGTTGTATGTAAATGTCAAGTTAGGAGATCCCCAAAAAATTTAAGACCTGCCTTCAATACCTACACATCTGAAGCTGTCATCGTCATCGTACAGACTTACTTCAGTCAAAATCTGTCTACAGTGGAAATAGGTTTGAGCCTGAGACTTATGAAATAAAATATGATTGATTTGCTCAAACTTTCATATTAAGTGCAAATGTATGTTTTACACAAATGCTTTGCATGACTTTTGGTAATATCAAAAGATATTCCTCAAAAACTTTGAAGTAATTAATACACTAGAGCATAAAACATACATAGTACATAGCAAATAGTTTTGTGTTACGAAAAATAAATCAAAAGAAAATATGTTAGTCGAAAAATTCGTAGAATGTTGTAATAACCGAAAGAAACTTTTGTAATTTTGCAGCAGTTATGCCTCACTTGATAATAACCATTATTTTGGCTAATAAATGGCATTTTCATGTTTTCAAGTAAAAACTCTCAAAGGATTTGTGTTGTCAGTTAGTAAAACAAACACTTGGGAAAAATAATTCTTTTATATTTAATATTCTTAACTACGATGTTTACAAACTTTAGAAGTAAAATAATATTTTCTTCATAACTAAAATAAAAAAGGTTAAGAATGAATGACATTTTTGTATTAAATGAAATGTACTTATGTGTATGATAGAAGAAGGATTTCTTTCTTAACTGTAAGCATTTAAAAAAATTTTTTTAATTACATGAATTAAAGTGCTTTAAATTTACAAAAAATTCTCTCTAACAGCTTTCTAGTGCAAATGAGAAGTTGTGCTGAAGGCATGTGGATGGTACAATTCACGTAGAACTACCTTCCCAAGAAATCAAAGCCATATGCTACCACAAATGCACGTCAGTTATGTTCCTTTTTGAACATTTTTTTTTAAGTTTTAACATAAATTCAAAATATAAATGGTATTCCAACTATGAACACACTTTTTAATGTTACAAAATGATTGCTTTATTTACTGTTCAAAATAATACATAAGTTACTGCAAAATAACTGGTAAACAATAAGTCAAATTAATTCCTCACTGAAAACTTAAACTGAAGTTTTCGCAACTGAATGTTACTCTTTTACATCAGTGTACGCAAACTTAGAATGTTTCCAGATATTTCTACAATTATGTTTATTTATTAATTGTATGAAATATTTTAGAAATATCGAAAGATAGTTTGAAATTATATCATTTGAATATTCTTGAACATATTCACCTCATAAATCTTAAAATGCTTCAACAGACTTTACATTAAAGTTTTCGAGTCGTGGGTGTTTGTGTATTTACTGTTGAGTGCTAAAGTAACCCTCATTTCCCCCATCATACGTGTCTTTTTTTGTTGTGAATTTTGTGTATTTACTAACCGCTTAACCGCATTTAATACATCACCAAATCTGCTTAGAAAGTCTCAAAAACAAAAGTTATTCGTACGTAGCAAAATTAGCGGTAAACATCAACTGTAGCGCTTAAAAAGTGCTTGACAGTCTAATGAAAAAAGAGTTGGTTTAGTTACCTAAAAGTTTATGCGCGTAATTAATCTGTGCTACGTATGCAAAAACACACACTTCATATACCGCACTTAAGCAAATATATACATACGTAAGCACTCACACAAGGTATAGCGTTGCTTCCGGTTTAAGTTTAATATTTTTGACTAATAAATCAGAGTTTTAAAAGTGAAAACTATTAGAGACCTTTTTACATGCAACACTCTTACCTTAGCTGCTGCATACCCAGGTGGAAAGTGCAATGTGGTGGAGTTATTTTGGTAGATTGAGAATTTGGATCTAACTATTAAATAAAGTAATAAAAGAACTATGTTCTTCGAACAAAAAAGTCAGCTATTGGGCACTTTTATTTCAATTGCGATTGCTCGAGTGTGTAACAAGCAAAAGCTTGAGCCAATTTAAGCTCTTTACAACAAACACTTTGTTTTTCTTAACCCTTAACAACTTTAAAAAAAATGTTAATGTATTTGTAAACTTTTCGTCACACACATAACGCTCGGCTTCAAGCGCCAAAAATTAGTACGGTTTTCGCATTCTATTTCCTTCGTATGTCACGTATTTTTTCAGTTATTGTGAAATTATGAATTTTGAAAATATTAGATTGTCAAAAAATTTTATGATTTTAAGCCTGAAAAAATAATATTCGTAATGGTTTTTCTAGTCTCATTTTTCTGTAAGTCTTCAATACATTTAACACAATAAAATGAAATAAATTTTCTCTTGCAAAATTTATTAAAAATTTCGGGGATCTGGTGGTTCCACTAGGGACCAGCCAGGTAATTTCTGCCTAGGGGGCGTGGCTGTCACTTAAAAAAAAAAATGATGGAACAAAAGTTGTTCAGAATCGCAGAATCTACAACATATATTTTTTTTCAGAATAAAAAAAAAAAAAAGTTGGGCACTTAAGGGTTAAGAAAAATAACCAAAACAACAAACACTTACACTCACCACGACATTTTTTATTGTTGTGGTTTTTTATACGTACCATGGTCGGGATTCGTATTATTGTTATTGTTGCACTATAAAAAACCGAAGCGAGCGAACAAGTAAACAAAAATGCGCACATTGAGGACAGCTTTCCTCGTTTCGTTTGATCAGTGTAGTTTAATTTCTACACTTATGTTGTATTTGCTTGATTTTTGAAATTGGCTTTTGGCTTTTAGAAGAGTTTGTTTCTATCAAAATCAAAATTTATGATGGAATTTTTTCTGTTGCTGTAATTGTTGCTTTTATTGGTCCTGCTTCCAAAATTTTGCCCATCTATGCTGTAAGTCATCTTGTGTTCTAAATATTATATTTTCCATTCCCCTTTTGAGTTTCGCGTATATATGTTGATTTGATTACTTAGAAGTTGCTTTATTGCTGTCAATTGTGTTTTTGTAAATGCGCAAACAATTTTGCATAACAAACTCCGGTAATTTTAAGATTTTTCGTTACAGTATGCAAACATTATTTTATAATAATCTTCTTATTGTGTTGTGTGTTGGCCTCATAGGATTGCCCATTTATTTCTTTTATCTCATGTTTGCAAATATTCTACGTATTTTCAATCAATAGCTCAACAGCTTCGCAACTATAGCCTTGGTCACCATTATCTAAATTTCTCTTTGGGTGCGTATATGTAGATTTGTGTTTGTGATTTTTGTTTGTTTATTAAAACTTATATTGCATATGCACATAAATTATAAACTAATTTGTTTAGCGAAATCTTCAGAAAATTATTAAACTTGCAAAGTTTCTTCTGATATTTTGTAGTAATAAATAAAACGTTGGTGTATTACTAAGAAGTGTCTAACTTGAAGGTAAAGTTCTTGAAAGCTAAAGGATTTATGCAAATATAACTTGCTGTGAAATTACAAAGTACAGGGTTCGCACAAAGTATTTAGTTAAATTAAATTTTTTCATTGGTCCACATTAATTGAATACATCCGTTAAGCTGTTATTGAATAAATTTTTTTTTTTTTAATTTATTAACTTTTTTTCAGAGTTCCTTTGTCTTTAAGATTTTAAGCTTTCAAAATTTTCAAAATTTTTCTGATTTTTAAAATTCATTAAAGCTTAAAACTTTGAAAACTATAAACTTATGTTAGCAAAAGCAAAACGTTTTCATTTTTCCACTAAGAAAAAGCTTTGAATATTTTTCTTTTGATTGCTGAAATCTCGAAGAATTTCAAAATCTTAAAAATTAGAAAATATCCAAGTTTTACATATCTTCGGTATCAAAAGTTAACTTTAACACATCCTGTATGTCAATGTGTTGCTAAGTAATTAGCAGTATGTGCTGATATATGTAAATGCCATGGTGTTCGTTGAGAAATTTGTATTAAATTAATTATGTTTTTTACATACTCTTGCAACAAACAAATAAGAAAACTTTCTTATTTTTGCATAGATCAAGTCATAAATTTTCGAAACTTTTGTGAAACTACCGACAATGTACCGCATAAACCAATTTTTATGAAACTTTGTTGAGCCTTTACGCTGGTCTACGTTATTAAAGTCCTTCAATGTGTGCAGATATAAAAGAAGTTTTTTTCGTAATTGATATTTGCTTTTGCTTTTCTCATACCCTTGCAAGCCCTGTAATTAATAATATACTAAGCACAAGTTTTGCAATAAAATCAAGGATGTTCATTGGCAATTATTATGTTTGCATTGAATTTTCATAACTTGCAGTATAACTTACCAATAAATTGAAACAAATTGTTGTACTCTTTAGAAAATGCCTACACCAATTTTTGTATTGAAAAATTTATACCACAAAACAAATTTCAGATATTGTAGAAATTGCATTCATTAGAAAACAATAAAAGTGGATATACAGGATGCAGGATGGACATTGATGCATTAATTAAGTCACAATTGTTGTATGTTGTATATTGTTGAAGGCACAAGTACACACACACATAGGTGGCTTGCAGTATAAAATCAAAATGAACATTTAAGGTGAAATTGAAAAAATTGCTTAAAAAAAATATTTCTTTTTTTTAAAATTTCAATAAAATTTGCAAAATAACAAACATAGAAAGAAACAGGCTCGTTATTGACGAAAAATACTTACGAGTACATACATAAATTAGGCTAGTTGTTATTTCTGAAATTGAAGATTTTCGGAAATTTTTTGTTGATTTATAAGAAAACATTTAATATTTTTTGAAAGTGATGTTACGAGTGCTTCGATAGTTTATTTTAACGCTACAATAATCAGATGTTTGATCATATAGCTACCAAGCGTTTAGATTATAAATCTTAGGTGAAAAAACAACAATTACAAAAACAGAAAAAAACCCCACCATAAATTCCATTTTCCATTTTCCACCATAAATTCCATTTTTGATAAAATAGCTACCAAGCGTTTAGATTATAAGTCTTAGTTGGGCAAAATTTTCGAAGCAGGAGCTAATTAGAACAGAAGCAACAAAAACAACAATTACAACAACAAAAAATCCCCAGCATAAATTCGATCTTGATAGAACAAAAAAAGTTCTACAAAAAATCAAAAACTAATTCCAAGAACCAAGCAAGAGCTACATAAGTGTAGAAATAAAAGTGAACTGATAAAACGAAATGAGAGCAGCTGTCCTCAATGTGCGTATTGTTGTTTTCTTATTCATTCGCTTCGGTTTTTTGAAGTGAAAACTTCTTATGGCACGTTGTGCGGCTGAGGAAAAAAGTATAATTTCGCGACACCGACCGTCATCGGGAAGACTTGGGAAACGAACTCGATTTTGGAATTTTGAAGACTTGGGAAACGAACTCGATATTGGAATTTTGAAGACTTTTGAAACGAACTCGATTTCAGAAATTTGAAGACTTGGGAAACGAAATCGATTTCAAATTTGGAAGACTTGGGAAACGAACTTGATTTTGGAATTTTGAAGACTTGGGAAACGAACTCAATTTTAAAATTTCGAAGACTTTGGAAACGAATTCGATTTCAGAAATTTGAAGACTTGGGAAACGAACTCGATTTCAAATTTGGAAGACTTGGGAAACGAACTTGATTTTAGAATTTTGAAGACTTGGGAAACGAACTCGATTTTAAAATTTTGAAGACTTGGAAAATGAACTCGATTTCAAAAAATTTATAAAACGTTGCCTACTTTTAGGTGCTATTAATAATTTGCCCCTAAAAGTAGGCAACACTTTCTGACAAATTTCAAAAAGAACGCCTAAAAGTAGGTAACGATTTTAAAAATTTCAGATAATGTGTCCTAATTTTAGGTGCTATTTTTGAAATTCGTCGGAAAGTGTTGCATACTTTTAAAGCGGCTCTCACACGATCAATATTACTGACAGTATAATTACTGACAGTATTTACATTACTGTCAGTGTACCACTCACACGGTCAGTATTGTTTATTGTCAGTAATCAGTTTTTTTGACATTCGACTGGTGAAGGTGCGAACTATGCTCCGGCTACGTGACCGACAGCCGAAAATGGCATGCCACTTTTTGGGGCAGATTCCATCCAAACTTGCACCACGCCTCCAGCTAGGCATCGGACGACCATACCCTTGGACGCAATGTTCCATGCCACTGAATGAGGAACTTTTTCAAGTTTCTTTCAAGTTTCGCTGCCTCATCGTCTATCTGCCACAAAATGGGGCATGCCACGCCCCCTCCCAGGATTTTGCCGTCCCGTGCCTACTTGCACCCTCTGACCAACTTTCAGCCGGATCTGCCCCAAAAAGTGGCATGCCACTTTTCTGTGCAAATAATACTGATGAACTGTCAGTATTCACCTCACACCATCAGTATTACTGTCAGTATTTAAAAACTTCGTCAGTAATATCCGATTTTTTCA
Organism: Tricholauxania praeusta; assembly: GCA_949775025.1. Taxonomy (NCBI): domain Eukaryota; kingdom Metazoa; phylum Arthropoda; class Insecta; order Diptera; family Lauxaniidae; genus Tricholauxania; species Tricholauxania praeusta. The sequence continues at coordinate 159,207,347 of OX459029.1, forward strand.
TCAGTCATCAGTATCGTTTTTCTATACTGACAGTACATCAGTACTCACCTCATACGATCAGTAATACTGTCAGTATGCAAAATCCTGTCAGTAACTGTCAGTTTGTTTAGTTTGTTTTCTTTACCTTAGCTTCACACTTTGTTTTAACTTCTTAAATTATTTTCTCACCGTTGACCTAAAATTGATTGTTGCTTTTTGCTATTATATGAGTCTCATGTTTAATGTCAGCATTAAATAACACAAATGTTCGTGCTAACGAAAATCACAAAACAATGATAAATGTTTTGTGTAACCAACACTCGGGTCTAAATGTTGTTCACTTGAATGCAAGAAGCTTGAATGCTTTCAAGTTGGATTGTTTAAGGTATGTTTTTGAAGAATCATCCGTTGACATAATATGTATTTCGGAGACTTGGTTTAATCATGATGTGAACGATTCTTATTATTGTTTAAAAAATTACAAAATTATTAGAAATGATAGGCCAAACAGGACAGGTGGAGGTGTAGCCATATACTTCAAAAATTATTTGAACATTAAATTACTGGACAAGTCTTGTGGAACGGATGTGGAGTTTTTGAACGTTGAAATTTCTGACAGCAGTAATAAAGTATTTATTTCGTGTGTATACAATCCCAACAGAAGTTTCAGTCTAGATCCCTTTTTTACAACTTTATCCAATTATGTTATTGATTTTAATCATATAATCATATGCGGTGATTTCAACATAAATCTTCTGTTGAACGACCCCTTATCTAAAAAACTTTATGATGATCTCTCTGAAGTTGGTCTTTCAATTGTGAATTCAGAACTGCCCACTCGTTTTGCGAATAATGCCACTCCGAGCCTACTTGATTTTTTTGCTGTTTCTGACCCTCCCATTGTGCTTTTGTTTGACCAAATATCTTTTATATCAGATCATGATCTATTATTTTGTTCATTAAACATTAATTTAACCTCAGCTCGATGTACTGAAAATTTTACATATCGTGACTATAAGTCCATTAACTTTCAATGTTTGTACAATGATATGGTTAACATATCGTGGCGTGATTGTTGGTTCATGAGCACTGCAAATGAAAAGTTGAATTTTTTTTGTGACGCGATAAAAAATATTTTTGATATTCATGTTCCTCTACGTACAGCTCAAGTGGTTAATGCCTCTTGCCCGTGGTTTACTAGGTCTGTTGTTTCGGCGATTAATAAGCGAAACAAAACTTATACTAAATGGAAACGAAATCCTTGTGCTAGAAATTGGGAAGAACACAAGATAGCCCGAAATCAAGCCACTTCAGTTGTAAGGCTATCTAAAAAAAGGTTTTATATGTCTAAGTTGAACACTGCTTTGCCAACTAGACTGCTTTGGCGAAATTTAAAAGGAATCGGGATAGGAAATAAAAGCACTTCGTTCTGCAAAATTGATGCTGATACTCTTAATGATTATTTCGTTAAGAACTCAGTGTATGAAAATGAAACCCGTCACAGGCAATTTGAGTCTTCAAATTTGTTAAACATCTTTGATTTCATGGCTGTGAGTGAGTCTGATGTTGCCAGAAATGTTGTAAAAATAAAATCAAATGCAATTGGTGAAGATGGGATCCATTTAAAATTCATAAAGTTAGTACTGCCCTTCATCCTGAGTCCCCTTACCCATATAATCAATCACTGCATCACAAGCTCCTGCTACCCTGAACTGTGGAAGGTTGCTACGATTATCCCAGTTGCTAAAACTTCAAGTGCGAGTGAGCCAAGTAATTTTAGGCCGATCAGCCTGCTTTCATCACTATCAAAAGTCTGTGAGTCGTTGATGGCGGAGCAAATTTCTACACATCTAAATAGATACAAGCTTATTTCTGAGTTTCAATCTGGATTCCGTCCGGGTCACAGCTGCTCTACTGCAGTTTTAAAAATTATGGATGATATACGAATACCATTTGATAAAGATTATGTAACGCTGCTTTGTTTGTTAGACTTTTCGAAGGCTTTTGACAGTGTAGATCACATAGTACTTTGTGATAAGCTTAAACGACTTTACGGTTTTTCTAAATCTGCTGTCAAATTTCTTGAAAGCTACTTGCATGGTAGGACGCAGAGAGTAAGGGTTGACAATTCATACTCTAAATTTAAGCTATTAGCTTGTGGTGTACCGCAAGGCTCAGTCCTTGGCCCCCTGTTATTTTCAATATTCTTAAATGATATTTTTAGTATATGTGATAGTGTTTCTATGCATGCGTATGCAGATGACCTTCAACTCTATCTGTCTCGACCAATAGGCCTTATTGAGGATCTGAGCTATAGAGTGAACGCAGATCTTGAAAGTATTAGCAAGTGGGCTGTTCTGAATAAATTGAGCTTAAATCCATTAAAGTCATTTGTGTTGCCAATTTCCAAAAACTGCTATCCGTTTGAAAATCTACCAGATATATTCCTGAATGGCAACAAACTAAAATTTGTTGGCAAGGTTACTAACCTTGGGTTTCATTTAAATAGAAGCTTGACTTGCGAAGATCATATCAATTCTGTTATTAGCAAAGTTTACTACACTTTACGTAATTTGAGAATGACTTCTGAATTTGTGCCTGTGGAAACAAGAAAACGCCTTGCAGTGCAGTTGATAATTCCAATAATTACTTACTCGGAAGTTGTATACAGCAGGCTAGATTCCCGCTCACTTCAAAAACTACAGGTGGCCTACAATAATGTCACCCGTTATGTGTATGGCCTTAAAAGATCTGATCATACGTCAAATTTCAGCAATCGTATTTTGAATTGCAGTATAGTGGATTACCTTAACGTAAGAAATTTACTCTTTTTACATAAGATTATATTCACTAAAACTCCATACTATTTATATCAGAAAATTAATTTTTGTCAATCGATCAGAAACATGAACCTTATTCTCCCAACTTTTAAGTATTTAAGCTCGTCTAGACTGTTTTTTGTTAGCACTATTCGACTGTGGAACTCACTACCTCGTGATTTAAAATGTGTATCTAATGGCAAAAGGTTTAAGCAATTAATTTTTCATCACTTTTCTTAAATCTGCAAACTTTCTTTTTTCTTTTTTTTTTCTCATGAACTCGCACTTTTCAAATTTCTTATATGCTATAATAAATAAATATATCTTTTAGCGATTTAACTTTTATTTATATATTAATATGTTTATTATTATAAGATCAAATATGTAACCGTCAAGTTAAAATTTGTTTCAGTGATTTAAAACTGTGATAATTTATTATTATTATTGATTGCATTTAAAAGAAACATGTACTATTCTTATATGCTAATACTTAAATGAATAAATGAAAATGAAAAATGAAATAATACTGATCGTGTGAGGGCCGCTTAAGGGTAAATTATTAATAGCGCCTAAAAGTAGGCAACGTTTTTTGAAAAAATTGGCCCATGAAAGTATGTAATTTTGTGGAAAAAATTTTTAAATTTGTAGCATACATATGTTGACTTCCGGTTAGTTGTTGCTCAGTAAGCAAATTTTTCTCTGCTAGCGCAGCCGAAAGCAGAACCAGCAGCCCAAAGCAGAGAAAAATCTGAAATACCAGGCCACCTTGAACCAGCAGCAAGCAAATTTGGTTTTTTGAAAAACTTTAAAACGTTATATCTCGGCTATTACTAAACCGATTTAGACAAATGAGGTGTAATAGTTTTTTTTTAAGAACAAGCAGATTTTTTTGAAGTCATTTGTATTATGATTAACTGTCACAAGATGGCGTTTTAAGCAGTTTAAATATTCTAACAGCCAGAACTCGGCAACGAATAAGCAGATTTTGATAAATGTGGTGTCATAGTGTCTGTTAGAAGAAGCAGATTTTTATCTTAAGTTTAAGAAAAATTATGTTTAAGCTATTTAGTCACAGGTCCAGGTACTTTTTTTACCTGATTTTTTCTTATACTTACATAATTCGCAATGATGTGTCTTACTGCAATCAGAATAAATTTTTGTTTTTTAACATAAGGAGTACTTAGCTCAAATTTAATTATTCACAGTTGAGGCTACTGAGCCGAATATACTTCTTCCAGCAATTTTTGAAGTGAAAACTTCTTATGGCACGTTGTGCGGCTGAGTAAAAAAGTATAAACTCGTGACACCGACCGTCATCGGGATTCCCCGTCATGAATGCGATGGTAAAATTTTAATTTTCTATTGTTTCTTTTAAATAAAAAATATTCCAAGTGGAAGACAAAAAGCAAAGCATACACACTAACTGACATATTTAATTCTCATTCAACGATTGTTATGCTTACATGTTTGTTTCTTTCAATGTCCGCGTTGTTGCGTTGACAAATTGAGAATGAGAGCGAGAGTAAAATTTGAATACATATTCCGTTTTTGTCTTCCATTGCATTGCCATATAAAAAGAAAACGCACACATACCAATTAACGCACTAACTTGCCATTAAACGATTTGTTTTCACTTCTGTCGGCACTCCCGGAGTGCAACCCGCCGTTTTTTTTTTGATTTTTTTTTGATTGATGCAGCAATAACAATGATAAAATTAAGAAAAACTATGTGTAAGGAGCTGAAATTGGCTCCATATTCAAATTTTGTCCATCGTTGATATAAAATATGTACGCTTTTTATAACGTCTTCCAAATCAAAACACAAAAATGTCTTAATTTTTTCACAATGAAGTGTGATCGGTCGATTTTTTTAAGTTTCGAAAATCGTGTGGGAAAATCGTGCAAGACTATTTATTTTCCTAAAAGCTAATAAAACAATAAACCAGAAAGATTAATTAACACCATATATTCTGTTAGTCTATAAGTTTCCGTGTAAAAATATTTAAATATAAGAGTTAAATGCTCAGTGACAAGCTATACTGGAATAAAATAGAAATTTTCTAAGGACAACATTTCCCATTTTTTCTGACAAAATCATAAATATACCAAGCTACACGATAAGAAAAAAAACTTGGGACACCCAACATAATATGTACCATACACACACACGCAAACAGAAAATCCAATAATGTATGCCATTATTTTATAAAAGACATCATTCTGTACGAATAAATATCGAGATGTGTTTTTGTAGGTGTAGCGATAAAGATTCAAGCCTGATACAAGAAACAATGTGAATATTTTCAAAAATTTTGCAATTGTTACAAAATGGACACAAACAAACAAATAAACATAGAAATATCAACATTTGAGAAAAATAAGATATGTGGGTAAAGGTGTCCACACACATTAAGAAACTTAAATACACAATATGAATGTAAAGGATACATGTAGCAGCATAACAAACGAGCATTATTGCATTCATATGTATACGTAAGAGTAAGTACTATATTATCCCAGTAAAAATTGAAGAAAATATGATGTTGCAATTAATGGTGGAATTACGCAACATTTCAATATTTTTGAGAATTTAATTTTTTTAAAAAGTCAAAATTGGGCGATATTTCATGTCTTTATTTTCGTGCCACTATTGCCGCCAGTCTAATTTAATTATTGGCTAGGAAATTATATTTCTATTGACATTTTTTAATTACAAATTGCATTACTTGGTAATGCATAGAAGTAAGTATGACAGAGGCGACAAAAAGGCAATACGGCATATAATACTGTATTTGCTGGGATGCCGTGCGGACTCACACATACAATAATACATACATACATACATACTACAACTACAAATAAACAATTATGTATAGCACATGGTCAACTCAATGCTAAAATGAAATTTTCTAAGGACAGGCTTTCAACTATAAGTATGAATGTATGTATTTGTAAGTGTAAATTCAAGTATGTGTGCGTGCATGTGTTGATTTTGTGCAAGCGACAACCCATTTTACCTTTTTTGAAGCATATTTTCTGTAGAATAACAAAAAGTTTTTGTGCTCGGTTAAGAGAAGTCCATTCTATTTCGTGTTAAGTTCCTCTTGGGTGATATGTCGTATTGTCTGTCTGTCCCCTTAGAAGGAAATACTCTTGACACAAACGTACAACACATTAAAATGATGTTTAGTGAATGGCACTTTTGTTTGTGTCAGTGTGTGTTGTGTCAATTTCCTGTGCCCACTCATACACTAATGGAATGGGCGTCTTTGGCAAAGCTGTTGCATACCTTAAGGTGTTGTAGATAGCAGAGGTAAAAAGATCTCTTCTATTGTGTCATTTAGGCTTTGCGTCAGACTTAAATATTTTTTTTTAAATAATCCTAAAAATATTGTAGGATTGTGAAGTTGACTGAATGAAAAATTTTACTTTTTGAAAAAATAAAAATTTTTATTAAGAGTAAATGTAAGAACAATATCGATTACTATTTCGAATTATTTTCTAAATTAAGTTAATAGTTCTTTCTCTAATGATTCCTTCTAAATCCATTGATTTTACACATTTCAACACGTTCTATTCATTTTTTTTTATTCATATGTGTCAACGTTTCGCAAATTTATTGACAATGACAATTGTAGTAAGAACAAAAGCAAATAAAATAACAAAAACAGCAACATTTCTATAAGTTTGCAAATGAAATTTGATGCCTTTACCTTTTTCCCTTACAAATACAATCGTACAGTATCTGTGTGGTATATAAATACAAGAGGCTCTTTTACATATGCACAGTAGTGGCCAAAGTTACAAAGAAACAAATTCAATAGAGAGAAAAATGTAACAATCTGCTAATGCACACTTTGGCCCAAAGGTATTTCTATTGTATAGCGTAAGCAATACAAATGCAAATACATAAACAATCATACTGCGGTAAGCTTACATCCATACGTACGTAAAGGCCCAATTGGAAACATATTAAATGTAAACAAATTGGAAAATGTAACATGTTAGAAGAGACTTGCAAGAATAGGATTGCCTGAAATAGGGCACTGAAGATGCCTCACTGTATTAAAACATAATACTTTTACAGCACGGGATTGACCAAAAAAAAACAAAAACTTAATTTTCCGTTTCCACAAAACATGATAGGGCCCGGGCCTCTAGTCCTATCTTAAATTGCAGAGAGTAATATAAGGTCTCTCAGGTTTACAATTTTTATGTAAGAAATTTTATCTAAGGATTATTAATCTTACAAGTTAATGTTGCGAAGCTGAATGTAGCAAATATTTAATTTATGTTCTTTAGCGCCTCTCTTATGATTATGATTCGTCACGTTTCGACTTTAATTTTCAAGCCTGAAAATATGCTACTAAATTTTAAACAAAAATATCTAGTCTGTGCTTAATGAATAAAATGAACAAACATAAAGATTGTACTAGCATATTTTTAGGCTTGCAAATTAGAGACGAAACGAAACGAGCATCTTCATATTTTTCTTCAATTAGATTTTTGAGTCTGAAGTGGGCAAAAATTACTCCAGTTGAACAACCAACATACATATATTTTAAGTAACAAGGTGTTATTATTCTAAAAATCATTTTCAAAAAGGTTTGCTGAATGTCGCTCGATCTTTCGGCATAATTTGAGTTTATGCTTATCTAGAAAATTCAGCCACAAGTTTTAATGACACCTTCAAGGCATTTTCTACTGGGTTAACTAACAAAAGTAACAAAAACGATTACAATACAAAGACATATCAGAAGCAGGCAGCAAAAACGTATGTTAATAAACTGCTTGAGGCTGTTTCAGAATACTGCTACTTGCAGTTGTTCTTATGAAGCAAGCAAAGTGTATCGAATAGTAACAAAACTAAGATTTTACAACAATAACAACATTAATATCTTAGGCAAAATTTTGTCGAAAAACATAAAACATTAAAAGTAGAGACAAATTGTTTTAACAGCATGACTGGGTAGCACAAAAAGAAATATCATGCAGTAAAAGCAACCTAACATGCTGCAAATACTGTAAGCTTCTTTATGGCTGGGTTGTATCATATGAGTATCAATAACATAGCAGTATAAATCTGTTTGTGGGAAAATGTCGCAGCTGTCATTTTGAATTTTCAATTCCATCATTCATTTATTGGCACTGGTACTGTTTTGCTTCAATTTACATATGGTAACATGTATTGCATGTTCTAAGGATTTAATTTTTTTCATTGCTGATAAATAATTACATTGGTACATGTTGTTCTCAATATGTGATTTTTTATTTTCATTAAAAAAAAAGTTCTACTTATTGTTAGATGAATATATGTGAACCCAAGAAATGAAAAAAAAAAAACAAAAGAGTTCGAAGGAAAGAAAAAATAATTTCAAGGGATTGTAACTAAATACGTGTAGCACCATTTACATTGAAAGCATCATTATATCCATCACTGCTGAACTGAACATGTTCACAAAAATTCTACATTAAAATTTACGTAACGAAAATTACGAAATGAAAATTAAAACTCAAGAGTAGAAATCCGTTGTTAGCGTTTGTGTAAAACATGCTGTAATCTCAGAGAATTATTAAATATTTCAATAAATCTGTTTGTATTTGAGATATAATACTCACACTCACACACACACGTATTGCACATATAAAAGTTTTGCAATATTTCATACATAAATACGTACGTACTCGTATCTATCATCAGTTGGCCAAAAGGATCATCGGTATGGTCAACAAAATTCAAATGCTAAAACACAGATAAGTAAAGTTTTCTCATGTCTGTGGGTGTGGTAAATGGCCACAGGGTATTCAAGGACAATACTATAACGAGCATATCTACATAAGAATAGATTTTAGACTGCTTCAAAATAAATAGACTTTATTTCACTTAAATGGATTGAAATAAAGATTCAGGAACAGCTAATTGTGGTTGTGTTTGAGTTGAGGCTGCGTTTTTTTGTGATTTGTTATGTGAAGCATTTATTTAATCCTGGAAAAGTATACAATAGAACGGGTCGATTTGTATGAAAAAAAAAGGCAGTCAGACACCGATTCAAAAGTTAGAAGGACCTTTAAATACTATATCTACGTCATTTTATTTTCGTTCCGAGAAAAACCAATGGAGCGCTTTTGATTCTCTTGAAGGTCCTTTTTGGCTCGATACCTGAATTTGCTTGAATAATGAAGATTGCGTTTATGCAAAAAATTTGACTTTAAAAAATTAAAATTTTATTTTCTGTTTCGATTTTTCCATATAAAAAATGTGACAAAATCGAATTTTGGGACCGAATATTATCTAAAATAGAAAAAAAATTCAATAGTTTTTAACGTCATATTTGGCGCAAGAACGCAATCTTTCAGATATTCAGGTATCGATTTTGTGAAGAAAAAAAGTTACGAGCAAAAAACATGTTGTTTTTTAGCCAAAAAAGACCTTCAGGGGAATCAAAAGCACTCCATTGGTTTTTCTCAGAATTGACAAAAAAAAAAAAAATAACGCAGATATCGCGTTTAAGGGTCCTTCTAACTTTTGAGTCAGTGTCTGGCTGAATCTATTTTTCGACACGGTCTAGTATACAATTTACTAATGCTTTGAAATGAACCTTATTGCTGAACGAAATGTTAGCCGTAAGCATTAGATCTTCTTCAAGTCTTAGTATTGTCAAACAAGACTAAACCAAAACACCACTCATGCGTAATCTGTCATAAAATCCCTACTGAAAAAACTACCACTAAATGAATTACCCTTTACTTCACTTTGCAATCAAGATTTCCATCATACTTTACATAGAACTCTTTCAATTTAATCTTATATATCTGGCGCTCTTATTGCCGGTCTGGTCTTACTTTCTGCAAAAACATCACTCTCACCAGTCCCGAAATAATTTTCTTTCTTTTTTGTACCAATCTATTCTGCATAAGTCCATGAGTTTCATGTTCATTGCCAATTTTCATTTCAGCTGGACATTTTATGTTAAAGAGTTTAAATGAGCAGATTTGTGTTCTGTCAGGTATTTTTTGGGGATAAAAACATAATTTGCGTGTGAAAATTGTATGGTGTTAGGGTTTGTAATTATGTGTATTTACTGCTCAAGTGTATTTGTGGGATTTATAATTGTTTTAATTAAATTTTTAGCACAATTTATGTCATTTTTAATTTGAAACTACATTCCTTTGGGAAATAACTTCAGGTATTAATGGTAACATTGTGTGTGTTCAAATCTACATGGCTATAAAAAAGCATGCTTCAAAGTTGAGAGGAAAGTTTTAATTAAAAAAATGGTACACTTTAGTTTATATGTGTTTACGAGTTTTTATTAAAAAAAAAACTAAAAGAAGGAGTCATAATAATTATAAATTAAAAATAACATTAAAAAAAAACTTTATTAAATTCTCGCGCTGCTAAAAATAAGAAGCGCCAAAAAATATGCAAAGAAAATTATTAAAAATTGTTACAAGCTAACTTGATTATCTCACATGAACTCTTCTGTTGCATATTTTTAGGCCCTACTTTGAAAACAGCTTAACGATAACTGAAATTCGTTTACCACAGAAGGCATTTAAGATAAAACAAAAATCTAATTACAAACTTGAGTTACTTTTATTGTTTTTGAACGATGCATTATTTCCTACAATTTTTGATTAAAATTTTAATAACTGTTCCGTTGAAAAATTGTCAAAATTTTTATTGTCCTGCATTCAAAGGAGCTTTACAACTCAATTAATTCTTATTTTTACAATCCATATAAATGTAAATTTGCGCACATAATGATGTACTTATGTAAAATTACACACTGAATGATGTAAAAAACGGTGCTGGCAACGTAAAACGTATGCTTTACGTAATTTGCAACATGTTAAACGTAAGTAATAAAGTTGACGACAACGACAACGATGACGAGGATGATGAGTTTTACTCACTTCGCGTTGGTGATTTTTTTTTGTCATGAGGATGCATGACTCGTTTTCATATGATAAACTCACTTACATGGTGGATTTTTAAAAATTTTGTTTTTTATTTTTCAATTGTTGCCAGAGACAGAGATTCGACGGAAAGTTTTTTTTAGCAATTTTGTTTTTTTATTTTACCTTGATGTAGAACTAACTATTTCACTGGTTGTGAAAAAGCTATCCCAAGCTATGAAGAAAATACTACAGAAATTAATAAAATACTAAAGAAATTGGGTCTTAACGTATATAAAAATCGTCATATCACAAAAGTTCCTCGGAAAATCTGCTGTTATAGGGATTTAAATTACTCATTGCTGTTTCTAAAAAAAAAGTTCATGTTAAGTTCATAAAAGTGTCTTAGAAATTTTTACGTGAAAGAGTGACTCAGATTCGTTACATTAGAATTTTTGAGAAAAAAAGTCACTGCTTACACTCAATTTGACCATAAAAAACTCCACCTCGAGTACATAAAACATTTTAAAACTTTCTAAAATTGAATTTCTCTGGCAACGTTGTCTCATACATATAGTCAGAACTTTATATCCATACAAAAAAGCAATAATTAAATATTGCTGCAAACTTCCTGCAACACTTTACAACGTCGCGTCACATCACATCGCATCGCATCTCATCGTCGTGGTTCGCACTTTGCATCGCTTCATTTAAATAACAACTTCCGTTGTTGCCAAAAATTGCTGTTGACGGTTTTTCCATGTGAATACAACGAAAATTAAATAATAAACGTAAGCGTTAACACTCGGCATATATATGTGCATGTGTGGGTTGTACTCACAAGTGTTGCTGTGTGTAAAGGATGTTGCTATGACGCGACATGTCTGTCTGTTGACATTCATGACATTCTTTTGCTGTTGCTGTTGCCTCGCCTTATTTTACTGCTACTGTTGTTGATATGAGTGCTGCTATGCGTTGCGTTACTTTGCGTCAAACGTGCATAATGACAGCAATAGCGACAGCAACGACAAAAAGTTTAACATTAAATATTTGTAGCTGGCAATAAGGTCAGAATTGCTTAAAATCCTTAAAATGAAATAGCTTGCAGCTAAAGTGTCTCTAGTAAATGACTAGCGAGAACTGAAGCTACAAAATAATAAACATTTTTGATCTAAAACTTGTTTTCTCGATCATTTTATTAACTTTTAATAGCAACGTGATAAATATATCTATAGATTTCGTTTAATTTAGACCTTATGCTAAGCTACTCCTCTACAAAGTAAACAAACTTCCTCTTGTTAGTGCTGCCATTGGCTTTGAAGCTAGGATCACATATCGCTTGTTGGTTTGATGTTAAAGTTACAAGGACGCAAGTTTAATGTCATTCCTCTTGCAGCTGTTTTTCTCCGTTCTTTTTGGCAAAGCTCAAGTTCAATTTGTGTGTTTTTTTAGTGTTTTGTATTTTGGGTGCATCTCATTAGAAATGAGAGACAAATGAGTTGTGGTAATCAAAATAAAATGTATTGTGAGTGGTTTGAACTTTTATTATACCTATGAAATACTGAAGTCATATAAAAATATAAAATTTGATGTTTCTAACTTAAAAATTAAAATAAAATGACAAAATTATGAAATCAGAAAATAATTTGACTCTTTATACATACATATATGACAACCCAGCGGCAAGTTTTTTATAAACAACATCGATGAATAGTTATACTCATTGTTGGCAGTAATGCTCAGAACTCCAGCCACAACCATAAATTCTTTTAACAAAAGGATGGTCGCTTTGTAGGCAGCTTGCCTACATCTCCATATACAATGTGTAACAAACGAAAGGCAGATTACCTTAAAACATCGCTTACTAAGTGCCTGTATAGTTTAGCGAGTTGCCTACATCTCCTAATACAAAGCATGCTGCCAACAGGCCAGACCCATTACATCTTCATATACAAAGCATGCAGCCAACAGGCAATACCCCTTACATATCCATATACGAAGCGGGCAGCCAGCAAGCAAACTGCCTACAGCTTCATATACAAAGCAGGCATCCAGAATGCAAATAAACAAAATATCATAGTAACAATTTTCTTTATGAAACATAGTTACAACACAAAGGGTGCAGCTTTTTATACATGAAAAATCAAAGTACTTCATCGTTTTTGCCGCTGGGAAATTATGTTTGATATAAAACAATTAAATGCTTATTTGAGTCAAATATAAAATTTTCCAACAAAGATTTGTTGCTAGTTGTTCCAAATAAAAATATGTATTGCTCAAATAAATATTTGTTACTTGCAATCAAATCATTTCCTCAATGTATAAGACTTATCAGCCAAATTTTCAAGCCAGTCAAAAACAATTAATTTTCCATACAAACAAACGACAAACAGAAATACCTCGAAGTTCGTAAAAATTTACCCAATAGACCTTAATGGGTTAAATCGCTTTGAGATTTCATTTTAAATTTAAATTATTTTGCCGTCTCTTTCATTCTTGAGTGCAGTTTGATAGACAAACAGCTCTGACAATTCATTCTCAATGGTACGCGATCTTGAGCAAAAGAGTAACTGGTGATTTTTTTGATATTTGGTTTTTTAGTGTAAGTTTTTTGACATTTCACGCGTCTTTTGTAGCATATGTTAACTTTAAAAATGCTCAATAAAGTTTGCCATTTTACTGTAATTAGACTAACAAACGAACAGCGCTTGAAAATTATAGAATTTTACTATCAAAATTCGTGCTCTGTGAGAAATCTATTTTTTTTTTTCAATTTTTTTCAGCGACGAAGCTTATTTTTAGCTCTATAGGTACGTCAACAAACAGAATTGCCAAAGTTGGTCTAAAGAACAACCAGAAGCAGTTCAAGAGCTGTCAATGAAGCCTCAAAAATACACTGTTTGGTTATCGATTTTTTTTTGCTCAAAATGGAAGAATTGGACTTGGTTGACAGGTGGTTTCAACAAGACGGTGCCTCATGCCATACCGCACGCGATACCATGGACCTATTGAGAGGTGAGTTTGGTGAGCAAATAATCTCACGCTTTGAAGCAGTTCATTGGCCGCCAAGATCATGCGATTTAACCTCACTAGACTATTTTTTGTGGGACTACGTGAAGACTCTCGTATACAGGGACAAGCCAGCCACAATTGCAGCCCTGGAAGACAACATTACAGCTGCCATTGATGAGATACCGGCCGAAATGCTGGAAATAGTATGCCAAAATTGAACATAAAGTTAAATCAAATTTCACTAACAACTAATAGAAAACAGACTTCAATTGCATTTTAATTTAACCTAAAGCAATTTCTTAAATCATCAAGAAACATTTCCAGCAAATATATTATTTTTTCCTAGTTTTTGCTTAATTCCTAAGTTAAATGTTCCACTATCTCTCTTTTCCACACGAATAAATCGTAAATTTTAATTTTGTTTCCTCATGAAACATAAAATTATACAAATGCAGCGTAGTGAAATTTACATTAAATTAAAAGAGTTGACATCCTTGTGGCAAATTGAAAGGAAAATATGTAGCAATTAACACTTTGCATAGAAAAACACATACAGACACTCGAACGCAAATAACAGCACTTTTATGACATACACATTGACAGTTGAATGCAAATATAATGAATGATGAAATTCAGCAAAATTGTCTGTAGCAAAAGATGAATGTCGCGCGACAGACGAGTAATTTTTGCTTCTAAGTCATATGAAGTTTAATGATTTTACTGAAATCAAAACTACTTTTCAGACTTAAATTGCACACAGCATTAACATAGCGTTCACTAATATTAGCAAAAGTGTTCTATAGGTGCTGTTGAGCTACGCTCATCAAACATTGGTAGCGCTGACGCCATTACTAATTTGATGACACTAAAGTGTCAAGTGGAAATAAGACGCATTGCGTAAAGCTTTTGTACAAAAATCAATAAATACTGAAGGACTAGGCTGTTTCGCATTGGATGAAAATTTCTAGATAACTTAGATTGTCTATATTTCGCATATTGTTAATTTTGTTAATATTGTCGCAATTGTCCATATTTACAATATTCCTTGTATAGTATACATCATCTTTATTATCCTGTTTAAATTGTCTATATTGAGCGTGTTAATCATACCAACTTTAATGACTTTATTGTCTTTACTATCTTATTTGAAAATATTGTCCATATTGATAATTTCAATATTCGCCAATATTGTCTATTTTTAATATATTTGTAATATTATTTGCATTGTCTTCATTGTCAATATTATCTTCATTGTCAATATTATCTTCAATCTCTATCTAATTTGAAAATAAAGTTCATACCGATACTATTAATATTCGTCTATTTTTATTATATTGTCAATATTATTTGCATTGTCTTCATTGTCAATATTGTCTTCATTGTCAACGTTATATTCATTGTCAATATTATCTTCAATATCAATATGCATTTACAGTTTGTTTCTATTGTAAATGTTCTATCATTCCAAATCTAACCACTGTGCCGCACTAATCGCTTTACAGCGCCGCACGATGGCATCAGCGGAAGCTTGTTTAATTTGCGTCATTATACTTTTAAATTTGCTCATTGAGCGCATTAAGCGTTAGGTGAAAGCAGCAGTGACGAATTTTAATGCCAAGAGTTTTTCTTATGGAGTGGTTGACAGAAAGGAATTTACTTTAGTACTTGAGGTTGAGGAGAGCTCCAAATGAGGTGTTGACAAAATGTTGACATTGAAAAGGATGCCGCTATTGAAGCTGTGTTGGTAATGATGTTGAAAAACCTTGAATTTTCAAAGTTTAATGAGTGTTTTCCTACACACACACACAGAGATTCATTCACAAATACAAACACAAACGCATTTAGACACTAATACACTTACGCTAGCTAATACTATGGTGTGTATTGTTACTGTTTTAACTTCCGTTTCCGTTACTTTTCTTTTTGTCTCTCTCTTTCTCTCTCTCTCTTTCTCACTACACCTTTGCTCATTAAAGTGGAAAAGCGAGTTTTAGTGATTTTTAATGTGACAGCAAATTTTCCGCCAAGTTTTGATGATATCAATGCTAAATTTGTAAGAGTATACTTTTAGGCGCTTAAACTTATTTGTGGTAGATTTTGATGAATTAGTTGAAGAGTTGCCGTTGTCGAGTGCGACAACAACGGCTTAAGTGACAAAATGTGTAAATTGAGTAGCTCAACAAACAAAAATAGACATACAGACAGACAGCCAGTAAACGTCACTGATGTCGTTAATGATGATAAATGCGCGCAAATATGCGGAAGTTCATAAGCTTTTGAAGCGCTTCAAATTCCCTGTTTTTTTTTAGTTTGTTTTTGTTAGTTTCCAAATTGTTGTCGTCAAATTGTAATGGCAGTGCCACGAGAGGCGTGTGATAAATGATTTTAGTGTTTTGAAAACTTTGTCGCGTGATTAACGCTTAAAATGTGTGCTGATGTATTCATTTAATTATAGCCGTAGGTGCACAATATTTTAATCACTTTAATTTGTTTGTGCCACAACCTTATAACTTAAGCGTTGTTTATGTTTAATTGGTTTTTGTCATTAATTTTTTATTATAATTTCTGCGCGGAATTGAATTGTCACTAATGAATGTTGGTTTTCAATATTATGAAATTTTGAAATTATTTCTAATAATAAATTTTTCATATGCTAAATATATTTTTTGTATGATTTTGCTTGTATTTTGATAGTTTTTGGGACAAACTATTTCATGTGAATCTGTCTCTGTTGAAATTAATACCAGAATGACCATTTTCTGTTCTAGCATTTTACTTAATAAGAGAACATTTTTATGAACAGCTTGAATTTTTGTTTAATTTCAAACCCCACCTATCTATTACATTAATATGGTGCCGTAATTGATATAATCACCATATGCATTATGTATTCAAATCAAGTTGCGTTGAAGCAATTAAGAGAAATGCAATTATGATTGAAATCAATATCGGAAACATGACATTCGTTGCCATTTCCGGTCGCCATGCAGCATGCACTGCTATGCGTCAACGCTTTTAAGTGTGAGTTCTGACACCTTAATTACATACGTGCACTGAAATGCAACTACGTTGAACAATTACATACCTTTACATGGGTATATGATAGTAAAATTACAAAAGCAACATTACTAAGTACTGTAATCAATTATTATTAAAGCTTTGACGTAAGCAGTCACCATTATTGCAGTTGTTGTACTGTCATCGTATGTCAACATTAAATACACATGAGAATTACAGAGTCCTGTTGGCACTTTCTTGCCTTCAGGAGCATCATTGCCATCGGCTGCCAATTATTTACAATTTACAATGCTACCCACAGTCTTACACTTGTCGTTTATAAATTTTCTTTGCTATTTTATTATTTATCGCCATTGCACATAAAATAATTTACATTTTAAGTTAAAAGCTTAGCGTTTTTTTACATCCGTCTCTCTACATCAACAGTTATTATTCTTTTTCTCTATCAGTTCAGCCACTAATTCCACCAATATTGGTATAGTCCGATGTTCAAAATCTCCACCCAATGCACCTTCAAGACTTTCACGCAGTGGCCGCACATTTTCGCTTGAACTTTCTGTGGCAAACATTTCTGCCGCATAATGAAACCCATGCCAATGAAAATATTCCATAATCAGCTGATTGAGCAGCTGTAGTCTTGCATCACCATCATCACTGCAGCCTGCATCACCGCTACCTGACATTGCTGTGGAGCCACGTGACACCATGGGTGCGCGTGCATCACTTTTACCCTTCATCATGGCAACCATTTTCGATTGTAGCATACATCGCACCTCCTGTAGGACTCCGTCTTGTTCGAATTTGGATTTGATCGTTGCGTACAGTTGATTGATTGCTTCCTCTTTGGCGAGATAATTTCTGGACATTTTTCGTTTGAGCTACAACTATAACAATTAAATTTTTGGTTTTTTCTTATAATTTTTTTAATATAAAATTCAAAATAAAATTTTGACAAAAAAAGAAAAATTTAAAAATAAATTGGTGTTTCGAAATCTTTGACTTACATCTGACAAATAGCGCAGTTAAGAACGCTGAAAAAGGGTGCTACTTTGTGTATGCGATTAATGATGACGTTATCTTGATTATACGTTACAAAAGCTTAAAAAATAAATGTAAACTAATAGCAGGAAATTATAAAATAACAAAATCAGTCTGATAAATATAATAATAAATGAGAAAAAATTTATTAAAAACTTCAGTTGACAACTTTGAATTATTGATTTATAATCGCTTGAAGTAAAATACTTTATGGTGTTTAATTATAAGAAGCGATCTTATACGAAAATAAGAAAACATATATAAAAAATAATAAGTTATAGTTATTCTGTCTGAATATCCACTCTTGTAGAAGTAACTTAGATAACTTTGGACGTTTTGAAAAACTATTTGTGATCAAAAATGGACTAAGGCACCTCTTAGATTATTTGTAGTTAGATTCAGTGACCCGACTTCCCAAGTAGTCATTTATGTAATATATATATATATGTGTATTTCACAATTTCTGGGTGTAAACATTACGTTGGTAGTGCGCCGCCATTATTCGATCGAAAAGTTGTTGAAAGTTTGAAAGCATGAAAAGCTTCATAATAGTCGCATAGTTTCGAATATTAACGACCAAAAAGCATTGATTAAAAAAAAAATTAGTAAGCTAATGACACTTTATATCTATACTATTTACATAATTTTGTACCGACATTGTTTGTAACGCTTTGACGCAAAATATGCTGAATGGATCTTAATAATATTTTTTTAAAACATTGTATTTTTGCTTTAAAAAGATTATGGCATACTCCTTGTTTTGATTTATTAAAAGCAAATATTATTTTTTTAGGATTAAGTTTTGCAAAACCACACACAAAAATTTTCGAACGTTTTTCCGTTGCTTATGCTGCATTTTGAATTTCATGTTGTTGTTGTTCTTCTTCTTCTCTCATTCATACAATTTGTGTGACTTTGAAGCAGTGGCGTCAATTGGGTACTGCCCCCTCCCCCCCCAAGGATCTGATATTACTATACATTACATCGATTCAATTCAAAATATCATCGATTTGATATGTTATTTAAACTCTTGCCCCCCCAAGCTTTTGGTGAAAATGACACCACTGCTTTGAAGTTCAGGAAACATACTATCATTCATTTTGTTTTGTAACTCTTGAAGAGAAAATATGGAATGTGATGTTAAGAGAGTAATTTCATTATGTAACAAAAAAAAAAAAAAACAACGAGAAGTCCACGAGCAGTGCCACTAGTCTCCAATAAATATAGATAAACTACAAAATCATTAGTACATGACGATTGGCAGCAGGTGCGGAAACGACGAAATTGATGTTGGTTCTTTCACAATCAAGTATTGCATGGTATCCTGAGTAACAAAAGATTGGCATTTGTCTGTGTGTGGGTATATAGACAATATAATAGCAATTCATTTAGTCTCTATTATTTCTATTTTTGATTGAGCCCCCCTCCCCCCCCCTTTACCTTGTGCCTCAATTGCAAATAACTTAAAAACTCATTAATAATTGAAATCAATTTTTATTTTGCATATGTAAACAAGCTTTATCATCATTGCAAAACCAGCATTACTTGTGTGGTTAATGCTTGCAATGGTTGAATGCAGGGTTGCCACAAAATAAAAAAAAATATTTTTTAAAAATATTACACGAGAATTAAGCAAAGAGCTATAATTTTCGTACAAAACTGCTGAGATTAAAAGTTCTTAAAATCAAAAAACATAAAATATTTATTTTTTATTTTATTATGACGTCATAAAAAAAAAATTTTTAAATAAAATTAAAACAAAAATTTTTTTCTGAATATTTTGACCAATTTTAAGAGCTTTTTACTTAATAAGATTTTTACTGAAAATTGATAGTTTAGTCGCAAGGAATCGTGTACTAGTTTTTACTATTGTAATAACTTGAATATAAATTTTCTATTAGTTGGCAACCCTAGTCAAAAGGATTCCATTCAAGTGCCATATTATACGTTGAATTTCTCCATCTATGCCATGATCACGAAACAATTATAGCGGTTGCATTTACAGTGCTCTTAATTATGGTCAACAAAAAAGGGGGCAGCACCAGCAACGTCATCGACATTAATGAAGCTCGTTAGGAAAATCTCTGTTGGAGTGGAAAAAAGCATGCAGACAGACACGCATATGAAGAACGATACATACAAACATGTAGTTATGCTCACACTAGCAAAAATCGCTTATGCAAAAAATGAAAAACGCATTATAAACGGCGACTAATTGCATATGTGTGCGTAGTATGTCGCAGCGTGTAATTGTGTAAACGTGCTCGAAATATAACTTGATTTAATTTGATGTGAAGTGTTAAGGAAATGCATCTTTTAATGTATTCGTAATTCAATTAGGTAGTCTTTATTCCTTTGAGATAATAATTGAAAAATGCTATAAATAACGAAAATCGTGATCTCAGCGCAAATTATTTTTTTCCAATTATAATAAGTAGCAAATAAGAGAGGATCCACTTCTTTATTGTAATAATTTCGCTACTTCATTATGCTACAAAATCTTGAACTTAATTTGCTTATTAATTTTGTATCGTTGCCAGCGTTTTGTTTTTGTTTGTCTTCCACTTCATAAAAATCACAAGCAACTGACAATTTAATCAACTACCTTTTTTACCAAATGATTGTGCTTACTTGGCATTGTCTTAGATACTCAAATTCTGATTCCAATTTCTATTCTACTTTCTTTCTTTGTCGTCGTCGTCGTCTTCAATTTGTTGTTACGTTTTACACTCAAATAAACAATGCAATCATTTGCACCTCCTTCATTATTGTCATTATTTGTCAAATAAATAAACAAACAAGCAACTGTTTCCTACGTCCTGCGTCCTTTATATGTAGTCCTCGCTGCTGCTGGTGTCGATGATACTTTCCATATGCTTTGTTATGCTGTTTTCTCTAGCGTTTCATTCTGATTACCATGATTTCCTCATCATTATCATCATCATTGCGCGCACTGCTCTACTGAGTGTTAGCTAACAATTTATTGTCATCGTTGTTGCCATCATTGTGCTATTGTCCCTAGTCGTGAGTCGTTGCTGTCTTTCCTCCTGTCCCTTATTTTTATAACCGTCACAGTCATCGTTGTCAATTTTTGTAACGTTCTTTGCTTATGCTTTAAGTTCGTGCACTCGTCCTGTTGCCATTTGTCTTCAAAGAAACCAATAAACTTCGCTGACTGTTATTTGTTGTCTTTGCTCACTGGAATCGTCATTTTGGGCGCGCGTTAATTTTGCAACTGACTGTTCGACTGAATGTAGTGCATTAAGAGTTGCCAGCTGTTAGCTTAAAATTTCTTTTTAGTGTGTCAAAAATATTTTATTTTTTCAGAAATAGTTATGTTGAAATGATGTTCAAGCGTCTTTTCAACTTAAAATTGCATCAGGATATACCAAATGGTAAATTTTTTACAGCTCAGTGTTAAAACTTAAATATTTTGATATTTAAGAGAAATAGCGTGAAATTTTCAATTGGAGATTGAGACCAAGTGTCTAAGAAATAACTCTAAATAAATTTGTTTGAAATTGATCATGCAGTTTTTGCGTGATATGCGAACATCGAAAACGGCTGACTGACACTGAGACTTATAAAAAATATGAAATTTCCCGTGGATATATTTCTGTACATTTTTAGCTGTGCTAGCAACTCTGCCAGGCTATTTCTTAAACATATGCATTTTTCTGTTTGACTGACTATGCCGTTCACTGGTCGTTCTTATTTCATTCTCTGTTTTCCTTTTACACTTGAAGATTTACATTTTCTACAGTCGCAAATATTTTTATAAGATGTTTTTCTTTTTTCTTATACATTTCATGTTGTTTTTATTAAGCTTTGAAAATGTTTATTTTCTTATGATTAAAAAAAAAGAAAAGAAAAAAATGTACATTTTCAAGAAAATTGCGTTCGTCGCACAAACGAAATGAAGTGCAAAATTCAAACGGAAATTGAAATGGCAACGACAGCGCAGCATGCGCGCCATATTTTATTTTTACGCCATTTTTTATTTCCGCTGTCATTTGAATTTGTGCAACGAGCAATGATTGCGACTACGATGACGACGACGACGACGACGATGATGATGTGCAGAAAATGAGAAACTTTCTCAAGCGTTAACTAAACACGATGTGCGCAATAAAAATAATAAACACTTCTTGTAGTCCTTGGTTCCTTTGAGATGTAGAGTGTGATTTGGTGTCCTAATGAAGCGCTTAAAAGCCGAGTTGCTATTAAGTTTTTAATAAGCTGTAAAATGCTTACTCTTATTCAACACGAGCTAAAAGAAAAATTAAAAATCAGTTGAGCTTTTCAGCCTTGAAATATGCTTCGGATTATTTACTTTATAAATTTTCTTGGTGTAGATTTGTGAAGCTATTCTGGGACTTACTTATTTGCTTTGGCTATAAGTCAT
The DNA here is from genome assembly GCA_949775025.1 of Tricholauxania praeusta. Classification (NCBI taxonomy): domain Eukaryota; kingdom Metazoa; phylum Arthropoda; class Insecta; order Diptera; family Lauxaniidae; genus Tricholauxania; species Tricholauxania praeusta. Next base: position 159,229,517 of record OX459029.1, read on the forward strand.
CAACTAGACCATTTATTAGTTGACTTTTCAATTGATTTTTCTATAAATTTTTTATATTCATTTTTTTGTTTTATTGATGAATTCTTTGTCTTAGACAGAGTTTCCCTTTCTTTACCAATAATTTTTGTTTTGCATTAAGCAATGTCTTGATCCATTCATAAGAACAGTGTTGCGCTTTTTAAAAAGGTAAGGACAGCTAACTTATTAAAAGTTAACTTTAAAAACTGGTTCCTGAAACTAACTAAAAATCCGATAAATATGAAGTAAATAAACTCTGCCTTCTATCCTTGATATTTGAAGAGAAGTGAAAGTTATCAGACGGATTACATGTACCAACTGTGGGCACATTCAGGGAGGCACCTAATAATAATCTACCTAACAAAGCGAATACCTTTATAACCTGAAATAACTTGGGGAAAGTACAAACAATCGAAGGCGTTTGTATCAAAATGAAACAATTAAGACAGTACTCAATACTGATGGAGCTTCTTCCAGACTTTACCCTATTTCACATTAAATATAAGTTTTTTATTAATAAAACATATTTCTTATATAATGATAATTCTGAGAAAATAAGGTCTATAGCAGTGGTGGGCATGGAAATCTAACAAAAGGGCTAAACAACAACATCAAGCAACAACAAACAAAATTTTAAAGTTTTTTTTTGATGTCATTTCCAAATTTGCAAACAGCACAAAAAAAACCCAAATTGCACTCCAAACAAAAACAATTGCTACATTCGTCAAGACACAATACGGCGCAGCGCTAATCCTTTTGTGTGTTTTGTTTTTGTTTTCATTTGAACTCAACTCAACGCTGTGTCTCGATAGCGTTGAAATTCTGCGAATTTTTTTTCGCTTGCTTGTGCGTCGAATAACGGTGCGGGCAATGAGGGCGGATAGGGACACCACGTGCCCACCTTTGGTCTATAGTAAGAGGTTTTTGAGGTAAAAGAAACAAAGTTTAGTGCCCATAATAAAATACAAAATTAATAAAGGAGGAGAAACGTAATATGACGTAAAGCAAATAAAATTAACGTAATATTATTTGTAATGATACGTAATATATTGTGTAATATAGCATACTTTAACGTAAATTGACAGAATTCAAAATAACTTATCGTAGCTCAAAATAAATAACTTAACAGCTATTTTAAGCTAAGTTACTTATTTTTTTTAAAAGTTAAAACTTTAGGGGACCCCTTTGATATGTGGTGTGTTAAATTTGAAAGGGGAGTCTGAAAAGTGGGAATGAGGTTAAGTTATAAAGCAATGTGGTTTTTGATTAGTTTACTCAAATAACTTAACGGAACTTTAGTTTGGTCTTTGATTTTCTTACTCAAATAACTTAACATAACTTAACGTTACATTAAATAACGTAACTTTACGTTATCTCTTTTTTAAAGCTAAGATTATAGGGAACTACGCTTTGACACGTGTTGTGTTAACTTTAAAAAGGGAGACAAGAGAGTGAGAATGAGATTTAGGTTAAGCTGTACAGCAATCTGTGCTATTTTTTTTTATTGGAGTTATTGTAATGAAAGATGAAAGTGGAAAAATGAAAGTGATCTGAAGCAAGTGTTATGCCTTTAAACTTTTTTTCATTATAAATTAACGTTCATTAATGTTACGTTACGTGGCATAACGTAACGCAATCAAAAATTTAACTTTAAAATAAACGTGACATAAACATTATGAAATGTTACATAAAAATGTATACGTTATGTAAAATAAAGTAACGTAAAAAAAAGAATTTTGCCAACAATCCTGTGGCAGCAAGCAATAACAGCTTAAGTGGATCAACGCTGAGAGTCCAAAACAGTATAAGTCACATGCTTATACACAAAACTTATGTTGCTTAGCCTTGTTTTCATATATCGACTTAAGCTGTTATTGTTTGTTACCGCAGAATTTATCAGAAATAAAGGCAAATGAAAAATCTAACAAAAAAACTTTATGTCAAATGTTTTCTAAGGCAATTTTGCCTAGTTATCATTTAGTTATTTGATTAATTGCATTATTTATTGATTGAGTTTTGAATGAGAGAAAATTTCTATTAAATGCTTAATTTCTATTCGCCGCATTCAAATGCTGTCAATTCTAATTAATGCAACATTTAAAAGTCATCATCATTGAGAAAGATATTTTAAGGGACAACATTATGAATATCAGCAACATCATCATCGCTATAATGACTGCAACTCAAGTAATTCGTTTTAATTAATTATTCAATTCAATTACGCCAATAATTAATTAAATGCAAAATCTGAAGCCAGTAAATGATTCCCATGGCAGCCATTAGTCAATTCATAATGTGTTATTGTTGTAATTTTGTAGTTATTAACACTAGACGCCTAAAATTATGCAAATGCCAAGCCAAGTGCCATGCGACTAAGTGTAGTAGACATACAGACAGAGAAGTGAGTTGCAACTTTGTATACAAATACAACTAATTAGCATAATTTACGAATTTACAAGTACTTACCAAATGTACACATATAATTAGAATTGAGTTCAGATAATTTATATTTGGAGATTTCAAATTGTAGCAAAAAATAGTAAGAATAATAAAAAGTTTGCTACTTTTTAATGAGCGTCAACTTTGTAGACCACTAGAATTATCGAAATCGAAAAGTTTAGTATTTCTTTCTGAGGTGAATTTGGCATATATTTTTTAAGTTCAACATAGCAATTTAATAAAGTTTCTTATTGGGACCAAATTTTGCTTTTATTTCTTTAAACTACTTTTTTGTGCAGCTTTTGCATAATGCATTTTTTTAAAATAAATTTTCAGAAGATATATTTACTACTTTTTGACTAGCACTTCCACAAAAGATTTCCGCAACTTTTTGCTTTAATTTTATTTTAAATAGCATTTCCATCTTCTTACTTATTTCAATCTGATATGAAGCCATTAGTTTATTATGCTTAAGCCGCATTTTATGCTACTGCTCCTACTACTATTACTTGAGAGCAACAATCCCATTTAAGAAATTAAAAGTAAATTCACTTAAAAACTACATAAATATTGCTGCGCTCAATTGCTGTGCAAACTTTGACAAAAAAAAAAAAAAAAAGTAGTAGAAAGATGCCTAAAAACTTAAAAACTCACAAAGACATGGGTAAGAATGCCAAATTTTCCACATCAGCAGAACGGCAGGGTTACAAAACCTACACTTTTTGTTTACACTCCTCTTTTTTTTTCTGCTGAATTTTGAAAACATTGACGCTGAAGTTATAAATTGTCTATGCTACTCTACTACTTTTTTCGTGGTACTTTTTTCTCTATTAATTTTCAATGATAAAAGAAAAAGTTTTACTCCATTCTGATTTCATTTCTTGGATTTTTTGTCTCTTTACTTTATGGAAAAACTATTAATTTGCATGATTATCGCTTAAGCGGAAAATTTCCTGACAAAAAATTTCTATTCTTTTGCATCGTTTTTTACTTGCTGTACGCGTATGTTAAGTAGAAGACATCAAAAAAAGTAGTAGTAGTAGTAGTAGGGATAAAAAGTACATAGCACTCGTATCATTAAAAAAAAATCTCTAAAGCTTTTTATGTCTTCTGCTTTGTCGCGAAGTAAACAAACTTTTAAATTCCATTAAGTCTAATAAATTTTGTAGCTAATACGTATGTATGTATATCTGTGCGATAGGTTAAGAGGAACGTAAACACTTTTTTCTTATTTTACTTCAGAAATTCAGTATGCCAGAGGGCTTAGAGTAAACATGCACTTTTATCCTTGTAAGTGATAGTATAAGTTTGTTGCTCAGGGTGAACATTGAAAATTATTTATGTAGCTGTCTACTTAAGCATGGATATCAATGACTGAATTATGTACTGTCTGTGTATTAACCAAAATTTTCGATTTGCCTACTTAGTAATTCCGAGCGGTTTTAACTAAAAAATAGTGATTTCATCTATAAAGATTGTCAGAAGATCAACTTTGTAAAATTATATATTATTAAAAATATAAATGATATTATTAATAACACAAAACAATAACTTTTGAATGACACCCTAATTTCATAATATTAATGCGATAAAATAAAGTTTTTTTTGCTACTTAATTGCTGCGTAAACTTATTTTTTGTTGTAGCTGTTTTGTTGCCAGAGGTGAAATTCTTAAGTGTTTTTACGAGTGTTGCATAAGCGTCTTCTCAAAACTCAATGATAAACTTTATTTATAGGTGATGGTATACAAAACAAAATATATATTATATTTTAATTAGTTTTTTTTACTTTTGTAATTTGACGTTAATTTAGAGTTACAGACTGAACTAATACGTCATTTTATCTTCATGATTTCGTGCTGTGAATTTTTAGTTTTCTAGACGAAAAAATTCCAATATCTTTGGAATAAAGGTTCGGACCATCATTTCCTCCCCGAACTTAGTGGCTCTCGAATGAAAATTTTAATAAGTGCAGCACTGTCATTAATTTCACGATCAGTCAAGGCTATTTCAGTTAATAGACTCATAACTTATGAACTATATGTTTCCATACCTTCATAGAACTCATAGATTTCTCGATCGAATCAACTTCCCCACTTGCCGCACATTGTACCTCTTATGGATTTTTTTTTTGTCAAATTTGTAAAGTACCGGCTCGAAGACATATAGAAAGATGATTGAAATAGAGTGCAAAATTTGAAGTGTTGTTTCATAGAGATAAAGAATCTGATGTCACTACCATTTGCCCTTGAAAACCCAGATCAAAATGAATAAGGATGATATAATATTTTTCTTGAAATATTTTTTTTTATGGCACTTCAGGAAAGGATGTCAAATCGGTAAGCTCGCAGATTTTTCTCTTTGCTCGTTAAAGTGAAAGTCAAACCGGCGCAACCGGCGTTTTTGATTTACGTGGTATTATGTACGAGGCTATGGGTTTCCTTTGATTAAGAAACAACACTTTTGGTATTTTTTTTTTATAGGTCGAAAAGAGTAAGGTCTGGACTTTGGTAGTTGGTGTCTATGTATAGAAGTTTTGTCTGAAAGGCCATATAATGTGCTTTTAATATATAGAAACGAACTTTGTGCCTATTAACAAAAAATTTTTCCAAGCGTGGTCTTTACTTTTTGCCGACATATAGTATAGTGTAAAATTTGTGTTTGAAATTGCCAGATTATATTTCTTCGAGTAAAATTGGACTCAATTAATTATGGTTATATGAAGAAAAATTGTCCACAATCTGCACAAAAAAAAAAACGAAACGAGAGATAACTACTTACAAGCAGTGCTCCACGATATTCATCGGCTGTTGGTCCCACTAATCATATCGAGATGATATTAAAAAATTTATTTCTCGTATGATCGAGGGCGAGAACAAGAAATTTCAGCCGTTATCTCGTTCTCGTCGATAGAAATGATAAGCACATATGCACTCAAATTCCTATTTATAAAATATTTTTAATTACATACACATATAAAAGCGAATGTCAGTCTGTATGTTACCAATAGACAAAGAATCTACTGAGCCAACTGAGCTGGAATTTATAGGCTACTATTGATTTGGTGTCGAAAAGGTTTGGAACATAGTTTGAATTTTTTTCAACAATGGGGCGTGGTAAAAAAAAAATTCTTAAATTGCTAATCTTGGTACTACGGAAGCTACAGTTGTGAAATTGATTTGTGGATCTACATTATTTCTCGTATGACCAAGGTCGAGAACGAGAAATTTCAGCCGATATCTCGTTAAATATTAAATTAGGTACACATATAAAAATGAATGTCAGTATGTATGTTATCCATAAACTTAAGAACTACTGAGCCAACAGAGCTAAAATTTACAGGCCACAATTGCTTTGGTATCGAAAAGGCTTGAAACATAGTTTGAACTTTTTTCGACAATGGGGCGTGGTGCCTTACATACAAAAAAAAAATACTTAAATTGCTATTCTTGGTACTACGGAAGCTACAATGCGAAATTGATGCGTGGATCTACACTATCTGTGCTAAGCTACTCATAATGTGTACGGGGTTAGGCAATGGGGCGTGACTCCTTCCCCAACAACAAAATACAGAAATTGCCATTTTTGCTACATATACCAAACTGTGAAATTTGTTAAATGCACACAATTGGACTGCGTAAAGTGTAGTTGGAGTTGTACAACGGAGAGCGAGTTGGCAAAACCGTAGGCTTATAGTAACTAGTAATACATTTATAAATACAAACAAAAATACCGAGTAAGCTCAGCAATACAAGAAGAGTACGATAGAAACAAAGTTATCAGAACGAGAAAGAGTGCGAGAAGATAAGCCACTAAGAGCAAGATGTGATAATTTTTGATTTATCATATTGTTCTTGTATTGGTGAAGCACAACTTACAGTCTTTAGCAACATTGTTGGTCTCGGCAAAGATTCATGACTTTAGAAAAAAACAAAAAAATTTATTTGTGCAAAATGAAATGCTATAATGCAGAATTTTCAGCAGTTATAACTATTGAAACTATGTTCTACGTTTAATGTATTTTCGAACTCATTTAAAAATCTGTATAAATATGTAAAATTTGGCCCTCAAAGGACTTTTGTTACTGTGGTTCAACAACTAAAAAATCCTCCAACTTAATGTAAGCCCCTTAAAAATCACACTAAACACAGCCAATAAATATCACCATGGTAGCCAAACAAACACTGTAGTTAACTGATGGCCAAAACAAACCGGCAGCTAAATATTAAAAGAGTTTCGAATTGCGACTAAAATGGTAAAAAGACTTTAAAATATTATTATATAGCAATTATTTTGAAAATAATCATTTATACACAAAAAAATATTTCACCAATCTTCACTTTAGATTCTATCACGTGGCAAAACCGACTCGGCACAATCGCGCAATCAACATAGCGCTACAGTGGCAGCAGCAAAAAAAGTAGCACCCCCCAGTTTAGAGGATTTTATAATAAATCGAGATTATACAGGTGCTAGAGCTTATTTGGAGGTATATTTTATTAACTTATTGTTGTATCAATATTTACTACTCACAAATTTAGTTTTCCAATGAAGATGATGACGAGGACAAAAAATTGCAAATTGATCAATGGATTGCTTTCTGCAGCTTTCACCTTGGTGACTATCAGCAATCTTTGGAACAGTACAAATCAATACAACGCGTAGAGCCAGCAACAGATGATGTACAACTCAATATGGCTGTTTGTATGTTCTATCTGGGTATGTACGAGGAAGCACAACGTTTAATGGAGCAAATTCCCAACACACCACTGAAGTTGAGATTGCTCTTTCACTTGGCACACAAGTTTAATAATGAGGATCAAGTCAGTGAACTGCATGAATCGCTACAAGATGCATTCGAGGATCAATTAAGTTTGGCATCAATGCATTATTTGCGTGCACATTATCAGGAAGCAATTGACATTTACAAGCGCATATTGTTGGATAATAAGTGAGTAAATAAAGAAAGTCAATAATTCTGAGGATTGTGAACATTTAATGAGCTCTAAAAATAGAAGAGTTCTAAGTGAGTCATAAATATGAGCACTTTATGACAAACGTAATTTGACTAATAAAACCATTGAAATCTGAAAAGACTGAATACGGCAAATCGATGACGTACTCTGATTTTTCATGTATGAAAAGCTATACCCTTTGTGTTGTATGTTTCACAAATTAAATTCTTACTATGATATTTTGTTTATTTGCTTGCTGACTGCCTGCTTGTATATGGAGCTGTAGGCAGTCTGTTTGTTGGCTGCCTGCATTGTATATGAAGATGTAAGGGGTCTTGCCTGTTGGCTGCATACTTTGTAAGTGGAGATGTAGGCGACTCGGTAAACTATACAGGCACTTAGTAAGCGATATTTCAAGGCAATCTGCCTTTCCCTTGCTACACATTGTATATAGAGATGTAGGCAAGCTGCCTATAAAGCGGACATCCCTTTGTTAAAAGCATTTACAATGAATGTAGCTATTCATTGGTGTTGTTTATAACATATTTTCCGCTGGGATACTAAAAGCGATGGTTAAATCTTAGAAGTATTACTCAAAAAAGATCTATATACAGCATTTTATGAGCGTTAAAAATATGAGTCCAAAAGGAGTCATAAAAAAGGGCAATTTATGAGCGCACATAAAAGTTTTATTTTCTAATATTATATTTTCTTAGAGATTATCTTGCCATCAATGTCTATTTGGCGCTGTGTTTCTACAAACTTGATTACTATGATATGTCGCAGGAAGTTTTGGATGTCTATTTGGCAAAACATAAGGATAGCACTATTGCCATCAATTTGAAAGCCTGCAATCGTTTTCGGCTCTTTAACGGTCGCATTGCCGAACAAGAGATTAAAAATATTGCTGACAATGGCACATTTGGTGCTGATCTTATTAAACATAATTTGGTGGTATTTCGCAGTGGCGAAGGTGCTATGCAAACATTTCCAGCACTTTTGAACATAGTCCCCGAAGCACGTCTTAATTTGGCTATTTACTATTTAAAACAAGGTGACGTACAGGAGGCACACAACCTTATGAAGGAAGTTAAGCCAACGGTGCCACATGAATATATATTAAAGGGTGTGGTACATGCAGCACTCGGACAGCAACAGGGTTCTGTAAGTTATTCTCATACAATTTATGAAGCTAAAGTTGTTTTCAAAACTTTTTTCTTTTTGTTATAGAAAGAGCACATTAAAACTGCACAACAGAATCTGCACTTGGTGGGTAGCTCTGCTACAGAATGTGATACCATACCCGGACGCCAGAGCATGGCTTCGGCTTTCTTTTTGTATGGTCAGTTTGAGGAAGTTTTAGTCTACATGAATTCAATACGCAGCTATTTTGTTAATGATGATACTTTCAATTATAATTATGCACAAGCCAAATGTGCCACCGGTTATTTTAAGGAGGCTGAAGAGCTGCTATGTCAGATTACTGATTTGGATATTAAAAATCAGCATACGTTTTGCATGATTTTGGCCAAATGTCATATACACGCTGGCAGACCGGAGCAGGTAAAGTTTTTTGATGTGATGAAAGAAACTCTATAGCGAAGTGAGTTGGTAACTCTAGTGATTCATTTAAGACCTTCATCGACTTTTTCAGTATTTTCGGGATTATTTGGATTTTTCAATAGTTTTTGTCCAAGTTGAATTGTATTCCCTTGCGAAACTACTAAGTAGGAAAATTTCGCCCACTTTTTCTGTAGCGTCAGTATTTGTTTCGCGTATCACTATGCCAAAATAATGCCCCCTTTTTTCATATATAATATCAAAAAATGTACCTTTCTTTCGAAATTTTTATTTTAATTTCATTTCGAGCTCGATTTAAATGATTTTTATTTATTATTCTCTAGGCTTGGAATATTTTCATAACACGTGATACCAACTCAGAAGCATTTCTACTACTGCAACTTATCGCCAATGAGTGTTATAAATGTGAAGAATTTTGGGTGGCGGCAAAGGCTTTTGATATGCTGGAGAAGTAAGTAAAAATCTTTTGAGTAAATAAAAATTAACTTTCAAAAAAATTTGCAAAACAGACTTGATCCCAGTCCTGAAAATTGGGAAGGAAAACGTGGTGCATGTGCTGGCATACTATATGCCATAGTCTCCAAATCAGAAAAAGGACGCTCACCTAATAGTGTAACAGATGTAATTGGGCTACTAAGGGACTCATCAAATCCCCAAGCAGAATCAATGATTAAAACGATAAGAAAGCATATGAGTACTTTTAAGTAAAAATGTGAACAAAAAGTTTTATTAAATATTTTGCAGAACAAATTTCAACAAAAAAGAGAAAGAAATTTTTATTTCGATATGGAATTTTAAGAGTTTTTAACTTCAGCAAAATATATAAAATAAAATCACAAAGTTTTTCATTTTAAATTCTTTATAAAATTTCTAAATAATAATTTTCTTCTTCATATTTTTTGTCAAAAAATAAATGAAAATAAATCAAAGATTTGTCAACACAAAACAAATAAAAAGAATGTTTCACATTTATGTCAAATTTCCACAAAAAATTTTTTTTTTTATATGGAAAGAGCCAAAAAAGAAAAGAAAATTAATCCCAGAGCCTATATTAAGTTTGCATAAAGCACAAAATAGAAAAAGTTTTTCTCATTTTCACGATGAAAAAATAAATTAAAAAATATTCAAAAAAAAAAAAAAAAAAAAATGATAAAAGATATAAAAAGTTTTTTTTTTATAGCCTTGTACCAATAGTGCTATAGGCGGCATTTTCCAGAATCGGAAAATATTTCTCTTTTGAATAAGTAAGGACAAAAAGTAACAGCATGGCAAATGGTCAACATTTAACTGTAGGGGATGTTGTTAAGTGTCAACATAATAAATGTAACATTAGGGTGTTTCCCAAAGTTAAATTTGCTTAAAATTATTAAGCCCAATATGACAAAAATTTATCTGCTAACTGCTTAAGATTTCCCGAAAATATTATATCTTTCGACTCGATTTTGAATCAATATATCGCTCATTTCATGGCAGAAAGAATTCTGACTCAATCTGATTTGCGTAATATTTTGAATATTGGTTTCCCTGGTTTCAATATACAACGGTTTGGGCAATTTATTTGTCAGGTCAGAGAAAGGAAGCACAGCTACATTATTTCTTCACCGATTTTTAATTTTAGTTTTAATTTGGTTTTTAAGCCTTTAAAACAAGCTCCTATAGTAAGTAATCGGTTAAAAAACGATGTACTTAGTTTTGAATTTTTAAAAACTTATAAACAATTTATTTAGAACAAAATGCTGTTGTTGCTAGTTCGATAGTCAAACGATTTAGTTTGTTTTTCGTCCGATAGTTGGATAATTAACTTAATTTTATTACAAAAAAAAAAAAAAAAAAAAAAAAATGGAAAAAAAAGGATAGCGGACGAATAGGTAAAAATTAGTAATCCAACTATCGGACAACTATGAGACACTATTTAAAAAATAAAGACGGTGAAATATCAGGCCTTAAGACATTTTGCTTCGTGAAAGTGTACGGCCTCCAAAATTAGTCATTCAACTATCGGACAACTTAGAGACACTATTTAAAAAATATGGACGGTACGATAACAGGTCTCAAGACGTTTTGCTTCGTGAAAATGTGCGACCTCCAAGTGAGTTTTTATCCAAAAGAAATCTAAAATACTTTTTTCTGAAAATTTGATGGTCTAGGACACCAACTTTGTTTTTCTCAACCACAGCTTAAAATTATGCAATGAAAATACTTGCATTCTTTGCTTTTTTTCTGGAGATAAAAACTTCAACATACGAGTAGCTTCTTTGATGCATAGTTTTAGACCTTAAGTTTTAATATGAAAAATATAAATATAGCAGTGCAGTGAACCACCCTTATTTTCACACATAAATAAAATTTTCCTTCAAGTTTAATTTTTGAGTGTTGTTATTGTGTGTTTGTGTTGTTGTTGTTATTGCTGCTGTTTTGTATTATATTTGTGTTACCCTGGAATATGTTTAAGAAGCGTGAAGCCGTATTTAGTTTAAAAATGATGACCCATTGAACGAGAAAAATTTTGTGGCCAACAAAAAAAGTTGTAAAAAAGAAATTGAAAGTGGCAAGAAAAGAAAGAAAAAAAAAAAACATAATAGAAGTGAAAACAAACAATGGTGTTGAAAATTTGAATGAACGTCTTAAAATGTTGAGAATAAATGGGAAATTTGTTGCGGTTTATGAGTTTTTATTATGCCTTAATACACAAAGTATAAAGTAGAGATATTACACATTGAGAAATTATGATATTATGCACAAAAATATTTGTATATCAAATTGATTTGTCCGCAAGACTTACTTGATTCTATATATTTGTATAAAAACCATTATAATTCCCAGATTTTGCTATCGTTAGTGAAGCATAAAATATAATAATTTGTTTCTAATGAGTAGATCAGAATAGTATAGTATATAGGCTTTAGTTAAATTTTCTCAATTTAAGTTATGAGCTCGTACAAAAGCCAATCCTCTGAACGCGCGAAGCTAATGTACAAATATTTTATTAAAATAGTTGAATCTTAGATCAATGACTAATAGTTTAATATACTTAAAGTTTTTCAAAAACATACAGAAGTTATTTAATTTTAATTTTATATCATAAAAATATATATTTTTTCATATCAGATATTATAGTTTTTGAAAAAAAAAAAGATAGATATCACATGCCTTATCAAAGATATCACATGCCTTATCAAAAAAATGTTTTAGAAACCAAAAAAAAATTCGTAATATTTTTTTTAAGCTTGATGGTCAATTTCTTAATCACATTAATCTAAAGAAATAAAATTGAAGTTTTAAATAAAAGCTTTGCATCGCCTAAAGTGCTTACTATTTAGATTAATAAAAATGAAACAGTCCAGTCCAGTCTCCTAGAATTTTCTTTGTGTGTAGATGGGAAAAATTAAAAATATTTTTGTGCACAAGTGTCGCACATGCGAAGGTAATTTATTTTTCATTTTAATGTGACCGAAAACTTTTCAGGTAACGTAGTATTCTAAAGCTTTAAGCTTTAAATTGTTTTAGTTTTTATATCTGGAAACTCAATTTAATTAATATTTGTGTTCAGCTTAAGAACGAAATTCATACGCTAACTTTTCAGTTACAGACACAAACGCTAAACATCGCATAGCAATGATTTTCATTTAAATGAAACTTTCGACTGCAGTTTTTGAATGTTGACTGCAGTAGCAGTTCAAATTAAATTAAATATATCACATTCTTTTTGTAATGAAAGTGGAAATATAATATTAAATTTATAAATGAACGTGTTGAGTATGCATGTGTGGGAGGGTTTGAAATTATAGGGTTTGTGCAATATATATTAAAATCATATTAAATTTGGTAACTTTTCTAGCGCAGATTTAATTTTATTAGTTTTTTTAGTTTTTCGCAGAAAATTTTGATAATTTCGCATAAATTGAAAATTAAGGTTATCTCTTTAAGTCGTTATATTAAATTGTAAATATACAATAAGTTTCAAAATAAACTTTTTGCCTGTAATTTTAAATTTTTATTTTGTACTAGCTAATCCTCGCGACTTTGTACGCGACCCTGTTATTAACTAAGTCATAATCAAAGTTATTTCGGTCACTTATGAACATAAAAGTACCGGACAATAAAATTTAATGTGACATTACTGTATTTACATCCAAAAAGACGTTAATGCTCAAGGTTATAATGATATGGTGATTATTAGTATGAAATATATAAGCCATTAGCTCTAAGTTCCATCTAAATTTATTTGACAAATATTTGTTATGTTTACATGCTTGTTTGTATGTGTGAATTTAATTTTTTTAGCAATTTTAAAACTTAAATATTTTGATACTTAAGAAGAATATTGTGACAATTTTAATTGGAGAATGAGACCAAGCGTCTAAGAAATAACCCTAAATAAAATTTATTGAAATTGATCAAGCAGTTTTTGCGTGATATGCGAACATCGAAAACAGCTATCATTTTATTTATACAGATTTCTGCTAACAAATTATTCAAAATAGGTGGCACATAGCACATTGTGCGTTAAGAAAGTGCACATTTTGTACAGCTGAAGATCACGAACCCAAAAGCTCAAGTTTTAGAGCGGCTGTACTAATATGTACCATGAAATAGCTGTGGTTCAAATCTTACTTAGTACTAATTAACCAAAACGTTTCTGATGAGGAAACTTTTTGGAACTAAAAGTGCAGCTTCATTTTGCAATATTTTTGCTGTAGTAATTTATACATAAGTTTTATTTCATTTTCAAGCTTAGAGATTAAATTTTCCATTTCCAAGTTCTAATTTTTAATATCCAAAAAAAAAATTAAATCATGTAATAAATTACAATCCAATTTTTATTTTGGTAACAAAAATCATAGGAAAGTTCGTTCATTAAAATTGTTACGAGTATATGCAATATTTAATTATATTAGAATCTAAAATTACTCCACCCCATGTGCAACAGTGACAGTAGCAGTTAGCAGTTCCAGTATCATCTCTGCAAATTCATTCACAGCATTCAACGCATTCAACAAATTTAATAACGAATTCAAGCTGAAAACTCTTAGTTGTAATGCACAAAAAAAAAAAGAAGAAAAATACTCGCTAGCACTCGCTCATTGCAGTTATCAGTGAAATGGCGAAAATAAAACCAAATGAATCGCACATAAAATATGAAAAACGACGATTGAGTCAGTGGCAAAGCTAAAACCAACTCCATCCACTAAAGTGAATGCAAAATGAAAGTGCCAGAAATTTTGCAATGAATGTGAGTGCAGTGCAAATGCAACGAGCACATGAACACGATTTTGGGATAAAATTTTAATTAGTGGCGCTCATGCATATTGCTGGCTACGAACTGGTTGGTGTATTATGAAGGGCAGGCGCATTTCCAGCTATCATGTCGAATTAAATAAATTTAATGTGCAAATCGCTTTTGCATGAGGGATAATTGTATTAAACGAAAAGAAAATATTTGCCACATGCTGTATTTGATTCAAGAAGTAATAAAAATTTAATAATAAATAAACCATAATGTGATAAAATATCAAAATTCTCCTAATTTTTGATGTGTGAACATTTTTACCGGTGGCAATAAAAAATTACCCGTGACGGAATGATTTGGCGAAAAAGTTTACGCTGCGCTAATGCTGCATTATACGCTTTTCTTTTGAAATTCTCAATATTATCGGCTTTCTTGATCTTTTCAATGAATGTTGGACTTTCTCAATATAAAGGACTTCTTCAACAGTTTTTATATTATTTTCTAATTTTTATTTTGAAAGTTTTTGACTCCCTTAATAATAATAGAATTTAGCTACTACAGCTATTGATCTTCTTAGCTATTTAGTTTGAAGCTTTAAGTCTAGTAAAAAGCTTATTAAAATTATATGTATTTGAATTCATTATTTTTGAACTTTTTCAACAAATTTCTACTTTATCAATATTTTTAACATTTGCGAGATTTTTCGACTTTTTAAAGAATTTTATGTATTCTTAACAATTTTTGATTTTTTCTACAAACATATTTGACTTTTGTAATACATCACAACTTTTCTCTTGTTTTTCCTACTGCCTTGGAAAGGAAATTAAATCGGGTCCTGTTTAAGTGATACCATGTAAAGAAAGTCAGTGGTGTGCCTAATATTAACCCCCCTGCCCACTGATAAAAATAAATATTATACTCTTAGAAAAAGGACATCACTTTTTGCGTCACAAAAAGCTTTAGCGAAATTCCATAAGGACGACCATCATTATTATCAAATTTATTAAATTTTGAAAGCTATTGATCAAAAGAATATTTTAATTTGATTACCGTACACTTTCCGGAATCCTTTTTTCGGAATGGACATTTTCCGGAAAGACCAAAAACCCGAAATTCTTTTTTCCGGCATCGGTTTTCCGGAATGTACATTTTTCGGAACGACTGTTTTCCGGAAATAATAATTACTAACTTATGCGTCATGAATAAAATATTTTGTATTTGTATGAAATTTGTATGAAGTTGTTTGTATAAATCATTGTACACAAAACTTGAAATTTTCACAGAAACATGTTATGTGCGATTGAGCGCAGAAATCGTATGTCATCCCCGCGATCTGCATATTTCGCGTAATTTTGAACGAGTGATCTGATTCTACGTTGGAATTCCAACCATTTCTTTTTTGGGGCCGCCATCACGTTTTTCTCTAGACTAAATTCGGCTATTATTATTTCATGTTTACGATTATCATTCCGGAAAATGTACATTCCGGAAAACCGATTCCGGAAAAAGTATTCCGGAAAACCGTCGTTCCGGAAAATGTATGTTCCGGAAAAAAAATTTCGGGTTTTTGGTCGTTCCGGAAAATGTCCATTCCGTAAAACGGATTCCGGAAAGTGGGTGGGAACGTTTTAATTTTATATTACGAGCACGAATTTGCCACCCCAACCTCCGATTTCGTACTCGGGGCGACAACCCCCATTTACCCCCTACTACTCTTGTTATAAAGTGTAAGGTTTTATGTGGCGGCTTTTATCAAAAGTAATATACGCTGGTCATTAGGCTGATCTTGTTATACGACGTCGCTGTCTGGTGGGAAGATTTTGCAAAAACAACTCTGAAAGGATCAATTATTAGCTGGAATATAGCTAAGTGAAGTCTACAGAACTTCATATATGGAAGTGTTGGAAGTCCCATTTCAACTACTTCCATTAAAATTATTCGATTAGCAAATCACTATTGTGAGGCTGAGAGAAAGAATAGGATGGCTTGTCTTTATGAGGAGTGTTTATTGTGAACATTGCAAACTGAATTATAGAACTCCATTGATATTTTTCAAACGACATTTGAAGACTCGTATAAAAATGAATGGAAAAGTGGAATGCTGGGAAGACAACCCTATGTTAACTTTTTACAAACTGCACTAAATTTTAAGGCAAGTTGGTGAAAAATTCTTAACATTGGCTTTACTGTTGGATTATGAAACCACAGCTATGTTTTCAAGTCTTTGCCATTGAGATGCAGTTTCATTCGGAACTACATTTCGAGCAGCTTTTCAATAGCACTCAGCACTCTTTGGGGCTTATCATACTACCTAGAGCAGTGGTGGGCACGTAGTGTCCCTATCCGTCCTCATTGCCCGAACCGTTATTCGACGCACAAGCAAACAAAAAAAAACTCGCAGAATTTCAACGCTATCGAGGCACAGCGTTCAAATAAAAACAAAAACAATACACAAAGGCATAAGTGACGTCGCCGCATTGTGTCTTGACGAATGTAGCAATTGTTTTTGTTTGTAGTGCAATTTGGTTTTTTTTTTTGTGATCTTGGCAAATTTGGAAATGACAGCAAAAAACTTTAAAATTTCGTTTTTTGTTGCTTGATGTTGTTGTTTCGCCCTTTTGTTAGATTTCCATGCCCACCACTGACCTAGAGCAATGGTATCTTCAGTAGTGGCCATGATTAAATTTATTTGTTTTCACAATCTTCGTGAAAAAAGTGCATATTTAAAATTTTCTGCTCATAAGATTCCTTCTCCATATCATTTACTCTACTAATTTTTGCGAAAGATAATTTTTCGTAAATCTTGCAAAAACCACAAGAAAACTGAAGACAGCGTAGTTGCTGTAAATATTTGTCTTACCTTCAGACACTTTCATTTAATTTTAGTGCTATAACAGACAACATAAGGAGGGTTACAGTTGAGAGGAGTCTAAAGAAAAGTTTTTGGCGCTTTCACTTTAAAACTAACGACAACAGCAAACTTGTAAAACTACTAAGAAATATTTCAACAACAGATGGCGTTATGTTACCGTTCCTGGGCTTAAGCGTTAAGCTATGGACACATTTTACATTTGTGCCTCTTGTTGTTGTTCTTATGCTTGTCGCTGTCGTCTGCCACATTGTTTACAATATATAGTTGCGTTGCAACAACACTAACGACAGCAACATGACGCGAAAAATCCAAAGAATTTTTTGTGTTTTTTTTTTGGGTTGCTTGTTATTTCAGGCACTTTTGCCTGGTTTATGAACGCGTACACACAAGTTTGTTATATTTTTAAAGTTTCATTGCATTTTCTTTTTATACATTTTAATTTCTTTTATTTTCTACTTGAAAAGAGTTACGACAATTGCTCATTTTTTTGTGGTATTTTTTTGTAGCAATTTTTTGGTTAGTGCTGCAATTTTGTTGAGTATTTTGATAAAATTTAATAGGGTACTCTTATGGTTCAACAGCGAATAAAATGAGGTACGATCTCCAAAAAGAGACTAAAGATGCCAAAGACGAGTATAAATATTTTCTCACATTCTTATGGATGATGATATTAACAATAAAATTAGTTTTTATATTGCAAAAAAAAAACTGAATATTAAAAAATTTCAAGATTTTGAAGATCAAAATTAATCGTTGAATATAGAAAAATGAGAATTTTTGAAACAAAAATAAAACGTAAAAAATGGGCGAAAATCAAAAAATCGAATTTTGTACCCAAAAAAAAAACTGTCAAACACTAACAACAAAATTGCTGTAAGTGATTGCTTTTTCAATTTCATTACAAACGAACACAAACACATTGAAAAAAGAGAAAAACAAATATGCGAAAATCGCGTATTAGTGACAACTTGAAAAGTGTAAGTTTCACTTAAATGCATGTGCGACAGAGTTGCTGCATGATTGTATGTGTTGCGCGCGAAAAAGAAAAGAATGTGTGCATTTTTGCGTTTGTATGTGAAAGAGCGTACGTGTTTGTTGTGAGCCACAAATTCACTTGACTTGCGTGCTGCCGCTATGCGTTCTCTATTTTTGTTTTTTTTTTCCCCCTAACAAGAAAAGAATTTGTTGCCACAAAACTATTTGCGCGAACCAAACCGAAAGTATTTTCTTACTGCTTGTGTCACTGTTATTACTAACAGCAGTGACAGCAATCTATTGCACATTTTGCGAAAAGTTTTGGTGCAGCCAAGCCACGAAAACGTCTGTTGCAATTTAGTTTGGCCCCACACTGTAAATTTTCGTTCAAAAAGTGAAAAACTTACCATTTCTAAAAAGCAAAGCAGCAGCGTACAGTGGGATTGACACTTTAAAAATCACTTATTTTATAACAGAATGTATTGTCTTTTTATGTTGCAAACCTTCGATTCACTACACAGTGGAATGGCAAGTAATGGAAGAACGATTTTCCTATACCAGCGAAAGTTAAAATTATTAGAAAAACAAACTGTCTGCGTGCAGCAGTTGTCATTAATGACATAAAGTTAGGCATACGAAAAATTCACAAAAAAAATTGTCGTCTTTTATGTAAAAAAAAAAAATTAAATCAAGAAAAAATAACATTTACCCGAAATCAATTTATCATGTTATGTATGAAATCACAGACAGTAACTAAAAATGAAGCAACATTAATGTAACAACATTTGCCATGCAACAAATTCATCATTTCAATGCTGCTGGCAGCCTATTTTTGTTATTTTTGTAGAGCTTGTTTTTTGATTTTTACAACCATTAAGTTTTTTTAATTTTTCTTTTTTCGTCACCATTTTTATTTCGCTACTGCATTCATTTAAGTCTGACAGATTATGTCTGCGGTTGTCTGTCTCTGCTGGTAGCCACGTTTGTCTGCTGTCTCATTGCTGACTAACTGTTCTGTTGTTGGTCTGTCACAATTTTTGTGCTGTTTTCCTGATTTATTATCGTTTTTTTTTAATTTTTACCAAAAAATCAGGCATATGAAATTTTATTTTTGATAATTTGTCAAAGTTGTTTGTCTGCAGCGAATGTTTCGCTCTTCTGGAATTGAAAAGTTGTCTGCGATTTTTGTATTCAAGTAAACTTACCTTCAAACACTTATGTTTTCAATTGCAAAATAGTTAAAAAATTGCAGAAAACTTGCTCACAGTCTTGGATTAGTGGAAGTTATAGAAATTATATATATGTTCATAAGGGTGATTTTTTTTGCTTGAAACAGGTTCAAAAATTAAATGAAAATTCTGGTGAAGTTAAAGCTCATAATATTAATAGATGAGCTAGTTAAATTTTATTGATCTTAGCGCATTTGATAACACAAACAATTGCTAAGAAAACCGTGGATGAGAGCATGAGAACATGTGAGCGTTACCATTGCCCAAACTATCAAAAGTTTTGAAGCGCTATCTGCAGAAAACTATTAAAGCAAATTTTACCAAACTTGATACTTAAAAACTTAGTGACACGAGCAAGTACTGTACGTAGGGTGGGAGGTTAAACCTAGATAACTGGGAACTCCAACGTACCAACATTTTTGTCTCAATTAAAGAGGTTCCCATTTACACGGTTTCTCAAATAACCAGGTTTAAAATTGGACTGTCCAATTTAAAGAGGGTAACACTAAGAGAGATCAAGGTGAACCTTTTTTATTTAGAGGGGAAAAAAATCTTCAATAAAAAAGCAAATCTTATGTGAATTACCATTTGTAAATGCCATGTCAATGATTCTATGAAATTTTATCAAAACAACCATTTCACAGCCTACTCAGACCGATAAAACGTGCATATTCAAATTAAAAATAACAAATTATACACACATAATTATTATTTCCCACTTATAGAGGTTATTTCTAAACGATCCTAGTTATATGTAGAAGGAAAAGCCCATGTTATAGATGCGAAAACGCACAAAAATTTCACAAATCATATCCCCAGATATAGAGGTTTAATAATCCCAGTAAAAGAGGTATTTTGATGCAAAATTTCTGAAATCTTAAAGTGTGAGTCTCATAAATAGAGGTTTCCCACTTATTCAGATACCACTTAACCAGGTTTCACTGTACTAACAAAAGCTATGGTACACTATACGCAGGAAGCTATTCTTGCAAAATCTACCAAATGTGGTACGAAAACGTTTGACAACACAAACAAGTATCTAAAAAATGTGGGCGGGTAGGCGTAAATGGCCATGAGTCACTTATTGTGCGGAAAGTAGCGTCACAAAAAATAACTTAGATTCGGAGATATAGACATCGGATGTCGGGGATATAGCAAACCCAATTTTATCAGTAGAAATGTACTTGAAATTTTTGAATTTGTCAACAACAACAACAACAACAACAACAACAACAACAACAACAACAACAACAACAACAACAACAACAACAACAACAACAACAACAACAACAACAACAACAACAACAACAACAACAACAACAACAACAACAACAACAACAACAACAACAACAACAACAACAACAACAACAACATCATCATCATCAACAACAACAACAACAACAACAACAACAACAACAACAACAACAACAACAACAACAACAACAACAACAACAACAACAACAACAACAACAACAACAACAACAACAACAACAACAACAACAACAACAACAACAACAACAACAACAACAACAACAACAACAACAACAACAACAACAACAACAACAACAACAACAACAACAACAACAACAACAACAACAACAACAACAACAACAACAACAACAACAACAACAACAACAACAACAACAACAACAACAACAACAACAACAACAACAACAACAACAACAACAACAACAACAACAACAACAACAACAACAACAACAACAACAACAACAACAACAACAACAACAACATCAACATCAACAACAACAACAACAACAACAGCAACAACAAAAACAACAACAACAAAAACAACAGCAACAACAACAACAACAAGCAACAACAAAAACAACAACAACAAGCAACAGGAGCATCAGCAACAATAACAATAACAACATGTTTGTCTGTGGAGATATTTTTCACAAAAAAAAAAAATTTAAGAAATCGTGAATTTTTTGCCAGCGGTGCTGCCAACTTCTTTCGTAAAAGAAATTCAAAAAATGGATTTAAACACAGTGAGCCTTTAAAAAACAGTACTATGAAAACTTTTGATTTAACAAACAATGGACAAGAACTGAGCATTACACCTCCCACAAAAGCAAAAATCTGGTCTAATTGAGAAAATGGACTATTTAGTTAACTACTACCTGCATATCAACTGAAACCACAGATAGCAGTTTAATAAAATACAACATTTCTTCAAACAAACAGAAATTAGACTCTCTTACAAAAATCAAAACATAGAAATTCAACCGCGTTCACTCACAAAAGCAGAAAGAAAATATTATTTAAATTAAATTTTAAATTTTGCAGAATTTTTCCATTTCAACTTAAAGACAATTTTTCATTAAAGCCGCACAACATCACTCCTTTCGTGAAACCAACAAAAACAAATATGATAATAATTGCTAACAGAATGACTTAACTAACATAACGAATTAATTTATGCGCTTAGTAATTTGTTCATGCACTGCTGAGTTCTGCTGACAAAGTTGTTGTTGACTGAGAAATTGCGCAATTTAGTAGAAATTATTGCGCAAACAGAAATTAGCGCAAGTGAAAAAATTTGTTTCATTTGTATTGCAATCGTTATGTATGAATGTGTCTATTTGTTTTTGTTCATTTGTTTGCATGTATATGTAAGTGTGCACATATTATTAAGCTATTTAAGGCTTAAACAAACTCATACAAAAATTGTGCCATACACCCCTTTCATTTGTATGCAGAGTATTTGATTTAGTGTTATAAGCTGCTGCTGTATGTGTTTTCAGCGTAAAAGTTTTATTTAAATTTCCACATGTGTTGCCAAAAAAATTAATTAACAACTTTTGCGCATTTTGTAAATTATTAAATGTTTCAACAACATTTAGCAACATGTTGCATAAATTTGAATTAAAACTTTTTTGTGTTGACTCAACTTAACTGTGCTATATTTGTAATTTTAATTATTGAAACTGTCAATATTGTGTTGAATAAAACTTTTCTAATTAAAACACCAAATAAATTGCATAAATTTAAAATGAAATTTTTGAAAACTCAACGAGTTTTGCTTTCGAGAAAGGAATGCAATATTGTGCTATTTCTTAGTTATAGCATAATAGTAACACAGTTATTTTAGTGTCATGTAAAGTTTCCCCATTTCCGATATCACAGCCTTCACTTAACGTCATGCAGCACTCTGCTTAATTTTTTTCATGCTCAGAAACGTTCAATTTTTATTCATTTTTGCTGCCATTAAATTTTTATATCTGGATACAGGTATTTACAACACACTTAGCTGTATTTATAACACATACATATGCAATGTTGACTTTATTGGCGGCTGTTTCTATGAATAATAAAAAAAAATTGCATAACTGCACTTCACTGACGTGACTTGGCATAAGCGCCAGCACATATGCAATGGTTTTTCACCTTATCGTACACACATATCGGTTGGTGAGGCAACGGCAAAAGAATTTTATTTTTTAAAAATCACTTAAAAATATTGAAAATTGCATTTTACTATAATTCTCTTGTCAGCCTTGCAAGCATCGCGCAAATATGCAAACACATGAAAACTCAACGAAATCCTGCTGATCCTGCTGCTGAGCCTTGTGTTACTTTTTTGCTCTGCACTTATCATAAAACTACTGGTGCGCTAGCATACGTGTATGCCTACACCTATCGTTTTACAGATATGACTACCCAGTTGGAATAATAGTGGCATGATTGCAAGTAGGGATTAATGCTTTTTCTTCTTGCTATTGTAGCATATTTTTCTTAACAAAATTGCTTTAGGTGCTATTCTTGCCACTCAGTCTTACACTGTAAGGTACAAAAGCAGCGAGACGATATTTTTTGAGAATTAAATTAAGCAACCGCATATCTTTCTACCTTACGTGGTAAGACATAAAAGCAATGGAATTGAAAGAAAAAATTAACATTTTTATAGCAACTCCATTAAATATGCTATTTTTAATGTTAATTTTGTATTCAAAAATTTAATCAACTTCAAGAAGTACAGGCATCGGCTGGTTAGCGCGTTGCTTAGAAATCTTAAGGTCGAAGGTAAGGCATTTGTCAAAACTTTTTATTTTTCTTGTGATTTGGAATTTGAAAAAACTTTAGGTTTTATGATCCGTTGAAGATTTAATCATACTTTTAATTCATATTTTAAATAGCTTTCGTGTTAAAATTTTAATTTTTTTATGTGTCATAAGCTTTTTGATTTGAAACTTTAATTTAAAAAAAAAAACTTTCTGTACTGCGATCTTATTGTTCAATTTGTTTAGTGGGAAACCAGGTTTCTATGTGCTGAACCTCAGTCATTGAATACATGAATCTTCATTGCAAAAAGTTGACTGAAACAAATATTTCTTACAAAGCTATAAAAACATAGAAAACAAAAAAAAAAAAAATCCTCGACCAAAATGCTTACCACTTGCCTTACGGCGTAAGCTTTTGAGTAAGCCTATTAAAATAAAATGCATTTTTTGAGCTGCTTACAAACTCCCTTCCCACGTACCTTACACTTGACCAAAATGCTTACCACTTGCCTTGCGGCGTAAGCTTGTGAGTAAGCATATCAAAATAAAATACAGTGAATTGTTTGAAATGCTTACAAACTCCCTTCCCACGTATTTAACACTCGACCAAAATGCTTACCACTTGCCTTACGGCATAAGCTTGTGAGTAAGCATATTGAAATAAAGTGAATTTTTTGAGCTGCTTACAAAATTCTTTCCCGCGTACCTGACAAAGTGAATAAGTAAGGAAGTAATCATCAGTCTCTTTAACAACAATTTGCTCCAGGTCCTAACTGGGTGGTTGTAGGTTTTTTATATATATTTGTGTTTGTATTATCATTGAAAGAAAAAAAAAACATCTTGGCAGGCAATAACTTTTTTCAATTATGTTAAATTTTATTTCAGCGTTTTTACGAGTTGCCCAAAAAGCACTTCTTGACATAAATAGATTGCTTTTTTAGTTGTTTATTTAGATAATGTCTACAAGAAAAATTGAAACTGAAATAGTAAATCTTGTACAAATTAATGAATTTAAAATGTGAAGTGTTGTGTTTATTGTGGTAATTATTGAAGCCATCAGAACTTTTGGAAAATTATATTAAGGTTTGTGGGTAAAAAATTTGTCAGCCTGTGTAATATTCAATGAAATTATAAATTAATAAAAAATATTTCATCTATTTTTACACACCTCTAAGTTTTAAGCATATGATGCTTTCTAGCAAATTAACTACAAATAAGCTTGTCAACGTTATCAACTCCAAATTTTACATTCCAGATATTAATGCACTTTTGTGCTGCATTTTACTGACCAAAAACTAAAATAGTAACATCAGTGTGTGTGCTGACAACTTAAATGTTTGCTGCTGCTGCAATAAAAATGCAAAATACCACAACACCAGCTCACATTTCATTACCGTCTACGTGTGCAATGTTCAGCGGTGAATAAAGAGCAACAACATGAAAATACTACAATTACTGCACACCATATACAATAATGCCCAGTAAACATTCGGAAGATTTTTAAAATTTCTACAGACATTGTGAAATATTTGCAGCTTTTTTAGTAGAGTTTTATGGCATGAAATTTTAACGAAGTTAAACAGCGAACCTCTAAAGATGCTTCAGGAAGATAAATAACACTAAATATTATAATAATTGTTTTTTAAACATCCAGGCTATAATTTGGCAACCCCTTTAAATGAGTGTTTCCTTATTATATATTTGCACGATAAAAAAGCGATTAATCATGGATTAATTAGGGATTAATAAGTGCTTTCCTTGCCAACTTCCAAAATATTGTTGAATCTTCCATCTGTTTCACGATATGTTAAGTGTGATTGTGTTATAATTTTCCACAATAAAATATCACACAAAAGCAGTGACGCAACTGGGAGCAAGGTGAGCCTGTCGCCCTGATCACAAAAAATTGGGAGGGGGGGGGGGGAAGAAGGGGGTGGCAAAACGGTACACGGCATTCATTGAGATTTGGAAACAATATCAAAAAATTATGCTGATCAACCCAAAATCCAAATGCCATCATTATTCTAAACTCATTTCTCATCTTATGTATCTTTATAAATAAAATTATAGCTGTTTTCGATGTTCGCATATCACGCAAAAACTGCATGATCAATTTCAATCAAATTTATTAAGGATTATTTCATAGACGCTCGGTCTCAATTTTCAATTAAGATTGTCATGATATTCTCGTTAAATATCAAAATATTTAAGTTTTAAAATGGTTAAAAAAAATTAATAGTAAATAAAAATTTCCTAATAACAACTTATGTATTTCAAAATGGTAATAGAGGAATTGATGACAGATCGTTCTTCGCTATTGGCACAAAACGCCACTGCTCACAAGTTATGTGAATAAAATAAAGCAATAAATACAAGTGCTATGAATGTATACTTTCATTTTGCTTTCAACAAAAGTCGCATGAAACATTTCCTTATGTTTCATATGCGAATCACATCGGCTGGTTTTTTCTGTTTTGATCAAAATTGCGCGATCAAAATCATTAATACGGCGATTAAGTAACGAATCTACTGTGTGATTAAAAATATTTGCTGGGTGATAAATAAAACGACCACAACAACAAAAACTACTCGTATTTTAGGTAGTGAATACATTACTAGCGTTAGACGTGAAAATGTTTTAGACGCTGACTGTCATGGCTGTGACGTACTTGTATATGCATGTGTTTGTGTTGGTGTCCCGGCATTTTAAGCGCAGTTGTGTTAGTATTTTCGACTTTAAGTGTGGACAGCTAAATTGTGGTGTCGGTCATTTTTACTGTTGTGTGGACATTTTTGCAGTTTGTTTTTCACTTGATGATATCATACTATTTGTAACACTTGTTGCATTTGTCGAAAAAAAATGCTCAGTTTTCATTTGATTTTCTTTTATTTCACTTATTATTTATGAGAAAGTATTAGCTTAAGCAAATTGCTGTAAGTGTGTGCCTATACAAAATCTGGTGCACTTTAGCCATTTGACTTAAAAAAAAAAAACAACACTAATTTCAGCTGATCGAAATGAAGCAGGTAGTAAATCGATAATATCGATTTACAGAACATACCCATTTT
Source organism: Tricholauxania praeusta (assembly GCA_949775025.1). Taxonomy (NCBI): domain Eukaryota; kingdom Metazoa; phylum Arthropoda; class Insecta; order Diptera; family Lauxaniidae; genus Tricholauxania; species Tricholauxania praeusta. The sequence continues at coordinate 159,255,909 of OX459029.1, forward strand.
GATTCGAACATGCAATCGGAATTGAATCGATTTAAAATCGACCGATCGAAATGTGGAGCAACTAACGTCGCTTTCGATTTCAATTTCGATTTCGATTGAAAACGATTTCCAGAACATGCCTGTAAAAAATGTTTCTTCAAAATTTTAATTAGTTTGCCTATGACTCCTAAGTTTTGAAAGTTTTGAGTGTCTTTGCCGTTGAAGTTATGAGTTCTGAACAAAATATACTAGCTGCAAATAGCACAAAGTTTTTTGTTTTAAAAATTCAAAAGATTCGGAAAATCTTTCATACAAAATAAGTGTCCAAATTTAATTTTTGTTGATTTTTTATTAGACCCAAAAAATTAAAATTTTTATATAAAATCAATTTTTTTAAATTTTACAGCTTTACTGTGCCTCTTTATAAAAGAGAAGGAGATTAAAAAATAAAGCATTTATTTGAGTTATTAAAATATGAGTTTTTATTACCATTGTTGCCCGTGTCCAGCAAGAGCATCAACAGTAGTCTTTTATGTTATGGCATGTCCTTTGTGTCCTTGCCCCAGGTGCTGCTGGTATTATTTTCATTGCCTCATGCTGTTACTGCTCAGTTCGTTACCATTAAAACCGCCAATCTTTGCTATCGCCCCTGCATGTGACAGTCAGTCGTGCCAAACGAAACGTAATGCTACTGTGCTGTGCTGCTATGCGCGTGTTCACATTGCGTTTTCCGTATCCGTTTCCTGGGAAAATGTGCATCACATTTTGATTTTTTTTTCATTATTCAAACATTGCCATTTGCATTTCGCGCTCTATTTTCATTGCATAGCATAAAGCGTCGCTTTGTGCAGCTGATGTGCAGCACTGCTTTTAATTCATAGCAAGTGCGCCTTGCGGCGGCCTTCACTGCGCCGTTGACCGCCAATGTTGACCATGAGCAGTAGCGGCAGCAATAGCAGCTGGGTATATAGTGCAGATAAAAGACAGGCAGGCGGCAAATGCCATTGACACTGTTCATTGACCGTGCGGTCACTGGACCAGAGGCAGTCAATGGTTGGCAATGTGTTTTGTTATTGCTGCTGTTGTTTTATTGCTTTTCTTTTTAGTGCTGGTTGATAAAAAAATTTAAAAAAATAAAGTTTCAAAAAAACGGTACCAAATAATGGCATTCACATTTTACTACAAATGTGGCCAATGCATGTTCACTATCACTAATTGATATCGCAGCAGTGAATGTTTGAGGGGTACGCACATTTTCTTTTTCGCATGCACTATGGACGTAACTTTTGGACAAAGATGCAATTACTTGTCGAATGTGAAAATAAAAAACCGATTAGTTTGAGGAATAACGCAGATATACTCCAGATGGAATTGCAAAAGCAGCTACAGTTATGTAGAAGATGTGGACACAAAAATAGCACACATACGCAAAACAATAACAATTGAGGAAAACCAGTTATTAGATTTGGGTGAAATGGAAGTAATGAATACAAATTATTCATATCATAAAAGGCACTATAAAATTTGAAAAAAAAAAATTTTTTTTTATCACGCAAATTTTTGTTGTTGTTTTTATTTCACAAATGCTTTATTTTTGCAATGCGCTGCATATTTGCAATCAATTTAACTTTGCGTATTTCCCTGGCCGTCACATAAAAAACCATACATTTCAATGCAAAGCCTATCGCCTGCGGTTTTGTCCATTAATAAAAACCCACTCTCACGCTATCTGTTGTCCATCTCCATCCCGCACACCCCGATTGGCAGCAGTGTTGCAACCAAAATGGCTGCCGCAATAACCGCGCGGCGCTAGTAAACGATCATTTATTGTCAACTTGTCATTAGCAATACATCGTACGTAGACGTACATAAATGTCAGTTTGCTGTGGAATTTCGCTTTTATGGCGCTTTTAAAAAGTTGTCTGTTACTGGTTGCAATTTTATACATCTTTTTTTTTTTTTGGTTTTTATTTGATTCTTTATATTCAATTTGGTTTTTGTTTTAATTTATTTGAATTGAAGGATTTTAAAAAATATTGCACAATATAAATTTTTCCACAGTGAGTTTAATGGAATGGAAATAATTTGCAACATATTTTTATGGTAGTGATTAAAGGTATTTTTAAACTTTTTTTGTTTTTTCCATTATAAATTTAAGTTTTATTGTCTTGAATTTTATTTCAATTTTGACATGCAACATTTATGAAATCACGACAACACCTCAGTATGTGTTAGAGGAAATTAGTCTGAAAGCGTATATTATTTTACTTGAACAAGTCTTTGTTATAGATTAGATTTTATTAGAGAATAAAACTTATTTTGACTTAAGGTGACATGACACCTTCAAATTTTTAAGAATTTAAAAATTTTTATTTGACTTTTTCTTGTTTAAAAAATATTGAAAAATACGTTTTTAGTAAACTAATTATATAGCGAGCATTTTAGTAACATCGTGTTGAAGTTATAGTACTTGAAAAGCTATAGTTAATAAACTATAAACGCGTTTTTCTCGAAACCACGTTTTTCGAGTTGGCGGGCATGATAAAAAAAACTACTGAACCCATCTTTCTGAAATTTCAATATGCTGCTGTGCACATAAAAAAGCAGGGAATGAACTACGGACAGAAAGATCGGTACTATAGTTTTTGATTTCTGGCACGATTTTGGCCCGAAAAATTGAAAATTTTCGAAAAAAACAACGCCATTTTGTTATTTTTGGACCAAAATTCTTGCCTGTAGTTCATTCCTTGGCGGGTTTGATGCTGATTAAAACCTCTTATTTTTTTTTCGGATGTTCCAGTGAGCTGCAATCATGCCCGCCATGATTTTTTGGTGTTTTTTCCAAAAAATTCTAGTGATCATAAATTTCATAAAATAATTAAAAAAAAAAAAATTTTTAAAACATTGTTTTGTGTCAAAATATATGTGTAAAGTTTCAAAATGATATCTTGTTTTTTTATAAAAGTTTAAAGAATCAGACTTTTTAATAATCTTTCTCAGGACTCAATCTATCTTTGAACAAAATTTCATCAACATGTATCCATTAGTTTAGCCGTGGAAACGTTTTTTCCCGTTAGGGGCGTGGCACCGCTTACTATTGAAAAAAAAAGTATGCATGTCCCTCCTTCTCATCACAACCGTTCCAACAAAAAAAAAAAAAAAAAAAAATTATGCGATTATGTTGTGTTATGGCAGATAACTGGTTTAACCGTTTTCAACTGTCTATTTAATACACTTATGTTTGCGAACATGACCAACTTCAAACAGCTCCAAAATTTAAAAATTTTATATTTTTGCCTCGCTTTTTTTTTTTTTTAATTATGTACATGAAACTCTGTTCGTGCAAAAATTTTACACACTTGCTGCTGTTATCAATTTCGAAATCAGAACATATGATGTTTTTCTATGTCGAATGTGACATTGGAACATGAACTTAAGCAAATTAAAATTTTACAGTTAATAGAGATTGGTTTGATGTTTTTGCATTGCTTTTAGCTAATTGACGTTGGAAGAGAGATTTTTCGGAAAGACTATCATCATGTATCACTTCTTAAATATTTAAGGCAAAATACTATTCAATATTACATAAAATTAGAAACTGCACTTATGCAAGTTTGCAGGTGGTTTACTCAGTGGGATAAATGAATTCTGGTGTACATTTTTTAAACTAACAAAATTTTAATATTTTCCTTAGATAATATCAGATAGTAACGCTTTTATTATACCTTTTACTTTTTCTGTCACGGTTGGCCTTTTGGCGGAAATGCCCATATGTATTTTACGCTTTATGGATCCACTTGTTTCTACGATGGCACGGTCAATATCAACAAACAAAAAAAAAAAAAAAAACATATCACAATTTTGTTAGCTATCACAGGCCACAAACTGACTATTAAATTTTTCCATTTCATTAGAATGGACATCAATTTTTAACAACTATCAAATGTGAAGTTTTCGATTTTTTTTTGTACGCTGCGTGAAACTATAGTGCAGTACACAAAAGTTGATAAAATACTACGATTATTGAGTTATGCTAATAATTTTTATAAAATCGAAGGATTAGAAAAAAAGTAGAGTGTATTAATTCTACAACAGACTACTTCTCAAATGACATCGCTTAATTGCCATAAGCAGAAGTTAGAGCATTTACCGACAGTGTGTTGTCTTTTGCGCAACTTTGTGTTTCAACTTTTATGCACTATACTATGCCTTAGCTGCACACAATAAATATTTCTCTCTTTATCACACACTCAGTGCTGATGATCTCTTTCTGTACAGTACAAATTTTTATTGTATTTTAGAATTTTTATATTTGTGCCATGCAGCGCAAATGTTGCATTGCATTGGTTGTTACTATGGTGGCGATGCTATCAACTGATGCTACATACATAGAGGTTGTCATCATCGGTTGACATTTGTAAGCTGAGGTTAACAGTTTTTGGTTTGATTTTGACAACTTTGTTGTTGTTGTTGTGCTATGTATCGCCATGTGTACATCTATTTGGTTTTATTTATTCCAGTGAGTTTTACTCTTTTATTAGTGAATTTGGTTTTTTTGCTGCAATTTTGTTTCTAAAATTTAATTAAATTTCAATGGCTTGTAAAATGGCGGCTTGTCAAATTAAACGCTTGAATAGAGCAGCATTTTTTTTGTGGTCAACATTTTAGCTTTAAAAAACGTTGTGGGTAATACAATTTTATGTAGTCACTTCCGTTTGAATTTTTGTAATTCATATTATCAATTGCTTTCACTGATAACATGCGGAAATTAGAAAATGTTGAATTATTCGGAAATATCTATATTTTTTTACCAAATTAATAAATATAATATAGTATAAAATAATTTACAAATATTTCAATAAATTAGGTACATAAGTTATGACCACCCGAATTGTGGTTTTTGTAGCTTTATTGAAGTAAAATATTTATAAAAGGATGATGAAATTTTTGTTCAAAAATAGGTATGCTATTGCTATGGATATAATTTGAAAGCTCTTTTAAGGACTATAACTTTTTCTAATAAATTAATGCAAAATTAAATGGTTTTTTATGTTATCTTATATGATAATACTATGGGTGCAATAACACATAAAAAAAATTTAGCGCATAAAATACTTTATATTAAAAACTTACCAAATAAATGTTCTGGAACTTGTTATGCCAACAAAGTGTCGTAAAACAACAACCTAGAAAAAGAATATCATATTTTTGAGAAAGTAATAAATTAAAAGTAAATCAATATGGAAATTGGGGTTCCGATGTAGGTGTAACAATAACACACTTAGCAAAAAGAGGGCAAATTTTAATAATTAGGCATTTACCAGATGAACTTTTTATCGAAAATTCATTATAATTCATACAAGCATTACAGAACAACCAACTTATCGTCATTAAAAGAAACAGACTTCAGACTTATACATGTTTGAACCATATTCGACACAACGGCATTGAGCTATACTCATTGTAGGCAGTAATGCTCACAACCAGAGCCACCACTGTAAATGCTTTTTACAGAGGGCTGACCGCTTTGTAGGCAGCTTGCCTACATCTCTATATACAATGTGTAGCAAGGGAAAAGCAGATTGCTTTAAAACATCGCTTACTAAGTGCCTGCATAGTTTACCGAGTTGCCTATATCTTGACATACAAAGTATGCAGCCAACAGGCAGGACACCTTACATCTCCATATACAAATCAGACAGATGTCTACAGCTCCATATACAAAGCAGGTAGTCAGCAAGCGAATTTTCATTTGTGAAACATACAGCACAAAGGTTATAGCTTTTCATACATGAAAAATCAGAGTACTTCATCAATTTGCCGCTGGGATCTGCATTCCCTTTACAAGACAAGGCGATATTCTTCACATGGTAAGTACAGCGATCTTTATTTACTAACCTTGGTAAATTTTACCATTCTTTTCTCAGCAACTTAAAGTTTTTATTTAAAACGATACTCAGTTTTTTTTCAAAGACACAAATACTTTTTGTGATTTTATATACATCAACATTATTTAGTTAAAATGTTTTCTACTCGCAGTTTTTACTTTTGAAAAAGATTTCTTAATATCAAATTCTTTTATGCAATTAAACTTTTCGCATATAAACCACATACCAGAAAGCAAACTTATTTGCCATAAAATCCGCTTTAACTTTATCAAACTTTTACCACCACAGATGTCAAAAAAAAGACACCCAAACTTAATCTTTTAAAGCGCATCATACCCACATGAAACGACCGCAGCAGAAAATCCTTAGCTAATAAAATGATGAACAGAAAATGAAACTTTTTTTTTTGTTTCCTCATCAAGCTAATCAAAATCACACAAAAATCCGCTTATTTAAGAAAGTGAAAAAATTTTATTGTAGGGGACTCAAAAAAAAAAAAAGTGGAGTAGAAAATACTCAGCAGTTGCAGAAGAAAAAACCCTCGCAGCAGAATCAATCATCAGAAATCAATTGGCAATTACAAAATTTTTCAAATTAACTTTTACAGCTCAAAGGGAAAGCGAAGAAAACAAAAAGTAGAATTCATACCATACCAAAGAAGTGGAAAAGGAAGGAAGTTCCAACAAGTATAGGAGTAGCGTGAAAAAAAAACACAGCTTCCCTTTAGCAAAATGGCCACAAAATTAATTTGAAATTGCGGAAAAATCAAAGAAATACCACACGACGGACGATACAGGCAACCAAACAAAGGTTTCTTTTTTTTCATCGTACAGCACCTTACAAATGGCAACAGCAAATACTGAGAAAAAAAAGCGCACACAGTGCAGGGGGAAAAAAGGATTCTATTGCTTAACAGCAAAAGTTTTTCCATTATTTGAAGATTATAGTCTAAACATTTGCCATGACAGAAAATTTTCCACACTTTTATGACAGCAGCTATGAGAGAACAGAAAAAGTTGCAGCAACTTTTTTTTTTTTTTTGGTTTATTAGGGAGTTTTTTTTTCTCATTTTAGTTGGTTGTGCTTGGGGATGTGGTATTGATAGTGGTGTTTGAAATACCTCCAAGTGTGAGATCGATTCTCAATATCTTAATGCGCCGATTTATTGAGATTTTATGATTAGATGTTTGATGATGTTTTAGATTTTTTTATTATGTCTCACGATCTTGAAAGCTAATAACCTGAATATCTTGAAATATTCCTGTTAGTAAAAATTTTCTTTCAAAAAATTAATTATTTGGATTGATGTTTGGCACGTAGCACCATCCTAATGGTACAAAATGCAAAATTTTAACAAACAAGCATTAACTATGGATCTGTAATGCTTTGATTAACAGTAACCATTTTCGTAAAACTAAGGGCCAATGATGCCACATTTTTCACGATTTAAATAGCTGTCTTTTTTTTGAAATTTCCAACAATTTAAAACATCAGCCATCAGAAGCTATTATTTATTATCACAGAGCTAAGTTCTTAAGACTTCTATCTATTATAGGCTTGCCTGATCTTCCTTGGCATTTTAGCTTATACAGTTACATTTGTATTTAAAAACTTTAAAAAAACATAGTAGTAGTATTCATCTAAAGGCGCAAGTTTCCCATTTGTGCAAATAGGCAATTTTGCGCGATATGTTTCACGAACAGCCCTTCGAATATTTTGTGCAATTTGTGGCAGTTGATGATCATGTCATTTTTTTGTAAGAGAATCGTATGAGAAAAGAGAGTGACGAATACAAAATGTGTAAGCAATACATTTTTGCTGAGAGAATCGTATGGGAAAAGAGAGTGACAACAATTGCACAATTAACAACGCAAGTTTGCGCTACCAAATTGTCGCGCAAACTTTTCTAGTTTGTTCAAAAAACTTTCCATACGATTTTTGACAGTTCATTTGCGAGAGCGCAAAAATGCACAGTTTGCACAGCTTGCGAGGGTTTTGCGCGCTTAGATGAATAGCCATAGTATCAATACTTTTATTTCCATAAAATATCTAAGCACTAATGTCCTCATCACTGCAATGGCAACTTTTGTATGAAAGTTTTTGGTTTTTTTATATTTCACTTTACTTTTTGTATTTTGTTTTTATGTAGATATTTTTGAATGAGGTTTTCATTTTGCTGTTAAAAACTTCATTGATGCTGTCATGCATGCATTTATTGTGTATATGTGTGGGAAGTTCCATTTAGTTGTAAAGGAAAAATCACATATTTCCAATCTATTGAAAACGGAAGCATTGTATTGGAACTGTCATCATTTGCAAAATGGAATATAAAGAAGAACTTAAGTAGTATATTGCTAAAGGGTGCAAAATAAATAAAATAAAAAAAAAATCAAAAATCTGCAGTTAAAAAAAAAGATTTGAAAAAGTTTTATTTCAATTGAATTGAGTTAAAGTTTGAATAAATTAAGTTTTACTCAATACTGTGTTACTGAATATATTCCCAGCTTTATTATTGTGTACTTTAACTGGAAATAGTAAAAAGTAACCGGAATTGAGTTTGACGTACTCAAAATTCCTGTCAGAAGAATAAATATCCGCCGAAATCGAGCAGATTTGTGGATGGTAAACTCATCGATTAATTACCATGACAATGCACTATCGCACAAAGGTTTTTTTGTGCAAGAGTCTTAGCCAAAAATTCAACTTTTTTAATGTCATCAGCAAGGCACCGTGTATACCTATTATGTCGCCGTCTGACATTTTTGCTGGACCCGTTACAAAAATCACCACTTCGAGGAAAGTGCTCTAGGGTAGTTGAAGCCATAAAAGGATATGAGCTGAAAGAGCTGATGGCTGTATTTCTCAATCAGCAAAAGACGTGGAAAACTAAATCAAGCGATTGTGTAGTTAGATTGCAAGCGGTAAGCCCAATTTTTTTGGTGACAAAATAAATTTTGATAAATTAGTTTTATTTAATATATCCGTATACTTTTAACATATAATATTAGAAGAATTAAAATCAATTATTTCTATATTTTCATTTTAGCACTTCACTGAATTTTTCAATAATTAAAGAAATGCAACTTTTTCATTATTATAAATTGAATTCAATATAAAATGGTCAATTGGTGCTTGCAAATATACAAACTCAAATTAATAGAGTAGTACATTTGTAAAAAGCAGTTAGAATTTTGAAAAAAATTCCTTACAAAACGAAAAAATCCAAAGCCAGACAAAAATCACTCAATTGTGCTTCAAATTTTGTATCCTCAAACCTGTATAATTCAATGCACAAAGGAATAGGAAAAACTCGAAAATCCCTAAACATGGAAAGCACAAATGCAGCGCTGAAAACAAACGCAAAGCAATGCTTTACGCGCAAAATAAATAAATAAGTGAATAATTTATTTAGAGTGGAAAATACAATTTTTTAACTTTTTTCTTTGATTTTGTTGTTTTTTTTGAAATAAAATCATACGATTAAAAAAAGGAAAATGAAGTGAAAAATAAAGATAAACGCAAAAAATGTGCATTTGGCGCAAAATCTGATTATGTTGAAATTCAAAATTTATATGTTTGTGAAGGTTTTTTTTTTTTGAGCGGGTCGGGTGATTTCATTAAGCAAGAAATGAGTAAATTGAAATACTAAGACTTTAATAGAATCAATATATGAGAAAAATTGGAATTTTTAAAAGAAATCAAGGAACTTAAGATTTAATGCAAATTTTTTAAGAAAAATTTTTAAAAAAAGATCGTTAAAACCATTTTAAAAGATATGAGCGAAATTCCCAAAAAAAAAATCTTCCTTCACAAAGCTAAAATTTTTAAACTATGATTTTTTTATTTATTTTGGACATTTTTTTAATTCAAAGACGTAAATTATTTTGGGAGATGTTTTGAGCACAAAATTATTTTAAAAATTTATATGTTTTGGAAGTAATTTTAGTTTCAGCAATTGGCTAATGTTCATGGAATATTCTCTACAAGTACAAACACCTTACTGCTAACACTTCACTACTACTGCCAAATTCAACAAACTCACAAATCAAAAATTTGCATTTTAATTCGCTTCACTTGTTTCGCATTTTATTTGTGTGCATGAGAGTTTATGTGTTTGTGTGTGTGTATAAGAGTGTGAGTGATTATGTCTATATATGCGCGCATATGTGATGCAGTAAAAGTTGGCAATGACGATATTCTGCTCTTAGCGTACACACCCTGCTGTTGCATTTCAATTTCAGCAGTGCCAAACAATTTCCCAACGTAGCGCAACCTAACTTATAAAACTTTTTATAATGCATGAGCGGCCATATCTCTTTTTATATTTGACTTTTTTTTATTTATCAGAAAAAGTAAAAGCAATTGAATAAAAATTGCGCCAAAATCATCAACACCACAATTTTTCAATAAAAAAAAAAAATAGTATGTAGAGGAATAAAACCTTTACAAAAGGCAAAACATTTTTTGGGTAAAATTGTGGGTACTGACAGAAGCCGCATACGTCAGTGTGAAGCCAATGCTGTGGCAATAATTCACTGCTGCTTAAAAATGTAAAAATAAATAAATTTACTATGAAATAAATAGCAGTGGGAATCAAAAATGAAATGATTTTGATATTGTTGCGAATTTATATATTTTTTCAATAAAAAAAAAAAGAAAGAAAATGCAACCAATGAATTCATGTGATTTTCAAAAGGGACATAACGTATGAGCAATTCAATATTTTATAAATTTAGAAACAAATATTTTGAAAATGCTGAGTGAATAGATGTAATATAATTTAAGTTACCGTAGCTTAGGTTTTTACTTAAAAATATTTTTTAATTTACTAAATACCCTTAAAAGTCTTCCTGATGCACTACGGATAAATAGGAAATGGGTGTCAGAATATTTTCAATAAATTTTAGATTTTTTGATTCATGGACACATTTTATATTTCAGTAGTCTTAATTGGTATTCTATATAAAATAAACTCACTTGTCTCCAATTCCAACAAAGAAAAAAAGCGGCTTGGTTTTCATAGTCAAGAGCGTCAGAACTTTTAAATTGTCATATCATATGTCAAAAATTTTCCAATTTCTAGCTTAAATTTAAAGCTTACTTTCCGCTATAAAATTTTAATAGTTAACCAAAATTATGGTATGAGCTGGAGTTGAAAATTTCATTCAGAAGCAAAGCTGCTAAGTTTTGAAAAGTTTTTGTTAACGTACCTGCATAGACATAATAATGCCACAAGATACAATAAACAATACGCATAAATTAAGTAACCCAGAAAACATTTGGAAGATTTTTAAAATTTCCATCTTCCACATAAAGAATTCATAACTCTTTTCCAAGACTAAAATTGAAATTATTAACTAGTTTTACTTATTTGGCATACTTTTAGGAATATGTCGGGTGTACATACTTTGGCATACAGGTATTAAATCGAATCGGAAAATGTTGCAACCAATGTCATTTTGAAGTCTCATCATTAGGCTTTCTTTTTCAATATGTGTCATTTTGCTGAAGTGTAAACAACATAAGTTTTTATGTGCTCCGAATATGTCAAATTTTGTGCCAACAAAACATAATTTGCGGGAAAGTTTACTGTTTTGCTCCAACGGCAAAAAAGCAAGGGATTTTTGCATCGTATTATAACTGGTGATGAAAAATGGGCGATAGCCCCAAGCTCAAAAAATCATAAGGACCACCCGGTCATACGCTAAAATCGACGCCAACGCCGAATATTCACAGTAGCAAGGTCATGCTCTGTATTTGGTGGGACCAATAGGGCGTGAGCTGCTACAATCGGGTGAAACCATCAGAGGGCAACTCCACCGGACTCAATTGATGTGTTTGAGCCGAGCATTGCAGCAAAAACGGCCACAATACGAGCGAAGGCACGATAAGAGGAAATTCTTCACAGAATGAAAACGCTCGTCTACATCTTGCGCAGCCGGTCAAAACATACCTTGAAACGCTGAAATGGGAAGTCCTACCCCATCCGCCGTATAGCCCAGATATTGCCCCTTCCGACTACTATTTGTTTTCGTCGATGACGCATGCCCTTGAGGATTAGCATTTTCACTCTTTTGAAGAACTCCAAAATTAGATCGATTCGTGGATTACATCAAAAGACGCATCGTTTTTTCGATATTGCATCCATAAATTGCCAATAATATGGGAAAAAGTAATGGCTAGCCATGGACAATACTTTGAAAAATAAATGTTTGAAAAATAAATTTTTCACAATAAAGCGTCAAACTTGAAAAAACAAATCTTTTGAAACTTTTCTGTAGACCTGATATTAAACCTTATAAAATTCATTGCATTATAATTTAATAATATTTATATTTCATATATATGACATCAAATGAAAATACATTATAACACCCAGTAAACATTTTTAGTATCGGAAGAGACATATTTCGATTGCGGCCACGATGGTTTTAATCGTCCAATAGCTAATATGCTGATGTTGAACGAAAGTTTGTTAACAGTAACTGTCCGGGGTTAGTGACTCGACAAAGCGATTCTTCTATGAAACATACGAACGATTTTAGTGCAATTACTGTTATAGTTGATATAAAAATATATTGAGTCCAAGAAGGATTATTATCACATTTTGTCTGGGGAATTTGCGCAGGATATTTAATAGTTGTTTGCTTATGTAACGTTTTAATTTATTAATGCTAATGATCAAACAACTATGCTTAACACGACATGAAAACAAAGAACCAGCATATCACAATCACATGTCATATTTTATTTGTTTAATAAAAGTTTAAATAAAAATATATGGTATCACATGGATAGATTATATTTATTTTAGAGAATTTTTTCCCAATTTCATGCTCAAGAAAGCTATAAATTCATCGCGAAAAAGATGAACGATTCAACAGTAATTTTTATATTGGTATCGTATGTGCTAACTATTCGCGCAAGCATATAATAACTAAGCATTTTTCCAAATGCTTACTGGGCTAAGTAAGTATTCGATATAACATTAAGTGTATGTGTGCACTTTTGAACATGTGCACGTATACTCATAGGCAGCTTTTGTGGAAAATTAATATTTGAAGTTGTTATGAAATTTCGATTTATATGCATTTTGGCCAAGGTAGTACGAGTACCTGCAAGAAAACACACAGTGCATAGTGCAAAACTAATGTGTTTGCATAAATGTGAAGCTTGCGTGTATGTGTGTGTGTGTTCTAAGCACTTGTGTATTTGTTTGCCTTTGTGCGTCAGGTGCAATATTATGCATTGCACGCATAATCACTTTTATTGCATTTTGATGCACATCGATTTCTTAGGCATTACGCGTGAAAGTGTATGTTTGCCTATGTTTGTGTTGGTTGTTGCTATTCCATGCATGTGTACATTTACTAACACATACATAGAGTCAAACAATTTTACGCGTTTATGTCGTCATATCTGAGTGATTTAGTGTGGTGAATGCCTAAATAATTGATGTAGCTGCATTTGCAAGTGCGAGTATTTCATGCGCTCTATTCAACACATAATGAGCTCTGTATGAAAATTTTAATGTAATGAAAGTAAGAAGCTAATTAGGAAATAAATAATTAGTTTATTAGAAAATTAATTTTTTACAATATCATAGAAGTTGTATTTAGTTGCTTATATTTAAAGTGTGTTAAGTATTTTAAAGAATTGCACTATCAATATTTTTTTAGTTTATCTTTCTCTGCTTTAAAAATCTATTTGTATCATGATTAATAATGTTAATCTGTGCATGCTTCCACATAGGTTTTTTGATGTGCGTGCTTGTATTGCGATTCAGTTTTGTTATCCTTTGAGTAAATTATAATTGTTAAAAATCCAACAGAGTTGCATTAAACCACTGAATAAATATGAATAATGCAAGAGCCCAGTCGGTAATATCATTAAAAATTTTATAAGTATACAGCATTTGATGTTCACAAGATATAGGCAAACAGTTGGTTGGTTAAGACTTAATATCAGACTGGAAATACTTTTTCCAAATTTAAAGATTTTCAATAGCAAAATTTACGAATTTTAATCGCCCAGTTGGCTTATCAAACAATTCTAAAATGAGTATTTATTATATAAAAATTTAATGAAATGTTTCACCATTTTCAAGACAGAAACGCAGGCCATAGATGCAATGGAAAGGTCGCGTGATAGCTGAACTACAAAATTAAAAGAATCTACATTGAGGTTCAGAGCTGTGAATGAATGCATACATTTTTAATTTTAACTCATGAGAAATTCCGCATTCAGAGTGCAGCTATTTAAAAATGAAGTCACCTGTAGACTTCAATGCCATAAGTTTGCAGCCTTTTCTATCACAAAAGAATGCAATTATTTTGGTGACGTCACATTTTTGATTGGAATCATAATTGGAAGAATTTTGATTGCATTGAAATCACCTCAAATCAATTTTAATTTTTTGCAATCACTTGAAGTCGCTGCAATCACTTGAAGTCGCTGCAATCATTTGAAGTCACTGATGATGTGGGCAATTTTTTCATTAAGTTTATTGATCATATACATATCGCTCACTTACTTCAAGACTGGCATAACTCAAAAAACATAAAGTGGGAGAAAAACGCATTTAAAGTTTTCAATAAGTTGCTTTTTATATGAAAATAATGAAAAGTATGTTTATATAAACTCTTCTCGCAAAGCAAGTTTATGAGATAATTTTCTGATTTTTTGACACAAAATAAAACATGAAATGGCAAATATTTCTGCATCATTAACTCAAAACTCACGTTTTTTGAGTTATGCCAGTCTTGAAGTAAGTGAGCGATATGTATATACATACATATATACATACATACATATGAATATACATTCACTTTTATATATATTATATGTTAAGAAGATATTTGTGTAGATTTTTGAGTTAATTCAGAGCAGATAACTTCAAGTGTCTTCAGTGACTTCAAATGATTGCAGCGACTTCAAGTGATTGCAGCGACTTCAAGTGATTGCAAAGAATTAAAATTGATTTGCAAAATAATTGCATTCTTTTGTGATAGAAAAGGCTGCAAGCTTATGGCATTGAAGTCTACAGGTGACTTAATTTTTAAATAGCTGCACTCTGAATGCTGTATTTTGGCAGTGACTTCAATGGATTTCAATTGCAAATGAATGCACTCTTTCACAGCTCTGCGAAGAAGTATTATATTCTTGTTTTAGCCTGTGTGTTATTCGCACCACTCAATGAGGTCACATCATTACATTGGTCATTCAAGTCATGTTTTCCACTTAGGTTTCATATTTCAGCGCAATTATTTATGCACCCACAGAAAAATAATGCGTTGCACACATACGCACACGCATGCACTGGCATGCATAATTAATGTTGCTCATTAATTTTGCTTAAATGCGTATGAATTTGAGATTTAGCAGCAACAATTTTGCAATGCATGGATTTATTTAAACATTCAACATAATTTTGCATATGTCAGTGTGTTCGCTTGTTTGTTTGTATTTGTGTTGCATTAAATTAAACGGCATGTTAACAGGTAGTTGTTATTTTTGTCTGTTATTATTTGCCTTGTGTGATATGATTTTCTGTTATTTATTTAAAAAATATTATGAATATCATTAATTTAATTATTGGTCATGCAAATTGTTGCTAACTACGCGTATTTTTTCTGTTACATTTTATTTTGCAATTATGCAATGTGCTGCATTCGTTAATTGTGGTTTAACATATTTTCATGTTTTATTAATAACAAAATATTTCTCACACAAAAGTTCAAAGAATTTACTGCTATTGAGATAATTTTTATAAGTTATTATTTTGTATTAATATGTGATTTTAGATTCTTTATCTCGCGTCAAAATTTTACATTATAGTCCTTGGCTTAGCAAAATTTCTGTTTTGGGACATATTTGAATTTATCTCATGCCAAAAGAAATTTATAAAGTTCTTGCTGTTTATGTCTGTTCCAAATATAAGGTGTCATATTTTTTCTATGATAAGTGTTATTTTTTGAGTTACCATATGCTTAATTTAAGATGCCTTAGTTTTAAATAAACGTAGTAGGCCTCGATGAAAAATAGTTTTTCGCCAAGAAAAGTTGTGCACTTAATTTTTTTATCATTTTCTCGAATTTGTGCCATTATTATGAATTTGTTAAGTGAATCTTGGGGTATAATTTGAGAAAAAATTATACTGCATCATAGCACAATTTGTGTCCGAAAATGCCATTTTTTTCACTTTTAAGTATAAATAACTCACTTAATTGTTCCTGAATCCATAAAAGCCTTAAATTTTTAAATATTTTTCATACAGAAAATAAAGTTTAATAAATATATTAAACTTAATATAATATTCAAGGTTTCTTACACACTTCTAATGTTAAACACTTAATGTATATTAATTGTTCATATGAAAATATAATTAGTTTACTTATAATACTCTTATTTATTTTTACAGATAAGTGTTATGAATATTTAATATATTTTTTCATACATATTTTTTGGTTTAAAATATATCACATAAAATTAACATTGATTTTTTAAGCTTTTTTAATAACACAAATATGTATGTATTGGCAAAACATACCAAAATAAAATGTAGCACTTTGAGTTCACTAGGGTATTAGCACTACAAAGCCGCGACTTTGTACGCGTACCGTTTTTAGTTTTTTCTGTGAAGGCAAACAATTGATTTTTTTTAGTAAACCTGCTGTAATCTCTGGATCGAAATTCTTGACAAATTGAGAATGAGAGTAAAATATTACTATTTCTTTGATTCTCTTCCAAAAAGATTCCATTCTCAGCGGCAAATTGATGCAGTATTTTGATTTTTCATGTATGAAAAGCTATACTCTTTGTGTTGTATCTTTCACAAATGAAATTGTTACTGTAATATTTTGCTTATTTGCTTGCTGGCTGCATGCTTTGTACTTATATGGAGCTGTAGGCTTTGTATATATAGATGTAAGAGCTGGTGCCTGTTGGCTGCATACTTTGTATGTGGAGATGTGTGCAACTCGCTAAACTATGGAGGCACTTAATAAGCGACGTTTTAAGACAATCTGCCTTTCCCTTGCTACACATTGGTATATAGAGATGTAGGCAAGCTGCCTACAAAGCGGCCATTCCTTTGTAAAACGAATTTACAGTTGTGGCTGGAGTTGTGAGCATTAGTGCCTACAACGAGTATAACTATTCATCGATGTTGTGTATAACTAACATATTTGCCATTGAGTTGTTGCTTGTTTCTTTTTATGCAATTAATTTTTTTATCAATTTTAAAACTTTAATATTTTGATACTAAACAGGAATATCGTTATAGGAGATTGAGACCAATCGTCTAAGGAATACAACTAAGAAAATTTAATCAAAATTGGTTCAGTAACTTTTGCATGATGCGCGAACATCGAAATCGGTAATCATTTTTTTTTTTGTAAAGATATCGAAAATGTACATGTTGATGCTGTGCCACCAAGAATGGTGTGTTCTTCACGCTTTTCACTTTATTAATTTTTTTTACTTGTCTTACTAATTACTTCACTTTATGTTTCTTTAGTAAAAAGTCTTAAAGGCGAGAGTTGATTAAATTTTTAAGGGTTTAGCAAAAAATATACTGGCCCGAAGTAACACTAGAATAGTGAATTGGATTTTGTGAAAAAATAAAATGATGATCAATTTTCTGGTACTGCCATCTTAAAGGGGAAATTGTTTTCTACTTGTATGTTACAATAATAATAATAGAGTTTAGCTACTACAGCTTTCAGCATTTTTAGCTATTAAGCTTGAAATGTGTCTGCAATAATCTTCCTGATTTCGTATGGTTTTTTGTTGAAGGTATTTTTGGTGAAAAATCGTACCGTAACAACTAAAAATTAATTCTCGAATGTAGTGATCAAAAATAAACGCTAAAAATTGATGTCCTTATAGTAGGTGACCTAAGTCAGCCAAAATTGATGTTCTCGAAATGTTGCGTTTAAAAAATATTTTGAAAAGAGGGCTTTTGATTAGTTTAATATATTTGCAATTGTAATTTGTGATAAGTCTTTAAGCAGCTACATATTAAGAACTATCCCACTATTAGCTCAGAAGTGTGATTTCAGTGCGGGAAATCAGTAAAAGTTATGCATATTAATTTTATGTCTTTTTTATATATAGCAATATATGTTACTATTTTCGCATTTAACTTTTGCAAATGCAATGATTTGTTTACATGCGCAATTGTTGTAATTAAGCTCATTATTTAAATGTAAATTATTTATGAATTTCAACATCCTTGTGGTTGTGAACTGCACAAATATTTTTTTTTTTTTTTTAAATTTTCTGTTTTTGCATCGGAATGGTTTGTTTGTATCATTGCTGTTGACGTTAAATACTTTAAAATGCAAACCTAATTGATTACCATGGGAATTGAAAAATGCACATACAATTATGGAAATCACAACGAGTATTAAACAAATTAATTTATGCAAATGATGAAATGATTGAACTAAAGATGTATTTGAAGTTTATTATTAATTTTCAAAGAACTTTGTCCCTGAGGAATAGTCTTTACTTAAGGTTCATTATTAAACTGAATTTTATAATCAAATTTATTATGATTGCGTGTTTCAATCTGCAATATTGTTTCATTTGGAATAATATAAAATCTTCGATTCCCTAATGATGGTTATGCAAAGTCTTCTAATCAAAATTATTTTACGAATTGTGAGCAAAAATCAAATTAACATAAAGTGTTGCTTAAAATTTAGGGTTGCGTTTTTCTTATTGAAACAATTGCTGCTATCCCAAGTAATTCAAATGCACTGAAAAAAAAAAAAAAAATTGGAAATAAGACATCGTTGGTGAAAAATAATACTTTTTCACGATAATTTATTTTTTTTTTCTTCAGAACCTTAACTTATGGGGAATTTCAATAAAAAATATTTCCCAAAACTTTGTTATAATTCAGAGGATTTCAAATAAATAATCGTGCAACATTCTAAAGATTATTTTTTGGGTTATTTTGTCACATAAACTTGACGTTATTTGATTTAACGAAAAATGAGTCATAAATAGGGAAAAGCTGTACAAAATTAAAATAGAAACTATGTACCCGATAAGTGAAACCTTATCTTTATCATCATCTGAACACATTAGATGTTTTTCTTATTTCTTACTAACGAAAAATTTTCTTTTTTCCCATTCTTCTTCAAATTCTCGCCGTGTACAAAAAGGCAGCAATGATAAAAATCAATTACGCCTAAAAGCCTACTACATTCAATAAATTTTAATCAACTAAAAACGAAAAGTAGCGCACCTTAAATATCGCACTTAACCCTTCTTCAGCTTTAGCACGTCATTTTAATTTTTATCCCAAGAGAACTGCGCCAAAAAAAAAAAAACAACGAGCCAATTGATTTTAAACACTTTATGGCCTTTTATTTACTTAAGCGCTGCCATTTTTTACTTTCTTTTAGCAGTTAAAAGCTTAACCGCTGGAGCCTCCCTACACAACTGAAAGACTGACTGTTTGTCCAGCGCAATTGGTATCTAAGGCGCCGTACCCAGAGGTGCCAACATTTCAAAATTTAATTAGAAAGATTTAAGCAATTTCCGGCACGCTGGCGTTACGACTTCCGTTCTGTTAAATGAATCAGTGTTTACGTTCTTGTTGTTGTTGTTCTCATTGTTGTTGTTGTTGGTGTAGTTGTAGTTTTTTTTTTGTATTCGCTCTTACTCGCCTGCTTATCTGTCGTTGGCAGCTGTCGACTCAACTACTAAAAACGAAGTGGATAAACGATAGCACAGAGAGACAAACAGACAGACAAATGTAACAAATGAACAGACCATTAAACGAAGCAGTAAAATACACTTTTGCGCTGAAAATTTAATGAGTTTTTCTGCTAAAAACCTTTTGCCGCGTGTTAAAATAAAAATTAAATGAAATTTGTTGCAATATTTAATTGTTGGAAGGAAGCTTTTAAGGGGAGAAATTGAAAAAAAAAACCAAAAATATTTCAAAGCAGATGTTTTAGTGATGGCAAGGAATTAAAGGGAGGAGTCGTTACAAAGTTTTGTATTTAATATGATCAGAGGCGGAGTTTTCGCATTTGGTGAAATTTTAACTTTTTGGGTGATTCTTTTTGCATCATTAGAGATCCTTTAAAAATCAAAGGAAAATTGTATTCTGAAAAACTAAATTGGAGACAAGTGCAGAATCTTTGAAAAGTTTCTTAAAATGAAATCTATTTGCAGTTACTACTGCTTTTATCAATACCGAATTTATACATTTTTGAAATACAGGCCAAAAATATTTGCCGCCCTCTTGGAAAAAAACTCTATCCAGGAGATAGCGCCACAAATAAAATATCGGTACCTGAAGACTGACAATAGTTCGGTCAACAATTCGATTTGGTCAAAGTATTTTATATTATTTTATTACAAAAGAGTTTTGTCACCTTTTGCCGACAATCATTCTATATCAGTTTTTGTTACAATGGGAAATGCCACGCTTACAAGTGATATTCCGCCTACTTTGCGAAAAATGCTTTTTCTGGTTTGCATCGTTTTACAAAGTGATATTACAATCTGTTGGTAGACGTAATATCTTTAAGTTTTAGCTTCAGTTAGAGGTATTTGTTCAACCCCGCCCATTTTCTGCAAAGTTTCTTGACATTTTAATGGAAAATATTATTTAAATATTTTAAAGTTAAGGTTTTTATGGGAAGTGGCGCGCCCAAATGCCTAATTCACTCACTATTCGTTTGATTGGTACTTTTGGGATTTTGTATATTTTTGAGAAGTTGTGATGCATTCCGTTGGAGCGATAAGAAAGGATAACTTAACATTTTTGATTTTATGTAAGATGTCAAGAAAAATGTTGAAAATACGAAAAAAATATTGAAAAAAATTGAAAAGTTTAATAGAACCGAAAGGTTTTGAAAAATCTTGCAAAAGGTTGAAAAACTGAAAATACATAGAAAGTTGAAAATATATAGATAATGTTAAAAAAAAGTTGAAGGAGGATGAATAAGTCAAAAAAATATGGAAAATGCTGTAATAAGTCAAAAGAGCAGAATTTTGAAAGATGCTGAAAAAGTCGACAAATTGAGGAAAATGTTGACAGAGTCTTAAGATGTCGTGAAAGTTTTGGGAAATGTTGAGAAGGTTCAAAAAGCTGAAAAAAGTTGGAAATTGTTGAAAAATTTATGATTAATGTGAAACAGTTGAAAAATGCTGAAAAAGTGGAAAAACTGTGGGAAATTTTAAAAAAATTTGAAAGAGGTTGAGAAAGTCGAAAATAAAATGGAATATGTTGGGAAAAGTTGAAAAAGAGGCTGAAAAGGTCGAAAATTTGAGGAAAATGTTGAAAAAAGTTGAAAGAGTTTTAAAATGTCGAAAAATAATGGAAAATGTTGAAAAAGCTCAAAAAGTTGAAAAATTTTAAAAATATATGATATTGAAACAGTTGAAGTAGGCTGAAAAAGTCCAAAAAATGATGAAACAGTTGCAAGAGGCTAGAAAAGCCGAAAAAATATGAAACATTTTGAAAAGTGGTGAAAAAGGTTGAAAGAGGTTGAAAAATAAGAAAAATGTTGAAAGAGGCTAAGAAAACAAGGCATAAAAATGTTAAAAATAGTCGCATTTTTTCCAAAATTTTAAAGCTTTACATAATATAAAAATTTGATCTAATTTCATTTTATCAAATATGAAATTTACTTTAAAGCAGCTACACAGTAAAAAATTATTCTTTTAATATCGAAAAACAATTTTTAACTACGAGTACTTTAATTCAACAATTTATGCCCAACGTTGCAGCATGTGAAATACATCATCGTTTCATAAAAATATTTAATTAAAATTTATAGCACTTTCTTTTAATTTTTAATGCAAAGTAACAATGTTTCTCTACGATTCTGCTGGTGAACAAGAATGCGTTTTAATTTTGTATACATGTAAAGATAAGCAATTCTGTCTAATGCTTATCAACAATATTTAGAAACTTAGTTAAGAAAATGTATCACCAAATTGACTTATCAACAATTGTATGGCTATATTGCTTAGCAACATTATTAAGCAACAATGTTGGA
The DNA here is from genome assembly GCA_949775025.1 of Tricholauxania praeusta. Classification (NCBI taxonomy): domain Eukaryota; kingdom Metazoa; phylum Arthropoda; class Insecta; order Diptera; family Lauxaniidae; genus Tricholauxania; species Tricholauxania praeusta. The sequence continues at coordinate 159,277,807 of OX459029.1, forward strand.
AAATACTTCTAAGCACTTTTAATGATCAACTATTTTTGACAAAGTTTTATATTTAAGCGTAGACTAATTAAATGCCTATTATTTACTAAGCCTTCTTTGTTTTCATGATATTATCCATCATAATAAAATGTCTTCCATTATTTTGCTTAACTTTGCTGCAATGTTGTTACTCAACAACTTCAAAAATTATTCTTGCTGTTACTTTAAGCTGACAATCAAAATGTTGGCGCTTATGTCGCACAAACGTTCATGTCGCAACTAGAACTTTTTTTCAAGCTTAAGTTTGCTTGAACTGCAGCAATTAAGCGCATTTAAGCTTTGGCTCTTCTCCTTAACACAGCTGCAACTGTAGCAATTGCTGCTGTGTTAGCGGGTTAAAAATGTCATCTTTGTCGGATTAAATATTGTGAGCAGCAGCAGCAACGATTTCGTAATACAAAGTACTGCTGTAATTTTTTTGCTTTATAGCGATGTATAAAAGATATTGTTTAAAAGAATAATGAAAAATTTTTATGATGCAACATTACATATTAATAAAAAAATTGTTTTTTTTCGAAACTTTAATAACATTCAATAAAATAAATAAAAAAAATTATTCGATTTCTAACCCTTTAATCGTAAAGTCGAAGTATGCGATTTGCTTTAAGAGCAAACTTATCATAATGCAAGCGAGAGTTTAACTTCCTCTTCCTTAAGCATCAAGTGCTGTGTGAAATGGCATGGAAAGCCACTTGGGAAAGTGTAGTTAAGAGAAAAGTAGCGAAAGTGAAAAAAGTAAAAAACACTTACAACATTTCACTTGAATGCCGCCTCTTACTTTATACTTCATGCATCATTCACAGCACAGTCAGCAGCACATTTACTGTGCGTGATGTAATGCAGCAAAGAACAATGAGGTACGAGTTGAATGTGAAGTAAACAAATTTTTTTTGAGTAAAATAATTTTCACTTCTTTGCATTTCTTATTCCCTACGATGTTGTTGCTGCTTTTTCGCTGCAATTCACAATCACTTAAGACAAAATTACTACGATTTTGTTTGATGCACTCGTGTTGCATGGTTAGTAGTAGAAACTGATTGTCATTTTATTATAAAAAAATGTTTCCATAAATATAAGTGGCGGGCAGTTAAAATCGAAAAAACCACTGTGCGTTCTACTTTGCTTTTATATATGTGGGTTAAGAGTAAATTAGATTTTTCTAGAAAAGTTAAAAAAAAATAATTGATTAGAAAATTTTCCAATTTAAGTTCTTTTTTTTTCATTTGATAGAATCATGTAGGCCCATTATTTGTATATGAAAAATTCCACTTAATTTTCGTTCTACCTCCATTTAAATATTTTTAAAGAGTTTGCCAATATTTTTTTAGTATTTCTAAATCTCAGGACTATAAGAAAATTTTTCCTATTTTCAAGATAAAACTCAATGATTTTTATTTGTTGTTCTTTTTTGTATCGTTACATACGTATTAAGTTCCTCAAATTTTTTTTGCAAAATCAGAAAAGAAAAAATTTTAAAATAAAAATAAAATAAATAAAATGAATTCCTCAACCGCAAAAGTCATTTGACGCCACTCTCTATCTACATTTTTGAACTAAATCAACAGTTTGTATAGCAAACGCGCTAGATTGCATTATTGGAAAAATTATTAATTCAATCTCTGATTGCCAGTTGATTGCTCAAGAAGAGATAGAAAGAGAGTGAAAAAAAAAAAACAGCATCATTCGTGCCAAAGCAGCAAATGCTGCTAATTGTTGCTAAATACTGCAGCACAGCACAAAAATGTTGAGTTCAAATGACTTGACGTGTAGTTGTGCAGTTTATGCTGAAGGTTTTTGCAGTTATTTTAACTTCATTTCATTTATTGATTTAAAGTGATTGGTATGAAGAAGCTACCGCAGTTTGAGTAGTAGTTAAAATATGCTAAAAAAATGGATGCAATTAGATTTGAAGATTCTTAATTGCATTTACAATTCAGCAACAAATTAATTTTAGTTAATTTAAAAGTCAATCGTTGTAAATTTGTACAGTCAATGCAAGGAGGTTTGAAACCTCTCAGAAATTGCAAGGCAATAAAAAAATGAAAATGCCACAAATTTCATTACGAGTTAAAATCAGCTGTTTTAATTTTTATTAAATTAAAATGTTGGTTTTGCATATGAAGTCAAAAATAATTAAGTAAATTTTTGCTTTTTTTTTAAATTTATTTTGAACATGAAAAGTACTTCAATTTTGTTAGCATAAGGTGTATTTGTTTACTTTCCCAGTAACAATTATCCAGTAACGAAATTTGAGAGAGTGAGAAAGTATTTGCTCTCGGAGAAAAAAATTTTCATAAAAGTAAGCAAACACAATCCAATAAGATTTCGTAAAAACTTTTTGTTGTAATATTCAAATATTTAAGATTTTCAAAACAATTGACTTTTTTATTTATGAAAAAATATTGACAAGTGTCAAAATCATATGTTTTTATTTTTGGAAAATTTTTGCTGGTAAAATTTTATCCAGTAATAACTAGCAAGCTCTCTCGCAACAAATTGTCACTTTTTTCTCTCACTGCCTCTCTCGTTACTGGATATTTTTTGTAAACAAACACAATCCAGTAAAAATTGTTACAAATTCGTACGAATTCGTAAAAATTTTTTGTAAGCAAACAGACCAATAATCAGCATATATTAGATTTTTGCCAAATTCTAGAGATGAGGGAAGTCTTTAATAATTTACTCGATGTACATGTTAACCACAAAAAAACTCAATATTAATAATATTTATCATAAAAAAAATCACAGAATAAAAATAAACAGAACATTGGCTGAAATAAAAAGACACTTCAGATTTTTACTACAAAAAAAAAAAAAAAAATAATAAAAATATAAATAAACAAAAAGTATAAAAATGCTAAGCCAATCCAGCATTAAATATTCAATATTTTTACAAAGCATTATGCTACAGTAAGGCCTTGTATATGCAGAAATAAAAATAACAATAATGCCTACAATCATAAGAAATAATACGAAACAAGCGGCTTATGCGTAGCGAACAAAACTTTTCTGAGAAAAAAAAAAATAAATATAAAATCCGCCAGCTCTTATCATTTTCTTTCTCTGTTGTAGAGTGCACTTTGGTTGTCTCTTTCATATTTAACGAGTTGTCCACATAAATAATGCAGAGTGCGCCTAATGGCTTGTTTCGGTTTCAGAAAGGATGCGCCAGGATTTTCGGTGACGCTGAAAGTGACAATTGACAGCTGTTGCTGTGTGGCATCTTTTAACCTTACGCTGAAAGATGGGGGCAGTTACTGCTTAAAAAAAATGCCAATATTTCGATTTGCAATAAAAGCACAACAGAAGGGGCGCCACATTACAAATGATGAAAAGCAGAACAGAGATAGAAAGGTTGTCATTATTTATTTATAACTTAAGCAGGATGCCGTTTGAGATTGTTTTTAGTTTTAGTGAAACTGCGCTACTGTGTTATTTTTGTCTTAAGTTTTTAAGTAAAAAATAAACTTTTTTTATATTTGCAAAGATTTTGCTTACGAAGTTCGTTGAGTTGAAAATGGAAGATTATCTTATTTGAAAAGTTTTCATCAAAAATTTTGTTTTTTGTTAAAGACAAAATATTTTTTTCTATTAACATAAAATAATAGTGGTATTCATCTATACGCGCAAATTCCCCATTTAGTGCAAATAGGCAATTTCACGAACACCCCTTCAAATATTTTGTGCAATTTGCGGCAGTTGATGAGCATGTCATTTTTTTGTGAGAGAATCATATGGGAAAAAACTCTCCATACGATTTTTGACAGTTCACTTGCGACGGCGCAAAACTGTACAACTTTCACAGCTTGCGAGGGTTTTGCGCATTTAGATGAATACCCATAGTAAAAAATTAAAATATTTTCAAAGTTTGGGCTTCAAATATTTGTTGGCTATTCCGTTATTTTTTGTTTAAAAAAATCTTAATTTCAAACTAGATTTGCGCTTCCTAGTAGTTTTGAACCAAAAAAAAATCGATTTGGGACTAATGTGGTAAACTTAATTTTTCTTTTCGCTTTTTTTAGGAATATTTTTCGAAAGGTATATATAAGTTTTTTCATCATTCCCAAAGAATATAAGAAAATTACATAACATTCTAAATAACACTCCAAATACGAATTTTAGACTGGTCCCAAACAGAAAACTTATTAAAATGTCAAGCTGCGCGTGTTACATAGCCTGTATATAACAACACCACTGACCATTATAAATTAAGTAGCGTTGACGAAATAAAAGACAGCCACATAGCAATCTACTTTTCGTATTCTTTGATTGATTCATAAAATAATGTAACATAAACATTTGATCAAAGTTGCATTATTTTATTATGAAGAAAGCATTAGATTAATCCATAAACGATAAACAAAATAAGCGGTCTTTTGTAAACAAAGTGATTTGGAATGGTTTCTTCTCAACTTCAAGCTATGGAATTTTAAGAAGTAGAATAACGATTTTAGTGTTAAGATTGATTTCAGAGAATAAAGTTAAAAGAAAAATTATTCATAAGAGTTCGTAGTTTAAGATTGAAGTTGCGCGAGTTTCCTGAATTTTTGGAACTAACAAAAAGCTCATAATTAAAAGTGGAAAAAACTTTTTTTTTTCGTTTAGTACTAGGAGCTTTAACATAATTTTTGAGTCACAGAGTTTTCTGAAAAGTGCTTTGTTCAGTTTTGAACATACAAAATTAGCAATATATCTCATACCGATATGAATACAAAAAATATAGAGAAAGAATCGAATATTGAAAAGGCATATAGGACTATTGAGTGAACTTTAAGTATTTAGGTAGCTCTACACACGAAAAAAATAAAATGGTGCTAATTACGGCACGACAATTTTTCGCCCATAAGTCATATCAAGCCATTTTAGTTAAAATTGCTGACATTCTTTAAACTACCTGAAAACAGTCAGTGAAAAAATTACAAATTCTCAGGAGACTGAGAAAAAAATGTCAAAACAACTCATCTAATGAAAAATTAAAGAGTTCCATATCACAGTGCAGAATATTCACGACGCATGAACTTAAAATATTTTTTAAAAAATGCTTACCAGGGTACTGATGCGTAGACTGGACTAAATTGATTGCTATGTTGATTGAGAAAAACTCGGCTATAATGTTTTGATATTATTGTGAGCTTACTATTTAGTAAAGTGTGTGATAACACTAAAAAAATTACAAGAACAAAAAATAGACAAAAAACAAAAAAACTGGGCTAAGGTCAATCATACTACTTTCAGCCATTGCTATATGAAATCATCAGTGAGCTTTGCGTTGACGCAGTGAAAATTTTTGTATTGTTGCGAGCCCTAACAAAGAGTAAAACATTGCAAAGTCAAAATACTTTTTTCTGTTGTGTCCATGATTTTGTAGAGTAATTTTATTAATGAGGTATTGTTATTAAAAATTATTACAGCAGTTTAGATTTACCTTTACATACTTAGAAGCATTAAGCAATTAGTCTGCCAATATTTCACTTTCACGACGGAACACACCGAAGACTGAGAATTTTACATTTTGAGTCATATATTTTGTAAGAAATTTATTTTGATAAGGCGTTATTTTGAGGTTCATTCCAGACGCTAATTTAATTTGAAAAAAAGAAAAAAAAAATTTATTTACGGTGTTATTACACGAAATAGGCATGGCTTATTTTCTTTTTTCATCTATGAAAAGCTATATCCTTTGTGTTGTATTTTTCACAAGTGAAATTCTTACTATGATATTTTTTTTATTTACTTGCTGACTACCCGCTTTGTATATGGAGCTGTATAGTTTAGCGAGCTGCTTACATCTCCACACACAAAGCATGCAGGCAACAGGCAAGACCCCTTACATCTTCATACACAAAGCAAGCAGACTGCCTACAGCTCCTTATGCGATGCAGTCTGCTTGCTGCATGCTTTGTATGTGGAGATGTAGGTAACTCGCTAAACTATACAGGCATGTAGTAAGCGATGTTTTAAGACAATCTGCCTTTCCTTTGCTACACATTGTATATAGAGATGTAGGCAAGCTGCCTTCAAAGCGGCCATCCCTTTGTAAAAAGTATTTACAGTTGTGGCTGGAGTTGTGAGCATTACTGCCTACAATGAGTATAGCTCTTCAACGATTACAACATATTTGCCGCTAGGAATTATTGAAATGCAATAAATATAAATTAGGTTTCGTTTTAAGAAAATGCAATTCAGGTTTTGAAAATATTTTTGCTAATTTAAAAAATATGGTAGTTGAAATGATTTCAATATACTTAGACTAAAAAATTATTTTGTAGCTCGTAGTACAGTACTTTGTTTTTCCTTACGGTTTTGAGCAACTCCAAACAATATTTTTTTCTTTGACAAAACTCTATGAAAAATAGTTGAATAAAACTATACAAAATTATTAAATCATCAAATTTTATTTTGATGCTTCGTACTTTTGCCATAGTACTCTACATAATATTTTAATTTTGATTTTTCTGTACTATCCCAATTTTTACCGGAAGAAGTATTATCGAACTCAAGAAAATTTCTCATATACATATATCGCAGTTTTGTTGACAACATATATATAAAAAATGTTTATTAAATATCAATTTTTTGAATTCTTTTCTAAGATACAGCGCCTTAAGAAAATAATTTTAATAAAAATTCGTGAGTGCTTAAAAAGAAAACAAAAGTCTTACAAATTCGAGGACATGTACTCAGAGTGGAGCAGGTTGTCTGGTAAGTTTACCTTAAATCTTTTGGTAACAGAATTCAAGATATCGGTAATGAAACTTATCAAAATGTTGCCCTGACTCCTCAATAAAAGCAAATAGTGATAAACTTTTAAAGCAGTTCCTTAAGAACTTACAAAATAATCAATTAAGTTGCAAAACAAAGTCAATGGATGCTGAAACGCAACAGAAATACCATTAGTTTCCCTGTCATAAATTTTTCCATTTGGTGTACTTTTTGTTATTTAATAACAATTTTTTTGCTATGAAAAAACATGCCAATTACCATCATCTATATCAAAAATGATAAGCAGCACTGTTGCAGATAAAATTTGCGCCGCAATTATTTAAAGAAAACATTTTATTAAATAGGTTTTTTACATAATTGCTTTCTTCGTATTGAAAGCAATCAAATCCAACATGCACACACTTGCCAAGGATGCTAAGGCATATCCTGTCATTTGCTGCTACTTCAGCGTTTAATAAGTGAAAAGAATCAAAAAGCCATAAAAACTTTACACAATCAGAACGTGCCAAAATCGAAAAGACACAATGCAGCGCAAAAAAAACGTAAAATATCCACAATAACACTGCGAAAAAATAGAGCCCACACAAAACTGTTGTTGCTAATAATACAGCAACAGTAACTACAATGAAAATGACAACAGCAAAATGAAAGCCTCCTCAATAAAGCTTTGAGAGGTTGGAGAGTTTAGGCCAAGCATGTCCTTTCAACACAATTTTACACAATAAAAAAGGAAGTTGGAAACTAAGCAGCAGCAAGAGAGAAAAAAAGTTCACAAAAAATGTTGAAAATTACTTGAAGCGAAAAGAGGCGCACTTACGAAAAAACCTACGTACGTACAGTAAAAGTATAAGTTTAAGGTGACCCTTTATCAGTTATTGTGTAGGCAGTTCATAGCGACTTACGATTCAAGGAAAATTTTCATGTAATTTCTAAAACTTAAGTTAACGCATTGGTTGAAATTCAACCAATATTGTAACAATAAAGAAACAGTACCCTTTTACCTGATTAAATGATATAGCTCTCAAAAAAAAAAAAAAATATGGTATCATGTTTCATGATCTCAATCTCTATTCATTGCTTAGGGTTCAATATATCCCCATACCAAATATCAACGAAATCGGTTCATTAGTTAAGCTACAAAAGCATATTTTCCTGTTAGGGGCGTGACATCACCCACTTAAAATCAAATATCTTTCCTCATTGTTCAAACTATTTCTATACCAAATTTCATAAGAATCGGTTCATTAGTACATGAACAAAATATATTTTCTTGTGAGAGGCGTGGCACCGCCTACCTTAAAATAAACATTTTTTGTCAGGGTTCAATATATTCCAAACTAAAATTCATCAAAATCAGCCAATTAGTGAAGCAGGGAAAACATATTTAGCTGTTTTGGGTGCGGCACAACCCACTCAAAATAAATATCTTTATTCAGAAATCAAATTTGTTTCCATACCAAATTTTATCAAAAAAGTTGCAGTGACTCAACCGTAACTGCATTTTTTCCTATTAGAGGTGGTGCCACGCCCACTAAAAGAACATAGGGTTCTGAATGCTCTCTATTAAGGTTCTATCTATTTTCATACCAACTTTGATTGAAATCGGTACGTTATTTTAGTCTTGGAAATGTATTTTCCTGTTAGAGGAGTGGCACCGCCTACTATTGGAAAAAGAATATTGCTATTGGCACTGCCTCTCTTTACAGCCTTTCTAATAGAAACGAAATCAATCGATGATATTGTGTTATGCAAGTTAAAGGGGGTGATGTAACTGAATAGGCAAACCTATTTATATAGGTATAGATTTTTCAAGAAAATTCGCCTTAAACTATTTGCTTAAAAATACGTGCCACCTTAATCTGTCTATCAAAAACTGAACTAAGATTTATTTTCATATTGAAAGTCTATTTTCATTTTTTTTTGTTTACTTTTCTTGTATTTTTTTCTTCTTTTACTACAAGTGCAGTAAATAAAATTCACTTCCTTGCGAATCCTTATTACTTTGGGCGCAATTTTTGTGATTATCCTTTCTATTTTTTTTTGCTGAAGTTGCTGTTGTACGTTTAAGCCTTTTCCACTCTGCTATTGCTCCTTTTTTCAGCAACATTGACCATTGATTGGCAACAATAACAACAACGAAAACAGCAATATGTGAATTGTGCAAGTACAAGAAATAAGAAAAAAAAAAAAAACGTGATGAAGAAAGGTTGAAAGAATGAGGAAATAGATTTCATTTTTATGTTCACAGCGCAATTCACATAATCACACTTCATGTCCTTCATGTACTTCGTGAGCTTCCTGTCTTTTATTTTCCTCGTTTTTGTACTTTTTGATTTTACAATTTTTCCCCCTTTTCTTTAGTTGTTCATTTTCTGTTTTATTTTTTTGATCTGGTAATACTTTTTATATGGCCGCCGGATATAAGCTAAGAGGTTAACTGTAAATTGTAAATTGTTGCTTTTTTTTCAACATTGCCAGCACCTACATAGATTTTGTTGGTTTTTTTATTTTTATTTTTTAAGTGTTATTGACTTTTGCTGATTGGTTTTTAAGATTATGAAAATGCAATTGAAGTAGATTAGAAATGAAAGGATATTACTTGCACACCATTCAGCTATTTGCCTCAGCATCAATTTTAATTCATGGCTCAAAATAATTTGAATTAACTTTAATGGAAAGTGCAGCCAATTGTTAAGAAGTGGCATGGTTTTATGTCGTAATTTAGTTATTTAGAAATGTGAATAATATAATCTAAGTGAAAAAAACTAACGCCAACTTTTTTGTCATTACGGTGTAGCAGAGCTGTGAAAGATTTCATTCATTTGCAATGGAAATCCATTAAAGTCACTGCCAATATACAGCATTCAGAATGCAGCTATTTAAAAATAAGAACACCTATAGACTTCAATGCCATAAGTTTGTAGCCTTTTCTATCACAAAAGAATGCAATTATTTTCGTGACGTCACATTTTTGATTGGAATCATGATTGGAAGAATTTTGATTTCATTGAAGTCACCTCAAATCAATTTTAATTCTTTGCAATCACTTGAAGTCGCTGCAATCACTTGAAGGCGCTGCAGTCATTGAATCACTGAAGGCTCCAAATTAACTCGAAAATCTACACAAACATCTTCTAAACATATATATAGAAGTGAATGTGTGTACATATGTATGTATATATGTATGTTATGTATATACATATGTACGAGTATATGATCGATAAGCTTAATGAATAAATTGCTCACATCATCAGTGACTTCATATGATTGCAGTGACTTCAAGCGATTGCAGAGACTTCAAGTGATTGCAGCGACCTCAAATGATAGCAAAGAATTAAAAGTGATTTGAGGTGACTTCAATGCAATCAAAATTCTTCCAAGCACGATTGAAATCAAAAATGTGACGTCACCAAAATAATTGTGATAGAAAAGGCTGCAAACTTATGGCATTGAAGTCTACCGGTGACTTCATTTTCAAATAGTTGCATTCTGAATGCGGAATTTCTCATGAGTTAAAATTGAAAATGGATGCATTCATTCACAGCGCTGCGGTGTAGCGCATTTAATATTTGCCGAGTTTGAAGAGTGCTTTTATCTGAACATTTCAGCTAAAAACGAGCTGTCATGGATATTATAAGATTAATCCCTAAATTTATTTATTACAAAAAAAAAAACTCTCCAAGCACATCTTTTTAAGGACAAAATTTTTTCTTGAAAAATTTTTTTTAAGTCAAATATTCAAATTTTTTTGCTACATAAAATTGACAATTTATTTAATTTTGTAAATAAAAAACTTTCAAAATAGAATACAAAAACCGTTAAAATTTTTCAATATCTGTCACCATTAACATAAATCCAACATTTAGTGTCCAAGATAATAACAACAACACTTTAGATGAAGTGCGAAAGTTTTTGTCCACCAAAATGCGTAAACATAAAATTCCCTTCCTGTTTTCAAGTTTATCCGGGACGCAGTCAACCCGGCAATCCTGGCAACATACAGGAGTTACACATATTGGCACATCGTATAATGCCACGATTTTACGATGGACTTGAATTGGATTATGCACACAGGTTGGCATCAAATAAAATTGTGACCGCAAATTGGGTACTCAGTCATACGCGACCGTCTGGTTTTCGTTTTGGTGGCATCTATACGATGGTAATGCGTGATGATCTGATGGTAAGCTTCTTCATACTTTTTGAATGCATTTTTTAATTTGAAATTCTTTCAGCGCACTCCTACAATAATCGGTGACATCAATCCGTCAACACTTTCCTCCAATGCCGCAATACAGTGGTATCCATTTGATAATTTACGTTTTGAGGCATCAATGCAGCGTGCTGCCGAAAATATACCGCTCATGACACAGTTGACCTTAGAGCTATTGCGTCCAAGCGCAACAATAACTGCAAATTTATATAATGCGCGTACTCAAAGTGGACGCGGTACATTATCATTTATGCGTTCGCTCACCCAACATTTGTCAATTGGTGCAGAGCTGTTGCTGGAATGGAATCAACCAAAGAAACTAATGGCTGATACTGCATTTGCAGCAAGGTGTGTGATATAAATGAGTTGATTGAGAAAAGTCAATTTTTCGGAAATATCTAATCAGGATCACATTTTTTATCGAGCTTGGAGGAAATTTTGCGCGAAATGAGCATTTTCTAGACAGTTGCAAAGTCTTAAATTGTTGCTAGTTTTTGATAGAATGTTTCGAGATTTATTCCTAAAGATCGAGATTTTAACAACAAAAAAATCTCTAACAAAAAAAATTTTCTTCCGCAGATATTCAAAATACAATTATTCCGTCGCTGCATCTGCTTCACGCCAGGGCTTAGATGTCAGCTATTGGCAACGTTTGAATCCATCAATACAAATGGCCAGCATGCTTGCTTGGCATCGTAAGACTGAAAAAACAATTGCCACCATTTGCTATCAATGGGAATTCGAAGATGCGGTAGTGCGTGGAATGTTTGACTCAGATATGTCAGTGGGTTTTATGTACTACAGGTAAGCGACAATTGTAGTTTTCTATGCTTTATAACTTATGTCTTCACATTTGTTTTAACAGAACTTTAACGCAATTACCACTCGGCATTGGTTTAAGTCTGCTCATAAGTCTGCCAACTAATCGTTTCATATTTGGTTTGAAATTTAATTTGGATCCAAGTGGTCTGCGTAGAGATGAGATGCAAGGAACTGATGATTACCATACGCGTCTTCGTGCTACTCGCAGCTAAAATTTTTGTTGGTGCACTTTTGAGAGGTTATTTCCTTAAAGGTTTTATTTTTGGAAATTATATTTTATTGTCACAAGATGTGCGCGCTGATATTATTTTTGGGCGCGTGTGTGCGGATGTGTCAAATAAAGAATGCATTTTTTTAAATATTTGTATTATTTTTTTTTTGTGTTATCATGAAGTACTTATATTGCAATTGAAGTATGAAGTGCTAAGTATGAAGTGCAAGGCATGTTGTTTGAAGCATAGGAAACGAAGTTAAGAGTATGCTAATCGAAGTGTGCAGCATATGCTTTGAAGTACGAAGTGTAAAGCATATGAAGTGAAGTATGAAGTATTGAAGAATGTTATTAAGGCTAAAAATATATTGAATGATGTTAGATAAGTTTAATATGTTAAAGATATTAATACACGATCAATGAACTTCTCAAAAGTTTAAGTATGAAATATTGAAGCATTGAAGTATGAAGAAAAATTATAAGCATGAAGTTAGTTTTGATTTACTATGTGCCATCGTCCTCTTAAGCTTAACTATGGAATTTCATCTCTTATATATCTTATCTTATTCTTTCATCCGGCTCTAATGTCAATAACAATTGACTATCAGTCACAAAAAAAACTTCAAATAACCTTTTATGTCGAATATATAGTGCGCTGCCATTAACAGAAAGATGTGTTCCGCGTTAAACCACAAATTTAAAACCACATCCGAGACACACACAGTCTTATTTTTGTTATATACTAAAGCACACTCATACACCTTTATATAATAAATATAGGCTTACAAATAGGTAGTAACTTGGCGGCAGTGTTTTTGGCATTTCTAATTAAATTTGCGGTTTCTACCAAAATCAATATAGGAGCGCAAATTACAAGCCGAAGTGTATGTCGTATTACTGCTGCACATATAAGGTAATACTATCAAAGAGTAATTCAAATTTTTTGCAAATTTTTCAAGCAAATTCAGATCCATTTTGTGAAGAAATAAGATTTACGAGCAAAAAACTCGTTTCTTAGCCAAAAAGGACCTTCAGGAGAATAAAAAGTGCTCCATTGGGTTTCCTCGTAACGAAAAAAAAAATGGTGCAGATTTCGTTTTTAAGGGTCCTTCTAACTTTTGAGTCGGTGTCTGGCTGACTTTATTTTGCTTCATACAAATCGACCCGGTCTAATATAAATACATACTTTTTTAGCACAAAGCGTGAACTAAAAGGTATATATCATAGAAGAAATCGTTAGGATGTTTATAGACTTAACTTAAGGTATTGTTTTGTATGCTTTACCCTATGTTTTTATGCACACATTCATTATAACAATAAACGTAAATACAATGCGAGTAGCAGGAACAACTGCTTTCTACACTTTCTCATACAAGCAGCCAGCAATGAAATTAATAATTTCCGTTGTGACGCGTTTCCGTTGCTCTTCAACCAACATTTTATTTAATCATTAAATTCATTCATTGAAGAATTTTGGAATTCATTCATTGCATCATTTATTCATTTTCATTGAATGCTGCTTTCAATTTAATGGAAATTTTTATTTTTTTTGCTGTGTATCAAGTGCTGATGTTATAGGACTTAATTCAAATTGATTTGTTGTGATGCTTTCCTTGAAGAGATTTGCCTTTTATGAATAAGCTCAATAGCTGCCTCCTCATTTGCAACGAATTTAATATATTTTGACAAAAAAAATATTGATTTTGAAATATTAGCGTTTTACATATTTGCACAATATTAAAATTTTCTCATTTTTTTTTTGTTTTTTTAGTGAATCAAAAATAGAACGGAAGAAAATTTGCAAAAATTTATGCATTGAACTTTCTTCGACGTTGTCAAAGTTGAGCAAATTATATGAAAATAAATATGTATCTAAATTTAGTGCAGAAAATAAAGATATCGAAAAGAGCTATAAAACAATGTCTTGTTAGATGCTACTGAAAAAATATCTTTGTTTATTTCATTTGAGCCTAAGGTTTCGCTTAGACATCTTTCTCATATAATTTTCATTTAGCGAAAGTTTTATATTTTTGGAAACGTCACTTTATGTAGAAAATATAACACTATTACTTTTGTCTATAGGATGATCAAGTAAGTCACAATATTAGGAAAAATAGAATCAATTACTTCGGGGTCAGTTCGTATTTTGCAAAATAGTGAAAAAAAGGGTGAAATGGGAAAAAATGTAAGGTAATTATTTTATATCCCAGCGGCAAATCGATGAAGGGCTCTGATTTTTCATTCATGAAAAGCTATACCCTTTATGCTTTATTTTTCACAATTGAAATTGTTACTGTGATATTTTGTATATTCGCTTGCTGGCTGAAGCTGTAGGCAGTTTCCTTGCTGGCTGCCTGCTTTGTATATGGAGCTGTAGACAGTCTGCTTGTTTTGTATATGAAGATGTAAGGGGTCTTGCCTGTTGGTTGCATGCTTTGAATGCGGAAATGTAGGCAACTCGCTAAACTATACAGGCACTTAGTAAGCAATGTTTTAAGTCTATCTGCCCTTCGTTTATAACACATTGTTTATAGAGAAGTAGGCTCAAAACGGCAATCCCTTTGTAAAAAGAAATTATTGTTGTGGCTGGAGCTGTGAGCATTACTGCCTACAAATTTTATATAAAATAAATTTAAGACTTGTAGAAATTCAAAGAAGTAAAAAAATATTGACAATATGAAAAAACGTTTAAGAAAAATGTTTATTAAGGAAAAAAATTTTGCAAAATTAGAAAAAGTCTAAATAGATGGAAGAAGTTGAATATGTATTCTTCCAGATTTGATCTCCTTCTGCTGAATAACTTTTAAGTAGTCTTTTTTCAGCTTAAATTCTTACACAAAAAAATCATAGAAAATATTTTTCAATTCTCACCTTCCAGCAAACAAAATCACTTTTTCGATAAGCATCCACTCAGTAGCGCAATATTATCTTAAATGTATTTTGTAAATGTTTTGGCACTTCATTTAATTTAATGCATTACGACTTTAATATCTAGTTATCCTTTGTGTGTGTGTGTGTGTCTTAGCGTGCTGCAGCACCTTCCTTAAAGTTCACGCTTGCATGTAGCAATAACGCTGCTTAAAAGGTAAGCAAGCCATGTGCTTTAAAAGCTACTTAATTTTTATCACACGTTCGTTTTAAATTATATCGCATAAGCTTGCAGCATTAAAATAATGCACCCAGTGAAATTTTGCTTTTAAAGATAATTTTTAAGAATATTTTAAAATTTGAGTTTCTTAAGAGAACATTTTAAGGTTTTCGATTTTATTTTTAGAGTTTTTCTCAAAAAAAAAAAAGAGAATTTAGCAACTTTTTTTTTTAGCACAAAAGTTTTGCAACAAACTTTTGTGTTGTTTTTTGTAACCTGCAGCATAAAACGCTGCTACCTGCCGGCTTGTATTTGCCATATACTTTTCTCTGCTTAAAGTTATTTTTTCGGTGTTATACTATGTTGACGAGGGGTGTGAGAAGTGATATTTCGCAGCGTATTTTGGCGCTTAACCTCTGAAACGTGACCATTTAAAAGTGCCAAGTCTCTTGAACTTATATGGTTTCTCTGACTGCTGGCTGTGTGTGTGTGAGTGAAGGAAGGAAGAGCGGTTGGCTAAAAAATTCTATCGCAAAAGAAGCACGTGATTTTGCTAAAGTTTCTTTTACTATAATATTTAAGATTGTGTTAAATACTTAAAGCAAATGCGATAAAGTTTTTTGATTGAAATATTTAAGTTGCTTAAAAATATATGCTACACTTATCGGAGTAACTTTAACACTCATTTTTGATACCGAAAGTGACAAAAAACAGCAAGGCATCATTATAATTACAAATTGTTTTCCCTTCAAAAAGCTTGATTGTTAACTTTCCTAGCAATTTTTAATGCATCTCAAAACAAAAGGTTACACATACGACCTGTTTTACCAGTATATGTTAAACTTTCCTTAGAAGCTATTTGGTCCAGCAGCCATTAATGAAAATATACATTATTGTCAATCAAACAAAATAAAGCAAAAATAGCTGAAAATATTGAAAAAACTATATATCGCAACGGTAGTAATACATTTTTAGTACCATACAACTTAACTAAAATTTCTGAAAAAAATATATCTAAAATATGTTTGAGTGGGAAACATTTGAATAGCTGCAATTTAAATTAAATAAAAAAATTTTCAATACACAGAGAAAAATGTAATTTTTTATGTGTAAAATAAATGAAAAACCCAACGTCTATTCGCAGTCACCTGCTGTGTTCCATACAAAAAGTCACGATGTCCAGCTCGCTCCAGCAGCAAATTAGCTTGCATGCAGCATCCACACAATTGCAACTAAATTGTCGAATTAGTTGCTTGCGTGTCTTCAATTAAGCGCCATGTTGATGACTACTTTTTTTTTCTTTGTCACTTTTTTTTATGTAGTAGGTATTTTTCCTTCCTTTTTTTTAGTCATTACTAATTTTTATTTAGCACGTTTTTGCGCCCAATGTGTAAAAGTGAATGGAATGGAAATGTTTACAAATGGACATGGAAAATTAACTTTAGCACATTCAATGTTTGACACGTAGTTGTTGCGACTTCCTTTTCACTACATTCAGAGTATGAAGTTTTTGCTGTTTTTCTTTAACTTTGGATTTTACTTTTCTTTATTTTTTTTGAAAAAAGTTTATCAACAGCAGGTGTCACGCGATTTGCCGCAATTGCTGCTGCTGCTGCCGTGCATCACGTAACATTTTGACGCATCTATTAAAATCGTCTCGCACGAATTTAGTTTTTTTCTTTTCGTTTTTTATCTTTCTTTATTTTTCTCTCACGTGTGCACTGGTAAATGTCATTAAATGTCATTTTAAGCAGAGATATAAAGATGTCTGGCTTTTTTGTTGCTTTTGGGAATTAAGTCACAATTTTGCTTTAGAATTGCAGCTGTGGTACGAAAGTTTAAACTTTGATTTGAATTTGAAATTAATAAAAATTTATTTTTAGATCATGAAAATTAAAAAAACTATTTAAAAAATGATTAGTAGATATATGTAGTAAAAGTTACTCATACGACACGATATGCCATAATACAATGATCTCTTTATATATGTACTACAGCCGGCATGAAGAGGCAAATACATGTCATAACTTAAGAGAATTTCATTAAAATGATTAAAGATGTTATAAATAAAATTTTTCATTTAAATATTTACTTTCGATCATTAATAAAATATTTTTCATGTCTCATAAAAATGAGCAAAAAACAAAGCACTGGAAGTACTGAATCATGATGCTTATAATCTCATAATCAACAGCTTATTGTCATTCAAAATTATATACCATATCTGGAGAAACCTTAAGCTATATAATTAAAATAGAACCAAAAAGAGACTCCATCCTTAAAATGTTGTCCTTTTTAAGCTCTTGCAAAATACTTTACTTTACTTTGTCCGCGAACTTTTTACGCAACGCTCAACTGGTCACATGCGTTTCATTAGTTACACCAACGGAGGGGCGGTTGGCGGTTTCAACAACTTTCTTTTAAGCGCTTCAAAGGCTTTAAGCTCTTTGCCGCTTGTGTGTCCAAATTGTAGCAAAGTTTCAAAATAATTTTGCATAAATTTTGACTACCATAAAGAACAACAGTAAACAGCTGCGATGTATTTACACAATAGTGCTATGTTGTTGTAATTGCTGCTGTTGTAGCCGCGTAAGACATTTTCACAGTTGAACAAATAGGAAGCTGCTTATTTGCGTAATTAGAAAGTAAAGAGTAAAGCAGCAGCGGAAGCAAATAAATGCAAAAAAAAAAGATATCTGTGAAAATAGGAAGCGAAAATTGCATTGTTTTAGAGATCTTTTTTTTTGTACATACAAGAAAAACTTTTACTTATAATAAGTATAAGTTTTCTTGAAATCAGTAAGTTTCTTGAAATAAGTATTATTTATCATTAACATTTTCTTAAGCTTCAAACTTAAGTGGCAACTAATTGGTTTGAAAAAGTAACTAAGTATCTTATTAATCAAACTTTATTTATAAAGTCTACAGTTCTCTCTACCTTTTGTAAAATTCCATAAAAGTAACAAAATTTTTGTAGTACCATAATAAATGTTACAAAATATTTTTAAATGCGCGTTCACTTCTTGGCAACAAATAAAATTTTGCAAACAAAATTGCAAATTTTTAAGTGCTTCCAGCGTAAACTTTATGCTGCACTGCAGTCAGCGTTATAACAAATTTTTTTATACCTCAAAGTTTATGCTGCTGCTAGACTTTGGTTATGGCAATAGACTGCAAGTTATGAGAGGCCGTCATTTTTCAGTGTTCCTTGTCGTTGGCAAATGTGACCAACAACAACAACAGCAGAGTTGTGCAGCATTAAATTTAATATAAACATGAAAATATCTTGTAAGTCGACATAAATTAAGCAATGCAGCAAAGTAGAAGGTGGAACAATTTTAAGGATTGCAAATTGTAAGAAATTCTCGTGCGTTGCGTATTAAAAAAAATGTGTATTTTTGAGCGAAAAAATCAATAAAATTCATGAGTTTTTATTTAAGCACAGTAAAGTGTGTACTTGAATTTAATAGTTTGCATAATTTTACGTATTGTTCCAAGAACAAATCTTGCACAATAAAGTTTTTTTTCCATTGTTTTCTAGATGATGCGGCCATCGATTGAAGCCTGCGTTATCAAAGAGCACAAAATTGTTAAAAAATAAATTGTAAAAAATTTCCATATTTTTATCTTAAATTCAACTATTGTTGCGTACAAAGCCTTCGAATAATTAAAGAAATGCTAATTTTTACCTAGAAGTACTTTTTTTTGAAATAAAATATTAGAAGAGAAACATCTTTGCTTAATGTTACTCATACGACATAGTATGTATATATATTTTTATAATGGCTCTAAAAAATATAATATATGGTGGCCATTTATTAAAATTGTCAGTTCTGTAAAATGCTTGAATATAAAAGTAATGTCATAAACTTACAGTTTCCAAAGTGCATCGAAACAGAAACTATAATTTTTTATAAATTAAATACAAACTTTGTAAAGATGTGTTTACGTACCAATTTTTTTTTACAGATTCAAAATCGTATTTGTCATGTGTAGGGTATTTGTTTAAGGTCTTATACTTTCCTAAAAGATAAAATTGACAACAAATGAAGAAATCGAAGTTTTAGCAATTGGATAATTGCTGTGATTTATATACTTTTCAACTATAAAACTATATCTCTTTGACCAGGCTTGTTTAGTTCTGACATACCAACTTGTCAAACTGCGATGCTCTTATCGTCCTTAAATATGCAATGCAACTTTTTCCATACCCCTTCTGTGAAACATTTCTTTCTACTCTTTTATATGTATAAGAAAATGTGAAATTGTATTTGGTCTTAACTATTTCACTTCTTCTCCATTTCTCCATTGGTACATATTATGCGTCCTTCTCGAATTTCAAATCAAATTTACAGCTGCCACAGCTGGTATCATACTGCATTTACTGTACTGCAAATGTAAAGCACAAAATATACAAATTTTAGTGTAAGTTTTGTATTAAGTCTGCTGTGTGCAAATCGCAACAAATGGAAAATGTCCATTTTTTTGTAGCATTAGCGAGGATTTGCTGCTTTAGTTATTGCAGCGATAAAATGCAATGTTTTTGTGTTACAAAATCATTTGACGATACTCTTCTAAGCAAAATATTTAAAAATTCTGAAAGAAATGTCTCGTTAAAATATTATCATAAAAGAAGTGTGAGGGAAATTGAGGTCAGAGCTGTGCTGTGAAAATATACGACCCTAAGGTTCCAAAACATATTAAAGGTAATATATTGTTGTTTAATTGTAAGCTAGCAGTTTGCGTAACGTGGCGTATGAGTGATATTTTATTGAAAATTACTTAATTTAGCGATGTGTTATAGCAAGGTTATACTGCAGGGTTTAGCGATTAAAGTGCTACCTACCATTTCAAATTAATAAAAAAATTCAGTGACCATAAATAAAATTATAATTTCCAACTACAAAAAGTGACAACACCTCGTACACCTAATTATTTTAATCACTATCAAAACATAAAATATAATATAAAAAATTATTTCTTATACAAAGTTGAGGTATTATCTTGTTTCTGAAGTGCAGCCAAAATCCAAAACTATGTAAAACTATAAAAGCCTTTTAATGAACAAGAAAGTCTAAGACTCCCGATAGCCAATCGATATCAAAGCAAAGGTATCGTAAGTTTCAATAAAGCTCTGTGCATAACACGGCGTATGAGTAATATTTAATTAAAATATTTTTAATTAATATTTAAATATATATTTTCCTTTGATTATATCTATCAACGATACTTCATCCTTAGCTATGAATAGCTAAGTCCGATTTCAAATTATTCTTGGCCAAAGTAATGACATGAAAATTCTTGCTGAAAGATTAAGTGAAAAGAAGTAATAGCGCAATGGGAAAACACAAAATTAGCACAACGAACTGCCAGCAGAAAAATATGCAAAGTGTGAAAAGTAAAGCACCCCACAAACTTGATGGCTGTAGGTAAGGCAAAATTGAAATGAAAATAAAACGAAAAAATCTTTAGAAAAAGATGTCAACATAGAGTAGCGAAAATCCTTTTATTTCAACACAGTTTTGCTTGGCAGCAGTCCAAAGGTGGTTACAAGCTTGTAACAACGTGCTGACAGCGCATTTTTTTTTCGCGCAATATCAAGGCTCAAGTAGTTTTTGGCAGGACTTAATGTTGTCTGTATGCGAAAATCGCACACAAAGACTGCGAAAATTAGGTCATTATTCGTAGAGGTGAGCTGGAAGTGCATAGATTTGAAAAAGGCTTTAAGTTGCTTGAAATTTTTTGGACAGCTGCTTTAATGAAAGTTTAAGATTTTATGTGATTTACCACAAAGCAGACGCTTCATTGTGTTCAAAACTATTAGAAGGTTTCATAAAATTCAGAGACAACAAACTTTGGTTAACAAATCGAAGAAATTTATGCGGTTGTCTGTTGTGCCTGTCTATTTAGCCGCAATTGGCTTGCGAAAGTTTCTTGCTGCAATGATTTTAGTTGCAACTTCCGTGAATAAGAACTAAAACGAAACATTCGAAATATCATATGCATCAAATTCAAACTTTTGCAAATTTTCCTAAAACACATTTGCTACTATATACGCGTATGAGTAGCTAAATTACTGTTTGTATTCGAGCATAGTTTTACTTGTTAAAACAACTGCCAAATAAGAATTGCAAATAGTTTTGCACTTCATCCAACCACTGCCACAACACGTTATAGTGTCTCAAATGTCTCAACACACATATACATGCACACGCTTTGCATACTTTCAGGCGTTGTGTAAATTTTCAGCTGAATTTCTATTGCATTACCAAACACCACTAGCAGCAACATAGCGACCGCAATCATTCAACGCAACAACAACAGCTGACAATCTAATTCCGAACTTTGTCAATGAATTTAGTTAAAACGTTTTTGTCGTAGGTCTCTAGTATGTTGGTGTCGATGGAAACAATAATGACTGTGATCGTGATGACTCAGCTGGTATTGGCGAAGAGTATTTAACCTTTGTCGGACTTTAAGGATACAGTTGCAACTTTAAAATTGTTTTAACTTTTTTCTAAATAGAAGTAGTCAATAACGTGACATCTTTAATTTTCTACCACAGCTTGACTTAGAAAAAGTTTTCAGGTCGTATGAGTAACTTTTATTTAACTGCGTAAATTTATCGGCTTATTGTAAAATTAAAGTTTTTGCATTTATGGTAGATCTGGAAGTAATGAATCAAAACATTTTTAAGTTTTTAGACTTACTCTTTATATCCAAATTTATTTAAGTTTTGGTAAGAGAAGATAAAAGTAAGTACAAAAAATTTATATTTAGAATTAATAAGAAAATCAGGGATTGTTATTTTTGTAAATGGTAGCCACTATATTGCCATAGATTATATTGAAAATACCATCAGTGCTGGCAAAAAACTCTCAGGTTCTTTGGATATAAGTTACATCAGATCAATAATATAGCTAGTTGAAATTGAAACCCAACAATGCATAGCCTGACGTATGAGTGACATTAAATTCAATTAAAAATTAAATGTTGTAACTAATTTTTACGAGGGTAGCATGACTAGATGTGTTTGCAAGTTTATGTTATGGCTGCTAGAGTTATGATTACTCCTTTTAATTTTGGCGAAGGATTTGATGCGAATGGGGATATGTGATTTTCAAACCAATAATAAATTACTCCTACAAATTTGTAGATTTTGTTTCAATAAAGTAACGTAACCACGATATAATCCAGGATGAGGACGTTGTCTTGATTAATTTTGCCGAACAGTTTTAGCCCTTAATCGTATGTTTTATTTTCTGCATTTAAAAATTTAATAGATCATTTGAAGTTAAGAATTTAATTTTTTCAAAACTGCAACTTAGAAGATATGTTGTTTTTTGCACTTGTCACTTTTGTTTAAAAATTTAAATTTTCACTGTATGAAAAGTAATATTTTTAAACTTTTCCTGAGAACTTTTGCATGCTGTATATAATTATCAAATTATTAATGGCCTCTTCTGCTTATTTGTTAAATTTTTTCCTATTAAAAAACTAAATAAAAAATTATAACCAAATGTCAGACAATATTTTCATATAAAAATAGTAGTCATATTAAAGCAGCTTTCCATTTGGTGAAAGCATTTTGTAGAAAAAGGAAAAATTTGGCCGCCAAAAGCAAACAGCGGAAAATAGCAATAAGTAATATATAAAAACATTTGCTCGAAGCGGAAACGGAAACGCAGCTATTGTGGTAGATTTATGAAAGTTTAACAAGCATTTGACTTCTGAGCACAGACACTAGTGAAAGAATGGAAAAAGATTACTGCTATTGATTAAAGAATTAAAGTTGCAGCACTTATTAAAAGGAAGTAAATTGACCAATACAATGTACAAAAATTTAAAAAAAAATTTCACCAAGAGCTATGTCATATACATCTATCAAACTACAGAATATTGAAATTCATTTAGTTATTTTAATTCTCGATTACCTATTTGGTACTTTTTCGATGTTAGCTACAACTTGTATAGCTCTTTTGATTTTTACGCTATTGAGCACTCTCATTTACCGTAAATTTGTTTCAGTGGCCGCTTAATAAAAAAGATAATATAGCAGCTCAAAAGAAATAATTTTGTATGAAACTGGGTCGTATGAGTAATGCTGAATTTTTTGCAAAAAATTAAAGACTATGTAAGATATTTAATAAGCGCCTAATTTTTGAGTGAAATTGCCAGAAATTGTGCTAAGCTGGAGACCACATGTTTCGTTTCATACAATGTAAGTACATACGTCCCAAAGTAGTTTTCATAATAATCGTGTAGTTTCTTAAATATTGATTTTAACATTGCTTGTTAAACCTCTTTTTTTAGCTTCTTATTTAATATATAGTTTAATATAAGCATGGAGGAGCTAGCATTTTTCCAAAGGTGAACACACATAAACATTTTTAATTTTTTGAAAACTTTCGATATGGGTTTTAAATATAATTTGTTTACAAACTTTTATTCCTTTTTGTAAACTACTTTTATGTACTTTTTATCTGATGGCCGTTACATACAAAAGATATAACGTTTGCTTACGCATGTGGCCTTTATCGTGAAACTGAGTCGTATGAGTAATATTTAATTAACTAATTGTTTGTAGTGTTCAGTTAATTAAAACTTTTTTATTATATAGTTTTATAAGCGAGTATTATCATACACAAGTCACCATATTTAGCAAGACACAAAACTATGCAGGCTCATTTTTTATTTTGCCTAAATTTATTCTAATTAAAACATCTTAAGCTAACGTTAGTCAAACTCACAACAAAACACTTGCACCACCCTGAAGGCAAATCAAAAAGTTTGTCTCAGCAAATAACTCCTAGAACTTTTGGTAAATAAACCTAAGTAAATAGCAAACAACAAAAGCAACGTTAAACCAACAATTCAATAGCATGTAAGCGAAAATTCAATAGCCATTAATAAATGAAACCAACGTAATGTAAACAAACGGAAGGCATTGATTTTGCTCTCCACCAACCGCAAAGTGCAAAAAATACAGACCAAGCGAAAACAGCTCTCTTGCAAAATTACCAAGACGCTGCCTGGTGTTTACGCAAAGGGCAACAACGGTGGTTATTATAATAACAACAGCTACACAGCATTTGTGTAAACTAAAGCTTTTTAACAGCTTTGAATGATGTAGTTAACAGCAAGCAAAAGAGCAGAAAAGATAAAAAAAACGAGAAAGAAAACAACTGACAAAAGAAAAGAAGAGAAAAAAGAAAATAAAACCATAAGAAACGCCGTAGGTTTATTGGCTGAATTACTTTGAAAAACAACACCAAAGCGGAAGTTGATGTTTTTGTTAATGTGCGCGTGTTTATGTGTGTTGTTTTGTGTGAAATGCAAACATGTGTCTGTGTGTAGTGGGACAACATACTCACATCAACAACAGCTAGTAACACGCACACAGGAACCCAAGCAAATTCAATGGCCCATGGAACGGATATGTATGTTTTTTTTTGCGTAAAAATTTTAATGTTGTGTGGAAAGTAACTGATTTTTATAGATGCTGAAAAATATTAAGGATCTTTGGAGATAACTGTTAAAGTCTTAAATAGATGCTGATTGTGTTAAATCTTTTCCAATAATATTAAAAACAGTTTATAAACCTTTTAAAGGTACTCATATGATTTTGAGAAAACATGTCGTATGAGTGACTTATAATTTTGAGTGTAGTGAATTTTACACCAAATTTTTAGTATAAAAATTGCAGTGAAAAGTATTGCAACATTTTTCATTTTGAGTTTTTGGAATAATAACATTGCACACACACAGTACTAGACTTACGAAAAAATAAGAACTGGAAAAAATGCTCATTCATAAAAAGTCGTAAGGAAAAGAAATCAACTTTGATTCAAAAGAATTTTATGACTCATAACGAGAGATGTAGGCACAGAAAGCTGCTTTACTTTTATATAATAATCAAAGTGTAATGATTTTAAATATGGTGTTTTCTTGTCAGTTTTCCTAACTAAATCATCGCTTCCCTTTCATTATCAAAATCAGCACTAGAAATTTTCAGTACGTAATAACTTTTCTCCAGCGTACATTTTAAAAATTACTTTAACAAAAGAGACATATGTTTCTATTTCAAAACATGCAAAATATTTTTTATTTGCAGAGTAATTAAAAAAAATCCTGAATATTAAGTTTTTCCAAACAAATATTATATAATTTTTTGCTTATTTTCTCTCTAATACAAATATCATGTGTTAGTTTTAAAATCTAAACTATATACAATATAGCTATATAAAAAAATATTTTAGTTAAAAGAACTATGTACATTTTTATTAAAATATTTCATAATTTTGTACCTAAAACGCTATTGAAAC
Source organism: Tricholauxania praeusta (assembly GCA_949775025.1). Classification (NCBI taxonomy): domain Eukaryota; kingdom Metazoa; phylum Arthropoda; class Insecta; order Diptera; family Lauxaniidae; genus Tricholauxania; species Tricholauxania praeusta. The sequence continues at coordinate 159,303,228 of OX459029.1, forward strand.
AACTGTGTGCTTTGTGACAAATAACATGTGATTCAATTAGCGATTCACCCAGAAGGCTGAAAATTCAATCAAAATTTGTTATCAATTCATTTGATTTTCTCATGCATACTTTTGGTCTCCGAGGCGTGCAAATGATATTCAGCATAACAATTTGAATTTGTTTAATTAATATTTATTTGTTTTAATATCTTTAGTAATTATTTTAAAAAAGCAAAATTAAAATTGTATGAATGAATGAATGTATCATTTGGTACAAACTATTCTTTTGGCAATGTGTTCTCTAATATTATGGCAACTTGAAAGTGACAGTTTGGGTCTAAGCTAAAATTATTCAATAGTAAAACGTAATTTAAGTTTTGCAAATACGAGCATATAATAAGTGTGCACTTGAAAATATTATAATTCTAAGGCTTGTTGGCGCAAAACTTTTTTGTTCTCATTAACATTCAAGTTCAAGCTCAGTATTGTACCCTAAGCATATAATGCGAAAAATGACCAACAACTATAGAATACAATAGATGATAAAATACTCACATAAATGTGCTCTTTCAACTTTTTTTTTGTGTGTGTGTGAAATACGATTATGTTAACGCACACATAAGCGACTTACGTACCAGACACATAAATAACGTAATGCACACAAAAGAAAACAAAAGGCGGCGATGTTGTTGATGGAGATGAAGGTATTTTGTTTGAAATTAAAAATAAAAACAACTTTACGACCTTTGTTTCGCTTTTAATTTTGAGCGCTTTTGTCTGCGAGGGTTACAAGTTTTCACTTTTCATTATAAAATTTTTGATAATTTTTTTCTTTTTGAATTTATTTTGCTCTGTGAGTTTTACACCAATGACTCATACGTAGCGTGCAATGGTGCTTGATTTTTAACCTTTTCAGCAGTTGTTAACAACAGTTGCTTCGAAGTGACTGAGCTAAATTTTAATGGAAAAATTTCCTCAGAAACATTCGTCACTGTGTCGTATGAGTAACATTTAATTAAAAACTTAATGGAATTGCAATTTTTTGAACTAAAAAAATTATCAATTTGAAAAAAGATATTCTAAATATTAGTTATAAATACGGTTGATATTATGTGATAAATTTCATAACATTTAGTTCAGTATTTTCATAGACCATCAACGACAAATTAACAGATTTGCCGGCATAAGACAGATATCTAGATAGCACTCATTTGAGTCATCACACTGATTGTGTGTCTAAGTTCGCAAAATACTCATTTTGTTTAAAATTGGATAAGACTTTCATTCTTGAAATCCTTTCAAATTTTCATTCATTGTTAAAAGTTACCCTGTTATTGTTCTCCTAAAAGATGACCACTATATTTTTATTGTGCTATATACAAGTAAGTGTCCTTTTAGCAGCACAATTAAGTTGACTTTCACAGCTGAGTGCACATCCAAAAAGTGCTGTTAATTTAGCAAATGAATTGAATTGAATTGTCCACGGCCGGCCTAAACACTCAAATATGCGTTAAAAGTACAAAAAGCTTTTCCACACACACACATGCATAGTTGATGAATTTTTATTTCAGTTCGCATCCTTGATCCTTTAACACTTGTGTTAATTAGTATTTAATCTATGAACCATGCATAAATCTTTTCCTTTATGCGACACTTATTGGTTGACTTTTTCCCATTGCCCGCACTTTCATATATTTTCCTTTTCCTTTATTAGTCACAGACATACAAGATAGCGCAAGGATTTTTTTTTGTTTGCTACAGTCGTTTATGTATTTTTTCTTCTTACATTATTCTACCACTTTAGCTTCAACGATGCGTTAAAACTAAGGCTACACACAGCTATTATGTTAGTGCGATTAGTGTGGGTATGGCTGGGTGTGTGTGTGTTTTGCTATGCTTTTGTATTTGTGCTTCGATGCGTATACGTAACATTTAACCTTTTTGACTGTAATAAATTGTAATTGCAAAATGGATGAAAAAAAAAAATGCACAAAATATGGGGGAGTGTGTGTGTGTTAAGCTAATTGTAACTTTACAAATTTGTACAGATTTTTTTTTCTTCTTCTTTCTTTGATTAATTACTTCAATTTAATAATTTGACACTTTTACTGCCCAAGTTTTACAGCAGCGGCTTTTTGAATAAGTGGTTGCAAGAATCGCCTGCATACGTTATGGCAAAGGACAGTTGCAGATTTTTCAAAAAAAAATTCAATGTAAGCTTTAGGTGAGAAGTCGAAATCCTTGGAACCTTTAATTGTAAACTTTTTGCAGTAAGCGAAAAAATGATTTAAAGAAAGTTTTTTAATCTCTCATTTGATATTCGATTTTTTTTTGAGAATACAAAATTGCGAGATATACGCATTTAAATTTGAAAGAAAATTTAGTTTTTAAAAAACAGTTAAGAGAAACAGAAAGGGATGCCACACGTACAACCTAAAACTCTGTGGTCCTAAGTTGTTGCTTAAGTCTTAGCAGCATTTGTTTACATTGTTCCCAATTTTTGTGTACACATGCCTTGTTAATACCTTGTCTAGACATTGAGTTTTTTGACATTAAAAACAACCTTTAATGATTTATGTCTTTACAAAAAGCCTTTTTGCTACAATATAAGGGCTTAAAAGAAACGCTTACCAAAAAAACCTTTAAAAGAAATTGAAGACAATTTAAGCCAACAAAGCTTATACTCTAATACCAAAATATAAACATGTGTCAAAAACCGCTGTTGATAAAAACTTTTAATTTAGAAATTTTATAAAATAAATCTTTTTATTTCTTTTCAGAAATTTTTTTAACACTACGCTGATGACATGCCAATTTGCATTATTGAATTTTGCAATTGACAACAAATCAGAAAACAATTAATTTTTATATTCTATGAATATTGATATGTCAAAAAATTGTTTAACATTTTTTGTGCGATGGAAAAGTTGTGGAATAAAAAAACCAAAGTTTTTCAATTTTATATAAATTGAAAAATGTAATCAAATCAATGTCAGTGTAAATACGCCAATACCAGCAGTGTTTATGTTACATGAGGCATCACAAACCACACAAATGCAATACTGTAAATAGGCATTCTTTGACACAAAGGCTGAGCCACAAAACTATTGAAAAGAAAATTGATTGAACTTTCAACGTTTTAGTTGAATGTATGTAAGCAGAATGTTGGCATAAACATGCACACAAACTTTGCTGTCAATAACACAATCACTGAACATAAAAAAAACATTGCAATGAATTGAATAATTAGCTACGATGAAGATTTTTCAAAATTGTTGATCGGTGTTAAATTATTAGGATATCTTTCGAAGAGAGAGAAATATGAGAAAGATATTTCAATGATATAATAAATATTAAAACTATTTATACTTACTATTATTTTGTTTTAAATAAAGGTTAATATACGTTTATATATCCCTTTGAAAATAAAATCAAAATGTCATTTAGATTTGCACTATTTTGGCAAGTAAATATTCCATTCAAAAATAAGTTTTAAGTTTTTTCGAATATTTTACGAATCTATCAATATATTTTGTACTGCGCAGTAATGATTTTTTGTTTTTTTTTCAACTTCTTGAGCGTGAGTTAGTTGTTTACAAATTAAAAACAAGTCAATACCTTATGCAGACTTTACTTTAAACTTTCCTTTTCTTATAGCACCTCCAAGTTTTACTTATGAAAAAAATGTTTTTGTTACAAATATATGAGAAATTCCATAATTTTTATAAAAAAAATCGAAAGTTTTCAGAGTACGAACTTCTCCTATTTTGCTTCAATTTAACATGAGCGTACCTCAGACTTAGAAAAAATATTAAAATTTTTTCCGATGAGTCTTAGTTTATGCGATATCGCAGCTCAAAAATTAAAATTTCGCCAATTGGACTGATTTTCGAAAATTTATTAAAATTCACACAAACAACAAACGACAATAATTTTAACGTCATTAAAAGAAAAAAAAAAAAAGAAATGCAAGGACATCATTATCAACATCGAGGATAAGCAATAAATTATTTATCCTTTTATATCAAAATACGTACTTTTTTATTTTATTTATTTTTTTTGATATATTAAAAAAAAAACATTAGCTAACTTACATATATTGATATTTCAGACGGGAAACATTACGTCTTTGATTTTTAAACAAGAAAAGATTAAACAATAAAACCTTAAGAAAGATGGGACATAAATGAACAAAGAATCGTTCGCAAACAATATAAATGTTCGCTAAAAATTCAAAATATTGAATAAGGGCAGAGAATCAACACTTTAAGGGTTCTGCCGACTTTTAATGGATATATATTCGAAATAAAGCATCAATTTGAGGTATTGTTTGAAACAGTTGAATATGAAAGTGCACAACAAATTTCCTGTTCTTGACATAACAAATAATCTCAATTTCTCATTGGGTTTGAAAACATGTTTTTGTGTAAGCATAAAATTGTGTAAAATAACGAGGCGGTATGCAAAATCATTTGATTGAAAAACTAACAACCACATGCATAACATAAGCTGCGTATTCCCGTATGAAAAAAACTATTACCAGTATAAGTTCATGAGAGAAAATCACTTTGTGTCAAAGTTTTTTTTTTTAATATGAGTGCATTTGAAGCCAATTTTTTTTAATAGAAATTTCTGTTTTCTATTAAACAATATAACTAAACAAAAATTTTTTTTTTCATTTCTACATTTTCATTGAAGTGCAGGAGCTTTTAAAAATAAATACGACTAAATTAAACAATTTTATGGTCTCCTGCTATTGACGTCAAACCATAGGAAGTGTAAAAAGGAAAAATCAATTTTCCTATTAAAAAACAAATATTGCATAGTTCTATTAAAAGCAGAAAAAATGAGTTGTGTAACATGTAGTTTTATAATTGCGCCGTAGTGAGCTTTTAATTGAAAAAATCACCAATTATTTGCTTGATTAAATATTTTTGATTAGTGAAGCATCAAACTTATTTTGAAAACATATTTATTGTTATCTTTTAATAATTAAGAAAATATTTTAAAATATAGCTAATTTAGCAATAACTTTGCAAAACATATATGGGTCAAAATGTTTCAGCCGAAAGCAAGACTCATTCAAAATATTCTACAATTGTAAATGACATGCAAATAGACAAAAAGCCCATCGACTCAAGTGTTTTCTGAAGAAGTGTGGTCTAAGAAAAATTGAACCTGATGACCAAGAGAACTACAGCACAAAAAAATTTATGTTTTTTTTCTCAAGAGTAACTTTATTATTTAGTTCGTTATTGCATTTACTTAAACCGATTTTAAATAATATGATCAAACACTTGGCATCAAAAATAACATTTTAATTTATGTTGTCTAGTTCTTTTTGCTGTGGTAAATTTCGAATTCTTTCCGAAATTTACATTATAACCCTGGGAAATTTCGGAATTCGAAAATGTTGAAACAGACCTATGAGTTGTTGATTTTCACATGAAAATGTACGAGAGTATAATCATTTATGCCTAAAATGAAGAAAGTGAAGCTGAATTTTCAAGCAGAAGGCTACGGGTTTAATGGTTATTTAAAAGATTTGTTTTAGCATATATGCTTACATGCTTGTTTCTATGTGTGAAATTAATTTTTTTTAGCAATTTTAAAACTTAAATATTTTAATATTTAACAGGAACATCGAGACAATTTCAATTGGAGATTGAGACCAAGCGTCTAAGGATTAATCTTAAATAAATTTGATTGAAATTGATCAAGCAGTTTTTGCGTGATATGCGAACATCGAAAACAGCTATCATTTTATTTATATAGATATAAAAAGCTTGTTTCGTTTTTAGACCAATATATATTCAATTTGCACTTAGCTCATAGTTCAAATTTATAAAGCATATGAAAATACTTTTTTCTTATTTTGAAGCCTAAGTTTAAGTATTGTGTTTTCCAACAAACATTTTCCCTCTGTTGTCCAGCAAATTTAAAATTCAATCGTTTTATCGAATTTTCCAAATCGTAAACGTAAATCGATTTTCTTGTTGCACAGCACTCGAGTGCATTAGTATGTCGGCATTTAAGCTGTACGGGTAAAAGTGTGAGTGAGTAAGTGTGTATGCACAATGGGTGAGTGCATTTCACACGTATTTAGTACTACTACAACTAGCACTTGCTACCTTTCGATTATTTAGTCGAATGGCAAGTGTTTTAATTTTATTTCTTTCAAGCCACAATGCTGTTTCACAGGCGAATGCACAGCTACCCACAGTAAACAAATAAAAATCCAATATAAGGAACACAATAGCTCCTTTGCTATATGGTTTTGAAAACCGATAAGAAAATTACATATGAAGCACTTAAAAAAAAATGGAAATATCTATAAAATATGTGTCAAGTTTCGGCAGTAAATTAAAATGTAGTTTGCCCTTATAACTCCAATGAATTTTTCTTAATTTATTATTTTCAATTCAATTTTTTGAGGATGTGCTTAATAATAATGTAATATACTATAGTTAAATTACATAATTTAAATTAAAAAAAATTGCCTTAAGTGAAAACAAATTTTTGATACTAAAAATCTGTGCAAAAAATAATATTTATTCAAAAAAAAGTCTCTGACTAAAAAAGTAATTCTAAAGCCGGTTTTTTTTTTATTATTCCATAACATAATTTTTTGCAGTGTGAAAATAATAAGCAACAAAACTGAAATGGCTTTTCTTTGCGTATATCCAATATATGCATTTTAATGCCTTCAAATGGAATCGAATGCATTAAAATGCAACACACACAAAACGCCTGCTGCTGTGTCTTCTTCCATTTCTTCTGTTTTCTGCTTTTTCATTTTCCTCATAGTTAGTGAAATGAGGTTTCATCTATTCGTATTTGGGGCGAATTTTCATGTTTTTATTTTTTTCTTATTTTGGTATATTGCTCTTTGGGCAGCATTATATGTACGTACAAGCATTAGTATGTGTAGTAGTTTTATGTTCATAAGTAGTTGTGTACTTTTATCAATATATGCGAATTGCTTATTAGATTCTTTGGTACTTGGCTGCACTAAACTACTGCCTGATATTGCAAGTAGTGCTTATGTGTGTCATAAACTGGGCTTCTGGGTTTCGATAAAAAACGATTTATAGACAGCTGCCTTCATTTGTCGTTATTGCATTTCTGCAAAAATATTGAACTTTAAAGTCTTTTTGGAACGTAATAGGTTTTTGTGGTGAATTTGTTTGCAATTCTGTGTGGTCGTTATTGGAAATTTAAAAAAAGCAGAAAAATATTTTTGGTTGGTTTGTTTTATTTGAAAAATTAAAAGTAGTGCATTCAAAGGAACTAATTAAGTGAAAGTGAAATTTAATAAACATTCAATGAGTTTTCTTTTAAATTCCCGTATTGAATCCACTTTTTGCATCACATACGGAGATTTTTCGTTTTAACTTTTTGTCTAGACAAAAATTACTGTCAATAACTTGCTTAGTGTAATAACACTGCATTTTTTTTCACTTAGTTATTTAAGAGAAATAAACGCTAAGTGATTACAAAAAATGTGTTGAAATTACCCAAATGTCGGAAGTGGGTATTACTTTTAATAGCTTACTTTATGAAGAGAATATGTGTGCATCATTTTAACTGCACTTAGTGTTTTTAAATAATGGCTGGGGTGCATTTACGATGCATAATAATGTTGAAAGTGCGTTAAGAGAAATCACATGTGCAGCACGATGATGGTTGAAATTTTGTTCTTCACTTGAACGTATAAATAATTTAAATGGAATACTTAAGGTGGGGGTTAGGGTTTTACCAAATTTTGTTTTTCCATTTTATTTGTTGTTTTATTTAATAGTATCACTCTTTAAAAGTATCCTGTTGAAATTTGAGGTCCATTCGAGTAAAACTGACGAAGATACAGTGTCTTAAGTCTCGATGATTCTGTGTAAGTATATAAAATAAGACAGTGCTATAACTTTAAGCGAGATTTTCACGAAACTTACTTTTCAAAGTCGGTGGACACTTTTTTTCAAAACCTACAAGACCGATTCTCTTGAAATTGGACACACTCTTTTAATACATATAAACCTAGGTAGGGGTTTTTTTTTGCATTACAACTAGTTCTGCAATAATAAATATACTGATTTTTGTCTTTTTTTTTTTTTAAAAAAAATCGTTTCTTGGCTTGAAAACTATACCAAAATCTTAAAAATCGTCAAAGGAAAAAAAAGCTAACCAATTTTTTTTTTGTTTTTTTGATTTCAGATGAGAAAGTGATGAGTTATGTTGTCCACCGCAAACCACCTCTTTTTTTAGGCGTCCGCGGAAATTTGCTGCCAATGGCTTATTTTCCAATATTTTTTAATGAAATTTTCACAGAATATTCCTTAAGTATTGTACTTTTATATGTTTTTTAAAAAAATATATTTACTTTTACCATATTACTAAAAAAGATTTTTAAACTTATGCCTAAAATAATAATGAAAAATATTTTTTATAATTTGTTTTTGAATGGGCGTCATATTTTTAATTATAAGAAACAAAGAACACTTTATCTTTATGTCAAGAAGAAATATATAAAATGAACAGTGACAAAAAAGACACATTGTACAAGTTAGAGAAAGTTTTAAAAAAATAGTTTCAGTATTGTTGTTCAATTCGAAAATATTTTCTGTTTCTTCAAAAACTGGCGGAAGTAGGGGATATGTTCAAACTTTATCTTAAGACATTTCCAATGAAATGCGACATGTGTGGAAAAAGTCCACGATCAATCTTATTTTTCTTGTATAATAGCTCAAACCTTCGCTTACTATATTCACTTAAGTAAACTATTATTCGAAATTGTCAATACCACGACATGAATATTTCTTAAAAATAAAAATGAAGTAAATAAAATATATAAAAAAAAATTAACTTTTGTGCAAAACTAATTTTCGAGATATTTTGATTCGCAAAAATTACATGAAAAATCTGTATATAACCAGTCACATGGACAAATTCGAAATGAAACAGCTGCTCAAATAGGCAAATTAGCCAGTAGACTTTTACTAGCAAAATTAAATCAACAAAAAACATATTAATACAGCCAGTGAACAAACTATTTAAAAATCTGATATCCTTGACTCTACAAACTAAACCATTATTTATAAATCCTTTAAAATTTTTAGTGTGTTATCAACTTTTAATAGTTACAAGTTAGCCAGCAGCCTAAAGACGGCTTATAAGCCATAAACAGTGAATTATGTGCTAGTGTCCACAATGCCGCAGTGTGGCAAACGTTTGCCCATCCATTGGAAAGATTTTTTTTTAATGCTTGCAATAGGGTGTTACTATAAAATCAATTGCATAAAAACTTTTTTGGTTGAGTGCAATGATGTTCACTAGATTCAATGATCAGCCACGTCAGCATTATTCACAATGGCTACTTCTTCAAAAGTCTGATTTTTAGACCAAAATATTTCAAAAATCAAACCAAAATTCCTTGTTCCATATGCAAAATTTTGCTTAATATTCAAATACTTAGGGAGTTAAAATTTTTTTTTCATCAGCGTTGGGCGGTTTTAAAATGATCCATCTCACTTCTTTAGTGTTTTCGATTTTTATAATTTTTTTGTGATATATTTTTGCTGATACCCATTTCAATACTTTTAAATTTTGTTTAACTTCAACAACAAGTATTAATGTTAATCCTCAATAGCTACTCGTATTTTTCGACTTTTTTTTAAAAATTTTTTGGATGCCCTCCGAGTTATTTATAGTGTTTTGTCAGCTTTTTTCGAAACTATTTTTCGTTCATCAAATTTTCTCAACATTGATGAACAGCAATAAGCTTTTTAAGAACTACAAGTCACAACTCTAGTCACGGCTCAAGCTTATTTTTACAAAACGATGACCACTTTGTAGTGAGTGTGCCTACATCTCAGCATACAATGTGTAACAAACGAAAGATTTTTACAAAGGATTTTAAAAGTTTTCGGTTTTATTCAATACTTTTACTTTTTAGTTGACTTCTTTGTAGTTTTCGAGATACATTGAACTTTTCGATACTTTTTGTATAGATCATTCCAGACATTTTTAATATTACTTAATTTTTTTTTAATTTTTCTGATATTTTACGAAATCAGTAGACACCTTTTGATTTTTCAGATAATTTGTTATACATTAGAGCTTGTAGTCTCTTGATATCTTTAAGCCTTAGCCGACATTTAGAAAATGTTCGAGGTATTTTGAGCTTTGATGTAATTTTGAATAATTTTTTCATAGAATTCGAGACATTTTGATAGCGTTATTTACTTTTTGAATTTGTTTAGCTATTTTAAAATTTCAGGGTGCTATCGTATTGAATTTGACTTGAGCTGTTCGACACTTTTCGATACTGTTCAAATTGTTTAAGACTATGTTGATACTTTGAAACTTTTATAGTCTTTTCATCATTTTTATGACATTTTTTGGTATTATTCCACCTTTAGACATTTATCGACTTTTCAATAATTTTCGATATTTTTTTTTTCAAAATTTTAAGTCTCATCAACTGTTATAATTTGTTTATATGATTCAAAATTTTTCCATTTTTTTGTAGTAATTTTTTTTTTTGAAATTCCATTTAAAGCGCAGCAAATGGGACCGCCGAAATTCGCATGTCAGTGACCGGTAAAGTTATGTCCGAACTAAGGCACTAAACTTTGACGCCACATAGTTTGAGTATTAGAGGTCTGTAGGAATTGCGTGCCCTTAAATTTTTCAACTCAATTTTAAGGACCACCCAGGCATAAATCGCGCTTTGCAGAGCTCTATTTACGATAGTTTGTTTTGTTATATTTTAATGTTTCGCTTTTATTTTCAAAAAATAAACATATGTATGTGTGTGTTAGGTTTAGTTAAACATACAAGTGCGCACGTACTTTGTATGTTGTACGTATGTGTATGGCAAACACAATCATAAACATTAAATCAAAGCTTAAGATATTTACTGCGTCTAGACATCGTTGGCAATAAATCATAGTGGCCAACATAATCTAGCAAGGGATCAGTTAAATCGATGCCATTTTGAAAATAGGGAATCTTATCAAAAATATTATAAATAACAAAGCAAATAAAGGGTTAAAATTGCAATTGGATTTTAAAAGCATCAAAGAATTTATACGTATGTGATATAGAGGAATTTTGAAAAATTTTATAAACAGCCAGGACAGAATATATTTGAGTTCTACAAACTTACAAAAAAACTTTCTTCTTCAACTCGAAGTGGCAGTCTCATGAAAACTAACCGCATTACAAAACTCAAATAAAATTTAATGTTGTGCTGCATGATATTGCAATTTGCAAAAGACTTTATCAAATTTGTAGAAATTAATTTCTAAAAAGCTTTTTTACTTCTGTAGCCAGTTAAAGTAACAACTGGCACAAGCAGCAGCAGCATGACACACAAAATAGTTGGATCATAACCAAAAACTCATATTCAGGTCAAGTGTGATTGTGATTGCAACAACAAATACAAAAAGGTCCACATTGCAGTACCACAAACCGCCGCATTAATGTCAGTTTGACTGAGTTTTAATGTCAGCACAAGACCGAGTTTGAGTTTCCACCAGCCAGTTAGATTCAAAGTCAGCAAAATGCAAAAGTGAAACGAAAAATGGCAGCACAAAAAAAACTTAAAATTTCAGAAGGTCATTTCAGTGCCTGAAGCCACACTTAAGTTGCAGTGATTTCATTTTCTCTTTCGAAAAACCACAAAATAATTTTTTTAGCCACAATACAATTTGTTGCAATTCTTTTCACAGACTTTTGTTAAGTACCTGTTTCGTACTTATTCCGTTTTGATTTTATTTCTGCAAAAGCTTTGTAAATTGCAGTCAGCACAAAAAAAGTTAAATTTCCCTGTGGTGCAATAGAAAAAAGAAAGGATAAATTAAAAGTGCAACATAATGAAAACAAAGAGTTGTTCAAGGTTTTCAACGCTTTCGTTTTGGGGGGGGGGAGTTGTTCAGTTCAAAGTAACAGGTTGTTACAGGAAATTAATTTTTCAAATCTTCAGAGGCAGTAAATTAGTAGAGTACATAGTTACAGCAACTGGTACATTTGTGTTTATGTAAAACTTGATATTTTGCTGCATGATTTGGTAGTACTTAGTTGCATGTAAGTACAAAACTTATCATCGAAGTGTTTGACCAAATGTGTTATTAAAAAAATTAGCACTCAATTTTCTAAGATGTTTATAAAGCTTCACAGGATAAGACAGGGAAAACTGAATAATACTCAAAATGTTCAAGTCAACATGGAATGCATGACCAAAGTTCAAGTAGCATTGTCTATACCTCTCAAAAATCATCAAATGTCAAAATAAGGGCCACACACTTTTTTAAAAAAGGAATTTACACTAAGTTTAATATCTATTTTATAAAAAATTATTTGACTGAAGTTATCATCTAACTCTTTGGGCTATTGTCTCAAATATTTCAAAAGTTGAATAAACCGCAAATTTTTTTGATATGAATGAATAATTAATGAAAAATAAAATCTATTGGAAAATGTATTAATCTCGTATTAGTAATCGAAAAACTAAGCCTTTTTTAACAGAAATATTGAAATACTGCTCATTTTCAAGAAGCTTTAGAATAACGAATAGTTTAATATTCATAATTGCCACCGATTAAAATATAAATATTTATACCGTCAAAACTAATTGAGGCTCCACGATTTTTTTGACGAATTCTAGTTTGGAAGGGTTCAATGCATCTCTGTAATTTTTTTTCAGATTTTTTCGAGGCGGAGCAAGTCATTAAAATTCAATTGTTGATAGAAAAATTGCTAATGAACAACAAAAATGCAGAATTTTCGCAACTTTTTTTTTTAATACATAAGTTCAACTTATTATCTACAGAAATTAAAAAATTTCGTCAAGATCAGTCAAGCAGTTCAAAACTTAGAGCATTTTAAAAAAAAGGTTAATGAAAACTTTGACTGGCAATAGTTATTGCAACAATTTTTTTAAAAAAATTTTTTCGTACACTAATTTCTACCACTTGCAGCTACTGATTTATATAAAAAACTTTGAAAAACATTTCAGACATGTCGGTTTCGCGTATTCTAACCCATTTTTAAGAAAAAGTGTTTTTGCCCCCTATTTCTATGGGACTTGCTTCGCCAGAAAGGCTACCACTTCCGCACATTTTCTTCTTAAGACTCCGCTGCGTCTAAAAATTTTTTGTTGGACCTTCAATTTTTTAATTTCAAAATGGCGGCTCAAATTTTACGTCCACAACGAAGAAGATCACGAAAAAAATTGAAAAAAAAAACTAAAAAAAGCTGTGGTAGTAAGGAAAACTGCTTAAGTCCTTGCCATAGAATTGATGACTTAAAACATTTTTGGATTTTAAAAATCTTAGAAAAATTTGAAGTTTTTGCGTAAGTGATAAAAACAGCATAAGTCAAAATATACCCTTTTTTTCTAAATTGTCAATTTTCAGTGAATATCACATGGAGTCAAAAGTTCTTAAAATTCGACAAAATATTCAGAAAAATGTATTTTCTACATTAAGGGGACATGACACCTTCAAATTTTCACGAAATCAAAAATTTTTTTTGAATGTTTCTTGTTTAAAAAATATTGAAAAATACGTATTTAATAAAATAAACCTCAAACTCGGCTTTTAAAATATAAAGCGAGCATTTTAGTAATATCGTGTCAAAGCTTTAGTACTTGGAAATTCATCGGTTAAAAACATTAAACGTGTTTTTTGTCTCGAAACCACGTTTTTCGAGTTGGCGGGCATGATAAAAAAAAAAAATAATGGACCAATCTTTCTGAAATTTCAATATGCTGCTATGCACATATAAATGCAGGGAATGAACTACGGACAGAAGGATCGGTATTATAGTTTTTGATTTCTGGCACGATTTTGGCCCGAAAATTGAAAATTTTTGAAAAAACGACGCCATTTTGTTATTTTTTATTATTGCCTGCTGTTCATTCCTTGGCAACTTTGATGCTGATTGAAACCTTTTATTGTTTTTTTCTTTCAGATGTTCCAGTGAGCTGCAATCATGCCCGCCGTGATTTTTTAGTGTTTTTTTTTCTTAAAAATTCTAGTGGTCTTAAATTTTATAAAAAAATAAAATTTTTTTTTTATATATTGTTTTGTGTTAAAATATGTGTGTAAAGTTTCAAAATGATATCCTGTTTTTTATAGAAGTTATACGCATTTTAAAACACATAAGAAAAAATTTTTTGAAGGTGTCATGTCCCCTTAAAAAAAAAAAAAATCTCATACAAAAATATATGACGTCATGGAAAAAATAAATTGTTAAAATAAAATAACAATAAATATGTTTCTGAATATTTTGACCAATTTTGAAATGATGTCTCTGGGGAAGAAAATTCGTTTAAAGTAAGTACAACCGAACAAAACCAAAACAGGATTTTTGTGTAATTTATTTTCGAAACTAAAATACATTGTTTTTCGAGACAAAACAATACTAAGTTTTATAACGAGAAATCGCAAAAAAATATTATTTTTTTGTTAAAAGGAATGCCAAGTGTTGGGCAATTTTTATTAAGAAAACAATGCCCAGAATCTGATATCACTTTTAAATAAAAGGTTTTTGAAAGGAGTTTACCATATTAAATTTATGTTAATTTTTTCAATAAATTTAAGCAAACTTTTTTTATTTTTTATTTTCATATATTTCTTAAGCGATTATGTATTTAGTTTTTAAAGGAATAAGACATTTAGTGCTTTGAGTATAGGATATTTTTTGTCACAATTTTCATTGTAATGTTTAAGTGTACCAAAATCACTCCAAATATCTCTCGATATTGTCATTGTTATGATCGTCAAATCTATGGATTCCCGCTGATTTGAAGTTTTCGTTTAACATTTTTGTTTTATTTTACTTAACTTACATTTCTCCATTTAAAATACTTAAAAGTTTTTGACTTGCCACCATTTTCATTGCTCGCCACAGTTCTAAATAGCAAAACTCATTACAGCTCAAATTTGGGTCAGTAATGCTGACAACTTTTCGCAAAAACAGTCAGTACACGTTTCGTTACATAAAAAGTTAAAGCTCTAAAATTATTTGCGCAAATTGAGTAGAGAAAAGTCGTGCGAATTTGAAATTGTAAAGTTTTTTCTGCACAACATTTTGCAGTGAAACACCTACGAAAAATTAAGCTGAATACGCGCATGTTAAACTTTCTCAAATTTTATGAATTTTCACCCCACCACTTACCGCTTACCAACGAATAATATTATAACGTTGCTGTTGACTGACCGGCAACTGCAAAAACTTGTGTGTCAGTGGGCGTGAGACCGAAAAAACTACGTGACATAAGTAAACAAAAGTTGAAAATTCTGCATATTCACGCATGCATTAGAATAAAGAAAAAAAAAAAAACAATTTCAAAAGTCACGTGAGTGCAAAACATTTTGTTTCTGAGGAAATAAAGGAAAAGAAACCTGAAAGCGGGTTAAATTTACTATACATTTTATGGTAGAAAATTATGTGGAACAGCATTAAATAATTGAAGTTAAAATTAGATGTTATGAAAAGGCAAGTTGTCCCATTAGCCTCGTTTGCAACCACATTCTAAATTTACAAATTAAATTTACATTTGTGCCGGTAACTTTGAAAATTATCAACATTTGAGTAAAATAAGTGCTTTAGCATGTAGTTTATTATTATTTTTTATACTCTTTCGGAAAAGTCCAAATATGCCCGTTGAACTTTTTACTCTTTTCTTTAATAATGCGGAAAAAAATTCTGAACATTGTTGCCTTAATGTATTTCAACTTTTTTACATATTAAGACAATGTTGTTGCTCTTATTCTTTCTTAAGCACGTGCATGCGCTAGCAATGGATGGCTCATGTCCAGTATTGCAGTATTGCAACAAACATGTTGCCCGTTCACATGTGCACAGCATTGACTTTATGTGAAGCAATCAAGCCAAATGATGGCAATGAGCAATAATAAATCTTCAAAAATAAAAAAAAAAAAAAATTTATGCTGATGATGGCATTGATGATAATGATGTTGTAAAATATTTGACAAGAGCAACTTAGAGCAAAAATAATAAATGCTGCAAAAGGTATTACGAGTAAAATCTTTAAGCGTAAATTTTTTGTTTCAGAGCTCTCTTAGAGCAATGTTAAGCAGACGATCAAATGGTCTTTGGTTACAGGAGCTTTTACACTGTTTTTTATTTTTATACCCTACACTCAGGGTATATTCACTTTGTCTCTCCGCTTGCATCACATAGAAGAGAGGGCGTGACAGATATGGAAAAGTGTATATATTCTTGATCAGCGTCACCACCTGAGTCGATTAAGCGATGTTCATCTGTCTGTCTGTCCGTCTGTTGAAACCTGGTTGACGGGAAAATCAAGAAAGCTTATTGAATGAAACTTTCACACACAGGTCACAATTTCTTGCAGGCATCTTGCTATTGAAAATGGGCGAAATCGGTTTGCGGACACGCCTACCGCCCATACTCTATGGATATTTACCCAGGCCAATTTTGAAAAAAGTTGCACAGATTCTGATGAACCATGCTGATTTGGTGCACATGCGAACCAAATTAGGATAAGGCTGGGCTTCAAGCTTCCAAATGATCGTACAGGGGCGTGACACAGCTCTAAATTTTATCATATTATATCTTGTTAGCCGTTCAAGAAATTGTGATGAAATTTTGTAAATGGATACATATCAAATATGTCTTGAATTGTGATTAAATTGGGCGGAATAGAAAAAGTGGGCGTGGCACTTTTCAACTGTTAAAAAATTTGATTCCGTATATCTCAAAATTGGCACTGAAAGCAGGCATAATATTACTGAAAAAACTCTTGAAAAGGCGTGGCACCGCCTACAATATTTATAAACCTTATATTAAGAGAACTAACAACGTAATCGTTATGAAATTTAATGAGGTAGAAATACTTGCTATAAGGTCTCTTATTACAAAAATTTGGTCCAACAGTACCTGTGGGCGTTGCACCTCCCATATAAGTAAAAAACGTTTATTGTTATATTAGAGTAATCTTCATAAAATTTGGTGTATATATGTCAGTTACTATAAGCTTTAAAAATAAATGAATTTTGACGAATTTTAACATAGTTTTTTAAGCGCTGTTTTAAGTGAACTATTGCAGCAATTGTTATGAAATTTAATGTAAGTGGTTCGTTGCTATAGTGTATATAAGAATCAAAAGTGGCTGAAATAACACCAGTGAGCGTGGCACCTCCCATACAAATATGTGGCATATTTGAAATATGTGAGCAATCATACTAAAATTGGATGTAACGGGTTTGCTTATGGAAAGCTATTTCTGGATCAAAACCAGGCTGGATTGTACCAGTGGGTGTGTCATCGCCGTTAGTTTTAAATTTAACTGCGGCATATATCGCAAACTATACAAGCTATTGTGCTAAAGTTTAATATAAGGATGTCGATCACGAATATAATTTATTGAACCAAAAGTGGACAGAATTGGAGAAGTGGGCGTGACATATTTCAAAATTTTCATTTCTATTCGACTTTTTCAACATTTTCCACATTCTTTCGACTTTTTCAACATTTTTCAACCTCTGTCAACCTTTCTAACATTTCAGATTTTTTTGACTTATTCAGCCTTTTCAACGTCTTTTTAACATTTATTTAAAAGGTACTTTCAGTGAAGTGTAGGGTATGTGAGTTTCTGCCTGACCGAAGGTAACACCTTAACTTGTTTGTTTTAAAATATCTGTTGTGCTGACCTGCGGATTTTCACCGGCACAACAGAACGAAAATTAAATGCTAATCAAGCAACATCAAATCTTGCACTCTCACTACCATTTTTAATTTACATTGACTTTTCGAGATTCAACGAGACCGTGAGCAATGCCCCTTACAATAAATTCGTTATTTTTATTTCATTTAATGTGGATAACTTAAACGCTGCTTAAGCGCTTGTTGCATTATCTTTGTTATTAAGTTTAACGCATGCCTGTGTGTTGTGACGCCTAGCGGCAATATGATTGACATGCAGAGCATTCGATGCTGCCGTATTCGCTCCACAGCTTGACAGCTGTCAGTAGCTTGTCAATATTGATGTTATTGCTGACGCCTGACTGATGGCGCATGGCGTGGCATTGCATTGCGTTGCGTTGCGTTGTATGGAGTGGTGTTCTTAACGCTTAAGTAGTTGCTGTTGCTTACGGTGTTATTTTGTCTGCCTTGCCGTACCTGCCAGTAAGTCATAGCTTATGGACATTGCTGTAGATTTTTTTTTCACATTGCCATTTGGTCTTTGTCCTTGTCATTCACGTTGGTGACAACGAACGAATTATTAAGAAATTTATGAGAATCGTGCTAGAAATATTAAAATTGTAAATTTTTCTATTGCGGCATTTTAGAATGCGTCGCATAATTGATAAATGTGACATTAGGATAATGGGTCACTGGGAGCGCTTTAACTGCAGAATTATTCAGATGAGAGTAAATTGATTTTTACATCATATTTTCTAAAGTATTTTGAATTTGGTATAGGTTACGTTTATGATAGTAGTCACTTGTCATTGATATTGATTATATCCTTAACAAAATGACTTTAACATCAGTAACTTACTGCAACAATCAAAGGTCCTGCGTCACATACAAGAATTTCAATAAGATAATCAATGTTTCTTGAATTTCTCTAAAGTTACTAAGAAAATTACTTAAATTTTGGCTACAAATTCCATTACTCGTCTAACAAGAAACTTAAGCAAATAACTAACTTAAATAGGTTAATTTGGCCTTCAAACTAATCAAATCATTTTATGTTAGTTACCAGCACAGTTTGACTTTTAATCATAAAACATGACAACAATAATAGCAGCAGCAACATCAACAATAAATAATGTAGAAATCCTTAACCTGTTTAGCCATACTGGCGAAGCGCAAGCTAAACAATCAATGCATTGATTATTTACTGCTGCGTGCATTAATCATGTGCGTTGTTATTGTTATTTTGGCATCTAAATAACAAAACATCATGTGAGGCAGTCTAAATCTCTGCACAGAGGTCATTTGTGATTAGTTGCAGCAAATGCATCATTCTATATGACAATGAGACCTTGAATGCATCCTGTATGCACAGGGCAGCACTATCAGCAGAATCCATTGTTTTACTCCAAAAATTTAGAACACATTATGCATTTGCATCAATCATATTTTGTTGCATCGATTACTGCTTGTAAGTAGGTATATATTATAAAAGATTTATACCATGTTAAGCTTATAGTATCGATACATTGCTAAAGTATGCATCGAAAAATACACTAACGTTGTTACGCGGTATGATGTGATTTCGTTATAACGAAAAACTTAATAATAAGTGAGATAAAAAGTTAAACGATTCAAAATTTTGTGTCATTTTTCTAATGATTCTATTTAAAAAAAAAATCTAAAATAACGATTATTTTTGATCGAAAAATATATAAATCCAATATAACTATTATTTTTGATCGAAAAAAATATAAATCCAATATAACGATTATTTTTGATAGCAAAAAATAGAAATCCAATGTAACAATTTTTTTTGATCGAAAAAATGTAAATCCAATATAATGATGACTGTTGATCGAAAAAAATAGAAATCCAATTAACGATTATAATTGATCGAAAAAAATATAAATTCAATATTACGATTATTTTTGATCGAAAAAAATATAAATCCAATATAAAGATTTTTTTCGATCGAAAAAATATAAATCCAATATAACGATTACTTTTGATCAAAAAAAATAGAAATCCAAAATAACGATAACTTTTGATAGAAAAAAATAGAAATTCTAAATAACGATTACTTTTGATCGAAAAGTATAGAAATCTAAAATTACGATTATTTTTGATTTTAAAAATAAAAATCACAAAATTAAAAATTATTTCATGTATATACGATTCTCGTCAAAAGAAACTCATCTGTATACTCAAACTCGCATTTCGTGTTTTCCTTTATTGTGATTTTTTTGACTTTAAATATAGTAAATAACGATTATTTACGATCCCTGCTCAAAGGGGACCATACTTTAATTGAGTAAAAATTCCAAAAGCATCGAAGCATCAAAGAACAATTTCCAGCACTATATAATTCCCTGTGTTGCTGTTCATTTGTTTTTGTAATGAAAGTGCATTTGGTATATTAATAAGCAATTTATTTCAAGTTGTTGCTATTGCTATTGCTGTTGTTGTCAACTGCATACTGCACCATTGTTGCACTTAAGTTATTTGCACTTAAATGGTTTTCAGGCTTTTAGACGCCTTAATAATTCATTGTAACAATTGTTGTTTAGAAATTTGTTGTTTTCATTGTTTTTAATATTTTTGTAATTGACATTGTGCTTGTTGTTATTATTCTTGGGTTTTTGCTAATAATTTATGTATGCAATCAATCATTATTGACTTTATATTGGTTTTCTTGTTGAACAAGTCATTGTTTTTATATGTGTCAACGTAAATACTTATGTGTGTATTTCTTACTATATATTGAGGTCATATTTTGCTAATGTGGTCATAAATACTATGAACTTTTGTTTTGTTAAAAACATAAATTTATTTAATTATTAACTTTCAATTGTTCCCGACTGTTTATTTCGATACGCAAAGTTTTTTCTTCAATTAAAAATGTAAATGCTCATATCTGTGGTTGTAGGTTGGTATGCTTCTTAAAATCCTTAGTAATATCATCAAAAGTATATTGCAAAAAAAAAAAAAAAAATAATTTAGTATCGTAATCTCGATGAAAAAAGTTCTGATCAAAATGACAAATTCGTTTAAAAATTTCATATGAAGAACAACACAATATTTTATATGATAATTGAAAAAATTTTATGGCCTACTTTCTCTTAAAGCGAATTTCCTTATTATAAAAATAATGGCCCAAATTTTTAAATTCCTTTACCAAACTCTTGTGTTCAAACATTTGATAGAATTTTCTTCGATTCATTTTTTAAATTTTCATACAAATTTACTTAATTTGAGTTCCAAAAAAGAATTTCAATTCCTTAAAATTATATTTTTTTCTTCAAACTTAAACTTTTGAAGTTATTGATTTTCTATGCGACATTGGCCGCATACAAAAGTACACTTTACTGCACACTTACATAGAGACATCAACAACGCATACATTGTATTATGACCAAAAACAACTGCACAGTTGTGCTGCACTCATACTGGTGGCCACAGCAGTCAACCCACACACACACATCTAATTCTTATTTTTAGTTGGTTGCACTCACAATGTTGCGACTTTACGCCAACGTCACCGCAAGGCCATTCCGCCTTCGTGCTACTGATTCCCACGCTTTTTCTACAACGTTTTTTTCTCTCTCCATGACTGCTGGCAACAGAGCTCACAGGTTGATTGCTTTTTCCATGTTTTTCATTTTGTTCATTCATTTGCTGCAGCGGTTTTTCTGTGTGCTGCGTTGCTGCTGCGTGCCAACATTTTTTTGTATGCTATTTCTTTAGTCTTTTCGAATGGCGCGCATTTTTTGCTTCAACCATCCACACGTTTATTTCGGTTTCTTTTGAATCCGCGTTGGCAATGGTTTTATTTTTAATTTCAGTTTTCAGTATTTTTGTTCTTTTTTTTTTTGTTGTAGTTCACTTAGCTTAACGCTCTCAAGTGCAAGTGCAACTGCAGCGTTGTACAGTGTAACGCAAAGAGGCAGAAAATTGACAAAAAAAAGGAGTGGAATTTGAGAGATGATTTTTTTTATTGAATCAGATTTTCCCAACCCTTTCGTGTAATAAAAATCAAGTTTTTACGAAGGAACTTGCAAATAGTTCGCTTTGCTTTTTTAGCTTTTTTTGTTTTTTTTTTTTTTGAGTTATTTGAAAGTTTAATTAAGTGGAAATGGGAAAATCACATTCAATGAAAGTTTAATTTCTAGAAAAATCGACAATTCTTCACAAAATCCCTAAAAAAAAAACTCTTTCCCGTTCACTCAAAACGATGCCATTCATGAAAGAAAGTATGCAGTTAAAAATTGGTCAGCTCTTTGATCACTGTGCAGTTGCTTAGCTCTATTTTTTCGCTAAAGCAATGGCACAATTATTTGCCATGGATATAAATTGCGAATTCCTCTTACACTTTCAGCTTCACCTCTTCGACCAACACATGCTACTTTTAGTCGCTTTTATGTGTGTGTGTGCTGCACACACTTTTAATTTAATAAAATTTACAGCAATTTTGGTAATGAGCTCAGGTCGCTAGTGTACAAGCGAGGTTGTTTTTGTTGCCAAGCTTTGGTGCATTGCTTCAAGCTTTTAAAGTCTTGTGCAGTATAAACGAACTCAAAAAGGTTATGGCCAAAATTTTAATTTATTTCTTTTGAGTTTTAAAGTGACTTTTAATTGATTTATATGATTGTGTATTTTCAGCGCATATAGGCAAATATTGAGCGAATTTTTATACCAACGAATAACACATGCTTTACAGTATTTATTTTGTTATAGTTCTTAAAAGCCATTTCGTAAATTTTCATTTTTATTTAAATTCAGGTAAAAGAGATTTTTATATCATAAAATAACTTTTAAATTTTTAATGTTTACAGTAAATATGAAACAAAAACTGTTTCACTTTAAAGTATTTAGTTTAAACTCTACTGCATTCCTTATATTTGATTGTGGTAGTGCTATCTTTTTCTTGATATGCTGCTGAGTTGCATTCGTTTATCGA
The DNA here is from genome assembly GCA_949775025.1 of Tricholauxania praeusta. Classification (NCBI taxonomy): domain Eukaryota; kingdom Metazoa; phylum Arthropoda; class Insecta; order Diptera; family Lauxaniidae; genus Tricholauxania; species Tricholauxania praeusta. Next base: position 159,325,858 of record OX459029.1, read on the forward strand.
GTTTGTTTTTTGTTTGCTGCATGCAAAATTTTTTACTTTATGCGGAAAAAATTGTTGTACAAAAAGCAGGGCTATGTATATAAAAAACTTAAGCAAAAAAACATAAACAAATATATCAAAAGTATTTTTTAAAAATCTTTTTTTTTCAGAAGTGCAAAATAAAAAATGCACACAAAGCAACATATAAATTGTTTTTTAATGCAAACAAGGCAAACACATTTTTTTTAACCCTTACATTTTATTTATTAATTTTTTTTTTGCTGCAATTTTTTGTATTCTACAGTTTTTTGCTTTGAGCAGCGCACTAGTGCAAGCAACATTTTTCCACAAGCGTTTAGTTGTTTTTACTTATTTTATTTTAAGCTTTGCTTTGCTTGCGAAACGAATTTAAAATTACCTTAGCGCATGCAAATAAAAATGTTGCATACTTTTGAGCAGCAAACGGTGTGCGAAGTTTTAAATGCACATAGTTTTGTGTGAGAATGGGCAAACGGAAAAATGACTCAAGTAGAATAGTAAAACATGAAAAAAAAGGAAGTTGATGCAAAATATTTGCATTCGTATAAAATGTATTGCTTTGCTTAATAAATAAATATAAACTTTGAATCTGAATTAAACTTAGACATTTTTTAAGCACCTTGAATATCATCTTTGGTTTTGCAGCAAGTCTTCCCTTCGTTGATTTTGTGTACAATTTGGAATGCAGTTATTGACAAGAACTTTTAATTTTAACATGTCGAAAAGAATTGACTTAAAACAAAATGAAACAATTTAAAGAACAACTTTTAGAAAAGTTACACAAAATAATAATAACAAGTTCAATATTAATATTAAAAAATAAATTAGGAAGAGATCTGAGATCATGTCAACTTTGAATAGACGAAAATACAAAACATGCAGAAGACAGCTTCGAAAATAACTCCGAAGCATCTGAGCGATGGCAAGCCATTCAGGTCAGTATATTTTATGGCATGGTTGAGAGAATAGCGAGAAAAGAATAGCATATGGGCATTTCCACGAAAACGGTAGAAAAGTGTTTGTCCCTTGCGACACCTTGGTTTTTTGTAATTATCTTGAAAACGAAAAATTGCTTAAATTCAACCGTAGCACCAATGATGAAGCTAATTAGGAGATATTAGTTAAACCCATTGTCAAAATAAAAATCCATTTTATTTTGACTTATTTTTTACTTTAAATGTGTTCGACGGTCGAACGGAGAACATGGAAATGCCCATTTGGATCTTGATTTTTACTTAAATTTTTCACGAGTAATCTGGAGAAAAAATAAATGGCTTTCATAAAATGTTAACGAGCATTAAAAATTTATTTTTTTTGTGGTGTATCGGAACGGAAAAGCTTACTGTTCGGTACAATGTGTGATAATATAAATAAAAAACAAAACAACAAAAAAAAAAAAACAAAATGCTGAAGATAGTCAGAATAGTTTCATTCATTCCCTAATGAAATCATCAGTGACCTGTGTAATCTCAAATGGGTTACGAAAGCAAAGACACAAAAACAAAATTGTATTTGCTATGTTTAAATTTTCTTGGGTTCTTAACAAATCTATGCAAAAAGATAAAAATTCCTTCAAAGGTCACTGATGATTCCATTTAGCAATAAATGAAACTAGTCTGACTAGCTGTAGCCTTTTTTTGTTTTATTACTTGTTTTTTTTTCTTGTAACTTATTTTGTTGGTGTTACCACACACTGTAGTCAAGAATGAGCTCAGTAAAATATTTAGAAAAATTTAATTTATAACCCCCCTGTGGAGCATTTAAATCAAATATTCTGAAAAAAAAAAATTACATACGCAATAAATGACTTAGAGCCTTTACACACGGTCCTTGGCTAAAAAGTACTCCAAAATTATTGCAAGCTGCCATGAAGAAACTATCAGCTTACAATCAAAAATGTTAATTGATTGGTGATAAGGTACTACAAACTTACTATAATCTACTCCTTTAAAGTTAAAATAAATATTAATTTTATGCTCTTGCTAAAGTTCTTCATCATCTACTATGCAACATCCGCTTAAGCAACCAATTGCAATAAATAAATAACAAAACCTACACTTGTACACTCAATATCCTGTGACATTTTCATTCGCAATGAATTATGATCAGCATTTTCATGCAGCACAAATTTTTCAATGTTCCCATTGCTGCCACGTTATTTCTTATTGTTATTGTTATTATTATTTTTATTACCACAATTAATTTCAAACTATAATGGAAACAGAGGCAGCAAGAAAACAAAATCTTAAAAAAAAACTCCTTTTGGTGGTTGTGACATCGGTGTTTATGTTTAGCGCACAAAATTGCTAATTGATTTTGTGTTTTCTTCTCGTCCTTGAGGAGAGTTTGTATTTTCATTGTTTTCAGCATCATTTGTTATGTTGTGGGTACCATGCTATTCGTATTTTGCAATGTCCTTTAAACTTCTTTCTCTCTTCTTCTATACTATTTGGCTTCTTTTCTGTTATATAAGAAGGTATTTTGTTTTGTTTGGTTACCATTGTTTCTTTCCAGATAATTAATGAATTATTTTGTTCGATTTAATTAAGAAGTTTTATGTCTCTCCGCTATTATATTATGAGCGTGTATTTGTTTGTTTGTTGTTCGCATTTGTCTACTAATTTGTCCTTTAGTTTTTATTGTTCTGACATTACAACAAAGCAAGACATATTAGTTTAATATTAAGTGAGTTTTACTCACGATTGAAAAAAATTTGGCACAAAATAGAGAAAACTTTGAATTTTTTCATACATTTTAGTTTTAAGGATAAATGCTAGATAAGTAAATGACTATTAGTATACCTTGCTATTTAAATAAATTTGTTGCAAAATATTTTTGTAATTTTTGGTAACTTTCAAAAGAAATGGTCCGCAACATCAAACCGCTTTCCAAACATAACCTTACTAGGCCTAGTCAAAAATTATTACAGCTTAAGAAAAAGTGCAGATCTTGAAATACAGCGAAGCTGAAATGTTAAAGTTTACACTAAGCTACCCTGTCAAACATGACGTATGCCTAGCAGTAAATGTTGCTGTACAAGTATTCCATCTTTAATTAAATGTAACTCATACGACACGTTAAACAGAAGAACTAAGTGTCAAAGGAATTCACATTAAAACAAAAATTACGATAATGCTAATGTGTGAAACAAAACTTGGCGCAATTATTTATTCCTTTGATTTCACATTCTTAGTCAAAGTTTAAAATTAATTCAAATGGTTTTTCAAGTGAAATTGAATTCATGAATTATAGTCCTACGCTGAAAAGAACTAAGCCATTACTCATATGTTTAACCTAGTTTGGAAAAGTTTGAAAAAACAAATGTATGTAGAATGAAAACACATTGAATTGAACATTTTCATAGAAAATCTTAGGAAAGTGAAATCATTGTATAATAGGGTTAAGTGCTTAGATATTAATACAAATTTAACAAAAACGTTTTAAGAAAAATTAATAGTGTAAGAAAATAAATTAAACTGGAGCACAATAGCACATATTTTCTTAAATATAAAAATTATTACTGCAATTTTAAGCGTTAATTTTTTATCTTCATAAATTCATATTTTTGACGAATTTAAAATGTTAGTTCTCATATTTTCTTTTCTCTTTTTCTTCTCAAACAAAAAGTATATTAAAATTAAGCAGTTAAAATAAATAAATGAAAAATCGCTTACTTTGTAATTCAGCTCTTATCCAACTCAGCGTTGATGGTAACAACAACAACAGCAGCAGCAGTAGCAAACTTTCTAGTTGAGAAAACACAAGATGCACAGCAACAACAATGATATGAAAAACAATAGCAGATTTAAGCAGCAGCAGCAACTTAAGTTTGAAGTGACTGCAGGGCAAAAAGTTCTACTCAACAGAAATTCATTTTCATTGTTAAACTGAAAAAAAAGGAAGATCATGTCAAAATAAAAACCAAAAGAATTGAAAATGAAATAGAAAAGTTTACAAACTTGAGAAACAAATAGTAAAAATATAGAAAAAATGATATTAAATAGTAAAAAGGATCTCAAATGATTACAAGTTATTAAAATAATAATAGAGCAAATTAATATTGTTATTGCACAAAATGAATGATATAATTAAAGGAATCATTCATATTGAAATTTCAAGTAAAAGAATTGTAGTGACTTAAAAACTCATAAATTTTATATTTTAAAGAAAACTTGTTATGCCTTTTGTGTACATACAAAGGTAAATAACAAACATATCAAGTCAAAATGATATACGAAAATGATGCCTAAAAATATGCAAAAATATTTTGCTATATTTGTATTTAAGGTAAAAATACGCACAGGACATACATGCGCAAAAACTATTTAGTAAGAAATATTATTTGTATGTGTGCTTTATTGTCCTTGTTTGTTAGTTGTGCTTGCAAATATTTATAAATACATTTTTATTCAAACAAAATCCAATGAAAAAAATATTTTGTTTGAAGCAAATAACTTCATATAGACAAATATTTTGCTTAGAAACTTAAGTTTTTGACTAAGCAAAATTATAAAAAAAAATCATGAAATCAAGAATTTTGAGAACTCAAAACGGAAGAAAGGCAACAATTTGTATGTACTGCAGTGGATATATTTGTATGGAAACTCCTTACTAACATTTTTAATATGTAGCTTAGTATGAATGCAATACCAATACACGTCGAAGCAGTTTAATATAAGCATTAGTCATCTAATTAAATTTTGGTGCTTGAATTTTTCATTTTCATATTATCTCTGCTTATAGGCTCCTCATTTTGAAAAGAGTCTCATTCATAGATTCTAAATGCTAGCGAGTACAATTATTACAAAAAATAATCTGAGTCTTGCTGGGAACAAAATTCACTTAATTTGAAGCCTGAAATCTGAGGAGAATACTTCGCTTACAACTTGGCTTTATGACGATTGATCCAAATAAGAAAATCATAGATGCAAAACGGTATACGATTTGGTGCCCTATATGAAGTTATCAAAAATTCTTACAGATATATTCGCAGTCTTTATTTATTTAAAGGCTCTGGGTAGCTCTTTACTTAAAGTCATCATACTTAAAAGCTTCAATGGCTAACTCTGCTTTCAACAAAAATATTTTTGGTCCTCGCCGGTGTTTCAAAGTCTAGAGAGCTGATTAATTTTCTAGCTTGCCATAGTGTTTTGATAGCTTGAAATTCTTGGTGAATACATTTTCTGATTACTTTGATGTGATGATTTTGGTTTGCTATCATTCAGCTTTCAACTTGACCATACTTTTGCAGTATTTCGATTTTTTCTGTAAATTCACTTTTCTTTTTGAAAAAATGCCTTTTCGTTTTTTTCAATTTGCACCAATTAATAAGAAAAGTCAGAAATAAATTTTGAATATAGCAGGTGTTTTCTTAATTTTTTTTTTTTGACCACTCGATGGAGAGTGGTTCAAGATATATTTTGGAAAGCACCATGAGCAGCACCGGATCCCAAAGTGTCCGATTATGGCTCAATTTGATTTTTTGCCCCCAATCGACATTGCTTGAAAATATGATTTGGAAATCATCAACATCCTACACTGGTCCCCAATAAGCCCAAGGCCCGCTTATGCGTAAAAGTATTTTTTATTCAATCGGTAAGAAAAGGTGGAAAATGGATTTTGGATATCTCTATCCTTACCGATTTGAAACATTTTAGCCTGCCAGGGTTCAAACCATGGTTTTTCCAGAAGTTAAGACTATCTTAAATTAATATTCAAGGTGAAACAATAAAAATTCAAAGGGAGACATAAGTAGTTGAATTTGTATTTAAAGTAAGAAACATGAAAAGTTACATATAAAGATTCATAAAAAATAGGCCTTTGAATTTTAATTGCTCCACCTGAATATGAATTCAAGATAGTCTGAACTTCAAGAAAAACCATGGATGAAGAGATTGCTCAAAAAAGAAAAAAAGTAAACAAAAAAAATAAATAAAAAAGTGGACGGCTAAAATGACAATAAGTTGTTGTTGTTGTACATTAGGAACGTTTTTTGCGGAAAAAATCCCTTGTGCTCTGACAGCGTTTTTAGAGCTAAAATAACTGAAATAAATTAAAATAGGACAAGTTGTGGAGAAGGTAATTTTTCTGGCGTTACCAAAATGGATTTCCGACCTCTTCATCGATTTTTTTTTAACAAAAATTTTGCAAATCACCAGGCAATGTGCTTGATCTTGGTGAAGATGAAAGTTTGTTTTCAATCTTTCCATATCGATTTGTGCAAAAAAAAGTCTTACAGAACTGGATGACGTTTTCTTTAAATTATTTTAATAATACTAAAATTATATATTAAAAAAAAAAAAAAAAAAAAATATGTAGCAGCAATTAACATAGTTTATCCAACCAATAACTTTTTTGGATTAAAATTTTATATTCTTAATTTTTTTTTGGCAATTTCGCTTAATATTTTTAAATATATTTACGCATATATATAAAATAAATAAATTTTATTATGCTAAATCAAATAAACGCTATAAAAATGCTCGCCCATTGATAAAAATTTCACACACTTTTACGGTACATCGTGTAATCAATGCAGTTGCGGAGTAAATTTTTACTGCGCGCAATTGCTGCTACTGCGAGTCAAAGGATGCTGGACAATTCTACCTGCAGGTGCATTTTTATGGCTCATTTATTATATTTAAACACAAATGCGAAAACAGGAACAGGAATGCAAAACAGTAAAATAAATATGAAATCAGTTCTAAGTTATGAACTGCGATCATAAATATTTAATAGTAATAAATGCGGTAAATCAAAACAACAAAAAAAAAAAAAACAAAAAAAAGAAAATAAAACAATAGCAATTGCAATAATAATCACAACAAATGTATAAATAATAAATTTTATTTGCTTGTAGGGTTAAAAATTAAAATTTTTGATTTATAGCGCCTAAGTGCAGGCATTAAATTTTTAATTTAACGCATGCACACAAATGCAGCCGATTAAAATCATAGCATAGCGGAAACGGAAGTTAATGTTTTGGAAGTAAATGCACGAAAAATATAATTTACCACAATATTTCTGTGTGTGTGCGTGTGCACAGTGCATTGCAATTAAAATTTCGACTACAAAACACCAACCTGCACACCCTGCAGCTATTTACGTTAAGATACCGCAATTGCATGCCGATAAGCAAAAATGCAGTATGCATCTTATGATATACGCGCAAGTGTAGGTGTGCACATGCAATTATGCGAATAGGTAAGTGTGTGTGTGCATTTGTACACAACGCCGTCGTAAATCAACATTAATGCAAATACAAATAACGCGATACTGCAGCTGCTGCTAGCGATGGTATGAGCGCCTTTGGAAATGCATCTTTGGTTTTAATTATGATCCAAAATGACCAAATTCGAATCAAAAGCCTTAGCGTTATGCGGTGAAATTATTTAATATATAGTATGGCATATCTGGATTTATATGTGAGTAAGTAATAACTGCCGCTAAGGCTCCTTAGGGAATGCTGTGCTGTAAATTATGGCAATTTGTAACGCATTGTTGTGAGTTTACCGGCGATTGTGCGAAATTGTTTGTAGTGGTTTTACATGCAATTCATTTGCTGGAGATGAGGTCTTAAAGCTTTTGCCTTAAGGCAAATTTTCGTAACTTTTTTACTTTAAACTTTGTTGAACTGAAATTTGGTAAAGACATTTACTAAGTCGTTCTATTTAAATTTAGATTGGATGATGATAGAGAGTTGTTTATTTTATTTCCATTTAGTCTTTGATTTAATTTTTTAAAATTTTCAATAAAAGGTGTCAAAGTGTTTTATTTGCCTGTATTTTTATTGGCGACTTTAAATAAATTTCATATAAATAAGATTTGGTAAATTTTTAAAAAATGCTTATAACTGCTGAAAACCTCCATTTTTTAACTTTCAAAGGTATGCTCTTCTGTTTTTAGTAGTTTGTTAAGACATTCTTTTGCATGTTTCTTAAGAGCCGAGTCAACATTCAAGTCAAATAAAGATTAGGACCTCTTATTCTATTGATCCCATGTTAAACTTGATTTAATTTTTTTTACCATAATTTTTTAAAATTTCGCTGTCGAAACTTTTTGCTGTCCTATCTTCTATAGATTTCAGTGCAATCACAAATTTTAAATTGCACAAGTATCTTTTTACAATTTCTATTTTATGTTTTTTAATTTCAAACAAGCCACAAGCAAATAACTTAACAATTTTCACTTCAGTACACAGAAACACAATACTTTTTAGCAGAACTTACATACACCGGCATACGTGAAGAGCCACATGCGACATGTGAACAAAACTTTTCGCTTATCGCAGACTTTACAAATCATTAGATTTTCATATCCGATGAATACACAAAATAAAGTAATGAAATGAAACTTAATAGGTAGGAGGTACTTTTGAAGTTTAACTGAAAATATCATCATCCAAGATTATTTTTATTTAGATTTTAAATATCATTGCTTCAGCAACATCAACTTACACAATGCCATGGGCAGTGAAAATTAAGGGTAAATCAACAAAAATAAGACGTTTTATCTAGTGCAAATTTTGCATTTATATGTAGATATATATGTATTCGAGTATTCATAACTCGAATGCTAACTGATTGAATTGACTTTTTGATATAAAAATGAAATAATTAAAAAATTTCATTCTTAAAATTGTGTGTCAGTGAAAGTCCAAATATCATAAAAGTTTTCACTTACAAACTCTTAGCTTTTATTTCGAGCTGAAAGGCATTTTCTTCTCAAGTTGATGCAAACAAAGCTAAATCAATGCCTATTAATAATTTTTAGTGAAAAATCTGGACAAAATATTCAAAAAAAAAAAAAAATAAAATTTTAAAAACTTAAAACTTGCAGTTATTTCGATCCTCAGCCTACCTTTTTATGCTGAGTCGGCTCCCTTTGACATATCACTTGCTATCATTAGACACCATGTTGTTTTGAAACCACCTCCGCATCTATTTCACTACAGATTTCAGAAGTTTCTAAGCCATTTTTCTGACAATGTAGACCTTCCAATGCCAGCCCAAGTAGCATCGAAATACTACGGTGCAATAATTGCAAGTAGTATGTTGTAAAAACGCTTATAATGCTACTGGCAAGTCATTTACTAGCTTTTTTTGAAGTTTTATTTAAATGAAAATTTTTGTTCTTTAAAAACGCTTTTGCAGCTTGTGTCTAGCATTAGCATATTAGCATTGCTTTAAAATATTTTCTTAACCTGTTTTAGAAGCGCTTATACAGCCAAAATAGATGTTGAGAACTAGCACAACTTCGTTGTTATTTTCTTTAGCTCTGAAGTATACTTTAACGAAAAGATTACAGCTAAATAATAGCAACTATATTTATTGTTTTGATTTGGCATTTATAGCTAAAAGAAATCACAGAGCATAACATAGATTCATAGCTTTTATTAAATCGCATTTAAAATTAATTTATAGTAAAACCAATGGCTTTATTTTATAGCTTTTATTTTGCATGCATGCTTCAAATTATTGCTAAAAAAAATCCATACAAATTTCTTTTCTCTATACTGATGCACACTGCTCGAGAGAGCGCCAGCTCGCTATGCTAGTTTTTGGCTGTAAGTCAGCTTTTAAAATAAAAAATCTTGATGAAAAATACCAATGCAGCTAAATTTTAGCTATTGATGCTTCCATGCAATTCACTTATAGAACTCTGAAGACGCCATTTATGTAATTGATATTATATTAAAAAATTCTCATATTTTTCAAGAAAATAAAATAGAAGTAAATTCGTTCAAATAAATGCCAATAAGTATCACAAACGTAAACACTTGTTATACATATTTATTATAATTATACCAATATAATTTTTTAAAGCGCCTTTATTGCTCGGAATGGCAAAAAATACCGCTTTAATGGGGCTATTTTTTCTCATTTTTCCTTCTATAAAGATATGCGAAATGCTAATTCTGATTCCCAAAGGCTCTTCATAAGCTATATGACAGCGCATTCCTGATGAGTTTCTAGTAGCAAAAAAAGCGATGCAGCAATGATTTTTGCTAGAAATGCGCTGTATTAGCCAAAAACTTGCAACAAGTGCTACTTGGGAGTGTCCTTTGATTATTTCAATTGGGAAAGAGTATGATTAGTAGTAAAATGAAGTTCGTAATTTGTAATTATGTGCGCTACAAAATTCTCAATATCATTCCAAAGCACGTTTTGTTCGAGTTCGTGAAAGGGATCATGATTCATGCACGATTGATATAAATAAGTGAAGTTTTGTAGATTTTCGCTGAATGATTCTTAAATGTACATCAAGTAACACTGATTGTAATTATATTGCATTTAGAGCTGACGCAACGTACCTTTATGATGCTACCGAATTTCATGTGGCATCTTTTAGTATTATTCCTTTCTTCACGTGCGTTAAAATATGTAATCCATATAAAAGCAGTTTGTTCAGAGCCCGGATTGTTGTTTGCACATTAATCGGTTTAGAATTCTTTGATTGCAATCGACTATATCTGAGGTTAGTAATATATAGAAAAAGCTCTGGATCGTGATTTCACAGAAATTTTTGTAGTAACATTTAAAAGAATTTTTATAGGAAAGCATTCAAGCCACTCGTCAGGGTTCTTCACTTCCTTCCAAATGTGGAAGAAATAAATTCGCCAGTAATGAGAAGTTGACTCTCAATGCTTTGGCTGTGATGTTTTCGTGAGCTGGTGCTATTTTAGTTTATGCTAATAGATGGCCAGTGGCCCCTCTTCCTTTGCTACTGCCTCATAGTTGTTTTCCCAATCTCTCATGTTATAGCTGGAGCCGTATGTTACATTACTTAGGAGTTCTTCATAGCGCTACTCTTGAGAGGATGTTATCATAATATTGATTTTATTTTATAAAAAGGAAAAATAAACTATTAAAGAATTTCGTCATTTTTAAACAAAAAGTCGTACGTATTTTTTTTAGCAATTGGTATTAAAAAAAAAAAAACAAAATATATATGAATATATGTACTTTATTCTGAGATATTGCTGCTTATAATCAATTAAAAAAAAAAGTCATAGCAACATGCTGCTACCCTACTATAAATCACAGCTTCATAGAATAAACAGCGTATGCAGTAAGCAATCAGTAATGCATAAATACAGAGAATACAAATCTCAAGCATAACAGCGGTAATACTGCATATCCAACATATCCTTTGGCATCCATAACAAATAGCGATACTGCTTGCTTAAAATAGCAATTCATAGAAACAAATAACGGCGGATGATAAATTACGCTCACGAGGGTGCAATGAAAGTGACACAAATACACACAATCGCACATATACAACATTACCAATACCAACAAATACACATGTAAGCAAAAACAAACACCTGCAATTACCTGTATGTCTATCAGAATACAAAATATGAAATTGCAGGTTAAATTGCAGTTAATTGCTGGTTACGAGTAGCTTTGTTGCAAATGTATATTTAAATTGCTGCAGCAAATTGTCATATCTCATTTTTCTCAAAGACAATATGTTGGAATAGAGTACAATTTTTCTTTTCATAGATTTATACACACAATTTATACAATTTTTGAATACTGCAGTGAATATTTACATTATTTGTTCTAAAGTTATGACAATTAATTTGCTATGCTGTCTCTATGCTGCATTTTGCATCAGCTGCAGTTGTTTCAATTTTGTCGATTCATTTTTATATAGCAGCAATGGCTTTGCAATGCGTCATTTTTATGGCATGTAAAATACAATTTTTCATATTTAAAGTGAAATAAATATGGATGAGTGGAACTCTATAAATTGAAAAGAATTGTAGTTGTTTTTAATTACGAATAATTTTTTTCAATTACTTGTTATTTTATAATTAACAATAAGCAAGTGCTAAAATTCAACTATTAGTTTCTTCATTAAACTTTGCTGCAATGAAAAAAAAAAAAAAAAAAACCAAAAACAAAACTCCATGCAATTTGAAAAAAAACACCAACAAATTTAGCACAAACTTTAAGTGCGACTGCTAAAATTCGTTAACCCAAAAATGAGCAAAAACTTACCCAAAAGTTCAATTGCAGCAAAGTGTCAGCAACAGCAACTGCAATAGCAGCAACTACTACAGAACTCCATTATGGGTCGTTTTTACGCAGTTGAATATCAAGACAACCGCAAAAACAACAAAACTCCAAACACCAAAAATGGCTGGCAATAGGAGACAAAACAACCAAACGCATTTAAAGAGCTAAAGTTTTGTTAACACTGGCAAATAGCAAGTGAAAATGAAAACTTTGCAGCAGCGGCAACAAAACTGAAAACCAAATGATTGCTGCAAAATGAGACCCACGGAGGTGGTGAGAAAAACCAAAAATAACAACAACAACAGCAAAAACTAATGCGTCTAAAGTAAAAAAAAGAAAAACCACCGCATGTTGTACCAACAGTGGCAGCGGCAACAGCAACAGCAATAGCTGAAGAAGTAGCGGCTTTCACACTAATTTTTACTTTGCTGCTGCAGCAGTGGAGAGATAAACCGAAATTACATTTCGAGACAACACTAAAAAACACTGAAATAACAACATCAACATAACAAAAACAATCACAATTGGTAAAATGCACCAGTGGGAGTGGTAAAATGCTTTGGTAGCAGCAGCAGCAGCAGCAGCTGGAGTGCACAGTGCTCGAAATATTAAAGTATTTGAATGAGATTCTATCAGAAAGTTCATAACAAATTGATTTGTCTGGGACTGATAAATCACAAATTCGTATATTATTTAGATGAGAGGGAAAAATTTTATATAAAAAATTTAATGGTAAAATTTGTTAGTTTACTATTTTGTATGTAAATTTAACCAAAAAAGTAGTTAAATTAACCAAAAGAGTAGTTAAATTTACCGCTAACGATGATCTAAAATATTAATTTTAACCAGTGAGAGGTGTTAATATTATTTGGCTGTTTATCTACCAAAAAAATTGTTAGTCGACTATTTTATTTATAGATTTATTGTAAAAATATGTTATACTATAGTTTTTTTAGTAATTAAAAAATACAAAATTGGTTTTATTATTTTTTTTTTTGTTAATGTACAAGATAATTTTGTACCTAGGTAATAATGTACTCATGTAATTTATGTTAAGAGAAAGTGCTCCAAAATTTTAGAGCCATAGCCACATTAAACTGGTGCCACGGACGGTCACTAACAGTCATGGAATTGAAAACTTTGCTTCAACCTCAAACTTGTAAATATTGTGGACAAATGGATAGTTATGATAAAAGTTCGAAAAATTAGAAAATTTGTTGTATTTCTGTCCTTAAAATACGACAAAAATATTATTTAATTTGTTAGCTTAAGTTTCATCCCTTTTCTTAAAGATTTTAAATATTAAAACTAAAATTATGGAAAGTATGTCTTCTTTGAAATTTTATTTCATTTTTAACAAGCTTTAACCATCTTTTTGAAATGGTTTCTGTCCAGTAATGAAACAAAAATCAATGTAGCCGCTAGAAGGCTCTGAAGGTGAAAAATCATTTATTTATTAGATGAGAGGGAACAATTTTATATAAAAAAATTTAATTATAAAATTTGTTAGTTTACAATTTCGTAGGATAACACACCAACAAGGTAGGTAAATTTAACCAACGAAGTTGGTAAATTTAACCGATAAATTAGTTCAATTTACCAAAAACGATGATCTTATATATGTAAATTTTATTCATTTTTACGGTTACGTTACACATTTTGTAGTTAATTTGTGAGAAAAAATTTGAATATACTTTTTGGTAAATTTAAGCAACAATTGTTGTATAAATACCAATAATCTTTGAAAAGGTATCAACTTTTTCGGTTATTTTAACTGTGTTTTGTTGATTTTTCGGAATTTATTTGAACAATTTTTTTTTGGTATATTGTACCTTACGAAATCGGTTAAAATATTTGAAGTTTTCATATATTTCAAAAAATAGTAAGCCAACAATTTTTTTTTTTTGTAAATTTAAGCTACTATTTCCCTTGTGTCTCCTATCTACGGAAAATAAAATTTTACAGAAAATAAGAAAAGCTATCCTTAGATCCCGGAATGAACCCCACACTGTTATAAGCCAAAAACTAATATTTGAAACAAGTGAACAACTGGGCACGGTTGCAGTACATTAAAAAGTAAGCGACACCACAAAATAAGTGTTTACAACATGATTACAACAAGAGTCTTGGTGCTTTGCTAAGTCAAATGAAAGTGGTGAGAATAAAGCATTTGTTAAACTTGGATAGGTTACTGGTATAATGCTTCAGTAGAATTAGCTAAAAAGCCAAAACCAACGCAAAAGTTCGAAGTTACTGCTGCAGGGGGGAGAAAAAAAACTGCGCTGCTTTGGTTTTGCATAAGAAGTGCATTCGTATGCAAATTTTCAAGCTATGCAATTTGTAAGCAAAATGCAAAAGTTTTCTGTGTTGCGCGGTACAAATGGTGCCAACAAAAAGCGCTGCACCGTGAAAGTGTGAGTGCTGCTTAACTGAAGAAGAAAAAATAGAATTTAGAACTCTGCGTATTATGCACCTTTTTTGTATTGAAGTTCCCCAACTCTTCTTACTTTGATTTGCATTGCGTTGCACAAATGCACTATTTTATGGTGTGCACTTTCTCACTTTTGTTACGCCCTTTTTTTGCACATTTTGTTGGATATTGTAAAAGTTATATTATGCGTCTTTTATGCGGTTGACCTACTAGCAAACAAACTGTGTAACAGCAAAGTGGCACAACAGCAGTTACGTGGGAAGTTTGCTGTAAATAACAAATATGCGAATACTAGACACAAGTGCTCAACTTGAGAGTTCAAATTAATGCAACAATTAATGCAATGATTCTGTGAGATAATTAATTATGCAATTTACATTGAGAAAATAATTTGATTGTTTATAAGAAAGATGTATTTAATGTAGAGATGTATTAGAATTAGAGTCAAAACTATAATGTTTCAATAAAAATTTGTAAATATTTCATCAGGCTGAATCTTAATTTCGATCCGGTTAACGCAGTAATTTTACTATTCTTAATATCAACTACATGAAAACTATTTTTTTAGTGCTTATTTTGTTAAAATATATTTACAAAGAATTATGATTTTTGACTATTTCCAAGCCAAGACCTTACAGGGGAACTAAAGTCAGTCAGCAACACGACTTCTATACAACCGCTTTTATATAGACACAGTCAAAAAGCAACAGTTTTTCAAGCGCTGCTTCCTTTCATTTGCTTTTGTCTAAATAAGAGTTAAGGAGTCTTTTTGTTCTTTTCTTATTTTTGTGTTTCTCAGTATTCTTTCTTTTTGTATCCTGCAAGGAAATGTAATAAAATCATTTCATGTTGTACACATTCTAAGCACACATACAAACATTTTTTTTTTCTTTGTATTCACGCGTTGCTTATATTGTGCGTGTAGGCGTCGAAAATTGCTTTTGATTTCTGGTGTGTTAAAAATAAATTAAATACAAGCGAGTTGTAACACAATCAAAGCATCAAAGGCTTCAAGTCAAGTTGCTGCTTTTATTCTTTCCCTTTCTTTTCTTTTCATTTGTTATTTGTTTTTTTTTCGTTTTCTTTTGAATGCTTTATTAATTTTCTTATAATGAAAAAATTGTTTCATACTTGAAAAGTTTGCAAAAGTATGGAAATGAAAACATTAAGCTTTTGCGGTTGTTCACACAACATGACGTATGAGTGACTTTAATGAAATAATGAAAATTTACTTAAAAGAAAGAAGTTTTCATTTTGATTTTATTTAAATAACAAATTTGAATTACATCTTTTCACTGAAAAAATATCTTATTTTCTTTATAACAGCTGGCTTGGCTCACTGAGTTTTGCATAAGCCATTCCTACTTTTTAAACTTCACTTATCGCTTCAAAACCAAAGCAGCAAAACCACAGTAAACCACTTTTTTTTTTCATACAACTTTAATTTGCCATTAGCAGTCTGTGCAGTTTCTTGCTGTTTTTTGCACCCTTCTTGAAAGTTTCTTGCACTGCTTTCTTCACGCTTTAAGTTGTAATTTTTGCTTAATTTTCAATGTGGCACTTTCGCGTAAAAGCGCAATTTTCACAGCGACTTAGCTGTTTTTTTTTTTCCTAATTTATGCAAAGTCGTTAAAAGCAGCAATAAACGCACAAAAAGCTTCTTTCGGGATTACACCTTGGCATTAGCTGCGGGCATTGACGAAGGCGCCCTTAGCGGAGATCCAAGCGATCAAATGTAAATGAAAAAATAAGAAAACCCAAAAAAATAAAGCTCACAGCTCAACTTAAATATTGGTGGCGGCGACGAGCAGTTAACAAGTGTTCAACGTAAATCTTAAGCTTTAGCTATGGGATTTTTTTTATCTCTTTGTAGTTGCGTAGTGTTTTTAGTTGTCACTCTGTAAGTCAGTTTTGTATTGAGTTTTGGGATATATTTGGTGGAATAAAATATTTGGCGGATTGCAAATCTACGCAGATATTAGAGATAAGTGTTTGTGCCGCATTTTAACAGCAACATTTTGTAGTTAAGAAGTGTTGTTGATTTTAAGTGTTCACTTATAATTTTTGAATGACTTTGAAGCGTTAATAATGTAGAATAATAAGTTGTATTTGATATGAAATATTTGTGCCTAAATAGCTTCAAAGAAAAAAAAATTTATTAATCTTAAAACTCAATGAAAATTATTCCACATTTGTAAGGCGTTTTCATACCCTACACACAGGATATATTTTCATCAGACAATCCATTTTAAATGCACATACAGATATAGAAGAAAATAGTCTAGATAAACGTCATCATTTGAGTAAATTTACCTAATTTTCTGTTAATCGAAACTAAAAATTTTACTTCCATTTTCCCACATTTCAACTTACACGCCACAGTAAAATTTTCCCTTACACTTTTGCCCAATTATTAAATCAAAAGCATAAATTTCAATAGGACTTAAAAATTGTCAGCTTCGTGTCTTCATTAAATTAATAAACTTCATTTTATATATTTAAATACCAAAGTTAATTGAGCAAACGATGCCGGAAATTAATTGAAATACCAAAGTAATTAAAACATTAGCAACAACAAAAGCCATAAGTAACAATTTGCAATATCATCATCATCACCAACAACTCGTGAAGCCTAGTACTTTGATGGAATCAAAAAAAAAAAAAAAAAATACAGCAATGTCTACACAAAAAACCGAAATTATTTTCTTCATTAACAGTAGGGGAACATTTAATTTTACGCTTTATTTATTTAAAGTATTATAGGAATTTTCAATAAATTTTCAGCTCCACGCAGCGAAAGATGTCAAGGAAGCTCATTATGCAAAATTAAAGTTATGCGGTAGTGGTAAGAATTCGAAATTCAAAAAAAAATGTAATATTACAAAATTGAGAGGCGTGGAAAATATTTATTCTAGAGAATTGAGGTAAATTAAATAGCAGTGAAATTTTCTTTAAAATATATTTTCATTATATTTATTTCACATCTCATTAATAAGGTGCCTTTCATCTTTAATATTTCTATATGGATAATATGCCTTCATGTCGAAATTCATCGAACTTCTTGGCCCAAGCCTGTTCAAATTATTTGTAGCATTCAGTAAAAAGTTTTAATGTGTTTTATTAGTATAATAGGTTCCATGCCCCTTTTTTAAAATTTGTTCAATTTTCGTCCAAAGTTTTTATAAATAAGTTTCGATATTCGTATGAAATCCGTAATCAAACTTCCTCATGAAAGCAGAGAAGCTGACGGTTATAGCTGAAACGGCTCAAGTAGTGACGCTGCTAGAGAACACGCTAAATTTTTTATTTGTCACGCCCCCTTCAAATACGTTACAACCAAAATGTCAAACAACAGATTGGATAAAAAGTTGCTCATACGTCATGTTAAATCAAATATACTTAATGTTTCAAGGTCAGCCATTTATTTACATGTATTTACATAAGTAAATTTATAAAATTCAGTAAGTGAAATTAATTATTTAATAAACTTCATAGCGACAGCTTTTTAAGCAAATTATTATGTCTACTAAAATTTTAATGAAGTAAGAGTTAGATTTCAATACTTTTATTATAATAAAGAGAAAAAACGTTAAAACCTTAAACAGCATAAATTTCGTTACAATTACTTTAAAATGATTCCTCAAATTAACCGCAAGTTCAAGAAGTTTTAAAAACATACTTTCAATATTTTTTCAAAGGCCAACATTTCTTCAAATTAAAATAAATCAATGTGCAATTTTCTTTTTCCAAGAAAAGAATTTGATTTTATAAGTCATTGTGTCTCGTTTAAATAGATATACAATAAACTTAAATTTCAGTCATGCTTGAAGAACATCACCAATATAATATTTTGTCATGAAATACTACTTAAGAGCTCCGCCTCTTCCATTAAATAAACATTTTTTTTTTTTAACATCAAATTGAAATTCAGCTGTCATAAAAAACAAAAACAAACACAGACAGACAGAAATTGAGACAAACACAACGCTTCTCTGTTGTCTGTCTCTTAAAAACTATAATCTTAGCTGTGAGCTTTCAAGCATCACTGACTACCCAGTCCATAAACGCTGCTTACTTGTCACAAGCAATGATACCCATCCATAGAAATTCTCCCATGTAGTGTACCTTCCTTGAAACATCAAGCTGCTGTTTTACTATCCCACAGGTAGCGTTATTTTTGAGTCGAATTTTTTTTTCTTCGTTTTCTGTATTTTCTACAATTCATTCATTGTTTTTGCTTATACATCCTGTTTGTATACGCATATTATTACGTATATATTGTCTCCATTTCATTATTCATGACAATCGAGACAGCACCAGTAGATATCAAGAAAGAAAAAAAAGGAACCAACTGTGTCAGACTGCCACTTGAATAGACAAACGAATAGCGGCAGTGGGCAGTGATGCGACACATGAGGGTGGCATGAGTTAATAAAAAATTGTCTGGTAATATAAAGCTTCCAAAAATAAAGGAAAAGCCGGTAAAAATAGCAAAATACGTAAAACAACAAAACTAATATCTTAAGAAAACATAATATTAGATGAATTTAGTAGCAGCATGGGACGTTTGTAGCAAATATGTGTGGTGTGGTGCAAAATTCCAGGGGATGGTACATTGTCTAATGCAGTCGCTTTTCAATGAAATATCAGTTTTAGAAAGAATAAACAAAGTGAAAATATCATAAAATGAATGAATTATATTAAAATTCAATATGGTTGCGTATAGTGGAATTGCTGCAGCAAGAAGTATTATTAGAAAGTTTATTATATTTCATGCTTGTTGAACAATTTATTTATAAAAAATATCAATATTAGAGAAAACAATTTTTTTTTCAATTGCTAGTAAACCAAGTTTTGCGTCTAATTTTACGAATTGAATTTTTTAACATTTTTTATCAATATTGCACAAAATAGTTTTAAGTCAACTTAGACACAAATGACCAAATAACAAGCAGCTCCCAAAAATTACCCAAAGTTACCAAAAATTCAAAAATAAATGAAGAATTAAGTTGCAAACTTATTAAAGGCTTGCAAGGTATTGGTAATTTTTTTATTTTATTTTAATGGAATCCGTTATGAAAAAAGCAATTTTGTAAGAAAATCCAAGGCAAAACGTAGAAAATGCAACAGAGGCAGCAGAAAGTAGGATAACTGGTTTCACTTTTGTGGTATGAGACTTTTTTTTTCCCCAAGGTTGGCAATACTAAGAGTTAGTGGGTGTTCTTCTGAACGCTATCAGAATACGAGGATCTCTTTAGAATTAACCACAGTTTCACAATAAAGGTCAAACATCTTAGAAAATGGAGCTCTTTAAGAAATAATTTCTACAAAGCTGGATGTATGCTATTGCTTGTGTCATAGGTGAAATAGTATGTTTTTTAAGCAAAAAACCTCTCAAATTTGTCAAGATTTTAGTATATTTTTGTGTTTTGTTTTGTGATCCAATAAGTGTAACTAAATTTTCAAGCAGTGTACATTCGAAAAAAGAAAATAGTTTGATATAATTCAAAAATATGTGAAATGATAGTTATGACGTTAGCCCGAGTTTAAAAAAAAAATACTTTAAAATTTTTTTTGAGCTTGAAATAAGCATTAATTTTTGTAAATAAATCTAGCAGCAGCATAATCCAGCATTCAAAATCTTAAGAAGCAGTGATAGTTATTAAAGAATTAAATTTCGCAACAATATTTTGGTTGTTCGAAATAATAAATTCCTTAGCATTCCGATATTTCCGGTGATGACTGCTCACTCAAATTCCATTAAATATCTAAAAGCAATCTGCATGAATTACGCAATTATGTTTTATTTAACAAATGCCATTAAACTACTCAGCCTTGATTTCAAATGATTCGGCCAAAGGCGCGGCTTTAATTTAATTTTAACGCTAAACAAATGGCAATGCAAATTTACAAATCTAAACATTTGCACACATTTGCATTAATTAAAATTTCAAATTTTACAAATTAAACAATTGTGTGATTTGCTAATAATAAAATTGATAGCATATTCTTTGGAGCGTGTGTTGGTAACACTGCACTGCAAAGAAAAACTTACAGAGCGCTTAGCTTACTTCATTTGGAAACTTTAGCGCAGAGAATAAAATTCGGCTAAATTCAGATTTCAAAAGTTTCAAAAAACTGATTTTTTTTCTTTTGTCGCAATGTCAAATGGCAAATAATTTTAATAAAATTCAAATATACTCAAAAAATAAAACTATAATACTCTCACAACGAATTGCTGAAGTTTCTTACAATTTGCTCGGCCTATGTTATTAAAAAAAGTCAACTTTTCTTTTTTGTAGAGTAGTGTTACTCAACATTTCACGAAAAAAAAACAGTAGCAGTCAACTACACTAATTTACATATTGTTTTGTAATTCATTGCTTTCACAAAACACACACACAATCAAGCACATCCTAGCAAATACTCAGCCGCACACAAAATTCGTTTTCATAGAAACAGAGCGCGACACTTGTCTGCCAACATGTAAAATTAAGTGCAGACACTTATTTTCAATTGCGAATAGATTAACAACAAATATGTAAATGTAACAGCAACAACAGCAGCTACAAATCAAAGAAAAAAAAAAAATTATTGCAAAATGGAATGCAACGCCTGTGGCTATGCAATGAAATATCGTTTATTATTAAAACGCATAGTTTATTTTTTGAATTGAAAATCAATTAAAATAAGCAAACAGTCAATACTACATATTAAGTGGCATTTATACACAAACACACACACACGTACATTTAGCATTTATACACACACACACACAAATGCAACATTGCAACGTGCAGCCTGCATGCACATCTGTGTGAGAAATCCTATTGCTAAATTGTAATCAAAGGATTACACTTACAGTGCTCAGCGCCTGTAAATATGCAACACATTTTTGTTATTGTACAAGTTTACCATTTAGAAATTGGCAACACCGACAGTTGCTGATAAAATGTGATTTTATTTTAATTTTAATGTAGCTGCCAGCAAGACAAAAAAAAAACTACGGATTTAAATAAAACCGACGAAATTGCAACAATGCTGACAACAACTGCCTACAAAAACAAAAAGTAGCAACAGTTACACTGCCAACAATATGATGGTGCATGCTTGTGTAGGCTTATGCCGTAAGCTGCAACAATAATGGCAAAAAACTACAACAACTATAAATAATTGTGTGTAAAAGCGCGAAAATCTCAAATGAAAATAAACATTCACACTTTTGTTGCACATTTAATTTAGAGTGGCTGTTATTTGATATAAAATAGTAGCTGATACGTAAAAAATTATTGCCTGTTTTGATTGCAATATTGAATTTTAATATTTAAACTTAAATTTTGCAAGACATTTTATTTTGACCGAATGTTACAATAAAACAGAGAATGCGAATTAAAACTCCATTTTTTGCGTTAGAAACATGGAACAATCTGATATAGTACATTTTTGAAAATTAATTTTTGGCTAGCACATCTTAATGTGATTCAGATTTAAATTTAAACTAAGTGACTCAACGGCACTCGATATTGATTGTGCACTTTAAAAGAGTCCTTGAAAGCAGACAAAAACTTAATTTTTTAGGTACTTAACCTCAAATATTTCAGAACTCTGATATGATGGGTCAATTTTGAAGCCAAATTCAGACTCAGCGCAAAAATTTACTTCGGAAAACGAACTTTAAAAAATGTATTACCCGAATTTAACTCATTTAAGCTTGAATTTTGGTCTGTTTTCGAGGGTTTTTTTATTTTTCTATTACTCTGGCCTCTGGTAAAAAACACTGGAACATCAGAACTAGCCAGAATCTCTTCGTCTGTTTTTGGACTACAATGTTCAAGAATATTAAACTAACAAAAAAAAAATAAAAATATTTTTCGAGTTTATATCACTTAACCCAAATTTCCGCTGTTTTTTCGCTGTTTTCTGGGAGTTTTTCGATGCTACTAAGATACTGGGCCATTGTATAGCAAAACAACCATCACCATCGTGCTAGACAGATCACAAAATATAAGAATTAATGCCAGCAGCCCGTACTTCATGCAGTGTTGTCTTTTGGGAAGAGTTATAATCACTCGCAAATAAAATTAATGAAATGAATTTATAAATCGGACATCTAAATATCAATATTTTTTAATAACATTTAATTTTTTTATACATAACACCAACTACTTTTCATATAAGCAACATAGAAATCGGAAGCTCGATTTTTGTTTGTCACCCTAATGTATATTCGAGCCATAATCTTCTTAGTAATATTCTGCGATAAAGTAAGCCGAAAATTCAGCATTTTTACTAAGGAACCTTTTCCCATTTTAAGCGTCTTGCCAAGTGCTGCCTTATTTGCATATACAACAAAAATGTGAGCTAAGTACTTAAATGGGATCAATTATTACACCCGTGAATAAAAATGATTTTTTAGGATGATTAAAAAATTCAAAAATAAAATAAACGGTCCATCTCAATGAAATACAGCTTTAAAGGTGTTCTTTTTTTTATAAAAACATCATTCCCACTTTTAAGCACGTGAATGTTAAGACGATAAACTGAAAAGGAATATAAGTAGTGTAGTGTAGATTTTATAATCTCATAACTTTCGTTTCTTAGCTTTTCTCTATGCTATTTTCCATACATTTTTTTCAAGAAAAAAATCCTAAGATTCTGAGAAAACTTCAATTCTGATAAACAAAATCGTTTTATGTGCACACACATAATACATTTAGTAAAGCATACATTTCGTGTCTCTGATTTTCAACTTTATATACTGATTGAGAGATTTCTTCATAATTTTTTTCTAAATTTGTTTATCAACCCAGCGGCAAATACGTTTCACAAAACATCGATGAATAGCAGGATAGCCGCTTTGTAGGCAGCTTGCCTAAATCTCTATAAACAATGTGTAGCAAGGGAAGGGCAGATTGCCTTAAAATATCGCTTGCTAAGTGCCTGTATAGTTTGCCAAGTCGCCTACATCTCCACATACAAAGTATGCAGCCAACAAGCAAGACCTCTTACATCTTCATATACAAATGAGACAGCAAACAGACAGGCTGTCTACAACTCCATATACAATGCAGGCAGCCAACAAGCAGACTGCCTACAACTTCATATACAAAGCAGCAACACAAAGGGTATAGCTTTTCATAAATGAAAAATCAGAGTAAGTACTTCATCTATTTGCCAATGGGAATATTTGTATAAGAGATATAAATTTTTCAAAACTTAAGTTTTTTTTTTTGGAATGCTCATAACTTCGCGAATGATCATGAGCAAATTGCATTTTTTTTTGTTTCAGAATTTTAATTGTAAACGAGAAAATGGTTTATTAAAATCCAGCTAAAAATGTTTTTCTTCAATTACTTAAAACTAAAAAAGACAAGAACCAGCAAACCAAAAATTTTTTAATTATTTTTCGAAACATCTTTTTAATTTATCTAGCGGAGTGACATTTTTTTTAAAAAAATTTAGAATATATCAACTTTTAGAGAGGTCACAAATACGATGGTATTTAGTAGTATGCCTTAGTTCCACGGCTTTTTGCTACGTTAAACTTAAACAAACTACCAAAGTTTCTTAAGCAATATTGTCAAAAAACCTGAGGGAAGTTTAAAACAGAGTACTTGCTGAAGCCTCATTTAATAATTTTTATTGAATAAAATCAAGAAATTTCGCAATAGTTCTGCGTTTGGAAAATTTTTAAAATAAAATTCAATAAACCTAAATTTTTGAAAAACCCAAGAGACTATAATGTGCACGTGAACACCTATACCTTAACATTCCCAAAACAGAAAATAAAAATTATATTACAAATAATATTGACAGCAATTTTTACCAAATATATGCTGATAACAGAAAGTATAAGAAAAAACATTTAATAATAAAATCAGCGAGCATCAAAGCATAAAAATCACTCAAGTGCAACATAAGAGCTTTAGCCAATTTTTGGTGGTTACAACCACCACCAGCATACAGCGTAAGAAATTGGCAAAAAAAAAGAAGTTTTTTAGCAACAACAAATAATAAAGCACAGCGCATGCAACAGTCTATGTATAGAGGTAGCAAAAATTATGATGTGGCTTTTTCTTTTGTCTGCTAAAAATGTAAAAAGGGGAAGTAGGTAGTCCCCCTTTTAATGCTTCAAGTATTGTGCTGTGGTATAAACAAACAACCCTTATAATACACGCAGCAACAGCATCAGTATTTTCAACGATATGACAACAATTTATCTACTTTAGCATAAATAATAAAAAAAAAAAAATTGCAGGTTTTTTGTTGCAGAGAGTTTTGTTTTGATGGCAGTTTTACTGCAAAATTAGTTGCTTCAAGATTTCGCCTTTGACTTAAGATTTTTGACTTTGTTATTAGGGGATGGATGTACAATGCACATATTGTGTTATGTTGTAACAACACATAGGGGTGCCAAATGTTTACTTCAAGTGCAATAAAAGAACAATACGTGAGGAATAACTTGAAGATAAGCGCAAAACTCCAAGGGGGGCGTTTGGCAAAGTTTTATGATCTCAAGTTTTTTTGGTATTAAAAAATTTATTTTTCCTCGTAGTGCTTTGTGAGTGATTTTTAAGATATGCAATTTTTGTAGTCACATTACATGAAGAGCGCATAAACAGGTCTTCTGGTCTTTCTTACTATAACTTTTGTAGCTGATTTCGAAACAAACAAAAGTCGACAAAACATAAGTTATGTTGTCATTATGAAATTAATTTTCTAGATATTGCGAAAAACCAAGAAAAAAATTTTAATATTTATTCAAATTTATTGTATTTTGAATGTCAAAAATCAAAAACTCAAATGTCATACTATCGCTGGAGCCTTTGTGTGACGTTATATTAAGAAGAATGTACTTTTCAAATGCGGGTATTTTGAACTAAAAACTTTAAACACAATCTTACCGACTCATGCAAGGTCAATAAATATATTTTTTTCTTTAGATAAAATACTAGCAGTAACTGCGGCGCTGTCCGCGTACTCCCCATTGTACAATCCCGCCTACATTTTATGGAGTCCTGATACTGCCGAACATTGGGTCCTTTACAATTTGGTATTTATAAGTACCAAGAATAGCATTTTAAGTGTATTTGTTGTAAGGGAGGAGCCACGCCTCATTGTTCAATTTCCATCCATATATCAAATTTTACAACTGCATCTTACATAGATGCCTATATCTTAACAGCGATTAAAGTGTTTTTGTTGTATCAGGTGTGCCACGCCCGGTGTTTTAACTCGTCCATATTTCGTTAGAAAGTTATCGAAAGCAATATACATTCTAGAACCAAATTTCAACAATAAGATGTGGCGTTTCTACATTTTAAGAGATGTTTAAATAGACAATTTACTTCCCAGCACCAAATTTCAAAGCTCCTGCTACCATAGGTGCCAATATATAGCATTTTAAGTGTTTTTTCCACGCCTTGTCGTCTGATCCCATCCACCCGTCCACATTTTGTGAGGTGTACAACAATATACATCCTTCCAATGAATTTGAAAACTCCTGCAATCATCGTTGCTAAGATAAAGCGTTTTCAAAGGTTTTTTGCATGGAAGTTGCCACGCCCCTTACTTTTTATCAAAACTAAACAAAATCTTTATTGGATAGTGTAGCTTTTTATCAATAAAACAATTTTTAAAATCTGTTCAGTAGTTTCAGAGTTTACCCTCAACAAACAAACAAACTTTACCACTGTACACATTAGTATTTATAGCGTTATATTCACATTGTTTTGCAGAAGACATAAATCAATTCAATACGATTTGTTAAAATTTATATTTAACATTTATTACCTTATTATCAGCAATCGGTTTGTCTGATTTACCCAATAATAAAACATGGCTAATATATCTACGTACATCAAGAAATAAGTTCCACAGCAGTAGAACGATTGTAAATAAAGCGCGTTTATCCTGTCCACTTGATAACGCGCAGCTTATCAAATGTGTTACAGTGCTATAAAAGCAAAGCGTTCGCTTATAAAATTATAAGTGGGCTAGCTACAGTACAACAATGTGGACGAATCAAATACTGGTCGGTTTATTGCTGGTGGGAGCAGTTTTCTGCTATCCAGAATCGCGAATCGTAAATGGATCTGATACTACTCTTGAAACTTATCCATGGATGGTATGTCATACAATTTACCAATATAATACATGATTTTAAATGAAAATTTCTCTAAAGGTTTCACTACGTGGTCCAACTGGTTCTCATTCATGTGGTGCTAGCATAATTGCTGAAAACTGGATTCTAACTGCAGCTCATTGTGTTGATGGTCGTACTGCTAGTCAGCTTAGCATACAATATGCCAGCACTGTAATCAGCTCAAAAGGTCCTAATGTTGTAGGCGTTAAACGTATTATTAGCCACGAGGACTACGCTCCAGCGAGGTCATATGCCAATGATATTGCGTTGATTGAATTGCAAGGCAAATTAGTTTTCAATGGTAAAACAATCGCTGCGGTGCAATTACCAGAGCCATTCTTTGAAATTGATCAGACTCAAAATGGAGCACCAGGTGTCTTGGCTGGTTGGGGCTTAGATCAGGTATAACAAATTTATATTTTCATAAGCAGCTACTCTGTGGGGATAAGCGACTTGCAAAAGTTTTCATCGCAGTTGTATTTCCATACCTTGGTAAAATTTTATTTTAATTTCTTTATAGACTGGTGGAACAATTCAAACCACTTTGCAAGCCGTTGATTTGAAAATATATTCTGATGCTGAGTGTAACCAACGTCATAATGGTGCAACAACCGGCGATCATATATGTGGCGGCGTTGATGATGGTGGTAAGGGACAGTGCAGCGGTGATTCTGGTGGCCCATTAATGCTTAATGGCAAAGTGCAACTAGGCATTGTTTCGTGGAGTCGGAAGCCCTGCACTGTGGCTCCCTACCCAGGAGTTTTTTGCAAGGTGTCCCACTACATAAGCTGGATCAAGAAACAAATTTCCTAAATATGTGATTTAAGCATATATGAATTTTTTGTGGAACGGCGCATTTAATGTTTGCTCACTTGAAAATTATCCATAAAAAATCTGGGATTTCCCCGTTTATATAATCACAAAGCTGAAGAAATAAAACATGATGCAAACAACTTTATTTTTTTGCCTTATCGCTAGCCATAAATTTAAAAATCAGGGAATTTTAGTGTGGATAATTTCATAGTAAAATTGATTTAAAATATAAATTAGAAAAATATTTATGAACACGTGCTTATCAGCAAAATATCTTATAGATTTTGATCGAAGTACAATGATTTTGTTCCGTCATACGAGTAAGCACAAGTGCGGATGCAGACAATCAGTTGTGGACATGAAATTTAGAAAGTGAACAAATTCGACTTTTCCCATCGAAATGACATTATAGAATTCGATCTAAAGAGGTTCAAAAACTCCCTGGTTGGTGGCGTCAAAACTTATTTTTGACCATTTCCCAGCGATTTGTGTAGTATGTTTTTGACATTAACTTTAAAACACGAAAACTTAGAAAAATCAAATTATTTACTCAAATTTTGCTTTCAATTTTGCGCCGCTACAATTCAGGCAAAAAGTTAAAAAAACACAATGTCCTTTTTTCTTAAAGTTGGCAACATAGAAATGAAGCTACTGAAATAAATTAATATAAGCTTTTGCTTATTCAACAGGGCTCAACATTCTTCTGTTCTCCAACAGAAAAAATTCGTTATTTTTACTCTTAATTCCATATATGTACTCGTATACAGCTGTTGACAACTAATTGGAAACGAAATCATTCGTTGTGTTATTGGTAGTTTTTCTCATTTATTTTTTTTTGTGTACCAGAAAATTTATATATAATATAAATGTGGAACATATAAGCTTAAAATAAAGAACATAATTGGACTTAAATTCATAACATAAATAAGTCATATGAGAGATTTTCTGCTCAAATCTCAGATTTGACTGAGTCAACTAATTAGAAACAAAAAAAAAAAACCTTCCAAAAATAAAAGAAAAACTTAATAAAATATTCCAGAAATGATATTGTGATATTGTCATTGCTTGTAAGAACACTTTTTTGCCGAATATCCTTAATCATGAAAAGTGGCCAATTGTTGGTCTTCGAAAGACAGCCTGAGGCATGAGGCGATAGAAGGGCAGCTAAAATGCTCGAAAAAGATGGTATCTAATGCAGTTGATCATTTTGATAAGTATGATATAGTAAAAAATGTTCCTCTTAAAAAGAGACCTCGTAAGACTTTTGGCTACAAGGATCGCCAGATTGTGCTCAAAGCTAAAATTGATCCTCGTAAGACTACTGCAGACTTTTGACGCGAAATAATTGATGAATACGATGCAAAAATATTCAAACGCTCGTCGATTGATTGAGGCTGGACTACATTTACGAATTTCTCGCAAGAATACATTGGTGACAGTTAAGCAGAGGAAAATCTGCATAAAGTTCGCTAAGACACATGCCGGCTTTCCGCTTATTAAACGGAAGTATGTGGTATGGAGCAACAAAACGAAGATCAACCACCTTGACCTAGATTATGGAAGATATGTTAAACGTCCAAAAAAGGCATACTTCCGCCAACCAGCATGCGTCTTTGCGAATTGTATGCGGCTTTCTTTGCGTAACTGTCACCAATGGGTTCTTGCGTGCTCAAATTTTGTTACTTAAATCTTCAGCACCTTTTTTTTTGACGGTTGATAATATTCAAATTAAAAACGGATTATTATTTCCAAAGCCCATACGATTTTCTTATAAAATTTCTTGTTCAAAAATATTAGTGAAATCCCTATAATTACACTAGTCAACAGTGGTTTTGTTGCCCTGGATGTCTCTGCGGATTTCTATAGTTTCAAGCTCACAGCTTACGAATATATTCATGAAAGTGCTGGATTGGCTCTAGTTTTTATGATATTGAGGTATTTATCTTTCATATATAAAATTCTCGTGTCACAGTGTTTGTTACCGAACACCTCCGAAACGGCTTGACTGATTTTTATGAAATTTTGTGTGTATATTTGGTAGGTCTGAGAATAGCTCGTAGGCTACAAAAATTTTATTTAGGGAACATATTTAGGGTGGCCGTCATACAAAAATATTTTTAAGATAGCATTTTCACAAAGACCACTTCATCGATTCACATGGAATTTACACCCCGTGTCTTTTATATTTAGAGACATAGTTGAGTCTATAAAACTTTTATTTAGTGTGCATATTTAGGGTGGCCCTCATACAAAAATATTTTTAAAGTAGCATTTTTATGACGACAGGTTAATCGATTCACATGGAACTTACACCACATATCTCTTATAATATAAACGAGACGTGGTGTAAATTCCATGTGAAACGATGTAGTGGTCTTTGTGAAAATGCTCTTTTAAAAATAATTTTGTATGAGGGCCACCCTTAATATGCACCCTAAATAAATTTTTTATAGCCTGCAAGCTATTCTCAAACCTACCAAATATACACACAAAATTTCATAAAAATCAGTCCAGCCGTTTCGGAGAAGTTCGGTAACAAACACTGTGACACGAGATTTTTATATATGAGAGATAAATACCTATTTATCATAAGAACTAGAGCCAATCCAGCACTTTCATGAATATATTCATAAACTGTGAGCTTGATACTATAGAAATCCGCAGAAACATCCAGGGCAACAAAAAAAAAAGTTAATTTTGTTGAGTAGTGTTATCAATTTCCTATAATTATTCATTATTTATTGCAATATTTTCTTAACGTTCTTAATCGTTCTTTTATATATCGACTGATGGAAAAAACTTCCAACATTTGAGCTTCAAACTTCATAGAACGTCATTTTCTTTTAATTTTCCTACACAAAAATTTTCACGAAAAATCATTGCATTCACAATCAAACGTTTGATGTTATAAAATTGAATAAAAAATTTAACTTTGAATGCTCAGTAATCAAAAACAAAATTATTTTCATCATACCTACTGTTTTATTATAAAATGTTCAGTCAATTTCGTATATTTCGCAATTTTCAACAAATACTGCATCCAGAGCTCTCTGGCAATGAGCTTCAAGCACTGTTTTTTTGTTGGAGGCTGATGCTATTATCTTTTCTTCACTCATTCATTCATTTATTCATTCATATTAGAAAGTTTCTCACGTTGTCACTGCAACATTTCCCTAGTGTGTCATGAAAACATCTGCCGTTGTTCGTAACTTATGCTATGAGTAGGTACGCATAAAAGCTGCATACAGCATAATAGCCGTTTTGCTGTTGCTGCTTCGGTGACATGTTGCAGTCACAAAATAATAAAAGCCCATAAAATTGCGCATTTTTGTGTGGGGGAATGGGGGGTGTTGGATTACTGCTGCATAAATATAGATAAATACT
This sequence comes from Tricholauxania praeusta, assembly GCA_949775025.1. Taxonomy (NCBI): domain Eukaryota; kingdom Metazoa; phylum Arthropoda; class Insecta; order Diptera; family Lauxaniidae; genus Tricholauxania; species Tricholauxania praeusta. The sequence continues at coordinate 159,356,679 of OX459029.1, forward strand.
AAAATAATAAACATTTATCGTTCCAGCTTGCTTTGGCGCATATATTTTTTTATTTGATATTTTGACTTTTTTTATTACATTTATTACTGTTCCGGCAATTTTCAAAAAGAAACGTAAGTAGCAATGATAAGTCATTTGGCATTTGATTTGTATGCAAGCTGCGTTGCAACTGCTGTAGACAGTTGGTTAGAACATTAAGCTTCCATATGTTGCCATACTTGGGTCATGATATACTAAAGATTTGGTTGCAGTGAATAAGTAAAAAAAGTTAAGGGAAAATAAATAATTTAACAAAATTAAAAAGTGCACATTTTTATTAAGCCTGAAATAGAGGCCATTTGAGAGATACAATTTGCGACAAATATTGCAATCTGCATTACAATAAATCCTATAACTTTGTGTGCCTGGTAAAGGTCTATCATATTTCTGGTTCTAACAAGACAACGTGATACGCCATACTGCGTTCTCTCTAATGGACACATTGCGTTGAAAGTTCTCGTGACATGTGATGTTGAAAAACGGCTGACCAAGAAGATCTCCGAATTTACCTCCGCCGCATGTCTTTTTGTGGAAATTTTCGATGAGAAAAGCTTATGCCAACATGCCAAAGATTATAAAAGATCCATTTGAACGAGACATATTTTTCCATTTTGGTTTACTTGGGCAATTTTTCAAAACGACTTTAATATTTATATAAATAATAATATTTAAGAAATATACAGTAATTAAAAAAACAAATTTAATGTTTATATTTATCAAATTAATTAGTGAGACAAATTTTAACAAAGAAAATAGGAAGGAGTATAAATTTTTCTTAAAAGAACATAAAACTTGTCTTTTTGCTGTTAAAACATTTTTCCTGTTAGAGGCGTGGTATCGCCCACTAAAAAAATATATTTTTACTTAAGTTTCAGTCTATCTACACACCAAATTTCATCAAAATCGGTGTATCGACACAGCCGTGTTACCGTTTTTTCCCATTTGGGTCGATGCCACGCCCCCTTTAAATAATAATCTTTCTTAGGATTCAATCTTTAAGCAAAAATTAGCAAAATTTCATCAACATCGGTCCATTAGTTTAGCCGTGGAAACGTTTTTTCCCGTTAGGGGCGTGGCACCGCCTGCTATTAAAAAAAGGTATACATGTGCCTCCTTCTTTTCACAACCTTTCCAACAAAAAAAAAATGTATGCGATTATGTTGTGTTATGGCTGTAAAAAAGTGGCTTAACCGTTTTCAACTGCCTATTTATTACACTTATATTTGCGAACATGACCAACTTTAAACAGCTCCAAAAAATTTAAATTTAATTTTTTTTTTGCACTCGCTTTTTTTTTGAAATTATGTACATGAAACTCTGTTCGTGCAAAAATTTCTGACTCACATTGCTGCTGTTATCAATTTCGAAATGAGAACATATGATGTTTTTCTATGTTATATGTGACTTTTGTAAATTAAAATTGTACAGTTAATAGAGATTGGTTTGATATTTTTGCATTGTTTTTAGCTAATTGACGTTGGAAGAGAGATTTTTCGGAAAGACTATCAGCATGTGTCCCCTCTCTTACACACTTAAATATTAAGGCAAAATACTATTCAACATAACAAAAAAAAGGAAACTGCATTTATGCAAGTATGCAGTTGGTTTGCTCAATGTGATAAATGAATTCTGATGTAAATTGTTTAAATTAACAAAATTTGAATATTTTCCTTAGATAATATCAGAAAGTAACGCTTTTATAATAACATTTAAGTTTGCTGTTATGGTTGGCTTTATTTATCCATAAAAAGATGTGTGAATCATTCGCAACTTTGCGTGACTTATGCGCCACTCTTTTTTGGATTTTCATTTACATAATACATTTTTATTGAAGTATATTTATTATTAATTTATGAATGTGTTTTGCAAATTTTAATATTTTACTATTTGCAAAACACTTCTAAACATTTTCGCATTAAAATTATTTGTACTACAGGTAAAATTTACTTTACCTTTACTTTCGTACTCGTAACATTCAAAAAACACAAAAAGGCGTTAAACATAAAAATTAATGTTTACTTTATTGTTGAATGCTATTGAAAATTTTTAATGGCTACAACGTGTGTGCTTTTGTGCATGCGTGCGTGCTCATAGAAGTATGCCCTAAAAAATCTCTACTACACATACACACGTACACACATGTGCTTTTGTGTGCACAAAGCTTGAGTAGAGTGAAAAAAGAGAGAAACATAAAATTCAGCATGCAATTCGTGTGTGATTTCTAGTTAAGCCAGTGATTTGGATTTTATTTCTGTTTCGACAAACAAAATATTATTTCCACTAGGTGCGCCCATATAAAAAACACACACAGTCACAGGTGTTTGTGTGTGTAGGCATAACAATGTATGTATGTGAAATAGAAAGCGGAAACGGAAGTATGTTGAAATTGTATAACAAATAACACTTAGACGCGCATATTCGCACATGTATCGCGTGCGCGTATTTCTGCCTATGATTTGGCGTTTTCCTCGCCAGAGCGCGCTTTCTTAAAGAATTTTGGCTAAGCCATTGATGATGGCAAAGTTTTAGTTCTTGTTATTAATATTATTTGGAAATTATGTAGAAACGTTACAATTTAGTTGGTGTTGGGAAAACTGTACAAAGTATTTTCCAAAAAAATTAAGAAATGAGTGCAGTGCTCAAAGAACGTACAGCTGTTGACAGCTAATTGGAAACCAAATTATTCGATGTGTTATTGGTAGTTTTTCTCATTTATTTTTGTATGTGTACCAAACAATTTATACATTATATAAATGTGGGACGTATAAGCTTAATAAAAAGAACATAATTGAATTTAAATTCGAAGCATAAAAAAATTTTATGAGAGATTTTCTGCTCTAACCTCAAATTTGACTTCTAGGTACAAGGATTGCCAGATTGTGCGCAAGGCAAAATTGGATCCTCGTAAGACTATTGCAGACATTCAACGCAAAACAATTAATCAGTACGATGCACAAATATCCAAACGAACTGTCTTACGTCGATTGATTGTGGCTGGACTCCATGGAAGAATTTCAGGCAAGGATTAATTCGTGACAGTTAAGAAGAGGAAAAGCCGTATACGATTCGCTAAGACGCATGTCGGTTGTCCGTCCAAGCAATGAAACAAGCCACGAAAATATCACAATATCGTTTCTTGAAAATTTTATCAAGTTTTTTTTATATTTCTTGCAAATTATTTTTCTGTTTCCAATTAGTTGACTCAGTCAAATTTGAGGTAAGAGCAAAAAATCTCTTATTTAACTTGTTTATGCTATGAATTTTAATTCAATTATGTTCTTTGTTTTAAGCTTATATGTTCTACATTTATATTATGTATAAATTTTTTGGTACACATAGAAAGATAAAAGAGAAACACTACTAATAACACATCGAAAGATTTGGTTTCCAATTAGTTGACTCAGTCGAATTTGAGGTTAGAGCAGAAAATCTCTCACTAAACTTTTTTATGCTATGAATTTAAATTCAATTATGTTCTATTTATTAAGCTTATACGTCCTTTATTTATATTATGTATAATTTTCTGGTGCACATAATAAAATAAATGAGAAAAACTACCAATAGCATACCGAATGATTACGTTTCCAATTAGTTGTCAACAGCTGTGAGTATAAAAATTTCCCCAACAAAATATTTCATGCATGTGAATTATTAATTCAATTCCAAGTATTTTATGGAATATCCCACATACATTTATATATATTAAATTTGAAAATTTTGCGTTAACGTTGATTTTCTGTGGCGTGGAAAATTTTTATTTGCGCACAAACGTGTTTCATACGAACGTGTTTCGCAATTTTAATGATCACGATCAACAGCCATAGCAATTTTGAAGCATTTCTGAAGTACTCACTGCCACAACAGTCACAGTTTGCTGCCGCCATAGGCTTACGTTTTGAGTTTCACACAAAAAATTTGTTCTTCCATTTGTAATTGCTATTGTTATGGGGGATTTTGCTTATTTGTATTTGTATTTTGATTTTAACTCAATTTTTGTTTTTAATGGCAACACAAGCCGTTGTATGCGCACACCTTTATTAAGATAAGTATACAGAAAAAAAACAGCATGCATGCTTACCTTTTGCAGAGAAAAAAAAAAAAAAAACCATAGCAAATATAAGTTTACGACTTTTCCTGCTGCTTAAGATTTTTATGTTGCTTGAAAGTGGATTTGCGCACAAATTGCTTTGATTTTATGTGCGTGATTTTATGACGCATTTTTGCATGGTTATGCATAATAATTGAAAGCGCACATAGTATGATATCCTTTAGCAGTATATGTGAGAAAAAAGTGCCTACTGTGTCCTTCCTTACTAAGCCGTTTTGTGCTTTTTAAGGAATGATAAAAGTAAAACAGCTGCGCTACGCATTAAATGAGGCGTATGAGTAATATTAATTTCGTAGTACATAAAAATTTTGCTTTAAAAAAACCGTCGTTGTTAAGCATTAAAACATTTGCTCATTACAAAAAATAATTAACATTTACAGCTCATTGCATGCTATGAATATTTCCGTCATTGGGTCAGTAGCACACAAATTCATTGCATACTTTACTGCGTATGCAGTATGAAACGTACGATTTCAGTTAAGTAAATCAAATGCACAAACGCAAAGAGCTTTTCAGTAAAAACAACAAAATGAGCTTGAGGCTGAAAAAGCATGGTGCTATAATGCGAAAAAATGTCCACAAAATGATCATAATTTCAGTTCAATTCCCATACATAAACAAAACATGATATTGATATTTCAGAGCATTCGATAACATGAAAATTTTATGAAGTTGCAATCCGTCATAAAGCCTTGAAGCAGCACAATCGACAGCAATAGTAAAAAGTAGTAGTACTAAGCAACTGCTTTTAGCGCTCAAATTGCATGCGATTTGAATTAAAAACTTCTAATAGTTGTTTCCGGCTTTTGGCTGAAAGCAGAACAAATCGCATTCTTTTTTTCTCATTCATTTTCAATTTCATATTTAAGCCTTTGTACTCAACATACTTTTAGGCACTCTAATTGGCTAACCCGCTGAGGCATAAGCTTGAAGCGTGCTGAGTATTTGTGAGTCAGAGTTAGACTGGTTACTTTTTCATCGTATAAATTGGATTTACGATTTCGTTTCAGGACTCGTACGCAAGGGATAACAACTACAGTTGAAATTCGTTCAAAAGTTCATTATAAAAAAATTTTCTAATATGACAAAATGCATTTATATGAATCTACTAAGCTTAGATAAAAAAAGGGCCTTTTGATTGTAAAAAATTCAGACCAGAATTATTTAACTTTAAAAATAAAGAAATGAAGTAGCTCATGAAATAAAATATCAAAGTCATATTTTTTTAAATAAATCGTTTAAGTTTTTTGTGTACAAAGTTTATTGAAAAATTGTCACTTAAATGCAATTTGAAAATATAAAGCACAATTTAAAACTTTTTTCTCTTTTTAATATCAGACAGAAAACTACAATTCTCATATTAAGTGCAAAGTTAAACCATTTGCCCTCTATAACAACAGACAATTTTTTATTTTTATTTTTTTTTTGTGGATATGTTGGTGTGTGGTTTTATCTACGTGCCGCATACTTTCATTTGTCACTAAAGCAAATAAAACTTAGCTAACTGAGTGTGCGGCAGAAACGGAAACAGAAAAACACTACTACTAGGAGTACCATATATGCGAACAATTTTTTTTTTATTTGAAAACTATTTCGATTTAGTGGAAAAAATTGTTATGGAATATGTTTTTAAAAGTTTAGTGAGAAAACAAAAAAAGTAAAGTAAAAAAGTAAAAAAAAAATGTGTTCAACTTTGTCATATGAAAGATAATAATAATATTTAAAAACTTTTTAGAATTTTTTAAATTTACAATTTTTGTAACATGGACTAAGATTTTTAAGCAAAGAAAGAATATTATCCAATTTTTTTCCTATTTCGTCTCCGCGCAAATATATTTCTTATCCTTTTGTTGATAACAAAATCTCCTTAAATTCCAAATTTGAATTAATAGCATTGAGTAAGAGCAACGTGACTAAAGTGCTAATTTTTTGAGTACAGTGCTACGCATTGTATTGCGTTTTTCCAAGCGCAGGTAAATGTGCTCCCTTGTACTACTTTTTAAAACTTAAAAATTGTTACACGAATGATCTTAGCTTTTGTTAATAAAGTCTCCAATACTTTCAGCATTTGTTTTGTACTTTAAATTTTAGTTTTTTTTTTTAATTAATCATCAAATCTTTTTTTATGAAAAATGTCTCAGATTTTCCGTATCTCTCTTGTACTTCTTTTTAGTTTGGTTTGTACTGCTTTTGGTTTCAACATAGTTGAGTTACTTGAAACTTGAATGATAAAATATACGAGTTCATCATACGTCATGTTGAGCGCTGGAAATTACTTAACCCTTTGAGGGCCATAAGCTTTTGAAATGCGATCCAATGAAATCAAAGCATGAGTATGTTCTATTGGGCTGTTACTAAGCGAAAAATATGCGAAAGTTATAAAATAAGATTTTAGATTTCGAGAAATTTTATGGGACATATGTGGCCCTATGAGCCTGCAGGGAGTCCAATTTATTTGAAAATTATTTTCTAATGTTACATGTATAATTAGTATCTTATATCAAAGTAAAATAAGCCATTATAATCCACTTTTAATTCGAATTAACATGAAGGAAGTCCAATTTATTTGAACATATTTGAAAATTATTTTCTATTGTTGCATGAATAACTAATATCTTATTTCAATCTAAAAATAAACCATTATAGTTCACTTTTATGCCGAATTAAAGTTAAAAATATTCAAAAGTAGACATTTCTGCTTGCTTTTGTAACATAATTAAAATGATTTCGTGTTAAGCCTTTTTTTGAAGAATATTTTTGTTTTTGGGACACATGTGTTCCTTGGTCCTCAAAGGGTTAAAGGACTTAAGACTTATGTAGATGCTAGATATTATTTTAAATCAGACCTTGAAACTTTTATACTTTTATTCAAAAAGTTTTCAAAATAAAAGTTTCTTAAAACTTTTTTGTTATAAAAGTTTTTATAAACTTTCTTCAAAAACTTTTATAGAATAAAAGTTTTTCCAAAAAACTTTTTCAAAAAGTTTATACATAAAAGTTTTTTCAAAAAACTTTTATGAAAAACTTTTTCATAAGAGTTTTTCTGAAAAACTTTTAAAAAAAACTTTTATTAATAAAAGTTTTTTATAAAAGTTTTTTTTGACTTTTATTAATAAAAGTTTTTTTTAAAAGTTTTTTTTAACTTATATTTTTAACAGTCACATGCAAAGAGTTTTTTTTGACTTTTATTTTTCAAAAGGCGAAAATAAAAGTTTTTTTTGTATGAAAGAACGAGGAAAATCCAAAAATAATATCTTGGATTACTAGCAAAAAATTTCAAAGGAGAAAACTTAGGATTATTGATAATAAAGTCCAAAGGAAAATACTTAAGATGTTTCTGAAAAGAAAGAAATTTCTGATAATTATGCACTTATAATATTTAGAAAAATTGTGCTTAACGCATCAATGGGAAAAGGCCGAAAATGGATTTTGGGAGTACAGGGGAGGTTCCTGACCCTCCAAAAAGGTGTTTTGGACCCATTTTTCGAAAAAAATTTTATTGCACGAATCGATGGGAAAAGGCCGAAAATGGATTTTGGAAGTGACAAGTGAGATCCCCGACCCTCCTAAATGGGATTTTTGGACTCGTTTTTCGAAAAAAATTTTATTGCACGAATCGATGGGAAAAGGCCGAAAATGGATTTTGGAAGTGACAAGTGAGGTCCCCGACCCTCCTAAATGGGATTTTTGGACCCATTTTTCGAAAAAAATTTTATTGCACGAATCGATGGGAAAAGGCCGAAAATGGATTTTTGAAGTGACAAGTGGGGTCCCCGACCCTCCTAAATGGGATTTTTGGACCCATTTTTCGAAAAAAATTTTATTGCACGAATCGATGGGAAAAGGCCGAAAATGTATTTTGGAAGTGACAAGTGAAGTCCCCGACCCTCCTAAGTGGGATTTTGGGACCCATTTTTCGAAAAAAATTTTATTGCACGAATCGATGGGAAAAGGCCGAAAATGGATTTTGGAAGTGACAAGTGAGGTCCCCGATCCTCCTAAATAGGATTTTTGGACCCATTTTTCGAAAAAAATTTTATTGCACGAATCGATGGGAAAAGGCCGAAAATGGATTTTGGAAGTGACAAGTGAGGTCCCCGACCCTCCTAAATGGGATTTTTGGACCCATTTTTCGAAAAAAATTTTATTGCACGAATCGATGGAAAAAGGCCGAAAATGGATTTTGGAAGTGACAAGTGAGGTCCCCGACCCTCCTAAATGGGATTTTTGGACCCATTTTTCGAAAAAAATTTTATTGCACGAATCGATGGGAAAAGGCCGAAAATGGATTTTGGAAGTGACAAGTGAGGTCCCCGACTCTCCTAAATGGGTTTTTTGGACCTATTTTTGGGAAAAAATTTAAGTGCAATAGTAAAATTTTTTTCCAAAAATAGGTTCAAAAAACCTATTTAGGAGGGTCGGGGACCTCACTTGTCACTTCCAAAATCCATTTTCGAACTTTTCTCATTGATTCGTGTAACCAAATTTTTTTCGAAAAATGGGTCCAAAAATCCCATTTAGGAGGGCCGGGGACCCCACTTGTCACTTCCAAAATCCATTTTCGGCCTTTTCCCATCGATTCGTGCAATAAAATTTTTTTCGAAAAATGGGTCCAAAAATCCCATTTAGGAGGGTCGGGGACCTCACTTGTCACTTCCAAAATCCATTTTCGGCCTTTTCCCATCGATTCGTGCAATAAAATTTTTTTCGAAAAATGGGTCCAAAATCCCATTTAGGAGGGTCGGGGACCTCACTTGTCACTTCCAAAATCCATTTTCGGCCTTTTCCCATCGATTCGTGCAATAAAATTTTTTTCGAAAAATGGGTCCAAAACACCTTTTTGGAGGGTCAGGAACCTCCCCTGTACTCCCAAAATCCATTTTCGGCCTTTTCCCATTGATGCGTTAAGCACAATTTTTCTAAATATTATAAGTGCATAATTATCAGAAATTTATTTCTTTTCAGAAACATCTTAGTATTTTCCTTTGGACTTTATTATCAATAATCCTAAGTTTTCTCCTTTGAAATTTTTTGCTTAGTAATCCAAGATATTATTTTTGTTTTTTCCTCGTTCTTTCATACAAAAAAAACTTTTATTTTCGCATTTTGAAAAATAAAAGTCAAAAAAAACTCTTTGCATGTGACTGTTAAAAATATAAGTTAAAAAAAACTTTTAAAAAAAACTTTTATTAATAAAAGTCAAAAAAAACTTTTAAAAAAAACTTTTATTAATAAAAGTTTTTTTTAAAAGTTTTTTTCGACTTTTTGAAATAAAAGTTAAAAAAAACTTTTACTTTTATTTTCGGATATAAAAGTTTTAAGGAAACTTTTACTTTTATTTCACAAAAATAAAAGTTTAAAGTTTACTTTTACCTAAAAAAAAACTTTTATAAAAGTTTATTTCAAGCTCTGTTTTAAATACGTCAAATGCAAGACAAACTTAAAAATTAACGAAATTTGCAAAAATTCAAAAAATGAAATTTCCATTACAATTTTCACTTATACTTATTGATAACTTTAATTTAATTTTAAAAAAACACAAACATTTTCAAATTAAAATTTATGAACTAATTTATGGCACATATTAGCATTTATAAAGCACGCACTCATTTACATTTGCACACAAACAAATACAAAGAAAAACCATACTCATTTGGCTGTGGTAGAAATTTTGTTTAACTTCATTTGCATAATTCTTAGCATACTTTTCAGCAATGAGTGCGCCAAAAATTTCACAAACTGACGCAAATACTAAAAAAAAACACACACACACAAATGTAGGTAGTTATAAATTAAATATGTGTGCCATACAAACCCAAATACTCAAACATACATTAACGCACACATGCATAAATACATGCTCATATGTATGTATGTATGTACTTAAGCAAAAACGTGATTTATTTGACAAGTTTTTTGTTTTGTAAAATTTTAAATTAATTTACAAAAAGAGTCATGGAAAAAGGGGGGGGGGGGCAAACTTCCTTGAAACTTTACCCCAAGCCTACTGCACACATGTCAAGAAACAACAGTTTTGGCATACATTATATATTAGCATTCGCCGAAAAAATGTATGTATGTATGCTAAAGTGTTTGCATACCAGCGTTTTCGTTGTGCTCACCTTGAAATTTACTCGAAGAAAACTGAGAAAAAGTGGGTTATGTATTTACTCAATAAGCAAAAGTTTTTGACAAGTTCGCTGAAAACTTGGTGCTGTTTTATATTTTTCAATTTTCTCATAAAATTTTAATGAAGTGGGTGGGTTAGTAGGGTTATGAAATGGTGTATTTCTTGCTGCTGGTGCTGCTGTTAATTTATTAATTAGTTGCGTTTTCGCGTATGTATGTATGTGTGTGTGTGATGTCGTCATCGGCACACATTTTAACGCATAGTTGATTTTAATTCAGTTATTTGCGTAACTTAAATAGGTCGTCGTCTTTTTACTTTTTCACAGGACCCGTATAATGAAAGTGGTGCTGTAGTTAATTTGTGAAAAACAGCAGGCTGTCTGTTTTTATGGCGGAAAGTTTTTATAACTTTATTTTTTTTTTTGTATACTAAGCTAATTACTTATAATGAAAATTTATGTTCGTTGGTTGGAAATTATGTGGCACAATTTAAATTTTAAGAAATTTTTAAAAAAATAAAAGTTTTTTAAGTTTTTACTCGTTGGGTATTGGGAATGTTGAGTTACTGCACGCTACTATTACTTAGTTTATGTTTTCCTTTGTAATGCACAAAAGGTGGCATTACATGTTCCTCAAACAAAATAAAAACTAAATAGAAAGTAGTACTAAAGTGTGAACAAGTTTATGCACAGTGATGTTTTCCTGAAGCTTGGGAAGTGTTGCAACTCGCATATATGTTGGCAAGTAAAACTCCCATGAAGTGCCAAAAACAATAAGTTTTTATTTTTGCTCCAGTAAGCTATTTAGCGATTGAAGAATCTACTATTGATTAAAATTTTTTCGTTTTTTAATTTTTTCAATCATTTTCAACTTTTTTCGACATTTTCCCTCTAACTCAACTATACTGTGTTTTCTTGAAAAATGTTCAACCCTTCCCAACTGCATTCGTCTTATGCAAACTTTTCAACTTCTTGAACGATTATCTATTTTATTAAGTTTTCTCAATTTTTTCAACATAGTCAACCTCATTCAACTTTTCCCTACTTATTCAAGATCTTTTGATTCATTTCGACCTTTTCAATATTTTTTGATTTTTTAAATCTCTATAACTTTTTCTCTCGTATTTATTTATTTATTTTCAACTTTTCGTCGTCTTCTCCAATTTTCTTCAACGTTGAACTTTATTCGATCCCTTTCAAGTGCTTTAATCTTATGCAAACTTTCGACTTTTACAACCATTATCAACTTTTTCCAACTTTTTCAATTTTTCCAAATTATTCAGCCTCATTCAATTTTCTATACTTATTAAACTTTTACCTTTCTTCAACTTTTTCCACATTTTTTGACTTCTTAATCTTATCCCTCTTACAAACCTGTTAGGTTTTCAAAAAATTCCAACTTCATTCGACCCTTTTCAACTGTTTCCGGCTTCGGCAGCCTCCTTTAACTTTTGCATTATTATTGTCAGTTTAACAAATTTTTTCAACTTTATTTACTTTCTTCGACCTTATCTTCCTTATTCAATTTTTTCAATCTCTTTCAACTATTTCCGATATATTCCACTTTTCTTCGACTTCATTTACCTCTATCAATTTTATTCAACCATTTCCATGTTTTTCATTTATTCAACTTTTACGATTTATTCAAGCTTCCTCAACTTTCATCAATGTTTTTCAACATTATTTGATTCATTCAAGCTTCTTCGATATTATCCCTTGTGCAGCTTTTTTCAATGTTCTAACTTTTTAGAATTTTTTTAACTTGATTCAACTTAGTTCTACATCTTCAAAAGATTTCAACTGATTTCGACTTTCTTAAGCTTTGTAACCTCCTTTTATCTATTTCCTTCTTCAATTGTTTCTCACTTTCTTCGATTAATTCAACTTTTTCCAAATTTTTTCCAATTTTTTTTTTATTTTTTTCAACCTTTTTTAACCTTATTCTGCACCACCACCTTTTCATCATTTTCAACATATCAGGATTTATTGTGCTCATTCACTTTTTCCACGTTCTTTACCTATTTCAACTTCTTCCCTCTGTATTTTCTCTACCTTTTCAAAAAATTTCAAACTTTATTGATCTTCAACGTTTTTCAACAATTACTTATCAAAGGTTTTTTACTTATTTTGATTTTTTTTTCAACTAAATCAGCCAAATTCAACCTACTATGACTTAAACAATTTTTTTTCGACTTTCAAACTTGTTCACCTATGAACTATATTATTCGATATTTTTTTTTAACTACATATATACGGCTTTTCAATATTTTTTGATCTTTTCAACTTTTTTTCAACTTTATTTGATTAATTCATTTTATTCGACTTCTTAAAATTATTTCCATTTTGAAAATTATTTTATCGAATTTACAGTCAATTGCAGTAACCGATATTCATGTGAAATTTCACAAATCGGTTTATGCTTTTATAAACAAACATGACAAAAATAACAAATGGAACAATTTAACCTGGTAATTTGTGACATATAATGTACACCGATTTGTAAAATTTCACATGAATATCGGTTACTGAAATTGACTGTAAATTCGATTAAATGATTTTCTATTAATTAATAATATTCAGTTGACTAAAAACAAATCAAAATTTATGTTTCCATTTTATTCAATATTTTTCAACTTTTCTCAAGAATATCAAGCCATTTACACTTTTTCGAATTTTTCAACGTTGATCAATTTTTTTGATTTGTTCAACCTTTCTAAGCTTTTTTTTCCAACTTTATTTGACTTATTCAACAATCTTCAAATAATTTATTATTTCATTTTTTATTATTTTTCGGCTCTCCTCATCTCGTTTGCCTATTCGACTTATTCAAGTTTTTCCAATTCTTTTCCATTATTCTCAACTTTTTTCGTTTTGTTTGAATTTTCATAATTTGTATCACAGTGTGGAATTTCCCATGCATTTTTTTTTAATGACTATCAAAGTGATTGGGACATCTTTTCTTAAAACAAAGTTTGAAAACTTAAAATAATCGACTTTATTCAAAAAAACCTACATATATGTTGGCAGCGGAAGAATAAAGCGAAAACGAATAAGTGTTTCCTGATCCGGGTCTCCAATAAAATTCTCAAATTTCTTCGCAAGAGCCAATACTTCACAGCGAAAGTTACATTTTATTCATAAGTATTTCACACTAACTTATAAGTATCTTAATTGCATTATACATTTGAATATCGTAGAAGATAATTTTATTCATTCAAAATTTTTGCACTTTTGTTATGCGTCAGCAGTAACTCAAAGCTTAAACAGAATATCCACGTGCTTCAGATACTGCATACCATATATTCTATTGTGTAGACAGATTGTCAATTGCCAGTTCTCAATATACTTTTTGTATTTCCATGAACACACCTTGAAATTATTACAGTTTTTATTATGAATACGAGTAGTTACGAATATCATTCACTTACTTACATATATTCTATTTGCTTAAACGGTCTGTTTAGCTTAATAAATTATAGCATGTGCATGAACAGCAGCATACATATATCAGAGACAAGAAAAGATGATGAGTTAATAATCTATGTCAACAGCTGTATGTTAATTGTAATGCTAAGCAATTTGCGTTTTTCTATTTAAATTAAAGATAATCTGTCAAAATGAGCTGCAAAAAGGGGAAAATGTGTTTTAAAAATATTTTTAATAAGTGTACCGTACATGCATATTTAGTTAAAACAATTTCAAGAATTTTTCTGTATGTTAATAATTTATTAGTTTGTTTCTTAAAAAAAATTTTTATGTTAAAAATTTGCACAATTTGATGCAACATACTTTTGGCAAATAATAATGCAATATTCTTATTAAAAAAAATCTAATAACTCGTAAGTCATACTGAGATATCGAATTTTTGCGGCTTATCATCATGAGATTTCCAATGACACTATATTTTATATTAAATTCATTATATTTACTATTTATTTTATAAATTAACCAAAAGAAAGATTTATGAATAAGACGCTGTAAGCTTGAATTAATTCATTATATTTGCTATATTGGTTAGTGTTGGAAAATCTCCAGAGCTGCCACATTTTAATATAAAATTTACACAAAATAAAAAATTAAATACTTAAGTTAACTGCACACCAACACACAGCACATTCGCTCTATTCGAGTGTGACATTTTAAGACGTTTCTCACATATATCTGTATGTTCGTTGTGCTATCTAAGCCTTTTAATTTAATTTCCATATTTTCTGCATTGCAAAAATTAAATTAACACTCAAGTGTCAACGGAGACGATCAACAAATATTTTAGCGCAGCTCCAACTGAAGAAAATAAACAAAACCTACAAGATCGATCAAGTAAATAAGGCACACAATATAGTCGACCGACATAATACTGGCGAATACAAAAGAAATTATAAAATAAGATCAAGAATATGTGTAATTTTCATAGCAAAATGTGACAAAAAGTAAAATGTGCAAAGTAGTTGAGCGCTCAATTTAGAATTTCAATATCATTACCAAGGTGACAGTATAGCGAACGGGATGTGCTTTAAAGAAAACGCTACTTAAAATCGAAAAAAGTACACGAATACATAGAAATAAAAGTACAAAAATTACAAAATAAATCTTTTCACAAAAATGACCACACCAAAAGATGTTGATGCAGCTTCTTTGGAGCAACAAGAAAAATTGTTGCTGCGTCGACCTAACGATCCCGCAGCGAATGATAAAGACAACGACGCATCGACAGCGACGTCACAACGCACTCAGGTCGTAACGCTAAGTCATAAGTCACGTTCGTGTTCTGCCAAAACAAAACGTTTTCTCAAAGGTCGTCTACAGATACTCAATTGGATCGGTGATTATAATACTGAATGGGGTATTAACGATCTCATTGCGGGCATCACACTCGGTCTCACTATCATACCGGAATCGATTGCTTGCGCATTGCTGGCCGGTTTGTCGGCGCGTTATGGGCTCTGCTCAGCGTTTATTGGTTCATTTGTGTATCTATTTTTTGGTTCCATCAATAAGGTCATCATTGGTCCGACCAGCTTAGTCGCTTTGGTCACAGTGCAATTTACGATGGGCAAACCAATTGAGTTTGCTTTCCTGCTTACGTTGCTCAGCGGTATCGTGCAATTGATAATGGGCAGTTTGCGAATGGGTGAGTAGTGGGGGTATAGTATGGAAATAAATTTAAAAAAAAAATAAAATATGCAGCATATTAAGAGCAAAAAAAAAAACGTGAGTGTCATTTAAATTGAAAAAAAAGAAAAAAAACTATCAACGCTATCCAATTATAGCTTGTGCGCTTAGTTGGCTTAAAGCAAATCTTATGTTTACTTGAATGTAAAGTCCGAATATTCACTTTTATAAATATGTTTAAAAGATATATGTGAAGATTTTCGAGTTAATTCAGAGTAACTGATTTCAAGTGACTTCAGCGACTTCAAGTGACTTGAACGACTTCAAGTGTCTTCAATGACTTCAAGTGACTTAGCGACTTCAAAGTGATTTGAGGTGAATTCAATGCAATCACAACTCTTTCAATCATGATTCTAATCAAAAATGTGATGTCACCAGAATAATTGCATTCTTTTGTGATAGAAAAGGCTGCAAACTTACCGCATTGAAGTATACTGGTGACTTCATTTTTAAATAGCTGCACTCTGAATTCAAAATTTCTCATGAGTTAAAATTGAAAATGAATGCACTCATTCACAGCTCTGGTCACTATTTGGTTTTTAAGTATGTTTTAAGTTAGTAAAGTCAAAACGACAACAATTTTTTTGCCAAATTACCTCATCATACAACCATTTTAAATGATTTTCTTTTACAATTTCAGGTTTCATCTTCGAGTTCATTTCGATGCCCGTAATTAAAGCCTTTTCTTCGGCAACTGCTGTGCTAGTGATAGAATCCCAAATAAAAGTCCTCCTCGGCATCAAATATTTGGTAGCTGGAATAATTGAGTCAATAACGACATTAACATCGCGCCTGCATGAAGCCAACATGGGTGACTTGATAATGGGCATATGTGCAATTGTATTTCTTATTGCCTTCGATCATTTGGAAAAATTGGCACACCATCCAAAGGTGCATCACACATTAAAAATTTGCTGTCGTTACTTATCCTTTTCACGCAATACGCTTATTGTGCTCATTACAGCCATTATCTCGTTTATTTGGCTACGCGACAGCGGCTCAGTACCTTATGCGCTGAATAAAAATGCACTTACTGGACTACCAAATTTTACATTTCCTGATTTAACCGTAGTGACGCCAGAGCGTACGTATAGCTTTTGGGATGTGCTGGTTGAATTAAATGTTGGCATTTTTGTGGTACCAGTTATTGGTATCTTAACCAATATATCAATTGGAAAGTTGAGTAAGTAATTTAGTGACTTAGATTTTGTTCTAAAATATAAACTCTAAGAAAATAAAAGAATTTTTTATATTTTGTAGCTCCCAAAGGTCTAGTCGACACAAATCAAGAGTTGCTCACCGTTGGTCTTTGTAATGTTATGGGCTCTTGTGTGCAGTCAATGCCGGTTTCGGGTGCTTTTTCACGCTATGCTATAAGCACAGCATGTGGCTTGAGAACGCCAATGGCAAATCTATACTCTGGTGAGTTGAAGCATAAATGTTGGTACAATATTTTCTATACATTTTTATTAAAAATTAAGAGCAAATATCCAAATAAACAAAAGAGCTCCTATAATTCTCATGTAAAAGACTATCGGACTTTGGCCAGTATCATCTTCGAAAAAACGGGTACTCATCATTTACTTCAATATGCAATTTTCTAGGGCCATTTAAAAAGTCTTATGTGATTTTTATGTCGCATGTGATTTTTCAACCATTTGAACGAACATAGTATCTCTTTCGAATTTTTAGCAGAGTTCGGAAATATTCATTCATGATCGCTCACGAATATCAGCGTGTACATTTTTTTGCTGAATCTATCATATTCGATCGCACACATGAACTGTTGGAAATTTTTTTTGTCATCTATCATGAACGAGTAGAAGCCAACAATTTTTCAATCAATCATATATGATAGATATCATAAATGATAGATTGAACATGTACAAATTTTCTGACGCTCACATATTGTATAAAAAAAGTTTGTGATACACGCGTGGAATATTTTGGTAAGTTTTTAAAAACATGGGGAAAGGTCGAAAATTGTTTTTGAACATCATTTAGGGTGGTCCCGGGCCGTGGAAGGACCGTTTTTGACCCATTTTCGGAAACAATTTTTTTTTTTTTTGTAATTAATGGGGAAAGGTCGAAAATGAATCTCGGATATCATTTAGGGTGGCTCCGGACCGTGGAAGGACCGTTTTTGACCAATTTTCGGAAAAAATTTTTTTCTGTATTTAATGGGGAAAGGTCGAAAATGAATTATGGACATCATTTAAGGTGGCTCTGGACCTTGAAAGTACCGTTTTTGACCAATTTTCGGCAAAAATTTGTTTTCTGTTATTAATAGGGAAAGGTCGAAAATGCATTTTGTACATCATTTAGGGTGGTTCTAGAGCCTGGAACTGCTTTCCAGGCAATTTTAAATCGTATGCGACCTTTTAATCTTATGTGAGTTATTAATCATCTGTGATTTTTAAAATGTATGTGATTTCTAAAGCAATGAAACTTCCTTATCGCATGCAACTTTTTAAGCGTATGTAACTTGTTGTCTTATTTTGAAGCAAAAGTAATCAAATAAGATATATGTACTTGATGATCCAAATTTTCAGTACAAAGTTATATATCAA
The DNA here is from genome assembly GCA_949775025.1 of Tricholauxania praeusta. Lineage (NCBI taxonomy): Eukaryota > Metazoa > Arthropoda > Insecta > Diptera > Lauxaniidae > Tricholauxania > Tricholauxania praeusta. The sequence goes on from OX459029.1 coordinate 159,374,696, forward strand.
AATAATATTATTATAATAAAAGAGCTAAGCTACTACAGCTATTAAGCTTCTTAGCTATTAAGCTATTTTTTCATCTACCCACACAATAACATAAAATCTTTATATTCCAGGCATCATTGTGTTGCTGGCGCTTAGTTTTCTAAGCCCCTATTTTAACTACATACCCGAGGCAACTCTAGCTGCCATACTGATGTGTTCCATTGCCACATTGTTGGATTTTAAGCTACCGATACGCTTATGGCGTGAGTCTAAACGAGATTTCATTATTTGGTTGCTTTGTTTTGTCACCTGCATACTCTGTGGTGTTGAAGTTGGACTCATAGTGAGCATTATTGTTACGGTGCTGCATTTGCTGTTTCTATGGGCACGCCCCGATATTGTGGTGAAAATTGAAGAGGTGAGTTTTAAGTGTTATTCCAACACAAAAAATAATAATTCACCTTTCCACAGATTGATCAAATGCAATATATATCGGTGACGCCCGGAAATGGCATCTATTTCCCGGCTATCAATCATTTGCGTGAAAAAGTGCTGAAAGCGTGCGTGCATGCTGAATTTAAGATTCCTGTCATTATAAATAGTCAAAAAATTACTGGACTTGATTATACCGCAGCGCAAGGGATCTCTAAGCTCTCTGGCGATTTATGTCAAAAGGATGCACCCAACAGTGCGCTGCTCGTATTGCATCATATGCGCAGTGATTTGCAGAAGCTGATTGACAGAACGGATAATTTGGTATTTTGCGATTGTGATGAGAAAATACGAGAATTCCTAACGCAGGAGTCACTGCGCAATGGTTACATTAATCTTAAAGCGCACATCAGAGCGTCCATCGATTTGGGCTATAAAATTGATGTAGATTAATGAATGCAGCCATGTTGACATTTTAATAGTTTTATTTTAAGTGAAACGTAATTGAGGCACAAAAACAAAATGTAAAAATATAGAAAGATAGTGAGATAAGATAAAAAATCGTTTAAAAAATTAAATTTTCGACGTTTAGTTTCAATTCCATTGAAATTGTTTCAAAAAATTGTAGGTTGCCACCTAATCACATAAATTGAACATTCCGAGGCAAACTATGCTTGTACTTTAAAACGTTCCCATAATGAAAAGCCCACTTAGTGATAAAAGAAAATTATCCTCAAGATCGCTATTTAACATCGCTATTAACACGCTTCGTTGACAGCATCAGTTGTTTTATTTTCATTTCCTTGATGATGCTATCGCTGTTGTTGTCGTCTTTGCGTCACTCCATTATGGTGGCACGCAATGTCGGTACGTCAATGCAAGCGGAAGTCATAAAAAAAGCTGACGCGTAAAATTAAATAAAAAGCCACAAGGAGACAGAGTAAGACAGAATGCGGCCAACTTTGATAGTCAGGACGGCTTAAGTTCGGGCGCTCGTAGCGGAACATTTTATATTTATTTCATTTGCCATCAAAGCAAGCGGCACAAATTTATAATTTGTGAAATAAAATATTGCTGGATAGACTGCTTCCGATTTTTGTATGTTAATGGTCATGCTTCAAAAAATATTAAGGATATTTTTTGGCATTTATTATTCATTTTATTATTTTGTAATTAATTTTATTAATTATAAAAAAAATCAAGTAATATTCTGATTCAATAATCTGTAACTATTATTGGTTTCTAGCAGGATGAGAGAAAACATTTTCTTTATAGTTTTGTGTCTATAAAATTAATTTGTAAGTTGCTTTTTTTGTTGAATTGAATATTAAACACATCATTTTGACTGCGAACAGCTTGTTTTTCCGTATCTCTGGAACTTTTGCTTAGTAATGCTAATTTTCATTATTATTCCATATTAATAACAAATTTTATATTTTTCATGTGCACTTACTAACATTGAATTTTACAAAACATTAAAATATGATATTTTCCAAATAATTTTGTTGCTCTATTTAGTAGAAAACATTTTTTTTTCTATTCTATGCAATTTGCTTCCGCTGGTTTATATTACCATGTAAACAATAAATTTGCGCAAGGGTCAAATTTTATGTAACACGATATTTTTATTATAATGTAGGTGTATTATTGCAAGCATTTATGGTACGCATAATATTTAAATTTTATTACGCTCACATTTTCAAGTAACAATTTTCATGTACGCAATTTTTTTAATGATTTCCTTTATATTATGTTTATTTACATTTTGCGGGCGAATGTGTGTGAGGATGAGTATACAGCAGACCGGGTCGAAATTTAGATTCATCCCGACACAGACTCAAAAGTTAGAAGAATCCTTAAAAACGACATCTTCGTCATTTTTTTCACATTTTTTATGTGGAAAAATCGTATTTTGGGACTAAATATCTATGACAGAAAAAAAAAAAATTTAAAATTTTTCAACATCAAATTTTTTGCAAGAACGCAATCTCTATTTTTCAAACAAGTTCAGGTATCCATTCAGTGAAGAAATAAAAGTTGTGAGCAAAAAACACGTTTTTTTTTTAGCCAAGAAGGACCTTCAGGAGAATCAAAATAATTATGCATATTTCGTTTTTAAAGGTCCTTCTAACTTTTGAGTCGATGTCTGGCTGACTTTATTTTGCTTCATAAAAATCGAACCGGTCTAGTGTTCGGTTTACTTTTGGTAAGACCTTAAAACTTTTATACTTTTATTCAAAGAATCATTAAAGTAAAAGTTTCTAGAATATTTTTTTTTTGTGTTTTTAAAATCATAATGATTTTTATAACATAAATAGTTTTTAAAGTTTCATTTTTTTAAAAAAAAAAAAAAAAAACTTTTATAAAATTCATATAATCAGGGACCCAAAATAACTATTATTTGCTTTTTGTCATTGAAAAAATTGCCAAATTTTAAGGATTATTTTTAAAAATTATTTTTTAATTATTGTGCACAAGAAATATTTTATTAGTTGTCAATAACTATTATTTTTCAATGGATTCTTTTTTTTTCGTTGAGTCATAACTATTATGAATAAGAAATTGTTTTTCCACTGTCAATAACTATGAATTTGGAAAAAATATTTTTTTACGTTGTTTTGAAAAAAAAAGCGTTCAAGAGTTTCCCATTTTTGTGGATTTTTTTGCACCAATCGATGGGGAGGTGGTTTTTATGACATCACCAGAGGTGGCCATCGATTCACAATGGTGTCCGATTTGGCTAAATTTTTGAAATTTTTATTCAACCAATTGAAGGAAAGAGGTCGAAAATGGATCTAAGCCATCACAAAAAGTGGTTCCGAGTTCCAAAAATGCCTGATTATGCTCCATTTTCGAAGATTTTTTATGCACCAATTGTTGAAAAGAGGTCGAAATAGATTTTGGACATCACCAGAAATAAAACCTAGACCCAAAAGGCCCGATTTTGGTCCGATTTTGAGAATTTTGCTACGCACCAATCGATGGATAGAGGTCGAAACTGGACTTTGGCCATCACCAAAGGTGGTCCCGTGTCACAAAAAGTGCCTGATTTTGCTCCATTTTCGAAGATTTTTTATGCACCAATCGATGGAAAGAGGTCAAAATGGATGTTGGTCATCAACTTGGGTTGGTTCCGGACCTTGCAAAGACCGTTTTTGACCCATTTTCGCAAAAACTTTTTTTGCTCCCATCGATGGGGAAAGATCGAAAATGGATTTGGGACATTACGTAGTGCAGTTCCGGATCCTGGAAACGACCGTTTTCGACCCTTTTGGTGTTTTCAAGGTCCGGAGCCATCCTAAGTGATGTCTTAAAGCCATTTTCAACCTTTCCTTATGAATTGGAGCAAAAATATATAAAAGTATTATTTGTAAAAATCCTGGCTAAAATTTTTTTTTTTTGATTGAATAAGTGAAGAAATTCCTAAAATAATATCCTGAATTATTACATAAGACAAAAAAAATCGAAGAATAGGGTAAGGAAAATATTTAACAATTTTCTCAGAAGAAAAAATTCAAAAAAACTATGCACACTCAGTTTTAAATTTTTTTTTTTTTTTTGCACTAGTCGTTGGGAAAAGGTCAAAAAATGATTTTGAAACCCACAAAAGAAGACCTCTTAATGGGGTGGTTTCGACAAATTTTTGAAAAAGAAACATTATTGTAACAATCGATGGTAAAATTTCATGATCTAAATGGATTTTAGAAGTCACAAGAGATGTCCCGGAACCTCCGAAATGTGTTTTTTGAACTCATTTTTCGAAAATAAAATTTATTGCACCAATCGATGGGAAAAGGCCGAATATGAATTTTGGAATTTTCAAAGGAAAGAGATCGCCGGAACGCCTAAAAGGTTTGCATGGACCCATTTTTGGAAAAAAATACGGCCACTATCGATGAGAAAAGGTCAAAAATGAATTTTGGAAGCCACAGTGGAGGTCCTCGACTATCGAAAATCGGCGCATTGAACGTTTTTTTTTATATTTTATTGCCAGGCTCTTTTAAATTATCAGCATATAATAAAGTTTTGGCTACTTAAGATTTCGAAAATTTTCTGCCGATATTGATTTTTTGCAATAGCAACATAATCTTAGATTTGTCTATCAGTTTCGGTTGTTTAAAGAAGTGGACGTCTTACTGAATTTCATAGAGCTATCACAAAAAATTTAATGCAAAGAAAAGGAGCATTTGCCATACATCCATCCGATTCAACTTAACTCGAAAGGTGGTTGTTTCTTAAATTCAACTTGCGCAAACTATTGGTTAGTGAATAAATTCATATTTCTGTATTCTCATATTTCGTTTTCAATTCCATTATCAATACTTTTGTAACTTTCTTAAAAAATGTTGACTTTAATGTAGTCATTTGCTAACTTTCATTTCTAATGAATTTATGCGTCACAGTCACTTTATCTTTTGATGCCACTTGCTTACTTCATTCTTTATCCTGATGGCATAACTGTGAAGCGTTTATGCTTGCGTGTTACATTCATTTTCGTATAGCTACTTTCACAGCTCGAAGCATAACTTTGACCTGCTTTCATTAGCATGTCCAGCGGCGGTCTGTTGGCATAAAATATTACAGCATATAAAATATTTGACCTCACCTACATTGAAGTATCAAAGTACATTGTAGGTGTTATACTCAAGCACACTCACCTTAAAAAATTCCCAGAAGGAATGAAACTTTACAACCTAAGGGAATTGGTTTTCATTTCTTTAACAAATGTTATTTTTGATGCAAAAGTTCTAAGTGACAATATAAAGTTGAACTATAATCAAAAATTTGCAATATATTTAAAGATAAGAGAGCATTTTTGGCTGGCATTTTCAGCGAAATTCCGGTTGGGAAGCTAGCTAAGTAAATGCGAAAAGCCTTGGTAGCATGTTAGGAGAACATTTTGCTGTATAGTGAATACTGCTGCCACGTGTTTAGCTGTCTACATATTTAATTCTCCAGAAGGAACTTAAATATGCGCAAAAAATTATGCAAACTACTTAAATTGAAGTTAAAATAATTTAATCAATAATATTTCTTCTAAGAAATAACAGTTGCAAAATCCTCTTGATTTCATATCACCACTATGGCCAAAAAATGTGATTTTTCAAGAGTTTATGATTTTAAATTTCATTCGATGGAAATCTCAAATATCAGACATTTTTTTTTAATATATTTTATTCAAATTAACGCAACTATACAACTCCAGCTATCGCTTGATCTCAGAATTTAATCTAAGTTTTTCATTTTCTTGCCTGAATAGGAGGCTTTTAAAGTCTTTTATGTATGTGTACTTTTGCTTTCTATACACAAAATGCTAACCAGCGAAAGAATTTGAGGATCTTTGATCATTTGATTTCCCTTTTTAAGATAATTTTTTAAGTCATATCCACACAAACAGAACCATATATACGATACAGGATTTGTCTCATTTGAGTGTGAGGTTTCCGTCTCAGCTTAAGTCAGTTAATTTTTCAAGAAATTTCTTAATTTTGTATGGTATTTTTAAAAAATCGCTTGCTTCTGTTGGCTAATAAGTTTTAAGGTTGGTATTATTTATTGTTTCATTTTATAACTCTAATAAACCATAGTATTAATTGACCTTTTGTTTGTTGTTCATTATCAAAAATTTGCATATTATGGCAAAAATAAGTTGCTTTTACTATAGTTATTGTATTGGATTATATGCGTAGAAAAAATATATTCTGAGAAATAAATTTAAAAAGTTTAAAATGGTTAAGAAAAAAAATCAAATTGATTGAATAAAATGAAACAACTTGAAAAAGTTTAAAATCATAAAAAAATTTAAGAAAAAAATTAAATTAAAAAGACGCCGAAAAACTTTAGAAAAAGTTAACAAGATTGAGGCAAGTTCAAAAAAGATTAATAATAACTAGAAACAAGTTAAGGTATTATCTTCGGCCAGGCCGAAACTCACATACCCTACACTGCGTTGAAAGTACCTTTTAAACAAATGTTAAAAAAGCGTTGAATAAGTCGAAAAAAATGTGAAATGTTAGAAAGGTTGACAGAGGTTGAAAAATGTTGAAAAAGTCGAAAATATATGCAAAATCTTGAAAAAAGTTGAGAGAGGTTGAAAAACTCTAAAAAAGTTAAAACAACTTGAAACAATTCAAAATGGATGAAAAAGTCGAAAAAGTAAAGAAACTAATGAAGAAAGTTGAAAAAGTCGAACAAATACATATAGGATGTATTGGAAAAAGTTACAGGGTTGAAAAAGTCGAAAGAATAAGGAAAATGTTGAAAAAAATCGAATAGAAATGAAAAATTATATATATGCCACGCCTACTTGTCCAATTCCGACCACTTTTGGATCAATAAACTATATTCGTGATTGACATCCTCATATTAAATTTCAGCACAATAGCTTGTATAGTTTGCGATATGTGCCGCAGTAAAATTTAAAATTAAGGGCGGTGACACACCCACTGGTACAATCCAGTCCAGTTTTGATCCAGAAATAGGTTTCCATAAGCAAACCTCTTATACCAAATTTTAGTATGATTGCTCACATATTTCGATACATATGCCACTTACCGTATTTTACTTGTATGGGAGGTGCAACGCCCACTGGTGCTATTTCAGCCAATTTTGATACAGATATACTCTATAGCAACTGAACCACTTACATTAAATTTCGTAGCAATTGCTGCAATAGTTCACTTAAAACAGCGCTTACAAAATTATGTTTATATGGGAGGTGCCACGCCCACTGATTCAATCCTGTCGAAATTCATTGGTTTTTAAAGCTTATAGTAACTTACATCTATAGAACAAATTTTATGAAGATTGCTCTCATAGCACACTATCTATAACAATAAAAGTTTTTTGCTTATTTTTGTTATAAGAGACCTTATAGGAAGTATATCTACCTCATTAAATTTCATAACGATTACGTTGTTAGTTCTCATTTCTCTCACGTTTATAAATACTGTGGGCGGTGCCACGCCCTTGAGCGAGTTTTTTCAGTAAAGTAGCTGAGATTGTATTGATAACTACTCTCAGCGGCATCATCTCCAAAAATTTTATGGAAATCGTTTGTGCCAATTCTGAGATATACGGAATCAAAATTTTTAACAGTTGAAAAAGGCCAAGCCCATTTTCTCGATTCCGCCCACTTTACCAAATTTCATCGCAATATCTTGAACGGCATACAAGATATGGTAGCGTAAATGATAAAATTTAGGGCTGTGCCACGCCCCTGTACGACCTTTTGGAAACTTGAAATTCTGCCTAATCCTAATTTGGTTCACATGTGCACCAAATCACCAAATTTCATCAAAATCGCTGCAACTTTTTTCAAAATTGGCCTGGGTAAATTTACATAGAGTTTTCCCGTAAACCTGATTTCAACGGACAGACAGACGGACATCGCTAAATTGACTCAGGTGGTGACGCTGATCAAGAATATATCTACTTTTCCATACCTGTCACGCCCCATTCAAGGTGTTACAAACGGAGAGACAAAGTGAATATACCCTCGGTGTAGGGTATAAAAAGTTGAAAAGATTTAGTAAGTTTGAAAAAAGTAGACAAAATAAAAAAAGTTGAAGAACTCCCAAATATTTTGAAAAAGGTTGATAAAGTTTAGAAAAGTCAAAAAGAAGAGGTTGAAAAATCTATGTAAGGGTAAAAAAGTCGTAAGATTGAAAAAGTCACAATAAATGGTTATAAAAGGTTCAACAAGTAGGAAAAGTTAAATTAATTTTAAAAAATTTGCTGAAAATTTGAAAATTAAGTATTTAAAAAAGTTGAATGAGGTTGAATGAGGTTGAATGAGGTTGAATGAGGTTGAAAAGTCGAAAAAAATTGAAACAAATTGAAGAAAGTGAAGAGAAATGCGAAAAGTGGTGGAAAGAGCTTTAAAAAAAATTAGAGAATGTTGGATAAGTCGAAAAAAGTTGAGAAGGTCGAAAAAAAAACTGAATAACGTTGAGAAAGTTGATCGAAGCAGATGATTGTTTTTGCGAAAAAAGTTTAAAAGAATGTCAAAGTATAGAAAAACATTATATACTAATGGCAAACTAAAACACTATCTCTGAGCTAATGAACTCTAACTAACTGGGAATTTCAACTTGTTGATATCGTTTAAATGGTTTGTATAAACATCATATTTCATTGTTCATTTCATAAGTTATACTTCAAGGACCACACAGGTCAAAATACGTACACTTACTAACTTGTACTCATAATTGTGGGAAAGCAGTTCTTTCCTATATTCGTATCACCATTTTCATGAGACTTCAGATGTGTGTTGAACTGAGTACTGAATGGAAGCAAATTACGTACCATAGTCTATATAGACTTCTTACTAATTCATAAAAAGTAAATATTTTTCGCCAAAAAAATGCTGTTTCTTTCTTTATAGCCGAAAATTATTTATTGCAATTTATTGACACGCGTTTTGTCTTGCAAGCAAAATACAAATATTATCAATTTATCTATACCTGCGTCGTAACATTTTGCGATTAATTTATGGTATAACAATTTTTATCTATTTGCAGCTATAATTTGAGTACATAAAATAATTATGGTTATCTGTGATTTTTTAAATGTGATTTTCATAGGAAATAAACTTTGGAATTTTTATTTAATTAACTGCAATGAGCTTATCGATAATTGAGCAGCAGTTAATCATTATGAATTCATCATGAAGTCATCATAAAGTTTTATCAATTTTTTCTAAGTTTCAATTATTTTCTATTCTAAGAAGTTTTTTTTTCTTATCAGGGAATTTACTGAATTTGAGATTGTACCGAAATATAAGAAGGTCGTATACTGATGCACTAACTTATGTGATTTATTCTGATACTTTATTGTGTCTCGATTTTAAGTTTTTCGATGAAATAAAACATTTGGTTTAGTTCAAAATTTCTTAGAAAATGCTTTATTCTAATACTTTATTGTGTCTCGATTTAAAGCTTTTCGATGAAATAAAACATTTGGTTTAATTCAAAATTTCTAAGAAAATGCTTGAAGTTATGTTATTTCATACTCACTCGTTTAAGACATAGGAAAGATAAATCATAGCTCTAAATATCACGTAATTTATAGTCCCTGAATGAAAATGAAAAAAACAATTAAAATGAAATGAATAGTCTCTGCGAGACTATATACACGTTTGTGAAGCATATATTTTTCATATGATTCAATTCAATATATCGCTATACATTCAAAATAAAATCCCGGTTATTAGTGCTATTATTATTGAATCAAATTGATAAAAAAAAACATCGCATGATAACTGAAAACATGAGTGGCATGTGACACTTAGAACGTAAATCTTTTGGTGCAGGCTACTGAAAACACGAATACACTCTTAAGTAGTACATACAAGCATTTCAATAGCTATATACATTAACATTTCGTTGCCCGTATGTTTTAAAAACTTTTTCAGTAGCAAATTCAAGTTGGCAACTTAATACACTTTGACTGAAAATGAAGAAATATAAGAAAGAAAAAAAACAATTAGCAATTCCACTATCATAATTGAGTAAACTTTACAGTGAGAGTGCTGATAACTTACTCAAGTACTCATTTAAATATTAATTTTTTCTTTTTTTTACGGAATGAAATATTTAAAAAAGTTATCCAACACATAGTATTTTAGCTAACATGTTCTCATTTACTTCTCTTATAATTTGATTAAGTATAGCACGATTCCGGATTTGAAAAAGGAAAATTTTTCTGTTCAGTTAGATGCACCGCAGTGCTAAGGCCTCCAAAAAGTGTCCTAAAATAGACCTTGCTAGATATATCAAACTTTATCTATACTACTTGCTACATTTTCAATTTTTTTAGTGTTTTTCGTTGCAATCCGGTTTTGCTCGAATTTTTCACGATGCTATTCAAACTTTTCAAATTTTCGTTAATTTTCAATAATATCCAGTATCTTTGGACTCGAATTTGAATGAGTTTTTCAGTGAAAATCTTTTGCTCCATGGCTTGAATTTCAATTGCTACTTCATTTTCCTGTTGGGTAGCTTGACAGTCTGTTATTCTTCAATATCTTGAAATAAGTATTGTGGCTATTAATTTATATCTCAAATTAATTTTACGTAAATATTCTAAATACGGCAAAAAATTATGCCAACGTTTAAGTACTGATAATTTATTGGTTTTTTTGTATTTTCCAGAATGGGGACTTTTTCTTATCAGTTGGCACAATTTCATAAAGTTTTAAATCCTTAAGTACGTTGTTATATTCAAGTTTTAACAGGAAGTTTGTAATTAGGGTATTATTTTCTTAGTAATTCATAATTAAATTTGAAAACTATATAGCAGTTGTTAAAAATATTAGCTGTCACTATTCAAAGGGTATAAAAAAGTCCCAAAAGGCATTGACGGAAGTTGGTACTTGTATTATTTTGTAATAAAAGCTACAAATTCAAAATGTAAAGAGCTACTACTTATAAATGTTTAATCTTTTGATGAGTAATTTTTTCCCCTTAATTTTCAATTGAGTAAAACATCTTAATCAAAACATAAGACTAGTCAGGGTGTTATCTTTGGCTTCGCCAAAAATGAAATGCCCTACACTGCATTAACAGTAAGACTAAAATTTTTATTAAAAGAATATTTCTTCCACCACACTACATGCAGGCCGGCTTAAGTAAACGTGCCCACATTGAATTTGACAGCATTTACTCAATAGCTCTTAATATAGCATTTTGAAGCTAAAGATTATATAGTTGGTGCCACGCCCACTTTATGTCTTTCATTAAACCTAGCTATTTTTTAAGTTTTTTATGCAATTTCGTTTCATAAGCTCTTAATAAAACGTTTTCAATTGTTTGTTTTTATGAGGGTGCCATGCCCTCTTTGCCTGAGCTGTTCCTAGTATTTTTGTAGAATTTGATAATATTTGATAATGCTGCCTCTAATTATCTCCTTCAGTACTATGCTTTAAAGCTTAAACCTATATGTTAGGTGTCACGCCTACTATTCAAAATGTATCCCCTTTTTTTGTTAAGCCGATGCATTTCCAGTATTTATGTAAAATTTCGTTGGATTACCTTAAGGGGGGAAAGCGGTCGGAAAATCAATTTTTGTTTTGTTTTTTTTCTGATACAACAAGCTATAAGGAATATTGTCAGAAAATTTGAAGTCATTAGGAGCAAAACTTTTCGAGTTCCAGACAATAGAGTCCGAGTGGTCATATGAAGAAGTAATCATATACTTGCAGAAATTCGCCAAGTTTTTGTTCAGGGATTTTCCGAATCGTTTCTACAATTTGTGTGAAATTTGGTTTCATTGCGCTTAATAACTCTCTGAGTATAGCGTTGTGAAGTTTTTTCTTTTCAGACCAACTTTTTTACAGATATCGTCGAAATTATACTTAGTACTTGCGAAAAGTTTTGTTACACTACAACAAACAACTTTCAGGATATAGCTTTTTAAATATTTTATTTGTAGGTGCGGTAGGCGTGCCAAGAACTTTCATTCGTTTATGTAGCTGTGTTTTCCCGTACTCGTGGTCTGCAGAGACAGACACACAGGCAGGCATACGGACAGACAGACAGATGGACATGGCTAAATTGACTAAGAAGTTGACACTGATTAAAAATAGCAAAGTGAATATAACCGGAGTGTAGGGTATTACAAGTTTGGAAAGAAAAATTTTAATTAAAAGCATTTTAACAATGTCTTCATACAAAAAAGAATAGATAAAAACTTTTTATCAAAGAAAACATATGAAGATAACTAAAATTATGAATCATAGCAATATTTTTGCTTCACATGACGTAGAAGAAAAAAAATTCTTTGAAACCAATAATATAATTATTAAATATCAAATAAATAAACACAAATTTATTTCTTTATTTTAAAATAAATAACTAAAGGCGGTATAGATTAAAATATGAATCGGTCGTTTGTAGAACAAAACTGTTTCAGAAAAGTTATGTGAACATTTTATTCATTTATACGTTTTTAATTGTAATTAGTTTCAGTAATTCATGATACATCAAGTACATTTTCTGTTACCATTACATTCAGAAATACAATTCCACCAAACCCATTTTGACACGTTCGAAGGCAAGGGAGAGAGCCTGCCTAATGCTGGATAATTTTGATTTGTTATTCATACTAAGCGTCTCAAAATACGTGAAGATTTAAGTAAATACTCTTAAAATTTTATCTTATTTACCTTTGTCGAACTAAAAATAAAAGCCTCTGCTAATAAAAGAACATCTTGGAAGTTAGTTGACACAAGTTCTTTTTTGTTTTTTAGACCAAGATATCACTTTGCGGAAGATATTCGCAAAGAAAAAATTAACATAATGATGCAGTATTTTTTGCTGTTAACAGCCATCATCATAAGTTAAAAGAGTTTTTATTATATATGTTTGCGTTTTGTTTGTTTTTCTAAGGATAAGAGTTTGTTTTAAAAAAATTAAAGCAACGCTCTACAAAAATTAATAATATTGCAATGCAATGGAATATTTATGGATGAGAAAACACGAAATATTTAAGCATGCGTAGTTTTTGTCCAAGCCTTTCGATAGGAAATTCTAAGATCTATGTAGGTCGAGCAGTGGATAATGACCGTGGTGGTCGTGGATAATGTACACTCTAATTCGGGCGTACCACGGGGTAGTATTTTGGGCCTTTACTATTTTGTATTATTTGTAAATAACACTAGTAGCTATTTTTCTTTCGCTAAATTTCTGATGTACGCCGACGATCTCAAAGTTTATTCAGTAGTAAAAAGTCCACAGGATGCTCAAATACTTCAGATAGAACATGATAAAGTTATTCATTGGTGTTGTAGTAATCTTCTAACTTTAAATATCCGTAAAAGTTTCCTTCTTCTTACTATATACTTATCTAGCTCTTACTTGAAGTCAGTAAAAGAAATCAAAGTTTTAGGTGTAGTTTTTGAAACCAAGTTGACCTTCTCTAGTCAAATTAACTATACAATATCTAAGGCATATGCCATGCCAGCACTTGTCAGACGTAACAGTAGTGAGTTCTCTGATCCACACTCAGGTTAAATCCTTTATACTTTTTTTGTCCGTTGTTAGCTGGAATATGCGTCTTTCATTTGGAGACCTTATCATGAGTGCCATATTAATCGTATTAAACGTATGAAAAAAGTTTTTATTCGGTATGTTCGTCAACCTCTGCGATTTAATGACCCAGTGCCCTCATGTAGTTCTAGGTGTACCCTTATAAATCCAAAAATACTAGAAAACAGAAGGGCTATACTGTCATTATCCTTTGTTTCCTTCTCTAATATATTTCGAACAGAGTTCTTTGGCATTTCGATACCGCTTCCAGAAACTGTTTTTTTTTTTGAATTTTCTGAATTCTGTTTATAATTAAAGCTAATTTTATTTTTAAGGATTGTTTCTAGATTTATTTCCTCTCTTTTATTATTAGTCTGTAAGAATAATTTGTTCATAGACTGGGCAATATGGGCATTTCCACGAAAACGGAAGTTTTGTCCCGTGCGACACCTTGGTTTTTTGCAATTATCTTGAAAACCAAAAATTGCCCAAATTCAACCTTAGCACCAATTATAAAGCTAATTAGGAGCTATAAGTTAAGCCTATTGTCAAAATAAAAATTCGTTTCATTTTGACTTTTTGTTTACTTTAAATGTGTTCGACGGTCGAACGGGACCCATGGAACAAATGCCCATATTAAATAAATAAATAATTTCAAAGGATTCGTCAATCGTCTTTGGAAACAAAATTACTGCCTTGGTACAACCTTCGCATACTCAGTACACACATACATTAAATTCTTAATTCTAATTTATAATTAAAAATTCTAATTGCTACTTGTGCTTGCGTCATAGTTTAACGAATGGTGTGATATACTCGCATAAAAAGCAACAACCGAAATTATAAAATTAAAAAGAAAACAACAACTCCAAATTATTGTCATGTCTTACTAAATCCTCTTTACACAATAGCAAAGTACGTGTCTATTTACTTACACAGGTGAACATATTAGTACGCAGACACTTTGTGCTCATTACTCATGTTACTAATTTTTTGTGTGTGTTCTTATCAAAAACAGAAATAAACACGGGAAGCTTCTAAAGCCCACCTAAATAAAAAAGAAGAAAAAAACCTAAAAGAATAGATAAAAAATATTTTATAGATACTAATTGTGTTGCTGCTCCTTAATGAAAGTTCTGGTTGTTGTTTTTGTTCTTCTGACTGTCTATGTGTGTGCCTTTTTTTGCGTTATAAATTATTAAACATATGCCCACTAAGGTTTCAGTTTAGTCTTAACTGTCAAGCGACACGAAACGAGTCGAGTTACCAAAAAAAAAAGAAGGACAAAAGTGAAAAATCACCAAGTCAAAACGATTTTGACTTTCATTTGTGTTACTTGACAACGAACTCAGAAGGATAACGGGTGGAAAAACTCCAAAATTATTTGCTAATATAGTGTTAAATAGTTTAAAAATATAAAAAAAAATTTTTAAAAAAATGGCCCGTTTTGTAAATTTCACTGGCATCATGGCAGCAGCCATCGTTTTATTGGCAGTCAGCGCATCTGCACAGGATGGTGTACAACCAGCAGTCTCATGTGTTAACTCAGAAAGTATTGCATTCGATACAGCTAATGTAAGTTGACAGATATTACTTTTTGTTTTGAAAACAAAAAAAAAAAAATGTGGGACAATAACGAGCATAAGATTATATTTTGATCTAAATTATTAAAATCCTTTAAGTCGGTAGACATTATGAACAGTAGAAATAGTTTCGTAACTCTCTGAAAATCAATGTCATTTCATTT
Source organism: Tricholauxania praeusta (assembly GCA_949775025.1). Taxonomy (NCBI): domain Eukaryota; kingdom Metazoa; phylum Arthropoda; class Insecta; order Diptera; family Lauxaniidae; genus Tricholauxania; species Tricholauxania praeusta. The sequence goes on from OX459029.1 coordinate 159,389,882, forward strand.
GGGTAGTGCTGATTTCAAATCAAGAGATATCTGCAAATACGATCAACTTAAAATGATTGTCGCTCATCTATTTATTTTGCAATCGAGTGTATCAATCTCCAGCAATAAAAGTGCATTAAGGATTTTGCCCTAGTATTATATGTTGTTGAGATATGCGGGTATGAAATTGACGATTTGTACTTTTCAGAATAAGTGTTTTTTTTTCAAAAATTCATAGCTTACAGCAAACTTAGTCAATTAATAAATGGAACACCAACGATTTTAACTTTTAATTTGTACTTTTCGCAAAAAATACTGCTTTTAAAAAAAAAAAATTTTCGCAAAAATTTTACGAATTGAAAAATATTTTTGCAATTTTTTTGGAAAACCCATTTTTTAAAAATTTTTTCTTTTTTTTAAGAGCTATGGCTTATTCTGCGCTTAATGCCGTAAAATTTTTCGTGGGGAAGAAATTATTTATATTTTTTGTATGGATTAAAAAAAAAAATAAAAAAGCTAAAATTTTGCAAATTGAAATGTGTTTTTGAAATCCTAAACGCACTTTTACTGCTGGACATCGATACTATAATAGTACAAATTTTCAGCCTAATCAGAGCCAAAACAATTTTTCAAGTGGCGTTTTCGTGTATTTTACCCCATATATATATATGAATATATATATATATATTTTCTTGTAACCAATTATTATACATTTACGAGAGCCAATTTATTAAATATTTCCTTAAAAAAGTTGGATTTTATGTTTTTGAGTGCAAATATAAAGCCTGTTTTGCCATATCCCGTCAAAAATTAAAAAAAAAATATGTTAAAAACAAATAATTTTTTATATTCTAAAGGTATCTTTGGTAATTATAAAAAGGCATAGGTTTTTTGAAAATGTACCGGACTTAAAGTTAGCAAGTATTTTTTGAGTAGCGAATGTATTTGTGACCATATACCCTAAGTACAGAAGAATGTATTAAACTTTTAATTTAATGAGTTTAATGTATAATTGTATACCAGATTACAGCTTTAACTAATTAACTCGAAAAACTCGATATCTTCATGCCGTGTCATACGTTTTGAGCTACTTATTTGTCCAATTTTGACTTTTTTCCCTCTGTACGACGCACTGCAATTTTTATTTTGTTTCTTCAAACGACTTGTACGCAGGCACAAACTGAAGCAAAATATGATGTGAGCGAACATATCGAACTAAAAGAAGAGAGCTGAGTCGAGTTAAACGAACTTTTGGCTTGGTGCTGAAGTTTTGTGAAAAGTTCATGAGTTTCAAGTTTATTCGAACGAGTTCGACTTGTTGTACAGCTTTACTAAATGCTTTGATAAAAACTATATGTGTTGATTCGACTTTTCTTGTTGTTCCCTTTAACAAAATAGGCCAACAAAAAAAAATGTTTGGTCCGAAAACCAAGCCCAATATTCTTGTGTAAGATTCTTTGCTGCGTTCGAAAAAAAAAATGTTTCGACTCAATTCCTCCACTCCCCACATTCCACCACTCTTCTCACCAAAATATTTAATAAATCAAATTTTTGTTTCTAAATATATCTATCCCTTGTAAAACTCTTCGCTGAATTCTAAAATAATAAAAAAAAAAATGCCGAGCCAATTCCCCATTCCCCCACTCCCCCTATTTCCCACACTCTTCTCACCAAAATATTTAAAAAATATAGGGAAAAATTCAAACTCAGCTCAGAGTTTTGAAAAGGTATATTAAGAAACAAAAACTTTATTTTTCAAATGTTTCGGTGAGAAGAGTGGGGGGGGGGGGGGGGGGGGAGGGGGAATTGGCTCGACAACAACTTTTTGTTTTTTTAATTGTTTACCTTAGACGTTTTCAGAATATTTTTATAAACCTAACTCTTAACTTATTCAACAAAATATTGTTTTCTTTTTAGATTTCCGGTACATGGTATGAAGTGGCACGTAATCCTGCACCAATGAATGTCTTCTGTGTTGAGACCAATGTTGGCGTTTCACCACAGGATCCAACCCTGTTGCTGATAAATACAACTTATGCAAATAACCCATCGTACCTGTATGTAAACGAAACAGTGAGAGGCAACATTTCATTGGGTGTAACACTGCCCAATACAAATGGTTATAATGTTAGCTTTCTGGTTGGCAATAACATATACCAACAATCTACCGTTTATAAATTGTTGTCCACTGATTATGATAATTATGCTTTACTTTGTGGTTACACAAATGCCACCGATAATGCAACAGAATTTGGTATCGTACTAACACGTAATCGTAATATCACCAACACCAATGAAACACAATTAAATCTCTACGAACAAATGGGTTTCAATATTTCGACTGTTTTCCTAAACGGTTCTATGTCAACAATTACGCAATCCGATGAGTAAGTGAAAAATGAAAAAAAAAAAATTTTTTTTTGTATAAAAAATATATTAAAAAAAATTGATCTTAAGAAAAAAACAAAATGGATAATTATTTAAAAAAAAAAATATTTTAATTCAAAACAAAGAGTTTTAAGGAAGTTTTTTAAAAAAAAAAAAAATTTTTATCGAAAAAAAAAAAATTAATTTACCTCTTTTAAACAATTGATTTTAAAAAACATTTGTTTTTCAAAAAAAAAAAAAAACAACAACAAAAATTAATCCTCTCTTTTAATTCTTCAATAGATGCTGGGCTAACAGCGGCACCACCACCACTTTAAGCTTCCTTAGCGCTATGTTTGCTATGATCTACATGATGCTGCAGCACTTCAACTAAAGTGATCCAGTTGAAAACTCTAAAATAGACGGCTTTATTCTTTCAATTTTATTTTATTCTTTCAACTTTATTTACTACGCTTTGTTATATTTCTTTTTAGTTTTTCCTCTTTTTGTTTGCATTTTATTTTAATTTATTTATTTCCGTTTATTTTGCATTATATTCTTTGTTTTAATTTTAATTTTTTTTTTAGTTTTTAATTTAATTAACAAACAACAGTGTCAAATGTAAATATTGAAATGATTATGCAAATAAAGTTTTAAGTAACGACACAACAACAAAAAACAAAAAAAAAACTAATTATTTTAGTTTTCAAAGATTTTGTTGTTTTTCTTCTGCCAGTGAAACAAAGTCAAAACAAATTCTAATTAGCGCAAATGAAGAAGAAAAAAATTGTAAAAATGTGACCGAATTTTATGTCAAGTACAAGTTAAACAATTGAACAAGCAAAAAAAAAAAAAAACATAAAAAAAAGCATTGAACAAATACCGTACCACTAGATAAGATAAGCAATTAAGTTATCATATTTTCTCCAAGTTCATATACCAATTGTTTAGCACAATCTACGTTGTCTATGCGGCGCATGATAAAATACTTTTTAATACCACTGTGATTTATTTATTGCCATAAAATTTATACACAAAAATTTAATTTTTTGTTTTGCAATTAATCATTTTTTGCAACGTTTTTTTCTATTATTAGCTTAATAATTAAATTATTATTTTTATTAATTTTCTTTTTTTTCTCCTTGCTCACTGTTTTTTTCGCAATAAATCGTTTTATCAACTTATATAATTTTAATATATTTTCTGAAGTGGAAAAAACTGATTATATGACAAGAGTTTCAAGTACTCGCAATTAATAAATTAATCATTTCGCTACCTTAAGTTTATGGTACAAATTAATTGATTTGTTATTGTTGTGATATCTAATTGTCGGTGGTATTTCGGTATTTTCTTATCGGAAATTATTTACAAAAAAAGAAGAGGCACTCAATAGGTAAGAAGTGAAAATATTCTGTATACTTGTGATGTGAGCCACACGTAGGTTTTTATCTTAAAAATTTAATTGCCATAAGTTTGTTTAGTTATTAAATGTATTCGAGCACCTGACATAAAAGCTTTTAGTACTTAGTGTTAAGATTATTTTTAAGGATGGGCCAAAAACAATATTTTATTTAAGTTCTATTTGTAAAGTCTTTGGAAGTCTTTTAAAATCATAAAGATGAAATAGCCAAAAGATTCAAATCATTGCAACTTTAGCTTGAAAGTCAGATATTTTGTTCTTAAAACTAATTTAGTGAAAATATTATTTTTTTTTTTTTCAATTAGCAAACCTTCGACGAATCGCTATATCAGTTTTACCCAATAAAATTGATTTTTGTTCTCGCAAGCAGAAAGTTTTTTAACTTTAACTGCATCCACTAGAATCAGCAAATATTATTCATTTATAACATAATATCGTTACAATGAATAAATAATCTTGCTGATATATATTAATTATATTAGCAGCTATTTCTTCAAATTTATTAAAAACTAAAAAAATTTTTTTAGATAAAAATTCTAAAATTGCGCTTTTTGTTTGAACTTCATATCTACATTTTTTTAAGCCGTAAAAAAAATTACTTTCTCACAATATCATTTTGAGTAAAAAGAAAAAAGAAAAAAACTTCTTCCATCAATTAAACATTTTGAATGAGAGAAAGTACTTTTTAAGGTAAAGATATCAAACCACCATGGTATAATTCAAATTAAGTTTTCAAGGAAAGAATTTTTCAACCACATAGAAAAGCATTAAAAGAAAAAATTGCTGTCGCTAAAATTAACATGAGAAATTGACCAAAATCGAAAAAGACAACTTCATATATCTTGGAAACCAAACCTGATGTTAAAATTTATTTAACTCACATATTTGTGTGATACAATCTCGAATTAGTAAAAAAATATGTAAGTTTTTGAACGACATCAAAAAATTTTTTGTTGACTAGTGTTATGAAACCTTTTGAACTAACTTATCGATCTCTCATAATTTTGCACAACAAAATATCATAAAGTTGCTATACGGTCTGTTATCCATTTGATTATTCAATAAGTCATTCCAACATTTCTGAAGAGTTCAAAGTTAAAGTTCAATGTTCCAAAAATTGCTTGAATTTCTACAGCAACTTAACACTTTTAAATTAATTACATTTTTTAAATCGATAATAATTTCAAGTGTCTGGTTTATTTTTCTAATTTCTTTCTGTATTACATATTGTCGGTAACATGCGGCCCAGCCCGCTTGGAATTTTTTAATGAATTTTAAGTATTTCAATTCAGAACATATACTGTCTATTCACCAAGCTTTATCTTATTCCGATCAGCCGTTGAGTTTATTTATAATGTTATTAAAAAATATTATGGGTATTCATCTTAGCGCGCAAAACCCTCGCAAGCTGTGCAAGTTGTACAGTTTTGCGTGACGCTGACCAAATTGTCGCGCAAACTTGCGCTGCTAATTTGTGCTATTGTTGTCACTCTCTTTTCCCATACGATTCTCTCAGCAAAAATTTATTGTTTACACATTTTGCATTTGTCACGCTCTTTTCCCATACGATTCTCTCACAAAAAAATAACATGCTCATCAACAGCCACAAATTGCACAAAATATTCGAAGGGGCGTTCGTGAAACACATCGCGCAAAATTGGCTATTTGGACAAATGGGAAACTTGAGCGTTTAGATGAATACCACTATTATAAGTCCTTTTCATTTCTTCTTTTGACATTTTGATCATAAAATTGAAATTGTGATAAGTACTACACTCAAAAAATCAACTTTTCATAAGCAAAAATTATTAATTAATTCATTTTATTAAATATTTAGTGCAACATTTTTTGTCATTTTGTTAACTTTTTACAATATCTATCAATATGTTAATAATATATAACTAAATTAAATAAGTTCAAAATACCATGGCAAAGAGTGTCAAAGCCAGAGCTTTTTTAATATTTTGGTAGTAAACTTTTATAAAAGCAAATGAAAAATATAGAAAAATCATCATGTCTCAAAAATTTTCACACACATTTCAAATTTTTGTAATATATTATTAAGGCTTATTAAATTAAAGTTTAAATATTGGCCACTCTAAAAGATTTTTTTTTGAAAAGCTATACTCTAGAATTCCGATAGTCATACGTCCGAAATTAAGTGTCTTCTCCCAACTTATGATTAATGATTCAATGAAAGAAAGAACGACATATGTGCCTTGTTCAACAACCTATTGTCCGTAAACAAGTTTTCGAAAAATGCGGTTTCCATTCGACATTTTAATACAATGAGAACTGAGTTTCATTGGAGATCTTTTGGTCAGGAAAATCAATATATTTTTACTATATACTTCAACGACCTTATAATCAGTATTTTTTGAAGTCTAATTTTCAGGGCATTGAACAAAAAAATCTCTTTCGTCCTATTCAAACGGTTATATCTCGGTATTTTTTCGACATAATTACTTATGACATCCAAGTAGTCTAATAAAAATTTTTTTCGACATCAAGGCATTATTACAACACAACTCCGGTTGTTGAATGGTGAAACAAAATGGATACTACACCAGAGCTTGCCAAAGGTATTGCCCATTTCTTCAACAGACTTCCCTCGTTCTTACTGAGTTTCGGGAAAACTTTTTTGCGAAGATTTTTGAGAGATTTTAGTAGGTAGATAAAGGTCTGCGCATAAGTTTTGAAACACTTCTACCAAAAATAATTTTCAGATGGTCGGAACAAATGCTTATGCAAAGAGACCTAGAAAATCACAATTCATTCGCTTGTCAAATTTTCTTTTGAACTTTAATTAAAAAATTTCCCACTATGATTTTTCTCACATTTCTTTGCAAACTCACCACCATCCTTTAAGAACTCCTCAAAAAAACCATTTGATTTTCATGACCAATTGGTAAGTAAACAATGTTGCCAGATTGAAAAGATAAATAAACAACAAAACACTGCTACAACACTTACGCATAAGATGCGTGTTATTGTTTATGTTTGCAAAGCAAAAGCAGACAGCAAGAAAACAAAAAAAAAAATAATCTCATAAACGCAAACAAAACCCAAAATCAACACCAAAAGCTACTGCACAATAACAAACGGGCGTTGAAGATGAAATAGTTGTTGCTGCTGCTGCTGCTGCAAAAAAAGGATACTCACGGGAAAAAACGTTGAGAAATCCACAAAAATCTTCAAAGAATTTGCACACAAAGGAAATCGCTACAAAAACCCAAACGAGCAAACAAGAAAAACAAGCACTCAAATTTTTAGTTTAGGGTGGACCCAAGAAATTTAGGAAACATCTTGCAACACAAGCTGTTCGATTAGAAAAGTTGTTGGAATCTGCAGAAAAGTTCACTTTAATGAAAATTTCATTCGAATTTTTTCCGTTAGTTTTTTCATAAAATTATTCATTAAATCCACCTTAACACACACATCAGAAAAGTAAACACTTCCACATGTATGCATACCGTGGATGACGACTGAAGTGTTTGCCCGACTGAAGAATAGCCATGGGATAAAATTGAATGAATGGAGGTAACATTGAGGTTGAAATGGTTAGTAGTAGTTCAGTGTACGAGCATAGGATTTACAAAGCAATGAGCTTTAACGCTGTGGGAGTTTAGCTAACAATAAATTTCATAGTCAAAGTAACAAACAAAACAAATACAACAAGCAAGAGTTTCGACAAAATGGAATTTGATTGAAGTTCTATACAAAATTGTATGAAAAAAAATGCAGCTTTTACATGATCGTATGACCAGTCATTTGAGCCAAAAATTCATCAGCCGAAAAAAATGAAATGAATTGAAAAAAGCTTTGCTATGAAATCAGTCAAATGTAAAGTTCATATGGAGAAAATGCAGAAAAATTTCTTTGATTATGAAAGAATTTTAAGCCAGAATTTTAGTTTGTTTAGCGCATTTGCTGAAGAGAAGTTTACGGAATTTTAAATTTATATTTGCAATATCTTTTATGTTTAAAATAATCATCAAAAATGTAATCAAAACCAAAAATCTGCTATTTGTAAATTTTCACCAAAATTTAAAAAAAAAAAATCTTACTTTCGATGACAGTTTGTGTTATGAGCAAATAATTTTCCAAGAGAGAAAAAGACAATGGAAAATGTCACATTAATGAAAATTTGTGAGAAATATTGGAGTTCTGTATGGTTTAAAGGACGTTTAACTAACTGAAAACATTTTTAAATACAATTACATTATTTTGATTGTAAGAAAGTTGAGTTATTTTGAAGGCAATTAGCGTTTTTAAAGCAGATCAAAAGTGCTTAAGATTATTCCAGTTTTTTTATTATACTGTAATCTGTAATCAGTATTCTTTCGGTAAGTATCTCTAGAAGAAAAAACTTCAAAGTTTGTACCTGATTTTATTATAAGATAAGAGCACGCATTACTGAAAAGTTATCTGCACTTAACAGCCGGTTCAAGATTCAAAAACGGATCCGCTTAAACTAACAAAGTTCTATTTCCAACGAAAACTCAGTTGCCCTCCTCTTTGTTTAACAATTGAAACTTTAATCATTATTAATAAAAATATTTCATAATTAAAAAATCAAGTTGACGTTCCATTGCTCTTGAAATCTGGTTTACAAAAATAATTTTTACCTAGTTGCAAAATTGCCGCCAGACATATTAACGCAAATGACATACCAAATAGAAATTGTAGAAGATAATGATAATTATGATAAGAATTTATTGAATTATGATTCTATGAAGTTGCTATGTCAGAGCGAATTTAGAGTCAGCATGAGAACTGTAAAACAGTTCCTGACATAATGGCATAAAATAGGAGCTAGATTTAAATACAGCTATCCAAAATCTATAAGAGCATAGCTCGATTATCGAAAAAAAATATTTTTAAATCAAAAATATTTAATGCATCTTCATATAGAAAAATACGGATTTCAAAACATCATAACTCAAGGAAGACAAAATTCTGAATGAACCTTAACAGCAAGAACCTGCTAGGAATAAAAAGCAGTCACTGTGACATTACCTGCATACGGTGCCGTTCCTTGAACAATTTTCGATCGCGATGAAGAACAGTCTTCCGTTCCCTATTTTTTGGAAAACGAATTAAAATTTTCGCAAAATAAGTTAATACCGAGCACCACTTTGTCGCAACAAACCTTTACAACTAAGGTGACGGTCTTCTGCGCACTCCACCCCTGGTTGCGCCACTGCTCACAGACGATGCATTTGAGAAGATGAAACCGCGTTAGACACACATAATGCCTGGCGCTCTGCTGTACAAGGAGGAGAACATCTTGGGGTATGAAAATATACAACCCACAAGTCTTGAAGAAAAAAAACCGGGAAAATCCTCCTCTAAAGATTTTTAACAATAGTACTTTTTAAAAATTGGAAACGCTGTGCTTGAACTTAGTACTTCTGCCAACATTAATCTATTCCATCATAACTCAAATCAAATCTTATTATAACAATTTTTATCAAAAATTAATATGGGTATTCATCTAAGCGCGCAAAGCCTTCGCAAACTGTGCATTTTTCCGCTCTCGCAAACGAACTGTCAAAAATCGTATGGAAGGTTTTTTGAAAAACAAGAAAAGTTTGTGTGACAATTTGTTAGCGCAAACTTGCGCTGCTAATTGCGCAATTGTTATCACTCTCTTTTCCCATACGATTCTCTCAGCAAAAATTTATTGCTTACACAATTTGTATTTGTCACTCTCTTTTCCCATACGATGCTCTCACATGCTCATCAACTGCCACAAATTGCACAAAATATTTGAAGTGGCGTTCGTGAAACACATCGCGCAAAATTGCCTATTTGCACAAATAGGAAACTTGCGCGCTTAGATGAATACCCCTAATGTGTTTTATTTTCCTCTGCACTTTTAATTAAAATGTGCCTATCCACTTAAGACATACTTCTCTAGTAATTTAAAACCAAATTAAAAATTGCATAAATAAAACGGTAATCGTCCTTTTGGTTTTGAAAAGCCCTGACCATTTAAGTATTTAAGTCCATAAATTGTTATTTCCATGCACCAAATTTTGACGATAACACTGTACCACTTAATAATACGTTTTGTCCCATATGTATTTCCCAAAGTTTTTTTTTCAAGTTTTTGTTTTTTATGTCACTTAGTTAAATATACTTCACTAAATAACAGCTTTGGTATATAAATCACTTATATTTTCTCCATTGGCCACAAAATAAAACTGAGAGCACTTGCAATATCGTTGACATATTTCTATACTGTTTTTGTTGTTGTTATTGGAATTTTTTTTTTTTTTTTTTGTTGGAATTGTTGAAGAATTTATTAAACGACAGATATCTTCTAGAACAGTAGTATAATTGATATTTATTGTTTTTACTACTAAGAAATCTGGTATGTTAAATATTTCTATACATAGAGGAAATCCCGCTGCTAAAGAAAAACCTTAAGCATTTTTTGTATCAAGGATATTTTTTCTTAGAAAAACAAATTTTTTTTTTAACTAAGCCAATACGTGACAAAATCATGTTTTTCTGTAACGCCCTTACCATTAATTCTTAAACACTTGTTGGCAATTTAGCTAAGGCTACTTATGTACACTTTGGGCATCCACTCGCATAACTCAACTTGTCTAGCAAAGGAGTTTATTAACTTTCAATAGCAAAATACAAATACAAAAAAGGTCCTTTTGATATGAAATTCAATACAACAGCAGGAGTGCTACTGGAAAAAAAAGAAAGAAAAATGGATGGGCTATGTGAAACCGCGTTACAAAGAGCAAGAGCTTATTTTACATTTCACACGCTATGAGCCAATGACAGTTTTGACAACAACAACAACAACAACAACAACAACGAGAGCTACTTTACCCAGACAGCAGTGGCTGACATGTGACAAATAGCTCAATTATGCGGCTCACACTCAAACGATGTGAGTGAAGAAGTGTGAAAGTGTTAAGTTCATTGAAAATTCTCATTTATGGTTGGTTTATCTTTAATGCTCTGTATGTTTTTCGTAGCATATCTCAAGGCGCAAAGTCAAGTGAAAAATTCATGGAAGTCTTCTTGGAATGAAATTTATTTGCTTTTTTCTTAGAAGTATTTTGTATTTTTTTTCCATTTTTCTTAACTACTGAGCAAAAGCTCTATGCAAGACATGTTCACAAAATAATCAATAACCAGGGACACATGCAAAAAGAGGCTTTTGTGGGTTCGTATAATACGCTGAAATGAATGTATGACCTTCAGTGACAACTAATAGCATTGATTTTTCATATGTACGTGTATCAATGATGCTTTTCAACAAAAATGTACAACTCCCACATACATAATAAGCACAGTGATATTAGGGCAACATCAACGATAGCCAACGCTATGGTGATACCAACTTAAGTATTTTGCAGCCGCAGTTTCACAGTTAATGTGAACAATAAATTTTTTTCAAAATAATTCAACTTAAAAGAAAAAATTTATATATGTATATTTCTCAAAGTCACAAAAGTAAAATCATTCTAAAAATTTTGAAATTCTCTCAATCAGCTGCCTTAATTTTATAACTTTACAATAATTTAACACTATCACTAAAGGTATTCATGTCCGCTGTGCTACTTTGATTATTCAATATTCAAATCGTTTTAATTTTTTCCCCTTTCTTTTTTGCTTGCTGAATTTTTAGCAGACGCAAGCACAGACACACATATGCTGATAACAGCAGCCGGATCAGCATCACATACGAAGTACAGGACATGAAAAGCAATAACTTATGGCTGCCATCAATACGATAAAAAAGTGAATTCACAGAAATGCTCTGCATGTGCACGTCTGCATAACTGCTATAGTGGATACGACTGACGTTACCGTTGGTTTTTAATCCTCTTTTTTTATTTATGTTGCATAGTCATTGTTATCCTGTTGATGCTTAGCAGCATTTTTGGCTGACTGTCTGACTGCTTGCTGCTGCATCAATAATAGATGCGCTGCGTTCGGTTAAAATGGTGCATGTAAATGGCGCGAGCTATTTTTTTCCAAATGCCACTTAAATTCGCGGTCACAAAGAATTTTGTGTTCAAAATATTGATGTGTGATATGTGTGGATTTTATTTTGTTGCTGTTGTTTTAATTGTTTGTCCTGCTATTGTTGTAACGTCAATATATGGAAGTGACGGAATTTGAAATTTTCGAGAATATATAGAGTTTTTTCGTCAAAATATACTTTCTGGGGTTCAATTGTACTTCGAAAATTCACAAAAAAAAAGCGAACACAAGTGATTCTTAGGTTATGTTTTTATTAGCTAAATTTTTATATTATTCCGGTAGAAGTTTCTTATTTGTTTAGTTAGGTAAACTTTTGTACTTTACAAAACTAGAAAAGTAAAATTGCAGAGAAAATGTTGTCACCATATTCCAAGGGTAAGCTGTGACAAAAAAAAAAACCTCTTGATTGATCGTTATTTTTACTACAGTCATAGGTTTTCGTTCATAATTCAATCTTTTATGCAAGTAATTGGAACTTGTGTTTTTTATTGATATTTTATTAAAAGTAAAAACCCAGTAGAAATAATATTCAATTAATTTCATTTCAACAAAATATCCTACGAGTTAAATAGTGACTTTTTTAAAAAAATTTGGCTCCGAAAAAATTTAAAAAAAAACTACACGGAAACGAAAATGAGTTCTTACTCAAAATGTATAGAAAAAACCATGAAACCGCCTAGCAAAAGTTATCTGCTATAAAGGAAATAACAAAATTTGATAGTTTTTCAACATAAAAAATCACACAGAACTTCACGCCGTTCTTTCCTAATCTCTGAGCTACTTAACATAAAAAAAAAATCCCATTAAAAATATAATGAATTTCAAATAAAATTTGTCATTAGGCAATTCTTATTTCCTGTAAAAGAAAACGGAAATATTTGACATCTCGTATTATTAAATATAGACATTTTTAATTTTGAAATAATGTTCAACAGAAGTACGAATTTAATTTGTTGATATCTCCAAATAGGAACAGATACAACTTAACTCAATTTGTGCATTGCAAAATGATTTTCGTAATTATAATTATACTGTAAAATCGTTCATTGCATTACATTGCAATAAAAATGATCAAAAACTTTGCCGCCAAGGTTTATACTAAGAATTAATGTAAAATTTCTTCTAAAGGTAAGTCATCTCCAATGGTGCTCATTAGCGATATTGTTCTATAGGGTTAATACCAATGCTTCAACATTATAGCTTAATCCATATCGTACCTTTTATTCGTTAACGAATCACGAAAATTGCTCAAGTTTGAACAATTTTTTTCATTATAAAATAAAAAAATTCGAAAGTTTATATTTTTTATATTAAATTTTCTCGTGCCACGCCCACTTTTTAGGATTAAGTGGGTGTTTAAAAAAAAACAATTGTTTTGGATATTTTTTTGAAAATTAATCAAAAATGTTAAAATTAATCAAAAATGGACGAAACCTACACAGGATAGATTCAAAAGAACTAATGTTATTCTCCACAATAAAAATTACATATCCAGATTGTTTAGGTGAGCTATATATAGTACTCAATTATGGTGACGCGTATACGAATCAATGGCCACTTCCCTGGGTAACTATTTGGAGTCTTCATATCACCAAACTGTTTCAGACTTTCAAATTTACTTATAAATTTACTATAGCTATGCGAGAAGTCGCTTATCAAAGGTCAAGGATGACTCATTTTTAAAAAATTATTAAATAACAAATTTTAAATTGTTTGAAAGAAGTAAAGAAGATGGCCCTTTTTTACTCGGCAGAGAAGTCTGTTTAGAGTTAATGGATTCCTAGTGTAATCTGTGATTATTGCAAGTTTGTTTTTGTCACTTTGTTTCACACAGCTTCTATTTAATTTATATCCCTGTTTTTCTTTGGAGAATACAAATTTAATATTTTTCAAAAAAAATAGCCTCAAAATCTTTTTTGAAAATTTCGAAATTTTTAATCAGAATGTCTTATTCCTAATGAAGTCTTATTGATTACTTTGTTATAATTCAAATTATGTAACTTTAGCAATAATTGCATTGCATCGCTTGAATGGAATTCCAAATGCAATGCAGTGTTACATTAGAAAATTTAATAAACCTTGAGAATTTGCATAAAATTCCCACACCATGCTGTCTTTACGAGCAGTCTGCACACTATATACTCGTACAATCGTCAATACATATGAAGCACGTAAACCAAAAATATCAAATTACCGTTGTTACAGCAGCACATCCTTGCTACAACGTATATAGTTTCCTCATTGTAATGTCGGCGTGCCTTAGTATATGTGTGCATTATTAGAATTTCAATTTGAATGATAACATCAAGCTAAGAAGCAGAGAAATACAGAATGCTGTGCAACTTTTGAACCTTCAAACACTTTAGTAATTCGAGTGGCATTTTGCACACAACATTTCGCAGCTGCAAAACGCTTGGACTTTCAACACCACTTTACTCCTAAAGACGTTAGAAATTCTCAAACTATACTTCTATCAGAATTTTAGCACAGATTCTGTGTTAATCAAAATGTATCGATACAGTAAATGGCATTGTAATTGACGTTAGTGATATAAGGAGAAACTTTTTGTTATCCTTAAAAAAAGATCAAGTGTTTATGTATTTTGACAGTAAATGTTCTCGTGGGAGACTTATTTCATTGGTTTGTTAGAATTTCCATAAGTCAATATTCACCCCAATCATGAATAAACATACCTTCGGATTCTTTCTCCAATCCACTGTTTTGCGACCGTGGAATATTTTTGGGGATTGGGAAAAAGTTCCCTGGAAAATGAGGTTATCGGCAATACTTTTTTGGAGAACATTTTTTGATGTTTCAAGCAAATTTTTTTCCCTAACTTTGTAGCAAGGAATTTAATGAGGAAAGAGTCAATGTTAGCAATATTTTAACAGAATTACAAGACCTAACAACACAAACAAAGAGCAATAACTGATATTGGTTAAGTACATGGAATCCAATTCGGATACAGCAAAAGTCTTCATGAAAAGGAGTAAATGGTAAACTATCAAGCTATGCTATACAATATTTTAGGTGATTTTTTTTTTTGTAATATAGATAAATGCACTTGATATTTAATTTTAAAAAAAGTGTTCAGCTGACAGGTAAGCTAATGTCAAATATGAAAAATGCAACTGTGGTTTTGGACTGAATGGAAGTAATTGGAAATATTTTGGCAGTACTGACTGGATATGAAGTTTTCCATTCGTCAATTATTTAAGATTGCTAAATACTCCTCTCGAGAAAAAAAAATCCGAGAGAATCGTTTTCCTACGGATATTCATGATAGGTGTGATTATATTTTCAAATTTGTGATCCAACACCTCTTTAGAAGGGTCGTGAACTCCTATAGTGATTTTCAGAATAACTAGTTGTTATCCTGTTTTCAACTGATACAATATTGATCTGGAATCTGGCATAGCTTACTTTCGGATTCAGCAGGATGATGTAGTTGCCACACAAAATTTAAGCCTTAGCTCATTTTAACATCTACCGTCTGAGTCCAATGTTCAAAGATTGCGGTGGTACTACAAAGCATATCTCATCTTGTGGAGTAGTTCAATTCTAATGCCCATTTTTAAAGAAAATATCAAAAGAAAAGTATCATATCTAAAAATGCTGTCACATCTCTTCGAATATTTGCTTGCCATTTCATTAGTGCTTTGTCTTCAACCATTGTTAGTTGAAGTGATGCTACCGAAAAATTCGATTCCTTCTGCTTGCATCATATTGCAGCAAGTAGCTCTATAAAATTCTAACACTGGATAGCTTTTTCAAAGCTGATTTGGTTGCGGTGCCTGTGGTGGATTCCTAAAATGCTTTGGAATATTTTACCTTAACTAAGTTATATAGTGTCACTTGCCCTAGCTTATGTCAATGGCAGTTGGTTGGCTGACTCTGTCGTCTGTCCTTTTGTAATACACTTGAATTTGGCTAAATTTGTGAAACGTTCCTTGTAATTAATAGTTTTGTCTTAAGATTACAATAATTACATCAATGACGACAAGTGCTCAAGAGTACTCATGAATGCAGAGAGAGAGAGAGAGGGAGAGAAATTGCTAAAACTGGCTTAACGTTCAGCAGTTGCTAAGCAAAAAAGAAAGAACAAAACTCAGCAAACGTGTAGTACGTTGAATACCAAGATTAAAAGATAATGAAAGATGTAATTATTTGACAACTGATATTGGAATAACAATGGTTAGGTTGACAGCTTCATTGAGTTGTCGTTGTCAAGGATTCGGATTTCTGCACTTTTCTTCCCCTGTTGATTATTAGAGTTTATTGCAAATTTACTATAAATGAATTGGATTATATGGTAATTAGAGACAAATTCTATAGCAATTAGTGAAACTAAAGGATAATTATTTGTTTTCCGCAAATAGCTATTTACAAGGACAAGATTCAATATAATCTTAAGATGAATTATGTAACATTTACAGGCATTTTATATATGAAGAGTTAAAAAATTATGGTTTTGAGCTTTTATGAGAAAATGTGTAGCTATTTAAATTAGCACTAAGTCGAAAAAGTTTCTGAAGAGTGTAAAAATAACGTTAAGCTCAAAATCGGGCGTTGAAATTGATATATCTTGCTTACACCATTTTTATTCCAAGCATCACGGAATAAAAAACGAACAAAAAATAATCTTCTGGCTGGAAAAAAGCTATCCCATTTACTTTGGAGGCTTGCTGCCAAGCTGAGAATATATTTCAGTAACAAGTGTTCATTACTTTTTGGTAGCAGACCATTGCGAAAAGAATATTGATAATAAAAGCGAGGTCCAACCTGACGATATATGTGACCAAAGACAGTCTCACCTCAGAGATGTTGTATAGCAAACAGTTGCGTGACCAAATGATGGCAGTCAATTTTATTCGACCAGTTAGGACCCCAAGTACAGTGTGCAGAAACATTTCAACTGTCCTAAAAATTCTTATATCCTTAAGCAATTATCACTAGATACTCTTATCCAACAAATCCTTTTTATCAGCAGTCACGTATAAGCCTACCTGCACACAATTAACACCACTTTCTTTTAATATTTTTCTGTTTTTATGCATTTCTTCCCGCATTTTTGTTAGCATCCTTTTAATAAACGACACATTTTCCACTTGTAACCTACTTTTTCCCATATATCCATATAACAACGACAACGAGAGTAAAAACAACCACAGGTACAATAGAATTTCCGCAGGTAATTAAGTTGCCATTGTTGTTGCTGCTATTATTCTGAACCGTGCTAAACTCCACAAGCAACTACTAATTACCACTTGAAGTTAGCTTGCACGTTTAACGTTATTATAACTATAAAATCTTATATACTCTACTTATAAACGTGTGATGCAGTTTAGGGTGAATCAAAATTGCTAGCATAGTTATATGATACATAGCTTGCCCAACACAAAATGAGCAGCACGCTTTTAAAGTTTATGAAATTTTTCAACTTTTGCTCAAAGTGCATTTTCTTAACTCATGTCTTAAAAGCTTAAATTTCCTACTGGGTATGTACATACGTAGTGCACTTCACTTGTATAATTTCAAGTGTGAGCATAACTAAGTGTAGGTGTAAGTGAGTACTTGTGCGGCTTTTATTAAGAAACGTCTTAAAAAGCCAATTTAAATTTTAAATTATGTTAACTGCATATGTGAAGTACAACAAAAGCAATAATAGCAGCAGCACATATTTTCATCAAAATAAAGAAGGAACAAACACACGTGCACAATATACATACATGCACACACACAAACATCATCTCAATTTCACACAGATTTCCGCCCACATGCATAGCAAGCAGTAGAACTGCAGCAGAATAAACAAAAACGAAAACAATCAAAAGGACCTTAACAGCAAGGATGGAAACAACTAGATTTTTATATACATATGTATATATATAAATACATAGTTTGTGTGTATATACCAGGGAGCTGAATTCCGAGAAAAATAACAAGATCAAAAATCAAATCAAAAAATCGGGCTAGTCATCCTAGTGTCATCCGGTGCTACGCGGAATTGTCAGTGACCGTTGAGCCGATGAGTGAGAACTTCGTTTCCTTTTTGCAAAGATCTTTTCTAAACCCTAACAAGAAACTGAAATAAATCAAAGCCAACATTTTTTTTATTTTTGAGTATTTGTTTTTGTAACTCATTTGAACTTTTCAAGCTTTCTCGGCGAGTCAAAACGAAGTAGCAAGCACAAATAGTAGAATAGATCGGGGAGCTCAATGAAAGATAATTTTTTGTGATATTTCAGAACAGAATAGAGTTTTAATAATTTTACTGAATTCACTGTTCAGTAAAGTGTATAACAACAAAAAAATTACAGGAACAACAACCAAGTCTTAGAAATGCTCGCACTTATGCTCAAAAGTCTCTGATAAATCCGCTTAGCAATGAATGAAACTTTTTCCGCTTTATCCCGGTTTTTTTTTTTTTTTTTTGTTTTTGTT
This sequence comes from Tricholauxania praeusta, assembly GCA_949775025.1. Taxonomy (NCBI): domain Eukaryota; kingdom Metazoa; phylum Arthropoda; class Insecta; order Diptera; family Lauxaniidae; genus Tricholauxania; species Tricholauxania praeusta. The sequence continues at coordinate 159,408,111 of OX459029.1, forward strand.
GTAATAATTTTTTTGGCGTTATCACACACTTTACTGAACAGTAAGCTCATTAAAGCAATTTAAATGATTTTCTGTTACGATAAGCCACAAAAAAATATTTTCCAAATAATTAATTGGCCAAGTAACAATTAGTCGGAATAAAATTTTCAATACAAATTATCACGCGATTGAGAAATGTGTCTGGGTTTGAACTCCCTAATGCATACGGAAAAGGCAAATGAAAAATAACAAAAATTGAAAACAAGGCAGTGTAATGTAGTTCAGATTTTATGCAAGTTAAAGCTAACAGTAGGCTGACACACAGTGGAGCTTATGCATGTTTTGGACGACAGTTTACTTTTATATTATAAGAATATATCAAAAACTTCATATATATTTAAAATAATATGTGATAAAAAAAATGTTGTAGTGGTTTTCAAATAAGAATTAGTACTTGGAAATATAAAGGGCCTCATAGCTTAAAAAAAAAGTTCCCATAATACCTTATTCTCAGAACTATGGCCAATTGCAAGCTTGAAACTCTGTTCGAATCCCCTTTCCGTATCCTCTTTTGTTGTTCCATTAAATTCCACTTGAAATATGGTCTTGTGGTTGTTCTTAAAATCTCAAATTTTCATTCCAATTGGCAGATTTGTTCTCGACCAATAACTTTTTGTTTATAAAGCTACCGAAAATTTAATAATAACCAAGTAATGTTCTCATTATAATTTCTAAAAAACTTACGATCTCAAAGTTTTCTCAACGGAGTGAATGGTGTTTTATTTTTGCAAATCACATGTATTCTGTGATCCCATACGAAATTAACCTTTAAGCATTTTGTTTTTTTCAAATATGCCTAAAAATATGCTATCTTATTATAGATTTGTAGAATCAAAGCTTAAAGGCCCCATTCAAGAAGTTCGAGTTTTTGCGAGAGATGGCGCTTTTGAGTAAAATGATATTTCATCTTAGCCATCAACCACATAAGCGCTCTCTTTCTATTGCTCATTAAAGCTTTTGGTTTTGCTTTGCAAAATGGCGATAGCGGAATGAAACAAATAAATGGCAATTGATTTTGGTCATAAAATAAAAGTGCATAATTTAATATAATTGCATTTAATGATAAACATTTCACTAATCTTACTATTTATTTAATTAAGCAATGAAGCCAATTGACTGCAACAATAACTCACCCGTCATCAAGAAATCACATTAATGCTGTGCCTTCAAAAATGGTGCTGTGCACTATAATTGTTTTAGCTAACACTTTTTCTAACGCTTCACTTTCACTTTCTTCACTTTTTTCACTTCATTCACATTTTTTAATCTTTCACTTGTTTTATTTAGTATTTCACTTTATATTTAACTCTTTATTTTCGCATTATTCAAGCAACCGACCGGCGGAAGTCCGTGTTTATTACGACTGTTACAAATGGAAAACGAAACACGTTTAGTAAGTGAGTTGCCATCGTTTTAAAAACATTTGATTCCTACTACATATTTTGGTAGCATAGTTTTCATTTGTATCATGTTTTTTGAAGTGAACTCTCAAACTAGCCTAGGTTGATTAAATTTTGATGCAATTGTACTTATATCTGTATTTGATTATAAAGTTTGATAAATTTTACTTATTAGTAGTTACTCATAAAAATCAGAAAATATGCATATATAGCATACCGGACTTAGTTTTTGAATTAAACACATTATTTATTCGGAAAGTGAATAGCTAGATATTGTAAGAGTGGTCTCAAGCGATTTTTAATAATTCTATGGATACATACGTTGAATCATAAACATTTTTTAGGTTAAATTATAAATAAGGGTCGATTAGAAAACTGTACCTACGATATTTTCTTATTTTCTCAAATTGAAGAACTCGGTATGTCATAAATGTTTATTGTTTGAAAAAAAAATATTTTTGTTACTTAAAAAATTATATTTTAATTCAGTGTAGCTTGCGTTTGTTATTTTATTTACAATTTTCTTCGAAAGCTACGGTAGTATACTTAGAAAAAAAAAATGGATCGTATTTTTCTGTGCAATGTTTTTTGAGACTTAAGAAATAAATAAATTAAAATGAAAAAATTCATTCTGCAAAAATTGTTTTCATGCAACTGTTTTGATGTACATATTTTAGTTTTACTAAAGCTCATGGAATAATAAACAAAAAAGGCCTATTACATACTCTCTGAAGTTTTTATAGTTTTCGAGTGAAACAATAACTTAAGACAAAACGTTTACATAGAAACGTTATAATAGGCAGAAATTTTGATAAGATTATGATCAAAAATCATTTTATTTTTAAATTTTGCCTTAAGGTTTTCTCATTTTTATTACAAAAATATATCTTGGGTACCTTTCTAAAGAAAAGGCTGTTGCACTTATGCAAGTAAACTGATCTGACTGAAACTTTGGCATATGAAAGGAAATGAATTGGACCTTAATTAATCCCTTAAAAACTTCCAAAAAACTTATATTTTCATAATATGTCAATTGATTATTTATAAAAAATAATTACTGTGATATGCACGATATGATATCTAAAAAATTGTCACTTTACATCGAAATCCAAGCCCGTTGATAATATTTTGGGACCGCAATTATTTTGGAAGTTATGAAAACAATACTGCGCTCCGTGTTACACCGGCATATGAGACGTACATTTGAGGTTGCACGTGGATACACTTTTTTCGTTATAATTTCTAAAAATAATTGCGACTTTTCTTAGCGTTTTTGAACCCTTAGGAACTGTGATAGAACGAACGTGACATTTTTTCTAACTTTTAAAACACAAAAAAAAGACTAATTGCTTATAAGCAATTAGTTAAATAATTGTGAATAAATTATTTTTATGAAAATTTTCAAACGATTAATTACTTTAAAATAACAAAGTTGCATTCAAATCGGTAGATTTGTTGAAGAGCAACAAGTTTTTCTTTATAAAGCTACCGAAAACTTAACGAACGGTAGAACGCATTTTTCAGCATACTATTTATTGAGCTTTAAGAAATAAATAAAAAATAATGAAAAACTTCATTGTGCAAAAATTGATTTGATGCACTTTTTTTGATGTATTTTAATTTTACTAAAGCTCATTTAATAATGAACAAACAAAGCCTATTATATACTCTCTAAAGTTCCTGTAGACTTTGAGTAAGACAATAATTTAAGAGACAAAATGAAATTTTGATAATATTTTGATCAAAAATCAAATATTTTCTTTTTAAATTTAGCTCTAAGGTTTTCTTGTTGTTAGGGGTGTTCAAGTATTACGTAACACAATTGGGGGGGGGAGGGAGGGTGGTGGGTCTTGTAAAACGTTACGATCAGTTACAGGGACGGGAGGAAAAATTTAAAATTTACGCAACTTTTCAAAGAAAAGGCTGTTCCACTTGAGCAAGTAAACAGATCTGACTGAAACCTTGGCATATGAAAGGGAATGAATAATCGAACTTTAATTAATACCTTAAAAATTTCCAAAAACTTAAATTTTTATAATATGTCAATTAATTATTTATAGACTCTAATAAACAGTAATTAAAGATCTAAAAAATGTCACTTTACATCAAAATCCTTAAACATTCCTAGCCCGTAGACAGTATTTTGGGACCGCAATTATCTTAGAAGTTATGATGAAAACAATACTGCGCTCCATGGTGCACCGGCATATGAGACGTACCGTTGCGTTGCACGTGGATAAACTGTTTTCATTATAATTTCTAAAAATAATTGCGACTTTTCTTAACGTTTTTTTCTGACTTTCAAAACACAAAAAAAAAAGAATTGTTCCTAAGCAATTGCTAAATAATTGTGAATAAATTATTTTTATGAACATTTTCAGACGATTAATTACTGTCCAATTTATTGCACTTTAAAATATCAAAGTTTCATTCAAATAAGTAAATTTGTTGATGAGCAACAAGTTTTAGTTTATAAAGCTACCGAAAACTTAATACTAAGTAATATTTTCATCATAATTTCTAAGAAAATTTTCGGCCTCAAAATTTTGCAAAGCAATAAAAAAACAACTCACCCATACTCATGAATGTTTTGTTGTGCTGCGCTGCTAAAAATGGTGGTGTGCACTTTAATTGTGTTAGCTAACACTTTTTCTAAATCTTTGCATTCACTTTCTTCACATTATTCACTTCATTCACTTCTTGCACTTGCTTTATTAATTACTTCACTTCATATTTATAACTTCATTTTTTTATTTATCACGTAACCGGCCAGCGGAAGTCCGTATTTATTACTACTAATCCAAATAGAAAACGAACCTCACGAGCCTCACGCAAAAATTGTCGTTTGATTTTTTGTTGCTATTGCTTATGCTTGCTTATGTCGGCTTAAGCTGCTGCTTGCATTCTATGTTGTTATTGTTGTTTTTTTTTTTTGCTTCTCATTTGTACCGTTTGTATTTGGCTACGAAGTTTAAAGATCAAACTTTCTTTCAATTGTTTTTTTGTTTTTGTTTGTTACTTTTGAAGAAAGAATATGAAATGAGATGTTAAGAGAGTAATTTGATTATGATAAAAAAAAGCAACGAGGCGTACGCGTGCAAAGCAAAAAGAATATTGTAAAGCCGCTGGTACACTTATGCTTGTATATGAAAATAACATTTGTATTGTTTTAATTTATTCATATTCATAAAATCAGAAAATGGCAAAGATAGGATTTGAATGCAAATATTGCGTGCCGCTATTGTTTTTGAATTTAACGCATTATTTATACGGAAAATTAATGCATTTTTATTTCATTGTAATATAAAAAATATTATGACTTAGTACGGTAGACAGTTGTGGTCCACGGTGATGCTCAAAAAACGTCAGCCTACGAAAAATCAGCTCTGGAATAGTCTATCGTCTGCATTTTTATAAGTAAAAGAACCAGTCATCTAAGAGGCAGACGCGATAAAAACATTACCAATAAAGAACGCTAGTAAATAAAAACCTTTTAAATAAAACTCATTCTGTTTTTTAATAAAATTTATTTCATTTTCTAAAGTTTTCTATTTTCATTCTTTCTCAAGCTTCTTTTTCACATTTTTTTAAGAGTAGTTAGTTGTTTTGAGTTATGTCAGTAATTTTTTTTTATAGTTAAATTGCTTATTAAGTCTTGCTTACTTTTATGTAAAGATAATTTAATTAGGCGCTAATAGTTGACGTTTATAAAAACCGAGGAATTACTATAAGTAGTATTTTTCATAAAGTACATTATATTATTATTAAGTTAATAAATTCGATTTAATCGTTTTTGTTTGTTTCAATTAAAATTACTATACAAACAGCTTTAAATGGATTAAATACTTAAATAGATAATTTTTTTTTACAATTTTGAACAAATTTGATATGATTTATTTTTATTAAAATTATATTTACTTACATTTGCTCATTAAAGTACTAAATAACTTGAACTGGAAGTTTTATGAAAATAATAATTAAAGTTCGGAATGGACTGATTTTGAGTGATTCTATAACTGGGAATTTTTTTAATTCAAAAAAAAAAAATAAATAAATAATAATAGCAGTTCGGTTATGAGAGTTCGGATATGCTGGTAAATTTGCATATTGACTTACCCTTACGTATGTACTAACCTCCACACTGTTTTAAGTTTTTTGCAATATCTTTTTGACCAACCCATATGTTTCCTGTGCGCTTATTGACCTTAAAAAGATCTACACAGCATGCCCTTTAAATAACCGGACGCATAAATATCTTCGAAACTGACATGTTGATTTTCATGAAATTTCGACAGCAGGAAGCTGATGTGCCAACCCCATTAATTTAGTAACTACATAGATGGTGCTACGAAGAATGATGTGAAAAATCCTGTCCGGTTACTTAAGATTAGGAAGACGTTTTTTCAGTATAGGCAAAAAACCATGAAAATGTGAAACGACAATAGACCAACAAAACACTTAAAGTAAAACCCGATTCTTTTCTGATAAATATTTGTTTCAAAAGATTGATTCTTCTAAATGACGTCAAAACCACGAAGCTTAGTAACAAACATTGAAAAAAACGATTCTCATTTAAAGTTTAAATTTTTAATATTAAAGAAATTCCAAAAAAAAATAACTAAAGTTCTCATAAATAAAAAAAAAAAGTTAAAACATAAAAAATAAAAATATTTAAAGCCTTAAAGAATTCAACAGAAGCAACAAAATCTTATTTACATCTTTCGGTCTTAATTTTTATTTTACTATTTCAGAATATAAAGTAGATTACGTAAAACTTTATATGTATGTCGTTACATTTTCAACGAATTTGAATTGAAAGTAGAATGCTCTAAGACTTTTTTAAAAAGCTAAAAACAAAGAAACCGGTCAAAGCCTATGGTCCAGAATAATGGCGTAAGTTAGGCAATTTATATAAAATTTACATAAATACCAATGAATGACTTAGAGTTTTTACTTGCAAGTTTAAAAAAAAAACTTAATATTTTTTGTTGTCTAAACACTTAATAAATAAATTTATTAATTTTTATACATATGCATGACTATTTCTTATAACTGTGATTGTTCGGTTGCATCGGACACTATATTAAATATTTGTCACAGTTAAAAAAATAAACCAAAATTAAAATCAAAATCCTTTATGCTATTGAAACAAGACATCAATAGGCAAAGTGCTACAAAGGAATTTGCCTCAAAGTATAGTTTCTCATAAACTTTTTAATAATTTTAATTTGAAGTATATTGTTAGGCATTTAAAATTATCTATAGTCCTCTGCTTATCTCGGTCATGTTTCTGCAGCATATTGTTATTTATTGCTAGCACTTTAAAATATATAACTATTATTTACTGTACAGCTTTTTTTTATAAAGCATGAACTGAAAACCACATTTATTTGAACATTTATGAAAATTTACTATTTTAACTGCTCTAAAATGATTTCTTATATTAATTCTAATCTAAAAATTTGAAGTTATTGTTGTAATTATTGTTGCTTAGATATAGGATACATTTTATGTGCTCATTTCTCGAATACTTTCAATGTCTTTGAAGCTAAGTAATTGGGTTTTTTATTACATAATTTTGTTACAGTTAATAATAAGTTTATTATTTAATTATAGTTTTAGTTTTTTATATACAATCGTTACAACCTAAATGGTGCCTTTGGATACGTTTTCATTCAAGTCGCCCCCAATGTTAACTTTAAAGTGTTGTGAGGGCTTCAAGGATTTTTAACAATTTTCTTTGGAATAATATATTTGGTGTTTGGAGATTTTGTTGAAAAAAAAAAAATAAAAAAAAAACACTTTCTTATTTTAATTCTTCGAAAAAACTATTACAAATTATATTTAACTACTTGGAACCAGTCTTACTTTATACATGTAATAATTATCACTGAAACAATTTATACTTCGATAAAAATAGTTAGTGAGCTTTTGGTAAGGATTGTGCGGAAGAAGATACATAGTACATATGTACCTATATTTTCCCATTAGTTTTCAAATGACAGTAGGTTGCTATACATTTAAACTTAGTTTTGAAGCCTGAAAGTATGCCTTGAAATGTACACAATTTCACGTAGGTATTTTGTTTTTATAACAAGTGAAAATCCGAAAATTTCAACGCAAATTTTCAAGCTGAAAAATAAATCGTCAAATTTTTATAAAATTTGATATGTCATAATAAATGTCCCCAAAGTTTTTCAAATTGAGATATGTTTAATTTTCAGTCTCAGTATAAAATATTTTTCGGCGCTACAATGAAAATTGATAAGAGTGGAAAGAAATGAAATGTTTCTTTCCGGCCAATAGATTTTTGTAGGTTTTTAACTTTTATAGAAAAACTTCAAGAAACATACCCCATTCTTATAAATTTCGATTTGTATTGTTTTAGCATTTTGCTTTCAGTGAAATGTTGTTAAAACTTTGATCATGTTTTATTCAACCAGAAATTAAAGTAATTTTTATTGATTTTGTGACGATGTATCTAAGTCAATTTCTCGATTTGCCTCTTATTTTTTATTTCAATTCCTTAAAAAAATGTTTAGTTTTACTTTTGAAACACCCTGCGAACTCGTTTCCATACTCAAAGATCTTAGTTGTCATCCTAAAAGCATGCTTCATATTTTATGCGATTAACACAAAAGTGGTGAGTTCTCAGTGTACAGTCTTACTTCGTTAGTTGCTACTAAAATCTATAAGGTTTTAGCCCAGATATATCGGTTGATTAAGGTTACAACTCCGAAATTCGAAAAGAATCAAATAATATGGGTATATATTTTTTAAAAGCTTGAAATATACATTTGGGATTTGGAACTCTGGATTATCGACAGAGCATTGTGAACCACTTATTTTTCATTATTACACAATTAGCGGAGCTCAGAATTTCGCGGAAAAGTTCGCGTGGCAAATACGCTGAAATTTCAAGGTTGGGAGAATGCTACTTTTCTATTTTATCGAAAACTATTATATAACTCAAAATAGAGCTCATGTTGCTAAGCTGCATGCGATTACTTCAGGATGCGTTTATCACTTAGGAGAATCAAAACAACATTTACTTATGAAAATTTATAGTATTTTACAAACTGAGAGGTCAGAGTATCAAAGTTTATGTGTAGAAATGTCAAAATTTCAAATCTCAAACATCGAAAATTAAGCAAGAATATAAATTTTTTGATTAAGAATGGTTTTCCATACATCAAATTAAGAATATAAATTTTTTGCTTAAGAATAGTTTTCCATACATCAAATTTAAAATGGTTAAATAATGTCCACTTGAGATTTGATTTTAATTTCCTGCAATCTTTCTCATTTAAAGATCGAGCCACGTAAAATTCCAATTTAAGAAAAACTTTTTGGGACTGAAGAGAAAATCCCGCTAATGCTTATGAATATTAAAAATAAATTTTGTTTTGGATAAAAATTTAGTTGTTTTGTAAAGACAATGGAGTTTCTGTAAAATAAGTGCACTAACAGCTTTTAATATCAAAATATGAATTTTTAGTTTGTTACTTTTGCAAACAAACTTTGTTTCCATTTAATAAAAATTTTGTATTGCTTTCAGAAAAATTCCAATATGTAATTACATTTATTATTCATTTAATTTTTCATGATTATCGAATTGAACATATTGAAACACCCTGTAACTAAAGCATTTTATCCGGTTAGTGTCTATGCTAAGATCTCTTTAATGTGCTTGGAAAAGTATGCTATTTGTACAAAGAAACTGCTGTAAAGTGACCTCTATCTTGTAAACTCAAATTAAGTTTTCAAGTACAGTGCCGCCTAAATAGTTACTACTTAAAAATTATCTTTAAAATATATGAATTCGCAAAGAATTTTTTCAAGGATATTAAATTTGATTTTAATTTTCAGAAAACTGCCTAGCAGACGAAAAACAGGAAAACATTTTTGAAGTATTAGTTTTGCCATCATTCTAAGCATTCTCACGCTAAGTGGCAGTTTTAAATATTTTTATTGCAAAGCCATGACTCACAATGATTGCGCTCAATAAAACATTAACGCAAATACATATATGTAGGTATGTGCTGAATAATTTAAAGAACATTGAGATACTACATACTTTTCAACCAGAATAAAGTGATAAATTCAAATGAAAAACTTTTTTTTAGATTTCAACTTTATATTTGACATTTTATTTTTTAGGTTTTTGCCTTAATTTTATCTGAAGGATGATTTTAATTAATTAACTTAAACATTTAAATTAACAAACAAATATGACTTTAACTAAAATGTACACAAGAGCTCTAATGTAAAATAAAAAAAAATTATTATTAATATAATAATATGTTAAATAACTTAAATAAAATCAATCTTTTTACAATCACATTTTAATATTTTGTCCCACTTGATAGTAATGCTGATTCAGTGGCCATAAATGAAAACTATAATTTGAAGACGTAGTTAAGAAATCACTTCAAAATCGAATGGAACATTATATCTAAGTAGTTAAAATTCACGTGTTATGTCACGCTGTGTGCCTTTTAATGATTTTGAAATTTCATAAATGGCCAACGACAACAAAAATAGGCAAAGCTCTTTTTATATTGACCCAAAAATATACAAAAAGTCATTAGTGGTTATAATACAACAACTAGGATTCCAAGGACGTGCTGCACTTTTATTGCTTAGTTACAAGAGAAACTTACACGTTTTTATAGTATGATGAGTTCAACGTTGAACTCTTTTTCAAAAGTCTATGTACAATTTTCGCTTTTTCAAATCTAAAGTCAAATTTTATATGCTATATACATTTTTTATGATATCTTTTAGGAATTTAAACAGTTCTTCCGTAAGTGTAAGATTCATAGCTGTCAATTTATAACAGTTGACAGCTGCTGTCAAGAAGATATTTACATTTTATTTACATACAGTTAAATGCTAACATTAGAACTACTGATATCAAATTTTGTCTTCGACTCTCTCTCTTGCTCTGGCTTACACTAAAAAGGACCCACAACACTCGATATTGATGACAACTGTCAACTTTGACAGTCGCCGCGGTTTTCTCACGTCTGCAGCGATTGTGGCGCCGCCACTGTACTACTACAACCGTTATTATTATTTACCGCTGACGCTGTCGATGACGAATTCTCCAGCGAAGAAGTTGCCGTCGAAGAATTGCCGCTATTGTTGTTTGGACTGACAGCGCCACCTTTAACGCAAGGTGGTAGAGTTGGTGTTTGTGTTGTTGGAGCAGACGCATTCGATGGCGAAACATTTAATGTTGTGGGCGGCGTAGATATAGACGTAGGTTTACGTTTATTCCAGCTAAAACTTAAAGCTGATGCCAATTTATTTGCTGCAGCTTTTGGTGTCGCTAATGGTAGAGGCTGCGGCGTAGTTGACATGGGCAGGGCTATATCATAATCATGCCGCCCTATTGATGACGCAGGCGTATGATGACTATAGCCAGAATCGGAACCGAAGCTAGAATCTCCGCGTGATGCATACAACTGTGGTGCATTCTGATATGTGCTGGAGGCGTGGCAATGCTGATGATGTGCCGTTGGTGTACGATATGAACTACCTGTGGTATAATCTGGCATTATGTAGGCAGCAGGGTACACCAAGGGTGATTGTTGCGCAGCCGTTGCGGGCAGACGCGGTGTAGCACAACTCTCGTAGTGATAGTTTTCATGGAAGACCGGCTCGGCGTAGCCATACGCGGGTTCAATATGCTCAACAGGCGCTGCAACACGGTGTCGGCGATCCATTGAACGCGGATTGGTGCGTGTGCGCATTGAAGTAGCTAGCAGACCCGTTGCGCTATTCGTCACATAGTAGGGCTGCGGATAGCGACCACTGCCCGGATAGTGTATACGCTCGCGGAAGATTGTTGCTACCGGCGGTGCTGCTGTGGGTTGACTTAGCTGCGCATTGATGCGATTGCGGCGCTCCACTTCATTCTCAAGCGTATTGTAGAATTGTGAAGCGGTACGCAACGCAGCGTTGTTGTTATTGCTGACGACACCGCTGCCATTGTGATGCAAATGATGCAGACTATGAAAATGTGGCGCATGCGCGTGATTATGATTGTGCTGATGCTGCGGCGCATATGCTAGCGACATTAAATTGCTGCGATTGTCATACATATGCTGCAGCGGTGTCAAATCCACAGCAGCCTCCGCCGTCACTGTTGAAGTGTTGAATTCATCAACGCTTGTGCTTGCCGTCTTGGCAGGTTTTGGAATGTGGCGTGTTGTGCCGTTGCTGTTGCTATGGAATTTACTGCGTCCGGTTGTGTGACGCAACATGCCAGATAGCAGTCCGCCAGCACTGCGCGTGGTATTTGAACCTGACGCTCTTGCTACTACAGTAATATTATTGCAGGCGGTATTGTTGTTGTGCGAGCTACTCGAACTCGCCGCTGTTGCTGTTGAAGCATCGTGCGTTGAAGATGAAGATGACAGCAGACTATTGCGTTCGGGTACATTTGCACCACAATTGCTGTTGTTGTTTGTCGTTACAGTGGCCGCCACGCGTTCATGGTAGATATTTGCTGAGCCGGGGGTTGGCGTTTCGTTGGCATTAGGTGCTTTATTGAAGGAACGTTCACCGGGCAGCGAAAGCTCATCTTCAGCGAAGTCATCATCGGAATGTAGTGGTGGTTCTGATTCGCCGTCAGAATCACGTCCAGGTCCGAGTTCTTCGTAGACGTTATCATTTGAGCGATATGGATCTGGACCAGGAGAAGATGACACAAGGAATGGTGGTGAACGTGTCATAGGATAGCCACTGGGGTAGTGTATGCTTTTGCCGTGTAGCATCTGAAAGATATAAATAAAAGAAGCGGGAAGTTAGTAGTTTTTAAGAATGAATGAAGTTTTCCAACGAATGTATGTATTTACTAATTTATATCCTTAATATGATAAAGCTGTTAAAAAGTATTGACGTGGTTTAAAACTGTAAGTATTTGATTGATGTATTTAATAAGTTTGAGTTATTGCCTGGAAAATATTGATTCAAATGCTCAATCTTAAAATGAGTTTCATCCATAGCATGCAACATTCTTTTTCGATTTTACTACGCTTTCTGTGACATTTGCTGATAGACTCTAGCTTTCCCACCTGACATATAAGCTACTTGTTGCAATATGTGACCTTGAAATTCATTGAGTTAGTTTATAATTTATTGTGTTTTTTTGTTTTCCCTTTGAATTGCAATTAAAATTAATGTTTATTTATTTACAGAAAATTCAATGTTATTTTAAAACCTATTTAAAACTTCACTCCTAAATACTACAATTTTACTCTTACTTATACTGAACGAACCGAATTCAATTCTTAATTGAACACACCGTTTATTATTCAACTGAACTACACATAACCAATCATTGCTTTATAATATAGAGTATTTTCAAACGCTTTGCAATTTTTAAATGGAACTTTAAGTTTTCTATATGTTACCGGAAAAACTAGTTTTAGGCCAAACTAGTTTTAGGCCAAACTAGTTTAAGGCCAAACTAGTTATTAAGATTTGATTGTATATCCTTACGCTAAACGGTAACTAGTTTGGCCTAAAACTAGTTTTGCCTAAAACTAGTTTGGCCTATAACTAGTTGGGCCTAAAATTAGTTTGGCCTTAAACTAGTTACCGTTAGGCCTAAAGTTATGCAATCAAATATTAATCAAAAAGCACTGTGGCTTGTGAAGACTAAGATAGTAGCAAAGTAAGACAATAAAATTATCAATTTCATTGTACGCTTAATAAGTGGTACGTGGGCGACTGCGGCTCAGGAATTACATACTCTAATATGCCCAATACCGGCTTTGCATCAGTCTATAACATCTTCGACATCGGCTTCGCACTGTGGATAGTGCTTTTGAAATAAAATTAAATTGCATACTTTCAGGTATGCAAAATAAATAAGTTTGGCCTAGGAAAAACTAGTTTATCCTAAAAACTAAAATATATTTAAAATAAAGCTAAAAAAATTTAAATCACAAATAAAATTCTCAAATTTCAAACGCCCTTTTTCCTAGAGTGTATTTTCTCAAATACCTTTTGATGTACCTACTAAATTACTAACTGACGTCATATGCATTCATCATATGTATGTATTTAAAACAGAGTCCTCACTTCTTTATTGGATTAAATGCCCCTTTTATATGCAATTATCACACCATTGCTTTTGCGCTTCCGCCGAATAAAAAAACCCTTGTTAATATAGAACCTCTTGTATCAAACATACGTATTGTTTGTTACGCATATACCCACAATTAATGCCACTTGTTCTTAAAAAGCCCCTGTGCATTTAAGTTCGCTGCTGCTGTTTTTGTTGTTCGCTAACATATCGCTGGCTAAATGCGCGAGGCAAAAATGCTAAAGAAAAAAATTTGCACAAAGTAAACGAAAAGGGTCGAAAAAGATCATGCTTTTTTTTAGCATTTCTTGTTAACCCTTTTGAAATGCTGCCTTTATGCAAATGCAGTTGCCTGAAACAGCAGCAACACACGCACACATTCACACATATGTTGCGCATTAACAATGTGGGCGCAGATAAAAAACAAGTAAAAGAAGAAAAGCACAAGGATTTTTCATGCTTATCAGCATGTCTTTTGGACAGAGTTGCCAAATGTTTACTTTGCAAAAAAAAAAAAAAAGATTTTTCATTTGCAAAAACACTTAAAAAAGAAAATAATGAAAAAAAAAACGACGGAACTTTGCAAATGCATTTTTCATGTGAAAGGATATACAACAGGATAAGAGAGAGATAGAGAGAGAGAAAAAAACCAAAACTAAAACTACTTGTGCTGCAAAATATGCAGGACAGGACACAAACAGCAGGAGCCAAGCTCATTGTGGTTGCGCGCGTGATAAATGCTAAATAGATTTAAAGCAGTAGAAAAAAGTAGCGTAGGGGATTGTAGTAAATAAGTTAAATAATGAACACTGTAAAAATTTCAGCTAAGAATGGTGCTAAAATCCTAAATGGATAAAAATCCAGTGCAGTAGTAAGCAATGTAAAGTCGTACTTTGCAGTGGCAGCAATTTCATAAATAAGAAATGCTGCTGCTTGCAAAGAAAATCGCAGCAATAATTTCAACTTAAGAATTGCTGGAGTACAAATTGCTGTTGCAGCGCAGCTTATACATTCAAAGTAAACCTTTGATTGCTGAAAAAGCAGTGCTTCCACATGTTATGCTGACGCTCTTTCAGTTGTCAGCACATGCTTTGAAGCACTGATACTTTTTATAACTACTAAAAATTTTCTCGCAGTGTAGCAAAATCAGAAAAATATTTGCTTATAAACACAAATATCTGAAAAAAATGTTGAGCTGTTGTTACTTTTAAACCGTTTTACTTATGTTTTTTATTTTGTTTTCTTCTTTTTTTTTACCGAAACCGAAGTTATGTTTTCACTACAAAAGCACGCAAAACACATTTTTAACCCTTTCACCTAAGGTAGGAGGGGTATTTTTCACTTTTTCAACTCTTTCTTTTTTCTTTCTTATAAAAGATTGTGTTTCTGTATTTTATAAATTTACACTTTTTTACTTACTGCTGCTGCTATCAGATATAACAAACGAAATAGCAACAAAAAAAGGAAAAAACTCGAGCAATGCATAATAAACAGTAGAAACAATAATAAAAACAACAAATGAAAAATGTTAAATAAAACCCCACAGCGAAGGACAACTTGAGGA
Source organism: Tricholauxania praeusta (assembly GCA_949775025.1). Classification (NCBI taxonomy): domain Eukaryota; kingdom Metazoa; phylum Arthropoda; class Insecta; order Diptera; family Lauxaniidae; genus Tricholauxania; species Tricholauxania praeusta. Next base: position 159,423,214 of record OX459029.1, read on the forward strand.
CAACGTAAGAACAACAAATAAAATGCGGTGGCAGCAATGAAAAATGTTGGTGTTTGCTGTTTTTTCTGTTGCTGCTACTTCGCGTTGCGACTTAAAATTACAAGAGTAAATAATACATAAAAGCAAGAACAACATCCAACTTGAACAACCGTCATGACAGCGTCGACGTTGCATATTTTGCATATTAATTCAGGCTTAAGCGTAAATAAGCACAATAAGCTGAAAAGTAGGCTACGGTTTCTTTTTTTTTTTAAGTAGTAGGTTCACTAGGTTACTTAAAGCGAAAACTTAAATAAAGTAGGATTTTCAGTTTAAGTCAAGAAAAACTTATATATTTAGTAAAAAGAGTAAAAGTTTACTTGTCCTAAAAAAATTATAGTATAGTTTAGGGCGCATTTTATTTGTTTATTTAAAGTTGTTGGTACTAACTGAATTAAATTTTTTGGTACAAAGTTCATATTCAATTTACAACTGTGAAAAAGTTGTCAGCAACTCAAAATCATCAAGGTTAACTTTTTGTCAAAAAAATGTCGTTTTATCATATGACGTTTAATATTTTCTAGACTCAAAAATTTATTTAAATTCTCTCTTGCCTAAGCTAAATGAAAAAAGGTTATAGCATAATTTTAGGCACCGAAAAACAAAAATCCAAAAGAAAAAGTCTATTTTGATATAAGAAAAATAAAATTTTTTTTTTGATTTTTATTTTTTTTTGATAACTAAAATTATGTTTTAACTTTTTTTTGTATTAAGCTTAGGCCATTTGATCGTTACTTGGCGATACTTCACCTTTCATATATCGTTGTTAAGCGCTACGTTTTGTACTTAAGCTCGTCGTGCAGTATGGAAACAGCTACCAACTTCTCTCTCGCTTAGACAATTTTACAAGTATAATTTTTTTTTTTTTTTGATAAGTGATAAGTTAACAAATTATTGGCATGCAAGGTAAATGCCAAATATAAACATAGTACAATAAAAATGATTTTAAGCCATTGAAAATCGTCAAATTAACACAGGTTTGTGATAAGCGATTAGTGTTTAGTCAACTACGTTTGTTTTAGTCGCTTATGCAAGTGAAAGGTGATTTTTGATTTATTATAAGTGATAGTTGATAAAACCATCGCTTATCATAGTTTCTAGAATTGTACTTTGGCAAAGTAAAAGAAATTTGTGATTAAAAGATGATAAGTGAAAAGATAATTATTATAAATGGTGACTAAAAATGACGATTTATAACTGTTAAATCAAAAATATTAAATATTTAGTAATAATCGAAAAATAAATGGTAAGGAATAAACTAAGCGCTTGGTCTGTTTATAAGATTGAAGGTTATCAAGTGAAAAGTGTAAGGTGATAATTGAAACGAAGTAAACGGAATAAGTGCAAAGTGATAAGTGAAAATAAGTGAGAGGTTATTAATGAAAAGTGTTTAAATAAAGAGTTATAAGAAAAGAAATTTAATTTGTTTTTAATCGAGTGATTATTATTAATAAATTGAAAATTATTCAATCGAATTTACAGTCACTTGCAGAAACCGATATTTATGTGAAATTTTACAAATCGGTTAATGCTTTATAGACTTTGTACATGCCATTCGCAGAACCCCTTATGACTCAAGTGTTAAGAGCGGCTGTCCACATATAATTCATGGAATGGTCGAGGTTCGAATCTCAGTACAAATTAACCAAAAAATGGTCTGATGAGGCTATGTATATATGTAAATGAATATGTATATATGTATATGCATATGACACCAATTACCAGGTTAAATTATTCCATTTGTTACATTTGTAATGTTTGTTTATAAAGCATTAACCGATTTGTGAAATTTCACATGAATATCGGTTTCTGTAAATGACTGCAAATTCGATGAAATAATTTTCAATTAAGTTATAAGAAAATTATTAAGTTATTACTGATAAGTCAAAAAAGCTATATTTTTAACCTCCAGAATTTGGAATACTATTTTTTGTGAATAAAGTTTCTTATAACAGCCATCACATACTTGACTATTATAACAGCCAAATAATAATTTTTTACAAAGACATTAATTTGAAGTCATTTCGTCCACACATTTAACATTTATTATTCTTGTACATGATATATTTCACATGTTCACTTGGGGAAAAGAAGATCAAATTACGAGTTTACAAACACTATAATTCCATATCCTGCATATCCTAGCTCTTCCTAATTCAATTATATTTCATTGTTAAATTTAATTTTTTTTTCAAACAAATTTTCCCTCATATCAAAGTAGATATTCATTACCAACGAACGCCTACACAATAACGCACATTGACTACCTGTTCAAGAGAGAGAAGAAAAAAAACTTCCCACCTTCCCTATTTATTGTGGAATATGAAATTTAAGCCTTTTTTTGGAATTTTATTTTTGTAGTTTTTATGCAACCTTTGTGAGCACAAAATTATTTTGTCATCAAAATATTACGACAATTGCTGTCAAAACAGCCAGTCAACGACAATGCAGATGTAGTGTAACTGAACAACACACATGATATGTCAATGCCAAATTGTCAAACAAGTATATCCTGTTTTATTCGGTTGGTTCTTTGTTGCTCCTCGCTCACTGTTTTTTTTTTTTTTTTGTTACTCATTGTTTTTGACGTGCGCGTAATGTGAAACCAAAAATCAGGCTTGGATTTCATAATATTCACGAAGGCGAAAACCAAAAAAAAATAAAAATTACACTGGCGATATCAAACAAATGGCATATCCTGCTATGTCTGTCAATGCGACGATGATCCTGCAGCATTTAAATGTAATTCATAATATTATTATGCTTTGGATGATGAGTATACGTTTTTGGTACGAATATCCTTTTTTATGATGATTGCTGCTGATTTCTTTGTTTGCTTGTTTTATTTCTTATATGCTTTTTTTGTTTATTCATTTATTTGTTTATTATGGTGTGAATAGGGTAAATAAGCCAAAATATATATATATATATATTTTTTTTAAAATAGTAAAGAATTCATATTCATATGGTCAAAGCGTCAAAGTTGCATTCATAGATTTTTTTTTAAATCAAACAATGTTTTTTAAAAAAATTCATTAAAATTTTTTGAGTTTTTTGATAACTTTTTTTTACAATTTATTTAAATTTTTAGCAGTCAATGAAATCAGCTAACAAATGCTATAAATATCAACAAATTTTTGAGTAAGAAAGTGCATGATAAATGCAAAATGCTCTTTTGAACTATGCAAATTTTATAAGAAATGTCCTTAGGTTAAATTCACAGTCGGATAATAATATTCTTATGTGTCTACTTTTTGATGAATTTACCCTAAATGTCAATGTCATGATATTAAAAACATGCTTGTTGTTTTTTTTTCTCCAAAATGTTGTCCTTCTTTGACAGCAACTGTTTTTATATAAAACCAACAACTTGCTGGTGATCCTAGAATGCTCTTTGGTGAATTGTCAACTTAATTTTCGCTTTGTTGACAATGAAGCAGCAGACAAAAAAAAAAAAAAAACACATGATAGCAAGTAGAGGAAGCAGCCAACAAAATAAGAGGCATGTCCTTTTGTTGCTTTCATTTTTACGACTTTGACGCTTTAGGCAAAGCTTTTGTTTTCATCTTCAATGCTTTATTTTTTTGTGCTTGGCTCATATTACAATTTTTTATTTATTTTTTTCTTCTTTTTTTTTTTTTTGCTGCAAAATTATTGTTCAATGTCTTGGGTACAATGTGTCTCATTGCGTGTCTTTAACGCAATGTTTGGCCTTTTATAAGGACCATCATGCTCTACGCTCTGTTTCTTGCTGCACATACATTAACAATGATATTAAAGTGAAGAGCGTGTTTATTTTATTGTTTGGCTATAAAAACTGTCACGTTTCTTGCGCTCATTCATTCATTCATTGCTATTGCGAAAGAAACACAGATGAAGGTGCAATAAATTAAAGTATTATGGAATAAAGTGGAGATAAAAAAAAAACGCATTTTTATTAAGAAAAATAATATTAAAAATTTGTTATTAAAATTTTAATTAAAAATTTATGAAGCGCTTGAAAGTATGCAATGAAAAATCAACAGTTTGCGCTTGTTAGCTTAGATGAGCTTAGCGGCATTTGCATATATTTGTTACAGCATAATTTTAGGCTGTTTAAAACATTTTGAAGTCAATTTTGATGAAGATATTTAAACATTTGAGTATAATTCTCAAGTGTTTTAAGTTTTAGGTCACAAATATTTTACGTAAACCGAAAGTTTAGAGAGCTAACACTTGCCCTACATTAACAAACGTTTGTACGCCACTTATCACCCAACTCAAGCTAAAATCTTAGTTACACGATTTTTTGCAGTTCTATTGCTAGCTACTTACAACTACCATGTTTTTCTGCACAAAAACATTTTTGACAGCAGCAACTTAAATGATTTTATCGACTTATTTTTTCAACTTTTCAGCTGCAAAGAGTAGCAAAATTTTTCCTGAAGACATAGCTTTCTTTAGTACTTTTTTGCTTCAAATATTTTTTTTATTCACTTTCTTTCATTGCACTTGAGCTGCAGCATTGAAATTTCTGACAGTTTTAGTAGTTTGTTAGATTGTAATAAATGTCAACGCGCAGCGCTCGCAAGTCATTGAGCGTGAGTCAAGTGTGTTGACAGTAATTGCAGACAAGTAGTAGCAGCAGCAGCAATAGCAGCAAAAATAATGGAACAAGGAAGTAGAAAAATTTTGACAATTTAAACAAGTTATAAAATATGAAGAATGAGATTTGAAATATTGGAATATAAAGTATTAGGTTTGAAGTGTGAAGTATGAAGTGTGAGATATGAAATGTAGAGTATTACACTTGAAGAATGAAGCTCAATGTATAAAGACTGAAGTATGAAGTGCGAAAAATGAAATGTAAAATATGAGGAAAGAAGTACGAAGTAAATACGATGTGAAGTACAAATATCGAAGTATTAAGTATGAAATTATAAGTATTAAAGTTTGAAAAATGAAGTACGAAGAATAAATGAAGTATGCAATTCGAACTTTGTAGTGTGGCGCTTAAAGTATGAAGAAAGAAGCAAGAAACACAAGATACGATGTATGAATGAAGTGGTGTGAAGTATGAAGCTTGAGATATTAAATATGAAGTTTAAAGTTTAGGAACTTGAGCATAAAGAATGAAGTATAAATTATGAAGTATAGAGTAGAAGGAATAACTAATTAAGTATTATGAGAAATGAAGTATGAAATGAAAGTCGTAGAAAAATTTCCAAAAAATATTTCATAAAATAAACAAAATATTATGAACAAATGTTCAAGGACAAAATGGAAATTCTGCCATTAATAGATAAATATACCACAAAATAAAGTAATAACTTGACAGAAATATTTTTTTTTTTTGAGAGATCATATTTTCAACATGAAAAGTTTATTGCTGTCTGGGTCTCACATGTGATTAGTTCTTATAAATAAATTTCTGAATAACTTTTTGAAGTTCCCAATCCTAAAAGTATAAATTTTTTGTATTTTTCTTAAATCATTGCAACACAATATCGAATATTTGCGGCTAAAAATCCTTACAAAACCAGCAATTGAATCAAATTCTATTTGTCTGTGTCTGCGCACTGATTTGTATTGTTTTAGAGTCAGACAAAAAAAATATTCATGAATTTTTCGGAATTCGAACTATTTGTAAATTTACATGAGTCTTTGCAAATGACCGTAAATTCCATGAAATAATGTTCACTTTTTTTCCTTTTTGAAATCATGTTCCGCCTTCTGTAATTTTTTTCCCTTCCTTTTTAATCACTCCATAATACAAAAAAAAAAAAAAAACAATAAAATTGTACATGAATTTCAATAACATTAATTAGGCAAAAAAACAAATAAAACAAAAAAAAAAAATAAGATAAGATGAGACGAAAAAAAATAAAGGCATCGGATTTGAGTTCAGCGATTCAATTTTTATAAGAAAAAAAAAAATTTTGATTCGAAAAAACCAAAACAATTTTGTACTAAATATTTTTACATTATTTACTCCAAAACTACGGATTTTAGCGCGATGAATATAAACCTGATCCATCTTTCCATCACATCACATTAAATTTAAGATTTTCTTTAAAATTTAAAATTTTGAGATGTTGGTAACAATCTTAATTTTTTATGTTAATAAATTCTTTTCGAAAGTACAAGCTATCAAGTTTTGAACGTTCTCGAAGCATTTAAGAACAATGCTTTTTTGACAAACTCTAATGTACATAATATGGCTTGCAAAAATCCTGACCACAACGCACTCACACAAATCAAGCTACATGCACTGTCATATCCTTGAATGTAGCTTAAAAGCTTACGTTTAAGGCTTTCAAGTAAATACGACATACGATTTGGACATGTCATGTGTTTTGAACAAAGAGATAAAGCGTGCAATCTTAAATCACAAAATTTTAAGATATTACATACTTCAATAATTCAAAAAAACTCATATTTTAAATAACTTTCTTTTTTTTTAAAAAACTTACCTCCACATTATGATGATGTCGCATTACTAACGGCCGATGTCCTAAATGTGCATCAGGATCTTCATAGGTAACAGAATGTGCGCCACCTAATGGTAGACCGCCATTGATATGTGGGCCACGTGTAGGCGTTTTACAAGGCAGGAAATTTTGAACTTTTCGTTTATTTCTGAAATAAAAAAAGGGAAAATATGTTAGGTAAATATAAATAATATATTAACAAATGATTTATAGTAATCAATGGAAGAACTTTTATAGCTAAAAAAAAACCTTTTTTTTTTTTAAGAAAATTTGAAAATATTTTCATAAATATGTAAATATTTAAGCATATTACTATTTTAATCAATAATTATTATGCTTATCCTTGGCAGCCATTAAAAAATTTTCAGATTTTTTGTGGTACTTTAAGGATAATAACAATGGGTGATGGAAATTTGGTCAACAGCATATCGCAAAAAAATTATTAAGGTTCGAGCATATATGCATTTAAGCAAATCATTGCAAAATCAGTCTAAATTTTGCTTTAAATAAATTATGAGTCAATTTGTCGAACTGAAAGAATTAAGTAGCAATGAATATCTAATTTAGTTATGTGTCTTCTGACTTTAAATGTTAATTAAATTTTGTTTTCTGGACTTGATTGCATTATCTAAGCATATCCAAAAACTTGAATGAACATAAAGAACTCAAAAATAGCTAATACACTTACTTATTTTTCCCCAAAAAGACAGCATGCCTTATTCCTACTTAAGGGTGCTCGTATTTATGATACACCAGGCTGTAGTGTTTTAATTTAATTAACAATCTCATTATGTTATGATTTTTTTGCATTCACAAAACATAAAAAAAAATCATCTACAGCGTTTAAATTTCATTCTTCTAGGAAATTTTTCGAAAATTGAATTAACGCCAAAGTTGATGTTTCAACAACAGCAAAATCTTGCTATCCATAAAATTTTACCCAACATTGGTATTGGCTTGACAACGATTAGTTATATTGTTGTTGTTGTTTCTGGTCGCTTGTGGCTTGTTGCATTTAGTTTGTAACAGAGTGTAGTTAGGTTCATTTATTAAATGGAGAGTTCATTAAACGACTTCATCTATTATTTTTGTTGTTGCTATATTTATTATTTTAAAAGCTACTTGTGTGCTTAACGTCTACAACAAGTATCCCAAAAAAAAAAAAAAATATGCTACGCTAGTCTTGTCTAAGAAATCATTATACCGGCAGCAACTTTAAGATAAATCGATTTCTAATGGCAGTCATGAGCACAACATACACACGCAGACGTGGGTAGGGAAAATTGAAAATTTGTTGATTTATGTTTTCATATTTTCTACAGCGACCCTCCGATCTATTTTCTCATGCTACGCACAGCTATTAAACTTTTGGCAAATTCCAATGAAATAATTTTGTTTTAATAAATATTTAATAATGAGTACGCCAAAAAGTATGCTACAATTGCTTATCATAAATCATGTTAGCGTGGATTTTTTTTTGAAAGAAATTTCAATTAAAATTTTTTTGTTGCTTATTTGCTTGTGTGAGTAGGTACCAATTTAAAATGTCATATAAAATTTACAAGGTATACTTTTAGGCGCTTAAGTGTAAAACGTTTCCCTTTTTCATTTTGATAATTTAATATACGGTTACAATATGCATAATAAAGCACATATTTGATATGTGTGTGTGATTTGCTTGAGTGTGTGTATGTGTTTTGCTTGAGTATGTGCATGTGTTTGTTTATATATGAGTTTGAGTACGGGAATTAACCTTCAAACGAAGCATCGCTTTATAAGAGCACCTTTTTTCATTGTTTGCCTAAAATGCTTTTATAACAGCATTTTGAAAATTTTATTAAATTATAATACGACAGCATGTAGTCGCACGCGCTATAACATGGCGTTTACTTAGGCAGGTAGGTTGAAGTTTATGTGTGTTTTTCATATAATGTGTGCGAAATAAAGCCGCTATAGTACATTACAGACAATGTGAATTATGCTAAAATAATAAGTATTCAGCTTAAGGAAATATTTTTAAAGGTGATGTCAAATTTTTGATTGTAGTTGATTTAATTTCACGTGGCCATTTATCAAACTTAAATTAATTGCATTAAATAATGTACTTAAAACAAAAACGTTAGCGTATTTGTACTGCGTTGCATCGGAGTGTTAGTATAAAAAATTAAATTTTTAAAATTAAAAAAAAAAAATTGTATTGTTCAGGAATTCAATGTCACTCATACGCCATAGTGAGCACATGAATTTGCGTTCTTTATAGTAGTCACCAGGTTTTGATTGTAGCCCATTTGATTATCTGCGGCCATTCTCAAAACCTAAAGTTATTTCTGTAACTGAAATCAACGTTAAAATAACTAAACCACATCGGAATAGAAAGATCAGAGCTTAAGCCTTAAAAAACGAATTTGCCAATGAAATTTTGTTCGAGTCTAACGATTTTAGATAAACATATTTTTTTTAATTTATTTATTTGAAATAATATGGTTACACAATTAGAACGAACCTTATGTAATACATAAAAATATATTTGAAATGCCCTCAATTTTATGTGTTTATTTAAATTATTTATTATATTTGCTTGCTTACTTATCAAAGTTTAAATTTTTTTATGAAAAGCTATTTTGTTTCAAAAACAAAAATATTTTATTCCTTAGCGGCCATTAATTTAACTTTGAAATATTGTAGTGCATGAAATAATTATCTAAATAATGAAAACATATTCGTCCTGCGTTGCATCGAAGTTGAAATATTATAATCTGCACACATAAAGCACACAAAATTATACTGTTTATAAATTAACTGTGATGCATACGGTATGTTAAGCCAAAAACAAATGAAATTTGGCACGAATTCTCTGATTTTTTTATACTTAATCTTTTTTTTAATTCAAATGTCACATTTTTATAATTAAAATTATTTCGAAAGCCATGAACTTAATGAGCCTACTTAAATTTATGACTATTTTTGCGTGTGCGTTAGCATATGCAACACATTCTTTCTTTTATTTTGATTTTTGCAGAAATCACATTTTTACGCTGCGCACACTTAATCAAATTTCGCTTGTTGTGCCGCGAGCTTATAAAATATTAACTGACATTCACATTACTTACACATATGCATGCATGCGTCGCTGACAGTCTGCTTATCTGTCTGTTTGAAAGTCTGAAACTTGCTTTACACAGCTGTCAGTTCGTTGTAACTGCCTGTCTGTCTGTCGTGGCAGTCATTTCTTTTGTGTTGCGCGGCGCGGTAACGCGAGAATTTCATTAACTCGCTGCTTGAATGAAACTGACAAGAACAACGACTAAGACAACGTGCAAGCATTACAGGTTTCCGTTTTTTTTCAGGAGGGGGGGAGAGAGTGGAGTTTCAAGGAAGCTGTCACTTAAAGGCTCCTTTTACTAAAATGTTTCCTTTAACATAATAGAAATTCTTTGCTTCCTTCCTTCCTTTTCTTTTTATTGCTTACTTTAGCTTGAGACAAACATATTAAAATTTAAACATGTTTTCTTTTTAACCAAAAAGTATGCAACATAAAATTTTAAATGAAAAATTATATCATACTTACAGCCAAGCATAATATGAGTGCGTATGAATGTATTTTTAAAGACAACGCTGCTTACTTGTTTTTTGTCAGTTTTTTCATACAGAAAAATTACAAAAAAAAGCTAAGCAAATGCTATTATGTGGCATACCGCAGCAGCGCGCGCATTCCTCTCATTCTTCATTTGTGCAGTGCTTCAAAGTGTAAATGAATGAGGCAGCTTTTTTGGCGTTGAGCAAAAAGTCAACATATTTATATGATGCTTTATGAATGTGTAAGTGTATTTTTGCGTAAACAGGTATGCATACACACACATACACATAAGTGTGTGAGCGCTGGAGTATTTCATTTTGTTAGTCTGTGACTCTGGTTGACTTCAATCTTTTATATGGAAATTAACTTTAGCGCGTTTTTAGAAGCGACACTTTGCGTGATGTAGAGGAAACATAAATTGATGTGCAGTTTTGAGTGTAAGGTAAATATTGTTATAATTCATAACTGTTTTGTTACTTGGCGGCCATTAATTAAACTTGAAATTATTGTTAAGGCTACATTATCGTTTATGATAATGCAACCAAATTTGCTTAATGTTGTATCGGGAAAAAAAATATCATACTGATCCAATTATTCAACTTTTATTTTTCAAACAACTTGCGACATGACTTTCAATTCTGTTCTGCTATTGCTTTGGGCTTCAATTTCTCTAGAATTATCGTCTTGCAATACTTCTCAGTTTAGTTAATGGCCAGTTAGGGGTGCTCAGTTTTTATACGTCATTTTAAAAATGTTACTCTTGCTTAATAGATTTAAAAGATTTATTATTAATTTCCGATTTTTTACCCGCAAAAATATGAAAGTTTTAGCTTTTTATTTGTAGTTGTTTCTTTCACTTTTTTTTCTATCTCAAAACCATTATAGCGCAAGGCTAATACGTCCCAAATATCTTTGTTTACTTAATGTGCTTGCAAAAATTTAAGTTTTTTATGAATGGGAGCTTTGCATTCATTCCCTTCAATCGTCTTAATATGCAAAATATTTCATTTCCCCTCCTCTCAAGAAAAATGCTATTTTTAAACATCAAAGAAAGGTTCTAGCACACATTTACAATCCATTTTTAAATGTCTGCCTTGTATACGTATGCATTACCTAAGGCAAAATCAAAAATAATCGGTTTTCACTTTTATGTACGATGAATCTTCGACTTTGTAACATTTTGAAAACGGCGTCAATTCCCAAAAGTGTACAAAACACGTTTATTTTCTATAGCAGAGAGATAAAACAGCGTTTCATTTTCTTTTTCTTATAGCGGCACAATATAATCCTTTTTATGTTTTCTCTTTTTTTTTTTTTGTCAATTTTTCTTTAGCACCCTCAGGGAGAAGAAGTTCCACACTAAAGGTTTTCATTTTAAGGATGTATGTATGCATGCATATGTGCGGAAGTTTTATTTATGTAGCTATATCAAGTATATTAAATTTATTAACAGCAGCAACAACAAAAAAAAAGTTGTTAGTATGCTACTGTAGCCAAAATAGCCTTAGGATATGCAACAGAAAAAGCTAAAAAATTGTGCTGTGTACAAAGAAAAATAATAAATAAATAGAGTTGCAAAAAAATGTCGGTTACTTTGAGACTTGATACTGCTAGAGCACAAATTGAATAACAAGCAATAAATAACAGTTATTTAAATTGTAAGCCTTAAATTATGCAGCATAATTTTTGCACTTTAAATAATAAGCAATAAAATTAAGCTGCCATCCGTTTCAGTTGCTAATGTTTTAATGATAGTAATTTTTAATTTTATGCTGCTGTATTAATTATTATTGCTACCACGGTAATAAGCGGTTGCAAATTTAATATGATGTTGCATTTTTTTTGACACTTTCGTATGTTTAAACTTCATTAAAAACTTTTATTTCATTAAATTGAAATAAAATGTGTCTGGCATGCGAAGACTGAGCAACATGTTGCTAGTACACAAAGTATATACGAAAGCTTTCATATAACTATGTAGATAAAATATGGTAAAACTACTTCAAAGCAATATTATTTTCTTTATTAAAATTTTGTCTGCGCCAAAAGATTTATATTGACAGAACAAAATGTTCCAGAGTGCAAAAAATTTTGCGTTTTTTAGTAAAAATTCACATGTTTGAGGCCCAACTACTTTTGTTTTTCTGACAAAAAGTGCACAATTGTTTACATTTTTTAATTATAAAATAGTAAATTATTTACATAAAAACCACAAAAATGTACATATGTCAAATATCAATGATTTTTCTGTGGTTAATTATTAGCATATTTAAAAAAAAAAAATTAAAATAAAATTAACAAAGACAACTTGTGTGGTTTCACACGTGTTTGTGGTTTATGAATGTAACATTTTTTTTTGCGTCATAACTTATGAGTATACTGCAGCAAACCTCACAACATTTCATTGGGTCTAACAATGTGCAATCAAACAAAAACGAAAGCATCTACATAAGCGTGGTCAAATAATGTACACATGAAAAAATACTAAACAGCATCTCAGATTACAATTGGGTGCAGCTTGTAACGTTGAAATGTATGTCAGTTGACTTTTTAACAAATTTATGATGTTGTTAACAAAGTTTTATTATTGCTTACAAATAAATAGTGAGAAATAGGAAATTAGCATATGATTTTAGTTTGGAACTAAAAAAAAAAAATTATGATGGCCAGCTATAAAAGGTATTGCTGTAAGTTCTTATCAAAATGAGGAGAAAATGTTTCCCACAAAAAACATTTGAGTATTTTTTTACATAAGATTTTCATGCACATTTTGCCCATATCTACAGCTTTTGAATAGTGTAAACTTTATTTTATTTGTACAATTTTATAAGTAAAAATTTTTTCATAAAAGAAATAAATAAAAGTTACTCATACGCACTGCTGATCAGGTGAAATTACTCTGCAAATATAATGGTAAAAATGTGAACGCTGCATGTCACTTAATTTACTTTTGCGTGGGGTTAATAAATAAACAAAAAATAATTTCATACTTTTATAATAAATTAATATAAAAAAAGTAAAAACTGTAGGTATTTTATGCAAAAAAAAAAAATTACACTTAATTAGCAGCTTTTTTAAATTATTATATTTTCAATTTAATCTTTTTACAATTGCATGTGCGTGTGTTGGTTGTTGATATCATTCCCAAGCAATGATCCATATAACCGCATAAAAACTTTTTTACTACGCACCATTAATAATCATTAAAATAATTAAATTATTTATTTGACTGAGCTTAAAAATACTTAGTTTATTAAGCTTTTTTTTTGCAGTGCATGGAAAATGTTGGTATATTCACAGCAAATGAATGATTATTGTGAAACTGGTATTAAATTGATAAATTATATGAGACGCGAGATAAAGGCGCTTTCTTAAAATATAAAATAAATAATAAAATTAAATAATCCATTATTTATAATTTTTATCTGAACTTTAAACATAAAGAATTATGAATTTCAGAATTTTGTACATAACTCCACATGTAACATATTTGTTAAGCAATTAAAATTTAATAATTTCCGCAACGGCTTTTACAGAAATCAAGGGAGATAGTATAACACAGCTTAATCTTTTCATGAAAACTAAAAAAAAAAAAAAGATAACACGACGTATGAGTAAATATTTTTTAACAACTTATATCTTAGGCTCGATAAAACTGAGTGCGTATAAAACATAGTCATAAGCATATTTATACATTCTTCTATGAAATGTTTAAGTTTCATTAATGGCCGCTTAAGCTAATAATGCCTGCCTACAGCAAAAATTTCTTTTGTCTGAGAAAAATTTATTCTAAAAAACTAAACATACTAGTTAATAACAAAATTTCACTCCTTCTGCGTGTACATTAAGAAATTATGCAACTTTAATTATAAATTAAAGCATAAATACCTTCAGAAGCGTGTTTTGTGGTAGCCTTGCGTCAGCAAGTAATTAAAGCTTATACGCCTAAGAGCGTGCAATAAAAACATAAAATTAAACCAAACTAAAGCAATTAAATGAAATTTTAATGTTATGTCACCGCACACCAAATCGCTAAGCTCTGCTAATATTAAACACATTTGCGCACGCCAAAAAGTATACAACAAAAACAAATTTTATTATTACGTTTTTCTTTATTTTTTCATGGCTTTTTATTAACTTTTTTCCATTCCACTGATGCTGTTGATTAAAACGCAGGAAAAAGTAGTAGTATAATAAATAAATACATAAATAAGTGAGTCAAGTGTATGCCACAATACACACGTGTGTCTCTCTCGAAGTCTGTTTGTGTGTTTAAATGTTATGAATTTTACTTGATTACAAATACATTCATACATATTAAATGAATTTGTTTACCACAAGTATGCACAGAGATGATGATGGTGATGCGGCGCGCGTACACACAAAGGACGACACATAACAGTAGATATGGGCTTGAATAAAATAAAGAAGAAAATAACAAAAACAAAAAAAATTCTTGAATAAATAAAATCAATTTTGTGCCTGCATACATATATGCATGCCAATGTATTGTGCGTATGTATGATGTATTTGCATGTGTGTGTGGTTGTGTTGCAGAAACTCTTTAAATAAAAGCAAACTTATTTTTTCCACTTATGTCTACTTAAGCGCAATATTGTATTTACTTTTATATGCGCCTTTAAGTATGCTATAATAATAAAGTTTATCATAACATATAGCAAATAAATATGATTATTAGTTGTACTTAGCAGAAAATTAAGTGTCAAGCAAAATAAAATAAACAACAGCTAATTATAGGTTAAAAAAAGTTACTACTTAATTATTTAACATTGAAGAGAAGACAGCATAGAGCCTTAGGACTAAACAAGGTTTTATGTATCCTTTTACAACCTGCATTAGGCTTTAGAGTAATTAATGCAATAGATATCTTTTCTAAGTTTATACTCCAAATTTTGATTATATTTGCTTTTTATGAGGTATACGTAACTTCCTCCGCCATTTTGTGTTCGATACAACTTAGCGTCCGTAAGTTTGCATTGACTATTTACGCTTTGATTGCTTTTTTATAATACAATAATTTATTTATGGCCGATAACAAATATTCGAATATCATCTTTTAAAAATAAACCATTTTGAGAAACTTTAAGCTTTAAATCAAAATTTCTGAGAGTTTAATGTCATATTAGAAAGTGCTAAAACAAATGTAAATCAGCATTTTTATTTCAAAAATGTTAAAAAAACATTAAAAATTCTTTTCCTTAATTTTTTATTTTAAATTATGTGTCATGTTGTCGTAAGTTTTTGTTGGAGAAAGTTAAAGTATATTTTTTTTTTGTGAGTCATTTTGGCAAGGAAATTGTGAAAAACCAACACAAAACAAAAGCCAAGAAAAAAGTATTTTCAAGCTAATTTTCTGCTTGAGTAGCGTTGAGGACGTGCATTTACACTTATTGAATTTTTTAAGGTATTGAATGTATTAGAGCTATTTAAAATGAGATTTATTCTGTGGCAAATTTAAAAATCAGCAAAGTATTATAAGTAAAGTTTAATAATTTTGAACATGCTTTTAATATAGTTAAGCAAATGAAATAGAAAAGACATAAACTACACTTTAATATGGATACAAATATAGAAAAGTGTATACTTTAGAGAAAGCAAGGTCAAAATCTCAAAAATAAATGTAGGAAAATATCTCTCAAAAATAAGCAAAATGAACCCTTTTCGTTTAATAAATTTCAAATTTTTAATTTGGTAGCTTTACACTTTTAAATAAGCAATACACTAATTTTACCTAACATGACGTATGAGTTATATTTTATTAATTAGTAGAGAAATCTTCAAGCTGGCATATATCAAGTCTGATGCAACCTAAAGCATTTGTGCTTATATAACTTGCTTAAAGTTTAAATGGCTTACAGATAATTCAAATTTAAGCATTGGCCGCCAGTCTCCGACATTATTTTTTTTTATTTGAAAGATAAGGCTACTTTACTAAATAATCATCTTTTAATAACTTTCAACAGAAATTAAGTTTTTTTTTTATTACATGATAAGTAAAATTTATGAAAAAGCATTAAATGAAGATATGAAAAACAACTTACTTAAATTTTTCATGTGAAAATTTTTCCTTAATAAATGCCACACATAAAAAAAAGTTAATATAATACAACTTTCTCAAACTTCTGCATTTCTCAATGGACGTGCCACAATGAAAATAAAAAAAAAAAACTTTACAAACTAACCGCATCTCTTTTATTACTTTTAGTAGAAAAAGGATATCAGCATTTCTATAACTTTACTTGGCCTAACAACAATTCTCTGAACTCTGGACGATGAACTACTAACGTTAGTGTGAATGAAAGTAATATATAAAAGAAAAGAAGAAAACCAGGCCATACAAACTGTCAGTATTAAATGGCAATAACCTAAAATGGACGGAAAGCAATGTGCAGGAAAAACAACAGACACTTTAGTAAATATGAATGCATTAAAGCTGTGAGCACTTCAATACACACTATGAGAAAAATACAAATGGGTGCATATTTTCATATATGAGCCCTTTTTTTTTGAAAGTGATTTAAGCCCCTCACTTTTGAGAAGGAAAACTGAAATATATTCTATACAGTTGATTTTGAGTAAATTAATTTTTTCTTCTCAATAAAAAGACTCTCAAATTAAAGAACAAATATGGCCTGTTTTTTTAGAAAAAGTTAGTATTAGAAGAAATAAAATTAAGAGTTTTTAAGCAAACAAGCAAAAAAAAATTTTTTCAACATTTTTTCTAATAACCATGCCACACAATTAAACTTTAATATTGAAGGTTCGATGTGACTTTGTAACAAAATTCTAATGCTTTATTATTCGGCTATTAGTGCTCTAAGTAAAATGCAAGTTCAATTAATGGCCGACTTATTTTACGTGGAGTCACCTCTTAAATATTATGAATGTGTGCTTCTGTGTTATTTGATATGCTTTGCATATGTATCTGCAAAAATTGGAAAAGAAATGCTAAAAAGAGAAATGTGGAAAATCGATTTCCTTCCACAAACCACACAAAGTCAGACAGTAGAACAACGCAACTTACAAAAACTTAGTCTCTTTAATGCTGGTATACGAATGGCATGTTGGAATGCATTGTGCGTCATGTGGTCAGCAGAGTTTCCGTTTCCGTTGACCGTTACGCCAAACACCTAGTCACAAGGCCAGCCAAAAATAAAGCAGTGCTACTTTTTTTTGCGGCTATGCCTAGAGTAGCTCAAGTAATAGAGAAAATTAATAAGCAAACACAGGCGTAAAAGCTTAAAAGCATGAAAGCCAAAACCACAAAAGTTGGGTGTGCGAAAATCAAATGAGAAATGAATAGAAATTTTTGTCTGTGGTAAAGTCCATTTAAAGCATACAATTTGATTGCTTATCGGCTATTGATTTGCTTGCGACCACTTAAGTAAATTATATATTTTTGCAGTTACTTTAAAATAAAAAAACCTAGTATAATATACAAATTGTTCATTTAACTACTTAGACATGTACTTTTCATGAAGAAACATATGTAATTGTCACAAAATTAATTCATTTATAAATTTTGGTTTGATACAAGCAAATGTTTGTCATGTCGTATGAGTTACATTTAATTTCCTTACTAAGCAAATTTTTAGAACTGTGATATCTTCACTTCGATATTAATTATTATACATTTGTTGATGTCATTCGCTTTACTTAGGAGTGTATTAAATTAAATTTAAGTTAAGTTAGTGGCCGCCAGTATTTGACATTAAAACTATCATACAAAATGCAAATATAAAAATATTGTGTGGTTCAAGCAAAGGTTTTTTTATTTTTTTTATATTAAGACTGAAAGTAAGCACTGTATTTATGTTTTTCTTTAATTTCCTGCTGCAAGGCTTAACACTCAAATAAACACACTCTATATGCAAGTGTAATTGTCTTTTTTTTTGCCCTCCCCAAATTGTTTTCATTTTCAGTTTTTCATGTCATTTTCTTTTTCTTATTTTGCAATTTCACTTATGACAGCAGCAACAATAACAGAAGAGACACAGCAAAGCATATAAAATTCATATTCATATGCAATATTTTTTAATGTGACATACTTTTAAGCGTTTTTCCCCCCATTTTACTACAGCATGCAATTTTTTTCTTACTGCAGCAGATATCTGTTTAACCTAGAAAACTGTATGCGTTTCAAAAAAATAAAAACTGCAAAAAATTGCTATTCCAAAAATAGCATAGCATAAAATAACACTTAAATATAACACATACGTTTTGGCGCCAACCAACAACATAAATGCAATTTTAAATTGTGTGGTTTTGCAGATTTTCAGGCGCAAAAAAAAAATCCGCATTTAATTTAACTGTGTTGGGTGTTATGTTTATTTAGCAAAGAAAAGAGAGACAGAGAACGCGAAAGGAAATTTAAAAAATTCCATTTCAATTTAATCTTACAAACAAAAGAAAATACACACATGAAATCGCTTTGAATGTAGGTCAGCGTGTAAACCTAAAAGTATGCAAAAAAAAAAAAAATAATTTAATTTTTTTTTACTATTTTTATATGCTGACGCATGATACGCTCATGCTCAACATCGTCGTCATCGTCATCATATCAGCATTTTATGTGTTTTCGTCTACGTATTTTCACCATTTTTATCACTTACACATGCAGTGTTTTTTTCCCTCTCTGTATTTGTGTAAAATTGAATGAAAGTCTTTATGGAAAAATGACGCAAAAATTGAGTAAAATTGTGTTATTGTGCTATGCAAATTCAATTTTTTAGTTTTAAATGAAAGCAGATGAAAAGTATTATTTGTTATGAAAGGAATTTTTTTAATAAAATGTTGTTCACATGAAAGTGTATTTTGCTTGGAGAGGCGCCAGATTATAAGTTGCTGTAAAATAAATGAATAATTGTTAATCAGCCCGTCGTCTAGACAAATTTGTCGGCCGAAAAGTTCTAAGAGCTAACCTAGTAATAGAACATTTGAAAATATTGTAATGTGAACTGATTTAATAAGAATTTATAATTAGTTATTACACTGTGTGCAGTGAAATTTGAGGAACATTGACTGATGTCAACAAAGGGTGACTTCGAATTTTGCTATACGTCGTCAGCGTTTCGAGATAACGGTAAACTAACCAGTAATTAACACGGTTACAAACGCTTTTCTACGACTTTTTTATTTCAAGTATGAGAGGTTTGATGTCTGAGGCAAAGTTGTTTTTCATGAAAATGCAAACATTTTTTTAATTTGCTGTACCTCTCCAGCAGCACTTCATAAGGCTTCCAAGAATAATTTTAGTCAAATTATCGACAATAAATGATTGAGATATTTTTTCATACAGTTTTAAGCAAAAAAAAAATGCCAATAATAAAAAAACTTCCAAACACTTATCTGTGCAGTAGTTAGTTAAATTTAGTCTTATTTTTGAATATAGTGCTTAAATGCTTTTAAAATGATGATTGACCAGCGGCCTTTAATCAAACTTGTAATTATTTTAGAATGGATATTATGTAGTAAATCTACAAATAAAACTGACTCCTAAGTTACATCGAAGTTGATTTATTTTCACGTTTGCAGAAATAATATCATGTTAAACAACTACGCTTGTTTTTACAAGTATGCTTTGTGTGGAAAACTATGCAAGTGAAGATCTTATGGGTAGGATTTGACAATAGGTTGTGGTGCTTTTTAGTTGGTAACGCTTTGCACAGAAAAATATTTCAGGAAACTTTTACAGAACATTATTGTTTAGTGTAGTCATTATATCCTCATGCTTTCATATACTTACATCTGCCTACATGTCAACGTCAAGTTTTTGAAGCCTTAGACGCTAAAGAAAAATAAAATAAATAAAAACTTTTTTGAGGTCTGCAAGGCATAAAGCAAAAACAAGACCAATGTTATAACTTAAAATTTCACAATTACAAGAAACAAATGAAACTTTCTGCTTTTTTTTTAAGAAAATATTTTCACAGCTAAACAATCTATGAATAAGCGCCAGTTTACTGCAAAATTCGCTTGGTACGAAGACACCATGGTATATAAATTTCGTATAATTTTCTCTAATTTATGTTGCTTCCCACCTGCAAGCTTTTGCACCAAATCGTAGAAGACCCACACATGTTGGCTACATAAATCAAGTCAACAGTCAACTGGAAACACTGAGAAAAACTTTAGAAAAAAAAAGTATTCATCATTATCAACAATATCATCGTTATCAACAACATTAACAACTGCTTGCAACAACTGCAGCAGCAATGTGCTGTTGATGTTGGCAACATGTTTCAAGCACAAACAGCAGTGAACACGCCTATTTACACACACAGCAGACACTTAAATACAAATGTTTGCAAAAAATCAAGAGAAAAACAAAACGAACAAAACCAAAAAAAGAGTGACGCCCACTTAAGCAAAAAAAAAAAAAATAACGCCAAAAGGAGGAAAAATGCCATGGCAAAAACCACACACATACAGCGGAATTTTTAAATGAAAGATCATCAGCAACGGAAAGACAGATAAAAAACGTGTGGATAAAATAAAATGCGGGGAATCGAAAGCAGAAAAAAATAAAAATACAAAATGCATAAAGAAATTTTATGATCAACTGCAACAGCACCACAATTTTGCCGTTTTGTGTGGTAACAACACGTAGCGATCGTTGTTAGTGATATGCAAACATTTTTTGGTTACTTGAGGAAACAAATTTTTCCACAGAGCAAATTGAATAAAATAATTATTGTTTTTGCATTTATCACAAAAAAATGATAAAAGTACTAAAAAAGTTTGAATCCTTTCAAAAACTTTTGCTTTATACTTAGTGCTTTTCATTAACAATAATCTATCCGAGTAAGTAACCGATTCTTTTACAAAGTCCCACATATCTAATGCAGCTAGCTGCCAGGCAGCAACGCGTATAAGCGTCTGAATGAGTGATCGTTCGATCGCACTTAATTGAGTCATTTCGAAGTTAAAGCACTGGCACTGGCGCTATACAGCAGTTAAGGTGACTATGCCGCACAGCACCACCAACTATGCAGTATAGACCGCATTGCAAATAATGAAGATGTGAAGCATGTTGATTGTATGTTGCAGGCGAGTTATTTATTGTTTCCTTTTATTTGTGCGAAAAAGTTATGGACAAGAAACCTTCACAAAGGTTATTAATTTTACTGGCACGTTTTCTAAGTGATATAAAATTCTTTAATTCTGGGAATTTCTTAGCATAAGCTGATATTTGAAGAAATTTGTTTTATTATTTTTACTGTGAATTTTTAAATATTAAAGTTTTTATGGTAAATTAGAGAAGCTATTCTTATTATTAAAATATTATAATCAATTTTTTTTTGCGCTATGTACTTACTTCCATACGAAAAGCGATGATATGAGCACGACTAGCACCAGTAGCAGCGAAAAGACAGCAATCATTGCCGATGTCTGCAGGGATTGACTGCTATATAAACTAGCATCAAGAATCTGAAAAAAAAGTAAAATAGAAAAATCAATAAGAAAAGTTTTTAATTTAAAAAAGTAAAATTTTGCCACAGCACCAAATATATATTTTGTTTTTATTAAAATAAATAAAGTACATTTTTTTAAGCGTAACAACATTTAAGGCTTCAGAATATGTCTCGGAGCTTAATCAATAAAATTAACTGTTCAAAGGATAATCTATATTTAAGCTCTATTTAAACTCAACTAAATAGTAGAAAGTTTCGACTACGCTTTACTATTATTTGTGAACGAATTATTATTCCTAGTTTTCCAATGCGAGTACATCACAACTTTACAATTATTTGTAAAGCATAATTTTGGATGTGAAAAAATTATTTTTAGTGCTTTTAACTCATAATATAATTTTAATTTATTTCATTTTTTATTAGCAAAAAAATTTAAATTCATTGCAGCATTAACTTTTATTATGTATACTCACACTCATGTACATACCCTCACATATACCTATCGACGATACGCACTCATATGTCATTTCGTGACTTTATACACTGCAAGGAATTTATCGTGAGTTGAAAAAATGTGGCATTAAAAAAAATATACACAAAATTGCTATCAAAATCAATTTAATGGATTAGCATGGATTTTCTAAAATGAAATCTTATCGAATCGTACCAATTTTTTTTTTTTTCTATAAATGCCAAAAGCAACATAGCAAGTGACAGCACCAAAATGTTTCACACGAGGATAGAAAAAATACATACTTATACATAGAAAAAAAGTGCTCTAGAAGTTCTTAAAAAATGCTTAAATTCATGTGTGTAGCGGTGCTGTGATATGTACTATATGTATGTGGAAAAAAAAATTGTTGCGAAATAAGATAAACATTAAAGCAATACGAGACAGCAATACAAAATTAGTTAGTAGGAAACTCCAGAGAGAACACGCATACCAACTAGGGAGCACAAAGTGACAGTCACACACATAAACATTGAATTGACAGACAGATACGTTAAAAACAGACACACACGCGCACAGATTGATAAACTGGAGATAGATTGATAAATTGTTAAAAAAAGGAAAGATTTTCAGGAAACAGCAGACAAAAATGAAGCTATTGGCTTAAAAATACAAAAGCTTTTGCTTGAACGCTTTGACGAAGTGTTTATCCTCTCGGGTTTGACCTTTATTATTGTAGCATTTTCGAAGCACACAAAATTATTAAAATTTTAAACTAAATTTTTAAGTATTTTTTTCTTTGTAAACTTTGGCATCAACAGCGAAAATAAAATTATAGCAGTATTGATTACGCCGAAACAAAACTCTCTTTGCTGCCAACAAAAGATCAGTTTTTTTTAATGTTTACGTCACATGTATGAAGCTTGGTTTTTTAAAATTTTCTTAAACAAAATCAAAGCTTATGAAAAAATATCTTACTTTGTAATGGCTGAAATCATCAGTGAAAAAAAGAAGTTGTTGAAGTTTTTGATTACCCGGTAATGCAACTGGTAATGTGTTTAAGTTTTTCATTTCATTTTTCAATTTAAAATATTTTCTTTTAAAAGTTTGATCACTAAAAATTGCTAAAAATGTAAGCAGAAAATATTTATGCTCGCATCATACGAATATAAACCAACTAATTTTCCGATTACTAGCTGATAGATAAATTCATAAATAAAAATAAAAGTTGAAGAAATTTCGCATTACCAGGTAATCTTAAAAGTAATGTTTCATCAGATATTAAAATTTTTTTTCTTTTTTTAGTTGAAATATGAAAATTTCATTTACTTTCGTCAAATACAATCACGAAAAATATAGTTTTATAGATAGTTGATAGTCAACTATTTGTTTGAAAATATTTGCTTTATTGTAAGTTCTGTTTATCTTTCATTAAGGATATTTTTTTCATCCAAACTAAGCATAAACTTGCAACAAATCCATAGTTTTTTAAATATTTTTCGCAACAACAGCACCGGAAGTTGAAAATTTTTCAAACCAAAAGAAAAATGAAGAAAAAATACCTTCAGTAAAATATAGAATTTTCCATTTATGTAAAGTTCGCATGCACGTGTGTGCACAAAAATACATTGACATTGATATCATACAACAAAATATCTAGCTAAATACATACATACATCTACACAGATATGTGTTTTCGTATCAAGATATCATAGCTTTGAGTCATTGATATCAAATTTAATGTTGTTGCTATTTGCTGCATGATGATGACGACGATGATGATTAAGATGATGTTATATTTTATTTCTTTTTCAAACTTTTTACACACGACTTAGCTTTCGCACACAGATATAAATTTTGTGCATATAATCCAGCAGGGAAAATTGAATGTCATCAGTCATTACAAGCAGGTAAACAGTAATTGAAAATGTAGGCAAAATGTACAATTTTGAGCGATTTACAAAAAAACGTTTAGTTCCCAGCGGCAAATATGTTACAAACAACATCGATGAATAGTTATACTCATTGTAGGCAGTAAGGCTCACAGCTCCAGACACAACTGTAAATTCTTTTTACAAAGGGATGGCCGCTTTGTAGGCAGCTTGCCTACATCTCTATATACAATGTGTAACAAACGAAAGGTAAATTGCCTTAAAACATCGCTTACTAAGTGCCTGTATATTTTAGCGAGTTGCCTACATCTCCACATACAAAGCATGCAGCTAACAGGCCCTAACAGACCCCTTACATCTCCGTATACAATGTAGACAGCCAGCAAACAGACTGCCTACAGCTCCATATACAAGGCAGGCAGCCAGTAAGCAAACTGCTTACAGCTCCATATACAAAGCAGGCAGCCGGTAAGTACATAAACAAAATATCACAGCTACAATTTCATTTGTGAAACATACAACACAAAGGGTATAGCTTTTCATACATGAAAAATAAGAGTACTTCATCGATTTACCGCTGGGTAAAATATCATTTTTTATAAAAATGATTTTCTTAAGCTCATTTTTCTTTAGTTTTGAATACAAATTTTTTGTTTCAAATTTTTGAGCTCCAATTTTTTCACATAATATTAACTTACACATTTTGATGATGAATAAATATTTTTTTTTCTTACAGCACCACTTTTAGCAAAAATTCTCAATGGGTTATTTACTATACAATTCATGTCTGCATGATAATGCAAAAAGTTACGTTGGAGAAAACTTTGACGTTTGTGGCACGCAACAGCAGCAAATGCTGTCAGTAAGGAACAAAATTTAGAAAATAGAATCTATGTAAGCAGGAAAAATGACAAAAATTGAAGCGTAAAAATTTAAGAAAATATCTAAGAGAAAAAGTGTGCTACGGAGTAAAAAAATTTAGGCATGTGAAAAAATATAGAGTTTGAAAAATGACAACTGTAGAAATGAAGTTGAACGTAAAGAAATAAGAAAGCGACGTGACAATAGCAAATTGAATACAATAGGAATCGTATATATCAAATGAAATATGCGGCTAGCACAGTGCTATAGAATAAGTAAATCAAATGTTTTAGGAAGGTAGCAAAAAGTGGATTTCTTTAGGGAATGTTGAGGGTAAATAGCGAAAGAATGAAATTTAATTTTATAGTTCAAAGTACAAATATTCCTGTTGCATTTAAATTTTGACTACAGAAACAATTTTTATTTTCCCTAGAGGATTTTGTTATTCTTTAAGCTATCGTTGCACTTTTAGTCATTATTAGTGCGGTTTTTGATATATTTCATTTGATGTCTTTTCATTCGTTTTATATAAAATATTTTCAGTGTGAGAAACTTTGCGTATAATGAAAGGAGAAAGAACAAAACTAAACTACAAAATTTTACTTGTTTAAAGAAATTTAATTTTAAAAATTTATTTTTATGCATTCATAAAGTCTGCATAGATGAGTTTTTATATTCATATTGTTTCACTTTTGCTGAAGAATAGTTTTTCATCTATAGTGTTAGTAATTGTTCAACGCTTCAAAATTACCACTTTGTTTTAGCATTTTTATAGTAACAAAACTTTTTAGCCCTAACAATTACTTTACATTTATTTTTCACTTAAGCTTTTGAGAAAATTCTGCCAGTTAAAATCACACCACCCGCTTTCTTTCGTAAAAAAAAAAATTAAAACTTTTACTTTTTCTGCTCATTTTTGCCAAGCACAAAATACATTGTACATAAAAATCATAATTTTTTGTTGCTTTTTAAAAGTTTGCCTTTAAATTACTTTAGTCGTTAGCTTCATTTTTTCTTGTGGCTCTAACCGCCCTACGGTAATACTTAAAGTTATTAACACAAACAAAGGGGATTGCGTTTACATTTTTGTAAACTTTTTATTTAAATGTTGTTTTGTTTTTCTCTTTTTAACGCTTTGTTTTGGCAATCATTTTTTCTTAAGCATAAATGCTTTAATTTTTTCTAGGTACTTGCAGCGAATTTCATTTGCTATTGGCTTGAAACTGACAATTTAATTTATTTGTACTACTTGAGTACAAAAAAAGGATCCCTACAAACATTTTAAGAAAAATTTTCAAAATATATGACCAAAATAAAAGTTATTTTTAAAGGAAGTCGAAAAATATAGCACAAAAAAAAAATAATAAAAAAATTGGCTCAAAAAATTGATCTCAATTCATGCAAGAAAACTGTCAACTGTCTCACACGTGATTTGTTTTTTTTTTTGTTTTGTGATATTTTCGATGCAAGAAAAGACCTTATGCTGGATTTGAACGCACGTTGTTTTGCTCGATGTTCCTTGTTTGTTGCTACAGGTATGCGATTCTACGAAAATGTAGGCGATCAATGAGCAACGCGCCAGAAAAGAACAAGAATCTAACAACGAATTTCAGATATCATAGTGAACTTGATTTTTATCTCATTGTTTTAAAGTATTTTCAACGAACAACGTGTAACTAAGGGAAGACAAAGGGAGCCATCACTTTTAGCACAAATGCTTGGGGGTGCCAAAATGGTTTTCAGTATTAATTGAAATTTGCAAATAATATTAAATTAAAAATTTGCATTGATCAGAACTTGAAAATTTTATTAAATTTTAATGTGAATTGTGAATGTGAATGCAGAATTCTTTTTGAAGCAAACAACGCAATAAAATTAAAAAAAAAAACGCAAACGTGTTAGCGCTTTTTTAATGTTCGTTGTTCTGCTTATGCTGGATTTAAACGCACGTTGTTTTGCTCGATGTTCATTGTTTGTTACTGCAGATATGCGTGTCTATGAAAATGTAAGCGATCAATGTAGCAACGCGCCAGCAAAGAACGAAAATCTAACAACGAGTTCCAGATATAGTAGTGAACTTGATTTTTATCTCACTGTTTCAAAGTATTTTCTGCTGCTTTTGTTCTTCCTACGTATTTGTACGTTCATTGAACAACGAATAAAACAACGAACGGTTAAGTCTGCTGTAAATTTACGTGATGGTGATTTTCCCAACATTTTTTGACGAATTAGGCTACCAGAATTTTTCATTTATTTTACAAAACTTTTTGTGCCACATTGAATGAAAAATCTTTAACTAATATTCTAGCAGCTCAAATTTATTAAATATTTTTTTTTTCAAATTGTTTTGATGTTGCACTTTCAAACCCTTTTAATACGAAAATTAAATATGGCCTATCGTTACTCAAATATGCAGCCAAGCAAATTTCCTTGTTTTCATTATTGCTATTTGTTTGCATAGTGATAGAGATATCGAATTAAATAGTCAGAACCTATAACTGAAACAAACTAAACCTCAAAACAGTAGTTCATTCGTACTGAGTGCAATAACTACTGTCCGTGAGCACAGACAGTTTATATGACTCTTTAGACGATTTTTATGACTAGAAAAAATATTTACCTAAGTATTACTTGTACATTTTATCAGTTAACTATTGCAGCTTTTGTTGGTTTTTTTGTTATACTCAGTTAACGCTATAGATTACTTACGCTGAAAACTTTCACTGCAACTATTATTATTTATTTATCAATAAAAAAAAAGGTCTTAAAAAAATAGAAAAAAAAAATTATGTTTGTTTACACTTTTTCTTGTAGCAACATTTGCTGCAAGCCGTCTTTCCGTCACCATCACCACCACATATCGCTAATATCAATAATTTTATCTCGTTACTTGTTGAGTTCAAGCAAATCATTGATATTGCATTGCATTGCATTGGTGATGGGGTCCCCTATAGTTTTATGATATTTGTTATTGTTGCATTAATTTTTTATATTTTTGTTGGTGGTGTTGTTATTGTGGCTTAACGTGTCTCTCCCCAAAATACACATGTTGCATATCATTTTTAGCTTAAACAAACAATGCATTAATAGTAGAATAGTTGATTTCATATTTATAGCAGCGTTAACCCATTGTCAATCGTTGTTATAGTGAAACCAAAAAAAAAAAAGTCCAAGAAAAGTTTTTTATTTGATTTTTTTTTTTTGTTTTGTTTTCAATTTATACAAAGACAATCAAAATTTCATCATATTAACTACATAAAAAAAAATTGTTTGCAAAAGATAAAAATTTTTCTTGAGATGGTTGCTAAATTAGATTCGGCATATAAAATTTTTTTAAAAAAATATCACAATTTATTTAAAAGCATTTTTTCCGTTGCATCAAGCTATTGACTGTAAGTCGATCCGGTTTACATGAAACACCTTTTTAATATTCTGCATAAGGTAATATGGTCACAATTGGTTAAATATGCATTAATGGCGGTGTTAAAAGTTTTTCTCCACATTGATTGCGTAAAAATTATAGCTTAACATTAATCATGCTTAAATCTCACTTTATGTTGTTGTTATCGTTGCTATTGTTGTTGTTGTTATTGTCACAATTAAACTTTTGTCAATAGAAACTTTCGTTTGAGTTTCTAATCTTTATTATAAATATGCCCTAAAGTTTTTTCAAAAATTGATTTGCTTTCAATTTCAAAATTTTATACGCTTACGCTTAAGATAAGCCAAACCCTGTAATACTCAAATATTGGGAACATTTTTTTGTTTTTATATTGATAGCTTTTATAATTATTTCGCGCCCATAAACTATTTGTATTTTCCCTAACAAAACACGGTAGTTAAAGTTTGGAAGAAAAAAAAAAAAAACTCCTTCCTCATTGCATCGCCCAGTTTCAATGGCTGTTGTTGCTGTATACTCATTGTTATCATTAAGAAGAAAAAAAAAAAAATAAATATTTATGTCACATTTTAAATGATTAATTACATTACAGCACTTATGTGAAACCAACAAACCCATTGATGTCGTGTCGCGCCAAGTCAAGTGTAGATAAGAGAGTTTTTGACTGGAAATTGTGTCACCCAATATTTATATAATAAAATGCATTCGCAGCGACGGCCACATACAACCAATAAATCAATTTGATTGTTTATTAAGCAATTAATAATGAAATCATTTGTTTAATGTTAAATATTTAATAAATATGCATGTTAAGTAGCCGGAATTTGTTATGACACTTGTAATGTCAAATTCCGGAAATTATAGCCAGAGGTTAAAATGCTTTTGCTATAAATTGTGTTATAATTCTAGGAGCAGTTGCTGCACTGAAAGTTAAATAAAATAATATTAAAACTATTTTTTTTTTAAAAAGCGAAGACATTAAGTTTTACACTACACTTTAAGTGTACTGGAAAAAATAATTTGTTTTTTTTTTGGGAAGTCTTTTTTTGTTAAAAAGTTAAAGTATAAACATAGAAAAAGTGTTCTTTTTGTTATTTTCATAATTTTTTTCAGGGTTCTGGACTTTCAAAAACTACTATAAGAAATGTAAGCGTTGCATGAGATATCTAAGGATGTTCACACGCCAAAAAAGAAAAGCCCGTGCTAAATCATAAAGTAATTTTGTCTACAAGTTTTCTGAAGCAAGTTTTATGAAATTCAGACTTTGAGAAAAAAAAATTCGAATTAATGAGAAAAATTTAAATTTTTCCCATAACCCAGCGACAAATATGTTATACAACATCGATGAATAGTTATACTCATTGTAGGCAGTAATGTTCACAACTCCAGCCACAACTGTAAATTCTTTTTACAAAGGGATGGCCGCTTTGTAGGCAGCTTGCCTACATCTCTATATACAATGTGTAGCAAGGGAAAGGCAGATTGCCTTAAAACATCGCTTACTAAGAGCCTGTATAGTTAACCGAGTTTCCTATATCTCCACATACAAAGCATGCAGTCTACAGGTAAGATCCCTTACATCTCCATATACAAAGCAGGCAGCCAGCAAACAGACTGCCTACATCTCCATATACAAAGCAGGCAGCCAGCAAGCAAACTGCCTACAGCTCCATATACAAAGCAAGCAGCCAGCAAGCAAATAAACATTCGTGAAACATACAACACAAAGTGTAAAGCTTTTCATACATAAAAAATCGGAGTACTTCATCGATTTGCCGCTGGGAAGCTAAAAAATCTAACTTTTAACAGAAATAACTCAGCCCAGTAGTATTTAGAAATTCGTTTCGGAGCCTATGTATATCCGCAAATCAAAATGAGTCTCTCAAATTTCAAAAGTTCCTGCTTATTTATACAGAATATTATATCCAAGAACCTATTTTTTGACATAATGGCAGTCTCTGATACTCGTATATCTTTGAAAATATAAACGTTTTCGACTTAACGTGAGTTGAGTATGAAAGCACAGGAAGTCTTTTGCTCAAATTTTAAGAGCATGGCCTGTCCATTGAATGGATTTTTTTGCTTTTAGATCTCAGGAGCTAAGAATTAAGAAATTCTAGCATAAAGAACATTAAGAGATCAACATGCACGAAACTTAGTATTTAAAAAAAAAGATAATAAAAAATTAGTATCCACGTAAAAAGCGTGTGTCTACTTATTTTGTAGCTTTATTTTTGATATAAATATTTATGATTTTTTAAAATAAACCAAAATATTTCTGTCATTCTTTCCATGTAAGTGTTTTCAACATTTAAGCTTTATTTACTGCTGCGTTGTGTATCATAAGTCCCAAAACGTGCATAAGTAGTAAGCAAGCGAAAGAAAATTTGTATTTACAATATTTATTATTTTATCTTTTTGATACACAAAATTATTTTATTTATCATTTGGTAATACCGAAAAAAATAGTCGGCTGCGTAAAACTTCAATGCAAAAATATGCAATAAATGATTTAGAAAACATAACGCAGTAGCGCAGCATTTTATTGGTTACAATGTTCCACAAAAATACTGTGCGGAATCTTGTCATTTTTTACGGAATTTCAAGATAAGATTTACTTCTAATGTAGACTCCCAGTGTGCCAAACGAATTCGTTTCGAATCCGAATCGAATCCTTTTCGAATTCGTTTTTTGTTCAAAAAACGAAATCGTTTCGAATTTTAATTTTAGTTTTAAAAATATATTAGTTTTTTTCGACTTTTTAAACATTTTTAAGTTGATTAAGACAAAAAGAAATTTTTTTGAAAATTTTACTATGAAAATTTTTCCAAAATTTTTAAGTTTTTCCCAAAAAATTGAGTAAAAAAAGTTTTTTTGAACTTTTAAGCAATTTAAAGTCGTTTAAAACAATAATTTTTTTTTTTTATTTAAAAAAAACGAGTTCGAAACTGATCCGTTTTATGAACAAAAAACGAATTCGAAATGGATCCGTTTTATAAACAAAAAACGAATTCGAAACGGATTCGTATTTGAAGTCCGTTACGAATCCGTTTCGAATTCGATTTATGAACAAAAAAACAAATTCGAAACGATTTCGTTTTATGAACAAAAAACGAATTCGAAACGGATTCGTATTTGAAGTTCGTTACAAATTCGAGACTGAACAAAAAACGAATTCGAAACGGATTCCTATTTGAAGTCCGTTACGAATTCGAAACGTATTCGTTTTATGAACAAAAAACAAATTCGAAACGATTTCGTTTTATGAACAAAAACGAATTCGTTTTATAAACAAAAAAACGAATTCGAAACGGATTCGTTTTATGAACATAATCGAATTCGAAACGGATTCGTTTTACTTACAAAAAACGGAATGTGCTCACCCGTTTTTGTGCACATTGAGCTAAGGCATTATTTTTGATTTCAATGTATCAAGGAATCAAATGTCGAAGTCTTTTTTATGTTATAAAGTGCCAATTAAAACATTATTTTTTCACCACTTTCCAGCAACTTACTTATGTTATAAACCTATAATTTTACTATGTGATTTTCTGCAGCAATTTTGCTCTAAGTTTTTTTGTTTCGATTTTTCTTTGACTTTTTACACAAAGTTATACAATGGCTCTTTCGCTTTTGTTTGTTTGCCATTTTAATCTTTTTGTAATTTTCTTTTACCTTCCTTAGAAGTCCATAAAAATAATTACAAAGTAAGTTTGCATTTTCGTAGCAAATGACCTTTTTACTTTTAACAATTTTATTTTTTTAGGTCAAAATAATAAAGGTGCAATTCCTTAATGCCCTAAGCAAATTTTCGTGTTTTATTTAATCGTTTTATAGAAAATCATGAAAACTTTGCTGAAGGTTATATAAGACAAAATTATTCAGGATTCGGAAGTAGAATTGGAGGTTGGAATGTCAATTCTTCTAAGTTTTATGGACGAAATTTTAATTTTGTTTCCGAAACGGTATCAGAATAGATCGGATTATTATGAAAACATTTTTCAACTTTAAAATTTCAATATTTTGTATGTTTAAAAAAAAAAATGCTATGCAAATTTCAATTTCACTAGCCAAATTAGTTCTTTTAATTTTCTACTTTTAAGCTTTCTTTGAATTTTCCAAACAATTTAACTTAAATAAAGAAAGTACTTAAAAAGTTAGGTACCCCAATTTTCAGAAATCAACAAAACGCTCAATTTAAGCAATTTAAATTCAATAACAGCAAACTCATTCAGAAAAACCTTTTCAAGTGCCACACAAAGCAACTGCCACACAGCCTACAATCCACATGTGCGCTTTGCTTTGCCAAGTAAAACAGCCTTTATTTGCTTTTGCTAAATGACGCGTAAAAAAGCAAAACTTTTTACTTAAGAATAAAAAAATACAACAAAAAGACTTTGAATAGACAGAAAAATACAACATTGTTAGCAACAATGTTGCCAAAATAATTTGACCAACAAAAAGTGGTTAAATATACAAAGAACAATAATGAAATTGACGACGCACGTGTGTAAGGATCATAAAAAGAAAAAATGATAGCGAACTTGAAACAAAAATGAGGATATAAAAAACAAAACTTTTCTGCTACTTTGAGCAATGATAGTCCTTACAACAACAACACAAATTGCAACTTGTAAGCAAAAGCTTAAAAAGTAAATGATAATAAAATTGCTGCTGTTAGTAAGATGAAGCACAACATCCTCAAGTAAAATTTGTGTTTGTTGGCAGTAAAAGAGGAGCAGCAGAAAAAAAAAATAGTAGTTGTAGCACAAACTTAAATATGCAGTGTTGAAACAAAATCAGGCATGAACTTATTGTAGATGAAAAAGTTTTTCGGTTTTTATTTTGCTGCACTACGCGGCATAATAAAAGCAAAGTTTATGAGAATTCACGTTGAAATTTGGCTGTTGCTTTTGTTGTTGTTGTTGTTGTTGTTATTGTTATGCGTGTGTCGGTGTGTGTATGCTTAAGTTTGGGGGATAAAAATATTTGACACTTTATTGCAGTTTTTCTTTAGTTTTTTTTTTTTTTGCTCAACTTGTTAGCTGCTTTATGACTCCCCCGAGCGCTAGATAGTAAAACCAAGGGTAAAGAAAAATTGCTAAGATGATTTTTGTTTTTAAGTACTTATTTGAGGGATGGAATTATTGTGTAACGTGCGGTAAATTTCAGGCATTAATATTTGCAAAAATGTTGCATTCTCAGTAAAAGCTGCATTGTTTTAATATGCAAAATTGCACATTTTCAGGTTAGTTTCAAAACTTGAACATTGTTGGGTTAGATTTGGTTGAAGAATTTCTGTGCAGCAATTTGAGTATTCTATGACAAAAAAAGTGTAATTTTTAACTAAGAGTTAAGGATTCATATCATTGAAGTTGGTCTAAAATTTGATTTTTGTAAATCGAAATTTAGTTATTTTTTACGACAAAAGCCGTGCAGTGAAATTGAAGCAGCATGGACTGATGTCAATCTAAAGTATTTTGGGATCGCTGATTTCGAATGCGCTAGAATTTGGCATTCACGTTGTGTTTCGAAATATTTGTAAAGTAACTTAATTTGGATCCGGATACAAACGCTATTCTACAACTTTGTTTATTGTAAGTCTGAGAGGTATGGTGTCTCAGGCAAAGTCGTTCCTCATGAAAAGACCAGACAGTTTTTAGCTTATGTTACCCCTCCAGCACCACTCCTTAACCCACCTTAGTTAAATTTTTGCCTTAGACCGTATGAAAAAATTTGTTTGTTCCGTATGTACATTTTTATCGGAAAATTTGGCGGATTCGAGCTATGCGAACCCAAATTACCCTTTGATGACGCTATCGATGTTCTTCCAGCATTTAGGTTATGACTATTATGCTTTGAACACAATTACAGCGGTGGCGGTAAAGCGGCGACGAATATTCGCTGTCAAAAATTATAACATACTTGATCATGTGAAATTGAACAGAATTGCGGCGTACGACTGTTGAGCTGCGACGATTCACCGTCGATTTAGATTTAATTCTATTTAACCGTCCGATCAGTGTTGCATTTCTTTGTCATTCTCTTTGCCAGTACGATTTTCTCAGCAAAATTTATTGTTTACAAATTTTGTTTTCTCACTCTCTTTTCCGTATAGGATTCTCTCACAAGAAATCAGACGTGAAAAGCAGTCGCCGCCGCAATTGTGTTTGTTCAAACGATTTTTCGTCGCGTTTTTTTTTGACAGCGAATATTCGTCGCCGCTTTACTGCCACCGCTCTAATTGTGTTCAGGCTATTAGTTGGACTAAATCGTTTCATTTCAATTAAACAGTAAGGTATACTATTCTATTCTACTCTACTCTTCTCTAATCTACTCTTCTCTAATTTATTCTTCTCTAATCTACTTTTCTCTAATCTACTCTTCTCTAATCTACTCTTCTCTAATCTACTCAACTCAACTCAACTCAACTCAACTCAACTCAACTCAACTCAACTCAACTCAACTCAACTCAACTCAACTCAACTCAACTCAACTCAACTCAACTCAACTCAACTCAACTCAACTCAACGCAACGCAACGCAACTCAACTCAACTCAACATATCTTAACACAACTCAACTCAATTCACCTCAACTCAAATCACCTCAACTCAAATTAATTAAAATCAACTTAAGTCAACTCAAATCAACCCAAATCAGTAGCAGTGAGTTTCAAGAAAATTTATGTTTTGTAAATGTCGTATATATTATTGAAACGCCTCTTAAATTGAGGTAGAGGAAATTTTCTTAGGAAGTTTTTTACATGTTTGAATTAAAATACCGGCAAAAGATGCTTAGTTTCTGTCTGACGCCTTAAGAATCGATAATTTTTTAAAAATACCCCTCTTTTGCGCTTCTGAGAGCAGAATTGGTAAGAAAATACTCAGTTAACAGAGTGACTTATTCCTTTTTTTCATCAAAGTTTTCATATACATATGTACACAACTGTTTCATTTGGAAATTACATAAAAATGTCTTTTACTTCTTTGAATTTCCGAAGCACTTGAAAGAAATTTTTTATTATTTACATAATATAAAATATTAGGTTGGCACACATTTACGTTTTTCCATAATATCCTTCAAAAAAGTTTTCTCACTTAAAAGTTACTTCTTCGAAATTTATATAAAAACTGAAAGTCTTGGCATATCGTTTAAACAACCCAAAGTGCCTTTTACATTTTCAGAAATTCATAATATTTTTTTTGAAAAAAAAACATTTTATTTATTTAGGCGCCTCAAAAACAAAAAATGATAAACTCGCCCAACTCGAAAAAAAAGGTAACACAACATCAAAAAGCAACTAAAACAAACATAAACGTCAAACAACTGTCAAAAGTGATATGAAAATTTCCACTTAATTTTGACATTTATATGGCATACTGAAGGGTGCTACAAAGGATACAAAAAAAAAATAAATGAAAGGAAAATGTAACTTTTGTGTAACTTTTTTTCTACTCAAAAGAAAGACCACACACCGTGCCTACTATAGAACACAACTAAATGCTGACAAATCACTTTAATAGGATTTATAATAATTTTATATGATTTGGCGAAACCATAATCAAAAACCATGGTTGCAATAAAGTTATACAAAACATAAAAGAAGAGAACAAATTCAAAATGAATAAGCAACAAAGAAGGCAGAAGAGCTACCTATTTGCAGCTACTAACAATAAACTTACATAGTGTATATATAAATAAATCTTTTCATTCCCTCCAAAATGTTTTTGTATTTCAGTGGTACAATAAAATCAAAACTCAAACGACAGACAGCCAGCCAGCAGTCATCAAAGTTACCTTTTTAGTAGCTATAACAAAAAAACAAAAATTCTGTAAAAGCAAAAGAAATATTGCTGGGCTAGTGATGTTGAAAATTTGGCTTTATGATTTACAGATAGGATTGAATTTTTTAAACACAAACATTTTTAATTTATTTTTAGTCGACTGAATATAACAAAAAAAAAATTTTTATAAAAATTGCTGAAATTAAAAGCAGTAACCGAAAATATATCACAAAGTCAACAATGTTAATACGTTCCAAAGCCGGAATATAGCTCTTGAATAACTGTTAAAGCAATTTATACATTTTTTTAAATATTGCCAAAAATTGACAATTCCGAAACTCTATAAGTACAAGAGATTTTTGTCACATATTGCAATATTTAAAATTTTTATAGTTTTGATACTTTTGACAAAACCGACTACTTTGAAAAAGGTTCTATTTGGTCTCAAAATAAAAAAAAAAAAAAAGAATAGTTATGGAAAATTGTCGATCAGTTAAGCCATTAATTTATGCGTTTTGTACAATTTCGGCTATAACGAAATTTTTAAAAAAATTTGAAAATTTTGACATTTGTAGAAAATTTAGGCAATTTGATTGAATTCAAATATTTGACCATACCAAATTATTTAAAATTATTTTAATAGACTATTGACTGGAAAGTTTTTGACTGTTTTTAGAACTTTGCGAACATTAAGCATATTCTAGAAACATAATTTATATATGTAAAATGATAGTTGTTTTCGATGTTCGCATATCACGCAAAAACTGCTTGATCAATTTCCATCAATTTTATTTAGGGTAATTCCTTAGACGCTTGTTCTCAATCTCCAATTAAAATTTTCCCAAAATTCCTGTTATATATCAAAATATTTAAGTTTTAAAATTGCTAAAAAAATTCATTTCACACACAGTAACAAGCATGTAAACATAACAAATTCAAAGCAGTTTTTGGGACCATGCATTACTATTTTTACGATTTGTAATCATTGATTTCATATATTATAATTAGTTGGAGAAAACATGTATGAAGTGGTAAGCGAAGACGTAATGCATAAACAAATCATAATAATGAATAACATAATGTGAAATAGATATCTGTAAAACAACTGACAGCGTGGGCAAATGGTTTGGGATGTGAGCTCATGACGCTAAGTGCGTGAGTTCAATACTCGTTTTTTTTTTTCATGTATGACAATTACTTTTCAGGTACTCTTAAAACCGGGTTCTCCGCAAGTCCCCAAGAATGTTACATATCTAAATTGCCAGCTAAAAGGGATGCTGTTTACGTAAGCAAAAGGTAGCAAAAGCTTAAGTACGAAAAAAAAGCCACTTTTGAATGAATTGAATTGAGCTGAGTTGTCTTGCAACAGGAAGGTAGGCATTGTTAAGAAAATCTGTATCAAAAAATAACATGAAAAAGCCATGTACTTGAGTGTGAGTTAGCAACTTTGTTAAGTGTAGTACATAGCAAGACAAAGCAGCAATAAAAAAGTGTAACAGCATCAGCAAGGGAACCCCAAAAAAAGGTAGCAATATAAGAATAAGAAAGAACATTTTGCGATTTTTGAAAAGAACTTTGAGATTTATTATGTTATATTGTCAGTAAAAAATAAAGCCACAACTTTTTTTTTTTTTTTAAATTCAAAATTTACATAAATACATAAGTACCAAGCTGTAGGCAGAGGTGAGGTAGAGATTTAGTATACAAAGTGTTTTTCAAGTTCATTTTAAGTAGCAACGTTTACTTTAAGCAATCGAAAAAAATGTTGCAAATCGGTTGTAATGCTTTTGCAAATTTTCTTAAAAAAAAAATCAATAACTTTAAGCTTTTTAGAAAATTTAATTTAAAATCCCTACTCACCGCAAATTTCACAATTTCCTCGTAACAATTTTCATTTTATAATAAATGTTGCCTTATTTTTTGTTGCTACGCCTTATGTCAGTGTCGGTTTCTTCTTCACTTTCAGCAATACTTTGCCAACTTTTTTGGGTTGGGGGGTTGGTTGTCACACCAAAAATTGTCATAATGTTGTTCAAGGCTACATGAAAGAAAATTTGCTACGCCATATGTTGCATGTGGCTGTTGTAACTTTTGTTTAGACTTTACTGTAAAGGCAGCAGCAGCAGGAACAACAATAGCGACAGAGACTTTTAGTAAATTCTAATGTAGTTCTGTTGCTGTTGGCTGCGCTACTTTTGCTCATTTGCCATGTTGTAGTGATTTTTTTCTTTCTTGACTTTGCCATCTGTTGTTAATATGAAATATTTTTTTTTCTTTTACTGTTGTATGCTGCTGCAACACTTGTAGCTCTTTTATTGTATGTTTTTTAAGTTAAGCGCTCCCAAAGAAAAAAAGTTTAATTTTAAGGGGTTCGTATTGGGTAGGGGAAGAGAATAAATAAACATTTGGTTGAAGAACATTTTGTCACTGTGAAAAATCGTTAGGCATGGCCCATTTTAAAATGCGGCTTAGTGTGGGTTGTGTGACAGCAGTTAAAGTGACCGAAAATTTAAAGAAAGTTTTAAATTGGTTGCGGTTATTGTGAATGTTTGGAAATGGTTGATATTTAATTTTGACAGCTGTCAAGGTTGTTAAAATAAATTTTCAGTTTTTTATTGGATAAGTAACAAATAAAAACAGAAACTGAATTAAGACAGAGGAAAAAATGTTTATTTTTTTTTAGTTTTTCCTAATCAACTGTCAAACTGACAGCTGTCACAATGTCAAAGGTTAAACTTTGTTTTTCCTTAAAATTTATTAAATTTTTTTTTGCAAAACATACATACTTATATTTGCTTTTTATTTTATTTCACAAAAATGTTCAAGGCATTCGACGTATTAAACCTTAACGCTTTTTTGACAGCTGTTGAAATGCACTAAATTTGATAAAATTTAATAATTTTTTAGATAAAAATTTTCAAAAATCTAATAAAATGCTCCACTATAACAATTTCTGAGTATCAATTAATTTTGAAATTCAAATTCCTTTTGCGTATTAGCAACTGTCACTTTGACAGCTGTCAAACTTACAAAAAACAATACAAGCAATTTGGACTAAGTTTAATAAATTTTTATTTATTTAAAAATGTTCAGAAATCTATTAAAATGCTGCACTATAACAATTTCGTAGTATCAATTAATTCTGTCAACAAGCAACTGTCACTTTGACAGCTGTCAAACTTATAAGAAAACAATACATGCAATTTGACTCTGAATAGCATTTTTCCATTAAAATATTAGTTACGATTTTAACAATGTTAACAAGCGTAATTTATGCATACGACACTTTGGCACTTTCTCATAATTATCAGAGCAATAATAACAGCTGTCAAAAAATACGGGACGCATATTTTTTTTTCTCAACTCTGCTGTAGAGGCTAAGCGCGCAATAGTTAACACTTGCATAATTTTTGGGGTGGGCGCTAAGTAGAAATTGCGCTTATGCCCAAGGGCGTAATTTTTACGATAGAGGAGGTAAGGGTTGCAATTCGAAAATATATAATATCTTTTGTTGTCAAGTAGTGTTGCTGTCAGAATTGGACAACCTACTTTGCAGAAATGTAGTGCGCAATTAACTTTTTGAACATTTTCGGCTGATGGCTTTAATTTTGTAAGTATTCGCATTATTATTTTGGTGGCTAAGATAATTTTGAAATTTTTGAAAAAATTTTTGGCAAAATTGACAAAATGTTTGACTTTACGCCAACGGTCAGCCGTAACACGAGAACTGCACCACACACGGCACAGCAGTTTGCACAAACACAGATTTGCGCAAACAATCTCTGTCGTCTAGCGGCCCCTTTACATTGATAAAGCTTCAAATAAGAAATTTTCTACTTACCGGCATTGCTTCACACATATCGCTATCCCATGCCTGTTGCGCCTTAAGCGCCATCTCTTCCTCATTACAATTGCTGATGCTGTAATCAGCCATTGATGGCGGGCGTGGCGGTGGTGGTAGCATAAATTTTGGTGGTGGTCCCAATGAGCCACCACATTCATCGCATTCAATCATATCGTCGAACATTTTCCACATTTGTATTGAGCGATTTGTGTGCAAGGATATGCTGTGCGCGTATATCCTTTGGGGATCAATAGTAAAAAAATCAAAAAGAACGGAAAATTTGCTAGCAACCAGTGCCACCGCTTGTCAAATGCGTGTCATATTCAGGCCGTTTTGAATGCTGCTTTGAGATTGAAGCTTTGGGATTGCTGAAAAGTGAAGAGAAAATATGAAATTTAAAAAAAAGTCCAACATTTTTAAAAAGTACATAAAATTTATAATCGAAGGAAATGTTTCAAGGAAATGTTAAATTTTTATGGGAACTTATGGTTATGTAATAAAATAGTTTTTTTTTCTGATTAAATCAAACATATGCCAATAATTAAAGCAAATCATTAAGGTCATTTTCATTTTGACTCACAATTAAAGGAAAATGCTGAAACTCCATATGCGCTATAAACTCAACAACCATCGAGCATACAGAGTGTTGAAAACTCAAGTGTTAAAGTGAAATGATATAGAAAAATTCAAGCGTATGTTCACTATACTGCGTTGTAATGAAACCGAAAAAAAAAATTGAATAATCAAATAAAACAATATTGAAACAATAATGCAACAAAAAAAAAAGTTGCAACAACAAAATGCTATATAGCATGGCATAAAGTCAGCAATAAAAAATATACCACGGCATATGTGTAGCAACAACATACAGTCCATGAGGGTTAAATTCTTACTTGCCCTGTATTTATAAGCTGTGGCGCAATCATTGGTTTTAAGGTAAAAATAATACAGCGATATTTTTTTTTAGAGAGAGTGCAAGTGATAAAAATTCAATGGGAGGGTTGGAAATGCGATCAAACGAAAAAAACACTGAAATGAAAACAGCCTTACATTGGAAAACCAAATAGAACAGAACAAAAATCAAATAAATAAACGAATTAGATGAATTAGCGGAAGCGGTTTTTCCATAATAAAAAAAATGTACACATTAGGGATATGTTTGTACAAGGCGGATTTTTATATTTTTTTTTATGAAATAATTTTTTTGTTACACAATCTATATCTATAACTATTGACAGAACTGATTTTAAGCAGCTTCAAAAACAGCACGAGTCCTTTTTATCGTGCTATTTTTTATGAAAGTTATTTTTTTATATATCTTGCAAAAATTAAATTTCATAATATCCTGTGCATTTTAGTCTGAGCACAAAATTGCAAATGTGACCATTGATATTTAAATATTTCTATATAGCAGCATATGTGCGCTTTTTGTGCACGTCTGTTTCAGACAGTCAGCCCGAAAAAAAAACCATGTTACGTGCCAGGAATTGAAAATTACAGATAATTAAGAATGTCATTTAAGAGTTTTTCTAATGCCAAAAAAGAAAGAAAAACAAATAAATACATTTAAAATATCAAAGAGGGAGTAGAGGAAAATGAAATTAGACATTGACCGTAAGGTTAAAGGCAAGCGGCTACTATTGCATGAGATAAAAGTAGCGTGTCTTTATCGCAAACAATGAAATGTTTTATAAATGGGACGATAGTCAAGCGAAAGAAGCAGCTGTGTCTTTGTAGAAAATTAAAGATGAGTAGCATAGGGAATGAACAATTATATAATGGACAGCTGTAGGGTGTGGACGCCGAAAATTTGAATTTTGCATATGATACTTTGATATTTTAGTTTTTGGCATTTAAATGCTCAAAACTGTTGTCTATAAAATTTGTGGGAAATATTTAATTTTTTAATATCTTTTACATGCTGTTTTTGTTAAGCAATACGAGATGGAATTTTAATGTCAAACGCCGAACAGAGAAATGCATTTTTTAAGTAAAGAAAGGAGCAACATTTTAACTCAAATGTGGATCAATTAGTGTCACACAATAAAATACAAAAAAAAAAAAATAAACTTATTAAGCTGCTAAAAAACTTAAACCCAAAGTCTAGAATTTGAAAATAGATGCAAATTTCACAACGTACAAAATTCTAAAAGCTGTAGAGCAGTGGTGGGCATGAAAGTCTAACAAAAGGGCGAAACAACAACAACGAAATTTTAAAGTTTTTTATTTTCATTCCCGTCTCTATCAATACAAAAAGAACAAAATTGAACAATGCAGCGCAGCACTAGTCCCTTTTTGTGCTGTTTTTATTTTCATTTGAACTCAACTCAACGCTGTGCCTCGATAGCGATGAAATTCTGCAAATTTTTTTTTTTCGCTTGCTTGTGCGTCGAATAACGGTTCGGGCAATGAGGGCAGATAGGGACACTACGTGCCCACCACTGCTATAAAGAAAAGACAAGAGATTTAGCTGTAGACAGCAGACGATGATTTGGGCATGATGGACTTAAAGATAGAGGCAAACGATTTATATTTTACTTAATAGATAAGAAATCACGAAAAGATAAGGAGATCTGAAAGTAATTTTGGAGCAAATATTTGAAAAAAGCACAAAATCTTGCATGAAATTTGTGGACAAATTCAAAAAATCTTAAAAAAAAATCAAAAAATATTTCTTAAAATAACCTTTCAGATTTTTTGCATTATTTTCGAATAAAAAAATCTTTAACAATTTTTTTAATTGATTTATGTACGATTTTTCGACACAAAATTTTTTTAACTAACTTATATGCGATTTTTCCCAAGAATAAATATTGTTCTTTTTTATTTTATATTTAATTTATTAGCAATGCTATCGTATCTGCTATTGCATTGTCTTCCTCAAATTGTTAACTTCAATCAAATTGCTACAAATGCTACCTACGTATACTACTGTTGCTGCAACATGTTGCGCCAAAGAGATCAAAGTTAATTAACAAACTGTCTCTTCCCGGCTTGGTATAATAATTCAATTGCAAATTGACAACTGTGCATTTCAGTACGAATAAGCATCTGACTTTTTTCAATTTCTTAAGGCAACATGTTACAATTGATTTACTTACTTACAGCATCACTTACTTTCTTGTGCTTAGTTCTAACGTGAAGCAACATTTTTTTTTTTTCTAATTCAATAAATACCACAAATGTATCAACATTTTCTACGAATGATAACATCAAAAAAAGTCAGATAAAA
The DNA here is from genome assembly GCA_949775025.1 of Tricholauxania praeusta. Taxonomy (NCBI): domain Eukaryota; kingdom Metazoa; phylum Arthropoda; class Insecta; order Diptera; family Lauxaniidae; genus Tricholauxania; species Tricholauxania praeusta. Next base: position 159,466,200 of record OX459029.1, read on the forward strand.
ATCGCTGCAAATCAAACGTAATCCGCTGTTGACATTTGGATTAAAAGATAAGTTTTTGTTTTTGGTTTTCGTTGGTTCAAAGCATTAAAAACAAACAAAACTATGTACAGCAGTAACGTAATGACAATGACAGATAAAACAATGACTGTTTTTTTTAAGACAGTAGTAGACAAAGAAATGTGTTGCTTTTTGTTTAGTTAGAAAAATCAATTCGATCTTCATCGCCGTACATTGTATAAGAAATGAGCCAAAAAATTGACTCTGAAACAAGGTTTAAAATATTCCCTTATGGTCTTTATGAAACAAAATTTTGAAGATACTGCATGGTAGCAAAATGTTTTAAGCGAACTTACTTCATACATAACTTTGCTTTCGTACAATTGCTTGACTATGAGACATTTCAACTATGAGATCAGAAGGCCATTTGAGATGTTTCATTTGTAGAATTGAAGCTTCAAGCATTTACATTAGATGGTATTATTAGTATACTTTAATAAAAAAAATAAATATTGCTAACTTTGTTTCCATACTCCACTCAGAGAAAAATGGCAACAACATGATTTTCCTTTACATTTAACACAAACAATTTGAATTTGAACAGTATTGAAAATAAAAATTTTTAACTATAATTAAACATTATGAACTTACAGTCATTTTAGCAAAGACCAATATTGTAAATTTTACTTATTGATCAATGCTATTTTTTATTCAACAAACATGACAAAGATAACAAATGGAACAATTTAACCTGGTAATTGGTGACATATGTTTCGGCTATTACCACATAGCCTCATCAGACCAGTTTTTTGGTTAATGTTGTACATGGAGTCGATCCCCTGACCGTACATGCATTTCAATTGCATATCTGTCGACGGCCGCTCTAACAACTGAGCTACTGAGGAACTGACCTTGAACTGTACAAATTGCGTATATCCATTTATTATCTCTTGTCACTTTCTCGCTTGTTGTCACAGCTGCTAAGCCATTGGCTTAGAGACTTGCTATGATTTTATTTTTCGAAAATTGTGGTGTTGCCAGCCACATATATTCCCATTCAACGATTTGTTATGTTTACATACTTGTTTCTATGCGTGAAATTAATATTTTTAGCAATTTTAAAACTTAAATATTTTGATATTTAATAGGAATATCGTGACAATCTTAATTGGAGATTAAGACCAAGCGTCTAGAAAATAACCCTAAATAACTTTGATTGAAATTGATTAAGCAGTTTTTGCGTGATATGCGAACATCAAAAGTAGCTATCATTTTATTTATATAAATTAAACACTTTGTCACTTTGAATCATATATGAAGTTACTTTGAATCAAGTAGAGTAGACTATTTTTGAATTTAAAGTAAAAATATATTTTCAATTGAAACATTTTCGGCATTGACGCTAGTCATAAGCGTTTTTAGTTGAATCAAAAATAAAATCATTGACTATTTTTTGAATGTATGAAGTAATACTTCAATTTGGAGAGAACATAGTCATCCTATTTAAGTTTTTTTTTTCAAAATTAACCTAAAAAGAACACTTTTTGTCTATTACTGTATTAGAAAAATATGTGTATAACCCATAAACAAAAACCAACTGATACATTACGTTGCTAGGGAGCAGAGCTGTCAAATAAAGCAATCAACTGCGACTTAAGTTACTGCAGTCAATGTAACCAAAACATTACTGTTGACTCAGTCTTCATTGAAAAGTTAGCTGCAGTTTAAATGACATTAATCAGCTGAGACTATATACTAAGTTTACAGTATCAGTCAAAACTGAAAATATAGAATCATATTGAAACTGTCAATTTTGATAGTGTAAATATGTTTTTGAATAATCAAAAATATTTTGAAAATTTTTGCAGTGAAAATTAATTCATTTTTAAGTAAGCGATATTTAATGAAGATTGAAGTCTCATTCATACTGACAGATTATTACAGCCAAAGACTGCAGTTTTATGCTGAATGGAAAAATATTAGTGGCATTCATCTAAACGCGCAAGTTCCCCATTTTGCGCAAAAAGGCAATTTTGCGCGGTGTGTTTCACGAACGATTCTTCGAATATTTCGTGCAATTTATGGCAGTTGATGAGCATGTCATTTTTTTTGTGAGAGAATCGTATGAGAAAAGAGAGTGAGAAAAACAAAATGCGTAAACAGGAGAGAATCGTATGGGAAAAGAGAATGACAACAACTGCACAATTAGCAGCGTAAGTTTGAACTACCAAATTGTCGTGCAAACCTTTCTAGTTTGTTCAAAAAACTTTCCATATGATTTTTGACAGTTCGATTGCGACGGCGTAAAACTGCACAACTTGCACAGCTTGCGAGGGTTTTGCGCGTTTAGATCAATACCCATATTGTAATTAAAGACAACAGTCTACATGGAACGCAGTAAGTTGTCACAAACAGTCCATTAATTGACTGCCACAAAATTGCTGCAAAGTTTTGCATTCTCAGTCAATTGAAATAACTGCAGTCTTTTACAGCTCTGCTAGAGAGAAAAGCAAAAATCTTTGAAATCTTCGCTCGTTATAACAACGGTTGGATAATACGTAGCAGCTATCATATGACACATGATGTTGAAATGTTTATGTTTGTCAATTGAAGTTTGGGCTTGGATTTTATTTTTATTTTGTGTTTTTGTCGTATTTGTTACTGGCATTTGTTTATTTTTCTGTTCAATGTTGTCTTGTCGTTTATTTGTTGTTGTTCTTGGATGAAATCCGAAAATGAAATGCATAATGACAGGCGTTAGAAGGTTTCGTTTTGATGATTTTTTTATTACTAAAGCCAGGTATGAGCTAAGTGAGTGTGAGCATAGTAGTTAAATTAAATAAAGAAATAACAAAAAAAAAAAAAAACATTTATAAGCTGATAAAACAAATGAAACAGGTAGATAAAGAAAATGCTGACATTTGTTTGAGTTTCAAAAATATGATATGCAGTGTTTCTTTACCAACTGATAGATAATAAGTGATAAAAAATTAAAAGATATTGTAATAAAGTGTGAAACAGTTTTTGTTGTAACGAATTTTTTAAGAATTAAATCTAAGAATATTGATAGTTAATTAATGAAATAATTTTCTAAGAGCTTAAAATATTCATGTTATTTTTATATTGATATGTTTATTTTATGTTTTTCTTTAAAAAATAGTTTTTTTGACTTCAGATTTCAATTTTTTTAAATTTTAGTTTCCTACAATGGCATACTGCCTTAAGAATTTTCAGTATAATCAATATTCTAAAAACACAAAATTACCACTGATTAGCAAAATTTAGCTCAACATCCTGCTGCATGCATCCCAGACGCACAACCTTGATCCACATGATGGCATAGAGAGCAAAACGTAGCTACTTTCAGCATAATATTGGTTTATTTGCTACTTACTACTTAACTATTCCTTTGTGCTTAGTAGAGCTTTTATCTTATTCTTTTACTGTTTTTTTCTTTCTCAATTTTACTGTGCACACATCTTCCCACCATGTCACGTTGGATGACGTTGAAATTAGAAATCGATTGAAATGTCTTTTGTGATTAAGTAGAGTATCTTTGGTTTTCAATCGCACCTTTCAAGATTTGAACTGATCCCTATTAAGTTTATAAAGACGTCTGCCGAGACGCTATAAAAGCAAAAACGTAAAGGAAGCGCAGCAAATAAGACGAAAAAAACAATGAACAGCATATAAAAGCGTAGTCCCTAAAGCATAAAAATGAAACAAATCAACTTGAAAATACCAAGAAATAGATAGTCAATGAAAAAACAAACAAAGCACAAGAAATAAATAAATGAAAAAAAGCACGAAGAGCAAGAAAAATCGATTTGTTTTGAGATTTAGCCATGATGAGCAGCACAAAAAAAAGAAGCATCATGTGACTTAAAGCTGCTACGCTGTTGTAGGTTGATGTGATGATGTTGGCTATGTTGCCAGAAAAAGCAAGTTTTTTGAGTTCGAAAAACGATATACTAAAAATCGGGGAACAATACTTTTAGAATAGAAAAATTTGCAGTACCTAAAATAGGTGAAACTTCAAAAAATGGTTTTAGATTTTTCAGTATGAAGAAGACGGAGCTTAAGAAACTTCAGACAATTTGTGATAGCAAGCACATTTAGACAATAACGAAAGATTCATTAATACAAGATATGATATTTTAGTAGCTACTAAACACAGCATAAAAAATCAATCTGGTATCACCTCATATAACGAAATAATTTTTTATTTTGAAATCAACACAGAATGATACAATTTAAAGAAAGAACTGAAAACAACATAAATATAGGAGAAAAAAGAAATAATCAATTTAAACTTGGTGCCTTGTTGCCTGACCAAGAGACAGGTATCAAATTTTATTCAAGTTAACAATTGTCGTTGTCATTTTTCTTTTAATATTACGAGCTGATAACATGGTGTAGAAAATAGAAAATCGAAAAATATATACACAATGCCATTTCCCAAAAAACAATCGTAAGAAATAAAACCAATTAAGTAATTGCTGCAGCTACTATTTCCACTGATATGAAATTCAAGTAGCCATTAATTTTATGCCCATTGGCATTTTTAAAAGGAAGTCAACAGCAGCGGACAGAGAGCGTGCAAGTGAAACAGAGGCTGAGAAAATGAATAGACCAGCTAAAGAAAGAAAGTTTGTGTAAAATAGACAGAAAAAAAAAATAAGTGGCAGTTAATGACTTCGTTTTATACAAATTATTAGGTTATTAAAATTTTTCAAATTGTTAAAAAAAAAAACTAAAAACAGACAAAAAAAAATTAAAAGCTTTTAATGGCTTTAATTAAGCCCTGAGGATTGCGCTTAAACTTAATAATACGAAGTTTAAGTCAAAGTTGTTGTTTTTTTGCTCAAGTTTGGACAAGCTGCGATTTGGGTTAGATGAGCGATGACTTTTTTTTTTGGTAATGAAAGATTGAGTTTTTTTTTTATCTTAAAAGTATTATCTTGATCTTCAAAATAAACAATTGCCATAAAATAGCTTCAAACTTAACTTTCAACTAGCAATTGATTAAGTTGCATTAGAAAATTTGACCATAATTTTGGATAACTTAAAATTTTTATTAGCATATTTAATACTTTTGGATTAAAGCAGCATTTTATGGCTTTACCATCAAAGATTTTTTAACAAGCTTGACATAACCTACTCCAATTTTGTTCAAGTTTTGAATACCTTAGAACAAGATTTAGAAAATATACCACAGTTTTATCAGTTAGTTTCAGCGTTATTGAAGACTTTAAACTAAAATTTCGACAGCAAAACTACGAAAAATAAAAGAAAAATGAACTTCTTATTCATTAAACGCAAAATTTCAAATTCCGCAAAATAGTAGTAGAATACTACTTTATGAAAAAATCAATTTTTTCGTCAGAATTGAATGAAAAATGAACTTCTTATTCATTAAACGCAAAATTCCAAATCCCGCAAAATAGTAGTAAAATACTACTTTTTGATAAAAATCCAATTTTTTCGTCAGAATTGAATTTCTAGCACATAAGTTTACAAAAAAAACCCAAATAGTAGTAGTTTTAATTTTTTCTACTACTATTTTTAAAGCAAACAGTTGAAGTTACAATTTTTTCTACTACTATTTTTAATGCGATTCAGGTAAAAAATATACCCTTTTTGTAACTGAATTGCACGTCAATTAAAATTGTCTATATGACGTTTTTTGTTTTTTTTTTTTTTCTTCAAACCAAAGCAGGCACAATATAACTTACCCTTGCATGTTGCATGCATGTCATTTATCATGTACCCTATTAAATTATACACTCCATAGTTAGAAAAGCGTTTTAAAATTGAGTTATTTAAATATTTTATTTTTAGGGTGTTGTACACAAGAGTCGCTTTTCTTTGATACCTTTTGATGGTAGGGTTTTTTTCTTTCTTATTCTCCCTAACTAACCTATGACAAGTAAATTGAACAATATATAGAAATCAAAAGTAAAATAACAGCCCAACCTCAACACTTATGGTATGGCACACAGTGTATTGATAAAAATTTAAATTAGTTATTTATGACTTTTTCCAGCAAGCAAGCAAGCAAGCGAGTGAGTAATAAAGTATTTAAGACAATTGGGGAGAAAGTTAAACAAAGTCTTTTTTTTTTTTGGGAAGGAGGTAGAAAAGATGTAGCATTTGAAATTTTCTTTGTCTGATAAAAACAATTCAATTAAAAATTGTCAATTGTCTGTTGAGTGTACCAGCTGCCTATTTAATTGCTTAGTATCGTAATCTTATGAAGTATTTTCTCAAGTATTTTGGTTTCTCAAGCAGAAGAAGACAATTGCAAATCTTTAAATAAAATACTCAGGGGTTGCAATGCGAGAAATAAAAGCAAAGTGAAAATTTACAACAGACAATTATTGTGAATTTATTATTTTTTAAAGAATCATAGCTAAAATTATCAGCCATATAAGAATTTAATATATGATCTCTGTTAAGATGGCGGTGCTATTTTTTGAGTCGTTTCACATAAAATCATTAGACTTAAAGACATTAATTTTGCACTGAATTTAACTAGGCCTTAAATAATGCTAACAAATCATTTCATATTAAGACATTTCTAACACATTCGTATATTAATGAGTTGAAGTAAAAATTTGTTTTACTACCTGCGGCTTATTGCTAATATAACCTTACTACAGTGTTATTAATGAACTTAAGAGCAGATTTTCACTAATTTTCTTAATGAAATTTTAAAAATTTTACTTAAAGACTGACAAGTAAAGCGTGAATTAGTAATGTAAATTGACCATATAACATAGTTTTGAGCCAATATTCTTCAAGCTTTTGCTTACAAGAATGTTTATACATTAAAAAGCTATATATTCAAAAAAGCTCAACATGTTTCTGTAGTTTATAAGATCAAATTGCCTTCGCAATTTGTGACTGGTCATATCGTAAATGTTTATTTTGCTTTAAAGTTTAGAAGATTATAAGATTTTGAATTTAATATGTGATCTAATTATTGTTAGGATGAAGCTTGCTGGAATTGTTTGAATGAAGTCCCTTCTGATGATCATTCAAAGGCGTAGAAAAAGATTTTTGGTCATTTACCCGACATGTGTTCTTTTTGATACGCGTTCTAAAGAGAATTGAATTTTTGTTTAAAATAATTTTATTGAATTGAGGTAAGGGACCAGATGCATCTCAGTTGTACATGAGAGCTACATTATAAGAATGGCTAAAGTTGTAAACTCAGCAAAAAAAAAAAAAAAACAAGAATTTACTTTAATAATTTTAGATCTCGAAACAATACATACATAGTTACAAATTAATGAGAAAACCCCACTTTCCGTGATTTTTTGGCAGTTGCAAGAGCAGAAAATATTAGCAGCACTTTTTTTTGAGAAAAATCTCTACCGCTAAAGCTAACGCGATTTTTTATTTAAAAAATATATTTTCTGTTTATTTTTGTACTACAGTTCAACCTCGTTTATCTGGTCATCGATTATTTGAGTCTCCGAGATATCCGAGGCTACTCATGTTGTACTCCAAACGTTCAAACGTCATTATCGACGTTTTTTACTTCAAGAAATTCTGGAAAATAGCATCACCAAAAGCATCAATTACAGTTCAAGCTTGGGATGCTGTTCAAAGTCACAAGCTCAAGAGGTCATGGGCAAAAATTTTGGCTTCTACAAAACAAAAAAAAAAAATGCTGACGATGTAGATCTGCATAGCATCATAGAGTATACCCCTGGTGTCAAAGACGTAGACGGAAACAATAATGAAGAATGGATTCATGGTGATGATTGTGAACAGCAACTTGCTGATGATGAAATCGGCCATTTTGTGAATTCTTATTTAATTCTTTTTTGTCATCCGAGTTTTTGGCATATCCGATGAACATCCTCCCCATATTACCTAGGACAAACGAGGTTTAACTGTTTCATAACATTAATTTGTAGCATGCAAGTTTTTGAGAGATTTTAACGTGATATTTATTCAACAAATTTTTACTGCACAGTGCAAGAAAAATAGATTGTTTGCGAGAAGTTTGAATAGGGCCTATGGTGCAGTCCATAACAAAAATTAATGAGAGGCAGCCGAAGTTCGGGCAGTCGAACTTAAAAAAGTTTAAAGTGAAAATAAAAAAAAATATCGATGGAGTCTATAAAATTCGAAAATAGTATCGAAAAAGTTGAATATATCGAATTACATCGAATACTTCGATGGAAGTCAAAAAGTATTGGATGACAACTGAAAATATACGAGTAGAATAAGCCGATATCAATATCAAAAAATTCGATAAAAAGAAAAATCGATATAACTCGAAAAGTACCAATTAATATCGAAAAAGACAATTCGATTAAAGCTGGGCAGTAACGAACAAAATGTGTTAAATCGAAAAACATTTAAATTATACAGAAAAATATCCAAAAGTTTCGAGTAGTGTCGAATAAATAAATAATAATCGAAAGGTATCGACAACATCGAAAGTTCAATATAGATAATACGAAAAAGAAATGTATTGAATAAGTCGATTATATTTTTCAAAACTACCTTTTCAGTAAGTTCAAGTATCGGGAAGTTTTAAGTGATTAGCTTTCAAGTATTTTAAATTCTTTTTTTAAATCATTTTTTCTCCGATTTTTTTATCATCGCATACAAAATTTATTACCAAACTTGGTCTTATCTACATTAAATCTAATTTAAAACACTTTAAAGCACAGAAAACTCCATTTTTTCTATCGAAATTGCTGCATTTTCATTCCGAAAATATATGAAAAACAAATAGCAAAACCACATAGAATCTTAGCAAAGAAAACCAACGACGACCCAGTTAACGCTTTATAAAGCTAATTGCTTTGAAAATGCTTCTACATACCAACAGAGACGAGTAGTTTGAAAAAAAAAAAGTTCAAAAAACATGAAATACTTTCGAGTAGACTGCCAAGACAAACCAAAAAAAAAAAAAAAAAAAAGAGAAATCGCGATTTTTTTTTTTCACTTTTTGCAAAATGCTTTTAAGTTTTTTTTTCTACTTGAACTTTTTTTTTTAAATTTTCTTATTCTTTTCTAATTTTGTACAACAACACAGACCTAATGCATTAATACCAAAAACAACAAGAAAAAAAAAACTGAACAAGACGCTGCGATGCGATGCGATGTGATGCGACTAAGGATAAGGCTGACAAAGTCCTGGCGTTACTACTTTTTTATGCTTTTGTTATCTTTAAAGCAGAAGCTTGCGCTGCTCGTTATAACAGATGAGCGTTAAGGCAGTGACAAAAATGACACAAAAAATACAAGAAAAAGAATAAAACACAAAACTTGATGGAAAAAAAAGGAAAAATCGTAGTAGAAAAAATAAATCAAAAACGTAGCATAAAAATAGGTAGCAGCAAAAACTGCAAGTGGAAGTAGAAAAAAAAAATAAATTGTCGCATAATGAAAAGCATGAGGTGTTGTATGGCAGCGCAGAAACTTAGTAACAAAAGCAAAAAAAGTACCAGAAAATAAAGAAACGTTGAAGAAAATGAAAAATTATATCATTTTACTTAGTTGTAGAGAAAATTAGTTTTCGCCACATTTCTTAGGGATGGCCAAAGACGACTTAGTTTGATTGTTGCTATTCTAAGTTCTTGCAGTTGGCGTGGCAACCCCCTTAGAGTTGCTGCTGACGCCGCGAGGACGTGTTGCCGCCTGCGCACCATTTTGTAGTGAAAGTTAAGAATAATTTTCACACTTTTTCTTACCGTATCGCCTTTTTCTGAACGCATTTCTTTTTCTGCTACACTTTTTTTCACTACTCTCTTTGGGATTTTTCATACTATTTTTCTTTTTGTCTCCCACAAGTTAAATTTTTTTTATTTTGCTATTTTTAGCTTTTGCATAATTTACCGTTAAAAGTGCCCCAACGTTTCGCATACTATTTATACTACTACCATTTTCCACAACTTTTTCTTGCAGCTTAACAACTAAGTATTGCATTATTTTTTTATATGCGCCATTGTAAGAAATATTTTTCACTTCCTCTATACTTTAATAGCTTACTACCAATTATCTACTACTCTTTTTGTATGTTCTTTAAATTAACACGTACAGCGTGAAAGTGTTGGCCAAACGTAATTTTAATGAGACAAATTTTGAAAGTAAAAACTCGACGCAAGAAACTTTTAAATTTTTATTATAATTTTTCTCCTACTTTTCTCGCTAGCAAAAATTAAATTTCGTGACAAAAAAATTGCATGAAAAAATGTAGCAAAATGCTGCTTATTTGTAATGCTAAACAGCTTTTCTTATGTAAATACATTATTTAGAATGTCCAAATCTGCTCAAACAACTTTGCCGCTTTCATGTTTTCTTACGCTTATGCTGCTTCCACTCTCACTAAATTTTTTTCGGTTCTTTGTGGCACTTCCTTTTTTATTATGAATGATTGTGACGCCGGAAAAAAATGTTGCTATTTCTTTTTTGCAAATTTCCGTTTTTTTTTTGTTTTCGTATTCTTAAACAGAGAATTTTTCCAGCAATGTAGTGGAAAAATTGTCCACCCTCCCCCTTTTATTTTTTTTTATGTTGTTGTGCCTAAGCTGCAAAGAAACTTTATCAACAGCCTTGAAGGCTAATGCTGAGTGACATTGATGTGATGTGCTACGGATGCCATGGGAAAAACAACAAGTGAAGCGTAAAATTTTGGAATTTTTTTCATTTTAGTTGGTTTTGAGCTGAGGAAGAGGAGTGTGAGAGATGACAATATGGAACGTTTTTTTTTTTTGTTGTTTTGTTTGTCTAAATTAAATGAAATGTAAAAAAATAACAGCGGTAACTTGAAAAGTAAATGCATTGAAGTGAGAAATGTCAAAAAATGTGTTATTTCAAGAAAGGTAGTAGAAAAAGTAGTAGTTTAATACTAACTTTACTAAAACATGACATCAAAAAATGTTGTGGGCTTGGAAAAATGCATAATTGTCAGCAATTTTCTAAATAAAAATTAGTAGTAGAAAAAGTACTTTTCTACTACTATTTTATTTTAGTGCATCGCAGCATCCCATAGCTTTTGAAAAGTTAGGAAATTCAACATTTATGGCAAAAATTCCAAAAATAGCAAAAATTTCCAAAATATTAACATATTTAAGGTTAAGTTCTTATATGCAGTATCTGCAATTGAATTTGAATGAAATTCACAACTCAGGACATTTTAGCTAGTTTTTGGTGAAATCATGACACACTAACTTATCAAGAGTAGATCATTTAAATTGTTTTCTTTTTATTATTTTATAATTTTTTAATTTAAATAATGGTACACTTTTGGGTTTGAATACAAGCGAAATGAAATGTTGCAATGAGACGCTTTTTAAACTCTCAAAAGCATCTGTGACCGGCAAATTTACTGACTCAGAAACCAATTGCTTTAAGTCCTTGCTTTTAAACTTAAATGCTTATCATCAGTTTTTGCCATGTGTTAGTTACCTATTTGACTACTGGCTCAAATAAATTCAATCAATTTTTTACCATTTTTTTTTTTGGAAGCAATTTTTTATAGATTTCTTTTATATGGTACACAATTCTATATAGATTGCAAAACATTGCAGCAGCAGCACATGTGAAGTAAATGAACGATTGAATGAATGCATGCATTTAACATGCGCTGAATAATTGAAAAGATTTGTTTGCAATGTGGCGTAGCAAGAAAAAAAGTAGTAAAAAAACCATAAAAAAGTAGTTGAAAACGCTTGTGCCTAAATGTAAATGTATGCTATACATACGTTAAATCGATAGTGTAGCATTAAAGTGAAATGATGTTGAAATTTTAATGAAGCTACAAATTAATTTTTAATATTTTATGCAAGCAGTAAAAACAAAAAAAAATAAAAATAGAAAAAAGTTTCCAGATGGCTAGAGCATATTTTTTTAAATTTTCATATGCCAACAAAATTTAATTTTAATGAAAAATGTTCCCACAAAAACCAAAACTGGCACTGACGGAGGCAATAATAAAGCAATTAAAATCTTTCATAAAACTATGATTTATTTAAAAAGAACACAAAACACAATTCCAATGTACAGTACAAACTTTGCATGCTAATTAAGCGGCACAAACAAAAAGGTACTATCTTTGCTTACCTTGTGCTCAGTAAATGTTCTCTTCAAATGAAGTACATTAAAATCCCTATTTCTACACAATTTTACATTTTTAGTACATGGAATGAATTTTTTTTTTGTGACATGAGAAAAACCCAAAGTAAGCTCACACGTACATATTAGAATAAAAAGGACATACTTCAATGTGTGACACATTTATAGAGAAATGTACAAAAATTTACACAATTGTACAAACACGCATACACATACATTTTTGTATGCATATTAATTATTAAACACAAAACTAAGTGAATGTATCAACGTATGTTAAAACAATTGAGTTTTTGAGGACATGTAAGCAACAATTCATGTTGTTTGTTTATTTTTTTTTTGTTTCTTTTCTTTTTGTCATTCATTTAATGCTGTTGTGGAGCATATGTCCGTATTATACAAACACTGCGAACAGTGAAGCAAAGCACAGCTAGGGGAATATTATTAGCTCTCATTTGCAGCATTAAGGTAATATCTTAAAATGCCATAACAGTTTTTGATAAATTATTTTACTGAACTTACTGTTCAGTACTGTTTTTGACAACACCACAAAAATTAAATTAAATTAAATTAAATACAAAAAACAGCAATAGCTAGTCATATTAGTTTCATTTATTGCTTAGTGGAATCATCAGTGACCTTTGAGTCGATAGAACGAGTATTCTCAAGCCTGATTTGCTTCCTTTTTTGCATAAATTTGTTGAAAACCCAAAAGCAAAAACTAAAAAAATTCAAAGCCAAAATTCTTTTCTCTTTTCTCGACTCAAAGGTCACTGATGATTGCACTAAGCAATAAATGAAACTAATATGACGAGTTATTGCTGTTTTTTGTCTTTGATTTATGTAATTTTTGTAGTGTTAATAAAAACTGTATAATACGGACAAATTTGTGCAAAAAGGGAAACATATCAGGCTTGCAAATTCTCATTGTATCGACTCAAAGGTCACTGATGATTGCACTAAGCAATAAATGAAACTAATATGACTAGCTATTGCTGTTGCTGCTCACGGTGCTCCAGAGCATGAACAAATTTTGCCTTAACGAAATCGTTTTCTGAACGCTCTGATAGTAAAACAAAACGCCAAAATTGATATGTAAGCTGATCGCTTGATATTTCTTTTGTGATATTCACCATTTTCCGTGGAAAAAAATTATAAAATTTTTTTTTTTTTTTAGCCTTAAAACTAGTAAAAAATTATTTTGAGCATTTTTAAAACTACCCAAAAACAAAACTAAAAAACTTAAAACTATTTTTCTCTAGTTTTTACTCGGAAATTTATTTATTTTTTTTTTGATTTTTTCCATGGATTTCGGTTTTGGCATTTTTTTTTGTTTTATCAGAGCCATCATCAGCATACGTTTTCTTAAGATCTTTAAAACATTTATTTTTGAAATGTATTGAAATTTATAATTTTAAATTAATTTATTTAATTAAAATCTCAATTTGCTCTACTGTGCCTCTTCAAAAAACATTGCAATTAACAACAAAGCATTTGTATACAAATTTTTTGTCATTGAAATATAAATACCACTGCTTTCAATTAAAATTCCATGTTTCAAAAACGTAACGTAATAAATTATTTAATTATGTTTTACGTAGAAGAAAGAGTGTTAAAATATTTCCCCAAAAGAGAAGAGGGAAACACAAAAAAGTGACAGACACAAAAAAAAAAGGCAAATGTTAACAGCAACATAACAAATGACAAATGTTATATTGGAAAAAAAAGGATTCACAAAAAAAACCATGTTAATTTTAATTTCAAAATTATATCGCGTTTTTTTTTTTGCAATATTTAGCAAAAAATTTTTATATTGGTCTGAATGGCGTAAAATGTGATGCACAAAATTATTTTTATTTCTCTCAGTGAAATTCTGACAAAAAGAAAATTTAACTAAATTTTCATCGTTTACGCAATTTAATGTTGACTACACATTAGTAAATTGGTGTCATTAATTGTTTACATTTATTTGTGATGCAATGAAATTTTTAAAAGCCCCAATTTTAGACTGCAACACTTTAAGATCATGCAGGAAATTGCAACACAAAACCCCAAAAAAAAATAATGGAATTAACATTTTACAATACATACGAAGAAATAAAGTAATAATAGCTGCACCTTTATTTGCGCACATTCAAAAAGAAAAATTCCATTTTTTTTATAAAAAATTTTAATTTTTTTTTTCTTTTTTACAACACAGCCAGCTGTCAATATTTGTGCGGTATACGTCGTTTTCTGTTGCTGCTTGCTGCAGTTTTTTTTGCTTTTGTGCGGCTGTTGGAATGACTGTTTAGTCATTAAAATAACGCAACAACGAACAAATAAAAAACGTTGTAAACTCACTTTAATTTTATGTAAATTTACACAAAATATTAAAGCTCTTCAGTGTACTGTTGCCTTTGCATGTACATATGTATGCATGTTGGTATGTATGTTGATGAAAAGTTGTTGAAGTGCATGTTTGTCTACATTTTTCTTTTATCGTTTTAAAGCTGCGGCAACACTGTCATCACAAAAGCACAAAAGAACACAATGACATCGACAGCAGCAACAGCAACAGCAACAAGTGTATAAAGTGTAGATTTTATGATGATGCCTACAACAGCGATGTTGTTGACTCCGTTGAATTATTTGTTTTACAAAAAAGCAAAATACAAACAAATTAGGAAGAAAAAAAAACAGTTCTTTTAGCAAATTATTATTTCTACTACTCAAGAAGAAGTTAAATATTTCGTGTTAATTCTTAAGTAAATACGCATGATTAACAGCAAATTTGTTGATTAAAGCGGCTATACACATGCCAAAAGGATAAAAAGATAAAAAAAATTATTTAATGTGTCATCAAATATTCTGTAAAGAGCTGAGCATATATTTTTTAAAAAATGTTTACTAACTACAATCACAAAACCTAAAATATTTTTAATAAAAAATTTCAATAAGTTTTCATTAAGTCTGAAAATATAAAGTAATTACATCCCATTTCAATTTTCGTAAGTTTTTAATTATTTGGAAGTGGAAATTTCAAAAAAAAAAAATATATAATTAATAAAAAATTAAACACATCAAAAATTTGTCATTCGACCAATTTCCAAGTTCAAGCTCAAAATATCATTTGTCTTACAAGAGCTTAAAGCTTGCAAAGCTTGGCACCATGGGGTCCAGTGCTCCCCACATTATAGTTATTTAAAGATTGTTTTGAGTTAATTTTTTTCCGTAAATTCCACTACCCATCAATTGATATACAAATGTTTCTCGTAAGTTGTTTCTAAACGAGCTCTGAGGGGGTATGGAAACCCTCCTGGTTATATTAAAAGTGAAATTTAGACCTTTTCATATCGATTAATAGATTTATTTTTTTTTCGAAAAAAAGGTTCAAAAAGAGGACCTAGTCGTGTTCAAAATATAGTTTCTACCTTTCCAAGTAGATTAGTATATAAAAAAAACATTATTAAGTTTTTTCAGCAATTACAACAAAAATATTTTTTCGGAAAATCGGCATTCAACCAATTTTTTTAAAACTATAAATTTTGTTTTGTTTTTCAGCAGTCATCTTTTTAATAATTTTTAGATGATTCTTAATTAAAAATAATTTTTTATATGAATTTATGTTAAATTTTGAAGTATTTTGATGCACTGCATAAATTGTTATAGTAATTGACAAAAGCAAACAATTTCTGAACTAAAAAATAGTAAAAAAGGATTGAGTTTGCAAGGTCTCACATGAATTGGACTACTTATCAGTGGAAGCACATAGTTAGCGTAGAGTGATGCAACAAAAGTTAGCCGCCTAGGTGGTTATCGGTACATACGACGTCCCAAATGTGTCCAAAATTTATCCAGCCGGTGGTCAAACATGGAGGCGGCTCAGTCAAATCTCAGTCCTTCTTTTTTTTCTATTTTTTCGTCACTAGAGACTTCTTGCGTGAAGCTCTTTCGTGATGCCCAAATTCAACCAAACGTCTCCGTACAGTACGAGTGGATATCATAGCATCAGTTTGATCCAAAATTTGGATCTCCCTAGGGTTTATTTTGGGGTCTAATTTAGCCAATCGAGAAACTTTTGCATCCGTTGTTTTACGGGTCCGTTTTTTTTTTGGCACGTTTTTTATCGTTTTAAAAGTGTTGAAGTGTTTAAGAGCACCATAAACGTTTCTAACTGAGCAATCAAAATGGGTGACAATTGCTCGGTATGAGATTTTGAGGTGTCCGGGTTGCTGGGTCACAACTTCGAGGTTTTTTCCATTTCAAGAGTATCTGAAACTCAGTAAATTAGCTTCACCACAACTGAGGTTATTGCCTGATTAATAAATTTCCAGAAAAATTAATTCAAGGTCTAAAAATTTGCTAGTAACTTGAACACAACTTATTGTTTCTAATTAGATGGCCAGCCAAATTATGAACTTCTCTCAGCCAAAAGTCACTTCTACAATAAAACCAACAACAAACACATAAACCACAAAAAGGCACATGTAATTAACAACAACAAATGCAACAATCGTTGCATGAACATTTTTTTTAAATGTATTAAAAGCCAAGAGAACAAACTGTTTCTAATTAGTTGTCCACGGCTGTACATGTAAAACTTAGCTTATTCATTCCTAATTACATAAATCTGAGTGTCATTCTATTTTGAGTTAAATTTACTTTATAAAGCTTACAGAATTACGCTTTACAAATTTGTGGTTGGCAATGGTCACTTTGAAAATCGATCGATATGAAATCAACTTTGATCAAGCAATCGAAAAATTTAATAAAAGTAAAGGTATAGCATTAGTAAAAAAATAAGAATTTAAGTGTTTCGAGAATGGATTCTATCTAAGAAACGCAACATGACGCAACATTTACTTGCAAAAAAAATAAAAATTTCGTAAATAATTGAGAATTTTTTGATTTTTCCTCTTGGTATTATTATCTTTAAGCAGAGTGAATTTTGCTCTTACAATTTATTTTTGCTTTCAGATTGGTTAAATTTTTTAAAGAAGTTTTTTTTTTAAATTTTTAATTGCATTTCCATTTAAAATGAGTATTTCTTCAGTGTACTTACACAAATAATGCAAAGAACAAAAAAAAAAATTATTTTTTAAATGAGTTGTTAAAAACTTTGCCTACACACAGAATGCGCGCACAAAAGCATAAATAAGAAGAAGAAAAAAAATCAAAGGCTGGCTGCATAAAAATAACAAAAAAGTAACCAAGTGAACATTTTAAAGATAAATAATAATAACTCTATCTTCTGGATAAAGCAACGTACGCGTGCTTCAACAGAACGCAAGTAAGCAGACTCTTGTGCATAAGCTAAGCTGAAGCACGCGAAGGAAAGCATAATACAACAACAACAACAACAAAAACATTGACAATGCGTGGTCGATGAAACGATTTATGCGATTTAATACTTTATCTATCTAGCGATATGCGACGAGTACGATGAGTTTCATATGTACGTAGATATATGTATGTATGCTTACAGACGATATTTCAGTTACCTTGCAACATATAAGCGTATGTATTGAAATACGTAAATATAAACGCTTTGATGAAAAAATTCTTATAGCATAACTTGAGGCGCTTAGGCGCGCTGAAGCGTAAGCAAAGTAAATAGCGGGGAAAAAAATAAAATACCGCGTGTTAGAAAATGAAACTTTTTGTTTATTTATTTATCGTTTTTTTTTTTTTTGCTTTTTTTCTTTTTTATTGCTGCTAATAAATATTGAAGATTTTGTCTTTTAGCACGTAGATTTTAAAGTTTTTTTCGAAAAAAAATTTAATTTTAAGTAAATTAAAAAATTTTTCATGTTGTAACATTTCGACAAAAAAAAAATTATTAAGAAATCATAAAATCTTAGAAAAATTTAAGGCTTAATCTCAACAAACCCTTTTTGCAGCAGCAGCTCCCACAAAACTGACGCTACAATTTACTTTCGGGCGCACTCATATGAAAGTAAAGTGCGAATTTATTGCCATTTGAATGTTGTAAATTCAAGCGCAATATTTTTTCTACAAACATATCGTACATACTTATTTTACTAACATAACGAAAAATATGCGTGTGTTATAATAAATAAAAAAAATAAAGTCCGGAAAAAATGTTTGCCGATAAATGCATGATTTAAATGGTAAATGTTTTATTTTTGACAGCATAAGTTAAATTGTTGTGCTGCAAAAAAAGTTATAGTCTTGCAGTTAACAAGTTTTGGCCTTTAACAAGATTGAGATATTTTACTGCAAAACGCGTCTGCGAGTAATGTGAGATTTATGCTGTTCACTCGGTTGGTGTTAAAAAGCCATTTACGCTCGTACATTATTGATTTTCCGCTGTTTTCATTTTTGTGGCTATGCTTATGGCTGTTTATGCGCATTTTATCTCATGCTGTTGATTTATCTTACTTGCATACTAAATTGTGGTACAAAGTTTTTAATTGAGTTATAACTTTCGGAAACTTAAAGGAAATAGAAAGTATCGCAGCACGTTAAGAAATAATGATTTTTTTTAGTTTTTATTTTTTTTTTATTTTATTAATAAATTGGTTTCGGAAAATTTTTCGCTTAATTTATTCAAAATGTTTTATATGTATGTGTTTCAGATATTGTTCGAAAATTATTAACTTTGCATAAATTCCTTTCTATACTCAGACACTTAGAAATTTATTTAAATCAAGAATTAAAAAAAAAATTATTGATATTAAGCTCAACAATGAATGTGATATTCCTTTATGTTCTAGTAAAAACGTTATTTTTTTAATATTCAACAATTTTCTTTAATACCTAATCCAGCATAAGCCTAATCTTATAATCTGTACTAGTTTATGACTGTCCGTTTACTCAGCGCATTTGCATTTGTGTGGTAAATTGTGGAAAAGAATATGAATACAAATTGCAGCATTAGTTCAGAAATCAGTACGTTTTCACTAGCATATAAGATATGAATGAAGCAGAAATTGGAAGAAGTAATTCTGGGGTTTGAGGTGCTTTACTTAAAATTTTTTTAAATGATTTTCATATTTTCTATAATAATAAAATGTAAAATTTTTTTATTATTTATGGCCCTTGTTATACTCATTCATTACGTTATGATTAGGATTACACTTGTTTACCCAAAAAAGAGCTGGTTTTTCATGAACTTTTTTCTATGTACTTTGGACCATAAATTTCACAAATTTCAAGAAACATTTTTGAGAATCGTTTTCAAGATACCCTCAAAAAACTGATTTTTCGGCATTTTTATCACTTATTTGCGTATATCTCCTTCAATTTTTATCTGATCTGCTTAAATTGTATATCGTTCGAAAGTTAATTTCGACAGATGCTGGTGGAGTTGCAGGAGATCAAATTTTATATACAGGGTGTTTTTTTTTGAGGTATAGAGCTTCGAATTGAAATAAAACACAAGAAAATCGTTTTAATGTCCATCAATTTGGCTTTATTGGAAGGATAATTTTATGCCATTAATGTTTAAATATGATTTCGGGCATGTGGCCGCCACGGCTGGCTCGAATAAAGCCAATTCTACAGGTCCAATTTTGAACCACTTTTTCGAGCATATGGGGCCGTATGTCGGCAATAACGCCACGAATGTTGGCTTCCAAGTCCCCTAACGTTTCTGGTTTGTTGGCGTAGACGAGCGACTTCACATATCCCCAAAGAAAATAATCCAATGGTGTCAAATCACACGACCTTGGTGGCCAATTGACAGGTCCATTCCGCGAAATTATGCGCTCATCGAATGTTTTCTTCAATAAATTGATTGTGACGTGCGCTGTGTGGCATGTAGCTGGAACCACAACTCATCCACATTCATGCCATCCAATTCGGGAACAAAATAGTCGGTTATCATGGCTCTATACCGGTCTCCATTAACGGTAACTGACTCTCCAGCATTATTTCGGAAGAAGTATGGCCCAATGACTCCACCAGCCCATAGAGCACACCAAACAGTCAGTTTTTGTGGATGTAGTGGCGTCTCAAGGGTCTCATGTGGATTCTCTTCACTCCAAATGCGGCAATTTTGCTTGTTGACGTAGCCATTCAACCAAAAATGAGCCTCATCACTGAACAAAATTTTGCGATGAAAATAAGCATCGAGATCAATCTCATTTTCGGCCCATACACCAAAATCACGACGCATTGCATGGTCTCGCGGCTTTAATTCTTGCACAAGCTGGATCTTGTAAGGTCGCAAGCCAAGATCTTTGCGCAAAATCTTCCATAAAGTTGATGGACAAAGCTCCAATTGCTGTGCACGGTGGCGAATCGATTCATTCGGGTCCTCTTCAACATTTTGCTCTACAGCGGCAATTGTTTCTTCGGTGCGGATGCGTATTATCACATAGAGTAAACGTAGTGCGAAAACGACCCATGGTTAACCGAATGAATTGCTCTGATGGACGATTATGTCGACCATAAAATGGACGGAGCTTGCGGTAAACTTCGCGAACTGAACCATTATTTTCGAAATAAATTTGCACGATTTGCAAGCGTTGTTCTTTTGTCAACCTGTTCATGATGAAATGGCAAACCAAACTGAACATAAATGACATTAGAGTTGCCAGATTTGACCATAAAATGCCAGTTTTATCTCTATTCGAAAAACAAACCTCTAAAAAAAACACCCAGTAGTTAAACAGATTTTTCGAAATTTTTTTTTAAGTCACTAGACTTTAATTGCTTCGTTTAATTTCTAAAAATTTTTTTTTTGCCTTTTTTTAAGTTTGGAATGAAAAATCATTCTTTCACGAAACTTGCAAGTATAAATTTGCCCAAATCTTTAATTAATGCACTTCAAGCTAGAGTGAAGCAAATGCATCCAAAGTACTTCTCATTAACAAAAGGTTAAAGTAGTAATAGCACAGCTTAGTTTTTTTTCTACAGCTATAGCAGCAATAGTGCACTTGGTGGCATGTTCCTTCTGTTCCATGTCCGTCAATTATAGTCCCTCAAGTTAGGTATATAAAAACATAAATTTTTCGTTTTTTTGTTTTTAGTTTATTTTTCTTTGCAATGGGAGCAAAGCAGAGTAAGTGCAGTGTATTTTTGCTATCAAAACG
Organism: Tricholauxania praeusta; assembly: GCA_949775025.1. Lineage (NCBI taxonomy): Eukaryota > Metazoa > Arthropoda > Insecta > Diptera > Lauxaniidae > Tricholauxania > Tricholauxania praeusta. The sequence goes on from OX459029.1 coordinate 159,487,337, forward strand.
GTTAATATGGCTCAGCCAAATAGTTATACAAATATATTGTTAAGAAATTGAAATGCTAAAAGAATTATGCCTAATTTGGTGCCACTTATATTAGATAAATTAATGCAGAAGATGTTTATTTTCAACTACGATTATAATGAAAATATGTTTTTAAGAAATCATATGGCATTTTAATGACGAAAATAAATGTTATTATAGTTTAAGCACTCAATGGCCAACATGTCACAAAGCTAAGCTTTCTAATTTGTCAAAAAATATTACGAAGTAACAATGCTTTTAAGTTCAATTATTTATACTCTCGAATAAGACCGCATGCCAGATAGGCTTTTTTTAAAAAATTCTCTTTAACTTTTAAAAAAATTGCATTTCATAGAGATTCATAGCACATATAATAAGCGAAATAATGAGAGCATAATAAATAAAATAACTTCGCGAGAAATAAATAAAAACAATAATTGAATTACTAGTAAAATAATACAAATTAAAACAAGACCACAAACAAATAGTTTAATAAATGTATTTATTCATTAAATGAGGAAAATGGTCAGCCTTTTTAACTGACGAAGCTTATGCATATATTTTTAGGTAAATAGTTAAGAGTCTTTTCAGTTTTTAAGAAACGGCTAGCAAAAATATGAGGAAAAACTGATTAAAATCCTATATTAAGCGCAACTTGAACTATATAGATTAATTTCTGACATTTGCTGATCGAAAACCTATAATAGTACACGAATTTATTTATGAAAAATTTATTTAAGAAACATTTCTTTAAACCACAATTATAAAAAAATTGGCGTGTTGCAGACAGACCTACCCTCAGAGAAAAATGATAGGTTTGAAAATTGTATTTTTAAATTTAAGCGCGGAGATTTTGAAGTTGAAAACAGTAAAAATAACATTTTTTCTCTTTATTTTTAGCACAAACAACTTTAAATTTATTACGAGAATGAAAAGTTTTGAATATATCAGTTTGCATTAGTTATGAAGTTACAAAGTATTTTTTTTTTATTTTACATTGTCACTTTGAATCATATATGAAATCACTTTAAATTAATGGGAATTCTTTTTGAATCTAAATCAAACATTTTTTCGGCTTTGTCGCTTAATCATAAGCGTTAATGGCTGAATCAAACAACGATATCATTGATTTTTTTCTCTGTGTGTTGATACCATTGTATTCAGCGTAACCTAGTTATATTTGAAGTCTACAGAGCGCTTTTGACTTTTAAACAGTATCATTAATAATATTATATTAAATTTCAAAGATTTCAAAAAAAATTTACTTGATTTATAAACATATGTAAGTAAAATTTACATACATACATATGTTGATTGGAGATAAAAATTAATAGTTTAGTTTTAATAAAAATTTATAAATAATATCACACATATCGAAGGCTGTTTTAAGCCACCAAATGATATATAGTTCATGTATTTCAATTTTTTTATAATTAAAATAGTTAAGATTTTTTTAAAATAAAGTCTCGTTTTAAAAAAATGATGCAACAGAAATTATCGGCCCATGTTTTTTTCTTTTTTTTAAAGAAAATATACTGAATTATACAAAGTTTATAAAAATTGTTTTAATTCAAAGTAACTCATTTAAACAAAATATCAAAGTTAAGAGTTCACGCAATCACCCAAAACACTAAAGTCTGGCAGTTTCACCAGAATGTGTTGTACTGCAACCGCACAAGCAAACACTTCAACAAAGTGACCGCCAAGTTCAGCATTATTCTGAACAAGCTTAAGTAACAAAAGATACAAAAGTAACTTTAAGTAACAGCAATTTGTGTTGAAGACATAATTTCGACTTATTTGTGCTGTTGTATGCTGGTATTTGCTTGCGATGTTTTCAAGACCGAAAACACTTGACCGCGGCACCCACATACAAATTGCAAAGTAAAAAAAATATTAAGAAAAGAAACACTTGTAAGCCCTATTAATAAGAAAAAAAAAAAAACATAAGAAAAGCATTAAACGCTCAAAGTTGTAACTTGTAAGCTAGCAAGAACACAAAAAAAAAAAAAAAACATTACACGAAAAGTTAATATTAAATTTAATAACAACAAAATACTAATGAAACCTCAATGTTACTTACGGATTAAAATTACGTGTATCCGTAAGTTGCAATTTAACGCCTGTAGTTTGTTTGCTTGTTATACCGCAGCATCCGTTGATTTTGTGGTAATCCAAGTTTTCGTAGCGATTTTTTGTAAAATTTGTTATCGCGTTTAAATTTCTGACACTTGACACTCTTTTTGATATTTTCTCTTATTTATGCCAATTTTTTTATAAATATTTCATATAAATTAAATAAATATAGATAAGCAAAACTGGAGCAAATGTGTAAAATCATAAAGAAATGAAAATACAATGGAATTTCTTTCACTAAACCGCACAGAAATTTTGTTACGAATTTTTCCAATTTTTTACTTAAATCACTTTTTTTCTTCGAAGCCACACAAACTTTTAATCCAAAATAGGTTTTTCTTATAAATTTTTAGTGATTTTATTGAAATTTGAGTTTTTCACGCTTTTCTACAAAACACAAATTTCTCGTTTTCGTCGTCGAAAAAGCGTACACGCACCCATAAAACACGTCTTATTCCGGCGACTTGCAGTCAAAAACTGTTTGTTATATGGCCATGTTGTGAGAGCTCAAACTGTGAACGAACAAACGAACCAGCAACATATAAACAAACTAGCAAATCAACATGCGAACGTACAAATAAACGAGTAAACAAACTAACGAGTGACAGCTACAACAACAACAGCAACTACAGCAGGATTTAAGTGCTGCATGTGCTCATCTGCAGTTTATTTGTTTGTTTTCTGTCGCACATCGTCGTCGTCGTCGTTTTCATCGGTAAAAACTTGAAACTCTGTTGTCCATCGTACGCATGGAATACATTGTAAAGGTAACGAGCTGCAAAGCGATGGTAATAACGAGTAGCGAACATAAACAAATGCATACAATTTGAGCGAGTCACAACCGGGCTGTTGTAGCGAATGAATGAATTTTCCGTTGAGAGAAAAATAAGAAATTCATTCAGCAAAGACGGATTGGTTTTTTTTTTAGTCTATCGAGAGAGAAAATCGAAATAACCAAAGAACAGGTATTGGCAATAATTTTTTCTCAAAACTGTTAACAACATTGTTCTCTTTGTAACAACATTACTGTTAAGCTAACAAGGCACAAGCCTTTTGCAACATTAAATCTTATGCCACGAAGCAGCATAGATACTGTGATCCAAAACGCATAAAATCAAGTTTTCATGCGGTAATACTACTCGTTTTATGCGAAACTACAATGCAACCATGATACTTTGCTTATATTTTTGTTTTTGACATTATGGAACGCGCAAAATAATAAATAAAAATTTTTTTTGTGTGTAAGCTTTTTCACTAGAAATAAGAAAGATTTAGTTTTTATCCTCAAAGCGAAAAATAAAAAAAAAAATTTTTGGAATACAAATTTTAATTTGCTGGACATTTTATTTTTGTTTTTGAACGCATTGAAAAAAATAACTATGCATTATTTGCGTATTTATTGCGCATCGAAAACGCAAGTGATACAATTTGAATCTCTTTACATTGCTAATAGTCCAAGAGCCGGCTGTAGAAAAGTCGAGTGTATAAGATTACAGGATGAGATGTATGTATGTATGTCAAATGATCAGAGCTGGGCACCACTACACGCGTGTTTCTCTTCAATGTTCTTCAATGCATGTGTAGCTGTGCTTTGTTCGCTTTTTAAAGCAAACTGAATTAAATTTTACGTTCTCTGCTTTATATACCTATATGAAAAGTTATTCTCATTCTGCCGCAGTACCGCGCGCGGTACGTTTTGCCCAGCCACGCAAATGATAGAGCTCGATGAGCCTAAATAGAATATCTAGGCTTGCCAAAGCCTGACCCGATGGCCAAAAATGCCCGAATTTCGACCAATTTTGTTGTTCCTATTAAAACTGTAGTACGCAACAGCTCGAAATGTATGCCAAATGATAGAACTCGAAGAGGCCTTAATATAATACATGAGATTGCATTGTTGAATCCTGTCCCAAACATGGGTTTTCACCGGTTTTTTGGATTAATTTTCATTAATGAAGATAACAGCTTGAAGTTTGTGCCAAATGATAGAGCTTGAAGAGCCTAAATAGAATATATAGGGTTGCCTTGTCGAATCATGTCCCAAACATGGGTTGGCACTCATTTAAGAAAAGTTGACCACAAGAGCGATTGTCAACTAATGTTTAGGACATGATTCGACAAGGCAACCCTATATATTCTCTTTAGGCTCAACGAGCTCTATCATTTGACATACATTTGAAGCTGGAATCTTTAACCATAAAATTTTTTCTAATAAGAGTTGCCCCAAAAAACGGGTGGCAACCGTTGTTTAGGACAGGCTTTGGCAAGGCTACCCTATATATTCTTTTCAGGCTCTTCGATATCTATCATTTGGCACAAATTACAAGCTGTTATCTTTATGAATGAAAATTGATTCAAAAAACTGGTTAAAACCCATGTTTGGGACAGGATTCAACAATGCAATCTCAGGTATTATATTTAGGCCTCTTCGAGTTCTATCATTTGGCATACATTTCGAGCTGTTGTGTACTACAGTTTTAATTAGAACAACAAAATTCGTCAAAATTCGGGCATTTTCAGCATCGGGACAGGCTTTGTCAAGGCAACCCTAGATATTCTATTTAGGCTCATCGAGCTCTATCATATGCAGGCCCGGATTAAGAAATTTTCCGCTCCTAGGCAGTTGCAAAAATTATTTTTTTTTTCCTTTATGTTTATATTTTTGATGAGCAAAAAAAATTCCGACAATATATGCCGCCCTTTAAATCTTGCCGCCCTAGGCATGTGCCTACTCTGCCTGTAAGGTTATCCAGGCGTAATCACATGGCATACATTTCATCCTGTAGTCTTATACACTAGACTTTTCTACAGCCGGCTCTCCGCCTATAAAGATTTTTTGTCCGAGTTGAGGAACTTATGACTTTGCATCAAATGCGCATTTGATGAGTTTTGGAACTCAGACATATTTGTATGTAGAAGTATTACAATTCAATACGAAAGAAGCTGGTCACCGATATTGTTAATGTTCAAAAATTCATTAAATAAAGCATTCAATAAAATTATATTTTTAGAGCAAACATTTTAATTAAATGCAAGCCCATAATAATCAACAGTATGGACAAAGCAAAAGCACGTGAACTAAATCGAACACTATTTCCCATCATTTCTACAATATGAATGTATAATGTGTACCATACCAGTGCTTAAAATACTTAAGCCCAATACGCCCCTTATAATTTTTACCATATTCTAACATAACATTTCATTATTTATCTTCTGAAAGTCACACATCACAATATCTCAATACTGCTAATAATTCAAAGTGTCTGTGAATTTTAAGCGCTGAAATTTGTCTTATAATCAAATGTCATTTGTTAACGTCACTCAAACGCATGCGCAACGACAACATCCACAACTGTACATAATCAAGCCAAGTGTGAAGTGCAGCAAATGCATTTGATCTAAGCTGCCTTGCACTTCTCAGCTCATGCTGTTAGGAAATTCATCAAAAAATGCAGCAGAATAACTCCTATCACAGAGATGCTTTTACTCTGATGCTGACAACAATTGAAAATTGCCCCTATCTGCATATTATGATGAGTCTGATCATCTTAATTGTTTGCGTTATAATAGAAGTTAAACAGTGAAAAAATTGATATTTTTATTATAACATTCACAGTGAGTGATCGAAATTTGATATTCATGTTGGTACGCGGTTGATGATATTGAAAGTGATACAACTGATGCATGCCATTTATACACGCATCTTGTCTATGGATTTACACTGTTCCTTTAGTTCATTTCAAATATTAATGATAAAATATGGGATATGGCATTGGAAACAAGGAAGTATTCGTTGAGGCAGAATAAGGCATATATTGAGGTAAGCATGATTAATGTTGCTGTGATGAGAATTTAATTGAAGTTGTTGTGAAGTGTAGAAATTGAGAACTTACGTCGATGTATGTATGAAGGATTATAATTAGGTGTGAAAACACAAAAGTTTAAAAGAAACTAAAAATCTATAATTAAAAAAGTGCATGTTTCATCCATATGTCAAAGAAATTAATATTTTTAAAGATAAAAAAGCAAGTATATTAGGACAGTGTAACAAACTTTAATACTTTCAGTTTCAATAATTTTTGAGCTAACTTTTATGAAGAATTTTGGAAACATGAATAAGCAGCCATTATTCAAAGTTATACACTTTTGAATAGGAACTTTTATTTATTGAAATACTTGAAAAATTATGTTTCAAATAGCATCAAAGCAGAATAAATAGAAGCTAAATGAAGGTATTCAATATCTAACATGTCGTATGAGTGACTTTTAATTATAAAACATGATATGTTAAAAATTTTATCGAGTGACTTTTTATTATACATGTTAAAAATTTTATCTTTTTTATCAAATTCAAAGTAATGTGTGTAAACAAAATCAATGTAGCAAAAAATATTGTCATAAATTGCAATCAAATATCCTTCAGAAAGTACAAAAAATCCCAATTTTTTTTATTAATTCAAAAACGATAAAAAAATTCAATTATTTTAAAATTTAGCCACAAAAATTGTTTATTTGGATTGTTTTAAATTTTGTCATTTGCACAATAACAACAACAAAACAATATACAAATATATGCAGCACACTAACACAAACACTAAATTTAGGTCAACATAGCAATTTGCATATGTATGAGTGTTTTTTTTTTTTTTTGTTGCAATGAAACGCTGGTTGGTATATGTAGAATCTTTGCTAATAATTTTTATGATACACCTCTGCACATGCATATGTAGTAGCTTAAAACTGTAACACACACAAAGATGTAAAATTGTGCATTCATTTTTCTTTTGCCTTTATTTTATATGCAAAAACCTATAAATCTTGAAAAGCTTTTGTGTACTGAATTTTATTTATTTTTTTTCCGAATGTTTTTGTTACTTCGTTCTTTGTTTGTAGATATTTCAAAATATTTGTGTTTTCTTTTTTGCTTGAATATTCTTTTTTAATTTGTTAATATTACTTTATTCCAGCATTAATATTATTTCATTCATCTTTTATGATCTTACTATCGGTTGCCTGACATTGTTTATAAATATTTGCATTTTATTTTAGAGCTTTTCCTGTTATTAAAACAAAATTTTATTGCAAGATTTAAGCAACAGATTTTAACTTGGCGAAGATAAAAATAATAGTACAGGCAAAATTGTTCAAAGTAGATTTTGTTCAATGAAAAAACATATTGTCATGTTTGGTTTGTACGGTTTCGTGTATTAGATGATCTAAGAATTTAAACATTCATTGATAATTTTGTGAAATATATATGCCTCAATACTGGTTTTGGGCAATTTTTCATAAGGAAGAATGACCCACAAAAAAAATATATTGTAAAAATAATATCAAGTTCTTGGCAATTTTTCATTACAATAAGCATATTCTTAACGCGAAAACTCGAAAACCATGTAAAACTCGAAAGTTTTCGCGTTTGTTTATGAGCACACCTTTATCTATGCAAACGTGGAAGCGAATGAGAAATGGCAATTTGACAGTTTGATCAGTACTTTAAAAACTATGTTTCTTTTTAGTTTTGTTGCACTCGAATATTTTTTTCTTGGATTCTTCGGCAAGGACACGCGAACGAACGTGAATGCGAAAAAGTTTAAGTCATATGACTCGCAAATGATTAGAAATATGACTCAAAAAAGACTCGCAAATGCTTAGAAATATGACTCGTAAAAGACTCGCATATGACTCGCATATGACTCGAAAAAGACTCGCAAGTGATAAGATATATGACTCGAAAAAGACTCGCAAATAATTAGAAATATGACTCGAAAATGAGTTGAAACTGAGCAGAAAACGGGTCATAAGCGACTTTTCAAGATGAGTCGCGGATAGGGTACCATTTTCTCTCGACAAAAGTATCATTTATGATCAGAAAATGAGCGTATTTATGATAATTTTAATCAGACAGAGGACTCGAAAAAGACTCGAATGTGATCGGAAATTTCATAAAATGCAGACTGGGTATGTATCTTTATTTATCCGTACCTTTATGTGATTAAATCCATTTTTCTATTTTTAATTGCGAAGACGATGGTTCGGATTGCGCGTGAGCTCATATTCTGATGCCAGGCAATAATTTGTTGTGGAGAAACTATGCGGCGAAACCGACCCGCCAAACTTTGCGTATGAAACTACAAAAGAAGCGTTTCAATAGTTTAATGTCAAAGGTGAAAAATAATTATTTTATTAGATCATCGAACTCTAAACTAGTGATGGCATTTGAGTTTCACGGAAATGTATCGAGTCAAAAATTGGAATGTACTTTTTAGAGGGCCAATTAGCATTTTTTAATCATGGATACCGAAAATCACAAAAAAAAAATTCCAAAATCTACTAAAATTTAGGATTCAAAATTCTCCCAAATGCTTGCTGGGGTACTATAATGTATGTCTATATGTAACTATTTCTATGTTTTTGTTAGTGATTATGGTTTGCATTTATTTTACATTCACTCACAGCTGCAACTGTTCTAACACCAATAACAACAGTCGTAACAACAACTGCAGCAACAGCAGCAGTAACAAAATGTTGCAATTAAAGGTGTAAATGTTGCGATAATTGTTGTGGTGCACCTCAGTTGTTTTGTGAAGTGTTGTTGTTGTTGCTTTACTTTGTATTATTTGCATTATCCTTGTAAGCTTTAAATGATATTCGTAATGCAATGAGTGCATTGTTATTAAGTATTATAGAAATCTTGTATTTTCTATATGAGCGTAATTAAGGCAATTGCAGATGAAAGTCTGAGTTATTTTTGTAGGTGGTTATCAAATTTATTTAAAGTCGTTATAAATTTGATAAAAAAAAAATATTGATTTCATTTCAAGTGCTTTGTAGGAAATTCAAACTTAAAAGTCTTCAACTTTTTATACCAATTAAGACACATAAAAATTTCTTAAGTTCTTTCAATTAGTCCTGTGTCACAATTTTCTTTAAAAAAGTTTTTTTTTTGTGTTTGCAAATTGTTGTAAAATTTATAAAATTTACACTTTAATGCATTTTCGTGTTAATATAATAAATTATTAATTTTTTGCCTAATTCAATTCATCAGCACTTCAACACTTTTACTTGAGTGCTTTGCCATAGACTTTTCTTTTTTTGAATTTACAAAGCAAATTGGCAATGTGTAGAAGACGTATGTATGTATAAAATATATACAAAAATATGCATGACTTTGTACACATATATGACCGTTTATGTGTGTATGTGGCTGTGGTTTTATTAACATTTGCTTTGTGCACACCACAATAGGAGGTAGGCGAACATGACACATTGACAAACAGCAGGATTATCCTTAAGAATTATAAATTATTTTGCTTCTAGATAAATTATGAAAATAAAAAATTAAATAGAGAAAAAAAAAATGAGAGCTCTCATTACTCTCTAAAGAGTAATCAAAAAAAAAAACTGTGCTTTGAGAAAATATTTAAAATTTCAACTTAAATTGAAGTCTCGTTAGTGCTACAAAGTGACTAAAGTAGTTTTCAATTACAACAACTAAAAGCTGTCTAATGCTTTCACTCATTAACAAATAATTAAAAGAAAACTCACGCCACTATCACACCAAGCGCGTAGTCTAAACATCCTTAATGTTACTTTAATTTGAACGCTAATCACAAACAAAAAACCCTGCCTCCTGCCTATGTTGCTGACATAAATATGACCATGGCTTCGCTGTACTACGCTGCGGTTTGTTAACAACATAAGCAGTAAATTGTTGAAAAATTTTTTTAAATACAAAAAAGAAAATTCATTTCACAGCTACGTTAATGAGTTTTTCATCAAGTTGCTAAATTTTGTTCGATTTTTTTTACCACGAAAAGTTTTTTTCTCTGAAATTCTGGTTTATAATTTGGCTGTGGGTTGCCACAATCATAGAACAAGTGAAATTTTTAACACTTGTAACAAAAATAAACAAATTATTGCTTACGCTTAAAAATTCTACAATAAATTGCATGTAATGTTTACAAAAAAAGAAATACTTGAAAACAATATATGTGCTAGGTATGTGCATCGTGAAGATTGTAAACAATGAATGTTGCTCGATGAGCTGTGCAAGACACAAGTTAGCGCCTCAGGTGTGAAGTAAATGCAAAGGGAAGGAAACGTTGTAACTTAAAGAAATTAAGAAGAAAAAAAAAACTCGTATAAGTACCCAATGTGCACAAAAATGGATGCGGATCCGTTACGGATCCGTCAGTGCGGATTCCGTTTTTTTATGCTTCGACGGATCCGTTTCGAACTCGGAACGGACTTCATATACGGATTCGTTTTTTGTAAGTATAACGGATCCGTTCCGGATTTCTGTAAATAAAACGAATACGTTTTTTGTAAATTAAACAGTTCCGTTTCAAACCCGTTACGGATCCGTCAGTGCGGAATCCGTTTTTTTTTATGCTTCGACGTATTCGTCTCGAACTCGGAACGGATCTCATGCACGCATCCGTTTCGAATTCGTTTTTTTGTAAATAAAACGGATCCGTTTCGGATTCGATTTTTTGTAAATAAAACGGATCCGTTTCGGATTCGTTTTTTGGAAATAAAACTGTTCCGTTCCGGATTCGTTTTTTGTCACTTTACTAAAACAAATGAGAGAAAGATATCATTCACCTTTGACATAAGTATGTATATTATAATATATGACAGGTAGCCTAGTAGGTAGCGCGCAGGACTATGAATCGCTGGTACATAGGTTAGAGACTGACTTTGCAAATTTGTAAATCGTAAGCAAAAATTAAATTTGATAATAAAATGAAATTATATGTATTAAAGTCTTACAATTTGCATATAAAATACATTGATAATTAATAAAATTTATTATAACAAAGGATCCGGATATGAATCGGTTCCAAATTCGAAACGGATCCGACAAAACGGACGATCCTTACGTTTTTTCGAAAGGAATTTAATACGAAAACGAGTTCGAATCGGATCCGAAACGGTATTCGGAACGAATCCGTTTAGTTTACAAAAAACGAATCCGGATATGAAGTCCGTTCCGAATTCGAAACGGATCTGACAAAGCGGGCGCTCCCTCCGTTTTTTCGAGATGAATTTCATACGAAAATAAGTTCGAATCCGATCCGGAACGGACAGATCCGTTTTATTTACAAAAAAACGAATCCGGAACAGATCCGGATATGAAGTCCGTTCCGAGTTCAAAACGGATTCGACAAAGCGGACGATACTTTCGTTTTTTTGAGAGGAATTTCATACGAAAACGAGTTCAAATCGGATCCGTTTGACACACTGGGTAAATACATTTATGTGTACGTATGTGTAGTCCTATTGTGTATGTGTACATTTAGAACTGAATTGGTTGTAATAGTCAATTATGAAAAAAAGCGAATAATTCTAAACAAAATTTTTATTTTTGGAAAATTTTCACTAACGAGGAAGGTCAGATTCAACCTTAAAACGATCGAAGAAAGTTGTTCAAAATCGATTTTATCGCCAAATACTTCTGAACTATTCGATAAACGGAAAAGTCGTTCAGATTTTGTAGCTTAAAAATTTTCTGAACTTTGTGCTACTTTTGTGACTACTGCACTTGTGGACTCCTGAACATTTCTTTATAGAAAATTAGTTAAAACTGTTAAAGTTTATAAGACTATTGAAAACTGTTTCAGCAAACTTATTTATGATTTCAGCTTGAGTGATTCTTTTTCTATCTAACTACAATAGTTTAGGTTTAAATTTTGAGACTTAAGAAAAGCGTCTCCACAATTACTCACTCTACTCCTGCCACATTCTACAGATACCCTGAATAGCTTAAGTTCAAAGTCAATGCCTCAATATATTTTGCACTACCGTCGTCATAACTCTTATGAACATTCTCATTAACCAAAAAATATAATAAAACTATAATATTTCCCATGGCATTTTCATTAAGAAAAATGTCCTTGTGGTGCTTTACAGCAGCAGCAGTAGCACCATCAAGAGCAACGTAATTGCGTTGCTATTTTTTTGTGCTTATTTACCCACGGACAGACGGACTGAACATTTTTAATATGTCGTTGTTCGTTGTAGCTTTTGTACTTTTTTTGGCCCCTTTAATTTTTATTCCCTTGACACTCACAAATATGAGTGCGCTACGAGCACTTGCATATATGCGCGCAGGACACAGGACCTCTTCATATGCTGTCCGGCTGTAGCTGCTGCTGCTGTTGTTGTATTATTATTTATGAACATCCGCAGAAGTGCTGGACACTTTTTTTTTTTGAGTGCACAAAAAATTTTTGGTGCATTTTTGTGAACCTCTGTTTTGTGTTGTTTTTTTTTTTCATTTCGTTTTTCTTAATTTTTGGTGCTGTTTGTGCTGCTTACAGCGTCCTGTGGCATACCGCTGCTGCTTGGTTATTTGCAATTTAATGCGCTGCTAATGGTGTTGGCTTATGCTGTGCGCACAGTGCTGAGGTCCACCGATGATAATGAAGTGTGAAGTTTAGTTGTTTTTTTTGCTTTCACGCTATTTTAGTCAGTTATTTTAGGGGATTTTGCAGCATTTTTCTGGTGCTGATTTTGCTTCTTTTTTTTTGTGCTGTCACCAAGTAGATTTGGGTTTTGTTGTGTTTATTTTTTTTTTTTTTACAGCATAGTGGGGGTTAACAAATTTCTATCTACAGCGGGTGGTAGTAGATTTGTGGTCAGGTAAGAAATTTTCAAGGTTTTACAGAATGGCCTTGAATTTTTCAAAGAATAAGAAGTATGAAATAAATGCTTAAAGTTAGTCTTGTGAAGAATTCGATTTAAATTTATAAAAATATACGAAAATTTATGTAGCACTAATTATCTTCCATGAAATCTTGCGAAAATTCAAATAAAAACTAGAATGTAATTTTATTTAATCGCAAATTCAGCTTTCAATAGAGTTGAACTGAAAACAATTTTGTACTAGAAATGAAAAGTAATCTTAATATTGGTCGCCTTAGCAACGCAATTATCATCTAGAAATTAGTGTCATTAAAACTTAAAAGAATAGCACACTTTTACTGAGTAAAGTTGGAGGAACATTTTACAAAACATTCGCGCAAAGTTATCCAAGAATAAGGATTCGTTTACTTTGTTTAATCTTGCTGAGTAATTTTTTGATTGGAAGGGTCCGGAGCTAACAACTGGAAAAGGGTCTTTAGAAGTATATAGTCATAAAAATATTGTATCATCAAAACTTAAAGATCAAAAAAGATCCTTCTGTTTCGTTTCCCAGTAAACAAGCACACATCCACACAACATCTTTTCATGTTTGGCGCCCCTTGTAGCTCAAAATCCGTAGTCCTGACCATACTTTTAATCCTATTATAATACCATAATCCAACGCTGATTGGGCGCCCCTTGAGCTCCAGGCCCGAGCTACAGTCCTACCCCAATTCAGCGCTGAATATAACCTTCTAATTGATCAGAAATATCGAATAGAAAAAATGTCCTTGAAACCAAAATAAATTTTCATCGTAGTGATTTTCACCAAAATGTTGCCAACTTAAAAATTAAACCAATGATAATGGTTATTTCGTCTGTAACACTTAAGGGCATTCTAAAGAAAACCTAGACGAAACAGCACGTAAGGTTCCAAACAAAGCAGCAATTAAATTGTTCAGATGATTTTATTATCACTAGCTATCTCTTTCAAATTGACATTGTCACCCTTAGAAGTCAGTTGCTTTCTATGTTACCTTTGACTCATGTTGACTAGTAACAAGAGATTTACGATCTTGCTAAGTTTATTACCTTGTTTTCTTCTATTTCTCTTTCTTCGTTTTTCATTCTGAAAAACAAATGACATTAAAAATAATTACATTGCATACAGCAACAATACCAAATTTTCTATTTTATGGCCAATGTTTTCGACTTTACTACTCTTATTGCTATGATTTGACATTTTGACGATTTTATGACAGCTCATCATCGGCATGACATGCAGTCTCTCATTTCTCTCTGCACTGAAATAAATTGATTAACCGTCAATAATTAGAGTCATTAAAGCATAAATTGTTGAAAGTCTTTTTGGTACAAAAATTCTATGGAATTCTTAGCATGATATTTGTTGTTATTTTTATTTTATTTTTTTCAAGTCTTGTGATTTTGACATTTGCTTGCAGCAGTATGACAGTGCAAGAGTATTGACATTTCGTTACGCTTGTCGAAGTTTACAACCACAATGTGCTGTTTGCATGAAGTTGTTGCTCGCTGCGTTTAGGTTTTCTCCTGATGCGCTCAGTTGTAAGTTGGGTTAATTTTTTTTTTTTTTTTTAAGGCAGGAAACCACCACGTGTTATTACTTCTTTTATCTTTAGGGGACTACATTGCATGCAAGTTGGGTATTAGCAATAATTGTACGTAGATTAAATTAGTTCCAAAACCAACATGATTTTAAATACTCGAATGTAAGTTGATGACTTAATTCTTAAAAACTGACATTTTTAGTCATTACAGGAATAAATTTTGCTTAAATGAGTTGTAAAATTAATATAAATAATTTTCCTTTTTTCTTTGATAGGGGCTAACACTCATTAGATCTGGCATATATATATGGAGAAATGATTGTCAGCGGTCCTTAACACGGAAATGTTCACACAATACCTAATATAATATCGAACTTATGATTTTTAATATATAATTTATATGTAATGATATATAACCAACTAATTAAGAAAAACAGGATTTGTCATAAAAATTCACACAAAAGCTCCTACGAAATTTTAAAATTACAGTAGGAGCTGCACAAAAAAGTTCTTGTAGCAAGAATGGCAAACTTTATAGCAGGCAAGACAATCCAAAAAGACAAAAGTGGTATTCATCTAAACGCTCAAGTTTCCCATGTGCGATTTGTGGCATTTGATGAGCATGTCATTTTTTTGTGAGAGAATCGTTTGGGAAAAGAGAGTGACAAATACAAAATGTGCAAACAATAAATTTTTGCTGAGAATCGTATGGAAAAAGAGTGACAACAATTGCACAAATTAGCAGCGCAAGTTGGTCGCGCAAACTTTTCTAGTTTGTTCAAAAAAACTTTCCATACGATTTTTGACAGTTTGTCTGCGACGGCGCAAAACTGCACAACTTGCACAGCTTGCGAGGGTTTTGCGCGCTTAGATGAATACTCAAAAAGTTTATCCCGCCGTAGAATACCAATAAATAAGAAATTGTTTTTTTGGTATTAATTCCAAACGTCCCCAATTTTTATTAAATTTTTATAAAGCTCTTCAAGCTTCAGGAATTGATTTTTCAAAGTTAAATATTCGAATAAATGAGTAAGTTATGTTTCATTCGACTGTACACACCACAAGTGTTAGTAAGACTCATTTTAATGTTTACAGATATCATAACACAAAAAACCATGTAGTAACTCTTGTGAGACATTAACAAATTTTATTCATTTCTTTATAACATCTAAAAGTTTTCCCCGAAAATTAACAGATAATATTTCAAGCCGTAAAACAATTTTTCATACGAAAACAATTCCAATGATAACAAGGACTAATTAAAATCGGCTGTTTATCTTTATTACCGTGGCACAAATAAGTGTTTTTATAATTTCATTTAAAACAGCATAGCACAGCGGCTGATATATCCTCAAAACTGCTACTTTATGGCCTGTCAGCTCAACATTGATGGGGGTAATCATTATTAGTAATAAAATAAAATCAAGTAGAGCAAACGAGTGGAACCAACTAAAGGAAACAACGGCGCCACTGTAAAAGATTACAAAGAATTTTGAATGAATACTTTGACTATGTTGGAAGGGTTGTTAAATGAAGTTGAAAAACCATAATAAGGCATGTAATTCTACCATATTTACCCTTGAGACTGTGCATAGAAACACCAAAAATTGATTATTAAAATTCTAAAAATGTTTGCTACATTTTTCGGTTATTGCATGTGATTAAAATAATTTAGTTTTATTAATAAGCCGACAAGAGGAATATCCCTTTAGTACTTAGTTATTAGCAGCACGTTGCATGACAATTTTTGGTAGAATTCCAAACATTATTTTTGACAGTTTTTCGCCGAACCGGAAGTTGATTATGTCAGTCAACTGTTCGCTCTGAGCATTTGATGTACAGCTGTCAAAAATGCATTACGCACATTTTATAAATTTTTCCCAAAATATCTCGTTTTCTCTGTTTTTTTTTTTTGGACTTATTTCCCACAACGTCACTTTGCTACTTTTCCATCAATTTCAATTATTTTGGTGTTCAGCGTCAGCGGTGTGGCAGCATCTACTTAAAATTCTTTGCAAACGTGTCCAGCGCTGAATAACCTTAGCATGCTTTGCTATTTTGTGATAACTTTTACATAGCCGGAGTATGTATCCTTGTTAGATTCCTACATGAATTGTAACATGAGGCGAGGGAATTTTGCTGTGCTGCTTGCTGCCTGAGAAACCAGTGAAGCCACGAAACAGATTAGCAAAAATTTTAACATGAAAAGCACAATACCACGTAACATACTACCAAGAAATCAAATTAGGGTGGAACAGTTATTATGATTTTTTTTTAAAGAATTTCCCCAAAAATTTTGAAATTTTTTGTATTTAAAACTTTTTGAGTTGCATACGCCTCGTTGAATTTCTTACCTTTTTTTCTGATGAAAAAATTTTCAAAAATTTTAATTTTAAGCTACCCTAAAATTAAATATGTGTAAGGTATATTAAATGTTAGCATCAAATATTCATCTGAATTTTTTGTTGTATTCCGTATGTTGCGGTAGCGCAAGGTTTCGTTAACTTTGCTATGTTAGCGAAAACATTTTTCTCGTAAATTTTACGCCATGAAAATTCAGAGCACATCACAGGATTAACAAGAACCGCACGCGGCTCAAAACCGCATAAGCGCTAGTTAGCATTATTTCAAAATTCAGAAATGAGTATTTAAAGTGTGTTTGGTTTTTCCGCAAATTTGCACTGACGGAATCTGTTGCTGAAGGTTATTTGTTTGAAATAAATTTTAAATTTCTTAATATGTCCTAAATAAATATGGTACGTCACAAGTGTTAAAGAACGTGGTATTTTGTTTAAACATCAGAAGAATTTCTGATGCAGCAATATAACGACCACTGATTAATCCTAAAATTATATCATTGTATTATTAGGAACCACAAGACCATATCAAAAATATGTCGCTTAGTTAAAATATTAGACGTAACGCCTCTATATAGAATGTAAAGCAGTGGTGGGCACGTAGTGTGTTTGTAGTGCATTTGGTTTTTTTTTTGTGATCTTGGCGAATTTGGAAATGACAGCAAAAAACTTTAAAATCTCGTTTGTTGTTGCTTGATGTTGATGTTTAGCCCTTTTGTTAGATTTTCATGCCCACCACTGATGTAAAGTATTCTTTTAAAAAAGATTTATCACATATAAATTTGGCATATTACATATAAAGTTGGCCTTGACATCAGTGTCATTTAACATTTACTGTCCACAATTTTGTTTAAATCCATGCGGCTTTACAAAAAACCGCTTTGCAATTAAGCCGACTTTATTGCAAAAACAATACAAACTGTTGTGCAAAACATTTACACAATAAATACCCAACAAATGCGGATAAAAGCCAATAGCAATCAATAGAAAACTATAAACAACTGAGATTTTGATCTAACCGAAAACTAACAAAAAAACAATAAAAAAAGAGAATAGAAAAATATTGCAAATCAAGAAAATCAAATATTTCCTTGAGATAAAAACTCTAAGACTTACCACAAGGACTTTGAATTGTGCCGCATGAGAATAGCAGGATATTCAATGTCACCTAATAATGTCAGCGAGAGAAGAATAAAAGGAATACAGATCAGACAAAAGTAGCAAAGGTTATTGTTTAATTGTCAGCAGCAATGAAGCAAATCATGCATGATTTCAAAAGGACAAAAGTGAACTAAAGAAATAGCCGCATACTTAAAGTTAGAGCATCGCTTCTTTTGATTTGCTGATATCTGATGTGTATTGTTCTTTAGATTATTTAGGCATTAAAATTACAATTTTTTTTTATGGCAGATTCTCCTGTATTGGCTTAGAAATGAAATAATTAACCTCGTAATCTATAGTATTTTCTACCTGTGTTTGGGTCTTGTGGCTGCTGTGTCATTTTTGAGTTTTTCTTACTTACAACTCTCTTGCAGTCGACTGTCATTGTCACCTAAATTTCTTTTTGTGTTGTTGTACTGCTGCCCATCAGTAGAATGGCGGTAAAGTTAAAGGTTACCTTGATGACATTTTATTTGATATAGAAAAAAGTTTTTGTTGTGTTACCACTGAAAAAGTGTTGCCGCTGTTGATTCTAGCAATTCATGCGTTCCTTTTAACTCCATAGTCATAATTAGCTGGCATACCACAATCTTAACACCATTACACGTTTTTTTTTTTTGGGGTCCTTTTGTTTTGTGTACCCAATCTTTCTTTTATTGAAAGTCGTTTGCTACCATAGCAGTTGCTTACAAATGAAATGCGTTAAAAGAAAAACTGTTTAAAGGATTATCAAAGGTTACAAGCAAGTTTTTCTATTGGCAGCTATTTACCATTAGTCATGTTATTAAGCAGCTCTAGGTTTTGTCGTTTGTTCAAATTGAGTTGTCAATGCTTTTTGGTTTTTTTTTTCTGTTTTTTAGTTGATGATGATATGGACAAAAATTAAATTGAGCACAATTTATGTGGAAATTAATGGAACCCACTAAAGGCGATTAAAAGGAATGAAAGGTTTCATCGAGAAATTTATATTTGAAATATGTTTTTCAAACCGTGACAATGGAGTGACTGAAAGGATTATATTGTTCGGACACATGCTCCTATTACAAGGTATTTGTCAAAAATTTAGAATAAAATCTAGGGTAGTCAATATCGCCGTAGACTATTATCTCAATAAGAGCGTCTGAGGTATTTTTTGAATTAAAGACGTTTTTAATTTAAGAACTAACAATATAGTAATGGTATTTGCCCTCGTTAGTTTGATTATTCGTTAGTTAGTGATTTGGCTAAACTTTAAACTGCGAAGACCCAATTGTTCGTTTCGTTAATCTGACAAAAAACAGCTGATGTTGTGTTTTTAATCTGAAAAGTAGATTGAACTTATTATTAAAAACACGAAAATTTCACAAAAAAGGTGCATAATCTAAAATTATTCAATAGTTGACAGCAACAGCTGATCTATGTTACCAAATCGTTTCTCTATGTTACTCGTTAGTACGATAGCGCGATAATTTTACAAAAACAATGTGCACATAAAAAAGTAACGAATAACAACTAACGAATTTACGAGGCCGGTGTGAATACCACGACTAATTTTATTACACTCAAACTTGTCAATAAGAGACTACGTCTGGGGATTTATTTTTCTATCCTATTCACAGGTTTTCTCTTATTCGAAATGAAAGTCAAGACTTAAAATTTTGTGCTGTAGGTATTTGCGGGAAAGAAACATTGGTTATGTTCGACAAGTCCATTGATTGTCCATGAAAAGTAGAGTTTTACATTTTTTGTTCTTTCATTAAACTGTGTCAACCAAGTATTCCTAATGACAGTAGTCATCCAATAAGTTTTATTCCAAGACCAATGAACTGACGTCAAGTTTGTATCGATGTTTTTAAAACAACGCGGCTTTTATGTTTTACCGATGACAAGTGCCTCTCGAATGTCCCATCTGCGAGCGCACATAACAAGACACGTAATATTTCTTTCGACATTTTACCGCCTGAACATTTTTCTCTTTTGAACACCATCGATTTTTTTGGAACAACTGCCCGAAAGAAAAGTGCAGTTTCGTTGCAATTCGCAATGTCTTTTTCATCATAGCCGGCAATGATCGCCGACAAAATTTTTTTTGTAAAAAATAATGAGCATTAACAAAAAAAAAAAGACACGTCTGCGACGTTTTTCGCTTGGATAAAATTTCGCTCGAGACTCATCTCATTTTCTTATTCGCAGGATAATTCTTATTATAGTTTAAATTACGGTTCTATCAATTTTTTTGTTTTTCTCTTATTGGCAGGATTTTCTTATCTGCGGTGTCTCTAATTCACAAGTTTGAGTGTATATGGTGCAAATGTTGCGATTATGATATAAACTTCTATAGGATTTTTGCATTATTGTGGCTCGATTGCAGATTGATCTCTGTCTTAAGCTCGAGAATTGTTTGCGGATTTTTCCCATATATTTGTGACTTCAAAAAGCCACAAAGAAAAAAGTCGTATGGGTTCAAATCACACAATTTTGGTGATCGTTCTGTAATGTAAACCATTCTCTAACCTCATTACCGTCGACATTTTTAAGAAATATGGTATTACCTACTTTACCAGCCCAAAATACTGCACCAAAAATCAACCAATTAAGAATAGAATCTCGTAGGAATGCAGATTTTTCATGCAAATCTGTTCAAAAGTGCTAAGGCGAGTAAAGTGATACTGTTCACCCCAAAAGCAATTTTTTAAGTCGCGGATACATAATCCAAACAGATAAAAATCGTACTAATTTCGATGCCCGTATAAATCGCTTCTGAGGAGAATTCGAAAGGTCTGTAGTTAGGAAATATGTGGTTTAGATTTTTTTTTTTCAAAATACGGTAAGAGTTATGTTGTGTGAACGATGACTCACTTGATATCTCTGGGTTTTCAGATCAAGCTATGTTTTTGATTAAACACACGTTACGAGAACGCATGAGAGAGCCACTATCCACAATCGAACCACTTTCTTCAAATTGGTTGCTTATTTTTCGAACTTATGACCAACATTTTTGAGCCAAAATTCATAGTTTCTCTGTCGCAGTTTCAATATAATTTATCTGGGAAAAAACCGTGGAAAAACTTTAGAAAAAATTATTCAATTTTTTGCATTTATCAACAGTCTTCACTTCTGTCGACAGTTTATTGC
The DNA here is from genome assembly GCA_949775025.1 of Tricholauxania praeusta. Taxonomy (NCBI): domain Eukaryota; kingdom Metazoa; phylum Arthropoda; class Insecta; order Diptera; family Lauxaniidae; genus Tricholauxania; species Tricholauxania praeusta. The sequence continues at coordinate 159,508,341 of OX459029.1, forward strand.
TTTTATTTGATACTTTTTATCATTGCTTGGGATTCTCCTTTAAATTTTTGGGTATTCCGGTGTCCAAGCTTTAGCAAACGAGGCGCAACATAAGTTATTTGAAAAATTGCAGGAAATCAAGAACAACTACCGCCTCAACTTTTAATTTTCACTTGAATAGCATAATTTTTTCTTAAAATGCATAATTCATTTGCCACGCATCACCAGCACTTATGTGACACACAAATATGAAGAATTGCGCGCAACTTGTGTATTTTATGTGTGTGTGTCGGTCGCTGTATTTTCAAATGCATTCCGTGCAACTTTATGATATGCATCATTATTGTGTATTTCAACTTGCTTGCTATGTTTCTCTTGCAATAATTATGAGGCATCATAAAATCATAAAGTAATTTTTAAGTGCTCATTTGTTTAGCACATATGACTGCTGACGCTTCTTGCTTTTGCTGCTGCTGCTGTAGACAGTTTGGCATGTTGGCGTACAACATAGAGGCGTTCGTTGCCAGTAAAAGCACATTTAGTGCGACTCTAGTCGCTTCTATGAGAAACATGAAATATTTGACTTAATTACTTCAAAGAAAACTTGTCGCTGTTGCTTGTGACAAAAATGCTTTATTGGTTATTAAGAAAATTGCGGTATTTTTGTCTTTGGCAACACTGTCACATATGTCAAATTTTATTGCAAAATTTAGTTGTTGTCTTATTTTGAAATGTTTATATTTTTGTTAGAGGTAAGTTTTCTTGTGTGTTGCAAAATACTATAGACAAAATTGTTGTTTAATTTTGTTACAAAAACATAAATGAATAGAGACGCTATAACAAAAGTTATAGGTTAATCTAAAATTCTATTTATTTTTGGTGTTTTTCCCAGGAGCATTTACTTTCAGCTCAAAGTTCCTTGATCCACAGATTTCCACTGAAGCAAAAGGGTGGCAAAACTACGCAATGCATCGACATTGATTTACTGCGTGTACTAGCAAACGTTAATTTGGTCAAATGTATAAAGGGTGTGTAACTGTAATTTAGTTGGCAACACTTACAACTTGTAACGCAAAAAAAAAAGAAAATACCCTTGTTTTCTGCTTTGCAAAAACGAAATAATTTCAGTTTATCAATGGAATGCAATTTTCTGCTACATCAATGTCTGATACTCAGTAGAAGGTGTAATAATGTTAAGGGTAAACTTCCATCGCTTTGTTATAAAGGGTGTTTGACTTTTGATCTGGTTGGGATTTTCTTTAGCAAAACTTTACTTATTTAACAATTTGCTACAAATAACTTGCTCTCAATTGATTTAGTAACTGTGGAAAAGTAAGAAATATTACTTCATTACCCACAACATTATCATGACGGCAACACCTTATAGTTTTTGTTACTTCTACTTTTGCTTCGGGGGTAACTGATTGAATTTCGCACTTAGGCAGTTTTGAAGTTTTTTCTTTCTAATTTTAAATGACAGCTGCGTTTTACTACTTTTTCGCTTGAAACTTTTATCTATTGCATACTTCAGGGGTGTCTTAAATTAGTTTACAGTGAATGTATGTTGTGGGTGTGAGTAATGCGTGTAGAATAAATTTTTTTTTTCGTTTGGGGTGGTTTTGTCTGAAATTGCAAATTTTAATGGTATTGTCATGTACTAATGTTGTTCTCATGAGGGTTTTTTTATTACTGGACATCTGAATTGAATGTTTGTTCCTAATGACTTGTAGATTTCGAAGGGTTTTGCATAATCCCCAGTTCCGAAGGTTAAAAATTGATAGCTATAAGCTTTCAAACTGCTGATTAATGCTATGCAGTTCACTAGATTGACCAGTTTCAACGAAATTTGGAGGTGATTATTTCCTGCATGAATGAGAAGCCTTTTTACTTTCAGAATATTGTGAAAACACTTCCAACATCGTGAAGACTTAAAAACATGATTGTCAAGACTAACCTTAGAACCGTGTATGGTTAAGTTATCCTAATCCTGTGTATTGGGGTACTGTATACCCCATATGACAATTGTATACACTTTCAGTGTTTTTTTCTTATTAATTGAATAAATAATTACAATTCTTTGGAAATACATAGTTGAAATAGTTTTATTTGTACATATTTATAAATATTATACATGTTTTCAAGCAAAAAAGGCTGAAAAAGAATGGGTTTTAATTCTCTTTTGAAAATTTTTTGGGGAATCCAGTACCCCAAATACGATTCTGAGGTTAAATTTCATAGAATGCATCAAATGAAGTGCTTAGGAGCGTGGCAACTTCCACACAATGACAAAACAATGTTAAATCAAATTTAATTAACTATTGCCACCATAGCCAATACAATATAATAAATAAAGTGCTACATTCCGAAAGAGCATAAATTTAATTCACCTTAGTTGTTGACAGTGTTGCCAACACGCAATATTTTTTTTTTTTTGTATTAATAAAGATTATGTTTGCAAAATCTGGCTTAAAGCCAATTGGCGCAGCTCATAAATTTTCATCACACGAAAAATAAATAGAAAATATAACAATAACAACTGCAACAAACACAAAAATAAGCATGACGCAAATATTAACAACGAAATTGCATTTGCCGCACAATGCAATAAAACGAAAATAACCAAAAAACAGGGGAGAAAAATTGAAAAAAAAATATTTAAAGAAAACACAACAATTGCATAGAAATAACATTCTGTCTGTCGGTGCTTCTAGCTAACTTTGGCTGTCTACTATCACTGTGGTGCGAATTTTTCCATTTCCGTTTCCGCCAACAATGCAGTTATGCCAAAAATATGTCTGCAAAAGTTTAGCGCTTTGTGTTGAAAAAGGAGCAAGGGCAAACGGAAAATGGAGGATTTAGTTTTTTTTTTTCAAAGAAGCAATTGCACTCATGGTTAACAAATAATTTGCAATAAAGTTGGCTGAGTTGAGTGAAACATTATTTTCTAAAACTTGCACAAATCAATTTCTTTCACACAAAAAGATAAAAATAGAAAATAACCAAATTCTAAAAAATAGAAATTTTGAAAGGCACACAGAAATTTTCTGTGCCTAAGGAAGAGCTTATGAAAGTGTTTTTATTTTCGGCAAACGCAAATTTCAAAAATTTAAAAAAAAAAAATAAAAAAAAGGATAAGTTGCGAAAGGCAAAGATGATTGGCCGACTTTTATCCACAAAACTCTTTGTCTAGCCAGACTGATTGAGAATCAACGGTTATAACAAACCATATATTCAGAAAAACGAAACTTAAAATATAACATACTGCTGTCAAACAGATTAACATTAAGGAATAATGTTTGAAAAGCAGAATCTGCTTGGACAGTAGGAGCAAAGATAAAATAGTTTTGGCTTTGCTTTGTTTCACTTTTTCTTTGAGTTCGCAACGAATCCATGCAAAAAGGAAAACATATCAGACTTAGAAATTTTTCCTCAGCTGCTCAAAGGTCACTGATGATTCCCTTTAGCAAATGAATCTGCTTGGACAGTAGCGGACAGTAGGCGCAAAGATAAAATAATTTTTGCTTTGCTTTGTTTCACTTTTTCTTTGAGTTCGCAACAAATCCATGCAAAAAGGAAAACATATCAGACTCAGAAATTTTTCATCAGCGGCTCAAAGGTCACTGATGATTCCCTTTAGCAAATGAATCTGCTTGGACAGTAGCGGACAGTAGGCGCAAAGATAAAATAAATTTTGCTTTGTTTCACTTTTTCTTTGAGATCGCTACAAATCCATGAATCCAGAAATTCTTCCTCAGCGGTTCAAAGGTCACTGATGATTCCCTTTAGCAAATAAATCTGCTTGGACAGTAGGCGCAAAGATAAAATAGTTTTTGCTTTGCTTTGTTTCACTTTTTCTTTGAGTTCGCAACAAATCCATGCAAAAAGGAAAACATATCAGCCTCAGAAATTCTTCCTCAGCGGCTCAAAGGTCACTGATAATTCCCTTTAGCAATGGTTAAAACTAGTGTGACTAACTTTAGCCCGATTTTTTTGTTTTGAATTTTTTGCTGAGCAAAATAAGTCCTGCATTCTCTTTGTTGGAACTTCAATTTATTTATTTCATTTTCGAAATTCTGGACTATCGTAGTTTGCTCATGACAGTACATAATAATGGATCTAAAATACGAATAAAGACAATTCTAAAAAAGTAAGATATATTATTACAAACTTTTATAAGTACGACTGAATTATATTATTTTTTGTAGGAAATTTTGAAATAAATATTTAAGATGGAGTAGAATTTTTGATTTATAAGATACCCATCAAAAGCCTAAGACTTTAAAATTCTATAAACTTGTTTCTCTAACTGTAACATATTGTAAAAGCCTTCCTTCACAAAAAAACAAAGCCAGACAAATTTTTGTTTCCAAATGCGCTGCCTGCCATAACAGTCAGTGTTGCCTAATTGCATAATAAAATTAGGAACCAGCAAAAAAATAAAAAAAATTGAAAAATTTTGGTAACACATCTAGTGAAAAAAAAAAAAAAAACCAAAAATTGCAGCATGAAAATTACGCGTGTTGCTGTCAAACACAGTAGTAACAGCAGCAGCAAAAACTGACAGCTGCTGTCGTAGTTGACTGACTGGCAGTGTTTTTTTTTTTTGCAAAACAGCGCGTCATATTGGCTGCACTGTGCACTCAGACAGTATCGCACACAGACAACACCAATAAAAGCAAATAAGCGTGTTTCTTCTAGACAATTTTTTAATTAAATTTTGCAATTTTCATTTTTTTTTCTACATTGTCCTTATTTTGTCTTCAAAAATCAATCAAAAAACCATGATTTTGGTGTTGTTTTTTATGCTCACAAAACTTGTTGTCTTTATTGCCATAAAATAACCAGCCACGGCAATAGGCTTCTTAAAATATCCAAAATGGAGAGATGATATTTTTTTCTTTGTAAATTAACAAATTTTGCTGTCTGTCAAATTTTCAATTTACTTAAAAACTTTTAGTTTTACTTATAGAGCCGCAACAGTTGCAGCATGAGCTGCTGCTGCAAGTCTTGCTGTTATTTTGGTTTACATTTTATTTTTTTGTCTGATAGTCTTGCTATTATCGTTAAGAAGTTTTATGTCTCGTAAGTTTTAGTTCAATTAGCAAACATTAATATGTTTTTAAAAGAACAATGTGATGAGATTGCTAGGGGTAAGGGGTAAGTTTGTAAAGCTTGTGTACTTGCAACGAAATTTGCTTTTTAAAGAAATTATAGACTAATGTCAAAAAGCGTCAAAAAAATCATGTATAGTTTCTTACGAACTCGAGTACAACTGGAATTGAGCAAAATAATAAATGAATAAATAAATAAATTAATAAATAAATAAAAAAATTACACGTTTATTTGGAAGTCAACAGAATTAAAAATTTTTGCTATGCTTTGTTTCACTTGTCGCTTGGGTTCTCAACAAATCTATGCAAAAAGAGCAACATATCAAGCTTAGAATTTATCACTGATTATTCCATTTAACAATGGTTAAAACTATAGTGACTAGCTTTAGTTCTATTTTTGCCTTTTTGTGATTTTTTTGGTGTTATCACACACTGTATTAATCAGTATGCTCAGTAAAATAATTATTAATTTTTAATTATTAAATTGTCCGGCCCAGTTGTTCAAGTCCAACTACCTATCGTTTGAAAATGTCACGAGCGTCGTTACATTTTTTTCGATATATTTTACTTATGTGGGAGGTGGCACGCCTATTTTTTTCAATCCTGCATAGCATATAGCATTTATTTGTAAGTAAGGTTAAATCACGGGCACATTTTTTTAACCCACCACCTTTTTTTTTGGGCGCAAAAATACTTCACCTAGCGATTATATACTAACTTTCAGTTTTAAAAGTTTTGAAACTCTTATTTTCATAAATACTTTCTTACTGCATGTTGAAAATCTATGCCGATCTAACAATCCGAATTTTATGTTTTTGGATCAAAATGTTTGGTATAAGCGTTGCTTTCTGGTGTGAAAGTTTGGAAAATGTTAATTTTTGTCATTTCTGGGTAATATACCAACTTCAGATTCGATTTTCAAAAAATCCTTTTAGTGTATTTTAGGCTGTGATGTGTCATACCTCATTGGGATTGAAATTTTAGCAAACTTTTCTTAGTGTTTGTCCACATCAATATTTTTTAAATTTTATATTGGGTATGTACAGCTGTTGACAACTAATTGGAAACCAAATCATTCGATGTGTTATTAGAAGTTTTTTCATTTATCTTTATATGTGTACCAAAATATTTATACATAATATAAATGTGGGGCATATAAGCTTAATAAAAAGAACATAGTTGAATTTAAATTCATAGCATAAAAAAGTCTTGTGAGAGATTTTCTGCTCTAACCTCAAATTTGACTGAGTCAACTAATTGGAAACAAAAAAAATAATTTGAAAAAATAAAAGAAAAACTTGATAAAATATTCCAGAAATGATATTGTGATATTGTTATTGCTTGTAGGAACACTTTTTAATCGAATTTCCTTATTACCATATCCTTAATCATGGGTAGTGTCCAAAAGTTGTACACCGGACATGCGCAAGTCAATTCTCGAGCTTCGAAAGACGGCCATGAAATATCATATTATATACTGGACAATTTTTTTTAACCCATTGATCAAATTATGTTTTTTCTTTCTAAAGATGAATTACTTTACATTGAAATATTTCTACAAAAACCGACGCTAAAACACATGTTTAGTTACAAAACACATCAGAATCAACGCAACATACAAAATTTGTAACCCTATCGTAACATATCTCATCTCAAAAAAACAACGTTGACAAACTCATAAAAAGATAATAATAATAAATAAATAAAAACAGTGCAAGTAAAACGAAAAAAAATACGTATTTCTCCAAGGCAACAAATGTCACATCATAGTAAAAATAATAAAAATAAAAAAACTTAAGTAACAAAACGACAACTGCTTAGGCTGACATTTGTTATAACAAAATGACAGCTATCAATCGCATCAGACATCTGTCTGTAAGCGCGTAGTGTAGCGCTTTCAATGCGTTGACAGACCCCCCATTGCTACAGTTGCTAGGAAGGCCACCGAAGCCACTTGAAGTGCTAAGGCTTGTGTACACGGCAACATATGTGGCGACTCAAGTTGCTTGAGTGAAACTCACTAACAATGCTGCTTAGCTACACAAATTAGACAAATAAGTTGTCAACAACAAGATATGTATATACGCCTCTGAAGAAAAGAGAGTACGAACATTTCCTACACGGTTGAAAATATCAGTATAAAATTAATAACTTTTAGTTATTCATATAAATCCATAAAAAAATCGTATAGATTTTATAAGTTCCGCAGCTATAAAATTTTATATGAATATCATATATGTTTCTATATTAAAAAGTATAGAATAGGTTGACGTATAAATTCTATTTTATAATAAGAGTTTATATTTTATTTTAACAATAGTAAAAAAAATGTATATTTATGTCGGTTGTTAGAACGTTTGACTGGGACGCAGAATTCATGGGTTCGAGTCCGGGAACAGATACTTCTTTTTAATTTAATTTTATTTACAATTTTTATTTATAAAATGATTTGAATAACAGAACATGAATGGGTAGAGATTTGAACCTGCTTCATTTCTAGAATAGTTTGAATTCGACCCCGTTCGTTAGCTAGCTCGGCTACAGAATGTTGATGATTTATTAGACAAAATTGAGCATAAACAACTGGCCGCATAGCTGGTTTTTATATGTCGAAAAGTTATTAAATTTATACCTAAATTCATATAAAACGACCCTTAAACTGATATTCGTATAAGAATTTATACTGATTTTTTCAACCGTGTAGTAATAAAATTCAAGGCTGTGACAATTTCTACCAAACCGGAGCTAATTGATTTCTGCGGTTAAGTGTAGTTTTACTTTTGTTTTCAGCAAATTTAGCATAACTAATTAAGATAAATTTAAGTGCTAAGCTCCTACCTTTTTTAGGACTCAACATATGCTTAGCATGTAAATTGCAATTTAAATGCGTAGGGAGTTTGGCAAAAAATTTTGCAATGTCAGGCAGTGACCTTTTGTGTAACACTTAGGTATATTAGGGTCAACCGCAACAAATTAATTCGTTGCATTGTCTTTGCGAAGTCTTTCTAAGAAATTTCTGTAGTTTTTTGTTCAGAATGTGCTACTACGACAGTATTTGCTCTTTCTTTCTGTCTGTTCTTCTTAAAACTCCAGCAGTAAATTCTCTAAGGACTTTTTTTTTACCTGGAATTTTACTTCAAGATATATCTGCCTATTGAAATATCAGCATTCCAACAGCGCTCTTTGATTGACAGCTGAGCAACTGTGAGAAAAATTATAATTGCTCTCCTTTCATAGCAGCATTTTCTCTCTCTCACCTCCTTGCGAGCATTAAAAATTTGATTCTTTACTGAACAACCCAATCGATCAAGTGTTGAGAGACATTGACATTCACTTGAACATTTTACTATTATTTTGAAAAAAGAAAATTCCAATGTAACACAGCAGGTAATAACATTTCCCTTTTTCCTGTCTCTGTTTAAAAAAAAAAAATTATTGCATTGATTTTTAAGAGTACCTGTCACGTCATGCCAACCACATGTGTAGCCTTGAATTTGTTTACGTTTCATTAGATTTTCTTTTGGATTTTCCAATTGATTTAGAAAATCCAAAATCCTTGAGGTGTTCAATTGGTCACGCTTAAATTGAGGAGTCATGGTTTAAATTTCAGTTGACAATTTTGCCAGATTTTAAGTTAAATTTCACTTGAAAGTTTCATATAATTTTTGCCGGGCAAAGTCAAAAAAAAATCTTATCTTTTACTTATGTCATATCTATCGACAAAGCCAAACTGAGGTTCAGATTACATTTTTTTTTTTGAACAACTACATTAAGTTGTTACTTTTTAGCAACGTTTCTACTCAAAAGAATAAACAAATTCTTGTAAAAAGTTTTGTTTGTTAATGATGTGTCCACGCACACTCCAATTACGACAGTTAATGTCGAGCAATGCTGGGTTGGAATCATTCCTTTGGAAACCAAATTGCTCAAAAAGTTTAAATTCTACTGCAAACTCGCAATTCGGAATCGACTTCATTTAAGTCATTCATCATCGATGCCATTCTAGGAATAAACATTTTGAATAGAAAATAAATCTGATTATTAGAGGTTATGCAAATCCGAACTGTGATGCTCATTGTTCCTTAGTAAATTTTTGATGGGGAAAAGTCAAAAATATAATTCGGGTATCTTAAGAAACTATTTTATAGCAACCGATAAGGAAACATTTTTTTATGGAAAATGCTTTTCGCGTACCCTGCATCGATTCTGGAAGTGCTCAAGCTCCATTATCGGTTTTTTCCTATCGAATCATGTAATTTTTGAAGTCAAAACTTCTTATGGCACGTTGTGCAGCTGAGGAAAAAAGTATAAACTCGCGACACCGACCGTCATCGGGATTCCCCGTCATGAATGCGATAGTAAAATTTGAATGTTCTATTGTTTCTTTTAAATAAATATTCCAAGTGGAAGACAAAAAGCAAAGCAGACACACTAACAGACACATTACATTCTCATTCAACGATTGTTATGCTTACATGTGTGTTTCTTTCAAATTTCGCGTTGTTGCGTTGACAAATTGAGAATGAGAGCGAGAGTAAAATTTGAAAATATATTCCGTTTTTGTCTTAGATTGCATTGCCATATAAAAAGAAACCGCACACATACCAACTAACACACTAACTTGCCATTAAACGATTTGTTTGCACTCCCGGAGTGCAACCAGCCGTTTTTTTTTTTTTTTTTTGAAGAAAGGCTCGTGAATTCTATTTTTCGAATCTGTATTGCGATTCCTTAAATGGAATAAAAAATGATTGCCATTGAATTGAAAAAATGTATTCAAAATTTCAATTCTTCCTTAAAATGAGTGTAAAATATTTCAAGTCCAAATTTTGATTTCTAGAATGAAGTCGATAAAAGAATAATTTCTTTTTCCATTAAATTAAAAAATTGCTTTCTGAGTTCCAATTCGTTGAACTGAAATTAAAATTCTTCAAATTTCAAGTCTAATGTTTTCCCTTATAGTACTTCTCCCTTGGAAATCCTTGTGGAGTGGATGAATGGCAGGCAGGTTGCCTTGGCTTATACACATTGGTCAAAGGTTTTCTGGCTTCAGTGCATTTTTTTGTGAATTTGTTTTTAGATATTTTTGGCTAAGTATAACTCAAATATCTTGATAACTACTTTCAAAATCGATTGAGCTTCAGTTTCACAATCAATCTGTTTGCTATCACTAGACTTTGACAAGCAGGGCTTTATGTAGTACTCCAATATCCAATCTAAAGTCAAAGAGATTTCGATGTCACTATTCTCTTGTTCATTGACCCCCGGGCGGTTAAGTTTCGATTTTACTCTTTTCTTGTGCATAGGTCCTTGTGATGCCTGGATGAACTGACATTATTTGATGAATTCTTTTTCTTGCCTAACACTATGTGGAGCTATTTTTCAAGCCATTTGGTTTTGTGCCTCGTCCACTGTATCGACGATAGACTTACACTATTGTCGGTTCAATATGGCGTGGTAATCTCATGACATGTAGCGGTATAAAAAGTATGGTACGATATGAAAGAATGCTGACCATTTCTTAAGTGTTGTTTCAAATACGTAGAGAACGTTCCTCTGTAGCCGCCAATTTCAATATAAAAACTGATTTTTTACCCAATCTTGACAATTTCACTATGTGCATCATTGTGTCCAACTCTTTGTCGAAGCAGTTGCATATATGTAACTAGATGTCTTTTTTTGCCACTATTAAAACGGAGTGTTTCTGTGAAATGGCAATTTTTTAGTTTGATATTTTTAGCTTTTTTAATTAAAAAAAGTTCAGCATATTCAAAAACAACCCCCATAACCAATCAACAGCAACATATTTGTTGTTTGCTAACATAACCAAAACGTCAAAAGCAACATAAACAACAACAACAAATAACAACAATAGCAACATCTAAATCCAATTAAACTGCCTCCCAAAAGATGTTAACGACTTATAAATGTAAGTTAAATGGCAGTGCGTTAATTCAAAAATCCGCCAGTACGCCTCCATAACGCACGCCTCAGCATATTTGCTCTGGCTGCATGCAACAACCCCCATTTATACGGTCATTCGTCTTGCATGTCCCTTTGCGTAACAGACACACGCGACTTTTCCGTTGTGTTTTTTTGTTATTCTTCAATTCACAGTTTCCCAAATGACGTTTTAGTCCAGGGTATGTAGTGTAGAGTTTTCTCTTCTTTTTTTTTTTTTTTTTGACAAACGACTGACATCCATCAGTGTCAAAGTCTACGCTTGTGGAGAAGATGACAAAGAAGTAGTAGAAGGAACAGCAGCAACAGACTATAGTAAGGCAGAGAAAAAAAACAGCCTAGTGTTAATGAAAATGAATATTTTTTACCATAAGAGTACATGACACAAAGGGAATCTCCCCATGGAGCAAAAAAGAGGAAATAACAAGAGTAACATATGTTGAGAAGAAGATACGCGGTGGAGGTGGCAACAATTGGCACTTGCTGCCGAGCAAAGTAAAAGGCTTCATTTTGACCCATTGTGGCATTTTGTGTTTTTTGAATTGAAGTTAGTCTGCTTGGAAATCTTAAACGCAACTTGAGCAAACATTTTATAATTTTTAAGGCAAGTGCTAATAATTGCAAGGGCAAATCCTTGGAGCGAAATGACGTGATTAACGACCGCAGAATCTAGTGAACCCAAGAAGCGTTTGATCTAGTTTGCGGGGCTTTTTGGTCAGCTTCTATTTCACACAAAACTGATGGAAAGTAAATACCACTTCAGTTAACGTTTGTACATATCTAGAGTGAATGTATACAATGGGCGTTTGTTGGGATCAGATGACCATCTGTTCCTTTAGAAAGAATATTTTTAGAGACCACCAAACGTCAACCTTTAGCCGTTGGCGTGCCATACGCCACTCTCTCAGGGAAGTGGTTGGCCTCGCGTCCTTCTTCATTAGTGGAGATAATAAAGGCGAATGAAAGCAACTGGTGCAGACTAAATAGAGGCCGAAATGTTGATAGTGTCCGCGAAGCTTATGTATACGGTCCTTATCCTTGGTGAAGGTTCTGAAAAAAGTTTAACATATCGTAGTGCTGACATTATGTATTTAATATTGGAAATTTCCATCAAAATCAGCTATAAACTAAAGACTTTTGTGTGAAACAACATGGCAGTTTCTCACCCAAACATTGATCAAATTGATTAATTTTGCAAAATCGTGATGAAGATAAAAACATGCCTCGTTGAACTTAAGCTTTATCGACTGTAGTATTTTCACCGAATTATGAGAATTTGCTAACCCAAGACCATTTCCAAAAATAAAATAGCTGTCAAGCTGCTATTACCAGTTTCTGTCAAGATTTTATTTCCTTACTAATCAAACAGCAAAAATTGAAGTTAATTAGCCACGCGTTGAGGAAATCGCTAAGGTCTGATGGTAAGCATTAAAGTGGCATTCTCAGGGAAGCAGAAAATGCAATCGTCCTTAATCAGTGGTGGGCATGGAAATCTAACAAAAGGGCTAAACAACAACATCCAGCAACAACAAACAAAATTTTAAAGTCATTTCCAAATTCGCCAACAGCACAAAAAAAAACCAAATTGCACTACAAAGAAAAACAATTGCTACATTCGTCACAATGACACAATGCGGCGCCGTCGCTTATGCCTCTGTGTTTTGTTTTCATTTGAATTCAAGTCAACGCTGTGCCTCGATAGCGTTGAAATTCTGCGAATTTTTTCTCGCTTGCTTGTGCGTCGAATAACGGATAGGGACACTACGTGCCCACCACTGTCCTAAATCAACGTAAAAAAATACGACAAAAAATACGTAAGTCTCGAAAATTGACCGTACATTATTTTGCATTCCATGATTCAATGGATATTTTTAGTGTTCATTTTGAGAGTTGCATTTATAAGAAACGCAATTTTTTAATCTGGTGTTCCACCGAAGCTGCAAGTACCATATGGGTTAATTTCAAGCCCAGAAAACGTGCACACTTTCGATGACAACCATAAGCGAACGTAACGTGCGATTAATGCTATCCAGATGTGATTGAGGTTGCTTGCCTTTAGAAAGTAGGAGAATAGCAACGCTACAAGTGTGTCGCTAGAGTCAGAACACAGCGTCAAACTGTCATTCTTCTCTACACTTCCATCAGTTGAATGTCCTTTTGTTGTAAACAAAAGCGATCGTGCTCAAAGTATAAAAGTTGTTGATGTTGCTGCTATTATTGTTGATGTCTTTGCTGTTGTGGTTTTTGCGTTATTGCAAAAATAAAGCCACTCAATTTGCGAGTCCGATAGTGGCCCTGTTGTGCGCATCTTGTTGCATGACAAATTGCCGATAAAATCTTTGGCATGAATGATGTTGCATGCAAGCAACCATGTGATGCATGCAACAAACACAACAAAATTTAGACATAAAAATTTTAACGATCGCATCGCGATCACTGCAAGGCAAAATTCAACCGCGAAACTGTGCGACCACAACATATGCAACCATACAATAATGCAGCAACTTAAGACCGGACGCAAGCGGCAGTAGGTGTGCGGACACGCTTTGTATTTAAGTTGCCTCACATTGTGCTGGATAGAGTTTTGTATTTTCCGCGCTCGCTAGTTCGCTCATTCATTGCAATTCGTTTGCGATCATTTAACGCGTTGAAGAACGTTTATGATGAGTGTCAAATTGAGACATTATGTCAGAAAAAATTGCTTAACGCATATGTCAAAGGAGGAGCAGCAGAAAAAAAAGTTCAAAATTATTAACTTACAAAAACACCGCGCGAGGAGGCGTAGCAAATTTTTTGATAAAACGTTTGTGATAAGATGAACATCGGTAAATTTTGCGAAGAAGTTTGTGATAGGGGAAAACGCAGTTAAGAAAAATTAATGTTAAGTGTTTAATCTGCAATTTTTTTGCAGCATTTCAATATGCTTCATATGATCAGAGCGGCATGTTAATGAGAAATTCCATGTCAAAACGAAAGGAGTTGGATATTGAGTTCTCTTATTTTGTTTTAATTTATTTTTTTCGAAAAATTATAGCGCAAGAATGGTTCATCAACGAAGCATCTAGAGGTCAAATAAGAAAAAAATTAGCAAAATCGGCGACCTCAAGTTCCAACTATCTAATTTCTTTTTGGTCAAAAACTCTCCATTTAATAATTGTCAATTTATAACCCAAAACACTTGAAATCTCTTAAAGTATTCATGGTTAATCGATTTTCATTAGTTTTTTCGAAAATGACAAAATATTTTTCATATCTCAAAAGCAAATCAGTAACGCAGCGCACTAATTTGTCGCAATGAACTGCTAATGCGTGTCCTAATGAACCACTTTAATGCGCGTTGTTTTGGAACAGCAAATTAAATGGAACGAATTGCATCAGCGATCAGTTGAGAAAAATACAAATTTGTGGTGGAAAACAATATCTCTTAAATTCATCAAAGGATGCCAATCTTTTGGGTTTTAAGTTGCCGCCACTTGAGTGTAAGTAGAACGCCTTCAATTCGAAAAAAAATCCTTACTTGTTTCCAACTTAAGTGAATCAAATATGCAGTATTGAGAATATTCCAGAAACAAATGTGCAATGCCACGCTTAAATTAACAGCTTCAAGGCAAAACATTCAAGCGATGCTAAGTTGGACTTTTACCATATATACAGATGCGAGCAGTAGGCTCAAAGTTGCCGACAGTCAGTCCTTTTCATACTGATAGTCGATAATGACTTCATTAGGAATATTTAGGCAAAATCAGATAAGAATTAAATGCTACAGTCTGTATTGCCATTAAGCTGTTCTGTTTTTATCTGTCTGCGTCTGCGTTGCAACATGTTTCTAACGTCCTGGAGCTATACATTGGCAGTTGTTAGTTGTTTTATTGCTTATCCTTTTCGGCTACTTAGGCGAAAGCAAAATGGTTTTTTGGTTTCTATGTTCATTTTATCGGTGAATCAGCAGTCTCTTCTTGAGAAGAATGATCATTTCATTTCAAGGGTTTGACTGCTTAACTCCTTAATATCCTTATAATTCTATCTAGATCAAGGTTTTTTTTTTTTTTGTTAGCATAAGAGCAGTAAGAACTTGCTATTTTTTTAAACTTTTAGTAGTGGTTTTTATTGGGATTTGTGTATACAGGATATTCAGAACATTTGATATTTATAAATTCTTATTTGTATTCATAAATATACTAACAAGCAGACCAACACCCTGTGACCTCACCGATTTGGCTCAAATTTTTCCAGATGGTAGTTCATGTGAAATAAGAAAACCCATGTTTTACCGTTTTTCGCAATTCTCAAGGCAAAGCGAGAAAGTCGCGTTTAAAATTTTCCAATAGTTGTCTTATACAAAAAAAGTTTACCTTAGTTCGAGTAGCAGAGTAGCATATTGGTTAACGAGTTAGCGTATGATCTTGGGGTCACTAGTTCGATTCTCCGCTGATGCAACTTTTTTTTTAATTTTTTTAGAAGTGAAAACTTCTTATGGCACGTTGTGCACCTCCGTAAGAAAGCATTCGCGGCTGAGGAAAAAAGTATAAACTCGCGACACCGACCGTCATCGGGATTCCCCGTCATGAATGAGAGCGATAGTAAAATTTTAATGTTCTATTGTTTCTCTTAAATAAATATTCCAAGTGGAAGACAAAAAGCAAAGCAGACACACTAACTGACACATTCCATTCTCATTCAACGATTGTTATGCTTACATGTTTGTTTCTTTCAAATTCCGCGTTGTTGCGTTGGCAAATTGAGAATGAGAGCGAGAGTAAAAATTGAATACATATTCTGTTTTTGTATTCCATTGCATTGATATATAAAAAGAAAACGCACACATACCAACTAAAGCCTAAACCAAAATAGACGAGACGAGACGAGACGTAACGAGTAAGTTCGAGTGTATGTAAACCAATGTTGATAGCCAAAATGAACCAACGTAATTGATCGAAAGTGAACGAAACATTTTGACGAGACGAGTTGTTCCGTAAGAACCGAACTTCAAAACGTTGCTACTCGTCATAACAGGTTTTTCGACTCGTTGGCTAGCGTAACATTTTGGGTTAAAGCCCAATTTCCATGTGATCTTATCATATCTTATTTTATCGAATATCAGGGAGGACATCACATGCTATTAAGATAGCAAATGCATGCTATTCACTCTCGCATTCTCCAAGAGCATTAGGTTCTGTTCGCATGCTTTTTCTTTCTTACAAAAAATTGATTTGATATCCCTGATATGGGATAAGATAAGATCACATGGAAATTGGGCTTAAATGTCAAAACAGACGAAACGAGTGCAAACGTTCGTTCAATTGTCTTTAGTGTGTTAAGACTTAACCAGAATAGACGTGACGAGACGGTAGCAATTGAACGAACGTTTGCACTCGTTTCGTCTGTTTTGACATTTAACCCAAAATGTTACGCTAGCCAACGAGTCGAAAAACCTGTTATGACGAGTAGCAACGTTTTGAAGTTCGGTTCTTACGGAACAACTCGTCTCGTCAAAATGTTTCGTTCACTTTCGATCAATTACGTTGGTTCATTTAGGCTATCAACATTGGTTTACATACACTCGAACTTACTCGTTACGTCTCGTCTCGTCTATTTTGGTTTAGGCTTAAAGCCTTAACCAAAATAGACGTGACGAGACGGTAGCAATTGAACAAACGTTTGCACTCGTTTCGTCTGTTTTGACATTCAACCCAAAATGTTACGTTAGCCAACGAACCGAAAAAGCTGTTATGACGAGTAGCAACGTTTTGAAGTTCGGTTCTTACGGAACTCTTACGTCTCGTCAAAATGTTTCGTTCACTTTCGATCAATTACGTAGGTTCATTTTGGCTATCAACATTGGTTTACATACACTCGAACTTACTCGTTATGTCTCGTCTATTTTGGTTTAGGCTTAACTTGCCATTAAACGATTTGTTATGCTTGCATACTTCTTTCTACGTGTGAAATTAATTTTTTGTCAGTTTTTAAGTTTTCACTTCTGTCGGCACTCCCGGAGTGCAACAAGCCGGTTTTTTTTACCTTTTTTTTTAATTTTTTTACTTTATTTTTTACTTTTAGAATAAGGAAAAAATTCAGAATTATGGAATACGATTTGAACGCGATTTTCTTGCTGGAAAAATTTGAGCCAAATCGGTGAGGTCACAGGGTGTTGGTCTCCTTGTAAGGGATATTCTTATTTATACGAACATTTTATTTATAAAATTTCACGAATTTTTGAGAGGCTTAGTATTTTTGAAACAATGCTGCCAAACACTAGTTATTGCAAATATTTTTGCTTTAATGTTGCCAAACACTAGTTATTGCAAATACTGTTGCTGAACATTGTTGCGAAGAATTGTTTGCAAGCAACTTATGATTTTCTTTAACTAGATCTTTTCAAGATAGGTCCATGTGCAATAAATTCCCAATGATATACATTTTATCTGCTTCATTAATATTACGCAAGCTCGCCATCTAAAAAATGAACTTACCAGCAGGATCATTGCCCAATATTGAAAAGTATAGTTGCACTGACAAATATGCAGCTGTTCATCAGAAACCAATAAACGAACAAGTTTTTAAATTACAGTCATCAATTCAAGCACACTCGCAGCAACATCCACTCTTGAGTAAAAACCAACAAATCAACTTTGATGCAGATGATCAAATCGATCCCCACAAGATCGACTGTCTTGCAAGCAAAAACCCATTAAATTAACTTCACTTTCATTAAGTTTTTTATGGATGCACTGGTTTTTTCTTTGATACTGAAAACCAAACCAAATTATCAAGGATCATATAACAACAATCAACGATCAGTGATCACTAACCACATCATATCAAATCAGGCTAAAAACAAATTATGATAACACCTGAACGTAATACCAAGAATTTTTTCGGCACAACAACTGAAAAATGTGTAGTAGGCTGTGTTAAGGAGTTTACGCTGATAGGCAGCTGTTTTTTAGTTGTGCAAAAAAAAAAAACTGAGAAGCTCAAAGGAAAATGTCTCAATTTCATGTCAGAAAGTGATCTCAACATCTCTTTCAGATGTTTGATAATAACAGGTTAGACGAGAATGCGTAATTTGAAAATGGAGATAAAACAACAACAAAAAAATGTTTCACTAAATTGACCTTGTTCTGGGCCAGGTACAAAATTGTTATGTTGCCAATAAGCAAAATCACTTGGTATTACACTGTCAAGGGTAAGGCTGTGTTTCGCTGTTTACACTGTGGTACGAAAGTAACTTGTGGAGTTGTAGACATGAGAATGCTAAAGGATTCTAATGTTGCAAACGATATGATGTGTTCATCAGTGTTATGCGCAGCTCTATAATATCTCTATTAACCATTGCTGCCTGCGTCTTCTTCTTCAAATGTCTAAATCATTTTATACCCAGTAATTATGGCGTCCTACAGGCGTCTTTCTTAATTCTTTTCAATGTTTTTTTTTTTTGCGTTTTTGGGTTACCCAATTTCTTGGTTAACATCTAAATTTAAAAATTTTTGACACAAACAAAAGGTTGCCTTGGCCGTTCACTTATCGTTGTGCCTTTGTGCGCATGCGCAGCATATACCTAATTAATTTTCGGTTTCCTTACTGATGTACGAGGACGCCACAACCTTTGAGTGTTTGTATTAAAAACGCAACGTTGTTGCTGCTCACAACAGGGGCTCTAACAACGATTGAGACGTGTTTTGTTTTTTTTTTTTTTTTTCAACAAAATTATAATTACGAATTAAATATGAAGCAAAAATGTATACACAGGATATTCTAAAATTGTTGTGTCGTTCATGTGCTGCGCTGCCAACGCCTACAATCAGGGTTTAGTCAGCGTGCTGTCGGTTGTCTGCAGCAGCAGCAGGAAGCAGTTGTTAGATTGTGTTATGTTGAACTGCCGACACTATTCTGGGAATCTTTGCTTTGGATGGTAACCGAATTGGAAACTTCTGTGGAATAACTGATGATGTGAATATAAATTTTTGTATTGAAGTAGTTCCAGTTCAGAGAACTCTTTTTTTAAAATGGGTCAGTATTAAAAAATTTGGGAATTATTAGAAAATATGTTTGGTGGATTGACGTTTTACCCTAAAAGTGTAATATTTTTCAAAGTAAAATGATTACAGAAAGAAGAAAGAAATTGTATTAATACTTAAATTAAAATTAAATTGATTTCGGTCGAATGATACATAAAAAAGAATCTGAGCACGAAAGATAGAACTTATTGATAAACCAGCAAAGACAGATTGCAAAAACTTTTGAGCGTAAACCGAAAGTTAGTTAATCACGACCTTCTCTCATTTTAATCAAATTTGTCCTTTTTATCATATTTTATGGTAATCGACGTAAACGATAGATAGTTTCCTCAGCATCAATATAACAATGTATAAATTGCAGGGTTTTTCAACTAAAGTCTTTTAACTTAACTAACAGAATTAAACCCTAGCTCATTACAAACAACATCTGCTGCTCTTCTTAGCTTCCTTAAAGTAACTTGAACTTCATGTCAATATTCCGAAACAAGAGAGAATAACTAAATAAACACGCACACTTCAAGCGCAAACTCTATGAAAACCCAGCAGTTTTATACATTAAAAGATCATAAACTACAGAAAATAGAAAAAATTCTCAAAAGAAAGTATCAAATTTTCAAAATGCAACAAAATCCTAACTAAAATTGAAAGAAAATTGAAAAACTTTTCACATTTAAAATAAATTTGTAAAAGGACTTGAACAGAAACTCGAAACAACTATTAAGCGTATATCCTTGACCATTCTGCAAAAACACAATACTCAAGAGGTTGCTGCACATACCGTAATTATCGATACAAGTAGTTTCATATTGAAAATGAAACAATAATAGCAGGATAATTGAATGAAAAATCCACAGCGTGGAAAATCTTTGAACAAAGGCAAAGAAACCAAAAAAAAAAAAAAATTGAGGCCAGCAAATTGAGAGATAAAAATACAATGCATGGTTGCAGTAAAAGTGGAAGAAAAATAACATTTGAAGTCAAAGGATATGTATTTAGAGTCATAAAGATAACAAACTGTTAATTTTTATTGTTTATCTTAACCTTCGAAGTTTTTCAAATGTAAAGGCAGTAATTGAAACGATTCACCCATATGTTGCATTGAAGGCGTGTTAAATATAGCATAAGTGCAAAGGACAACAGTTGTGATGAATGCGTCTAGGAGTTTTTGTTCCATCAGCATCTATAAAGAGTTAGAGTTACTATTTTTCATCTGTTTATTGATTTTGCTGGTAATATAAACAAATTATGATTCCCATTTCGCTTTCAACGGTTTAGGAATTGACAATCTGCAGGATAAGTCTGATTTTCAGCGCAATGTGCTCTATTGTGTTGAGTTTGTCATGAGGTAACCTCACGGCATACAAATGTTGTGGGTAAAATCATCCATAGAATAAAATTTTCTTATGTTTGGATTGATTGATTGATCGTTGATAAAAATTATTTCAATATTAAGTGAATTTATGATTCCATTGATCTTGAAGAAAAAATTGGTGTTTTATTATGAGGATCAGCTCCAGGGCTCTTTTGGCTCACCTATGCATAATCACGTCGCGTTTCAAGTGAAATGATGTTGGAAACGATAACTTTTGGCACTTTCAAGAGGAGAAAGTACTATAGTACTACGTCACTTGAAAACTGCACTAAATTGATGTCCTTCGAACATAAGCAAACACTGGAATTTTTGACTCCAACAATCAAACAGCCATTCCAGTAAGCAAAGCAGTCAATTGAGTCCGCGCATGGTCTAATGGTTCAACATGCATTGGATCAATCACAAATTATTATTTATTTAAACTTGAATTTATATATTGAAAAATCTAGGAACTTACATTCTCGATACAAGTGATTTTTGCCGCGCGAATCGGACGTCTCGTTGTCGGGCTCCCGGAGTTTGCAAAAATTGCTACTGTGCACTGTTTCTCGAAAATCTCTTCAAACGTTGAATAGTTCCGTATTTTGAAAGTAACCGACACTTTTTTTAATATTGATGAAAAAAAATCACAATATTTACATTTACAATGCACTCAAACATATAAAAATTAAAAAAAAAAGTATTTTTACAAAACTCAAAAATCTCAACCAAACACCGATTTTAAATAAATTCAACTGTCAATTCTGAACAGCTGTTAGCGAATTCATGTGCAGTGCTGCCACTGAACCCAACAGCATACGGCCTTGTTTTCAAACTGTTCACATTGTGAATAAATTTTATTGCATGCTGACGATTAGAATTTCGTGCTACATGCACATACGGTACAATCGACGAATTTTCAGTATATTCTGCACAAAGTAGGTACATTTTCGGAACACTTGGACTGTTTCTTATTCTTTTTTAGTAATTTTAAATAATTTTTATACAATTTTTCAACAAAAAACATAAATGTGCTAAAAACAGTACATCTGAAATACGAAGAAGAGGATAAATTTTAAAATTGACAGCATCATTGGTTCATGACAAAATGAACAGTTCGAAACCAGTTTCATAAGCTTTTGGGGACAGTGACAGCCCTGGACATGAACTCGCTAACAGCTGTTCACAATTGACAGTCGAATTTATTTATTATCGTTGTTTGGATTTTTCAGTTTTGCAATTTGTAATTTGTGTAATTTTTATATGTTTGAGTGCGTTGTAAATATTAATATTGTGTTTTTTTTTAATCGAAATTATATAAAAAAGTGTCGGGAACTTTCACAACACTGAAGTATTGAATGTATGTGGAGATTTTCGAGAAACACTTCGAGCTTATCTGCATTTTTTGCAAATTGCGGGAGCCCCACAACGAGTCGTCCAGTTCGCGCGGTAAAAATCACTCGTATCGAGTATATAAGTTCCTAGTTTTTTCAATAAAAAGGAAAAAATAAATTCAAGTTTAGCCAAGTGATACTACCACGTACTGATGCAAAGCATGCTGCACCATGAGACCATGCGCGGAACCACTTGACTGCCTTGCCTACTGTAATGGCAGTTCGATTGATGGTAAGTGGATATCGTACTCGAAGTAACTCATCCTACAATGTACTTAAGGTCCGTCCATATATTATGTGACTCAAATTAGGTGATGAGGGAGTCCGGCAAAGTCTCGGCAAATCTCTTCAAGGGGGAAGGGAGTTCAACGAAAATCTCACGTCAACTTTTTAATGCAGAGAGTACATTATTATAACAGATGACATCTAAAAATTATAAGGCAAGTCTCACGGAAGGGAGGGAGGGTCCCGCTAGAACTCTCCAAATCTCACTAAGGGGAGGGGGGAGGGGAGGGTGTTCCGAATTTATAAAAAAAACACCACGTAATATATGGACGTCCCCTTATAATACTTTAATATATAATATATTACAAATGTTTGAAAAATTAAGACAAGTTATTGATATAATCAAAGTTATATAAAAAACGCTTTAATATTTGGCCTGTATTAAAGTTTAGTTCATTATTTCTAAGCCTGTAGTGGAGTTAAGGACAAAGAATTGCCCTGTTGATGCCTAAAATCTAGTTTTATTTTTATTCTTTTGTTTTTCTTTTAATTGAGGGAAGGAGGTATTAAAACGTCGGAGAGATCGGAAGTGATATTGATCAAAATCGCGACTGTAAAATTTGAAGGAAAACGTGAATAACAAATGACATGAAAATGAGTCCAAAAAATCAGGATTTTTCCATTACTTAAATAATATGAAACGAAATCCGTTTTGCGCAATATATTTGAAATAGACATAAATCCAAAGAACTTTCAAAACTCTTAGGAAATTATTGTTGAAGCTTAAAACGAAGAGGTCATTTAATTTTTAGAAAACTTATTCGAAATGTACATTTCGATGCGGCGAGAAACACCTCTTGAAAATCAGTTAAGAATAGCGATTAAAATTTTTTATTGACTTTAGTGTGCTAGCCTTTTTGGCAGAATTATTCCAAAATATAAAAATAAATGAAACAAAAATATTTTTTCACCAGACGATATGATGGAATCGAATGTTCATTTAAGACAACATCCACCTAAGTGTCGACTTCAAAATATTTTTCAAATAAAACTGGCATTATATCCTTAAAAATAACAATACATTAACCGCCAACTTAAATTTAAATCCCACACATTCAAGCACTTTCACATTCACTCACACACTGCCGTTGGAATTTCCCACCACGCTGGGTGGCTCAGATGTCAGACAAACTAAAGCGACACAGGATTAAGCGTAGTTAACGTGACAGTTTGACATGAATTTGATTTGGTTTTGGTTTTTTTATAAAGATTTTTTCTTCTTGATTTCTGGCTTATTCATACACAACGTATGCATAACAATTTTTTTTTTTTTGACGTTGTTTCTTGTAAGTAGAATTAAGGGAATTTTCGATTTACTGAAAAATTGTAAGAAAATTATTGTATTTTTTTGGTGGCATTTGTTTTTCATCAATGTGGCTTAAAGCCGCTGTCTTAAACGGGACCTACACGCACGCACGCAGAGCTGCTGCTCAGACCAGCTTTATAAAGTAGCTCAGAGAATAAAAAAAAAATCCCGATCCAAATGTCATTTTAATAAAATAACTAAGCGCCTTGACTGACACTTTCGTACGTACGATGTACTACGTTCGATGAACAGCAGAAGCAACAGTTGTTGTACATCATGTGATGATAATTTTTTTTTTTTGCTCCACGACACTGAAACGTACATTTTTTTGTTGGTTGTTTTTCACAGCTTTTGGATAAGTGTCAATTTGTTGGTGTTGTTCCAGTTATGGTAAGGATTTTGTACAGCGGTGTCATTCACATGCGGGCGGCTTTTGGGAATAATAAAATAATATTTTGTGGGATTTTGTTTTGGCTTTCGTGTCGTTTTTTTTTCCTTTGCTCTGCTGATGATTTTGACTCAATATGACACGCTCGCTTAATGTCAATTTATGATTATGTCAATAAAAACGGCATGTAAGGGCTCTTCTTATAACTGGCATAAATTTATTGACATTTTGTATTTTCATCAAAGGCTATCGCTTATACATAGCTCCAGTGTTGCCATGTACTGTTGCTACTTAGTGTGCTGTATTTAACAAAGTGGGAGCATACCGACGCTGACGGATTAATGAATTAATTCAATAAATGCTAAGTCCCTTGTTTGTCATTCATAATTTTTCCGCTCTATTTTGGTTGGCTGTGGTAGAAAAACAATAGTATTAGTTACAAAATGATTTAAGCGGGCCACTTAAGTGTCGCTTAAGACAAATTAAGTGCTGTCAATAGAGAATTTGGGTAAGAAGTTTGTCAAATTTGACAGAATTTGACAGAAACTAGAAAAATGAGAATGGGGATATTAACTTTGATTATATGAAGCATTGAAGTATACGTATACAACGAAAGGATTCCACTTAGCGATGTAAGAATGTTGAGTGAATATTGAAAATTTATGAGTTCCAAAGTTTTCTCAGGGACAACATTATGATTTTCAAGTTAAAATCACTAAATAAATGTTATTAATTATTTTATATATAAAAATAGGTTGGTTTAAAAATTAACTGTAGATAATGTAAGAGACGTCTGAGGTCCGATTTTCAAATAATTTCCTTTTTATCAATCGACTTAATCGCTCTTAATCACCCCTATCATGAATATCTGGAGGAAAAGCGATTCTTTCGGATTTATATTTTCTCGAGAGGAGTATTTTGCGATCATAAATAAGTGAGGAATGGAAAACTTCATATACAGTCATTGCTGCCAAAATATTTCCAATAACTTCCAATCAGTCCAAAATCACTGTTGCATTTTTCATATTTGACATTAGCTTATCCGTAATTTTGCATATTTGACATTAAATTATCTGTCAGCTGAACAATTTTATAAATAAAAATGAAGTGGATTTATCTTACAAAAAAAAAAAAAATCACCTAAAATATAGTATAGCATAGCTTGATATTTTGCCATCTACTCCTTTTCATGAAGAATTTTACTGTATCCGAATTGGATTCCATGTACTGGACCAATATCAGTAATTGCTCTTTGTTTGTCTATTGCTCTATCTTTTTATCAAATAAAATTACAAAATATTGCTAGCATTGACTCTTTCCTCATTAAATTCCTCGCCAAAAAGTGAACAAAATTTGCGTGAAACGTCAAAAAATGTTCCCCAAAAAAGTATTGCCGATGACCTCATTTTCCAGGAAATTTTTCCCAAATATCTTCCACGATCGCAAAACAGGGTATTGGAGAAAAAATCCGAAGGAATGTTTATTCATGATAGGGGTGAATATTTGATAGGTAGCGCAACGAATAACAAGTAATTCTAATTACAGGTTTCATAAAATATTTATGCCCCTTTTATGACAAATTCTTGTGCACTCCTTAAAGATATATAATTTCTTAATTAAATTGCTATTCTTCATTTTTAAAATATGCAACCGGAAGTGCTATTTATGGCACATTGTAAAACGCAACTTTTGTTTAATAACCCAAATTTCCACAACAAAGCAAAAGAAAAAGACACTAACTAATAAAAGGATATAAAATTGTAAAAAGATAAAAAAAAACAACAAAGTCATAAAAGTAAAAAACTTCATATTAAATTGCTGCTCATAAAAATGTGCTGAAAACAACGAGAAGACACTAAAAACTGAACAAAAATAACATATCTTTGTTGTTGACAATGAACAACATAACTTCACACCTTTGGCCACAAACAAAAGAGAATTTTATATCATATCCTTTTATTACACGCTATTCACTCTAGAGGCTTAAGAAATTAAAAGAATATTCAAAACACAAAGAAATAAAATAAGCAACAGCCTGAAAATACGATAATTAAAAAAGTCAAAAAAAGAAATAGCGGTAATAAAACTAAAGCGTCAGCTGTGCTATTTTTAATAAACAACACAAAGGGCACAGTAAATAGTTATAGGGTTGCCAACATTTGCCTATGTTCTTATTAGCCAAGTGTGTCATAAATAGGCAGCGACTTTGTGAGTCTTTAACACTTGCGCGCATATGTCGCAATTCACAGTATATGGGGTTACTTTTTAATAACAAAAGATAATTAAAGTTGTTAATTATTTGACAAAAAGCTTAATACCAAAATCAAATTAAATTTTCAATTCAAATTGTTAACTTTTCGGTTAACAATTATGATGTACATACATAGTAGTAAC
The DNA here is from genome assembly GCA_949775025.1 of Tricholauxania praeusta. Lineage (NCBI taxonomy): Eukaryota > Metazoa > Arthropoda > Insecta > Diptera > Lauxaniidae > Tricholauxania > Tricholauxania praeusta. Next base: position 159,534,531 of record OX459029.1, read on the forward strand.
TGAACTAAAATTTTTCGAAATTAATTTTTTGTGCTCAAAATTTTTAATTAAAAACTTATTTAATTTTTCAACTAAAATTCCAAATTTAATTAAATATATGCATATGCTTACTAAGTTTTGTGCTACTCTGCTGTTGCATATTGTGTGTCCGCAACAAATCAACATCATTAAAATGAAATTACAATTTCAAAATCAAATATTGTTAGCCCTTTTTTTTCTGTGCTATTATACTTCCTCAATCTGCTGCCATTTTGTGTTTAATCCAATTAGTACGTTAAATAAATTAATTCAGTAGCAATTGTTTGCATTTTATATTTAATTAAATTATTTACAGCGTTAAAGTTTTGTTTTTGATATTTGAGAAATTTTTTGGTGGTCACATTGGCAATATTTTGTTGAAACATAACAAAGCCGCACACAAAAAATGTTTGCATTAAGAATCGATAATGATTATAAATTTATGAAATATTTCATGTAAGCAAAGTAAAATGAACAAACTTAACACTTGCAAAGAAGACAACACAAAAAATTCGAAAATTGGATTCGATTCTGGCGATTCTTGTGACCAACAGATTGTATGGGAGGTATGAGTCTATCGTGAAAACCCTTCGCTTTACTAATAAATGCTAGAGAAAAATTATATAGACATTTCCACGAAAATGGAAGTTTTTGTCACGTGCGACACCTTGGTTTTTTGCAATTATCTTGAAATCGAAAAATTGCCCAAATTCAACCTTGTCACCAATTATAAAGCTAATTAGGAGCTATAAGTTAAACCTATTGTCAAAATAAAAATCCGTTTTATTTTGACTTTTATTTTACTTTAAATGTGTTCGAACGGGACTCATGGAAATGCCTATATGGATTTTATGTATCAGCTGTGATAGAGGTATTAATAAATTTTGTTACAAAAAAGTCAAATAGTATACTAACTATTTCGCGTGGTACTTTTTCATACGCGAGTAAATGTATTTATTTTTCAATTCTTGTTAGACCAATATGTAAATTTGCAAATTTTATGCAAATAACTTTGTTTGGCTAACATTCAAGTACTTGTTATTCAACAACAACTAATAATAATTTTTGTAAAAATTTAGTTTTTTTTGTTGATTTGCCAAATTGAATATTTATCCATTAAAATTATGCATGCCAGATTATTAAAATTTCATTAGTTTTAAAATATTTATGCACTTAAATAATATGAATGTTTTGGTGTATGCAGAAAATTAAACTATGTAAATTTTATAGTAAAATGAAATTCAAAAAGGTGGTGCAAAACGTTTGTCGATATTCAAAATAAGTAATATTTTGCCTGTTGTTATAAATTTTTGTTTTTCTCTTCTTTTTTTTGTAACTTCTGTTACACTTTAATTTCAATATATTCCCTACATAATATACAATTCGATTAATCAAATATAAATAATTCAACATGCAAAAAAAAGAAAACATTCGAATTTGTATGCACGAGTTATGGCATTTTTGATTAATTAAGGGATTTGGGGAATTTATCAGTACAAGCGGTGTAGAGTAAGTAGAAATAATAAATAAAAATACCAGAAAAGATAAATGTTTTTTTTTTTTTTTGGCAATATTTACTTATGCAATGAATATTAAAACCACATGAATACAAAATGAGAAGAAATAAAAATAGCAATGATGTTACAAATAACAACTAGAATTGTCCGTGCGTTATGAGAAGGTGCCAGAGAAAGAGGTGGTCAAAATTTGTACAGTTTTTAGTGCTATTTTTGTAAAATTATTTTTTAGCTGATAGTCGTACAAATTCGTACATCCAAACTATAATGAAAAGTTGTAGTTTATAGCTTTCAGTGAAAAAAATTCGTTTACAGAAAGGCAAGAATAATAAGTTACTATTAAAGTTTGAAAAATATTTAAATTTTTTATTAATAAATATAAGACAGTATTTCTTAAGAGGAAGATTTTTGTGGCAATTAAGTTTAATAGTCCTATTACCGTAGGCGAGTCGCCTGAAAAATTAAGCGACTCGCCGAAATTGAAATTTGCGAGTCGCTCTGTTGTTTCGCCTCAAACGTCAAAATTGCGCGAATGTCAAAAATGTTGATATTACTGTTAGCGAGTCGTCTAACTTTCGTTCGCCAGAAATGTCAAAATCAGGCGAGTAACATTTTTGTGTGATAAAAATTTGGCATTTTTTTAAAAATTTTACAAAAAATCAAGAAACTGACAATTATGTCGGAAGGCTCATAGAAATGCTTGATAAATCAATTTGATTTAAGCATTTGAAACATTTGAAGTTAATAAATAGCCTGAAAAAATCAATGGACAGGTCTTCCGGAAAATGCTTAAGTTTTTGGAGGAAAAGTTTTGGGTCGAGCAAGAAGAAAAACAAAGAATTGTGGGACACGTTAGCAATTTAATTGAATTCGTTAGGACCATTAACGCGTGATTGGAATAAGTTTAACAATGAACTTAATGTTACATCCAAATTGAAAACGAGTCAACACATCAATTGACAAGTACTGTATGTCCGTTCACACCGCCTAATGCGAAAGTTTCAAAATCGAAGGAACTGATAAACTGCGTTATGATGTGAAATAAGCATTCCATTAAACAAATCTTGAGAAGGAATTTTTTGATGATTTTTTCTGTAAATATTTGAATAAATTTTCGAGTGAGCTCGGGCTCCGCCTTAGCATTTTTGAATATTGCTCTCCTCAACATCACATTCGTCCTTAAAAAAATAACTTCGCATTGTTAATCCAAACTTTCACTAATAAAAATTAGAAGTTGAATATTTCTGAAACTTAAAATTTGAAGTTTCTTAGGCGTAAATTTCTGTTTTGTAATTTGGCAGCACTGTTTTGAAGGTGAACTTGTACATTCGTCAATCATAATACCGAGACATATGCGAGTCGCCAAGTAAGGCGAAACGCCATTTTCAGGCGACTCGCGAATGGTAATAGGGCTATAGAGTTGTTCTTGTTGCTCTCCTGAAAAGCGACAAAAATTAATTACTTATTCAGAGTCCTTACCGATATATGGTTTCATAGATATTTGACCACTTTAACTACTATACTGTTCTTAGAATTCCTATGCCAATACATGTTTTAAATTCAAATTACCTAAGCTTCATACTGCAAAAAATTTCAGCAAATTCGATAAAAAAGTGAAAATTCAAAGAGACAGAAATCGATGTCCTGAGGTACAATTTTTTTCCTTCAGGAGGAGTATTATATGTATCTGATTTAGACTTCTAAAACAGCGAAAATCACACCACTTCTTATGCAAACAAAATTATATTTTTTGCATCATTTTCAAAGTGCTGTTCGACTCATTTAGTTTTTATTTTTTGCTTGGCCAATCCAATGAAAACGAAAAGTTTTTCGTGCTCTTTAGCTTCTTATTTGAATTGAATTTCGATAAAATGCTGAAGGAAAGCAGGCCAAAATCTAACAAAAAATGTTGATACCCACTTTTGATTTAAGTGCTGATACACAAATTTGTGCTAGTAAAATTTCCATCTCTATTTCACTGGTTCCGCTAAAACAACACTTATCAGCTCCGAGAACTCAAAACATTTGTAAATGTCAAATGTTGTTAAAATAATTTTTAAAAGTATCAAAAATCTTGATTGTAGGTGGGGTTAAAAATACAAAGCCATATCGCTAGTTATGATGTCGTTGCGTGTAGTATAAACAGAGCTGTCATAAAAACTGACAGCAACAACCCTACTGACGACAAGCATGCTGACAACTGTTGACCACCATAAATTGAGGAAATTTGAGACAGTTTATACGATAAATAAATGGGAAACTTCACCTGCTTTAAATAAGAAATTAAGAAATAAAGTAAACTAAGGCGGTATATCTGAATGACTTCATTATTTTTTCTCTTTTTTAATAAATTTTGCGGGGTAACAGCCCATACACAATTTTGTCTCTGACTTTGCTATTTTGGATTCAACATAATTTTTATTGAAACGAATAGTCAAATTATATTCAGCCACAATCGCTTTGTAAAAAGATTGAAGTTTTATTGATAGTGATAAAAAATTAAACCAATTATGCACCCGAAATTATAAACAATCAAAAACACTGTTCTCAAACCAGGATGCCTTCCCACTTGTACCAATTTAATATACAACAGCTAATAATCAAGCGATAGATCTAATTTCTACAAACTGTCAACGCTGAATTTTTATAAGCAAAATAAAAAAAAAGGAAAATTAAAAATAAAGATAATTCTAAGATGAAAACCATTTGATAGTCGAATGAAACCCGCTTCATTCAGATGTCAAATAACAAACAAACAAAGACATTTATTGCCACAATCAGCAACAGTGCAGCAAAAGTGCAGCAGCAACAAGATCAGTAGGCAGAGCTTAGTGGAATACTTCGATAAAAATTCGAGAGATTCAAGCTACGATTAGACTGAAGCTAAACGAGCTGTCTACAATTTGAACGGTTAACAAAGTGAATGATAAACACGCGATCGATCAGGTCAGGTTGATATATACCAGTATCTCTACTCCTTGATGATTGTTGGTTGGTTACCAAGAAACGCAATACAAATGGATATAAAAATTGAAATAAAAATAAAAACAAAACGAAATATTTACTATACAGCAACGTCAGGTAAACTGGCTGGCTGGTTGGTTGTCATTGTCAATTCGCTGGCTTTGTTTTTTTTTTTTTTCAGCCTGAGCTAATTAAATCGTATTGCAACTGTTTGTTTGTAGTTACTGCAACACTGCTCATAAATCGTCATGAGCGAGCCAGAAAGACAAAGGTTATGGCAAAGTTGCCTGATCGGTTACTGAGTGTTTTCAGATTACATGAACAGTTAATGATGGCAATGCAGATCGATAAGATCTGTTGACATATGATTAAGTTTAGGTTTTGTGTACAGTCATAAATTTGCGGAAAAATTTAAATTTGCAGACATGAAAAACTGACTGGTTCTGTTTATAACAGAGTTCGAAAATATTCATGTATGAGCACTCAAAATGTCGCATTCATGATGCTATTCATGTATGAACTTTCTTAAAAATTTTTTCATTCGCCCATGAGCATGAATGCAAGATTGAAACGCGTTCTTTATTACACCGCAATCATATGTATGTTTCTGTTTCTTTCAACAACGAGTGGCATTCCTAAAAGATAGAATGCAAGCTAACAATTTTTCAATCTATCATAAATGAATATGGACGATGAGAGAAAGCGCGATAAGCGATCGTACATGTACAAATTTTCTGTCACTCACAGATTGTATCAAAAAAGTTTGTGATATTCGCGTGGAACATTTTGGGAAGTTTTTAAAAATATAGGGAAAGATCGAAAATTGTTTTTTGACATAATTTAGAGTAGCTACGTATCCTGGAAAGGACCGTTTCTGACCAATTTTCGGAATTTTTTTTTTTTTGCTAAAATCGATAGCAAATGGTCGAAAATGAATTTTAGACATCACTTAGGGTGGCTAGGGACCCCGGAAGGGACGGTTTTTGACCGATTCTCGGGATAGCTTGAAAATGGATTTTGGACATCACTCAGGGTGGCTCCGGACCCTGAAAAGGACCGTTTTTAATCCACTTTCGGAAATTTTTATTTTGTAATTAATGGGGAAAGGTCGAAAATGAATTTTGGACATCATTCCGGACCCTGGAAGGGACCGTTTTTTACCATTTCGTTTCTTTTCAAATTCCGGAGCCACTTTAAGTGACAGCCAAAAGTAATTTTTGACCTTTCATAATCGATTGAGGCAAAAAAAAAATTTTAGGGTGGATCAAAATAATTTTTTTTTTTGTTCCAATCTATAAACAAAGCTCGAAAATGGCTATTTTCGACATAGATGACACACCCTCTTTTCGAAATAGTTTTTGTCCGGAACTTTTTCAAACCATTTCTTGTATTTGTGTAAAACTTGATTGCATTACCATAAACAATAATTTTTAGTTATTTGATAGCAACCACTCCTTACTATCAATAAACCAATAACTCCTATTTTTTGGCTAATGGTAGTCTGAAATATTTCTTGTATTTGAATTGCGTCATATAATTCTGTCAACATGGGCATTTCAAATTTTTGTTGGTGCCCGTACCAAGTTTGATTAAATTTTCTCTAGTTGTGCTATGCGCATAGCCTTAAATTTTGTATTAAAAACATTCGTTTCTATTTCTCTCTTTGGAGTTTTGAATTTAAATTTTTGTTTGTTTAAAATACTATCACAAATATTGTTGCCTTAACTAGGACACTTTCTATAGCATGAATATTTAAATTCATGTCGTTTTTCCTTGCTATCGACCTCATTAAATTTCTCATTGGCAATAAATTTTTCAAATTCCGGAGCCACTTTAAGTGACAGCCAAAAGTAATTTTTGACCTTTCATAATCGATTGAGGCAAAAAAAAAATTTTAGGGTGGATCAAAATAATTTTTTTTTTTGTTCCAATCTATAAACAAAGCTCGAAAATGGCTATTTTCGACATAGATGACACACCCTCTTTTCGAAATAGTTTTTGTCCGGAACTTTTTCAAACCATTTCTTGTATTTGTGTAAAACTTGATTGCATTACCATAAACAATAATTTTTAGTTATTTGATAGCAACCACTCCTTACTATCAATAAACCAATAACTCCTATTTTTTGGCTAATGGTAGTCTGAAATATTTCTTGTATTTGAATTGCGTCATATAATTCTGTCAACATGGGCATTTCAAATTTTTGTTGGTGCCCGTACCAAGTTTGATTAAATTTTCTCTAGTTGTGCTATGCGCATAGCCTTAAATTTTGTATTAAAAACATTCGTTTCTATTTCTCTCTTTGGAGTTTTGAATTTAAATTTTTGTTTGTTTAAAATACTATCACAAATATTGTTGCCTTAACTAGGACACTTTCTATAGCATGAATATTTAAATTCATGTCGTTTTTCCTTGCTATCGACCTCATTAAATTTCTCATTGGCAATAAATTTTTCAAATTCCGGAGCCACTTTAAGTGACAGCCAAAAGTAATTTTTGACCTTTCATAATCGATTGAGGCAAAAAAAAAATTTTAGGGTGGATCAAAATAATTTTTTTTTTTGTTCCAATCTATAAACAAAGCTCGAAAATGGCTATTTTCGACATAGATGACACACCCTCTTTTCGAAATAGTTTTTGTCCGGAACTTTTTCAAACCATTTCTTGTATTTGTGTAAAACTTGATTGCATTACCATAAACAATAATTTTTAGTTATTTGATAGCAACCACTCCTTACTATCAATAAACCAATAACTCCTATTTTTTGGCTAATGGTAGTCTGAAATATTTCTTGTATTTGAATTGCGTCATATAATTCTGTCAACATGGGCATTTCAAATTTTTGTTGGTGCCCGTACCAAGTTTGATTAAATTTTCTCTAGTTGTGCTATGCGCATAGCCTTAAATTTTGTATTAAAAACATTCGTTTCTATTTCTCTCTTTGGAGTTTTGAATTTAAATTTTTGTTTGTTTAAAATACTATCACAAATATTGTTGCCTTAACTAGGACACTTTCTATAGCATGAATATTTAAATTCATGTCGTTTTTCCTTGCTATCGACCTCATTAAATTTCTCATTGGCAATAAATGTCACAATATTTAACTTTAACTGCCGCCGCTATTACTTCCCATTGAATAACCACCATCTTAGTCAGCGCTTGTTCCCACATTAAAAACCACTTTGCAATGCTGTAAAAGCATTAAATCCATTTTAATCCTTTAAAATGCCTGCTGCACTTAATATGTAGCTATGTATTTGGCTCTGGCAGCGACGACGCAATGGTGCACTCACTTGAAAATAATTAAAATCCTTTACAACTTAATAGTTGTTGTTTGTTGACTACTGTCGATATCTGCAGTAGATAATCAAATCGGCTGCTACCCTCACGATTGGAAAACAATTTTATATGCCAAATGTAATTTTAATATAAAATCGAAAACCGAAAGACGCGACAATCTACACGCAAACTCAGCGCACATGCGCATGCGCAACGCTTACAATTGTTAAGACAATGCGTGCTTATCGCATGCTACTTATCTACATGCTCATACATACATACGTGTGTGTACGCATGGAAGCGATGACGACTCTCAACTTTGTATTGCCAACAACTTAATCTAAAGCAATACGCGCAGCAGCGTGGACGCTTGAGTTATGCATTGTCGACGCACAAAGTGACACAAGTCATAAATTCCTTTTGTGTCCTTTGTTTTTGCTTAGTAGTCTTGGATCACTTGGCAATGAAATTTAATACTTCATGTTACTGAATGTGGCAGCATAAGGACTACGAACTGTGGTTGTACACAATCACTCAGTCAAATGTTTATCAATTGGTAACGATCAATTTGGGTGCACTGTTTGAAAAATATTTTTGTAGCTGTTTTTATTTATTCAATTTTTATTTTCTGAACTAGTGGAAATAAGTTACATAGAGTGGCGCCAGTTGAAATTTTTCGTAGAAATTTCATAAATTAATGAAAATATCTAGGTAACCGGATGTAAAAATGCAGAATATGTCTTCAAAAAAATCTGTTATGGTAGTTTTACCATTAAAAGCATAGGGGGGCAAAATTTTGGAAGCAGGAGCTAGTTACAACAAAAGTAACAACAACTACAACAAATTTTGGAAGCAGGAGCTAGTTACAACAAAAAAAAACAACAACTACAACATTAGAGAAAAAACTCCACCGTTAATTCGATCTCGAAACCAAAAGCCTGTTCCAAGAATCAAGCAATAACAATATGAGTATACAAATAAAAGTATACTGATCAAACGAAACGAAAAAAGCTGTCCTCAAAGTGCGCATTGTTGTTTCCTTGGTAGTCGTTACAGTTTCTTTGTTTTTTTCGGAACAATAACAATAATAGACACGACGTGTTGCCCACCTATGATTTAAAAGAAGTGAGTGTGGACTGTTTTTATGAATTTTTTAACATAAAAATTGATCGATTGAATAAATATGAAAAATGTTTCAATGGAAATTTAGAGAAAAAAGAAAAAATAGAACAAGTAGACATTTAAACCTAAACTTCATGTCTTTAGATCAGTGGTGGGCATGAAAATATAACAAAGGGGCTAAGCAACAACATCAAGCAACAACCAACAAAATTTTAAAGTTTTTTTGTTGTCACTTCCAAATTCGCCAACAGCACAAAAAAAGCCAAATTGCACTACAAACAAAAACTATTGCTACATTCGTCAAGACACAATGAGGCGACGTCGCTTATGCCTTTGTTTTTTGTTTTTGCTTTCATTTGAATCCAAGTTAACGCTGTACCTCAATAGCGTCAAATAACGGTGCGGGCAATGAGGGCGGATAGGGACACTACGTGCTTACCACTGCTTTAGATCATACAACTTCAGAAAAAACTTCAGAGCTTTCGAACTTTTAATTTTCATTGCAATGTCATGCAATAATTTATCATCCACGGATTTGTCAAAAATTACAAATGTCTTGATATGCACCAAAAATAATTGTCTTGGTATAACAAAGGCATTGCCAGTCACTTACTGGCTATAAAGTGACTTCAGAATGCAAAGAACTTCGTTAAAGAAAGTGACAGTTGACGCACTCATTAAGAACTTTCAAGTTCAATTTTAAACAAGTCATTTAATTGATATTCCCAGCCAGCCGCATCAGTTTAGTAGAAGTTCTAGATGAGTAGATCATCAGATATTTGGAAGCACTACTTCATTCAAAAAGATTGGCAATTGTAGAAAAAAAAACATTTTATAAAGTGAGATCCTTTTTATGGCTCATAACCAATGGTGGGCACTAACATGAATGCACATTTTGTTTCCATGTAGTAAAAGCCGATAGCCCTGGCAGCTAGTGCTCTCTTAGTTATAATTTTTAAATTGTAATTAATATAAATAAATAAATAAATAATGTTTCCATGTAGTGGTACAACAACCATATGAAGTTCTACTCCGCTGAAGTAGAATTGAATCGTTGTTGTGCGCTCAAATTTGTATACGTATACACAAATGCTCTCCCGTTACTCTCAATTACGCTCTCGTTAGAACTTGCAGAAGAACTTGTGCCCACCTATGCTCATAACCATAATTTACTTCGGAAATACTAGTAACACTGAGAAAACAATTTTTTGAACATAAAAAATGTATAAATGATTTTGAGCAATCAAATATTTATTTGGGTCTAGCATATTGTATTTGGATCAAATAGTGGTGTGCGTTGGTTGAAACATGTTAATTTTGACTCAATCAAATCAAATAACTTCTGATCGACCTTTTAAAGAAACAAAATAAAATTTTACAAAGCTAATCGAAAAATTTGTTGTAAGTATTTAAGTACGCAATTTGACAAATTAAATCTACGAGAACAAAATTGAAAACAACTGGAGAGCATAAATGCAATAACTAAATTGACTATATTTTTTAAGAACTAGACACAAATTAGCGAAAGATTTCTTCAAACAAAAAGTATTCTATTCTTTAATTTTCCTTTATGTGCCACTAGTGCTTTACATAAAAGTATTTATTGCTGCTATAAAAACCGAGTAGGATGCATTATCTAATTACTTGTTGATAAATGTGCGTGTGCCAGGAATGCATATTTTTTCTTACCATTTGAGAAAATGAAAGCTAAGTGGTAAAATAAAAACAAGGAAAAAACCTTCAGCTAAAACAAGGCCCGCACATGACTGCAGCAAACCACATTCCTAAGAAAATCCAAGGACTGTTATAGCACTCCTTGAAATTTAAGTTTCGCGTTGCGTATACTTGATGGTAGTGGGTTAAAAACTTATTCAAAATTTATGTATTTAGTATTTGTAGCAGTAAAAGAAACTGGTTTTTGTTTTTGTTTTTGCTACTTGCATTTGCATATTGTCCTTGTGCGCATTTACGTTGTATGCAACGTTTACAAGATAAGTAAAAATATAATAAAAAAAAACGTTGCATACTTTAAGTAAGCTTAGCATAGAATTTTCTACTTTCTTGATATACGTTTTAGCGTAAGCTTTTTTCAACATCCTGCGCATCCTTTCGCTTTCTTTAATGCGACACACAAGTTTTACTTGACGTGTGACGCTATAACAATATAACAAAAACTAAATAAAGACAGCAACTCTTTGAAAATATTGTACATATAACAACAGTCAAATGTAAGAGTGTGTGGGTTGTCAATGCAATACAAAAAGATTGTTTCTTTCTTGTAAGACAAGCAGAAATGAGAATATGACTTGAAATATGAAATTCTTTGTATTTTGTTTTTCATAAAGGATATGGAAAAAAGAAATTCTAATCCACAAAAAACAGCAGAAATTTAAATATAAATAAATGTAGAGTTATTAATCTTTGCAGCAGGGTAGGCAATAGTTGTCAAAGATTGTAAGCAAATATGAAAAATTCGTAAGACTTTGATTTAGTTTTTGTGAGTTATATTGCCCATGTTCTTCAACTATATAATTTTTAGTGGTTTTAAAAAAATTATAATTGCTAAAATAAACAAAATTTTAGCAAAACATGAAGAAAATATGTATAGCATCAAATATTTTAATAATCCTGTAAATGAGATTTTTTTGAAGTAAACTTTTAGATTTAATTAGTTAGTTTTCTCTTTAAGAAATTCGGTCTTTTCGGGTAAAATAGGTATTCAAACAAACTGTCACAGACAAATTCTCTTACTATTTCAAAATAAAATTGCTTTTAGTCTTAAAATTATTCCATAAAAAATTCTAACATAAATAAAAAGTTTTTAATTTTTTTGGTACATTTCTCTTTTGTGAAAATATCAACCTATTTTCATAAAAAAATTTTCAAAAGTCTTAAAACAATGAATAAAAAAATTTAATAGTTTAATATGGCATAAAAAAAGAAAGCCTTGGTAATGCTTTAAATACGAAATTAATAAAAAAAAATTATAAAAATGTCATGACATTTTTCATTTAAAATTGAAGTCGAAGAATTGTTGTAAGCTAACAAGAAAGCTTTGCTAAACTTAAGAATATTTTTTATCGCGCTTAATGAAATTTTTTTGAAAATTGGCTCATTTTTAAAAAAAATTCGACAAATGTTTTTTCGGTAATTTTTTATAAAAATCCAAAAAACAAATGTACCCTTTTTAAAATATCATGCAATTTTTCATATAAAGTTTGGATAAAAGAATTCATATCGACCAATTTTTCTTAAGAACTTTTATATCGGTTTTAAAATCTCATGCAATTTTCCAACCAAAGTCTAGATATAAGAAATTATCTCATGCGATTTTTTTATAAGAAATTGAGAAAAATATTGGTTTTAAACATTAAATTCGTTTTTTATACTAAAACAACTAAAGCATTGTGTTTGTGACAGTTTTATAAGCATTTTGGATGCAAATCCGCACATGTTATTTTAAGTCATTTTTATAAAACACTCAGAAAAATTTATCAAAACTTTTTACTTAAATTTCGGTCCATTTATTCGAGAACAAAAAATACTTCGAAAATCATTTTTTGAATTAAATTAAGAATCCATTTGGTTGATTTTCACGGAAATACCTTGAATTAAAAATGTGTTCTAGTAAAATTGTTTCAAAGTTCAGATAGACTCTTTGTATGAGAAATAACTTAAGTTTTAAGAAGAAATATCTAAGTTTTTTGAAATTTGATTTTCAAAAACTAAAAAAAAATTTCTCTAACTCAATACAGCTCACTTTGAAAAAAATAGTAAGAAGACCTGAGTGCAGCAAACGAGAACTAGTCCGATATTTCAGTGTTCTCAGTACACCGCGCTCCACATCTGATTTTAAGAGCATACAAAATTTAAATGATGATAAGATTTTATCTTTTTCCTCACAAAATAGCCCACTGTACATCTTCGGTATTTACCGTTAGTGTAAGTACAACGCTAAAGCTGTGTACTTACTTATGTATGTACTATGTTTGTTTATTTGCTCGTCTTCAGGCAATGCAGATTTTTGCTTTGTAGCACATTTTCCATGCTGCTGCATTTTCTTTTTTAGCTTTCTTTTTACCGCTTGCATATTTTGGCAACAACTTCCGGCCGCAACATAGCAACGTTACTAACGGTGTATTTGTCTGCGCGCGCTAACGGAAATATAAATTGAAATTTATGCACAGCGGTACTTGTTTATACCGTAAACAATGCTGCTGCTGCTGCTACAAACTACCGCTATTGCTGCTAAGATGCTGTGCTTGCGCATTTGTGGCGCAACCAAAATTGTGCGCTCCATTTTACGGAAACCGAAAAATACATTTTAATACCTTTTTCGCAAGAATCATCATTGTAAAGTATGGCATTTTCGTTGGGTAGTATTTCCAACAGTTGCATTTATTTAATATATTTTTCTGTTCTGGCTTAAAACAGGAAATAAGTTGCTGGGTTTTTTTTTGCTACGATACCATGCCGCACATAATTTTTATTATGCTAAGGCTACTTGAGTCTTATTTGAGGTTTCCGTACGTAATATTAATGGAAAATTTGTGAGCCGTTGCAAATGTTTGCGCTGTTTAGAAATTAAAAACTTTATATAAAAAAAACTGCAATGGTTACTTTCGAAAATTGTTGAAAAATAGAAGGCGTTATGGTCTTAAGTTGATATTTTAAAAAAAGGTAGCTAATTTGTTAATAATTAACATATCAAAAAATTTATCAAATCAAAGAGTACGAATTTTGAGATTAAAGGTCGAAACTGTGATACTGTTTTCTAAGCCTTAAAAATTTTGAATTTTGTTAAAAAATCTGTGGATTGTTTCACTAAAAAATCTGAGCTTTGATTTATTTTGGCCGGAAAGTTAAAACCTGCGTTCGTCGCTGCACTAAGGTCATAGATTTTAAGGAATATGAAGTGCAAAGTATCGACGGAAATTAATTTTTGTAATAAATGATCGACAATTATACTGACTATAGACCATTTTCATGAACTAAGCACCCCTTTTAAATTAAAACTGCAACATAAATGTCATGCCAACAAAAAAAAAAAAAAAAGTTGATGCAATGGTTGGCTCTGCGTAAACCAACTTTTTGGTTGGCTGATTGTTTGGCTTGCTACAACTTACAACTGTTGTTGCTGCTGCTATTGCTGGTGGTGTTTCTTGCAACGCCCTGCTGCTGACATGCTAATAAGTCAGTTAATGCTTTAGGCCACAAACAGCGTGCACAAAAACAAAAGAAGTTCTTCATTTTCACAAAAACTACACCTGTCGACAGGCGTGCTGTTGTTGCCGCCGCTGCAGTATTGTTGCACTGCTGCCATGTTGATAGCAACTTAAATTTAGAATGAAGTGCATGTTGGCACGCAATTTGTTCTATAGTTGTTGTTCCATGCATGAATGCATTCAATTCAATTGAAGAGGGAACAATTTCGTTTTGTTTTTGCATACATTTTACATTTCCCTGTAACTTTATTCGCCATTTTTTACATTTAATTCATGCTATTTCAAGCTGCGTTTTGTTGTATTTTCTACTGCAACACCCACTTCCTGTTTATGTTAATGTTGGCGCTTCTTTTGTTGCACAAAAAAAAAGTGAATTCTTTCTCTTTCACGCTTAAATTTGCACATTGTTGCCAACATTACAGAGAAACAAAAACAAAAAAAAGTTTTCGAAAAAATAAATAAAAAGTTCTGTTGTTTTTATTTGCCGAAAGATAAACAATTTGTAGGCGGTGTTGCATACTTTTCAACAGCAATAATTCTGTAAACAGCACTTTATGTTGTTGTTAGTCATGTAAAACAAATTTGCAAATGGCTAATTGTTGTTGCTTTTGTTTTTAGTATCAGAACAAACAGAAAACGCAATTTCGTTTATATTTATTTGAACTTGTGATATAAAGGTCATTTGAAGTTCAATGGAAAAAATTAAAATAAATATTAAATGAAATACATTGATTTTTTTTTGAATTTAACGATTTTGTTTATATATATATCACGAGACTTAAAAATGTCATGTGATAAATGCCATATTAAAAAGAAAATTCAATACTCTAGTAATAGTTGAAACTTTTATGTTTAAACTGCTACTGTTTAAACTGTAAGTTTTGAAATCAAATGGATTTCGACAGGATTGCATTAGTGGGCGTGGCATCTCCCATACATGCAAAAAATGTCAAATGCTGTATTTGGTGTGCTATGGGAGTATTTTTGAAATATTTGGTATGGAGATGTCGGTTACTATAAGCTTTAAATGAAGTTTGACAAAATTGCATCAGTGGGCGTGGCACCTCCAAAACAAGCAAATAACGATGAATGTTAACTGTAAAATTAAGTGTACTATATGAGTGATCTTAATAAAATTTTGTATGCTATAAGCTTTTCTATTAAATCGAATTTAATGGGACTGCATCAGTAGGCGTGGCACCTCCCATGTTGACAAAAAATTGTAAACGTGACATTTGTTGATTTTCTTAAATATTCTTTGACTATTTTTTCTAACCTTTTTCAACTCAATTGAATTTATCAAGATTTTTCAAATTGCCTTTTTCAACCTGTTTCAATTTTCTTTTTAAAACTGCTATTTTTTTTGAGTTTTCAACCTCTTTTAACTTGTTTCAACATTTTTTATATTTAATCGATGTTATCAACCATTTCAGTGTTTCAACCAACTTTTTTCAACCTCTTCCAGTTTTTCTGTAATTTTTCATCCGTATTCGACTTTTTTCGTCATTTTCCATATTTTATCGAATTTTAGGCTTTTCAACTGTTTCAACATTATATTCAACTTCTTTCAACTTTTTTGATTTTTTTCGGCTTTTCCACCTTGTTCACTATTTTTTTTAAATATTTCTGATTATTCAACTTATTTCAATATTTTTCATATTTTTTCGACTTTCAACCGTTTCAACTTTCTTCATTAGCGATTTTAAACTATTTCAACTGCTTTCAACTTTTTTCGAGTTTTTCAACCTCTTTCAACTTTTTTCAACATTTTTCATATTTTATCGATGTCATCAGCCATTTTCTACTATTTCACCTTCTTTCGACTTTTGTCAACCTCTTTCAATTTTTTTCGACTTTTTTAACCGTATTCAACTATTTTCGTCATTTTCCATGTTTAATTCAGCCTTTTTCACCTGTTTCAACCTCTCTCAAATTTTTTAACTTTTTCGATATTTTATCAATTTGTTCAAGCTTATTCAATTTATTTCGACGTTTTCAACTTCATTCAATTTTTTTCGAGTTTTTCAATCTCTTTCAACTGTTTCAACAGTTTTCAACCTCTTTCAATTTTTTGCAGCATTTTCCATATTTTTTCGACATTTCAGCATTTTCCCCTGTTTCAAAATTTTTCAACTTCTTTCAATCTTTTCCATATTTTTACGACTTTTCCAATATTTTTCAGCTTTTTCAATCCATTTCAATATTTTCCATACATTTTGACCTCTTTTGACGTTTAACAACATTTTCCATATTTTATCAATCTTTCATCTTTTTAAATATTTTCCATATTTTTCGACTTTTTAAACCTCAAAACGAAAAACCGAACTATGATCGGTCTCCTGGTACTTGTTATAAAAATACAAAGAAATTGAACCAATCATTGAGGTCTTAACATACTTATGAGAAGCTTCCATTTCATACAATTTTTGGCTTCAAAAAAATGTGCAACGAAGATCTTCATTTAGTGTTATGATGCACAAAAATTACAGCCTCTTGTAATAAAAACGTCAAGCAATAAAGTTCCGGTGGAATAAAAACACAATTTGATGAAAGTATCATGCGATAAAAGTATCAATTGCTTAAGATTTCATGAGATAATATAAACTAAATGTGCAGATTCGAACGATAACTAAAAATGTTAATATATTTCTCAATATAAATATTTGTAGCAAAGTTTGTTGATCCCTATTTAAACAGCAAAATAATAATTTCGCACATGAGGATAAAATCATCATGTAAACAAAGCGACATTCCATGTTTGACTTCTTTTCTTCAAAAATATTCGAGTAATTTCAGTTTTGTTGAAAGCGTGGACATACTTTTTTCTGTACTCAAGAACATATTTTTGACCCTGGTAATTGCATCAAGGCAATAAGAACCATTAAACTTTTACTTTTTAGTTATGCGAAAAACGCACTATAAATTTCACAAATTAACGTAGCGAAAAGAGTCGTAAAATAAAACAAAATGAGGCATTTTGTTGGACAGCGTATGTTTGTGCCAATTGCAGCCTGAACCTAAGACAATTAAAAGAGCATTTTTAGTAGAAACTCTATCAAATTGAAAGAAAATAAGTTGAACATTTTTCCTCTTATTTTCACAATTAAAAGCAATTTTATTATGGCAAATGCAGTGAAGCGTTAAGTTGCAGCATTCAGTGCGATGTTGCGCTGCAAATGCTGCGCCGTAAGAAGCCACAACAATACGAAACGTTTAACTTGATTTATTTCGTGCATGTGAAGCACCACATTTCTGTTGTGCTGTTGCTGGCTAATTAATTAATTTAAAACATTTTAAGTACTTGAATTATTGTCAGTAGATGGCGCTGACATGCGATTTTGCGTCCAAAACAATGGCGTCGTTTTTTCTGCTTCTTTTTTGCAACTTTCGTTGTCAAGGTTTTTATAATATAATTACTATTTGTTGTTTTTTGCATGTCAGTGGGCGTGACGTTTTTTGGCTGTCAGCAGTTTGAAAGATTGCTAGCTACAGGTTTTTTTATTTACATTTTTTTACAAAAAAAAAAATTCTTCTAAATCTCAAAACTTTTTTTACAAAATTAACTTGTCAACATATCGTTGCACTTCCTTTCATACGCTGCTTTACCAACATTTGTTCTTAATTAAGACATTAAGATATCATTATTTAAGAATTAAATTTGCCATAAAGTGTCAGCTGAAAAATGTCAAAATATGTCAGAGATTGTTTTGACATTTTGCATTAAATTTATTCTCACAATTCTACCACTTCTTTGTGTAGAAGAAGCCTTTGAAGTTGCTTTGCCAGAGAGCAAGCAAAAGTTTTGCAGTAGCAGAAGGAAGAAAAAAAAAACCTCAATTTGATTTAATTGAGAATTGCAGCACAGCTCAAAAGAAAGGAAAGCAAAGGATTTCAACGCATAGCTGTCATTTTGGTAGACATTTGTAATGAGTTGACATTTTGGCTACTGCCGCTGCACCACATGTTGCATCATCACCATTAGCATAGTGCTGCACTAAAATGCAAATCTGTGCGCATTTGCAATCAACGGCTTCACTTTGAAATTTTTGCCAGACTTCCGCCATAATTAATGTGATTTTCGACATCATAATTAAGCGCGGTAGAATTAAAATGCCGGAGGTTTAAAACGTGGAAGGGCTTTTTTTTTGCCAACAACAACAACTTCGGCAATTTGATTATTCACATGTCAGTCGTTTTTTTTTTTTGTGGCGCATAATTAGTCGTGTCAGCCATGACAGCCGTTTCAAAATATTTTTAGTTCTCTTGTGAAGCGTTTGGTGCATTTGACGTTGCGGTGTTTGCTCTTTTGTTCTTTGAGTTATAGAACTTTCTGCCGATAACTTTTGGTGTTGCAGCAGAAACGAGAATGGGAATTTAATTAATATATTGCATCTCTTTAATGGTTGAAACCTTTGCTGAATTCTCTTGGTGTAATTATATTGTGAAAGATGGGTTTCAGTTAAATAACACATTTTTTTGATTCTAATTTTTATCAATTTTGTTTTGAAAATATCGGTACTGAAAGCATCAATTAAAGTAAGTGTTTAAGCAAAAATATATACAGGTGGTTTCCTAAAAAAAAAGGAAAAAATTTTGCTATTTTTTTGAATTCCGCACATGATATCCTTGGGCTCGGATTTCCTCTTGACGGCCCTGTGTTTTACATATTAGCCTCATTACAATTCCTAAGATTCCATTGTCTTAAAATAAATTTATTTTTTTTTTGTACAATTTTTAATATTTAGTATATATGTAGCTTCTTAGTTTTAAAATTCCTTTGTTTTATTTTTAAATATCTTTGTTTTAAATTCATACTTTTTTGTTTTCTTATCGTATTGCCTTCACTTCGTTTGCAACATCAATCATTGTTAATTTTTTCTTCACTAAGTTCATTTTAACTTTTAGCTCTGTGGTTATACGCAAATCAGATAGGTGGCCTTACAACAGAAACACATCTATAGCATAATATTATTAATAGCTTCAAGAGCTATTTTGAAGAAGACACATTTTTCAATACAAAAAATAAAAAAACCGCAAACACTTTCCCATAGAAAATAGATCTTACTGACATATTGCCTGTGTAAAGAGTTTTTCATAATTTCAAAATTTCTATATTTTTTCGACTGAATTGTGTTGAAGTAAATAAATTGCAGCACTTAGCGGCTAATTTTCTTAAAAATTTTAAAAATGAAAAATTAAAAGCTATAAAAATTGGAAATTAAAAAAAAGTAAACCAAAGCCAACACCGATATATTTTACTTCTTCGTTTATAAATTAAATTTTTAAAAAATCCTGCTTTAAAGTTTTTCTTTACAATGTAAACAAGTGTCTAGCGCATAAATTTTCGTAAGGTATAGTACTAAATCTAGAAAAATAGTAGCAGAAATCATACTTAAGTACAGCTGTTGCTGCATACAATTTGCATAACTCTGCGTTAGGTTGCTGCTTGTGAAATCATTTGAATACCAAATTGAAAGTGCATTTGACTCTTTAATAGCTAAGCAGTCATTGATGCTAAAGATTTAGTTGTTGTTTTAGTAAATGCTTTAATATTGTAAAAGAAAAGAAAATATATAGGGAATAAAGAAGTAGTTGGTTTTTGAATTTTTTTTTAGTTGCGATTTAAAAAATTTTGTTTTATCAATGACAATTTATTATAGAAATATTGTTGTAATACAATTTTTGTCATGTTCGTTTATCTATATAAATAAAATGCTGTTTTCGATGTCCGCATATCACGCAAAAACTGCTTGATCAATTCCAATCAAATTTGTTAGAGGTTATTTCTAAGACGCTTGGTCTCAATATCCAATTAAATTTTAAATAGATTTTTGAAATGTTTGAAAATAAAAGCTGTTTGTTTAAGAAAAAATATTGAAAAAATTATTAAAGTTGTGCTCGAAAATTTGTAAATAAGTTTAGAAGTAACTTAGAGCTAATGGTTTATATATTTCGTACTAATATGTACCATATCATTATAACCTGGTGCGTTAACGCTCTTTTAGATGTTAATAAGATAATGGCAAATTAAATTTTATTGCCCGGTAGTTTTATGTTCATAAGTGACCGAAACAGCTTGGATTATAACTAAATTAAAAACAGGCTACGCGTACAAAGTCGCGGGGATTAGCTAGTTCAAAATATATTGTAAAATTTTACTGAAATATTGAATATAGCTGACTGTCAGTTAATTTTTATCATTTAATGTTATATTAAAATTGCCACAAAAACAAACAACTGAAAATTTCTAAATCGTGTAGTTTCAAGATTACACTAGAATGTTCGTTGGTTTTTGTATAATTCAGCAACGGCTAATATAAAATCAAGTCGGTGTAATTTTGAATCATTTAGCGACTCAAATGCTCAAATAAAGTAAATAATTTTGTTTGGACTTTTTCTGAACTTAAGGTAAAAGTTAACTTATCAAAAAATTAAAAGTTAATTTTCATTGCATTATTAGAGGTCGAATTTGTAGAGAATAAAAATTTATAGAGAATTAAATCAAGTAACAATATCTATTGACTTCTACCGGCATAAAATACATATATGAAACAAGACTTACCTTAATTTATCAACTAAAAAGTACATGACATTTTGACCTTTACTTCAAAATTGGCCAAAGCCCAAATTTTAGTATTTTGTTGTATATAATCTTTCCTTTCTTTATTATTCCACATTGGATAAGAATGTTACCCTCTTTTACTTGACTTAATATTCAAAAGAGAACTCAATATTCCAACACTAATCTGTGGTAATCTTTGCCAAAAATAATTATGACATTACGAAAACATTTAAGCAACATTCAAATAAAATGTTTTCAACCACTTTCCTCCCTTGGCTACCCAAATTTACACAGATTATTTCTTTGACATTCTCATGATTCACCTGATTTTTTTTTCTTTTTTGAAGTATCTTAAGATGCATTGTATATTTTAAGTTCTCGTTATTTCTTGAAAAATGCTCAAAGCGACAACATTTGAAACATCAGCGGTTTGAATACAAAAGCAAAAAAAAAAAATAAGTCAAAATCAAAATAAAACAAGGATCAACATCATTGTTAGCAGCGATGATGGATGGATGTGACGGATGATTTTTCTGTTACCCCGGCTGGTTAGTTGAATGACTGTATGCGCGCAACATGAATGCATGAATATATGATGAATGCCAATCTGTTGAAGCATCAATGTTACTTTAGCTGCCGCGTCATTATCATATGAAATCCACTGAAATCATCAGTGTGCGCGGTACAAAAAGTAGAATCATCATCGTTGGTTGTGATGAGATATCATGTTGCAATTTGACTCAGATTTCAATCGGTATGACTTGAGAGTAGTAGGCTTGTTAACTCAATGCTGACTGATGCTGTTTTAAAATGCGTTGCAACACAGTTACGCAGAAAAATGCTTGAAAGGAAGCAGCAACGACATCTGCAGTGAGTTATGTTTGGAATTTTAAATTAAAATTTGCATTTATTTTGAATTTTGCTGCATTTGGTTGCTTTGCTGCGAATTTCGATAATTTTATGCAGAATTCTGTCAAATACGCAATTGCTTGAAAAGTTGCAAAGATCTTTGTGTATTAATAATTTTCTTTTTCATGCATAAATTTTAACCAACACTGTTGTTTCCTAATGAGCAACAGTTGCTTCTATTCAACAACAAATAATAACGCAAGGAACTACTTTTACATTTCCCCATCAAATCCATTGCCAACCATTGAAAATAAAAATAATGCGAACATGTCCCGCGAGACACGCGCTCCACTTTGTTAGAAATTTTTCTACGCTTTATGCCAATTAATGCTGCTAATGTTAGCGCAGCATTTTTTTTTGTTGCTCCATGCTGTTGCTTTCGCGTTAATCTGTTGCTGTAGCAAAAATTTGCATCCAGCATTCAAAACGTCATCAGGGCGCATAATTCACAATGAGTGATTCTTAAATCGTCCATTAAGTGCGACATAATTAGACGTGCAAGATGTGGCGTGCTAATGAAAGCCATGGCTAAAATAGAAGTACAGAGTGTGCCAAATTGAATTGAATTGTTAAAAGAAAAAAGTCGAAATGACGAAAGCGGTATTTTGAGAACTCGAAAAAAATTATTGAAAACAGTTGACGCATTCAAAAAATGTCTAGGAAAATCCTTGAAATAATCTAAATGACATTTTTCAACATTGTCTACATAGTTAACCGAAGGGAAGAATAAGTATGTATACTGTTTTCTTTCGATACTTTTACTGACTTTTTATTGCTTTAATAATCGATACTTTTTCAAGCCAATTTATATTAACGTCTCTTAAGAACTTATTTATGCTGTTATAAAGTTCTCAATACTTTCTTACTTTGATATAACTTTCGGAAGCTTTTGCTTAACAAAACAAAACTTTTATAAACTTTTTGATACTTTTCGATGCTACTTGATATTTTCTACTTTAATCAAAATTGCGATTTAATGGAAAATTTTTTGAAATTTTTTTTTAATGTTATCGGCAATTATTTACTTTCCAATTATCGATTTTCGATTACATTTTCTTTTTATTAATGAGTGCTTTTCGATGCTTTTTCAATACTTTTTGATGCGATATCATTTTTTTGACACTCAATAATTCTTTGAAAATTTTAGATACTTTGCAATACAATTTGATGCTTTTCAATTTTACGATACTTTTATTGAAATTTTATTATATTTGAACTTTATTCGACTTTTCTTAACTTTGATAGACGGCTGAAAGTTTTAGAAGCTTATTCTTTAACTTTCCGATGTTCTTTGATGCTTTTTGGTACTTTCGGTTACTGACGCTTTTCAACTATTCAAAACTTTGAATGATTTTTTAGAAGAGTTTGTAAATCTTAAGAACTTTTCAATGCTGCATGACGTTCTTGAAGCTTTTCAACTTTTAGATAACTTCATCGATTTCTTATTATATTTTTGCTTAGTTTTGATTTTTCCAGATTTTAAGAAACTTTTTGATGCTCTTCAAAGCTTTCTGATGCTAATTCGTTTATTCGACTCTTATGAATTTGGAATAGGCTACTAACTCATGTGGATTTTTGTTCTCTTTAATTTGCTTATTTAATTAATTAAAATTATCTAGCTTTGACTGTTTCTCTTCTCTAACTTTATCGTACTTATTATCGGCTTGTTTACTATTACGTTATTGTTTTTCTTACTGCTCTGACGCTGTTTTGCTACTTTCTTATTGTTAAGTTTATTCTGCGGCTTTGACCTGGCTTTTTTGTGTGCTTACTTAATAACATTTAGCTTTATATGTTAATTAACCAAAGTTTTAATAATAAAAACGCATATGTATAAAAGTAACCTTTGCTTTCTTAGGGCAACTTTTGACTGCTGCTTTCGAGCAGAAGAAGTTATAACATAAAAATGTTATTAGAAAACTTCAAGGATATGAGACCGAATTTTGAATGGAAATAAGCAATAATCAAAAGAAACTTTTTTTCCACTAACTTTTCAGCTGCCTTGCCAACCCTGCCACTTTTGGTAATGCAACCACTCCTATATTATCCAACGACGGGCACTGCCATTCAATAAGAAATGCTAAGGAAACTAAAAGTAAAAAATTATTATCAAATAAAAGCAAAAACTTCCTAACTGCGCAGACATGCAACAGACGAAAAAATTCTAAGAAATTTTAATTTTTTAATTATGAAACGCCTTAGTTGTGGTGGCCATGCTTCACATAGCATTGGCACATGCCGTCGCTCCTTAATGAAGACAAAGTGCTGTTAAAACTATAGACAGATACTCATTAGGGTGTTGCAGCAAAAACCACTTTTTCACGTTTGAATTGACGGAACACAGAATTTGTTGAATTCATTAAGATTCTTATTTTTCGAGTTATTTGCAATAAAAATAAGAACCTCCATAAAAATTCATTGGGTTTGCAAGGATAGAACATTTTCCTTTAATTTTACAAATTCTGGAGTGCTTCAATTGATAACTGGAAAAGTTTACCGCATCACCCTAATACTCAAAGTTGTAGAGCAGCAGTATTTCAAGAAAAAGAAAACAAAAATTTGCTAAATGAAAAACGACAAAAGTTTCGAAGTAAAGTAACTAATTAAATTCACTGCCACCTACAAACTAACCGATAAAGAAGAAGGATGTTGAGGAATAGCATTTTTATATTAAAGCTATAAAGTCATCAAGAAAACATCAATCATATATCACCGACCAAATACTAAAAGACTAAATGTCGACGGACTGTAAAGACAACAGACCGTCAGGCAACGATATGCCATATGATGCTGGGGTAATGAATTATCGTTGCACTCGCACGCCTCACTGTTGAAAGTTTTTGTAAGTCTGCAGGCTAAAATTGGATCTTAACAAATATAAAAAAAATATAAAAAATCGAATTTTGCACCACTGTACTTATATGATAATTGCGACATCATCGAAAATGTCTTCATTCTTGAAGTGCAGCCATAAGTTGCATGCAAAGTTGGCCTATATATAGAAATGAAAAAAATACTATTGAGACAGCAAGCAAGAGCTGCATTTAACTGCAACTGCTGTTGTTAATTAGTCGTAGTCCCTCATAATATAAAAAACAGAACGAAAACTAAACAATACAGTAGTGGTGGTATAAAAAAAGGCTGCACATAATGGAAAATTAAACAAAATCTTAGACATTTACCTTAAAGAGTCTGGCTCAATAGAAAAGTTTTCCCGTAAAAACTTTACTCATTTTCTTGATTATTTTCTTTTTTCTTAGCCACTGTATATTAATTTGTGAGCTTAAATTTAGTTTCCAAGAAAATCGAAGCTTATTTAATCTTTGAAATGAATTAAATTGTCATTTACTGCATTTTATTTGATGTTATGTACAGCTGTTGACAACTAATTAGAAACGAAATCATTTGTTGTGTTATTGGTAGTTTTTCACATTTATTTTTCCATGTGTACCAGAAAATTTCTACATAATATAAATGTGGAATATATTAGCTTGAAAAAAAGAACATAATTGAATTCAAATTCACAGCATAAAAAAGTTTTATGAGAGATTTTCTACTCAAGCATCAGATTTGACTGAGTCAACTAATTGGAAACAAAAAAATAATTTGCAAAAAATAAAAGAAAACTTGATAAAAGATTCCGGAAACGATATTGTGATATTGTCATTGCTTGTAAGAACACTTTTTGACCATTTGAAAAATTAATAAAAAACATTTCATGACAAAAAAAAAAAATATTAAGGGTATGCCTTTCCAAAAATTAAATACCCTATACCGCGTTAGCAGTGAAAGTGCGCGTAAGCTTTTATCAAATGGATATTTCTTCCGCCACACTAAGGTCCATGTGTAGCTTTTTAGAGCATATGCTTGCCACGCCCACTTTTTGTCTGATGGTAGACCATACCATTCCTTGTGTCCATGTCCATTATCTTATATATAAAAATGAATCGCAAAATGTGTTGGTAAGCGCATAACTCAACAACGCCTGGACCAATTTGACCAAATCTTTTTTTAAAATGTTCGTTGAAGTTCAAGGATGGTTTTTACGGCGAGAAAAATTAGAATTAGGGATAGGGATAGGGATAGGGATAGGGATAGGGATAGGGATAGGGATAGGGATAGGGATAGGGATAGGGATAGGGATAGGGATAGGGATAGGGATAGGGATAGGGATAGGATAGGGAGGGATAGGGATAGGGATAGGGATAGGGATAGGGATAGGGATAGGGATAGGGATAGGGATAGGGATAGGGATAGGGATAGGGATAGGGATAGGGATAGGGATAGGGATAGGGATAGGGATAGGGATAGGGATAGGGATAGGGATAGGGATAGGGATAGGGATAGGGATAGGGATAGGGATAGGGATAGGGATAGGGATAGGGATAGGGATAGGGATAGGGATAGGGATAGGGATAGGGATAGGGATAGGGATAGGGATAGGGATAGGGATAGGGATAGGGATAGGGATAGGGATAGGGATAGGGATAGGGATAGGGATAGGGATAGGGATAGGGATAGGGATAGGGATAGGGATAGGGATAGGGATAGGGATAGGGATAGGGATAGGGATAGGGATAGGGATAGGGATAGGGATAGGGATAGGGATAGGGATAGGGATAGGGATAGGGATAGGGATAGGGATAGGGATAGGGATAGGGATAGGGATAGGGATAGGGATAGGGATAGGGATAGGGATAGGGATAGGGATAGGGATAGGGATAGGGATAGGGATAGGGATAGGGATAGGGATAGGGATAGGGATAGGGATAGGGATAGGGATAGGGATAGGGATAGGGATAGGGGATAGGGATAAGGGATAGGGATAGGGATAGGGATAGGGATAGGGATAGGGATAGGGATAGGGATAGGGATAGGGATAGGGATAGGGATAGGGATAGGGATAGGATAGGATAGGGATAGGGATAGGGATAGGGATAGGGATAGGGATAGGGATAGGGATAGGGATAGGGATAGGGATAGGGATAGGGATAGGGATAGGGATAGGGATAGGGATAGGGATAGGATAGGGATAGGGATAGGGATAGGGATAGGGATAGGGATAGGGATAGGGATAGGGATAGGGATAGGGATAGGGACAGGGATGGAAATAAGAATGGGTTAGGGTTGGGGTAACAATGGGGATAGGGATAGGTTTGAGCAAGGAGCTGGATATAGGGACATGGAAAGTGAGAGCAGAACAACGTCTGCCGGGATAGCTAGTCATAAATATTTCTTTCTGTATAGCTTTTTAAAGTTTTTTCTTGTATAGGAAGCCTCTTTTTGAAATTCGCTCAAATTTCTTTCAAAATGGACCGTCCATAAATTATGTGAGTCAAAATAAAGGGGGAGAGGGTCCGGCACCACACCTCACGAAGGGGGAGGAGGGATCAACGAAAATCTCACGTCGACTTTTTAATGCAGAGAGTATACATTATTATAGCAGATTACATTTAAAAATTATAAGGAAAGTCTCAAGGAAGGGAAGGGGGGGGGGAGTCCCGCCAGAACTCACAAAATCTCACCAAGGGGTGGGGGGTTCCGAATTTTCAAAAAAAGCACCTCACGTAATTTATGGACGTCTCCAAATTTGTCGAAGTTATTCTTAGTATTTGTGAGAAATTTGGCTTTGCAGCATCAAATAACTCTCTTATGGGCGTTGGGAGTGTTCGTGAACCTATTTCGTTCATTTTCATTTTATTGGGAATAATTTTGCTTGAGGGCGTAGATTGTGTACCCAGTTTCATTAAAATATTTTTTATAATTTTGCCGTAATCGTGATTTTTTCACGGACGTACATGGCATCAATTCACAGCTAGTTAAGCTGATCAAGAATATATACCCTTTCGCATATCTGCCACGCCCCTTATATGCGTTACAAACGGAATGAGACCCTGAGTGTAAGGTATAACCAGGTCCTTCGTAAAATAAATAGATTTTACTACACTTCAATTCGAAAAAGTCGTTGAAATGGGAGTGTCATGGGGCGCCATTTTTTGATGCATATCAATGAAGCAACCAAAAAACGAAAAGTTTTGCAGTTTTCTTTCCCAAAAAACATGCACACAACATGGACCAAACATATTGGCTTATGGGGTCCTATAGTCCCTTATAGTCCTATCTTAATCCAGTGCTGGGCGTCTCGCATCCAAAATAAATGTGCTGAGTTTACAAACGGAAAGTAAACGCCCACTTGTTATGATAATATACAAATTACGTAGAGTTGAATGACAACCGCCTGCGGTCTGAGACATATCTATACCACCTCTAATTACAACAATAGTTTTAATCTTATTATTAAGAGCAAATCCTCATTATGATAACCCCTATTTAATCTGCTGGTTAATCATGCGAAATATAAAATAATTAATTAACTCACACACACACAATTGCACCCTACCCTCAGCTGCAAGTGTTGTTGCCGCTATTGTTAGCTCTCTCATCTCATCAACTGCTTATCTAATTACAATTAAATATAAGTAGTATACTTTTAGGCGCAAATTGAAATGACATTTGCTGGCTGCCTGCTTGAATAAAACGGATATTCATTAATGCTATCACAGGATAACGCAGACAATCATTCATTGTTTGCGAAAAAGCGTGTGCTGCTGCGTGTAGCTGCCACACCAACCACATCCTAGTAGCCTTCTCCGCCGCCTAAGGCTACTAGGATGTGGTAGTCAATTATTATTACGCATACGCATCCGTTTTTGCGTTTTGTAAATTATGCCGAAAATAATATTTGATTTATGCTTTTCTTTATATTAAAATCTCTAAGAGCAACAAGGAAACACAAACGCACAGGTTAAAGGATAAGAAGCATAAACAGCAGGACATTGCAAATAACAAAGGCGTGAGTAACATCCTGTGTGCTGGCTGCTGCTGTTGCGCCATTGTTGTGAATTAATGCTTAATTAATTATTAATTTTTTTTTTCGTTTGTTTGTCTAATTAAATATGCATGCTCTTCAGTGGTTGAAAGCATAAATATGAAATTATGAAAATATAGGGGACGGCGCAGGTGTTTGTCGGTTTGTCCTTTGCAAACAATGGTACATTTGCTTTGTTTTTATCATGATAAATAATGAAAATCCGTTGTTGAATTTATGCAGCATATTTTTAGGCGCCTCGAGGAGTGCCTTAAATTGTTGTGCTTTTGTGAAAACAAAATGTTAAGCTGTTTGAATTTGATCGATTTTTGTTTTGTATTTCTGCTACTTGGTGATAAGAGTATTTTTTCAATTTTACTGTTTTAATTGAATTTTTAAAAACTTAAAATCTGCCATATTTTACTAACACAGTACAGACACTTTCAATTGCAATCTTGTTGAGTAACGACTGCAATTAGCAGCGCAACTCTTCCGCCTAATCTCCATTAACACCTTAGTAGATGCTAGACAAATGCAGCAGCGTAGTAAATTTTTTTGTTATTTTTTCTCTGATTACCACCAAACATTTCACATAAGAAAAACAAAATAAAATTGCCTTTAATCCCCTAACATGTAGCACATTAATCAGTGCAACACGAAATACTGCGCACAAGCGAATGAAGCGCATGATTAATCAGCAACATGTTTGCAATGCTAAAGTGTATTACAGCAGGAAGCTGCTGCATTGCAATGCATTGAATAGTGGTAATACCTAAGTTGCATATTGCACTTGCTTTGCATTATCTCTTTGAAATTGCTATTTTAAGCATCCTGCTGCAATGCCACACACAAAATAGTCAGCAGACTGACAAATATTTGCTTGCTGCTGCACAAAAACAATAAATTCAACAGAGCAGGAATTAAAATTTCATTGAAATCATTTGATGAACGCGTTGAAGGCAATGATGTTGATGAAGCTGCTGAGCTGTATTGCAATAAGCGCAAGTGTGAAATGATTAGTTATGCGGAGCTAGCTGTAGCCATTGAATAATTGCTCTGAAGTTGTAGAAATTTTGAAGAGTGTTGAAAGTGAAATATCAAGGAATGTTGTGTTTTCTTTTCAACGAATCAAATGTGTTCTATTTGAATTTGATTTGGCATAAGCTATGGAAATTCAACATTCATCTTGGTTTTGTTTTTGAACAACAAATGCTTGATTAGTAACTAAACACGGCTAGAATTGGATTCACCAATTTCAAGACATTGCTTTTTGTGATATATATCATTCATCACACGGTTATAGCCAAATTCAGTGAGTGCTAAAACTGACATAATTTCATACCAAGCGGTGATAAAATTTTATTTTTTCAAAAATATCCTGTAATATGAATTTAAGAGACTTATCTCTCATTTTCGATAGCAAAATATTGAAAAGCTAAGTCTAAGACCGCTTAGTTTCAACCCGATCAATCAAGCATTTGTGATAAAGAACATTCAAGTTGTTCAAATGACTTCAGCAGACCAGACGTTATTGAGAAAATCCATAACATGGTAATAAATGATCGGAGTTTAAAAGTGCCTGAGGGTAATGAGACTGTAAATACTTACTTTAATCGAAATTATTAGAGTAATTTACGCAAGAAACTACAGTTGCCTAAAACTGACAATAAACAAAAACTTGTGACAAAGAAATTATTGGCGATGTTAAGGCGCAATCCAAAAGAATTTTGGCATCGATTCATAACATATATCAGAATATATAAGAAACCAG
The DNA here is from genome assembly GCA_949775025.1 of Tricholauxania praeusta. Lineage (NCBI taxonomy): Eukaryota > Metazoa > Arthropoda > Insecta > Diptera > Lauxaniidae > Tricholauxania > Tricholauxania praeusta. The sequence goes on from OX459029.1 coordinate 159,564,768, forward strand.
TGGATATTTTATGCCAGAAAGACAATATTAACCAAAAAGGTTATTATCGAAGTTTTTTTTTTTAAAGCACGCAGCATCGATTGTTTTGAAATGCGCAAAATATCACCAACAAATATTATTCAAACATATTAGATCATTTTCATTTTTGTTGAGAAAAGTAAGTTATATTCTTTCTTGTAAGCATTTTGGAGCATGTATTCTAAAAAAAGCCAATAAATTTTTTTTCTTAAGATTCGCTCACGACATACTCTCAAAAGACTCGTATTTTGAACTTTTTTCAGTTGTTATCCTTTACCTTCATCAATTTATATTCGATCTGCATAAATTGTGTATCGCTTGAAAGGTAATTTTCTCTTCTTTCTATCGACATACCGCTTATGTAGATCAGATTGAATATTTAAGGAAAAAGTTTCAGATTGTCTACGGAAAATCTTAAAGCGAGAATATGTGAAGGTCCGCAGATCAGGAAATTTATTGGATGATTATTATAAGTTCAAGAAATGCTTGACCGAAACCCAGACATTCGAAAACGTTGCCCATTTATTGAACTGGTGTGAGATTTAATTTATATTACAACCAAAGACGGGAGTACACATTAATCATATAAAATTTAATTTTCATTCAACTCTGTTTTGAAACGTTGTCATTGAAATTATTTGAGGTACATAAGAAACGTAGATACCCAGCGGCAAATATGTTATAAACAACATTGATGAATAGTTATACTCATTGTAGGCAGTAATGCTCACAACTCCAGCCACAACTGTAAATTCTTTTTACAAAGTAGACAGCTTGCCTACATCTCTATATACAATGTGTAACAAACGAGAGTCAGATTACCTTAAAACATCGCTTACTAAGTGCCTGTATAGTTTAGCGAATCGCCTACATCTCCACATACAAAGCATGCAGTCAACAGGCAAAACCCCTTACATCTCCATATACAAAGCAAGCAGCCATCAAGCAGACTACCTACAGCTCCATATACAATACAGGCAGCTAGCCTACTGCTCCATATATGTATAAAGCAGGCAGCCAGCAAGCAATAAACAAAATATCACAGTAACAATTTCATTTGTGAAACATACAACAGAAAGGGTATAGCTTTTCATACATGAAAAATCTAAGTACTTCATCGATTTGCCGCATCGATCTTATGACATTTCATTAAAATGAGTTTCAAATTTTTTTTTTGAAAATCACACAAACTTTACATTACTTACTGTCCGTACAACCAGTAAATAAAAAAAAAATTGTCTAATGACAAAATTTTAATTACTTAAACTTCAGTTTTATTACAAAAGGTGGCTGAATGGACAAGTTCTGGCATTATTAAAACAGTATTTATATATACAAAATATAAATGAATCAAAGCAGCACTGATGATTGAAAAGTCTCTAAACTAATTTAAGTTGCTTGCAGCATAATAAATAATCATATTATCACAGCTTAAAGCAACATATCATCTCCCAGACTTTAGTTATTTATTCATAATATTTTTTATATATAATTTTCATAAGCAACATGTATAATTAAATGAAAATTTTGAAGTGGGCGTGTACAAGTATGTGTGGTGCTGTCAACAAAAAAATAAATCGAATTGTTGAAGTGGGCGTTTGTTGCTGACACTCTGTTAATGTAGAACCAGCAACGAGAGCCTCAGAAACAGCGCAACATCACTGACAGCAGCCATAATTGTTTTCGGTTTTTTTTTCTCCAACTTTTCCAACCTAAGTTATTAAGCAAAATGAATGCATAGTAAAAAGGTATGAGGGGTGGGTTGATAAAGTTTTTTTTTTCCACTGAAATTTATTAGCATGCTGTTGACATAAAGTGCTCTTCTATTATGACAATAATAACAATGCAATGAATACATAAAAATCTTATTTTCGAGATTAAGACTGCTGTAGCTGTGATGAGAATAGCTGCAAAATTTATTCAAAAAATCAATATCAAAAGCATTAGGAAAATGTTATTCAAGCAATATTCCATACAAATTTCAGTAATTAACAAAGTTTTTTGAAAACGCAATCAGTCCCTTCGTATTTAAATTTTCAAAAATAAATACCCCAAAACTAAACGCAAACTATAAACATTTTCGTAAAGAAATCTCTTAATTACTGAAATTGTCATTTCAAATAATTTAAAATATCACATGCATCCTTGAAATGTCACCGCATATTGAAATGATGTTGCGGTATATTTTTAGTAACAGAGCAACTAAAAAGAGCATGAAATACAACAAAGCGACCGCAGTGACATCTCACTGGGGAGCAATCAATTAATCAAATAAACGCAATAACGACTTTAAATGATGGCAAATACCACCACAAGTCGTAAAAAAAGCGCGCCAAGAAAATAGAAATTCAAATTCTGAAGTTGTGCTCGATTTAGCAAAATTAAAGTAGAAAGGAAAATCAAATATTCGAAGACAGCACAAGTATTCAGACGAAAGTTGAAAAAGTCAGCGCTTTTAATTTGACAGCGCACGATAGACAGTTGAGGCCGTCGTAATGTCAACAAGACGTTGGAAAATACTTTACGTATTTGTGTGTGCCGAGCAATTTTCATTTCAAATCAACACGTTGATCAACGCGCCGCATGGAGAGGCGACTATTTTTCAGTATTTATTTTTAGCACAATATGAATTGATGTTGTGATACACGCCCCTTTCCGGAATTTATTGCGCGAAGGCATTGCATGCTGTTGGTGTTCTTATTAACAGAAAATTTTGAAGATTTTTACACATAATCATGTAATGTATTATTCAGCCAATACGCTGTTATTTTTGAAATAAATTTTACTCAAAGTACATAGAAAAAAAATGTGATGATCTGTAATATTTGTAATCTGAATTTTTTTCAAACTTTTTGTGAAAAACAAAAAAAAAATTACAAATACATTTTGTGTTTTTAAAATTTTAAATTATTGCGATAAAAATTTTTTTGCAGTGTATCGGAACAAAAATACTTGAAATTATATTACTCCAGTGTAGTGGGTAATAACACCAAAAAAATTGTATTAAAAAATAGAACAGAAAAACCGTGCTGACGCTAGGCATTCTAGTCTCATCCATTGCTAAGTGGAATCATCAGTGACCTTTTTACCGATGAATGAGAATTTGAAAGTCTGATGAGTAGTCTTTTCATCTTTATGTGTATTAAAATAGTTTTACCATAATCAACTCTCTGTTGGAAGTCAGAACTTTCTCTGAAAATCGAAAAATTTCTTGAAAAAATCGCCTGTGGCATAATTAAACTTCAAGATCTTGAAGTCCATAAGCATTCTACTTGTGATTTCAAAATACTTTGTAACTCCAAATGATTTACGATCTCAATTGGGACAATCTGCTTAATAAAAACCAAAAGAATTACAGAGCATATCACATTTGCGTCTTAGCGATGTTTAAAATAGTTGCAGAAGTTCTCTGAAGTATGACAACGTCGGCTTTTGTTAGCCTAAACCATAATATGTTGCTGCAATTATAATACGAACTAATGAAATGTTCCAAAAGTTTTCTTTTTCAAATAAATAATTTTTTCGGTGTAAACTAAAAGACTGATCTATGCCACCGCGTAGTAGGGGCGGAATTACACTCACTGCACATACAACTCTTTTGCGCGACCATGCATTTCAGTAAGAAAAAAACGCCCATTTTTCGGCAATGATCTTGTCAACATGTTGCAGAGACTACTGAATTTCTTTGCGGCGAACAAGAAAACATGTGTATTTCTTTATATTGTATATTTCATTAAGTAAAATTATGTTTTTCATACAAAATAAATAAAATCACACAAAAATGGGCGTTAACACACTGTCATCGTTCAACGTGGTCGTAAATTAACAGCTTGTTGACAGATTTTTTGTGTTATTTAATTTTGAAAAATGTTTTATTTGTATTATTTCATGTATTTTAAATATATACAATACAACAGAAACAAAAAAAAAGTGAAAACACGATTTTTTTTCTGTTAATTTATTTGTTTGCTGTTAACACACAACATATGTATGTGTCTCGATATGCGACATCAACAGCACTGCCACCACTAATGGGTTTTCTCACGTTTTAATTGCCTACTTTTTTTTTAATGAGATTTGTATTGGAAAAAGTTTTCACAGAACGACGATTGACCTTTTAGCATATAAATTTTTGTAGAACTGACAGTTGTGGGGACAACCTTTTTCAAGTAGCACCTAAGTATTTGTAGCAAAAGGAGTTGAATTTAGTGTATGTAATTCAACGATATATTGCTGTTAAGTAAATTAAAGCGCAAAATCGAAGCGCTATGACACTGATGATCTCATAGATCAGAATAATCATATACGTTAGTGTGTTTCAAAATACATATAAAAGTTTTAATATGTTAAGACGTGCGACTCTTCAGAGGCTGTGACTCACTCAATGTGGAAAGAAGTTTTTTTGACATTAGCACTTGAGAATATTTTTTTTTTTTTGATTTTAGAGTACATGGGAAATTGTATATTATGTTCTTCAATTATTAATTTATTCCTAATCGTTTTTTTTTTTTTTTTAAAAAGCAAATTGAACACGAAGTTTTGATTACTTAATGATAAATTGGAATTTTCAATCGCCCATTTTTTTCATATTTTACTCGTTTCTAAATAAATAAAATTTCAAAATTAAAAAATTATTAAATTCAAAGTTCCTAGCGGCAAATCGATGAAGTACTCTGAATTTTCAAGTATGAAAAGCTAAACCCTTTGTGTTGTATGTTTCACAAATGATATTGTTACTGTGATATTTTGATTATTTGCTTGCTGGCTACTTGCTTTTTATATGGAGCTGCAGACAGCCTGCTTGCTGGCTGCCTGCTTTGTATATGGAGTTGTAGGCAGTCTGTCTGTTTGCTTTCTGATTTGTATATGGAGATGTAAGAGGTCTTGTCTGTTGGCTGCATACTTTTTTTGTGGAGATGCAGGCACCTCGGTAAACTATACAGGCACTTAGTAAGCGATGTTTTTAGGCAATCAGCCTTTCCCTTGCTACACATTGTATATAGAGATGTAGGCAAGCTGCCTACAAAGCGGCCATCCGCTTGTAAAAAGCACTTACAGTTGTGGTTGGAGTTGTGAGCATTACTGCCTACAATGAGTATAGCTACGAGTATTCATCGTTGTGCTTATAACATATTTGCCGGTGGGTTGTTAATCATTTAAGATATTATCATAAGGTACTCCAAAATTGAATTTATAATATATAGAAAAACATTGAATATACCTGTCTCAACATCAAAGAGCTCTAGTTATTTTCAAAAAATGCTTAAAGGTAGAAGGTGTAATGGACCCAGGTTGAAATTTTACTAAAAGTAGGTACTTTATCAATCATTAAATATCAAAAAATAAAGATAAGCCCCAAGAAGATAATGGAGTAAATCAGGCTGCCTTGATAATTTTGTAATTCTTATACCCTACACTAAGTGTATATTCACTTTGTCATTCCGTTTGTAGCGTGTGGAAGAAGTGGTGCCAGGTATAGAAAAGTATATACTCTTGATCAGTGTCACTATCTGAACCGATTTTTCAAAAGACTCTCTCAATTTTGGTAATATACCATTTAATTACCGGAAAACCGGCATGCGTCTTAGCGAATTGTATGCGGCTTTTCCTCTGCTGAACTGTCACCAATGGGCTCTTGTGTGAAATTCGTCCATAGAATCCAGCGTCAACCTATCGACAAGCGACAGTTCGTTTGGATATTTTTGCATCGTATTGATGAATTATTTCGCGTTTAATAACTGCAGCAGTCTTACGAGGATCCAATTTTACCTTGCTCACAATCTGGCGATCCTTGTACCCAGAAGTCTTATGAAGTCCTTTTTTGCGAGAAACATTTTTTCCTGTGTCATACTTATCGAAATGATCAAGTGCATTGAATACCATCTTTTTGGAGCAATTTAGCTGTGTTGCCATCGTCTGATAACTCATGGCCGTCTTTTAAAGCACAACAATTGACTTACGCAAGGCCGGTGTACAACTTTTGGTCACTAACCATGATCAAGGATATCCTAATAAGCAAATTCGGTCAAAAAGTGTTTTTACAAGCACTGAAAATATCATAATATCGTTTCTAGAATCTTTTATCAAGTTTTCTTTTATTTTTTGGAAGTTTTTTTTTTTTTGTTTCCAATTAGTTGACTCTATGAAATCTGAGGTTTGAGCAGAAAATCTATTATAAAACTTTTTTATGCTACGAATTTGAATTCAATTATCTTCTATTTTTAAGCTTATACGTTCAACATTTATATTATGTATAAATTTTCTGCATCATAAAGCTCAGTTCACGTTGCGAATGTAACTTCTTTCAGTCTTAAAGAAAAACTCATACCATCAAATAATGCAAATTTTTATAGCTCTTAATTACCACGTAAATCTCACATTTTCTAAAAACTGTAACAGCGCCTCCCAATTAGTTAAAACCTTTCATTCTAATATGCATATGCATGATTATTTTTACGATCAAAATGTTGATTTGTACATAAATTACAAACCAACCATGCAAGCCAATATAACTAATGAAGCTGTTAAATGTTTTACTACCTTTTTTCTATCGACCAATTTCAAGTCTTTTTATATCTCAGTAAAATAAAACGAAACTACTGCAGGGCAACTCATCACGCAATAGGAGCTAAAATTAAAGATCAAAGTGCGGCACACATGTGCCACAAATACCGCGGATTAACACAGCGAAGAGAAATTAAAATTTAAAAAAAAAAAAAAAAGCAGGGGCTGGCTTTGTTTTCCAAAGAAAAGCTGTGATTTGTCATGGAAAAATAACAAAACCAAATAGTATCCATGCAATCAGCAGTTGCCATTCAACAGTGACCACCATACTGTGCTTAAGGTAATAAAATCATCAATTTATAACAAAAGAAAAAAAAAAATCTAAAAAATGTGGTCAAAAATTTCTAATGATTAGGTGTTGGGAAAAATAAATGACATTTTTTCCAAAGCGTTGAAAATCAGAGTAAGAATGTGAAAGAATAAAAGAAATATGTTAAGTGTAAATATAAGAGCTACACAAGTTTCAGAAAATTTGGTGTGGAGGTTTACTATGTTTAACAATTTGTAGAAGACGCGAAAGTAATTACCTCATAAGAATTTTCTACAGCGATACTTTACTACACGTTAATACAAATTAAGGTTATCTTATTCCAGCACAGGTTTCTCCTCTTTATCTCAAACAAATATTCGGCCTCCTTCTTCTTAAACAATGAAGTCTTTATGTTTTACACACGCAACACTTTTTTTTAGCCCCTCGACAGAAAATTTTTGAGCGCAGTATTTTCGATTATTGAAAACTAAATCATTTGAATAGGGTTGCCCTTCTTAAGATATTCACCAAAGTATCGTGTATGAAGTTCACGTTTACCCAAAGATAGTTAAATTCCTTGAATATCTCTAAGTTGCTCCTACCAAAAGTATAAATTAATATTAGGGGGCGACAGCCCCGTTTCAACAGCCAAGCTTGCTTTGCAATTTGCTTAATCTCAGCATAAGTTTAATACAAAAGAGGACAAAACAGATGGTTTCGATGAATTTCCGCCACCAACCGATCAAATAGTTTGACCCCTAGCCGAATGCCTCAAAGAGCCTCGCTGATGTTGCGAAAGGCTGACAGTTCAGTGAATGCCATTTGACGGTACATCACAGATGCATTGCATGCGAATATGAAAGAATGGTTTTTCTGCTTTATATTTTGGTAAAGGTTTTGAAGATCAGTGCGTGTAAATCCCATTTGGTTTACCAGCACTTGGCTTCAGGCTTCCATAACTATCCTTAATATAGCCAGTGAAAAGGAAGCCTTAACCATAAAGAGTACGATTTATCTTCATCGTAGGTCGGCTACTTGCTTTTGGGGACTGGCGTTTTTTCATTATTTTTTGTTCACCAGAAATTGCTCTTTTTTATCGAGGACTAAAAGTAACTCGAGCATTGCGTAGGTTAAAATATCCCGCGAAAAAAAAATCTCGTCTGCACCTGATATCTCGAAAACCAGAGCTGATAGAGCATTTCCGAGGCCAGATTTGTATTCAGCGCAGCAAAAACCTTCGGATATATATAATCTGGTTTCCGGGTCTGAGATGCTGTCGGCCTGAGTTATCCAATACTCTGGGGAAAATGCTGATCACTGGAAGTTTTCTCAATCGGGATAACATGAAAGTCCCTTTTGTTGTCTTGTCAGCTCATATAGTCGCAGCCAAGAGTATAACTGGGCCTGTAATTCCTTGTTTTCGTGTTCCTGATTCGGTAACTTTTGCAGTTCGGTCACCAAATGCAGATTGTTAGTCCTTAAAGTATATCCGCTTGCCTATCTGAATATTATGGTTCTTTCTATGCTGGCCGGCTTTAAAAACGAAAACTTCTCGCACTTTTCGGACGCACAGGAAGAACGACTCCTCAAACACCTTATAGTTTTCTCCACTACTACCAGCATGAATGTAGTCCATATATTAGCACCACTCTTTCTGAAGTTAGAAAATTTAATAAGCAATAAGTCGATTGTTTAATAGAGCTTCACTTTTGATAGGTATAAAGTGTCTGGTCCTATTCAAATTCTAATTTATTCAATGTCTGAAATTCTAAATTTTTGTACCGTTTCTATATGTTGTTACATTTTCTTCTTTCGGAAGTGACTCTTGCCTAAATAACAGCTATGGTATTGTCCCAGAATATATAAAATGTTATGTTCTTATTGAAGAAAATACCAAACTTTGCTCTAATTGATCGGAAGCCCAAAATAAGGCTCATTTTTTTCAATGACTTCGAAGAACTAAACTATACAGTATGCTGTCTACTTAAGTTGCCTAATATTTTTTTTTTGTCTTCTAATGTTGTTGTTTATCAAACGCGAGATCTTAAGGTGCTTTTGTGTGTCTGTTTTTTTTTATTTAACTCTCAACAAAAGTCTGTCAATGTTGTGGTGTTGGAAATAAAAGTCATGCTCAGTGGCGGATATGATTATCATGTTTTTTGTATTACATTCTTCTGTGTACCCTATACATTAACTGGGTGAATCTGTCAAGCCAACACTTGTGTATAGAGACACTAATTGGGTCATTATCAGCGACTTGGCGTCAAAGGTATTACAATTCACTTTGACTAATGATAAGACTGGTATAGCATACATTCTGCCGCGGCACAAATAGCTGGTTACTGCATGTTACGTATTCAGTTGCAGACTGAGTAATTGTTGACAATTATTTTCAAATTTTAAAATAACTTCATTTGTAAGCATTTAATTAGTAGAGTTTGGGCTTATTATTAGGGAAAGTAGTAGGTATATTTATAAAAATTTAATTTCAAATTAATTGGTGTGTGAGTGTGTGCTTCAAAAATGATGGTAATGAAACCTTTAAAATTATATTAGTTGATTTTCACATATTTTAGATATTTTTTTACTTTATAAAAATAAATGAAGGCAAGAAAAATATCTTTTTTTTTTTTCAAAATATTTTTTTTTTTTTCAAAATATTTTTTTTTTTTTCAAAATATTTTTTTTTTTTTTTCAAAATGTCTTTTTTTTTCAAAATATTTTCTTTTTTTAAATACCTACATATGTAGTGCGGAACACTACGAACATTCATATTTAATAACTAGCTAATGCACACACAAACAAATTAACTTGCCATTAAACGATTTGTTATGCTTGCATGCTTGTTTCTTTTTGCGCAAATCATTTTTTTTAATAAATTTTATAGCATCAATAACTTGATTTTAAATAAGAATATCGTAAAAGTTTTTATTAGATATTGAGACCGAGCGTCTAAGGAATAAAACTAAATAAGTTTCATAAACATTGATCCAGCAGTTTTTTCGTGATGGAGGAACATTTAAAACAACTATCATTAAATTTATATAGACTACAAATTAAAATAAAACCTGAATGTAGAAAAACGGGTAACGGGCTTCAGTTCAGCAACTAAAAATCTTTAGAAAGAGATTAAAAAATATAAATAATTAAACAATTTTTCTTCACATTTCGATTAATAATTAAAAATTTAAAACGCCGTTAGCAATCTTATTTCTCATTTTCCTATTTCCCAAATCTCTGGTGATTACACCATGTGTTATTGCATAGTCTTTACTTTACTCACTCTAAATAAATATTCTTCTAAGTAATTCCATTCCGAAATTCATTATGTATTGACTATATATAAATCGGTTATACAAAAGACAGACTCATGACAAAAACTATGGTAGATTGTATCTGTCATATCCAGGAACAGTCTGATCTTAAGATTGACATAAAGATTACTACGTAGCTTACTGTGTCCGGCTGCTTCTGGTTTTTCGGTAAATTTTACATAAATTAAGACTTCCATTTAACTATTGATTTCGAAAATTGCGAACTGCAATATCTTCTTCTCTTCTTGCAAATGCTCTCAAGAACTTGCTAATGTTCAAATTTACTGGAATTTTCATAACTTTCAATTATCAAAAAAAAAAAAAATTAAAGCCACAATTTAAGCATTGAATTTCTGACTAACTTTTAAATCTTCTTTCGAAAGTAAAGAGAGTTTTTATATGTTATCAGCGACAAATTGATGAAGTACTCTGATTTGTCATGCATGAAAAGCTATACCCTTTGTATTGTACGTTTCACAAATGAAATTGTTACTGTGATATTTTGTTTATTTGCTTTCTGGCTGCCTGCATTGTATATGGAGCTGTAGTCAGTCTGTCTGTTTGCTGTCTGATTTGTATATGGAAATGGAAGGGGTCTTGCCTGTTGGCTGCATACTTTGTATGTGGAGATGTAGGCAAAAGGTCAACTATAGAGGCATTTAGTAAGCGGTATTTTAAGGCAATGTGTCTTCCCTTACTACACATTGTATATAGAGATGAAGGCAACCTGCCTACAAAGCGGCCATCCCTTTGTAAAAAGAATTTACATTTGTGGCTGGAGTTGTGAGCATTACTGCCTACAACAAGTATAACTATTCATCGATTTTGTGTATAACATACTTGCCGCTGGGTTGTAAGCGTTCTTAGAAAAAACTGTATCGATTTCATGCTTTAGTAGGAAAGTATTAACACAAGATCAAGATCAAGAAATTTTTTTAAATTAAACTTTTTGGCGCTCTTCACCTACACACCACGCAACCTTCCCCCGCTTCAGACCGGAAAAATTGTTATGTTTTTATGACCCAAATATTCATTACCGAATGATTGATTTACAATTTAAAGAGAATTAATTAAAAATAAATTGAAACACTTCAAGTTACTACCCCCTAAAACAAGATAAAATATCATTTTAAGAAACCTAAAGATTCCAAGTGCTTTTGCATATGTCTCCCACTCAGCGTGTAGCTGTGTGTGTGTGTGTGTGATACGCATGCAAATTAATGTAATTTATTACCAACACAAACTTACCTTTTCTCTGTGCTACGTTTAGATAAATTTGCTATTTCTGCGCTGTGGTTTTATTTTTAGTTCTCCGCAGCTTTATTTTTACCATTTCAAATGAGAGAGAGAGGTAGATAGTAAGAGGCAGAGATATCAAATAAAATGAAGAAAACAAACAAAATGGAATCAGTACGCAAAACGGAAACGGAAATGCGGTAGTGTTCATATGCAAATTAAATAAACTAATCTTGGTTTATGCCGCGCTCGCATACAAATACAGTTATACGAACACACACCTACACAAACAGACGTTCATGCCGATATACTAACAGTAGTTTTCGTACAATTCCCACGTCTCTACATACACAAATACTAATTCAATTGTACAAGTAGCTATAGTAGGTAGGTAGCTTACTTGACTGTGTTTGTTTCTCTTTTTTTTCAGCTTTTAAAACTTTTTCCATATTTTTCATATACGAGACGTATCTATATTTTTGCAGCTTCATTTTTTTTTTAGTTATTTTTGCGTTCTTCTTTTGCCCATAAGAAATTGCATATGAAAAAAAAATGCTAAAATCCGGTAACGCTCGTGATCGGATTAGTTTATTATACGGTTAGTAACATAAAATCCACTTTTAGTTTATTTACAAATTGAAATAAGGTTCTTATTCAATTTTCTGCAATTTTTAAAAGGTTTTTTTGATCCTCCTTTAGTCTTGCGGTGAGACTAAATGCAGTTGAGATTTGCAGTGGCTGCTTGCAGAAAAATATCGAAATTATATCGAAACAAGGATATATGGGAATTTTATAACTGCCAGGTTGTTAAAGACATTGTTTTAGGCTAGTGACAAGGGGAAGAAACGTCAAAGAATTGCTGATCTTTGGCAATAAGCTACAGCACAAAATCACTATTTTTAACTGCATTTATGAGAAAATCCCATGATCTAGCAGTTAAGCAAAAACATTTTTCATTTTCTGATTAAAAAAAATCCTTGGATTCATGAATCCTCCATATATATCATACTTAGTGACTCATTTTAATTTTTAAAAATTAACTTGAAAAGAAAAAGATTTGACCTATAAAATGCACATTATGTTTCAGTGTTAATACTTTTATATTTTCTCATTTTTCGAGACATCTTATATCATATACGTGCGAGTATGTTATCTGAGTACATTACTAAAATAAGCAACATGCTGCTAAACTTTTGATGAAAACTTACTGATGCATTCGTGTCCATACTTTTGTATACGTACATACATACATATTTGCACTCAGCATGAGAGTCCGGGTGTCTGTATTATGAACCTGCAGCGCACTTTTAAGCGCTCTACTCTATCAATTCAATATACTAACTTGATATTAGTTTATGGCATAAAAGCCAATGCTGCATTGAAGGAAGCATAAAATTTCCTTTACACAAAAGAAAAGTATTGGAAGCTTAGTGCATTTTTTATTAATTTTTTTTTTTTTCAATATTTTGTACTGAGTGCTAACATTGCATTTGTTGCATGACATATTCTAAGGCTTGACGATAATGATTTTATAGGTAGCTTTTATCGATAGACTTATAGTTATGCTTAATTGAAGCTACACGGAAAAAACCATAAAATTGGTACTCTGTAGTTTTTACTTTTTTTTAAAAGCAAAAATAAGAATTGAAAATCCCGAAATTTTCTTTACTAAATGTGTGTCTAATAAGAGATCGAAAGACTATTTGCTAGACTTGACCAAAATATATACAATCGGATTTGTCTTAAAAGCATATCATAGATAGCAAAGTTAGTAAAATTCCTAGTCTAAGTGCTTCTGGAGTGTCTTCCGATTTCCCACAGATGTTTTGCTACGCGCTTTGTTTGGTTTTCGTTAACCTTCTCTAGGTAGGTTTTGGAACTAAAACTACATTCGCTCCAATCATCATCTAAAGCTGATTTTTTAGCTTTGCTTGGTTAAATTTGTCTACTTCATTTAAGTAGTGAAATTTCAGATAATGACCTTATGTAATTTCTCTTGTCTCTAGAGTATTTACTGTACAATTACTAAATAAATCGTCTATGTTCTAAAATTATGGATTTATAATATATTTTCTGAAAAAAATAATAGTTTTTTTTTTTGGAAAATCCCATTTAAAATTTAAAAAAAAAATTATCACATTTTGAAAATATTTATAAAAACTTTAAATTTTAATATACCATCTTTATATTTTATTAAAATTTTGGTCTAAAATAAAATGCAACTTCAAAAAAAAAAAAAAAAAAAAATTAAAAAGGTGTCTTTTTATTTTTCGAAAAACTCCCGGAGGCCCTTAAATTACCTTCCATATGACACCAATTTTTTGAAAATCGCTTTAGGATCTGAAACTTTCTGTGGTTATATTTCTAAGGCTAATCCGAGCGACACTTTTTACAGAACATATACACATATAAGATGTTATTTGTTAAAATTAATAATTACGTAAAAAAAGTAAGTTTAAACAAAATAAAAGTCGATTTTCGTTATAATTAACTCAGACCAAATGGGCCTCCAATAAAAGCGTCGGACTTAATTTTTAACCATAGAGAGCTAACCTTCGTCATTTTGACGAACATCAGTTAGATATTCACCCCTTTGGCTCTAACTATTGCGCTTACTAGTTTAGTTTTCTTTCACATCAATTCAGTCGCCCCCGAAAGCATACTAGTAGTAGTTGTAAGTAGTACGCAGTCGGTGAGTATTTTGAATTTTAACTGCTCTTCATTTTGACGAATATTTAGCTTCTGTGTAAGTTTTCGCAACATTTTTTTTACGTTAAAAAGGCTCTAACTATTTTATTTTTAATGTATGTGCGATTATTTGCGATTTCTAACGCACTCTTAGGTCTTAATATTATGTGTAATGCATCAAATGTTATTAACCCATTCCAGACTATTGGGTATTTAAATGCCCAAAAGAAGAGTGCATTTTAAAAAATCCTACCAAGTGACAGGTAAGGGGTGTTGTAGTCTTTAAAGCCTTTTTGGGTAGAGGAAGGATTGTTCTGAAATGAATATTTTTATTTTTCTGATCTTCGTTGATTAACCTGTATTTTTGTGAAGTAGAATTTAGGTTACATAAAATTTCCAAAATTTTGGTGTAAAATCGATCCAGGCAAAGTTGAACACTTTAAGAATAAAGCTCGTAACAAATTCGAAGATCCTATGTGGGATTCTATAGTAAAACAGATTTGATTGAATGAAAAGTTGGACGGTACATTTTTTTTTTGTCTCATAGAGAGCTATTGGATACAAATTTACCCATACCGTATCTTCGGTGTACCGATAGGGAAAAATTTAATTTTTTCATCAGCAACTTCTATTGATCCCTTGACCTCCCACACCAAATTTTATCAAAATTGTACGGGCCCTTCTGGTACCAGTCTGGATTGGATTAAACTGTTCGAACGGTTAATTTACAGTATATCACAGTCAATTTGACCAAAACTTTGTGTTAAATTTCAACTGCAAATATTGGTCAAATGAACCAAATAATTTTTTTTTGTGTAGCTTTATTCGAGGGATTATTCAGAACATATGCAATATAAGCTTGACATTTAAAATGCTTTCTGCTTCTAAAACTCGTTGAAAATTTCTATTGAAAATATAATTGGCAGACAACTCTTGATCTTTGATAGTATCAAATTGAATAAATAAATTTGTAACTTTATATGGCCAATTAAACATTAATTCCTCTACAGCTAATTTCATATATTATAAGTGAGCTCAAGATAAAAATAACTAAACTTTTTAAGGCATAATAATGATACAACATGTTTATATTAATGCAAAAAAAAACTCTAAATCCCATTATTTTTAAAGACATTACAATTCATTTAAATTTCCTCATTAAATTGTAATTAAATACCAACCAAGATTTCTCATGAAAATAACCCAAAATTTGTATATTTTTTTCTGTACATTTTTGTCTCTACATTTTCCACATTGACTTCCGCTCTTAGCCATAAAGCACTGGCCTTAATTACATGTGGTGGCATAATAGAAAACCTTGAACTGTATGCCAAGCTATCTTGTTACTAATTTCCATTTAATTGCTAAGTAAAATAAAACCACGCTATTTACAAATACACATAGACTTTGGTCGAAAAAGAAAGAAAATAAGCCAAAATATGAAAAACAAAGAAAATTTCTAATTAAATTTAATTGTGGCACAGTCAAATGCAGCTGTTTCGCTGGAAAATAAAATCAAACGATATGCCAAAAATGACCAATAACTTCAAACTAAAATATTAAATTTTTTCCAAACTCACACCTGCTGCCACTGACATTCAAAATGCAAAATAGCCCATAAGACGCATATGAATAAATTTAGTTTTACGGTATGGCCACGCCCTTGAGCTGTACTCGGTGTTTTATCTTCATTAAATTTGATGTCTCAATTTGTTTTGGTCTACATAGTATGGTAGCAGGGCAGTTTTTCAATAAAACGGAAGAGTTTAAATTGCAGTTTTTCATAATGCTGCTATATTTAATGAGCGCTAAGTTGGGGCTGAAAGCGACAATACAAGTAATCGGTTTTTTTTTCAAAAGTATTGCATGAAATTTCGGGTAATCGGTTCGTACACTGCTGAAAACAAAAGTCTTTCTCGAAAGCTGCCGAAGTAAATTAAGTTTTGGGAAAATAATGTCAGGGGAAATAGGCATTAAAAAGAGGTCAATCAGAATCTGTACCCAATTACTCAAAAAAAAAAAAAAAAAATCTGTTTCCAAAAGTTGACATAACCCGACTTCACTATCCACTACTAACTAAGCACTACAAATGTTTCAAAAAGAAGGTAATATATAACCAGCACCTTTTTAAAAAGGAATGAAAAAAAAATTGTGGAAATTGCAAGCAACAGCAACAGCAGCATTCGTTGTCTGAGTCCAGCGCGTCGCCAACAGCTCAACTTGCTGCATACAAATAAATTTACCCGAATTTCTTAATAAAAGGGCAACTGTTTTTTCTCTCTTCATACAAATAACCAAAAATTAAATTGTTTCAACTGAATTTCGAGGCGAGGTTTTACAGCGAAAATTAAGTCATCAGTCAGCATGATTACAGCTTTGGGCTCGCACAGGGCAGGGACAAAGTTGTGAAGCGGCGCAGTAGAGCGCTACTGTTTAAGTACGAGAAGCGTTTTGGCGTATGAAACTTTTTTTCGTATCGTTTTTTGTTTTTGTATTTTCTTGACCAACAACCAACTCTGAATGAATGCAAAATTTATGTTACGACGTGATGTTAATATTGGCATGATTTTTCACATTTATTTGATGAGCTCTCAATGCCGCCGCAGATCAGAGTTTAATGATTGAACAACTTGAAAGGTCTTCATTGTCAGTATATGCTGCATGCCGCTGGTTATAAATTCATTTTGTGAAATTATGCATTAAAAGTCATTTTAGTTTTTAATTTAAAAAAAAATTTCAGCTTTATTAACACAATAAGCGGCAAGGAAATTTGGCAATTACGGAGCATGATGTGGGTAAATGTTTTAAAGTTGCGGTAATAAATTTGAGTTATTTGCAACTACCAGCACTGGGCAAAAGTAACGTTGGTTAAGAGTAATAGTCGGTTAAAATTAACTCTGACTGAACGAAAAGTTACAGCTGTCACTGCTTACAGAGCTTAATATTCTTGAAATCATTCAAGAGATATGAACCACACGTTTAGGAACTTATTTTTAATGTTTATTGAAAAAGCTGCGGTTAATTGGAGTAAAAATGCCGTGAAATTCGGTACACATGCAACTTTTTTAAACAAGATCCTTTGCAATGGAAAGGGCAAAATCGGTTAAATTAATCTCGGATTGATTAATTTAATTTCGTGCAACTGAATTTCTCAAAAATTTTAGGAAAAACTTAGACGAGCTCCAGAAAAAAAAATAAGGGAAATTTCGGTTAAAAATGGTGTAGCACCTCCCATGCAAGCAGAAACTTCAATTCCTTAAGGCAGTGGTGGGCATGGAAATCTAACAAAATGGCTAAAAAACAACATCAAGCAACAACAAAAACTTAAAGTTTTTTTGTTCTCACTTCCAAATTCGCCAACAGCACAAACAAAAAACCCAACTTGCACTGCAAACAAAAACAATTGCTACATTCGTCAAGACACAATGCGGCGCCGTCGCTTATGCCTTTGTGTTTTGTTTTCATTTGAATTCAAGGCAATGCTTGTGCGTCGAATAACGGTGCTGGCAATGAGGGCGGATGGGGACACTACGTGCCCACCACTGCTTTAAGGTAATGGAACTAAATTTCATGAGAACTGTATGGGCGTGGAACAAGAATTTTAAAACTCTACGCTGTTATAATTATTTAAGATAATACATCAGAATTTCATACAAATTCTAGAACTACATCGGCCTGGCACCAAGAAAAAAGACATAAATGTTTTGAAAAA
Organism: Tricholauxania praeusta; assembly: GCA_949775025.1. Classification (NCBI taxonomy): domain Eukaryota; kingdom Metazoa; phylum Arthropoda; class Insecta; order Diptera; family Lauxaniidae; genus Tricholauxania; species Tricholauxania praeusta. The sequence goes on from OX459029.1 coordinate 159,582,550, forward strand.
AAGGCGTAGTACAAAAAAAAATCTACTTAAACACTAGGAATGGTTCGGATAACCTCTGATAAAAAATAAGATAATCAATGACCTGAGAGCAGAGGACGTGGCCCCTCTCATCTAAGCAAACAATTCTAAATGTTATGCTAAGCAGTTATGAAACCGAATTGCATAGGAATATAAGAAATAGTTCGATCACGAAAAATGGGCGTGGCACCTCCCATTCAAACAAAGTCTTCAAAACGCTATACAGAAAGATATTTAAGTAAATGTTGGAAAAATAAGTGAAGGAATGACCTTTAAATAAAATTTTAGTCTTTCTCGCACAGTGTAGGGTATGTAATCTTTGACGAGGCCAAATATTGTTATCTTACTCGTATTAGTTATTTTCTGAATCTTACAACATTTTCAAAAGTTTTTAGCGATCGCTCCCTGCGGTCCCACTTACCAGCCTACCCGCACGAGATGCGCTCCGTCTATCGTACGGATCGTGAAGTTCTCAACATTTTATGATTTATTCAAATCTCAACGATTTGTTTTAGTTTTCGGGCCACTCTTAATTTATTTTTTGCTCCATTTTTTGACCATTTTGCAAATATACTCATGCATTATGAGCTCGAGTACCCATCCCATTACAAAAGTGCCTTATTTTTTGCATTGATTGATGTAGGACTTAGACGATTTTCAATTCAATTGCAAATTATGCAATCAATTTTCAATTGAACAACGCAAAAACTAAACAAATACCAACTGCAACAACAAGTGCAACCCTTGGCAATGGTCAGAACAACAAACAAACAAAAGCAAACAAGTAAATGAAATTGATAATAAACTTAACACGCTTTTGAAAATGCAAATAATCGACAAGAACAGCAATCATGGTAACAAAATTTTATTGCTGCTGGGAGCCGAATTCATTTGCTTGATTGCAATAACGATGTATTATTGCCGTTGTTGTTGTTGTTGTTGTTGCTACTAATTGCATATTATTGTTGGTTTTCATAAAGATTGCATATGTATGCACATTGGAATACATAAAGAGAAGTGACCGTTGTTTGGTTAAAACATGACTCTTTTTAAACCAAAGTGCAGCAACAGAAAGAGTGGAAGGTCCAGAAGGTTATCATTAAAATTCCAAAATGCTGTTATGCATAATTTGTTGCTTCATTCTCTGTACATCTTTTCGCGTTGCAAACAACAGTTTGCGACCGAAAAGACGAATGACCAAAAAGGATGTTGCGAATGACATTGCACGTTTAAATAATTGCACAGAAAAGTGGTCATTTGTAATATGCTGTAGATTTGTATGGAGGAATATTAACAGTCGGGAAATCACAAAAATGGGGTAGTTTTTGATTTAGGTGTGATTGTTTCTAAGCAGAAGGAGGCAAAAAATTGTAGCGGAAAAAGTAACCGAAAAATATCTACTGTTTGAAGGAAATACCCACTATCTTTTGGTAAATATTTTTTTGGAGACTATTTACTTGTGTGAAAAGCTCTTTTAAAGATTTTTGAGCCTAATATATTGGAGGTTTTTCTCTCAAGAGCAATTGCTTTATGTAAGAGTACCTTTCTCCGGACCTCCAAATTCAAATACAAAGATTATGAGCCTTTGAAAGCTCAAATTTAATGAAATCTGATACGTTGAAGTTGATGTAGTGGTCAGATAGTTACACCATCAATTATCAGAGCAGTGTATACTGTCCGTGATGCCAAAGGGCAATCGTCTATCTCTCATTCGCTTCGGGAGAAAGCTTAATATGATATACCCGGATCGTGATCAATGGCCATCTCCAGAGGTCATAATCCAGGGTCTAACTTATACCTTCTATACGAATGGTTCGAAAATTTCTTTTGAAATGGACTCCAGGTGGTATCAAGACAACAAGACTAGGTAGTTTTTTTTTGTTACAGGAAGAAAGGCAATGGTTTTCCTGATGGAGCTCTTTGCCATTTTTAATGTTGCATGAGAAGTGCAAAGTTCTCTATAGTGACAGTCACGTTGCGGTAAGGGCTCTTGCTGATCCGGTCAGCAATTTGAAGATCGTAAGCAAGTGTAATGCGGCGTTTTCATGTTATCTCTCTTGGACTTCCGCAATCAAATTTTCTTAAGAAAGAAAGAGCATGCGAGCAGAACCTAATGCGCTTGAAGAATGCGAGAACGAATAGGCATGTATATGCTATTTTTATAGCATGTAATATCCTCTTTGATATGGGATAGTAGAAGATCAAGAAAGATATAAAAAGTGATTTGAGTTCCCGGATACTCTGGTGTCCAGGGAATAAACTAGCGGATGAATTGGAAACCAAGGTTCGGCGGCCACTCCAATAGGCTTGGAGCCATTCATTGTAATCAGTTTCGCACATATGACTTGTTGGTTCAATGACTTTAAGTTTTGCAAGAAAATGGTTCGTCTTGGTTCCTGCAAAATCGGAAAATGTTTCGTGAAAGCATCGTTCAGAAAAGTAGCAAAGTTTCTTGTTCACCTGAGAAGAAAAGACCTACGACCACTGGTAGGGTTAATCACGGGAAACAAGCAATTTGTACAGCACTTGTCTAACATGGGTGTCAGCGATCCAATCTCCCAACCTTGTGCCTTGAGAACGACGAGACTATAGAGCATCGATGGGCAAAATAAAAAAAATACGCCAATTTTAGCACATGTCGTTTTTCTTAAGAAAAATAACCACTGCTGTGCACATTTTTATCGTTGTGGTTTTTTTTTTTACCCGCTATGCACGGGATTTGTATTATTGTTGCATCATTCAGAAACAAGCAAAAAAACCTAAGCGAGCGAACAAATGAACAACAATGCGCACATTGAGGACAGCTTCGCTAATTTCGTTTGATCAGTGTACTTTTATTTCTACACTCATGTTGTTCTTGTTTGATTTTTGAAATTGGCTATTGGTTAATGTTTAAAAAATTAATAATTTAATTGATCCAATTCAACTTATACCTAAAGTTATGCAAACGGCTTATTTTAAATTTTACTTACATTTACTTCAAGATGTGAAGAGATTTCTTTTGTTCAGAAAAAAACTGTATTTCCTTGCAATCAAATGATAACTCGCCAGCTTGTCTTATGACTTAAATATTAAATTTTTTACCCTAAAGAATTTTAAACATAGTTTAAAAATAGATAAGCGACAAAAGCGAAATTAAGGTTTAAAAATTAACTTTGAAAAATATTCTTTTCAAAAGCTCTAGCTCATTAGACATTCCACTAACATCAAAATAAAAGAACTTCTCACAAAGCCTTCACGCCGAACATGGAGTGGTATAATGGTCTAAAAGTACCCTTATACAAACGAAACCCAAAACTATTTCGCATTCACTAACTCACTCACTCTTGAAAAAAAAAAATCAGACACAAAGGATGTCCAGTACAACAAAGGCAGGATGAAGTAAAAAAAAAAGAAAAAATTAAATAAAAACATTTGAAATATTTTTATGCAAATTTTATTATTATTATGATAACCCAAACAAGTTATTTATGAGAAATGGACAACAACAGAGAGCCACAGCGAATGAGACAGCTATAGTTAGTTGAGAGAAAAAAAAAGATAGCAAATAAAATTGGAGACAAAACTAAGTGAAGAGCACTTTTCACAATTGAAGCGGTGTGATTCCATGTAGAAGTTGAAAAATATTTATAATGAAAATCAAAGAAATAGATAACTAAAAACAAATGTGGACAAAATTGAAGAACTTTTTCATTATCCTTTTAGGATACAGTGGAGTTCCTTGTACTTTTTTTCCTCGAGGCGAAAAATTATTTGGGTTTTTTTCTTATACACAAGAAATTTTTGCATTTAAAAAAAGAAGGACATCTATTTTTAATACCGAGTACGAATTTGCCGATTTTGGGGGACGGCGACCCCTTACACTCTAGTTACGCTACTGGTTGGATGTCCTTACAGTTTTTCACCAAAATTCTCTATGGAATGACACAAGAGCAACAAATATAAAAGAAAAACAAAATTAAACCTCAAAGTTGACAACAAAAAACTGAAAACCCACATAAAAGGATATAAAGGACACTAAAACAAGTTTATGATATTGTTTTCGCACTGAAGGACCGACTTAAATTGTAGCATATTTCTTGTTGTTGTTTATTTTTTCCTTTCTTTTTTAGGAAATTTTTGTTTTTCCCACTTCAAACATAAATGAGATGTAGACAACAACAACAACAACAATAAAAACAACAGTAATAGCATAACAACTACTAAAAGAAAGTACTGACAGCAAAAAAAAGGACACTCTCACTGTTGGCCATGACATAAAATGAAAACAAAAATAATGTAACGAGTAAGTTAAGTAAGGAATTTTTATGAGCAGCATCTTTAACAAAAAAAAAAAACACATTCATATGTTGATTTAAAACATTTCAGTAGTAAATGAACTCAATTGTTGCAGTTAATAGCAGCAGCAACGGCGAGTGTCAAGGCGAGTTTATTAAAGAACATATTCGGGAAGGTGGTTGTAAAAATTATGCTAAATACGCAGCCATTGTTGTATGTAGGGAGCAAATAGCAGAAAAAGGTATAAATATTTGAGCACATTTTTTCGTGTCCTTTATTTTTTATTCACATTTGATGTGTGATTTCTTTATGAAGATTTATTATCCCTAAATTGTGGCTAAAAATTTATACTTTTTAGAAAAAAATGTGCTTGCCAAGTTATGTGCTTAATGCTATACTTAAATCTTGAGACTCAATCAGCATGATATAACTTTAAAATTTATTTCTTTAAATCGTTACAACTTCAAATTTTGAGCTTAATTTGAAATTTTATTATTTGATTTTTTGTGATCTGATCTTAAATAATTGTTATTATATTTAAATTAAAAATTTTAATTTAAAAACTTGGTATGAAAATCAACATAGACAATGATGTTAAACCTTTTTTTGCATTGCACTTAGCTCATATAAAATTATCCTTTTATACTTCCACATGCACAATATACAAAAAAATAGTTTTTATACGAGCATAACCTTGTTAAGTGCAACCCCGCTTATTTCTGCATAATCAATTTTCTACTTATCTTAATTTGCATTTCCGCTTTTTCTCTATGCTTGCTTTATTTATATCCTTTTTTTTTTTTTTTTTTGTCGTACTAAGCGGCATTAACATTTGTGTCCTAATGTAAATCCTTTTTGTTGTCTCATCTTAATAAACAGCCCTCTGGCAGTGACTGTAACGATTCTGGTGACGATGAATGCATTTTAAATGAGTTGTCAGTAATTTGAGCTGAATGTCATGTTGCATTAACCTTTTTTTGTTGAACTGCTGTGTCCGTTACGAAAAAAAAAAATGCAATTAGAGTATGACGCATATTTAATGCTATTATGTCCTGTTGACATATTAAGTTAGAAATCGCAGAATTGGTCAATAAATTTAGGTAATTTCAACAGAAAACAGCGTCTCAATGGAAATCAAAAAATTGGTAAATGAAAGTTAGCAAAATTAGTAGAACCTAAGTGAAAATTAATAATTTTGCAGGAATTAAATTTTGAAGGAATTAAATTTTGCTCAAAGTTACAAGTCTGCAATTATGAGTAAAAAAAAATTAGCAAAAATGAATCATCAATAAGTATATTTTTGTAAGTAGTTTTATTTCAAAACACCGAAAATAGAACGCATGAAACAGAAAAACACAAAATCTACTATGAAATGATGCACAGTGGGAAATAACTGTAATGTTTTATCCAAAAAACTCGGTCACATTGCAACGGTCAAGGCTTAGCTGCTAAGTGGGGTCACTGTGGAATTAGTCAATACAAATTTTTCAAAAACAAAAAAGTTGTTGACAAAGATTCTTATCAGGTTATTCGGAAAGTAACTTCGTCTTATTTTTGGTAAAAATTAAAGACGATTTCTGTATAGTGTATAAATATTTTATCGAATTGTATATTCCTCATTTTAGTCCAATACCTTTTACCATCATTCTGGCAGTAGCATGATTCCATATGGGCGTTTCCATGAGTCCCGTTCGACCGTCGAAAACATTAAAAGTAAAAAAAAGTCAAAATAAAACGGATTTTCATTTTGACAATAGGTTTAACTTATAGCTCCTAATTAGCTTTGTAATTTATGCTAAGATTGAATTTGGGCAATTTTTCGTTTTCAAGATAATGATAAATAACCAAGAAGTCGCAACGGACAAAAATTTCCGTTTTCGTGGAAATGCCCAATTCATAAAACTTCTGCCCATTGATGGCAAAAAGTATGGATTTAGCAGCGCTCTTTCAATATTTTCGATTAATCGATTAATTTTTTTTTTTTACTTACTTTGTCAGCACATTTACCTTTTCAATACTAAAAAGGTGAAATATGTCGAAAATGTTGCTTTAGACTTTCCATATTTGTTAAAGCACCAAATAAAAATTATTGTGGAGAATAAAGCAAACTTTTTCACAAGCAAACTTTGCTTTATCACCTATCATTCATTGAATAAGCTTTATTACTTGGTTTAAAGCTTCAAGCTAAATAGCTAAGATGGCTATAATAGCTGTAGTAGCTAAAGTCTATTATTATTATTATCAACATTTTTTGATGAACATGGGCACTAAGTCGGCTGTGAAAAAAAAACCCCTTGGCAATCTTCCAACATTTTACATTTTAATCGATTTTGCTTTTTGTGATAAGATTTATTTAAGTATATTAATACTTCGATCTATCAAAAGGCTGAATTTAATCTTCATACTGCATGTGAGGTTAGTTTGATATCCTAAGATTTTTTAATATGTTTTAACCATTTACTTGGTTTCAGAATTAGTTCGAAACGGTTTTTGAAATCTACTTGACTGACGGCGTCAAGTAACTTTTACGGCAGAACAATTTTCACAAACATTTTTCTTTGGAAAAGTGTTAGGAATAACGCTCAGAACGTTTTGAAGGTACAAAAATCCTGCTGTTCTAGCTAGTCTAACCTCTGAAAAAAAAAAAAAAAATAAATCGCCTGATAGTTAATATCATAAATTTTAAGTTACTAAGTAATTTTTTTTGATTCACAGTTTTGTTAACAATTTAAAAAATCGTGTTTTGTGCTGAAATAACTTTGAAATTTTCTGCTGAAAGTGAGTTTTCAAATCATTTCGATCAGCGGATAAATTTACCTTAAAAACAATAATTTATTTTACTCAGAAAAAAAAAAAAATGTTTTCAATTCCTGATAGACCAATAAATCTAATCAATTTCTGCCAATCAAAGAATTAAAAGAAAAAAATAACAAACTGATGGAGGACACTCCGATAAAGTGCAAATTACTGTCTGGCGATTGAAAGCTGCTACTCAAATATGCAACAGTATGAGCGTGCATTGTACGGTACGGCTGTCGTGTCCCTGGCAATTCAACGTTATTTACGCAGTTTACCGCGAAATAGGATTAACAGCGGATTCATTCGTTGGGCTTTTATGGAAACGCGTTTGCGCAGCCAACCGCTACCACCCAGCGTTTTACACCTCAATCACTCACAATCGTTACAATGACAGTCGACACATCACATCATGAAACGTCACACATATGTTGTGTTTCCCGCAGCGAACTCTCACTGTATACAACGCACTCATTGTTTTTAGCTTTTGTATGGCAAATCCTTTTAAAGCGCTTTACTTTTGCAGTTTGTTTTTACAATTTTTATTGCTGCCAGGACATTTAGTGGTTGTTTTTTTTTATTTTTTCTTTCTTCTTTGTTCAACTGCCAATATAAATTTAGTGATTTGTTGATCGGTGCAATTGATGTGGGCCCCCTTTTTGCTGCTCAAACTGCGATTATATCGCGGCGCACGTGTCCTTTAGAAGGATTTTGGTCAGTCAAAGGGAAGTACATCAAAAAAAATGTTTTTAACTAAAATGCAGGTAAAAAAATGGAAAAGCTCGCTGTTCAATATTCATAAATAGTTTATAAGATGCAATAAGCGAGGTAAGGATAAACAAGAAAGTGGACACATGAATTGAAGGATAAAAGTATATTCACGAAAAGTTATATATTTCTAAAAAAATTTAATTGCATTGAATTGAATTGAATTAAGTTGAGTTGAGTTGAGTTGAGTTGAGTTGAGTTGAGTTGAGTTGAATTGAATTGAATTGATTTGAATTGAATTGAGTTGAGTTGAGTTGAGTTGAGTTGAGTTGAGTTGAGTTGAGTTGAGTTGAGTTGAGTTGAGTTGAGTTGAGTTGAGTTGAGTTGAGTTGAGTTGAGTTGAGTTGAGTTGAGTTGAGTTGAGTTGAGTTGAGTTGAGTTGAGTTGAGTTGAGTTGAGTTGAGTTGAGTTGAGTTGAGTTGAGTTGAGTTGAGTTGAGTTGAGTTGAGTTGAGTTGAGTTGAGTTGAGTTGAGTTGAATTGAGTTGAATGGAGTTGAATTGAAATGAAATGAAATGAATTGAATTGAATTGAATTGAATTGAATTGAATTGAATTGAATTGAATTGAATTGAATTGAATTGAATTGAATTGAATTGAATTGAATTGAATTGAATTGAATTGAATTGAATTAAATTGAATTGAATTGAATTGAATAGGATTGAATTGGATTGAATTGAATTGAATTGAATTGAATTGAATTGAATTGGATTGAATTGAATTGAATTGTATTGAATTGAATTGAATTGAATTGAATTGGATTGAATTGAATTGAATTGAATTGTATTGAATTGTATTGAATTGAATTGTATTGAATTGAATTGAATTGAATTGAATTGAATTGAATTGAATTGAATTGAATTGAATTGAATTAAATTGAATTGAATTGAGTTGAATTGAGTTGAATTGAATTGAATTGAATTGAATTGAATTGAATTGAATTGAATTGAATTGAATTGAATTGAATTGAATTAAAGAGAATTCAACAGAATTGAATTTGATTGAATTGATGTGAATTTACTTAAATAATTGAGCTTTTTGCTCTTTTTTAAAAGTATTTCTTTTTTTAAAGTGCTGCTTTAATACTTTAAGCTTTCAATTTCCCAATGCAATTTGCGCACTCCTAAGGTCCCTGCCTTAGATTTTTTTCCTTGTATCCTGCACTGTCAACTTCAATTGATTGCTTGTGCTCACGATTTGCATTTCATCGTCTTATCGTAACTTTTAGCTCTGCAATGATTTCATTGAATGGTGAACCAAATAAAAGAAATGCAAAAAAAATATGATAAGTCCTGAAACAAAAAACAGACGAAAAATCGTAAATTTGATTTTCAATTTCATTGCAGCGCCATAAAAGTGAAGCACCGCAGCACAATCCTTTTGGCCAGCCATGAAAAGGATAATCGCACAGTCATTGCGCACACAAAAAACGAAAAGCAATGGGATGTAGGTAGAGAGAAGGGCAGCATAATGTACTAAAACAAGTGACCAGAAAATAAACGAACAAGAATGCAATACAGCGAAAAAAAAACAGAAGGATAAAACTTTAAATATAAAAGGTACAAAAAACAAAGCAACATTTTTTTTTTTTTGCATAGCTAAGCTTTTTATGACCATTATCCTTTTTGACTTCACTTTGCTGGGGGTGCCAACCGTCGCCGCTGCAACGCTTTTTAAAGTCACATTATTTTTTGACATATTTAATTTGACTTTTGCTATTGGCGCAAAAGAACTGTTGTCCTTTCTGCAAAGCTTTGAAAATTTTTGCAATTTTATGTCAATTTTTCAACTTTTTTTTCCGTTTTCAAAAGCAGCAACAATTTAATAGAATGTACAACAATTTTGTGCGTCATTTTACAAAAGACATGAAACTGCGTCCGGCTGCGTGTAATGCGGAAAGTAAAACTCATATAAAGTGGGATTAAAGAAGAGCAAGGAAAGGTTCCTTTTTTTTGCAATATTTCTTTCAAAAATAAAAATTTATGAAACGTAAAATTTTTTGATGATCTACTTAAATCAAAAATTAACCAACCTCGACTGCACTGCAAAAAAAAAAAATAAAAGGACAACACGAAAGCTTCAGTGCTGCTTGCTATAGGAACAGGGTGATCTATGTGGGCGTACTCAGCTTAAGCATCGTTGTTTTTTTTTTGTGATTTTTTCATTTTTTTTAGCTTTCATGTGGAATTTATTATTGTAATGTTCAGGCATAAAATTTAAATGTTGCAAAATGAAATCCTGGATTTCCCGGAGATTTGTATTAGAGATTTAAAATGCGAGCAAAAAGCACAATTTATTTAAATGTCTGTAATTTGACTTTTTCGTTAATGCAGCTTAAAATGTGTTGTCGGAAATAAAAAAAAAAATATATATTGTGTATGCAAATTAGATTTTGCATTATGATATACTTTGAGATTATTTTACAAGTTATAAAGTTAATTTAAAATATGAAAATAAAAGGAGTCACATTAAATCGCATTTTAGTTTTCAAATTATATTAAAATAGAATACAAAATTGATGACTTTTGGAAAATTCGTTGTTACTTTGAGGTTAAACGTATATGAGTTAAATATTTTAAATAATTATTTAAAGGAATTTATTAAATTTGTATCTGATTATAAACTGAAGAATTTTTGTGAATTCATTCATTCGTTATACTTATTTTTTTTACATAAGCGAAATTTTTGTCTAAATTTCCTGCACTATAAAAATTAAATGAAAATATTAACAATATCAACTTTCTTGCAAGACTGTTTAACCTTAGATTGAATGTGTTAAATTGTTCCAATATGACAACATTTCGAAAGTTCTTCCACAACTTTCCATTGATCGAATTGAAATATGATCTAAAGCTAACAACCCCAAAAATCAATTCTTATCTGCTATAAAACATCAAAATAATTTTAGAAGCAATTAACGTTCATCAATTAGGTTTCGCCCACAAATAAATTGCGTATCATTAAATTTTATACTGAAATGCACATAAACAAGAGAAAATTTATGAGCAAAATGGAAATGCATTTCTAATGAAATAAAGCATCAAAAAAACAACAACAATTTATACAAAATAATAATAATCACAGAGGAAGGAACCACGGACACTATCACAACCCTATTCAACAACAACAACGCCAATTTCAATAACACAAAGAAAAACACCAAAATCCGCACGAATTCGCATGCAACCACGTGATGCATTCGAGTGCATGAGTATCATTATATGGACAAATTTAGGGTGGAACTTCATATTTTAAAACTTTGAATATAATCATCCAGGAAAGTTTTTAAAAATTTAATCCTCCAATGATGGTTCTTTCTTAGAAATCACACGAATTGCTGCTTCAGCTTTTGCTTTGCTTGGAGACTTCAAGTTCTTGTTTTTTGGCAAAAGACTGACATTTTTTCTACACCAAAATTTTACAGATTAAACTGCAGGTTTTGCTGATCATTCGTTTTTTGTGTAGCACAACTCTGATTTGTTTTCGGGTCACCCTAATGAAATTCAAGAAAATATATATGCTATGTCACATGCCGCAGTCATTAAACTAGGTAGTGGTGGACAAATAGTTACCCAAACAAATATTGGGTGTTTTTTTTTTTTCAATAAGTATGAAACATCAAAAAAATTGATATCGCAATAACACTTGCAATTTGTGGAAATTTACTAAAACTTCATCTCTTAATTCACTCAAAATTCATATGATTTTTTGCAATAATGAAGTCAATTGGTTACCGAAATCGCGGTATATGACATCACTGAATTATTTCTTGCGACAATGCATGACGTTTCTGGTTTATGCTGTTAATCCAGCTCTGAAAATCAAATTAGTACTTTTTTCTTCAAAAAAGTGAAGCAATTTAATTTCCAAACTGCGCTATATTTTGATCAGTTCCAGCGCTTATTTGCACAAAATCAAATTTAAATATTAAATGGCATACAATTATCAATCGAATATACATAGATATATTTTTGATCATATTGATAATTTTTTATGTTTTATTTCAATTAAAAACTACGACTGTCCAGAAAAAGAAAAAACACCCTATAAAACGTAGTGGACGACAACAAATATCACCAGATATGCTCGGCAGCATTTAATTACTTTGAGAGGAGATACAAAAACAGCAGCAGCAGCAACAACAACGACAGCCACTACGACAATAGTTGCAATGTTTTATAGGTTTCTACAATACCTGCGTATACTACAAGTAAAAGTGCATCAAAGCGTTGGGGCTGTTCATATAAGTGCAGCATATACAAAGGATTAAAACGCTCTGTTGGCCATTAGCGGAATTAAGTGAGTAAAGCAAGATTGTGTGCGTGCATATAGCTTTACATTTTTATTTTAAAGTTTTAATGCTGAAAATTTAAATAAAAAAAGATAATATCCCAGCGGCAAATTGATGAAGTATGTACTCTGATTTTTCATGTATGAAAAGCTATACCCTTTGTGTTGTACGTTTCACAAATGAAATTGTTACTGTGATATTTTGTTTATTCGCTTGCTGGCTGCCTGCTTTGTATATGGACAAAGCAGGCAGTCTGATTTGTATATGGCGATGTATGGGGTCTTGCTTGTTGGCTGCATACTTTGTATATGGAAATGTAAGCAACTTGTTAAACTACACAGGCACTTAGTAAGGGAAATTTTAAGGCAGTCTGCCTTTTCCTTGCTACACATTGTATATAGAGGTGTAGGCAAACTGCCTACAAAATGGACATCCCTTTGTAAAAAGAATTTACAGTTGTCGCTGGAGTTGTGAGCATTACTGCCTACAACGAGTATAACTATTCATTAATGTTGTGTATATACGTAACATATTTGCCGCTGGGATTAAAGGAAAAATCTCAAAACGAGAGTTATGCCGAAAAGGGACGATGGCATTTAATTCTCAACCTGCGAAAAAAATCCATCGAGTTTGCAAGGTAAAGTAACAACTGGAATTAATAGAATATCAATTTGAATTGAATTGGGTGAAAAAAGTATTCAAAATGAATTCAAAGTTTTCCTTAAAAAGCACGCCAAAGTAATTGATCTGTCATAATTTATGCTTAAAATCATATCACAATTAACTTACAGACAACAAGTCGTATGAATAATTTTTGCTTCCTATAAAAAGAAGCCAATCGTTCATCACAGAGTACCTAATATCAAGGTATAAAACTTCTGTAAAAATAAACACAAAACAATTGTTTCACAACCACTTTTAAGATAAGCTTTCGAAAACTTTATAACAAAAATTTATTGCAATGGCTAAGGATCTTACTACACAAAATAATACCATTAAGTTTTCTTAATTTGAAGTATTTTTCTAAAGGATTGGAATTTGATATTTGAAATGCTATAAAAACATAATTTATTGAATCATAATATGAATTTAAACTTTCTTTTCGTAGTAAAATCGTCTAAGGATTATTGTAAGATTATTTTTTCTTTCTAGCAAAGTACATGGACCAAATTTGGTCTAAGTGAGTCGGTTTTTGTAACTGACTGCCACTCCTACCTAAAGTACATAAGAAATATAAAAATGAAATCGGATTTTGCTTAAAAAACTGTCCAAAATAATGTTCTGTTAAATGGATATAGGATAAGGATAAGGATGGCCTTTACTCAAAATTTTGTGGTAATATACTACGCGTTTTCACCCATAAAAGGAAATATATGATACAATCTCCAATGATTGTTTTCAATCAATAAACTAAATTCAATTTTAGGTGAATGTCCTTAACAGAAAATTTTTCATTAAAAAAAATGACAAACTATAATATGACAAGCAGCCCGAAACAAAATGAATATTCCACAATTTATTTATGTCTGTGAAGTTGGCCCAGCATTTTTTGATTTCTTAAAAAGTAAAACTTGTGCTGCAATGTGCCCGACTTGTGCTTTGATGTGCCGCATTTAAAAAAAAAAAAATCAGTCGTAAATTCGTCTTTTATAAGAAAAATAATTTTTTAGTGTGAAAATGGCCCATCATTTTTCATATATATATGAACCTTGGAACCTTTTTTTATTTTCAAACATTTGATGTTGTGCTCGACTTGTGCATAAAAAAATAATTCCAAGTATTTTATCAAAAAAATTATAATAAAAAATTTGTGAAGTTGGCCCAGCAATTTTCGATTGTCCAAGAAAAAATTGTTGTGCTCGACTTGTGCTATGATGTGCCGTATCGAAAAAAAAAATATTTTAACTCTTATTACATAAACCTTGCAATCAATTAAATCATACAAAACTATTTGTAAGGTTCAGGGTTGCCAAGTTGAAATTGAGGAATAAGCGACCTTCAGAAGCTCAAAAAAATCGATAAAATGTTAAAATTTTTTGTGAAAAAGTTGATGACGTTATTTGTTTTGGTCAGCAATATTAATATTTTTTGTGGAAACATAAAAGTGACTTATACGCTCTTGAGTCTGTCTCCAAAATATTCGATTTTGAGTTTAGGTTGATCAATCTACGGGGTCCGAGTTTTCACTTCTATGCAGTTTGTGACTGGCTTAAACTTTTGCTCTCTTAGAATCCCACAGGTTCACACCTATAACCTTCAAATCGAAGGTCTGGGGAAAATTTTAAACTTAAGTATTGAAATTTTGATAGCACGTAATTTTAAAAAACAGCTCAGTTCTTGCCTACCTTGATATATCCTTGAGTCAATATTGTTATATTTGTATTATTGATATTATTTCCAGACCTTTTTTTGAGTTTCATTTATGATATACACAAAAACGGAGGGGCACCCCATCACATAATGAGTTTCAATTTTTGCAATATAAGCTGAGGCCACTGCCGTTCGCTTCCTATGAATTTCCTTTCTTATCCCACCGTGCAATTTAATTGCTACAATCCAATCGAGCGAGCAACCTGCAACAAATGTTTCAAATTAAGCAAAATTAAAATTCTACACCAAAGACACAATACACAAATCGAGCGAGCGCAAAGGATGCGTAGCAGTGTCAAAGTGCAAAAACGTTTCATATACATTTACAAAAACTAAGCACATACGACTCATGCTCACACATACATACACACACATACATGTATTTCGATAGCAACACATGTGTGCGAATATTGCTGCTCGGCCAGAACATTAATGTCCTTTTAGTGTGGTTTATTTGTTGTGCTTTACTTAGCAATCTGCTTGACCAAACTTAAATTCAATGATGATGCTCCAGAACACGGTCATTTGGTATCAACTAAGGATACGAAAAAAACAAAATATGTAACCAACAACAACAACAAAAACAAGAACATTAAATTTACTATACCATTTGACTGCTTGCTGGCTGCATAGTTTTGCTCATTTCGTATGTAGCGCGTGTCCTGTCTCTTTCTATGTGTGTGTGTGTGTTTGTGTGTAACGTAATAAAATTAAAAACTATTTTAGACCAGTTTTTCGACGTGTAGTCCATTTAATGACCAAAAAGAGGACAGGATGTACGTCGGAAAAAAATATTAATAGTAATTTGAAAAATTTCTTCCTTCATACTGCTGTTGCTGGACGGCCACTGGCAACAGCTGTTGCTGCTGCGGTGTGACAAAAGTTTGCGTTTTAATGATTGGATTTTGGTACCCAAAAAGCTATTAATTTTTTTTTTTATTTTTTGTGATACGTGGTGTCGTTTAAAAGGTACACAAAAAAAGGTAAATTGTGAAGATACTTAAGTAACAAAAATGGTTAGCCTTTGGCATAAAAAAAATTCATTAAATTTTCATATATTAAAACATTTCACAAAATCATCGCTTAGAAAATTTTAAAATAAATTCAATTTCTTTCAACAAATCCTTTCTAAACTTTCAGCATAAAAAAAAAATCAAATCAGCTTCTATTAAATCCTGCGACAACTTATTTTTATTGCCCTACCCTTAACCGCTCGCTATTGTTGACTTTCATCCGCTTAGCGAAGAATGTAATTGCAATTATTTGCTACAGATTTCAATTTTCCTTTCATTACATTTTCGCTACCTCTTTCTCTCTCTTTTCATTCATTCCTTGCAACCACAGCAAATGGTCGCTTTTTCACTTTTCCTTCAAATCGCCAATCAATAAATTTGTGATAACTGTCAACGTTTACGTGTAACTCCTCTGTCCCTCTAACTTTTTTACTCCCTCTCTTTTCTACTTTCTGCTGACTTTTTACTATACCCATATTCTGCTTATTTGCTGCATTTCCTGGTTTTTCCCACTCTTTTAGCTCATTCCTGCTATCAACTATTTTTCCGGCACATTTAATGCGATTAGATTTAATGGAGGTCGCCATTGCTGTCTACACAATTGTTGTTGCTGCTGTTGCTGTTGTCATTAACAGCAATACTCCGGGCACAAAACATCAGCAGGACAACAACGGTGCCATATCCTACGCTCTCGTATATTAGTCATTAAAAACCATCGCCTTTAATTTGCGGGAGCGCACTTTTATGTGCGCTCCTATCGGTGCTGTTGCTGTTGATGACAGCAATTACATTTGACTTCGATTTTGAGTTCATTGCACTGTCGGTATGAGTGGGAGATTCGATGCAGATTTTTTCCTTTTTCCTTTGGTAACACGCTTTTGCTTTTGTCGCTCATTAAAATCCTGCAGCAAAATCAATATCCCAAATTTAAGTGATTAATAAAATTACGATTTAAGTGTCAATTTAACAGAGAATTGTAGTAGTCATTTTGTGAAATGAAAGAATGGTGCAGGTGAAATCTCTTAAAGCTTTATCAGCACAAAAGTTATGAATAAATAAAGCATTGTCCATCAAAATAGTATTAAAATAAAAATAAGAAATCGACCAAAGTATTATATGTAGAAAAAAATATAATAAAGACCAAAAAATTATGAAAATTTCAAAAAATGTTAAGATGTCGAAAAATTATTGAAAATGTAGTAAAGTACTGATACAGCGTTTTCGATTCGCATGACACTTTGTGTGTTGATTTCCCAGGAAGGAAATTGGAAAAATCTCTAAATGTTGAACGCCGCTTCGGAGATTCTGGTCTTTTATGTATTGAACAGTGATCTTATCAAAATGGCAACAATATTGCTGAAGAATACAAGCGGTTGGAACACTTTCGATACTGCGCACAGTTTTTGATCAATCGAATTTATTATATTAATCAAAAAATACCTTTGCATTGGTTGTCATACTTCAGGCATGGCTTAAATGTGCAGGGAATATTGTATATCACTGCAAGGATTTTTAAATATTTCAAAAAAACATAAAAACAAAAGCTTGAAAAATGGTAACGTTCTCCAGATCCGACGACAGGAGGAGTGGGGGTAACGGAAGAATTCCTCCAGTACCCCAAGTTCTTCAAAGAAGCCCGTAAATTTTCAGAAGTACTTTGATTATTTTGTCCGCTGAAAAAATCGGATTCATGAGAAATACTTTCTTTGCGATTAGTGATTCAGTTATCTCAAGAATCAATCGGAGATTTGCTACGGTTGAAATTATTGTCAACATTTTAGATGAAAGAAGAGAATATCATGGACGCTGCAGCAAGTTTTGTGAAAAATGCTGACGACGTGACTCAAGAACTATCGACTAAAATCATTCATCTGAAATTTATTAATGGGGCGAACTTAAGGGAATGTCTTCTTCCATTTGAGTTGTTTAATTACGTTGCTTCAAAGATATTGTATACACTTTTTTGCAAATGTTTGTGTCCCTTTGCGCATATGTTATTCTGGATATTGTTCAGTTTTCAGTGCTGAACGCTCTTCTAGCACTCTCGCAAGGATAAATAACTTCCATCGTGCATGTTCGGCCACAACAGTAGTGTCACGATTGGCAACTTTTGTCTGGAAACAGAAATTTCGATTGCGATTTTTTAAAATGTTTTTATTGTTGGAAGAAAGACGGGAATGTACATGGTTACCACCGGGGCAGGACTTTTTCTCAACGGCCCTGATAATAACTGTGATATCAAAAACAGAAGTTCATATTAAATCCGACTTATTGTACAATATGCACATAAATTTTTAATTCTTTGAAAGCTATTATAATTATATTTGAAATAAGTCCTTGGACTTGAAAATCGGTTTATAATAAACTATGAACTTTATGTATATAACGAATTTTTGAATTTACAAAAAAAAAATTCGAAGATTTCAGTTAAAAAATGTTAGAAAAATTTATTGATTTTTCAAATACAGGTAAATATAGGTAATATAGGTAAATTGGAAATATGAAACCATATTCTACTTTCGACGTCCGTCTATTAATTGGTGGAGTTTTATTCTTGTAAAAATTATCCAGAATCGAGTATTTTTGGGACTGAAAACTACCATGGCGATTTCCGAAACCGATGTTGACCTCCTTCCATCGTTGGTACGCAAAAATGTTGCAAAAATTGCACAAAATTGAGCTTTTTGTGTACCCAATATCGCCCTTGATGAGGACCAAATATGAAAATTGTATTTATTGACAATGTACAAATAATTTCAATTGAATAATAATTAAATATTCCGTACATACTGAAAATAAATCAATGAAACAAAAATGAAAATAAATCAATAATTAACATAGTTTCTCTTGTACATAATTTTTACAAAGCAACTTGGAAAAATATTAGATAATTCTAAAAATCATTCCGATAAAAGATATATTAACAAGAGTTATTTTAGATCTCTGCTCAGCTGCTTCAAATCACAGGTTCTGTGAAAAAAATTTTATTTATACCTTTTGCGAAGAACCATATTATTCTATATTTTGTAAAATCAACCATTTCGATTAAATTTTATCTTAATCCCAATTAAAACTATTGCTTTATAACTCAATTTATAATGCCTGCAAACGACATTTCATTAAATTTCCTTTGCAACTTTTTAACTTTAATCTTTTATCCTACTAATATACGAATAAAACATCTATAAATGGTTTTCCAACGTTTATAGTTATATATCCTCAATAAGTAGTATTTAGAAAACTATGTGCAATTTTTCATTAATTTTCAAATGATACAGCTCTTTGAGTAAATAATGCAACCCCTTGTTGTGTTTTTTACCCCAAAACATGTCGAATCACTAATCGTATTGTACATTTTCAAACAAACAGCTCAGATGACATAACAAGCTGTCAAAAACAATGACAATGGCAGGATTTTAAACACAAATAATTAATGTTATTTTAATAGCCTGCTGCCTCCACCACCACCGCTGGTAATAGACTATATTCACTTTGTCTTAAACTCCAACACACGATACATTGGTAACCTTAAAAATATCACTTTGTCAATTTTAATTACGCACGCACTTTGTCTGCAAAAACATATGTAATCATACATGTTTCTCGCCGTAGACAAGTCAACCCCTTTTTTCGCCAGTCAAAGTCAAAACAACATATCTACGCACAACCTCCAATGTCAACCCCCAGCTATGTAGCCACAGACTTACCTTAATATCATGTACGATTGCATATGCTTTACGCTACATCACTTAAATTGCATTTGACACTCGGAGCTGCTCAAAATTAAATTCCTTAATTTCACCGACGAGAGTACATACGCAGGAAAGCCACACCACACGCCAGCAGCATTACAACGCAATATATCCTGCCACCCTTTTTGTGCAAGAAAATGTTCCGTAAAGCCGGCTGCAGAATTTATAATTAAACGTTTTACAAACCGCTGACCAGCGGCGCATCCTAATGTCTGTCGCCTTTCCATGTTGCTTGCATAGATTTGACGACCCCTTTTTTTGTGAAATTTTCAAATTTTCTATTGCAGCTATCTGATTTATATGCTGTTTCAAATTTTCTGTTTGAAAACTTTAACTTTTACTTTGTTACCTTAACCTTTTGAAGGATGTTTTACTTTCATCTGTTTTTATCGTTTGATAAATGCTTACATTACATTTATTTGCTTTACTTTTACTCACGATATTTAGAATTTTCAAAATAATTGGTTGTTTTTGGAAGTGAACTAAAGCTCATATGTGAATCTGAAAAAGCACACACCATTGTATCTGTCTAATTCAAATCAAGCCCACTTAAAAACACGCACACTTAAAAAGACGTCCACTTAAAACACGCCCACTTAAAAACACGCCCACTTAAAAAACACGCCCACTTAAAAACACGCCCACTTAAAAACACGCCCACTTAAAAACACGCCTACCTTAAAACACACCTACCTTAAAACACGCCCACTTAAAAGTTCGTCTATTTAAAATCACGCCCATTTAAAAGCATGTCCACTTTAAACTACGCCCACTTTAAATCACGCTCATTTCAAAACGCACCCACTTAAATCGCGCCCTCTCAAAATTACGCCCAGTGAAAAAGACGTCCAATTAAAAGCACTCTCACTTTAAAACACGCCCACTTTTAAACACGCCTACCTTAAACACGCCTACCTTAAACACGCCCACTGAAAAGCACGCCAATCTGTATCTCTCACATCCACTAATAATAAGTCACGCATCACTTTTCACAAACGGGTCATACCATAGGAGCCATATTCGAAAGATCACGCCCATCTTCTCACTCCGAAGCCTTTTAAGTCTACATAATGAATTTAGCAGTGATGTCTTTGTTAAAGAATTCGGCAATCGAACAATTTCTGAGCTGAACTGAGGTCCTGGTGTGCGGTTCAACGTCTTTGGCCGTTATTGCCGCTTAATAGCACTTTTTGCTATTTATTTTTTGATCAGTGGATCATTAAAACGGAAGAATTCCAACTAATAGTTTTATGGCGCCATAGGACGTATTGGTAATTGCTCCAATTATATCTTGGCACATTAGTTTTTAATTTTATTAAGCTACAATATTGCGATTTCTGCTCAACTTTTGGAAGTGTATAAGCTCTCAAAGGACTGATCATCAGCTTATACATCCAGATAGTCAATTTGGGATTTATGCTGCTAATTTCTCAAATGACTTCGTTAAGCCTATTTGGTTTTAGTATCTCGTATTGAATTGTTATGTTTATAGGCTCATTAAAATTAAATTTTACGCTCTTGAGTAATTTCTGTATCATTTTATTAAATAAACTCTAAATGATTAAGAGTAAATTGAAACTTATAGAGTAAGGAAATAAATACAAATTCAGAGTAGATGAAAAGTTAAGGAGAACGGCAAAAAATGTTGAAGTAAAGAAAAATGCCAAAAAAATGCATGCTATCAAACATCAGACTTAAACTTACATGACAGATCTTCATTAGAAAATTGCCAGAGTATATATATTATGTATCGATATGTATTTATAATAACGGAGAAAAGAAATAGAACGTATGGAAAAAAATCCCCTGCTTGGTCAAAAAAAAGGACATTAATAGCTGAATACATAGAAGTGTTAACAGCATCCTCGTAAAATTTCAAAATATTTCGTGAGGCTCATCCAATTTACTCATCAACACAATGCACCTTTAGTTGAATGTTTTAATTGCGTTTCAACAGTTGCTGGTATCACCATCCCTTTCTTATGTTCTGCGTTAACCTGTCTAATTTGTACACTCCAAATCAACCCCTTTTTATGAGGTGTACAAATACACATCTATGAAGCATATCCTTTACTAATGCTATGCTGTTATTTTTCCTTTTTGCACCTGTAAATGTTTGTAAATTTGAGAAACCTTTGCATGTTATCCATTGCCATTGAGCTCTTTGGTTAGATTCAACCAATTTTAAATTGAAGCTGTGAAATGCTATTTGTTTCTATTTATTTTTGTTATTGCTTTTGGTATGCAATTTGTTGCGCTTGTCAACAAATTTATTTAAAAAAAAATTTGCACATTTTTTGTTTTTTAAAAGACAAAGTCCTTTTTTCGTACTTCAGTGGCTTAGTGTGTAATGTCTTATGTAGGATAACATTATTTATATGTTTTTTTTTGGATACGTTAAATTGAACACTTTTGCATCTTCAATTTTTTTGAAATTATTTCTTTTTATGATCCGAAATGATGAGTCAGATCTAGGAGGTCTCTTAACCACTTCTTTGCTAGGGAATGAAGCCATACGTTGGAAAAAACCTTATGTCCTGGAAAATAAAACTTAAAATATAGGTACGCTGTCAACAAAATATGTTCTTTGCCGTCAAAAGCTGATTTTTGTCAGTAGACACTCAAGTCTACTTCCCAATTCCAACTTTATTGCCACACCGCAACAAATAAAAACAAACTCTTCAAACAGCACAAAAAATCCAAAGATCACAGCAAATGGAAACAAGAATAGAAGTCAGCTAAAACATGGTACCCTAAAATACAAACGAAAACACTAACACTCATAGGTCTACCAACATAAGACCACTATATGCAAAAACACACACACATACACACACACGCTTACATACACAGTTACACAAAAGGCATGTTTTTGCATTTGCAATTATTTATCACTTGCAGGATATGCAAAAACATCTCACCTTTTCAGGTTAAACATTAAGGAGTACGAGGTCATATGTGCGTTGCACTGTGTGTGTGTGCGTTTAACTTTGGTCTACAGACCGGTCAAAGCCAACATTACATGTTGACTACTTTGCGCGCAACAAAGTGCGTTGTTGCTGCTGTAATGATATTTTGCTGCAGCGTATGTGCAACGAACGTTTCGTGTCGTTGGTTAACAAACGCAGCTTAAAACAAACTTACTTGTGACAACAACAGTAGCGGCAACAACTTTTCCAACAACATTGCTGTCGTTGTTGTCCTTGTCACGAGCATTTGCTGTTGTTGTTGTTGTTGCTGTTTTCAAAAAGAAACCTGGTCAATGTCAGCGTTAGTATGTTGTTGCTGCAAGTGTTGCCAGATATAATCAATTCTTATCATTTTGTAGGATTTTGTGCCGCAATCTACATGTGAGATGCATTATTGTGAAGAAAAATCATTTCCGTAATAAGCGCGGAAATTTACAGATTTTTTTCCTAAAAATATAAACTTGGCACTGCAAATTTCATCACCATACACGTAATAACAAACAAACACATTTTTCTACATATTTTTAAGTGACAATCCTCTCACAAAAGTTTTCGGAGCTCTTCTGTTACCTGTCCACAGAAGAGCTCCGCAGAAGCGGCAGAAACTCCAAAAATTATATCAAAATATTCTGACATTATACTTATACTATTTATATCAAATTGCTTGCAGGAAATGGTTTGTAACGCTTTGGCTCAAAATATACTAAACCGATTTTAATAATTTATTTTTTATAACAACAAATATGTGCTTAAGAAGATTATTGCATACTTATTTTTTTATTCCTTAAAGTGAAATATCCTTTTTTTAGGATTAAGTTTTTGCAAAACCTCTCTCACAAATTGTCGTTTCATTTTTCGTTGCTGTTGCTTATTCTTATGCTGCTTCTGTGTTGTAATTATCAGATTTTTGGAATTATATCTATACCTTTTATATAAAATTACTTACATGAAAATGGTTTGTAACGCTATGGCGCAAAATATACTGAACCGACTTTAATAATTTATTTTTTAAAACAACGAATTTGTGCTAAAGAAGATTATTGCATACCTATTTTTTTTAAATGTTTTTATAGTTAAATTTCCTTTTTTTAGGATTGAGTTTTTGCAATACTTCACATATAAAATATTTTTTCATCTGTAGTTCATAGCCATCATTTGTCTCTAGGTACTCACATACCAGATATTTTTTAAAGATTTTGTTTTAGAAAAGAAAATAAATTTAAATCTGGCAACTTTGCATGTTACCGTTGCCTTATACTGTTGTAACTGTCTGGCTGGTGCTTTTAATTTTTGGTCAGGTAACATGGTAAACATTCCTAAGCCTGTGCCTGTACTTGATCCTTGAAATGTATGGTGTAGTGTATAAAATTTATGCGAACTTTAGTGTTTTTCGTTTAGTTTCAAAATTTTGTTAGAGAGACTCTTTTGATTTTTGGTCAAGCTGGTTTTGGCTTTAGTTTTTGTTGTTTTTTTTTTAATTCCTTTAAAATATTAGACAAAATTAATTTTTGCTGCATTTTTTAAAGAAATATTAACTTTTAATTAATATTTCAGCGAAATCGCTTAATAATATTTTGTTTTGTTAAAGAAAATGTATATTTTGCGCTAAAGGACATGAAGATTTATTAATTTCCATTCAGTTATATAAATAAATAAATATACTTAATGCAACAACTCTCAGGTCTGTTTTAAAAACCACCGCCAGCAACCACATGTGCTTTCAAAAAAGAAAGTAAACGATGCACAACTGGACATTTTAAGTAGACAGAACGACAGGATGAAAAAAATTTTCTCCAATCGACTACGTCTACGATACTACTACAGTATCACATTATGCACAATATATAGATGCTGTTAATTAAATGCAGTGCAATACATAAATAAAAACAACAAAAAATTGAAAGAATGTTTTAAAATAAATAATAATAAAAAATAAAATATTAAAGGACATTACCATGCACAGGGCAATTGCATGAGCAAATTGTCTTCCACATTAAATTCTTCAATGGTTGAAACTTTTCGCTATTAAGAAATTTTTTGTCTGGACCCTCAAAATGCGCGTTAACTTCATTTATGGTGTGCTTTGAAAACTGAATAAATAATGAACTACCGAAGTCAAATATACTGAAATGCTCTGCAACAGAGCTACTCCTAGGAAGTTAACCTTACATCAAGGAAGTTGTATAGAGTCTTGAAGAATTGCTTCTATCAATAACTTCTTCACAACTATAAAACTAGCTGAGATCTTAAGTTTCTAGAACTTGACTTAAGTTTGTAGTGTTGGAAAAGGTAAAATTTTATTTCGCCATGGTCAGTTATTGCAAAAAACCAAAGAGGATTCAAGCCATTGAAAATTAGATGGGCAAACTGTCAAACGATGAACATTGCGTTGGACTTCGACTTTTTTGTGTAATATTATTCACATGATTGGGTGAGCATCTTACAGCATTTTCAGGGAGCAAAATCTACGAAAGTATCACCGAGGATTGTTTCCGAAAAGTTTTAACAATCAGTTGCTTATGAAAAGTCATTTCTTTAATGTGAAGTAGAAATTGGATTAATAGGAGGCATATGTACCTTGAGTGTTGCCTTATACCATAGATGGGCAAAATTTTCGAAGCTGGAGCCACTTACAGCAAACGCAACAAAAACAACAATTGTAACAACAGAAAAAAACTCCAGGATAAATTCGATCTCGATTACAAAAAAAAAAAAAAAAAAGGCTCATTTTTCCTATTTTGCCCACCGCTGGTTTATACTCTTAAAAAAAAAAATATTCAAATCTGACTATAATATGCATCGCTCATGGAAAAACCTTTCATATTGACGTTAAGTAAAACAAAAAAATTCCCAAAGCAGTAGCTGCTTATTGCATAAAAAATAACATGCCGCAATAATGAGCGACATGCAGGATATGCACAACATTCAATGCAAGCAAATGAAAATGTTGTATTAAATACCAAACGACAAAAAAAAAAATGTTAATTCTTCCTTCCAAAAAATATCGAAAATCTTCTCATATATGCAAGTAGGAAAAGAATTAAAGTGATATCATTTTTAATACAGCATTTTTACAAATAAAGCCCCTTATAAAGCAGCAATAAAAAGAAAAAATATTAAAGTACGTAAGAGGAAAATCAATAAATTTTGCTGTGCATATTAATAGCAGCAGCAGCAACTACAACAAAAACAAGACGATACACTACAACATTATCGCTTAAATCAATACAAAAATGTTGCGGCTATTTCTCTTTACTGCTGTTGCATTTCAAAGGACATGCTAAGGACATCTTGTGCTTGTTACTCAAGCGCAGCGCGCGCCTATTGGCATAATTGAAAGTTCGAGACTTGTATGTATAGCTGTGTATGCGTATGTTAACGACTGACCCATGTGTGGTAGTGCAGCTTGGGGTTAAAAGTTTAAATAAATTCTCGCTTCTTTACTCCAAGGATCTGTATGCGACTGCAGCATGCATGCATTCACTTGTAACGCATGAAAGGAAAGTAAAATATTTTAAATATGAAAGCGCATGTATTGTGTGGAAAATCAATGAACCAGCGGCATTTACAGCAGCAATTAAGTGCGCTTTAGCTACGACGTGTTTATACAAAAGATTACGAAAAAGAATATGCAATGCTTTGAGTAAAAATAAATGAAAGTTTACGGATTTATTGAAATGTTTCTTAAGCCAAGAGAGTGACAATATAGCACTGAGTTTGATATATTAAGCTTTACTAGTAAACGAACTTAAATATATTATGAAAAAAAGTAAGGTTATACAGAAAAGTGAAACTGGTATTAGGATTCACTGTGTTTACAGTATCCGGAATAGAGTTTTCTTCGATTACAGCGTTGAATTGCACTTTGAACTTCTATCAGAAGGACAAATGGTAAATATAAAATATTTTCCAGATCTCTTGAAACGCTTGCGTTAGCATGTTTGCCGAAAACGGTCAGATTTGACGAAAAACAGCTAATAGATTTTGCAGCACAATAATACACCATCGTATAAAGCCGTCATTGTGTAAGAGTTTTAAGACAACAAATCAACTAATCTCAATGATCAAGCACCATATTCATCGGACATGGCCCGGTCCCGGTTGAAGCCAGAAAAGCAAATTACTGAATGCTTTTTCTCAAGCGCCTCACAAATGCTGTATGGAGGACTGCATCAAGTGCTGACATAGTTGCATTGCAAGCGGTGGCCTGGCTTACTTAGAAGGTAACAAAATAAATTTTAATCTATACTAATTGTATAAAATTGCTTGTATGGAGATGGTTTGTAACACTTTGGCGCAAAATATACAGAACCGATTTTAATAATTTATTTTTTAAAACAAAATATTTGTACTTAAGAATAATATTGCATATCCGATATTTGGAATTATATCAGTACTTTTTATATGAAATTGCTTTCATGAAAATGGTTTATAACGCTTTGGCGCTAAATATACCAAACCGATTTTAATAATTTATTTTATTAAACAAAGAATTTGTGATAAAGAAGGTTATTGCATACTTATTCTTTTAATTTTTTAAAGTTAAATATTTCTTTTTTTAGGATTAAATTTTAGCAAAATCTCACACAAATATTGTCGATTGATTTTTCGTTGCTTATGCTGCTTCTTGAATTTTGTGTTCTTTTTGTTGTTGTTATTTTTTATAATTTGTACCGTTGGTATTTGGCTTCGAAGTACACATTTTTTTTTGTTATTTTTGAAGAGATTTTTTTTATTTGTCATTCAACTAATAAAAAATCTCTAGGCTTAAGATACAAGCAAAAAAAATTAGCGTCTTTTCGAGCTCTAATAAATAAGTAAATATATAAAAAAATTTAATAATTTACAAAAATGTCCGCTTGTTTTGAAAAACGTCTCGATGTTTTGAAAACTAAATACCGCTCGCACACATCAAATGCTTTTATTTAAATGAATTTTCTACAACTTTATTAGGCATAAATTAGATTTTAATTAAGACCAAAAAAAGGGTTAATTGTATTCTTGTTATCGCTGCCGCTCCCTGCACGAGACGACTCCCTCCCTAAACATTTTCATATCTCCCAAGCGACAGTACTACATACGCGTAGCACGTGACTGACAACAAAATTTATAACCAACTGTCAATGTGTTATGCTCGCGTTAAACTTCATTAATGAATTCATTAAAAAAACTGAACAAAAATTGTGCAATGGACAAAAATTCCGTTGCTGGCGTATCCTTTTTCTAGCATGCTTGAACAAATCGTTAAGGACCATCAACTGAATATAAAAAAATTGGAATTATGTTTAGCATTTCTTGCATTTTAAATGTGCGCAGTGCTTAAAAACAATGAACAAAAATCGTTGTTGCATTAAAAATTAAAAAGGACACGCCCTTTACAATATTGAGATCGACCAAGAAAAAAAAAAGAGTTAACAAAAAAAGGACAACAGCACATTAGTCAACGCGTACATTACAGCAGTATTTCAAAAAAATAAATTTTGTGTGACTGTAAGCAGCTGTCAGCTTAATTGTTGTTTAGTCCTTAAAAAAGTTCCGACAAAAAAATTAATGTATAAAGATACGCAACACAATCCTTTGGCCTTTGGCTAATTTGACTGCACAGCGTAGCAATAGAATAAAAAATTATTTCGAAGCGTTAAAAGAATCCTTCATTTGCTGTAGGAGCAGCGCCTAAAATATATGCTACAATTTTGTGGTATTTTATATCCTTTTTTTTGCAGGACTTTTTTGTTTTGTTTTTATGAACACCAACCAATTTATTAATTATGATAAAAAAGGGCACGCTGTGGCGTTTTAGTAGTGTATTTTGCTGTGGAAATTGTCATTGCCAGGATAACAAGCGTGAAAAACATAAGTAGTCACAGCATGAAATAAAACAACAAAATAAATGCGTTATGGTTGAAAAGCGCTTGAAAGTAAAAATTCAGAGGAAAAAAATTTGCAAAAAAGGATACAAAAAGTTTACATTTGTCATTGTCGACTTTGAGGTTCACACCGAGAATTATTAATTATAAATGTGCCGCCATTTTTAAGCCTTGTTAATAAGGCTTAAACTTTGTTTTTGCATGTCAAATGAGTTTTGTGGTTTAGTAAAAAAAGAAAAAAACAATTTTCGCTTACAGACTTTAAAGGAAATCCATTGAATGAAAGTATGAAAATTTATACTACTTCTTTTGGTAAAAGATTCTAAGGACTTTGATATGCTAAGTGTAGCCTATCCTATCCTTTATAATATCAACTATACAGTTCTCTGTATTTTCCGCCAAGGTTTTGTCGCTGTTCCTCTTGATTAACAATCAATTTTTCGTTGCATACTTTGGCTGCATTTTAAAATTTGCACTCATCACCAACTTATTTCTATTATCCTTTGTATAATTTTTTGTTCCTTTTAGTGCTTGTTTTTTCGTATGCTTTACTAAAGATTCACCAACTATTCTCAACCGTCTTATGATACTCAATTTGAAAGCTTTCGTTTAAATCCACTTCCGCTTCCTGTAAGTATGACACCGTTGTAGCAGCAGCAAGGATAACGAATGCCTTGGACATGCTGTGCAGTAAAGGGGCAAATAGCATAAGAAAATATCAAAAGAAAGGAAACAAACGTTGAAAATGTTTCATCGATATGCGTGCATGACTTGAATCCTTAAATAGCAAAGAGTTGGTTATATGAAATTGTTATTTTTGCTGTCATCTACGTGCATTTTGCCAAAATGAATGCTTTTTTTTTTGTCATCCCAACAAAATGACGAAATTTTCATTTTATGTTTGAAAATTACCAAAAAGATACTTGACTGTACTTTGTCATATGGATATTTTGATAGATTATCCATTTGTAACAAAATCACGTGACCATAAAAACAAATGACAACAATGCAAGCATTATCATAATATTTTGGGGTTCAAAATGAGCATATCCTTACGAGGAAACTGTTGCATTGTCGCACTGCTGGAACTAACGACTGTGAAAAATTTTTGCAATGCTTTGACAGACACGTGATCTAAAAGAAATGACAGGATGTACATGTGAGACTATTTTTGTTCATTATTAAGAGTATTATGTTAAAAGTAAGCTAATATTTTTGGATTTATATGCAAACAAAAGGAGGCTAAAGATCTACATGTTTTCAGTTATGTATATAAATTGCTTCAATATCTATATTGAACTCAAAAAATCAGAAAAGAGAATGAAACTTGTTACAGAATGATTATTGAAAACCGTCGAATATTCGCAGAAAAATCAATGTAATCGGTAGAGCAAACTCTTTCAGAAGAATAACTTAAAATTCACAAAATAACCAAAAAGTCGGTAGTGATGAAAGGGTTCAAAAAAGTCGTTTGAGAACTAAAAACTTACGGAGAGTCGAATTTGACTTAAAAGTGGCACAAAAACCAAAACAGTTTCGAATAAAAATATGAGGACAAAAAAATGTAAGCCTTAAAATCAAAAAGCCGCACAAAAGCAAAAAAGTCGCGACCAAAATGAAAAGATGAAAAAGTCTAAATAGCTACAGAGTGACAGTGTTAAAGGCTTCAGAGCGATTCGCAGACAATTTTCAAAGCTTGCAGCAAAAATAAATAAAAGTGAAAAAGGAAAAATTGATAAGGACTAAAAAATTGCAATAATATTAAAAAAACTGGCGAAATACGAAGAAGTCGCTAAAGAATTAAAAAGTCACTGAAAATAATCTGAGCACAAAGAAAAACGCAAATTTTTTTACGCATAGACATATTTTTTTACCCATGTCCTTATGAAATAACGTATTGTATTAAGTCAGTACAAATCCTAAATAAAGATAATAATAAAAAATTATGAAAAATCATAAATACTAGTCTACTGGCGACAGAAAGACAAAAGATCCCTGAAAAATTAATTTGTCACAGAAAAACTTAAATGTCACAGAAAAACTAAAACGGGGTTGCCAAGGAACAGGGACTTACCCGGCCAATCGCGAAATTCCGTGTCATTCCAGGGGCCCTGGTAGGAACTTACTTCTGAAATAACCTTGAATTGAATCATGGACTTCAAAATCCCCTGACCGTGCAAAAAAAGGTCATCAGGTTCTTACCATTAGATGAGGTAATTTAATTTGGCAAATTTGCGAAAGAAATTATAAGCCTCACAAGGTTCTTAAAGCTAATAGAAAAACCAAATAGTCGTTTGAAAATTTGGAATGTGCCAAAAAGTCAATAGAGGCTATAATATCGCACAAAGGAAAAACAAAGTCGACAAATAATCAAAGGTATTAAGTGTTGTCAAAAACCTTTGGAGTTACGAAAAGAGAAAAATCAATATATGTACATACGAACGACTTTATAAATCAAAAAAATATTGAACAATCAGTTGTTTACTAAAAACTTTCAGATGATCCAAAAGGTCAGAGTTTTTTCAAATCTCGCTGAAAAATTAAATTTCTATCGAAATAATTAAACATTGTAAAAAGTGGCAAAAAAGCACCGAATTCAATGCAAGATTTAAGAGTCGCTCAAGTCACAGGAAAACTTAAAGGCGACAAAATGTCGTAAATAGGAAAACTGCAAATTCTTGAAAATCAAAAAGTTGCTAAGAGACCAAGAAGAACTAAGAATGTAGAAATCAACTCAATGTTGAAGCAAATTCAAATGTTGTAAAAAGAATCTAAAATTCAAAATAACTTAAAAGTCTCAAGCACTAATCTAAGATATTATAAAATTTAAATAGAAAACAGAAAAAAAACCTTACAGAAAGACTTTAAACTCATAGAAAATCAATGGTTGCAGAAAATCAGAAAAATCATAGAAAAAACAACGTCGAAAATTGAAAACACATGAACAAAAAAGGTCGCTAAAATACTTAAAAGTACAAAAAGTTATATCCTTCGTGATCAAATGGCGACTCTCCCAAGTGCCTGGAATATAATAGTAAAAATTATTCAGAAGTTTCATTCAAATTCTCAATTATCTCGATATCGAATCGATGCAATTTCGAGTTCATTCAGTTAACAAGCTATCGTTCCAATTGTTTGATGTGAATTTCATTAACAATTTCCGCCCAGATCGCATTATGACCTCTACCTATAAGCAATAGGAAGAAGATGGAGAAAAAAATCACTGACAGTAAACTCATCTTTCCAGAGGCTGTTATTCTTATATTCCACTATTAAAAATGTAGCTGGAAGAGTTCAAACGAATTTCAGAATATTTAAAAAAAAGACCAAATATTTCCAAATAGAGTTAGGCTTTTCAAAATGCAGAAGAGAGAGCCTAAAATTATCGCAGTTAAACTAAAAAATTCGTAGTAAAATAAAAAAAATCACACGGACTAAAATTCAGAAACAGACTTAAGAGCCTTTGACGACTATAGTATATAAGAACAGAGTTCAAACACAAGTACAGATTTAAAATAAAATATCAAAAAAATTGAAAAATCGCAGAAAAAGTAATGCAAAAATAATTTTCATTTCATAAAAAAAAGAGATTAAAAACAAATAATACGTAAAAAATAAAAATTCCATTTCAACCTGTCCTTCTTCACTCCTGCTTTCTGTTTAATCAGTTAGAAAAAACTTGAAAAAAAAACAAAACTCTGACGCAGCCACAACCACTAAATGCAACACCATGTCTGCACAGCATTTCATCTTATCAAAATCTGTCCAAAAAATAAGGAAAATGCTGCGGAAAATGAAAAACACATTTTTAATGGCAGCCGCATGTTTGCATTTTTTTTCTTCTTTTTTTCTGTGATATTTTTGCGTGTGCTGTCAAAATGACATTTGTGTTTTTGTTATACATAGTGTCAGAATGTGCTATATGCATTAGTGAGTACTGTGGCTGCAGTTTTTCCCAGCAGAAAAGAATTTAATGATGATTAGATCATCCTTTGAAAATATTTTGGAAAACTTAAGGTAAACCTAATTTTTAATAAATATTTCAGAAATCAAGCCTGCACCTTACTATTTAGAACTTCTCTACAATATGTAATTAATATGGCAATTAAGAGTAATAACTTATTTCTTAAGAAAAAACATAAAACGAGATTACTAAAAGGACTTTAAACTTAGTATCCAGAAAAAGAGGATTTCTTAATAGAAATCAGACTTCTATCCTTCAAGCTATCTGTTTTTTAAGTGCAGATGATTGTTTTTCAGTCTCCAGTTTCTTTATTAAAGTCTGTCCTCTCATTATGTTTATTTATTATAAAATTATTTCCTACTGGGCTTTGCAGTTCACATGTCATTTCATCATTTTGGTTATCTGTGAAAAAACATATTTTTATACCTTGTATGTATTTATTCGAGATGTTTTTAAGACCTCGCAAATATATTTTAAAAAACTGTAAAGATTTTTTGCTTTCTTTTATTTGTGTGTCAGCTGCTAATGCGTTATGGAGGAAGTGCATGTTGTTCTTAGTTGTTTTTATTGCATTCCATTTCATATGCGACTTTGACAGCTCAATGTTGTTTGAAATGTACGTATTTTTACAAAAAGACAAACGTATGATTTTCTTTTTTTGCAGCTCTGACATTTTGTACAAATCATATGCCCCTAATATGGGAGAACTTTTGCAACTTCTATATAATTTTTTTAAGTATTTCTTTCGTTGGGGTAAACATTTGGTTATGATAATTTGGAAGGACTGTCTAATATACGGATACATATGGACCAAAGTTGTCTCTTTATGGTGCTTTCAGATAGAAATATAGAACTCCATTTCTCCTACACTCTTTTAGAAACTTTATTAAATAAAAGGAAATTGTAAATACTGGTGTCAATTGAGTCAATTATGAAATTAATATTTTCTTATTTTCACCATTTTACTTAATATATCAAAAATCACTGCGAAAATGATAAATTTATCTCTTCAAACCTAAACTTCTTTAATTAATTTCTAATGAAAAAATGTAATGAATATCAAGCCGATAAAGTTTTATTCGATAAAGCATTTTCTTTGAAATGCAATAGAATATTCAAATCTACTTAAGACTTAATATATTTCACTTCACCAAGAACTTTCTCTGAAATTACCTTAATTCTAAGGACACTTTTTTTGAGACTTATGCAAATCCTTATATTTTACTAATTAAAAATAACCAACTTCCTGTCTGCATGTCTGATGATTGTTTATTTTAACCTCAAGTATATTTACATACACAAAAAAGGAACATTTAAAATATGCAAAAGATATGAGCGCAAGAAACTTTGGAGACAATGTACACGTCAAATTATTTTTACTGTAAGATGAAAAATATTTTTTTTGAAATTTTTGAAAATATATAGAGAAAAATTCTTAAAACATTTAGCTACCTAGTTCTTACAGTTTCCTTCTATACTATTCCAAACAAATATCTGAAAAAGCAGAAAAACAAAAATTTCTTTGACTGTAATATTTCTTGACATTTTCAAATCTACTATGGCACAGTACTTAAAAGACGCATGCACAAAATAAACTGCTGCTTGGCAAAGACCTTAAGACCTATGCCCTAAACTCAATATAATCAACTGCCTGAATGTCACTTGTGCACTCAGCAGCGACAACTGATCAACAATATTATTTTAAAAGGAATCCTTTGATTACAATCAGCAGCAATAGAGTCATATTGTTGGCACTTTGCAGGCAGTAAAACTGAAACTTCCTTGTGCTTTTTCTCTGTTTCACTGACATTGTTTGTTTGTTTTTGCTTTTCTTGTTTATATTTACTCCGATTGATGTGCGCGTGTTGCACATGGTTTTGCTCCTTGCGCTGTTGCCAAAAAGTTAATCCTTTTTTGCATTTGATAAACACATACACACACACACAAATCAATGCGAAAATCTCTGCTTAAAATCTGACAGATGCAGTCGCGTGGCAGTGTAACGTATTATCTTTAACTTTAAGTTATCAACAATATAATGGTGCTCATTGGTAACATACAGTGGTATAAAAAAAGCACGTTGTAAAAATTCTTAGATCAAAAAAAAAAAAAAACTTCAGTCCAAGTCGAAATGAAAAATAGTTCAAAAACAATATTAAAAATTTTCGACCAAAAACAATCCAAAAATATATTGCAAATAATTAAAAATTTGAATAAAAAATTTTCGCAAAACCAAAGAAAAAAGTCAACCAAAAACTTTTCTCTAATAGGCGATTCACACTGGCATCGAAAACAGCATGATT
Source organism: Tricholauxania praeusta (assembly GCA_949775025.1). Lineage (NCBI taxonomy): Eukaryota > Metazoa > Arthropoda > Insecta > Diptera > Lauxaniidae > Tricholauxania > Tricholauxania praeusta. The sequence continues at coordinate 159,616,937 of OX459029.1, forward strand.
TTCATTTTATTAGACTTAGAGACAAAATCGAAAAGAAATGAGCTCTTTTTCCATACAATTTCAACGGAAAACTTGATTCTCCCGCATTTCGATTTCATTTTCTTATCTACTCATTTTTGCTCAGAATTGTGTACTATTGTGAATGAACTGGCAGGGCTGTTCAATTTTCTCACTTATTTCATAAACTCAAAATCAAATAGTAGTTAAATTTAATAAAAAAGTTAAACCATCAAAAAAAACCAGCAAATATGAAATGAAATCTCAAAGCGGTGTTAGCTTTTTTATGTTAAAAAGCTTGACAGCTGATGTCAAACAAAAAAGAATCAGCCATTGCCAAAAGAAAAAAAGTAAGATAATGCCAAACAAAAATCTAATGTCAGCAAAAATCAAAGAAAAAGAAAGCGAGTATCAGCTTAATCGCGATAACGCCAGTGTGAAAGCAGTTTTTTAAAACGCGATAAAAATTAAGATAAACGAAAACTGTGCTTATTTCGATGTCAGTAAAAAGAATGGCTTATAAAAGAAATATTCAATTTTGCACAATTTCTCTATTATGAAAAAAATGCACAAAATCTGACTTTTTTTAAAATTTTTTTTTTCGGAGGTGCTTCCTTTTTCATGTTTGAGTCATTCTACCTTTGATTTTGAGCGAAAACTCATTGTAAACTTTTAAGACAATGGAAAATCACTGTATATTGGACATTTATGTCTTGGCTTAAATTAATTGTTTTGATTTTTTTTAGATTTTTTTTTTCACTTTTTGACAATATTTAATTTCCTCACAGACCAAGCATTTTTTTTAACTTAAATATCTGCAAAAATTTCTAAACGATTCTTTAGACAATTTTGCCATCACCCTTTATTAATCCACTGTAAATTGCCATTTCCACACATTGATCTCTTAAGCATTTGCCAACTGATACGCATCCCTCACATGCTTGTCTTCATGACTTAAGTCCTGTCGTCGTCATCATCGTTGTCGCTTTCGACTTCTTTCATTTCTCAAGCGCTCTAACTCAACTCCGTATGCAAAGTTTGTTTAACTACAAGACCTTTCGTCACTATCACTAGTGTATAGGATTAAATGTCGCTTAAATTTTTGTACAAAAAGGGTGAAAATTATTTGTGTTTGTGTGTATATGTGGATGCATTGAATGGTACTCAACTTAAGAAAAAAAGGCAAATATTGAGTTAGGCTGAGAACTTCTTCTTCTGCTGCTGTTACAACGACCCTTGAAAGGGTTAACTTACAGACCATCTTTGGTTGGGGCGTAAACATGTGTTTTCGTTTTGGCTTTTTTTTTTGTTGTGTCTATAGTTCATGATGCCGCTTTCAAGTGGCGCACCACTTCCGACACACGCACAGACAAAATATTTGCAGTCTTGAAATCAAAACGATAAGGAATGGAAGAACTTTTAGCATGGTTTATTATAAAAAGATTTGTTTAATATTTAAAATACTTAGCAGTTATATGCAAAAGTATAGCGGCGATAGTAAGTAAGATAAAAATTATATCATGTTTTCAGGAACATAAAAAGAATATGTACATATTTAAATTGTACAGACTTTATAAAAGAAATTTCTAAATGTAAAAAGAAACTTTGCTCATGCTAGCTGTTAATTCAATTTTACTCGTAGCATATTTTTTGAAATTTCTCAATTAATTCTATAATTGTTTAAAACTTTATTTTATACTTTAAACACAAAAACATGAACTTTTGCGTGCTTTAATTGAGAAAGTAAATTTCAAAGAAAGAAAAAATCAACAAAATAAATCAACTTGGCACAGTTATGAAACCTTATGTTTATTCTTGCACCACATACCACTTGACTTTGAATTATTGTTAGTGTGGCTGCTGTTGTCTGTGCTACATTTTAATAATTTATTAAGAAATTTTTGCACCCACAGAATAACAAAAAAAAAAAAAAACAACAAAATGCACAAAAAAGACATAAAAACCAATTGACTTAATTTTTATACACACACATTTCTATGTTGGTACATAGGAACGACACTTGCACACAAGTGCAACATAAGACAGTGTCACGCCACAAATCATGATGCTATAAAAAGGATTACAGTAACAAAAAAAAGAATTTAAAAAAAATTCTGTAATTTAACACATTTTTGTTGAAATAGTTTTGAATAAAAATCACATTTAAAAAATTTTTAAGTAAAAGTTTCACGAAGCTCTATCAATACCTGTAGTAAGCGGCCATTAATCAATTCAATAAATTCTTGTGAGTAATTCAAAATTTGATACAAATGCACACATATCTTAGTTCTATGTTAAATCAGATTTTTTATACTAATATACTGAAAAATAAGCAAGTTTTCTATGCATTTTCATCGCTATATCACTGTTGTTCGCAACGTATACGTAACACTTAATTATTGAAAACAAACTTAGAAAAATTTCAATATGAAATTTGTTATCAGCATATTCTTTGTAAGTCTTTAAGGTATACCACTTGCAGAAAAGAATAAAAAAATTAGGTATTTTGGTAGTAATTTCGAAATTTTCATTCAGAGCCATTAATAGAATTTATATATTTGCAAAACTTATCAACATATTATAAAATTATTGAAATATTTCACTGTAAATTAATATCGAAAATGGGATATGTATAATGCAAATTTTAAAATATAACATGACGTATGATGAACAATAAATTTATGCCTGTGCCCTGGGTAAAAAATGTATATCAAATCCGTGCTCTGTCGAAAATTTGAAGCAACGTAGGAAAGAAAATACGGAAGGAAAGAGGCCTTAAAACAATAACTCTTTTTTTTATGAAACAAATTTTTTCAACGAGCACTTTTGAAGCACATTACTAAATCGGTTGGGACTTGGAATAACCCCTTACTTTAATACTGAACAAAATATCAGTTGAAAACAGGTTAAATAGCGAATTCAACTTTTTTAAATAACTTCATAAAAATGCAAAAGCAAAATAACTGTCTGCTGTATGCGTTGAGGCGCATATGTAAATAATAACAAAATAAAATGGATAAAAACAATAAAATATAGCAGCAACATATAAAAGCGTTAAAGCACAGAAACAATGACAACAAGTGTAAATGAAAAACAAAAAAAATAAAATTTTAATGCTGTACAAGAATTCTTGTGAGCAATAAATTGTTAAAAAATAACCCCAGGAATATCCCCAAGGATATGTGCCAAGGTACATGCACAGTATGCCCTTTAAGTATTCGAAAGGGATTGAAAATAAAAAAATGTCTGACTTATTCCACAGAAATAGTTGCATTTATGCTTCGTCGCTTCAACGTTGGATGCGATTTTTAATGGTGATTATTTACCCTTTATTCCAACGAGTTTATTTGACGACATTTACAAATTTACTGAGACTAAAAACGTCATATCTCCGAAACTAGTTAGACAATTTTTATGAGATTTTGACAGAAGATAGCTAAGGCGCACATTAATATCAATCGTTTGTCAATAAACAGCTCTACCATAAAAGACATGAAAAGTCCCGTCCGGTTATATAAAGTATATACTGTTTATGTAGAAGAGAGATGTACGCTTACTGACAAAAACATACACGTTGGGATCGATATTCCTTGGTGCAGAGTTTATTTAATCGAGATTTCATTTTAGATGAATCATTTTTGTGAAAAATTTAAAATTAAAAACTTGATATAGTATAAATATTTATTGTCAAAAAATAAAAAAAAAATCTTAAAAATATCAATCTCTTAAAGGAACTTTGTTCAAATAAAATGCTTAAGTGTTCGATTACAGAAGTCGTAAATCTTTATTATTGTGCTGAAAATTTTCTTGATACCATTTATTGATGAATATGCCAGAAATAGGTAATTATTTTATTTAATCTTTTTGCTTTTTTTCGACTTTCGCATCATTTTTCGAATTTTTAATATTCTTCATAATAATACAATCATATCATTTCCTTTTCAAAAAGCCTCCATTTCGTATTTAATTTATGGCAGTAGAAAACCATTCTGCCATTCATTTCAAAGGACACTTTACTGCACAAAATTTTTTAAACCAATTCTGTACAACTGTGTAATGCATTTTTTGTATTTCAATGTGAACCTTAATTTCCTTTAGGACGTACTCTGTTCATTTTATTAAAAATTGCATTTATTTTGAAACAATATTTGACAAACACTACAATTCAAATAGATGTAGTTTTTAAAAACTTTGCTTGCTGTTCAACTTCCGCATCCGGTGAGTTCAACATAGAAAAATGCATTAATTTCATTTTGTTACTACTCTGCCAACCGCGCAGTTCCTACTGCTATCCCTTTTTTTTTTTGTTTTTTGAATGCTAAACCAGTGTTGCATTTTTCTATTTCCCGCGCATAATGAAAACTTCAAAAACAACAACAGCAGAAATGTTGGGGAAAAAAATCCATTCACCGAAATCTATCTACTGCGGTTGTTACCAACGGTTTTTGACCATAAATTTAATTGTCTCGCTGTATTTTTTTTTTTCTAACTGTGGTGCTTGCACACATAGAAATACAGCGACATACACATGAGCACAAAAACTATGTTACCTATATATACTGACACACATGCACTTATTCACAAAGTCACACACACAACCACGTGGAAGGTATATTATTGGCAACACTGTGCAACACAATATTTTTTGTTTTCAAACTAAAAAAGAACAAAGGAGAAGGAAATTAAAAAAAAAATATTGCTACCAGCAAACAGTGTTGCACTTGAATTTCAACAGAATAAACCGCGAAAAAAATGTTGAAACTACAAAAAATACATAACATTTTCCTCAGCACATATTCAGTGCTGCTGTTTCACATTTTTCTATATCCGCTGCATTGCATGCACTTGCTGCGGCGCAAATAAGCGGGACAAACGGTATGGGGGCACAAATGGTACCCATAGTTTGTTGGTGGCCATTTATTTTCGCATTCATGTGCATTTTTAATTTTTTTCTTTGGTTTTTTTTTGTTTTTCTAGTAGTTTTGTATTACATTCGTGTTTCCAGTTTTTTATGCGCAACTTACAGTGAAACAAATCAGGATTTTGAGGCTTGTATTTGCTTAAATGGCTCATGAGAATGGTTTATATTTTCTTTTATTGTCAAAGTCAATTGGGTAAATTTAATTTAGATTTTTTTTAATTTATGTTTGCGAATGTGACCAACTTCAAACAGCTCCAAAAATTTAAAATATAATTTTTTTTGCACTCGTTGTTTTTTTTTTAAATTATTTACATGAAACTCTGTTTGAACAAAAATTTTGACACACTTGCTGCTGTAATCAATCGCGAAATGAGAACGAGTGATGTTTTTCTTTGTCGAATGTGACATAAAATCATGAACTAAAGCAAATTAAAAATTTACAGAATAGAGACTAGTTTGATAATTTTGCATTGTTTTTAGCTAATTGACGTTGGAAGAGAGATTTTGCGGAATGACTTTCATCATGTATCACCTCTCTTACAGACTTAATTATTTAAGGAAAAATACTGTTCAAAATTACAATAAAAGAGAAACTGCATTTATGGTTTGATCACCGTGATAAATTGTTTAAATTAACAAAATTTGAATGTTTTCCTTAGATAATATCAGATAGTATCGCTTTTATAATAACTTTTAATTTTTTGTCACGGTTGACTATTCTGCGGGAATGCCCATATTTAAAAAATCGAAAATTAATTATAGTTATGTCATTTTTTTGCAGAAGTTTTCACTCAAACTTCAATTTTTTCCCTCAATGTTTTTTTAGTACAATCTTTGATGAACAGTGTAATGATGTTAAAAGTTATACAAAGTTCATTTAAAAATTTTATTATACATTTTGCGTACTGTAATCCACTGTGAAAACGTGGTTTTTTTTTCAGCTATATTTTTTTGATCATTTTCATTAGGTTTTGTATTTGTTGTGGTGCAGTTTATTATTGTCTTCTTTTTCTATTTTCCGTTGTTGTTCTAATTAATCTTCATAGAAACCATACGTGAGTTATATGCAGATACATGTGTGTTTTTTCCACAACTTTTTTCCAATTTTTTTTTTTCAATAACTGCATTATTTTTTAGCCATTGCTGTTGCATTCGCATTTATTTATGATTTTTCTAGCCACTTGATGTTGTTTTTAGAAACTCTCTAAAATTGAATCTGTGCATAATAAAGACAACGAAACCTTGTTATTCATTACTTATTTGAATGGTAAAAATTTTATTAAAAATAACTTGCTCATTTACAGCATACAAATACAATTAAATTGAAACAAAACTAAAAATACTATTTGCAAAGGGAAACGGATGTTGTGAAAAATTCTACACTCGAAATTTTTTGCATTTATATATTATTACATATAAAATATGCATTTATATTTATAATGAAATTTATTCATTCATATAAAAAATGCTTCAGAAAAAATTTTAAATTAAATTCCTATTGAATATGAATATTTTTGGTTTATTAAAATATTTTATTACAAAATAATTGAATAACAAGATTTCTAATTGAACTTTTCAACATTTGATTTTTACATAAAATATATGAAATTTTGCTTTGCACAACATAGAAAATTGAATTTAAGTGCCCAAGTAGCGTTTTTGTAGAGGACACTTTAAACGCGCATTTACAGCACTTCTACAGCTGTTTAAGGTGGATACAGCTGTAAAAGCGCTTTAAATGCGCATTAAAAGCTTCCTCTGGAAAAAAATGCTACTGTTGCAGTTCGCCAAATTTTTTATTTAATTCTGACAAAACTTTTACTTCCAGTCCATACTGTTTTTAGAGGTGCATTTAAATTTTACGAAACAGCGAATAAAAATATGTGGATGCAAATTTTTAAGAAAAAAAAAACTGCTCATCTTTGCTTGAACAGTCAATAAATATCAAATAAGGTACTATTAAATGTCCTTTTTTTTAATTTGACAATATGTGCTATAAAATGTTGCTGTTATCAAATCATTTAAGTATTAAGTCATAAATTTGAAGCACTAACTTGCATCCTTCGTAGCAACACAGGATGCAGACACTCTAGACAAGACGCTGTTGAAGCACATTAACATTATGGATCAAATTTCATGTTGACAGCATGCAACATGGTGTTGAAATAAGGCGTGTTTTGACAGTTGACACTTTCACGTCATTGCTCAATGTAGTTATAATTTTTGTGTAGATTTTTATTAAAAAAAAAAACAACAAGGACACTTAAAGGCGCCAACCAACAAATTTTCAGGAAAATTTTTAACTTCATTAACATTTTACGCACTTTCTAAAGGAAGCAATAACTAGAGAGATATTTAAAATTACTGAAAGGATATTTCATTTTATTGAAACCTTTTGTATAATTTACATGACTGAAGTGTTGACTTTGATGCATGTAAATCAGTTAAAGTAGTCAAGGAGGAAAATAGTTAATGTCCTATAATGACAGTGCATTAAAAAGTGCCAGGGATTCTTTAAAAAATCACATGCAACTAATCATTTCCCCATTTGATTTTCCCTTCAAGCTATAAAATGTTAGAGTATAAGATATTTTTTTTAAACCAGCCAGCTGCTGTGTTGTTTCCTTAATACTGTTATTGATATCCTTAAATTTGCTATCCTCATCATTATGCATTATACCTTTTATATGCTGCTTAGCTGCGCTTTAAAATATAAATGTCCTGCAGTTTTATATCAATATCCTGCTTATGTTGAGTTTTTTGCAATTTTTTGTCTGCTGTCCAGTTCATTTAAAGAAAATCAGAAATGCGTAACTAAATCGGAGTATATGTGCATTATAACATAACTTTTTTTTTGTCACAATGTACTAACAATGATATATAGTTTTATTGAAAAAAGAAGAGAGATGTTCTTAAATTGTTTCTTAGCTATTGCAAAGATGCTGCTTGCTTGCTTGCTTTTTGACAATAAAATTTGCCATGCATCCAGGTATTTGGTCACAAAGGATTTTTTATGTGGTATCCTTCTTAGCTGTATTTAATATATACCATTGTATGTTAAAAATCGAAGCTACACGACTTAATATAATTTGAGACTTTTTTTCTTACTTTTCTGTAGTGTAAATATGTTTGATTTCTAGATATAGCAAATTAATTTCAACCTTCTACAGTTCCTCAATTAAGGTGGTTTAATAAAATTATTTATTATCAATTTTGTACAAAGCATGGAAAATATGAAAATTCAATTTCCCTTGCATTATGTTCCCATTTCATTTCCGTTTTCCTACTTCAATCAATGAAGCGCATTCACATGAAATATTAAAATAATTTTACCTAACCACAGAATTATCTTCTCTTGATGGTATATGCCGCCATTCTATTAACCCATGTTGAATGCTGTTTGCTATTTTCTTTAAACTGAAAAATGCAGTTCATTGATGAGCATTTTTAATTTTTGCATAAATTTAAAAAAAAAACTAGTTATATTCCTATCTGTTCTAACACAGCTGTTTTTTTTTTTTCTTCAAAAACGAGATAACTGGAAAACGAGTTGGTTTTGACTCCAGTGTGAAAGCCTTATGACTTATGCTTTACGTTTTTGTAGAAAACGTGTTCCAAAATATTTTTACTTGATGTTTGATTTGTTTGGATTGTGAGCTTTTTTTTTTTTCTTCAAAAACGAGATTAATGGAAAACGAGTTGGTTTTGAGACCAATGTGAAAGCCTTATTGCTTGCTTGTTTTACGAGTACAGAAATTTACGTACCAATAAATACATAGGTGATGATGATCATAGGTCACAAGTTTCAGCATTTGATTTCGAATGCAATCGGTTAACTGAATTGTATTCCTTATTAACGTATCTTTTGTTGATTAAAGAAAAAAAAATAATTTAATTTCGCACAAGGAAAATCTACATATTTTCACAGTATTTTCAATCTACTTCCCCCAATCTACCGGATTTTTTTTATACTTATTCACAATTTCGCTTCCGTAGTGCTGGTGAATTGATATCCTTTATTGTGGTTTCTTGCTGCCAGTTCTTCTACTGCCAACACCTTAAGGAAACTCATCAGTTGGTTGCGCACAAATTAAGTTGCTAAAGATGTGAGGATGTTTTTTGTGTCAGTCAATTTCCAGTTTTTTTTTTTGTCTGAACTTCTTCAGAGCAAACACTGACTGACAGCAAGGCTGTCAATAAAGAAAATTAACTTCCATTTGTGCATTTGTCATATTTTAAAAAAGTTCTACTCTCTATGATGGTAGTCGTTTTTTTAAGCATTGAATATGGAAAATTTCAAAATTGCTTTTCTTTCATGAAAAATATTGCAGCGTTTTTTTATCATATCTTTCAGCGAGGTTATATCCTTTCTTTGCACGTTTGTAGAACTTTTTTTTTTTTACTGCAAGGCTGACTTATTAAAATATGAAGATTGCATTGTGTGCATTTGTTTGGCAACTAGAAAATTAAATTTCATGATATTTCTTTTTTTATTTTGGTGAATTGTAAAAATTGCCAAAAGAAAGGTACTTATATTTTGCTTAAATAGTTGGCAAAAAAGATGCCAGAAAAGAAACATAAATATTTTAATATATTCCAAGATGATATTTTTTTTATTCTTGTATACAAACACGTTGATTATTCTAAAGAAATCATGTTAAAAAAGCTATTTATAATATATATCTGTGATATATTGTTGACTGATCGCGATAGCTAAGTATGTAAGCAAAATGTGACCTACATATGTTTAAAAGTAAAAACTGTAGTTCGTAAGAAAATGTCTTTTAAATGACTTACATGTCACTGATAACATCAGTTGTCAGTGATATATCGCTGATGGAACTTAGTTTTAAAGTAAAAACTATAGCTATATGTTATATCACAGATATTATTAGTGATATATCACAGATATTATAAGTGATATATCACAGATATTATTAGTGATATATCACAGACATTATAAGTGATATATCACAGACATTATTAGTGATATATCACAGATATTATTAGTGATATATGACAGATATTATTAGTGATATATCACAGTTATTTTTAGTGATATATCACAGATATTATACGTGATATATCACAGCCATTATTACTGATATATCACAGATATTATTAGTGATATATCTCAGATATTATCAGCCCTAAAAAGGTACTCCGAAGAAGGTGTATATCACTGACAGGTTCTGTTATATAACACTATCATTCAGTGATACATCACAGATATTATGAATGATATGTGGCTTTTTAATGAGATATTTATAAGCACAATAGCTTTTACTATACTGATAATATCTATGATTTTTAGATATGTCACTGACTGGCCCCAATATGAGTATAGTGCTTAAAATTTTCTCTGAAATGAGCCCCACAACACTGATAATATCTGTGATATATGAAAAATTGTGATATATCACAGAAGTGATATGTACCTCTTTTGGAGAACTTCTTTAGAGCTTTAAAATTTATGTAGGAACTAAGGCCGTATCTTGCACAGAAGAGCGCTTAAACTTGAAAAAATATTTTTTCATCAAAATGTCATGGAAACTCTCATGACACAAAAACGTTATACATGATTGATTGTCTTATGTATATCAAAATATATTGATAACAGCCGGCAGTTTCTATGATCTTTAACATAAATCCTTAAAAACTGCTGTTTCCTTGTAAGTACAATATTTTTGATACGCCTACTTTTAGCGCATGCTGTGGTTTTATAACTTTACCGAGTGTCGAAAAATTGTGAAAAATGAAACCTTGGTTAAGTTCTTACTTTTAATTGTCCTGCTGACAAAAAGCGATGCGCTACTTAACTGTTTATTTAATGCATTTTATGCTGACTTTTGTTTTTTTTTTTTCAATTTTCCATTGAAATAAAACACAATTTTTCTCTTTAAAAAAAAGCAAATTCTATTGCTTATTCCTCAATGCTGCATTATCCTTTGAAATCATGGCATTATAACTCAATAATCAATCATGTCATCCCTCTGCTATTGCAGTTATTCTTTCTTTTATTTCCTATATATTGCATTGTGGCTTCTGCGGTTTTGATGTCCACCTACATTTGTATCCTTTTATTTTTTCTTTTAATATTTTTATTTCGATATCTTTATTGGTTAGTAAAAAAAGAGCATCCGCCATAGTTAGCAGCTGATACCCTGTTGTCATTTTAATATTTTTTTTTTATTCTTTGATTTCTTGATTTCTTTACATTGCTTTTCTTCATCTTGGGCACTGTCTCATTTGTTTTCTTTTGTAGGTGTGAAATTGTATCCTTACCCATGCATATCCTGTTGACGTTTGTTATTGAGTTGTATGTTGTATTGTTCATCTCGTTGCCGCCTGCTGTTGTGTTATTTCGGACGACTGTGTTTTCCATACAACATATGTTGGACAAATGTTTTGTATGCTGAAATAGATTCATCATCATGTGGTTGTCGTGGTACTTCATTATTTATACGGTTAGAATACATTGTTGGTAGTTTTGTTGTTAGTTTTTTTTTTGTAATAATACTTTTGAATTATGCGCTGACTCGTCGTTTTTCATTATTTCCTTTGCCTTGAAAAGATTTTTGGTGTTGATTTGCTAATAAAGAGTCATTTGTTGGTCTTAATGTTATAATGCTTCTGGTACAACTGGCATGTTGCTAGACTGTTAAAATAGGATTATCAGTTGTATTTTTATGATACTTTTTATATTTCATTCCATTGCTGGGGCTTCTTACACTTTTTTTAGATTTTATCATATGGACATGAAACTGAATGATGTTAAGTTGTTTTGCTATTGAGTGATACTCCTGTAATCTTTTTCGGTTTGACTAAATGAGAATGCAGTTTTTTAAATCTTATAATCTTATTTCGAAAGTTGGCAAATGTTGCAAATTCCATTAAATTTCTTTCATTCCTTTTAATTAGATCCTTATGATAACTGCACTCAAGCAGCATTTTAATTAAGTCAAAGACCATATGTACTGCTCATACTATATATCCTTACAGCATTATCTAAAATTAATTATGGTTCAACAAGAAGGACCACAGCTTGACCGGCTGGCATATTAAATTAATTATAAATCTAACCACAAAGCAACGCAGTACCGCGAGAGAATATATAGAGCAAAGTACACTAAGGACACATGAGCAAATCATGCATGCAGCACACACGCTGTATAAAAGCAGCCAACAAAAAAACAAAAGTCCAACGAAGAAATAAAACAATTCATACATTCAAAATATCTAAAAAGAAAAACTCAATATGAAACAGAGAACCTTTGGGGTAAAAATATAAAGCAAAAAAAAAAAAAAAAACGAACAAAGGAAGAAAAAAGTTCGTCAAAATAAATTCCAAAACCAAATACATACTACACCAACACTTGGCCACAAATCTTTTGCGAAAGTCACCAGAAATTAAATTTTTTTTTTTAATTTTTTTTTCTTTGTTGCAATAAGTAACATATAAATCAATATAGCGCAGAGCTAGAAATACATTGGCAAGGACTACAAAACTTAGTAAAGACGTTTACGAGCATTGCGATATCCTTTATTTTTGGATACAACTTGAACAGGGTCTTTTTTTTTCTTGTTAAACTGCACACATCATGTGAGCTGAATTAAAAATTAGGCTACATTTGGACGTATATCCTTTCGTGCGGAAAAAAGTACCGCAACACGTAATTCAACCCCGCAATCATAGACAACAACTAAATGAGAGCAACCACACAACAACAGTCGGCAGTGGTCGGAAAGAAAAGAAAAACAGTTTGCCAAATCTTTAACAAAGTCAATGCGCTGCTGCATACGTGTGCGGCGCGCCGGTGACATTTTGTTAAGGTACGACAGTGTTGCCAGTTGAAGAGATTTCTCTTTTGTGTGGAATTTGTAAGTCGTACGAAATTTTCGATATTGAAATTTTATTTTATGTAAATATCGGATATTTCCTTTGAATTTTTGAAATTATTTTATAAAAAGAGATGAATTAATAAATTTGATGCCATTAACTATCAAGTTTTTCTGCATAGTATGAAGTCACTACATTCTAATTTGGTTTTGGACTCAAAGTGATATATTAAAAATATCTTTCAACTATATTTTCTCAAAACTTTATCCCTTTACAAAATCCAACACTTAGGTCTGGCAACATTAACAACCAAAATACTTCAGCTCATATGTCGCATTAAGAAAATGTCATTTAATTCGATTTTTTTTCAACGTTTCATTTTATTTTTGGTTTTTCCCATTATTGCAAAAATGTGTAGCGGTTGAAGGGCTTTGAAGTATGGTATTCGTTTTTTATATACTGCTTTTTTAATGGGCTAAACCGATATTGTTTTTGCTATGATTTATTTGATTCTCGATTTCATTCTACGTAAGTCACAGTTAATCTTTTTCTAATTCAATGAATTTCAATATAAGTTGTGGTATTGGAAGTCCCTTTTGGACGAGTTTCTGTAATGGTAATGCAACACATAAGCTCTTTGTTTATCTCTGAATGGGAATATTGGTTGTTTATGATCCTTTTGAAGATAAGAATACAATTGTAAGAGTATCATCAAATAATTTTTCGTGCAGGAGAATAAAGATGTCTTATCTCAAAAATATATTTATTTTTGCAAAATATACCTTAATAGTAGATAAAATCATCTGAAATCTCATCAATTATCAAATTATATTCATTTGCATTTTCCATATTTGATTAAGGTAGGTTTTTTTTTTGGGTATATGGAATTTTAAAATACAATCAACTTAAGCTATTAACCCTTAGAAAGAAAACCTGTTAGGAGTAATGTTAAGAGCAAACTTCGTAAATTTAACGGCTACTGATTTGAATGTTAAAATTAAAAACAAAGATTTTTTTTTTTAAATTCAAGGTATGCAGTTTATTAAGCGTTTATTAAAAAAGAGTTTTTAGAAGAACAGTTTTATTAGTTAGTTTCAGTGCAGTTGCTGCAATATTATCTCGATATTATAAAAATAAAAGTGAAATTCGACTCGTAAAATTTACGAGAATTACATTTTCTAGGGCAAAGTGCATTATCATTAGTTTCGCAAACTTTTAGATTCCCTGTAAGCCTTAAAGACAAGTTATAGTCACTCCGGATTCACCATTTGGTGGTTTCACTTTGTCCTGTATTTTATTAAACTACCAAAACACTGCTTTAAAAATTAACTTGTATAAAAGGCATTACGCCTGCAGGTTTAAATATATTTATGATGTTATATTTTTTTAATGTTATTTAGAATAACTTTTCGTACAGGAGAATATACAAATATATTAATTTTTAAATATTCCTTTAGAACAGATAAAAGTATATATCACTAGCTTTTACTTAAATAGTATCCTCAATGATGCATTTACAGTTTATGATGTGTGAATATCCATCCTGGCGGTTGTCGAAGCAATACTATTCTGTTGTGAATAGGAGAAAAAGTAAATTCAGCGGCTATGCAAAGTTAGTATTGCATTTAAGATTTTTTGTACATTTTAGAGACTTTGTACATTTTTCAACATATGTCGACTTTTTCCAAAATTTCCAATTTTGAACTGTAAATATTTTACCGAACTTAAAGTCATTAACAAACACCGATTTTCATGTAAATATACAAAGCGGTCACTGCTTTTCTTAAACAAATTTGACAAGACAATAAAGGAATCAGTTTAACCTGGTATCTGGTGAAAAATGTTTTGCTTATTACAAATTATATTTATGTAAAAATATACATACATAGTTTCATCAGGCCAGTTTTTTTGGTTATGCGGCACTCCCAAAAAATAAGAGTATTCGATTTTTCTATTTAATAAAAAAAAAATTGTATTTATAACAAAATTGCAGGATTTTGTTATAAGTTATTTCTCTCATGTTGTAAGCCGTGGCACAAGGTTATTGATGCCCACCTCAAAGAATTCTCGCCCAAGTTCTTCATCCAGTTCAGAACCTCTTGTTTCAGCTTTTCGTTGGTTGGTTTTTTTCACCCATGTGAGTCTTCATGGAGGTGAAAAGTTGAAAATCTGAAGACTTCAAGTTAGAAGAGTATCAAAATGTCCGAACTGAATGAGTCCAAAAAGATTCATTAATCGTCTCTCCAAGGGCAGAAATTGGATCAAAATGATCCCTTGCTACACAAACGGACACTACAAGACGAGTCCGCATACATATACTCGTTGTGTTCAGAAGAACCCATACTACAAATTGCAAATCTTTGAAAAAATTACTCACAGCGTACAAGTTCTAGCAGTACTCTTACTTTCTAGACATGCCTCGTAATTTGTACTTGAATTTGAACCCCAGCTGTTACGTACATTATATCCCAGCCAGCATTTTATGAAATTTTCGATCGCATTCGATTCTTTTTCGAGTCCTCTGTCTGATTAAAATAGTCATAAATGCGCTCATTTTCTGATCATAAATGATACTTTTGTCGGGAGAAAATGGTACCCTATCCGCCACTCTTCTTGAAGAGTCGTTTATGACCCGTTTTTCTGATCAGTTTCGACTCATTTTGGAGTCATATTTCTTCTAATCATTTGCGAATCTTTTTCGAGTCATATTTTAGTCATATTTCTAATCATTTGCGAGTCTTTTTCGAGTCATATTTTAGTCATATTTTAGACTATTTATTCCTATAATTTTTGACTTATACATTTTTTCGCAATCACGTTGCTTCGCGTGTCCTTGGCGTTCTTTTCATCATCGTCAGTCCTGTATCTATAATTTTATTTATTGTGAAAGTATTTATATATTGTCTTCTTGTCGTAAAGTTATTGTGAACAAAACAGAAGGCAATTTAAAATACATATTTTCAAGTCATATTCGAATCATTACGTAGATCAAAAGTGACTATTTTCCTGTGCAATCAGTTTTAGATCATTGGGTATATCGAAATGTGATTTTTGGAATTTTTTTTTTCTCAGTTATTACTTACAATCACTTTTTGGTCATAAATAGTAGTCAAAAATGACTCGTAAAGGTGATTTAAAAAAATTGATCATCTAAATGCTAGGTGGGATTCACACAGTTGCTCTAAAACTTCAGCTATTCGGTTCTTGACACACAATACGCCATCTTTTAACTATTTTTTTCATTTCGCGTTTGCTTCCATAGCTCTTAAACCTTAACTTATTTTCAAAAATACTCAAATTTTTTCATCATCTTCAAGGTTTTTTATTTCAAAATTTTAAATATTTTCTAACTCACATAAAAATGGGTTATTAAGTTCACACATCTAACAATACCGCTATTTTTTTGGAGGTATGAAAGTTGCCAAGCTCATATATCCAATCAAGCGCAATTCAATATATGAGCCCATAAATCATCAGTAAATATTTCGCACGATATTCCATACGATGGGAAAATTTTAAAAATATCTAAGTTTCAAATGTCATTCAAAGATAACCAAAACACAGCCACATTTTCAATTAAATAATTCCGAAAATATTCAACGATTTCAATTCCATCAATTGGTCATTTGAACACATCAGCTTTTGATAATCTCGCTAAGCCACATTTTCCACAACAATAAATTTTTACTTCAACAAATTCGTTTTTAAGTCATCTAATGCTGCACTAAGCATCGCGAATTAATTGAAACCATAATTTTCATAAATATTAAAATTACATTTTATTCTCACCAAATTGTAGCGCCAGAAATATTATTCGCACTGCACTCAAAAATAGATTCACATGCGCCACACAGTTCAATTAGTGCCAAACAAATAAACCACATAAATACTATGGCCAAAAAATGTTGTTTATGTGCTAAAATTCGTCATATTTAAGTAATGTGTTGTTGCTAGTGCTATTGCTGTTGTATTTGTTGTGCTATATGAGACTGAAATATTTGATCTTAATTGGGACGGCGCGTGGTTGTCTATATTTGTCTAAATAACTGGCGGTCGCTCTAACTGTTTGTTAGCTTAAATTCTGCTGGTTGGTGTTGTATTGATCCCTGCAGCATTCCCTGCCTGCTGATTTTCAATATTTGCGCAAAATCTGCAACGTTCAACGTTGGTGCTCACTTTGCTGGCGCAGCATTAATTTAAGGATTACGTGCTGTTAATCCTTTGCAATTTGTTTTTGTATAAAACACTTTTGCTATAATCAATATGAATGACCTTAATGATAGCCCAATAGGGATGTAAAGGTGTGTGACAAATATTTATTTCAAAAAAGTATACATAGTTTATATCAAAATATGACAATGTATTGACCTGATAAGTATTTCAGGAACTTGATATCCGGATAAGAACATTAATAAGCCACAAAATGGCGCCACAAAATTAGTTCTCATTTTAAATTGGATACATTGAAGAGTTCTTAGAGTCAGACGAAACTTGATAATAGACCCTACATTATCGAGTGTTTCATAACGCCAAAGCATCGGCGGGGACCTAAAAAATAGAGGTTGCATCCCTACAGTTCTTTGTTCTAGTCGCATTTGTAATCGTTTTTGTCACTCATTCCCAGCTGGGTTATGTTTTCCGTTTAAATATTGAAATGTCAATACGCTGTTCTGTGCAGAAAATCAAAATCGTTGAAATTATTAAAACCCAAAAACTTAATCATCCAGGATAATATTTGCTCAGTGATGCGCTTGTGCCGTAACGCACGAAAAAATTGGATGTAGGCAGACAAACAAACGAATATGCATGCACACGCTCAAATACACACACACACAGACGTTGATATAATCGTTGAGAAAATTTAATCTCTAATCAAAATTCAAATCGAAAAGCATGGCAACACACTCACATAGGGACCACCGTTGGAAATGGAATAAATGTTTGGGGAGAGAAATATCCCAATAGGATGCAATCATATATGGCAGTAATGGGTAATAATAGCAAATAGCAATAACTGCAACAACAACAAACACAATTACCACACACACACATACTCGTCGTATAGCACATGCAATTGCAAATTGAGTGAAAGTACTATAAATTTTATGTGGTCATGAGTTTTGTAGGGCGTTTTAATCCGTTAATGAGAGCAATGGCCATAATAATGTTTAGATTTAGAAATGTTGTCAGACTAATTGGAAAAATTATTGCTGAAAGGACGTTCATATTTTTGTCTTATTCTTTTATGTGTGTATTTAAATGCTTTGCTCAAGCCTAATTACAAACATGCTTACTTTGGTAGTTGGTTGGTAAGCAATGTTTTTGGACTAAGTTTTTCGAAAGCGACTTTTTTATTATTATTTTTTAGTTGACAAAATAGTCTTATGAAATTTTGATCAAAGTCAGCTATTATATTTTTGGAAGGTATCCAGCAGCAATATTTCTCAAAGCAGAAAAGTTATTCAAATTGTCTTATTACTGCTTCTTTTAATGTAAGCAAATGCATTACCTTATAGGTCAACTTTTATGCTAAATTTATTCTATGAAAAACTTTTTTTCTAAAGAATCGCAAAACCTAATTAAAACTACATTACAAACCAGCTTAAATTGGAAGATATTTGGAAATAAATGTTTTTTATACAATCAATTTTTTTAGATATTTTATTAACAATTTTTTTTAAAGTTAATTAAAAATCTCATTACCGCAAAGTTGTTAGAGAAGCAACTTTCTTATACAAAATGTATTTACTCTTGCGGGTTTTTTATTAGTATGAAATAGTAGGACACTAAAATATTATGTTCTAACTTATGCGTAATGCGGCTAGTTAGCTACAAATTATTTGTAATGTAAAGATTTTGTTATACTATACATCTACAAACACTAATTACAAAGTAGCTTACCATAGAAGGTCGTTAGTAAGCGATATTTATTTAAGTAAAAAATTATTTTGTAATTTTGTTTCCAAACTAAGCCAGCTTATCTCAGAAGGTAATAAGTAAGCAATGCTTCTTTTTAATAAAAAAATTTTTATGTTGGCTTTGTTTCAATTTTAATGAATTTTTGTTGTTAAAATATTTCAGAAACTAGCTTACCTTGGAATATGATTACTAAGCAAAATATTAGGTTTTGAAAAATGATTTCAATTTATTTATTTGAATTCTCTCATGATTTCCGTATCAAACCTACAATCTTATAACTTATTTCAAACTGCCTTACGGTAGAAGGTGGTTAGTAAGCAATATTTATTTAATAGGAAGACAGAAATTTTCTTTTCCATTAATACATTTTTTTTTTGTATATAAGTAAAAAATTAATTTTGATTCCAGACCCAGCCAGCTTACCAAGTAGTAAATAAGTAATGCTTCTTTTGGCTTAAATGTTGTTCATGTCGGGTTTTTCTTACTTTTATTGAATTCTTATTGTGAATATAATTCTCAAACTAGTATACCTGAGAAGGTAAGCAATATATTTTGTTTTGTAAAACTATATTGTTATTTCTCTAAAGTTTTTCGAAATTGAAGAAATATTGTTATGGCTCATTACAAAACAGCTTACCTTGGAAGTAGTTTCGTAAGGAGTTTTCTTTTTCACTGTTTTTATGTTAAATCTTATATATTCTTTATAAAATTTTATATGTATAAATAAAATGATTTTGTGATTCTTGATTTCTTAACATCATACATTTTCAGTAGTTTTTACGACGAAATGTTTGTTGATTCTTTTTATTGAACTTCTAAAAATACTTTTAACGAAACTTCTTACAGACTAAATTATATTCAGATGTGGATTGTAAGCGGTTATTTTCTATGCAAAAAAGTTTATTCTTTGATGATTCCTTTATTTCATATAAATTGATATATTCATTTTGTAAAACTTGATTACAAACTTGCTTACAAAGAAAGATGCTTAGTAAGCAGCTTATAACCTTTCTATATTTTTTCCTTCTATATGAAAAAATTCCGAATATTTTTCGAATCTCAAGCACAAACCACTTCAGGAACTTTCAAATTTGGTTAGTATGTATTGTCGCTTTATGCTGAAACTTTATTCACTTTTCCATCTTCATGAAAAAATTTGTGGAAATCAATCAAAAACCAGCTTACTTTGGGAAGTATTTTTTGATAAAAACTTTTTCTGCTTATTTTTCTGAATACTTTTATGAAGCTTAATTACAAAACCACATACCTTAGTAGGCTATGTATAAGCAATGCATTTTTTTTTTTTTCAATAAAGTGGTCAAAGTAAACTTTTCTCTATATTGAGGTATTTCAACAAACCCTGTTTTGTCAAAAACAAAATGTGTCTTATCAATATAAACATAAATGTCAATCGCTTGTCAAATTTTGCGTAATAAGGGTTAATACTCTTTACTTTGGTATTCAATAAAAATTCAAAGCCATGGTTTTAGTATTTTTGAACATCGGTTTTGCAATTGCTTTTTTTTGTCCTTAACATAGAAGAATTTTCGACGCCATGTAATGCTGATTGACAGTTCTTGACAGCAACATTTTAATGTAGCAATCGATAGGGAAACTTTTCATACGTGCAGTCTGGCATATTTTTTTGACACTGCCATGAATTTCCAAATTGGCTAGGGGTTATGTTGATGTAAGAAATCATTTGATTGAAGAAGCATATAGCTCATCTTGTGGAATTATTATGCAATGCATGGTCAGGTTTTAAATAAATACGTTTATTGGATAGTTAATCGCCGCAGTTGACGCATAGTTGTCATTAAAATTTTTTGTAACATTTATCGCAAAATTTATACACTCCTGCCATTTGTCAGTTAGTCTCTGATTTCAAGGATTCATTGTCTCGCTTCAAACAAAAGCATAACTGTGCCCAAAGTTAATTTTACTTTGAAATTAACATAAAATCAACCCATATTAAGCGGAAATCTCTCAATAAAACTCCAGCCCAAATTTTACTTAATTACTAACTTAAATACAAAAGTAAATCCTAGAAATGGCCTTCGGCTTAAAATTAAAATTTTAAAGATTTATGAAAATAAAACAAGGATATTCAAAAGGTTCATCATACCTAACTTAATCCTACATTATTGCCTTAATAGGAAGTTTAATTATAAGTAGAAGGTAAAATATGAAAACGAATCTTAACAAACTGTTAAACTCTTGAGCTTTAAATTCTCTTTTTTTTTTGCAGCCGCAGGCGGTCAGTTAATTACAATATCAATTAAACCGCAACGCCTTTTGTAAGGCAATAGCAGCAACACAAAAACCATGAGCAGAATCAGCAACAGCACCTCAAACGGACACTTCAAAAGAATAAAGAAACTGCGTTCAGATTTCAAACGGCATTGAAAGTATATGCGGCAATGTCCGGGTAACCAGATAAGAAACACCTTACACCTAACACCTAGCAACAACAACATCAATAATAACAACATCACTTGTACAGTTTACAACAAAATCAGAAACTGTGTAGGCAGCGAGTAAGAAATGTTGGACAGCAATAGCAAACGGCAACATTTGAGTGAAGTTGTTACAGCGTTAATTAGGTGTCAGGTACACGCGGCGAGTTCCTAGATACCGAGGATGTTCAACAACAACAAATATAGATTGAGCGCAGGTAGCAGAAAAATATGTAAAACAAAATCATAGTGATATCTTCAGTTGAAGCAAAATATACCTACAACATCTGTGGGTGAGTTATTTCAAAAGAGTTTTATATTTTAATTTCTAACCATAAGCATTTAAATTATTACTCGCTTCCGCTAGACAGATGTTATGGGGTTGACAGGAAAATCTTGTTTTTGAATGGCAAAAACGCAGTTTCGATATATATTTTTTTGCTATTTGTTTTTTCAGTGTAAATTTTTTGACACCTCACGCGTGATTCGTAACATGTGTTAATGCCAAAAATGCTCAGTAAGGCTTGCCATTTTACCATGAATAGACTAAAAAGCGATCGAACGAAATTATTGAATTTTACTTTCAAAATTCATGCTCTGTGAGAAATGTGAAAAATCGATTTACTGTTGAAAAATTTTGTTCAGCGACGAAGCTCATTGTTTGCTCAATGGGTACATCAACAAACATAATTGCCGAATTTTTTCTCAAGAGCAACCAGCGGCATTTCCCAAGCTGCCAATGCGCCCTGGAAAAGTGCACAGTTTGATGTTTACTTTTTCCAAAATAATTAAAATCCCAAAGTTACAGTCAATGGAGCAAGGTACCTTGCGATGATTACCGACTTTTTTTTGCCCAAAATGAAAGAATTGAACTAGGTTGACATGTAGTTTTAAGAAGACAGTGCCATATGCCAAACGGCACGCGATATAATGGACCTATTGAGAGGCAAGTTTAGTGAGCAATTAATCTCACGTTTTGGAGCAGTCCACTGACCGCCAAGATCATGCGATTTGACCCCACTAGACTATTTTTTGTGACGCTATTTGAAGTCTTTATGTACAGGGACAAACCAGTCACAATGGAAGCCCTGAAAGACAACATTACAGCTGTCATTGGTGACATACTGACCGAAATGTTGGAAAAAGTATGCTAAAATTGGAGCCTACGGATGGACCTCCTAAGTCGCAGCCGCGGGCAACATTTACATGAAATAATCTTTGAAAAGTAAATGGCAAAAAGTGGTGTATCGCTTCAAATAAATATTTCATTAACTATTGAAAATTTTCTGTTCTTTTTTCAATTTTCAAAAACCAAACGCTTAAAAAATCACCCTTTATAATATAAACATATAAATTTTATATGATTTTATTTGATATAAGTGGTTTTGTTTCGAAAAGTTTGTGTCTTAACCATCATGTCAACGACAATCGTAGAATTGACTGTAGAGCTAAATGTAGCGCCCCTGAAATCAGGTCAATATATGGCTTCAATTATTTGTCGGTCAATTTGATGAACTCGATCAACGATGCATGTTGTTACGCTGTCGTAATCTGGTGAAAAAAAAAATTTAATTGATATTACTCTACGTCTAACTGACGAAAGATCGCCCATTTCTAGCCTGATCCTTCGTTTTAGGGTATAAAACCATTGCCATTCAGCAACTTATGTTTGACTGTTCAACGTCTTTCGGTTTCCACTAGTATGACACCCAATTTTCTTGCTTTTGGATCATTTCCGAGGCTTACAATCATTGGGAAATGGCTTTTTGAGTCACGCCCAATGAATCTGAAGCTCTTGTTGTGTTTTAAATTGATCTTCATTCAGTGATACCTTCATCTATGCATCTTCGAACTTTTTCATAGGTCCGGAACGTTCCTTTTCTTCTACGTTGTAATCATCACTTTCGAAAACATTGGCGACATATTCTTTCACTGACGCCATCTATTGGAAAACGTCCACTTGTTACCCGTATTTTTTATGATCTATGTGAGAAAGGTGTATTGAGGAAAGGAAAAGATAGGCTGATCATTCGTTTTACAAGCAAGCTAGAAACTAGCGCTATCAAATTATTTACGCTACAAATCCGGATAAAACTAGCCCGAGTTCTATAAAAGCTCCTTTCAGGTCATAGCCCTTGTATAACCATTGTTATTATTATTAATTAAATCTAAGTTAATAAAACTTATATTGAGAGACTTTTCAACAAAATATAGTCGTAAATTTATCATTTGCTAAAAGTTTTCTCCATGTTACTGGGTAACATTTAATTTGTATTAAGACCTAATATATCGTGTTGGATTTCCTGAACTTTCTTATGGTGACTTTACTTTACAGAAGCTTAACAAATCAAACTGAGGAATGCTATTTTGTTGCGTGGGTTGCATGGAATATTTTTTCCCAATTTTTGTAGCACCGCACAAACTTGTAGGACTTAGGATTTTTCTCAACCAAATTTAACTAAAATTTTATTATCTTAATTCTAAATCCTTATACCATAAAAAATTTTTCTTTTTAAAACCCTTCACATGTAAAATATACAATAAATTTCTGATTAACACATCATTTAAGTAGGTGTTTATGAAAATGATGCGCTTTTGTTAGAGAAACATCACAAAACAAACTGCCCCATTTCATAAACATTTTCTATAAAAAGGGTAGCATTATTAAATGACAAAGTTCTTTAAAGCAGAAATTCTAATCTAATCAAAAAAAAATTTAACAAAGAAAAATTAAAACCCATTTTCAACAGCTAATCACGGTGGACAACAATTTTCACAAGCCAACTAATCAGAGTGTTGACTGCCACCGCAGACACCTCGAAAACTCTGAGCACCTGCTGTGTTGAGAAAAAAAAAAAAAAAAATAGAACGCTGAGGATTATGCTGATGCATACGATGAAAGCCGCCAGACGACACTTTTGACACCCACAAAACCAGATTCAATGGAATATTTATGAGGTATGGAGGAGAACTTGGGAACCCAAAATTGTTAACAGCTTAATTAGAAAAACATTAGAGGAATTTATGTGCTCCAGCATAAGAGAGCTCAGTGGGATATGGTTATGGTAATGGTAGTAGAAAAAATTGTTCAGACCATCAATAGTTTGAAAAATGAAAATTGTATTTTTTTACTAGCGCTTTCATTATCGTCACAAAAATCTTGATTGGTTCCAACAATAACAACGCAACACTTGCTACACACGCCTATAGAGTTACCAACTAATGATGCTAACAAAAAAAAAATGCATCGACGATAAAACGATACGTAACAGCCATAAATGTTAATTGATTTATTTGGTACAGGGTGCGATATCTTAATTATGCATCGTTAGATGTCAATGTGTTGGATGTAGTAAGTTGTTAGTGAACTTGCAAGGCCTAAAGGTTTTATAAAAATTTTTCTTTTTTTTTTTATTAACTGCAACGAATTTGTTGCATTAACGCCAACCAGCAGCGATTGTTATCCACAATGTGAATTTGCATTTCTAATTTTTTTCTCTTTTCTTTCTATTGATCGGCATTTTTTTATGCATAAATCAGCATGGCTCATAAAATAACAAAATTAAAGTCATCTAAATTAATTTGCATCAGAAATTTTGAGCATATTTTTTTTAAATACTTCCCTAATGCGATTAAGTTGTCTGTGTTGCATGTGTTGTTGTCGATTGCAGTGATATGGTAATTTCTTGTTATTAACAAGTTGTAGCATTTTGTTTCGATAAGCGTTGAAATTGATTTTTCAAACATAAAATCTCTATTTAAATGTTAATTTTATATGCAATTTAAAGGTTTCATTTTTTATTTATCTATGCAGCCATTGCAAAATTTTGTCATTTCGATAATAAAAATCAAACGAAATTTAAGTCTTTTGTTTTTATATGAAATTTATACGACGATAGTAGACATTAAGCCACTGCATAAGTTTGTCTATTTCAAATTTCTTGAAAAATTTCATCGAAACCAAGCAGATAGAAATATATGAAGTCTGAGAGATAGCACCCATAATTTGAGCAATTTTTGAATATGAACATCATTTTCTATTTTTTTTATATTTTTTAATATGTAATATTGAAAGACTAAGTCAAATTTGTTTATGTTTTCTAATTTTTCGTACTATGAAAAAGTTCTGGAGTACATCTTCCAGCCATAGTTTTTCTTGAAGCTAAAGCTATCTTGAACTCATAATAAGGGTTGTTCAATTGAAATTCAGATAGCTATTTTATTATTTAACTTAATATGTAACATTTCATGTTGTTTTTAACTAAAATCCAATTTTAACTATGTCTCCCTTTGAATTTTAATTGTTCCTCCTTGAATAAACTTCGAGAAAAACCATGTTTGAAGAGTCTGCTCCAAAAAAAAAATCGAAGCCATGATCGAGGTAAGATGACAATTTCGATTTTTTTTTATTTTTTTTTTTTTTGGAGCAGACTCTTCAAACATGGTTTTTCTCGAAGTTTTTTCAAGGAGGAACAATTAAAATTCAAAGGGAGACATAGTTAAAATTGGATTTTAGTTAAAAACAACATGAAATGTGACATATAAAGTTAAATAAAAAAAAAATAGCTATCTGAATTTCAATTCAACAACCTTTATTATGAGTTCAAGATAGCCTTAGCTTCAAGAAAAACTATGGCTGGAAGATGTACTCCAAAAAAAAAAAACGAGGCCAGCTAAATGGCCAAATTTGGCGGATTTGCACATATAATTCTTTCGCTACTAAAATTGTTTACTGTGTAGTGCGTAGACTTACTGGCTCAAGGGCCGATAACATCAAAAGTACCGTCACCGCGGATTTGAAAAATTCTAGTGAGGAATGACTGTAGAATGCAGAAAACATTCGAAGAAAATGAGGATATGATGAGGTTTTACTAAACGAAAGAATTTTTTTTTAATTAAATTAAATATTAGCATTATCGCGGAAATTGATTTCTTTTAAAGCGTAGACTTAATAGCTCAAGGGCCGATAACATCAAAAGTACCGTCACCGCGGATTTGAAAAATTCTAGCAAAGAATAACTGTAGAAAACATTCGAAGAAAATGATGAGGTTTTACTAACTGGAAGTATTTTTAATTCAATTATCGGAAAAATTGATTTCTATCAAAACGTTTTCAGAAAATTTCATGCTCTTTTAGAATAATCTGGAATGAAAACCTATACTCAGTCAAAAGTGTCAAAAAGTTTGGCACTGGCTAACTTAAGCAGCTCTCCCTTTTTTTTAAACTCATAATATCGGTACTTTCGATGCCATCGGCTTCCCGTCTATGATAAGCTATAGTGCATGTTTGTAATTATATCGCCAATAGTAACACGTTTTTTAAAGCTGTTTTACGTTGCTAATAGAGGAGCGCTGATGATCGTTTCCAGGGCACTGCGTTATCAGTAATTTTCATTAATAATTCGTCAATCTTCACTGTAACGTTCTAAGTAAGTTTCAAAAGGCTCAAGAACTTAACGTTCATGTATAAATATCTCTTATTTATAAAATGGTTGTCTTTTTGTCTGAGAAAAAATCATTAACAAGCATAAATGATTTTTAACACCTAAACAAAAGGATTGTGCATTTCTAAGGATATGCGGCATTTCACCAAAAGAATCCTATCAATCTAAGAGAAAAAAAATCAAATAAAATATCCAAACAGTGCTGGTCATTAATACGCGGACTGGGGGATTAAAGTGAGAAATGTAGAAAATCAAATTAACAGAATTTTTATTTGCGTAACATGCAGCATCACACTTTTAACAATTGTGTGCGCATGTGCAACATGCTGTGGCACATTTATTCAATGTTTTTGTTGCTGCCTGCGTGTTTGTTGCTTGGGCTGGCATTAACTTGAAATTACAATAACAATAAAATAGAAAATGTTGCTGCGCGTGCGCACATGTGCAACAGAAACTCCAGAGCATCATTGGTATCCTTAATTTTTATATCTTTTGTTTATTTCTCATTTCTGAGTTTACGCTGCGAACAGGCAAATAAATACGAAAAATCGTAGAAAATGTTTATTTTATTTTCCTTTAATGTTTTTGTTCACACTTTATAGGTATTATATTGTAGTTGTTGTTGTTACTGATGATGCCGCTGCTGCTAGAAGCAAAGTTTGCGGCGTTGTTGGCGGTTATTTAAATTCGAGGGAGTTTTTTTCTTGTTTATTGTCGGTGTTACCTTTGATGTGCAATTTTGAAATTGTGAAAAAAAATTCATCAAAAGTAGCAGCGGAAATTTTTCCATTGCAAATGCAACTTTATAACTAAACCTCTCAAAAATTTAACACAAAACTTGGTAACTGTTAAAATTTGGTAGCAGTTAAAATTTTTCAACTAAAGCTCTCACTAAAATGTTGTGCCATTGCCAACAATTGCGACAATAAACAAAAATTGACACAAATTAAACCTCAAAGTGCGCTGAATGCGTTGAAGGTATTTACTGCACTTAAGCGTACGCGCGCTCTGTTAAATCACCTGCACTTTAGGAAGCAAAATAAATACCATCAATTTCCTTCTTCACAAAAAAAAATTTTTGTGATGCGCTGCAAATCCGATTAAGGACAACCATTAGAAGCCGCTCACCACCGCGCACATTAATGCAACCAATGCTGTACCTTAAAAAAAAAGTTCGCATTTCCGCGAGTTTCAAATGCACATTTGCACTTTTAATGGCTGCATGCATTTACGCGTTTTTCACACATTTCCTCACGGCACAAAAATTGCAATGGACGCCAAATTTACTGAAAGCAATTTTGGTGCCTAATACGAAACAATTATTTTGTTTGTATTGGTTATGGTCATTGTGTCTCCTCTGTATTTTGGTCACACTAACTGTGTTAGTTTGTTAGGGCGTAGTTGAAGGTAATGACATAAATGGCGCTCAAATCTAATCAAATAGTTGTTGTGACGCTTAGCCGCGTATTACAACACTTTGCAGCTTTGGGTGTGGGCGAAAGTTTTGCAAAAAAAATGCCAAATGTATCTAGTTTTTAAACAAAATGTTAAATTGCTTATAATGAAAAACTAATACCGCTCAATATCAACGAACAAAATGGAAAATATGCGCCATGTCTCGAATGACCTATTTTGTATGCAATGACTGTTATTACTTAAAGTAACTTCCAATTTACTTTAAAGCAACTAATCTTCTCCATTTGGTAACCAAAACTTCTTCCAAAATTAACTTCAATTCGTAATGTAAATTAAAATGGCAAAACTATTATTGCAGCTACTCCACTGCACACTTAATCCCCCCCCCCCCCCCCAAAAGCCCACTAAAAACACCTTGACCAAGTTTTTAACCAACAGCTTTTACCTCTCTCTACTATGGCATAGTAAAATGAAGCAAGCAAAACTGTAAAAACCGCATAAAAATTGCGGATAAACTCAAAATTAAGCCACAATATTGCTCTGAATATATTTTCAATTAAGCCTTGCAAGCTGCAGGATAGATGCTTACGTTTGTAGCAGGGCGAATTTTACTCTTGAAAATCTCAAGCGTAGCGCATCCTTAAAATGAAAACTAAAAATAAAATAAAGATGAGAAAAAATAGTGCAAATCCCCAGTAAACTATGCCACATGAGGATTACAAGCAGCTGCTGTTGCTGCTGCTAAGAAAAAAAGACAACCACAGCAGCAGCAGCAGCAGCAGCACCGAAAAATTGTCATCATTGTTGCTGGCATTTTTAAGCATTGGAAAAAGTATTAAAAATGCGGTACCATATTGTGGCTAAATTAGATGAAGATTACTGCTGCAACGTAGAGTGGACATTAATTGCAAAATTGAAAATAAATCATTTATTCTTTTTTCTTTTATGAAATCATAATATATAATCAAAAAATGTCTAAAATTTTAACTAAACTGCATTAAAAAATAGAACATGGACAGAAAATCGTTTTACTCACCGTCAAAAGTGAATATTTTGAAAGCAAACGAAGCCAATGCATTAAAAAAACGCCTAAAAAGCAATGGAATAGACCATTGAAAAAAAGTTGCCAATAAATGAATATCACATTTTGACCATCATTTTGTTCAAAGGGTATAAAGTAGTGTTGAAAAATAGGTACAATTGCACTTGTCTCCGTCTTTTTCAGACTAAAATTTTACTTTAGGTACGATTGTCTATTATAAGGTACAATTTTTCATTTTCTGAGTATATTTTGAAGCTAAATTTTGACCATCATTTTGCTCAAAAAGTACAAAGTAGTGATGAAAAAATAGGTACAATTGTACTTTTTTGAAATTTATCAGACTAAAATGTACTTTAGGTACAATTGTTCAATTTAAGGTACAATTTGTCATTGGCTGAGTATATTTTGAAGCTAAATGAAATAAAAAAAATTTATGATATTTTGCAGTACATTAGACCGGGTCGATTTGTATGAAGCAAAATAAAGTCAGCCAGACACCGACTAAACAGTTAGAAGGACCCTTAAAAACGAAATCTGCCTCATTTTTTTTATTTTTTTCGTTCCCTGAAAAACCAATGGAGCACTTTTGATTCTCCTAAAGGTAATTTTTCTCTAAAAAAAAACGTGTTTTTTGCTAGTAACTTTTATTTCTTGACAGAATGGATAGCCAAATTTGCTTAAAAAATAAAGATTGCATTCTTGCAAAAAATTTGACGCTTGAAAATCTTAAATTTTTTTTCTATTATACCTAGATAATATTTAGTCAGAAAATTCGATTTTTTCACATTTTTACGTATTCGTAATCGAATTTTGGGATTTTGGGAATATTATCTATAAAAAAAAAAAATTAAAATTTTTTTTAACGTCAAGTTTTATGCAAGAACGCAGTCTTTATTTTTCGAGTGAATTTGGGTATCCATTCTGTGAAGGAATAAAAGTTACGAGCAAAAAACACGTTTTTTTACCTCAAAAAGTACCTTTAGGAGAATCAAAAATGCTCCATCGGTTTTTCTCGAAACGAAAAAAAAATGATGCGGGGTCCTTCTAACTTTTGAGTCGGTGTCGGGATGAATCTAAATTTCGACGTGGTCTAATATACTACATACATGAATTTAACTTGGGGAACGACAAACGAATTGCTTGAATTTGAATACTAAGCATATTTGTTTTTAGGCACAATGCTGTTTTCGAAATTTGAAATGCGCGTTAAATTAATTTTTGAATATATTCGTTTATATCCTGGCATTGCATTAAAAATCGAGGCATCGCCCACTTTTCGACCTAAATAAAATTTGCCAATATATTGTTTTTTAATTTAGAAAAATCAATATGAAAAATATCACGCAAATCGATGACGTATGCCGGGCCGAATTTCGCTCTTACATGTATTGGGTGAAAGGTTTTCTATATTCGAAACAGTATCATATAACTTTCAACATTATTATAATTCATACAAAATCTTATCTTCTCATGACTTAATTTTTTTTTCCCTTTCACTAAACATTTATGGTTGAATGTCCACTCTACCATCCTCCTATTGTGGGCGCACTTAAAGCACTTTTTACGCAAAATTAAGGTCAACAGCGTAAAGTTTTTTAAGCACCTTAAACTAAATGTTGCAGGCTTGCTATTGGTTGTGGTTATGTTTTCTATATGAAGATTTAACAAAAATAAAAACTCAAGTGCAACACACGGCTTAAGTGAAAACTTTAAAACAAATTAATGTAGCGTAAGGGTAGAATTTTCAAAAACTAACCACTTTTTGTATCGTTTTTTTCTAAGTGGAGTCTACCTTTTTTAAGCTAAATGGCTCATTTGCATAAGCTGCTGCTTGTGTTAGATTATGGTGAATTTAACGAAAAGTTTTGAATATTTAAGCATAACACCAAATATATATTGTATACAATGGCAGCATATTAATATCAACAAAAAGGAAAAAAATATCTTTTGATATACTTACATATATAACTTGAATAATTTCAACAGCCTTAACTTTCTGCAATACAAATTATAACTTTTATTAATATATACTCGTATATAAATCTGAGTTGAAAATTTTTTTTTATTTAATTGAAGAAGTCCTGTGACCTTTTCTTAGACTATTTATAATATTTTTTCAAAGTTGTTGCTGCTTTCATAAGCAATATAAGCTAGCTTATACGCAAACATTATTCACACACAATTTCATTTGAGAGAGGTCAATCTAGGTCATTCATGAAACCAAGTGACAAATGCCAATAAAAATTAACTAACACTTAATTACCTTTCAGTGGGATTTTTTCTTTTGAAGCGTATAAACTTTTGCTAAAGAATGAGAGCATTTCATTGCGCATAAAATAAGTAAATGCTACTTAAGCGGATGTATGCAAAGCCGGTAGGATTAACACAGTTGTCGACCTATGCAGCAGTGACATTTTCCATGTAAAGGTATTGGTTAAGAACTATGGTATGAAACTGAATTAATTAATATAACACGTAAAAGCTGCTTTGCTAGAATGTTGGAAAATTAAGCATTAAATGTTGAGTACAATTTCTTGGGAAAATTTTTGTATAAAGATATATGTATCTACATATAAATTGTAAGAATAACTTGATTACTACTTAAAATAAGGTTAAATGAAGTTTAAGTGGAATAATGTCGCGTCATTTTGTTCAATAATACATTTCTATACTAAAGAATAAAGTTTAAACAGTTTATGGTCTGAATTCGATTATTTTATTTCAATAATCCATGACCATTGTCCAACAGAAGTTCAATATGAAATCCCTGTTGTGACAACTGAAATTTTGTAGAAAGCTATTGATTATATCAGAAAAAGCATAAATATCCCAGCGGAAAATTGATGAAGTACTCTGATTTTTTATATATGAAAAGCTATACCCTTTGTGTTATATGTTTCACAAACGAAATTGTTACTATGATATTTTGTTTATTTGCTTAATGGCTGCCTTCTTTGTATATGGAGCAGTAGGCAGTCAGCTTGCTTTGTGTATGGAGATATGAGGGGTCTTACCTGTTCGCTATATGCTTTGTATGTGGAGATGTAGGCAACTCGATAAACTATACAGGTACTTAGTAAGCGACGCTTGTTACACATTGTATATAGAGATGTAGGCAAGCTGCCTACAAAGCGGTCATCCCTTTGTGCAAAGAATTTACAGTTGTGGCTGGAGTTGTGAGCATTACTGCCTACAATGAGTATAACAATTCATCGATGTTGTTTTTAACATATTTGCCGTTGGGATGCAAAACTCTTCAAATTTTAGACTTTATAAGGGCGTGATAGATGGGAGTGAAAAATCATACATGGCTTTGGGATTTAGGATTACTTAGCCGTTTTTGTAGATCCAGCGTCCACGTTCGCAAATTCTTAGATAATCACTCTGTCAGCATTACAGTGGGCGTGTTATGTGGGTGTTATAATTTGTTTTTAGCCTGTATTTTAAATATTAAAAATAACATTATGCTGAAAGTGTTATAATATTGTACTGTCGTACAAAGGTTAATTGAATTTCCCAAAATAATAGTTGACAAATTGAGAACTTGTAAACATGAAAAAATTTAAATCTACACGAGAAGGACACAAAAAACATTATTAAAATTCCGAAAGAAAAAAAAAAATGCATTCATTATTAAAATTCACTTTTCAATTTGTTTTGCACAAAAATTTAATAGAAAACTAATAATAAATGTATATTGTTAGTGCATTGTCAGGCAAAAGGATAATACTGCCAGTAAGCTATTCATACAAATGTCCTGTCAATTGTCAACGAATTGCAAATAAAATAAAGAAAAAAGAAAAGGAAATAAAAAGTTCAATTGTGAATAGCGAAAACAAAAACTTCAAATAAAGTGAAAAATATTATGCATGCTGCACTAAGCACGCTGCATACAGGATATGCTGGCTGATCCTCAACATTGGTTGGTTGCCTTGAGGCAAAATTGCAATTTTCGATAAGTATTTTATTTTGTGCTGACAGGTAAACAAATGTCAACACGTTGCTGTGTCGCTGCAGCAAATGTCCTCAAATAACGTGACATTAGGATTATCCTTGCTCTCAGGGTTGTGCATGTAAGTGAGTGTATATTTTGGGAGTTGTAAAGGATCAACAGTATTAATAGAAAGAAAAACATTTTTCAATTACTTTTACGACAAACATTTGCAAGCCATTGTTTACATGGGATATTTTTTTTTTTGTTATTTCAAGCTGTCCTTAAAAAATTTTCATATCCTAGAGTTTTTTTTGATTTTCAGTATTTATCTTGGCTTTATATTTTTAAATTTGTTTACTTTTTTTAGTTTTCACTCATTGAAAATCAATCGTGCCTATAATTATAAGTACTTAAGGGACTGCGCGCTTCATATCCTTTTTAAAATGACAAATATTTCGTATGTCAATTTGTGTGGGTATTTTTTTGCGTGCATATGTGGCTTAACACAGCAATAACACAGCTGTGCATAATTTTCGTTTCCATAAGGCTTCATAAGATTGTTTTGAAAAGATCATTGAATGTAAAAAATGCGGGTGCTGGCAAAAATGAAACAGCACTTGTAAGAAAAATGCTCTGATCTTTGTGACCACAAAATAAGAACTCTAAAACTAAATGGAAATTAATGTGTTTTTTTATATACTTTATACTCAATGAAAACCATACATAATTATGTGAAATTCAAATCGATAGAGTCGTGGTATTGGCCGTTGACCGATATTTCTATACCATTGTATCGTGTGGCAGAGGTTGAAAATCACGAAGTTCTAAGTAATATAAATAATACGAACCAACTCTGCCATTGCCTGGTCTCTGTGTAATTAATAAGAGAGCCCTTTAAGACTGTAAAAGGTACCATAAACAATTTTATTGCGTCTGCCTTTTATTTTAAAAAATCTTTACATGCACAAAACCTGAAAAATTCAAGAGCTAGACTGCATCTGCATCTTAGTATTTGCTGCTTTTAAAAATTCTAATACATATTTCAAAAAGTTAAAAAAAAATTTGAAAACTGAATAATTTTATCGCGTCTGCCTCTTAGCTGACTAGTTCTATTACTTATAAAAAACTTAAAAATAGAAAAAGCAGACGATTCCAGTGCTGCTTTTTCAAAGACTGACGTTTTGAGAGCCTTTTAAGACTGTAAAAGGTACCATAAACAATTTTATTGCGTCTGCCTTTTATTTTTAAAAATCTTAACATGCACAAAACCAGATAAATTCAAAAGGCAGACTTTTTGTTGCTGAGTTTTAAATTTTTTAATAGCTGCATACAAATTTAGGTGATTTTGTTCACAGGTAGATTGCGATAATCATAAAAATAATCTCATAAGAAACGAGAAGAACAACCACTGCATTTTAGTATTTCTTGCATTTAAAAATTCTAATACATATTTCAAAAAGTTAAAAAAAAAAATTTAAAAACTGAATAATTTTATCGCGTCTGCCTCTTAGCTGACTAGTTCTATTACTTATAAAAAACATAAAAATAGAAAAAGCAGACGATTCCAATGCTACTTTTTTCGAAGACAGACGTTTTGAGAGCCTTTTAAGACTGTAAAATGTATCATAAACAATTTTATTGCGTCTGCCTTTTATTTTAAAAAATATTTACATGCTCAATACCAGATAAATTCAAAAGGCAGACGTTTTTGTTGCTGAGTTTTAAAATTTTTTAATATCTGCATACAAATTTAGGTGATTTTGTCCACAGGCAGATTGCGATAATCATAAAGATAATGTCATAAGAAACGAGAAAAACAACCACTGCATTTTAGTATTTCTTGCATTTAAAAATTCTAATACATATTCCAAAAAGTTAAAAAAAAAAAATTTGAAAACTGAATAATTTTATCGCGTCTGCCTCTTACCTGACTAGTTCTATTACTTACAAAAAACATAAAAATAGAGAAGGCAGACGATTCCAATGCTACTTTTTTCGAAGACAGACGTTTTTAAGCACTTGAGGTGCATACGATTATGGCGGTTTTTGGTGGTCTGCTACGAGATTTGAGATGTTCTTCCTTTTTTCAAGTTTAAATTCAGTCTCGATCCCTCAGCAGAGCACTGTGGCTTACAACTCATCTCAACAACTAAAATGTTTGCTATCAATCTGTCCGAAAAGTTGGTCCCCTTAAAATAAATACACGAAGTTGATTAAAACCAGGGTCAAATCATGTCATACGAAAATTTTTCGGGCATAAAATCGATGTGTTTTCATCTACCCTACAACATTGGTCTTAATATATTTTTCTTTGTCGGCCTCTCACTGTTTTTGGAGTTCCCTAAAAAATCATGTGTTTTCTTGGAATATTCGAGGGCTTATTTCACTGCGAAATAATTTTTCTCACCAAAATTCGTTGTGGCGTGCGAAAGTATTACTGTTAACCCTTAGCGGCACCACTTAGTTTTTATAACAATCCGGCACATTTGGGGTTTTCACGACCCCACGTTGAAAAAAAAATTTTTTAAAAAGGGAATTTTCAAATCCAAGCTTCATAACTGTGTACGAGTGTTGAGAAGACTTTACGTTATGAAATTTAATGATTGTTGGGGATATTTTTTCAAAAAATGTTTGTGCTAAATGAGGCTAAACTTGGATATTTATTAGCTCGAAAAATTATTTCAAAATTGCCGTGGGGTCGTTCACGACTGAAGAAAAAAAAATGATATCGATATAATTCAAAATGTATTTTGAAAGGGTAAAGTAGCACTTTCACACGCGGTTAATAGTTTTGATGAGGAAAATTAATTCGAGGTGCAAAACTCCCTTTACCTGAACTTTGCTAAAAATAGTGTAAATTTGAAAAAATTAATTGAGTTACCTTTCTTTTGAAAACCACTCAGTGCACTATAAAATTCAGTTGCCGCTCAAGCATAACTTGTTTTTCAAAAAACACTTTAATAGCACTAACACTAAAAATTTTCTTTGACGTTTTTATTTACACAAATGAACTACATAAGTGCACTAGGGCTTTTCAATAAACCATATTAGCAAAATTTTAACTACTCATTAAAAATTGAGACCACTTACTTCGCACTTTCAAGCACTCAATAAAAATGCCACCTTTCTATTTTTTACATGCCATTATTGCACATAAAAAAACGTATTAAATTAAGAACTGCGCTCGAAATTCTGCACCTCTTTTACGCGCAACAAAATTAAAAACGCTTGCTGCTGCTTCCTATCTGCCTGCCTCAACTAATGAAACTTTATTACGCTCAACGGCGCCCTGACATCCACTTAAAATTGCAACTTAAGACACAAAAGAGATGCGGCGCATTGTCGTGACGTGATGTGACGTGATGACATTAAATTCGCCCCTGCTTTGTTTACCTTGCGCTACCTCACTCCTAGTGCTGCCGATTCGCATAACCGTATGCGTACCTAATTTTATGTGCAAAAAAAAAAGTGTCAGGTAAAAAAGTGACTTCAACTAACGCTGACTGACTCCAACTTTAGCGCTGACTGACATGCAACACAAGGCGAAAATGTCAAAGCAGTTAGTTTTTTTTTAATGTAATTAGTTGTGATATGGCATACAAAAAAAAGTAAAAGAAAGTGGAGTAGAAAAACGTACGCTTTTTTAGCATGCTACTGCTAATGTAAACAGCGCTAACATATTTGGAAAAAAGTAGGTAAATAAAATTAATAGGTGTGCAAAAAAGTGGGTGTGTGCATGAGCAAAAATAAAAATCATGTTACAAAAAAGCTTAAGTAGCGCGCTAATGGAACGTGATTAAAGCTAATTGATCTATTTAATTAACAATTTGTGCAGTGACGAGTAGTTGATATTTGATATTATTTTTTTTAGTTGACTAAAATGTTGAATTTTCACTTTATTATCGAACCTTACACATTTGCGCATATTTTTTTAAAGTTTTAATTTCATGCTGTCAAAATTTGATTTTTATTTTATCAAAGTGACTTAAATCAATAATATTTTTAAAAATGCATTACTTGGAAAGTTACTCATCAACATATGCATGTAAGATTTCTTAAAAGAAACAAGCTTAATATTTTTTATAATTTTATTTCGAACTTTTCTGTGTTTTTTTATAAGGAGTCAGTAAAATCCGTATAAAAATATCGTCTAGATATCGTGCCTGAGGTCATACTTTGCAAATGAAATTTAGATGCCAGTGGTGCTTATGGTTTTTGTAACAAAATATTTATTTCAAGTTGATTTGTAAACTTGAAAAAATGTTGAGATAGCTGAATTAAATACAATTTGCGCTCGCTACTTTGTTTTGACTCGCGAAAAAAGCTTGCGACGAAGCGTCTGCAAGAAAAATGAGTTACAAAATCAAAGACACAACAGCAACATTTTTGAAGTGAAAACTTCTTATGGCACGTTGTGCGGCTGAGGAAAAAAGTATAAACTCGCGACACCGACCGTCATCGGGATTCCCCGTCATGAATGCTATAGTAAAATTTGAATGTTCTTTGAAGACTTGGGAAACGAACTCGATTTTAGAATTTTGAAGACTTGGGAAACGAACTCGATTTTGGAATTTTGAAGACTTGGAAAACGAACTCGATTTCAAAAAATTTAAAAAACGTTGCCTACTTTTAGGCGTTATTAATAATTTGCCCCTAAAAGTATACAACACTGTCTGACAAATTTCAAAATAGCGCCTAAAAGTAGGCAACGATTTTGAAAATTTCAGATAATGTTGCCTACTTTTAGGCGCTATTTATGAAATTTGGCGGAAACTGTTGCATACTTTTAGGGGTAAATTATCAAAAGCGCCTAAAAGTAGGGAACGTTTTTTGAAAAAATGGACCCGTGAAAGTATGCAATTTTTTGGAAAAAAATTTTAAATTTGTAGCATATATATGTTGACTTCCGGTTAGCTGTTGCTCAGTCAGCAAATTTTTCTCTGCAAGCGCAGCCGAAAGCAGAGCCAGCAGCCCAAAGCAGAGAAAAATCTGAAATACCAGGCCACCATGAACCAGCAGCAAGCAAATTTGGTTTTTTGAAAAACTATTATATACACATTTTTTTAAACCAGCGATGAAGAGGACGAAGTTCAAAATCAGAAATTAGTGCCTAAGGCCATCCCGCCAAATGATATTGGCGATGGTTGCTTCCAGCTTTTTTGTTTAAATATTCCGTATCCAGTAGCGTGCGACGGTACCATGTCATTGGCTGTAATAGCCAAAAATATTTCTACCTTATGTCCACCTCAAAAATGGTCATAGTCCCCAAAATTATTTTGGGAATTATGATCACTCATAACAATGGACATACAGTAACTCCCATAGGTGTTATGATCATTTTTGTTTTGCTTGTAAGTACAAGAGAAGTTTTATATTTTTCGAAACATTCACTTTGTTTTGTTATATGCAATAAATTAAAATAGTCTAACTAATCGAGAATCGATACACGTCACCGATGACCTTGAACCTCAGATATTTTTTTGGGGTTATTCATAGCAAGTGTATAGAGCGCCTTCAAATTTTTGGTTTAGTTTGAAATTCCCATTAAATTCTATCGTATGTGTATCCAATACTGGCTTCGCTATCTACATAAAAGTTAAAATAAGTGGATGGCTTTCGGTCTCTACTCTGGACTTGCATCCTCCAATATGTTCAACACCGGCTTCGTTGGCCATCTATTGTCAACGTAACGCTCAAGACATTTGGCGTTATATCCGTTTTTGCGGACTATGTCCATTTTTAGAAGTGGTCATAAGCCCAAAAAAAAAAAAAAAATGGAAATTATGACCGATCAAAAAAAGGGACATAAGGCCCTGGAAATTATGACCATTGGGGCTATGACCGGGTACCTCGTGCAATTCACGTTTATTATGTGGAGCTTTTTTTACCTTTCCTTTTGAGTCTATCGAAACCTATAACTATGCGTTTCACCTTACTAACAACAAAAAACTTTGATAAATTTTCTCTTACTTTTTGCCAGCCATTGTCTTCACGCATTGGCGGACCCAAGCTATTTAGCTTCTCAGCTAACGAGTTGGAACTCTTGCTTAACATCCAGTTTTGTTAAGTCTTTCTTAAAGTTTCTTGCAAATTCTACATTTCTCTCCATGTGGTATACTACAACTTCAAATTGATTTGAATTGGTTATCTTCATTTTTTTCCGCGTATTTTGCTTAACTTTTTCGACTGTTTTACTTTAATTTTTCAAGTGTCGACCAAAGAAACGAACTCGACAAAAAATTGCTACTTTCGTCGACGCTCAGTTCTCACATCGACATTGGAAATTCGTCAATTGTTCTATTTTTGTCATTTGAAATGTCGAGTTCGACAATGGTGATGCGACAATACTGCTGTCGAGCAATTGCTCAATTTTTAGAACTTTTACGCCTAGCAGTTTTTTATGAAAACTATTCTTTTCGACGAAGACACTCTCTGACGTCATAGAAAAAAAAATTGCTACAATAAAATAAAAGAAAAATAATTATTTTCCAAATATTTTGATCAACTTTAAGAACTTTTTAATCAGTTCGCTTTTACTGGAAATTGATTTCTTATGAGAAAAAACTTAAAAAGTAAAAGTTTGACCAAAGCTGTTTTTAATCACTAACGCAAAAACTAAAAATTTTGCATTCAAACCATAAAAAAATATTTTCTGATTTTTTAATTTTTTTTTTGTTCAATATTTTTCAAAAACTTTACGTAGCCTCTTTCGTTGTAGATGACATCTTAAGCTGCCATTTTTAAGTATTCAAAATCGCCACACGGCTTTGTAAAGTAATTATTTCAAGAAAAATTTTACGTCTGGTTAGGCCTTTTTATCTGAAAACTGCGTTTTAAGAAGGATGGACCACTTCAGAGAAAATGACCCATATTTATTTTAATTTGTGCTTTATCTAAATCATATTGCATATTTTGTGGCTGCCAAAAATTCTTCTTGAAGCTAAGTCATTGACAGAGGTTGACATTGTTTGCTGCTTAAACTCGAACACATTTAAATTTTCCATGATTTCTTTTTGCTGACCTATCGAAGATGAAAGATTTAGTAATTGTTATACTTATATAAGGCTTCTTCTGTTAGCACTTTTTTTATAAATAAACTAAATTCTTAATGCTGTAGATTCAGACACAAAAACCTATTGCTGTGAAATTAAACTACATACAATTCGTGAAAACAAAATCTACTCAAAGCGTACTTCAAACTATAGTCGATACAAATTAGCGAGAAGTATTTCACAAACTACTTTTATGCATACCAACACAAAATCTTGACCTTCGACACACAAAAAATATTTAATAATAAATTTTCCCATTGGAAATGAAATGAAAGCAGCTACAAGCACTAATCCTCAACTTTTTAGTGTAATAACAACTAAATAGTACGTCAAGGACAATAAGCACTGTGCAGAGAACTAAAGTAGCGAGCAGGCATAAAACGAAAAACAAATAGCATCCTTGAAAAAGTTTAAGC
Organism: Tricholauxania praeusta; assembly: GCA_949775025.1. Classification (NCBI taxonomy): domain Eukaryota; kingdom Metazoa; phylum Arthropoda; class Insecta; order Diptera; family Lauxaniidae; genus Tricholauxania; species Tricholauxania praeusta. The sequence goes on from OX459029.1 coordinate 159,657,374, forward strand.
TGAGCTATGAGTAAAAAGTTACCATTAAGCAGTGAAAAAAAAAACAACTACAATAATTTCTGCTAAGTAGTTAAGGCTTTTAACCAAATTAAAAATACCGTGCAAAATAAACAAATTTCATTTTTATGCTCGCACTACAAATGGACACACTGACCAAGTACGGAAAAGAAATGTTTTTAGTTCCATTTATGTGTGTGTTTTTCTACCACAAAACCTTACTTGCATTTAATTTAAAACTTTAGTTAATCTGTTTTTAGTACCTAAGGTTCTCTGTGGATGCTTCAAAGTTAGAATCAAAAAAATCCTGGCACAATAAAATGAGTTTTTCTTTACCACTACAGATTTGGTTTGTGGTCAAGTGGTGGCAAACTTGACTTTATGCCATAAACAGGGTGCTTTACATTAAATACAATTTGTGTTATCCAATGTTTAATGCAATGTTACTTAAACTGCAAGAGATGGCTTCCTAAACTGAATTTGTACTCAAAAATAATTAGAAATATTTATGCTTTTCAGAACTATATGCAATTTTGCTCCAATCCATCCTGTATTTGTAATGAACTTTGAAAATTTGCTCAGTCGTTAGGACGACACAGCACTAAATTGCATGTATTTCTTTTTCTGTTTTTCACATTGGATTAACTTTAGTTAATTGAACCTAATGCTGCAAATGCACTTAAGGATGCAAGCAAAAATAATACAAATAAAAAACAGCAGTACTGCAGCATCTTTTAAAATATGTTGCATGCTACAGAAAAAATCAGAGCCAACACAGCACAGCACACAAATACCAAAAAGTTAACCGCAGTATCCTTAAATTCTTAGTTTCATGCTTTTGTGTGCTCCTCGGTCAACTACCATTGCTTACGTCTAAAAGGCACTGAAGTGTAATGAATATAATTTTTATATGTTGTGTCCCACTTGGCTTTAACTGTGGCTTTGGGGGGAAAGGAGTGAATGTTGATTTAATGAAAACTAATTGTTTTAGTAAAAAGAATACGAAATCATAAAGATTTTTCAAAGCAAAAATAATTTTTTTAAGATCATTTGAAGCCTGTATTTTTGAAATTTTTGCACGGTAGAAGAAAATCCTAACCAAATTTGTTTTATTTTGTGAATTTTATGAAAAATTGCTGTTTGTAAAAATTGCTGTTTTGCATATCAAATATCTCCGGACGTAAAGTTTTTAAAGCGAAATTTCTGCTTATCATAGAGGATCGTATAACCATGCTAATCAGTTTACAAATTGAGGTACATCGTAACTGATTAGTTGCTCGAAAATGTTGGAATTATCCAGCTCTACTTGTACATTTAATGTTAACCAGCTCAAAAGTTAACACAAAAATAGCGCACAACGCCACAGCAATGAATATGAGAATTTTATTTAATGAAATGTATGTAGTTGGCAACGCTGAACGCAATGCATATGGAAAAAATTGCAATTGGGTCAGTAGTAATAGGATATACATGTTCCCTGCGGATGAAGGAAACGTTGCTGATTTAATTTTAAAAGAAGTTCTTAATGAAATAACGAATAATTTAATTAATGACGTGCAATGTGAGTAGCTGCTCAAAACTTGTACTAATCACAAAATCATGATTCAATTGATCAGACAAATGTTAATGTAACCTATATTTCATCTAAAATTAACTAATTTTTACTACATACATTATGGGTATTCATCTAAGCTTGCAAAACCCTCGCAAATTGTGCAAACAGTGCATTTTTGCGCTCTCGCAAACGAACTGTCAAAAATCGTATGGATGTTTTTTTTTAACAAACTAGTAAAATTAGCACGACAATTTGGTAGCGCAAACTTACGCTGCTAATTGTGTAATTGTTTTCACTCCCTTTTCCCATACGATTCTCTCAGCAAAAATTTATTGTTTACACATTTTGAGTTTGTCACTCTCTTTTCCCATACGATTCTCTCACAAAAAAAATGGCATGCTCATCAAATGCCACAAATTGCACAAAATATTCGAAGGGGTGTTCGTGAAACACATCGCGCAAAATTACCAGTTTTCACAAATGGGAAACTTGCGCGTTTAGATGAATACCACTATTATAAATAACGTAGTAATTTACTAGCCAGAAAGATGAAAAATATTCCGAAATTATTTCAATATAAATTAAATCAGGTATAGCAACCTACCTTTAAAACCATTGCTTCAGTCAGTGGGCGTGGCACCTCCCATAGTAAGAAAAAGTTGCTAGCATTATTTGAAGTGAACTATTGGTAGCACATCGCTTGAAATTTAATGTATGGTTTACTTACTCTAAAGTATATATAAATTAAAATCGGGCGTAACAGCACCAGTAGGCGTGGCACCTCCCATAAAAATAAATCTAGCAAACTGCATGAGCACTTATGCTCAAATTTGTTTATAAAAAGCTATTTCTGTATTAAAATTGTATTAAATTACACCATTTACACCTTAATTTTTAGACTAATTTCAACAAACTAAAAGCAGGCGGAATTGTAAAAGTAGGCGTGTCATTTTCGACATTTTTAAAAATTTTTCGATTTTTCTATTTGACTTTCAATCTCTATCAATTTAAATAATTTTTTTTTTTTGAGTTTTTCAACCTCGCTCAACTTTTTTCACCATCTTTCATATTTTTTCGCCAGTTTCAAATTTTTTTTGACTTCTTTAATCTCGTTCCACTTTTTTCGAACTATTCAATTGTCTTTTTTCAAAATTTTTCATAAATTACAAAAAATCCTTTGAGAAGAAACTTTTTCATAGAGATTTGATTCTTTATTTATTGATGAAGACGTAATCGATAAAACTTTCAAATGGACGAAATTATGTAGGTTTTTATGCCAGTCAAAAAGCGATAGCGCATATTGCTTCTATAGATATGGTATGTTCAGCTCAAAACGTTTAAGATGAAATGTGTCAATTTTTTATTTTAAATATCCGAAAATTGGTGTCACCTGGCCTGGCAAACTTTAAAGTTGTAACACATTGGATCACGAAAGTAAAAAGTCTTAGCCACTATATCTGCCCTGGTTTTGAGTGCTACTAAAATTACCATTAATATACTTTTGCAAAGAAGTGTTCCCGCTGGGCAATGTAATCGGTTACATGGCGCCAAATTACAAAATAAAAGCAAAATAGCTAACAAGCAGCAGCAACAACAAACAGCTCCTATTGCATCCAGAGCGCGATATCAGACATCAAACTTTCAAAGTGGACGTAGGAAAACACAAATAACCGTTCGTACACAGCGTACTTTCTAAATCATAAGATAAACAAATTTTCTAGAGCTTAAAAAGGACTTGGCGTCATTATCGTCAACGTTGTCAGTGTCGCTGCATTGTTACTTCTAAGGAGTTGCAAGCAAAGAGTTTGGTTTTTTAAAATCTTGTGTTAAAAATGTTCAATTTTTGGTCAAAAAGAGGTTGGTTGTCATATGGTCATACTTTCAGCATTATCGGTAAGGATCGCATCTGCTTCATTTTTAAAAAAATGACACATCAAGCAATCTCTGCGTACTCTTTGCTTTAGAAAGCTATTGAAAATATTATCAATTGTAAATTGAATACGCGCTCTAATTGTTTACTTGACTTAAAGCGTAATAGCTAAGAAGGCTACTAGCTGTAGTAGCTAAACTCTTTTATTATTTTTCAAAACTTATTGATATCCTAAGCTTCATATTTTGGTGTTACAAAAAGAACATAATTAAAATTAGATTTTTTTTCTCAACCATAAAATACTAAGCATGCGATTTGCCTAGTTTACCCTATGCTCACTATTATTGTTGCTGCTGCCGCCAACAATGATGACGTTGAATGCGAGCGATGAATGTATTACTGCTGCTGTTGCTGCTGATGAGCGCCATGATGAGGTTGCTGATATTTTGCTTTAAATCATAGCAGACTTGCTAGTTGCATCCTTGCTGGCATTGCTGTTGCTGCTGCTGCATCATCTTCCGCATATACTACTAACAATTGTTGCTACTATGATTTGCTTTGCTGCTCCTCGGCAACTTTATGCTCTGATTGTTTTTGTTGTCATTGTTGTTGACATTTTTGCTGTTGTTGCTTTCCAGCGATGAGTTGTGGCTTTATAATTATTATTACGGGGATTTCAAAAGCGTTCACTCAACTTTGGTAGTAGTAGCAATTGCATGATGTTGCTGCTACTGCTGCTGCTGTTGTCCTTTTGCTCCAATTTGTGTAAATTCAATTTTAAATATGCATTCCATTTCTCATTTTATTTATTTATTTATTTACTTAAGGCAAACCGAACGAATGCATGTTTATTCAATTTTATGCACCAGTTATGTGTTAATGCATATTGCTGTCTCTTTTCAACACTTTTACGTTTGTCTCTCTTACCAAGTCTGTGTGTGTGTGTGTGTGTGCAATTGTCGCTATTTGTTATTTGTTACTGTCTTCTCCACTGTGCACAATTAAGGAAACTCTTAAGTAAACGACAATGACAAGGATTTTAAAAGGACATGCAAGCTACTACGACTACAACATTGTGTTAGTTAAAAGGGGGCTAGCAATATATCAGTGAGGTGTGCGTGTGGGTGTATAGGAAAGAGAAAGTGTCTCCGTTAAAAGCTTGATAGAGATAGTCATTGCTGTTGCAATGCTGCTTCAAATTAAGGAAACTCTAATGTTGACAAATTGTATTTGCTTGAGAAGTTAGCAAAAAGGAAACTTAGTAGGAAATTTAATTTTTGATTTAGTACATTTATTTATTTATATCTCTTTTATTTATTTGTCTATGCATGTATGCATTTATTTACTTGTCAATCAGTTAAGGTTGTCCATGCTGGTATTGTAAAAAAACTATACACTTTAAAGGAAAAATTTTGCAAAAGAGCAAAGGTATGATGCTTTGAAGTATTAAATGAATTTATAATTTAATTGCAAGAAAATTTAACAGAATTAAAGAGAGCTGTGGAATTTCTGGTAATTTTTCAAAACAAAAAAAAAAATACCTTACGTTCATGGAAAAATGTTTCTGAAATAAATTTTTTGCAAAAGAGACATCAGATCTTGGGCGCTAGTTTTTGAAGAAAAATTACAAAGACTGTTATTTGCAATTTTCATTGGCTTCGTCATGGTGTTGTCATTCGAGAAGAATTTTTCATCGCAAGGGTCTCATAAGCACAACAATTTTAGAGCCCGAGAAAATTCAAATTCTTGAGAGGCTGTTTTGCGTTGCTCAGTAGAACATCCGGTTCTACCTATACTTTCTAGATCAGATAGTCAAAATATACGCAAGACTCTGTCTTACATCGGTGCACATAATTAGCTTACGTAAACCAAAATGCCCACAAATCGTTTAGCACGAATGGATAAACCCGTGATAGTTCTCGAGAGTTAAAAAAGGACGTTTATCAGAGTTTCATCTAACCTCCTTGATTTTTGCAAGGTTAAGCTGCATTCTTCGCCGCCATGTTCAAGACTATTCCATGCCACTTACTTTTTTAAAACACTTCATTTAGAGGCTATGGCGTGGCATGCTCCAAGTTTTTAGCTTATAATACTAAAAGTCTTAAAATCTCTATCTCTTTCAGAGATCATTAAAATCGGCTGTTTGTAGTTCACATTTCCCTCCTTCGCACAGTACAGCGTACTAAGTGTTTTTCCCACTTATATCATATAGAAACCCGGAATCAGCTGAAAAAGGCGAAAGGAAACGAAATTCCTTTATCTGAGCTGCTAGCATACCACAACTAAGAAATTCTGTCTAGCAGCAGGAATCCCTGTTAACAAATGGTGGCCAACTCTGAGAACAGTAGCTTCATTGTTGACTATCGCCGACAAAGTGACCCAAATTCTATGCCGTGATTGCATTTAGTATTCAGAGCCCTTACCAATCCAAACGTCTGCAGGCTAAACCACACTTGGACAAACTTATCCTTAGGAAAAGCTCGTTTACATAATGCAAGTTAATACCACAGTAGGATATCTGTTATGCGATAAGTTTCGTTTGCGACTAGACTACCGCTTGACCGTATCAATCACTTCACCTTGTCCTGGCTAGTGTTGACCTAGTCAGAGCTGAATATCTAAAGTTGGCATATGTGTATTTATCGCCAAGGCACAATGAAAAGACAAATCCCGACGGTGTTCAAACTCAAAAATTTTATAGAAAATTTTTTTGTCTATTAAGTTCAGGTTCTTTTATGGGAAATAGGCGTGCCTTAGGCCGGGTCGATTTGTATGAAGAATGTATAAATGATGAAAAAATAATCAAAAAAATTTCTTATGTCTTTTTATCTGTAGTTCTATTACTAAGCCATACTTACATATTTTTTCAAACCGTTTTTGGATTCTTAAATTTTATGCTTTTATCTTTAAAACTGTTTGAAAAATATTAATTTATATTAATCTTAACAGAAGTGATAGCCGTTAAAAAACTATTTCTTATATTGAATACAACACGGCGTATGAGTGACGTTTAATTATTGCATACATCACATAAGCAGTATTTTCTTAAATAGCTGATATTCCTGTAAAAATTATTAAAAATTTATCAACTCACTATTTTATAGACAAAAATTCAGAGTTTTCGAAAACATTAATCATAAAAAATCGCGTAATATACTTTTTTGGTTCAATTTCATTTTCAAACATTTTCTAATACTAAAATTGAAGGCATCGCTTTTAAGCCATTGAGCATATACTTTGACTATATCAATAATCTCAAAAAATAAAAAAGTGCCCGAATAAAAACCCAAAAATATACATAATTAATTTTTCTCAGCTACACACAAAGAATTTGCCCACTTGTGCCATTTGTCATTTCTTATCTCACATCGAACACGCATTTACCGCCATTTGGCAACGATTAACAATGCAGCAGCAACCCATCAACTGCAATTAATGTTTTTGCGTAAATTTCTCAAACATTAGGTACTTCCTGACAACAATCAAAGAAGGAAATTCGTGGTAAAATATAAATGCGTAGCTTAAATGTGATTTCCCCGAGTGACATTCTCACTTAAGTGGGAATTTCAATTTATGAAACGTTAAAAATTTCTTGCACAAATAAACACGCACTCAACAGAGCGAACAAATAAAATATGGGGGAAAAAACACTAAAATAAATAATAAGTGCTGTCCATCTATCGATTATTGAGTGCATCAGGGAAACTTTAACAACACACTGATATTTTTGTTGTGTATTTTTTTGTATATCCTTAAATTGACGCTTGTATCTGACACTTAACACTTGAATGATTTTTTTGATAAAAGTTAAGCTGAGTTGCATTTAAAGCCATTAGCACATTACGAGTGCACAGTAAGGATAATACTGTAAATGTTGCAAGGAAAAAAAAAACATGAATGACGCATGTAATATCGAAATATAATAAAATAAAAATGCAACGTTTGTGATATTCACATGCTACGCAGTATATGTTGCATGTGAAAGTAGTGGGCACTCTGTCATGTGACATATGTATGTAAGTGTAGGGTGCTGTCAACCACCACCTCACAAATGCGTAAGCAACTTTGTTGCTGAAGATTTCACTTTTTGACACGTTCAGACATTTGTGGTAAAAATTTTTCAATTGCATTGTCGTCCTTGTGTTTTCTTTTTTGGAGTGATAATTTTTTTTTTGTACAATGTTTTATTGTTTTTTCTTGTATTTGCAGTACTTAAATAAAAATAAATAAAAATTTTAGATTCCCATTTGACAAGGATATAATAAGTTTACTGCACATTATTTTGAAACAAATATAATTAAACAAAAAAGCTCAAAACCCACATTTTTTTTTAGTACCCACCTCATTTTCTCTTAAATGGTCAAAACATGATAATGACATTGATTAAATAAATCAACAACAGCAAACTTGCAATTTTAAAATCTCACTTTGCTAAATATTTTTTTCAATTACTTTTTAAAAAGTTTACTTTTCACTCCTTTTTTGACATTTACTTTCCTGAAGCATTCAACCGTATTTTGTATTTATTTACATAGTTTGGCATATACCCAACAGCAGCTGTAACCCTCGTCTTTTTCATCAAGAAAATCAAGTAAAAAACTGAAAGTACTGATACCAACAAAAATGTGATGAGTTGAGCCAAAAAAAAATAAAGGATATACGTGAGATAAAGTCCTTGGCTGCATTTGTCGCGCACACACGCAACATACGTTTTCAATATACCATTGCGGTTCCCTTTAACCCTCATTGCATCCCCTTTGAAGTCAAAACTGCACAGTGCAAATATAGTAAATTCAGTGAAGTGATTTCCGTTGCGGAAAATGAAAATCTTTCAAGTGTGAATTAAAATGTGTGTTGTGTGTGTGCGTCGCTATGTACAAAAGAAAAATCTTAAAAAAAATGCGAAAAAACATACAAAATTCTGCTTTAAACGAAATGGAAACGCATTTCAATTTCTTGACGTGTGAGAAAAAAAAGCAATCGAAAAAAATTTGAAATAAATAAAAATAAAAAATCAACACACTACCAGGCAAACGCTTAAAATATGCGTTGACAGTAGAGAGTTAAATGTCGTATCGTCTTTGTGCTGTTCTTGGGTGTGCAAAGCAGCTGAGTCAGTGTTGTGCGGAGTTTTTGACACGTTGTTTTCTAGAATAAATCTGTAGACAAAAATGCCTCTCTCTCTCAGTTGATCTAAGTTTTCAAGCATTTTTGATGTGTGTAAATTTTACTGGCGATTACGATAGTATTTGAGTCGTAGCTATAAACTTTATTTATAATATGAATTTGTCAATTTTGAATACCTTACTTTATGAACTGTCTTAAAATGCACATATTTTGAATTGTAATTTAACTTTTGATTTGCCGTAAAAGCTCTTAAATTGGTACTCATGTCAAAAGATCTTCTATTTGTGTATGCAAAATGATGCTAGCGGCAAATATGATATAATCAACATCGAAGAATAGTTATACTCATTGTAGGCAGTAATGCTCACAACTCCAGCCACAACTGTAAATTCTTTTTACAAAGGGATGGCCGCTTTGTGGGCAGCTTGCCCACATCTTTATATACATTGTGTAACCAACGAAAAGTAGATTGTCATCAAACATCGGTTACTAAGTGTCTGTATAGTGTAGCGAGTTGCCTACATCTCCACATACAAAGCATGCAGCCAACAGGCAAGACCCCTTACGTCTCCGCATACAAAGTAAGCAGCCTGCAAGCAGACTGCCTACAGCTCCATATACAAGGCATGTAGACAGCAAGCAAATAAACAAAATATCACAGTAAAAATTTCATTTGTGAAACATACAACACAAAGGAAATAGCTTTTCAAACATGAAAAATCAGAGTACTTCATGGATTTGTCGCTGGGATGTGACTTGAAACATCGGTGAGGTGATTGAAACATTGGTCTCTTTTTGCCTGCACAACTCACTTAATAAGACCACAAATAAATTCTAAGTTTTCTTTCAAAGCTATACACCTTTATATATCACTAATCAATTCCTCACTGATACGATTTGAGTAATCTCGACAGTGAAATTGCTTCAAAAGAGCTATACAGTTTCCAGAAATATCAGCAGCATCTCAAAAGCTTGTCCGCTGGATCATCCATCAACAAGTAAACTAAAAACGTTAACAGTGCACGAACGCAGTCCATACTATCCATTTTTTTTTTCAATTCGTTCAGCCTTCTTCAGTTTCTTCAACTTATTTAACTTCCTTGACTTTTTTCAACCTGATTCAGATTTATCCACATTAAACCTCTTTTTCATCGCCATTTTTAAGTTTTTTTTTTTTGACTTAATCAACCTGCAGCTCTTTCAACGTCTTTAAAGCGTTGCAATTTTTGTAACATCAAACCTTTTTCAGCATTTTTGATATATTCATTATTATTCAACGTTTTTCAAACTTTCTTATCAACTCATTTCGTCTTAGCACTCAATTTTTTCCATATTTTTTCAACTTTTAAAGCGGTTTTCAACTATTTATTTTCAACATTTATCATTTATTTTTTTTTTCGACTTATTCAACATTTTTCAACTTTCGGCTTTATCAACCATTTTAAAAACTTTCCAAATTTTTTTCGACTTCTTCAACCTCGTACAACTTTTTGGCATTTTCCACTTTTTTTCGAATTTTTCAACGATTTTGAACCTCAACCTTTTACATAATTTACACAATACTTTACATTTTCAAATTCTTAAAATTTCCTACGAGTATTTTATTGATAACACCAATTATCACACTAATTATTTACAATATATTCTACATTATATACATACGAGTATTTTACACACATTCTATTTTCTACACTTATCATTACACAACATTCTGCTAAAGAAACTACGCTTGAGTACAACCGACAGCTGTCAACTGCAAGGATAATCGAGGAAGTATTTTTTAAATACTTTTTAAAAACGATTGCACGATAACTGGAAGAACTTTTAAAAAAGTTGTTGTTGACGCAGAGCGGCGGCAACAGCATATCAGCAGTAAACATTTATGCATCATAAAAGAATAATAGAATAATAGACTGACTGCGTGCGTTCGCTGACTTTACGATTGATGATGAACTGGCGACAGGAGCAGCAGCTTCCTTAGATGTTCGTTACGTTTGCTTGGTTGACTGTGCAGCACAACTGATTTAATGTTTATTTGTTTGTTGCTACTGGGTGGGGTTTATTATTGGTGCGGAAGTGATAAGACGCAAATTACTGCATATAGTTAGAAATGAAATCTTAGCGTTTTAATAAAAGTTTACGTGTAAATTGTTCCCATACTTAGATAGATTAAACCGGCTTGAGTCGTGCCTTAGAGAAATAAATACTATTTGAGTTATTCCTAGAAAATTTGCCCACAAACCCATTGCATTTTAGTTTTTTCAGTTTATTGAAAAATTTAATTAAATTTTGTTGCATTCAAGTAGTTTTGGTTTTGCAGGACTTTCGCGAGTTCACGACAACGCCGCTTTTGAGGAAATGCCTTCAATCTAATCATTTCATCCTCATATTGACTAACTTACTGACTGACGTTTGCTAATATGATGTTTTGCCACAAGAAAAGCGCTCTAATATCACCGCGCAGCAAAACTGCCACTACTGCTGAATGGGCTGGCTGACTCGTTGCTTTCTCACTTGATGGATGGCTGACTGACTGACTGATATGCTGCTGCTGTTGCTTTTGTGGATTGTAAGAAAGCGCTGATGGATGTTATTAATGGATTTTGCATTTGTTTAGCATGATGATGTACTACAGTGCTTTTAATTTGCGTACTCTACTCTACATACAGCTACATAATTACGAAAAGTTAAGAGGGCAGTTTTCAACACAGTGATGAGGGTGCTTTAACACGTTGCATTTCGTGTACTTAGAGCTCTAAAATATTTACATGCCATAAAATGCGTTTTTAAGTCAAAAACATTACCCTTAAGCCTTTGCTGCTGTCGTGTTCCCTTGATGTGGTCGAGTCCATTAATGGGTCCTTATAAATTACTTGTTTTAAGGCGCTTAAGAATCAATTAGGATTAGATGTGACTTGAAGCGCCTCTCATCAGAAGTGCATTATTTTGGTAAAAGAGGTTTTTTGTCAAGTGGAAGTGGCTTAAAAAGTGAAGTTATTTTTAGTTTGCCTTAGAATGCTTCGCTGAGATTTTTGAATAAGCTTAACACATTTTGTACTATACTTTATTTTAGTACTATGACATAAAGTCAATGGGTTCAATAGGTGATTGTTTAAGTAGCTAAAACAATTTCTTCTCATTGACTTAATGGTATATATGGGAATATATTTTCCTTTTCCGACGTGAGCTTAAAACTTTAATACTAAGGAATGAAAGAGGTGGCTTTTAAATGAAAAATTTTTCTGTTCTTGACAATATTTTCGTTCGAAAATAATTTTAGCACAACTTTTTCTTTGTAAAAATCGATAAATATTGAAAAAATTGATTCAAGAAATCGATATATCTAAATAAATAAAATAATAGCTGTTTTCGAAGTTCGCATATCACAAAAAAACAGCTTGATCAATTTCAATCAAATTTATTTAAGGTTATTTCTTAGACGCTTGGTCTCAGTCTCCAATTAAATTTGTCACGATATTCCTTTTAAATATAAAAATATTTCAGTTTTAAAATTGCAAAAAAAAAATTAATTTCACACCTAGAAGCAACCATGTAAACATAACACTTCGTTGAATTGGAATTGTTCCATGGCAATTTTAAAAAAAGTAAATTGTAATTAAAAATGTATATAAATAAAATGATAGCTGTTTTCGATGTTCGCATATCACGCAAAAACAGCTGGATCAATTTCAGTTAAATTTATTTAGGGTTATTTTTTATACGTTTGGTTTCAATCTCCAATTAAAATTGTTACGATATTCATGTTAAAAATAAAAATATTTAAGTTTCAAAATTGCTAAAAAAATTAATTTCACACCTAGAAACAAGCATGTAAACATAACAATGCGTTAAATGGAAAAATTCTATCCTTCGGAAAACTCGATTTTTGTTGAGAAATTAACTACAAAATGTTCGATAAATGAAAAATTTACTGAAGAAAACTGAAAAGTCAACTAAGGCAACGCTTTAGAAATGGGTTAAAAGTTTTCCCTTGCATTTATATTTCTCCATGGCCGTTGTATACATCACATGCCTAAGTGATGGATGGTTTGCTATCCGGCATGGAGGCCTATATGTTTCCGTATCCGCTTTTAATATTTTCCTACTTGAAATTACTTGGGTTTTGCCCTCAAAGGATTACTAAAGAAAACTTCTTCATGCATTGTATTGTACAGCGTAATTGTTGGCATCATCAAAAATACCCATCAACGAAAGCAATTGCGCACGTCTTGTTCCAGTGCGTACCAAGCAAATATGTGGCAGTTTTATAGCAAATGCAATTTTTGTTGGTATTTCGTATATGTTGGAAAATTGCATTTGTTGATTGCTTTGGCGAAAATTTATTTTGTTGGGCGATGGCATACAATTTCTCATGACTTAAAATGATTTTGATAATACTACCTTGATCAAAAAGTTTTAGGACTTTATTTTTAAAATGAAAAATACAAGTTTATTCATCAAAATCGATATTGTCTCCTTCAAAGTACTCCCCATCGACTGCAATGCACTTATGCCAACGCTTGACCCAGTCCTCAAAAGCCTTTTTATACTCGACCGTCGGTATGGCCATCAGGGCCATCTTCGATTTTTCGATGACCTCTTCTCGGCTGCTGTAACGCGATCCGCGGAGCGGTTTCTTCAGGTGGCCGAACAGGAAAAAGTCGCAGGGAGCCAAATCAGGCGAATTCGGTGGATGTTGGACGGTATTCATGGAGTTTTTGGCCAAAAACTCACGAATAATGATCGCATTGTGCGACGGCGCGTTGTCGTGATGCAAAATCCACGAGTTGTTTGCCCACAAATCCGGTCTTTTTTGGCGAACTGCTTCACGCAAACGTCTCAAAACGCCCAAATAATATTCTTTGTTGACGGTCTGACCTTCTGGGAGGAATTCATGATGCACAACACCTCTGTAGTCCATGAAAACCGTGAGCATCGCCTTCTTTTTCGATTGAAAACGACGTGGTTTTTTCGGTCGCGGCTCATTGGGTGAACGCCATTCACTCGCTTGATGTCTGGATTGCGTGTCGTACTCGTAAATCCACGTCTCGTCACCAGTAATGATTCGTTTGATGAATGTTGGGTCGGATTCAGCCTTGGAAAGCATGTCTTTTGCGTCATCAACGCGGTCCCTTTTTTGCATGAAATTGTAAAAAATCGAAACCACACACAAAAGTAGATGCACACAATACGGCGTCACTTCAAGAAATGTCAAGCTGTCAAGCTGAAAATTTGACATAACGTCCATGACACTTCTACCAACACAACAAAAAAAAGAGAATTGAAATCGGACGAACGAGAGCGCCACACGGTGACGAGTCCTAAAACTTTTTGATCAAGCTGGTATTCTTTCAAATAGTTTTAGGATATTCTGCGCTTGAGTAAAGAGTGTTTCTGTGTATCAGAAACTTTTAGTAGTCGTTAACAGAAAAAATGCATCATTGATGATATGGGCATATTTCCGCAGAATGGTCCACCGTAACAGAAACATTAAAAGTTATTATAATAGCGTAACTATCTGATATTATCTAAGGAAAACATTCAAATTTTGTTAATTTAAATAATTTACACCAGAACTCTTTTACCATGGCTTACCACCTGAAAACTTGCATAAATGCAGTTTCACTTTTATTGTAATATTGAATAGTATTTTGCCTTAAATATTTAAGTCTGTAAGATGATGTATGTACATGATGATAGTCATTCCGCAAAATCTCTCTTCCAACATCAATTAGCTAAAAAACTGCAAAAACATCAAACCAACCTCTATTCTGTAAATTTTAAATTTACTTTAGTTCATGTTCTAATGTCACATTCGTCATAAAAAACATCATTTGATTTCATTTCGTGATTGATAACAGCAGCAAGTGTGTCAAAATTTTTGTTCAAACAGAGTTTCATGCTTATAATTGGAAAAAAAAAATAACGAGTACAAAAAAAATAAAATTTTAAATTTTTGGAGCTGTATGAGTTGGTCACGTTCGCAAACATAAGTGTGATAAATAGGCAGTTGCAAAACGGTTAAACAACTTATTTCCTACTATAACACAACATAATCGCATATTTTTTTTTGGGAAAAAAGGCTGTGCTCAACATAATTTTCTTTCGAATAGTAGGTGGTGTCACGCCCCTAATAGGCAACTACCTTTCCACGGTTAATCCAAAAAACCAATTTTAATTAAATTTGGTTAGGAGATAGATTGTACCCTAAAAAGATTAGTAGAGACTCGCAAGTCCTGTAAATGGGCGTGGTACCACCTCTTAAGGGAAAAAAATGCAGCTACAATTAAGTCACTACATCAATTTTGATCAAATTTGGTATGAGAACAAATTGATTTCTGAGAAGAAAAATTTGTTTTTAGTGGGGCGGTGTCACGCCTCTTACAAGAAAAAACGTTTTAACAGAAAAGAAAAGTTTCATATTCTTTTAAGAAAAATGTCTATTGCTTCCTATTTTCTTTTTTAAATTTGATCTCACCAATTAATTCAATAAAGACATATATTAAATTTTTTTTTACTACATAGATCTTAAATATTATTATTTATATAAACAATAAAAACTTTATGAAAAATTGCCCATTTGAAACATGATAGAAAAATATATAACTTTCGCAATGTCACATTCGAATGATATTATGATTTGTAGGAAAAAAATAGATAAAATTTATCAATCAAACGAAATCTAATAAAATTTTAAAATAAGTCGCATTAAAAAATTTTGGCAGGTTTCGCTGACTTCTGTTTTTCTATAGATGGCCATAAAAAACACTTCTGTTTTTCATCACGTTCGAATTGATTTTTTATGGCCTCTACCTAAGTGCTACCAAAGAGCTATTCCTTAAAGTTACAGAAGAAAAATGTTTTACTTTGATTCTTATTCCACTTTAAAAACGTACTTTCGTCGAGTTCGACATCAGAGAAACGCCCATTTATATTCATATAGCGAAAAATGTATTTCGAAAGCATTTCAGTAAAAAAGCGATCTCTTAGATCCATATATGTAGAAAAAATATTTAAATAAATTTATGTGTACAGCAATACTTTGATCTCCAATAAAAAATTATAATATGATGGTTAGCCATCGTAAAATCTCAAAGTTCGACTATGGAAAATCTATATGTCGCGTACATTTCAAAGAAATTCATAAAAAAACCATTACATCTGCTCATTCACAAATCTTTCATTTATTACTTGAAAAAGTAAATTTCTTCCACTTGTGAGTTTTTTGTAAACTTATACGCTGTTTACCCACAAAAAATTCCCACTTTGGTATTTACCATATTTTCAGTGATTTGCTTGAGTGTCTTCTCATTGCTCTTACAATTTCTGCTGCTGATGGTCAGTTGATTGCCAGGTGGTTAAGTTGGTTTGTTTTTAGAATATTTTTTCGAACTTTTAATAACGCTACACGCTATGTGTATGGCTTACGTAGGTTTGATCATGTCTCGGCTAGGAGTAGGATGATTTTAGGATGTTCCATCGAAAACTATATCATGGCAAGAAATTGTATGTTCCTGCATAAATTAATTTACACACGAAGTCCGTCATATCTTTTCGACAAATTACGTTTCAGTATATCCAATAGATGCAACAACTTAATTATTCCAAAATTTACATACCTTAATTCCACTCGAAAATTCTTCATCAACGCCATTAGAATCTGGAATTCACTAAATAGTGATTTAAAAAGTATTTCGAACTTTGGCAAATTTAAGCAGTTAATCTTTCATCATTTTTCGCGTTAAAATCTTGTTTTAATTAAATTCAAAATTTTAATATTTTATTTTTTAATATCCAGACATTTATAGATTGTAGTATTATTATTTATTCGTATAAGTTATTATGTTTCTTATTATGTAACTGGCTGTGTTACCTCTAGTATGTAAGACCTAATTGTTTGTTAGTTTTTACGTAAATAGTATGATTATGAACTGAAAATGTATTGACCTTATCTTATTGTACGTTAAAAGAATTAATTTCTTATTGTACTAATGACAAAAATAAATAAATAAATAAATAAATAAATAAATAAATAAAACTTCTTCCACAACTCATACTGTACATATGTTTGTTTTGTTTTTTTCTGTTTCTTAACCACAGCAAACTGAACTTAGAACCAAGTAAAAAGTCAGTGGCAAGCAAGAGCAACAAAATAAAATCAATCCTCTAGAGAGTACTCAAGAAATATGCAAATTGCGTGTTGACCATATTTGGTTGGATGCTGCAGTGCAACCAGCACATAAATCTGTAGAGGGAAAAAGTTAAAGATAACAAGAATGAAAAAAAAAGTATGAATTCAAAAGTTTGCTATACGCCATCCTTTACTTTTTTTCTTTGTTGTGTAGTAGCTTTTTTTTTTTGTTGCCAATTTTTCAGCGCTACTTGATTTACAGCCAAACCAAACGAGGTCCACACTCCAAAAATGTGCTGTTTGTAACAAGTCAATATGTCGATTTGCTACTTCATTGCATGCAGTTTCGTCTTCTTCTCTACCACTAGTCACCATTTAGGGACTATGCGTGGGTGAAGTTGGGTTGATTTTGAATGTGTGTGCGTGTGGTCAACAATGTTTCCTTGTATCAATAATTGACTTCCGTATGTTTTTGCCATAGCTACAAAAAATAAAAAAAAATAAAACAACAAGAGCAATAATCACTCGCAACTGCTATTGGGTACACGGAGAAAAGTTTTATTTTTCACATAAAAATAATAAATTGATTTGAAGACGGTTCACATTTTTTAAAAGCATTGTTTAATGGCATTGCCATGATTTCCTCGTAGTCTACCTTTGGTGAAAAGAATATCCCTAGCACGCTTGGAAAAGAACGATTCAGTTAATGGTTACTAATACCAAGAGTGGACACAAAACTAAACTTGGAAGAGTTCATTGCTTGACAAATTTTGTACTATGGTAGTCACCCAGATCTTTTTCTTCACAAATTGAATATTTTATTTTTACCCCAAACTCAGAATTTCCCACTTTCTTAGCTGGAATATAACATTAATCTCTCTAAATATCAAAGTATCATAAAAAAACATCTGTCTTTGAGTTCGATGTGTTGATGTGTTGAGAGTTTTGAGCCAGCTATCTTACTACGCAAGCATACGTTTAAAAGCCTTCTTAAAGTATCCTTGGTGACATAAATTTTATAGATGATTTCTTAAGCAATTTTTCATTTATTTTTGACAATTTTTTTCTCGAATTTGTAGTTAGATTTCTTCTTTCTTTTTCTATTTGGGCTACTGCCTTTTGGTTGATTTTTGTGTTTTCGCATGAAATATTAGACAATGTACTTGAGAAGAAAATCAGATTTTGGCACTCGTGTTCCAAACCCAAGATTATAAAATTAAAAAATATGGTTATCTTGGACGGAACTGAAATTTTGGAAACTACTAAGAAAATCCTGATTATATTCCTCAAACCTCGGGCTATTTTTCATGTGTAGTAAGACCAAATTCCAAATAGGTTCGTTTAATTTTTGCTCTAATTATTCAAAAGAGCTTCTTTACATTTCAATAAGTATTTGTTGTTCGCTAATAAATATCATGGAAGACGAATCTTGTATAACTCTGCTGTGATTGAAAAGTATGAATTAAAAGTTACTCATACGCACCGTAAACAACCGAAACCAAAAACTTCTTTATTTTTCAATATAATTCAAAATTTAACAAAATTGTTTTCTCTGCAACTCTGTGTCCACTCAGCACTCGTAATTTGAAAAGGATGCAGACTTCAGGGATTTGCCCGTAAAAGTGGATTTAGTTGCAGTTTATCCATACAAGGGTCGCACTAAAAGGATTTACAAACTGCCACCACAAGAAAAAAGAGAGAGAGTGAAAGAAACAAAAAAAAAAACAAAAATCCAAACAGAGTTAAAAATTGGTACGGCTGTCCATAACTAAGTTTGTCGTTGGCATAGCTAAGCTGAGTTCATTGAAGTGACTCCCACATGATTCGCAGTCAATTTCAGCTCGTTTGTGTTTTGTTTTTTTCTTTTTTCTTCCCAGCAAGGACTACAAGGAGCCTTGTAAATTTGAATAATAATTTTTGTTTAACTGTTTATTTGTCAATGTTTTTGCACTTTTGTCTATATGTGCGGAAGGCTGGCAACAAACATATGTAGTATGATTTGACTTTGGACGTTGCCATCATTGTCCCACCCATTGAGAGATGCCTGCTAAATCCTTCGTTTTTCCTTCTATGTCCGTCGCTTGATTGGTTCTCTTGTACGCATTTGTCTCTTTGGTGCAAATTGCTTTTGCATGAGTGTGTGTCTGTGTGTATGGTGTTTGTGTGTTTGTTTTGGTGTTTAGCATCATCTTGTTAACAATTAACATTAGTCATGTTGGGTTTGTTTGTTGTTTGGGTTGTGCTGCTGCTGTTTTTGTTTGTTGCTTAATTGATGGATGACTGAAATTGATTTATCAACTGCATTGGTAATCGGCATTGGAGATTGTCAACGCAATCGCAAAATGCTTTGATACGCAGTTTTGTTGTCGTCGTCGTCGTTAAGTTATTCGAGCGTAGGTGCCATCTAATTGCTGCTGATGATGATGACGCTATTGTTAGCTGGACTTGGCATTGTCCTAGTAGCAGATTTTAAAAATTAACTGCGTGCGTAAAAATTCATGGGGCATTTAATGCGCTTAGATTTTTACAAAAGAATGAATTGACTCGTATTTTGTTTCGAAAAAAAAATTTAAATTCCTGAGGTAGCTTAAGGTGTGTGAACATCTTTATTGGTGGGTATGAAAGAAAATTTTTACGGGAAGGGGACTTTTCTAAAAATGTATTTTTCACAAGGTCAAGGTCATGTCACACATGCGCATCACTTCAGATTTTTCGCTGCTTCGAAATTTCTTAGTTTTTTTCGAATTTTTCAACAATTTTTAACTGTCTCAAGTTTTTTTCTCATACATTTCGACATTTTTCGACTTGGTCCAAATTTTTTTCAGCATTTTCGAGCCCTTCAATATTTTTAGATTATTGCGACCTTATAAGCTGGTTCTTTCTGGAAACAATTTTTTCTTTCGTTTTCATTTGGGGTTGTCAATAGGTTCGCTGGAGTTTCTTAATGTTAAAAACCTTCAACTTAGTCTTATTTGTAGCTTACCTTTATTTCTATCAAAGGTGAAATGCTCCTAAAGAATTTTATCAATAATCCATTAGAAAGTGAAAAGAACAAATACTCAAAATTTAGGTTTCACGACGTTTGTTGACGTCTAGATGGCTTTACAGGCGTTGCGAGTATAATAACTAAGGAGTTCGAGATATGATTTATAAGGTATCATACGTTAAATTATAAAACAAGCAGATCAAAAGATAATGTTTGACGTCTGTCGTATAATGTATGAATTCGCAGTTTTATGCAGAGTCCATAAGCTTAGGAACTTTTCGATCTCACTCAAAGTATTAATTTTGCTGGAAACTTTGACTCAATTGAAAAATTAAAGTGAAATTCAGAGTGATACTTTTTTAGAATTGCAAAGTTTCGCAAACTTATCGTCTCTTTCTGAAGCGTAAAATATTTGGTGTGTGGCAGAAACTCTAAAGAATAAAGTAAGATGTATGGAGTAAAAAATAATTCTGAAGCGTATACTTCGTGTTTATATATGTAGATTATCCTATCATTTCATCTTTAATCGAAAAAAACAGTTGACTTATATCGGAACATTTTTGATATTTTTAGACTGTTTTCTTATGAAGAAGATAAATGATAATTTTCAGTATATTGAGCATGATGCTTTGGGTCGACAATTAAAGTTATTCAGACAATTATGGGCAGCAATGGAGGAAAATTGCTTTAGCAAAGGTGTGGATTTGAAAAACTTGATAGGGAAGAGTTGTGACAGAATCAGGGTCTGTATTGAAATACATGCAGATTTGCTCCGGGAAAGATGGGAACTAAAATATACCACCTAGTCGAAGATAGCGAACCTTTTTTAATACTCCTTAAAATATACTCATTTACACTAACAATCAAATGAAAAGAACCTTTTAACTTATATATAAGTTTTTAACGCATAAAAACTAACACAAAAACTAACCATTCGTCAAAATGACGAACAAGTAAATACTAATCGACTGCTCACTACCACCGTAATCACGCTTTTGGTGACGACTGAGTTGTTGTGAGAGTAAGTGGAAATAGGCACGATAGTTAGAGCGAGAGAAGTGATGTTCGTCAAAATGACGAAGGTTAGTTATTTAATGATAAAAGCTAGCATTAAGCATAAGTAGCTGAATTTTTAGATGTAATAGTGATAGTATCCAAAATTGCTTTGATTTTACGTAATGAAAAAACCAGTCAGATGGCTAGACAGAACGCTGAAATGGCTAAGGCTTTCATAAGTTGGAATCGCTTAAAAGAAAGCTATACCATGACATAGTGCTTTTTAAAAAACATTGCTATGTTTGTAACCGGGCATGTTTTTATAATATAAAAACGGTAATTTTTTAGCTTTATGTTAATTGAATATGAACTGTTCTATATCATAGATATCACAAATGTTCCATGCTTTCTGCGTGGCTCATACTGTAAAAAGAAAGTAATTGGTGCAAAAACCTATCTTCTAAAGCAACTTAAAACTTTTAGTCTTTTTTTTCAAACTCTCACATCGAGTGCTTTGCCATTGCACATAAGTTGCTGCTAAAAGATGCTGCAAGGATATTTCATCATCATTTTGTAACCGCAGTTTTCCACTTCAATCAGTACTAGCAGCAGTAGTACTCGTAGTAGTTGTGTAGTAACAACAACTAAAACATCTTCTTGAATGTCCAAATATTTTGTTGAAAACCGAAAACTTAATTGCAATAACATGTTTGTCTGAATGTTTGTCTTTTTGTGGTTGGTCAGTTGATGTCCCAACGTTAGACAGCAAGTCAGTTAAAGTTTTTACAATGCATACATACAAGCAAAGATTGAATTCTACTACATATGTGCACGAGTATGAGTGAGTATTGGAATACTTCCGCTGTGCAAACAAATGTTGTCTGTCGATTTGCTGTTGTTTGTATGGCATTCCCAATGGTGCTAAAATATACTTGCGATGATGTTAAATGTAAAATCTACAAATCTGTGCAATTTCTTAGTTTGCTGCTGCACTGTTGCAATGATAAATCAGTTTGAGGATGAAGTAATGACTAAAGTATTCAGTACAAGCAAAACTAACTGACAGACAGACAACATCAAGTGTATTCAATAATTTTATGTTGCTATTGAAGGAAGAAAATATTGCTTGAAACTTTCTTTAATTACAAAATTTACTTAGAAGTTTTCATTGGTAAGCAACAAAATTCCAGATAAACTTATTTGAAAGTACTCATACTTTAAAATAATTTAATGACTGCAGTTATAAACCAATGAATGAATGATAGATGCACTTGGAAATTTTTTATGCTTCAAGATGCAGCTGCAGCAGACTAAGCTGGCAACTGTGCTGCATTGACTGTGCCAGCAAAGATGAATGTTCAATTTTTGATTTTATGCAAATTTTGATAACTGAATAAACTAAACTCCCCTGACAACAAAATGGCAAAAATCACTTAAATATATTTTTGTTCTTCTTGCTGCTGTATAAATTGATTGACGTCAGTTTGAGGTTAAATTTTAACTACCCAATTTGGGAAATTCGTAGAGCACAAAAACATCTGTAGTCGTCTTACGAGTAGCTAAGTTGCAAGTTGCAAATATTTGGTTTTGTGCTTAATGAAAAGATTTTCCATGTGAAGATTATTTGCTTGAGGATTTTGCATCCTTTAACGAGTAGCATTTTGACTTATGTTTAAGTAATGATTTTTCAAATGTTTGTCCAGCCTTTGTATTAAGTTATACCATAATGGTAAGTCAGTCAGTTAGTTGATTCAAGTCGGAAGTTTAACTTTTTAAGCTGATTACTTCAGTTAGAATTTAATAAAATTTTGCATGTTGTTAGAGAGAAAAATTAATTTTCAAGTGAAAATTTAAAATTTTTTGATATTTTACTTCTTGTATTAATTCATATTGTTTGCTTTGATATTTTGTAGAACAAAACAAATATTTGTACTTTAGAAACAGAAATAATTTAAATACAAACATGCACATAAATACATACGTTGTAGATTGTGTAAATTTTGATATGATGTACATGAGCCAACAATTTTTTATTGCCTAAATTAGGTCTCTTTATATTAATTTCACTTTTGATGAAGAAAACCGGGAAATCTATTAAAAAATACTCTCATTCGCAATTATAATACAATTAATTCATCATCTAAAGCATAAAATTATAACAAAGTTGTATATTCTTTCGAAAAATACGGTAACTCAGTTGACTTTCTTAGCAACGCAGTAGCTTTTTATATAAAATATTTCTCTCCTGGAGTATAAATCTCATGTTATAAAGAGTTGTATCTTAAAATGTTTACTAGATGGCGCCTTAGCTGAATATTTTTACAACTGCGTTACTACTACACTGTGTTACTATACGGAGTAACGCAGTGTTTTTTTTTTGGTAACGCAGTTGCTTTGAGTGTACTTTTCTAAGTAAATTACATAATTGTAACAAAGGTACCAGTACATGGGTTGGTATATTTAACGAAAGGATTTTTTTTTTTGTCAGAACTCTTCAGTAATTTTTAAGATGTTGAGTTTTTTACTACCCATATTTAAAGAAATATTTTAATGTTTGTCAACCACTGCGTTACTTTTTTCTCCAATTTTTATAAGCAATTAGAGTTATATTTAACTATTAAAAATACCTTGACTCCATATATGTCTTGAAGTTCACCATAAGCCTAAGCTCTCGCAAGTTTGTTTATTAATATATGTATTAAGGGGATTTTTTTTGGAAAATTTTAAGATTTTTGTGAAAGATTTTGGTAACACGGTGATCTAATTTCTTAAAAATACTTTACTAAACTGAATAATATTAGCTCTATTGCTTAAAAGTGTCAAACAAGTTAGCTTAATTAAACATTCCTAAAAAGAAAATATCAAGTTTTAGTTGAGTAACACAGTTGACTTTTTTTTCGACGACTTCCATTATAAATTGTCATAAATAAAAATTATCAACAAAAGTTCGCTGCAGATTTGAGTATACTATAGAATACATTATAATGATTCTGACTTAGTACTAAAAACTAAAAAAATTTTATATTTATTAAATTTTTTTTTAAACTCATGTCGTTTTAGGCATTAAAAAGAATTTTGGCCCATAAACAACATTTTTGTGATAAAACTTTTTAAATCTGTTAACAGATTTAATATATATAATTTATTTAATTTCGACTGAAACAAAAAGTGGTATCCTGAAACGTCTATCCTTTTATTTTTGTTAAATCCTTCTAACAAAAAGGTATTGATTTATTATTTTATTAATTCAATTTAAATTCAAAAGGCTTGTTGTGTGAGTTCATAACTTAAAATAAAAAAAAAAAATATTCACAGGAAAACTCAGCATGAGCTCTTTGAAAAGCCGCTTGTAATAAAATGTGAAAAACTATAAAACGGCCAAAAGAAAAACCACAATAATAAAATTGGAAAAGATGTATGAAATTAAAATAACACAATACCACAGTAAAGTTATGTGAAACAATAAATAATATGAAAGAAGAAAAATAAAAAGTGTAATAAAACACAGCGCCGTACTTGAATTTATAACATTGGAATGAGAAAAATTTAAAAAAAAACTATGCGCTTTATATTATGCTCGAAATTGTAATATCTTTTTTTTTAATTTTTTTCAAAAAAAAAGGTGGGAAAAAAACAGATGAAAAAATTAAAATGCGCTAATACAGGTGTTAATTAGTAAAAAATGGCAATAAAAAATATTTTTATATCTAAAAACATTGTATTCCCTACTAGAGATGAAGTTAGATAAGAGTTGTAAAACTTTTGAGGGGAACTTTACCTTAAGCTATAAAACAACAAATGAAACCAAACTTCTAGCGTACGAATGAAAACTGCTATCGAACCTGAAAACGAAGTTTAGAAAAAACTCCAAAGTTGCACAGTGAGGTCATAAAAATAGTGCGTTGTTTTGCTGATGAATTTATTTGAAAATTTCTTAACTTTTCTCAATTAATTTCTTAACGCTCTACAATTTTATGACACAACAAATTTAATTTTAGTTGTTAGCTACATTGATACCCCGATTTCATTTAGTAATGTTGCTATGTAGGCGGTTTTTAGAGATAAATTAAATTTTGCTGTAGTTTATTGACATTTTTTTTAAAACATTTTAATTAATTGAATGGCAGTGCTATATAGCGCAGTTTTACTACTTCAATGGAAAAACAGTAAAATTTTTATTTTTATTACCTTCCGTAATTTAGTATAATGTGGAACTATTGGAGCTCAATATTTGGTGCTTATTGATATCAAAAAAAAAAAAATTTTTTCTTTTCTTATTAAAAAACGAAAACAATTTTTTTTTTACCGTGTGGTTTCAAAATACGTAGTGTGGCAAAGTAATAATCTATATTTCCCATACAGGCGCAACTATGGAACAATAAATGCCTAGATTCTGTTGTTTTGTAGATATTGCACAAGCGTCATCATTATTCGGTGCTCCTCCAGAGAGTACAGTACAGTTTCTTTAGATCTACATTTAGTGTTGGTATACTGAAAGTGGACAATGGACCTAGTCTTGTGATGCCGCGCACAGAAGTTTTCAAAAGAAAGGGCTATGGACATAGTGCTCTAAGGTTCTTTGGACTTAGGTGAGTGCTTTCCTTAGTCGAAGAACAAAGATGACTCTAGTCAGCTTAAAAGCTACAGAAAAATAGGATATATTTTTTAATAATAACAAGTCAATTTTTTAATTTTTTCAATTTATTTTTTAATAAGTTTTAACTTGATTAAAATGTTCAAGCTAAATAGCTAACAAGGCAAAAAGCTGTCATAGCTAAATTCTATTTTTTTTGTAGTTTTTCGCACTACAAAGTACTGAACAATAAGCTCTGTACAAAACATAATAGATTCTATTATTATTACTATTATTATTCTCCTAAAGATAATCAATGTATAGATAGACGTGTAGAGCATTTGCAGTTGATGTTTGATACATCAAGAGTTACCTGTAATTATTCGAATTAAGGATAATGTGCTCAAGATTAATTGAGAACGTCTGAGCTTGAAAATCGAACTAATCTGGTTCAGTTAAGAAGTTACCAGCAAATTGAATATTCAGTAACAAGTTTAGTATCTCAAAAGCCTTTGGGCATTTTTGAAGTACCGAGTTTATTAGTGGGTGCAACAGATAAAACCTTCTTAAGTCCAGATGGCTCTGCATTTTTATCTACGCCACTGAAAATGATTACATTGGACTGTAGATGCTACGAACTGTTTTGATATTTTATTAGTGTCCTTCAAACGAGAAAATTTTGTCAATCTTTTTAGAAAACCTGATTTAAAAAAAACCACTTTTAGTTCTTTGTGTGATAACATTTTCTGTTCGCTGATGTATTATAAACTGTACTTACTGTAATCATTTACTTTGAAGGTAGCTACGATTTCTTACATTTGAGCTCAAAGTAAGCAAATCATTAATTTTTGAAGAAAATTGTTTTAAAAATTCTTGAGAGTCGAAAGCTTTAGTTTTACTGCACACTGCCGACAGTAACATTATGTATATTTAGCTGTATGTTCATAGACTCAACCCAAATATCAGTTAAAGTTTGAGCAAACATTTATACGATCGGACAAGTAAGACCACCATAGGGAATAAAGAAGCCAACAATCCATAAAACATGAGTGAGTTGAAAGAAAACGTATTGGTAGTGTTGCCAACCTAATGATAACAATACTTATTTAGTAATTGTCAAATTTTATTAGGAACCTTGAAAAACTCACTCAACTCACTCAACTCACTCAACTCACTCAACTCACTCAACTCACTCAACTCACTCAACTCACTCAACTCACTCAACTCACTCAACTCACTCAACTCACTCAACTCACTCAACTCACTCAACTCACTCAACTCACTCAACTCACTCAACTCACTCAACTCACTCAACTCACTCAACTCACTCAACTCACTCAACTCACTCAACTCACTCAACTCACTCAACTCACTCAACTCACTCAACTTATCAACTCACTTAACTCACTCAACTCACTCAACTTATCAACTCACTTAACTCACTCAACTCACTCAACTCACTCAACTCACTCAACTCACTCAACTCACTCAACTTATCAACTCACTCAACTCACTCAACTCACTCAACTCACTTAACTCACTCAACTCACTCAACTCACTCAACTCACTTAACTCACTCAACTCACTCAACTCACTCAACTCACTCAACTCACTCAACTCACTCAACTCACTCAACTCACTCAACTCACTCAACTCACTCAACTCACTCAACTCACTCAACTCACTCAACTCACTCAACTCACTCAACTCACTCAACTCACTCAACTCACTCAACTCACTCAACTCACTCAACTCACTCAACTCACTCAACTCACTCAACTCACTCAACTCACTCAACTCACTCAACTTATCAACTCACTCAACTCACTCAACTCACTCAACTCACTCAACTCACTCAACTTATCAACTCACTTAACTCACTCAACTTATCAACTCACTCAACTCACTCAACTCACTCAACTCACTTAACTCACTCAACTCACTCAACTCACTTAACTCACTCAACTCACTTAACTCACTCAACTCACTCAACTCACTCAACTCACTCAACTCACTCAACTCACTCAACTCACTCAACTCACTCAACTCACTCAACTCACTCAACTCACTCAACTCACTCAACTTATCAACTCACTCAACTCACTCAACTCACTCAACTCACTCAACTCACTTAACTCACTCAACTCACTTAACTCACTCAACTCACTCAACTCACTCAACTTATCAACTCACTGAACTCACTCAACTCACTCAACTCACTCAACACACTCAACACACTCAACCAATCAACTTACTCAACTCACTCAACTCACTCAACTCACTCAACTCACTCAACTCACTCAACACACTCAACTCACTCAACTCACTCAACTCACTCAACTCACTTAACTCACTCAACTCACTCAACTCACTCAACTTATCAACTCACTCAACTCACTCAACTTATCAACTCACTCAACTCACTCAACTCACTCAACTCACTCAACTCACTCAACTCACTCAACTCACTCAACTCACTCAACTCACTCAACTCACTCAACTCACTCAACTCACTCAACTCACTTAACTCACTCAACTCACTTAACTCACTTAACTCACTCAACTCACTCAACTTATCAACTCACTTAACTCACTCAACTCACTCAACTCACTCAACACACTCAACCAATCAACTCACTCAACTCACTCAACTCACTCAACTTATCAACTCACTCAACTCACTCAACTCACTTAACTCACTCAACTTATCAACTCACTCAACTCACTCAACTCACTCAACTTATCAACTCACTCAACTTATCAACTCACTCAACACACTCAACCAATCAACTCACTCAACTCACTCAACTCACTCAACTTATCAACTCACTCAACTCACTCAACTTATCAACTCACTCAACTTATCAACTCACTTAACTCACTCAACTCACTCAACTCACTCAACTCACTTAACTCACTCAACTTATCAACTCACTCAACTCACTCAACTCACTCAACTTATCAACTCACTCAACTTATCAACTCACTTAACTCACTCAACTCACTCAACTAACTTAACTCACTCAACTTATCAACTCACTCAACTCACTCAACTCACTCAACTCACTCAACTCACTCAACTCACTCAACTCACTCAACTCACTCAACTCACTCAACTCACTCAACTCACTCAACTCACTCAACTCACTCAACTCACTCAACTCACTCAACTCACTCAACTCACTCAACTCACTCAACTCACTTAACTCACTCAACTCACTCAACTCACTCAACTCACTCAACTCACTCAATTCACTCAACTCACTTAACTCACTCAACTCACTCAACTCACTCAACTCACTCAACTCACTCAACTCACTCAACTCACTCAACTCACTTAACTCACTCAACTCACTCAACTCACTCAACTTATCAACTCACTTAACTCACTCAACTCACTCAATCAACTCACTCAACTCACTCAACTCACTCAACTCACTCAACTCACTCAACTCACTCAACTCACTTAACTCACTCAACTCACTCAACTCACTCAACTCACTCAACTCACTCAACTCACTCAACTCACTCAACTCACTCAACTCACTCAACTCACTCAACTCACTCAACTCACTCAACTCACTCAACTCACTCAACTCACTCAACTCACTCAACTCACTTAACTCACTCAACTCACTCAACTCACCCAACTCACTCAACTCACTCAACTCACTCAATTCACTCAACTCACTTAACTCACTCAACTCACTCAACTCACTCAACTCACTCAACTCACTCAACTCACTTAACTCACTCAACTCACTCAACTCACTCAACTTATCAACTCACTCAACTCACTCAACTCACTCAACTCACTCAACTCACTCAACTCACTCAACTCACTCAACTCACTCAACTCACTCAACTCACTCAACTTATCAACTCACTCAACTCACTCAACTCACTCAACTCACTCAACTCACTTAACTCACTCAACTCACTCAACTCACTCAACTCACTTAACTCACTCAACTCACTCAACTCACTCAACTCACTCAACTCACTCAACTTATCAACTCACTCAACTTATCAACTCACTCAACTCACTCAACTCACTCAACTCACTCAACTCACTCAACTCACTCAACTCACTCAACTCACTCAACTCACTCAACTCACTCAACTCACTCAACTCACTCAACTCACTTAACTCACTCAACTCACTCAACTCACTCAACTCACTCAACTTATCAACTCACTTAACTCACTCAACTCACTCAATCAACTCACTCAACTCACTCAACTCACTCAACTCACTCAACTCACTCAACTCACTCAACTCACTCAACTCACTCAACTCACTCAACTCACTCACTCAACTCACTCAACTCACTCAATTCACTTAACTCACTCAACTCACTCAACTCACTCAACTCACTCAACTTATCAACTCACTCAACTCACTCAAGTCACTCAACTCACTCAACTCACTCAACTTATCAACTCACTCAACTCACACAACTCACTCAACTCACTCAACTCACTCAACTCACTCAACTTATCAACTCACTCAACTCACTCAACTCACTCAACTCACTCAACTTATCAACTCACTCAACTCACTTAACTCACTCAACTCACTCAACTCACTCAACTCACTCAACTCACTCAACTCACTCAACTCACTCAACTCACTCAACTCACTCAACTCACTCAACTCACTTAACTCACTTAACTCACTCAACTCACTCAACTCACTCAATTCACTCAACTCACTTAACTCACTCAACTCACTCAACTCACTCAACTCACTCAACTCACTCAACTCACTTAACTCACTCAACTCACTCAACTCACTCAACTTATCAACTCACTTAACTCACTCAACTCACTCAACTCACTCAACTCACTCAACTCACTTAACTCACTCAACTCACTCAACTCACTCAACTCACTCAACTCACTCAACTCACTCAACTCACTCAATTCACTCAACTCACTTAACTCACTCAACTCACTCAACTCACTCAACTCACTCAACTCACTCAACTCACTCAACTCACTCAACTCACTTAACTCACTCAACTCACTCAACTCACTCAACTCACTCAACTTATCAACTCACTCAACTCACTCAACTCACTCAACTTATCAACTCACTCAACTCACACAACTCACTCAACTCACTCAACTCACTCAACTCACTCAACTTATCAACTCACTCAACTCACTCAACTCACTCAACTCACTCAACTCACTCAACTCACTCAACTCACTCAACTTATCAACTCACTCAACTCACTCAACTCACTTAACTCACTCAACTCACTCAACTCACTCAACTCACTCAACTCACTCAACTCACTCAACTCACTCAACTCACTCAACTCACTCAACTCACTTAACTCACTCAACTCACTCAACTCACTCAACTCACTCAATTCACTCAACTCACTTAACTCACTCAACTCACTCAACTCACTCAACTCACTCAACTCACTCAACTCACTCAACTCACTCAACTCACTCAACTCACTCAACTCACTTAACTCACTCAACTCACTCAACTCACTCAACTTATCAACTCACTTAACTCACTCAACTCACTCAATCAACTCACTCAACTCACTCAACTCACTCAACTCACTCAACTCACTCAACTCACTCAACTCACTCAACTCACTCAACTCACTCAACTCACTCAACTCACTCAACTCACTCAACTCACTCAACTCACTCAACTCACTCAACTCACTCAACTCACTCAACTCACTCAACTCACTCAACTCACTCAACTCACTCAACTCACTCAACTCACTCAACTCACTCAACTCACTCAACTCACTCAACTCACTCAACTCACTCAACTCACTCAACTCACTCAACTCACTCAACTCACTCAACTCACTTAACTCACTCAACTCACTCAACTCACTCAACTCACTCAACTCACTCAACTCACTCAACTCACTCAACTCACTCAACTCACTCAACTCACTCAACTCACTCAACTCACTCAACTCACTCAACTCACTTAACTCACTCAACTCACTTAACTCACTCAACTCACTCAACTCACTCAACTTATCACCTCACTCAACTTATCAACTCACTCAACTCACTCAACTCACTCAACTCACTCAACTCACTCAACTCACTTAACTCACTCAACTCACTCAACTCACTCAACTCACTCAACTCACTCAACTCACTCAACTCACTCAACTTATCAACTCACTTAACTCACTCAACTCACTCAATCAACTCACTCAACTCACTCAACTCACTCAACTCACTCAACTCACTCAACTCACTCAACTCACTCAACTCACTCAACTCACTCAACTCACTCAACTCACTCAACTCACTCAACTCACTCAACTCACTCAACTCACTCAACTTATCAACTCACTCAACTTATCAACTCACTCAACTCACTCAAGTCACTCAACTCACTCAACTCACTCAACTTATCAACTCACTCAACTTATCAACTCACTCAACTCACTCAACTCACTCAACTCACTCAACTCACTCAACTCACTTAACTCACTCAACTCACTCAACTCACTCAACTCTCTCAACTCACTCAACTCACTCAACTCACTCAACTTATCAACTCACTCAACTCACTCAACTTATCAACTCACTCAACTCACTCAACTCACTCAACTCACTCAACTCACTTAACTCACTCAACTCACTCAACTTATCAACTCACTCAACTCACTCAACTTATTAACTCACTCAACTCACTCAACTCACTTAACTTATCAACTCACTCAACTCACTCAACTCACTCAACTCACTCAACTCACTCAACTCACTCAACTCACTCAACTTATCAACTCACTCAACACACTCAACCAATCAACTCACTCAACTCACTCAACTCACTTAACTCACTCAACACACTCAACCAATCAACTCACTTAACTCACTCAACTCACTCAACTCACTCAACTCACTCAACTTATCAACTCACTCAACTTATCAACTCACTCAACTTATCAACTCACTCAACTCACTCAACTCACTTAACTCACTTAACACACTCAACCAATCAACTCACTTAACTCACTCAACTCACTCAACTCACTCAACTCACTCAACTCACTTAACTCACTCAACTCACTCAACTCACTCAACTCACTCAACTCACTCAACTCACTCAACTCACTCAACTCACTCAACTCACTCAACTCACTTAACTCACTCAACTCACTCAACTTATCAGCTCACTCAACTCACTCAACTCACTTAACTCACTCAACTCACTCAACTCACTTAACTCACTCAACTCACTCAACTCACTCAACTCACTTAACTCACTCAACTCACTCAACTCACTCAACTCACTCAACTCACTCAACTCACTCAACTCACTCAACTCACTCAACTCACTCAACTCACTTAACTCACTCAACTCACTCAACTTATCAACTCTCTCAACTTATCAACTCACTCAACTCACTCAACTCACTCAACTCACTCAACTCACTCAACTCACTCAACTCACTCAACTCACTCAACTCACTCAACTCACTCAACTCACTCAACTCACTCAACTCACTCAACTCACTCAACTCACTCAACTCACTCAACTCACTCAACTCACTCAACTCACTCAACTCACTCAACTCACTCAACTCACTCAACTCACTCAACTCACTCAATTCACTCAACTCACTTAACTCACTCAACTCACTCAACTCACTCAACTCACTCAACTCACTCAACTCACTCAACTCACTTAACTCACTCAACTCACTCAACTCACTCAACTTATCAACTCACTCAACTCACTCAACTCACTCAACTCACTCAACTCACTCAACTCACTCAACTCACTCAACTCACTCAACTCACTCAACTCACTCAACTCACTCAACTCACTCAACTCACTCAACTCACTCAACTCACTCAACTCACTCAACTCACTCAACTCACTCAACTCACTCAACTCACTCAACTTATCAACTCACTCAACTCACTCAACTCACTCAACTCACTCAACTCACTCAACTCACTCATTTCACTCAACTCACTCAACTCACTCAACTCACTCAACTCACTGAACTCACTCAACTTATCAACTCACTTAACTCACTCAACTCACTCAACTCACTCAACTCACTCAACTCACTCAACTCACTCAACTCACTCAACTCACTCAACTCACTCAACTCACCCAACTCACTCAACTCACTCAACTCACTCAACTTATCAACTCACTCAACTCACTCAACTCACTCAACTCACTCAACTCACTCAACTCACTCAACTTATCAACTCACTCAACTCACTCAACTTATCAACTCACTCAACTTATCAACTCACTCAACTCACTCAACTCACTCAACTCACTCAACTTATCAACTCACTCAACTCACTCAACTCACTCAACTCACTCAACTCACTCAACTCACTCAACTCACTCAACTCACTCAACTCACTCAACTCACTCAACTCACTCAACTCACTCAACTCACTCAACTCACTCAACTCACTCAACTCACTCAACTCACTCAACTCACTCAACTTATCAACTCACTCAACTCACTCAACTCACTCAACTCACTCAACTCACTCAACTCACTCAACTCACTCAACTCACTCAACTCACTCAACTCACTCAACTCACTCAACTCACTCAACTCACTCAACTCACTCAACTCACACAACTCACTCAACTCACTCAACTTATCAACTCACTCAACTTATCAACTCACTCAACTCACTCAACTCACTCAACTCACTCAACTCACTCAACTCACTCAACTCACTCAACTCACTCAACTCACTCAACTTATCAACTCACTTAACTCACTCAACTCACTCAACTCACTCAACTCACTTAACTCACTCAACTCACTCAACTCACTCAACTCACTCAACTCACTCAACTCACTCAACTCACTCAACTCACTCAACTCACTCAACTCACTCAACTCACTCAACTCACTCAACTCACTCAACTCACTCAACTCACTCAACTCACTCAACTAACTCAACTCACTCAACTCACTCAACTCACTCAACTTATCAACTCACTCAACTCACTCAACTCACTTAACTCACTCAACTCACTCAACTCACTCAACTCACTTCACTCACTCAACTCACTCAACTCACTCAACTTATCAACTCACTCAACTTATCAACTCACTCAACTTATCAACTCACTCAACTCACTCAACTCACTCAACTCACTCAACTCACTCAACTCACTCAACTCACTCAACTCACTCCACTCACTTAACTCACTCAACTCACTCAACTCACTCAACTTATCAACTCACTCAACTCACTCAACTCACTCAACTCACTCAACTCACTTAACTCACTCAACTCACTCAACTCACTCAACTCACTCAACTCACTCAACTCACACAACTCACTCAACTCACTCAACTCACTCAACTCACTCAACTCACTCAACTTATCAACTCACTCAACTCACTCAACTCACTCAACTCACTCAACTCACTCAACTCACTCAACTCACTCAACTCACTCAACTCACTCAACTCACTCAACTCACCCAACTCACTCAACTCACTCAACTCACTCAATTCACTCAACTCACTTAACTCACTCAACTCACTCAACTCACTCAACTCACTCAACTCACTCAACTCACTTAACTCACTCAACTCACTCAACTTATCAACTCACTCAACTCACTCAACTCACTCAACTCACTCAACTCACTCAACTCACTCAACTCACTCAACTCACTCAACTCACTCAACTCACTCAACTCACTCAACTCACTCAACTCACTCAACTCACTCAACTCACTCAACTCACTCAACTCACTCAACTCACTCAACTCACTCAACTCACTCAACTCACTCAACTCACTCAACTCACTCAACTCACTCAACTCACTCAACTCACTCAACTCACTCAACTCACTCAACTCACTCAACTCACTCAACTCACTCAACTCACTCAACTCACTCAACTCACTCAACTCACTCAACTCACTCAACTCACTCAACTCACTCAACTCACTCAACTCACTCAACTCACTCAACTTATCAACTCACTCAACTTATCAACTCACTCAACTCACTCAACTCACTCAACTCACTCAACTCACTCAACTCACTCAACTCACTCAACTCACTCAACTCACTCAACTCACTCAACTCACTCAACTTATCAACTCACTCAACTCACTCAACTCACTCAACTCACTCAACTCACTCAACTCACTCAACTCAACTCACTCAACTCACTCAACTCACTCAACTCACTCAACTCACTCAACTCACTCAACTTATCAACTCACTCAACTTATCAACTCACTCAACTTATCAACTCACTCAACTCACTCAACTCACTCAACTCACTCAACTCACTCAACTCACTCAACTCACTCAACTCACTCAACTCACTCAACTCACTCAACTCACTCAACTCACTCAACTCACTCAACTCACTCAACTCACTCAACTCACTCAACTCACTCAACTCACTCAACTCACTCAACTCACTCAACTCACTCAACTCACTCAACTCACTCAACTCACTCAACTCACTCAACTCACTCAACTCACTCAACTCACTCAACTCACTTAACTCACTCAACTCACTCAACTCACTCAACTTATCAACTCACTCAACTCACTCAACTTATCAACTCACTTAACTCACTCAACTTATCAACTCACTCAACTCACTCAACTCACTCAACTCACTCAACTCACTCAACTCACTCAACTCACTCAACTCACTCAACTCACTCAACTCACTCAACTCACTCAACTCACTCAACTCACTCAACTCACTCAACTCACTTAACTCACTCAACTCACTCAACTCACTCAACTCACTTAACTCACTCAACTCACTCAACTCACTCAACTTATCAACTCACTCAACTTATCAACTCACTTAACTCACTCAACTTATCAACTCACTCAACTCACTCAACTTATCAACTCACTCAACTCACTCAACTCACTCAACTTATCAACTCACTCAACTCACTCAACTCACTCAACTCACTCAACTCACTCAACTCACTCAAATCACTCAACTCACTCAACTCACTCAACTCACTCAACTCACTTAACTCACTCAACTCACTCAACTCACTCAACTCACTCAACTCACTCAACTCACTCAACTCACTCAACTCACTCAACTCACTCAACTCACTCAACTCACTCAACTCACTCAACTCACTCAACTCACTCAACTCACTCAACTCACTCAACTCACTCAACTCACTCAACTCACTCAACTCACTCAACTCACTCAACTCACTCAACTCACTCAACTCACTCAACTCACTCAACTCACTCAACTCACTCAACTCACTCAACTCACTCAACTCACTCAACTCACTCAACTCACTCAACTCACTCAACTCACTTAACTCACTCAACTCACTCAACTTATCAACTCACTCAACTCACTCAACTTATCAACTCACTCAACTTATCAACTCACTCAACTCACTCAACTCACTCAACTCACTCAACTCACTCAACTCACTTAACTCACTCAACTCACTCAACTCACTCAACTTATCAATTCACTCAACTCACTTAACTCACTTAACTCACTCAACTCACTCAACTCACTCAACTCACTCAACTCACTCAACTCACTCAACTCACTCAACTCACTTAACTCACTCAACTCACTCAACTCACTCAACTCACTTAACTCACTCAACTCACTCAACTCACTCAACTCACTCAACTCACTCAACTCACTCAACTCACTCAACTCACTCAACTTATCAACTCACTCAACTTATCAACTCACTCAACTCACTCAACTCACTCAACTCACTCAACTCACTCAACTCACTCAACTTATCAACTCACTTAACTCACTCAACTCACTCAATCAACTCACTTAACTCACTCAACTCACTCAACTCACTCAACTCACTCAACTCACTCAACTCACTCAACTCACTCAACTCACTCAACTCACTCAACTCACTTAATTCACTCAACTCACTCAACTTATCAACTCACTCAACTCACTCAACTCACTCAACTCACTTAACTCACTCAACTCACTCAACTTATCAACTCACTCAACTCACTCAACTCACTCAACTCACTCAACTCACTCAACTCACTCAACTCACTCAACTCACTCAACTCACTCAACTCACTCAACTTATCAACTCACTCAACTCACTCAACTCACTCAACTCACTCAACTCACTCAACTCACTCAACTCACTCAACTCACTCAACTCACTCAACTCACTCAACTCACTCAACTCACTCAACTCACTCAACTCACTCAACTCACTCAACTCACTCAACTCACTCAACTCACTTAACTCACTCAACTCACTCAACTTATCAACTCACTCAACTCACTCAACTTATCAACTCACTCAACTCACTCAACTCACTTAACTCACTCAACTCACTCAACTCACTCAACTCACTCAACTCACTCAACTCACTCAACTCACTCAACTCACTCAACTCACTCAACTCACTCAACTCACTCAACTCACTCAACTCACTCAACTTATCAACTCACTTAACTCACTCAACTCACTCAACTCACTCAACTCACTCAACTCACTTAACTCACTTAACTCACTCAACTCACTCAACTCACTCAACTCACTTAACTCACTTAACTCACTCAACTCACTCAACTCACTCAACTCACTCAACTCACTCAACTCACTCAACTCACTTAGCTCACTCAACTCACTCAACTTATCAACTCACTCAACTCACTCAACTTATCAACTCACTCAACTTATCAACTCACTCAACTCACTTAACTCACTCAACTTATCAACTCACTTAACTCACTCAACTCACTCAACTCACTCAACTCACTCAACTCACTCAACTCACTCAACTCACTCAACTCACTCAACTCACTCAACTCACTCAACTCACTCAACTCACTCAACTCACTCAACTCACTCAACTCACTCAACTCACTCAACTCACTCAATTTATCAACTCACTCAACTCACTTAACTCACTCAACTCACTCAACTCACTTAACTCACTCAACTCACTCAACTCACTCAACTCACTTAACTCACTCAACTCACTCAACTCACTCAACTCACTCAACTTATCAACTCACTAAACTCACTCAACTTATCAACTCACTCAACTCACTTAACTCACTCAACTCACTCAACTCACTCAACTCACTCAACTCACTCAACTCACTCAACTCACTCAACTCACTCAACTCACTCAACTCACTCAACTCACTCAACTCACTCAACTCACTCAACTCACTCAACTCACTCAACTCACTCAACTCACTCAACTCACTCAACTCACTCAACTCACTCAACTCACTCAACTCACTCAACTCACTCAACTCACTCAACTTATCAACTCACTCAACTCACTCAACTCACTCAACTCACTCAACTCACTCAACTCACTTAACTCACTCAACTCACTCAACTCACTCAACTTATCAACTCACTCAACTTATCAACTCACTCAACTCACTCAACTCACTCAACTCACTCAACTCACTCAACTCACTCAACTCACTCAACTCACTCAACTTATCAACTCACTCAACTCACTCAACTCACTCAACTCACTCAACTCACTCAACTCACTTAACTCACTCAACTCACTCAACTCACTCAACTCACTCAACTCACTCAACTCACTCAACTCACTCAACTCACTCAACTCACTCAACTCACTCAACTCACTCAACTTATCAACTCACTCAACTTATCAACTCACTCAACTCACTCAACTCACTTAACTCACTCAACTCACTCAACTCACTCAACTCACTCAACTCACTCAACTCACTCAACTCACTCAACTCACTCAACTTATCAACTCACTCAACTTATCAACTCACTCAACTCACTCAACTCACTCAACTCACTCAACTCACTCAACTCACTCAACTCACTCAACTCACTCAACTCACTCAACTCACTCAACTTATCAACTCACTCAACTCACTCAACTCACTCAACTCACTCAACTCACTCAACTCACTCAACTCACTCAACTCACTCAACTCACTCAACTCACTCAATTCACTCAACTCACTTAACTCACTCAACGCACTCAACTCACTTAACTCACTCAACTCACTCAACTCACTCAACTCACTCAACTCACTCAACTTATCAACTCACTCAACTCACTCAACTCACTCAACTTATCAACTCACTTAACTCACTCAACTCACTCAACTCACTCAACTCACTCAACTCACTCAACTCCCTCAACTCACTCAACTCACTCAACTCACTCAACTCACTCAACTTATCAACTCACTTAACTCACTCAACTCACTCAACTCACTCAACTCACTCAACTCCCTCAACTCACTCAACTCACTCAACTCACTCAACTTATCAACTCACTTAACTCACTCAACTCACTCAACTCACTCAACTCACTCAACTCACTCAACTCACTCAACTCACTCAACTCACTCAACTTATCAACTCACTCAACTCACTCAACTCACTCAACTCACTCAACTCACTCAACTTATCAACTCACTCAACTTATCAACTCACTCAACTTATCAACTCACTCAACTCACTCAACTCACTCAACTCACTCAACTCACTCAACTCACTCAACTCACTTAACTCACTCAACTCACTCAACTCACTTAACTCACTCAACTCACTCAACTCACTCAACTCACTCAACTCACTCAACTCACTCAACTCACTCAACTAACTCAATAAAAGCTTAAAATATGACAGTAGCGTTCTTTTTTAGCTCCTTGTTAATAAGATATTTAAATATTAAAATATTAAATAAAAAAATGATTTAAAACATGTTCGATACATTAAAAAATAAGTCATGCGTTTGGGTAGCTTCAATAAAAATAACATGACAACTCTAGCTATGACTTATTGTAAGTCAATGTTGCATGTAAGCTATAGTTAAGCCATCAATTTACAATGCCAAACTCTGCTTCAAATGTTGCTTATGCTGCTGTTGCTGATGTTCTTATTGTTATTAGAGTTGTTTCTGCTGCTGCTGATTATGCATTGGCTATGGGCAGACGGAGTTGTTGTTGTTTGGATATAGCATAGGTGGGCAAAATTTTGCAAGCAGGAGCAACTTAAAATAAAAACAACAACAGAAAAAAGCCCCACTGTAAATTCGAGCTCGGTAGCGAAATAAAAAATTATGCAATAAACCAAAAGCCAATTTCAAGAATCAAACAAAAACTGTATAAGTGTAGCAATCAAAGTACACTGATCAAACGAAACGAGAGAAGCTGTCTTCAATGTGCGCACTGTTGTTTCCTTTGAATGATGCAGCAATAACAATAACAAAAATCCCGTGCAAAGCTCGTATAGGAATGAAACCACAACGATAAAAATGAGTACATGTGTTTGTTGTTTTGGTTATTTTTCTTTAAAAAAAATTGACGTGCTTATTGAAAAGAGCTAAAATTGGCTCATTTTTCATATTTTGCCCATTCATGGTCTATAGCGAAAAAAACATTTTCTAAGGTTAACAAGAATGCAATGTAATGACAAAATATTTATTTTTGTTTTAGAAGTGGTTGAGGTCCCAAGAGTACAAAAATAGCTGTGATTTTATTGAATGCTTTTAGTGATTATTTCTAACGGTTATAAAAATGTAAACAATTTGTTTTTCAATGTCCTCAAATTGAGTTAAATTTTTTATTTGAAATCAAAAAGGACCTTTACGTTGTTCGCATGCAGTTCACTTTATCTTAACTTTTTTTCCCAAGTGTTGGCATTTTTGTAGTATCTTTTTTTGTTATTTTGGCTGTTGTTGTCTTGTTGTTGATAACTTGATTGTTTGCTGCTTTTGTTGTTGTAGTCCTTAGCACTCACTCACTCACTTAGCTGCTCAGTCAGTCAGTCAGTCAGTCACTCACTTGTTCACTTGCTGTTCACTTGTTAGTCATTCAGAAAAGTTCTACTGAAGATTTTTCTGTAGTTGTTGCTGTTATTCAAACTCAGCTTACATACCACTTTTTTGAAATTTTATCTCCCATTTTGTAGTTTTTTTTCTAAAAAAAAATTTTCTCCACAGCACTTACGCAAAAAAAAAAAATGCCAAGGAATTTCATTGTTTTCCAACTTTGGACAAATGTTAGTGAAGTGCTTGCAATAGCAATATCATCGAGTTTTATGTGGTAGCAACACTGTGCAATAAGTAAAAATTTTATTTTTTATAATGTTGCATGAAATTTTCTGCAGAATAAAAATTTCTCAAAATTTCTATTGATAGGTTTTCGAAAAGATCAAATTTTTCTTTAGAAGTACAAATATATTCTTAGTAAGATAATTTATTTTCAACTCTCGCTTTGTTCATCACTGTAATCTTGCCTACCTTGAAAGTGGCTGTTGTTGCTGCTTGTTTTGTGCTCAAATGGACATTCGCTATTGACATAACAACGCTGCTTAATTGCTTTGGCGTTTTCTTGCCAATTCACCACCACTGCCAACATTATCATCATCAACATCATCCTCACTGATGGACATGTTATTGTTGTTGTTATTAGTTTAACAATTCAAGTGATTGTTGTATGCAGTCGTAGCAACAGCAGCTGTGTTGCAGACGAATGTATTTAGCATACAACATTATTTGCATTTTGCCCTCAGAACTTCTACTGCTTGTAGTCTCTGGCTCTATTTCTATTTGCTCAAGGGATATTGAAAATTCATATGTGGCTACAAGCAGCATAAGCCAAGTTAAGATATTGCAATATCTGTCTGTCTGTCGGCATAGCATGTTTATGAGAGTTGCCATATTGTGGAGACTTGGCAATGGTTTTTTGTGTATCAAAGTCTAGATTTGCTCCCTGCTAAATTTATTTTAACAAAATTTTAGTACCTAATCGAATTAAGTTTCAAGTAACTTTAATTGATTTGGAAAATTCTCTTACAATCATAGTGCTTTGGGAATTGTGTGTGGTTTTACATAAGAAGTTATTATTATTTTTCTAACTGAAATAAATGAAAAACTTTGAACTGTATTAGAACCTTTAACATTTCCATGGATTTGAAAATTTAAAAAAAAAAATAAACTGATACTTTTAAATTGATTTGAAGCAATCAACATTTAGAGCGCGCCACTTTTATTGGTAATTCATTTTTGTCACAAAAATATCAAACGAAAAAGCCAAACAAACCAAAAAGTCCTTGCACTTATTTGTAAAAGAAATTGCAGTAATTTTATATCTCTCTTTTAGTAGCATTGACGATTTTTAACTTTTTTAACAATCTCCGGCACATTTGACCGCGCTCCACAAAAATACTTGAACTATAGCACAATACCATAAAAAAAAGGATGCCAAAGGATAAAGCACTTTAGTACGGCAAGTGCTGCAGTCATGGCGTTTGTGTCGCTAAATTAAAAATCTAATTAAATTAAAGTTGACCAACGACAAACGATCAAAATAAAATAAAATAATGTCCCAAAGGACATTTTTTCGTTCACTTTGCAAAAGCGAGTGTAATTTTAATGAATTGCTTCCTGGAATTTGCTATGAGTTTCTTTTTTTTTTACTCATTTTACAAACCAAAAGAATTCCGCTTTGCTGTGGAATTTTGATTTAAGTGACTTGGCTAGAGCAAAAATGTTAATAAAATTGATGAAATTACTTTTGGTCAATTAAGACATTCCTAGTAGTCGCCAAGGCTATACGTACATATATAAAAAAATGTGTTGGTTCATGATTTTTTATATATTTTTTTTTGTCTCTGCTATTAAACCTGTTGTTGGCTAAAATTCTTGTAACCCAAAATGTACTTACAGCAGCGCATGTATGTCAAGCTCGTAATTTTAGTGTCGTCTCATATAATTTTGCCCACAGAAAAAATGCTTTGTAAAATTTGCCGCAAATTATGACGAAAAATATGCGTAAATTCAAGAAAAAATATCACCTTGTGCATTCAATTTTACACCATGACTGAAAGAAATTACTAGTGCTGTCACTTTTTTCTCCTTTTTTCTCTCTACTTCCATGTACCATGCAACACTTTGCGCGCAATTTTAAAAGATGTCAACATAAGTTGCTTGAAATCGCTTGGATGAATACTTGGTGTTGGTTGGAGAATGATTGAGCTTGACGTTACTATATTATGCCCGTGTGCGTGCATTTTTAATATCACCTACGGAGGTTGACAGAGTTGTACATAGTTCTAAGCTTTAAGAACTTTAATGTGCTTATTAAGATCTTTAAAAATATATAAGTCGTAAATTGACTTAAAAGTCTCATGCGATATAAAAAACAAATTGCATAAAGAAGTTAAACTGGGGAAAAAGGCACTGATATAGTCAAAAGTTACAACGGTCTTAAAATAACAAAAAATCTCAAAAAAACTTCACAAGTTCCCAAAATATTAAAAAAATGCAATAAAAAAAGACAAAAATGTTGCAAAGGAAACGCAAGATCATAAATAGATTGAATGCCTCAAAAATTCTGAAAAGTTGCAAAATTTGAGGTGTCGCAAATGAACTAAAATGACACAAAGTTAGAAAATTAAAAAGTATTAAAAGCTCGCAGAAAATCATAAAAAAGAAATAAAAAGTTACAGATATAGAACCTTTAAAAAGTAATAAGTCGTAAATCGACCACAAGTTGCAAGTGATAAAGGAAACCAAATAAAAAAGTCGTATCGAGAATGGAATTGCTAAAGTCATTGAAAAACTTAAAATCATATTAACTATACAACTT
The DNA here is from genome assembly GCA_949775025.1 of Tricholauxania praeusta. Classification (NCBI taxonomy): domain Eukaryota; kingdom Metazoa; phylum Arthropoda; class Insecta; order Diptera; family Lauxaniidae; genus Tricholauxania; species Tricholauxania praeusta. Next base: position 159,701,242 of record OX459029.1, read on the forward strand.
AGTTGGAGCAGAAAAGTCACAAATAAATAAAAGTCGCATGTAGACTAATAAATCACGGAAACCTGAACAGCTGCAACAAAATTTTAAAGAGAAAAAGAAAAAAAAAATTTTCAAAGAATTAAAAAAAAAAAAAAATCTAGTTAAAAAGTTACAAACGTACTCAGCAATCTCATAAGACCTAATAGTCGCGAAGAAACTTTAAGCCCCCAAAAAGGCTAAACAATTGAAAAAAAAAATCTTAAACGTTTAAAAAGACTAAATAATTAGCAATAAACAAGTCACACTTGAAAAAATCAAAAAAAACTTAAAAAGTCGCAGATAGGAAAAAGTTAGCAAGTAATATATAAAGTTAAAAAAACTAAAAGTTGCAGGTATAAACGGTCACATAAATTAAAAAGTCAGAAATAGATTAGAAAATCTTTTAAAAATGATATGTAGTAAATAGACTACATGTTGCACGTCATATAGCAAATCTAATTGAAAAAATCGCATGAGATAAAAAAAATTCGCATGTGATAAAAAAAAGTCGCATGAGATAAAAAAGTCACTTGAGATCAAAAAAGTCACATGAGATAAAAAAAAGTCGATAGGATAGTAAAAAAAATTCAAATTTCGCAAAAAAAACTCAAAATCTCACACAAAAATTAAAAAAGTTTCAAAAGCGCTTAAGATATCGAATTAGAATAAAAAGTCGTAAAACTCTAAAAAGTCACAAGAACACTGATCTGACTAAGGCAATTACATAAAATTTTTAAAAATGTTAGTTAAAGCAACTCAAATTTTGTGTGAATTTCCGTTAGGACGCTAGTAATTTGAAGCCATACTCTGTAACACAATGCGAAATTAATACGATACGCAATTGAATAAATTGTAGGTACTCTTATAATGCATTGAATCGCATTGGTTTCCGAAATACATTGCTTTCACATCACATTATTGAGTAGGGCCCCTGATATAAATATGTTTTGTACTGATTTTTTCCTAGGAGCCACGGTTTGACCAACATTTTTTCGGCTCTTCGCAGATTTTTAATTTTTAGTTTAATTTTTTTTTTTGGTAGCATTTTATTTTTATATTGCTAGTACTTTAGTAAAAAATTTCCCACACCTACTTAGACTGAAAGTTACTTCAAATTTAGTTATGTTTTTGCAGCTCTAGAAACTTTCTCCCATAACTTAAACCCCCTGTGCCAAGAAAACATACATGCAGACATATGCGCAAACTTACATCGAAAAATCTTTATACGTTTACTTATGTACCCACGTGTATTCTTATTTTTTTTTTTTTTGCTATTATTTTTTTGCCTCCAAAGTAATAACAGCAAACATAAAAATCTCGTTGATAAAATGTGTCGTCTTTCGTTTTTTTTTTTTTCTTAAATTTCCGTGTAAAATTTGTTAAACATTTTTTTTTTTCCTCTTCTCCTTACTAACATACTCTCATTTATGCAGCGGCTGGGGATGAGTTGCTCCTGGGTATATAGTTTATGGAGATAACATTTTTCTGGGACAACACCTCGGAATTTAACCCTTAAAATTCTGCATGTGACGTGCGTTGTGTAAGATGAATTGGAACAACCAGTAATGCTTAGGCGATTTGTGTTTTTTTTTACTAAAAAATGAACCGATTATTTTTTCATAACCTTTTCCTCGATAACTAGTTTATTTTCTTTCTATTTATCATTGTATGATAACTAATGTTATTTAGTTCAACAAGTCATTATTCCAGCAGTTCAGTAATCTTACTGCTTAGTTTTCGATCAATCGATTTTGTCTATGAATTCAATAGCCTTTTGTTAATTTTAGTCGCTTGGCTCATCAGCCAATAAGGTCAGCTTATTCTTCATCTATCAGTCTACTTCGATAGAAGTCGTTTAATACATTAAACAATTTGTTAACTCTCTAGCTCAGCAGTCTATAAATTCACAAACCAAATCTTACTCAATCCATTAAATCAATTGCCAGACAGAGATGTTAGTTCATCATTTTATCAATACCTAAGTCCTGCTGCCTTTTGATCCGTTAATACATTACGCCTCATATCTTTTTTTTTCCAGTGTTACATCAATCATTTTATATACTACTACAGGGTGTTTTTTTAGAGGTTTGTTTTTCGAATAGAGATAAAACTGGCATTTTATGGTCAAATCTGGCAACTCTAATGTCATTTATGTTCAGTTTGGTTTGCCATTTCATCATGAACAGGTTGACAAAAGAACAACGATTGCAAATCGTGCAAATTTATTTCGAAAATAATGGTTCAGTTCGCGAAGCTTACCGCAAGCTCCGTCCATTTTATGGTCGACATGATCGTCCATCAGAGCAATTAATTCGGTTAACCATGGGTCGTTTTCGCACTACGTTTACTCTATGTGATAATACGCATCCGCAGAGGCGTCGAACAGTGCGCACCGAAGAAACAATTGCCGCTGTAGAGCAAAATGTTGAAGAGGACCCGAATGAATCGATTCGCCACCGTGCACAGCAATTGGAGCTTTGTCCATCAACTTTATGGAAGATTTTGCGCAAAGATCTTAGCTTGCGACCTTACAAGATCCAGCTTGTGCAAGAATTAAAGCCGCGAGACCATGCAATGCGTCGTGATTTTGGTGTATGGGCCGAAAATGAGATTGATCTCGATGCTGATTTTCATCGCAAAATTTTGTTCAGTGATGAGGCTCATTTTTGGTTGAATGGCTACGTCAACAAGCAAAATTGCCGCATTTGGAGTGAAGAGAATCCACATGAGACCCTTGAGACGCCATTACATCCACAAAAACTGACTGTTTGGTGTGCTCTATGGGCTGGTGGAGTCATTGGGCCATACTTCTTCCGAAATAATGCTGGAGAGTCAGTTACCGTTAATGGAGACCGGTATAGAGCCATGATAACCGACTATTTTGTTCCCGAATTGGATGGCATGAATGTGGATGAGTTGTGGTTCCAACAAGACGGCGCTACATGCCACACAGCGCACGTCACAATCAATTTATTGAAGGAAACATTCGATGAGCGCATAATTTCGCGGAATGGACCTGTCAATTGGCCACCAAGATCGTGTGATTTGACACCATTGGATTATTTTCTTTGGGGATATGTGAAGTCGCTCGTCTACGCCAACAAACCAGAAACGTTAGGGGACTTGGAAGCCAACATTCGTGGCGTTATTGCCGACATACGGCCCCATATGCTCGAAAAAGTGGTTCAAAATTGGACCTGTAGAATTGGCTTTATTCGAGCCAGCCGCGGCGGCCACATGCCCGAAATCATATCTAAACATTAATGGCATAAAATTATCCTTCCAATAAAGCCAAATTGATGGACATTAAAACGATTTTCTTGTGTTTTATTTCAATTCGAAGCTCTATACCTTTAAAAAAAACACCATATACAACATTTGATTATTTAACACCCGAAACTTTTGAAATATTTGATACCTCAAAACTTAATAGGTAACCGGTTTGTCTTAGGTGAAAGTCTTTTTTTTTCACAACAACAATAGCTAAACCTTCCATTTGCATGCCTGCACATTTGTCAACGAAATTAACTTTTTCTACACTGACGCCATTTCACTGAACACACCGTACCACATACCAAAAATAACCGAATTTCATATGCATTACCAGGTTAAATTTTGTGTCTGGGAAATTTAATGCCACACAACAACGACAGAGCGATTTGTTAAAAAGACAGATTCAATTTGTCTACATCTTCTAGGTAGACGCATTCATGTGTGGGTTATATAACATATATATGTCTGTGTGTGGGTGAAGTGTGCATGAACGTATTATAATATGAGATTGTAACGGTAATTTTGTTTACTGTTATTATAAAATATAAATACACGAAATTTACATTGTGTCAAACAGGACCACCACGTTTTGGTATTTCAAAAAAATGGCGGAGCAGACACATTTTTGGTTTTCGTGATTTTTTCTTGGGAAATAAATTTGCTTTTGTGTTCGAAAAGTAAAAGGGTAATGGAGTAATGAGTTGAGGTTAAATTCAGTTGAGGAAGTGACTGCTGAAAAAATGTTTCTGCTCGATAATTAGGCCTTAAATAAAAAAAAAATCTTAAATGTTTCAAAAGACCTAAATATCTACAAAAAAAAAAAAAAACAGGTCACGCTTTAGAAAATCAGAAACAAAAATTTAAAAAGTCGCAGTTAGGGAAAAATTAGCAAGTAATATAAAAAGTTAAAAACTTCGCGGAAAGACTAAAACTTGCAGGCATAGAATATCACAAAATAAAAAGTCAGAAATAGGCTAGAAAATCTTTTAAAAGTTATTTGTATTAAATAGACTAAATGTTGCAAGTGATGTAGCAAATCTAAGTGAAAAAGTCGCATGTGATAAAAAAAGTCGCATGAGATAAAAAAGTCACACGAGATAAAAAAGTCGATGGGATAGTAAAAAAATTCAAATTTCGCAAAAAAAAAAAGTAAAATCTCACACAAAAATTAAAAAAGTTCCAAAAGCGCTAAAGAAACTACAGATACCGAATTAGAATAGCAAATGAAGGCAATATAATGCAAAATGGGTTGCTTTATTTGGAAAGTGGATCCCTTTAATTTTACTGCTGTCAGACGTATATGTCATATTAGGTGGCGTTAGTTCATCTAAAAGTCAGCCAGTGCCTAAAGACTCTGATAGGCTTAGAGTCAAGGTAATCATATTTGAATTTGGAACTTTCTTAAAAAGATTTTTAATTGGTTTTTTAAGTGGGAAATAAAATGTCAATTCCACTCAAACAATTATCTACAACATGAGCATTTCTCTTTTACAATTAGTTTTCTCTGCCCATTCCTAAAACAAATTTGTCAACAATTTTGTTTAGTGGCAAAACTTTTAATCAAATTAAGTTAGCAGTGTCACTAACAAAAATTGTCCAAGACACAAGACGCAAATGGCTCTGGCAGCAAAAAAAAAGTTTCGTCTATTTTTTTGGATTTTTTTTTTTTGCTCAAATCAACTAGACGAGGTCTTTTTTTTTTTGGTGAAACAAATGACCAAAGCAAAAAGTTTGTCAACTTGGAGAAACGCATTAAATTTAAAGCCAAAATAATTTACATATGGCAATGTAAAATACTTGAGTAATTACGCATATAGCAGCATGGAGTTTTCTAGGCTGAGAGAGATATGCAAAGCTTGAGGCAAATGCAGGTCATTCAACTTTTAGGTATATTTCTACAATGACTTCAATCCTAAGTTTTTCTTAATACTCTTCATCATATTAGATTTTAAGAGACCTTAAGCGAGTTTACTAACATAATTTTCTTTGTCGAAAGCAAAAACCGTCATTCTATGAGTCCGTACTTTTTGTTTTATCCAATGGCTTCTGGGATATCCTGACAAAAGTAACAAAAGAAAAACCCTCAAGAATAGGAAATAACTTGCCTCAAAGTTCAAATTGAATAGAAATGTCAATGCTTGGCAGTTGTGTCAGCAGTGTACGGAGGTCAACTGCTGGTACCACTATTATTTCAAAGTTTTTCTTTTAATTCCAACTCGACTTATTTTCTGCCAACCACCCAAAACTCCCAACTACCCATTTAGCTATCCACTTGCTGCTAATCCGCTCAAACGCACACAATTAATAGAAAATTTGTTTTGTGAGCCAAATTGGATTTGACCAATAAAACCAATAATGCCACTTTGCGGCGAAGCGCTACAACTTATTTAGTGTCCACCAGCTTGCACTTTGGCATTGGAAGGAGAAGAAGAAGGAGATGGGGACGGCGTATAAGGAATCTGAACTGAAATACTATAGAAAAGCGAATGCTAGAGCAACCAAATAACATTGGAAAAATAAAACTTTTTTAATTACCTATGAACAGAACATGTCAAAGTAAATTTAAGGCTTTCGTCGTTGACAGCTAAGCTGAGGATGACAGCTTGTGGCGTGCTGACGCATAAAAAACAACAACAATAACGCTAGTGTAATTCGCATTTCTTTTGTTTTTGGCTTTTTTTTCTTTTTATTATTGAAACTTAACTTGGCTTACTCAGAGGGCTTTGATTGTGTGCTCTGTGTGTGTGGGTTGGCTGCAACCTGCAGTCATGTTGTAAAAGAGAGATTAGCGCTGTCATTGACAGTTGCCACTTGTTTTCTTATGTTGTTGTTGCTGTTGTTCGTATGCGTTAAGTGTATATTTATTTTTATGTTTTACTTAAAACAACTTACCCCTAAGGGCAGGCTCTTTATGAGCCACCCAATTTTATATTTCGCCTCAAACCGTGTGCGATATTTACTTTTAATAGCAGCATAATCCTTTTGATGACATGTCAAAATCCACTTTAATGCGTGTTCCCGGTGGGTGGTGTATGCGTGATTCTGCATGAGTGCGTTCTTCGTATCGCTCTTTGATTGATTTGAGTTTTTCAAAAGTTTTAATCAGATATTTCTAATACAAAATCATAATTTAATTTGTATCAATAAGCTTATGTCAAATGCAATCTAAGAAATCTGCTTGGTCTATACTTATCTGTAGATTGGGAAAATAACAAAAATATTAGGCGAAAACAGAAAACTGAACAATATAATGATATTATTACAATAAATATTAAAGCATACATTTAAACTGAAGAATAAAACCTTATTAAGACTTAAAAAAATTTTATGTCAAACTCAGGGATTTCAAATGGTTATATAGTACATTGAAATTTGACCTTTAATTTTGAGCAGAACAAGTTTTTATTTTTTTATTGTGTAGGAGGGGTCAGCGTGAGTATAAAACTCGGTTTTCGGGGTTGAAAGCCCCCCTCCATTTGGCAGCAATTTTATGGGTCTAAATAATTTTCTCGCGATATTTTGAGAGCTGTAAGTCTCACAAAAATATTTTAAGACTTTTTGAGTGGAAAATTGAATTCTCTATAATATTGATTAAAATACTTTTTAACGTAAAATTGAAAATGAGAAAGTTATCTATATATTAATACGTGAACATCGAAAATTGTAGTAAATTTTTTTATTATTTATTATAAGGAAATGGGAATGAAACTTACATATATCATTCTGTCATAGATAAAAAAAATAATGTGTGTTTATTGCCGCTCATGCAGGCAATAAAGTGAAGATAGACAAATGATTCCCTCATACAAAATGCTTTAACCCCTAATGAAAAAAAAAACGCTATCACGGCTGAGATGCGTCACTAGATTTAATATTGAGTAAAAATATTTGTTTTGAGTAGTGGTTCCACGCCCAAATTAATGAAATTTTGTATGGAGATATATTGAAACTTTAGAAAAAGTATTGCTATAAATGGGTGGCACAACGCCCCTAACGGGAAAATGTTTTCTTAGCTAAACTAATCGACTGATTTTGATGAAACTTGAAATGGAGATATGTATATTGAACTCAATGGAAGAGATAGAGATAGGAATAACTAAAACAACATGTTACCATGATTTTTATTTCTTAAAGCGATGACAAAGAAATCTCTTTTTATATCAGTTTTTTAATACCAAAAGCATTGGTGGTTCAAGTTCAACCACTGAGCTAAATTAGTATAATAAATAGGGCTATCTAAAAATTTTTTCTAATGATTTCATTAAAAATACACCAAACGTTTTTGTTGACCATTTTATTGCAAACGATTTCCCATACTCATTTTTAAAATTTGTTTAATTTGAGAGGTGCTGAACGTTTCGAAGGGATCAAACCAAGAGGCAGCCTGTACGTTAAAGTGATTCAGGTACAAAGAAAACTTCATAAAAATCGTTCCTCTTCTAGTACCATATATTGTTCTATATATACTCCGAAATTAGTATGCACTTTTTTCAGAACTTAAGGTACATTTATGAGGTCACAAAATCCGCCACAAGCATTCAAGACTATTGAATACGGCTAGAGATTTATTTTATTATCTCCATGTATATAGATGTTCGTTGGGCCACTAATTACAGAAATCAAGGTCCCAAAACACCTTAAATATTTGCAACATCCAAAAAAATACAAAAAATATTTTTAATATTTTTGATTTGTTAAGAATCGAAGAAAAAGTGAAACAAAGCAATGCCAATAATATATTTTCTCTTGGGCATTGTTGTACTTGTAACTCTATTGAACAGTGACACACAAAATAAAATATAATTTTGTCATTGTTTCATTTTTTGCTTCAGTTCTTAACGTATCTATCTTAAAAGTAACACAAATCTGGGATAGAAAATCTCACTAGCCAGGTTAAAGGTCGCTGATGATTCCATTAAACAATGGATGAAACTAGTATGAATAGCTTAAGCTGTTTTTGTTGTTTTATGTGTTTTTGTTTTTGTAAAGGTCGCTGATGATTCCGTTTTTGTTTTTGTAAAGGTTGCTGATGATTCCATTTTTGTTTTTGTAAAGGTCGCTAATGAATCCATTAAGCAATGAATGAAACTAGTATGCCAGCTCTTGCCTTTTTTGGTTTTATGTTTTTTAATTTTTTTAATTACACACTGTACTGAACAATAAGCTTAGTAAAATAATTACAAATTATTATTTGTTCAGAAGACCTATTAATTTTAGAATAAAATTTTTAAAACACAGAGCAATTCCTAAATAAAGTGTATAAAGTTTGCTATAAAGATCAGCTAATCGAAAGCATTAATTCCAATAAATAGCAACTTTTACATAGAAATGAACTTCAGTTTCCTCAGTTTATATTTGTCGGAGGTATACTCTGATAGCGCTTACAGTACAAAAAAGTCTAATTTCTTAAAGACGCGACATTGTTAATACTCAAATTTAAATTACAATTTTATGCATTTTTCTAGCTATACCATAAAGTAATTTTTCCTACCCTCACATGCACATTTCATTAGACATAAGTAAACAACCTCAATCTAGTTACATATAATTTGGGTTTTCCCAGCAAAATAAGGTTCATTGGTATCTCATATTCAGCTGTATTCCCTAAGGCTAACAAATTCAAAAGACCGGGTATATTTACTGAAATTTTTTATAGTTTTCCAGAATATTTTGATTTTCATATGCAGGAGAAAATTAAATGAAATGTTTAACCAAAATCAACAAAAACACTTTTTTTTTTTTATTATAACAAATATCTAACATATATTATAGCAAAACATAGATGAGCTTCGCTGATAGCTGTCGAAGCGAATAAAAAATAATAAAACTCACAGCATGAGGTGTGGCAACAAAAGCTGCACAAATAAACTACTATGCTCTTAAGAAGAAGCCTCCCCCACATTTATGCTTTCAGGCAAACCGACCAAATCATATTTACAGAGTTGTTCCTGCTATTTTTCCGGTTGTAACATATACCGGCATTAAGTCAGTAGACTACTGCTCCACTTTACTCCCGAGGTGCTAATTTAAGCTTGGCACTCATGTTGAGGGTGGTGGTGGTGGTGGTGGTGGTGGTGGTGGTAATTGAAAGAACGTGCGTGGCAGAAAATTACGCAATTTATATGCACCCTCACAGAGTTGGATTTCGAAGAATGCATGCATAAATGGACAACATTGGGTAGAAGATGGACGGAGGAGTACAAGACTCACCTGACTGCGATTATCATGCAAACGAATGGATGACAACATAAGAAGCCAGACAGCACATAGCTTATAGTTCCAAAGCAATTCATGGAATTTCACTTAGATCAAATTATGTTAAAATGAAGAAGAAAATTGTGAGTGCTATCTACTTAAATATTTAAAGCGAACCGACAGCAATGGATACAGGACGAATTTCAATTAAATTTAGCCAGCTACTTCATGACCCTCAGATTAAACAAAGAAAACACAGGACTTGAACCATTTAATATTCTCTGCGGTATAGCGTTAGGAAAACGGCCCCCATCCCATCCAGTCATTTGAAAGATTTTATAATTTTTAACTGTGCTAAAATGCTTGTTTTTTTTTTTTTTTTGTTCGTTTCTTTAGCTTTTCATTAACGTTGAGTGTTATATCCACACGATGAAAAATCCACAAGAATAATATGGCAAACACAAATGCAAACAAACCTTAAAAAGCCCCCAAGTATCCCAAAACTGTGCAGCTTGTTGATTGTTGCTTTATGACTTGCAGTACGGGAGTGATTTTGTCTTTAAAGTTTAAATTTCGCAATTGTTTCTGTGTCACAAAGTGAGGGTGGTTTTCCCTTATTATAATTTAAAATGCGTTTTTGTGTATTTATCAAGTAAATAATTTAAAAAGCCTCAGTTAAACAACCCTAACATAATGCGCTTAAGTATAGCAATGGGGAAAAAAATCCACATAAAACTTTAATAGGCTCCAATGAAGTTGAAGCACTACGTGGAAAATCAGTTTTTTACGTGGTGAACTTTTGCGTACTGTACTCTTTAAACTGAAAGGTTCTTATTTACCTCTTACCTGGGGGATACCATCCCATCCCTTTGCTTGAAATCTCAGTCTCCCAAATACAGACAAAAAAACGCACTTGCTATAAATTGTTGCATGCTTCATTTAAGTTTTTAATCCTTTTCGCATAAGTCCTTGTTGCTTTTGCTGTCTGCTGCCTTACGCTGTAATTCATTGTTTTTTGGGGAAAGGTTCGGGTTAAGCCTGAAAATCTCATTTTTGTATAAATGCAATTAAAAGTAATGAATGAAGTCCCATTTAATGCTGACTGTATGTTTTGTAAATACTCAGTGCAAACTTGGAGTTTTGGCTTTATTTAATGTGCTGCCAGGGGGGTTATTAAAGAGGGTTGCTGTCAGCCTGACTTAGGAGTTGGTATTATAATTCATATATTTCGAATTTTCATATAATTTGGAATGCTATAAGAGGAATGAAAGTTAAAAGAAATTGTACACTTTTAATGATACAGAATGGTCAGGTTAATGACAAAAATATTTATGGAACTGATCCTTTGGTTTATTTTTGTATAAAATATTATATGGAAATAGGATGTATGTAATGCAAGCTCTGAGCTATAAGATGTTTAAAAAATTTCTGCGAAGTGCTTTCTGTTGTGAAGTCATTTGAACTTTTTGCGAGCGTACTGAATTTCTTGTATAAATGAGATGAATACAGGTTGGGTGTACATTTTTTTGTATATAAATTCCTCCGAAAATTAGCATAAATTCGAGTTTTAATATGCAGTTTTAAAAATCAAAAGAACAGCTGTCGTATAATAGCAGTTGTTTAAAAATATATTGGCCGATCAATAACTAAAAATTATGAAAAATCGAGAAATAATTTATTGTGTCTCATAACAAGATCCTTAGTAGTTTCCATATAAGGAGATTGATGTCATCAATAAAATATCCAAAGTGATCAGCATTTTGTCATAGAAGAGTCACTCATAGCATAGAATCAACTCGATTAATGGATTGAAAAATACCGACTACTTTAAAGTTTTTGTATGCATTTTCTAACTAATAACAGAACCGACTCATAACATAATCAGTTCATAATTATTTATCATAGCTTACTGTTCAGTGCAGTGTGTGATAACACTAAAAAAAATAAAAAGAAAACAAAAAAGCCACTAAAGCCAGTCACTACTACTTTCGTATACTGCTAAACGGAATCATCAGTGACCTTTGAGTCGATGAATGAGAATTTCTAGGTTTGATATGCTTTCGATTTTACACAGATTTGTTGCGAACCCAAATAAAATGAAAAACAAAACAAAATCAAAATTTATTTTTCTGTTGTGTGTTTTTGTTTTTGTCACTCATTTGATATAACAATTTCAAAATGAAGTAGCCAGAGCTAATCGTATAAAAAATCGGTGAAATTATTGAAAGTTTTTGTGGTGTATCAACAATTGTTACTTGGGTTCGCAACAAATCTTTGCAAAAACGATAGAATATGAGGCTTAGAAATTCCCACTTATCGACTCAAAGGTCACTGATGATTCCACTTAGCTGTCATAAAAAAAAAAATATGTTACTTAAAAAAAAAAATATTTTTCTGAATATTTTAACCAATTTTAACCTTTAGACGGTCGGGATTTGAGAGCTTACTTCGCCCTTGAAAAGTGTTTAAATTTGTATCTGGTTTCATGTATCAACTATATACAATATATACAGATATATCGGCTCTCCGGTCCGGTAATGGATAGGACAAATTTTGTAGTATTAAATTTTATGAAACTACTAAAACTCGGTGAAAAGGTAACTCTAGGGGATTTCGGGGTTGCTGATTAAGAATCAGGTGTCTAACCCCAGATTTGTGATCAGCAGCCCGAAAAACGCCCTGGACCTTGTTTATGACAAAAAATTATTTATTTTCCTCTAAGGCCGATATAGCGGTTTTCCGGTCCTCTAAAGATTAAAAACTTTTTTCTCAGCGCGGTTTCTACTGAATACTGATAATTTAGGGGATAAAGCTGATAGAAAGAGAAATTTTGACTGTAACTATATCTATCACTAACGCAAAAACTAAAAATTTTCTGAAAATTTTTAAAATTCAAAAATTTTCTAATTTATGGAAACTATGCATTCGAACCATATAAAATATGTTTCTCTTGTTCTGAACGTCATCTTGAGCCAACTTTTTGAAGTGTGCAATGACGCTCAATGAAATTTGAAAGCTTAGACTTCGACAAAGATTTTCGAACATGACGTGCTACAAAAAGGTCATACAAATTTTGGATACGGGGGTAATCCGTTTGACATATTTTCTGAAAGATGGTTCTGAGCTAATTGAATTTTCTTTCATTGTGTGTAAAAAGTATCCGCAATTGTTAAATAAAGCGAAAAATAAATCATTCATTCACTAAAATTTATTTTGTTCCCTCCAAAGTAGGTCAGTAGTACGACAGCGCTTGCTGCAGGTCTTCCATAAACCTTTCGTAGGGTTACAACCTTCAACTTCTTCAGTGAAATCGGTTTTATTCCTTCTTCCGACACAAAGCACCGTCTTCGAAGCGGCAAACTTAGTTTCAAGAATAGGACAAATTTAGACGGTTCACTGACGTTAGATCAGTAATATTGCTATTTTTTCAACCAGATAATCTTCCTTGTAATACTTACTACACTGAACGGTAAACTAATGATGATAGATGAATGAAAAAAATGAATAAATTATTTTCTGCTCAAGTGAAAACGCAACACCCTTTTTTATATTATTTCGTTTAACAATTTTTATTGATAACAAATATTATGAGATTTCAATCAACTGTGACATGACAGCTGCCAATATTGACCCAAAAACTACACTTTCATTTGTAGGTTTTCTAAATGAAAAAACAGAGTAATAGGAAATTGTGACAATCAATGCCAATCGCTAGGGTTACCATTGTTACTTGACATGCAGTTCAAATAAAACAAAACTATAAAAATAAAAAAAAACGCACTTGAAATAAATGAAAACTAAATTTTATTTAGTGGCACAAAGTTTTGTCAATTGTCAATGTTTTGTTGAATTCTATAGAAAAAATATAAAAATTTAATTTGATTTTACAAGCCCTTTTTTTAGTGGAAAGCACCAAGGTTTTTTTATATGTGAAATTGTTAATGCATTTTGTCGGTTTCACGCATCGTTGATTTTTTTGCATTTTGCGTGTCTTTTTCAATTAATTTTCAAATTTTTTTTTTGTTTTGTTTTTGTTTATTTGGTTTATGATTTTTTGTGGGTTTTATTGGCAGTTTATTGTTAGTTTACTATTCGAGTTTTATTGTCATTTAATTGTTGTTATTCGGAAGTGCTTAAGCGTATGAGTTAATTATTTCACAAGTTATTTTGGAAAATTTCCATTAAAAAAATTGGTATCGTGACTGTTGTTGCTCAAAATGTGACAGTTTTTGGGAAACTACAAAACACAGTAAGACAGGTGTAAGTGATTTTTGTGTTTAATAAAGTTTTTAAGTAGTTTTCTTGGAAGGTTTTTTTTTTGTTCAAATAAAGCAAGGGGAATGACGACTGATTTTGCAAAAGAAAACGATCAAACAAACATGTTTGATTGATTAAGAATTCTAAGTTTTCTAAGGGTTAAAACCGATAAAATGCTTGTTACTTTTATATTGAAAATATATACAAAAATACTATCTAAGGATATATTTTTACCAAATATATATTACTTTTTTTACTATATACTTTACTCAAGACATAGCTTTAAAAACACTGAATAATCTGATATTATTTCTAAGTCTTGTACTAAATTTTTTATAAATTTTCTTATTTTGTAAAAATACGCCATAAAATCCTTTAATCTAAACTTAATCAATATTCACACAACCTAAGAATCAGCGAACAAATACCTTGAAACTAAAAATTCCTTTTTAACCCCTTTTGAAAAACTCATTAATTAAAAGCTTGCATAAATCAATTTGGTGTTATCTCGAAAATCAACATCAGCACAAACTGTTGGCCGCTAACCACGTTGACAATTCGCTAAATAAATTTTGGTTAATTAATACACAAGTAATTCCCACAAGGCGGCTTATGTAGGTAGAAATATTTTTCGAATGACTAATTTTTCGACATTCCAAAACAACAACAATAACAACAGAATTTTATTCAAAACACACCCGTGGGCAATCTGAGGTCTCCTGTGAATACACGACAAAGCTTTCCTTTACTCGTTTCAAAATAAATTAAGTTGTTTGATTTTTTGGTGTTTCTGTGTCCCACTGACTGAGCTGAATGCAACAAGTTGTTGTGTTTTGTGGTAGGGATATTCTTGCACGATGTTCATCAGAGATAAGTAAACTTTATCATTTTAACGATAAAGTAGTTGAGTAAGTCAATGGTATTGGGATATTTTATGTAAAAATTTTGAAAAATTTTATTCCAGGCAAACGTCTTGGTTAAATATAAATTGTAAAATATTAAACAAAATGCATGTGATTATTAAATTAATATTTGTGTTTCTTAATTTTGTTTGAATTATTTTTTTTTTGTATGCGATCAGTAATGGGATTTTGGTTTTGTGGAAATATGTTGAAGCGAAACTTTTAATGTACTTTTTGAAGGACGAAGGTTCCTTTTTTTCTTATTGTCATAGACACCAAAATTTAAAAAAAAAAAAAAAAAATCGTTCATTGTCCCGAATGTACAAAAAATGTCTCGAATATACTAATGTATAATTTTCACAGAGCAAATATACTTAAAAAATACAAATGTATCGAAAATTCCATCACCGTGAGTGATCCTTAGGTTTTTTTTTTAATTTTTTGATAAATGCATTTTTCTTTGTACATTTTTTTTAAATGAGCGTTTAATAATTCAAAATATTTTCAATGCCCTGTTTATAAAGAAATTATATAAATATTCAAGAAAAAAATATACTAAGCTTCATGCCAGGCAATATTAATTCGCTTGCTAACAGGACGCCTTGCCTTAGCCAAAATAGACGTGACGAGACGGTAGCGATTGAACGAACGTTTGCATTCGTTTCGTCTGTTTTGACATTTAACGAACCGAAAAAGCTGTTATGACGAGTAGCAACGTTTTGAAGTTCGGTTCTTACGGAACTCTTACGTCTCGTCAAAATGTTTCGTTCACTTTCGATCAATTACGTAGGTTCATTTTGGCTATCAACATTGGTTTACATACTCTCGAACTTACTCGTTATGTCTCGTCTCGTCTATTTTGGTCTAGGCTTTATAATGCAGGTTTTGATGCACTTGGGGATTTCATGTGAATAAATTGTCTTACAAAAATATGAAACTTTGCATGTGATCACTTAATATTTCTACAGGGTGTTTTTTTAGAGGTATAGAGCTTCGAATTGAAATAAAACACAAGGAAATCGTTTTAATGTCCATCAATTTGGCTTTATTGGAAGGATAATTTTATGCCATTAATGTTTAAATATGATTTCGGGCATGTGGCCGCCGCGGCTGGCTCGAATAAAGCCAATTCTACAGGTCCAATTTTGAACCACTTTTTCGAGCATATGGGGCCGTATGTCGGCAATAACGCCACGAATGTTGGCTTCCAAGTCCCCTAACGTTTCTGGTTTGTTGGCGTAGACGAGCGACTTCACATATCCCCAAAGAAAATAATCCAATGGTGTCAAATCACACGATCTTGGTGGCCAATTGACAGGTCCATTCCGCGAAATTATGCGCTCATCGAATGTTTCCTTCAATAAATTGATTGTGACGTGCGCTGTGTGGCATGTAGCGCCGTCTTGTTGGAACCACAACTCATCCACATTCATGCCATCCAATTAGGGAACAAAATAGTCGGTTATCATGGCTCTATACCGGTCTCCATTAACGGTAACTGACTCTCCAGCATTATTTCGGAAGAAGTATGGCCCAATGACTCCACCAGCCCATAGAGCACACCAAACAGTCAGTTTTTGTGGATGTAATGGCGTCTCAAGGGTCTCATGTGGATTCTCTTCACTCCAAATGCGGCAATTTTGCTTGTTGACGTAGCCATTCAACCAAAAATGAGCCTCATCACTGAACAAAATTTTGCGATGAAAATCAGCATCGAGTTCAATCTCATTTTCGGCCCATACACCAAAATCACGACGCATTGCATGGTCTCGCGGCTTTAATTCTTGCACAAGCTGGATCTTGTAAGGTCGCAAGCCAAGATCTTTGCGCAAAATCTTCCATAAAGTTGATGGACAAAGCTCCAATCGATTCATTCGGTTCCTTTTCAACATTTTGCTCTACAGCGGCAATTGTTTCTTCGGTGCGCACTGTTCGACGTCTCTGCGGATGCGTATTATCACATAGAGTAAACGTAGTGCGAAAACGACCCATGGTTAACCGAATTAATTGCTCTGATGGACGATTATGTCGACCATAAAATGGACGGAGCTTGCGGTAAACTTCGCGAAATAAATTTGCACGATTTGCAAGCGTTGTTCTTTTGTCAACCTGTTCATGATGAAATGGCAAACCAAACTGAACATAAATGACATTAGAGTTGCCAGATTTGACCATAAAATGCCAGTTTTATCTCTATTCGAAAAACAAACCTCTAAAAAAAACACCCAGTATGTAAAATTTGTCTTCCATTTTTATTATAAAATTATAAAAAAATATATCAATCATTTTCGCAATTTATTTTTTAATAAACTTTATATCTGATTCATAGCTTCAGGCCGACTAGCTAAGAAGCCTAATAGCTGTAGTAGCTAAATTAAACTAATATGTTTATTAAATATATCGTTGCTACAAAATTTATACTTTTTTATGAAAAATTTAAAGTTTTAATTTTTGATTTTTCAATTTTTTAAACATCCATTCTAGCTCAATGCATATACCCATAGAGTGATAAGTGCTTCAAATGGCTTAAAACACAGACAGATGATTTATAGCGATAAACAGAAAATTTAATTTGAACCAAATCCACTTTGCTATTTACCGAGATATTTTTCCCTTAATATTGTTAAATATGAACAATTTGGCTATAATACGAAAACTACCATTTGTTAATAATTTGATAAAATATTCTTGAATGTTTTTATGTCCCGTAATTCTCTTTGAGTTCTTCTGCCTTCAACTATCCTTGAAATTTAGTTTGAAGACGTTTCAGAAAAAAATGGGTTCGAGGCAGGTTCGAGCACTTCTTATTATATTGTGGTAAAAAGTTTAATTTTCTCTGAACGTACTTCATTTGTCCTTTGGTTATCAGTGTACCCAACTAAAACTTAAATTTTTGGAAATATATGTCTCGGCAACTCCTTCGTTTGCGCGTTGAAAAGGAATTTTTTTGTAATTTTAAGAGATCTAAGAAGTCAAAATATGTTATTTTCGAAAGACCCTATTCACGAATTTGAGGACCATTATATTTTGAACGTATAGTGGTGAGCATACCATATAGCAATTTCATAAAATTTTCACAAATCATTAATGGTAAAAAGTAAATTTTTTTTTGTTGGGAGTAAGTTTTTTTTTCTGGAGTCAGATCTATTTAAAAAAATTAAAAACCTAGATGACCTCGAATTCCCAGCTATTTCAGAAGTTTTTGTATTCCACCCAGACCAATTACCAAGTTAGACTGTTCCGATTTGTGAAATTTCACATGAATATCGGTTTCTGCAAATGACTGCAAATTCGATTAAATAATTTACAATTAATTAATAAGTTTCTAAGTCAGATATATTTAAATAAATCTTATAACTAGTAATCTGTACTGCTTCATGCGACAACATGTTTTGACATTTTTTTTTCGTTGTATCGAAAATATCATTTTAGGCACATTTCCACCAAGGTGGCCACAAATGCAGAAAAAGTTTCAGCCATAAATAGATTTCAAAATCGGTGATAGTCATGCTAAAAATCTTTTATGGTTTGAACATTTTTAAAATATTGTCGCTACACATCGTTCGACAAACAAGCAGTATCGATACTTACTATTAGTTATCGCAACGCCTTTTCGCCTTTCATGACAACATTTTTATTTCAAAAGCGACTGATACGATATCTCTATAAGCTGATAAATACTACTAACTACCTACCATTCTGAAAGGTTTTTTTATTGCTGCTGTCGGTGATAAATGCAACACCATCGTCGCGACAACAGACACACAAATCAACAGCACTTAAATTAAAAGAAATGTAGCTCCAAGATATACGAAAAAAAAAAAAACAATTTCACTAAAAAATAACCTGTATTTTAATCGCATAAAAATCTGTTTTCCTCCCATGTTACTGATAAATGATTTATCATACCAGTATCCTTTTTTTTAGTCGTTCACTCCTATTTGGTTTATGATGGACGCAGATACAAATTGTTACTTTGTGGTTGAGTTGCTGCGTAGACGTTATGATAACTTTTAAATGTTGTGCTATTTTGAGCAAGTTATTGTCGTATGTAGACCCAATTTAGTAGGTAGTTATCTTGAAAGTGTCAGATCATTAGCAAAGATTAGATTGCAATTTTTAAAAGCAAAAAGTACTATAATATTGATGACTTAATTAGCATAATACCATATCAATATATCCAGTGCAAGTATATTTAATAGTGTGGTAACATTTTTACTTACATAGTTACAGAAAAAGTGTTGTGTAAATTCTTAGAATATCATATTTTGTTGCCACTTACTTTCTAAGGCTTTGCTTCCTGTCATCATCACTTGCCGGCCTAATTATTTGCTAATTATTGCATTTAATTTAGCCAACGCATTCACAGGCACTTAATATACCACAGCTGAGCGTGTTGCCTCGTTTGCATCTTTGGCAAACTGCATGCGCTTTTAACTGTTGCGTGTGCAGTCGCTGTTCAATTGTTGCTCCACACGCATTCACGCATGCGCGTTAGTCGTAGTCTCTGCTTTAACTCGCAGTACCCATAATAAAGCAATTTCCTACCTACACGTCACTGACGTACAACTGTAAAGAGTAAAATTGTTGCATGATGCACGCGGAGATAATATTTATCCTGCTTTTATGCACAAGCTGGTGTAGTAGCAATTGCTTTTATCGCATAAATGCATTTGTAGCTCATCAATTAAATTATATGCTGCAATAAAAACTTAGCAACTTGAATTTTTTATTATGTTGCAATTCACAATGGTGAAGGCAATAGCCATTTGCAACATTTGTAGCATCTTTGGCGCCCGCATGTCTGTCTCGTGGTCGGCGCGTTGAGTTAATAATTTTTAACTTTATTTTTTTCACCACTTTAATCTAAATTGCACCATGTTGGTCACGTTAAGTAAATTTACCAGTTTTTTCTCTCTAAAATTTTTCACATTAACATTTATAGGTCTTGAGTTGTAACTTTTATGTTAGCAACATGTTGTTGCATAGTTGCCATAAATTGCATTGCTTATGTGTTGTGGCATGTACAATAAAAGTCTTGTATACTCTACGACTTAATGAGAGAACTTCATCTAAAAATTAAATGGCAAAAATGAATTAAAAATTATGTTGATAAGTATGACTAAATTCAGTTGATACTAAAACTTAATAATACTTTTTAAAAATCGTTTCAAATAAGGCCATATCT
Source organism: Tricholauxania praeusta (assembly GCA_949775025.1). Classification (NCBI taxonomy): domain Eukaryota; kingdom Metazoa; phylum Arthropoda; class Insecta; order Diptera; family Lauxaniidae; genus Tricholauxania; species Tricholauxania praeusta. The sequence continues at coordinate 159,721,075 of OX459029.1, forward strand.
TTTGAAAGTATATCATTTCAATTATATAACTTTATTAATTACACAGTCCAACAAAGTACTTAAAAGGAGTAACATTATTAAAGTCCTGAAAGAAGAAAATGATGGTTACCTTTCTGGGCGTCTAAATTTATAATCCAACACGTCCTAGTTTCTTTTAGCTGCTTTTTAGAGTGGTCATGTGCAAATTTTCTATTGTCTAATTGTCTATGCCTAAGAAAAGTTATTCTTATAAATGAAGGGAAATTTTCTTATTACTATTTCTCTACCAACATCTCCTTAACGATTTTTTTTCGAGATTTTTATTAAACTTTTGCAAAGACGTAAAGTATTGAGAAAAACGCTATGGCGTGTTTGAAAAAATATTCCTTATCAATACAATAAGAAATGTTCTAATCGCCAAAGCTACCGACGAACCATTACTTTTTAGAAAAATTAGAACCTTTTTATGTATCTAAATTCGTCTCGTTTCGTTTCTAATTTGCAAGCCTAAAAATATGCAGTACAATTTTTATGTTTGTAATTAATTATTCATTAACTCCGCAGTAGTCTTGTTTTTTATTAATCGATAGAGAATAATTTTCTCGAAAACTGTGTTAGAAACGTTTTATTGTCAGCGCAGCATTTTTTACAGCGTTCAATTCAATTTAGCATTCACAGTTTCAATTAAAATATTTGTTTTAACAACATTCTTTAATAAAATGAAACTATGTATAGGAAAGCAAAAACTAAATCGCAAACTAACCAAGTAAAACTATAGTTGATATGTATACATAGCGAGTTGCTTAAACAGTAGTGCTACCCAGCAGATTTGTTTTTTATCAAGTGTGCATTTTGAAATAGAAAAAAGGAGAGCTATTTCGCGGAAAAACAATTATTTAAAATGTCAGAAGCAGTTTAAAATAAAAACAAAGTAGATTGAAAAACAACGAGTACTCGTACAAACAGCGAGTAAGAAACTAGGCAACTGGGTCATTTTATTCGTTAATGTTTTTTTTATTTTATAATGGCCTCTAACTTTGAAATATATCCTTTAATTCGGGTTTTCCATCTTTTTCTCAAAAAAGACGAGCTCCCCAATACTTAAAAAACAGCTTATGAGTCCTTAGAGTATCTGCCAAACTATGTCAATACCAGATTTTACCCATATTTTCATAAAACTAAAAATTCCCTGATAAACGCTTAAAGTGCGATACATAAGTAGTTGATATACAGCTGTTGACAACTAATTGGAAACGACATCATTCGTTGTGTTGCCTGTTAGCTGTTGGTTAAATGGAAGTATGCCCCTTTTGGACGTCTCAAATATCTTCTACCATCAGGGTCAAGGCGGTTGATCGTCGTTTCGTCGCTCCAGACCACATACTTCAATTTAATGGACGAAAAACCGGCATGCGTCTAAATGAATTGCATACGGCTTTTCCTCTGCTTAACTGTCACGAATGGATCCTTGCGTGAAATTCATCCATGGAGTCCAGCCTCAATCAATTGTCGAGCGACAGTTCGTTTAGATATTTGTGCATCGTATTGATCAATTATTTCGCGTTGGATGTCTGCAGCAGTCTTACGAGGATCCAATTTTGCCTTGGGCACAATCTGGCGATCCTTGTACCCAGAAGTCTTACGAGGTCCCTTTTTGCTAGGAACATTTTTTGCTGTGTCATACTTTTTGAAATGCTCAAGAGCATTAAATACTATCTGTTTAGAGAAATCTAGCTGAGATGCCATCACCTGAAAGCTCATGGCTGTCTTTCGAAGCTCAACAAATGACTTACGCATGTCCGCTGTACAACTTTTGGCCACCACCCATGATTAAGGATATGCTAATAAGCAAATTTGGCTAAAAAGTGTTCATACAAGCAATGACAATATCACAATATCGTTTTTGGAACTTTTTGTCAAGGTTTTCTTATGTCTTTTGCAAATTATTTTTTTGTTTCTAATTAGTTGACTCAGTGGTATGAGCAGAAAATCTCTTATAAAACTATTTTATGCTTCAATTATATTCTTTTTTTTAAGTTTATATGTCCCACATTTATATTATGTATAAATTTTCTGGTACACATTGAAAAACAAATGAGAAAAACTACCAATAACACAACGAAAGATTTCGTTTCCAATTAGTTGTCAACAGCTGTATAGAATAAATTCACTATTTGGCAAATGAAGCGCCAAAAATTGTTTAGTTTTACCTACTAAAATTTCGAAAACTGCCTGAATGATTGTTGGAAGAGAGATATCAGCATAGGTAACTGCTTTGACTTTGCGATAGTTAAAAGTTAATCTCTATTATATTCTTTACCTCCCCATGAAGCGTAAAGTCGATACAAAACTCTTTCACCATGCGAAATTCGTAGAAAATAATTTCTATGGTCTCTAACATTTCCCCGATAAGTACACGTAGTACTTTCACTTCTATTGTCATATAATATTTCACAGCAGACACAGTTGAGATTACCTGCCCTATTTGAAAGCTTCTGGTTAATATTTTTCTTACTTCTGGCAAGGCGATCATCAATTTATTTTTTCAATAATGCTGTCTAAAGTAGATGGCTTAACTTTGCTTATAGCTCCTCCTAGCAAGAGGAAGGAAGCTAGTTCTCTTGTTGTCAAGTGCTGATGCCATCATTTAAGGCTGTTCCATCACACTTAACTTTCTGCATTGCGTGCTCTACATATCCGACATACATAAAAACTATCAAAAATGTTTTTGACATGATGTGCCTCCGGTCTTTTAAAAACGTAGAAAAACTTTTGTTAAGGCTGTTGTCTCCCCATGGCTTCTTTTTTCCTGCTTTGTGAGAAATTATACAAATCCTTAGACTTAGTGTTGTCTTAAGTTATATCCATAAATGCCAAAATATTCGTTGTACACTTGAATAATTTTAGCGATCCTAATTAACTTTTACTTTAAGTGTTTAAAAAAAATCTTAAAAGAAATTAAGAACTCAAACAAGACCCGTGATTAATTTACATTTTGTTCGCCTTAAATCGTATGCGAACAAAAGATATATCCTAGTGATTGTAAATGCTATTGTTGCCGTTGTCGTTTTACGTTTTAGTCGCCGCAGGATATGTCAAATAAATCATTTAATATTCTTCACTTGCACCTGTTACCATAAATTTTTAACTTTCTTACGCGGTAAATAACTTTTTCTTTATTTCTAATTTGTAGCAAGTTCGCTTTTTAGTCCTTTGTTGTTTTTGTTATCCTTTTTACGATAGCAGGAAAAAGCAATTTTTTAATTAAACAATTCAAGTAAAAGTTAAATATATAAATAGGAAGAAAACATGGAAAGAAATAAAACAGCAAAACAAATCTAAAACTTTAGCAGCCAACCACAAAATGTCAGGCTAAGACAAACAAGCTGGGTTCACAGACAAAAACTCAGACAAACAAACAGTCAGACGGGAATTTTCTTAAGAATTTTATGCAAAAGTATGCAAAACGGCAAAAGCATAATGTCAAATTTATTGTAAAAATAAAGGCACTGGCAAGTACTTGAAATCTTTAATTTAAAAATGAATTTACTCAAAATTATGGCGCTGTTATAAAAGACTTAGACAGCGAACTTGGAAAAATTTAAATTTAATTTAAGCTTTAATTTTTAACATTCGTAATTCTATTAAAGCAAAATTTTTGATAATATTTTATTCAAAGTGACGTGTTTTATTTTAAAGGGTTTTTAAACTTTACAGCATCATTTTTGCTATCACACCCTCATATAGCATTTGGGAAAAACTAAAACTCATCATTTTAATATTAGTGTATATTAAAATAGCAATATCTGTCTTACATTACTTCAAAGCGTACAAAAATATTTTCTATTTTTTTAAAAAAAGGTGTGTCTTGTTTTGTGTTAAACAATAAATCTTAAAACTGTCGAATCATTTGAAAATCATTTGTCATTTTACATATTGCAAGCAACATTGGAGAACATGATAAAAATAACAAAATACTCAAAGAACCCCTGTGAATAAATAATCTCATCGATATGCAAGAAAAAGTAAAAAAAATGAATAAATATAATAAAATTGAAAAAAAAATAAGAAAAGTCAATGTAGAAAAAATATGAAAAAATTCTAAAGCGAAATCTTTTTCCACACGGCCAAGCAATAAAACATTTTATAATAAAGTAGAAGAAGAAAACCCTTTTTATTATGACCTACCTGTTTACCAACAAACGAAAAATAGGCAAGAAAATATTGAACATCCCCCTTTGAAATTAAAAAAGTTTTGAGGCAACTTGTAACAAAAATTATGAGACTTTAATATACGAGAGAAAAAAAATGAATATAACTTTAACACAAATATTTCATTAAACTCTTTTATGTAGGATATTTATTGACATACCGAAAAAAAAATAAAATGGTGAAGCTTCATCGATTGTTTGAAATCGATACACTCGCTTTATTTTAAATTGTAGCTGAAGGTGTTAGATGGGTGAAGGCCCTGGGCTAAACATTTTATGTTGACTTCCCCAACTAAAAAGATATTATTTGTAAAAAATTTCCACATCGCACAGTACTTTGAGACCTTACAAAATTTGCTCAAAAATACAAGGAGTAGCCTGATCCTTATGAAATTTCACATAGCTATAAATATTGGGTCCCAGATTCCAAAACTGCAGAAAATTTAAATTGACATTTTAGAATCGCCGGTTATATTCTTTAAAAGTTTCTATAATTTACCAGCCAAACTAGTTTTTGGGATAAGCTAGTTTTTTCTAGGATAAACTAGTTTTTTCTAGGATAAACTAGTTTTTCCTAAGATAAACTGTTTTTTCCTAGGCCAAACTAGTTCATCCAAAGCATGTTAATGATATAATTAGAGGTCAGCTAATCCAATACTCCTCTTTTCTCCATTTTCAATATAATAACGCATCTCTAAGTATCATAAAAACAAACTCACTAAATCTTTAGCCTAAACCAAAATAGACGAGACGAGACGTAACGAGTAAGTTCGAGTGTATGTAAACCAATGTTGATAGCCAAAATGAACCAACGTAATTGATCGAAAGTGAACGAAACATTTTGACGAGACGAGTTGTTCCGTAAGAACCGAACTTCAGAACGTTGCTACTCGTCATAACAGCTTTTTCGTTCCGTTGGCTAGCGTAACATTTTGGGTTAAATGTCAAAACAGACGAAACGAGTGCAAACGTTCGTTCAATTGCTACCGTCTCGTCACGTCTATTTTGGTTAAGTCTTTTCTCTCAAAAGTGAAGTAAAGCAGCAACCAAAAGAGTGCGAACAAATAAGAAAGAAGCTATCAAAGAACATAAAAACAAAATTGTTGCCTGTCGTGTTTGTTGGTGTCTGATAAAATTGTTATCGACATGAGAGGCACACAAAGGCAAACCTCGAATTGACAGCGTCGACGGTCTGTCCCAATGTCGTTGCTATCCCACTATCCGCTCTAGCTAACACGGTCATTGGGTTCGCATTGTTGAGTTCATTATTAATGAATGCTATGCTATGTGAAATACTTCGATTTTTGATATTGGCCACACAAAACAGAGAGCAATGAAAAGGGTTCAACTTATTCGATTGTCACTACTGTCCGTCCATTTCGATAGTCTGTCCCAATGTCCTTTTAGGGAACCCAACACACACTCAACAAAATGTGACATGTGTGTGTTTCTTTGTGTAACTTTAAGAAAGTAAGCGGTTGATTTGTGTGTCGGTGAGCGAGCGGAAAATGAATGAACACGCGTCGACATTTAACCCTTTGTCACTTTCTTTGACAGTTCAATAATGTGTCATTTGTTGTTGTTACGTACTCTTGGTGATATTACAGGGCTTTTTTTTTTCTTTTCATTTCATTTTGTTCGCTGTCGTTAATGGAAAAATTGTTATCAATGAATGTCACGTTAAGTTCGTATTATTCGCTTGAATTATTTTTAGTTTATCTTTGGTTTGCACCTTTTTTGCTTTCTTTGTTGGTGCTCTTTGGTGTTTAGTTTTTGAAGAGTGCAAAAGTTTTGGATGAAATTTGCGTGGGTTATCAATGTGAAATTTAATATCAAGCGAAATTTTTAATGAAAATTCAAGATTACCTTAAATGACAAAAATTTTCCGACAGTTGACAATGGACAGCTGTCAGTTGACAATGAAAAATTGTCAGTTGATCGTGAAAGATTGTCAGTTGATAGAGGAAGATTGTACATTGATAAAAAAGATAAACAGCTCGTGGTTGTAAGTTGACAACGAAGAATTGCCAGTTTTAGTTGACAACAGAGGCTTGTCCTTTGAAAATTGACGATTGCCAGTTGTGGTTTGTGACTATAAATTGACCACGATATATTGTCAGTTGACCAGTCAGTTGGTCCATTTTTAATGAAAGATCTTTAGTTGACAATGGATAATTGTCAGTTGACAATGGCAAATTGTCATTTGATAATGTACGATTGGCAGTGAAAATGAGAAATTTGACAGTTGATAATAGTTGATCGTCTTTTAACCATGAAAAATAGTCATTTTGACAATTATATATTGTCATTTTGACAATGGAACATTTTCAGTGGACAACGAAGCAGTGTCAGTTGACAATGAAGGATTGTCAGTTGACAAACGACAACTTTTAATTGAAGAATATCTGGTGTATTTCTTTTTTAACTAAATAAAATCGAATGCCTTACTCCAAGGTGCTGATGCTGCGTTTCAAATCAAGTCTTCTCTTACCAATCTGTAAAGTCATGGTGGTAACTACTTATCTTATTTTATATTTAAGTACCTGTCTGGCAAATTGGCGCATGAATTTTTCAGAATTTTATTAAAAAAAAAAAAAATCAAGATAAATCCGCAGTTAAAGTTGCGCAGAAGCTGCAACAACGCGCCTGACAAAGATTTATGCGATGTTGCATTAACTATGAACTGGTATTGTTGTTGTTGTTTTTATTGCACATAAACTCAATTGGCAATTAATTGTAGGATATGTTAAGGAAACTGGTTTTCGAAGTTTGAAAACAAAAAAATTATCCATTGCCTATCACACACTCTCGCAAACATGAAACACCTTTTTGCCTGGAAGCAGACTGTCGATTAAAATAAAAGTGGCAGCAGTGTGGTGGGTCCATTGAAAGTGGACACCAGCAAATGACGCGTGTATAGCAATCGTTTTCGACTTAATTTGATGACTCAATCAAAATGAATTTTCGCAGTTAAGTCTTTAAAGATTGTGCAGGGAAAGAGCTATGTGTGGACTTTAGTTTGGTATTAGGATACATTATCTGTGACATTAATTATGGCAATTTCTTGCGATGAGCTGCTTATATATGACAAGTTTGCTTTTGAGTTGAGTGTTAATAAATAAGTTATAATGATTTGAAATTGCACGATGCATAATAAATAAGAATTCAATGTGTTAGTTTTAGCTCTAGATCGATTATATTTAACTTTCTACAGTTCGCGATTTCAGTTAATTTGATTTCTTTACTTTGATTCTTATCACTGACATATTGGTAAATACTATACGATAGTTTAGTATTTACTCATAGATAAATATTCTGTCGTTCAAATACAACAATAAATTTATGTTTTATAATCTCATTTTTTTCTTATCAAGAATCAATTTTCATTAATTAGTTTTTTATCAAAAAATCAGAGCCTCTCCTCGCTTTTATTTATATGTTGTAACTTTGTTTTTAAATTAGCACTTAAAATTTATACACCTAAAGTATAGTTAAATAAAGTTTTTCTATAAATTAAAAAATATTAGGCTCCTAGGTAAAAGCTTAGCTTTCAAGCAAAATATCTTCGGCTTAGTTTTAAATTATCGAAAATAATATCAATATTTACTTCTCAGTTCACTTTCATTCTTAAAACAAACACAGTTCATTGACACACGAAACACTAGTTTAGGTCTCTTATATTTGCTTTTTTGTTGTTTAGATGAATTGATAAAATTATATAAAGTCTACGCCAACATATAAACAGGTTTCTTTGATTCAAATGCACTCAACTTTAATTATTTAGCACATATGTCAATGCACTATTCAAGGTTACCTAAATTTGTTTTACATTTGTGAGAATAATTTTTTCATATTTCTGACTTAAACTCTTTATATTACTTTATTAGTAATTAAGATTATATCAAATAATTACTTCTTCAACTAACTGGTTTTAACAATTTGTATCGTTGAAAAATAAAAAGTTGTTCTACGCGCAATTTTTTGAATATCCTCTGAGTAATTTTCTTGATATTTTTTTGAGAGAGCTCAAATCTTGTCAAAAGCGAACAATTTTTTTTTTTAAATTAAAGTTGACAAATATGTCAAAATTTAGTTATAGCCCAAAATTCGAAATAATGTTCGTATTTTGTTATCTATTATATAAAATTCATTTTTTGTCTGTCTGTCTGTATGTCCTTTATGGACGCGAAAACTATCCAGCCGATCTTGATGAAATTTTTACAGTTTGTTAGTATCAATCAGGCGGGTGTCATGGGCCATAAAACTTTTATTTAGGGTGCATATTTAGGGTGGCCCTCATACACAAATATTTTAAAAATAGCGATTTCTCAAAGACAGGCAAATCGATTCTCTTGAAATTTACACAGTATGGCTTTTATGTTAAAGGGCACATATTGGATGGTAAAAATTTTATTTAGGGTGCATAATTAGGGTGGCCCTCATGCAAATATATTTTTAAATATCATTTTCACGCAGACAAATAAATTATCTTATGTTAAGAAGCATAGCTTAGGACACAAAACTTTTATTTAAGGTGGCCCTCACACAAAAATATTTTTATATATCATTTTCTCGAAGACCGCTTAATCGATTCTCATAGAATTTACACCACGTGGTTTTTATATTAAGAGGCACTGCTAAGGTTGTAAAAATTTTATTTTTGGTACATACTAAGTGTGGTCCTCATACAAAAGTATTTTTAAAATAGAATTTTCACGCAGACTGCACATCGAAAATACACCACGGTTGAGGTGAAGCGATGCGCACAGGGTAATGCTAGTTTAATATAAAGACAAAAAAAAAATATTATTTTAAATATTTTTTTTGGTTCAAAAATGTCTAGAGAGCGCAAAACTGGTCAGAAATAAACCATTTTTTTTTTTTTAATTAAAGCCAATCAAAATGTCAACAAATCGTCGGATCCCGAGTATTAAAAAAGAAATTTTATTTAAAGTTAAAAGCCAAAAATAAAATTGTTTCAAATATTTTTCGGTTCGAACTTCTGATCTGAGAAAGACTCCACTTTTGTAAAACAAGTTTGTAGATATAATGAAAAGACCAAAATGCTATTTTTTTAACTTAATTCTAGTTAGGAGCACAGCCTGTTAGAACTATTTAAACAATTTAGTTTTTACTATTTTTCATTTGCTAACAATAGCGGTATTCACGATCTGTAGCATTTGGTCTTGTATTGTGTATATATTTTTGATAAATTTGATATTTGTAGTAAATTTGATATCTTAAAAAAAAAAAAAACACTTGCTTTTTTCAAATACTCGAAATATCAAAAATACAATGACAAAATCCTTCTGTAACTTTTGTACAGTTATTGTGCAAAAATTTTGGAAATTATTTAGCAAAATAAAGAAAAATTCTTACGTCAAAACAAACAATAAAACATTTTAGAGCGCTCACAATCTGCAGCAAAAATTGTAAACATTTACAAAAAATACTAAAAATACTACAGATCGTGAATAGCGCTAATAATTAATATATAATAAAAAGAATAAAATAATAAAAAGTATATAATAAAAAGAAACTGATATTGATCCGATCAATGCAACTGGAGACATTAGGATTTAAGTATGAGAAGAATGGAGAAAATCCAGCAAATTATCGAAAATATTTGAAAAAAAAAAATGTTCAGTGAAATCCTAATTTATGTCAACTAAATTTATTGAAAGATGCAGTAAAAATTGTTTATCGCATTTTGAAGAATCTATTTTCTTGAAATTCGTGCGGTTTGTAAAAGAATGACCGATATTGTAAAGTACTGACAAAGACACTTAAATCGATATTCCCTATAATTTACATTGAAAGTTTAATTTGAACCTAAGTCAAATTTTGATTGTATATGAAAATTACATAAGAGACCAACGGCTTATCTTAAGTGGGCAGCATTGAAGCTATAAACTTCTCCAAAAGATGGTAAATGCTAAAAATTATTGTAAGTAGTATGAGGGAATGAAAAAAAGAGGACCGTAAAGAGTTTACGTTGAAGTCCATAGTGTCCTAAAATAATTCTTTATATGCAACCTATTGTTCTGAACTTAGAAAAAAAAAGGTTCGACGTTATAGCGCAGAAAATGCATAAAAAGTTTTAGTGAAATTAGTGAAATGAATAGCTCGAATTACCAGTATTAATTTGTTTTTGCTGAAATGCTGCAACAAAAGCGCTAATATCAAATTAGTAACGCTACAACAGAATGCACATCTGAATATCAATCGAAAATGTTACATCAGTGCTAATGAAATTATCATAAGTTCACAGGGTGCTCCAATTTTAACATATAACGTATAAAATTCTTTCTAGTGGTAATATGACCTATGAAATCAAGTCACCCTGAATTGAGTAACGATTCTTCTGTGATTTTTTTTTTCGAGTTATTCCACCCTTTTCAAGTTTTTTCAACGTATTCTATATTTTTCAACCTCTTTAACATATATTTTAATCCTTCAACATTTCGATTATTCCAATTTTTCAACATTTTTCGACTTTTTTAAAATCATTAAATGTTAACATGGTTCAACCTTATCAACATTTTCGGCGAACTTGTATCCATTCAGGGGACGTCCATAAACTACGTTAGTAAAATTTGGAGGGAAGGGCGTCTGGAAGAGATTATACATTAAAAGATTAAAGATTACATTTAAAAATTATAAGGAAAGCCTCATGGAAGGGAAGGGGGTTCAGTCAGAGCTCACAAAAGATCACCAAAGAGAGGGTCGAAATTTTCAAAAAAACCTCACGTAATTAATGAGCGGCCCCTCACCTACTTTTTTTCTCCTTACTGACTAAACTGTAAATACATAAACCAATGCAAAGAAATATTTAATTTTATTAATATAGGGAAACTCATGCGCTACCCTGTATTTTACTGAATATACAATTGAGTTTTAGTAGCACATCTGTCTTAATTGTTAATTTGAAACCCATGTCTTAAAAAATACAAATAAAATACTGGTAGCCTAACCTGTCAATTTAATGATTTTAAACGTAATTACAGAATTGGCAAGTTTTTCTGTTTTTCTTTATTTTTACTAATGAATTGCACAGTAGCGGGGCTTAAAAAGTATTTAATTAAAATAATATTCATTAAAGTAGTTCATACGAAAAATATAAAGGAAAATAATACAGACATTTTTTTTCAAATAAGCTTGCTCTTTAAAAAAAAATATTCCTTTTACAAAGTTAGAAGTTGTTTCAATAAATATAAAAAAATATTTATATAAATTAAACTCAAATAGCCAAACGTTGCATTTGTTAAATTTTCGTATCAACAAATCAATTAAATCTGGAAAAATACCATTAATTCTAAAGCCAGTTATTACATACTTAAAAAACAATGTCCATATAGTTATATGTAGTACCCCTTAGTAAAAATCTCTAACCCGCTACTGAATCGAATACAAAAATTCGTGCACGTATTGAAATTTACTGCTATTGCCAAAGAAGTTAACTTGCATGTTGCAACAAAACTTGTTATTTAAACCCAAGCAAACATTTCGATCACTTTATGAAATTTTTAGGAATAACTTTTCTAAGCCAAATTCTTTTTTCGAATACATAAAGAGGCATCTTACTGCTCTTTTATGAATCATATATATGAGCATTTTATGAATCTTACTTTGAAATAAATAAAAAATAAGTAATGTATTTTTCTGCTGTAAAAATCAAAACTTTTGAAAGAATAGAAATATTTTAGTAAGATTTTGCCATTGACAAAAAATTTCTATAGCTCTTACGACGTCAAATTTTATTTGAATACGAAATGTGTTGTTGAAGTATTATATTGCAAGAAAAAAAAACAAAATTTTTCTATGTAAATAATTTGAACAAAAAAATTCAGATTAAGAATCGCGAATGATTCGAATCACTCCAGTCTATGGATTACAAAATCATCTTTCATTCTGCAATGAAAAAGAAAAACAAAAAAGTTGCCGTGTGTGAATTAACCCCCAGCTCCAGCTGTTACAAAGCTTAGAGAATTTTTTTTTAAAACTCAACTCAAAATCTTTAAATGGCTCAGATTACTGGCTACAATGTTTATTCAAAACTTTGATTCATATAAGAAACTTTAAAGTACTATATTTATAAAAGCTAAGAATATTTTCAGCAGCATTTTTTTTTTTGAGTGGTCACTTACAATCATTACTGGTGTGAGATATTTTTCAGTTTCACATTTCGTAACGCACAGTAAAATGTTTATTGGGATATTATAAACAAAAACAAAAATTAAAAAAAAAAAAACATAAACAAAAAGTAATCGCTTGCAATTGCAATTAAATCGACTGGCAGCAACAGTTGAACGTTGGAATGTTTGGATCATCGCACAACAGTAGCAAGCCGGTTGTTATATTTCTGAAAAAAAGCAACAACAAAATGACATCGCAGCGCAATACTAAAACGGTTTGCGATTTTCATTCAATTTTGATTAAAAAAAAATAAATAAAAATTATGAAGATAAACGCACGGACCAGTAGTTGAACGATCAAGTGAACAGTGCAGCAGCAGCTGTCAAACGGCAAAGATTGGTTGCAGTGGAAATTCATTGGAAAATTTATTATTTGAATTTTTTACATAAAGTGTCAAATAATTTAAAAATATTTTTAGCTTAAAATCATAATTTACATGAAAGTTGTCAACAAAGAAATCAAAAAATGTCCACAAATTTTAAAATCAATGGAGTTAACTATTCGGGTAAGTCAAAGTTTGTGCAAAAAAAAAGTAGAACTGCGGAATTTTTTTTTTTGTTTTATTTTTTTGTGATACAAAAAAGCTGTACATATGGTGAAATTAAAAAAAATCGAAAACAAATCGTCAAGGATATGTGACTGATAAATGAATTAAAAAGTGGCAAGAAGAAAAGAAATTATGTAAAAAGTAAAATGTTCAAATTTCAAACAAAATCCGTGTTTATATCCTTTTCAAACTGGCTACGATTTTTTTCATTCCATCTTTATATAAAAAATAATTGAAAATTTGATCGGTGTGAAATTTGTTTGCATTAAAAAAAAATTATGTGTCTTAATAAAAATTTTTCAAAAAAAATATAATATGGAAAGTAGTTCAACCGCTTTTGATGTAAAAGCGGCATTTATTACTTTTGTAAGACTTAACTGTTAAAATATTTCTGAAATCAACTTATTAACTATATGCGGACGCAAAACTCTTACGGGATTTGTTATGGTACGCTAGTAATTTCCTATAACCGGCATTTTGTTTTTAAACGAACTTTTCGTAAAATATATCAAAAACGATATTGCTCTTTTTTTTAAATCTCAATAATTTAACTAACATATGTAATTTTAACTGTGTGTATTTACTGGACATGTTATAAAAAAACTCATGTTCTAGAATTCTTCGGAAACGCTTAAAATTCGAAAACTTGTTCATATTCGAGTATATCCTTATCAAAAAAAATTGGGTTGCTACCAGAGCTGCAAATATTTCATTTTCGGAATTTGAGTAAAAAAATTACACTGTTTTCTTATATGTTTTTTTTATTCTATTTTCCTGATGTACACATGAAGAAGTAACGATAAAAACTCTACCGCTATTTTTTAAGACTATATATGTACTTATAAGGAAGAAATCCACGATCTCTGCGCAAGTAAAGCTTTGATATACATATCTTGTCTAACAGCTCCAATCCTTTGCTTTCACCTTTAAAAATTTTTTAAAGTATATGATAAACAATTACAGTGGAACCTCTTTAAGTCGAACTTCGATAAGTCGAAAACCTCCCAAACTCGAAAAAAATGTTGTGTTCTCTTCCCTTCAAGCCCCGAAACCTCCATTGCTCGCAATCTGACCCCTCTATAAGTCGAAATATTTAGTGAGTCCTTACAAGTAAAATCAGTACATATTTTCCCTCAATAGCTCGAAAAAATAAATTTGTCCTCTGCATCTCGAACATAGCAATGTTTGATTTTACAACCTCGAAGAAAAATACCGACTTTAAGAATGTGCCGACAATGTACATCATTGTTTCTTAGAAATAAATGTAAAAGCCTTCTTATACAATGAACGAATTCTATGAAATGATAAAAGAATTTATGACTGACGATAACACGTAATTTCATTAGAACTTTAGCAAAGGTACTTTATTGTTGTCGATTGAAAAATTATCATAAATAGTTTGGTCCTACTGCAATACACCAATGTTCAATACCTCTTTAACTAGGACTTTTATTTATTTCACCTCTCTAACTTAAAATTAGTTGGAATAAATCTTAACCTTTTCAAGTCGAACATTTCCTGACAAAATTCGCTTAAGTCGAAGTCCTTAATAAGTCGAAAACTCTATAACTCAATTTTGTTGGCGTCTCCCTTCAAGTTAGACTTACTTAGGTTCTAGTGTACAATATTTTTCTTCAGCATATGAGTTTCTTTTTAACCTGTCCAGTGTGTACTGATCGGTTTCCTTTAAGCATTTCTTTTTTTTTTTTTTGAACTTTCAATTTTCACATTTTTAGGAAAATTATGGCTTTGTTATTCAAAATGTCTCACCTGGATTTTTTTCAACATTGAAAGTCGAAAAAAAAAAATACATCCCATTGTCTACACATTATCAGACCAGACTTAAAATTCGTTAAAAAGTAACAATTTTTGCAAAAAATTTTGCGTAATGAGAATTTACAAAAAAAAAAAACAAAATTTAGTTTCCAAAAATTTGTATCTCTTTAATATTTAAAAAAAAAATTAAATAAAAGAAAAAAATAAAAAAAAAAATTTGATATGAAATACCAAATGGTGTCCGATTTGGCGTTGACTGCCATACAGTTTTTGTTACAACATTACTATCGCGTGACAAATCTATCCCAAATAGTAAGTGAAATTAGAATAGATCACTCCCCTACTTTAACATTAGGCTCGTTTTATAAGTTATTTTTTGGATTTGTTTTCTAATTTCTCCTCTGTCAAATAACATCTACATTTTAAGTGGTTTAATCAACAATTTTTCAAATAATTTCAATGTCTCATTGTTGCTTGACGCCTCTTTATTCGACACAAAATTAAATTGTTTTTTTTGTATATTTTTGCTACGAACTTTGCTTAATATCCCATTGCTTTTGATAAAGTTCCAATTTTTGTATCAGTTGATAATATTTTCATACAATGCTCTCTATGAGAATGTTTAAATATATTGATACTGATGTGAATTTTGTGACTGAAATAGAATAGCGCTGTTAATTTGTTGATATAAGTTGTAATTACTTCAGGTAATTTCATATATCATTTGAATACAATTTTTTACTGTAGCTTTTGTGCATATTAATGCCAATTATTTTAATTAGTTAATAACATTTAATTAACGGGTAACATCTTTGAGTAATAAAATGAGTTTGTAACACAACAGTACATTTTATGTCGAACAAAACTTATACTTGCGTCATAAATTCCAAAAAAATGCCCACGCTTAGGTGAGCGTTACTAAAATTCATAAATAATAAAGTTTTAAGATAGTGTTAATTTGATCATCATCTGAAAATTAAATTCTTTTCAGGATGTAAATAATTCATATATTCAATAATTCAGTGTTGCCAACGTGCTGCAACAAATCATACCAGCACCGAAATAGCTACTTAATATATGTTACTCTCTTCATTTCTGGGCTTATGGGGCACTAACTAATACAGGGCATTATCATTTTGATAACTGGATAATAATATAATAAGGAATTAGGCTTGTCATTACAAAATCACTTTTCCTCGATATGAAAAAAAACTTAAATTGTATATAATTTTTGCATTTGCTTCAAATAGCAGGTGCAATACCTCGAAAGTAATGTTGATATTTCATCGATAATGTGGTATATTGGATATGGTTAGCACCGAAGTTTTCACGCTCCAGCAGAATTTTTAAATGAAGTTGTCATCATCGATGTTGAATAAAATGTTAACTAACTTTGATATAATGAAAGTGAAACTCATGCAAGAGATGAAAAAACTGACACATTTCATGACAAAAGAAAAATTAGTGCAACGGTACTTAAGTAGTATAAATATATAACACTAGTTTACAAGAAAAAAGATCTGGTTTCTCATAGACTTTTTTCCATGTATTTTGGGGCGTAGATTCCAAAAATGGCAACTATATATTTTTTCTTAAGAATCGTTTTCAAGACATCCCCAAAAAACCTCTTCTTCGGCACTTTTTTCATTTATTTGGCTATATCTCGATGAACTTTTTTTCGACTCAAAAATGCTTTTCAGCACTCGAAAGATATTTATATTCTCTCTCTAACGGTATGCTTTTTTCTTAAATCGAATAAGATTTGCTGGAGTTACAAGCGCTTAAAGTCCAAAAAAACTGACTTTTTTGTCTGTTTTAAAAATCACTAAATTTCAGTTGCTCCATTTGAATGAAAAATTTTTTCTTTTTCATATTTTTAGAATTTAAAATGAAAGACTATTCTTTTGCAAATATTTTAAGTATAATTTTGCGGAAATCGGACAAAAAATGTAGAAGTTATTCGAGTAAACAGTAGAAAACTTGCAATAAAATTGAACGAAAATACATATGTTTTTTAACTAAAAAGAAACGGAGAATAAAAGTAAAGAATTACACACTTACACAATCGTATCTGCCTACCCAAAACTGGGATTTTAGCTATTAACGATTAGCATATAATGTTAAAAATAACTTCAGATATGAAACTTAGTGAAAATGTTCAATTTGTTACCTCTGGTTGCAACACCCAGGGGAGGACGCCTAAAAAGGTCGAAAGTACATTTTTTAGTTATTTCTCAAAAAATATCCCTTTAATAGGAAAATTATGTTTATACTCGTATATAAGTAAATATATACCAATATATAAATCCACTTTTGAAACATTATTTCTTCATTTTTAATTCCTTTAATTTTCCGTTTACTTTACAGCCGATTTGGATAAGCTCCCTGCCGATATAACTCTTAATACATTCATACGCGAACATGCGCAACTCACTTCGACCAAATATATGTGCCTTGAGGGAGGCTGTGGCGTTTGCGTTTGTGTCATAACGGGCAAACATCCAGCAACAGGTGAAATGCGTACTTGGGCTGCAAATTCAGTATGACATTTCAATTTTCAAGTAATTTCTTTTGAAACTAAAACAAATCATTACAGTGCCTCACATTGCTCAACACCTGCGCCGATTGGGAGATTACAACCTCTGAAGGTATTGGCAACAAGAATAATGGTTATCATCCGATACAAAAACGTTTGGCCAAAATGAATGGCACACAATGCGGCTATTGTTCACCGGGTATGGTCATGAATATGTACGGACTACTCGAATCTAAAGGTGGCAAATTAACAATGGATGAAATTGAAAATTCATTTGGTGGCAACATTTGTCGCTGTACTGGCTATCGTCCTATATTGGATACTATGAAATCATTTGCTGTCGATAGCACCATCGAAATACCTGAGGCATGCAGAGATATTGAAGATTTTGTATGGATATCGAAAATGTGCCCAAAAACGGGCCTCCAATGTGCTGGTGGTTGTAAGCAAAAATCAATGCCACGCTATTTAAAACTAAACGATGGCACACAATGGCATTGGCCTAAAAACTATACCGAATTATTTGATGCGCTCAAAGCTGCAGGTAACGATGAGTATATATTGGTAGCTGGAAATACGGCTCATGGCGTTTATAGGCGTTCGGCAGATATAAAACAATATATTGATTTGCATGCCTTGGCGGAAATGAAGCAACATACCTTAACTGCTGATATGCTTACGCTGGGCGGAGGTCTTAGTTTAAGCGAGGCGATGGATATATTTTTGCTAGCCGCCAAAAAATCAGGTTTCGAATATTGTCAACAATTGTGGCATCACTTTGATCTAATTGCCAATGTACCTGTGCGTAATGTGAGTAAATTGTGCTTATTATTCTTTTTTTATATATAAAGTTAATTTTGTTATTATTTTTTTTTAAATTTTTATAACAAATTATTTTAATTTGTTTACACCATTATCCGATGCTATAGTTGAATGCCTCACTATATGATACCGGTATTGTCCAGCATGTTAATAATCTCATTAATTGCAATTGTTGCTTTCATAAAGCAAAAATTGCGCGTTAGTTAATTTAGCTAAAAAGTTGTAATTGGAATTTGTTAAAGTATTAGCTTGTAATTGGCATTTGAATTTCATTACATTTATCGAGTTGACGCTAAAACATGTTGTTGTTCATGTATGTTGTCATCACTGTCAGCGTTCACATTTGAACTTTACTGTTTTACAGTAGCATCGCAATAACTGGAATACTGTGATGGGCTTAAGTTTCATGAGTAATATTTAGCACACAAAGGCTTATTTGAAATTGGAAAAAGTTTACGTCCATTTGTTACATGAGTATTTTAATATACGGCGCAGGCCTGTATTTAACCCATTGATTTTAAGTATTTTTATCGGTTTGAGTACTCCAATTTTTGGTTAGAGCCATGTTTAAACATGTACATATTAACCCTGCATAGATATATGCAGCGACAGCACCTTTTAGATGTCGGCTTTGCTGATGCTAGGAGGTTCCCACCCACTTTCTGGAATTCGTTTTCCGGAATGGACATTTTCCGGAACGACCAAAAACCCGAAATTTTTTTCCGGAATACTTTTTCCGAAATGTTCATTTTCCGGAATGATAATTATTCGTATACATAAAATCCACTACTCATGTTGCTATAGTAACGCAATCTGTTTATTACTTTCCTATTCCTATTTAATATTGCGACGTCTTTTATTTTCCAAAATAGAAGGCACAATGGTTATATTATAAATGGTTACTTGTACACTAGGGGCAAAAGTGAAAATGGCAAAATTTACTGGGAATGTGTGCGATATCGAGAAAAGCATATTAAAAGCATGCCAAGATGAACACCCTGATGCTGCTGTCACATGAAATAATATTAGCCGAATTTAGTCTTGCGAAAAACATGAAGGCGGCCTCAAATAAGAAATTGTTGGACTGCCAACGTAGAATCAGATCACTCGTTCAAAATTACGCGGAATATGCAGATCGCGGGGATGACCTACTATTACAACATAGTTCTGCGAAAATTTCATGTTTTGTGTACGATGATTTATACAAACAAATTTATACAAATTTCATGACGCATAAGTTAGTAATTATTATTTCCGGAAAAAGGATTCCGGAAAGTGTACGGTAATCATGTTAGGAATCTTTGACTAATTTTTTTTGTCGTGAAAGGTGAAGGAAATGAACAAAGAACATAAATGAAATAAACCGAAGTATAAATTTTTATTGAAAAATGTTGGGAAATACGTTCAGATTGTTTTGTTTCATCAAGCCATTTTCGTATACTTGCATTAAAGACACCAAGATACTCCTCTTTAGGCAATGAACCTTAGTGTAATAGAACTTTGTACTAAGTACTTAGGATATTAAATTTTCATTGTCCTACCGAAATTTTCAATTATTCGTTGATCAGTCTTGAAACAACTGTCATATCCTAGCTAACTGTTCCATAATATCAAAATATGTGCAGCATTCATATTTCTTCAAAGTAACTCTCTAGAAAAAATTCTGTATTTTCTGCTTGAAAGATACTCAAAAACTTGTTTCGACTTTGAGCCGTCGATGTACCAAACCTGTGGCTTTAAGCTATCGCTGCAAGAATAAGCAAGCTATATTTCCGTTATAATAGTGAGTAAAAAGTCTCTGAAGTATAATATATCAGGTGTTTTTACTATTAGCTCGACTATCAAATATTCCAGTATTTTCATGTAAACTGCTAAGTCGCCACATTTTGTGTCTAAAAACTTTCCAAAAAAAAAAAAAAACCTAGTGTTTGTGTACTGTTTTTGATGTGTGATTCTTAAAACTAAAATTTTGTGTAACGCGCAAAAAAAATTCTAAAATTTATCAACTTTTCCCAAAAAAAATTGGTTTTTTTAACCCTTTGAGAGGAAAAAATATCGGTTTTTGAGATATCCGGAACTTGCTTGTTTTCGACTTCGTAACCCTAACTCACCCACATTTTGATTTTATCAACAGATGGGTACACTTGCAGGAAACATCAACATAAAAAAGGCACATCCTGAATTTCCGTCCGATATCTTCATTACATTTGAAACCTTGGATGCACAAGTTGTCGTCAACGAGGATGCTACAACTCAAAAAACAATGTCGCTATCAGAGTATCTAAAAGCAGAGACACCTAAAACAGTGCTCACTGAATTTCAGCTAAAAGCCTATCCGAAAGACAAATTTGTATTCAATTCATATAAGGTCAGTAAGTGTTGAACCTTCACTTATCAAAATCAATATCGAAACTGCTCTCTTCTGCAGATAATGCCGCGTGCGCAAAATGCTCATGCTTACGTCAATGCAGGTTTTCTGCTCGATATAGATATCGCTACGGGTAAAGTGAATACCGCACGTATTTGTTACGGCGGCATACGGCCTGATTTTGTGCATGCCAGCACATTAGAGACAATTTTGGCGGGTCAAAATCTTTTCGATAAAGAAACGGTAACTAAAGTTTTCAAGGAACTGTCGACAGCTATAAAACCCGATTCAGTATTACCGGATGCAACAGCTGAGTATCGTCAAAAACTCGCTTGTGGCTTATTCTACAAATTTCTGCTTAGCATTGCACCAGTAGATAAAACGAAAGAGGAATTCAAAAGTGGTGGAGATTTGCTAAAACGAGCACTTTCTTCGGGTAAACAAACTTTTGAGACCAACGTCAAGTTGTACCCTATAACACAACCTGTGGAGAAGCTCGAAGGTAAGTAAAACTGTCAGTCAGTTGTACCGCATGGAATGAAAACTTTTTCCTCGCATTTAGCATTAATCCAAGCTACCGGTGAAGCTACCTACATGAATGACACACTCACCACCAATAATGCTGTGTACTGCGCCTTTGTTTGTGCCACCAAAGTAGGCGCCACCATTGAACAAATTGATGCCACTGCTGCATTGGCGGTTCCAGGTGTGCTCGCTTTCTACTCAGCCAAGGACATTCCCGGTACTAACACTTTTGTTGATGCGAAGTTCGGCTATGAGAACGAAGAAATACTTTGTGCTGCAACTGTCAAATATTACAATCAACCGCTGGGTATACTCGTTGCCACAACAAGTGATATTGCTAATCGTTCCATTAAGAAAGTCAAAGTAATCTACACAAAGGCACGTGCTCATAAAGTACTGGTCACAACGGATGACGTCCTTGCTGCTAAGGCCACTGAGCGCATACACGAAATGGTCGTTTCGCCGCTGAAGTCATTGAAACTCACAGGTCCCCCAGCCGATGTAAGCGGTAATGGCATTTTTCAAATTGGCCCACAATATCATTTTACTATGGAGCCGCAAACCACTATTGCTGTGCCATTCGAAGAGACGCTACAAGTGTGGTCGGCCACTCAATGGATGGATCATACACAACATGTGATTGCACAGATGCTGAAGCTCAACAATGCTGATATACAATTGCGCGTGCGGCGTTTAGGTGGCGCTTATGGCACTAAAATTTCACGCTGCAATCAGGTAGCTTGCGCTGCTTCGTTGGTAGCTTATAAGCTCCAACGTCCCACGCGTTTTGTGCAGAGAATCGAGGAAATGATGAATTGCAATGGTAAACGTTGGGGTTGCCGTTCGGATTATGAGTTTCATGTCAAGTCAAATGGTAAGGTTATTGGACTGCAAAATTCTTTCTATCAGGATGCTGGCTGTACATTGAATGAGAACCCTGTACCTGGTCATTCATCAAATTGTACTAGAAATTGTTATGTACTAAACGATAGCAACTATAAGTTAGATGCCAAGGCTGTGATAACGGATGCACCTAGTTCCACTTGGTGTCGCGCCCCGGGATCTGTGGAAGGTTGGAAATTTAAGTGCAGTGAATTGAATTTTCATTAATTCTTTTTTTTCTATTTTAGGAATTGCTATGATTGAGAACATTATGGATCATATCGCTTTTGAGGCCAACATTGATCCAGTCTATGCGCGTTTAGCGAATACCAAGCCTGGCAACAGAATGCTTACGTTGCTGCCAAACTTTGTTAAGTCTACGGAGTATCGTGAGCGTCGGAAAGAGATTGATGAGTATAATGAGAAAAATCGTTGGCGAAAACGGGGTCTCGGTATTGCGATTATGGAGTATCCAATTGTTTTTTTTGGTCCTTTCCCGGCAACGGTTTCCATTTATCATGGCGATGGAACTGTGGTTATTTCGCATGGCGGTATCGAGATGGGACAAGGTAATTGTTTATATAGGGTGTTTTTTAGAAGTGTTGTATTTTCCAATATAATCTAAACGTGAATATTTTGATAAAATCTGAGATCTTTCCACTTTTATCTGTTTTGTTAATTCATTGATTTCAACTTGCCAACCCTGGTTTTCATAGTTTTCTTTGTTCTTCTTTTTTCCCCACTTATAATTTCTGTATCTTTCATTCTTTATATCTTTCCTCTAACAAAGGCATCAACACAAAAGCCGCACAAGTTGCCGCATACGTTCTCGGCGTGCCACTTAAAATGATCAAGATCGAATCAAGTGACACCGTTTGCGGCGCAAACTCAATGGTCACAGGTGGTGCTATCGGTAGCGAAAGTGTCTGCTTTGTAGTACGCAAAGCTTGCAACACCCTTAATGAACGTCTGCAACCCATCAGAGACTCAATGAAAAAGGACGCCACCTGGCAAGAAGTGGTACAAAATGCTTGGATACATGAAGTAAATTTAACTGCAAGTGATTCATATAAAGTTGGTGATATGCAAACATATGATATATATGGCATCTCGCTGACAGAGATGGAAGTCGATATATTAACGGGAAATTATCAAATAATTCGCCAAGACCTACTCGAAGATACGGGCGAAAGCCTTAGCCCTTACATTGATGTTGGCCAAGTGGAGGGTGCTTTTGTTATGTGCCTTGGTTATTGGTTAACGGAGCAATGTGTTTATGATCGTCAAACCGGTGAATTGCTTACCAATCGAACATGGAATTATAAAGTACCAGGCGTTAAAGATATTCCAATAGATTTTCGTGTTGAATTGCTACAAAAGAATCCCGCCTCTGGGGGTTTTATGCGTTCCAAGGCTACTGGCGAACCTCCATGCTGTTTAGCTATAAGTGCAATATTTGCTTTACAACATGCGGTGCAGTCAGCGCGTAAAGATGCTGGTGTGAAGCGTGAGTGGGTGCGTTTTGGTGCGCCTACAACGCCAGAGCATATTGTGCTCAATGCGGGCAGTGATGTGACAACTTTTTCATTGGAATGAAAATTCTTATTATAAATTATGTATAGATTAAGTTTGTTTTATGGTATTTGGTCGTTATGAAATAAAACTCTAAAGCATCATAAAGTGTTTGATTTAACACTGATGAAATCTTATAAATCATCTCCTTATTGAAATCTATTGATGTTAAATTTTAGTCTCTGCAGTACTTGTATGTTTTCTTTTTTTTTAGGAATTGCCACGCCTACTTTTAAATTTTTCACATTTTTTGACAGCTGGTTTCTATTTTCTCACCAAAAGTCATGGCAATTCTTTTCACATTTCTCAAGATATTGTGCATTTAAATACAATTTTCGGGCTCTACGCCCCCAGAACAGCTTTTGTAAAAGGTTTATCACATGATATTTTTACTTTTCTGTGGAATTTTTATAAAAATTGAACATTAAAGCTGTACGAGCAATAAGATAACGTACTCCGATGTTGTGTGTTAATTACCACACTTATATCAATATGTGTTGTTTTAGCAAACAACGACATATTGTGGTATATTTTTGGGATGATGATTAACATCATCCAATAACAGTTAATTTCTGTTATTATAATACGGCATATTTTTGGGCATTTGCTGATTTGTTGGTCAGTTTAAAATGCTATGTGCAAATTCTGCTTGTTGAAAAGTAACAAGAATGAAAACACAATGCATTTAACTGCAACAACAAACCAGGAAGTAAACGCCAGGTGTGCGATCCGGAAATATCCAAACCCCACTAGGTTTGCAAGCCAAGGTTTTTGTAAACCAAATTCTGCAAACCAGAATTAATTTTTGTAGACGTAAGTTTTTGTTATTGTATTTTTAAGTAATTATTTTATAATGTATTTTGTTGTTATGATTATCTTTATAAGAGGTGTTAAGTTATTTAAGATTTTTAATAAAGATTAGAATTTGTTCTGAGCTTAAAAAGATAAGACGCATTCTTTTATTTAAAGCAGAGATACTTGGACTGTGGGGAAGTTTTTATAATACAGGTAAGTATTATATTGTAACACCTTGTAGTTTCTTATTTCTTTTCAGATACGGTTCTCACCTGGTATTATCCCTCGAAAGGATAGTATCAACAACACAACATTGGCGCAGCCGGTTTTTCGAGCCACTACTCGGAACCACAGTACAAGGACTAAAAAGGACTAAAAAGGACAAAAAGTTCCAGGATTCAGTACAAGGACTAAAAAGGACAAAAAGTTCCAGGATTCAGTACAAGGGCTAAAAAGGACAAAAACTTCCAGGATTCAGTTCAAGGACTGAAAAGGACAAAAGTTCCAGGATTCAGTACAAGGACAAAAAAAGGACAAAAAGTTCCAGGAGGCAGTACACACAACGCTGGAAGGTCAAATTTTGTAAGTATCCTAAGCATATACCACTAATCCATAAACTTCTAAAAACACATCGGCACTTAGCCATTCCTTAGGAGAGCCTTACTTTGGCAGTCAACCTAACGAACTTAGGAACATAAACTATGAGCGATCCTCATAGTCTATGTTCTGCATCATTTAATAGGGAAGCTAGGTTATAATTCGTAAACTTATTGGAAGTTTATGAATTATAAAAATTAGGTTTCATTTATTCGTTTTGAAAATTTGTAACCTTATTGGAAGGTTACAAATTAAAAATTCTTTTTTCAATTGAACATCAATTCATTTTAATTCAATTCAATTGCAACTGAAGTTTTATTAAAATTGGAAATCTTAAACTTTGAAGCATTTGTTTTAAATGACGTTTAAGGTTTGATTTTCAGTGTTTTTAAAACTAAGACATTAGAAGCTATTGAATTTTATTGAAATTAAATGATAGATTTCTATTTTAATTTTCAATTAAGAGCTTGGGGATTACTAGTAGTTCTATTATAAATTAAAATTTCTCACTTTTAAAGTTTGTCTAGTATCTTCTGCTCTTGAAAGAAAATTTGCAATTTAATTTTTCACGGAAACGTTTATTCCATACGAAAAACAAGTCTTGTTGAACTTATTTTTGGTTCCGAAGAATATTTTAAATTCTGAGGATCAGTTTATTCAACATAGACTCGCGTTTAATTGCTATAAAATATTTTAATTTTTTAATAACACGTATAAAAAAAATTTGTGGTAGGTCGTCTTTTCCTTAATTGTTAGCGAAAAACGTTTTATTTAGTATGTCAAGTTCTTGGTAACAATTGAAGTCATTAACTTTAAAGAAAATCAAGAGTAATCAAAATTCAACAGTCAAGGTTACACAGCGTTTTGTTTACCTATAAACGTTTTGTTTTTATTTAATATATGAAAATTCTGCTTACTGGTGTTCAAATGTGTTGAGCTTTACGCTTTAAACAATTTAAACACACCGACAAAGTTTTATATTCATAATGGGTCTCCTAGAAATCTCTAAGTTGGTGAAGAATATAGTACCTTATTTTTCAGGGGCTAGTTCACCAACGTTAGAATCAGATTTACATAGGTTCTTAGAGGGATGTGAGACAGTGCGGAATGAAATTAAAGATGAAGAAGAACCTAAACTCATAGCACTCATTAGGCTTCATTTGCATGGTGATGCATTTGAGTTAATCAGGTCGCTTAAGTTTAAATCATTGGAAGAGCTACGCAAGTTATTAAAAATAACATATATTAAAGCAAAATCTATTCATTTAATTCGAGAGCAAATAGAAAACGCACGACAACTTCCTGAAGAAGAACTGCGTGCATTTGCAAGACGAATAAATGCGCTACGGAACGAAGCCTTAGATATACTAAAATCAACTTATGGAAATTTATCGGATGAAATGTGCAGAGAAGAATTGAATTTGTCAGTGATAAAAAAATTTAAGACAGGAGTACATAATCAGACGTTACGGATGTTATTGATAAATCAAAAAACAAACAACTTAGATAAGTTGTTAGAGGAAGCAATCGGAATAGAAGATTTAATGCAAGATGATTTAGAATTAAATTCAGGAATTAATACCGTGCAGTCTGGCTATGAAGTAGACCACCCAGTGAATTCAAGCATTCGAAGATTACCAATGAGAAGCTTAGAAACAGAAATATTCCCACTTAGAGAGCAGGGGAGTACAAAAAAATTTTTAGCCAAACAGTTATCAGTCAAGTGCTCATTTTGCAATGTAAGAGGACATACTAGAGATGAATGTTTAAATCGTAAAAATTCGCGGGAGTGTCAAGATAACCTCACGTACGGTCAAGAAACCGACAAAAGGTGCACGAAGAATAAAAGGAAAACAGAAATTGATTTCAACTATCAACAACAAGGCATAGAAAGCAAAAAACAGAGAACAAAAGACACAATTTTACAGGTCCAAAATAAGGTCGATGAAAATACACCTACATGCCGTTGGTGTAAAAGAATTGGGCATGCAATGGAAAATTGTTATGCCAAAAGAGACTATGAGACGTCTCAGGGAAACTAAGAGGGGCCCAAGACCGGCCAATAGTCTGGGACCCCAAAAATCTTAGTAAATTAGGGCCAATTAAAGTAGTAACTGTAAATCAACCACAACAAAGTGCAGTTGATACGTTAACTACAGTATGTAAAACAAATAAAGTTTTATGGAAAAATTTTGATAACGTAGTAACAGTAAATCAACCACAACAAAGTGCAGTTGATACGTTACCTACTGAAAATGAAACTATTACAGTTTCAAAGAATATTTTTAGCGAAGTAATAACTACAAATCAGCCACAACAAAGTGTAACTGATACGTTAACTAATAAACGCATAAATAATAAAGTTTTAAGTAACAACTTAGAACAATGTAAAGCAGGAACAAATCATACGCAGAAAACTGTAGTTGAGGCGTCTCTAGCAAAACCCATAGAATGCGAAAAAAATGATAACGATATCGAAACTGGGAGACACATCTTGTATGGAAGGCATAACGAGAATTTTTACCAAGTAAATCAAAATGACGTGTTCATAGAAGTGCCCTGTGAAGGTGCTAAATATGGAAAACTTATTTTGTTGGTAGACTCCGGTGCCGATACAAGTTTGGTCAAAGAAAGTGCAATGCTGCATTTCCCAGGATTAGATATGAATAATACAAAAGATTTAAGTGGAGCATTTGGTGGACAGGTTACCACATTAGGTACTACCATTATTCAGCACAATCAGTACCAAGATCTTAGTTTGAAGTTACACATAGTGTCACTAGATCATGGAATACCAGCTGATGGAATAATTGGTAGAGACAATTTGTGGAACCAAACTATCATAAATGCAATAGATAAAAATCTAACGTTTTTTAACAAAGAACGACAGAAAATAATAGCATTCACGCTAAAGCCGATGAATGACTTAAATAAAGTACTATGCAATACAGAAACAGCAGTCCAAGCTCGAACTGTAAAAATAGTACCATTATGTGTCAAAACAACATTAAAAGAAGTTGTTATACATAAACAAGAACTTTCACAAGGAGTTTACTTGGGAGAAACCATAACAAAAGTGAAAGATGGCATAGTTTATGTGCCCGTTTTAAATTCGTCAGAGGACAAATTTATTATTGATAAAAATTTCAGACCGGTATTTTCAAATTGCAATAAATTCAAAATAAATACAAATACCGGAATAAACACTATAACTGAACAAAATGTGAGGGAAAGATTAGGCAAGCTATTTGAATCTATTAATTTAGATCCACACATTAGCAGAGAAGAAAAGGCTTCTATGGAAAATATATGTGCATCTTTCCATGATATATTTTTGTTGGAAGGTGATTGCTTATCATATACTCCAGTTTTGAAGCATGATATCCCAACACTAGCGGGGCAACCCCCAATAAATCAAAAACAGTATAGACTACCTCATTCTCATAGAATGGAAATAAATAAACAGGTAGGAGAACTGTTAGATGAAGGGATAATTTCACCAAGCACCTCACCTTGGAATTCACCATTGTTACTTGTCCCAAAGAAAAGTGGTAAAGATGGCGAGAAAAAATGGAGATTAGTTATAGACTTCAGAAAATTGAATGAAGCTACAATCAAACAAGTTTTCCCCATACCACGAATTGATGAAATTTTAGATCAGTTAGGACACAGTAGATATTTTTCCACCCTGGATTTAGCAAGTGGCTACCACCAGGTATTGGTGAATGATGATGATAAGGAAAAAACAGCATTTAGTACAGGGTTAGGACATTTTGAGTTTAACAGAATGCCGTTTGGTCTGACGGGAGCACCAGCAACATTTCAACGTATTATGAATCATATACTCACAGGACTACAAGGTCTAGAGTGTTTTGTTTACTTAGATGACATTGTCATATACGGGAAAAACTTACGAGAGCATGAAGATAGGCTTCGTAAAGTGTTCACGGTATTAAGACAACATAATCTTAAATTAAACACGAAAAAATGCAATTTTTTGCGTCGTGAAGTTGTGTATTTAGGACATAAATGTTCAGAGCATGGTGCTTTACCAGACCCAGATAAGGTGAAATGTGTAAAAAACATACCAGTGCCTAAAAACAAAAAAGAAGTACAGGCATTTCTAGGTCTGGTAAATTACTACCGAAAGTTCATAAAAGACACGGCAAGACTAGCATTACCAATAAACAAATTATTGAGAAAAGATGCTAAATTCATTTGGTCGAATGAGTGCCAAAAATCATTTGAGGACTTAAAAAAGGCGATAATGTCACCACCCTTATTGATATATCCAGATTTTTCTAAAGAATTTTTGTTAACCACGGATGCCAGCAATGATGCAATTGGTGCAATTATATCACAAGGGGAAGTTGGTAAAGATAATCCAATAGCATTTGCCAGTAGAGCACTAAGCGATACCGAGAAGAGGTATTCAACCATTGAAAAAGAATTTCTCGCTATAGTGTGGGCAACGAAAAATTTTAGAGCATATTTGCTTGGCAGACATTTCAAAATATATACCGATCATCAACCATTACGCGGTATATCCAACCTTAAGGATCAAACGTCACGCTTGGCACGCTTCCGACACAAACTGTCAGAATATGATTTTGAAATAATTTACAAGCCTGGGAAAAGAAACTTAAATGCAGACGCTTTGAGTAGATTACCACAAACAGATAAACAAATAACAGTGGTACAAACTAGATCAAAATCTAAAAACTCCGGAAATGAAAAATTGAATACTTCAAATGAGGTGGACAAAGACACGGTGATTGACATCAGCCAAAAAGAAAAGGTGATTGTATTGAAGGACCCAAAGGAAATAGAAATAATATTAAGGGATTTTCATAGCACACCATTAGGCGGGCATCAAGGTGCAGTAAAAACGCTTCTAAGAATAAGGAAGCAGTATAGATGGCCGGGAATGCAAAAAGATGTTAAAGAGTACATTAAAAAATGTACAAAATGTCAAACAAACAAGAGTTCAAGACTCACAAAAATGCCTATGGTTTTGACTGACACACCAAATCGACCTTTTGATAAAGTTTACATGGACATAGTCGGCCCATTACCTGAAACGGTATCAGGAAATAAATATATATTGACATTTCAGGATGATTTTTCAAAATATATGGCGTGTACTGCAATGCCCGATGCAGAAGCAAGTACGGTCTCGAAAAAATTTTACGACGAAATCATTGCCAGATACAATATCCCAAAGATATTAGTTACTGACAATGGTACAAATTTTATTGCAAAATTGTTTTCGGACACTTGTAAGATGCTGGGAATTAAAAAGTTGCACATAACACCATATCATCCACAGGCTAATGGTTCTTTGGAAAGAAGCCACAGGCCACTAGCAGAGTACTTGCGAAGTTTTGCTAAAGAAGATGGTTCAAATTGGGACCAATGGCTGACAGCAGCCATGCATGTGCATAATAATACAACACATACTTCTACTAAGCAAACTCCGTTTCGTACTTTGTACGGTTTCGACTTTGAATTGCCTACGAATTTGAAACGTAAATGTTCACCGCTATATAACGCGGAGGACCAATCAAAAGTATTAAAATTTCAAATTCAAAGAACTCATGAATTAGTTAGGAAAAACCAAGAAAAGGCGAAAGAATTGTCTAAAAAACAATATGACGGTGCAATCAACCCCGTTAAATTTAAACAAGGGGATAAAGTTTTAATGAAAAATCAAACTAGGAAAAACAAATTTTCTCCCATATGGGTAGGGCCATTTGAAGTTTTGGGAGTCAAGGGTCCTGTTACAACAGAAGTTGTAATAAAAGGCAAGAAAAAGAGGTTGCACAATAATTTACTTAAATTATTTAATGAACCTACTTAATTTACAATAAAAAATAGCCAACAGAGCAAAACTTAAATACAAAAATAACAAGCTCTGAAAACTTAGAAGTACATGTTCGTTAACATAAACAGAAATGTGAAACGTTTTTTTTTTTTTTTTCAAATTGAATATGCAAATGGAAAAAAGAAGATAATATAAACAAATAATAAATAAAAATAACAAGCTCTGAAAACATGTGTAATATGAGTCAACGTGTGCCACAGAAAGCGCACGCGATCGCGTAGAACTAACCTACCTCAACGATAGTAGTAGAAATATGACACATTTCATTTCAATTAAAATAAGCTCAAATGCAAAACAAAAATAATAAAAGCAAATGCAGCTTGGGCTCAGCTTTATACATAGCTATGAGTATTAGCATTCATTTGATTTGCAAAATGAAATGAAACAAAAGGAAATAACAGCAACTTTAGCTGAAGTTCCATAATTGAAGGTCATATTATATCATGATGACAACCAAAGACATGGCGAAAAATAGTTACTTTGGCTATAATTATTAAAACGAAATTACAAGCTATGCGTAATATATATTTGGATGCATACAAAAGATGTATACACATATATAGCATACAAAAATTAAAATTTCTGTTTCAAAGCTAAGAAAAGATTAAATTTGAAACCCAGATAAATTATTAAAACATTCTGGGTACAGACTCATTAAATTATTTTCAAAACAGAACAAAACTTTTTGTTCTATTAAAATAAATAACAGAAAACATATATATTTGTATAAATACGTTTTAACACGTATGTATATACATATATAGCTTAAACTTGTTGAATCTAAATACAATGTGAACTTCACATATATCGTAAATTAAACAATCAAGTCAGTTCAACGACTTGCTTAAATGTTATTCTTGTTGAAATAATAATTTTTGCATAATTGCATAATTTGACATTATGTCATAAATGTTGGTAAACAAAGCCAGCACAATTAAAAGTAAATAAATAAAAATAAAGAGTGCTTCAAAAGAAAAACGGAAATTTAGAAGCTAATTTTATCATAATGAATAAAACAAAACGGAGTAAATGCCGTATATGCAAATATATATTTTTATGCATATTAGATAAATGCATAAACATATATAACATTTACAATAAAAATTAGAAGTTTAATTATAATGAGTAAAATAAAACGGAGTAAATGCCGTATATATATATATATATTTTTATGCATAGCAGATAAATGCATAAACATATATATCATTTACACGTATCATTATTACATAAAATAAACACTTAATTATATTGATATTTTTTTTAACGAATGATTTATAACTTGTTATATTAGAAAACATTGAATAATTTTGTTTTAAATAGAAAGATAAATATAGAAATTTATCAATTAAAGTAATAACCATAAATAATTAAATGATAAATATTTAACTAAATAGATAGCTATTTTATTAACATGGTCCTATACTACAGCAGATTAGCAGTAGCAGTGGCCAGAAGCTTGTCACACTAATGATTAAAGGATGCAAACACGCTAGTTAACTAAGAACTGAATGAAAAATAAAACTTTTGTTCAAAATTTGAAAATGAATGAATAATTAAAGCTAAGCTGCAGAATACTTCATGCACAATAAGCAAAGTATCCAGCATTAATAGCTAAATCATTCAATGGTTGTCAATCTTTACATAGTGACAACCTAACCAAAGGAAGGGAGGGGGCTACAGTTTTTAGCATAACACCTTCCCTTTCGAGAAAAACTGTGGCATAAGCCGTCTCAACATGATTTGAAATGATGGTAGCCAGAAGTATGACATGCACCCAGCCTTATGTTGAAGCTAAACATACAAGGCTAATAAAAACAAGTGTTGCACCTTGAATCAAATCAAAAGTTAAGTTTGTGGTATGACTAAACTAGCGAAGCCACAAAGACAAAGCCAAGCAGTTTTCAACCAAGGGGGACAAGCAGTTATGGAGAAAAATAGGGCCATGAATTAGGTAGAGTAATTTAATTGATCATTTTTAAATATATGTATATAATTATCAGACATTCTTAAAGAAAATAATGTTAACTAATAACTAAACTTTAACATAAAACATTATGTTACACAATAATGTGTTATTAAGAAAAAATTATAGTTATTTCTTAGCCATAATTTTTTCTTATCCAAAGGGGTGAGGAATGTTGTGTGTTAATTACCACACTTATATCAATATGTGTTGTTTTAGCAAACAACGACATATTGTGGTATATTTTTGGGATGATGATTAACATCATCCAATAACAGTTAATTTCTGTTATTATAATACGGCATATTTTTGGGCATTTGCTGATTTGTTGGTCAGTTTAAAATGCTATGTGCAAATTCTGCTTGTTGAAAAGTAACAAGAATGAAAACACAATGCATTTAACTGCAACAACAAACCAGGAAGTAAACGCCAGGTGTGCGATCCGGAAATATCCAAACCCCACTAGGTTTGCAAGCCAAGGTTTTTGTAAACCAAATTCTGCAAACCAGAATTAATTTTTGTAGACGTAAGTTTTTGTTATTGTATTTTTAAGTAATTATTTTATAATGTATTTTGTTGTTATGATTATCTTTATAAGAGGTGTTAAGTTATTTAAGATTTTTAATAAAGATTAGAATTTGTTCTGAGCTTAAAAAGATAAGACGCATTCTTTTATTTAAAGCAGAGATACTTGGACTGTGGGGAAGTTTTTATAATACAGGTAAGTATTATATTGTAACACCTTGTAGTTTCTTATTTCTTTTCAGATACGGTTCTCACCTGGTATTATCCCTCGAAAGGATAGTATCAACAACACAACACCGATTTCGTTGACAATTTTTGTTGCATTTAAACTTTTGCTGAAATTTCAAAATTTTTACAGACACATAAATGTAACCCCTGATGAACAAAATATAGCAATTTATTATACTTTGATTTTTGAAAAAATATTTGCCCTAAGCGCTAAGAAAATATTTTTGACCCTACACTGTAGTGCGTTGCGAAAGCAATGCGACACGTAATTGAATAAATTTTATTCTCAAATACATTGAATCGTATTGGCTTTTGAATCGCATAGCCTCTGAAATAGAATGTGCTTTGATCGGCCGATGCAAAAAAATTCTATCGATAAATATACTTTAAGAAATGCCCTTTCCAAAAATCAAAGAAACTCATTTACAATCTTTTTATTCATCATAATTTTGGTACTTCTACTCTGAACTTTCGAAAGTATATTTCAATAAAATTTTTTCTTATATCATTCAAATATTCATTATTTTTTAATTATTTCACAAAATTTAGCTTTGCTTTGCCCATTTTTGAATCAACAGCTTCTGTTTTGTTAAAGCTTTCATCTTTTCCTAGTTATTTTTTCTAATTCACCAAGCTGTTGTTTTTTTCAATATGCAATTTTTTAAACAAATAAAATACTACTGATTATTTTACTCGATATCATTGATTAACATTATATTTGTATTATGTCATAACTCTGCTATTTGTATTTCATACTTATTTTTATTTGTTTAAGTGTTTGAAAGCAGTATATTTACGATTTTAACTATCTTATAACCCCTTAACCCTCTAGAAATAATTATTAATTTGTTATCAGCTAATCAGCTCAAATTAATGACGTTGACTACTTAAATACCAAAAATTTATATCAAGTGAAACTAAAAATAAATTCAATTGAATAAATAAATAGGGTGCCTTTATTACTAATAGTAAAACCATAATAACAATTTCTTGAATTCCAACAATATATTGAAAATAAATTAGTTTAAAAAGAAAATTAAATATGTAATAGTACACATTTAGAGATATACATATGTATATCTTTGAAGTATAACACTATTGAAAATAAATAAATATTTAGCTATATGCCTCAAATAACAATGTCATATTTCAAATTACCTATGTAAGTATGTACATAGCAATTAAAGTTAATAACTCTTATTTATCAGTTGCTCTTACATAACTTATGTGGATATTCTCTCACTAATAAAATAGCATTTTCTAACATTATCAAGTTCGCTTTGTATTATTCGCTTCATTATATTAATAGTAGTGCTGCCATGTTTTCAGTAATTTAAAATAGAAAACTTTATTTAAGATAGAACATCATCAAGCATGCCACACTGCATAGAAATGCGCCTACACAAATTACATATTCGTTCAGTAGCAGTTTGTGAATTGTCATATTAATATCGTGTGTTAAGAAATTAAGAGGTAAATTAAAATAATAGTCATATAAGAATTGTTAATTATTGTAAAAAGTTTAATACTCATAACACCGTCCGACAAAATGCAACTTTCGATTGATCTTATATTTAAAATATTAATTTTAATGAAATTAAAACTGTAAAAATTGTATCATACATCTGTTAAAAATTGTATTTATTTACAAAGGCGCATGCAGCATTTTTTTATTTTTTTGGTTTTATGATTTTTATATTTAATATTCAGCTTTATATATAACTAATTCAAATAAATAGGAAAATATTATCATTAGAGCAATTTGGAATAGAATTTTCTAACTCTTCGCATTACATTAGCTAAATCTTATTCGAAATTTTATTCAGCATCTAGCCTAGAATCAAATAAGAGTTTCAACAAGGCTGCTATGTATCCAAATTAACAGTATTGTAATTTTTTAAATGTCAAAATCCTGTGTCTTTCTCAATTGTATTCAGTATAGCTTATAACTTTATCATGAAAAAAAAAAAAAAACCGCCTCAAAGACGCTTGAAAATTATCCAATTTTTTGTGTTGCAAACAAATTTATTAATTTAAGCAATTTATTTTATGAAAACTTATCGTGCATTTCTAATTATTTATGGTCGTCATAATTGGCGCAGTATGCGCACTATTCATCGAACTGTGAATAGACCTGAACATTATATTTCAGTTCAGTTAGAGTTTAAAAAATACTTGGTTTTGATGAACTTTATTGTAAATGTTCCGTTTTTATGTGAACTTATGTATGAAAACGAAAATATTCAATGCTTAAAAGTTGAGACTCTTCTATAGGGATCAAAGTTTCGGTGTCCTGAGTGCAGACAACAAATCAAAATCGATAATTTATTATAAAACGGTAACAAACCTGACTGAAGTAGAGTAATTGAATTTTTTATAATATCAGTGCCGACCGGAAAAAACATAATTTCCACATTTCAATGGAGATAGGTCGAATACTAATGATCATGGACGCCCTCCGGAATGCCGGGTAATGTCTCAAAAATGCGACGTCTTTTTGGAAGCCTAAAACTACTCTCTATCGACAGTTTTTTTCAAAAATGAGGTGTTTTTCGATAGTCTTTGACTTTTTTTCAAATTTTTTTACATCATTCGATGCTATTCAAATTTAATTGACTTGCCCAAGCGATGCTTTTTCGTTTACTTTTTGAATTACTCCCAATACTTTTCGACTTCTTGAATGATTTTCATTACCTTCAGCAGTATTAGTTTCTATTATTTTTAAAAATTCATTACCTCCCTGTTTAATTTTTGCTCATAATAGACTGCTCAAGTTTATTTCCGAATATATTTCGCACATATATATCTCAAACTTTAAAATTGAAATTTTGGTAAAACATTTAAACTGAACTAAAGTCGTTTGTTCGGGTAATTCGAGTGCAGAACTAATGCGAATATAAAAATAATTTAAAATTACAATAATTAACACTTTGGAATCGAGACTCCCAAAATATAAAAAACTTTTAATATCTGACATCAATGATTTAAAGCGAATATTAAATATACGCTTTATTGAAAGGTTGTTTGTTTTCTTTTTACTTCTCATTCGTAAGCAAAATTTCGGCATTTCGATGAAATCAGAATATAAATTATATTTTTGTTAGGAATCGCAATTCAAAAGGCACTAGAAAACGTCACAATCAGCGGTGTTTTATATAGACAACATGGTCTGCGTGCTACTCATATGCATGCTTGTTAATAGTTTTGTTGTTGCTGCTATTATTAGTGTTGTTGGAGTCGTTTTTGTTGTTGTTTTTTAAATAAACAAACATAAAATTGTATAGTTCGTGTTATCTATCACAAACAATTTATATTTTATTAGAGCTTTTGCGTGTGTCGCGGCTTTTTTTTTTTTGCCTTTGAATTATGGTGCTTGACAAAATTCTTACTCTCTCGAAAATTATACGGCTTTGTGTCATTTGCCAGCTGATAATTCGTACTACGGAAATGATAGGAATTATAGTTTTCTAAACAGAAAAGAAGCTTTGGTAACTAAGAATTAAAAAAAATAGTAATGGGTAACGCATTTCATTGGAGCTGCTCGTTCAATACAGACGTTTGAATTCTTAAAAAGAATACTAATTAGTACTACGCATAATTAAATTTATTTAAAAAAAAGTTTGTGCTATCTAACTAAATTATATAATCAATTATTATCATTTGAGTGAGGTATAAATAAAACGTTCTTCAGCATGACAACGCAATTTTCTATTAATGGGGCACCTTACGAGGGTAAGTTCATCAAACACTGAGATTCTGTTTAAATTTTTTTTTTTTTTGCTTGGTTGCTAAGCTCTTGAATTTATTAAT
This sequence comes from Tricholauxania praeusta, assembly GCA_949775025.1. NCBI lineage: Eukaryota > Metazoa > Arthropoda > Insecta > Diptera > Lauxaniidae > Tricholauxania > Tricholauxania praeusta. The sequence goes on from OX459029.1 coordinate 159,758,291, forward strand.
TTTTTTTTTTTATTATTCTAGTGGACCTATCGAAATTGCCCGCGGACATAACACTGAATACGTTTATACGCGAAAATGCTGGTTTGCCGGCTACTAAATTCATGTGTCAAGAAGGTGGTTGTGGTGTTTGCGTTTGTGCTGTAACCGGCAAGCACCCGGCAACTGGTGAAGTACACACCTGGGCAGTAAATTCGGTAAGTAATTGCACTAAGCTGGGTTTGAGCGAGAGTAAATAGTATTTTTATTGGATATGTGAATTTTTATAGTGAAATTCCTATTAATGTTGTTAAAAATCCTTTATTTCCTTCCATATACTTCTTAACCATTTAGTTTATTTAAAATTACTGAAAAATTTTTCACTCTCTTTAGTGTCTGACACTCCTAAATAGCTGCACAGATTTGGCCATAACCACCGCTGAGGGTATTGGTAATAAACGTAATGGCTATCATGCGATACAAAAACGTTTGGCTAAAATGAATGGAACACAATGTGGTTATTGCTCACCAGGCTTCGTGATGAATATGTACGCACTTTTACAAGCAAATGGCGGTAAATTAACCATGGAAGAAGTCGAAAACTCCTTTGGTGGCAACATTTGTCGTTGCACTGGCTATCGTCCAATACTTGATACAATGAAATCTTTCGCTATCGATAGTAATATCATTGTGCCCGAAGAATGTCGTGACATTGAAGATTTAGCCAACAAGACTTGTCCAAAAACTGGTAATAAGTGCAGTGGTAGTTGTGGTAGCGCAAAACGTACAGCACTCTCCTATGCTGATGGCAGTCAATGGTATTGGGCCAAAACGATTGGTGATATTTTTGATGCTTTCGCAAAACTGGGTGATGTACCATATACACTTGTTGCTGGTAATACAGCACATGGTGTCTATCGACGTTCGGCGGATATTAAACATTTTATTGACATCAACGGTGTGGGTGCGCTAAGAAATCATACATTGACTGCCAGCTCTTTGACGCTGGGTGGAAATTTAAATCTTACCGAGACAATGGAAATTTTCAAAAATGCAGCGCAGAAACCTGGTTTCGAGTATTGTCAGCAGTTATGGAATCATTTTGATTTGATTGCAAATGTCCCAGTTAGAAATGTGAGTATGATGTAAACGTTTACGCATTCATATTAAGGATTTGTATCTTGAATTGATAAGATAACGTTATAGACTTTCAACTAGAAAAATATTTGTTAGTTATTTACTAAATCTTTTTTGTGTTTAACATATTGAACATAATTTTGACATTATTATGAAATTCGACATTTTTTTTATCTGCAAATAATTAGCTGATAGTGATTATATAATCGGCATAGTTTATTTACATAACGTAAAAATCGACTGTGACTTAAAGGCTTCAAGCTTTTTTATTAGTGAGGAACATTCTTTTTTATTTAAATGGCCGAACACATTCGCATTTTTAGTGATTCACAATCATGATATTAAGTTGATGAATGTTGCTGATAAATCAGCAATGGGCTAATTAATTTCTTCACTGTACGTACAGTGGCGGTCGGTCGAAGTTTTGATCAGAACGTTTGCATTAAATATCTATTAAACGAAACAATGTTGCCTCTAAAGAAATTATTGTCAATTACATATAGTATGAAAATATATGCAACCAGTATAATAAATATATATAATTGATAGATAAAATGAAGTTAACTATGGCTTTCTAGATAGTAGCTTAGACGACATATACAGTTTATCTTAGGAGCAATTAAGACAATAATCAAAATTTCGTCCACTTTAATTCGATTTGATAAAGCCGAAAATGGATTTTGGAAAAATCGACTGATACAATTTTATAAAGTCTGCAAATTTACATATTCCTAACAAATGTATTATCTTCGCTTCTTCAGTCGGGTACTTTAGCAGGTAACTTGGCCATAAAGCATCAACATCCTGAGTTTCCGTCGGACATTTACATTGTTTTCGAAGCGCTTGGCGCGCAGGTCATACTTAATGTTAGCGCCAGTGAGCAGGTAACGGTCTCACTTAATGAATATCTGCAAACACCATTGGAGAAGAAAATCGTTAGCGGATTTGTTCTACGCAATTATCCACGCCAAAAGTATATATTTAGCTCTTACAAGGTAAGTCCTATTTTTATGTTATTTTCTTTATACTGCTAATTTTTGCATTACTGAAATACACAGATCATGCCACGTGCACAAAATTCGCACGCCTATGTTAACGCCGGCTTTTTGGTGAATGTTGAGAAACCTAGCAATCGTGTTGTTTCCGCACGCGTTTGTTTTGGTGGCATTGATGCCGACTACGTGCATGCTGTGCACATTGAGAAACTACTGGTTGGCAAATCGTTGTTTGACAATCAAGTAACCTCGAAAATCTTCAGTGGGTTGCAACAATCAGTCAAAGCCAGTATTTCGCCACCAGATGCATCACCCGAATATCGACAACTTCTAGCACATGGTCTTTTCTACAAATTCCTCTTGGCAAATGCACCCAAGGTAGCGGAGCAGCTAAAGAGTGGTGGTGATCTTTTGAAACGTCCCGTTTCTTCAGGCAAACAAACTTTTGAGACAATTGAAAAGAGTTTCCCAATCACCAAACCCACGGAGAAGCATGAAGGTCTTTTGCAAACTGCAGGAGAAGCGGTTTTCTCTAATGATGTGCCCGTCCAAGCTAATCAAGTTTGGTGCGCTTTTGTTACCGCCAAAAAAGTGGGTGCCACAGTCACCAATATTGATGCTACAGAAGCATTGAAGCTTCCAGGCGTAGTCGCTTTCTTAACTTCCAAGGATATTCCCGGTGATAATGCTGTTGTTGGTACAATGCCACTTTTCTTCCCAGATAATGAGGAACTTTTCCTTACTGGTGCTGTTAAGTTTTACAACCAGCCTGTTGGTGTTATTGTAGCTGAAACCAATGCTTTGGCCAATCGTGCCGCTGAGTTAGTAAAGTTGACCTATGCCGGTGGTAGCTCGGAAGTTTTGGCCACATTGAAAGATGTTTTGGAAAGCGCTTGCGCTGATAGAATAAATCATAGCGCCAAGTCACTGATCAAAGAGTTGAAAATCAACAGCGATAAAGTTGCTGTTACCGGAAAGGGCAAACTTGATATGGGTTTACAATATCATTTCTTCATGGAACCACAAACTACGGTAGTGGTGCCGTTCGAAGGAGGCTTGCAGGTACACTGCTCTACGCAATGGATGGATTTGGTACAAGCAATTATAAGTCGTTTACTGAACATGCGCTACAATGAAGTTCAAGTAAAAACACGTCGCATTGGAGGTGGTTATGGTGGTAAGGTAACACGTTGCATGCCAGCAGCATGTGCAGCTGCTTTAACCGCTTACAAATTGAATCGACCAGTGCGATTTGTACAATCGTTGGAATCAATGATGAATACGCTGGGCAAACGTTGGCCTTGTCTGGTGGATTATGAATTCCATGTGGAGAAAAATGGTAAAATTGTTGCGTTGCAATCAGCATTCTGGGAAGATGGTGGCTTTAATTCCAATGTAAGTCCTATGGGACACACACAGTTGCTCTCAAAGAACTGTTACGAGTTCAGTGATAATTTTAAACTGGACGGACATATGGTACTTACAGATTCACCAACTAATTGTGCATGTCGCGCACCAGGTTCAGTGGAGGGTATCGCATTGATAGAAAACATAATCGAACACATTGCATTCGAGACGGGACTTGACCCTCTGGATGTACGTATGGCGAATTTGTTGCCAGGTCACAAGATGTGTCAAATGTTGCCACGCTTTATTGACTCAACAGAATATAAGCAACGTCGCTCTGCGATTGAGGCGTTCAATGAGAAAAATCGCTGGCGCAAGCGTGGTTTGGGTCTCTGTGTAATGGAATATCATTTTGGTTACTTTGGTCAGTACCCTGCTACTGTTGCTATTTACCATGGAGATGGAACTGTTATTGTTTCACATGGTGGCATTGAAATGGGTCAAGGTCTCAATACCAAGGTGGCACAAGTAATCGCGCATGATTTGGGCATTCCAATTGACTTAATACGTATCGAGGGTAGTGATACGTTGAATGGTGCTAATTCAATGGTTACTGGTGGCTCCATAGGTAGTGAACAAGTTTGCTATGTAAGTATTTTATAACGCGTTATAAATGAACAGTCCGATCTGACTAATTTGCTTCTCACAGGCTGTACGTAATTGCTGCAATACTCTGAACGCGCGTCTTAAACCGGTGAAGGAATCCGTAAAAGACGCTTCCTGGAAGCAGTTAGTCGAAGCGGCTTATGAACAGAAAGTCAATTTACTTGCTAGCGATTATTGCAAACAAGATGATATGGATCCCTACACTGTTTGCGCGTTGGGTCTTTTTGAAGTCGAAGTTGATATTCTTACAGGAAATTATCAATTCAGTCGCGTGGATATACTTGAAGATGCTGGCGAAAGTTTGAATCCCAGCGTTGATATTGGTCAAATTGAGGGTGCTTTTATGATGGGACTGGGTTATTGGACCAGCGAACAATGCGTAGTTGATAAACGTACCGGTGAATTGTTGACCAATCGTACATGGAACTATAAGCCACCAGGCGCTAAGGACATTCCAATTGATTTCCGCATTGAGATTTTGCCAAATTCCGCCAACACTGCTGGTTTCATGCGTTCGAAAGGTATAATTTTAACTTATGGGTTTCGGTTTTGAAGTCGTACTTTAAACTTTGAAATTTTTTCTATATTATCTGATACAGCTACTGGTGAACCTGCGATTTGTTTGAGTGTTGGTGTTGCCTTTGCGTTGCAACATGCCTTGCAATCGGCGCGTAAAGATGCTGGTTTGGAAAGATCATGGGTTACATTGAGTGCACCAATGACACCAGAGGTGGTTTTATTAAATGCTGGTCATAATGCCGATCAGTTCACTTTGGAATAAGCAAAACTTAATAATATAGAGTTGGGTGCTGGTACTTTTATGTATGAAGTTTATATTGTTATGAATATGTAACGATTATTGTTGAAATATATCGTTTTTAAGTAAAGCTTTTGAGTTTCTTTATTTGAAGTGAAGCATCTTTAGCACGTGTGTGATTTGAAATTAGGTGTGTGTAACACTATTTTTTAGTCGTACTTTTTCTTAAGAAAATTTTTCGCCTCGAATTTAAGGCTTGGTTGCCAAGATCTAGAATAGCTACATCAATAAATGATGTATCATATTAAAATACTTTTTTTCCATTTTTTTTTTTTCTAGCATTGAACTGATCAAGTGCAAAAGCCTTGTTATAGCGAGGAGAAAAAATATACATACTAATCGCTTTCTCTCTTGTTGTTATAATTTTCTCAATTAATCGTTGTTGTTGTTAAAATAACAAAAGCAATATCAAAAATAAGTAAGTAATTCTATTCTATGGCGCTTGATATTTGATGAGAAAGAGCAAAGGAAAAGCAACCTTTTGTTATGTTCTTGTAGTCTGAACAATCTTATATTGAGATGCATATTTTTCAAAAGACTCGCAATTTTTATTATTTTAATAAAACATTTTCTTTCGTCTCATTCTATCATAATTTGGTTTTCTAAAAGTTTCACTTTTACCACGTCTATTTTTTGTTTAGAAGTTCGTTAACTCTCTTTTGAATTTTGGCCCATCCTATATTGGCTCAAGTTTATTTTCGAATATACATATTTTGCACATATTTTAAACTTTCGAAGTGAAATTTATTTAAAGCATGTAAAATAGAAAGTATTTAACACTTTTTAATTGAGATCCCCAAAATATAAAAAACTTCTAAAATCTGACATCACTGATATTAAGCGAAAATACATACAAATGTGCACATGCGGGCTATTGAAATATTGCATGTTTTCTTTTTACCTGTCATTCGTAAGCAAAATTTCGGCATTTCGATGAAATCAGAATATAAATTATATTTTTGTTAGGAATCACAATTCAAAAGGCACTAGAAAACATCAGAATCAGCGGCATTCATTATGTACAACACGGTCTGTGTTCAACTCATATGCATGCTATGTTGTATTACTTTTAATAGTTTTGTTGTTGCTGCTAGTACTTCTGTTGTTAGAGTGGTTGTTGTTGCTGTTTTTCAAATAAACAAATATCAAATTGTATAGTTTGATATTATCTTTCACAAACAATTTATATTTTGTTAGAGCTTTTGCTTGTGGCTCGTGTTTTTCTTACTCTCTCGAAAATTATACGCCTTTGTGTCGTTTTCCAACTGATAATTCGTAGTACGGAAATAATAGAAATTATAGTTTTCTAGACAGAAAAAAAGCTTTGGTAATTTATAATTGTAGAAAAAATGCTTTAGGTAGCACATTTCAGTGGAGCTGCTCGTTCAATACGGACGTTTGAATTCTGAAAAAGCAAAAAAATTAATAATAAGTACTACGCATAATCAAAAAAAAAATAAATATAGAAATTAAGTTGAAAAAAAAAAGAGTTTGTGATATCTAACTGAATTATATAATCAATTATTATCATTTGAGTGAATTGAAGAATAATTAGAAATAAAACGTTCTTCAGCATGACAACGCAATTTTCTATTAATGGGGCACCTTACGAGGGTAAGTTTGTCAAACACTGCGATTTTGTCTTAATTTTTTATTTTGCTAGTAGTTGTCTACTAAGCTCTTGTATTTATTAATCTTTTTTTTTTATTATTCTAGTGGACCTATCGAAATTGCCCGCGGACATAACCCTGAATACGTTTATACGCGAAAATGCTGGTTTGCCGGCTACTAAATTCATGTGTCAAGAAGGTGGTTGTGGTGTTTGTGTTTGTGCTGTAACCGGCAAGCACCCGGCAACGGGTGAAGTACACACCTGGGCAGTAAATTCGGTGAGTAATTGCGCTAAGCTAAGTTTCAGCGAGAATAAAGTTTTGAAGTGCATATTTATATTGTAAATGTGAATTTGGTATGTGAAATTCCTAGACGACTTTTGAAAGAAAAGTCAATTTAAAGTGAAAAAAATAAACTTTAAAAACTTCATCTTATTTTTAGGAGGGGCAGGGTATATCGAATTTCCTTCTTTCCTTGAATTATCACATTAGCCCTGGAATTGTAGCTTAATTTTTAACACGTTAAGTGTAATATGCGTCAAAACGACGGAGTGGATTTTTAAGCTGGTTTAACTGAAAAGCTATACATACATACATCTGTTGACAACTAATTGGAAACAAAATCATTCGTTCTGTTATTGGTAGTTTTTTACATTTATTTTTCGATGTGCACCAGAAAATTTATACATAGTATAAGTTTGGGACAAATAAGCTTAAAAAAAAAAAAACATAATTAAATTCAAATTCACAGCATAAAAAAATTTTATGAGAGATTTTCTACTCAAGCCTCAGATTTAACTGAGTCGACTAATTGGAAACAAAAAAATAATTTGCAAAAAATTAAAGAAAAACCAAAATATTCCAGAAATGATATTGTCATTGCTTGTAAGAACACTTTTGGACCGAATTTGCTTATTAGCATATCCTTAATCACGGGTAGTGACCAAAAATTGTATACCGGCCATGCGTAAGTCAATTGTTGAGCTTCAAAGGACGGCCATGAGTTATCAGGCGATAGTAACACGGCAAAATTGCTCCAAAAAGATGGTATTCAATGTACTTGATCTTTTCGATAAGTATGACATAGCAAAAAATGTTCCTCGGAAAAAGAGACCTCGTAAGACTTCTGGGTACAAGGAACGTCAGATTGTGCGCAAGGAAAAATTGGATCCTCTTTCGTGTCACAGGTTATTTATTTCAAATTCACATTTAGTCATACATTTTGGTTTCACCTTTGAGATAGTGGAGTTATTAAAGCTTTGACATTCAGTCTTTACGTAATATGGTATGGTTTTTGAATAGCCCTATATATTTTTTTTTATAAGATCTTTACGAGCGAGTGGCCTCGCATTAGTGAGATACATACTCGTATTATGACAACATATCACTTTGTTTTTTATAAAGTAAAAAAAGTATCATCGTCTTCATCAGGTACCTTCTCCTGTTCGGACTCGTCTACGTTTTCAATATCGTTTTCTTGAGAAAGAACGTTTTCAACCAAGTTTTCGGTATCTCTCATGTGTGGTTTGACGTTTTCTCGCAGATTATGTTCAGAACCTATTCTGTCGTTATAGTTAAAATTAAAAAAAAAAAACCTTTTATCTCAGAGTCCCGAAGCCGTTTTAAGTTAAAGTGAAACAACAATAAAGCAAAAAAATATTCGCGGCGAAACTTGAAAGTTACACATGCTGTAATCTTCGCCGATTAGACGAATACAGTAGCTAAAATCGCTTACTTGTGATCTACTCACATTGCTGGATTCCTGCACACAGTAACAGCACGTCAATAGGTGAATCCACACAAAATTACAGATTATTATATTACGTAAGAAAAAAATAACACGCAAAAGCAAAAAGTGTTCGTCGTTTCGACGAAGATTAACCTCTAATGCTAAAAGCAAAAACCATCTCTTTTTTTTTTTGCAACGGCTGGAAATACGTTTTTTTAAATACCAGCCCCAGGGGTGGTATTGACATTAACACTCTCCTTGGGACACAAACTTTTGCTACCTCTGCAATTAACTAGCAGTGACTGTAAACCGACACTGTTCTGTTATATTAATTACTTCTTATGAAAATATTAAAATTTCAAGATGTGTCCATTTAAATGCTCTATTACTATATCAGATAACTTCAGTTGAGTTTATTGATAAATACGAGCTACCTTATCCATTTTACATAAGATCTAAAATTTCATTAAAAAATTTAGATAAAAGATCTTAAAAGGATGGTGCTACGAACATGTGCAGCTTCCTTCATAAGGTCTATGAACTCGTTCTTGAACCAAAAGTTGACATATATATAATTATATATATATATATTAGAAATCCTTCCCTATACTTCTTTACTATTTCGTTTATTTCAAATTACTAAAAAATATTTCTCTCTATTCAGTGTCTGACACTCCTAAATAGCTGCACTGATTTGGCCATAACCACCGCTGAGGGTATTGGTAATAAACGTAATGGCTATCATGCGATACAAAAACGTTTGGCTAAAATGAATGGAACACAATGTGGTTATTGCTCACCAGGCTTCGTGATGAATATGTACGCACTTTTGCAAGCAAATGGTGGTAAATTAACCATGGAAGAAGTGGAAAACTCTTTTGGTGGCAACATTTGTCGTTGCACTGGCTATCGTCCAATACTTGATACTATGAAATCTTTTGCTGTCGATAGTAATATCATCGTGCCCGAAGAATGTCGTGACATTGAAGATTTAGCCAACAAGACTTGTCCAAAAACTGGTGATAAGTGCAGTGGTAGCTGCGGCAGCGCAAAACGTACAGCACTCTCCTATGCTGATGGCAGTCAATGGTATTGGGCCAAAACGATTGGTGATATTTTTGATGCTTTCGCAAAACTGGGTGATGTACCATATACACTTGTTGCGGGAAATACGGCACATGGTGTATATCGACGTTCGGCGGATATTAAACATTTCATTGACATCAACGGTGTGGGTGCGCTAAGAAATCATACATTGACTGCCAGCTCTTTGACACTGGGTGGAAATTTAAATCTTACTGAGACAATGGAAATTTTCAAAAATGCAGCGCAGAAACCTGGTTTCGAGTATTGTCAACAGTTATGGAATCATTTTGATTTGATTGCAAATGTCCCAGTTCGAAATGTGAGTATGATTTAAACGTTCAAATAGCAATGGGCTTTGTTAAATATATAAGATAAGTGTCGGACTTCAAGTGGCTCACTTTTACGAAATCATATTTAGGTTTTGTATCTTGAGTTGATAAGATAACGTTATCGACTAGCAAAATATTTATTAAGTATTTACTAAATCTTTTCTATGTTTAACATATTGAACATCATTTTGACTTTGTTATGAAATTCGACTTTTCTATTTATTTGCAAACAATTAGCTGATAGTGTTTATATAGTGGGCATAGTTTATTTACATAAAGAAAAAATCGATTGTGACTTAAAAGCTTCAAGCGGTTTTATTAGTAATTCTTAAAGAGGAACATTCTTTTTTATTAAAATGGCCGAACACATTCGCACTTGTAGTGATTGACAATCATGATATTAAGTTGATGAATGTTGCTGATAAGACAGCAATGAGCTTATTAATTACTTCACTGTGTTTACAGTGGCGGTAGGACATTTTCATTTAATATCCATTAAATCAAACTTTAAGCGAAACAATGTTGGCGCTAAGGAAAATAATACAATGTAAACATTATTGTCAATTACATGCATATAATATGACAATATATGCAGCAAAGAAAATAAATACAGACCTTAAAGGTAACGATGATAACTATGGTTATCTAGACGGTAGCTTAGGTGACATGGACAATTTATATTAGAAGCAATTAACACAATAATCAAAACTAGAGTTCGTCCACTGGTTAAAATTCATCCATTATTGTGACAAAAAAAAAACAATTCAGTACCATTTTGACCTGATTAAATGTCAACATTCCCAAAAATAAATTTAATGGTATTTGAGGTAGAGTCTGATAGAGATTGGCTTGTTTTTTGATAGTTAAAAAATTTGGAAAATTTTTGAATAAATGGAAACTAGAAACAATATTGACGAAATAAACGATATACATATATAATAATAGTAATCAAAACAGTTCATAAAATATAAACCAAATGGTCTTTATGAGCAATAAATACAATTAAGACAACACCAACCAAAGAATCAGTAAAAATATATAGAAAATATTAATAATTTAAACTAAAAGAACAATAAAATCAAAGAAAATAATCTAGATAATGAAGAAAACTACCTACTGACAATAAAAACAAATCAGAAAATTTTGAAAATAAAGGCAATAGATAATAAATATAAATAGGCAATGTCGGTAGTAAAGATATAGTATGGACTGCATTAAAAATCAATATAGTTAATACAGAAAATAAAGGTTATGTAGTCATCGTAGACACCATCGGCTGATACAATTTCATAAGATCTTCCTAACAAATGTATTATCTTCACTTCTTCAGTCGGGCACTTTAGCAGGCAACTTGGCCATGAAGCATCAACATCCTGAGTTTCCGTCAGACATTTACATTGTTTTCGAAGCGCTTGGCGCGCAGGTCATACTTAATGTAAGCGCCAGTGAGCAAGTGACAGTATCACTTAATGAATATTTACAAACACCATTGGAGAAGAAGATCGTTAGCGGATTTGTGCTACGTAATTATCCACGTGAAAAGTATATATTCGGCTCTTACAAGGTAAGTAAGAGATTCTTAAATTTTTATATTGCTAATTTTTACTTTACTGAAATAAACAGATCATGCCACGTGCACAAAATGCTCACGCCTACGTCAACGCTGGCTTTTTGGTGAACATTGAGAAACCCAGCAATCGTGTTGTTTCCGCACGCGTTTGTTTTGGTGGCATTGATGCCGACTACGTGCATGCTGTGCACATTGAGAAACTACTGGTTGGCAAATCGTTGTTTGATAATCAAGTAACCTCGAAAATCTTCAGTGGGTTGCAACAATCAGTCAAAGCCAGTATTTCGCCACCAGATGCATCACCCGAATATCGACAACTTCTAGCACATGGTCTTTTCTACAAATTCCTCTTGGCAAATGCACCCAAGGTAGCTGATCAGCTTAAGAGTGGTGGTGAGCTTTTGAAACGTCCCGTTTCCTCAGGCAAACAAACGTATGAGACAATTGAAAAGAGTTTCCCAATCACCAAACCCACAGAGAAGCATGAAGGCCTTTTGCAAACTTCAGGTGAAGCGGTTTTTGCCAATGATGTGCCCGTCCAAGCTAATCAAGTTTGGTGCGCTTTTGTCACCGCCAAGAAAGTGGGTGCCACCGTCACCAATATTGATACTACAGAAGCATTAAAGTTACCCGGCGTAGTCACTTTCTTAACTTCCAAAGATATACCCGGTGATAATGCTGTTGTTGGTAAAATGCCACTTTTCTTCCCAGAGAATGAAGAACTTTTCCTTACCGGTGCTGTAAGGTATTACAATCAGCCTGTTGGTGTTATTGTAGCCGAAACCAATGCTTTGGCCAATCGTGCCGCTGAGTTAGTAAAGTTGACCTATGCCGGTGGTAGCTCGGAAGTTTTGGCCACATTGAAAGATGTTTTGGAAAGCGCTTGCGCTGATAGAATAAATCATAGCGCCAAGTCACTGATTAAAGAGTTGAAAATCAAAAGTGATAAAGTTGCTATTACCGGAAAAGGCAAACTTGATATGGGTTTACAATGTCATTTCTTCATGGAACCACAGACCACAGTAGTGGTGCCGTTCGAAGGAGGCTTGCAGGTACATTGTTCTACGCAATGGATGGATTTGGTACAAGCAATTATAAGTGGTTTACTAAATATGCGCTACAATGAAGTTCAAGTAAAAACACGTCGCATTGGAGGTGGTTATGGTGGTAAGGCAACACGTTGCATGCCAGCAGCATGCGCAGCTGCTTTAACCGCATTCAAATTGAATCGACCAGTGCGATTTGTACAAACGTTGGAATCAATGATGAATATGCTGGGCAAACGTTGGCCTTGTCTGGTGGATTATGAATTCCATGTGGAGAAAAATGGTAAAATTGTTGCGTTGCAATCAGCTTTCTGGGAAGATGCTGGCTATAGTTCCAATGAAAGTCCGATGGGACACACACAGTTGCTCTCAAAGAACTGTTACGAGTTCAGTGATAATTTTAAGCTGGACGGACATATGGTATTTACAGATTCACCAACTAATTGTGCATGTCGTGCACCAGGTTCAGTGGAAGGTATAGCAATGATAGAAAACATAATCGAACACATTGCATTCGAGACGGGACTTGATCCACTGGAGGTACGTACGGCAAATTTGTTGCCAGGTCACAAGATGTGTCAAATGTTGCCACGCTTTATTGACTCAACAGAATATAAGCAACGTCGTCCTGCAATTGAGGCATTTAATGAGAAAAATCGCTGGCGCAAGCGTGGTTTGGGTCTCTGTGTGATGGAATATCATATGGGTTACTTTGGTCAGTACCCTGCCACTGTTGCTATTTACCATGGAGATGGCACTGTTATTGTTTCACATGGTGGCATTGAAATGGGTCAAGGTCTCAATACCAAGGTGGCACAAGTAATCGCGCATGACTTGGGCATTCCAATGGACCTAATACGTGTCGAGGGTAGTGATACTTTGAATGGTGCTAATTCAATGGTTACTGGTGGCTCCATAGGTAGTGAACAGCTTTGCTATGTAAGTATTTTGCATTGTGCAATAAATAAACTGTCAGAACTGACCAATTTGCTTCTCACAGGCTGTACGTAATTGTTGCAATACTCTGAACGCGCGCCTCAAACCAGTGAAAGAATCCGTAAAGGACGCTTCCTGGAAACAGTTAATCGAGGCGGCTTATGAACAGAAAGTCAATTTACTTGCTAGCGATTATTGCAAACAAGATGACATGGATCCTTACACTGTTTGCGCGTTGGGTCTTCTTGAAGTCGAAGTTGATATTCTTACTGGAAACTATCAGCTCAGTCGCGTTGATATACTTGAAGATGCTGGCGAGAGTTTGAATCCCAGCGTTGATATTGGACAAATTGAGGGTGCTTTTATGATGGGACTGGGTTATTGGACCAGCGAACAATGCGTGGTTGATAAACGTAGCGGTGAGTTGTTGACCAACCGTACATGGAACTACAAGCCACCAGGTGCTAAGGACATTCCAATTGATTTCCGCATTGAGATGTTGCCGAATTCCGCTAACACTGCTGGTTTCATGCGTTCTAAAGGTATAATTTTAACTTGTGGGTGTCAGTTTTGAAATAATACTTAAACTTTGTAACTTTTCCTATATTATCTGATACAGCTACTGGTGAGCCTGCAATTTGTTTGAGTGTTGGTGTTGCCTTTGCGTTGCAACATGCCTTGCAATCAGCACGTAAGGATGCTGGTTTGGAAAGGTCGTGGGTTACATTGAGTGCACCAATGACACCAGAGGTGGTTTTATTAAATGCTGGTCATAATGCCGGTCAGTTCACTTTAGAATAAGCAAAACTAAATAATATAGCATTGGGTGCTGGTATTTTTATATATGAAATTTATACTATTATGAAATTATATCATAATTAATTGTTGAAATATATCGTTTTTAAGACAAACGAGTTTTTGAAAAATTATTGCCAGTTAGATCTAAGAAAAGTACGATTCACGCCTTTAGCAATTTTTTTATATAAAAATTAATAGCTTATGTTCATTTAACCATTTTATTTTAAAAAACTTAAAATAAGTATGTCATGCTTTTAAGCATCGTATAACTCTCAATAGTGAACTCCTATCAAAGTTTTTTTTATTATCATTTTATTTTTCTTTATTATTAAAGTTTCCAGACATAATTATTCTACAATTGTCTTTTGAACCCTTAAGCCATTTTTTTCACTGAAAGTCCTTAACCTTTTTGGCGCAATTTCCTAGGTATTTAAGACTGCGATAAGTTCAATTACATTTCATTGCCTTTTTAACACTCGCAGAACTGTTGCATTCGGACTTTCATTTGACTTTTTGTAAGCCCTTTTGTTATCTTATGCTATTTTTAATTTAATTTTTCTTATTTCGTACTCGTTTACTTAATTTTTGGTTATGTAAATGTAAAAGGGCTTTTAAAAAATCATTGCAAAAATGGCGACGATATCAATTCAGTTGAATCGTTGTCATTGTCGTCATCATTAACGTTATCGTTATAGTTAACACGACATTGTTGGCCTCAAATTGCGCTAACTCTATTGTCGAAAGCGAAGCTTATTGTTACTGTTGGCGAACTAAGGATTCCTTTCACTCTATTGTTATAGCGCAGCATTCGTTTTAACGATTATCCTTTTTTTTATTTTTTTAATTAGAAGAATGAATAGAATTTGCTCGACTGTCTGATATGACATGGCAATATTGCTGAGTAATATTATTGACAAAAATAGAAACCAATTAAATTTTATTGGCATATTGAAGAACTATGAAAATAAAATAAAATTTTAAGCAAAAATAATTCCATTAAAATAGATAAATAGTATTTTTTGATGTTTCGTTAGAAAATTAAAATTTCTGTACAACTTCTTTAAAACTATTCATTGAGTTTTTTGTGTTTGCTATTGCACTTGCTTAATTGGGCGAACCATCGAGTGCTGCCTGTAACCTGCCGCTGCAACGCATATTCATATGCTGTTGATTGCAATTAAAATTGAACATTCTGCGCATTCATGACGCAGCGAATTTAACGATGCGGCCAGTTAAAACTGATCGAGCGAACTAAGCAAAAAAGAAAATACCAAATTTCCAATCTGATGAAGAGTGTAATCTGCACAGGTTCTTCTTGGCTGCACCTTAATTTTTTGTGATTTCTTTGCTTTCCACACCAAACTTGTGATCAAAAGGTCTGCGCAAAAGATTGGCGTTTTTCGCAATGAAGTGGGCGCTGTACGCCTTCTTTACTTTGCGCAAAACAAATATGAATAAGAAGGGGACAAATCGAAAAAAAAAAATTTACTGCCTGAAATAATTGAGTCAAAAGTAAAAATAATTGGAGAGTAACAACGCGAGACCGCCTACAAGAAGCGGAAAAATGAAGAAGACACAAATACCGCTTTGACTTGTAGGCTGTTACGGAAGAGTTGTTCTTAGAGTAATGACAAACTGTGCAAAGTATCGATAGTTATTAGAATGAGTATAAATTAAGAAATCGGAAATATAAAAAAGCTGGGATTGCAAGGGATGGAAAGATTGTGAAGGAAAAGGTCACTAGCAAATTGAATTCCGAAAAAAAGATCTAAACTGCTAGGAAAAGTTATCACCATCTACATATTACACCAGCTCACAAAATGGCTTTGACAATGGAGAGGTTAAGTGATTTGAAGTACGTACTGAAACATCTATATATTTAACTATCAGTGATTTTCTTCCATTCAAAACTCTAACGTAATGTTTGGCTGGGAAATATTAAAAGCGTAATATTGTAACTAAAAACCATAGACTGAAACTAATTCAGATCATGCAGTCTAGCAATTCAGAGTTGCCGTCATTGAGAGAATATTGGCCAAAGAGCGTTAAGTTAGAAGGGGACAATGTAGAAACGTTAGAGCATTTTTGAGTTGAACATTAACCTTCTGGTAACATGTGTTGGGTGCTATATCAAAATGAAGACCTTCTCTTTAGATCAAATCATATCTCTGATACAAAATCTTATGGAAATATCTTTCATCTTCACAATATCTAAGTTAATCAGAAAACAATAGAAATACTTAATACAACGAAATCGTTTCGATTGAATTACGATATCCATCAGCAAGTATCAACTGCTATAAAACGATACTTAATTCATACTCCTTAGTTACACCACAGAAAAAAAAGTTCCAAGTCAAATTTTGCTTTTTTTTAAATATTTGTTTTATTGGCAACAGCATGGGTTGCATGCAGCAATTTTAATTTAGTTGTTGTTGTTGTTGTTATACGCTTATTTGCTGCTAACGAGAAACAAATTGCGCGGTATTCCCAGCGGATGCTACACAGGCAAACAGACAACACAAAAAGATGTGCAGGTTAATTTCGCATGCGAACATTTTGCTTTTGCATTTTAATATTAACGAAAGTGGATGTTGCATTTTGAAGTGCTTCCAATTATGCAAACTTTTTCGAACCACAATAATGAATTTGAATGTCCAATCTGAAATATTTACAAACTAAAGGTGTATTTGGTTAGGTTCTAGGCCTGTCATATTAATAGTTATGGTGGAAATTTGGCAAGTATAAAAAGCGTAACATAACTTAAATTAAAACACCCTACGAGGCATGCATTTACATTGAAGTAAGTGGTTGTATATTTAGCAGTATTGAGGCAATATTATGGGAAGCTTTGAAGCCAATAATGACTTACTCGGCTCAACTCGGTTTATTTTATTTCAAAAAGCCAATTAATTAGAAATGTTACCGCAGAATTGTTATTTACAGAACTTAAAATAAATTTCACAAACTTTATCCTGTTATTAAGAAAAAGTCGGAAAATTTTGAAAAGTATTGAATCAGCAGAAAGTTGAAAAATGTCGAAAAAGTCAAAAAGAAATGAAAAATGTTGGAAAAACTGAGAGATGTTAGAAAATGTTATAACAGTTGAAAAAGGTTGGAAAGTCGAAATGGTATTGAAAATTTTGAGAAAAGTTAAAAGCTCTCGAATAACTCGAAAAAAGTTGAAAGCGTTGAAAATCACTGAAAAAATTTTAAAAAAATATGTAAAATAATGAAAAAGTTGAGAAAGGTTGAATGAGTCTAAAAAGTATTGAAAGATACTGAAAAAGTCGATAAAATATGAAAAATACTAAAAATTTTTAAAAGAAAACTCAAAAAACCGTTGAAATAAATTGAAGAAGTCAAAAAGATATTGAAAAAAAAAAATGTCGAAAAAAGTTGAAAGGATCAAAATAAATATGGCAAATGTTGAAAAAATTAAAAAGTCGACTACGCTAAAATCTTTCAAGGTACTTTGACATATCAAAATTTGACAAATATATGATGTTTTTAAAATTTTCTGTGTATGTTATTAAAAGTTTTCCATTTTTTTCCTCAACTAATTTACAATAAAATAACGTAATCCTAATTCAAATTGATGCAGTAGCTTTGAAGATATTTTAGTTAAAATATTCCTAAACAAATTTTGCTGCCACTCACAATGGAGCACAAATTTCACTTTCTGTTCTATAGGTAACTATTAAAACTGCTTAAAGCACTGTCTGGTGGTTATTTTCTATTCAAATGATGCAGCTTTCATTCAAATCGATTCAATGACTGCAAAGATATTCAAACTTGAACAAAATGTGTTATAAAATTTTATCTCTGCTTCTATTTTTGTTTGCCCAGTGTTTTCTAAATTTTAAAAACTAAATATGATGATAATCTACTCTTGAAAGGTTTGCAATCAAATATGTGAATTAGCGCCAAAATTACACCATCCGTTCTATAGAAAGCTATGAATATTGCTTAAAGCGCCATCTGATGACAGTCTTCATAACTTAAATGCTCTCCATTCTCTTCCTCATTAAATGACGTTTTCCTTATTCAAATCGTTCTATTAGTTCCAAAGGAACGGCAGAAAACCATAAAGTGCCATCTGGTGGCAGTTTCAAGAACTTAAACGTCATCCATTATTTTCCTTAACTTATTTACTATAAAATGACTTTTTTCTTATTCAAATCGGTCTATTAGTTTCGGAGTTATTCAATATGAAACTGCAGCTCGCAAACAGAAACTGCAGCAGCTTAACAGTTTTGTAAAAACTTGAATAACTCCGAAACTAATTTACTGATTTGAATAAAAAAAGACGTCGTTTTATTGTAAATGAGTTGAGGAAGAGAATGAAAAACTTAAAAACTCTGAGATCTGCCAACAGATGGCACTTTAAGCATTTTGAATGGTTTTAATTAATAAAAATGCCATCTATTGGCAATTTGTTAAAGCTCAAAGGTCGTCAAAAAAATCTGCTTTTTCCTACAAAAACTATGACATGCTATTCGTCAAAATCGGTGCAGTAATATTCGAGCAATAGCGTTTTAAAGTAAAGCAAGAAAAGCCGTTAATTGCTGCTGGGTTGTGATCGCCTGCTGTTTTGCATATTTTCATATGATAGGAATACGTCGCACAAACATAACTGTCGAATTCCATTAAAATTGGCTTATCAGTTCTCAAGTTACAAGCATTTAAAAATTTATGTTGACTACAGCGCCCTCTATGAGCAGTTAATGTTTTTATTTTTCCATCACCAAAAACTAGACGTTCTAACGAAAAAAATGACACCTCATTTGTTGAAATCGGTTTAGTAATAGCCGAGCAATAGCGTTCTAAATTAAAGCAAGAAACCGCAGTTGCTTGCTGCTGATTATGGTGGCCTGGTATTTTGAAAATTTTACATATAGATTTTTTTCGTGGATCTGCAATTTTTAGCGTAAATGATGTTGGCATAAATGAAGCCATAGCTCCCAAACTACTGAGCCTATTTTAACAAATGAGGTGTCATTCTTTTCGTTAGAACGTCTAGTTTTTTGTAAAAGAAAAAAAATAGCATCAATTGGACTTAGAGAGCGCTGTAGTCAATAAGAAAAAAAAAAATTTAAATGCCTGTAACTTGATAAAGGTTAAGTTTTTGAAACTTTAATAAAACAATGTTATTCTTCTCTTTAAGACAAAACGAATGACAGCTCATTTGTTAAAATCGGCTCAGTAGTTTAGGAGCTATGGCTTCATTTATGCCAACATCATTTACGCTAAAAATTGCAGATCCACGAAAAAAATCTATATGTAAAATTTTCAAAATACCAGGCCACCATAATCAGCAGCAAGCAACTGCGGTTTCTTGCTTTACTTTAGAACGCTATTGCTCGGCTATTACTAAACCGATTTTAACAAATGAGGTGTCATTTTTTTCGTTAGAACGTCTAGTTTTTGGTGATGGAAAAATAAAAAACATTAATTGCTCATAGAGGGCGCTGTAGTCAACGTAAATTTTTAAATGCCTGTAACTTGAGAACGGATAAGCCAATTTTAATGGAATTCGACAGTTATGTTTGTGCTACGTATTCCTATCATATGAAAATATGCAAAACAGCAGGTGATCATAAGCCAGCAGCAATTAACGGCTTTTCTTGCTTTACTTTAAAACGCTATTGCTCGAATATTACTGCACCGATTTTGACGAATAACGTGTCATTGTTTTTGTAGGAAGAAGCACATTTTTTTTGACGACCTTTGAGCTTTGATAACTTGCCAATAGATGGCGCTTGTATAAGTTGAAACCATTCAAAATGCTTAAAGTGCCATCTGTTGACATACTTCAGAACTTTTAAGTTTCCCATTCTCTTTCTCAACTCATTTACAATAAAATGACGCCTTCTTCATTAAATCAGTCCATTAGTTTCGGAGTTATGTAATTTTTAACAAAACTGGTAAGCTGCTGCAGTTTCTGTTTACAAGTTTTGTTAAGATTTGAATGAGGAAAACGTCATTTTGTTGTTCATAAGTTGAGGAAAAGAACTAAGAACTTAAAACTTCTGAAAACTGACACTAGATGGCGCTTTAAGCAGTTCTAATAGATTTAACTACTTAAAGCACCATCTGGTGGCAGTTTTCAGAGCTTTAAGGTATAGCATTCTTTTCTTTAACTCATTTACTATAAAATGACGTCTCTTTTATTCAAATCGGTTCATTAGTTTCGGAGTTATTCAAGTCTTAACAAAACTCGCAAACAGACACTGCAGCAGCTTAAGTGTTTTGTTAAAAATTGAATAACTCCGAAACTAATGGACTGATTTGAATGAAAAAGGCGTAATTTTATTGTAAATGAGTTGAGAAAGGGAACGGGAAACTTAAAAGTTCTGAAAACTGCCACCAGATGGCACTTTAAGCATTTTCAATGGTTTCAACTAATAAAAGCGCCATCTATTGGCAAGTTATCAAAGCAAAAATGACGTCAACAAACTCTGCTTCTTCTTACAAAAACTATGACATCACAGTTGTCAAAACCGGCTCAGTAATAGCCGAGATATTGCATGATAAAGATTTTTAAAAACCAAAAGTTACTTGCTGCTGGTTCATGGTGGCCTGGTACTCAAAATTTTCTCCAGTACAAATTTTGATTTCGGCTATGTTTTGGCAAAACGTATGAAAAGTGCAAAAGCTTTGTCAAAACTTGAATAACTCCGAAACTAATGGACCGATTTGAATGAGGAAAACGTCATTCTAATGTAAATTACATGAGGAAGAGGATGGAACATTTAAAAGTTCTAAAAACTAGCAACAGATGTCGCTTTAAGTTGTTGGAACCATAAAAATGTTTCAAAGCGCCATCAATAGGCAGTTTTAAGAACTTTTGAGTTTTCAATTCTTCTCCTCATGTAATTTACAGTAAAATGACGTCTTCTTCATTCAAATCAGTCCATTAGTTACGGAGTTATTCAAGTTTTAACAAAACAGTTAAATTGCTGCAGTTTCCGTTTGCGTGCTGCAGTTTCATGTTGAATAACTCCAAAACTAATGGACTGATTTAAATGAAGATAACGTCATTTTACTGTAAATTACATGAGGAGAAACAATGGAAAACTTTTAAGTTCTAAAAACTGCTACTGCGCTTTAAGCAGTTTTAATAGATTTCTACCGTTTTTCTTTTCTGCAGTTTTCTACACGGAAAGTATAATTTTGATGCAAATACTCAGTTTCAAACATGTTTCATTTACAATTGTTGGTCACACCAGATATTGATAAACCTTTTTTCTAAGTCATCCCTTATAACCAGTCTGATGGCTGAATAAAACAACAAATGTAGATACATTTTAATTAATGTCTTATTTTATTAATAAATTTGTATGTGCATATATTAAATTTTGTTTTTATTTATATTTAGTTATTTTTATATAAATTCAAAAAGTCTCAATCTTTTTTTTCTTAATTTAAATCTTCAAGTTCATAAACAAAATTTCTTCGGTCTGGTGCTCGAAATAATAGTCCAGGAACTCTTGTAGTGACATTTGTTGATGCTTTTATTGTTTCTGAGAATGTACAAAGTGTTTGCCGATATCTTCGTGACTAAAAGAAAATAAGAAAAAAGTAGGAAATTTTTATTTTAAAAAGAACACATTTCAATTATATTTACCCTATTTGATGACTTGAAGCCTGTAACCACGGAAGTTATTGTAGCAATAGCGGTTATAATCTTGTGTAAATTGTTATCATCGTCCTTCTCAAAATCGAGTGGTCTTATGTGAAAACTTAGTTCACCAAGCGTCTATGCTAAATTTATTAAAGCATCCTAATCAACTTCGGAAGCGTCATAGTTATTGGCAGCAGCAGTGTTTTCACGGACTTTGATTTTTACACCAAAACGTGGTTTGAAATCGGGTTCCTGAAAGAAAAAGTGTACAATATCGTAAGATTAATTGGACCAATTCTGTATCTAATTTATTTTGCTGATTTTCCTTATATGTTAAATAGACAATATAGTTCAGTACATATTATAAAAATGTGGAAAATAAAACTGAAGGCTTCAAAAACGTAATTAATCTTTTTTGCAAAAAAAAAAAGACGCCCTTGCTATAATCTCAACACAAAATTAAGCATTTATAGCACACATAGATAACTTGGGCGGACAATAGTAAATATTAAGAGGTATATCTTGATTAGAAACTGTGATTTAGTTTACACATACAATCGTTAGGATATGTAATATAGCTATTAAATTGATATATATTCCTTACTAAACAAAAAACAAAACTTTTCAACGACTACAATGTAATTATTGTTAAAGTTATTTTCCAATCAATCATATTATATGGCAATCCTAGGAGATGTGTGCAAAAACTCATCTATAGAAACTGCAGGTTTCTCAAAATAAACTTTTAAAAATGACACTTTTTTGCCATAAGATCGTACTATAAGTAGTTGGCTTTAATACCATTTTTCAAAGCACAAATTCGATTTAAGTACTGTTTTCACATAAAGTTATATACTTCCTAAAGGAACACTTATCCAACACTCATTTTAATCTGCATACTAATAATTTTCCTTATTCCTTATTACTTTTTCTTGTATTAGATTTATGTAATTTTTGTTTTTCCTTTATTTCAACTTTTTTTTTTTTTTGTTATCATTATTCATATTTTTATTACTATGATTATGGCTTTTCACAATCGTAGCATAAAGAAAATTTACGAGTGAAATGCGTATAATCGCAAAAAGCCTTGAATTGATTTAAACTGTAATGAAGTGATAACAAGAAAAATGGAAGAAATTAATACGAAAACATGAAACAGAATACAAGTAATAAAAATAATGAATATAACAAGTGTAAATTTGGACTTTTATCATGTTTCAAAAGGTCAGTAGAAAAAATGGTCACGAAATTTTATTTGAACGAATGTATCGCTTAAAATTTTCTTTCATTGCCCCTATTTTTGGTTTGATAAAATGCATGCGTGTTTTTTCTTTGCTTAATTTTCGAAAAAATCTTTGAAAAATGAGTTTTTGAAATTTAAGAGATTAAGAATGCAAATTTTCGAAAGTAAGCAAAAAATTAAAGCAAATGCTTTGTGACGCTCATATTTTAAAAACCATTTATGCCATACAAGGACATGTGCAAATATTAATGAATAATTCAGCAGCTATTTTTCCTACCTGTTATTTATTTACGGCATAATCAGTCATTGCTTTGTTCGTAAAATCATTAAGAAGCTCTTAACTTCGTTTTATAGGAGCTTATTATTATTTTATTGTTATCAGTGTATAACTGGCGGTCATGTTAATTTTGCTCAGGGATATGGCTATAATTTTAAGTGATTTTTATTGAAATTTATGTAATTTTGCTGAAACAATCATTAGATTAATAAAAAAAAAACTTCTAAAATATTGGCCGGAGTTCTCCAATAAAATTTTTATCAGCTAGGGGATAATACTCGTAAATTATTTTTGGAACAAAAAGTCTTTGTATAAAAATTATATTCGCTTCATTTTAGCATAAAAATTTAAGGGTTCATTGAAAATTTTTAATAAATTAATTAAAACAAAGGAGTGGTACGTAAAAATGACGACTATCACATTCAAGAAAAAAAATCCTTTCGAACTCAAGTGTGTCTGCCTGAGAAAGTTTTAATTTTTTTCTGAAAAATTTGTTATGTAATGTTAAAAAATACAGAAATTTAAGTCATAAATTGTTTGTTTTATTTACCAGCAGAGTAGCCATAAAGTATGCACTGAAATATATCACAACTTTTAATTGAGATAATACGAAAAACAACAGCTCTTTTATTGCATAATTTTGGGCATTCATAATAATATAATTCTTAATTCAAATAATCTGTATGCAACCCACATTTAGTTAGTTAGTTGGTAATTATTTTGTAACACCCCATGCATAGTCAAACAAAATTAAATATTCGTAAGTAAGCGCATTTTTAATTAACACAAAATCCTTTCCTCTTTCACTAATGGCAAATCCATAGACAGCGATTTGCATAAAATTCTAATGTTGTCACATTCACTGACTTCCATATGTATGCACTATCTGCCCTTTTTCGTTTTCACTATGCACGGCATCTACGAATACGTCGTCTCACTATCTCTTCAGCGTCTTTTATTTATTTGTTAAGTTTATCACTAGTAATTTATAGCATAATTAACTTGCAAATGTCCTGTGCGCACAACGCACAGTGTCCTGTTTTTTTTCGGCGTTTATGCAAGCCCCATTTCTTCGGCACTGCATAGTCGCGTGTCCTTTAAACATTTGTTGGTTTTCCTCATTATTTTTTTATTTAAATTAAGTCCTTTTGTTTGTTGGCATATTTATATGCACTCCCGCTTCAAAGAAGAACATAAAGAAGCCTTGTGCCGCAATGCTTAGTGTAGCATTAAATTTAACGCTGTATGCATTCATTTTTAAATTTTAATTTCAAAATTTCTGCTAAAAAAAGTACATTGAGTATCAAAATTTATGTAGCTTAAAATGCATGTGTGTATGTTTTGGACTTTTGAGTCAAAATTTTTTCGATTCTAATAAACAAATTTTATTTCATAATACCACCCAACTTTTCGCCAATGAATTTCTGGCTGCTTCAGTGGTAAATTATTTTGATGACTAGAAATTTGAGCCACATTCAAATAATAATAAAAAGCTTTTGTTGTGAAATTTAAGTTGAGCACATAAAACTTAAAACATTAAAATAGTGCTTTATATCTAATTACTTATTTTATAGTTAAGGCATTACCAAGTGCCGAATGTTAAAAAAAAATCGATTACTTTTTTGTTCTTCTGAAGCAGTGGTGGGCACGTAGTGTCCCTATCCGCCCTCATTGCCCGTACCGAGGGCGCCGTATTGTGTCTTGACGAATGTAGCAATTGTTTTCGTTTGTAGTGCAATTTGGTTTTTTTTTTTTGTGCTAGGACTTGGCGAATTTGGAAATGACAGCAAAAAAACTTTAAAATTGCTTTATGTTGTTGTTAAGCCCTTTCGTTAGATTTCCATGCCCACCACTGTTCTAAGGTATTGCTTTTAACATGCACATTTTTTGATTTAATGCATACTTTTCGAGATAATGGCTAAAACCTTTTTTAGAGCACTTTAAATGCATAACACAGAAAACTTAAAGTGTCAGTTTTGTATTCTTCGAACATTTTTTTTTAGTCTTGGAAACGGTCTCATGTCTTTGGTTGGCTCGAGTAATCTCTTGTTTGTTCTTGTGTTGATTAAAGTCATATTGCTTTTTCTGAGAATTCTGTTTCAAGAATATTCACATATTTCTAATCAGCTAGAAAGTTATTACTTTGTGATGTATCGGAACAGATAATAACTTATAATTATTTTACTGAGTTCAGTAAAGTCCTAAAATCGTATTTCATTAAGTCGAGAATAGTCCTAGAATTATTTAATGCTTTGTGTACACTAAGTGAGGAGAATTCAGTATTTCTTCAGTGGGTACCTGAGCAATGCGAAATTGTAGGAAATGAAAAGACAGGTTTACTAGCAAAGCAAGGTGCTCAGTCAGATTCACAACTCATGAAAGTTTCAGTACCCCTTCAACACAACTACCTTTTAAAAGACAGAGAACTACTCTCAATAGCGGAAACGAGGTAGGCTTTCTCTTCCACTAGCAAGGTAACTAAATATTTTTGGCCCATTTATCATAAAAAGGACACTGACTGGCTACTGCCTCATTGGGCGTCATGCTTTCAGGCTGGACGCAGTATCCAAAAACTGATGTAGAAATTGTTATGAACCCGATGAAGAGGAAACCATGAAACACCTTTTTTGATATTGCCCCGCTTTGGCAAGTAATAGATTAAAATACTGCGGGCAGCCATTCTTTATATCACAAAAGAAACTAACTTAAATCCATCTGAGTGAAATCAAAAGATTCGCTGTAACAACAGGCACCTTTATGTTGGACGAGCACCACAATGAAAGTACCAGAATTTTTCAATAAGACTGTAGCAGAGAGTTTGTGGTAGCACTATGGATCCTTGTGGTCTACGTAATGCTCTGTTAAAGGCCGCCACCCAAACCTAATCTAACCTAATGTTCAGTACTGTGTGTGTCAATACCAAAACAATTATATGAAGCAAAGATTTTTCAAAAAAAGGTGGCTAAAGCTAGTCATAATAGTTTCATTCAGTACGAAGCGGATTCATCAGTGACTTTTTAGCCAATTAGTAGGAGTTTTTAAGCCTGATATACATCCCTTTTTGCATAAATCTGTTGAGAACTCAAGTCAAAAGTGAAACAAAGCAAAGCAAATATTTTTTTTTATTTTTATCTTTGTTTTTATAACTCATTTAACTTGAAATTCATTGTTTTTCCTTAAAATTGCTGTCTTGAAAACCATTTACATTAACTCGAATCTTCTTTAATCTTTGGGCAATATTGACTTCTGAATCGTCATACATTTTTATCGGACTCGAATGTCCTCAGCTTTCTTAAGACTTTTGTAAGAGCAACAGTCTCAAACTTTTTGTTGATGCAAATTCTTGCAATGTTGCAAGTCGCATTATTAATTGAGCTTCTACAGTGTTTCTCGGATCGTCTTCCGGCAGAATCTCTCTAAAAATATTTTCAACATGTTACTCAGTGTTAAGGATTCTAATAACACTCTGAGCAGTTTTGTTCAAATACAGATACTGTCCCATTATTTGCATTATCCTTAAGGTGTTAACAATTAAGGCCACACCCCCTACTGAGTGCGCAGCTCTGTTCATCATCATCAACATAATTTCCACTTTATTCATCAAATCGTAATTTATTGCTTTTGTTGTATTGTTCACCGAAAACACTTAGCATTTTTACTTCTTTCATTATACATTTTTCCTGTTGTTGCACATAATCTTGATAAGCATGCGCTGCACATGCGTCACGTGTCATTTGTGCTTACATTGGTAACACAACAGCAACTAACGCGCGACATGCTCACGGGTGGTCTTTTGTCCGTTCGCAATTGAAGTGCACGTCGTCGTTTAACGTCGGGCGCATAAAGTGTGAAGTTTTGAAGTATCGTTGGACAGCAGGCAGCAGCAGTTGATTGGATTAAGTATTTGTGGTTGATGGTCTGCTGCAATTGAAGATGCGGAAGAAATAGTGATGGAAGTGAAAGTACTGGATCGGCGGATATATGACAGCTGAGGTAGTCGTATTTGTTGCGCTATGCTTGTTTGAAATAAATTATAAATTTTAAAAAGGAAAAAATTATACGAAAGAAGATAGCTTAAAATAATAATCTACAAAATAAACAAGAAGTTTTTAACAACTAAATTTTGATTTTTAATAAATTACAAAATTATAGGACTATTTAAGTTTAATTTTTCCATTAATTGATGCTGTTGAAGCAAGATTTTAAATTTTTTTTTTTGTTAGTTCTTTTATTGTTATCGGCTCTTTTTCGTTGATTTAAAACTTTTTTTAATATATAGTTTAATTTCAAAAATCGATATACCATTTTGTTTATTAAATTTTTCAACTAAAACTCACAAACAAATACAAATAAATTCCTCAACAAGAATTAATATCAAACCGACAAAAAAATGTGCACTTCACATACAATTGAAGCAGACACTTAAATTACACTCACAAGAATGAAGGCAAAAACAATTTCGTCTACAGGAAGCACAAAGATCGGTTCCGTATAAAGCACAATTTAATGATATATGCAAAGCATGCAGCACATGCCTGTGCCATTATCCTTTTTTTCCTTTTTGCAATATGTTTTGTTTGTGTGCAGTATTACATTTTGAATACAATGGAGAGTTTTTGTTTCATTTCAAATATGTAAGCATTATTTATATAACAATTGTTTGGCTTCATCTCTGTGTGTGTGCGCGTGCATGTGTGTTAATGTATGTCCATCAGACTGTCTGGTCTGGTTGTAAGACTTTTCTGCTGTGTGTGTATGTTTTTGTGTACCATAATATAAAATTAAACTAATCCAAAAAACGTTTTAAAACTTACAACTAATGGCACGCAACATAACCGAACAGAGCATAGATATGGTTGGGCAAACAATGACTGCAGGACTCTATGCAGGAATAATAAATGGAAATGATGATGATGCGAGTGTTACTGTTTTTGAGGAAAAAGGCAAATAAAAATTAAATGCAACATACAGGGTTATTTCACAAAAACATAAATGATACTATAGTTGAAAATCAAAGATCATAAATGCATCCTTAAATTGAAAAATATTTTTTTTTTTTTTTCAGTTGAGCTGAACAGAAATTTTGTTCCAAGTTTATTATCATTTTCGGAAGAATCGCCATCAGTATATAAAACTAAAGGTTATTAATTTTTAGCTGCAATAATAATTTCGTTGGAATTCAACTTAATTGTAAAAATGTATTAATAAATCGATATACAAAGTAAAGAGCCAGCAAGCAGACTGCCTACAACTCAATATACAAAGCAGGCAGCCAGCAAGCAGACTGCCTACAGCTCCATATACAAAGCAAGCAGCTTGTAAGCAATTAAACAAAATATCGCAGTAACAATTTCATTTGTAAAACATACAACACAAAGTGTATAGCTTTTCATAGATGAAAAATCAGGGTACTTCATCAATTTGCCGGTGAGAAACTTTAACAGAGTTGTCCTGAAATAAAATTGATTTTATTTTGACTTCACAAATTTAAAAAATAAAATTTTAAATATTTTAGTTTATGACCACCGTGTTGCGTAGAATATGCGCTTTACAAACGTATGCATTCTAACATGCAGTGTAAATTATTATTCCCACCGGGATATACGCCATTTAAACAGAAATGCCTGTGGTATGTCCTTGTGCTTAAGAACGCTGATTCTTTTGTTTACATGTGCTGTGCTGCTGATATTGAATGTGAAATTATGGCTGTTTTTTTTACTGATTCCTATGCGTTTATCCTTGTGACAGTGATTTTTGACTGCTAAACAGCTTTTGTTGTCGTTTTCTGCTGTTTATAATGCGCATAATTATGCATAAAAATAAATTTAATTTCAAAAAGCAATTTAAACTCTTTTAACATAATTGAAACAAAATTATGCTTAAAAACAGCATTAAAAATATTTGGGGCACCCACTCTAAGGTAAATAATTTTCTCTCCTTTTTATACTAAATGCCAACTTGGTCGGATTTGAAGTAATCCTTTGATTTTTCAAAATTATTTTTCAACCTTTCACATATGTTTCAGCTACTTTCTAAGAGGACCAAAGACTTTCCCTTGGAAGAGCTTGTACTTGAATTCTTTTCCTCAAAAACAACTTTTCTGTTGATGCAATGTTATAAATTTTGTATTTATCTAAACAAATAGGGCTGAGCCATATTTCTCCGGAGTTGTGCCTAAACGTTTTTGCCATTGAAACGCTTAATAAAATGGAATTTAACAGAGTTAATCGAAACATCACCTTAAGGATTCAAAGCTGCCACTTATGTTATTATTTAAGATTTTAAATGATTGGGGTAATTTTTACTTGCAGTCTTCAAAACAGTTCGATAACTGTTTATTGCTCTCTATTTCATCGTAATAATAAAATTTTCTCTTCCAAAAAAAAAAGCCCTACATCAACTCTTGTCACACTATATCCTCAAATTACGCTTATACAAACATCTCATTATTATTTTGCGAAAAAATCATAAATGTGCAAAACCGGCAAGCAATGACACAAACGTTGCATATCCTTGCAGCAAAGATTTTTTTGCTAGCAAATTATATCAATCTTCTTTTACTTATTTCTCCAACAATTTCGCCAACCAGCTTGAATACGTAATAAAGTGTCTATGTAAGCGAAAGCATAAATATGCATGCAAAAGCAACATATATTTTACAATGACAAACACACACACTCACACTCAAATCACACACAAATATTTTGTCTAATAACAGCCAGCCAGTATTGTGATATCCATAGCCTTTATGCATTATAAACGAACTTACATACAAGAACTCTGCATGTCCTGTCTGCTGCAATGAACTTGAACTTGAATTGAAAGGATGCTCTTCTTTTGTTACTCGGTTTTTCTCTCACTCGCTTTGGAACTTTATCTCTATGTTTTTTTTTTTCACAGTCAACGCCTTTTGTGTCATGCATCCTTTTTTGCTCTGTGATTTTTGCCGTTTTTTTTTTTTGTCGACACTTTAGCGTGATTATCATAGATTTATTTATTTTTTTTCTTTTTCAAATTTTTAATTCTAAGCAAATTTGTCTGTGCACTGCGGACTACTATTTGTATATTAGTATAGGGTAAATATGCGGGTTAAGGCAAAATCGGTTAAAAAAAATTTAATTGACAAGGCAAATTTTTTACAAAATTCCGGGACATACTTGATATGAAAAATTGCTCAAAGCCTGATTCACTTTTTTTTTTAAAAAAACTATAACTTCTCCAATTCTCTGATGCCAAGGGCTATAGATTTTGGCCGATTTAGTTTATATAATGACTTTTTCATAATAATCTTAAGACCTCCTCTAAAAAAATAATTAAATATGGTCCAAAATCGGAATATTGGGTGTTTTCTATGCATTTCCTGAGGAATTTCGCCCACAGGCAATTAATCTTCAGAAAGAGAAAAAACAGTTTTCATGTAATCTTTCCTGAGAAAAAAATGTTCCAAACTCTAACATCAATTTTATTGAAATTGTTTTTGGAGATTTTCTTCTTTATTACCACAAAAGCGGTATTGCAATGAATCATCATTTGGTCCAAGTGAGTTAGTTCTAAAACGGACTTCGATTCGTGCCTAACCTGACTTTCTTGCTACGGATAATTTTTCATTAAAACTTAGCTGAAATTCATAATAATTTTTGAGCGAATTTTCTATTTATTTGATAAATACTTGACCATTTTTTGGTTTTTTTCTTGCTTTAACTTTTTTCGCAATATTGTTAACATTTAGCCGGCAGTATGTAAAGTATTTTTGCCCTATACACATAGATTTGTGTCTGTTTTTAATAACTGCATATTATACATGGCACTGTATGCAGTTTTTAGCAGTCTCCGACAGATAGACGGACAACGAAAACGCTTGCCGCTGTGCTGTAATGTCCTTGCAACGTGATTTATAACATTGACAGCATTAGCGCGCAGTGCCATTGGCCACGTTATCCTTGCGTAGTGTTATCATGACGTCTAGACTGCGTCTACAGGGAAGCGCGTTAAAGCGCGCTACGTACTGCATTGCGAATGCATTTGGCCTAATGTTTTATGTGCTGCATGTGTTGCAGATAAGCGTTAGTTTTGCTACTTGAGTGGAATTTTAATAGTACAATTCAAGTTTTTTTCTTTTAATGTCTCTAAGTTTCATATGCCCAATGACTCTTATAATTTTGTAATCACTAATTTTTATTCACTTTATTTATTTTTTAATTGTGATTTGATTTGTCACAAAATTTGGTATATTGCTTTAACCTTCAACTGATGAATTTTGTAGGCAAAAGGGACGGTTATGATAACAATTCAGAATAATAGTAAAATTGTAGCATTCGTTCCAAAGAATGCGTTAAAAATATTTCCAATTTGTAAGATTAGATTTTAACCCTATTTTAGAGATTTTAAATATTCAAATTAAAATTTTGGAGAGTATGACATTATGATATTTTTTATTCTTTTTTTACAAACTTTAACCTCATAAATGCCAAGGACGGAATCGCAGGTGCAAGCCAGGAACTGAAAAATTTCAGCAAAATGTGGGAATTTAATGGATTTTATTACATGTACTTAAAGTTGATAGTGAGCAAAATCCACACAAAAATATAATTTTGAAACGATTATATTAATTATTTTTCTAATATTGCTTGTCCGAAAAAACTAAAAAAAAGGTACTCAATTTTTTTCCAAAAAAAATTTTGGAAAAAATTATTTTATTTTTGGAAGGACGGGAATTCCTTCGGTTCAACTCGACAATCTTCCTAAGCCATCTATTTATAAATGCTTTTTGTCCCATAATGGGATGTACTTATTAGATGGATCTTTATATTTATGTTATTTTTCGTAATGTTGATTCGATTTTCATAGAAGAATATCCGATAATTATGAAGTTTCACCTTCATATAATAGATATTTCAAAAATTTTTTAACAAAGTCTAAATTTTTCGAGACTCGACCTTTTCCGATTTGGTTCAAATATTTCCTGAGAATACTTTAGCATAAGACTTAGAAGACTATGTATATGACAGTTTTGTCTAAAAAGAATTAGTTCACTAGATATCGAGGCTCAAAAACTGAAATTTCATTTCGAAAATTCATACAAATATCCCAAGAGGTAATTAAATGCAAAAACATTCAATCAAAATATTATTTATTAAGTTCACGTTCTCATTTCTTTGCATGTGTTCCGTAAGTGTACTATGATAGCAGCCTCTCTCTCCTAAGGTATACTCATGCAAAATTTTTCTTATACTTTTCTAAATCTGCTACTCCCACTTATTTTCTGTAAAAACGGAATGACACCCTACCTTCTGGGTGAGGTGAAGAAATTAAGTTTTTCAAACAGTAAATCGATGTTTTATTTTCTCCTCCAAAACTTATTTTGAGTTAATTACTATCGAACCAATTTTAATCGTTTTAAGTGGGCAGCAAGACGACTTTCTAACGGGTACACAGATATTTTCTATGAATTTTCTTATAAGCTTTATGTCGAACATATTTTTTAGATTTTATATTTGGACACATTTTTCTAAATACAAATATGAAAAAGTCTTTGTATTTTTATAATATTTTAATTTTGAAATTTAAATAAAGACCACATTTGGTAAGGTAAATTTATTGATGTAAATTTGTTCTGACGTTACAACATCCATACAAATATTCTTAAAATATAAAAGAGTTCAAAGATCACTAAAACACGTGTCAATCGCAGCTAAAAGCAAATGTAAATGTTTTCAAAACAAACCACAACAAAAACAAAAATAAAAGAATATCACAGTAAAAAAGAAAATTGAAAACAAAATTTCCAATTTAAAATAAAAATAAGAACATAAAACTGATGGCAACATTGTTGCCAGCTACACGCACGTCTTTTTGTTTATTTTTACAATTGACGAATACAAATAAGCAACGCATGGCAGTCCTAGGAAGTTTAGCTCATTAACATTTGAGGAACAGCGACTTTGGTTTTGAGTTGTCAAGAATTTTTCCCTTTTTAGTTGATTTAAATTGAACAAATTTCAAGATGTTTCTGAAAACAAACTTAAAGCAGGGAGAGGAAAATTTAATAAAGAAAATAAGCTGGAAAATTAAAAAATTTAAGCTTTTCTTATTTCGAAATGAATTCTTGAAAGTTAAAATTGAATGCTAAAGCTATCACAAAATCTAAATAAAACACCACATCAGCAAATGAAAGAAAATTCCTAGAAAATAAGAAAATCTGAAATAGAAATAAGTTCTCGAATGAAAGATTTTACTGTGAAAGTTATCACCAAATTTGGAAACGATTTCAAATTAGGGAGGCATTTTTCCAGAAAATGCAACAATTTTGATGCCTTTTTAATTTCTCTACTTATGCTTTTTATTTTGTTTATTTTTTGGGTATTTATTTTTTTGTCTGACTGTCTGTCTACACTGCACTTTGGTGGCATCATCTTGGCGCACGTGATTGATTGAGTGTCAGCTCTTTGCGTGTGCTTCAATGTCACTTCAAGTGTCTTATTTCTTTTTGTTTTTTTATGGGGCACAAAAAATTTTCCGCACTAAAAAATGTAAATTAATTTCAATCCCTAATTTTAGTTTCCTTAAAAAATCATTGTGTACTTCAAAAATGCTACAAAATAGAAATTTAGTTTCAAAATTTCAAGTGAACTTGTTGTTGATGGCGACCTACCAGGTTGTGAGCTGTCTTCATTTTTTTTAAAAAGTTTTTTTACGATATTTTTTATTTTTGTTTATTCGGATATATTTTTCTTGCTTGACGTAAATTGATCACGAGTGACTTAAGAGATTTTTGAAAACGTTCAAGTAAATTCTGGGCGGTCTGCTTGATATGATTAGCTGTAAGTTTTTGTTGAAATAAAATTCAAATTATTTTCCTACGAAAGGTTTATTTATTTCCATTCATTTCCAACACATAATTATTTATGATTTATGTCTCATTTTGCATTCACTTAGCGCCTCTGGGTGTTTTCATGTTTCGCACAACGCCACGCTATGAAAAACTAATAAAGTACAAATCGATTGAAAACAAATAAAAAGCCAACAGCACACGCAGGCGTGTCGCACGCATTTATCGGTTGTGGTTGCGCATGCGCGCACCAACTTCTTGCACATTGGCGCAATGACTTTTCGATAAAATACATAAATAAACGAAGTAAAACTGTTTGCTAAATGATTTCTGAATAATTGCAGTAGGATGGCATTTCATTTTTTTTACCCTTTGCACAAATTGTGGCGCCCACAAATTGTAAATAAATTTTCTACAATTTGACAGGTAGGCAAAGGCGGAAAAATATCATTGGGGAAATACATTTAATTTAAAATAAAAAAAAAAAACATAAAAATCTCAACTAATTCCCGTTCTCAATCAAATGCAAAGCGACACAGCAACTTCCACTACTTCGTTTTTTGCACCTACTGCTCTGGCAGCTGCTGCTACGTGACATCTCACGTTACATGAATTATTTTGTTTAACAATTAAATTGCCAGCGGTGCCAGCAGTATTTTGCTGTTGTCATTGACAGCGTTTTGTAAGGAAATTATTTATGTGAGCAGAGTTGTAAAATATGACATTTGTTAGTGATTCATTTTGCTTTTTTTAGTTTATTTTTAACTAAACATTTAGAAGAGCAACCTCAAATTATTTTTTATTTTCTAAGTAACAATAAATTGCTTCTTTTTTTTTAATAATTAGCATAGATAAATCGGCTACATTTTTTTCGAAACAAAAAATATGTGCATTGGTCTACGAAAAAGGACCTACTGACCGAAAAAGGCTGTTGAAGTAAAAAAGTCTACAGATTTTTCAAAAGTTTTTCTTTTTTAAAAAACATGGAAACATGAGGTTTATTATACTAAAAAATGAGTAATTTTTTCTATCAGAATTGCCAAAAAAGTGAAAAAGATTTTTCGAACAATAGGTCGCTAATCGTAGACCAGTACACATATTATAAGAACTTTATTATTTTGCATAAGTCCATAATTTTATTGAATTAGAAAAAATCTGAGTACTTTATGTATTAATTAAATGTCGCTCATACGTCATGTCTATAAAATATATTTAAATTTCAATACCTTAGCTCCGATATAACTTTCAATTTGAAATTTGTTTGAATTTTTCGTAACATGCGTTGCTCAAAATGAAAGCTCAGGTAAGATGAGTGGCCGCAAGAAAATTAACTTACGCAGGGTCATAAAATTTCTATTTGGTTGTCGGCAAATAACAAGAATGATTGAATAATAAAAATACTCATTTTCAAAACTACCGGAAAACTTTTCTGGTAACGTCGTTTTTTATAACCAAATGACTGTACTTTTACTTTTTTGGTAAATTTAATTTCATAATTTAAAATCATAAAATTTAAGCAAAAGCACTATAACTCCGATATAAATCAGAGCCAACAAGCAACTTTTGTATTATATACTATTGAATACTTCAATAGAAAATACAAATTTAATAGCTGGCCGTTGAATATACTACATACAGTGTATGCAAAAAAATAGTAGGTTGCTGAATATAGTTTTTCCCAGGCGAATTATTTTTAATTAAGGTTTTATAATCAATAGATTTTTCATTAAAGTTTTGGCACATTTCCTAAAAATATTTTCCCTGAAAGATTGTTATTTTTGTGTAGTTTGTTCTTGATTATACAGCTCTGTTTTAACAAAAACAAAAAAGTTTACCAGGCATTCTTTTGGTAATATTTGTCGCTGTATAAATACATGTCAAACTGTCATATTCACACTGATAGATACAAAAGGAAAGCGAAAGAAAATTCACAATACATACAATCAAATAAATGACAGTTAAAACAATATAACTGGCGGCACTTTTCTTGTTACAAGCAACGCGCTTAAATCTGCACTTTGCTACGCTTAAACCCTAACTGTGTCCTCGCCCTAACTTGTCAATATATCAA
Source organism: Tricholauxania praeusta (assembly GCA_949775025.1). Classification (NCBI taxonomy): domain Eukaryota; kingdom Metazoa; phylum Arthropoda; class Insecta; order Diptera; family Lauxaniidae; genus Tricholauxania; species Tricholauxania praeusta. Next base: position 159,794,379 of record OX459029.1, read on the forward strand.
TTGCATTGTTGCTGCTAGCAACTGAAAACTATGAGCATATTCTGCTTGCAACTGCAGCTTTCTTTTTGGTTCAAAACTTGATTGTCTTAATTAACACAGCGGCATTAGTAGCGGCAGCACAAGCAACACACAGTAATTGTTATGCCTTAAGGTTATTTTTGCAATTATCCTTGTGCATCTTGCAGTTTGAAAGTTTCAAATTTCTAAGTGTTGAAACTACATTGTTAATTGAAAAGAAAACTTTTAAACACTTAAAGTAGTGTAAGCAGATATAGATGTTTGTGCTGAAGACTACAAAACTCTTATTTTATAACTATCACTCACGATATTATGAGCAGCAATTTTCAATATAAAAATTTTTTAAATTTTTGATGCAACTTTACGATTAAAAAGCCACACCACATACTCAAAAAAAAAAATACAAAAAATCGCTGTAAACACAAAACCGCAATTAAGTAATTAAAGCCCTTGGCGAAACAACTCCGAATTTTCCAAATTGTGGCAACGATAACAATACCAAAAAAAAAGCAAACATTTTTAAACTGAAAATTGATTTAACACGAAAATAAAAAAAAAAAAATACAACCAAGGCTAGCTATCGAAAATGAAAGCGTTGTAAAAGTACTAACCCACAAAAAAAAAAAAAAAAAAATGGAGGAACCCATTCCAAAAAAATAAAAAATAACACGCCAAACATAGACTGCCACTTGCACTGAATAAATAAACCCTTAAGGTTCAAACAAACAGTCGCTGATTTTTTACTACGAATTACTAAGTGCATCACGCATTATATGTCCTCTCGTTGGGTCCATTGAAGTTTTCTTATTAATTAAATTAAAATCGAGTGCCTTGGGTTGTACAACTTTTCAATTTCAGATTTTTATTGTTAGTCAAAATTCGTTAAAATTTTAATTAATTCAATATGCTATACAACTGCAATAATTCTTAAATAATATTGTGAAAATTATACACAATAATTAAATTGTCTGTCTTTGTCCCTTCGTTTTCTTTTTTTTTTGGGTTCATTTGCCTGTTGTTTCTGTCAGACTGTCGCTTTTTGTTTTGTTTTTTTGCTTTGAGCTCTTAAGTTGATTTAAGCAATACCCAACGTTAAAACCAAATTTATTTCGCAGTTGGGTAAAAATTGCATTATTCTCATACCATGATGTGCGCCAGTACGCGCCGCAGCTTAAAATAAGCATCCTTAAAACCTTTTTCAATATCATGATACATTTTCGTGCATTTTGCTGGTAGTGGAAGTAGCAGTGTTGTGCTGTTAAGAAACAATGGAACTAAGTCCATTCAAATAAGAAATATATAGAAAGTTATTCCTTTCATGATTTGGAAAGTGCCGTCTTATAAGTCGGCAATTATCATGTACTCATTTGTTTAGTTTTAGTATAGCTATTTAACATCATGGATCGCTTAGCTATTGAACAAAGTATTAAAATTTTTGACGCAAAGAGTGAATTTCCGATTTCGCGCTCTTAATGGAGATAGATAATGAAATCAAAAATTTTAAGAAACTGCATCTGTTTTGTCCAGAGATGTAAAGTTTAACTCACACATGAATTGATGCTTAGCCAAGAAATGCGCTGTAGAAGAGAAATCGGGTACTGGAACAACAGGCATTGAATATTTAATTTTTATTTCTTGCTCATTGGCTCTGAACATTCACCTGGACATGACCTTTAAGAAGCCATTTACTCTGTAAAAGTAAATGCCGGGTGTATATTATGATCTGCTAACGTCAATGATCTATATCGTCAAGGTCGTTGCTTAGAACTATGTCCGTATAAGTACCGGCTTTTAATGACCCACAGGATTTCGATCTGCAAGTGGTTTCAAAAAAAAAACGGTGCTATAAGCTCTTCATCGATTTGACAACCATGCGATAATTCATATTTTATCGTGCTTGTAGTGGTGGCAAGATTATCTTCTCGTAATCATTCTCGTACGAGAAACTTTGGATTTATATCGTTCTCCTCTCATTTTTCCCGAGTTTTCTCGATTATTCTTGTACATATTACCAAATGCCATATGGACAATTGCGACTTCACAACTTAATATAAGTAGCAAGAACAGCAATACTGGTGTTTTTACTGTATGGGAGGTGCGACGGCTCGGTAGTTTCCAGGTATATAGATAACAAACCGACAGATATTCATTAACATACATATGTATGTACATTAGAGCGGTTCAAAATAAATACTTTTTTGATTTTTTCACGATGTGTCAGCGGATTACAGTAGCCTTATATGTCTGGGCAAAGCTCATTACTAGGATTAAGGTTAATATTGAAAACTGGATTGGCGCTCTCTGTTTTAAGTAGACAACCCATTTTCCAAAATATTGATTTAAAAAATGGTGCAAGTGAGAGACGTTATAACCAACAAAGTGGGTATGGTTTTTGAGAAAGTATCGATCGAGGAATTCAAATCCGTGATTTGTTTTTCTTGGTCTTCTTTCTTTTTTATAAAAAAATTGAAAATTGACCGGACAAAAGTAAAAAAAGTAACGATTTTTCATTTGCTCGCTTCAACACCTCATTATTATGTGAGGACTAAGCATATAAGGAATAAAACGCGCTCAATGTTCTGAGTGTTTATTATCGCACGATAAGTCGGCCAGATCTTTCTCGTTTTCGGTCAAACGAGAAATCAAATATTTTTTTAATGCCGTTATCGTATTTGGAACTGAAAACTAAGTATAAGGATATTCATCGGAGAAGCACTACTTGCCACAAGACATGACTATTCCTGGGTATGTATTTAGTTTAGTTTCAAGATTGGTTTCTAGAATAGTTTTGCAGTAAAAAGGTTTTTGTTCTATAATATTTCAAAAATATCACATGAAATTTTACCAATCTCATGAGATAAATTTTATGTCACTACGTTGGATCAATTAACCTCTGGTTTCTTAAAATTAAGAACAGCTTTTGCAAATTTACTTTACACAACCAAAATTTGTTGCTAACTTAAAATCTTCAGTGAAATATATTCCCTTTTAACAAAACTTTTTAAGATTTTAAGAATCGTTACAGTCTTGAGTTCTTCCACAGTGCAACACTCAGCATCAATTGTCGTGTCTCAATTGAACAATTCAATTTTCGTCTTTTATTGTTGCACTGCACCGCGAAGGATCAGGTGAAATAATTTTTCAGTATTTTATTTTAATAATATTTTGCAATTTAATACATTTTTTTTCGTTTGTTTTTGCCCAATACTCAATGCGGATAAATTTTAATTTACTGCAGGTTTTTGTTGCGTTTATATGGTTACATTGGACGTCTGCGCGAAATGAATTCGTTGCTACTAAGGACACACACACGCCTTAATAAACGTGTGAATATTTCACTGATTGAGTTACCGAAGTAGTAGGCAGAAATTGCAACAGGACAGCACAATAACTGGAGCGTGTTAATGCTGAAGCATGGTATGCGCGAATTGAATTGATCAAGTAAAGGAAGGTAGGCACCAAGGATATGCGCGTAATTCGAATGGATATGCGAATGCATTTTCAACTTTTTATATGTAGCACAAGCTGGTGTGAGATATCAAATTAATTTTAATTGATTTCTTAAGTCAGCACTGAGTGTGGAGGATGTAAGCAATTAAATTTTTAATGAAATTGTGTTTCATTTTACGCTTAAGACTTGAGAAAAGAATAATTTAAATAAAGAAATGTAAATGAGAGTGCAGCTGTTAGGTTTTCTTAAAGTCTTTTATCCTATTTACGGCTGAAAAATGTTTAATAATTAAAATAAATATTGAAGAAAATACGTTGCTCTTTATAAAGCCATACAAACTTATAAATATAGTAAAAACAATAAATAAAAAATGCAACTTCAAATTTTAAAAATGAGCGTCTGTTAGCGTCATTTGAGTTGACCACAAACGAAAAAAAAAATTGAAATCAGAATGCTGCCACATTCAGTGAGAAACTCGGTTTAATGCGCAACAATGACACTTGCGGCCTGACCATCAAGCATATGCAAATGATGCAAATGTTGACGCGTTAAAAAAATATAAATCACTGATATGAGTAGGCCGATGTCACCTTTTTGTCTGGTCAAAAATCTCTGCAACTGTCAGTTGTCCATCGATCAATAATGTCAATTGGCGGTGCACTTAAATTTTGACAGCGCTTATTGGTAAATTAATTGCTATAATGCAGCATGTGATGATACCTATGGTCATGATGGCAATATTGGCAATGCAATTTTTCAGTGTTGAAAATGAAACTCCATTCGGGAAAGTTTTAATTTTTTTTTTTCAAAAGGCAGTCCGAAATACGAATGTATGATCTTTATAGGAAACAATTTATATAGAAGAGTGTGTAACCTACACCAGCATTTTATTTTCAGATTCAATATACCTTTTCCTGGAATCCACTTAATCGACTTTCAAGAAGTTTTTAGCAATTATTTTTTATCATTCTAAAGCGAATTATCGAGCCATTTTCATAAATAGTCTATTCGTATTATATAGGTATAAAAGTAATTAGGGAGCGTGCATTAATTTCGTGAGGTGTTTTTTTGAAAATTTGGACCCCCGATTGGTGAGCTCTGACGGTACATCTGCCTTTCTTCCCTGAGGCTTGCCTGTTAATTTTTAAATGTAATCTATGTACTATCCTAGTGTGCCAAACGAATTCGTTTTGAATTCGAAACGAACTCGTTTCTTCGTACTATTAATCCGAAACGGACTTCATTACGAATTCGTTTCAAACTCGTTTTCATATGAAATTCCTCTCGGAAAGAAGAAGAATCGTCCGCATTGACGAATTTGTTCCCAATTCGTTTTTTGTTCATAAAACGAATCCGTTTCGAACTCTTTTTTTTCATAAAACAGATCCGTTTCGAATTCGTTTTTTGTTCATGAAACGCATCCGTTTCGAATTGTAATTTCGGTGTTAAAAAAATATTAGTTTTTTCGACTTTTTAGACATTTCTAAGTCGATTATGTCACAAAATTTTTTTTTTAAATGTTTCTTTGAAAATTTTTCCGGGAAGGTTTTTTGAACTTTTAAGAAACTTTAAGTCGTTTAAAACAATAATTTTTTTTTTCGAAACTGATCCGTTTTATGAACAAAAAACGAATTCAAAACGGATCCGTTTTATGAACAAAAAACGAATTCGAAACGGATTCGTATTTGAAGTTCGCTACGAATCCGAAACGGATTTGTTTTACTTACAAAAACACAAATTCGAAACGATTTCGTTTTATGAACAAAAAACGAATTCGAAACGATTTCGTTTTATGAAAAAAAAAAGAGTTCGAAAAGGATTCGTTTTATGAACAAAAAAAACGAATTCGAAACGGATTCGTATTTGAAGTCCGTTACGAATTCGAAACGGATTCGTTTTACTTACAAGAAATGGAATGCGCACAAACATTCGAAACGAATTCGCGTCCGTTTTTGTGCACATTGGGATAAAAATGTATTGTCTCTGCATTAAAAAGTCGACGTGAGATTTTAATTGACCCCCCTTCCCCTTCCCCTTGGTGAGATTTTTCCGGACCTCCTCCCCCCATTTTGACTCACGTAATTAATTAACGACCCTTATGCAGGAGTTACAGGGTTTAAAATATTAATTCATTCCTTCATTCAAGTTGAATTTAAATCAAAAATGTTTCTCTTCAATTTAAACATTTTCCGCCTTAATTGAATCAAATTTAAAAAATTTTAAATTTTCCCTGAGTGTTATCATTTTTCATGGCGACAAAATTTTCTCTGAAGACTTTTTTTAAAAGGTTTGCGTGAATTTTTCTACATGTAGATAATTTAAGGACTTGTTAGTGAACAATAAAAGAATCCTATACCAAAGTATAAATTCTGTTTTAAATGATTCCCTCCAAAAATTACTTGTGCTATTTATTATATCAGTTTTTTTTTTTTTGCTGACATATTTTTAATTAATTTCTTTTTTAAATAATTTTCTTACATAAAAATGATTTTATGATAAAAGCTATCCAATCGAAAACAAACGGAAATTAAATACATATTGTGCACACTTACGTGAGTAAGGATAACGTACCGCAACGTCCTGCTGTTGAGAAACGCAAATAGAAGCGTTGTTTTTCCATTATTTAAATTGAAATTTTTATTTCACACGAAGCTGAAAGATAAAAATAATAAAAAAATAACGCGAACTGCAATGAACATTAAATTTAAAAGAAATTGTTTTTAAGAACTGATTATTACAATTGAATATTATTTCATTGTTTGTTTTGAAACATATCCAAATAAAGTTGGCGCTGCCGCGCACTTTATAATAATAATATATTATAATAATAGTAGCATAATTTAGCTATTACAGTCATTAGTCTTCTTAGCTATTAAGCTTGAAGCTTTAAATGAAGCAAAAAGCTTAGAAAAAATTAAGTTTTGAAAACGAAAAAATTATGCTTTTAATCTTTAACGCTTTTCTATTGCTATGTAACACATATATTTTAGCACCAAAAATTCGAGTTAATTTTTATTGCAAAATGGACCGAAACAAAATTTCAAAGTAACGAAAAATTGCAAAATATGATGCGATTATTTACCAACTACTTCGCATTTCAATTTGTTCTGGCAACTACATTATGCGGTCAATGACTGTGCAAGCAATGCAATCGAATCAACACAAATTACATGAGTCTTACATGCCTTTTGGGCACAGGCAAGACACCCCTTACAAATTGGAATGTACACACTCAAAAATCGAAAATTATATTTTGCAATATACAATATTTTATATACTAAATATCAAATAAGAATCCCTGTCGTATTTCATTTTCCAAACAAAAAAAAAAAAAATACAAAATGCAGTGTATTTGGATGCTGTTACTGTTTTTGTTGTTGTGATGATATCTAATTTCATGGCCCATTAGTGTATTGTATTACAACAGCATATTATATTTTTGTCTTGGCTTTCTTCTTTTAAGTATTAATTTAATACTTTCTTTTGGGGTTCTTATAAATGTTGCTAGTGATTTTATCAGTAATCGAATGATAATATTCTTAAGAGGAGTTCAAAAAGTTGCTGATGTTGCCAATGTTGGCTGCCTGGAAGCTATGAGTTGTCAATGAAACTTTCTTCTGTGAGTACTTTATTTGGGGGAGTAAAGATTTTCAGCATGATTTTCTCTAACAAGTGCGCGTGCACGTTTAATTTGTTTTTGAGTTTTGGATTTCCAATTATTTTTAGATTTTTTTTTCTTTTGTAATCTTGGAATCAGTAGAGGAAACTGCAATTATTTTAAGAAATTTTCGGTATCCTTGGAGACAGTAATGAGAATATTTATTTTTGTAATGTTCCCAGTGGCAAACTGATGAAGTTCTCTGATTTTTCATGTATGAAAAGCAAATGAAATAGTTACTGCATACTTTGTATGTGGAGATGTAGGCAACTCGCTAAACTATACAGGCACTTAGTAAGCGGTATTTTAAGGCAATCTGCCTTTCGCTGGCTACACATTGTATATAGAGATGTAGGCAAGCTGCCTACAAAGCGGCTATCCCTTTGAAAAAAGACTTTTACAAAAAGACTTCTTTAAAAATAACTTTACTGCCTACAACGAGTATGACTATTCATCGATGTTGTGTATAACATATTTTCCGCTGGGTTCGTTTCACTTTAAGTATTTGCATGAGTTGCGTTTTTTTTTTTTTGTAGTATTGTTTGTAATACTTGTACCACTTTAATATTTGTGGTATTTTCAACACATGAAATGCTTAAGATGCAAAAAAAAAAACTCACAGATAAAATGTAATCAAACTATTAGCATAATTTGTGATCAATACCCAACACTAACTTTCGAATCGCAACCTACCAAATAATTTGTTCACAATTTGTACATCGCCCATTGCAGCAAGGAGCGCCGCTAAAAAGTGACAAATTCAGACAAAAATCACATTGCAACTCCTTATTGTGACAGCGTGCTGTGGGCGCGACACAGGCAGTGGTTTTTGTGCCGTTGACATGAAAGCGTAAGCGAAACATTTAAGTCGCTTTTTGGTTGCAGTGCAAGTATTTACCACTACAACAGCAACAACAGGCAGCAACAATGTCAATTGCAATGTGTCGTCTACGTCTGTGGCTGTAGGCTCAAAATGTGACACTTTTTTTTTTTTTTTAAAAAAAAAAAAAGTTTGCTCGCGCGCCAACGTGGTTGTTTCAACTATTTTGATGTTTGCTGGTAGTTTTTTTGCTGTTTCTGATTTTTTTTTTTTTTTGTTGCCATTACTTTGAGGTGCGTGGTTTTACGGTTACTAGCGTGGCTTGTAATGTATGCCGGTTACCATTACCACAATGACAACAACAATTGGCCATGTACTGCGAACGCATTTGTCAGTTTGGTTGGGTCAGATTGCAGTGACAATGAAGAAAAAAAAATTTTTTTTTTTGAATTGGTGTTTCACTTTTTTATTTGTTATTTTCATGCCTGTGGCATGCACCAAGCAACCAGGCTCTTCAATGCACTGTCACGCGTACGCACACAATTTGATGTTTGCGAGTGCCATCATCATCATTGTCATCATTCGGGCACAGTGATACAAAAGAGGTTAACAAATTTATGTAAAAGGATTGATAAAACCGATTTGAAAAAGAAAACAAAATCTGTGTAATTTAAGTAAAAATTATAGACCTTTTTTTCATCAAAACTATTTGAGAATATAATTTCTTTTTGTTCTTTACGAAAATCTGTGCAGATTAAGCCACATTCTTAAGTAAATTTGAAAGCAAAATTCATGTTTTTTTAATTTTTTTGAAGAAATGTTATCGATTTGTTCCCAATTTTTTGTGTAAGACTGTTATCTACATAAATAAAATGATAGCTACTTTCAATGTTCGCATATCACGCAGAAACTGCTTGATCAATTTCAATCAAATTTATTTAGGGATATTTTTTAGACGCTTGGTCTCAAAATACAATTAAAATTGTCACGATATTCTTATTGAATATCAAAATATTTAAGTTTTAAAATTGCAAAAAAAATAATTTAACTCATAGATTAGAATGAGATTAGATTAGAATTGAATGTGTTAGTTAGTGGGTGTGCTTTGTTTTTTGTAGTTCCCATGGCAATTTAAAAAAAAATAAATTATTTACTAAAAATTTTGAATAAAATTTTGAAATGTCTGAAAATAAAATATGTTTGTTTCAGAAGAAAATATTTGAAAAATTATTAAAGTTGTGTTCGATTATTTGTCAAATAAATTTTGAAGGAAGTTAGAGCTAATGGCTTATATATTTCGTACTATATAACCTGGTGCGTTAACGTCCTTTTGAATCTAAATAAGGTAATGACACATTAAATTTTATTGTCCGGTAATTTTATGTTCAAAAGTAACTGAAATAACTTCGATTATAACATAATTTAAAACAGGCTACGCGTACAAAATCGCAGACATTAGCTAGTTCATTTAATAAATCTTAAGACCGATCTAATATTTCAGGTGATATGTATATTTAAGAGAGTAAATGTTCAAGGATCCTGCATTATATTAAATAGTACAGTTGTCTTTCTTCACGAAAGAAATTTTTTATGCTAAAAATTAGAACATTTCTGCAGTAGACAATTCTCAATTAACATTTTCAAAACAAAACCATTTAAGAAACAATAAAATTTTTCTCCAACTATATAGTAAATCAAAGCACTGTACATTTTTTGTTTCATTGCTGCTGCAAGCACATTGAATGCAACGCAGTTACATGTAGCTGACATTTACTGCTGTAACTGCTGCTGCTGCTGCTGCTGCTGCAAGTTAAATTGCTATTGCTTATAGTTATTGCTGCTGTACTGCTGATTCTTGCTGCGTTGATTGTTATGTCATTATTTGCTATTGTTGTTGTTGTTTTCTGCAATATTTACTGCCGCTTTGTTTGCTTCTTTTCTTATCACAACCATAACTTTTAAGTGAGCTGTCGACAGTTGGGTTTTTTTTCTTTTTTTGCTGGAACCAAATTGATGTCTCCATCATTGTCACTTCATCACAAGCCAGTCAGTGTCGTCAAGTGTAATTTCTGCTGCACTTTTTCATACTTTTTTCTATGCTTTCATATGCAAAATATCAGGTTATTTTACTTTTTCTGCATATTTGCATTTACAACTTCAGAAAGCGTCAAAATATTTTAACGCTTGTCAAGATACTGGCGTTGATTGATTCATGTACAGCTGTCAAAATAAATACACATTCGTGTCAATTGTCAACTGTCAATGTCTTTGCAAGGCCTCTCTTCAGCTGCTTCTATTGTGTGTGGTGTGAAATATCAATATTTACAATTAGCAGACCATTTGTTGATTTTTGCAATAATATTAGCATACAACACTGTAGTATGAAAGTATATGGAAATGAAAAACAAAAATATTTGTTTTCATTTTTAATATAAAATAGCACCTTTTCCTTTTTTTCATAATATACAAAAAAAAAACTTTTCTAATTGTTTACAGTACAGACACAATGATTCTTAAGTCGCGTCAGCTTTTATCGGACAGATTTTTTCAACAAACTTTCTAAGTACTATTGCTTCATATCGAACATTTCCTTTTGTCTTGCTCAAAAAAAAATAAATGAAAATTCACACTTTGAGTGCAATCAGTGACAGCGGCGGGTTCCTTGCTGCTGTTGTCTGTAATTTTGCTCAAAGGACGACATTTTCCTTATTTAATATTTGCACATTGATTGAAAAGCAATTTTCATTAAAAGAATAAAAAATCAGTAGAAAAAATCTATAAAAAACAAAGAGACAGTGATAGCAAGTGTGAAGGCATGATATATATAGCGAAATTTAAACGAAAGTAAGTGAAAGGACTTTTTCATTCCAGCAGCAATATTAGATGACTGTCAGTCTGACAAACGTATAAAAGTCGCAACTTGTAAGGATCACACGATAGACACTTTCAAAGGCAGACAAGCAAATAACTAGACAAAGCGAAAATCAGTCAGACAGTTATCGAGACAGCTAGACAGCAGCAGTAGCGAACAGTCAATGAAATTGAAAAAAGAGAAAAATTTTAAAAAGAAGGTGAAAATTTTAAAGCAAAACTTGCAGTGACATCAAATGTCATAACAGGTATTTAGATTTTTTTCGTAATTATGAACATTAAACAAAATGTTGAAAAGGTTTCTTACTTATTATAATACCAACATAATCTATGTTACAAAAATTTGTAAATCTACGACGAATGTATTTGATATCACATGCGGAGCCTTACTTACTTACTTGGGTGGCCATAACAACCCGTTACCGGGTTACGGCCGACCTCAAAAGCTCTCTCCAGGCGCCTCTGCTTTGCGCGCGCTTTCTCCAATCATTCACACCAAGCGTGGATAGAGTTTCCTCAGCTTGGTCTTTCCATCGGAGGCATGGTCTTCCTCTTTGTCGTCGCCCAGCGGCTTCCGCATCAAACACCTTTTTCGCCGGAGCTTCTTCGTCCATACGCACAACATGTCCAAGCCAGCGCATACGTTGTATAGTGATGCGCTTGACTATGTCAATGTCAGCGTAGAGCTCGTACAGTTCGTGGTTCATTCGAATACGGTAGTCGTCGCCGACGTGAGGCTCACATGCGAAGCAAATATCTTACATCTCTAAGTCCTTCAAACTGAATTATACCTTTCATTGAGCATGTTTAGAGCAACTCATGAAATTCGTTTACAAGCAAAGCAATGTGATGTAAAAACAAACTTTATCCAATTGGAAATATTATGAAGAATGCTGGAATACATAATGCCGTATAAACTGTTTTTGTAAACAATCTAAATTTTTGATGGAAAGAAATTTATGATAGCTGAGGAATGTAAAAATTTGTAAAATAAAACATTTTTAAGCGCTTTAAGTTAAAAATGTTCAGATATTATTTAATATTAAATATTATTACCAAAATATTGTGTTTTGCTAAAGCTTGTGAATTATTATAAATAGTAAATAAAGTAAATTCTTTTCTACATCGCAAATGGTGTTTTTGATTGCAGTCATCGAACTGGCTAAAGCTTTGTTTATTGCTGGGGGACGTCCATAAATTACGTGAGGTGTTTTTCTGAAAATTCGTACCACCCTTCCCCCTCCTCTTAGTGAGATTTTGTGTGATCTGAAGGGCCTCCCCCCTCCCTTCTGTGAGACTTGCCTTATAATTTTTAAATGTTATCTGCTATAATAATGAATACTCTCTGCAATAAAAAGTCGACATAAGATTTTCGTTGACCCCCCCTCCCTTTTGGTGAAATTTGGTGAGATTTTGCGGGACCCCCTCCTCCCTTATTTTGACTCATGTAATTTATGGACGGCCCCCTGTCAATAATTTCTTATAAAAAAACAATTTTGTTACAAAAAAAACTTTGAGTTTTGCTAAGCTTGAGAATATTTGTTAATTTTAAATAAAGGATGGGGTTTTTCAATGTTAAATAATATGTTTTTGTTTTGAAAATAAGGTTAGGTAACATTTCGAAATAGAATAGTTTTCCAACTGACATGAAGTATTACCCAACGTTGTTTTGCTCCAAGAATTTTTTAGCTCGATCTTCTTATGTGCCCGAATTTTTTTCTCCTGATCTGCATTAATTTAAGTATGCTCTACCTCAGTGGTGGGCACGTAGTGTTCCTATCCGCCCTCATTGCCCGCACTGTTATTCGACGCACAAGCAAGCGAAATAAAATTCGCAGAATTTCAACGCTATCGAAGCACAGCGTTGACTTGAATTCAAATGAAAACAAAAACAAAACACAAAGGCATAAGCGACAGCGCCGCATTGTGTCCTGACGAATGTAGCTATTGTTTTTGTTTGTAGTGCAATTTGGTTTTTTTTTTGTGCTGTTGGCGAATTTGCAAATGACAGCAAAAATCTTTATAATTTCATTTTTTGTTGATTGATGTTGTTGTTTAGTCCTTTTGTTAGATTTCCATGCCCACCACTGCTCAACCTACGAAGTTTTCTTTCGTCACGGTGTTCAGTCAACAATAACGTTTATATTTTGCTTAAACAGCACAGTTACTAGATAGGTTTCAGGAGTTCTCGTAAAGTTTCAAAATTGTGAAGCATGTATGTAGATGATTCTATGTTAAGAATTAATTCGAAACGAATGAACTTTTGATTCCACAGTGTGGAATGATGCCCCACAGTGTGTTAATGTGCGACATAGAAAATTTTATTTTCCAGTGTTTTTTGAATCCTTTCAGTGGTAACTTAAATTAAGTGCATTTATGTGCAAAATAATGCAGAATAAAGAAGCACTTCAGGTGGTCTACTTCCGTTCAACGGAAACAAATGATAATAATAATGATAATAAAAATACACAATAACAATAGTCAGAAAAAGATGCCAATTGTTGAAATATATAACATTGGTATGAAAAGCTATTTTGAAATTTGCTAGCTTACCAGACATTGATTTTCTCGATTTTTTTATTTGACTGAAGAAATTCCTTTGGTGTAACGTAACCATAGACAAATATGACCTCAGTTTTGTTATCCATCCCGAACTGTTTTTTTAAAGAATTGCGTCACATCTCAAAAAATGAAAAAACTGTCGCTTATTTAGTGAAAATTTTCAAATTCAAATTTAATTTTTCCAGAAACTCTCAATATCTAAAAATTAGCAAGCCTTAGCAATGCAATTTTCTTTAATTCGGGCCAATTTCTCGCTGGCTGTGATCCCCTCATTTAAATGCAATGTCATCCATTGTCTTTCTTCACTTACCACCACAAAACGATATCAAGTCGACATTGTCAGCAAAGCTTGTAGTTTCCTTTCGTACTGAACTTTGATGAAATGTGGTTATACTTTGCTTGCTTTTGCAAATTTACACTGCAATATAATGCGGTGCTGCGCGATGCGATTTTGCTGTGCAACACAAAAAAAACTGCTAACTCCCATAGCGCTGACTGTCACTCTTAAACTTTCTCTTTCACACGCTATGTGACTCTGGGTGACATCGTCATTGTCATCTTCTCCTATCGAGTTGTCAGCATTGGCGTAGCAGTGATGATGATAATGGTGGTGGCTGTGTCATATAAAATAGCTAACAGTAGAAGGATTTGAAAAATAACAAAAGGATTGCTTTACTATCTCCATCTTAGTATCGGTGGCTCTTTTGCAAATGTATGCATAATTTATAGAGACAAAGGACTATTCTATAGTTAAGGCAACCCACTGATAAAATACAATTTTATGCAACAGTAAGGAATATCACTTGTGGAATTTCCCTTATAGTCTTAGCAGCACATTAAATTGGATAAAGCAGCTTTAGGTTTGCTTGACTGCTATTTATATCAGTGATGGTACTTTTTTAGTAAATTCTGTACTAGAAATCACGACGCTGGGAAGACTTTCAGTTTTCTCAAGTTAGTGAAATTAAAATCACATGAGATAAAATTGCTTTTCATTGAAAGTTGTCTGAAATCTATTGTGTACGTGGAGGAAATACATGCAGAAATCTAGGGATCATAAGATTTATGTTTTATTACATTTTTAAAGCGTGAGATTTTCATCGAATTTTTTGTGTTTCTTGATAATATGAGATTTGTATTGCATGTTATGTTTCCTTCAGGTCATTTCCATACCATGATAATTTTATTACATGCAATTTTTTCTTCAGGTCATTTCTATAGCATGCATTTTTCTCAGTTGAGATTTTTGTTTTTTTGTGTTACTCGATATCTATGCAATACTACATTTTTTCGCAATAAATTTTTCTTTTCATATCTAAGTATTTACCTCATGATGTTTTCCATTCATAATACTTCATTTCCACAAGTTTTATCACATGAGATTTTTGTTTCATGAATATTTCGCTGTGATTTCGGATGCGTGACATTTTTCTATCATGATATTTTTCTATAATAACTTATTTTTTGATATCTCGCTTAGAATAAGTCTTTATAGCTATGTTTTTGTGTAGCTTTGTATATCGATAGAGCGCAATGCACTATACCCCGGCGAGGTATACTGTTCAGTTTGACACAATTCACATGTTCAAAAGCCATCACTGATATAAATAAATGCAATAACACATTTTTGTCTTCTCTAAGATTTTTCCATTGACATCATCTTAGCAGACGCATATTTATTCCAAGCCGAACTTTTTTTATTTTATTTTTTTTTTTGCATACCATTTTGTAGTTGTTCATCGTTTGCCACCATCACTGGGATATTCGCAATGCGCTTTTGTTACATTATTTTATTCTCAAGGATTTTTGTGTTAGTGTGGCTATGCGGTTGATCCTTTTTGACACAAAGGATAATTATTATCATTGCTACGTGCCAAAGTGCCAGAGTGTGTGAGTGACTGATTCGGAGTGTAGCTTTATTTTTACGAAATTGCATAGATTTACTTGCAAATTACATTTCTTGCGAACCTTAGCTTATTTTTTTTTTTTAGATTTTCTCTTGATTTACCTTTGTTAATTTGTGTGCAAAGGCATGCGATAATAAAGAGATGGGATTTTTTTATATTTTATTTAGCAGAAATGGCACTAATAAATAACGCTTTATTGAAAAATATTAGCGGTCATATTTCTGAAAAATTTTTATTACATATTGTTTGTATCACTTGTGATTCCTATCGAATTTTGAATATTAATTAATTTTTATTACATGAAATTTTTTCTCTGCCGTGTGATTTTCATAAATGACATTTTTCTCACATGCAAATTTTTATATAATTTTTTAATGCTTATATGATGTCTTGCTTGGGTGATCTTACATATTGTTTTGAGCTCGGTATAATGCAGTACGATTTACGACAAAAAATCACTTTTTGGTTCTTTTTTAATAAATTTTCTATCTCATGACACTTTTTTTAGTTTTACTTTGCATAAGATTTCTATCCCATGTTATTTTTCAATTTATTTAGTGGTATTGGAAATTTTTTTTCTAGCACAAAATTTAATAAGTGGTAAATTATAATGAATATGGATTTTATAGCAAAGTATGTGCGCATAATATTTATCAAAAAAAAAAATAAGTAAACGTAACCCTAGAATTTGTATAACTTGTGATTGCTATCGAATTTTCAATATTAAGTCATTTTTATTACATGACATTTTTCCTCTGCCGTGTGATTTGCATAAATGACATTTTTCTCACATGCATTTTTTTATTTAATTTTTTAATATTTTTACGATTTCTTGCATTTTTTAATTTTAAATTTGTTTTGAGCTCAGTATGATATAGTACGATTTACCCCAATAAAAGCACTTTATGGTTTATCTTTTAATAATAAATAATTACTATCGCATGACATTTTTCTTTCAATATATTTGGTCTTACGTTTCATAAGTTTTCTATCACATTTCATTTCATATTGGACAATTT
The DNA here is from genome assembly GCA_949775025.1 of Tricholauxania praeusta. Lineage (NCBI taxonomy): Eukaryota > Metazoa > Arthropoda > Insecta > Diptera > Lauxaniidae > Tricholauxania > Tricholauxania praeusta. The sequence continues at coordinate 159,810,685 of OX459029.1, forward strand.
TTTTGTAGCACTAAATTGATTAAGTGAAAAAATGTAATGAACATGGAGTTATAGCTAAGTACGTGCGCATAATACTTATCCAAAAAAAAAAATAATAAGTAAACTTATCCGTAGAGTCGTGATAATTAAAATTCTCCTATGATATTTTGCGCACCTATTAATTTATATTTATCTCGAATGTTTTGACATATTTTCTTCAATTAGGCTTAATTATATTATCACACATTCATGAGCACTCGCACGCATGCAGAAAAAACCCTACAGACATTGTAGGGTGCACAGGAAAAAAAATCATTAATTTAAATTTAAAATCTAAAACACTTCACCTGTTGCTACTTAAGCTCTATGCAGTGATTTTTTTTATAGTCTGTTCCACATAAGATAATTTTTTGCAGCTGTTACGGAACAAAATTTAAAAATAAAAAATGATTGAAGATTTTAAATTTTTCATAGTTAAAATTAATTTCGTTTTAGTGCAATAATCTTTTTAAGGCATAAGTTTTTGATTTCAAAGAGAATTCGAGAACATAAGACTTTTTTGATGAACTCAAATATTTATCAATTAAAGAAAGGTTTTAGCTTTACTAAGACTTGTACTTTTAGTAGAACTTTTTTTTGTCATCATCTGAAATGTAACTGACTGTATTCAAAAATCAGTTCCTACTTTGAACACTTGTATGGATACAAGCGCTAAAATTTATTCAACATTTTGTGCAGCGCAATACATAGGAAATGCCTGCTTTTGGTGTCACATTTACTTTACAGTAATTAAACATTCCTTTGATGAATGCCTCCTAAGGTTGATGACGATGTTGATAACGTTGTTGCTGTTGCTTTTAATGTTAGCGTTGTTATTGCTGATTTCACTCGTGGGATCCCCCTCAACATTGACATTTTTAAAAATGTTGCTAATGAAGTGTTGCTAATGAAAGGTGCGAAATGCTGCTGCGTAAAAACATGCATATTTAATTAAAAAGCAAAAAAGCAGGAAATTATCAATGTAGCAAAAATTTTTCAATTAATAAAGAGAATTTTATATTAGCTTTTTAAAGGCGTAAGCCTTTGAAGCCAGTACTCTTAAGTTCATTTATTTAGTATGCAATTCATTTATCTATAAATCCATGCAAATATATAAATAAAATCATTATATCTATCAAATGTCCTTGAAAATTGTATTTTAATAGTTCCTAAGCCTAATGACATTTCAAATAAGTTTATGGCTTAAACAATTTAGCCATACTTAAAACTTTGTTATTATGCACATATATATCAACTCATAACATTTTTTTTTGACCCAAAAAATTTAAAGCCAAAATATAAGTCATAATCCTTTTGTACCTCAACAGAAAATTTCACAACAATTTTATGTCCTTCTGCCTGGCAGCGATAAAAGCAGCATTTAAATAGCTTTCGGCATTTTGACTCTGGCTCTTTTTCTCTCCATGATTACATTTCAAATTTCTGACTCTTTTGCTCTTAATCTGATACTGTAAATAAAACTTGAAAACTTTTGTTAGCAATTTTATGGGCGTGTGTTGAAAGTTTCCCAAAAAGCAAGTAACGCATTTCACTGAGCAGCAGCAGCACACGTCAACATGAGGTAGCCAAAGGCTCTGTAGCACTTTGTTTATGTATTGTAATAAACTTGGCTGTTTCAGCAAATATAAAATATTTCCTACACACACACACACACACATTGCCATATTGGCCACTAATCCATCATATGCTTGCTGCTAGTATCGTTAGCCAACGAAGTATATCCTTAAAAACTGAAACTTTAAAATTGGCTTTAAAGTTTTGTTTTGTGTTTTTGGCAATAGCTGCATTTTACGTGCCATATCCTGTGGTACTCAATTTTGTTTTCTCTGCCATCACTCTCTTGCTCGTCGCCTTTCAGCATATCAGCAGCTCAGTTAAGTGGTAATATAAAACCTCGTAATGTACGTACGTATTTCTCAATTTTATGTTTGCATTAAGAAAGTTTTTCCACGAAAATTTGGTTCGAAAAATGGCTATTTTTGGTTTAGCATGAAAGTTTGTTTTGGGAGTAAGAAATAAAAACTTTTACGGTTGTTTGCATGTGAACGGCTTGAAGTACCAATTTTTTTTTTAATATTGTAAAATAAACTAAGATTGAGTTGGAAAGTTTTCATTAAATGGCTTATGATAATGAACTTTGGCATAAAGGTAAGGCTAAAAATAAAATATTTTGCTCTACGTTTATAAAAAAAGTAGGAGACGCATCAATTTGAGAAAGTCAAAGTATTTTGAAGAAGTCGAAAAAATGCTAAAAAACCGGAAAAATGTTTAAGAACTCGAAGATATTCGAAAAATTTTCTAAATGTCGAAAATTGTTGGTGGAGACGAAAAATGCTGAGAGCATACAAAAATTCCCAGCAGCAAATATGTTATAAACAACATCGATGAATAGTTAAGCTCATTGTAGGTGGTAATGCTCACAACTCCAGCCACAACTGTAAATTCTTTTTACAAAGAGATGGCCGCTTTGTAGGCAGCTTGCCTACATCTCTATACACAATGTGTAACAAACGAAAGGCATATTGCCTGAAAACATCGCTTTCTAAGTGCCTGTATAGTTTAGCGAGTTGCCTACATCTCCACATACAAAGCATGTAGCCAACAGGCAAGACCCCTTACATCTCTATAAACAAAGCAAGCAGACTGCCTACAGCTCCATATACAAAACAGGTAGTCAGCAAGCAAATAAACAAAATATCACAGTAACAATATGTATAGGAAACGTTGAAAAATTTTGAGAGAAACAAAAATATTGCATTGCTCTACAAAAAGGGACCCATTGTCCGAAAACAAGTTTTCGGGTATACAGCGTAAAGTAAATAAGTTTACTGCTTTTTTATACATTTATTAAATAGTGTTCTTTTCTGAAATGCATTTGTTAAATAAATAATAAAGCTAGAAACATGCGGCCTATTTCAGTTAAAAGGGCATACTTTTCTCTATCAGAATCAGCACATTTGGACTATTTTAAAAATTACGGGTCTTTTGGGGATGTATGAAAAACGAAAAAAATTGTATGCATAGTAAATACATTTTTACGTTTTTTTTATTATGACTTTATATCTCACTTTAGCAAGAGATTTAAAAACAAAATTTCGCTACAAAAACAAAGTATCTTTATAATTACTATTTTAAAGATGTCACTTCTTTGAACTTAAGCGACCAAAATTTTCTTGGGCTTTGATTTCTTTTACGTATGAAACTAAAAAGAACCTTGTGAATTTTTTCAATATTCAAAAGAAAAGAATCGGTGACTATTCAAAGAGCTTAGTTCCACCGCAAGCAGAGAGTTACTTTAGATCTATTTGATATTTTCGTAGTATGGCATTAAAAGTTCACCCCGCTTTGCATCGTCAGCCCTGTTTGAGTGTAGCCAATTGAACCGAAGCCAATTTCCGATTGCGATATGCCTTATGCCTAAAGTCATACTTCTTAACAATATAATTGACTGACAAATTTTATTTTAATGTATTGATAATTTCAGTTTTTTATGATCAAAAAACTGAGAGTTATTTTCGAAAAGTTGGAATTTGCTTTTCATATATAAAATGAAATTGGCGTTAATATTTTTTATAGCAATGAGCTTTTATTTATTTACAATTGCAGTAAAAGATCGTTCTATTTAATAAAGATAAATTAAATAGAAAAATGAGCTAAAGCTAGTTATACTAACTTCATCCCCTGCCTAGCAGGGGAAACTTTAAGCCGATTAGTAAAAATTCGCAAGCCTCATATGTTTCTTTTTTTGCATAGATCTGTTGAGAACCCAAAGAAAAAGTTAAATAAGGAAAGCTAAAATTTTTTACTGTTTGCTTATATTTTTTATTGTAACTCGTTTGATAGTACACATTTTCTCGGAGGTGCTTTGTTGGCGAGTCAAAACGAATTAGCAAGCGTAAATTGTATAATAATTCGGCGGGCTTCACGGTGGGTAGTTTTCTTTGTGGTGTGTCCGAACAGAAAATAATTTCTAATTGTTTTTGACACACAAAAAGTTGTTGAACTGGGTGTGACTAATTTACTTATGTATATAATTTTTAACAAAAACAGAAACGAATCATTGACTATACTGAAATTTGGTCTAAGTCGTTACTTTTAGTTATTGACGAATATCGTAAAACATAGAAAAACTTATAGAAATGATTTAAATTAAATTAATAATTTTGCCTGATTAGCTAATAGTGCTCGATCTCTTTAAGTTATAAGATTTTACTTTAAATAGTTAATTGAAATAAATACATCATAAAAAAATAACCCAGTTTGTTTATTATTTGTGTATATAATCTGCTTAGAAAAGAAAAACTGGTAACAAATAATATACTGAATGAAAGAAAATTAATTGGGCTTTCATAATTTGTTTAAAAAATTATAGATTAATTACACAATCAATATATTTAAGGTCTATTTAGGCATTCCCAACTTATATTAAGGACTGTCCCAGAAAGAACTTTCGGTTTGTTTTTCAGTTATAAAAAAATACCCAATAAACTTTTTGATCTTTTTTTATTAATAATAGCTTGTGTTAAGAACATAAATAGCTGAAAGCTAATTAACAACTTTTTTTTATAAAAATTTCTTACCTTTATTAAATTTTGTTCAGTTGCTTCATCGACAGTACGGAACGATCTTTTCCACTTAAGTCTAAGGACTTGTAAGTTTTTTGTAGTCTTACCACTCTTTCGAAAATCTCTTTTCATTAGAGCCCGATATCTCTCAATTGGGCGAAGCCCTGGGCAGTTGGGCGGATTTGCTCTTTTTGGTATTAAATTGATGATTTTTACTCTGATACCATTCCATCGTAACTTTTGCTAAATCGGGCCAGAATATCAGTGTACCCTCATGTGCATGAATAAATGGTAGAACACGTTTTTCGAGGCACTCGTCTACATAAACTTTTGAATTGATTGTGCCTTGCGTAACAAAGAAGCTTCTTCTCAGGCCAAAGCAAATATTGCTTCGGAAATTTCGTAATTTTTTCCTTTTTGAATTTACTAGCCACATGCCCCTTCTTCGGTGACGTAAAATATTTGTGCCCAGGTAGCCGCTTTAAATCTGCTTTGACGTAACTTTATTCGTAACGCAGCAATCAAATTTAGTCAGGCACCTTTCATACAATTTTCGGGCTCGTATCTGAGCCATCAACTGCTTTTCATCAGAACGGTCTGGTACTTTTTGAACTTTGTATGTTTCCAACTTACTTTTTTCCTTTATCTTTTGTACAGTAGATTTTGACATACTTACTTTAGCCGCCATATCTCGCACTGAGGTGCTGGAATTCTTCTTAAAAATATCCTTCCCCTTCGCCACTACCATTGAGTTAGAAAATCTTGATTTTCTGCCTGTAGTTTTTCTTCGTGAAACAGGTAGACCCTTCTTATAATTAGAAATAACCGTCAAAACATTTCTTTTTGGTTAATCAACTATTTTTGCTATAACTGAATATTTTAATTCTGGATTTTGCAGGTAAGTGTACAAAATGAGTTCGCGGACTTTTTGTTGCTTGCTCGACATCTTTGTCGTTAAAAGTGCTATCATCAAATGTTATACATCATATTAAACGTCACTTTATATAGAACAAATATTGCGTCTTTTTAGACCTATAAGATTATCAGGTAGAGTATAATCAAACAAAATAAAACCGAAAGTTTTTTCTGGGCAAACCCTAATTATTAGAAAACCCATATTCACAACTTTCCATGGCTATATCTTGAAAACTAGATCCGATGGAAATTAATTTTTGATATATTATTTTTTACAATTAAAAGGCATGTAAAAAAATCATTGAATTTTCTTTGTTTCATAAACAAATTTTTAGTAATTTCAGACTCATCGTCAGATAGAAGCAGCTAGAACTTGATACTTTTTGACAATTAGCGATGCGCCTTAATTTCTTCGAGATAAGTTCAATCACTTTGGAGTGCATGCAACCGTTTGTGACATAAGAAAGATATTCATATGTGATAATGTTGGCCGAACAATTTTTGACACGCCAATCATCTTTCCTATGCATTAAAACAAACAGAGAATGCAGAATATCAGTATAAATAAGTCCAAGCAAAATCCATAATCAAATCATCAATAATATTGAGAAGTTAAAAAATGCTGAAAAAACCGATAAGTTGTAGAAATCGAAGAATATTGAATAAGTCAATAAATGTCATAAGAATGTTTATAGATGTCGAAACGTTTTTTAAAGCCGAAAAATCGTGAAATGTAGGAAAATGTTCGAAAATTCGGAAAGATGCAATATATTGAAAAAAGTCCCAAATTGTCGAAAAGTATCAAAAGAGTCAACACATTTTGCCCACATCATTGCCTAACTGATTTTCTCTCATACCCACACCCGCCAGAAAAGGTTTTATACATCTTCAACTGACGGTATATATGATTATAATTTTCTTAGAAATGAAGTCTTATATCGTGAAGTCTGAGCATAAGATTATTCAACCAACAATGTGTAACCCTGCATGAGACAGAGGTGGTTAGATTTGACTAAAATATAATTTCTAAACGTTGGCTCTAGTTTGACTACTCAGCGTGGAACAAAGTTATCATCCCTAAGTTCAGTAGCATATGTGGTCAAGTTGGCCGTTGCCAAAAAAGCTTATGGGGGCGGAAAAAAAGATCTCGTAAAGTAAAGTTAAAAATTTATAGATCATAAATTCCAACTTTTATTCAATTCAATGACTCATTTTTTTCTTTTTTTGTAAATGCAAAGTTTTATTTTTGTTGAAAATTTACCATTTTAAAATAGAATCCGAATAATCTTTTTGGATTCAATATTTTACCAACAAAATTTTATGAAATGAAATTTGTATTAAAACCATGATTCCCTAAAACAACTCAGTTATTCGAAACGAGCTTATGAAAAACTGAAATTTTAACTTCCTTTCCTTGCAACATCTTTTATGGTTTTATTTTGAGGTAATTTTGTGGCCTTTTTTTTGAATTTCTCTCTAAGAGGTTTACCAGCTGTGCGCACCCATAACTAAACTCCTTCTGTTCAACTACTAACTGCTGTTGTAATTGTTGGCCTGGACATGGTCATAACCATTGGAGTGCTGCTACTGCTCCTGCAGGTTTATGGTTTGAATTTCATCGTATCGTAAAAATAAAAGTAAGCAAGTCACTCAAACAGACGCGCATCAAAAGTAACAACAACAACAAAAATACTGCCAGTATCATATAAGCAAGGCACTACTACTCTATTGAGGTAGCTCAGTTAAGTTTGGTCGGATTGCTTGGGTTGGACACATTTGCAAGAACATTAACATGTATTTATGCTAAAAGTCTTGTGAGGTTTTTAGTTTTAGCTAAAACTTCAAGTCAAAATTAGAGGCAGAGCCATTGTTTGGTTAGCTCTCCGGGGTAGTAGTAGGTGCTACGTTTTTATTGTGTACATAAACCAAATTGTGTGTTTAAGTGCCATGCGTACTTTCACTGCTGTTAAACTTAGATGTTTAGGAGGTTGCTTGTCGCTTTGAGACAACGTTTTTGTTTTCTTTATACTGTACTGACTGGATGGGGTTGTCATGAAGAAGTTTAGCATTCGAGTTAGAGCAAGTAATTTGACTATTTGGTTTTACGATCTACACTGCAATGGAGTGCTATGAAATTTCGTGTGTTCTTGTTTTTTGTGCTCAAATTATGTTTCTTAAATTAGTTAAAATTTATTTTGTTAAACATTTTGTTTAAGGGAATATTATTAATTGTTCATATGCTGAAAATGTTGGATCTTAGAAAACTATAAATAGTTAGTCACCAAAAAATTAGAAATTACAAATCTTTAAAATTAATTTTAAGAAAAAATAAAATCGAAAAATCTATCGATATAATAAATCTATATAAATAAGATGATAGCCGTTTTCGATGAACGGGATTCACGCAAAATCTACTGAATAAATTTTGATCAAATTTTTAAAGTCATCTTTCTCAGACGCTTGGTCCCAACATAGAATTAAAATTATCACGATATTCCTCTTAAATATCAAAATATTAAAGTTTTAAAATTGCTAAAAAAAAGAAGCATGTAAGCATAACAAATCGTTTAATTGCAAGTTAGTGTGTGCGCGTTTTGATTTTATATGGCAATGCAATGGAAGAGAATATTCAAATTTTACTCTCGCTTTCATTCTCAATTTGTCAACACAACATCGCGGAATTTGTGAACAATGAAAAATGAAAAAAAATTACAGTAGGTTCGCACATAGAAAAGACACATGATGTCCTACATGGCTTGACAACATGTGTGACTGTCAATATTGCTTTGAGTTCACATTATCGAGCAATCCATCAAACATCAATTGCAGAACAATTTATGAGCTTCCACATCGAAGTGAACTGCATGAAATCCTATTTAAAATGAAAAATGTTCACTAGGATTGACAGTCAGTTCACACAGGTTGTATGGTTTGACAAGCCAGCAGGAAAATCAATAATTTTTGAATCCATCCAACATGTGTGTCAAGCGGTCGTTCCTAGAGTTCACATTATCGAACATTGATGTTGGACAACATGTGTGATAATGTATACTAGGCTAATTGAAAGTGTTAGTTTGTGAGTGTGCTTTGTTTTTGTCTTTCACATGGCAATGCAATGGAATATTTATGGAAGAGAAAACAACAAGAACTCTAGATCTGTGAAGAAGAATCCAAAATTGGCTGTAGTTCTATTTAAAAAAAGTAAATTGTTTGCCTTCGCAGAAAAACAGGCTACGCGTACAAAGTAAATAAAATAAAAAGTAAATAATATAAGTATAAACATCGACATAAGAAAGATGATATTTCATGGCAACATCAGTGGCGGATCTATTTTTATTGACGCAATGGGCGAAACGACAGACTTGGCAGCCCTTTTCGTGGGAAAGACTTGTAAACAATGTAAAGCATGTAAATTTTGAGTAAATTGGAGATGAAACTGCTTTGATTGTAGTGAAAGAATTTTCGTGATGAAATGGCAAGCATAGCTAAGTAGATATAACACTACACGGTGGGCTTTAACCTACGTTAACGATTGTTAAGGATGTAAGTTAGAGTCGATATAAAAAGGCGCCCGGTTTCAAAACCGGCCAAGTTAATTTTTCATATTTTTGTGAAAACAACGAAAAACGTTAATATTCATATATGGTCATTGAAAAATTAAAAAGTATTTCCCATATAAAAGATTATTAAATTACACAATAAAATCAAATTTCCAATCTGATTTCATAATTGAAGAGAGTAGTAAGTTTCCAATTCAAACCACAATGTTTCATATTTTATTGAAATTTTGTTAAGTTCGAAAAACTGCTTCCGAAAAATCCATTATTCATATTACGTCAATTTTCGGAAGTCCACAACTTGAAAACTAAGCCTTATATAAAAAACAAAAAAATTAAGTGTTTACACCTTCTAGAAGTACACCTAAGACGAATATGAACAAATTTCTAAAACTCATTTTTTTTTGCACTGTCCGCTTCGCCTGAAATGCCCCATACATATGTATAACATACCGACGAAATTTAAAAAAACATCCGATTTTGTTCAAATTTTGATGCGTCAAACAACCTTGATAGATGGCATCACAGCTCAAATTTCGGTCGGGATCCTGAAAAATAGTCATATTTTGGCCTGGAAATGGCCGGTTTTAGCTTGTTTCAAAAATTTTAGTTCTAAAAGTAGACAAATTCAAATTTAAAGTTTTGGATATGCATTTTTTTTATTGTGTCATCTTCTATGCTTTTAAAAAAATTTAAGCTTCTAGACCTTAAGACCTATTTTTGCGACTCAATTAAGTGAAATAAGTCTTTGTTAAGTTTTGAAAATGGTGTCCTAAATCGTAGTTTTATTCATAATACTAAAGACTGATCTTATTATGTTTGTCTATCTGAGATACCATGAAAAACAATGAATTTGGCTATTTTCGAAAAAAATTGACCTAGCAGTACTCAAGACCTCGAATACCTAGGGAGCTGAATTTAGGCTGTAAGACTGTCTTTTTAGGTTCTTTAACGTGCCAAAATTTGAGAACAATCGGATGTTTTTTAAATACAGATATTATACTGGATAATATAACTGAAAATCAGTATGGAGTTAAAAAAAAAAGCTCTAAGGATACTTTTCCTTTTGATGCATTTCTATTTTGATTAACATCCCAAATAATTCCACATTCAAGTTCTTGTAGTAACTCAACTTGACATTTGAAATTGGTTAAAGCCCACTGTGACCAGTGCTGCCAGATTAGAAAAATTTTTGACATTGAAAATTGTAAGACTCTAGGAAAACAATCAATGCTCTTGGTGATTTACCCTGTACCTACCCTTTCACTTTTTGAAATGCCATGAAATTCTAACTTTTTTTTGACCGATTTTAATATTGACTTTATTATTTTCAGACTTTTGTCAGATAACAATTTTTAAAGGATACTAAGTTTTTGCAGAAAAAAAGTGCCACGAAAATGCTTCAACTAAAAATTGTTAAGTGCCTTAAAATTTAAAAAACTTTTTGCAAAATTTTGCTGCTTCGAATATAAAGAAAGTCATTTATATATTTTTTGACTACCTTTGTGCTTAAGGACAAATAATCCTTCACTGCTTGATAAGCGCACACAATACAGTTCATTTGTTATATGAGAAAATTGTTATTGTACTACTGCTGCTGCTTAACATTTGTATTTCGGTCGCCTTCAAGAAGAAAATCTTCTTCACACATACACACATATAAAACTAATTTTGTATGGCATCATTTGTCTTTGCATGTCAACTTCAACCCAACCAAGATATAAGAAGTATTTGTTTTTTTTTTTGACTCTACCACAATGTCACAAGTACAATTGTTGAAGTTAACTCCAAATTCAAAAATCTTCAAGACAAATGTCAGGTGGTAGTAGTATGTGACAAGTGAAATTCCCCCATAGCAAAGATGTTGATGATGACCCGGCACAAGTTGGTCTGTAAAAGGTAACGCGTATGTCTTCAAGCTACTTCCTACAGGTAGTAGCAAATTCCTACTTTTTTGGTTTGATTAAGAAAACTTGATGCTACTACTGTAGGAAGCAGCTAATATGCATGTGACATGGCTAAAAGTTGTTGTATAGTTAGTATAATGTGCTGCAGCAGATAAGTTAAGACAAATGACTTATGAGTTGCAAGAAGAGCACACTTGTGTAAGGACAGCACAGAACATGGCTACTGACATTTTCAAGCATTTTCATTGTTATTGCAAATATGAGCTGAGGATTTGGAGTTGAAAACAACTTGATTATTTCTGTTGTTAAAGCACAGAAATTATAACAATAGAAATTTACCCAAGCTATGTATATTATGTAGAATTACAGCGTATTATCCAAAGAAGATGACACACCATTACATTAATGCATCCTTTCTTGTTTTAAATCTCTTACAAATTTACCCCTGCAATCGAAAAGTTTCCCATCAATGCACTTCATTGTGACTCTGTGTTGTGTTAAGCTACTTATTTTATTTTCAAATCCCCAAGGTGTAATAATAACATATCAAACTGATATCCATTTTCTTAACACCTTTCCTTTGCTGCGCATTAGTTCTTAAGTAAAACAAAGCAAAAATAAATACTTGGGTGTAACTTTAATTTTGGCAAAACTCATAACAAATATAGGTTTGTTGCTCCCCAGCAGCAGCAGCAGCATTTACCCACATCTACACTTTAATGTTTGTGTATGGAAACAAAGCTCAATGTCCTTTCCTCATCGTCCAATGATCCTTTTTATGTTTATTTTTACCTTTTACTATATCCTTTTTAATAAGTTCTTTTAATCCATTTAGGGTACATTTGTATTGTACATTTTCATGTGAGAATGACATGAATATCCCTGGCTGCCTTTATGTGGCATAAAGTTGTTCGGTGTTTGTTTGCGTTAGAGCATTGGCTGGTTATATCTGTAGCTGTGAAAACACCTTCATGGCTCATGATTTTCAGTTTAGGATTTCTAAGAAAAACAAATACACACACACGCACACACACTAAGGAAAATTATGTCGCACAAAAATTTCGTATAAAATTTAAGTGTTACTATAGGAAAAATATTAACGAAAGGTTACGCTGAAAAAAATATTGAATGAAAAGTAAGAATTTATTTATAATATTTGTTACTGAATTCGTAGGCTGATATGTGAAGAAAAAATCAAAGTATTTCTAAATTAAAAAAGCTCTTTTAAGTCAGATCATTGTAATATGGTACAATCAAAAACTCACATTTCAATGTTCATAAGCCATTTCTTTATTTATTTATCACATAAATTCACAAGTCATGAAAAACTGTTCACACACTTTAATTTCACTTAAAACTAGTAAATTTTCCAAGTATGTTTCGATGTTTGGTCCTTAAATGAGAGTCTGACTAATCCGAATGACTGGGTCAAACATTGTGGAGACCGCGTTGTGACGGTTTGAGATAAAGCTTTACTCATTTATGAATTGACACTTTGCCCGTAGCTTCCTTTATTCCAAGAAACGTCAGGTCAAACCAAATCCATACATTATTTTTTAATATTTCATTATTGCTCAGTATTTTTTTTATATTTCAATTGCTTTCTAGCCAGACTTGGTTTTATATACCGATCGAGGTTATCTTTCTTGAATCCACTTTTTCAAATTTTATTTAAGCTTGGCAATGTTTTAGAAATTTTATAAGTTTTCGTAACATTTTTTCACAGAATATCAATTCAGATATGCTCACAATTTGCGAATAAGTAATCTTTTTTGAATCCAGATTATGTATTCATTCAGTTTTCGTCAATTGTCAATAAACGAAGTCATTTATATGTTTTGAGTTTTACTCAGTCATATTTAAAATTTCCCTGATTTATTTTAAACGTGAATTATTGCTAATTAGAGTAGGATTTATTAACCGGTTAAAATCATGTAAGAATTATTGAAATAAATTATTCTTAACTAACAAAGTGATACTTATTTAGGTACTGGACTATGTAGATTTTACAGGAAACAAAATATGTAACTGATAAACTAGTTACTGAAGGTTAAGCTGACCTTTTTGTTGGTTAAGAGTTCTCTCTATTTTTAACGATCTGGCCATGTCATTTGAACTGATGCTGACTAGACGTAGAGAAGTTCCAAATAGATGAAGTATTTTTTTTTATTTTGTTTTTTGATAGAAGGTAAGCCAAGTTCATAAAGATTTTCAAACATATCGCCAATGTTGTGACGAAACATGCACAGTTGAGTGAGTTTCTGAAAATTATTGAGTTTTCGGTATTTCAGAAGAGAAAAGTAGACTGTGGTATATACAAATGGGATGTGCAAAAGGAATAACCTACCTCGATTTTGAAAGTCAGGTTTGTATGTTGAAATATCGCTGTGTACTCTTAAAATTCAACAAACTTAGGTCGGATGCTACATAGATTCATTGTGTTGCAGTTTTTAAACTAGATCTAGAAGGCACTATAAAAATTTGAAATTTAAGTGATGGCCGCTAAAAAAGAAAAAAAATATATATATATGCAAATTATATGTTGCTCATACGTCATGACAATATGAAGATATAATTTTAATTAAAATGAAAAAAAAAAAAAAATAAAATTTCTAGACTTACTATTCAATACATTTAACAATAACAATGTTCAACTCTTGCTTGAATTATATATGTCTTCAACTACGTTTTTTTTTTTTTTCAGTGTAATCCTATTTAAGGGTCATTGTTTTACAAAATTGTTGTTATTGTTGCCACTGTGGCAGTCTGTCGTAGTTTGTGTTCCATATCTTGGTGATAATTGAACTTATTTTCCAACTGATTGAAGCGATTTTATTAGGTATTTGCTTTGTTGGCTTTTTTTTTTTTTGCTGTAGGAAATAGCTGCAGAATTTGTGGGTAAGACCACCCAAGGACTTAAAGTCATGTCAACTAAACATAAACATAAATAGGTATTAATGTTTTTAATTAAAAGCCATAAATTAAGCAATAAGTAGCCTTTCATGAAAAGAAATTGAACTAAGGAAGTACATTGGTTTCCTAAGACATTTAAAGCTTTTAATAAAGAAATTTTTTGCTTGTCATAGCACTAAAACTGTTTTATGTTTTGTGAAATGTATATTCCCTACTGCAAGAAACGCTTTCACTTATTTTAAGCTTTGCACGCTTAAGTAAGTTAAGTTTTATTTTTCATTTTATTTGGGAAATAAAATTTATAGCCTTAAAGTCATAAATTTCCATTTTTCCTGTTCGTGTCAGTAAGCGAAGTGTTTATGGCCACATATCGTACGTTATAGTAACTCAGAGGTACTTCTGTTTATAGTTGTTGTTATTGTAGTTTTTATCGTTCGCATAATGTAAGCGAGTGAATTTTTTCTCAAAATTTTCCTACATTTTTAATTCTGACTACAAACAGTGAAACAGCATGGCTGCTGCATATTGCACTTGTATGTGTTAAGTGGTATTTGTGTGTGTGTGTGTGTGAGTGAGCTAAAAGTACGATTTCATGTGGTTTATTCCTTAAGCGCGGTCGAAGTGTAGCAATGCTCATTTTCAAGCTTACAGGGTAAGTTCGAGTACTTATTGCTCAACATGGCGTATGAGTAACATTCAATTATCATAGGAAAGCAAAAATTTGAGCTTTCAGTTTTATAGCTCCAATATCACTTAAATTTTTATTGTTAAGGGTTTTTATTAGTTTTTGAGTGCTCAATAAAATATTGAAATCGGGGTTCAAATAAGAGCCTCAATTTTCTTTGGTAAATATAGCCATAATTCATAAAATTTACCGGCTCAAAAAAATTTTAACTTTTGCCACAAACACCCTGTACTCGATTTATTTATTTCTTCGAATTGATCTCACTCAATGTAAAGGTCAACAAACACATTTATACGAGCAAACATCTACACACACGCACATGTCCAAATCACATGAAAACGCAGTAGTAATTTCAATTTTTGAGCAAAAACAGAAGCTTAAGAGCAGCAAACACTAACAGTAGCAGTAAATCAAAATACACGAAAATTCACTTAAAAAATACAGCCAACCGCAACTTAAAAAAAAAAAAATATAAAGCAAACAAGGCAACACTGACCAGAGTTCCCACTGAAACACAAAGCATATCGCTGTTAGGATTAAATCATACCGAGAATGCAAGAGACTTCCAAAATGAACTCACAAAAGGTCACACATACGCCGCGTGCTCGTGTCTCAATGTCAGCACAGAAGCGCGTAAATAAAACTTTGCAATTTTTATAACTTGCACGATTTATGTTGTACCACGACAGCAACGACAACGCGCAACAGCAACAGCAACATCAGTAAGTAACATTTAAAATTAACAACGAAATTTCATTGCAAAGCATGTCGCAATAAAAAATTCGGTTACTTTCAATAAACGAGGCTGAAATTTGAACGCGACTTAACTTAACTTTATGCCAAGTTTGTTGCCAGTGATTTTATATGCGACTCAAAGGACCATTTTGGTACGTGGTGCCGTCGAAATCGAGTGTTTCGTATTTTTTGTTGTAATGTACGTTCATAATTTTGTGCAAAATGCGTGTGTAATTTAATGGGAGTGTTGGGCGCATAAATGCCATCAAATTAGTTGGTACCTACCATTCGTTGTAGTACATAAATATGAACTTGTGCAATACCATGGCGGAGGAGTAAAATCGATTAAGTACATAAGTAATTGCCAATTTAAGTGGCAGCTGGGACAAGGATAAACTTAATAACACAACAGTATTATGAATTTTGTAGCCATTAATAAAATGTTGATGATAGCTAGATGGAACGAAGAAAAAATTTGAAAAAAAAAAATGTATAACCATAGTAAGACATTAACAAAAGTCAACGAATGTTGAGGTCAAATGGTTCGAAAATAAGCTTGAATATCGAGAAAGGAAACAAACTGATCTAAAATAAAATAACTGACGAAAGCCAATTGAAGAACTGGCCAATTGAAGGGGCTAAGAATATATTGAAAAGATTTTTAAGAAAGACTATTCAAGGCGAAGTCTTACTGAGGAATTAACGGACTTACAATCTATTTTTGGCTTATGTGACGTATGAGCAACATTTAATTATTATACAAATTCATATGCAGCTAAGTATTTTTCAACTTTAAACTTTATTTTTGCATTTCCGATACTACTAAGCTTCGATGTTTTGTAGCAGTCTGGAATATTCTTTTGTGCACTACTCAAAATACAATTTTCATAAGTGGCCGCTCACTATGAAACTTATATTCATAGGAATATGCAAAACATCATACGTAAATTATTAAAAAATGAAACTATGAAAATAACAAAAGACTGAAGCACAATTTTAAAATTTGGCTTTCTAAGCACAATAGCTTTTCCCACGGCATTGGCCAGTAAACACTTGCTACAAAAGCAGCCTAATTATTTACCATTGCATTTTTTATGCTGCTAAGATTTTTCTTTCATATTTCACATCCTTTCAAAGTATCATTTTATAAACAAAATTTAATAAAATTCAAAGTACATTTAAGAAACAATTTAAATTTTTCAACAATCTTATTGCATTTGAAAGTAACTTATGCTGCAAATAGTTTTACTACACTTGAAATACTTCAAAAAATTAATTAACGTCTACTAGGAACTGCAAATTTACTGTATAGCACACTTAAAGGGAGAAAAAAACAACCGACGCTTAACAATAAAAAGCTCTATTCTTCGAAGGTAAAAAAAAAAGCTCTCTACGGCAAATTAAATTCCAAAGTCAATGTCAAAGACTTGCACTACGAGCCATCTACTGTTGTTTGGCAACCAGAGGCTGCAGCATCGACAGAGACTGCATTAAAAATTTATACCCCATAGAGTTGAGAAGAACGAGTTACGTCCGGCACACAAACACCGCCAAGCATAGCTGGCGACTTGAAAAGATAACAAAACTTTATATGCACAGAGTTGCCAGACTAAATATTTAAGTTAACAAATATTTTTTCAAGGTAAAATTTTGTGGTATAGTGCACAATTTTTTTTACCTTTTTGCTATACAACTTTTGTTGAAAAGTTTTTTGTTAGCATTTTTGTCTTCTTTTTTTTTTCTTGTGGTTTATCTGATATGGTTATTGGTTATTTGTATTTAGGTAAAATGATAGCATTGACATTGTAAGTTGTCCGTACCAAGCTGTTTGCGACTTTTTCAATTAATTGTACAGAGAGTTGAAAGGTGAAAAACTTTTAAGAAGGTACATACGTAGTAAAAAGTTTGTTAGATGATTTTTAAACACAAAATGAATTAGACTTGAGTAGCATAACTTAATATTTTTAAGCGATTCTCCGTTACTCACATATAAATTTTTTTTTTTTTCAACTTAAACGACTTCTGTTCCTACGCCAATAAAGTGCCTGAGTGTGATTTCCAATCGTGTGTGCACCTGGTGTCCTTGAAATGCTCAACAGCAATTCATTTGCTATGGTTTTCATACCCAGCTGCCCCCAAATTGTCCGAATTTATACCATGTTTGCATAAGTAAAGCGGTCACATATCAAAATAATAACCATTTTGTACATTTCTCATATTTATTGCATGGTACTGTCTGAATTTTACAAATGTCATGGGAAGACCAATATACAAACACATGCAGACAAACACAAGTACATATGCGTGTATTTGAGTCAAAATGCAATTTCGTTTCGCCCATTTGCACTCAATTTAATCTGAAAATAAACGAGTCGCGTGGAATAATAAAATATTTTTGTTTTTGTTATGGTTTTGGCTGAGAACTGGCGGGTTTGAAAGTGCTGATGCTCGTTCGGCTTGATACCAAAATTTAAGAAAAAAAATATTGAAATGTTTGTTGAGTAAAAAAGCGTTGATCAGTTTGAAAGAATTTAAAGGAATATTGCTTTTTGCTAAATGACTGCTGCAAGTTCAATGGCATAATGTTTAATTATAAAAAAGATGATGTTTAAGTGTACATGGCCGAGTAATATAAATAAATTGCTCATTAAAGTTAAAGGGAATTGAGGGACTAGAAAACTTATTTGAAAACAATTCCGAAAGCGTTTCCAATAACAGCAAAGTTTCCAATTGATAGATGAAACATCGTCATTATTAGATTCGTTAAGACCAAACATTTTCGATTCACTGACTCCGACAGTTTTCTTCGTAAATTCCGCGAGAAAACATTCGATTATATACTAAAGTCGAACTATGTGCCGTGTGGTGTAAAATTATGAAAATTTCTTAAATTTTAAGTTCAACTAAAAATTTAAATACATTTTCGGCAGTCTGGAAAAATGTTAACTGATCCATGAGATGTCAGGCAAGGCGTGCTGGAACAACCTGAAAGTTTTTCTAAGTTGAATCAAAACTCTGAGCATGAGACTTTGTTCATTTGTTCATTTACTTTCAGAATTTTCAAGCCCCAAAATCATACCTGATCCTATTTCAAAATAAAACGCATTTTACTGTGTGAATACAAGAAAAACATAAAAGGACTAATGTTATTCTCCACAATAAAAATTATATATCCAGGTTGTTTAGATGAGCTATATATAGCACTCAATTATGGTGATGCGTATACGAATAAATGGCAACTTCCCAGAGTAACTATTTGGCACTTTTTATTTTTGAAGAAGAGAGGCCAAGCGCTAAAAAATTCAAAATCTTGAAGAAAAAACATTTTTCGATTAGATCTAATCGCTGAATAAATTCAAAAAAATGTTGGTAAAAATTTTTTCCGATCGACCTCAAACTTATTTTCCGCCATTTTTTCCACTTAATTTACCACCTTATTACAACTTTTTTTTAAAAAAAAAGTATACTGAATATTTTGGTACTATATGGGTTAAATTCATTATTTTTGTCAAGTAAAGTCGTACGGAAAATTGTCTCTCTATCAATTCGAAGCACTTTATTGAGAATATTGGATAGTTACTAAAGGGAAATTGCCAAAAAATTCCAACAGGAGGCGTAAGAAAAATTTTCTCTCTCACTAGTCAAGTTAGTGAGATAAACTATATAATTTAATGAAAACATACTCAATTTAATACGGTATAATAATTCAGAATATTATATTGCTGATCCATATGTAAAATGGATTCACATCCAACATGTATATGTTCTCATGATGAAACAGAAAGAAAGTGTGCGCTCCATGTGCCAAAAAAACTGTTTTTGGAAAATATCAGTCTGCAGGAAGTAGATTTCTTGTGAATGATAAAACCAAGAATTTAATGAAAAATAGTACGTCAATATCAATTTTGATCCAAATAATGATAACTTCCCCATTGGGCTTTGCAAAAGTTGCTATCTGACATTTTTGAGAAACTCATGTCTCGTATTCCGCAGAATTGTTACGATATGATACTGTGAAAACAAATCCGGAAAAAAAGTTGCTTGTAACTGTTACATTTGTTTGACCGCTAGATTTAAAGGTCATGAAAAAAATGTTGTAAGGAGGAGTAGAAAACCTTTAATACTGATACACCAAGAGGTTGTCGTGGTAATTTGGATATAAATTTCTTAACAATAAAAGTAAAACAAAGGTTGCCAAAAAGAATTTTGTGCTAACATGCTGTATGTGTAAACAAAAAATAGGTAGAGGCAGGCCTGGATTAACCTTACAGGCAGAGTAGGCACGTGCCTAGGACGGAAAGATTTAAAGGGCGACAAATATTGGCTGAAACTTTTTTTTTCAAAAATATTATGTGGAAATCAAAAAAATTTAACATAAATGGAAAAAAAATTATTTTTCTTATAAATGGAGAAGTTTTGAGGAGGGGGGCGGCAATTTTTGCAACTGCCTAGGTGCGGAAAATTTCTTAATCCGGGCCTGGGTAGAGGTATACCTCATAAATGTACCAACGTAGATTCTATTGTTTTGGAGCTTTCTGAGCAAGAACAAGATCGGCTTGTGGTTGCAGTATTGCAAAATAAACCAGAATTCGAAAAATGTGATAGAAGATGTAGAACTCTCTCTATCCACGTGGGGGCGAAAATGTAGAGTGGTTGTTAATCCTGCACTTAGTTACACCAGAAATAAGGATTTCTGAAGAAAAATTTCATAATTTGCGGAACAATATTAATTTTTCACTAAAAGAGATGAAAACGATTACAAACTTTGTCAAAGCAAATGTCGATGCAATCAAATTTTCGAGAGATACTTATGTCTTGGGCTCTGATCACTTTGATTGTGACGATACGGGTGTAAGGAAAAAACGACCTTTCGTGTACGCAAAAGCCCCAATTCTGTTATAGATCGAAGAAAAAAATTGAAACAAACATCATAATTAAGGTCATGGTTGATGGGGGGCAAGGGTTTTTCAAAGTTTCAATGACCGTTGTTTCCAAAAATTATGTTCCTAAAGTTGACACAAATACTTAACACCTATCCGACTAAGAAAGCTCATATGTTGATAGCGTGAAAAGAGAAATCTCAAAATACGAGGAAGTTGGATCTGTAGGGAAAATGCTTTCAAATGCTCTCATGAAAATACTTGAAAATTTAGGCTCATTATAAAAGTTGATATTTTCATCTTGAATACTTTTCACTTGATCTCGAACTTTTTCTTTTCTAGGCAACGATATCTCAAAATTTTTAGGATAATAGATGTTTTCCATAGCAAATTTAATGTACGAATTAGTTTGTAACATCATTAAGCACGTTGCACCGCACAAATCTAACGCAGTCTGCAGTCTGTCGTCCAATATGACACAGTACAATTAGTTTTTCTTCGAGATTTATAAGTTTTGTCAATGTTCTTTGTATAACATCCTTCATGTTTTCAGATTTATTTCTGTAAATTGCTTTGATATGTTTTTATTTTTTTCCACAGCATGCTATCCTCTCTTTTAATTTATCACTGTCTGCAGTCTAATAATTTTATTAACTTTTCCCTTACAACTTTGTAGCTCCATACGATACCAACTGCCATTTCTATGGCCAACTGCCCAATGAACTTTTTGGAACTTTTGAGTATCTCGCGCATATTTTATTATTATCCTTCTGTGAAATAAATATCCTTTTGCGCAAATTACAAAAATTACTTTGCTCGCTTTTTCAACTCAACTCAAAAAGTTACCTTAAGTATTTCTTTGATTGTGTGCGTGTACTTGTGACTGCTCAAACTGTATCTATGTGACCAGTTATGTCTTCTGCTCTGCGCCTTGTATTTCTGACTCTATAAGTCTAACTGTTAAAGAAAACTAACGCTCAGAGCGCTACAGTGCTGCTACAAAAACTTTGTCCAAGATCTAATCAAAAATTCACTTAAAAAGTTTACTTACGCAATAGTTTTCCATTCGTTGAATTCCGCTTGTTTGTGTCAGTGACAGTGATGTGACATTATGCGTATTCTTTACATGATTTCAGAATACATAAACTTTACCTAGTGGTATATTTTTATAAGGATGTTGTTACCGCAATCGTAATAATAACCAGTAGAATATTTCTCTTCAGCACAACTTGGATAACGAAAGATAAGGACTTTCAAAGGAACTTTGTTTCTTGTAATTTCTAAAATTAATTTTTTACAACAAAAGTCAATTTGTTTGCCAACACTGTTCGTTAACATTTTCAATTTGCAACACTGTCGCCGGTATTGTGCTATGCATTTACGCCGTGCTTTCCTTACAGCATCGTCTTCTTTCATGAATTCTTTTTTTTTTTTTTTCATTTTTATTATCGCCGTTGCCTCCTTTGACGCCTCAGCCTGTGACTGGTAATGAAATGGCTTTTTGCGACTTTGTCCTCTTCTGACCATTTGGAGAAAAACTTCAACGATGGTGCAACTTTAAGTGTATGTACGACTGCACTGAACTAAAATGAATGAATAGAGGATGGGAAGATGCACATTGGTAGTGTAACTATTGCTCCTTTCCTCTACACCTCTAGACCTCAAGAATCCTATTTTCGTTAAAAAGTAAATAAACAATTGTTACAAAGTATTTTGTCAGCATTTTAGTAGTTGTTTGCCGTTTCGTTGTTGCTGTTTGAAGAGTTTTGTGCATTGAGTTGAAAATAAAAATAAAATGTTGCCTACTTTTTAGATAAAACCCACTAGGCATTTTTGCATTTATTAGGCTCTTCAAGAGTTCTATATAACCATTCTTTAAGAGCAGAACTCTTGGAAATATTCGCTAAAGAGGTTTTAAAACACAGAATAAATGCTACTTAAGACCAAAAGGGCACCTTCTATGTGGACCTTCAAGAGGTTTATGTAAGAGTTAGCTATGACGTTTTCAAAACCTATTCAAGAGTTTAATGAATTAATACACCTAGAGGTCTATAAATATTTTGTGCTCTTGGAAATATTTATACACAATTTTTTTTCGAACGGAATTTTAATTAGGTTTATTTTATTTTGACGAAGTTTTAATAAAGATTTTGTTTTTGGTATACATACTTTTTGCAGTATTACAAAGTTAAATAGATAAAAAGAGAATAGCAAATGGAATTATAAAATGGCAATATGAAAATGATGCAACGAATAATTATGATTTTCGGCACAATTATTGACCAAAATTTACGTGCGAGCAAAGATTTATCGTGAAGTTTGGGGTTTTGCTTCGAAAAACTTAGCGCGCTTCTGAAATATTACATATTAGAAAAATAAAATATTTGGGCTAAAATTAATTTTTAGGTTTTTCTTTAATATTTATGTCTCAAAATACGTTTAAGTGATTTTTTAGGTAAAAGCAAATCGAAATAAAATGATTTACTGCACAAAAAATCATTATTTAGGCAAAAAAAAAAAGAAACGCATTTATTTTTTTGTTGTTGTTGCTATTTCGTCGGCATGTATATTAAAAAAGATGGCCGACGACGCAAAGTTTTTAAAATTCCTCGATAAGTGGCATATAAAACTTAAGGATTATCTCTAAAGCTTCATAAGAGGTACTTTAAACTTAAGGATTATATTAAGGGCTTAATAAAACTTGACAGTTTTAATTTGCTAAAATTGTTTATTTAAAATAATTTTGTGTCCATTGTTAGGGTTACCATATGAACAAGTGGCAAATTAAGAAAGAGATGTTTTATGAGCTATTTTCTTTATAGAAATACGAATTATAACCCAAATTCGAATAAACATATTTTGGGCCATCTTGCGTTTATTTTTGTTTTCTCAATTTAGTTTTGGTAATTTGTGCCTCATATTTTTTTATTGTCCAATGCCAAGATCTGGATAATTAAAGATGGCGAGAAACGAGTTTTGCTTAATATCTCGGAAAGTAAGCTGCAACAGAAAAATATATTAAGGCCAATGTTCAAGAGAAGATGAAATCGATTTCATATCAAGTCTTCGTATCACAAGATTTGACCCTCCTTTCATAGCTTCCGAAAACTAAATTTTTCGCCGTAAATAATTATTTCTGTTCAAAATTAAAGTATTTATTGTAAGTTTTAATCAAAGTTGGGTCACTTGTCACATGGAGATTTTTCGAGCATGAAACCGATGTGTTTTGATCTGCTCCTCTACAACAGTGGCCTCAATATATTTTTCTGTTTGTGGCTTACTTTCCGAATTCTTGAGTAAAACTTGTTTCTCGGCGTCTTTAATTGATCAGATCTTGCCATTGGACAACCAGTGTACGGGTAGGCGGCCATTTTTATGATGTACTAGCATTGTTGAATGAAATAATATTTAACTTTGCGAAAATGTGAAAACGGAGTAAACAAGTCAAAAAAACGGTACTACTTTTGGAGACTTGAATCAAGAATTTATCAAATTCCAAAACTTTAATTTTTAAGAAAATGTTTAAGTTATAAGCTATTTACTATTTTTATAAGAGTACTGGTCATTTAAATTTTTTTATTGAATTGCGGTCGTTTGGTAACCCTACTTTTCGTTAAAAAGTTTTATGGAGCTCTTGTGAAGAGTTCTATAAATAAATGAAACCAAATGAAGTTTTATAAAGCTCTTGCGAAGAGTTCTATAAATGCATGAAACCAAAAAAAGTTTTATAGAGCTCTTGGAAAGAGTTCGCGTAAGAGTTGAAGCTTATATTGGCACTTATATAGAACTTAAAAACTCAGAAATTGAAGAGCTCAATAAAATGTATGGCTCTTAAAGTAAAAAATAAATTTTATTTATTAAAAAGCTTTTATCAAACATTTTTTAAAGATCTTGATAAATATTAAAATGTTTGAATACAAAAATATTTATAAGCGTTTTATGAAGATCTTCCGAATCCTTCTTAAGACCTTATAAATACCTTAGCTCTACTTAAAAAAGAAACTTTTACAGACGATTTAAGAACCTCTCACAAGACGTTGTTAAAACTTTGATAAATACTTTTAAAATTTTGAGTATTTTTTGTATTTGTAAACATCTTAATCGGGAGTTTTGAAATGCTTTATAAATAATTTTGATCGCAAGATTTAATTTTATTTTTTTAAGAGGCGAATAAATACTCTGGTATAAGTTAAGAGCCCTATAAATGTTTATTAAATGCTTTCGAAAATTCACAAGAGCTGTGGATTATTTTAATGCCCAGTGGGAATGCATTTGTGATTTGAAAGTTTGCTTTACAAGGTAATAGCTTTCGTATGCGTCTTTTAACATTTAGAGGCTCTTGAAAGCGAGTGTTTATTAAACAAATCTAGTGCATAGTTACTTGATAAAAGAATACACTTGCAGCGGTACTATCAAAACTATTGGTGTTCACATAAAATATTTTGAGCTGAAAAAGTTTGCTATAAAAGGCATTAATTTCTTTGTTTTTGTACGGTAAGAACTTTAGATTAAATTTTTCAAAAGCTTTTATATTTAAGAAAAGCTGCTTGTAGTAAATTGAAAAAAGGTATAATATGGGGCTTTCCTCGGCAAATTGGATACCATTTTTCTAATGCATCTCTAATTTTTTCTATGAGTTCAGCCTCCAAGATTTTTTTATCAAGCTATCCAATACAAATTTTTTGAAAAGTACAGATAATTAAAAACATGAAAATTCAATATTCGAAAAAAATGAAGATGCAATTGTTTGCGCATTATCGGACAAGCCTTAGAATTTGGTAAATCAATAACAGAATTTTACTTAAAATTTTGAAGAAAATCGATCAGTAAATACCATACACATTTTTAAGAGAACGATTAATTTATGAAATTCAAAAATCCATACCAATAATCGTCTTAAAAATGTGTTTTTAATATTTTTTATGAAAATTACGTTTACAAACAAAAATTATGAAACAAAAAAATGCATATTGGTCGATTAAGTATTTGCGGAGTTATTAGCATTTAAAAAAAAGCGATCGTTTTCAAATATAAGGACTGTCCCAGAAAAAACTTGCACTTTGTTTTTTAGTTATAAAAAAATACCCAATAAACTTTTTGGTCTTTTTTCTTTTTTTATTAATAATGGCTAGTGTAAAGAATATAAATAACTAAAAACTAATTAACAATTTTTTTTTTTCATAAAAATTTCTGACGTTGTTCTTAAGGCCCTTTATTACATTTTGTACAGGTGTTTCATCGACAGTACTAAACGATCTTTTTTACTTAAGTCTAAAGTCTTGTAAGTTTTTTGTAGTCTTACCACTCTTAAGAAGATTTCTTTTCATTAGAGCCCAATATCTCCGAATTGGGCGAAGCTCTGGGCAGTTGGGCGGATTCACTATTTTTGGTACAAAATTGATCTTTTTACTTTGATACCATTCCATCGTAGCTTTAGAGTAATGCGAAGTTGTTAAATCGGGCCAGAGAATCACTGTACCTTCATGTGCTCGAATAAATGGTAGAACACGTTTTTCGAGGCACTCGTCTATATAAACTTTTGAATTGATTGTGCCTTGCGTAACAAAGAAGCTTCTTCTGAGGCCATAGGTACATATGACCTGCCAAACCATATATTGCTTCGAAAATTTTGAATTTTTTTTTTTCTTTAAATTTACTAGGCATATGCCCCTTCTTCGGTGATGTATAATATTTGTGCCCAGATAGCGGCTTAAAATCTTCTTTGACGTAACTTCCGTCGCTCATAACGCAGTAATCAAATTTAGTCAGGTACCTTTCATACAATTTTCGGGCTCGCATCTGAGCCATCAACTGCTTTTCATCAGAACGGTCTGGTACTTTTTAAACTCTATATGTCTTTAGCTTACTTTTCTCCTTTATCCTTTGCACAGTAGATTTTGATGTACCTGCTCTAGTCGCCATATCTCGCACTGACGTGTTGGGATTCTGCCTAAAAAGGCGCTTCACCTTCGCCGCTACCTTTGGGTTAGAAAATTCTGGTTTTCTGCCTGAACCCTTTTTTCGTGAAACAGGTAGACCCTTCTTATAATTAGAAATAACCGTTTTGACAGTTTTTTCTGATGCACCAACTATTTTTGCTATAGCTGAATATTTTAACCCTGGATTTTGCAGGTATGTGGACAAAATCAGTTCGCGGACTTTTTCTTGCTTGCTAGACATCTTTGTCGTTAGAAGTGCTATCTTCAAGTGTTATACATCATATCAAACGTCACTTTATATATAATAAATATTTTGCATTTTTAGACCTATAAGATTATCAGGTAGAGTATAATCTTAAAAAATAAAAGTGCAAGTTTTTTCTGGGACAGTCCTTATATAACTCTATAATAAAATAAAAATATGGAGAGTACTCTTAAGGGGGGAAAAGGGTCGGAAAATCAATTTTTTATATCTTTTCTGATACTACAAGTTATAAGGAATATTGTCAGAAAATTTGAAATCATTAGGAGCAAGAATTTTCGAGTTCCAGAAAATGTCATATGAAGAGTAATTATATTAAAACTTCAATCGCGTTTTTCCCAAAACTTTTTTTTAAGTCGATTGTCAAAATTTCTCGAAAACTTGTAGACCGATTTTGCCAAAATTTTACACACTTCTTTTCGAAACTGAATACTCGGATCTGAAGGAAGGATTTTTGTTTTTCAATCACTACTTAAATTTCAATTAAACAAAAGGAGCCATTTTTGGTAAAAATCTGAGTTTTTTGATTAAACCTGTACCAAAAATTCAAAAATTAATATTTTGTTTATTCTTTCGTTCAAATCCAAGATGAACTTATATACTAAAGAAATCTTTTTGGTATTTTGATTTCAGATGAAGCAGTCATGCGTTATACTGCCTACCACATGTTTACTTTTTTGAGGTTACTGAGTTCTTTCCACTACCACTGGCTTATTTTTTAATATTTTTGAATGAAAATTTAGCAGAATATTATTGCAATGATGCTTAATAATGTTAAAAAAGAAGGTACAGTGAAAAAAAAAATCACAAAAATATGCTTTTTTTTGTCTCTCCGAACCTTTAACCCCTTAACCAGTATTAAAAGAAAACAAAATTTTAAAAAAATCAGAGATGCAATAGAAAAATGAAGTCTGATTTGACGTGGAATTCCCGATAGATATCAATGAAGAAAAAATTGTTGTCTATGAATAATTTTATGTTTTGGATTGTAATGTGCAACTTGTAATTTTATTCCTTAGAAAAAGCTGTGATACTAAACAATATTTTCAAGTGAGATACATGGTGCATGGGGTTAGTCTGAAAATCAAACTTTAGAACATTTTTTCGCGCAATTGATTATTTATTTGTGAAACATCATGAGCTATGTGGATTTTAACCGTGACTATTTTTGCTGATTTCTCAGCACAACCAGGAACTATGGACATTGCCACAAGAAATAATTTAGTGGTTTCGAATCACGCGCTTTTGGCGGTCAGTTGATTTCATAATTACAAACATTTTGAGTAAATTTAAGCTTCAAACTACAGTGAACTTAGTAAATTTCTACAATTTGTGAGCGTTTTTTCAGCAATTTTTTTTTTTTCAAAATGAAATGGAAAACTTTTCTTAATATAAATAACATTAATGTTTCTAGATTTGATGAAATTTTTGCTATTTCTGTCTTTTTGGATACGCTAAAAAAAACACCCTATATAGGAAATGAGCTTACTGTTTTTTTTTTTTTTTTTTTTTTGTTCTTTCATTTAGTCTTACCCGGCGTAGTAGATACTTGTTCTACTGCATTGGTTTACTATTGATGTTTGTTTTAAATTATTACAAATATCACTCTGAAGTTATTTTCCTAACGGCTTACGAAACTCGTGTCGAAATGAAAATTGTTATTAGGATTGCCAGCTAAATTTTTTTAAGTGATTCAAATAAGTAAGGAAATTTTCAAAAACACAAGATGATATTACGCAATAAAAAAATATATGAAATACTTTATATCAGAATATGACATTGTTAAACACATATTTTTGATACTTCACCCTATTTCCAAAAATTCAAAATTTTGGCAACTTTGCCATGCTAAATGGGCATTTAAGTTTCCAAAAAGTCAGAAATTGTAAGCAAGATTTTTTTTTTTTTATTGAGTTTGAATATTACTTTAATATAATATAATGTACAAAAAAATACTCGCAAAATATTATTAAAATATATACACAAGATTCAAAAGTTAAAACTTTGCGCTAAAAATATCCTATAGTTCCTTCCTTTAAAATAACGCAATTTTTAATTCAAAGCAATTGCAATTTTAACTTGATAACCCTATACGTTATGCAACCCCGTCGTTTTTTATTGATATCCTTGAAAAAAAAGTAAGACTCTGATCCACCCCGTTTTTTTCAATTGATGACACTACGTAGTCGCACTGCTACTTATTTTTTTCTTTTTTTAGATTTAAAAATTTTGCAACATTTGTTGCGTAAAATTGTCTTTGTTATTGTAAGTATTTGCTGCCGATGTTGTTGCTGCTGTTTTATTTTGATTTTATTATTGCTGTCAATATGGCAACATTCGCAGTGTCACTGTTTTTCACTCTAATTCTACTGCTGATTTATTTTGCTGTTTTATTTGTTTATAGCATATATATATATCTCTAACTACGTGCACGAATGTTTCAAATATTTGTTTTCATTTTACGTATTCTATTATTTGCTATTTATTTGTGCAATTTGATTTATTTATTTTATTGATCTCTCGTGTTTGCTTTATTACACTTTATATTTGCTTCCGCATGTTTTCTGATCATATATTTTTTTATTATATGTCACTGCTTCCATGCAGTTGATAATGCATTAGGCAAATTGTATTTCGGTATGTGAAAAATAGTTGTGCATTTTTGGTTTGTTTTATTGGCTTTTTTAATAAATATGTATAATTAAAAATTATTTTATATTAAAAAAATTACGACATATAGGCTGCGTGGACGAAAATTTCTCTTCTAAGATAAAGAAAAAAATTGATTTGCCCACTCAAAAATAACAAGATCTTAGAGGCATTTTAATAGAATAACTACCAGTTTTCATATTTAGCTTCAACTTGTTTTGCAAAACTGTACTTCTTTGAAAGTTCTTGCATCAGAAAAATATATATTTATTAGCTAAAAAGATCAATAAATTAATTTCCATAAGAGAAAATTTCTAAAATGTTGAAGCCCAGGAAAAATTTTTATTAAATCCTAAGAAAACCGAAAAAAATTACTCCTGAATTAAGAACATTGACGGCATTTTCAGTAGTTGAGATACTTTTATAGCCCGAACAATTATTTAGATATCTTAAGTTGTTCCACGGACGGAGCGCTCAGACTTCTATAAAAATTTCAAAATTTCAACGAAAACATTTTTTTTTTTTTTCAATGAGAACTTTTTTTTCAGATTCTAAATGGGTTAAAGTAAATTTTAAGCAAAAAAAAACAATAAAATCAATTTCTTATAAAAATTTAGTAGTTACACCCCATAAGTTACTAACTAAAATTACACAGGCTGACAGCATCTCAGACCCAGAAACCAGACTATATATTTCCGAAGGTTTTTGATGCGCTAAATCCTAATCTGACATCGGAAATGCTCTATCAGCTCTGGTTTTCGAGATATCTCAACCTAAAAAGGCAAAAAACACCGTTTTTGTCCATTTTTAAGGTTCTGTAGCCCTGCGGAATTTTAATTTCATCAAATTGTATTCAGCGAAAACCTTCGGAAATATAAGGTGTGGTTTCTGGGTCTGAATGTTGGTTAAATTTTGTCAGCCTGTGTTATTCTTAATAGCACTTAAAGTAAACTCAAGCGAACAATGCGAATTTCCATCATTGAAGAAATATCACACCAATATATATAATTTCTGTTAAACTTTCAAGAACTGATTATGTTTTTTTTATACAACTCCAATAAACGACATTAAGCTTTGGTAACAGACTTAACAAAATATTTAATCAGTTTATTTAACACAACATCCTGGCTTACGCACAACGGCACATTTACACTGATTGACATCAAAGGCATTGCGCTGTCAATTAAATGTCACTTCATTTTGCTGTGTTTTAATAAGCTTTGCTATTTGATCAATGGAAAAATCAAAAATTCTCTCACTCGCATACTTTCGGCATCACTGAGACGCTCTGCATCCCAGGGGTATATTAAATTCCTTTAAAATTTCATTTGTGCCCTCGAAGGCAAGTGAAAATTTCATTTTATTTATACACTAGAGAATTTTGAACACTACGTAACAGTTAATGAGATATCTTTGTGAAATTTTATTAAATTATTTTACTACATTACAGTGTGTACGGATGCGATGCGACGCAACGGCCAAAAATGTAAATTCCTTTGGCAAAATTATGAATGAATACAACAATTAATCAAGCAAAATTTAAGAAGAACGCACGAGTGGTGGTTGTAGGTTGAAGTCAACAGCAGCAGGAAGCAGGTATTTCCGGCACTTGCCACCCTTTTGCAGAAATGTCCTCCTATACAACGGTGTAAGATGAAAAATTACATTTTCAAAACGTTTATAATTAAATCTTGTACTGTGCGAAATGCGTAACCGTTTGACATACGCACTTTTCCACCATATTTCATGATGACGATGATAGCGATATTAGTGATGTGCGAGTTTTTTGTTGTGTTTTTGGAAAACAGCGAACGAAAAAATTATTAACATCCCAGCGGCAAATCGATGAAGTACTCTGATTTTTCATGTATGAAAAGCTATACCCTTTTTGTTGTATGTTTCACAAATGAAATTGTTACTGTGAAATTTTGTTTATTTGCTTGCTGGTTGCCTGCTTTGTATATGGAGCTGTAGGTTTCTGCTTGCTGGATGCCTACTTTGTGTATGGAGCTGTAGGCAGTCTGGTTGTTGGCTGCCTGCTTTATATGTGGAAATGTAAGGGGTCTTGCCTGTTGGCTGCATGCTTTGTATGTGGAGATGTAGGCAACCCGCTAAACTATACGTGTACTTAGCAAGCGATGTTTTAAGGCAATTTGCCTTTCGTTTGTTACACATTGTATATGAAGATGTAGGTAAGCTGCCCACAAAGCGGCCATCCTTTTCGAAAAAGAATTTACAGTTGTGGCTGGAGTTTTGAGCATTACTGACTACAAGGAGTATAACTATTCATCGACGTTGTGTATAATATATTTGTCACTGGCATATAAATATAAAAAATTTTTATTTTTTGTCATCTTTCACCTAGCTATCTAGGTAAATGTCTGTGTTAGCTACATGGAATCAGCTATTAACAAAAAAAACCGAATACCTAATTTCATTAAATAAATCTCCATTCATAAAGAAAACCCACCCCGTCTATTAATAAGCCCTCAAACTCTGCACCCATTGATTGGGCCAGTTCAGCATAGCGCAGAAAACAAAAAATAAAGAGCACCCCTTGACAATAAAAAAAACAAAATACCCAGCACTTCGTATTCGAAATAATGTTCCTGCTTTTTTATTATTTTCATAATTTAGCTTTTGTTTAGCAACACCAGCGCGGAAGGTAACCGGAAGAAATAAAAAACGCAAAGAATAACTAAAGAATCAAAAACTCAAGCCCAAGCCCTAATAAAACTTGGAATATAAAAAAAAAACACCAACCCCTCAACATTGTGCTTGCAATGATTACAATTTAACCGCTTTACATCTTCAATCAGAAGTACCAACATAAAATGGAAGGAACTCAAAGAAAGCAAAAGTGCCATGGCTGTTCGATTGTAGACACAGTGAACCTCCAAGGAATCAACCCAATTTACAAAGAAAAGGTAACACTGTATTCTTTATTTAAAATTTTATTTTTTATAAAAACGAAAAAAAAAAACTGCAACACAATCAATAGCGCGAAGTTCATGGGGTGTTTTGCTTCAAGTGAGAGCAAGTCAAAAAGGGATATGGAAGCGCTGACAAACGTCAGACAAATGGTAGACAATACGCAGCTAATGAAACTGTGACAGGTTCACGAGCTTGTTATGGTTGACTGGCATAAAAGTTAGGGCTGGTGGGATTTTTTCTCTTATTTGAGGCGCGCATCGGGATTTGCAAAATGAGCTACTCTGCTGTTACTGCCATGATGTACATGGGAGTTCATGAGAAAATGAAGTGCGAATGGCGCAGCAGGATACAGTGGATCAGATAAAAATATTAAAGAAAATAAAAACGCAATTTAAATATGTTGGTGACAATGGGTCGCTCAGTTTTTTTTGAATGCTTTGAAATGAAAAAAGTTTTGCTTTTAACATTTCTAAAAAAATAAAACAAATAAATTAATTCAATTTGAATTTATTAAAAAAAAAAGAAAAATATGTTTCTCATTAATAAAAAAAAAATATTTTTGCTCTACAGTACCTTAGTTTTCGGAACAAAAATATTCATTAATCATTGTCTCATTTGATTTGCAAAACCACTCAAAAATCTTGCCGCCGATAATCAATCATTTTTACTGCCAAGCCAAGCGCTAAAAATTTGTTTGCCACAAAAATTGCGGTCGCAACTTCAATTTTGGGCTTTAAGCCCATTGCTTAACTCTAAGAAAGAAAATCTGCTGGTAAATAAAATTTTTAACGAAATATACCCAGTTCATTTGTCAGAGTGGCTTAAAATATGTCAAAATATACCATCAAAATTAATTAAAACTTTTTTAATGCGCCTTTAGTAAAAGTTACGTTTGTATTTGGTGAAGCGACGTGCACAGTATTATGGCTCTAGCTGATTAAAAATCTATATTTTAGGATCGATGTAGCACTTTACTTAATTTGGCTACTTTTCAAAATCAAGTAATTGTTTGCAAAATAAATAATGAAACACAATTTTCACTTTCATATTGAATAAAAATAAGAAATGTATAGATTTTTGGGAAATTTTTTTTGTACTCAATTCTCTGACTCATTCCTCATTAGAAAACAACAAAAAAAATTATTTTATGTATTCAAAAACAAAAGTTTATGCAACAAAAATAAAAACACTACCACAATACCCACTGTGAAGTGTGGAAAGTTGCCCGTGATGGTATGGGGATACATACGAGTATCATGGGAAAGCGTTGGAGAACTGAAAGTTTCTGCCGATATCATGACGAAGAAGTTTTACTTAAACACTCTTCAAAACAAATTGAAAAAAAGTGCTCAGAATTTCGGGTTTACTGACACTTAAAAGACCGGAAAGTTAAGATACAATTTGTATCAGGTCAATAATCCTAAGCTCAAATCGGTGTTATGCAGGATCTGGGTGCTGTATTATTGCAGTAAAATGATAGACCCAATATACCAATATGAACCCGATCGAAAATTAATGGGCACACTGAAAAAAAAAATTGCAAAGCGGGCTCCAACAAATAACAACGCTCTAATAAGAGTTATTAAGGAGGAATGGACAAAAATTTACCGGAAAGTGAAAATTGTGTTTCATATTTTATTTTGCAAGAAATTACTTGACAGACTGTATATCATTTCAATTATATTTTTCATACCCAATGCCTAGTCAAATTTTTAAAAATTCGTAAGTTGGTGACTAGGCTTCGCACAGTATAAAAATTTTGTACACCGTTTCAGAACTCATAGATATATATCTTCCCAAAATATATAAATCAGATTTGAAAAACTGAAATTTAATTTGGTTTTCCGATATACGTGATATACTCTTACAAGGTTCGTCACCACCCATATTGTTTTCGAGATATCAACCACTTTCTAAAGTTAGTGGAGAAAGTGAAAGAAATTTCCAATAAAAAATAAAAAACTTTTTTTTTTCTTAATATATATATTAGTAAAAATTAAAAATAGTCATAAAGTTTTCTGAAAAAATTAAAAAATATGACTAGTCTTAGA
Source organism: Tricholauxania praeusta (assembly GCA_949775025.1). Lineage (NCBI taxonomy): Eukaryota > Metazoa > Arthropoda > Insecta > Diptera > Lauxaniidae > Tricholauxania > Tricholauxania praeusta. The sequence continues at coordinate 159,844,716 of OX459029.1, forward strand.
AAAGTCTTAATATGCCAAAAACAATTCTTCAGATTTAAGTTTCTGTAAGCAATTAGTGTTGATTATAAAATTATCTCCCACGTGACTCCCAATTTTTGATGGAAATTAACAAATTTTTAACGTCAGTCAATTTCTTAAAGAGCTATAATTGAAACTGAAATTAAATACCTCGCCCAGTTCTTCATTAAAACTAAACTAGGAAGCAAACTCAGAAACTCAACCAGAATAACAAATAACGCTAAGTTTCAAGTGGATTTGATCAATGGATTTCGTTGCGAATATTTACTTTAAGTAAAGGGATAGTCAGTCGCTAGCAAATTGACGTACAATCATTTTTTTAACTAGACCCAAACGAATAAGTCGGGAGCGGTTAATTCCTTGAACATGGAGCTAAATAAAATCTTTATGGCACAAAATAATGCATTTGGCGTAAATGTCTTATTGCTGACCAAAGTAGGTGGCACGATTAGCTCGGGCACTATAAGCAAGATCTTCTAAGGTTTTTTAAAATGCGACGTAACTTTCTTTTTTAGTCATTTAAAGCAAAACTAAGTCTTCGAGTATCAAGTGATCTCACATTATTACTTATTTTTGATAATAATAATAAATAATTTTAAATAAGCAACTGTTGAAAGAACCAACACTGACTATATGAAATTTGTGAAAAATTTGCCGAAAAATCTTGGTATGTTAATGATTGACAACTGAAATGCGTCATACATTTTATCACCTCTTCTTTTCTGTTCAGGAATTTAAAGGTCGATAAAGTGTTTCGGAATAAAAAGTGAAAATCATCATCTTGACTACAGCAGGGAGAAACAGATTTGTAGATGATTTAAAGTCCCCTCTACGAGTCGTTGAGTTTGACAAGAATGCTGGTTTTCTAAATTTAACGAATTCAAGTCATAAAGGTCATTTTGCGTCATCCCATAAGAGACCACAATTCTTTTTTTTTTTTTTGGTTCTGCCATTTTAGCTATTATAAATTTTAAGTGATATCAATGATTTGTGTATACTGTGTGAAGGATATATTCAAATATTCACTATAAATCGTCTGATGAAATATGAATGCTGCATATAAGATTATGTATCAAAGCAACTGAATCCTTTGAAAGATCTTTTGAGTAAAATAACTTTTTCTACAAAACTAAGTATTCAGATCGTATTATTATATAACAACAAATTAATTTCTTTCCAATTTATCCATAATGCTTCTTTAATTCCAGTTCAGCATCATAAAGATTTTTTCATAGACTAAAAGCGCTAAGAAAGTGTTTCAATTTTTATCTTGATTCTAAAGTTATTAGACGGCCGTGAAGTTGTTGAAGATTTGGCATGTTCCGAAAGTTCTTCGGTGTTAAATACCAAAAAAAAAACGACAAAAAATTTGAAGGAACAGACCTATTGGCGATATGGATTTAGCTTATGCTCTGCAATTCTCTTTAGCGTATTCCCAGCTTATTTTAGTAAATTTTTTGTATTGCTCATCATCATCATCAACATTTTGCGCATTCTAAAGGACTTAATTTTTCAACTTTTTTGTACGTTTTTTTTTTAATATATTGTTGCTCAATTTTAATATCCTTATTTTTTGGTTATTTTCATTTCTGAAACTACAATTTCATTAGATGTATTTTCAATTGCAAACATTTTGCAATTGTTGAATATTTGTTTCATATTTTTTCCCAAAAAGCATCATGACCTACTTTGTGTGGAAATTTTTTTTTCGATTTTAAATTAGTCCCTGCATTATTCAGAATTTAATTGGCATTTATGTGTAAACAAAGCCCAAGCAACACAAAATTTATTTTCACTTTTTTTTTAATTTGTCAAATGGGCATTAGAATTGACAGCATGATGTGCGATCGCACAATATATTTGACATTAGAGCTCAATATGGCAAAACTACAGTATTCGACAGAGCCATATGGACGAACGTTTGTCTAATGAAGGATTTTTTTTTTTTTTTTCATTATTTTGTAACCATATTGACAAATATTGATTGGAAATTTTATTTTTAGTTGACTGTGTAACACTGATGATTAAGCAAAAAATAACTGCAAGGGAATGAGAGAAGAAGGGGTTGGTAAATTTTCATTATTGGCAAAAATTTATTTTGGTATTTCTTTTTGCAATGCTTTGGACAGCCTGTCAATTAAAATTTAATGTCATTTAATATTTATGCCCTAGAGAAAGGGTTTTGTAATTTTATACGAACGATTAATGTGCTATATTGAAATACTAAGCAGAGCTGTAAAATGGTAAGCACTGTTTTTATTTCACAAACGATTTAGTCATAAAAACCATGAAGAAACTTTGTCAATTAAACTACTTTTTAACGACAACAACAAAACGTGTAAGGTAATAATTTTTATACAAAAGATTTTGCAGCACTTCCAACTAAAAACAAAAAAACTCGAAAATTGTTGCTTACAGCAGAACTTAAGTCCAAACATAACCAACTGAAAAATTATCATAAGCAAAATTACCGCTCATCACAAGTAGAAAATATCTTAAATTTGCTAAGCGTGTCGTTGCAGCAACAGCAATCCTTATGCAACATATGTTGTTAACGATGTAAACGTGTGGTAAAAAAAAATGACAATGGTGGTAGCAGCAGCAAACGCTGCTCTTCGCTAGCGTTTGCAAATGCAACCAGCTCGTTTTGCGGTAATGTTTTTTTGTGGTTTTTCAACCCAACCTACAAGGTTCTATCACCCGTCACCCTCTTTGAATGGTCATCATTACTCAACTTTGCTGCCTCGATGAAAGTGAATGAGTGCGGCAGGTTGCATCAACTACAGCAGAAGATTTTTGGTAAAGTTTGTAGTGCAACCTCACGTTTTTTGCGCTACTCCTGACTCGCATACTAATCAATGTGTATCCTAATAGTAAATCCTGTCAAAAAGAAAACTTAAAATGTAGGTGGAGAGACTACGACTTTTATACTTTACAGCGCGTGTGCTGCTGCTGCTACTTTTGCAGCACTGAAATTAACCCTTAAAGTGGTAAGAGACAGAGTTAATTGTGAGATAATTTTTGTTTTCTGAATAAGGGTGGAAGAACGCGGAATAATGAGTTTAGTGAGGCTTAAGCAATTAAGTAAATCGTTGGTCAATGCGAAAGAATAAAAACTGAGATATTATTATTACTTCAAAATTTGTCAGAGAATTAAGCGCAAAATAGTCTTTAAAGAGATCATAATGTACGGAAATGTTAAGCAAGTCCTGCTTGAGATTTTGCCAAAAAGTTCATCACATGTTTTTTTAGGCAGACAGAGACAAACACAGTTTTTTAAGGATTCCATAAGTACGTAACTAGTGCAAAGAAAAAGCCAGCACTAACTCAAATAAATAAATTGAGTAATCACGAACTCAAGTCGAGTTCAAGGTCACGGTTAGCGAAATCCAAATAATTAATCTACTAAATTTATCCCTATGTAGCTAACCTTCGTCATTTTGACGAGCATTCACTTCTTTCGCTCCTACTATCGCGCCTAGCTACATGTACACTCACACCAACTCAATCAAAAAGGCTTTATGTGCTCGTCAAAATGACGAATGTTTAGATTTTAAGGAATATTACATAAGTTTAAGTTTAAGATTTAGTTCAGGCTTATTTTAAGGCATCTCTACTGTTTTTACTCGAGGATGGCACTTGGAGATAAAGGGCTTTACTGTAAGACTAGATGGTAAGTGGCCATGTGAAAGTGAGGATGTTATATGGGGATCGAAACAGAAGTTTCTTTTATTTTTTTGATATCACCGTCAATATTCTGGGAGCCATTTCCACCAAGCTTTTTAGTGAAGAGTCTGATGTAGAAAAAATGCAGAAAAGACCTTAGCTTGTGCTCAGCAATATGTAATTTAATATTTGGATGCATTTTTGTGATATTTTTTTATTATTGGTATTACATTTTTTTCTATTGAGCCTTTTTTTTTGTTTTTTTTTACCCCGAGTTCCGCAATTTCCGGCACCTTTTTTGAATTTTTATTTTCATTAAATTATTTGATTAGAAAAGCTCGCAAATGAACTTTGAGTATCACCATGAGCATACTAGGCTCTCTAATAAGGTTGTCATAATCAGGCCTGGATTAACCTTACAGGCATAGTAGGCACGTGCCTAGGGCGGCAAGATTTAAAGGGCGGCATATATTGGCGGAAACTTTGTAAACAATGTGAAATATTTTGTGAATGCAGAATAATGAAGTGTATTTCAAATTTTGTTTCCATTTTGCTACTGATTTTCGTTCAGGAACGAGGACCTTTTTTCTTTTTTTTTTTTTTTTGCTCATCAAAAGTGAAAAAAAAAGTAATTTTTTTTTACTAAATGAAGAAGTTTCGAGGAGGGAGGTGGCAATTTTTGGAACTGCCTAAGGGTGGCAAATTTCTTAATCCAGCCCTGGTCATAAACCGTACAAGAGGCATTTAGACACAATTAAGAGTATTTTTTTGACTCAATACATCGTTTTCTTTTCCTTTTTTGCATCAATCACATATTTGGAAAAAGAAGCTTTATCCAGTCCCCAAGCAAAGATCGAAAATCGAATCGAAATATAACTATAATTTATTTAATTTTATTGAACCCGGAACCATATTTTGGTTTCTACTAAGGTTACGACAAAAGTCTGGAAAATTCATAAAATTTATTTGACAATCGCACAGAGGTTAAACAGGTAGTTTGCCCAAAAGTAGTAAGAAACAACTGAAACGTGCTTTTAAAACAAAAAAAAAATAAAAACAACAACAACAGCAATAAGTAATACTAGAATAGTATATGGGTAAGCCATCATTTTGAAAAATGATGCCAAAAAATGTGCTCAACTTTTTGAAGTAATAATCGTTGATGGTGATGCAGAGCAGTGGGAGCTATAGTGCATATGCATGAACCCTATACGACACGCTTATCTAAAGAAAAGGCACTCGTAAATAACCTTTTGCTAGTAGTACTTTTTCCACTTACATTTTTTTACTACCAAACTGTCATTTTTTTTTTTGTACTTTTGCTACCTGCATGGTGTGTGCATTGTACTTAACCCAGTTTTATTGCGATTTCGAATTTTCATCTCTGGGTATTTTCATCATTAATGCAACTTGTTGTAGTTGAAGTAAAAACTGAAACATCAAAAGTTGTTGCAAGAAAATTCATTCATTCATTTGTCTTGCTCACTCGCATTTTTGTGAGACAGCTTGAAAATTTATGCACGTATTTTCTTAGATTACACTATACGTACAGTACATACATACGTAATATTTCACACATTCAACACGTACGCACATACACTTGCAAATCATTTATTACTTTCACTAACAATAAGTTAAAAGTTCAAGTGGGTGGGGTGTGGTGCACTTTTTCGTAAGATTCTCTTCCATTTGATATGATTTAGCATTTCGAAAGGTGCATTAAAACGTATGCTGCAGCAGTGAAAATACATTATTCTTCAAATATAATGCATTATGCTGTCACTTTTTTGGAGCATTATTAATTGGATGACCCAGTTTTTGGGAAGCGCTGTGTTTATTTTCTAAATTATATAAACTTAAAAAGGTTACACAAAAGAACCTTCGAAAATATATATTCTTTTTTATTTGCGTACCACTTAAAGCATAAAAACATTTTATTGTATCAGCCTTTATGAGTATTTGCCCCAAGGAGATATGCAACAATTTTTTATGCATCATAAAGGAGCACAACAAAAACAGCATTTTTTTATTTTTTAAAATCCAGAACAACCCATTGTAAATCACAAAGATTTTTAATTAAACTTGAAACCTGTCACCGTTGCAATATCTCATTTTATGATCCTGCGTTGTGCTGCCGCAACCCGTGCATAGCGCCACCCGAGTGCAGGGTTAATTCTTGTGTTAATATTCAAAGCCATGCCAGGCCACGCATAAATCACAGTAGTGGTGGCCGAGACAACCAACACAACAGAACGCAACGACGCTGCTCAAAGTAAAAGCCAACAAAAACAATAAAGTTCGGCAGGGAGAGAAAAAAAAGAAGGGATGGTTTCTGTTTTTTTTTGCATTTTGTTTGTTGTCCCCGGCTCGCTTTAATTGAAGGTGAAAATCCTTGTGCCAAGGGTTGCCCAATGTACGAAATTGCAAAGTAGTCAAAATATCAACAGCAACAACAACAACAACAACGAAGATATGAGTGACAATAAAATGTGCAGGGAAAGACAGTGGGAAGATGACACAAAGGGTGGGGAGGAGTATTAACAGAAATTTTATAACACACAGTATCGTTATATCACGCACTCAATAAGCGATATATATCGGTTGCACAGAAATTCAAAAGATTCAACGAGCTCCCGCTAACTTATTTGTCAGATCAACATCACATACAACCATCTGATCCCAAACGATATATTTTGGACTCATCTGACCAGTGGAAACTAGTTGCATGAATCAGATGAACACGCGTGGTGTTGATATCACAAATAAGTTTCAATTACTTCACGCAATATACAGTAGACATTATACAGTTGATGCAAATCACAAATCTTTTTATTATTATTGACTATCGATTTTAGGTTTAAGTATCGTAAAAAATTTTACCAACGATATCACATCTCTAACCTAAACACTAAAAATCAAAAACACCCTTTCTGCTTCTTTTTATTTTGTTGTCATCTTGAGCGAGCGAATTTGATGCGTGTCTTGGGAAATAACGGAAATATAACACCAAGATGGCCATCCTGAGAGCATTTTCAAGTTGATGCAAAAAATTTGGATAACAAATTTTAGCATAAGCAATCTAAGGGTGGACGGACATCTAGCTAGCTACTCAGCGGTAACGACAGCAGCTAATGTCATTTTATTTTGATTTCAAATGCAGTTACGCATCACAACAAAAAACAATAGCTACACAGCATTCATAAGCATAATAACAACATTAACATAACCCTCTTGTCTGGCATAGAGAACACCCTTTAACTGCGGCGTTGTGTTTTCCCTTAATAATTTGTCAAATTGGCTTTTTGACTATGCTACAGAAACAGCAATAGCAAAATCAACCACTATGGTAGTTAGTGCATTTGCTGTGGAATGGAGGCATTGGGCGTGCAACTTATGAATACAAACAAAAGAGCACATCAAGAGCATCATAGCTACCGCCATCATCATCATCATGGTAATAACTTCAGTGTTTTACTCTACGATATGCAAATCAAAGTTATTCCTCCATCATTGGCATTTTCGCTAAAGTGTCTCCCAGCGCAGTTTTAATTATTCTCCGCGAAACTATTTGAGTAAGCGGGCGTGTAGTGTTATGCATACGAATTATGATTTTAATACAGAATGTAGCAACAAAAAATCAAAAGACAGGATATTTAACTCTAAGAAAATAAGTATGCAATAACCTTTTTTTGTATGAACATGTTGTTTTAAAAAACAAATTTTTAAAATCGGCTCAGTATATTTTGCGACAAAGCGTTACAAACCATTTCCATATAAACAATTTTATATAAATAGTATAGATTGAGCTAAAAATTAAATTCATAAAAACCATCCCAAACATTTTCCATCAAAGAACGTTTTTAAGTAATTAAAAAAATTGTCAATTATTTGAATTATACTGCGTAAAACACAAATCTTCATAACATAACCGGCACGCGCCACTTACTGTATGCGCTGCAGTCGAGCGTGCGACAATAATGGGATGTGCATTTATTGTGCAATACATTTTTTGAGTAGAGGGGTGGTGCATTTTGTGGTTTTACTTGCACTTTGAAAAAAATTATATGCCATTATGGAATTAATTTTTTTAACGAAATGCTGCTGCAGGTGCCATTAAGACGGTTTGGCAGTAAGTCCCGAAGGACTTTTTTTTTTTGTTCGTCATTGAGTTTGCCATTTTGTCAAATTTATTGCTTATGCATATGAGTAAATGTTAGTATGCTGCACCTATTCGATTACGCTTGTGTGCTTAAGTGAAATCATGCAGTAACACGCGTGTCATCATTGCTGGCTGAGTGCTTGTTGCATTATCCTTATCGATTGCATTTGTCCTGTTGCATAGCAGCTACTGTGCAATCAGTCAACTGTTACAAGCTTAACAATTGCTTGTTTTATTTGCTTGTAAATAAAGATGAATGATATTTACATTGTTTTGAAATTAAACAAAATTTTGAATAGAAATCATTTTGCGAAATATCCTTTAATTCAAGTTTTTAATATTGTATTTTACATATTAAAAATGTTGACAAAAATTACAAATGCATATCTTTTTTTGAGAACAAAATTAACAAAATAAGCTTGCTGGAAACAACAAGTGACAAAGCTTTTAATTTTATCAAAACTTTTACATTTCAGGACCCTTATGCTCGCACAAACAAGCTGTAAAATAAACAAATATAAACACATTTTACACAATAAAATAATTGTCAGACGAAGTCAACTGAAACGTCAAATTAACAACTATGGAAGTATGGAAAGTTAAAACTTTTTATTTTTAATACAAAATGGAAAAAAGTTCAAAGTTGATTACAAATATTCTAGAAAACAAGTGTCAACTAAAATAAATAACAAATATTTAAACAACTTTTTTGCTGAATAAATGCAAAAATTTATTAAAAACTTTCTCCAAGTAAGAGTACTCACATGAAGTTTGCCAACAGAGATCAGAGGTGACTCATTATGGGTAAAGTTTTTAACTAACTCGAATTTTAATTGAACAGAAAAACATATATAAATAAATGAAAGAAAATGCTTATTAAAAACAAAAAGGAAAAAAAACCAATAGCTATCTACATTTCTACACTTCAAGTAAATTTTTTCTTATCTTTTATTATAGCTTTTGAAACCGAAAACCGCAAATTTTTTATTTTCGACCATTTTTGCACTGCTAAAAAAGAAAGTCACAGCAGAATTTTTCACCAATATCCGATAAACAAATTAAATAAGATTGCTTAACATGTCGTATGTGTAACGCTTAAATATATCGAAAGTTTTCTTAAATTATCATTTCATAAACTGTTAGAGGAAGTTCGATGTAGCTTGAATTTCATATTTCTAGGTATATAAGCTGACCCAAGCTTGCTCTTTTATAAAGTAAGTTTTAATTAATGGCCGCCCTATGGAAAGGTAAAAATTTTAGAGCAAAAAAAAATCTCGTATGTTCTGAAAAGTTTTGTAAGTCTTCAGAAATACATATTGAAATACATTATATCCTTCAATATATTTTTACATGTTTACATTGGCAGAAAAATATCTTGAAATTTGATTCGGTTTGAACATTCAGAAAGTTTTTTTCCCTAACATACAAACAATATTTTCAATTAATAAAAAAATGTGAAAGAATCTTTCTTTTACAAAAAAAAAATGGAAACCAGACGAGAACTAAAAAAGTTTCGTTCAGGAAAAATCTATTTAGAATACAAGTTTTCATTACTTTTTTTCTTTATTTATATGAGAATTTTGGATATCTGAATCCAAATACATTGTTTCTCAATCTATTTTAAGCTTGAGTTATAAAATTTGTAAAGTTTTTGTTATTTATACATATGCCACTTTTATCTGTATTTTGCTTGATGGAATGGTGCTCTTTTATAAAACAAAGTTTTGCTAATTGCCGCTGATTTGGCTTGATTCACAATTTACCTCCATTCTTACTATTTCTATATCAACGCAAGCATGTCTGCAATTGAAGCTTTGACTCTCCGACCCTCTAGACCTTTTCACTGATACAGAATTTCTAATTAAATCCAATTCTAATTAAATTAACATACGCAAATCGCAATTAAATTTTCTTCAAATGCAAACTAAAGGCCGCCATGCCAGCGAAAGAAGGTGTGCCAAAACATGACGTGTACATGACAACTAAGCAACAGCACAACACACCGCACACACACACACACATGCATAGGTGCTATCAGCATTGGCAGCAGCGTTGCTCAGGCTAACACACACGCGAGCAGCGTCTGTTTCAAATCACCTACAACGACGGCGACGGCAATGGCGATGGCATTGCCGCTTGCAAATAAATCAAAAACAATTGAAAGCGTTGCAACAACAACGAAAACAACAATTTCGATTGTACAACATCCAATATGAACGAACAGCAAATATGAATTTAATTAAACAATTCGAATGAAATTTATGGCGCAAGGATAATGCACAGGATAACATAGCAAACAGCATGCAGGCAGTACAAAGTTACTGTGTGGGAACGTGTGACGAAATGGATGGAAATTGCGGAATGGGAAAAATGTTAATGGAAATACAAGAAAAATTACGCAGCATTAAGCGAATTAGTTGTAGGCAGAATGGCGAAAGACAATGAAAAATATGGCAACTGCCACGCGGCAAAAGAAATCAATTTCAATATTGAGTACCGCAGGAGCAGTCGCAAGGAAATGGCAATTTAAGTGACAGCAAAATGTGGCAGAGTGCTCGATGTAACTGTGTGATGATAATAAAATAAAATTAACACATTTTTGCCTATAGTTCCTTTAATGGGATAAAAGTTGAGAGTTTAAGTTTCATAACTTACCTTATATTGAATTTACTACAGAAAAATATGAAATTTCGAGAACAGAACACTAACAAAATTTAGGTGTCATGAAGGATAGGATAGGATAGGATAGGATAGGATAGGATAGGATAGGATAGGATAGGATAGGATAGGATAGGATAGGATAGGATAGGATAGGATAGGATAGGATAGGATAGGATAGGATAGGATAGGATAGGATAGGATAGGATAGGATAGGATAGGATAGGATAGGATAGGATAGGATAGGATAGGATAGGATAGGATAGGATAGGATAGGATAGGATAGGATAGGATAGGATAGGATAGGATAGGATAGGATAGGATAGGATAGGATAGGATAGGATAGGATAGGATAGGATAGGATAGGATAGGATAGGATAGGATAGGATAGGATAGGATAGGATAGGATAGGATAGGATAGGATAGGATAGGATAGGATAGGATAGGATAGGATAGGATAGGATAGGATAGGATAGGATAGGATAGGATATAAAAGTTTCCTAAAACTATCTATAAATTTTTATTAAAGATTCAGCAAGACTTTGTAATTGATCGTCTGGTGACAAGTACAAGACGTGAAGAAAAAAATGGGTGGGATTAGGTGTGAAAGCAAAATCTCTAAGTTAAACTGATTTTAGGGAAACTTTGTAAAAGAGTATAAGATGACAGAGTCACCGCCCAGCTGAAAGTTTAAATAAACTTTACAAGTATGTGTGGCTCTTCTAATAAGAGCAAAACCTTTCAGTTGTGATAACTAGAACTTTTCTAACAAAAAATGAAATGGTTCGATATTAAAACTGCATTTATTTGGATAAGTTTGTGTCGCAGTAGACTAAAGGACCCTGCTTCTTACACATAAATATATAAAAAAGTGTAAAAAAATATGACTTTTCTACTTCAACATTTTGTGTTTTATTTATTTAATTACAAGTCTGCATTTATGATTTTAATTATATGTGCTTTTATCTCACAATATTAACAGAAAATCAAAAGCTGAGGAATATAATGGGTTAAAGAAAACTCAGCAGCACAGGTTTGTATGGCCGGTATAATAAATACGCTCAATGCATTTTTTGGTTGCCAAGGCAAAGAAATTGTGAAAAAAACTAGGGCAGCTCTGGTACGCTAGTCGTCAGGGCCGCCGCAAGTGGGCATGCAGTTTGTGTGGCGCATGAGGGCGCTACAATCAAAAGACGGCAAAATGCAGCCTCAGAAAATTGGAAATTTATTCCGTACACGCATGTCGTACTGAGTCAACGAGTGCAAGAAAAGGTATTAGGAGAGAGAAAATTGCAGTCGGGTGTATATCAGAGAATATGGTAGTGTTTTCGTTTTTGTGCTCAAAAAAGTTTCTGATGGCAAAAACAAAAGCAACTTCGATAATATTAAAAATTTACCTGACAAGTAAAGGGGCGACAAAATCTAATATTGCAAGACGGCGTTCGGGTAGCTAACGGCGTCCCTGCTAGCTCTACATACAAACCATAATTGATTACTGAAATTGTGTGCAATTGTTAGCCCACAAAAGTGACTGTGGGGTTAAATTGTAGGCGGGCATAGTGACCAGCATAGCAACACTGCATTGAGAAGGGAAACAATATGTTAAATAATACAAATTTTTCTGCGTGTGTGCACTTGAATATTGTATGTGCGTTTAGTTCATCAATAGCATGGCAACACTTTTCAAATCGGAAAAAAAATACGAAAAATCTTGAAAACCAAAAGTTTTAAGTAAAAATATTTTACATATTAAGTGCAGCAAAACTGAATGAGAAAGCATCAGTAAACTTCGAGTCACAGGTTGGTTTCGGGAACAGAACCGATATTTTTCAAATACAAAAATTATTCTTAGTAACTGTGCTTTTATTGAGGAAACTTATTAGCTTTAAGAAAATTTCCGTTTAAGGGAATTGTTACTTGAATTATGACAAAGCTGACCATTGAGTGGTCACAAAGTTGGAGTTAGAAAATTTGATTTCGTTTGAAGTCACTGAAATTTTTTTTGTAGTTCTATTTAGTCCTGGAAATAAACCTGCAAAGTCCTGGAACCTGGGTTTTTTTTACGCAAACTGATATTTCTCTCTAATTGATTGAAACTTCAGTTTGATGTAATCCATGTTGTGCTAATGCAATATGCATGAATTCGAAAGGATTTATGTACTTATTTAGTGGAAGAAAAAATAAATTTTAATGGCAAAAACTTAATACTACCTTGATCAAAAAGTTTTAGGACTTTATTTTTAAAATGAAAAATACAAGTTTATTCATCAAAATCGATATTGTCTCCTTCAAAGTACTCCCCATCGACTGCAATGCACTTATGCCAACGCTTGACCCAGTCCTCAAAAGCCTTTTTATACTCGACCGTCGGTATGGCCATCAGGGCCATCTTCGATTTTTCGATGACCTCTTCTCGGCTGCTGTAACGCGATCCGCGGAGCGGTTTCTTCAGGTGGCCGAACAGGAAAAAGTCGCAGGGAGCCAAATCAGGCGAATTCGGTGGATGTTGGACGGTATTCATGGAGTTTTTGGCCAAAAACTCACGAATAATGATCGCATTGTGCGACGGCGCGTTGTCGTGATGCAAAATCCACGAGTTGTTTGCCCACAAATCCGGTCTTTTTTGGCGAACTGCTTCACGCAAACGTCTCAAAACGCCCAAATAATATTCTTTGTTGACGGTCTGACCTTCTGGGAGGAATTCATGATGCACAACACCTCTGTAGTCCATGAAAACCGTGAGCATCGCCTTCTTTTTCGATTGAAAACGACGTGGTTTTTTCGGTCGCGGCTCATTGGGTGAACGCCATTCACTCGCTTGATGTCTGATGCCAAAACACTTTCCCAACATTTCCAACGTCTGCGCACCGTTAAATCCGTTTTTAACACAAAATTTAATGCAAACTCGTTGCTGCAAAGTTGATGACATTTTTTTTTTTGTAAAAAATCGAAACCACACACAAAAGTAGATGCACACAATACGGCGTCACTTCAAGAAATGTCAAGCTGTCAAGCTGAAAATTTGACATAACGTCCATGACACTTCTACCAACACAACAAAAAAAAGAGAATTGAAATCGGACGAACGAGAGCGCCACACGGTGACGAGTCCTAAAACTTTTTGATCAAGCTGGTAATACTAAGTGTAGATCCTCAAAACAATCAATGCTTCGATTGCTATGATTATCATGACCAGACTGCGTAATTATTTCGCTGCCATCTTGAGGTAAATACTTGCGTACAAATTTGGTATCCTAAGTAGCAAAATAATCTATATGAAATGCTTTGCGTCTTCTGTGTGCGATTAGCGGTGACTGAAACCACACCGCAAAATGTGGGTGTAGAATAACTCTTGTTAGGACTTTGACTTATGCGCACTGGACGTGAGGTTGCGATTAATTATATGTTGTGTTTAAATGGCGTGAAACTAAATTATCTACAGTCAAGGAATTCACTTATATAATAAAAATTTTTAAGTTTTTTTAAAAGGATTGAATTAAAACTAGATTTCTTAAAACGTTACGAGCTTTTGAGCAAGAAAGCTATTGTTCTTAGACAACCTTCAATATTCTTTTAAAAATTTAAATAAAAAAAAAATTTAAATATTATACAGTAAGACCTCAATGTAACGGACTTTGGATATAACAGACAAAAAATCTGGTCATCTGGTTAATATTATACATTCTAAAATTCAAGTCTCGCCTCATGTTAACAATTTTTAGCGGCCATGAAATCTGAGACATAATGCCGTCCTGCTCAAATACTGCACCTAGTTGGAGTAATATTATATTTGGGGAATCCCCGACATAATAGCGCGTAAGTTTCGAAGCAGCACACTGGTGTTTGCCATGCTGGCCAGCTTAACTTGTTTACTTGAAGTTAATGAACGCATTTGGTACTACAGTAATTAAATTTAAATTTTAAATCTATTTTTATACAGTGGATTTTCGGTCTAAACGGACACCCTTTCCCTCATATCGAGGTTTTACTGTATTTTCGTTTTTAAATTCTGTTAAGTTGCTGTTTAAATTATGCAAACAAAATAATGATAATCAATGTATCAAAGAGTTAACGTATCAATCTGTCAAATGCTCTGCCAACTCAAAAAGCAAATGAACACATCTACTGAAATGCTTGTAATTTTGGGTTTTGGTCACTGGAGCGTTGAGTGACTTACTGACTGACTGAGTGACAAGCTTACTAAGTAGCTACTTGGCAGCCATACAAATTGCTGCTGCTACTGATTTGCTATTGTTAACCAATCAAGTGATTTAATCTAAAAAGAAACCAATGAGTGTGTGTGTTGGTGAAGGAGCCATATGAGACGCCGATGCTTTAAATTACTGGCAGACAGTTTAGCACAATAATACTTGCGTAGTTGAGAGGGCTCTGTTAAAGCATACAAGCTTTATACACTAAATAGCTACAAAAGTTTTAAGAAATCGAATGAAGTCCTTTTGACTTTGAAGTTGTGGTTGACATTGGGTTTACTCAAGTGCTTTGTGTTATTAAATTTTATGCACTTGACTTAATTGTTCAGGAAATATGACCTAATGAAGTTGTTTGACTGCTGATAAGAAGTGTGAAGAAAAGTTTTGCAAGAACACCATATAAATGATATATATAATGAGTGTTTTTTAAGATCACAAGGAACGAAATAATTGTGCGCACAAGCAAAAAAGTACTTTAAACTTGCTGAAAGCCTTAATAAATTATAAAGCCTAAAGTTTTACAAATAACATTATGAGTCTTAAATATTTTCTTTTACTTCAATTGTAAAAAGAAATTATCAACCTATACCATACGACAAAGAAATTATTTATTATTATAACAATGCGTAATTTGATTCTGACAAATTTCCTTTATAACAAACGTATCCTTTTTCTACACTTCCTTTAAGCTTAAATCATTTCCACATGCTGTTGGCGCACTTATCCGCTTTGTGCGCGCCCCCATCAGTTACATGCATAAGTAAGCTTAAAACTTCTCATTAAGCTGATTATCATGTTATCCTTATATCCTTGATATTGCATTACGTGCGCGCACACACCAACACCGATAACAACAGCTGCTTTTTGAATGTTTTGCTGTATCTGCTTTTGTTTTCGTGATAAAAAAAAAAATTGCGTGAATTTTGTTCCCGTTGTTGGTTTTTTTTCTCTTTATTTTTGTAATTGTCATAATTAAATAACGGGATATGCATGCAGCGCAAAACAAGGACATGCAAAACACAGACATTCGACAGACAACAACAGAGCAAAAACAGACGCGAATTGCATAAAACTATTTTCTCATTTTTTTCTTAATTTGGAAATTATTTTCAATACCAAAAATAGCAAAAATGCACTGAAAGAAAATAAACTTCTTACATTTAATATTATTTTTTTAAGAATGCTCTTAGTCCTTTTGAGTTACATGCTATCATTATTCTAAGAATTAGAATGTCAGAATTATATATATTTTTCTAATTTTTTTTTTTTTTTCAGTTTACATCTACGGTCTGTTTATAGATATCTTGTTCATTTCATTTTGGTGCACGCAAGCCAAAAATAGCAAATTTTAAATTAAATATTATATTAAAAACAAAGCATATGGATAAAATAACAAAAATAAACAGCTGCAAAAATAATTTCCTTGAAGTTTTGGCAAAATACCAAAACCCAACTCAAATAAAAGCGAAAATAATCTAACGGATTTTTTTTTCAAAATTATAAGCAGAAATCATATAAAACTATGAGAGCTCAGCGACAAACTCTTTGCATTGTCATAATCATAATCAAAATAATGTTAAATTTAATAATAATAACTACAATAACAAAAATGCAACAACACCATTAAGTACAAACAAATACACACACACAACAGCAAATGTATACAACCACGTATCGCTGTGTGAAAGCTACTGTTATTGTTGACTTAGAGGCGTGTACAGTGGTTTTTGTTAGATTTTTATCAGAAAATTTTTAAATTTCAGAAAAAAAATTAAATGTTTTTTTTTAATTTTTATATAAATACATATCTACACTAAAATAATACATTAATTTTAATATAAACTATAAAATAATATTGCATTCAATGAATTCCTTTCGGAAATCGGATCTACCATACATATGTGACCCGTGCCTAAGACGGTTAGTGTATGAAAATAGTTTTTTTTTCACGTGGGAGTGGTCTCAAGTAGATCCTAAGCTTCCTTCCTTCCTTTTTGAGTTATAGGCGTTTTTAACCTGAACAACAATGATTACCATTTCAAAATTTGGTTACTTTTAAACTTTAAACGCGTTTTTCTCAAAAACCGGTTTTAGACACTAACCGTCTTTCTTGGGCACAGGTCATTATGTGTGAAGGATTCCATTGCAGCTATGCCAAACCCCAAATACCCACAAATTATCAAAAAAAATAAATCAACTCTTGAGGGCTAATATGAAAGCTAGTTTACCCGAAAGAAATATATTTTTATAGCGAAAAATCGGAATAGTTGAATTCATTTTTCCAGGAACCGTAAGTAATTCTTATTTTCAATCGTTGAGGTCAAAAAAATCACAATTGAGAAAAAAAAATCGAGTTTAAGTATGCGACATGATTTTTAGTTTTGCGATTTTTATTTTAAAAATCAAAAATAATCGTTATCTTGGATTTTTATTTTTATTGATCAAAATAAACGTTATTTAAGATTTCTATTTTTTTAGATCCAAAATAGTCGAAATTTTAGAATACTATATAAATATTTAGTCAAAAGTAAACGTTATTTAGGATTTCTATTTTTCAGATTCAAAATAGTCGAGACTTTGGGTTTTAATGTTTTCTATCAGAAGCCATACCTTTTCGATATTCTTTTGATACCTTTTACTTTTATCGATGTATTTCGAAAGCTACTGCCATTGTTTATTTTTTCGATAGTTCGTCAACATTAGAATTTTAGATAAGTTTAAGCTTTTTTTTGATATTTTTCCATCAATTTTGAATTTTTCGGTGATTTTCCATAGCCTATGACTACTTTCGATTTTTGGAATGCTATTGGATAATGTTCGACTTTTTTGGTAAGTTTCGATAATTTTTCAATGTTTGTGACACTTTCAAAGTTTTCTGATTCTGATTATCGACTTTTCGATAAGTTTTTACATTTTTGACATGTAACTATTAAAAACATAAATAAAGTCGAAACCATCAAAAAGTTTATCGAGAAAAACGATTAAAAATCAAAGTAGGTTGAAACTTATGTATACACGTGTAGAAGATCATCGAAAACTATCAATTCATGACATTACTTATCAAAGAGCATCAAAAATATTGATAAAAGTCGAAAAATATTAAGAAAGTTTATATGCATACACGATAGTTAATTCACCTCCATTTTCAAAGAAAAGTTATATGTTTGCCTTTGCAACTACCATACATAATTATTCTTCTTTTTTAATTTTTAAGGAATTTTTCTTAAAGATCAAAATGCATTTCAGTTTTTTATGTTAAAGTTAATTTTTCAGCGATTTTGCCCACACCCCGTAAGTCCCACTGTATGAAAGCTCATCTGTTATCGGTGTTGGTGCTGCTAACTATTATTTCAAAGTGGATTTTGTTGTCATTATCATCATCGTCGTCATCATCATCATGTTGAATTGCGTTTCATTTTCATTTTCAATGTTGCCGCCCTGTCTGCAAGCTGTCTGTCGCTTCGCCAACGTCTGTGTGAATCTCTCTTTTTATTCAAATTATTAGCTGCCTCAGTTTGGCTTGGCTGGTTGTTGCCTGTCGCGTTGAATTATGCTAATTAGATTTAAGGATAATATTATAAAATGCAGCTATTTTTTCCTGCAACAACTGAAACAGCGAATGCGACGACGACGACTGCTCTAAACAATTATCCTAGCGAGCGCCTTTTGTGATATTGTTGTTGATTTGGATATCACATTGCAATGTATGTGGTGGAGCTGGGGCGCTTATATTGTTGTGCCGGCGAAAACAGCTTGTTTTGTTATGCTGCAGCTGAAATTGTGACGACACAGAGGAAATGTTTCAAAAGTTCTCAATGCAAGCAAGTGTGTATGTATTCTTCTGCTGTCGGTTTTTTTTTCTCATTGGCAGTTATTATATCGCTTTTGTAAGTTTTTCATTTTGCTTTAAAATTATGTTAGGTTTCCATTTTTTGTAATGGGCGGGTAAAAATTTTTGAGGCGTTATCTTGAATCTTCGCAAGGATGTCGTCCTCATTGCGACTAATATAATTTTTTTACCCATATTGTTTGCATTTCAAAATATGTTTAGGTTAGGTCACTTAAGTCAATACACAATTTTAATCGCTATTAGAAACTGAAATTCAAGTGTTCATTTTCCGAAAATGTAAACATCAGCAATATTTACCCAAGAGTGTTGAAAGTTCTTAAGGCAGACATAAGATTTTCCAAAGATATTGCGTAAAACAAATAGGCAATGGAAAAATAATGATTCAAAATTATTTTGGTGTCTAAAACGGAAAAAAATTATGTACATATGTATGTATATAGAATCGATGCTTCGACCATCTAAGAGTTATATTCCACGTTTTTTTTTTTCAAAAAAAAAACTATTTTTACATCATTAATTGTGTAAAAGATAAAGAAAAAAATCATTTTTATGCCATTCTGAAGCAAGTGTCTCCTGGCATAATTTTTATTTAAAATTTCACTGTCGAGATTTTGATAAATATTACTTCCGATTCCGACGAAGTGATGTTTTGAAAAAAAAAATATATATCCTAACAAATGGAATGTCAAAAAATAATTTTGAGCACAAACGTCTTAATACCTCCTCCCCCAATCAATAGAAAAACAAAAGAATAAGAACAAAACTAGATTTTAGGCTTAAGCAGGACATTCTTGTAACCTTAACTCCACTGTATATTTCGAAATCATGAACCAAACTTTTATACAGGCCAAATATTAAAGTGATTTTTATACAAGTTTGATTTAATTAGTAACTTGTATTAATATGAAAAATATTTGCAATAAATTTTATATTTAAGTTTAATAAATACATTGTAGAATGAGTAACTTCGAAGCACGATAGCCACTTACCATCAAAGAAAGCCATTCCAGTAAGCAAATAAGTCAAGTGGTTCAGCGGATGCTCTCATGGTTCAACATGCATTGGATCAAGACTTGGACGTGTTACAAATTATTAATTATTTCAACTTGAATTTATTTTTGTTTTTATTAAAAAATCTAAGATCTTATATACTCGATACTAGTGATTTTTATCCGCGCGAACTGAACGTCTAGTTGTCGGGCTCCCGGAGATTGCAAAAGTTTCTGCTGTTCAGGAAGCGTTTCACGAAAATCTCTACAAACGTTGAATAGTGCATTGTTTTGAAAGTTCACGACATTTTATTTAGTTTTAATCTCGATTAAAAGAACACAATATTTGTTAACAATACATATATGTATGTACTCAAACATATAAAAAATTACAAAAAATGTTTTTGCTAAACTCAAAAAATCAAAAAACGATAATAAACAAATTCAGCTGTCAATTGTAAACAGCTGGTAGCGAGTTCACTTGCAGGGCTGCCACTGTATCCAAAAGCTTACGTACCGGTTTCAAACTGTTCACACTGTCGATGATGCATACTAAATTGTACATGCTGGCGATTGAAAATTTACTTTTTTCTAAGAAACTTGGCTGATATCGATCAGTGATGGCATTTTCGGTGTTGTGAAAAATTTATTTAAGTACATTCGACCAATTTTTTTATTCAGTACAATGGGAAAGTTTTCAGTAGTTATATTTGGCACATTTTCAGTGCATTTTTAGTACATTTGAACTACTTTGAATAATTACCTTTTTTGTTTTTCTTTTAGTAGTTTTTAGACAATTTACATTTGGACTATGTCTAACATTTACTTTTTTAAAAATTTTAAAAAAATACTAAAAAAACAAAAAAAATGTACTATGTGCACTAATGTACCGAATGAAAGAATTTGTTAAATGTACTAAAACACATTTTCCGCAACTCAAATGTAACGAAAATCTCATCACTGGTCCAAAGCCGGAAGTTTTTCGCGTGTTTAAAATTTTTTGCAAAAATCGTACACTTAATATAATTGGAGAATTTAAAAAACAAATACTCATTTGCAGTTATTTATTATTAAAAAAATGTTTTTGCAAATTTTATCTACAAAAGTTCCCTCTTTTCAGGTTGCTAAATAAATAGGCACTTCGGCGAGTAGGTTCTTTCAAAGGTCATATTATTAAGATTAAATCCCAATTTTTTTTTTTTTTTTTAACAAATTGTTTTAGGGAACCAATTTTTTAGTATTTGGACACAATTTGATGTTTCAAAAATTTGAGAAAAAATGCCACAAAAAACGTGACATAAATAAAATCAATTAATCTGCCCAAAATATTATGAAAATTTTACGCAAAAGATCATTAGATGTGATTATTTGAGGACTCATGGCCATAAAATAAGATGTCGCTAAATATCTATCTGCATAAAATAAATCAAACTTTGAAAACCTTATGTATTCGTAATGAAAAACTTTCAAAATTAGATTTGGAAAATTGGTGTTTTCTTTTATATAAAATAATTTGAAAATAAGGTATTGTTTAGCACACAAAAACAGATAGATCATCCAGCTTATAACTGATGGGCCTAGGTTAGATTATAGTAGTGGATTGGAAGCCCCACATAGACACTTTGGTCCATGGCGATACCACATCTCTTGGGAGATGAAATTGTTCAATATATGGGTTATTTAACATATGAAAGTTTATCAAATTTCATGTAACTTTTCGAAGTAATTAATTTCGGTAACTGTTTTCAAACATACATTTTTTTGGGGGAATCTGACTTCTAGTATTAAGAAAAGTAACTCGATTTGAGGAAATTTCTGCATAGCTCGTGACATTGGCTAAGTAACTCTTAACTCTTGATCTTTTTCGCAGAATATGTTCTTAATTATAGAGTACACAATTTAATAAATGACATCATCAATCACTAGCGCAATAAATTGCGATAATTTTCTAGTGTCATCATGTTATGCATCAACACAAATCAACAACCATAAGCATACATGGCACACACACACACACCTATGTGCTGACAGCCATGGAATCGGATATCCGCATAGCTGTATGTTTGTATGCCACAATAAACCTTTAACCGACAAGTTAATTAAATTTCAATCGATCGATTCAACTCTCTCGCGTCAAACGACCCATTTGACCGCGTACCATGTTCTATATGTACGTAGTGTTGAAGTGCCGCACAAAACCAGAGTTACAAAGAGCGCCAGCATAAAAATTGCTGACAAAATTGATGACAAGCGATTACATAACTATTATTGACACAAATATTGCAAGTAAGCACTGAGGAAAAAACAAAAAAAAAAAACTAGAAATCGTAAAAAAGTTAGTAGTGCAAGCGACACAAAAATGCTGTGAGTTACAGTCACGCCCACTATCGCCCACCAGAAGAACACAAACGTGCACAACGTTCAGTTCACTAAAAATGAGGGCACTATGAATTTTTTACTACATTGCTCGACAACAGCTATACTATAGTACAACATGCAACAAAAAGAGTAGTAAAATTCGTATCAAAAATTTGTAGCAGCAAAATCATAAAAAAAGCAGCTGCAAAGTTTTTTTTTTTTTGTAACACAAAAATATGAAAAATCAGCGCAAAGCTTATGAGTTTTGATGTGAGAAAAATGAAAACTGAAAGCAACAAAAGTGAAGATGGACTATTGAAAACAACAACAGTTGCAAGTATAAAATATTTATTGTTCTTTATGATATCATGTCAATTTGACTCTTTCCTGCTCGAGTGATGTTGTTTTCTGTTGTTGCAATTGTAACAAATGAATTGTTGTCTATTAGTCAATGAAAGCAGTAAGCAGTGAATTGAGAATTGCTAGTAAGTTAGCAAAAGAACGCAATGACGATAGTGACAAGTGAACATGCCATAACACTTTTACTATTATTACAGCATAGTATGTAGTAAGTACTGCTACAATGTAGTAAAAGTAGTTGAACTTATTGTGAGTAAAAACAAGTTATAAAGAGTTTCCGAAGGGTTAAAAATTTATGAAAATATTTGAAAAATAAAAAAAAGTGTAAAAGTGGTATGATTGGACAAATCTACAATATAAATGAAGTACCTATTTACATTGTTTAAGCATTGACAATTTTTTTCGAAAGTTTCCTGTAAAAAATGAGAAAAATTTACAAAATTCTCAAGCTCGAGTATTTTTTTACTAAATTAATTTTATATTTTTTTAGATTTCTTTAAATAAAAAGAATGCTATGTCCGAATTATCAATTTATAAAAGATTCGAAAAATTACGAAAGTGTTATATAAAATTATATTTTCTATCGATTGATTGATTTTACAAGGTTTACAAAAATATTTGCTCAAAATTCATATAAAGTTCACATGATTTCTAGATATGGCGACATCAATAAGACAACAAAATCTTGTGACTTGACGTGACGTTAAACTGCTTGTAAGCTTAAATAATTCAAAAAAAATTTAACCGGAAGTAGTGTATTCGAAGCATTTGCTCATTAACCCATTAAAGACTGGTGTACCAGAAGAGGCCATACAATTTTGATAAAATTTGGTGTTTGTGTTTGGGATGTCAGGGGATCCATAGAAGTTGCTGATGGTATGGCTTAGGTAAATTTTTACCCCCAACTTTTGCCGCCCAACTTTTCATTCAATCAAATCCGGTTTATTATAGCATCCCACATAAATTCTTTCAATTTGTTTCGAGCTTTTTCCTTTAAGTCTTCAAATTTTCCTGGATCGATTTTATACCAAAATTTTGGAAATTTTATGCTAACTAAATTCTATCTCACAAAAATACAGAATTTCGGAAAAACAAAAATATTCATTTCAGGCCAATCCCTGCTCTACCCAAAAAAGCTTTAAGAGCCACAACACCTCTTACCTGTCGCTTGGTATGATTTTTTAAAATGCACTCTTCTTTTGGGTAGAAATATACCCAATAGACCGCAATGAGTTAAAAGAATAAAGCAATTAATCCGACAGTTTTTTGTGCTTTATTTCAATTCGAAACTATTATTCCATTTTTTTATAGTGAGATTGTCAAAAAATCAAAAAAAAAAAACATGAGAGTTTGAAGTAAACAATTAAATAAATTGAAAAGTAACAATGGATAGCATTTGGGCTGTAACAAACGACCAAACGACGCTGCCTTACAGTAGAAAAAAACCAACAGCAACGGTACATCGTCAAAGACTACGTTGCCCTCAGAAGCGAAAAGGGCATGTCTGAAAAAATGCATATTTATGATTCTTATAGCTTCGGATAGCTTAAGAAATTACGCGTCTAATGAACTATTCCAAGTGCCGGAATCTTAGTTCAAATATAAAAAAATTTCCGGACAAAATTCTATCCATATCAATTTTACAGGTACATATTCCAACAAATTGGCATAAATAAGCAAAACATCAATTATCTCGAACGTACAATAGTGTCCTGCCAACAACAATGTTAGCAAATTGTATAAAAATTTCATTCACCTCACAACATTTTTATAATGATTAGAAGCGCTAGAAAAGAGACAGTGCCTTACTGCTCCTTCACTTTTATATGAAATGATAATAAAAAAGAGGCCTTCTTTAGCAGAGCTGTAAATACGACTGCCATGAAAAGGATACAAAAAAGAAATCCAAGGAAAGTGGGCCTCCCGTTTAAAGTCTAAAAATAATTACGATTTATATATAAAAATAACGAAGAATTAGAATACCGACTTTGGCAATATATTTCGTCCTGTATCAGATAAAGCATAATCGTATTGTAAGCATCCAGTGTTTGAGTGCCAACTAACTGAGCGAAACTCTTTTAAACTAATTCAGAACATTAAAAAAATTAATTTTTCAATCTTAAAATTATAAGAAGATTTCGTCGCATCTCAGTTAGTCCTACTTTTCAAAGAAAAAGTGTATTTACGATCCTAATAGATCTATTTTTGGAAGGCACTACTTGTAGGACTTCTAGCAAACCTTCTCCGGGAAAGATCTTGCTCAAATCTACCTGAGATAAAGCGCGTCGTACATAAAAGACGCTTATCGCACCACTGCTGATGTTATTGCAAACGTTTTTTTTATCCTTGTTGCTATGTAGACTTTGTCTACCTTTTCAGGATGCAAACAATTTCTGCAGTTGGCTTCGTTAAATTTGCTTATTGCAAATAACTTGCAATCAACTTTGCTTGGCATGCAGCGGCAAATTCCACTCCGGCGAGATCTCTGTGCAGCAATACTGCAAAAACATCAGTGTTGCCAACTCTATTGGCTACAGCAGTCTCGGCACCTATTTTTTCTGCAAAGTTTTTTTTCTATTTTTTCTTTCTACCACCCTCCATCTCTATCGTCTGAAAGAATCAATTTAAGTTTTTCTTTGTCGCAATCTTTTGTTTTACACCTACCTGCCATCGTTGCATCTTGTTGGGTCGTGGATTCTTTTTATTCACTTTTCAACTTGAACGCTGAGTGACTCAGCTAGACGGCAGCGACATTTTTCTGCTTCGCGTTCTTCATTTTACTGGTGAAAGAATTTTTATGAGCTGGCAACGACATACTGTTATCATTTTGCATGTACAGTGTTTGATTTGCTTCAAATATAAGACATTTACAAGTCGAAGTTAACAGATGACATGGAAATATTTTTTATTATTTGACAATTCAAATTTTGGCATTTTTAGCTATTTAATTTTATCTCTTAAATTTGCATGAACAATTAGTTGAAAATTCTTCAAAACTAAACTTCAATAATTTTTAAATTTTTAGAAAAAATTATTTATGCTTAAAATTTTCAAAAAACTACAAAGAATCGAAGGGGTATTGTAACCAAATTTAAGTTTTAATACGTTATATTCGTTTTATCTGTTTCGTAGAAATTTGAAATGATAAATGCAAAACTTTGGCCAATTTTCAAGTTGAGCTCATAATAAATAACAATTTTAAAAATATTATATTTCTTTCAAAAAATTTACTAATTTCTGTTCATTTCTTTTGCCAGGAAATTTCGAAGGCTTTAAATTTTCATTTATATTAAAATAAATAAAATATTTGTTCACACTGTTCATGTTAATCCAATACCGTACATTTTTATAGTTTTCTAGTTGTCGTACAAAATGAAATTATTCAAGTTGTTGTTGTTGTAGTTGCTGTTGTAAAAGTTGTAACTTTAATTTTTGTTGTTGTTTTGTTGTACCTCTTATTGCCCAAACTAATGCCAAGGATTTGAGCAGCAGCAGCAATCCTGTTGGCGTATAATAATGTCCTCGGTTACCTTGGTGTTGCTTTGTCGTGCTTTTCAGCTTAACTCCATGTTGCATCATCGGTGAAGTGCCATCAAGTGGGTCGTTGTTCTTGTCGTCGTTGTCGTTGTTTAATATTTCACCTTGATTGATATTAAAATTAAGTACAGCCAAGAATTTCATTTGTAGCACTGAAGTCGCGACAGAAAAAAAAAAAATGAAGTGACGATTGCCTGAACTTACTATATAGCACATACTTATGCAGAAGCAATATTTCAGTCACTATTTTATATAAGTTTTCTTTTTTAAGCACAATATACACATAAACACTTCTGTAATAACCGAGCGCGATATTCAAGTTATTCAGTAGTTAATAACGCAAATTTTTTGGGGAATATGACAGCATTAAATATTCATTCAATTTAATACGCCCAGTGAAATATAATATACGAAAAGGGCCATATTTTCATTGTGAGCAATATCAGTTAAGAGGTTTCGTCTCGTTTTATGCAGGAGTTCCTTGCTTTAATACCAAATGCACTTTTTTTCTTAATTTTCAAGAATATTCTTGGAGCGAATATGAAGCTGGCACCGCTGCTTTTGGCTTAATATTATTTTCCAAAATAAATAAAATTCAATTAAAATAATTCTTATTAAAATTTGTTTCATAATTCCAATCTTTCTTGATAGTAATATGTTTTTCTGAAATTTTCATAAAATGTTTATTTAGGGGAAATTGGGGTTTCGTAAGACATTGAGAATTTTGAGACACGTTAATTCTTAGTCACATTTGTAAAGCTTGACTATTATCGTTTTGTCTTTGACCAAGCTAATTATTCCAGTATCATTCAATTTGTGTACACGTTCTTGGAAGATCTGTGTAACAACCACTTGATAAATGTTTTCAAAATTTTTTTTGGTCAAGCTTTCGTGCTTGCATTGTTTTGATTTTTGGAGAATCAAGTCAGATAAATATATTTATAATTATGGTTTTGGATATACATATGTATGTATTTTGACTCTCAAAAGGAAATTTGCATAATCTTTGAATGAATGAAATATCCTGTCAACCAGAGCGTTTGGAGAATTATGGAACACTTTTGGGGTTTTCCATTCGTATGATTTTAAAGCATTTTCGAAACCTGACTTAGATTTTTTGTTTCGATGGACCAATTAGCTGATTGCAAGCTCATTCATATTCCAGTTCTTCAATTCAAGGCAAGAAAATGTATTAATGACAAACGTTCTAAAGGCGAGCGACATTCATTACGGGCTAAGTATTGCCACAGTCTTTGGCACATCAATAAACCGATTCATTTATAATTAAAAAAAAAAAAATTAATTCTTATATACAACAACCATTCGATAAACACTTTACAATGATAATTTTCGTTTTCGACTTAATTTAGATTTTTCAAAAACTCAAAAACGTATGTTTTTTAGCAACACTTAGATATTTTTTAGCAGATATTTTTATCAAGAAACTGCTTGAGCTCAAAGTTAATGTAAAACTTGTATTTACATATGTAAGAATTATCAGCGTAGAAAACTGTCACAAACTCCCAATTTCCCCTACATATTTTTGTACATATTCATTTTGTTGTTTAAAATCTGTATAAAAATAAAATAAGACATATCTGAACTAAGGTTTGATTTCAATACCTTCACTTTTATTTTTTTTTTTTTGTAAATTTTGCAATGTAGTAGATTGTCTCCGGACCCTGGAAAGGACAGTTTTTGACCATTTTGGTGCTTTTCAAGTTCCAGAGCCACTCTAATTGATATCCAAAGCCATTTTCGACCTTTCATAGTCGATTAGAGCAACAACAAAATTTTAGGGTGGTTCAAAATAAATTTTTTTTTTGTTCCAATCGATAGATAAAGCTCGAAAATGGCTATTTTCGACTTTTCCCTATCGATTGGAACAAAAATTTTTTTTATTTTGATCCACCCTAAATTTTTTTTGCACCAATCGATTATGAAAGGTTGAAAATAACTTTTGGATATCACTTAGAGTGGCTCCAGAATTTGTTAAGAACCGAAATGGTCGAAAATGGTCCTTTCCAGGGCCCGGAGCCACTCTACATGATGTCTAAAATTTATTTTCGACTTTTGCCCATTAATTACAGAAGAAGAAAAAAATTCCGAAAATGGGTCCAACACGGTGCCACCCTAAAAATGTTAAGGAAATGGGACAGTAACGGTCTTTTCCACGGATTAATTTTATTTCAACAATAGTTCGACTTATGACGCAATTATTAATTTAACGTACAAAAAATACCAGCAATATCAGAAACTCCAAACTCTTTCTTTTCGACTTTTTATGCCTCATATATAAATAAAAATGGTAGCTCGAATCGCTGATACATCAATAATGAGTTTATTCTCCCACATCTGAGTTTATAACTTCCTTATAATTTTATATTATGCGAAATAAACAATACATAATAGCACGCAAACGTGACGAATTCCTAAAATGTATTCTCGCCCAGTTATCACAGATATTCCGAATTTTATTATCTGATAATTATTTTATAACTTTGATAAGCAATCGATGATTACTTGGCTTTTTTTAATCGATATTCGTTGAAATGTGCTAAAATTAGTAAAACAGTTTAATTTGAACGCTGCAGCAGTGAACATCAAAAATGTTGCCGAATTTTAAAGACCCCATAACAGCAGCAACATTTTTGTTGTTCGTATTTACGATAACACTTCAATCCACAAATGCACAATTTGGATACACTTGCGATGAAAATGTACCAGATTTTCCAGTGGATATAGAGAAGGTAAGAACGACTCACAACATTTGGGATTATTCTACATTTTCAATTTACTTCCAGCTCGCTGGTATGTGGTATGAAGTTGCGCGCGTTCCCGATGTTGATGTTCCCGCGTGTGTTAGTGCAAATGCACCCAGCGCCTTGACAAGTGATGGTACCTATGCACTGCTAATTAACTTTATGAATAATTCCAAAAAGAAGTGGCAAAATACAACGGAAACTTTAAGTTTCCCGTGGACGGAAGAGGCCAGTAGGGGTGTCTTTCAGTTACACTACGGCAGTGGTTTAAACTCTCTTACGTTCATTTACAAAATAATTTCAACCGATTATGACAATATTGCTGGTGTGTGTGGTTATTCAAACGTTGCCACAAGGGTGTCATTTTTTAAAATTTTTACTAGAGAGCGAAACATCAGCAATGATGTGAAGAAGCAAATTGATAATCTACTGGGAGAATATACAACTGAAGTTGGTATTCATTGGGTAGAACAAGCGGCTAGGTAAGAGCAATCGTATCTTGAAAAAAAAAAACAACGGCAATTTTGCTGATAACTTATTTTTATTTTTCAGGTGCAGTGGAGCTAGAGTGCTGCCGTACTTAAGTGTGCTCTTTGCAGTTTTTCTTGTGTTAATGTCAAGGAAATAGTTAAAATTTAAACAATTTTCGTAAAAAAAAAATATATTAATTTATATTTTATTGCCTATATATATTAACTTTTTAAAATTTAAAATTTTTGTAACGTAAGAAATAGGAAAGTTTTTTCAGTGCGATGTTTTTTATTGTTGTGAACTTATAACAAATAAAAATGTTATCTCAATGTATAGCACGTTCAAAGATAGACTGGTGATTAGATATTTAATAAAAATAATAATAATAAATGGTGCAAGCAATATTCTTTTAGTAGCAATCATTATGCTGAATCATTGCTGCATTTACAAAAAAATATAATTAAGCTAAAGTTTGTATGGTTGAAATCTAATATAAATCAATAAATGATTCTTTATTTTGAAATTGGTGCAAGTTTCTCTTCGTGAAGAAGAAAAGATGTGAGAAATATTTCTGATAATAAGTTATTAATGTCTCTCTCAGTATAAAGGTGATAGGATATGACGTCAAAGAGATTCAGATCAAGTAACAAATATTCCGCCACAGTGCTGATCAAGTTCATTAAACTTTCCCGAAAAATGCTACAAGCAGCGTAAGAGCGGTTGCAAGTGAAAGATTTTAGACAACATGAGCTGTGAAGAAAAATATCTATTTCCCAGGTGAATAATGAAAACAATCGCGACCAGAAAGATCAAATGTTCCTTCAATACAAGTTTTCTTTGAATGCATATGGGCTGTTATAGTTCTAAGACAATATGGATCTGAGTAGCTTATCTGAACCGATTTGAAGAATTACTTGAAATAATTGATATGCGATTTTCCCAATCCTACATTAATGATGTTAATATGATCGTGGTGGTTCTGCCTCCATAGGCTTTGTGAAGTTTTGCCAAAAAAAAAAAAGTCGAACTCTACCAGCAACATATACAATTCTATCAAAAGAAACTGTTTATTAAGGAGAATTTGGTTAAAGTCTGCAAAAAATGTTTTCAATATCATGTAACAAAATATCAATCGAGCACTTGAGGATAGTTTTTGGTGTTATATATTTTTCAAGCTTTTATTTTGTTTCAATTGACTTTTTACAATTAGGGTTTGAATTAAATTTTTAAATAGAGTCAGGAAATCTTATTTGTATATCATGTTTGGATCTTGTATCCCCTTGAACCTAAATTTCATTAGAAAGCACGAAGTAATATCTTTCTAGCGAGCAGTTATATGATCAAATCGGCTTGGAACTAACCGATATAGAAATATTTTTTCAAAAACATTTTTGGTTTAATTAAGTCGTAAAAGTTTATTCAAATTTCAAAGCTGTGACAGAAACAACATTTTTGACAATTTTAGATAAAAATGATTGAAACCCCATTTTAAATTAAATATATTTTTCTAAATTTAAGTCCAATTTAACCGAGTTTAACTCAGTACATCATTGACCCTAGGGGAGCTAAGAGTTTGAAAAAAGAAATATTTTAGCGACTAGCTAATATTTTAAATCTGGCCTTTTTTGGTACATTTATTACCTATTTAGAGAGATAAGAAATACATATTTTTTTATAAAATAAATGATATATAAAAAAATTATTTGTTTAAATATTTCCTATTCAAGATATAAATAAAACTCCACGAACAAAATTGTCACGAGATAAGATTTTCGAAATAAGTTGAACTTTTAAAAAAAAGTCTTTAAGCTTTAATGTCCTTTAGGGTGAATGAAATTTTAAGAAAAACTTAAAAAATGTCCAAAACTCAAACGTCAATAAATTAAAATTAAATTAAAATTTTGTATTTTTTTTTCTTTTGAATTTGCACAAAAAACAATAAAAAAATATCAAAATTAAAATGGTATTATGGTACCATCTAAAGTTTCTGAATTTTTCAATTCTCTTATCGGTTGAAAATTTTTAAAAATTCAAAAAAAAACAAAGGTTACTGGAATTGGAAATTTCAATCAGGCCTTCACAATATAAAATAATTTTTTTTTTCATGCGAAAAATTTGATGATCTTATTTTTTTGTTTTTGTTTTTTGTCCAGTAATATTAAAGTAAATTAATTCGTTAAACAGTAAAAAGTTCACTTGGTAACCAAGTTTTCAATACATTTTTTGACGCAAACTAAAAATCAAATAAAAAATTAATATTCTAAGACTTGAGTTTTGTCCAATTTTTAGGTTTAACTCAAAATAAAATTTTTTCTGTTGCAATTAAAGGACTCAAAATTTTTTTTTGTTTTTCAATAAAAATTATTTTAAAAATTAATCTTTTACTTTTCATAAAGCACTACAGTAGTTCAATTAATACCTAATTGATGTATGGTAAGCCATCAGCTAGTCAAATACTAATAATAGAAAGAAAAAAAAAATACAACAAAAGTCATGACCTCAAGGTTCAGCTACGTTCGTATTGGCAAAGTATGTCCCATAATGTACGTAAGTTGAGGTCAAAACATATAAATTTAACATGAAAATTGTTATAATATGCTGCAAATTTACTGAAAATATGACTGTTTCACTGAAAGACTTTTGGAAGAGAGAATTTACTGAACAAAGTACAATTCTACTAAAATTGCTTTACTGATTAATTTATCTTTTACTCCTAATTAAATCTGCACTTCTTTGCGAATGAATAGACTTTAAATGATATATTTGTGAAATCGTATTACCCATACTATTAAAAGCACTGTTAAAAAATAGTTTTGGGTATGTGTTGTTTATCTCATTCATAGTATCGGCATAAATGTGAATCACAAAAAAAAAAAAACTATTAAACTCTGTCACAATTCGTATATTAACCAGCATAAATAAAAACAAGATATCAATTTCTACAACACGGCATAATGAATGAGTAAATAGTTGGAAGTTTGTCCGCAAAAAAAAAAAATTAAACAATAATAAATCAACAATTATACAGCAAATTTTATTTATTTATAAACATTTCATTTATTGCCATCAGCAAAAAGTATAAAAAATAAAATAAACAATATCAATGATGCAGATACACCAATGTGCCAGCACCTTGCTTTGCCGGCTTATCAGCTGCGTTGTTTGTGCAGAATTCTAAATTTTCGAACCTTTCGAACACCTTATCCAAAAGATACGCACTCAACAATAGAAAACAGTGAACTAAAACTCAGTGCAAAGTCAGAGAAAAGTTGGAGCAGTGCAAGTAAAGTAACGAGTAGGTGCTGAATGAACTCCAGCGAGTAATACAAGCGCATTTTGAGAAGGAGAGAGAGCAATCAAAATTTGAAGCATACGCTCTTTCAATATGTCTTAAAAAAACCAGGAGAGCATTGTATTTTATTTTTTTACCACTGGTGAGAAAATGTTGCTACACTGTTCCCGCAACAAGTTGCCCATTTGTAAAAAAATTCTTGAAAAGCAACATTGCTGCACACAAAAAGAATTCGATAAAAGTTGCCAAGAAGAATATGCTTAAAAGCATAGATGGGCAAAATTTCGAAAGCAGGAGCCACTTACAAATTGAGTAGCAAAAACAACAATTACAACAACGCAATAAAAAACCCCACCATAACTTTAATCTCACGGTCTAACGGTCTCAGTGAAAACTATGGTTGATTGTGCTATAATCAATCGCACATCGATCCTAGTGCCATATGAAGTGGTATAGTGGAGATCGCAGCCACCCGTATGTAGAAAATAGCTTTTCAAATAGTTCCAAGTAGAGTATACAAGAGATCCGTGATTGACACCATAGAAGAATAACAGAATATGATTATGATTTATTGATTAAGCAACAACTTTGCGTGCCAAAAACTATGCAATAAAAAATTGTTAAGATGAATGATATTTGAAAAATATTTTGCTAGATCTATCAGCATGAGTTTTCCTCTTTAGCATACCAACAACATTGAAGTAATTTCAAATATAACATAATCCAGGCTATAAATTATGCAGCATTCTTGTTGGCATTACTTATCTAAGGTGAAAATTGACGCAAACTTTTTTTTTATGACATGAGAAAAGCTTTTTACAACTTTCTACAAAAGCATTGAATTTGCATTTAAATTTAATATTAAAAATAAGTAAATACAACAATAGGTTAGAGACGAAAAAAAAGAAGAAAAAATTCAAAATGCAAAACAGAAAAAACTTTACAATTTTGTCTGAAAGTATTTTATGTAAACTTTATCGCACATTTTTTCGCATACAAAGAATTCGTAAGTGAGAGAAAAAAAATACAGGAAATTTATGCGTTGCTACAGTAAAAAATATAAAAGCGAAAAAAAAGTCAAAACGTAAAAACGACGAATGGACTAAAGCTATAAATAGTTGGAAAAAGAAAAAAAGTATTGCATACTTTTTGGCGTATACTTTGTTAAACGTACATACTACTTTATTTTTTGTATGCAAAATACTTTGCAACTATTTAAGCACAAAAGCTGACTACGAAAAAAGATTGAATCAGATTTTTTTTTTCTTTTCTTTTACATAAAAGAAATATTTTATGCTAATTAGCAATTTTTGCTGCTATTGCAATGAATTTGTTGCCGACAACTTGAAATAATTGTTGGTAAACAAAGCGTAGCAAAGTTTTTTAAACCAAATCTGCAAAAGCTGCTAAAAGTTGTTGCTGTTTTATTTTGATTTTATCATTTCAATCTTCAATTTAAGAAACTTGCAAAAATTTTATTTAACGCTTTTAAAAGTTGCGCTTTTTTTGTTGCTGCGCTGCCATGACTTTGTTGCGGTTTTTTTTACGGCAAAGCAACAAGAACTGCAGCATTTCTTCAAACGCCATCGCTCACAAAACTTTTATGTTGAAATTGAAAATTAAATGAAAAGTTAGCGGGAAGAATAGATAAAAACTGACCAAAAGTTGAACTCTTTTTATTTTTTGTACATTCAGCAGAAAAAAAAAATGTGGAAAAACTCAAGTAGGTACTGCAATTATAGCAGGATTCTTTTAAACCAAAAAATTTAAATAAATTAGTTAAATGAAGAGTAGCAAAATAATAGTAGCTTTAGGTTATTTTATCTTATTAAAAAAAATGAAATCATTTGAAATAATTTTAGTTGAAAGCAGTTGCGCAAATTTTGATAAAGCTTCGGTCATTTTTTACTATATAAAAAAAATTATTCATTTTAAGCCAGAGGCAAAACATTAGTACAATTATTTTGTTTTTAAAAACGTAAATACGACATCTGATGACGCGTTGCACAGTGAAAGATCGTGGCCATAAATATTGAAAATATTGTACAATTTTATAATTTTTTTTTTTTAGCCGGTGACATATTCATAAACAACACAATTATATAATTCATAAGCATTTTTATTTATTTGTGCTGCTACTTATGATCATCATCTACATATTTTAATAAAACTTTAACAATATAATAAGATTTCTTTAAAATAATCAGATATGATGATTCAACAGCAATGCAACTTTAAAGTTTGCCGCAAGCAACGCCATTGCTCTTTGCTGCGCTATTACTTATTACATAAACTTTAAAGTTGAAATTTTTGTAAGCTGCTATAAAAAACAAAAACAACAGCAATAAAAACAAAAACTTTGATTAAGGCAAAAAAAGCAAAAGAATATAAAGTCAGAATCAAAATAAAAAACAAAAAAAAAATTAGTTATGCCCATAGGACATTGAAGCACATCGACAGCAGCATTTTCAACAATTAGTGTCATGATGATTTCAGTCATTATCAAATATATCATTGCTAGCTGTATTTAAATTAAAAAATACACAACTGATTTTCTTAAAATTTAAGTTTGAAAATGATAAAGTCGGGTATTGTGGTACACTTTGTAATATTTTGTGAATTGTGGAAACATAAAATCAGCCATTTAATAAAAGTCCAACTGCAATGTACTACTTGCTTTATATTGACTTTTAATAAATGAGAAAATTAAAAACAAAAGAAAAATTCATGGTCTAAATATATTCAGATACTGACACAAAACAGTTATAAGGCTGTTAACAAGATCAATTCGATGTTAACAGTGATTATTAAGATTGACACCTGCAGCTATGGACAAAGAAATAGCACACTTTTAAAATTATTTGTTTTACATAACTTTATCGCATTATTTAAAAAGAACGCAAAAAAAATTTTAGCGCTATAATTTGCACTGCAGTCGATGAAGAAATTTACGGTAAAAAATTTACCGTTACGATTGTTTCTTGTCGTTGATGATCATTTAACTAACTGCGCATAACATTTTACGAGAACAGAGAAATAACACACTTCAGTTTGAGTGATTAGTACTTGTGCGTCAGTCGTGTAGTTAGTGAAAGAAAGTGTTTTCCTTTTTAGATATTTTAACAAGTGTGCTATTTCTGCGCTCTGCATATTCAAATGCATGTGTAACTAAAATTAAATTAAATAAAGAAAAATAATTGCAGTTTCTTGTTTTTTTTAGACCTATGAATTCAAAATTAATTTCTTACTTACTAAATAAACCAAACATTTTTATCGAAAATATTAAATAAATTTGACTTCTTTAAAATTAACACAAAATGTGCTATTTCTTTGTCCATAGCTGTATATTTTTATTACAAACTGAAAAATAACAGATATGATTTGCATGAAAAATTTTTCTCTAGGACTGTACTTACAGAGAAAGTCGAGCCTTTATAAATAATCGGAAAAATATTTATTTTATGAATTTTGTGTTTTTTTAAATAAAGTTCTGCAAACTTGAAAAAAAAAATGTTTCGTTCATCTTAAATGTATGAGAACAAACTTAAGAGAGATGTAGTTGGTAATTAGTCAAAATTTTTTTATAAAAAAAAACTAACAAAATTAGGGCAATTCCGCGAAACAGGTTGTATACAGAATTATCACACGATAATTTAGTTTGAGTAAAACCGCCTTTTCTTTTTACTTTGCCTACTTTTAGTGTTGTTTTCTAAAACATCAAACAACAATTTTTTTAGCACGATACTATGGCCACAACACTAACGACAACTACAGTAAGAAAAACCATTAGCAAAGGCATATCACCGTATCAACATCAACAACGCAATGGTCATCATCATCATTATTATCATCAACGACGGCGGCGGCGGCGTTAGCTGCAGCATCAGGAAGGTGGTAACGAATTCATTATTTTTTGCGCATTCCATTCGTATGTCTCTGTTAATTTGTTTGTTTGTTTGTTTTTATTTCTTTATTTGTTTGTTTATTTCTCGAAATTAAATTAAACTTTTTCAATCTCAAATCTCTGATTGTCGAGCAAAAGCTGCAACAGTAACAGCAGCAGCAGCAGCTGAGTTAAATTTTTAGTTGTATTTCTTCCGAGGCCTTTTTTATTTTACTTTTACATTTTACCGAAAAAAAAGGCGTCGTTACCTTGGCAAGCTGCACAGTTTTTCTATAAAAGGAAATTGTTCGGTATTGGCGGTATTCAAATAAAAGAAAAATTCCAACCTTTGCATTTTGTGAATTTTTAAAAGTTTTGATTGAAGGTGCTGATGGTGCCAATAAAAAATAATAAGGCAGGTGTTTTTTTTTTTTCCAAATTTTTGAGCACAAACTTTATAACTGCTAATTATATGAAATGTGAGGGTTTTATTGGAATAATTTATTTTGGAAGTTCATTCAAAAAGGTTGCATTTTGAATATTTTTACTAAGTTCTTCTTCAGATTTTCAGCTTCTAAGTTTTTTTGTTGTATTTTGAGAAGACATTACTCGACATTTTTAATTAATTTTCATTGACCTGTATGTGCTTTGAACTCATTAAAATTAGATTAATTTCCAGCGCACATTTTTCATTACATTTTGGTATTTTACTGCCGCACATCTCGTTAAAAAGGGTCGTGTATGCGTCTTTTTTGAAATTTTTATAAGTTGCCTTTTAATTGCTAACAAAAGTTACAGGTTCTACACCAATGAATTCTATTACCAATATTGATTTAACGTGTTTCACTCATGTAGTGTAACATTTTAATGACGTCTTAAATTGTGCCTAACAAAAATTAATGGTCAAAACGTGAGTTGGCGCTTTGCTTTGCGGTAGGGAACATTCATTGCAACAAAGAAAAAAGCATCAGCTTTATGTATGCAAAATATACTAGAAAAAGGTGTTTGTCTTATCACGTGATTAATGATATATATATTGGGTTATAAACAAGATTAACATAAAAGAATGTATTGATTCTTTTTGATTCCTGAGAGATATGCTAGTACTTGGAATCTTTATGGTATTCTATTCTATTCTATTTTCTCTTATAAAACTTAAGTTTGATGGTAATTTCAGTAATTTTTAGCAATACGAGTAATTAAGTATTTTGCTAAAGATATTAGCTAGGTTTTTGGCCCATAATGTCTGCAGGTAATGGAGAAAAAAAAATTAACATTTTTAAGTTTTGGTATTGAGGACTTACTTTGGAAGCCTTCCCTGCTGTCTTTAAAATATTTGTCATCCCAATTTTCAGAAAAATATTCGGTCTTTCCTTTCCGCCACCTCTACGTTTCCTAAGACTTTTTTAAGTGTTGTTTAAAAGTTTTAAGGACTAACAGAGCACAAATTCTGACACAAAGTCGTGGCAACAATTAAAAAAAAAAAAACTTCAATGATAACGTTTTCCAAGGAAGTTTTAAGAAATTTAGATAAAAATATGTACTATACAATCGAGCTAACTAGGCTAATAGCTGTATTAGCTAAGCTCAATCATATATGGGCATTTCTGCCAAAAGGCCAAAGGTGACAGAAAAATTAAAACTTATTATAAAAGCGTTACTTTCTGAACAAATTCTGTTAATTTAATCAATTTACACCAGAATTCATTTATCACATTGAACAAATCACCTGCAAACTTGCATAAATGCAGTTTCTCTTTTTTTGTAATATTGAATAGTATTTTGCCTTAAATATTTAAGACTGTAAGAGAGGTGATACATGATGATAGTCTTTCCGAAAAATCTCTCTTCCAACGTCAATTAGCTAAAAACATCAAACCAATCTCTATTAACTGTAAAATTTTAATTTGCTTAAATTCATGTTCTAAAGTCACAAATAACATAGAAAAACATCATAAGTTCTCATTTCGAAATTGATAACAGCAGCAAGTGTGTCAAAATTTTTGCACGAACAGAGTTTCATGTACATAATTAAAAAAAAAAGTGAGTGCAAAAAAAAATTAAATTTAAAATTTTTGGAGCTATTTGAAGTTGGTCATGTTTGCAAACATAAGTGTAATAAAAAGGCAGTTGAAAACGGTTAAACCAGTTATTAACTGCCATAGCACAACATAATCGCATAGTTTTTTTTTTTTTGTTGGAAAGGTTGTGAAGAGAAGGATGGACATGTATACTTTGTGTTTATAGTAGGCGTTGCCACGCCCCTAACGGCAAAAAAAACGTTTCCACGGCTAAACCAATGGACCGATGTTGATCGGTGGTATCACTCCAAATGGAAAAAAACGGTATCACGGCTGTGCCACTACACCGATTTTGATGAAATTTGGTAAGTAGATAGATAGAAACTTGAGTAAAAATATATTTTTTTTAGTGGGCGGTGTCACGCCTCTTACAGGAAAAACGTTTTAACAGCAAAAAGACAAGTTTTATATTCTTTTAAGAAAAATATCTACTCCTTCTTATTTTCTTTGTTAAAATTGATCTCACTAATTAATTTGATAAATATAAACATTTTGTTAATTACTGTATATATATTAATATTATTATTTATATAAATATTAAAGTCGTTCTGAAAAATGGCCCAAATGAACCAAAATGGAAAAATACGTACCGTTCGAATGGATTATTATGTCTTGTAAGAAAAAAAGTTAATTAGAATTTTTTAATCAAACGAAATCTATTAAAAAGTAATATTATTCCATAACATTTTAAAATTAGTCGCATTAAAAAATGTTGCCAGGTTTCGCTGACTTCTGCTTTTCTATAGATGGCCATGAAAAATACTTCCGATTTTTGTCCCGTTCGAATCGCTTTTTTATTGCCTCTATCTTGGAACCAGTATTACGTCCGGCATCAAATTTACGACTTAATATAGTGCTACCAAAGGGCTAGTCCTTAAAGTAATAGAAAAAAATAAAAGTGTTTTACTTTGACTTTTATTTCACTTTAAAAGTGTACTTCCGTCCCGTTCAACATGATAGAAATGCCCATATACTATACAATCCAGCTAAATAGCTAAGTAGACTAATAGCTGTAGTAGCTAAACTCTATTACACATTCTACTCCTTTTTTATAAGAGCACGCATATAAGTCACATGAATTAAATAAGATAAAAGTTCCGATTAAGTTCTTCCAACTAAAATTGAAAATTTTCATACAAAAATATTTAAAAGTTTCTTGCAAGTAAGATTAGCAAAATAAATGCATCCATCCAAGAACATAAATATTATTTTCATTTTCTTAAAAGAAAATCCAAATGAAAAACTAACAACATGATTGGCCACTTGAAATCTGCCATCAAATCCTTCCTTGCTTCTTAACATTTGAAGCGCCACTTATTTGGTCATCACTTCATAACAAACAATGGCAATTTTCTGGTAATTTCACTAGCAATTCATATCGAACTACAATTTCTTTTTAACAAACTCCCACAAGCACACACATTCGTATATCTTATAAATGAATATACACTGCTACTTTTTTTTTGCAAGCCATGCACACAACCGAATCAAAGTCAAAGGGACTTGAAACGTCTTAAGTTATTTGGGCAACAACTCCACACAACTCTAAAACATGGGTGGTAAATGTGGAGTACTACAACTACAAGTCAAAATCATCATGTCCGCCCTGCAGTCATGTTGAGAATTCAATTGACCATACAATCAAGATTATTATAACGTGCAGCAATTCGATAAGGCAGCAAGCAAGCAGCATGTCCGATATGCTGCATGCAGTAGCCGAAGACAATGTAAAGGAAACTTCTTATTACAGTTGATGGTAGAAGAGAAAAGTATCGTAGTATGTGTATAAATGCAGCTGTATGTGTGTGGTAAATTGTAAGCACAAGTAGCGGCAGCAGCATAATATTGACCATGAAACGGAAACAAAAGGTAAATTCATACTTCCTGTAGCTGTGTAGCTATTGCTGCTGCTACATAAATGTGCTGATTTTCTTTCGGTTTCTATACCAAATGCTGCAATTGCAGCAATGACTTCCGCTGCTGGCGCATTTGGCAGCGGCAGTATCGTCATTGCGGAAATGGGTGGTTGGGCCCTCTTTATTTATCAAAAATGAGTTTCCTGATTTTGTGGCTGTTGTTGATATTGAATTTTGTTGAATTTTGTTACACCTAAAAAAACATTTGATCAGAGATAGGGAAAATTTTCCCGCAAGAGTTGTTCATAAATGACTTTAACTTTTTAAAAGTTCAGTAATGATCTTTTTGCTTCAACATTTTTAATAAAAATTAACATAACCTCTAATAAGAGTTGATAACTTAGTAAAAAAATTGATTTCAATTTTTATGTTTTATTTTATTTTCAGTGCACTGAATGCGAAGTATTTTGATAAAGTTGTAGTTCAATATTATTGCTTATTTTATTTAACTTTATTTTGTTGTATTTCATAAACAATAAATTTGTGAAAATAGCATTGAATTTCTGTTAGTTGTTGCATTCTCCAGATTTTCCTTTTATAGTTTTATTTTTCTTGGCAATATATTCGATTTCTGCTGCCATCATCATTGCCAAGGCAAAGACAATAAAAAAATTGAATTCAGTTACTTTTGTTGTTTTTGCCAACTCCTTCTGATACCTTAAATTTTTTTCTTATTGTTTTCATCATTGATTTTTCAATCGTATGTGACTGTGAATAAAATTGCATTTGCAAAATTCGCCGCATTACTGCAGGCTCAAAAGCAAAAGCAGCAGGAAGCAAAATAATATAAGAATCTTTGTTAAAAATTGCTGCAAGTATAAGAATTTTTGAATATTTGTAAAGGGTGGTCACTGAAAGACTGCATGATATAAAATGGAATTGAACTTTTCAAACGCAGATATTTTTAATTTTTTGTTATTTTATCTTAAAATATTTAAAATATTATATAAAATAAAATATATGTTTATTTTTTCAGTAATATATGTCGAAAAACATCCCTCAATTGACCACCATTTTCTGCTTACAAATACACGTTATTTTCATTAAATTTTGAATAACTCTGTACAAGGTCTTAGGTTCCAATCGCTCTTAGGTTCTCCTACTGGTATGGAAGTTTCATGCCCTCAAATCAACAGTTTTTCAAATTACTTATTCGTTTTTCTTAGACTGAGTTATTAGAATAGAAAATCTCTTTTAGTTATGCTTTAAGTCATTTCAATCACCTAGGAATGCTGTAGAGCCTACACTTAGAAATTAGATTTAGTTAATGTTACAAAAATTTTTAACATGTTGTTAAGTCTAACTTTCCTGAGAATCAGGTAAACTACAAAATTTTTTCAAAAAACGAACGCGTTTCTACGTTATGGCACTGTTCAGAGATGCGCACATCTTAACCGACTGAGTTACTCTCATTATTATATTGCGTTAAGCTAAAAGTATACTATTACTACGCATGTAACAACACGGAATGCCTAGGTTCGAACCCCACTGGATGCAAGATAAAATTTTTTTTTTTTTTTAAATTAAATAGAATTCCATAGAGCAATTTATCAGGTTAAGGTATTACCTGACGCAGGTTAGATATTTTCTTCTGAGTGTCCAACAAAAAAATAATAATGATGTTGAGCAAAATCAGTGTACTTGTGACTGGCTCTTAGACTATACATATTGATTCAATTTTCCTTCAAATATGGACGTGCGATTTGATTAAATTGCGCTAATTTTGCTTTGAATATTTTAACCCTTTTGTACATTTGTCGCTTTTCTACGTCTAGCAGCCTTATGCATTAAAAACAATTGCGACAGTTGACGAGAAACCAGTCAAAAGTCAAATCCTTTCAAATAAACACAATTTCAATGGACGACACCACGGTTATCAGTTACCACTTTATTTTATAAGATATACAGTGTAATATGTTTTGACTTTTCTATGCCAATTTCTCGAGAAAAAAGTAAATTCATGATAAAAGTTTTCGGCAGAAGTTATTGGATTTATAAGGGGTCAAAGAACAATGATCTTGCTTTTGACCTTGGAAACAATATCAAGTTCAACTGTGATTTTTAATACACAAGCCTAAATTTTTTTTTATTGCAGATTGGAAAAAAAAGTATTTTTTTATTAAAAGGTTTTCACCAAGATTTTTAGTTTTTATATATTTTGATAATTTTATTTCGGCTAATAGGTCAGCTAAAACTGTATTATCAAACTGTAAGTATCAAAATATACTTA
This sequence comes from Tricholauxania praeusta, assembly GCA_949775025.1. NCBI lineage: Eukaryota > Metazoa > Arthropoda > Insecta > Diptera > Lauxaniidae > Tricholauxania > Tricholauxania praeusta. Next base: position 159,887,157 of record OX459029.1, read on the forward strand.
AACGAAAAAGGTCAAATATTTATTTAAGATTTATTTTTAGTTTTAATCAAAAACAGTTTTGATCAAAATTTTTCCTCATAATATTTGAGCTCCTAAAATTTAAACTTTCAGTGAAAATTGCACTTGGTAAAAAGTTTTTAAGATTCGTCAAAATATTCGGGATAATATATTCTATATTTTATTGCAATAATTTTTTTTATAATATGCTATTTTCCTAAAAAAAACTGTCACGATAAGATGAAATCAAAAATGTTCTAATAATTTGACCAGTTGTAAGAACTTTTTACTCCGTGCGACAGTTTAGGAATTTGATTTAAAAAGTTGCAAACTTTTCAAATTTATTATTTAACTAGCTTAAATCCTGGTTAAGCTTACGTCGACTTAAGAATTTCCTAATGGAAGGCTTGGCTCTCACATGAATATTCCGTTGCAATAATTTCCAGTTTAGTACAGATTTTGTTTTTGCTTTGATTGTTTCGTATTCTTAGAAAAAACATAAGCAAACCGCACATAGAAACCTTTAAGCTTGCGATGTTGTGCTTGCATGCGATTCTCTTGTAATAATATGACATCTTTTAACTGCATACAATAGCAACAATATCGCTCACTATGTTTATTAATATATGCACAAGTAATTTAAATTTTAAATATAAATTGTTTTAGGAAAAGAAAGTAACTTATGTTTCAATACAGCGCATATAATATATATCTATAAAGTTTCTTCCAATTTCGTTCGGAAAGCGTGATTGAAGATGGAACACTCAATCGTTCATATTAGTAAGATTGTTAATTGGCAAAACGCCTTCAATTTTCGCAGCAAATTTCCAAAAAAAACTGTCATTTAACGAAATCAAACTTAACACCTTGTCATAAAAAAGTGGAATTAATATATAAAAAAGGAATTAATTTACTTTTGTTTGTTTTATTGTAGACGATATTGTTTATTTTTTAGTAAGCGAGAAAATATCTCATCGAAGAGGTGTAAAAACATTCCAATATAAATAAAGGGAATTATTAAGATATTATAGAAAACAATTTTAAAAATTTTTTGAAAATTAATTCTGAGAAAATAATTATCTACAGATATTTCTCTAAAATTTTGAACTCAATATATTTAATATGTGTACGTTAAAATGTGTGTTGAAATCACCACAAGCTTTCGTGCTAAGTTAAAATAAAATTTATCACAAAATAAAACCTAAATAACTTGGTAAAAAAATAGCATTTAATTGCATTTTAGGTAATTTTTATTGGCCATTAAGAAAAATTCATGCAGCAGCTTAAGGTGATAAGCCACAGCAAGATTCCATTCAAAGAAAAAGGAAATTATTTATTTTAAAGCCAAGAAAACGCACAGAGATAAAGCGAGAAAAGAAAACACAAAAGCCAAATTAAAGACAAATATATGCATAGCAGGTGATTAATGTAACCTTGTAATTCGCAGTTAGGCCAGGCCAAAAAAGCTGCCACCTACTGGAAAGCACACACAGATATAGCCGTCTGCGAAAATCGCATGCAAGTAGGATGAGTGTAATTATCCTTGATTAATTGTTTAATGAGCATGGTTTTACTCACGAAATTAGATAGAATAAGAAAAAACTTATGTAGTATAGCATTATAAGTATGTGCATAAGGATAACACGGCACGAAAAAGGTATAATAAATGATACAATAAATGGCGAAATAAAATACCTCACTACATATTGTTATTAATGAATAATAACATGTTAACGTTAATGTTGCTATTTAATTGAATTTTGCACGAACATGTGCAGAAAGCACATGTTATCAATGTGGAATTTTGGTTGTGTGAACAAATTTATAAAAGAATATCTTCACTTGAGTGATTGGACTTTTCAACGATTTTCGACCTTTCAATATTTTCCAACATTTTAGGTTTCTCGACAGATTTTTAACTGTCTAAGATGTTTTCAACCTTGACAGATTTTAAACTGAAACCAAATTTAGTATTCACTAAACAGAAATTTAAAAACATAAATCATTTGAAAACATAGCCTTCTTGACGTGAGAGTCTGGAGAAGCACTAACTAACATTAACCTCGAATTCCTGGTGACTTGCCTAGCATATATTCAGCAGATTATCACAAAAATATAAAAATTCACGCAAAGTATGCCAGTCATAGGGGCACTAACCCCTATAATTCAATCGAATCTAAATGACAAAACATTACGTCGCTCTCGGGTGGAAAGGCCTTAACTAATTTTTTTTTTCCAAATTTACTTTTTTGTCGATCCTAAAAGATAACCCTCAATTACACGTCCACTCAAAATTTTGACGTGATATTTCAAAACATAGCGGACTTACACCCAATTGAAAAAACCCTAATATGAGATTTTGAAGTTTTTATGCAGTTTTTTCGTCCTCCTGAAAAATTGCAAAAACATGAGTTAAGGCCATCCTACCCGAGAGCGACGATTAAGTCTTTTTTTTCATATTAAGTTAGATCAAACTTTATCACAATGGATCAACGTTTGCTCTGAGTCGTTTCGTAACTGACTGCCACTCCTACCAAGACCAAATTTGGCCCTAGATGAGTGACGTTATTTGATATATCGTAAATTTAATGAGCGTTAACAAGGGGCCAGAGGCAAGACGTCGTGTAAAATACAAAAAATAATCAAGAGATGTACTCGCAGGCAATAGTGGTGTTCACACTGGCTTAGTTAATTCGTTAGTTGTTATTCGTTACTTTTTCATATGCATTTTGTTTTTGTAAAATTATGAAAATGTCGGACCAACGAGTAACAAAGAACACAGACAAAACACACAAAATCAGCTGGGCTTAACAAGCCTAAGAAATCAGAAACTTTCTCACTTTTTATGAAAAAACACGTAAGACAAGAAATTCTGATTAAATCGGTCCATCAAAATTAAAAACATATTTTAACTCTAGATATACGGACAAAATTGGATTCGAATTTTTACTGAAACCTGCTCATTAAAATGAGTTCTTATGCAATTTATTTAAATGATTTTTATTAGTCTCAAATGTAGGTTTTTGTACCATTTGAAAATATTTTATACACTAAACATTATTTACAAATCAGAAAAAAAAATCGAATCTATAAAAAAAGCTCATAAAATCATTTTTAAAACTCCACAGAATTCATCCCAACTTGTACATTTCTTCATTAATTTCCATAGCCAAAACAACATCCTCCGGCGTTGTGGGTGCACCAAAACGTATATATTCTCTACGTAAACCATTATCCGTACGCACTGATTGTGCAGCATGTTGCATTGCAAATATAACGCCAATAGCTAAACAACATGGCGGTTCAGCGCAAGTCTTCGAACGCATAAATCCCTTCGAGTTTGGATTGCCGGCTAAAAGTTCTATACGAAAATCTATTGGTATATCTAAAGAGCCTGGAACTTTATAGTTCCAAGTACGATTTGTAACTAAGCGTCCAGAAGTACGATCATAGATCAATTTCTCTGTTAGCCAATAACCTAAGCCCATGGTGAAAGCGCCCTCAATTTGTCCAATATCAACATTTGGACTTAAACTATTGCCAGTGTCTTGGCATATGTCCACACGCTTTATTTGACTATTGCCTGTGATCACGTCCAGCTCCAATTCTGTAAGTGCAAGACCATATACTGCATATGGTTGCATATCACCAACCTTACAATGTTCGCTTGCTACCAAATTTATATTGCGTAAGTATGCGATTTTAAGTACTGCCTCGAATGTAGCATTTGGGCCAAGTTGATCGCGTATAGGTTTCAGCCGCTCGTTGAGTGTATTACAGGCTTGACGCACTGCAAAACAAACACTTTCACTGCCAATAGAACCACCGGTTGTAAAGGAAGTTGCACCATTTATGGTATCGCTAGCTTCAATTTTCACCTTATCGAGTGGTATACGCAGTGTGTAGGCCGCAACTTGAGCGGCTTTAGTGTTGAGGCCTACGAAAAAAAAACATTTATTTAATAAATATGTACGACACAAATGTATATATTTATCTTGCCTTGACCCATTTCGATGCCACCATGTTTGATGGCTACACTGCCATCTCCGTGATATATAACGACTGTAGCTTGATATTGACCGTAATAGACAATATGATATTCCATAACTGCCAAGCCAATGCCACGTTTGCGCCAACGGTTTTTCAAATTATAATCATCAATTTCTCTGCGACGTGCGCGATACTCGTTGCTCTGTAGGAAACGTGGCAAAAGTTGTAGCAACTTACTACCCGGTGTTATATTGACCAAGCGCACATCAGCCGGATCGACATTTGTCTCAAATGCTATATGCTCAATTATGTTCTCCATCATGGCAATTCCTAAAAACAAAAGGATTTAGAACAAATTTATGTTAGCATTAAGGTTTGAAAAGAGTTCGTTGCATGGATTTGGAAGATGAGGATTTTTTTTTTTTTTTTCGTCAAAATTATCGATTCTTAAGTTGAAATTCGGGCTGAGTCAGAAGCGGACCATTCTTCTTTGGAAATTCGGCTAGTCAGTCGATTTTTGTGCATAAACTGCAAGATATAGATGTGAACGATAGTGATTTCAACCAAGACGGTACCACATGTCACACAGCCCGCGAAACAGTTCAATTAATGCATGAGTCATTTCCTGGTTTGGGATTTTCTGCTTTAGAAATTTTTTTTGAAAAATCCTTAACTTACCCTCTACAGAACCGGGCGCTCGACACCAAACATTACTCGGTGCATCAGTCAACACGATATTGGCAGAGAATTTGAAATTACGCTCATCCAGCTGGTAGCTATTACGTATAGCCAATGTTGTAATTTCAGTCACATTTTCATTTATATTGATGCCCGCATCCTCATAAAAGCTATTTTTCAGATATAATATTTTCCCTTTGGGATTCACGCGAAACTCATAATCTGAACGACAGGCCCAACGTTTGCCTGACGTTTCCATCATCGATTCAATTGTCTGCGTAAAACGCGCCTGACGTTGCAAGGTGTGAGCGACTAGTGCGGCGGCACATGCACCCTTATTACCACCGGTTATTTTAAATCCATAAGCACCGCCCAAACGTCTCACCAACAATTGTACAGCATTGGCTTTCACTTTCAACATTTGTGCAACCACTAGCTGGGTCTGATCCATCCACTGTGTTGCGCAATACAGCTGCAAGCCCTGTTCGATGGGTACGGCAATCGTTGTCAAAGGTTCCATGCTAAAATGATATTGACCACCGAGCTGAAAGATACCATGTCCGCTTATAGCTGTGGGCATGGATATTTGCAACGCAGTTAGCGACAAGTTTGATTCGATTGTGCTGTAAATGCGCTCAGTGGCCTTAGCTTCTAGCACATCGGCAGCACTTAGAAATAGCGGTTTTTCTCCAGTATAATTATTCACGTAGGTGACTCTAACTATCTTGCTTGCCGCATGCGCAATATCTTGAGTTACGGCTACCATAAGGCCATAAGGCTGATCGTAGTATTTAACTTGTACAGCAGCTAGGAACTCATCATTGACGTAACCGAATGCTACATTGACAAAGGAATTTACACCCGGTATATCGGCAGCTGTGTAAAATGCGATGACACCTGGTATTAGCAAAGCTGCTTTGGCATCAATATGACTAATGGTAGCACCAACGCGTTTCGCCGTTGCAAAGGCACAGTAGACTGAATTATTTGTAATTGATAGATCATTCATATAGATGGCCTCACCAGTAGCTTGAATCATGGCTATTGGAATAATGGGTTAAAAATATATTTTGATTAAGCTACTGGTCGCTCTTACCTTCTACTTTCTCGACTGGCTGTGTTACTGGATATGTGCTGGGATCGGTTTCAAAGCGTTGCATACCCGAAGATAATTGTCGTACCAGCGATAAGCCACCGCTACGATACTCAGGTTTCACTCTATTTGCCGGTGCAATCAGCAGCACAAATTTATAAAATAAACCACAAGCCAATAAACGTCGATATGCTGGTGAAGGTTCAGGCAATACTGCCACTGGATTAATTGTTCCAGTTAATATTTGAAATGTTTTAGCCAGTGTCTCACGATCATAGAGATTTTTTCCAGCCAGAAATAACTCAGCATTGGTTGCATGTGCAAAATCTGGTCGTATGTTGCCGTAGCAAATGCGTGCCGAACTAATATTACCAGTGAGGGTATTCATTTCGAGTAGAAATCCTGCATTGACAAAGGCGTGCGCATTTTGTACACGCGGTGTTATCTACGTTGTAAGTAAAGGTATCAGTATATTTTGAGGGTAGGTGGTATTTTTGTATTACCTACTTTATATGATTTAAATGTGAAATGTTCCTTCGGGTAGGGTTTCAGCTCGAAAGTAATTAGTACTGCCTTAGGCATTGATGTCCTAAGGTACTGCATTAGCGGCATTCTACGTTTCGTTGTAGGACTATCACTAACAATAACCATCACGTCCAGTGTTTCAAATGTGATGAATACGTCAGATGGAAATTCTGGATGCTCTTTTTTTATGGTAATGTTACCAGCAAGTGTTCCCCACTAAAAAAAAATAATAAAACTGTAAGATACTAGAAACTTTAAGACACACAATCACTTAGAGCACTTCATAAACCGGCTTTCTTGATGTCACTAACATACAGCTGGAATATTTACAATCAAATTTGATGTTTACGAGTAATACTAAAAATCGACTTCAATTGTCTAAGTTTGACCTCAATTTACACATACAGTTCTTCAAGTGTAATAGTTTGAAGTACATCGATTAATTGTTGAAGCGTCAGTCCCTTGGTGAGTGGTTTTTTTTAAGCTCCTCAGAAATTTCTTAATTAACATTAATTTAAATGTGACAATGTAACTCAAAACTATAAAAAAAAATTATTATTTATTTTTAACCAAAACTTTTTTGCATTTTACACAAATTCGTCAGTCCCTTGCTCGCAGTACCTACAAATCGTTAGTGCTTTTCGCTTTTCTAATTTTTCAATTTAGTTTCATTTTTTGCAAGTTTTGCAAACTTTTTTCAACTTTTTAAAGCATATTCGACCGTTTCAACTTTTCCCACTTTTTCAACTTTTCCAACTTTTTTAGACTTTTTTCGACTTTTGCATTTTCTTTCAACTTTTTTCGGCAGTTTCAACGTTTTTCGCTTTTTTAACCTTTCCAACATCATTTGAATTGTTCACCTTTATTTGGTGATTTCAGTTTAATCAATCTCTCTGAAATTTTTTTTCAAAAAAAATAGTACATTTTTCCAAAAAATAAAAATTTCATCAAACGATGAGAAGAGATCGAAAATAAATTTTGAAAATACTCAAAGGCTCCCTTGGGTCCTCTAAGGTCCACATGAAAGTAAACGTGGTATATGAACATGGAGTTTGTGTAGAAAGATGCTTGTAAAGTGAAAGTGTGCATGGAATAAGGCTTATGAAGATGGGCGTGTCATATAAAAATGAGAGTAATATATGAAACGTAACGGAAGTGAAAAGTACATAAAATGAGGCGTGGAATAGAAAATTGGGAGTATAATGTGCGAATTAACGTGTAACATGAAAGTTAATGGATGTGTTAGATAAATGAAAGGGTACGTATTTCATGGAAGTAGGAACGATATTAATAAATATTAAAAATAAACACATGTATCATTAACAAATGAAGGTATTAGAAAGCTTTTGGTGGAAAAATTGTTTTATAACAATATTTAAGAAATGACATTCGTTTCATCAATACATAACTTACATTCCTAACAGGTAGATTAGCAATTTTTGAAAAATGTTCCTCCAACTGATCTAAATATTCAAATCCAGGACAAGTTTTGTAACGTTCAAATATATCAATGGCTTCCGTCAAAGTTACGTTAGCACCCAAACTCAGTACGCCATCTAGCCCATGTCGCCTGAGTTCAAATACATTGCTAACTTTGATAAAGTCCATTATATTCTCATCCCGTCTATACACACCATGTGCTGTATTGCCTGCAACTAGCATATATTTATTGCTACCAACAGCCTGTAGAGCTTGAAAAAGTTCAACTAAATTTCGCGGCCAAAACCATCTTCTACCATTTGGATATTGCACAGGCTGTAGCAGCGATTGTTTACAGCCAAGACCTTCACCAGAATTGCATTTGAGACCTGTCTTGGGACATGTTTTCGATGATATCCATTCAAAATCTTCAATATCACAAATTTCTTCCGGAACTTTAGTTTTACTATCGGTAGCAAATGATTTCATTGCATCCAAAATGGGACGATAACCAGTACAGCGACAAATGTTGCCATCAAAAGCTTTTTCTACTTCCTGCAGTGAAACAGCACCACATTTTGATTCAAGCAACGCCCACATATTCATAATAAATCCGGGTGTACAGAAACCACACTGTGTGCCATGCATTTTAGCCAAACGAATTTGTATGGGATGATAACCAATGGTTTTATCACCAATACCCTCAGAGGTGGTGATCTCACGATCATTGCAGCTGTTCAAGAGCGTTAGGCACTAGTAGTGGATGAAAAATTTAATTTAAGAGGACTTAACAGATGAAAAATAGTTTACCGAATGTGCTGCCTTGGTTTCCATTTCACCAGTCACTGGATGTTTTTCTGTTATGGCTATTACGCATGCACCGCAACCTCCTTCCAGACACATGTACTTTGTGGCTGTTAGCTGCAATTTTTCACGTAAGAAGGTAACAAGCCTCATGTCCGCAGGCAATTTTTCCATATCGACTACGTAAATAATTTAAAAAAAATTAGAAAAATATTTTTCGTTTGTAATCTGTGTTGAGCGAATAATAAGTCTATTTGGAAACAAAGGCAAAATGCTCAGATTTTAGAAACATAAATTATGAAATTCAAGTTACGAAAAAAGGTGAAAGACCCGAAATTTTTATCAAAAAACTTAAAATCTCATTTTTTGTTTTTTGGAAATTTAGCTGTTTTTATGCATATAATTAATTTAATGTTTTTATTATTTTTTTTTCTTATTTTATAACATTTTTGAAACAATTTCACTGATTGTTTTCCATTTTAGCAGTTGCCAACTTACCTGCGTAGTCTTTTCCATTAACCAGTAGTTTCGTTGTCATTTTGTTATAATTTATAAATTGATTTTATATAAAAATAATCTTAAACTTAGCACTTTCAAAATATTAAACTTCACTTCTTAAAGGTTTTTACTAAATTAATATTATTTTCTTCAATTTATTTTTGCAGTAATTGTTAAAAAAATTAAATATTTTATTGGCACAGATGCAAGTCTTTTTTTAATAATGCGCAAAAAATTAAAAAAATATAAATACATTTGTTTAACATTCAAAAAAAGTAAAGGGAACAAACAAAAAAACATCAACTTTTTCTTATAACAGAGCAAACTTTATATTTTATATATATTTATTTTAATATTTTTTTTATCTTCACATGTCTGTGCATTTAAAAGCGGCAAGACTGAATACCTTCAGAGAAGCGAGTGCATACAATTTATTTTATTTTTGTTTAATTTAACTTTTTCATGACATATGTGGCAATTTTAGCCAAGTAAGCAAATACACGAATTATTTATTTTTTTTTTAAATTGACAAATTAGCAATTTACATTCCCAGTTTTTTGCATATGAAGATATATCTCATTGACAAAAAATTCGCTAAACAAAATTGTTGAAGCAAAATTCTCTTCTGAGGTCAACACTAAGAATCGTTACGATCGAACTATCCCTTAGCGCTATGGTAATGTTGATTTCATTCAAATTTGTTTTTTTTTTTTAGATTTCTCTGCTGTAGCGTGTTATTAACCCCTTAGTATTGTTGACGGTGCTTAGTAGATAAATTTATAACTAAATTTAAATAGTAATTGTTATGTTTCACATCCTCTCCCGACCTTTCGGGGAAAGAGTAAAGAGAGTAAAGAAAACAATAAGACATTTCACTCTTCAAACAAATGTGTTAAATTAAATACTTCGGATGAATTCTTATTGTGTCTGGCATTCAGCTGTAGATGTGAGACCTCTCTTTAAATTCAGTGTATATTTGTTAAAAAAAAGCCTATACTTGCTCAATTTAGTTTTTAATTAATATTTTAGTTTTAATTTCATAACCTTATTATTTTTTTGTTATAATTACTTTCTTTTGTTATTAGTCTGTGAGAATACTTCTGTTCATTGACTAGCAATTTTGAAAATAAAAAAAAATAAAATATGTGAGCTTCATGTTGTTTCATTGTGTTCGTTAAGAAAAGTATTCAGTAACCCAGTGTGTCAAACGGATTCGTTTCGAATTCGAAACGGACTCGTTTCTTCGTACTACTGATTTATCGAATCGAATCGGATCTGAAACGGATTCGAACTCGTTTTCGTATAAAATTCCTCTCGAAAAAACAGAAGGATCGTTCGCTTTGTCGGGTCCGTTCCGAATTCGAAAGTTAAGTTAAGTTAAGTTAGCTTAAAAAAGGCTTGTTTTCACTTAACCTAGTCGTCCATAAAATGTAATTTTCGGCAAAAAAAATAAGTTCCCTTTACACTGATCACATCACACTAATAGGTTGAAAAATGTTGGAATTTTCGAAAAATTTTGAAAAGTTTAATAAATTCGTAAAGTGTTGAAAAGTTCAACAAATTTTCAATATTCTGTAAAAAGTATTCAGAAATATCAAGTAGTTGCCACTTAAGTAAAAGTACCAGAAGAGCAACCATAGTTCGGTTTTTCGTTTTGTGGTTGAAAAAGTCGAAAAAATATGGAAAATGTTGGAAAAAGTTGGATGAGGCTGAATAAGTCCAAAAATATTTAAAAAAGTTAAAAGAGATTAAAAAAGTTGAAAGATTTTGAAAAAGGTTGAATAAGCCTTAAGAAAGTTGAAAGAGATTAAAAAAGTTGAAAGATTTTGAAAAAAGGTTGAATAAACCGAAAAGAATTGAAAAAAAAAATTTAAAAAAGAAGGAATATGTTGAAAAAATCAAAAAATTTTGATAAATGTTGAAAAGTGGAATAAAAGTGGAAATTGTTGAAAAAGACTGACAAAGTCGATAAGAAATTGTGGAAAAGGTTAAAAAAAATTGAAAAAGGTTGAAAAACTCGAAAAAAGTTGAGAGAGGCTGAAAAGGCGATGCAACATAATATATGTATGTTAAAAATGCTGAATGAGGCTGAAAAACTTGAAAAAATTTGGAAAGAATGAAAGATGTTAAAACAGTTGAAAATCGCTGAAAAAGTCAAAAAAAAAGAAATATGGAAATTATTGAAGAAACTTGAAAAAGTCGAAAAAATATTGAAAAAGGTTGAAACAGTCGGAAAATTTTGAAAAATGTTGTAAATATCGAAAAAATAGCTAAGGTTGAATGATTTTTAAAATAAAATATAAAAATAGTTAAACATTTTTACAATGAACTTTTTCAGTCAGACAAAGATCAATAATTCTGTGAACACTTACAAATTGATCAGTATTTTTATTCAACAAACATGATAAAGATAACAAGTGAATCAAATTAATATCTCAAAAAATATGAAAAATGTTGAAAAAAGTTCAAGCAGGTTGAAAGTCTCGAAAAAAGTTGAAAGAGATTGAAAACCTTTGATCTCAGTGAACATTTGTAAAAATAATTATGCAATTCACAGTTCATTGTAAAATGGGCTGGTAAAATTATATGTTGTAAATTCACAATATTTAACGAGGTGGTAACTTGTGTTATTATTATTTTCCATATAAATGCAAATTACCACTAGTCGATAAATTTCATCATGTGCTTAAGCATGTACATATTTTGAAAGTTCTATTCGTTTTCTATTTTGGTGAGGGAATCGTGTAGGAAAAAGAGAGGGACAAAAACCAAAATTTGTAAAGAATAATATTTTGCTATTTTAGGAGAGAATCGTATGGAAAAAGAGAGTGACAAAAAACATAATTTGCAAACAATAAATTTTTGAGTTCACAGTTGTATGATTTGACACATGATAATTTTGTCAAGTTGCAATTTTACTATGAACTGTGAATTGCATAAATATGAACTTCAAAATGAATTCAAGACTCTTTCGAGCAATTTTTTCATCTTCTAACGAAGACTATATTTTCAAGTTTGACTATCTCATATAAGTATGTCCATTGTATGCATCTTGCATCAATTTTGGCACTAATTCAGCCAAGAAGTTTCATAATATAAGGCTTTTAATTACCAGTGGTTCTGTTATGACCGAGAATGCAGCATACTGCATATATATTTACGAATTCTACTTATTCTTTTAACTTGCGAAGATTGTAACATACAAATAAAATAAATAAATAAAACCTCAAAGATAATTGCAATCCTCAATGAGCTTTTAACGCCAATAGATGTGGCTCTATGCCTTGGCATTTTTATGTCGTAATAAGAAAACATTGCCGATCGAAACTATTTCGCAACTCAATACCCATTGTTGCTCTGTGGCACCGCCATATTTCTATAAAGGATTACTTACCTGTGTAAAAATTATTTCGGTCATTTTGTTTCCGTTGGTCATTACATTTAGGCAACATTGAACCAGCCGGAAATAAAACAAAACAGCTACAGACACAGCGATTTTGTTGTCTGCTCTAAGCGCGGAAGGGTGCTTTCACGTACGAGTTTTATGTGGTGGTGGCGGGTGTTGGCGTGTTGGTTCTTTAGCGGCAAATTGCTGAAATAATCACATTCTATCGTATGAATTTTCACGATGTGTACGTTGTTACTACAAATCGTTTTCGTGCTGATTACATTGTTGTTGTAATTTTAGTTAGTTTTCATCTTTGCCGACAACTTTGTTGTAATTCTTGCTACTTTTGGTAGTGGTGCTGCTGTTGTTTGCTACTTTTTGTTTTACGGCCACACTTCTGCCATGGCATCTTTATGGGTAATTAAAACTTTTCCCACATCCGCTTTTATTCTTTCATCTCCATTCCAATTTTCCGCAATTCCATTGCAAATTCAATTCCGCTGCTGGTGTTTTTGGTTGTAATGCCAAATGCTTTCAATGTGAAAATCGAAAATCCTTTTTGTGTTGCCACTGTGTCTACCAGTAGCAGCAGCAGCAGCCACCGCCGAATTTATTGCTGTTCAATAATAAATTTTGCTGTTAAAGAATTTTCAACAATTCAACGAGTTTTCAGTTGTAGGTAGCGCGCAAATTAATACCCAGCGAGGAATTTAGTTAGCGGTGACTTAAAATGTCGCTTTGAATTATTTGTTTCTCAATATTTTATATTATGAATTAGCTTAAATGAACATGGCTACAACTTTACAAAAAAAAAAAAATAAAAATAGTGAAGTTAGCCCATAATTTTTTTTATTTAATTTTTCGTCTTATAGAATTTTTGCTAAGTTCGATTAACTTGTAGGCAGGGCCGCACTTACGCAAAGGGCAGCAACGGGCGGTGGAGCGGCAAAAAATGTAGTGTGGCCTTAGGTTGGACTTTTTCCGAAAAAAATTATGCAGTAAAGTTAGACCATATTTTTTTTTTTTTTTTTTTGTTTTAAAGTAGTTGTGCTGCAATATCGGAGAAATAAATTATCGTTAAGATGAGCCAACATGCTATTACCTATGAAATTAGCCCAATTTTTTTTATTTATCAAAATATAAAATATATATAAAAAGTTAGCCCAGGATGCATACAATGTTGATATACTGAGAACAAACGTTGTCTTACAATGTGCCATACTTGCTCTGCGATATATAAGTTGGACACAATGCCCAAATATATAGGAAATTGCAGTGCTGTAGTTACATTTTCATGAATTTATATTGTTTTGAATTGAATTGAATATATTGTTTTTAATATCGTCATATCAAAGTGAATAGTTGTTTTTCTACGATGTGGCACATCAAGCACAAAATCTTATATTTTCAAATATTAAAATTAATGGGCTAACTTCACATACATATTGTAAGAGCAAAGAAACTTGAAAAATTTATTTCTGTGACACGGTACATCTGTTCACAAATCGAGCACAAATATCGAGAATACAGAAAGAGCTTATTTCCCTGTAAATGACAGCACATCCTATACTATAACTCCTTCATTAAAGGTAACGCATACTTCAGAGACATTAAGTGAATTATATTTCTGAAGTCATTGGATTCGTAAAAAAATCGACTGACATTTTTTGTGACAAAAATCGAAAAGTACGCACTTATATTTGTCAACATAAGAAAGTATTCAAAAAATAAAACATGCTATCTTGTCTACTTAAAAATATTCTCGTTAAGTTTTGTCACCTATGTTAATTTTCCTACTGATACGATTGCCACACTCAAATGTGCAACATTATTGAAATATTTATTTGTTATTTCAGCGCTCATTTTGAAATTCTTTGCAGTTTGTTGAAGCACAAGTTTTTGGCGTGTTATTGCATTGGGGAAGTTAGGAATTATATTTTCATCTAACTTACGCCAAGTTGTTAGATTTTTGCACCTTTTATAATGTTTTTAAATGATTTTCCAGTAGATGGAGCTTACAACGCTTCGGTTTTGCTGTAAAGTTTGTAATTTTCACAATAAAGTTATGGTTTTTGATTAATTAGAAAATTAATGGAATTTTGCTGTGGTGGTTTTATGGCATAAGTTATAGGTTTATGGTTTACAAAAAAAAAAAAATCAAATTCAAAATTCATGATGCAACACTGTTTGAGATTTTACGTCAAAAAGTGAGTCAGCACGGTGCGTCGTCTCCGATTTCAGTGATATTGTTTTTATGTTGGTTTTCTCAGTAAAAGAAAATATTTTAGGCATTTTTCCTTAGCTCAGAAAGAGAGGGCATGGTTGGAAACAATTTTCGCAATTTCATATTTTCATATGATTTTGCGTTTGCATTCCAGCGAGTGACATATTTTAAAGAAATTCTTTTAAAAAATTGAAACAAACTTTTTGCTTACTGAATAAATGTCGGTCAAATTAGTTTTACGAAGTCTTGTTGCGATTTGCACCCATATACTGCAGTTTTTAAAAAGGACATAAAATTACCTATTAGACAAGAGTCTATACTTGAAAATCTTTTAAGGAAATGACAAAGCTAGAATGACTGAAACTTCGTAAAAAGACAATTTGAAGAAACCAAAACATATGGCGGCTTCTTCTGTCTATCTCCAAGGAAAAACTTTACGAATCGAACTGACTTTTCCTTTGATGTTTTAAGAGGACGATAGTTAATAGATGAAAGCTTACGAATCATATCTACAAAATGCACGCAATATAACATTTTTTTTTGCCGAAATGCTAAATATCCTTACAAAATAAAACACTAATTCCCTTTCCATCCTTTCACACTTAATAGGTTAAATTTGATTTTTTCGCGTAACACCGAGAGCTGCTGCCAAAATGAATAATGATAATGATGATGATGATGCAAAAAATAGCAAAGAAAAAAATTAAAAAAAGTATAAAGCTGATGCAAGAACTTGGCCTAAATAGTTTAATCAGCAGTTGTAGTAGACAGGCAACTAAATAACTGGCAACAACATATGCCTAACCATAAAAAGGAGCAGCAAAGAGCCAACAATCAACTGTTGAATGCAAAGGAGAATGAAAAAAAAAACCCTCACATCATTCGTCAGTCATTTATTTTGACTGACAGTCAGTACATCAAATCAGCAAAGTTGGCGCATACCATCCAACCAACCTGTTGCATGAAAATTAGCGTAAAATACAGACTAATTTTGTTGTTTCGTTTTTGTTGCTGGCATTTTTTTGCCTGAAATCACAATTGCCCCATGAGACTGCGCATCTCGGAGGCGCGTGAGAGCATCAAATTGCTTAATTATATAACATATGAGCTGTGCGCATGCGTTGCATATTTGAAAACAAGTTGGCTCCCACAGGGCATTCGTTCAATGTTCAACGTTTAAGTGTTGCCCTTTCAGTTGTTGCTGCTGTTGCATCTATCAGCCAATTAGGCGCGGTGCTGCCATAGTCTAGGTGCAGGTTTTTTTTTGCACTGAGGGGCAACATAAAAATTTTACATCGTTGATTTTATGGCTTAAAAAAATTTTACATTATGGCTTTGGTTATTATTATTGAAGCTTTAAGGGCATAATAAAATGCTTGCTGACTTTTAACCCATGCGGCACTGCTGCAGAAATGATCGCATGCTAAAACGTAAATCTTGTCTTAAAAGTAGTAGCAGAAATTGTAGCAAACACTCTTTTGTTCTGACAGCTGTGTCAATGCGAATTGTGAAAATCATTGTTTGCTTAATATATTTACTGAGTGGATTCAGTTTACTTTTTAAATACGAAATATTGAATCAACAGCTGTCAAATGTTTTAATATAAGTATTAATTTTATACACAATAAATATTTTAGAAAAATATTTTAAAAACATTAATACCATCATTAAAATTTCTACTCATTTAGAAGCAGCAAAAATAGCTTTTATTTAGCACAAAAATAGCTTTTATTTACCACAAAAATGTATATGATCTTCTTAGTTATAATGGGTTAAGCAATACATCCATGAAGATCACTCAAACGAAAAGAAATTGAAGGTTGAAGGCTGCTGCTATTGCCGCTTAGGTTTAAATTAAGACATTAACTATGCAGTTAAGTGCAAATTTTAAGGTGTAGTGCCTTTTTTTGCATCCTTCCTGATTGCGCTGTTCGTCAAGAAAGATTTGTTGGGGGAACAAAAAAAAAACATAAAATTGAAAGCCTTGCGGCAATTTTTAGCTTTCAATTTTATTACCAGCACGTTTACCGTCAAGTTTTCTATGCAAAAGGCATAAAATTATGAAAAAAATAAAAACTTAAGAGATTGCAATTTGCACTGTAATATAACAACAATGCAAATGGCTAATTTGCATTGAAAATATTCCATTAAAAATGCATTTTGCAAGCATGAACCTTTACTCTTAAAGACCATACAAAAATGTATGATGTGTGAAACGAAGTCTGAAACAAATTTTTGATTTCAATTCTATTGCGTTGCTGTTTCAAGCAAATCATAACATTTGTTCAGTGAATGTTGTATTATAATAAAAAAAGGTCCCTGGACTTTGGATCTTTGAGTCTGAAATGAATTCTGTTGGGCTCTATCACTGAAAGATAATGAAATAAGATATCATTCGGATTCATTTAGATAAATTTGAATAAATTCTTTAAGTTCTGATCATAAGAAATAATTAATATTATTTGTAATTCTCAATTAATACCCACAACCATTTTGCTGCACCCAAGCTTTTGCGCCAGCTGCGACGGCCTTCTTATCCCCCAAGTTTCGTCACTGCCCTTGCGACGCTGTGTATACAATTTTCGTTATTTCAATGAATGCTACATAGCTTATGATTTTTTTTTTCTATTTGTTTTTTCTGTGTACATTTTTTGACACCTTCCGCATGATTCGCAACATGTGTTAGAGCCAAAAATGCTTAAGAAAGTTTGCCATTTTATCATCATTGCTTGCAAATCATTATTGGTATTCATCTAAGCGCGCAAAACCCTAGCAAGCTGTGCAAGTTGTGTAGTTTTGCGCCGTCGCAAACGAACTGTCAAATATCGTGTGGATAGTTTTTTGAACAAACTAGTAAAGTTTGCGCGACAATTTGGT
Organism: Tricholauxania praeusta; assembly: GCA_949775025.1. Taxonomy (NCBI): domain Eukaryota; kingdom Metazoa; phylum Arthropoda; class Insecta; order Diptera; family Lauxaniidae; genus Tricholauxania; species Tricholauxania praeusta. The sequence continues at coordinate 159,904,650 of OX459029.1, forward strand.
CTTGCAAACTTGAGCTTCTAATTTGTGCAATTGGTGTCACTCTTTTTCCCATACGATTCTCTCAGCAAAAATTTATTGTTTACACATTTTGTATTTGTCACTCTCTTTTCCCATACGATGCTCTCACAAAAAAATGGCATGCTCATCAACTGCTACAAATTGCACAAATTATTTTAAGGGGCGTTCGTGAAACACATCGCGCAAAATTACCTATTTGCACAAATGAGAAACTTCAGCGTTTAGATGAATACCACTATTGATTTTACTATCAAAATTCGTGCTCTGTGAGAAATGTGAACATGAGAAAAATTTTCTTTAGCGACAAAGCTCAGTTTTGGCTCAATGGGTACATCAACAAATCATCATTGAACTGTACATTTTCAAAAATAATGAAATCGCAACGTTGCAGTCAATAGAACAAGGTACCGTGCGATGATTACCGATTTTTTTTTGCCCAAAATGAAGGAATAAGACTTGGTTCGCACGTGGTTTCAATATGACATGGCACGCGATACCATGGATCTATTGAAAGGCGATTTTGGTGAGCAATTAATCTCACGTTTTGGAACAGTTCATTGGCCGCCAAAATCATGCAATCTGACCCCACTAGACTACTTTTTGTGAGGTTATGTGAAGTTCTTCGTGTACAGAGACAAACCAGCCACAATTGCAGCCCTGGAAGACAGCATTACAGCTACCATTGGCGAAATACCGTCCGAAATGTTGGAAAAAGTATGCCAAAATTGAAGTTTACGGATAGACCACCCCAGGCGTAGCCGTGGGCAATAACATGAAAGATCTTTAAAAACTATATGGCAGAAATTGATGTATTACTTTAAGTAAATTTTTTACTAACTTTTGCAAATTTTCAATTCTTTTTTGAAGTTTTAAAAACTAAACGCTTAAAAAATCACCCTTTATATAGAAGGCGTCTTCAACAACAACATTTACATTAAATAATCTTTAAAAAGTAAATGGCAGGAATTAATGTATCGCTCCGAGTAAATAATTCATTCACTATTGCAAATTTTCTGTTCTTTTTTCAATTTTCAAAAACCAAACGCTTACGAAATCACTCTTTATATAAAAGGCATCTTCTTCAACGCTACAAAAGTTGGCACAGTCTAAGCACTTCAGTCAAGCTAATTACCTTACTACAACTGTCTTCGAAGCTGTCACAATTTTGCATACAACTCAATATCATAAACGATCGATAAATCTATGTAGACATGCAATTTTTTGCCTTATCATTAAAAATAATTGAGATATGAATTGACTGATACATGGGACACTAAATATTCAATGCAAAACATAGGAAGGCAGACTCGAACGCTAATTCCAGCAAATAAAAATAAAATGAAAAACATTTTTAAATCGATGAAAACATATCGATGTACATAGCTTAAGGAATTTACAAGACATTGCATGTTTGCTGTCGTATTTAAAAAACAAATTAAAAGTTAAGTCAAGTGCTTAATGTTGCTGACAGTCTTCTTTCAACATATCATATTGGTTGCAAAGAATTGCATATAAATTAAGCAACGGCCAACTACATGCACTTATTGGACTGGAGATTTTATTTGAAACAGAGTAGTTGATGCTTTATAAAGGTATTCAGTATTCCTTTAACACTAAACATCATTTCATTGAATCAATTTATACTGGTGATACATTGGATCTTTGCTTTACTCAAAGTTTCTTTTTTAAACCTTGAACCCTGAATAACTCAAAATCATACTATTTGATGGTATGCTTCATGGATGGCTTAAGTCTACAACTTTTGTAAAATCCCAATTAAACGTAAGTCAGACAAAATAATTCTTTCTCAATATTTGTTTTAAAGCCTTTTCAATCTTCAAATAATTCCAATAAAAGATTATTTTTTGAATTTTTATGTCGAATTCTTTCTCTCTCTTTACTTATTTCTTTTAAGCCGTCAATTTGCAGATATTTATTTTAAATATCTTTGTTATTTTTATTTATCTGCTGTTTACATTGGCACACAACAAGCCAACGGCAAAGGTGCGGCCATCTCCTTGAATATCTCGACATTTGCTTGTTTGCCAAAAAATCAGAAAATCGCAAAACAATTGATTTGGTAAAACAAAAGAATAAGCGAATAAATGTAGATGGGCACAAAAAATAAAACCCAGATAGGTATAGGATACACTCGTTCGAAGGATGAATATTGTTGTGACGGAATTGAAAATTATTTCCACTTTGTTTGCTTTCTCATTAAAATTTTGTACGAATTCGAAGATTTACGATTTTTGATTGCGTGTTGCCGCTTTTCACTTGTTAACTTTGAAACAATTTTTTTTTTTTTTTTTTTGGCAACCGATTTAATGGGGGGCGTATGTTTATTTATGAGAAACAGGTTAACTTCCTTTGACTGCTGCCCTTGTGAAGATCGTGAAGTTTTGATTTGTACATTAAGATGTTGCATAATAACAATGACGTTGGCGTACAGGAAGCCCTTAAAGCATAAGCAAAGATTTTATAAAATACTTTTAAAGTTTTGTTTTTTGTTTCAACTTTAAAAGGTGTTACCATTTTATTATGTAATTTTTGATTATTGACCACGAAAGTTGCTATCTTTTTCATATAAAGTTATAAGTAAGTTTAGAATTTAATACCAAAAATTTATATTATTTATGAGGGGTCTCTTTCGTATTTTGATAAATTAATGAAATTTGAACTCAAAAATTAAATTTTTAGCTGACGAATAGAAAAACAATTAGAAGCCTTTAGTTTCATTAAGAGATTCTCCACTTTAATGTCATTTTCAAAGTAGCAAGATTTTAAGTTTAGTGCAACATTTTGATGTATCAACAAACTATCTCGGACTGAATACAACTTATTGGCTCTAGGTGTCCACTAGATAGTATCGACCCCCATACAAAAAAGTCCGAATGACCTCCTCCAGTTTGAAAAGCTAGTATTGAAAGATTTTTAAGGAAAAATAAATTTTTTTTTCGGCCTCTAAATTCGTTGCAATTTTGTTTTTTTCTTATATCTCTGCCATTTGACGTTCGATCAACAAGTATAGTATATCGTTGTAAATGCCTCAACATGAGCTACATTTCATTCATAAAAGTCATTTATCTCAGATTTTTTTTTTTCGACTAGTTGTATACATTATCTCAGCTTCTACCACCCTAACGTGCCACAAGAGCACCTCATAAAATTAAAGTTCGTACCAAATCATAAAATTCATCTCTACAAAGTTTCCTCAAATTATTGAAATTGAAAAAGTTACAGTGAATCTAAAATTTCAGTGCAAATATTTAAGTCCTAAAAATATGCAATAATTTTTTTCAATCGACTTCCAAGATTATTGTGCTTTTATGTTCGTTTTAAAAAATGTAATGTACTGCATGTTTTTATTATTATTTATTAAAAAAGTAATAAGATTACATACATTTCATTACTTATTTACGTTGAGACATTTACAACGATATACTAGTTATACTCGTTGATCGGACGTCAAATGGCGGAGATATAAGAAAAAAAAAACAAAATTGCATCGAATTTAGAGGAAAAAAATTTTCTCCTTAAAAATCTTTCAATATTAGTCATTCGAACTTTTTGATACTATCTAGTGTCCACTGCCTCACTGGACATCATGCTTTTAGGTTGGGCATATTAGTCAACGACTGTAGAGATTGTCATGGAAACCATGGAACACCTTCTTTGCTCATGCTCCGCCTTGTCAAGAAATAGATAAAATTACATCGTACAGCCCTTTATCTTATCCTTTAAGAAATCAATCAAATTCCCATAGTTCTATACAAAATATGAATTTTCAATAGCCTATAAATATGCAATAAAAGTTTATCGAAGCTGTACTAAGTATGTTGATGGAAAAATTTCAATTGTCTTCATTTCATAAATGTTGTCCCAATTTAAATAAAAAGTACGAAAATAAAAGTTAAATGAACAACATAAAGTAATGCAAATCCCTAAAGTTTTCTTACTGATTTCTTAGCATTTTCTGACTTATTTTGATATGCCATCAAAACTTCAGTCAACTTTTAATTTACAATATCAAAACTATATTGAAAACTTTTCCTATCAACATTACTTTCTACTCAACCGACATTAAAAGTCATTTGTCTTACTTTGTTTATTGCAATTTTATCATCTTCCCCTATTATGTACGTTTATTAATGTTTTCTTACTGGCTTGTCCATATCAATGTGCCCAATCCCATGATGATTTACAAATATACCCCACACTTGGTCCCCAGCTGTTTTCGACAAATGCCTGTCTTAATAACTGCCAAGTAGAGAAGTGCGCTGTCCATTTTATTCCCTAACTGCATTATGCTGCTGCTGCTGCTGTCCAATGATTGTGCATTTACTGGCACCACCAATATAATTGTTATACTATATACAAGAAGTACTTTCTTTCTTATATAACCTCCTTTCCTCCTTTCATCCCATGTAATTCTTATTGCTCTCTGTCTGTAGTGCAAAAAAAGAAAAAATAATCGCACTAAATGAAAATTGATTGAATTCCATTAAGTTATTTTTGGGAAAACGTGGAGACATTAGAAATGGTCCGTTGTAGTTGAAGAACAACTGTGAGTTTACCCTCTTGCGCTGATGTCGCTTAGCGTCGAGAAAATGATCCCAGAAGTGATTAATGCACGGCATGCTGCATATTAAGATGTTGAAACTAAAAGTAGTATGCAGTAAATTTTGGCGTGAGCGTAGCGTAGTTTGTAATTGGTTCTCGATATTTGATGTTTAAATCTGCTTGCTTTATTTTGTTTCATTTTTGACACATTTTAAATTTATATTTTGTTTAATAGCGGGTGTTTTCTTAGAGCATCCTTTGATATTATTGAAGTTGAGGTCATTAGGGACGATGGAAGATTAATATAAGACCATTAATTTTGTTATTATGCTTATTTTTTACAAGTTTCATAAGAAAAAAGCTTAGCTAATACATTTTTGTTAATTATAGAAAAAGCTTATTTTGCATATTTTAAGCTTCTTTAGTTTTAACGCATTAAACTAATTTTTTCTTATTTTTTGATATATTAGATATATAATCCAATGAACTATAATTGTTTTTCAAGCTTTTTTCTTATATGTTGTACATGCCTTTTAGATTTTTTTTTTATCGAAAATTTTCTTTTAGTTTAATTTCTATAATTTTTTTTCAAAATTTCATTCCACCTCAGTTTCAGTTAAATCATTATCACTTTAATAAATAGTGCTATTAACGCTCCCATATATTTCCTATCCTATGAAGTAACACTCCCATGTTAATTTAAAAGCATTAAATAAAAAACACACACTTTTCCTGGAAAAATCTACAGCGATATGGGAAAACATGCTAAAAACATGTAACTGACACCATGGCCAACGTAAGTAGCAGAAGTTCAGTCATTTGTTAAAACCATAATGGCTACAGCTTTGCAATCTACTGACATCGATGGTCATTTCCGATAAAGATTGCGCCAAGTAACGCGGTTGTACGTTGTATCTACATTAATAGCCGCTTAACAAAACATGCTTAAAAAACACGTTCAACACCATCAGCAACAACAAAATATTTGTTCAGCTGAAGAAGGACTATAAGCAGCATGAAAAATACGCGTTTAACATGAACAGCAGCAGCGCAGTGGGGAAAATTTTTGGCGTTACACGTGAAACGGTGTCACAGTGTCAATTGTTAGCATTTTTGGCTTTTGGCCCAGTGCATTAAGAAAGTGACACAGTGCACAGTGGCGTGAAGTGTCAGTTATGTGTATATGTTTTGCCGGCCAAACTAGTTTTAGGCCAAACTAGTTAACGTTAGACCTAAAGATATGCAATCAAATCTTAATGAAAAAGCACTGTGGCTAGTGAAAGCTAAGATATTAGCAAAGTAAAATAATAAAACTATTGATATATGTGTGTATATGTTACCGGCCAAACTAGTTCTTAGGCCAAACTAGTTAGTTTCAGCCTAAAGATGTGCAATGTCAATTTAATGCAAAAGCATTGTGGTTAGTGAAGACTACAACAGTAGAAAAGTAAGAAAGTTAACAAAATTGTCAATTTCATTATATACTTGGCAAGTTGTAAGTGAGGTTAAGTGGGCCTCCTTCGGCCGCGGCTCAGGATTTACATTTTCCAATATGTCCAATTTCGACTTCGCGGTCGACACTGACTTCGATATTCACAGTGCTTTTGCATTAAAATTAAATTGCATACTTTTAGGCCTTCAAATTAACTATTTTGGCCTAGGATAAACTAGTCTGTCCTAAAAGCTAGTTTGGCCGGTGGCATATATATGCTTATCAAGTGATAAGTGAAGGGAAGTGGGCGGAATTCGGCTGCGGCACAGGATTTACATCCTCCATTATGTCCAATACCGGCTTCGCGGCGACTTTCGGCAGCGGTTCAGTCTACAATATGTTCAACATCGGCTTCGCTACCCATAGTGCTTTTGTATTAAAATTATATTGCATACTTTAAGGCGTGCAAATCAACTAGTTTAGCCTAGGAAAAATTATTTTATCCTAAAAACTAATTTGCCGGTAACATTTTTATAAATAAAATCAAGAAAATTGCTTTTGCTGTTAAATTGATTCGATTTGCTCAAAAGTCTTTGTATGCATAAACCTGAGCTTTTGACAGTTTTAAAAAAAAATGAAGTATTCAGAAACTGGTCAAGTTTATATGAATTTCGTTGCCTATACACTTGTCATCGAAAGTAAAGCGTTTGAAGCAATTTGCCAATAAAAACTTCTTTAACAATACCTATAAAATCTTACAATCTTTACTCAAATTTGAATGAATCAAACAATCAAAATTATATAATATATTAACTAGCATTGAAAAACTCTCCACTTATTTAAATACATAATTTTTTCTTCCGCAAATTCAAATAAAATATTCCACAGTGCGCTGTCGCCTAAAAGCAGACTACACGACGAGTAACAAACAAAAACTTAATCTAATGCTTGTGTTAATTAAGTTACCAAATAGCAACAACTCATTTTGGTTTATTTTTTTTGTATGTAAAGGAAATTGTAATTTCCCTTATGCTTTGGGGGTTGGGAAACTTCTTTATAAACAGCAGCAATAGCAACAACAACTTAATAAATTGTCAAAATTTCCACGGTATTTGCTACCAACTGCTAACTGCCAACAACACGGTGCGCGGTGCGTGTCTTGTTGCCATTTTTGCTGTTGAACGATCAACACGCGGTCAAAACGGTCAGCAGCATGTCATAGTTCATAGTGCTCCAACAACATAATGTTTGTCGCTCTGCGGGTGCAGCAAAGCAACTTGCAACCGTTTACCGCTTACGCTAATAAACATGTCCGCTTTAATTCGTACGCATTATTTGTTGCTGTGATGGCAGTTGTGTGTTGCCACCTTTTTTGACAATTTACTTTATTTTATTTATTTGTATGCAGCAACATTTTTTTTTGGCTGTGGGCGAGCTAAAGTGTTTTTTGCTTAATGCGGCGTTGGTTTGTTTGGTCATTTCCGTTGAAATGCGCAAATTAGGTCAATTTTGGTTTAGTTTATTTTTTGTGTGTAGTTTGTGTGAAAACAACCACACACAGCTACAGCAGTTCGTGCCGTCGTTGTTTACTTTGTTGATAACTGCATAATTTATGACAATATAACACAATACATTAGCGCAGATAAAAAATTCTGCAGCAATTAAATTTTAAATATTTGTTTTGAGGTGTAAATTAATGAAGTAAATAAAAACAACAAAAAAAAATTTGCATTTATTGATAAATTTTGCTATCAAAAATGCATGTTTTTTTTTTTTGAGATAATAAATAAATAGTTTATTTATTTTTTATCGACTAGTTACACTTGGTAACATTTATTAAAAACAAATGTTGTATTTTGATGTATTTTTTTATGTAAATTGCTGCTCAGAATTTAAGTTTTCGCCGCCAGAGGTGCAAAGTTTTTTGTTTTTTTTTTGACATTTTGTGATTACTTTCATTTACTATCGTGACGTTTCTTTTCAAAATGCCTTTAATAACGGTTGCGCCAACTCAATCTGGTCAATGGTCAAGATGTTACCATACTAAGTGCAGCAGGTTCACATGTTATTAAGGACAGTCAAGCCAAGTCAAGACTTTTTTTGAGATGACGCACCCTGATGCGCCCAATAGGCAAAAGTGCAAATATTTTATGTCGTACATATTCAAGGGTTTAGTATTTTTGGAAAGGAAATACTCCACTAAAAAAACTGTAACAACATTTTTTGGATTAACTGATTACTCTTCTAGCAGGAGATTTGGAAACTGAACTTTTCTAAGCAAGAAATTTGCTACATAAAACTAGCATTTTTAGGCTTTCTACAGGAAAAATTCCCAAAAATACATTTTTACCACGATTTGATTTAATTAAACAACATCTGAAAGAATATTGATAGAGGAACAAACTAAACAAAAATTATTTCAAAATGTTTTTTAATAAATTTTTTGTAGAACTTACAATAACTCAATCTTTTTATTGGTAAAACACAAAAAATGTCAAAGTTTGATGGAAAAAGAAAAATAAATTTGCCAAAACACATATGAGTTATTTTTAAAGCTCGAAAATGGTTATTTTCGCATTTCCCTATCGATTAGAACAAAAAAAAAAAATTTATTTTGATCCACCCTAAAATATTTTTTTTGCTCCAATCGATTATGAAAGGTCGAAAACGGCTTTTGGATATCACTTAGAGTGACTCCGGAACTTAAAAGGACCCAAAATGGTCGAAAACGGTCCTTTCCAGAGTCCGGAGCCACCCTTAATGATGTCCAAAATCCATTTTCGACCTTTCCTCTTTAATTGCAGAAACAAAAATATTTCCGAAAATGGGTCAAAACGGTCCTTTCCAGACTCCGGAGACACCCTAAATGATGTCCAAAATCCAGTTTTGACCTTTCCCCATTAATTACAAAAAGCACGCTCACGTCTCATATTTTTGGTAGTGGCTCAAAACCCTCAATGAGCTACTCAATGACGTTGTATGCTACCTACCAAATTTTGATAACACGGGACCCCAGAGAATTTTCGTCCCTTTTAATCCTGGGATATTACTTCAGGTATCCGAGGGTTATTCTCAAAAATCAGTATAGATAGCATTCTGGTCGAATTTCGTTAAGATCGGTCATCTTTTGTATGTACCTCCCATACAAAAGCCTGCAGAAAATTAATGTACATAGGTCCAAAGGAGATACCCCTAGCGTGCAACCGATTTCAATCATATTCTACAAACATCTATAAATCAACTTTTCTAGCATTCTGACCGAATTTCGTTAAGATCGGTCAACTTTTGGATGTACCTCCCATACAAAAGCATATACAAAATTAATATAAGTAGGCCCAAGCTATATGTGACCGATTTCAACTATTTTTGAAATTTTTCTTAATTAGCTTAAATTAAACAACCATACCAAATTTCTTGATCATAAGAGTAATCCGTCTAATTTTGCCCACTTGTTATCTGGGATCGCATCACTGTGCGACGCACCAGTTACATCAAACACTTTTATTCATTTGATCAAATGTGTGTATTTTTTTACATATTTTTCAATCAATTTTTGCCAGCATTTTTAAAAATTTTTTTAAGTTCTTGATTTTTTTAAAGTTTTTCACATATCTCTTGCAATAATTTTCGTTATATTTTTATTTATTTTTCGTTCGGTTTTCTTAAGACACATGAAATATCAAGTCTTATCAATATATGATGATATATTTCTTGATATTTTTTGTTTATTTTATCAATTTTCATTCAAAGCTTGGTGGTTAATCATAAGATGGGGAACATTTACTTTATTTAATTTATTATTTTGTCATAACGAAATATTGCTGCATATTGGCAATTTACAACATACCTTTGAATTTCATTTCCTGATAGAATTTAGTGTCACCTCTCACTGTCATCAACTGAACATTCAAAGTAGTTTTCGTAAAAACATGTTTTGTCCATAATCAAAATGTTATCAAAAGTTTTATTGTTGAAATTTATTATTTCCATTTCAGTATGCACTTACCATCTTGACACTGTAAAAAAGAAAAACTAATGTTACTAAATGCTGTGACAAAAAGGCAAAAGAAAGTGTAACAACTAACAATGACATGCAAAAGAAACTGCAAATTAAATATGGTCGTAACAGCTTAACCCTGCAATGGTCTCTAAGGGATGAAAAGAAAAAAAAACCGTCCAATGAAGTTCAAAACACAAAAATAAAAACTGAAGTTCAAAGTTGAACGGAAGTAAGAAAATCAGCAAAAGTAGAATAAACAGCAGAAAAAGAAGTGCTAGACAGGAAAAACATGAAAATTCAAAGTTTTTTTTTTTTCTCTAAAAATCAGCAAGATTACCAGGGTCAACACAGCGGCGCACTGTTTTCCATCTTCATTTGTCTATCTGTCGGATGGTCAACTTTTGTTTTTTGCTTTTTTCGATGCTTTCTCTTTTACATCACTCTGTACTTAGAGTTCAAATAAAGAACGAAAAACTTTTGTCATTTAATCAAAGTTGCAACTTTTTTCCAGGAGTTTATTTTTGAACAGGAAACATGAAAAATGCGGGAACTCTATGAAAAGTTAAGAGAAAAAGTTAATTTGATGCGCTCACGCCCAGCAGAAATGTAAGGGTGTTGCCAACATTTCTTGGAAAATTTATTTAATGAAGTAGTTTTATTAGAAAGAAGGTTTTTGCATATGGGTATTTTAAGAAAAAAATATTACTTTTGCATTAAATCAACTTCACACTATAAAGTTTTACTTAAAGTTTGAACACAAAATTATTCAAATATCCGCTGCAAAATCAAAGCAGTATTTTTTAAGAAAAAAAAAAAAACTTTTCATTATAAAATTCTTTACAATCAGATTATCTGATTTTAACACTGTCCAACGTTTTCTTTTCTTTGCGGTTATTTTTGCACTACGTTGTTTTTTTGCTTACAGTAGAGAAAAAAATTATAAATAAATTAAATTGAAGAAGATTACAAAAAAAAAACCCTCAAAAAGGATACATAAATAGAAAAAAAAATTTAACACTAAAAATCTCCGCACTTCCAAAGTAGACCCTACGGCGTGTACAAAAATCAGTACCAAGAAAGAAATTGTGAAGCCACAAAAAAAAAATCAAACGGTTGGCGAAAATAAAATTTCCTTTTATTTTGCGGTTTTCTACACTTGTTATCAAGGATATTTTTCCTTCCTTTACATTTCTTTTTTTTTTTGTTTCACTTTTTTTTTTGCTATTGAAGCTGTTGCTTTGATTAATTTAAAAATTCAACTAAACAAAGTGTGAAAAATTTCACATTAAGCCAAAGGAAAAAAAAAAAGGAAATGAAAGAAAAACAAGGGAAACTGTAAATTTGATTTGAATTTGATAAGGATTTTTCTTGCGAGGCTGAATTATAAAAAGGTTGTTTCAAATATAAATAGAAAGTTTGAAAAATTAAATTTCCCTTAAAAGAATTAAGCAATTTTTTTCAGCAAAAATCGCTAAGAATGCTTACAACGAAGTGCCTGCAAGAAAAGTGTAATATCAAAGAGTTACAAAAACAAAGATAAAGAAACAAAAAAAAAAGAATTTTTACTTTGCTTTGTTTCAATTTTTGCTTGGGCGTAGTAAGAAAAAAAGTTCATATCTGAACAAAATAAAATGGGTTTTTCTATAAAAATGAGACTAGAAAATTATCATAAAAATCGAGAAAATTTCCATCAAGCCCAGCGGCAAATATGTTATAAACAACACCGACGAATGGTCACAACTCCAGTCACAACTGTAAATTCTTCGACGGCCGCTTTGTAGGCAGTTTGTCTACATCTCTATATACAATGTGTAGCAAGGGAAAGGCCCAATGCCTTAAAACATCGCTTACTAAGTGCCTGTATAGTGCAACGGGTTGCCTACATCTCCACATACAAAGCATACAGCCAGCAGGCAGGACCCCTTACATCTCCATATACAAAGTTAGCAGGTGACAGACGCTCTGCCTACATTTCTACATGCAAAGTATACGAAATGTTAGGCAAACAAAAATTTTTTCAATTTTTTTTTTTTTTTTTTGACAATAACAAAAAAAAATTATACTTATGTCGGTTGTTAAAACGTTTGCTTGTGACGCAGAATGCGCGAGTTCAAATCCTGGAACAGATAGTTCTTTTTAATCGAATTTTATTTATAAAGGGATTTGAATAACACAATTTGATTTTACTGAGATTCGAACTTGCTTCGTTTCTCGAATAGTTCAAGTGCGACCCCGTTCCTTAGCTTGCTCGGCTATGGAATGTTGATGTTTAATTAGACAAAATTGAACAGTTAAATGAAATCGGGAAATAGATGAAAATAAAAATAAATTATTTTTCATCGATGAATTTTCGGAGTACTCTGCTTATTTGCCGCTAGGAATGTCAAAAAGTATTGAGTTTCTCAGAAAAGTGAAATATTTTATAATGGATTATGCCGCAATGATAATATTCAGATCCTTATAAATGATGCTGCGATTTTCAAGCCGTTCTTTGATTTGTTACAGAATCAGCCAAGTCGTTCAAGCTATCAATAAAATTGGTCATTAGGGTATATAACGAAAAATTAAATTAAGTGTCACCCATTATTTTACGAACTTACATAGAGAGCATTTCAGCGACACAATTTTTTTACGTTTTTTTTTAATACACCCTGCTAAAACCACCAAAATCAATTTTTCGTCATAAATTTGCTGACGATCGTGCATAAGAGATCGTCATATTAGAAACATTTTTGGAAAGATTCGATGAGCAGGAAATACTGTACCAAAGCTTTATTGATATTACTAAAAATGCCCTTCAAACAAATTATTATGAAAACGGATTTTGGCAATTTTTACAGAGTGAACATATTGATTTTTTTTCTTGGGATCCAAAACTTGAAACTTCATTGGTTGTGTAAAATGTTTTTGACTTAAACAAAATGTTGAAAAATTATCTTTGCTGAAAATTTTTAAGTTGGTTGTGCTTTAAAGTGCTAATGCAAAAATACTTGATACTTTACGTGCCGTAAAAGCCACACTAAAAATAATAACAGCAATTTGTACCAACAAATTTTTCATAGTCCTTTTTATTTAAAGAAAAAACTACAAAGTAATGTCGATGTAATTTTATTACATTTTAGATTTAAACATCCACATCAGCAACATAAGTTAAAAATTTCTGGGTTACTGTGCTGCAATGGTCATCATGTCGTATGATTAGGATGTTGACTCAGCAAAAAAAAAAATGCACACATAAGATTTTCCTGAACGTCAAGCATCACTTCAACTTGGCCACACAATTATACGTATTAAACAAAATGCTTACCAGCGTCTTACAACAGTAAAAGGGTTACAGCAGCAAAATTTCACTATTTCGCCATAGCCGTGCTTGCTGGTAACGTAAAAAAATTTTGAGTAAAATCAAATCAAGAAAAGTGCTATTTCAATCGTAGCTTTACGCTTCATTTGCTTGTAAGGATTGTTTGAAAAAAAAAAAAAATCCTTGAAATCAAAAAGGAGCAATTCTATAATAAGAAAATGGTTGAAAGTGCAAAGAAATGTAGAGTAGAAAAAACTAAGGTTTATGAACATGAAAAATGCAAACGAAAAAAAAAAGAGAACTAAAAAATTCCACTTATTGATGGTCAACAGGCACAACGTTATGATGGGCTATCAAAAAAAAAAAGAAGAATTTGGCATAAAATTGCAAGCTACATTGATTTTTCTGAAGCAATCGTCTGTGCAAATTCTTGGCCTACTTGAGTGGGCCACAATTTTTTGCTTATTCTTGCAGCTATTTGCTTTTTCAATAGTTGAGTTTATATGACGTTAGAGTAGTTTAGCACAATTTAAATGCAACAACAAATAAAAAAAATTGTTGAAGCCATTCAAAATCAAAGAACGTTAAATTTTATAAGAAATATTAATTTATTGATTTTAATGATAATAATAATGAGGCTAAGATCACAGCTATCAAACTATTTAGCTATTAATTTTCATTCATCACTCAATTTCTATTACCAATTACATATCAGTCATAACAACAGTGATCACTGTTTAGTTTACTTTTCAATGATAATTTATCATTTCATACTTGTCACTTATCAATTATAATTTTTAATCATTACTTTTGCTTTTATGCTTCTCTTCTAATATTTTATCCTTTACGTTTTCACTTCTCACTTATTACTTTAACTTATGGCTTTTCACTCATAGCTTTCTTTATCATAAAACAATTGCCAAACATTCAATAGTTTCTATTTTAAATATCACTTATCATTTATTATATATTACTTATCAGCATGCATTTATTATTTACAACTTTTCAATTATATTTTCTTAATATTTTCCATGTAATTTTAAATTCTTTACTATTTATCAATTTTCACTCATTACTTTTCACTAAACAATTTTTGCTTATTACTTCTTCTTAAGACATACCAAATTTTGTGTATCCACTATACAACCCTCAATTGATGTTTTTGAAATTCCACTTATCACTTGTCATATATCAATTATTTATGTTTGCCTCAGTTTCTTAGTTTTCTGTACTTATCACTTTTCACACATTAATTTTCACTTATCGCTTTACCTTTTCATTTATCAATTTTAATTTTCCACTTATCTAATGAGCACTCATCACCTGCTTTTTTTAAATATCACTTATCGTTATATTCGTTAGCGGTTATCATTTTTACCAACAACTTTTACTTCAAACATTTCACTTATCACTCTTTTCTATTTTCACTCATCACTTATCAACTGAACGCATAAATTTGCTGCATTTCACTTATTATTTCACACTCAAATTTAATTTTATGTTATACTTATCACTTATTATTTCAAACTTTTCAATTATTTTTCTTCTGCTGTAATTTTTCATTTATTAGCTGTAACTTTCGCTTAACAATTTATCACTCTTCATCACACTCTTTCCGCTAATTTTCTGTGATTTGCTTATCACTTCACATTTACTGTTCGCATAATAATTTTGACACTTTTCACTTATACTTTTTTATTTTATTCGTCGATTTCACTACTTTACACTTATTACCTAGCACTTATCACATTTCAGTTGCTATTTGTCGAAATTTAGCCAAATAAACGTGCCTTCTCTATCGAACTAAGCAGCTGAGTTTGAAATTTCTTCATTTCTTTTCAATCTACTTAGCTTCACAATTAATTAATTAACCCTTACGCACAAAGTCAATCAATTGAGCACATTGCATGCCTTGCCAGTGTTACCATTTGATGAACAAAATTTCACACATATACATAAATCGAGCACCTCAACGCATAGGTATGTGTGTGTGCAACCAAAGAAGCTGGATCATTGGCTTTACGCAATTTTGTGTATTAAATTGCAACAGGAAATGTGCTATCAGCAAATGTGCAAACATTCACACGCTCACATACACACACACACACCAATTACGGAATGCACTCATTCACCAATACAATGACAGCTAAAAGATTTTGAAACTAAGCATTGGACCAAAAACAAAGTTGCATACAAATTCATACGATATGCCCGCCAGCAGATGGTGCTACAAAAGCAGCTGAATGTTCGTGCCTGGCAAATTGCAGTAGAATTCTAACATTCATATGGTAAAGGGATATTCACAAGCAGTGGCAGCAACAACAATCAGTGAATTGTGAATTTGATTTTGGTATAAATTACAGTAGGAGGAAACGGAATAAAAAAAAAAACAATCGAAAAATTAAACCAATATCTGAAGTTTAAAGCAAGTAGGATATTAAATCCCGAGGAAAAAACTTATTGCATATTTTTAGGCACTTGTCTTCAACTGTGGCTTTATGTTGTGCTCTGTCAGAAGAATTATTTTGTAAGTTTTTAAAAAAAAAAAATTAATTTCATTTAAAACAAAAGATAACATTTTTCTAAACCCATAAACATATTTAAAGAAGTTTTCGCAAGACAACACACCCCTTATTTAATGACTTTCTTAGAAAATCCCCAAATTTCAGAATAAAAAATTACTTTGAAGACCCTATAATGCAACTTCTAAGCATAAACCTACCAAAATATCACAACAACGTTGCAACCCATTCCATATCCCATTCCCTCGACAAATTTTGTGCAAATTCTCGTGGTTCTCAATTTCCGCTGTCCATTTGTTACTTGGTGTGAGCGTGGTTGTGCGTTTGAAAATCGGTTGACATTGTGTATTGCATTAGACCACCACTGACACCGCACCACCACCACCACCACCGTTCGCCTCTTAGTGTCCTAACTCATACTCTGTTGCAATGAATTCAAGTTGAAAATTGAAAGAGGCGATATCCGGCCACACAGCGTCCGTTCATTCGTTCGCTTGTTTGTTCATCGTTCGGTTTCAAATCAGTCTAATCCTTTTTACGCTTTGGCTTAGCTTGGTTTGGTTTATTTTTGGAGTTGAATCTTCTTTTCATTTTATTTGGCCTGTGGGCAGTCATCCTATCATTGCGTTGTCTGTAAATATTAACTTGCCGAAGGTCAGTAGGAAATATGTTTACTATGTCATCTTGATATCATTATTACTGTAACGGTGGATATGGACAGAAGTCAGATAATAAGCTTTGCGCTGACACTCAATGGAAAATAATTATATGTTAGGACAAAGATGGCAGCAATGATTTTCTCTTAGGCTAAAATGATTGCTTTTATGTTACCTTTTCACTAGTTTTCGTGTTGAGTATCACTGGGGACTTCTAGATTGAAAATGCTATTACTTATATCACTGAAAGCTTAAAATACCTGTGATGTTTATTAAATTGAGTGACTGTATTTTTATATTATTTTATTTTATTTAATTTGACTCAAAAGACAACTATCATTGGTCCGCCACTGATCCCAATCCTAACCAAGATGAATTTCCAACTTATCGTAGGAATAGGATAGTAACCTTTTTGTCTTTCCTGTGTTGCCTGTATACTTTGCATGTAACAAAAGAATCTATTGCCTACCTTACGTGAGATAGATGCTTTTGGTTTCACTTCATATCAAAGTTTCCACAATTCATCCCATTTCAATCATTTTCGACATTTTCAACTTTATTCATCTTTTTTTGGTTTTTTCAACATTTTTCAACATTTTCAATTTTATTTTTTCGATTTTTTTAACAAATTCCAACTTTTTTCGGTATTTTCCAACTTCCTTAACATTTCTCAACTTTACTACTATCATCCCAGCGGGAAATCGATGAATTTGTATATGAAGATGTAAGGGGTCTTGCATGTTGGCTGCTTACTTTGTATGTGGAGATGTAGGCAACTCGGTAAACTATACAGGCACTTAGTAAGCAATGAAGGCAATCTGCTTTTCCCTTGCTACACATTGTATATATAGAGATGTAGGCAACCTGCCTACAAAGCAGCCATCCATTTGTAAAAAGCAATTACAGTTGTGGCTGGGGTTGTGAGCATTACTGCCTACAATGAGTATAGCTATTCATCGATGTTATGCATAATATATTTGCCGCTGGGATATGTTTTCAACTTATTCTCTAATCTCTTTTAACTTTTTTCAACATTTTTATATTCTTTCAACTTTTTCAACCTCTTCAACTTTTTTCAGTATGGAAACTATACTTAATCAATTTTTCAGCCATTTTCACATGCTTCAACAGTTTTCAACTTCTTCCAACTCTTTTCGAGATTTCAGCCTATTCAAATTATTTTCAAACATTTCTACATTTTTTTTTCGATTTTTGCACATGAAAAATGTTAGTTTCAACCAATATCATTTTTTTGACTTTTTCAGAATTTTTCGGCCTTGAACCTTTTTCTAAATGTTCCAATTCTTTGAACATTTTTCACACTTCTTCGACTTTGTTATCCTCTTTCGAATTTTTTCAAAATTTTTAAATTTTATTTTTTAATCTTATTTTAAACTTTCCAACATTTTTTAACTTTTTTTTTTGACTTTTTCGAAATTTTCAATTTTTATCAACCTTTTGTAATATTTTCCATATTTTTGCAACTTATTCCACCTCGTTTAACTTTTTCAACATTTTACATATTTTTTAAGCTTTTTCAACTTCAAAACAAAAAATCGAACTTTCGTAGATCTCCTGGTATTATGTTACAAGTACAATGCAGGTTTTTATTTGTATGAACTAAACAATGAACATTATAAATAATAAAAGTGTTGAATCCAAATATCCTTACAAAGAAAATACACAAAAATAATATAAATTTCCTATTGGGTGCCTGTTCGTCGATGCGTCCATATGTTTTATTGTTAACAGAGAGTGTTGTGCAGCTTTTCAAATAAACCGTTATTTTGTTCGTAAATCTTCTTTTAAACAGTCATTCGAGTTGTGTTTGCCACATGTTCTACGTACTGTTGCTGTTGTCGTTACATTTTGACCAACTTGTATGTGACACAAAAATACATGATAAGTTGCTTTATTGAATTTTTTTCTCCCCCTTTTGGAAGCAAGTTCCTTTAAGCATTTTTTATCAGAATTGGGTTTTACTATGGGAGAGATAATATTTATTGATTTGACACTAGTAAGATTTCTTTTTAATGTTTCAGATATTAAAATAAGCAAAGAAAAATAAGAACTAAGTATATTAGCAGAAAATAGTTTCTTAAACGTCTACATAAGCCTTTCAAAAGTTGGTCGATATAAGCATTAAAAGCTTATTAAAAAATCCTTATATATTTTTCTCTATTTAATGCTTAAAAGTGATGCTCGGAAAAGCACAACTTCATTTTTCTTTTAATTATTTTACGAATATTCTGCGTGACGAAATGAACTCTTTCCGAAAAAGTAGAAAAAGTTTTCTCAAATATTAGAAAAAACCAAAAAGGAAAAATGTTGTCAAAATAGTAAACTAAGCGGAAATGTTGCGCGCTGGATATCATTAAAGTAAAAATGCTTTGCAGCAAATAGGTGAAGCACATTGACACACACAGCCAATGTCAATTGTGGTTGGTAAAAAAGAAGGAAAAACAAAGTGAAATAATTTGCGAAGAAGTAAAATAAAGGAAACTAAAGACAAAAAGGATTGACAGAGAGAGGATTGAGAAAGTTAAGCATCAGCAGCAGATACGAGCCTTACTATTTGAACTTTTTAAAGTGGGGTTTTCCTGCTGAGATGTAAATCTAGTAGGTAGTCAGAATAAAAAGGAGATAGGACCTTATATGAGTATATTTACCAAAGTATCGATATTTTTTTGCATAAATTTTTGATCTATCAATAAACATATTTTTAAGAAATTCATAGAGTAAGTAGTATTTGATATTTTTCAAAATCTTCAATAAAGCATATGTATATTGAGCAAAGTATCGTAAGAAAAGTATAGCCACCAAAATATCGAGTAATTGTGCCTAATAAAACTGTTTTTTTTTTCAAGAACAAGTTGGTATCTGGTATAGGAAGTGTTGCGAAAACTTTGACATTCAATTGAAAGCCCAATGCAACGCAAGAAATACTGGCTGTCTCTTGAACTTATTGGCAATTAGTAGTGAGCTTTTAAGTGGAAATGCAAAAATTGTGGCTAAAGAAAAGAACTGAAGTTTTCATTTCTTTTGTAGAGCAGCAGTTGGTTGTCTAAGAGGCGTTTTAAGGAAATTAACTGCAAAGGATAGCAGGAAATTTCAAAGAATAGAAAGTAATTTGAGAAAAACGAATTTATAAAAAAAAAAAGTTTTATGAGATGCTAAAGTTTTTGAACATCAAAAAAAAAGTCTTAATGAAATTTTTTTGTAAATTCAACTGATATTGCAACTAAATTCAGTGAAACTTGCATTTAGTAAATGCTATTTAAAAAGCTTCAAGTCAAAATGAAATAGTTGACATGAACATAAAAATTTAGATTTTTTTCCTATTTTATTAATTCTGTCTCTTTTCTGAAAACTCATATTGTACATATGCTGTTTAAATTGTATTTTTGGAATTAATTTAACTTCTAATTAGTTTAATACTTTTTCATATCCTTTCACGTAATATGTTCAACCAGGTTTGAGGAGTTAAATATGCCAAACCCAATGAAGGCCCATTATACAAAATGTAAGCACTTCAGTGGCAAAATGATGCCAAAATAATATCGATACATCAATTTTGATAATAACAGCTTATGACATGGCCCACTGTTTGCAGTACTGTTATGAAATTTCTTCAAATAAAATTAAATTTCTCAATTTACCCCCAGAAGAAAATGTTTGTCTAATATTTTATAAATATTCGCTATACTAAAAAGAAACAGTTTTTTATTATTTAACTGAGTTTACTGTTCAAAACATTGTGTTATAATACCAACAAAATAACAAAATTACATAAAACAAAAACAATAGTTATGCCAAGAAAAGTCCTAAGATAATCATACTAGTTTCATCTACTTATTTCTTAATGGAATCATCAATGACCTTTTTTTCATAGGTTTTTTGAGAACTCACCGATTCATTTTACGATATTCTCTTGTTACATAAACAAAAACAAATAGAATATTAGCTTTGCTTTGTTTCACTTCTTGCTTCGGTTCTCAACAGATCTATGCAAAATGGAAAATATCAGGCTTAAAAGTTCTCACTCATCGGCTCAAAGGGCACTGATAATTCCATTTAGTATTGAATGAGACTAGTGTGATTAGCTTCAGCCGTTGTTATTGCATTGTTTTTGTTTTTGTTTTTTTTGTTTTTGTTTTTGTTTTTGTTTTTGTTTTTTTTTTTGTTTTGGTTTTAGTTTTAGTTTTAGTTTTAGTTTTAGTTTTAGTTTTAGTTTTAGTTTTAGTTTTAGTTTTAGTTTTAGTTTTAGTTTTAGTTTTAGTTTTAGTTTTAGTTTTAGTTTTAGTTTTAGTCTTAGTTTTAGTTTTAGTTTTAGTTTTAGTTTTAGTTTTAGTTTTAGTTTTAGTTTTAATTTTAGTTTTAATTTTAGTTTTAGTTTTAGTTTTAGTTTTAGTTTTAGTTTTAGTTTTAGTTTTAGTTTTAGTTTTAGTTTTAGTTTTAGTTTTAGTTTTAGTTTTAGTTTTAGTTTTAGTTTTAGTTTTAGTTTTAGTTTTAGTTTTAGTTTTAGTTTTAGTTTTAGTTTTAGTTTTAGTTTTAGTTTTAGTTTTAGTTTTAGTTTTAGTTTTAGTTTTAGTTTTAGTTTTAGTTTTAGTTTTAGTTTTAGTTTTAGTTTTAGTTTTAGTTTTAGTTTTAGTTTTAGTTTTAGTTTTAGTTTTAGTTTTAGTTTTAGTTTTAGTTTTAGTTTTAGTTTTAGTTTTAGTTTTAGTTTTAGTTTTAGTTTTAGTTTTAGTTTTAGTTTTAGTTTTAGTTTTAGTTTTAGTTTTAGTTTTAGTTTTAGTTTTAGTTTTAGTTTTAGTTTTAGTTTTAGTTTTAGTTTTAGTTTTAGTTTTAGTTTTAGTTTTAGTTTTAGTTTTAGTTTTAGTTTTAGTTTTAGTTTTAGTTTTAGTTTTAGTTTTTGTTTTTGTTTTTGTTTTTGTTTTTGTTTTTGTTTTTTGTTATTTTTTTTTTAATTTATTTGATGTTATCACACACTTTACTCAACAGTAAGCTCAGTAAAATAACTATAAATTATTCTCTTTTCCCATATACCAGAAAGAAACACGTTAAACTCTACTTTAAGTTTTATGTCCTTAATCCCCAAGACTCTTGTTCATAAAGTTTCCAATATTTTCGATAATAAATGAGGAAAATTGTTATAAGTATTTTGTGAGTTAAGAATTTATCTAACATCATCACTCTGTTCGATATCCTCGCATATTGCACATATTTAGTATAGCATTTTGTTTATATCACATGCTTGATGAGAAATCTAATTAAATTCACACATTGAATTGAAAATTAAATATAACACGTTGACAAGAGCCAACACCATCAGCATGAACATATCAGCATTTGCTACCGCAAAAACAACAACAGCCAAAAACAACAATAGTGAGATAACCAATTTAGAATTCAACAATTAGAGATTCTGCCTTAATGACAGACAGCATTATTTCGAAAACAACACCTTTACCAATAACAACAACAGCAACGTCAATACAAATACAAATACAATTCAATTAATTCAAATCACATGCGCGCATTTTAAGTGGGCTACACAACAATATCACGTCCTCTGTATTAGTGTAAAGCGGATACGGATGTGTAACATATGCGCGTGTAATTTACAAAATGGACGCGTGAATCTCATTGTGCAAAATGTGATTGTTTTGTTATACCTTAATGTATTTTATGGTTATAGAAAAAAAAAAATTGCATTAACTTAATTTGATGAAATTAACAAAGTTTTCGGGTCGAGATTTTTAGGTTTTTGGTGAAATTGGAAACGAAATTAAAAGTTTTTCAATTATGAAATTCAAATAAATTTTTTTTTTTTCTAACACTTAAGTATAAAAAATCACGCAACCGCATGTATATTGCTAATAAATCTTTACATCCTTCGACTAACCCAATTTAAAAAATCTTTGCAATAAATTGCCCTTGTATGCTTTTAAAAAATTAAGTAAATCATCAAAGCAAACATAATGGCCCCAAGACAGTTTTTTCTTCCATTTCATATTTGGCAACATTATCCTTTCGTGTGTGTGTCCAGCCGCATTTTGCATAATACGTTCAATATATGCGTTATTATCCTATTATATATGAGTAGCCTTTTATAGAGCGTATTTCCCTTTTTACTTATTTATTCACTCTTTGTATTTAATCTATGGTGAATCTTTTGCGCATATCCTGTTGCTTCAATAGCCCTTTGGTACCTAATACGTTTCGAAGCATAATGTGGGCATCAGCTACATCAATGCAAATAATTTATTTGCTTTATGTTGATATACCACATACAAAGGACTTAGGTGCACTAAGAAAGGCAAGGCATAGAGCAATAATCCTTGGCATATTTTATGAATGTGAAAATTTTGAAAAATTGAAGTTTATTCTAACGTATGCACAGTAAGTAAGTAGCTTATGTTTATGGAGCGGTGATTTACTAATTTAGGCTACTACTACGTGTCTATGTATAAAATTCTTTAAAGTAGGCTTATAGGCTAAAAATAATCATAGTAAAAAGATTAATCCTGAAAATTTATATGCTACTTTTTAGTAGCTTTGAATTCAAGCCAAGCATTTGAGCGCTAAATTTTTATAATTTTTACATAGTCCTGAAAATAATCAAGCATTTCAAAAAAGACATATTCAGATTGATTATAGTAAATTTAAATTTTCTTCCAAAGTTGTTTTTGTCAATTATTTGATTACTTCTTATACAAAAACGATTGGGTTCTTTCCCTGACAACATGATTTCAAACCTGAAGTATAGTGTCAATTACTAAACTTACAAATCAACTGCAACTGTCTGCTTTGAGTATTACAGTCTACCAAGCACACTTAAAATACAAAGATGAAATTAACTTGAAGTGTATTTGACTATGCCACTCATTAGATTTGCCGTAGCATCTTCATTTATTATTTTATTTAAGTTTGCTTTCAATTTTCTCTACCTTATCTTACAACATTTTCTTAAGCTTATTATAAGGTTAATTTGTTCACCGCATTAGCACCTTTTAAATTCAACTAAATGGAAACTTAATTAAATTTTTCAAGAGCTTAAGCTAAGAAATGCAAAGCTCTTTCAATCGTATCTGCAACTTCTTACAGTGAAAAACAGCGTAAAGTAAATAAGAGAAATTGCCATAATGTAAAAGAGTATTTATCACGTGTTTAAATATTATAGAGTTTTTTTTTAAAGTCACAGCATTAGAATTTTTGTCAATCGCGTGTTAAACGAATTCGTTAAAAACGTAAGACTAGTCAAAAATCTCAATAAATTGGGCATATTGCTGATAAGCCTAATTCGAACACACCTAATTCTGTTTTTACACGGTAGATACGTTCCAGAAAAAACCGTGTAAAAAAAGACATGAAATTTGTATTTACATATAATGAAAAAAGGGGACTAGTTCCATATCATTCAACCCTATTTACCTTCTAACCCAATTTCCTTACTAAATTTCTAAAAGATTACGGTTGATAAAAACATTTTTCTTTCAATTTTCAATCAATAGCTAACGACGACTAAAAAGTCTTAAATAGAAGAATCTAGACCGTGTTGAAACAAAACCGTGTAAAAAAAGACCGTGTAAAAACAGAATTGGGTGTACTTTGAATTCAATGTTGCAAGCTGTAAATGAGAACTCTCAACTAAAAGTTTTTAACTAAAAAAGTTCTAAAGAAATTGTATTTTTATAAAGTCTTGATTAACTTATTGAATTTAATTTAATGGAAAACAAATCAGGTTTTGCAATTTTCACTCATCAGCTTAAAGGCGATCAATGTAAAATCTGCCTATTGATCGATCTTGATGTAGAAACGTCAAAAATGGGCTTGAACAATAAACTGATGGGTTTCGGGGAACGCTTAAAGCCAATTCTGAGAAAATATTTGTTTGCCAACGTCGATGGGAAAAGGTTGAAATTGAACACATGGTCAAAATTTGTATTGAAAAAAAAGAGTCAAAAAATTGTCTCAAACATCACCAGAAGTGGCCCCGCATATCAGTACAGTTACTTAATTTCGAAATTCTTTTTTTTAAAAAAAAATATATATATATTTTTCACTAATCGATTTGAAAAGATCAAAACATGAGATCTTATTATAAAAGATCTATTTTTACCAATATTTTGAAATGAAATTGGAAACTGAAATTGGAGCACATTTTTCAAAAAAACTGTTTATGGTAATTGTTAAGGAAACATATACAATTAATTAGACATCAATATCGATTGACGCAATCAAAACGTTATTCAGAGTGGGCACAAAAAGAAACAAATTTTGGCAATGTTTGTAAATTAGTTTTCGATATGCTTCCATCGATTAAGGCAAAAAAAAAAATGCTCACAAGAATATGTACTATACGATTTCTTATTGTAAACAGTGATTTCATTTGGGTTATGTAGAAATTTATACTGAATCAGGACCTGAAATGCTCTAAAGTTACTTAAAATTACTAAAATGTGAAACAAAATTTAACCTTAGATGCATGGGGTCAGCCCCCAATATGGAGACCAAGCTCCTTTTATGTAAAATTAGACGCTGACCACAAAATAGGCATTCATTTTCCTGGGAAATGCACCGTTTTCCCGGAAAATATCAAAAATTGTGATTTGTGTAGTGTACCAAATATGGTACACGATAGCCTATATATTTGAAATGAAAAACTCTTTTTTAGATATTTTTTTTTTATTAGAAATTAATGAAAAATTTAAAAATAATGAAATATGTAAATGAATAATGGAAATTATCAATATTTAATTCACTTTTAAAAATATTTGTAAACACAACGTTCGACCATTTTGACTGCTTATTGGGAACTGAAAGTGGACATCGGAGAGCTGAAGAAACATTTATGTGAAAGCTGGTAATGCCTGCTACAAGTTGCAGCAAAACTTAACGTGATGCAGGTTGTTTGGGTAGACTTGGCTATGATTTTAGGCACGTGCCATATATGTTACGCTATGCATTTAAGGGTTAAGCTTTTTCCCAACAAATAAATAAAAAATATGCTACTTTTTAGAAATAGTCCAAATGTATTGAAAATGCGTCAAATTGTACCGAATGTTCTTAAAACTTGTCGAATGTACTGACGACGATTTTTCACGACGCAAATGTACCAAAAATTCCAAAAGGTCTATGTTTATTTCTTATCAAATTTTATATTACAGTCCTTCACCGAAGTTAGTACATATAGAATATTGAATGTTATAGCCATCTCGAAATTATCTCTAAATCTTTTTGTAAGCAATTTTTCATGCATACTATAATGCGAACATAAAAAATTGTTAGCCATAAAATTCCAATTGCACGCATCCTTCGCTTTTCACGCACATCAGTAAAACATATTCTTACGCTACGAGTATCCTTCCAGCAAACAACGCATAAATTTTTCTTTAATTAAATTCAAAATTCTAGTCAGGTAATGGTAGTAAAGAAAAAAAATTAAACAACAGTGTGGTGCAACAGTGATGTTGCTGCATGCTGCTGTTACCATGTCCAGGAATCTATGTCAAGTAATACGCGCAAGGGCAAAAAATACAACAACAATAACAAAGACTCAAGCAAAAGTGGAAAAAATTCATTGAATATTGCAACTATCACCGAGTAAGTGTAAGCGTACTGGCATATCCTGCAATAGATAACAAGGCTGGCTGGCTTACTGCTAGGGTTACCAAATGCATACGCTAGATTGTGTTGTACTTATCATAGAAATTTATTTCTTTTGCATGTGATATCTCCATGTGAAAAGTTCACTTCGTTCAACTTTGAATCTTTTGTGCTTTGACACTCCTTTGTATGAAAGATAAAGTTCAATTTAAGTAAAGTGCGGCAACTCTTACAATTTGCTGCTAAGCCCATTACTGTTGCTACAAAATACTCGTAAAAGACATAAAAACCAAATGCGCTCACAAAAGTTGAAAGGAAGCGCACTCGTCAATCGATGCCTTATCGCGCTGACTGACGCTGCTACCATTAGATGTCGTTGCTTTTGCATAAGATTTCCATTCTGGTCCAATTTGCAATGTGCATAAATCATTTTTTTTTCAGCTATAGCATTGCATTGTTCCTATTTTGAGTTAAGCTCTATACTTCACATCTTGCGTATGCCTAATGCCAGATTTTGAATCTTCTTTTGTACTACTCAGGTTATATGCATAAGTGAATGGAGCTCTTATGGCTGAATGCAAAAAATTAGACAAAGAATCCGCAGCTGTTACTAAAATTCTGGAAATTTTTTTTTATGTTTTATTAAACCTGTATACGCAAAACATCATTAGGGATTTCACTACGATATACTGCAGCAAATAACAATTTAAACCAGTGGTGGGCACGTAGTGGCCCTATCCGGCATCATTGCCCGCATCGTTATTCAACGCACAATCAAGCGAAAAGAAATTCGCAGAATTTCAACGCTATCGAGGCACAGCGTTGACTTGAATTCAAATGAAAACAGAAACAAAAGCATAAGCATAAGCGACACGAGGCATTGTGTCTTGACGAATGTAGCAATTGTTTTTGTTTGTAGTCGATTTGGGTTTTTTTGTGCTGTTGGCGAATTTGGAAATGACAACAAAAAAACTTTAAAATTTTGTTTGTTGTTGCTTGATGTTGTTCTTTAACACTTTTTTTAGGTTTCCATGCCCACCACCGCTTTAAACCATAGATGGGCAAAATTTTGGAAGCAGGAGCTACTTTCAACAAAAAAAAAACAACAGAAAAAACACCTCCATAAATCAAATATCGATAGCAAATAAAATAATTCTGCAGTAAACCAAAAGCCAATTCGAAGAACGATATGAGTGTAGAAATAAAATTACACTGATCAAACGAAATGACAGAAGCTATCCTCAATGTGCTCCATGTTATTTCTTTGTTCACTCGTTTCGGTTTTTTTGTATTTTTTCTCAATGATGCAACAGTAACAAATTGCATTTACAAAACTGTATTTTGTTATAAGTTTTGCATTTATCTCAACTTTGTTTTCAAGCAAATTTTTTGTTAATTTTGGCCGAACAACTATCATATAACTCTGTAGGAAGCGTAGATCTTGAAAAAAAACTTAAGCAACTTTTTCGATCGCTGGCTTGTTTTTGTTTTGCATGATCTTATGGCTTTATATTGATTGTTTGAATAGTACAATTTTTAGGTATTCTATGTATACTCCTCATATTTTGAAAACCGACTGTCTTAACAATGAACAAAATCCATTGGTTCTTTGTCACCTATGTAAATTGCTTAGTCATCTTTCAATTTTGCATACAAATTGGAAAATTGCAATAAATGTGATGATGACAGCAACAACCAAAGAGAAAATGATTTAAGTGTGTGACAGCAAAGGCTAAGTAACTTGTGCAGAAGGCAAAATTAAGTCCTTTGCAACATTGTGGCAACGAGCTTTCCATGAATCAGAATTATGAAATTTTCGCCTGTATCATGTTTCATTCTATGTATAATGACAGTACACGTAGCGAAGCATCGATTTCTTTAGGAAGCATACAACTTCTACTTGAAGCGAACATCCGTTTCCTCTTAGTCAAGCTCAAAGACGCAATATTAAAGTTTACAACTGTGGAATATCGAAAGGCCTACCGCATATCCGCAAAAGCTGTGAGTTTGGTGTTTTAAATTAGCGACAAAGTATAATGTATCGATACTCAAATATCGAACTCTTTGTTTATTTTCTTACGAATCCTCTTTTATATTAGAATACGATTCAATGGGATCGAAATTAGGAGATTGATTGCAGAATAAGTTCTTCATGTCCTTTTTAAGCCCCTTTTTTCGTTTTCTCAGATATAGCCCTTAAAAGTAGTATAAATAATGCCCCCAATGCTGATAACGCATTGATATATTTTATCCATCATTATGCTCGAAGCCTTCTCTTTGGATACACTTTGCTATTTGAAAGTCTCCACAGCAAACGAGAGAAGTAAAATGAAAGATGCGGCTCAAAATTAAGCCACTAGTAACAGTTGGCGAGGAAAGACTTCCGCTGAACATATTGCAAGCGTTGATATTTCCGTTTCTAAATGTATACCATGTAAATGATGACGTTGTCGACTTTAATGATAATGACATTGATGATGATGGAACAAATGCTTGCCATACATCTCTGCTTATGCTGATGATGATAATGATGAAATTTTTGGAAAATTGCAATTTCACTTGCGAAAGTGTTTTCAATTTCTAGAGCCTGATGGTGCGCAATTTTTGTTGTTCTTGTTGCTGTTTTCATTACATCTCACATCCGTTGGAATTGCATTGAAATATGGCCACCAATTGACCTCATTTTCACGCAACTATCTGTTGAAATTGTGCGATTTGTCAAATCCGTTTGGCAACACTTGGTGAATTGCACAAGACACAGTGGCCATAACAGGAAATCGAAGTTGCAGTACTGTGCTGTGGTGGAATGGTAGGATGGCGGACGTGTGAAAGATGAAATAACAGCATGGTAAAATTAAATATTGACATTCATTTTATATTGAAGACAGCAATGTTTTTGGGGCTGACTGAGATGTAAGACTTTTTTTTTAGTAGATTTTGAATTTTTTTTTCCCTTGGTCTTAGTAAATCACGGACAAAATATGTCAACCACATTCCGCGGACATATCAACACCTCTCAAAATTTAACTCAAATAAGTATATGTGATTTGATGGAGAGGGGGCTGGATTTCTGATAATGAATTTTTGATTTTTAACAGTCTGGAAAATATTTCGTCTCTGGCCAAATATACAATAAATAATCAAAATTCATTTAATTTAATATTTAATTCTAAAGCAAACTGTGAGGTTTCCTCGAAATTCATTACTGACATGTGCTGTCAAAATAACTCTCACATTTTATGTCACTTCGATTAGCGTCAATACTTAATTTATTTCAATTTGATGCGCTCACCTTCTTTTTCCTACTGCTCTTTACTTTTCACGTAAATAATGCAGAGCCTACTCACACACATTTGAAGGCTACATATCCTTACCTGCCTGTCTCTACCAATTGCGTGTCTAGAAAAAGTTAATTAAATAACTCCCACAAATTAAATACAAAATCGAAATCGAACATAACAAACGTTCGAAAAAACCCATTAGCAATAAAATTTCATAGGCGAAAATTTGGAAAATCTGTTTCGATTTCCAACCCCAAAATTAAACAGAGAGTCACGCGTTAAACATAAATAAAAGTAGACAACAACAACAGGAATGGAAAAAAAGGGAAATGTCATAAAAATACAACATTTTATTTTTAAGTTATCTTTTCTGGTCGTTCATAACGTACATAATTTAGTGCTGTTTGGCCCGTGCAGCACGTTATTATCCTTTGACAGACACACGTATGAGTAGACGGACAAATGGACAAACACCACGCACCCATATGCAGTTGACGCGTGCGACAAAATTTTTTCTACTTTTTTGAAATCACTGGTTGTGTTTTTAAAAAAACCTGTCTCAGTGTCTGCAACTGTTTTTGTCAGTTTGCAGTTGGAGTACGTCTGGGCAGTTAGTGTATGTGGAATATGCGGGTATAAGCTTTCCGAGTGTTTGTATACATTATGGTCAAAGCATTAAAAAATTTTTTCATATGCCA
This sequence comes from Tricholauxania praeusta, assembly GCA_949775025.1. Taxonomy (NCBI): domain Eukaryota; kingdom Metazoa; phylum Arthropoda; class Insecta; order Diptera; family Lauxaniidae; genus Tricholauxania; species Tricholauxania praeusta. The sequence goes on from OX459029.1 coordinate 159,934,730, forward strand.
ACATCCGCTTTTTAAAAAGGATTTTTAAATGGGTAAATAAATCATTGTGAAATTTTCAAAAAAAAAAAAATAAGAAGACAAGAAAATATGTTTTGGGTTTTCACAAAAAAAACTGCTGAGGGTAGATATCCTGGAAAAATAAAAACATTTTCCTCAAAAAAGCGCACGTAATCTTCAACATATTTGCGTGAGAATTTTGCATGTTTTCTATTTAATTGCTATCGGAAGTAATTCATTGTGAAATTTTCAAAAAAAAAAATAAGAAGACAAGAAAATATGTTTTGGGTTTTCACAAAAAAAACTGGTAAGGGTAGATATCCTGGAAAAATAAAAAAGTTTACTCAAAACAAGGCACGTAGTCTTCAACATATTTGCGTGAGAATTTTGCATGTTTTCTTTTTAATTGCTAACGGAAGTAATAATTTCTAGGTCAAATATTGTTTGCTACTAATTGCAAAAATTCTAAAATTTGTGAAAATTTTCTTTGCCACAAAACTTGCTCAAACGAATCTTCCTTTCTTGTAGTAAATTTTATTGCATTTCTCTCACAAATCATAGGATTTATCACTGCATAAATCACACGCTAATCCAGTTGAAATGGCGCCCATGGTGCATGTATTAATTGCTTAAATGCCAAAAATTAAGTTAGCGCTTTGCAACTAAGCTTATTAAGCGTTAACATAGCGACAACTTCAACGCTTTCATTTAACAATGTGGCAGACAAAAGGATAACAAAAGAAGACGCGTTGCTGAAGTTTTAACCAATTTTGAACATATGGTATTTTTTTATTGAAATGTTTCGGTATTGCGGAATATTAAGAGAGTAATGTAAACATTTCTCAAAAAGGCTGAATGTGAGACTGGACTTCCACGTTTTTGCAGTGTAGACAGAAAAATATTTATTAATTCTATGCTTTCCTGAGAATCTCCAACCGAGGTATTAAGGTCCTAAGGTCTAAACATAGATTTATTTAAGAGTCGATTAATAACAAGTCGAGAAACTTTAAAAATATTTATGTATGCATATTTTTATATATTAACTCGGATGAAGATTTGATTAGTACTAATAGTTGCCATACATAGAGAAAAAATAAATGACTTAATGTTTGATTCAATAATACAACGAAAAATTTTTGATTTCGATTCAAAAAGAATTCACGTTAATTTAAAGTGAATTCATATAGGAATAAAGTGATAGTAACAGTCAGATAAAATAGAGTAATTCCAAATATCCCAGCGGTAAATATGTTATACACAACATCGATGAATAGTTATACTCAATGTAGGCAGTAATGCTTACAACTCCAGCCACAACTGTAAATTCTTTTTACAATGGGATGGCTGCTTTGTAGGCAGCTTGCCTACATCTCCATATACAATGTGTAACAAACGAAAGGCAGATTGCCTTAAAACATCGCTTACTAAGTGCATGTATAGTTTAACGAGTTGCCTACATCTCCTCATTCAAAGCATGCAGCCTACAGGCAAGACCCCTTATATCTCCATATACAAAGTAGACAGTCTGCTTGCTGGCAGCTCCATATACAATACAGGCAGCCAGCAAGCAAATAAACAAAATATCACGTTAACAATTTCATTTGTGATATAACACAAAGAGTATAGCTTATCATGCATGAAAAATCAGAGTACTTCATCGATTTGCCGCTGGGATCTTTCAATTTCAAAGTGCAATTTAAAGTTTTGTACGATTGAGAGAAAGTTAAAAAATGTTATTTTCAAAACTTTTTCAAATTCAAAATGAACTTAAAGTATTTTGTGTTTAAAATTAACGCAAAAAAGATTATTTTTACTATTTTCAACTTTAAAATTTGAGAATTTTAGTCAAAACTAAAATTCTCAATTTTGCAATGACATTTTTATCTGAGTGCAGTGAGTCGTAGTTTCAAATTGAAATATAACACAAAAAAGACCTGAGTCTTAGCATCATTCATCAGATTTTTGTGTCATTTAGTATTTGAAAATAAGCGCCGCAATTGTTCTAAGGTCTGGAGGTCTAACTTTCGACAATTTGTTCGAGCATCTGGGTCAGCACCTGCTTCAGGAAAAATATGGCACATGATAATTTTTATATTATCTAACATTGCTGACTTATCAATATGGACTAAGGATTTAGTGTATCATCAAAGAATATAATCCATAGGCATTAAATCATATATTGATCTTGTAGCCGAATTTATATCATTATATCGAGAAATCATATACATTTTTTGTCAAATCAAAGTTTTTGAATTTAGTAAACTTACACTATTTCAATGCATTCGTTGAGAATAACCTATCGATAATGAAATGTGCAAGTCCATGCAAGATTTCAGGCTGCGGCGCTCATCAAAACTTTTGTCAAAAGCGGTTTAACTAACAGCATATCATTCGACTTAATCAATGAACTTTGCGCCGAGTTAAAAAACTTTGATTTTAATTCAGCTCAATTTTAAATAAACTGGAAAATGTTTTCCCAAAACTATTCTTTTGGAAAAGATTAACAAGAATCAAAATCAATATCTTTCAACCGAAAAACAAATTGCAGTACAAAATGTGTTAAGAAAATGTGTAAGCATGCTGCATGTTGCAACTTAATAATAACATTTATAATAAGCAGCAGTAAAAGCCAAGAAAACCAAGAGAGTAGCAGCAACACTGACTTGATGCTTTGCTCTCACACTCACACTCACACTACTATACCCCATTTATTAACTTGCAGATTTTACTTAACTTCCGGTTCGTTACTTTGCGGCAGCTAATGGCGTCACATGTGTTGCTTTTGTCGCAGTTTTCCTTTGCCCTAATTATGAGTTGTTGTTAATTGTTGCTATGACTGAAATAACTACAATTGCTGCTGTCACTGTGTTGCTGCTGTAGCTGCCTATCATAAGGCGCCATAAAATATGCTACATAGCAAGAACAGCAGCATATGAAGTCAATGTGTTGGGCGCCAAAGTGTATGTGTCGGCTGCTTTAAGTGCGGCTTCGTTTTAATTAGACCAATTTTTTAGTGCTCTTATGCACGCATACAAACGTAACACTTTGTGGTGTGTGTGTGCTAATAATGTGCCTTGAGTGTGCGTGCCTAGTCATCTGTCTGAAGAATAACTTTTGATTTTTATTAAACTTTAATGAAAGTGCAAATATATTGCATGTAATTTCATTTTGTATATTGGGGTTCTGAGTAAAAAAAATTTAGATTTAGAGTGTAGTTTCTTGTTACAAATTCAAAAAATTGTAATATATTCAATAATTCAAATTTTTCAAGCGGTTCTTTGCAACTACGTTGTACAAATAAAAATGAACAGCAAAGATTTTCCAACTACCCGAAAAAAAAGATTTTAAATAACATGAGAAATCCAGATATCCGTAGACAACGTCAAAGAATACAGCAAACAGACAATGGTAAAATAACACCTGTAGGGACAAAATCGATCTTACTGCGTCTTTTCAACTTTAACCAACTGTTATGCAGAAAATAATGGAAAAAGAAGGCACTCAGTAACCAAAAATTTCAAAATAAATAAAAAAAGCATGAAACAAACCTTTAACTGGTAGATTTGAAATCAGATGATGTATATTTTTATCTTCAACAAATCGGTAGCCAGTAGGAAAAATTAAACTTAGTTTCTTAGCAAAAAAAAACTCATACGTACGAAAATCTATCCTTATCATTATCTTTTATCTTTAAGGTTATTAATTCTATTAAAGCATAACCTTACATTTGAAACATAAATACGTTTAATCTCACTTTCAAATGTATCACACACAAAAAGTTCTTTGTATTATTTTGGAGTTTCTAAATATTACATATTTCTTGAATGTTTATTGAGACGGCACTTATTAGATTTTATTCTTTTTGTTTTCACTAAACAGTAGCTAACACCGTGCGCAGAAATCATTCAGGGGCGCGGTTTGAACTCTGATTATTTCATTATTACATTAGAAACTGTTTGCTTTTAATAAAAACTATGTGTGAAAATCTCCAATGTGGCAGGTTTGAACCACCGAAATCCTACTGTCAGGCACATGATCCTGACAGTGGCATTTAATTAATCTTCGCATTTTCATTTACTTGTAATTTATTTTACTTTTTGTTAAATGCTGAAGTACATCACCGGTCATTTGATAAATATCACCGCAGTCAGTTGTAAAACTTATGGAAAATAATGAATTGCTGATTTGTGGGCGATGTTACGCCTATTAATACTCAAAATATTGTTCATTGGTGAATGGTTATATTATTAGAAAGTGTACCCCTTTGTATGGTTTCGTAAACATTTCAGAAATCTTTCACATGATATCTTACAAAGTGTCAATTACGTTCCAGAAATCTTTCATTTATATTGCAGAAAGCTTTCTGAAATGTGTCAATATTCGCATTTGAAAATGTTTAATATTAAGGGAAAAAAAAACAAACCGTCATTGGAGTCAGCCTTTTTTTTATTTTTTTTTTTTTTTTCGCTGACTAAACATATATTTTTATAATACTCAATTTCCGACTTGGCAGCTTACATTAGAAAAAGGAAAGCTCAATGATTTTAGACTTTTGCATATGTAACTCTTTAGCGAACATTACAGAAGGTGGCAACACTAGCACTACCTATGAGAGTACAAAATATGAAAAGTTTTGAATATCATGTCATTTTTCTTGTAACTTGAAGCAAATAACAAAAGCGAATTTGTATTGTGTTGCAGATAGCACGGTAACTATAGCACTAACATCAGACAGCGATGCACCTTAGAATTATCTAACTGTCTAGCAAACTGTCACACTGTCTGTTTGTGCATTTGACTGGCAGTCTTTTGCATGAGTTTAGTTGAAGGTTTGAGTATAGCAAAACTTTAAGTAACGGCACAGTGATGCAAAATGCTCAAAATTTATTTTAAAGAAAAAATTTAAGAAACTGAAAGCATAAGTTGCTGAAAAAAAGAGCGAGAAAATGTTCTTCTTAGCAGATTTATCCTTAATAGATTAATGTTTTAAATTACTAATCTTATAAGTCAATAAAAAATTCACCTTTTCAATTTTGTTCCACTGCATTTCATGACTTGAAATAAAATTGCAGCGCGGCAAGCACTACCCAAGAAGGTTTTAGGGCGCTAGTGCAACGTCTGACACAACATGAAATGAAACAACAAGTTTCTGACAGCATTTTTCACTTTTGTGTTGTGAATTATGAAAGTTTGCTGTTGAACTCTTTCTGGATTTTTTTTTTTTTTGCTTATTTACTTATCAGGTTTCTTTTAGTAGTTATTTTTGTGTGCATCCTCAGTGGAATGGATTCGTCTTGGAATTTTTTTGCGCTTTATTTATTTTTTTTGATATCTTATTTATTTATTTTCTTCTTTTTTTTCTGTTGAATTTTGCATTTGCAAAAAATTGTTACTGTTAAATTTTTGGTTTATTCAAGCGCAAAATGTGCGCTTCACAAAAAATTCAACTCAATATATTATGTTTGCCCAATGGGACTTGTATTGCATACCCATTGCATATGAGGTGGAAAATTAGGCTGGGGATTTTGGGAGTTACTTGCCACCTGAACGCAATGGGGATATGAGTGACAAATTGCTATGTTAGCGTGGTGTGGTATGGAAAGGTCATTTATGCATAGAGGTTGATTTGATATTTTCGGATTAAAAAGAATTAAAGTCAAAAAAAATGTTTGACGTTTTGAATGTTGCTGCGTAAACGAATCAATTGTCACTTTATGTTGGATTATAACATAAAGTTTAGTCCTTAGAACTCACGTATTGCTTAAGTTTCTTAACCACAATTGATACCACATAGTACCAACAATAAAACTTAACAGCTGCAAGACTATAAAATTTATTAATTTTCTTCTCGAAGCACCATCCCCACCATCTGGCCAAAAAGTAATTAAAAAATTAATAAAGTGAAAACTTTGAATTTACTAAAAACTTTACAGACAAAACATTCATTTCTAAAATGATGACCATAAACCAATGCCGGTCAAGTGTTTGCAAACATTTAATATAAGCAATTTAATTACAGGGTCAAGGCAGCAAATTGTGCACATAACATAGCCTACTTTTAAGCGTACACCGCACAATAAAAAGGTCATTAGTAGCAAAATTTAGAAAATTTCTCCCTTGTAAACTCTCTTCATGCAACGAATTGATGGCAAAAACTATACATACCATGAACTAGTTTACAAACAAATATAAAATATAACCCACCAAATATAATTAAGCAAAGCCACACATTATCCCAGTGCTCTACAAAAAAAGAAAAAAATAAAAAAGTTGGTTAAGTTTGATCAATGTTTTGTTTTAGTGCTTTAGTGAAATTCCAAAATTAAAAAAAAAATCTCATATCTTAGCTTATGCCCAACTTTAAAATTAAACATAAAATATCCATTAGTTTGATGGGCCCTCAAAAACTTTACACTTAATCCTTTGAGTGAACATACAAACTCTTTACAAGCAGAAAACAAAACAGCTAACACTAAGTTGTAAGCCCCAAAATTAGTGTTGTAAGTTTTCATTCGCTAAAAATTCGATTACTTTAAGTTTTTCATTCGGTAAAAATTCGATTACTTTAAGTTTTGCACTTTACTTCCGAACTGAAAACTTTTACAATTTGACACGTGAAATGTGCTTGTAAAAACTGAAACAATGCAAATCTGCCCGAAAAGCAATGCCAATCACACTTTGGAGGATCCGTTCCGGACTCCGTTTAAAAACCATTTCGAACTCGCTTTCGTATGACATTCCTCTCGAAAAAGTGGAAGGATCGTCTTTGGCGGATCCGTCTCGAACTTGGACCGAACTTCATATTCGGATCCGTTCCGAATATTATTTACAAAAGAGGAATCCGGAACAGATCCGGGACGGAACCATTTTATCTACAAAAAACGAACCTGGAACGAATCCGTTTTATTCACAAAAAACGAATCCGTAACGGGTTCGAAACGGATCCGCATCCGTTTTTGTGCACATTGGGTTCCACCAAACCCAACTTGAACTTTATTTTATGTGATTAGATTTTGGCTTTTGAATTAATTTTTCGAATATTCAAGATTAAGAGCTTGCGTAAAATGGAGGATTTTCCTAATATTCCTTATCAAATATTCAACAACACTACAAAAAAGTATCCCCTACTTAAAGCATGATTAATTTATTTTCCAGAAAATTTTAAGTCGAAAAGTTTTATTTAAAATTTTAAGTTGTATTTTGAGGTCAGCACTATTTTAGCCATTATTTGCTTTAAGTTATAAATTTACACATATTCACATGCATTGAGAAACACATACGCAAGGGAAAGAGATTAAAGTCAATACTTTAACATAGTTTTCATTATATAAGTATGTATGCTTTTGTCGACTTATCTGTCTCTGCGTCCCAGCACAAATCAACAGTAGCAGCAGCACAGCAACATCACTGATGTGGCAGACATTGTGCCACAATACACAAAAATCTCTTTTATTATTGCGCTCAATTGTTGGCAACATTTTGCTGTGTTGTAACATTTAGCTTATCGCTTGGTTTTCCAAACTCTTATCTCTCTAAGACAACTAATGAGTTCTGACAGACACACATACACAGTAACTACATGTACATTTGTTTGTGTATGTTAGTGCTTATGTTAACATGTACTCGCATTGTCCCAGGATTTGTAACATTAACTCAAGTGTTACATGCATCGAAGAAATTTAACAACTTAAATGCGATATGAGCTAAATACGATAGATATGCTGGAGTTTTTACAGGGTGTTGTTTGAAAATCTGGTAAACATTATTTTGAAACTTAATTATATTTTAAGAGACACTATAATGCTTTCGCTTTGCGTTTTAAAAGGACTACATAGACTTTGAGTTTAATAAGGAGAAAGCTATGCTTTTTGTATACTTTTAAGAAAACTTTTCTGGAGAAAGGCCCTCCTTTTTTTTTTTATGACGTCATATTTTTTTTTTTTTTTTTTTAAATGTCAAATAAAATAAAAATTACTTATTGTGATTTTCAACCAATTTTAAGAATTTTTTACTCAAAGCAACTTTATATGAAAATTGCTTTTCGAGTAAAAAATTTATGACGTCATATAAATAAAAATTGTAACAATAAAAAAAAACAATATATTTCTCAATTTTTTGATCAATTTTAAGAACTTTTTATTATCTGCGATTTTTACTTAAGATTGATAGTTTAGGAGAAAAAAGTGATAAGAGGTGAAATTTCGACCAAAACTGTTTTTATCACTAAAGCAAAAACTAAAAATTTTCTGGAAATTTTAATCGATCCAAAATTAATCTAAATACCTTAAACACACCCTGTATTGTATGTCAACTTTTACTTGTCATTGTTATTTGTGGCTGTCAGTGCTGTTTTTTAATGTCAACACTTCCGGTGTTATTGGTAATACTGTTATTGTTGTTGTTATTGTTCTTGTCATATACGCTGCGGGTAATATTGGTATCTGTATCCATGAGTGTACGTACATATCTCTAACTGTGTTTCACTTACAACTTCTGTGTATTTGATACGTAATCGTACAGCAGTATGTCAGTGTTTGCTTAACAAATACAAAATCTCTAAATTTAGGTCAAAATTTGACATAATTTGCGAATTGAATAAATCTGTTGTTTTTGTTGCGGTCGATTTTCAGTCATATTTACAGGCTGTTGTTGTCGTCACTGTTGTTGTATCTGATTACATACATAGATATAAACAAATATTTAAGTTGTGATTAATTTAGATATCAAAATGTTTACACTGATTTTGCTTTGGCTTCAAGCCAACTGACGACGACTGGTTGACGTTTTATTTAAAGTTTAATTAAAATTTGCAAAATTGCTTATCAGGATTTGATCTAATTTAAATAATATAAAAAATAAAGTGAGTGCACTGATATTTCGTTATTTAAGTAGAGAAAGTGTTGAATGAGTTAAAAGAAAAATTGAAAAAGTCAGAAAAAATGTAAGCAAATCACAAATGTTGAAAAATCGAAAAAAATTGAGAAATACAAAAACTTCTTTGTCCAATTGCTGACTCAACTATTGTACAATTATTCAATCTACTTGAACTACATCGATATTTTTATAAATTTTACAAAAAAACAAAAAATTTGTGATGATGGTTTATCTAGTCATTATGTATTGCTAGTTGGAATAATCAGCGACCTTTGCGCCGATCAATGATAATTTCTAATAAATAACTTCGAAGAAAAATGTAATATCAAATGAGTTACTAAAACAAAAAATCATCACTGATCTGCTCAAAGGTCACTGACGATTCCACTTAGTAATGCATGAAACTATTATGACTAGCTCAAACCGTTTCTTTTGGTTTTTTGTTATTACAATTATTCTACCCACTTGCACCACTTCGATATTTTTATAAATTTTACAACTAAACAAAACTTTTTTTAAGATGATTCATCTTATCATCATACATTGCTAAGTGTAATCATCAGTGACCTTTGAGCCGACTAGTGAGAATTTCTAAAGAAGCGCCTGCAAGAAAAGTGTAATAATTAAAATAAAGACACATAGCAAAAAAAAAAGAGATTTGATTTTGTTTTGTTTCACTTTTTACTTGGGTTTTCAATAAGTCTATGCAAAATCACACTGATCAGCTGAAGGGTCACTGACGATTCCACTTAACAATGCATGAAACTAGTATGACTAGCTCAAGCCGTTTTTATGTTATTTTGTTTAATGTTTTTGAACTGTTTTTTGTGCTGTCACTCACTGTACTGAATAGTGAGCTCAGGCTTTACCCTATTCATAAACGTCAGGAGGTTCAAGTATGGCGTAGCTTCAATAACTGCACTTAGCATGGTAGTTAATGTTACTGTAACTCTACAAATGCCAAAATTTAAATTAAAATTTTTCAATATAACTTCTTATCGGAATCATTTTATTCCGAAATCCCATGAGACAGAATTGTTATGATAATTTCTTTATACATCTCGGTTGCGAACCCGAATTTTTTTGAAGATATTTCCACAAGCTTAAGTTTTTAATCCATTATAAATTCATTACATTAAATAATTACACACAGCACACAGAATTATTTACATTAAATGTTTTAACAAATATTTTTGTTTAGTTGATACTTAAAGCGATAAAAAATATTTTTAAAGATAGCTATCTTTCTACTTGATGTACTTTTTGGCATGAGTCTTGCTTCACTGCCTTAAAAAGCTTAATTGATTTTTAATATTACAATGAATAATTAAAAAGCCATGAAAAACTGAAACTATTTAGTTTCATCATCATTTCACACAAAACTTCAGCAAAAGCATGAGGCTGAATACAATCTGTGAGCTAGTGATCATTGTTTTGTCTTTGCATTTCAATTTGCATTACAAAGTAACGAATGCAGCTGAATTTCGTTTTACCAATTTGAATTGTGAGTCACATGATAAGTCCTTCGTTAAATTTCAACAATGTGATTTAAAAGTGCAACGACGTGGTAGAATCATTTTAAATATATTTGCAAAGATGTATCAATTGCCAGTGAAATCTAATATAACCGTAGGTCTATCAGCATTTTTTATTCAATTACTATGCAAAATTTATTTTGATATCAAACTCTTTAGCTTAATATTGGTCTAATGAAAAGGGCAAGTGGCTATCGTCCTTTTTTGTACAATTCTACACTAAACCTGTGTGAATTTTTCGCGAACCAAAAAAGATTTTTACCACTCAAATTCTTAGTGGACGCACTGAAAGACGTATCCAATATAAATCATACATGTCCATACAATGTAAGTATTTCTGCATATTTCGATGGAAATTTTGTCTTAAATAAAATATTTCCATTTCAACGATAATAAAAAAACCATATTTTCAGCACGACATTATTGTAAAAGACATGTATCTACAGGCAGAACATTTTAAGTTTATACCATTACCTACAGGCGATTATCAAATCTACCTCAAGCTAAGAGTTAAAAATATCTGGGTTTGTAGTATAAATGTTTTTATGTCATTGAAATGGGCATGAAAATAAAAAAAATATAAAATACTATCCAAGTCTACACAAAGTATTTTCATTGGCAGTTAGATCATTCTTTAAATTATATCGACAAATAAGTCTCACTAGATCCATTTATTTTTATTCCATGGAAATAATTTTTGAAAAATTAAAAAACTTCAATTTGGAAGTTTTGTATGAATTGCTGTGGTACTAATAACTCAATGCAAATTATTTTTTTTTTACTTGTTATTTATACATTTTTTTTTTAATATTTATATGTACATACAAAATTTTTTCCCAATGTAATATTTCGGGATTTAAAATTGTAGGCGTTAATTTAATTTGTAATTCTCAAACATGATACCCACACTTTATTATTGATTTCATTTGAACGTGCAAAACATACAAAATTCATAGAGCAATTGCACGCAAATGTTGAAATATTAAAATTTGTTTTTTTTTTAACTTCTTTTTCCCAGAAAAAAACGAAAAAAAAAAATGTTTTTAAAATAAATATTCATTTCTAGCCAACAGAGAGTAGATATCAAATGAGTAAAAATATTTCATTTCCATTTGGCAAACAAATTACGCACATGCACACACACACACTCTCGCAAATAAATTTGAACTTAGCGGTGAGTGTGCCGGATGAATAGCGAGAAAGCAACACATGCCAACGCAGCGCAAGAAAGTACATACTACTACTACTAATACAAACAAATGTTGCGATGTGCCTGTGCGTATGTTAAGAATAAATCTCAAAGGAATAGGATTTTGATTAGCTACTCGAGTAAGTAATTTCACAAACACACTCAATCACAGCACACACCCATGTAGCATGTGCAAACACACACATGCACATAAATAGAAAAAAAAATGCAAAGTTATTTTACTTATACACTTAAGAGTCAATTTATGATTGTGTGTGTGCGTGTGTGTCTGAATTTACTTTACTTTTTCACATGTTAAAAATACAAAGATTTGCTTAGCGCGGGGAAATTCCACAAAAATGGGACGGTGCAACGTTTGAGGCTAAATGGATTTTGTTCAATACTATGAGTGCTGTCGGAGCCTAATGAGCTTGGTTAGGAATTTTATACAAATTTTTAGATCAGTGGTGGGCATGGAAATCTAACTAAAGGGTTAAACAACAACAACAAGCAACAACAAACAAAATTTCAAAGTTTTTTTGCCGTCATTTCCAAATTCACTAACAGCACAAAAAAAAAACCCAAATTGCACTACAAAGAAAAACAATTGCTACATTCGTCAAGACACATTCGCTTATGCCTTTGTGTTTTGTTTTTGTTTTCATTTGAATTCAAGTCAACGCTATGCCTCGATAGCGTTCAAATTCTGCGAATTTGTTTTCATTTGCTTGTGCGTCGAATAAGGGTTAGGGCAATGAGGGCGGATAGGGACACTACGTGCCCACCACTGTTTTACATAATGCTCGATAGAATTCTTCAATGGACGCGCTAGTTGATCACTGATTCATTGCTGCTTAAAAAGTATATGGATGGCACCTTGAGTAACATAATATCACTGACTACACAGACAAGCACAACTGGTCAAACTCAGTAACCAGACTCAATAGATCATGAAGGCATTCAATAGGCAAGTCATAAGATGTTACTATGAAAAGATGGCAAAAATCAATGTGTTAAGTCAGCTCTAAGCAAGATTTTCTGCTGATTATTTGTGACAGCACTCTAAGTCTGGCTCTGTTAGCTAGTGGAATTTATGTAAGATGATATTTGTAGAATACGTAATGAAAAAACAGCAATATAGCTTATCCCCTACTCGATACTTTTCGGTATATCTGGCTCTTGGGTGCACCAAGAAAAACTTCTTTCAGAATGATTTTTTTTCGAAAGGCTGTGATACTAGGACATGATGAAAAAATACCATGAGGATATTTCCACAACAAACACATGCACTCACCACTGCTACGCATATATTTATCCTTGTGAATTTCTTATACGCGCCATGCACGAAATTTGTGTTATTGTTGCATCATTAAGAAAAAATACAAAAGAAAAACAGAAACGAGTGAACAAGGAAACAACAATGTGCACATTGAGGACAGCTTCTCTCGTTTCGTTTGATCAGCATACTTTTATTTGTACAATCATATTGTTCTGGCTTGATTCTTTGAATTGACTTTTGATTGCAGAATTTTTTTCTTGCTATCGAGATCAAAATTATGGAAGGATCTTTCGGTTCTTGTAATTGTTGTTTTTTTTTTTTTGCTTTTGTTGAAAGTGGTTTCCGAAATTTTGCCCATCTATGAACTATACCATTCGCTTTCTGCTCTATCTTTCGTTGCTATCACCACAAAGCAGCTCCCAAAATAGCCCAAAAATATTTTCGTAGACATTTAATCGAACTGACCCACGACCATAAGATATTTTGAAAATCAACTTTTTTTCAGCAGTCTTCCCCTGCTTATGGAACCATCCGCATGCATATGAATGCTTATATTAGCTTGGGTGTCTGTATTCAAACATTTTACTTTAGCATCTTTTTGCCTAAAATATGATTTCCATGTCCAATTGCAATAAATTTTCGCAAAGTTTTTCCATCTTTTTTTACTCTCTCTCTATCTGTTTTGCACATTTTTCTATTCTGCATATTTCTAGGTTTTCTTCATAATTTTGTGGTTTTATGTGATATCAGTAAAGAGAAAATGAAAACGTACGCAATGAAAAAAGTAAATTAGTTTGGGATGTAAAAAATATACCTAAGGTTAGATTTTTACCTTCCAAAAAATGTGAGATATTTTAATGACTTTTTTTACAAAAAAAAAAAAAAAAAAAAATACAAAAGAAATTATTGCAAAACTTTGATTTCCCAGGTGAAAAACGTGAAAAAATAAAACAAAAAATTCACAATACCAAACAAAATATAAAATGTGAAGAAAAATTATTGTGTATGAAATTTTTGATCTCTTTTAGTCTTCATTTATAACATGCGATTTATGCTCTAGCATTTCAAAAATTTTGTTCAAAAAACTGTGGTTCAACTTTTGGTGAGAAGATTATTAAGTCAACTCGTAAAATGCAAGCAACATATTTTTCGCGAACATCGATTTCATATTCAATTCACTGACGTTTTGACTTACAGATTCGTGCGTTTTGTTGTGTAAAAATAACTAGCTTATTAAGTTAATTTTTTAATTTAATGCAAAAATAAATTGCTCAAAAGGTTTTTTTTGCTCTTTATGCCGCAATACATTTCTGGCGATGCTTTCCTTTGAAAGCACAACAATGAAATCTACAAATATTATGCAAAGAAACGTCAATACATATCCTGGTGCTTGATTAACAATTCCAGCACAAAATTTTGATTTATTTCAATGAACGTCACTGACGTTCAATTAAAGTCATCCATTATAAAGTAATTAATCATAATTTAAAAAAATAATAATAATTACTACAATAATAAAATCATTTTTGTCTTTTATTTCCAGCAAAAAGTTATTTACATATTATAATGCGACATAATATATTAATTCATTATAAATAGCTACGTACGAGCATACATATATATAAATGAAAAGTCAAGTGTCATACTCGTCGTGAATCTGTCACTTAAAGCAGCAGTGAAACAACAATAAAACTGCTTTTTAGCGATGCATGAAATTGGGGTTATTTTACCGAATACAATTAAAAAGTTTTTAAATTTTTAAATATACCCGCGTAAAAAATAACACAAAAAAATTCCCAATATCAAAAAAAAAGTTTTGAAAAACTGTTATTTTTGAATTTTTACTTTAATATTATAGTTTCACAAGATTTTTCAAAGTTATTAATCTCATGCGAATTTTAATCTAATGCTACTTTTTATATTTTAAGTAACTTTTTAGACCTTTTTGACTCTCTCGTTTGTAGGAATTTTCAGCCTTATGCGACTTTTTTATCTCATGTGTCTTTTTTGTCTCATGAAACTTTTTTATTTTTGAGTTTTTATTCGAATATTATATTTTTACAAGGTTTTTATAAGTTTTTAATCGCATACGAATCCTTAATCTCATGCTACTTTTAATATTTTAAGTAATTTTTTAGATCTCTGTAACTCTCTCGTTTGTAGGAAATGTTCAGTCTTATGCGACTTTTTTGTCTCATGCGTCTTTTTTTCTCATGTAACTTTTTTACCTTTTTAGTAATTTTTGAGTTGCTTAGAACTTTTAAGCAGTTCTATGAGAGAGGAGACAGAACAATGAAAATGAGGTTGAGCTATAGAGCAAAGTTTATTAAAGTTAATTATTCTTTTCATGAAACAATGACAATAAGTGATCTGCAGCAAGTACTTTTTGTATTTTAGCTTTTTCAATTCAGCAGCTTATTAGCATGGGCTAATTTTAATACTTTCAGCGGCTTTCTAGTTTTATGAAATTATCTTCTGGTTAGTCAATTTGTGAGTCTTATGCCACCTTTGAGTTTATTTGTTGCTTTTCAGTCTTTGTGCCTTGTTAGTCTTTCATATGTCTCATGCGACTTTTATGTCTTTTATGGCTTTTACGACTTTTTAGGCTTGTTACTTTGTAATCTTATCAGTCGGAAATTATTAATTTAATTTCTTTTTTTTTTGTGATAGTTCAGCCAAACCTATTCTGTAACAGTTTATTCAACACCTCTTGCTTCATAGACTTTTCATGATATTTTTTTCAACTTTTATGTTTCAACTCACCAATGAATACAAATATTCAAATTTTGCTTACATCACCCATAGCTATAGCAATTGGAACCATAGCTACAACAATTGGAGCCAAAAAAAAAAAAATCTCTACATATCGCGCATTTAAACAAATAAACAAAATATGGCGCTCATTGTAAAAGGTCGTCCAACGACCGCCATATTTAAAACGTTGACAACGTAATGTTTGTTTGCGTTTTAATTGAATAATTACAGTAAAAGGTTATTCAATCATAAATTTCATTACATTCAAATTGAAAATAAACGCATGCAAACAAAGGATATATGACGAGAACAATACATGCCATCAGAATGTGTGAATATATGTGTGGTAATATAAGTGGTATGTAGGTAGATTTTTAATTTACAAAGAGAAAACAAAACAATAAAAGCAAGTAATAAAATTAATTTTATGAGTTCAACAGGAGCAAATGCGATAAATTGATGAATGGCGTTGGTGAGCAGTGCAGGTGACATTACGTTAAGTGAATGGATGCAGTGGTCTTTAAGACAATAACTTTAAGTAGAATTTATTTAATTTAATTTAAATATCTCGTTCTTACTTCGTTTTGAAATACAATTATAAAATTAAACTTTCAATAAATTTTCATTGGAACTTTTAGTAAAACAAAAAATATGCTTCTATGTTAACTTTGTTTCTCACTAGGGTTTTATAGTTAAAACTTTTTCTGCACTCTATATTTTTAAATACATTTGATTCACTGCTGCTCAGGGAAGAAGTCATCACCTTAGTTGATTCTGCAAGAATTAATCCCAACGTTGTCTTTGCACTTTATTCATAAAATTTCTGATGCTCGTGCATTTTCGTTCGCGGTACTCTGGTTGTTTATCGGCAGTATTGTTTTGCACGTGGTAAAGTGTCATTATACAATGCAGTAAGGATTGCATTTCTTGTGATATTGCTAAGCTACCGGTATGCTGCTGATACGTACTTTCTCTGGGTATATCATTTGCCTATTATCTTGAATTAATGAGCCTTCTCTCTGCATTTTACGGTAAACAATCTTAGCAGCTTTATGTCATTATTAAAATGACTAGGGATTTTTCTTAACTTTTTTCATTAAGCCACATTTTCAGGTGATCCATGCTTTTACTAATATTTCCAAAAACATTTTTTATATACAAAATTCCCCACTAACCAACAACCAAAATGAAATAAACTCAAAAATCTGTACTTTAAATGAGAAAAGTTTTTGCCATAGTGGAAATTGTTGCACATCCGCTAACTTCACTTTGCATCGAAAACGAAATTTTTTTGTTTGCTTTTTTGGAGGTTATGCTTTTCATTGACAAAAATTTAATTGAAAAACTGGCTCAATATGGCAAGTATAAAAAAAGAAAAAAACTGGTAACACCGTGCACCTACACATGCAAAAAGAATCAATTTTTCACCGTTATGCGGCAATTTTCAGTAGCAAAGTTTGACACAGAGACATACAATACATACAGCTGTTGTGGTGCGGCGGCCGTTTGTCATATGTGATGCAAGGGGGAAGCTTAAACGGCGCTAGACCCCTTAAGTCAAAAAAAGGTGCTCATATATTTTAAGAGCATGCATTAAATAGTTCAAAAATATAAATTGAAAGTGTCCCAAAATGTTGTGCATTTATTTAATTTTTTAATGAAAATTCATATGTACTTCTTTACAAATAAAAAACACCATCTAAGCCCATGCACAATCCATTTTAATCGAAATATAAGTTCAACCGAAAAAAAAATCTCATATTCATTGTTGCAACTATCTTTTGCAGCAGGTTTTTTTTTCAAAAAAACCAGCACAACTGTTATAAAAGTTTGGCGCACCACAAATTGGCAGTTGCTGCGGTTGACAAGGATACGCCAGTATGCAGCTGCATGTAGCATGTACCATTGATGCTGTTGCAAGTACCTAGTAATAATTGCATTTGTTTTTCAACTCTTTTTTTATTCATTCATTCAAATCTGGACAAGCAGTGGACAAGGTAAAAGTGAAAAAGTTTATGAAAAGAACGAAAAACCTATGTATGCACGCTTGGTCAGTGAAAGCTTGGCCTTTGTTTTCTAACAAGTGAACTTTATTTGCCGGTGTCCTAATTGTTGCGCTTTATATAGTTTTCGCATTGTTTCAAAAAATGACTGCAATATTTTTTTAATTTCATTATGGCCACTTTTAAAAGCTAAATGTTTTTAGGTCACTTGAAATTTTAGGATGCAATTAAAATAAAAAACTCAGAAGGTAAAACAAAAAAGTCAAATATTGATTCAAAAGGCAAGGAGTGAATAAAAAGCACAATATGGTATTCAAGGATACTTTCATTTTTAGCCCACAATTGAAAGTGTCATACTAACTCACGGAAATCAGTGTTGATAAGTTCTCCGAATTTTTTTTTCTAATTTATTATTTATTGAATCTTCTGTAGAGTTTAAGAAAATGAATTTTGAAGTTGCAGAAAAAAAAATTCCATTTCATTTTTTTAGAGCGTCTGCCTCTAACATATTGTGTTGGGCATATTATAAATAACGAAAATATTAATGGCAGACGTCAACACTGCCACATTTTCAATAACTGCAAATTTTAATATGTAAAAAAAAACACTATCAAATAATTTTTTCGTCTTTTTTTCAGAGTTCCGTTGGCTTCAGTATTGCCCCCAGAAGCAGAAAATACAAGAGGCAGATGTGTAGGTCTCTGCATTTTCAAAATATATTGAGTTGTATACATATGTCATAATTGTCGATTTTGGTCAACTTCGTATATTTATTTTAGGAACATCAAATTTTGCCGAGCATATCTAATCACATACATAGTTGAAAAGCTTATAATATTTTCCCTACAAAATTCAATATTATTATTTTTATTTATTTATTGTTTTTCTAAGAAATATCGTAACTTAAATTTTTCAATTATGCTGCCGTAGTAAATTTCAGTTTACAATATTTCGGAAAAAAATGCATTAAAAAAAATTTGAAAAAAATTATATAGGATAGTCTCAACAAGTACTGAAAGAAAGAAAAAATTCATGAAAATCAGAGATGCAAATGCAAAAAGGCGTCCAATTTGGAGGAAAATACTCAATATACACAGCCAGGAAGATAATATAAATGACTGAAAAATAGAATAATTTCGTGTTGCAAAACTTGTACGGCATTAATTTTATATAGATATATCCTTAAGTGCTCAAAAATGTCTGCCATCAAAAAATCAGCGCTGGAAGCGTCTGCCTTCTCTATTTTTATGTTTTTATAAGTAAAAGAACGAACCTGCCAAGAGGCAGACGCGATAAAATGATTTAGTACTCAATTTTTTAATAAATTCTTTGTAATTTTGCAATTCTTCGAGAAATCGTCTGCTTTCTCTATTTTTATGTTTTTTATAAGTGAAAAAACCAATCTGCCAAGAGGCAGACGCGATAAAGTGATTCAGTACTCAACTTTTTAATAACTTGTTCGTAATTTTTCAATTTTTAAATACAGCAATAATTCAATGGCAGAGGTTGTTTCTCTCATTTCTTATGACTTAATCTTTATAATTATTGTAATCTGTCTGACAATAAAATCACTTAAGTTTGTAAATATCAAACGGCTTTATTAAAAAAAATGGATTAAAGTTAAACTCAGCAACAACAATGTCTGCCTCTTGCTTTTGTCTGTTTTTGTGTTTAGATACATTTCTTAAAATAAAAAAAAAACGCGATGAAATTGCTTATGGCACCTTTTTTACAGTTTAAGAGAGCTCTCAACTGAAAACGCAGAGACAACGCAATGCGGAGATTGTTGGTATTATTTATATTACTTAGATCTTCTTAATTTTCAACGTCTGCCGCATGAAAATATACTTCAAAAATGTCAGCCAATGGCTTCCTAGCTATTAGGATGAAGTTTATGAAAGTTTTTAGGGCTAATCCTACGTACAAAATTTACCTAAAACGTGTAAAATTAAGCCACAACGACTCTTGGGTCTTACAAAAATGTCGTTAGATTGTAGATGGGTGCTTTCGATAAAAGCAAAATACCAGTTCTAAACAATCGTCTGTCTTTTCTTTTAAATGTCATCGTTATCTGTTTGCCTGCAGAAGGCTGAATTAGTCATTTAAAAGAATTGTTTAATGTGCTTAAGTGGAGTTCAAAAGTCACAATTTTTTTCCCAGGAAAAACACCCTTTAGCAGTTAGTTGGCAGTCTGCTTAACTATTGTAAATAGTTTTTAATATAAAAGCATATAAAAGTTTTATTTATTTAAGCAATGCAACTACAGCAAACATTTTTTAAAAGCTAATTTTTTAATTTATGCCATTTTTTCTGTTAGTTCAATAAAGAAGCTGCAAAATTTAATTTATTTATTCTAAAAACCCTCCTGCACTTCATTCGTGACTTCAACACTAACAAGTAACTGCTACTTAGCACTAGTGCTCTTCTTTTAACTACGCATTTAAAATTAGTTTTTGCATCGAAAATAAAAAATATTGAAAAAATCATCTCAATTAAAATTGATTGAAAAAGTTTTTAAAAAACCATTTAATAGTATGCTGTGGTTTTTAACGATTTGCATTTATTTTCCAACGGTTTCTTTAATTTCATTATGTTTCGTAAGGGCACAAAGTGTAGGAAAACTTTTTTTTTTTCGTTGCCTACTTTTCTGTGCTAGATTTTCTAGATTGCGCTCATTTGCATTTTCATTTAATTTGCATGATTATTTTCTGAATTTTTTTTTTCATTGTCTTCTACTTTTTGTTCCACTATGCAAAGTGCTTAAATAAGTTTAGTTTGAAGGCGATTAATTTAATTTTTTGGCTATGCCTTGGATCAATTTAAGTGGTTGCGTTAAGGCAGACGCAAAAAGAGGCAAAAACTGATTGCAATTTAGTTGTGAAAACTAATGAAACGTTAAAAGGAACTGCTTGAGGATGAGCTGCGTAAGAAGAAGTGTTAACCCTAAGAAACTAGGTGGTGTAGACAAAAAATATATTATGTAAATATTAAAAAATAGTGCGAAATGTTTCAAAAAAATTTACTTTATATAAAAATTATAAATTTTCGAAGTTAATTTGAGCATTTTTTTTATGAATTAAAAATAAAAAATTTTGCGAAACAAATCTTCTCTAAATTTGCAATTTTCCAAGCAATAGTCAAATTAAATACTTCATTGTCTTAAAAAATGAGTCCAATCATTAGTAAAAAACATTATTTCCATTTTTGCAATCAAAAATCAAATCAAAAAAATTTTTCCTTCAAAGAAGGTACTGATAAAAACTCACATAAATTTTAATTTTGAACTTTAAACTACGAAATAAATCCTCTATTGTGTAGGAGCTCAAAATTCAAAGCACTTTAAGAAAAAATCTTACCACTTATGGTATATTCCAACATAAACTAAAACAGATTCACATCTCTCGGGTTAATCGGTGCACACTTTTAAGCCTCCACCAAGCTAAATAGCTTCTCTAGCTGTCTTAATTGAGTCATTTGTATTAGGAGGCCAGCAAAAAAAAAATCTAAATTTCCATATTCAATTTGAATTCAAATTTTTAACAACTTTGGCATCACTCCTTCCAAGAGCAAATTCACTCAATTTTTCAAAAAATCAAAGCAAATCGCCAACAGGATTCATTGCAGTCAGCCATCATTCATCACAGAAAGAGACCAAAACCAACATATACCCATCATGGTAGCGCCAAGGCAATTTTAAGCCAATTTGTTGGTGTTGTTGTTTTAAGCCACATAGTTGTTGTTGTTGTTGTTGAAACTAACTTCAAAAACATCTTCAAAGGCATAAATCACTTAAACGGTTACCTTTTTAGGTAGATGGAGTTTGAAAAGAAAAAATTAAATGGTGCTACACCAAAAAAAAAAAAAATTGCTACACAAAAAACGTTTTAAAGGATATCAACAGCATTAGCATGTATATTAGAAAGTTGCAAGGATATAACGATAGTAAATAGAGCAAGTTAACTATAAAAAAATCTGCTTGGACAAAGGCAATTGATTTAATGTCATGCCAAAGCAAAAAAAAAAGTAGATTGGTTTGAAAACGAACATATTTTTGGTTATGAATTTGTCCTTGATTTCACGCCTGCCTTGTGTAGAAAAAAGGGCTGACTGCAATAAACTTAAAAAAAATAAGAATACCGATAGTGTCTGTCACTTTTGTTGTGCTTGAAGTCGCAGCAACATTTCCATGTCAGTGAAGTTTTGATTTATGTTGTCAAATCGAACGTGTAGCTCAACATATGATGAATGACGTCTAAGCTCAAAACTTCATTTCATCAATTAAGGATTTGAAAAATTGTTAAAAATTTAGTTTAATTAAATATAAATCATTCAAGTCCTGTTCCCTGTTCGGAACTGTTTTTGGACGAATTTAAAATACTAAAAAGACATCTTAATTTTGTTTCGCTTTTTAGAGAGTCCACAGTTTTTTGTATGAAAATTTTATTTCCAAACTTTTTTTATACTACACATTAAATTTTTCTGTTTTTTAAACTATTCCTGCTTAATAAACAGCACAATAGACGACTGCTGACAGGTGAAATGTATTTAAATGCAAAAAAAAGCTTTTTATTTTTATTATCCTTAGCAATACTTGCTACTCGTAGCAATGTGCTTCGCAGACACAAAACAGACAGAATTAAAAAAAATTTGACTATAATAAAAATGCAATAAAAGTAAAAAACGAAAACATAAAATTGCAAATTAAAATTTTTGCCAGTCTATCAGCTTAATGCCACTACACTTAAATGGGGCGTGGTGGCAGCAGCAACAGCGTTTCATAGATGCGACTATTTAAGCTTGAAGTGCGGGAGCATTAAATTTTTAATTACGAAAGCGTCCATCTTAATTTTATTCCCCATTTTATTGTTTTTTATTGGAGTATGCAAAAATTTGTTCAAATGTTTTCGCCGTTGAAAATGTTTTTCTTGCCAACAAAAAAAAAAAAGTGTTAACAAAGCATAATAAGTTAACAGACAATGCAAAGTAGATAAAATAAAACAAAAAATGTTCTTTGAGTGGCAGCGCTTAAAAAGCATTGCATTGTTTTTCTTTAATTTAAACTTAATTTGAAGTTTGAAGAGGATTAAGAATGAAAGGGAAAAGTAATGCAACAAAGACCAACTCTTTTTGCTTTCTTTTTAAATAAATAAATTCACATTTATTTTATTTTTAAAACAACCCTTTTCAGTAGTTGGTTCACTGTACAAAAATTCTTTTGCTAAACTCGAGATGCCACTCAAGTAGAGCGCGTGCAAATTTAAAAGCAATTGTACAAATCAACTTATATGTCAAAGATATTTCATTTAATCCTCTTTCCTCTCATTACTTTATCATAAGATCTGATACTAGGATGAAGTCGCACTAAAAGTGACTCAAATTTGTGCTTAAAATATATTATCAGTTTTAAGACCATAATAGAATTTGAATGCTTTAGAAATGTACTGCCGGAATATCTATTTCATACACTTATGGAATAGAGTAAATTAGAATCTATATATGGGCATTTCTCTGATGTCGAACGTGACCGTCGTACACTTTTAAAGTGGAATGAAACTCAAAGTAAAACAGTTTTACTTTCTTCTGTTACTTTAAGGAATAGCCCTTTGGTAGCATTATATTAGTAGTAAAGTTGATGCCAGACGTAGTATTGG
Source organism: Tricholauxania praeusta (assembly GCA_949775025.1). Classification (NCBI taxonomy): domain Eukaryota; kingdom Metazoa; phylum Arthropoda; class Insecta; order Diptera; family Lauxaniidae; genus Tricholauxania; species Tricholauxania praeusta. The sequence goes on from OX459029.1 coordinate 159,958,012, forward strand.
TTCCAAGGTAGAGGCAATAAAAAAATCAATTCGAACGTGACAGAAAAAAGTGTTTTTCATGGTCATCTATAGAAAATCAGCAGTCAGCGAAACCTGCTAAAATTTTTCAATGCAACTAATTTCAAAATGTTATGAAAAATCTTATTTATTTTTTTTTCACAAAGCATAATATCATTCGAACGTGACATTGAGAACGTTAAATATTTTTCTAATATGGCTCACTTGGGCAATTTTTCATAGAGATTTCAATATTATAGAAATATTAATATTTCATATCAATATAGTAATTAAAAAACAAATTTAATATATATCATTATCGAATTAATTGGTGAGTTTAATTTTAACAAAGAAAATAGGAAACAGTACGTAGATATTTTTCTTAAAAGAATATGAAACTTTTCTTTTTGTTGTTAAAATGTTTTTTCCTGTAAAGGGCGTGACACCGCCCCACTAAAAACAAAGTTTTCTTCTCAGGAATCAGTTTGTCCCCATACCAAATATGATTAAAATTGGTTGAACGACTCAGTCGTGGCTGCGTTTTTCCCATTAGGGATGGTGCCACGCCCATTTAAAGGAATTAACCAAATTTCTTTAAAATCGGTTTATTAGATTAGCCGTGGAAAGGTGTTTTCCTGTTAAGGGCGTGGCACCGCCTACTATTCAAAAGAAAATTATATTGTGCACTGACTTTTACCCAACTTTTCAGTAAAAAAAATTGTGCGATTATGTTGTGTTATGGCAGTTAATAATATTTGCGAACGTGACCAACTTCAATTAGCTCCAAAAATTTAAATTTTTATATTTTTTACACTCGTTGGTTTTTTTTTAATTATGTACATGAAACTTTGTTTAAACAAAAATATTGGCACACTTGCTGCTGTTATCAATCACAAAATGAGAACAAATGATGTTTTTCTTTATTGAATGTGACATTAGAACATGAACTAAAGCAAATTAAAAATTTGCAGTTAATAGATTGCAATTTAATAATAATGTTAAATATTTATAAACCCACTACATAACTTCTACAAATTCTTTAAAGCGATGTTGGACAAGTTTTTTTTGTAAAATCTCCATTGAAATTTTAATTTATTGCACATTATAGCCACATGAAACTTAAATCATTTAATTCTGGTCACATAAAACTATTTTGAATTTTACTACTCAACCCATTATAGCCCACTGTTACGTACGATTGTAAGACGTTGCTGAACCCTTTAACATTTTTCTAAAGCATTGATCAAAAGATGCATTTTATGCTGCAGCTACATACGTTAAAAACATTACGCTTGCATTTTTGAACATAGCGAAATATATTAGAATTTCACCCTTTTATTTGCCACGACAATTTTTCTCCAACTTTAAATGCTTTGTGGCACGCAGCATGCAATTGAAGCTAAAAAGAAATTCGAAGAAATTGACTTTCCAACAAAATACTCTGAGGTACATGCGATACATTCGAATATCTCACAGATATGCTAAGCTTAGTGAAGCTGTAAAAATTGCGAAATATATTTTTTTTTACAAAAATACCAATGCTGTATAAAGCGCTTAGCCCTTTATGTTATTTTGATTTGATTTTTTACAATTTTTTTTTCTTTTGCTTACAAAAGGTACAAAGCTATCCACAAGATAAAGTAAAAACCAAACTGAAAATGTGAAAAAATTATGCTTGATGAAGCAGAATTCAAATACATCAGCGACTTGCTTTAATATTTTTGACAAATATCTTTTACTTGCAATTTATGTGTAAGCAAAGGCAAAAATAAAATTATATTGGTAACACTTAAGACCAAATATTTGAGTTTTTCGTTATGCGCGTAAACCCTACGGCATTAGGGCAAAAGATATTATGCTGGAGAGAGAGTTACATTGATCAAACTTTATAAAAGGCAACAAATAAAAAGATTTTAACTTTTTTCTGATTTTCGGCATCTTTTGTATTATAGGCGTAAGTACACCACTTTTATTAATTTCATATTGCTGTTGATACCACCCAGAAAAGTATGCAACGCAACAAACAAAAAAAAATAAAAAAATTACCCAATTTTAGCAAATAAATTACTTTTTTTTTCAACATTTCCCTTAGTTTACCTATATTACTTTTCTTTTCTTATTTATTCTTTACTGCTGCTGCTGCTGTTCGTCATCGCGTCATCAGCAAAATCATCTAAATCAACATCATCAACAACAACATCCACATCAACATCAACGCCATCTACCACAAGTTCTAAGCGCGGCATTTGACAAATTCAATCATTTTCCCATTACAAACCAAACAAACGATGATTGTTTCTCAGCGCGTCGTCGTCGCCCGCCTCGAGCAGCACCTGCAGCGACTACTCTCTGTGTGTTATGTTCGCCCGCACTTCATTTTGTTGTTTGAAAGGGTCGACGTTGTTTTTGGCACCTCACGCAATGCTCTGGCGCACACAATTGATTACCTGTGATTTGCACGATGAGGAAATTTAATTTTACAACTTTCCTTTGGAAAAATCATGCCCGCGGGGAGTTACCTTCTGGGTAGGTGCAAATTTTGTTTAGAGCTGAAAATCCGGCAATATTGGCCTTAATTTTTTTCTTCATTTTTCGGTGTCAAACAAACGATTTTTCTTTTTTTGTCGAGTGTGAAAAGTAAATGAAAAATACGAAAATTAGTAACTGGCGGAAGTGTAAAGAATACAAAAGCGACAGCATCAATATGGAGCAGGCAATGGCAATGTGTATGACATTCTCTGGGGAAAATAATAATTTTTAGCTTATATGTCATCTGTAGAATTTGAAAAAAAAATCAAGCTAAAAAATACAAGCAATTTTTCAGCACACACAGATGGTAATTTATCAAATTTTAAAGCTGAAATTGGGGAATATATCCTTTGAAGGCTTGAATAACTCACAAAAATTTAAAGGGAGCTTCTTAGTAAAAACTTTAATACGTTGACCCAAAACGGAAAGTTTTTTTTGTAGTAAAAAAATCACAGTTCATATTATTAAAAAAAAAAACAAATTTTCGCACTTGACGTCTAGCAACAAATTCATCATCGTTGTTTTATTAAAAAGTACAAGAGTAACGAATTTATTTGGCAGCAAAATTTATTAAATGCTTGAAATACAACGCAGGGGAGAAAAGCGCCAGATGTCACGTGACTTAAGTACTAAAAGCTATATGGGGCAAAGGGATGGCTCAAGTGAAGTTACAAAAAAAAAAAAAAAATTAAACTGTCTGAATAAAGCAGCGAAATAAAAATCACTTTCATAATCTAAACAGCATATTGTTTTATTTGATTTATTTCAACAATTAATGTTTATTTTGTAGACGCTTAAAATGCCTTAAAATGGTAACAGAATAATTCTTGCTTACATTCTTTACAACAATAGTTTTGTCAAGACATTGAGGTCCTCAAAATACTTTATGTGACTTTACTATGATTTTAAATATTTTCAAAATATATACTAGTGGCATTCATCTAAGCGCGCAAGTTTCCTATTTGTGCAAATAGGCAATTTTGCGCGATGTGTTTCATGAGCGCTCTTTCGAATATTTTGTGCAATTTGTGTCAGTTGATGCGCATGTAAAATTGCAATTGCCAAAAAATAAAAGTTAAAATGCCGAGAGAAAGTGAAAAACATAAACTAATCAATCAATGTGTTTGAAGAAATCACTGAAGACGATTTATCAATACTGCAATTCTTCGGAAAACACGATAGTAAGAGCTTTCTTGAGTTGCCGCAAGTTTGCACTACCAAATTGTCACGCAAACTTTTATACTTAGTTTGTTCAAAAAACTTTTCATACGATTTTCGACAGTTCGTTTGCGAGAGCGCAAAAATGCACAGCTTGCCAGGGTTTTGCGAGCTTAGATGAATACCCATACTATGTTATTATTTTTAAGTTAATGAAAAACTAAAAAGAAAACTTTTAAGAGATTACTAAATCAGTAAGAGATTAAGAATGCTTCAACATACGAATATATGCAGATATCAATACCACCTCTCACAAAAATATTCATAACTAGCATTACCCTGTGCGCATCGCTGCACCTCAACCGTGGTGTATATTCGATGTGCAGTCTGCGTGAAAATTCTATTTAAAAAATACTTTTGTATGAGGACCACCCTAAGTATGCATCCAAATTAAAATTTTTACAACCTAAGCAGTGCATCCTTACATAAAAACTACGTGGTGTAAATTCCATGAGAATCAATTAAGCGGTCTTCGAGAAAATGATATTTAAAAATATTTTTGTGTGAGGACCACCCTAAATAAAAGTTTTGTAGCCTAAGCTATGCCTATTAACATAAGAGCTACGTGGTATAAGTTCGGTGTGAATCGACTAACCTGTCTTCGTGAAAATGATACTTAAAAATATTTTTCTATGAGGGTCACCATAAGTATGCACCCTAAATAAATTTTTTTTTAAGCTTATCTGTGCCTCTTAATATAAAAGCCATGTGGTGTAAGTTCCAAGAGAATCGATTAAGCACTCTTCGAGAAATACTTTTGTCTGAGGGCCACCCTAAATAAAAGTCTTGTATCTCTAACTATTCCTCTTAACATAAGAGCTACGTGGTGTAAATTTGGTGTGAATCGACTTACCAGTCCTTGTGAAAATTATATTTAAAAAAATGTTTAAATGAGTGCCACCCTAAGTATACACCCTAAATAAAATTTTTACTATCTAATCTGTGCCCCTTCATATAAAAGCCATGTGGTGTTAAGACCATGAGAATCGATTAAACGGTCTTTGAGAAAATGATATTTAAAAAATATTTTTGTATAAGGGCCACCCTAAATAAAAGTTGTGTAGCCTAAACTATGCTTCTTAACATAAGAAATAAGTGGTGTAAATGCAGTGTGAATCGATTAATGTCTTCGTGAAAATGATATTTAAAAATATATTTGTATGAGGGCCACCCTAAGTATGCACCCTAAATAAAATTTTTGCAATCCAATATATGCCCCTTAATATAAAAGCCATACTGTGTAAGTTTAATGAGAATCGATTTACCTGTCTTTGAGAAATCGCTATTTTTAAAATATTTGTTTATGAGGGCCACCCTAAATAAAAGTTTCATCGTCTTAGCTATGCGTCTTAGTATAAAAGACATGTGGTATAAATTCCATGTGAATCGATTAAGTGGTCTTTGAAAAAATGCTATTTTAAAAATGTTTGCGAATGAGGACCACCCTAAATTAAAGTCATATAGCCACCACGCCCCTGGTGTCTAATCCCGTTCATATTTTGTGAAGTGCTTAACATAGGCTATGTGCATCCTGATACCGAATTTTAAGACGCTTGCTATCATATGAACCAAGATATAGCGAGTTAAAGGTTTTAATTGCATGTAAAGTGCCACGCCCCTTGCTTTTATCATAAAAAAATATAGCCCATGTTACTCAGGAATAGTGTAGCTTTCTATTAGTAGAAAAATTTTTGGAATCGGTTCCGTAGTTCCAGAGATTACCCTGAACATACAAACAAACAAACCTTACCTCTTTATATAATAGTATAGATATGCCACCCCAGTCAAAGCATAACTTATTCTGTCGATCACATCTTCAAAAAATAGTAATATGTAGTTGGTAAAAATATCAATAAAAAAAAATTTTTAAAAATGCATTATTTTAGTTAAAAAATATCCATAAAATAACTATCGAACAGCGCTAATATATTGCCCAAGAGGAAAACTAACGCTAAAAATGATATTTTGAAATTTGATTTTTTCACAAAATATGTATTAATATAAGTACTAAAATAATTTAATAATTTTTAAAACGTACCGCAATAATTTCGAAAGTTTTTCGCCTAAATGCAGAATATTTGTCTTTTGTGAATTAAAACCTTTAAATTTTCTCCATTGCCATTGTAACTCCATCCATTTATAACCAAATTAAGTTCTTATTTCATTGTTGCACCGTTTTATTTAATTTCTTTTGTATATTTTGCAAAACAATTTTTAACCAGCAACGGCAAAGCACAACAAAAAAAAATAAAGTAATTTTCCACAAAAATTAAATGAAGTAAAATTTAATTACCTTAACGTTGATATACAGAAGAAATGCTTTAGAGAGCGCAGTTGGTTTGCCCAAAATACCCAAACTACTTAGCGGCATCAACGTTATTTAGTGAGCATTGCGGACGTCGTGGCTTTCAAAATTTTGTGAAATTAAACTCAATTTAATGTTACGTAAATTAATGAGTCCTTTGAATACTTAATTTACAATGAAATATTGTTTCGTTTTCTTTTTTGTGGAAAAGTAGATAAAGTACTTTGAAATATAATTGAATGAATTGAAAGTAGAATGCAGTGATAGTTTTACATCTGGTATATTTTACTGATGGAAACTGATAGAATTGAAGTATGTAAGAGAGTATAATAGAAAAATTATTTGTATTTGATACCGGCCAAACTAGATTTTAGGATAAACTAGTTTTTCCTAGGCCAAACTAGTTAATTTGAATGCCTAAAAGCATGCAATTTGATCTTAACATAAATGCACTGTGGATAGCGAAGACGGTTTTGCACATTTTATGGACCGAAGGCCGCCGCGAAGCCGGTGTTCGACATATTGGAGGATGTAAGTTCTGAGGCGCGTATTCAATAAAATTGATAAGTTTTATTATGTAACTTCATGCCTGCCTTAGTTTTCACTAGCCGCAGTGCTTTTGCATTAAAATTTTATTGCATATATTTAGGCTTAACGATAACTAGTTTGGCCGGTAACATATATAATCTAAGAGAAACACAGAACAGCGCTTAATCAGTATAAAACTACCTTTATCTCAGTACCCATTTCGATGAAATTTCTTATTCGCATCGTTTTCTATCATTTATCGCCACGAAGCTCAGAATTTTCTGCACATCTTTTGCTCAGAAAGTTCCACGAAAGCGCTGATCGACAAGTTACCTTAGCATCTTTTCCGATTAGATGGCACATCTATCGTCAGGTTTCGTTCATAACCTCAGTTGAGTTAGAAGTATATTTGGGTACCAAATGCAAAGTCTTGAATCAAGATTGTGCGGGCACAAATCTTCAATATCAGAACGTTGTATTGACGCTCTCATTCTTCCCGTATATATTCAGATTTGGAAATAGGTTTTTGTTGTTATGGCTTCAGTTTTTGCTTATGAAGTCCAATAATGGCTACCTGATTGCTTAGCTCTGAAAAGGTTGGCCTGAATATGGAAGGATATTGATTGCGAAGTAGAAATACCGTCAGCATAAGTCAGATTTATTTGATGCTGTGGCTCTCAGTTAATAATTAAAAAAAGAAAACCAAAAAGGACATCAAGCTACCATGACTGGCTCTAGTATTTGATTCGATTCGATTCGATTCGATTGGATTGGTGGTCAGTCTTTGTTATTTTGGAAGATGGGTGCATTTAACCTTGCGCCGATATAATGTTCATAAGTGTGATTGAAACATTCTCTGTTATCAGATATTTTGGTTAGTGCTTCACACTAAGGTTTGGTTGAAAAATAATACGAGTATTACGAGGACGTGGACGAAACATGGATCCATCACTACACAACAGAGACAAAGGAACAGTCAAAACAGTGGACTTCACCGAACGAACATGCTCCGAAGAAAGCGAAGACGGTGCAATCGGCCGGAAATGTTATGACGACAGTATTTTGGAATGAACGCAGTATAATCTACAACGATTACCTTTCCCCAAAAAGAACGATCAATGTTGAATACTATGCAGCCGAATCGGACCGTTTGGAAAGAGAAACGTCCACATTTAACGAGGAGAAAAGTGCTTTTCCATCAAGACAATGCGCACGATCACACATGCCCAGCTCCCATGGCAAATGAAATTGAAGTACGAATTGCTTCCTCATCCAGCATATCCTCCAGATTTGGGCCCCAGCAACTATTTTTTGTTTCAAAACCTGAAGAAATGGCTCGGCGAAAAGAGATTCACCACCAGAGAGGAGCTCGTCACCGAAACAGAGTCCTATTTTGATGACCTTCCGAAAACTTATTTTTCGGATGGGATCAAAAAATTGTAGGAACGTTGGACGAAGTGTATCGAGCTAAAAGGAGACTATATTGTGATATAAAAATTTTTTTTTGCCGCGAATGTCATTCATTGTTTAATTTTTGACTGAATTATCAAAAGGCCTTCGTATGTTAAGGCACTGGTATCAGTATAAATTTTTTGTGTGAGAACAAAAACTCTTTGATACTTTCAAGCTTGTCTTCAAAGCACTGGCTTTTTTCATGCATATTGTTTGATAATTTCATATGATGAATTTTTTTTTTAATTTTTTAAACCTTTTCTTTTATATATCATATTGTGTTTGTTGAAATCGATATAAATTTGATGCAGCCACCTATAAAATTTGACTTTTTTATGGAGGAAATAAAACTACTTCTATTATATTTCAGAAATAAGTAATCGAATGCATCGAACGCGAGATATCAGAACTTTCTCACACATCATGTTTACAGATCTTATAAAGTCATGTTTACAGATCTTTTTAAGTAGAACTTTAAGTACATAAAATTATATTCATTAATGTTGTTTTTGGATAAGCGGCATACAGATTTTAGAAATATATTGAAAACTTGATGTGCATCATAAATTGATGGAATCATTTTGCAAATGCAACTGTTGCTTTGGTTTTTAAATATAACTACTTTTTACAGTATTCAATTTCATGTTTTAATTTTTTTCATTTTTCCCACGCCGTTTTTTTTCTAGTGCATCATATTTTATTTAAGTGTTGAGGACTTTTTTCCACTTTTCGCATGCTCATTAATGAAATTGTTGCTGCTGCCGTTGGTGGTCACACTAATACTCCAGTGTGTTTTTGTCTAAGAAAAACCATTAGACTAACTAAGCAATCAACAGTAGCTACAAATGAATTTTAAGTGTATCTTCTAACAAACTTTTGTAGTACCATTGGAAAAAGCCGCTAATAAAGACTGAACAGTTTTTAGCAAAAAATTTGTTTCAATTTGAGTTTAAGGTTTTAGTTACTTTGTAGTTTCGATATTCTTGAAGTTATCGTCGTGAGCACTAAACCTGTTTTTTTTTTTTTTTTTTTTTTTGAATGATAGCTTGTAACTTCTTATTCAGCTCTTTTTCGCTTACTGGCATTAACCTCTTCTGCATATATTACGAAACAAAAGCTGCAATATGACACTATAGAAAAAACTTTCAGGATTGTGCTATATATTACTAGGAATACGAGAATTACGAAAATTAAAAATGTCGAAAAAAAAAATCATCTGAAAAATTTTTATATTTGAATAGGAAAAATTTCAGAAATATTTTATTTTAATGTAATTTTTTACCATTTTATGGTATGAAAAATTACTAAAGTCTTGTGAAACCTTAAAAGCTGTAAGGTCTCAAGTATAATTGGACACGAGGAAAAGCATCGTTTATTTAGGGCTTATTTTTGTAGCTTAACTCTATAAGGGTTAAGACCACAGTTTTTAATGTAAGCTCCTTTTTTACTACACTTTTCCAAAGTATCTGCTTAAGTTGCTCCATTTAAAATTCACTGATGCTACACTAATGACAGGGTTTCACCTACAAACTGAAAAGAAAACAATTTCATGTCTTTTTTTTTTCTAAGAAAATAAGTTGCATTTTGCTGTTGTTGCTGCAACTTAATTTTCATTTCTTTGTGCGTGAGTGATTGTTTTTTATTTGTATTTGTGCTTGTGCAGGACTTCCCAAGTGAAAAAAAAACTCTAATTGACTTGTTGTTCAACTGTGGCCGAACAACAAAACAGCAACAAAAAAATGCAAAATAAGAAATTTATTGCTGCTTGTTGCAACATCACCTACAGCATCAGCAGCAACAATAAACACAACACAACAAAACAGCTAAAAATAACAAAGAAACAACACTGGTTTCAGTTTTTCTGCTTAGTCTTGCACTTGATGACTTAATCATGAACTGCAGTGAAAAACAAGACCATGACCAAGACCTGGAAGTAGATGCAGACACGATTGAAGAACAGCAAGACAACTTTGTTGAAGACTTGTATTGGGAAAAAGTAACAGATAATAAGGTGACCAAGTATATTTTATTTGTAAGGAGTAGGTCAAAGAGTTTCCATAAGCCTGTTTTTGCGGATTTGTTTTTAAATATTTCGTATAATAAAAGTGAAATAAATTTTAGAGATTTTTTTTTTTTTTTTATTTAAAAACTTTTATACACTTGGTCAACTTTGCATCACTCGCTGCCTTTGTATCAAAATAACCCAAACGTTCTAAAATCAACAATAAAAAAGTACAAACCAAACAACAAAATAAAAACTCAAGGAAAAAATTGCTCATAATTTCACAAGCAACTAATTTTGCAACATTCAGTTTGCAGCATTTTTTCCCCCCCCTTTGCCGGCGAAAGTGTTGCATACACTAACAGCAACAATGGAAAAAAAAAATCAACACAAAATCGTGATCTAGTCTTCCTTCAGCAATTGTGGGTGGTCAGCAATAGCAATTGCTGTAGCAACAAAATTTAAAAAAAAAATCTCTACACTCTTCCTTGAGTGGGTGTTACAAAGAGGTTGTTGGTATGACAACAACATGAAAAACTTCCACCTGTTTCATCATGATTTGGGAATAAAAGGCAAAAGCGTAAGACTTTTAGAAAACTGCAACAACAAGAAAAATTGCATGCCATCATGTAATAAATAACAAAATGTTACTTGCAACAAAATGTTGCAGAAGCAGCAACAAAATAAACAAATTCATTTGTTACCAATGCGCCACAGTCATCGTTGTCTGTTTGTTTACATTGGCTGCAGTACATTGCATACAACACAAATATCCTTTGTACAGGGGGAGTACTGATAAGTACGCCCATTTGGCACTGTGATATTGCCAATGTTGGCTAGTAGGCCTACAACAAGTTGTATATTTTCTTTTATGGAATTTGTATAACACAGAGCTGTAAAAGCCAGTAATCAAGAGAAAAAGTATGTTCGTCAAAAGTATCGAAATTCATATGCATTAACTGAATCAAAACCTAAATTTTAATAATTCAAATATATGTTGAGGAGGTTCAAAAATGATGTAAAAATTAAAAACAGAAGACATTGATAAATTCGAAAAAATTTTAAAAAGTCGTCTATTCCATCCGTTGGGTGGAAAAATATTGCACAAAGTGAAAGCTATTGTAAAAATTTAAAGAATACATTAACATACAGTCTGTCAAGTAATGCAGGGTCATAGGGGTCTCACAGAGACATAATTTACTGCGTATAAACAAAAGCCATGTCATGTTATCACGATGGGCCTAATAAAGTTTATTTGAAACTGAACACAGCTCTGCAGTAGAAGCATATAATACCCACTGTGAAGTGTGGAAAGTTGCATGTGATGGATTCATACGAGTAACATGGGAAGACGTTGGTGAATTGAGAGTTTTTAGCGATATCATGACGAAATAGTTTTACTTAAACACTCTTCAAAACGAATTGAAAAAAAGTGCTCAGAATTTCGGGTTCAGTGACACACAAAAGGCCGCAAAGTTATGATACAAATTTCATCAGGTCAATTATCCTAAGCCGAAATCTGTCTTTTGCAGGACCTAGGTGCTGTATTATTGCAGTAATGTGATAGGCCCAAGGAACCGATATAAAACTCATCGAAAATTATGGGGCCCACTTAAAAGAAAAAGATTCAAAACGAAATCCAACACATAGAAACGTTCTAAAATGAGTTATCAAGGAGGAATGGACAAAAATATACCGGAAGAATATGATTTAAAAACTTAATGCGTTTATTCCAATGAGGACATAAGCCGTGATTAATGTTCGTGGTGGACACATCAAGTATTGAATTTTTTTCTTATAAGCTTATTAATTTCTTTACTTATGTTCCTTGCATTTTGCAAAGAATTATTTGACACCATAAAATTGCTACTGTTTTAATTTTTGTTCCGTAAACTTTTGTTTTTGGTTACATCAAATAATTTTTTTGTTGTTTTCTAATGAAGAATGTATGAAAAAATTGAATAGTAGAAAAATTTTCCAAAAAATATTTATATTTCTCATTTTAACTCAATATGAAAGTGAAAATTGCATTTCACAATTACTTGACAGACTGTATGTTAAAAGAGTCGAAATGTATAGATAAAGTTGAAGAATGTTGAAAGAGTTGAAACATTTTAAGATACTGAGAGACGAATAATACTGAAAAACTTAAAAAATGTTAAAAAAATTTATAAAAGTTCAAAATGTATTCAGAAAAAAGATTTCCTTCCATATATATCACTAATTATAAAAAAGATATCGTCCGTCTTGTAATAATAGTTACCTTCAATGTCTGTTTAGTGATTAAATTTACAAAGAAATTAAATTTTTTTTCGAGCAGTAAAATTCAGTTTTCTCTTTCAAAAAATTTAAATTATAGTATTAACTACTGGTCACTAAAAAATAAGACAATTGACACTTTATTTCTTCTGACACTTTATTTATATAAAAACTCAGCTGATTGATTGATTGTTTTTTTTTTTTGTCTAAGCAAAGGCTTTTTTTTTTGAAACTGAAAATTAGATGCAGCGTTCAGAAATTGAATGAGTAACGAAAATATTAAAGCACTATGAAACGCATCATTTGCCTCAGCGTTAAGTCAACACTGAAGTATTCTACTTTACAGCTCTGTTATATCAGTTATCTGTGGTCTTGTTGAATATGTTAAATTTGCCAAAACTAAAATGAATAACCGAAAATAAAATTGAGAAAGCACTTAAGGTTAAGTGTGGTTGTCATGTGTAAGCACTAAGAGTTAACCTATAGACGTGAACTCATAATACATAGCAAATAGACTGACAAAAAATTTACTTCGAGTATTAATATTGAATGTTAATGAAAACTAGAGATATATATTTTTTTTTGTCAATTATGAATTTTAATAATTTTTTACAAAATCATCATAGCAAAAAGTTAATGAAAAACCAAATAAAGCGTAGGTATAAATCCAAAAAAAAATGGAAATTTCGCTTTGGAACCAAGATATATTAAATTTTTACGGGCTTTTGGTTCTAGACATAACACTTTACGTAAATCTTAAGTTAAGAGTCATTACTTTCAGTTATGTTTTTAACCATTTTTTATGGAAAAAAATTGAAAATAAAAAAGTCAAAATTAAAATCTTTTCTGCCTAAGAACAAGTAGACTTGAATTTGATCAGGGTTATAAGCAGGTTTTTCTGCTTCGGTAAGAGAATAATTATCGACTTTATGAAACCTTTAACCTCAAAAATAACAGTAAGAACTTATTAAAATCGCACTTAATTGTACGCAACTGTTATTTTACTATAATTTTCATATTTATTCAATAAATTCACAACTCATGCCAAATCGAGCTGAATTTATTTATTTTATTTTTTTTTTGTTTTTAAAACTCACACATGTATTTGCGTCTACAAATACAACAGATTAAACAAATGAAAAATACACAAAAAAAATCTCACCCGAATGTAAACTTAATTTATTTGTTGAATAAACAACAATCGCATTTAAATTATTTTATGCAAATCGAATTTAATTAAGTGCACGCACGCTAGATGGCGCCATGCATGTTGCAAAATATTTACATTAAATCAGCCATAGCATAAATTGAGTCGTGCAAGTGTTAATGTAAACTCATGGAAAATAGATGCGCGCACACAATACACCACGCAATTTTACTTAAATTCATTTATTCATTCATTCGTTCAATCGTTGAGTTTATTTGATTGTCAGTTGCAATTTTAATTACAGGCTACTTTTTAATTTCCTATTTGGTGCAGCCTAAAAGTATGCTTTAATTTAGCAATCCATTGTGAAGTGGAACTGTCCGTTGCTGTTGGTATTTTGTGTGCATTTAAATTGAACAAAACCTATTGCATATTTTCTGGCATCAATATGTTGTGCTGGCATTGAAAACGGAAGTGTTACCGTTTTTATTAAATTATTTAAACTACGCAAATTAAAAATTGTAAATTAATATGTGTTATGAAAATAAGTAGGCAACGTGATGGTTTATTTATATTTATTTTTATGAAATATATCCGTAGTTTCCGATTTTTATTTTTCGCACAAGAAAAGCGAAAAGCACAAGAAAATTTACACCACTCGTTGAAGAAAGTTGGAAAATTGATTTTGCTCTGGCACTTGTTTTCGGTTCGAATTTTTGATACTATTCGATGCTTTTTGACTTGTAAACATTTTCTAGACACTATTTTTTAACAATATTCTATTTATTTATATATTTTGATATACTTCGATGATTTTCGGCAAGGTTTAATATGAAAAACATTCTATACTAGAGTGAATTTATTAAAATGTGACATGATACATGAGTGTTACATTCTGGACTCTCGTAATTTATTGACTATGACGACACTTATTGAATTTCTCAAATTTAACAGCGATTTTCGAATTTTTTCGAGTTATTGAAATATTTTAATATCTTTAAAATTTATTAATCTGTTTTTGAACTTTCAACATTTTTGGACGATTCTGCCGCAATAAGGAATAACAGCTTAAGTCGGTCTGTAATAACAAAACAAAGCAACATAAGTTCTGTATATGAGCATGTGACTTACTTTGTTTTGCGTTGTCATCACAGATCGACTTAAGCTGATATTCCTTATTGCCACAGAATTATTAGTAAATATTTCTCTCCTTTTTCAATACCTGCAACTTGCTCTATATTCCATTTACTTTTGCTTATAATGACTTTTTTCCAGTGGTGTCGTTTCACCGAAAGCTTGGAGGGGGGGGGGGGCAAGAGTTTAAATAACATATCGAATCGAAGATATTTTGAATTGAATCGATGTAATTAATAACAATGTCAGATCCTTGCCCCCTAGGCCTACCCGATTGACGCCACTGCTTTTTTCGAAATTTTTCGGGACTCCTTGACACTGTTTAACTTCAACTACTTTCGACTATACGATAAAGTTTCAGAATATTTAGAATTTTTGAAGGTTTTCATGAAACTAGGGGCTTGGAGGCATCACTAATGATGTGCCAAAAGCATTTAAGGCTCTTGATTACCGCAACAAGAAAATATTCGAAAAAAAAGTGATACAATTAATACCTGAGGGTCAGGGACAACCCTAATGGACTTCCCACATCGATTGATACAGTAAAAACACTACAAAAAAATCGATCAAAACAGTCTCAAGCGAATTTAGTTTCCACAGTAGCCCATCGAGATAAAAATTTAAAAAAAATGGTTTATCTTAACAAAAGCCAGATGTGGATAATAGTTCGAAGTTTGATGAGCAAATGTTGATAGATTTAAGCGAGATTATTGAACCTTGTATGCCCAAGTTAACTCTAAAAATTCAGCTTCAGATTTGCCTCCAGTAATGAACATTTTTTCACTAATAAAGTCATATCCTGAAATCGAGACACTAAGTTCAAATTTGCTACTGCTCGTGCTATAAACATACAGCCTCTCTCTTTGGAAAAATTTACACGAAACCTATTGAAATCCTGAAGTAAAACAACCAGATATTTTTAATTTGTAACATGTTTTTGAACTATTTTTTATTATTCGTACTCGTAGATGTTGGAAAAATCAACAGAATCTTAAACTAATCGTTTCAATCGTCCCTTTTAATCTTACACACGACGTCTATATACGACACGTTTGACAGTCTTGTAACGGTAGCCATCATCAGCTAGGACACCGGAATCTTGAGCAACAGCTACAGGTGCTTCATAGGCAACTGGAGCTTCAACTGCTACAGGAACTTCAAGTGGTTCAGCAACTGCAACTGATACTGATTGTGGTGGCAAATAATCGTAAGCTGGAACTTCATTTACATCACGACGGTGACGGTAGCGGATGCGTCTGACGGTCTTATAGCGATAACCATCATTAGCTAATACTGCTGAATCTTGAGCATAAGCGATTGGAGCTTCAATTTCAACTGGAGCTTCAATAGCAACTGGAGCTTCCTCTACTGGAGGCAAGTACTCATTTGAGGGAAGTTCGTTAACATCACGACGGCGACGATAACGAATGCGTTTCACTGTCTTGTAACGGTAGCCGTCATTAGCGAGAACAGCAGAATCTTGAGCAAAAGCAACTGGGGCTTCAATTTCAACTGGAGCTTCAATAGCAACTGGAGCTTCTTCTACAGGTGGCAAGTACTCGTTTGAAGGAAGTTCGTTAACATCACGACGGCGACGATAACGGATGCGTTTAACGGTCTTGTAACGATAACCATCATTGGCAAGAACAGCAGAATCTTGAGCATATGCGATTGGGGCTTCAATTTCAACTGGAGCTTCAACAGCAACTGGAGCTTCTTCTACTGGTGGCAAGTATTCATTTGAGGGAAGTTCGTTTACATCACGACGGCGACGATAACGAATGCGTTTCACTGTCTTGTAACGATAACCGTCATTGGCGAGAACAGCAGAATCTTGAGCAAAAGCAACTGGGGCTTCGACTTCAACTGGGGCTTCAATAGCAACTGGAGCTTCTTCTACTGGTGGCAAGTATTCATTTGAGGGAAGTTCGTTAACATCACGACGGCGACGATAACGGATACGTTTCACTGTCTTGTAACGGTAGCCGTCATTAGCGAGAACAGCAGAATCTTGAGCAAAAGCAACTGGGGCTTCGATTTCAACTGGAGCTTCAATAGCAACTTCTTCTGCTGGAGGCAAGTACTCGTTTGAAGGAAGTTCGTTAACATCACGACGGCGACGATAACGGATGCGTTTCACTGTCTTGTAACGATAACCATCATTGGCAAGAACAGCAGAATCTTGAGCATAAGCGATTGGGGCTTCAATTTCAACTGGAGCTTCAATAGCAACTGGAGCTTCTTCTACAGGTGGCAGATATTCATTTGAGGGAAGTTCGTTAACATCACGACGGCGACGATAACGGATGCGTTTCACTGTCTTGTAACGATAACCATCATTGGCAAGGACAGCAGAATCTTGAGCAAAAGCAACTGGGGCTTCAATTTCAACTGGAGCTTCAATAGCAACTTCTTCTGCTGGTGGCAAGTATTCATTTGAGGGAAGTTCGTTTACATCACGACGGCGACGATAACGAATGCGTTTCACGGTCTTGTAACGATAGCCATCATTGGCAAGGACAGCAGAATCTTGAGCAAAAGCAACTGGGGCTTCAATTTCAACTGGAGCTTCAATAGCAACTGGAGCTTCTTCTACTGGTGGCAAGTATTCGTTTGAAGGAAGTTCGTTAACATCACGACGATGACGATAACGAATGCGCTTCACTGTCTTGTAACGGTAGCCATCATCAGCGAGTACAGCAGACTCTTCAACGGCGGCAACTGGTGCTGGAGCAGGTACTGGAATATCTGCAACTAGAGCTTCTTGTGCTGGAGGTAAGTATTCATTTGTTGGCAATTCATTAACATCACGCTTATGACGAAGGCGGTAACGTTTCACGGTCTTGTAACGATATCCGTCATCAGCCAAGGGACTGCTCTCAGAAAGTGACTGCAAATCAAATGAGTTTACTGGTGCAGCATCCTCCAAAGGTGGCAGGTATTCATTAGAAGGTAAAGCGGCATAAGCCGTGGCAAGAAACGCCAAAGCGACGAGTACGAATTTCTGTAAATAAGTTGATAAAAAGTAATTTTTAGTTTAATCCTTGTAGTTCAGCGTGCGCACAATTTATTGCTAAAGTAATCCAATTTTATGAGTGTGTAGAATATCTCTTACCATATCTATGGTTGTTCACCTTCTTCAAATGGGAAACGATTGATGAACTAAAACGTAAAGCATTGCGTATTTATACAAAATCTTCTCAGTTAATCTAAGGCGGCTAGAAATTAGAATTTTTAATGTGCGATCGCCAAAATATTATAATACGCGATATTAGCCCGTAGTAACTTTTCACACGCATCAAAAAATGAAAAAAAAAACAGTTGGTAGCTTGATGTTCGGCTCTTCTCTTATCTGATCATCGATGTTTCGTTTTTTTTTTTTTTGTGTTTTATGTTCTTTGCATTTAGTGGTTTTAGTCTCAAGTTGATAAAGCCAAAATGTCTTTGAACCGAATAGCTTAAAACATCGATTGTGCCAGCGATCAATCCAGTTGCTTAGAGAGAAACACAAGAAATTAAATTTGATGCCCTTACTTAACTATTGAAGTGGTAACAAAAATAGAAATTAGCAAAGCATTTGCAAAGTTCTAACGAAAAAGCCAACTCTCATTTTAAATGTAGGAAACAACCACTGAGTTGGCTCTATCTTGATCTCATAAGATTTCAACCAGTGTATGATGATTTGATACACATGAGTAGTAATTAAGTATCCACTTACAAATCAACAATTTAGCTGTTGAAGAATGAAGAGCACTGGCTGTTTATTGCTGTATGCTGTAGGTAGGTTGTTGATAGGTGGCATCAATGCTATATCTACATAAGTGAATCAATTTAACAATAGTTTATAAATTGTTATTTTAATTTTCGATTGGCTTCTCCGGCAATTCTATTTATAATTTATGATGTTATTAGATTCGTTTATTATTTTGCTCATAATAATAATCATTATCATCACCTCTTTAAAGAGGTGCTTTGTCTAATTCATTTTTTTCATCTTGAGTTTGGAAGTTGTGTTCCGCAATTTTAATGGGCTTGAATTTGCTTATTTGTTAATTTATTTGTTAATGTAAATGCTGTATATAGTCACGCAAATTGTTGATGGTATTCAACTTGACTGGGCAAAAAACGTCATTTCGGTATCTTCATCAAATTCGTTCACTTTTGAAAATTGCTTTGATTTGATGCTCTGTATAGTATGATGCTACAGTGAATAAAAGAAACACGTGCTTTGTTGCTATGAAACCAGTTTCGCTTAAGATGTGATATATAAACACTTTTTATGAACCTTAAAGTATAATGTCGGTAAGCTACATTAAAAGGTTCATAGCATTTTACTGAAAATATTTGCTGTGATGTTTTTCAAACTATTAGCAATAATATTTTTTTGTTATTAAACATATTTACTTATTTGGAAGATTAAACGGACTAAATTACGTGTGTTTTTCGACAATTTTAATGTTTTTTTTTTATTTTTAAATTAAAAAATTTAGCTGTTTTTCGAGATAAAATTTACTTTTCTCTCAATTAAAAAAAAAAAAGTAACATTCGTATCAAACAAAGAACCGAGACATGTAGATTTTACATAAGAAATGTGGTATTTGTAAAAAATTTCATATTTAAATTGAAAACTAGATTAAGAAACTGATTTAATTAAAACTTGCATGACTTTGCAAATATTAAATTAAATAATAAAATTACCTCCACTGTAGCGCTCCCGCGAAGTTTTTTTTCGTTCGAAACAGATGTTGCTGTCGCAGCGCAACAGTGCACTGCTCCTTGCAAGGCGCATTCCCAATTTTTTCTCTCGTTAAATTAAAAACACTTTTTTCTGTTTATCTCTTTGTTGTATTTTCTTTTTGTATTTTATTATAATATTCACTTTTACTTATTTTCACTTTCACTTATTAAGAATTTCACAATTTTGCACTTTTATTTAATTTGAAGTTTCACAATTGAAGCATCATCACGCCATTGACAGTTTCGGTTTTTGAGAAAAGACTATTCGGCTTGAAAGCCGAAGATATTACGATAATGATCGTTTTGATTAACGATTTGGCACAACTGAGTCAGTGTTATCGTTGTCAAAAAATGTTAAGTACATTTTCAAGTTTTTGGGAAGTTTTATTTTGCGCAAATGGGTAGTACTTTAGCGTACATCAAGCGTATTTTAAGGGACCTGCATAAAGCAGCGCTGTCCGCATTTTGCTAAGGACCAGCAAGTAACTTTTTTAAATGCTTACTTTGAAATCGCTCGTTCTCGATTACTACTGCACCGATTTTAACAAATGAGGTATCATTCGCATTCTATAGACCTTAGTTGAAAAGTAAAAATTTTAAATCTTTTCTGTACGAGGCGTTATAATGAGAAAACTGTTTTTTTCTCACGTAGTTTGAATATAAATGAAAATTTAATGAAGCAAAAAAAGCAAAGAATTATGTTTAAGGTTTCAATTTTTAAAAAACATTTACTAACTGATTCTTTTATTCAAAATAAGCTTTACAAATTTGCTCCTCGAAAGTAGACAAAAAACCTAATTATTTAGGTATTTTACCTCAAATATTTTAGAATTCTGATGTGATGGGTCGATTTTGAGACCAAATTCAGATTCACTGTAAAAAATTACTTTAGAAAATGATCCTTGAAAAATGTATTACGCGAATTTACCTCATTTAAGCTTAAATTTTGGCCTGTTTTCAAGTGTTTTTCATTTTTCTATTACTCTGGTCATCTTATAAAAAAAAATAATGGAACATCGGAATTAGCCAGAATCTCTTCGTCTGTTTTTGGAATACAATGCACAAGAATATAAGACCAAGAAAATAAATGTATTCTTCGAGTTTACCTCCCTTAAGTTCAAATTTGTGCTGTTTTCTGGTAGTTTTTCGATGCTTCCAAGGTACACAACCACTGTATAGCAAAACCACCATCACCATCATGTTCAGCAGACATATGAATCAATACCGACAGGATGTACATCATGCGGTATCGTATTTTGGGAAGCGTTATAATCACTCGCAAATAAAAAGAATGAATTTAATTCATAAATCGCACTCAAGCGATCCTAAAAATATCAATATTTTTTTTAATGAAATTTTCAGTGCTTAATTTTTTTACATAACACTAACTACTTTTCATATAAGCAACATAGAAATCGAAAAATCATTTTTTTGTCACCCTAATCTACATCTGTTTGTATATGGAAAATGTTGAAGAAGTCGAAAAAAGTTAGAATTTCGAGAAAATATGGAAAATAATGAAAAAGTTTGAAAGAGATTAAAAATGACGAAACATTTTAAAAAAAATAGTCGAAATGTCATGCCCACTTTTCCAATTCTACCCACTTTTGGTTCAGTGAATTATATTCATAATGAAATGTATCATTTCTAAGACTTTTATGAAAATCGCAGGTGGGGTTTTCGAATAATATTGAATCAAATTTCACACTTTTTCAATTTCGCACAATTCAATATATTTATGATTTGAATCCGTTTACCAAATTTCATTACAACATCTTTCAAGAGTTGGGAGAAATAAGCTAAGTATAGGCTCAAAATACAGTTTCAGAAAAATAAAGAATTTTTGAAAAATAATAGGCTAAAAATTTTGAAAAATGTTTCTGTCTCGAAAATTATCACTATTTAAAAATTTTAAAGGAGCAATATTGTTTAATATCATTCTTCTCATCATTATTCAATAATCTTCCCAAAACTTTCAGAGTATCAATACAAGAACTAACGATTTTTTAGTTTATTTCGTTGGAGCTAAGTGCTTTGAATTCCATCAGAAAAAAATATAGAAAGGCGCTGTCCTAAATATTGCATTTGTAATGTATACATATCAGTGGTGTTTTTGGCATAAAGTTTAGCTAAAACTACGCTCGGCCTATTATTTTTATCAATATCACAAGAAAATAAATCGCTTATAAAAAACTAATTTGTAAACTTCATAAAATGTAAGACAAACAAACATTTTTTTTGCATTTTCTAAGGCAGATTATTTATGAAGCGATTTTTAATTAGTCTTTTCTGAACTTATCAACAGTTCATTAAACTTTTGACTGCCTGAATTTTAATAATTTAGCATAGATTAAGCAAATTACTTTTTGTAAAATTATAGATTCGCATTTCGTTACCGATTTGCATAAAACAGTCGTTAATCGATGTTTAAACAACACTGTGATGTATAAATTCATTTAAGGGCACGCGCTGTTAAAATATTCATTAATAAATCCATAAATTTGTTTTACATTCGAATTTTATTACTTAAAGTTATAGAGTTTTGTACAATTGAATGAAGTTGGACATCATTGACAAGTAGCATCAAGACATCATCACAATTAGCTATGGAATAAATATAATTTAGTGACGGCGTGTTCTGAATTTCCTTACAGTCTTGTAACGATAACCATCATCAGCTAAGACAGTCTGTTGCTCTTCAACAGCTGGAGCCAAGTACTCTACGGAAGGTGCAGAAGCTTCTTCGGTTGGTGGCAAATATTGTGCGCTGGGTAATTCATTGACATCACGACGGTTGCGATTGCGGAAACGACGTACAGTCTTGTAACGATAACCATCATCAGCTAAGACAGTTTGTTGCTCTTCAACAGCTGGAGCCAAGTACTCTACGGAAGGTGCAGAAGCTTCTTCGGTTGGTGGCAAATATTGTGCGCTGGGTAATTCATTGACATCACGACGGTTGCGATTGCGGAAACGACGTACTGTCTTGTAACGATAACCATCATCAGCTAAGACAGTTTGCTGCTCTTCGACGGCTGGAGCCAAGTACTCTACGGAAGGTGCAGACGCTTCTTCAGTTGGTGGCAAATATTGTGCGCTGGGTAATTCGTTGACATCACGACGGTTGCGATTGCGGAAACGTCGTACCGTCTTGTAACGATAACCATCATCAGCTAAGACAGTCTGTTGCTCTTCAACAGCTGGAGCCAAGTACTCTACGGATGGTGCAGAAGCTTCTTCAGTTGGTGGCAAATATTGTGCGCTGGGTAATTCGTTAACATCACGACGGTTGCGATTGCGGAAACGACGTACAGTCTTGTAACGATAACCATCATCAGCTAAGACAGTTTGCTGCTCTTCAACAGCTGGAGCCAAGTACTCTACGGATGGTGCTGAAGCTTCTTCGGTTGGTGGCAAATATTGTGCGCTGGGTAATTCGTTGACATCACGACGGTTACGATTGCGGAAACGTCGTACCGTCTTGTAACGATATCCATCATCAGCTAAGACAGTTTGTTGTTCTTCGACGGCTGGAGCCAAGTACTCTACGGAAGGTGCAGAAGCTTCTTCAGTTGGTGGCAAATATTGTGCGCTGGGTAATTCGTTGACATCACGACGGTTGCGATTACGGAAACGACGTACCGTCTTGTAACGATATCCATCATCAGCTAAGACAGTTTGTTGCTCTTCGACGGCTGGAGTCAAGTACTCTACGGAAGGTGCAGAAGCTTCTTCGGTTGGTGGCAAGTACTGTGCGCTGGGTAATTCGTTGACATCACGACGGTTACGATTGCGGAAGCGACGTACAGTCTTGTAACGATAACCATCATTACCTACCTGTGTCTGCTCTTCAAAAGCTGGCGCCAAATACTCATTGTTGGGAGCAGCAACTCCGATATCCTGATTGGGCGGCAAATATTCAGCACTTGGTGATTGGTTTGCAAAAGCTACTGCCAAAAAGGCTAATCCAATAATGTAGCGGTTCTGAAAGAAGGACGAAAAACTGATAATTTGTATTCACCTTAAGTTTTTCACTTTAATTACCATTTTTTGTTTAGTTTGCAATGCTTGATTGAATGAATTCAAGCGATCGAATGATGTTAATGTTGTGATATTCAAAGATATTTATATGAATTCTTAATATGATCAAGCTAATACCAAATTTTTTCATGGTCAAACATTATCGGCAACATGATCATTATCATGCAATAAAGAAGCGTTAGGGTATTGTGTATTGTTCAATAACTTGTGTAGGTCGCTAGCAATGTTATAGCTAATCGGAGTATGTACGTATATTGTTTTAAGCAAAGAATGATGTTACTTGAAAGTACAGTCAAAATTAATTAAATCATGACTAATATTTTGCTGTGCGCAACAAATTACGTCATAATAATTTTGGGATTCTTATTTTGATTTTGCTGTGTTTCATAAAAGTAACCATCCATCGGTCGTTCGTAGGGAACTCTGACCTGCAAGTTTTTGTACAAATTTTTTTTTTAGTTAATTTATTTTAATTTTAATTAAAATGTATATAAATGTTTTTGTTGCACTTGCACAATATGTTTTGAGATTTTCGATGCTTTCCAACTTTAAAATATTTCTGATTTACAATGTTGGCAAAATTTGCATTATTTATCAAAACCGGAACTACTCACAGTTTTCTTTGAGATGTATCGGAGTAGAAGATAATTTATAATTATTTTACTGAGCTAACTGTTCAGTACAGTGTCTGTCAACACCAAAAAAATTACAAAAAACAAAAATTAATACAACAAAAATTTAGCTTAAATTAGCTTTGTCTTACTTGTTTCATCCATTGCTTAATGGTATCATCAGTGACCTTTAAGCCGATTAGTAAGAATTTTAAAGCCTAAAAAAGCAACAATTCTTTTTTCTCTTGAAGTCGTTGTTTGTTTTTGTAACTCGTTGTTATTACACTTTTCCTGCAAGCGCTTCGTTTAAGCATTCTTGCGCTTTGAGCTCAATAGTAATAGAGTTTAGCTACTACAGCAATTAGCTTTCTTAGCCATTATCCTTCTTAGATTTATCTTCTTATTAAAGGTGCCATGTTTTCTTGTCAAAATGTGCCAACTTTTAGTTTGGTTCTAGTGTGAACAATTCCATATATTTGTATGGAACTCGATCGCACTTTCTCCACGAACTCGTTTTGTATATCGTTTCAAATTCGCCGCATTTTATTTAATTTTTAGCAACAATATGCGATGAAACTTGTGATGAAAATGACATATGTGGTTAATAGTGTTGCCAATCGATGAAGATGACAGATGCGCTCAATAGTGATGCCAAATTTAATCAATTAAATAGCATTTCTACTTTTCTTCTATTATGAGTTCGTAAGGCTGATTTAATACCAAATTTTTAAATCATTCTACTATATTTTGTGCACAAAAAAGACGCGCATTTAGTGCAGTGTTTCATATATTTATTATTTTCTTAATATACAATTTAGCGGCAGTACATGATGCATTGCGAATGCAGTACCTCCAAATGGATTATACCTTTAATTTATTTACGGCTTCGGATTACTTTCTACTCAAGTAAAGTGGAGCAGGAGAAAGGTTAAAAAGCCATTCATTTCTTTTAAGATACAATATGATCAATCTCCAGCGGCAACTCGAATAAGTACTCTGATTTTTCATGTATATAATCCTATATCCTTTGTGATTTATGTTTCACAAATGAAATTGTTACTGTGATATTTTGTTTATTTGCTTGCTGGCTGCCTGCTTTGTATATTGAGCTGTAGGCAGTCTGCTTGCTTTGTATATGGAGAAGTAAGGGTCTTGCCTGTTGGCTGCATGCTTTGAATGTGGAAAAGTAGGCGACTCGATTAACTATACAGGCACATAGCAAGCGATGTTTTAAGGAAATCTGCCTTTCGTTTGTTACACATTGTATATAGGGATGTAGGCAAGTTGCCTACGAAGCGGTCATCCCTGTGTAAAAAAAATTTACAGTTGTGGCTGGAGTTGTGAGCATTACTACCTACAATGAGTATAACTATTCATCGATGTTGTTTATAACATATTTACCACTGGGTTGACTTAAAAATATTTATTCATCTGTATCTGGCCCTCTCACCATTTGCCAATTTTAAAATAAGTGTGGTTGCAATATGCGACATTAGTTTCTTTTCATTTATCGCAGTTTTAGTGTTTTGTAATAGTTTTTCGATATCTTTCATTGCTTGATTCAAAATTTTCTTATCATCGGGATTGTCAATATACTCGTATTCGTTTTTCCTTCGTTCAGTAATTCAAAAACTATGTAGATTGGGAATTCAATATCAGTCACTACACTTCAAGCATATATGAAATAGTGCATTTAAGAAGTTACAAATGAGCCTTACATATTTCTGTTATTATCAAATTCAATATGACTTTCTCCAGAGAGACACACCACCAAATTTGGTGAAGACTCTCACAATCTAAGAGCTTGTTGCTCATAACAAAACCAACAAATACTTTTCAAAAAACACAACAAATTACCTCACGTATAGAACAAAAACATAAAACAAACAAATAACTGAGATGTCCAAAGTGTAATAACCAAAACGTCATCATTAAATGATTCACCACCAGCGGTAAATCGTCAGATTTCAATTCGAGTGGGTCAATGTCAATGACAGCGAACAAGTTATGACACCGCGTACGAAGTAGTGGATTGACAAGTTTTGACAACCGACACCCGATACACGTGACGGAAGACAACAACTCAATCAGTTAAATAACTCATTTGTCTCACTGAATGTATTAAGCCCATCTTCGGCAACCTGAATGCCGGTAATATGTTAATCTAATCATAAATTAAGCGATTTTAGCAATTTTATTAATTTTGTTTTTTATTGAGCTGATTGGAATCATAAATTCGTTTACTTAATCTACTTGTACTGTACTTTTTAGTGACGATAACGGTAACGGTAACGCTTAACAGTCTTGTAACGATAACCATCACTGGACAATGAATGGGCTGGCTCTGAGGCAGCAACTTCATATGAAGCTTCAGCAGCTGGTGCAGAATAGGCAGGAGCTGGTGCAGAATAGACAGGAGCTGGTGCACTTTCAACTTCGTAATGAACTTCTTCTGGTGCAGAGTATACTGGGGCTGCTACTGAGGCAGCACCGGCATGTGGGGGCAAGTAATCGTTGGCGGGAGTATTACGACGACGACGAATGCGATAACGCTTAACGGTCTTATAACGATAGCCATCACTGGACAATGAATGAGCTGGTTCTGAGGCAGCAACTTCATAAGAAGCTTCAGCAGCTGGAGCAGAAAAGACAGGAGCCGGTGCAGAATAGGCAGGAGCTGGTGCAGAATAGACAGGAGCTGGTGCACTTTCAACTTCGTAATGAACTTCTTCAGGTGCAGAGTATACTGGGGCTGCTACTGAGGCAGCACCGGCATGTGGGGGCAAGTAATCGTTGGCGGGAGTATTACGACGACGACGAATACGGTAACGCTTAACGGTCTTGTAACGATAACCATCACTGGACAATGAATGTGCTGGTTCTGAGGCAGCAACTTCATAGGAAGCTTCAGCAGCTGGAGCAGAAAAGACAGGAGCCGGTGCAGAATAGGCAGGAGCTGGTGCACTTTCAACTTCATAATGAACTTCTTCTGGTGCAGAGTATACTGGGGCTGCTACTGAGGCAGCACCGGCATGTGGGGGCAAGTAATCGTTGGCGGGAGTATTACGACGACGACGAATACGGTAACGCTTAACGGTCTTGTAACGATAACCATCACTAGACAATGAATGAGCTGGCTCTGAGGCAGCAACTTCATAGGAAGCTTCAGCAGCTGGTGCAGAAAATACAGGAGCCGGTGCAGAATAGGCAGGAGCTGGTGCACTTTCAACTTCATTATGAACTTCTTCAGGTGCAGAGTATACTGGGGCTGCTACTGAGGCAGCACCGGCATGTGGGGGCAAGTAATCGTTGGCGGGAGTATTACGACGACGACGAATACGGTAACGCTTAACGGTCTTGTAACGATAACCATCACTAGACAATGAATGAGCTGGCTCTGAGGCAGCAACTTCATAAGAAGCGTCAGCAGCTGGTGCAGAAAATACAGGAGCCGGTGCAGAATAGGCAGGAGCTGGTGCACTTTCAACTTCATTATGAACTTCTTCAGGTGCAGAGTATACTGGGGCTGCTACTGAGGCAGCACCGGCATGTGGGGGCAAGTAATCGTTGGCGGGAGTATTACGACGACGACGAATACGGTAACGCTTAACGGTCTTGTAACGATAACCATCACTGGACAATGAATGAGCTGGTTCTGAGGCAGCAACTTCATAAGAAGCTTCAGCAGCTGGAGCAGAAAAGACAGGAGCCGGTGCAGAATAGGAAGGAGCTGGTGCACTTTCAACTTCGTAATGAACTTCCTGTGGTGCAGAGTAAGCTGGAGCTGCTACTGAGGCAGCACCGGCATGTGGTGGCAAGTAATCGTTGGAAAGTTCGTTTACATCACGGCGGTGACGCACACGGAAACGTTTTACGGTCTTATACCTGTACCCATCATCAGCCAAAGTATGGGCTGGTTCGTTCTCCAAAACGTTTTCATCAACAGCAGAAGCAGCACTTTCATAACTTGGTGGCAAGTATTCGCTTGACAGCCCATTAGCAGCAGCTGCGGCTATAAATATCAGCCCAATAAAAAAGACTCTCTGCAAATAAATGGAAATGGCAGAATAATATTATTGATTTTTAAAAGACAATTTCTTGAGACCTGAAATTTATGTTAGTTTTGCTTAAGCAAATTGTTAATTTCATAAGTTAAACTCTTAATAATGCTGATAAGATGCTTAAAGCAATCGCCAAAGCAAATCGTTTAAGCAATGCGATTATTCTTCAGCTGCATTTATTTATATTGCTTGCTTTGATCTAACAGCAAATGCGATGCTGGCGCAGCATTTCAGGCACGACTTTTTTCTCATTTTGGATTGTAGTTTGATTGCTCCTTCATAGTTGCAAATATTTTGAGAACAGTTGAGTTTTGGCAATGCAAAATATACTATACCATACATACTGTGCTGTATTTTCTGTTACTTTGCAAAAGTCCTCAGTTTTCCATTACTTCAAGGAATTCTTAAATATCAACTATTTGCTTTTGTTTTCTAAGGATTTTCGTTACCTTTTACTTTGAAAAGATAAGAATTACTCTTACTTTTGTGCAACTTTCGAAATTCTGGTTCGAAATTGAGGTTTCTTCCATAATTTGTATCCGGTTTTCGAGATATTTTAACCTTGAAGTGTGAATTTCACAGTTTTATGATTTATACGTCCGCAGCATTTTTTTTTTTTTTTTTTTGTGAAACCATTAAGGAGGCTTGAAAGAACTAATCTTTCTTTGAAACCCTTGAACTGAGTCGATATTATTTTTCTTTAAAATTAAAATGTATTTCACATTTTCCAGTTCTCTCATTTCATTGAAACTTATAGTATATTTTCAAGAGAAAGAGTAGTTTTTTGGACCTCGTTTATAACTTTATAAAAAAAATATTACTTTTGTACGCCAAAAATTTCTTCGAATGCCTGTACGAAATGATAAAACTTTCTTAAAAGGACAATTCAGATATGTATGTAGGCTAACTTGCATTATGTTCCGAAAATTTTGAGAAAACGCAAAAATTTTACGTTAAGTAAAAGTTTTTCAAGTTTTTTTGCAAAAAATTTAATGAAATCAGGAAACCTTGTTATAAACTTTTTCGAAAACTGAGTTAAGTCACAAAAATATAATGGACAAAACAAAATAAATATATATATCTAATATAATCTGAAGGACATTTTGGATGCAATTTTCACGAAAATCGCATGAAATCGTGAAATTTTCAAAATATATCAAAGATAACACTATTCAGTAATCTAAAGAAACTGAAAACGTGCATCAAGTTACCAAGACTTAAACAAAAAAGTCACTTATAAATATTCTTAGAGAACTTATGTTGAAATTTTTTCAAAAACTTGTATGAAATAATGAAAATATTGAGAAAAGAACTTTGGAAAGTTCGAAAATATGATAGAAGCTAAAGTTTCACTTGATTTAAGCTTAAAATTTGTTCGAAAATCTGCTTTAATTAGCGAAAGCTTGAAAAAAAAGCAAATAGTTCACTTGCAAAGGATCTGATGGACATGTAACTGGAACTTTGTCCAAAAGTTTAATTTAAGGAAACATCTTGCATATTTTTTTTTCTTCGCAATTTGGCAACACGTTATTGTTAAAATTTTTACTGCATACAACATTTTTCTCGGCAAGGTTTTCCATACACTAGCTTATCGTGAAGCAACAAACGTTTCAATGTTGAAATACTGTCTATTTAAGCTCAATTATTATGAAGGATATGAAGGATTTTCTGATTTTTTTTTTTTTTTTACACAAATTTTTTGAATATCCTTTACTCTTGAAAACAACACAATTTTCACTTTATATGATCACAATGTTCGATATAGATGCCTTGAAGCTTAGGTTCCATACACTTTGGCATATTATCCTTTTTAATTTCGTATTAGATCTTATTATTCTTAAACACTATGTTAATCCTTGTTCAATTTTGATATGTTTTAGCCACCAGTTAACGTTCTTACCATTTTTAGTTTGCTAACTCAAGTTTTTGAGAAAAACAAATGATGTCGTTTGTAGAAAAGAATCTGCATTTATACTCATAGTTTCGGGCACAAAATCAATGCATGCACATTATGTCAGCCTGTTTAGCAGGTTTAGTATTAAAACTTTTTTATGCATTTTTTATTCTTAATTTATTAATTGTGTTCTTTTTCAATTTCTATTTTTTAACATTTAAATTAGTTTTTTTTTTTTTCAATACATATTCGAAGAAGCTTTGTTCATTAATCTTTGTAATTAAAAACTTAGATTTATGCAATTTGACAAGCGCACACTTATGCAATATTTCGACTGTTTCTATAGTTGCCATTTTGTCTGTCTAGAAAACGCGATATACACACTTTTTCTCCAAAATGTTATTTCACCAAATCTATCTTGCATATAATTTGTTTAAAATGCAAATCTCCTATTGGATTTTTTCTAATGAGCTCAATTTTAGAATGGCTTCGTTGTGAACCGGTTAAAAAATAATCATTAAATTAAAGATAAAATCAGCTATCACATAGGGGCTTACAGCCAACCACACAAAATAAATAGCCGGAAGATATAATATATTATATATAAGTGTTATAATTTTTGACAATTATTGAAAGAAAACAGTTTGCAAAAAAAAAAATTGGAAAAGTTACAAGCAAATTCTAAATTGACTTAAATTTTGTAATTGATACATTTGAGCGATGCTATTAATCCTTAATTGGAGTTGTCACTTGATGTGCTGATTAAAGAATTGATATAAGCATTTATCATTGTCGGTTTAATCAACTTAGTAAATTATATACAGTGTGCTCTTAGGTGACAAGTTAATTTGTGAGGAGTTGAATGTCGATAGTTGGCTCTGAAACTTATTCACAAATTTTCTTTCGATTAAAAATTTTTCAATAAATATTTTCTTTCGAAAAAGGAGCCTCCGTCGATTGGCAAATTCTAAAAAAAAAAACTCATTACTAATCTTTTCCAATTGAGGAAAAGCATTAGAATTTGATTTATAAAAACGATGAACAACGTTGTGCTCGCATTCAACAGCATCAATCAATTTTTTTGATAAGTTGCCACTTTTTTTAATATTTTTCCATGAGTTTCGACTATTTAGGTGTTTTTCGATAACATTTATCTGTTTTCGATTATTCCAATATTATTCGATAAGTTTAAATTTTTATGGAAACTTCGATAATTTTCGTTAGTTTTCAAAAACTGTTGACGTTTTCGATCGAATATCAATAAAAGTCCAAGCCTATACGAAAAAATCGATAAAATTCGAAATCGATTCATGTCAGAGCTTAGCAAAAAACAAATAATCGATAATAGTCTAAAACAACAAAAAGTTGAAATATACCATTGAAAAACTTTGAAGAATCGAAAAGTATTGAATAATTACAATAATATCGAATTGTATTGAGGAACATCGGAAAGTATCAAAAAACCAATGGAAACGTTGAAGAGCAGTGCAGAGTGAATGCCAAGCAAAATTCAATTGTAAGCTTACACTAATAAAAGATAACGATTATCGATATTTCGAAACTGTTTCTATCAAAATACATATATATCGAGAAAAAATCATCGAATATATCGATAATCGAAAACCGATATTTTTCCTGAAAAAATTCCATTCTTACCAGCGAGTAACGTTTCACAGTTGCATTTATTTGAGTATAACACTTTAGACTGGTACCACATGAGTGATTTTTTAACGCGCGTTAGCTAACGTCATTACACAAAGACAAAAGAAGATCCAATGTATGCGACGCAGTCAATTAAGCTACCCTTAAACAAAAATAACGAAAATCGATAGTCGAAAAATAAAATCGAATTTCGACATATCAAAATAAAAAATATCGAAATAGATATCGGAAATATCGATATATTTTGCCCAAGCCTACTTTATGCAAAGACGAGTTAACAGACAAAAAACAGTATCCCGTAATTTGGTTTCATTTTACAAGTACCAAAAGTATCTGCTATAAAAAATGGTTACCTGATAATAAGTAAAAAACTTAGAACAAAAAATGGGTCCAAAAATTTAAAAATAAAATATTATTTTAATTTTGCTTTCATCAAAATTTTTTTCAATTTTACCGCAGACAGGTTTGGCGTACGCTACTTAATTCCTTATTTTTTTTTTTTCAAATTT
This sequence comes from Tricholauxania praeusta, assembly GCA_949775025.1. NCBI lineage: Eukaryota > Metazoa > Arthropoda > Insecta > Diptera > Lauxaniidae > Tricholauxania > Tricholauxania praeusta. Next base: position 159,990,098 of record OX459029.1, read on the forward strand.
GGGTTTTTTTCCAACAGCGGCAAATTATGAATATCTTTTATTTCGTTAATCTTCACCATTATAATTATGACAATCAAAGACAAATTAAATAACAGATCGGTAAGATAAAACAGAGATCTTATTGGTTGAGAATTTATAAATAGAATGATATGAAATGAAATGTATTTTAAGAATAATAGTTGTGATGTTTCTGCTGAAATATTAAAGCAAACGTTATATGTAAATGTAATCAGGAGACTCTTCGGAAATGAATTGCTTCTTCGTTCAATTAAGATTGCGTTGATGGCTAGGCGTTTTTTGTCGCGCTACACGACAACTTGTCGCACCTGCCAATCAAATTCATGCGTGCATATGGAAGTGGCTATGGGTAGGCGATTTCGTGTTGTGCGACACGAGTTTCGGCAAGCTACGAAGCGCTGTCGCTTGCTACGAAAAGCTGCAACAAAAACATTTTGAACTTTTGAAACGACGGCAAACGACGAAATCAAAATGGTGCGTGGAAATCAATGTTTGTGGCAACATTCGATGACGGAATGTTGAAAATGAATTTCAATAATCTATAGGGCTTGGCCCAGGACCACGGAAGGGACCGTTTTAGACCCATTTCGAGAAAAAAATATTTGCATCCATCAATGAAGACAGGTCGAAAACGGATTTTTAACATCATTTGAGTAGGCCCTGGACTCCAAATGGACTAATGGGTTCAACACTTCTGAAAAAAAATTTTACACCAATCGATGTAAAGGGATCATATTTCTGTGGCAACGATATTCAGGATCAAAGGTATATAAGAGCCGTTTATTTTGAAAGTGGGACAAATCCCTCTTCGTTGAGAGGAAATAGTGAAATAAATTTGAAATGATTTCAAGTCACTTAAAAAACAAACAGAAATTGTAAAAAAAATTTTGATACTTTCACTCTTCAGCCATATAATACCCAATTAGTGCAGATTAAATGCTTTATAAATATAAATATTAATTTATCATTTATATAATTGTATTTACTATCATGGATGAATGCAGTTACTCTCAATTTAAGTGCAAAGCAAACAAAACTCTACTAATTCAATGCGTTTCTCAGAAGGAAGTAGTCGTAACATATAATTTACTTATAATTGTTATAGCCTCTGCAAATGCAGATTTATACAATAAATCCGTAAATTATGTTTTAATTAATCGTTTTTTTCTTTTCTTGTCTTTTCGGTTTTTCCTCCAAGTACTTTATTGATTTTCAATAAATGATTAATTATTTTTATGTTATGTACGAGTAAATACTGATTTTTTCCATTGTTTGAAAAATAAAAACAACATTTCATTGGTAGAAAGATTATTCGCTGGAACAAACAAACCGAACTATGTACAGACAAATAGCCATTTTAGCCTAAGAGAAAATCAACGAGCATTGAATTCATTAGCAGAAATCTGCTAAAGTTATGTTTTGTTGCGATTAATGCAAAATAATGATTAAATGCCATTGAAATCGTTCATTAACTTGCGAAAAAGTGTGATGAGTACCGTGAAACATTTTAATTGATATATAACTATTTTGTAATAAATGATCAGTGCTGTCAAATTTTTGCTTTTGATATGTTGCTGATATACAGGGTTATGCAACAATTTTAAAAACTCCAATTCATATATATTACTGTTTGGATGTTGGTATACATTGGAGCAAAATCGTTTGAAAAGTACTATAACAGCACAGTTATCAGATTAATTATGTCAAACTTTTATAAATCGATTCACTTTAATAGAGATATAAATGGGTTTACATAAAACCTACACAAATAATTATGTTTCTATTGTATAAAAAAGACAAAACTATAGAGATGAAAAAACACATTGATTTTTCCACTAAATATCTAAATCTGAGCGAAAAGATTTGACTGAGTTACACCGCACAGTGAATCTTTCAAAAACTTCTTTGTCAACGTCTTGTAGTTTCTGATAGATGGGTCGTAAAACATGATTGAAATGGCTTGTAAAATTTTATGAATTTTTTATAAATAGAAAACACAATTTCATCGGTATCTACGGGCTAGGTATTCCATTGTTTTTCATCCAGGTCACATTATCTTATCATAGAATTTCAAACAGCGGTATATGAATGATACACTCTCTAATGACGTCAATATTATATTCGAATGGGGTTGTGCAGACTGAGACAATTTTAATACTAGTAAGACATTGTCTGTTGTCTCACGGGTAAATGAATTACTCTCCTCCTTACCTTAACATTACGAGATCCAATAATTTTTCATATCCTAGGTATATCGTTTCAAGCGGACCTGAGGTGGATATATCATGTGTTCGATGTCTTGAAAGAAGTCGCGATTTGTATTGGATTTTTTAAGACTATGTAATAAATACTTCGGTCCAATTGACCTTCGGGCTGTCTATATCATATATAAGAACCAAGCCAGAGTATAATTTACATATTACATATAGTTCATCGTATCGTTTTCAATATCGTCTCCAATATCGTCTTCAATACCGATTCCATTGAGCACCTGCGCAACATAGGGTGCTTAACTTTTTTCTATAGCTGTTTTAACAGAATATGACCTAGAGAGATTCGAGAACTAGTTCCATCAGTCCAGACTTTCTCTCGCAGTTCTGCTGCGCACAATTTGTCTGTGAAACAGTCTGCCAGCAAATGTTTACCCGGCAGCTGTGACATCGGTAAGTTCAAGGAAAATATTTACCGACGCTACTTCATTTAACGTTCTTCCCTTTAATCTTTCATCTTTTCTTAGATCTTACAAATGCATTGTATTTATAGGAGGCATCCCCTGAGCAATGGTTTATGCTTCAAAAAAAAAAAAAAACTTTACTAATTTTTGGTTCAAGAAATCTTTCTTCCAACAGCTATGTTTCTAATTTTAAATAATCAACAAAATCCTTCAAAATTAATTCATCTATAAGATTTGTAAATTTCTAATGAAATCTAAGTAAATATAGGTAAATATTTTTAGAAGAAGATGTAAACATCGCTAGTGCGAAGATTTTTTTTTTTTAATTTTAAGACCCAGAAGAAGTCATACGGTTAGCAAACTGTTACCAGTGTCTTATCTACAATACATCACCTGTCCAAATATACATATAAGAAATACATATATGCATATAAATATTTACTCTTAAGTAATTAAGCTTTTTATTCTTTTACAAATAAAGTGCTATTTAATAGTTGCTTTTTTGCAGAACTTTTTCACATGAAAATCAACACCTTAAATGAGTTTTTTTTTTTTTTTTTTTTTTTGTATTTCGAAATTAAACATTAACCAAAATTTGGTTAAACTCTTCAGATAAAATTAACCTAAACATACACGCGAGCAGCTTTCGAAATTTGCATTAAAAAATCAAGATATTCTTGATAATTTGCATATATAACTGAGCGCGAAAAGAAAAAAACTCTTAACTGTTTCTATTAGCATTTAATGTCAACCGAATGGTGAGTGGTTTAGAATAAATGACTGGATACCATATATAGAATATTGTACGCATGTCTTATTATAATAAAAAAAAATAAAAATAGAAAAACAATATTAAGAATTAAATAAAAACCTTTCACCTAAATTTTGTGATTTAATTTAGAAGTTGTGATTCTCACATGCTAAGCTTGACCTTCGTTCGAGATTTTATGTCTTTGGTAGCTTTGATATTACTTTTTCTTCCATGCAAGTTATGTAACTTTTTAAAAATAAATGCAATTATTTATTTACTAATAAACTTCTTTTTTGGCAGGTTTTGGCAGAAGATAGATCACACATTTAGAACATTTGTTATTGGAAAGCAAATATATGATCAGATTCAGTATTCCAGATAGTCACTCTATATATGAAAGTTTCTAGCTTTTTCTTAAAATAAAAACTGATAAGCAGGGTAGTTTAACATTAAGTCTGAACGATCTAAAACTTTTATATTTGTCTCAATTTATAGAATTCATTACAGGTTAAAACGAAAGAGACTTGACCTTGGAATGCCTGATTTTATTAAGATTTTCTTGTTGGTAGTATTTAGTGCAGCATTATTCAATTTACCTTCAGTCGGGCTATATTTTGAGTTAAGTATTTCGATATTTTTGAGTTTTAATCTTTATTGTTTTTAAAATCCGCACAAAAACAGTAAGACCGAAAAAGGATCTCAACACCTTCTGTTTTTCTTGAATTTCTGAAAAACTAACTTTCTGTTGAAACTTTTGTATGAGAAAAAGAAGAAAGAATTTAAGTCCCTTTTGGTTTCGTAATTTCAAACATAACTCAAAATATCATTTATCTTGTAGAAGTTAGAAATTTAGGAAAATTTTAGTTTGAAAAATTATAGTTGATAAAAACAAAGATTCGAAATATTTTAAAAATTAATATTTTTATATTGAAAATAGTAGCGCAAGAATGATTCGACTCAAGGCAAAAATATGTTTCATCATTAGCTATACAAACAGAAGCAACATTTTTTCGATAACGTAAGAAAAGCGTACTTTTAACATAGTGCCCTGTATTGCTAGCCCTAAAATCATTATCATATTTGAGAGCTTCTTAAATACATAATGAAGTTATTAATGTTGTTACATCATAGAAGCCGGATTTCAAAACAATTTAAATGCTTTTGAGTGTTGGAAAAAAGTCAATGAGTCTACCTCTAAACCTTAGGTAACATTTACAAATCTATCTCAGTCAATGAGTACTTATATTCTTGTGTTGTGCCCTTTATCGCAACGATGAAGCAAATCACATACTGTTTATGAACTACGTTTATATGCTCCATCCAGCGAGCCTTCTCACAGCAACGCTCTGGCAGACAGTTCGTGATCTTCTTTATTGAACTTTTAAATATCCGCCTTTCTTTATTAGAAGTTGTTCGTTTAGTTTTAATATTTAGTACGAAAAAGATTTTGTTTTATATAAGTATGTATGTGATTAAACTCGTATTGTCGAATTCGGTATTAATTAATTTGGTTTATTCTTTTTTACACCCTACACTCAGGGTATATTAAATTTTTCATACCGTTTGTAACGCATAAAAGTGGGCGTGGCAGTTATAGAAAAATATCGAAGCAATCAGTCTGTGTTTTTTTTTCTTTTTTTTTAGCGCGGAGTAAAAGCGTCTAAAGTATGCGTGCGGGACTCTAACCCGCTAAAAACTCCTCCCCATCTGGACGGGTTGCTCCTCCTGGAACTACCGTTGGGTATTCGGTCTGTGTGTGTGTCTGTCGGTTTGTGTTTCTGTTTGTACATTTTTCTGTCAGTCTGCCTGTAAAAACCACAATAACGAAATACCAAGAAAGATTGGTGAATGGAATTCGGTATACAAGCTTCAACAACAAACAAAGTTCTTGAGATTGAAAATGGGAGATATGCCTCGCCTCACGCCCAAACAAATGAAACATTAAAAATACCATATTGAGAGAGTTATTTGTCGTAGTGAATCTAACTTTCGCACAAATACTAAGGATAGCTCGGAAAAGCTCTGGTCAAAAGATGGAGGATTTCGACAATAGAGCGAGCCCACCTTCTAGCAAAAATTTAAGGCAATCAAACCAAATTTTACAAAAAAAGGAGGAATGATTCGGAAAAGTTCTTGACATGAACTTTGCAAATTCTTTCAAAGTAGGCGTGGCACCCTCTAAGGAAACAAACACTTCAAAATGCTTACCGAGAGAATTATTTAAGTTAATACAACCAAATTTCCAACAAGTACTCAACATTTTTCGAGTCGAAACAATTTAAAAAAAGGGCGTGTCACCTACCTACCTAACGTTATACTGAAAGGGTTATTTTAGGTAGTGTAACCAAATACTGCACTTATACTGGGAAGGGTTCGGAAAATCTGGACAAAAATTGGATAGATTTCAACAGAAAGGCGGGGCACCTCCCATAGAAGCAAACAATTATATACGTTATATCAAGTAGTTCTGAAACCAAATTACACATAAACATAAAAAAGGCGCATTTTAACAAGAAGGCGTGGCTCCTTCTGTACTGCACGGAGAACTATTCAAGTAGTGTAGCCAAATTGAATGTAGCTACACTTAGTCAATCATCCAGTACTTAACGTGGTGGAAGAAATGTCCTTTTAATAAAAACGTAAGGCTTACGCACACACTTCTACTGTTGATGTATTGTAGGGTATTTTATTTTTGGCGAAGCTAAAGATAACACCCTTACTAGCTATTGTTGTTTTTGAAATGTTGAACCATTAGCCAGACACTAAGTAGTCTTTCGTCTTACCGGAACATGATAACTATAAATAATACTAGCATTTAAGCCAAAAAAAAAACTTTTTTTAAGTACGATCACTTAAAATATATTAGCTATGATTTTATGTTTTTTACTGACGTCATAAAAATATTATTTTTTTTTTGTTTTTGTTTATGTAATGAAAAAATTCAATATGATAAACGTAATGACTATTTGCTGAATTATGGTGAAAAAAAAAATAATAATAAATGTTATGGTGCGAAAAAAATTGTTGGTATAGAATTACAATAAAACATGTTATATAGTATACAAGATATCAACGTTTACACCATATAAAATGTTTTCGAATTATGTTTTTCATCAATAAGATTTGGTAGGATTTTAACCCATATGTATATGTAAGAACATTAGACTTTAAGAAATTTAAGAAGTTGAGCGTTAAGGTCTTCGATTCTTTTGAATTTTATTGCTTTTTTTTTGTGGATCCCGTTAAACAAGTTACTGACCAAACATTAATCTGTCATAGGCCGAATCATTTTCAAAATAAAAGAATTTATTTCTGTTCTAAAAAAGTTAGTAAATATTAACGCTATTGATAACATAATAATAATATTCGCAATCAAGTTATTGCATATTATTTTGGAAAATGCTCCCCAAAAATCGAGAAATAGGAAAAGGTTTGCAAAAACATAGGAAATGATATGTTCATTTGAGTAAATTATTTGTGTCACCTAAATATTGATCAAAATGCCAAGGTAATCTCATATCATTATTAGTCTATTCCCTTAATTCTCGTTAAGTGTAAATCGAAAATAAGTCGTCTATATCGAATCAAATACTGAGAAATTCGCTTTATCGAATACGGACGCAACGTACCATTAGACTTAATGTGAACAGAATTAATTGTAGAGGTTTTAATTCTAAACCATTTCGTAATAGTTAAAATTGAAAAAAATATAGCCACAATGCAGGTCATTGATTAAATAGACTTTGATAAACTGAACAAAAAATTTTAAATAAAAATTTTTCGTATTTTGAAGCATTTCCGAAATATTTAGATATGAAATTTTATATGAAATTGACGTCAAAATAAGATGCTTAAAAATATTATTGTTTTTTATTTCCTCACAGAGCATTGGAGTCATACAAAACCCCTCCAACGTGCATTGTCAATAGCGAGAGCCATCAGTTTTCTCCAACATTTTTCGAATCTATGGAGCAATTTTGGTCTCCACAATGATCTTTCTCGAAAACCAAGTGAACTATAAATATTTTTTCAAAAGTATTTGCTCTTATTACTGAAATTTGTAAGATTCAATGGGTGAGTGCAACATATCAATATAATTTACCAAGCCAATGGCACAATATTTAAGAATATTAACTATTAAGAATTTAACTTGAAATAATCACTTACCCTATAAAAAAAAATATGAAAAACCTTTTATTCCTGAGAACAATTGATACCTAATATTTATATAGATCTCAAGGCGAAACCTCTTTCATTTTGACAAAGAACACCTTATATTTTTTTTATTTTGCTTAATTTTACCTAAATCGGTCAAGTTATTTTAAAAGTAAAATACTCAAGTTTTTTAACAACTAGTGACCTTTTTTTACCAACTATAATTTAACCTTGAGTTAATTTTATAGAAATATTAAATAAACTACAAAACTAGTTTCCCCCAATAACAATGGATTATAAGTGGTTGAGTATACAAAAGGGGTTTTTCTATAACATAAAAATCTTTTGAAATGATAACAAATTTGCCAAAAATATAAATTTTTTTGCACAGTTTATTTGAAAACAATAGCTTTATTTTAAAACTTAGACGATATTTAATGATATGCTTAAGTATCCTTTGTTTGACATTATTAATCAATTCAAAAAAATTTGCATAAATTTATGTCTCTCTTAAATATTTAAAGTTCTTAATTTGTAATATGCAAAATAAAACAAAAAAAGAAAAAACTAACCAAAAATAAGAAACAAAATTGCAAAAAAGTTGAATTGATTGAAAACAAAAATTAAACAGAAGGTTCATAAAAATCGCATCAAATTGGAATGACAAGAAACTTAAAAATTTAAATGCAAAACTGAATCAAAATTATTGAAAAAAAAATCAACCAGAATACGCGTGTGCGTGACAGAAAACCACACACAGAGACGGAAATAAATTTGCAGCAGCTCCATTCATTCATTCATTAATTTTATTAAGTTATCAGATTAATCAAATTTTTGAATTTATTTCTTTTATTGGGTTTTTTTTTTTCAGTTATATATATTTTTGCCAATTTGTTGGTTTTGCCCAAAACCGTTTTGAAGGCTCTGCCAAAATAAAGTTAATACATTTCAGTTTTTTTTCCTTTTCTATAGTAACTAGGCACATAAATTTGCAACTGTTGATTTTTTTATATAAATTAAATTAATTTTGTTCCGTTGCCTCTTTTTGTTAAATTTTAAATTAAATTTATTATTTATTGTTGCATATACCTTGGAATAAATATTTATTGATTTAATAAGTTTATGTTTATTTTTATTTAAATTTCGGTTTGATAAATAGTGCCTAATGTTTTTATAATTCATAGTATCGTTTCATACAATACTTCCAAAAAGATCTTCATTTGTTTTGTAAAGTTATTACAAAAACATGCTAAAATTTTTTAAAGCAATACAAAGAGAACTTTGCAAATTTGATTTCAAACCAAAAACGGATATGACACTGAAAAGTGAATATTGTGGATAATCAGTTTTGACAGTTCCACTCAACTCAAAGTGACATTCAATAATAACATTAAATTGAAGAATAAAGAAACACAAATGGTATGAAGGAAATCATACTGAATGAAGCGCCTTAACAAATAAAAAATCAAGAAGATCTTGATTTCCTACTCAAAGCCTGATTTTCTGATTTCTGATTTTTATTAGAAGCTTTAATTTGGAGCAGTTATTCTAAAAAATGTTGTTTATGAATGTTTTTTCGTCAGTTAACCAGTCAATCAACTATATCTAATCATTTGCTTTCGAGCATGCTGCATGCACATAGAAATTAAAAAATCTCATCTCCAATGCCACCTTCCCAGCGGCAAATCGATGAAGTACTATGATTGTTCTTGTATGAAAACCTACATCCTTTGTGTTGTATGTTTCACAAATGAAATTGTTAGTGTGACATTTTATTTATTTGCTTTCTGGCTGCCTGCTTTGTATAGGGAGCTATAGTTAGTCTGCTTGCTGACTGCCTACATTGTATATGGAGCTGTAGGCCGTGTGCTTGCTGGCTGCATTTGTATGTGGAGAAGTAGCTAACTCGCTAAGCTATACAGACACCTAGTAAGCGATGTTTTAAGGCAATCTGCCTTTCGTTTATTACACACTGTATATAGAAATGTAGGCAAGCTGCCTACAAAGCGGCCATCTCTTTGTAAAAAGAATTTACAGTTGTGGCTGGAGTTGTGAGCATTACTGCCTACAATGAGTATAATTATCATTAACGTATAACATATTTGCCGCTGGGTTTGTCAGCAATTTTTTGTAAAAGGCTTCAGCAAATTTAGCTCTCTTCCTTTACTATTTTCTACGTTTCAATTGCCTTTCTGATAATTCTATCCCCCGCGTAGTACCTTCATCTGCATTCGCCGGCTAACCGATAACATAACCTGCGTTCATCTTGCTTGGCCGTTATCAGCGTGGCTGCAGTGATGGACTGGACTTTTTTAAGTAAGAGTGGCAATCAGTTTAAAAACCGACTCACTTAGACTAAATGTTAATCCATTTTGATACATTGTGGGCATTTTTGCCGTTCAAGATTATCTGTTTACTGGATGTATGTCAGCTTGAAGCAAATTAATATTGTTTCTTATAACATTTACAGGGGTCTTTAATAGTTATCACCATACGTATAACATTAACTTAAATATTTCATATCCGGGTTACTTCTAAATTTGGAAACAACTCCTGACACACTAAACTAAATGTTGAGATCATAATCGATAAGATCGTTTTTAATGTTTCAAAAATAGTTAACAAATGTCAGAGCTAGCTCACATTTTAATTTTGTAGCTTCCTTAAAAATTTGCTTAGATGCAACTGTTTAATTTATATTGGACAGCTTAATACCCTACACTAAGTATACTAATACTCGGTACAAAAGCTCGTGGGATTGAAAATTGAGCCAACTAGTTCACGGAGATGCTACACTGAGAGATCTTTTAAGGATGATGTAACCAAAAACGCACAATCTTTATAAAATAGTACGGACTATATCCAGAAGAGGGCACGTTTTGTCACCTATACAAGAAAAACTTCAAAACGATGTACAAATATGTACAAATACATAGAAAAAAAGGTGTGGCACCTACCATAGCATAATTGACCCAAAAATCTAAGACGTGCACTTTTACTGTTAACAGGTGGGTGTAGGGTATTTAATTTTGGACGAAGACAAAAATAACACAGGTAATATTTTTTTTTTTAGTAGTTTTTTCTATATTAAAATATCTATGACAGGTTTAACAAGCTAAAGCCTTTTTATGTTGCATCGCATATTTGGGAAACAATAGTGTTGCCAAGAAACAAATTTGGTTTTAGCTATTTAAACAAAAGATAAATGATCGCACGCGATCATTTTATACACAAAAAATAATGAAAAAAAAAACACTCGAGATAACATGTATTCATGCATTGTTATTGAAAATAGTTTTAATAAAAAATTGTGAAGTTTAAAAAAAAAATCTATTTCAACTTTTTTTTCGTGTTGGCACTTTAACACATCAACGTCAAATCAACTAATGGGCAACATTTAACACTCATCATTATTTATTGTATCCGTAGATTAATAAAATTTTATGTGTTATACTTTTTTAATGTTGGAATGCACTTGGAAAAAAAAATTTCAGAATTTTAATTACATTTTTTATTGGTGTTACTTATTTTATTTGAGACTTTTGCCAACCTTAACTAAAATATTGATAGTTTTAAACTGAAACAAATTTGATCAGAAATTATTAACTTCGTTTTAATTTGATAAAATGCTCTGCAGTCAGCTACAATTTGATTATTTTACAGTGTATTATTGAAATTTTTAATAGGCATCACAATCATGTCAAAACAAATTGTTAATTGTTAAATAAAGAAAAAATTAAATGGAAGCTTTAATTAAAAATAACTTCCGAAATTTTTATGAATTCTGTAAGCGTTTGGAGCACTTTAAATTAAAAATGGTGATTAATTTGAGATAAAGAAAAATAAGATCGGTCTTAGTCGTATAGAAAAAATGATCAAAATCATTAAAGCAAAAAAAAAATATAACAATTCTTTCATAAAAACGAGTATTGCAATCAGTGATGGCATTTGTGTGTTTTGTTAGGGAATGTAATGAACTTAAAGTCAAAATGTATTTTTTGGGTAGCGAATTTATTTTTGATCATATACCCAAAATATTCAGAAATTTTCATAAGAAATTTACTTAAAAAAAAGGTAGTCATCATATGAATAGGCAAAGGCAAAAGAGTTTCATCCCTTTCAACTGCCATAACACAACATAATCGAATGGTTTTTCTTTTGGAAAAGTTGTAGATATGGACAATGCCGAATATAATTTGTCTTCCAATATTGAGCGCTACCAGAGAAAACTATTGGACCGATTTCAATAAAATTTAGTACGGAGTTAGATTGAATCCTAATGAAGGGTATAAAAAACTCTTAGTTTATTTAGTGAAGGTGTTCACCTCCCCTAATGAAAAAATAAATGTCACTGCTACAAAAATTTTGGTTAAATTTGGTATGCAGATAGATTGATATCTGAGAAAAAATATTGATTTTAGTGTTTGGTTCCACGCCTCTAACCGGAGAGTCCTTTTTTACTGCTAAGCTATAGTACCGATCTCTATTAAATTCGAAACTTAGATAAACTGAACCTTGATAAAAGGTATTTGTTTCTTAACGGATGATGCCACGCCCTTTTACAGAAAAAATATATTCACAGCTTAACTAATGGACTGAGTTTGATTGAATTCGTTATGGAGATAGATTGAACTCTAAATAAAGGATAGAGATAGGGATAGGGTAACATGATACCATGATTTTTATTTTGGGAAGCGCTGATACATAATCGCCTAAAATACTAAGCGAAAAATCGTTCAAAATATGAACTGAATGAAAAAAGTAATCTAAATTATTCAATAAATCAACGAGCATTCATATTTTTTCTATAATTTTTGGTTTAAAAAATATATAAAATAAAATTAATTTTCTTTGAACTACACAAGTAGCGGAAGTGAAATCACTGCGCCACCTATTGGTAATAAAAACAACTACTGATTCTATAAGTCAGTTGTCGTTAGCCAAGCTCTAAGCCATGATGATTTTTGATAGTATATGCACAAACCGTCTAAATAAAGTGCAAGAATTTTAGTTCAGTTTCTTTAGTTATCGGATACTTATTTTCATATACATTTTATGAATGGATAAAAAGATAAAAATTTACAAAAAAAAACCTTAAACCAAACCTGTTACCTGCTCCATTGCTTATCACTCAATTCTTGAAAAACCAGTTTGGAATCATTGTATGCAACACCGCTGCAAGAGCTTAAGCTGTGCCTCCTGCTGCTGTGGCTATTGACATTCTATGCGATGTGGTCTTAAGTTGCTACTAAAATAATCTACAATGTATTCCCTACCGCTGGTACCAATGTTTTTTGTTAATTTCTCTTTGTGTGCTACTGCGCTCAAATATGTGTTGTGTTGTCTTTTATTTGACATTGACTTTCATTATTTTACCGGCACGAATTTTTCACTCTGCTGGTGGCTCTCTATGCTAAGTTCTTTTAAGACTCTACACCAATAAGTGTTGTGTATTTTATGTGTAAAGAATGTAATTAAGTCATGCGTCAACTATAGAAATCATATGAAAACAGACACACTTTTCTTTGGAATCTAATACCCACTGATATTGAACACAGAAAAAGTTTACAAATAGATTGATTAGAGGCTTTTTATATATTACGTAACGCCGTTTTTCGATATTTAAAGGCAACAGGAGGTCTACTACTTGCAAAACTGAAAAAGTGCTAAAAATTGTTTCAGTTTCAACACTTTCAACTATTGTTTTACAATAAAATTACTAAATCCTTTCAATGTTTTTTTTTTTCAAGACATCAATGTCCAGGCCATTCTAGCCAAGCCCACTACCGGCAGTTACACCATTCAACGTATGAACACCACTTGTATTTATTGAAATTTCATTGACAAATTTAAGATTTAGTAAAGTCTACAAAGTCTCCAAAACAAAGGCAATCCCTAGAATGAATTTACATACATATGTATGTAGAACATGAAATTCCTTTATACGCCCAGAATTGACAACAGAGAGCAACGAATACTGAAAAAAACATGTGTAGAAAAGAACTAAAAGAAAGAGTAAACGAAATGCCGGTCTCATAAAACGACATTGAAGATTAAAAAAAAAATTCGAACTGAGTGCGTGTTAGGGATGCCATGTCATGTTTTGTTTTCAATTTAACGCCACACAACATCATGAATTCCCTTTCGAAATTCAACGAAAGAACTTGACTTTTTTTTATTTATTTGTCAAATATTTTAGGAAGAGGGTAAGAATAGCTTCAAAATTATGGAATGTGCTTATTAACATATCATCAATATGAAATCGGGTGAACTCGTTTCGAAATCTAAGCACTTCATTTCCATAAAAACTAATATCAATTGACTAAAGCAGTGATGGGCACGTAGTGGCCCTATCCACCGTCATTGGCCTCACCGTGATTCGACGCACAAGCAGCCGAAAAAAAATTCGCAGAGTTTCAACGCTATCGAGGCACAGCGTTGACTTGAACTCAAATGAAAACGAAAACAAAACAGAAAGGCATAAGTGAATGTGTCTTGACGAATGTAGCAATTGTTTTTGTTTGTAGTGCAATTGGGTTTTTTTTTTGGTGCGAAATTGGAAATGATAGCAAAAAGACTTTAAAATTTTGTTTGTTGTTGTTTAGCCCTTTTGTTAGATTTCGATGCCCACCACTGGACTAAAGCAACTCGTTATGTTAAATGCAATTAAATCTAATTCGTAACTCTAAGTAATTTTTTGTTTTTGCTATTGTTTTGTTTTAAGAATTGACAAGCTTCAGATGTTCTGAGGTGTATGACAAGCTTCAGATATCCTAAGGTGTATGACAACAATCACCAAATTTCAAACTCTTTTGGTAAACACTTGTAAGTTGTTGTTACGAAATTCCAGAATTTCAATATAAAGCTACAAAAAATTTTTAAAATAAGTTTCTATTTCTTCTTATCGACTTATTATTTTATTACAGTGTGTGCAAAACTGAGGTTTAAGTTTCGGAGAAAAAAACGACTGATATCAACTTAATGGGTAATTGGGTCATTTGAGGTCGCTAAGCTTGCATCTGCCATCAGATTTTGGCCTACACGTTAGTGTTCACTTATTAACCGATAATTTTCACGATTTTAAGCTCTCTTCTACGACTTTTTTATTTCAAGTGTTAGAGGTTTAGTGTCTGAGGCAAAGTTATTCGTCATGAAAAGACAAAGATTTCTTCTTTTTCTCACATCCTTCGATATCAATTTTTCTCACTTGAAATAAAATGATTCGTAAAAGTGCGTTTATAATCATATCAATTGCCTGTGAACACGAAATACTGACATTGTAAGGCAAAAACTGATGGCAGATTTGAGTTCAACGACCCCAAACTACCATTGCTTGGGATAAGTTTTTGCAATTCATTGTTACAATTGAATATTAAATATTTCAAAAAATATAAATGTATTCACTGATTGTCATGAATATATTTGCTAATGTCTGTGAGTTCGATGAAATAATTTATGTGAAGTTATAACTTTTTTGTTCTTTTTTAGTAAAAAATATTAAAAAGAGAAAAATCCGCAACAAATGAAAATTTCTTACACTACAAAAAGTATGTACGGCTAATATCATTTCTTCTGCGTTTAACGACCCCCACTAAATTTATCTTATATAATCTAGTCAGTCACCATACATATCAGTATCAAAGTCATTATGTAGACAAAATATTTGATGAAGCTCGGCTCGGCTCTTATTTGAAACATTCGTTGGCAACTCTATTTCACACTTTTCCTTAAGAGTGATTACAACAAAGTACCAATGGCAAAGACCTCCTAGACTGCCGGTTGTCTGATTCAACTACATAATGAGAGAGTTCTAAAAATACGTATAAAAAAGTGGGGGAAAATCATGCGCGCTCATACTTCACGGTCGTAAAAGTGACGTTTACAGATGCTCTAAATCTCAATGGCAAAACCGAAAAAATTTTAATTTTTCCTGCTAGTGCATATACCTTCAAATATTTATTTATACTTTTTTGTTTTCTCACGTATTTTACTTTGTACGCTTAATTTGGATCAATTGCATGTTGTTGTAGTCGTCGTCGTCGTTGACGTTGTCGCTATCAGTTGATTCTCAGAGATTTCAGTGTGTGGTAGAAAGTCGTCGTCGTCGTTGTTGGTTGTTGTCGTCGTCGAGCTGTACGGGTTTATTTGCTTCTGCTGGTAGTGACTACCAGACAAATTCTTCTTTTTTTTTTATAGAATTGTCATTTTAGGCAATTTTTGTGTAAAGTTTTTTAAAAGCCATGCGGTGGTACTTTGAATTTCAAAAAAAAATTACAAATTCAATATATATATCTATATAATTTAAAAAAAAAAAAATTATTTGTTAAAAAAAGTTTTAAAAGTGAAACAAAATTTATGTCCTACTTTTGGCGACTTAGCGACGCGACTTTTTGGTGACGCTGCTTTTGCGGTTTGACGTTTTGAACAAAATTTATGCAACAATCATTTAGAAAAAAATAAAATAATTTTGCAATAAAAGCTTAAAATAAATTAAAAAACAAGTTCGAATACTAACAAATAAAAAACACGTTGATAACACAGCAGTTTTTATTGATAAAAATTAAGAATTCAACAACAACAAAAGGAAATTCAAGAATTGTGATAAAACTAAACTAGTGTGAGCAACAATAATTGCGAGAGCAGAAAATTTTACCATTGACCTTTATTTGACATTAAGCAGTGCGTATTGCTTTCTTTGTATATCAGTCAGTCAGCGCATAACGTCAACAGTTCTTTCGTAGGCGCCTCCGGCAACAGCAAAGAAGTTAAGGTTTTAACTGAGTAGAGGTGAATAAAAATTGAAAATTTCAAATTCTTAAATTAAGTCAGCGTTAATAACATACGTTAAGTTTTTTAAGCTTTTAACTGAAAATTTTTTTATGTAATATTTTTGAGAAAACACGTTCCACATTGTTGCAGTTTTCAATGCAACATTACATAGCTTATTGCGCTTTCGTTTTTAGAAACTCAATTCTATTAAATTCATTATTAGCACAAAATTGTATTCGTTTAATTAGAAAGTCTCCAATCGAATCGGGGTGTATAGCACTTGCTAGTTAATAAATTCTTTGTTAACTAAGTTACTACTTCAAGAATTGTCATACTCTCTCTCTCTCTCTTTCTGGATTATAAATTTCATTTTTCACGCATACTCTCATAGTTGGTAACTCTCTTACGAAACCAGCTGTTTGATGCAGACCCAATTTGATTAAAAAAGACACTTTTGACATTTAAACCTGTTCTCTCTGCATTTTGAAACAATAAGTTTTTGTTGATAAAAATTAATGCATTTTGTAAAAAATTGTATATTCACTTTGTCTATTCGTTTGTTGCGCGAAGCAGGAGGCGTGGTAGCTATAGAAAAATGTAAATGGAGCATTATATGCCAAAGCGTAAAAAGTTGGACCTTGAGGTGTGCGATTTCGCTATTATCTTTTTTGTAGTAGCATGATAATTTTTCATAAATAATTTTCCCATAAGTCGATTCATTGATATGCAATAATTTTCTTAAATATATGAAAAATAGATGAATTCATTCTTAAAAAATTTTTATCATTGGAAGAGAAAATGAAATCTTATTGTAACCCATCCCAGTGATGGCATTTTCGGTACTTCTTTCAGTACATTTGCGTCGTGACAAATCGTAGTCAGTACATTCGACAAGTTTTTAGTACATGCGGTACATTTGGCGCATTTGCCATCCTTTGGAAGTTTTGTTAAATTCTAAACAGAAATATCATTTTTCAAAGTTTTGAAAGAAAAAAAAAATAATAGAAGGTATTGAAAAGCTATTTAAACTTGGACACATTTTTAACGGTATTGCTCTTGTGCAAATTTCAAAACAAAATAAAAACCAAAAAAATTATTAATATCAAAATTTTAGTTTTGTCCAATTTTCAAGCTTAGGGGCTTAAGTTTAAGTATTACGTAACGCAAAAATGGGGGAAGGGGGTTCTTTTAAAACGTTATGGAGCGGGCGTCGAACAACGCGTTACGCAACATTATTTTTGAAGATTATTTTCTAGATTAGCTAAATAAACAACGGGGCGTTACGGGGGGGGAGGGGGTCAAAAATCTTCAAAAACTGCGTTACGTAATATTTGAATCCGGAATCGTTTTTGCCTTACTTTCCAGCAGTAATATCAAAATGAGTTACAAAACAAAGGCACACAACATAAAAGAACATTTTTACTTTGCTTCATTTCACTTTTTTTTTTTTGGGTTCTTAACAAATCTATGCAAAAGAGGAAACATATCTGGTTTAAAAGCTCTCACTTATTGGCTCGAAGGTCACTGATGATTCCATTAAGCAATGGATGAAACTAGTTTGACTTTATTTACCTGATCTTTTGTTGCATTATTCTTTGTTTTATAGAATTTTTTTTTGTATTGACACACACTGTACTGAAATGTAAGCTCAGTAAAATAACTTTAAAAAGTTTATGTTTGGATTATCTAATATAATCTATCGCCAAGAATTTATAATTTCTTAGTTTTCATCTGTTATTTTTTTTTTAGTCTGAGATGCAAATTCACTTATTTTTATATAACACTTATTAATGTTTTTCCAAGTTTTATATTTTTATAACTGGAGTGAATTTTTTTTTTTTTGAAATGAATCTACTTGGAACGATTATTTCTTATCCATCAATTTTTTTGACTTTCGTTTTTATTTGAAGTCGCTTTTTGCAAAACTTAAAAAATCTTTAACACTACTTTTTATGTTGCATTGTGTTATTTTTTATAACATCGAACGAAGTTCAGACAGCTGTAAAAACAAAAAGCACAACTTAATTACACAAACATAAATCAATATAACATTTTTAAGCTCTATCAAAAGCAAATGCTTTTTACATACAAACTTTTATATGCACTGATATCTATTGACTAAATAGAAAATTGCAAAATATTAAACCAAAGCAATTGCATAAATAAGTATTTTTATTTCAATGTTACTGCAAAAATAAAGCTATCAACTTCTTCTAACCATACACACTCGATTGTAACATATACGAATATACATACATACATTGTTTATCAGCTGCAAAAATAAGTAGTTACTGTTATCAAGAAATATTTGCTGTTATCAACACCGATTGATTTTATTAGCTTGTAATTATAAAGTAATTATGTAATTTTGTACAGTAAATACAGTTAAGTTGATAAAAATGCAAGTCGCTATAAAGAAAACTCTACCGTTCATAAGAACGTCATATATTTTATTATTTTGCTAGTGGTGGCTATGAAAGAAAATCTATGCTGTAGTAAATTGGGTGAAAACTTAGCGCCTAACGCCAACGGACACGTTACATTTCAAGCTTTTGTAGATTTTTTTGATACTTTTGGAGATTTTTCGACTTTTTTCCACATTTTTGACATTGAAAAACATTCGGCTTCGAAAAGAATTTTTGCGATTTCTTCAATATTTTTCAACTTTTTCAATATTTTCAACTTTTTTGACTTCGAAATTCTTCGGCTTCTTCAATATTTTTCAACATATTTCTACTTCTGTAATATTTTTCACCATTTTAATTCTTTCAAATAACTTTATAAAACGCAAACGGACTCATAAAGCATCAAAACGAGCTAGTAGATATATAAAAAAAATTATACTATCTATTAACTTAAAGAGCGTTTGCTTCATCTCAGAAAATAATTCCACAAAAGTATTGCACTGAAAATTTGCAACTTTGAAATTTATCACATAATACTTGTCGCTGCTTTGATTCGAAGCAGCAATATTAAAGATGAAGATAAAAAATAGACTGTGACGAGTTTCAGATAAGATCAGTTGCTATAGAAACAGCCTTTGCATGTAAAATATATAGTCCAGTAGAATTAGTCGAAAAAATGAGAAAAAAAAAATAATTCGTTACAGCAATCTGACAGCGGAATATTGTTGAAAAAGCTCTTGTAAAAGCGGACAAAAAAATCGAACCGACAGCAGTTATCCGGGGTGGAATGGGGTGCATTTTTAGAGGTCGAACACAGTTTTTCACGATTTCTGGCTAAACTGTGCATCATATCAAAAAAAGTTAAAATCAAAAGTTGTAGGAAATAAGAAGATCTACAACTATTTCACTGATATTTTCGCCTTAACCCCAAAATTTTTCAAAAAAATAGCTGAAAACCGGTTTTTTGGTTTTTAATTTTTTTCTTTCACAAAAAAGTTTCTATGGAACTGAAACTTGGGTAAAACATACTTTTCAGTGTTACACAATGGCAGTAATTTTTTAAGATGGAAATATTTAGAGGTTGTTGTTAAATTTAATTTTTAAACTAAAAAAAACGAAATTTTTAACTGAGATTCCTCTTAAAACTACACCTCCTAAGGAGTTCTGTTTTGGCTCACTTACTCTTTGTTATGTCTGCTTTAGATACATGGTATAAAAAAGGTATATTGCAATGGAAAAATTGACCGAAAAATGGAAAATCTGTGGTCTCTCCGCGAGTAGAGCTTTGGTGTTTCGTGTGTAACAGCTCAAATCCTTTGTTGTTTTCACTGTATTCACCTTAATACACTATAATTTGAATTTGTCAATGCCACTACATAAATTTTCATTAAAAAAATTAATGAGAAAAAATATTTTGATAATTCATGGACCAAAAATTAAAAATTTTTTTTTCTCATTTATTTTTTTAATGAGAAATATGTTTTGCCTAAGTTTCAGTTCCATAGAAACTTTTTTGTGAAAGAAAAAAATTAAAAACCAAAAAACCGGTTTTCAGCCATTTTTTTAAAAAATTTTGAGGTTAAGGTGAAAATGATCAGTACAAAAGTTGTAGATCTTTTTATTTCCTACAACTTTTGCATCGAACTTTTTTTGATATGATGCACAGTTTAGCCAGAAATCGTGAAAAACTGTGTTCGACCTCTAAAAATGCACCCCATTTCACCCCGGATAACTGCTGTCGGTTCGATTTTTTTGTCCGCTTTTACAAGAGCTTGTTCAACAATATTCCGCTGTCAGATTACTGTAACGAATTATTTTGTTGTTCAAACCCTATTTCTACTGGACTAATACTCAAGAGAAATTATTGAAATTATCAAAGTGAATGAATAGCTTATAGCAGCGAGATACCAGCCATATCTACAGTAGTTAAACTTATCATTAAACATCTGCTTATGTCTAAGAAAGATATCTCTCCTGAATTTGATTTGCATACAGCAGACATTTGAGCCAAATAATACCAAATGTCTTAAACTCATCCTGCTTTAAGCTCGTCTTTAAGTCGAAGGTACTTTTGCTCAAAGATAGATTATTGTTTACCGAGCTTAAAGCATATAAAGGTAGGTTTGCCCCTCAACCATACGTTACGCACATCGACGTTGTAACTTTACTGTAACTAACTGCATAGTAGCAATTGAAATTTACACTTTGCCATTGAGAATGCTTATGTCTGGACAACATAATGGCACATTAAGTTAAATGACACATCCATTCATATAGATTTTACAAACAAAAAACTCAAACAAGTAAAGCTAACATAAGTGGTATTTAGATATTCTATGCAAATGCGGCTAAGCATTTAGACATGAATCTACAGACTGAGCTTAAGTGGAGAGAGCATAACAAATAGAAACAAAATTTGCTCGAACTAAAATGTAAACAAATGTACTGACAAAAGCTCAACACTGACAATACGCAATAAGCTAATGGTTTATAAACAAGTTTTCAAGTCTGTATCGCCTTATGTTATACAACTCTGAAATTGTACTAACTATAACGATATCTTACAAAATGCATTTCCAAGGCAAAATACTGAGGAATGCGGTAAATGCGTCATTTTATGTTCAATGTAACGACCTTCAGCATGATCTTAAAATAGATTTAGTACAAGAAATTGCTAAGGAGTTTCCAGTGCTACATACAGACAGACTTGAAAGGCAAATCTACTCATTAAAACAGCCAATGCGGTACGACAAATAAAAGTTATGACGACTTTTCCAACATTTTTTGACCTTTTCAAAGTAGGGTCTTCGAAGTCTTAAAATTTTGCAACATCTTTCAACATTTTCAATATTTGGGAATTTTTCTTGATTTTCCAACGTCATTCAAAAACTTTTCAACAACAAACCTTCAACGTTTTTCGAATTACTTGTCACTTTGCAACGTTTATAACATTTTTCGACTTTTTCCCAGTATTCTCAATAATTAATAAAAAATACTTAAAGTTTTCGACATTCCAAGCATTTTTGAAATTTTTCAACATTTTCCGACTTTTCACCATTTCTCTTCACTAACTACAATTTTCAACATTATTCAACTTATTATATTTTTTTATATAAGTATTTCGATTTGCTCAATATTTTTCCCTTTCTCAATTATATTTCAACATTTTCAAATTTTTCAAACTTATTAAACTATTTTCGACTACTTCGTCGTTACTTGACTGATACGACATTTTTTTTTTTTTTTTTTTGACTATTTCGATATATTGCGACTATTCGACACTGTCTGTTACGCTTTCACAATAGCACAACGAAACAGCATTAAGTTCGCATATCAAATCTCACGTGCAAGCGTACTCACCACATTTTTATTTATTTATTTTTCATTGAATGGTCACAACAAATTAAGCCAGAAAAATTTATTTCTGCTTTCCAAAGCAAATAAAAACTTTAAGCCTCTCCTTTTGCGATTATGATCTCTCAAAAATGAGAATTTTTTTAATCATTAGAAGTACAAAGTTATTTGTAAAAGGTGGTAGTCTATTGGCCGCCATATTAAATCCGCTATGAAAATTTTAGAATTTAAAACGCGGTTCAGATCAAAATAAGCTTTCATTTGTGCCCTTGACATTCAATTTTTTGTATCAAACATATTTTTGAATAGCATGAGCTTTCTTTACAAAAAGAATGTTTTTTATATATTCTTCGTTTTGATGAAGCAGAGCAAATTTTTTTGCATAGTATACATAACTTTGTGATCAAAATATAAATTTATTTGCCAAATTAAACTAAACTAATTGCAGACATGACGTACAATGTGAGGTGACGCAATGCCATGGCAAATAGTGCAAGTGCATATATTTTTAGATAGTTTTTTATTTACCCTGGCAATGAAAACGAAATAAACTAAAACAATATTTGGTGAAGCCACTAATGTAAACAATAAATCAAAAACTTACGATTTATTGAATATAGTAAAGTAAAATTTTCCTAATATATGAAAAATAGAAAGCTCTTGATAAAGATCAAAAATTTACCGTGGGGGCTTAGATTGTGTGAAAAATATTTTATACATAACCTTAGACTATCTGTTGTAATTTATTTAAGGGGACGTTCATAAATAACGTTAGTCAAAATAGTGAGGGAGGGGTCCGGGAAAATCTCACCAAATCTCATCAAGGTGAATTATTATGGCAGATTACATTTAAAAATTATAAGGCAAGTCTCACGGAAGGGAGGGAGGGTCCCGTCAGAACTAACCAAATCTCACCAAGGGTAGGGGGATCCGAATTTTCAAAAAAACACCTCACGTAATTAATGGACGGTCCCTAATGATCGTTAATTTAATGCAGGTTATATTTATATGGAGAAGTCACCGAAATAGCAAATGCTATTAAGAAGCATAGTTCAGAAATAAATTAAAATTAAATATAAATCTCTAAGAAATGTCTATAAGAACGAGTTTTGAAATCATGAATACATTTTATAAAGCATAAAAGAAAAAAATTTGGTTTCATAAATTTTTCCGAGAAATAAATTTCCATCAAAAATGTGGTTTATTAAATTAATCTAAATTTGGATAAATTGTCCAAGTACTACAAGTTTTAGTTTAGTCAGTGTTTTCTTCTTTAACAGTTTAAAATTGCATCACATGATCAATTTTTCCAAATCTTATCAGCATATTAAATGTAATATAAAAAGCTACATTTTAAATCAAAATTGATTTTTTAAAAAACCTATAGCCCTGGAAACCCATGTAACATTTTGACCCTTAAAAAAATTAACTCATGAATTTAATATTCATTTAGGTAGACATCCTTAGAAGTGTTGAACATAGAAATGTTCACGTTTTTAACTAGTTCCATTAATTTTCGAACTATATATCTGTGGAACTTTTCAAACGCCTAGCACGGTGAACTCTTTACATGTGGAAATTAATTACACATCAAATTAACTGCAATAAAATGAAGTCTACTTTTTTATAAAACTTTTTTTTGAAACGCAACTCTCAGCTATGTTGAAAAAACGCTTTGAAAAATGTTTTTCCTCAAAGCTTTTCTGCACATTTTTCAAATGCCTGAAGTGACCGTGTGGTCATGAGTTTTCTCACTAAATTAACTGTATTAATTAAACTATGTTTCTTAAAATATATTCCACTTATTTCCAAACAGAACCAACCCTCCCCCAAATCAAAGGTTCATGAGACAATTCACCCATATGCACTTCATGGTAAACTCGTTCCCGGAAGTTCTCGCAACCGTAGAACAAAATACTATAAAAGCGCGTTGGATTACTACAAATTGAAGTAACGTGAACAGAGATAAAGTAAATTTTTAAAAAAATTTTAATCTTCACATTTTTACGGAAAAGCTCATATTATTCCAATAGCTGCCTATTCTCAACTATTTCGATACTTTTTCTCTAGAGAACGAGCACGTTTGCCTATGCTCTCAGCTATACGGTATAATGGAGTTCT
The DNA here is from genome assembly GCA_949775025.1 of Tricholauxania praeusta. NCBI lineage: Eukaryota > Metazoa > Arthropoda > Insecta > Diptera > Lauxaniidae > Tricholauxania > Tricholauxania praeusta. The sequence goes on from OX459029.1 coordinate 160,014,345, forward strand.
GTCTGACATTCAATTTAACAAAACATTCCTCTCAATAACTCGTGCATACTCGTATTTTTCTCATTAATGGGTCAATAGATCAGCACGAATGTTATCAGTTATGCACACAATAGACGCCAGCTATGTAAATTCAGAATCAAATAGATTTAAGTACCTACAGTTGCATTTTTATGCAATATGACGTATGTACGTTATCACAAAATGTTCAAATAAAACTAAATGAACGATATGTATTTAGAAAAACATGGGTCAGTACTTCAATAGCTCAAAAACACTCGTACCATAACATTGATGCTGATTAGAGCTAAGCATAACCGATCGTTTAATGCGATTAAGCCAATGTATTTGGTAGATCGTGCAACAGTTGTGCTGAGATAGTTATGCGTACAAGTTCGTGGAGTCCGCAATAGATTGTTGGGAACACTGCTGGACTTAACGATTTGCATACGTGTAAAATTTTGTTGTATAATGATGCGTAGACAGCAGTCATTTCGGATAGAGGATCAGGATAGACGTGTGTGTATAACTATATATATAGAAGAAACCTTTTTTTATAACTCGTTTGTGTTTGAAATATTTTTTTTAAACTATCTCTCTATCGTCTTTTCTCATAATTTTGCAGATGAATCGTCGTTTTTCACGTGTTGAGTCCGGCGCGGACCTTAAGGACTACTTTGATCGCGGTGACATTGCCTCGCGTGAGAATCGTTGGAACTTCGAGATAGCATGGGAAGTGGCGAACAAAGTTGGTGGTATCTATACGGTTATTCGATCTAAAGCCTATGTCTCAACAGAAGAAATGGGTGAACAATTGTGTTTGATGGGACCATATAAAGAAGCTTGTGCACGCACTGAAATGGAAGACATTGAATTTCCACGCGGTAATCCACTGTTGGATGCTGTAAATTCAATGCGTTCGCGTGGCTATAAATTGCATACTGGACGTTGGCTGGTCGATGGTAATCCACAATTGATATTATTTGATATTGGATCTGGTGCATGGAAGTTGGATCAATTTAAGTCAGAATTATGGGAGAAGTGTCATGTCGGTAAGTGAAAATTTTGCCCAGGTGTTATATAACAGTTTTTAAGCACTTTTTTCTCTAGGCATACCACACTTAGATGTAGAAACAAATGATGCCATTATTTTAGGGTATATGATTGCCGAGTTCTTGGAAGAGGTGAGACAACAGAATCATATAAAAGAAAATGGGTATTAAGGAACTTTGTTTACTGCCATAACATTAGTACGATTACAAGTTAAAAAATTGCTTTAAGAATTTAGTATAAAAATAATATACTTTTAGAATGGTGACTTTTAGGGTGACTTTCCGAATGAAGTTCAAATCATTAAAAGAAAAATCGTACTGTATGTGAAAAAAGGTCAAAATTTTGGAAGATTGCTCAAATTAGCTTTAACAATACAATAGCGCGACACAATTGATTAAAATTTTGTAGTAGTAAGTCAATACTAATGAACAACAAAAAAAAATAAATAAAGGTCATTCCAATTATAATAATAATAATAATTTGTTCCAGTGCATTGCATTTCCGCAATCAAGCAAAGCACTGACATGAACTATAGTACGTAAGAGTACTTAAAATATTAAGAGCAATACACTCAAGATAATTGAAATACCACAAATACTTCAAATAGTATCATTTGAATTTAACTATCTCTTTTTCTCTTTACAGTTTCGTAGATGCGCTTATGAATACTCCCAATCGGATGACCTACAACATCCACGCATTGTCGCACATTTTCATGAATGGCAAGCCGGCGTTGGTCTAATCGCTTTGCGTACACGTCATGTTGAAATTGCCACAGTGTTTACAACGCATGCCACACTACTGGGTCGATATCTGTGTGCCGGTAACACTGATTTCTATAATAATTTGGATAAATTTGCTGTCGACGAAGAGGCGGGAAAACGTCAAATCTATCATCGATATTGTCTGGAGAGAGCAGCCACCCACCTATCACATGTTTTCACAACAGTTTCGGAAATTACCGGCTTTGAGGCGGAACATTTGCTTAAGCGTAAACCAGATTTTATAACACCAAATGGTCTGAATGTCAAAAAATTTTCGGCCATACATGAGTTTCAAAATCTGCACGCTCTGGCTAAAGAAAAGATCAATGAATTTGTACGCGGCCATTTCTATGGGTAAGTGTTGTTAAATTACTATCTATTGTTAAATTACTATCCAGTATCCATTAACTTGCTCATTGCAATTTTCTCTTGCAGTCACTTCGACTTCGATTTGGACAAAACGTTGTATTTCTTTATTGCTGGACGCTATGAATTCGGCAATAAAGGTGCTGATATTTTCATTGAATCACTCGCGCGTCTTAATGCCCTGTTGAAATATGAAAAACCCGACACAACTGTTGTGGCATTCCTCATCTTTCCCACCAAGACGAATAACTTTAATGTAGACTCACTACGTGGACATGCAGTGGTCAAGCAACTGCGTGATACCATCAACAGTGTTCAGGATACTATCGGTAAACGCATGTTCGATAGTTGCCTGAAGGGTAATTTGCCCGGATCTGAAGATTTGCTCACAAAGGAGGATCTGGTTAAAATTAAACGTTGTATGTTTGCCATGCAGCGTGACTGCATGCCACCAGTGACCACACACAACATTGTAAGGAACTTTGGCCTATTTTTGTTTAAAAATATTGAGCTTGTATTCATATATATATTTTTGTAGGTCGAAGATTGGAACGATCCCGTGCTTACTGCCATACGTCGTTGCAATTTATTCAATTCGGTGCATGATCGAGTCAAAATCGTTTTCCATCCAGAATTTTTAAGTTCAACTAATCCACTCTTTGGTCTTGACTATGAAGAATTTGTTCGTGGTTGTCATCTTGGTGTCTTTCCATCCTACTATGAACCATGGGGCTATACACCTGCCGAATGTACTGTTATGGGTATACCTAGTGTTACAACAAATCTCTCCGGTTTTGGATGTTTCATGCAGGAACATATTAGCGATCCCAAATCATATGGTATTTATATCGTTGATCGTCGTTATATTGGTCTAGAGAACAGTGTTCAACAATTGACCAGTTTCATGATGGAATTTTCACGGCTAAACAGACGTCAACGCATTATTCAGCGAAATCGTACGGAACGTTTAAGTGATTTACTAGATTGGAGGACATTGGGAATTGTAAGTAGAGATAACCTAATTTTAACAAAAACATGGGGGAAACGTTGAATAGAAGTTGAAGAAGTTGAATCTTTAATTTATCCTATGTATGTATATCGCACCTATATAATTTTCATTAGGGTGGTCGCTCAAAAAAGCAGTTCAGTTCATAGTTTGGAGAGAATTTGGTATATCGATTCCGAATATAAGAAACTTTTTTTCAATGAGATCCAGCTCCTGAGAAATTGTTTTTCCGACTAATTTACGTCGTTTTTAAATGTCTTTAATAACCAAAAACGTGTAATTTGCAAAAGTAAAATGAAAAACTTGATTTTTATCGAAATCGAAAAAGTTTCACATACCTTTTTGTAACAAAGTTATCACAAAATTAAACTTTAGATGACTTTATAAATAAAAGCCTGTTGCTCATCAAACTTATTTGAATGAAACTTTGGCATTTTTAAGGGGATGAAATTGGTTTCGATTGGTCGCTTGGAAATTTAAAAAAAAATAATTTTGACATAATTGTTATATTAATTGTTTAGTAACAAATAGTTTCGTGTTCTACGCCTTTTTAATATCTGGAAAAAATGTTATATCAAAACCCTAAGGAATCTAAAACCGTTCATAAGATTTTGTGACCAAAATTATTTTAGAAATTAAGATGAAAAGAATTTTGCGCTGCGTCCTGCACCGGCTCACGAGATGTACAGTTGCGTTGCACGCGCGTACATTGTATTTGTCAAAATTTCTAAGATAATTGCGAATCGTAACTTTTATTTTATTTATTTTTATTTTATTTGCTTATAAAATTACCTAAAGTTTAATTTTGCAATATCTCTATTAAATAAAAAAATATATGGATAATTTTATTGGTCAATACCGTTTTTTCAATATTTCGATAAAATTCAGTATGGTCATTTTATTTCTACATATGACACGTATTCTGTCTGACTCCATAACTATTTAGCCTGCAAGAAGTTTTTCTTATCATATGCCTGTGAATATGCTCATTTTTTGTAGCTTTGCCAAAATTAATGGCCACACTTTAGATATTATTTTTTTACGAGAGATGGCGCTTTTAAAAATATGTTATTTCAACTTAGACATCAACCACAGAAGCGCTCTCTTGCTATTGCTCATTGAAAGCTTTTGCTTATCCTTTGCAAAACAAAAACAATAGATGCATGTGTGTGTGTATTTGTGCAAAATGGCGATGGTGGAATGAAACAAAGAAACTGCAATTGATTTTGGTCAGGAAATATGGAAATAACAATAATTAAATATAAATGCATTTAAAAATGAACATTGCACAAATCTTCTTGCATATTTAATAATGAAATGAAGGCAATTGAATGCAACAATAGCTCACCCATCTTCAAGAAATCTCGTTGCTGGTGTGCCTCCAAAAACGGTGATATGCACTGAAATTTTTTTGGCTAACACTTTTTATAACACTTCACTTTTATCATTATCACTTATTTCACATTTTGCACTTGTTTAGTTTATTATTTGCTATTTATTTAACACTTTAATATCGCTTTGTTTAAATAACCGACCGGCCGCAGTTTGAATTTATTACTACTGGTCCAAAGAGAAAACGAATCACTTTTAGTAAGTGAGTTGCCATCGTTTTAAAAATAAATTCTATTCCTACTATTTTGCAAGTACTTTTTTCTTTTGTACAAAGATATAAGAGAAATTTCTAAGAGAAACTTCAAAAATGAGCGAAGTTGATTAAATTTTGATGCAATTATATCTCTGTATTTGAATATAACATTTGAACGATATAATTTTTATTTATTAGTACTCATTAAAATCAGAAAATTGCAAAACGAAGATTTATGTACACACATATGAAGAGCTGAGATGCAAAACCCACGAAGTCCAAAAAAATTAAAATATAATATATTGTAGAAGGGGACAGAAAAAATATTTGCTTACAAGCCTACATACTCTAAATTGTAAAAAAAAATGTTTCCCTTCACAAACTTTTGATTGCAATAATTTCTGATAAATTATTTTTATCATAGCCCGCCAAGTCCACATTTTTGAAAATCAAAACCTGCCAAGTCCAATTTTTCATTAAAAAAGATTCGGTTTTCATAAATGCAAATAGTTTTATGTTATTTTAACATTGAAATTATATTGTGTAATTAAAATTTCAGCTTACATTTATTCAAATGTTTTGAAATTAATTTAAGCTTAGCCATTTTTAAAAAATTATTTCGAAACCTTTTACTATTATTATTTTTCAAAACCCGCCAAGTCCCGAGGTTTCACTTTCAAAACCAGCCAAGTCCACGTTTTCAATTTCAAAACCCGCCAAGCCCACAGTTTTTGTTTCAAAACCCGCTAAGTTCAAACTCTTTATTATTATAGTCTTTATAGGTTAGGTTATAAAATGTAATGAAAAATCAGAAGAACTTTTGACAACTATTACAATGGATCAATCTACTTTTTTACTGTAGCTAAATTTCAGTGGAAAACAGTTTTTTCGATTTTCCCAAAAACGCAAAATATGAACTTGGCTATGTATGTAAAGAGTGCCGTACAGAAACAGGAAATGAATAGAGACTCTTTTAACAATAGTTCGGCTAAATTCTTCCAAAAATGGCTTGGTAAAAAGGTAAAAACCGAAGCTGTAGCCGTTGAAAGAGGTAAAAACCTTTTCTACTCATTTAATTAAAAATTGAAAATTGTTAAAGAATAGAAATCAAACCAATTTAATGCTCAAATGTTTTATTTGCAAAAACCTTCAACCAGGTTATGCAGTTTCGAAACATGCTCCACTCATTTTTTAAATATCAACATAAATAAGGAAGTAATTTTATTCACTAAATTTTTGCAAATTACAGATAATCTGATCCTATGCTAAAATCAGAGGAAAAAAAACCACATCGTTTATTGATCACTTAACGCTCCGTATAATTAATTTTGACTTAGCTATGTTACTTAAAAATGGGGATGTTTTAGGATTTTCATGCTTTGTGCTGAAATCGGCATTTAATTACTAAAGCACACCATATTCAAAGAATCATAAGAGGTACTTTTCACCAAAAACCAGAATTTTTTTGTCTGTAATTTTGAACGTAATATAGGTCTTGATGAAACGCATTCTTTCCTCGTAAATCAACGAAAAATGGAAAATGATGGCTTTTTAAAAACTTAAAAAACAACGCTGTCAAGTCTCATTGATCAAAGGTTTATAGTACCTAAAATAGATATGTTTTCTTATATGTCTTCTACAACTTTGCTTTTTGATTTAGAGCACACTATTCGAGTGAATTATCAAAGTTATAACGTCGTTATTTAGCTCTTAATCTTTTTATTTATGTTTTAGAGTAAATTATAACTTTGGTTAAACTTAATGGCGTATTGTCATGAATAGCTGCAAAATACTAAAAATATTGAGCCTACTTTATTTCTGCAATGTTTAGTACATGCTTCTATGCTGCATGATTAAGATGCAGATTAAGAAGAAAAACAAACCAAAACGGCAACTCTGTACAAAAAGAATAAATACAAAAAAGAGATTTCATCGCTCTCACTCTCTCTCTCTCCCTCTCTCTCTCTCGACTTGCTAATTATATTAAGCATTTCATGACGACCATTGCAAAAATCTTCCTGTGCATTGAATTAAGCACCAAAAACCAAATGCACACATATTCATGAAATCTCGTTGATGTGCCTCCGGAAGTGGTGATATGCACTATAATTGTTTTAGCCCACACTTTTTCTTACTCTTTACATTCACAAAATTGTCGTTTGATTTTTCGTTGTTGTTACTTATGCTTGCTTAAGTTGACTTAAGCTGCTTCTTGAATTTTGTGTTGTTATTGTTGTTTTATTTTACTTCTCATTTGTGCCGTTCGTATTAAAGCTATACATACATAACACAGTGATGACATTTAGGTTTTGTGTAAATGTACTGAATGGAGAGTTAAAATGTACTCTTCAGATCGCGAATGTACTTTTTCGTCATGAACATCAAAAGTTATTGAAAATTTAAAAAATTCACCAATTTTAATACTTTTTTTTAAAAAAAAAAAGCTCAACAAAGCTCGTGATAAATTTACTAAAAAAAATGGAAATTTTTCGAAATTGTCGAAATGTACTGAAAATGCGCCGAATGTACTGAAAGTGTACCGAATGTACTGAAAACTTGTCGAATATACTGACGACGATTTTTCGTGACGCAAATGTACTGAAAAAAGAACAAATGTACCGAAAATGCCATCACTGACCTAACATGTACCTTTCTAGGCTTAACAAACGATAGGCCAAGGTATGAGTATATGCGCCATGTGATAAAATCATAGACTTGGTAATCGAAGTTCTTATAAGTAAATACCCTACTAATCTTGAATAATGCATACTATATATCAAATGCAATTAAGTATCAACAACTTTGTATACATTCTTCAGAACAAAATTCTCTTTAACATTGTTGCATACTTGAGATAACCCTCAATAATGTTATCAACATTATTTTTTTAGATTAATGCCTTATTTATTGTACTGCGGGAATAAATTACCAATATATAACAATCGCACTCTTTTTGTTACCAACTATGTTAAAATAATTATTTTAATGTAAATAATTAAAGTGTTTAATATGCGATAATTATGATATATGTATATCGGACAATCATCCTGAAAGATAGCCCTACCTTCATCCAGCGCTGATCAAGACACTTGTTATTTGTCACTTATGTTTCTAACGCTTAACGAATGAGTTTTGAGAAATGAGACAAGCCCACGCTGCCATTGTATGTATGTGGGCGTTTTTGAAAATTTATCGATTTGCTTCGGGTATCAATTCTCCCTGGATATGCTGACTTCAAAAATTCCATGGATTGTTAGAATGCCAAAATTTCTAGTGGCACGAAACTATACCTACAAAGAAAATACTAGCGACAGTAATGTACTGAAATTTGACACAAATGTCAGTTCGAGGGGTGTAAATTTTAAAAATGTTGTTAACTGCGGCTTATTTTTTAAGAGAAGCAATAGTGAAAATTTGAAAGAATAGAAGATTTTATTCATGTAAAATTAGACCATTATAATGTTTTCCACAGTTAACACTCAACCATTACTAATACGTATTAAATATTCCCAATATTTTCATTCACAGTACTATAGACAAGCTAGATTGAAAGCACTACAAACTGTTTATCCAGATTATATCGACGAAAGTTCCGTATATGGTTCACGAAGCAATTTAAGTTTCTCCAGACCATACAGTGAGCCACCTAGTCCAACATCTTCAAGTGAGTATAAAAACGAAAACTATTTTGAATATTTACTCAAGCTGATTTAAACTTTCTAGGACACACCACGCCAGCACCTTCCGTACATGGTTCCGAGGATGAAGATTCTGTTGACGAAGAAAATGAATTAAAAGAACTGGGCATTACAAAACAATAATAGTGAAAATTCAGAATTCACATTAAAACTTGAAAGCAATTAGAATCATTTAGAGAAAGTCAAATATCCAGTAGAATTGTGCATTGTGCATCGAACGGCACACTGAAAGTGTTGAAATTTTAATTAAATAAATTTAAAGAAAAATCCATTCAAAACGGCTAACGAATTTTAAACTCATATGATATTAATTATCGTAAATACTTAAATGCATGTTAAGAGAAAGAAAATCCATAGCACAATAGTCTCGGGGACAAAATAACATTACGATCAACTTCAAACGTACAAAAAAAAGATAAAAATTGTTATTAAATTAATTTTATTTCAAATTTACCTAGAACATTAAAAATAAATAAAATATAATCTTTATACAATATAAGAAAGAGCAATAAATGTTTAATGTTTACGCCACATATTCTCTTTAGAGTTTTAATTGTCTTCTTGACCTACATCTAGCCACATGATTCTACAGCTCATAGATTTGAGTAATTGAATATTCGTTTATCCCATAAAGAACTAAGTAAGTACTTTAGGCAGAGTTTTATGCATAGATAGTCCTTAGACCGGCTTCAAACTCTGCTTGCAGTCCAACTCAACTTACACAACAATACATTGATATTTTGAGAGTAGAGTACTCGAAGTTGTTTTCCAACTTTTTTGTCGTTCAAACTTTTTCTCTGCCGACTATTTTTTTCATTCAACTTTTCGAACTATCAACTTTCTCGTTGTTCCACTTTCTTGTCGTCCAACTTTTTTGTCATCCAACTATTCTCTCGACCAATCAAATTTTTCAGTCATTTCCAAATATTTACTTTTTCCTTCGATTTTTACAAAAATATGTTTCGGAAAAATGTTATGATATATTTTTAAAATAAAAATTTGTATTTATTTAAATTTTAAAACTTAATATAAATTAAGAAATACAAATATAAAGCTTAAGTCCTTTAAGTCCAGATTAATTCAAATCACAAGAATAAAAATATTTTTATATAAAAAAAAAAACCTAAAAATAATGAACATCATTTTTATTCACTTCACTTCTCGTCACCTTCTTTACATTACAAGTTCTCTCTATTTTGTCTATGGCGACGACTATAGATCGATCGCTGAAATCCACCTCCACTGGTTTTCCGCCTACGCCGAACTATCTCTGGACCATTTAAGTAATCATCTTCGCCATTATAATCATCGTCATAATCGTTCTCATCATCGTTTATCTCATCCTCGGGATCTGGCAACACTGCTAGCGGGTCATCAGTTACGTGTTTTATTCCGTCATCATTAGCAATGGGAGCTCCATCACCGCTACCAACTTCATCATTTTGACAGTTCGTACTGATTGTTCCATCGGGTCGCCGACACTTTGTGCTCTCTACGGTCCAACCATCACCGGGTAAAAACTCTTCATCTTCTAAATCGAAATCGCCATTTCCTCCACCACCATCTATTGGATGCCTTGCAGGTGGATAGATTGGCGCTGGATAAAATGGAATAACTGGATAGCATGTATTAGTGACATAACACGGGAGTTGCATATTTGTAGCACCATAACCATAATAACCAGCACCGTAACCATAATAACCAGCATTCGCAACAGGACCAAAACAGGCTATACACCGCTGTGGTACACGCTGTTGTATGATATTAATATAGGGCAATTCATAACAACGCTGGCAATGAGCCGCTGAACTGCTACTTGGACGATTATCGCCCCCACACGATACAAATGGCCATTGTGTGCTATATTGACATTGAGATCGTCTTCTCTTATGTGTAGCTTTACGGTATGGAACATATGATATCGTTTGGTGACATGTTGGCATTTCGTTCGCAGTTGGTTCCGTACATTTAGTCAAACGTTTCGCATAGAGCACACGTGCCGTACAACGCTCACCACAGACACGATGACGCTTGTGATGACAACGTGATGCTGTCGAAAATTGCCGACGATCACAACTTTTAGTTGAACGCACAACTATGCAACAGGAACCATTCTGATTATAGCCAAGTCCGAATTTGCCACCAGATGTTGAGATATTTTGATGCACATGTATGTTATTCTCATTCAGTGCTGTAACGTTGCCCATGTTGTTATCGATGATATTTCGTATTTCGTTTGTTAGTCGTATGATTGTTGTGGTGTTACCAGTACCAACAACTGGTGGAATGCGATAATCGGTATCGTTAATGCCCTGAACTACAACATCTTGATTGATTAGTATGGGACATGTTGGACACTCATTTTCGCAAGCAGTGCGATTTATTGCTGAGGCGCATACTGCTAGGCATTTGTCACGATTTTCGTGACAAATTTGATATTCACCTAATGTGGGTTGATCGTATGATTGCACTTCTGTTCGTATAACGATTGGTGTCTCTTTAATAGCCTTATCAGAAGAGGCTACTGCTTTTAGTTGTGCATTACTATGGGTAAATAGTACAGTGAAGACTAGCAGTCCGATGCTGGAAATGCCAACCTGAAATATACATAACAAAGAAATTAATAGTTGACTATAATGTGTTGACTCCGGATTTGCATCCTCCTTTATTGGAAGAAAATTATTTATTGCACCAGTTGATGGAAAAATTGTTTACGTAACTCATGGGGAGTTGGGACCTCTTAGGGTGTGTTTTGGATTCAGTTAAAATAAAACTATTTCCATCGATTGGTGCAATAAAATAATTATGGATATATGGGACCGAAATATCTATTTGAATATTTGACAGTTTAAATCGTAACCAAAATTATAATTCTAAAATGTGCCTTTCAAATGAGATACACGACATCGGGCATATTGCGATCTATGAAGCATATCATGCATTAGTAGCAATTTTTAAGTAGAATGGAGTAAAGTAGACATCCCATATCTGTTTTTGAATGGAAAGGTCTGGTTTGCTTATATCAAAAGAAAGGAGAACTAACTACGGTGTATTTTTAAAATATTGATATCTAAAAATAGTAACTCATTTAAATGACAATATTGTTCTATGTGTTCAGCCTTCAATCCACGGAATTTGGTTGCTTTTGCTTTGACTTTTGCCGGGACTCTGAAAACCGGACCCCAGGCAACCCTGATTAAGAGTGTAAGCACATTTGAAATATATTTTATATTAGAATTTTTGCTTTTCACTGAACTTTTTACAAATAAGGACTTTAATTTTATGATGTGCCCTTGGCACGTTAGGGTGGTAGAAGCTGAGATAATGCATACAACTAGTCGAAAAAAAAAATCTGAGACAAATAACTTCTATAAATGAAATGTAGTCCATGTTGAGACACTTACAACGATATACCACACTTGTTGATCGGTCGTCAAATGGCGGAAAAAAAACAAAATCCCATCGAATTTAGCGGCCGAAAAAAAAAAAATTTTTTTTTTTTCTTAAAAATCTTTCAATATTAGCTTTCAAACTGGGGGTGAGCATTCGAAATTTTTTTTTTTTTTTGTATGGGTGTCGATACTATCTAATGTTCATGCCTTTTTTCGAATTTTCGTGGAGTTTGTAATGTAACTTAAGATGTGAACTGATTCGCCTATTTTCCCCCCACACTATATTCAATAGTATAATTAGGGGACTCAAATAATTTCAGTTGAAATAGAAAATTTTTTCCGGATTTGGAATACTCGCGTCATTTTTGTACTTCCACAGCTAATAATATCGTTTTATTATTCAGCGCCAAATGTGCATGAATATTCTGATTAAATATTTGTTCAGCCGGCATTATTTTAAGATAGCGGAACAAGCAAAATATAACACTCACTATGCACTTGTTTTTATATGATACTACTACTACTCAATTGATTTATATTGATGATAATATATTAAGTATATACATATTTATGTATAAATATAATAAGGATCAAAGTCCACTTTGCGAAATTCAAAAAGTTTGACTAAAACTTTACGTAATCCCCGTACAATTCACAATATATGATATATTTAGTAAAGTGTATTGCATTATCTCACTGCCCGTATTGTATGCAAACTTATCAAATTAGGAATTTCCAAAAATTCTTCTGTTATCAATGTATAGATATTAAATTCATAATCGGTTTTAATTTAAATTTTGATATAAATATTTTTGTCTAATCATAATATTTTTATGTGTCCCATAAAAAAAGAATTTATGACTTCATTTTGTTATTTACACTTCTACACCGATTACTACGCGCGTAAATTTAAAGCACTAAAACGTTTATGTACCGCTTGTAAGTAGATTTATTTATATGAATTTGATTGCAACTTGATAGATTAGATATGCTGAACTACATATTGATATATGTATCTAGTTCCAGCTAAATTGTTTCAATTAAGTATGTTCGGTTATTACCTTATCGAACATATTTAAGCGGTAAGAGCGTTCTCTTGTAATTTATAAATTTAACTCGCTCCGCAATTTTTTTCTTAGCTTTTTCGAAAACTTAAATGCTAACTTATGAGCCAACTTGTATTCTCGACGGTCGAATGTAAACTGGAAAAATTGTAAAGCTGATTCAATTTTTATGCAAAGAATTGATATCAGTTAAATTTTTGATAAGGCTTGATTAGATAAGTCAATTTAATTTGATAACTTTATTCGCACATATATGTTTATAATAGCGGTAAACACCATTTAAAATATTAGTAGGAATATTTAATAGATAATAAGTTACAGCTTAAAATTTCTTAAAATAGAATTTGATAAAAAAAGGTGGGCCTAAAAGTTAACAGTAAGTTTTAGGAATTTATTCATCGAAGAGCTCTTACAACATAAATCTTTTTTATTTGCATACTTTTAGGCTTTTAATGAAAAGTATTGAAATTAAATATGGTGTGCCATGAAACCGTCCATTAAGTACATGAGGTGATTTTTGAATTTGATTTTTTTCCGTACCCCCTCCCTCCCTACTTTTACTAACGTAATTTATGGACGTCCCATTTGTATTCCGAGGGGAAAACTAAAATTTTGGTTTAAAATTGTGTCATGCAGCAACACAGCCCTGCAAATACGTGACATTATCCGCGAGCAACTGCACTACAAACGGTATTTATCTATGATAAATCGAGAGGCACCTCAGTAAACAAGCTTAGGTGAGAGCTCTAAAGATCTTTGCGAGATTTAGTATGTGTTGAACAATAGGAACTGAGACAGACCGCCTTTTACAGTCATATAATTGGTGAGTGACTTGTTTGAATAATATCAGCGAGAAAGGGGGCCTAGTCCAATCGAATGGCAGTGGAGCGTCGACGGCAGTCTTGCGTTTGGATAGAATGCACAAGTGCCCAGGGAAATATCAGGGTTGTCGAGCAAAAGTCTTGAAAGCATGAAAATTTAAATTGTTCATGTGCGGGCTTATTAAAATGTGCTGTAGACTTCATATATTTAAGCCTTTAAGGGTGTACTGGCCTATCTAAATTAAGAGATATTGTCACTCTTATTCAGTTCATAGTCAACTTAAGAAATCTTTCCGTTCGGAAAAAGAAATAAGTCAAAAGTTTTTGCATTAAGGAATTCAAAAACTACCCGCCTACATTGAGCCGTATTTACTTACTCAACTGATAGATAAATGTCAGAATATCACCCAGAACTTCAATGTTAATCTTTTTAATTGGCAATCTGCGACTTTCTATAATGTCAACCATATCGTTATCATAGCACAAAAACTATATCAACTAAATTTATTGAGGTCAATGTTGTAAAGAGTTGCATAGACTCTTGAACTAATTTTCAAGTTATCTTTCCGGTGCTTAATGTAGCGATTACTGATTAGCTGACGGAGAGGATGTCACAATTGTCATAGTTACTGTCGGTGCAAAAACCTCAATTGCATGCACTTCGGCCTGCAAAATAGAGTTATGTACCATGATTCATTTGTCCATATAAATATTAGCAAGATCGATATCAGGAAAACGTTTTAACTAATAAATTTGCTATATTTTTATTTCTACTATATCTTATCTAACAAACTACTTACATATGTTTACTTTAAAAGCATTTACAACCGCTATAATTGAAAAAAATCAGAAAACTCAGTTATAGAGCAACATTGTTGTCTAATACAATTAATGTAGTATTTAAGACCTTAATAATCTTGATAAGTTATAAGACCATTAACCTAATATAAAAAATATACTTGATGTATAGGTTAACATAGTACACATGCATATACATGTGTACACTATAATATCACGTTGCTTTAATAGGCGTTATTATAATCATCATTATCACACCAGTCATCTATACAGCCATCTTGTTCTTGACAACCATTTCCACCGGGATATTGATTGCAATATTCTCTTTGATCATAGAAATTACACTTGCGTAATGAACACTGGTAATTGTAACAATATGAAGAACACGATGTTGCAATACCCATGGCACAACCCGAGCAATCGTAATAATCTGTGAATAAATTAAAAAAAAATGTATTTATAGACATTAAAGTTTTATTGAAAAGTAAAAAACGGCTAATTAGAAAATAATTATCGCTCAATCTTGAACTAGAATCAAAGTCAAGGTAAATCGCAAGGAAGACCTAGTACAGTAGAACCTCTGTGAGCCAAAGTTGAAGGGAGACGCCAAAAAATTCGAATTATAGAGTATTCGACTTATGGACGACTTCGACTGAAGCGAATTTTGTGAGGAAATGTTCAGCTTGTAGAGGTTAAGATTTATTCCAACTAATTTTGAGTTAGAGAGGTGAAATAAATCTTAGTTAAAGAGGCATTAAACATTGGTGCTATTTTTCGGCAAATATTCCCCAATCAAATAATCTTTAAAAATGGGGTTATTGATTGACCAACTCGTTCTCTGAACTTGACCGTTCTAGAGAATTTCCGATGAGGTTACCCGAAAGGAAAGACTTACGAGAATAATCCTCAGTCTCTTGCAATCTATAAGAGGAACATTTAGTTCAATACATTCGCCTTGAAACCACAAACTTTGAATTAAGTAATGAACATTTTATTCACAAGATGGAAGTTATGCGAAAACTAAAATACTTCATACGACTAAGGATTAAAATATACAATTTCAAAATTATCACTTACCTTCACTCTCTGGACAACTGCCAGTTAGACGACAATGCACCAGATCTTCATTTGGTGGCACAACAACAATAGAGTCGGTTTCACGTGCTTCTGGTGCCTTCAAGTAAACAATAGGTGCAACACAGAAATCTCCACATCTTTGATAACGACGACTGTAGCAATTCCATTTAGATGGACGCAGTTTGCTGCGCTGGCAAACACGTGGTGATATAACAATACAACAGTTCCGACGTTCACAATCTTCTACATCATGATTGTCATCACAAATTGTATTTGGCAATTGAGGCGATGGCGTTCGCGATGGCGCTGGCACCAGTGGTACAACAACACTTGCATTCACAACCAAATTATTGACGTTATTAACGATGACATCAGGTTCCGTACGATTGAAATGCGTCACAATTTCGTTATTAAAGGCAATCGAATGTACGATGGGTTGAACGAGTGCGCACCTATAGCCCGTCCATGTTGTGCCCTCTGGACATACTGTTTGTATGCATTTGTTGTTTCTGTAGACACCTTTGTTGCAATAAACCAAGCGGCAATTATTATTCAGCGGTATAGTTCCTTCCGGGCATCGTAGCGGTGCAGGAGGTGATGTTGCTGGAGGTAATGTTGTTGGCGGACGAGTTGGTGGTGCTGTTGGTTGGCTTGGACATGGTGTGGGAACTACCGGTTGATTAGGACAGGGCTGGCAAGGTAAAGGAGCCACCGGCTGATTTGGACACGGTGCTATTGGTTGATTTGGGCATGGAGTGGGAAGAACCGGTTGATTAGGACAGGGCTGAGAAGGTAAGGGAGCCACCGGTTGATTTGGATATGGTGCTATTGGTTGATTTGGACATGGTGCTCCTGGTTGATTTGGATATGGTGCTATTGGTTGATTTGGACATGGTGCTCCTGGTTGATTTGGATATGGTGCTATTGGTTGATTTGGACATGGTGCTATTGGTTGATTTGGATATGGTGCTATTGGTTGATTTGGACATAGTGCTCCTGGTTGATTTGGATATGGTGCTATTGGTTGATTTGGATATGGTGCTATTGGTTGATTTGGACATGGTGCGGGAGCGACCGGTTGATTAGGATATGGTGACACTGGCACACTGCAATTGTATGTTGTTTGTGTTGGACATGTTGTGATAAATGTCGTGGTGCAGCCTTTGTCAGTTGTAGGGAAAAAACATGAAATGAAAAAATAGAAATATTTTTACTATCGATAATTTTGCTAAAAGTATAGATATTTTTATAACTACATACCATTGGTAATTTGGCCAACACCAGTTGGAACACAAACGCTATTAACTAGGACATAGCCAGCAGTGCAGCTTAAGGGCTGCTGAGCTTTTATAAATCCATTTGGATAAGGCTGTAAAAATAAAATATATAATTCAATACTTTCAGTGATAATATTTCTAAAAATCCAGATAAGAATTCAATCAAAATTTAGTGCTTCAAAACTAAGAAAAAATAGTATTCCAAGGCACTTTCATACCTTGGACCCTACTATACAAAAATATTTAAGAAAAACGTAGAGGATTTTACGAATTCACAGCGCAATATTGAAGCATGTGCATAAATTTGAGATAAATGGGTTAATGGGCGTGTTTGCGCCCATAAATTCGTATGCTACAAATGATCATAACTTTAATATTCTTGAATAGAATGCAGTTAAATTTAATATGTATTCAGTGTTAAAAATGGGCGTGGTTTGCTTACGTTATTACGAACCATGTTTCAACGTAAGTAATATTTATTTCTTATAGGTTGTTACTCACGACATACCTATTCAAGAAATATTCAAAAATTGCTATTAAATTTTTAGTATAAGAAATTTGCACCTTATAATTATTGGTTTATCATTATTTAAATCATGCCGGAAAACACTTTGGTTAAGTAGCTATTATCTCAGTAAAACAAAGATAACTTACCAACTTGAACGGAACTTAAAAATTTCATTATCTACAACTTAAATTATTTATATTTTTAAGTAGTTTAAATAAATGAAAGATTTGAAATTCAAGGCATCAGATAAAAATATGTAAGTAAAGATAAACATTAAAATTATTTATTACACAATCGTTTGAAATAAAATACAGATTGATTCATTAAATGTGAAAAAATTGCTTAGCACTTTCTGAAATATATTTTTTAGCTGAATTTTTATAGCTTTTTGATTTATGACATTTATAGAAACTGAACCTGGAAATCAGTTTAATTCAAAGGCAAGAAATATCAGTTGCAAAAATCGCATATATGTACTCGTATGTATTACCAAAATCTTCTTTTTCGAACAATGATAGTGAGTTTTATTAAAATTTTTGACTGAGTTCTTTCTCGTATATACAATTTTTTTATAATTATTTTTTTTTTGAATTTTAAAAATAAAGCAATAAAAATTCGTATGTAATGAACATTGAAAAATTATCAAAGTTATCTTTGTAAATTCAGCTATTACTTGTGCTGATAACTCAGCATATATTTTGCATTGCGGATGTGCTATGTTTCAGTCACTGAGACGATGATCACGTAAGAGCTCATAATCTGATGTCAAGTGAGAATTTTTGTATGGGATAAACTGAATTGCTAAAGCGAATCGCAAAGGATTACAATGAAGAATGACAAACGACAATTGCTCAAATCGAAATAACGTCATTAGAAGGACTTGAAATTAATCCTTTATTTCAATCACATAAATTGCAAGAAACTTTTCAAGCACTACATTCCCTTTCAGAGTTAAGTTACTGATTAAAGAATGCACGTTTGAAGATTTCAGCTCAAAATCTCTAAATTGACCCAAACTTTTCAAAATAAAAAAAAAATAATAAACAAAGCTACCTTACCAAAAATAATGCAAAAACAACACACAAAACTTGAGAGTATAATTCAATACCCAAAGATGGCATCTCCACGAATTTTCCTTGAAGTATTTGTGGCTTCACACTTCCGCTTCAACTTAAAGTATTGGCAACTTTTAACAAACTAAACTAAATTTTAGCTAATTCTAAAACGATCGGCAAACGTATGTTTGTTATCACATGAGGAAAACATCAAGTCTCCAAAACCTTGAACTTAACAACAATGTATACGGACTAATATTGTAACATAAAAAGAAGAAAAAAAGCCAATACACATGGCAGCATAATTTAAATTTTTAGGAATACCTCAAATTTAGAGTAATTAACTAAGTTAAATGCCTCTTCCGCTACATTTAAGGTAAAGCCACAAATCAGAAAAGTTCGTGTGATCGATCTTTTCGGAAAACACCCATTCCCTGGAACACACGCTAGCAGTGAAACTTTATAAAATTATAAAGTTAATAGATCTATAAGATTCAAAAACTATCGAATAGCACCAAAAACATTAAAAAAAACAGTAGAATCAAATAGTATCATCAAATATACGTAGTTTAAATAAGTTTTAAAGTTTCGAAAACAGTGGAAAAGTTTTGGGATGGTATAAAAAACATTGCAAAAGTTGATAAATGTCTGATAAAATCTGACAGTTTAGAATAGTGAAAGTATGAGAGCATTGAAAAATATCAAAAAAAGTTATAAAATTCTGGTTATATCGAACAATACCGAAAAGTGTCTAGAAAGTTGAAGAGAATCGAACAACATGAAGGAAATCTACAATACTCAAAATGCATCGAGTGGTTTCGAAAAACGTCGCCAGTGCCGGAAGATATCAATGCCGAAGAAGTTGATGAAAGTTGAACTGTTATATATCATATCGGAAAACAAATATAAATCAAAATATATCAAATAATATAGCAAAACATCGACAAATCGAAGAAAGCCGAAAAACATAAGTGACAAAATAATAGTAAAAAAGTCGGAGAAAGTCGAAGTAGCGAAAACTACGAAATTTTACTTCGGAAAGTATAGCATCGAATATAACATAAAAATATCGAAAACTTATGGTATCGAATCATATAATACTTAATAGTAAAAAAGTCGATACCAAAAACTACGATAATGTACTTTGGTAAGTATCGAATGTAACATAAAATTATCGAAAACTTATGTTATCGAATCATATTAAAAAACATCGAAAATTACGTTGAAACTCGAATGGCGTGGCGTGTCGATAAGGTCGACATAAGTCGAAACGTATGGAAAGTACCGAAAAACATACAAAAAGGTTTGTTTGGATATAACTCCTCCCGGAAAGTTCGATACCCTAGGGTAAAGAATTTCATGTACGATTCACAAAGAAGATCGTTAGGTATGGGGCGGCAAAATCATTGTCTAGGGTTGTTGTAAAACACATGTACAATGTACATTGAAATATCGATACTATAAACAGATTCCACTACAAAGGAAAATACGTTGTTTGTATGTATTTTGGTTGTTGATTGAACCATTTCAAATTTCAAAACAGCAGCTCTTTAGCGAAAACATTTTGATTTCATTTACAGATGCATATATTTTCTTTTGCAAATCAAGGGCTAAGTAATAAAGTTTTTACTTCAGCTAAAAAATGTTCGTACTTTTGAAATTTTCTTGAAATAAGCAGAATCAATGTTTCCTAGTGTAATAAACGCACAATGAATGGTACATACGTATATCAAAAAAAAAAACCATTATCACACATAAAACGCTGATTTCTATGCTTTGCTATAATAAGATCGCGTCGATTAATTGGAGCATCATCGAGAATTGCTTAGAGTTGCTGATTACAGATTGGCACATTTTAAAAGATTTTTTTTTTTCAAAAAATAAGTTTTTAGTTTAGTCGTTGATTAGAAGTTATAGCAAAAAGAGCAGTAGCCACGAGAACATATGAAATAATCAGGATTAGACTCGTGGAAGATATACGCGTGAAAGATATAGTGCACCGAAGTTCATAAGCACAGTTTTAAACATATTAATATTGGTTATTGTTTACATGTGAATCGTGTTTTTTTTTTTAAATAGCGCCAAAAATGCAAAAATACACTCCTACTATAGCAGTGTTACTTATTACACTAAACGTTATCACTATAAGCGCCGACAATGTTGCCTATCCGGGAATGGTAAGTAAACCATGAAGCATTTAAGTTAGAATGTAGCAGTGTTCACACGAAGGGTCCAATAGTTGGGAATAGCTGTGGGCTGTTTTGAAATTAAACATATATTTATCAAATAAAACAGTAAAATCGTGAATTCCATATTCAATGCGAAAACTAAAAGTTATTAGGGTTCATTTTGGCAGCATCTCTCTGAAATCGAGATTGTTTTAACATAATTTATTCAACCACGAATATCACATGAGACTTATTGCAGCATATAGCTGAAAATATTCAAGCTATGCTGTTAAGTGCAAGCACTCGTGGCACAATATGTGAACATAGTGCAATTTTATTATTTTTGAATCGAAAAGAATTAATTAGTGTCAAAAGGTATCTTATAGTGTCGTAAAGAAAAGAACATTCAAAAGCAATACAATGGCATCGAAAAAAATAATATATGTCGATAAATATCGGAGAGCATCGGAGAGTTAAAAAAAAAACCATCAATTTTTCATCGATTTTCAATTTTTTTCAAAACTACTCTACGATACCATTCGAACCTTATACACTTTTTGATGTTCCACCATGCTTACAGAAACAAATATTTCATATTTTCGACGTTTGTGGTATTCTCCGAATTTCTCGATATTGCTTGAATTTCATTGACTTCCAATAAATTGCGATTTATTTTTGTTTTTCTCTTCCGACTCTGATCAGTTTTTCCGATTTTTTTCGATATTTCGGGTTAGTGGACGTCCATAAATTACGTGAGGTGTTTTTTTGGAATTTGGGACATCCCCTCCCTCCCTCCCTCTATATTAAAAACGTGACGTTGACGTGAGATTTTCGTTGACCGCCGCTCCCCCTTAGTGAGATTTGGTTAGATTTTGCTGGAACCCCTCCCCCCCCCCCCATATTTTGACTCACGTAATTTATGGACGGCCCCTTAGTATGTATATTTCTCTGAAATTCAGCAATATCACATTACATTATGTGTCGCAATGGCATTACAGAATCGGTAAATTCGGTCCTACTAGACCTCCTGCCCACCAATTATGAAGTTCACACAACAACATATGCATTATAGTTCGAACCTAATCTATATTTTATATAACTCAGCAACCAACATGTCAACCCAATTTTGTGCTGCTAAATGGACTCTGCTATCATCAAAGTCAACTGCCAACTCAAAATTGCCCAGTTGGTAAGCATTATCAAACAAAAAACTTTTTTTTCTCACACATTTGTGGCAAGTTCTATATTCACATATAGTACTTGAGCTGTTTTGCCAAAAGCATAATGAGAATCAACCAATTTTCAGGTTATTATCTTGCAAACAATCTCTGCTACCCCATTAATCCCGTACCCTGTGATGGTACGAGCACTACCACTGAAAAGGTACCAATTGTAACTACAACTTGGCCACCAGAGCCAGAAATAACAACGGAAGCAGTACCTGAAACAACGGAAACAATACCTGAAACTACACCTGAAACAACGGAAACAATACCTGAAACAACTGAGACAATACCTGAAACAACAGAAACAATACCTGAAACAACGGAAAAAATACCTGAAACTACAGCTGAAACAACGGAAATAATAACTGAAACTACACCTGAACCAGGAGCAATATCAATATGTCCAAATGGCTCAATATTAAGCGAAGATGGCATATGCCGCAAAGTTTATTGCACTCAAGGTGAATACTATTACGGACGTTGCTTGCAACCGATTTGCCCTGATGGTACTGTTTGGCGTAGTAATAGCTGTCAATTACCTAGTTATACTACAACCATTTTGGAAATTGAAAATATCATTCACAATGAGTTGAATGAGAGACCCGGTCATGTTGTAAACGATAATAAAAATAATATTTACTATCATAATAGTACGACAGCACCGAGTACTAGCGCTATAGAAACGACCACTACTAAAACTTGGGCAACTCAACGTCCACCTGTGAAACCGAAACCCACGGCAACAGCATCACCAAACATCACTGAATCCAATCCACAGGAATGCTGCTCAATAGTGACACCACGTATTTGCAAACGTTATGGTGCAAAATGGGTTTGTTTTAATCGTCGCTATAGACGTTGCGATCCCATTGTATGCCAACATCCGATTGTCTATCTCAAGACACCAAAAATTGTCTACGAGCCACCGGTGCTAATTATGCCACCGAACCCACCATTGCAGGCATGTGTTACACCGGGTTGTGATGTGGGAGGTAAGTTATGAAAATTATTTTCAAAAATTCAATACGCTTTGACGGAGAGGGAGATATAGAGACCATAGAGATGTGAAAAATCATTCAAAAGTTTTCAATTTTACGCCCATTTTATGTCAAAGAGAAGTCGGCCTAGCAACAGCCGTCGAAAGTTTAAGTTCATATTTTGACTAATTTTTTGCAATTTTTTTTCAAAAGCGCCTATCGAACTGCATTTCTGTTTACTCAGAAACGCTTGAAAACAATTGGTTTCTTTGGTATAAGTGTACGAAAATTGTCAAAATCGGCATATATGTAGCTCCTAATTAAAACTCCTGAAAATCAAAAAAAAATAAAAATTTCCAGCTATTCACTTGGTGATTTATATTCTAAGCTTCAATACTAAAATATTCATAAATTGTTTCCATTTTAGATACCGTCGATTGTTCTGGCTGCGCTCATAATATTCGCGAATCTTGCTCTACTTATTGCTATCGCTACATGTGTCCAAGCAATGCCTGTGCTTTTATCGAACAGCAAAAATATTGCAATTTATATCCCGGTGAACCTGGCTGTACCAAGCAAGATGGCTGCCTATGGGACTGGTGTGGAGAGAAGTGTTAACATCCATAAATAACAGTTTGTTAAGAAACCAAATGGCCTTGAATTCTTCGGGAACGCTTAAGATTAAAAAAATTTCATCATTAGAAGAATATTCCTCAAAAATACTAAGGGTAGCGTTTTCAAAATTTAATTTTTCTTCAAAAACTGAGAAAAATAAATTTTATTCTTCTTAAAATACTTTTCTTATAATTTTATTTTCTCTTTCCTGTTGTACATAGGTTAAAAAAGTACAAAAAAAAAAGAATAATATTGTAAGAAAAGAAAAAAATGTGGAAATGAAAAGTATAAACTTAAGCATTCTCAAATGAATTTAGAACCGAATGTTTTTAACGAACTCTATATAATATATGAACATTTGTTTGCAAATATTTTTTATAATTTCTTAAGAAGCCTCATATGTTTCTTGTGAGTTTGTTTGTCATGTAACTACACATACCAATAAACGATGAAAGGACGAAAGATTTCAGAGGATCAGAAAAAAATCGAGTTTGATCAGGTCGAGCTGAAAGTACCCTATACCTTGTCATTTGCGTGAGTTTCGTAATAGTATTGGTAAATATTTAGAAGTGGGGCTTGCTCCACCCCTAATCGTCTCCAACAATTTTGTTATGGTATGTTTATCAAATTTTACCTTGCCGAGAGAGAAATTAAAAATTCAATAAATTTTTTTTTTTAAATGCCTTCTCTATTGAATTTACTATTTTTTGGTACCAAAAAGTATCTCGATGGTTAAAAAAAAAATGTGTTGGCTGCAGTTCTGTTTTCACACATCACATCATATACATAAATATATTTTTTAATAATTTTTTTTACCAAAATGCTTTGTTGAACTTATAAAAAAAATAAATTAATTTAATTCAATAAAACA
The DNA here is from genome assembly GCA_949775025.1 of Tricholauxania praeusta. Lineage (NCBI taxonomy): Eukaryota > Metazoa > Arthropoda > Insecta > Diptera > Lauxaniidae > Tricholauxania > Tricholauxania praeusta. The sequence goes on from OX459029.1 coordinate 160,038,663, forward strand.
AAGTTGGTAATCATATTAAAAAGTGCTGAAAAAATAGACTAACTGCCGTTTTTAATATCGTTCAAATAATTATTATTACAATTTAAGTACATATTATTAAAATAAAGAAATCACAAATAAAACCTACTTCAAGTTTTTTTCTTTTTTCAAGTTGTCACTATTTTATGGGAAAAAAAAATTAAATAAAACAATTCTCAGCCTCTAGCAGCGCCCTCTATTGATAAAGTTCTGAAACGTTCTACAAAGTACTAAAAAAGAAAGCTTAAAGCTTTCAAAAATGTTTTAGTCATCAGTGTTGCCATAAGCTACTTTGTACATTTAACTAGTTCGTCTTACTTTGATTTTGATCCAAAAAACTACTAAGCGTTGTAGGGGAAGAGGAACAGTTAAAGGCTACGTCAGAATATATGGGAAGGGAAGGGATACAAACTATTTTTCGAACTCTGTATTGCTTATGCTTATGAATTAAAATGATTCCTTTCAATTGTTAACAATATGTATGAACTTAACATAAGAAATAAAAAATTTAATAACAAATCAAATTCGCTGAAGAAGCTAAAGCCTATTCCTCAATAAGCTTAAAAATCCTGGATCAAGTACTGTCGTAGTTGTATTGGAAGCGGTGGTGCCTTCTCTTCCACAAAATAAATATGAATAAATAATTTTGTTTCGCTTAACTCCATACTTCCGGATACTTTTTACAAAATATACGAATAAATGCTTAAAATGTGCTTAGCACAAAATTAAGGAAGGGTAAAAAAAGTCCCATCTGCGTTTCGAAATTTGCCTCTGAAATCCATATGTGCCGAAATATTCACTTGCGCTAATTTACTCAAAAAGTGTACATTTTATACCAATTTCATTGAATTTGAATTGAATCAATGTAATTAATAATAATATCAGATGCTTGGGAGGGAGGGCAACAGCCCCCGTAACCCTACCCAATTGACGTCTCTGACATGAGCCCAAATTGTAAGCAATTAAACTACAAGTATCTGAATTAATAATGCTTTAATGCAGTGGTCGGCACCACATAGCACAATTGTGCGCTCAAATATTACACGCATTCTTATGCTCTTTCATTCAGTTGTTGATAAACCATTGACAAAGCAACATCATGCGCGGATGTAGCTATTATCGTCTGTTATGCACATAGAGAATTTTTTTTACAGCTATGGCAAATGAACGAATTTACGACGAAAAGGAATTATGACGCATTTCAAATGCCTTTTCGTCGCCAATTTGTTGTTTTCTTTTGACGACTATAGCAAAAAATGCAATACGATCAAGATTTTAGAATTTGATTACCTTTTCTAATCTTTTTAAATTTTTTACTTTCTGTCGCAGCAATAATTTCGCAAACGATTTCTACGAAAAATTTCTTGCGGTGCAGCCTCTCTCCTCTCACTAACACAATCACACTTTTAATTTTGCCGACCCCTGCTTTAATGCAGGGGTCGACAAGGATTTTATTTCATGAGTGAAACAACAATTACAACAAAAAACCAACAACAAATCGTTGGATACGGTACCATAAGAATTTATAAACATAAAAAAACATATAAAAGCAACAACGCGCATGCCGGTAGCGCACTCAGCAGCGCACCTTTCAATGCATCCACAACACAAGTGAATTTATATTTAAAAATAGCTGGTGTCGAAACACAACGCGAAATTACCAACAACAAACAAAAATTACCAACAACAAACAAAGCATGGCAAGAATTGTGCGCAGTCGCAAGCGCTACGTATTTACCAAAAATGACAAGCAAAGCAACAACACGCAAGGGTTGAATTGTTTTGGTGCAGTTGCACCTGTCAACGATTTGGCGAATTACAACAATACGAAAGTGTTGTAAAAGAGTGGAAAGAGTTAAGCGCTGTCGACCCCTGCTTTAATGCATATGTAAATACATATGAATATATTTTGCTTTGCAAAAAAAAACCATTATTTTTGCCCTTTTTCAGAAAAAAAAAAACGTTAACAACACTCACTCGCAAACATTTAGGGGAGCATGCGCTCCAAAACTATGCACACACTCGCTAACGAATACAAAACATCGACTGGAGGCGCCATAAAAGAGACTGCACACACACAGCGCTCTCAACAATGAAATCAAGAGAGCGCCACTAAACTAAACAAGCGAATGAGTTAACAACAAAGATTTAGTCGATGCGCGAGAGTGACTTAGTGAAGACGTGTGAACTTGGCAGTAAAACGCCAACGCGAAAGTAAAAAAAAAAAATATTGAAAAAATTAAAAATATTGAAATAAAAGTTTAAGTTTTTTTTGTGTTATTTTATGTTTCGCTTACGTTTCGTTACGTTTCACGGTGAATTTTGAAAATCTTGGCTGCAAAAGGTGTGTGTTTTTTTTATCACTGTCGAAGATAAAAAATAAATAAAACGAATATATTCGCATGGAGAGAGATACAAACAAAAACATGATACTTGAATTTCTTGAATTAAATTTTCTGTTTTTCTTGTTGTTGTTGTTATTGGTGATACTGTAATTGTTGTTGCATAAAACCGCAGTGACAACAACAACAAAAACAAAAAGCAGACATAAGCGGCAGCAACAAGCCGCTGCGGCAAACAAATTAAATTGTTATTATTTTGTTTAAATTTATTGTCTGCCTGCCGTTGTTGTTGTTGTTGTAGCTGTCGTCATTTATTTGTTTGTTTTTTTTAAATATTGAAAAAGCAATAATTCCGCAATTACGAAATACAAAATAGAAACGTAGAAAAAACAAGAAAACTAAAATTAAAAACAGAAATAGAGGAAATTACGAAATTTTGGGAACAACATGAAATAACACATTTACATTAATTTATTAATGAAATACCAAAATTAACAAAAAGTTTTGTAAAATAACTAATCAATACAAAATAAAATAATTAAAAATGAATTAACAATAAAACATAAAAAGATAACAAGATAAACCGGCTACAAGCCCGATTCGCTGTTTGAAAAAAAATGTATTAAAATTTCAAATTATCTGTGTATCTATATAATTAAAATTGAAAAAATTAGTGAGCGACATCACAAGAGCAGCTTAAAACAGGACTAAATATTAAATGTCTTAAAAAAGAAAAGCTTGGAGCTCTTTGACCTTTTTGAAATTCACTACTGGCTTCATTCGGTGGAAGAAGAGCGTTTGTCATTTCGAAAGAGAGAATGGGGAGATTTTGGTAAATGACGTCAAATTTTAATAACTGACGTCAAATTTTTATGACTGATTCCTATAGAACTGAAAAAGTTAGACTAAATGAAACTCTATGAAATATTGTTGAAATTTTAATAATAAAACTTATCAGAATACTGTGTATCTCCCTATTTGCGGTAAAATTCAATTCTGAGTGCAGTAGTGAAGTACACTTTATAAATTGATATTTTGAAATAGCGTCATCGATGCTAGTGATAGTGATCGATTTTTGATAAATAGATATTGTGAGACATCAATTTTTTATATTAAACTGCACAAAATATTTTTGCATATACATAGTTTGTAAAATAATTTTATAATAATTTGTAGACTTTAGACAACGGAGTGTAAAAGTTTCACGTTTTACTAGAAAAGTTTTAACACAGTAAATTGTGTAAAACTCAACACAGGTTGTGTCCAATTTTGCTTAGTTGAATGAAAAATTTTGTAGAAAGTGAAAACTTTTCATCATTCATGATTAAGAATATATCAGTTTTTGGGATGCAAACTTTTGCTTTTTGATTCTGGAAAAAATCCAATAACCAAAACTTAATAATATATATAGCTTTATGTTTTCGAGATATGTGGTATTAAGCTTTGAATACATACAGCTGTTGTCAACTAATTGGAAACGAAATCTTTTGTTGGGTTATTGGTAGTTTTTTCATTTATTTTTCTATGTGAACCAGAAAATTTATAAAAATTATATATGTGGAACACATAAGCATAAAGAGAGAAATGCGAAATTTTCTGCTCAAACCTTAGATTTGACTGAGTCACGTAATTGGAAACAAAAAAATAATTTGCAAAAAAATAAAAGAAAAACTTGATAAAAGACTCCAAAAACGATATTGTGATCTTTTCATTGCTTTTAAGAACACTTTTTGAACGAATTTTAATGAGCGGCCAACCGGCATGCTCATCAAACTGTATGCAGCTATTACTCTGTCCTTGCGTGAAATTCGTCCATGGAGTCCTGCCTCAGCCAATCGACAAGCGACAGTTTGCTTGGATATTTGTGCATCATATTGATCAATTATTTCGCGTAAGAGGTCTGCAGAAGACTTACGAGGATCCAATTTAGCCTTGCGCACAATCTGGCGATCCCTGTACCCAGAAGTCTTACGAGGTCTCTTTTGGCCAGGAACGTTTTTGTTGTGTCATAGCTATTGAAATGATCAAGTGCATTAAATACCATCTTTTTGGAGTAATTTTGCTGTGTTGCCATCGCCTGATATCTCACGGCCGTCTTTCGAAGCTCAACAATTGACTTACGCGTAGCCGGTGTACAACTTTTGGCCACAAACCATGATTAAGGATACGCTTATAAGAAAATTCGGTCAAAAGGTGTTCTTACAAGCAATGACAAGATCACAATATTGTTTCTGGAATCTTTTATCAAGTTTTTCTTTTATTTCCTTGCAAATTATTTTTTTGTTTCCAATCAGTTGACTCAGTCCAATCTCAGGTTTCAGCAGAAAATTTCTCATAAAACTTTTTATGCTATGAATTTGATTTCAACTATATTCTTTTTTTTAAGCTTATGTGTTCCACATTTATAATATTTTTAAGTCTTCTGGTTCACATAGAAAAATAAATGCAAAAACTACCAATAACACAACGAAAGATTTCGTTTCCAACTAGTTGACAACAGCTGTATGTAACTGCTGTTGGTATGGATTAGAGTTACACATCGTTTGACTCGATAACTAAACCAATTATCAAACCAATTATCAATAAATTGAGCTTTGTATGAATCACAAGCCCCTCCTTAAAAAGAAATATATTTTCTTTTTCTTTTTGATATTTCGAAAGTTATCATCGCTCTCCTTAATCTTAAAATAGCTTTTCATATTCTAATTATAGGTTAATAAATAACGGAAATAACAGTCAAAACTTGACGACACGGAAATTTTAATGAATAAAAGTTGTGGTTGAAAGTTAAATATAGTTTATCTCAAAGACCGAACTTGATATTAAAAAAAAATTAATGTTTTGTCCTCAAATTCAAACTTTTTCATCCCAAAAACTGAAAAGCGTTTGTCTAATAATGTATTTAACAATGTTTTTTGCATGAATCTTATTTACAGAATATTATCAAAAGATTAAAGGACCCCACACAGTCTTTATGTAAAATCGGCTTCGGTCACTTTGACTGCAATTGAACTATGATGTTCTTCATGACTTTCTGATCTAAAGTTATCGCGGAAACGATTCCAAACAAAAAAGTAGAATTAGGTTAGGGTAGAGTGGCGGCTTTGTAGCAGTAAGTAGCAGTAGTTGGGCCGCTTTTATACCACCTAAGCGACCCGCAAAACTGGTAAAAGATTGCCAAAAAAATTTATTAAGCCTTAAAATCGATAAAAGCTATATCCAGTTAGTTCTGTTTAGGTAGTTAAGCAGCAATCCGATTTCTTTTTTGGCCAATTCGATGAAGTTGTTGAAGAAAACTTGTCTTAGGTATCTGAGCCTGGTTCTGGCAAGGGAAAAAAAAGTAGAGTATCTGAAGATGTAAATTGAATATGTTACCCATTACACATTAGATAGACTCAGTAACTTTTTAAGTGTCCTTAAGATCTTTTGAACAGATCCAAAGGACATCATAATTCAATTGCAGCCAATTTGATGGGTGCTCATTTTCCAAAAGGATTGATTTGAAGAGAATCAATAATTCTTTCGATTCAGATAATGGATTGAACACTTTTCAAAACTGACTAAAAAATTAGCAACGCTTAAAGAAAACTCTGCACAATTTTAAGCAAGAAAGTCGGTATTGGAATTAGGTATTTAGTGCTGGAACTTCCCAGCAAATAGATTTTCTTCCGTGGACATGACGAGCAAAAAACTATAGGAGATACAAACAAATCAAAATATCACAGAATAATATTCGATTGTACTTCTGGTAGCAAGCGCTTTGATCAAATAAGTTGATAATACGGTATGTTCACATCGAAAGAGAAGTCGTAGAAATATTAGACAATTTTTTAGGTTTCATCAAAGGTCAGGCAACACTGCTGGCGATACGACAAGGATAAAGATACATCAGCTAGAAAACTATAGATCAAACAAAGAATATTGTTAGGTCCAGAGTTACAACAACGCCGAAGTAATATCAAACCAGAGGCATAATCTGTTTCGCAGATGGCATGTGCCTAAAGATATGTGAAAAATGTACGAAAATTGTCAGAAGTCGTTTCATTTAATATAGTTCATAATATTTCGCTTAATTTCCGTAGCAGCAACTTTGATTTTGAGGACATTCTTTTGGGTTTTTTACATTAAATAAGAACTGCGCTTGAAAGCTTTAAATATTGACCGCAAATCGCAATGGCTTCTTTATTTTTTTTTTTTTTTTATTTTTTTTTTGTACCCGTCTTGTATCGAAACCTGACTCTCAAGTGTAAAAGACGGTAACGCTCAGTACTACACCAAATTATCGCAAGTACCAACATCGTTTAATAATTAACCTATAAAATAAGATTTTCTTATTAAGTAAATCTTTGTCTATAACGAAAGTCTAAACTAAATAAAATTTAAAAAAAAAAATTAATTTTTAATAATGAAAAAAGTTCATAAAAATAATAACAAAAAATTGCGCGCAAACAAAACGCAAGCGAGCAAAACCAAATGCCGAAGCCGTGCGCGGCGGTGTTCATTGAAATTCCAGGCTGCAACTTCCTGTCTTGCTTATGGTGTTACTGTTGTTGTTGTTGCTGCTTTCGTTCAGATTGTATCTGCTAGAACGATTGCATTGCAGGCGCGCGCGATCCGATCGCTGCTACGTACGGATGCGTTTGTTTATGTTATTTAAATTTTCTGATTTTCTTTTCAATTTCACTTATGTGTTTTTCCCTTTCCTTGATTTTTGCTTTATAGCATTTTCTTATTACAATATTATTTTTGTTTTTGTTGTTTTTCTTCGGTTTTATGTGCAAATGTGTTAATTCCGTTAGTATGCTGCCGCACCAAGTGAGGGAGTTATAGCAGCGGCGGTGGCGGTGTCGTCGTCATTGTGCGAACACCCTGAGCTCGCTTACATCCCATATTCCATTATACCTACTTCGGCGGCAACACGCCCAACAACAACGAAATACTTTGTTGGGCCATAATGAATTTCTATTATTAAGTTGCGTATTTGTAGAACGTTGGCGTCACATAAACAAAAAAAAAATACAACAGCAACAACAACAATAACAGCAGCAACATCAAATGCGAATCGCTAACATTATGAGGGGGATCTCACATAAATTTTCACTGTGGCTCAGTTATATTTAAACACATCAATAAAAAACGAAAAAAAAATGTTGTAGAAATGCCACAAAAAACAAAACGAAGTAAATAAAAAATTATATGTTAAGTTAATATAAAGTTGTAACAATTCATAGAACTCAAAATATGAGGTAAGTGTTTATGTTCATTCAGTCTATCATATAAAATGCCCTATTTTTGCTACATTTCTGCGTATATTTCCATATGGGGTAAGTCGCACCCATTTTATGAAGTTTTTTTTTTTTGTGTGTATATATAATGATTAGCTCAATTTCAGACCGTCGAAAAATTTAATCATTTACCGACTTGCTTGTATGCCAATGTAAGGGGGGGCATTTCAGGTGAAATTTTAATTTTGAAGCCCAAGCATATTTATTTGAAATTTTCATATTTTATTCTGTACTTAAAACAAATTACCGACTTTTACTCAAAAACTAGTTGGATTACAAAAAAGTTCATAAGAACTTTGAGTAAAAATTGAATACCCTGATCAAACTACCGACATTTTGACCCCAAATATTTAACGATTTTTTTCTAGAATTAATAAATTTTCAAAGTGTGAAACTGAATTTACGTTTACGTGAATGCTTTCCAAAAGTTACGAGAAACTTCGTAACAAAACTTTTTTTTTCATTATGGGTAGGAAGAATGAAAAGTCTTACATATGCAAACTATGCTTATATCAACTTTCTCGAACGGCTATATGTTGTTAATGTACTATACAAAAAGCAATACAAAAATATCGTATCCAGTATTCAAATTTAAAGAATAGCCGTTTGGTAGCTCTAAATTTAGTGGTAAAGTTGATATCAGACGTAATACTGGTTCCAAGATGGAAGCAAGAAAAAAGTAATTCGAACGTGACGAAAAACGGAAGTGTTTTTCATGGCCATCTTTAGGAAAGCACAAGTCAGCGACTAATTTAAATATTTAATGGAATAATATCACTTTTTATTAGATTTCGTTTGATTGAAAAATTTTATTTTTTTTTTTCTTACAAGGCATAAAATTATTTGAACGTGACATTGCAAACGTTACATATTTTTCCATTATGGTTCACTTAGGCAATTTTTCAGAAATATTTTAATATATATAAAAATATAAATAGTTTATGTAAACATTTAAGATCTACATATATGTATGTATGCATACTGCCGTACTAAGCGAAAAGGGCGTAAATTTTATTTCGAGATAATTGATGTTTTGTTTACGTCAAATTGTTGAAATGCCTGTAAAATTGAGATAGAGAAAATTCTCTTAGAATATTTCTTATATGTTTAAACTAAGATATCGGCGTTTTGAGTATTTCATTAGACACGTAATTTCTTAAGCTATGCGATGCCATAAGAATCTCGGATTTTTTTTTTGTTGAGATACGCCTTTTTCACTTAGTACGGCAGTAGAGTAATTAGAAAACAAATTTAATATATATCTTTATCGAATTGGTGAGATCAATTTTAACAAAGAAAATAGGAAACAGTAGATATTTTTCTTAAAAGAATATGAAACTTTTCGTTTTGCTGTTAAAGGGCCAGAGGGAAGGAAACATTTAATAGTTCATCAAAGTATAGCTCAAATATTCACACGAAGCAGAGGATAGTGAAAGTGAAGGTACCACATGTAGAAAGTAAATTTGAAACATATATTTTATCTCTGCTAAAACTTATTGAAACCTAATAAAACAAATTTCAACAGATTGCATTTAATGCTACCAAGCTCTGCAAAACAAAGCACTAATGGTGTTTCGTTGCACTGGGTGAAATATGCACTTTTAGTCTTTTAACTGCCACGCCCTTTTCTTAACGCACAGACAGCAAAACAGAACTAACACGACTTATACCTACCTACCTTCCCATTTAGAGCATACAAACAAATAAAACGAAGAAGCGAATAGCAATCCGCACATTTTGTATCTATAATTTTGCAACTGACAAATGCTACCACACACTTTACTCCAAAAAACACAATAATATTATAAATTCACGAAAACAAATACAATATGCCAATAAAAAATTCAATATATTCAATTTTAAACGCAAGATACTTCTGAAATATGCGCGCCCAAAAGAATTTTACAATAAAAATTCTTAATTATATGTTAATATTCTAAATTTACTTAAAAATTAAAGCCCACATAACAGCGACAGCAACAACAAATAAACACAACAACAAAATAAAATAAAAAATCTTTAGCTTTTAGATACATTTTGTACTTTGCGCTACACAGTTACTTCATAGCATATACTTACTATGTGTGTAAGATACTTTGCCGCTGGTATCTATCTGTATTTAATGAGCATTTGCAAGGTTTTTGTGCTATTTGTTTCTTCTATTTATTTATAAATTTATGTGTTGTTGCTATTTAAACTAAACGCCTGTTTGCACATTCATTTAAGCTCGACTTTAAAACAGCAGCAACAAAAATCCAACAACAACAACAATGTTCTAATGGAGCACTCCAGCACATTCGCTCCCTCAAACTTTTGCGCTCTCCGGTATCTATCATAGCCGCTATTTCTCTCTTGCTATTTCTCCTTTTGGCCACCCTGTTTGTTGTTTATTGACATGACTGATTGATGTGCGTGTGTCGTTGTGTATCCGTTTAATGTTCGTTAACTTAAAAGCAAAAGCAAAAACAAAAAGCGTTAAAGTGTTAAAATATCTTGAATTGAAATTTTTTTTATTACTCTACCACCACCACCAACAGCGTGTGCGTCGCTCTCAACACAACTTCCCCAATACCGCGTTTACCTACCAGTTGCGCGTTGTTTTTCTATTACAGTGAAACAAAAAAAAAATTGTCAAAGGTATCAAGTGTCAACTGCATTTATTCGTATGTTGTTGTTGTCGTAGTTATTGTTACTTTTGTTTTAACTTTTTTGTTTTATTAATACTAAAGTTAAACTCAAATTTTTTTCTCGTTGTTGTGGTAACCGCTCTCAATTGCGTCTGCATTAGAGTGACCAGATGCAGCAAAGTTGTATGCAGGTCAATTAAATTTTTTTTTCTTATAAAACTAAGGGCATCACCCTCTGCTCGCTTCGTTCACCAACAAACCGCCTCTCCACCCTTCGCTTCACTCATTGCGGTCTGGCACGATCTTCTCAGAATCTTTCTTTTGCACTACCTTTCTTTAACAACTAAAAGTATGCAATGGTAGTTTTTTTTTTCTTCTGATGCTTGCTTAGTATTCTTATTTTATCTTTCTTTTTTCATTTTAAGCAAATTTTCTGACACCGAAATCAGCCCTATATCATCAAGGAGCCACCGCCAAACTTTGAGGTCTATTATACTGCGTGCATTGATGCCAACGCGTCCATCTGATTCCAAGTAATTTATTTAGGACACATCATTGATCAGAATAACGCGCGTGGTGTTGACATGATTAAAAAGTTGGCATTACTACACGCATTATACAGGAAACCTTAAAGTTTGGCGGTGACTCCTTGAAGATATAGGAAAGTTTCTTCGTAAATTCAATGGAATAATGGAAGCAAGAGATTATCATAATATTCAAGTGGACTTACACCCACCCAGTCTAGAAAAATTCAGCAACAAACCAAGCGACACCAGCCCTTTGCAGAATAATAACCCGAAGTATATGGCCAAAATTACAATGAAATGGCTTCGAGACCAAAATATTACCTACTTGGATTGGCCAGCAGAGTCACCAGATATTAACCCCATTGAAAATATAAGGGATATTTAAAAAAAAAATACCTGACATGGGTAGTCAATTTTAAATGGTTACAATTTCTACCGTCAAGGTCTTGGTGATGCACTGACATGTGATTTTTCTAAGTCAGTGATGAACATGTATATCTAACAAAAGGGCCAAGCACCAACATCAAGCAACATCAAACGAAATTTTAAAGTTTTTTTTGCTGTCATTTCCAAATTCACCAACAGCACAAGAAAAAAACCAAATTGCCCTACAAACAAAACCAATTTCTACTTTCCTCAAGACACAATGCTTCGCCGTCGATTATGCCTTTGTGTGTTGTTTTTGTTTTCATTTGAACTCAAGTTCGCTTGCTTGTGCGTCGAATAACGGTTCGGGCAATGAGGGCGGATAGGGACACTACGTGCCCACCACTGCTCTAAATTCTGTGATCGCTTAGTTCTAGATTTGATTGTTAAAATACGTCATCCTATACCACTGTGTCAGCTGTGGAATATAAATAAGTTTTTTGAAACGAAAAACCAAAATAAATATTTAAGATTCTGTCAAATTCGGCCACTTGGTCAACTTAATTTTAAAAATGTGTCGTTCGCTGATGTTATTGCTATTTCGTATGTGTGGGATACAGAGCCGCAGCAGCAACGCTAAACCACAGCAGCAGCAATAACAACATATGGTGATGCACCACGCCCACATATTACGTGCTGAAGCGAATTTACAGCAAATTCACAACAAATATATATGCAAACACATTTGAATTCCCTATTGGAATCATATTTCGTATTCACATTCGTTGGATACATTTCGTCGACTTCGATGTCGTCGTCGTCGTCGTTGTCGTGGTCGTCCCCAATGTTGCCATCACAAAAACAAAAATCTCAACTTTGAGCATTCGAATTAATTTGCGGTTGTGGCCAATTATTGTGAAAAAAAAACGAATTGTAAGCAAATACAAACAATTTTTTCCTACTATCACTATACCCATGTATGATGTACTTCTTAATTTATTTGTACGACATTTTTCGTATTTATTTACTCTGTCATTTTTATTATTACACTGTGTTGACTTTTGTGACTTTGTTTGTACTTGGAGTCCAAACTTTTTTCTTCTCTGTTTCGGGCTCTGTGGTATCTTGCGCGTTTTCTTCTCTTTTTTTACCAACAATTCATAGTGAACAACTTGGGGCCAATGGCTTCCTTATGAATGTTTTGGTATTTGCGCAGTTAAATCAGGGTTGCACGATTAAAGTTTATACACGAAATGTGAATAACTTAAATAAACAAAAGCAATTTTTTTAATATTAATGATTTTTCATATTGCAATCCTTGGTTTTGGACTGCTGTCGCCCTCACTTGGAGAACTCCAGTAGCTTGATTATTTATGTATGTATAAAGCACCATCTGGTGATAAAGTTGATAACGAAATTTGAAATGCTTATCAAACTAGTTATTAAACAAATAATCATTTTGCTTAAAATGCAATATTTATAGAAACGGTGTTAGCAGGTTACGTGTGGTTATCTCGTTTAAAAATAATTTTATAATTTTACAAGTTGCCTTATCAAATTTTCAACCCTTTCATGCATAACCAGAATGGTCGTATACATAGAAGTTTACAAATTTTTTTGTTGACAATGTCTAATAAATAATCTAGACAGGTAGTTTGTTAATCAGATAGACCGAAAAACCTTATATAACTCATATTACTCTCAAATCTTGATATGTTTCGACTGGAGAGGAAAGAGTCGAAGGAATAATGACTGTGAAATATAAATTATTTTGTGGAAAAATCAATCAATTCTTCATTGCGTTTCAAGAAAATGTCCCACCTTTACAAGAGTTCTGATAACTATGGTAAATACGAATACGAATACACAAACGCATAGCAAATAGAAAATAATAATGTTTTTGGTCAAATCAAAAAGCTCGAAATTCTAGTGATAACATATTTTTTTCTGTGTTAAGGGGAAGTTCAAAAATTACGTGAAGGGTTTTTTTGAAAATTCGGACCCACTCCTCTACCTTTCGTCAGATTTTGTGAGTTCTGGTGGGACCCCTCCTTTTCATGAGGCTTGCATTATAATTGTTAGAAGTAATCTGCTATAATAATGTATACTCTCTGTATTAAAAAGTTGACGTGAGATTTGATGAGATTTCGCCGGACCCTCTTCCCCCCTATTTTGACTCACGTTATTTATGGACGATGATGAAAAATTTCATCACCTAAATAAGATGATTTTGAGTTATTTTTCTAATAATATATTTTTCGTAATGCCTCGTTTTAGTTCATTCCCAGCCTGAACGGAAATTTTCTGAAAAATATTTTCCATGAATGCTACTTGAAAAGTGAAATAAAGAATAATTTCTTCAGCCGTAGAATTTTTTAATTTTCCGAAAAATAGAAAATTTTGGAAGTTATTTTGAAACCTGATTTTTGTCTGATTTGACTCGCTGAGAGAAAAATAGTTTTAGCTCCTATTTACGGGCACAAGTTGGTAAGACTCTTATTTAAACATATGGCATTTTGGAAGTATTTTGAAACCTGAACTTTGTCTGATTTGACTCGTTGGTAGAGGAATTGTTTTGGCTCTTATTTACACAATATTTAGTAAAGACCCTTATTTTAACAAGTGGCATCTCTTATGTATTTAAGTTATATAAATATCATATTTTGTTTTTGCAAAAGTTAAATGAACCCATAAATGTATTATGACCACATACTTGAATTCATTATGTAGCACACAAATAAGGCAATGGACTATAGAAAACATTGAAGAAACTATAAAAAATTGTCGAACAAAATGTACCTATCTGAAACGTATTTTTGATTTAGTCTTTTTACATGCATGTGTAACATGTTCAATACAAACATATTTGACACACTTTGATGCCAAAAATTTGTTTATATGGCACGTTAAAATTTTAGTACAAAGAACTCCTTTCAAACGAGCTACATATCATTCTTATCAAGACCATTTTGGAATTGACAAAAGAAAACAACATGTTTATGACACAATTTTGTCGCAACTTAAATGTGGTTGAGCTTTGTAGACGCTGGCTTATAAAATTTTAAATCATTTTAAAAAATTTAAAAATCACAAATATAAAAAAACCCATTCAAATATTTAAGACTAATAAACGCCGAAAACGTGTTACACTCCTAAAAAAAATGCCCAAGCTGCGCCCAGTGTACAGTGAAGTTGAAGTTTTAATGAAGAGTTGCAAAAAGAGGCTTAAATAGATTAAACACGTACAGAGGCAAATACAGCAACAACAACAACAAAAATATGCCTGTTATTTGAAAGTGCGCCTAAAAAGTCACGTTTTCCAACACAGCGACACACACACACGCACACACGCAAGACATCAATAACAAGAACAACAACAACAGCAACCCAGTAGCGACACTAAAACGGTACTCAAATGCAACCCTGAATATAGAGCATAAAATACATAGAGTATGTAATAAACTGACAACCCACAGACAGGGCCGAAAAAAACGAACGTAACGTACAAAGGGACGGAAAGACGGACGGACGGACGCACTAACTAAGAGGAAGTAAACATATGGATGCTGTCTTATCTATCGCCACAACATACTCGTCGTATATTTCATACTCATGAGCATGCTGATGCTGCTGCTGCTGCTGTTGTTGCTGACGGCACTTCACGTTCAGCAATTTAAAAATGTTTATTTAGTAAAAATTTGTTAATAAACGAAAATTAGTCAATTTTTTAAAATTTGAAAGAGGATGCAACGAAAAAAAAACGCAGGAAGTTGGAATATGAAATGGAACTAACAAAAATAATTTGTTAAAGGTGGAACTCAATTTAAAAAGGTCACAAGTTTGAGATTTCTCTTTATTCAAAACTATAAAATTTAGGTGAAGGATTTCGTTCCTCACGCAAACTATCGTTTTAAAGGTGGAAAAAAAACTACAAATTTGTGCTTTAATCAAAATCATTCACATTACAGTTAAATCAGTGTTTTGACAGTACTAAGGCAATCATTCCTATGTTATAAAATTTGTAATATTTCAGTTCTGAATCCAACTGAAATTCACTATGATTTCAGAATTAAAAAAAAAAAAATGCTGCAAGAGATAGCAGGCAGTAGTTTGAAGTAAAATGATTATTTTCTTTAAGACTAAGATTGCCTCGGATGTTTGATTCATTAATTTCCCCAAAAAAATTTAACTCAATTTTTAAAAAATATGAAGAATTACATACGAACATAATATACACATGTGTATCCGACCATATGTAGATCGCACCATCAGAGCAGTAAATAGATATCATATCTCTTAGTACTTGAAAATATGCTGTGATAGCAATTATTAAGTTTAATCACTTCCAGTTTAAGTAATAGGACATTATTTCATGAGTTTATTTTATTTAAAATTACCCATACGTCATGATAAGCCAAAAAAAAAACAGAGTTACTAGCACTTTTGTTAAAAAATGAAATGCTTCACAAAAAAATTCAGTTTGATAACTGGCTGCTGGGGGGAAGCTACTGTGCTTATTAAATTGTGTCAAAAATCAAGAGATGCTTTTTTTCGACTCTTTACTGATTTGATTCGAATAATATTTAATTCAGGGTATCTGAGGCTTGCATAGCTTCTATTGTTGTCGTTAAATAGGCATTCTCCTAAGCATGGGTTATTCTCCTTTTTTTCACTAAAAGTATACAGATCTAAAAATGAATTGCATTTAGCCAGCTAATCTGAGCATTAAAAGAACATTCTGCTTCGGTCTCTTGGTGAATGTTAACTTAGTCTTAAATCTAATGCTTTATGATCTAAGATACACATGCAAGTATTTATATAGCCAATACTATCTTTAGCTGACAACAATAGTTGATAAGACGGTCCAACCAACCTTCTCGGTACAGAAACTTGCCCAAAAAAGCTTTCTGAAAACATAGTGAGCCATTGGCTGCTATCTACCGAAACTGAATTTCAATAAAACGATTACTTTGACTGATAATGTCAAGATCTATCCTGCGTAACTTTGTATACAGGCGTGCTTCAAGCATGCTTTGGAGTTTCAATAGATATAACCTTGAATACAGAAACTTAGAACTAAATAAAAGTTGCTCATACGTCATGTGAATTTCATATGATCTATTTTTCGAAGTTTTGCTAAAATTTTGGTGTACTGTAGCAAACATAAACTGAACACTAAGCGTTTCAACAAAATACAACATTTTTTAATAAGAAAATCTTACTTCATTTACTTTAAATTAAATGTTACTCATACGTCATGAAGTTTCAATAGCTGACACAACAGCGCTGATGAGACTTAAAAGTTAAATTGCTAAGATTTACGTGGTTTGTTGGAAATAAATATAAGTTGCTCATACGCCATGTAATTCCAGTCATCTACATACAACTATATATGTTTTTGCCCATATGTTTTCATCATCTTTGTAATTGGTTCTATAGCAAGCAACTACAACGAATTAACAAAACTACACCATTTTCAAAAAACAAATAATTTTTAGAGTTTTAACAAAATTAAAGATGAAGTCAAGGGTTAAAATGCAATATAACAAAGCAAATGATATGCTAAGCGCTTTCCTGCCCCGCACTGAAACAAAACACCTGGTTCGTTTTTATTTGATGACCTGGATGAACTAAGACATGCTTTTTGGTCAATTACTCAGTTTTGTTACGAAATTAGAGGATATAGTTGAATACCCTATCGTACCACAATGGATCAATATTTTGTCTAAATGAGTCGATTGACTGCCTGCTAACCCTATCTAACCAAATTAAACACTATTGATATACAATAGAAACTTGATAGCTTTTACCTTAGCGCCGATGTAACTTAACCCCCCTATGCCTGCAAGTTTTTGTTAAAATTTTAGTGTTTTATAATTAAACAACAATACAAACACTGGCTGTTTCAAATATATAACGCAATTCATGTGAAAATTGAGCGATAAAAACAAAAAAATATATGTTAAAAGCTTTTTATCCGAAACATCTTCTCAAATATGAACCACTCTATTGTAGGGCGTATCAGTTTTAGTGGAGAGAGTGGCGCATAGGGACAGCATCAAAATAAATTAAAAAGAAAAACACAATTTATACAACAACAGCGAAAAAAAATGAATTAAAAGTGAATAACGAGCTACGAACCACAAAATATCGATTTAAATCAATAGAAAAAATAAAGCAAATAGGTACTTTGGAGTAGATATTCTATTACATATACGTAGATGTTTTAGTGTGGGAAAGATAAAGTAACGCAGGGACGTCAGATAATACACACAGTGGGGTAGGGTAGGGTTAAAAAGGGTAGTGTAGTAAGTGAGTGAATGTAAGGGTATGGCATACCGTTCGTTGAAGGCGAAATGGCACAGATTGTTCGCTTCTGCTGTTGTGGTATTTTTAATATACGTATTATGTTTGTTGTTGTTGTTGCTGTCGTTGTTTTTGCATTTAGTTTTTTGTTGTTGGTTTTTGCTTTTATTTGCTGTTGTTGCCGTTGTTTTTGTTGCTATTCCATTACTATCCCTAACAATGCGCATCAAGGCGTTGCCATCATCATCCTCTTCGACTTCGTCGTTGAATTTTTTTTTTTCATATCTTTTCTCTTTCGTTCCGCTTGGCAGTGATGCCAGATTGAGTGAAATCAAATAATATTTGTTATAAATTGTGAAAAAATATCCATCATCATATAGCTTTTTATTGATAGTCAATATTTGCTAGCTCCAATTTCTCAGTTGTTCGACTTTACTATAATTATGAGAACTCATAAGTAACAGTTCGATTTCATGCAAACTCTTACAAAAGATACCAATTTTGACAAGCATTTTCCCGTTCAAATTTTGTCGTGTGTGCTTAGCAGCCATATATTAAATCTAAATATTTTTGTAGTTTACTTAAAACTAAGAAAGTTGAGTGTAACAAATAGTTTCTAAATTGCATCGCAGCTGAGATATCGAGTGGTTGCTAATATCCAACACAGATATTAAACTAAAAATTACTCATACGTTACGTTGCACCAATAAATTTAACTTATAGTTCCTGCGCAACTTTGCTGATTATCACCAGTCTGGCAGCATTGCACATCAGAAAACTTTGCTTGCGTTTTTACTTTTTTATTTTATTCCTTTCCAATTTTTTTTATTTTTTCCATTTACCGCACGCAAACATCATCATACTTTTAGATACGACGCAGCTATTTTTATAGATACTCCTTGTTGTATCCGTCACGTCAGTATTCGTCTTCAGCTAAAAAAAGATATATACGACTGTATATAGAAATCGTTTCCTTTTTTTTTTGTATATTTTTTTATTTATTCGAACTTTTCAATTTGATTTTATATTGTATACTCCATGGAGTCGTTCGTATCTTAAGATATTATTTTATTTATTTTCTGCTTATCAGCTTCCTTTAAAATTTCACGCAAGTTTCATTTTATGAATTTCGGTATTCACTTAAAATTCATTCTCAGTTTTTAATGCACGTACGAAGGGAACAAACGACCATCTGTTGTGCTTGTCACGTGCTCACAACGCACAAAAGCTTAAATAATACGCACACTATATTTCATGAGATATTTTCCACTTATTGGTGAGATATTTTATATTTTAGATGCTTGAGTTGTATGTACATATCACAGTTTGAAATATATAAAGAGTTCAATTCACATATTGGATTTTTTTTTTTTCATTTAGAGATGCAACATAGAGCATTTTATCGAATATTATGTGTTGCTGGCGTAGTTATTGGCTTTAAAATTATTTATAATTAATTAAAATATTGATACGTATCTTAGGAGTATTGGAAACTGATTTTGGTGACTTCCAAAATCAGTTTTTTCCCAATTCCCATCGATTGATGTAGTAAAATTTTTTATCAAAAAATTACTCCAAAATCCCCTATTGACTTCCAAAATCATGTTTCGTTTTCCCTGCAATTGGTGTAGTAATATATTTTTTTAAAATAGGTTCGAAACACCCTTTAGAGTACCTCTGGTGACTTCTACAATCTCTTCCCAATTTTTTTTCCCCATCGATTGATTCAATAATGTTTTTAGAAAATACGTGTGCAAAATACTCCCTTAAAGGATCTGAAATCCCACTGGTGCACTAAAAGTTTTTTTTTTTTTTTTTTTTTGAAAAATGGTTGCAAAACACAGCTGAAAAGTTTAGGTTCTCCTCTCTGGCAACTTATAAAATCTTTTTTGACCGTCCATCGATTGATGGAATAACTTTTTTCACTTTTGGGGTGCTGCGGACCCATCTTTTCGACCTGTTTCATCAATATACACAACGAAATTTTTTGATAATAAGACGTCAAAAATAATTTTCAACCTCACTATCAATACATTAAATGAAAACTTCTAGTGACATTTTTCAATTAGTATTGAATAAGTGCGGACAGACACAAATTAAGTATTCAGTACAGGCAAAAATGATTCAATTATTTATTTAAGTTGTTTTTGCGCGAAAATTTTCTCTAACTCGTTCTTGCGCATATCTTTAAGCTATTTTATAAGTCTTTATTGCCTTCAGGTTGTTATTTAATACTTTTAACTTTCACAAAAAACTTTCATTCCAAGTTTAGTTGAGGTTACTTTCAACATAGTCTATTCTCGATACCAAGTTAGGCAAGAGAGGTACTATATTTTGAAAAGGGAGCCAAAAGCTCCTAAAAAAATTCTTGTGTCTTTCATATTTTGGAACATCAACTTTCTCAGAAGATTTGAAAAATGTATTAAAACATAGTACCCCAGCGGCAAATCGATGAAGTAAGTACTCTTATTTTTCATGTATGAAAATCTATTCCCTTTGTATTTTATGTTTCACAAATTTAATTGTTACCGTGATGTTTGCTGGGTGCCTGCTTTGTATATGGAGCTATAGGCAGTCTGCTTATTTTGTATATGGAGATGTAAGTGGTCTTGCCTGTTGGCTGCAGGCTTTGTATGCGGAGATTTAGGCAACTCGCTAAACTAGACAGGCACTTAGTAAGCGATGATTTAAGGCAATCTGCCTTTCTTTTGTTACACATTGTATATAGAGATGTAGGCCAGCTGCCTACAAAGCGGCCATCCCTTTGTAAGAAGAACTTACAGTTGTGAGCATGTGAGCACTAATGTTACTATTCATCGATGTTGTTTATATCAAAATATATATGTGAGATATATTTCTAATATAAAGTTTAAAAAATCCTCTTAGCAGATTGTTTTATTCCCTATAAAAACGAGTATTAACAGATTTTTTTATTTTGAACATACATTTTATCCAAAATGTTCATTCTCCCAGTTTACATAATAGCTTATACTACATTATTCGCCAGATACAAACAAATATCGGTGATTTTCGCCTACGAATGTTGGTCTATACTTTCATCTCTAATATCCCTCGTATTTTTAAGCGGCAAATGTCACATTGTCGTCATATTACTCAACATTCTCGTTTATTCAGATTTTTTTATTTTTTTCTTATGAAAATGCATACGCTTGATCTTGATCTTAAAGATCTTCGGCGCTGTTGCCTTTGTTTTTTCACTTCGTAGTATTTTTGGTGAGATATTTAAAGTAGTAGTTGGCTGTTCATAGTAAAAAGCGCGTGGATACTTGAAATTCTTCAAAAGTTAAGTTGCTTAGCTTGTTGTTATTGTTGTTGGCGTTGCTGTAGGCGTATCAATTTTGATTGCTGTCGTTTTTTATTTTGATTTGTTTTCCATTTTTATTTTATTTTATCTTATTTTTTTTGTATTTTTTTGTCGAATTGCCATGTTGAAGCTTAACATATGCGTTTATTGGTTTGGTGAACGTGTGTGGTTTTTCATGCTTTTGCCTTATTTTCTGACGCACAGTGGTCAAGCGTGGGAAAAAACATTGTTATTAGTTATTAATTAAATTTTCCATAAATAGTTTTTAATGTGTAGCTTAACAGTTTATTAAAATGGGTCATTACAAGTCATAAATAGGAAAAAGTTATAGGTTGCTAGAGTCGTTTTCGTTTTGTCAATGATACTTGTAACATTGCCTTCTATGTGTTCACTGGTTTTACAGAAAGTTTTCAGTGTTAGAAAATATTTTGAGCAGAATCCCTGAGTTAACAGATGTTGTGTCGCCGAGGCAAATTCCTTTGCGGGGACTTTTTTTTTTTTGAATGTCGAACCTCAAGTAAAATGCTTGAAGGATGGCTTACTTGTATGCTGACTTATATCGCTTTAGTATAAGCTTAGTTCTTTTCTATTATGAGGGTGACTTTTTTCGCTTCGATCAGTGGGTATTATGCTCTTTTTTTGATTTTTCACACTTTTTTTTTCAATATTTTACAAACATTTTACGTAACTTTTTCCGTTGTGGACGCCATTTTGAGCCACATGGCATAAAGTCCAAAAGGCATTAAAAAATTTAAAATCTGACGGAAATTTTGAGACCCCGAAGAGTCATTTATCTTTAAAAGAGAAATGTGCAGGGGGTGGCCTTTTTGACAAAGAACGCCCCATATATATGGTAACTGGCGGAGCATATGTGCAAATCCGCCAAATTTGGCCTTTTAGCTGGCCTCGTTTTTTTTTTTTTTGGAGTATATCTTCCAGCCATAGTTTTTCTTGAAGCTAAGGCTATCTTGAACTCATAATAAAGGTTGTTCAATTGTAATTCAGATAGCTATTTTTTTTATTTAACTTTGTATGTAACTTTTCATGTTTTTTTTTTAGCTTAAATGCAATTTTAGCTATATCTTTCTTTGAATTTTAATTGTTCCTCCTTGAATATTAATTAAAGATAGTCTAAACTCCGAGAAAAAACATGTTTGAAGAGTCTGCTCCAGCTAAAGAGGCCAGCTAAAAGGCCAAATTTGGCGGATTTGCACATTTGTATGTATGTCAACAATGATCAGGTTAAATTTATCCCTCTCGTTTCCGAAAGCTGCAATATTTTGTTCAAAACGCACACGATCTTGTACGTATACAAAATTTGCGCCACTGCCAATCATGATTGACATTTTGCCTGGCATTGCTATAAAAACTTGAAACAAAATTTTCCGACAAACCACATCAGAACACATGTCAGGCATATTACAGCAAATAACATATTTTTTGAAAATTAAAAGAAGCTTGATTAGTTTCGCAACAAAACAAAACACTTAGGCTCATTAAAATCAAAATCTTAGGAATATTTTTGTTTTTTCTATTACGGCACATGAAAGCAAATCCTGAAAATAAAGCAGCACAACAATTGTTTTATAAAAAAAAATTTACTAAGAAAATTACATTTTGTTAAAATTTAAAGCAATTGATTTTTCCAATACGCCACATAATACACAAGTTGGACGTTTCACAACACAAGCTCTACTTTTTTATAGAACCAGAAAATGTTTGACTATAGCTGATTCTGACATAAGATAAGCAACAGTTTGCTTCAGAAAAATTTTAAAAATAAAATCTTCATTAAGCTATCAAGCATACTTCCATAATGGATCCGTAATACTATGGGGGAAAAATGTTAGAGAAACTGGTGGAGCAGCTTTTTGAAAAGACCACTATGTTAACAGATGTATGCAGTCAGAACGAACTGAAACTGTATAAAACAGGAAATATGCGAAGCGGACAGGGGAAATGGGGTCATGTTTCCAATTTCAGATATATTTGAATATGTTGTACCTATGCATGACCTCGACACAGAAGCAAAATATTTTTAGAATGGTAACACTGGTTTACCAAATATGGGCCTTTGATAATTTAAGAAATCGTAAGGTATGTACTACTTCAAATGCCATTATTCAGCTTAAACAATTCTGGTAAAATGAATTAACTACTGGATTTTATACCACATTTATTGGCCCTTTTAAACTCATAATTAGATTTTAAAAATAAATAAAAAAGACACTTAAAAAAATGAGAAATATTTTTCTATATCGTTTTTTTCAATGTTCGCCAAACAAAAGTTTTTTTTTAGTGCATTAAAAAAAAGCTTATAGTATGCTTATACTTCGTTTTGGAGCTATATGCATTGCAATGCCGAAACCCGAGTCGAATTTTTGTTAGGCGAACAATAAAGAAAAATATTTCTCATTTTTTTCAGTGTAATTTTTTTTATTTTTAAAATTTTAAAATTTTTTCACTGTATTGATTTTTATCGATAAGTTTCAACATTTTTGGAGAGTTTCAACAGTTTCGACTTTTTAATGTTGTTCAATAAGTTTTAACTTTATAATAGATTTTCGAAAAGTTCCGATGTTTTTCGATAAATTTCCGAAAAAATTTTCATTTGGTAATATTTCTCGATAAACTTGAAGTTACTAATAAGTTTCGTCATTTCGATTATTTTCGACTTTTTATGCATCGATTTGTGTTGCAAAAGATCGAAAAAATCTAAAAGCATCAAAAAGCATTGAAAATATGTAAAAGTGACGAATAGTACTTAAAAATATTGAATAACTAAACGTGCAGTTCGGAGTGTCAAGGTAAAATCCATTTTTTTCGCAAAAAAAAGTAATGTGTCGAAAATATCTTCCGATCTTCTTTGATCAAAATGAAAACCAAAACTACGATTATTTTTGATAAAAATCTTTGTCTTGTTTTTTCAGGCTATATGATTATTTTTGATCGAAAAATATAAATATTCAAAATTACGATTATTTTCGATTTTCAAAATATCAAAACTAAAAATTATGCCACATTTCTACACTTTACGTCAAAAGAAACTTAACCGCATACCTTAACACACATTTCGCATTTTTCCTTCAGTGTGATTTTTTTGATCTCAAACTTTTTTTTCGGCATGACTTATTAAAATCTTTTGCTGCCTCCATCTGTGCCAAAGTTTTTGCTCAAATAGAATTCGACAATTTTCAATGTATTAGTTAAGTGTTCACTTATCACGTATTCCTTTTAATATGATGATGCGAAATTTGAAGAACGTGACTTATTGCGATAAAATTACATCATGCTCGCATGCGAGTATTTATGCATTTCACTACATTTCAAATTAATAGGTGTCGTTAAATCTTACCACTGTGCGGCGGCGTCTAAATTTAGTGTGCCTCCGGTTGTTTTTTCTTATTTTTTTTCTGTATTTTTGGCTTAGCTTACCTTCGAAAATTACATTCAACTCTTGCTTTTCTGTTGATAGATACTCCTACGGTATTTATTCGTAAATACTCTGCTCTCCCACCTGCATGGCATAATTTTCTGTTGTTTATGTTGTCGTTGCCGTAGCTGTAGCTGTAGCTGCTGCATCTTCAAGTTTGTCTTTTTTTATTTAGATTTAATGTTGTCGTTTTCATTGCTGTTGTTGTTGGCACTCGAAAAAAGCAATAATTTGTTCCGCTGAAAATTGACACCGGAAGTAGCTCGCCTTTTCTCGAGATTTTCTGTATTTTTTATGAATAAAGTAGCTTTTTAATGAAATTTACTAGCTCGCTTTTTTTGTTTTAATTTTTTCTCACAAAAATCTTTTTACCAAACAAAAACTTATACAAAAAAATCGCAATCATAAAAAGTTTTGTTATTTAAATTTTTTTTTTTTGCTCTTATTATTTTTTTCCATTTTTAGCTTTTGCTGTTGTTTTAATGTTTTTTTCGTTTTCCTTCTTTTGAATATAACACAACAAACTGGAGCTTTAACAAAGCACGAAAAAAATGACATAAAACAAAAAACCTAGTGAAACAAAATAAAAAATAGTAGAAATAAAAATCTTTCATATTAATTGTCGACGACTGCCTTAGTTTTCAGCGGCTGTCATGCTTCAGTTACCCTCGTTATTTGTACACGTTACGTTTTTGTCATGGGGACCTCGTTTGTATTACAGTCATCATCATCATCATCGTCATCAGCCATCCCAAGCAACTCAAGGTTGCCAGACGGTGGGAAAATTTTTGGTATGCAGACGCTGTTTTGGTTTGAGTCGAAAAACTTTCTAGAGTTTGCAGAGGTTAAACTTTTCGTATGAAATGTGCTTCTTTATAAAAAATTCAAAAATAAAACAACTTCTTGTTGGAAGAGATAATTTTTAATTATACTAACGTCAACATTTCTTATCTCAAATAATATATCTGAGAAAAAAAATATGTATTATAATTATTTATGATCTAACTTTTGCACTTAAAATCACAAAACAACATATAAATATATATTTTTTATTTCGTTGCACTCTTTAACTTTCTTTTTTCCGTCAATTTATAGCATCCTTGAAACTATTCCGATATCCTTTTTGACCGCTTTCCATCGGTTGGAGCGACAAACATTGAATACAAATTTCTGCAAAAAAAAAAAACCAAAACACCGCTTAAGGGCACTCTAGGCTCGTGATTATGTATTTAAGTAAAACGGCTGCCAAAACCACACACACGGCGTCTGTGCAAAATACTCCAATCACATATTTTGTGATAAATCATGTCTTGAATTCTTTTTACGTGTAATCCAACCCTTTCGAAAACATCTGGCATCCTCTATTGGTATCCCATCTAAAGCCCAGTCGCACTCAACATTTTAAGTTGCTTCAGGTTTTGTTACCAGACTTTTTTGTTTTCTGGCTGTTACCTACTCGTATTTTTTGTTGTCACTCTTAATGTTGTTGTTGCCTAAATAATAGTAGTTGTTATTGTTGTCGTTGCCATTGTTGTTGTTGTAGTTACATAAATTTTACTCAATTCTCATGCTCAAGCTATGACGTGTAATTAATTAATTAATGTATATGAATTACAAAAGTTGTAAGTGACTTTCTTAAGTTAAAGTTGAATAATGCAAGTACAACAACAGCAAAATACTTGAAATAAATGCGACAACAAAAAGTTGCGAAGGGTTTTTTTTTGCATTGCATTGCATGTACGAGTTTTACTTTTTAGCTGAAAGAATAATTTACCAATTGGCTTTGCATTATGAAAAATTTGCGAATAACTTTATAAAAAAAAGACAATTTGTTCTTTCTCATGCCACTTGAGAACAGAAAGCTTCCCCTGTATACTCATATCAATAATGATATAACGTATTTGATTGAGCCTTATCATATGTCAGAAATATTTTTAATTTTCTGTATCCTAATTGTTCAGTTAATTTTTGGAAATCTCTATCATGACTGCAGCTTTACATTTTTTTTTTATACTATCTGTTACTTACGATTCATTACGCGGAGATTATACCTTAGCTCAAGGATCCACAGCTCGAAGCTCATGTAGCTCTTTAAGCTCTTCAAGCTCTTTCAACAATAACACAAAATGTCCGGATTTTCACGAGCTCTCTTCATTCTTTGAGCTAAATCATTTCGGTTCACAAACACTGCATGCTTTTTGTTTGTGTAATTTTGTCTTCAACTCATTTAATCAAGTTGAACAATTTCGGTTTGCTATTACCACAGGCTGTTTGTTTGTGTAATTTTATTTTCAATGCGTCGGCTCGTTGAGCTCTTTCCGTTACTCGACGTAAACACTTTCGGTTCGCAGTTGCTGCATGCTTTTTGTTTGTGTGATTTTGGTTTTCAGTCACTTGCTGTTTAATTTTAATCTTTTTATGTTGCTTGCAGCACGTAAAAAACTACTCGTCAACACTAGTTTTTTTTGCAAAATATTTTTGAGCTTTTACCCAAACTGGTGTTGTTGTAACTAGCTCCCGAAGCAGATCATTGTGGACATCTCTGCTTAGCTTATAACTTCTTAAAAATCAGATTCTGCCACTATTTGTCGATTTATTTCCTTGATTCTCTATTTGACTATTTTTATGTTCTTAACTTTTTGTCTATCATTTTTTATATCTTTTTCTTTCTATCATTTTATCTGTAACCTTATCTATCTAGCCTTTCCAATTTTGTTTTTTTTGAGGTTCTTGCAACATATTATAATCTTATAAAAAATTTCATAATATTACTACAACTATTACCACTATAATATAACTCTGCTATGAACGCCTAAATAAAATTTCATTAACTCATTTTTATGCATGTGTCCTTGTTTTATGCTGTGCCAATTTGTTCCGACTTTTGACATACTATATCACTAGCATTCAGGCATCCACTACTCTAGAAAAACTGATGTAATACATCGTTCTGGTACCTTGGCAGCGTTCCTCACTCCCTCCATCAAGTATGGAAGTCCAATATAAACTCACCACAAGAGAGAGAGTAATACTTCGAGTACTTAAATCAAATGTCAAAACAGTTTGCTTCATAGTTGCAAATCATTGTTCCTAACAGCACATTGGCAAGACATGTGACAAATAAAAAGCACCGCGAATTTGGTCAAAAATTAAGCCAAAAAGTTATTTATCAGAAAGTCTCTCTTCTATCCAAATGGTTTCGAAAAGGAGAGTACTTTCTATTCCATTTTCGTTGTTGACATGATTCAGCGTACTGATGAAGCATTCATACCATCTAGCTCATTGCTCGTGTGTTATCTCGAAAGGTTTACGCAATGTTGTGGAGCTAGCTTCCCGCTTTCGAGTCGCTTTTTTTACTTTTGTTGCAAGACTATGTATGTGCTCAAGGTCGTTTGTTATCTTTATAGCTGTGTTTACCAACTTTATAGAGTTAGTTATAGCGCTGCTCCCGAATTGAGTTTGTCAGGCTCCGACGAAGTGCCACAAGAAAGGTGTAATCAACTATTCTTTTAATGTTGACAGTTCTTAATTCTACTTAATAGTTAATTAATAAAATGTTTTAGCTGATCAGGTGAATTAACTTATATGTCCTGATAAAGTTATTTAGAATATTTCTATCTTGAGCAATGAAGTTATCAGACTTATTGGCTTAAAGAACTTTCGTACTGACTCTTTAATAATTATTTCTATTAATTTTCGAAGAAATCTTAGCTTAAGCCATAGTTTTATCGGTACGAAATACTCGAATATTATCAGTAAAAGAATCAATAAATAGTTTTACTAGTTAGTTGAAATTAATCTACTGGAGCTCAGTAATTACTGTTACTGAACTTTAAATTATAACTTAAAGTACACAGATAAAATATAAAAAAAAAATATTATTATCTTTGTAGTGTTATTTATTTTTAATATATGTGGAAAAATGGCTTTAGAAATGCATGAAAATATGAGAACAGACTATTAGTCATATGACGATATTGTACAAACAGATACGTCAGCCTGTCTAACATATGGTCGGCTTATCTTAAAAGAATTCTTTGTTGTGTTTTCAATAATATCACTATACAACAGTCCAATATACATACATACATACATATATCGTTCATATCTGCTGAATAGCTTTCCAATTAAAAAACTCTAACATACTGTAATATTGAGCAATTTAAAGTAAACATACACTGAGAAATGAGTAGATTTCCTCTAAAAGTATTTATTGATAATAAACAAATTTTTGTAGAAATTATTTTTTACTGAAATACTAGTAGTAAGAGTGTTGCTTATTGCCAAATATGATTGTTGTTTAAGATGATTGAAGAGATTTGATTGGGTCTAATAAATATTTTGTTAATTAGACATTTAATTTCTTTTTAGTCGACTGATTATTATTAATTAATCTATTTAATCGAAATTTTCAGAAACCGATATTTCAAAAATCGGCTAATGCTTTATAAAGAAACATGACAAAGATAACAAATCGAACAATTTAACTTTTGTAAATTTTGTAAATTTATTTTTATTTAACTTTAATTTAAAATAATAGTTGTTACTTACCTAAAACTATAATCAAATACCCTCGGTTTGCTGCACAACTTAGATATTTATGATAGTTTTAATATGGACAATATCCAATAAAAACATATGACGAAACTAAAAAATATCAACATTCATATTTATATGTCGATTTATTCCTGAGGGGCTTATAATGAATAAATTTTTATAAACTCATAAGTTTGCGATAAAAGAAGATTTCTCTTTCTTTATAGAAAAATATGATTTGGTCTAGTCTAATTGATTTAGTAAAATTATTTTGATATAATTTGATAACTACTATCAAATAGTTAAGCAAATAAATAAATATAAATATAATTGAATATAATTGAATACTATGATATGTTACCGAATATCAAACATTTGTTTCGCCTTTTTCAAATATGCCATTTTTTAACTATTACCAAATCTTGTTATGTACAATGAAATCATTTTCTCTGTGTACTTATTCTTTAACTTGCTACATCTTTTTGGTATTTGCAAATTCTATCTTTCCTAATGCAGTTAAACAAAAGTAGGTTCCTTATATAACCATATTCCCACCCATACTCCGTTTACTATCTTAACTTTAACATTTTCTCCCACAAGAATTCAACAGCCAACAGCAAAAACTTAAATAAATACCAATCTCTATTACGTCAGGTGATTTAAAGGCTGCCATTAAAAAAGCATAAGTGCAGACCTTCGGTTATGACACACTACCTTCCTACTAAAAAAACTTCTAAATAAGTTTAACTTTAAGCCAATGTTGTGTACTTGTAAAGCTATTGAGCGCATTTACCGCACTTAGCCAATTCACAGTTTCCACATCTGTGGCAATCGATTTTCTCATAGATTTTTTTTGAAAATTTTATACTCATACATCCTGAAAACAACAATGGTAGTAACAAGCGAGCAAAACCCCCTTTGGTATAAACTCTAAGGCTAACAACAACAACAGCAGCAGCAGCAGCACCAACAACATTGGTAACAAATGCACAAACGCTGTTTTTATGAAGTCGTTTATTCGTTACAACCAGGCGATATCTAATAAACCATAAAAGCGTTAAATTCGAAAATCAATATACACAGGAGTGCAAAAGCAGAAGCAGCAATAGAGCAAGCAGCCTTTGGAAAATAGCAAGAGGCTGTAGTGGCGGGTGATGGGGCAAATGTGCCTTCCTTCCTTCTCAAAAAGCACTGACGAGGAAGGCGCTTGAACTCATGACGCGCGTACCGTCCTTAATGAAGGACGACAACGACAATGGCAACAACGTCGACAAGAGTTGGCTGTTAAAACATTTTCCAATTTGCTGTATTATTTCAAGAGTGTCGTTAATTTTTCTTTATAGAGTAAAAAGATATTTTCTTCGTGCTGTTTTTTTTTTCTCTCTAATCACATGGGTATGGGCGCTTGGGTGTATAGCTGGAGAATGGTCTGTGTTTGTGTGCCATTTGATGCATTTAAAAGGATTTTATAATTTTTTAACTTTTATTAAAGCGTTATTTGTTTTCCTAATGAGTTAAAGGCGTAGGTGTGACTATACAGGGTGTAATCAAGTTAAAATTATTAGCAATTTTTAATTAGTTTCAAATTATGACACAGACAAAAAATGGAGTGTTCAATTAATCGAGAGAGGTTAGAATAATAGCAATTAATACACTTACTTAGTTTGAAGAAAAAGTTTTCATTAAAAGGGTTATTCCTTTCAAATTATTTCTTAACAACGAAGCTAAAAATCTTTGAGTCAAACGTGAAACTAGCTCTGCGCCGAATCTTAGGACCATTTTCAGTGTCGAATTGCTTACCTGATGCCGTCAAAATTCAATTTGCATTCAAGTCAATTGGCAAATGTGAAGATTGGCACACATTGCGGAAATTATTAACTGAATTTTGGCGGCAAAAAACCCTCAGAAAATACAGCCGTCCTAAATTATTGTGGAAACGCTCGCTAGAGCAGAAAATTTTGTAGAGGCTCTACGCTCTGTGAGGAGAAATATAACACTCAAGATATGAAAACATCAACCACTTGTTTGTTTCACTTATTACCGTTGCATATTTAAGAACTAACTATATTTCCTTTGTTCACCAAAAACATAGTTTTAAAATTTAGCTGGTGTCACGCCCACAAATTGAAACGACAAAGGTAAATTTTATATTTTCCTTTTCCTTATGCAATTGTCAAATGTGTATGTGAGGTGCAAAACGATATATACAGATGTTAAATGATCTGAAGTCAATGAAACCGATATAAGCAATATAAATGGGTTATACTTTGTCAAATAGACCCACTTGAACATCACAGTTTTTCAGATAAAAAGGCCTACCATAGGCTTAAAATTTTCGTTGAAACAATTACTTTATTAAATGTCACGTTTTTGTAAAATATTGAAAAAAAATGTAAATAAAAATCAAAATATATTTGAGGCGCCCGGTTTCAAAACCGGCCAAGTCCATATTTCATACTTTTGGGAAAACAACGAAAAACGTTTGTTTTCATCTATGTTCATTGAAAAATTAAAAAGTATTTCATACATGATAGCTTATAAAATTTCTTACTCAAGGTACGTCAGATCAGATATTTAAAGTTTTATTTGCGAATGTTTTTGAAAAAAAAATTTTGGACTTGGCCGGTCTTGATTCCAACGAACTGGACTTGGCCGGTTTTGATTCCAAGGCGTTAAAAAAAAACTTGGCCGGTTTCGATACCAATGTACTGGACTTGGCCGGTTTTGATTCCAAGGCGTTGGATTGGTTTTGAATGCAAGTTCATGGACTTGGCCGGTTTTGAAACCCATGAATCAATAATAAATTAAAAAGTGTAATATTTGTGTCAAAAATTTTTTTTTTAATCTAAAACCATTGTAGAAAGATAAAGCATGGTCTAGATTTTTATATATGAGAATATCTCAAATTTTATTTTTTTGAACTTGGCCGGTTTTGAAACCGATTGATGAATATTTTTGGATCTTAAAAATTTTTGGAAAGTTTTTAGTTTTTGGGTTACTGATAATAATAGTAGAGTTCGAAATTTCACCACTTTACACTTTTTTCCCCTAAACTCTTGATTTTCAGTAAAAACCCCATATAGCAAAAAGTTCTTTAAATTTGTCAAAATATTCATAAAACTATTTTTTTTGTTTATTGTAACAATTTATTTTTTTCTTTTTTTTAAAACGTCAAAAATATTTTTATGAATATTTTGACCAATTTTAAGAACTTTTCAATCAGTACTATTTTAACTGAAAATTGATTGCTTAGGAGAAAAAAGTGCTAAAACGTAACATTTTGACCAACATTTTTTTATCAATGTATTGTGTCGGGAGAGTATTTTAAAAATCGAAAAACCTTTAAAAAATTCGATAAATGTTGAATTAGTTGAAAAATCGAAATAATGTTAATAATGTTAAAAAATGTTGTAAGGTTGAACAGCAAAATTTCGAAATAGTCAGAAAATTTTTAAAATTTTTAGTATTGAAGAAGTCAAAAAATGCTTATATTACGTTTAAGAAGAAGAATTAAATTGTTTACTACGTCAGATCATTAAACAGTCAGAACACAATGTAGCATTTTTAGCAGAGAAAGCATTTAATGCGCATTTACAGCACTTCTACAGCTATTTTAGGTGTATACAGCTGTAAAAGCGCTGTAATTGCGCATTAAAAGCTTCCTCTGCAAAAAATGCTATTTGGGAAATAAGCAATCAGTTGCTTTTACAATAAACTATCAAAGAAGCCGATGAATTGATATGGTTTTACTCAAAAAATGGATTTGAAAGAGAGTTTCATCAAAAGAAATTTTTCAAACTTCAATATTTGGAAAAATCCTTACCTACATACGTAGCTAATAAATTTCTTTATTGCTGATTTTAAAAACCAAACACCCTGTAAACTTAAGTATACCTGACTTTGTGTATATGTGTATTAAGGCACTTCTGTATAAATATATGATTATGTTTATGTGTGTGGGTCTCGCTGAATGTCACTAATTGTGTCAAGGAGTTTATTTACGCCATTTAGTACCTCAGTATAGTACGCTTAGTTGATATATAAAGAAAAACGCAAAAAGTTGCAAATATAAACAGAAAACTGAAAAATATAAAGAAAAATCATGAAATGAGCAGGTGCAAGGATAAGCACCACACAACCAAAACAACAACAATACATAATAAAAACAACAGTTGTTCTATACTGTACTTAATATTAAATGATTTGTTTATTTGCCTCAGCAGGATTTGTAAAAATAACACTTAAGTGCGTAAAATAACGAAGTTGTTGTTTTTTATCCTCACATTGTTGTTGTTGTTGTTGTTGTTGTTGTTGTTATACTTTTAGCATATTCTTTTTGATTTTGTCTTTTGTTCGGATTGGATGAAAAAAAAACATAAGTAGAACAGAAGATAATGTAAATTATGATTTCATTTCATTTTTTTTTTATAGTCCTTTATGTCATTCAATTGGTAAATCGAGAGCTTAAGTGGTATTATTGTTGACATTAAATAATTTATCACTTGAGACTATTAAAAAATTTTTACAAATTTTTCTTAAAGTATTATACATTGACATTGCAAGGCTAGTGCGTAAGAATGTTGACACCATTAAACATATGGCACTGAATTGCCCCAAATTAAATTGTGCCAATTTGAAGGAAATCTCGTTGTTTTTATTGGCATCTTTTTATTTACTAAGTATGTTTGCAAATGATTGCGTAAGTCGATTTAATTTGAATATTACGCAATTTAATGCTCAACTAATCCTATTTGTTAAGTCGCATAAAAAAGCGTCGTATGTCATAAATTAAAAACAAAAAAAAAATATTTTGTAATTTGTCTACCAATGACATGTTTGGAAACAAATGTGCAGCACATGTTAACTTTCAACCAAATAATTACATAGCACAATACTAAGAGTTTCTATGAACATTTTTTCTAAGATCTATCGATTCTCGTTTGCAAATTTAATCAGAGACGCATATCTCGCTATATAGCGTGACCCATTTTAATGATATTTGATATTGCTTCCAATCTTGATGTTTAATTCAATGATCCAATTTAGGTCTGATACGTGTTTTAAGTTATACATGAGTTAAATGTGATGAAGAGTAAAATAGTTCAAGCAAAAACATCAGCCAGACGACAAGCCATGCAATTTGGTATAGTAAACATTAGCCGAATTGTGATTGTAAATAATTACTGCTATTAACATAAGTCATTTCACATTAAGCCTTAATTATTCAGTGAATTTTGCTCATCTTCAATTGAAAGTTATTATGTAAATACTATCAACTTTGT
This sequence comes from Tricholauxania praeusta, assembly GCA_949775025.1. Lineage (NCBI taxonomy): Eukaryota > Metazoa > Arthropoda > Insecta > Diptera > Lauxaniidae > Tricholauxania > Tricholauxania praeusta. The sequence goes on from OX459029.1 coordinate 160,072,710, forward strand.
TGATTTTTCTCTGTATTTTTATATTCATTACTTAGTAATTTCAATGAGTAAATTTTTTGAGAAAGTCAATTGATTCCATTAGCTTCCTAGGACATTTCAAACTGTGGACTTCAATATATTTCAAAGCATTGCTGCGTTTGTAAGCGCTTATGTAAGGTCTTCTCAAAATCAAATTTTCTTGCTAATATGCCTTTCAATATTTGATATATTTTACCCTTGCCATTACACTTTCCAGTAGCCGTGCCTGAATCAAAAATGGAGAACCATAAAATATGCCCTCAATTTTTGTTTTCACGTTTTGTTTTATATTACAGTTCGCAATTAGTTTATTGGAATTTTGTGATAACTTAAGTTTGCTTTGGCACTCAAAAATTAATGGGTATTTATGACTTTCTTCATCCGAAACAGGATGTAAGATATTGAAAATCGTTGCCATCAAAACAATTTTTTAATGTGTCGATATATCCACATATCGATTTTCATTTCATATAAAATAGAAAGCACGTTTGAAAGGAGTTGGAAAGAAATGCTAATATTAACTAGTAAAAGAAGGTCTGCTGATGGAATGCATCTAAGAAGACCTTCTCGTGAAAGCGATACATAAAGGCATTTCTTCCATGTACTTCTGTAAGCCCTCTTACGGCAAGCAGCCTTAGAAGGCCTCTTAACGCAAGAGATATAAGAAGAGGAGCTTGCAGAGTATTTCTATCAATTCTGCTGAGGAAGATCTGCTTCATCGGATAGTTTCAGATAAAAATTATATTACCCTTCGAAGAAGTTGGGAATGTATATGTTCCTTCCCAAGGAAAACCTACTAGAAACGCTACTTGCTCCTGCTTTTGTCTACTAGGATAATAGCATCACTAATACGTATGTTTATTAATGAACTTTGGCAAAACTTTTAACATTTCGACGCGTATGCGAACTGTGGCTGCTTTCTTGTTATAGCCCTTATAGTATCAGCTAATGAACCCAAGTATCAAGGACAATCGCTGTTTTTTTTTTTCTGTGTAAGTGGCGTATGTCGAATATTAATGTGTTACTTTGTAGCTTGTAATTTGCAAAATGTTCAAAGCCTTGAAAATATGTACGTATTATGAAATCCTTAAAACATACTAACTCAGTCAAATATTATCGTTTTGTGGTAGCCTTTGTTGAAGTATAGCCCTATATGTCGTTTTTTATCCTTAAGGGCAACTTTTATCTATCTTTGCCAAAAATATTTCTTAACACGATTTTTTGAATAATGTAAAAAAGTCTTCACTTTGAGTTTGAAAAAGTTTTCTTCATAACTTGTAGCAAATTTGAATACAAAAAAAAAACAGAAATAAATAAATGAAGTCAGCTCCATGCGTAAAGTTGGCAACCATCCAAGCAACACCTTCAACTGTGGTCACATACAATTTCTCTTTGACACTCAAATACAGTCAAGATACAAACACAGATAAGGGATATAAACTTGGCAAAAAAAAATAACCGATAACTTTATTTGCAACAGCAACAACAACGGCTACTAACACAGAGTAGCATATTTCAACTATTGTAACTTAATTTAAGTAGATACAAATGGAAGATGGCAGCTACTCGTTTGTATGTAGTTGCATATTTGAACGTAGCCTAGAAAACTGTCACAACAGGCCCATAAAACCAAATGGAAAAAAGAGAAAAAAACGGTAGTGCGTACCCGCTTGCTGTCAATTTTTGCCAAACTTGGCGCTTAATTTTGAAATTGTTATGAATATTCAATTTATCAAATAATATTCGTTTCGCCTTTATTGTCTTGTGTGCGCGCTACACTAAATGTGGGAATATATTAATATAGAGGATGAGTTTGTCAAATTTATAAAAAGTTCACTTTTGTGGCTGATTTTTAATTGATATTTTAACATGACAATATTTTATGCTTGGACACCAAGTACACATAGATCCAAAAAAAACACTATCGTTAGAACTATTTTCAACTCGGCACTCCTAAGGGGCCGTTCATAAATTACGTAAGATGTTTAGGGGGGGGGGGGGGGGGGGTCGGCGGATTCTTACTACATCTTACGAGAGGGGGGGGGGGAGGTGAATGATCATCTTACGTAAGATTTGAAATGCGTATTCATACATTAAAGTTGTATTAACGCATCGTCATTTGTGACAGTAATGAAATATATTTGAATTTTCGACAGTCACGAAAGATTCAGAAATATCGATTACAATCGATTTAAGTAATCGACTCTGAACGGGACAACTTCTCTTCTGTTTATGTAATGAAATATATGTATGTTGTCTACACGCAGGGCCGACTTGTAACACCGTCTCACAAGTTTGCTATTATTCAGGCATTTACACGCAGATACGTCGACTTTTTGTTGATGTTGTCCCGGTTCTTTACCACGCCCTTGCACTTGTCGTCTTCAACAAGATTCTCTTTCGATTCCTTCTTCAACAGGAGACCAAAACAGCAATCAGTTTTGTCCTCTATTTCTTCGCTTAGCGTTAAATTACGATTGGTCAAAAGTACATCCACAGTTCAAAATCATGCCTAACGATTTTTTTTTGTCCTTCGCTTGCAAACGTCTTAGCTGATCGAGTTTGTAATATTTGTGACCAATACTTTGCCTCGAAAAAAGCTACTGTAATGCACAAAAAACTACATGGAAAAGACGGTAGTCGCACTCACATGATTCAACCAGTTTCAATTTTGAAACGTGGAAAGGGGAAAAGCCTTTGCATTTTAAAACAACCGGAGATTTGTCAAGTTGCAGAGTGGCATGACGACGAGGATATTGATATTACAGAGTTTGAATGTGAATCAGAAAATTCAACAGACGAATCGGGTGTGCCAATTGTAGGTTCACTATCAGACTGGTTGAAAAGTGCATGGACTAACGATGACTTTTTTTATTCATCTTGAAAAACAAATGTGTAGTTTGTAAGTTCGTAATATTTATTTAATATGTAACATATGTATATTAAAACTAAATATACATAGTAATATAGTACATCACATGAAAAATACATTTTTTGACTAGTTTCACCTTAATTATGAATCTTACGTAAGATTTCGGAAGGGGGGGGGGGGGGGGGTAATGAGAATCTTACTAAATCTTACTCGGGGGAGGGGGGGGGGGTCAAAAAGTCATGAAATTGTCTTACGTAATTTATGAACGGCCCCTAAGTATGCAATTTTTAATGAACACGAGTTCTTTTCAGAAAAAAGTGCATAAGCCTAAAAAGCTTTCTATTATGTTCGAATTAAATAAGTATCTTAGCGTATTTCTTTAATATCAAAATTTTTAAAGTTCAACGCGAACTTGTGCTGGAAATCGGAGCTTTTAGAAAAAAGTGTGAAAATTTTAATAAAATTCGGCTAAAGTCTAATGAAAAAATAATGGAAAAAAATACAAAAACTAAATGAACAATTACGTACCAAAAACGTAATCAAAAGAGAATGGAAAAATAATAAAAACTTTAAAAAAATTAAAAAATTTTGAAATTGGTGATATATTGACGAATGAGTAAATTAACCCAGATAGCGCCACAACTTTTTTTTTATAAAGCTGAATTTTATTTTTAGGCTCAGATCAAGATCGCTTTCTAAACATTTTTTATTAAGTAGCTTTTATTCGTATATGCTTTAGACTTCCAAATCCAATCTGATCCAATTTGACTCAATCTTGATAGAAATGCATGTGGATAATGGCACTTTTCTCTCATTCATGATGGCGTTTTTGGTGTCCTTTTAAAAGGACAGTGGCGCTATCTGGATTAACAGATTAATTGCTACGACTTCATTTCGAAGTACAGCTGTGTAGTATCAATTTCAGGAAATTAATACTTGGCATTTTCAAATTTGTCAATAATTCCGTGGAAAATGCAAAAGTTACGAAATTGTTTCTCTAGAATTTCGAGAATTTAGTTTTCTATCAATAATTCAAAATTGAAAATTTTTGATTTCATTCCATAGAATTTAAGTACATAAATATTTTTCAAATTCTTAAGGGCATTGGATGGAATGAATTTAAAGCATAATATTAAACTGCTTTCTAAAACTTTTTGGAAAAATATTAAATTCTTCAATTCGAAAAAACTATTCCGAATTCAAATTCATGGAAAAGAGTTACAAATAATTTCATTTAAATTTTGATTGTTTGATTTAACTTCTTAACCTTACCACTTTATCATGAAATTGGGAAACTCGATTCCGAATTTCAATTCTTGTGATTCATTGACTACCTATGTCATTGAAAGTATTTGATTTTGGGACTATCAACAATGTCCAAAATATTTGTAGTACTACTTTTTGTCAGAATTAAAAATATCAGAAACTTATTAACATTGTCAATGTTAATAAGTTCGAAATATCAAAAGCCGCTCATTGAATTTTTCATTGGTATCTAAAATGCAGATATTGTTGGTGTCAAGGAAGTTGAGAACCAAAAAAACGTGCAATATGATTGTGTTAAGCGTATTAATGGTACTCGTATATTCTTCATTAAAACTATTGATAGTGTCGAAAGAGTCAGTTGATAAGGTTCTTATGAATAGCTCTGCCGTTTTTGAAGTATCAGTAAAAAGATAGTGTTGATAATATCGATGGTTTGAACAGCATGTATCAAAAATATCGATGAATTTAAATTTCAGTAGTGCTAACAGTATCGAAACTCAATCCATGAAGAAAGAAATATATTACAATGATCGATAATAATCTGTATTGAAAAATGGACTAGATAATAAGCCCATTTTAAACTTGAATCTTTAAATGAGAAGCCCATTTTTGGACTAATGCTTTTCCAACTAGTTTTGCACCAAAAATTTTTTTTTGGTTTGCTTATAAGAAAATGCATTCTTATATTAATAAATGAATTGATTTATATAAATTCTACGAGCAGATTAAATCACTGATTAAACGATTTATTATAACAAATTTTCAAAAAAATTTAATTCTTCTGAGCGCATGCTACAGCATAATCCAACTGGACCGACTATAACGCACTTGTCGTTTTTTTTTTTTTTTGTTCCTTCGACTTTGTTGTAAAAGATGTAATGAACTGGCGAACAATTTATTTTATTTAGACTATAGCAGTAATTTCATTGTTGTTGTTGTTATTACTGATGTTTGAGTTTATATGTACTATACGTATATGATTTAAGAATTCTAGACACGTTGCTGAGCTGCGTGACATTTTGAAAATCACGTTCGCAACCGCACCACTGCCAAAAGCAACAGCTATCCAGCGTAATAGCAACAACATCGACACAACAACATATTAAAAATTGGCCGGACCAAAAATAAGTAAAGGAAAACAGACAACAACAACAAAAAGCCCTATGTAAAGTCTGACAAAGTAAGACAGCGCGAGCGCTCTGTGTATTGTACTGTAGTGTAGTGTAAATAAGAAATGAATGAAATACTCTCCATTAATACACAGTCTGTAATAAATTTGACTTTCTTTTAAAACGGCTTCCAAGTAATAACGTTGCCGCATGAATATCAATTTAGTTGCAGTGTCACTTTATTAATTTTAGCTAATATTTCACTCAAATCTTTTGAATATTTCCATGTAAATTCAGCCATAAGAAACGCGCTACATATACAAAGATAAATGACACGTATCTAATAAACAACCAAAAATTACACGAGATATTTGTGTTCTACTGTCAGCTAAAAATTAGGCCTCTTTTTGATTGATTGTAATTAAAAGTTTTTTTCGGATTTTCTGCTACTTAGATAGGAGTGGAAGCCCGTTTAAGAACCTACTTAAATACCTTTGAATTTACATTTGTTAAAAGTAAGCAGATTTTACTTGATTTTTCAAACAATTTATTGAGTATCAAAAAAACTGTTTTAACTGGCAAATTGATTATGTTATTTGGAAAAAATTTTAGTGGGCAGCAACACTGTATTTTTAATGGCAACAATGGCTGAAAAAAAATATTTCTTAAGAATTTAGAAAAAAGTACGCTCGATCGGCAAAAAGTACATTCCGATTCTAAATGCAATACATTCGCGAAAAGTTCAAATGGCATCAGTGCTGCCAAACTATTTGGGAAAGAATGGTCAAAATGGAAAACTCTTCTAGATTTTCAAAAATTTGGTAAAAGATGTATTTTTCAGACAATCTCGAAAGTACACTTAAGTAATAAATTTACATAATAAAATATATACATATCAGTAAGATACAAAAGAGCTCAGCATTTACTACACTCAGAAAATAAATTTGGCAAGTGTAACCAAATTTTTACCAAATCTCAGGTAAGAATTTTTTAACCTGGTGGTTCATGTTGTTGAGTCTAACTAACCTGAGAATCAGGTTAACCACAAAATTTTCTCAAAAAACGAAACCAAATTTTTTTTTTTTGTTTTTGTTTTTTTATTGTATTCCCTTTCCCCCCCCCTTATTACTTACTTTGCTTATTAATTGGAACTTAATTTATTTATGTTGCATTTTAAAAACTTCAAAGAGAATTCAAATTTTTATTTGTCACCGACGAGATTCGAACCTAGTTCTCCTACGTTTTGTCACTGTTCAGAGGCGCGTACATATTAACCAACTAAACTACTCTTATTAATATATTGCGTGAAACTAAAAGCATTTAAGTACTGCGCATGCAACAACACAGAATGCCTAGGTTCGAAACCCACTGGATGCAAGAAAGAAATGTTTTTTTTTTAATTAAACATAATTACATTGAACAATTTATCAGGTTAATATGTTACCTGAAGCAGGTTAGACATTTTTTTCTGAGTGTACCTTGAAGATTTCTCCTCTTGAAGAAAACTTTTGAAATTTTCATAAAAAATTATTATTGAAAAGTGTATCATTACAACAAAATATCAAAATCAAAAAATTACTTTCATTGATTACCGAGCACCATTTAACCGCGCACGGGATGATGGCCCTCATTATTCCCCTCCCGCCCCCATTACTATTTACGCCACTGTTTACAAAGTAATCATGTGAACGGGAAGAAATTTTATTGAGTAGCTAAATTGTGGACGGCAAAAATAACTTTTATGTGTAGTTAATAAGTAACAACAGTTGAAACACAGCCAATCTGGTAATATTAACCAAGTTATGGTGCTTTTCATGGCGTACAGCGCAAAAAGAATGTTTTTTTCAATCTTGGCATAAAATAATCAGGAAACATTCGTCAGCATGAATTGTCACAAACAGTTACTGTCGTCAGTGGATTGACGTATAATGCACACACTCACATGCTGATTATGCGGTGGACTGTTGATGTTTAAGATGTGGATTTTGTCCTTAATGCCGATAATTTTATCTATGGACTTATTCATTTAAATGAAAATGTGTTTAATTTCTATACAAATAATGACCTTCAGGTCCTAATACAACACGAATATATCAGCAGCAAACTGAACAACGTGAATAAATTGTGTATGGATGGCAAAATATTAATGAAAAGCAAAAAATTGATTAAGCAGTAAAACAGACGGTTTGATCTCGAAACTAAATTAATTGGGCAGCAAAATATTAGAACTCTTCAAAAAGTTTCAAGTTCGGTTAATGAATCTTTTGCAAAATGCTTGCATATGGGTACACTAAGAAAACAAATCGTTTGAATATAACAAACTAAATATTTGATTGAGTCAAACGCAAAATTAGTCAATCAAAATTTATCACTACTTGATCCAAATAGAAAATGTTTGAGTCAAATAAATATTTGATTGCTTTAAATATACATTTGTTATATTCAAACAATTCGTTTTCTCAGTGTAGCAAAATAAATTCTTTAATTGGAAACAATTTTATTGTACAGCAAAAAAAGCAGTTGGACTGCGAAAAATATATTAATTTAAATTGCCGCTTTTTTTATTATAAATTTGTATTTACAAGCATACGAAATGGAATTTTTTGTTTAGAAATTGATTGGGTATGAAAATATTTTATCTATGTGGCAAAATACTTAAACGGGAAAAAAATTTATGAGCAGCAAATCGAAACCTTAAATATTTCCAAATTAGGTGAATATTTAAAAATAGTTTTTATATAAGGTAAACAAATTTGTTGAATAAAATGATACGATTTATACATTTGGATACGAAAATGAACGGCAATAGTTTTGATTGATTTGAAAAAAATTTTTTTGGTGCATAAAAAAATAGCATTAAAATTCTATTTCAACTCATTTGCTTACAAATTTGTAACAAAAAATAATATGTTAAAATTTATAGATTCTGACCCACATTAATAAATAAACTACAACGATAGTTTGTTTAAAATCCAATTGTTCCTTACTACCCCAAGTAGGAAAAAATTAAAAAAATCTTATTCAGAACCGACTGTTTTCTGAATTTAGCTCCCATATTAACTATTTATAACCTGTAAGAGGCTCTTCAGTAATATTTGATTCTTTTCCTTGTGATAGATTTTATAACTAACACTCAATGTTCGTGCTTCAGGATATACAGCTGTTGACAACTAATTGGAAACGCAATCTTTCGTTGTGTTATTGGTAGTTTTTCTCATTTATTTGTCTCTGTGTACTTGAAAACTTATATACAATATAAATCTGGGACGTCTAAGCTTTCAAAAAAATAGCAGAATTGAATTCAAACATAAATAAGTCTTATGAGTGGTTTTCTGCTCAAACCTCAGGTTTGACTGTGTCAACTTATTGGAAACATCAAAGTAATTAGCAAAAAATTGAAGGAAAAACTGTATAAAATATTCTAGAAACAATATTGTGATATTTTTATTGCTACCCATGATTAAGAATATGCTAATAAGAAAATTTGGTCAAAAAGTGTTCTTACCAGCAGTTCCAGTTTTACCTTTAAGTTTTTGCTAATTACTTTTATGTTTCCAATTAGTTGACTTAGTCAAATTTGAGGTTATATATGTCAGGAATTTGAATTCAATTCTGCTCTTTTTTTGAAAGCTTAGATGTCCCAAATTTATATTGTATATAAATTTTCTGGTACACAGAGAAAAATTAATGAGAAAAACTACCAATAATACAACTGATGATTTCGTTTCCAATTAGTTGTCAACAGCTGTACCATTAAAGGAGCGATTGGGAATTTGATATTTAAAAAAAAATTTATTTGTTTTTTAATTTTTCGATAAGCTGGAGCTTTAAAAAAAATCATAAATAATCAGTATTTTAAACAATTCTAGGGGTGAAATAGTAGACATTCTTGAACGACCTAATTATATTTTACATAAAAAACAGTGTGTGTTAAAATAATGATACATAAAACTAAACACAAACACTTATTTATCAGTTGCTTCAGTAACTTTGCTTTGATAACTTCAACCGACTCAAAACATTTTCCTTGAAGTGTTAGCTTCGGGAACAGGAAAAAGTCAAACGAAGTCATATCAGGTAAATAATTGCATAATGATGGCTTTATGCGAAGAAGTAAAGTTCATAATTTGCCCCTTGATAAATCTGGCCGCATTCGGCAGACACTTTCACTACATTTAAAAATAATTTTTCAATACATTTAAATGTATTGGGTGCCAAAGCATTTCTGTTTTAGCAACATAATGAAGTGAACAGCAAAAAATGTATTTGGGAAGCATAGAAATTGCTTGGGTAGCAAAATTAAAATTTATTGTGGAGCTCAAAAAAAAAAAAGAGAATTTACATTTAGATCATAATGTCCTAGGTTTCGATTGAAAACCATTTGCTGCATATACCATTTAAACTTAATTTTTATAAATGTATTATAAGCATTGTTTATTTTTCCTAATGTTTTTATTTTTATTATTAAATTACTAAAGAAAACAGTAACTGCTTACCAAAAAAATGATTTTTTTTTTCAAACAATTTTTTTGCACTGAACTGATTGCCATTTTTCTTTTCTTCACAACAAAAGTTTGTGAAAAATTGTAAGTCACTCAAAAGTGACAAATAACAAAAAAAGTGTTTTTTTAATAACTTCCTCCAATGCAGTATAAAAGGTAGCTTAGATTTTATTCGAATGTCAATGTACTAACAAACAAAAGCTCAATTCATTGCACTCTTAACAAATAAGCTACGATCGAACAAAAATAAAATTCATTTGCTGCTAAACTAAAGTAGTCCACAATTACAAGTTACAAACAAAAAAAAAAAAAAGTCCAATAAAATTGAAAAGATTTTAATTTCAATCGGTTGTTGGTGTGTCTGCTTTTTTGCAATCTTCTGCACTACGTTGTGCCTTTGTCCAAGTAAGATATTTGGGACAAAAATCTGTTTTTCTTAGACACGAAGTTGTTTTGTATTCTTGTTCTTTTTGCAGTTGTTGTTGTTGTTGTTGTCGCATTTTTCCGCACACATCCATACAACTTTTCTTCAATTTAAGGCTTAAATATCTGTTGACACAATTCATCCGACTGAGGTGCTACTGCCATCATCTATCTAACAGATACAGCATAGATATTGATATTGTTTGGTATTGTAGTTACTGGAACAATTGCCATACATAGCAAATACTATTTACTTGATTATAATGAAAGTGTAGAACAAGTGAAGGCCACGCCCATACATATTTTCTAAGAAGTTGATATCGATTTTTGAATTAAAAATTAAATCTAAACTTTTATGTGACATTTACAATTATTTTTTCACAGGAGAAATATTAATTGTATATAATTAGAGGCATGGTAAGCCAATACAAAATGAAGTTTAATGGACGTTTTCAAATCTGTTCGATTTCAGTTGAATTTGTCGTTATTTTTTGATACTTGTCGACACTTACCTACTTTTATAAATTTTTTTCATACAATTCGAAACTTTTAAACTTATTCGATGCTTTTCAATATTATTCAAGACTTTTATTTGACTTTTATTGACTTTATTATTGCTTTTTGATACTTTAAGAATTATATCGATTTTTTCGATAGTATTCAATACTCATCGACACATTTCGTTTTTTAAATAACATTTTAAATGGAAACTATGACAAAATCAAATTCTACATGGAATTTCTTCCCTTAAATCTCGTATACTTTGGAAAGTTCTTGAATTTCGGAATATTAAAGTGTAACCGTTGAAATGGGGCACTCGGATCGTTGCATTAATTCCATAACATATATTAGAGAAGAAAAAAAATCACCAAAGTACAAGTGGTATGCACGCATAACTATACCAGTATTCGTTTGCATCTTATAGTCAGTTGTTCTGTTGTTGAAGTGTTCCAGTTGCTGCTGCAATGCGTTACCAAGTACCACTTCAAACTTGACCATGTTTCTTCCAGTCTCGTAGCTCAGATTGTGTTTGTCATCATTGTGTAATTTTTTTTTTCGGTCTATAGAACTAGAATAGAATGAATTTCACAAAAAAAAAAAGAAGTACTCGTATAAGAATTTCTTTGCACATTCATTTATTTCATACATTTGTCCGTCCTTCTGCCTGACTGTTGTCTATTCATATGCAGCGGTCTAACGACATGGATGCAAAAGGAAAATTTGTTCCTATATGGTGTTATAACGTTACAAGTATAGCTGGTTTTTTTTATGCTACTGCTGCTGCTATTCGGTCGTTCAGTTTTGGCATTTGACGTTTGGTTGTTTGGTGTAAGTAACGTTACTCCGCATACAAGTCAGTAGTTGAAGCAGCAGTCCGTTGTCGTCATTGGAATGTCAGTTGTAGATTCTCGCATGTTCGCATACAAGAAAAAGTTTTGCACTTAAAATTTGAAAAATGTTAACATTTGTGCATAGAATGTTGGTGATTTCAAAATTTTTCATATAAAAGCTCAAATATTTCGGAGGCGACTATCACCAATTTGCTTTAGATGTTTCATGATTATACTTTAAGAAAAAAAAAAACAAAAAAATTGGTATTTCACTTATGTTCTAAAAGCTTAAATACCGCAGATATTGCGATATAAAGAACTGAAATTTGAAAAAAGCAAAAAATTTTTGTTGAAAAAATAGCCCAGTACTAAACAATTGTATAATAATAATAATAGAATAATTATTCTTTACAATTATCGTTTTTGTTTCGGAAAGAAAGCTTTTAATTTTTATGATTTTTTTAAAAATAAAAAAATTAAATACTTTTACGCGTTGGTTCTTTGTCACTGGAAAAAAAAAATTTATCTGACCCAATAAAGCGCAGCATATGCTCTTGGGGATACCTCCAACGTATAAAAATGTACGGTTCAAGTTCCTTAAAATTAGTCTTAGATTGAGACTGTTGGTTCTGGGAAAAAGGAGTTATGTCCATGAAAATAACTTTAACTTCATCCAGATCAGAAGAATCCGACGCAACTGTTCGAAAATAGGTTTGCTTGATTTTGCGTAGGGCTTTCTGAAATCTCTATAGAGTTAATATTTTTGGTCCGGTAAAAGTTCTGAGTGCCTGAGCAAGCACAACTTCTGGCACCATTTCCAATGGATACTCTCGATACGAGCATTCAACAGCATTGGGTTCAGATGATCAATAACTAATTTGGCATTTCAAAAAGTACGCAAATGGTGCATGTTTTGTGACGCTATCTCCAGAAATATTAAGCGCTGTTCTCAACAGCGTGTATAACAGAATGTATGTAATGCAGCAAACCTCACTCTCTGCCTACAACAGAGGTCTTAGGTGAATAACAGAATTTTATTAATGTAATTTTAAAATGTTATCCTCTCTCATGCAATAAAATCAAAATGTTTCTAATATCTTATTCAGTATATCATGGAAAATTCAAAATTTATGCCATCATATAATTTTTAAGATAATCACTCCAATTTATCGTTATATTTTTCTTACAGCGAATGCTCTATAACGATGCTCCTGCCTTCGGGGCGTTCAAATAGCGATGTACATCCACTGCAAAGCGCACAAAAGCCACAATACTTGACAAGAACCTCATCACCTCAATTGTCCATAGTAGCACAATTACCAACAACAACAATACAATCATCTTCATCAACACCATCAGCCACAAAAACAGATATAGCAGCTGCAACAGCAGCAGCAGCAGCAGCAACAAAAGCGGAAAATGGCTATGCATTGCAAATGGGTGCAAAAACAACACCAGCTATTACAAAAACATTGTCAACATCAACATCACCCGGAAGTCAAAGTGAGAGCGGAACTGACCGCATTTCAACATATCCAACATTTTTGGCATATAAAAATGCGACACAAGCAACACCAGCTACAACAGCAACAACAACAATATCGTTGTCAGCACCCACGACAACAACAACAACAGCAGCAGCAGTGTCGCTTTTGGCCAATGCCGGAAATTGGGAAGAAATTGATCGACACTTGCAGGCACTACAATGTCGACTTAAAGAAGGTTGGACTGTGCATGTCGGCAAGGATGGACGATTGTACTATTGCAAGTGAGTATGAATGAAGAAGTAGCGAAGAATATGTGCTTTTTGTTTGAATATCTCTTTAAACTCTGGAGAATAGTCGTATAAACATTGAATCGATGTTTGTTCGATGACTTTTCTCCTTAATCTTTTAAGTCTTGGGCATAACAGAAGTTGATGAAATGTTTGAGCTGAATGGAATTAAAAGAATTGGATGTATTTTGAAGCAGTTAAAGGAATAAAAGGAGTTTACTTTAACAATCAATCAGATAATGTTCTTTTAGTTGTGACTTGTTAGAATAGAGAAAAGTTCAAAATTAGAGTGAACTTATGAACTTTTTGTTCTCTCTTAGAGAATGAAAGAAACATTTATAATAGTAGCACCAATGTTTACTACATGTTGCTTGATTCTATTATATGCCACCACTGGGCCAAGAAAGTTCCAGAATTGTCCCTTTAAGCTTAAAAAATTAAATTTTCACTACTTCGTTTAGTTCTTGAACTAAAAACTACCTTATTCCCCAGTATTTAATGCTGTCGTACCAAAATTATCTTTATCTGTTTGCCATGGAAAGTGAATTTGATGATGTTCGTTCTATTTCAAAATTCATGCGGGTCTGCTTTAGTTAATGATAATGTTCCATTGGCATAGAACACATTAATCAATATACACAGTTCATATACCTACAGTTGAATAACTCAGAATATATAGTACATATGTCATTCTAATACATTGGCTTACTTGCATGGTTAATTCCAAATACAATAGCCATATGGCAATATAGCAGTATTGATAAAATCACGTAACCGTCCCGGAATGCATGAATAGACTAACTGGCCTTGACACATATGCAATCCACTCAATCCTAAGCTCTACAAGATATGACATAAAACACAAAGACCATCTTAATGATCGTCTCATTCACAAGACTCTTCCTTCCCAAACATCCATTTTTCAATAAATCTACGTCATTTCCTGAATTCGTGCTTTCCACATAGTTTCTAGTTCATTTTCAGCTGAAAAAATTCTATTGTGACTTCAGTATATTTCCAAGCACCGAAAATGGACTGAAGCCCCGAATTGCGGATCAGAATCAAAAATCATTACGATTCTTAAGCTTATGCTCAGGGTGGTATATTGTGTACAGGACTAACAAAAACAGCAATGGGTCTGTATGTTCCTAATCTTTTTCGATTAGGTCCAGTAAAACTGTCAAACACGACAGAGTAGGAAAATTGCGCTCTGTGAAAGAAAATGTTTGAAAAACTGGAACGCAAAAAGAAAGTGTTTTTAGTCCGAAAATAAACGTCAAAAATTTCTGACTGTAGCTGATAGTTTGATATTTTTAATGATTTTACTAGCAAACATCATGTTACTTAGACAAAGAGAGAAGCTCAATTGCATTCTCAACTCCGCTCTAATTTACAGATTTTTCGAGTACAGTAACGATTTTCGGACTAAATCTGACTAAGTCCTGTAAATCTGAGTAGTTCTGGAAAGGACTTAATATATTTGGTGATTTCACTGACTTCGCTACCGGCATATGTTAATTTTTTTTCATATGACCAGGGTTCCAATACTTTGAACGTCAAGTACCACTGGGGTACATTCACTTTTTTTACGCAAAAAAACTTAGTTTCTTTTGATTAACAATTTAAAGCAATATTACCATGTTCGGACTACTGTTCAAATTTTCAATTTTCAATTTCAAAGACTTTTATATAAGCAATATACTGTTGGCTTGGAAAATTTTATAATGTACTGTAAACAGAAAATTTCCGGCAAACAACACCCACTTTTAGTACAACTTACTGAACAAAAAGTTTGAATTGCCTACTGTTTCAGAATAACTACAGCATGAAATATTTTTTAGCCTTGGTAAAGTTGAAGGCAAACCACCCCCTCAAATGTTTTATAGTACCAATTATATATGTAGCTAAGCGATAGGGAGGACAGTTCATATTTTATGTAGGTTGATAGTGAAACCACTTGAAAATGTCAAACTTATCGAAGATATTTGCACTTGAATGCATGCAACTTACTTGCAGAGCAAGTGTTTTATTGAATACAACTTATTCTATCGTTTTATATTTTATTTTTACTTTATTATGCAAGTGGGTATAAACATGTGTAATTATATACATGCTTACATATATACATGCACTATTTAGAAAGCAAAAACAAATTCTTATTTATCAATTTTTCACTTTATTGCACTGTTAAAGGTGAAAATGATGAATTAATTAAAAATTTGTATGAACAGACTTACGGACGGGACGGAGCGTTTAGCTTAAGTTCATTATATAATGTAGGTTCTCTTTGAAGGAAATGCAAAAATTTTGCACTTCATTGAATTTATCAACATCGTGTTAATTAAAAAATGGCTCGTGCAAGTTGATGTTAGGCTTTTTTTCATTTATTTCTTTCATATTTACGGAGCATAAGTAAACTAAGTAAATCTACAAATGTACGGAGCGCGCATTTATGAATTTGTGCAAATTTCCAATTGACCCTAACTATCCGGATGTTTTTAATTTAACTATGTCCCCTTTTGCTTGCGGCTTAGATAAAAGTTAAATTAATCAAATTTGCTGGTTATGAGAAAGAACTAGTCAGCAGTGAAATCAGTTTTAGTAAATTGCTGGAAAAGTTGTATTTGATAGAAATAATTGTAGGCTGAAGCATTTTTTGCATGAAAATATCAGGCATTTTGTTTTTAATATTTACGAACATTGAGTTCTATGGACACTCTTCATAAAAGTCAATAAAAATTTAATGTCAGCTTATTCTACCAAAATAGTTTCAAGCCTAAGTCTATGGATATCGAAGACATTTTCGGCTTAATTTTCCTCAAGTTCGAAAGTTTTCTTTGAAAATCTGTGAAATTTTGAAAATAAATTTCTTTTAATCAAATCTTTTTACTAATTACACTTCCGCTTCTTATCAATTTCAGTCACCTAACGCAAACTGCTGGTTGGTTACCCTCATGTGAGGACTGGTGTAGAAGAGAATTGCTGCCATACGGTTGGGAACGCGCCATTGATTCTAAAGGACGATCATATTATATAAAGTAAGCATAGTTCATTGGAAACAGGTCTTTAATATAAAACATAATGCTATTATTAATGCAACATCTTAATTTATTACAAGTTTGTTCATTGAACTATGTTACAATCAATAACACAATTTCTAACGTTTGCAAAATATCTACTTTATTTACTAAGCAAAATAGTTCACAAGTCAAAGTTATTAACAAAATTCAAAGCTCAATCAATATTCTCTCTCCTCTACAGTCACATCAATAAAACGTCAACCTATGAGGCGCCCGAGTGTGTGCGTTGGGATGAAAATCCACCAGAACCACGTGTTGCTGTGCTACAGCGTAGTCCTACGCTAGGTTTCGGTTTTGTAGCTGGCAGTGAACGACCTGTGATAGTGCGTTTTGTAACTGACGGTGGACCAAGTATGCATAAGGTATGATCGACATCTTCTTATTTTAAACAGTTTTTCGTAATTTCAAATTCGTTTCCTCACTTTAGCTTCAACCAGGCGACCTAATTCTTGCTGTTAATGGCGAAGATGTTAAAGAAGCACCACGTGATCATGTTATACAGCTGGTACGTGCCTGTGAAAATCAGGTATCGCTACTTGTGTGTCAACCGGCGCTTAGCTTAGCACCAGGTCGCAAGTCAACGCTGCTTTCAGCTGGAAAACGCGCAAAGCTGCGTACACGTCCAAGTCGTGTGCGTTTTGCAGAAAGCGTATGTGTTAATGGTGCGCCATTATTTCCGGTAGGTTAAAATTCTTCAATTAATGAAACAATAGAAATAATGAATTTTTCGTTTCCCTTGCAGCCATCTGCATTTTCTCTGGGTGATATTTGTGTGCCACCTATGGCTAATGTGCTGAAGGTCTTCCTTGAGAATGGTCAAACCAAGTCTTTCAAATATGATGCAACAACAACTGTGCAGGTTAGTTTGAGATCTCTATTGTATATGGATATTATTTATAATGGATTATTTTCCCTCACTCAGGATGTGGTAACATCATTACTGGACAAGTTATGTCTTTCAACTGGTGAAATATGTAGCCTTGTTTTGGAGCATGTGAAAAGTCTGCGGCGCAATAAATTAACATTGCTCGATCCAGAGGAATCTTTAGCACGTGTAAGTTTCAAACATGAAAATATAAAACGAAAAGTTACTTTTTCTAAACAGTTTGTCACTTCTCCAGAAGAGTTGTTCAAAATGTCTGAAACATTCAATGTACCAATTACCCTTTCTGTGTTGGAAAATTATAGAAAAATTAAAATTTTTTATATTCTGCTATATTAGATTGCAGCTCGTCCTGGTGCTCACAAGCTTCGTTGCCTTTTCCGTGTGACTTTTGTGCCAATATCTGCAGCGGAATTAGCTCAAAAGGACCTAAGCGCTTTGGATTACTTGTATATGCAATGCTGTAATGATGTTACCCAGGAACGTTTTGCGCCTGAATTGCAACCCGAAGTGGCGTTACGATTGGCAGCGCTGCACATGCATCAGCATGCTATAGCGAATAATGTGTCTCCCGCCAAGCTGACAGTTAAAATTGTGGAGTGAGTAATTACAAGAGAATGTAAAAAGTAATCTGTAAAGTAAACTAATTTCTTATTAATGTGACTTAGACGTGAATTTGGACTGGAACGCTTTGTACCAGCGTCACTTTTTGAGGGCATGAAGCGCAAAGAGCTGCGACGACTAATATCACATTTCCTTAAGTTAAATGCTGAGATGACAGGCTCATCGACCAAAATACTAACGCAATTACAGGTAAGTTATCACAAATTGAAGTCACGGAAAGTTCTTATAGTTCGCTTTGTTTCCTCCTCAATAGGCCAAGTTGCATTATCTAGACATAATATCAAGTTTACCGAGCTATGGCGCCAAATGCTTTAGCACAAACCAAAGAGAAGGCGTTGAACGTGTGCTGCTAGTAAGTCCACGTTTCGGCTTAAGTCAAATTTCAAATGTGAGAAATTCAGCTGTAAGTATAAGCCAGCGGAATCGTTGACTTCAATTCAATATCCTGAGTGTGATTTTTCAACTTTTTCTATTGTTAGCCCCAACCCATCTCCTCCATTGAAGATTTCAGTCATGTGATCGTCCATCGTGAGGATGATGTTACCTGCAGTGTTGCCATATTTATGCACGGCGAACGTGTTGTTAAGTTTTCTATGGAAGATCGTGATGCTTGTGAGTTCTCGTTGGTACTGGCTGGTTACTATCGTTTGATAACTGGTATGTATTGTACTTAAAGTTTGCATTTAAAGGTTAATTAATATAAGGCATTCATATCAATTTCAGGTAAAGAGCTACCCATTGACCGTGAACGCGAACAATATGATGAGGACAATGCACCTTCCTATTTGGCACAACATACAGTGCTTCCGGCAGCTTGGAGTTACCTCCTACCTTTTCATAATCGTGCGCATAGCATTAATTTCCTTATGTCACCACCATATCATCCCATGAAGCTTAAGCAAACAGAAGCAGCTACTAATAACGAGAATGACAGCTTACAGCGTTGCGACCGCAATATGAACTCTACACATGTCGCTAACAGTAATCACAAACAAATGAAATTGGGCTTCTTGAGTTCAGCAACGATGGATTTGGATATACATAGCGTCATGGCCACGGAGCTGTTGGAAGAAGCTAAAGATTCTGGGCTGAGTGATAGTAGCGGTGGCGGCAGCAACACTGCCTACTACACCGATAGTCGCGCTGATAAGAACAGCGCATTTATTGAGGCTAAAAACGAAGAGGTTTTGCGTCGCGTACAAGAGATGCAAAAGATGGTGGAGAACTCAGAGCAATACTTGAACGAACAGAGCGAACAATTGCATGACTTTGAGCTACAACGTAGAACGAGTGCGAATAGTAGTTTCTGTGGGGGTGCAAACAATTCATATCAAAATGACAATAGTCAGGCAAGCGGTGGCAGTGGCACCTGCACTGGCACAGGAGGAGTCATCGAATTCGATAGTGACTGCGATAGCCTGAACAGCAGCAAAATCTCATCTACCGAAGATACACCGCAACCAGGTGCGCTAAAACATAGCGATTCGCTTGTACTTTTGGCCGAGGCTATAAACCAGGACTTAAGCGGCATAACTAAAAGTCTTAATTCAATCGGTGGCAGCCACCAAGACTTGGGTTTACATGCACGCAGCATTAGCGCAGCATCTAGTCCTCGTCCAGAACGTAAGCTAAATGGTTTTGGTCAGTTACTTAGTAACCTACAAGCACTCGGTAATGATTTCTCTCAAAGCGAAAGTGACTCAGAATCGGTATATTCACCTACCAATTCACCAACAACTCGACGGCCTCAGCTGCTGCATGCTGGTGAGCGAAGTAATCGTAAACAAAATATTGCTTACCGCACCAGCTTTGGGTTACATAGTCCTGATGGCAGCACTTTCGGTGCTGATACGAAAGACTATAACCTCAAAGAATATCTCAAGCAATTGAAGGAAATCAGCAAAGTCGAAGATGCCAATCAAGATACTGACATGGCCGCTAAAAAGCTTTCTGAAATATATGGATTTGAAATACGCGAGGATACATTTATAGAGACCGATTCGGACTTAATTGATTTGCGTGCCATTCCACCACCACAAACACCAGATGAATTAGATGCTTTGTCAGTACTGAATGCAGCACCTAAAGGTTTTCGTGATGGCATGAGGGGAGCAGGAGGCAATATATCAGCCGCTATTGCCGAAGCAGATGCAGACTTAGATAAATTTCTGGCAAAGGTAGTAGTTGCACCACCAACGCAAAAAGCCACCCCAGCTAAGGAGTTAACACCTGAAGAAATCATGTCTTTTATTATACCACCACCACCAAATCTAGAAGAACTGGAGAAGCAAAAGCATGTACAGGAGATATCAGTTGCACCCCAACTTCCAAATAAAAACTATGCAAACGATGAAAGCTTGTACAGTAACTCCACCTCGATGAAGTCCTCAAATATCTACAGCAGTCAACGGTATCCAGCGCACCCAGAAGATACATCCAAACATCACGCTACTGTCGGACATGTAATAGAATATGCAACCGTTGAGCGAAAATCAAAATTTTCTTGCTGCCCTAAATCAAAAAAGGAGGAACACCTATCGGAAGATCATGTTGACGCCAGTAAGCCAGCTCCTAATCTTCAACTACCTCCGAGACGTCGTGCACTTTCAAACAGTGAGCCTCCACCAGCGCGTCCTCCAAAAAGCGCTGTACTTCTGTCACGTTACTCACCAAGGAAACAGCCCGTATTCCCCCCAACAGTAGTTGCTGCACCTCCTGCGTCACTACGGCACATACCATACGCTGACAGTTCTCCGCTGGATGAGTACCCGCCAATGCTTCCGCCGCGCTTGAGTCCCACACAGCGTGGCCTCGACGAGCAGTTTTCGTCATCCACGGTGAGTGTCGCAGCACCCCCTAAGAAACCACCTCTGCCACCTTTATCAAGTCGACCACCATTACGTGTCCCCTACGCACCATCAACACCAACTTCACCTTTTCCAAATGGTAATGCAACTATGTCAACTCCATCACCACCAATACAACCACGTATGTATCCCGTTAATTGCAATCACACCACCCAACAAAACTCCCTGCATTCCAATGGTCATCACTATCGCTCAAATAGCGATTGTCCAAATGTTTGCCTGAAAAATCCTACAGCAGATAAACCGCGACCACAGCTGTCGCTGCTCTGTTCACCTCAAATGTCCCGAAAAGTACATAACCAAAGTCCAACGCATCTGCAACACAGCCTCAACTCCAGCAACGTCAAAACCAATACCAATACTTACGGTGATAAGTTCATCATCAAAAATGGTCACATCATAGACGGCGAAGCGTTGTTGGCCAAAACCGATGTCGCAATGGCTGGTCTACTTGTCAAGCTAGATCAGGTAGCGGCGCAGTGCTCTGCAGCACAGGCAGCTGGCGGTGGCACGAGCATTAATGAGGAAAAATTTCAACGTGCACGCAATGAGCTAACGGAACAGACTCTAGTGCTGGTAACTGCATCAAAATTCCTTGTCGTTGCTATGTCTGATATGAAATTGGCCACTTTGCCGGAGCATTTAACATCTTGCTTAACCGCTATACGCCGCATAACCGAATTGACACAAGATATGACACGTCACACCTCATCGCCATTGCAAACGCGTAACATTGTGTTAAAAGTGCACGATGTGACGTCCAGTTTTCGAGAGTTAGTTGGTGTGCAAATCGGACCATTGGGTGCGGGTCAACTGGCATTGCAAGCCGAATGCTTGGCAAATGTGTTGGCAACACTGCTGCGTAGTTTGCGCGTTTTTTCACCATAGCACAAGCGTATAGCAACAGCTTTCAAAATATTTAACACAAATATTTAGCATTCTCTTGAAAGAGATTATTCAGGAGTGAGTGGCTTCCCAACAGCAAAATTCTAATACAAAACAGCGTTGTAGGCCACGAAGAAAGAATATACCTAAATGAGAGACTATAACGCCAAAATACCATTTTAAAAATCAACAGCGGATTTATTGAAGGAACTTTTAAGTTTAATTTTCCCTGATGAGCAAAAAAAGAAAGAACTTTGGCATGCTGTGGAACTTTTGTGCTTTTACATGCATATAAACTCATGTTCACTACGAAAGCTCTCAGCTGATATTGCAATTTGTTGCAAGCAAGTTGATGGCCGCTAAGTGCTGAAGAACAGAGCTCCAGCACCAGACAAATTTCGGTTATCTTAAAATATCGTTTTTTTGTTACTAACATTCCTCATTGCTAGTTTTTCTGCCCAAAAACTATCGATTAGCTGACACCCAAACGAACATTTTAGTTGCAACATACAGTTTACTCTTTAACAATGTATGGCAACCCTCGATCAATAATGAAACACTTGAATTTAGTTAGTTTAATATTAACCTTAACCTTATCCTTACATATCGAATCTTAAACTTATACTATATCTCTACGTATCTATTGCATATTGAAAGCATAAAATCTTCTAGTTAAGCATTTGTAATATTTATCAAATTGTGGACTTGTCTGATTACTCTTACAGGTGAATAGTTTGTCTGATTAGGATAGGCTGCTCAACGGAACTACTTTTACTACTAAACATATTCTTCTATTTATATAATTGAATACAAAAATTTACATTTACATAACTACAAATATATATACGATATCATCCCATACTTACTATACTTAAAATATGCTCAACTTTAGGCAGTTAATGGTAACTTAAATTAAAAAAACAAATATATTAAATTTCTTTCATCAGCTCTTAACTTTAAATTAGTTATGCTTTCGTTTAGATATTTAAATGAAATATTTAAATTTGTACATACAACCAAAAACATATATTTAAAATAATTAACCAAACAATAAACAAAATCAAAATTACATCTTGTGATATCCCATATTTTGTAACAATTGGAATTTGAATTCTGCAGCAATAATAATTTATTATACATAATATGTATATTGTACTAATAATTAACAAATATATTATATAATCGCTTTATATACCGATTGTTAGTTAATACGTTTATTACGTATAGTTAAATTAATCTAGGTTTTTTCTTTTTTGTGTGATAAGAATTTTATGTAAATTTTTTCCTTAAACTTTGTTAATTTGTTATAAAGAGTTACATACTGCTATGGTTAATTTTGTAAAGTTTTTTTTACATTTATTAAGATTTTATTTTAAAAATAGCTACATATGTCACTCGCGTATAACACATCCCAATGAAATTTTGTCCAATTTGATCAAATAATTTTTTTTTTTTTTTTTTTAATTATAACAAGTTAAGCATATACAAATATAGCACACGTATGTAGTTTATAGTTATTGTTATACTTTATATAAAAATAAATAATATACCAATACCATATATCAACGTTTCACATTTACATTTAAAAATTACATCTAGTAGTTTCAAGAATAATAAGAAAATTGTAATAATTATTTAAAATTAACACGTACCAAGTATAGTTGTATATTAAAATAATTAACAAAATATAACAAATTTCAAACTAAAAACAATAATCCGATTTATCATTGAGCTCTATATGTTATATTTTTAAGTCAACAGCAAAAACCGAATTCGAGGCAGAAAGACGAAAATTCTAAAAAAAAATTTCTTTGTAAAATATTAAAATTATAGATAACGCAAAAAAAAAATATTCCGAATATTTTCTCTACAGTAGTAACATATTTGGTTCCCGAGGTATAAATTTGGTTCTAATTTTGTGCCTCCTATTTTATTTTATTTATACAAAACAGACCGGAGCAAGTGACTATTATTCTCCTTCAAAAGATTTTATGCAATAAAAAGATAGAAGTCTTTATAAATATACTTAAGTGAATATTCCAAAACTTAAACATTTTAGAAATTAATTCCAAGTTTTTTCAGTGTACAAAGTAAACATTTCTTAAGCACTCTCGGAGTACAAATTGACCTCTAATGCTTATAGTATGTAAAATTGTTTCTTTGTTATAATTGCGTGTTGAATTTGCGTGCAATAGTTTGGTTTTTAAGTTCAACGAAAGTACAATTGATTATAATACCATAACATCACTCCCACAAGATAACCTTTAATGGACTGTTGTTCATCATATTTTTTAATTGACCTATATAAATACACACTTAAAAAGCCTCCACTTTAGAATAAGAGCCTTTAGAGGTTACTTTTTGTGTAATAGCTATCACCAAAGTTTTTTATCACCCATACCCATTTTAAAAGATATTGAAAAAGTGTTTTACATACAGAAGAAAACAAATGCTTATGCAAAGTCTGCACGGAAATTGTCAATCAACATCTAGAAATTTATTGGTGTCATTTAGTAAATTTTTTTTTACAAAAAAAAAATGGTTATTTTTGTATGTTTTTGTAACAAATTGTAAAACACAACATGACAAATGAAAATATTAATTTCGGTATATCATGTCAATAGCCAAAATTGAAAAGTCTCCTTGAGTAAAACAATAATTACTATGATGGCTAAGCATAAGAAAATTATTCGTTCGAATCTACATCTAGATTAGTAATAGCAGTTAAAGGGCCATAACTACTTAAAGGGCCATCTGGTGGCAGTTTTCAGAAATTTTAAGTTCTTTATTCTCTTCCATGAGTCATTTGCAATAAGATGACGTTTTCCTTATTTAAATCGATCCATTAGTTCCGGAGCTATTAAAGTTTTAACAAAACTTTTGAACAACTCATCTCATCAGAACAGCACCAGTTCCACCATTTTTTTTTTTTTTAAACTTGAATAACTCCGAAGCTAATGAACCGATTTGAATGAAGAAAACGTCATTTTATTGTAAGTAAATTGAGGAAGAGTATATGAAACTAAAATTTCTGAATAGTGCCACCAAATGGCACTTTATGCAGTTTTAATAGTTTTAACTACTTAAAGCACCATCTGGTGAGAGTTTTCAGAACTTTTTAGTTTCGTATACTTTTCTTACACTCTTCCTCAATTCATTAACAATAAAATGATGAGGAAAACGTAATTTTCTTGTAAATGAGTTGAGGAATAGAATGAAAGAAGTTTTTAGGTTCTAAAAACGGCCACCAGATGGTGTTTTAAGCCGTTTCAATAGTTTTCTTTCGTTTTCTTCGGAAATAATGGACCGATTTGAATGAGCAAAACGTCATTTTAATGTACACACATAAGTTGCGGAAAAAATTTAAAGCTTTTAACATCTGTAAACTGCCACTAAATGGCGCTTTAAGCAGTTTTAACAGTTTTCTGCCGTCTTAATAATTTTCTACCGTTTTCTATAGAACGGAAAGTTTAATTTTGATGCAAATACTCAGTTTCGAACATATGTTCCATGTTTTTTTCTAAGCCAACCCTGATAACCTATCTGCTTGCTGAATAAAACATCACAATGTAGATACATTTTAAACAATGTCTAATTTTTACCAATTCTTTATTTAGTAATAAATATGTACCTACATACATATATTCAATTTATTTTCTTCATTATTTTTTTTTATTTATTTTAACTTTCCGTTACTAACACGAAAATTCGAACACGGTAACATCGGTCTGTGTGACTGAAGCGTAGTAAATGTAAATTTCTTCAAGCATACAAATATTTCATGTAAGAAATAACATAACTTAATTATAATAGTAAGTCATGTGTTCGGTCTGTGAGACCGCATGTTAGCAACGAAAGGTTAATATTAATTCGTTATGTCTCATTGTAACCATTGTCCTTCTCAAAATCGAGTGGTGTTATGAGGAAATTTATTTCACCAAGCGTCTGCAAGAATTTTATTATCGAGATCCTAATCAACTTCGGAACCGTCATAGTTATTGGCATCAGCGTTTTCATTTACCAGAACGTGGTTTGAAATCGGTTTCCTGAAAGCCTTGGTAAGCTCAGTGACGAACAAGGCGAAAGATTTATCCAGAAAGTGGAAAGATTTGAAAACGTTTAAGAGCAAAGCGCTATTAACATGCCTTCGGACTTAACTATTGTCATACTTGCATTAAATTATGTAAATAGTCTGTAAGATTACATAATCCGCATGCTGAAATAGATTATTGAATAATAAAACCAGTTTTATTAGATAGCCTTTTCAATTGCGGACTGTAATTGCATATAAACCGAATAATATCAAAACAAAAAAATTGATAAATAAAAAATATCGGTTGAGATTTTATAGAAGCAAGCCAACCCAGAAACGGGTTTGTCCTAAAAATTAGATTATGATGGTGCAAAAAAATGTAGTTCGTCTTGACCTATTTGTTTAGTTAAAATGTCCGGTAGAAATTTTTTCTGAACCCTGATAGTGATCTTATGTCAAACTTTTGGTTTAAGTCCTGGTTAAGACTTAAATCGTAAGTGAAATCTTTCGATCTCATTTTAAATTTTATTTTACTTTATGATTAGTTTAATGAAAAAAAAAGAGCAAAAGCATTTCAAGTAAACTTAAGTAACAATAAAACCGCTGTTTCTTTCTAACAAGGATAACACGAACATTTATTTTCTTACATAAAATTAAAAACTAATCATTTTTAGAACACTTTTCACTTATTTGTATAATACCAAGAACAAATTCGCTGAGTCGATATGGAGGAGTTTATGGCGTTTTTAATTCCAATTAAGAATAAGTACAGGAATTCGATCTTTCGCCCGAAATGCGACAATTTCACTAAAAATGCGAGATTTTTATTTTAAAAATCTTAAACCGTCTTCTGTTCAACCACTTTATCAGTTGAAGGTGGCGTCAAATTATATTGCTGCACTATGAAATCACGAAACTCAGCATAGGATTTATCTAAATCCACATTCAGAATAACAATGTGAAAGTTTCCTGGAGTTAAGCCATACTCAATTTCTTTCTGTGCTGTGTCAAGTCGTTGACGAAGTGATTGCTCTGTTTCGGTATTGCGTTTACGCAACCTACGCTCCAATTCATCAACAGATGGTGGATTATTAAAGATTAGCACTGGATCTAAGTCGGTTTTCTTCACTTGCTCCACACCTTGAATTTCAATATCAAGTATACAAACTTTTCCCTGCTCCTGTACATGACGCACTGCAGTTTTACTTGTACCGTAGGTGTTACCGCTGAATGTGGCTGTTTCAATAAATTCATTTGCCGCAATTAGCGTTTCCATTACTGGCTTGGACACAAAGTGATAGTGTACACCATTCTCTTCACCGGCACGTGGAGCGCGCGTAGTGTGCGAGACACTGAAGCCAAATGAGTCTGGGAAATCTTCGAAGAGACGACGTAACAGTGTACTTTTGCCCGAACCCGATGGGCCACATATTACCAATGGTCTTGGTCCTCTGCGATACATTAGACTGAATGCTCGGGCGGTCAATGCGAGAATGGTCAGCATTTTGTTAGGTTTCACTTGAAGAAAGCACCCAAATTGTTAAAATTATTAGATTTAAATTGTTGCTTGGCAACGTACATAAACTTCCCTTCCTTGCCAAGAAATTGTTTTGACATTTTCTAGGGCGGTTCACATTATCACACATATTTTCCTTCATTGCTTGACAACATGTGTGACTGTCAATATTGCTTTGCGTTCACATTTTCGAGCATGCCATCAATCATCAATTGCAGAACAATTTATGAAATTAAATCTTATTTAAAATGAAAAATTTTCACTAGGCTTGACAGTCAGTTCACACAGGTTGTATAGTTCGACAAGCTAGCAGAAAAATTAAAATTTTTTGAAATCCATCCAACATATGTGTCAAGCGGTTCATCCTACCGTTCACATTATCGAAGATTGATGTTGTCACACCATGTTGGACAGCATGTGCGATAATGTGAACTGGGCTACTAACTTGCCGTTGCTGTTCACACGATACCGATTTCCCAGCAACTTGACTAGTCTGTTGGAACGCAGCTCACATTATCACACATGCTGTCCAACATCGTTCGACAACATCAATGTTCGATAATGTGGACTCTAGAAACGACCGCTTGACACACATGTTGTATAAATTCAAATTTTTGATTTTTCAGCTGGCTTGTTCAACAATACAACCTGTGTGAATCAACATAGTTGCAACATTTTTGTGCTTGCCGCGATAAAGCGGTAACTCGTGATTGTAACAACACTTTTAGCGCTTTTGCGTGTTCCAGTGCATCAACGTCTATGACAGCACAAATGTGTATGTACATTACATTATATGTTAAGAAATGTTTTTTCAAAATATATCAATTTTTTAAAATACGTTCGTTTGAAACTTTTAAAAATCGTCAAAGCTCAAAAACAATGGCACCGATACGAAACTTCATAGATTAATAGTTGTGTTCATAAGACTCGTTAGTTGTATAAATCTTAAGTTGGTAAAGCCCATGTGATCTTATCTTATCTTATTTTGTTGAACTTCCTATTTTTCACTTGTTATTATTTCAAATAAGTATGTTTGATTTTTTATTTAAAAAATCTAGTTTTTTATTTCTTGTTAGAAATTTTCATTCTGATTAAAAAAAGCAATTCAATCACATTTCATAAATTTATAAGTCTTTCAAATAAAAATAATTAAAAAAAAAACATTAATTACAAGAGGTTATGG
This sequence comes from Tricholauxania praeusta, assembly GCA_949775025.1. NCBI lineage: Eukaryota > Metazoa > Arthropoda > Insecta > Diptera > Lauxaniidae > Tricholauxania > Tricholauxania praeusta. The sequence continues at coordinate 160,101,076 of OX459029.1, forward strand.
GCTCCATCGACAAATCTACTGGTATTAAGCAGTTTGCCGGCGTTAATTTTGAAACTTGGAAGTTTCGTGTCGAAAGACATTTGAATGCGGCATGTGTTTTGGAAGCTGTTAAAGAGTCAGCTCCAGATAGTTCAGCTCAAAATACAAAACGGGAAGAGTTCCTAAGAAAGGATGCTAAAGCTCAAGACATTATCACCGGCTTAGTTCATGATGATTATTTGGAATATATTCAAGACAAGTCAACTGCTAAGGAAATGTGGGATGCGCTTAATGCATCATTTGCTTGCAAATCGTCTCAGAGTCAAACCCTCATAAGGAAAGAATTAGCCAATTTAAAATTACGTGAAAGTGAGGATCTAAGTACACACTTATTGAAATTCGACACACTTATACGGCAGCTAAAATCTGCAGGAGCAAAACCGGAAGAAGGTGATCTCGTGTCTCAACTATTTTTAACGCTCCCAGAGACTTTCGATGCAATAGTGACAGCGCTTGAAAATCATAGGGAAGAAGAACTCACCTTAGCATTTGTAAAACCTCGTCTACTAGCTGAAGAGCTAAAAAGAAAGAGCCGATTGAAAGAAGAAGCTGTAGAAAAAGTTACTGCTTTTTCAACGAAAAAGAGAATTAATCGTTTTAATGGAAAGTGTCACAAATGTGGTAAATATGGACACATAAAAAAGGATTGCAAAGTCAAAGAAAGTAATTACATAGCTCAGCCAAAGCGCGGTGTAAGTTTTATGGCAGATTCAAATGAAAGGTCAAAAACTAAAAGAGATACCGAAATATCGTTTGCTTTGGATTCTGGAGCAACGGATCATTTTGTAAATAGTAAGTGTTGGTTTTATAAACTTCGAACACTTACAGAACCTCGGATTATAAATGTAGCAAAGGCAGATGAGCGCATAGCTGTTTCTGAAATTGGTGAAATTAGAGCTGTAAGCGACACAGGTGTCAATATAGTTTTAAAGGATGTACTTTATAGTCCAGAATTTTCTGAGAATCTATTATCTGTTACGAAAATAGTGGAAGCAGGTATCAAAGTAAATTTTTTCAAATTACGTGCATCAATTGAGAAAGATGAAAAAGTTCTAGCAACTGCAAGTCGTTGTGGAAATCTGTTTGTGGTGAAGCTTGGTATTACTAAATCTTACGCAAACTTAAATAAATCTGAAGAGAGTTCCTTGTGGCACAAGCGATTAGGACACATTAGTTATCAAGGTCATAGAGATTTATTGCATGGAAATTTCGTTACGGGAATTTCAAAGATGTGTCAAAAAGATTTTTGTGAAATTTGTGTTCAGACCAAGCAATGCAGAGAATCATTTACTGGAACCAGGGTTAGGGCATTAAGGCCTCTTGAGCACATACACTCAGACGTTTGTGGACCAATTACTCCAACTTCGTGGAATGGATCCCGATACTTTGTTTCTTTCATCGATGACTACACGCATTTTGCAATGGCTTATTTGTTGAAGAGAAAATCTGAAGTTTTTGACAAGTTTAAAGAATTCGAAGCGGTTGTATCAGCTAAATTTGGAACAAAAATTTCGACAGTGACTGTAGATCAAGGCAGAGAGTATAAGTCAAATGAGATGTTACAATTCTGTAAAATGAAAGGTATACAAATCCTAGAAACTATGGCTTATACACCGCAACAAAATGGTGTTGCAGAGAGATTTAACCGGACTTTAGTTGAAAAAGTTAGAGCTCTTCTGCTGGAAGCTGGAAACCCTAAATTTTTGTGGGGAGATGCTGTTTACACTGGCGTTTATTTAATCAATAGAAGTCCATCGACAGCTCTAACAAGTGGAAAGACACTTGCTGAAATGTGGTTTGGTCAAAAACCTGATCTTGCAAAATTAAGAGTTTTTGGTTGTCAAGCTTATGCGTGGGTACCTGCACAGAAGCGAAAAAAACTTGATTTGAAAAGTAGGCCATATGTTATGATTGGATATTGCCCTAATGGATATCGCCTATGGGATAAGGAAAAGAAACATGTATCACTGGCACGTGATGTTAAATTTAATGAAAGTGTTTTTCCCTATAAAGAAATTATGGATAAAGTTCCAACCACCTTAATTATTAACGGAAACGATTCAGAGGGGGAGATAGATGGTATCGTTTCAAGTCAAGACGATAAAAATCGTGAAAATTCAACTTGTCATCATCATGCGATTCCAACTGAAGATAAAGAACCACAAGAAGTTGAAATACCGACAGAAGTAGAAGTACTATCTGAAATTGAAGTACCGCTTGAAGAGGAAGTACCTGAAGCTGAAGTACTACCTGAAGTTTGTTTGGATGTTGATCCCTCCAGTGAAAATATTAATGAAAATGAAGTTGTTGGTCAAGCTGAAACCCCTGGAAACGAAAATTTTATTCAAAATCAGATACGACGAAGTCAGAGATTACGAAAACAACCAAGTAAGTTTTCAGATTTTTATCATTCTTTGTTTGAGGCCTCATCCATAAATTACTCAATGGACATTCCGAACTCATATTCGGATATAGAGAACTCTACTGACCATGTGCAGTGGATGAACGCTGTTAAGGATGAACTTCATTCTATGCAAGTAAACAAAGTGTGGAAGATTGTTGAGAAACCTGATAAAGTAAAGTTAGTAAAGTCTAAATGGGTTTTCACAATAAAAAGGAACGCAAATGGGGTTCCAATACGACACAAGGCAAGACTCGTTGCTAAAGGTTTTTTACAACGCTATGGTATTGATTATGAGGAGACGTTTTCTCCAGTTGCCAGACTGACAACCATAAGGATAATTTTAGCAATTGGGGTTACCAAAAGTTTTTTCTTTCAACAACTTGACATTAAAACAGCCTTCTTAAATGGAGAATTAAAAGAAAATATCTTTATGGAAATTCCTGAAGGTATGGAGAGTAAGCCAGGAATGGTGCTGAAGTTAGTCAAATCATTGTATGGGTTAAAACAAAGCCCAAAGTGCTGGAACGAAAAATTGAATTTTTATTTAACTAAATTTGGTTTTCTGAGATCACAACACGATTATTGCCTTTATACAAAACATTCTATCCATAGCACTATTTTTATAGTAATATACGTAGATGATTTGCTTATAACTGGAAACAATGATCAAGATATTAAAAACTTGAAAAAGCAGCTATCATCTGTACTCGAGGTAACTGACTGTGGAGAACTAAAATACTACCTTGGTATCAAAGTTGAATATGATCGTGGAAAAGGTATTATGAAACTTTCACAAGAATCTAACATAAACAAAACTTTGGAAAAATTTGGACTTTTGGAATGTAATGAAATAAAATCGCCAATGGAAAAAGGACTTCAATTTGCTTCTGAATTACAACAAGTAACAGGCCATCCATATCGTGAATTATTAGGTAGTCTTATGTACCTGATGTTATGCGTGAGGCCCGATATATGTTACGCTGTTGGTTTTATGGGCAGATTTCAGCAAAACCCTGGAGATATCCATTGGAAAACATTAAAGAGAATTTTAAGATACATTAAAGGCACTAAAACTTTAAAGCTTGTTTATAATCGAAAAGAAGACTATGAGGTAGTTGCTGGTTATGCAGATGCTGACTGGGGTTCGAGCTTGGAAGACAGAAAGTCGACAAGTGGATACGTTTTTTACGTTTTTGGTTACCCTATATCATGGACAAGCAAGAAACAAACATGCGTAGCTACTTCTTCGAGTGAAGCTGAGTATGTTGCTCTTAGCCAGGCTGCATCCGAAGGTATTTGGATTCGAGGCATACTTCAAGATTTAAAAATTACTACCGAAAAGGATTCAATAACTATATATGAAGATAATATGGGTTGCATAGCAATGGCGAAAAATATAGAGTCTAAACGATCGAAACATATAGATATTAAATATCATTTTCTCAGGGATCTAATAACGAAAGGATACCTGAAGATTGAGTATATATCCACGAAAAAACAAATTGCTGACATTTTTACAAAATCATTGGATACAACAAGTTTTATGACAATAAGAAATTCTTTAAAAATGTCTTATTGAGAGGGGGTGTTGAACTTCCTATTTTTCACTTGTTATTATTTCAAATAAGTATGTTTGATTTTTTATTTAAAAAATCTAGTTTTTTATTTCTTGTTAGAAATTTTCATTCTGATTAAAAAAAGCAATTCAATCACATTTCATAAATTTATAAGTCTTTCAAATAAAAATAATTAAAAAAAAACATTAATTACAAGATATTTTATCAAATATCAGGGAGGACATCACATGCTATTAAGATGGCAAATGTATGCTATTCACTCTCGCATTCTCCAAGCGCATTAGGTTCTGTTCGCATGCTTTTTCTTTCTTACAAAAATTTGATTTGATATCCCTGATATGGGATAAGATAAGATCATATGGAAATTGAGCTTAATTCGGTAAAAATTTTAGCTTTGAACGCATTATTTTTGTTTTAATTCGATAACCTGACAGAAACAACTGCTTATGTGATCTTAACCTGAATAATTAATCGAATTTTTATATAAAAAATTTAGTAGAATTTTTAAAATTTTTTTTTTTTTTTAAATGTTTTCAAAACTTTTTCTTACAACGAGTTAACAGAAAATTATCAGGCTAGTTACTACGTTACACGTTATTCCGATTGTTCGATTATTTTTACATAAGTCAACGTTTACACGAGGAAAGTCTTGCCGCAAAGTTTCCTTGTTTGTTGGCAAGAGGGGAAAAACGAAAGGGAAGAGGTAAAAAATTTGTCATATGTTGCAAACGCGAAACGAAAATCACAAAAGAGAATGGACAAGAATTTGTCTCTCAGACTTTCCTCGTGTAAACGTCGACTAAGCAAAATTCATTTAAAAAAGTAACGAGTAACGACTAACGAATTATCGAAGCCGGTGAGAATACTACTAATATTGTAGCTAGTTAAGTCGACACAAGCGATGTCAAAACACATCACTGAACGAACAGAACGAAAGATAATTTCCGAGCACGACAAATTCTGTACTTGACATTTTCGTTTTTTTCTTCTTGTCAACAAATTCGAAGAATTTCTGAATATATTTTGTGTGTGGAGACGAGGAGTAAGTTAGTTCATAAGCTGTGAGGTTATCAAATCACTTTTTCTTCTTATATATAAATGCAACTGAAATCTTCAACTCGTTGTAGTATTAAATACAAATTTTCTAAATTACAAATAAATATTTTTGCACTGTTTTCAAACATAACTTTCATATTTTTAAATAAATATGTTACGTAAAAATGGTTTCGTTTTGAACTTAAATTAAACTCAACTATATGTGAAAATGTAATACATATTATAATTATATTTCTGTTTTAAATTGAGTTTATTTCCTATGGTATTATTTTTTGGCTCGTTTTTGTAACTGGCACATGATAACTTTAGCTCGTTACCGGTTAAAAAAATAAAAAAGCATTTTACAGCACTATCACTCGCTGCATTGAAGCTGTCAAATATACACTCGCTTGTTCCTTTATATTTTGTTCTTTCGCCAACGATCGACCGTTTTTTTTGTGATATTGCAACTGCACGTTTCCTCGTTGGTTGACGAATAGTTAAACATTTTGAATTGAAAAAGTTTTCGCCATTCGATTCTTGTTCCTCTGCTTATTCGCAAGCAAAAAGACGCGTAAATCAAACGGCTCTCGACACGGTACATTGTTGTTGTATTTCAAGTTTCGGTTGATGAGAACGGTTGTGAAAAATAAGTAAAGAAAAAGGAAAAAAAAAAAAAAATCTATTGAGTAGAAGACTACGCAACAAAAATTAAGAAATAATTAGAAAGAAACGAAGTGGAATTACCAATTTTGTGCTTTTAAGGTTTAAATTAAGAATAAATTGCCAGGGAATTAGAACACCGAGAAATGTAAGATATTTAAAAATATGCAGCAGCAGCGAAGCTGCAAATAAACGTCTAGTGGCAGCAGAGACGAGATAGTCAAATATGTCCAAGTTGAGTTAATAAAACACCATTGAATTATCAAAATTTGAATTTAATTTTCAGCACTTTGCTGGAAGTTTTTCAATCATTTTTATTGACGTTCTCTTGTATTTTGTCATGATTGTCTTTGTTTTTCTTTTTTTTGTAATGCTGCTGCTTTTCTTTACTGCGATGCGACGTCTAAATCGCATACTGCGGCATCGCTTACGGCTGCGAAGCGTCCGAAGTGTCCGAAGCGTGCGTTTTTCGCCAGAATTGCCGCAGCGTTAATTTTTATTGTTCGATTGCTATCGCTGCTGCTGCTGCTAAACTTTTAATGTTATTTGCGGCAAACAAAAAAAAGTTTTTTTTGTATTTATAAATTCACGGTGTATTATTACACCATGTATAAAATAAAAGAAAATCGCAAAAACTTTTCTCTTCCTGTTTTGCAAAATGAAAACGTCAAGCAACAACAAATTTACAGCGAATTGAATTTTTTTTTTTGCAGACCCGACGAGTAAACTAACAACAACAACAAACGGCGAAGGAAAAACAGCGCAGTGTAGAAAATTCGCCAAAAATAAAAGAAAAAAAAAATATGTTGGAAAAAATTTAAGGAAAATTAGCAGTGGAAAAATCATTTACGTCGTGTGCGAAAATTTAAAATTTCAGTAAACAAATTTAAAAGAAAAATTTCAAGATATATGAAAAACATTGTGCAATTAATTTTCTTGAAAAAGTTCCATTAAAAAGAAAAATACAACGTCAAAGTAGAGCAATAAAAGAAAACCACAACAACACAAGTGGAAAAATCGGAAAACACGCAAAATAAATTGAAAAAAAAAAAAAAAAACAATTGGAATTGGAAAAATCTTCGCTGGGGACTTTTTCCATTTTGTGAACATTGTGGTGGCGTCTCCTTAGCATTTGATTTTTTTTATGTTTGCTGGCTGCTGACCACGCCTCCCGAAAACTACGCCTTCGACAACAGCTCTTTAACTGCTATGGATTATAAAGTGATTGTTTTCAATGCTGCAAGAGATAACAATTTGGCTCAACTCAAAGTGAGTTTTTATACAAAAATTGATAATTTTTTTTTTCAATTAATTTCTTTCTACTTCTCGCAGGGCGCGTCAGTCAGCGCTATCCGTTAAAGTCCGCTTTATCATTGTTTTATTGTTGTTGTTGCTGTGATTAATCGATAGAATTGGGCAGCAGCAGCAGCACACACGCGTTGCTTTTGTTTTGCATAACACTTGACTGTAGGGGAGTTTTTTTTTTTCATCGGTTCGTTTGTCCCATTTTGACGATAACGTCTTGGCAACTGGCTTTGTTGTTTGCTTTTCTTTAGCGCACAACCGTGAAGTTGTTTGATCTTAGACGCTGTTGTTGTTGTGACTATATGTATGGGAAGCACTTTTTTCCGTAGAACGTTTTTTAATGATATCCCATCATGCCTAATCAAAACAAAATCAATTAACATTGATTCCACTGTAGCTTCATATTTGGTTCTACCATTTAAACTTTCCCACTCAAATATCGTTTAGTTTGAATAATTTTGAAATTTGTTGAAGATCTACTTTGTAGATACCATAAGGGGAAATGTTGAAATGCAACACGTCAGATGACAATATCAATATATCGCTTTATCTGTCCAAAGAAAGACACCTTGTTTGCTTTCAAAAAGGTACCTTATTCACTTTTATGCATAATTCTTGCATCTATTGAATCTGTTAAACGTGCCTATTCATATTCTCCATTTCGTATTCATGTTCTATAAATCTGTATACATATCTATTTGTATCAATCATCCATATTTCTATTGGTATATCTCATCCGAATTCGTTTTCCCATCATGCTTTTGAAAAAGCCGGTTACTATGAAAGTTAAAAAAAAAACATAATATAGGTACTGCTACGGCCATATTTTGAAATGTAATGTAATGTAATTTGATCTAAAAATGAGACGAACCCTTCCACCATTTATCACAATCTATTTACTCAGTGTTTACATACGCGTATATAGCTATTGAATTGTCTCCAGCAGACGCTTGCAGCTCCTGTTCGAGTAGCTGTCCATAAACTTTATTTTTAAAAACTTTAAGTATCGTAGTTTTTCTCCCTGATACTGGGGGCGTCCCCGGTCATGCTTAAAATTGATTTTACCCCTTGTCAGAAAATTTATTTATTTCTTTTTTTTTTTCAAAGCATGGTGCAAAGCGGCTCCTGAACGTGGAGCGATGCGATAAAATCCATTTTTACGCATTTACCCCATCCACTGGTATAAAAAATTGAAAACCGAACCATTAAAAATATTGTGGCGGCCCTGGTCATGTCCAAAATCAGCTTACGACCTTCCTCGATTGTCTCGAGAGCAGAGGTTGGATACTCTAACCCTACAACATGGATGGACTCTCATTTTTAATCGATGGAATCGATTTAAGTTAGTTGAAACCAAAGAGAAATATGTATTTCATTAACCACATTTACGGATATCACAAAGGGTCTTCAAGGCATACGAGTGTTTTTGCCGTTTGGTCGGAAATCTGCTTGCTTATCCTTAAATAAGTGAGCGCGCGACAATTCAATGTGTTTTTGGAAAATCCACTCCTACTCTACAATCCCACTTGTTTTCATCTAATAAAGCACTGAAGCGGCCATAAGTCACTTGGCATTACTTATCTCCAGACAACTAACGTAATTTTTGTTAACTTTTTGCATGTGTATTCTATTTATACTTTTTTTTTGTGCCCTTAGCATTCCACTTATTCTTTACCTATTGCAGCCATAGCTTATCTTGGCTCAAACAACAAACACATAACAAGTTTTGTTATTGGCGCCTTTTATTGTTCCCTTGTGAATTTACTTATTGTTTGTTGTATTTCCAAGTCCCCGACTTTTAACTATTGCGACTACACTCACCATCGTAGCTAACCTCCTTGTTTATGGTTTTAATGTAGTCATACCTTGATGGATTCCAGTTGGCTCCAGGTATAAAATACGAAATCTTTGTGTTTTCCTAGGAAAAATTACGATTTAACAAGGAACCGAAATTGTAGTTCGAGACACATTAATCGCTTGCTTCTTATGCTCCAAGAGTCATATACTTCCACAAAATTGGTGCGTTTTATTTTTGATTTACTGAACTTTTTACTCGAAACTCAATTTCAAGATTTTTTTGCATGTTTTGTTAATGCCTTTGTAGTGAATTTTGTCTTTCATTGGTCTGGTAGTATCGGCGTCATCCCATGCTAATTAAAACGTGTTAAACTGTCTTCTGCTTATTATGAGGAGTCACATATTTTAATAATCCGTCACAGTTTGTTTTGTGTTTGTGTCACAAAATGTTCCAATAAGTAGTTCAATTGCGCTTAATATTTTCTTGCAATACTGTTCTACACGTGATTTATTTTGCCAAGGCATTAATATCAGAAATCAATTAGTTTTACATCATTTTCAACTTGGAAGTTTACAGCGAATGCGTCACTCTCGTACGATTTGATAAGCTTCTACAGTTTTACATGTTGAAAATAAAATAAGTAGGTGCTTTTAAAATAATAATTACGTTACTGATAATTTGAACGAAAAAACATAAGCTTTATCTTTATGTTTACCTTTAATATAAACTTCCGCTTTGCCTCAGTGACGACGGCTTTTCTCTTGTTATATATTTTTTGTTGTACTTGTTAACTTTTTGGGGACTTCTCAAGTTGAACAAGTACCATAGTTGTATTGTACTTAAAAACAAAAAATTATTTCTGATTAAATAGCAAAATATTTTGTTACGTGATTTTGGTTTCCGTTTCTAACGCACACCATGCCAGCACAAACGCTGATATGAAGTCAAAACAAATTAATCATATTATATTACTACACGTTATCTTATCAGTTGTTTTTGTCGTTGTTGTTGTTGTGTTTGTTGGTTTGTATTTGCTGTGCTAAATACAAAACTTTGATATTCTGTATAGCTTTTTTTTTTTTTAATTCAAACAAGCTTTTTAAATTCACTGTTAATCTTAATGCAAAGTCAGCGTTAAAAAAAAATATTGATTGAAAAATGTGATTTACTGAGTTGAATGAATAGTGGGCCAGTATGAACATTTTTTGTTGAAATTTATTTAATGCTTTATTTTGTAATAATTTTTTTTTGTTTAGAGTTCTTAGTTTGAATAGTAAGTTAATGAGCGTCAGTACTGTGACCTGCTTAAAACACGAGCTGCAATACCGTGATACTAAATAAAAAACTAATCTATTGTTATTACGGTGATCTTTTAATTACTGTTGCACAAAGCTACTGTGAGTTTCTGTACCATGGTAGAAAAAATTGTGATTACCGTGGCATTGGTCAGTTGGTAGTTTTCATGATAAATTGGATTTGTGTTAAAAATGTTGCTTAAGCTTTTATTTTCATAAATTACTCCAGCAATTAATATTTACCATGAAGTAAATGCCAGCACCCTGACTGAATTTTGTTTTTGCAATATTTAAGTATAAAATTTATTTTCAAAAAAAATGTTTGCCGAAATTGAAATCAGTGGAAAAATGCAAAATGAATTCTGGAAAACAAACGCTAAAGTCAAAGTTTCTCTACGTTAATCTTCAGTACCATGATAACTACTGCAGTTCAGTCTACTTTAGTGCAGAACTTGATAGTTGAGTCAATCGCATGCTGAAGTCAAAATATATTTACAAAATTTTTTTTGGCAGTACTTTGGTTGTTAATGATATTGATGTTGGTACCGTACCATTTATTGATTTCAAATGTCATGATCTTTAGTGTCTTGGTTGACATAACGTAGTCAGTATGTATGTTTGTACATATGTATAACATATATAAAACATTTTTCGGTAACATTGTATTAATTCTGAAATTCATAATTCATGGCTTGACGAATAATCTATATGGTATGGATCAAATAGACTCGACTGTCGTGGAATTGTAGAGAGTGATGTCGACAAACACTTTCAGAACTCAAAAATGGTTATTATCTCTGAACAGATTAAGAGCATTATTATTATTTTAAATATTTATTTATTAAATTTCTTTTTGGTCAAAGCAACTGCTAATTTTAATTGATATTTAGTTAAATCAAAAATAACCTTCATTTATGTTTTTCGATCTACAATAATAGTTATTTTTGATTAATTTTTTTTTATAAAAATAAGCGTTCTTTTGATTTTAATAAGGGTATGCCTCTAAACGCGAAAACACGAAAAGCGCGAAAACTCGAAAAGCGCGAAATCTCGAAAGTTTTCGAAGTTGCTTTCGGGAACACACCCATCAATACAAACGCGTAAATGATTGAGCAATGCCAATTTGACAGTTTGATCAGTGTTGCCAGCCATGAAAAAAAAATGTATCACACCAAAAAGAAAAAAATATGTAGAATTAAGTTGATAAATAATAAAGCACAAATAAGAAAACAAACAAAAATTCTGAGAATTGCGCTTTTAATATATTTAAAAATCATATGCAAATTTCTTAAGAAATTTAATACTGGCAGCAAATTATTTCGACAATCGACAACACTGATAATTTTCCGACATTTCGAGGCTATTTGCTCAACTAATTCGCCTCGAAAGTTTTCGAGGGTTGCGCAAACATTTCTTCATTCAAATTATGTTCGAGGCTCGAAATTGTGATCAGTTTACGTAGTTTTCGAGGCTTTTTCGCTTTTTCAAGAATACCCTCAATATATTTATGTATATGAATATTAATCCAGATTTTTGACATTTATTTCTTTGATCAAAAACAGAATCAATAAATATGTATGTTATTATTGTTATTAGTTTTGATAAAAAAATACTACCAGCTATTTTCGATCGGGAAAAACTAAAATAAAAATCAACGGGTGCTATAGATAGAGAAAATTAAAAATGAGGGCTGTTCATGTACTGATTTTTATGATAAAAATTGAAACTCCAGATCGATAGTATCGATATCGTATCATATTAGTTAGTACAATTGAAATCAATATGGTTTTTCAACTTTAATTTCTGAAAATAGCAATTTGTTATGGTTTAAGGCATGCAAAATTAAGAAACTCTTTATGGTAAGTAGGCATTGTGGACAAACGAAATAAAAAAAACTACGAAATGGCAAAAAAAAAAATTTTATAAAAATTTTCCATATCGCACAAAAATCGCTTAAAGTTGGTTCTAAATCAAAATGAAAATCACACTTAAACAAAAATAAATTTTCCATAAAAAATAGATAACATTTTTTTGTTTAAAAATACCCTCATTTAGGTAACACAATTTTGATTCAATGTTAAACAACATGCTGTTTAAACTCTTCAACTTTGACCTTAATCAAGTTGCTATGATTTCAATCATAGAAATATGGAACTTTTGTAACTTTATGCGGTAGTGAATTACAAAAAATATTAGATATCAATGAAGAAAAAAAAAAAACAAAAATCATCAAAACCCATTGCCAGTGAGTTACTTTCTTCTCACCACAATTCCCTGCAAACAGTTGAGTCATTTATATGTGTTTTTTCTACATCATAAAAATTATAATTAATTAAAGCTGACTAACAAAATGTTTTTGTGCGATTTTTTTTTTGTATTCTTAAAACTTGAAACTTATCAAAACGTGCATACGTATTACTGACTGACAAAAAGCAAAGCCAGAAGAAAGAAGACACAACTTTGTAAAGTACAGAGAACACAAAGGAATGAATGTCTTAAGAATTGCGACGTTTTCCATGTACAGGAAATAAATTTACGTTTTTTTTATTTATAGGTTGATTTCGAAATTAATTTTTCCGTGCGACGAGTACTTAACGTGTTGCATTTAATTTTTACCTTATAGATTTTATAGGTTCATACTTTAACAGTTGAGTAGGGTGCTGGCTATGAATAAACCAAATAAGGAACATGTACAATGTATTATTTTTAAAATTGTCCATTTTTTTTTCTTGATGCATGCGTTGCCACCTCTTTGTGTTTTAAATTTAATATGACGTTTGTTTTTATTGCGTTGTGCCAAGTAAACGATGTCGTTTGGTTCTTAAAATTCTTTCGTATATACGTAGGTATTTCATTATTTTTCGTTTTATCGGTTGCGATTGCATGTAGAATAAAAAAAAAAGAAAAAATTAAATTCTGTACCTCACGTTGACTTCCTGATTGTTTACGAGTATCGACAGCGCGTTTGTTGTGGCTGTGACGATGATATTGAATCTGAGTCTGACTTGGAACAGGAACAATTGATATAAACAGCTTTAAGTTTTAAACTAAACTGCCGCCGCCAGCTGCTGTTGCCGCTGCTGCGCTCATGCCTCTTATAATTTACGTTACAAAAGCGACGAATGCTAGCGCGACATGTTCTAAAAACAAAAACTGGTTGGTTACTATGCCGTTGCGTGTGTTTTACTGAATCTGTTTTATCCGTTTTATTTTGGCATTTCGAAACAACACATTTTATTCGTCAATATCTAATTTGGCGCATGTTTAGTTCTTGCAATAATAGGTTCATACGGTGATCTAAAAGTGCGAACATGTTTAAGTAAATTGACGACAAAAACTGTGTATGTGAAATTAATGACGAGCCCTTATATGATAAGAATCAAGTGCTTGTAGAATTGGACCAAATCTTTGCGTGAAAAAATATATCAAGTTCCATATGGTATGTATATTCTTTAACCCTCCGATTACCAACAAGGTCCCTAGGGACCTATGCGGGATTTCAAAACAGTTCCACCGAATAGCTCGAGCCTCCGTGATCTCTTCAAATAAAATATGTAAATTCGTTTATAATCAGTTAGAATACGATTCCGTGAAATTTTTTACCATGTTCGTCAGTTTGATGACAATTATGACGTCGATGACCAACAAGGTCCGCAGGGACCTTCAAAGGACTTGCATGTAATTTGGTCGTATTTTTCTATGTTCATCTAATTTATCCACATTTTATGGCTATGGGTAAGGGAATGATAAAGAAAAATAATCTGAGATCCTGAGACATATTGATCGATGTTTTAATTATTATTTGTCAGCAGCAGAAGTTTCATGCATATCTCGCCATGTTGCATGTAAGTTATTATCGGTTGAATTCTGAGCCAGTAAAAGAGTTGTCTAGTGACATTATTATGCTCTATATAAACCAGCAGTGAGTAGAAATCGTTTATACGTCATCAACAGAACTATTCGCTTTGATATTGGAAATACCCGTGCAGCAAGTCTCATGAATCGATGGCTATTGACGAGCAATTGTTCCCATATCGCGGCCGAACTCGCTTCATCCAACACATTCCATCCAAACCTGTAAAATATGGCATGAAAATGTGTCGGCTCTGTACTTTGCAATCATATTATTCCATGACGGTTGTTATTTAACAGTTAAGCAGAAGAAAATCCGCATACAATTCGCTAAGACGCATGCCGGTTGGCCGCTCATTAAATGGAATAATAATTTAATAAGCGGAAAACCGGCATGCGTCTTAGCGAATTGTATGCGGATTTTCTTCCGCTTAACTGTCACCAATGAGTTCTTGCCCAGCCTCAACCAATCGACAAGCGAAAGTTCGTTTGGATATTTTTGTGCATCGTATTGATCAATTATTTCGGATGCAATTTTGCCTTGCGCACAATCTGGCGATCCTTGTACCCAGAAGTCTTACGAAGTCTCTTTTTGCGAGGAACATTTTTTGCTATGTCATACTTTTCGAAATGATAAAGTGCACTTAATACCATCTTTTTAGAGCAATTTAGCTGTGTTGCCAACGTCCGATATCTTATGGCCGTCTTTCGAAGCTCAAAAATTGATTTACACATGGCCGATGCACAACTTTTGGCCACTACTCATGATTAAGGATATGCTTACAAGCAATAACAATGTTGTTCCTGGAATCTTTTATCAAGTTTTTCTTTTATTTTTTGCAAATTATTTTTTTGTTTCCAATTAGTTGACACAGTCAAATCTGAGATTTGAATCTCTCATAAATCTTTTTTATGCTATGAATCTGATTTCAATTACGTTCTTTTTTGAAGCTTATATGTCCCACATTTATATTATGTATAACTTTTCTGATACACATAGAAAAATAAATAAGAAAAACTACCAATAACATAACGAATGATTTCGTTTCCAATTAGTTGTCAATGGCTGTATATCGTCTTAACTGCAAAATTTCGTATAGGGCTGTTGTAAAACTGCGTACGTACAGGGGCCAAAAATAAAATACCTGATTGCAGCAGTGATACTAAATCACAAAACACTGATTTGCGGGGAAGTACTTTCTTGAATTTCTGTTTTCGAATGGTCAACATATGTAAAACAAAGCTATGTTAATAAAGATTAGTTTTTATTGCCGACAAGTTAGCAAGAACATCAGCATTTTTTCAAAAACTAGCTGTAATGTTTGTTGGGTTAAGTTTGTTTGCCAATGTCATTAATTTTTAATGATACTTTTCTTATTATAAACATTAAATTATTTTATGATGCGAATGTTAATTAAAATTTGAAAGCATCAGCATCTAGTTAGTTCTGTAAATTTAAATGTCCAGATCTTGAAAGCAAAATTTAAATCACACTTTCCTGCACAGAATATTCTTCAAAATCTTTGAAAAAATGTTTCAATACACATATTCATATTCAAGAATAATAATACATAATAATTAATTTATTTTTAGGTGTCTATCTTATCACTGCAACGTTTTTCCAATGAATTGTGGTGGAAGTACCCTATGTGCTTGTGTGTTTGTATCTCTGTGTGTGTGTCTGTGTGCTTGATACAACTGCTTTTTAACAAACGCTATCAGCTGACGTGAAAAAAAGAACCCTGAACTCGAGCGTTTTGCTTAAAAGTATAATTTGTTTTATTACAATTTTGGTTTTACACCCATTAGTTTCAAAATGTTTAAGCTTTTTCTTAATTCTTTTAAAGGTCTTTCAACTATCCACGCATTCAAAAAGTTTCGATTGGATTTCAGATTCTCTTAAACTACATTGAAACGTTCAAATGCAACATTTAAGTAACAACAGCACGAAGCAGACAGTGGCAAGCAATTCAAGAATTTTTTGAGGTTGAGGTTTTCTTGGCTTCAAATCTTCACCAGTTTTTGTCGAACACAAGAGCAATTCAATTGCTTACAGTTCGTGCCTGGCTTCTTAAATATTTCTGTTTCTTTTCGGTTTTATTTGATGATTCGTTGATGTCGTTGTCGTCGTCTTCGTCCGTTGTAAGGTCAGCATCTCGTTTGCTTTGACTTCAATTCTCCGGTATCTCTAAGTACATACAGCACAACACCGCCGCTTATGATGAGGAAGGGCAATTAACAACGCCAGCCAACAACAACAACAACAGCAGCAAACTCTGTAAAATAACAAATACGATGTCGACAAATACAAAAAAACATAACTACACAACACCATTGTATGATGATGATGATGATAGTCAGCAAAACGCTTTGTTTTGTAGTTGTAGTACTGCACATTGTTGTTGTTTTGGTTGCTGTTGATTCTTCTATTTGTTTGTATTTTTTTTCCATTTTTGCTGTTGTTTTCGTGATCGAGTCATCGTACGATTAACAAGCTCATTTTAACCCAAACAAACGACCAAGGGAAAAAAAGCAGCTCATAGTTGCCACCTTCGGGGTAGTGTTGTAAGCAAAAAATTTATCAGAATCAGAATTTTAATATATAATTTTTTTTGACCCGTGACCTCTAATTTATTGGGTCTATTACTATATGGGGTGCTATAAAATTTTGAGCTATTTTTTCTGGTGTAATACATTACGCTCAACCAAATTCTGATATACCACATACAATTAATTTTTGGCGATTTTTCCTTTTCACACATTTTTGGGTTATTATTTTATTTTGAGCTAAATTTTATTGTCTATTTTGCCTGATATATCATTTTTTATTTACATCCAATTATTGTTCTTAATGTTCCCCACTTTTGGAGATCAAGCTCACGTTTTTCAGAAAATTGTTCTTTGTCGTTTGAGCCGAAGGTTGGATAAACATGAACATTCGATGGGCAATCGAATGCCGTATAGTTTTCACCACTTGCAGATTATCCTGTCCGAGAGATTAAGCAAATGCTAAAATATGGCAACACTGCATTAACAACCAGCAACGATGCTATTATCACCGCGGGCTTTTTTTACCACAATATATTGCATTCAAGCATAAAGCAGCTTAAATAAACAAAATCTCATTGTTATTTTGGTGTTGCTGGAATTGTTGTACTGTCGTCCGTTATGGCTTACAGTTGTATATAACTAACAAATTAACATTGCCCATATACATATATGTACATACGTAGACTTTTTATTAACTTCAAAGTATTTTTCTTATCATTTGAATTCTTTATTTTGAACTTTTCAGTGTGTAGAGCAGCTGGTTTTATTAGGTGATTTTTTTCTATTTATTTTTTCGGATATTTGCGTGGGTTTTTGAGGAAGTCCGCACTTTATGTTCAGTTTTGGTTTTGACTCATTGAACTGTCAACAAGATGCTGATTTTTTAGTTCCTTGTTTATTTTTTTCATTCTTCAATTAATAAATTATAAAACGTTTTAAATTCCCAAAAATGTTAATTAATTCATGCAATGCTATTTAGCATATGTGTAAATAAAAGAATTAAATCCCATGTTAATATCGTACTTTGTTTTTATTTTTATTTTTAAATATCGCAATATTTGTATTCCTTCGATACGCAGTATCTTTATGGCTGCATTGTTCTTGACTTCATGTTAAATATTGAAATATTTCTTATAAACAATCTTGAAATGTTTTGCATTTTTTCGTTTCTCTTTGTTTCAAAAAATATTAATTCCCCAACTTTTTGTGACGTCATTGTTATTAAGTTTAGTTGTTGTGTTTAGTTTTTTTTCCGACGCCGCTATATTAAATGTTTTAATTGATAGTTTTGCGTTTGTAAATTCTTTTAACTAATGTTGGCTTTTAAATTAACTTATTGCGTACTGTGAAACTAAGTTTTTTATTAAAGAAAACAATTTATAACGTCGGAATTTCTTCACGACGCATAAGGATTCGACAAAGTTGACGCGTCCAGGCCATTAATTACATGTCAAAGGCGTTAATTGGACGATTTTTGTAATATGTACTTAAAAAAAATCGTCAGTTAAATATGACTGACAGAAAAAATCGTTACATTCTTGAATTTAAAAGTTGAAATTTTAATTGTTTTTACTATTTCAATAACGAATTTCTTAAATATTTTATTAGAACAACTGCATATAAAAATAGGTTAATGACCTGACATGCAAGCCACGTTTTTTGTTACTGGCTGAAATTTTAAATTGTTTTGAATATGATATTGTGATTAACAATTTTTGAAATCTTTTATAACTGCGTATAAAAATGGGTTAATAATCTCATTCGCAAGCAACGTATAGATATATGTATATAGGCTGTCCATTAATTACGTGAGATGTTTTTTTGAAAATTTGGACCACCTCCCTCCCTCTCTTTGATGAGATTTGGTGAGTTTTGAGGAGACAACACCCCCCCCCCCCCCCCTCCCCCCGCCTCCCACCCTTCCGTGAGACTTATAATCTCTGAATTAAAAAGTTAACGTTAGATCTTTATTGACACCCCTCCCCCTTGGTGAAATTTGGTGAGATTTTTCCGGACCCCCTCCCCCCTATTTTGACTTACGTATTTTACGGACGTCCCCTTATGTGCGCGTGTGATGGTGTGATCGTTTGTTTTTCATTTCATTGCTAAAAGCTTAAATTTTTAGTTTTTTTTTAAAATTCGATCAAAAATTTTTTAAATCTTTTACAAAAACAACAGCATATAAAAATGGGTTAATGATCTAATGCGCAGGAAACGTCTATATTCGCGTATGATAGTGTTTTTTATCGTTTATTGTTAGGAATTGAAATTTTAAATTTTTTTAATATTTTGATCAACAATTTTTTTAAATTTGTTTTTATACTGCGTATAAAAATGGGTTAATGATCTCATTCGCAAGCAACGTATATGTGCGCATGTGATGGTGTTTTTCATCTAAACTACAACGAACACAATTTTTTTCATTGCTAGTCATAAATTGTTGATAGTAAGTATTTTTTTTTGTTTATTTGAAAATATTTTTTTTTTTATAACCATTCGATAATTTTTTTTGCAACAATTTTTTAAACAATAGATTTTTAAATGTCACGGCGTCATTGTTTTCGTTGTTAAAAAACAAAGAAATTCACAATATTAATAATAATAAATTTTTTTCTCAGAAAATACGCATTCTACGAAGAAAAACAACAAAAAAAAAAAACGCGCCAGAATTGATAGCGCTAATTTGGATTCCTTAGAATTTTGATGTATTTTGACTTTTTGTTCGATTTTTATAAGGCACAGAATTCGAATTAATTAATTGTTTACTATAAATTATTTAATCAAACAATTATAAACAAATATTTTTCGGAAAATCTCCGAATAATTATTTATTTATTGTATTTATTCGATAACTATATCAAAGTTTTATTCACAAACAGCATTGTGGTTATTTTTAGTTGCAATTTAAAAGGCAGCTAATTTTATTCACAAAAATTTCAATGTTCTGTTACAAATTACATAGTATCTTATCTCATTGTTACAGTTTATAACTTGACTTAAATTACATTCCAAAATTTAATAAACATATATGGGCGTACAAATTGAAATATCGCGTTTTGATAAATGTAAGGAATATCAAAAAAAAAAAAAAATAAATGCATATTAGCATTCCACAACAGATGTTTTTTTTTTTAACCAAACTAATGATGATCGTTGTTATTTGTTCTAACGAATTCGTTCGTTTGTTATATTTTATTTGTTTTGTTATTTTAGCTTAGCGATTTATTTGTATTGAACAAATATAGTTTTTTTGTTTGTTTACAAAGTATTCATCACTGATATCATAAAGCTAGCGAAAACAACTGTATTGTCTTCAGAAGATATTTAACAGAAAAGATTCGACCGTAATTTTGAGTATATATTATTTAAGTTTAGATCGCTTTTACTATAGTTAAGCGCTACAAGAATTTTTTAAATTAATTTCCTTGTGTTTCACCTCGATATAAAATCGTCAAGATCGATTTTGGAATGAAGAATATTTTTGCATCCTTTAAAGAAATTTTTATATGTTGTGTTTGACAGAATGACCCCCAGAAAATTTCACTCAAAAATTATTAAGAGGAACAAAGTTTAAACTTTCAGTCGAACTGTAGACGTATGATTCATAACATATGATTCCATAGCTATCAAAACCTATGACAACCACTGTAATACACGATTCTGAAACGTTAATTTTATCTTATCAAGCCATGATGCAATATTCTGGGAAACATCACGCTATAAGTATTTTTTTACTTTCAATATGCTGAACTGAGCCGGCTTTCTAGTTTTAAAATAAAAAGTATTATTAAAAAATTTATGTCGCAACTAAGAAGAAGCCAGTTTCTTTACTTATCAGCCGGTTTGTGGCGTAAGCTTGTTGCCAGATACTTTCTGAAGAATAACTCCCATTTATGTCTGCTGCTATAAGCTATTAGCCTAATTAATTTCACGCAAATTTATGCAAGTTAGCACAAGTACGAATATAAGCGAGTTATTCAGTTATTCAGAAGATCAACATTTTATTATTCCACATTATTTGACATACATAAGTAAGTATTGACATACATATATAGTATTTATATTAAGGCGGAGTGAAAACTTTTTGTTTTCGATTATGAAAAGTTGCCTTTAGATTAATTATAAAATTGTGTTAAGGCTGAGCCTCATCGAATTTTATATTGAGCAGCCGATTTTAAAGTTTTCATAAGCTATTCAGTGGGCTGTCTTTGTGCATTCTTATTCATATTGGGTTCTGTGATATCATTATCTCATGTGCTATTTATATGTTAATTTAAAGTTGTCTCACACCTACCTTATAACTTTACCTTCTGTTTATGAGATTATGTATTATAGATAGCAGTAGTCTTCCTTTTTTTTCCCCGTTTTTCATTGGGATTCATTCATTCACTTATTTTTTTGAAGTTCTTTTGAGTGCTAGTACTACACTAAATGTGACAATTAATATCCGAAATTTGAGACCCATCAGAGGACTAATCTTAAGTTTGCAAAATCTACAAAGACTAAAATAAATACATATCGGTTAATTTTTATTGTACAAAGATAAAATACCATTAAACTACAATATTCAATTTATCTATTTTAAATAGATTTTTAGTGGTTTAAAAAAATAGCTTAATATAACATTATACTGTATCCATTTTTCTTGGGCATATACCTAAGTAGCTACAAAACTCAAATTTTTTGCATACGCCAAAAAGAGGCTTTTTAAAAACAGAATTTTCAGGTCAGTTTCATCCCGTCCTTGAGTTTATTTTTTATTTTTCAATACTTTAACTAAAAGAACTAAATATGTTCTTCATGTATCGATCTTTTATTCTCTGATGTTTAACATAAAACGATCGGATCATCACTCAATATATTGCAACATGACAACGACACCGTACCTTCATGCCTTATATTGAAAACTATGGAAAACAAGCGGGCTCACAATTAATTAATATTTAATTTATTCTAAACTTGATTTTTCATTGTAGTTTTTTGTTGTTGTTTCTTGAAATCATAATTTGCATTTTAATGCTGTAGACACGTGACATGTATTTGATTCTTGTCTTAAAAGAATTAAATATTGGCTCTTGGCAAAATGGAAAAATAACAAAATAAAAATAATAAAATAATATAAAATTAAATAGCTAATGCTTTTGTTTTATTGAATGCTACACGCGCAAAGCCAAAGAATATTTAATTTTCGTTATGACGCATGTTTCCCCCTTTTTTGGTATCGATTTATCAATATTCATACTAAGGTCGGCTGTTGATGTTTTAAAGTAGGTTGATGATGTTGCAAAGTCAAATGCCAGAACGTGTATGGAGGCATGCTAAGGAAAATATTCAAAAGATATGCCCGCTGTTGAATTTGAATTTCATATCAACCAATATTGATTTTCATAACAAGAACCCAATCCATCATAAGTGGCGAACATTTTTACCTCTTCCGCTCGGAAGTTCTTTTCAAACGATTAACAATGCTACGTTAATATTAGCTTCCTACACAAAAATGAAAACTCAGGGCTGCATAAGATAATCATGTAAAACTATTTACAAGATTTTGTAATATCGCTTTGAGCTGTTATCTTAATTGTCTGAGGGTTTTTTTTTTTCTGTAAGTTAATTCGTTTCAATCGTATAATGACACTTGATATTTCAGTTGTTTTCAATGGCTTTTTGAATGCCAGTGTTATTGTTATTTGCGCGCTGCCTTACATTATTTAAATTGGTTCTTGTTAATTATCAAATCGAAATATATTTTTTTGTATTTAATACCTTGAAATTGGTCCAGTTGTTTTCGTGTTATTGAGAAATGTGCAGCTGGGTTTTATTTACTTAAAAATTTATGGTTCTAATTTAAACTGTGAAGTCTGTTTTTTTTTTTAATTTTTAAAATCTAATAAGTTGTGGTTAATAAGTTTTTGTTAGGGCTAACTTCTACGCAAATATCAAGAAAAAATATTGGTCGTCAGGCGCTTAAATTAGTCTGTAATTGTTTTTTATTTCATTTCGCGCTGGCGCACATGACTAAGTTAACACATTAACTCCCGACAGTTGAAACGACTACCGTGTGCTGAAATCATCTCCGTGACTTGAAATCATCCTCGAGAGTTGATAATAATAGGTAAGGAATTGCTTAAAATTAAAAAAAAAAAAAAATACTCAGGATTGTTCGCTTTGCTTTCGAGGATTTGCAGAATTGAATTTTTTTTAATGTAACCTTTTAGACTTAACTTTGAGAGAGTAATTCTAACCAACGAAAGTGAATAAGGAAAAAAAAAAAAAAAAATTAAAAAAAAAAAAATTAAGAAAAAAAAAAAAAAATTAAGAAAAAAAAAAAAAAATTAAGAAAAAAAAAAAAAAATTAAGAAAAAAAAATTGAGAAAAAAAAAATTAATAAAAAACTTCTTCATACTTTGGCAAGTCAATTTATCATATTTACCTAAAAACTCCATCCCAACAGATCATGCAACCGTAGCTACAAAGGAGGGAAGTTTTTTTCTCCCTCATTTCTGGGTTATTGGAATCACGTCTGAAGGGGGTAAACAATTTTTCTTCTTAAACTTAATTTTCCAATCATTTTAGAGTGAATATGGAAGAGAAATGCTCGCAACAGAAAGGGGGTGTTTTTTTCTTTTGTTGAAATAGTTTGAAAACTGTAGGAAATATGATATTAACCGCATTGTATTTCGCGTGTCCGAAAACGTGAGGAAAATACCTTGCAGCGAATTCGCAACACTTACGTTTTTTTTTTTTACCACTTGAATGAATTGCTATTTTTGTTTTTGACTAAATAAACAATTAATTTGTTTCTGTGATAGTTATGGTGATTATAAATTAAAAAACAAAAATGTAACGAATGTGTAAATGATGTAAGAATGCAACAAAAAAGCGTGTCAAAAATTGTTATTTTTGTAATGTAAACAAGAAAAATTAACAATGAAGGGAAATTTACAAAACTTATAAACCTATTACCGATTAAGGTTAAGAAATTATATATATATTTTTTATTTATCTTTGAAACACATATTGATCAAATCCTTTTTGTTTGTCTTCTTTAATATCATTTTAGCTTGATTCAACGCGTTCTAATGATTCCAATGCTTTCGAAAACTTTAATGCTTTTCTTTAAAACACAATTTGTTAAAATCTTAAAAGTACGCCTGAATAATGCTAAAATGTAATGAGCTAAATTGCGCTCTCTAGAGCACTTACTTTAAATTAAGGAACTGTTAATAATCGCTGGTGGCGAATGCTAATCTAAAATTCGAAGTAACTTCAACTGAACCATTTTGGCCATTGCTTTTACTGACGATATAAATTTATATGGAAAATGTGGAATATGTTTTTAAGAATTTTATTCAAATATTCCATAACATTGTTTATCAATATGTTGAGAAATTTGTATCTTATTTTTGGAATATTTTTTTCCAACATTATTCATAAACTTGGTTTCTAAAAATTGTTTATTATTATATTCAAATATTGTTTTTGAAGATTGTCTCCAAACTTAATTTGAAAAATTATATAAACGTGTTTTATGAACATATTTGTAAAAAATAATTTTTAAACATTCTTTTTTAACAGTTTCGAAATATTGTTTCTAAATATTTTTCTAAAAATTTTTTTCTTATTATTTATATTTTTCTAAACAATTTCTATCTATATATAATCTATATTCTTAATATCATACTCTCATGTAAAGAAACCAAGTTAAAAAACTTTAAAAGGTCCAACTACTGATTTCAATAAGACGTAATTTTATCTAAAAATGTTATTTAGTTATTAATCGTGTGTACATTTACATATTTCCTCTTAAATCAAGTTTTACATTAACTAACTGACTTACAACTGATTTATGCATCAAGTACATTTTTATAATTATTTTTTTTCTTTTCAAATTACCCACTAATTAACAAATAGTAAATTAATCATTGACAGCTGTTTTCCCTCTGCTCGTTGTGTTTTTTTTTTTTTTTTTTTCGGGCTAGTGACCTTTTTCTATTATATCCACCCCACCAGCTATTTTGATTCTGTTTCACTTAATTAAATTTTATTTTCCTCATGATCATTGCATGTGTGTATGTTTTTCGCTATAAAAACCTAGCACTTGCTGTTTTCATAAAAAAAAAACTTTCTATTAAATGATTTAACGCCAACATAACAACAGATCGAACGCTAACGAACGATCGTGACTCATGTAGTATAGCGTTTACTATTATTTTATTCAATCATTATAATAATAATAATATTTGCTTGCAATTATTGAACAGGTTTTTACTATTTGCTTACAAAAAAACATAGGTTTTCAACGAGTAAATTTATTACAATTGTTAGAACTATGTCGCTTTTTCGTTACAACACACACTGATCGCGTTGATTGTTTACATTGAATTTGTCGCTTCCGTAGCAACTCAAGTATCATAGACAACAAATTTTTACTCTTAAAGCAAACATGTTCCCCTGTTACTCTACGTTGCTTACATTCTATTTGCTGTACAACATCTTAACATATTTTTTAGGCAAGATCATTAAACGCGTCTAATACATTTCTCAGGGCCTTACTGTTTATTGTTTCTTTGTTGCTTTGTGATCAATTTGTGTGTTTTCGCGCTGTTGCTTTCTTACTGTTGCGCTCGCACAGATTTGTGTTTATTTAAAAAATAATTTTTTATTTTTAGTGTTTCACAAAACTTTTACTACATTGACATTGTACGAGTTCAATGTCAAAATTTAAATAAATTATGCGCGCGCAAATGATCAATATAAGATCGTACCGATCGAGCGCAGTATCGTAGATAAACAAAGCGAAGCAAAAAAAAAAAAACTTGCTTATTACACGGAAATGAATTTGAACAAAAGATTTGATCACTTGATCGGTTATTTTTGTTTGTGGTGTTGCTGTTGGATCTTTTGCATGTTAACGGTTTTGAAAGAGGCCAAGCTAATTGATTGACAGACAACGACAAGACGTTGACTTGGTCACATTTTTTAGCCTAATGATAAATACGTTACAAGGTTATTGCACTATGAATTCGTATTAGCGCATTTCTTTTCAGATGCATAGAGTATCATATTTTTGTAATTTGTACATAAATTTATCGTTCATTGACAGTTGCGGCTCTACTGCAGTTGAAATAGATAATACTGTTTAATGGAATTTACCCATCATAAATTTGTGTGCATGTGCCCGTAAGTTCTTTGATTTATATACAGATGTCCACACACAAAATATAGATAAGACTACGGAAAATTTTGAATTTTTGAAGAGAATGTTGTGTGCGTTAAATGCACACATTCGTTGTGGAACTTTTCGTAATAAAAAACATTGCTTCTTGTTGTGGCTCGTGTAGTTCTCCGATTCCTATATTAGGGGGATACATAGTTTCTCCTTAGTAACTAAAATTCTACATTGTTCCTTATCAATTATATCTTATTTTCAACGTCTTTTCACAGCTTCGTTCCTTAACATACTGCAGCAAAAAAAATCCTCAACATTGGTCCACAACATTAATTTTCTTTGAAATTGTTCCTTAAAATTGTTTCCAGACCGTGCTCGTCAACGTTATTGTCCGTCAGAGTTGTAACTATTTAATGTAGTTTTTGGTATTATACATTGTATTATATGTCTCATTATTGCCCTTGAATATTTTTCAGAAGCTTTCCTCAAAACTGTTCTTGAACATCATTCTCCAATATTGCTCCGTTACATTGTTTATCAAAGTTGTTCCTCAATATTTATTTTCAACATTGTCTTTCAATATTTTTCCTAAATCTTATACATACTTCATTATTGTGTCACGACATTACTTCTTAAAATTTAAAATCGGAATTATTTAGCAATGTTGTTCATCAATATTGTTCCTCAACATTCTTTACTAACATTGTTTCTCAACATTGTTTCTCAACATTGTTTCTCAACATTGTTTCTCAACATTGTTTCTCAACATTGTTTCTCAACATTGTTTCTCAACATTGTTGCTCAACATTGTTTCTCAACATTGGTTCTCAACATTGTTGCTCAGCATAGTTTCACAACATTGTTTCTCAACATTGTTTCTCAACATTGTTGCTCAACATTGTTGCTCAACATTGTTTCTCAACATTGTTGCTCAACATTGTTTCTTAATTTTGTTTTTTTACATCATTATCCTGTCACCATTTTTACTAATGTTTTTTTCTTTCTTTGCAGTATACCTTATGTGGACGTTCAGCATCAGAAATTTCTATGTTAACATCAGCGAAAATAGCTGGAGCCACACCTTTAGTTATAGCATGTCGCAATGGACATTACGATATTGTAGAATATTTATTGACAAAAAGCCATGCGAATGTTGAACAGGTTGGCTCGGTCAGTTTTGATGGAGAACCCATAGAAGATGCGCCACCATTATGGTGTGCATCAGCTGCAGGTCATCTTGGTATTGTTAAGCTTTTAGTAAGACGAGGTGCTAACGTTAATAGCACGACACGTACAAACTCAACGCCACTGCGTGCAGCCTGCTTCGATGGACATTTTGAAATAGTAAAATATTTAGTTAATCACGGTGCAGGTGAGTTTAAATTATATCTTGATGAATGCAATGAAAATACTAACTCGCTTCTGTTTTAAAATAGATTTCGAAGTTGCCAATCGTCACGGTCATACATGTCTCATGATCGCCTGTTACAAGGGTCACTTCAAAATCGCACAATATCTGCTCTCATTAAATGCAGACGTAAATCGTTGTAGCATTAAAGGCAACACAGCACTACATGATTGTGCTGAATCAGGCTCGTTGGCCATTTTACAATTATTGCTTAAGCATGGTGCTACCATGGATGTGGACTATTATGGCATGACACCATTATTGGCAGCTAGTGTCACAGGGCATTTGCCTATCGTAGAACATCTCATAACGTTGCCTTTTGTTAGCCGTGAAAGTCGTATTGATGCATTGGAGCTGCTTGGAGCTACTTATGTAGATAAGAAACGTGATATAGTCAGTGCTTTGTCCTTATGGCGACGTGCCATGGAAGATCGTAATATAGAGCCACCAATTCCTAAATGCATTAATGAGCCAATTCCGGCCTATGAATATGTTGCCGAGGTGACATCAATAGAACAACTGGATGAGTTGGTTTTGGATCCCGATGAGATGAGAATGCAAGCATTAGTAATTAGACAAAGAATTTTAGGTCCAACACACCCAGATACCAGTTACTATATTAGATTTAGGTAAGATTTTGTTTTTTTTTTTCTACCGATAGCGAAATTTTTTGTGTAAAAATCGCCCAAAAGGTTTAAAAGTCGTTTACATTTTATGTAACGCAAATAAATAAAATTTCTTAAAATTTCTAAAAGAAATGCTTAAATAAACTCCAAGTTCCTCAAATCCCTATCAAATCATCATATCATTTTTTAAATTTATTAATAATCAGATAACAACTATATTGAACATTATTTTTTACATTCCAGAGGAGCACACTACGCTGATGCTGGACGTTTTGATCGTTGTATTGAACTGTGGACGTATGCTTTAACAATGCAACAAAAAATATTGCAGCCACTTAGCGCAATGACACAATCATCACTGTTGTCTTTTGCTGAACTTTTCAGTTTTATGTTGGTTGAAGCTGGACGACCGCTACCGCGTGGGCGTGTAGTGCCACCAATTGAGCCCTGCGATATGTTAATGATTTTCAACAAGGCTGTCTTAGAAGTTGAAAGAGGTCCGTAAAATATTATTGATATTTGCGATCTTATAATATTTCAATATTTTTTTTTTTTTAAAAGGGCAACTTATGTTTGAAGATCAACACAAGTTTTCACCATCAAGCGTCCAGACTGCATTACATCATGACTGTAATAACGATCCAAATGCACTTAGTCGTGCACTCGTTTCAGCACTGCATATTGGTTGCTTACTTTCATCACTTGTCGAAGATGAGAACTTCTGCCAGAAAATGCGAAAACAAATTCTACACTCTCTATTTAAATTGAATCGTCTGAAAGTTGCTATACGTTCAGGTCGTACTGCTCTACATTATGCATGTTATCGTGAAGGTACTCTGGTAGGACGTTACCCTGCATGCCAGTTTCCATCACCAGCGTTAGCTAATGCGTTGCTGAATGTAGGTGCTGATCCAAATGCTACAGACGATGCTGGTAATACACCGCTTCATTTAGCAGCAACTGCGGAGTCATGTCCTCGAGTATTAGCAGAAACTTTGCTGGAGCATGGTGCACATTTGGTGAGGATAATTAAAATGAATATAAACAAATTTTGTTTTTTTAAAGGTAAAGCTTTACGAGGTTTGATAGGTAAGCTTCGAAGGGGGGGGGGACAGAAGAGTGGGAATGAGTTTGAACTCTTGAGCGACGTGTTTTTTTGAAGGTATTTTAATTATTTTAGTCTGAAACAAGCGTAAGGTTTTTGAAGTTAAGTGAAGCACTTAGACCTCAAGGCAATCAAGAAAAGGGAATAATAAAAATTTCAAAATATTGAACCAACGGCAGTCATTAAATAGCAAAAATTCGAATAAAATCTCGTCCTCTAGTCAGTGGAGTATTTTTTTTTTGACAAATATCTATTTTGGAGACCTCCTTCACTAATAACGTGGTTAAATTTCAATAACTTAAATAGTAAATTTGGTTCCTGTTTCAATGTATTATCATAGACGTTTTACATTAGGGACTTTGCTATGAAAACACTAACCCAAAACTAAGATCACACTCGTGATTTTTTGTATTGGATTTGACAGAAAGAAACAGGGTATTGTCTCTCCGCCGGATTGCGCTGCTACAAGTGCAAAGTCTCCTGAATATAACGTATCCGGTGTTACGACGAATATGCTAAAAATTTCTAAAATATTTGCTTCATATTTACACGCAGTAAAAAAAAAAGAAATTCAATTCACAGCAAATGATAAATTTCACAATAACGAAATTACTGCAAACACAAAAAAAGGGAAACCAAAAACAAATAGAATATACTAACATTAAAACCAAATAAACAAAGTGATGGCGATAGAAAGTAAATGTCGATTAAAAAAATTAAAAATTTATAGAGCATTCAGAGAACCTCTGACGGAGATGCTTCAACCAGTTCAGTTTTATATTTTTGATTTGTGGCGCGTGTTTTAAGCAAAAAGTTAAGTGTATCTCTCAAAATTTTGTTGTGAATTAAGTTATGTGTTAACAGTTTTATTTAGACTTGCGAAATACATAATTTGAACAGTTAGAAAAAGCATTCGCTTTCAACGTTGAAAAGTGTGCTTTAGCTGCAAGGCCAAACCGTATTCAAACTCGTTAAAAGTAATTTAACGATTTAATTATAAATCAATTTATGTAACAATATTATGTTTAATCTGTATGAATTTTTGATAAACTTCAAAACTGATTTTATGTTTATTATAGTATTTCTTATTGATTTTTATTTTTTTTTTTTTCAGGATACCAAAAACGCAGCTGGTGATACATTTGAGTCTCTGCTGCAGCCAAAGAAACTGCACGAAATTGTTAATCCACTTAAGTACACAAGCTTAGCCTGTCTAGCAGCGAGAACAATACAAACACATCGTATTAAATATAAGGGTGCGGTGCCCAGTACGCTTTACAAATTTATTGAGACGCACTAAATCGAGCGCACTTAGAAAATAGAGAAATTTAGATAGAGAGAAAGAGTAGAGTTGAAGCAGAAAGAAAACAAAAGCAATACGTGCAGTCAAACTTCTTTCCTTCGCGCACTGGACTAATTGGTTGACTTTAAATATGCAGTGTCTGTGACTTTGAAATGGTAAAAAGTAGGTAACAGCAGCATGAGGGAGGAGCAAAAAGAGATCCTTATATATTTGATGGAAGTGTGATTTTGATGTGATCGCTGTTCGGCGTCTTTGTTTTAACATTTTACTTATATTTTACTGTTTTTGATTTATAAAACGATAAAAAATAGAATTACTTACTCCTATTTACACGATCAAACGAACCGAACGTCTATGATCGTTGAAAATATAACATAGCTCACAAATACAACAACCAATTACAAGAATTGTACTCAGTATATTTTATATTTATATAGAAATGTTCTATTGCTTGCAAGCTAAAAGTAATTCTAATTTATTTATTAGTTTATTTTAAGAAAATCTGTGTAAAAGCGGATTAACAATTTACATGATGAAACAAAAAAAAATAAATAAAATTAAACTAATGAATACAAAAAAATTAAATGAAGGCCTGCAGAATAAAGCATAAGTAATTAATTTTTTTTTTCTTTTGTGAACATAAAATTAAATTTGTTGTTAGTCTATAAGTAAGTACGTTTAATATACCATACAAATATATATATATATAAATACGATATGTTTAAATTGTGTGCGCAAGTGCGACAAATGTCAAACCTATAAATATACATACTTATATATATATATGCATATATCTTATGTTATTTGAAATGATTTTTTGTTACTTGTACTAAACTCACATTGAACAAGAGTTTTTATTAAAAACTACTTTAATTTGAACTAAACTTTAATTAATTTACTAAAACAAGGAGAAAAAAAAGAAGAAAGTTAATGAAACACAGCAATCAGTCAAAAGTTGTTACTACACTTTTTCTTTTTTTGTTTAAGCAATAATTGTT
This sequence comes from Tricholauxania praeusta, assembly GCA_949775025.1. Lineage (NCBI taxonomy): Eukaryota > Metazoa > Arthropoda > Insecta > Diptera > Lauxaniidae > Tricholauxania > Tricholauxania praeusta. Next base: position 160,132,203 of record OX459029.1, read on the forward strand.
TACATTTACGTAACATTTACATAAACGACTTTAGCGCATACAAACACCAACACAAATGCATTAACATACATACAATATAAATAACTATAAATATATATACGCATTATTTAGTATATTTAGTCCTTAAATACAGATAAAGTCGAATTTGGCTCCCTTTTTTAGTACGGGAGGGAGAGCAGGCTTTTGTAACAATTTGAGAGATATAGTATATATGTATATATATACATCTATAAAACAACAAAAAAAACCTTATCAAAATAAATTAGAAATTGAAAAATGGTTAAAATTCTTGGTTTCAATCAAATGGATTTTTGTGAAGAAAAAAGAGTAAATTTAAAAATCAGCTTACAACGAGAGAACAGAATATAAGGGGATGATAAAATAGATAAATAACCAAGTAGGTAATTACACTAAAAAAACTGAAGTTAAGAAGGCGAGGGTAGAACTTTTATCTTCAAAAGGGGATAAAAAAGCAACCCGTTATTAAATCTCCACAAACAATCTTCATAAACTTAATAATGGCCTTAAAATTCCATATTTCTCTTAATAAGTTAGCTCATAATTTACCCTTCAGCCTTAGCTGCCTTAGGTGCTTGAGCATAGGGACGTGATTGGCAATTGTAGAGCTGATAAACTGGCTAAGCAGTGAACTACATATTTCAAAAATTGCTCAGGGCAAGGAAGATGATGGCATGTTATTTACAAAATTTTGAAAACCGATTGTACAGTGTGGCCCATAATAACTGTCAGTAAATTTCACTGTTCTGGAAAAAAATTGAAAACCTGATTTGTTTTTATAATCTAAGGATGCATTGCTTTTTCAAATTTAATTGTACACAACGAAAGTACACGGCAAAAAAAATATTCATTATATCAAACTCAGAAGCGTCATGGAAGGTAAACGTGACTATAATTTTTTTAAAAAAAAATCACAGAAATTGTGACATCATAAAAACACTAAAACCACTCGGAATAGCAGAAAAATTCATACATAAGATAATAAAACGATATAAGGATACGTGAGGCTCGAAGATTAAAAAAAATTGGACGCAGTCGGACTGTGGGAACAAAGTACAAAACAAGTGAGAGGACGATATCCTGCTCAATCAGCCTGTTCTGTAGAAAAGGATATGAAAATATAAAAAACTTTCAAGCAGCTTCTTATCAGGAATGATCTACTACTTAAGGCCTATAAAAGCTAACGCTTTCATGGGCTAACAAATAAGCAAAAACAATTACCTGTTACAAAAAGTAAGGAGCTACTTAACTGGCACGGTCGAGATGAAGTAATGTTTTCGGATGAAAAACTGTTTTTCCTGCAAGACAGCCACAACCAGCAGAATAACCATGTGTACACAAGAAGTTTTGCGAATTTCTCAAAAGATGAATTGACTGCTGAGCGATATCAAAACGTGACCAAAATCAAGGTGTGGGGAGCAGCATCACAAATAGGGAAAAGGCCGAAAAATTTGTCTGATTTCATCTCATCATCACCGGATCTAAAGACGTTGGATTTTTGCGTATGGGGCTAGGTAAAGTAAGGTCAACAAAAGACTTAACAACAAGACTGACAAGAATTTGGGACGAAATGGAGCAGAAAATGGTGCGTGCCGCCTGTGGATCGTTGTTCAAACGTTTACGTCTTGTAAGCAAAGAAAAGAGTGATAGTTTCGAACTTCATCATTAATTTAATAAATTTTGGAATGTTGTTAAACGTTTGTGATAAATAAAAAAAAAAATATTGTAGACGACTTTGATTTTTATAACACTTTCTTTTACTGACAGTTATTATGGGCCACACTGTAAATAAAGCTGACACAAGATGGATTTGGATAACAAGGTAAATATTGAATTGAGTGCTCTCTGGTACTGATGCTCTCTGGAGGCTCGTCAGTTACTGCTGTAATTATTGGCCACTGTCTCACCGATACTAATCATTTGGTACGTTCTTATTTGATGACCTCAATTACCAAGGGCCTGTTAGTGTAGGTGAGTTACTAGTTTAATTTAAGATTTATTTACCCCCCTTTCATGGTTGGCTACTATCTCGCCATTTTAGTCGCCGAGTAGAAATTGGCTTTTTAAACATACAGCCAATTCTTACTCGGCGACTAAAACGCGAGATAGTAGCCAACCATGAAAGGGCCTATAAATATCCCATGGTTATAACGCAATTACCTAACTTAAGTAGGTAGTCGGTAGCTTTCGCAAAGAAAAATATTTTCTATTTAGGTTAATTATTAAAAAATTTCCCAAGCATTTAATTTAAAAGAAAATATAATTTTTTTACTATGCAATAAAACTGCTATCTTCAAAATGGACAAAGCGTAAAAAATACATGTTTATGTTAAATACTTATGTTCAGAAATCAATTTAGGCTTACATTTATTTGCATAGCTATCGCAAATTAAAAAAATGCAATGCTATGAAATTCCTAACCATTGCAATTACTATAAAACAACGCTACCAAACTGCAATGAGTATTCAAAATCAGTTGTAATGTCTGCTATTAACAATAGGCAACGCACTTGCACTCACCTGCAATTGGTGCTGCTTTTCATCAGTACCATTTGTGCAGCGCCAGTACTTGAGGATGAACCACGCTTAGAGCTACTGGAGAACGTCTACAATGAAGCCAATCCGGACGATATCGATATTCAGATCGATGAAGACAATAATCGCAACGCCGTCAAATCACCATATCAATTGTGGCCTATGAAAGAGTTGACTTATAGAATCTCTACTGAATATACTGACGAAGAAACAGAAAATGTACGTGAAGCGCTACGTTACTTCAACGAAGAAACTTGCCTCAGGTTCTGTGAATATGACGAAACACGCGATGCTGGGAAACGTTATTTTAACTACATAAAATCAGAGAATATGTGTGGTACACGTGTGGGCTACAATCGTTATGAGCCAAGTGGACCACATGATATAGTCATGAATCCGTATTGCTTAGAGCGACGTGGCGTTATACAACATGAGACTATGCATGTTTTGGGTTTGTATCATGAGCAAAGTCGTCCGGATCGTAACGAGTTTGTTAACATTGAATATTCCAACATACCATTACGTTTTTGGAATCAGTTTACACGCTACCCTGAAACGATGTCAACTACATATGATATTCCATATGATTATATGTCTGTCATGCATTATGCGAATAATGCATTTGCGCGTGATCCTAAGAAACCAACTATGCGCGCCAAAGAAGATGGCATAGTTGTTGAACGTGAAATGGGACAAGTGACAGGACCTTCCGAGGGTGATATGGCCAAACTAAGATTGATGTACAAGTGCAATTGAGAGTAATGGGTTATTTTTTAATAATATTATTTTAAAATAACAATGTACAACTTTGCACAGCTATTTTCTTTAACTTAAATTATAAAAAAATAATAAAAAAATTTTATGAATAAAACACGAAAAAAAAAAATTTTTTTGAGGGAGATATTAAAAAAAAAAATTGTAATTAATTCGTATATTACATTCATCTGGAAGAACTAGCTTAGATCGCCTTGCTGTCATTAAGATTGTCGGATATGCAAACCAATCTCACATGGCTCAGCGATCATACAGACTATCGCGTACAACGGCAAATGGAAAGACACTTTGCCTACATCATTATTTAGTCTGCCAAGTTGTCTACATCTCCATATACGAAGTTTGCAGATAGTAGACAGACTGCCTATATTTCTACATAAAAGTATGGAGAAATGTTAGGAAAACAAAAAACTATACAAAATTAATATCAGAAAATTTTGTAAGCAAACGAAAAAATCGAAACATGATTTATGTTTTATGTTAATGATGTTAAAACAAATGTAACGGGTGATTCATTTAGAGGTAAGTAATTTTAAGAAATTAAAAAAGATCAAAAAATTCAATTTTATCGGGTCATTTTTAAACAATTTCAATGTTTATTTTTTAAAGATAATTTCTTTCAAATGTTGGCCGTACCTGCGGCTAACATGATCGATCCTAAAGTTCCAATTTTCGATTATACGATTGGCGAATGACGCAAATAAATCGGCGGAAGTTTAACGCTCATATGCAATGCTAAGGCTGTAACATGTAATGATTTTAAGACTTTTTCAACATTTTCGGATTTGAAATGAAAATTAAAATTTTGAATAGTTTGGGAAAAATTTTGATTTGACTAGGGTGACTCTCCCTATGAAAGTATTATTACTTAAAAATCTTATATTAAACATATCGAAATTTAAAAAAAAATGTTAGGGGCCGTTCATTAATTACGTGAGGTGTTTTTTGGAAATTTGAACCCCCCTCCTGTTGGTGAGATTCGGTGAGTTCTGACGGGACTCCCCTCGTTTCCGTGAGACTTGCTTTATAATTTTTAAATGTAATCTGTTATAATAATGTATAGTCTCTGAATTAAAAAGTTGATGTGAGATTTGGTGAGATTTTTTCGGACCTCCTCCCTCCCTATTTTGACTCACGTAATTTATGGACGTCCCCTTAGGCTATCAACCAGCGTATCGGGATATTTTGACCCCATTTTCTTGAACAAAAATTTTATTGCACTAATCGAAAGAAAAGTATTTCGGAACACGCGCCATTTAAATCAACAGTTGGCATAAATCGTAAAAAAAAATTTTGGATAGGACGAATGGTACCTGAGATCACTCTTAAGGGTTGTTTTAATCTGATTTATGTAAAAAAAACATTTTTTATTGGATCAATCGATGGGGCAAGGTCAAACAACATCTAACGACATAACCATGCCCCGGACCTCTTTCAGACGGTCTTTATTAACTTATTGCACCAATCGTTGGGGAAAGATCATAAAAGGTATTTGGGCATGACCAGTGGGTGCCCCCAACTCTTCTAAATATGTGCTTTGATATGATTTATTTAAGGATTTGAACTGAAGTTGGTACAGTTGGAACGTTGGAAGTCAGCCGTACTTTTTTGATGTTTGAAAACCTTACTTTATTTTAGATATCGCGCTACAAGCACTTGCCTGGTTCGGTAAATTTAAGGACTTTTTTTGAATGAACATATTTTCCGAAGGCATGAATTATCGCACTCAAAAATATTGCTTGTTCCCGTGCTATAACTTTTCTGAATAGGTGCATTATACCTTAATCCACTAAACAGCATAATATCAATAAAATATTTCTTACAGTGTATTGCTTATCGTTGAAATGTCAAAACTATTAATTGACAAGCACTTAATAACATGTTTAAAATGCTTAAGGGAACACGTGCCCACCCACAGTGAGCAGCTCATTGCTCCATCGTTGTCTTTTGGCACCGATGTATACTCAGTAGTGTGTACTGCTCACCCTCTGAAGACAACATAAATTGCAGTTGATGAGATTTTGTTGCATTTTACTTTGATGTTTTCTTTAATGTTATTATTATTATTTTTTATCTGTTATCTCTAAGCAGAAACAAATTATTTTTATAATGAGTGCACTGAGTAAAAAATTCAAAGGTGTATACTTATGGTATATGCCACAAAACTAAATATGTACATATGCATGTTTGTGCTCAAGTCAAAAGGTTAAATAATTTCTTAAAGTTGTGGAATTTTATATTTTGTTTATTATGTTTTTACTTGAACATTTCGGATACATTGCTTACGAAATGTTTCCAATGCGTCCTCAAAAAAAGATTGTGAATTTAATAGAATTGGTATAGTTTTAGTTCAAACTGGTGAGTAATTTTTGATACGCTGTTTGACGCCAGATCCGTAATCCAGGAGTCCATACAAATTCTTAATTAGTTTCGTATAAACAATCCTATATTTAAATAGGCTTAAAGCCAGCAACTTCTGAACTCATGCCATTATACATATGTATATAATATATCAGAACTCGATCAAGTGTATCAGAACAATAAAAAATCAACAAATTGAACCAACTGAAAAGATTTTTATACAATGGTTATGAAAGATTTTTTTTTCTTGAATATTGCCATACAAAACTATAAATCCAGTCACATAGTTTTCGAGATATGACAAATTTTCTAAACTTTCAATTGAAAATGTCAAAAAATGTTGATAGGCCAAAAAATGTTGAAAAAGGCGAAAAATGTTGATATTCAAAAATTGTCAAAAAAGTCTAAAGGTATTGAAAAAATAGAAACTAATATTTCAAAATATGAAAAAATGTAGAGAAAGGAAACCATTTCTAAAATATTGATAAAGTCACAGAAAAGGTTCAGAAAGTCAAAACAATATTGAAAAGAAAAAATTCAGAGAAGGTCGAACTTTCAATTTTCAATATTCTAACTTGATGGGCAAGCAAATAATAGAAAAATAGTGGCGCCTTTTTGAAAGTGCTGGAACATACCCAGGAAAGACATCTATTATGCCATAGCTTTTTCTTCTGATTTAACTCTCACCAGATAAAAGTGGCAGAAAAAAAAAAAAAAAAAAATAAATAAAGGGGTGTTGACCCCCATACATCAATAGAATATAAAAAAGTCGAAGTAAACCGGCTGGAAAGTAAATGTTTTGGATCTAAAAATATATCAAAAAATCTATATTTTTGCATCAGGACCGCAAATAGCTAAATTTATTGACCTTACTTACTAAACCGGATCTTAGACACAACAGAATCAAAAAAGCCATTAAACCATGTCGGAAATTCTTAACAGGGCACACTCTTCCTTATTCAATAGAACCAGAAATAAATTTCCTTCAGAGTAGGAAGCCAGAGCTTAAAAGTACCAAACTCTTAAGAGAAATTGATAAGAACTTTTTAAATCAGCTGTTAAGAACTGTCTCTTAAAAATGCATCCTGTAAGCTTTCTCTCACGAAACTTTCAGGAAATTAAAAATTTCTCTCTTGTAATTTTCAGGAGAACAATACAATTCCAGGGTTTTAAAACTTTCCTCCAAAAGAAAAAAGCTCTTTGAAAATCAAGTTTATTCGCAGCTTTTTTCACCTGTTTTTTCGCTAACGCTCAATTCGTACAACTCCTTTGTGAAAACTGTGCCACGGCGCACAAGAAACCACCTTTAGAAAAATCTATGCTCACATATGCCAATTGCCGCTGCCGCTCTGCCATTTGGCTCTCAAATTCTCCAAAGTGTTGGCTGAATGGATGGTAAAGGAATCTATGGCAGACGAGTGAAGGCATTGACGAAACGAAAACTTGAACGACATGAAAAATTATTCATCCATTCAAAGTCGTCGCTTTTTTCAACCCTCGCAGCAGTGTTTTCAGTGCAATCGTCGTGTGAAGACGCATCGTTAAAACGGGGCTCGCAACGCAAAACAAATAGTGAAGAAGAAAGAAAGCAAGAAAAAAGAGCTGTAGAGCAGCCAAAGAAAAATCTATAGAAATAAGGTTGCGTATACGCAATAATACTTCAAAATTGAAATTGCTTACGCTACAAAATATGCAATGAAAAATAAGTGAATTACAACAAATACACTGTGAAAAATACAAAATAATACCAAAAAAAAAAAATGTTTTGAAAATTTTCAAAAATAATTTATTATTTCAATTGCTCTCCCGTACTACACACAATCGAGTCTCCACAAAAAGTCGTTGTAGAGTTTACGTGACGTACGCATGGTGCTTGTGTCAAATCAGTTGTTGGTACTGCCAGTAAAGTTACCGTTAACATTACAGTTAACGTTGTTGCCAGTAAAATCCAAATGCCAGAAACGCATCGGGAACTAGTGATGAACGTACGTACGATTGTATTTCCCTTTTTTGTTCGCGAACATTACGAATTAATAATTTAAACGCAGTCACCGCACACGAAGCGCAACGAACGTCACGGTATACGGACGGGCGCAGTTTCAGATTCATTCATTCGAATGTTCGTTCTACAGAACGCACACGTAAAGTAACGCACAGGTAAAAATTCATCAGTAGCAGCCAACAGTTGTTGTCAAGGACGAAATCGTTATACGGCAAGCGCATGTTGTACGCGTACATGAAAAAGTGCGATAAAAAATGTGCGCATAAAAATTATGTTAATTTACAAAAGTATGCAAAAAAATGCGAAAAAAAATTTGCCAGATGGAAGTGAAAGTTGAATTTTTTTCTCTTTTTTTTTCCATGAGAATTTTCCTTTATTTTTCTGGGAAAATTTTGCATACCGGTGATACGCTGCTTGCGGTTATAAATTGTGGAACATGTGTTGTAATTTAATTAAAAAATGCTAAGAACTCAATGTGTATCAAATGATACGTTTCAGAATTCATTAAATTCTTTCGAAATTGTGGAATTTTTTTAATAGAGTAGGATTATTCTTTACATAAGAATCTTACAGTTGAAGGAATTTTGAAGACTCGCGGTAATTTAATATATACAGCTATTGACAACTAATTGGAAACGAAGGTATTCGTTGTGTAATTGTACATATGTATGTATAGCCAATTCAATAATGGGATATAGATTTGGTAAAAATTTAAATTTGTATGGAATCCCAGAAATAATTACAACAAAATGGGTATCATTTGAGTGGTAATTTAATAAGATATTAGTTTATTTTATGAAAGTTTAGGATCAGCTCAATAGTTTTTGACATATATTAAGTTCTTCAAATTGTATCTTTTTAGTGAAGTCCTTAGTTAAAAAAAAAAAAATAATTGGTAAATATTAAATTATATGGAAGGATTTGTTAGTTTAATTTAAGTCCTCAAAAATTTTGTGTTTTATGATATCATTTTGTTTGAAAACACATAGCCATGAATAATTTATTAATTTAAGCCTTAACATTTCTACAGCAAAGTTTACATTAATCATTTAGATATTCTTTACACTCGCTGTTTTTCTTGAAAACATGAGCTTTAAATGAGAGATTTTTTTAACATCTTCTGCTAAACAAACATATTGTCGCGTGTGAGTTATTTTGCCGTGTATTCTAAGTAGGCAATTTCGGGAAATCAAGTATAAGCTTCAGTGGGAATTATTTACGTAGCTACCGGAAAACTTTTTAAATATTTTTTGATGGGTGAAGACAAAATTTTTAATTGTTTTAATTAATGTGTTATCGTTTGTTGCACAGCTGCAGAAAATATTACTCAAAATGCGTGATTCAGCTTTTCTTGAATATTTTATCACATGGCATGAAAATTTAAAAAAAAAACCGAAGGTAATGGAGAGCAAATTACGCACATCTCTGAAAAGTGCAATTTAAAAAGAATTGACAACCATGCTATCCTTTTTTGGCGTAGCAAACTACACAAAATATGAATCTGGCTCCGGAATCGCCTTAAAAGATCAAGTTTTTGAGATGTTTAATTTAATTTAAATTTTTTGAAATTCTAGCACAACAAGTGCTAACCTTTTGATTTGTGCTGATCGAACTTTTCTTTACCGAGACACAATGACTTGATCTTTGACCTTTCTTGTACATAAAATTTAATCGTGTTTACTTATGCTGATATATATTATGGACTCCAGAATACAGAAATTTAGGATTTCCCTACATTCAGCGGAAAAAAATCCATTATTTTATGCTTGATTCAACCATAAACACTAATGATTTAGCGTTAAGCGGAACATTTTTGATTTGGATTGAAAAAGAATCAACTTGATTTAAAGCAACTCAAGTGAGAAAGTTTTTAATGTAAAATAAAGAAGAGCAATTTCAAATACTTTGCAACATCAAAGTGCAATTTGAAGTTTTTTTCTGCGATTGAAATAAAATTGAAAAAATGTTATTTTCAATTACTTTTAAATTCAAAATGAATTCAAAGTTGTTTGTGTTTAAAATAAACGGAAAAAAGGTTAATTATACAATTTTCAACTTAAAAATTTTACTGCCTTAAGTCAAAAATAAAATTTTCCAATATGCAATGTAACTTTTCCCAGGGTGTAGCGTGTAAAGTTTTTGAGATGTTCTTGCCCATAATGCACTTGCTGAAAAATACGTTATAAAAACTATATTTTTGTGCCAGTATTTTTTTTTTGTGGTGCACTCGAACCAATATCTCGAAAAACTAGCATGAACGACAAACGCGACACTTAATAAGGATAAGGGATAGGAAAAATCAGCTTGGGTTTTTTAAGAGTAGATCTCAATCCATCAGGAAACAGTCCTAAATCAAAAGCGTCAAAATGCTGCTTACAGCAAAATAACTTTCAGGCGACGAAAAGTCGCAATAAATCTTGCAATTAAGTCAATTTTAAGATTCTATATACGGATTTTTAATATATGGGCATTTCCATGGGTCCCGTTCGATCGTTGAACACATTTAAAGTGAAAAAAAAAATTCAAAATAAAGCGGATTTTTATTTTGACAATAAGTTAAACGTATAGCACCTAATTAGCTTTATAATTGGTGCTAAGGTTGAATTTGGCCAATTTTTCGTTTTCAAGATAATTGCAAAAAACCAAGGTGTAGCACGGGACAAAAACTTCAGTTTTCGTGGAAATGCCTTTTACCTTTTATGTTATAGATATCTGGAGATTCCTAGCCTTTATGGAAACCTATGCACTTAGAGTTTCATGTCACTAGATTTTAAATTGAACCACTGTGCTGATGTAAGCAAATATACGAGTAAATGCAAGTTCATTAGGATAGTATGTATAGTACCTACAATTAACGAAAAACCTCTTATTTAAAATTACATAAAACGAAAGTAGTCTCCCCTGATAGTCATTTATCATATCCAATAGCTTACTCAAACCATTTAGTAAAATACCCATTAAGGTTAAAAGGTCACAAAACGCCTGTCAAATACCTGCTTTCTTAGTAATTTACGTGTGTAATCGCTAATCATTTTTCGGCGAAAATATTCGTAAATAGCAAACTCATAAGAGTAAACGTGGCATGTGTCTGTCATAACATTTAATGTTTTATAGATTTTATAAATAAGGCTATTCATATTACCTATTCTGCCGTACTAAGCGAAAAAGACGTATCTCAAAAAAAAAAAAAAATATCTGAGATTCTTATGACATCGGATAGCTTAAGAAATTACGCGTCTAATGAAATACTCCAAATTTCGGCATCTTAGTCCAATCATATAAAAAATCTACTAAGAAAATTTCCTCTATCTCAATTTTACAGGTATTTCAACAAATTGACATAAACAAAACATCATTTATCTCGAAATGAATTTTTTTGAGATACGTCCTTTTCGCTTAGTACGGCAGTATTGTTCTCTGAAACTGATTGAGTTGATTGTGAGCTTTTGTATATTTATTAGATAGCTTATTAAAATTCCTTCTCATATTTTGAAAGTATTGTAATTTATATGAAACTTAAGTCCGAACATTCAGTTATATTCCAAACTATAGCGATTCGCCAAACATTTTTCAAAGGTTAACGTTGTATGCAGAACTAATATTTTGTGCAAAAATCGCCACAAAAATCTACAATGCACGCTTTTATGCGTTGCAAAGGGCAGGATTTAATCATAAGATTTTTTTTAATCTTAATTCTATAGAAAGTATTATCGCACATTTATATATTTTTTTTAAAGCAGATAATAAATTTTCCATAAATTCAAAAAAAAAAAAAAAAGGTTTTGATCGTTTAAGAAAACACAACTTCTGAAATCTTTAAGACAAATATGAACTTTTTAACATTTAACAGGGCATAACAAATTAAGAAGAGAAAAAATTAAAAAAATTAAGTACTTAGCATACGGATATAAAACGCAAAATGCATTACGTAAAGTGCTGAGTGAAGATGTGCCATTGAGTTGAGTCTGTGAAAGTCATTAAGCCACTTGACTTGAAATTGTGTTAATATAAAATTCTTAGCTGTGAGCCATTAAAAATTTAATTTAAATATATAACCAGATGTGGGCTTCGTTCAGAAAAGTATTTAATTTATTTTCTATGCATATAATTTTTTTTCAGTTAGATATATTTTAGTGTGTTCTACTTTTAATGCAATTGTTATGTTACGATTAATAAAAAATAACTCAACTCAAAGATAAAACAAAAATTTTAAGTTAAAAGAAATTTAATAACTTAACACATATAAAATTTAAACATTAAAAAAATCATTTCTTATATGGATATGGCCAAGCAGTTTTATTAAATCAGGTAAGCTACATTTTCTTTGCTATTTATTTTCTTGAATTTTAGATTGTTAAATTTATAGTCTTCTAAGTATTTCGTAAATATCAAATTTTTTACAAGAATATATAAACTTTCAGACCAAAAATTTGTCTTAAAACATTGGAAAAATTACTTTCAAATTAATAATTTATTATAAGTATAAGTAAAGGCTTCAGCAATATATGTTTTGCCGGTGAAACTAGTTTTTAGACAAAACTAGTTTTTCCTAGCCATATTATTTGCCTATTTGACGTCTAGAGGTAGAAATTTTTCGATCCCAAATCACAAATTTACAATACCTATACTGCCCTCAGAAGCAAAAAGGGTGTATGTGTGATTATTATGGCATCGTATAGCTTAAGAAATTACTCAATTAATAAACTACTCCAAATGCCGGTATCTCAGTTCAAACATAAAAAATCTCATGAGAGAATTTTCTCTATCTCAATTTTACAGATGTTTCAACAAATAGACATTAAACAAAATATCAATTATTCGAAACGCATTTTTTTGAGATAAGCTCTTTTGGTTTCTAATGGCAGTATAGTGAATAGTACACGTTTAATATGAAAGCGGTGGCGATTGACTGCTTCTAAAAGATTAATTTGTGGGGAAGTGGGTAAAACTTGGTCACCGTTTCCACTCAAAACATTTTTTTTTTTAAATTTATTTTAATACACAAAAAAACAAAAAAAAATGTTTTGTTGTTTTTTTTTTAAAATTCAGCTTTTAATCAATTTCACGCTATCCTATGTAAAATGTTTTTCTCTGATGTTTTCATATCACAAGCCATTAAACAAAACATTTATCCACACTAATTACATAAGACTAATAATGATCTAATTAATTTGCATAAGAGTGAAAAATAGCTTAATAATAATAACAAGAATAACAATAACAATTTCAACAACTATGCTAATACAATTACGTATAAATGTGGCAATTAACATTAAAAACATTAGCTAACAAATTTTCGTATTTTATCATATAATTAGCTTTAGTGAAGTTCTAAAGTTTAGTAATAGCTGTTTAGTGTTGTAGTTGTTGCTGTTGTTGTTGTCACTGATAAATTACATCATAAATATTAATCAAGTACACGTTAACAATGGTAACTAAATTGTATACACAGATATGTAAATATATGTCTGACAAAATTTTAGGGTGTTTCCAATTTAAAAAGTTTTGTATCAATTTTGAAACATGTTGATAGTGGATTGCGGTATCAAAAGAAGTTTATTTGGTGAATCAACATTTGATTTTTCTTTTTAATTAGCATACAATGAACGAAATACGCAAAGTATAATGAAGTATATACTCAACATTGCCACGCCCACTTGTAGAAATTTGCTTAGTACTTGTTCAGAGCTTTTTCAAATCATTTCTACTGTTTGTGTGACACTTGGTTTCATTCCTCAAATTCAGTAAAGAGTTTTGAAATGTTTGGCCAGAGCTTTTCCGAGTTATTCCTCGGTTTTGTGAGAAATTTTATTATGCTGTATCAAAACCTCTCTCAGTATAGAATTTTAAATGTTTTATTTGCATGGGCGGTAGGTGTGCTTGTGAACCAATTTTGCCCATTTTCAATCTCACAAGCTATGTTTGCAGTTATAGCCTGTGTACCGAATTTTATTCCATTATATCGTTTGATTTCCCAGTAATCATGATTTCCACAGGCGAGCAAGGCCAAATCGACTCAGATGGTGACACTGAAAAGGATCTTTTTTATACCTGGCACACCCATTTCTATGTATTACAAATGAAATGATGAAGTGAATATACCCAGAGTGTAAGCTAAAAAAATAAATTAGATAATTTTATGTGTATGTAGTTCCGAATATGCCTTAAAGCAGCATTTTTTTGCATGAAAATCTCAAAATGTTGACATGATGAATTGTGATTGCAGCTGTGAAGCCAGAATATTGGCAAAGGTACTATGTGTGGGAGACTTTTTCAGTTCAAAATGGAATACTCTTGTATGCAGAATATCACAGCATGTACTTCCATCGTCACCGAATTCATCACCAAAAAAGATTCTCATTTTTGAGCATTTAGATTTAACAATTGCGAAATTTTTGTATTCATTTTGGCTCAGACTCAGCAACATTTTGAAAGTTGTTGCTGTCTATGATTTTTCATTATCAATTTATTTGGTGTTTTATTATTTAGAAATCACAAGGTTTAAAAAAATTAAAAGTGCTAGCCCCTTCGATTACAAATTTTGTAAGGAAAAATTGGGAAAAATGACCGTCATTTAAGATTCGTAGAATCTATTCAGCAAATTTCTGCGCACGTGCCATATGAATTTTGCAATATTCGCCACACTGCCATGATATTCAAGTCCAGTATATCAGTAATCATTTCTTGGCTCAATCATGGAACTTAGTCTATTTAAGATTTCACTAGCATCACGTTTCTACTACTGTTAATCTAAGATTCGGCCGTCATGAGATTCGCTCTGCAGCGAAAAATATCCGCGTTGAATGTTTTGAAATCATTTGGAAACAAAAACAAAAGATATAGGTGAAAAATTGAAAATGGCTTGAGCTTAAGTAGAAACTGGCAGAAAATGACCGATCTTTCTCGAATTTTAAATAGCGTAACGTACGATTATAAAATTTATTTATTAGAATCAGAAATTTTGGAAACCATGCCACCAATTGACAGCATTTTTGTCAGACTCAACGTCAAGAGAAAATATTCGCAGAATAGAATTAGAAAATCACCTAAGGTAAGACTTCTTTGAAATAAGTTTGAAGTAATTTTTTGTAAGGACATCCAAAATCTGTTGTCAGACAGATATACTCATTTGAAGAGAATTTTTCTTTAAATAGGAAAATATTCAGTTCTGTTTTACAGGAAATTTTCATATGTTAAGATCCCAATTAATTAAGATTTTCTTATTATTTTTTGGGCGATTTTTCCTTCTTTTTTATAAGGTCCAAAAGAAGCTGCATCACTAAACATTTTTGAAAAAAAAACCGCTGAACTTTTGGGATATTTTGAAGCACATTTGAGCTTAAATAAGAATTAATGTTAACAGTTTTTTAGAGTGCCACACCACTGAATCAGAAAAATGAAAATATAAAAGTCTTTTAAAAAACCTTGTATTCAATATTTTTATTCAGAATAGAAGAAAATACAATGCAAAATAAAAGAGTATTAAATGAAGTCAATAGGTCCTTTGTTTTTTTGCAATCACTCCCTCTAATTCCACAAAACCGTTAAAATTAAAACTGGAGAAAACGCGCAACAAACATTTCGATAGGAAAACTTTTCAGTACATAGCGAGACACATGCACGACAACGGCCGAAATATTTTGAAATGGTTGCTTGTAGCTTGGTGTACATATTCTTGGATGCCTTAGGTATTGAATCATACAATAAAAAAATCGATTTTTTGGAACACATCAGGCTCCCCCCTTAAAAAAGCATAATTGTAAATAAGTTCCTTTGGGGAAAGCATATGAAAAAAAGAAATTTTTGAATGATTTAGTAAATTTTACTATCATAGACACTTATTATCGTTTTCTGTAAGGTTTGTTTCTCAAGATCTATAGAGCACTGTCGAATTATTAAGTTATATCACCCATATATGAAAATATTCACCTAACTTGCACCAGTCTCAATTCATTACCTCAAGTCAAAATTTTGTTATTTCTCATTTTGAATATGGATCTACCTTAGTAAGTACTACTTAGCAATCTGCTATTGTTAGTACTTATATGTGTATATGTGTGTTTGTGTGAATGACACTGATTACGCATATCAACATGCATACATTAATAATAAATGCAATTTATGAAATCATTAAAAACACCAACACACTTACACATGCAGGCATAAAACAACAACAATAACACTTGTGCATGTACACATAGCCTGGTCTAATAAATTGAAATTAACTTCCTGCTGCTTTCTAGACTTTTGCGTCCTTAAATTTTCCTTAGCATCTCATATAAATTATGACAAGTGGTGGTGCGTTATTTAGTTATCCTTGCTGACGTCTGCTTGTACTCACTCGGTGAGTAAGCAATTTGATTATGATGAAAACGATGATGATGTTGATGATGATGTTATTAAAATACTAATTAAACCATATGTTAAGAAAATTTTAACGCTTCGCTTAGCTGCTGATTGCTGCTGGCGGCGCTCTTGGTTTCATGAATTTTGATGTAAAATTTGCATTTTAATGCTCACGTTTGCTCGTATTAAGTTTAATGTTGCTCATACTTTCACTCGTAGATAATATGAAAATTTTAATTGAAAGTCTTGTGTACAAAAATAAAAACACATGATTTAAGTCTAAATTTTAGCTGCTGTTTTAATTAGAGCTATCTAATGTATTGCTCGTAGAAAGTCTATGCATAATGTTAATTTAATTTATACTCAGTGTCAAGGATTCAATTATTATGTTATAGCCATACATGTAGTGGGATATTTGAACTATTTGATATCATTTATGCACTGGGAATGAAATCTGGCAATGAAGCATCTGCAGAAGAAGTATGATATCAAGAAATTGGTTTAACTATAGACAATGCTATAGAATGTTTTTTTTAAAGAAAAAGATTTTCATTATGGTACTATACACATCGATGAAATATCGACATTAAACAAGTTTGCGAATTTTTCACTGCATAGTTAATGTTTGCGTTGAGCTTATCTTCAATTTTGTTCCAGTTTTCTAATAATCAGCACTAGTCCACGAAATTCCAGGATTATAGTAATACCCCATTGGAAAAATGTTGCAATAAAATATACAAGACAATATACAAAATCTCTTTAATCAATATATCAAAAATCGGAAGTTTTTGATTGAACGCGAAACTTTTACTAGTTTTCTGAAAATATTCCAGGATTTAGTTTCATTTTCTGTTTGATTGAAAACAATATAAGTTCACTGACTTTAACCTAAAAGAGGAATATCTCAAAATAGAATTTCATTTTCTTTTTTCAACTACTTAACAAGCACTGCAAGTTTCCAGCACTGAGGACATTATTAAAATTATTTGATTGATTTCTGAGTAACAATATTTTTTATTAAAAGGGGCGGTGCAACGCCCCTATTAGGAAAATACGTTCAATGCCAAACTAATACACTAATTTTGATGAAATTTGATACAGAGACAGATTGAATCTGAAGGAAAATATTTGTTTTTAAATGGCTGGTACCACGCCCCTAATCAGAAAATACTTTCGCATCTATACTAACTAATAAACCGTTTTGATGAAATTTGGTTTAAAAATAGATTAAACTCTGAGAAAATGTATTTGTTTTTAAGTGGGAATTGTCACACCTATAACAGGAAAATATTGCACCATCAAAACAAAAGGAACACAAATCAAAACTATGAGTTTTCGAGTTATGTATGCCACTATATAGCTCATTAAATGTTCTTAATTTTAGTACTATCACAATATTTCTAGCTCAATTAATAACTTTTAAAAATAATTTTTAGATAAGGGATATTTTGTTCTGTATTTTTTGTTAACATAACAACATCGCCTTAATTCAAAATAATAATATTTTGCTGTTAAAATAAAGAAAAAAACAATTAAAACGACAAAGCCTCAGCTGAGAAAAGAAACTAAAAAACATTTTCCTTTTGAGTTTTTACAGTAGCAAATCAAGACAAGGCAGTACAGTTCTAAAAATCAAGAATGCTTTCAACCAAAGTAATAACAACACTGCCACATTCCAAAATATGACAATGTTACTCTATAGATTTGTGAGATAAGTTTGTGGTACTTCAGTTCAAGACTGTCATAGCTATAGGTAAATATGGCTGAAATCAGATTTAAGATTTCTTTAATCTCTATTTTCTTGAAACTTAAGAAAAGTTTGAGTTGTGGCCCTATTGTTGTGATGGTGCGATAAGTTTTCACAGCTTAATTAATTTATCGATTTTAATGAAATTCGGTATGGAGATACACTGACTTTAGGGTTTAGGGAAGGGATACAGATAAGGAGAAGGATAGGACAATATGACACTATAATTTTTATTTTTGGGAGCGATAACATTCAATCAGGTAAAATTGAACTGTACTGTTTTGTATTTTTACTATAATGGTTGAGTTTCAATCAGTGGGCGAATTCTAGTTTGTAAAACAGGCGACTACTTTTTCGCACAATATATCGCTCAGACGCAAGTTTTGTAAATCTTTTAGGAATAAACCAAAATAGTTTTTTTTTTGTGTAAAGGCCTACGTAAACTGCAGTAACATTAATGAAATATGGATAAAATCCATTTTGTATAATGCTGTTGAAGGTTTTTGCCACAGATGTGACTTTTTCTGAGAACTTAATAGATCAGGGTATTTAAAGAAAACCTTAATGAGACAGACATTATATTAAAGACATTTAGTAAAATTTGTCAAGTACCATAAGCTTTGATTAAGATAGTGAGACTTAGATTTAGAATTTGGTCACTGAAATAGAGTCTATAAAATAATGTATGTCTTCAACTCATTAAAATATGATTTTATTGCATAATTATTTTATCGTCATTGGCGAAATTTCATAATAAATTCGGAAAGTGAATATTTTGGGCAAAGTTCTGCGAAATATGAGTCCTTGCGAATAATTGGAAAAACCAATATTTTGCGTATAATATCTGACACAATATTTGCGAATAATTTGCTGTACGTTTACCCTAGCATAAGAGCAAACATTTACGCATTTGGTTTCCTCGAGTTTTACTTTGCAAATGAGCCGCAAATTCAAATCGCATTATTTAACAATGCGGTGTTTTATGAGTTCCTTTTGTATGCTTTTACGCTCGTGTGTGCGCCTTAATTTTTATTCAATTTTAAGTTTTCGGTATGTGTTTTTCAAAAATCTTTGTCTTCAAAATGCCAACTGTGAATAAAATATTTATATACCTTTTTTGTCAGTGTTTATTAAAATAATTTTTATTGTTTTAAAAATTTTGAGGATGCTTTTAAAAGATTAGAAAACTCAAGAAATTGTTTGTGATCATCAGAAGTATGTCTGGATATATTAAAACAGAACATATACTTCATATTACAATTTAAGATTTACTACCTTAAATTCTACTAAGTATATATGACCTTATCTCAAACTAAAGTTCTCTTGTCTGCCAATTTTTAAAGCAATTTAAGTGAGTTATTTATGCCAAGAAAAACAACTCTTGACCCTGTCGTCAAGCTAATTAAAAAAACCTTGACACAATTTCGTCAGCAATGATATTTTTTCGAAGTTGATAAAACTGTCGTCAGTTGGTTTTCGCTTTCACAAAGCCAACATCACTTTCTTTATTTTCTATTTTTTTGTTTCCAGTTACAACATACGACTGTCGAATCCTTGGTAACCTCAACACCCAGTTACGACGCTTTTGTTTTCACTATCATTAAGTTGTTGTTGTTTCTGCAGCTGCCTTTGTGTGCACCTCACTGTAGCCCATCACCATCTGTCATCAACCAAGTTTTCTTATGATCAAGTTCAGCTCATCGCCTCTGCCGTGTCGCATTTAGAGCCTTTATTTTGAATGCGTTTCTATGAATTGGGTTTCCTATTGTTTTTTTTTCGCATGCTCTTGATTTTGCTGCTACCATGCTTTCTTTCTATTATGTTGAAAACTTTTTTTCTCTTCACTGTATCACTGAGCTCATTGTATGCGAGGTGCCGTTGCTGCATGTTGTTAGTGATGCCGATGCTGATTCTACTGCTGCAGCAAATGCTTTTGCTATTGTTTTGCGTAGGACAAAAGAAAGTCAGTAGATTTATTTTGCATTCTTTGAATGCGGTATTGTGCTGTGCTGGTTTGTGTTGCTTACGTTGCCTTTGCTGTCTCAACTTATCCTTTCGTTGTATTCTGCTCTGTTGTTTTCCAAGATTCTCAACTCAATGTTGGTAGATCTCTGCCACGTGGTTATTTGTACTGTGTGAACCATGAAATTATTTGCTTTCATTTGTAACTGGAACAATGGTTTTGAAATTATTTTCTAATCTTATACCACTACAGGACCTTAGAGTTGGCACAGAGCAATAAATTTGAATATTTTATGCAGAAACTTGGTGGAAAATTTGCAACAATTCAGCAAAATGTAGGAAACTTTCAGTGAGTAGAATTTATTGCGAGTAGTAAACAGAAAGTGAATTGAAAAAAAGGCGAAAATGCCGAAAATATTTCCTAAAAATAAATAATTTTGTTGAGACAAGAAAGTAGTTATTTTCAGCATTGAAAAAATTTATAAAAAAGAAAATGATTTTTTAGGATCATTCTTGAAATGAAAATAATTGACTCTTCAGAAATGCAATTTCGCTTGATTCAATGAAAACTTTCCTTGAAACAAAGAAATTTCTTTTTATAAGCTAAAACAACATTTTCTTTATTCAATAGAAAATTTCCTTTGAAGATGATAAACTTTTCCAAATTACATTTTACATGAAGCATTGGCAACAATTTATTCTTTTATCCTACCACTTTAAGTTCTTTAACGTTGAACTTGCCGCATATCCACCTTCACGCAACTATCGTACAATAAAAACTTTTTCAATTATTCTTAATTATATGGCCACTAACATTTTAGCCCTAAGTTAAGTTGAATTGAATTATTTCATCTTTTTATGGTTTGAGGCATAAATAATATGAAAGCCATTAAAATGCTTGTTAAATTTATTTCTATTTGTATTCGTATAACAAAACATGCTAATTTGAAATGTCAATCAAATTAATTACCACCTTTTGAATTATTAATTAAACAAAACCTAATATTAATAAAGTTATTGAAAAATAAACTTTGACCCTTTTCGTTGACCTTGCTTTACCTGAAATGGAGTATTGGTTTAAAAAGAACGTAGCGCACATTTGTGGAAAATGAAATCCTTTTATTAAATATGACGCTGTTGATTGAAAATAACCTTGAAATGTAAGCAACCATAAAAATTATCGAAAAATTTCAATTTTCTTACGTAGAAATAGAAGCTACACCGAGAAAAAAACTGTATGAAATTAGGAAAAATAAAAAAAGTTTATTCCGAGGGCGATCTTCATAATGTGTTGAAAAAAAAAAAAAAAAATTTAAATTCATTTAACACTTTAGGGGATAACCCTTTTACATGTGGTGTGTTAGCTTCGAAAACGGAGATAGAAGAGTAGGAATGATTTTACTATGGAACAAGTTATTTATTTATTTTTTAATTACTCTGGTGCAACGATGTGTGAAAGTGACCTGAAGCAAGTGTTATGCCTTTGAACTTCATAACACTTCAGTTATTGATGCTTTGCCGATATAATGTACTTTCTTGCCACAGCTGAAAAGCTCAATGTGGTGCTAATTTAGCTCGAAAAAACCTCCAGAAAATTAAGAAGATGAGAGGGAAATAATTGGAAAAAAAGGAAAATCAGGAAATATGGAAAGTGTATTACCATGCCTGAACTGGGAATTGAACCCGTGACCTCTGGGTTGTGAGCGCAGTACACTTCCACTGCGTCACAAGGCCGGCTCAAAAACGATTAATTTAAAAAAAGTATTCTACATTTCATTAAAAAAGATTAAAAACGTTTTCACTACTTCATTACTTTAGGTTCCTATATCTCAAAGCTTCTAAGCTAAGTAGGGATGCCGCTAGCAATGCAACTGCCATCGTGCAAAATATGATTTTTCCACCAATTTATTTTCTAAGAAAAAAAATTAAAATTCCGAACTTCGAACACCTATCTATGATCTTGTCGTGCATTGTTTATTTGATGAAAAAAAAAAAACGATTTGATTTTATTTTGCGTAATGAATATTCAAAGACTTTACAAAGGCGTTATCTGAGAAGGTTTTTTTGTTTTTTGTTTGATGGGATAGGACGAAAGATTTCTCGACCTCCTGCGACTGTGTTGTCTGCTTGCGTCAGAAGACTTTTTTGTCAGCTTACCAAGGCAATAGTTAGTACTTGTCAAACATATTTTCTACAAGCTAAAATATTAAAAAAGTGCCCTATAACAATAGCCAAAATTTTATTTCAGAAATATATTTTCAATTAAATAAATTATTTCAGGCTTAACATATTTAAGAAAATGACTCATGTGACCTTGAGTTACTTAGGAATCCTAACTCTTCTTAATAGGTCTACAATTTTCATAATATTATTCATTCTTTTTTAAATGTTTGATTTATGAAAAATCGTTTAAAAAACATTTCAAGGTGTTTAATGCAATTCGAAAATTTTCATAAGAAAGCATAATTTTCATAAAAACAGTCCTAGCGTTCGTCGTTATATATTTCTATTAGATACTTGAGAGTATAATACACTGGGGTGCAAATTTCTTAGAAGTTTTAGAGGTTTAGGGTTGAATTGTATGGAGCAAAAAAGAGTCATCTCGAAAGTGTGTAAAAAGTCTAGCGAAGTGAACTTAGACTTATTGGTAAGGTACTTAACTCTACTTTCTATTGATATACACGTCAGAAGTAGTTAAGCACAAAAGTTTGCAAATATCTTTAAATTTGTACTGGAGCACCTTCGGGCGCACAATTATCTTTGAAATGTTAACCTGATATGGATTCAGCCAAGTTTTAACGAAATTAAAATTAAAATGAGATGATTAAAATATAATGAGATGATATTGATTTGATATTTTTCGCACTCAGTTTTATTCGCATCACACCGTATTATATATAAGTAAAAATGAGAGCTCAATACTTTTGTAATTAGTTTTAATTTATGTAAATCTAATCTGATGATGAATCATATACATATGTAAAAATCCCCAAAAAATTAAATATGTTATTTTTCCAAGGATATAAGTGGAGCCATATTACCCCAATTCGATTAAATTAATTTTGTTACGAAGCTATGCCCATTATAAGTTTTGGTGTCAAAAATACCGCTGAAAATTTTTTCAAAAAAAGCGGCATTTTCATCCAAATCAAAATAATTATCTTTTTCCTTTTGATTCTAATAGAACTTCTTATTCTCTGTCAGAATCTTTTAAAAAAAATTAAAATGGTTTAAAATTGGCAGAGTTATAGCGCTTTTTATGAGAAAAAACAAAGCTAATTTTCTGAAAGCTTCACCATTTTTCGCTTAAAATTTTATTTTGGATTTGTATTAAAAATTAAAGAAAGAATTGACATGAGTTTAATGCGCGCTTAAAGACATTTGAGGTCAGAAGAATTTTTTTTCTCAAAATAAAAATTTAAATTTTTGTTTCAATATTGCCAAGCCATCTGTAATACTACAACTTTCAGCTTATTTTTACTAACAACATCATTTAGTACCGTTCTTTCCCATAAAAATTAGCTTTCAAGTGGTAATCTGTGATGTTTCCTCGCAGAGTTACAGAAATTTGAAAGTGACATGAATTTGATCTCCCACGACCACTCAATATTAACCAACCGGTTACAAATTTATTTCATCTTGGTCATGGGGAATCAAATTCATGTCACTTTCAAATTGAAATGGATTTGGTCACTTTTATAACTTGTTTTTAGCCAAAACATTTAAAGAACAAAACTTAATTTTTTAACACATTTAAGTATTTCTTTTTTGAAGAAAAATGGTTTAAAAGGGTTTCAGTCAAAAATTCGAGTAGAGGAAAATATCGAAATATACAAACCGTAGAGAAAGTTTGACTCGTTTAACTTGCACCAAAATAACATTTTTGCAATTTTTTATTAAGTTTTTACGATTGCCTTGAGCCTTCAAAATCTTAAAGATGATACTTTTTTGTTCATAGTTTCAGATTTTTCGATTGTTCGGAAAATAGTAATTTATTTTTGCCAGTCTAATGAACAAGATTAAGGATAAAAATATTTTAGTGCTGATTTTCTGGCTTCCATTTTTGAATTAGTATATAAAAAAGATGCATTACTTTCAAAGCCACGAAAATCAATCACTTTTATTAGAGTATGACAAAAAAAGTCTATGTACAGACATATTTATAAAGAAAGAACTGAAAGTCTTGATTTTTAATCAAACTCTTAACCAAAGGATGTTTTATTTTCTCAGTTTTTGTTATATACAGCAAAATTGATAATTTGTACCGGTAGCAGATTCACCACAAACAGCAGTGTTGCCGTTTACTTATTAAAGTATTCCGAAAGAATTGTAGGAACGCTCGAGCAAAAGTATTCAAAATCGAAGTTCACCCTAGCTGTCTCAAAAATCAAACGTTATAGAAAAAACAAAAAATAACAGAATCAGCGTTGAAAATTATTATGAAAATTCTCTTACAAATAAATTCTTAAAAAAAGCGAATTATAAGATTTTAAATTTTACTGTTTCTCGATTTGTACCTGATTCCTAACAAGTTCCGTAAGATGTTGCTGAATGTTTTCATACAAGTCACCCATTAAAACGACGTGTATTTTATTTCTGCTGTGGATAGCGTTAAATGACATTTAATGGAGCTTAAAACTAAATTATATGACTTATTATTTCCAAAGTCAAGTTTTTATAATATTTCTGAAACATATCAGATCATGTCATTTCTAAGTAAATACTGATTTAAAAATATAAATACTTTAGGTATTTTTAAGTTTTGTGCTATATAAATTTTATTTCTGAGTGTTCAACACAAAGTTGCTCTTCCGTCACTAATAAAATTATTATTTGCTTTTATTTTTTCCTTGCAGAGTTCAAGGACAATCATGCCTACAACGAACACTACAAAAAGTGTGCGCTGTGACAAATTTCACTGGCGTATTTCAACACCCAACCGCAATCACCAAATTTACCATAGCCTCAACCACTACTCTGCCGCATACTGCTACCAAAAGACAAACACGATAAAAGGCAAGTTGACGCAGAGCCTCTGCATTGAATTGAAGAGAAAATAAAATTTTTCAAAAATTAAAAAGAAAAATTAAAAAAAAAAAAAAAAAAAGTT
The DNA here is from genome assembly GCA_949775025.1 of Tricholauxania praeusta. Classification (NCBI taxonomy): domain Eukaryota; kingdom Metazoa; phylum Arthropoda; class Insecta; order Diptera; family Lauxaniidae; genus Tricholauxania; species Tricholauxania praeusta. The sequence goes on from OX459029.1 coordinate 160,157,058, forward strand.
GCTAGAAAAAAGTGGAGCGTTGAGGAAAGCGAAAAATATAAATTTCTAAACAAAGTTAAGGAAAAATCATTGAGTTGAAAGACGACGACGACGACGTCAAGAATATCATTGAAGGACAATTCAGTCAAGTGGAATAAAAATGTGAAGATGCGACAAAGCTACTACTACTTACTATTATAAATATAAAACATTTGCCACAACAAAAGCAACAACAATATGTTAATCTATTATAAGCGCCAATGTAGTAGTTACCAACAAAGTAATTTTTTCCTACCTTTCCGTCAGGACCACGACCTCGTACAACAACAACAGCGACAGCAGTGTTGATATTTTCGCAAGGGAGAGAGGAATAACCAGCAAAACAGAAAAAAGCCAAACTTAAGTGAAATATTATGGCAACTTTTCAAATAAAAGCACAAAAAATCAAAACAACAACAGCAACAACAACAACAGCAGCAACTAAAACAACAAAAAGTTACAAACAACAACAGCAACAGCGGCAAGTTATTGTTGTAAGTCCTTCAAAAACACGTCGAAGGCGGCAACAACAACAACTAGAAAGTCCACAGGCCGCTTTGTGTGGCAACTATACGCAACAACAACAAATTGGTTTCCAGTGTTCGCAGCACCATCAGCAACATCATCAGCATCAACATCATCATCGGCAACAGCAACACTGTCATCTCTGTTCAAGGTCAACGTCAACCACTACCGCTGCCTCTACAGTCGCATTGACACGTCGACGTTGTCCAGCGCTCGGTTTGACTGCCATCGCTCGACGTCTGTTGCCACCACCATTGGGAGGGTTCTTTTCTAAATTTAAATTTGACCCCACGGATTCATTGTTTATGATGATAACCATGCTTGTTGTTGTGACAGTTGTTATATCCGGAAATGCTGGTGAGTTTTTAATTAATGAGTTTTTTTTTTGGTTTTTTTTTGGTACCTTTTTGTGGTTGAAAGTTTTTTTTTTTTGTAATTTTTTTTCGGTTTGAAAATAGGACAAGCGCTAATTTACTCAGTTGGAAATTATTGATTTTTTTTTTAATTTTGAAGGACCTTTTCACTTTTCTTTTGGGTGACCATAAAAAAAGTTTGGCTAATTTATGGTTCCGCTGTTGATGAACTTTACGCTGACCTTAGTTGACATCCGGTTAAAGATTTAATGGATATTTTAATTATTTAAAGTTGAATTTGTGTTGCTTAAGAACCTAAAAATATGCAATAATTGCTATGAAAGGATAATTCATGATCTTCAATGCAATCTAACCCAAACTACTTTTTATGGTTACATATTTGATTTTAACACACCTTATTTTTTCAGAAAAAAAGAAAATTGAATTTCGGGCAAAGTTAAAGTTACGTGGAATTATTTTTTTTAGTAAATTTCAGATTATATAGTAGTAGGTATACAATACAATTTTTCTATTGTATCCTTGAATGTTTCTGAATTGTATTAAGAATAATCTACAAAAATTAATTCTTTTTTGCTGTAAATTTTTTTTTTTATTCCAAAAATTGGAATTTACTGTAAAACAAAAATATCCTTTTTTGGGAAAATTTTGTTTTTGATACATTTGAACCTTTTAGTTCCAAAACGAGACATGATAGTAAATACCATATACCGGATTCAGATTAACATCAAAAATTTTATGGAATCTTTTAAGAAATATAAAATTTTTTTTTTTGCTTCGAACTTTTATATTGTGAACTTTTGTATAACGAGTTTTTCTTTATAACGAATATATTTAACAACTAGCTAGTCACCGCGACTTTGTACTCGTAACCTGTTTTGAATTAAGTTATAATCGAAGTTATTTCGGTCACTTATGAACATAAAAGTACTGGGCAATAAAATGTAGCGTGTCATTACCTTATTTACATTCAAAAAGACGTTAAAGCACCAGGATATAATGATATGGTGCATATTAGTGCGAAATATATAAACTATTAGCTCTAAGTTCCTTCTAAATTTATTTGACAAATTTTCGAACACAACTATAATAATTTTTCAAATATTTTCTTCTTAAACAAACAGCTTTTATCTTCAGACATTTCAAAATTTTATTAAAAATGTTTAGCAAACAATTTATTTATTTTTAAATTACCATGGGAATGACAAAAAACAAAGCACACATACTAACTTAAACATTTAATTCCCATTCAACTACTTGTTATGTTTACATGCTTGTTTCTATGTGTGAAATTTATTTTTTTAAGAAATTTTAATACTTAAATATTTTGATATTTAACAGGAATATCGCGACAATTTTAATTGGAGATTAAGACCAAGCGTCTAAGGAATAACCCTAAATAAATTTGATTGAAACTGATTAAGCAGTTTTTACGTGATATGCGAACATCGAAAACAGCTATCATTTTATTTATATAGATGATTTTCCATATAGCGAATATTTCTCCAATACGATTTTTTTACAGCTGTATTTCAAACGCTAGTGCATTTTGATCTCCACAGACTGAATTTTTCAAATTTTTTTTTTTTTTTGTTTTTTTAATAAGAAAAAACTTTAAAATATTTTTAGTGAAAGTTCAATTTACGCAATAAAAATGTCGATAACTTTCAATAAACAAAATGCTTTCACTAGTCCTTAGATTAAAATTGTGTATAGTGATGTGAAAAATGTCAAAAAGCAATTGTCCATCGCTCGACTTTAAAAGTGAAGTTGAAAGTGGTCAAATGAAAAATAGGATATTGCCAAGTAGTACCCAAACAAAGATCACTGATTATTTCAAAATCAAATAAATAGAATAAGAAAAAATTTTTTATTTCATTTCCAGTGAAGTACTCTGATTTTTCATGTATGAAAAGCTATACCTTTTGTGTTGTATGTTTCACAAATGAAATTATTACTGTGATATTTTGTTTATTTGCTTGCTGGCTGCCTGCTTTGTATATGGAGCTGTAGGCAGTCTGCTTGCAGGCTTCCTGCTTTGTATATGGAGCTGTAGGCAGTCTGCTTGCTTTGTATATGGAGATGTAAGGGTTCTTGCATTCTTTGTAAATGGAAATGTAGGCAACTCGCTAAACTATACAGGCACTCAGTATGCGATGCTTAAAGGTAATGTGCCTTTCGTTTGTTACACATTGTATATAGAGATTTAGGCAAGCTGTCTACAAAGCGGCCATCTCTTTGTAAAAAGAATTTACAGTTGTGGCTGGAGTTGTGAGCATTACTGCCTACGAAGAGTATAACTATTCATTGATGTTGTGTATAACATATTTGCCGCTGGGTTATGCAGCAATACGAATTTTCTCTATTACGAAGTTTTTTCTCATCTCCTTCCGATTCGATATAGGGAAACTCGACTGTTTTAAGAAAAAAGTGCATAATGAAATGGAAATGTTAAAAAATCATTTTCGAACTTTTCATATTGATTGATGTAATGATTTTTTTTAGACTCCCTTTCAAGGTGTTATTCAAAATTCATCATCAATTCTTGCATTCAATTTTTTCCCCTAACAGAATAGTTTTAAGTAAGCGGACACCGTACTTAAACCAGCAACCAATAGTCTCACAAAAAAACAGGAAAAAGCAAAATTAATTTAGCAAAAAAAAGTACCGAAAACTAAAATATTAAACAAAATTACAAGCCAGCAATTTTCGCTCCATAAAATGCTTAAAATATGCTCTCAAAGGAACCAATTTTTACGATTTCCGTATTTTGGTATTTCTTTCCTTAGTGCTGCTGCTGTTCGTTGCCCGCATTAAAACCAATTTTTACCTGCAACAAATTTTAGCTCATCTTCAATTTATATCAACTTTATGCAGCTTTCATATTTTATCAGAATTACGGGTTCGCTCCGCATCATGCCGCCAGTACACTTGACCACCCATGTGTGGGCTGGATTTTTGTTGCATGCTGTTTTATTACGTTATACTTTTTCTTTTTTTCTATATTTTTTTAATAAACTCATGTTCATTCGTCAGTTATTTTTGTGTGCTTGTTGTTTAGAGCACAATTTATTGTTATCTCTACTGCCAGCATCATGACACTAGAGCACATAGATACGACATGCATACACACATACATACATACATGCTATGTACACTTGATGCCAATGTACCACGTCTGCTGTCAGTTATAAATTCTAGTTATATTTTCTTATTAGATTAAACATGTTGTGTACGAGTGTACGTTAGTTTCGATGGTGGAGTTGCTGATAGCATGATGAGATGATGTACCATGCTATTACGCTAGTATATAGTAGCTACCAACTAGACAGCAGGAAGGATAAATAAGTATACTGCATTGGATTTTTCTGCGAACCAAACCTAACTTTGTACAGTGGTTCAGGGAGGATGCGTAGAAAATCTTAGAGAAAGTTTTAGCAAAAGTTTTCGAAAAAGTTTTATACAATATTTAACCTTATTTTATATGAAAAATATACGAAAAACTTTTGAATTTAATTTTTAGTGCGGTTTTCCATAAAATAAATATTTAGATTTTAAACGGTGTGCTAAGACTTTAAGTCTTTTCCTACAGTATTTTTGAATGTTTTGAGAGCACATTACAAATTATTAAATTATTTTTTTATAGAAATTTTTGTTTTGCCAAATTTTTCTTGCATGCCATGCCGCAGCATTAAATAAAGATTTCCTGTATTTGGGATATATGATTTTGCAAACATTTTTTTTTGTGTTTTCTGATTTTTAAAATTATATAATAAGATCCAACGCCTGCTAAACACACGTCAAAGTATATAGGCCAAAAATTAGTTTGAATATTCTCACTACTGAAAGCAGGGTTGTCAAGTTGAAAAGAAGAAATTCACTGCCTTTCTAAAATAAAACAATTTTTTCCTAAAAAATGAGTGGCGGAGCCAAAGTCGGCGGTTACAAATCTTGACTAACGATGCCTCAGGTAATAAAGGTGTGCAATGAGTGAGCTCACTTACGTTAAAAGCTGGGATTGATATATTGATTCAAACAACAATTTTATGAGAGCATTTAAAAGGCAGACAGACTCGAAAGGTCTAATACTTCGCCAGACGTAATAAAGGTCTTCTAGAACTATGAGTTTTAATTTCTCCAGACCAATATCTGATAAGCTAGCTAAAATAGTGATAAATATTTGAGGCAAATGTTATAAGGTTTCTAGGCTGTCAAATTACAATGGTGTTGCCTTTGATCTTGAAACCAATTTTCAAGGTCAATTTAAAGTCAACTACGATTTTTTTTAATATAAGGCTATACTGCAGATTTGTATTTCGTGAGAAAGAATAAAAATACATATTCACCCCTATCATGAATAAACATTTCTTCGGATTTTTTCTCCAATTCCCTGTTTTGCGATCGTGGAAGATTTTTGGGGATTGGGAAAAAGTTTCCTGGAAGGTGAGGTTGTAGGCAATACTTTTTGGAGAATATTTTTTGACGTTTCATGCAAATTTTATTTCCTAACTTAGCAAGGAATTTAATGAGGAAAGAGTCAATGTTAGCAATATTTTAACATAATTGCAAGACCTAGTAACACAAACAAAGAGCAATTACTGATATTGGTACAGTACATGGAATCCAATTCGGATAAAGTAAAAGTTTTCATGAAAAGGAGAAGATGGTAAACTATTAAGCTATGCTATACTATATTTTTTTAGTTTTTATTTATAAAATTGTTCAGCTGACAGCTAAAGCTAATGTCAAATATGCAAAATAACTGATAAGCTAATGTCAAATACGAAAAATGCAACTGTGATTTTGGACTGATTGGAAGTAATTGGAAATATTTTGAAAGCACGGACTGTATATGAATTTTTCCATTCCTCAAATTCATCGCAAAATACTCCTCTCGAAAAAGAAAAAAATTCGAGAGAATCGTTTTTCTCCGGATATTCATGATGGGGGTGATTATGTATTATTTGAAAAGTTTTTTCCTAGGAAGTTTAGCTTGAGCTAAATTTCACCTTCTACCATTTATTCTCATAAGCTATCAAATTTCAGTAAAAATTGCAATGAGTAAGCATTTCTTAAAATTGGTCGAAAATACAATAAATATATTTTTTTCTATGACGTAAACGCGGCTACTGACCAATTTGAGAACCTTTTACTCGTTGTGATTTTATTGAAAATTGATAGTTAAGGAGAAAAGGTGAAATTTTGACCAAAAATAAAATTTCTATTGAAAAATTTTTAATTCAAAATAAACACCTATAAAAAAACAAAAGAAGTAAATAAGCAAAATATTCTCCATGACAAAGTCAACTTTTTTGAGAAAAATACTGGAAAAAAAATATCCACTGTTCATCCAGTGAACGTTCGTTTCTCTAGCTGGTAAGATAAGTCAGTCAGTCATTCAGTCAACTCCAACATGATGTTTTTTTTTGCTTTTATTGTCGTTGTTGTTTTTGTAAGCACGCACTGATGTTGATATATATTGACAGCATATCCGCAAGCAACAAAATTGTTGTAACCATGTACTACCCAACCATGTTGTACCACCTGCCGTCATATCTCCTTCCACAATTTCTCATTATTCTTGACTTTGCTTGTCTTTTTCGTTGCTACGTTTCTTTTCGCCTCCTTTTGTTACTGAGCCATTGCTGTTGGTCTTTTGTCTTTCTATATCAGTTGACGCCAAAAGCAGTCGATTCGACTAGGTCCTTCCAGTTTCCGCTATAGAACCGATCACGCACTTTGGCTGGTTTTTCCTTTTTCCCACCACCTACCTACCTCTGCATCATATGCACAAACAAATTCTTAATAAGTTACAAACAAAGCAAAGTTAATCTTAACTTGTATGCTGTTGTAGTAAACATGATAATAAATAAATAGCTGCTGGATAGAAATTAAAATAAATTTGCTGTAGGTCTAAAGCACACACGCACAAACACACACACACACACTGTCATTTAATGGCCAACTAAAAACAACAACAATAGAATTGCCCTAAAAATAGTTTGCCCAGTAAGCATTTGAAAGTTTGCTGAATCTTCCAAGCGATGTATTTGTAATTCCTTTACAGCACTTAAATTTTAGGCATTTTTTTCATTTCATTTATTTCAATACATTATGATTCGATACTAAGTACTTTTTTGTTAATTGCATATGATACGAAATCTAAATATGGAATAAATATCACTTTATATGGAATAAATATTTTGTCTTTTTAGACCTATAAGATTATCAGGTAGAGTATAATCTTAAAAAATAAAAGTGCAAGTTTTTTCTGGGACAGTCCTTAGATGGTTAGAAGCAGCGAACAGTGTGCATGTTGCCGACTGATCCACTGTTTCTATATTATAAAAAGTGTTGGTTTTTGTTAAAATATACAATAGACCGGGTCGATTTGTATGAAGAAAAATAAAGTCAGTCAGACACCGAACAAAAGCTAGAAAGACCCTTAAAACGGTATCTGCGTAATTTTTTTTTCGTTCTGAGAAAAGCCAATGGAGCACTTTTGATTCTTCTGAATGTCCATTTTGGCTAAAAAACGTGTTTTTTGCTTGTAATTTTTTTTTCTTCACAGAAAAATTTGACGCTAAAAAATTTAAAATTTTCTTCTGTTATAGATAATGTTTAGTAGTCCCAAAATTTGATTTTTCCCATACAAAAAATGTGAAAAAATCGAATTTTCCCTAAATCGCTTCTCCGAAACAAATCACTTGGAAGAGCACGCATGCTATCGCAACCTTCCCTTCGGCGACCGAATTATGACTCTTTCGCGTATAAAGATGTTTGCTGGGTGTGTTTGTTGGTCAAAAAAAGCAACGATTTACGCACACACACGCGCTACTATATGCCCAAATTTATGCATTGTTTTTGTGAAACATTGTTTGACATTTCAAATGTCATGCCAATATGTGTAGGCATGAATTTAAGTTCTTAACAATACATCATTGACCCAATAGGAAATGTATTTTTTATGTCTTTTATAATAATTACATATTCTATTTGTTGGGAACAATTTTGCTCAAATATCAAGTTAATAATGATGCAGCAACAAAGTTGGGAAAAATTTTGAATGTTAATGAAATAGAAATATAAAAAAATATTATAGAAAAAATAGCTTAAGACAAAATATTTTTAGAAGATCTTTGAATTACTGCAGTGCCAGGCAAATTCATACAATTGCAGTAGCCAATGGGTAAGGATTTAAATAAGTCCTTGTTCAAATAACTTTCAACAGCAGACATATTAAAAGAACTAGAAGACAAATTACGTTTGCTTCAACTGCATACTTATGAAGTCATTCATCCGATATGATATGTAAGATTTTGAAAAATATGAGCACCTAGTTTGTCAATATTTTAAAATATTTATTTTGAAAGTTGAGCTCAAACATTTCGATTATTCATTAAAACCCATGAAAATACCATTTATTCCCATTACCTTTGAAAAATCATCAAAACAGGCCTACCTTTTTTTTTCCACATATGGCTTATTGTTGATTCTTCCACAAAAGGCTTGTTCTGATCCCTTCCACAAATAGCACATTATCGGAAGACTTTTTTCATCCCTTCAACGGAAGATCTAATTTTTTGATCATTTCATATAAAATTGAAAATATGTTTGGAAATTTTCTTCATTATAATATGACAAAAAATTCGAAGGTTATGTCTTTTATATTAAAGTTTAGTGCATTGGATTTTCTTTAAAAATATCTTTTTAAGATTAAGTGGGAGCTAAAAAAAAAATCAATTGTTTTGGATACTTTTTTGAAAATTAATCAAAAATATTAAAATTGATCAAATGTGAACAAAACCTACACAGAAAAGATTCAAAAGGACTCATGTTATTTTCCACAATAAAAAGTATACATCCATATTGCTTAGGTGAGCTATATATAGCACTCAATTATGGTGATGCGTATACGAATCAATGGCCACTTCCGAGGGTAACTATTTTGCAATTTTTATTTTTGAAGATGTAAAAGTTTTTGAGTAGGCCAAGCGCTAAAAAATTCAAAATCTTGAAGAAATATCATTTTTCGATTAGGTCAGGCGCTGAATAAATTCAAAAAAAATGTTGGCTAAGAGCACTTTCCGATCGATCTAAAACTTATTTTCCGCCATTTTTTCCACTCAATTCATTACAATTACAATTTTGGCACTATATGGGTTAAGAGAAACTTACTACAGGTTTTGCCTACTGGGGATGTACCATATATCGTCGCTCTCGGGTAGAAAGGCCCTAACTAGTTTTTTTTTCGAAATTTACTTTTTTGTCGATCCTAAAAAATAACTTTCAAATACACGTTCACTCAAAATTTTTAGTGTAATATTTCAAAACATAGCGGACTTACACCCAATGGAAAAAAGATCTTACTTAACATGAGATTTTGAAGCTTTTTTGCAGTTTTTTCGTCCTTCTGCAAAATTGCAAAAACATGAGGTAGGGCCATTCTACGCAAGAGTGACGATATATATGTACATATGTTGCCGGCAAAACTAGTTTTTATGATAAACTAGTTTTTCATAGGCCAAACTAGTTCATCCGAAGCGTGTTAGGATGAAACAGTTTCGCATAGGATAAACTGGGGTTATTATTTACTTTAACAATCTCACGTCCGATTTTCTTGAAATTTTAGTCTATTAAGGTCAGTCAGTGGTGACATTCGGCCGCGGCTCAGGTCTTACACTTTCCACTGTGTCCAATGTCAACTTCACTATACTATGTCCAACACGGGATTCGTTATCATACCGACGTTGGATATACTACAGTGAAACGCGGTCACCTCAATGCAGCTAATACAATTACCCTAACATACTATAATTCTTCTGGGCTAAACTGGTACATCCTAACACGCTTCGGGTGAACTAGCTTGGACAAGGGAAAACTAGTTTATCCTTAAAACTAGTTTATACAAAAAAAAACATAGCCAGTGCTTGCGGGTAAGCATAACAAAATATAATAAAATTAAATCCTTTCTCTTGTGTCTTATAAAATAGTAATGTTCTGGAAGAGTTAGGTAAGAATTCAGATTCATTCAGATCCGAAATGCGACTTGATCCGCAAAATTATTCCTTTATTTCCAGCTGGGATTAATAACGTCTAATGTCACACTCAAAAGTTATGCCGCGTCTAATACGAGTCAGTTCATAAAGCTTTTTCATTACTTTTATTGTCGATGTTTCTTTTGTTGCAGCTTTAACGTAACGCACATTCGTTAATTTAGCAATTTTGTTTTGCTATTCATCAAATAATTTTGCTTTATGTTTTTTTGCTTTTTTGCTTTCTGCTTTTACGATGTGTATTAACAATGTCAATTCGTTAAATAAATTGTACTCGTTTACTTTATTTAAGTGCATTACAATAAAAAGCTTTTGTTCAACTATAAAAGCTTTTGCACGCTGACAGAGTCAATAATTTAGTTTGTCGCCGCCATTGCTGTCTTTGTGGCAATGAGGAGCAAAAATAAATTTACCGCTCGCTGTTGTCCTTGATAAGTAAACAAATAACAAATAACAAAAACAAGAAAAAAGTCATATTTTCGCATTGTGAAGGTCAACAAAAACAAAAAACAACAACGACACTGAGAATTTGATTTTTCTGTTATATGATCCCCGCAAATGTTTTATGGTCTTTTATCTGCTTTTACGGGAACATAAATTACAGTGTAATCATTGACAGTAATGGTTAAGTGCTGATTGGTCAATGCGAAAGGTCAATGTTCAATTTTTGTTGATTAACGTTGTCAGCAAAAAAGATCACATTACATTTTGCTAAGGTGGGTCCGATTGTGTTGTATTAATTTATGGGTTTTTGGAATACATCGTAATAAGAATGATGTGATTTGGCTACTTTAAAGAATGATGAACAAAAAGTAACAAAATTAAGCTTTAAAGCTCCTTGTGGGTTCATATTTTTTAAAAAAAAGAGATCAAAACGTGTTCAGGACCTAAATAAATATTTTTCCAATATTTTTTTTTTATCACTAATTTCTTTATTATCCTAATATTTTGTGTTTAACTTCAATTTTAAGGAACTCCCAAGAATCTTACAAAGTATTTTATTATTTCATTATGTTTATTTAATCTTTGTTAACTTTTTTTTCGTAAGCTTTCAATAAAAAACCCTTCATTCATTCAAAAAACCCTGAAATATTTTTATTAAATTAACTTTTGTTTTTCTTTCGGACAGTATTTGCTGCACAAAGAGACTCATACAAACCAAAAGATCTGAATAGCATAAGCAATAACGCAAACGCTATAACGAATGCCATTAGCGGAACCGGAAATGCTGCCAGCAATGGCAATACTAACAATGTTAGTAACGGAAATACAAATTCCAACAGCGCCTCCAGTAGCAACAACACGACGACTAACACCAACAACAACAGTCACGGTAGCAATACAAGCAACAGTCTGACGAGTGGCGCAACCTCAACAACAACAACAGCAGTGCTAACAACATCGACCCACAGCACAAGTAGCAGCAGTGGCAGCAGCACCAGCACCATAACCAGCAGTAGCCTACAAAAATCAAACGGTGGTGGTGCTGGCATCAATCGAAATACCATCGAAATACAGGAAGATACACGTAATGGGCCCTACTTTGATAAGGCCGCATCAAAAAATGTCACCGCATTGCTGGGCAAGACAGCATATCTGAATTGTCGAGTGAAAAATTTAGGCAATAAAACGGTGAGTTACATTTTTTAGAAAAATTAAAGGGAATTTCTCATTAAAATATTTGAAGCTTAAATCACATTTTGTAACTACATTTAGTCTATGAAATTGAAATTTGTACGGAAAAAAACCTTTTACAATAGCTACCGAATTCTTTTTGAAAAACATGGAAATTTTGGAACTTCAAAAAAACTCCATTGAATCTTTTGCTTTGAGCCAATTAAATTTTTGTTTGTGTTAAGGATATTTTTCTTCTCAAAAATATCGTTGTATCGAAAATTGTGCTCATAAAAATATTTTCTATGTAAGGTCATGCATGGTCTTCACAAAAGATGTGCAATAGTGTGGTTCAGACATACATATATGGAAAAAATTAAAGTTGCTCCAAATTTCGCTCCCCGGGCACCAAAAGTTTCGTATTGGTGCCAGTAATAACCACGTAAAGTTTGGTTAATTTCGGAAAACATTTGATGGACCCGCCATCGTTTTGAAAACTAGAAAAAGGGGTCCTTAAGCTATCAAAAATCATTAATATCTCTACGAAGCTGCCCCCTAGAGGGATCAAATGTATGACAAGGTCCCATTATTTGTTCTGCTCCAACATTTTTTCCGAACATACTTATTCCCTATCACCACACCTTAGGGGGGTTCCCCTGCAAAAATGAAATTCTTGGAAAATATGAAATTGCCTCCCCTTTCTTCTCAGATGCCTCTAGAGGGATAAAATGTAAGACCAACTCCCATTATCCTTACTCTCCCAAACTTTTCCCTTCACACACAAACTCTCTATCTGTCACCCTTTTTGGGGTCACCCTACAAAAACCACAAAAAGCTTCGAAAGTTAATACATAGCTCCCCCGGAATGACCCGTAGAGGGTTCACATGTATCACCAGATCATATTATACTTTCTTTTCAATGTTTTTCCGCAATATTTTTCCCTCTATCTCTCACTCTTTTGGGGGTCCCCCTACAAAAAAAAAACACAAAAAATGTTGAAAATTTCAAAAATTTTTCATAACTCCCCCGGAGTGACCCAGAGAAGAGTCAACTGTGTTACCAGGTCCTCCCTACATTTTTTCTGAATATACTTACCGCCTATCTCAACCCCTTTGAGGGAATTCCTTGCAAAAACGAAGAAAATTTCTGTGTGAAACAAAGTCCCTTAGACTATGGTTTAATAAAATTTGAGACGTTCAACCATTTTCCCCTTTTCTGCATAAGATACTCTTAAGTCGAAAAACTATTTCTAATTCAAATTAAAAAAAAAAATCTTTCAATGAAATGAATTTTTTGTACACCACAAAAGTAACTTTCTTGTAAATACCTGAATGACTATAACAAATCAAACATCAATTAGAACACCTTTACTCTTAACAAGGTCTAATTGAAAAATATATTTAATGGTAGCAATTTCAGTGAAATTTAACAAATTTCAAACAATATCGCAGTAATTAATTTTTATTAGAATTTCCAACTCAATTTGCAACGAACGAACAAAAAAGGGTATCACATCAAAACAGTCATTGGTAAAACATTTTATGAGTCAACTGCTTTTAATTTTGGCCAATACCCACATAAAAGTAAAAGGCAAAAACCAACATAAAAGTTTTCAAATTAAAAACCCTCGCATTTAATTACTTTAGTGATATCAATGAAATTAATATTACAATCTGACAACTCAACCTAACGTCAACACCCGACTAATACCTTTTTGTGCTGAGCTGATGTGATGGTAGTTACCCACCCACAGCAAACGCCCAATATCAATGAAAAACTCATCAACACCCGCCGTACAATGTTGCCTCCCTCCTTAGTTGGAGAAAACTGACATTAGCGCCAAATAACCAGCGCGAACCGACCGACCAACCAATCTTCTATAACACTACCTACCAAACAAGAACCATTAATAACCGGACCCCAAACAGGCGCATCCGGTTTATGTTCACATTAAATGGCAAACATTTGTTTGGTCCGCCAAAAAATTTTTAGAAAACCGAACGTGGGATAACAACGGAAATGTTTTCACTCGAAGGCTTATTTACATTGTACGAGCATAGCCCCCCGCAGCGGTTGGGGGATATGTAGTTAGCTTACGATAAAGTGAATTCAACTCAATGATGGTAAACATATGAATTCAAAGTTAAATTCTAAATGGATTTAGGACTGAATTGGCATTGTGGCAACGTCGCTACGATAACGAAACAACGAAATATCTAAGGATAACAAAATAATAAAAATAAAAATACAAAAACACAATAAACAACGTACAAAATAATCTTTGTTTTTCAGAGACTTTTCTAATTAATCATGTGGGCGGACAAAATATGGTCAGTCAATCCGCCCAAGGGTGGCATAATTAACATAATGCAAGGAAACAACAAAAAAAAAAAAAACATAAATAAAAAAACCACTGAATCGCTGAAGTTGTAACTAATTAATGGAATTTTAATATACCACACAGGAAAAAAATGTTCTACTTCTTACATAGACATGTACATACGTATGTATGCATGCACCATTACATGTATATAGTGAGTTTGTTGTTTATATTGACATTAACAAAAGTTTGATTGTTATTGGGTATGTAAAACTAGTAATTAATTAAATAAATGGTTGAAAAACATAGATTTTATCTACAGCGATGGGTGGACTTTAGCAAGTGGAGCCAAATTATACAGCATTTCATATTATTTTATGTTAGGGGACGTCCATCAATTACGTGAAGTGTTTTTTCTTGGAAAGTTTGGACCAACTTGGTGAGATTTTTTGAGGCTCCTTCCCTCCTTTCCCTCACGTTAGATTCAACATATAAATTTTAAAAAATTAAATTTATTTGATATGTTCACGTATTTTGCTTCATACTACCAAATGTTCTAACCACTCGGCATGTATTAATGTTTGAGAAAGTTTCAGAAACAATACGTAATGTACCCAAAATGTTAAATTTAAAATATACATAAATCTCTCTAATATATTTCAAATGCAGTCATTCTGAAGTGTTTCAGCAACGTTTCAGATTCAATGTTTAATGAAATTTTCTAATGAAATCTAAATAATGTTTTATGATTCTCTTTTTAATGCTATGTTATTAAGTATAGTTTATTATGAATTATAAATTAAGAAACATCACAAAAAAAAGAGACATATAAGAAATGTATTTTTTTTTTCTCCTTAATCTTATCTACAAGATTTCTGTAGCGTTTCAAATGAAATCGAATAGAGGACATCAATAAACATACATAGACATATAAGAAATGTAGTTTTTTGCCCTTAATATTATCTAAAAGATTTCCGTAACGTTTCAGAAACGTTTCAAATGAAATCGAAAAGAGGACATCAATACACTGTACAAAACTTTCCTAAATGGAAATGAAATGATTTGTGAGACGTAACTACTTTTTACAGTTTCATATGACATATTTCTGAAAGGTTAAGGAAACGTTACAATCAAAGTCGACATGCACTATGTATTAACTGTGAAATAATAGAAGGAAAATCATGCTACGTTTAAGGTGCACTATAACAAATTCTCTAATTTTCCACTCACTTCATGGGCATTCATGCGCTTCATGATTTATCTTGCGATAGTTTAGGAAATCAAACATTAGATGAGTCCGCGGTGCACAAAACAGCAGCAGTTAAAATTGAAGTGAGCTTTTTACTAAGCCCTTCCTCCTCCTCGGTGAGATTTTACCGGACCTTATCCCCCATTTCTGCTTCAATAATATAGTGCTAACTAAACTTTAAACAGACGCAAAACTATTGATTTTGATTAAGTATTCATGTCTCCAACTGCCAGGACAATTTGGAAGTTCTTAAAAGGAATAAAGCTACATAACCTATTTTATTATATTTCAGTTTCTTTAGTTACGTATCGTGTGCTAAAGCCTTAAATTATTTTGGTATAGTTCTTAAGTTGGCTCAACTCAAGCTATTTGCTTTCGTTTAAAATGTCAAAGCAAATTTTTAGGCGTAAGACTTATAAATAGAAGGAAAAGAACGCATTACTATATAATTATGACAAAAAGTGAGTTAGATACGAGCAAAATGGTCAAAAAATGAACTTTCTGTTGCATATTTTAAGGCTATTTTATTCTGAAATAAAAATAACGTTGGGCAAAGTAACTATATATTTGCTTTTTGTATATTATTTTTATATTAAGGTATAATTTATTTTATTTAATTCTAGAAATGTTTCTTATTCCAAAAACAATATTCATTTTACGCCAAAGTAAATTACTTATTCGAAAACATGATGCTAAATATATTTTGCAAATACAAAACTTTTTGAATATTTAAATTTGTCTATAATTTTGCTTTTACTATACAGCATATATCAAATGTAAATAGCTTTTCCAACTTTTTGCAACAAATTCAAAGGATGATGTTAATTTCGTAAACATTTATTCCGAGAAAAAACAACCCATTTTTAGTGAAATGTCAACTAATGCCATACATTGACAGCATCTCATTATGCTAGCGTCAAACGCACCTTTACCAAATGTCAAAATTTATTCTATAAAATATTGTTGATATAACATGTCAAATACAAATCGTGTTACAACGTGGCGGAATTCCGAAAAGTTTGGCTAGAAGCAGCCAGCACAGTAAAAGTATAGCGAATCTAACTAACGCGTATTACTTTTTGATAAAGGACCCATACCAATCACATGCATAGGTTCAGCTGGTGGTAGTGCGCGCCGCGCGTGTACAAAAGGTTATTCGAAAAAGTAATAAATTGACATAGTTTATATTGGATGTGGTGGCAAGAAAATTTTACCTGCTGCTGACTGATTTTTGAAAGTAACAGCAAAGAATAAAAAAAGCAAAAAATTGTGCACAGTGGTTTGTTAACATAAGAAAATTAAAAATAATTGCAAGTTGTTTTTGTGAATGTAACAAAAAAGTGTAGAAATATAAGCCTGAAACTATGCAACATAAAATAAAAAAAAAAAAAATTAAAAATTTTTTTTTTTTGGGTTAAGTGACACAGTGGGGTTAAAACTTAACTTTGAAATCAAAAAAATGTTCTATAGAAATATTAATGTTAGCAACTATACGATGGAACTCTTGTTTGAGTCAAACTGTGCTATTAAACCATAATATAGGAAGGTACAGTGTTTTCACTTTGTAAACCCCATTTATTTTTTTATTTTTCTAACGCTGTTTAATTAATTGGTTGGATTTTTGAAAAAATAAACCTAAAAATGGTAGGAAAAATATATTTCTCCGAGTTTCCGCAGTTTTTATATATAATATGAAAAAATACGGTTAACCACAATCCAAAGTTCCAGCTGCATATTTTTACAATTCCTTTTTTTGAAATATTTTCTTTTATAATATTTGAAGGACAAAATTTTTTATTATTTCTTCAGATTTTGAAGAAATTAAGACGGAAAAATTTAATTTTATTCCGTTAAAGGGAAGGGCAGCAAGTTAGGGATATTTTTCGCTTCTTCCGGCCCCTATTATAAACGATATAAAATCGGATATTTGTCAGAAGCAGAAGCCTTTAAAAGAGCTTCTCTAATAACTTGACAACTATAAAAAATATCGGGAAATTTTTAGCATTTTTGAAATCAGCATTGCCAAATCAATAGATATTGTTACCTATTTTGAAGAAAAAACCTCAGCCACATTCCACCTTTGAATGGGAGGTAGGCGTGTTCATGAGCCTGTTTTTGTAAAATTCACAAATATTTGTTGTTTTGATATAAAAAACATTTATATCAAATTTCGCTATTATTACTATTTATGGCCACCGTTTCATACAAGCCCACTGTCACCAAAAATTTTATTTGCATAGTTTCAGGCGCCACAGGAAAATACACCAAATATCAGTTTAACAGACAATAACAAAAAAAATCTATTTATTTTTATTATTCTTTTTGATCTTTTCATGGTTTTGTGTATGGCAAAATCCCTCATACTGTCAAAAAGGTGGAACTTTTAAAATCGGTTGTGTTCGAGTTAGTAAATAATTACTGCAATATTGCAACATTGTTACTCATTTTGTAACTCTGATGCTCAGCTCATTGTCTGTTGAATGTCTTGCAAGTTATTTCAAATAGAACGTGCAATAATGCTGCAATTATCGAATCTCCAACACATTCATTTTTGAGAATAAGAATAGTTAATATAAGTGGAGGAAATTGATTCCTCAATTGCCAGAAATCTATATTTTCCAACGATTTATAATCAAAAATTACAAATTTCAAAAAAATTACCAATTAAATTAGCTGGTTAGTTTTAATCATTGAGCTCTTGATACAAATTTTTATATGAAACATGAAGAAAAAACAGATTGTAGTCGTTAATTTTTAGTGCATTTCATTTCACTTTTTGCTTTATTTGAAAACACTTACAGTTTATAATCCATATAGGCATATAATGTGATTATAATCTGTAAAGATTACAAATCGGAATTAAAAATTTTCCTTATTTCTGATATGAATTGCATTATTGACTTATAATATTTTAAATTATAAAAATTTATATTCAAAGACCACTTATATATTTGTCTGCAGCATTATTGAAACAAATGCGAGAGCAGAGAGATTTTAATCTTTGAAAAGCTTCAAAGATCCTTAATGCATTTTAATGTTGTATTATTGAAACAAATGTGACTGTTAAAAGACCTTAATCTTCTTTAATGTTCATATTTTTTTAATATGCTTTAAGCTCAATATTATTTGAAAAACATTTAAACTAACGACAATACGTTCTTTTATTGTAGAGAAGTGTAAAACTGCTCGCTTATGGTGTTTATCTCTCACTCAATTGAGACCAAATGGAGATTAAATGGAGATTTACTATACAAGCTATCACATCATGTGACAATAATGCTTTTGCTAGACTTTGGGGGAAATATAATCAAAATATCTAATGTTTTGTCACTTTTTAGCATTAATTCGATTAGAAATTAACAGCTCTAGAATATGAAATTGAAATTATATAAAAAAATTTGCAATTTTTATTGCCTACTTTCCAGTTCCACTTGCTCAAAAAATTGTTTAAATTTTAGCAAATTTTCTCTACATTCTAATCACTGTGCACTATTGCTGCTACTTTTGCTTTCTTAACATTTCAAAATTAAAACTTTTTGCATTTATTTAAGTCTGTGGGCGCTGCTGAAAATTCTATCAATGTTGTTGTTCTATGTATATTTTTAGGCGCATTCATTGCTTTTGTCACTTGTCGTCTGTCACCTGTGACCGTTTTGTCAAATGTATGTTGACGTTGACTTGAATGTTGTTGTTGTCGTGCATAAACTAAACTTTTCTTACACCATACGCTCAAACATAACATAGATATCCGAAACAATACGAACATACAAAAGTTTTATGTCCTTGCAAAAGGAAAATTCTTGTGTGGTGTTGTTTTCGTTTTGTTGTGGCAGCCATGTTGCGCCACTTTCTTGACAGTTACTTTATAATTTGTCATACGTGCGACATTTTTGCCCTCCACTGCTTGAGCATATAACACAATAAAACATTTTTTAGCTAAAGCGCCTAAAAGTATGCAACAAAACGCGCAAAACTTTTTTTTTAGAGCAACAGTAGCAGTAGCAAATAAAAAAAAAAAAAAAAATATAAGAATAATTATCACCTGTCAGTGTGGTAAGGTGCCAGTACTACACATTGTTGTAGAGCTGCTTTACATTGTTGTTATTATTGCTGTTGTTGTTGCTGTACCATGTGTCATCATGAGAAAGACGAATTGCTGGCGCACAGCAGCTTGAATTTGAATATGAATTGATTTCGTTTACAATGTTGTGCTTGTGTTTGTGTGTATGTCTGTGTGTGTGTTTGTTTAATATCCGTGTTTTTGGCGTGCATGGGTGCTTACAAGTTTTGCGTAAGGGTAGCAGGCGTTTGTTTGGAGTTTCGTGTAAAAAGTTTTCTTTTTTTTTCCGTTTCTTGTAATAAAATGCGTGTTTACAGAATCGTAAAAAATTTCCCTTATCGATTATTTCTTACACTTATAGTATGTACGCACAAATACATTCACATAAATTTCTTCGAACTCACATACAGTTGTGTCTTTATTTTACGAGTTGTAGCAAGTTTCGTATTGTTGTGTTTTTTTGTTTCTGTTTCTGTTTTGTTTGTGCTACGCGGATTGTTAAAAAATATTGTAAAAGATTTTATTATTTACAATAAAAAATCTGCTGAAAATGTGCAAAAAAGTGTTTCATTGTTTGCGTTTGTGCACGTAAAATTTTACTTTAATTCCTCGCTTTATGACATTGTTTGTATGAGAGTTTTTTTATGGTTTCTTTTTTAAAAAATCACATAAGGGTGGTGATATTTGGAGAGAAATTTTCAAAGTCTAGACTTAAGAGGCTTAACTTTTTTTTTAAACTATATCCTTACGACTGGCTCCAAAATATTTTTCAGCTTCAGTTTAACAAAATTAAATTTTTTAAAAATTTATTTACAATACGTCTATGTTCGGCCTATGAGCCTTTTGTAGTTGCCAGAATGAAGAATAAGGAATAAGATATGTTGAAAATGGTAAACCATTTGAAATACCTTAAGTCTAATATGTATGGTCAGGAAATTTGATGTATTTTTTGTTGATGTCTTTAAGTACGAAATTTAATATTTTCTTGATTAAAAACTCTTGAAACTATTATCAGATAGTTTTGCCTCCTCTATTTAAAAAGGAAAAACTGGCGTTCCGAATTCAATATTATAAGCTGTATGAACATTATTATAAATTTTAATTTGTTTTAGTCGACTGAATGTTATTAATTAATTTGAAATTTTTAATCGAACTTTACAGTCAATTGCAGTAACCAATGTTCTTGTGAAATTTCACAAGTCGGTTAATGCTTTATAAACAAACATGACAAAGACAACAAATGGAACAATTTAACCTGGTAATTGGTGACATATGTTTCGGCTATTACCACATATATACACATATTCATATGTATATACATAGCCTCATCAGACCAGTTTTGGTTAATTTGCAATGTGATTCGATTTGTGAAATTTCACAAGAATATTGGTTACTGCAATTGACTGTAAAGTTCGATTAAAAATTTCAAATTAATTAATAACATTCAGTCGACTAAAACAAATTAAAATTTCTAAAACCGGAAGAATACGTCCAACAATTATTCGAAGGATAAGTGGCGGAAGCCCGAAATTCGAAATAATAAAGCTACATCATATAGCAAGTCCTTAAACCGATGGTTTAACAAAGCTATGCAGCAAACGAGAAATGACAATAAAATTACAACAGATGGCGCAATCGCATAATATAAATTGCACTTTGTACATGTCGTTCAGCACAACCTCCGTGGCTCAAGTGTTAGAGCGGCCGTCCACACATAATTCATGGAATGGTCGGGGGTTCGAATCACATTACAAATTAACCAAAACTGGTCTGATGAGGCTATGTATATACATATGAATATGTGTATATATGTGGTAATAGCCGAAACATATGTCACCAATTACCAGGTTAAATTGTTCCATTTGTTGTCTTTGTCATGTTTGTTTATAAAGCATTAACCGATTTGTGAAATTTCACAAGAACATTGGTAACTGCAATTGACTGTAAAGTTCAATTAAAAATTTCAAATTAATGAACATTATTATTTGGAAATGATATATTCCGAGTCTTATGTTTTAATTATTGATTCATTCCAAAATCTTTTTATCAAAATCGAAAATTTTCGGAACACAGCCTTCTACGATTTGGCTCAAATTTTGCATGACTTAAAAATATGGCTTAAAAAATAATATTACAGTTTTGTCCGATGATCGTTAGTTCACGAGATATCGAGGCTCCAAAGCTGATATTCGCCAAAAGCATTATGTTTCGAAAATTCTGTAAGGCTTACACGATCTTCACAGGGCGTCATTAAAACTAAAAAACTCAAATTTATAAAGATTTGAGCCATAACATTAAAGGAGACTTACAAGGACATTCAGAATCGCTCATAATCTTCATTATCCTTTTATCTTGAGATGAATTAATGAATGGGTTTTTTGATTTCCTTAATTTTTTGATATGTTTGTTGTGTTATAATTTCAGCGTAGCACCATAACACCTTCCATTTTTAAACAATTTTTGAAAGTAACCGTAGCGATATTTCACGTTGAAATAATGTCCTATGAAAAATCTGAACTATATCGTAGGAGTTTACGTCCCAGTTGTTATATTTACTAATGCTTCAAAAAGTACCTAAAAAAATGATGACAACACAAACTTTTTGATAAAAATCAATTTTATTCTTCAACATTATTCTCTTCGATGGAGATACACCTCATCCAACGATCCTCCAATATTTCGATGCCTTATTTTTTTAGTAGTCGACGCCGAGGCTCTCCAAATAGGCATCAGTTTCGACATTGACCTTCTCATTTGTGTATAATCTCTTTCCCTGGAGCCATCTTTTCAAGTTTGGAAACAGATAGTAGTCACTGGGGGCCAAGTCTGGAGAATATGGTGGGTGGGGCAGCATTTCGTTCAATTTTGCCATTGCTTTGAGCGATGAATTAGCCGATGCATTGTCGTAGTGAAGAAGCTTTTTTTTTTGCCAAATGATACCGTTTTATCTCCATTTTATTGTTCAAACGGTTCAATAACGCTACGTAATAATCGCCCGTGATGGTTCTGCCTTTGTAAAGATAGTCGATGAGGATTATGCCATGTGCATCCCAAAATATGCTGGCCATCACCTTCCCAGCCGACGATTGCGTTTTTGGGCGCTTCGAACAACTCTCACCTGGTTCTAACCATGTTGCCGACACTTTATTGAACTTCAGTGTGTAGTGATGGATCCATGTTTCATCTATTGTTACGAATCGACGAAAAAATGCTTTGAGATTACGACGAAACAGCTCCAAGTTAGTCTCCGAATCACCGACACGATGTTGCTTTTGATCAATTGTCAGAAAACGCGGCACGCATCGCGAGCACAGCTTTTTCATTTCCAAATTTTCATGAAAAGTATTGAAAATACTGCCGTTCGACAATTTCATCATGTTTGCTAGCTATCTCACTTTCACTTTGCGGTCTTTCAAAACGATCAGTTGGATTTTCTTGATGTCTTCTGAAGTGGTAGCCTTATTTGGCTGGTCCGAACGTAGTGCAATACTGGTGATCGTACGACCCATTTTAAATTCAGCAAACCATCTGTAAACAGTTGTTTTCGGCGGTACAGATGTGCTGTGATGTTTTTGGATCGATTCCAATGTTTGTTTCTCGTTTTACTGATTACAGAGCAATGTTTTATCAAAATCCTAAATCCACTTTTTCCCATTGTTTACGAAGTACCAAAAGTAGCGATAACTTCAAAATGAAGTGTCATCAAAACTTGACATTCCTCTTTAAAAAGTTTCCACTTCCGAGAAATTTATCGATTTGAGAGTGGTGGTGCCGTTCGATCAAAATTCCCGGAACTTTTTAAACTATGTAGTAGACAATTTGGATTGTATCTTCTGTTAGTTTTGCCTGGGTGATAACTCTAATATTGACGACAATCGGGCAAGAAAAAATATTTTATTAAGGTAATTTTTCCAATTGTTGACCTTAACTCAATATTAAAATTGGAGTAACTTGGAATATTATCATATAGCATATATATTATAGTTTTATTTTTATATATATATTTACTATATCTACTGATTGTTTTTGTAAAAAAAAAAAATCGCATACTTTATATGAAATATGTTGAAAAATCAAAAAATGCTGGAGAGGTCAAAAACATCAAGAAAATACTAAACTCTTTGAGAAGTTTGAAGAACGGTGAGGAGTCAAAAAAGTTGAAAGTCGAAATAAATTGAAAAAGTCAAAATCATTTTGAAAAATTTGAAAATTTAGATAATAAAGGTCGAGAAATCGAACAAAATGTTAATTTATTCGAAAAATGTCGAAAAAGTTGTCGAAAAATTGTGGAAGATTTCAAAATGTTAAAAAATTTGATAGAAAATTGAAAAAAAGTTTAAAAGTTCGAAAAAATTTTGAAAAAGTCGATATAGCTACAAATAAGATTCTGATAAATTATTATTGTAGGTTTTAATTTTTAGTTCACTGTGTGTGTAAATTTTGTAAACATTTTCATAGTAAGGTCCACATTAAATCCATCATTCGATAAAAATTATTCTTTACAAAAAATCTTCTTATAATACAGCCAGTGCTATAAATTCGTCAGTCCTTTGGGTGGTTAATAACTGAAAGATTATTTCATATCAAACACAATAAAGAAGAAATCATCAATTCGCTGTACTTAAAAATTTATACTTTGTTTTCATAAGTGTCCTTTGTCTTTTTTAATTGCAGATGTTGTTACAAGTCTCCTGGGTGCGGCATCGTGATATACACCTACTTACGGTTGGTCGCTATACGTACACATCGGACCAGCGCTTCCGTGCAATACATCAGCCACAGACTGAAGACTGGATTTTGCAAATCAAATATCCACAACATCGAGATTCTGGCATTTATGAATGTCAAGTGTCGACAACGCCACATATGAGTCATTACATACATTTAAATGTTGTGGGTGAGTAATAAGCGATTGCTTAAGTGCTGTTATATTGATAAAAAATATATAATTTAAAAAATGTCTAAAACTATGCAATAAAATATTTTATAGTTTAAAATGAAACAGCTGTTGCAAACATTAGCTATTTGTAAAGCATACTTTTAGGCGCACGTTTTTTTCTTCCAAAACTAACTTTTTCTTTTAACTCTTTACAGAGCCCTCAACTGAAATTATTGGTGCACCCGATCTGTATATCGAAAGTGGCTCAACCATAAACCTAACCTGTGTCATACTTAATTCACCGGAGCCACCAGCCTATATTTTCTGGAATCATAACAACGCTGTAAGTGCATTAAAGTATATTATTTTATCAACCTCACCATCTACGTACATATGTGTGCGTGTAGCTTTAGAGATTTTAATTTAATTTCACAGAGATTTTTTCCCATTATTTTGTATTATTTGCGCTTGGAGTCTTTGGGTTTCGCTTACACAAAGACACAAATCGAAACAAAGAGCGCAAGATAAAGAAAAGCTAACCCTTTTGGGCACGTTTTTTACATAAAGCGTTACACAATTTACAACAAACCACCTCGAAACGCCTAAATGAATGCTACGGTTTTTTTTCGTAGGTTCTCTTCACTTTTAATTTTGTTTTTTTTTTTCGCCATACCTACTAAAATTTTATCCTTTTTTTTTTCATTGTGTGTGTGTTTTGCATAGAGTAGTGTTGCTCGAAATTTTGATATTGTGGCGTTTTTTTTGTTGCTATATACAAAAAAACTTTCCATTAGTTCCGGGATTCTATTCAGAGATTTAATTTTATTGTTTCCCCTTTTTTTTTCATTTTATTTTGCTGGTTTCCCTGAGTTTTTTTTTAGTTTTTTTTTTGGTTTTTTTTTGAGCTTTTTTTTGTTTTTTTTTTTTTGTTATTTTTATTAGTGTTGGTTTTATTTTGTTGCTGCTGGTGTTTGGTTTTTTTTTTTTGACTTGTGTTCAGTGTCTTTTGCTATTTGTGCTGGATTTTAATTTTCTTGTTTTGCATATTTAATTTACCCTACCAGAAGAACTTAAAAGACATCCTCTCTTATTCTTTTAACAATTTTGCTTATCCTTACATTTTTTTTTCTTTTCAATTCGATTTCGTATTTTATTTTTATACCTTCGTTTCTAATTTTATTTCTTAATTCAATATGGACTCAAGTTTAATAATGTCTGTGTAGAGCTCTTTAAGCTGAATTGGTATTAAGGGTCCTTCAGTAGGGATTAAAGTTTTTATTGATTTACGTCCAAAATGAAAAAAAAAAAGTGAGAGAGGTTTCATTTCGTTGGCGTGTGAAATTAAAATTACTTGAAGGCCACAGTTGCGCGATTGGGGTTATACTGAGTGGGATGTTTTTTGCTTGAAATAGAAAAGGTTTGAGCAAATGTTTGTAATAATATTTGTTGGGATATTCTCTAAAATAGTGTACTGCAATTAGTTTGGTAAAACATAGAATTTCATGTGTTAGCTATCATGCATTATAAGTTTGGAGAATCGGGATCCTAATTTTAGACTTAGAGCAATTTTACTTAAAGTTATCACCGGAAAATCATATTATGTCAGCATTGTAAGATAAAACATCAAGTTTTCATTTTAAGCAGGCAATGAAAAAATAATCACATAATCTGTGATATCTTAGAAAAATCGCCATCGAATTTCTACACGACAAAGAACTCACATTTCGTGTTTTCCATCATTTATAACTTTTAACCCACACAAAAAACAATGTCTTTCCAAAACTTTCAATTGCAATGTCATTTTTGATTTAAGGCGTACTTGCTGATTAAGTCAAAATAATTTAAGAAATAATGCAAAATAGTGATATATTTCATTTTGTTTAAATTGAAAATGCTATAAATTTATACAAACAATGTAATTGGGCGTATTAAACAACATTTTTTATTACTAATATTTTCTACAAACAAGTAACCTTAAATCAGGCAAAAAATTGTTTTATCGTTTTGCACAAAACAAAGCAACGTTAATCTTGTTATCCTTTTTGGCCATGCAATCCCGTACCTAAGATTCAAAGGATTTCATGCATAATAAATTTGCAGCTATTTATAATAAAATTTTGATATAATTTTTCATTCAATTTTTTTTTGTAACACATTTTTTTTCTTTTTACACTATGAACGCACTCAGTTGCTTATGATTTTTCCTTTTTTTTCCTTATTTGCATACCCTACATTCAGTATGTTAATTTGTCATTCTATTTTGTAACGCGCAGAAGCTGGGGTGGTAGGTATGGTAATTTGCTTACAGTGCGTTACATTTTGATTTCTCCAAGCTAATATCTCGAGAGCTACGTAAGTTAGTGATGAAATAACAGTGATAGGGTCAAATAACAGTCACCATGCCTTTGACCTTGAAACTAATTTTCAAAGTCTATTCGAGGCCAACTGTGATTTTTTACACGCATAATTATATTTTTTACTGCAGATTTGTATTTTATGGGAAAAAAACAGAACATTTTATATATAAAATTTTTTTCTAGGTTTTTAGTTTTTGCATAGAAACAGTTTTGGCCAAAATTTCAACATTTGTCATTTTTTCTCTTAAACTATCAATTTTCAGTGAAAACTGCACTAAGTGAAAAGATCTTAGAATTGCTCAAAATATTAAGTAAAATATATTTTATTGTAACATTAAAAAAATATGACGTCATACAAAATAATAAAAAAAATCTCTAAATATTCGACCAATTTCAATATTTTTTTACCCCATGCAATTTTTACTGAAATTTCGGTAACTTAGGAGAAAAAATACATTTTCACTCTTAGTCCACTATAGCGCATTTGATGTTTGGCAATACCGATAATAACACCCTTACTAAATCTTATCATCGCTCTGCTTTTCATGGCCTTTATGAATTTTTCTTTACATTTCAGATTATCAACTACGATTCACCACGTGGTGGTGTTTCAGTTGTCACTAACAAAGGTGAAACAACAACATCATTTCTGTTGATTAAATCTGCACGACCCTCAGATTCAGGACACTATCAATGTAATCCATCGAATGCAAAGCCTAAAAGCGTAACGGTACATGTGCTCAATGGTAAGTAAATGCGAGGAGTATATATCTTACACAAAAAAAAAATAAAGAAAAGAAAAAATAAAAAATTGGCTGCTAAATCTGTGGTGATTTCATATTTTTTTTTTATCTCCGAAATTTTGTTATCTAAATATTTGAAATGAAAAATAAAAAAAAGACCCTTAAGCCCTATACGCAAGAACTTTATAAATTTTAAAGTCAACAAATGGGTGGCTTTTGTTACCATATCTCTTGCTGTTACATGAAAGTCAATGTTACCTGGCATTAATTAAGGGGGGCAGTTCTCATTTATGAAAACATTAAGAGACACTGGAAAGAATAAAGTTTTTTAATGATTTGAGATTTCATAATTGAGTTCACAAAACAAAAAACTTTACGACATTACGATTTAATGTTACTGAGACATTCGGAAATTTTGTAACAACTGGAACGATTTGATTCAAGTTTTGCATGACATGATTTTGAATTAGTAAAAGACATAGAAAACCGCATAACAGTTTTGTGTAATTAGCCTTAGCTCACGTGCTATCGTGGCTGAAAAATGGTAATCCCGCCAAATAGACTATTTATCGAAATATTATTAAAATTTACACAAACATCAAATTCCAGGAAAGAAAATAAAATCAAATTAATGTAGATCTAAGCTAAAAGATTTGCAAAGACATCAAGAAAAAGCTAATAAACTTTATTATACTTTTTATTTCAATATTCATACTATGATACATACAGCCGTGGTCAAAAGTATTAGGCACCCCTTAATTTTATTCAATTCTGCTAGTACTACTCAGAATATTTAAAAAGTTGTTATTTACAATTTTTATATAAGCTGTTATCTTTAAAAATAATAATGTATCGTTGACTTCCCCTTAGTCCTTGTAACAATTTTTATTCTACAAAGCATACTGTCAAAAAAGTACTTCTTTATAGAGCGGGAAATTTCACTCACCTCTCCTTTTATAGATTCTATCAATTGCGCATGGTTTGAATAAAACCTTCTGTGGACCTTTACTTTTAGTATTTTCCACAAATTCACAATCGGAAATAGGTCTTAATATATGAAAACGCACAAGATGCCTAATACTTTTGATCACGACTGTATGTATGTAATCGCCAGTTTGATTATATCTCTCATAGCTCTCTTTCACTCTTATTTTTATCACCAATGTCGAAAAGTTTCAATTTAGAATATCTGCGAGTTTTCGGCTCAAAGTCAGCTTAGAGTAAAAAACATGCTAAGTGAAATTTTGCTTATTTGTGGAAAAGTGCAAGACAGTAGTGCAAGCAGTACACTGTATTTGTACATTTTCAGAAACTTCCATAAATATTCCATTGCATTGCCATGTGAAAGACAAAAAAAAAGCACACACACAAACTAACACATTCAATTAGCCTAGTACACATTATCACACATGTTGTCCAACATCAATGTTCGATAAAGTAAACTCTAGGAACGACTGCTTCACACACATGTTGGATGGATTTCAAAAATTGTTGATTTTCCTGCTGGCTTGTCCAACCATATAACCTGTGTGAACTGACTGTCAAGCCTAGTGAACATTTTTCATATTAAATAGGATTTCATGCAGTTCACTTCGATGTGAACGCTCATAAATTGTTCTGCAATTGATGTTTGATGGCATGTACGAAAATGTGAACGCAAAGCAATATTGACAGTCACACATGTTGTCAAGCCATTTAGGACAGCATGTGTGCTTTCTATGTGTGAACGTACTGTAATTTTTTTTTCATTTTTCACAAATACCGCGTTGCTGCGTTGACAAATTGAGAATGAGAGCGAGAGTAAAATTTGAATATTCTCTTCCATTGCATTGCCATATAAAAACAAAAAGCACACACATTAACTAACACACTAATTTGCCATTAATCGATTTGTTATGCTTACGTGCTTCTTTCTATGTGTGAAATTAATTTTTTTAGCAATTTTAAAACTTAAATATTTTGATATTTAACAGGAATATCGTGATAATTTTCTATGTTGAGACCAAGCATCTAAGAAAGACAACTAAAAAAATTTGATCAAAATTGTTTCAGTAGATTTTGCGTGAATCCCGTTCATCGAAAACGGCTATCATTTTATTTATATTGATAAACGTTGTTTTGAAATAAATTTAAGGTTAACCTTTTTTTAAAAAAATGATTTCGAAACCTTTTACTTTTATTATTTTTCAAAATCCTCCAAGTCCCGAGGTTTCACTTTCAAAACCAGCCAAGTTCACGTTTTCAATTTCAAAACACGCACAGTTTTTGTTTCAAAACCCGCCAAGTCCAAACGTTTTTTTATTATAGTCCTTATAGATTAGGTCATAAAATGTAATGAAAAATCATGATTTTAATAACATTTGACAACTTTTACAATAGATCAATCTACTTTTTTACTATAGTTAAATTTCAGTGGAATACTGGTTTTTTCGTATTTCTCAAAATCGCAAAATATGGACTTGGCGGATTTTGCATCTCAGCTCTTCATTTAAAGATTTAAAAATAAAGATTCTTCATAGAAATTTTGTGTTCCATAAAGGACAACTTATGCATCTTTTGTGTATCTGGCAAGCCGGAAAACATGTACTATATACTAAAATAGGGCCTTGTTGTAAAAAATCCACATGATTTACTTAAATGGCTTCGTTTATTATTACGTTTATTCTATTGAAGTCTTTATAGATTAGATAGTTTTTGTTCTTGCGAAAGACCTCACTTTTTTTTCTTAATGTATACTCAGGAAAAAAATCGGTGATTTTAAGTTTGTTTTAACCATAAACGCTAATGATTTCGCTCCAGGACGAAAATGTTTAAATTAAAGAGAAAAATTTTTGATTTGGATTCAACAGAGTCCACATTGACTTAAAGTGATTTCATACACATATAATTTAAAGTGTTTAACCCAGCGGCAAATATGTTATACACAACATCGATGAATAGCTATACTCATTGTAGGCAGTAATGTTCACAACCCCAGCCACAACTGTAAATGCTTTTTACAAAGGGATGGCCGATTTGTAGGCAGCTTGCCTACATCTCTATATACAATGTGTAGCAAGGGAAAGGCAGATTGCCTTAAAACATCGCTTATCAAGTGCCTGTATAGTTTACCGAGTTGCCTACATCTTCACATACAAAGCATGCAGCCAACAGGCAAGACCCCTTACATCTCCATATACAAATCAGACAGCAAACAGACAGACTGCCTACAACTCTATATACAAAGCAGGCAGCCAGCAAACAAATAAACAAAATATCACAGTAACAAATTCATTTCTGAAACATACAACACAAAGGGTATAGCTTTTCATATATGAAAATTCAGAGTACTTCATCGATTTGCCGCTGGGAATGTAAAATAGAAATTAATAATTTTAAATATTTTTTCAATCCGAAATTCAATTTGAAGTTTTTTACTATTGAAATAAAGTTGTGGAATGTTATTCTAAATACTTTTCAATTTCAAAAAAGGAATATTAAGTTCTGTGTGTCAAAAACAATGGAAAAATGAAAGCTATTGTCAATATTTTCAACATCAAAATTTGCGGCCTTAAATGAAAAATTTTCGAATTTGCAGTACCATTTTTCCCTGAGTGTACGTATTATACTGGCAATAACAAAATAAATATTCATAATTTTTTATAGTACAATGTGGTCAAATAAAAAAAAGACTCTTGCTAGCGGGTGGTTTTTCCTGCTACAAATTTTCAATGAAATTAAGCAGATATTTTTCAGCAGCTTCGCAAAAAAAAAAAAAATGGAATTAAAGCAAGAAAAATGCTGCAATATCTTACTTACAGGCTTGTCCGGCTGACGCCGTTTTGAAGGCACCTTTTGAAAAGAATAAAACAAGATACCAATTTTTTTTTTATATTTTAAGTGTCTTGTTACTGTGAAGCACAGAGAAACTATTTTACCATAAGATCATGCTAAGTACTATCACGAAAGTAAACTCTACTTTCTGTTTGAGCTTAGTTTTTTAATAAAAAATAGCTTACATTTTGGTTAATTTCTGAAAATTGTTGAAGTTAGTTTTTTACAATGTTGTTAGGTTATTATTTTGCTTCAAGAAAATAACCTTGAAGTTAAAAAGGACATATCACAAAAAGATATTTTAGATATTTCAGTAAATTTTTTGTGAAAGATTATGTTGGGCGGTTTTAACTACTCCATTCTCTAATGATATAGATGGAACTAAATTAAAAAGTTTCCTAATCATGTGTCGAAAAATGAGCCTAGTAGTGAGCCAAAATTTATTTGCTCTTACAAACATATGAATTATAATTTCAAAATGTTTCGATTTA
Organism: Tricholauxania praeusta; assembly: GCA_949775025.1. Lineage (NCBI taxonomy): Eukaryota > Metazoa > Arthropoda > Insecta > Diptera > Lauxaniidae > Tricholauxania > Tricholauxania praeusta. Next base: position 160,188,555 of record OX459029.1, read on the forward strand.
AAGTACATTTCTTAGACACTAGCATTGCGTGAAACTTTTCTTGCGATAGTTTTGCTCAGAAGGCCGTGCTAAGCACTGTGCGAATTTATATTCAGCAGTTTGCTATGCTGCATTTCCGTTAATGCGCAGCATGTTGGTTTTTATTCGACAAATCTTTCTTAACTTCCTTTTATTGTGCTTGGTTTTTGTTAGCGCCGCTGCTGGTGCTATTACCTTGACATCTCGTAATCCTGTTAGAGCTGGATTATGTGGAATTATCAGCATGCTTCCTCCCTGATTTTGTGTAATAATCACTACACAATCAAACTTTTTTTTGTTCTTTTTGTTGTTGCCGTTTTAACTGATTTTAGCGGTGTTTTCTTTTGATTTTTTTTTCATCCCTTAACAACCCCTATTGTATTTATCAAAGGGAAATGCGTTGATTTCAATGTACGCCAACTGTGCTGTTTGTGAATTCAATTTTTCTCTTTTACCACGTGTGCGCCCCCTTTGGGTAACAATAGGGAGTTAAGCAAGCAGCAGAGTGACCTTACACGTGTAACGCATAAAATCAAAGTGAAACAAGGTAACACCATTGCAAAAGCTTCCACTCAATTTAGTTAATAAGCTTTGGAGCAGCAGCTAAATACATTTTTGCATGAGTCTCTTTCCTTTATTTTCGATTTTTTTTTTTTTTTGGTTTCATCAGGGATTTTATAATGTTTTGCTCTGGTGAGGGTGGATTTTTCTTTAATTGAATTTAGGAAATGTATTCGTTCTTTTTAGGGTAGCGTCATTTATAAGCAGATTTGCGTCGAATACTGAATTGAAATTCGAAGTTCGGGATCGTACAAAAAATAGAAACTCGTCAAAATTCTTAATCAAGTTCCGATCATTAGACTTAAAAGAGCTATTGATAATCAATTTTGAACTTTAATTACAATTCATAATAAATTGGAGTCAAAACCGGTGTTAAGGAATTCTAGAACATTAGAAGATAAAGAATGTTGCATTTAAGTACTACAAAGCACAGACAGTACTAAAAAAATGTTAATTTAATTGTTGCACCCATATACTAACTGACCTTACGTTTGCTTATCTAAACGTCTCACATTGTGTGCAGGAATTCAATTTGCTAAAACTTATCAGTAATAGCAAAGTTTGATTTATTTAAAATTTTTAATGGTCTTGTAGAAAATAATATTTTCAAACAATGCGTCAGCAATATTCCGATAGATTTATGAACTTTTTTCTATTAGCTTCTTCTAGCTTTTAGAAACTTCTTCTTCTTAATACACACGTATTCATTTCCGATTTGTATATAAAGCACCAAAGTGCAGATTTAGGTATCAAAAGTTGACTGGTATTTCGAAAGTTAAGTCTGAAGAAAAGTAATCTTCTCGAAAAATGTCTTCCAAGCTATTCATTCTACAGCTCTGCCTGCTTTTAATATCACAAGTCTGGGCAGCACCAGGTAAGCAAAGTTGTAATGTTTCTCTTTTTGCCAATTATCATAACTTTATATCGATATAGTTGAAAGTAATACAGTTAGTGCTGAAGAAAAATCAATTAATACTGACGACCCTATTGATGTATATTCGGAAGCTAACAAAGAAAAACTAGCACCTCGTATCAAATGCGAACTAGAAGAAGTAACTACTGCTACTGAAGCTTCCAGTTCTAGTTCCAGTACTTCTGAAGAAGAAAAAAGGAATTGTTATGATATAGAACTCTATCAAGGTATTGAGGTCACTGATTGGCCTTTCAAAAACTAAAGGATCCTACCAGGATCGTTGATGATTTTTTAAATATTATTCATTTGATATTTATAATAACATAATTAGTATGCAATCTCTGGAATTTTAGCAATTAAATTTAATATTCTTCATTGAGCTAAAATTATTGTAGAAATATATAAAACTATGTAAATATAAAAATATGCATTGTGTATAATATAAATGGCTAAGCTTAATTTTGAAAACAACTGCAGCATTTTTGATGAAACTTGTGGATTTAGTGTAAATGTGAATAAAATTAAGCTGGGTTTTAAGTTGCTAAAAACTCTAAGATGGGCATGGCACTGCCGAAAATGTTAATATCTATGACGTCATATCTCGCAAGCCATGCGAGTTATTGTGATGAAATTTAGTAAGCTGATGAAGGTGATATATATCTTACATTTTACAAAAGTAGGATAAATTGAAAAAGTAGGCGTGTCTAAAATCGAAAATTTTGAATCAATACTACTCGAAAAGGCAATTTAAAATTTTACGAAAGCCTTGAATGTGATACCTTGTAAAGTAGTCATATGAGCTAAGTCATTATACGGGCGAAATTCGTTGAAAGGTGACGCACCGCCCACAATAAATATAAGCGTTATAACAACAGAATTAGTAACGTAATTATTATGAAACTCAGTATGGTAGATGAACTGTAAGGCATTTCATTACCAAAAATGGGCGCAACAGTACCTTGTGGGCGTAGCACCTCCCATACAACCAAAAAATGTTAATTGCTATATTAAGTGTGGGGTGAGAGTAATTCTAATAAAATTTAGTGTAGAGATGTCGGTTAATGTATAGTTTGAAATTAAGTGGAATTTGACGAGATATCAGCAGTGGGCGTGTCATCTTCCATACACACAAAAAGTCGCAAGCATTATTTTGAAATGAACTAGTGCAGCAATAGGTATGACATGTAATGTAAGTAGGTGGCTAACTTGCTATATTATTACGGCATATCTCCAAATTTCACAAGTTATAATTTTTGTTGATCACAAATATGACTTCCTAAATCAAAAGTAGGTGGAATTGGAAAAGTGGGCGTGTCATTTTTCAACTTTTTCATTTAATTTTTTGATCATTCAACATTTGTCGACTTTTCCTCTCTCAACCTTTTTCCATATTTTTTCAAATTTTTCATCCCTTTTGAACTTTTTCAAAATATTTCACCTTTTTTGTTTGACTTTCAAGTTTTTTTAAGATTTTTCCATATTATTTTTGATTTTAGTTGTCTTTTGCAACTTAATAGAGTCCACCGTTTAATTTTTTTCATGTATAACAGGATATAAAAATGACATTTAATACAAAATAAAATCTAAAAATTTTTCGTAATCCGGAAAATTGGTTGAATATATTTATTTTAAGCTTCGATATCACTTGTTGGATAAGCTTTCGAACGTTATGTATTTAACATAGTTTTTCACTTTTAAGTATTGCGGTAAAATTTATATATATTTTAAATGGCTGCATAAAAAGTGGTGCAACATGTCGTATAATTGGTAATTATTTATTTTGAAATGGTAAGTTTCCTAATTTTCTTATTTAAAAACGCTGATATTTCCTGTTTGATATAAATTACAACTCGTTTGTCTATGTTTGGTGTAATTAAAATTCAGTATTAAAAATTAAATAGAATTATATTCGTGGCTGTTGAAAATTCGGTTTTATTTCTAAATGCATAACAAGGCGTATGAGTGACATATTTTAACTTCTTAAGAACCAAAAATGTTATAGTTTATTATACTTCAAATTACGATATGTTTTCTTCGGTATACATGAGATAAGGGTCCTTCCATTAATTACGTGAGCTGTTGTTTTTTTGAAAATTCGTGACCCCCTTACCCTTGGTGAGATTGGGTGAGATCGCCTTTCCGTGAGACTAGCTTGATAATATTTAAATGTAATCTGTAATAATAATGTAAAGTCTCTGGATTCAAAAGTTGACATCTTACCTCTTGGTGAGACTTGTTGAGAGACTTGAGAGTCTGGACCCCCTCCCCCCCTATTTTGACTCACACGCAATTTATGGACGTCCCCTAAGCCTAAGACATTTTAATATTCAGCATTATAACTTAACACACTGATTTTCTTTCTTATAGCTGCAAAAAATATTGGTATAGAGTTTTAATGAAACATGATTTTTATTGGGTAAAGTTTGTTAACAATGATTATTTAGTTTTCAAAAAAAGCACTCTAAACAAAGGAGCCAAAGATTCTCTCATATTTCTATGTGGTTATCATGACGTATGAGTGACACTAAATTAATTAATTCAAAATAATATACAAATTACGAATATTCGATATGACTTTGGATCAATACAATTTGATATAATTGTTGCACATTTAATGCTCAACAATAATATGAAGGTTGCATTCATGGCTGGTCACATTAAAAACAATGTGAAGGTTTTTCACTTTGAACGAAAAGTTTAAGCAACTTTTCAAAATACAACATTTGATACATACATTATATACCAAATATATTGTTTTATTTATATTATGTTACCAATGCTTGAGTTATAGAGCAGCAATAAAGATGTAAATTAAAAACAGGTGTTTCTCATTCCGTTTCCAGGGGAGTTCCCAGCAGCAATGCAGCACGCGGCACTGTCACATCATCGAATGTCTCCAAGTCATTATCTATTGCTATACCTGTCGATATACTGTTGCAGTTTAGCGTATGCCAGGCGTTATATGTGGCTGGATGCGCCAGCAGTCAACTAATGAGAAAACAACTGCAACGACTGTTAGCAACTCTAATGTTGCTCATATGCTACGCGTTAACAGCAATTCAAATAGAAAGTAAAAGCAGCACAACAACAACAAATAAAAGTGTTATCGTGGAGCGCAGTAAATGTTGCTGTCATTGCTTGTTGCAGATAAAGCAAACAACAGCTGAACAACAACAACACCAGCAACAGCAGCAGCAGCAGCAGCACCTACAAAAGCAACATAGAAAACATCAAAATACGCTGTTAACAACAACATGCTGCAAAAGTAACATGCTGTTGTCAACAGCAACAACAACAATAATAACAACAAACGATGCTGTCAATATTGCTACTGATGCTGTTATTGACTTGTCTAATCAATCAAAGTGTCATAGTTGTAGCGGCGGTATCAAGTGCTGTTGCTGTTGTTGTTCAAGTCGGCATTCATTGCTGCCCTTGCTGTTACGACCCTATCAAATTGAATCGGATATTAGGTGAGTGGTTGTGTGTTAATGAATAATTTTTTGTACTACATCCATATAAAAAAAGACATCCTTCAATTGCACCACCCACCTCTCCTTATTGAATACTTTTTCAAAAAGAAAAAAGAAAAAACAAAAAACTGAGATGAACTACGATATGAAATGACAATTTGAATCATGCAAAGGAAAGTGTATTGGTGAGCATAGTTTTTGGTATGTTGCTGATCGTAAAATTGCCACAAAATATTGGCTTAAGGAAATAGGTCAAAAAAATGAGCCTAAATAATTATCTCCTAGAGGCAATTAAGAAAAATCGATCAAATGATTATCGCCCCTAAAGTAGGTAAGAAGAGACAAATAAAAAATCGATAGCAAATTTGTGCTTCACTAGGAATATAAAAAGGCTCACAATTTGGAAAGATATTGAAAGATTTTGAACTTTTCATAAGCCTTAAATGATTTTATTATTGATAAAAGTGGGCAAGGTAGAAAAGTTACAGGTTATCCCAAAAGTTCCTTTTGAAGATGTAGGTTCCTTTTTGGCATTTTTTCCTGAGGAATGGTACCTATGTTTTTTCTTTGTTCTTAAAGAAATTCCTTAGAAGTTGTTTTGTTTTTAGATTTTATATCTGTTCTTAAACATTTTGTCGAATATAACTTTCAGTCTCAAAAACAAATTGAGCTGAAAAATGTTCCCTTGACACGAACAATTAATTCTCCTCCAAATTTGATAAAAAATGGCCCAGCAATAAGAGAAAAATCACCATAAAATTTTCTATGAAGGAAACGAAAAGAAACAATAAAAGAATTGGCTTCAATTTGATAAACATCTTCATCTATTTCTTCCTGTTAAGCTTTGCTCCAAAATTCCAAAGCTACCTAAAGACGAAATTGGATAAATTGCCTGAAAAAAGAGATATTCTAAAAACAATTGCTGAACTTTTTATGATAGATCTGCCTCATTTTCTGCAGCGGTGGCACGAGAACCTGAAAAAGTTCATAATATAGGTTTCCTAATCTCTTTTCTATATTCACAGGAATCACTACAGTTGATCCCAATTGTTTAGAAATCCATTTTAAGTCTTTCAATATGTTATTTTCCAACTTTTTGCATAATTTTTTTAATAATTTCAAGTGTGTTTTGAAGAGAAATAGTAGTTCTTTCGAACCTCATTAATGGCTTCATAAAAAAAAAATTATATTTCTATGTAAAGTTTTTGAAAACCGGAGCCATTCGAGAAATTCTGAGCTTGGATTCGCATGTAGTGCACCAAAAACCTTCGGAAAAGTATATTAGAGTTAAGGCGACAAAGATTTGATCAAATTTTGTTGACCTGTGTAATTCATCGCTTAATTGATACAATCAATTAACTTGGACACTACACCGTCATTTAGGACTAAGGTGCCATTTATCTTGTGAAATATGAATTTGTATAGACCAAAGTTTTTTTAAAGACCAAAGTATAGACCAAAGTGGTTTTAAGAATGTTTAAATTTTATATCGTGGTAATTATTTCTTGAGCAATGTTACCAACAATCAATTCATTTGCTTTCGCAAAAAACTCAATTCAAAAATCGCTGCACACCAATACAACTACATTCCCAAAGCTTGATACTCAAGCCATAAGAAAAGTCATAAAATTCTTAATCTCGATGCATTTGTATATCTAAACTGAAGAAGCAGCAACTGTAATTGCTTACTTATGTTGCATTCTTTTATGTAAAGTGTAAAACTCATTGGAGTGTGTGTATTTTATAAGTCTAAGTTCTAAGTTTACTTTTCTACGTAACTAAATAAAATATTTATAATTTTTTTTACAACTACAACGTAATTAAAACTACATTAAATACAATTTAAAACTAAGCTCAGAAGAAAAAAAAAAAGAAAACTGTTGAAAAATCTCTTAATATAGAAAAATGTAAAAGGAAATTGTAAGTAAGCGCGTGTTATACTAGTATGAAATTAAAAAAAAAAACAACTTTCTGTAAATAGCAGCTATTTTCAAGCTATAAATGAGATTTATAAAAAAAAATTCGCTTCTACTAAATATTAAAATAAAAATATTTAAAATAGCAGAATTTAGCTAAAAGCAAATCATTAAAAAGAAAAAAAATTAATTACTTAAAGCAAAACAAAAAACAAATGTTACCAAAGTTACATAAAAATCTCTTTCACAATGCAGTTAAACACAAAAGAACATTAACAAAAAACTTAAATAAATATAATAAAAATAATAAAAAAATAAAATCAACCAACAAAATCGGTTTAAGCTGACAATTAATCATACCGTAGTTAAAATAAAAATACAAATAAATTGAAATCATTAACAAATTCTAAGCAGTAAGTATACATAACATAGTGACGCCTAAAATCATGCAGTGTTTTTATGCCACAGTCTTTTTTATCCTTACTAAAAGCAGATCGGATAAACCATTAATTGAGCTATTAAGCAATAACAATGGTAAGCTGGTATTACTTTTCGTGAATTCAAACTATGATATCTCAAGTTTGAGGTAATTAAGACACAATTTATTGAAATAATTCTTATATTTTTTGAAAAGTTACACACAAATATTTAAGTTACATTTTTGAGAGCTTTGAAAAAAATGAATTAAGTAGATAATACATTTAGTCTTTTGTATATAACATGACGTATGAGTAACATTTAATTGAAACAAGTTAATTTGGAATTTTTGTTAGAATTTAGATTCCAAGATTGGCACTCTCAGCAATAATTGCAGTCTGAAGCTCCTCGGTGCTATCAAACTGGAAATTATTTGCATAGACCTGTCTCACTAATACTCCCCACACATTTTCTATTAGGCTTAAATCAGGAGAACAGGCCGGTCAGTCCAAAGATTGGATAGAGCAAGAACTTTAGTAGCATTTAGTCTCGTTGCGTTTTCCTGTTGGAAAAGAAACGATATTCCCTATTTTCCTCAATAAAACGGATAAGGCTGCTTTCCAACTTTTGGATGTAATCCCTCTTATTATTCATTTTTGTTGATGTGCAATGTAAATCTTGAGTAGAATTTGATATGAAAGTCCCCCATTGATCCTCCATCAAAGATGCGCTTTAAAAAATAGAGAAGTTCCTTCAGTAGTACTTGAAACCATCGGAGCCATCAAGATTCCATTTTTCTCGTCACTAAAAATATCCTTTTCAGCAAAAATATCAAACAGATGAAATTTTATTCCAATATTTGTGCAAAGTCTGCTCGAGTTTGAACTTTTTCTGATGACAGTTCGTTGATCTCGAACAGATAGCGCCAGTTTTCTTCCTGTTGGCTTTATAGCGTTATATTTATCAGGATCGCATAAAAAATTTCGAATCACGCATCGACTCCTATTAATTTTCTTATTAATAACCAATATTGGCAGTCCAGTCTGGTTATATGTCAACATTTTCCCCCTTTCTTCACCAGTACAGTAGGGAGAACTCCTCATGGCTCACGTGTTAAGTGTGGCTGTCGGTTTTTGTTAATGACCGTAAAGTTCGATGAAATTCAACTAATCTTGTCCTAATTAATTTATGTACAAAGCCTTTTTTTTAGGGGTTTTTTTTTCAGGAATATTAAGTCTAAGCTGTGGTTGTTTTCAAATATTCTCTTATTTTTAACAAGTTTTGGTCGGAAAATTATTTTTCCTTATGAACTTTTATTTGAAGAAGTCGTGTTATGGTTGTTCAGTGATCTAATTGTATTCTGAGTTCAGATAAAATTTTTTCTCCCCAGAAAGCCATATGCGTTAACAAAGTCTTCTTTAAATTATTCTGATAGTAAGGCTTATCATACTTTTGATTTTTTCATATGACTATTTAGTTTGCGGTTTTTCTACTTTATTTTATTTTACTAACTCATTTCATAACTAGTTTATTTTTATAAAAAAAAAAAAAAAATTACTTTTAAAATCTCAAGACTGTAGCATAAAAACAAAAACTTATAGCATTTTGAAGCTTTACGCGCAAACAAAAGAAATCAGCTACAAACACATAAAACTTAAATACAAAACAGAAAAAAAAGTACTGAATACATGAAAAAAAATAAAACTGTAAAAATAAATAGCTATAAAAATAGGCAAGATAACGTAAGGTACCTTTAAAAAAAAAAAAAAAAAAAATTCAAGAACAAAAAAACCTTAATTGTTGAAAATATTTAAAAAATTTATTAGAGATAAAATAAATTTATTTTGAATGTATTTTATTAAAATTGTTTGAAGTTCTTTATTTTGCAAAAATTTTTAAATTTATTTAATTTTTTAAATGTAAAAAAGTATAATGTAATTTTTTTTTAAAATTTAAGAACATAAATAAAAAATTGCAACAATTAAGAAAAAAATGCACTTAAAATAAAAATTTTAATTGTTGTTAATAAAAAAAAAGAAAATATTCATTAAAACATTACAAAAAATCGAAGTGCAAGTAAAATACAAAAAACAGAGGGTTAAATGTTTAGAAAATTAAAATAATTTTTATTAAAAAATTACAAATTGCAAACAAAGCACTCTAAGCAACTAACTCTAACTCTTCACTGCTGAAATGTTAAAAAATGGATATTAAATATCCATGTTGAAAAACTATCAAAATGAGAGTATTAAGCATTTAAACGAAGTGATCTTTAAACTTTATATTTTCAATTGGTTTAATGGTTTTAAAATTTTTTAAATTAAGCATAGTTTATTTTAAAATAATTACTCATTAACAAAAATAAAAATTCAACCTAAGGTTTATATGTAAATGTGTAAAAGTATTTGAAAAAAATTAAAGAAAATATAAAAAATTCAAAATAAATGAAATCTTAGTCTTAAAATTATTAAAAAAAAATACTATATATATGATCAAGTTTATTAATAGTATTGAAATAAAATATAAAAAAAAATAATTTATGATGTTACAAAAGCTAAAATAACTAAAACTTCAGAAGAAAAAAAAAAATTTAATTTTCAATTATTTATGAAGTGCAAATAAGTAAATAATTGATATTAAAATTAAATATAAAGAAATAAATAACTGAATTAAGAAATTGAAATGAAAAATTGATGTAGCTTTTTTATTTAGAAAATAGTTTTCGAGATGGCTTAAGAAAGGTGAGTATTTAGTGAATGAAAAAACAACTCTTCTAATGTTTGGGTAAGTGTGTACGATTTTGAACTTTCGGATTATCACAATAATATTAAAAAAACTGTCCAGAAATGCCAAAAAATTAAACAAAATATTAATTATTTATGTGAACAAAATGAGGAGAAAAAACATAGGAAGTTTTTAAAAGATAGAGACTAAAAAGCCAACAAGAATTTAAAACAACTTGAAATTCAAAATTTCACATTTTATAATTTTTCTCTCTCAAACTATCAATTGCCACTAAAAATTTGCAATTATGGTTCTTAAAATTGGGGAAGATATTAAAAAAAAATATTTTATTTAAATATTATATTTTATTCTTTTTAAAATAATTTTTTTTTTAAAAATGTCGCAATAAATAAAAAAAAAAAAATTTTTTTGTACAATTTTGAAAATTTAGAAAAATTTGTTTTTGAAAAGCAATTATAAACAAAAAAATATCTGACCTCGTAAAACAAATATATTTACAATAAATAAAAAAATATATATTCCTGAATATTTTGCCAAATTTTAATATATTTTTACTGAAAATTGATATTTTAAGAGAAAAAAAGAGTTATAATTGGTGAAATTTTGACCAAAACTGTTTCATCACTAACTCAAAAACTAAAACTTTTTAGAGTTCAAAAATATTCTTAATAATCCCAACTATGCACTCAGATAGAAAAACATATTTTTAGATTTTTTTTAAAAATTTTACAAAATTTTACGTATCCTTTTCCATTGTACTTGTGACATATTGAAGGCGGTAACATGATTTTCAAAAAGTTACACACGGTATTTGCTGGGCTATGATTTAATAAAAAATTCTAAGACTTCAAACAATTCGATCCATTGTGATGAGTTTTGGAGAGAGTAGTGTTTCGATTGACGTTTCGTCGGGTCTAATTTTTAATTTTCTTTAATAACGATTTTGAAATTGCATTGTTTATCACTTCCAAAATCATTCCAAAACCAATCAGAGTTAGATCTCTAAGTCTGAAATGCTATACAGTAAAGCTGCTGTTAACAAATAGTCTGGAATAAGTCTTGCTTGATGAAGAAATAAGTAATGAAAAATAAGCAAATCGACTAACAAATAAGATTGTATTCTACACGTCAAACTATTTCATTTAATACCCATGTCAAAGAGATTGCGAAAAAAAAGATAAGCAGCCACCTTAAGGTGATTGCTAAATTGAATTTGAAATATCGTAAAAATGCAGAGTACAGGTATTTGGTTGCGCTACAGGTAAACTATTCAGTAAACGTTTCTTTCACTATTCGTTTGCATACTGATATATTTTCCCCTCGTACATAATTTTAAAATTTTGTTTATATGGTAAGTACTACTCCCACAAATTCAAACCCTAACACTTTCTTCTAAGACTCTGCCACCTAGTGTCGTCGTAAGATAGTGTCCGATAAGATTTACTTTCTTAGATTTCTAAATATAAAACTTTTTTTTGTATGAACGATTCCACGCCTATTTGAATAAAATAGTCCACTTTTTGATAGGCTTTCCAAACGTACCCATATCGAATTTCAAAACATTTACCGCTCAGTAATGCCATTTTTAAAAATTTCTTCCTAGAAATCATAAAATTTGCAAGGAACTTGATTACCCCTTAGTAAATTATTGTATTAATAAAATAGTGTTTCACTATCACAAAATTTGAATACCCTAATTGATTTTTCTAATTTCACATACAAATCATATCCAAGGTCATCACATGTCATGCCTTGTAAAGTTCGCCCATTAATATATGCCATCACAAAAACTAACGAAAATATGATTCATTAATTGGTTTTTTCATTTTCCTTTGATAAAACTTCCGTAGTATTCAACTAATTTCGGAAATTTTATTTAAGTACAAGATAAAGCAAACATTTATAAGCAAGTCATGTAAATATAAAAGCGAGTACATCCTGAATTACTTATGTTAAAAAATACAAAATGAATGTGTGTTGCTTTGTAAAGGATGGACAATGGAAAGGAAACAACATTTAATTTAAGCAGAAAGCATATGAGAATAAGACCAAATAAGAAAAAAAGTGAAAAAGAATTAATCAAATTCACCATTAACAAAACCAATAATGGGCCAATAATCAGATTTATATTTTCCACATAGGTGTGTGTATAGTCAACTCAGTAGGAAATTCTATTGAGGTGACACAATTCAGGTGTTGGTGGCATTTCACTTAATGTTAAATAAAAGTTGGTCAAACGAAAATTTGTCTTACAAACATATTTCAACATGTGGCGTTTCTTATAATAATAAAAATAAAGTTTAGCTACTACAGCTATTAGCCTTCTTAGCTATTTTACTTGAAGCTCTAAGTCAAGCATTTCTTATAATTTTTTCGCATTAAATTACTGAGCTTAGTTTCTAGTTAAGAAACAAAGCACTGACAACAATTATTTACCATAAAAAACATCGAAATTCTGCGCCTCCAACAATTCCTCTCCAAAGTAAGTGCATCTCACTCAGAAACGCACAGTGAAATTTCTCCCAAAATTATTGGGAAAACGGCATAGAATTTGAATGGACATAAATTGCCTTAATAATATTCCATCAAAAGTTTTGAGAGATCTCTCTTTTGCAAAATCATCCACAAAATAAATATTTCTTGAGAGAAATATTTCTTAGAAAATTTTTTTCCTTTAACCTTCAGGAAATTTTTTTATTATGGAAAAACAAAATACCAAAAAATAGCTAAAAAAAAACTTAAATATGATCTTATATTCAATATATTCTGCAATATTTTTCTTTTTTTCATTAAAATGAACTCTTTTTTATGAAAATATTTGGAACAGCTGACATCAAACCAAAAGGAGTCTGGTAAGGTAATATCGAACATATATATTTCAGAAAATACGCGGTAATGCAAGTTTAATATAAAAATGCAAGTTTATATGTATTATATAATGCAAGTTTAAAAAGAATAGTTACAAAAAAAAACGGGCTGTTTTCGATGTAAGTGTGAAAGCCTTTTAAATCAAAAACATCAAAAAAACACCGGTTGGTTTTTTGATGTGCAGCAGCTGACGGCTTTTATAAAACAGCTGACATCGCCGATGATCAACAAAAAGGCTGCATTATTTCGAACTTAAATTAAGTTTAAGGAAATTGGAACATTTCAAATTAAAATTTTTAATTCAATTTTTAAATAACGTCTTTTCACTCAGTTTAGTGTTTAACCGCTCAGACAAAGTTCATCTCTTTCTAATTTTGTGTGACTTTGAGTAATTTAAAATTGCGATCAGGAAAAGTTGCTTACATATGTACTTATTATTCAGCAACAAATTTTTAATTGTAGGAGCTCACGTCGACTGATCACCTTATAGCCGCTTTCCTAATGGGCATATAATCATAACAACATATGAATGTATTTCGCTACACGTAGGTGCCTACATGTGTGTTAAGCTTTTCACGTACGAATTATTGTTGTTGGCATTGGTTTACTTTATGAATATTACAAACGTGCTGCCATGCAAGCGCAACTTCTAATGATAGAAAATCAATAAACTTGGCTTAAAGCAACTTTCTTACGAGTGGGAACTTAAATCTCAAAGTAGTCAGCATATAGCCAATAAGGAAAAGAAAAATTCATAACAAAACTTTTGTTAGTACGTTTTTTTTTCACTTTATCCAAGTTGCGCTCTTTAGTAGCAGTAGAACTTTGCTAATAATGATGACTTCCAACACTGCTTTATCCTTTTCTTCTTCAACTTTTTTTTTCCCCATCATTCACTAGGCTGTGTTCACTTCTATCTAGTGGATTAAAACGAAACTTTTGGCTTTTGTATGTTGAAGCGTATCGTGTCGAGCAGCTGTTGTGTTGCACGTTGCTGCCGAGGAAGATGACTAGCAAGCTCTGTATGGAAGCCGCTTTACATGTTGGTCATATGATTATTTTACGTGGCATCAACTACCTACCAACCAACTAACAACTCCTTCCTACTTTTACCACTTAATTTTTTTCCATTTTTTTTCGCTTTCACGCTTTCTCTTACTCTCTCTCTCTATTGGCCAAGTTTGACAAAGTGGCTATAATCTCAGTTGTTGAACTTTTATAATAAAAATGATTGACTCGAGCCATGTTGTGTCGTACTTTTTTTATTTCTGCTCCTTTTCTTTGCTGGATTAAGAAAAAATCTGTGTGCAAACTTTTTCGATAGACAATAAAGTAATCGCGTGCCAAAGTTATAGTGAGAAAATGTTGATGCTGATGATGATGATGATGATGTTGCGCTATTGCTCGTTATTTTGAAATTTCATTGCAGTTGGTATTGTGTTATATCATTGTTGTACTCGTGCTTTGTTGAAGTGAATTTAACGCGGAAAGTTAAGTAACAACTTAAGTCATATTTAAAAATCTTTTTTTTCGTTTTGGTGAAACGTGACTGAAATTATTTCTGACTACGATGATTAACCCATCAAGTGCAATAAAAATCAAGAAAAATAATTTAGAAAAAAAAAAGAACTGGGAAAAGTTCGAAATTCATCCAACAATTATATATTTGGGTTCATTTCGCATTTTTGATTTTTGGTCCATGTTTTACTAAAGAAAAATGTTTGACGCTGACAGGGGTATCAAATTAGTTCTTTATCCTTTAACTACTTTTTCTTCTATGACGTCATAAAGTTTTTTCGTCAAAATGAGCAATTTTTATATAAAATTGCTGAGAGCAAACATTCATAAAACTTATTGAAATCAAAAAAAAAAAATTATTTGTTTTTTGTAATTTTCTTGTTAATTTTCTAATCTATTAAATAATTCATGACGTCATTCAAAGCAATTCTTTGAATAAAATGAAAAAAAAATTATTTTCCTGAACATTATGACCACTTTTAAGAATTTTTTACTTAGTGTGATTTTTTTCGGAAAATTGATACTGTAGAAGAAAAATAATAATAGAAAGTGAAATTTTGACCAAAAGTATTAATATCACTAACGTGAAAACTAAAAATTTTTTAAAGAGTCCAAAAATATCTTAAATTATCCAAACTATGCACCCAGCTGATCAGACTATAAAAACAATTTTTTGCTTTTTTTTTATTTTTTTTCCAATGTCTTACAAAAATTTTACGTGACCATTGTAGCCACCATCTCGATGCCATTTTTTATTGATTATTGCAAAGGCTGTCTGCAGAGTTAGCAAATCTATTTCAAAATACGATATGCAAATGACTGTAAATTCGATTGTATAATTTTCAAGTAATTAATAATAATCAGTAGACTAAGAACAAATTAAATTTATACTTTATTCTGGCAAAATCCTTTGCTGAAAGAAAAACGCTTAGTGAAAAATTATATGCTATGCCCTTGCCCCCAGACGTATTTATGTTTTTGATCAATCACCTCTCCTTTAAAATACATTTTCTTAAGTCACGCAAAATAGAAGTTCATTCGAAACACTTTTTATCAAACGGTTTGTTCTTTAAATTTCTACTCGAAACAATTTTCTTGGATATGGTCGATTTTATATATCATCATTGTTATTATTGTCTCCATTACCATCATTGCTGTTTTGTCTTCGTTTTAAACGCCGTTCGTATCGGAAAAGTCATTAGTCAAAAAATTTTTTTAAATTATTTATTAATAGCTGATACCCGGCTGATATAGCCTGCTTTTAGCTTGTTCTGCACAGGCAAGCAATCAAAAATTTTTTAGTAGATCTACTGTAATTTTTGATCATTCTTCACAAATCCCACGTTGTTGTTGTTTGCAATGTAAATTGATTTGTTAAGCATTTTTAAATCTTCAACACTTTGGTATTTACCAAGAATATCGTAATAATTTTAGTTGCAGATTGAGGCCAAGAATCTAAGGAATAAAACTAAATAAATTTATTCAAAATTGGTTCAGTCATTTTAGTGTGATGCGCGAACATTAAAAGCGACTATAATTTTATTTGTATAGATATTCATATGATTGAAGTATCTCAAATATCTGAACCATTTCAATCAAATTAATAGCCTTCGTCATTTTAGTCGCCTTATTCAACTTCAAAAAACTTAGTCATCTCAGGCAAGTCATCTTATAAAGTAAGTTAAGTTATCACACCCCAATCATTAAAGTTATCCGAATTAAATTAGACCTCTCAAGCAACTTTAAAATGTCTTAAAATTAGTCATCTCAAAATTTTTATCAACTTCAAACAACCACACCTTTTTTTATTTAAATTAAAAAAATGAAGTTATTTTTTTCACCTCCCTTAATCCCATACTTGTTGCACAATAAATCACAAAAGAAAGTAGTAGTCATTGTCAACAGAGATAATTACAACATTTTAAGAATGATAACTCTTTGCATGGCATCGAACATAACTTCGAGGTAAGCAAGTACAAGCATTTTGAACCACAATCGTGCCCAAGTCACCTAGATAGTACAGAGTGTACACCACTCAACAGCAAACAGCGGCGACGATAGCACAACCAGAGCTATAAATAAAATTTAGCACCCTTTACATTTGCCTACCGTACACAGTAGCAATTCGTGCTATGCGCCCGCTTTCAACGCTTGTCCCAAAGACTACCAAGTTGAATTTGTTTGTAATTTTAAGCAAATGTTCTGGCCTACTTCAATGCCACCAGCAACTGAAAGAGTGGGTTGACTGCACTCTTTGTTTTTAGTTGTTGTTACCATGTTGGACACCCTTACATGTAAACAAGACAATAATTGCACACATCGTGACCGAGTCTACTGCTACTTCTACTGCGACAGTATTGTTGTTATTCTCTTGGTTATTGTTGTAACTGTTGTACGTTGGTTTTATTGTGTAGGATTTTGCTTAGTCAAAAGTCTTTGGCTCAGTGAAGTCTTCTTTCCAATTTAGTCCCCTACGTGTGTCAAGCGGCAGTGGTGACAAATATAACAAAACCATGTCGTCGATGTTGTAGCCATTTCACAATTGCACAGTGCTTGGTGTATAAGTAATCCGATGATACTTTTTTAATCTGGTGACAATTCTTAAAAAAGGCGGTTCAAAGTGAGCGAGAGAGGATTTGAGAGTGCAATGCTTTGAATTTAGTTCACTTTAAGGACATTTAGCCCAAGCTAAGTTATAGCTTAAGCTGATCTTAAGTGAAGCAGATGTTTCACTATTAACCATTCCGCGTATTTATTTTTTCTACAAATGTAGTAGAAAATTGGCGGCTATATTGTTCGAGGAATTCGCAAAGTATTTTGCGATCTGGAATGAGTTTATCCCAGCGAAAATTTCTCCGTGAGCATTGCTTTCCAACGGCAAATATGTTATAAACAACATCGATGAATAGCTATACTGATTGTAGGCAGTAATGCTCACAACCCCAGCAACCTCTCACAACCTCTATATACAATGTGTTTATACAATGTGTAGCTTATTAGGTGCATGTATAGTTTACCAAGTTGCCTACATCTCTACATACAAAGTATGGAGCCAACAGGCAAGACCCCTTACATTTCCATATACAAATCAAACAGCAAACAGACAGATTGCCTACAACTCCATATACAAAGCAGGCAGCCAATAAGCGGACTGCCTACAGCTCCATATACAAAGCAGGCAGCCAACAAACAGACTGCCTACATCTTCACACACAAAGCAGGCAGTCAGAAAGCGGACTTCCTACAGCTCCATATACAAAGCAGGCAGCCAACAAACAGACTGTCTACAGCTCCATATACAAAGCAGGCATTCAGCAAGCGGACTGTCTACTGCTCCATATACAAAGTATGCAGCTAAGGACAGACTGATTAAATTTTGAAAACTTTAATCTCTGGCTCTTGAATAACAATAACAGCAAGAATTAGATAAGTCTGCAAATTGTTTCCGTTTGACTTTTTCTTTTTTTTTTTTTGACTCACAAACAAAATATCACAGTAACAATTTCATTTGTGAAACATACAACACAAAGAGTTTAGATTTTCATACATAAAAATCAGAGAACTTCATCAATTTGCCGCTGGGTTATAAAGTAATTCACTTGGTAATGAAATTGAATCAATATCACACATATAGTTGGCTCCAATTTTTTCAGTATCTTTAAGGATGTTATCACTTTTTTAAGAGAGGAATAACTCAAAATAGCACCTAAAATCTAAAAACTGAAAGTCTTTCGGATATACCTATACTGTTTTCTGTGTTTGACAAATGATTTTCCTCGTAAAAGACCAGCCGTATTATTTGAAGTCATCGTATCACTCTGCATCGAGGTGTTTTTGCCGTGAGTTGCTGACATGCCGACGAAAGGTCTGCTGTTGATTTACTATGCTGCTACAGCCGCATCACACAATTCGAATTATGTTGCTGTTGAAAATTGTTGCTACTGCTGCTATCTACAACAACAGCTCAAACTCTATCAAAAGCACCAGCACACCTTCTCCTCTAACTCTCATCGATGCTTTGCAGTAAAACGATTTATTAGCTCGTTAACAGGAAACGCGTTGTGTCGTTAAATATAAGTTGTTGTTGCTGTTGTTGTTGTGGTCATATTTGTTTTTGTTTTTGTATTTGTTATATTTGTTTTATTGCTGTTGTCTTTGTTGCTACTGTTGTTGCTGTTGCTACTTTTTTTTTGGCTAATCAGTTGTGTTGCTACTTTGTATACGTAGAGGGGCATAATCAAAAGAGCCAACAAAACCCTTTATTTTTTTTGGAACATTTTCGTCTCCCCATCCTAATTAAGTTGTTTTCCAAATCACCCTACAACAATCCAATTAAATGACCTTGGTTGTTTGTGCTTTCAGCTTTTGGCTAATAAATTGCTTGAGATGTTATTTGTTTGTGTTGCTGTTGCCATTGTTGTTGCTGCTGCTGTCGATGATGTATGTTACAAAGTCCACAATGGCAACAACCATTGGCGCCATGCTTATTCGTTTGCGTAACAAGTTTACCTGTTTTTAGTCATAATAAAATTGTGCCTGTTCGTGTGTGTGCAAGTGTGTGTGCTTGTGTTTGTATTTATGTGTAAAAAGATATATGTATTAATTTAATTTATTAACCCTTTCGACACAAAAATACAAAAAGCATTATAAATTATGAAAGTTAAAAGCAATAGAAAAAGGTAATATATGGAGGTTTTGTGTGTACAAAACAAGAACAAATTATGCGCAGAGTGACCTCAGGTTGTTTTTTGTGATAGTTGGAGTTTTATTTTTTGAATAAAACAAAAATTAGGTTTTAAAAAACATATCCATGGTAGAATCAAAGCGAAAGGCAATTTTGTTCAGCTTCATACCGTGACAATCTTCGATCCTGTCAACGATAACGAAGCTCAAAATCTTTGTGTCAAAGTCTTTTGTACGGCTGTTGAACTTGGCAACAACGCTCTGCTACAGAATTTACAAATATTTACAACTACTGTCTTTGTCGAATTCTGAAAATTAGTTGGCCATTTCTGGTGTTACAAAATTACTCGTAAATTCAAATCAATTGACAAACTTTAAAATGATTTTGGGCACACGTTGCGGAAATCACGGTTTGAAGTCTGTCAGCAAGCATTAAAGTGGAACTCTCTGCGTAGCAGAAAACATGGCCTCCCTTAACTCATTAAGTCACAGCGGTCGATTTTTCGACCAGTAACTTTTGCATTTTTTCCAGGTGAGCCAGAGAGTGGTATCGCCCAAGCATTTAAGTAAGTATTTTTTCTTAAGAATCCATTCAACTTGAAAAAATTACGTCGGAACACTAATCTAAGACCATTGAAATGATACATTTGAATATCTAATTTTCTACATACATATATTTGGATTAAGGAAAATTCATTAATTATTTTACAGAACTTATAACAAATTCAGAAGAATCTTGGAAATTAATTGCTCATTAATTGAATGACTTACAATACTTCTGGATATGTCTATACAATCAGAAAAAAATAGAATTTATGTCACTAACAAGCAAACATTCATTATAAAGTCTCCATGAACTACAAAATATCAGCAAAATTATAAGCATCATAAAAGGAAAAGTGTCCAATTTATAAATCAGTTCCTAGAATGAACAAATACTTAAGTCACACAGTAATAGTTTACAATTTTCTTTTATTATTTTACAGAAAAAACCCAATCAAAACTTTTATTATTTTATAAAGTGACCTGAAGCCTATACGTACATACGAAGGACTCATAAATTTTACATGTTAAAATAAGACATAGCAAAAGAGTGATAAAGTTATTGAAATAAAAAATGGGACATTAACTAAAAATCATTGAGAGTACTCAAGCACTGCACAAAAAAAAAGGTATTCCCATAACACATGCTACGGAAATAAAATTCAAAAAAAGAAAAAAACATTTCAAATAAATCTGTCATCAAAAAAACAGTCATAAAAATGAATGCAATATAATAAAACATCAAAGCACTAAAAATGAAAAAAAAAACTCCATGCCCCAGAAAAACATATCAACATTTGAGCGACGCTACAAATAAAACAGATTGCAGAACACCAACTGACCACCACCCACATGCGCAGACAATATCTGGCAAATTTGCAGCAACATTACCACCAACCAGCTATGTACATCATGTTGTACTCTTACAACATACTGTTGCTGGTTGCTGGTGCGCTTAAACTTCGCCGTTGCAAATCTAATCCCAAATATTGCGCCATCAACGTGCAGACACTTGAAAAACAAACTCTTTTCATGAGACCAAAAACCGGTACCAATTTCATGAGTCATTTAACTGATTGTTGAGCTGTATGTGAGTGTGGGAGAATTTCGTTTGGGGTTGCTAGAACTTGAAACAGAGTGAGCGTTAGAGTTGGTCAAAAATTATCGAATTTTCACTGATACGCTTAAAATTTGAAAACTTACAGCTACAGGGAAATACTACTCAAAAAAAAAAAAAAAAAAGAGTGTGCTTTAGACCGCACAACTGAAGTATTTACTTCTTTAGCTCCATCTATATCCATGTTTATAGGTCATTCTTTTAATAACTGCACACAACATAATCGATTGGAGCAAAAAAAAAAAAATTAGGGTGGATCAAAACCAAATTTTTTTTTATCAATCGTTAGGGAAATGTTGAAAATAGTCATTTTCGAGATTTATATATCGATTGGAACAACATTTTTTTTTAATTTGATCCACCCTAAAATTTTTTTTTGCTCCAAACGATTATGAAAGGTCGAAAATGGCTTTTGGATATCACTTAGAGTGTCTCCGGAACTTGAAAAGGACAAAAATGGTCGAAAAAGTCCTTTTCCGGGGCCGGAGCCACCTTAAATGATGTCCAAAATCCATTTTGACCTTTCCCCATTAATTTTAGATAAAAAAAATTTCCGAAAATGGGTCAAAAACGGTTCTCCCAGGCTCCGAAGCCACCCAAAATGATGTCCAAAATCCATTTTCGACCTTTCCCCATTAATTATAGAAAAATTTTTTTTCCGAAAATGGGTCAAAATGGGTTCTCCCAGGGTCCGGAGATGTCCAAGATCCAGTTTCGACCTTTTCCCATTAATTACAAGAAAAAAAAATTTTCTCGAAAATGGGTCAAAAACGGTCCTATCCAGGGTCCGGAGCCACCCTGAGTGAAGCAGCATTGAGTTAAATTAAATGCATGCGTATACACCCAATTTTTATAAAACCTAAAAGTATGCCACGCTTTATGTTCAAATTCGCTCATTTCCGTAACATATTTTGTTCGCTCATTTCCGTATCGCATTCACCAGCTACCTCCATGTCAAGCGCGCGTATAGAAGTATTTACTTCAAAAAAAAAAAAAAAAATTGAATTTTAAAACTTTTATTTTAGATCAAGAAATGTAGAAAAATTAATTTTTTCCATCCTTTTTTGAATTTTATTTCTCACTCTTTATTTTAAGCAAAACTCTATTTAAATTCTTTCGAGTTTTGAGCTGTGGGTTTTTTTATTTTTTGGACAAACTCTAATAAACTCTACCAATTCATATTACAAGTCAACGGATAAGATGTGTTGTAGAAGTGGGAATGAGTATGCATTGGGTATGGCAATTCAAAACACAAAAAGTATGAGCTTGAGCTTGCGGATGAGCATGAAAATAAGTATACTGATGATAAAAATACATATGCTGGACATATCAACAACAACAACAACAACAACATTGATAATAAGAACAACAACAGCTTACAGTTGCAAACTTTTGTATGAAGCACACACTGACACATATCGGTAGTACTCTTACACACACACATACGCATGGACTACAAAAACCAACATAAACTTGCAAAAAACGTACAAAACGTAGCATATAAATATGAGTATAAACCGGAAGCGGAAACACGGCCAGTGGCATTAGTATGAGAAAGGATATATAAAAAAAAAATAGCTAAGGCTAGGGTGATGAAAAAAAAAAATTTTCAAGTTTTAAGAATTTTTTGATTGGGGAATCGATGTTTTAATTTTATGGCCAGACCGATTTGGGTTTTAACACAGTGGCGTTATATATCCAATAACGTTTGAAACAAATGAATTGCTGCGAGAAGAAAATATTTTTAGTGCTTTAATCTCAAGAAAAGCAGCTTATAATTCCTCAGCAAAATCATGTGATATTTTAGAATGTGACTCATTGCATAAGGATTTTTTGAAGTAACAAATATACCATATTTCAACATTAAATCAAACAATTCCTACGCTGAAGGTCTAGATGCAATGTGCTAGTGCTGCATTCGAGCTAAAGCTATGCAGCAATTTCATCAAAAATAAACTAAATACAAAAGTAAAACTTAGCACTGATTAATTTTTATGTTATCACTGATATGAAAAAAAATTATTTATTACATTTTTCTTAACACCTTGTATAAAGTGCAAAGGATAACGTCCACTTGAGTTTGGTTTTAGAAATGAACTGGGGTTGAGTTTAAAGCACAATAACAAAAAATAAAAAATAAACGAAAACGGAAATTAAAACACATGCACAGTTTGCACACATACATATTTTCACCACAGGATAACAAAAACAGAGATATGAGCAATATTCGCATTTTCAATTTTAAGTAAAACTCAGATTTTATTCCTTGCAGCATTAACTCAGTTGAAGTTCAAAGTTTCGTAAAATTTGCCAAAAGCTTACATAGCGTCGTACCATATGAAAGTCTTTCGTCCTTCGGTTGTTTTTTCTGTTTTCATAAAATTTGACCGATGTTAATACGGCTGCAGGATAAATGTGCACTGTGAATTGTACAAACTGCTGCATTGTTAAATGCTCATGATAATAAAGACACAGAAAACAATTTCGTTATTGAGAAACTTTTTCTTTATAAAAAGTGGAATATTTCAATAATGTGGAAATTTTTATTTTTATTTTATTCCACTGAAATCACAATATTATACATTTAAGGTCGGTATATTTATTGCGAAAAAATTGTCCATAGTAAAAAATCTTCAGGCGAATGCAAGCACACGATATGAGAACTTGTTGATTTTTCCGTATCTTAGTAAAAAAAATACTGAAAATGTCAAAAATTTTGAAAAACAGAATAGCGTTGAGTATATGAAAGTGAATGTAAAAGTTCAAAAATTTTGGGAAATGTTGAAAAATTCGAGAATCGTTGTAAATGTCGAGGTGATAAATTTATTAACTATGTCGAAAAATATTTTGAAAAAGTTGAAAAATGTTCAAACATATGCAAAAGATCTCAAAGTTTAAAAAATTTTGAATATATTAAAAAAAAGTAGTGCTGAATAATTCGGAAAATTTTGAAAAAGTGGAAAATTTCGGAAGGGTCGAAAAAATGTTGAAACAAATTGAACAGTCGAAAAATATTGATTTCCAAATATATTAGAAAGTCGAATATGGAAAAAAAAGGTTGAAAAGTTAAGGTATATTGGATAAGTCAAAAAATGTTGAAAATCGGGATATATTGAAAAAAGTGTAAAATGTTATATAGCGTTTACTACCGTTTCTGTATAATCGTTCTAGGTTTCTTCTCATACCTGCCAATTGAGAAGTTCGCATATCAAAAAATTTGTATAGGGCATAGGAACCATACGCTGTACTAAATATTGCTTAGTTTTTACAAAAACTCAATACGCAAAAACTCATCATCTGCACAAAGCTTTCATTCAATATCCGAAGTATTTTTCGTTCCACTGGAATCATAGAAATATTTTGAAATAATCTTTTTTTAGAGTGACTTTACAACCAATGGTTTTATTTTTTTTTATCGTTGACTGCTGCTTCTGCATATCCAGTGTAGTTTTTTTTTACTCTGCAGTGTATGGTTCTAACTGTTATTGTTTCAGGCTACACACATGTTCACATTAATTCCTAACGAGCAGTTATTTCAACCCAGTAAACATTTTTAAGCGCGAAAGAGTCACATTTATATTGACCAAGCGATAGTTCGTTCGTACGTGAGCTCATATTCTATTGTCAAGCGATATTGTCTTGTTTGGGAGAAAAAGTCTGTAGTTAGTGACTCGTCATATAACACACATATAACAATCAGAAAGCATTTGAAGCGATTTTTATATAAGAGTAAAAATATTTTTTAGCCTCATTTTTTTTCTACACGCTACTTGCACTAATATTGATAATTATAGTTTGTGACTTTTCATCACTAATAAAAGGAAACGATTACACAAAACTATGCTTTACATATAGCATAAGACTAAAAAACTAATTCTGGCAACTTTTACCCAGTTATTCACGTGGAAGAATTTATAATCTTCCATATGCTTGCTGGGAAGTTTATAAAATTAGATTATCCATGCATGAGCGTTTGCATGTGCTTTTGTATGTGTGTATCGAGTTTGGTTTTAAATATTGCTTTTGTATATTTATTTTTTGACCAAAGTGCGCCCAAGCACGATGAGTTGCCCGAAAAGCATACTTTATTTCCCGAAACTGTTAGTTGTAAAGTTTTGAATTTATATTTTAGTTCTCAAGTTTTTGTTATCTAATTTTTTGTTAAACACACACACTTTGATGGTGTATGTGCATACAACAATAAGCATACATATACATAAATGCATTACATGCATGCAGTTTTACTTTAATGTGTTTTTTCCTTTGTTTTAGTCAAAAATATTTGACTATATACATATATATATATATACTGTCTTCATATGTATACATGTATAGCATACAAGTAAAGTGAACAAAAGTTTTAATTTAATTGTGGCTCCAATTTAAGTTAACGTTTATACGTGTATTATTGTGTTAGTTAACCACTACGCTTGTTGAAAGAACGATTTTGCATAGGACTTATTGTATAGATATTTTTTTTGTGCATTTTGATAATTTTTTTCTCCTGTTGGGTATGTGATTTTTGCGCTTATTTGTATTTGTATTTGTATTTGAGGTTTATTTTATTATTGTCTGATTGAAAGCAAAATAAACATTATAGATGCGTTGAATATATTCAAAATTTATTTGCAAAAATTTTGACTTGTTGCTTTATCTTCTTACTATTAAATTCTTAAAAATTTTTCAAAAAAATTCAAATTAAAAATTAACTTGTAAATACTTAGATATTTTGGTTGAATTTAGTCTTATAAACTCAAACGTCGAAATTTCATACATACTATGTACTTGACTTGTTTAAAATAAGCTTTCGTCCTAGATTTCTTCGCGAATGCTTTAAGTTCGAAAATTTGAGTCTTAAGCCACATCCATTTAGTTGTATTACCTAGTTCATATAAAAGTGTAATAAAAGAACGTGGCAGAAATGGTAAGAAAAAGTTTCAAATTAGAAAAAATTCTACTCTCGAAAAATGAAAATTTTGCAGCTCTTGCATCAACATCAGAAGTTTTTTTTTTTTGGATTGAGGACGTACTTGAAAAGAAGTAGGTTTTCGAGTTTAAAGCCTTTCCAAAGGTTTCTGGAACATGCGGTAATTTTCATCATGTCTAATATATGAGGCGCCCAGTTGCAAAACCAACCAAGTCAAAAAAAAAAAAAAAATCAAAATTTAGACCATGCTTTATCTGTCTACTATAGTTTTAGATTAAAAAAAAATTTTTTTGATAGAAATATTACATTTTTTAAATATATTTTGACGCATGGATTTCAAAACCGACCAAGTCCATGAACTAGATTTTGTTCAATTGAGGTGAAATTTTGTCACAATTGTAATTCATTCGAAAATAAGTTGCAAACCTACTTATATACAGTGTGTTTTCGGTAATCTCAAAGCCTCGATACACGCAATACCGCAATTACTGCAACAGTCTAATTTTCTAAAAAAATTACACTGAAACCTAGATAAGCGCAACTTTTCAAAAAAAAAAAAAAACTTTTATAGTCGGAACTTTCGCTACTTTATATACAATGTGCGTATTTCTTGTGTTTCCCCGAATTCGCATAGCTTCTTTTCCATATTGCGTCAGCTATAATGCCGTTCCTGGATTTGCTTTTTTGTTTTTTTTATGAGCAATTGTACCCACATAAGAAATCAAATCCAACGAATTGAAATCAAAACTGGCCAAAATTGTTTTTTTTAAAAGTCAGGCAAATGAAACACGAAAAATCTGATCTGACGTGCTTTGAGTAAGAAATTTTATAAGCTTTTATGTGGAAAATACTTTTTAATTTTTCAATAAACATATGTGAAGATAAACGTTTTTCGTTGTTTTTCCAAAAAGTATGCAAAATGGACTTGGCCGGTTTTGCAACTGGGCGCCTCATATGTATGTGGGGCAAAACAGGAAAAAACACCAAAGTGGACAGAACTACTAAAGACAACACTTTTGCATGGACAAAAGGACATACGCAACACTGACTGGACTAATCCCTAGAAATTTCTAGATTTTGAATAAACGCTTATACTTGACGAGACGCTCAATACAGAAAACCGAAAGTTGACGAATTGCAGTTGAAGCGTACGGACACATAAGCCACAATATTAAATAAGTTGTGCAAAATACAATAAAATAAATAAAACCTGTAAAAGAAAAACTTATAAATAAAATAAACTGAAACGAAATAATATGTTTCTTTTAAAAAACCAGAGTAAGAACCACATATATGTACTTTCTAAACATTGAGTTACATATCAATACCACCTAAATTACAGTTGCTTAGAATGTAGGATTTTTTAATAAAATGATAAATTTTCCACTTACCTATGACCCGTTCGTAAGGCATTTATTATTGCGCAGGTTGATCGAACAACATTCCCAAAATTACTTTTGGTGTTGAAAATATCTGAAATAAATAAGTAAAAAAATTAAACATAAATACTCTATCACATCGAGTTTTTGAAATAATTTATACGTGAGTACTACTTTTATAAACCACTGCACTCTGTATAGTACTTTTTTTTTTATCAAAATAAATCAAATTCAATTGATTTGAGCAAATATTAAGAAATTTTCATATGGGTAAAATCTTCATAAAATAAATAATAAATACTTTTGTGTGAACAATCTTAAGAGTTTTTTTTTAATTTGAGTTTCATGAACAAACAAAATTATTTTAATTTTCTCATTCAAAGTCACATACTTCAACCTCTTTGGACATGTATTAACATTGAGTTATGGAGCTCATATTCGCAATTTTTTTGATTTTTTCGCAAAATCTCTAAGTAGCACTTACTTCCTAATAAAACAAAAAGTTATTTAAGAAACACTGCAATATATGTTATATGCAAGAAATAAAATCTTAAATTGTGACAGGTAACACTAATTCTTTAAATATTCAACTAATTACTCATTAGTTAATAATTTCCAAGTTAATTCACAAAGGAACTATCTAAGTAAGCAGACTTTTCCTTACTAAATTTTTCAGCCTAAAATTCATTGCGGTATTAAATTATTTAAGTGACTTTAATATCAAATAATCTCTGTGACAATTTGTCTCTATATGACTAATTAAAGTTTCAGTTATCAAAGGTAGTACACTCCGTTTGTCACAGGTGTTAAAGTGTACATGGATATAATGACTTAAAAGTTTTTTCATAGTCCATCAGCACTTCTTTGATGTTAATTAAAATTTTATAATGTTTTAATTATTTATTTATGTTACAAGAAATAATAATTCTTGTGTAGTTTACACGAGCAGGTGGGGATCATTACAGCCATTTAAATGAACTTGATAACTTTGAATTTATGATTAAAGTCTTAAGTGCGTCTGCTTTTTGTCGTCCATTCACTAAATTTATTATGTTAATAGAGAAACAAAATTGTTATCTTATTTTTGAATTTACTATAGCACATTTTCATTTAACTTAAGGTGACTGTTTCACCTTTCTTTTGTGTTTGTTCGGATTTTATGTGACGCATTTAGAATTTTATGTGCTCTGTTGAACTTTGAACTTAATGGGTAGGTAAAACTTTATGTGGGTCTTTTCTTGAGTGCGTTTTAATTTAACACTTGTGTGGTGAAAGCACCAATAGATATGTTAATGATTTAAGTACAAAAGTTAAAGATAAGTAACTACTGCGTAATTTATGAGATTAAGAAATGGTTGGAAAATTTTATTTCTATGAATATTTCAATTTAAGCACATAATTCTTACAATCAACATAATACAAAAATTGTACCATCACACTACATTTGCGCTGATAAAAACAAAATCCAATGACAACAACAAAAAAATCAGCCTATCAACAACAACAACAATAACGCTGAAATGTGTGCATAAACTCAACTCAACTTCAGCGAACAAAACAAAAAACTTCGTTGTAAATCCTTACCATGGGTTTTATGTTGTTCCTCTTGCCATGTTGTTGCTATTTGCTGTCACTGTTTGTGTGTGCTGCACAGCTACGACTTTTGGCTTGAATGCCGGATTAAATTTGGCGCTGGTTATCTGCAAAAAAATGTTGACAGCTCAACCGTTGCGCTTTCATCATTTTAGTCTACGCCGTTGTAGTTCCTCGTCATTTTTAATTTAGCAGCCGCCATTGTCGTCGTTTTGCTGTCTAAATGTCTGTCTAAGTTTAGCGTTAGTGTTAACTAAGCGAGAAAAAATTATAAAAATAGCAGTATGCGCAATAAAGCATTAATGCAAAGCAAAAAAAGGATATTTTGAAAAAACAATACGGTAAAAAAATGAAAAATTCAAAGGTAAAAATGAAACAACTGCAAAAATTAACAATAAAACAACTCATAGTTTAGTTTTTTGTATTTTTAGCATGCTCCGTTGGCGTAGCACAATAATAACAAAAACAGGTAAAATTATAGTTCAGATATGAGCTTTTTCAATGGGAGTATTCGCTGTGCATATCAGCTATTTTGATATTTCGTGGTTTCAAAAAATTGGTCAAAATATTTAGAAAAATATTCTTGAGGTAGATTTTTTCATAACGTGAAAACTTTTTTTAAACGTCAATAAAATAAAAAAATTACATTTCAAAAGCTTTGTGCTTATAATTTAAGGTAAGTAATTAAAGACACAATTTCTAAGCTCCTCAAAAAACTAATAATTTTTTGGAAAAACTAAGCCCATATCCATGAAGTATACAAAAAATCTTACAAAAAATGCTTAATTTTTGCTCAAGAAAAGGGGTAGCTCCACTAAATGTTTTTCTAAATACAACTGCAAAAAGAAGAAAAATATAAACAGCAGGAAAAAAAACATAACCACAAAAACAACAGTGCAAAAACAACCATAACATACAATGCCACCACAAAAGTATGCAACAAAATATTTGTTTGCTATTTGGTGCACCAGGTGTCAAGCGCTAGCAGCTGAAGGGGCAGGCGTATATAGTCAGGATAAAAGATTTTTCGTGCAACAGAGAGACACACACACACACACACACATACAATACTAATGTGCAAATGCAATAGCAATATAAATTCACTTCAAAACAATTTTCACTACTGTGGCAGTTAAGTAAGAAAGCAGCAAAGTCAAAGACAATACAAATGCAAATATAAAGCCATACAGACACAGACACAGAGACAACAACTAAAACTCAGAAAGTCATGCTATGTTTTTCATAAAATTTTATTATTCTTACAAATATTTAAATTTATTTTATGATGATTTTATAAAATTTTGATGAAGTCTAAATTGAAAAGGTTGCTGGTAGTGCGGAGAAAGCGTAAAGCCATAGGTAGCAATTCCACAATTTTGTATAAAGAGGGTGAACTTTGGGTAGCGCAGAAGTTTTCATTTGTTTTAAATAAAGAGGACAATATTCTAAGAAAACTAAATTAATTGTAAATATCCTAAGCCACAATCATTATAAATTTTTTATGTCCTTAAGTAATTTACACAAAAATCTAAATATCAAGGCCAAACATAAAATAAAAACTAAATGTAGATTGACGTTTAAATTGGAATAACAATAAATACTAATAAGTTGAAACATAGAAAATGAAATAAAAAAAAAGAAAAGGATTAACTTAACTTTTGGCAGTGTGTGGTATAACCGCAACGATTTTAGCAAAAAACCGCAGACATACAAACTTTGCTAATGGACGAACATGTTAGTGAATATATGTGTATGTATATGATAAGGACACAAGCATATTTGAGTGAACTTACACATACACGCAAACATTTGCTAATAGCTTCAGCTGAACGCCATAAAAATAGAACGAATATCCAAACATAGACACCAATAAACACCACTAAACTTTAATGTCATTTAAACTTTGACGACCCTTTTGATAAATTAAAGCTTAAAAGCTTAAATTGACATTAGTAGCATTAGAAAGTAGCAGCAGCAGTTAAAGCAAAAACAATTTTAAAAAGTGTGTAAAACATTAGATTAATAGAAAAAAGTGTTAAATAAATCTAGGAAATCACATGTAATCCAATCAATAAATATGGCAGCTTTAAAAATATACCATTAGAAAAATAGAAAAAAAAATTAAAGTAATATTGTTGTTCTTTTTATTATTTGCATTACATTTTTGTGTAAAAATATTTTAAGTTTTTGACAATCTAAAAATTTATAAAATTTTACAAATTGAAATTTTAATAAATCATTTTATATAATGCTTGATTTTCGGCAAAGTAAATTCAAAAATGATACCCATAAACTTTGAAAATATAAAAATAACTATGAAAAATTATATAAAATTAATGCAAATTTCAATAAACAACTCAAGGATTCACTGATATTCGTTCAAAAAAACAAATGAATCACAAAACAAAACTTTCCACTCAATTTTCTGCACAAAAATAGTTTGTGTACACAAAATTTTCATAGCATACTTTAGTGCGCTACAAATAGAATTTATTTTCTAACGCTTTTAACTTAAAGCTGCGCGGCAGTCATGCCTCTCAAATTTTGCTCGGTATTTAAAACTAATTAAAATTTCATTATCAATTTAATCCAATCGTGTACGACAACGACAACGACGATGACGACGAGCGTCGCAAGCCGGCGATTATAGAAATTTGCTACAGCTGCCAAAAATGCTTGAAAAATTTTGTTAATCTTAGAACAAATTAGCGTAGCAGGGAGGGGTACGCACATAAATGCCAACCACAGTATAGCAGAAAACACGCAGCTTTGCGGGGGAAGAAAATCTTTTTACGAAAATTTTATACAACAATTTTACAGTGAAATTAAGAGGTGCGCACAAAACATTTAAGTAGCTAAATAAATTCTGTTAATTAATATGAATCTTCTTTTAAATGAAAGTGATGCTTAAAATTAAAGCGTCATATTAATGTGTTATTTTAAAACAAAATCTTTTTAATTTTGCATAAAATAATTTGTGACACTTTTAAGACTAGTAAAATTATTCATATACCGAACATAGCGTTATTCTGTCTATTAAGCTTCATAAAGAGGCAAAACTTCAGTGATATTTTGCCATTAAATATCCATCAAATAAAAGAATAAAGTCTGCAAAAAGTAGGTGAACTATCAGTAATCGTTGCCTTGCGTTATAGCAATGTAGATGAGCACATAAAAATTAAGTGACAAATAGCAGCCCGTATACGCCCTTGTAATCCTTAATTTCTAAATGTCAAGGACTTACTATCTTAAATCTAAAAAGATTTGCAATTTTCAGCATAAAAAAATTCCTAAATGTAGAAATGAATATATAAATTAATTTGTGCTAAATTTATAAAGTTTTGAGAAAAATTTGATGACATTAATGTCCTTCACATATTTGCCAACATGAGATATTCCAATTAGTTCTGATTGAAGACGTAAAAGGAAAATAAACGTGTTTACCCATTCTTTCTTTTCAGTTTCAGTTTTCTTTTTGTCATCTATTCCACTTAATCGTTGATAAAGTTTTTTTTTTTTTTTTTTGAAGCAAATGTAAATTTTTTTTACAACTTAAATGAATGTATTTCCATTTAAAAATGTCTGCTTTACACAAAAAATCTATGATTAAAACGTTGGAAATAATTTTAACCCTAGAAAGATAATTTGCGTCAAATTTACGCATGGATATTCAAAATATTGCTCACTCTCCCTATGTAGTGCGAACATGTCGCTGTGCATTAAAGACATCTCAGTCGTTAATTAATAAATTTAAATCTTTAAATTGTTTTATTTATTGTTTCACCTTTGTGTAGAAAAATAATGTCGATAGCTTTGCTCAAAGTTTTAAGTATATATACCAAATAAATAGTTATGCGTCAATTTTACGTATGATTATCTTTTACGTATGTCACAGTATGATTATCTTTCTAGGGTTAAACTGGAAAATCTACAAATTCTCTAAAAAAAAAGAAAAACATGGAAATGTCTGTGATTTCCTATAATTTCAAAAATTACTTTGTGAATTTTCGTAGGCAGCAGTCATCAGTCACATGAGATTTTAACAATGAATATTATGAATGCTTTTACGAGCAATAAACATCAATTGAATTTCAATGAAAGCAAGATTAGTTTGAAACGTTCATTTTAACATGAAATACATTCATTTAAATATTATAAAAATAAATATTTGATTTTCGAAATTTAAGCTTAAAAAAAAATATATAAAATAAATAAGCGGAATATATGAAAAAAAAGAAGCAAAATTTAGTTTGAAAACGCACAAAAAGAAGAGAGTCTCCTTTCATGCCTGCTATCAGACCTAATTGGAATTTCTTATATGTGCTACCAAGAGTTGAATTTTGTATGATAGCAAATTATACAAAATATTTTTCTGTTAAAAATTTCTAAAAGTTATGAATTTCATGGAAAGAGCATTTTTAATGGAAAGGAAAATGCAAAAAAACATTTGGTAATATGCAATGCAACATGCAATTCAAACATATTTCAGCAATAGCATACAAAAAATTCAATTTTTAAATAGTACCTGGTTGGAACTTAATTTATTGGCTACAAAATTAATATTTTTTGTATATATAATAGGTAATTTAAGATCAGCATTTAGTTTTTTTCAAAGTTTTTCTTTTTCGAAAAAACTTTTATGTCAAATTTAAGACTTGGAATAGTTACAAGCAAGCTGTAAGATGTTAAAAAAAACATTAAAAATTTGCGCACTTAAATAAATTTTAATTATTTAAAACTTGAACTAAAATTTCATAAAAGGCATTGGCTAAAAAATTAAATAACCAAAGTCTATAGAAGAATACAGATTGCTTTGAGAGAGTAAGGAAATGTATTGGAGTTCTGCCCTATGCTGTAATATGCTGTATTAGAGCAACGTACTATTAAACATCAAAAGATAAACAAATATGGCAACTTTTATATCATTTCATCATGGATAAGTTCAAACTGCGACAACGCAAGCAAATTGTGAAAATTTACTAAATTCTTAACTATAAATTCACTTAAAAAGCAAATGAAATCTATTGAAATTATGAAATCTTTAAGCTCCCAAGCCAAGATCGCGTGACTTAACGCCTCTGAACTATTTTTTTTTGTTTGTGTTTACAAGTCAGTAACAAATAAAGCTATAACAATACTAAAAATTGCTTGAAAAGGTACTTGAAAATGAGACTATAATGACTGCACTATGTTAGCGCTATTATCTACCCAATTTTTTTTTTCCTCACAGAAAAATAAATATGTTTCCTTTAAATAAATATGTTTGAATGATAGATTTTTAAAATATTTTTATTTATTTATTTATTTAATATTGCTGTGTCTATGAACAAATTATTCTTACAGAATTATAAGAAAAGAGAAGAAATAGTTCTAGAAACAATTCTTAAAAATAAAATTAACATTATTCATATACAGAATTCAGAAAATTCAAAAAAGAGCTTTTCGAAGCGAAAAAATCAATATTGAAACATTTGAATTGGAGATATTATTAAGTTCTATTAAAGCTCTAATAGTTAATAGTAGCATTTAGGGCATAGTTCGTTCTTACGAACCCAACAAAAAATGTATCGATATGCTGAAGAACTATGACCGGAACATTGAATGGAATCCTTTCTAGAAGAGAAAGACAGTCAACTACACCTCGGATGACATCAAAAACAAAGGCTAATGACAGTATAGCCCTCCTGTTTTCTAGTGTTTTTAGATTTATTAGGGTACACCTAGAACTATATGCGGTGACTGGGTCATGAAAACGCAGAGGTTGAAGAGCATGCCGAATAAAAAATTTCTGTATGCATACATTCATAACGATTAATATGACACGCATTATAAGGTCTCCATATTCCAGCTTAGAACGGACAAAAGAAGTATAAAGGATTTTACGTGAGAATGGATCAGAGAACTCACTACTGTTACGTCTTACAAAAACTAGCATGGCATGTGACTTCAATTTCGTATAGTTAATTTATTTATTTATTTATTTATATATATAAAGCAAACATCAGTACAGTAAGAACTTAATTCTTTTAGCGTACATTACAAATTATGGTCAAAATTTAAGTTAATGTGACTATAGAAGGTAAACTTGGTATTAAAATTACATCTAAGTCATTGATTTCTTTAAATGACTTCAGGTAAGAGTTTTGAGATATGGTAAGAAGTTTGATTGACAGTTTGACACTTCAAACATGTGATATGGAAGCATTTACTGATATTTAATGTTAGAAAATTGCTGCGACACAAAGAATTAACTTTGTCAAGTTCTGTCTGAGCATCCAGTGAGCTTTTTACCACTGAATAAACCTTGAGATCGTCGGCGTACAGCAGAAATTTAGCAAAAGAAAAACAGTACTAATGTCATTGACAATTAAGACAAACAGTAGAGGCATTAAAATACTACCCTGTGGTATTCCGGAAGATGCAAAAAAGGAATTAGAGTATAGATTATCCACGACTGTAACAGACCTGCGAATACTTAAGTATGATTTGATCCATTTCAGAAAAACAGAATGAAAACCAAAGGATTATAATTTTTTTATTAGGATTCCATGAGAAACCGTGTCGAAAACTTTGGATAGGTCAGCTCATATTGTATCGACCTGGAAGCCTTTTTCAAAGTCAGACATACAATTGTCGGAGCAAACCGCAAGATTAGAAACTAAGCTATTGATTAACTATCAATAAGTTTTGATTGATGATACTTTGCCGTTTATTGGAAGTTAAATTATTCCTTATTGGGCCAAACATAATATTTTTTTGAGTCAATTCAATAGATTTAGTTGGATTACATAAATATTTAATAACACTTTTTTAATTTGATTTCACTTCTCAATAATATTTTTAAATATCGATTTTTTGCTCATGAATTTTAAAAATAAATTGATTTATAAAAGAAAAACGTTTGCCCTGTGTTTATCTATCGAAAAAACTCAGTCACTTTCTATTAGCGAAACACTTGTAGACCAGAGTAATCGTTTTGAAATACAAATTTTATAATACCATCTAATAGATTACCAACACTGTCGTTTCAAAAATTTACTTTTTTTTCCTACCAGGTAAGAAAATGC
This sequence comes from Tricholauxania praeusta, assembly GCA_949775025.1. Taxonomy (NCBI): domain Eukaryota; kingdom Metazoa; phylum Arthropoda; class Insecta; order Diptera; family Lauxaniidae; genus Tricholauxania; species Tricholauxania praeusta. The sequence goes on from OX459029.1 coordinate 160,224,293, forward strand.
GTAAGTGCGTAATATAACTACAAACTGCAATTACTGCAAATGTTCTAATTTTAGTAACTACCTCAACACAAAAACTCACCTGCCATAAACTCACCTACGCTGTTGTAAAACAAAATTTTGTACAAAATTCACAAATTTGAGTTTTTTGTTTTTTTTTTTGATTTCTATATGAAAAGGTCAAATGATACCGGAAGCCATGAAACAGGAAGTCAAGTGTTGCATGCAGTAATTTTGTGTAGACATGTGAAGCATGAAAGCATCATATGACATATGAAGGATGTGTATGTATGTATGTACTACATAGGTTGTTAAGGATTTTTGGTATTTGCACACGTTGTTGTTGTTGCTGCGAAATTTTGTAATTTTTGTGTTGTTGCCTTTTGCTTTTTAATTTAAATATGATTTCACTTTAAACTGAATTTTCAGTTTCATTTTAAATTGTTGTTGTTGTTGTTACTGGTTATGGTGGTTTAACATTTCCTATAAAATGTCAATGTGACATGTGTGTACCTGTTACTTGTAGCCCAGTTGAAAGTTGTCGGCGCATGTCATATAAGGTTTGGAGTTATTGCTGCCGCTCTAAGGCACGAAATTAATGGAATGAAATTTCATAAAAATTCAGTTGAAGTATACCGACCTCATGCTTTTCTGCATTACATGGTAAGGCATTAAAGCAATGGGGCTTAAGTGAAGTTCATTTATATAGAAACTTCCATTAGTATGCTATATTTTAGGTCCATATTGCGACTAAAGACTTAGCAAACATGCTGAAAAGTGCATTGAATGGAATTTAAAGGGGATGGTCTATAGTTCGTGAGGTCACAAGTAACAATAAAAATTTTTTTTTTATTTTAAATTTGGAAGGTTTTCTTATTTCAACATCTTTTAAGTTAACCATTTTTAATGTTTTTCAAAATTTTCTATATAAATCTCAGCCTTTCCCATTTACTAAGTTACAGGTGTTATTGAAAATAACGCGCCTAGTAATTGTTAAAAAGTTGCATTAAATAATTTTTTTTTTCAGAATGAAATTAAAACAAAAATTGATAGTAACCTTCACTAAATGCTTACCACCTCCCTTACAATGTAAGCTTATAAGTATGCAAGTGAAATGAAAGTAATGAAATTAAATAAAATGAAATTGTTAAACCACACACCATTTACTTTTTCGCGCCTATTTCATAACGACCACTTTCTATATTTGACTAAAAGGTTAGATATTAAATATTAGACCTTTCTAAATCAACTCATCCTCAAGGTAGCAACTGGGAACGTTTGTATTGTATGCAGTTGGTAGGTGTGCAAATTTGCGTAGGTTGCATCCATATGAAATATTTAGCATAACGAATTGCCAGTTTGCATTAGTGTGAGTATATTAAGCTGGATCATAGTATATGCAAATTTTATAATATTTTTGATTTTAGAAAATAAAGATCAAACGAGTTTTGGGGAGCAAAGTTTTATCAATTTTTTTTTGATATTTTGGAGCTCCAACAAACCACATCAATTGATAACACAGGACTACAAAAAAAAAGGTCTTGTAGTTGGAAGATTAGGTATCATATGGTATGTATTTTGGCGTCCTAAGCACGAATCTGAGATCAGAATTTTTCCATCACCCTCAAATTTTGACATTACCTTAAAATTACACTTTAAAATACGTTAAAAAGAAAGTCCCCCCCAAAAAAAAAAAGAATCAAAATTCAGAAAGTAGAGCTTTTTTATATTACGTATCTAGGTGTGCCAAAATAATATCTTACTGGGTGCTGGGGGAAAAGTGGGTATCTAAAACTCATTTTTATTGTAAGATATTATTTTGGCACACCCAGATACGTAATATTAGTAAGGTCTACTTTCTGGATTTTGATTCTTTTTTTTTTTTTTTTTTGGGGACTTTCTTTTTAACGTATTTTAAAGTGTAATTTTAAGGTAATGTCAAAATCTGAGGGTGATGGAAAAATTCTGACCTCGGATTCGTGTTTAGGACGCCAAAATACAATCCGTATGATACCTCATCTTCCAACTACAAGACCTTTTTTTTGTGGTCCTGTGTAATTGATATTAAAATTGATATTTTAAAGTTCGTTGCAGAGTATTATTTATAATATAGACCAAGCATCCAAACATCGCAAATCATCTCCAGTCATTTAGATTCCTTATTCTGTTATCTATTTCCATACAGATTTTTTATAGTACTTACTTTGCCGCCATATATTCTAGTGGCAGCTGTGATCGTTTCCGACCAGTCAGTTTGATGTTTTGTTATCCTCAACGCCAGAATTGAAAGGCATACATATAGCTGAGCATGATGCTTGGACATTCATTTTCGCTAGATTTGCGACATATATAATTATATTAGAGAAATAGTGGTACCTGCGGCTCCACACCCGCACCATAACATCTCATTCTCTCTTTAAAAGTAAAAAAAAAAAAATAAAAGAAAAGAAAGATTTCTCTTTGAACTTCGTAGCCAAAAACAAAGGGTAACAAATGAGTAGAAATATGAAACAACAATAACAAACCAGAATTCAAGAAGCAGCTTAAGCATCAGCAACGAAAACTCAAACGATAACTTTTGTGAGGTTTTGCAAAATTTTAATCAAAAAAAAAAGTATGCGATAACCTTCTTTAACACAAATATATTATTTTAAAAAATAAATTATTAAATTCTGTTCAGTATATTTTGCGCCAAAGCGTTACAAACCATTTTCATAAAAGCAATTTTATGTAAATAGTATGGATGAGCAAATCATAACAGCAATAAAATGAGTAGCCTATTCAATAGCATATAACTCTGTCTGAAATACACTGATTTGACTGAGTACATTAGATCATCCGTTCAGAGTCAGCTTGTTTGAGTATATAATCCGCGTCGTAAAATAAAACCATTGGCTTAATATCAACACTCCATGCAATTCATTTATTTACATTCATACGAAATATTTTTTTCATCACCATTTGCAAATAGCTTAGTTTGGTATATGCCTGCTATAGCCAATCAGAAACACCGTCGCTAACGCAGAATGTGAGATTTTGAGAAAGAAATCAGCAACTAATGTGAACGCTATTTTGCACATTACACATTAAGGACTTCACTTCATCTTTGACTGCAATAATCGAATAACTCGCGCATTAGTAACATTGCACGATTTTAATGCTAAAATTAAGTTACAGTGCTATTATTATTTTACTGAGCTTACTGTTTGGTAAGAAATCATTGAAAGTTAAAAAAGAATTGCACTAAACTGTGTGTAGTACAAAAAAAAGCAGGCTAGTTATACTAGTTTCATCCGTTGCCGATTGGAATCATCAGTGACCATTAAGCCGATTAGTAGGAAATTCTGTAACTGTTATGTTTCTCTTTTTGCATAGGTTTGTAAAGAACCTTAGCAAAAAATGTAACCAGAGGTATGTAAAAGTTTTCGATTAAATGTCATCACTGCATCCACCCTAGTGCTTATTTGTATGCTGTAAGGACTTATCTGTTGGCTTGGAAATTGGTTCATTTTATTGTGTAAAAATGTATCAGACATTCAATATGCTGAAAGGAGTAGCTAACAGCATTGCAAAATTTCCAAAAAAAAAGATATGACTTTAATTAATAAATGCAGATAACATAGACAGAGCAGATTTTTCAATTAAAAGCTGGGCGCATGAATGAAGTAAAATCAAGTGGACTAAACTGCAATAAGTACATACATAAATATGCTCGTCAGAAATATGCTATTTGTATGTGATAAATTATTTCAATCTGAAGAATGGAAAATTCGTTAAACTTAAAAAATTTCAAAAGAAGTGGAATTTTATGATAAATTCTGTATTCTGTAAGAAACTATCGTACGAATTTTGCTCAAAAATTAGTATTGAATTTATGGTACAATTTTTCACACATTTTTCCAATGCTTATCTTTCATCTCATTCCGCATTAAGCATTAACACATACTAAGAAATAATCTTCTTTTGTATTTTTTTTATGCCATAAGCCTCAAGAAATACTCTGGCAAATATAGGTTACTATTTAATGATGCTAAGACCTATTTTTGCATTGCAATGAATGGTTGCTTTGTTTTGTGTATTAAAAAAGAAAAAAAAATCCAATATACCTTACAAAAGCTGCTTTCTCGAAATGAAGACAAGTCTCTGTTACTCGTCATCAACATAAAAATCATTCAAAAATCAATCCAATTCTATCCCATTCAATTCTATTCATTCCAATCCAATAATCTTTCAATACTTTTTACGAGTTTCAAAACATCATTCAATTGCTGTTTTCCCTCTTGCTAATGTCAAACATTAAAGGTTTATATTTAATGCTTCCCAATGGCTTAACGATAGCACCTACTTAAGTATGGCAAACGAAAATAGAACAAAAACTTATTTATGTGATGTAAGGAAGGAACTAAGAACGAACAGTTGTGGAACGTAAGGGCTAACACCTAAAGTGTAACCAGTTTTATTTACAAAATCCTTTTGCTTTTGTGCAACACCTTTACAGACACACACATACATATGTGTGTGCGCAAACATATACACTCTGACTTATGTACATATATATACAACGCGCATAGCGACAATAAAAACGGATCACGTGCAAATCCTAGCGAGACTCATCAGTTTATTTAAGAAATTTCCACTGTAATTCTCTACAGTGCTAAAGGGTGTTGCAAGAAGGCGATAGCAATGGCAGTGGGTGTGGTGCGCTACTAAGAGAGATGAGTATAATTTCTACAAAATAAGTCCATGTGACAGTTAAACAGTCATAGTCATAGCAGTATATGGGAGGCATGGAAGCAAAGTTTATTTGCTTTTTGTGCGGTTAAGTGGGATAGCAGGTTATGGGAACTTCTGCTGTTCCAGAAGTTCTACTAAAATAAAAGATGAAAATTATGTCGCTTGGCTTTCGCCAGCAGCTGCAGTAACTACACTGCAGTACACGGAAAGAAAATATTATAACAATTAGTATTTTTAAAAATTTTTATACAACTAATTTTGAAGCAAAAAAAAAAAGGAAAATCTGAGTCCTTTGAATGCTAAAATACTAAGTGTAGATCTGGAAGGACCCCGGGTACACTATTTTTGTAGTTGTGATCAAAAGAGCTGGTATTTCAGCCGTTGGGCTGGCAGTCTTCTCACAGGATATGAGAATGGATGTTCCACAAAGTATAGGTGAAGAAACATTTGCGTAGAAGACTGTTAAGAAAAGAAGAAAAATCAAAGCATAAATCTGAAAATAAAATTTCAAAATTTTCTCTCAGTGTAAATTTGAATAATCACACACAACCGGTAGGTAGGCTTTAAATAATTTACGGCTTAGATCTGTGGCAACAGCAACAATGACAATAAAAGCAAGAAAGTAAGCAAATGAAGGATGCGAGCAACAACAGTAATGGCAGCAATGATAACTGCAAAGCATTGCATTTATCTTTCGCAAATGCCTATGTCGTTGTGTTTCTACCTTCAAGTGTGAAGGTGTGTGTGTGTGTGTGCGTGTGTTTCTTCCTTCTATTTATCTTTTTGTTTTGTGCTTTGACATGCGGTACTCGACGCAACAAAGGAGAACTTTCTCCCTTGTCACGAGTTATGCGAGTATTTGTTTAATGATGTTGTTGTTGCTATCTTGTTCTGCCAACAACAACAACTTAGTTTGCTTTGGCGTAAGTCTTACAACAGCAACAATGAAATGTTGTCTATGTGTTCGTAAAGCATAAAGTTAATGTTATTGTTGTAATTTGCACTCATACTGAAGACATAATTGCATGTACTTAGTATGTGCAAAAGTTTGAGAAAAAAAAAAGAAATAGAAAAAGACAGTGAAAGTTTCGCACTCTTTCATTACGGTTACTTGATTTTTTCTTATGATTATGATTTTTAATAAATTTTGTTATTTTAATAAATACTTTTCTATTATTTAAGCTAAGCGCCGAAAAAAGTGACTTACTTTTGTCTGAAGGGTAAACTGTGAAGGGTAAACCAAGCTTTTTTTATTTCACCAATGTGAATCAAAATGAACTGCATTTCCGGAAGACTGCAATTACGATAACTATTCAGTTATTTTCGGAAGAAAATTGTTCGATAAGGGACAAGTGTTTGCTACCTAACCTTCTTAATGTGTAATGTAAACCAGGTCGATTCTTATGAAGAAAAAAAAAAGGCATCCAGACACCGACTCAAAATTCGATTTTTCCATATAATTTGAAACAAATCGAATTTTGGGACCGAATATTATCTAAAATAGATAAAAATTCAAAATTTTTTAACGTCAAATTTTGCGTTAGAACGCAATCTTCATTATTCAAGCGAATACAGCTATCAATTCTGTGAAGAAAAAAAGTTACGAGCAAAAAACCCGTTTTTTTTTTTGGCCAAATAGAATCTTCAGGAGAATAAAAAGCGCTCCATTGGATTTCTTGCAACGAAAAAAAATGACACAGATATCGTTTTTAAGGGCCCTTCTAACTTTTGAGACAGTGTCTGGCTGAATCTATTTTTCGACCCGGTCTAATGTACTGGGCTAGTAAATAATTTTTGGACTTACAGATGAAAAGCTATGAGTAGGGTTTTGAAATATATTTTATATTTCAATATAATCTCCCTTAACTTCGATTTACCTTTTCCAGCGCTGCTTTAATTTATGTATTCTATCCCTTAAGTCGTTTTCCGTAAGACTTTCTAAGTACCCCTCTATGACTGCAATGGCATCTTAATTTGATGAAAAACGCTTTCCACGCAAAAATCTGTTCAGGTGTAGCAATAAATGGAAGTCAGAGAGAGAGACAAATCTGGTGAGTATGGTGGATGCTCCAACAATTCGTACTCCAATTCGGTCAAATTAGAATCGGCTAAGCTACATTTGTGAGCAGATGCATTGTCGTAATGTTAAAAGGATTTTTTCTGCTGAAACAGGTCTTTCTTCGCCAATTTTAATATCTAGCTGACGTAAAATGTTGCAATAATATTCTGCTGTTATTTTTCTACCAGCTAAGAGATAATCAGTCAATAAAACTCCTTTGACATCCCAAAAAAATTGATGCCTGCCTGATGACTAAAATTGAAAATGAAATAAAAAAAAATAATTAAAATACAAAGAGCCACAACGTTTGACTCAACTCAGCCAAAGACATAATTTCTGCACGTCGCTTAATTTTTTGGGTATAAAATAAAAATTATATATAGCATACTTTTTGGCGTTTCTGCAAAAATATTAATTTATGTTTTTAACTACATTACATTTGTGCCACACGGCGTAAAGCATAAAGTAATGCAATTAATTTATTTCCATGTTACATTAGTTTACTTTTACTTCATTTTGTGCCAATGTTTTTGTGCTTTGCCGCAGAAAAAGGAGTGGTAACAATGCTGTTTATTAAGAAAAATATGTCCTAGTATGCTTACTGGTCCAACTGGGTAGTTAATATTAGTAAAACAGATCACTTAAGTGAAGTACTGAGAAAATAAATAAAATTCTGATAAAAATCTTACTACACTTTAGTTCTCAGTACTGCAAAAGGTAATTAAAGCATTAACGCACTAATATTTTGGTGATGCAGTACCTTTTCTTTTTGTTGGGATGAGTACTGTGTGTCTAGGTGATACACACATTGCAATGTGCGTGCAACATTTTTGGGAGGAAGCTATTGTCACTGTTACTGTGAGCTGTTTCTATCTAAATTATGTAATTTCCGTTGTAATTTACTTGCACCCAATTATTAATAATGGTGCTAATGCGGCCGTAGCAATGTTGCCATGTAATTTGCATGTGAATAGTAACAGGTTCAGAATCTTATAAATAAAGGAGTTTAAGTATTCTGCTTTTAAAATTAATTTATTTTTTAAGGGAATTTTGTTACTTTAAACTGCAAAGTTTTTGTTTCGTTTTATTGTAGGTCACCAATACAATTGAAATTTTTTATATAATGGCTTTAGTTAAAAAAATTGCATAAATTTCTAAGTAGAGAAGTGAAAATTACCGAGATCAAAGTACGAATTCAAATATGGTATAGTTTTTTTGACTATTTATTATTCATTTAAGTTAAGGAGATTTAGTTTGGGACGATTTTTACAATACAAAATCACTCAAAAAGGTAATTGCTTTCAGTTATTTCACTATTATTCAATTGGGTCTATCTATGTGTGTAAATAATAATATCCCTTAGTATGAAGTTCTCCTTTTTTTTGACTCATATTTATTTTGCTCAATTTCTATGCAACGTTACATTTAATATATATTTCTATTTAACAAATTGAGTTAGATTTCTTAATAACCATAGTATTTTCCATGATGAATTTTTAAATAAATATATATGAAGGACCCAGCATTGAGGTCAGCTTCTTAACTTTGTATTTCAAGTTTTTTAAAATTATTATTCCATGCAGCCATTAATGAAATTTAGAATTTTTCGAGAAGAACAGTATGTGAGCAAAATAGTCCCTTAAATTTGATGGCAAAGAGTATCGGGACTAACCTAACGTAGCTTAATGTGTTTAACACAAAATGTTTCTTTAAAATTACTTGTGGTATTAGTAACATTTAATTTTTATGCAACATATTGCACTAAAAACTTAAAGCAAAAAATTTATTTAAAAATGTGGCAACGATGGCAGTTAAAAAAAAGGCAAACTTCTCCTTTTTGTGGTTTTTCACACTTTCTGTAGCTACCCCCAACAGTTTAAAAAGCAAATGTCATGTTACAAAATTACTAAGGTTCCAGATGCTGCTACGTTGTTCATGTGTGAAAACCGCAATCAAAATACGTATTATGTAGAAAATTTCGACAAAAATAGTAGCGACATTAGCGCAGCAACACTTAAAATAAAAGCAACGTAATTTTGTGTTACCGCCGTTGCCGCTTTAGCAGCTACTGCAACATTGGCAACATTTGTTACAAATTTGCAATTTCCACATTAATTTCCGTTTGTGTTGCAAATGTTGCTGCTGCAAGTGCAAAAGTGTGCACACACACACACACACACTTACAAGTATATATATGTGCAAAGGTGTATGTGTTATGCCAAGTGCTCTTTAACCACTAGACGTAATTACAGCAGTAGCAGTAGCAGTAGCAACATTACCAGTAGCTGTAGCTGTGGCAGCAATCGAAGATGATGTAGTATTTGTCGTTTCCTAACATTGTCATCATCATTGACGTTGTTGTCGCAATTGTTTCTGTGTTGCCATAGTTGCGTTAATTAGCAAATCCTTATTGGCGATGCTGTTACTGCTGATTATTTTGCTGCAACTTTAACAGCAGCAGCAACATTATTAGTAGCACATGAATGGATTTTCCATTTCCGCTCACTAATCACAATCTTGATGGCGATGATGACGTTGAAACCATATGCAAAGTTGTTGGAAATGCTTATGTAACTCTGTGCAACAACATGTAGTGGTGCGCGGTTGTAGCACCTAAATGAAATTGCAAATGCAGCTACAATTAGTATAGCAAGCGGAATTTTGAAATTTGTTTCACACCAAAATTTTTTAGGCCAATTAAGACATAATTATTGCGTCAAGTGGACAGTTTTCTTACTTTGAATAGCATAATAGGCTTTAAGTTTATTACAGAAAAGTCGAAAAGGAGAAAGAACACGAAAAATAGTGAGGAATACGTTAGAAGAGTGTAAGCAAAAAAGTAATAAATTTAACCCAGCATAACATGACTCCACTTAAAATACCATAACCTGACGTAACTCTGAGCTGCCTTGACTTCATTTAACGCAATTGATCATACCTTACCCTATTACTTCACCCTGTTTACCCACACTGCATTTTGTTATACCATACTTTACACATCCTTGTCATATCTCACCATACCTAACCATACCTTACCTTACCTTACTATAACTTACCATACCTAACTATACCTTAACATACTTTGCATACCTTAGCATACCTTACCATATCTTACCATACCTTACCATACCTTACCATACCTTTTCATACCTTACCATACCTTAACTTACCTTACCTTACCATGCCTTACCTTACCATACCTTAATATACCCTACCATACCTTACCTTACCTTACCTTACCTTACCTTACATTACCTTACCTTACCTTACCTTACCTTACCTTATCATACCTTACCATACCATACCATACCTTACCTTACCTTACCTTACCTTACCTTACCATACCCTACCTTACCTTACCTTACCTTACCTTACCTTACCTTACTTTACCTTACCTTACCTTAATTTACATTACCTTACCTTACCATACCATACCTTACCTTACCATGCCTTATCTTACCTAACCATACCTTACCACATCTTGCCATACCTTACCATACCTTACCATACCTTTCCATACCTTACCATGCCTTATCATACCTTACCATACCTTACTTTCCTTACTAATCATAAATTTCATTACCCTACCTTACTTTAACTTATATTTAACACCTATTCCAAAGAAAATAACCCACAAAACTGTTTATTTTTTTTTCTTTAAGGTAATATTGGATTAATATATGCCTTATTTTCTTCTTTTAACCATTTGAGTATATTTTTTTTCTGTTATTGTCTTGGTTGATTTAACGTTCAGTCAATTGAATCAGGCCAACAGGCCATTTCTTGGTTGTTCCTTACAGCAATATACGCAAATCTACCTAAGTGTTTACATATTATAAGAGATGGCATTTTCTTCTTCACTTTCATGGGACCATTTAAAACATCTCTCATATTAATTCAATTAACTTATCATATCTCTTTACAACAACAAAACAATTTTGATTTACTTAGTAAAATATTATTGCCATAATTTGTAACATAACTTGAGGCGCATAATATACCATATACAAATATTGTGAGTAATTTTATGCCCAAGAAATTTTCTTATGAATTGCTAATGAAATTTGTAAACAAAATAAATTTTATTGTTTGTAAAATTAATAAATTAATTTGTATGAAATGAAAACAGACGTACACATGCCTGTGTTGATACCCCAATGAGAAATTTTCTCGAATACTTTTGTTGCGGTACCAGAGAAGCTAAAACTCGCTTTTAGTGGAAATATTTTAAGGAAAGCATATTCCTGGAAGCTTATTGAATGTTGTACGCTGTAAAATTTTGAGACATTTAGGCAACATATCAACAAAATGCTATGTGCTTTACATTAAATAAGACTTCAGTTTGGCTGCAAGATTGTTAGATTGATAGCTACATAATTGAGTTCCTTTGGAAGCAGTTGCCTTTATTTCCTATCTGTATGGTGCACGTGTATCACAATTACAAAAACATACGCCTACATATAAAAATTGAGCGTATGGGCAGACAGAGAGAATTTTAAATGAAAATGCTAATGCGTATGAAAAAATAATCTTGAATGTTGTCATTTGGTATATTTTGATGACGAACTCAAAACAAAAAGCAAAATTAGAATGGCAGGAAGAGAGAATAGCTTTTATGGTATGCTGACTCCAATACGACTATTAGAAAAGTAAAAGGTTTTCTTTCATATGTTTATAATTTAAGTTACAAAAAAAAATTGACAGACATATGAGTTTTTTTTACACAAATCCCTGTAAATATTCAAAAATACTTTGCTTAGTGTATCAAACTTCGACTGAGTAGTACTAAAATTATAAAGAAATAAATAGCTAGAGATGCATCTTAGTTAGTGACTTCATCCGCTTAGTTATCATATAAATTTTTAATCAAAATCATTTCCTTCATAAATATCTGCTGTCCAGTATATTAGATATTCAAAGACATTTCATATAATTTGTCCGACTGTGTTATCTACGCTGGTGCTTCTTTTTATTCATAAGCCATGATTTAATTTTGTTATTCTTTGTCAAATCACTACTGTTTACATAAAAGCAAAATATCGCTTTTACTCTCACATATCTGATGAAGTAACCGAACGCCACGCAGTGCCATATCTTACAATTTGGATTTTCGCATGAGTTCTACGATACTGCTGTCAATTTTTCAAGGATACGGATAAATATGTCGTATCTTAACGCACGCTTTCAGTATTGTCGTCTTTGTAATACTGGAAAATTTCACCCTGCTTGTTGTGTTTGACTTGGTATAGCTTAAAGATTCTTTCACTTTGTTTTCTTTTAGTGAGTTATATTTTCCACTTAAATAAAAGTTTATCTCATTGTAATTGTATTCGACAGAAGAGACAACAATGTTGACGAAGCCGGCGACGACGGTGATGACGATGCAGATGACGACGTCTGTTCATTTCACTAAAATGTTGTTAAAACTGCTATTATTTTTGTTTTTTTTTTTTAATGTAGAATACATTGTTTTTTTAACTTTATATCTGTGAAATTGTATCTGTATTTAAATCTGCACACTTTATATATTCAAAAATGTCTTAATACATACATATGAGTGCGTACGAAGTTGTATAAATTTTTTATACTTTTCATTTCATTTCATTCATTTAAGCAGAACTCAGCATTTTTTATGTTAAAATGTACAGTGGAAATGAAATAAAAGCGAAAATGGAAAAATTAAAAAGAAAATTAGCTCATGCATTTTTTCTTTTTGAAAGTAGGTTTGCCATACCTTACCATACGTTACCATACATTACCATACTTTACCATACTTAATCATACCTTGCCATTCCTCACCATACCTTCCCATACCTTACCTTACCTTACCTTACCTTACCTTACCTTACCTTACCTTACCTTACCATACCTTACCATACCTTAGTATACCTTACCATACCTTACCATACCTTACCATAACTTACCATACCTTACCATACCTTACCATACCTTACCTTCCCTACCATCCCTACCATACCTTACCATACATTACCATACCTTAACATACCTTATCATACCTTACCATCCCTACCATACCTTACCATGCCATACCTTACCATACCTTACCATACCTTACCATACCTTACCATACCTTACCATACCTTACCATACCTTACCATACCTTACCATACCTTACCATACCTTACCATACCTTACCATACCTTACCATACCTTACCATACCTTACCATACCTTACCTTACCTTACCTTACCTTACCATTCCCTACCTTACCTTACCATATTTTATCATACCTTACCATACCTTTCCATACCTTACCATATCGTACCATAGCTTACCACCCCTTACCACACATTACTATACCTAACCATACTTTTTTTGAAAGTATGATTGCCTTTTATCAAGAATTTTGAATATATTTATAGATTTATATTGAAATTGTCATGCCAACTTTAGTATTTAGGATGTATAAATTGATTTTTGATGTTATATTAAGCATATCGATATCGATTTATACGATATCCTTTGATGAGAACAATGTGCTATACAGAAATGTATAAAGAGAGTTGTTATGTGCTTAGCATTCTTTTCAAATACTCCAGCTTATGTTAGGCCAAGACTAATGTTGTTACAGCAAAATCGAGTATAACTTTTGTCAGTTCATTTTGTGTAGCCTAGTGTAGCGACTTTTGTGAAAGCTCTAAACCAATCTATTATTTATAACCAAATCAAGTTGATTTTGTCAGCAAAGTAAGCTAAATTACTCAATCTATTTTATTGAAAACAAAAAAAGTAAAATATTTTTTTTGCATAGCACATCTGCTCCACTGTAATCAATAATAATTTTATCTCTGTGTGTTTGCTTATCTTTCTTTGTTTTTCCATAAATAAATTTACATGTCAAATGATCGCGCTGATTTTTTCCAAAGCTTCCAAAGTATACATTTTTTGCGTAACCTTCCTGTTGGTTTTTTATGTTTTGCCACATGTACGACTGTGTGAATGTGAATGCGTGTACTTGTGTGCGAGTGAGTGCCAACATATGTAAGTGTGCGTGTATAGTTCACTGTTTACATGCTGAATTAGGGACATGTTATGGTTTGATATTTTTTGGCAAATGAATTTGTAAATGTGCGCCTCCTTAAGCGGCAGCGCCTTAATGTCAGTCTGAGGTTTCATGAGTTTCTCGTTTTTACAATTCGTTGAATTTTTCCATTTGCATTTTGATTTTTTTTTATTTCATACACTTGTGATTTCTTCCTTATTATGGATATGATTTTTTTATCAGCTTTTTCTGTGCGAATACATTTGTGCGTCTGTTTTCTATGCATAATGTTACTATATTGCATGCAATTATCGTAAGTGTATTCATTGCTGGTGTTACTGACTGTTATGAATATCAAATGATTTAGCAATAAATTTAATGCAACAACAAATTTGATCTACTGCCATGAGTGATGCAAATAAACAGCAATTTCAATAATAATCTTCTGAAGTTCATAGCGTGTTATGCCTATGATTTTATGTGTCCATCACATAAGATTTGTTAAAATGCTTGCAATCTTTCAATGAGTTGGTTTAAGACTTTAGACAGATACCCTAGAATGCTTCAATTCATTGCAGATTGTAAAAAATTCAGTAAAATGAAGAAGTGAACTTCATGATACGCAGTCAATTCCTAGGGTACCTTAACTAACCTTTAGATTAACTTTAGCTCTATAGAATTGTATGATGTATATTGCTTATTTATGTTGAATTTATGCAAGATGTTTGTACGAGCACGATTTGTTATTGATACTATTTAATTATTAAACATGCTCCAAACTTCCTCGATTAAATGCATTTTTATATCTTCCATCTTCTCGTTATACTTGACTGCCTGAATTTCAATTATTTGACATAATCTTGCAATGTTGATGGTAAACGAGTAACTTCAACATTGACTCAGTGTAACAAACACTGAACATATGTAAGTCCTGTTTAGATGTTATGCTATCAACTCAAGTATACATAAATGAGTAGTAAGTGCATTGCCTCCCAGCTGGAAATGTGACGTAAAATGACAAGTGCACTATGTGCATGCTCTTGGCTATTAAATGAATGAAATGCTCTATAGAAATCTAATATGACATAAGAGTCGGCTTAAAGCATTCAGTTGACGTCACAGAATAATAGCGATGTCCACCAAAACATGACCAAAAATGAGTTGTCAAAATACTGGTGTACAGTGGATGTATTGGTTTGAAACCGTGTCCATGAATAGTAATAATTGCGCTTTTGTTTTGAAATTTAGTAGAGATGTGTTAAAGGAACAAAAAATTGTGATTATGAAAAAAATACGTCCACGGACAGGACTTCCTCCCATACAAAAAACGGAGGTTGTTGCGACTTTTTCTTCAATCTGGATATCAATTCCCAAGTAGCACACGTTGCAATTTTTTGGCTAATACAGCGCTTTTCTAGCAAAAATCATTGCTGCATTGTTTTTCTTGCTTGTAGGAAGTGATCAAGAATGCACTGTCATATAGCTTATAAAGCGCCTTTGCGAATCAGAATTTAGCATTAAAAAAACCTTTACAGAAAGAAAAATGCGAAAAAATAGCACCATTAAAGCGCTATTTTTGCATTTTTGATTTTTCGAATAAATTTTGTTATTCGAATAATTTTTGCACAACACTCATGTGATGGCGTCTTCAGAGTTCCATAAAAGAATTGCATAGAAGCATCAATAGCTAAAACTTAACCGAAAAATATGAATTTAACAGCGACAGCGCTGCAGCTTTTTTTTTTGGAGTTCAATTGGACCAAATATTTGAAAAAATAGCTAGTAAATTGCAGAAAAATAAGTTTAACTACATTATTATTTTGCAGCAAAATTTTTGATTTTAAAAGCGGATATATAGCCAAGAACTAGCAAAACGAGCTGGCGCTCACAGCGCTCTCTCGAGCAGTGCGCCGCAGTATAGAGAAAAGAAATGTGTGTGGATTTTTTTAGCAATAATTTGAAGTATATATGCAAAATAAAAGCTATAAAATAAAGCCATTGCTTTTACTGTAAATTTACTTTAAATGTGATTTAATAAGAGCCATGAATCTATGCTATTCTCTATGATTTATTTTAGCAATAAATGGCAAACCAAAACAACAAATATAGTGCTTTTGTTTAGCTGTAATCTTTTCGTTAAAGTATAGTTCATAGCTAAAGAAAATAACAACGATTTTGTGCTAGTTCTCAACATCTGCTTTGGCTGTATAAACGATCCAAAGCAGATTAAGAAAATATTTTGGAACAATGCTAACATTCAGCTAAACACAAGCTGTAATAGGGTTTTTAAAGAATAAAAAGTTTCTTTTAAGTAAAACTTAAAAAAAGCTAATAAATGACTTGTCAATTGCATTAAAAGTGTTTTTACAGCTTTTTCCTAGCAATTATCGCACAGTAGTATTTTAATGCTTCTTAGGTTTCTATTAATTTGACAATTTAAAAATTTGGCTGATATCAAAAATGTTACAAATTATGCGATATCTCTTAGAATTTTCAAGTTATTAGAGAAAATCCTATTGAGTGACTTATCTCTTCTGTTTTTGAAAATCATTTGATTTTATTATTATTATTATAACTTTGTGAAGTCAAAATTTCGTAAGTTTTTTTCATAAAACTTTGCTCAAGTGTTAGCTTGAAAATGTTCTAAGTACTTAATTGGATAGTTTTCGTGAATTTATGTTGCATATGACCATTTCCTACTAGGCTCATTTCCTACAAATTCTGTGTTTATATTTGTTTGCCTGATTGCCTGGACTGTGTATTGCATTACAAATATTAATAATAATAAATGAAGTCGATTTTGTTGTCGATGTTGATATCGAGTTTCATATCAAATTTGTAGCTGCATCCATAAATAATTATTATCCATGCATGCACAGTACTGCTTATCTAGGGTAGGGTACGTAGACAGCATCAGTAGCACTTCGGTAACGCAGCATCGGACAGACTCAGCTAAGCATTGCATATCATGTATGAGCTTATCATAGGATACGCAGAACATTGCCTGACTTCTGCTATGGCACCTAATAAATAATGTTGTGTATTAAAGGTGGAGTTAAAAGATTTTCTGTATTAGTAGCGATGTATGATGCTTACGAATAATCCCTACTAGAAGTCAAAAATTGAATTTTGAGCACAGTGACTTAAGCGATTATTTAATGCTCTTTCTGTATTTAAATAAAATTTTTGTGAAAATATTTAAAAAATATTTAAAAATTGTTAAAATGAAAATAAATTTAAAAAATCGGTAACACGATATCATAATTGGTGGTTATCAAAAAGTTTTTTTTGTTTTCGAAAATATACTGTCAATTTTTTTCGACCTTATGAGCAAAATGCATACGCGCCAAAAATTAATGGTGCCATGAAAATTGCGTTGATCGAAATTCTATTTTGTAGCAAAAAATGTCACATTCACGCAGCATGCTGCGAAGCCATAAAACGGTGAAAACAATCAACGTTTCACAAAACGAGCAACACAAAAACTCAATACAAAACTTTGCACGCATCATGTGAAAATACGCGTGAGTGGCTGTTGTCCGAGTGTATCCCGCTAAGTATGGTTCTTCAACCAGGAAATTCAATTGTTCTTGTGTGCACCAGTTGAAAGGAAGTATACCATTTATATAATGAAAATGGCCTTCACGACAAATAATGTTGAAAATGAAATTATAATATTTTTGTCTTAAGCCATCACGTTGCTATTGTGCATGGGGTCTATTAAGTTTAACGAGCTTGAAAGAATAAAGAGTATTCTGGCATTGTTTTAACGAAAGTTGTAGATGGAACTGTTGAGCTGACTTCAGAAAAATCAAGGAAGTGCAAATTTTCCAATAGTTTTGTGCGAAATTACATTTCGCAAAAGCATTTGAAAAATTCATAAGGTACAAACTCAATGACGTTTTGCAAAGTAAGTAAAAACAAAAAATTTGGTTTTAATCAAAAAATTGTAAAAAAATTTAAAAAGTTCAGATAGTATAATGAAAAATATTGTATTATAGTATGAATGAAAATATAGTATATTGTATGAAAGTATGTGGTATGAAGCGACAAAACGAAGATCAACCGTCTTGGCCTAAATGGTGAAAGATATGTAAAACGTCTAAAAGGGCATATTTCCATTTAATGAGCGGAAAATTGGTATGCGTCTTTGAGAATTGTATGCGGTTTTTCCTCTGCTGAACAGTCACCAATGGATTCTTTTGTGAAATTCATCCATGGAGTCCAGCCTCAACCCAATCGACAAGAGGCAGTTCATTTGGATGTTCGTGCATCATATTGATCAATTATTTCGCGTTGGATGTCTACAGCAATCCTGCGAGGATCTAATTTTGCCTTGTGCACAATCTGGCGATCCTTGTACCCAGAAGTCTTACAAGAAGCTCCCTTTTTGTGAGGAGCATTTTTTGCTGTATCATACTGATTGGAATGATCAAGTGCTTTGATCAACATCTTTTTGGAGCAATTTGAATGTGCTGCCATAGCTTGATATCTCATGGCCATCTTTCAAGGCTGACGTACGCATGGCCGGTGTACAGCTTTTGGCTACTACCCACGATTAAGTATATGCTAATAATAAAATTCGGTCAAAAATTGTTCTTTCAAGCAATGAAATATCACAATATTGTTTCTGGAATCTTTTATCAAGTTTTTCTTTTATTTTTTGCAAATTATTTTTTTGTTGTTTCCAATTAGTTGACTCAGTCAAATTTGAAGTTTGAGCAGAAAGTCTCTCATAAAAATTTTTTATGCTATGAATTTGATTTCAATTATGTTCTTTTTTTAGAGCTTATATGTTCCACATTTCTAATATCTATAAATTTTATGGTGCACATAGAAAAATAAATGAGAAAAACTACCAATAACACAACGAATGATTTCGTTTCCAATTAGTTGTCAACAGCTGTATATGCTTGCTTTGAGATATTTATAACAAAAACTGGGCGAAATAGTACAAGGTTGCGTATCACTTCCCATATAAGCAAAAAACGCTGTACATACATATGTTATAGTTTTTGTGCTATGATTGTAATCTTAGTTAAATGATGTAGAAGTGTCGGTTATAAACTTTACGGAACATAAATGGCACCAATGTTGCAAGATTTGATAAAATTTGCATAGAACACATCGGTCCAAGCATTGACAAAATTGCACGATACATTTTCGTCTTTAAAAAAGTAAATGGGACATAATTGAGGAAAAACAGAAAATTGTTAAATATGTTATACGAAAAATAACTCGCGTATTAAATAAAAATTTTTTATTATAAAAAGTTTCTTTTAAAATTTTATTTCCGGCATATTTTTTCTATGCAATTTTCCTCTTCATAACTTGAGACTTTTTCAAAAAAATCACGAATCAAAAATTTTGAGCAGTTTTGGGGCCGTCCGTAAATTATGTGAGTCAAAATAGATGGAGAGAGGGTGCGGAAAAATCTTACCAAATCTCACCAAGGGGGAGGAGGGGTCAACGAAAATCTCACGTTGACTTTTTAATGCAGAGAGTATACATTATTATAGCAGATTACATTTAAAAATTATAAGAAAAGTCGCACGGAAAGAGGAGAAGAACTCACCAAATCTCACCAAGGAGAGGGAGGGAGGGGTCCGAATTTTGAAAAAAAAACCTCACGTAATTTATGGACGTCCCCTTTGCTTATGTTGAGATTATGCCAAATTTTCAAAAAGGATTTTGCGACACCTGCTGTTACTGATTTCCTTTCCAGTCTGTTTGACATTTAAAGACCAATTTTTGCAATTTTCTAGATTATCACCTTTAACAGAACACCCAAAGCACTATTTATACGTATGAAAGAACCGGTGAAATGTGAATACAAGAATGAATTGCGAAATGATTTTAAATGTGAGCTGAAATGAATGTTTTAATGAATGAATGCATGTTATAAATGTGTGTGTGTGCTTTTTAGAGTGTATGCGTGTGTATTTCTAAGCACACATACGCACTTGAACGTTTGAAAGTTTTGAACATGAGCTTTCATTTTCATACAAATGACAAATTAGTGACATCAATTACAGAAAATTTCATTTAATTTTTGTTTCTCATTTTTCTTTTCTTGCCAATGTTGCCATTGTTTTCGGCAACACGATTGTGCTGAATTACAAAATGGCCAATAACTACAAAACTACAAAAGCAACAAAAAAACGTAGTTGTAGTAGTAGTAGAACTTCAAATGGCGACAGCAATGAGAACATGTGATTAATGTATAGTTCGTACTCGGACCAAACAAAGTGAAAACAAAGGTTATGATTTACGAGCATTTTGTTGTAGTTGTAGTGGCAAATGTACGTCGAAAGAGTTCATAAATTAAGTGAAGCAGCGGGTAGAGAAGGGGGGGCACATACATAAATGCGACGTATGCGACGATGAATATGACAACGGGTTTTGTTAATAATTTTCCACATAACTACGTGCAGTTTTTCTTTTGCATTTGTGCTTTGTGTGTCCTGAATGTTTTTCCATTAAGGAAAGTAATTTTGCTGTAACTATTTTTCAAATGTAATGAAAACTAAGTTGAACATTATGAGTTTTACTGGCAATAAAATATGAAAATTAATAATGAACAGAATGAAATTGAGTTTTGACATAATGAAAATTGTTGAGATAAATTTATGAAACAATGCATGAGCCATAGAGTTAGAGTCAGATTTTGTGCTCCAAGAAATCAAGTTTTTTTTGTAATGCGGAAGCGGAAATAATAAAATGTTTTACCCTTAAATCGTTAAAATTCTTTGAAGCAAACTAAGCTGTAACAACTTAACAAGGCATATCGCAAAAACATCTAAAAATTATTTACAATTTTTTACAAAACTGGCGTCATAAAAGCAAAAAACATGTCTGCGTGCCATTGGTAAAATGTCAAAATAATTGATTTATTATTTATATGGTTTTATTTTTCTCATCTTTTCTAGAACATGTAAGTAAGGCATCAAAGGAATTTAATCAAAAAAAGAGCGCAAAAACAAACATATGATGCGGAAAAAAATAAAAAAATTGAAAGAAAAAGATAAAGATAAAGCTGCTGCAAACAAGTCAAATATGGCACAAGAAAATCCTTTTCAAATACGTTGTATTGCCATTTTTTATATAAATATTTTAGCTTACGTACGTATGTACCCAAAAGGAATTATTTAATGGGAACGCAATAGTTGTTAGTGCATATATTCACTCAAACTTTGTTTTCCGACTGGATTGTTTTCAATTCATCTATATATGCGCTGGTACTTGTCAAATGTTATGAAAATGCTGCAAGGTAAAGTGCAGAAGAGAACGCTGTTACCGAAACAGGTGCTGGCGGTATTTTTTTATTTTTTATGAAGAAATGTGATAGAGGAAACTGCAAATCAATGTCGCTTCTAGAAATTTTGCAATTTTTCAAATTCTTTAACATGCGCAAACGAGATGAGTATACTGGGGAATTGCTTTGAAAGTTAATTGAAGATTTAGTGATAAAATATTGCTCTCACGCTTGCAACTTAAACTGTGACACAATAAATGTTAGTTATTAGTGTTGTGAACAAAAATATTTGAAATTAAGTTGCATAAAACATAAATTTTCCTAAATATGCAGACATTTTCTGAAGACACTAAATACCAAAAATATTTCATAGCAGCTTGTGTAGACAGGCGACGCTTTAAGAATAGAAACGTGCTAGCCAAGCTTTAGAATACACAAGTATGTACTCTTGAAACCTAAGGTTTGATTATTTAATAAACGATTTTTAAATGATTGAGTGATTCGTAAAACTTCACAGCGTAATTCAGAAACCTAAATCCAATATCAAATATCATACAATGCAAATCCTCATTCAAAATCAATTCAAACAAAAACCCATTCTTCTTCAGCAGCATTTAAGCGCACTTTTCCATCACCAGTCAGTGTCAGTAAGGAAGGAAGCTCTCGCTAACTGCACACGCACAAGATAAATTGTGTTGAAAATACCCATACAACAACAATAACAATGCTATCCGTATTTTCATCTCTCACAACTGTATTTGTTTTAGATTTCGTCCTCGCCGTATAAGACACTCAGGTAGGTGGGTCTATTTGTTTTTACCAATGAGATTCAGCACACATTGTGTATTTGGCTGACGATGTTGATGATGATTCTGCTGAAGTATTTCCTAACAACTCTTGTGCTCTATTCAATGGCGAGTATTTTTTTGTTGTTGCTATTAATTCTGCTGCTGCTGCTGGACAACAGGATATGCGTGTGTGAGTAAGGCGCACTTAAAAGCGCTGTTTTAATTGCTCTGCAAATTTGTGCATGATTTTCTCTCTCAAGCTGTAATTGCAGTTACTGTAGATTAGTGATGTTTGTTGCCAAGAAAACCTGCTAAGGGTAAATGTTGCATTGATTTTTTTATATAAAAAGTTGCAATAGACAAGTAGCATCACCCAGATAATGATTGTCCAAGAGACAATATATAAAATAATAACTAATATCTAAAGGAAGTTTCTCTTAAAATTAAGGAATAACTTAGTAAAAAATTATCCAAATTTACAAAAAAAAAAAAAAAAAAAAATTTGTAAAATAAACTACCCAAATATATTTGCTTATGAAATTTATTTGTGTGGCCCTTAAAATTTAATTTTTTGGTGAATTAATTAAAATTAACAAAACTTAAGTCAACTTATTTACTGCCCATATTGTTGGATTAAGACTCAAACGTTCAGTTTACTAAATCTTCTATGTATTTGCTTTGATTAATTGTGCATAATTTTTGTCTTAAGACGAACATTTTTAGCACATGTTACTCATACGTCATGTTGTTTGAAAATCTATTGCTTTTTTGAGGAAATTTGTTATTGCAACAGCTTTTCCTTAAATTGTCTTTGCCTATTTATTACGCGTTTTTTTATGTTATCCAAGCAGAATACATAATGTTAAATGCTTAGCTCTGGATAAAAAGAATTATTTTTAAAACTCAAATACTCTTACTTCTAAATTGCGGCCATTGATAAGAAGTGAAATATTGCTAGGTATTCAAGAATAAAAAATCAGGCTTGCTTTACTCAGTAGCTCAGTTGCATCCGCTTAGAAGTAACTTAGTTCACTAAATAATTAAATAAAAAAATTCCAAACAATTTACTAACTTCCTTCGAAATTAAATGTTACCTATACGTCATGTTGAGCAAAATAAATAAATTTATTAATGTTCAACATTTTTTTTTTCATTTTCTAGTAGCAATCAAAGCTTACAGTGATATTTTATTTTTGCTTTTAATATAAAAAGCTGAAGCTTTTGTTTTAATGAGCCTAAATTTAGTGTGCACTAAACTTTTTCTAAAAATTTCTTGCCCTTTTTTTTAGCTCACACTTTTGCTTTCTCTGTGCTGAAATTCCCTTTGTTTAAAATATAAATTTATTATGCTATGAAATTCAACCTGAATTTTATTTTTCCGGCTGCTTAACTTTGACACAATGCAAAATATTTTATTGTCCTTCACAATTTCTTGTCGTTTCTGTTGAAATTCTAGTTGCTCTAATTTATTGTAGTGGCTTTAAAGAATACTTAAAATTTTTCAGTTTTTTGCACCCAAATTTTTTTTTAGGTTTTGTTTATTTCATTTTAGCTTAAACTAAATTTCTCCAAACTTTTTTTCAACGACAACGAAATCGACGACAGGTGTTGTCCATCTGTATGTCCTTTGCAGCGGTGTGCTGCGAAAAATTGCAATAAATTTTATTAAAGTTGAGTCAGCAGGTGAATTTTAAAAATTTTCTGTACGCTTTGCTTTCGGAGGTTTTTCTTTTTTCTTTTTTCTTTTAAAAAATAAAATAAAAAGCTTACAAATGCAATGAAACGTATAAAATAAAATTTCAACAAAAATTAAAAAAATGTGGATAAGAACTTTCTACAGTTTATTAGTTTTTCACACAGACGGCAATGACAAATAAATGCGATAAATTGTTTCACACATTGAAACTTGCGCTAGCAATTTTGTATGAAAACAATTTTCGAAGGAAACAAATTAAATTAAACGAAATGTCCTTAGCATATGTTCGGGCTTTCATTAAAATTATAGTTTTCAGCGCACATTTTATAGATTTGGCACCGGAAGTTTATTTCTTAATGCTTTGAAATGGAAGCAGCTGCATGAATTTTCAACCTGAAATCATCTTTTGTTTGTTTAACAAATTAAAAACGTCAACAGGATATGAAATTTTTAATATCCTCTGCGTAATTTGTCAAGTGATTGTGGATTTTTTTTATTTGTATTGAAAATTAAAAACTTTTTTTGTATTTCCTTGTGGTGTCCTTATAGTTAAGTTGACTCTTAGATTTTTATTTTGAACTTTTTGACCCAACTCAAAATCAGCTTAACTACCCTCAGCGTCATCACCTAAGATGATTTGGTAATTTGTCAGAGCTTTACTATATTTATTTGTGAGTTTTAATTTTTTAAATATTTTTGAGACTATCTCTAAATGTTTCGTGGTTCTTAAAAACATTTGATTTCAAAAAATGCTCATAAATTGCATGATAATAATTTTAAAATAATTCGTAATGAAAATACTTTGCTGCTAAGATTTTTTCATATAGAAATTCATTTTTTGAATTTTCAGAAAAATTGAAGAAAAACTAATAAAAAGCCACAAAATTCTGTTTTAGAATTCTTAGTTAAAAAACAATTTGCTTTGCCCAAACTTTGAATTGTACCTGTGGCACGTTTATGTCTACATATCCAACAATATAGAAAATTTTGCAATTTATGCATAAAAATCAGCATACCCAGACAACAGCTATTCCAGTAATTTCTTACATTTTTACTGTCATCATTACGATAGCTGCCATACAATTTAGATGTCAATACCTTTCTGAGAAAAAAACATAGAAAAAAATACATTCTATGGTAATTTAAATAAAATCGATGTTCATTCTCATATGAGAAGTTTTCTATTTTTTCGCATTGTTGTCAGAGAAATTGTTTGCAATTGAGACATTTTTTATAAATCATGTTCTTTTTTTTACAATCATTTGCATTTTTCCCCACAGAATTCGCATATTTTCCATGTGGGTTTTTTTCTCAATATCCGTTTACTTTTTAACTGCATTCCTCAATGACATGAAAGTAAAACGTATGTTTTTGCACCAGCAAAATATTATGCTGCTTACAAAGCAAAATATATACTTTTATTTTGATTTGACATAAAGATATATTTGCTTTTTGGTACGCAAGAATAGCACCAATATTTGTTACACATCTTTCATATTAAGTTGTCAGTTATATTGTAAAAATAAGGCGGGTGCAGTCTGTGGCAAATTTTAGCAATTTTCGATGAAATATAAACAGCTTAAATTAAAATTTTTTAAATGACGTGCTGAACTTTTTTCATAGATTGTCTTCTTTCCTCAGCGGCCATTAATGAAAACTGCAGTTTCGTTGGTACAATGAATAATTTCAAAAAACCTACGCAAAAAACTAATAAAAACTTATATCGAGCATGAACAAATATGCTCGTGGAAAGAAGATCAATACCAAAATAATTAAAAGTTACTCATACGACACGATAAGCAAAACGAATGTTATCTTATGTAAAATTAGAACAAAATTAAATTCAGTTTTTTGAGGGAAATTAGTATATGTATATTAAAACTACTTAATAGTTTGAATTGAAAGGCTTGCAATTTTAAAAACAAAATATTTAAATAGTATTCATATTAAGGATAAATCATATGTCAGCATTAAAAGAATTGCAATTTTGTTAAATTTTCTTTAGTATACCTTATTACATGATTGCCTTTGCGAAAAATTTAAGTAAAAGCCACCAATTTACCTAAGTTATTTTTCGAAGAGTTCAGAGAAATGCTTTAGTGTCTTTAAGTTTTTTTTTGGTAATACATACATTGTGTCCCTTTTTAATTTTTTATTTTAATTTTATTTGGTATTCTTGGCTGTTACATTATTCTAAAGGAGCTTAATTCGAGAAAAATCAGTTTTTACTGCTTGGTTTTTTATAAGCTGTACTTTTTACTTTCATATTCATGGGATGTTCTATGATTATGGGGTAACATTGAAATGCGTGATCTATATCATAAATTATTTTTCCTTATAATGTTTCTGGTGACCATTGGACTGATTATATTTTGTAGTCACCTTACAAAACACCTTAGGAAAAATTAAAGTTTTTATAAAATAACGCTACGAGAGACTGATTAGTTTGCATAGTGACTGACAGGTTTTCCAAAAGACTGAGGAAACAGCATTTTACTACAAAATAAAAATATGTTTCAAATGAATCTATTTTTTCGTGAAACGGAAGTACGTCCGTCATACGCTCACAAATAATTCACAAAAAGTCTCATAGCTCCTTCACAATAGAAATGATTTTGAAAAGTGAGGAGTCATTTGTTTTTTTTTTTTTTTTTGGAGATTAATACAGGGACATCAAGTTCTGCAAAACCTACTACATTGGAATATTTGGATTTTCTCACCGAATTAACAAGTACGATATTTGGTATAAACTGAGTTCTGTACATATTATTTTTATTACAACGATATGACACTTATTTTTACCTTATAACTATTACTTTTTGTTTTCGCAAATGGTTTTCAGTAGTTTTGATATATCTCAATGACATTGAGTTACCCAATTTTTATAGAATCACCCGGTATACACATTGGTATTTACAATTGGCTGCACTTTGAAGGATGCTACAATTAATTAAAGAATTACGCAGGATTACATAATTTGTGGTTAGGAAAACATGTGAAATCCTCTAAGTATTACAAACACTAGCTGCACCCGCACGCCACACATTTGATAAATTCTATTTGGTAACCTTTTTTGGCTACTTAGGTGCACACACGCTTGGTTACGCACACACGTCAATGTTTGGTTTGCTTTGTATTAAGGGTGGATGGAGTTATGTCCGTTCATTTTGTTTGAAGTTTTAATTTCTATTTATTTTTTCATTAAAAGGGTACAAGGATTACAAAACACATACTGATACATGTAGTTACTATTATTTTACGCATAAAAGTTTACACTAAGTAAACATAGTTCCATGGGGTCATCACTATGATGGAGGTTTTTATTATGCAAACAAAAACTTGGTTTTTGAGTTTTATTTTTGGTACGGCTTAAAATTTGCTGCTAATAATAATGAAATTTAATTAATAATAACTTATACTTATAGGTATGAGAATAAAACTTATGATTCAATCTAAAATTGTTGCTCAATTTTCTGTTTATAACAAGATATTTTAGTTAGTAAAGAGAACTTATTCAAAGCAACTATATTAACATTAAGAAGAAAATTCAGTTCCTGATGTTATCAAATATATTAAAATAAAACAGTAAACAAATTTTTCTTTAAATTTATAAAAATGTTTTCACGAACTTTATATAGTAACTACAAGAAAAAAATTTGTATGTTCGTTGCAAAACATCAACACATTTTGTAATCTATTGTTCTTTAATCTAACAATAGCACAAATGTTATATTACGCCTAGAAGCACTCTTAATTGAGCTGCCTACTATGTACTGAATCTGAGCCTAAAATGAGCAACACTTAAAAAAATATTGACAATAAATGACTCCTCAAATTTAAGTAAAACCATTTCATTAATTTATTTAAGGCGTGCAATCTACAGTGCGCACTCATTTATATCCAACCATCTTAAAATATCCTAGAAGCGTGCTGTTGCTACAAAAGTGTTGCCATATAATTGCAAAAATGTTTTACATTTGCTTAAAAGTTAAAAAGAGAATTCAGGGTAAAAACTAAATTTATGTCATGATACATTTTGTACAGAAATGTTATTTTTAGATTAAATCTTGAAAAAGCTAAGAAAACTTATGAAAATTTTCAAATATATTTTTTGCAGAATGGTGTAAAAAGTCTTAGAAAAATCTACTTTCACTTTTTAAAAGGCTAAGAACGAAAGAATTTTTAAAAAAACAATATTGATTTGATAAAAAATAAAATATTAAATATTGACATAGGAAGGTTTTGATGAATATAGCTCTGAAAATTACCAGAAATGTATTTTTGCCGCTTGCTAAAAAAGGAAAATGAGCAAAACTAAGAAAAACCCTTTTAAAGAAATATTTTGTAAAATGTTGGCTTACGAAAAAGGATGAAATCGAAAAAATGAAACTGGTGCTTTTAATCAATCAGAAAAGAAATGCGAAAATCATTTTGCAAAATAGAAATAAAGTTTTTTTCTTCAAAGAAATCAAAAGAAAAGAGAGTGATATACTTTTTATAAGAACAAGAGTGATACAATTGCATGAGACTTTTCAGTCATAATATGAACTTTAAGTCGTAAGCGACTTTATCTCATGCGATTTTTTGGTCACTAATAATTTTTTAAGATTTATGCGAGTTGTTAGTCTTCACCGCCTCTTGTTTAAGTTTCAAGCGAACTTTTTTCTCATGCGACTTTTAAGTGGTATTTGACTTTTAAGACTTATGCGACATTTTAGTATTATGTATAAGAAGTGGTGATCTGATACAAATTTTAAGTCTTATGTGACTTTTTAGTAATTGACTTTTGCGTAATTTAAGTATTTTTGTGCATTAATTTGGTCTCATGCCACTTTTAAATTGCTTTCAGTTTTAGTTATTTGCGACTTTTAAGATTTTTTGTTGCAAGTTTGAGTCTTATGCGAAATTTTTAATTTTATGCTACTATTAAATCTTATGAGCTTTTTTGTAGTATTTTAAATCTCATGCGACTTCTTATAATCGAATTTATTTGGATTTTAAATCTCATCTTGAGTAAAGAATATAGTGTCTCACTGTTCGCGTCTTTTCTCTAATATAAAAATTTGAGAAAAAATTAAATCACAAAATTTTAGAGCCGACCAAAAAAAATGAGTATAATAGCAATAAAATGTGCAATTTTTAGTTTTCTGATCAATAAAAAAGTGCCTTAATATTAAAGAAAAAGCCGTTGAAAAATACAATAAATTTTGCCTACCATCTAATGCGATTTTCTATTTGAAAATTTAAGAAGGTCAAAAATTGTGGAGATTTTTTTTGGTTTGTTTTCTTAAAAGTTCACTGACTTCTATTGATATGAACGTTTTTGGCTCATTTACATTTTATAATTCTAGATATTACAATTTTTTTTTCAATTTGCAGTAACGAAACAATTTTCTTAATTATTTTTTTCCCAACTTTTAAAACCTCCATTCTCATTTTCAAGGAAACCATACCTCACAGTTGGCAACACTTTGTGCTTTTAAATTAATATGATGTGAAAATGTTGCTTGAGTTTGGAATAAATAAAAACGAAAAAAAAAAATTAGAAATCATGCATCCTTGTCTTCAGCGCTGAATGTCCTTTATTTTTGTGTGCGTATATACTACGCTGTTGTGTTGACATTCATGGAATTTTTAAGCGCTCATTTTCAGTCAAATAAAATCAAAGTCAGGCAAACGGCGACACTGAGATATAACAATTTCAATCAGATTCAGCATAAGGATCAGGTCTATACTATAGCAGAGGCAGCTACAGCAGCAGGATAAGTCAGATTGATGTTGTTAAGAAAACGCGTGCCAAGCGTTGGATTGAAATGAGACGCTGTTACAACATTAGGAAATGGTATGAAACGCGCAATGATTTGCTAAATTGACGCAGCAAATTCTGGCAGCAGCAGAGATAGATAAAAAGACAGACGGAGTAGGCGGTAATAAAAATAAAAGACAACGATTGCTTAAGGTCACACAGTGAATGGTAAAGAGAGAATCAAAAAGAAAGAACACAATGTTTTTTCATATGCGATAAAAAGGTTTGTTTCCGCAGCAGCTCTTTTTCAAGCACTTTCAACGAAGAACTACTTATCGGAATTACTTAAAAGGTCTGATTATTTTTTCCTCTACTAGTCATTATTTATAACAAATAATGAAAATTTGAAAAAACAAATAGCCAATTATTTCTGAGACAGCATGAAGAATTCAACTTTTGGTTTGATTTTAGTTTTTTCTATTTTTTTCAAGAAAATTCAAATTAAAGACTTTTCCGCCCTCAACGTTTCACTGTACATAATTACATTAAATTTTTTGTTGCTTCCTTTATTTTATATCCTTGAAAATATTTTCATGAAGTTGATAATGTCAAGCTATTGTTATCACAGCGTCATCGTCGTCGATTTCATCGCTGATTTTAGATGCTGCTTTTCTAGTGATTCTCTTGTGTCCTTAGCGCTCTACTTAAGTTTAATTTTCGCCACTGTGTGCTATTGTTGATGCTGTTGTTTATATTGTAAGTTGCTGTTGTTGTTGTTGCTATTGTTCTTGTTGAATTTTGCTTTTTATAGGAAATTAGTAAAATTAGTTGCCTATTATCCTGCATATTATATATAAGAAAAAGCGTAAAAAAACACAAATGAGGTAAAGTCTAATGAAATTCTTACTGCTACTTAAAAAGGAAAGGAAACTTGCTATCTTTTGTTATTGTTGATTTATAAAATTTTCTTAAGTATATGCTACATATCCTTGATTTACATACTAATGTAGATGATTTAATTTATTTGTATTTGTTTTGCCTTTTGTTTTTCCTTCTGATTTCTGATTTAATTCTGCTGATTGAGCAAAATTGGTCAAATTAAGTAGAGGAAAAATACGCATATGAATATAAATATTACTTCATTAACATAGCTGTATCATAGAGAAAAAAATATAAATTATCTAATATTATATGATATTTTGAGTCATGTGAGTTGTTTTCACTTTCTTTCAATTTCAATTTAAAATTTATAAAATTTCTCTCAATATTTGTATTCAAATCGAAAATTCAACAAAACATTTCCTTCAATTTTCTAATCCCATTGAAATTTATTGAAGAACAATTTTCATAGCCAACAACGCCAGTTGTTGGCCCACTTAAAGGATTAAAATTCATCAATACTGGCTAAGAAATCCTTTCTTTACAAGAAATTGAAATGCCATCGATGATAAAATACAAGAAAAAATCCAACTCAAGCCACAGATTACAACGCGATTTGAAAAAAAGTCAACAACACTTTTAAGCCAAAACACTACAAGTGCTATAGGACGTAACAAAATCAATATAAGACTGATAAAAAGTGGAAAAAAATCCAAAAACAAATCTGTTACCACTTTAGCAAATGCTACTTTTTTTGCCAAGATAAACAGAGTTATAAATGAAAATGGAAAAAAATGGAAATACAATTTTGGTTACGCTTTTTTCTGACAGAAATAAACCACAACTGCTGGGGTAACCAGATGAAAAAGTGCAAAATTGATCATGAACGGCCAAGAGTTTTGATTTTTACAAAAAAGTTTAGTCGTTGAGATTTAGAAAAGTATAATCAAAATAGAAAAAAATATTGAGTCTTTTTTTACTTATTTTTTGAATTATAAATTTCTTCATTAATCAAAACTAAATTTTGGTCATAAGTCATATAAAAATTTTGAGATATAGTATTTAATAGACTTTTTTAGAAAATGATGTTATCTTCGCCTCATTCGGTGGAAATCCAGACCAGATTTATTTGGTCAGCTGGTTACCTTAACCACAGTAAAATTTTTATCCATTTTGTTAAGTGACAGAAAAACAAAAACTCAAAATCTGAAAGTGAAAAATTTCTACAGGAAGTGTTGTGAAAATCTTTTGACATAATTTCACGCTTCACTTTAATCGTGTTGGATTAATGTGTATTATTTGGAATTTTACAATTCCTGCCATCAACGCTAAGATATTCGCGGTTTCTGACCGTACCTTAAAGTTTTGTTGTTGTTGTTGTATTTTGTATTTAAAAAACGCATTAAACTAATGACCAACAATCACCGACCAGACAAATTTTTTTATTTTGTTTCGTAAGTTACTTTACAACGAACATTTTTAACCTCGGAAACGTCATATTCCTATCTTCACGACGATGGCTTAGAACGCACGGTGGTGGGTAGTGGCTTATATAACGACAAGTCATGACGGAGAATTCCAATCAATTAATGTTAAAGGTGGAATATTATTATCTATTATGTCCTTAGACTAAAAATTATAATATCTTTGTAATTGAAGAGAAAGTCTTGAAAAAGGTGGAATAATGTCAAAGAATATATAGAAAAAAAATTTGGAAAAATTATATTCTAACTTTTTTTTCAGCATGAAAAAAATAGATTTATGACCAGAAATCTCATATCTGAAAAATATCTTAAAAGTTGAAGAAGTTCAAAGAGTTGAAAAATTTCTAAAAAGTTGAAAAAACTTGGAAAAGATAAAAAAAAAATTAATTAATATTAAAGTAGTGCGAAAAATGTTAAAAAAAGTTGAAAGAGTTTTTCAACCTCTCAGCAAAAAATTTAAAAAGTTGAAGGAGGTTTAAAAATATGGAAAATGTTAAAAAAAAAATGAGAAATGTTGGATTGGTCAAAAAAAAAAAAATTAAAAATATGGGAAAAAACTTTGCAAAAGGTTGAAAAATCGAAGAGGTTGAAAAGTTTGAGAAATGCTCGAAAAGTCGATAGAGGTTGGTTGATAAAAAGTATGAAAAATGTTGACAAAAAAGTTTTTTCAACTTATACAGTTGAAAAATTAGGGAAGATATTGAAAAAATTTTGAAAAGTCGAAAATTTTAAAAAATATTGAAAAAAACTGGAAAAAGTTAACACGTCAACAATGTCGAAATAAATAAAAAAGTTCAAAACAGTTTAAATGCTGAAAAAGTCGAAAAGATATGGAAAATTTTGAAAAATAATGAAAAAAGTTGAAAAGACGAAAAAAAAAGTTGACAAATAGGATCCCTAAAACTTTTTTGAAAATCGTTGGTGCCGGTTTCAATTAATATTGAATCAAAATTTTCAATTGTTAAAAAGTGCCACGTCCATTTTTAAAATTTTATCACCTTTGGATAAAATGCAAGGTAATTATATCCTGCTTCAACTTTCCAAATTTCATCACAAAATCTTTGCAAAAAAATCAAATTGCAGGCCCAATCTTACTTTGATTCATATTTGCACTAAGTCCCCAAGTATCATCAGTCATTTTAGAAATAAAGTTTAGCCAGTTATATATTTAAATATTAATTTTTAAGCGTTTATGAACCGTAGATTTTTACATTGAATAGATTGCCTGCTAATTATGTTTTTATAAATATCAAATTTATTTTCTTAAGACTTAACATACGAAACCCCAGTTAGTTTTTGATACCTAAGTCGGCACTTTAGTTTTTTATATACAAATTAGAAATGAGAGAAAAGAAGTTTCGAGTTTATTGGATAAGTTTCATAAATCTATCGGAATATTGCTGACGCACTGTTTGGAAACATTATTTTCTATAGATTATTAAAAAATTAAACATTATGAACTTACAGTCATTTTAGCAAAGACCAATATTGTAAATTTTTACTTATTGATCAATGCTATTTTTTATTCAACAAACATGACAAAGATAACAAATGGAACAATTTAACCTAGTAATTGGTGACATATGTTTCGGCTATTACCACATAGCCTCATCAGACCAGTTTTTGGTTAATGTTGTACATGGAGATTATTAAAAAATTTTAAATAAATCAAATTTGCTATTACCAATAAGTTTTAGCATACAATGTATGACGTGTAAATAAGCAAATGTTAAGTCAAGTGTAGTAAATGGAACATTCTTTATCTTCTAATGCTCTAAAACTCCTATCGAATAGACGGCTTGAAAAAAATTAGCTCATGTATTCCTTTTTTCTTTTATGTCAGTTCAATAAAAAAATTCCAACCGTTTCCTAAAATTGAGTTAATCAGGTCGGTGCTGATTTCGATTTAGTTCGAAAGTGGAATTAATGTCCGAAATCGTATATAAATGGCTCTTTTAAATGTGATGTTTTGAATTTGGTATGGAAAGATTTTTTGAGCTTTGAACTTTAGATATTATACATAGTTCAAATAATCTAAAGATTTTCCCTTTTGTGTTTGACGATGAAATAAATTTCGAATTTCAATTCAGTTACCGAAGCAAATCTGAAACGTTATCAGAACAGGCCTGATTAGTTTCTCATTGAAAAGCAAATGGAATGTTTGTTCATTTTAATCTTCAATCGAGATGTTATGTCCATAACGTATAACAATTTTTATTTTATTTATTATTTTATTTAATATTCTATATTAATTTTTAGTTTTTTAGTCTTCGTTGACCAACTAATGGTTCTAGGGACATTTTTCCCTTCTTCCTTGCGATTTAAATGTAGGTAGACTGTAGAAAACCTCAATTTATACTATTGGTATGGTATGCCCTAACCAACCTGATCTAGTCTTATGCTGGTTTACGTTTTGGACAGTACTTTTACATAAAATTTCTAAAGCAATACAATAAAATTGACCGAGCAAAGTAGAAAAGTTTGAATCACCTTGGCAAAAAGCTCTTGCCTGAAAATTACGTACAACCCCAATTTCCACTTTGGACTATGAAAACGCATGGTTCCAAACATTTTGATTTTTAAATATACAGAAGTATATCTCAAAATATTAAGGTGACCCAAATCAAAATGAGTTGAAAACCTACAAATGAATGGTGGTTGACTGAAAAAAAAAAAATCTCAGATTTGTACATAGAAGAGACAGAGATAGTATGAGCTAGAAGGACAAAGTGATAAAAATATAAAAAAAGGAAATGCATAAATGGAGATAGAAAAAGTGTAATATCGGTGCTAAGTGATGTAATGTTTAATTAAACAGAAGAATAAGAAATAAGAAAGAAAATAGCTTGAGATATGTGAGACTATGACTGGTTATAATTTGTCACATTTTCTTGTTTTAATTATACAAGGAGTAAACAACTTCTTTTATACCAAAATATTTGTAATTTTTTCTTTTTAAAGAATATGTTACAAAGGTCGAAAAAAATAATGCAATTTTATAAAAAAACTAAAACTCAGGTGATAAGCAATTTATTTTTGCAGCTGCTGCTTTACTTAAATGCGTTTTTCTTTCAGTTCAGTGTTTTTGCTAAGATGAATGAAGGTGGGCAACCTTTTCAAAGAAGCTATAAATAAAAATGAGTCTTGTTTTCAAGCTGTTGTTGTTGCTCTGGATGTATTGTAGTGGGTAGTGTATGAATTTATTAATAATAAATTTCTCTCGCTGTGTGTGTGTGGTTTGGTCATCAGTGTTTGTTGTTAAGCTACTTGATTATGCTGCAGTCGTTGCAAAAATTAGCGCATATTTTAGTTAGGTTTATTTTTAACCTTGTTATGCGCAATAATTATTTTTATACTCCTTTGATAAATACATACTAATTTTATATTATTATACATTTTTTTAAGATATTACCGTAAAAACTGTTTTATTTGCTGAGTATGAGCTATTTATAAGGTATTTATTTAATATTAAATTAACTTTTTATCATAGTAAAAGTAATTGGAATTTGTATTTTCATGAAAGAAATTTAATAGAAATATATTTTTGCTGCATAAAATTCTGAATTCATTAAAATTTTTCAAAAATCTACCAAGTGTTAGCTGAAAAGCTTGAGTGATATTTACGATTTGAATATAGTAAAATTTAAATTTTTTACGAACTAGTTATGCAGACGTTTGTTTTATAAAAAAAACTTGGTTTAACTTGTTAAATGAAAATTGTAGCGTTTTTCAGAAATTTTGAAGCTATAGGCACTGTTTCTCTGCATACAAGTTTCAAATAATTTCTTAGCAATAATAGAGTTTAGCTACTACAGCTATTAGCCTCCTTAGCTATTTAGCTTTAAGCTTTAAGTTAAGTAAAAAAAACTTTAAGAAAACTTGTTTTTCCTATGCTAAACCAGTTGATTTGTATGCCTGAAGGTATGCAGCGAAATCCTAACATATCGACATATCGAAATGAGATGGCATCAATGAAATATTAAGATCTTCAATACTTTTATGTTGTATTCAAATTACTATCAAAAATATGCAGAATTTCTCGATTATATGGCCTGCGCTTAAGCAGCAGTAGATTTATTTTTGGTGTTGGAACAACTAATCTGGCAGGTATGAAATAATTTCTATGCTGACTTAAATCGGCCGATAACCTTACGTATCGCAGTAACGCTTTTGCAACTTTTCAATATATATCGAACATTTCGATATCTTAAATTTAATGAATTTCTTAAAGTTTTTCGACGTTTTCAACGTTTTTTAATCTGTTGACATCTAGTGAGTTTATTCAACTTTTTCGTCCTATCTACCCAAATACACTACAATTATTCAATATTCTTGGAAGCAATTTTTTTATATTGCTGTAATATTAAAACAATATTTTGCTTGAATTTCAACAATAACTTTATATAACCATTAGATAAACGCTCAAAATGATTGAAAGCAAATTTTTGTTAACTTTCTTCGAAAAAAGTTTGGGCCTTTTCCATTGTATTTTCAACCTGAAAACCTCATGATTTTTATTCAAGTTTTCTTTTAAATTTTTATTTAATTCTTTTCGGTTAAGTGCAACAAGCGCGCACAACTTTTAAGTCTTTCAACAGAACGTACAAAGTTGTAGAAGTAAAAGTTGAAGCAGAGAGGTAGAGAAGTCATCTTAAAATTTTGTGTTTTTTTTTTTTCATTTTCTTAAATGAAGAAAACTTTTCTACTCGTAGTACAACAAAATTTGTGGGCTTTCTCACTTTTGGTTAAAAAAAAAGAAGCTAAAATAAAATAACTAAGATAATAAAAAAAAATAGAACAGGAAAACCATAGCAGAAAAGATAAAAAGAAAAAAAACCTGAGAGAACAAAGCGGCAACACAAACCCTTAAAAGGACTTGCGAAGGTAACTTACATTTTAATTGCCACTGAGCAGCGTGCAACGCTAAAGCCATACTTGACCAACAACATTTAGTCAAAGCTTAAACATGAAGGCAATTTAAATTTGTTAAGAGAATTGCAGCTATTCAACAATGTGGCTTCGCTCGACTTTAATAAAAAAAGCCTTAATTTGATATACGATGTATGTCATTATTAAACTTTTGCTATACCGCTCTAAGTCTACTTAAATGACCACGAAGAAGAACTGGCAGGCAGGTCCTTAAAATTTTGTTTAAAATTTTTTGGGATTTTTTCTAACAAATATTGAATGGAAATCTTAGCTGAAAAAGGAGCATAGTGAGTATGTAATAGGAAGCCTTATCAATTCTATAAAAATTCTAAATTCAAGCCTAAACCGTTACAAGAGGGTAGATGAATTAAGTTTTTTGTATTTTTGGGTTCTTGATCCATTCATTTGGTGTCCATTTTAACCTTTCATAGTAGCACAGTTTTTAAGCCTTTTTTAAAATATAAATATAAATATAAAAAAAAAAAATAAATAAAAAATCGATATACTTGAGGGATAAGTAGCTAAAAATTCACATCCATTATCTTTTTGCTTCAATATCGTAGTGTAATAATGAGCCAAATACTTATTCACTTGTCAGTGGAGTAAGCAACAAAATTATTTCATTTTAGTGTAGATTTTTTTTGAAAGAATTTATGCAATTTTTCGTAATTTTAAATGAAAACAGTGGGTGTTCTTTTTAAAGGGTATTTTTAAGGAATTTTTATGAGTTTTGAAGTTATTTTTGATGTAAAAACTGAATTTTAGTAAATTAATGCATTTTAGTCAATGCCTTTGAGATTGACTTACTATAACAAAGTGCATGCATATTAACCCTTAAGTACATGGGGTCGGCCCCCAATATGAAGACCAAGCTCCTTTTATGTAAACTCAGACGCTGACCACGAAATGGGCATTAATTTTCCTGGAAAATGCATCGTTTTCCCGGAAAAGCTCAAAAAGTGTGATTTGTGCAGTGTACCACATAAGGTACACGATGCATTAAACTCATACATTTGAAATGAAAAACTCTTTTTAGAAGCCTTTTTTTATTAGAAATTAATGAAAAATGAATAATAATGATATATGGAAAAATAATGGAAATTATCAATATTTAATTCACTGATGAGGGTCACTTTTAAAATTATTTGTAAACACAACGTTCAACCACTTTGAAAGCTTACTGTGGGAAAGGGAAAGTGGACATCGAAGAGCTGAAGACACATTAATTTGAAAGCTGGTAACGCCTGCAACAAGTTGGAGCAAAACATAACGCGATGCAGGTTGTTTGGGTAGACTTGACTATGATTTTGGGCACGTTGCATATATGGTGCGCTATGCATTTAAGGGTTAAAGTTCATATAACAAAAGAAAATTAGGAGATGTCTGCGGCATAATTTTGGACCTGTTAAATTTTTGCATGGACCTGTTTTGGATTTAAAATTAATGTGTAAAAGTCTCTCATCGATATCGCGTACGTTTAACATGTTATTCAAGGTCAAAGGTCACGAAAACCGTTTTTTGTAAATATAAATAATATTATTGATTTTACTGCAATTTTAGCTCGTAAAATAATTTTTCTATTATTCTACACAAAAATGTTCACACACAAAGTTTTCATAGGACCAATAGTACTCGAGATATACGGCTGAGAAAAAACCATCGTATTCACCGAACATGGACCCCTGCGAGCTTGTTATATTCTGGATACTGAAGAAATCCATGAAAAAATAATATTTTATACCATTGATGAGATAAAAACAGAATAGCTGAAGGAGCTGAAGACCTTAAAGCTGAGGAGACTCTTAAGGAAAAACTAAAGTCCTCGTTATTTTTTGTTCAAGCCACGTATACATTACTGTACGTAACATATAAGGGGGAGAAAGCGACGTGCCACAATTTTTGCTCGGCCGTTTATCTCGAAAAATATGAATCCTAAGAAAATTTTGACCTAGACCTTTTTTGTGCAGAATTAGTTAAGGAATAAATTTCATGTGACTGAAATTACCATAAGCTCAAAAGTGTGCGTGATATATGCGAGAAATCGATTTCCGTGACCTTTGACTTAAATTTTTTGGTATATGCGATATCGATGAAGAACTTTTACACATTAACTATGAAACTAAGCTTAAGGGTTAAAGGTCAGTTTTCCCAAAATTATTCTGCAGCTTACCCATTTTAAGTGCTAATTTCCCCAAGCTTATATGTATGAACTTGCAGGTTTGGCTAAGATCTTTGCTCCCAAAAAACTGCTTTACAACTCCTATCTCATGTTAAAAAAAAAAGTACGAAAAAACTTTCTAAGCACAACTGTCAAAGTTCAGCGTATAGTGTTGGCAAGCAATTTAATAATTTACTATTTAAAAAAATAAAAAAATAATCTACTACTAAATACAAAACATCCGGTGAGTTGCCTCTAACATTTTCTGTTTTTTTTTTTTTATATTTTTTTTGTTTGCATGGCTTTGACTGACACTCAGCTTAAAGTTAAAAGTGTTGTTGTTTGTTGCCAATGTAACTTTAGCATTGTTGTTGTTATTTGTTTCGCTGCTGTAGTTGTTGTTGTTTCTGTTACTGTTGTCTCTATGGAGGCCAGCAGATGTTGTTTTCCCATTTTATAGTGATGGCCATAAAGTACTTAAAAGTTTCATTTTACGCCTATTTCGTAAAAGACCATCATCACGGGCGCGCACACAATGATGCTGCTGTTGCTGTTTCCTATGTGTGTTTATCTTTAGTTTTTGTATATGTATGTATAAATTGTTGTGCTTATGTGTCTGTGTCAGTAGTTTAATAACAGTAGGCGCTTAAGTGTTGAACAGGAGCGTTTTTGGTGTTTTCAAAAACTAAGTCTGCAATTTTTGACTTCAACATAATAGTACCTGCTATTCTCTATTTTTAGAGAGTACTTCAATACTATTCTTCACAATAGCCAATCTTGAATGAGATTTATAAAAACAAAATAGGTCAAAAAGTTAAGTTTTCGGAGCCCTTTTTCTCCATACAACCGCTACCGTTCTACACTTAAGTGGATTTCAAAAGCATGCAAGAAGGTCATAGTAAAAGTTTTGTATAAAATTTTTGACCAAAATAACACAAAAAATAACAACAACAAAAACACGCCAACATGAGCAACATCAGAAACGCGCCAAGTGCAGTAGCAGCAGCAATGGCTGTGGCAACACTAACCATGCAAAGCTGCCACGACGACTCAACTCAACTCAAGTGGAACTCGACTGGAATTCATATAAATTTTAATAACTGCTACTTTTTCCCGATTTTTTTTTCGTTTTTTGTTGTTGTTTTTATTTTCATTTTTATGATGCAAAACTTTAACTTTTACAA
Organism: Tricholauxania praeusta; assembly: GCA_949775025.1. Classification (NCBI taxonomy): domain Eukaryota; kingdom Metazoa; phylum Arthropoda; class Insecta; order Diptera; family Lauxaniidae; genus Tricholauxania; species Tricholauxania praeusta. The sequence goes on from OX459029.1 coordinate 160,264,205, forward strand.
ACTCATTTAAATTTGCTGTTGCCTGTCGTTGAGCGCTTTTAACACTTAATGCGCGGTGCTTAAATGGAAAGGGCAAAAGAACGAGAGAGAGAGCGAGAGATTGACAGCAAAATGATGAAAATGACCAAAGGCAGCAGCAGCAGCATGTACTTGCGGACGAGCAGCGGCAGCGTTTGGCTCGTATAGTATTCAAAACAATAAAGGGACGTTTTGTGCATCATTTGTCAGTGATGGCGGCGGCTGATGAAAGTCGATCAAGTGGTATTACGAGCAAACAAAATGAAAACAGCAATTTCTTCTGCATTTACGTTTTTCTTTAAAGAAGATGAAGCAGCAATATTGCATATGGTTTGCCGTTGCTGCTGTGGTTGTGATACCACATGGCAACCACGTTGACCAAAACGTGCAACTTTTGCGTTACTCTCTCTCTCTCTACTAAAACTGAAAAGAAAAACCCAACTCAACTGAAGTCTTGTTCAATATGCGTTCAGTATGCAGTATTTTCCTTCAGTTTTTTTTGTTGGCCAATTAGTTATTGCATAAGTGTGTGTTTAATTGAATATTTTAGCCAAACAACTCGAGATAAACTTTTGTGTTGTGGTTTCGATGTAGAGTTAAATTGAGTTTTCATTTTGCCGCAGTTTAACCACATATAACTTGATTATTTCGAATGGTTTTCTCTCGAGATTAAATCAATTAAAAAGTTTTCACATTTTCTACACCATTTGTCAATTTAAATAATGAAATAAAGAGACATCAAAGCATTTAATAAAAGCACTATGCATTTTTGGTCAACGTGGCGTATGAGTAATATTTAATTAATATTACAAATATTCAATGTTTTTACACAAATTTGCACACGTAAATATATATATGGCAAGCCCAACACTGCGTTGCATGCATATTTATAGTTTGTATAATGTGTTTGATAAAAATTTTAAGTTAAATCATTTCAAAAGTTACTTAAATTTTGAAGATATTTTTCAATTAAGTTAAAAATTACGGAATAATTTACAAAAAAAAAAAATCATTTACTTATATCTCTTGTCAGATATAATTTGGAATCGAAAGTTTTGGTCATACTTTTGTGTCATATTGTGCTTAGTAAAAAATTAAAATTTAATCAATGGCCGGTTTTAGCTGTTGTCAACTAATTGGAAACGAAATCTTTGGTAGTTTTTTCATTTATTTTTCTATGTGCACCAGACCAAATTTATAGCATAACAAGTTTTATGAGAGATTTCCTGCTCAAACCTCAGATCTGACTGTTGTCAACTAATTGGAAACAAAAAAAATTATTTGCACAAAAATATAAGAAAAACTTGATAACAGATTCCAGAAATTTCAGAAAAGATTTTGTGATCTTGTCATTGCTTGTAAGAACCCTTTTTGACTGAATTTTCTTATAAGCGTATCCTTAATCATGGTTTTTGGCCAAAAGTTGTACACCGGCCACGCGTAAGTCAATTGTTGAGCTTCGAAAGACGGCCATGAGATATCAGGCGATGACAACACAGCTAAATTACTCCAAAAAGATGGTATTCAATGCTCTTGATAATTTCAATAAGTATGCCCTTGTTAAAGATTAACACAGGTGTTTTTTCATTTTTTGTATACAGTACAACATAATCTGGGCATCATACGATCCACTTTAATGTAAGGAATGCTACTTTTGTAAATAGAGCAAGAAAGTTTATGAAAGTAAAGCCATGTGCGTCTTAGCACAAAAGTAAAATAAAACTTTTGAAGGCGACTTGACAATCGGGGAAGACTTCTAGCTATCCCATATTAGAATTGCCCACTAACCTGCAGGTTTTTAATATGGCAAAGCCTTCCGCTTAAAAAGCGTTTACTAAGTCAGGTAAACGAAAGTTTTGAGAAATTTCTGGCTCTTTTGAATAGACCACCGAACCTTCTACGCTGTCCATCTTTGATCTATCGCGGTATATGATGGTTTCAAATATGTGTGTCTTCTTCCATTGAATCCTGCCCGAAACTTCATGTGAAAGTTTTATGAATTATAGTCAATAATTTTTTTATTAAAACCTTTTAGTTTCTAAAATTATGTATTTCATGTCATTTGAAAAATATCAAAAATTTTTAAGTTCTTGTACACATAACTGATTACTACTCATAAAACAAATTGCATATCTCAATGCTAACATATTTCCTTGAGTGTAAGCATCCAATTGAAAAAAAAAGTATTGTGTTTGCGTGGCCACAGCTGTTGTGTCTGCGAATTTTGCATGTGCGTGTTAACATACACACATATATGGCTCTGTTTGTATTTGCTTTGTAATCAAGTGTTTTTTTCTTTTTATTAATAAGCCGTCTTTTTTGCAGCTGCTTCCTTCCCTGATGGTAAGAATGCTTCCGCCAAATAAATGTCTCGCATTTGATAGGATTTTTTCCCGATTTCAGCATAAAATCAGTTGCTGTGTGGCATAAGAGCCATTCATTTTTATTGCTATATTTGGATTTAAGCAAACAGACAAATGCGCGTGGCAAGGAACATTTTTTTTATTAATGAATTTTTCTTTTCTTTAATTTAATAAATCATGCTGTTATGATATGTGGAAAAGCAAAATTAAATTTTGAATTATAGGAAAGAGTAATTTTTATGAAAAAATTTAAAGTAATAATGTTGTAATTGAATGAAATGCTTGAAACACCATGATTTCTTGGAGGCTTAGTCATTTATATTTCTTTTAGCTACATATATAACCAATAATTTGGCTATTTATTAAATGAAGAAGAATACTTTCAAAAAAGACTACGCATTTTGTGTGAATATTTTAATTTGTTGGCATATTTTCGAAGGAGCCATTTACGTTACCTAGCTTCATATTAAACTCTTAATTTATTTCATGCTTGTTAATTCAATTAATTTAATTAAAAATCACATACTGCTGCAATGCGCCTAAAAGCATGCCTCCTCATTTATGCTTAGCTTTGGAATTTTAAATTAAGGATAGCATCCTAAGATGCCTGAGGAAAAATAGTCAAAATGAGCAAAAAGACCAACAATGTGCTCAACCGTTGAGAGAACACATGTAACATTTTTAATTTAATAAAAAATGGGAGCATCATGTTAAATTATTAAAAATGTAATATACATTTGGTTGCTTGTTTATGCAGGCATATACTTTTGCTAATGGCAACATTTTTTGCATATAAGGAATTAATTAAAAATTCAAAAATTTTGCAGAAAAAATATTCAAATAAGGATTTTATAGATAGAAATTTTATGGCAAATATTTGATTAAACAAAAAAAAAAAAAAAAAAAATGGCGATTGCAATTTTGCCATAATTTAGTTACGGCTATTGTCTATGGTATTAAAATAATGGAAAATGCTTAAGGCATTAATAATGTAATGAAAGTACTATGAAATTATTTAATTTGATATTGACAGCCTGGAACAGTTGTTAACATCAACATGTAAGTTTGAGCGCAAATCACTTGAAGAACTTCATTGATTGTAAATTCTTAACCATGACGTATGATTTACATTGAATTACGTTGCTTCATGAAAATTTAATATGTTACATATTTTTGTCAATTTATGCTGGGTGGAGCAGCCATACTCTAGTATTCAATTTCGTGTTTCATTTTAAGTAAAAACTTGTATGGGAGGAGGAGCATCGATCTCCAACACCCTCTGAGTTACAGCGTGTTTAGCAAAGTTTCTTTAGAGCAGTACTTACAAACAAGTTTTATATCGTAACTTTCAATGTACTTATGTTACAGTATTGAAATCCATGAGTTTTATTAGGTAATTACCTCACATATTTTTAATATATAACCTATGTAACTTTTTGCATTTTCCGATAAGAATTATTGCCCATAAATTCAAATAATTTTATTTTGATAAATAATAATAAATAAATTTTTAAATTCTTTCGTTCCTAAAACTCAATAACAAACTTGATATGAATACCTAAGGCTTGTTTTTAGGCGGCCACTTAACAAACTTGAATTTATTGCAGGTGAATTTGAATTTAAGCAGCTGCACTTAGCGCATTCTCACTTAATTGCATCAAACTCAAGTTATTATAAAAATAAGGAAACATCAAAGTCTCACATAAAATTTACCCTTCAATTGCTCATTATATTTCTGTAAGTACTACGCAAATTTAAGCATATCTAAGCAAGTACATCTTAAAAAGAAATATCACCAATGCAAGGCACATGAAAAGATGATTGACCTAATTGGTGTAATCAAAGCAAATAATTGCATTACAGAACACATAATTGAAAGCCAGAAAATATTAAATAAAATCATTTATTTTAATTAAACAACGTGTGCTTTATAAGCTTTTTCAATTAAAAAAGTGAACTAAGCTAATATTTTGTAATATCGTATTTCTTTGTTAATCAAATGTATTTATTTTCTATTGCACGTAATGAATAAGCAAAACCTAGTTTTATGAAAATTGCTGTGAGTAGCACTTTTACTAAATAAACAAATGCATTCTGCAAGTAACGAAAAACAATTTTAATATTCTTAATAACCAAACAAGCAAGCAGCTTAGTTACCACAAAATACCGATAGCTTGGACAAACTCCCAAAAATATGCAATGTTTGCTTTTACTTTGTATTTAAAACTACATGTTGGGTGATTTACATTTGTATGCAAAAGGATAAGGTGCTCTCAACTGCTTTTTATCTTTTTAGTTAGTTTAGCGAAGTTATAAAAAGAATTTAATAAATTTTCTTAATAAAGATAAATATTTTTGCAAATTATTCAAAAAAAAAAAAAAGTTCTTAAAATAATTTACTATACGATTGACCTTAATTATTTTCTATATACAAATGATGTCCTTATTTTAAAAAAAAAAATTCTTACATAAATTTTATGAACAAATTGTAAAAAAATTATTTTTCCATCCAACTTAAGGGAAAAGTTATCAAAACATTTTTGCTTACTTGAAGACGAAGAATAAAAAATCAAAAGGATATCTTCACACTTTTATTTTGTGTTTCTATTTGAAACACCCTAAAATACACTTCAATAAATGTGAAATTGAAATTGTTCAATAAATTGCATAATTTGCAACATCTTCAACTTTACAGATATTGCAGTGGTTTCACTTTTCATTTAACAAACATCAGCTTAAAAATTTTACGTTTGCTTATCTGCTCTCAGTTAAATTACAAAAAGTTTATTATTTTTAATAGTTCAAAGCATTTGCAGTACTTGACAGCATAAAAGTTGTTTGCAATAGGAAAATTTTCATTGGAATTTAAGACTCATAGTAAAAGTAAAATAATTTTTATTCACAAAACTTTGTGATTTATGAGTAAACATGACGTATGCGTAACTTTTATTTGACACGCATATAACAATATCATTGCATCAGACACTGATAAAACGGTGTAAAGTGAAATTTGAGAAAAATCTACTAATTTGAATGTAGGAAAATTTTAAGTTGCTGAGTTTGAAGCTGCTATTCGGGTTACTAAAACTCTTCTACGAATGTTTTAGTTTCAATTCTGAGAAGTTTGGCTTATGAGGAAAGTGATTTTTTCAGAGAATTTTATTGAAATGTTCCATAAAGGCATTAAGGTGTATAACTGGGAGTACTTAGTGTAAATAGAAAACATTTTTGTATTTATGTACATAAAGAATAACTTTGCCTCAGGCATCAAATCCCTCAGGCTTGAAACAAAAAAGTCGTTGAAAAGCATTAGTAACTATGTCAGTTACCGGTTGTTTTAACTTTTATCTCGAAAAGCTGTCAAAATCTGATGGCAGATTTCAGCTCAGCGACCCCAAGTTGCACTTAAGTGATATCAGGTGATTTTCCTCTAAAATTTAGGTCTTATTTTTACTCATAGTGTAATTGTTTAGTTTAGTGTTCTTCAAAGTTTTTGAATAACGTATTTATCAAATTCATAAACACAAAAAAAAAAAATATACCCACTTCTTTCCGCCCTCGTGATACATGTGCCCTTCCAATTTCAACTTTTATTTAGAAAATTTGTAGCAGCCTATGAGTACTGATTTTTGACCTTGAAATCGCTTGCAACCTAGGATTTAACAATGCAACCCTTATAATATTTTATTATCTTAAAGCCTCTACAAGTCTTATCATTTGACATATATTTTGAAGTATAATACTTTACAGTTTCAATTGAAACAACAAAATTGACTAAACTTCGGCAATTTTCGGGAATCGGGACAGGCTTTGGCAAGGCAACCCTGGTTCGTTAGTTTCACAAAAATGGCTCACTATCTTAACCGTACATCCTGTAATCTTATACATTCGACTGTTCACAGCGGGCTCTCAGCCCATGAAATAAAATAAACTTTATATTGAAATACGTAATGCCCCAGCGGCAAATATGTTATAAACAACATCGATGAACAGCTATACTCATTGTAGGTAGTAATGCTCACAACCCCAGCCACAGCTGTAAATGCATTTTTCAAAGAGATGGCCGCTTTCTAGGCAGCTTGCCTACATCTCTATACACAATGTGTAGCAAGGGAAAGACAGATTGCCTTAAAACATCGCTTACTAAGTGCCTGTATAGTTTACCGAGTTGCATACATCTCCACATACAAAGTATGCAGCCAACAGTCAAGACCCCTTACATCTCCATACACAAAGCAGGCAGCCAACAAACAGACTCCCAACAACTCTATATACAAAGAAGTCAGTCAGAAAGCGGACTGCCTACAGCTTCACATACAAAGCAGGCAGCCAACAAACAGACTGCCTACTGCATGCAGCAAATTGCTTATTTGCATCTCCATATGGAAAATCGGTAATTCAGTACTCAAACTTTAATAACAATAACAGCAAGAATTAGATAAGTCTGCAAATTATTTCCGTTAATTTCTATCGCTCTTTACAAATCACGCATTATTATTGCCGCTTGAAAATTTGCTGCTAATAGTATTTTAAATAAAAAAATTATTATTTAAATTCAACAAAATGTTTTCAGCAGCAATATTGCTTACTATCCAATTCAAAATTATATTATACTATTAATTAATTAGAAACCCTAATTGCTGTAAATAAACTTTCCATGGAAATATCCAAATAATGCCATTCAACCTGAGGGTTAGTAAACCGTGTCAAAAGTCTTATAATACAATTTTAATATCAACTTGTCTATGTAATTATCGCACTAAGCACAACGTTATTATATTTCCCAACACAAAACCGCTGCTTGTGCCAATCTTTAATTATTTTGCAACCATATTGATGATATCAGATTGCAGCGCTGATGAAGTTTATTCACACGTGAGTTTTAATTAAACCTCCTGTCAGCGTCGTCGTCGTTCATGCTATACGAGCATTTTCATTAAGTAAATTAATGCGATTTACGTATTTTACTCAAATTTCAATGTACGTTAAACTTTGACCTCTTCTTAACACTAACTGCAACTGCCGCTGTAATCAATTAATCGATGAAAATCGATAAAATACTTTGGTACATATCAATGCACTAGAGCGCGAACTTTACATTTCACCCGCATTTGTAACGCTCACATTCTCACTCACCAACCAACACACGTTCATCAATATGTTAGAAAATGTCTGCAAGTCATGTGATTAATAAATCATCTTCATGTTAGCATAGCTACGCAGGCAAATCAAAACGAATTGGATTTTGAGGGAAAATTTTCGGGTGAGGTGAGGTTGGGATTGGGATTGGTTACATTGGGGAATATTGACAAGTTACACAAAATAAATTGATATTGTAGACACGCAGAAAATTGTTACTATATTGTAAGAGTAAGAACGTGAGTTTTGCTTTGTCAAAATAAAATAAAAATAATATTATAGAAAAATTGTGGGAAACAAGGTCGAAATTGAATTAAAAATATAGGGCCTTAGAGACATTAACATAAAAAATGATATAACTTCGTTCATTCGAATTTAATCAAGTCTTGTCTTGAACTTTTTTTTCTCTGAAAAAGCTCCAGAACCTAAGAATAAATGTAATCTTATGTTGGATTTTGTGGTTAAATTGGATCTATTTCTGAGCTGCTGTTCCCCAGCGCCAATGACAGGATTTTCAAACTTTGTCAATTCTCAACGTTAACGTTGTTCCAAACATTTTTCTTTAAAAAAAGTAGTGTTCCCGCTGTTCTTTTTTAAGTTCTCTCCTTAAACAGCGTTTATTCCTGTTTTTTTAATATCTCTGCAACATGTTACAAATACCAAGTTTACTAATAAAATTTTGCTGACTGTACGCAAGCAAAACAAAGTCAACAGAGTAATGTCATTGAGTTTTGATCTCTGGAGGATAAACCATATCGCCGTTATACAAAACTGGCACACTGGACGGTAGAACATCATAGTGCAGGCGGGCAGGAGTGAACGCAACACAACGCTACGCAACACAAAACAAGATAACGAAGTCATGACACTCAGCTGTGATTAAATTTGCGTTGGTTTAAAGTTTGACAGCTGTCACTTGACTTGACCAGCATATCTTTCTCTATTTAACTGCCACACTTGGTACTATTGATTTTACTGTTGTTATTATCTTCGATGAACGACACTGATGGCATGACTGACTGTAATGCCTGAGTGAACAACCGCAACCTACTTAGTAAATGGAAGCACAAATGCAATGGGCTGATGACACCAGTACATACTATATGTTGACCATATAAACATAGCAACAATTGAGCAGTCACTGTAGTGCAGTACTACTTTATTCGAGGTAGGTGAACTGAACAGAGCTCATTTCTTTTAATTTTCCGCTCTACTTTCAGCATATTTTTTTAATTTGTGTTTCTTATTGGTTTGATGTTATCTGCTGATACACTGAAAAAAATTACGGGATATGTGTAAAGCAGCTCTAAATATTTTGTGCAATTTGGCGCTTATAAAATTGAAAACTTTGTTCCTTCTTTTAAATCATAAAATTGCAGCTGAATGTTGTAAGCACATAATATTTGTAAAAATATTAAGCATCTTAAGTAATTCTAAGACACTAAGTACAAAACTGAAAAGGTGCTGAATAGCTGAATAGCTTACTTTCTCGATGAATTGAGTTTGAAGTTTTAAAATATTTTTTTTTGTTTTTCAAATAAAAGCACACTAAAACCTTTTGGCTGAATATATGCAATCAGCTGAGCGAGGTGCTTACAAAATTCAGCAACGTTTCTATAACTAAATTTTTGTAAGCGCATAATTTGTAAGCGTTTTCAAACATAATTCAACAGTTTCATGTATGTATGATCATCAGCAAAACACCGCTTACAAAATTCTGACAACGCTTACAACTTTTAAACAACATAAAACTCTCAGTGTATGCAGTGAAAAATTTGATGGACTTTTGTGATTTATTTTGGTTAAAGTCCACATTCGACTGGGGAGCATATGCTGTCATTCTGAATACACATTACATAAGTGAAACTTGGCCAGAAGATTTTACCGTATTTTTTTTTAACCCAAAACGACAATTGGTAGCGAGTCTTATGCCGCAGTAGATTATCAAAAAACAAAAAAAGCATAAAAAAAACTGCTGTTGCTGCTGCTGCTGCCGCCATATCATTTGATACATCATAGCGCGCCATATAGTAGGGCACTGCATCAACACTGTGATTTCGTAGATGCACTCCACTACGCTTTGTTGAGTACTCAACTCTTAAGCTGAGCGCTGAGTTCAGTTTAACTCATTGCTCTTTATTTCAGCAGCAAATGCTGCTGCTATGACTGCATCTTTTGTTGATTCACCTAAATATCTCCACTCAACGTTGTTTGCTTATTTGTTTGTTTGTGTTTGCATTTGTGTGTTTGTGTTTGTGTTGCGCTGCAGTTGCAATCATTCTACATTACAATTGCAAACATGACCCACATGTACACAAACATATACACACACACACATATAAATGGCACACATTGGTGTACACCTTATATGGTTGGTTATTGCAAGTTACTCCGCAGCAAATTTGCGCCAGTAGACTTCTCCGCCAGCTTCATGTTATTGTTTTGATATTTGATCCACGTGTTATCGATATTTTAATCGAAGAGGTTGCAATTTTAAGACAATGTCTACAATAGGGTTCAAAAAACTGTCGCGAGAAAGTTAAGTACATTTTGGATCAGTAAGTATCGATTGCTGCTTCAAATGATTAATAGGTATGGCTACAAATCGAACTGTTTTCACTGTTTCTTGTCATCAAATGCCGAATTCTTCATTCCATTGATCTCATTGTTGTACTTAAACCTTTTCCATAAGACTATGGAGTTAGCCTGTAACGTGGCTCTTTTTAGGATCCTTCTTTATCAAATTGTAACTGGAATATCTGACGTCAATGGCGTTTTATAACTTTCTCTAGATTATGCAACTTTTAAGTCTCATTAGATAATTTTTGTTAAAATTTCATAAGTAACCTGAAGAACATGAATAGACCGTGCTGACCACTTCACAACAAAGTTTCAAAAATGTTCCCGCTACGTTGAATACGGAATCAAAACAGAATACGGATGCTGAAAATGCAGTGTAAAACATTTCAAGTGCTTTGTGAACTGTCACAATAACGTACCACGGATAAAGTTTTCAGGGTGAAATAATTAAACATTCTTGTTTAACAATTTCCATTTAAATAAAACTGGCAATTTACTATACAAAAAATACTTTTTTTGATTGATTTTCATGTGACAGCTTTTTCAGGTAAAAAAGTACACAAACAGTTAAATCATCTATGTCTCGTAGACAAATTATGTAATTGAGACAAAATAAGTGTCGCTGGGCAGAAAAGAGAAGAGGTTAATTTACCCTTATAGGACATATCCATTTCACAATTCTCATACTCTATATCGTCACATATCGTCCATTTGCGTTCCAGCTAACGCGAGGAAACTGACGAAATCTTGCGGTGGTGTCCACTTGACTAAAGTAGCGACATCTTTTAGTTAACCAACCATGTCAAAAATTTTGCGATATCTCTCACATACAGTTTTTGGTAATATTTTGGAAAAAACTAATTTTTGGATATTCTTATACCCATTGGAACTTGTCGCCAAAAATTATACATGCATTCTCATTTGGCGCAATTTTAATTTTTAAAAAACTTCACAGTTGCCATAGTCGCAAACGATTTTCCATTCACAAGTGATATTTAAGTCACCAGTGTTTTAATTAAAAATAATTTCATCAATATATTAAAAGTAAATTACTTATAATATCGATACCTTTTCACCACTTTTGGCTTGGTAAACTATAATACGCCAATATAATCAGTACATTGCCCTAGTAGGAAAATGAACAAGGAGTTTCGAAATGAAATTCTACCACTGCCGCAAGCAGCCTCAAAACTCCTCCCAATATTGTTGAATACCTGAGTGTTAAAACATTTTGAAATAAAATGTTTATGCATTTTTACTTCCAATGGCATGTCAATTACCCCTCGGTATTATTTGTGATACTTTAAATTTGCTTCCACTTGAAAAACTGCATGCAAGCCTATCCTCAAAATCACAAAATCTTGTCTCAAATTTTGTTTCCATGACTCGAATGTTTTTATAGTTCTTAATTAGTTTATGGTAACTAGTTTATTCCAGGTGCTGTTAGCTATGTCGTAGACCTTGTCGAAACTTAGCTTCAGCCAGACACCAACTCAAAAGTTAGAAGGACTTTTAAAAACGATATTTTCATAATTTTTTGTCGTTCCGAGAAAAACCATTGCAGCACTTTTGATTCTCCTGAAGGTCCTTTTTGGCTTAAAAAAACGGGTTTTTTGCTCGTAACTTTTTTTCCTTCATAGAATGAATTCCCGAAAAAAATTTGACGTTAAAAAGTTATAAATTTTTTTTCTGTTATAGATATAGATTCGGTCCCAAAATTCGATTTTTCCATGTAAAAATTTTGGGTCCCAAAAGTCGATTTTTCCATGTAAAAAATGTGGAAAAATCGAATTTTGGAACTTAAAATTATTTTCAACAGAAAATAAATTTTAAATTTTTTAACGTCAAGTTTCTTATTCAAGCAAATTCAGGTTTCCATTTTACGAAGAAAAAAAGTTACGAGCAAAAAACACTTCTTTTTTTTTAGCCAAAAAGGACCTTCAGGAGAATCAAAAGTGCTCCATTGGTCTTACTCGGATGATGCAGTCGGTGTTTGCCTGACTTTTTTTTTTGCTTCATACAAATCGACCCGGTCTACTAGACACAAAAACTTGGTTACATATGAAAATCATCATCTGACACTGATTGTAAGCCATTGAAAGATATCGGCATTTAATTGAATCGATACTTTCATGTATCGATTATTTAATTATATTTTAGAAAACATAATTTTTTTTTAATAATTTTTGTATTGAACTTTTTAGTCATTTATACAACCAACATGACAAAGATAACAAGTGGATCAATTTAACCTGGTAATTGGTGACATATATTTCGGCTATTACCACGTATATACATATTTAAGTATATGCATATACATAGCCTCATCAGACCAGTTTTGGTTAAGTTGTACTGAGAATCGAATTTTTTTTTCAATATGAAAAATCTTCAAAGCAGATATATTTTTTCCAATATCTATTTCCCGCAAGGAATTATTTTAACGCTTCCTAAGAATTTTTTTATTTCTCTTCCAAGAAATACCTAAATATATCGCTACTCTAAAAAGAAATATATTTTCTTTTCAATGGAAATCCATATATTTGCACTGGAATGGAAGGCCATATATGCGGTCTACCACGGGAGGCGTTTTATTTTCGGTAATTTCATAATACAAGAAATTAAGTTCGTTTCAAAAGCTTACTCCTTCCCTAGGAAGCACTCATTACTACAGTATTTCCCTACTAGGGTTGTTCATAAACTCGTGGTTACATTTCCTCGCCATACATATATTGTTGCGACTTGAAGACGTTCTATGTATTTGTGTGCATGTGTTCGAAAGCATAAGATGCCTTTCAATATGGCAGCGTTTGGTGAAACGGATGTGTGCAATTCACTAAAGCGTGTCTTTAAATTGCATACCCAATTTTTCTATTTCATTCATTTTTTGTGTCATAGTGTGAACGCAAGTGCGACAGTTTTTTTTTTTTGACTGTAAATATCATGGTGCCTGAAGATCATCTGATGATTTCCGAAAAAGAGCGTTCATTAAATTTTATTTATTTTTTGTTGGTACTGACGAAAATGAAGAAAAAAAAAAAATAGTTGAAAAAAAAGCGACGCGTAATTGCATGGAACTCTTTTCAAATTATTTTTCTTTTATACTTTGCTATCTTTTGCAATTTCATACGCTTACTTGTGCTGACTGAATGTGGTATGTGGGTTACACAGTACAAAGGATATTGGACAAGTACTGGGAAATTGTATAAAGGGAGATAAAAGGTGCTATATAGATTTGGAAGAAGTTTCATATCTTAATTGAGATAGGGACATAGGTCGTGTGGCATATAAATCCAGATGTATGGTTGAAGAAAACCTAATGAATAAGACTACTTTTTCTAAGGATCACTAATATTTTACATCATTTCGATTATACCTGAATTCCAAACATCAAGCGTTTTGTTTCTTTTTTTTAGGTTTCAACAAACTTTTTGTTCACTTGATGTATGACCGCAAAACACTCTACTCTGCCAAGTTAAAATATACAGCAGCAGCAGCAGTGGAAGATATAAAATAGTCAGTCAGCAAAAGCATTTTAGTGTATGCTTTGCCAAAAAAATGAAAATAAACTTAAAAATACATACGAGTTACTTTACGTTGTAAAAATTAATGAAAAGAAAATGAGGAAGAAAAAACGTAACCTCTTTCTTTCTTCAAAATGCACTAAAATGTGTCGACGTGTGCAACACCGAGAAATCAAAAAATGTCGGAATTTCTTGGCATACTTTAGACACATGTGCAGTGATGCTTAACGCATACATACATACATATGAATATATCATATACACCTGCACAGATGAATGTACGTATGTATATGATCTCTTATATCTACACTAACTAAATGACTTTGAAAGTTTTAGAGAAATGTTTATTAGGGAGCAACTGCTTCATATTACAGCAGACTTTGTATTGCATACATAGTGCGTGCATGTGTGCATACAATGAATTTTATGATTTAATTTTTTTTTTTTAGTTTTCTGTTTGCAATTTTTATTGAATTATGACTTTTCATGTAATTTAAAGGTGCAGTGAATATTTTTTCTTTATGAATTTTCGTGGTCGTTTTTCTACACTTGAAATGCTTTATAGAACGCTCTGTCATAAAATCATTTTATAAGCAATACCTTAATAATAGATAGAAGCAGTTTTTTTTCGAGCTATTAAAATATGCGCTAGCAAATTAAATGCTCATTGTTTTGTGTAAGATATGGGAGGGTTTTGTGTGCCCCATAAAAGTTTTTATGGCATTTGCACAAATGTTTTAGTTCAAAAAACTTTGTGAATATTAAAAAAAAATTTCATTAAAAACAATGGATTTTTGTTCAGCGCAATGAAGGCAGAAAACTTTTTCTTAATACATTTGAGATGACATTTGAGTTTGTTTTAGTGTATTGATTTTAGACTCGGAATTTCCTTTTGAATGGAGAATGTATTTCTTGTGATATGTATGTATATCTAAAAAGTGTTCTGCAAAAATGGCATTTCTACATGTTTGTCATTTTAAAAACAATGATTAATTGTAATGTTCAAATGTAATTAAAATTGAGTCCATTGATTTTTTGGTACATTTCATAGTACGAATGCACAGGAAAAAAGTACAAACGCATTAAAAGTGCCATCACTGTCTAATAAGAACTTGACCTTAAATGCAACACAGCAGCTTATGATGTCAAAAGTAAAAATTTTATTGCATATGCGTAGGCTGAACAAATTAGAGATATGGTTTGTGTACAGAATAATAAAGTGTTTGTTTCTAAGACACTTTGATGTTGGTTTCAACTTGCTGAAGTACAGTTTAAGGGGTACTGCAAAATTTGGATTTCGTTTCTGCCGTCTGCTGTTCGATGGCATTTTTTTTTTTAATGAAATTTTGTGAAAAAACTTACACGCGTGAAATGATATTCTTTCAATTACGTTGATCTATCACTATTGTTATTTATCACTCACGTTTGTTTTTATTCGAATTATATATATGTACGTATTTACTCTAAATAATTAAAAACTTTTGTTTAAATGATGAACGAACGGAACCGATCGAATTTGCGATTTGACAGCAACTCGATAAGTCGCCAGTGTTGTCAAATTTTTTGGTTTTGATACATTTTTTTTATAAGTACATTGTATATACGTAGTTCTTAAGTTTTCACTAGGATTTTTAGTTTTTTCGTCAGTGACAAAAACACAGTTTTGATCAGAATTTCACATTTTCTCCTAAACTATCAGTTTTCAGTTAAAACTGCTCTAAATAAATACTCCTTAAAATTGGTTAAAATATTCAGAACTTTTTATTTTATTGCAATTTTTTATTTCTGTGACGTTATAAAGTGTTCTTAAAATCAAATAAACAAAAAATTTCTGTGTATGCTTTGCAAACAATATAAAGAACTTTTAACTTAGTGAGATTTTTCTGAAAATCATCATCTTAGAAAAAAAAAATTATCGAAGGAGAAATTTTGCCCGAAGCTATTTGAATCACTAACGTATTTACTAAAAACCCTAACGAAATACTTTTCATTCCAAACATTTATATATATATTTTTTTTAAGCATACAAATCTGCTATAAAAAATATGGGTGTTTTCCAACAAATCACAGTTAGCAAGTTTAGTTATTCCATGATAAGTAAATCTGTTACGCATCTGCTCTTTTACCGGAAAAACGTTGCGGTAATGTGGCAGAAATTTTTTCACAGCGAAATGCAACCCTGTATCAAGAAATCTGATTTCTTTGTCAACAGAAAACTACTATTAATATTATCTTTGACGGGATATAATATAATTCAAATTAAAAATATGCTGTGATTGCGCTTCGGCTTATAAAGTTTTATATGTGAACAGAATATTAAATGTGAATATAGGCCGTATTGAGCAAACAAATTGAAGATGTGAAGCAAACAAATGTACACCCCCACAGAGTGCAAGTTCTCTAACTCGTTTATAGTATGCCACTATACACACAAATTATGTAAATTCAGATTTCAATTGACAGAAAAACATAAGGCAAGCTTCAATCATTTTTTTTATATATACCGTGTTAATTATTACAGTTAGGCGAAATCATATAAAAATCATAAATCGCAGACTGATAGGACACTTACTCCTAGAAGATATGCTACTTTTTTTACAGTTTTGTGTACTACGAAGTTTAATAGCCATACTTTAGATATTAACTTTTTGCAAGAGATGGCGCCTTCAAAAGTTTGATATTTCAACATAGCCAACAACGCATACGCGTTCTCTTTCTCTCTTGCTATTGCTTATTGAAAGCTTTTGTTTATTCTTTGCAAAATGGCGACAGCGCAATCAAACAAAGGAATTATATTTGATTTCATTCAGGGAATAATAACAATAATTAAGTACATATGCATTTTTAAATCAACATTGCACAAATTCTATTGTATATTTAACTATGCAATGCAGACAATTGAATGCTGCAATAACTCACCCAACTTGAAGAAACTTTGTTGCTGCTGTGCCACCAAAAATGGTGATATGCACTGAAATTGTTTTAGCCAACACTTCACTTTCACTTTCACTTGTATCATTATCGCTTATTTCACATTTTTCACTTGTTTAATTAATTATTCACCTTTTATTTAACATTTTATTTTCGCACTATTCAAGTAACCGGCCGGCGGAAGTCCGAATTTATTACGACTGATCCAACTAGAGAACGAATCACTTGAGTTGCCATCGTCTTCGATTCCTGCTATTTTGCAAGTACACTTTTTATTTGCACAAAGCTGTAGTGGAGTTGATTGAATTTAGATACAATTACATTTTTGTATTTGAATTTAACATTTTCACGATATTATTTTTATTTATTAGTACTCATAAAAATCGGAAAATGCCAAAGTGAAGATTAATTTTTTTGAAATAAACAGCCGACTTCTCGATTTCCTAGCATATTACTATTTTTGTCAATATGTAATGGTAGCTGAAAAGGTCAGGGACCAATTCTACACTAAATATTACTAAAGACTCCCCAAAAAGATTAACTAAACAAAGAATTGCTTGACCATAAGCTAATCAGAGCCCCAATGGTCATGTTTTGAATAAAAATTAATCAAATAAAATAAAAGTAGCAACCTATACCATTTCGTATGCATCTTTCAGATGGTTGGAAAGATTCGTGCTGAAAACCCGCCCTACCAGGTCTCAAATTACGCAATTAATTATGAGACCACATAAAAGGACTACTTATCCATACCCTTCAATACTACTCAAGGAAAACAAACTACTTTTTTTATTCCAACATTCATAAAGAATTTTATTCAAACAGAATAAAATGAAATTCAACACTATGAATTAAGTTTTCCAATTTTCAAAACTGTTACGCCAACTTTTTCCTATAAATTTATTTTAACACAATAATTGCTTTCGATTGTCGAGCAGAAGTCTTATTGATAAGTACTTAATACAAAAAAAGGAGTAAAAATCGTAGTAGAAAAAAATAGAGATATGATACTCGTACATACATAAGTATAATAGTAATCCATGAGAGCGATGAGCGCAAAATTAATCTAGCTCTCATTGTTTTTTTTTATTGCATTTTATTGACGTTAAGGGTTTCGGATGTGGAAAAAAAGTGCTAAACTACGTTATGATAATAAGAAAACTTAAAATTGGCTTTGATGATCTACATATGTATGTATATAATCTCCTTAAGATCAATTTATTCATTTAAAAAAATTGATATTAAATTATAACGTAATTTTTGAATTTTAATTCCAAATCAAATATTACTAATATATGTACGAGTAAGTATCTATTTATCTATTTTTTTCTACTAAGATTTTTGCTTCTTTTTTTGAATTAACTACTTAACAATAAAACTTTTGCTGCACAACAAAAAGCGATTATTGTGTTAAAATAAATTCATTAGAAAAATTATGTATGTATGTGCATTTTTGAACATATTGATATTCAACTTTGTAGCCGTTTTGAAAAACTTAACTCTTTGGACTAAAAATGTAGTTTGTTTTCCTTGAGTAACATTGAACGGCTGGATAAGAAGTCCTTTTATTCTGAATGAAACTGGAAGCTTTTATGGCTCGCTTCCTGACCTTTTCAGCTATCATTACATATTAACAGAAATAGTAATATGAAAGAAAATCGAGAAGTCGGCTGTTTATTTCAGAAAAATTAATCTTCACTTCGCCATTTTCTGATTTTTATGAGTACTAATATAAAAATAATATCGTACAAATGTTATATTCAATTACAGAAAGGTAATTGTATCAAAGTTTAATCAACTCCACTACAACTCTGTGCAAAGACAAAGTGTACTTGCAAAATAGTAGGAATCGAAGACGATGGCAACTCAAGTGATTCGTTCTCCAGTTGGATCAGTCGTAATAAATTCGGACTTCCGCCGGCCGGTTACTTGAATAGTGCGAAAATAAAATGTTAAATAAAAGGTGAATAATTAATTAAATAAGTAAAAAATGTAAAATAAGTGATAATGGTAGAAGTGAAAGTGAAAGTGAAGTGTTGGCTAAAACAATTTCAGTGCATATCACCATTTTTGGTGGCACAGCAGCAGCGAGATTTCTTGAAGTTGGGTGAGTTATTGCAGCATTCAATTGTCTGCATTGCATAGTTAAATATGCAAGAATATTTGTGCAATGTTCATTATTAAATGCATTTATATTTAATTGTTATTATTATTCCCTGACTAAAATCAATTATAATTCCTTTGTTTGATTGCGCTGTCGCCATTTTGCAAAGAAAGCAAAAACAAAATAACAATAACGAAACAACAATAAACAAAAGCTTTTAATGAGCAATAGAAAGAGAGCGCTTATGCGTTGATGGCTAAGTTGAAATATCAAATTTTTTGAAAGCGCCATCTCTTGCAAAAATTCATATCTTAAAAAATTGGTTGTACACAAAGCTGTAAAAAAATGTAGCATATCCTCAGAGGATACTTACACTTTGCTGATAAGCAAAGACAGGAAACAGAGGTAACAGCGTTTCAAAGATAATTAGTCTTCGATTTGTAAGTTAAGTAATATTAGGTTTTTTTTTTAGTATTTTGCCTCACAGTAATTATTATTATTATTAGATTCAAATATTGTTTATTGTTCAATGTGACTTCAAATGCAAAACTGCAGTTACAGCAATTAAACTCTGAAATTTTATTCCGAAAGCTGCAGTTAGGATATAATAACTGCGATCATTGAAACGAAATGAGGTAGCCAAATTTTGATAGCACCAAACGAAGAATTTGTTCTCTTCATTATGGTGGAAGACTAAAAGAATTTTCCAAAAAACGAGGAAACTTACACTCTGAGGGAACGATATATTGAAACGTTGTGAAAATTTTATTTTTTGTGATTTTTCGAAGAATTCAACTATTTTGCAAATCGACTTTTCAACGCAAATGTTGGTAGTTTCAGACTTAGAAGTGTTACTATGTGTAACTCAGTGATATCAGTGTAAAACTACAGAGTTTTGATCGCCCGCTCCTTATATGCCGTGTGGTTCGTTTTGTATAACTTATTATTTTGTATTATTATTATAAATAATCTACAGTAGGCAGAAATGATTGTTTTGCTAATGTCTTCGAAATTGCCTTTTCCATATTTTTGACTTTCTTAACGATTTTCGATATCTTCGGTTTTTTTCGATACATTTTGGCTACATATATTAGTTGCCGACACTCTGAGTTTCATTGAGATTTTCAATGCTTTTAAAAACTTTTCAACATAATCAATACTTTTAAATTTTCGACACCTTAGACTCTACTCTGTAAATGTTTTTTATACCCTCAGACTGATAACTTTTTTTTGGTTTCATTCAATACTTTCTACTTTTTCAACCATAATCGAAACTGCTTGACTTTTGTTTTACTTTCTGTTACACTTGAATTTTCATCGGCTTTTTTAATATTTTTCGAGTTGTTCTTAATTCTCGACATTTTAATATTTTTGTATACTTCTCGAATTTTGCAATGTTTTCCGACACTATTCGTTACTTAAGACTTCTAGTAACTTTTCAATACCATTCAACTTTTCGGTTACTTTTATCTACTTTTCGATATTTATGATAGTTTTCGAGACTTTTCAACTTTTCGACTCTTTCGATGTTTGGATCATTTTGATATTAAAGTTGTTTTGATTTGTGATTCCTTACCTTTCGAGTTTATTATTTCATCCCTATAAATTTAAAAACTTGGAAAAGCGAAGAACGTATTTTTTTTTTTGCATTTTAGATTAGGATATCTCAAGAACTTGACTAGGACCCTAGGTTCATATTTTAAGTTGTTCGCATGTTTTCAAGCTACATACACCATTCTATTCGCACGTGATTTTCTAATGTCTTGAAAGTTGTTATTTTAAGTTTAATGATGTTGCTTTTGAATCGTATGAGAATTTTTGTCTTGTAAAACGATCCAATTTCGAACAAAGTATAAGTACTCTGTCGCTGAGCCTCCTTTTTCGATTTAAGGTCTGCTAGGATAACCTGCTGTTTACAGAGGTATCAGTTTCTTAAAATTTCTTGAATTTTCTTTTTGCCAACTGATAAGCCTACGAAGTTTGAACAATGTTACAGTAAAACTTACTTTATTTGAAAGTCAGATTTAACATTTTATTTTTACTTATGGCAACGTTGACAAATGTCATATATTAAATTGCTTAGAGCTGCCAACCTTATAATTTGCAGAGTATATGAAATAATATAGAAATGCAACATTTTCGCACCAATATAAATTATAATAGTAATTTTTATTAGGAAATTATACCTTAAGCACAAAAATTAAGCTGTGCATTTGTTGCATTAAAAAATAAAATTTAATATAAAGCATCCCAAAGTTTCATATTTCAATTCGTCTTTATTTGCATTGTTCCAATAGCGAATTAAATTCCTTGTAAAATTAGTTGGTTCTTAAACCATTTTTCGTTTAATGTTGGCAACACTAAATAGCTTATCCATTTTAAATTTAAAATTAAAATTACTTGCCTCAGGCCAATCTCTTTAATCTATACCTTTTTACAAATAAAAGGTAGCCTTTTAAATGCTTAGCTAAAAAACTCTTTTGATGACAGCAAAATAACCTAAACTCCCAACACTCTACATCAGTTTTAACTAGATAAAAATGTCATTTTCATTTTATTCAAAACTTAAATGAGAGAGAAAGAGAGGGAGAGCAAGATAGAGAGGGCAAAACATTTCTTATTTTAGGCCAGCATGATGCTGAACCTAAACAGCAGCAGCAGCATCACTTACAAAAAAACATCAAATAAGTTAAAATGAGTTCTGGAAACAAATTAAAACTATGCCTTGCAAATTAAAATTAACCCTTGTGATCCTCGTAGCACTTTTCCTACAACAAACACTCGAGTTGAATGTCAAAATGTTCTAATTACGCACATCCATGTCACATAAACAACAACAGAAGTAACAACAAATAAATACGAGCAACTTTTGACTTTGACACTTTTGCGAAAGTGCTTCTTGTTGTTGTTGCTGTTGTTGTTGTGTTGGCCAAAAGCACCAGCAATGGCAACAGTCAGGCATTTACATGATAATTACGAAACAACTGTTTGAAAAAAATAAAATAAAATAAAATTTTAACAAAAAACATCAAAAAACTAAAAGGAAATTTACACACAGCAACTTCGAAGTCCAAAATGTTAATTTGTTGCCTTAGTGTGAGTAAAGCGCGTAGCAGAGTTGTAAAAGAATACATTAGATTTTATTAAAAATTATGTTTATGGGCGCAAGATCTTCAGCTTACATATAATTTCTTGTCAAAATGCTGTTGTACCCGTCTCGATTATACGGAATGGTAGGGATCCCAAGTTTAATTCCGGATCCAAATGGCCTAGGCTACTTTAACCCTAGAGTGGAAAAATGTTTAAAACGCTATGTAAGCATTTGTGTTGTTCGTCATTTTCATCTCTTTCGAATTGTTCAAAAATTTTTAATTTATGTATATCGATACATCCAATATTTTCGAGTTTCCCAAACTTTTTCGGCCTTTTCGACCTTGACCAACTTTCTTAGAGTTCACCAACTTCTTGTAATATGTGACTTTTTTAACTTTTAATCAAAATTTTTAATTTTGAAAGTTTTAAAACTTTGTTTTTTTTTTTAATTTTTCAACATTTCTCAATTTTATAACATTATCAATTTTTTTCGAATTCTATAACCTTTCTCAATTATTTTTTCCAAATGTTTCAAAATTTTTTGACATATTTATAAGGCTATGATATTCTATCGACTTTGTCAACATTTTTTAATTATAATATTCATTGCATGCTTTTGCAACGCTGCTCTAAAGCCCCAACACACTAAAACGTAGAACTCAAGCATGAGTTGTCGTGCAACTTAACAGACCGTACCAGAAACGACCGACTTTTTAACAATTCTTGTTGTTCTTCTTATTTTTTTTTTGTTGGTTTTATTGTTGTTGTTGTTGGTGCTTGCTTTCTTCTGTGTATGAGTTGCAACAGCAGCAGCAAAGTATTTTGTTGCGTTCAACCAAAGCAAAACTCAATACAAACTTGGTAACCTCACGTTGCCAACCATCGGATTTCTTTCTACTATAAAACACCTACACCCAAACCAGCATAATGCGAGCAACAACAAAAAACAACTACAACAACAACAAAGCACAAACATGATGCCCGCAGCCATATTGAATTAACGTAGAAGTTTGTCACTACGTTTTTTTTGTAAAGTTACAAGTTACGTTTTTACGGTTAGTACGCGTTGGTGTTGCAGTTTTTTCTTAAAATTAAAATAAAAAGAAAGTAAATTCTGATAAAAAAAAAATATTAAAAAATAATTTTAAGAAAAATTTAGCATAGTTTTTGGCGTAGGCCGTGCTCTGAGGGAACACAACAGGAAAAAGGGGCTTATTTTTTGCAAGTAGCGCTGCACAGAAATTTGAAATGTTTTTAAATGCCGTGTTGCACAGTATTTCTGTTTGTTGTTATAATTGTAGTCTTTATTGTTGTTGTTGTAGTTGTATGATAAATTTAAAAGTCAACCAGTATAACTTTAAAGTTTTATAAATTTCAGCACAAAGGTAACGTTCTTCAAAATGAAGCAACCATGTATGTATATAGGATGGTGGCATAGAAAAAAGTAAGTGTCAGAGCTGTTGGAAAAATTTGTAAAAAAAGAAAAAAGTTTGTAGTAAAGTAGCAGAATAAGTAGTTGAAAAGTAATTGGTAAGTCTTCTTAGTACGAAATATGATTTTCTAAATAAATAAGTGAAAAAAATCACTTACGAACATAACACCTCCTAGGCAACCTAATAAACAAAATTGTTGTATTTTCACAAAAGAACACACGATACGACACTTTGACTTTCCAACTTGGACATATTTTGTCGAGTTGTATGTTTGCTAAAGCTCGATCTATTGGATTTCCGTACTATTTGCTTTTAATATGCCGCACTCAATTCCTTAACCCTAGATAGCTTACCTTCGTCATTTTGATGAAGATCAGTAAGGTTTTTCACCTCTTTCGCTTTTACCATCGCGCCTAGCTACATGTACTCTCACACCAACTTTGTCGTTGTCAAAGGACTTAATTTTGATATTATGACTACTTGTTCGTCATTTTGACGAATGGTTAGCTTTTGTGTGAGTTTCTTGTTAAAAGTTTCTTACATGTCAAAACGGAGTTATACATTTAATACTTCTATTTATTTGAGTTAAAGAGTTAATGTTCTAAGTTTAAAAAGTTTCAAAAAGAATAAAAAAAAATTTTGTTCTGCCAAAAAAAAATAGTTCTGTTCAAATGTCCCTTTATATTCTTAAATTTAAATAAATATTGACTTTCATTATAAAAAAATATCAGTAGCTGGTATTTAAGCCATTGAACTTAAAACAAGTATACCACTCCGCATTTATAACAACAAAAATTTGAATGTTCGTCAAAATGACGAATGGTTAGCTTGTATGAAGTATTAATTCAGGTTGATTGCTTAGAATATATCTGAGTGGTTAATGGAGAAAATTAATTATTTAGGCATTTTTTAGAGCTTAATGTCTAATTCTTCTCCAACACCATGATCCAAAAAAAACACCTTCTTTTAAATCCTGAAACGATTTGGGTTGAAAAAAAAAACCATAAATGATATGCCACTTGATGCACTTAACAACAGCAACTGTGATGTTTTGCAACACACACATAAACAAAAAACAAAAGTAACAACCCAATACCTCGCCGGTTGAACGCTAATTATGCAAATTAAAAACTTAAACATTTGCGCTTAAAGAGCACTGCGGCACCATTTTTCTCATTTTGTTTTAATTTTTTAATTAAAATACCATGGCGCAAAAATTGAAATGCAGAAGAAAAATTATAGCACCAAGTACCTAACAAACGTTCGTAGTTCTGATTGCATAATTTAAGTGGCAACTTGCGGTAGCAGTTGTTAGCAAGAGAAAAAAAAAAAAAAAAAATTAAATTAAAGGGTTTTTTTCTTTTTGCATAAAAGTAGGTGGGTTACACAAATTATTTCAAGTAGTTAGTTCTTCTTTTTTTTTAAGGTTAAGCATTTCACACCTTGCACATTAATTAGCTCAAGTGATGTAAGAAATTTTGTGGTTTTTCAAGACTGCAGTTTCAAGTGACTTTAGATTGGTAACTGAAATGTCATATGAATGAGTACAAATTGAAACTACAAATGAAGCAAAAGCTGGTTCACTATAAAGAAGCTTACTTCAAACTCATCTTTTCAGTGATATATCTCTTGTAGTTGGAGATATATATTTTCAACGCCAACTTAAACATTAAAATCACATGAAAATGATCACAGAGCAAAAAAGCCAGATAGATCATTTCGATATAAAGAGACTCTGGAATAAAAGATTTTTTGACATAAAAGTCAGCAGAAGCACCGAAAAAAGCTCCGATCAACAACTTTTTTTAACTCTTCTCTTACCAAAGATATTGTACATTAGGCCGGATCGATTTGTCAAAAGTTAGAAGGACCCTTAAAATAAAATCTGCATAATTTTTTTTTCGTTCCAAGAACAACCAATGGAGCACTTTTGATTCTCCTGAAGGTCCTTTTTTGTTAAAAAAAACGTCTTTTTTGCTCGTTACTTTTATTTCTTCAAGAATGGATACCTGAATTTGCTTGAAAAATAGAGATTGCATTCTTGCAAAAAATTTGGCATTAAAAATTTTAATTTTTTTCCTGTTAAAATTAATATTTAGTCCCAAAATTCAATTTTTCCATATATAAAAAAGGTGAAGATTTTTTCCTCCATGTTTTCTTCTCTTAAAAATTTTCTATTTTAAGAGTTAAAAAAAAAAACCAAAACCGATTACTTGAAACATTCTATTGAAATGAAATATTGCGTACAATTAGTGTCGATAAAAAGACTGCTGCTGAATACCGTAAATTTTCAGCATTTACCATTAATCTTCTTACTTCGAGTAAATCTAAAATCCAATCGAATCAAATTGTGCAAAATAATTTAACTACTCATTGTTGCTAATTACTTAAATGACGCTACGAGTACTGCTGCAATATCGACAGTCGTGCTACTAATTAGTCACGTGATGGATCAACAACACTTTAATGAAAAATCACTACTTACGTTCACTGCTTTACCATGTTGCAAATAACTCTTCGTTTGTTGCTTTGCTGCTGCTTTTGCAATGAATCTTTTACCACGATTTCATTTCTAATGGAAATTTGCGTTTTTTCTTTGCTGCTGCTGCAACTGCAATAACAAATAATTTATGTTGCAACTTTATGCTAGACATGTTTTTTTTTTTTTTAAACCTTAAGCTGTATTACACTGAAAAAAAAAATGTTGTTCTTAGGAAAAATGTAATATATTTTGATGGCAGATAATTATTTCTTTTAAATCAGCACATATTTCCGAAGCAGTTGTTTTCTTAGAAGTCTAGTGGTATATTTTTAAGAGGTTTGTTCAAAAATTTCACGAATTAACAAACGAAAAACTAAGACCACGTCAGTGATATTCTTGATTTTTGAAATTTCTTTAGGTTTTTCATAGGTAATTTCAAACAGAGTTTTTATAAAAAAAAATTTCTTAAGAAATCGAGTGTATTTTTTTTTTCAAATTAAAATCCAAAAACG
This sequence comes from Tricholauxania praeusta, assembly GCA_949775025.1. Taxonomy (NCBI): domain Eukaryota; kingdom Metazoa; phylum Arthropoda; class Insecta; order Diptera; family Lauxaniidae; genus Tricholauxania; species Tricholauxania praeusta. The sequence continues at coordinate 160,290,381 of OX459029.1, forward strand.
ATTTTAAAATTAATTCAAAAAACCTTCGTTTCACAGCAAATTTTTCCCCTAAGTGTAACGACCGCATTAAATGCAAAACAATTTCCATTTTGATGTTTGCTAGTTTTGAAAAATATGAAATAAAATAAAAAAAAAAAAAAATTCCAGCTAAATTGTGCAATACAACGGTCTTATAATTTCTTTGCATGCCTTTTGACCATGCCCTCACTTAGAGATATCCTTTAATTTACAAAACCCCTGCCACACGCTGTGACCAACAAAGTTTCTTATCGTGTTGCTAATAAAAAGCAATTGCAGTATAAAACAACAAACAACAACAAAGAATGCATGAATGCGGTATGAATATGAAAAACGAGAGATTAAAAGAGGATAGCAATAGAAAAAAAGAACAAAAAAACAAATTAAATGTTAAACGTTTGCAGCGGAAAATCATTGGAAACACCGCACAGAGCAGATGGGAAGTGGCATTCTAAAATATTCCGATTTTTGCTGCCCACTTACACGTTCGCTAGAGGCATAACACACTAGGAGAAGGGGTTGTCTGTGCACCCCTTTTTCAGCCCATATTCTATTTCCACTTGTGATAGGGTGACTAAGATGACTGACGACTTACATGAACTGGGGTGCATTGTGAACTTTTAAATGCTCCCCAATGTTTGCACAAGCGTCCATTGAGTGCGATTGTGTGTCTTACAATGAATGTGTGTGTGGGTATGTGTGTGTGTGTGCATTTTCAAAATAAGCAGGTGTACAAGTGTGTAATGCTGTTACAAGTATGCATATTTATTAGTAGAGTGTCACTAATTTTGATTTTTATATAAAACTTGAAAAATAGCATGTTTATAAACGTAGCTCGTACATAAATTGTTTTGCAAACTGCTTAAAAGAATTGTTATTTTAATTGCTTAGAAACATTATGGTTAAAATTTATTTATAAACATTGCATAGATATATGACTATAAGTATGTTATGTTTATAAACATTGTTCAAAGATGATTTTAAAATTTTTTCTGAAACATGTTTATAAGCACGTAAACAAATTTTTAAAAAATTGTAAATATTTTTATAAACATTCTTTAGAATTCATCATCGACATTGTATTGAAACAAGTTTACAAATAATGCTTTAAGTCATGTGTCTGCAACATTGCTTGGAAACATACTAAGCAATGAACATTGTTTATAAATCGCACTCAGTTGAATAATACAGGCCGACAAAATTTAACCAATATTCAGACCCTGAAACTAGACTATAAATGTCTGCAGGTATTTGATGCGCTAAATCCAAATGTGGCCTTGGAGATGCTCTATCAGTTCTGGTCTTCGAGATATCCTAACCTAAAAGTGCAAAAATCATCGTTTTTGCCCATTTTTGAGGTAATGTAGCCTTACGAATTTTTTATTTAACCAAAATTAAACCTTGGTTTCATTAAGAAAAAGCTTCCTTCTTTCAAATAACGTTGGGTTAGCTCAAATTTTTTTTTTCTCTGAGATATCGCATTTTGAAGTTTTCCTGTTTCTAAATTTTCCTATACCTGATAATCGATTGAGATAACATTGACATGATGTAGTGGATTACTTATTTACAAACAAAACTTCAAAATGCTATATCTCAGAGAAAAATCAAAAATGGGCAAAATCGGTGTTCTTTGCACTTTTAGGTTAGGATATCTCGAAAACCAAAAATGAAAGATTCAGCGCATCAAAAACCTTCGGAAATATATAACCTGGTTTCCGGATCTGAGATGCTGTCGGCCTGTGTAATCTCATCTGTTTTATTTCAATTGGAACTCTAAACAAACATTTAGAATTTTTTATTCCATGCTTCTTTCTACATCTAACTTTTAACATCTTTAATAATGTTTCTGCAACATTGTGCTTAACATTACTTTCAAAACAATGTTTCTAGACATTTATCTTTCATATGCTATCTTACGAAACTGCTTTCGCGTGTTGAACTTTGTGTTTTTAAGACAAATTTAATCTCGAAAGCAAATAGATCCACCCTAAAACACATGCACGTGTACATGCGCTTGCTGCTTGGTGTATGTTTGTTTGCATTAAATGTTTGTTTGGCCAATGAGTGTGACATTCGAGAGATGAAATGTAAACAAACTTGAAGAATTCTTTTGCATGCCTTTGAATTTATTTTATATCTACGTTATTTTTGTTTGGCATCAAAGCAACAAAGTGTTGCAAAAGTGCTGATGCTAAAATAGAATAAATAAAAAAACACAACACAAAAAGTTGAAAATCAAGAGGAGCAGGATGAGAAATGACAAAATTGTTTTTCAAATTGATTTTAAATTTTTGCAATCTTTTACTTTCTAACGCTGTGCTGTGTCGGAGACTCTAGGGAAGTGTGAGTGAGTGCATGGAATATGGATAAGCTTATAATACATATACTACAAGTAAAAATAGCTCAAGTAGAATTAAAAGTGGGATACGACAGAAGTGCTTGAAACGGAAACAGTCATTTTTGAAAAATATTTACTTAAAGGTTGCTGCTGTTTATATTGAAATCTCCACCTATGTACAATTTGATACAACCGAGAAAAATGTATACAACAAATGTTGTTGCTGCAGCTGTCTGAAGTATTTTAGCAAATATGGCAAGTGGCAATTGCAGATTAGCTATGGAGTAAATAATTTGAATTTGAATAAAGATTTTGATATACTATACGAATGCTAAAAAATAACTTTTTGACTATTATGACAAAAATCTAACCGAGGAACCACATCAGGATATTTTCAAAGGAATTATTTAATAACTTATCAGCCATGCATCAAAGTACAGCGTCCTCAGTGATAACGACTGTCTCAGAAAAAAATTGCGGTTTATTTCGTTGATTATACTCTACCTGATAATATTATAGGTTTATCAAAACATAATATTTGTTCTATATAAAATGAAGTTTAATATGATTTACAACGCTTGGTGATAGCACATTTAATGACAAAGATGTCTAGCATGCAACAAAAAGTCCGCGAACTCATTTTTGTTCACATGCATGCAAAATCCAGAATTAAAATATTCAGCTATAACAAAAATACTTGAAGCATCAGATAAGTAGAACTGTTTTGACGTTTATGTCTAATTATAAGAAGGGTCTACCTGTTTCACGAAAAAAAGGTTCTGACAGGAACTCAAGGGTAGTGGCGAAGGTGAAGGGTCTTTTTAAGCAGAATCCTAATATCGAGATATGGCGGCTAGAGCAGGTACATCAAAAGCTACTGTACAAAGGATAAAGGAAAAAGTATGCTGAATACATAAAGAGTTCAAAAAGTACCAGACCGTTCTGATGAAAAGCAGTTGGTGGCTCAGATGTGAGGCCGAAAATTGTATGAAAGGTACCTGACTAAATTTGATTGCTGCGTTATGAACGACGGAAGTTACTTCAAAGCAGATTTTAAGCCCCTACCTGGGCACAAATATTATACGTCACCAATGCTTAGTAAATTCAAAGAGAAAAAAATTTCGAAATTTCCAAAGTAATATATGGTTTGGCAGGTCAGGTTACGCAAGGCACAATCAATTCAATGATGAAATGGTATCAAAGTAAAAAGATCAATTTTGTACCAAAAATAGCAAATCCGCCCAACTGCCCAGAGCTTCGCCCAATTGAGAGATATTGAGCTCTAATGAAAAGAGATCTTCGAAAGAGTGGTAAGACTGCAAAAAAACTTAGAAGACTTTAGACTTAAGTGAAAGAGTTCGTTCCGTACTGTCAATGAAACAACTGGACAAAATTTAATAAAGGGGCTTTAAGAAAAAAGTAAGAAATTTTTTTGAAAAAAAAAAAAATTGTTAATTAGTTTTTAGTTCTACATATTTTGAACACTAGCCATTATTAATAAGAAAGAAAAACAAACGACCAAAAAGCTTATTGGGTATTTTTTTTATAACTGAAAAACAAACCGCAAGTTTTTGAAGTATATACTTCTTTACGCGCGCTTGACATGGGGGTAAGCTGCTGAATGCGTTACGGAAATGAGCGAATTTGAACATAAAGTGTGGCATACTTTTAGGTTTTATAAAAATTGGGTGTTTACGCATGCATTTAATTTAACTCAATGCTGCTTCACTCAGGTTGGCTCTGGACCCTGGAAAGGACCATTCTTTCTGGACAGTCCTTATATAAGTCCTTATATAAGTCCTTGCTAAGGTGCAAATTTCGAATGTTTTCTGCTGGCCTTAGCAGCTGTATATCAAAGCATAGTGTACCTGCTAAGGTTTCGGCTGTTCGTTAGAATATTTGAAAAATATCTTTGTGCTCCAGATACCTTACATTCCGGCGGTAGTTTCTATACATAATGTAAATTTTTTTATGCTAAAATATTTTTCATACTTTTTTAAGCAATATTTTTAGTGTAAGCATTCATAATTAAAGCTTACTTCTCCATAATTTCATTATAAATTATATGCTAAAAGCAAAATAGCTCTAAGAAAACTCACACCCCCGTTGACAATCAAAATATCACCCCTGTAGTGTACGCCTAATAGCTTTGCCCCAAATTTCAAACATAATATACGCGTACAGTCAGCAGAATAGTAAAGTAATCAGTAAGTGGTAGCTTACACTGTCTGCGCCAAACAAAACAATTAAAGACCACTTAATGACAATTTTATGACGCCCAGCGCAAAAGCGCAGTACAATTAATACTGAAATGTAAGAAACAGCTTAGAGGGAGTTTTGGTAGAATAAGAAAAAAAACTATTTTGTAAGACACCCCAACACAAGCAATCCACCCATAACAATGACACACTTAATTTATGTTTAATATTGGGCGGTTTTTGGATTTTGATGCGACATCGTTGGGTGGCAATAGCAATAAAATCACAGCCGGCTACATCATAACAATCCAATAAAACTGCCTCGGAAATGTGCGCGTCGTCGTCATAGGGTAACTGACAATTGAGAACTTCAATTTGAGCGCGCATTACTTTCTGCATGTGTGAATTTTATTGATATGAAAAAGAAAAAGATATAATGCTAGGGCGCCAAGATATGGCTCTTCAATTCAGCGCGCCACCACTCTTTTTCGGGGGGCACAAGTGATGAGCGCATAAATTTTGCGGTTGATTTAAAAGGGCCAAAAATCGTCAAGAGTCAAGTAGGACAAAAAAAAAAAAAAAAAAAAAATGAGGAAAAAAACTAAACGAACGACCCAAAGCTTGTCGTTGTTGATGATAACATTTGCGTTTTATCTGTAAATACACAAACGGAAGGAGTATCTTGCGTGAGTTGGTAATGCATTTGTGAAATTTGCCACAAAAAGTTGGTCGCTTTGTTGCTTGGGATTTTTCCTTTTTTTTCTGCTTTGGAAAATAATCGCTTATCAGTTGACAAAATCGTCCCCAATCGATGCGTTTGTTGTGTGCGTGCTGATGGGTTTGGGAAATGTACAAAAGCAAATGTGTGAAATTTTTTCAAGCAGGAAATTTGCAAAGTTTAAGGGAATAAAAGGATTGCCTTTTTTTCGCAGTTATTACTCAAAAGGGAGCAAAATAAATGGCATAACCGGAAATCAAGTAACGCAGAAAAAAAAAACATTAAAAAACTATTGCTCGGATGTAGCAGAGTACATTGGAAGAAAGTGCGATGGGATTAAAACTTTAGAGTTAGAAAAACTTAAAATTCTAGACTATACGGATAATTTTAGCGCATTTCAGAGCAGATACTTGCCATCACCAGATGATAAAAACATCAGAAGATGGTAGAAATGATTTGTGTACCGATTCAGATAATGAACAGTGTGCCGTGATGAAAATTGGAAGAGTTAAGATGATTTTGTGAGAATGAAGAACGTGGTTCCATTGTCTAGTTAAAATTTCAAATACTTTTGAAGAAGATCAAAATTTACCAAGATTTTTCTCAAATAGTCACATAATTCGATGATTTTTTTCTAGCAAGTGCAGGGTAGGAGCAAAGAAAATGTTTAATGTTTTCCTCCTCCTCCACATCTCTACAACTTCTATAAAAGTCAAAAGACCGAATGCCTAATATCTCCGCATGTCTGCCGATAAGCCAGTGGCCAGTTATGACTGCAACAACTGACGAGACACTATGTCTAGTGTGAAATATCAGTTCGGGAGACCTTTTAGGGTTCTGTTCTGGTCAGATTTGACTTGTTATATTGCAAGTTGACCCTTGGATTCATTTTTTACCCTTTTTTATCATGTCCTCTTTAAGCAATAGCAAGTGGCATGCCAACATCTTCCTTGTCCTGAAGAATTTCTGCAGTAGTCCCCTGCCCAGCAAGTCTATCAGCTTTGCAATTGCCATCAATGTACGCAGGCCTGGATTAGCCTTACATGCAGAGTAGGCACGTGCCTAAGGCGGCAAGATTTAAAGGGCGGCAAATATTGGCGGAAACTTTGAAAAATTTTCAAATTTTGTTTTCATTTTGCTAGTGTTTTCGTTGAGGAACGAGGATAAAGTTTTGAGGAGGGAGGGCTTCAATTTTTGCAACTGCCTAGGGGCGGCAAAATTTGTTAATCTAGGTCTGAATGTTCCTATGTCCAGGCACCCAGATGAAGTGAATGTCAAAATGCTGACCCATCTGATTAAGAGACGAGCGGCATTATTGGGCCACTAGTGAGCTTAGAAAGACTGATTCTAGGCATTTAATAGTACCTAGTAATAAAGTTTATATCCTTTTTGGAAACGATATTTATCCTCAGCCAGGATGCTACTTCTTCTATTGCTATAATCTCTGGCTGAAAAACGCTACAATGGTCTGGTAACCTCGGAGCAATTCTTATCTTCAATTTCTTAGAGTAAATAATAGAGCACTTGGTTATTTAACTTGGAACCATCCGTGTAGAAATTAATATGATTCCTTCTTTCTCTTGAATGAGATTGCTGGAACAATATAGCCCAATTTAGAGGATACGGAATTCAAGCGAATAGTTGAGTGTCTTGTTCTTTCCTCGGATCAGCAAGTAGTTTCATTGAGTCTAATGGCGGTACATGCTGCGATCCGTTTACCAAACAGGTCAAGAGGAACGAGATGAGAGAGGACCTTCAAGGCATCAGTAGGTATGGTCCTCACGGCACCACTGATGCACATGGAAGCAATTCTTGAACCTTCTGCAATTCTCTGTAATAGGTGAGCATGTCTCTGTGTAGAGCCATTGAATGATACGAGGTGATAACCCCCATCTTCCAACCACAGCTATAGTGCTACAGTTGCTTTCCTAAATCTCTCTATAACATTAGTTTTTCATCTTAATTTCATATCCAATACCAGATTAGATATTTATGTTCAATCCGGATGCAATAATAAGGTGTGCTGTGCAACATACCAGAAATCAATCTTTATAAACAAAATTGTAGCTGTTTTCGATGTTCGCAGATCACGCAAAAACTGTTTCATCAATTTCAATAAAATTTATTCAGAGTTATTTTTTAGACGCTTGATCTCAATCTCCAATTAAAATTGTTATGATGTTCCTGTTAAATATCAAAATATTTAAGTTTTAAAATCGCTTAAAAAAATTGATTTCACACTTAAAAACAAGCATGTAAGCATAACAAATCGTTGAATGGGAATTGAATGTGTTACTTAGTGTATGTGCTTTGTTTTTTGTCGTTCCCACGGCAATTAAAAAAAAATAAATAAATTGTTTTCTAAAAATTTTGAATAAAATTTTGAAATGTCTGAAAGTACAAGCTGTTTGTTTAAGAAGAAAATATTTGAAATATTATTAAAGTTGTGTTCGAAAAATTGTCAAATAAAATTAGAAGGAACTCAGAGCTAATGGTTTGTATATTTCGTACTAATATGCACCATATCATTATAACCTGTTGCGTTAACGTCCTCTTGGATGTAAATAAGGTAATGGAACATTAAATTTTATTGCCCGATACTTTTATTTTCATAAGTGACCGAAATAACTTCGATTATAACTTAAATAAACAGGCTACGCGAAATAGCTTAACAGAAATTAATCTTAAATATAAAATAAAAATCCGTCGTGAAAGTGTTAAACTAGACATCTCATTCATATACAAATTCTAACTTCATAATTAAATTAGAAATTTTTGCTAAGTGTAACAATTCAGCGACAATCTTTGCCTTTTCTGCATGTTATATATTTTATTCTCAATGAAATCGCAAGGAAAAAAAATTTAATTTTTTTTCAAAATTCAACTTTATATTTAGCATTTACTTGAAACTTTATCTTTTCGCTACTTAGACAGCAAAGTTTAAAGTCAACCAAACTGGAAAATCACATAAAGTTCTATTGGTGATAATATCGTGTGTCGGTAGTCAGGCACACACGTTTGTATAGTCATATGACCATTTTTTTTTAAATAACAATTGACAATGTGAAAATAAAGATGCCTCATTGAATCTCTAAAACGAAGAAAAAGGATCAAAAAATATTTTATTAGATTGAAAAAGATATGGCATCTTGGCACATGCCAAACATAGCCAGTGGCTGCTAAAAAGGCCTTCTTTCATATCGTATCGTATCGTTTTCTGTTTTTTTTTTTTTTCATGAAAATGTCATTTTTTTTCCTCACTCATTTTCTTAGTTTTCATTTGGCATGAAAAGGGTCTACTCAAAAAAATTTTAGGGCGTCAAACTTGGCATCGGTTATGAGGTATTTAGTGCTGAAATGACAAAACTATTTGTTATTAGTTGCGAATGACAGCAAACAAAAGGCGAAAAAACAATAGCAAATAAGGAAAAAAATTGAGATGTGTGAGTGTAGTGTTTTTTTGTTGGTGTGTGGTGTATTTTGGGTTGTCAGTCACATGAGAGTTGGTGTAACTGAAGGTATAATTCCACCGCTGCTCGCCTGCATAAAAATAAAATTTGTTATCTAATATTAAATTTTTAATAAAATTCTTATGACATCACTTTTTTTCGATTTCTTCATACGACATGGGTTAATTGACAGCGGCTGTTAGTTTATTAGTTGACAGAAAGGTATCGGAAAATTGTAATCTTATTTAAAAAAAAAAAAAAAAAAAAAAAAAAACCTATTAAAAGGTTTATATTGTATTATATAATTTAGAGTTTTACGTTATTTAAAATTAATTTTGGCATTTTGTTAGCCACCTTTTTTTATCACAGAAAAAAGGATATCAGATATCTCAATTCTTCATGGTTGTTAAAAATTTATTTTTCAACTATTTTTTAATATATACAACTTTCTGTTGTATAAAATAGTTTTCAGCAATAGCAAGTTTGCGTGTAACGAAAGAAGAATGAAAAAAGAACTAAAAAAAGCTTCATTGCATACTTTTGGTTGTTGAAGAAAGATTAAACTCCTTTGCATACTTTTAGTTGTTAAAGAAAAGAAGAATCAAGTTGTCAAATATAAAAAAAAACAAAAATTCTGAGAAGCGTGAAGGCGTTGGTGAGCGCAACGATTAGGGGTCGAGCCCTCTAGTATAAATTTAAATAAATTTTTTTTAACGTTAGACAAAACTTTCAGGATATTAGATATGATATTAGCTCAAGAAGCTCAGATCACTAATTAAATAAAAGCCTGTAAAATTTATTTTTAATAATTGGAATGATTCACAATATACATACGAAATTAATATATAGAAAAGGTGTTCTGCTAAGAGTGATATACTATATATTACTTCTTAATAAAAAAAGTGGAAATGTGGTAGAGGAACAATTTTCAATTTCATTCAAATTACAAATGCATTTAGTATCTTAGCTTCTATTTAAAATTATAAAAAATTAGAGCAAAAAAGCTTATGAAATTTATTACCGGATACTGTTTCTGCATAAGCAGCACTTTCTTCACCTTCAAAATTTCTTAATAGATTTACTTACTATGTGCTTACAAACTTCGAAACGCATTCAATGTGGCAAGCAGCCATGAAATATGTATGCTATGTTGTTGCAGTAGTGAAATTTTAGTTTTTAAGAGCAAAAACTTAAAAAGTTTGAAACATAAAATTTAATGGTTTTTGCGAACATTCTTTATTCAATTTTCATAAGAACACAAGCTAACAAGATTGATTATGTCGAATACCATTAAGATGATAAATTTCATCATTTGCTTCAGCAGAAATTTTGTTATATAATTAAAAATTTTTTTTTTGTGGTGTAAAAACAGCGAAAATTGGCTGAAACTACTCAGACTAGTTTCACTCATTGCTAAATGAAATCATTGGTAACTCCCGAAGGAGACTTTAAGCGAAGCGCTTGCAAAAATATTCTAATCAGTTAGAAAAGCAAAGGCATAGCAATGAAGAGAATTTTTGCTTTGTTTTTGCCTCTCTTTTTTCTTAAATAAATAATTTTGCATTAATCGTAAGTTTTTAGTAATTAATGCAAATTTAATTTTTTAGGATTGCCTTATGTTATTTTGAACGCTGTTCGGTTTTAAATTTTCAAAATAAAATTTGTCAGAAGCACCTATTTTGTTCATTTTAAGACTATATTTGTTCGGAAGAATTTCTGAGTACACATATTTTTCCAGTTTTACTTTTTTATTGCAGTTCTGATTCTTCTTAAAGTTATGGTTATACGTAGTAATGGTACGTTTTGTTTTTGTAAACATAAAAAAAATATAAAGAAAATAACTACGAAGTCAACTTTAATTTTTTTTAAATGGGTACAAAACAATAGGTACATTCCTTCATTTTGGTGATAAAAAAATGCTACAAAGTTATTATGGTTCTTGGTAGAAAAGTACGAAAATTATTGAATCAGTCGCACTTAACGCCAATTATTTCAAAACCGGGCGCGTTAAAAAAAAAAAAAATGAAAATCAGTTTCTGATCATGGACAAAAATTAAGTTAGTCTTAGACAACCTTAACTTCCTGACAAAGTCGTGTTTCCAAAGGCAAATGGACTAATAAACGTTTCGATATTAAATTTTATCGACCCTGGACGTGGAGATTACCCTCAAAATTTTCCAGAAAGAAAAAAATGTTCACATTTCTTTGACTTAAGTCCCTATTTGAAAATCATGATTATTCATATCAAAGTTTCTTTGGTTCATCAGATTTCACCTTGTATAGAAGGAGAAGTTTTCGAAAGCTTATTTTTGCAAGCAAACGCTTCTAACCCAAGTTTGGAAATACTTTATTGATGAGTGCAAAACTCACTTTTTCAATCTTGCTTCACTTTTTGTTCAATGCTTCATTCCAAATTGAACTAATTCTTGTATTTTTTTTAATAAGTCTGATTAACAAAAGTACCTAGTTAGATTCCAAAAAAAAAAGTTTGTGACATGACCTTTCGCAATAAATTGCTAAGGGCCAGTGCCTTAAGCTTTGTACAGTATTTTTGAAGCACCAAATGTTCCCAATAAAAATTTGCTAAGATTTGCGTTAGTGTTTTTTTTTGCAAAAAATTATTGCTTATGAGGAAGTGTTACTTATATTAATATTTCTAATCCCATATACTTTATATCTAACAATTATTGGAGTAGCTAGACGTTAACGTTACAAGTTCATTAAAACTTGCTTGAACAACTTACTTAGCATAGCTCTTTGAAATTCTTGCTTTTAAAGGAGTTGCCACAACCACTTGCTGAGCCTGCGCACTTTTCTTAAAACTCATTCGAAACATTTCTAACACAGTGATATTGTATATGTTACCCGGCCAAACTAGTTTTTAGGATAAACTAGTTTTCCTAGGCCAAAATAGTTAGTTTGAATGCCTTAAAGTATGCAATTTAATTTTAATACAAAAGCACTTTGAATAGTGATGCTAGTGTTGCACATGTTATAAACTGAAGCGCAGTCGAAGACCAACGCGAGGCCGGTGTTGAGCATATTGGAGGATTTAAGTCATGAGCCGCGGCCAAAGGCAGTCCACTTACACTCCCTAACCACTTGCCAAGTATTCAATAAAATTGGCTACTGGCGTAGTTTTCACTAGCCAAAGTGCTTTTGCATTAAGATTTCATTGCATGTCTTTGGGCTTAACGGTAACTAGTTTGGCCTAAGACTAGTTTGGCCGGTAATATATTTATGTACCAAATTACCATTTGATATGGAACAATTAAATATTTTTTTCAGCCAAACATATTTTATTTGAAACAAATAATGAGAAATTTGTAATTAAACAATATATGGTTGACTCAAATAAATATTTAATTGCTTTATGTCAAATATGCATTTGATATAATTAATCGTATAGTTTTCTCAGTGTGCTTGTGGGACTTTTGGTTGCAAATTAGTAAAGTTCCTTAAAAATATTATTTATATAGAACGTGCCACGCCTCTTTAGTATATAAAGTTATAGTATAACGTTGTTAACATAAAACACGATATTTTTAATAGTTTTTTTTTTTTTTTTTTTTTTGAAATTTGCTTTGAAACGTAAAAAAAAGCTTAGGTGGTTTGCATATCCTTGGGACAATTTCACATATTTTGAATACTACTGGCTATAGCTAACGAAACAATAGGCATACTCATTTTCATGCAAAGGGTATCGCCGACATAGAGCATCTATATTTTTCACGCTTTCTGCATTACAAACTGAATAACAAAATGAATATATAAAAACAATAAATTCTGTAAACGCATTTATTTTTTAACAAAAATTTAAATTTTTTTTCTCACAGTTCTAACATTTTTAATTAAAATAGCACAACATTCACTTCATTCAGCGCACGTTTTTTAAGTGCTGACATGTTGTAAGCAAGTAAGCAAACGTTTGCATATGTATAAACTGTATAAATCAATTAGTTAATGCAAATGTTTGCCTATCAAATTGACATGTGTTTTGCGTGTGTTAGTAAGTTGTTTGTGTTTTTGTGAAAATGTGCATAATTTTTGTTATTTTTAATTGACACATATTCGCAATTGCGAGTTCAGCAAAATTTTAAATTTAAATAAAAAAAAAAAAAAAAACAGAAATGACAGCAAGGAAATTCAGTTATTATTGAAATTTATAAAAACATGCCACAGTTGTATTACTAAACAATGATTTATATTGAATTCTGTTCATTTTATATGTCATATGGTCTTATTTATTGCTAAAATTATTTACGGAAATTACAAAAAAACAACTTTTATAATTGTAAGCAATAATTGAAAGTAGTAAGCACATAAAAAATAAACTTAATTTGTGAATTTTTTATAAGTATTTTATGAAACTACGTATTCAGCATATGTAAGCACATATACAAATAGCATTGAATTAAACTTAACTCATCTAAAAATCCCTTAAAATATATGCTATAAATTTTCACTGAAAATATTTCTTAACTAAACTGCTCCATCTTTGGATTATTCAAAAACCAAACCATCTGCAGAACACTGTCGCCATGGAGAGATTTTTAATGGGTTTGTTATTCGCTGTTAGTTTTTTAATCAAACAGAATAAATACATATGATATTTGCACTACTGCATTATACTATAAATCAATATTGTTTCAAATAATAGCCCAATCAAACTTGTAAGCTCACATAGCAATGCCACTGGTAACCCACATTTATAACCTCAAAGTAAGTCCTGTCAATGTAGGACATATTTTCAATAATTCAGCACCTTTTCAAGCGAATAACTTTCTCAATTTCTTAGAATAGATCAAGCATAATTGCTTCACTCAACGTTAACGTGCTAGTTTCTAAGTCGTCGTCAGCTGTTAAAAATTTCTTGTAAGCACTTGAATTGTGAACATAAAAACAAATTTTCCTAATGGTTAACAGCATAAATTCTTGGAAAATGAACATGCTTACAAAATGAAAAATATGGTGCTTAACAATTTTATCAATGTCTTTAAATTTTCAAGTAGTAGTAGCTGCATGTACTCATATTTACTCGCACAACAAGCAATTGCTAAAAGAAATAATGACAGCATAAATTATTCACCTAATAACAACGCGCTATTTGTGGCGCGCGACCATCGAAATATGTTGGCATGCTGCACGAATATTGAGCGAATTTGAAACTTTTGCTTGTAGGTAAGTCAAATTTGCTGCCGAAAAAATGATGCAAAAAAATATATATAAAGCATTTTTATAATAATTCTCACTGAAATGAATAATAAAGTGTTTTGCCATAAATTACAAAACAAAATGTTTGAGCAATTTAGAGAGCTCAGGTAATGTAGCCAGCAAAGTTTGATTGTACGTAGCAGCATATTTGAATGTAGGTTATGTTATACGCAAGGTCTTAGGAAAAAAAAGCTTCTAACATTTTTTCTATAATATGAGTTCTACACGCTAAGCTAAAGGTAATTCGCCATATAAGATTCACAGTTGTTGGCAAAGTAGTTGTAATATCAAAGTATCGGTCTAAAAGTAAAGTGTTCTTAAAGAAAGCGCAAAATGGCAAAAAATGGCATGCGGTTTTGCTAACTTTTGTAATTGTTTTGGCAGCATAAACGTAAATCAAAAATTTTCATAAGAACGAACGATCAAAACGGCCTAACTGACTGAAGGACAAAGTTCTTCAAATCTGACAATGAGCGAAATGAAATTAATAACAAAATATAGCTGACATAATCATATATGTATATTTGATTATTTTGTGTGGGAGTTGCCACACCCAATTTTTTTTTGGTGCTAGATTATTTTATTTCTTTATGTTGTGTGCTGTTTGGTTTCATAACATCCTAGTATAACGTTTTTAATAGTTTGTTTATATGGGAGGTGCCACGCCCTCTTGCCGAAATTTTATTTAATTTTTCTCCAGTGCTGTTTGGCTGAGGTAGTCCTTGTACTGGTGTAGAAATTGGTTGCACCTTCTTAAATAACTACTTGAGTATAACGTTCCAAAGTTTTTACTCATATGGTAGGTACCATGCCATCTATTGAAAATTTGAATTTTTTTCTTAAAGAAAAAGTGTTTACACATTTCTTGCTTTAGGTGGTGACACGCTCTCTAGAAAAAATTCGCCTCGTGCTGTTTTAGAGCATTTTCCAATCGTTCGTGTCGTTTGTGGGAAATTTGTTTTCATTATCTCAAATAATTCTCTAATGTAGCGTGGTGATGTTTTTGCTTATATGGGAGTTGCCAAGCCCACTTTTTTTTTGTGGTGCTAGATTATTTTATTTTTTCTTTTTGCGTGCTATGTGATTTCATAACTTCTTAATATAACGTTTTAAATTGTTTGATTACATAGGAGGTGCCACGCCCTTTTATCGAAATTTTATTTTATTTTTCACTTAAGATTTTTGGCTAAGCTACTACAAGTTTTGGTAAAGAAATTGGTTGCACTGTCTTAAATTACTACTTCAGTATAACGTTTCAAAGTTTTTAACAGTATTTTCTTAAAGAAAAAGCTTTAAAGTTTTTTCTTGATTTAGCTAGTACTACGCCCCCGAGCGAAAATTCGACACCAACTTTTTGTCCAGAGATTTTCCAAATTATTCTTCGTATTTTTGGGAAAGTTGGTTACACTTCAACAAACAGCTCTCAAAATAGAAATTTAAATATTTAGTTTGTGTGGGTGGTAGGCGTGGCCGTTAGCGGATAGACAGACAGACAGAAAGACTAACGGGTCTGACTAAAATGACTCAAGTGGTAGCGTTGATCAAAAATATACCATATATAATTTTCTGTAACTGCCACACCCCTTTTATGGGGTTACAAACTGATTGACAAAGTGAATATACCCTGAGTGTAGGGTACAAAATGTTATGATGATAGTTTTAATGGCGGATGTGAAAATCGACAAATGCTGGGCCAAATTAACAAATTTTTTATAGTAATTTTTTTGATAAAATACTCGGAATTATTTTTCTTTTGCGATGCGAGCGAAGTCGAGCACATTACAGCACAACATCAAACTTTGAAAAATAAAAAAAAATGCTGGGCTAACTTCACACGCAAATATTGTTTTTCCTCATAAAGTTCGAAATTCCAGGAATAATTTTATATCCTCTACGGCACATGGCAGCACATCCAGAGCACATTACAGCACAACGTTCTTTTTTTTATAAATATGAAAAATACTGGGCCAACTTTGCACTAAAAAATTATTTTGCTCATAAAAATGGACACATAAAAATTGCACATTATAGCACAAGTCGGGCACATTACAGCACAAGTTTCATTTTGTAAAAAATCAAAAAATGATGGGCCCTCTGCACAGATATAATTTATTGGCGGAATAACATTTAAAGCTCTGACATCATTTTAACTCTTGTCAATTTTATTAATTGCAAGTTATTTGAAGTATTTTGAAGTCCTTTGAAACCAAAATTATTGCGCGCACTGTCACTACCATGTTACCATGGCATAAACTGCAGGACTTAAGTGCCCTGCTTCTTTTTAACATAATATACAAAAAAAAAAAACAACAAAATTATGAAAGCAAAGCGGTATCCGCAACCACGGTCGTTGCTTTGCCCACGACGACGGCGACGTTATCGTCATCCAACACAAACCATGGCAATTTCACTCAACTTAAGCCAACTTTTGCTGTTGATGGATATTATTACAGTTTCTAAATTGTAATACTTTGAAGAAGGTAGTAGGCACAAACACAAATACCAGAACACGCACATATTAACACCTACTAGTGGTACGGTGCGGCACAACAACCCAAACATACTACATATTCCCATGCATGCCATATTAAGGAGCGGCATCAGATCGCATGCTGATGATGGTGTTACCCAAAATTTCTTTTTGCTTCTTCATGTTCTTCTTCAATTGCTCAAATTAACCGAAAATTGTTGTTTTTAGCGTTGTTTTATTGTTCAGCGAATTATGAAATGAAAACGAAACGAAACGAAACGAATACGAAAATTTTGTTAAGTGAAGCGTTACACTTTAAATTGTGGTATAAATTTACACCCACAAGCGAATTGAGAGAGAGGGAGTTATCTGGCAAAAACGAAAAAAACAGAAGAAGATATGAAACCAAAGCCAGGAGAAGAAAAATTACTTGCTAAATTACGCAGAAATAAATGAGTGAACATTTATTTATGTCTTCTATGTTGATTTGTGAATTTAGGTTCATTAACGGAGTGTACTTGTTAATATTATTATGATTTTTTTATTGCCGCTGATATTGTGTTTTTTTTAAACAAAAAAAGAAATTATGTAAAAATATCAACAGCAATATCGTATAAATAAATATATCAAATTATAGCAAAAACAAAAGGATAACGGGTGTAAGGATCTCCTAAAAACCAAAATTGAAATTTCAAAAATATAAATTTTTTTTTTGGATTTTTTAAAGAAAATAAAGCCAAAGTTGGATTGTGGTGGAGATAGAGATGTATCCTTGAGGAAAGGTACTTGCTTTTAAGTTGGCAGTGTCAAGCCCTTGATGGAATAATATATTTCCACAGCTAAGCTAATGGGCAGATTTTGATGAAATTTGTTATGTGCATAGAATGAATCTCTAAGATAGAGAAAAGGAGAGTGCAACATAATAATAGGATTTTTATTTTTGGGAGTGATGACACTTAATCCCATAAAATGGTGCTGAACTGTTTTGTATTGGTTATAGTGACATTGAGTTTTGTTTCAAGCAGTGGACGAATTTAATTAAATAGAATTAGTAAAAAAATATTTTACAAAATTTCATCTACATTTGATACAAAAATTGAAAAAAAAAAAAATTATATTATAAAAATTATTATATATAAAAAAATATGATGTAAAAGACATCAGCATATTGACCAAATTGAATACTAGAAATTTTAGCATTCAGAAATATCAGACGTACCTGAAAGAACTAGCGAAAATGTTTTTCTTTTGACTCAATAACTAATGAAATCTATATAAGAAAATGATAGCTGCTTTCGATGTTCACGCATCACGCAGAAAATACTGGACCAATTTAGATAAAATTTAAACAGTTTTATTCCTTAGACGCTTGGTTTCAATCTCCAATTAAAGTTGTCACGATATTTCTGTTAAATATCAAATTTTTTAAGTTCTAAAATTGCTAAAAACATTAATTTCACGCATGTATACATAACAAATCGTTGAATGGAAATTGAATGCGTTAGTTAGTGCGTGTGTTTTGTTTTTTGTCGTTCCCATGGCAATTTAAAAAAAAAATTTATAAATAATTTTAAGTTTTTTTGAAAATGTGAGATAACTGATTGCATTCTGCTTGCACAAAACCGAAGCTTAGATAAAAAAATATTTTTTTCAGTGTAGAAGCAGTTGTCAGTTCTTATCTTCTTAGTAGCCTAGGGGATATTTTGTTTTTTAACATTTGACCTTGAACTTAACCTTTCTGCTATTTACAGCATTTTAACATAGCTGAAAACAAGATAAACAAAAGTAACATCAACAACAGCAGCAGGGTTTGAACAACAATATACCACACAACACTGACAAAACAAAAAACAAAATAAACAACGCATTTTGTAGTTCTAAGTAAAATGAAATGAATATCAGTTGGTAGTAAGAAATTTTTAAAATTTTCTTTTGTTTAATTAATTTTTGTCCAAGTTGCTTTTGTTATATGTTAGAAATTGCTTCTTTTTTTCCCTCCTAATGTTGCAAATTTTCGTTTTTTTCGTTTTAAGTCTTCATTAATTTTCAGATTTTCTAATTAACTTAGTGCACAAGTAGGATAACTAAGAAATGCCTTCAAGTGCTTGAACGAACACCCACGTGATATTTCTGTACAAAATGTGCAAAATTAATGAATGTTACGGTTTTAAAATTTTATTTTATATTTTTATTATTTTCAATGGAAAAAAATTGCTAAAAATAAAATAGAAATTGGCTAATTGAAAAACATAAAAAATATCCTGAGGGATTGTGTTCTGTTAACAAGCTAAGTTTATGAAATTTTATTACGTTGCTTAATTTCAGTGGATGGACTGTACACAAAAAAATATTCTAAAGTTTAAGGGAAATATGTTCTTTAATATGTATTTCATACACTAAATGAAATAAGTGAGTTAATTTTCTTAGTACATGTAACTGTTGTTTCTTTGATATAAAGTGAGGTTTCTACAATCCAATGACAAAGCGTCACTACAAGAAGGTAAAGTATCTTCATTTGCAAAACGTACTGCCCCGTATGAAGCAGATTTCTTCAAATGAAGGAAATACGGTGCTGAATTTTGCAAAACGTGTTCTATTTTAAGACAGGAATTTAAAAATGTTTAGACTTACTAAAGCCCAGAAAGTTTTTTTTTCATTTCTAGTATTAAACTTACTAATTTTAAAAGTTTGTTTTTCTTCTTCCAACGACAGAACTATATTTTTTGTTTGAAGGATATCACAAATGAAAAGATTATAAGTTGTTTTCAATGCAAAAGTTCCTTAACCCTAGATAGCTAACTTTAAAAGCTAACCATTTGTCATATTGACGAGTACATAAGAACAACAAGGGAAATGTCTTTAATATAACGAAAATTACTAATATGAAGTTAAATTTTTCCACAAAGCCAAAGAAACTCATTTATTGAATACATTTTGATCATTACTTTTATTTGATTTGAAGCAATTAATTGCTACTGGCAATTTAACTGTTCATTCAAATCATTGAATTGTTTACTTAAAAATTTAAAGGAAGATTCTTTTGCAAAAATTAAGATTTTATTCAAAATTACACTCTTACTGAAAACTAAAATTCGTGGCAGAAATTTCGACTATAACTGAAATTTGAAGAACACTTTAGTCAATCAATATATTTGTAGCTGCAAATTTAAATGCATTTGTGAAAATTGACTACTAACGATGCTGAGACAGCTACGTTTTTTTTTGCACTAGAAACTGAAAACGCATTCAAAATTTGAGTCCATACTGCAATCCAAAATAATCTCAGAATTTTGAAGTGCTTTCAGGGAAACTGCTGTTGCTATAAGTGCCATATGCGTATCAATTTTACAAAATCAATTTTAACGTAGTTAATATCTAAGAATGAGCTGAAAATTTGTCAAATTACTATTTTATTGCTCGAAAAATACAAAATTATCACAATGAATCTTGTTGCAAGGATTTTTTATCTGTGCATGTGATCACATGCATAAACGTCTGCCGCTTGTTTACGGAACACCAGTCGAGTGTGAAGTGAAAATGTTGAGTTTATGTAGCTTCTCAATGTTTTTTAGCTTATAACACACAATTTAACATCGCATACTGGGTCAGATGAGGTAAAAAAGTTGTAAAAATTATAGCTCTTAAGTAACAGAATTCATTTTGTTGAATGAGCTATAATTTTGCTCTGTAGAGCTGTGAAAGCTCATGCTGTGAGTAGTTGTTCAAAGAAAGCGTTGCGGCTGAGATAATTATACTTTTATTCATAACCAATTACCAGGTTAAATTGTTCCATTTATTATCCTTGTCATGTTTGTTTATAAAGCATAAGCCGATTTGTAAAATTTCACATGAATATCGGTTACTGCAATTGACTGTAAATTCGATTAAAATCCAATTGACTTTATTCATAACTTTTGAACAAAGTATACGATTGTGATGAAATTTCGTGTGAGAATTCATTTCCAAAAGGATTCCTTGCAGGTTTTTCCTACAGAGTACACCATATATGAATTAAATATCTTTCACACTTTCAAAACTCTATATCAAGTTACTGTATCCTTATGTTCATCAATATAGTAATTAATGTTGCAGGTGTAGCTGCAACAACAACTAACTATTGCTTGTTAGATTTCTTACTGTTGCTATGATTACTGCATTTGTTGTTGTAATTATTGTGGCTCTAAAGCTTTTTTAATATTGCTAGCAGCATTAACGCTAAAACGCTACAAATATATATTGCTTACAAAGGCACGGCAACATTCATCAGCAACACTCAACGGTATTCAACGCATTACAACAACGTTGACTGCTTCTTCGTCATAAATGAAAACTAATTTCAAGCTTCAATCTGGGTTAAAAGGGTCTTTCTTTCATATTTTCTTTATTTATAATTCTTGTGGTAAATTTTTATGAGTTAGCGAAGTGCTGATACTATCGATACTGTATGTCACTCAGGTATACAATGAGATGATAAAGTTTTGATAACACATCTGAAACAAGTTGTATTTAAAATCGCTACAAAATTAGATATCGTATTGTGTTACCCGATACCAATAGCTATCGCTATTAATGAAACCCTTTACTTAGCAGTTGGTTGCAATTCAGCGCTGATGTTTTAACAAATCATTAGCTTGCATTCATTTGCAAATTGCAATGAATCGTCGTCGTAGTCCTCGTTGAATGTTGGCAGCGCGACAAGAGAAGTGGAGCAGAAAGTAAGCAGCACTTTTGCATAGAATGAATGCTTAAATGGAGTGGTCACAAAAGCAACATAAAGTTTTTCTGGGAACGGCTGCAAAGCAACTTCAATTTTTTTGCAACATTTTATAATGGCAGCGTACTTTAAAGCGCAGTACAATTCATGCAGATGGCAAGTTGTATCGACTTATAAATCGAGTCCCATAATAAGGTGTGGTTGGATTTAGCATGGCGAAGTGCAAACAATAATTGGGTGGTACTTACCTTCGCAAATACACTCTTGGTAACTGGGAATTATTGCTAGGTAACTACTTTGTTTTGATTTAGGTTAAACACTTAGCTTTGCGAGCAATTATTTTAACTGAAAATTCAGCGTATAATTTGTTTTAATTATCGTTGCATAGTTACAGGGGCAATTTGAACAGATTCATTTATAATCTGATTTTTTTCGTGTAAATTTATTTACTAGGCTTGTTTTGTTTTGTGTTTGACATTAACTCTGTTTTCTGCAATATTTACGTTAAAGAATTCCAGGTAATTTATTTCTTATCCTTAGCTAAATTGTAGTTACAGGTTTTAGAGTCATTTGAGCACAGCATGAATAAACATAGAAATGAACGTGATATGTAAATTGAAAGGCACAGTTGCCTTATTTTTAGCAATTTTAAGGAATTCTTAAATACATATATAATTAGTAGCATAAATTCCGAAAAATTTTATTTTAGCTCAAATTAAAAGGCTTAGATAGATAAGTTTGCTTACATTTCCTATAGAATAGCATGTAATGAAATTATATCGTTAATTTCTAGACAGTAACACAATTGAACCATTTTTCAAAATTAAAGCTCTTAAGGAATCGGAGAACTGCAATAAAGCATTTTACAAATCCTGAAAGATAATTTAACAATCTTACGACATTTAATAATTTGAAAGCAAAATTCAGCGGGAATGCAAGTTTCTTGACAGCTTTAGTGTATTATTTTGTATACTTAGTTTTGTATTTTTCCTTTTTCGATTTTCTGTTAAAATCCTTTAAAATAACAAAATAATATCATTTATAAAAACTTGTCGAAAGTGGTTTAAAAATCGAAAATTCGTCAGCAATAAAATTGTGAAAAATATTTATTTTGAAGAAGTGTAGTATCCTTAAAAATTAGTTTTTTATACTTCCACATATATCCTTAAAACGTATAAAATTAATAAATTTACATTGAAAACTCAAATGTGAAAAAAATAGTAATAAGCTTGGACTGACTTTAACTCAATGTTTACAAAAAATATCAAGTTTCTAGAAACGTGTAAAATTGCCTTTTAAACTGTTCTCTAAGTTTGTAATTCGATTAAGAAATGACAGATGAATGAATTTTTAAAGTGTTGCAATGAAATAAAGGAGCAACAGTTTTTATATGATAGCACTGCGAGCAAAGTTTAACGAAAAGTATGAAAAATTAATTAAAATTAATGTAAAATTTAGTGAATTTTGGTGTCCATGATAAAACAAACGTAAAAAAAAAGTTTGTCAACGCTAATGAAAGATTCGGCTTATGGAAATCGTTTCCTGCATGCTCTGATAGTGAAAAAAAAAAAAAACACACACACAGATCGATGTCCTAGCTGATCAGCTGTTTTTTTTGTGATCTTCACAATTTTAAATGAATTTTTAAGTTAAGGGGTCGATTGAATGAAGCCAATGGAGCGAATTTATCGTGGACCTTAAGCTTTACTAAAAGAATAACTCGGAAAAAAGAATATTCAGTAAAGGAAAATGGAAAAGACTGGAGCCTGCAATCCTCCATTATCTACTAAATGTGTACAAAGGTTTCCGTCCTATAGCTTTATTCTGTGCTCTATTACGATTGAAAAAGACAACTCTTCTAACGCTGTTGTTAAGGTTCACGTGGCAACTTGGTCATGTAACGTTACTTAACGTTTATGTATTTCTTTTACTGAATTTGGCTTCAAGGCTACTGCTAAGACTTAAGGCTGCTTGGGCCGCAATACTTAATCAATCCAATTTGATTTTTATTTCTTAGTACCATGATAAACTTCGATCAGTTCTATAAAATTTCAGGGAATAATATACTGCTGATGTCATTATGGGAGGCGATTAAACTCAAATTTTCACCGCTGGATCGAAGATGAATTGTGGAATGAGTTTAGGAATCTAATCGAGGACAATATTACTGAATGGGTTTTGTAGTCCATGCAGCTAATGAAACAGCCTGCGTTAATGATGTTGAACGACCTTACAAACGATTGCTTTGTGAAATCTTCTAAGATAACCATAAGTTTCGACGGGATATCTCAGGCTTTCCTGAGTGCCTGAAAGTTATGGCATTCAAGGCAACCTATGAGTTATCGAAAGTACTTGGAAAGCACCTGAGATGTTTTTAGAGACCTAGAGGATGATAGTTGGTATGGTAATTCAAAAATTCTATACAGAAGTAGATAACAGAAGTAGAGAACTAAGCAATCATTTTGTATGAAAACAGCGTCACACAATCATTGAAATTCAACTGTGT
This sequence comes from Tricholauxania praeusta, assembly GCA_949775025.1. NCBI lineage: Eukaryota > Metazoa > Arthropoda > Insecta > Diptera > Lauxaniidae > Tricholauxania > Tricholauxania praeusta. Next base: position 160,314,006 of record OX459029.1, read on the forward strand.
ACCAGAGAGTGACTAAGAATCTTTTGATTTTTTGACTTCATTCGCTATTTTTATTCAAATACACTTACTGCCAAATCAGAAAGCACCAATTCAATATCTTTATATTAAAACATATTGTTCCCGAATTGCACATTATGTAAGGATTTGTAAGCCATGTATTTTGGCAAGAGCTTGCGCAAGTGAAATCCTATCATAGAGAAATAATTGATGGGAACGCCTGCCGTGAACAAACTGACAAACTTTTTGATACTGAAAGATACGATAAAGTGGGGATTTTTCGACTTATTCCGTTCATTTGGAATGGAATAGGGAATTATGGAATAAGGAGTTTCTTATTTGTTGAAAATAAAAATATTAAAAAAAAAATACTTTGAGTTTTTCTATTAATTTAAGTACTAAGCCTAAATTCACATAGATTGCGGGGGTAAATAAGGGTAATACGCGAAATTTTTTGCCCAAATATATTTTTAGATGATTAACACTTTTTTTTATGAATATAGTGTCTTAATTTCATTGAAATCCCACACAAGTTTGTCTTTTCCTTAGAAACCTATAAAAGTAATTTGATTAAAATTATCGGTAAAAGTGTTCACCTCAAAAATATTTTCAGATCTATGGTGTTTTTCGAGCAGAAATGAATCATCCAAAAATATTGACTGTTTCTCGAATTAGATAGCAAATTAAATATCCTTGATTTTTTTTTCATCAAGTTCAAAAGTTAGATAACAAACCATATTAGGTTTAATATTTAAATGTATAAAAGACATAACCTTAAGCTTTCCGCAAACAAAAATACTTTCTAAGTGAAAGCAAATTAAGTTAAATTTCCTTAAATCGCTGTTGCATTCAAAAAAAAAATTAATTTTGTACTTCTTCAATGCTTAAATTTTTATAAAATTTTTTTTACCCTAGAGAAGCGTTCTCTTTTCTTAATCCGCAACTTTGTTGAAAACACTTCTCCCAAGTCTTTGCAAAGAAAAGTTAATTAATTTTCTATTACAAAAAAAAAATTTAAACTTTTTAATAGCTCATTTGCATTTCATAACCTCATTATAAAACAGGGAAAAATATCTATAGATGTCGTGTTACAACAAAAAAAGCCATACATATTACATTTAAAGTGCCACGATTAAAAGCTGATCAATAGAAAAAATTACAAAAAAAAAAAAAAAAATAAAGAGAAAAATTTTCTAATCCCCTAAACTCAAACCGATACCAAGCTAATTAGGAACACCAAAGGAAATCCACTAAAACCATCAATAGCAACAGCATGTAAATTTGTTTAAACGCAACCGAAATATACACACACACATACATATACAAAGTATATACAAACATAAAGCTTAATATCATTCTACATGCTTCACATACATATATACTACGATATATAAACGAGCACGTTCAATGCTTCCTGCTCCAATTTGAATTTTTTAATCGATTTCACTTAAATTCTATTTTTGAGGAAAATTTTGTCATTGTTGTTGTTGTTGGATTTTTTTTTTTTTAAATTATACTACTGACCTAGGACGTTGTAGAGCAAAATGATAGGGTGGTGTGAGAAAGATAGTAAAATATATAGAAAAATGAGTGCTAAATAGATGCTGAGTGGGAGATAAGCAAATTTGGTAATAAAAAGCTTGAGAGAAAGTTCATTCGAATGTTCCTTAATTTTCAGGTCAATTGAGTGAGCAAGAAAGAGAGTTATTCGGAAGAGAGTGAGTAAAAGTCACAGTGAGCTAATTGTAATTTGTGAGAGAGAAAGTTGAATATCGGAGACTTTGTGTTAAATTTATAAGAGACAAAGTGACAGCACCGAATTTGCTACTCTCTTTCAAATACCGCTCTGCACTCATTTATTTCTCTATTACAAATTGACAGGCACCAACATAAAATCAGCTGTTTTGTACGTACTCGTTTTAAGGACAACTAACATCGTGCTCTACACTCAAATCTCCACATTGATGACGCCTGCGCTTTTGCCGCACAGCACAGTGTAGACTTTCACACTATGCAAATCCCAATAGTACAATCTACAGCACTGACTTGATTATAATGCCAAGTTGCACATACAAAACGTCGCTCGTCGCTGGAGTTATCGTTGTCAAACACATGCGACTTGAATTTCAACGAAGCCAAAGGATGCCAACTGGGATTTTTCAATAAAATGCGTAAATTAGTTAAACTCTGCAGTTGTCGCCGCAGTAGCAAGCAGTTACTGTCGAGAGAATTTCACTGACTGACGGACGGACTGACTTGTTGGCTGACTGTCAGTATGACAGCATGTGGTATGTGACAGCAAAAGTATAACACCACTGCCAACAATTTTTTGCTTCTTCTAATGAAATCATAAGTATTCTAGCAGGCACTTTATTTGTGCTTCATTCACAAGTCTCACGTGGGCATATTAGCGCTTGCGTTTATGTTATTTTACTGCTTTTTATACCACTGTGCTTTCACTTCCACTGCTCTTATCTATTGCTGTTTCGTCTTCTTCTTTATGTTATCAGTATATATTTTCGACAAAAGGATGCGTAGTCAGTAAATTTTTTTTGTGGCTTTCTTTATTGTCAAATTGGAATTTTATTGGTATTTATCAATAAAATGCATGGCATATGTGATACAGCAAAAAAAAAAAATAATAAAAAGAAATTAGAGAGGAAATGTTATGAGGAAGGAAGCATGTTTAGGTACATCGATTGTAGTCTATAGGACACCAGAATAATGTTTTCAATAACGCAATAGAAAATTACATAGAGCAATATGTCATCATGGTGCATATTTCATAGAATTTCATAACATAATTTAGAATTTAAGTTTCAATTTAATTTTATAAAATCAAAAATTTAGAAAATGAAACTCTTGAAGACAGTTTCCTGGTATTGAGTAATCATTATAGGATTTCTACAAATTACCTACTTCTGTGCTTATTATACATAGTTCTTTCTATCAATGCATTGTAGTATACTTCAGTTTTGTTTTTCGATACAATTGACATTTTGAGTATTCAAATCTTATACTTAGTTTTTCACATTTTTGTTTCATTAAATTTTAATTTTTATTCAAGTGTGAAAAAAATAGTTTTCTCACTAATAAAATATTTCAAGTCTTTGCTTTTAAGCCAAAAATCTAAAAGTCCATAGAAATCGACTGACACCTCATTTGCTAAAATCGGCGCAACAGTCCCCAAGAACGAGCCATTTGAAAGTATAAGTGTAAGTCACTTATTATCAATGAATTGTATACTTAAAAAAAACTCACCTTTTTAAAACTACACTTTTCTTGTAAACTTTTATGAGATGTTGTTGCTTTCTGCATTTCACATTCTAAATTTGCACTTTTTTATTTTACTATACCGCACTACTTAATTACTGAGCACTTAAAAAAAAAAAATCAAAATCACTCACGCACTTAGTTTAAAATTCGCGTTACGACTGCTTTTTGTATTTTACAGCTCTGCTTTTGAATTAGTTTGACATCGGTTGCCACGTGGTTTGCAAACAATGTGTTTCCAGTTTCAAAGTGTTTATAAGGCAAATGTTTAATGCATGTCTTATTAAAAATAACAAAAAAAAAATATTGAAAAAATAGAAATCAAACATTTCAAGTCACAAAATAATCTATATGCACTAAATATTTGTAAAAGAAAATTGTCTTAAAACGAAGTTAAATTGTGAATTTGTGTAACGTTAGCAGAGAAAATAATCGTAATGATGAACAACAACAAACGTACAGAAGACGAATGGTAAGTTTACTTACTCGTTTATCAAACTTCGTGTTTTTTACGAACAGAACGTGCGATCGTTGAAAGAGCTGTCATAGAACTTCAACTGGAATTGTTAGGTGCAGGCAAAACCACCAAAAAAAAAAGGCCTCGCTCCAAAAAAATGTTGAGCCAAAAATAAAAGGAAGAATATTTCAAAAAATAAAATAAAATTTGCTTTAAAAATACACGAATGTACAATTAAAAATTTAAAGTAAAAATTGGAAAGAAATATGAAATATGTAGATAAACGGGATATGTATGTCAGTGACTGCATTTTCGGTCAAAAATCGCGTTTAGTACATTCGACAAATTTTCAGTACATTTTCGTTACATTTGCAATACATTTGGACAAACATTTTTTTTAGTAAATTTATCGTGAATAATGCCGCGTTTTCATGTTATCTTTCTTGATCTTCCACTATATCATATCACAGAGGATATGACATGTTATATAAGTAGCAAATTCACTCTCGCGTTCGTCAAGCGCATAAGGTTCTGCCTGCATGTTATTTCCTTCTTACAAAAATTTGATTGAGGAAGATCATGAAAGATAACATGTAATAGCGGCTTAGTGCCAGGAGTAAGCTTGGAACATTCTTTCATATTTTTTTCTTCTTTTTTTGGAATGAACAAAAAAAAGTCACTCGGATAGGTTTTCGGATATGTAGCCATCAGAAGCTGCGGATAAAGCTTTTGTTAAAACCCTTATAAGTTAGGAACGACTAAATGAATATCAAAAATACGGGTGTCGTAAGAAATATAATATAATGGCCTACAATAGCATTGAGAAAAACTTTGAATTTTAATCTATAATTTTGGAAATATTACGATTTTTCTGAAATTTTAACCAATTTGTTTTCAAAAAATCGTTATTTTTTCAATAAAATAGCCCATAACTTTTTTAACGTATTAAGAAAGCTGATTTTACTTCCTTTAATACGGTATATAGTTTGTTGTCAATTTTTTGATATTCACGACCATTTTGACCGAAAAACAAAAAAAAAGTTATTCAATGAATTCTTATGAAAACTATCAATTTACGGATAAAAGCAATGAAAAACAACAGTAACAACATTCACGACCAATACAACAACAACTATTATAAGACAATTTTCATTATGAAACTTAAAAAAATCGCGATTTTTAGTAAAATTTTTTAAGTTTTATAATGATAATCGTCTGATAATAATTGTTGTTGCTGTACTGTCGCGTTGTTGCTGCTTTTAATTTTTTTGTCCGTAAATTCATAGTTTTTACTGGAATTCATTGAATAATTTTTTTGTTTTTCGGTCAAAAGGTGAGTAAATTTAAAAAAAGTTAGCTAAAAAAGGTTATTATTATAAATTGTTCATGTGTACCGAAAATGTACTGAAAATTCTACAAATGTACTGAAAACGACCCAAATATACCGAATGTACTTAAAACTTGTCCAATGTACTGAAGACGATTTTTCAGGACGCAAATGTACCGTAAAAAGAACAAATTTACCGAAAATGCCATCACTGGTGCTAAATCGGTTTACAATTTAAATATGATTTTTGTCTTATATGTATATTAGGCTGATTCAAATTTTTTTTTTGTTTATTTAAGGTGCTGTTGCTTAAAAAGTATGTTTATGATATGAAGAAAAAGTTCACGAAAATTCAGCTCTGTAACTCAATTTTATATGGTGGTATAAGGTAAATTGTATGGAAAAATTATTTTTTACAAAAAAGGTATCTAAATGAATAGGTGATTAATGTTGTTGAGCTGAAAAGGGTCGACGTAATTTTTTACGCTGAATCCGAATCTGGCCTCAGAATTGACCCATCATGTCGGAATCCTGAAATATTTGCGGCTAAGTACCTAAAACATGATGTTTTTTGTGTACTTTCGAGGCCATGTATAGGATTCAAAGAAAGTTGATCAGCTTATTTTTAACAAAAGCATCATTTAAAAACATCCTTGCCCTTTAAAATGAGTTTTCAAGTGGTGATCTGTAATGCTTCCTTGCAAAGTTCCAGTTACAGTTTTGTCACTGGAGCTGTCGTGAAATTGTTTTTTATTTTCCACCTTGCCGCTATTAATTAATCCTTTGCAAAATCCTTGTGGCTTAGCAAAATGACATTGTACAGTTAGTACAACGTTATTATTATTAAACTTAGTCTTTACTAAACAGATTTTAATGTTATTATTTTCTCTAATTTACTTGTTTTTATATAAAATTTTTATATTTAAACTTCCTTACTGAGACTTATTGAGTACTTCATTGCATCTATTTCAAAAAGAAATTCTATGCACATTGTATATTGAGTAATTTATTTTGGGCGATATGTGATATCCAGAATTTCGTAAAAATTTAACTTACTCCTTGATATAGCAGTTTACTGTTTCTTTTGTAAGCTAAGTTTATTATCTATTTGTTTTTAATTCAGTGAATTCTTCAACATTGTTAGCCACTTTAAAACCATTTAGATATTTTTATTACCTCACTTTTTTATAACCGAAAAAATGCGTCTAAAAAAATGGTTAAAAAAGTATCTTGGCAGTTACTAACGCTGATACGCGTACAACCACCCCCTAGAGCATTTAAATTCACTTGAATCTCAAAAACGAAAAGCACCAAAAAAAAAAAAAAAATCACAATTTATATTTTCATTTGCTCGGGGCTAATGGAATTGATAAAATTTGTGCAGTAAATGTTCATGGAAAATAAATAAATAAACAAATACACGATGATGAAAAAATGAGCAAAAGGCAACAAAACAACAACAACAACAAAAAAAATAACATAAAGATATGCCACCACAACAGTTGCAAAATAACAACTTAAAGAGTCACAAAAAAAAAAAGTCACACAAATAAAGTGACGTCAATTTCCGTTGCTTATCTTTTTGACGAACTTAAGTCCACACAAAAAAAAAAAAAATGTCAAATAATAATAAAATAAATCTAGAAAAAAACCACAAGCGTCATCTAGTGTCAGTCAGTGATATTTAGTGTCCCTATTTTTTTATTTTTGCTTTTAAATAACCTACGGCAATAATGAAGTCCACAAAATGACAAATTTCTCCATTTTGAAAAATGACGAGCGACAAGGGTAAAAAAAGTAAAGCAAAAAAAAAAAAAGGAAGCAAAATCCGTAGAGAAAAAATGATAAAGTTTTTTTATTATTTCCATAAAAACGGATCAAGATCATTATCGGCCCGAAAGATAGTAGCGTTGAAACGAGAGAGCACTGCTACAATGCCCTCCACTTTCACTGGTGGCAGTTGTTTGGTTGGCTGTCACAATGACAGCGAGACCAAGCGCAACAGCAGTGACAGTGGCTTTGTGACGCAGTCGCTATGTCGTAGTGACTGTTGTGCGTTTAACTGCTATCAACGATAGTGCTGTGTGGCGCCCAATGCGACAATACCAAGAAAAATGTGCGTTTTATAGCTGCCTAGTGTTGGCGAGTTTTGTCACTAAAAAGTAATTGGTTTTTTTTTTGAAAATGTTATCAAATATTTTAAAAGTGAGTTGATTGCCATGAATTTTTTTATCTCTTTATTATAGCGTTACACAAGTGACATTAAGATTACTACATCAGTTACCCAACTCAAAATGAAAAATTGTCCAAAAATCATCGCTTAGTGAAAAATTAGACCTCAAGACACTTATCCATTTAAGTTTTTGGCATATATTTATTCAAAAATATATCGTTATTTATTATTGTTCAATGGCAAAACCTTCAAAGTCTGTGAAATTTTCTAAGAAGGACCTTTTTCTGACTAATTTTTTTTCTAATTTTGTATAATTTTAACATAAAATTTTAGATTAAAAGTAGTTTTTCATGTGTTGCAAAAAAAAGCCAAGGAATTTCTTTAGGTAACACAAAAAAACCTTACACCAATAGCAAGGCATAACCTTAAAAAATGTACAGCATCAAGTAAAAATTATTTCAAAGTTCATGAGAAAAAAAAAACGGAATATAACTCTCCATAATGTTATGACCTTAGGTTGCAAATTAACATATGTTGCCATCCATACTGGAGAAATAAAAAAAAAGAATATTTAAATATTTAACATTGCGCACATTTTGGCCTAAACTTTATTGGCAAAACACACACACACACACACATTTACAGTCAAGAACAGACTATCTTTTGGGAGATACTCTCTATGTAGAAACAAACAAACAAACAAGTGCGAGTACTTCAAATTTGCTTTATTAATTGCTGATAAGCTTAGAACAACAGCAAAAGCAAAAAAGAAAAAGAAAAAAAAAAAGTTTAAATTATTCCATGTGGGCGTCGTTAGCGTTGTCAGAGTCATTGTCATCCATGTTGTGTCCGTTGTTGTTGTTGCTGCGCTCCTCAATTTGCATATTAAATTCTAAACAACGCCGCGCGCTACTCAACTTCATGGCAGGCATACAAAATTGCAAAACGATAGCGTAATTTAGAAAAAAAAAATGGAAACTTTTTTTTTTTCTCAGAAAGAAATTCAATTGTATTATCATTGTCCTTATTAGGGCGACAAGGCAACACATCAAAGTCAGGCGGTCAGGCGGTCAGGCGGCTAACATGAAAATTACGAAAAATTTTTGTAAATATTTTTTAACAAAATAAATGATTTTGGTCAAAGCTATAAAATCCCTTAAAATCGACTCGTCGAAAAATATATTTCTATAGTTTATTTATAATTGATTGACACTCCTACATCGTGAGGCCTTGTTTATTAAAGACAGAATAAGACAAGGCTTTAATTGCAATTGTTATGGAAGGTAGCTCATTTAAAATACCTTATTCAGTACCAACATTTTATCTACAAAAACAAATTTCAAAAGAGAAGACACGTAAGCCGAACCGATTGAAATGTTTCCCTAATAACGTAGGAAAAATTACTCAATATTTGAAAAGATATAACATATATTACATTTGGTATGCACTTTTTTATATTTCAATTCATACCAAGGGACAAATATCTGGTGTTGCATATTAAAGCGTTTACGGTTCAAAATATACCACTATATAAGAAAATATTAGCTTACACTATTTGTTTTTGTACTTCAAAATAGCTTATTTCAAATTTTTCCTTTTGACGATTTCATTACTTTCACTCCTTTTTGATGTTAACAGCCGGTGATTTTTTTGCTATTTGTTTTTTCAGTGTAAATTTTTGACATTTAACGCGTAATTCGTAACATGCGTTGACCGCCAAAATATTCATTAAGGTTTGCCATTTTAATATTAGCAGACTATCAAATAAAAATTTCTTTTAAATCGTTGAATTTTATTATCAAAATTCGTGCTCTGTGCGAAATGTGTTTCGCGTTGTGAATTTTCTTCAGCAACGAAGCTCATTTTTGGCTTAATGCGTACGACGTCAACAAACAGAATTGCAGTATTTGGTCTGAAGTTCAGCCAGAGACAGTTCAAGAGCTACCAATGCACCCTAAAAAATTAGCTGTTTGGTGCGGTTTGTGGGCCGGTGGCACCATTGAACCGCACTTTTTCAAAAATAATGAAAATCGCAACTTTACAGTCAATAGAGCACGGTACCGTACGATGATTACCGGATTTTTTTTTGCCCAGAATGGAAGAATTGACTAGGCTGTCATGTGGTTTCAACAAGACGGTGTCACATGCCACACTATTTTTTGTTGAGTTACATGAAGTTTTTTGTGTACAGGAACAATCCAGCCACAATTGCAGCCCTAGAAGACAACATTACCGTCACCATTGGTGATATTCCGGGCGTAATGCTGGATAAAGTATGCAGCAGTTAAAGCTCACGGATGAACCACCTCAGGCGTAGCCGTAAGCAATATTTACATAAAATTATCCTTAAAAAGTAAATGGCAGGAATTGATGTATCGTTTCAAGTAAATATTTTATTCATTTTTGCAAGCTTTATGTTTTTTTTTTATTTTAAAAAAGCAAACACTTGAAAAATCATTTTCTTCTTCAAATAAAATGTTTTGTAGCAGATTGTTTGATTGCTGGTGCTCTACCACACAAGATACGATTCGAAAAATTAATCTCATAATGCCTCGATAAGTTAAAAATTGTAAAAATTCAGAGTGGAGGGGTTAAAAAACATGCTGTTAAGACACAAAAATGTTAATAAATAAATAATTTATTATAAAATACGTAAAAAAAAACCAAATTGAGATGCATTTTTAAAATTTAAATTTTTTTTGACATTTCTTTTGAGCAGACAGTAGAGAAAATTTTTGAATTCTTTGAGAAATCAAATATGCGTTCTTATACTTTTGTATGATAGTCTATCAAATAAAGTCTATGTTCTAGGATTATTACGTTCTAATCGAAAAATTTTCAGTATATACTAAAACGAATTTATTTTTTCCCTATTTCCAGTACACTAGTGAATAGTGAGAACATCCCTTTTTTTATGAATATGGAGCTTAAAACATTGTTATTTTCAAATAAAATCTCATGTGTCATAAGCTCTCTGTCAAAAAACTTTTAAAATATAGCAATTAACATGAACAACATTTGATATGCAAACGCAAATCATATTATTTTCCCTACAATATATTTTAAATCCAATGTACAATTTTACTCAAGTGCATATGGAAATGAAACAATTTGTAATCTGTTTGTAGAAATAAAAAATTAAAGTTACTTGCTAGTTACAATTTTGCAGTTACGCAAACAAACACTACTACTACTACTAGTAGTAGGTGCAAAAAGCACTTAACTTAAAGTACAAATGTTTTTATATATTGCAATGCAACTCTTTTTTTCATGTCGTTTCTTATATCTGACTATTTTTTAAACTCGAAATTTCTCACTCAAGCCCTAAAAGCTTTTAGTGCAGTATTTTTAACAAAACCAACAACATGGTAAATATTTTGTTTTTACAATTTTCTTTTGCCTCGTTTTTTTTTATAAACATTTTTATAAATTGTATGCGAGTTGGTTAAAAAATGCCATTTTCACGCCCACTTGTAATTGAATAACGTAACGACTGTGAAACAAAAAAGTAGGAAATACGAGAAAAAATCTAACGAAATAAAGCATAGCATAAAAACATGCAATAGAAACAGACAAATGAAATAATAGCATAAAAGGAGAGAGAAAAGAAAAACGAAACATCCAACAGAAGTGACACATTGCGGAAATGGTGCAAAGCAAAAACCGTACAAAAAGGTAATGGTAACAGCATAACCGCAGGACATTTAGGCAATGGATTCGGTAACAACTGGCTAGTGTTAAATTTCAATGTGTAAAAATCCCAATGATAAATGGGGCAGCGTAGGGAGGAAAGAAAGCCAATGAAAAAAATTGATGAGACACTGTGGTTTTCTTAAAAATTTTTCTTTTTTTTTTTACTCAATTTTGTGGAAACACGTCAATTGTTCATGCTGCACTTTAGATAAATGGTAGCAAAAGTAATGGTTAGAAAAAAAGGAAATGCTTGAAAAATGTGGCAAAATTTGTTTAGAACAAGAAAAAAAGAAACGTAGGAAATGAAAATGTTTTCGTTTCAATTAATAATCCAATTTTTTTTTGCTTCTTAAATTGGCTTAAAGTGTAAGAGAAGCTTTGCAGTCGAAGTTGTAGCAGCACAAATATTTAGCTTAATTTTTAGTTGGCAACAATTTGGCGCAGGTTTTAATTTTTCAGAATGGAATTTGATATTTAAAAATGTATAAGATCTTGATATTTTAAGGGTTTTGTAAAATCCATGGAATTCTTTACAAAAACTTTAATAAATAAATGTGAAAGTGAAAGCATAATTGAAGCAAATATTATCAAAATTAATAAAAAATAACAACAGAATTCAATGAAATTTGTCGCAAAGTTTTTGTCTGCATATTTCCATTTAAGTGCCTTTTTTGAAAATTAAGAAGGTCAGATTACACATAATATCTTTTTCAGACATCTAAGGCTTTTCTCTTGGGAAAAGCGTGTACATGAATCTTTTGTTCCTTTTGGCTTTAAGGCTGAAATTTGATGATTATTAATTTTTTATTTTTTGCTTAAGCGAAAATATTTTTGTTATCATTTGCTATCTTTTTGCACTCTACCTACACATTTGGCAGTTAGAAATTGAGTCTAGGTACATAAAAAGATATAATTAAAAAAAAATAAAATATAAGGGAATTTTGACCACAACTGATAAAAAAGTGTTCAAAATTTAAAGAGTATTTCACTCACTTAAAAAATTTGCATATAATTGTTAGGTTTATGGGATGTCTTTCTAATGAAATGGTATGAAGTTATTCGACAAAGCTAAGTTGTGACAAATTTTCAACAATTTTCGCTACAATTTGACACTAAAGCTGTCAAGTTTAAGCGCACATTTTATACGGTCAGAGATTTTGTTTTACTTCCTAAATTAATTCTACGGATATTTAAAGAAACTCCACCTTTTTTTTTAAGAAAAACTTTGAAATGGGTATCCACTGCTTTGAATCCTTTGAGGTTTAACAGCAAAGCAGCCCATGCAAGTTGTGGAAGTTTACTAATATATAATCTTTTTGTTCACTCAAAATTCACTTGACTTTTTGAAATTATGATTTGAAGCCAAGATCTTGACGACTTTGGACTTTTTTTATTTAGAGCTAAGCTCATATTTTGATCTTTGTTAATAAACCAGTAGCGATTGGCGCATTAGAAGCCAACACAACTCCTACAATTCTAGACGTAGGATCTTAATCGCTTGATAAAGTGTCTTGAAATTGAACTGGCAGAATGCACTTTGTCAGGATAGCTAAAGTGGACACATGTCCGGAAACGTTTTAGAACATTAATGACAAATGAATTGAAGAATTTCTAGATGTCTCAATTATTTGTTGTTTTATTTGAATTTAAAAGTCAGATGCATCAAAAGAATCATCCCACATTTCTCTACATGCAGCTGGGTACAAGTTCACTTAAGTGTCATTCTCGTTTTTCTGGCGTGCTAAGTTTACTTAAAAATCTTCCTCGCACATATTGTTTAAAAGTACATGCTATAACATAAATTACTTACTATTATGTAAGTGGGTTTAAAAAGGACCTTCTTCGATCATCGAAAATAAACTTAATTCATATTTAAAGAAAATCTCGTTGGCACTTAAGGTCAAAACACCAAAATTTCTCACACTTAGTGTAGTACTGGATTTTAAATTTTGCATTGTTCTCTTCCGTAAAATAGAACGTTAATTCCATATAAATTAATTTCCCAAGGGATCAATCAACTCACTAAAAATTTTTGAGCAGAATTTTAGTTTTGACCTTGAAAAAATTGCTTAACAAAACCATTCTAGCAAACAAACTGAGTGATAATATCAAGCACTGTCGATCGCATTATCTTTTTATTAGAATATGTAAATGAAATATAATAAATTTCTAAGCTTTTAGTTAAATTACTGCAGTTGATTTAAGAACAAATCCTAACTCAATTAATTTAGCTCATCATGACGTATAATTGACATTTAATTCAAATTCACTTCATAATTTTCGTGGAAATTTCTCCGATCATTAACCAAAAACAGAAAATAATTTATTAAGTCTGCATTCTGAAATATTTCACAAATTATGGTTTCGTATAGTCAAAAAGAAGTTAAAAATGAAGTTACAATGTGGCATAATAAAGCATTATATAACAGCGTCGCGAGTAAATGAAAATTACGTGAATCTGTGATAGATAAGAGAAAGATAAATGTTGCTTTAATGCAAAATAAATTAAGCGACATAGCAGTCTGTCCTTGTCTGACAAACAGACTCGAGAAGTGAAAAACTCAAACAGGCAGACACTTATCAAGCATTCGCACACGAGCAGCGGAAACGCGCGACATTTGATTAAAGCGCTCAGGCACTGGCGGCTCTGGTGGTTCGATGGAGTGCGAGGGTGTGAAGTCGCGAAAAGAGAAACATACCAATGCGGTTGCAGCTTAATAAATCAAGGACTTGCTGCTGCTGCTGCTTCGCTGATGTACGAAGGATAACTATGAATTGTTGGAGGATAAGGTTTGTCGCGTCTCAACGGCTTGACACGATTTAATTAAATGGCGCATTTACATGCCCGATGCACGAAGCAGAGGTGAACGTTGTTAGGTCATTAAGTATGTAGGTTGCAGCTGGCAGCAGAGCATTAACATCCGTTTCGCGAACAACTCACCTCTTGCTTACGTCCATGAATAATAATTTATTTGGTTACATTTCATGTAGTGTCACTGATGTCCGCTATAGTGACGGCGTGTAATGCCTAAGTTGCTGGGCAGGAAGAAAGGAGGAAAAAAAAAACACGGCCGCTGTTAACAAAAGCAATTATTGTCACATGAAGACATGTGATATTTCGCGCACTGATGGTGATGACGCTCTTGTGACATACGTGATGAAATGTCATACATATCGGTCTGCTGTTGAGTGTTGTATGCGTGCGTTGTAATTTGCATTCTTTACAATGATTTTTATAATTTGTGTTCATTACTTTTTTATACAATTGCTGTAAGCATGGATTTATATAAATTAAATATGTCGAAAAAAGTTAACTTTTGACTTTAAGCTTATTGGTTTGCTGTGACTCTTAAAGTTTAATCCGTTTTTGTATTTTTAATAAATATTTTTTATTCCGTTGGAATTTTCAGAAAATTTTATTTTGTAATCGTTCAATTTCCACAGCCAACGATTTAATCTTCATGTTAATATCGCGAATTCAAAACAAAACTACATTCGCTGACTTAAAACGCTATCTTACACATCAAAGCTGATAAATTTTAAGTCAAGCGAGTATCACTTGTTTCACCGTGACGTATGATTGACTTTTATTTCACTTTCACAATTTAGCTTCTCATTTTTTTTAGAAAGAAATATAATTTTTATGGCTTACAATACTCACTCCAAAAAAATATGCCGCTTTTTCGATGCGTTAAATATTCACAGCTATTGAATAAACCAAAATATTTCAAGCAATTTTTCCAAATATTTAAATTAGCATCGTGAAATCGATGAATCGGGGAAATCTTGAAGATAACTAAAGACATTTGTGGAAGCCCTATGAAACGTAACAGACTTCATCAGCTAATGCTCAAACATGTTTTTTAACAAAGCTTATTCAAATGTTAATTTACATTTTTGGGCAATAAGGCCATAAGTTTAATCGAAGCTGAATAATTTAATGTCAATCTTTTCAGCCATAGAAACGATTGAAATATAACTAATTATCATTCAAAATGTAACTAAAGTTGCCATGAGTAACAACTCTGCGACACATCGAACCAGAGTCACTTGAAAAACTGTTGTATCATCTTATGTGGCTTTCGCAAAGTGTGGCTCATATCTCTGTTAATTTAATAACAACATAAACAAAAATGCTTGATTTATTATGGCTGATTATTTTAACCAAATTTTGTGAAAAGCGCAAAAAGTTCTGAAGCTTTTTTGATGATGAGCTGGGCTGTTTAACTTTTTGCTATGTTTTTTTTTTTCTTCGCGTTTTTTCATAGTTACAGCGGCAGCAGCTGCAGATATTCATCATATTTCCTTTCCATTTTGATTTTTTTTTTCATTACTGTCTCATATGTGTGTGAGTTTTACTTTAACTTATTTCTCCTCACTTTTTTTTTTTGTACAAATAATATTTTACCAACATTGCGTTATGCCGAAAAAATGTTTATGTTTTGTTTTTTGTTTCATTTTCAAGCAAACCAAAGAAATTTTCCTGATTATGGCAGCACCGGATTTTTTACGACGTTGAGTTTACCAAGCCAGTGAGCGGGTAAAACAAAACAAAAAAAAAATTATATACGAGTTGTTGAAAACATTGTTGCGCTACTGTTGCAGCGGCATTCTTTTGGTTTTCAGCATTGTACACACAAAGAAATTTTCTCTTGTAAAAATGTTTTTAAAAATTTTAGAATTTTATATTGGAATTAAAAAACAAATTGCCATGTCTTTGGATTGTATTATTACTTTAAAGCTAAGCAGCCTTAAGTCAAACTACAATATAACTGTAGGTTAATTAAAATTAAACAGACTTCTTAAGTATCTCTGTGTCCTATTTTACATCAGAACTGATATATTGACATCTGAGTAGAATCTTTAAATTTAGGTCAACATGACGTATGAATTACATAAAATTAAACTTTACGTAAGCAAAATTGCGCGAAAATGCAGATTAGGGAACTTTTCCATTGTAAAAAATATCGTATTAGGGATATGTTCATTATAAAAATTTGGTATAACATGTTGTATGAGTGCTATCTTGCCTGTGAAATGTATATTGTAAGCTTTGCGTTATTTCGTTTCAAATTTTAACAATATTTTTGCTCACTGTCTTTGTTGTCTTTCTACATTATTGCGCTATTCTGCTACTTTTTTTCTCAACAAATCGTGCAACGTTTTTGCTGTGCTTTCATGCCAGCACCCTACATATCTTTATAATTCTTTATGTTTTCTTTCTGATGCGCCTTTTTCATTTTTGCACATCTTTTTTAAAAAGGGAAATTTTTTCGTCGTTATTTTCGCTTAATTTTTTTTTTTCTTCATTTGGTATGATTTTCTGCCAACGATATGAGTATATCCTTGCAAGGAAGCGGGAAGCAAGAAATTAACATGCCATCACGCAAAAGAACTTTATTTTAATTTTAATATCGCATGTCGGAAATTCCAATGGTAAAAAACTCCAAAGAATAAAACTAAAAAAACAAAAGGTAAAAGAAAATAACCGCCGGTAAAAGAAATAAAAAATGAGTGGAATGAGAGTGCTGCCACAGCGTCAGGTGTACGTAGAAATGAGAATATGTTGGTAAATAAATCAAGTGTGGTTATTTCATATTTTACTTTTCATATGTATTAGTGTTTCAGCATGCGTGTGTTTGAAAACCAACGCTGTTCTCATTTTACAACTTGTTCAGTTTTTTATATGTTAGGGTACTCATAATGTAATAGCAGTCACTGTCGTTTGTTGTACTGCTAAGAAGTTACAAAGTTTTCATTATAAATTGCCTTCGATAATTTTTGCAATTATGATTAGTTAACGCAACGCAAAAACTTTTATTTATTTTAATACGCTAAGTTAAGAAAATAATAATTAAAGTTGAAAATAAGACCTAAAAGTCTTTTATTATATTGAAGAGAGCTTTGCAGCTAAAATTTTTGCATGGCATTAGAGAAAAGATAATCATAAGTTTGCTTGTTTAAAAAAAATAAATATTTGAACTCACAGTACTAACGAACTGAATAATTTTCAAAATTATATATGCTGCATAAAAGTAGCTATCCTTTTTATCACATGCATCGGCCAATGATCAAATATTGAATTAATTGTGCAGCATTTATATGTCCACATGATTATTAAAATTTTAAGGTCACAAAATCATCGAAACTGAAAAATAACAATTTTATGTTTAATTCATAACATAACGTATGAGTAACATTTAATACAAGAAGCTGTTGTAAAGATCAATAATGATATTATATTAAATTTTTTTCAGAGCCATTGCATGATTTTAAACTTTATATACGTAAAATCTGATTTTTTGATAACTCGTGTTAAAGCAATTCTTCATAAATAACAATAATGTATTTCACAAAAAAAAAAATAGATTATTTTAAGAAATAAATGATGTAATTTTTTTAGTGCGACGTAAAATAACAAAATTTCCTACTATTTGCAGCAGCCACTAAACTAATTTTGATATTTATTTACAGCTTTTATAACACATCAACAACATCCAAGATAACATACATAAGTTTTCTATGCTCAGAATTAACAATATTCAGTAATATAATAATTCAGTTATAAAGAAAATCTATTATTGTTCATAACTTTAAAATTGATGAATATTCATTTTTTTTTTGAAAATTTTTTTAATGAAAATGCTTTCTGAAAAGCAGCAGCCATTAAAAAAAAAACTTACTATTTATGCAGCATTTTAGTACCCAAAAAAACTGTTGACATTTGAAAGCTTTAAACATCATCAGAGCTAAAACTTTTAATATATATTTTTTATCATACCAAGCAAAACATTTCGTATGAGTGACTTTTAAGCTTAATGTTATTTGGAAGAAGCGCTGAAACCTTTTATTATGACATTTGTTAAAGAATATAACTTCATTTTTATGATATTCAACCGTGTTAAAGTATTTCCTTAGTTTCATTGATATTTTCTATCAAACAACCCCATTCATTTTGCATAAACTTTTGTCGATTGGAAGTTTATTATGCATCGTTACAACCTCAATGCAAAAATAGTTTTTCAACACATTTTTTCATTACAGTAGTAAAATAAAAATTTGTATTTTCTCATATTAAAGCGATACTCATAAAAAAAACCAACATAATCCTTCTCGTATTTATGCATCTATTGACGAACAAGATGTAGTAGACCTTCAGCAGTGCCATGCTGTTCCAGTCATCAAACTTATTCAACAAATGCTTTGATCCATAATAATTGTGCGTGTTGTTGAACATGGTCGTAACATTGCAAGCACGTTTGCATTGACTGATTTTTTGCTACCAATACGCATATAAAAAATAAAATGCGCATGGATGCACCCAGTAGGAAAAGCACTTGTAAAAAATTTATAATACGAAAATATCACACTCCTAAATAGATGGAGTAATTGTTGCCATTTGACACATTTCACTTTGTTTCTCACTTGAAAAATATCACAAAGTTGTCCTTATCATAAAATTTAGTAATGATATATTTATATTGATGAAACTTTTCTGCGATCTGAATTACATTTTCCTACTGCGTAACATATGTGCGCTTGTACTCACGTACTATTATGGAAAATAAATCGAAAAAAAGCAACAAACGTAAAACGTAGACAAAACTTCAAATCGTTACACATCGTAAATTTTTCAAGTCCAATAAAAAATATTAGAAAAAAAGTGAAAAAAAAATAAATAAAAATCCAGTAATAAATATAAGCATAAAACGCATAGAACACTAAAAAGCGCACATACACAGCAATAGCAACAGCACATGTATGCTTGGCTGATCACTTGCACAAATACATACAGCATACATACGCAAACATAGATGTACGTGCAAGAATCCAATGGTGTATGATTTTGTTTTTGAAGTAAAAATGCGCATCGAAGCTTACCCAGGCAACAAACATTTTGAAG
Organism: Tricholauxania praeusta; assembly: GCA_949775025.1. Taxonomy (NCBI): domain Eukaryota; kingdom Metazoa; phylum Arthropoda; class Insecta; order Diptera; family Lauxaniidae; genus Tricholauxania; species Tricholauxania praeusta. The sequence goes on from OX459029.1 coordinate 160,332,829, forward strand.
ATTGCTGAGTTGATTGAATCTTTCGATTTCCAGGCAATTAATTCAAATATGAAAATCAAATTAATAAATTAAATATGTTTAAACATTATGATTAAACATTTTTTTCTGAAATTCGAAAAAATTTTTTACTGACTTTTAATGCAGTCTCCCGGAATAACTTTACTCCTGCTTTTATTAAGAAATAGACAAACTTTTGTTAATTTTCTATTAAATTATAATATTCTATTTTATGAAAAATTTTTGAAAATGTGTATAAGATGTGTTTATCATGCTAAAACTAAACTAAGCTTTTTAATTTTTTTAAATAAATAAATTCTGACGAAAAATTTTTTCGAATAGTAGCAGTTTTTGAGACAAAAATTGATTATGTTCTAAAATTTCCTGCTTCAAATCATTAAGTTGAGCATATGTCTTCAATGAATTTTAAAATAAGCTTTCAATTACTATAATACCAACTTTATTGAATTATATTGCAAATTTTAAAAAATATAGTCGAATATTTGAGTGACTATGTGTTAATGAATATTTGTTTTCACAGCAAAAATATGTATTTAAAATTATTTGGGGTGTATTTCTTACAATATTTGTACATGAAAAAATTCGAGAGAGCATTCAATACAATGTACTGTGTTTCTCTCAAAAGAAGAACAAAAATTTTAAAAATTTTTGGTATAATTTAAACGCGAAAAAAAGACGCTTTATCTCCTTTGCTAAATAATCCAAAAGAAATCTATTTTATATTATTGAAAATATTGAAATTTCATATAAAGAAAAAATTTTATGGGAAAAGTTTAAAAACTTTCATGCAGAAAATTGTGTTGTCTTAATGTTTGTGATCTCCATGTGGAGTTACTGTAGAAAATATTTTTTTTTAAATTTTTTTTTATTTATTTAGCCAGTTTAATTTTGAGCATAAAAAATTAAAGAATTGATTTTTGCCGTTTAATTGTTACATAAGATAATTTTAATCAGTGAAATACACACAAAATCGCAATGTGTCTGGCTATCCCCGACAATTTTTTTTTTTTACAAACTATCGCATGACATCAGACCGTATACTTACGTGCATTCAAAATTATTACACCGGCAGTTAAAAGATTACTCTCCCGCATGTAAAAATGTTTGCTGGGTAAAGAAATAATGCACGTCTTTAGGGGAGCAAACTTCCATGTCATAAAACGATATTTAACCTCTTTAAATTACTGTGATAATATGCCAAGGGCAACCAGGCTTCGCAATACCAATAGTTCGAAAAAAATTCCAACTGAGATATTTTATCGTGAGAGTGGGCTTAAAATGTTTTTATTTTCATTTTTTGAAATCAATTTTAGTCTGTCCTTATATAACTTTTATTCAGCAAAATAAAAAATTTTCTTTAATTTTTTTGGTTTATCTAATTTTAGCGCATCAGAGCGGTTTGGATTTAAAAATCCATTTCGTCATTTAAGTTGCATTTTTCAATAAAAAATCGAATAACTTAATGAAAGTCGAAAAATATCAAACAATTTCGAAAAAGTTGAATGAAATTATTTTTATTAGCTACAGCATCCTCTGTATGTGAAATATGGAGCTATTCGATGTCAACGAATTCAATCAAATCTTCCTTCGTGATTGATCGTAAATCAAATTGTAATGATTTTTAGATTTAAATTTTCAATAAGGGACGCGTTGTTCTTTTTATGTAAAATTGAGCAGGGAATGTAAAATTTCTGTTTAATTTAGTAAAGAAGTTTAAAAAAATAGATCTTGTAAGTTTTTTGCACGCACCCATGTATTAATGTATTTCCGTTTCAAAATTTTAATACCATAACTTCCTTACTTATTGTTTCATTTCTTTTTAAAATTTATTATAATGTGTCACCAAAGAGTTTCATTTCAAAATCCTTTTGCACTCATAAGTTTTTCCAATGGGTAAAAGTTTTTTTGTAAATATTAATATAAGAGAAAATTTTCAAATTTTAATCAAGCTCTAAGTGTAAGTAGTTTCAATTAATTAATAAATAAAAAGTTATTTAACATGAACACTTTTCTGTATTAGCAAAACGTTACATAATGAAGTGTGACGTTACACTTTATCCAAGTTTTATGCATAAAGTTTTCAAAAGCATTGTTCAATAATTAATAGTTGCTCATACGACATGTTTAATATCAAATTTTTATTTTATTACCTACTGCTTTATTCAGATGTAACTAAAGTTACAGAAAACTATGAGAAAATGTTTGTTTCGACTTGTTGCGAAGTTATGTTTTGATTTAATGAGTGGCTGTCTCATGAATTAGTTATTCTTAATATTAAAAACAAAACTGCAATTAAAAAATCTAGTTTTTAAGTTTTCTGTTAGCACTACCAAACTTTAAAATTTTTCTTTTTTTAAATGCCTACCAGAACATTTTTAAAAATATATTGTAAATTCAATGGTATGTATGAAAAAACTTATTAAAAGACTATATACAGCTTTGTAAATAATTTATTTTTTATAATGATTTTAATTTTAACTGAAAGCAACACATGCTCTAAGCAAATTGCTTATTAAACACCAATCATCAATTTTTGTTCCAAAAACACAAACAAAAAAACCAATCACTTTGCTTTTTTTAGCTAAGTAAAGCAATATTTGTAGCTATTTGAAATTCGGCTCTTTCATTATTTTAAAATATTCACAAAAAACATCAAATTTTTTGCATTTATTTTTCGTGCAACAAAAGCAACACACAAAAATCCTTTTCCCAAACTGTTTTTTGAAAATATATGGCTTCTTCGTACCTGAAAGAGGTTAAAAAAATAACGAGAAATCATAAAAATCTCACATTCAATTCATCAAATAGAAAACTGAAAATGAAAAAAAATTACAAATTCGAAAAAAAAATCACTACAAATACTGAATCGCCAGCACCACACATACACATATGCAGTTGATCTTTTCAAATTTGTTGAAGTGTTTTTGTGATTCATAAAAATAGCAGCTGCAGCAATTGTATCACTTTATTCAACAGTGGCAGCAGCAGTAACTGAAAAAGATATTAGAAAATATAAAACGAGACCCGTAAAAAAACGAGCAAGAGATTGTAAAAAAATCAGACATAAAATTTATGCTTCATTGCTTGATTCGCATGTACATGTGAGTAAATAAAAAAAAATAAACCAAAAGGATGCGATTGCAAAAAAAAGGACTTACATCAATTTAACAGCATATTGTTGGTTGTGGCTGCAGCATTTTTATGCCAATACCAACACAAGCTCATTTGCATGTAAGTGGTTGAAGCTTACAGGGTTTTTTTTAAGGCATTTTTTTTAAATTTACATATTTAGTTGAGTCAATTGTTATAGAACTTTTGTACTTATTAATTGATATAGTGTTCAAGTTCATAACATAATAACTTTAATCAAAAAGTCATAAGTTACTGCCACATTTTCAATAAATTTGTATTAATAAATTGATCATAATTAACTGATAACCTACGGTATTAAATTGTCTAAATACATTAGTTACAAAGTACAGCCCTCTAAGTTTAACCAACCGTTACTGGCTTATTACATTTACCAATTCAATTAATACATCGTAATTTTCATGTTGGATTTATTGTCAATTTAGTTTGTCAATATTAAAAGCCACGCTTCTAATTACCACAAATTGTGGGTATCGCTAGTGGTTGTGGCTATGTATGTATGTATGTATGTGTGTATGCATGGTGGCATTTAAAGGCCACATTTCAACACTTCAACAGCTGACGATAGCAGCAATAGCAATGGGCCAGCAAGTCTCAATTTATTTGTTCGCGCCTCCAACAGAAAGCCAATTAAAATGCTTTAAGTATCCTGTCAATAAATAATACAATAACCCACAAAAAGGCACAGCAAAAGGGCGTGGCAATGAGAGAAATGGGTGTGAGGAGAGTGGAAGGAAAGCTATTGTGCCGCCGTTGATTGCGCTGGCAGGCCTATGTCAATATTGTATTTCCTATAAACAATTAAGCATACTACCTTGATCAAAAAGTTTTAGGACTTTATTTTTAAAATGAAAAATACAAGTTTATTCATCAAAATCGATATTGTCTCCTTCAAAGTACTCCCCATCGACTGCAATGCACTTATGCCAACGCTTGACCCAGTCCTCAAAAGCCTTTTTATACTCGACCGTCGGTATGGCCATCAGGGCCATCTTCGATTTTTCGATGACCTCTTCTCGGCTGCTGTAACGCGATCCGCGGAGCGGTTTCTTCAGGTGGCCGAACAGGAAAAAGTCGCAGGGAGCCAAATCAGGCGAATTCGGTGGATGTTGGACGGTATTCATGGAGTTTTTGGCCAAAAACTCACGAATAATGATCGCATTGTGCGACGGCGCGTTGTCGTGATGCAAAATCCACGAGTTGTTTGCCCACAAATCCGGTCTTTTTTGGCGAACTGCTTCACGCAAACGTCTCAAAACGCCCAAATAATATTCTTTGTTGACGGTCTGACCTTCTGGGAGGAATTCATGATGCACAACACCTCTGTAGTCCATGAAAACCGTGAGCATCGCCTTCTTTTTCGATTGAAAACGACGTGGTTTTTTCGGTCGCGGCTCATTGGGTGAACGCCATTCACTCGCTTGATGTCTGGATTGCGTGTCGTACTCGTAAATCCACGTCTCGTCACCAGTAATGATTCGTTTGATGAATGTTGGGTCGGATTCAGCCTTGGAAAGCATGTCTTTTGCGTCATCAACGCGGTCCCTTTTTTGCATGAAATTGTAAAAAATCGAAACCACACACAAAAGTAGATGCACACAATACGGCGTCACTTCAAGAAATGTCAAGCTGTCAAGCTGAAAATTTGACATAACGTCCATGACACTTCTACCAACACAACAAAAAAAAGAGAATTGAAATCGGACGAACGAGAGCGCCACACGGTGACGAGTCCTAAAACTTTTTGATCAAGCTGGTATTTTTACAACATTTATATGGGTTTGTTTTGGTCAAAATACCAAAATGAACAAGTCAAGAGAAAGCAATGAAAAAAGAAAGGGTTTTTTCTTGATATTTTTATTGTTGGCTCGCATACTCTTTCTTCGTTTTTATGGCATTTTTTTCATTAATTTTTTTTTCTCCTCTATTTTTATTATTAAGTTTTCTGTATGTTTGCATGCTAAATGCACGGAAAAAGAGTTTATTGACACCTACTGTCAGTTTGACTGGCAGTCAGTAAGTTGTCAGTAGGAAATTTCTATAAATCATTAAGTAATACACAATTGCAGAGATTTCAATCACCAATTAAGCAATAGAAAAACATTTTTTATTTTGTAGTTTATTGGACTTTGTCTAAAGTTATATTTATGTATTTTGAGTATTTTTATTCTTATTAAAAAAATCATAAACAGTATGTGAGTTCTTTATAAAAAATGTTTCAAAAACTAAACACTTTAATATTCAACAAATATTTCCATAAAAGAAACACAAATCAATGAGCTAAAAATACCAAACTTTCTGACCTATCGCTTAAGTTCCACCCGGTATCTGCTGTTAAAACTTATACGCTTATACGTAAGTCATCAAGCACAACATTACACTATTTCAACTTAATGATGGCCAATCAAAATATTAATAAGAAAAAATTTGCTAAAACGCAAACCTACGCATTCTTGCTGAATCGCGGGCCTACAATAATTAAAGGCGCAAAAAAAAGCTACAAAAAAAAATAAAAAAGCAAAACCAAGCAATCATGTTGCCTGTCGCAATTTGGTTATAACAGACATTCTTAGCCAACTTTCGAGAAGCCACAACAAGCTGACTGAAGAGTTGACTCAAGACAGTAAGAAACAAGGAAGCAAAAAAAAAAAAAAAATCTGAGCATAAAAATTAATTTCACTCACGCTCATGTGATTCCAAAAGGGACTGGTGAATGGTGCGGCATTTGTGCTTTAGCAATAACAAAAATCGTTGCTATTTTTGTTTCTTTTCTTAAGTTAGTTTTGGTTGTCCATTGCGTTACATTGGCGTATATTCGTGAAAATTATTTGCGCACCTCGTTCGTTTTTATTTCCCATTCATTTTTATTTACTGCACATTGGCACGATATCAGAGTCAGAATAGAAAAAAAAAAATGAATGCTAGATTTTAATTCATTTATATTCTGTATATTTTAATTCTTGCTCTGTTAATTTAATAGTAGCGTTCGTCATTTTTTTCTTTTTTTTTCTTAAGTCGCAATAAATTTTTATGCCTAAAACGTTCATATAAGTAAGTGTTCTGACCTTTGTTTTACATATTAAATTAAAAAAAAAAAACTATATTTTTGTGACATTTTTTAGAAATTTTTAAATTTTCGCTAAATTTAACAACTTACAATGAAATCTTATTTCGCTTGCTTTAAGCGGCCATTGATAAAATTTGTAATTACTGCATAAAATTATATGTGAACTAATAGGCTGCAAGGCTTACTCATATAAATTACATCGAATCTGAGATAATCGCATTAGTAGCTCATACTTACCTTACATAAAAAGACTTTCGCTTTGCGAAGAAGAGATTTGTTCAAACCAGCATTTGTTTTACGTTTATGTGAAAAACTTTATTAAAATTATTTCATTTAAAATTATACATTCAAGTACAAATTTTCCTTAAACAACATATCCCTTGTACATTTCAACATGACGTATGAGTGATATTTTATTAAAGAATTGTTAAATTTATAAAATTTATAGCTTCGGTGTGTCAGTAGCAATGCTTGCTATGAGCCTTGCAATATGCCTTGCCAGTTATCTAAGAAATATAAAAAAGCACTTCGTGACGTATGAGTAACATATATTTAACTCAAATAACTTGTTATTTTCTTTTAGTTTGATTTTTTATTTATCGCATTCTTGCTGCAAATTACATTCTCTCTTAAAATCATTTTGACTGAACAGAGCTACTATCAGACAGCTTTTAGCTATGTCATTTAAATCCACAAACTAACTTTGTTGTTAATTTTTGCTTGCCATTCTGCGAAAGGTGGTCCTTAAATTGATTTTTTTCCTGGGCTCATATGATTTTATGAACATTGGTCTTAAATAGGACCTCTCTTCTATAATTTTCAATAATTTGATTGAGAAAGATAAATCTTTTTTGATGTTTGAGAGTAGTTTTTTTAGCAATAATACGATTACTAACGCAAACGGCCGCCTTATAAGGCTGCAATATCTAATGTTTGAATCTAAAAATCATGCTGGAAAAACAGTTTTGCGCAGCTCAGTGATCGCTGAAGCTCCTCATTCATTTTGCATCAAACGTCATTGAACAGTAACTTATTATAACTTAGGTTTTCATTTCTCCATTTTGATCAGCTCAGTTTTGCATTCCTCTTTTATTAAAATATTTCAGTAGAATGAAAACTAAAAATTGAATTTTATATCACTAACTTCGTATTAAAAATATGCCATACCAGCACTGCAGATATTATTTCAAAATATAAAAAAAGTGAGGTGAAAAACTTCACCGTAAAGTATCATTTTCTTAACATCAAATCATTGATTTTTGCTCAACGTGACGTATGAGTTATTTTAATTCAAACAAGAGTTGACCTTTTTTTTTAAATTAACTCAAAATTTCAGGTTTGATGCCATGTAGCATGCAAATGTTACTAAAGTTTTACTAAACTAATATTTTTGCAGCAAAACCATAAAATTTGTACTGAAAAATAATGACCTTGTTTTTTTTTTTAATTTTGTTGACTTTTCTACCTAAATCTTAAATTAATCCAACTTTAATACCTGACAAATTGTGCGACGATTTAATCCAATTTTTCTTTGTATGCTTTGCAATTAAACATTTTATGGAGTATTTAATGCTAAAATTTATTACACTTGAAAAAGTCCACTTAAAAAGTTTTCCTCATTTAAACCTTTAAGCCGACACAAACACACAAATTCATGCTGTGTCAATCTCAGCTTTCTCCCCCTTTCACTGACATACTCAATAAAAATTTTGTAAAGATTTTTATGTATTGTAATGCGCCATTTTCGGTCATAAAACACCTACTTTAGCGTGCGTAAGTGTTGTAAAGCGTAACGCAATGCTGTAATTTTAAACGCGTTAATACGATGACGACGACAAGAACGAACGGCAAGGATGTCAACAATGTGTCGCCCATATTACAAGTTGTAATTTTTTATAATTTTTTTTTTTTTTTTTTTGACATTTGCCACTTTTGTTGCTTTTGTAGGAAGAGCTCTTTAAATTAGTATTTTGAGTGGCTGCCAGGCGAAAGAAAGAGCGAGTGTTGGCAAAATGTGAAAAATGATTTTTCTAAAAGAAATTGTAAGTGGTAACTTAAATTTCGCTTTGATTTTGTTATTAATGTTAATAATAAAAGAAAACATTGCCTGATGTTCATGAAGTGAGTTAGGATTAGGAAAAATGTTAGACCATACTCAAAATCATTCCTTTTTTCAAAAAATCAGATTTGAACTAAAACAAAAAACTTTGCTTACAAGTTGCCTTACGTGGAAACGTAGTTGGTAAGGTATTTGGTAAGGTAGTGCTTGCTTTTTTCATATTATTAAATTTTATTTTGATTGTAAAGCTTACTTTTGAGTCTATAGCCAACTGAAATTATTCAACACAAAACCTTACCTTGAGGGCACTTTTAAGCTTCTGACTTGTAACCCTCCTTTGCAATACCTTCACAAAATGTTACATTCACGCGCTGGTTCCCAAACAATTTTTGTTTTTGTATAAAGTTTTAATTTAATAGATTTGAGCAAGCGATATTTGGATGACATGCGCTTGAAAATACAAAAATTTAAGTGGCGGTGGTTGTCCTAAAAAGCTACTACAAACCAGCAGGTGGCGCCAACATTTTTAAACATAAAATATGTCGCGACATTAAATTTATATTATATCGTTATAAAGCAATAAAAAAAACGACACCGTTTAAGGTCACCGTGTAGCATAAAGGCAGGAACTTTTTATGCATTTATTGGATTGTTAGGCTTTTTGGCATTTTTTTTTTATTTCATATCATCAAGTGTTGCTGTCAAAGGAGTTTATTTCTTCATGGTGAGAAAGATATCTCGTTAAGTAGTCTACCGTTGCGAATTCCTGCTGCTTTCGGGGTATTTTTCTTCTTTTCAATGTGACACAACATTAAGGTGTGAAATACATTTTGATTATCATTTTCTTTTGCGCGAATTTAATGTTGCTGAGGTTCATAATTTTTTGTTGTAGTTATGATTTATAAATATTGAAATTTTTGGGACATTACTCTTGAGCACCGTAAATGAGGATTTTAAGTAAGTAAAGTTTGTGCAGCATCTAAATAAAAACAATTCGATCAGATAATTAAAAGTTCGAGCAATACCTCAAGACATGTTATTTCAAAACTTCTACAACCTCTAATTTTCGCCAAAGTTTTTTATATTCTTGTCATAAAACTTAATCCAGTATAAATAGTTTAAATAAAAGTTTCCTACGTTTACGTGAAAACTTTTACTTTATATCATTTGTTTAGTTGTCTACACACTACTACTCCAGTTTCGTATAAAATTTAAATTAAGCAAATAAAACTTAACAAACAAAATGTCACAAAGTAAAATGTAATAATCATCACAAAATAATTAAAAAGCTTCTCTCTCAAAATTACAGCTCGAACGTATTGAGTTTGATGAAATTGCGTATCCTTTCCGAAGGATGCAAACAAAAACTCACACCTACTGACGCACACAAACGTATAGCGTAGTTGCGTATATACAAAACTATCAAAACGAATTAAAATGTTACCATTCAATTTCATATAAATTTAGAGAAGAAGTATGAGAATGCTACAAGCGCTCATCGAGTAAACGTACATTGAAAGAAATATTTATTTAAAATTATTATAAATTCTGTGAAAAAATAAAGTAAAGTAAAGTTGACAAATACGAACAATATTGCGGATTACATGAGATATGCGTATGCGGATTACGTGACGTATGAGTAACCAAAATATAAAATTTATAATTTCTAAAAAATCTTTTTTTTTCGATATAATGTCGACTTCGGGAAACAAACTGTAGGAAATGGGCGGCTCCATTGAGCTCAAAAAAATGAAGCTCCTGAGCATATGTTTATGTTTTCGAACTATTTTACATGAGCCCTCTAAGATGAATATTTTTCAAGTGCAACGATTTTTCAATTTAAATTTGACTTCTTTTTTGTTGTGTAGTATTGAGACAGACATACATAGCTATACTTATGTCTTTCTTTGTTTGTGATGCTTTATACCCAGTAGAATTCTAGTCTGAAAATAAAAAGCAATGACTGATTTAGTTAATTATATTAAGCTAGCTTAAATTGATTTTTAAGAATAAATTATTTACTGATTCCCAAAAAAAAAAAAAAAATATTTTGAATTTATATATTTATTCATTTATACACTATCATTTATATATTTTTTCATTGGTTCGATAATTCATTGATAAGATTAATTGAATTTTAAGCGCTATTTTAGTGGCCAAAAGCGTTATGTAAAAACAAGGTTTTCTTTGAGCGCCGAGACTTAGTTTTTGATAGAAACTTAAACTTATGAGCTATGTGCTTAATGTACAAGTTATTTTACAAAACATAATATATATGGGTTGTTTTTGTGCCAAATAATTACAGATTGATGTAGCTTTGAGCGTACATGAATGAGTTACATGCTTGTCATAAGAATGCTTTGGAAAACTCTTAAGTTTTGTTTGTGGCCACTTAAGAATATCATGTCAGACTAAGATAATAGTAAAAAACTACATGCTATTAAAGTCAAAACAACATGACGTATGAATAACTTTAAGTTTAGTGCAACATATAATACCAGAGGGAAGTTGGTCTCGCACATAAATAAATGAAAAAGCTGCGAGTGCTTGATGTATTGAAATACAATGCGTTTTATTTCTATCTCTCTCCAAAACAAGAAAAATTCAAGAAATCGTACACGGTGAGAATATGCAATAAAAGTTGTGCACGATACCCTCTGATACATAACAGAACTTAATTCCGTTGTTTTCTTAAAAATCGCAGTATTTAGTTTACCATTAATTTTGTTAAGACAACTCAAAAGATATTCTCTAATGGGTTAGTTTTTGTAGTTGTATCTTTGCGTTTATATTTGCACAAAATGTTTACAAATACTTGCAGAAAGCATGTCAATGACATTTGATACGTGACCCTTTTTTAGAATAAAAATCAACCCGTTTCACTCAATGCTTGCGAAACTTTCAATAAAGTCGTTACAAAAATAGAATTCACATTCTCTATTTTTTTTTGCGCTACATCAGCAATGCCAACGATACGATACGCTACGATGCGATGCCTTACCATGCGTTGCGATAACTAGCGATAAACTACGTAACGTAACGTTGCGTTGCATTATGTTGTGATTTTAATGAAATTGAGTTGATTTGATGGCCATGAATGACGACATTTAAGCCATCAAACAATTTTGGTTGTAATTAATTTTCTAGTGAATTAACTTTGTTGCGGTGAGGATGCGGTGCGAGATGTCTCTGGGTGGCTGTTAAGAAGATTTTGAGTTCGTTATTCTATGTAGTGTCTGCAATAGCAAATGTTAAAGTGTTTTTCTTTGTGGTAATTGAGGTCGAATTAAATTTAAGCAGTTTGTTTATGGCACGTTCAATGTGTAGTAAAGCCAAGCCACCCGCAATAGCATACCATAGCACTGTACTACGGAACAGATGCAAAAGTAGTGATAAATGTAATAAAAATATTTACAGTTAATTGGGCTGTATGCGTTAGTTTGTGTGTATGTGTGGAAGTGGGGTGAAAGTAAAAAAAGCATGTGGTTAAGTGTCATACGCCGCTTATCTATTTGAGAGGCAGTGAAGTGAGTTTAAGTTGGTAGGCGTGTTTTGTTCAATGTGTGCTTGAATTGAAAGTTTTCGAAAGCCACAAATTTTAGTTGATTTCCGTTGCGGTAGGCAATTTAAGTGAAACTGTTTTTATTTGATATTTAGAAAAAGGTTTTCTCTGCGCGCAACGTTTAAGTTTTGATAAAAAATTAAATAAAAGAATTATATGCTTAATAATGTACAAATTATTCCATAAAACATAGTATATTTGGGCTTTCTTTGTGCCAAATAATTAGAGATTGATGTAGCTTTGAGCGCATTTTATTGAATTATTTGCTTGTCATAAGGATGCTTTGCAAAAATCTGAAGTTTTGTTCGTGGCCACTGAAGAATATCATGTCAAACTAGCCAAATAATTAGAGATTGATGCAGCTTTGAGTTCACATTATTGAGTTATTTGCTTTTCATAAGGATGCTTTGCAAAAATCTATAAGTTTTGCTTGAGGCCAGTGAAGAATATCAGTAAAAAAAATAGTAATATAGAATATAGTAAAAAACTACATAGTATTAAAGTCGAAACCACATGACGTATGAATAACTTTAAATTTCATGCAACATATAATATCAGAGGGTAGTTGGTCTTGCACATTAATAAATTAAAAAGCTACCAGTGCTTGACGTATTGAAATAAAATGCGTTTTGTTTCTATCGCTCTCTAAAACAAGAAAAATTCAAGAAATTATACACGGTGAGCCAGGCTGACTTTTCCTTTAACTTAGAATATGCAATGTGCATGATACTCTCTGATATACTACAGAACTGAATTCCGATGTGTCATTCCAAATTAATAATTTTTTTTCTTGACATAAGAGTCCTTATCAAAACACTTAAAGTCCTGTTGAAACCAAAAATCGAAATGTCAAATAAACTGAAATCAGCAGTCCTTTGAATGAAATTTTTATTAAATTTTAAACAAAAAGTGCACCATATGCGAATTTTCATACAAAATTTCACGTCAGAAAAATAATTTAATTAAAACATAAAAATTTAATTTAAGTCAACAAAGAATTCTTTTCATAGTAAACGTCAAGTCAAATAAGGGAAGAGCAAATGCAGAGATAAAAAAAGAACCAAAGCAAACAAATGAACAGCAAATTTGGAGTCAAATTAATTCGAAAATAAGTGTATGTGTATAAGTGAGTAAAACAATGACACCATTCCATTATTTTTCTTTTCATTTTAATAATTTGCTTTTAGCGAATTGTCAACATAGCAGCAGTGTAGTCATGTTGGCATTTCAGTTGCCATTTCGAAATGAATTTCTGTTTTTTCTTTGTCCAGAAAAGTAAAGGCATTCCTTGTAAAACTATGCGCTGCAACAAAAATTTAATTATGAACCAGCATAGGGAAAATAAAACTTTGGTATAAAATATCCAGAGCAGCACGAATAATTGTGGTAACTCAGCGCGTGCAAGATTTCAGTTGCAAAGCTGGTTAACCCCTTCTTTTTGTGTTTTGTGGCAAACACACACTTAGACATATCCGAAAAAGTTGAAAAACTTTTTTCAACTGTAATAAATAAACGAATGATTTATGATGTCGAAAATGAAGCGCAATATAAACAGGACTAAATTAAGGACTAAATAATACTTCTTTTTTTGATTTCGAACACAAATCGTTGGAAGTGGGTCTTGGTGGTGGAATTGTGTACAAAATAAAAGAGGTAGCGCATAAGCGGTTGATGTAGCAGAGGGTTTTGTATGTGGTAGTGCCACTAGAACCATTAATTTTCGTAAACGAAATGCTGTTTCTTTTTGAAATGCTGAGGAACCTGAGTGTGGCATAAATAGCTAAAGCGTTTTAGAGTACAGTTGTGAGCAAAAAATGTCAAATTATTATTTTAAAAATTTTTTTCATAAAATCTATTTTGGACAGTAGATAAAAGTAAAATAATTTAGGAAAAATTGGTTTCAGCAAGAAACAAAATTTGTCAGTACTTTACTTTAAATGTACAACTTAGAAAAACTAAGCACATTAATATGAATGCTAACAAGAAAGGCCAAAAAACGTTTGCTTGGTTAAAGTATCACATTGAGAAATAAAATGAGTCAAAAACTTTTGAAGAGCCTAGCACAATCTCGATGTATCTTTAGAGTCAAATAATATGCTTATGCACTTGACCTTGGGATGCTTCATAAGTATATTGAAAACTAGTTCTGGCTGCTGCAGTACAAAAACCTATTGTCAAATTTTTAAGTATATCAACATGACGTATGAGTATTTTTTTTTTTGCAAATGCCTGGCATTCTTTTCAATACCTTCCCGATTTCTTATTCTAGCGAATTACCTCGAGAATTCCAATTTAATGCAGCCTTAATTTGGTGATTTCCGCAAGATATGAGATGTCTATAGCTTTAATTTCAAACAAAACTTAATATAAAAAAAAAATTTCTACCGCCCTAATAATATATAACAATAAATAATAATTAATAATAATAATAATAGCAATTATTTGATTTTAATTTTGGCAAAAAAACAAATAAATTGATTACTTCAGTACGCATAACTTGGTACAACATGTCGTATGAGTAACGATTAACTCTACTAATACGAAGCTAAGACCATTTATTATTAAACAAATTTTTACACACTACTGTAACTTTCTCTCACTCTCTCTCCCTCTCCTTGTGTATGTGTATCTTTGTTTGTATTTGATAGCAAGACTAAATTTGCATCTTTCGACCGCATAAACTTTTCTTCTTTTGAAAATTACTTGTGTGTGAAATTGTGTCCAACATTGAAATCATTGAAATTATTTCAGGCGTATGACGTTATGATATGAGTTGGGTGGGCTTCCCTCAATTTAGCTCATACGGTCTACGGGCACTATAAACTGGCGCAGTTTACATTTTTGTATTAACCCTCCCGCGTGGAAGGGGGTGGTATAGTTGAGTTTGATTTCTTTTCTGTCTGTACTGAAGAAACTTTTGCAGTATGATTTCTATTTTGATTTTTTGGTTGTTTTTCTCTCTCTCTCTCTTTGTTTCGTTTTAAAGCCAAATTTAAAAGGGCCAATATAGGTGGAAAACTGAATACAGTACAACGTGCACTAGCACCAAAAAGGACGAGCAGGCGGCCAGCAATGCAAAGTTATGGACGTGGATTTGGAGTAAAGCTTATGGGGCATGTGCGATAACATTAAATTAATGTGAACTAGTTTGCGAACTTATTAAGATTTATGCGAACGTATTAGGGAAGGGTCGCCTCGAAAAACTTTAAATGGAATTTCGCAATTTTCCTGTATTTCTTTTTTTTGCTGCTATGCGATATAAAGGCTTAAACTGTGGTTATTTAATATAAAAAATAAGAATATGAAAGTATGCAATGAAAGATTTGATAATTTTCCATTTTTGAGCATTAGCTAGATTTTTGTTAGGTGAACTATCATTTTGTTAATTTGCTCAATTTATATCACTTACATTTTTTAATAATTTTATTTTTGGCACTCTGTAGAAGAATTTATAGAATACCCATAGCAAAAGTAGTAACTATGACTTTAATATAAAATTATGTTGCACAGTATTAACATAATTTAATATTCTCTAAGATTTTTTTTTGTATTTTTCATGACTTTAATTTTATAAGACAGCTACTCCTGCTGTTCTGCATAAAATAAAATAAATGATGATGATATTTTATTTTTTTTACACAACTTCGTGAGCGTGACACACATGAGTACGCATAAGTTGAGATGAGTGCGCATTATGTATTCCTTTGTGTTTAAAATTGTATGTCACTTGTGTCACTAGTGCAATTGAAGCTGCGTGCAGATTCCATTTTTTTTTGTTAGCCCAGTGGGGAAAATTCTGGAAAATTTTTGTACCCGACAAAAAATTGCTGATTTACTTCACTTGCAAGTTGAATATAAAAAACAAAGCCCAGGAGCTTACAAACTCTTGTTGGGTGAACAGCTTGACATGCGTCAGTACGCTAAAAATTTGGACGACTTTGAGCTGTAAGCGACCAAAAAAATCGTATTGTTATAGCAAATCCGGAAAGAAAATGTCCCGTCTTTCGGCAAACACGAATGTCGTTAGAGTGTTAATTATAATAATTTTCATAGAAGCTGTTGCTGCAAGGAGTAAGACAAAATTATTGAGCACCACCTTAGTAATTGTGCTGCTGTTTTTGGTGTACTTTCAAATGATTGGATGTTACTTTTTCAATAATATCGCCCTTTTATTAAAGTCCGTATATTTTTGAGGAGTTATAGCAAAGGAAAAAAATACCAGATTTTTGTTTGTCAGTATAGTTAACTGGACACAACGTTTAATCTTACCAACATAGAGAATATGTTAGCGCAATACTGAGCTGAAATAATGCCATTTATGCGTAGAGACTGAATTCAACAAAAAAGTTCTTCATACGACATGTTAAACCAAAGTGCAAATCTTGTTGCATTTAGTATTTTAAAATATTCGCAAGGATGAAATTTTTAGAAAAAGAAAGGCAAAGTTTGTTGATAACTCCAAAGTATAGGGAATTATGTTATTCATCAAAGTATGCAGTCATATTGTTATGCCATTTAATCGGCAGGTTATTCAGATGGCAGTATAAAACCCTGGCGGACGTGTGTGAATGAAATCCAGGAACGCCAGTTTTACACCATTGCCGGAGTTAAACTGTTTTCCTATTAAAAATTGTTCACATTGAGGAAGAAGTGCTGCTAGTCAGTGGTGGTTTGTTGTGCTGAGTATGGAGGATGATGAAGAAGTTCCGATTCCAATTCCTGTAGTCTTCCTATTTGTGTAGTAACTAGCATAAACATTAGATTGGGTCGATTTGTATGAAGGAAAAAATAATTTCAGCAAAACATCGACTCAAAAGTTAGAATGACCCTTAAAAACGAAATCCGCATCATTTATATATCGTGTCAAACGGCACTTATATATATATATTTTTTTTCTTAATTTTACGTAAAATATGTAAGTTTTACTAAAAATAATTAATTGCAAGAAGAAGGCAACACTTCCGAGGTAACTCATTTGGAGTCAAAAATAATAAAAATATCTGTTTTAAATTGATTATATATAAAAATCTTATGATAACTATATATGTTTTCTTATTTTCTTTCAGAGAATGAAGTCAGTCAGTTTTGTTTGTTCAATATAGTGAAAGTGTGAAAGTAGTGATTAACAATCGAAATTAAGTTACAAATGTAACGAACATCATACCACAGAATAAAATTTGGTAAGTACCTAACTTCATTTTTTTTCACTACATTTTAATTTTTTGCATTGCCAAGAAAAAATTATTCCTTAATTATTCGCTTGATAAAATTTTACTTATAAATTCTTTTATTCGAATCCATACGCTTAAAATTGTTTTCATATTTTTTTATATTTTGCTTAAAAAACATTTGCTATGATAATGTCATTCAGTATAAAATAATCTACTGGGCTACTGCGCTCTCAGTGCGTGTGCATAAATGTGCTGCTTTTGATTATTTTTGCAACACGTCAAGGCTATCAACACTCAAATGCTCTACTCTTGGTGGTGGTGTTGGTGATATATCTTAGTTATTGATGTTGTCTCAGCTTAAGTTGCCGTTGTTATTTTAATATTTCTAAGAATTTAAGTCATAACCATCATCATCGTGCAGCGAATAATAAGCGCACATGCCTTTGCTTTCATGATTGTGCTGCGCAGCGTTTTTAACCTCTGCAGTGCCAGCAAAAAGCAGTATAAGTTTTCAGAGACTTTAATTTATATCATTATAGAAGCAAGAATTTAAGCTGAGATAATCTTTAGATAAAATATTCCTACGAAATTTTGTAATATTTTATTCGAGTGCCGAAGCACCATCCTTTTTTTAATATTTCAAAATTAGAAATAATTTATAAAAGTTCAATGAAATTGGGGATCGAATACAATATAGCAATTTTTTGCTATTCAAAACTGGCTCTATTTCACTGCATAGCATCAATATAATTAAATAATTTTCCACCAAAGAGGTTAATAAATTCCCCTTTAGTTTTTAATTTTTCTCCCATTTCTTAAATTTTTTTTTTCTTTACTACTCGGCAACATTGTTATCCATTGTACTCATACTTAGAGGCTACATCTTTGCTTTCCCTATCCGCTGCTCCTCTTTATGTGATCATAAAGCAAAACGGTTATGCTCGTATTTGTAAAGTCACTGAGTTAATTTGTGTCTGTCGCTCATATGTGTCAATATGGTTGTGTGTGTGTGTGTTGTTGCATTCAATGTGCTTGTGTGTGCGTGTGTGTGTTTATTTGCTATTACATGCGGCTTTTTTTTTTGGGGCGCCCCTCATGGGTGACCTTAATTCATAGTGTTGTTGATTGTTGACAGTCGCCGCACTAGCAGCGGGATAATTTTTTTTATTTCATTTTTATTTTTCTTATGCTCCACTTTTAACATTGATACTGTGCTTCTTAGCCCAACGTTCTTGTTGTTATTATAAGTCCTGGCGTTTTGTTGACATAACGTTTTTCAAAAGAGGATTTTGTGCTTTGCTGTCGTCGTCTTCATTTATATTGGTCTGCTTCTTATTATGGATTTATGGGTAGCAAAAAAAAAAAAAAAAATATTAAGCTGGATATACGAATTGCTGTTGAAATAAGCTACTGTAATTTAATCCAATCAAAAGAATTTATTCCTTAAAGGTATATTTTTGTATTTGTTGATTTTCAAAAGAAAAATATTTCATTTTTAGTTGAAAAAAAAATTGTGACTATGAAAAAAGAGTTTGCAGTGTAAATAAGTGGTTGGTCTGGTCCTTGAAAAACAAAACTTTATGTTATTTGGATCACCCCTTATTCTTTTTTTTTCACAATAGTAGAAAAAGAAAATATAGTTTTGTATGAAAAAGTTGAAGAAAATTTTTCATTCTATTTATAAATAAAAAATTTTTTGGGTGAAAAAAATGTGAAGAAAAATATTCAAGAACTACTTACTTCAGATTCCTAGTTTAATTTTTTACTTTATGTGGAACTACTAGGAAAAACAATTTCCAGTTGAAAAACAAATAATACTAAATTCAGTGGCCATACTTTCGAAACTCTTTGAAAAATTATTACGAACGTCATACAAAAAATAATCCCCTAAAAAAAAAATATTACTTTCATTGGCTGCTGCTCATTTCGAAAAATTTTCTGTCGTCTTTATTTTCACTGACAAAAGGTTATGGCCACTTAGCTCTAAAAGTTGAATGAATTTACTAACTTCCCTTCTTTCCGTTTGTATTGAAATATCAAATTGATTACACTCCCAACATTTAATTTGTATAAGTAAGAATATAATTCACATACGCACCATTTAGCAGTTTTTTTTTTTTTTTGAGAACTTTGTTGAATTTTTGCTTTCAATATTAACAAAATTTTTAGAATAAATAATTTATGTCTGTTTCTCGATAAGTGTTTCTTTTATCTTCTCTAAACAACTCTAAAAGAAACTGTGATTTGTTGGCAACACTCGTAAATATTTTATGTGTCATTTTTATTTGTTAACATTTTTTGTTTTTGGTAGCAACAACAAATCAAAAGAAAATGACAAAAGCAGCAAGCTTTGTTTAACACAAAATTTTTGTACAAAATTTTATGAAAGATATAAATTATGTAAACAAAAATAACGAGTTTGCTTTATTAAACAGACATAAAATTTAGTTTACGCATATGATTTACAGAAACAAAAACAAAGACAACTCAAAAACAATATACACTTGAATATACTCGTAGCTGTAACAAAATGGAATAATCGCGGAAATCATTTCAAGGCGAATGAAGTTGAGGCATATTTTCTCTCAATGAAACTGTATAAAGTTTTAAAAAAATGTTTATTACTTGAAATGTTGGTTTATGCTTCAAAATTATTATAATTTTATGAAGTTTTAAGACCAATCATTCAAATGTCTTTAATATTTTGGAATCGTAGTTCTTTTTGTTTGAGATGCCTATACATTCGAAACTAAAATCAAGTGATATTTTTTTCTTAAAAAATGCTTTCTAGTAATTTGCAATAATTAAGAAAAAATTGATCAATGCACCCATCAATGTAAAAATTATTAAATAAGTTTGACGCGATGATGTCATTTTAAGTACACTTATACTTTTTTCAGTACATTCTCACTTCGAAGAAAATATTAGACAGCTTATTACCTACGTTCAGTGAGCTTTCAGCATATTTCCAATAAATTTTTGTAATTAAAGTCTCATTGAAAAATTGTTTTTAAATATATAATTATATATAATTCCTTACAAAATATGTGATAGTTTTACTACGATTGATAATGGTGTTTGTAATATTTCGAAAATTGAAAAAAAAGTACGCTCGCCTTCCCATAAGTACATTCCGACTCTAAAATTCAGCACATTTGCGAAAAGTCTAAATGCCATCATTGGATTTGACATTATGTATATGTTACTCATACGACATGGTTACCTTATTTTTATAAGAGGATGTCGTGAATATTTTATTTTCATTAGCAATGTTCATAATAATTTTTAAGCTTACAAGTGAGCAAATTATTCGAAAAAATAAGGGAAGGTATTTGATGATTATAAGAAGAAAGTTGATGATTGATTTTGTTGAATTTTTGATTATTATTGATGCTATAAAATAAAGTATTTTTAATGTCAAGGAACTGTGAAGCCATATACTTTTTGATGCAGCATTTACTTCGCAATGAAGTGCAGAAATCGATTTATGTATTTACGTTGATGAAAATCTACGCGCCAACAAAAACTACACGAAAGAAACAGACTAATTTGCAACCAAACAAGATCTTATAAAATTGAGTTACAGAGCTGAATTTACGTGAACTTTTTTTTCATATCATAAACTTACTTTTTAAGCAACAGCACCTTAAAAAAAACAAAAAATAAAAAATTTGAATCACCCTAATGTTGTATGCTTAAATTTGCAATGCTTGGAATAACGTGAATTTTGTAAGGCCATATTTTGCTTCAGCAAATTCTTCGTTTTGAAAACGGTGGTGATAAAAAGTGGTTGCAAAAAAGTAAGACAACTTTGTCGTTTTGATAAATGTTCATAATTAAGGTTAATATCTGATAGTCTTTTGTACGTGTTGCACAAAACTAAGCACTTTCAATGTTATTTCATAAAAAAAGCTTTGGTTTTTCCACTCATCTCAGCATTATGCATCCAAGCATAAAGTTAACGCCTTAAATTAGGCACAGATTTTTTAAGTTTTAACAAAAGAAATAAAAATACAAGCATAAATTGTAACAACTACTTGCGCAATAGCAAAATTATAATATTCGCTGACATCCTGCTGATATTTTTATGATTATAATTTTTCATTTCGAAATACCTTTGCATATGTCAATGCGACACACATACAACTTAGATTACAATGTTAGTTAAATTAAATGTGTAAATGTGTGCGTGTTTTTGTGCTTACGCTGCACCATTTGCGACAAAGTGCGTATTTTAATTAAAAGTGAAGCTTAAAAAAAAAGACTGTTTTGAAATTAAATGTTATTTAATTAAATTAGAAAACCAAATTAATTTTGCAACATCAATGAGAATACAGGGTAGTTACTACAATTACTTATTATTCTATTAGAAGCCAAAATTTTCCGAAAAAGTTCTATAACATTATAATCATTGGCCAATTGTTTGCTGTTTTGTCACTTAATTTTTTATAGTTTGAAGCTACGATATTCTGAATGACAAGCTCTTTTTTGATCATAAGGCCTTTCCATTACAAATTTGTTATCATAATATGAATTGTGGCAGGGTATGGCTGGTCGTCTGGCTAGTCGTCTCTTCAACTGTGTCTTATATTTCAATGCAATTTTTTATATTGTTGTCTTAGGAGTGCATTAGTCAATATATACGGGCACTATTAGGCTTGGATTTTTTTTTTCCTGAAAATTTGATTTTGAATGTTGCCTAGAACGGGTCGATTTGTATGAAAAAAAAAAACAAAAAAAGGCTGCCAGACACCAACTCAAAAGTTAGAAGAACCCTTAGAAACGATATCGGCGTCATTTTTCTTTAGTTCCAAGAAAAATCATTGGAGCACTTTTGATTCTCCTGAAGGTCCTTTTTGGCTAAAAGAACGTGTTTTTTGCTCGTAATTTTATTTCTTCACAAAATCGATACCTGAATTTGCTTGAATAATACAGATTGCGCTTTTGCAAAAAAATTAGACGTTAAAAAATTTTAAATTTAGTTTCTGTTAAAATTAACTTTTAGTCCCAAAATCGATTTTCCATATAAAAAATGTGAAAAAATCGAATACATATAAAAAATTTTAAAAAAACGAATTTTGGCACCGAATATTATCTAAAATAGAAAAATATTTTAAATTTTTTAACGTCTAAGTTTGGTTTTTGTATAAAAAGCATTCCAGTTAATTTAAATTTATTTATTATTCTTGCATAAATTATATTAAACTTTAGTTATATTTTATTTTCGGAAATAAATAGCAAAAAACTGATATTTTCTTATGTATCACCATGTTTTTTTGTTAGTTCTTTGCTTAATATAAATCATATTTTAATTAAAACTAATGAAAAACTATAGATGTGAACTTTGAAATATTTAATTAAAAATGCATAGATTTGGAAAAAACGAAACTCAATAATTTGAATTTATACGAAAACGTATGTGCGTCATGATTACACATACACTTTCATAGGGTTGCATACACATATGTCTGTATATAAGTTGTTAAAATATGTGGTTACTTACCTTAGTTTAATTGGGAGCGTTGGGTAAATACAAATAAATCAATGAAACATTATAATTTAATGAAAAATTTTGCTTGATTATGCACATCCGTTTGTAGGTTATAAAAAAACAACGGTAAGGAATATTGAAATAACCTTCATGATTCAAATGCTTATGCTCAAAATCATATGTGCACACACCCAACAGAAAAATTTTAAATTCAAGTCATAAGAATTTTAAAGGAAATATAATTCTAAGAAAGCTTTTCTCACTTATTAGTCAAAAACACTTTGCATAGAAAATTCCAAAAATATGGTCCTATGTTCACTTAAAATTTTCCAAAATTTAATGAAAAAATTTCTATGCTGTTGAAATATTTCTAACGTTTACTTAAAATAACATGTAAGAAAACAATAAAAAAATTCAGCTTATTAACATCTATAACAATTATTTCTACTGGCATAGTGATTGGCGTATTACTAATACAACAAAAATAATTTTACACTCTAATTCATTTGTGAAATTGATTTTTCAGTTCATTAATATTTAATTACGTTTCCTGTTGTGGGCTCTTAAATGTATACATCTGTGTGTACTTTTAGTTTGTATTGGTGTTTGGGTGTGTGGATTATACTGACAGTACTTAACTGTGTTTTTCCGTTTTTGTGTGGGCGTGCAGTTGTTTTCATTCTGGTTAGCTGTTGGTTTTTTGGTTTGCTGGCACTTAAAATATGATTTAAAAATAGAAGTGAAGCCTTTACATAAATATAATTGAAACAAAAAGTTTATACTTAATACATATTATTTTAAATAAAAAGTATGAAAAATACAACATGTTGAAGAAATGTTAGCTTGAGTTACCTCTTGTTAAGTACAGAAAATATTTAAATATGCTTGTTTTATACTAAAAATATGCAATTGAAATATATTTGGTATGAAATGTCCCAAGTAGCATTAAAATACTTCTTTACAATAATTGCTAGGAGTAAGCTGAAAAAACACTTTAAATTCAATTGACAAGTCATTTATTAGCTTTTTTTAAAGTTTTACTTAAAAGAAAATTTGTATTCTTTTAAAACGCTTTTACAGCTTGTGTCTAGCTTAATATTAGCATTGTTTCAAAATATTTTCTTAACCCGATTTAGAAGCGCTTATGCAGCCAAAATAGATGTTGAGAACTGGCACAAAATCGTTGCAATTTTCTTTAGCTATGAACTGTACTTTAACGAAAAGATTACAGCTAAAAAAAGCAATTATATTTATTGTTTTGATTTGGCATTTAAAGCTAAAAGAAATCACAGAGCATAGCTTAGATTCATGGCTCTAATTAAAGCGCATTTAAAGTTGATTTACAGTAAAAGCAATGGCTATATTTTACAGCTTTTATTTTGCATGCATACTTCGAATTATTGCTAAAAAAAACCCACACACATTTCTTTTCTCGATACTGATGCACACTGCTCGAGAGAGCGCAAAGACTCGCAGCTCATTATGCTGCTTCTTGGCTATAAATCAGCTTTTAAGTTCAAAAATTTTGCTGAAAAATAGCAATGTAATAAAACTTATTTTTCTGCAATTTATTAGCTATTTTTTGATATATTTAGTCCAATTGAACTCCAAAAAAAAAATCTGCAGCGCTCTCGCTGTTAAATTTTTGGTAAAATTTTAGCTTTTGATGCTTCCATGCAATTCATTTATCGAACTCTGAAGACGCCATTATATGAGTGTTGTGCAAAAATGATTCGAATAAGGAAATTTATTCGAACAATCTAAAACGTTCGACACAGATTATATTTCAATGCATGGAAAATAATTTTGCAAAATTAACTAGTACTATTAAAGCTCATAATATATACATATTACAATGGAAACCATATTTTAATCACTTTAGAAAATGTTGGATTTTTGCGAAAGGGAAAATATGCATTTTAATAAATTTTTTTGACATAATTTATTTTTTTTAATTTTTTAAATATTTATAAATATAAAGAAACTTTGAGGCGCACAACTTGTCGAAAAATTTTCATTCGTACACAGTTTGTAATTTTGAAAGAGAACTTTTGATTGAAATTTATGTAGATGATATTTTATTAAAAAATGTTCATATTTTTCAAGAAAATAAAAGAAAAGTTTATTTGTTCAAATAAATGCCAATAAATATCACAAACGTAAATTCTTGTTATAATTCATAATAATATCAATACAATTTTTTAAAGCGCCTTTATTGCTTGAAATGACATAAATAGTGCTTTAATGGGGCTATTTTTTCGCATTTTTCCGTTTCTAAAAATATGTAAACTTGCTACACTCTAATTCCCAAAGGCGCTTTATAAGCTATATGACAGCGTATTCCTGATCAGTTTCTAGTAGCAAGAAAAAGCAATGCGGCAATGATTTTTGCTAGAAATGCGCTGTATTAGGCAAAAACTTGCAAAATGTGCTACTTGAGGTTTCTTACTTTTTGACATTCGAGGCACTTATGCAGGTCTTAAAAGACAATATAAAGCTGCTGCCAGATCATGTGCATACTATATAATTTATAAACTTAATTCTCTTATATTTTTCAAAAGAAGGCAAAACAATTTTTTTTTCAAAATTAAACAATTGAAAGCTTAAGTGCATAACATGATGTATTAAAAATTTTTAATTTTTTCAGAATTAAAGCTCAATTTTATATTTTTTATATATCATATATTTACAATGAAACTTAATGTCTTCAGCAATTTATTTCCTTATTCTGTAAAACACAATTACATTGTCTTAATATTTCATTTTATTCATGTAAACATTACATAAACATTTGTAGCAATAACCACAAAATACATACGAAAAAAATGTATTATGGCAGCTTCATACATTGAAGTTTTCAATTATTAATTGGACTCTACCAACACAACTACACATATGTATGTAAGTATGCATATGTATAATATGCCATTGATGAATGAGCAAATCAGTTCGTAACTCAATTACATAAAATCGAAATCCAATTTTCAGTTAAAAAACTTTTCTGTTCTTTTGTTTCAATTTCAGTTGAATTCGTTGTATCATTTGTTTATAATTTGGCGTATTGCCAACACCAATGCTAAGGTACGCCCTCAATTAGTGGTGGCGGTGCTGGCATTGATGTTGGTGGCACGACAACAACATTTGGCAAATGCATCGTTGAAATGTTGGCCACGGAAAAGTTTATACTTTAATACATTTGTTTCATTTGCTTTACCCTACAATGTTGAGTACGGCATATGCTAACTACAAATGATTCATGAAATTTTTAGTAATACTTGAAAAGAGGGCGGCATTCTAATTATGCATCCTTTTTGCTACAGAAGATTTTTTTCTAACAGTTGATTGTTTTAAGCATTTTGACTTACAACATTTTTTCGAAGGATTGATCCTGAACCAGAAAATATTTGTTTTTTTTTTAATTAATTCTGGTATCTATATTGTAAGATTCTAAAATATGATTTATGAAAAATTATTATAATATCAACACACAAAAAAACTAAATAATCCTAGATCTCAGGCTTCAAATCCTTTTTTTGTTTCGGCAAAGAATGCCCCACATATGCTTTTAAATATCTGTCATGCATACCCTACCAATTAGGGTACCTCAGAAATCTGCATGACCGGTTAAATAAAATTTGTTAAACTCTTTTTTCTTTATACCCTATATTGGTACCTAAGGAGTCCTTGAAAAAAGTTTTTGACATTTTACGGTGTGACCAAAAGCTGCAGAAAAAGTCTCTTCCCCTTACTATTTGCATTCATGCAAATTTATGAACTGCAAAAAGTGACTGCTGCCGCTGCTGCTGATTTTTCTTTCGTGTCTTCATTAGTTTCGTTAGAGTTTACTTTAGTTGGTTCAGTTTTAGCTCTTGAAGGTTGCTGTGTTGCAAAAGTGGTAACGTTTGCAATTGCTTAGGGTTGCCAGCTTATTTATTTGGCAGCAGGCAATGGCAGTTGTTTGCATTAGTCTAAACAGAAATAAACTTAGAATAAAGAAATGTTTTGAGCTTCAAGGACAGCTGCTGCTGGTCTATAAAAATTAAGAAAAAAAAGACAAGTGCACTAACAAAAGTCTCATTACTTATATTAGACACATGAAACTAGCATTATTTTAAAGAAAATTCTTTTCCAAATTTGTTTCTCTCAGTGTTATAGTTTGTAAGGCAACATGCATTGGATTGAAGTATCCGTTATAAGGCAAGAAAACGACATGCGGTCGGTCGCCACTTTTATCCTTAACCCAATTTTTTGTTGCAGAGTTATGAAGCGGCTCAGTCAGTTGGTCGCGCGACCATCATCAACCAACCACCCGCTTAGCGAGTCAGTCAATGTTTCGCATGTGATTTAGCTGAAACAATTAAGTTTGTGAAAAAGTTTTAATGGAAGAAAAATAAATTTCGACATTTTCAGTAACTTTCGAATCTGTCAGTAGAATGCAATTTTATGTAGTTATGGTTTTTTTCACTTTTCTGTTGCCGTTCTAGGACGAACAGCAAAAGCGAAAAGTTTGCACACTAATGCGCGCGAATGCCGAAAAAGTTTATAATTTGTTATTAAGATAAATATTAACTTAGTTATGGTGTGTACTTTGACATAAATGAATGAAATTCGTTGGAGTTGTTGTTTTCTTTATAAATTGGGTTACAAGTCAAATTTTCTCAAAAATTATTGCTCCAATTGTTTTTGGAAAATCAAGCGCAAGTATTTAGTCTAATTTTTCTTGAAAAATCGCTGGCAAATCAGCATTTTTTTTATTGAAAGTGCAAGCAATAATGTTAAAAATATGAGAGATAAAATGAAGTATAGCTGCAGTCACCGCAGTTGATCAAAAAAGGATAAATGTCACTAGAAATAATTTTTTAAAAAATTTCTTTATAAAAAACGGCCATAAGCTTGCAGTAAATGTTCCTTTTGTATAATTATTGCTATAAACTAAATACAATTCTGCTATGGATGAAATATACGAGTATTGTAGACCAGGATCTAGAAAATTAAAGGGACCCTTGAAAACTCAATGGAGAGGTTAATGTTCTCGCAAAGGCCTTTTTTGTCAAACAACAAAAAAAAAAAACAAGTTTTTTTGTCTTCACAAATCTGTGAAGAAACTTAAAATTACAAGCAGAAATCATTATTTTTTTTTCTAAAAGGATCTCTGAGCGTATCAAGTTGATCCATTGAATTTTCACTGATTGGAAAAAAAGAAAATTTTATGGAAATCGTTTTCAAGTGACTTGACTTTTCAGATCCCGTTGGGCTGACTTTTTTTTTGCTCCATGAAAATCGATTCGTTCTAATGAAAGGTGATTCTTTAAGCGTTTGGTTTTAAAAAATTAAAAATAGAACAAAAGTTTTGCATAAGTGAATAAAAAATATATTTTAGACAATACATCAATTACTGCCATTTATTTTTTTAAGATTATTTTATGTAAGTATTGCCCGCGGCTTTGCCAAAGGTATTCCATCCGTAAGCTTCAATTTTGGCATACTTTTTCCAGCATTTCGGCCGGTATTTCACCAATGGCAGCTGAAATGTTGTCTTTCAGGGCTGCATTTGTGGCTGGCATGAGAGGATTCACGTAGCCCCAGAAAAACTAGTCAAATACGGTCAAATCGCATGATATTGGCGGCCAATGTACTGCTCCAAAACATGAGATTATTCGCTCACCAAACTCTCCTCTCAATAGGTTCATAGCATCGCATGCCATGTGGCATATGGCACCATCTTGTTGAAACCACATGTCTACCAAGTTCAATACTTTCATTTTGGGCAAAAAAAAAAGATAATAATCATCACACGGTACCTTGCTCCATTGACTGTAACGTTGCGATTTTCATCATTTTTGAAAAAGTATGATCCACTGATGCCGCCGACATACAAACCGCACCAAACAGTGAATTTTTCAAAGTGTATTGGCAGCTCTTGATCACTGGCTGTTCTTTGGACTGAATTCTGCAATTCTGTTTGTTGACGTACCTATTGAGCCAAAAATCAGCTTTGTCGCTGAAGAAAATTTTTCGATAAAAAATTGATTGAAACCTATTTCTTACAGATCACGAATTTTGATAATAAAATTTAATGATTTGCAAACGCTGTTCATTTTTTAATCTATTGAAAATAAAAATGGCAAACCTTTTTGAGCATTTTTAATTTTAACACATATTACAAATCATGCGAAAAGTGTCAAGAAAATTACACTGAAAAAACAAATGGCAAAAAAATCATTCCTTGCAATTGACAGCAAATCCAAAATCTAGAAATTGATAAACAGCTAGTAATGTCATATTTAAATAGACAAAATTGAACAACTAAAATGATCTCGAGATTTTGCTGAAAACTAAAATAACAGTGCGTTGACTATGAATAAATACAATACTATAAATAAATCACATGAAATCAATAGCTCATCCGATTCACTTTTTAGTGGAGATAGTTTTGGCTAAACAATAGTACAAATCCTAATTATTTTATGTGAGAAATTTTGCCCCAATGGTATTTTAGTGTTATTTTCTTAACTATAAAATTTATAGGACCTTTATTGATCGTTAATAGTATGTTTTTCTTTTCTTGTACTTTTGCCCTCTTTTATTGTTTTTCAATCGTAGTCTTATTTTAATTTTCTACTTGAATTTTAAACTCATTTACAAAGTTTATTTCACTTCACGTCTATAATTGCAATTGAATGCTTTCACTAAAAAAAATCATCTAACTAAAGTTTAGTCTTTCCTCTACTTTAATTACACCCAAAAACAATCACTTTATATTTTCATTTATTTTGATTTTCTCCTATCTCCATTACCAAAATAAGCTGCTACTTAATGCTTTTCATAACTTTTCTTCTTTATTGAGTCGTTCCAATTTTATTTTAGTAAACTTTTATTTCCGTTGTCAAAGCGAAAGCAAAAAAACGCAGTATGGTAAAAGTTTGGCCATTCACCAATAACTACGAAATATTAAACTCGTGTTTTAAACTGTAACACAATATTGACTTTTCTCCGTTTTCCATGAAGTAATGAATCATAAAAAATTGCTCAAAATTATTTATTTCACTTTATTGCTACAACGTTTTATTTACTACGTTATGTTTCATGATAACAGCGAAAGGAGTGTTTTACACATAAAAGTAGCAGTGGAGTATTTTTGTAACAAAGTATATTTTAAGCAGCGTTTAAAAGTTTATGATTTTGTTTTTAGCATATGAGATGCGAGTAGAGTGTATGTTTCAAAGTTATTTGGTAGCATGACTTTTATGTTTAGATATCATTTTGCTTTTTTAATGAAATTTTTTTTTTGTAACGCTTTGTAGTGTTTAATGTTTAAAATTACACCTCTTCCGTTTTTTTGCAATTGAATTATTTACTTTTAAGACTGATAGCAAAAATTGTATTCAAAAATCTATGTTGACAACTAGATAAAAGTGTAGTATTTGCTTGAAGTCTTACAAATTTGTGTTAGTTTTTTTTTTTTAAAGCTTCAAGGAGAAAGTTTCATATGGTTAAACATTTCGATTTTGCCTTGAAAATATACTACGCTAAAAAGCTAACATAGACTTAGCAAAAAATTTAACATTTTATAAATTGCTTTAAAGAAAAAGGACACGCAAATGTAAACCAAACTGTCAACAAAACGTCAGGCATCTAAAACCGTTTGCATGTGTGTTCTATGAAATATTGCAAAAAGAACACACAGAATTTAAAAAAAGTAATACGTTAGCAAAAACCTTTGCTAGCCAAGAAAAAGTCAAACATAATCTCAAAGGATAACTGGACAAAATGTCAAAAGATGTGCAACAGAAAAAAAAAAAAAAAATAAAAACAAAAATTCAACGAACGTGAATACAAAAGAATTTACATTTTTATTTATCTGAAAATTTGTTATGTCAAAAAATTATGAATTTCCATAAATTTTTAGGTATATTGTTTGTTCCTGCAATAGATATGTTGCTGGTATATGTTTGTGGGTCATGTGTTTGTTAAGGTGGTTGCAATTTGAAGGAGTTTAATGAAAATTACGACACCGACCTTATTTCAACTCCTTCAAAGGTAACTCATAATGAAATAATACCCAATGAAAGTGATAGAAATAAGCCTAAATTAAGATGAAATCAACTTCGAAAACTGGTTAATTTTTTAATAAAAATATTGGCGTATTTTGATAATTCTTTTCACAGTCTTTCCAGTTCGGTTCTGGCTCATTCGTCTCCATTAAAAAAATTTCAATCGATTTTCCAATGAATTTCAAGATATTTTTTATTAAAGTTTAGAAGAAAAGAACCACCCTAATATGCTCATATGCATGCTTTGCTTGTTAGTTTGTATGCGTCGTCTATGCGCTATAACACAACACTAAACCCTTTTCACAAACGACGTCTAACTGTCTGCACTGACACTAGCGTATATAAACACGATGTTGTTATTGCTAATGTGCTGATGTTGTTGTTGTTGTTTTTATTCTTCACTGCTCGTTTTTTTTTTCTTTGCGGATATTGTTGTTGCTTGTATTGGCTTTTGTTGCCACTGTTGCTATTTTCTACATCATAGATATTTATTAAAATAATATTGTATATTTTTGGGGGCAAAAACAAAAGCAAACATTTTTACTCTAATTTTATTTTTTAGCATATCCTTGTTACAAAATAGAAAAAAAAAACAAATAAAAAAAAAATTTCTATTCTATCTCATTTTTATTTGTATACTGGTGTATTTTGTTTTTATTTGTTTTATTTTCATTTTTATTTTGGCAACTCAGCGAATATTCATGTTTTTTTTATTATTTGTTGTTATTATTTGTTTTTATTTGTAGCACATATATTTTTTTGTTGTTGTTGCTCTTGTTGTTGTTAATATTATGGTTATCCTGTCATGTATCGTTGTTGTCGCTTCACGCTTTTGCTCGTACAATGTGTCGCGCTGTTGTTATTGATTTCGCTTGCACAGCGTATTACAATGAGCGGAAAGTGAAATGACAACAAAAACAAGCAAAATTAGAAAAACAACAATAATAATGAAAATGTTGTCATACCAGCTCATCCTGCTGTCGAGCTACGTACCATGTTATGCCTAAGGTGGGTGCACTGTGAAACTATGCAAAATTTTTAAATAAAGTTCTATTGGAAACTCAGTAAAAGTTAAAAATTTCAAATTCATTGAATATATTAAAAAAAAAAATTCAAAAAAAATGTCATTCCTGAGCCCGATCGATCTTTCTGTATATGCAGAGTTTCGAGTTTTCACTGAAACACTGACGCATTTCAACTAAATATTTGCCTATTTTGTTACACTGTGCACTGCTGCTTGCTGTCGCCTTTAGGCCGCGCACAGCTGCTGTGCTTTGAATAAGAAATTCTTTTTTGCCAACTAATAGAAGTCTGCTTTTGTGCCTACACTTCGACTTCGGCAGCTTTGTCTTCTGCTGCTTTTTCTTCAGCTTTTCATGGTTATGTTTAACTTGACACGTGTTTGTACTTCCTACTTACAACACAACAACAAAAAGAAAAAAAAAAGACGACAACATCTTTACTTAAAGCAGCAGTAGCTTTGAATGAAATATTTTGACATTTTTGTATTATTCACGTGTTTCAGGAATAAAACCAAAATTTCTTTTCCTTTTTTTTTGTCAGAAATCTCACACAGATAAACTGCAAAAAGACACACACATACACTTACATTTCAACAAAATAATTTAATCATGTTAAGTTTTAAAGGCGCGCGCTCATCAAGGACAAACACATATGTATGTACTTTTATTTCTCTTTATTTATTATTTGCGACAGCATAAAAGTATCTCTCACACACATACACATATGTATGTGCGCAAGCATGCATGCTGTCATGCATGTTGTTTTTGTTTTTTTGTATTTTAGTGCGCCTTTGTATGTTCTTTTTTATTTTATTTCATTTCATTTATTTTATTTCTTGTTTTTTATATTATTTTATTTTATTTTACTTCATTTAATTCCTTTTGTTACAAGCACAAGCTTTTAAATTGCCACAATAGGCAGCAAGCATTCTAAAAGGATAACTGACAATTACCATTGTTTGTGCAAAACATGACTTTTTGCCAACTTACATATGTGTATGTTTGAGTTTAGAGAATACGACAACAAATTTCCCAAATTTTATATAAATTTTTATTTTTATTTTGTTTTTTTTTTCTTTTTTCATTGTAAAGTAAAAAAAGTATAATGAAGATAATAAAAGCATTGTTAGGTATATTCTTTTATCTAAGTTATGTAAGGTATTTCACTTTTTTCTAAGTCTTATTGTGTACTTGTTTGCAGCAATCACTTCAATTGACCTTCGAGAAAGAGTTAAATGTGTGCTTAGTTTAAAGTCGTTAGCTTTGTGTATAAAAATAGAAATAAAATGAGATAAATATTCTACGAAAGAAAGATTTTAAGAGATAAATTGAAAATTTTTTTTATAAAAATATGCATATTGCTCACTTACTTCAAGACTGGCATAACTCAAAAAATACAAAGAGGGAGAAAAACGCATATAAATTTTTCAATAACTATGTCTACATAAACTCTACTCACAAGGCAAACTTATGAGAATCTTTTCTGATTTTTTCACACAAAAAAAACATGAAATAACGGATATTTCTGCATCATTAACTGAAAAATCACGTTTTTTGAGTTATGACAGTCTTGAAGTAAGTGAGCGATATGTTCAATATCAAGTCAAAAATATTTATGTTTTTGAAAGACATAAATATCAGGTGTACAAAAAAAGTTGTGAACGATTTTTTTGAGATGGCAACACTGGTATCAAATCGATTCGGACAATGTTGCAACCAACAAAAAGAAAGGAAGTTTTGCATCGTATTGTGACTGGTGATAAAAAAATAGTTTCATAACGATAACCCCAAGCTCAAAAATTCATACGGGCCATACGCCAAAATTGACACCAAAGCCGAATATTCACAGTGGCGAGGTCATACTCTGCATGTGGGAGGGACTAATTGGGCGTGGTGTACTTTGAGCCGCATTAACCGGAAGAAACCATGACACGGAAACTTTACCGTACTCAATTGATGCATTTGAGCCGAGCATTGAAGCAAAGACGGAGCAAAGGCACGACAAGATGTAATTCTCCTTCAGCATGACAGCGCTCGGCAACATGTTGCGAAGCCAGTCAAAACATATCTTGAAATGCTTAGATGAGAAGTCTTACCCCACTTGCCGTATAGCCCAGATATTGTCCCCTCAGACTACTATTTGTTTTCATCGATAAATCATGTCCTTGAGGATCAGCACTTTCGCTCTTTTGAAGAACTCCAAAATTGAATCGATTCGTGGATTGCATCAAAAGATGCATCGTTTTTTTTCGAAATGTTATCGAAAAATTTCCAAAAAGTTGGAAAAATTTGTGGCTAGCGATGGAAAATACCTTGAAAAATAAATTTTTAACAAAGTTTTCATAATAAAGCGTCAAACATGAAAAAAAAAATCCTTTAAAACTTTTTTGTACACCTGATATAAATTAAAAAAATATGTTTAATATAAAAATGGACCACAGCTTCAAATACATCATATTCTTTAAAAAATCATTATAAGTATATTTTAATGGCGTAGAAACCAGTACTTTAAAGTCTATTCAATATAAAACAAAATTGCCAATACACCAAAAACAAATTAGACAGCCATGTTAACAACATTTCATTTACGACTCGCCCGTCGGTTGATTGAATACGCAGCTAAAATATGCAAATGTTGTCAAAACAAACAAGCAAATAGACATAAAACATTCATGTGTGAAAAAAAGTAGAGAGCGCAAATATATATAATACACTAGCTGTTTACCCGCGGCTCTGTCCGCGTATGTTCCGTTTTCCGCATACATTTTTTAGGGTGCAATTTTAATCATTGATGCCGAATTTCACAACTAAAGTAGCTACAAAGAAAACGATTTATTTGTGTACATCAAGATTTGGTAAAAATTAACAAAATTTTTATTTGATGTAAGCAAAATAATCAAACCAAAATTTTGATTGCATTATGAAAGAAATCGTAACAACAAAATGGCATTTCAAAGTTTTCCTAAAAATAACTAACTCAGCAAGCATTTTCCAAGCAGAAGTCTTTGCTATTCTAACTAGAAGCCTGCAAACTAGTGGGCAATTCTAATATGGGAATGCTAGTAAACTTCTTCGACAGCCAGGCCGCCATCAAGGCTCTGAACTCAAAGACGTTAAAGTCTAAATTAGTAGATCATTGCAGGGGGGAACTAATTTGGTTGGGACTTTAGCTTGACGTTACTCTCTTATGAGTTCCAAGCCGCAGGAGCATCGAGTATAATGAAAGAGCTGATGAATTAGCAAGGCACGGTTCCTCTCTTGACGAAACTGAAGAGCACATTCGTACTCCGCTAGTCATAGTTTAGAGAAAAGTCTTCTTGCTTTTTCTTTCCGAAGCAACAAAGAACCCGTAACACATCCAGATCAATATGGCCAACCTATAACAACAGTGGAGTGACTTTACGGAAAAATAGCTAATTCTTTACTATTTTAATATTTATTTTGATTTTTGTTAAAAATTATCCATATAAAACTTTTTCAACATTTTTAAAATTTCCTCAACATTCTTCAATATGTTTTGAGCATTTCAAAATTTTTTCTATTTCTCAATATATTTTAATGTTGTTCGTTCAATATTTTTAAATCAATAAGTCAATTTTTGTCACAAAAGTGTGAAATTTTGGAGAAAATGGGATTTTTTTTCTAGGAGATGAACCTTTTTTCTGGTTTTGGCACAAATAAAAGGAAACTGAGTGCGAGAGCTGTATCATTGAACATTTTTCAACATTTTCAAATATATCAGCATGTGCCAATTATTCAAAAATATAGAAATGATTCAATAATTTTTGACTTTTTTGTACAAATTTAAACTTTTTTTCGATCACATTGGTACCAAACCACAGCAAAAAATTTAAGAAAAGTTCATTTACTGCCTAAAATATTGCCGAAGTTTCAATGCCTTAATTTTCAAAATTTGCAATGCTTACGAACAAATTGACTGCAGATTTTGTAAATTTTATTTTATTCCTTATGGAATCAGTCATATGATCGTGCTGTTACGAAAAATCGTTTGTTTAAAAAGATGTCCAGCTTAAGTCGACTTATAATAATAAAACTTGTGTTCATTGCATTATTAGTTATTTGCAAAGATTATATAAATACTTATAACTCATATAAGACTTAGTAATGCCCAAAAAACGGTGAGTAAATTTCACCAAGTTGAAAATTTGAAATAAATTCGATTTATTGCTGCTTTTGCTTTTTGGAACAAAAATGTTTCATAATAACCTAAATTGCTTATAAGGAGCTCATAAAAAATTAATTTCTAGCACACTTCGAACTAACTAAATATGAGTTTAGAATTTGTGTGTCTGCGATTTTATAAAAACTTTGCTGAAATGCAAAAAAAAAGTACTTTGCGTGTAGAACAATTCTCCTAATAGCAAATATTTGAATTGACCTTGTTTTTTTTTTGGATTTTAACTTTGCTGCCATATCAACTAAATTGCACGAAACCGCAAAGTTCATAAATTTGAAATTCAGCAGCATTAATGTGTCGGTAGTTACAGCTACATGTATCGCACTTTTCGACATTAGCACTAATTCATGTTTTAGCCTCGACTAAAAAGCACATAAATAATTTTTATGAATTGTATTTTTATTACTTTTTGTTTTTTTTTGAAAACACACAAATTTATTTTTGCCATATTTTAAGCTGATAATCTGCGCTCTCCGGTGAAATTACACAAAATAAAATTTAAGCAACTTACAAGGACGAGCATTGTTTTGCTGTTGCAATTTTCATGTTTATTTAGTTTACTTAGTTGTTTTAGTGTACAGTGGAGTTATTACTCAACAAAAATGTGAAAACTTTTATTTTGAATTTAATTTCTGAAAATTTGCCATATTTGTGTTCGATAGCGTTGATCTTATTTATTAATTAAATAACTAATAATAAGGCTTAAGCTATTAAGCTTTTAATCAAGTAAAAAGGATATCTTATAACCTACATTTTTTTGATGGGCTTATTCTTCTGAACTGTAGGTTATTATATGCTGTTGCAAAGCCTGCCTTGCTTTCTGTGACAAGAAAAGAATTGCTTCTTAACTTATATTAACAAGTTTTATTCAGCACTTGACCTACTGAAAAAATTTGACATCTTCAAAAATAAAAATTGTCAAATAGTTACCCTAGGAAGTGGCCATTGATTTGTATACGCATCACCATAATTTAGTGTTATATATAGCTCACCTAAGCAATCTGGATATATAAATTTTACTGTGGAGAATAACATTACTCCATTTGAATCTATTCTGTGTAGGCTTTGTCCACATTTGAACAATTTTAGTATTTTGATGAATTTAATATAAACCTTAGAACTTTTTGTTATATTATAAAGAAAAAAATTTCAAAACATGAGCAATTTTCGTGATTCGTTAACGAATCAAAGGTATGATATGGGTTTAGTCATTTGGAGTTGTGGCCCATTTTCTATAAGTCTTAGGTGAAATCTTCTTTAAATTTTTGTGCACTACTGCAATCTAAATAATTACTATCAACTAACTTGCAAGCAAAAGAGAAATTTTGTGCAAACCTAATGGAAAATAGTTCGGAGCTCATTGTTGCTGATTCACGTAAAATTATTAGCGTCGTAAAGAAATTCAAACATTTTTGACGAAAATTGCAGGTCCAAGATATTTGCTCTCTGCTCTTTTTTTGCTCTTCTTCTAGACGCTGCATCGATTATAGCTTCATGCAATGTTTTTTTATCAAATTTCTGCTCTCATAGTTTTTGAAGGAATACTATTCCATATCGTTTGTGTTTGGCAATACTGATCAAAGTATAATGTGTCCTCTAGCTGACGTTGTCTATGCAAACAGGCTTATTCGATAATAATTTCTTGAGACCAAAGTGTGTAGCATATGGTTTTGAAACTTTTTGAAACTTTTTCTTATATTTTTATTATAAATAATCATTTTTTAGATCGCTGTCATCAAGATACTAGTCCATTTTTGTTTCCTCATAAATTTTCTTATGATAAAATTGGATTCGAAAACATAAAGTTATAAACTGTAAGGTGTACGTGTAGGAAAACAAATTAAACCTAATTTTTAACATGGCTTTATATATAAAATTTTTTTCATTTATTAATGTATGTGCTAGCGAATTTTTTTCAAACTAAATAACTTTTTTTTAATGAACTTTAACTCAATATATAAAAGTGTGCCATTCGTGAATACATAAAATAGCAAGTGGTATTTACATGTTTTAATTGATTTTCATAAACAAAGCTAAAAAACCGCTACAAGCTGTGTAAACCAATTTCGAAATAAAAATGTCCAACTTATTTTGGATAAAACCACAAAAAACTGCACACATTCATGTACATTAAACTGTCAATTTAATTAAAAATTTGGTAATTGAAATTTTATTGAAACTTTTGCAACGAATGTGTGTAATGCAATTCATTTATTTTTATGTTTTGTTTAAAATTTGCTTGTTTGTTTGTATATAATATTGTGTGTCCTATACATAAAACACAGATTTATTAGCAAATTTTTTCCAAAACACACTAACACTTGAATGCTTTAGTGTATGTGTTCACTATATTACACCTGCTACAAGCACACGTGCCTTTAGTCGTCTTACGTTACGTCGATTTTCTAATTTCCATATATTAAAGAATAACTTTGTTCTAATTATATGCAACATGAAATATATGTTCATGCTGATTTTGCTATTTCTTGGCACATAAATATCTTTAAAATCTACTTGCATTAGAGTGTAGAGAAAAATTAATTTTTTTAAAATAAATTTTTTAATAAATTCAACTTTTTATATCGTTTAACCTTACGTTACAGGTTAAAGTAATCTATCTGCTGCTTAACAAACTAAAAAACAATTCTCCAAAATGTAAACGTTTCGCTTTGAATCCCAAAAATTTTCATTGCAACACTCTAATGTGTACATAGCTCTGCTTGTACATTCAAGCAAAACTTAGTGAATTTCTAAATTTGCGCTTGTATGCGAATACATAAATATACATATGTATGTGTGTGAACATTTGTTATTGTTGCCATTAGCCATATTGGTTATTAGCACAAAACTAATGTTTACATATTACAGCTCATTATTGTATTAATTATTCACATACTGCCGGCTACTGCGCTGCTGCTCGAACTTACCAACCCCAGCCAGCACTTTGTGTTTTTAGGCCATAGAGCGCATTTGAGTGTCTGTGTGTGTGTGTGGAAGTGTGTGCATTGTTCGTTGTAATTAATCAAGCAGCGACGGCAACAGAAGTAGCAGTTACACCATGAATTCTCTTACGTACAATTCTTGTGTTGTTCCTGCTGTTGCTGCTGCTGCCCATGGCTAAGTGCTCAAAGTTTGTTTTAAAGGATAAAGAAAGACATCAAGGTCAATGCTGCTCCTGCTGCTGCTGTCCAACATGGTTGTGTTTGTTGCTTCAATTCATTGCTCAGCGCTATAATTAAGTTGTGCAAATATTGTAATTCGAAACGAATTCATTATTTGCCATCAAAATAAAATTTTGACATGTTAATTAATTAACTTAATTAAAGGCATAAATAGAAAAATGGGTTCAAAAGTAGCGTTCGCACTAAGGTAAACAAAGCACTAAACGAAAACAAAGCATGTAATTTTTCATTTTAATTTAATTTAACAAGCTATTCATCTCAGCTGTATTAGCAAAAATAAATTAAAACGTTTGATTAATTTTTCATGTACATGACGTATGAGTAACATGTAATACAAATTGGAGTAAAAAAATTGACTTTGAATTGAATTATACATAGATTTAAAGAAATACTTTTATGGTGTTCCACTATCCTTCGTCGCTTTTTTTTATGACACTGAAAGTTTGCTATATTACACATTTTTTCGTGCATAATATCTCAAATATTATATTCAACATAACAAAAGGTGGCTTGATTCAAACTCAGCGCATCAAAATCCTTAAGAAACAAATACGACGGATATTTTTAAAACTTTTGCAATTAAATTTTTATTAAAAAGCTATAGAAAATGTTTATTTTTAAGTTTTTGATATGAAAGATCCGAAAATATTAGTGCATATGAGGCAAAAACGTCTATCAATTGCATTTCTTCTCCGACTTTAATTTTAGTTCAAAGTAGTCTATTACTCATTGAAATTTTTCGGGCGTGCAACTCCTTCTTACTTAAGTTATGGATTCTGGGAAATATCCGTCAGCGAGAGCTGCAATTGCGCTCGAGGTGTAGCTAAGTAAGAACTCTAACTAGCCTGGAGAAACATGCTGCTTGCCTGGACTTTTGATTTTCCGTGACAATATGGAAGTTTTCTGGTTCAGCGTTGCAGACAAGTTGCAATTTCCAATGTTGAGATTGAGGAGAAATCCAGAGAAAAGCTAGTAGCTAAGAATCATCGTCAGACAAATTTATTAATTTACAATGGAATTTTCGAAGAAATCTTAGCCAAAATCAATGTTTATATAATGACCGCATGGAAAACTGGTAATCGCTACGGTAGCATTCGTAAGGTTCTTCATATGGCTATTTCCACGAAAAATGTCATTTTAGCTGGCCTCGTTATTAGTTTTTTTGGAGCACACTCTTCAACCATAGTTTTTCTTGAATTATGTCTAATTATGTATTGAAGTAATATTTAAGGTTGAACAACTAAAACTCAAGAACCTATTATTTTTATTTGACTTTATATGTAACTTTTCATGTATTTTTTTAAACTTAAATGCAATTTTAACTATGTCTCCCTTCGAATTTTAATTGCTCAACTTTGAATATTAATTCAAGATATTCTTAGATTCAAGAAAAAGTATGATTGAAGAGTGTGCTCAAAAAAAAAAAAGAAAAACGGCTGGTTGCACTCCGGGAATGCCGACAGAAGTGAAAACAAATCGTTTAATGGCAAGTTAGTGTGTTAGTTGGTATGTGTTCGTTTTCTTTTTATATGGCAATGCATTTATCTGAAATTTTTAAAATCGTTGCCTACTTTTAGGCGCTATTTTGAAATTTGTCAGAAAGTGTTGCGTACTTTTAGGGGCAAATTATTAATAGCGCCTAAAAGTAGGCAACGTTTTTAAAAATTTTGAAATCGAGTTCGTTTTCCAAGTCTTCAAAATTCTAAAATCGAGTTCGTTTCCCAAGTCTTCAAAATTCCAAAATCAAGTTTTTTTCCCAAGTCTTCCAAATTTGAAATAGAGTTCGTTTTCCAAGTCTTCAAATTTCTGAAATCGAGTTCGTTTCCCAAGTCTTCAAAATTCTAAAATCGAGTTCGTTTCCCAAGTCTTCAAAATTCCAAAATCGAGTTCGTTTCCCAAGTCTCCAAAGAACATTCAAATTTTACCATCGCATTCATGACGTGGAATCCCGATGACGGTCGGTGTCGCGAGTTTATACTTTTTTCCTCAGCCGCACAACGTGCCATAAGAAGTTTTCACTTCAAAAAGTTAAAAACGAGGCTAGCTAAAATGACATTTTTAATGGAAATGGCCATATGATATTTGTAGCGTCTTCATACAAAATAAAAATTTAGTCAACTGTTTCAAAATTAGAAAAAAAGAGAAGTTTTTATTTTTAGAAATACTAAACTTGAGTGATTTTCCTGTCCCATATGCACATTTCTTCGAATTCACTTACTGCAACAAATAAACATTTCCTTTGGCATATTTTTACTCAGTATAATAAAGAGTTAAAATGAGATTATAATACTGAATAAATTATTGAAAATAAGTCAATATGCATGTCAAAGTTTTATGCTGAAAAAACACTAGCCAATGGACGCAGCTAATTCGGAAATAATAAAAATTTGTCTGGGTATAGAAAAATCATTTAGCGCAGATCCTAACTATTCGGTTTGCCATAATTTTTCTCATTCCCCAATGAAATAAAACTAAAAAATAAAGTAAAACAAAAGACTGGGAGAAGAGTTGAGGGTTTCTTAAAATCCAAAATTTTTTTAATCAAGTTTTGAAATCAGCAAGAAAGTTTGTAGTGCAGCCCTCGACTTCAATGCAACTTTTGCTGACTGTAATATTTATGTATCACTTACTTCAATATTCACTAAAAAATTAGTTGTTTTTTATGTTTAAAAATTTTTCAACATTTTTAATGTTATCGAATAATCAATAAAAATCATTTGTTATTTTTTTTTTACAAAAATTCAATTCATTAATTTTGTTTAAATTGTTTTCTTACGCATATTTGGCAACAGCATGTGTATTGTAAATTTTCTTTGTATTGTAACTGCCATGCATTGAACATCCGCTTAAAGCAATAGTGTTGCCATAATGTTTTAAAAATATTCTCTTCATTTCTTATAAAGAAGACGTGTTTTTTTTCACCATACTGTACAAGAAATAGCAGATTGGCTGAAGAAATTTTTTAAGGACAATTTTACTACCGAAATAAGATATTAAACTTTGCGCAGCAACTAACGTTTGTTATCTTAGAGTTTTATTGAAGTTACTGACTTATGTAGATGAGCTCCCAACGCTTATTGCTCTGAAAGCCTGAATGAAGTTAGCGCTGGCACGAGACCTAAAGTACATGAAAAAGTCACAAGAAATACAACCACAAAAATGTTTTTTGTACAAAATATTTGTGGCGCTGATATACCAGGAATAATTTTTAAGTACTATGCCTTTGATTCAAGTTTTTCCAAATATGTATTGAATAGTTATTGGCCATAAAAAACAAATCCAACAAGTTTTGCCTTCATAGCTGAATATTAGAATACATAGTTTATTTCGAAACTCAGCAAAGTTTAAAAATAAAAAAAAAATGCAAAGCACATTTTAAAATTTCTCAATTAGGAAATCATTTTGCAACTGGCAACACAGTCCTACAATAGCAACCACACAAATACATATATCAACAAAGAAATATAAACAAAAGATCTTTTTGCACTATGTACACGAACTGTTTCATTGTATTGTCATATTGTTGAATTCATCTCGCGGGAAGTTGCTGTTGCTGTTCCACCCCGCAATGTTTTCTGTAACCTTTACATTTTCTGTTCTTATGTCACTTATGTGAAGTTGTTTATTTAAGATTTTTCTTGGAAAAAAAATACAGAAATTTTTGTTTGTTTACTTAGCTGCTTCACAGGTATAACGATGAAACTTCTTCAGACAAAAGCAGCGCCATGGGTGCTTTTCACAATATTTCCTGCTTCTTTTACTGGTTCGTCATTCAAAGTGTTGTTTATTTTGTGCTAAAATTGTGCTTTTTTTACTTTTGTTTTTTTTTTTTGTTGTTGTTGATTTTATTTTATTTGATTCATGTCCTACATGAATACCTTGCTTTGTCTTCTCAATTTCTTGTTATGTTTTAAATATTTTTGTTTGCTTCATTTATTTTGTCTCCTGCTGTGTAGCTCTTAGTTTGATCCTGTCAAAATATTTGTTTTTTTTTTGTAGTGACATTGTAGATACTGCTTTTTAACCAATATTAATATTTATTGATAACATAAACGTCCTTTTTTCTTCGTTTTTGTGTTTAATTTCTTTTTTTTTTGATAAGTTATACACATTATGCAATTTTTAAATTTTTTTATATGCAGCTGACATAATTTTATTTCAAAAAATAGCACAAGCATGTGAGAAGTAAATGCCTGAAGCACTTTAATGGCAAGAAACATTGAAACTGTCTCATAAATATTTAAAATGTAGCCAACTTAAAAAGAACAAACCTATTAGTTGTCAATCATACGTCGTGTATGTCCAAAGTTGAACTGTTAAAAAGCGTGCTGTTAATATTTTGTTCACGGTACACTAAAAATCTGTATGGTGAGTCTATGGGACAATACCTGCCGAAACGCAAGGTACTAAACCTAGGTACAGTCTACGATATTGCTATTTTTTGTGAGTTTCATTTGACTTAAAAGCATTTGCCATAAATGATTTCGGTTTTCCAAAATTTTTATTTTGTTGAATTAATAAATATCACGGGGATAAAAAAATTTTTTTAAAAATAATTATTTTATTTCTTGTAAATTTTGAAAAATCGCAACGCAACATTTGGTTTGATTGCTGCCTTAAATATTTA
This sequence comes from Tricholauxania praeusta, assembly GCA_949775025.1. Classification (NCBI taxonomy): domain Eukaryota; kingdom Metazoa; phylum Arthropoda; class Insecta; order Diptera; family Lauxaniidae; genus Tricholauxania; species Tricholauxania praeusta. The sequence continues at coordinate 160,376,430 of OX459029.1, forward strand.
TGGCTAATCAACAATTTGTCAAATACAAACGAAAAATAATAAAATTCTGCAAAATCGGAAACCTCAAGCTTGTACTTATTTCGTTTTGGTAAATAATGTCCCATGTGCATGTATACATTTGCTACCGTTTGAACATGCGGCTTATTTTTGTATTTATTTCTGAGTGAATTATTTATATAATTGATTAAATTGCTACGTTGTTAATAATAATTCAATTGGTTGCAACAAAGGAGTCGACTGCGCTTGTGCTGCGATACATTATTATTGTTGATGATGTTGTTGACATTGTTGTTTGCTGTAAAAATACATTTTTTTTTTTCATTCCCACATGGCTTGTTTCATGTTATAAGCAATCACCTTAATTGTTTGCTTGCAATGTATTTTTTATTTATTTTACAGTACTTCAGCAAAAACGTACCATAGAAATTACTTGAGAGAAAAACCGTTTTTTTTTAATATTGAGAGGTAGTTTTAGTTTTTGAAAATGACGTGGTGCATGTAGGAAAAACATTTAATATGAAAACGTTAAAAAAATTTTAAAAATAATGCATGGAAAAACTGTTTTGTTTTCTAATTTGGCTTAATGCCTTGAGCGGCCAGCAACGAAAATTGTTTATTTTGATTTATTTATATACGCTTGTATTATACAACCTTACAATATTTGCTCTAAGCGCCATCGCACTTGTGTTACAACAATTCCAAATACTTAAGTTTCAAAATTCAAATTAATTTTGTTAATTAAATGTTACACATACGTCATGTGTTAAAAAATTAACAGTGTTTTTGTATACATATAAGTAAATATTTTCATATCAATTCATTTAAGCAACATTAGTAAATTACCGTGCGCAAATATTTATAACCAAACAAAAAATAAACAAAATTCCCAGCAGTCACAAAACTTTTATAAAATTTTGTTGGCAAAACCTCATATGAAAAACTTTTTGATAGAAAATTTGCCAACTTTCTGGCAAAAGTGTAAAGTTTGTAATAAACAAACATCAACAGAAACAATCAACTTATTTCGTACTTTCTTGTTTGAATGTACAAGATTTTTGTTTTGTAAAATTTGGGAATTGAAAATTTTACTATGCCATTCTATATTAGTGCTATTGAATTTTACATTTACAATAGAAAACACTTCTATATGCAACAGTGAAAACTTATTGCATTTTGCACCTAAAACTAATTATGAACAAAGTTGCAGAAAACAACAGTGCATGTACTTCAATGCACATAATAAGCTTCTTAATTTACAGGAATTACTTGAGCTTCAGGTAAAATTTCACAGTGGTATGTACAATGTTAGGCTTATAGAAAATAATTTTGGATTAGCAATTGCCTATAGCTTAATTTTAAACTACTTATAAAGAAGATTATCATAACATACTTTATATTATGTTGTTATATTCAAGTTACTAATTAGCAAGCTGTAATTTTTACCGTGATTGAATGTGTTAAGTTTAGCAGCAATGGTAAAAATTTAAAGTTTAATAACCATTCGTTGATCAACAACACTTTTTTGAGGTCAAAAAATGTATCAAAATTAAGATATCATAACTTAAAACCGTGATTAAATAGTATTGTATGAGCTACTTAATTATTTTGACATGCTTAAGCTCATTTGGTAACTAAAAAGTAACTCATACGTCATGTTGACCAAAATTTATGCTAATAATTTTGTGGCGGCCACTATTCAAAAAAGACATTTTTGTGGCGGAAGAATTGGTAGCGTAGCTGCTCTTCGCATTTTAGTTAAATGTTGCATCAAAAGTGTTAAATTTTTATAAATAGTTTTCATAAAAATATATATTAATTCGTTATATCTAAATGTTGCTCAAACTTATTGTAAAATAAATTGCTTTCATAAATGTTTTTTGGTCTATGATTTTATAAATGAAGTTTTCATACGCTTCAGTACATCACAAAATACAAACAGAATAACAAACGCGAGCGTACCTAATTAAAAGTTTAGAAAAACTTTGTATGCAATTTGTTTGTTGCTGTCGTCGGCGTTGTTGATGTTGCTGTTATATTAACTACAACAGTTTTACCATTTACCAGGGTTAAAATTCAATTAGTTTTTAGTTTTGACTTTCAGTACTGCAGCTCAGAGAATATAAATATGTGCGGAAAATAGTAGAAATCTTATGATCAGGATACTTAAGGCTAGGTGGGGTGAAGGTTAAGGTTTTTGCTGAGAAACATTAAGAATTAAAATAAAAAAAAATTCACAGAAAACAATCATATGTGTTGAATAAAGTTAAGCACACACTGAGGCATACACACAATACAATAAGCAGTATGTGAGTTTACAAAGTTCAAGTTTTGAATAAGTGAGTAAGAAAGTTATTTTAAAAGTGAAGCTGTTTGCACTTGCAATACACATAACTTTACGCTGCAGTCAGATGACAGATATTGCATTTTCTTTATTTCTAAAAACTTAGTTCAAAAATTATTACATTTCAATTTTATAAATCTTGAGTGCTTTAAAAACCTTTAAATTTCCTTTAAGTTCTGTGCTGAAAATTATAAAAAAATTGTTGTCGCTTAGTTCTTTGACCTCTATCGACTCAGACGTACCCATGACTGCGTCTTGATTTATTTACTTGCATAGTACAGCAAATCTTTCTATCTGCTATCTCTATTTACTTATACCGTTTTTTTTTTCTTTCTCTCATGCACTCGGCTTCACTAACACTTGAACTGTTCCCGCATTAATGACCCATTGCAAGTTTGGTGGCAATATGCCGCATTTAACCATAGTATTTGGCAAAGGAATTTGCAAAGTCGCATGCCGACATACTGGCGCTGCATGCATTTGTATGCGTGCCTGCACGCGTTTGTGTGTGTGTTTGTGTCTTGGCAAAGCACAACAGTGACACAAATGTTAAACGTGGCTTTTGATAAGCGGCAACAGCAGCGCATTAATCTTTTTAGGCGCAACAAAAAACAAAATCTAAAGCAAATGTTGAAACATAACATAAAGGGGTGACCAGCCTTATTCATTTTTATTTAAGATAATGAAAAAATTTATTTAAAATGTATGAGAACAAGGCATAAAAATTATGTTGATATGTTGTTTTGTATATAAATGTTAATCATACGTCATGTTAAGAATTAAAAGAAATTGATATTTACAAAAATGAAACCTCGCATTCCATTCAAGCAGACTGCAATCAGAGAAAATGCTGAAGGCTTAATGTTATTTGATATGTCGGGCTTGAAGTATGACTTTCAAACAATAAAGCAAGGCATTGCCAAAGACTTAATGCTTTAATTTATAAACATAAAATATAATTTTTTTGTAAACAGTTTTAAACTGTTTAAAATTTTCAAAAAAATACTTTCATATGGTCACCCTACTGCTAGGCCATAAGAAATATTGCCACAATCACCGCACAATGAGCCCGTCGTCTGTGCACTACTTTGGCTTGACAATGAAAAATTTCTATAGGTATTGTTGCCAACTTTAATAAAAACTTTTGCTACCTCTACTACTAGACCTACCTGAGACTACATCGCTTCAGTACATTTCATAGTGCGTGCATTCGCAATGCAATGTAACATAAAAATTCAACAGAAGCGCATTCGTTACTTGAACACAATTACTTAATACTGTACCACTTGATTTGCAAAGAAGACTTATAGCGCTTTCGTAAACGGCGATTCATGTGTGACATTAAATTACTTATTAATAACATATTTTTAAAAATGTAAGACTTTTATATATAGGGCACTACAACTTAAAATGAGAGAAGCTGGAATTCGAAGTCTTCGCTTTTGCTAATTTTCTGTATTTTTGTGATGAATCATTATCATTTCGCTAACTTTCAAATAATTTTTGCTCTGCAATTTATCAAGACTATAATCTTTTCAAATAATTTTTTCTCAATTTCTTTCTCTTAAAAAGTGCATTTTAATTCGACTTAACCCAAAAAATTGGCTATTATTCAAGCTCTAATATATGTTTAAAATGTTTAAATGTTTAAATCATTTAATGTAAAAAAAGTTCAAAATAAAATGGATTTTTATTTTGGCAATAGGTTTAACTTATAGCTCCTAATTCGATTTATGATTGGTGCTTAGGTTGAATTTGGCAAGTTTTCGTTTAAAAGATAATTGCAAAAAATCCAGGTGTCGCACGTGACAAAAACTTCCGATTTCGCGGAAATGTGCATATACAACTTTTTTGAAAAGTCCGGAAGAAAAAATATTATCATAAACAAAGTGATTTATTGTGACATTTTTTCTGAATTTGTTCAGCAATTCCAACATCAAATTCCAATTCCAAAAATTTTAGATAAATTAAAAGGTTTTTATAATATTTCGTGCATATTATTGAAAATAAGTATTATTTTTGATAATTTTATATCCATTAGCGTAAAAGGTTTCCAAACGAATGCCATAGAAATAATGAAGTTCTTGATTTTATATTAAATTTTTTAATATGAATTTAAGTTTCACTTACTTATAACCCATTGAACCACACATTAAAATTGTTTCCTTTGACGGCTTGGACAAGATATTTCATATCAAGATTTTTGTTACTTGTGAAAACAAAGAACATTTTTCTTTAATTAATATTTTTCCCACTGGCCGTACCTTAGGAACGGCTCTGCCGTGAGAAGAAAACTTTGCACTTAGATTAATCATATGTGATATTTAATCTACATAATATTAAGTTGCCCAAAAAAAAAAAAAATCAAAATCCGGAATCCGGTGATGGACTTTAAGTTCTATACAGAAAAACAAATATTTTTTAGTCTTTGTAAATCGTTCCACCAAAAGCGCCCAGACTTCTATAAGAAATTTTTTTTTTCCTGTAAAATGACAATACACTTTTGAATAAAATCAACATTGTGCAAAGGACAATCGCTAAGCGAATGTGAACGACCATGTACTTTGTACACCTGATATGGCCTAGAATGACTTTTTCTTGTTTTTGAAACTAAAACTCAACTTTCAGTTAAGCATGAAGCCATAAAAGCGAATTTGCTGAATGCTGTTCTTCAAGAAGTCTACGAAAAATGTATAGAGCACAGGACAAAGGGCTGATGGGGGGATTTACTCTGAAGGCGAAATAATAAATTTTGAAAAATTTCTTTTTTTTTAACTTAACAATGCCGGATGCATTTTACCTTCAGTGAAATTTTTTTTCCAAATTAAATTTTTTTTGGAACGGAACTTTCTTAAAATTTTTAAAAAAAAATGATGTCGTCATAGCATCTCCCTTTCTTACTTTTATTTTTTTCATTATATACCCCATACACAATAATTCCCTAGTTCCATTGCCAGTGTTAATTCCTTGCCTGAAGTCAATGCGTTCTTCTTCTCTTTGCTCCAATGCACATAGCTATAATTCTCTGTGCTTTGTTTGCTTCAGTTGTCTCCACGCTCCGGCTCTCTGACAAAAGATTTCACACGAGCGACACAACTACAGAAATGTATGCTTGCCGTTGAATTATGAGTTCGCCTAATATTTATAGCTGTTTTACTTTTTCTATTTTTCTTTGACATTCGCCTTTCGCAGTTTTTGTGTTTTGTTTATCTTTTAGCTATATAGAAAAATAGAAAAAAATCCAAAAACAAAACAAAAAAAGAACAAACATTTGCTGTCAAGGACATGCAGATCTTTATGAGTGTAGCAGCAAATGGCGTTTGATATTACACTGCTTTTGACAAATTTAACAGCACAAAAGAAAGGCAGAGCAAAGAAAAACACAAAAAGCACAAAACAAAAAATACCTGCAAGGTATAAAGATTTATGTAAATATTGTTTTATTGTTCTATATCTCAGGACATTAAAAAAAAGGAGAATTTTATTGTTTATAAACAAAAATTGAGATGTAGGCGAAAATTCCAAAAACTTGTTATAAATCAGCGTAGTAAAAAAAATAACTAAATGCTTTCAAAAAAGTGAACAGATATCATTTCAACAAAATAATTTATTTATTTTCAGTTGTAAAAAGGTTTTTCATAAGATTTCCTTTGCGTATTTTCTTTAACTTTAAATTATAAATTTTTTATCAGTCGGCATAGAGCCACAACTATGCCAACCTAAGCTACAAATGTGCATGCTATACAAAGTGTGTAATCTAAAACTCAAATGTCAAAAATGCTCACCACGATTTTAGTGAAAGGGAATTTCAAATAATCTACCTGCAATACAATGCTACACAAAGAGCGCGCTTTCAACTTATACCGCTTCCATTCCTCTTTGACCAAAGCAATTTAGAGGGTAGCTACTGTTAACATCTTTTACAACTAAAGCATATTTTGCTACATCACTTTGCTACAGTAAAAGCATAGTAATGCATTTTGCTGTTGTAGGGTTTCACCTCAACGTCAGCGTCTTGTTGTCTAAAGCAATCGCTACAATTTGACACTACGTGACTTAGCTGGTCGAAGGCTTGTGGCACAGTGGAACTATGAACATTTTTTTATAGGCTAGGGACTTTTTTCACTATTTATATTTTCGAAAGAAGATATCGGGCTGAAAACATTTATGAAATCTTAACATGAATCTGCGCTTGAGCCGCTTGATTGAGGAAGTCAATTGTTTTCAGGAATTCTTGTCTTCTGATGACGCTGATTTCTAGAACTATATCTAATGTCAACTTGCTCACCAGATGCTGTCAAGATCATTCAAAATTAATGTCAAAAATTAAAATGAATGGGGAAAGCGTTGCAGCAATCTCGGTCTGTTGGCAAGCATCGAAGTAGACCCTCTGGGTTGAAGAAAATTCAACCAACCTTAATCATTGCGGAATCCTTCACTATAACTGGCAAAATATTAAATACGGGAATGATCGCATTGGAAAGTCTTGTAAAGACCCACTAATACATGAGGAGATAAAATATAAAAGTAAAATATTAAGGATTTTAGCCTTCAGCTTATCACAGAGTTGGTGAAAGTAACGCGAAAATATGTCAATTGAGTATAGTATTGACTCAATGACGATAGCCAAAGTTTTGCCTCAAAAACTCTAGCGCAATGCTTGTTTAATAAGATATCCTTATCACATATCCTTACAAAATAAAATTTACAATTTTTTAACCACATGTAATTCTCAATTGCTACACTGTACTTTAACGCAACCATAACCACTATAGTGAATTTCTAAAAAAAAACTCCTTTAAAAACTTTAAATCCAAGCTATTAGTGCAGCTATGTAAAGCTATAGAGTGCCGTAGCGTTTTCTTTTCACTCTACAAAGCAGTAGCAGCATTGAAAAATGCCAAAAGGAATCATAGAATGAGATAGTAGGAAAGAAGGAAAAACTTAAATTGTAAAAGTTGCAAAAAATTGCTGGAGTAAAAAAAAAATATCATAAAGAATGACCATTCGCAAAACTGTTTTTTTTTTCAACTTTTCTTTATAATACCAACATTTTCTAAGCCGCCTATTTGGTAGCAAGGTATAGCTGCAACATGCTGCTATTGCATTTGGTCATGTGCTCAAGCAGATGGTGGCAATACCACTCGTCGCCATTGTGGCTCATCTAAGGCCTTAGTTAACAAAATGTTGGGAACATTGTAAAGTAACTAAGCATGCTCCAGTTGCTAAATGGTTGGCAACTCAGGTTGGCAGCAGCAGCTAAGGTGATGACGTTAACTCGTATTTTATGTATATTGATTATTTTTGTTGTTGCTGTTTTCATTTCCGCTACGTTTGAATTCACACCAACAACAGCGGCATCTTACTACCTAAGGTTTATTGGAGCTGGAGGAGGTTTAATGTGCTTTTAGTTTGTTTTTGAAGTGCAATGCAAAGTGGGACAAATTGAAGAAATTTTGCCAGCAGAAACAAAAAAATTTTAGTCTCCGAAAAGAACATGCCAAAGTCATTATATTTAACTTCAATCTTCTTAAATTTGGCTAGGATTACGATTTTTTCCAAGCACTGTAAATAATCGTTAATTTCAATAGTTAAGGTCAAAAAATCCCTATCATGGGAAAGACGAAACGTGAGTTTAAGTATACAAATGATTTATTTTTACATGAAGTGTAGATATGTATTTCACATGATTTTTAGTCTTGGATTTTCATTTTAAAAAACGAAACTAATCGTAATTTGGGATTTTTATGAATGTAATCTTAAAATAAACTGAACTTATCGAAATAGTTATCGAAAATCACAAAAAAATTAAAAAAACTCAAAATCTATCGAATACTTATCGAAAGCTATCGAAAAATACGATATAAATCGAACCTTATCAAAAAATCGAAACTTATTGAAAATTCGATATGTTCTAAAAACTATCGAAAGTTATCGAAAAATACGAAATAAATCGAACCTTATCAAAAAAATCAAATATATCGAAACTTATCGAAAATTCGATGTGCTTTAAAAACTATCGAAATTTATCGAAAAATGCAAAATAAATCGAACCTTATCGAAAAAATCAATAATATCGAAACTTATCGAAAATTCGATATGCTTTAAAAACTATCGAAAAATACGAAATAAATCGAACCTTATCGAAAAAATCGGAGCAAATATTGTCAAAAACTTAAATGAACAAAACTGTCAAAGAAAATCGAAAAATCAAAAACTATCGAAAAATATCAAAAAATACGAAATAAATCGAACCTTATCGAAATAATCATATATATCGAAACTTATCGAAAATTCGATATGTTTTAAAAACTATGGAAAAATATTAAATAAATCGAACCTTATCGAAAAAATCGAACCGAATATTGAAAAAACTTAAATGATCAACACTATCGAAAACATCGAAAAAGTCAAAACTTAAAAAATTTTGAAACTAATCAAAAAATATCGAACAAATTCTAATAGCCAAATGAAGTCAAAAGCTTTCAAAATACAGCGATTAGAGTCAAAAGTTATAAATAAACAAAACATCGAAAATCTATGTCATGATAGAAAAAATTTAAATCCAAAATTTCGTATATTTTGAATCTTTAACGCTAGAAATCCGAAATAACGATTATTTTTGATCGAAAAATAGAAATTAGAAATAACGATTATTTCGAATCGATAAACATACCAAATATCGGATATATTGGATCTAAAAATGATGCAAAGTAGAAATTACGATTAATTTTGATCGCAAGAAAATAATGTCAATAATTTCGATTATATTTGATCGAAACGATAATTCGATTTCCATCATAAAATTCATAATCGCGATGATCCCTGTTCTGTTCAGCAACAATTTTGGGTATAAAAATGCTGAGCCATCTCATACAGAGACGTATAGGAAAACTTTTTCTTGAAACTTTATAGCAATGTGACTGTCAGACTGAATGCTTGTACCGTTTCGAACATAACATTTCTACTCCGCCAGAATGCTGCTTCTCTTAAAGCAATAAGTTCCGGCTGGAAAATCGCTGCAATAATCTGGTAAGCTGGCATTTGTTCTCAACAGCAGTTCTGCAAAATAGTTTCTATAGCCCACTTGGCTATGTAAATAGCTATGATGTAGATCAATGCAGAAGCAACCCCAGCTCCACGAAAGCCCTAAATTTCTGTTGTCTCTTGTAAGAGAGTTTTGGAACAGTATCTGTTATTTTTACATTACAAGAAGAAGCAAAGGAGATGAAAAGTAAGCAGTGTAAATTTGTCCTTCGTCCTTAAGAGCAACAAACCTTCGTTTGCTTAGCTATTAGGTCTAAAGGAATGCTTGATTTCAAAAAATTTTACACATCTTGTGTCCCTAAGGGTTTGGACAAGTCAGAACTACACTCTGACTGTAGTTATGGATGATATTCCACTGTTACTTCACTTTACTATGACCTAAGTTTTCTTTTGCTATTTCCATTCTCCTGTTTTTGCTGTTTTTGACCTAAGTTTTCCCCACTCCTATTTCCATCCTCTTCTTTTTGCAATTACTGTACGCTATTGGCTTAAATGCATGGCCATACAATTAACTTTTAATAGACTGCAATTTGTTTCATTGTTTGTTCTTCACATTACGCATGCATTACAATACACAATCGTTGGGTTCTCAAGAAATGCGAAATCCAATTGAAAACGCAAAGCTGCTTAATAGCTAAGACATGAGCTGAATTGGTGAAAGTGCTTGTTTGTTAACACCACAACTTAGAACTTAATCGCGCTGTTAATTAAAATGTTATTTTGCTATTTTATTTTTAAATGTTTACAGTTCTTTTGTTTTAAACCAACGCAGCTACTTTTTCGAGCTATCAGCATTTTTGCTCATCTTATTTTTTACTTTAACGTTGATATTTAATGTAATGAACAAGTAACAGTTTACTTAATGTTTTTTTATGCCTTTAATTAAAATAAATGTTTAATGCTTTCAATTTTCGCCTGCGCAAAGTTTTTAATACTCATACCTAGCTAAGTACATTGATGATGTTACTGCTACTGCTACTGCTACTGCTATCAATATCGTAAGTCCTTGCTGCCAAGCACAGGCACACAACCCAAACACACAGTTTGTTGAAAAGTCTACATTTACCCTTCCATAGTAATGTGATGCCATGTAAAAAGGAAAAAAAAGAGAAAAAAAAGAAATGTTAGCGCCAAAAGCCAATGAATTTTAATGCATCCGAAGTCTGTTACAATCAATTTGGTACATTGAAATGAGCTGGTTTTGTCTTACTGTCGTAAAAAGCTCTGTAAAGGATATCGCTTATTTTGATTTAATTTAAATATTGTTTTTTAGCTACGAAATTTTAATTTTTTTTGATGTGCGAACAACTATTAAAAAAAATCTGAACTGGAGTGAATTGAATGAAAAGTAATGCAGTGGACGAGTTTTTAAGACTCCATCGAATTTTTAGCATTTCTCGTCTTTTTTAATATATTTTGAATTTTTTAACATTTCTGGATATATTACATACAAATTTTTTTTTTTCAAAATTTATAAACTTCTTCAATTTTTTTCAACACTTCAAAATATTTCACTTTTCCAGCCTGCTTTTCCTTCTATACTGCTAAAACATATCAAATTTTCCGCAATTTTTTAACCTTTTCGATTCATGATGTACCGAGATTTTTAGGAAACTTTTTTGTTATTTTTTTCTAATCGTTGTGATGTGATATTGAATCCAATACAAAAAAGTGTTGGAAAAATAATCGACGCAGAAAAGAAAAAAAAACGAAGACAAAGCGAAAAAAAATTTTTAAAAAATCAAAAATGCGAAAGAAAAATGGTGTCTGATTTGGCGTAGAATAACCCAATGCACTCGATGTTTCGTTGAATCATTGTTGAATTTTTTACTAAATCTTAATTTTAATGTCACCATGTTGTACAATTTAATAGAACTCAGACATAAGTTAAATAACTTGAAAAATACACACGAATTAATCAAATCTCTTATAAATTGCCTTAAAGTATGCAACAAAAAAAAAAAAAATATTTCGTTCTCTTTGGTTTTTGCAACACTCATTCATAAGTTTTTTATGTCAACGACCAGCAGCAACTGCAGCAGAAGTAATGACGCCTAACAGCTCAGTCCACGGGCTTAGTTTCATGCATTAGCCTCTTCTACTGCTTTGCTACTTGAGCATTTGCCAAAGTCTACAGCAAGTAAATTGAAATCTTTGGCATTGGCGCTACTTTGATACATTAACAATTTACGCTCGTCTGCAATGTTTACACTTAGTGCTGGCAGATAAATCGGTTTTTTTTTTCTATATCATCTTTGCCAAGACTTAAGCAACATAAGTGGCAACAATATTAAAAAAATACAGTAAGTACTTGATAATTAGAATGTGTTATATATCTGCAAAATGAAAACTGATGAAAAATTCCATTAAATTGAAAAATTGAACCTCGTTCTTTTTATAGATTTTGAATCGCTTAGTTATGGTGCCTATTTTTGCCTAAATTCTATATTTAATTTAATTTTAATTTAAGAAATTTATATTGAGCACCCCCAAAACTATAAAGCATAAAGTTTAGTTTGTAAATAGAATAGCAATTATTCGAACTTGTTGAAATGCTTAAAAGTATTTGGTATTCATACTATCGAGTGTGAAGTTTAAAAAATAAATAAAACAAAAAGAACTAAAGAAAAACGCGCACAAAGAAAAAATCAAATGCAGATGCTTGTGATTCAAAAAAAAAAAAAAAAAAAAAAAATGCTGTGTCAACACATATGCAGCAATTGCTGCTGTCTAATGTAACCGAGATCATGCTCAATAAATGTGACGCATACATAAACTACAGAGTATAGAGTGCACAAATATTTCGTTTTAAGTTGAAAAATTATTAAAATAAGTACTTGCGTTTTTAAAGAATTTTGCTAGAAAAGAATATTTAAAAAAATTAATTTTTAACACAATTTTCATAAGGTGAAAAACAAAATTTTTATAGCAGCTGCAATGAGATTTTATGTTTCATACTCCATGTGAGTCATTAATTTTCATGTATCCATTTAAGCGCATTTTCGTGGAAATTTTATTTTCGTGCAAATATTTGACAACTGCGTGAAAATTGCGTTTTTATGAAAATGTTGACAAGCGCTAGTCATACAAATAAAATATTGAAAATGTTTTTATTATCACATAAAAGTGCATAAAATAAACGGCTCAGCAATTGTCAAGCTTTTTTTGTTTAAGGCAGCAAAGTTGCTGTTAATGCAGAGCAACCAAGAGCAAACAGCAGTTATGACCTACATATGAGCGTGCACACTAGGGTGTCCATAAGTTAAATGAGGGTATTTCATTTAAACTTTTTTCACGTCACTCACCTCAGCGTGATTATATTATAAAAACAAATTAGTGAAAAAGTCCAGCGACATTGTACGTAGCAATTTTAAAATTTTAACATTTTGATATTTAACAGGAATATCGTGATAATTTCAATTGGAGATTGAGGCCAGACGTCTAAGAAATAAAACTAAATAAATTTAATCAAGATTGATCCAGTAATTTTTTCGTGATGCGCGAACATCAAAAACGGCTATAATTTTATTTATGTAGATACAAAATTTCAGAATTGATAGGATTAAAAAAAAAAAATATAATGTTTTGCAATGTATTTTAAGTGTATTTTTAAACTAAACTAGCGGGTTGATTGAATAAAGTTTAGAAAAAATTATTTAAGCACACCTTGGTGCACCTTTACTATACGCTACTTATTTAACAAATTTCACATATTTTTGATATTTTTCTGGGGCATTTTTTTAAAATTTTTAAATTTTTACTGCTATTTATTTTACTGCTTTTTCTACTACTCCATTTGACTACATAACGACAGTGCTTTTTGTATTTTTGATGATGACTTTTAAGCGTAAGCAATAAATATTTTACGCTACACTGGGTAACATAAGTTACATTTTTCACTGACAATTCGTACGTACGAAACTAATTATTTGCTACGATGGAATATTATGCTCAACGGCTGTGTGCTCTTTAATTCAATTTTGAATTGAATGGTATTGAATAAAAATGTTTTCTTTTGATAAACATTTTTGAAGATATTTCACTGCCGATTCGTACGTATGAAACTAATATCATTCGAAGCAGACTTTTTCGCTTCCAAAAAATTTGGAGTAAAATTATTATCATTTTTTTTCAACTTCTGAGTTACTTTATGTCGTTTAAAACATAAAATTTGTTTCCTTTGAAAAATTACTTTTGCTTAGTAAATTGCTACTTCTCGATTCGTTCGAACGAAGTGGCAGCCGACACTCACCACATTTGATATGTTCCCATGTAATTTCAGTGTTAAAAAAATATTAGTTTTTTTTTTGACTTTTTAATTTTTCTAAGTCGATTAAGACATAAAATTTTTTTTTAAAATTTTCTTTTGAAAATTTCTCAATGATTGCCTTAAATAACTCATAACATTTAAAGTATCAGATAGATCTCGCCATCAAAAAAAAAAAAAAAAAAAACTATCAGCAGAAGTAACTGCGTGAGTTACTCCAAAAATGAATGGTGCACTAGTAAACCCAATACTACTTTTTTTCTTCCATATTATGTATGTGAAATGCTGCATGTGAATATTTATTTGAATTTCAGATTTAATGTCAAAATAAAAAAAAAAATAAAAATATACCAACTGCAGCATTTGCTGCATGTAGCATTTTTTCTTTCGTTTTGCACATTTCTTCTCATTTCTCATGTAATATATTTTCCGGTTTACGTTTGCAAATATATGACAGACACACAGGCACACGCTCACACCAACACATGCATACAACTACAATTGGTGTTAGCATATAATGCACTTTACACTACACTCTGCTGATACAAAATGCTGCAGCATTTCTAATCCAATGTCCTGTCATTTTACACTGCCAGGAACTACAATATAATGATGCAATTTAGACTGTCACATGACATAGTTACCATGCACTGGTTGGGTGGATTGCAGCACTCGTACTTCATTTTGAAAGTCAATTGTAGAAACTTAGCTACAATTGCACTGACATATTTTATGCTGCTTTTTGGTATATTAACCCAGCTGACAGGCGAAAGTTTATATCGCATGTATGTGATATTTGGTACATTTGCCATTAGAGAAGAGTAAAAGTTTAAATATCCTTGGTGTATATCATTTTCGATTTGTGTTGCTCTACGGCAAATAGTGGAATACTTTCATCATAAATTTTCTCTAAAACTTTCACAATATAGTTGGCAGCAATGACATTATGATGCTACGCTCTGTCACATCATTGCCATCACTGACATAACAGCGCATCGATTGATGCCAAAAAATGAAATTCAATCATTTAAATTTTGTTATGATTCACCACCAACGATGAGTGGAGTGCAGTAGACGGAAGCATGAAAATGAAACTGTGCATGGTATGACCTTTTCATAAAACTGAGAGAAAAAAAAAAATAAAACGGAAATCGCATGGCATAGAAAAGGAAACGAAATTTTCATACATCACTACATGGCATGGCATTTGGCAATGGTTGGATGTTGGATTTTAGTTGCTGTCATCTTTTGCTTTAGAATTGAGAAAGAAAAAACTGAATATTTTCAATTAAACGAACATAAAGACAGCATGCACACATATATGCTTAAACTTACAAATACTAAGCCATATGGCATTATGTATGTCCTTTTTAAGAAGATTTATTACAATAAATTACAATTGTTATTACTTTAGTTATTACAATTGCAATCGTTATTATTGTTCTTGTCGTTTGCGTAGATATGTTCTTTAGTTTTATTGTTGTTGCAGCTCTTTTTTATTGTTGTTGTAAGTTTAATTGAATTTATGTGTTCATTTTGTGACATTACTATTAAGTTGTCTCAAGTAAAATAAAAGAAAATAAAGTTGTTATACAAAAGTTTCAGTTTGTATAGTAATGCATTTACATTAGGGTAATTCACACAAAAAAAAAAAAACAATTACGTTTGTGCATTGAAGTAACTTTTATTATGAAAATATGGCTTAGTTGATATTTTGCTTTTGGAACACTTAAGTTTCCTTATGAATTAAATCAAATAAAATCGAATAGAGAACAAACTTTGTTGAAAAATTTTGCTTAAATAGAAAAAGGCTCGTTTCCTAGCAATTTCATGAAAGAATAAGTCCAGTAATTAAGGTAAAACCAATAAATTTAAATTTGTAAGTTGTTCCTACTTTAAGTGAACTTTGTGTCATTTCAACTTTTTTTTATATATTTTCGGTATTTCAACATATAGTGCGAGTGTAAAGCGATCCATATCTAACCCTAGATAGCAACCCTTATTTAATCTTCACAGAAATAGGTGTAAGAAAAAATACCTCCATTCCTTTTTAACTTCCCAAAAACAGATTTAAATCACATAATTTTATTTTGTCGAAAAGGGTTATGAAACGGGCAGTGCCGAAAATTTTTTCCCTGTAGTGGGCGGTGCCACGCCTTTAAAAGGAAAGTACACTTTCACAACTAATCGACTGATTTTAAAAAAATTTGCGACAGAGATAGATTGATGATTAAAAAAGTTGTTTAAAAGCTATATGTTCTTTTACTGGGCGTGGCACCGCCACTAATGGATATAAACGGCTGAAACCAATGAACAGCTACACCAATTTGGTTGAAATTTGATACATAGATTGGTTTTCGGAAAAATATATTTATTTTTCGTTGGCGGTGCCACGCCACTAACAAGAATAATGTTTGGTAGCTATATTAATTTATCAATTTTGATGACGTTTCTTATCGAGATAGATTGAACTGTATGAAAAGTATTTTTTCTAGTGGGCGGTGCCACACCCCTAACTAGTAAATGTGTTCTTACAGCTAAATAAATTTTTTATGTTCAATGGATAGATTGAACCCTAAATAAAGAAGGGATAAGGATATGAAAAGATGTTACCATGATTTTTATTTTTGGGAACGATGACATTTAAACATTTTACCTGAATGCTGAAATGTATTGCTTTGTCTTTTTCATGGTTGAATTTCATTCGTATTGAATATCAATCAAACTCTAAAACTTTTCAAAAGCTAATCATTCGTCATTTTGACGAACACATTAATTTTTGTTGTTTTAAATGTGGAGTAATATGCTTCTTTTAAACTCAATAGTTTTATTTCAAACTACTGATATTCTAAAAGAACTGCATTTATTTAATATTTAAAAATACAGGTCAAGTCTTATTAGTTTTCAGATAAGCTTATATCTGAATCATTCATTATTTTTTTCGCCAAAAGCAAATTTTTTTTATATTTATCTCTGACGTTTCTTAAAATTTAGATCATAAACACTTAAAATTTAGTAAGACAAAATTTTTGAGCGTAGAAATAAACTTTAACGTATAACAAAAAAAAAACATACACAAAAGCTAATCATTCGTCAAAATGACGATCAAGAACAAGCAAGTTTTCGGTGACAACTGAGTTGGTGTGAAAATACATGTAGCTAGGCGCTATAGTTAGAGCGAGAGAAATGTAAGTATATCTGACTACTGTTCGTCAAAGTGACGAAGATTAGCTATCTAGGGAAAGTCTTTTTTTGAATTCCTAAACTTTTTGTAAGGATTTAATTTACGATTCAATTTCAATATTTTTTGTTTTGGATATTTGCAAAGAAGACTTTGTAAATTAAATATTTAACGATTCTTATGAACTTTATTTTAAAAATCAATGAATTCATGGTACAGTGTGCAATATTCCAATATCCAAATAAGGTCACCCTAATACAAAAACTGAACCTTTGCCTGTACGATTATTTTTTTGCTGTTGGCAACATTTTACTTCAAAGAGTAGTCATAAATTCTAAGTTTAGCTGTGACTTTTGTGCAACTTGCAAATTTAAATAAAAGAAAACTATGCACATACACACATGCCTATGTTCAGTACGTACGTATAGTTTTTTGGAAAAATTTCACAAAACTTTCTGTTTGTTACAAATGAGTGAATTTGCAATTTGTTTGGCAGCAGGCCAAAGATCGTATGTGTCAATAGTACTATTGTTACACTTAATTTAAATTTTGAATATCATACGAGGTATTGCAGAAGTAAAACTTTTGCTGCACATAAGAAAACACACAAAATAATAAATTAAAATCATTGCTTTACACTTAAAATGAAAGGAAGTATCATTGATTACCAAATAACTTCATTTGCATGCAGAGCTAAAATGCCCTGTCAGACATTGTATTGAATTTTTGCAAAGTCATAAGCTTTTTTATTTATTTAAAATAATAAATTGTATTTGACATTCAACAAATTGTGCATTGTGTGTTGTCCAATTTCAAAATTCATTTATATATTACAGTTGAGAGTTTTATAAAATGTATAGTATGACACAATAATACCGGAGGTTAGACTGCGATGTCATTTCAAAGTTTAAATTGCAGTTGTCTTAGTTTTTGGAAATTTAATTAATTAATGGATCTTTTATGTTTCTAATGCAAAGGAAGAAAGTAATTTTTAGGTTTGGGGAATTTAACCAATCCTTAAACGGAATTAATTTATTAGAGACGCAAAAAAGTCTCTATGATTTTTTGCTATGTTTTTACTAAAAATATGTCAGGATTTTTTAAAATTATTAAATTTCGATTTCTCATTATTATTTACACAAAAACAATCAAAATGCATTTAAAAAAGTTTCCAGCAAAATTATAGCACTCAGAAGAGTTTCATTCAATAAACGAACTTACAATTGACCTCCACCTTAACTTAAATGAAAAATAAATATACACGTACAATAATATACATAGATTACATATAAATGATTTTCAACAAAGGCAACACTGGCACTCATTACAATGCTTCGAAAGTAAGAAACAAAAAAAAAAAACTAGAAAAAATGCTGCAGAAAACGTTTCTGTTGCATTTTCTGCTGCACTTGACACAGAGAGAGAGAGTAGCAAAAGAAGCAGTTGTGCACTCAACCGCACGTTATGCCGCGCCAAAAAGAACACAAACGCGCAAACAATTACATATGCATATACACACAGACACATACATGTATAGTTATTTACAAATGCCAAGGCAATGGCAGGCTTCAGTTTAAAGCAAACATAACACAATAGCATGCTGCATATGCAGCAGCAGTAATATCCCAATAAGAAAAAGCAGAAATCTGATGCGCTGTAGAAGACCTTGCCAACTCTTTGCAGCTTTCTTTATATAAAAGTTCTTTATTGAACATGCCTACCTGCTGCCATGTGAAAGGGAGTATTCGCCCTAGTACTCGCTTTCAAGTGGCATGGAGAAAAGTGCTTCTGCCAAACCGATTCCAAGCACATTTTGTAGTTTTACCCATTCGAATGCCGATATTTTCTGTAATTTTGACCTTTATATTGAATAAATTTTAAAGTAAATATCCATAAATATGGGACTTATGACGAAAAAGCTTAAAAACAGATATTGTGGCTTCTAGATAAGACACTGCTATCAGGAGTGTTGCTGAAAGGCACAATATCATCTCATATTATTTGACTATACTAACGAATCCGCTACTGAAAGATGTAATTGCATAAAAGATTAATCTTGAAAATCTTAGAGAAACGCGTATTACTGCTGCCAATATTTCTGTACCAGAACAGCCTATCTCAATTGCTTACTGGGATCAGTTGCATACATGTGTGTATAAATATGTGGAGACTAGGGTGATGATTCTATATTTTTTTTAGATTTCAATTAAAACTCAATACTTTCACAGAAGACTACGAAAAAGTGATGTGGCTAGTAAAAATTTTTAAGCTAACATAGCCCAACACGTCGTATGACATACTTTTAATTTTAATATAACGAACAAATATTATAGTAAATAAGATTTTAAAATTTATTATAAATAAAGTTCGATGTATCACTGAGTTTTAGTTTTTTTAAAATTGTCTTTTATATATATTGTCCTTAAATAATCTATTGTTTGAGAAATGGCTGCAGAATATTAATGCTTTTAATTCCAATACAAACTTTCGTTTCAGTTGCTTTGTGAAAACTTCGTTTTAAATTTAAATTTAAATTTAAAAATCCTTTGCAAATTCTGAAATAATCAAAATATATGAATCACCCTTAAACACAAGAAATCCTCTCCATATGTAACACTCTTATAGAGTATTGTTTAAATAAAGAAAGATTTTTGCAAAAACTACCTTGAACATTTTAAAATACAAATAAAACAAACAAATTGAAAAGAAACCCCATAAATAAATTAAAAAACACAAAAAAAGAAAAACCAAAGAAGCGAAAAAACCAAAAGTTGAAGTATTAAATCTAAATAAGGGCGTTTCACGCAGCTTTTGTTTTATGCTGTTTGTTGTAATGTTACTGATGCCGCGCTATAACAGCTATTGCTCTTTTACTTCGTATGTAGCCACTTTGAAGTGTCGAAACGCATTAGTGGCAACCCTTTTTTATTTGCACCGACCCAACTCTTAACAAAAGTGACAGCAGTAACAACAGCAGCAGCAGCAGCAACAAAAGTACCATTACAAATATCCTGTCAGTGGCGCCATTGCAAATGGTTGAAGTGCGCTTCCGATCCATTTGTTGTGTACTTTTATGTAGTGCAATCATTTCGTTTTGTTTTGTTTTACTTTCATCTTATTCTATTTCATTTCATTATTTTATTTCACACTCTTACAAAAAAAAGTGCGCTTTTAAATTACCTTTGACTATACACACACACACACATACATACGAGTGAGTATTTGGTACTTAGCGTTAACTGCAATGACATTTTGTTGAAGTAAGTAATCTTATGCTGAATTGTTTTTATGTGCAACAAATTTTGTTTTATTGAAATTGCATATCAGGGGTTAAATAAAGTGCCATAGAAACTGATTGGTTTTGAACTTAAAATCTTGAACTCGTTGAAAGGATGCACTTCAAGGACTTAGCGTAGAAGAGAAACAGTTAGACAAAAGCACAAGTAAGTGAATTGGGTACTTCAATTGAAGCAGCATCAGCTCAATTGAAACTTTTTGGTAATGTGTGGAAAGTATGTAGCAAGTAATTTGCTTCCAAAGCAGATTTTTTGCTCTCAGAAATTTTTAAAATTCATTTAAGTCAACATTACCTAATTTCAAGAAAAATATATGATAGTTTCATTTGAAGTCTATACTATAAATACAAGCGGCCATTGCTGAAATTTTACAATTTTTTAAAGCATCGTATAGCATATAAAATATGTATAAAATTGACGCATGAAATTGCATCGATCATGAGTTTTAAGAAAATATTTTTAAAAATTATTATATGATGTGATGTAAATAAATATATCTATTCATACGACATGTTATGCTTTTGTTATAAATTTATTGTAAATAGCCAAGTATTCTTTCTGACCACAGATGATAGCTATTACTAGATTATTTTGCTTAGGGAACACAGAAGTTCTCGCTAAATATCGAGAAAGAAAGCAATTGAAGCTTGGGTTATGTGAAAAGTAACTTTTTTTAAGGAACGGGCTACAAAGGTTCGGAAGCATTTAACTTTATTTGGCCATATTTACGTGAAATTCATATATTTTGTTTCGACGATATAAGAGCAAACACTAAAATGACAAATCTATTGTAAATTCTATGAAATTTAAAAATAAATTTCCAGCTCAAATTTCGATGTCAAAAAAAAAAAAAAAAACGTGGACCAAAAAATAACGAAAAACAATTAAAGATTAACAAAGCAATTAATTCGTGTGCAACGCATGTTCTTTACTGGCAGTTCTTTTCGAGACCCGACCAAAATATTCAACAAATAAAAAGTCAAAAGTTCACAAAAAGTTTTTTCTTCCCCAAGATTTATGTAAATAGACAAATTTGCTATTTGCATAGTAATAACTTTCTTTACGCACTTAACCTCGTATAGCCTTTGTATCTCAGAAAAATACAAAATTTTCATTACAAAAATCTTTAATTCAACAAGGGAACTTCTATAACCCTTTACTTTCAGAATGGATTAAGCTAAAACTTCGTAAAAAAGGTCAATTATTAATGGTCGTTAAACATTGCCGTATTTTGAACAACAAACCGCGTGCAAGATATTAAACGAAAGAATGCGAAAAATAACAGCAAATAAACGATAAAACAATTTAAATATAAAGAGTAAAATGACAAGTGCCAACAGCTGCATAAAATAAATGGCAAATGGCTGTGCGCAAAAAAAAACCAAGTAAAGAGTCTAATTATGGTCACAGCATCTGTGCTGCCATCACCATCACCATCGCCATCGCCATCGTCACCACCATCACGTTTAGGTTCAATTAACAATTTCATTGAATTCATTAAAAGTTATTTAGCAACTTGTCTGTTTAATTGTCCCTTCTTTTGTACCAAAGTGTTCCGTTGTTGTTATTTTTTGTTGTTGTTGCGTCACAGTACTTTTTGTGTAGTACGTTACCAATTTGAAACGGAAGTCAATAAAACGCAGCAAAGATTTTTGCAGTTGCTTTTTTGTTTTTTTTGGTTCCTTATTGCTCTGCTTTTGACTTGCAAATTTGAAACCTTTACTCGTTGGATTTTTGGTTTTCTGTTTACTTCATGTAATTTTGACGTTTTTGCGCTGTTTATTCGGGTTTCGCTTTAATTAAATAAGTTTTTCAAATTAAATTTGTTCGTATGACCCTTAGTTTAGCGCTGCATGACAGTTAAGGTTATGTGGATTTTCGCGTTGGTCTTGGGATTAAGTTATTTGCATTTTGGGTTGGGTTTCTGTGAGTACAATTTATTAAATTTTAAAGATAAATGAGAACTACTTTATGTCGCTTAGGAAAAATTACAATTTAAATTGAGATTAAACGTGGGACTAGTAAACAGCCATTGACAGAATTTTATATTAATGTAGTGCAATTAATTTTAAAGAAATATAGCGCAATTAAATGCAGCGAAACAGCATCGAAAACGATTTGCAAGAAAAATATTAAAAGTTTCTAAAATATTGGAATGAAAAGTCACTCATACAATATGCCAGGGATTACAATCAAAAATCTTTAGCAATAACAAAGGATTCAATTTAATATTTTTGAATAACCATGTTCTATATAAGTGGACCGATTGCTGTCAACGCAGTTATGTTCTGTTTTCCTGTCAGAAACGCTCACAATATCTTCATCTGAATGGCTTATTTTGTGGTTCCTCAAACGTTTCTTCAGAGCATCAACCTATTCTTTAACGAAGAATAACACTGTGGGGTATGGTACACCCCACCTCACTAAATATGGGTAAAAATTCTCTTTGAATTATATTGATGTTTTTTTTCTCCAAAAAATCATAAACTGAAATTTTCTAGCTATCATGCCGTACTGAAACTAATGTAGTTTTGTTAATAGACCTGTGTAGTAAATTTCACTTTTCGATATTTTGGAGAAACAAATAGTAAAAGTTAATTTTGAAGGGAAAAATTGATTTTTTTATCAAACATATTTCTAAATATATGTACAAAATTGATTAAAATTGACGATTTTGACAAAATAAAAAATTCCAAATATCTTCAGAATAAGGGCTTATGTGATAATATTTGGTTTATATTTTTGTATTCGATAAGTCAAATTAGTAAATTCGCATCAAATTTGTTTGAAGGAAATAAAAAGGAGTTTTTTTTTCACACCAGCGTAATTGAAAATAAAAGCTTTGATAGGGCCTTGGCTCAATGAAGTATAAGATTTGTGGGTACTCAGCGTTCAGTCTAAATGAACGCTTTTCTTAAATTTTTTAAATTTTTAATATTTCTAAAATTTTTGAAATTTTCAAAAATGGAAAACTTAAAAAAATTGGAAAACTTTTAAAAATTGAAAAAAGCTAAAGATTTCGAAACTTTGAAAATATAATATAAATTGCAAAAAAATATTGAAAAACTAACAAAAGTATCAATGGAATATCCAAATTTTTATTTTTAAATTTCTTAAGTCTTGTCAAATCAAATAGGGTGCAAAACATGAGTGAAAGTTTAAGAGAAGGTACTCCTATATGTTCTGAATATGTTTTTGAGTCTAAAAAAGCTGAAATCGATTTTGGAGTATTTGAGAAATCGATGTTTTTCTGAAATGTAATTTTTTTTTCTTTCAGTGTATGTATAACGCTTAGGCGTTAATTTTTCCACAATTGCAGTTTTTTGTCATCTACTAGTATACAGCTACCTAAAAAAATATGAAACCGAATTTGAATTGTGTTTTTGGTTTGTTTATATTCATCATTCAAGTTTTGTGTTATGAACGAGCGGCTCTGAACAGTGTTAAGAAATTATTTTTATTATCAAAACTATTAGTCGGAAAAGTTTGCTATAATATTTTTCTATATATTAGATAATGCCTTAACCACTCAAACATTTTTCAGCCAATTTAAAACCCGTCAGGGTATAAATATGCAAAATATAGATGGAATGACCCAGAAGTAAAAATATTAAACTCAGCGCAGTGAATCAAAAAAAAAATTAAATAAAGTCATAATTTCAAAAGCTTATATTTTTTACTACTAACCTTTTAGAAATAGTGACCCCTACCAACCTGCTGATTAACATGAATGAGCAAAATTTATTCAAAACCCAACTGGCTGTTATTTCAAAAAGTTTTCAAATTCTATTTTGATTGCTTAAAATTTCAAGCTCTCAACTAAGCGCAAAAATACGCATATCATTTGAAATTTAAGTGCAGCAATTTTAAAAATGTTAGTAATCAAAATATAACCAATTTTTTCCGCATAAATACCACCACTCACTCCAAAATTACACGTTTTAGTCTGGTTAACAATAAAAAAAAAACAAAAGTAACGGTAAACACTCTGAATAAAAACAAACTACCCCTAGGCGATACGATAACAAGAACTGCAACAATGTAAGGCAGGTACAAAACCAAAAAAAAAAACTCCAAGCCATTGCACGCAAACTTGGTTAAAATAACAAAACATCAAAAAAAAATTTGTAAAAATTCTAACAATGTAGCAGAAAATAGAGCACCAGTAAAACACAAAAAAAACGCAAAAACAATAACAACAACAGAGACTGAGCATAAAATACAAAAGCAACAGAAATTGGTCACGTCAGTTGTTGCAATTCACAACCTGCTGCTACAACTGACTGCTGCAGTTAATACCAATGCAAATTTACGCCAAGCGGCTTCCGTGTGCATAAACATGAGTTACGGCTGATCTCACTGGGGATACTGTGCACCTAACAGTGGGTCAAAGTGTGTTGAAGATTATTTCTTAAAAAACGAAAACTTATAGCAAACAGACATTTCTTTCTGATTAAGTATGACAGCAGATTTGCTTAAGCTGCAATTTTTAAAATATTTTTTTACGTAAAACACTGAAAATTTCTTCAAGAAAAAATCCATTAATAATATTTTATTTTATTTAAAACTTCTTTCTACTGTTGCGTGCTATAACTCCAAGCTAACAATTTTACTTCAGCAACCACTGCTATGGCTTGCAACTGCATGCAACTAATGCACCGCAGCACATTTTGGGCATTGTGCAATGAAAACCGAAAACACAGCGCAGTGAACTGACGTTGAGCAGTGGCTGCTTCACTGCTGATTTGGTGCATAGTTAGGTGCAAACATGGCCAGGTAGGTTGACGACAACAATGGCGTTGGAAAAGTAAACAATATGGTGACCACCGACACGAGTATTACTGCAATGGTTGGTTGCACACATGGCCGATAAATTAAAGTGCGTCTCGTGCAGTTGGAGGAAAAACAAAAGAATTGGAGAGTGAGAGAAAGAGACAAACCAAATGTAGCCAAATAATGTGACGCAGCATTTATTTTATGGAAGAAATTTTCTTCTATTTTTTTTGTTTTGTGAAAACTTTAAATACTTAAAAAATAGACATTTTGATTCCGCTGAGTTCGGAACGTTTTACACAAATTTTAAATCGGCTAAGAATTAGATCTCATTAAGCGTTAAGTTTTAAAGTGTTGTCACCTTGCAGAAATCTGAAATTTTGGGGATATTCGGTTTTTGTTTTAATGCTTAAAGCTCCGCAAATAACCGGCCAAAGCTTTTTTTTGGTGTCAAAATTTTTGACTTCAAACGTGTTTTACATATGGGCATTTCCGCCAAAAAGCCAACCGTGACAGAAAAATTAAAAGTTATTATAAAAGTTATTATCTAAGGAAAATATTCAAATGTTGTTAATTTAAGCAATTTACACCAGAATTCATTTATCACATTGAGCAAACCACCTTCAAGCAAACATGCAGTTTCTCTTTTTTTGTAATCTTGAATAGTATTTTGCCTTAAATATTTAAGTGTGTAAGAGAGGTGATACATGATGATAGTCTTTCTCAAAAATCTCTCTTCCAGCTTCAATTATCTAAAAACAATGCAAAAAACATCAATCCAATATTTATTAACTGTAAAATTTTAATTTGCTTAAATCACAAATAACATAGAAAAACCTCATATGTTCTCATTTCTAAATTGATAACAGCAGCAAGTGTGTCAAAAATTTTACACGAACAGAGTTTCATGTACATAATTAAAAAAAAAAAAACGAGTCCAAAAAAAATAAAATTTTAAATTTTTGGAGCTGTTTGAAGTTGGTCATGTTCGCAAACGTAAGTGTAATAAATAGGCAGTTGAAAACGGTTAAACCAGTTATTAACTGCCATAACACAACATAATCGCATCGTTTTTTTTTTTGTTGGAAAGGTTGTGAAGAGGAGGAGGGACATGTATATTTTCTTTTCAATAGTAGGCGGTACCACGCCCCTAATGGGAAAATACGTTTCCCCGGCTAAACTAATGGACCGATGTTGATGAAATTTTGCTTAAAGATAGATTGAATCCTAAGAAAGATTATTAGAAACTTTGATTCTTTAAAGGAGGCGTGACATCGACCAAAGGGGAAAGACGGTATCACAGCTGTGCCACTCCACCAATTTTGATGAAATTTGGTACGTAGATAAATTGAAACTTGAGTAAAAATATATGTTTTTAGTGGGCGGTGCCACGCCTCTTACAGGAAAAACGTTCTAAAAGCAAAAAGACAAGTTTTATACTCTTTTAAGAAAAATATCTACTCCTTCTTCTTTTCTTTGTTAAAATTGATCTCACTAATTGATTTCATAAATATAAACATTAAATTTGTTTTTTTAATTACTGCTTATAACTTAAATATTATTATGTATTTAAATATTAAAGTCGTTTTGAAAAATTGCCCATATGAACCAAAATGGAAAAATATGTCCCATTCGAATGTCCTAATGCTGATAGCAAAAATAAAACAAAATTTAATGCAATTTATGCACCAACATTTCAAATTAAAAATTTTTCATATTTCGTAAGCTTAGATTTTATCTCTTTCTATTGTGTTACGTTTTTTTGTCTTTATTAAAACACTAAGCTTAGAAAAAATACATTAAACGCTTTTAAAACGCACCCACTTAATTACGCTTTTGTTTGTTTTTTTTTTTTTCACTGCGTTGCTATATGGTATATTAATTTATCCTTGTTGTTTTCATACACCTCCCTCAAAAGGAAAAGCTAAGCGTCAGTGCTGAACAAATACACTTTTAATGGCACCTAAATCGACCCTAAATTTGTCTTCGTTTATCTTCAGCGTCGACCATGGAACGTAAGCGAACCAAGAAAAGAGCGGTTTTTGTTTTCAGTGCTGTTTTTTTTTTTGCCTCAACTCTTTGGCAGTATATTTGTTACTAAACTTTGTAGCATTTAATGCTCATAAGGTGTGGTTGACATATTCGGGAGTGCAGTTAAAAAAATCAAAAAAAAAAAACTGTTTTTAATAAATTTCATTTAATGGATCTTACTACATATTGCCTTAAGTTATGATTTTTTTTAAAACCTTTTTGTTGCATTATTTCTTTGGAAAATTTTTTCCAAGACAATAAAACAACACATAATTCGTACGATTTTCTTTTGTTTTCTAAAGTTTTTTTTCTAATTTTGTTTTCGAATTTTTATTGATTTTTTTTCTCAAGTTGTGGATTGTTTTCATTTTGATTACGATTTAATATTTTCTTCAATTTCTCATAAAAATTTTTATAAAAAATTTATTTATTTCATTTGACGCTAATTTGTCTACTCACCTTAATTTATTGTTCACTTTTTTTTCGCTTATTTTTCTTTTGCTTTGTGCTGCTGCCTTAACGTCGTTGTATCAATTGTTTACGTTGCACGTAAACTTGGCTCGTCGTCCTTTTCGTGGTCTTATGTGCTACTCGTATTGTTGTTGCTTCGGCTGCACTGCAATACAACAAAATTTGTCATCACGCTGCACCGTTACTGTTGTTGCAATGTTGAAAAAGTGACAGCAACTTATTTGTTGCCTTGTGGCATTGGAATTAGTGTGGGTTCTTAGAAAGGAAGAGCAGTGAGTCCAGTGATTTGATGCATGAATTGTGTCTACTATACGAGTGTGTGTTAGTGTATGAGTGTGTTTGTATTGTGTGAATTAACTGTAAAAACATTTACTGACTGACGACTAGCAAAACACACTGTGATGGCACAACGCTGCCAACACTAGCAAAACGGCAAGAGTTTATCCACAGATTTTGCTAGCGAAAGCGGAAATTAATTGAACGTAAGTCGTCGTCATCGTAGTCGGCAATGGCTTAAGTGTAATGTAAATGCACAGTGGGTATGCTTTTATTATTTATTACTATGTTTTATCAAACTGATACAAAATATTTGCGATTTAAATCGCATATGTTCGAAATGACATGCCATAGATGATTTGACATGCCATGAATTGAAAGTGTCATGTGAGCAGGAACTCCACAGGTCCAAAAATAGCATGGACAGAAATCCAAAGAGAGAATTTTTTTATGTCTCACAAGAATTATAAGAAACTATCATGAGTCAAAAAATAGTTGCTATACAAATAATTAAGAAAAACAGAATAATTTACATTAAATTAAAATTTGACCAAAAGGCCGCTTTTCTCTCTATATAAAGAAAATATTTTGGTTTTTCGATGAGAGCCATTTTTGATGATAGTATTTGTATCATGCAATCATGTCTTTGGTAAATTACTATTCTCTTTTTGAAAAACATTTAACTTTTTCGGCATTTATCAAGTAGCGACTTGTTTAATGCCCAAAATAACAGTCAGAATGTTTTAAACAGACTTAAGTGTAATGCTAAACTCTTGTCCCAACTCTCATGCGACAATTAAGGTGCACAAACTTCTTGGTTTCGTTGATATTTGCGTTGCTCGTAGATGTTGAAGGTTAGACAGAACCTGCTTAATCAATCACCACGTATCGATCTTCCACTATCGCTGCCAACCTACATAAATAGCTTTGACGTTATCCTTTACTCATTTTTGTTTTTAATAATAAATTTGGGATAATTTTTTCACATTGCAATATAATTCTATTTAATATTTTGTCATTAACTTTAATCTACTAACATTTTTCTACTCGAATGACTTCCTTACAAGGCACAAGACTTATGAGAAATTTCGCTGCAAACAAATATTTCTATATTCTCATAAAAATGCGAAAAAGTTGCATGCGATAAAAAACTATGTTTAAAAAACTCATGCGATAAAACTGTTACAAAAAGCACACTTCTCAAATATTTTTGTATTCTCATAAAAAAAAATGCGAAAAAGTTACATGCGATAAAAGACTATGGTTAAAAATCACATGCAATAAAATTGTCATAAAAAGCACATTTCTTATGTTTAAAAAAACTAAAAAACTTTGATCTTTCAATTGTCTCAATAAAAAAAAATCTCAAGAGATAACATTTTGCTACAAAAATCACATGTAATAAAAATTTCGAAAATCAAAGTATGAGTTAATAAAAACTTCTCCACTCAATTTTGGCAAAATTTCTACATACAATCAAACCACTGCACAACTACGATGACGATAAACTGACATTAAGTTTAACAGCGGTTGCCAACTGAATGTGGTCGCGTTGCCAACGAATGAACATTGCGGCTTGCAGCTGATTGAGTTGATGTTGTACCGTCATCATTTTCGCTGCTGATGTTGATGTTTCTAATGCTGGTGCTGCTGCTGCTGCTGTTACATTTGATGTTACCGCTGACAAGCGGATGCAGCGGCAACAGTACGATGTGCTGGCAAACGTTTATTGCAAATTCTATATGTATAGAGCATAGTAATTAGTCGAGCCTTGAGCGTTTATTAGTACCAACGGTTGATTGCAACAGTTGCATAATCCTGATATACAGCAATTTATACAGGTTCTCCTTCTATGCTACACAATGCTGATGACGATGATGATGATGTTGATGACTTAAGCTTAGAAAGCGGATAAATGGTTGGGAATTTGTTGAAAAAGCAATTAAGCTTAAGTTGATTATTGTCTTATTGCAAGGAATAAAATTAAAATTTTACTATGCACTCAGTTGTGTATTCACCTGCTGTTAAAATACTTCCTCAGTGCTTTAAAATTCAGATAAATTCTTGTATTTTAATGCATTCTTGTCTTTAATTAATTGATAGTTCTTGTGCTTCACTTTTATTTTATTCAAATTGTTTTATATATTTTCACACACTCCAAATAATGCTAGTGAATCAAAAATTATGACCCAAAGAGGATTAATTTTTGCAAGAGTTTATTTGTCCCTCCTTCGTATATCCTTTACTTAATTTTCGGTTTGACTTAATTGTGCTCTACGTGCATAACTTTTGGCTTCTATGCTCTGTTTTGTGTCCTAATAAGCGGTTTTTGTCTTCTGCTTTGTTTTAATCACCGCATCGCATACTTCATGCAGCTTCTTTTTGTTTCATGTGCAGCGCAGCTCATTTGCCGCATTTACTCATTTACTCTGCGTTATGACGCCCTAGAGAGTTCAAACTAAAACGTTGAGCAAATGTTGCGCTGCGTTCATTTCTTATGTGCGTTGGCTGTGAATATTAGAAGTTATTGTACCACATGCAGCGATATCTTCATGACTTTTTCCCTTATTCTTTCTAATGCGTTTAATCAACTTGGCTTGTGCTAATGATTACACATAGCAGCGGAAAATATCTATGACCAAAAATGCTATTAAATAGTCAACAGATTAATTGACGCAAGTACTTGATTACATATTGAGACACATTTGCGTATGAAAAGAATTCTATTGAGTTTGTGGTTATAACGTCTTAACGGAGATATCTCATTAGAATTCGCTTCAGCGTCCCCTACTTAAAGTGATACACAGTAATTTTGCAAAAAAAAAAATACTTTCAATAACTAATTGAGAGAAAAAAAAAACTTCTTTAAGTCATATTCCATGCCAAATCAGACATCATTTTGATTTTGCATCTCTGATTTGTTTGAAAATGGTGTTCTTCTAGTACTGATTAAAAATAGTCTCCAATATTTTTTTAAAGTCCA
Organism: Tricholauxania praeusta; assembly: GCA_949775025.1. Classification (NCBI taxonomy): domain Eukaryota; kingdom Metazoa; phylum Arthropoda; class Insecta; order Diptera; family Lauxaniidae; genus Tricholauxania; species Tricholauxania praeusta. Next base: position 160,407,096 of record OX459029.1, read on the forward strand.
CGATATCAAAAGCTTTATTACCCTTTACATGGAAAAGTATTCATTGAAATGTTTGGTGACACAAATTCGCTTTGGCTCAATCTCATAATAAGAAACAAAATTTTTTTCTGCAAAAAAAAATCATTGGTAGCTAATTGCTCACTTTGGTAGCAAATAAAGTCAATTTATAACTAAAAAGTACACGACCCGGGCCAAAACTTTGTATAGCAAACTTGATGGCAGTTTAATGGAGCGTTAGAATGTTACAGACTTCATCTTATTAAAGTATTTTTGAAAAAAAAAAAAATATAATTAAAAAAAAATTCCATAACTTAAAATTTTTCTTCACTCAAATGGATCTTCTTGGTTTCTAATTTTTGAAAAAATATATAAATTTCAAAAGTTGAAACAATTACCAAAAATTTTTAAAATTTTCAAAAAATTTGCTAAGATTAGAAAACTTAAAAAATCGGAAAACTTTAAAAAACTGAAAAAAGCTGAAGAATCCAAAATTCCAAAAAAATATTTAAAATTGCAAAAAAAATTTTAAAAATTTTCAAAAATTGAAAATCTGAAAAAAGTTTCCAAAAATTTTCAAAAATTTTCAAAAAATTTGCAAAAATTAGAAAATTTTAAAAATTGAAAAATTTTAAAATAATTGAAAAAAGCGCTAGAAATTAAAATTTAAAAAAAGAGCAGAAAATTAAAAAATTGAAAAAAATTTATAAATTTTTAAATTTTTCATAATTGAAAAAATTGAAAAATTTCAAAAATTTTCCAAAATTGGTAAATTAAAAAAATCGAAAAACTTACAAAAATTGTAAAAGCTGAAAAATAAAATTATTTTTTTTTTTTTTAATATTATCTTTTTTACTAAAGTAGTGGCGTGCGGTGAATGATTGATGAACTGATTATTTTTTATTAGTTGCTTTTCATGGATATTTTATGTTTTTGCTTTAGAATTAATAATATTTTCTTTCATTTATTTCATTAACCATGTGGTGGTCTCGCATTTTTTTGACTTGCTGATATGTACAGAATTGCCAAAATAAACCATATTTTTGGCTCATGTTTAATATTTTAATGAAGAAAATTTTACGCTCGAATTGTTTTTGTTTTCTTTAAACCTTTTAAAATGTTTTCAAGTATATTTTAAAAATATTTTCAGAAGTCATTGATCAATAATTTGAAAGAACTTGAAAATTAATTGAAAAAACACAAAGGTGGAATTTTAAACATAAAGGTAAACAAAAGTAGGCACTGCAAAATAATTTTCATTTTGTATTTCCTTTTGAAGTTACTTGTAAACTTTTTTTTTTAAAAAAGCTTTGTAACAACTGTGAAACAAGATTTTTAATTAAATTTCATACAGAGTTTTGCATTTGCAAAAAGTGAAACAACATTTCTACATGCACGCAAACATTCAATATACAAACACATTCACAGTGAAAAAAAAAAGAAATAATTAATATTTTCACTTGCATTGCATGAAAAATAATAATTTCAAGTACATGCATACGTGAGTGCATGCAGCCAGCAATTGCACAAATGTGTATGTGTGTGTGTTAAACATATACACGCAAACATATAATGCACCAGTTTTTATGAAAAAAAAAGCCATAGTAAACTTATGATTTATAAATTAAATGCCTGTGCGCAATGGGACAAATTTAGTGCATTAAGCATGACAATGACAAAAAATAATGTGAAAATAAATTTAAAAAATTTTAAAAGAAAAAAAAAAATTCTTCAAAAACAAACATTCATTTTTAATTATTACAACAAACATACAAAAGTTCAATAGAAATTCGAAAACAATGGAGCAGCAGCTGTAATACGGCATTCATAAAGTTTCATGCACATAACACGGCTGTGGTAAATGCCGTCACCTTCTGCGATTTTGAATTGAAAATTCGGCTTAAATGTATTGGTTAGTAGGTCAGTAGTTGTTGTATCAACCAAAGTTGCTGTGGCACCCACTCGGTAAGCACTAGGTAACAAATTTCGAAAAAGTTTTTTTCAAATTTTGCTATGTTTTGAGAGAAGAAAAGTGAGTTTAAGGGTAAAATGATTTGAAATCATAATTCTTGTGGCTCCAACAACGACAGTGCTCTATAGTGCACTATTAGACCGGGTCGACATTTATATTCATTCAGACATCGACTCAAAAGTTAGAAGGACCCTTAAAAACGATACCTGCGTCATTTTTTTTATCGTTCCGAGAAAAACCTTTGCAGCACTTTTGATTCTGCTGAAGGTCCTTTTTGGCTAAAAAAAACTATATTTTTTTTGCTCGTAATTTTTATTCTTTCATGGAATGAGTACTCCAATTTTGCTCGAAAAATAAAGATTGTGTTCTAGCAAAATTTTTGACGTTAAAAAATTTTAAATTTTTTTCTAAAATTCGATTTTTTCACATTTTTTCATAACGAAAAATTGTTTACACTCCTTCGTTTTCATAACATAATACATACATTTTTTTCAAATATTTATGAAGTATGTCAAGGAGACTTTCCTTGTAAAGATTTTCTTACAAACTGTGTCATTCACATAGCTTTGACTATCACTATAAATTTTAGAAACTTTTTTTATTTAACTTCATTTAATTTTTTTCAAATTTCTTATCAAAATCTAATTTATTTTGTTGCCCAGTAATGCAATGATATTCAGTTGCTGCCACTCTATTAGAGCTATCGCAACTTTGCAATCGCTGCTGCTTTAGTTTTGCTGCTGCAGTTTTTGCCGCTGCATCAATTTTTGTAATGCTAAACCGCAAAAACATTTGCAAAACTTCCCGACAACCGAATTGAAATGTGGGAATAAATGTGCAGGATATTCGATTTTCAAAATACATGCCATTTCAATCGCATGTTGTGTATGTGTAAGTACTCTTATGTGTGTACATTTGTGGTATGTTTTGTATTTGCTGTTACTGCTTATTATGCATCAATGAAATTTGAAACCAAATTTTTTATTTTGTAAAAATAAATGAAAACGCCAGCAAAATGTTGTTGTGATTGTCAGCTGAATAGGTGGAAGTTGATAAAAAAAAAATTGTGGGAAAATATAAGATTTTCAAAAAATATCCATGTGCAAGGATATCAAGTAAAATAAAGTGCTTCTTATATTGAAATTGAAGCAAGACTTATTCTCTCCGATATTTCAGTTAACTGTGGAAAATAAGTTTGCACTTAAATTCAATAAAAATTGCTGCTCTTGGTGACAAAACTTCATAACTCTTTCAATATTAAAAAGTATTTTATAATACCATCATTAGGTCCGCTCTCTCTTCATAGAATTTTTATAGTAAAAGAAACTTCACTTTATTATAAAGTTTCTGCGACTTTTTCACTTAGCAACATCGTTTTCTTTGCATACTATACTTTTTTAATTATCCTTTTCGCTTTTGTTGCCTATAAATTTTATTAAAAAAAGAAAAACTGCAGGTAATTTGCGCAACTTTCAGTGCCTGCAATAATGCTGAAAGTCAAAATGTCTCATTATTGATTGTCATATTGCAGCAATTGTCAATTGTTATGGAATAAAATTGCAAAACTTTTATTCGCACAAATATTCATTTATTTACTATGTAGTGGTGCTTTGAAATAAATAAAATATAAAAAAATGGCTTAAATAACACAATTGCAAAAAGGAAATTTACGATACTTTTTTCTCTTGAAATTTTTTATTGAAAATTTTATTTTGTAATAAATTTGATGACACTAACAATTGTTGTTTCCTATGCTGTGCCGACAATACGCTTGCTGTACTTGTAGACTTTTTTTATTTTTGTTTTAAAATTTTTTTTTTTTTGCTTTTATTATGTTGCTGCTTTTTACAATTTTGAGTAGGGTCACTTAAATCTATTTGAATTTTAAGTTTCAATTCCATGCGCCAGTGAAAATCAATAAAAGTTACTACCACTACTGCTGCAACATAAATGCTATTGCGCATTCAAGCAGAGAAATGAGTAGGCCATCGTTGAGTTATTTGCTGTATGCTGCTGAATTTTTTGCATTTATTGCCTTTAGCAAAAAAAGTCTCAAAAAAAAAAATTAAAATTTCTACGAAAATAACGCAAGATAGGTATTTATTGTCTATTTAGTGCACAGTGGTGTAGACGCAGTTTTGCGTTAATTTTGAAGGTGAACATTAGTGCTAACTAGAGTTATGTTGTGAAAGAGCGCAGAATTGAGTTCTACTTTGATTAACTTTTTTTTTCCAAACGATCATCTTCAATTCGCAATAAGTTTTATATAAAGATTATCTCAACGAAATCGCAACCCGCCCATATCAAGTCTCATCTATTTCATCAATAAACGTGCCTAGGTACTACAACTCACATTCACTTAAACGTTTTCTTACAAACCAAGCATCAAAAACTACAAGTTTATTAAACATTATAAATGGAAACACTACAAATGTCGTATATGAAAACTCATGTGAACACAATAAAATTTTTGAAAACTAAACTGAAATGTCACTTGAAAACAAAAAACCGGTAATTACCAAACTAAAAATTACACTACAAAGCGTTATAAGAAAAATAAAAATTGAAAACCCTACAAATGTTAAAAATAACAAAAAAAAAAAAAAAAAAGAAAAATTTCAATACTAAACTATAGTAAACCTAACTTAAATTACATTAAAAGTTTAATATTATTCAACTTAACACCCAAAAATATGCGACAAGGCGTCAATTGAATAAAATAAAACTTGGGAACTCTACAAATGTTTTGCTTGAATTTGTAAAAAAAAGGTGTCCAATCCACAAAATCTATAGATAAATGATAATTTTCAGCTTATTTAGCACAACAAATACATTTACTGCTTCCTAAATTCTATAATTGTCTTACACGGCCTATTGCCTCTAAGGCCCGCTTGCTTGTGCACTAGCAAACCAAGCATGCACGAAATCCCTTAAAAGTTTTGAAAGTCATAAATCCTTAAATTTACACATCCTTAAGTTGCATAGGTATTTTGCATTTCAAGACTCATGTTCAGTTAACCTACAAATTCGATAGCATTCTCCACTACGCCCAAACGCTGCTATTGTTAAAAAATGTTCTACTATTTTGTTCCCTAAATTGCCAAAAATTTTACCCTTAATTTAAGTCCCCCCTAAGTAATTTCCATTAGCACATCACTGTTGAAATAAAAATTTGCACAGATTATATGCGTTTATTTTTTATTATTAGTCAGTCACTTATTTGGTTTATTTTTTCGATTTATTTTTATATCAATTTTGTGTAATCTGCAATTTTCTTTTATTTATATTACAACAAATGAGCGACATTCCAGTGCTTCCTACAGATGTGATTTTTTTTTTCTTCTAACTTCTCACTGCAACCATGCTGCCCTTTATCACCGCGTAGAGTGGGCAAAATGAGTGCGACGTTGACAACAGCGTTATAAAACGTTCTCTCGACAATGACAATTGGAAATCTTAAGTTTCAAATTGAAATTAAATTTTACGGATCAAATCATTGCTTCGGTATTTGGGTGTCCTTTGCTTCTATCATTCTGCTGCTGCTGCTGCCATTGTCATGACCCTTAGCTGACCCAATAACGTAGTGCACAAACGTTTGTGTATTTTGTTGCTTGCTCGAATGTCTTTGAAGTGTTTCATTGAAGGGGAACCAAAGTGGGAGGGTTTAAGCAGTGAAACAGATTGCGTCGCCGAGCACAGTGGAGTGAAATTATTTGAGAGCTAAGGAAGAGTGCAATCAATAAGTAAAAAATAAAAAACTTAACATTGTTTTTGTGTGAAGAACTTAAGCCCACTATGAAACAGCAAGTAATGTATAAAATTTTAGCAGAATGTTGCTTGAAGTCCATTCCTTAAAGTTTAGGTTTTTTGTTTATTCTCCACCATTTTCAAGTTCAATTGAATGTCTTTTTTTTTCCTGTGCAACTTTCATTTTACTTTCACTGTTAGCCTTGGGATAGTCATAAATTTTCAATTCAAATTCTAGTGAATATCAATTCCAAAATTACCAGAATTTTTGCTTCCTTTTTTTTTTTTTGGTCAAAAAATAATCTAGCAGCGCAAAAAAGCTATCGTTTACATAAAGTGACATAGGAAAGAGACACATAAATATGCCCATATCCTGTTTTTGCGTTTAATAGAGCTAATGGTTTCTGCTTACATTCTTCTTTTGGTGAAATTGTGTGCAATCAAATGAATTGAAAGCAAGACGGAAGAAATTTGATTATTTGCAAAATTCCAGTTAATATTAATTCTAGCGTAGTTAATACTCATGGAAAGAGCAACCTTAAGTATAAGACTGAGAAAATAAGTGTGCCACTAATCTTATTATTCTTATGAAAATTTTTGGGGTTCTTATTATATGGTTGAATGATGAAGAAGATAGAGGTAATAAAATTGATTATTTTTCAAAACAAAATTTAGTAATTGATGAAAGGACTCCATGAGTGTGTCCTTTTCGAAAGCATTTGTAAAGTATGTAATAATACTTTTGCAAACGAATTTATCGTAGATTTGCAAAATTGAAGTTCTCGGAAATTTAGCTTAAAGAGTTTCATATAAACTATAAGACTTTAGTTCTCATAACTTTTATTAGTGATCTTAGAGATTGAAATATTTTCAATTGAAGAAAACAAAAATTAAATTTAACTGTTGAAATTATTGTATATTATTCAGGTTCTATTAGTGAGTTAAAATTTTTTCTTCAAATTTTTTTTTTTTTTTTACAGAAGTGTTAATAAACGTGCCGAAAATATGCATTAAAAATTTCAATTCAAAATTCTAAATCAAATAATAAATTTCGCCGGTTTTTTTTATAGTCATGTTATGACGACGCAGCGTAAATTTCTTGTTTTTATTCCTTAAACGTGTTTTCCCCGAAACAGCTTTTTTCAAATTTGCGCAAGTTCAAGTTCAAAAATTTTTTATCCAATTGTAATAAATCTTAGCTCATTTTGCTTATCTTTATGTCTATTGTTCATTCCTCTACCGACTTGGTGATTTTATTGTCCAATTAGAGACTTCAAAGCGCGAAAAAACGAAGCAAATTTTTTATTGTATTTTTTCAAATACGCGTAATTTTTCGAAAAATCGCTTTAATTCCAGTTTTAGTGGAGGGATGCACAACTTGATATGTCTTTATTAAAAAGCTTTTTTATATTTGTTTTTCAGATCCATTGGAAAGGCTCTATAATTTGCGCAGACTTGGCCTTTTTTTACGTCAAATTTAACACTAGATAAAAAAAATATGATAAGAAAAAAGTTTTTTTTTATGAAATATCGATCTTTAACTATCATATCTTAAAAAAATTTAGTTCTAATGATAAATTTTTTACCTAAAACAAAAATATTAATAAAATATTAAATTTTATTATCAAAATTTGTGTTCTGTGAGAACTGTGTTTTTATCGAAAAACTTTTTTCAGCAACGAAGCTAATTTTTTGTTTAATGGGTACGTCAAGAAACAGAATTGTCGAATTTGGTCAGAAGAGCAGCCAGTGGCAGTTCAAGAGCTGCATTCAAAAATGCACTGCTTTGATGCGGTTTGTGGGCCGGCGGCATTATTGGAACGTACTTTTTCAAAAATAATGAAAATTGCAACGTTACAGTCACAATGGAGCAAGGTACCGTGCGATGATCATCGAGATTTTTTCCATAAAATGGAAAAATCGGACTTGGTTGACATGTGGTTTCAACAACACATTGCCATGTGCCACACGGCACGCGATACCATGAACCTATTGAGAGGCGAGTTTGGTGAGCAAATAATCTCACGTTTTGGAGCAGTCCATTGGCCTGCTAGACTATTTTTTGTGGAGACACGTGAAGTCTCTTATATTCAAAGACAAGCCAGCCACAATTGCAGCCTTAACAGACAACATTACAGGTGACATTGATGAGATACCGGGCGAAATGCTGGAAAAAGTATGCAATATTTGGTGCTTAGGATGCATCATCTCAGGCGTAGCAGCGGGCAACATTTACATCAAATAATCTTTAAAAAGTAAATGACAGGAGTTGCTTAATTAATGAAATGAAATATTTTATTAACTTTTGCAAATTTTTTACTCTATTTTTTATTTTCAAAAACCAAACTCTCAAAAAATCACCCTCTTTCAAGTTTGAACTTGAATTAGATTTTTGTTATTAAAAAATGTTATGGTTAAAAATAGTTTCCATCGAAGTCTGTCAATTTAAATCATAAGTCGCTCAAAAAAAACCAACCGTCATAACAACTAATGATGAGATTTTTCAGATAAAATATCAGCTTTTGGCGAGTAGTGGGAAATATTTTCTTAAAAAAATTTCAAAGTCCCACTGCTTTTCCACATGGGCTTGATAAAAATGTAAGAGTTCATTTTTCGTTGAGCAAAGTAACATTCCAATGAAATTATGAAACATTTTTAAGGTAAATGTCAGTCAAAGGTAGAGAACACTGAAGGCATTTGTCATTTGTTACAATGTACTGAATTGTGATGTACTTTTAGATGTACTTTTTAGATGTCGAATGTACTTTTTATTCATGAAGATGAAAAAGTTACTTCAAATGCCAAAAAGTTTTAACAAAATTTTAATTTTTTACTAAAAACAAAACAAGGTCAGCAAACTATTACAACAGGTTTGTATGCATATTTCCTAAATTTCATTAAAAAATGGTATTTTTTAGAAAAAGTCGAAATGTACCGAAAATGTACCGAAAATGTACTGAAAATGGGCCAAATGTACTGAATGTACTGACGAAGATTTTTCACGAAGCAAATGTACTGAAAAAAGTACAAATGTACCGAAAAAGTCATCACTTGTACACATCACTTCTTAGCAACCAATGCTTTGATGTTATGAGTCTTCTCGAAATTTTTCTTGCTGCGGGTTCTGATCTGCAAGTTTGTCTGGTTTTCTTCCAGATCGTTTGGGCTATCCACTGCTATGGCGATTTTTCACAAATAAATGTTAAGTAAGAATGTTTCATAAATACTGCCTTAGTAATGACATAATAAGTTAAAACTTCCGCAAGCTAAATGAGCAAAAGAATTTTATACAATTTTTTCCGAATGTACCCCCAAACATTCAAACTAAAAACTGCTTTGGTTCGTTAAGAAACTCAACTAGCGCTGGCAATAAATCAAACATTGGCTTAAAGCAGGATTTTCCTTTGCTTCAGAAATCAATTCCTTTAATCAAAAACATAAATAAAACTCAACTTTATATGCAAATCCAATTTCAATCCATGAAACTGCACTCACAAACCATTAACAATCCAACTTTTACACCAAAAACAACACCAACGCCACCAAGTGGCACAAAGTCAATTTTGAAAAATCGTCACAACAAGAAATATGACTTTCTTTTTCGAAAAAAAAAAACAAAAAAAAAAATTTGCATTATGCAGAGAGAGAGAGAGAGAGCATACGACATCATATAGGGGGCGCATAAAGAAGTGAAAGTGTAAAAATGTTTTACAGCGGCAACTGCTGCTCGAAATCCCTATAGAAAATAATGATTAATGAAGCAACATGGCGTATGGAGTGCATAGAGTTATAGCTTTTAGGGGGGGGTTATAAATGAAGTGGAATGTGGAACAGCGGTGCTTGAGCAATAAAAATATGAACTACTTACTCTCGCATAAGATAAAGCCAAAATGTACGCAAATTGTAGGGGGGGAGGGGGAGGGTGTGTGATTTTTTTTTGTGCACTTCATCACATCGTAGCAATGCAAATACGCTATTTGCTGTGTCTTGTGTTTGTGCTTGTGCTGCTGCCTTTGCGTTTCCCGTAGCTCATCAGCTATAGCGCTTTCCACTTCATTACATCAAGGGGTGAAAATTTTATGCTTCAATCGTTTCAAATGCCAAAGGGTCTGTAGTGTGTCAATATGACCCAGTGGAATGCAGCTTTGTATCGGAAAAAAAGAAGGAGTTTCATGATTGCAATTTTACAACTCTACTGCAGCTACTTAAGGAATACAATTTCGATTTCTTTCTTCATGTACATACGTATGAGATTCCCTTACGACTACGCATTACGTTTTGCATTGCTGCAATTTAACTTTTGCGAAGCTTCATTGAACAGTAATTGATGTGTGTTGCTAATGTGTATGCAGTTGAAAGGAATGCATTTTCATGTGTATTTGGTGTACTTAATGCATTCAGATTTTATATTCTAGATGCTTGATATATAGAGCTAAAGCAATGTTTTTTTTTTAAAAATTCTAATAGAAGCAGAAGTTTCCATTACTTAAGTATATCGCTAAAAAATTAATTTAAAAATCGGTCAAAAAAAAAGCTTTTTATTTCAATAACCAGCGGAAAATATGTTATAAACAACATCGATGAATAGTTATGCTCACTGTAGGCAGTAATGCTCACAACTCCAGCCACAACTGTAAATTCTTTTTACAAAGGGATAACCGCGTTGTAGTCGGCTTGCCTACATCTTTATATACAATGTGTAACAAACGAAAGGCAGGTTGCCCTAAAACATCGCTTACTAAGTGCCTGTATAGTTTATCGAGTTGCCTACATCTCCATATACAAAGCATGCAGCCAACAGGCAAGACCCCTTACATCTCCATATACAAAGCAAGCAACCAGCCAGCAGACTGCCTACAGCTCCATATACAAAGTAGGCTGCTAGCAAGCAAATAAACAAAATATCACAGCAACAATTTCATTTATGAAACATACAACACAAAGGGTATAGCTTTTCATTCAAGAAAAATCAGAGTACTTCATCGATTTGCCGCTGGGTAGCTAAACTTCTCAATTTAAATATTCATCACATACAAATGTAAAATAAAAACACCAAATTCTGCACCAAAGTGCACAAAACTATTAGTGAATTTTAGTACCAACAATTTTTTGCAGCGTTGTAGTAGAACTGACATTAATTACCATGTTTATGTCTGCAAAAGTTAACTTGGTCAATACAGCACCACAATACAGCGTTGAGTGAGTGCAAACATTGTAAGAAATGTGAGTGAAATAAAACTAATTGCAATTTATGTGTGTTGGGGTCATAAAAAATATACGATAGCAGAATTTCATTATGTAGGTCATAAACGTCAAACTGGCAAAATTGGTAACATCAACTAACAGCACTGAATTAAGTTAGCAGTAAGATCGTAAATTTTCGTCAGAATAATATGCAAAGGAAAATGCAAATGCATAGTGAATATTGCAGTAAAATAGGGAAAAGAAATAAGCTTGATTTATGGGAAATTTTTTAATTTAAAATAATAAATATTATTAAGGGTGAAATATCAAATTTTGCATAATTTTGTCCAAATCCACACGTGTCATATTTGCTGTATCAGCGTGAAATTTACGCTGCTTTTTTTTGTGTTTTGCAGAAATTTATAATGGTTCAATAAATTCAACAAATAATTGCATCAATTCACTGAGTTTTTAGCGCATAATGCGGTATCAGTTGAGTTGGCCTAAAGGTATTCCAATTGTTTACACACACACGCATGGACACATGGCATTTGTTTGATTGCTCGTGTGTACGATTATGTTGCATGCATATATTTGTGCGTGCTTTTTCTCATTAAATGCAATTCATTTCAATTCAATTTCATTGCAATTCAATTTGCCGCCAATCCAATTCGATTGAATTCATTTCGTTTCATTAAATTTTCTATCATTACGCTACGTTTCATTCCGCTATTTCATTAAGTAATTTATCAATTAAATTCGCATTAAGTCGACAGACGCAACGCCGAAATAACAATGCAGCGCAGCATTGCACAAGCAATTGTCGAACAAATGTATGCACGTCAATGTTGAGTTTGCAAAGTTCTCAAAATGATTGGCATGACGGCGAAAAAAAAAAACAAAATTTGTTATTTATAACCATGGGATGAAGAGGGTTTTTATTTGGTTAAAAAATAACGGTATAAATGTTTTTATTTCAGCTTTTAAAATTATCAGCCTTATACCATTCGCTGAAGAGCATGGTGAAAATTGCAAATTTTGCCCTTATATATTGCTATGAATGTTTTTATTAAATTTCGCATTTCATAATCGAGTTCTTTTGGAGAAAATTTAAGAATGCTTGGTAGAATAGTTGACATAGAAACTTTCAGATATCGTTGTTTCTCCACGACTGCCAGAAGTTATTTGAGAACCCAGCGGCTTTTTGGCCTGTCGGAAGTCGATTTGGGCTTAATTTCATTTGTGTTTAAGTAGTGGTAGAGTAAATAAGCTGCGTACTTAAAAATAATGTTTATTGTTATTGTAAAGCAGTTACTTACCACATGTTGAATATGTATATCTATACTATTTATATAAAATTGCTGATATGGAAATGGTTTGTAAAGCTTTGGTGCAAAATGTGCTTAACCGATATTAATAATTTTTTTAAAAAAGAACATATTTGTACTAAGGAGGGTTTTTGCGTACTTACTTTGTTTTTTTTTTGGAGATAAATATCCTTCTTGAGGATTATACATCTGCAAAACCTCAGCAGTCATTTACTGCTTAAAAATTGTTTCTATGCAATTTATATAAAATTTTTTATATCGAAATGGTTTGTAACGCTTTGGTGCAAAATGCGCTTAACCGATTTTAATGATTTTTTTTTAAAGAACATATTTGTACTAAGGAAGGTTATTGCATATTTATTTTTTTTTTTAAAAAGTTAGATATCTATCCTTCATATAAAGATTACATTTCAGCAAAACCTCAAAAGAGTGTATCTTTAAGCAGTCATTTACTGCATATAAAATGTTTCTATAGAATTTATATAAAATTTCTTATATCCAAATGGTTTGTAACGTTTTGGTGCAAAATGTGCTTAACCGTTTTGAATAATTTTTTTTAAAAAATAACATATTTATACTAAGGTAGGCTATTGCATACTTATTTTGTATCGTTTTTCTTTTTAAGTTAAATATCCTTCATATAAGGATTACGTTTCTGCAAAACCTCAAAAATGTTTATTTTAAAGCAGTCGGTTACTGAATAAGAAATGTCTCTATACAATTTATATAAAATTGTTCATATCGAAATGGTTTGTAACGCTTTGGCGAAAAATGTGCTGAACAGATTTTAATCAGTTATTCTTTTAATCAACATATGTTTGCTAGAAAAAGTTACCGCATACTCAGTTTGTTTCTTTTTTTTTAAATTTTCTGCAAAACCTCAAAAATTAAAAATCGTGTAAAACTTGTGTTAAACTATGACCATGATTATTTTAAAATCAGTCGATCTAACGTGATTAACAGAGATTAACGTTTGTTTCAAACTTAAATATATCTTAAATAAAAATACAGTTTGGTTCTTCAATTACTTATTTGAATTTTACTTCTAGGAGATGAAGAAAAAACTGCAAGAACGTTCTTTCATGATAAGGCCCATTATGTCTGCCCTCTAAGTTATCACTACAGTTTAAATGCTTATGTATTGTCAAACATAGATGTTCATTATAAGATCGATTAATGTTATTCCCATTAATTTTTCTGACGAATATAGCAAAAACTAGGATCCTTTATATAATTTTTCGTTTTATATTTTGGATCGAAGCTACTTCAATCAAAACATAAAAAAAAGAAAGAAAAGTTTTATATTTTAGATCGAAGCTACTTCAATCAAAACATAAAAAAAAGAAAGAAAGAATACATTCTCTTAGAAGTTGACCACAATTAATCGAAATATCGCCTTATTTTTCATCAAGTTATCATCATATTACCATAGCTTATCAAAATTTTAAAATATCAACTTATCAAATGTAAAACATCTTTACTTATAACCTTTTGTTGCTTTCACATTTTGACCTGTTTGACTAAGTTTTCTAGAAATTTTTCCACTGTACACCCGAAAGCGTAAAACATATTGAAAGCATGGGAAAAAGAACACCAGCACACCAATGGCTTAAGGCGCACCAAATATTCTGAATTTTTCCCCACAATGGTGAATTTTGGAAATTTTGCTGGTGGCCATAGTGGTGTCTGCAACAGCAATTAAAACAATTTTCTGTCGACAAAATAAATGAATTTCAATTTATTGATGCAAAAGAGACTCAACATTTTTGTTGTAGCTGTCGATGTTGTTGTTGTTGTTGTGCAGCATGCGTATGTAATTTTATTAAATCTCCTTACGCTTTAATGATATTTCCTTGCCTAAAGGGTTGATTGTTATAATTTTCTTATATGTGATGTGATCTGTGTAATGAGACCTTAGCGAGCAAAATTTGCATGGACGCGGAAAAAATGCCATGCAGCATTGTTAGATTTAACTGAACTTGAATCATCCACACAATATCCACTCGATTTAAATTCAAAGTTTCATGTAAAAGAATGATGTGTTTTTCGATCTTTTTAACATTAATTTATAAAAACAAATCTGATATCCTTTAAATGCAAGATTGGTTGCTTTTTGTTTCCGCCTACATTCGTTTTATTATTTTCCTTTTCACAAAATTTTTTTTTTTAAATTTTGCATATAAATTCAGTAATGTTACTGTATAAATTTATATAAAAATTTTTTCACAACGTAATTAGAAAAATAAATTGCTATTTAATTTATGAGTGTAATCTGCAATTTTCTTTCTTTGTAAAGTTCACGCTGTAATTGAGTTACAATTTTTGTTGCTCCATTTCGTTTTATGTTGTAATTTCTTTCCCTTTTCACTGTCACGCTGTTGTTAATTATTTTACACAACAGATTACCTGCTGCAAGTTAATAATCTTCTTAAGTCCAGCATAATCACTGAATGTCCCCACTGCCTTACGCGAATAAGTCTGCTGAAAGAGCATTACGCAGAGTCAGCCACTGAATGAGTGTAAACTTGAAAAAAAAACAGAAATTGCTAATGTAATTACTGTAATATATCAAGGCATAACAAGGGAAACAAATACAGAAAAATTCGTTTTTTTTCTCGATATGTAAAGTTACGCCATAATAAAATTTTATAGTCCTTTGTTGTCCTTCATTCAGCATATGGTAAAATAATAAAATTTACTTGTAAGCGTAGAACAAAATTAAATTGCTTTCTCAATTGCTGAAAATGTTAAAAATAATGTAATAATAAACGTAAAAATGTGCGTTAAAAGAAAACAAATTAAACAATAAGCGCCAGAGTAGGATAAAAATAAAAGAAAAGAGCAATAACAATAATTTAAATGAGTATTAGAGTACATTGGCAATGGCGTGACAGTTACTTCCTTGAAAATGTCGTAATTATGTAGTAAATGTAATCCGATATGTAAATTACAATGTTGGTCCTTGGGAGAATGCAAAGTGGATGCCGAATTGTGCCAGCACTTAACTCTGTGTACGAGTGGTAAATGTCAGTTCCAGTTTAAAGATCTAAGGAAATAAGTTGAAAGTAAAATTGTGATTTAAGTCAGCAACGAGTCCAGTGGGTGCACGAAAATCAGTTGCAGCTTGAATTTTAAGAATAACTTCATTTATGTTAACTTATAACTTAGGTATTTCCAGAATGTCGTTATTTATTTATAAATAAATTGCTGAGCTGTGCACTCAAATTTGTGCTGGGATATTTTAGGGTAGAAACACTCCACGCATGGATTATTTGGAGCTGCATAGAAGCACATTATAGCAAAAATAAAAATAATGGTATCATGTTGCCCATTCCTTATTCATAACGCTATCCCTTCTTAGGATTCAATATATCTTCATGCCACATTTCATCAAAATCGGTTCATTAGATCAGCTGTGAAAGCATTTTCTAGGACGTGGTATGTTTAGCGTCTTTTGTCTTCTCGCGGAGCATAGGGCCTTCACAAAACTCTTCCAACATGGTAGTGTCCACCAAATACTTTTCTTTTGGGCTCAATCTAGTATCTCCTTACAAAATTTTATCAATATCAGTCAATTACTTTAACTGTGAAAAGGTTTTTTTATTATTAGGGGCGTGGCACCATCCATTAAAACAAGTATTCTTTCCTTAGAAATCATTCTATTTCCATACTAAGTTCATCAAAATCGGTGTAGCGGCTTGCCACGCCCACTAAATGAACAAAAAAATTTTAGTACTTTTTCTTAGGGTTCATATCTCCATACACAAAATTTGTCAAATTCGGTCCGTTAATCGTGGATATGTATTTTCTTATTGGAGGCGTGGCACCGCCTAATATTGAAAAAAAAATACATGCGTCACTGCATTTCTTTAAAATTTTTTCAACAAAAAAATATGTTCTACCATCGTCTATATACATACATATGTTTTAAATAACGATTACATAGCTGTACCCGCGGTTTTGTCCGTCGAAGAACTCCGTCTACATTTTACGCCTCGTTGTAAGGAGGCAATGCCTCTTCTTATATTAAAATAAAATAAAGCATTTGTTACTCAGTAATAGACTAGCATTCCACTAGTAATATAATTTTTGGAATCGGTTCAGAATTTCCAGAGATTATTTCCTACATACAAACAGAATTTTCTTCATAATTTTTCAGAATCCTCTCCTATCTTTACATACCATATTTATTTTTCGTCCTTTGTAGAAAATTGCTTCATATTCATAAGCTTCATAGAAAAATATCGCTAAGTTCTGGGCATATCCATCAATTTTCGCTATTTTTTTTTTTTTTGCTTGTGGCTGTGCATTTTCTTTCCTTTGCGCCTATTTTACACATCTGTCCTATTATTGCCAATTTTTGATTTTGATATATAGTATTTTTCCCAATATAATTCATAATCATATGCAAGACGTACAAATAATTTTGTCGCCCTGATTGCTTCATATTATGCACCGATTTTATACTATCCTTACACAAATCCTTGCATCCTTGCTGACTATGCATTACCACAGCAACGGTGCAAGTTTAATGTAATCAAATCTAAAATGCATTTATCGCACAACAAATCGATGAGTTACGCTAGGGTTACACGAGATCGAAATCAAAACAGAATAGCTGTGCGTTTCACAATATCAAGGACATACAGAGACGCTTGTGCACAAACATACAATATATGACGCACACTTGAGCAAACATAAAAGATGAGTACTTAAATACTCTTATGAGCACAAGTAAATAGATGAGTTTTATAGAGCATAAAAAAAATGCAAACAAATCATATTTATGAGTCGCATGCACTCGTCGTACACTCCTTGCAATGCTATGCGCGCGCTCTCCTCGAGTCCTTTTGGTGTTGACAAGCAGGTAACTTTGAGTGCTGTTGTTTTTGCTCCTGCTCAGCTCTAAAGGATATCAGCTTCAGTTACGCTTATAAGAAAAAAAATTTATATAAAATCTATGACAACAATAAGTTCAAAAAAAGAAGAGAGAAAAAAAAATCGAAAGAAAAACATCACTGAATTGATGCTTCATTAAAATGCATGCGCCACGACAACGTTGCTGACATGAAGTTGCTGCTGCTGCTGCTGCTGCTGCCGCACTAACATTGGTTTAAGCTTGGGATGCAGTAAAAATCATGGAACGTAGTTTGAGAAAAATTTTTTTATGTCGTTGGGGGATCTTAATTAATAAAAAAAAATTGTTATAAGACAAAAAAAGTTAAGGGTACCTTAAGACACATTTTCGTATACTAATAGTGAGCTAAATTGCAAAAGCAATTTTAAAAGAATTTTTAAAGCAACTGTTTCTCTTCAGATTTCGTTTTGTTTTTCTATCAATTTTTTTATATTTTGGATTCAAATGATTTTTTAAAAGTGCCAAGTTTCTTGAGCTTATATTTACTTTTTCTTAATGTCTTACGCGATTTTGCTTGCAACCATCTATCTTCTGGGAATTTTTGCGTATACTACTCTTCTTTTAAACTCTTCTCGTTTTGCAACTGCCTTTTATATATGGATTACAAAAGTTTTACTCTTACGATTGCGCACGTTACCAACTTCAAACAGATCTAAAAATTTTAAATATTATTTTTATGCACTCGTTGTTTTTTGCTTTAATTGAATGCATGAAACTCTGTTTAAATACAAATCTTGATAAAGTTGCTGGTGTTATTTATCTCAAATTAAGAATAAATGATATTTTTCGATGGCGCACATGACATTAAAGCTTCAATCTGGTTTTATTTGATTCACTGTTTTATAGATTATAAACGTTTTACTCTTACGATTGTGAACGTGACCAACTTCAAACAGATCTAAAAAATTTAAATTTTATTTCTACGCACTTGTTGTTTCTTGCTTTAATTTTATGCATTAGACTATGTTTAAACACAAATCTTAATACACTTGCTGCTGTTGTTAATCTTGAATTGAAGATAATTGACGTTTTTTGATTGCGCACATGACATTAGTGCTTCGATCTGGTTTAATTTAACTCACTGTTTTACCTTTTTTTCGTTATCAGGGTACGCAGCCTGCATATGCTCCTTACAACCAATTTTCTTGATACATAAAAGGACATAGATTCAGTAGATAAAGAAACGGGAAAATTTCAAGTCAAGAAAAAGACCCTGAAAATCTGATGTAAAGGCGAAAAAATAAAAAAGTCTGTAAAGTTCTTAACGCAAAAACAAAATAGGAAATTTTTTTCCTCCAACTTTATGTGTAGGTACTATAAGGCTTAAGTTAAAAGTTAAGAAAATATGATAAAATATTCTGGCAAAGGACTCTTCGCTTCACCTTAACAAGTAGTTAGTGCCTGTTGCAGTTTTTTTTAGTTTGCTTTGCATTTGCATAAGTGTATGTGACTGATGTGACTGCTAGCAGCTAAAATTGCACCGCTCAAAAAATGTGTTTGTGTGGAAATAAGATTTTTGCCTTACGTGATATGCCGCAGTGCTAGTATGAAAGCGTGCAAACCATACTTCTTATATGCAGTAATAAGCTGATGAGTTTGAATGAAATTGCATTTACTTATAAATATATGCGGTATCTATATCCATGTGCGATGCGAAAGATTTGACTGAGCAAAAAAAAAAACACTTTAGGCTTTGCTACGCGGCAATAAAAACTTTGCTGCTTCATTTCTGCAGTATAGTGCTGATTCTCGAACGTTCAGTCTTCCGTATCATCAATATTAAATTAAAGAAAATCATTTAATTTTCCATAAACCAACTGCTGCTGCTTTTAATAGCATCACTCACTATGCCCATTAAAACATCCTCATTCTTGCCCTCAACAAAATTGCCACAACACTCACAAGAGCAAAAATTGAAAATTCATTTCCCAAACACTTTATACAATTGAATTTCAAAATGCGGCTCACCACAAAATTCCTAATGATGGCAGCCCACAGAAAAAGAAACAGCAATAGACAGCGAGAGAAAGAGAGTGAAAGTACAATAAATTGACTAAAGAAATATTTGTAACTTGAATTTTGATTGACCCATGGTCAATGCCAATATCACGTCCAACGCACACAATTTATCCAACTCGGCTGCTTAAGGCTTTTTAGTTATCCACAGCGCCTTATAAGAGATCACACTCACACACACGCTGTTCCGCCCATCCAACGTCTCTCTCGTAATATCAAAATAATAAATCTCAATAAATTTCAAGTGGTTGCTTAAACTACACGTTTAGCGTCGTTCGTGTTTCTTATTCAGTGTCAGCATGGAATTTTTTAACATCTGACATTTGATGGAGAGATTTTTGTGTTTGGTTGACCCAGTGCTTGTTATACGCTTATACATACAAATACAGGCACACACATATGCTTTTTTCCACTTACATATACATATGAACTTTTAGTTAACAAAAAAAAGGAAATCAATCGCATTTTGCAGCAGCAAAAAAACAGTATCGATTCATTGATTTCTTGCTGTTTTTGCTATCGATGCTTTCAGTTTTTTGCTTTAATTTTTTTGTTTTGAAGCTTTTTACACAAAGAAAAATATTTTGTTAATATAATTAATTTTATGCAGATAATAGTGGAACGGAAAATATCGCTAGAAGAGGAAATGCATGAATTGGCGAAATGTTGGAAAGAATTCGAGGGAAGACGACTTTTTACCCATTTAGTTGTTCTGCTACAATTTTTAACTTTCAGCTCAATAAATTGAATTGTCTGAATAAGTGTTTGCCACAGGGACCGTAAATAATCGTTATTTACCATAACTTAAGTCAAACAAATCACAATAAAGGTAAACACGACATGCGAGTTTGAGTATATAGATGAGTTTCTTTTGACGATAAGCGTAGACATATGACATGATTTTTAATTTTGTGATTTTTATTTTAAAAATCAAAAATAATCGTTATTTTAGATTTCTATTCTTTTCGATCAAAAGTAATTGCTATTTTGGATTTCAATTTGTATTTTTTATTTTCGATCAAAAATAATCGTTATTTTGGGTTTAAACTTTTTTCGATCAAAAGTAATCGTTACATTGAATTTAAATTTTTTTCGATCAAGAATAATCGTTATATTGGATTTATATTTTTTTGATCAAAAATATTCGTTATTTTGGATTTTTATTTTTTTCGATAAAAAATAATCGTTATTCTTCGACGCAAACTTGACTTCATGCAATATCTGACTTTACCCTGACTGGACACTAATTGATTAACACAATCAACATTGCTTTGAGTTGAATTTTTCTCAGTGTATTTGGTCAATGTTTATTTAAGAACAGCGAAAGATAAAATAACATTGCTTTAAGTGATATAATTTTTTTTTTCGATGCCATTTGATTTTTATTTGAAGAAAATTGATTGCCTCTGTCGTTGAAATAAAAAAAACATAGTAAAAATAATTCTATGTTGCTTTATTTTTTAGTGCCTTTTCTCTCTCTCTAACTTCGCTTGTATCCTTTTTTTTTTTTGTCTGGTTTTATTTAATTGAAAGTCACGAACTTTTTGGTTACGATTTTAAATGCATTCGGATCGCTTTTGTCTGACATTTTGATGGATGTGAAAATTTTGTGAAGGCCAAGATATACATATAGAGGAAACTCAACATCAAACGTGTATGTGTGTGTGTGTGTGTGTGTTTTTGCATGTAAAGTTGGGGTGCTTTGTTTGAGTGCATAGTGTATTATTCATGTGGATAGCAAAATGAACAAGCAGCATGTCAATTAGATTTCTCTCCTTGCATTACAGTTTATTGTTGCATAATTTTGGGGAGTTTCAATAAACTTAAGATGATAATTAAAAAATTTAAATGAACATATAGCATTTGCAGATATTTAATTTTGAATTTTATAATTTCACAAGCTCACAAATAAGGCTTAAAATAATTTTTTATTCAGTGATTTTTGCAGTTATTCTTTGGTATTTCGATTCGACTGATTTCAAAAACTTAAAAATACAAAACATAAAATTTTTGGACAAAAGTATCTAAAGAATTTTTTATGGGATTAATTAACTGTGATCTTGCTTTTGAACGTGAAACTAATTTGAAAAACTAAAAAGGTCAACTATGATTTTTTAAACAAAAAACCTATATTTTTTATTGAAGATTTGTATCTTATGGCAAAAATTTGTTATATTTTGTTAATGATGCATTTGCGTTATTGACAAAAACATTGTTATTGATAAAAATTTCACCGTTTATTTATTAAAAAATAGAGTGCTGCAATTTAGTGTCAGCTTTCTGCGCATCCGAAAACCTACGCAAAACGTAAATTAAAAAAAAATAAAATTTTTACAATTACTAACTATTCGATTTTGTAAATACGCCACTCAACCTTATCGTAATTCAGTACAAAATTGTAACGACTTTTGTAAATTTAAATTTTTTTTTCCAATAGTTGGCAACAATAGCTGCTGTCTTTTCCTTTCGACAAGATGTCGTTGTCATTCTTATAATTTTTTGCTTTCCTTTTTTTCTGCACCTTGTGCTGTATGGCCCGCTCGTAGCAGTGTCTGTTTTGCCTGCCAACAAACATCAAGTTTAATGAAATTCAATCTGCATTTGCCAATCTTGCACACCCATCTAAAAGATTGTGCACTGAATCCATGTCTTTTATTATTTACTTTTTCCTACCGCCACCCACCAATGGCTCCAATTGGCCTTGGAAGTTTGGTAAAAGTTGGCCATCACTGTAGTCAATTTGTTGGCATAGTCACTGCGGCAGAGCGCTCTGCAACCTGATTCACTGAATGAAATTGAAAGCAAAATTAGTATACAAACTGCCCTTCAAATGGCAGCAGCAGAAGCAGTAACAGAAAAAATAGAATTTTTTAACTAAAGTTTAAAGTAAAATGTTACCATGGTATTCCCAACTATGTCGAGAAAACTATTTAGTTTATTTTTTTATTTTTAGAAAATATTACTGTATGTGTAATTAGGTATATCGTATCAGAATCAGTATAAAATGTCCTTTCGATTTCTATTTTCTTTCTTCAAGTAGCAAATAGAATACGCTGCTACGCTATGAAATTGAATTAAATTTATAATGGGTGTTTCAACTTCAGTTGTTGAACTTTTTTTTCTTCAAAAATAAATAGAAACTAAAATTTCCAACAGTTACAAAATTAAATCACCCTGTTTATAGAACTTTTATTAATTAGTAAAACTCCCACATTGTACCTAAATAATATTGCTGATTGCTTTGGCGTCAACAATTTTGCCTCTCTCTCTCTCTCTCCCTCGCCCATACCACTCCCACTGCCAAGTATATCTCGGCAGCAATAACACCACTGTCATAACTGTGAGATTAAATCTTTCTCGCAGGTTATAATAAAAAGCAATGTTTCTGCTGTTGCCATTATGTCTGGGATAAAATTGTGGTGGCGACTAAAATCATAGTACGCGCACACATATGGATGAAGCTTTGCTCGTATGCTCTGTTGAAATGAATTAAGAACAAGGGAGAGCATCATCAAAATCGATATTTTCTGTGAAATAGCGGAAGCGTAGACAACCTGATAGCTACCGTATATGTGTGCAGGTGCCAAGCTTTCAATTCGCTTAAAAAGTGTGTGTGCGCACTTTGTGCAGAAAGTAGTAGGATTTCTATCTCAATTTCAAATTGTAGCTCATAAATATGCAAATAACATTTGAAAGACCACGCGTACGCGTATATACTACATACGTATGTATGTAGCTAGTGAGGTGGTGAGGTGGTAGTGGCAGTAGAGTGCCAAGCATATGGAAAATTTCGAATGTTGATTCAGCTGTTTTTCATCTTTAAGAGAACATGCTTTCGAATTGGAATTCTGTAGTTAAGCAATAGAAAGTGGGGCTTAAATTTATCAATAATTACAGTGATATAAAATTTTTTCATTGCCTGATTTTATGGACTATTTAACATTTTTAATTTGACATTAGGATTACCGAAAAAAGGCTTGAAAATGTTTATTTACTTTGAATCATGAGAACTGTTTATTATCTTAAAATGAAGCAAATATATTCTCAGTATCTTGCCACATATTTACAAATGGCAGTAAATTACAGTCATTTAAAAATAACATTGTGGTTCAGTTTAATTTCCCCAGGACAATATCTCGAAAACGAAACAAGATAGTGATAAATGGTTTAGAAAAACGTTAAAAGGCTTCTGAGGGGCCACATAACAAAGTCATTGCTTTTGACCTTGAAACTAATTTTCAAGGTTCAACTATAATTTTAATGTGGAAAGCTCTATTTTTTATTGCAGATTTCGATTCTATGATACATTCCTCTAGAATTTATAGTTTTTGCGTCAGTCATGAAAACAGTTTTGCTTAAAATTTTTAACTTTAATCAACTTTTCATCTAAACAATAAGTTTTAAGTTAAGATTGCACTGAATAAAAAGTTTTCAACACACATACATATATTAAAATATTCAGAAAAATCATTTTTTTCATTTTAATGTGACCGAAAATATAAAAATTAAATGCATGACGTCATGGAAAAAAAAAATTGTTAAAATAAAAAATTAAATGCAAGACGTCATAGAAAAAAAAAGTTGTTACATTAAAAAAAAATAAATAAAAATATTTTCCTGAACACTTGGATCGGCTTTAAAACATTTTTACTGAAAATTGTTAGTTTACTAGAAGAAACTATTAAGGGGACATGACACCTTCAAATTTCCAAGAAATCTAAAAATTTTATATGACTGTTTCTTGTTTAAAAAATATTGAAAAATACGTTTTTAATAATATAAACCTCAAATTCAGCTTAAGAAATATATAGCGAGGATTTTAGGAAAATCATGTCAAAGTTTTATTACGTGAGAAGCTAGAGTTAAAAAACTTTAAACGCGTTTTTCTCGAAACCATGTTTGAGTTGGCGGCCATGATAAAAAAAACTACTGGACTGATCTCTCTGAAATTTCAATATGCTGCTGTGCACATATAAATGCAGAGAATGAACTACGGCAGAAAGATTGGCATTAAAGTTTTTGATTTTAGGCACGATTTTGGCCCGAAAAATTGGCAATTTTCGAAACAATTGCGCCATTTTGTTATTTTTGGACCAACATTTTTGCATGTAGTTCATTCCCTGGCGGGTGTGATGATGATTAAAACTTCTTAATTTTTTTTTCAGATGTTCCAGTGAGCTGCAATCATACCCGCTTTGATTTTTTTTTGGTGTTTTTTTCAAAAAATTCTAGTGGTCATAAATTTCATAAACAGATTAAAAAAAAATTTTTTTTTAATATTTTTTTTATTTGAAAATATGTGTATAAAGTTTCAAAATGATATTTTGATTTTTATAAAAATTATACGCATTTTAAAACACCTAAGAAAAATTTTTTGAAGATGTCATGTCCCATTAAAGTTGAAATTTTTAGCAGAACTGTGCTTATAATTATTGCAAAAACTAAAAATCCTGGAGAAAAATTTTTCAATAATATTAAGATATGATAGAGCAGATAAAGAGGCTGCTCTTTTGTAATAGTTTTGAGTCTTTTAAGTAAAAATCTACTAGCAAAGGTTCCATGTAATTCCAGGATTGATAGTTTTGTAAAATATCTTTTAATCTGTAAGTTTTTAATATTGCTAATGAAAATGATACAATTCTTATATATATTTTTATTGCTTTGTTAAAGGCTGGCATTAAAATTTCTATAGCGTTTCATAATTATTAAAATTTAATTCTTTTTTTTTTGCCAAGAAATGAAAGATTTTTGTTGATGCCTGTGCTACTGTGCTTTTTTATGAATTCGTCTAATTTTTCCTGTCATTTATATGTTGAATAATTTGTTTCCCTTAGCAATAATAATTTTAAATTTAATTTTTTTATTATTTTTTTCATAAAGTTCACATAGTTATACATAGTTCAAGATGAAATATCACATAATTTACTGAAAAATCTCGATGTCGAAATATCTTGATGTAATGTTAAATATATGAACGGATTTCGATTAACATTCAAAAAGCGAATTGTTAACCCATTTTATACCACTACCCGATTCCGCGAGCCGATTTTGATGTTCTTTGCAGGAATAAGTTCTATTGAACACCTAACTGCAAAAAAAAATTTCAACCCCCCCCCCCCCCCCCCCCACTCCCCCTCAAAAATTACTAACTGCACGTTTTTTCGTACAGTGGTCGTCGATGCACATTCTATGTTTTCTAAGGAAAGTTGCTATTTGAAGAGGGAAATTGAAGATAAAAATAATTCAACTATAATCGGTTGTATCTTCATTGGTTGTTCATTTAAGGTTTTATAAAAGGTTAACAAAGAAAAACTCTTAGCGTGGATAAGAAAGTTACACTAACAACATATGCAAATCATAGTTTTATGGCATATCTTACAACGCAAATGCTTTCCGAGTGAATGGCGCTCAACTGAGTGTCTGCTAGTAATCTTGGGGACTGGGTCATCATTGTTGCCAACCATACATAAACATATATTCGCTGTCGCTATCATCTTCGTCACTAAGAAGTGGGTCACCTACTGTAAGTAACGCACACTCGTCGCGGCTACCTAGAAATCTTTCTGTGGCATTAATATGTTTTTTTGTGTTCGACGATGACACAATGGATTTTCCATGCGTTCACAAATGAGCTGTCCAAATCTGATGGAAATAGAGACCATCACTACTTCTTCCCACGAATAGCTACCCCATAATTGGAAAAAAAAACGTAATCGAAGAGGTTAACACTCCATGTGGTGATTGTATTGAGCGATTAACAATATCTACGTATGTCTACGTCAAGTTTCATCTTCTGCTTCTTATTGTATCGCCTGGCCTTGGCCAATGGCTCAATGCATTGATGATTTGTTGCTATGGTGACCTCCTGCTTATCGCACTAGCACGCAATGGGGATATCATTCGTTTTGTCGAATGTATAATAGATTGCGCTTCAGAGAAGTACCGGCAAACTTGACGGAAATTGACGGAAACCGTCACAGTAGCAAAGAAGTTCTTCTCCGACAACGGGTACATCAAATAGTATGGTGTAGAAAAAATGTTGAAGCTAGCATCATGACAAATTGGATAATCGACAACAGACAAAAGACGCAAGACCGTGCGAGCTCCTAGGCCAACACCTTTGGAGAATACACCGGCACCACTATATGGAATGAGCTCATCGTATTATTTTATGGTTCATTGAGCAAACGATTTAATAAAATTTAAATTTAACAACTGTTCCCACACCAAAATCGCGTGAAAATTAAAAAATAAATAAAAACATAGAATGTGCGTCGGTGACCACTGTAGGACTTTTCGTACACCATTTTTGACCCCACCTGGCGGCATCAGGCAACACCGCAAAAAGACAGGTGATATATGCTACACGTATTTCTGTCTATCCTCTACTGGACCCAAATGTATTTTAAGAGAAATTTAATTATTTTCTATTTTTAAAATATTTTTCAAAAAAGTTCTGCCAGTTAGGGTTTTTTGGCACTCGCCCCAAAAATAGGAGGGGGAGGGTGTGGTGATATTGCAAAATTTTATTTTATACACAAAAGAACAACCCTTTTATTTGTGCCTATGAACATCTGAATGCACGTTATTAAATATTTTTAATTAATTTTCAAAGTTGTTGTACGAAAAATCGTACGATGGTATAAAATGGGTTAACGAAAATCTTATATAGATTATGTAAAGGCTTAATATTTAAAGATCAAGATTTGCATCTTAAAATTTTGTGGGGAAATAATAAAAATTATGTAAGCTTTGTAATCAATTAAAATGCAAGCTTTTTGATAGTTACATACAAAAAAACAACCTGGAATATCATGATAATTTTAATTGGACTTTGAGACCAAGAGTCTAAGGAATAAAACTAAACAAATTTAATCAAAATTGGGCTCGGAGATTTTAAAGTTATTAGCGAACATCGAAATTTTATTATTAGCTTTTATTTTATTTATATAGGTGACTTGATTAAAGCTGGCATTAAGAAAAGTTACAAGATATGCATTAAACTTGAATTTAAAATCCAAAACCAAAAACTTGCAACCTTCCGTCGATTTCATGCAACTAAAGCAGCACATAAATTATTTACTGCTTTAGCAAAAGCCATAACTAATTTGAAATTACTTCCCATAGGATGGACAAGTAACTTTTACTTCTTTCGCAAAATAATTAAATGTCACTCATACGTCACGTTACACATAATTATATCAATAGAATTTACAGTCATTTTTAAAGTTATTGATTTAAAAAACGCTTTAACATGTAATTTAAATTAATTTAATTTAAAGAAAAAAATGCATCACATTTTTAGATTTTTGTTATTACTTTTCATATGATATGTGTTTTTTAGAAGCGTGTTTTTGTGAAACATATGATAATCAATTTGTTTCACATGTTTTTACTATATACAACAAAAATATAAAAAAATATAATTGCGAAAGTTCTGGCCATAACAAAGCGAGCTCTGACATATTTATTTAAATGAAGGTTTGAAAAAAAACCGAGTTGAATTTATAGCAAAACGAATTACGTGAAAAATTGTGAGCGCAAAAAAATAAAAATAATTTTTATTACTTGCTGGTATCTAGCCATACCCGTGATAGTACTTATTCTTACATTTGACATTAGTTTATTTACCTGTGTGTGCACACATTAAAAAATTCCCGAATGAAAACAGTAAAGGAAGGCACATCCAGACTTTAGGTAAATTTTCAACAGCGTTGTTAAGTTTACCTAAAATATTCAATACACGTAGTGCTGTTAAAACGTGCGCGAGACCCACACTACTATTTTACAGTTTACACCTACTATTGCAGAGTTGTACCCATTTACTGACATATTTTATGTTCTTTCGTGTTTTTTTTTTTTTTACATTGCATTCACAGTCATTCGTCCGATATGCGCGTCGGCCGCGTGACAAATGCACACAAGAGAGCGCGCTTGAAAGAATAAAATTCAAAAAATAAATTTGAAAAACATAAAAATCCAGTCGACTGTAAACATGTTAATGTAGTCTAGTGACGCAGATCAGGATCAAGATAAAATTGTGCTTCAAGTGGCAGTAACACGGGTAGGTGAGTAGGCAAAGTGCGAGTGTTGTATATGCGATACAACGCAGGCTCGCTGACAAAGCCATTTCTTCTTAAATATTTTATTGCGTTTCACCCGAACACTTCACTTTTGGCGTAGGAAAAAGAAAAAACCACGACCAGCATTCACTTCAGCCAATGCTGCAATGTGATCCAAGCAGCCAAAAATATCAACACTGAAAAAAAAAACAGTTACTATAAAACTTATTTTTTTCGACTTTTATCATTCATACTTTATATCTAATCTCTATTTTTTATCTTATATCATTTACCTTAACATTTATCCTTCATCTTTCACCTTTTTTCTTCTATCTTTAATCGTCTATCTCTTAACTCTAAAATTTTGTCATTTAAAATTGTTTCTCGCAACTTCTTCAGATTGCGCAAAATTTTTTTCCAGTGCAACCAAAGTGTTACTGCTTACCTTTGCCATTTCTGCCACTGCCACTGCTACTCACAAACGAAATCCACAAAAACCACGCGCACGCCATTAGCATAACATGTACAACAACAAAACACAACAACAACTGAAAGCAGCATGTAAATCAGTAGCATCAACAGCAGTAGCACCTTGACACCATCTTTAGATTTTATCAACAACATCAGTTGTGTACCACTGAATGGTATGATGCTGCTGCTGCCCTAGTCCTAGCAGCAGCTTAACGTTGAGATCAAGCGAAAGTGTTTTATTTGCCGTGAGAAGAAATGAAGTCCTTTTTAAGAGCTTCAAACGAAATCGTACTCATCCTGTTGTTTTCAGTTCAGTTGCCCCGCTGAGTCCTTTTTTTTGTTCATACGATTTTGTTTTACTGTTCTATTTTCTTTTTTTTTGCTTTTGCTGTTATTGGTGCTTTTGCAATTGTTGCAAGTATGTATGTAGAAGCAAAAGGTTAAAAAAAACGTAGCATGCTTTCGTGGGCAACACTGCAAAGTAGTAAATCCAATCGACTTTTGTGAGGATTACAATTTCATGAGCTCTGAATATACACAAACATATAAACTCACTTACCCATATACGTGCATTGCAGTGATACACCTATGTTCACCTATAAACTTTCTTGCAGCCCATGTGCCACATGTGTGTGTGTGTGTATTTGAGTGTGCAAAGATAAAAGTCAGCAGAATCTTTTACATTTTAAACAGAATTCAGTACAAAATGTGAAGTTTTTAGTATTTTCTGGTTATGCTGTGGCAGCTGCAATTACATGAGTATATGTGGGACACATATGACATATAAACAATTGCAGTAGATTTAAAAATTATTGCGATTAATCATGAATCACAACATATGTCGACAAAACAGCTTGTCTATTTCATATTTTTTGTTTTTCAAGAAATATATAGGAAAAAATATTTGCTGCTTTAGTAAAAGGTTGAACGCTTACAACCACAAAAACACTTTGGCTTTTTAGGCATTTATTTGAAAGTAAAATTTTAGTTGAAGAATCCTTTTGAATAATTTAGCGCACATTTGTTGAAATGTTTTACATCCATTGCAAATAATGTATCTAAGATGAATAGGGCAGCATTGAGCACTGAAAAAATATTACAAAAACTTAGTTTTAAATTCCCTTTATTAAATTCAACTTAAGTTAATTTTCGAAAGAGTTATTCTTCCTTCTGCAAATTCATGAAATGTTCAAGTGACATGCTGCAGTACTGTGCATTTTGCTTTGACTTAAATAAATTGAGATGATCACAAAATCGGATTTTTTGCCAACTGTATTATTTACAATTATTGCACAAGTGGCACATAATGGTTGCAAGGACATTTGCACAAATTCACAATAACACACAAAGCCGGCATGCCAGGCATCCAGGGATACACAAAAATCACAAGAACAAAAGCAGTAGAAGAATTTAGATTAAGAGTTTATTAAGTTTCGCGATATGAGTATATAAAGAAAATGGCGAAAAAAAAAATATCTTTGTGCAAAATTAATTTTTCTATCTCTAAATAAGGAAATTCATAACACATATATTCATTTCTAAAACTATAATACAGAATTCACCATAAAAGATTTGCTATAGATTTCAACTCCAATCTTCAATCTCTAGAAAACTTCGCTGGTCTTATTGCCATATGTGCATATTTTAATGATTGAACAATGTGAAAACCCATCCACAAAATGACATTATCAAAGGTTTTATCCCTACTATGTCGGCGATATTCGCCAGTTAGTTGGCTGCAAATAGTAAATAAAATTTCAAGGTTTAATTTAATTAATTGTGTAAGGCTGCGTTAGAAAAAAAAACATTCCGATGCCTAATTCGAGCAATAATACATAATTTTAACTTTTAAGATTCAACCTTTGGCAGATTTTTCTAATTTTTGTTAAGATCTATAATATGTGAATAATTTAAAAAACTCTACTGAAGATTGTCCATTCATCGAAATTTAAAATATTTTCGGAACTGGAGCTCATATGGAAACACATGCAAGAATAAATTCTTTCTTCTTCGTTTCATTCTAAGGTACATTCTAAGGATATGAAGGCAACTATCTGCCCTAAATCTAGCAATAAAGAGAAAAGTGGCAGTAAATTCACCTGGAAGTACATTTGCATTGCCACCATGGGAATTTCCTATCACTCTCACAAATAGGCTCAACTTGGAATCTGCATTCCGTTTCATCCAGGCTATCACCAGCGTTTCCAGAATAATTGCCCTTATGTAGAACATATTGTTGATCTGCACCGTCAATAGAGAATTTGTCGTATTTGGCATAGCGCTGCTCATCTTCATAGCCAACTATCTTAACCCATAGTTCATTTTTTGTAGTATTGGTAAGTTCGTGTAATTTCTTCAATCCTAGGAAATACTCTCCGTTAATGTAGCATCCACCATCTGGATCCTTAACGCAATCGACGTCAAAACTTCCCGTTTCTGATTTTGAAGTTGCAATTTTGAAAATTCCTTCGACATTTTCCCAAGGTCGTATGGCCTCAGCACAAGACATGGGAAGGAGGTCTGGAGGCTATTGTTAAAATTACGATGCATTTTATTCACATGAAAAGAAAATTTTTATTATTTAAAATGATGATATATAAGAGATATCATTGACGAAATTGATGTTGTTTTTGAATGAATTAAATAATGAATTTATTGAGGGGAAACAAAAACTTACAAGTCAAAAAGAAATCTTCTCAATAAACTGTTTATGAAAATATTTTTTACTTTACTTTACTGAATATAAGAACATTTCTTAATGTTTCAGATCAATTTATATTGAATGTAGCATAGGATATTAATATATTGTCCTGGAACAGTATATATCTTACCCAAGCTTGTCCTTCCTCGGCAACAACAAATTCAGTAGCTACTAGAAAAATAATCAACGAATATAAAAAATACATTTTGAACTTTAAGTATCTTCTGGAACTGCACACTTTTAAGAATAAACTTATGAGCCGTATATTCGATTTAGTGTTTATATACCCGATAATGAATGAAATCGCATACAGTTTCCAAATCAATTTGTCATGATGATAACAATAATTACGAAATTTGTTACGATAGTTACGGCAGTAACATTTATTTGATTTATTTATTTTGTAGTTACACTGAGCACTTTTTTGACTTTCACTTGAGTAATTTAAAACTTTGATGTTGGTACGCTTAAATTTCGTATGCCGTATTGAGATCTGAAATCAAGCTGCATCTACCGACTTAGAACAGTGCATTTTCAAAAGTATTTCTTTTCAATGTGATATGAGAACTATAATTGGAGTTCAAATTCTGATAAACAGTACTTATTAAGACAAGCAATAAGTTTTTCGACATTTTCAACCTCATTCAATTATTCTCGAGTTTTTCAGCCTCTCTCAACTGTCTCGAAGTCTTATCAACCTCCACCATTTATTTTTTATTGACTTTTCGAACATTTTTCGGCTTTTTCAACCCTTTTCAACATTTTCCATACTTTTTTAACCTCTTTCGACGATATTCAACAGATTCCATATATTTTGTTTATTTTTCGGCCATTTTCCAACAGCTTTCAGCTTCTTCGATTTTTTCAACCTCTTTATAATTTTTTAAATATTTTCCATATGTTTTCAACATTTTGCATATATTTCCGATTTATTTTTTTCAACCTCAAAATGAAATATCAAACTATGGTCGGTCTTCTACTACTGCCGAAGCTGCTTCCTCAAGTTATTCATCACAAATTAATTGGAATTGTTTTCCAAATAACACTAAAAGTGCTGTTGAAAAATAGTCTGCTAGAATTGAGATAGTTTTACTTGGGAAAATCAGTATCAAATGGAAAAAGTTTAATAGATGAAATAGATATAGAATAGAAAGTTCCTCACGAATAGCTATAAGCCGTAATAAATTTTTACGCTCTTTTTGGAATCAAAAATAAATTTTTGTTGATTACAATATTTCAATTAAAATTGCAATTTTTTAACTACATTTATTTGATTTAATTAAGTAAAGGCGCATTAGCTTCAATCTTCATTAAAGTTCTAAAAAGGATAACAAAATTCTGTTGCTCCAGAGAAGCTAATAGACAAATCCGCTTTTCAGCAATTCGTTTTGAAAAACTTTAAAGATAAGCATTACATCCTGGCACTCGTATGTTAGAGAAAACTTCGGCACTAAGGATATGAAAAGTGTCATATTCGTTAACTTTAGCTGTAAGTTTGCATATGATATTTGCTGTTGTTGTTAGTATTTGTAAAACAGCATTCAAAATAAGCAAAATTTACCACAGTTCAAAACTGCGTTATAACTGTCGGCAAAAAAGGAAATCTAATGAGTATCATCTGGGTTTTGAAAACTTTCTCGAGTACTTTAAAAAGAGAAATGGAGATGCATTAAGCTGCAGAACACAAACTGTGCTTAGCACTGATTTAACTTAACCCATTTTAAGCTAAACTTCTTTGGGAGAAATATATTTTTATTATTTTGTATGGAATAGAAGCTGTTGCAAGGACTAAAGGTGGGGACTATACCATATATTGATTTTTTTTTTTTAATTAAAATTATTTTTCTAAAAATGCCAACACTCAAAACAAAATTTATGTTCATTAATCGCTTATGCCAGCATGGGTTAAGTTTCTGATGCTGTAGCATTTTCGTCACATTGAATTTCCTATATTTTCTTATTTTGGAACAAACTTCAGTACTGGCGAACAAAATATATCTCTATTTACTTGGCCCCTATGTACTCCCAATGCCATGTTACTGTTGCTCTTGCATTAATGCAGCAACTTTAATGTCTGTAAAACTAAGGAAACTGAAAATTCAATGAGATAACACACAAAAAAAAATATAAAGCAGCAAAGTTAAATTCCTTCAACGCAAGATAACCTTAGAGGCTTCCCGAATAAGTGCATTACTTTTTGGGGTGTCTTCCTCTTAAAAGTTGTTATCCTTAATGCTGTCGAAGCGTTGCTTCAGAAAGACAAACAGTCCGATGAGATTAAAAGAATGCAGAAGCATAAAATGGACAGCAGGATGCTTTCAATGCTTGGTCGCTTCAGTTGTCGGTTCGCTTGTCTGAGTGACTGAGTGACTTTTGTCGTATTCTGCATATAAAAGTAAAACTTTTTGCATTTTCCTAGGATTTCCTTGATTCTGTTAAGAAATTATTTTTGTAAAGTTTTTTGTGTTTTTTTTTATTGCAGTACTTATTTTAGTCTCCCTTTTTCTCAGAGATTGTATAGTTGCGTATTGAAACATTTTGAATTTGTGCTCTCTTTCTCTTACATTTCCTTTCAGGCAATTTGTTGCTTTTATTTTCTTTCAATTGTTTTATTTTAAATGCTGAATTTCTTGTGAGTTCTTTTCCGTTTATATGGCACATCTTTAGCTAGAAAGCTTAAAATAAGTGAGAATTTAGTTTGTACAGTAAGCTTAAATAAGAACGTCTTATCCATCACCACTTGCATCCAAACAAAGATAAATGTGCCTTGAGTTTATTATCTTAGAAAATTAAGTAAAATATATGCAATCAACTCTTTAAAATAACAGCGGTTGCAGTAGAAGAATTAGAAAATTTCAGTTAAATTTGCCCGTTTGTCCCATTATTTTCACGATTACAACATTAATATTTTACCTGTGCTTCCAGCACGTATCCGTCATACAATACATTTCCCGTAAAAGCTCATTTCCTAGCAATTGTCTCATAAAGTTACATTACATTTTCCTGATCCTGCTGCAACTGTAACGTTGCTTAGCACAATTCAATTCAAGTCGACGGCTGCATTCAATGCAATGTGATTCCCATGATAACGCATTTAGTTTCAGTCGTCAGTTTCCAAAGACTACTGGGATTACAATGTTTTTGCACTCATATAATTATATCCGAATTGTTTGTAGGTGCAAAAACAGAAACGGAGAACGTCAAATAGCATAAAGAACACGCTTAACAGAAAAGGTGAATAAGAAGTAGTAAATGCAGCATCTTGTACAGCTGCGAATGTAAGGAAATTTATGGCGCTTAAGACGTAAGCTGTCTATACTCAAGTTGACATCAGACTGTCTGTTGAAAATTACAGTGCTGCTTCATGACGTTGATGGTTATTAAAATGCCAGCAGTAGTGATAGTGTATTCAGGTGAAGTTTTTGCAGATTTTTTGAGAGAGCTTGTGTATAATATATATATATTTGGAACATTCTTTCAATTATCAACCATTGCCTTCCAGCTTTAATTACTTTCTACTTAGCACTTATCACTTGTCACATGTAAATAATTTACGTATTTCTTACTACTTATCACTAATCAAATGCTTTTTACATTTTGTTAGGTTTTTCTTATCACTTACAACTTTTCAGTTACAACTTATCATATAAAAATATTATATTATGTCCCATTTTTCAACGTATCACTTTCTAAATTTCACTTTCAATTTACCAATACCAAAATATTAATCATCACTTGTAGAAATTGCTACTTAAATTTTGCTCCTATTCACTTATCACTTGAAATTTTTTACTTAGCTCTTATAACAACTTATCAGTTTTCATTTTTCCATTGACAAGCTTATCAGTTACAATAATTGCTACATTTGTATTTTTATTTTAATTTTAACTCTTTTCACTTATCACTTTTAAAATATTACAGTGTATATATTGATTATTCTTTCAATTATCAACCATACCTTTTATTTCTTTCAACTAAACACTTATCACTTGTCACATGCTATTTATTTATATATCTGTTACTACTTTTCACTAATCAAATGCTTTTCATATTCTGTTAGGTTCTTTTCATCATTTACAACTTTTCAGTTACAACTTATCATATAAAAATTTTTACTTGAAAAAATTTTTCAACTTATCACTTCCTAAATTACACTTTCAATTTATCAATACAAAAATATTACTCACTTACGACTTTTCAGTTCCAACTTATCATATAAAAATTTTTACTTGAAAAATTTTTCAATTTTTCACTTTCTAAATTTCACTTTCAATTCATCAATACCAAAATATTACTTATCACACTTAGATATCGCTACTTAACTTTTGATCCTATTCACTTAGCACTTGAAATTTTTTACTTATCTTTTGTAATTCATCAGTTCTGATTTTTCCATTCAGAAGTTGTTTATTACTTACATTAATAGCTATGTGTTTATATTTTAAATTAACCTATATTCACTTATCACTTTGAAAATATCACTTATCACATATCAATGAAAGTACGGGAAACAAACTTCAGTTTTACTTATCACTTGCTACTTTTCAGTAGCAACTTATTACTTAAAAGTTTTTACTTTAAAAGTGGTAAGTGATATGATATATCCACTTTCAATCTATCACTATCAAAATATTTCCATCACATACAACAATCACTTAGCAAATGCAACTTGTCGTCTTTTGCTTATCGCTTAAATTTTATTACATCTCATTTTACTAGTGATAAGTGCATCAATTATATTAATTAATCTTTATTTTTATTTTTCAACTTATCACTTTTTTCCAATCACTTATCACTTATCAATGACAATGTCATAGCGCATATAAAAGTTTTAGTTATCACTACCAAATACAATTGCAACTTTTCACTCAAAAGTTTTTAGTTTTAAGATTGTAACTGTTTTTAAACACCCACTTATAACTTATCACTTTCAAAGTTCCATCTCTCACCTCCATCATTTAAAATATTTCTTTTTTTTTCTTTAATGAAAATAAAATGTTCCTCTTTATTTAATGCTTTTGGTCACTCTAACTAAACAAGATGTTAATCTCTGTGAAGCTCTCATTCGATAGCTGGCAACTATTTGGAGTACTCCTGCTGTATGGCTCATATTTCAACAACTGCGCTCTACTTTGTTACTTTGTTTTCATTTAATGCCAGTGGTACTATGTTATGCAAATAAAGCCTTTTGTTCTTTGCTGCAAATGATGATTACTATAATTATACTGATGATGATGTTGGTGTCTTTTCGAAAATTACTTTCCAAATGCTAACGTAGCTGCTGTCATGTCATCTTAACTACGTCTTCTGTTGTTGCTGTTGCTGTTGCTGCTGAATGTGCACTCGACTTTACCCCACAATTTCTAATTACATTTCTCAAATAAATGTTTTTGTTTTCGTAGTCTTCGTTATTTTTGTTTTCATTTTCGAAATTGAAAATGAAATTGTTAAAATACAAAGTTTTGCTTCTATTGTTTCACAACAGGTGTCAACTTAGGGTTAGGGTAATTTATTTAATTCCAGCAACGTTTCGTTTTCTACACTTTTTCCCCCTCCCTCCATATTTATCTTTCTTTGTGCAAATGTGTGTACTTGGTTTTTTGAAATGTTAAATGAAATCATCTCTTCTTTCCCTGCTGACGCATAAGTTTTTGATGGAATTTTAATTTTTGCATTTCAATTTAGACATTGAATGATTGAGTTTTGTAACCTACTTGCAAACAAAAGGCTTAATTAAGTTTAGTTATTTACAGTGAAATTTGAGATTTTGTTAGTACTTTCGCAGTATGTAGAGCCTTTATATTTAAAATTTAAAGTGCACATTCAGTTGAAAAATTTGTTATATTTAAGTACAATTTGTAATGTGCTTTAAAATAAAATTCCTGTAAATTTAAAATTGTAAAATACCAAACATTAATTGCTGATTACTTTGTTGTGCTAAAGCAGCCATTGTTAGAACTGACTTTATTTTAAGCAATATTTAATTAAAAAAATTTAGGCAATGCGTGGGCATTCGTAAAAAATATCGAAGTTTATTAAAAAATAAATCTTTGGAATATCAAATACACATAAAATTTATTAATGTTACTCATACAACATGTAAAACGTAACAATGATACTAACTTAAATGTATTGAGTGAATCTCAAGGGAGGTCAGTCAACCTTAAATATAAGATTTAGTAAAGATAATATATCTGACTCTAAGCATTCGTGATATTCATCAATTTCTATGTGAATGTGGTTTTTTATCGTTTCGATTTCGATGAGGTATCCGAAGTCGTTCTCTTTTTAAGCCAAGTAGTGCCCAGTTTTTCTTACTGGGTGACAGTTGCTTGTCATTAATAAGCATACTGATATAAATGATAAATGATAGAATTTCATTATTTTTTATCTATCTATTTATGCTTTCTTCGACTTTAACATAACGAAAACGTCAATGTAGGACTTAAAAAGGACGATACAAAGAAAATCATGAATGTGGGACTTAGGACTTTGTGGCTTCGTTCTTCTCATTGGCGGAAACTTTCCATGAAAACATAAAATTAAAACGGTTAATAATAATAAGATAATGTTGACTATCTAATCGATTACTTCATCACTGGTAATTTGCGGCGCTCATCGCTAGTCTGTTGTGTTTGATCTGTTAACCGCAAATTTATGCATTCAATGCACACAATTACATAAAACATTTAATATTTTGATATTAAATGCAATTTGCTGATAGAAGTAAATAAATAAATACAATTCTCAAATGAATAATTTATTTAATGATAATTGCAAATATATATTAAAAAAAAGCAAAATTATTGAAAAAATTTTAAACGGAAGTAAAATATTTAAATTTTCAACAGCTTTGCAGTAAAATCCTTTATGCATAGCATTTCCAATTATCAATGTGCTCACAAATAATTAGTTAATCAATGTTGATAACTGATATCTTTTTTCATAAATTGACTTTTATTATTCAAACACAGTTTTATAAAACTTAATTTAAAGCGAATTCCAACTCTTATTGATTTATTTGCATATAAGATTACTATTAAAATATATTGTGGAGCATAAGGTATACATTGTTTCATAATATTTATATAAAAAAAAAATTACAAGTACGGATTCACTTTATTAGTTGCATAATTTTAATCCAGCTTTTTGCGTGAAATTTCAGCCATTAAATTTAAGAGATAAAGAAAATTTAACGCAAAGCACTCAAATAATATAGAGCTGTCGAGAAAAGGAGGTTTCCTTGTGAAAGGCAAATAAAGGGCAAAAAAATGCATTGTTTTATAATGCGCTTGATTGGTGCCAGTGTTGTATTTCCGTTCTTTATAATTTCATACAGCGCACTGTTTGCTAATGCAGATTTCTTTCTGAAGCGTTAAACTGACAGCTGTTGCATTAAACTGTGATGGTTTTAGTTTTGTTTTCTTCATAAATTCTGTTTGCATTTTTAAAAGTTCAATAGCAATGAACTTTTATTTCTTTGATACTTTAATTCATTTTTACTTTTTACATTTTTAAATAATATTTAGAAATAAATTACTGAAGCAATAAAGAATTGACATATTGCAATGTAATGACACTGAAATCTTTAGCTACTGAAGTATTGAAGTACTCAAATATTGTAATACTTCTTTAATTGAAAACATCAGCTTCCAAAGTTCGCAGCAATAAACCAAAAAAGTGCAGCTTAAGGACCAAAATATTTTGCTTTTTATATGTATTGAAGTGCTAATTTATTGAACTACTGAAGTATTGAAGTACTACATTTCTTATTTGACTTCAAGCTTTAACTTCGACATAGTGAAACACTGAAGCAACAAAAGCAGCAAATATGCTGAAATACATTTGATTTGTAATAAATTGTAGTGTATATCTTAAACATCAATGTTCAAAAAAAAGTATTAATTTTTTCGACCCATAAATTTTAAATAAACAAAAAACGTTTCGTATAGCTGAAGTGCTTCAGTGCTGCAATATAAATGTTTTAAAACAATGCGTCAATGAATTGTTGAAATTTGAAGTACTGAAGAGATGACAATTTGTTTTATTGAAGTGTTTAAGTTTTGAGCAGTAAAAACAGATTGAAGTATTGAAGTATTAAACGCGTCATGTAAGTCGATACTGCAATATGAGAATACCAAATTATTAAGATAGTGAAATACTGAAGTGGTCAATTAAAAAGCGTAATTTTTGAAGTTCTGAAGTATTTTAAAACATTACGTCAATGGGCTGTTGAAAAATTGAAGTACTGAGGCGATGAGGCTTTGTTATATTGATGTGTTTAAGTTTTGACTAATAAAAAAAAACATATTGAAGTACTGAAGGACTAAACGCATCATGTAAGTCAATACTGAATTATGAGAATACTAAACTATTGAGATAGTAAAATACTTAAATAGTCAATTAAAACCAGTATTATTTGAAGTACTGAAGTATTTTAAAATATTGCGTCAATGAGCTGTTGAAAAGTTGAAGTACTGAGGCGATGAGGCTTTGTTATATTGATGTGTTTAACTTTTGGCTAATAAAAAAAAATATATTGAAGTACTGAAGTATTGAATTCTAAAAGTAAAACAGTGTGAATGCTTGAAAATTGTCATGTAAGTCGATACTGAAGTATGAGTATACCAAATTATTAAGAAAGTGAAATACTGAAATGTTGAATTAAAAAGATTAGTTTTTGAAGTATTGAAGTATTGAGCTGTTAAAAAATTGTAATTTGTATTAAATTACTGAAGTATTTAAACATTACAGAGTTTTAAGAATTGAATTACTGAACTATTGAAAGCTGGTAAGTAATAATGTACTAAAGCCTTGAAATTTTGAAGCGTCAAATTATTGAAGTATTAAATCTCTAATAGAAATATTGAAATTTTGAAGTGACTGTGAAATATTGAAATTTCAAGTTTTTGAGTTATTTAATTGAATTATTAAAAGATACACGCCCACAATTTTTTATATATTATTAACAAAACAAGTGTTTTGAAGTACATAATTGGTACTGCATTATGTATGAAAGAGTTCCATACTTCAATAAAAACATTTTATGTAATTA
The DNA here is from genome assembly GCA_949775025.1 of Tricholauxania praeusta. Taxonomy (NCBI): domain Eukaryota; kingdom Metazoa; phylum Arthropoda; class Insecta; order Diptera; family Lauxaniidae; genus Tricholauxania; species Tricholauxania praeusta. The sequence goes on from OX459029.1 coordinate 160,447,547, forward strand.
TTTTTAATGCACCACACTTTCCAACATTCCATGATTCCTTTCTTCAAAACTATTGTATCGATTCTTTACAATCCAATACCAACATTTCATCACCGACAACAATCACGTCTTGTCCATTTCTTAACACTAACGCATTTTCGCCTCCACCGCTTCTATGAACCACACTCTGTCTTTCAATAGTTTCCGCTTCCGTGATAAAACAAATTTCCGCTTTTCATCGCTCTTGACGCTGCAGATAGAAAACAGAAAAACTATTTTGCATTTAACTAAAGCCTGGCAAAGCAGCAAAGACGCGTAAATGCAAAAGAAAAATGAGAGTTACAGAATGAAACAATCCAGCAGTGTTAGAAAATATTACGTGGAATTATCTAATGGTAAGGGGAATTTTCTTGGAAAATTTTTTTTCTTTCCTTACATACAACTATGAAATGCCTTACATTGTAGAAACAAAAACAGAAAACTCATTTATTCAAAGAAAATTTTACAGCTAAAAAAAATGGATATTTCAAATCTCTGCGAATGCGAGTACAATCAGCCATAATACTGTGGCTGATATACAAAAGAATAACTAAAGCCTTAGGGGGAATATGGTACAAATTATTTTATTGAAAATTCTGCTGCTGTTACGTGGGAGAAAAATCACAAGAAAAGATAATGAGTAGTAGAAAAAAAATATAATTTTACGTGAAGACGCTATAGATAAAAAATCTCAAGGGAAATGTGGAGAAATGTCTGTTATGGTGGCTTAAATTAATAAATTTTCCATTACAAAAAAACTTTAAAATTTCATGACTACTGCTGCATCTTATAGCACTTTAAATTTGTTAGCATTGACTTAACGACATTTCTGCAAGCGTTTATTGAAATTCCCTTTTTCCAATAGAAGTTGGGTGCTGTTGAGTGCTGCTGCTGAAATTGCTGCTTTTTATGTAAACTCTGCACAAAAATCAATAGTTTTGTATGCAAATTTTGTGAATTTTAAAACTCAACTCATACAAACAGCAATGCGGTAAAACAAGTCAGTTTTTCAGGTATATAAAGTGCAGCAGAGTGGCTCTTTGGTTTTTAATTTTAAGAAGACTCAATCCTTTGAGAGTTTCTCATTCGAAGGTTTCACGTACACTCTAATAATATTCATTTTACAGCAAATATTTTACCTGTACTATAAACATTCATACCATGCATTTCCTGGTACAATTGTGACTCAAATTTTTTTTATGTAAAATCATAACAATGAATGTAAATTTTACGTTTTATTTATTCCTCAATGGAGTAGGAGTCTCGAAAATTTTGTCATTGCTGCATATTTAATTAAAAATGTAGTCTCTTTGACTTACGTGGAATTAGTTGTTCCTATTATTGCTGCCTACTGCACTGAGTATTGTTGAAAATGTGTACTAAGAGTACTGAAATTGTACCAATTAAGGCTACATTAATGATGGATGTTGTGGAAACAATTACTCTACGTTGAAACTCTTGACATAAATTTTCGAGCAGAAAATTTTAATTCAAAATTTTAGGCACGATAAATATCAGCTTTATATTTTAAAGTTACTTTAATCATATTAAAAATATTTGTTGGAAAAGTATAAAAAATTCTAATTACATCACAACTCTCAAAATCTACCCTATTTAAGTTAAGACAACTTGAAGAAATCCCTTAAAAAAACTTATTCTTTAGTGCTTAAAAAAAATTCCAGATTTCTAACTTATTCATTTCTGACAATAATTACACTAAAAAAAACATAAAATGCTGAAAAGTCAACATATGTTAAATGACAATTTTGCTTTTCATCAGAACACTTCATCATCGTCACTTGTCAACTTTTGTAGCCAGCAGGATGATTTTTATGTGAAAGAAAATCTCTTGCATAAAAGTGCAGCTATAAATTTTGCTCTATAGAAAAACTATAGAGCCAAAAATGATAATTTACCAGCAGCAACATTGTGCTGCTATCAAATATTCACCCTTCTCCAAAAACTAGCAACATGTAGCAACTAATGAGTTTTTGATAGTTGCATCAACCCTGGAAAGCGTACAAATAGAAAAAAATAACATTACTTACTCTTTGGGTAAGCAGCACAAAAAACATAAAGATGTTGCACGCAGCATTTTCTGTTCCTGTTTGCAGCAAGATATGCACTTAATACCGTTCCACAAACCATAGCTCAAACCAAAAGTTTGACATTATTTGCATCTTTAAATTCAACGTGTCATCAATCAACATAAACTTTTCTGTAATGTTACTTTTATGGTAAAGCTTTTGGTTTTTTATAGCCTACGTTTTTATAAAGGTTATATCAAATGAGTTAATGGACTATGTGTAATACTTCAGGGTAGCAGGTTGTTGCAAAAAGTACATTAGTGATAAGAGCAGTAGCGTTAATCACTTTTGAATTTTTAAGGTTTTCAGCTTGATTGAGTTTATTGTTGAAAAGTCTCTTAAATCAACCATATACTTCAATATTTATAGACAACAAACAAAAAACAATTTTACTTCTCAATATCGAAGTAAAATCAGCACTTCAGGAAATGAAAACTTTTATAATCATTAGTTAAAATTGTTAGTACTTCAATTTTCTAACAAAATTTTTCAACTTAACACTTGCATCTTTTAATAACTAACTACTTCAATGTAACCAAATCCTTCAATACTTCAGCTCTTCACCTTTTCAGTACTTCAACATTTTCAGTACTTTGATATATGAAGTATTTAATACTAAAATGTTCTAATATTAAAAAAACTTCAGTAAATAAATACTTCAACACTTTCAGTACTTCAATTGTTCAAACATTTAATATCTCAATGTTCCAGTAACAAAAAAACTTCAGTAACTAAATACTTCAATGCTTCAAAGCTTTCATTACATAAATATTTAAAGCATTGAATACCACAATATTTTGATATTAAAAAAAATCCAGTTTCTAAATACTTCAATACTTCAATATTTCTATCATTTCATACCACAATGTTCTTTTATTAAGAAAATTAATTATTTTAATGCTTTAATATAAATCTTTTAAATGTTATATTACTTCATTACTTCAGTACTTCAATTTGTCAACATTTTAATGCTTCAAACTTCAAATCATTTATGACTTAACATTTCAATACTTAAAATTTGAAGCCATCAACACTTACACACCACAGTATTCAAGCACTTCTCTTCCTCAATTTTTGATACTTCAACACTTCACTACAATACGGTTCGCACTTTTTAATACTTCACTTATTGATTACATTCTTCATTGCTTCCATATTTCAGTACTTAACTTATTTCATTATAACAAATTATAAATTTCAATACTTCTTAAGCAGTTCACTTCTTCAATTTTTTATACTTCAATACTTCAACACTTCAATGTAACACTGTTGAAACTTTATAATACTTCACTTATTGATTAGATACTTCATTGCTTCCATATTTCATTACTTAACTTATTTCATTATAACAAATTATAAATTTCAATACTTCAACACTAGATATTTCAATACTTCAATACTTCTTTACATTCTACAACACTTTCAGAATAAAGTCTTTTTTAAGTTACCAACAAGTTTTAAATGTAAAGCCAAATATCCACAACATGTGCTGCTTTCAAATTTAAATTGTGAAAATTAAGTCACTCATTTTAAGCACGGCATGGCTGAAACGACTTTAATTGCATTACATGTTCTCAGCTCTCTCACCCATCTCTAATTTGTTGCTTTCCCCCTCAAAACAATTTCGTTGCGCTCACTTTAAATAGCAAAAATATTGCTTTCCCTACCATAATCTTCAGCAACTCGTTAAAACCTTATCAAGGATTCTCATCACCTGCTAGGATATTAAATTAAATGTGTTTAGGCAAGTTTCAATGAAAAGGATAATGTTTGCTTGTGTTTCCTGCTACAGCCGCACCCAATCTTTTCAATTCGAGTAGGATGATGTTTTTTTTTGTTTTCAGCTTGATGCGCCAACACTTAAATTATTCATTAAAATTTTCAATGTTGCAATGTGCTCTTAAGGCTGAAGCCAACAATAAAAGCACTGAATATAAAACAACCACATAAAATATGATGCAATTAGTGCGGAAAGTAATAACAGCAACAACATGATTGTAAAAAAAGAGTTATCGCGCGGGCGGTAAAAACTTTTATTGCTAAAAAGTGTTAAATAAAAATATCGATTTGCTATATAGCTGCGTTAAAATAAATGTGCAAAGGACGAAACAGGATGTATAAAACCAAATTGTAGGTGAAGAAATAAAAGAAAAGCAAGCGAAAGAAACAAATCTCCTAAAGTAGTGCGCTGAAGAATGAAGTCTGAACGGAAACCGCTGTAAATCGAAAATCGCGATAGCAGGTCGTTTGCATAGCAATGAGATGGAAGAAAAATTTGATTTCAATGGTGGAAGGTAACACTGAAAAAAAGAAATCCAGAAATATTAATATAAGAAAATAAACTGCAAAACTGACTACGTACAGCTTTGAATGGCATTGCATGTGACCTCAAAAAATGTTTCTAAAATCACTCAATATTGAGCACCTTATTTTCGAAGAAATATACCATGACTTTTTAATCATTTCTCCCTTAAATATATTTTTTTCTCAGTGTACCTAAAGTACACTTTACAAATAACAAATTAACATTTACCAACTTCTTAGCATTTATCGATTACAGAACATTTGCCAAGTGTCGAAGTGCCTCGTAGCTGATAGCTGATGCCTGAACGCATTTGATAACCTAACCAAGGTAGTAGGTTGTTACACGCAACTCAAGGACAACACAGGCCACCACGTCAAGATAGCACAATGTAGCGGCGACGGCGGTTTGACTTTTTGCGTGCCATGCGATTTTCTCATTCGCCTCACAAAAAGTGTGCGCGCAAGTAATCAAAAAACGAAACCTTTAAGGTAGTAGGGGGCGCATGTTAGACGGCGCGTAAAAGTCAATTTATTGCCAATATTGGCGATTTGTCGACATTATTGTAAACAACAACAATAACGAAAAAATAATGCATACAAATGAGTTTCTCCATCGTCAATGGTCCGCTAGGATAAGAAAATCGCAAATGACGTCAGTTTGTAAGACAACAACAACAAGGCCGACACCAGGCTGTGTGAATGTAGCGGAAGTTGCGCTTAAATTGATTTTCACTTTAGAAACTTCACTTGATAATTGAGCGGGAAGAATGGGGGCATAACTTACGGGTGGGGGTAAAGGAAGTAACGCACAGCGTTAAATTTTATATTTTTGGTTTAAAGATCTCTGTCGCTCTCTCTCTCTCTCTTTCAATGCAATAATAATATATATTGTATATTGCGTACTACACTAACACCATTCAAAATCGTTGCCCATCGTCCTTTTTGTAGTCATAGTCCTTTTTTTCATTTTGTTGTAATTGTAAGTGTTAACGCAAAGGGAGGAATAATTTTGCAATCACTTATAAATGACTGTTTAATGACTATTGGTGAAGGGGAGCGGAATTGAATTGGCGTAGTGGAGACATCGCTTGAACGTGTGGTTTGAGTTGAAGCATATTTGAAGGGTTCCATATTTTAAATAAAGATTGTCTTAGTACCTTTTGAGCCATAATTTTCAATTAAAGTTCCAACTTGTACAGAGTGCTTCAATACTTCAGTAATTGTACTTCACATTTTACAATTTCGATGCTTCATGTTCAATAGTTTTAGTGCTTCAATACTTCGATATTTGTACTTCATATCTTACTACTATTTTGATGCTTCATGCATAATAGCTTCAATAATTTGATATTTGTACTTCATATTTAACTATTTCGTTGCTTCATGCATTATAGCTTTAGTGCTTCAACACTTCAATATTTGTATTTCAAATCTTACTATTTTGATGATTCATGCCTAATAACTTTAGTGCTTCAATACTTCAATATTTGTACTTCATATTTTACAGTTGCGATGCTTCATGTATAATAGTTTTAGTGCTTCAATACTTTGATATTTGTACTTCATATTTTACAGTTTCGATGCTTCGTGTATAATAGTCTTAGTGCTTCAATACTTCGATATTTGTACTTCATATCTTACTATTTTGATGCATTATGCATAAAAACTTTAGTGCTTCAATACTTCAATATTTGTAATTCACATTTTACTACTTCGATGCTTTAATATATATAAGTGAATGACATTTTTTTGTACTTCAAAAATTATATAGCCTTTAAACTTTTATATGTGAATACTTAACTACTTCATTTCTTTAATAATTTTACACTTGACACTTGAGTATTTCGATACATTAGCTTCTTAGCTTACATCAAAATAAAACTCAACAACAATACTAAAAAAACGTCCTATACTTCAACACATCCATATTTAAGTTCATTATCATCGCAATCCCATTGAAGTTTCAATATTGATATAGGCAAATTTTCTTTTAATCAACCACTCAGCACAAAATGGGTTAACAACCTTGGCCACATTCAACGACAACGTGCGTTGCTTCAAAGTAATTTAGCGCCAAATTGTGGGCGCTTAACATTTTCTGCTGCTTTAAATTCACTACCATTCATTTTAATGTACAAAAGTCTACCACCAATCGGTATATCGGCGTAGTGCGATTGCTTTTTCACATTAAGATTGATGAGGAAATATTTTACATGCACCCTCCCCACTACTTAACGATTCTATAGAATTTCTAAAGTTTTCTTTGCTATGGTTTTTTGGTTATATGATTTTAGTTACGTTTCGTATCACAACGCTACATCTTCTTCAATATTTATGGTCCATTGCATTGAACAAATAAATAAACATATTTTTCGCTACATATTTATAGCCTCAATGTGATGCCTTTTTCTTGTATACTCTGCATAGAAGTGGCGGCGTTATTGGTGATGTTTAATTTTAGTATTTAAATTAAGTGCTTTTCATTATTTTTGGGAACGAAGATGGACCGTCTTAAAAAAGCAGCTTTCAAGAAATATATCATTTTGTAATTGTGTGCATTGACAGATGTTATTAAACTTTTTACAGACAATATATTAATCAGCGTGGGCTATTGATATGAAAACTTGCAACTAATGAGCTCAATAAGTTGCAGAGATTTTTGATTTTTTTTTTTATGTTTAAGTATTGACATGACCTTTTGATTTAAGCTGTAGAGACTTAAAATTAAATTCAATGCATTGAATAAGCTACACCACGTTTATTTTTATTCAATTACTTCACAGAATAATTTCAGCATTTAATAAAATCAAACTGCATTCAGCCAATGAACTGTATCTTAAAAGTCCTTTTGAAAACGTTTTTCGTGTGTTACATGAAATACAAATGCATTCAATATAAATTTATTGATTTCTGAGTTCAATTTAAATTGAACTTCATAATTGATTTCAAATTTAAAAAGTCAATACTTTGGCTCAATAGCAAATTCTGCATACGGCATAGCCTCATAATTCAGGTTTATTAAAGATATTTTGTTTTACTTTTATGTTGTAGGTATATCCTTGTAAAAGTAAATTAATTGATTTGTGAATCTCTATTGCAGTAGCGTGCAGTTGTCAACACGCATGCTGTGTGTCATCTACAGCAGCGCAAGTGTGTTGCATAGCCAACGTGCAGCATTTCAATCACCTGTGACACAATGATTGAGTATCGTTTCACATTTCATTCTTTAGTTGAGACAATCACAGACACTACCGAAGCCATTTATCAGTTATGAGTTTGAATAAAAATCAAGGCTTATGACAACTGTTATTATTTTTCTGTTTCTGTGATTCAATGAAGAAAATAATTCTGTCAAAAAATGAAGACATCATTTTAAATTTTAATATGTGTGCATTTCAATAGTTCAATACTTCAACACTTCCATCATTGCAATTATGTACCTCAATACTTCAGTGTTGCAGTATAACAATTGCTCAGTACTTCAGTGCTTCAATTCTGTAACAAATTAGTACTTCAATTCTGCTACACTTCCATACTTTAACTACTTCAGTGTTGCAGTATAACAATTACTCAGTACTTCAATGCTTCAATTCTGTAACGAATTAGTTCTTCAGTTCTGATACATTTCCATATTTCAACTACTTCATTTCAGTACTACAATGCTTCAATTCTGTAACAAATTAGTACTTCAATTCTGCTACACTTCAACTAGTTCTTCAGTTCTGATACATTTCCATACTTCAACTACTTCATTTCAGTACTTCAATGCTTCAACTCTGTAAGAAATAAGTACTTCAATTCTGCTACACTTCCATACTGAAATTAAGTAGTGGAAGTACTTAATTTCAGTATTTGTATACTTGGATACTTCAGTGTCAAATTCTTCAAATCTAAAATTTTTTCATACTTCAGTACTTCAGCAATTAAAAAATAAAGTGCTTCATAAACTCTCTAATTCAGTTCATTAATAATTTAGTATTCGAAAAATATTATTTCTTTGTAGTCCTTCTCAGCTATGTATTTGACAGACAAATGCTTTATTCCTTTTCAATGCAATACAGCTCCACATATGCTTAACCTTTACGTACCACAATTACAGCTTAATTTTTCTAATAATCTCTAGAACAACATCAACATGCTCATTGCAGTTCAAAGAGCAGCATGAAATATGCAGCGTGCCACATTTACCACAATTTGACATTTGTTTAGTTTTATTTCAACCTTTCGCCCCAATGTAGCTGGAAAATATGTCAAATGTGTTATTTTTGTAATTAATCCTTAGAAAATAACATGTCCTTGCATATAGCATTGCAGTATATTTCATTTTATTTTCGTACGCTTTGTTTCATTTTATTTTGTGTTTTGTTAAATTTGTCGTGTTTTTGTGTAATTCTCTGCTGTCTTTTTTTCGTAATCTCAATTTTCCTACGTGCAGGGTGCACCCCTCCTCCCTCCCCCCCTCCAATTTTGTGCAACATAACATAAATGAAAAATGTCAAATGGCATTTCATGCTCAAACATCGATCGTAGTCATCGTCATCGTCGTAGTTGTCTTGCATATTGCAGCTGCCAGTATGAGCGTTATGTCATTAGTAACTGTCATAAGTTCAGTAACTGACAGGTGCAACCAAAGGTAATGGAACTGCTCCAAGTTTTGTTATGTTTCATTGCTTTTTTTTTGGAAAGTTTGTTACAGTTCTTTACAATATTGCTGCAATGCTGTTGTCAGTACAAGTGACCGCAAAAACATTGGGTAAAGAATTTTGCAATTTCGACCACTGCCAGTGCGCTAAGCCACAGTAGAAAAGCAACAAGAACAATAACTACCTGAGTATGGCAAAATTGCTATTCATTTATTTGGATGATGAGTTTCAGTTGCGGTAAAATGACAGCTGTGTTATGACTGTCGGTTGAATTGACAAAGTACGCTGATGTTGCAGGAAATGCATTGAAAATGGGAGAAAATATTGCAAGTTCACTACAGTGCAGCATGGTCAAAATTTAGAGCTATTGAACAGCTGTAAGGATTTCTACAAATGAATACAATGAACTTAGACTAACATTTTGCACTAAACTGAAGGATATTTATTTAATATTGACACTTTTCTGCTAAATCTCTCAAGTAATGATTTAATGTGTTAATAAAGTCAATTGCTAAATCTTTATCTTCGAGTACATACATCAAAAGCAAATTTTTCATTCAACCCTTAAGCTCACAATGATAAGGTTTCCCTAAGTAATTGACACATTTATTTTCACCTTTTTATTTCTCAACTTTTAATGTTTAAATTAAACAACCAAAATTCTTTAATCCCACAAAAATTTGTAAAACTGACACAAACAATTTACTGCTACAACTTCTACTCTTTCATCGTCATCGTCAGCAGCAACAGCATCTCAAAATTCAAGGTTACACGCATACGGCTGACTGCACCTTGAAAAGTTCAAGGAGTTTTGTATGAGTGAAACTTTTGCGTAGCTATAGTTAACGAAACAAAAAAAAAATTAAAAATAAAAAGAAAAAGAAAAAGGCGTTGAACACAAAAAAAAATAAAAATGTAAACTGCTAAAACAGTTGAAGCAATTAAAATTTTTCAAATTGTTTGACTTTGAAAAACTTGTGCGCATTTTTAACGCCAAGGCAAAGCAGCAGCACGGCAAAACCCACGCCAAACATCACCTTACGCTTTAAAGTGAAAGTCGATTTTTGTAGCATAATTTGCGGCGCTATGCCTTCGACAAGTGTTGTGTTGTGTAATTAAAACGAGAGAGAAGTAATAAACGCAAAAATTCAAGACAGCAAAAAGTAATGAGCAAAAAAGAAAAAACAAATTAACATGAAACTTTTACGCCGACATTTACAGCTTTTGTTTGTTTAAGCAAAACTTTTGCATTGCTGTGTAAAAAATGCTGCTAGCAATGAGTACATAACTGCAGCATTGCAAAGTAGCTTCTTGAATAAATGGCCAAGGATATGCTACTTAATATAGAATTTTGTTATTTATTCTATTACTGTCATTTTGACATTGCACAAGTACATGCTGTGAATATTTTATGGAAAATTTTTCACTTGATTATGAAACAACTTTGATTGCAGCATATTACTCTATTAAAATTAATGGTATTGGTAAATACCAAGAAAAAGTGTTGGTATGAGCTAAAATTTCAATCAAAAATATCACAATAGAATACATTTGTTAGCAATAATAGTTTTGTACTATATAAATAGCATTTTTACAACAGAAATAATTGGGGTGGAGAAAAAGTTTTATGTTACCGAATATACTTAGGAATACAGAGTGATTTTGCAATTGTGAAAATATCAACAGTTTTTCTGTGGAATTTTATTATATATCGTTGATTTAAAAGCTCTTTCAAATAAATATATTTTTTTGTAAAAGAGTTGATATTAAATTCTGAACTCACTCAGTGTTGCAACGTTTACTAAAAAGAGAGAAGAAATAGATACCAGTTTTTGTTGTTGACAACTAATTGAAAACAAAAATCATTCGTTGTATTATTGGTAGTTTTTCTCATCTATTTTTCTATGTGTACTAGAAAGTTTATGCATTATATAAATTTTGGACATATAACCTTAAATATAGAATATAATGGAAATTCATAGCATAAATATGTCTCATGAGTGATTTTCTGCTCAAACTTCATATATGACTGAGTCAACTAATTGGAAACAAAAAAATAATTTGCAAAATTAAAAACAAAACTTGATAAAAGATTCCAGAAACGTTATTGTGATATTGAGTTTTCACAATATATATTATTGTCTTATTGCTTGGAAGAACACCGAATATGCTTATTAGTATATCCTTAATCATGTGAAGTGGCAAAAATTGTACTCTGGTCATGGGTAAGTCAAATGTTGAGTTTCAAAAGACGGCCATGAGATATCAGGCCATGGCAACACAACCAAATTGCTCAAAAAATATGGCATTCAATGCACTTGATCATTTTAATAGGTATGATATAGAAAAAACTGTTCCTCGCAAAAAGAGACCTCGTAAGACTGCTGGGTACAAGGATCGCCAGATTATGCTCAAGGCAAAATTGAATTCTCGTAAGACTGTTGCAGACATTGAACGCGAAATAATTGATCAATACGATGCACAAACGAACTGTCGGTTGTCGATTGTTTGAGGCTGGACTCCATGCATGAATTTCACGCAAGAACTCATTGATGGCAGTTAAGCAAAGGAAAAGCCGCATAGAAATTGCTAAGGCGCATGTTGGTTTTTTGCTCACTAAATGAAAGTATGTGGTCTGGACAGAACGAAGTTCAACTGCTTTGGCACAGATAGTAGAAGATATGTAAGACCTTCAAAATGAGCATACTTCCATTTAATGAGCTGCCAACCGGCATAAGTCTTAGGGAAATGTATGTGACGATATGATATATACAAGCCAATAACTTGTGATTATCAGCCCGCTACATATTTTATAAATCATTTTTCGATATGTGGATGATTCTGCAAATTTATAAATATCAGTGAAATATTTTTCCAAGTTTCTTTATTTCGCAGAACTGTAGTATTTTGAGTTCAAAAGTTCAAGTCCAATAATTTTCAATCATTAATATTTTTTCTGATTCCAGGGACACAGTTTATGCTGTTCTGACATAACTTACTTCAAAAATATGATCATGAGGTAATACACGTTCAGTTCAATAGTTAAACAAGGATTACGAAGTTTTCCGTATTGCTTAAAACTTTTAACCTTCCCGATTGAATCTTTTTTTTTTTGTATTGCAAAGTTTTCGTCCTTAAATACTCACTTCCTCTTCCATAATAAAAAGCACTCAAAAGCAGACAGACTTAATGACTTTTGAAGCAAAACTGTTTTCTGTTGATCTTCTTTATGATTTCTCTTGCAAAAAGAACACCTTCTATTCCCTAGATTTCATCAATATCTATAAGATTTTCAATTTGATTTTGTCAGCATATACAAACATATATTAGCCATTATGGAAAAAGTACGCACTTCTAATCGGAAAAGCTGAACCGAAAATATTTTTAAAAAAACTCAAAAAAAAATTATAGTTTCTTTTATCTTTTTTTGCGAATTACTTGTTTTTTTTTTTAAAAAAAAAAACCTTTTTCAACATTTTATTAAAAATTTAATTTATCAATTTTCTTGCTAGACTTTGTCGACTGACCCTATATCCCTAGAAAATAAAAGGAAGCGCAATTATTAAGAAACATCAAAATACGTGAAGTTGATGCAAAGGCTGTTGGTATTCACACGGGAACTTTAACAAACAGAAAATAGATATTGCGAAAGTGGAATGTGTCCGAGGAAACACAGTAGTATAAAGATAGAAATAAACAACGCGATTAAATGACACTGTTTGCCAAAGTATCCCAGTGGGGAATTGAACAAGGGTATTCTCGAAGTAGACTTCTGCTCCAGATTCCTTAACTCTTAACGGCATTACTTCAAATTTTATAACAATCCAGCACATTGGGGTCTTTCACGACCCCACGTTGAAAAAAAAAATTATAAAAATGCGAATTTTCAATTCCAGGATTCATAATTGTGAACAAGTTTTGAGATGACTCTACTTTATGAAATTCAATGATTATTAAAAAATGTTTGTGCAACATGAGGCTAAGCTTGAGTATTTATTAGCGCCGCTAAGGGTTAATAAGAATATGATCGAATATGGCAATTTGAATTTGTATATAGTAAAATGTGTTTCCTTACAGCTTTTTTAATTAAGTTGAGAGGTGTGACTACAATTCAAATACATAATGAAATGAAAATTCCAATGGAAAAAATATACAATGAATTTTTATAAAAGTCCTTAATGCGATAAGATTTGACTTTGAGTTATAAAGCCTTAGAATTGGTAATGATTTCATAGTAAAAAACGTTGAGCTGAGAGTTTTTTCTCGGAGAAACAACATCAATATTTTTTAAATGCATTTTTCTCAGCTCTTCTACAGTAAGTGATACTTGAATGCATTCTGAATGGAAAAGTGCAGTGGAGGTACTTTGTGCTCAAATGTTTTTTTAGCCCTCCCAAAACTAGTGATATAAAAGATCTGCGTTAAGCTGCTACCTACCAAATATACTGTAATGGTTCTAGGCAAATTTTTAATATAAAAATAATAACATATTTGCCTACAGGGCACTTCCAACAAAGACGGAAGTTGTACAAGACAAATGATGGACAAACAATGTGAACACACAGTGGGAGCGATGGCTGTCACTTAGTTGGTTGGGTTAAATTGTCTCGCCTGAAAGAAATTGTCATGAGAGTAAAATAAATATTTCCACATTAATGTTGCTCGTAATGATGATTTTATTTTTACTTTATATTGTGTGTTGAACAGCGTAGTCAAACTATAGACTCACTTGCAAATTAAAAATTCACTAATTTTTCAAAGATTCACTTGCCCGGAAGTGTTTGATTAAACCTTTGTACAACTCTGCTTTTTTTATTTCTGTACTTTCCATGGTATTGTTATTGTAAAGCTTATATTTCACATACTCTTATTGTTATTGTTTCGTAATTGATGTTGCATGAAATCTTTGGCACAAATTGTACAAAATGTGTCCTTTATTTGCTTCAACTTATTTAGTTTTACTTTTATATCACTGTTGTGCTATCAATTTCTCGAGAACTAATTAATTAACTTCACAACAAAATGACAAAGATGACGACGATGATGATAATCATTTTTGTGGAAATAATTAAAGAAATGGAATGGAAAAATACAAAATGGGTAAGAAGAGTTCTAAGGATACTTACTTAATAAACTTATTGCCAGTCGCAAATATATATTTCTCGGTCAGTAGAATAAGGTTATAATGGGAAGTGTGTGCGAAGGTGAAAGCGGATATTTTACAATAATAAATAACAGTTTCTTTGAAACATTTTCAAAAGAAATCATTAAAGTTTGAATGTCCTTAATTTTTGAAATATTTTGCATGATTTAATTCACAGAAGTAAACAATGTTTTTTTATATATTTTTCGTAGAAAAAGCATTGTTATAATCTATAAATGAACAGTGTAGTAGCTAAAATTCAATTCAGGCTCTTAAGGTTTAAGTCAAGAGAACTGTAAAGTGTAGGAGTTTTAAATTTCCAGGCTTTAACGTTATCAATAATTCACCAAAAGTTTTTATAAGGGTTGCTTAACAATTCAAAAGCCTTTAAGATTCGAATCTTTACAACCTTAAGAATCCTTTTTAATTAGAATACTTCCTACTAAGATAGAGGATTGCTGTAGCATTCAAAACTTAAAGTTTTCATCAAAAAATAAAAAAATAATATTTTTTTAAAGTACGCAAAAATGTTTCCTTTATTAAGAGCTACAATAAAATGGTGCATAGAATAAATATTCTCTCAGAGGCGTACTTTTGCGGAGATCCTGTCATGTTTTCTTGAGGGTCCATAATGTTTTGGGAGGATTATTTTTGAAATAATTTTCTTTCTGTTCGCTCATTTGCGTATCTTGTACATATCCTATTTTTACAAAGCGCGCCATATGCCAACCTTCAAAAGGCTTCAAAAGGGCGCAGAGTGCTTTGTTTTTATCTTACATTGACGTCACTAAATACCGAAAGATTATTGAATTTTCTTTCAAATTCTGTAAGAAAGATCAGAAATATTTTTTTTGATACTTTAAGAAATATAATTATGAAATATGTTCCAATTTTAATATTTCCAAGAATTTAGCGAAATGTTTTCATTGAATTCCTTTACTTAAAATATTTAAACAAAAATATTTTTAAGCCTTTGAATTTGAGAATATGATAAAATAAGATTTTCCGGAATTTGTGATTCCGTACAATTATAATTCAAACCTGGCTTTCGAGAGATATAAGAGGTCTTTCTTTGAATAAATTTATTTAATTCCTAGAATCAGAGGTCTCATATATTGAACCAAGTCAAATCGTCCAATTTCTACTAATTTTCAAAAGCTAAAAGACCTCAAAATCGTGCTAAAACCGCAAAAAAATGCGAAATAAATGCATCGTGCATTTGGTCCCTTTTGGTCCCTTTTTTCTCCTTAAAACAAATATTGAATAAACAAATTTTTGCACTTGTCTTAAAATTTGTGTATGAAGTAAGGGACCATCTCATATGAGCGGTAAAGTGTTATGGTTGGAGAAAAATGACAGCATGTCGACAGGTCAGGGTTGTTAAAAATAGAACGCTGTAAGAAAGAAAAATGCGTTTTCCTTGTTGGAAAATTAAGACTTGGCAGCTACAGTTACTCCTTGCGTGAATTTGGAAATACCCCTTACTTACGTTAATCATACGACGTGTTAAGTGTTCATCGAAATTCCATCAAATATTGCGGTTTTACGTTAAAACCACGGTGTGTGAAAAAAATCAAACAAGAGGTTGCGCTGAAATAGTTTTGTATTTGAAAAAATTTCAGACATATGGGCGTTTTTGAAACATAGAACTTAAATATATCTACTGCACAAAAATTATAACAGAAATTTTCATTGATGTTAAACTCAAGTTAAACTTTAAATGATAAACACAATGGGTTCCAAGGAGTTTTTTTTTATATATTCTTAAAACACTTTTTGAGTGAATGGAATTGAACGTGCTTCGTTGATTGGATGTATAAAGAAAAAGTAGAACCCCATCGTATTATCAAATAAATTGTCCTGAGTGCAATCGATCATTGCCTGAAGAAGAACCAAAAAAAAATTCCATTAATTTAACAATGCCAAAATAAGTTTTGTTTTAAAATTTTGATTTTATCAATTTTTTACATTTTTCTACCCCGCTTGTTTTTTTGACTTCATTAATAATATCTAAAAATTGACCACATGCAGTCGTGCGTAATAAATAAAATGATTTTTCGTGACTAAATTTACGTGGGGCAATACATACGTTGCGTTTTGTTGTTATTCCTGTTCCTTTTGTTATTTTGTTAAAAAACTTTTGCTTTTTTTTTGATATGTAAACCTACGTGACATGACATTTTGTTTATCATCACCAACAATGAATTTATATTTTGTTATTTCTATTGAAATTTCATAAAATTTGATTTTAAATGCATTTATATGGATTATAATGAACCCAAAAGTGCAAAGTATTATCATCAGCAAGGATATTTATTCCAAGGATATGCACTATTAAAAGCTTTATCATATTAATAATGATAACATTTAATACTGCTTTTACTTTGCTTTTTCTATTATTTGATGAAGTCATTATTATGAAGTATGATGTGACAAAGGTTATGAATGATAAATGAATCTGTTGGTTTGCTAATGTTGTGATACTTAGAGTTTATTAAAATTGTAAGCATTTTTTAAAAAATATTTTATTTTTTATTAAGAACAAAGGGATTTTGTAATGATCTTTTATCTTTAAATATTTATTCTTTAATAATCAGTTAAGATTTTCATCTTTATTTACAATCTTCACATTGACCAGAATTTTGAACAAATATTGTTTTCTTTAAGAGAAATATTGGGTGCAACTAAGACACACTTTCCTGTGTTAGAAATCGAAATATTTTTAAAAACGCAATAGGAAAATGAAGAAATTTAAGGATGCATAACAGAAGATTTTCAAATTGCTATATTGTCAATATTAGCAAATAGTTAATTCTAAGATTTTTCATCCAAAAGTTAAGATTTTCATATTTTAAATATAAAATTTCGTTAATATAATATTGCTTTATACGAGCATATGTTTATGCAACTCAATGAGCACATTTTAAGAGTGGCTCTATAATATTAAAACAAAAAATTAAATAAAATTATTTTAGTAGTATAAGAGGTAAACTTTTTATGTTCCAGTCAATATTATATTGAAAATATCACAAAAATTGGACTTAGTCAGTTGCATTTCGAACAGAAGTTGAAAACACTAATATCGATTATTTTAATGTTAACCCTTATGTCAGTAACCGGGTACCTGGGTACCCTTTTCGTACTTTCCGTATGATTTTTCTTATGTTCCCGTGAAAAAATTTTTAATTCCAATCAGATCCTCGTTATTTGCTAAATTTTTCATCGACCCATGGATTTTATTTTAAATTTTTATAAACAAAAGTATTAAAAATTTACGGTTAAAGTTAACATACGCTTGTTCAATAACCAGGGTACCCAGGTACCCACATGCAGTATACATACTTTTGTCGAATTTCAAATATCAATCAAATAAATACTTTCCAAATTTCGTTCCATTGTCATCTGTATAAATAAAAAAAACAGTACACAGAATTTTATCAAAGTTTTTAACCGTAAAATGATGTTAGTGTCGTTTTCGACCAAACTTTTCATTTCAAATATTTCGAAAACTATCAGCTGTGTGGGTCTGTGTTTTCGTTATTGTGCCTGTAGGTATGTTATGAATGAAAACATGTAGCATCAGAGTTTATCGATAGTTGTCCATAAGATTTTTTCGACTTTGGAACTATTTTCGCCACACGGGTCGTTTCCGGCCTGCACGTATTTTTCGATGTATAGGTATGTTTTCGTACTTTTTGTCAACGTAAAAAGATAACCGCGAATCAGCGTTAACGTTGCATACAATATTTATTTGCGACTTTAGAAAATCCTCTCACTCGGCACCGATTTATTACTTTATTAGTGGAAAATTTCGTCAAAAAACACAACTGCACAACTTCGGTCACCTAAAACTTCGGGACCCTTTGACTCATTCTACTGTAAATATTCCAGCAAACTATTATATGCAAAATTTAAGTTGATCTGCTAATCCCTGACCGTCTTTGCGCTTGCGTTCTAGGCAATTTATTGCGATGACAAGAATCTAATACTCAGTACTCACTCAGAGCCCAAACAGATTGAGCTGCACGGCAACGAAATCAGGGAGACTGAGTAAGTGTTTTTTGATTTAATTCAGAGGCTCTATTTGGATCAAAAGCTGTTACACACGAATCTGTTTATGGTTGGCACATTGTAGAAAATAAGCATTCTGCGTAAGCTTCTTATCGAAAAAATGCTGCCAGTATTCCAATCTACATTCTCCTTCACCGAAAATACCATAATTGTTTTATATGTAAGCAAGAAACACACCATCGCTGACATTTCAGCGCTGAGTGCTTTCATCGTCCATTCAGCAATACATCCAGCTTGGCAAGAAAGCAGCGAAAACAATATCGTAAGAACTTTTTTCATGAACTTGGTCTTGCATTGGCCAAAAATCATATGTCTAACAGAGCCAGAAATCTACGAAGTGCGTATTTTCTCTTACTTCTGCCTACGCTATCGAATTTACATACAATTTTATTGACGAAAAAGGGAAGAAGCCGGTTCTTCTGCCAAGCGGAATAGAATGGTCCCACTACATGTAAACAAACAGGGTAAATGCATTCTTTTTTTTCACCGAGAAGACTTTACCCAAACCAAACACAAGCGGATTGGATTGTTGTGAATGTAACGAAAATGTTTCCAGAGGAAGAGAAATTCGAAATGTGATTGTCATATGATTGCAAGAACTGGAAAAGAACTTATTATTAAATTAATTTTATTATAGTTTTACTGTTACTACCATTAAATGTAATTAATGCAATTTATAAGTGTAATAATTAAACTTTTTTTCAATAAAACAGTATTTTTCTTTGAAATTCCATCAACTTAAGCTTAGTCGAAATACTTAAAGGTCGTTCTACGGTTAGCAAAAAAATCACAAAGCAAGCTTTGCTTTCTATATAACGGAAATCAAAACAATGAAAAACAAAAATCTACTCGTACTTTCCCTTAATTCTATGAATTACTCTTATGGGTACCCAGGTGCCCTGGTTACTGAACAACGTAGGTAATTTTGGTTACTGACATAAAAGTTAAGTTAAGTCTAACTAATGGTCATCTTAATATTAAATTTTGTACAGGCTGCTGACATTTAATTAAAACATTATTAATAATGGATTGCATAAATTCATGTTTATTTCAGTTCAAAAAACATCTCAGCTTGTATGTCAAAAAGTGCATAATATAATATACGAAATATTGTTAAAATTTAATAAATCTTTGTCTCTACAAAGGCAAAAATAAATACAGCAATAAATGTCATCATCAATGTAAAATGAAGAAAATCTGTCAATGTCAGCTGTAAGTTCATTAAAATGTTGTAAATTTGTTAAATTGTGGACTGTTGTGCTGGTAATTGTCAGTATCAGTGTCATTGTCGTAGTTTTTTCTTTTGCAAGATTTTCTTCATTGTTACTTTCGTCATAAGGCCAATGGTTGACATTTTGTATATGCTTCCTTTCAGCTTACTGGTAGAACATAGAGATGAAGTAAGGACACTTTAAAGATTTTAAGGTTACTCATACCACTAGTTGTACTTGAAAATTAAGTAGTTTTATGTGAGTGTGATATAATGAATAGAAAATGAACTGTGATGATGTTAGTAATTCATTGTGATGGTAATTTTTAATAGAATGTTCAGGAATACTTTACATTTAAATTGTGCTTTATGAAAATAAATGCTTTTTAAATCATTTTATTGTGTTTGAAAATAAACGCTTCCAATCACAGAAATATTTGGTTAAAAGAGGAAAAGTGGTCATCTGCTTCGTGAGACGATAAAGGACACAAGAGAAGAAATAGGGAGTTATCAGTTTTTAGCTTTGATTTCATTTGCATTTTTTATGTTTTTCTTAATTTTTGATTTATTTTTTTTAATGTTTGTGTTTTTGTTTTTGTAATTGTTTTAGTTTCGTTATTTTTATTTTAGTTTCTGTTTTTTTGTTTGTTTTTGTTTTCGTTTTTGCTTTAAGATTTTGCTCCTGATTTTGTGTTTGTTTTTAGTTTTGGGTTTGTTTTTGTTTGTGATTTTTTGGTCTGTTTTAAGATTTGTTTTTTTTTTTTTGTTGTTTCTGTTTATTATGGACATTTGATTTTTATCTTTTTATGATTTTTGTTTTTATTATTATATTCATTTTTGTAGTTATTTTTTTCTGGTCTTTTTTTTTGCTTTTGTTATTATTTTTTTATATTTGGTTCTGTTTTTGTTATATATTTTTAAAAAAAAAAAAAACATGTCGAGCGTATAGCCATTAAATGCACGCAATCGAAACAAATTGAAATAAAAATCATTCGTACGACTACTTGGTTGGCCAAACTTAAATGGTAAACTCTCACGCATTTAATGTCAAACGCCGTTTAACTGCAAGCACATGTGGGTTCAATAACAATAAATTTCTTCTTGCCGACGCCTCCACACCAAAAAGTTGTTGCTAAGGATTAACCTCAAAGAGTCGTTTAAATCCACATTCAAGCAGACAATAAATAACACCTGCGTGTGTCAGCAGCACAACATTAATTAATAAAATGAAGATGAAAGTTCAAATGACATTAACAAAAGCAACAGCAGCAGCAGCACTTGCCGACAGTGGGAGTTGTTTTTTGTTGTCATTTGTCAGTTAAGTCAATAATTTGCGGTTGCTGTGCAAAAGTGAGTGAGCGAATGAAACAGTTAAGCATTGAAAATTTACGCTTAAAGCAAAGGCTTTACTTTTAAGAAATTTTTTCAATTTATTATATTTATAAAAGTTTAGGTATTTCATTGAATATGACAATGAAAATATTCAAAACCATCCTTTTATGCTTATGTTGAGTGTGAAAAATCAACTTATACTTTTTAGCATTTTCTTTTTTTTTAGATTTTCTGTTAAATTGGTCAGTAAATTTAATTCCTAGATTTATCAATTTCAAACTACAGACTCACTAAAAGCTTACATAAAGAAATTTAGGCAAAATTTGTTTGCAAATTTAACATAAATTCCCACTGCAGACACAACGGCAGTTTACTGCAGAGCATATTAAAGGTCACACTGAACATATGAACAAAAAAAAAATGTTCTAAAAAAGTTAACAACGAAACGGAAGTTGATCAACATCGAAAGCAGCTGTTGCACAGAGCGACTGAGGTATCTAAACTTGCAACGCAACAACAGAAAATAATGAATCCATAAAGAAAATCAGGTTCTCTACTCAATTGCAAGAAGTAGGCTAAGCTTCCTATTTTTCATGCAGCATCCGTTTCCGGTTGTGATGCAGCAGCATCGATGTTGCCCTTGCTCAAATTGTTCTGATATATTCTCTACTGTCATACAAATAGTGATGTGCAAAACTTTTAATGGTTCGCAAGAGTGGTTTTTCTATTGTAACGAAATGTTTAAAAAAAAAATGTGTTTATAGTAATAGAGTTCGACATTTATTAACTTAAATTTTCTTTAAAATATTAAAACATTTAAGTCAAGAAATTTCCAATTGTTTTTAGTCAAACACCATAAATCTCTTTACTTTCGATATCGATATTTTAGGCGCGATGCAATCACGAGCTTATTAAGCAAGAGAAGATTTCAATGAGTAGCAAGTCTTACCCTAAGATTAAAAAGTGGCAGTAAAAAATTTAAAAAAAAATTTCATATGATAAACATGTCGTATGAGTAACATTTATTTATACTAGGATTTTTTTGCCATTTTTTTAAATTTGATGAGTTTTCTGTTTCATTTAAGTATTTATATTAATATATGTAGAAAAAAAAGTATAATGCTATTATGCCAATGATTTTTATTTTAAATTCATACAAATATTTTTTTTTTTTTAATTTTTTCTGTCAGTTGAAAAAATATTAAGTAATCGGTTACAGTAAGTAACATATTCCAAACAACGCCATTCATACATCATAATGCAGTAGCTCACAAGTGAATTACTGCATTTATTTGATTTTTGTGCCACCACTGCTGTGGCATTGTGACGCTCTTTTGTACCCATCCTGTCTGTATGTTTTTATTTGTAATTTTTGTATTCTTCAATTGTAGAGCAGTTTGTGAGGATGGAAGTCATCAAAGACTCGTTTCCACCCACAACTGTCACAAACAGCGCATCGAAACGCACCAATAACGAAACTTTTATTTTTATTATTTATATATTCGCCTATCATTGAACACAAAAGTATTTGAAATCATTTTTTTTTATTTCCTTTTTCATAATAAATTACTAAGCTACAAAAGAAAAAAATAACAACCTAAGCGTAGACTAATTAATAAAAATAAGATTAGTTAGGTACAACATAAGTCATAGTACACATAAGTCATAGTACACATAAGTCAAACTGACATAAAAAGAATCAGCATGCGGTACCCCTGCTCGACAAGCTGTCATGGAAAAGTTCAGCGAACAGCTGTTAAAGCTTCATATCAGAAAGCTGTTATGGAAAAGTTTAGCGAACAGCTGTTAAAGCTTCTTTGCAGAAAGAAGCTACAAGCAAAAAGGTTACTTGCGACAGATCGCAACTCAGAATTTTAATTCTTCGGAGGACTACAGCAGCGAGCAGTTCACCATCATCCTAGCAGCAGTAGTAAGAACATTAAATACTAATCCATAAATTCTCTCTTAGGTTTCAGCAGTGAATTTAGGACACAAGTGCAAGTCGCTCTCGCGTGGTGCTTGGGTTCTCTATTCAATCAGATAGCCGCGGTCACACAAGTGTATCGTCGCCTTTGCGTGGTACTTGTACGCCGCCATTGGGAGAGTAGGCCGACGAGTACGTTGGGTTAACGTATGCAAGTGCAAGTCGCCTTTGCGTTGTACTTGTATGCAGTAGCAAAACAACGTCGAGAGAATAGGCCGACGGCTACGTTGAGTTAACGTATGCAAGTGCAAGTCGCCTTTGCGTTGTACTTGTATGCATTAGCAAAGCACCGTCGAGAGAATAGGCCGACGGTTACGTTGAGTTAACGTATACAGGTACAAGTCGCCTATGCGTTGTACTTGTATGCAGTAGCAAAACAACGTCGAGAGAATAGGCCGACGGCTACGTTGAGTTAACGTATGCAAGTGCAAGTCGCCTTTGCGTTTGTACTTGTATGCAGTAGCAAAGCACCGTCGAGAGAATAGGCCGACGGCTACGTTGAGTTAACGTATACAGGTACAAGTCGCCTTTGCGTTGTACTCGTATGCAGTAGCAAAATACCGTCGAGAGGGTAGGCCGACGGATACGTTGAGTTAACGTATGCAAGTGCAAGTCGCCTATGCGTTGTACTTGTATACAGTAGCAAAGCACCGTCACGAGAGTAGGCCGTCACAGTCAGCGCATCCGTCGAGCAAGCATACTGTCGCTTTTGAGTGGTACTTGTGCGCCGTAGTAAGACGCCGCCGTCGAGAGAGTAGGTCGACGGGTACGTTGAATTGGCGTATACAAGTACAAGCCGCCTTTGCGTTGTACTTGTACGCAACAATAAAGCGCTGTCGGAAGAATAGGCCGTCGTAGGTACAATAGGACGTTGCTGACCCAGCAAGGAATCCTCAGTGGAAACAGGGCAACGGCAAATCTAGGCAAAGTCTAGGAAAAATAAGTATTTTGAACGTATCATTTCTTTCATGCTAAATAAATGTTAATTTATACACCAGTGAATTTATAATTTTAAGACTATTGAAATAAAGTGGATTCTATCGAAAACTAAAACACGCAAACATTTTTCTATTAAACTCCCGGAAAAGACTCTTGTTAGCCACCTGCAAAATATAAATTTTTGTACACGAACCTTGGATACCGTCGAGCCAAGACCCTGGCGGAAAGGTTCGTTACAATGGCGCCCGAGCAGGGACCCAGGCTAAACATATAGAAATTAATAAAAAAACGCGGCCGGGAGTTTCTTTCATGTGTGTTACAAATCCACTTTAGAACAATAGCATATATATATAAGAGAATACGCGACTCCTCGAAAAGGGGAAAATTAAAGACTTTATAATAATTACAAATAGCCACTAATGAAGATAAATAGAAATATTTATCCATTTAAAATCCTAGCATAGCAGCCATCAGCACACAGCATAGCTAGTGAAACATAGCCGTTAGCGTATCAGCATAGCAGCCATCAGCACACAGCATCTCCAGTGAAACATAGCCGTTAGCGTATCAGCATAGCAGCCATCAGCACACAGCATCTCCAGTGAAACATACAGTGTATACAAATCCCATCCATAGTGCGTGATACTAAAATAAAAACTCAGTGGAAAAAAAAACGAAAAAAAAAGAGATAGTAAAAAAAAAAAAAAAAAATAAAAACAAAACTCAACCCAGTGAAATCCGTCGATATAAAAAAATATTAGTGTTAGGAGTAAATTAGACAATCGGAAAAAAAATATGGTTAGCGTGTCGTGGTGTCATAGCCTTAAGAAGGAGGAGTTGGTCGCATATGGTGAAGAATTCGGCCTCGACGTAACGGGAACCGTGGACGAGCTAAGGAAGAGGTTCAAAGTTTTTGTGGCAGAAGATCATACACCAGAAGTGGAGCAACGCTTGCTCGAGCTTCAGACTCGTCACAAGAGACCTCCGTCACCCTGCCCTCCACAGAAGAAATTGCAGGCAGATGTCATGGAAGAATCGTCATTCACAGACGACAGAGCTGAGCCCCACACCAAATCAGATACTATTGGGGAACAAATAAATTCAACTGCTGGACCAGGGCAGCCCATGGAAAATCGCGACGAAATCACCTATCGGTTTTCAACCCAAGTGCCTAGCTCACCAAATGATGGAAGCGGCCCCTACAACCCCATAATAATGGAACAAGTTCGGAAGTGGGCCCTAAAATACGACGGAGTCAAGGAACCATTAGCCTTCATAGAAAGGGTAGAAGAGCTGGCCGCAGCTTATGGAGTAACTACGGACCACCTTCCCCGGGCGATGCCTGAATTATTGAAAGACAAGGCTTTAGCGTGGTATCGGAACAATCACCGACAAGGAACCTCCTGGGGCAAGTTCAAAGAAAATTTCCTGAATTTCTTTCTTCCCCCACGGTACTTCGAAACGTTAGATGACGAAATCAGGAAGCGTTGCCAACAACCACGGGAGAAATTCAAGGAATTTTTACTAGCACTACAAACAATGATGAGGCACGCGAATTTTACCGAAGAACAACGGTTGGAGCGAATTTTTAGAAATTGTCGGCCGGAGTACCAGTGGTATATCAAGCGTAAAGATTTTTCGACCCTGGAGGACCTAATCCACTTAGCAGAAGATCTGGAGGGGATACAACAACGAGAGCCCGAGCGACCGGCCGCGACTAGAACTCGCACCGAACAATATCGCATGGTAGGCCCAGCTCGATGTGAAGAAAGAGTCAATGCGCGAACCGCTTGCCGAAGATGCGGCCAAGAGGGGCATTTCGCCTGGAATTGTCGAAATCCACAGCGGTTATTTTGTTGGATCTGTGGCAAAGTCGGGACTCGTACCATAGCCTGCTGCCGCCCACCGGGAAACGAAGACGGAGGCCACCCAGAGCGAGGGGGGGCGAGTACTCCAGAAGAACCCCCTCGACAACCCTAAAACAGTATCAACCCCAGAGCCTCTGCAGTCGAGTTTTCGCCAACGTCCTCATTGGTAAAAGAAACATAGCTGCTACTATCGACACAGGGGCTACCATTAGCTTCGTTCGGGAAGCATTCGCTGAGGAATTGGGCCGCCATGGTAAGAGATCACTATATGGTGGCGAAGTAGCGTTAGCAGATGGTTCAACTAGGCCACTTGAATACGCGATAGAAGCCGAATTAGAATTTAGAGACCTGAAGACAAAGTTCTTGTTTGTTATCATGCCAGATGCTACTGAAGACGTCGTACTAGGGTTGGATTTCCTCACGCGGTGCGGTGCCACACTAAATATCAGGGGCGAAATTATTACCATCGGAACAGATGCACCACGCCAACCCGAAAGGTGTATGGTCAGCTCGATACACAACAAAAGGCATCATTCCAAAATTCAAGGCACTGGACCCGATTCCGAGCAACCACAGGGCCATCAAGAAAATACACGGCAGCAGAAAATTCGGAAAACTCAACACGTAGACCACCCCCACACTCAACAAACAAACACAGTCAAGAGAATCACGGCAGAGCCTTCACTAACCACCACAGCAGAGAATTCAGCGGCAGAACCACCACCAGTCATCACGGCAGAGCCTTCACTAGCCATCACAGCAGGAAACTCAGCGGCAGAGCCACCAACAGAGAACCCAGCGGCAGAGCCATCATCGGCAGAGCCCACATCTACACTACCGGCAGAGCCCACATCCACAGTATCGGCAGAGCCAACAGCAGAACAGAAATCCAGTTCAGAAGAGGTAATAAATCAATTTTTAATAGAAGAACTTCCGAAATTTAATAGGTTACAAGGAGTTACTCATATCACCAAACACGTGATAATCATGGCAGACGATCGACCGATTAAGCAGAGGTATATACCACGAAACCCTGCCATGCAAGCAATCATCGATGAGGAAATTAATAAGCTGCTGGAAAAAGGATGCATCGAACCATCTCGCAGTCCATATAGCGCACCGATTGTCTTAGTTCGGAAGAAAACGGGTGCCTGGCGACTCTGTATAGACTATCGACAACTCAACGCCAGGTCAGTGCCGGATGCGTACCCCCTGCCCAGGATTACGCATATTTTGGACCGGCTACGAAACGCCAGATTCATCAGTAGTCTGGACTTGAAAGACGGCTACTGGCAAATTCCGATGGAGGCCGATAGTAAACAATTTACGGCATTTACCGTTCCAGGCCGTGGCCTTTACCAATGGAAGGTCATGCCATTTGGACTTCATTCGGCGCCCGCAACTTTCCAGCGTGCTTTAGATCGAGTCATCGGGGCAGAAATGGAGCCGTATGCCTTCGCCTATTTGGATGACATAGTCGTTACCGGTTCCACCTTGGAGGAACATATGCAGAACTTGCGGGAGGTGTTCCGACGGCTACGAGCAGCCAATCTAAGGATTAATCCTGAAAAATGTGAGTTTTTCAGGACTAAAATAAAATACTTGGGGCACGTCGTCGGCAGCGAGGGTATTCAAACTGATCCAGAGAAGGTTGCAGCTATTAAGGATTTGGCAGCACCAGAAAACATCAGAGGAGTGCGACGGTTCTTAGGCGTTGCGTCATGGTACAGGCGATTCGTGCCAGATTTCGCGGCAATAGTGCAGCCATTGACGGCCTTATTAAAAAAGGGTAAACATTGGAGATGGGGCGATGACCAGCAGCGGGCCTTCGAGACAATGAAGGAAAAGCTAACAGAGGCGCCTATACTGACATGCCCAGATTTCAACCGGACATTCACCCTGCAGACCGACGCCAGTGACTTAGGCCTAGGGGCGGTCTTAACCCAAGTCATGGAAGGAGAAGAACGCGTGATCGCCTACGCTAGCCGAAGTCTTAACAAAGCGGAGAAAAATTACTCGCCGACAGAGAAGGAATGTCTAGCGATTGTATGGGGAATTAGGAAGATGCGGCCCTACCTGGAAGGGTATAAATTCATTGTTGTCACGGATCATCTTTCACTCAAGTGGTTGAATTCAATCGACAGCCCCACTGGACGAGTAGCTCGTTGGGCCCTGGAGCTCCAGCAGTATCAGTTCTCCATACAATACAGGAAGGGAAAAAATAACGTAGTAGCTGACGCATTGTCTAGACAACCCAGGGAAATTATCCAGATGGCAGTGGTGAATAGTAAAGACGGCGAAACCTGTGCTTGGTTGAGGAGGAGGAAGGCCGAAGTCCGTGCTGAACCCGGAAAATACCCAGACTTCTCCGAAGTGGAGGGACAGCTATACCGTCATCTACCAGGCCATCCAAGTGATGAGGATTGTGCGCAATGGAAGCTGTGCGTAGCGACTCCGCTCCGAAAACGTGTGATGGAAGAGAATCATGACAGCCCGAGCGCGGGCCATCTGGGAATCCGGAAAACCATCGCCCGCATAGCCAACCGGTACTACTGGCCGGGTATGTTCCGGGACATAAGTTGCCATGTTCGAAGCTGTGGTTCCTGTCAGCGATATAAGGCAAGCCAGCAAGCACCAGCGGGTGAAATGTTGACAACAATTCCAGAGGAGCCATGGTCGACTGTATGCGCAGACTTTGTCGGACCGTTGCCACGATCCAAACACGGAAACACCATGTTACTCGTTTTTGTCGACAAATTTTCAAAGTGGACCGAATTAATACCACTTAGGAGGGCAACTGCGGAAGGGGTAGTCAAAGCATTCCGAGAAAGGATCCTGGCAAGGTACGGAGCTCCGAAGACCTTCATCACAGACAATGGGACCCAATTTAAGAGCAGAATCGTAAAAAAATACATGGACGAGATTGGCGTACGGCAGCGGTTTACAGCGCCCTACACACCCCAAGAGAACCCAACAGAGCGAGTAAACCGGACAGTAAAAACTATGATGGCTCAGCTGGTCAATAATAACCACAGGGTCTGGGACGACAACCTGCCAGAAATCTCGCTAGCCATCAATACTTGTACATCGGAGTCTACCGGCTATAGTCCAGCATTTCTTACCCAGGGACGGGAACCTCGGTTACCAAAAGCCCTGTACGACGAGGTTACACAGGGTACCGGCATGGCATGCCAGGAACCGGAGTCAAGAGCAACACAGCTTCGGGAAGTTTTTGAGATTGTCAAACATAATCTGTCCAAAGCAGCACAAGACCAAGCAAGACACTACAACTTGAGACGTCGACAGTGGAAACCCAAAGTTGGTGACCTGGTGCTGGTAAAACAGCACCCACTGTCCAAAGCCATCGATAGTTTCGCCGCCAAACTCGCGCCAAAATACGCGGGCCCCTACACTGTTGCAGGCTTCACTTCCCCTGTAATATGTAACCTAAAAGGAGTCGGAGCCAAAATTATCCGCACTGCCCACCTGAGCGAAATTAAACCATTCATTCTATAAAAAAAAAAAAAAAATATATATATCAAAGTAAACCTCCGTTCCTACCCAAAAACTAATTCCTTTTTTTTAAAATTTCAGTCGCAACCGAACAAGGAAACAAACAAAAATAAACATGGCACATCCATCCAAACTCAACTTCGAAGAAGAGCTCTCTCGGCCGGACAGGATACCGGCCGCCGAAAAAAGGCGTAGTCGCCCTCCAACTAGGGAGGAATTCCCTCGATTCAGGCAGCGGATGAAGGAAGAAGACGCCCGAAGGCCGCGCATCCAGACGTTGGGCAACGAGCACGTAGGGTGGCTCACGCGCCAAGGAAGAGGCAGGCACCAGAAGGGGGAAATGGTCACGCTCCTCTCCACAGTAAAAACACTCACGAGGAGCCAGCGAGAGTACCTAAAGAACCATCAAGAGCCCGAGGTACACCAAAAAACTGATACCGGGCATACCATCCATGCGATAGAGGGAAATCGGCGACACATTGTCAGGATCGCGTGCGCCTTTCCCCAGCCGATGCCAAGTACTTCAAAGATACACCACTACGATACCACTGCCCGCAGACAACCACCCCCACCAAAGCCGCAGAAGAAACCGGGTGACGATCGGCGCTCAATCCACAAATCCCGGACGCCACCGAAACCAAACACGGGATGGAATGAAAGGTGTTCCCCGACAGTTCCAAAAAAACAACTGCGCGTTCCAATGTGGCTGCCAAAGTCGGTTGAGGTGCCACGAAGGTGCCCTCACGCTCGGACACGAGAAAACCAAACCACCAACAGCAGGAGCGATAACCCTTGCCAGAGCAAAACACCCAAGCGCATTGGTGAGAACGCCCAGGTTAAAGAGCCGAATGTGGTGCCCATGGCTTTGGACGAGGAAGTACTGGGGGCTCTGAAAGAGATAGAAGCAGCCTGGAGCATTGAAGGCACCGACGGATTGTGGGAGCTTGCACCGCCAGTAGATTCACAGGCGCCAGCCCAACCCGTTGACAACGTCAGTGATACCAGTGCGAAGCGAAACACAGGTGACACCGACAGCGACACTGACACCACCAGCTCCAGCAGCAGTAGCGAGGACAGTGACAGCTCAACCTCCGACAGTGAGGACACCTCCTCGGCAGGGTCGCCACATTTGCATCTGGTCCTACAACATCGCCGAGGCAATGCGACGCAGGAGGTATTCGCCAAAAATACTCTACAGCAAGAGCAGAGCATCCAAGAACTACCTGGGCTGCCAGTTCCAACGACACCACCGATGGACCGCCTGGCCGGAGTCGATCTAAGCTCACTAGATAGTGCCACAATAGAAGAGCTACGACGGAAGGTGGACGGATTTCCCATGGGGAAATATTTTGGGCATCTGTGCGAGATAAGAGGCCAACACTTTAGGCTGCGGTGCCTTCGTAGCGGGCTGGTGCAGGTCCGTCCATTCTCTCCCCGGGAGTAAGAGGGAATTGTGAGGATGGAAGTCATCAAAGACTCGTTTCCACCCACAACTGTCACAAACAGCGCATCGAAACGCACCAATAACGAAACTTTTATTTTTATTATTTATATATTCGCCTATCATTGAACACAAAAGTATTTGAAATCATTTTTTTTATTTCCTTTTTCATAATAAATTACTAAGCTACAAAAGAAAAAAATAACAACCTAAGCGTAGACTAATTAATAAAAATAAGATTAGTTAGGTACAACATAAGTCATAGTACACATAAGTCATAGTACACATAAGTCAAACTGACATAAAAAGAATCAGCATGCGGTACCCCTGCTCGACAAGCTGTCATGGAAAAGTTCAGCGAACAGCTGTTAAAGCTTCATATCAGAAAGCTGTTATGGAAAAGTTTAGCGAACAGCTGTTAAAGCTTCTTTGCAGAAAGAAGCTACAAGCAAAAAGGTTACTTGCGACAGATCGCAACTCAGAATTTTAATTCTTCGGAGGACCACAGCAGCGAGCAGTTCACCATCATCCTAGCAGCAGTAGTAAGAACATTAAATACTAATCCATAAATTCTCTCTTAGGTTTCAGCAGTGAATTTAGGACACAAGTGCAAGTCGCTCTCGCGTGGTGCTTGGGTTCTCTATTCAATCAGATAGCCGCGGTCACACAAGTGTATCGTCGCCTTTGCGTGGTACTTGTACGCCGCCATTGGGAGAGTAGGCCGACGAGTACGTTGGGTTAACGTATGCAAGTGCAAGTCGCCTTTGCGTTGTACTTGTATGCAGTAGCAAAACAACGTCGAGAGAATAGGCCGACGGCTACGTTGAGTTAACGTATGCAAGTGCAAGTCGCCTTTGCGTTGTACTTGTATGCATTAGCAAAGCACCGTCGAGAGAATAGGCCGACGGCTACGTTGAGTTAACGTATACAGGTACAAGTCGCCTATGCGTTGTACTTGTATGCAGTAGCAAAACAACGTCGAGAGAATAGGCCGACGGCTACGTTGAGTTAACGTATGCAAGTGCAAGTCGCCTTTGCGTTTGTACTTGTATGCAGTAGCAAAGCACCGTCGAGAGAATAGGCCGACGGCTACGTTGAGTTAACGTATACAGGTACAAGTCGCCTTTGCGTTGTACTCGTATGCAGTAGCAAAATACCGTCGAGAGGGTAGGCCGACGGATACGTTGAGTTAACGTATGCAAGTGCAAGTCGCCTATGCGTTGTACTTGTATACAGTAGCAAAGCACCGTCACGAGAGTAGGCCGTCACAGTCAGCGCATCCGTCGAGCAAGCATACTGTCGCTTTTGAGTGGTACTTGTGCGCCGTAGTAAGACGCCGCCGTCGAGAGAGTAGGTCGACGGGTACGTTGAATTGGCGTATACAAGTACAAGCCGCCTTTGCGTTGTACTTGTACGCAACAATAAAGCGCTGTCGGAAGAATAGGCCGTCGTAGGTACAATAGGACGTTGCTGACCCAGCAAGGAATCCTCAGTGGAAACAGGGCAACGGCAAATCTAGGCAAAGTCTAGGAAAAATAAGTATTTTGAACGTATCATTTCTTTCATGCTAAATAAATGTTAATTTATACACCAGTGAATTTATAATTTTAAGACTATTGAAATAAAGTGGATTCTATCGAAAACTAAAACACGCAAACATTTTTCTATTAAACTCCCGGAAAAGACTCTTGTTAGCCACCTGCAAAATATAAATTTTTGTACACGAACCTTGGATACCGTCGAGCCAAGACCCTGGCGGAAAGGTTCGTTACAAGTTGAAAAATAGAAAAATGTCGCTCTCTTGATGACAACAATGAAGATTCATTTGGACAATTTATCTCTATATACACTTGACATATGATTGTTCCTGCAACATATGCGGAGTAAGGGGAATGTTTGATTGCTTACAAAATTGTTGTTATGATCAAGTGATGGTGAACGCTTTATAAAATTTAAAAGATCTTAAAGAACTTAATTGAGTTATAATGGTGAAAAAAATTCTAATGGTCAAAGGAGTGGAAAATTTTGATTATTTGAAAAATTTTAAATTTGATTTGATTCAATATAGAAAATGCCACTTTCTAGAGCATACTGTACATTTTGTACCTATGCCGCCAGCAATCGTTATAAAATTATACTCTCGGACAGCGATTAAACTTAGAAAATTGATTCCGAACTAAAAATGGCACTTGCTTTTGACTACTGCTCGTAATTTGTTCCAATTTATAAAAAGACTAATAAATTTATTTTAGACAACAAATGAAATACTCTTGGTGTAGACTTGATTTTAATTTAAATGATTAAATTAAATGTGACTGCAGATATAATGGTTTGTTTGTCAAAAAATTAATCATACGACACGTTAAACACAATGCATTTCTAATGGATTATGACTCAATTTCTTGTAGCCAAAAACCAAACTAAAATATTTATGTTATGCAAAAATTATGTTTAAAATAATCATAGCTCATTTACTCTCAGTTGCATCAAACTCGAGATAGGAAAATCTGAATTTGTATCAAATTATAAAAATTAATTTTTTGCAACTAAAACAAAAGTTGCGCATGCAAGCTGAGGGGTGAAAAAAGTTGACATTTTTTCACTTTATCGATCAAAGTATTACAATTGTTATCTCACCGGAAACAATAAAAATATTAAATTCTTTTAACATCAAAAATGTTACCATTTTACTAAATTATATTCAATGTCACTCGATATATTTACATGAAAAGCTAATTATCGTAACACCAAAATGAGGAATATTAAATTGACTGAACGCAGCAACAGCAGTTGTAACAAAATTTTGCCCTTATTTCCAACTGTTGCCTTCACTGTCATGCTGCGCAAAAGCAAGGTATAATATTTATGGTGAATCATTATGCTGACATCTAGTAACATCTGACGACAGAGAAAATTGACAAAAAATCAAATCAATGCACGACTGACGGTAGAACGACTGACAACGAAGCTGATGCTGGCTGACTGACCATGAAATGATAGCACATTTATATTGCATACTATATAAAAGTTCATTTACATGCAAAAGTGCTTGTGCTTCCAAGAAGCAATATTAGCTTAAGAGAATTTTAGGATGAGCATATGCCTATGCAAGTATGTGTATATTCAATTTCGTTGCTACAATCAAATTGTGAATGCTTAAAGCAACATCACCCCTTAAACACTTCCTCCAACAACACGTCGTAGCTAAATTGATATTTTCTAATGTGCATTTTGGTGCAGCCGTTGTTGTAGAGTGGTATATGCAACTTTGTTGCACCACTGTAATTAATGGCTATCCGTGAGTTGCAAATTAAAATTGGTCATTGAGTTCAGGCGCAGCATGAATCTTGTGGAAAGTATGGTGAAATATAGTGGTAGCAATTATAGCATACAGTAGCAGAAGTGAATGTCTGTTGTAGAGTATATGGTTAGATTTAATATAGAGAAATAAAAATGTATTCCTATGCAAAGGAATACAAATTTTTATATACTTTTGGTTGCAATGTCATACAAGGGTGTTATGCTATGGTTTGTATAACAAATTGAACGACATTATAAAATCAAAATTTGCTAATTTTTTATTTTAAGACTCCGATATCTACACTGTGATGCCAGTAATCATTAGATAACCTAAAAAATGTTTCCAACATTATTTTATATAACCTTAATATGCTTGTTTAAATACCGACTGCTGAGAACTAACATAAAAATCAATAATAAGAAAAAATTTAGTTCGTTATGCTGTACATGTCGTATGAGAAACATTTTATTTCTAATAAGAATTCATAAAAGCCAGCACTGAATTTGTGACTGTGGTGCGCTATAATATGACATTTTTAGCTACATGTTGTGTGTAGAAGAAGAGCAAACTTAGAAATCACTATATTTTTCAAGTCTGTTCACCTTATCACCAGCAGAGTTAAAAATTTGACGAAAAAAGTCAAGCCGATAGCGCAAGTACTTCAGTGACCAAGGTATTCAGATTTTGTTAAGTAAATTTCGACATAAAAAAAATTTTAAAAAAATCCTTAAGTGTTGGCAACATGAGCCCACAATACTCAATTTTAAACAGTTTATACGTTGATGCACTTTTTGCCGTAAGTAAACTCGAAAAATTCTTACATGAAGTTAAAACTTAAATTTTTTTGTAACTAAAAATTTTCCCAGCAATTGAATTATTTACTTACTACCTCAAATTTATTAAGATTTCATACAGTACATGGTACATTGATCTCTCAAAATAGCATTTTGTCATTGAACTTTGCTTTCAATTGTTTACATGCAAGTGCAATGATGGCAATAGTCTGCTGTTAGTCGATTTTGTTAGGATGACCTTGTAACCTTTTACTTTTAAATATGTTAAGATTTTTCAAAAAAAAAAAGAACACTTCAAGTGGAAAGATTGGCATTTCGGATATGTAAATGACATGCATTGTTGTAAAGACAGACAGTAAAGTGTGAGAACAAAAATTTATACTAAATATTAAGATAAGATGAACAAGTATATTGCTAGTGAAAAAAATATTTTGTTGGTCTTTAAAGCAGACCAGTTTGCCAAAGAATGCGTTTTTTTCCTCATGTTTCTACTTTATCTTACTTTACGTAATAAATTTAAATGAAATCAAGTGCAAGTCAATGTTTTGAGTAAAAATTGTATTTTCAAAGGACTTCACCTAAAATAATTCAAAAATGAGTAACAAAAAACGGTTATTTTACTTTAAAAATATTATTTTAAATTAAGTTTTGAAGTGCTATCTTTACTTACTCCAAGTATATAAAATTCACAGCTCAAATAATAACGGCAGACTTTATTTCAACTCATCGAAAAATATATTTTGCCTCTTGAGTCCAAAAATGGCATATTAAGATGCGAGTCAAAAATCGCATTCAGATCGCTGATTTGCAAAAAACTAAAGTTATAAATATAAGCCTTACATTAGCTAGTTTCAGTGTTAAATTAAAGTATAAATATATACAAAATATTTCGAAGTACATATATATATATAGAAAACTTCAAATGCTTAAATAATATAAATACTAGCTGCAGTTTGCGGTCAGTATTTTCGGTGCCCCTTACATATTTGGCCGAATGGATTAAGAGTTTTCTTGTTATTTAAATTAAAATAATAGCAACAGCAACAATGGCTAAAATAACAATGCATTATGTCTAACAAATACAGCTTAAGCCACAAAAATAACAACCAGTTAAGTAACCGCAGCTTTCAAACTTTCTGCATCAACACGCGTTTATTGCAAATGTTGCAACAACAATTGTAAATACTATCAGAGATTCTATACCGAATATTCACCTAGCACAAAATTTTAATTTTAAGACATCAACTTTAGCGTTTAGTTTAAGTGACTTTTTGGTTTGTATGCTAAGCTTGTGGTTATTTGCTTGTGCATTCATTTGGATCTTATGGTTTCTAAATCAATGAGCATTAAAGCTAAATACTACGTTGGGTAATTTCAAATACTTTCAAAAGAGAAATCCATTATTTCAATGAATAGTTCAACATGGCGTATGAGTAACATTTATACATATGCATACATAGTAAATATACTATTTTATCTTCAAAAAGTATAAACATTTTAAGAATTTGACCAAGTTTTCGTTATTTTTCCGTGAATTTCTTTCAAAAGTAGCTAATTTTCATCGAATAGAGTCATCTCTATGTACGCAATGAACATTTTTTGGTGTTTAAGTTTATTTCTGGTCAATTTACTGATATTTCGGATATAATGTCGAATGAACAAAATGATGTTTTCACCATTATTCCTTTCATACCTCTTACGTAGACAAAATTTTTAACAAATAAGGTGATTTATCTATTTTTTATGCAGCTAAATCTGCACTGGAGATATATTGAATTATATGAGTCTACTACCGAAAAAATAAAACAAAAGATATAAAAAAGTTTTTTATAAATAAATCATATCAATAGAAAAATATTTGATTACAATTTTAATGTTATGTTCAGCAGATCAAAGTCTATAAAGAAACTGTAGTGGCATTTCAAAGTCAAAATTCGTGCTGCATTGTGTTATTGGTTCAAAAATATTTGAACTCACTCTCTTAATGTAAAAATTTAAATAATTTTTTAGAAGAACAGCTGTTGTTTTTCAAAAATCTAATATGTGAACTACCTAACACACTTTAAGTGCCATATTAATTTATTTTTGTTTAATATGCAATTTAACAAAATGACAGCTGTTTGAACAAAAAAAAAATGTTAGTGAAATAATAAATATTACTTATACGACATGTTGTCTACAAGTCGTAAGCGTAGTAGATCAAATATCACATACATGTTTTAACAAAAGCATTTACTATATGACATTATATCAATGAGTAAATATTTCTGTTATGATTTCCACTCCAAAAACTACTCCATTAAATTCGAATAATATTTCAATGACGCATTCGATATTGTAATTTTAAATAATTTTTTGCTCTTTAGCTTTCTATATGAACTACATTGTTTTTTACTACAGATTAACTACATTATTTTGTTATTAAAAATCAGCAAATAGCGTAAAGTTTTGCCCAATAAAATGCCCACATGAACATATTGGTGCATAGTGATAAAACAAAAGCAGCTAATAAAGCAACAGCATAGTAACAAAAATAATAATAATGATGTCCTTCAAAATTTAACCGCTAGCAAAACAACTTTTTTGACATTTGCAAAACAGCATAGCAAAAACATTACTTCATTAGCCATTGTTCGGTTCATGTCTCTCGCTGTGTTTGTTTTTTCCTTAGCTTTTAGCTTCCGCTTTGATTTGCTTTTTTTCCATCCAAAGATGACGCTTTAGGCAACAGAGCAAATGCAAAGCAATAGCTACGGCAATTAAATTAGAAAAAAAAACATAAACAAAACATAAGTAGCAAAATATAAAAGTTAAACAAAACAAATTGTAGTAGAAGACGAGGCAAGCAGTGAAGAAAATATATAGTAAATAATTGCACAATAAGGAAAACAATAAAATACAAAATTGACCAAAGGAAGAAGCAAAAAAAAAAAAAAAACAGCAAACATTGCCTCATTATGAAAAATAAACAGATAATGATGTCGTATTAAGTGACGTAAGTTTTGATTTTGTTTTTTTGTTTCGATTATGTGAATTTGAGCAGAAACTTAAGATGCTTTGTACATTGAATTGAAATGAAGTGGATTTTTCATAAAATACATCGCTTAGAGCATTAGTTCAATATAATGCAGGTAACGCCCTAATCTAAGCCGTTTTTCAAAAAACCTGCATGGATAAACGTTACCAATAACTATAAAATTGTTATTCCTAGGTTCTCAAGACCAGACGCGCTTAGTTTTTGGTTTATTTACTGTGATCGAAAGACGCAATCACGATTTTCAATTTAAGGGATTTTGAAAAATTCTGGCATTCCGAGTCTAGTCCCATGATTCTGCGAAAACAACCACTAACGATTTTATGGGAGTTTCAGCACACATTTGCTCAAAAGCTGCACATTATGGACAATTATTGATCACAGATTCATATTCATGATGCAAAAATAAAATTTATCGAAGGAACACGTAGTCATTTCCTTCAAGCAAAAACCTTTGTAGAACAGTATTATTCTTGAATACATTTTTTCCGAAAAAGATATCATTCAAAAAAAAATTTTTTCGTTCTATGTTTATCATTAAATTTTTCTTCTTTATGTTGTTTTGCATCAAAAAAAAAATGTTTCTTTTACAGCCCTAGGCTGTTCCATTTATGTCACTTTTCAACATAAACTTTATGCTCATTAGCTGTTTTTCTTTACATTCGACTTTTGTTGCAGATACTTTCAACGATTTTATGTTGGTATGCAAAACGGAAACGGAAACCACAAATTGTTGTTTTGTTGACAATTTCATTGTTGAAAGAACGCGACCATAACAACTTCCGCTTTTGGTGTTTTTGTTTATTTTTGTGAAAAATCTATTGACGGTACAAATAGTTGTGGTGCTATTATGTTAAGTATGTGACACAAAAATCATAAATTAATTTGATGCGATATGGCGAAAATAAAGCTGATGTTTGTATTAAATTTATTTTTTTATTTGAATGCTTGGAAAAGTAACAGCTTTGACATGTACTTACTTGGATGACAAACGCTTACTTTGTGCATTATTTATAGAGAATGTGGTTATGAAAAATCTTTTTGCAATAAGAATTTGATTAAATGTTAATCATACGACATGTTATATTAAATATTAAAATAATGTGCTTAAAAATATTGTTCGATCATTATTGTATTTTTATAAAAAATTTTTGTATAATTTCAAAATTTCATATAACTGTAACATATAAGACTTTATTTCTTTACTATTGGAAAAAAATGATATTCATGACTTCGTTACGTCAGCTCATGTGTTATTTGTTATAAGGACAGTAAATTTATTATTTTTTATTGATTTAAGTTAATTAAATTTGCTTTTAACATCAACGTAATTGACATTAATTGATATTAACTTATTGACACTATAACGTAATTGACATTAATTAAATATTTTTTAATTGAAATTAATAAATATTGAAAGTATAATACAACAGCAAAGAAAATTGTATAATTGAGAGTCAATAGCATAGTTAATTCATAGATTCGTACTACATACGCACTGGCTTAATGCGCCATATTATTAAAAGCAAACTGGTTCATTATCATATACTTTAAAATGCTCATCTAATTAGTTTTTTGTATTTTCAAAAATATGCTAAAAATTTCAAGTATTAAAGTAATTTTACTCAATTCGCATGCACACCGACTCAAACACATACAAATCCATGAAAATTTCAAACGTTCGCACACACGTTGGCACACAAGCAACAAAGTAACACAAAGTTTAAAGTTACCACAAATATGGAAAATGCCTTTATTACCGTTACAGCCAACTATAAAAGAAAGAAATCACAACGCTTATGGCATGTAATTTTCGTGCTTAAATGTATGCGTCAAAGGACGTGAAATTTAGTTGCACAGAGAAAAATTAAACGGAGAAACTGAAGCTGAATTACATTTCGTTGAAATTTATGCTCGAATTGAAATGCTGGGCCTCTCAAATTTAAAGAAAAAATTGAATTTAATTTGATATAAAAATTTGGTAAATTGGAAACTCAATTTGCTGCTTAGCAGTTTGAAATGATATATGAAACTATAAATTAAAAAATCTTCTTAAAATGGAAATCAAAAATTGAATTTGTCATGACTTTTCAGATTTTTAAATATCTTTTTACTAAGTAACTTGCAAGGACATGTCACAAAACAAAG
Organism: Tricholauxania praeusta; assembly: GCA_949775025.1. Classification (NCBI taxonomy): domain Eukaryota; kingdom Metazoa; phylum Arthropoda; class Insecta; order Diptera; family Lauxaniidae; genus Tricholauxania; species Tricholauxania praeusta. Next base: position 160,487,377 of record OX459029.1, read on the forward strand.
CGTAGAAAAAAAATCTTCTACATAAAAAAATAACAGTAATGAGCACATAAAATGTACGAAGATATGAAAGAAAAAATACGAAGATGCTCAAAGGAAACTTAAAAAAAACTCACACAGAGAAACTCATCTAATTAAAACGTTAACAATTTTATGCGTTAACTGTAGATACAGCTTAGCATAGAAGCATTTTATTTCTTTTAAGAAAACAGTTGCTGGCACAAACAGTAATTGAAGTGAGAAGAAAAAAAAAGTTAATTTTTTTTACTTTAAGCCAAAAATGTTTAACTTCACACTAACCTGAAAGGTGGCAGCACAAATTTAAATATATTACAAAATTTTTTGTTTGTATTTTTTTGTACATTGGTATACCCTTTTTCGACAGATTTGATTTCGGATGATATCAATACAATTCGCTCACAGAGTATCATTGGGTTTTGGCTCAAAAAAACTTATGTGGAGCTTGTTTGTGCCACCATGTCTTGATGGCTCATATGCTCTTTCATTTGTCCAATATTTCCATGTTCAGGTACTCACATAAGTGTTCTGTCAAGCTGACGTTCCAGCCTTTCAAGTTCTTTTATTCGCTATTTAACTAACATTGATTTTTTGTTCCCAAAATCAAAAACTTCGATAGCTGCATGAATTTTTGATAAAGCTGCAAGTTTTCCAGCGTCAATTTAATTATATTAAAAAGCCTGCTCCGTTCAAAAATAGAATCAACTCTACCCTAAAAACGTATCATATTAGTCAAAGATCTTATTAAGAGTATTAAGATTCTTTAAAAAATTCCCGCACCAATATTGCGTACACCTAAGGCTCATCGCTGAAGAGAGTGGCTCTAAAACTAATGTTGCAAGTTCACACTTCTATCTTAATCTCTTGGGAAATTTATCGTGCGAATTTCAGTTCTCTTAAAACTGGAAATTGGACAGATGTAGTTGGTTGACAGACTAGCTAGTGCGTTTGAAAAAGTGCTGAGTATTGAACAATAGCTACATAGTTGCATCTTCTACTAAGAAAAGCAGGAGGCTGGCCGCCATTTAAATTAAATCACCAGGAAATGACAAGTACAAAATAAAATTTAGGACGTCTATGTAATGGGAGTGCTACCTTAACGCCAACACAATCATTATTTCACACTATGGCTACTTTCTTTGGTTTTTACAATTTTTAATAGACAGTCATCAATATTACTAAATTTTTAAATTTTCTGAAAATTTTCAAACGAGTTTATTAAAATTGTAAAGCAGTTTTAATTATTACGTACAAATATTCATATCCCAGCTTCGATGCAATTTGTAAGTCTCAAAAAAATTTTAGTTTTTACTTGTCTTGTGAACTGAAATATATATAAGTTTAATTCAGGGCCGCTAAAAAAAAACGAAAATAAAGTTGTAAGACAAACATGTTGTATGAGCAACTTTTTCAAATAAAACTTTTCAGTATTACTAAATGCTATTGTGATATCAATGAACGTAGCGGCCTCTCAACCATGCAAATAATCTTTTGGAAAGTCGGTCGTTTTTATGATTTATTTTTGAATTTATTAACAGATTCATTGAAGATTCATCTCGATACTCTTCTGAGCAGCTGACTAATGTGAAATTTTATCCCACAACTAGTCATAGGTTACAAGACTTTTAAGCATATATGCTTGGTACTTTTTTTTTATAATGTTTTGACTAATAAATGCGTGTGTTACTAATTGAACTATAAAATTTAAATACGTTCTGATTTCATTACTGACACAAGCATCATGTCAAGATTAATCGTACATCAAATAATAATTCATAAGGAAATATATTTTGAAGGTTGGTTTAAAATTGACATGAAATATGAAAAACTAAAGTTTTTTTTTTTTTAAAAAAAAAAAAGAAAACAATGATCGGAAACAACATTTCTACTTAGACGGGCAATAATTTTACACCTAAATGTACCCTCTTGGTATCAATTTACTCTTTAACTTTTGAAACATAAAATTAACTTCACCGCACTCATTTTGTGGGTAACCACTTAAAAGTGTGCTGCGATGCGTAACGAATTCTTTATTTTTTGGAAAAAATTAACTTTTTTTCTACAGTCATTAATCTTCATAATTTTTATTGCTGTTTTTTCGTCGTCTTATAGCTGCGTTGCTTCTGGAAAAAAAAAGTCTATTTTTTATGCTCGCGTTTCGTGATAAAAAAAAAGCGCCAATTGAATTGAAATAAATAGAAAAAGAGTTTGCAAACGCAATTAGCCAAGTTTAAATTAGCGCAAATGGCTGAATGAAAAAAAATGAGTTAACTAGAAATATGGCAAAAGGCTGTAAGGGATTATGGCATTAAAAGAAGAAAAGAAAAGTAAGGAGCAAACTCTTACAAGATGAGGCGCAGAGATTAAGTAGCAGTTATTAATGCAAAGCAGAAAGTTGCAAACTTTTCTTAAACAGGTTGCTACAGCAACAGCCTTCATTTTGCTCGCAGAGACTTTTGTGTGATAGAAAAATTAAAGAAGATTAATTCACATAAATTTATTTTACTAAAATAATTGTAGGTTTTGCAAAAAACGACTTTAAATATCCGCACTAAGATGGTCTAAAATTAAATGCTGTAAAAAGTGAACATGACGTATGAGTAACTTTTAATTATTTGTATGATATGCAGTTAACCGGATTTGTTTATTTTTTCATAAATTTTTAACAAACATTTTTGAAATATTGAACTTTATAAACATTAAAAAATCGAATTGTTACATATGTTTTTTAGGTGTATAGCCCTAAAGTTTTATTTTACCTAGTTATATTAGGACTTTTGTGTTGCTCACGTTATCTAATGTTGCTACCATAATATTAATATAAAAAGTAACAATAAGTAGAAACGAGAAATTAAATTAACAACCGTGAAAAAATTAAATAAAAACTACAACAAACTTCTTCGTATACTATTCACAATTAATTTCCAAGAAAGCAGTCAAAATGAGACTGACGACAAGTTAACTTTTTTGTCGCCTGAATATCCTGATTCCTAACTTAAATAAATTCGTTCTGACAAAGCAGTCAGTGCGGTTTTTGTTGTATATTTGACTGCAGAATGTAGTTGTTTTTATTTTTCTTACATTCAATCAACTTATGTTGTTGCCGCTAGAGGGTGCTAGCTTGATGTAAACATGGAAACTGAAAAATAAAAAAAATAAAAACTTAAAATGAAAATGTAAACTAAAAGTTCACAAGTAGCTCTAAGAAGCTGTTGAGTGTTCATATGGGGACTTTGGTAATAGAAGGGTTTTCACAACAAAATTTTAAAAAATTAATTTTAAGTTAGCTAATAAATTTCGAAAACTGCAACAACCATTCAGTATTTTGAAGTTTAGTTTTGATTAAACGATGTCTACTAAGCGTTGCCATATGATTTTTGAATCAAGAAAAAAGTAAAGTAACAAATTCCAGCTATGCACAGATATCTTGAAATTATAAAAATGTTAGTTAACCCCTTGTTGTACTAAAGGTTTCTTATTTATTTATGTATGCGTTACACATAAACCAAGGCAAACGCATGACATATGCAAATGTATGTCTATAAGTCTCGGCTGCAGCTACAGAATGTATGTCATAATTAGCAAAGAAACTTCAAAATGATATGTAGATGGTAACATGGGAACAAAAGTAAATAAAAACAACAAAAAAGTAAATAAGTTTTTGCGTTACGCAAATGTATGCGTAGCGAGATGTGTGTCACATCTAAATTGACTTAAAAATACACAGAAAAAGTTAGAATTTGTTGAATTTTTACATTTGACCTCAATTATTTTGAAACATTTTAGTTTTTAGAGACTGAGTAGAACTATTTATTTTTACTACATTCGGTAGCAGAATGAATTTATATTTATGTTACTGAGTGAAACGTTTAGTTCAATCTGCAAAAGCACCAAAAAATTGTTATATAAAATGAGTAACTAAAACAAAGACACACAACAGATAAATGAACTTTGAAGTAGCTACGAAATTAGCTTTAAATTTTGCTGCGGTTCCCAACAGGTCTATGCAAAAGGCGAAACTTTAAGGCTTACAATATTTTCATTGCATTGGCTCAAAAGATCGCTGATGATTTCATTATACAAAGAATGATACAAATATGACGAGATAACAACACAATTTTAAAATTGTAGAAATGGAAAATGTTAAAATGGAACAATTTCTTAAATTTTTTTTTTTTTATAAGCAAGTAGGCTCCCAAATACTATGCCATTAACAACATGCGCTTAAAATGTTTTCAATTTTAACATTTCTGAAGTTGAGATATTTCTGCAAAAAAAAAAAAAAAACATATTTATGCTTCGCTAGTTTTAATTTATTTATTCATTTCATGAGTACAAAGTATGCAAAGAGGAAGATAAAAAGAAAAACAAGTAAAGAAAAAGTTACTGATGCTACATATATTGTTTTGGCTAACAAAGCAGAAAGTGCAAAAGGATGGCAAAATAAAAAAAAATGATGGCAGCAACTTGTGTCATTTCACGCTTACTTATGAAAAAATGTTACCAAAGTTTTCCGTATTTTTTCCCTTGTTTCCTTTCACTATTTTTGTTTCTTATTTACTTATGTTTTCAATTATTTATTTATTTATTTATGTATTTTAATATCTAGCAGTGCTTTTGTTTTTGCGTTTCGTGTTTCCCTTTTATCTCTATTTCGCTGAAGTTGTTGATGTTCATATGCTATGCGTTCATTTGTTTTGGTTTTATTTTTCACTTTTTTGGCTTATTTCATTTTGAGCTTATTCTAGCGCGCATTTGTCTTGATTTCATTACACTTTTCTTAAGAATATGCTTAAGTACAATTGGCAAAATTTCGTGTACAGTAAAGGAAGTAAAACAACCCTTAATATGGTCTTTTGAAGGCAGGGATCGGTATACCATAAAATGAAATCAAATCTATATATCACATAAGAAATCCATTAACCTTTTTTTGCATTACATTCTTTTTGCTATTGTTTTTGATTTTTTTAGTGACTTATGTAGTCTTTTTTATATTATTGTCTGTGGAAAGTTTTGTTTTATTTTAACATGTAAAAAGTAACTTGCAGATAAGAAAATGGTGCTTGACTTACTGGGAAAAATTGAATAATGTGGTATTGTAACAAAATTTAACAGCAAGGTCAACTCATTCATGCTGAAACTTAAAAAAATTGCCATCAAATGAATTTATATATTATTAAGTTTTAAGCTTAAAATCACCTTAATTATTCAAAACTTAAGCTTTTCGTTTTCAATTTTAAATAATATAGAAAAGTTAAAAAAGAGATTTGGTCAAGAAAATTGCACTAAAATTTAAGTCACAATAAATTTTTTTTTTTCAGATTGTACGAAATTTGTCATACGAGTTTATTAAAATTGTAAAGGAGTTTTAATTTTTGCATACAAATATTTCTATCCCAACTTCGATGCAACTTGTAAGTCTCAACAAAAGGGCAATTTTAACTTGTCTTATGAACTGAAATATTTATAAATTTAATTCAAGGCCGCTGAAATTAACGAAAAAAAAAAAAATCCTAATACATAAAACGCTTTTTATGCTCAACATGTTGTATGAGCAACTTTCTCAAATAATTCATATCACAACATTTCATAATTTTTTTTGGAAATTTTTTTTATGACTACATTTTGGAACATCGTGCAATTTCTTCAAATGCTAAAAATGTAAGAATTAACAAAACTATGTAAGAAAGTTGTAAACATAAAAGTTCTAATTTTCTATGAAATAATTTTTCTTTAATGTCATTCAATTTCCTAGCAGGTATGCGTCACTTGTTTATTTGTTTGCTTGCGTATCCTGTTTCCTTAATTTGCAACTCACTCCACTCATTTGTAATAAGAATATTTCCGTAGTCAAGAGCTCGTGCGATGATGCGTTATCTGCCGACAATACCCAGCATTGCGAACAACAACTCAAACTACGTACTAAAAAAAACAAACAGACAATAAGTAAAAGAAAAGAGGAAAAAGAGTTTAAAATTAAAATTAAAACAAAAAGAACACTTTCACATCAGTGAAAATTAAGTTCCTACCTGTTTACTAAGCTTGCTGTTGCTTCTCTCAAAACCTTTTTGCTACCTTTTTTCTTGGAAAAGTACGAAAATTGATATAAAAAAAACAGCAACTAAAATAGATTGTTGTCTGAAGGACATTGACATAAGACAGAAAACAAAAAAACCCTTAAAGTTGCATATAAAATTGGCTTCGTTTGCTTGGATGATTTGTGTCCATTTTTTCTGAAGCGAAATTATTTTTTGTCCTTTTTTTTTGCTTTATTATGTTGCTGCTGCCAGTTTTATCTACTATTTATTTCCCTTTTCTAACTAAATTTCTTTTTTTTTTTAATTTTCTAGTTCATTTTTGCTTGCATTTTATTGGACATAAAAGATAAGCTATTATGAGGTGTTGGTGTTGCTTTAATATCAATTTTTTATTGTGGCTTTTGATGTTTAAGAAAAATATAAAGAAATTTATTAAATTGAAAGTTTAGTAAAAAATGCTTACATATTTCGCTCAAATTGTCTTATGAATAACTAAATAATAAGTTAACTTTCACGAAAATTTTACAAAATTCAATACAAACTGCATTTATTGCCAAAAGTACCACAGCAAATTTAGTTTCTCAAACACTGTCGAACACATTATTCAGGTATCGCTTGAATTTCCATAAAATTTCACTTTGTTTTCATTGACTTATAGTAAAATAAAAGTAAAAGTTTTTCATTAAATTAAACTGTATATTGAATCGATTTTTATAAAACTACAAAATCAAACTTAATTGAGCACAAGCACAATAAAAATAGAACAGCATTGAAATAAAAAACAATAACTTATAATTTACTGGCTGAATTTACAACCAGAACTTTTTTGCAAACTTTCTGACAGTTGCACAAAAGTACAAAAAAGTTTTCGTCAATATATAAAACTGTGCGTTTACTCTTGTGTCAGTGTATGTTGCACTATTTTTTTTTTTTTTTTTACTGAGTGCGAATGCATAAGTTTGTCTGCGATTGCTGTAATTTGTTCTACTGCTTTTTTTATTTTCTTATTTATTTTATTTTTTTAAATTGTTGCAAAAGTTTTGCTGCATGTCGCACTTAATGCTACGATTGCACACTTGTGTTGGTGATGCTTTCTATTTAAAAATTTTTGAAAACCGGTTTTTTGAATTACAAGATATGCGTAAAGAAATCATTGAAATAAAAAAAATATTAACAAAATTTACTAAATAAATATAATACTATCTTTACTATCTGCTGCCATTTAATAGTAAATGTTAACATTATTTTTATTCTTTCCCATCTGATACATCCAACCATTCCAATTTTTATTTGTGTTTTTTCCATGAAACTGCAAAATTTATTTTCTATCAAAACTAAATGTAAAATTAAAAATTTTTTTTGAATATTTAATGTTACTCATACGACATGGTCAGCAGAGTACAAATCGTGTTAAACTTTTTACTCCTGAAGCAGCCATAAATTAAGCAAAAATTTTCTTGAGAGCCAAATAACATTTTTTGAAATTATCGCAAGTCATTGGTCCTAAACTACATCAGAACTAAAACATTAAAAAATATTTCTTTAATGTATTGTAAATAAATCTTAAATTGTACCAAATTGTATTGTAAAAAACATGTATTAATCCAAAAGAAAATGTTTATAATAATTACTACAATAGCTGACAATTTTAATACGAAATGCTAAAAAAAGTAATCCAGATAATTGTAACAACCTTGATAAAACTCAACATCTCTTTTAGCTACGTAAAAACTGCAATTTTTCATTTAGTAAGTAATGTCAATTTTTCAATTTGTCGCTCAACCAATGGATGAGAAAAACAGTATGACAGTGTCGTCTTGCAAAAGCTGCAATATAAGAACTAAAATAATTTGAAAAAAAAAATAACTGGAAAGGTAAAATGAAACAATTTATTTTGAGTGAGAAAACTGCAATTTGATGTCATTTCTTTTTTCATTTCAAAGTATTCTCTGAACTTTCGTTACGATTCTGATAATTTTACCTTGTAGGTATTTTGATGTTTGGAGAAAGTCGTCAATAGCTACTAAGTAATAAAAAGACTGATTGCTGAATTTGCTCCTTTAAATTGCATAATCAAATTGGCTGGAAGCCAATACTTTTATTCGGAATAAGGTACGTTACGTGCATAGTTTTCAAGTCCATTTTCAATTTTTTTGATCTATTACTTCTCAAAAGCATTTAATTTTCAAGACGTGGCCGCTTAAAGCTTAGATCTAAAAAATTCAAATGCGTTTGCATACTGTGAACAACAGGTCGTATGAGCTACATTTAATTATATTTTGATAAAATTGTATTTTAAGTAGTTTTTCATACATAACTTTTTCAAACTAAAAGTGCTTATGATCCATTATCTTAGTTTCGATGAAGTTCACTATGCAAATTTCTGTACCTTTAATTATAATAATTATTTGGTTGCTCAAAACATACTTTTATAAAATGGCTGCTATGGTGAAAGATTTTAAATTTCAATAAATAGCTAACTATCAACATGTCGTATGAATAACAAAACACCTTGAAAAATATTTGCATATGATATTAATTAATTTTCTGCACTATGCTTTGCTCTAGGGACTCAAAAAATAATACTTTTTATATGAAAGAAAACTGTAAATATTTGCTATAATTTCGCTTCCACCAACTTAGGGCTCATTATTCACAATAAGATGAACTTAAATGCGTTCCTTAAAAGTAAGCTTGCAGTAATTCACAATATATTGTATTACTAGGTGCCTAATAGTGAACATATCTTGTGAGTAACATTTCAAATATATGCAAACCAAATACACCCACATCGATTTTTTGAGGATCTTGAGGTCAGTGCAGCCTAAAATTCATTCTCAAAATATCTGTGCCATACTCATAAGTACTTATTTGGCAGTTTATTTTTCCAATCACATTTGTCTCAAATTCCTTTTTAAATTTTTTAACCTTCTATTTGCTAGAACTTATGTTTTTGTTCTTCATATAATTTGTTTTGCATAAAGTTTTTGCAAAATATTTAAAACAAAGTCATGCGACATTTCATTGCTGTTCAGCATTATTGCATTTCCCAATAAAGCAAATTCTGAAATAAAGTATTCGATGCAATCGGAATAAATTAATGCCCAGAAAAATATTATACTTAAAGCCTAATAAAATTTGTCGAATAATTATTTTTAAATTTGTTTTTGCTTAACATGTCGTATGAGTGCCATATAATTGCCTTACAGATTGTTTACTCTAATATTGTTTACATTTTCAATTTCAAAAAATAAATTATCACAATTCAATTCTAAATAAAATCATTGATTTAAAATACTGTGATGTTGTTTGCTCTAACGCACTACACAATGTGCGATAATTTTAAAACTCAATGCTCGCTGAAGCAATGTAAATAATAGGCAAATAAAAAATTGAATTCTCCGAAAGTCGCTGAAATGTGACACCGAAAACGACAATAGCATTACAAGCCATAACACTAAGCAACAAAATAAATGCGAGCAATTAATTTACGTCAGTGATTTTTTCATTCAGCTAAGCTAATTTGGAAGTTTTTATATTATGCTTTTTTTTTGGTTTTTGTTTTGTAGAAAATAAACGACTTTCTAAATTTTATCGTCTGTGCGTCGCTGCATCATGCCATATTGCTAATTTACTCTCAAAGCAACCGCATTTTTATTTGTTGTCTCCTCTTTTCACTTTATTTTCTGCGTTGTAAAAAAAAAAAAAACAATCGACGACGTTCAAAATCGTTGCAAGACAAATGCGTAATTTTCCTCATCATTTATTTCAATGGATTTATTTCAACGTTCAGCATTTAACATTGCAAAGACGAGTAGATAAATCCATTGGATTTTTTTGTCTCTCTTTTACATTAATTCTGTATCTTTTGTATTATGTCTCGATGTCAAGCAAAACACAAAACAACTGATTTATGTGCTACGCTGTGCTATAAGCATTAGTTTTAATTTATTGATTTTTTTATTTCATTTGACTTCATACCAATAAGAACATGAGTTTTTTTAGTTTCAATTGTTTTATTTTAGTTTTAGCATAATATTATTATTTTTAAGTGTAAGAAATCATAAATTAAGTTTTAAATTAGGTTTATAATAAAAATATATAAAAAGTAAATCATACGACATGTGTGGCAAGTAATGGTAGTTTCTTCATACAAAATGGCTAGCGGCCATTACTTGATAAAAAAGGTATTGTTCTGAAGAATACGTACAGTATTTGTTCTTAAGTAAATTTATTGCATATTGCATCCGAAGTCATAAATGTTGCAGTAAAAAATTTTCTCATTGAATTTTTAATTAAAAATAAGTCAAAATATAGTCTAAATTTGTTTATAGAAGATTAATTTTTTCAGTTTATTACCACTTTTGTAACTACACTTTGCATTACCGATTGAATAGAAGTTACCTTCCATAATAACTGGACGCAGCGGCAATTTAATAGCATGATGCAAATTTACCATTGCAAACAAAATTTATTAACCGAGGTAGCATACAAAACTGACTATCAATTTAAGGGTTAGTACTATCATCTTATGTCCCGAGCACACTACACCGCAAAAAAGTGTGATAGAGTAACAAAATTATGCATGTGTGCAACAAACAAACATAGTTTTCAAGATTTCTGAAGTATTAAAATTTTGACTACATAAAATCTATATATTAACTTATTTCTAATTCATAGTTTCATAACTTTAAGACATACCATGTCGTGGGTGCAACGTTTTACTTACACAATTTACAAATTTTTTAATCCTTCTTTACTTTAAACTACGATAATTTAAAACTGATATTGTCGATGTACTTGCCGTTCTCACAAGTCTTACGACCTATCATGTTGTTTTCAAAAATTCTGTTTTAATCAATGGCCGCTGTAATTTATAGCCACTACAGTAAAAATATTGCACAGCTTTTAAATTTTATCACATTTTATCTGAATTTTGTAAAGAAATTTTTTAATATCGCGTTGGCAACACCGCACACAGCAGTTGAAACTATTTCCACTATATAAGGTGCACAAAATATGACAATGCAAAATGTGTCTAACTATAATTAACAACAACAACAACAACAAAACTCTGCACGATTATTTTTCGACTGAAGTAAAATACGCGCAAAGCTGTTGGCACTAGAAGTTTTACATTTTCGGCTAAAGTGTTACTCAACTATGTATTGTTGTCGTTGCTGTTTTTGTAGTTTTCGGTTTAGTCGGTTGAAATTTTCACTCTTACAGTTACTGCTATTTTCATCTCTGTACGGTGCTGCTTTCAAAAAGTTCCCTAATATGCAAGGTAATACAACACTACGGTTGGCTGGTCCTTGGTCGTTTATGATGCCACTTAATGTTGCCTTTTGTTTAGCAAAACTAAGCAGCTGTATGGTACAATTATGTGTGTGTGCATTTGTTTTTGGCTTAAAATGTTTTGAATGTTAGTTTTATGTGAAGGTTATGGTGCAAAATAAAAAAAAAATAATTCAGAAAACGTGTATAAAAGTTAGGTAATTTTGAGTTTTAATTGCGTTTCGCATTCTATGCCAGAACTCTAAAGCAAAATTTTGTGTTAAATTTTTGTGATACGCTAAATTTATTTTCCATAGGGAAATGTCTTTCAGCCAAGGCTTGAAATAAGAGACTGAATGTGGCTGGTAAATAGTATGTTGCTTTTGTTTCAAATTATTTAAAACTCAAATTGGAAGAAAAAATACATATTTGTTGGAAGTTTTGAAGTGTTCAAGCACAAATTCGATACTACTATTGCTTGAAAAACTGTATTTTCTTCATTTGATTAAAAGTGCTCTAGAAAAATACAAAATTTAATTTGTGGCTGCTGAAAGCAAAACAATTTAAAGCCTAAGTCTATAATTCAACTTGAAACTTGTCTTAAACACTCAACTTTTTTTCTCAACTATGACTAAATAAAATCCTTTTAATAGAAGTTGGAGTTGGTTTCCTATTGTAAGCTGCATCTTGTTATAAATGGCATAAAAGTTAAGAAAAACTTCAATGCACCTCCGAGGTCGTGCACTTTAGCAACCATCCTGGAAGTAATTCATTCACCTTTTTCATAAATTGAATTTTTGTTGCAATGTGATCTCACCACTTTGTATTTTCTTGCACACTTTATTGCACTTCAAATGCATTCAATTCGGAAATACTTTTGCATTCATTGACTTCCGCTTCATTCATGTGGCTTTGACTTTGACGCGCTCTTTAGCAGCATGCAGCTTTCAAGTATACAATATATTTTTACAGCTTTAGAAATTTTGCATTCAAGTTACTCTTAAGGTATGCACGTACAAAATCAACATTTTTTACTGAATGGTTGCCACACCTAAAACGTTACGCCTACTTTTCAAATGAAACTGCAACATGTCGCTTGCGTTTCAGAGCAGCTGCCAGAGTTGCTATTAAATTTATAGCGTTTAGCCTTTTATGTTCAAATATCCGTTTGGCATTGTTCTGTGATATGGTTATTCCATAAGTAAAGTGTGACTGTTAAAGTAGGAGAAGCAAGCACATAACTTAACTAAACTTTAAAATAAATGAAAAAGGGCGAACAATCTGATGGCATTTAATTTGTTCCTTTGATTGTTTTTAGACTTAAAAATGTGACCATAATATCACAATTTATTTAATTTTTTCATTTGAATTCATATTTTATTAAGAAAGATTTTTATGTTCTGTAAGAAAATCTAAATGTAGTTATTTTCGGATTGAGGAAAAAGACAAAACAAAAAACTTAAAATTTCATTTAGCACTTTTTTATGTTAATTTATATTTACATCTTATTTCTGAAATTGTTTTATTACATTACCAATGTTTTTTTAATCAGCACTTCCCTATGGAATCACCCTCTTATATATCACTTTTGGCATTACAACTGTGCTGCTGTATTTTGCGTTTTGGCACTAACCATTCTCGATTTTATGGGGTGTATGTGAAATATTAGCATTTGAGCATAAAATGGCATGCTTTTGTGTCTACCTGCATGTATTTAACTCTACGTGTATATGTGTGTATGTTTCCACCTGTGCTTCGATTGATCCTATGTGAGTTTTAGAATTCCCATTGAAAATGATAAAAGTGCTATATGTAGTAACATTTCTTAAGTCACAAAACGTATAAAAATGCGTACCCACTAGGAATCAATTTCATTTGTGTTTAATTGTGACATATGTTCTTGATAAATCGAACATAAATCTTTCATTGCTGAATGTAACTGCCTTGTTTGCAATATATTTTAAGCATTTTCTCTTCAACGCCTTCAATAAACAGCAAAGCTGATGACCACAATATACACAATATGTACATACTTCTGTTATTGTTGAGATTTAACTTGTCGTATGAGTAACATTTAATTATGACTTGAAATTAAACTTTTTTTTCAGGATATTTCATTTCAATGCCAACAAAAAAAACCAAAAATTAAACTCCCTTGGTCACAAAAACTTTTGTCATGGATATGTTGAAATTTTTAGCATATCAAGTAAAAAGAAACATTAAGGTTTTAAAAAATTTCAACAAAATATCGTCTTATTTTTAAGTCCTGCTTATCGTATCGATGTTATTAAGTCATTAATTACATTTTTTTTTTCAGACACATACGCAACTGAGTAGCCTACTGGTAAGTGCATCCGCTTATTTTATTAATATAGCTAATTTCCATAATCATACATAAAAATTTCAAAAAAACATAAAAAATCTTTTCACAATTTCCAACTGGGTTACACTGAAAATGTCTTTCTGTCGGCATAAATTTACCTAAGCTGTGGCAATAAAACTACATGTTTGTGAATTTATTTCGATTGTTTGGTGTTTTAAAAATAATTGTGAAAAAATCCTTAGTACATGTTCAATGTCCTTAAATGACAATCGTACTTGCAATTTATTGCCTGCGCTTTGCTCTCTCTCAACTTGTGTGTGTGTGTGTGCATTGATATTTGCTGTTTGCAGCTGGTGGTTTCCAGCGTCAACTATAATCGTGGCCAAAGTTTTTTTCAACTTCATTACAAGTTTGATTTTTTCTTCGTGGTTACTAACATCAAAGTGGATTTATCATCATCAACAATGTTAGTTTATAAGCTTCAATGCGCTTTATCAGTCAGCGGTAAGAGAGTGTCATTAAGTCATTTAGACAGTCAAAAGTTTAGTGCCAGCGAAAGTGCTGCTGCTGATACTGTAATCGTCTTTGAAAGTTTTGTTAACGCTCATTTGATTTTGGTTGCGGTTCGTCAAATGATTAGCAATGCTTTTGATGTTACACTTTCGTGGGAGAAATTTTCGAACTAAATAGTAGTTTCATTCAACTTTGTAGAGATTATGCGGCAGATTAGAATAAGTAAGACAGTTATCTGATGCTTTGAAATTTTGTCTTATGGTTATAGTATCTATGTGATGTTGATAAATTTTCTGTTATTGAGATTCATACAAATCAACATACAACAAACTTCTGGGTATTTTGTAAAATAAGCTTAGAATATGCAATTACTACGTTTGTTTGTTGAGAAATCACGAAGTCACTTCCAGTAAAAACAAGTAAAAGCCAAATACCTGCTAAATGGTTGACGGACAAAGTATATGCCACCGATTGATGAAATATTTTAGCCTCTAAGCGATTTCTAAGCCGGTAGGCTAACAAAACATATCAATTGAGCTTAAAAAACAAGGCTCAAGCGATTAAAAGTAAAAGTTAATCTTGCAAAATGCGATTGTTAAAACTAAGATCCGAAAAATTACCTGTGCATGATTCCTGGCTTAAACTTTTGAAAAAATGATATTTAACTTTAGAAATCTAAAAAACTAAGTACGCAGTAACCTTCTTCAGCACAAATGTGTTGTTTAAAAATATCAACTATTAAAATCGGTCAAGCATATTTTGTGTCAAAGCGTTACAAACCATTTTCATATTAGCAATTTTATGTAAATAGTATAGATGAAACAGTAGTATTACGGGATGCAATTAAAACAAAATATATCAATCATGTTTGAGTGAACAAAATATCAATTTAAAGCGACGCAAAGTACTTTGATCCTGTAAAAAGTTTGATCTTTCCGAAATTTAACATTAAAATTCTATTCGATTCTAAAAATACAATTTTTGTGTAATTTATGTGAAGAAATGTAATGACAATTTTACGTAAATTACGAAATACGAGATTTCTCAAAAGATCGAAAAAATTCAGTAAAATTTATTATAAATTACTAAATTTCTTATTGAGTGCGAAATTAAGCGGAAGTTGGATGTGTTTTACTGCATCAGTTGATAGTTCTTTAAACTAAGCTCTACATTTTAATCATTTTCGAAAATCTCTTAGATAGTTGTATTCCAAAACTTGTCTTATCTTTTATAAAACATCATAATATGAAGAGGTAACAATTTGCTCAACTAACACTACATTTTAAAAAGAGTCTAAAAATGAAAAGCTCTGCAGTAAGTAGAACTTTAAGGACACCAATTAAAATAACAGATTTTAAAAATTCATTTATAACTCATGCAATGTCTACTTCAGAGGATGTCAGCATCACAATTACAGTCTCATTGTAACAATGCTTCATAATAATTTTATTTGTTTTTGTATTTTTTTTCAATATATACCTTCAAGATAGAATTTTGTATTGAATTCAAATTATTTCATAACCTCAGGGAACACAACGACGGAAGTCTGTCATGCATCACGTTCGTGTAGCGCAAATGCAATCGAAACGATTACGTTAGCAATTAAGGATTACAATTGCGATTGTTGCGTTTACATTCGCGTACATAAAACGCAAGGATATATGTCACGTTAACAAACAATGGCAGTGCTGTTTGGCTGCATTGCGATTTCGAAGTCTGTGCTCCCGATTATGACTAATGAAACAAAGAAAATAACTTGTAAATCACTCAAGGGATTCGCTGACATGCAACTTTGTACAATTTGCAGTGCATTAATTAATGCTTGCGTTGTCATTGTTCTTGGCATTGTTGTTGTTATCGTTTTCATATATCAAGTAAGAATTTTATTCAAGTGGAATTAAAAAGTTCATCGGCAATAGCTTTTGGAAAATAAAAACAAAGTACTTAACAACTGAATTAATTTGAAAGGAAGTACAATATACTGTCTGGAATAATTTTTGAATGGACATTCATGACTTTTGGATTAAACTGAAAAATAGCTTGTCTCTTAACAGCAATACTATATAATAAAAAACAAATTTACCGATAAATTTTTTAGCCGAAACACTAAACAGTGCCATCTGTGTACTTTAGGTCTTTTAGTGAAAAATCACTTTCAAGAAGAAAAAAGTGAATAAAGGTGCTATTTTGACCAAGCCTGTTCTTATCACCATTGCTGAAACTGAAAGTTTTTAAAATAACAAAAACTAAAGACATTAGAACCATGCATTCACACCATAAAAATATTTAAAAAACTTTATTTTTTTACATTTTCTTTTCAAAGTTATACACAAATAATTTTTTAAAAATTTTTTTATGGCATTTTATAGAAAAACAAATCTTTTGGCTATTCGGCTTGCATAGATTTAAGAAAAAAATTGTTCATTTGCTATAAAATTCAAAGAAGAGCTCAATAACGCAGTTTTTATCACCAAATTTTTATCACCGAGATTCTCACGAAATATTTTGAATGAATCCAATAACATTTTTGTTGTCCATTGCATTTAAAAAAAGTTTGTGTTACTGTCACTGAAGCTGTCGCTATTTCTGTAAAACTGTCAATGTTCGTGTCATACGCTACATTCGCAAAAAAAATTTTATATAAATACAATACTTAAAAGGCGACTTTTTCAATGGTCATAGACTGCAGATATGTAACTATATGTGTATTAAAATATACATTGTAAAAATTATTAAAACTCATCATTTAATTTTTGCCAGAATCTTTTTCAAATTAGCAAATTAACTCAAGGTGAAAAACAAGACAGGAAATCGGATATTGAAGTTCTTTTAGCTCAGTACAGGTTTGGATGGATAGGGTCCATAATAATATCATGTTATCAAAGATGATTAGAATATCCTTTTTCTTTACATTCAAAACTTATCTAGGTAGAAAGTAAAGGTTATTGTGTCATTTTTTTTAATATCACTGAGCTACATAAGGCAATATTCAGTATAAGACCTACATTACTGTGAAAGTATGGTCAATTGTCCTAGTGTTTTAAGTCTTCTAGAACAACTGCAGCTGTAAACAGCAATTTTAGACAGACTTCTTGTGCTTGAACAAAATTTGTACTTGAGGCATCGGCAATTCTAATACTTAAAAAAGTTTTTTCTGAAATTTTTTCAGAAACGTTTTTATTTTCAAGGGGTTATATCTCCATTATGCTGTAAAAAACAAGGCTGTTTTATTTATTTTTTTAAAGAACATTTCAGATTAAAGGTCTACAAATAATATAACATTGGATTAAGCAACTCTTGAAGAAGAGAAAAAAATTTTTTATTGATATTTTGTTTTCACAAAATGGCCGCTTTTTCAAAAAGGTCTTCCGCGGCGAGCAGTAGAAGTCTCGTCCAACCCCACCTATAACAAAACAAAAATATTTTTCATTATTTACATGAATTTTACTATTGCAGTAGACATGATTATATTTTTAGAATTTGTTTTCGCGAAATGGCGAATGTTTTAACAAAAAATTGTGTTTTCGACGGAAAAATCCATTTAAATTGCTAATAACTTTTTTTCAAAAATCTTGTCTACTTCAACAAATAATCAAACAATGAAGCTACTGTTAAAATTTCAAGTCAATTCGATGTAAAATTTTTGAGTTCTACTGCTTGACGATTTTGAAAACATAGTTTCGAGAAAAACGCATTTGAAGTTGCAAAATGCTATAAGTCTTCATCAAAGTTTTTTGGAAAAAATTGATTTAAAAAAATTTCGGGTTAAAATCGGTACTTGATTGTTGTAGTTTTTGATTCTAGGATTATGTTGGCATGATTTAAGCCGGTAAAAAAAAATGAAAAAAAAACAAAAAAATCAGGCAGATATAACCCCTTAAGGCTACTCATTCGAAAGTCAAATGGGTCTTATATTGCACCATAAATGCAGAAAGTTTTTTTATATTCTAAGCTCCCAAGTAGTTTCGAAGGGTTTTATATTGCAAAAAGACATTATGAGGTTTTCGTTAACAGTTTTCATAATGAACACATGAAATAGTCTAGCACCCTTAATGAAAAAATTTATCATCGCCACATTTCTGTATGATATAATAAAAAAAGTCTTAGAGGCAATTTAGTAATTTGCCGAATATAAAAATTTCTATTCCAGAACAGCAAATGATAACTCCCAATAAGCTACGTCAATTTTCATATAAAATTTTTTCGAGAATTTTTTCAAAGAGATAATATTAATAAGATTTTGTGCTTATTTTTATTGTTTAGATAAAATATTAAGTTTTGAAAAATATCTAAATTTTTCTTAAAAATACGCAAAACTTTTCTTTCAGTGTAGCGAAATTTGAAAATATTTTCATTTCAAATAAAAGCACCAGTGTCCAATATCAAAACACATTCCAAAACATTCAAGAAAAAATATAAACAAAACAAAATAGTTTTTTTCAAATGCAATTTACTGACAGCAACAGCAAACGCTGTTTGTTGTCAGTCCAATATTCTGACATTGATATGAGAGATAGCAGCGGAAAAAAGCAGCAACTGCAAAAATAAAAAATTTACTTCAATGAAATACGAAAATATCTAAAAATTTTTATTAGAAATTTTTTGCCTTACAAATTTGTATTTCAAAAAGTGAAAGAAAGAAAAAAATTCAATTCAAAAGAATTTCAAATGCAATATTTTTCTCATGAAAAACAGCATTTTTGATATCAAAAAGTTTACGTTTTTATTTAGGGAGACTTTTTCTACATAAAAACTTTAATTTAAAGAAAAAATCTATTAAAATCAAGTTAATTCTATGTTAGCATGTCAAATAGCAACCATGTAAACGGAGCAGCATAAAATTAAATTGCAGCAAGTGGCGCGCACTTAAGCGCATTAATATTAAAATACATGCATGCAACAAAAACAACATGATATATACACTTAGCTATTGTTGTAGTTTTTTTTTTTTTTTTTAAATTGTAGTAGTAGTATTTTATGTTGTTACTCAGTAGCTGCAACAAAGCACCTACAATTATACACTTCAACACAATTTCAGTAAATGAAACAATAACAACAACAGCCAACCACTACATAGAGCAGGACATTGCTGTGTACAACATAGCGCTTGAAGCACACGATGTTATTGCTGCTGCTGCTTTTGTGCTTTGCTGTTACGCGAGTTTAAATTTGCGTTTCTGTGCAAATGAGCGCAACGCATGCTACCATGCAACGAAAACCTACGAGAGGTCACGCTGAAGTTGCGAGGGTTAAAAAAAAAAGTATACTAGCGGTAATGAATGTTTACAGAAAACTGAATAGTTTAAATTTAAACCTTTTAAATATAAAAAAAAAATATTCAAATTGTTGACAAAAAATTATGAAATTCTTGCAATTTCAAACTACGTTTCAACAACAACTGAATAATCGATTGCGTTTTCTGAACAACACCAAGTAATTGCAAGCAACAACCTCAGCAAAGTGAGTTGGAAAAACATGGCGGAACAACACAGCAACTCCACCTTTAGCATGCAAGCAAATTTATTTTAATTAATGGATTTACTATTCATAACGAGCAACGACCTAGTTGTACCTTAAAAATAACAAATTTAGGTAAAAAGTTGACATTAAATTGCAAACAGGTTTTTGTATATTGTATATAAAACATAGAACATATACCAATTGAACTGCGAACAAAATTGAATGTTTCACTATTATTTTTAATGTGTTAAAAAGAACTTGAATTTGACAATAAATTTTTTTTGGGCCTCCTGTTTTTCAGAGACCCTGAAAATCAGGACTTTCACCTCATATTAATTTTGAAATATATATCGCAAAAAGTTAAAAAAAAAATTAAAATTTTATAAATAGTCGCTAAGGACTAAAGGCTAAATTCGAAACAAAAATCATTAAAAAAAATCTACTATGCATGAATATAGTCGGGTCTTTTCTATGGCATTTTTGTTAAATTTAAGCAAAATAAAACTACATTTCAACTACTTTGAACCGTTCAAAAGTCAACTTTATCCAATTTACATTTGCAAAATCCATTAAGCCTAAACAGTTGACTGGCCATCACGCCTGCAGTTATGTTAGTTATTACTGGCACTGGTTTTTCCAAGAAGGTATTTAGACTTTTTAAGCTATTTAAATACAGAGTATCTAAATATACGCATATGTAGGTATGTATGTGTATGCAGGTTAATTTGATGCTTAATTTAGTATCTTATAAGCCTGCCGGTAAAAAGAGTTTGTCTGTCGCTTGCATACAATTTTATTTACCATGAAATTTGAATTTTTTTTTATAAATTATTCATATAAAATAACATTGTATGTATGTGTGTATATTTTTACATATTGCCGTGTGTTTGCACATCTATGTTTGCTTTATTGCCAGTTGACCGCATCATAGTTAAAGTTTTCTCTTAAAAAACAAAAAACAAAAGTTTTTTTTTTTTCATAAAAAGGATTTTAGTATTTTCCTACAACGGGTAATTTTTGACCCAACAAAAATTTTATTTTGCGTGCAATAATAAAGTTTAATTTTTGTGTTGCAGCTTACTGCCACCACTCTTTGTTCGCACAATTATTACTTTAAGCTTTACGCTTCAGCGCATGCAGCATTAAGTCATGTTCTCGAGCGGCTTAGTTTTAAGGGTCACTCATTTTTTGCGTTCTTTTTGCAAACGCATAAGCATGGTCAATGTGGTTAAAATAGAGATGTGACTTTTTTTTTAAGTAAGTAATGATGCTTTCATGCTTTATTGAAAAATTACAATTACAAAATTATTGTTACCATTTATAATTTATTTTTCAAAATAATAATTAAATGTTCATCATACGCCATGGTGAGCTTATAAAACAAGCTGAATTCCAATAAAATAATGATGGCCTGACAGCCATTGCTTGGACTCCAAGATATTTTCAAAAGTTTATAGATGAACAAAGTTACCATGTCAGATATTGCTCACACGCATCGGTCCAAACATATAATTCAAAGACGTATTTGGAAAAAACAATAATATTAATGTAAAAGTCACTAACAAAAAAAAAAAACTTTACAGTTTTAATGTACTGGGTGTTTTTTTTAGAGGTTTGTTTTTCGAATAGAGATAAAACTGGCATTTTATGGTCAAATCTGGCAATTCTAATGTCATTTATGTTCAGTTTGGTTTGCCATTTCATCATGAACAGGTTGACAAAAGAACAACGCTTGCAAATCGTGCAAATTTATTTCGAAAATAATGGTTCAGTTCGCGAAGTTTACCGCAAGCTCCGTCCATTTTATGGTCGACATAATCGTCCATCAGAGCAATTAATTCGGTTAACCATGGGTCGTTTTCGCACTACGTTTAATCTATGTGATAATACGCATCCGCAGAGACGTCGAACAGTGCGCACCGAAGAAACAATTGCCGCTGTAGAGCAAAATGTTGAAGAGGACCCGAATGAATCGATTCGCCACGGTGCACAGCAATTGGAGCTTTGTCCATCAACTTTATGGAAGATTTTGCGCAAAGATCTTGGCTTGCGACCTTACAAGATCCAGCTTGTGCAAGAATTAAAGCCGCGAGACCATGCAATGCGTCGTGATTTTGGTGTATGGGCCGAAAATGAGATTGATCTCGATGCTGATTTTCATCGCAAAATTTTGTTCAGTGATGAGGCTCATTTTTGGTTGAATGGCTACGTCAGCAAGCAAAATTGCCGCATTTGGAGTGAAGAGAATCCACATGAGACCCTTGAGACGCCATTGCATCCACAAAAACTGACTGTTTGGTGTGCTCTATGGGCTGGTGTAGTCATTGGGCCAAACTTCTTCCGAAATAATGCTGGAGAGTCAGTTACCGTTAATGGAGACCGGTATAGAGCCATGATAACCGACTATTTTGTTCACGAATTGGATGGCATGAATGTGGATGAGTTGTGGTTCCAACAAGACGGCACTACATGCCACACAGCGCACGTCACAATCAATTTATTGAAGGAAACATTCGATGAGCGCATAATTTCGCGGAATGGACCTGTCAATTGGCCACCAAGATCGTGTGATTTGACACCATTGGATTATTTTCTTTGGGGATATGTGAAGTCGCTCGTCTACGCCAACAAACCAAAAACGTTAGGGGACTTGGAAGCCAACATTCGTGGCGTTATTGCCGATATACGGCCCCATATGCTCGAAAAAGTGGTTCAAAATTGGACCTGTAGAATTGGCTTTATTCGAGTCAGCCGCGGCGGCCACATGCCCGAAATCATATTTAAACATTAATGGCATAAAATTATCCTTCCAATAAAGCCAAATTGATGGACATTGAAACGATTTTCTTGTGTTTTATTTCAATTCGAAGCTCTATACCTCTAAAAAAAACACCCTGTATAATTTGATTGATTTGAATATCAATGCTAAACATTTTCTCTCATATTTCTGCGAAGCCATGAGTAATACTTTTCAAATATTAAAATTAATGCGAGCACTTCATTATATGTGGTCCCTTATTTGCATCGAATACTTGTACAAAATTTAAAAAAAAAAATAATTGATTTCAATTAAGCACTGAACATAAAAGCAATTTTTGATGTTTATTTGCATCTTTATGAAACAAAATATACAATAGTTCCTGCAGCAAATTCAAAAAGTTTTGACTTTCAAATTTTAGTTTATTTGTTTGAAACTTATTAGACATGAGTTTTAATTTGCAAAAATTTTGAAAATTTACTGACACTGCACTTTAAGTTTAACATATTTCTAAAGCCTTTCCACTGGCAAATGTTGAAAGCTTTAATGTGTAGGTTTTTAATTAAAAGCTAGCTTGAAGAAGCAAAAGATAATCAATTTAGGGAAAATTAAAATTAGATTTAATGAATAATCAAAAATTAAAATAAGAATGCACAAAAAAACTATGACTTTGAGTAGTTTATACTATGTAGTGACATACTGTACTTCTTCCCCAACAATATTTAATTTAAATTGTAAAAATTTATCGATTTGAAGTGAAAAAACTCACAACATTTCCTAACCCTTATCTGTTGATTACAATTTTCAAAAATCAATACATTAAAAAAACAACTTAAATAAAAACACAAAAAACCCATTGTTCTTTAAAGTCAGATTAGACAAGACATTTGCCAACGCACGCACTCACCATTAACGCTACTCTGAAATGTGTCAATGTCAATGGTCAATGAAAACAACATTTGACCATTACTGCATGTCGGTGAAGACGATTTCTTGAAAGTCTTTTAAAATTTAATTGGCTGCCGAAATGACACTTTGACAAATTTAATTTAATTTTATAGCATTACACAATAGCACATTTTCAACACACATACAAGCAAAAGATATTTACTATTACAAAGGATAAACGCGTTCTTAGCTTAAGTCGTGCGTGTGAATTTCTTTTAAGGCTGCCATGCGTACATGGTTTCGGATTTCCAACATACGAAAAAAAAAAAACAGTGCACGACAGTAAACAGGAAAAAACAAACAAGACGACAAAGGGAACAAAAAAAATAAATAAAATAAATACTTTATTTTTTCAGTTTGTTTGTTTGTTTGCTTGCAAATAGAAGCAAGCACAGTGAGAAACTTAGTGAAACTGAAATATTGCGCTTAGAAAAAAAATTAGATCTTTTAAACTCAAGTACTTTCTATATAGCAAACTATCATGGCTGGCATTGTCTTTGAAAATATTTATAAAATAACATCCTTTACATATCAAACTTATTAAAAATATGCTGTTAAATGTTACTCATACGACGTGTTATCAAGGTAAAGAAGAAACTTCGTACTATTTATATAAAAATTTTCAGCCATATATTAAACTGTGGAACTCCTAAAAAGTATATGAGAGGGATATCAGTAACAAGAATATGTGGCTCTACAATGCGTCCGACTAAAGCTATAGACTGGAATAAATCATTAATTTTTAGCAATGTATTATAATCAAAATTATAAAGACTATTATGGTAATATGAATTAAAAAAATCATTATATTAATATAGTTAAATGCCACTCATACGACATGTGAGTCCTAATACTAAATAATATCAACAGCAAACCAAAATGCAAGGAGGCATTCAAGAAAGGAAAAGGAAATAAAGCTTCGGCAACACAGCTCAAGAGCAGCATATTCAATTACAAAATTCGTAGTGCACAATATCGCCTTCAGTAAAAATGTGCATTCATGCAACACAACTCCGTCATGGTTTCTTGTTCAGTAAAAACGGATTTACCGCTTACATTGATGCTACCAAAGGCATTGCTAGCTACTGGACAATAAAGCAAAGAGCAACACATATTGTTACATTGCATTGTTATGTGTACTGCTTGTAATGCCATTTTATTGGTTTTCAATGACAGTTTTTTTTATTCCATTCTTTAGCTATGTTTTTATGTAATGCTTTATTTGGAAACTTCAGCTTTGACAATTTAAGACTTCACACGTACTAAGTGTAAATAAAAATGTGAGAATTCTTATAAAATTTCCAAGCTGAAGACAGTCAACGAACGAAACAACTTTGTTATTCAATAAATGAATTTTCAGAGGTGCAGCCATCAACGTAAATTGTTACTATCGCAGTATATTCGAAAGTATGTGTAATAAGATAGGCCTGAGAGCTGTAATCCACATCCTGTCTTAATTATTGAAATTCATTGCAATATGCAATTGTTCTAAAATGTTGGTTCAACATGACGTATGATTTGCATTAAATTATTTCAGTTCATTGCAATTCCTTTATAAATAGCAAACAAAACTGATAGTATGATGATGACAGTATTCTACAATGTGTGAGTTTATGTTGCTAGTAAGCAAACTCAATGTTGTATTTTAACGCATAGTGGTAACATTAAGAATAATAAACACAAACAAAATGTTACAAGCGACTTAAAATTTCATAAAACAAAATACCAATGAATGAAGTAGAAAACACCTGCAAGCAACAGCAGTAAGAACTAAGTTCGAGTGCTGGTAAAAAGTGCCAACAACACTATGTGCATGCATCTAATCCAAACACAAAACTATGAAGATAATAATGATGCCATTGTTGTGGTTAAATGCTGCAGCTGCTGATTTTGTTGCTAGTCTTGTTATAGTACTTCATTTGTGTGCAAATTGTCTGTAGTGCTTGTAAGCAAAGCAATATGATTGCATGTTTTTTTATGCTTAACTCAGTTGAGTGCAGTTGAATTAAATGCAATTTAAAAGGAAATGAAATTCAAAATGCAATTGAATAGCAAAAATAAGAAAAAATTAATTGAAAAAAGTTGTGTATGATTGCATTTCTAGAGCTTAAATTGCAGTGAATTGAATATTTTTGTCAGCATTTTTGGCATGTTTCTCATATTTGAAAATTTATCTAGAATTCAATGTAACACACGTTATAGTTAAATGTAATAAGCAAAATGAATTTGTAAAATTTGTTAGAATGTCATTTATTAAGTGGAATTGATTGTATTTTCTGGGTATTCGTCCTCTGTGTGATGACTTTGATTTATTAACTAGTTTCAAGTTGAATCCTCCAAGCAATTATATCGTACGATGTGATGTGATGTGATGAAATGTAATGTGATGTGATGAAATGTAATGTGATGTGATGTGATGTGATGTGATGTGATGTGATGTGATGTGATGTGATGTGATGTGATGTGATGTGATGTGATGTGATGTGATGTGATGTGATGTGATGTGACTTTTTCACTCTAATTGGGGAACGTCCATAAATTACGTGAGCTGTTTTTTTTTTTTTGAAAATTCGGACCCCCCCCCCTCGCCTTGGTGAGATTTGGTGAGCTCTGGCGGACTCCCCCCTCCCTTCCGTAAGACTTTCCTTATAATTTATAGATGTAATCTGCTATAATAATGTATACTCTCAGCATTAAAAAGTCGACGTGAGATTTTCGTTCACCCCTCTCCCCCTTGGTGAGATTTTTCCGGAACCCCTCCCCCCCCCCTATTTTGACTCACGTAATTTATTGACGGCCCCTTTCTTCATTTATTTAATTTATAAATTAAGAATAATATTTAAAATGAAAATTATTTTACAAAAAACCAAAATTGGAATTATTTCATTCCTTGTACATTCAGGATATCGATGTTTTAATCTTCATTGCTAACATGTATAGTTTTTTAAAACATTACTTAAATTTTTTTTTTAGATTTTACACTTAAACAGAACGCTGAAAAATATACTATATATTTGCTTCCTATTTATTTGAACAATGTTGACTTAATATGTCATTTATGTTGATGCATAAATTATAATTTAATTATTTTCCGCACACGACATTTGTGTAATGCAGCTCAGCATAAAACAATTGAATTATAAATCACTCATATGCCATGAGCAACAAAAATTGCATGAATAACAATTTAAATGATGAATATTATTATAAAAAAATTTGTTTTTATCGAGACTATATACAATGTATATTATACATACATATATAGGGATGTATTTTTAAAATAATGAATGATATAAATTCATGGTCTTAGAACAAAGAGGCTACAGTGGCACAAGAACTTATCTGCTCTCCAGAAATAAAAACTATTTTTAATGCGAACTTTAGTTGGCTGTATATTGGCATAAGGCTTCTTTAGTTCTTTTTAAGAACTTAGATCGAACCCCACCATTTTTGTATGACAAGCCTATTGAAATGTACAAATATTTTGGAAAAAGTCGTCTTTGAGATTTTGATAACAGTTACCAAAAGATGCGACAAAATTCTGCAGTAGGACTTGGAGTTATTTGCCAATAAAAGTCTCATTTTGATAACATTTTTCTAGCAAAATAACGAAATTTTTGCTTTCAACTATTTTTTTTTTTCAGAAATAACATTGTTTTTTTTTTTTTTTTTTTTGAATCAATATACAATTCAATTTTATAAAAAGAAAAAACTAATCACAAAAATTTGTTTGCGAAGAATAATTCATTGATATTTAAATATTGGTTAGTTGTTCATAAAATGTAGAATAAGTGAGGCTTTTATTGGCCAATAATTCATAGTCCCGCCATTAGAATTCATCGTATCCAGTGATAGCCCAAGAGGAAGAGAAAGCTTTTGATCGTAGTCTTGCAGATTTCCTCTTTTTTTTTTTGGAAAGCAAAGCCTTTCTTTTTGAGACGAACTTAAGGCAAAATATTTACTTTAAAACTCTTATTTTTTTACAAGTTTTTCGCTATTTTGATTTGTTACTCTACAGCAAAACACAATGTTTTAATATATTTTTTTTTTATTATTGGCGTTATAATCCATTTGATGATCAATTTTGGAGGTTTCACAAAATTTCGAAATATTTTGCTTTTCGAAATATATTAAAAAACTATGAGTTCATATATTTATTTCAAATTTTTGTTTATTAAATATTATTTATAAAACTTTCACGAGTGCCAAATATTTCTCTTTAAATGTGTTTTTTTTATAATCCTTCCTTTTTCTTCACATCAAAAATTGTTGATTCATATTTTTTCCATTATTTACTCCATGAACAAAAAACTTATTTAATTAAATAACAAATTTTTAAATATCAATCATTGTGTCGCAACAGCAGACATAAAAAAATTTAATTGCTATTTCCTTAATAGCCATAATATTTTTTTATATATAGATGCATTCCTATCTCCCAACTATTTTTTTATGATGACCATTTTGTTAAAATTGCTAACAGCAAAAAATATAAATAAATCAAATTAAGAGATTCAATTTGCCATAACATCACTTGGCACGTTCAATTGACTTTTTTTTTCGTGTCATATTCAATATATGAAAAACTTTTAGTTTTACATTTAACGCTAATTGATTGAAATTGTAGAAAGTTTGACTCGTATAAACTATGGGGTTGATATTGCAAAGTTTTTAATAATTTTGTTAGGAAGTTGCATCATATTATTTGAAGTATTACACTTTTTGCGGGCTGTTATTGGTTGGAGAAAAATGAGAAGTACACAAGATGCCTTGTGTAAAATGGTTGGGCACATTGCAACACACTACCCTTTTATTTTTAAAAACAAATAAGTTATATATCGCAGAATCTTTGTTAAAAAAATTTAATTTAAAATACAAAATTTCGCAACCCGCTACCTTTTATTTTCATTTTTCGCACGCTCTGCACATAATTGGATTCCAATGATGGCTCGACGCACTTAATTTTCACATTTTGTATGTAGGTGCAACTGAGTGCCCCTTGTGTGGCCACGTGGGAAACTGCTATCATTGCATTAAAACAAAACCAACAACTACAGGTAACGCAAGCGAAAGCATAAGACTCTGACTAAGGAAATTGCGGTGAAAATAAAGCAAAGAAAATAAAAACATCGAAAAAAAACCCAAGAACTTTAAGCGGATTTTAATTTTGCATAAATGTATGTAAGTGTATGACAGCTATCATATGTATACACGTGTGTGCGTGCACACTCGAAGGTGTTTGTGAGAGTGCCTTATATTTTCCAAAAATAAATGTGGCACAAAAACCATAGATTGTCAATTGAAGTAGATTTTGAAAATGTAATATTTTCGTGCTTTTTTACTATTTTTTTATTCAATTTGTCAGTATTTTTTGAAAAAAATGTTCCCCAAAATTAATAAAAACTCAAGTTTTTCCTACAAAATATTTAAAAAGTTACACCCTAACTTGATCACAAGTATGCATGTATGCGCGCTTACCACAGCAGCTGTAAATTCTCAGCACGTCCGGCAAAATGGTGAAACGTGTTTTCACAGGACTTGGCAGGATTTCAATAAGCAAAGCAAAAGCGGATGCCGCTACTGGGTGCGACGATGCGTGGTTTTGCTTGGCTCTTGCTCATCGAACACCAAAAAAAAAACCATGTGTGTGTGTGTGTGTTATTCGCCTTTTTTTCTTCATTTTTTTGAAGAATTGACTTTTGCGGCAGCGGCAGCTGCAATAGCAGCTTCAGGAGCAGTAGATTATTGTAATGAATATTTAATATCTTTCAATAAAGTTGCGCGTCTCATACATGTATTCGTGTGTATGTGTGTGTGTGTGCTTCATCGCTTCAGTGTTTCTATCTAATTTGTAGTCATTGAACCACAAAGTCTTGAAAATGTTTGCGAATCCTTTGAGTTGCTCCTATAAAAGTCAAAATTGGTTTTTAAATTGGTTTACCATAGCGCGGCACTTAGTGGTCTGACTTGGTTTGTTTAATTTAACTGCATGCTTTTGCAAATCCTTGAAGGATTTTTGTTGAAGCTCTATTTTTATTGTAGCCTATGGTTGCTTATTGCTATGCAGTGAAATGGATCAAGCATATCTAAACATTTTGCCAAGTCTATTTGAGCTTTAGCGGTGTAATTGTTCGGAGTTTCGCTTAATTGAGTTGCGCAGTTTTTATTAAAATAAAAGAGATTCTCCCTAGTAAAGACGGATTTAAAGAAAAATATAGAAAATTATCATTGCAAGAATCTATATGAAATTTCTAAGAATTTCTTAAGCGAAATCAAAGCATTAGCCTAAATGAATGAACGACAATAGTAAGATAAATAAAGATAAGTAAAAGAAGACATTTTATACAGGTTTTCATAAAAAGGACCTAAACTTATTCGAGCTAAATACTGAACGTCGTATTCAGTGTACAGTGAAGTACCTTAAATCCAATTTCTTCATTTTTTTACTCAATTTCCGAAAAACTAAAAGTTTGCAGCTATTGTAGCAACTCTTGGAATATTTTTAGTTTTTTGATTTTTTTAAATGAGGATATACTGAAATATGAATAAATTGTTGAATTTCAAGCGAAGAAATCTAGGACATTAGGTAAATATACATAGCTCTTAAAATATTAAGCGGCTATACCAGTGTAACTCATGAAAAGTTAGGCGATTTTCGTGAATTTCTTTAAAAGAAAGTACTTGATAGAATGTTTGAAAGTTTTTTTGGACATAATAAGGTAATATCTTCAGCTATATTTTAAGATTTTTTTTTTACAAAAATATTAAAAAATAACAGAGTTATGTGCCGACTTCGGAGGTGCCAAAAAAAAATTCCCCAACTTCTGACGTGATTCCGACCGAATGAGTAATTGGAACAAAAAAAGTTCAAAAAGGTTATTAAAGTTGAAGGTCCTACGATTTTTGAAAAATATCAAAAATTAACAAAATGGCGTAGTTCTGAAAAAAAGTGTCGTTTTTGGGGTAAAAAAATGGTCGTTTTTAATGCCAAATTGACAACTTTCAACCAATCAAAAATATCGTCATTATATAGTTAATATATTCAAAAATTCTCAGTTGCAATTTGAAATTGATCGGTCAATTTCTCTTTGAGTTATGATGTCAGCAATTTTGAAAAAATGTCGTTTCGAGAAAAACGCGTTTAAAGATTCAACTATCGGTTTTTACCTGTCACTTTTCAGAACGCTGCCATGCAAAAACTGTTCAAGATACGACCATGCCGCTTTCACAGAGTATTTCTGAAAGTATTAACTATTAAATTAACATTTAGTTCATTCTGAGTATCTGTTGTTACATATACATATACCATAGCAAAAAATTATGACAAATTAACAATTTAAATCTTTTTTAAAGGTGCAGCTTTGATATCTTAAAAGATATATTTAAGTGGCTTGTAAATAAAACAAAGAAAAAGAAATAGGTTGTACACTAAAAATATAGATATGATCTTTTAGATAGAAAATAAATTTATTGATGCTTTCGGAAAAAGTAATTATGGCCTCAGATTTCTTTTTACAAAATGTATACAAAACATTTCCAAAATAAAAGAGTTTTTGTCCAAAAATATTTTTTTTTTTTTTTAATAAAGCTAATATTTTAATCAAACCAAGATATAAAATAAATGAAAAGTTTTGTTCTGTGCGTAAACTTTCTTTCATGTCATCAATATTTTATTTTAAATTTTTTACCAAAAAAAAACACCCAAAAAGCTTTCTACTAAATATTTAATTATTTATTGCATACTTTGCAGCAATAGCTTTTTGGAAAATAAATGGTATTAAAGCTATTTTTTTTTTTTTTTTTTTTAACTTTCCGTGCCAATTTGTGTAATTTTGTCGCATTTCATATTGTTACAGTGAACTTTGTGCTCAAAATAAAACAGAGACATTAACACAAATGCATAAAGTTTTAAAAGCAAATATTTTCACATGTTTATGTTTACTTACTCACACATACGCATACGTACATTGAGTATGCTTCAAATTGCCAAAAATAAAGTGCGATATGAAATTTTTCATTTAACTCCCCAAAAAATTCAAGCACTAATTTGTATGCTTATTAATTATTTACATGAATACAGACAGTAGTAGCAGCAAGCTCATGCACACATAGCATTTGCAACAAATTAAGAGCCTATTTTGCATTTGCAAAAATTAACCCATTTGTTATTCGAGCAAACGGGCTATATTGTTTTCTTATGTTCAAAGCTTCACAAAAATATATTTTAGACTTTCACAAGCCATAACATGCGGCTTCTTGTCGCAAGCCGTGAATTGACTGAAATAACTTGTACCCTGCGAATTTTGCAAAGTTCCATCGAATTTAAATATCTTAGTTCACAATGTTTTAAGTTCTCATTGTCTGTACATATTTTTGTAACTTTTTTCTTAGCCAGAATTTTCACCAAAATTGCAGCTCAGTTCAAATACATATTACGTATTATATGAGCCGGCCCATCATACGCGCATTTTTAGTATGTCAGTTTGAACCTTTTAAATTGCACAGGTCTTGTTATTGGTAATTATATTTTCTTAAAAAGTTTCCAGTGTTGTCAAAAATGGGTTAAGCTCAAAGTATCGTTTGGCACTGCAAAGTTTTGCACTCAAACTTTGAATATTGCGTTGAATTTTGCGTTGAAATTTTTCAAGTGGTACTTAATTTTTGATTCTGTTGCAACTCTCATTATCTTCTCATAATGCCAAAAACAGCAACAATCGCGGTTATTAAAATGATGCTTACACTACTTCCATAACAACAGTAATTATAATGTGGGCCACAGCAACATCGCAACAATGACGGAAATAATTTTTTGCAATAAACACAAATACGCGTGCATTCTGTTAATATCCCAATAGGAAAAATGTGCTAAAAAGAAATAAATATTTAAAGAAAATTATCTGCTTTTGTGAGTAAGATAGTGCAACTATTAGATGGACTCTCAAAAAGATTTTCCCAGAGAGAAAACGAAAAATGGTTGAGTACGCGAAAAGTTCGCAAATACACATACAGGGTTTGTTTTTTAGAGGTATAGAGCTTTGCATTGAAATAAAACACAAGAAAATCGTTTTAATGTCCATCAATTTGGCTTTATTGGAAGGATAATTTTATGCCATTAATGTTTAAATATGATTTCGGGCATGTGGCCGCCGCGGCTGGCTCGAATACAGCCAATTCTACAGGTCCAATTTTGAACCACTTTTTCGAGCATATGGGGCCGTATGTCGGCAATAACGCCACGAATGTTGGCTTCCAAGTCCCCTAACGTTTCTGGTTTGTTGGCGTAGACGAGCGACTTCACATATCCCCAAAGAAAATAATCCAATGGTGTCAAATCACACGATTTTGGTGGCCAATTGACAGGTCCATTCCGCGAAATTATGCGCTCATCGAATGTTTCCTTCAATAAATTGATTGTGACGTGCGCTGTGTGGCATGTAGCGCCGTCTTGTTGGAACCACAACTCATCCACATTCATGCCATCCAATTCGGGAACAAAATAGTCGGTTATCATGTCTCTATACCGGTCTCCATTAAAGGTAACTGATTCTCCAGCATTATTTCGGAAGAAGTATGGCCCAATGACTCCACCAGCCTATAGAGCACACCAAACAGTCAGTTTTTGTGGATGTAATGGCGTCTCAAGGGTCTCATGTGGATTCTCTTCACTCCAAATGCGGCAATTTAGCTTGTTGACGTAGCCATTCAACCAAAAATGAGCCTCATCACTGAACAAAATTTTGCGATGAAAATCAGCATCGAGATCAATCTCATTTTCGGCCCATACACCAAAATCACGACGCATTGCATGGTCTCGCGGCTTTAATTCTTGCACAAGCTGGATCTTGTAAGGTCGCAAGCCAAGATCTTTGCGCAAAATCTTCCATAAAGTTGATGGACAAAGCTCCAATTGCTGTGCACGGTGGCGAATCGATTCATTCTGGTCCTCTTCAACATTTTGCTCTACAGCGTCAATTGTTTCTTCGGTGCGCACTGTTCGACGTCTCTGCAGATGCGTATTATCACATAGATTAAACGTAGTGCGAAAACGACCCATGGTTAACCGAATTAATTGCTCTGATGGACGATTATGTCGACCATAAAATGGACGGAGCTTGCGGTAAACTTCGTGAACTGAACCATTATTTTCGAAATAAATTTGCACGATTTGCAAGCGTTGTTCTTTTGTCAACCTGTTCATGATAAAATGGCAAACCAAACTGAACATAAATGACATTAGAATTACCAGATTTGACCATAAAATGCCAGTTTTATCTCTATTCGAAAAACAAACCTCTAAAAAAAACACCCGTTACAAACTCAAAATTGTGCTAAGGACTGTGCTTCAATGCAAAAAGAACTAGGGATATTTTCTTAAATTGTAACATTCTTGAAGAATTTAGTAAAACTATGTGAGAATATGCCACAGTGCGTTAAAATTTATGCCAAAGTGCAACGAACACGATGCGCGAAAATCGGCGATAAAGCGCAAAAACTTACAGCTTTGCGCGTTGTTGGGCATAGTGTAGCGACTAAGCGTGAAAATAAGCATAATAATTTTTAAAGTGTGAAAACGAATCAAAATTGGTGTTGATTCGCGCAAATACACGAAACTACAAAAGTAAGCGAATGAACTTAACTGTGACTAAATTTGCTAAAATAAAAAATATTGTAAGAGCTCAAAACTAAGCGAAGCGCATAAAGAGCACAAATGCATGAAAACTATAGTCTAGGCGTGAAAAATTACATTAGAATGGGAAAAATTTACGTTCCTTGTTAAAAGTGTGAAATTATGTCAAATTGGTGATATTGCGCGAGCACAAAAAACTGTGACAAATTCGCGAAAATGCGTCATGGTAAAAACAAAAATCTCTACAATGTTACCAAATGTACAAAAACAGCCGGATATGTTCAAGAAAGTGAAAAAATTTAAGTTTAGGCGCGAGAATTGCCGATTTTTCATAAGTAAATTGAAAATTATTTTTTTTTTTAATGTAGAAAAGTGAGCAGAAACAGCGAAATTGATAGCATGCAAGTATATAAAACACACTGAAGAGGAGAGACAACGAATAATTAGTTAGCGGTTTTCATGTTGAATATGGACGTGTATGACATCAAGATCAATTTGGCCATTTTATGATGCTAAACGAACGTACATTGCGATTTCACTTGACAGGGCTCATCTGAAAGTCCTTATTGGTATAGTAACTGGACACTATTTTATTGGCAAGCACTCCGCCAAGCTCGGTCTGCCGAACTTCAGAGATCTTTACAGGGGCTGTAAAGATCCTGATGTTGAGGAGACTATTTTTCATTTTCTCTGCGAATGTCCTTCGCTAGCGCAACGACGCTTTAAGGTTTTTGGCAGTTACTCATTCGACTCTTTAGATGAACTAGCATCAAAAGATCTCAAATTCATATTGAAATTTGTAAAAATATTGAAATGGTTCAATTATGTTGAGTGACTATATTTATATCGTGTATACAATGGGCCTGTTCGTGGCCTAAGTTATGATGATACGTCATCTCCCGGAAATAACCTAACCTAACCTTCATGTTGAATATCCTAACCCAAAAATTTAACAGGTGAATCGGTCACTTCATACTAAAAATTATATCCAAAAATAATTTTTCTGTTACTTCAAAAACTGGCTGTGGGGGGGGGCAGGAAGGGTTTGATAGTTTTGTTTTGTGCCGATAATTTGTTTCCTGAACTGATTGTAAAAATCTTGTTCTAAGTGTTTTCGATAGGTTTCTTGATGGCCTTTCGATTGGTCATAGTAAATTTTCAAAAATTCTAAAATTTGACTCTGACTTTTCAAAATCAAAAACAATTTTTTTTTTTATTTAATGCTCACAACTCCAACCACGAATGTAAGTTCTTTTTACAAGGGGATGGCCTCTTTGTAGGCAACTTGCTTACATCACCATATACAATGTGCAACAAACGAAAGGCAGATTGCCTTAAAACATCGCTTACTATGTGCCTGTATAGTTAAACGAGTTGCCTACATCTCCACATACAAAGCTTGCAGCCAACAGGTAAGACCCCTTACAACTCGATATACAAAGCAAGTAGACTGCCTACAGCTTCATATACAATACAGGCAGCCAGCAAGCAAATCAACTAAAAATATCAAGCAAAAATATCACAGTAACAATTTTATTTGTGAAACATGCAACACAAAGGGTATAGCTTATCATACATGAAAAATCAGAGTACTTCATCGATTTGTCGCTCGGACATTAAACTCTAGAGAGCACTTTCTTTACTTATCGAGAAACTACACATTGAACAAATCGATATCACGCTTAGCACTGCTTCTCTCCCATATCATCCACCGTATTTCAGTCAGTTTATAGAGGAACAGGGAAGCATAGGGCTAGTTCTATGAACAAATGAGTAAGAGACCTTTTTCTTAAAATTAAAGGAAAAATTGCTCAAAATTAGACTATAAGATCCAAAATAGATCAAGTTAAATACCAGCTTCCTGGCACCACCAAAGCAGTCGATTTAACACATTTACCTTTACAGAAGTTAGCTCAACACAAATATGAGAATGTAGATCGCAAAAACAGAACTTTTTTGATCATTAAATGCTCTGTGGATGCAAGTGAAAAATTAATGGCGCAGTTGAACTTAGATTTTTTTTTTTTGACTAAAATTTTGACATTTGAATTTGAGGCAAAAGTCTCATGTGAGAAGTATGTCCAATTTGAAGAAAAGTCGCATGTTGAGCAAAACCTATTTTTCGAACTTAAAAAAAGGAAAAACCAAAAGCATAATCAAAATTTTTGTAAGACGCATTTTCGATGATCTAAACATTTTTTGCTTATCCTCTTTTGCTGGCGCGGAGGCACTATTTTCTCTTTTTTTTATAGAATCAGCTCATTAACACAAC
Source organism: Tricholauxania praeusta (assembly GCA_949775025.1). Taxonomy (NCBI): domain Eukaryota; kingdom Metazoa; phylum Arthropoda; class Insecta; order Diptera; family Lauxaniidae; genus Tricholauxania; species Tricholauxania praeusta. The sequence continues at coordinate 160,523,608 of OX459029.1, forward strand.
AATACATATATTTCCTGCTGGGAACTTCAACACATTTTAGGCACACGCAAATTATTACAATGTTATTACAATATTTTTGCTACACACACATTTGTTATTCATTTTGTGTAATAATTTCGAATAATTTTTTAGACACAGAAGGCATTTGTTACCAAAATATACGACTTACACAATTGCAATGCCTTTTTTGTGACCAAAAAGTGTTGGTGAACAATTTTATTTATTAACCATGAAATTGCTAGATTTTAGTGCTAAGCAACGAACGTTGGGATTGATTGGGTGCAGCTTAAAATGCCTATAAGAGGATCACTTCAAAAGCAAAATAAAAGCTATTAAAGAATTGCTAAAATAAAAAAAAAAAACAACTGAAAAAGACAAAGAATACTGAACAATCATAAATTCATTGATATGAGTCCATTAGTTTGGAAGTGGTCTAAGTCCTTAGTCGTTGGGAAGGAAAAATTAAATAAATTCCTTAAAATTTGTTTCAAGTTACTTAATATTTTTTGCTCAATGATGAGGTACATACTTAGACCACTTTCAAAACAAAGAGCACATATTTGCAACATTTTCCCAATAAAATTTTTCCAAAATGTTAACATTTTTATGCTTAAGTACATAGGTTGCTATGTATGTATATTTTTCCAAAAATCTGCCGCAGAACTCTGGAAATTTTTTTTTATTAAAGGTTGCAATAAGTTTTCACAAAAATTGCATAGTCTTTAATTGCATGTTTTCTTTCACTAAGCTATCACTTCGTCCTTGCTATGTCTTAACATGTCCTTTATTACCAGCATAGTTAGCAATTTACTACAGTTTTTTTTCACTGCAGCATTTCTACAAATGAATTTTACTGCATTAAAATACGCCTTTTGGCATAAGTACACTTAAAATTTTTCTTTTTCTTTCTTTCTCTCAAATGCCCTGCAGTTTTTTTTTCAATCTTAATTATGCTGCGTTTATTTAAGCTCTAATTTGTTTTTTTCTTTTTTTCTTTTTTTTTTCTTTTTTTGTGAATTTTTCTTTTAATTTGCATGTTTGTCGCTTCTTAGTTAAAAGCAGCATCTAACAGCGCCTAAAACGCTACTATTAAAATGTGCGTAATTAAATTTTTATATTTGCTGCATTAAAAAATTCGTACCACGCTTCTTTTTGTTTGTTATTTGCTAGCTCTGCACTAAAGATTTCGAACCTATTTTTTTCATTTTCATAAGCACAAGCTTTCTATTTCTAAGTATGAAAACAACATTAATTTTTATATTATTTTTAAGTATTTGAAGCAAAACGTCGCTTATCTTCATCGGACGTTTAGCCATCAATGCGTGCTATGCAACAGCATTGTCATAGTCAAGTAAAGTTTTTATTGTTTGGTCCAAACGACCAGATTTGCGGTTGCACACAAAATTAATTGTGGTTGCAGTATTTCATGCTGTGTAGACTTCAAGCTTTTTGAAGAGTTTCTTAAAGTAAAATATTTTATACAAATTTTAAAGTATACAGCACTGCACTCTAAGAAATATTGTTGCTTAGTTTTTGAATTACGGTTTACGAGAAAAATTAAATTCTGTGGCATAAGACTATAATTTTTATACACAAATGTGGTAAAATTTGTCAAACGTAGTAGGTTAAAATTTTTAAGGCGACGACGTAAGAAAGTTTTTGGCTCTACTGCAACGTCAGTGTTGCGTACATCGGTTTCAAAATAAAACCAAAAACGCAACGTTCAACAGGTAGAACAGTGATGTGTAAAAGCGGAGCAAAACGCACGCGCATTTTTAGTTCAACGCATTTTCAGCCCATTTTTAGTTCTTAATATTCTGAAAGCTAATAAGTCAAGCAATTCAACGAATTATTAAGAAGTAATTTTTTTCAAAAAAAGCAAAAAAATTTTTAAATTAGAAAACTAAACTAAAAATAACTATTTCTTTAACCTTCACACGGGTACTATTAACATATGTTAATATTTCTTTTATTTCAGAGATTTTGTCAGTTTATGTGCATATTTTATAATATTATAATATTAACAAATAATAAGAAGACATTTTAATATAAAATCTTTTTAAAAAATTGATCACTTGAAAAATATTTGTTGATTTTACAGTTATTTTAAATTGTTGCCTTAAATTTTGTTAGAACTTTGCTATGCTCAATTTAAACAGGCTCCTTGCTCTGGATACACATTTTTATAGTCACTCTTTTTTGTTTGGCTTCTTTGTGGTAGCACATATTGGAAAAAGCTTTTACTTTCGAAAGACCAGGATCATTTTTATCCGGGGCAAAACCTTCAATATCGTCACTTTTCATTCATTCATTTTCTCAGTCGCTCCCGTGCCCAGTTTGTACGAAATATGCTTCGATTTCTGCACCAGAGGCTTCCCCATCATATCCTTCAGCCTTATACATCATCTTCAATCATATCACCTTGTTGATGTAGCATTAAGTCGCCGAATATTTTAAGGTAGCGTTGTTCGCATTAATAATTCTAATCTAATCTAAGTTTTTTTTTCTACACTAATTTTTTTTTCTAATTTTCGTTTCCATTTTTGTTAAATATTCTTTAAGCCATTGGTGGGCATAATACTAAAAATGAGCCAATTTTAGCTCTTTGCAACAAAAACGTCGTGTTTCTTAAAAAAAACAACAAACACAAGCACTCTACCCTGCAACGTAAATTTTTATTTTTGTGGTTTTTTCTATACGCAATATATTCACATTAAATTTGCATTGGCACCTGCATTGTTGTTGCATAATGTATTGCATGTGTAAAAAAAAAAACCGTGCAAAAAAAAACCGTGTAAAATAAGACATGAAGTATGTATGTATGTAAATACATAGAAAAAAAAAGTACTACTTCCATATCCTTCAACCTTGTAACTAAATTTCTGAAAATAATGGTTAATAAAAACATTTTTCCCTAAATTTTCAATCAAATAGCATTTTTTTATCGTGCTAAATTGAAGGAAATTGTGTAAAAACGGAATAAATATTTTTTTCTAGACCGTGTAAAAACAGAATTGGGTGTACTTTTATTTCTACATTCTTGCTTGATTCTTGGAACTGGGTTTCTGATCCTCGCTTCTCCTTATTTCATATCAGTTCATTTCACCTAAGTTTCACCCGAATTCTCTTCAACTCATCACAACTCACAACACCTCACCAGCTCAACTCTTGTCTCTATATCGATTCTAGCTTTTTACAGTGCAGTTTATGGTTTGATCTCTGCTTGCCGCTGCAATTGACAGTAAAAATATTACGATCTGAGTAGAAGAAACAATTCTGTCAAAACAAAAGTATTTTAGTTGGCTTTAATTATTATCTACAAAACTTAAAAATGACTGTGGTCTACCACTATTTACTGTCCCACAAGAACAGCAAATTTTTTTCTAATTTTTTTTCGATTTTTTGTTTTTTTAAACTAAGAATAATTTGATAATAATACAACGTTTTTTCTGTAAAGCTATTTTCAGGTATATCAAGTCTTATTATTTTTTTTTCTCAGTATTTTTTTTTGAAATAATAAAAAACTCTTAATGTTTTTTACTTGAAATCTAAATATGTTATTCATTGACAACAAAATTGTCTTGAATATTAATCGTGAAATTTATTTTAGCGCTGTAATTTGCATGCGAATTAATTTGTATAATAAATGGTGGTGGTCCCAATGGAGATGATGAATTTTTTCTTTTATTATTTTTCAGAGTTGGCTGACAACATTATTACACCAAAAAAGTGAGGTTTACAATTTTAAAATTCCAAAAAAGTAATTGTCTTCTTGAATAACTTATGAAAAGAAATTCCTTGAATTGCAGAAAAAAAAAACTCCGCTTTACCGCACTCTATTTTCGTTTTTCGTTCTAAACGACACTATTTGTTCTTTCTTTCAACTAGCTTTGCTCTAAAACTTGATATTTAATTTAAATTTTTCAATACTCCTTGACTTACTTTCTTCTGTTTCTTTACAAATAACAACTAAATCTCAGTTTGCTTAGAACATTCCTGACCAACGCTAGCTGTACGTCTAGCATGTCACTATTAATCTACATGCTCTAAGCTACTACTATGCAGCATGACGTTTGCATGCAACGCATTTTTCACAAAATGCAGCAATCTCACCGTCAGGATGCAACTGTCATGTGTTATTTCGCAGGGAGTTCGCTCGTGGCAGGTGTTTGAAAAATTTACACTCACGCACTAACTCACTTTCACTTACTTTGCAGTCACTTACGTTTGCATGTCGCGCTGATGACGTGCAACATTTGCATTGTGTGCGTGTGCAAAATATTTAAATGTTGATGAATTTTTTCGGTTTTTTTTTTTTGTTTCAATGAAATTTAAATGCGAATGCATGCATTTTTTACGAAATTTTGATTTTTATTTAAGTCCACAAGATAATCACTGAATATAAAAGTTTTTTTTGATATTTTTTAATTCTGTTTTTGAAATATTTTTGACTAAAATTAAGACAATTGGATTTGGAAATTTTTCTAAGACCCTATAACATAAACAAAAGATATATTTTAGGCGACAAGTCTTAGACAACTGCTGCTTAGTACATTTCAAAGACACTTTGAAATCTAAAATCTCAATTCGCTTATTGGGAATAGAATAGTGTCCTTCTTTATAAAAGAAAAATATCATATCACAGATTTTTCAAAAATATATTTTTTAAAAATAAATATTAATTGATAAATATTTTCTTTTTTTTTTTTTTGTCACTTTGCATTAGAAACCTTAATCTCCTTAAGACCACACATAACATTTTTGTTTTACAATTTGGCAGCAATTTCACCAACACTTCCAGTGGCTTTTTCAATTTAACAATTTTTTAATTTGTGGAAACGACAAATAAAATACAAAAATTCTAAACATAAAATGTAATAAGTCATGCGACACATTTACACTATTTGTGTGTAACTGACTGTCAGTATGTTTTACACTAATACATGTCAATACGTAGGTGTTACCGCAATGCTATGTTAGCCTAAATCAAATAATAAATATTGTATTAGTACACATACAAACATTTATATAGTATATGTAGGTGTATGTGCAACCACATATATTTTATTGTGTGCTTGTACTCTTTTGAATTTTTAATGTTTTTGCTTTAAAAGTAACTCAACTAATTAAATGCTAAACAGTTGATTACACTGGCCTGCAGCATTTTTGTTTTAAACAAAATTGTCTTCAGTGCGAGAGCTCCAGAATGATTGTTATGTGCAGCTTTGGCCAAAAAATTGAGAGACCACTAAGGTGGGAAATTAAATTTATTTTTATATTATACTAAAAGTATGGGATTTCAAATTGAGCTCACTCATATGAGCTAGCAAGTACTTCTTCGATGCCTCCTTCGCAAGCGTTGAATTATATAAAAAATGTCGCTTGGCTTTTTTCTGGCAAACTTTATAGCAAAACTACTTCCAATGAAATATACCTGACTAAGAAAGCTATGCGATATTGCAAAAAATTATAGCACTCCATTTATTTGAATCAACCATCAAGTGTCATGGCCTGGTATTTTTTAATTATTTTTTTTTTTTAATATTTTATTTTAATAAAAAATAGTATTTTAAAAAATTTCTAAAATTCCAACTAACCCAGAGCAAAACATTCACATGCACAACAATACTAAATTGCAAAAACTTTATGTTTTACACACACACACACAGATTGGCATACCTGTCGCCACACATCCACAATTTGAAAAAGTTTTACTCACCACAGCAATTGAACCGCAGTGTAACCAACTCATTGCTGAATCTAATAAATTAGTTTTTACCTCAGCTGCATACGCAACCAGGGACAACGTATCATCAAATTTTAATTCGGCTTAAAAACACGCAATGCATTTCACCAAATGCGTGGAGTATTCGCTTAACCGCAACCAAAAATTTTTGCTATAAAGTTTTTTTTATTTCATTTAATTTGGATGGCAGCTCATTTTGTAATACATATTTTATTGTTGTTATTTTGTAGGAATTTTATTATTTTGTGTTTTGGAAGTTTAACATACAAACAAAAGCGTAAACTTTTATTCAATTTACATTTGATAAATTCATCACTAATTTGAAAATGTTGCAAATGTTTTGCAAATTTTCTCTGCTGGCAAAAATAATCAACGCATAAATGAAATTTAATAAAAACCAGAATTGAAAAATACTTTGAAATCAGCGTGAAATTAAATGTGAAATGTGCGGAATTTTTTATGAAAATAAATGCAGGGTGTTAAGTAATGGCGTAATGACTTTTTTTTTTTTTTTAAAAAAAAAAATATTTTTCGATTTAATAAGAATTATTTGCGAAGAATCAACTTTGTCAATATAATTGATAAAAAGGACATTGTTGAAGGCACGTACCAAAATATTTTTAACATGAAAACTTTTTTTACTTTTTCTAAGATATTCGTTAATCAGTGCTTATATGCTTATATGCCTTTGGGATATATCATACAATAAGTCGGGTCTGAAATAATATATTCATATTTCCAAAGTTACGTCAGGAAAATCAGTTTGAAAGTAAATACATATTGAGGAATAACTTTTGAAAAAATTATAAGAAAACGTTATATCGAAGCTATTATACGGAGATAAAAAAATGTTTAAAAACTCATAATGTGATATATCATTAAATTGCAAATTTGAAAAAGAAAATTTGTTGAAGAATGCCATAAAATTTTCTGCCAGCTTTCTTGCAGTAGGATCAGAAAACAACTCTGTTTAACCTCACACACTTTTTTTTTCATTTCTTTCTCACTTTTCTTTGTGATATAGATATTATTTGTTTGAGAAAAGAGAGATTTATCCAAAAATGTATTCAAAATTCATCGAGCCTTAGAAATTCTAGAATGACCCTGTATATATTGAAGTGTTTTAGCTTATGGCATAAATAGTTTTCACAAATTTACAACAACGTGTATGATACTTATTTTATCTTTTTTTTTGTTTTATGTACCATCAATTTAAGTGCATGTTCTTTGTGGTATGATTTGTGAGCTATCATTTATTTTAAATTGTTGGTTGTTAAATCAAAGCCATTGAAATTTGAAAAAAAAAATAATAAAAATTATATGAATTTATTTACAAAAAATTTAATTTTAGTCATCAACGATAATTGGGAAACAAACTTCGCGCAATTTTGTGTCAAAAATAAAAACTGTTCAAGGAAATTCCAAAAAAAAATAATATACTGATTTTCAATTATTTGAAAAATTTCATTAATTTGCGAAATTTTATTCAGGAATTTTTTCGCTCACAAAATATAATTGAAAGCCATTAAATTTACTTAGGCTTATAGCAAAATATTTTCAAATTTAAAAAAATAAAGGTTAAGAAATTATAGTTTCAAAGTTTAATTTTTATCATATAATATCCAAAAAAATAATGATTGCAATAAACAAAACTATTTTTAATTTATCTTGAATATCAAATCTAGTAGTTACATTAAAATGCTTTAAATTATAAATACAACAAAAGCTGATTTCTTAAGCATAATCTTTCTCAAATCCCTTTGACTGAATTAACCTCTTTATTTCTTTTTCTCCTAAACTTAAACCTATGGACTTTTTATACAGAACCTACTTCTGAGGACTAGTGCCAACCTGAGAGAATTGCTTCATAACATGTTCAAAGTTGGAAACGAGTTTCATTTCATTTTTATTTTACTTTCATGTTTAATTTTTCAAACTTCATAACGTTTTTTTTACAATATGATAATTTAGGTTATTTTATAACATAAGAGACATCACTCGAAATTGTTTCAGTCCTTTGACTTTTTGACAGTAGCTGTTCTTGTATCATTTAATTTTCTCTAATGGAGAATTATTTAATTAACTGACCCCTGATCATGTTGAAAAAATTTTTTTGTTCAACCTCTTCTTGTAGTTTGGTGTAGTAAAAACTTTTTTTGACAATGGGTCCTATATAGTAACTTAAGGAATCCTAGGACGGGTTGGTTATACCCATAATAAATTTTCGACTTTTTTCTGATCATAGCGAAGCAATGAAATCAATAGATTGGGCAGTTGGAAAGCCGAAATTGATGCATAAGACGTTCTTCAAAAAATTGTACATCAATCATCTTGAAGCTCTCTGCCCTCATTTTGTTTTTAATTTTGTTCAGCTTTTTTCCGTCTATTAATGCAATAAAAATATAGTCAAACCTTGAAACGAAAGGATCCAAACGAGGCTCAAAACTAATATGAGATAGCCCCTGCTCATGTTCAAAATTTTTGTTCGACCTTTTCCAAACAACCATTGCAGTGAAACAAATCACTTTTGATTGCTTTTATTTCTGCATTGATTTTATAGAAAATAGTCCCTCTAATTTAAATTTTGAACTAGAGTTATGAGGGTATAAATCTACTTATCTTTCTGCAAAGCTAAAGTCGTTTTTTGTGCAAAACATATCAAAATTTACTACAATTGACATGATGTTGCAAGATGCCAAATCAGAAATGAAATATTACGCTGATTTATTTAACAGCAAAGTCAAATGAACTTAAGAAAATCAGACAAAAAATTTCATAAAATCAGATAAGCATATAAACAAATGAATGAATTTGACTTTATTTTACGTGCAACTATAAATTCATCTACAACATTTAGTTCCGCAATGTCATGGAAATGTTACTTCAAGTAAATAATGTCAAAAAATCGTAGAAAATTTTAAAATAAATTGACATCAAAGAAAAGTACATAGTTGACAAATTGTATGTAAATCTCTTGAAGATAAATTGAACACAGTAAGTCACTTAACAATTTCCATAATCCTTTAAGAAAATAAAAGTTAAAAGCAAAAGGATTTGTAGTGTGCTGACTGTGCGTTAATGTTTATGGCATTATGTAGCAAAACTTAAATGGCTATAAAAGGTTGTGGGAGCACTTTTGAAGTGCTTACTCTTTGCTTGTAGAAAGCGATTGGCAAAGTGTTGCATTAGATTTGAAATGCATATTATCTTGATTTACTGTATACTTTGATGTTTAACTTAAACTATCATGAATACTATAGGAAATTTTCTATTTATTATTTTTATTAAGTACTATTACTTCCTTTTTAGTTATTTTTTTTGTTACACCGACTTGCATCATAGAAATGATATGTACAGACTTTTAATCAAAATTACAAGATTTTTTGAAAATTTTTCATTAATAAAAAAATGATGAATAATTATCAAAAACTATTATTTTTTACCTTTATAAACACTAACTTTACTAGAAGAAAAATGGGGTTTAAAAAAGAACTTTATATGAAGTGCTGAATTTTGTTGTTAAACACAACACACACAGATATCACGAAAATTGACGACCTCAAGATCCAGCTGCCTACATATTAATTGTAATGCTTATATGAAACTATACAGAAACTGCTGTTCTTAAGCAGGATGTTCACGATTACCATAGTTTAATCCGCTCATTGGTTGTTAAATTTAAATTGTTGCCACCAACGAAGCAAATAAACCTTAAGTACTTGAAGTTTTTAGTTTTTTTGTTAAATTATAAAAGTGTTGTTAGAGCAACAACAACAAAAACCGATAAAAAAGTTAAAAAGTAAACTTTTGTAAAAGTGTTTAATTTACTAAGTTTCTGCTATTCTTTCATTTCCTTTTCGTTAGAGCCACAGAATTCTAAAACGGAAACGGATGTACACGCAGGATGTGACATAAATGCTGCTACTACTACTGCTGCTGCTGTTTTTCTCTCATTTTATTTAAGTTTACATTTTAATCCAATTTTATCGCTAAACTCTACGAGACTGTAGGTCGCATTTGAAGCTTCAGTTTCATCAATATTATCTTCCTCGTTTTGTCTTTCTTCTTTACAACAGCTTATGTACTCATTGGCATTTTTAAGCAACCGAAATTCATGATTCTCAATTTTTTCTTATCATTTTGATCTTCTGACATGACGACGAAGCAACCGTATTGAGCTACGATGCCAGCAAATGTTATCTTTTCATTCATCAGCTACATCATCACTTCTTGCGCAGACTTGCAGCAAAGTCTTTACGTCTTACCAGCTGGCACTTAATAACCAATACGGTATGAATTTTGCCAACTGTATGGCGTACAGTGTACTGTGCAGCAAGTAATAGTGAACAAACTGGGTGGGATATGCCAAAGTTTCTTAAAATATTAAGAAATAATAACTCGAAAGTAATATTTCAAAATTATGCATATAAATCTTAGAATAATTTTCATGAACTGTACAGTAAAAAGTTTGATGAATTTGTAAAATTTTCAATAAAAAAATATTCTTAAAATTTTAAGTGGACAACTTTTTTCCAAACTCCAACGAAACACTGTATGTACATCATTCAATTGTGGTTTCAATTTCCGATGCATGTTTTCTTATGCTTTGTGCTGCACCAATCCAACGACCATCGCAATCCTCCAGCAGCAACTTCCACTTCATTTACAATTCCATTTTATTTTGTCTTCTACTACGTTGGCGTTTGATTGGAAAAAAACTCAATGTTGCACTGCAACTGTCAGTTGTGGCACTGCAGCAGTAGATGTTGCTGTTGCTGTCTTTGCCTTTGCACTTTGTTGCCTGTCCATTGCAATGACAACATTGATGTTGTACAATAAAAAGAGAGAGGACAAACTGAAGCATAACTACACAGGACATGAAACAAATTTGTGTAAGCTTTCAGGGTATGATGCTTAAATGGGACACCACCAGTGCAACATATTCGTGGAATGACAAATGAACTGAAACTGACGACGTTGTGGCATTAAGAAGACGCTACATTTCAAAAGAGCGTGTATAGCAAGCAGTGGGTCAAATTGCTTTCATCATGCTTACAGCATTTTGTTTCTTCTTTTTTTTAATCTTACACAGGTTTGTGCTCATTTTTCTTTTACGGGGGAGCTGTATTTACAGCTTTTTTTTTTTGGAACAACATAAAAGTTGGTATTTTAATTAATTTTATTTTCGATTATTATGTGCTGTAGCAGGCAAATGGGTCAACATGTCACTAAAGCGAGAATAAAAAAATGAAACTCTTGCAGGATTGTTGTTGAGCTGCTGCTGTTTTGACTTTCAGCAGGTACTAAAGTTGTATTGAGTTTTCTTTTTTGACCTAAATGTCAACAATTGTCAGTATTTGCGCAGATAGCATGTGCTTAAAATCAACAGTTTAACTGTTGTTATTTACAAAAATAAAAATTTTATTTCGTAACGAATCAAAGAAATTTCTTTCATAAAAACTCCAATTCTTCTTCGTTGGGTTTGCTTTATTTAAAGCTTTTCGGTTAACCGAAAATAACAAATTTTAATATTTAAAATCTATAAAACTAGGGGAGATATTTGTGTGCTGTTTAAAATGCCGCATATGATTATGTCTTCGCTAAAGCCCATTAATTCAAAAGACATTTTGTGGTAAAATGTGGAATTTGAATATTAGTTTAGGAAAGCATTATAGAGAATGTAAGTGAATTGAAAAAAAGGGCAAAATTCTTTTAATGATTTTGTTTTCTACCAAGAGATTTTATTGATTATATCTTGTGGAATCTAAATTTGTTGTAAGGTTATGTGCGGCATTTTGTTTGTGTTTATAGAACAGATCATAATATTTTAATTATTATTTACTGAGCCTTCTGTTCAGTACTGTTAGTGTGAAAAAAACACAAAAAAAATTACAGCGCAAAATGCATAAAAAGAAACAAATCATTTCTTTTGGGCAAACCAGCAGCGGCATTGTTTATTGGTTTTTGTGCTATGTGCTTATGCATTGACTGTTGAGTTAAAATATCGCAGCTAACACAGGTCTGCAACGTTTTAGTATTGAAAATAAATTATATTTTGCGAGCAAAAAACACATTTTTTTTAACCAAAAAGGGCCTTTAGAAGAACCAAAAGTTGCCTCGGTCTAGGGCACATGCTCCCTTAACTGGACTGGGACCCTATGCATATTTATATACATTTCTTACAAGGTATCTCCCTCAGAAGCACTTTCTAACGAAAAAACTCGGGAACAAGAATTGCGTGTAAATCAAGTACTCTCCATTATTCCGCTAGTACAGTGACGTTCACAGCTGCGCTCTTTTTTAATGGCTGTTCAAAGAAATAAAAAATAGGATTTTCATGTTATTATAATTTTTTTGCAGCTGAAATGGAAGCAAACCAATTTTAAGCGATTTCGCTTTTCGTCAACTTTTCAACCCAAAATACTCAAAAAAAATGTATGCCACTAGTTTCGCCCATAACACTAGTTTACAAATTCATCTCGAGATCTAGATTTTCTTATATCTTTTTCCATGTATTTTGGTGTGTAGACTCCAAAAATGAAAACCATTTATTTTTCTTAGAATCGTTTTCGAGATATCTTCAAAAAAACCCTTTTTCGGTCTTTTTTTCATTTATTTGGCTATATCTCGATGTATTTTTTTTTCGACTCAAAAACTATTTTCAACACTCAAAAAATATTTTTATTTCTTTTTAACAATATACTGTTTGTCTGAATCGGATAAGATTTGATTGAGTTATAAGCGCTCAAAGTTCAAAAAAAAATTACTTTTTTGGTCTTTTTTAAAAATCATTAAATTTCAATTGCTCCATTTGAATGAAAAATTTTTTCTTTTTTATATTATTAGAATTATAAATTAAAGACTATTCTTTTGCAAATACTCTTAGTATAATTTTGGGGAAATCGGATAAAAAATGTAAAAGTTATTGAAGAAAACAGTAAAAAACTTGCAATAAAATTGAACAATATAGCCAAATTGCCGAAAAATGGCTTTTCTGGAGATATCTCGAAAACGATTCTTAAGAAAAATAAATGGTTTTTTATCTAGTTTTCATTTTTGGAATCTACGCACCAAAATACATGGAAAAAAATCTAATCTTTTTTTCTTGTAAGCTAGTGTAACTGACTGCGTCCATAATGCACTCCATAACTTTCTGAAAGTGCACCTCGTCTAATGGGAATAGTATATTCTAATCACAACGGTTATAGTTCATGGTAATCATTCTTCATTGGCTTAACCGAATCTTCTTATTCTTAATAAAGGACCGCTGAATTTACATCTTTCGATCATCTCAATTTTATCATCAAATGATGCTGCAAACTCTGCATTTCATTTGTAATCATAGTCATAACTTCAGATTCTTTTCCCACAATATCTGAGTTATCTGCGATACTTTCATGTTGTAAATAATTCATCACTAAAATCTCTCAATATCAATATTTTCTAATTTCTTTTTTTAATATATAAACAAACCTTAACCAAAATGACATAAAATTGAGCTTGATTTCTTCTAACTTACTGGACCATAGATAATATAAAAAATTGTTGCCCTTTGTACTTAAAGTTTTACTTTCAATGCTCACTCACACTTAACTTTTTGCAATGTTAATTTTTGGCAAAAAGGTGCATAATTGTTTAAGAATATCAACCTTATACATTTTAAATTTTTATCACTAACCCATATATGAGACTGTCGATAAATAACCTTCGTCATTTTACATCATCACCTTAAGACTTTGTGAATTAAGTTCAAATCATAATAAATCTGTAAGAAGTCACAGCTATGTTAAAATTTAGACAAAACTAAAGTGAAGCCCTAAAAAACTGTTCCACGTAAATAAAACTTAAAAATTTTTTCACCTCAACATCTACTTAAAGGTCAAAATACATTATGCAATTTATCTTACAAAGTTTTCGTAACAAGTGCGTGAAATGCTTCTGCCGTATAAAAATTATGCTCATTCAACTTACTTTCTCTACAGCAAGTAACTTAAAATTTAAAACATTAGAACAATCTGCTTGCAAAAAAATACCTTTAGATTTTATGTGGGAGTAAAAATTTGTTTTCTAAATTTTAGCAATAAACTTAAAAGCCACTCAAAAATCAAAAGCTGATTTGTAAGACTCTAAAGGACTTTTGCGCAAACTTTTACGTGAAAAGCTCTTAAAAAATATGACGATGAAACATAGTACCACCGAAAGTCATATTTGAACAAAGTGAAACGATATACCACTTATTCTTTGAAAAGCACTTTGAATTCAAACTTTCTGGTAGCAGACCGCGTAGCACTAAAGCAACAAATACATATAATGATTGTTTGAGGTAAGGGAAAAAACTTAAAATAATTTTGCGAGGACGTATGCTAAATTAAGCACAGATTTTGCGAACTCAAGATTGATGTTATATAATTTAAATGAATATTATAATGTAAAGAATAGCAAAAAATTAATATTTTAAGAAATAAAGGCCATTAAATTGAAAAATTATTATTATTTATTAATTTATTATTAAAAGTCTTTAAGCACATGGCAATATGGTTTCAATGAGTCTTGGTTATTTCCGTGGCTTAAAAGCAATTTTTTGTTTTTTTTTTATATTAAAAATTTAAAATTGTGATTTTAGTTGTAGACAAAGCTATTATTTTCTAACCGATTCCCAATTGTTGAGGCTTAAAAAACGATTTTTATATATACGAAAATGGTCAAAATATGATATCCAGTTTTCAGTGGCTTCAGCTGCAGTATCGGATACTATATTTTCAAATATTGATTTCTTATTTAAATAGTTAATTTCAATAGCTTTCTTAAAATATATAATTTAGTAAGCTAACACATACTTAGCCTGAAGTAGGGCACTCACTAAAATAGTACCTTTTGATTTTTAGTTTCAAATAAGACTCGACTTTATCTTCATGTGCACAGGGGCTGTGCAGATCGGAAGTGTTTTCGATAGATTTTTGCAAACTTAAAATGATTCAAAACTTTACTTCAAGTATAGTTGTTGAGCAAATGTGGATTGAAACTCCCAAAAAGGACGTTTCATTAAAGAAGTCCGAAAACAAATTGTTTTCAGAGCTTCAACTCCATCTCCAATTTTCTCAGAAACTGTAAGTGATGGATAACTTTTAAGTCCAGATTCGTGTAAAACGTTCACAAATCTACCAAAAGCACTTAGACGTTTTCCATTAACAGACCAAAAGTTAAATGTTTGCTGATCAGTGGACTTTTTCTCAATTTTCAAACTGAAGGATTTAATGGCCTAGTTTTCAGCTATCTTATTGGGCTTAGCGATACTTATGATTGGAACAAAGAAATGAAAAACTTTCGATGAGAACTTAAATATCTAAGTTATTTTAGTATTAAGTCTTAAGATAGCGTAATTGGCTCTTGACCTTTATGTATCGATTATAAGTCGAAAAATTGTTTGTATTTTCATGGAAAATTCTTTCAAACTTTAAGCGAAATTTTGATTTTGGAAACATAAAATCAAGTACACCAAAGTCTTCATATGATGTGTTTGATTTTTGTGCACAATATGCGGCGCTTTTAGCCACAACTCACTGTTTCAATCGGCAACGATCCATGTTCATGTATCGTGTTTATAACTCGTATATTTAAAGCAAAATATTCAGATAATTGAAACATTTTTGATAATGCAAATTTTGTCATGCAATGCAAACATCCATACAAATTAATAATCATGTATGACAAGGAATAACAAAAACCACATGCTGCAAATGCAGCACAAAATAAGTGCTACATACTGCAAAAGGCAACACAAAATATTGTTGTCAATTGATATCATTCTCTGATACCACAATTTCATGTTGAGTTGGGATTTCAAATCGCAAATCAATTTTCATTATGGGCATAAATGACAAGGAATTATTTAGCATTAGAAAATTATAATCTGGAGACTTTAAAATAAGACTTTTTAAGGATAATAAAGAATTTTCAAAAATTATTGACTACTATTTTATAAGCACTTAATATATTCCAATGTAGTTTAAGTTGTAACCTTAAACTTAAGTCTTATTAAAATCAAAGCTTTAGTCAAGTGAAAGCACACGCCATAGTCTACTTCATTTATAAATTGACACTTCAAGTCAAATTTAAAGTTTAAAATTAAGTCATAGACCATCTTATGCGTTAAAAAGTTCATCACAGTTTTAATAATATTGTAATAATCCAAGTCGTAGTTAATTTTTAGTTTAATTCAGAGTTTCAACTATAGTCTGAAAGTTAGTTCAAGTCATTGTCAAAGCCATTATCTAAGTTGAAATAGATATTATGTCCTTATTTCATATGCAAGCTAAAATTTTGGTCATAATTCTGGACATTATTAAATCATGTCCAAGTCACTGCCATAATCATACTCGCACTTATATTTATAATTCATTAAATTATGTTATATGGAATTTTCCCTAAACCATCAAATAAGTAGTCAGAGTCAAATCAATTGAAATCAAAATTATTTGGTGTAATATCGTAAGCTCTTCTCCTAAAATTATATTTTCTTTGCTTTCCTGTAATAAAAGTTTTGTTTCGAAAATATAATTTACATTTTTATGGGATTGCGTTTTCTTTTTAAACTTTTTTTTCTTTCTTGTCGGCATCATTAAATTGGAAAATATTAATATTGCACATCAAAATGTTGCTTGTTAACAACATCGTTAAAGACACCCAGCATCAATATAAGAAAACTATAAATATTTCGCATTAGTGAAACGTTTTTATTGCACAGCTTACGTGCGAGTTATTATAGCAGCAGCAAGAATTTATTGTTCTGTCTCAAGGTCTTAATGTCTTTTTCTACTTAATAAAATTTCAATAATTTTTCTTTCTAGCAACAACAAGCACTAGGCAACATAAGATGTGTTTAGGACAAAATATTATAATTTAATTTGATGTAAAATTAAAAAAAAAAGGTTTCGAAATTCTTAAAATATATATAATTTTTGCTCACAATTTCAGCTTTCTTTGAAAGTAATCTTCAGAACTTATATTTTAAATAAATTAAAAAATTTCAAAACACAACAATTAAGTCGTATTCCTCTTTTTGAGTTACTTAGTGAAATCTTTGAATAAAATTATATGAAAATAAACTCAGTCGTTTTTCCCGTATGTAAATTTTTACAGAAAATTTGACTAAAATGTTTCAAAGGACGTTAAGGCGGGGTAAATTGGGTTAGGTATGGCTGGCAGTACCACAGTATTTCATATTTTAACCACAATTTTCCTGTTTTGATCTTAAACGACTTAATGATAAAAAATTGTAGGGTTGTGCAAATAGAAAAAAAAAATTGTCTTTGTATGAGAAGCAACTTTACTTTGCGATGTTCCTCCTTTTTTTCATTTCCTTTTTTTTAAAAAAACTTTATTTTTAATTTTATTTAAGTGCAAAGTTCAAAATCAAGCTTCACACTTTCCTCAGTTTTCAGTTAAATAAAACACTTAAGTTCCAATAATTTCAGAGTGCAATTTTCGCTGTTGACCAGTGTACATATTATAAAAGTCGTTAGCTTAAACGGACTATTCACGTTAACATTAAGTGGTTTTCATTTGAATCGCTTTCTTGCGCTATTTGTGTTTATGTCTGAAAATTAAAATGAAAAGGTTGATCGACAAAATGCAAAATAAAAGTGGAAAAAAAAACATTTAACTGGATTAAATTATTAGACTGAAATTTATTTTTACTGTGAAACTTGAGTTTATGAGGAGGAAATTCATTGCAAAGAGACCATAAATTTGAGAATGCATTAAGGAAATTGAATTTTTACTACAAGTGAAATTTAAAAAAATTCCGTATGTCCTTCATTCATAGCCAAATAATTAAAAAAAAAATTATAATGCAGGAGAAGCGTGCAATTTTTATTAGAAAACATGATTTCACGCTTAAATATATACTGCTTAGGCTACAAAATTAATCGACTTGTTAGCACATAGCCAAGATTGTGTAAAATTGATATGCGCATTGCAATTGATATTATTTGTTACATAAAAATTATGCCCCATAAGATATTAAATTACATAAATAAAATTAAAAATTCATCGGTAAAAGCGTGCATTTATTGCTTACAACTAAAACTTAATATTCTTTTTATAAAACATAAAAAAAAAATAAAATTCTATGGTTTCATTTTTTGCAGCAACATAGATTGTGGTTTGTGGTTATATTGCAGCGACACCACTAGACCAAAAAAAAAATACCAATTTCTCTTGAACGCCAAAGGGGCCGAAAAAAAAAAACTGGAAAAAAAAATAGCGAAAGCCAAACGAGAATGACAACGGGCAAAAAAAAAAGGTTCCAAATTAAATTAAAAAATATATGGCTTTCGGCTTGGTAAAAGTAATCAATTTCTGTTGCATGCAAAAATGTTTTTGCGTGGAAAATATGGTGAAAAATTTATTTTTAATATCACACTGACAAAAAAAAAACAAAATAAAATATCGATAAAGGTGAGTTTTCATAGCAGCAGAGTATATCAGTTGTCACTCTTGCAAAAGAAGAATAATTGCGGCGCAACAACAAAGTGCTTACTTCACAAAAAAAAAGTATTATTCATGAAAACTTGCAATGGTTCATCGATGAATTCATTATCATTTTTAAGGTAAATTAAATTTTTAAAAAGAGTTTTTAGTACCAGCGCATATTTGTTGAGAATTTTCAATGAAAATATTTGAATTTATACAAAGTTTTATGTGCAATTTTTATCATTATTTTATAAAGTTTTGATTCTGACCAATTATTAATTTAATATATTCAACAAAACACTTGCCCAGGCCCAAAATGTTCAACGATACGGGCTAAAAGTATTCACTAACAGCAGCAAAACCCTATTTGAATTTCGCAAAACTAGCTCACATTAAAATTTTTGGGCTTTTCTATTAAAAATTGCTAAAATTTAATATAAATTATTCTTTCATAGCATTTTGCTACAACATGACGTATGAGCAACAAATTTAATCATATACCATTTTGAATAAAAGCTCAGAAATGTAAGCACCAGAGACAGGAAAGCGACGGTTCCGCGGTTTCAAAATCCATATTTCATGGCAATTCTATGCAAAAGTTTTCACCAATATCCTTACGACTTTGGCTGACTTTCGTTATCATTTACTTGCAGCAAAATATGCTTGAAAATGATTTTTGGACATCAACTGGGGATGACTTCTCTCTAACGTGACTGATTACGAGATATTTTTGGAAAATAGTTTAGTTAGTTAAAATTAGTTAAAGCTCATTTTTATTAAAGACATTTTTACACCAATGAATGGAAAGAAGTCAAGAATTTATATTGACCGTCACCAGTGGTCCCTAAAGAGCTCAATTTTGGCAACGTTATTTAAACAATGATTGTACCATTTGATTGAGCTGGGCCAAAATCCTTTCTCAAGCTTTCTCCATCAAAATCGAGCAGTCTTGAAGCTTGGTCTCGGTTCTTTTGACAAACATTTTAGACCCTCTTTTATCGATTTGAAGAAAAGAAGGCCATAATCGGGCATCTTGAACACCTAGGATTGCACTTGGTGCTGTTCTTTATTCATTTTTACCTGTTTTTATTGAATGATGTAAAACAAATCATTTTTTCTAAAATTTTGTCTCCACCAGTTCATTGAGAGCGGGCATTTTTAATACTTTCTATCTAAAAAAATGGGCTAAAATGTCGCAATGGGCGGACAATGAATGAAACTGAAGCATTTTTATAATAGCATATGCAAAAGTTTTTAAAAAGTTTGGATTTTGAGAAATCTTATTGGTTTTATAGACATTGCACTTTAACTTTGAATTGCTATAACTTTTTTCTTTGTAAAATAAAAAAAGCACTTTGTGTACAAAAATTAAATAAATTTAGAAAGGACTTAATTTTTGCAAGGCAAAAAAAAGTTACAAAAGAGTGTTGCCACTGGAAAAATGGATCTTATTTGTCGAATATGATTTCGAGCGTCAAAAAAACATGAAGAAAAATATAGTAGTAATTAAATCCTTAAAAGTAATATATCATTTTTAAACTGCTATTTTATGCAGCTGCTTTAAATTTTTAACTCTAACTAGAAACTTACACTTTTTTAAGCAAAAATGTTGCTCCGTTACTACTAACCTTTGAATAGTGTACTTGATGCCATTTTGCAAATGAGCAAACCACTTCAATCCCTTATTAATTGAAGGTTCAGAAATCCCCCCAATACTAAAGTTTCATGCTACATAATGAATCCTTTTTTGTACACATTTCATATTGTATTTATTGATTTATTATTTTCTTCCAATCAATTAATTACTTTCTTAATTAGAACATGATAAAAAAGAAATTTTTGTGCAGCATAAATAAAGCTTTTAAAATGCAATATTGATAGATTTCCATATAATGAAGGGAACATTTTTCATCTACTTTATAGTTTTTAAAAGAGTAAATAATAAACAATGCAGTTCATTGAATATTTCTCTTTAAAAGAAAAGCAAATAAAATAGCTACGCTCTTTGCTGTAATCAATTGAGTGTTGGTAAGAGAAAAAGGCAAACAGCTGTTAACTAACAAATACTCTAAAGCTCTTTCAACTCTTTACACCCTCAACAACAAATTCAATGGAATTTACTATTTGTCTCCAACTCAAGTAAGGCCAGAGGTCGCCCGCGTTATAACAATGGCCATCACCTGTAAATTTTGAATAAATTCCAGAAAAAAAATGTTTGCTTTTTTGAATTCCAGGGTTTGTCAAGCGAAATGTGAAAGTAAAAGCTTTTCAACTTTGCTTTCTCTCTCAATATTCTTTTGCGTAGTTGGAATGTTTCTATTCCAAACAAAATTTTGTTTACTCATTGCTAAGGTTTTCAGCATTTTATAAGCTTTCAATAAACTTACAACATACGAAAAGCTCTAAGCTTTTTGTGCCGTCATTTTGCTGGGTTAAGTAATGTGGGTGGTTGTATGCGTTTTTTAACAAAAATTTCGACCGGCATAAGAATTTTCTAAATATTTACCAAGTCAAAGCTGTTTTTTTTTATATTTGGCGCAGTATCTATACTGCAAGCAACGTGAGCAGACATCAAAGAGCGTTTATTTATTTTAAGGTTTATTAAGTTTTTAACACTTTTATAGCATAAATAGCACGAAATTATTGAACATAGACTTACATGGATTAAATATTTTATAACTTTTAGTTAAATTATAAAGTTTTTTTAATTCACTCACATGCATTTCCTTAAAATAAAAATAACTATACATAATTGATTTTTAAAGGAAGTTTATATATAAAAGTTTTTCAATAAAGTTTTATATTAAACATTTGAATGTTATAGCATAGCTCTGCAGTACTCATTTGTTATTCCCTAATGAAACACAAAACTCTGCAAAAAATTCTAATTGAGCTTAAATGGCTTAATGAGCTGTGGCACAACTCGAACGCTCAGAATGTTTTTGTCATTATTTATTAATTCATGTTTGTACATAAAAATTTCTAGTGCTTTGGCAATTGACAGAATTTTAAAAATTATGAAATTTACTAAATATGTAGAAATTATAAAGTTAATTACAGAATTTAATGATACAAATTTCATTAAGAAAAAAAAACACACACACACACACACATCAAAAAGAAAACTTCAAAGCAAAATATAAAATCAACTACCGATTTATACATGACATATCATGAAATAAGTTGACATGTATTTAAATTTAACGAAAATGTCAAAAAGTTTCAGTAAATATCAAAAAATATGTACTTAATTCCACAATGTAAAGAGTATTATCGTTTAATATCAAAAACCCGAATTATATTGAGAAATATCGAAAAACATCAAAATTGTAGAATAGTATGGAAGATACTGAATAACTTTGAAATAGTCGAAAATTTTTGAAAAATTGAAGAGGACGAAAAAAGTTTTAAGAGTCGAGGCATACGAAATATGTTAAAATAATTTGAAAGAAGTTGCAAAATTAAAAAAAAATGTTCAAATATGAAAAAAAAACTTTAGAAACCTTGAAAATCTTGAAAAAAAAATCGGAAAAACTTGAAAATCTCGAAATAAAAATTAAAATAGGCTAACAAAGTCGCAATAACAATATGAAAAATCTTGGTAAATTCAATTTATTATTCAGGTGAATTAATTAATTTAATAAAAAAATTCAATTCAGTTGAAAGAGGTTGAATAAATCAAATAGAAAACGAGATAATTTGAAAAAGATAAATTAAACGTACTTATTTATAGTCAAAAAATCGTGAAATATGTTGAAAAAGTGCAAAAAGCTTTATGAAGTGGATGACTATGGAAAAAGTCGAAAATATATGAAAAATGTTCATTAAGGATAAAAAAGATTGAAATGGTCGAATAAGCCAAAAAATTTAAAAAAGAATAAAAATAATTATATTGAAACATGTCAAAAACAAAAGGAGCACTACACTTACTTCTAAACACAATTGCATTGCAACCACAAGAACTTCTAGTTGCTCGTGCAATCACGATCAATTTGGAATTTCATTACAGCGAATCAACAGCATTTCTAGTAAATTGCTTGCCTTCAGGGGGTGTATTGCTGATCTGCACCGTTGATGGAAAAGTTGCGGTATTTCGCATAACGACATTCATATTGATAATCAACCAATTCAACCCTTAGCTCAGTTTTCTGTCGATTTGATGAGTTCATGTATTTTCTGAAATGCTAGGAAATAATATCCATCAATGCTACCAATACATGTTTCATATTCTTCTGTCCAGGTTTGTATATCGATTTTTGTATATTTTTTGATAAATTTCAATTTTCATTGAATTACCCACAACGTTTCAATAATTTGTTTTTTAAACCAAAAAGTTTCTTAATGAAATTTATCATAAATTTCTTATATACCTTGAAAACAAACCGAATCCGAATCATTATTTTAAATTAAATTTTTCTTTATTTGTCTTTAAGGACATTACATCAGTTAATGTCACCAAATTATAGTAAAGTGCATCATAAAATTCTATTGTGATTAATCTTTCATTACGCTTCATTGCTGCATTTTCAGAAATTGATTAAATTCTCTACAGATATTACATTATATTAACATTTTAATTACTTCAAGGAGCTGATTTTGATATTCAAAGTTGACAAAATTCTACTCAATTGAATTGAAGCATATTTTGTCAAGTATAATCGTAACTCAAGATAATTTAAGGTAAATTCATATATCAGCAAAATATCAAAGCATTTGCATTTTAGGGTCACCAGGGCGTATGAGTAATTTTAATTATAATTTAACTTATTTTCACATCTACTGTTTCATATGTAATGTGCAATGAAACAAAGCGTTAGATGTGTTAATATAAGAAACATTTCTAATGAGTTCTATAAGCACTTTAAAAAATTGCAAAATGATGAAAAATAATTTTGCAAATTTCATTGATGCAAAACTTTAAAGACGTTAGAAAAATCCTGCTTTTGATGAGATGAGTACCTAGCACAAAAAAAAAATATATTTTTAATTTATTTTGTTGGCTTGTAACAACACTTTTGCCTTATTTTCCTTTAGAAAATATCAAATTTTTACTAAAAATCATAAAATATATCAAAAAATCAAACAAAAAATAAGATAATTATCTAGTCACGTTTCAATACCTCAAAGTTGCTTTTTCATTATAACTGTGAAGCACTGCAAAAGTTAAAGCTTACAAGCTTTTAGCAAGCATTTTCAAAGCGATTATTGCCAATAATAGAATTTACAGCAACAATAGCAATATACTGACGTACATATTACTTGACTGCAGTCAAATATCTTAACATCGACATTGACTTTCATAACTTTCGATGAATTTTGCCACGCGATTGCTTTATTGGCTCTATCGAAAAAAAAAGTAAGAATAGAAAAGTTTTCACAAAGCAGCAGCAGAAGCAGCAGCAGCAAAGCTTAAGTCAATCATTTTTATTATAAAAGTTAGAAGTCTCAGATTTAAGTTATTCGTACTTTGTCAAACTTCATCCTTAAAGAAAACGCTGGTAAAGTGGTTGGTTAATATGGTACGCATATGTATGCATGGCAACAACATATTTTTGGCCATAACGTGCGCTGGTTATCATTATCTTTACTTCATTGATGGGATTTTAGCAACTTTTTTAAGATAACTCTTTGAGATAATTACAAAAGATTAAGAAGTATTAGCAAAATTTAACACAAAAGAATTAAGAAAACTTAATTGAAATAAATTTGAACGTTGCAGATTAAGTCTACTTTCAAGTACTTATATTCATTAAAAAAAATCAAAAAATTTAAATTTTGCTTAGAGAGAAGTATTACACCACCCTTCGGAATTATCTGACATTTTTTAATGAACTTCATTTTTAACTTCATGAATAATGAGCATAGGAATTAAGTGCACTATCCGTAAAAACTACATCAGATTGTGAGTTACTGGAAACACTTTCAACTACCTATGCATTAAATTAACTGTGACTCATACGACATGTTTTGTATATAAAAAAATGCACAGGTTTTAGTAGCCAAATATATATTTTACATAATACCTAGTTAAATTGAATAACTTTTTTATTTTTATGAAATTTTGAGCCTTGTCGGTAAACCGGAAAAATGTTACATACTTGAATATTATTCCCGCTAAATCGATAGAGATAACCTAATTTTTCTAATTCTGATCAAAAGTTTGGCACATTAATAAAATGTAAAGAATTGTTCAGAATTCATCCTTTCTCTCAGACTTTTATTCAGTACAATCTAAGCCGGTTGGAATATCAATCGATTTTCGTAAAGTCTCTTGGTGTTTTAATGAAAATTTTCTAAATTTTGTTCTCACAATTAAAAATTGCACATACGCCATGTGAGTCACAGTAAATTTTAAGATTTTTTTCTGAGGCCACGAATATAATCTACATATTATTTTGCAGTGCTCAATGATGAACAAGAACTCCACAGACATAATTCTTCCAACTAACATCAAAATTGAGATATCGAAATATTAAAAATTGTAAATAAGAGCACTATAAAAATCAATAACAAATTATTAATCATTTTTATCGATATTTTTTTCCCCTATTTTTTAATATATTTGTTGTTTATTTTGTAAGCTTATAGCAATATTTTTATCACCCATACTAAAAGTAACGTAAAACTAAGCAAAAAAAAATGAATATTGCGATTAAAAGAAACAATAACGAAAATTATATGGCTTGCTTGCTGATTATATTTTTATAAATTTTTAAAAAAATAACATTGAAAGCAAAATTAAGTGAAAACATGAACAATGATGTTTTCAATTTAGTTTTCAAAAAATATCACCTCGACCCTCACCCGTTGCTTTAATAGAATTACTTAGAATTGATTTCAGCAGTTTCTGTTTTTGAATCTGAATCTCCGGTAGAGTCAACATCATATTCAGCACAATCCCCAGTCGTTTCTTCAATAGAAATAGAATTGACTTCATCAGTGTTTTCGTCTGTTGCTTCTGCTTTTGAGTCTGAATCTCCGGAAGAGTCAACATCAACTGAGTCAACGGTAGATTCACCACAACCCTCAGTCGTTTCTTTAATAGAATTAGAATTGACTTCATCAGTGTTTTCGTCTGTTGCTTCTGCTTTTGAATCTGAATCTCCGGTAGAATCAACATCAACTGAGTCGACGGTAGATTCACCACAACCCTCCGCCGTTTCTTCTACAGAAATAGAATTGACTTCATAGGTTTTTTCGTCTGTACTGGATTTTTCTAATTTTGAGTTTCTTGGAAAGAAACGCTCAAAACTTTCTGAATTGTCTTCGTTACTCTCCGTAATAACTTCAATAGTGCCAATACTATCTACTGAAATTGCTGAAACACTTTCAACTGAATCGACTAAAAGTGGTTTATTATAACAATAGGCGACTAGAGAAATATAACAATTCTACTTACCTGGTGCTGCCCAGGCATGCGAAAATAAAAGCATGCACAGCTGAAAAATGAATAGCTTGGAAGACATTTCACGAGCAGAGACTTAGCTTTAGAAATACCAGCTTACTTTAGATACCTAAGTCAGCCCTTAAGTTCTTTATATACGAAATGGAAATGAGTACGTGTGTACTAAGAAGAAGAAGTTTCAAGCTAATTGAAAAAAATCCATAAATCTCTCGGAACATTGCAGACGCAATTTGCTTGGAAAATAATTTTTGTAAGACTATAAAAAAAAATTAAAGAAATCTCCTAATTCGCTATTACTGATAAGCTTCAGCAAATTGAATTATTGCTTACAATGTATGACGTGTAAGTAAGCAAGCGATTACTCAGATAATCTACGAATACAATCATCATATTTTTTGTTTTGATTTAAATTGAATATTCTTTATCTTCTAATGTTCTAGAACTCCCATGAAATTGACGACTTGAAAAGAATAATTTCAAGAACACTTTTTTTTTGTTGCACTACGTCAATATCAATAAAAAAAATGGCATTTTTTAACATTATCTTATTAACCTCTGACTTAAAAGAAAATGAAGGGAATTTTTATTTCAATTAACATTTTATGTAAAAGACTCCAGCGATTTTTGTATATCAAATTTTTGTCTCAAAATTTTTGTACCAAGCACCCACATATTAATGCAACTGCCAGTTCTTATGTGGCCATATCGAAGAAAACTAATTTGTTATCTGTTTTAATCAAATAACATTGCATTTTTATTAAATATTTTTCTAATATTTGATATCATAGCGATATAAGGCAATATCACACTTTGAGCTTCAATAATACTACGCTTATAAATTTGTTTGATTTATAAACCATAATGATCTAATGTCCTAAAACGTTTATTACGCTAAAAAACATGCAACGTTTTTTTTATTTTGTTCAATTAATAAACTGTAAAGTTTATTGCTGTCCAGTAAAGCGAAAACGTAACAACATAACTTGTTACTTTACGTAAAAGCATTGACAAAACTTGTACCTTAATTGAGTTTGCCTGCAGGGAAAATGTCAGTGTTTCGCTGCAGTTCTAACTTTTTTTTTATTTTTTGATTTGTAGAAACTGTAACATGTTTTCAAAGTTGTTTAAACGTCAGGTTGAAACATTTAACTTTAGTTGAAGTAAATTGTAAAACCTCACAAATTTTATGTCGCAAATTTATTGAGCATTTGTTCAGCATATAATGGAATATAAAATTTTATTAAAAAAAAGTACTTTTTGTGAAAATTATTGGTCACTCAACAGGTTACATAGCTATGGTTGATTGAAATAGAAGCATCCGGTTTATAATTTATAATGAGGAAGACTTTAAGATGAGGTTGGAAATGAAGTGAAAGTCAGTGCTTTTTTTTACTTTATTTGCACAAATCTTTTATTGAAAGATACACACTCTAAAAATTGCAAAAAATTATAGACACTTCTGAATCAAAATGGAAAGAAAAATAGGAAAAGTATTTAGTCATTGAAAAAAACGAAGAATTAATATCATATCTTCTTCTTGAAAGCCAGACAAATAATTTCAAACATTTGCGACGGTATTAACGTTATGTCTTTATAATTTAAAAACTCTTTTCTCATAACAAAAAAGTACACTCCATTAAGATCATAATCATTTGCTAATATTGGAAGCATAAACAGCTTCGTTTCTATATAGTTGCCACTTTCTAACCTCTTCAGTATTCTTTTAAATATTAAGAAAAAAAAAATGCAAACTTCTAGCATTATGAAAATATCTGTTGAATACTAGTTATTTAATATTTATTAGTGCTTTTTATTCAATCGACTCATCTATTTTACCATAACCATTGTCATTTAACCAAAAATACTTCCCCAACACAAATTATTTTCGTACATATTCTCACATGAATATTTTATGCGCTTCATGTTTTATTGATAAATTCCAATAAAATTCCAATTTTGAAAACAACAAGTGTATGCGCAAAGAAACTCACAGCACATTTGATGTCATAAATATTGGTAAGGGAGCAAAGCATGAAGAAAAAAATTAATTTAAATGTGCCGAAAAAAAATATGTGGAGTAATGAAATTCAGAGTAAAAAAAAAATTTAGCAACAAAAAAAAATATTTTAATTTAAACATTCCTGTGTACTTTTTTTTTTGTAATACACTGGAACTTAAAATATTTTTTTTAATTCGATTTTTACGCTGCTCTCAAACCTTTCACACTATCCACTATGTTGTTTGTGATGTTTTACTTATATTACGCGTTAAATGCGAATCAAATCTTTCTCACATTTGTCTTGGTAAAGTGCATTAAAAAGTATGTGTTTTTAAGAAAGTGCTCATAAAGACATTAGTTGGTGTGTCTCGTTTGTCTCTTTTTAACGTACAATATTGAGACACATAAGAGACAAGAAACCTTATGATTATAAATCAGCCCATTTCAAAAATTGTATATTAAAAGCAATTTTACGTCTTCCTTTGTTATGGCTTGATAACATACTTTAGCAAGGTATTATAAGTCCAAAATTTTTTTACAAGGCAAAGCATCTTTTTAATTACGATACCAATTAGTTTTAAAGACATTACTATGTTGTATGCTAAATTTTTTGCCGTGATAACTTCTCCTTTCTCAAAATCCTTGTGCTAAATTTGCTCTTTGTTTATTTATATAATGTCCTACTGACAACATTAACTTTATAATAAGCACATGTTACTCAATCAGAGCAAATAGTTTGGAAACCACAGTACTGCACAAACAATTGACCAAAGATATAAACAGCGGTTGTAGCCGCAAAAGGATAAATGGAGCATACTGTGCGAAAGCCATAGCTGCTACATGCTGTTACAGAAGTTAAATACGCAATGATGCTGAAATTTGCCAACTGTCAAAGCTACAGCTGTTACTACGCCGTTGTTGTTCTTGTTAAGCCAAATATTTATTGTTGTTGTTATTAGTGTAGAAAAGACCACAAATCGATTAAGTCAATGTTGTAAAACGCAATCATCCATTGGAATATGCTATTTTAATTTGAGGTAATACAAAACTTTCATTACAACTTAGGGCCAACAACAGCATGACATCGCTTGGATTGCTGTTGTTTCTGCTGATAACGTTTGTATTCAAGAAAATTAAGCGGTTAGACCACATTTGCATGAAGCAATGTGGCGGCAGTGGCGTTTGGATCGCACATGTCTGTTTTGTTTTTATTGCTGTGATATCTAAAATGTATAGAATGCCAGTTGGCAGATTAAGGGAAACTACTTATTTCTAAAGGTTTTTGGTAATATGCAGTTTGCATGTGAACTCTAAATTCAAAGTAGCTATTTTTGAATAAAATTTGAAAAATTTAACGTGGCTATACTAAAATATTAAACATCCAATAAGATTTTTAAACATTAAATCATGAAATATAACTCATACGTCGTGTATGACAAAACTAAATTGATTTCGTTCGAATAATCTATTTTGGCACAAATTTTTTAGATAAAGCTGCATTTTTATTGCTCTACATAAAATAAATCAGAGCACAAAAATATTGAGATAGTTTCGACTTATGAAAGCAAACAAGTAACAACTGGAATACCAATAACGAAACACTTATTTGTGCTTCAATATATTATTTCCGATATAGAATGAACACACACCTTGCATTTATTTTACCTTACCGAAATATTTTCTACAGTAAAAATTAAATTTAGGAAATGGCTGCAAAAAAATAACAAGCTACGCTTTCAGACAAAACACATTAATAAACATAAATTTTCGAAAACATAATTTTTTCATGGAAAAATGTCTATTTGCTCTGTAATTTATGATAAGAAAAGCAGCTTCATGCATTATACTTTCTCATAGGCCTATGCACAAAATTAAAAACACAACCGCAGCCACACGCACACATGTGGTGAGTTCAAGTGCGTGTTTGTGTTTGTCAATAACCCCATGCGCTTTTTTATGTCTATTTTAAAACAATGGCTGTCATTCTATTCGTCTGTCTGTCTGTCTGCTTGTCTTGTCATGTCACATATTGAAGAGTGTTTTGTTTTCGAGTATGCTTTGCACATTTCATGGATATAATAAATTTATTCATTATATTTTTTTATGGTTTATTGTTCTTAGAGAATAATAGAAAAATAATGCTGTGTAAACGTAACAGACATGAAGTATACAACCCTTTTTTTTGCTGGGATGTCAAAATTGTTGCACTTCATTTGGCAGCACATTGATGGTTGACAGTATATTAAATATTTCTATTAAACCAGTTTGAGAAATAATATAAAAGTTTTTAGAAAACAAATTGGGAATTCCATCCGTTGTCATATATGATGAGCGTTGTTTTTTTTTTTTAAATATATTGACATTTTTTCACACATTTATTTATAAGTGCAGTTGTGCTAATGTTTTGTCGTCCTTTGTTCTCTAAATTTCTTATTATTAACTATATTAAATAGATCAAAAATATGCATACAAGATAAATCTATGCTATAAATGATGCCATAATAGATTTCACTAAAAAATTTATATAATTTTTTAACCATGACGTATGAGCAACGTTTAATTCAAATTAATGTAGTGGAATATTTTTAAACTTTTTTAATTTTTATAAAAATTACTAAAACTGAACTCTTAATGAGCAATCAGTATTTCAATTATTTTCAAAATAACACTTGATATGATTATTACATTAGATTTAGTGTATAATTTAACTACACACACACACACAACAACAAATAAACATCATAATTTTAATGGGCAATTTTCCTACACTGACCCTTAACACCTGTTTTCAATTTAAACACACAGTACTCTACAACATTTTGACCAAATGCCATCACATTTACTGCCTGAAGCCAACACTTTTGCATGTAAATTACTTTAATTATGCAGCTCTATCATCTTGGTGCGTATCGTATCAATACCGAATATGTTAGTAATATCTATAGTTATTTCGGTCATGCAATATTTACTGACGACACTTTCCGTTTAAATTGGTGTTGAGTTGATTTCCATAGATTTGCCGTAAATAAAGGGTGATTTAATTTGAGCTTACAAACTAAATTTAACATTAAAAGAATAAGCATATGATAGAATTTAGATGTACTCATTTCGATATGTGATATTGAAATATTGAACATTAAACTAAAATTTTGACAAAATTTTTTGTAATATAAGTAACAATTATCAGTTTTTTTATAAGAGAATTAAGACTTAAGTCATAACCTCCAATTGAATCATCCTTTACATAAGATATTCTATACGATTTGCTATAAATTATAGCACTTTGGTTTTGCTGTTGCCTGGCAACATTTGCACGTAAGTGCAACATTTTGTTGTTGTTGGTTAAATTTAATGTGCAATATTTTATACATACGGTAGCTGTCAAGTTTATTAGTTTCAAATGTAAATTTCTAGAGTTTGAACATCACTTGCTAGTGTGTTCGTGGGCTTACTATTGTTAATGAAATTTTAAGTCAAATTTATTAATACGAAATCAATTTATCAGCAAATGTTGCAAGGAAGAAGTTGAACATTACAATTGAACAAGATCTTACTAGACCACATATCATAATGTCTGAGTTAAAGAAAGCTTGAAGAAAGTTTGTGTTTTGCGTTTTCTCACTAAAAAACGACCACATACTTTCATCAAAGAAATTTCATATGTAGTACGGCTACCATTCTATGTTGGGTCATAGCTTCAATTGGTAAAGCCTTCAAAATTTTTCCATACCGATCGATTTTTTTTCAGTTTCGCATGCCAACTGGAGTTGGTGACCACATGGTCTATTAAACAGAGATTTGTTCGGGATTTTCTTTTTGAACATAAGCTTAAGCTTTAATACATAAAAAACAGATAAACTAAAAACTTTACTCCGCGTAGCTGTGCTGAAATAGTATTGGTATTTCAATGTAGCAAAATATAATCGAAGAAAACATATGGCTTTTGTAAGATTCTATTACTCTGATATTTCATTTACAGTAACTACAAAAGATGGTTACATATTTATATTACTTATATTGTAAGCTTAGCTGGAACATTTTCTGTCGGAATGTATTTCATCAAATAGCAAGAGAAATTACAATGAGAAAAATTTTATAATGATTGAGATTTCAGCTACTGTACAATTGGTTCTTTGAACTGAGGTAGAAAAAAACATAAATTGTGTTTTTATTCTTGTTGTGTGTTCTTTGGAGTAAAGTTTTACTTTTATTTCTGAGAAAATGTTCAAGAAGTGAAAAGCAGGTTTAAAAAAGACGCAATTCTTATGTTGCGCATACGACATGTTGTGCGGAATAAATAAATGTTTGTTTGAAATAATGATCAATATCGTATTTAGTATTCAACTTTCCAGACTTAACTCAACGCTATACTATGGAAAAAACTGATTCTTTTGAAAAATTTTTGACGATATAATTTTACGCTGAAATGTGCTCATATATTTAATGCCGCCATCAAAAACATTTTACAACTATGTTAATTTAAAGACAATGTTGCATCTTTAAATTTAATTTTCCAGCATAAAATTATCTGCTTTCTTCTTGCAATAACTTACCTTTATTATATTTTTACTATTTTCCCATACTCTGTTCTTAATTATTAGTAGAATTTATCATAACTTCATTGTCAAAGTTTTCACGTTATGTGTGTTTGTTTTTTTAGGTGATTTGCATTGCAAATTTCAGGATGCTCGCAAGAAAAATGAACTACGTGGCAAAAATTAAAAGAACTTTACACAACGCAAAGTGTCAAATTCTTGTAGATACAGTAGAAGTGAGTTACTTTGCATATTGAAAAATTTGTAAGCTAAATACACGCTACTTTAGGATAAAATACGCCAAAGGTTCCCATAAGCTTCCATTAATTCAGAGTAGGAAAACCAACTTGTGTCATGATGCCAGAGCAACAACACGACAAATTTTACTTCTAGAAAAATCGGACTTAAACGAAACTACAACAGACTTAAAAAATGTAATTTATTATAGTAAGTTGTGGTGGACACATACTGGGTGAACAATTAATGTAATAAGATAGTTACTTCAATAAAAAAAAGTGTTTGCTTAAGTGTAAACTTAAATTATATTCCAGTTTAAAGTTTTATCACTCTAAAAGAAAATCATCATTTGTACCAAATTAAGAAAGTTTATTTTCCAGTGATAAATCTTATTTATAAATAAAATATTTAAACCAATTTTTATCTATGAACAGCACTTCTACAGTACATGACAACAACATCATTGCATTTCAAGCAGCCTTCAGTAGCAAAAAGTTCTTAATTTATAAACAGCGTGTCGCTGTCCAACTGTCCAATGTATTAAGAACTGAAAAATTTTAATTTAAAAACAAATTTCAAAAGTATTTCATATTCAAAAAGCGAAATTAAATATAAATATCAAATGTCAGTGCACGTACTTATTTCTACAACAATAAAATTTTACCGATGAAAATATTTTTGACGGGAAAAATTAAAAAATTTTGTTGATTTATTTCTTCATGACTATACAAGATGCTTTAGTTTAAAATTGAATATCAAAATTTATCAGTGAGTTTAAATTTCGATGTTGGCAAACAAATTGTATCTGTGGTAAATTTTTAGAATTTAGTATATGAAACATTGCATAGAAATTCCTCAGCGAGTTATAAGGACTAGCTGAATTTTACAACAGTTGTAAGAAGAATTCAAAATAATATGTTGTCCAATTCAACATTGAATCTTGGATGAGCATAACTTGAATTCAAATTCAAAATTATTCTCGTATGCATTTGTGCTGTTTTGATGTCCAACACTTGTTATTCAGAAATAACAAGAATTCCAAATTTTTTTATATGCAGCTGTCAAAAAAAAAAAAAATGTGCTATTTATGTGTCCAATTCAACGCTAAGCTGTATAAAGCTTAAACTCAAAGTCAAATTATAAATTTAGTTGTATTTTGTATTTAATTTTTAGTTTAATAATCGATTACAAAAATTTTTCTTATGTCCATGCAAAAATCATTATAGTAAAGCAGACATAAAATGTTCATATGTAACAAAACTTTTTTTACTGTGCTATTTTTGTGTCCACTACATATAGCAAACATCGTTAAAACAAAGCAGATGCTTTAGTTTTACAATTAAAATGAAAGCTTTTTTTCAATGTGCTATTTCTGCATCCAGTGCTTATTTAAATAAATCTATGCACCTAGGTTTGAAAATTAGCTAGTGCAATATGTTCTTTTCAAAAAGAGAACTTAATTAAGTAGTTATAAAACTAGCAACTGTATTTTGAAACAGTCAATTGCAAACTAGTCTCTTGCTGAACTTAATTCATTTTTTGACAAATTCGCAAACTTCTCCAGAACAACAACGAAAAAACTATAATAAATTTGCTGTACACACCAATTCCAAAAAATATTTTGACAGCTGTTGCCGCTGTGATTGTTTTTATTTATTTATTTTTATTTTTGGCAAGCGCACAATTCTATGCGTGTTTTGTGAATGATAAATGAAAATCCCAACAGTTTCGCGTAATTTCGCGCTTCGTTGTTGGAGCAGCTGTTAAGATATTGTTTTTTTTATATATTTTTATTTTTCCCATGCAGTTTTACTAAATCCGCTGTGATTGTTGGTTTTTCTTTCCTTGATGATTTTCTAAGTTATCGCGAAGACAATACCTCATTTATTATTTTTGCATTGGCAAGCGTTCGCCTTCATATTTTTTGGGGTTTTTTTTATTTATGTGCAATATTTTTGTATTCACGTACTTTCGCTACTTTATCTATGGTATACTTCAGAGGCACAACAACTGAAAGATTGAAACATAAATAAAAAGGCATAGGGTAAGCAAACTACTGCTGGCTTTGTCTACTTTTAACACTGTTAGCTTTGATTTTCGAATTTTTTTTAAGCTTATGAAAGAAAAAAACAGCGCTTCTTACCCTATACAATTGAAGTGAGAACTGCAAATTTATCGCGAAGCTCGTGCGCTGCATTTTTTTAGGCTACGCAGCAATTTTTCGTCATCCAACAACTGAAATCCTCATGCGATTGGCACGAAAAATCGCTGCAGCTGAAATAAAAAAAACAAAATAAATGAAATCAATTTTGCAAGTTGCATGAAACTCTTGCCGTTTGTTATATGCTTTTGTTGTTATTGTTTTTGTTTGAATTGGCTGTTGCTTTTTCACACGCATAGCTGGCAAAATATTCACTTTGAGTGTATGTCAATAAATAATAAAATTTTCAATTTATGTATGTGTATGTGTCCGCGGTATGTAACAAAAGCAAAAAATAATTTAATGCAAAAATGTTGTAATTCTTTTGTTGTGTTAAATGTCAAAGTTAATGAAAAGACAACAATTTTCCTTTACATGAAAGTAGAATATAATGAGAGCTATAACAAAAAAAAATTATAGAAAATGTGGAATGAATTTTTCGAAAACACAAGTGCATTAGATATTCATAGATGTCCTACATATTCGTCTAGGCTTTTGAACTATAAATTAATACAAGAGGTGAACTGGATGCACAAATAGCACGGACTACAGACATTATATAAAACCACAGAACTACTTTCCGAATATTTAAAATGCAAAATTTTTAATTTTTCGTTCAAACGAGTAATTGTGTGTTGGACAAATAAATAGCACATGTGACACAATACATGTAGCACCAATACGTTACTTATTTAATTCTAATGCTAGCGTAAATTAGGAAATAATTTGCTGGTGTGGACATAACAATAGCACGAAAACTAATTTTAGCCCCAAAGAGTTTAATATAATATAAAAGACTGGTTTTGCTATTTTGAGTATTCTTACTGTCAAATTAACATTAATTCACTTTGCTTAGTTTTTATGATCTAATCATGAGCTAGATGAGGAAATAGCACCATTGCAGCATATAACTGCTCAATAAATATATTTTGAAAATAATATACCTCATGACATTTTTGCTTTCTGAAACGCTTTTGAATATTAAATTTATTCTCTGAGACCTTTTCTTAAGTTTCAAAGTAGTGTTCAAAGTTATAAACTCTTTTCATTTTGAACTATAAAATTTTGGTCATATGAATAGCACAAGCCCGGCAAAAGTGAATTTTATTAATTTTTATTTATTTTAAATATTGGTCATATGAATAGCACAAGCCCGGCAAAAGTAAATATTATTAATTTTTATTTATTTTAACACACATTTTTTAGCGTATGGACACAGAACAACACTATTCTAAGTAGACTGACTGTCTATAGAATATCATAAGTAGTTCATTGCATAGTTATTATCTGCTGATTACTTAAAACCTAACAACAAATTTAACATACCACTGCATTCATTGTATTAACTGCACAAATCAATTATCACACATCACATCAGTCAAGCTGTGGTCGCGTTTTTCAACGCCCCATGTGACAGTCATCCACCATGCTTTATTAGTCAATGCATTATCAATTTCCCAATAAACCGCTGCAGCTGAGCATTTTTAAGGTCATCTCTTGCCACTGTTGTTGTTGTTGTTGTTTTTTGTGTGCGTTTGCACATCACGGTATACAACAGCGGATGCTTTACCCCTTGAGTATGATTAAAATTGATATGTCGTGTTTGTCAATTGAAAGTGTTGAAAGGATAATGCGCAGGATAATAATTGTCACTATATGTATATGCTTTGTTGCTATACACAAATAAGCCTTGACCTACATTTCTGGTGAAAATGTGGCAACAGAAAATTGGAAAAAAATTGAAAAAAAAAATTGCAATTGTAATTAAAGTTCAAACAATGGCACGTTTTATTGTGTCAACATGTGCTGAATTTTGAAGGGGAATCAACCACTAAAATTGATTAAAAATTTTCGATTTCTCTCTTTTGTTAATTTGAACTGAAACAAAGCTTTACCAACTTGATAATGGTAGTAGCATGTGACAATGACTATGACAGTAAAGGCATATTATTGATGAGATAAAAGAAATGCTTTGAAATTTTATATTTTTTTCCAAATTTAAAGCATAAATTTTTTAAGAAATGTGTTAGAATTTCACATTGCGTGCTATTGAGGTGTCAAACGCTTTTTATTATGAACATATTTTTTTCTGAAACTCTTCTCTTTCCAAGAAAAAATATGTCCAAAATATTTTGCAATTGAAAACTAAGTTTATTTTCCATTCCAACACATATTGAACCTGTACAAAATCTGCCCAAAAATATTTTAAGCAAGGGAGATATATAAAAATTTTATTTATTTTCTTTACACAAAAAACTTTTAGGAACTTAAGAAGCTGGCACTTGATACTATATGCAGACTTGTGAAAGAAGCATAAAAATTATCGCACTTGAAGGACCATGACAAACGGCTTCCAAGCAAAGGAAACATGTACTGCTAAACGAACATTCCTCCGTGAATTGCTATTTGACCTAAGCAAATATTTATGCAATTATGCTGCTCATTTACTGCTCTCAATATTTTTCGTTGCAAACAACTTTTCCTTTGGTTCTTTTCTTATTTTACAAAGATAATTTTTTTATCACAGAGCTTTCGTATTAAGCGACCATAAGTGATAGATTTTTACAAATATTCAATTTTATGTTGGAATCATTGTAGGTCCAAAGTCATTTAATGTTACTCATACGACACGTTTGCCACAAAAATTGCTTACACTTTTCTGAAGCAACTTCAAATAGATTTTTAAAGTTTTTCCAATACTATTTTATTTTCCCAGTGCTCATTTCATCAACTTCATAAATTTTCTAAAGAACAATCAATCTAGCATCATTATACATACAAACACTTCAAATCATATCATATATTAAATGAACAAATGACAATCAATAAAACATTTTACTCACGTGTGCTTCAGCTACAAAGCACCTTTATATTCAATACTGAGTGTTTTATCGAAAACCCAGATTAATCAGTACTTGAACATTTACAGCCAAAACTGATGTGCGCATTCAAACTTAATTAATACACCGGATTGGCATCAAAGCCCTTGTCAAGAAAAGTAGTAAAGAATAACAGAAAACCCAAAATAAAAAATTCAAATGAGACGCTCAGCATGTAATATGAATGGTAAACATTTCATACATTGCTCTATGTCTATATCATAGTGTGGGTGATTGAGTTTGTATGTGGAATACAAATTGGAATGAAATTTAAGATGATTTTCCAAATAGAACCTCAATTTCAATTGCGGTTGCGTTGTTTTAAGGTTGAATTTGTCCATTTTAAGAAAATCCAACCCAGTAACTGAGGACAAAAGTTTACATTAATTTAAGCTATCCTGGTGCTTGTATGATGAAATGATTCAAGCTAAAGGACAAAAACGACCAACGTTGACGTTGACGATGAAACTCAATAACTGTGTCACAGGTGAGTGAGTTAGTGGGGGATGGAGTGTAGTGAATCAAAAACAAAACGAAAATGCAATATTGATTGATATCCTTCACATGAAGGCAAAATTCATTTAATGAATAGCGACAAGGACATGCATAGCAAATGTTTACCCAAAATGAGTACCATACGACGAAGGACATGTGTATTGTGGACGGACGACATTAAAGTCGTTATGTTACTTTTAACAATAAAAAAAATACTTGTCACACATTTGTACGGCAATGATGAACAGTGCTACGAATTTGCAAAATATTTTATTATATGCATTGGTAAAGGTCAAAAATGCACAGTGTAACTATAATTTAAAAATCAAATAAATTTTATTGCCGTAACTATCGTAATTTTTGCACTAACCATGACCAATTGATTTGGACATGTAATAAAATTTCATTCAATTAACGGAATATAAACACTAGATTTATATGCAGCTCAGTAGTACGTTGTTCGAAGTGTGTAGTTCCTGACGAAACTTTAAGCTCAAAATGGATTTCTTATATTCGCTGACTATGTTTCTGATAGCTACTGACTTTGTTGTTGCCGAGGAAGAACAAAATTGGGTAAAAAACATACAAATAATGCAAATAAAAAATATATTTTATATACCTTTATTATAGATTATAAAAATTATCTTTTCATATTAATAAAATGCAAAATATTTACATTAGCCTCCAGACCTCTTTCCCAAGTCTTGTGCTGAAGCCATACGACCTTGGGAAAATGTTGAAGGGATCTACAGAATTGCAACTCCAAAATCTGAACTGAATAGTTTTGACGTCTATTGTGTTAAGGATCCATATGGTGGTGCTGCATGGACCATTATTCTCCGCCGTATAGATGGGTCTGTAGATTTCCGTCGAAACTGGACAGAGTATGAAACAGGTTTTGGTAACATTAACGCAGAGTATTTCCTAGGATTGAAGAAAATACACGAACTTACCAGTACAACGAAGAATGAGCTTTGGATTGAGTTGGGTACCTTTCAAAATGTAAGCGCTTATGCAAAATATGGCAGATTTTATATCCACGATGCAAGACTACAATATACTCTACATGTATCCAATTATAATGGAAATGCTGGTGATTGGCTGATGGGAAACGGAGACAAATTCCAAGCTGATTTTGCTAACTGTCCCCCATGGTGGCGACGCGAAATATGTTTTTATAGGTAAATTTAGTACCTTTTATTGTAGTGCTAGACTTAGATATAGTAGTTGCAGCATTCCACAATTAATAAAAATAAACCTTGAACTTTAATTTACCATTTGCAGCTATCTAACTGGCGACTATCGCCAATATGACCAGAGATTTGACGTTGAAGATACTCTTAGGTGGTTTTATTTTAACAAGGATGAAACATTAAAATATGCACACATGGCAATTCGACCAGTCAAGTATTCCTAAAATCATCAATAATACGAAGTTCAACGCAGCTGAAGAGAGCCAATTATAAAAATGTAGAAATTTAAAAGAAAAATTATTATTATTGTATATAATGAAAAAAAAAACATTGAAAAATTTAAAAATTGTATTTATTTTTGAGAGAGAATTTATATGACATCTCAAAAACTATAACATCAAAACTTCGCTTATATTTTTGGTACATATGACGTATGAATGATAATTATTAATTATACGCTATAGACCTTGACTTTTAAATGCCAATGTCAGCAGTTCGATGCACTTTAACACATTTAATTTTAAATAACTTGTAGATTTTCATATGCCCCACAAAAATATAAAATTTAATAAATGGCTGCCTAAAATTTCTACCGAAGCATAGTATTTCTGCATGTTATTTATTCAACTCAATATTTCTCTGTCTAGATATTTTGTCGTTTTATATGGGTACGAAATTAATGAGTGATTACTTTAACAAGCGGAAATACAATCCGACACATTCATTGGTCGCAAACATTCCGTTTCAAATTGAATCCAATCAAATAAAGCAATGGATTGAACGAATGAATGCATAAATGAATGTAATGAGAACAGTATATTGACAATGGTAAATAGATAATGCAAGCAGCATACTATACATTGTACTTGCTTTACATACAAAATGAAGTTACGGCTATAGCTGCTGTTTGGAATTAATCATGCAAATAATTGATTTGGACACAATTGATATTTACGTAAGGGTTGAGATATTATACAAATTTAGCAAAAGCTTAAGTAAATTCGCAAATTTTTAAAGGAAAATTCAAATTTTCTTTATAAAAGAAAATTTTAAATTTTTATTTGAAAAAGAAAAATTGAAATCTTTTATCTACGCCATGCCGTGTATTATTATTATCTCTATAACCGTAACGAGCCATACACTTTTTTCTTCCTTTCCACTTCCGTTTTTATATGCCCTCAGCTATGACATTATTTGCATTTTTTTTTTTTTTTTAAATTCATCGCATCATCAATCAACTTAACTTTTACTTAACGTTTTTCATGGGATTAATATACGGTTTTTGCCCTTCTACGTGCGCACAATATGTTTCCTACAGTTCTAAGCAGCAGTCACAAGTTATTTATTCATCCTATATCAACTTTACCTTTAGCAGCTAGCGATTGCATTATCTAGGATGCTCATCAACTGTCAGAATATTAAGTTTAATATATTTGAGCAGATTTTTACCTGGATTGCCTTAACAGTTGCAGCTCAAGTAAAGTTGGTTTGGTTGTTTTTAGTGGCTGTGAAATATTTTATACATAAAAGTTTGAAAAACTTTCACACCTCTGCTTAAATTAAAAATATATTTGTTCATTATTACGTATTAGTAACATTAAATTGGCTATAAAGTTTTTGAGTTTTTTTGATTTGAAACAAATCAGTTTCGATTAATTTAAGGGCTTAAGTCTAAAACTTAATGCTCTGCACGCATTGTTCTTTAAGAGAAAAATTAAGGTCAGTTTAAAATTTCTTTAAGCTTCAAAGAGTATATAGTGGAGCATAATAGTAATATTATCGCTAACCTTTAAAAAAAATGTTCAACATCACGTATAAGCAACATTTAATTTAAATTTTCCACATTGTGTTTATCAAATTTCTCATTCGTGCATCTGAATTTCGATACCATTTAAAGCCAATTATGGGATCTTATTTTCTTATATAAATATTTTTCTATAAAAATTTAAATTTCATAAAATGGCCGCTTAAGAGTCATGACACACCATTACTGAATAACTTGAAGTTTTTTTTATATTGAAAGTGATGAAAGGCCCCTCTTTATCGAGGAGAAAAAAATTAAGTAACTTGATATAAGATTTTATTCATTTCTTCTCAGTTTCGATTCATTTAAGGGCTTGAGTCTAAAACTTAATTTTCTACTCGCATTGTCTTAAAAAGAAAATTTAAGATCCAATAAGCGTCTTCTTTAAATTTCTGGTCATTTTATCTCGTACTTAAAAAAATAAATTTCAACGTGACGTATGAGTTACATTTAATTTAAATATTCAACATTTTTTGTGTTTATCAAAATCGCGTATCTGAATTTCGATATATTTTAAAGCCAATTATGCGATTTAATTCTCATATATAAATATTTTTCTACAAAAATTT
The DNA here is from genome assembly GCA_949775025.1 of Tricholauxania praeusta. Lineage (NCBI taxonomy): Eukaryota > Metazoa > Arthropoda > Insecta > Diptera > Lauxaniidae > Tricholauxania > Tricholauxania praeusta. The sequence goes on from OX459029.1 coordinate 160,565,144, forward strand.
AAATTTCTTAAAATGGCCGCTTAAAAGTCATGACACACCATCACTGAATATCTTGAAGCTTATGATTTGAGCTTTTCATATTGAAAGTGATGGAAGTTTCTCTTCGTCAGGAAGAAAAAATTAAGTAACTTAATATAAGATTTTATTCATTTTTTCTTCTCAGCGAAGAGAGACTTGCATCACTTTCAAAATAATGCACTCATTGATTACATTTTCTTACTAAACTAAGACTTACGAGTAAAAAGTGGAACTAGTAATAAAATATATTTGCTTTTTTTCACATTTTTCATTTCATTCATTCTGCAACCTAGCTTTTGATACACTGCTAGCAAATAAACCATAACATTCAAAATTAAATTTCCTTTAGTAACATGAAATGCATCCTCTCAAAAAACCAAAAACTTCAATGTTCTTTGAAATTAAATATGCAAAGATGACACGATTTCTTTGGTATTCATGTTATGCTACTTCATCAAACATTGTGGATTACAAAAGAAAGTGCAATATTGCAATTGTTAGTGCATTTCATTGCATCGAGAATCAGTTTATCAACGTCTTATGGTAAGAGTACGACATGAAATGACATTGTCCTAGCAAAAGGAAAAACTTTGCTTTAGTAAAAACGTTATTGAAGGTAGTTAGTTTTATTTGAAAACATACAAATGTTTGTATATTTGTGACTAATAAAGCTTCCATTTTTGCATTTCCATTTTCATTTAAAACTTAATTTTTTTTTCACATAAATTACAGCACACAAATGTAATAATAAAGCTTTTCAAAAAGGTTACTGTACGAAATATGAGTGATTTATACAGGAACAAACCTCAAAATATTTTTTTTTAGACAAAGAAGATGAGTTTCTCATTACTTATAGTAAAATTTTGCATAGAATACCAAAAATTCTTGCAATTAAAATCAGCTTGGATAAAAAATATTAAATTAATTTCACAAGCTAAAAAATGGATATCATTTAAATGAATGCAGAAAAAAATATTCCGACACAGTGTGGTATTATTAACAAAAATCAATAAAAATAATTAAAAAATTACAATTAACAAAGAAAGAACTTCCTTTTATTTTTTATTTAATAAAAATAATTAAATTTATTTTTTTTTTTTTGTGTTTCAATTAATTTTTTTTTTGTCGACTTACGTTAAAGCATCATTTAATATGTTAATTGTGTGTCAAACGCAAATTGTTTATATATTGTGAAAAAAAAACTTGATTATTTGATACATAGTATATAGTGTATTAACTGTTTATTTTATCAATATCATTTTATTACGTTAAGCGTTCGCTTGTTTTTTGTTTCACAAATAATTATCTTTAAATTAATATGCATTTTTGTATTAAACGAATGCGTATTATTTTTATTAAGGCATAAAAAACATAATAAAAAAAAATAATTTTTAATATGTCAACAATTGTTTTATGTCAGCGTGATAATTATAGTAAGGAAAAAAATTAAAAAAAAAAATCATGTGATCTGCTTTGTAAAAAATGTTATGCTCTGTGCTGTGTTTCAGTTAATAAATATTTGTTGCGGTTTTCAAAAAAAAAAACCTTAATATGGCAGGCGTGATATTTTTTATGCTGCTTAATTGACTTTTTAATAATATAAAAACTTACAAAAAGAAAACGCCAGACACACACTATGGGTGTTGTAAATGAAGCAGTTCGAGATAGGTGCTGTGAGATAAAACAAAAACAATTTATGATGGTTTTAAAAGCAATGATAAAGAGCTATTTGAATGCTTAAAGATTTTTAAGAATGTTAGTTAACACTTATATTCTTTAAGGGGGTAGGGGCAGTCAGACGCGTGAAAAATATAGCATTTTCAATAATTTTTTTTTTGTATTAATTTAATTTATTTAATGTAAGTGATAATATTGCATCATTGCATTATGTTTCAACTTAACTTGACGAAAGTTTAAAAAAAAAATTAAAAATAAAAAAAGTTATAGTGTTGGAACCTGTCCCATAGAGAGTGCCCTACGGTGACCATCACAAATTCTTCAAAAATATTCTTAAATCAATCGGATAAGAAAAATTTGTTAAATAAATAAACAATATAGTCCTTGATCGATGGATTTTTTTTTTTTTGAAAACTCAACAATAAGGCGGCCTCAGGGAATTTATCTCCATATTTTCGGGAAAATACAAACAATTAATTGCTCATAAAAAATCGATACTAAAAAAAAAAAAACCTTCGAAAAAAAACTGTGAAAATTTCATTGAAATCCATCTAGCAGTTTTCGAGTTACAGTGGTCAACAGTTCCAAAAACATACAGCCGTGGACAACTAATGTGGCTAACTTTTGTTTCATCACTCTACACTCTATGCTTCAACTGACTGGTAGTTCAATTCATAAGAGACCTTGCAAGCTCAATACTTTTTTTCTATTTTTTTTACCTACGTGGCATTCACAAATTGCCTGAAAGATGGGAAAAGTATGTAACAAGCGATGGACAAAATTTTGATTACACCACTTTTAAATGGAACTAGTAAAACTCTTTTTGCTATTAATCTTTTTCAATTCTTAAGTTCGCATACTTTGCTCCTCAATGAAATATGAGTAAGCCGAAATATGAGTCAATATGTTGCAAGCATAATACGACAACATCATAGCCACCAATCAGCCATACGCTTCAGTGCAATACACTCAACTTGGACTTACTATATGCAGCGCAGCATCAACCATGTTGGCTGCTCACACAGCGCCGCGTTGACACCTTAAGCATTCACTTCCGCTTCCGCATCCGTTCAACGTGTCTCCGACTGTTCTGCCACTGCTGTCTCAACATACATACATACCTCTCTGCATGTATTCGGATATAATTATGCCAGTGTGCAAAAACACATTTTAATCCCCATAGTTTTCGGAAACTGACAAGTGAAACTCTAAATGTGTTCTGTTGTTCGCATCGTTTTCAGTTGGAATTTGAGGAAAACTGCAATGTACGAGTAGTAGTAACTCTATGTGACAATTGAAAAGGAAATGAGCTCTTAAAGGAAACGCACTATGTTCTGTTGAGTGTTGCATAGCAAATTTATATGTAATATAAGCGAAGCTAAGAGGAATTATGGGAAAAGGAAGAAGTGTTATCACAGATTGAATTTCTCTGTCAGAGTGATACATTTACGAAAGTAAAACATTCAAATATTTACAAAAAAAAAATATTTAAGAAGAGATGAAACTTTTTTTATTTTGCACTTTTGGGGAAAACCAAATCAAAATTAAAACCAAATTGAAAATTAAGAAGAAAATAAAAAAAAGCAAAAATAAAATCATAGAGAAAAAAAAACAACAAAATAAAAAAAATACAAAAACAAAAACATGAAAAAATACACAAAAAAAAAAACAAAATCAACAAAAAACCAATACAACAACAAAAACAAAAACTAAAACAAAAACCAAAAAAAATAAAAAAATAAATAAATAAAAGCATTCACAAACACGTAAACAAAAACTGAAACAACAACAAAAGTAAGGACACAAATAAAACAAAAACAACAACAAAAACAACGACGAAATAACACAAAGAACCAGAGCAAAAACAAAAATCAAAAGAAACTCAAAAACACTCAAAAAAAACAAAATCCAAAATCAAAACAGAAATAAAATGAAAACAAAAAAATTACAAAACCAAAAACAAACATCAAAACGAAAACTGAAACTGAAACAACTTCAAAAACACCGAAAAAAAATGCAAAAAACAAAACCAAAAACCAAAATCAGAAACAAAAATATAATGAAAACAAAATAAAAACTACAAATATAGCATAAAAAAAAACAAAATCAAAAAAGAAATTGAAACAAACACAACATCAGTAAAAACATTAAGAAAAAAAATCAGACAACTAAATGAAAAACAACAGAAGACTTAAAGCAAAAACAAAAATACAAATAAGAACAAAAAAAAATTATTTCAAATGCAAAACTACATCAAAAATAACATCAAAACCAACAACAAAATCAAGGGCATTAAAAAATACAAATAAAACAAAAACCAACAACAAAAAAATAACACAAAAATCCAGAGCAAAAACAAAAATCAAAAGAAACTCAAAAACACTCAAAAAAAACAAAATCCAAAATCAAAACAGAAATAAAATGAAAACAAAAAAATTACAAAACCAAAAACAAACAACTTCAAAAAAGAAATAGAAACAAATACAATATCAGTAAAAAATGTAAGAAATAAAATAAAATGTAAAATAAAAATCAACTTTAGATTCAAAAGCAAAACAGAAACAAAAATACAAATAAGAATAACAACAAATTATTTCAAATGCAAAACAACATCAAAAACAACAACAACAGCAATAACAATTCAAAACAATTTTCTCCATCACAATGAAGTTAAACCAAAAGTTCCGCTAATGAGCGTGGTCAACTGGATGGCTGACGTTGCCTTTGGTCAAATGTCCAAGGTACGATAAAGCACACACATACACACATCCAGGATAGATAGAGGAAAAACTTTTAGTCAATGAAACCAAATAATAAAACAGTAGAACTAAAACAAAAAGCTCTAATGCTGCTGCTGCGTTCTATTGCTATCAAATTAAAATTTTACACAACGTTGCCAACGCAAAAAAAAGGACCCCGCGGACAATTTAAAAGGAACAACAACATGGATACAAAAATCTAAAGCAGCAGGATAACACAGAAAACAGACAAAATTTTGATGCAGCTTCACTTCAGGAAAACAAACAAAAAAAAGCGAAAAAAACAAACAAAACGTGCGAGTAGAGAGCACAGTAACATAGTGAGCGTTTCATCGTTGCTGTTGCCTTCATTACTTTTGTGCGCTCAAAGCGTTGTGCTTTGAATTAATTTTGTATGCACACCACAAACACATACATAAAAGGTTAGCCATACATATACTATACATATGTATATATGTATGTGTGTATATGAACAATAGACTGTCCGCTTTTTCACAAGTTTGCTAAATCGAAAACGCTTGCTGAATCTGCGTTTTCGATAGAAAAAAATTGATATTTTTGACTTTAAAAAATTTTAATTTTTAGCCCAGTAGACCATGCTAATGAACAATTATCTCGTGTTTCATTTCATAGATTTTACTCAAAATCTGGTTAAATCGAAAAAATGTCTTAGAGCTTTTGTGATAATAATTTCATGATCTTTTAAGCTAAAAATCAAATGCTCTGAAAAAAAAAGTTCTTTACAAGAAAATTTTCTGCTATTTCGCAGAATTTTTGTTAAAAAGGAGAAAATTATTAACGTCCCAGCGGCAAATACAACATCGATGAATAATTATACTCGTTGTAGGCAGTAATGCTCACAACTTTAGCCACAACTGTAAATTCTGTTTACAAAGGGATGGCCGTATTGTAGGCAGCTTGCCTACATCTCTATATACAATGTGTAGCAAAGGAAAGGCGGACTACCTTCAAATATCGCTTACTAAGTGCCTGTATAGTTTACCGAGTTACCTACATCTCCACATACAAAGTATGCAGCCAACAGGCAAGACCCTTTACATCTCCATATGCAAATCAGACAGCAAACAGTCAGACTACCTACAACTCAATATGCAATGCAAGCAGCCAGCAATCAAACTGTCTACTGCTCCATATACAAAGCAGGCAGTCAGCAAACAAATAAACAAAATGTCACAGTAACAATTTCAAAAGGTATAGCTTTTCATGCATGAAAAATTAGACTACCTACTTCATCAATTTGCGTCTGGGGTTAAAAATAGCTTTGTTTTTTCACATTAAAGCTTACCAACAAGCACTTAACGTTGATTCGGCTGAATTGACGTAAATATCACTGCGGAAATTTTGTTAAAAACGTAAATTTATTGATTTCAAGCACAACAATAAAGCGTATTTTACAGTTTGACTTGAACTAACATCCTTATGAAATCTTATAGCGCAAGATTTGAAGCATTTGGATCAACAGAAATGCATTGTTTTTGTTCTTGAATAATTTCAATGTTAAACCCAGAAAATTATTTCCTCAGATGAGGCTTATTTTTATCTCTCAGAATCATTAAATTAGTAAAACGTTCATTACTGGTCTTAAGCAAATCAACAAATTATTCACAAGGAAACTTCACATTTCATAAAAGAATTTGTTTGGTGTAGTTTATGACACGGTGGAGTTTTGGGTTAGTTTTTATTGATTTCTTTTTTTTTTTTAAAAAAATGTCTCAGAAGTTTCCCTTAATGTCAATGGTGAGTGGTACAGCTCGATAATAACGGACATCTTATTGCCTAAGTTAAAAGACATTGAATTAACAAACCTATCCTTCAATCTATGCTACAATCGATTTATTGCTAGAAAATTTCGCAGAGTAAATAATCTCATGAAATGTACAAGAAGTTGCGACTTAACATCTTTGAAATTCGTTTTGTGTAATACTGAAAATCATTTTCCTTCTTGTGTCCTTTATTTTCTCATGAAGCATAGGGCCTTCACTCAGAATTTGGCGAATAGATGAACACTTGTGAATTTTGTAGCAAGATCACAGCCGTACTCATCAGTTTGATGCAATAAACCAGCGACAATTGATATATTAAAATTGAATTTTTAACACCATATAAGACATGATTTATTGCATTAGGTGTTTGAAAATATAATTTATCATATTTGCGACCATTTAATTGATCTTTTTAGAATATAATTGCATCAATTGATTATTCTTCAAATAAGTAGAGATTTTTGCGTTTTTGTTTTAAGAAAATAAAACATCACTTTTAATGTAAAACCCTTCCCTATACTAAGCCCTTCTAGCAGTGCAACTTTTTTTAATAATATACAGTCTAATGCGCGCACTTACGTTACAAGCCGCACATTGCACATTCACCATCATCGTCAGTATTATCATCATCATCATCTTCATTCTAACGACGCTTACATAGAGAAGTTTCATGCGTGTCATTTTTAGGTATAAACCACCGCTGTAAAATGCTAATGTGTGTGTGTGTGTGTGTGTGTGTGTGTATGTGTATTTTACTAAATTATTAATTAGAAAAGTTTTGTGCGAGGCTGTCCAGTTCAAGTTACTAAAGCGTTGGTATTATTTTTTGTGCTCACTGTCAGTTGCTCGCATATCCTTTGTAGTCAAGCATTTTCTTTTTATTTTTTAATTTTTTTTTTTTTTTGGTTTTTTGTAAATGTTACCTTTTTTTTGAATGTGTGTGCTGGCAACATATAGCAAGATTTGGATTTTTCGTGCTAATTTTTCAACTGGAAAAGGTTGCTGCAAAAACGACCATTCAACATATTATATTGTAACTAGGAAAATTTTATATAAAAGCTAACGGTTTTATTGCTTAGGGCAATTTAGACTATTTTGAAGAAGCTTGCTATACCACTGCTTTTTTGATCGAATGGCAAGAAGTCTTTCTTCAAGATAAATTGCACCTTTTTTTGAATTCGACATATGAGCTGTAAGTGAATCAAATAATGGCTTTTCTCAAGCCAAACATCTTAATTTATTAGCATAATTTGCTTAAGATTAATATGGGGAAATATCAATTTTATGCTAATTTGAGACTTATTTCATTCGAGAAAACATACCAAATTTAAAATGATTTCTTATGTGCTTTCGTGTTATTTAACTTACTACACACTTTTATAGAATTTAATAAACCCTTAAAGTTTTATGTGAAATTGTTTTCTCAAAGACCAACTACGTTTTTGTTTTTTGTTCAAATATCAAGAGGTAAAAGAAAATTTAGGTCAATAAAGCCAAAAAAATGTGCACTTTGAACAATTTGTAACACTAATATCAAAAATAATAATTATCTGAAAAACATTTAGTAAATAAGTAAGCAATATTCTCCGTATTCTTCTGAATACAGGCCAGGAAGTTCATTGTCATCTTTATAAAACATAAAATTTATAATGAAACGTGAGATGAAACACGTGCATTGTGAGGCCTTGAACTTACTTTAGTATGAAGGACCTATTCTTAGCCTTTTATTTACCATTGGCTTATATGTGGATCTTGTGAAGAACAATAATTTTCATCGAAGCCTAACGATGCTGTGCACCTGGTTATTTCACATTTTCATTAAAAAGGATAATTTTTTAGTTTTTGTAAATGGGTTAGCAGCAGTGCTAAATTGGAAAATTTTTTTGGTAATTTGAATATTTAACATTTGATTTAAAACCGCAACTTTTAAGGTTAAAAATAGCAAAAATAATCTCTTTTCGCTATGTGTTAAAAAACAAATTTTAAATTCTATCAGAATTTTAAAATTATTTAAAAAAAAATACAATTTTTAACTTTATTTGAATCGTAGAAAATTTTAGTTTCATTTTGAATTTCTTTTTATTTTACATTAAGGGGACAAGGGTAGTCAGACGCGTGAAAAATAGAGCATTTTCAATACTTTATTTTGTATTAATTTAATTTATTAAATAAAAGTGGTGATATGGCATCATTGCATTATGTTTCAACTTGACTTGACGAAAGTTTAAAAAACAAAAAAATAAGAAAAGTTATAGCTGGCTGTGTTTGACCCTTTCCCATACAGAGTGCCTTGCGATGATCATCACAAATCCTTGGAAAATCATCTAAAATCAATCGGATAAGAAAAATTAGTTATTTAAATAAATAATCTTGTGCCTGATCGATGATTTCTTTTTTTCAAATTAATAAAATGGCGGCCTCAGGAAATTTACCTCCAGATTTTCTGGAAAATACCAACAATTAATTGTTCATACAAAATCGATATTTAAAAAAAAATAAAAAATCCTTCGATCAGTGACTAGCTGTTTATGTTTTTCAAAAACTGTGTATATTTCATTGAAATTTATCGAACGGTTTCTGAGTTACAGTAATTACCAGTTCTGAAAACATTGTTTTGAAAATAACGCATTTAAAGCTCAACTACCGCACACAGACTAACGAAAAACACATGATTGAGAGAGAGAGAGAGAATTTTTTGGTTATTGCCGAATAACTCTAAAAGTAATTGTCGGATTGACTTCAAATTTTCAGGATATATTTTTGAGGTATTATACTTTGAAAAATGCAGAAAAAATCGATTTATTGAAAATTCTGACTGTCCCTGGCCTCTTAAATACTTTGAATTGTCAGCAGTTTTTGGCTCTGGCATGAACTAAAAATTTATTCCATTTAAGATAAATTTTTTGGAGTTATGTCCACCTGTCCGAAAGATGACCGTTTTCTTAATGAAAGGACTTATTTTAAACATTCTTTATAATTGATATGCAAATTATATGAAAATTTCTTAAAACTTTGACGTAATAAAAAACCTCTAACTTCTATTAAAATCAGTGCCCGAAAAATGCCAGATTAAAACTCAAATTTCACGTGAATTATTATTGTACACAAAAAAAAATTGCTAACGAACTATTTATTTTAACATAACAATCGCTGCTGCAAACATTTTGGCAGTAACTCTATAAATTTATTTGATAAAGAAAAATAGTAAGCCAGCGCAAATAAACAGCCCTAGCAACAAATCTATTTTATATATCCCAACAATAACAATAGCAGCAGCAGCAACAACAACAATGGCAGCATATGACCGCAACCAGGTTACCTTGTTACCAAATAACTTTCCTACATTTTGTTGTGTGTATGTGTGTAGATAATTGGAAGCACCACATCAGCAGTAGGAAATGATGTCGTTTCCTTTTCCATGTTAATATGGGTAAGCAATATTAAGTCAAATTCAATGCCAGTGAGTTAGTTTTGTAAAGAAAATTGAAAGCAATGCTTCTTACACTAGCGCAGATTTTAATCTAGTTTTTTCTTTATTTTTGAAAAAGATTTTTTCCCGCAATAGTTTTTCTTTTTTGTGATACAAAAACTATTGAAAACTTACTTTCAATTGTAAGCAAAATGTGCGAATGGCACCAAAATTTAATGTCCCATCAATAGTCAGCAGCAAATTCAATATAACAGCGCACGCTATATTGTGACAACGACGACAGGAAGTCATATTAGTAAATAAAATACAAAATGATACGATCTAAACGAAATGTTGTAGCATTTCATCTCAATTCCGAAAATGGCTCATAAATATGCAAATTACATTTGAAAATTGCACAACGCAGAATATTGTGGTAAAGGGATGCAGAGAAAAATTTGGTATGTGAAAATGAAAATTGATGCCAACATAAACGTAAATACAAAGTATTCCATTTCATTCCATTAAAGAATGTTGTTGATTCAGCGGTTTTGCGCAATGACGCAAGATATGCAACATTTTGTTTTTATAAGAAAATATGTGTGCTTTTTGTTGCAATTGACATGATAGGTAGTTTTTTTTTAATAATAAAAATTTAAATTAAAATAGACCATATAAATTAAGTTTGCATTAAACCTTTTTTTAAGAATTATCATGAGTTTTATTGAATAAAAATAGTCTATTTAACAATGGCCCGATGGAGTGGTTTACTTGACAGAGAATGACCAACATACATTTTGTTCTGTTTTTGTACAAAAAAAAAACAGTTTTGAATTCCATAGGGTTTTGATGCATCATATAATTTTTTTTCAGATTTTTAAAGAACCCAGAATACAAAAAAAAATTAATTGCTTGTAAGCAATCTTTTAAGATAAATTGATAAAAATTATCGTGGTAATTTTTTGATACCTAAGAAACACGTTTTTTGACATTATATTATACACAATTGCTTACACGAAAATGCTTTGTAACGCTTTGACGGAAAATGTATTAAACCGATTTTAATCATTTCTGTTTTAAAACAACAAATTTACACTAAAGAAGGTTATTGCATACTCGTTTTTCTTATTTGTGTATGAAAATGGTTTGTAACGCTTTGACGGAAAATGTATTGAACCGATTTTAATAATTTCTTTTTTAAAACAACAAATTTGTGCTAAAGAAGGTTATTGCATACTTGTTTTGCTTATTTGTGTATTTTTTAAGTTAAATGTCATTTTTTAGGATTAAACATGTGCAAATTGTCACACAAAAATGTCGTTTGATTTTTCGTTGCTGATGCTTATGTTTATACTGCTCTTAAGTTCTGCATTGTTATATTTGTGTGTTTTTTTATGATTTGTAATGATTCAAATGTAATGTAAATGTAATTTTGCTTCGATGTTCAGAGAAGAAACTCCCTATCAACGTTTTTTTTTTTTTTTTTTGTTACTTTTGAAAGAGAATATCAAATGAGGCGTTAAGGGAGTACTTTTATTATGAAAAACAAAATAAAATATAAGTTTCAGTGAATAAATAATTTCGTTTTATTCGACAATTCCAAGCACTTTGAAAATTGCCTTAATTGAAAATCAACAAATTGTTTTAAAAATTTGTAGTGTTGAAATGATCGAAAACTATTGAAAAGTTTGAAATATGTTGCAAAAGGATATGTGAAAAAGTTCAAATAACGTTGACTGAGTCGAAAAATGTGAAAAGCATCGAAAACTGTAGAGAAGTAAAAAATTTTACAAATTTATGTCCAATAGTAAACCAATTTCTTCAAAAGAAAATTTTTTTCAAATTATCAGGGCAGCTCCATTTTAAGCTGATCTTTTATTCCCCTACTCAAAAGCATTAAAAACAACCAGAGCATTTATTGGCAATCATTGCAGTTATATAAAACGATTAAATTGAATAAATCTCAATGGCCGATTTAAAATTGTATCTTTTTAATTTACTGCCTTTAATCTTAAAAAAAAAAAAGAAAAAAAAAAAACTTATGCGAAAAAATAGCAATTTCGCGCATAAGTCGATAAGCGCAATTTTAATAAAAAAAATTGTTATTATCTTCCTGCGAACTCTTCCATTATGTTGCAAGGAATTGCAAGATGGCCTTCGTATAAAATTAAAATTTTAATTGAGTTATAACTCATTTGTTCAGCTCTTTGTATGTTCGTTGTTTTTTTTCCTTGTCCTTTTTGTTGTTGTTGCTGTTTTTTGTAATTTATTCTTTTTTTTTGCCTGTCTTGGTAATTGTTTTACACAGCAGATTACCTGGTGAATTTTAATATCCTGTTCATATTCTGTTCATCCACTTGATATCCTTGCCGCCACATGCTGATAAGCAACTGTTACCAACTGACAAAAAAAGGCATGCGAACAGACAAACGGACAGACAATCAGCGACGACTGTGAATGAGGAAACAATGAAGTTGCTTATGTAATTGCTGTAATATATCTGTCAAAAACAACAAAAAGCAGCAGAAATTTATAAATTTAAATTCTTCTTTTTTTTGCAGACTATGAATATGAAGAGCAAAAACACAACACAGCAAAAAAAAACAGCAATCAACTGTTGGGAATTAAAATTTTCTATTTTGTTGCACAGTGTGGAATTTATGTAAGTGGGGTATGTATTTTTTTAATTTTTTAATTTGATTGGTAGTTCACAAATAACAACAATCGAACCTCTCTTCTCCATCGATTTTTGTAAGATATCAATATTTTAAAAAAAGGCTAAGATTTTTTTGCCATTTAACATCAATTAAGGTTAATAACAGGTCCTTACGAGGTAGGTCTAATTTTTTTAATTTTGGTACAAAAGCTTTTGCAGTGATTCATGGGGTGGTACATTCATTATCCATTTTAAGCCCCTGTTGCTACCAAAATTTCTACTAACATTTTCCCATTGAATGCTGCTAAAAGATTTGAAAATCTTTCTTAAAAAGGAGCATTCTCTGCATAAGGCTTGCGTTATTTTTTTGAACATATAGCTAGTGAGAAGAAAATTTGTTTGCTTCGTAGTTGTAATATTTAGCTGAAATTATGGTCAATTTCACATTTATAAGCTCAGGTTACAACGAAAAGACAGTTAATACCAATTTGGAAAGCTTTCTGCAAGTAACCAGTAACATTCCTATCAGAATCAAAACTTAAATCACCATAATGTAATTTCCTTATCAAAAAACTCGACTAAGCCGTTCGAACTAATTGGGTGTAAGCTAAGCAAATCATTCGCTTGGGTTCCAGTTCATAGAAACATTGAGAGCAATGAAAAGACTGACAATATAGTAGGAGATAACTAATATCAAAGAAAAAGTAAAGTGATACATTGAATTTTCTTTGGAAAAGCAACTTCTTTGAAAGGCAAATATCACTGGAAGATAGTGCTAATTTGAGAATTTCCACGACAATCAGAACTTCGTATAACAAACCAAAAGCCACGGACTCACTTAGAGCAAATTTTATGTTCCAGAAAACACAATGGTTTGCAATGGACGCTAGCCTTTTGCTAAGCACCCCGCAAAAATACACCTACTTTTGAAAACTTTTTGTTCCAATTTTATAATTAAAAAATGTCTCCCCAACTACCCTGTTTTGTAAATATAATATTAAATTTTGAATATCGAAATTTCGTCGATTTAAGTGACAGCAATCAGCGATGATCATACAAAAATAATTAAGCTTATTATTGTAATATAATTTTCTTTATATATAATTCAAAAAACTTTTTTGTCTTCATAAATATATTACGAAGTGATTCGTGTAATTTTCGAAAATTCAACACTGTGCACACTTAAGTCCAGATAACTTTGAGTGCAACATTTATTGTGCGGAAAACTGTAGTAATCCAAGGGAATTAAATTGCTTTTTACATTACTTTGTTGTTAAAAAAGTAATAATAAATGTAAATATGAGATTAACAAAATAAAAAAAATTAAAATAAAAGCAAAGAAAACGTATGAAAATAATAACAATTTAAGTCAGCATTACAAGTAAAGTACTTGGTTTTTGCATGAGTATGGCAATGGCTTTATTTCTGTTGCTGTGATAATTGCTATCTGCTGCACTTTTGTGAACCACTTGTGCACACTTAGTTTTAAAATGAAAAATTGAGAAAACATTTTCTGTAAAAGGAATATTAAAATTTAAGTATCTTTATTATGGAAAAAATTTTAATATTTACGATGCAGCAGATTATTTAAGTGTTTTGGACTATAGACCGCAAACATTGAGTAATATGAAGCCCTACGATGTTTGAGAGCTTTATATATCCATTTTACATAAAATTTTTGGTAAATTCCTCTTAAATTCTCTTATCTAATATTTTCTTTCAGATATTTATTTATAAGAGACTATAACTCTTTTAGCCAACTACTTAACCAATGCACCATTATTTACACTAAAACACATCCTTTGATTGGCAATATTTTACAAAACATTTATTTAGTGGTAATAAAAATTCAGTAAACGCCAGCACTCAGCAAATAACGCACTTCAAATAATAAAATTCTGTTATGTTCAAAGTTTTGCCATTGAATCAAAAATTATGAGCAAAAAGTAGATTGATTTGAATTTGCTGCTTAAGATTATGCCGCAAGTGGATATTTGCCTTGATTTATTTGGAATTATTTTATGGTTGCATGTTCGTGCGTGAACATATGAGTCAGTTAATCAGTATTCTTACCCTTTGTTTGCAGTAATCATACAAATGCTGTATATGTTTAAAGTTCACCATGTAATAGCACTCAGGAGAGAAATTTGCAGGAAAAAGTTAATTTGATTATTTGTCTATAAATATTTCTTAACTCTCAAACTCAAAAAAAAAAATACTATTTAGACATAAAATTTTTCAAACGTTCCGGAAAGTCCTGATGATCAAAGTGCAGAGAAGAGAAGAATACATCAACGTCGTGCCCGGCAAATGAGCGTATGAATATAAGATTTGATTCACTTATAATTAACATTAAGAAAGGGTTTGGCAAAGGAAATGGAAATTTCATGGATTCTAAAAACCGAATTTTTCGCCCAAAATAACTGCAGTTGTGCTTTCTGAAATTACGGTTATTATTAAAAGTTTTCAAACGATGATAGTTACTTCACTTCTTGTCATACATAAATTTTTCGGGCATGATGTCGTTAAGTCTTTATCACTTCTACAGTTCTGAGCTTGGCCGAGCGGAATTGTATGGAGCAAAAAAAAATTGTCCCAACTGGGTCTCAAAGGATAGAGGGGCTCTTGAAAATGATTTTTACTTAGATTTTATTTTTCGATAAGGAAAAAATTCATGGAGCGGTACTGATTTTCCTAAATGTCGTTTATAGTAACAAAAAAAGTTTTTTGCTTTCAACTTTTTTTATTTTTCTTTTTTCACAAAATTTGTGCCCAAAATTGCTAGAACATTAAATATTTAGTTTTTATAAATAATTTGATAAAAAAAATTAAAAAATTATATTACGTTGTACTTAATATTACGCTTCAAATATAGAATATATATATATATATAGTAGGGTGGGTCGATTTGTTCGGGGGGAAAAAAGTTGGCAAAGGGTATAGCAAAATTAAATTCTACGTTCAATTCTAAGAAAATTCGCCCAAAGAACCATGGGTCTAAAATCAAAACCGAGCCGCCGGAAATCTCGTTGAAAGTTTGAGTATCGAAAAAACACTAAAAATAGTACTTTACATGCAAATGAGGCTATAAAATTATTCGTATCTTTATAAAAACTTGCCTTGGGTGGTTTTTCGATAAGAGGAATCTATTTTTAACAATTTTTTTTCCTAAAACATCCGCCAGGGGGCGCAACAATAGAAATTTTTCGCTCTTTGGCTATTTTGAATGAAAAATTTATTATTTTTTCAGTATGCTTCTTATGAAATTAACATACAATAAAAAAAGGTAAATTTTATTATTTCTTATGAGTGATACATAAAGTTATGTTTATTTATAAAATTCCTGTTATGGTAGAAACTAACTCAATTTCATTAGTAGGGATTGTATTATCATTTAACCACAGCAAAAGCAAAAAAAAGAAATAACAAAAAAATTTCAGTTCGGTTCGAGATCATTAGTGATGTTAGTTTTGAAGTTTTTGTGTGAAAATAAAATAAGTCATAACAAGAAAAGTGAAAACTTCTCCCAACCGACCGATCTGACTGTAGTTTTTTTATATTAACAATAAGTAAAAAGTTTTGTCATTCATTTATTTGAAAAAATTGTAATTATTATGGAGCCGTCAATGTTATCACCTATGGAAACAGATACCAGCTTTGAGTCAAATTTGGGACATATGTCTTCTCATAACGTGCTCGCTTTGGGCTTACCAAAAGATTTTGGTGGTATAAATTTACCAACAGAACAACACGCGTGTTACAGTGTTTTTTTTTTTATTTATTTGAACAATAAAAAACGGCAATGGAAAATAAACGCGCTCGAAAGCGTAAAGCACATTTTGACGAGGAAAACTCCACGGAAGATTTTTAGTTTTTTGCATCAGAACATTTCTGAATGAACGTTTATTTTTCAATTTTAGATGTATCAATTCAGAATTTGAAAAAACGCAAAGTTGCTTATGTAGAAATTAATGAAAATTACGGGTTTCTAGTCAAAATACAACAGATGAGTCTTTATGTGATTGCCAAAGAAGTCGATAAGCTTATAAAAATGTATCCTCAAGATTTAGATGACTCCCTCACAGTTGAATGCCTGCACTTCGCACTGCACTTCGTACTTAAATTCAATAAAAATTTAAAAACCCACAGGTTTAGATTTATCAAAAATAATCTGTGAGAATAAATTTCAACATATCTATCCAAATCTCCATACTGCGTTAGGCATAATGGTTTCAAATTGTAGTGGAGAGCGATCTTTTTTGGGTTTTAAAAGGGTAAAAAATTTCTATCGCTCCACTCAACGCAACGAGCATCTAAACGCACTCGCTTTGCTGAGCATTGAGGCTGAACTGAATAAGAATTTTGATTATAACCAGTTTATAGATTAATTCAACTTACTGAAAACGAGAAAAATTGCTCTGTAAATATATTTCTGTTTACTATACGTTAAATAAAAATTCTAAAGAAAATATTCATACAGACTTTCATTTCTTTCTACCACTTCATAATTGGTGTTAATTTTTGGATTTAAAAAAAAAAAAAATTTTTTTCAAAATTTTGCCGCCCCCGTGGCCTAGCCACCCATACGCCATGGCGTCAATGGCGTTTGCGGTAATACGGCCCTGCCAAGTACTTGCGACGAAACATACATGCCACCAGATGAAGTAAGAAATTATATTTGAAAAGACGTCGAAAACAAGAGGTTTATATGTTGCAAGATATGAAGTATTTCATTTTGCAATGATGTGTGAGAGATTTAGTATCTCAGACCGTGTTGCTTCTTGTTTGGCATCAGCACTTTTTAAAGATACATATAAGCTTTTGCGACGATCACGGGCAACTTGATATAATGGATAAGTCTAAATTTATTTTATTTTCAAAAATTTTTACACAAAAACTTCAAAACTAACATCACTAATGATCTCGAACCGAACTGAAATTTTTTTGTTATTTCTTTTTTTTGCTTTTGCTGTGGTTAAATGATAATACAATCCCTACTAATGAAATTGAGTTAGTTTCTACCATAACAGGAATTTTATAAATAAACATAACTTTATGTATCACTCATAAGAAATAATAAAATTTACCTTTTTTTATTGTATGTTAATTTCATAAGAAGCATACTGAAAAAATAATAAATTTTTCATTCAAAATAGCCAAAGAGCGAAAAATTTCTATTGTTGCGCCCCCTGGCGGATGTTTTAGGAAAAAAAATTGTTAAAAATAGATTCCTCTTATCGAAAAACCACCCAAGGCAAGTTTTTATAAAGATACGAATAATTTTATAGCCTCATTTGCATGTAAAGTACTATTTTTAGTGTTTTTTCGATACTCAAACTTTCAACGAGATTTCCGGCGGCTCGGTTTTGATTTTAGACCCATGGTTCTTTGGGCAAATTTTCTTAGAATTGAACGTAGAATTTAATTTTGCTATACCCTTTGTCGCTTAAAAATTTGACCCACCCTAATATATAGAATACATATATCATTTTGTTAAAGCACAAAAAATTATTCATTTCTGATAAGATTTCAAAAATGTTGACTTATTGGAGAGGTATTGAGCTCTTCTTTTTAAAATACAATTTTTTTGAAAACAAGTCCTATTAGATAGTAATATTGTCTGAAGAAAAAATTTTTCGACTTCATGTTATTACATGATGTTATCCTAGAGTTGAAATAAAAACAAAATATCATTATTTTCTTGACATTACTTAAAGTAGAAAAATGTTAAAAATTCGCTTTATTGAAGTTAGTTCGGGACCTTAATCGAAACATTTCTTATGCTTTTTAAAATGTGCCATATCTGCTAGTAATCATCTAATCTTCTTCCACTTTTTCACAATAATAAATTAGTATTTTTTTTATATTTTTTTTGTGTATCACGATGCAAAATTAATAATTTCTTTATGAACATGAGTGATACTTTTGCAATGGAAGTCTAGCACATTATTTTGGGATCATAAAGCTAATCTTAAACATTTTCTTTATTCAGTCTTGCGCCTCATGCCTTATAAAACACTTTTACATTTTATTAAAAAATTTACAAAAAAAAACATAAAATTGAATAAAATTACAAAGTGTGAATGGTAACGTTTGTTTCAGACTTTAAGAGCGCGTAGTAAATTAACAAAAGTTGATATATTCTTTCTAAGAGAATGAATATAAAGTTATCTAATATTTAAAAATTTTATTACAGAAACTACTTCAGTTAATAAAACCAATTATGTTAAGTTATAATTTGGTAATATAATCAACATTAGAACTCTTAAAACTATAAGAAGCTCCGTTTACTTAAATAATACAACACAAGTAAAAATTTGACGGGAAACCAATTGGAACGAAAAAAAAAAATCAATTTTCAAAATATTAAACTAAACATCAATGAAAAAAAAAATTCCAAAAAAAACTAAAATAAGCAATCAAAATAATGAAGCATAATATTTAACTGAAACAAAAAGTTTCAGCAGCGCGGAAAAATTTTGCAGACGTTATGGCGTTGCATATTGAAGCGTTTCTTTGAAAGGAACTGCTGCTCTCAGTATTTCTTTTCACTCACTCGCAAAATCTCTTTCTGACTTTCGTTTATTCTCATGAGCGTTAGAAATTTCCGATTCATTAGTTTTGTTTGAAATTTTCTGCTTCAGCAGCTACAAGTGCCAAAAGGGTTTAGCGAATATGACCCAGTGAAAGTGTTGCGCAACGCAGCGCAACGTCTACACTACAGTGCATTTAAAACTGTTAAGTTTCACGCAAATTCTGCAGCTGCTGCAATTTCATTTTCGATTTTATTTCAATGACGACTTTGTGTACTTTAAGGAAATTGCCTTCCACTACATAACGTAAAAAGTTTTACATTTATGAGCTTCATTGATCAGTAATTGACTTAGGATATTGAATGTGTTATATCAGTTAAACGAGGTATTATACGAAAACTGATTTTTCGGGCTGTATTGCAACGGCATTTGCATGTAGGTAAGTGCAGAAAATCTTTTTTTTCGCAATTTTTACGCAATTGCAATGAGTAGAGAATAAATGTGATTGATATTTTTAATTTCAGTGTAGAAAATGTTGAATAGTAAAAATAGAAAATATATTTTAAAAACACTCAATAATTTTTTGCACAGCAATAATAATTCTTCTCTTTCGAAATATGTACGCTTTGTAACTTTTTTTCTGGGTACAAGATCACATACTAAATCGGAAAATAAAAGTCGTTTCAGGCAGTCCCTTGCTGGCAGGATGAATTTTACGTAAGTTTTCAAAGTGAATAAAAAATAAAATTCAGTTTAGTCCTACCTCCGATAGCATTCTCTACTCATGAAACTTATCTCCCAATTATTTTTACCCACCCTAAGTGTTCGAGAAGGGTGTTAGTCAAAATATCATATTTTATCAAGTTTTTTTCTACTTCACTGTCAATTTTTCGTAAAAATCGCACTGAGTAAAAAATTCTTTAAATTGATCAAAATTTTCAGAAAAATTGTTTTTTTTCTTAAAATATTATAATTTTTTTATGACGTCATGATTTTTTTTTAATTCACAATAAAATATAAAAATTTTTTTTGGACAATCTTAAGAACATTTTACTTTCAATTATTTTTTATAAAAATTACTCTTAGCGGAAAAAAATGTATGACATCATAGAAAATTGGTGAAATTTTTACAGAAAATCGATAGTTTAGTAGAAAAAAGTGAAAATTGAAATTTTGACCAAAACTCTTCAAAAAAAAAACATTCAATTCAAATGAAACTTGTTCATGGATGCGAAAATATCTGTCATATTGCGCTGCTGTAAAAAGTTACAGATAATTTTTTTTTGCAAAATTTTTTGATATGAACATCTAATTTTTTTGCTGCTTATTTCAATTTGCTTGCTTTTTGTTCAAAAAGTGTTATTGTGCATTTGTTTCCAGTTTTGTGGCTTTCAATTGAAAAACATTTGTGGCATCTTAAGTTTTTATTCCTGTTCGATAAAATTATTTCGTTCCAACTCATAAAAAAAAAATAAATCAAATGATTATAGATGTAAGTTAGACCGGGTCGAAATTTAGATACAGCCAGACACCGGCTCAAAAGTTAAAACGACCCTTAAAAATTAAATCTGCATCATTATTTTTGCGTTCCGAGAAAAACCAATGGAGCACTTTTGATTCTTCTGAATTAGCCTTTTTGGCTAAAAAAAACGTGGTTTTTGCTCGTAACTTTTATTTCTTCAAAAATGGATACCTGAATTTGCTTGAAAAATAAAGATTGCGTTCTTGTAAAAAATTTAACATTGAAAAAATTTTTTTTTTTCTTTTTTCCATTATAGATAATATTCGGTCCCGAAATTCGATTTTTTTCACATTTTTTATATGGAAAAATCGAACTTTAGGACTAAATATTATATTTAACAGAAAATAAATTTCGAATTTTTTGACGCCAAATTTTTGGCTAGAATAAAATCTTTATTATTCAAGCAAATTCAGGCAATTATTTTGTGAAGAAAAAAAGTTACGAGCAAAAAACACGTTTTCTTAGCCAAAAAGGACCTTCATTAAAATCAAAAGTGCTTCATTAGTTTTTCTCGGAACGAAAAAAAAATTATGCAGATTTCGTTTTTAAATGTCATTCTAACTTTTGAGTCGGCGTCTGGTTGACTTTTTTTGCTTCATAAAAACCGACCCAGTCTAATGTAGGTGCTTGCTGTTTTTGACGATTTACAATGCAACATTTTTTTTGCGAATATTTTAACGCTAGGAAATCCCTTTGTAAGGGGAGCTCTATGGAATTTTTCAAAAAAAAAAAACAAAATTTTCTAAGATATCAGTTATCAGTTAAAATTTTTCAAAAAAATCACTTCCACAAAATTTTACCATAGAGCTCAAAGTCCAAAATTTATCTTAAATGTAAGCTTACACATTGATCGTTGGTATTGTTTTATTTCATTTTTAATAAAATTTCAACTTTTAATAGAAATGTATTTAGGCAAAAACTTTCGAAAGGCCGATGGGCATATACTCATATTTTTGGTTCTCGTAATTGATAATGATCTCTTGTAATTTTATTTGTGTTGTAAAATATAATAAAACCTGGAGCAGTAAGCAGCATAGAATGTTGCAGCGAAAATAACAAATCTCACATTCATATGTAAAAAAAAAAAAAACTAAAGCCAAACCTAAGGCAATAGAGCTAAACAAATATGATATAACGTTGTTATTCAAACAATTTTTGGAAAAAGTAATTTCACCGCAGCTTTATGGAATCAGTGAACTTTACGCGCACTGAAGTTATTCAAAGTTTTACTGTATCACTATCATGCAGTTTTATTTAAAAATATTCAGATGTTCAACTCAGGAAGCCTCAAGATTTTTTAATAATTTTCTATTATCATAATCCCCAAAAATTTATTAAAATAAATAAATCTTATATACAAATAAAAACAACATGAATAAAAAATAACTACATAAAACGCTATTTCAATAAAAGCAACATAAAAGTCAAACGTGGCTTCGCATTGGTCAACTACCGACCATTATTTTAACTTGTGGTTAGCTGAAATATAAACAAAACAAAACAAAAAAACAAATCCAAACGCAACATTAAATTTATTACAGAAAAATGTAAACAAACAAAGCCAACAAACAATACAACGTTATATAACTAACATTTTCATGTATAGAAATCCGCGACGCTAAAGGCTTTTAAAAGTTTTACGCTTAATATTAAGGCCCAAAGGCTATGAAAGTAGCAATGGCATAGCCGCAAGGCGCATTAAAATAAATCATTTTTTATTAACTCCATAAAAATCCATTTGGACGCGCCAGCAGGCAACATTAAATGAAACGAGAAAAAGCAGCCAAACGAAAATATAAAAACATGCTGTACAAATACACACACACACACATACATATTTAATATAAAATTAACACAAACACTATAAAAATGCAAGGTTTTTATTTTATTCTGCTTCACAATGTTGGTAGTGCAATTACGGTTGCTGCTGCTGCTTTTGACCACAAGCATTCAACTTCTATTGTCAATCAATGAAAAATGGCAGCAAGCAGTATGGTCTCCTAATGTATTAAACTCTAGCGATGACATTAAAATCGTATGTTATCAATGCTCAATTAACTGTAAAGGACAAGCAAGTTGAATGGATGCGGCGATTGTAGCTGAGCTGACAGTGGCATTTGCAAAATTATTGATAGTAACATTGAACAAAAATAAAACAATAGACCGAATAAAGGTTGAAACAAAAGGCTGGCAGCAAATTTTATGTTGTTTAAATCGTAGAGTGTACCATATTTAGGAATTTTTAAAATATTTTTAGCTTCAAAGAAGAAAACATGATAAAAAGCTTTTGAAGTTAGTAAGAATCCACGTCAATCTACCAGACAAATTTCTGGATAATGAAATAATTTGTAACAAATCAAATTATAACCACCCCTATCATGAATATCCGGAGGAAAACGATTCTCACGGATTTTTTTTTTCTCGAGGGAAGTATTTTGCGATCATAAATAATTGAGGAATGGAAAATTTCATATCCAGTCAATGCTGCCAAGATATTTCCAATTTCTTCCAATCAGCCAAAAATCACAGTTGCATTTTTCATATCTGTCATAAGCTTATCTGTCAGCTGAACAATTTTATATAGTAAACTGAATTGCATTTATCTATATTACGACAAAAAAAATCGCCTAAAAAAGAGTATATCATAGCTTGATCATCATCTATCCTTATCATCTATTCCTTTTCGTGAAATATTTTGCTATTTCCGAATCGGATACCATTTACTGGACCAATATGAGTAATTGCTCTTTATTTTTGTAGCTAGATCTTGTAAATATGTTAAAAAAATATTTTTATCAAATAAAATTATTAAATATTGCTAACGTTAACTGTTTCCTCATTAAATTCCGTGCTAAAAAGTTAGGGAAAAAATTTGCGTGAAACGTCAAAAACTGTTCTCCAAAAAAGTATTGCCGATAACCTCATTTTCTAGGAAACTTTTTCCCATTCCCCAAAAATCTCCTGCGATCGCAAAACAGGGGATTGGAGAAAAAATCCGAAGGAATGTTTATTCATGATAGGGGTGATTTTTAGATCAGATGAACTTGGTTTTTGCCAACAACAAGGACTTTTTAGCATTTTTTTTTTTTTTTTGGACGATAAAAGGTGTTTCACTCTTCTGTTATACCCAGCCCTTATAAAGGATATTTTGAATTTACAACGACGTTATGACATCGTTCTAGATCAAGGATTCAAGAGTAAATAAATTATTCAGTTAGCAGTACCTTTGAGCTCTCAGAAAATCTCTCATAATGTGTCACATCTTCGGTCTGCATTGAATATTACCTCCATCGATTGTTCAATCGCAACAGATTTAAATTTGGCAAATATTTTCGCAGGAATCATGTTGCACAGGAATAGTGACTAGGTATTTGGAGTTTTGCCAAAAAAAAGATCGGCTACACGTCTAAAGCCAACTAAGATACACTAAGAATTTATTAGTAAACTATGAGAATTATGCAGGAGTCTTGAAAGAGCGAGCAGGCAAACGATTATTTTAAGAGCAGTCATCCCCCACTGATAACAACTGCAGAAGACAAAACATTCCTGGAAATCTTCCCATTATCATTATTAATGCTTGATGTAGTTAATACAGCTTTTACAAATATGCTGAAAAAGTTTGATATTGAATTTCTGGCCTGGAAAAAAGCCTATTATGATCGGCGTGAAATTTCATACGGCAGTCCCACCTTCAAGGGAAAATCAGATAAGAAACTTCTGGATAACGTGGATATTCTACGCAGCAACGAAAATTTTGGCTCGTTGAAAAACGTAACAGTATTTGGTGACTTCAAGAAAGTTGTGTCTTTTCGGGGAAACGGACATAGAACACAATCCTGTGAAACTTTATTTAGCAATTTAGAATAACACGTGATATTGATGGAAATCAAAGTCCTACACAAGAATTCAATATCACATAGTTTGCGTTTAGCTTTAAAATATACCTGATTGTAAAGTGATCTCACTTGAAAATTATTTTACAGTGAATTATGTTGCAAAAATTGATGAAAGAGGCTTCCGGAGACCTCGAGGCTTAATTTAGCTAACATATTGATGGTGAAAATCTTAACCCATTATAAACTGGTACCAGAAGTGTTCGTACATTTTTGATAAAATTTAGTGTGGGAGGGCAGGCGATCAATAAAAGTTGTTGATGAAAAAAAATGTTCTCTATTAGCACACCGGAGATCTGGCTTGTGTAAATTTTTATACAATAGCTCTCTATGAGACAAAATAACAAAAAAAAAAAATTATCGTCCAACCTTTCATTCAATCAAATCTGTTTTTTTTTATAGCATGCCACATAGGGTTTGTTTCGAGCTTTTTTCTTTAAGTCTTTAAATTTGCTTGGATCAATTTTCCACCAATATTTTCAAAATTATATAATACCTAAATTCTACCTCACAAAAATACAGGTTAATCGAAGAAGTTCGAAAATATAAAAAAATTCATTTCAGACCAATCCTTCTCCCACCCATAAAAGTTTTAAGAGCCGCAACACTTCTCTTACCTGTTCCTTGGTAGGATTTCTTAAATGCACTCTTCTTTTGAGTAAAAATTTAGCCAAATTATAATAAGATAAGGGCATTTTTTTAAAAAAATTATTATTTATAAACATTCAATTAAATTCCATTTTTATTTTACTAATTAAAGTCCACTCTATAAAAAGTGCCGAAAAATTCCTATACCGGTAAGCGTTGCCCGCAACAAAATTTTCGCAACAAAGCTCTCAGAATAATTGTTTTTAGCAAGAGCAATAATCGCCGCAAAACTAAAACCATTTGCACAGCATATTCCAAACTATGCACACACACACACGGCTAGAACATAGCAGCAAAATAACAATATTAAGTTGCGAAAATGGCTTAGAACATAAACCGCCGCAACATGCAAACTTGGCCAAAAAACAATGACCGAGGAACTATACACTCTCAAATTTTAACAGAAAAAAGGCAAAACTGATAGTAAAAACAAAAAAAAAAAACAAAGTAAACATTAAATTTTGCACACTTCAGTTGCTGCAGCACAAATGTGCACCAAGTGGCATATAAACAAGTGCACATACACCAACCAACATTGACGCTTTACCGCAGCGCATCGTAGTACAGCGCTCACTGTGGTAGGGTTACATTGGTGTAAACATTTGTGAACAATGGCGAGAAACAGTGCCAGCACCAAATGATAAATGTATGTGTATGTGCGTGACCAACTTTACGGCTGCACAGGTTGGTCAGTTGAGCTGCACACATGCAGCTGATAAATTTATGTAAGATTGCAGCGATATACATACATACAACAATGTGAAGACTCTTTGGAATTTAATTTGCTGGTATGCATGAAAATGTTCTTTACGAACTTAAGTTAGTATGTTTGAATTCATAAAATACTTTAAAATATTATTCTTACAAAAATTACAAATTTTAAAAAAATTTCACCACTTAGAACTGTAGAAAAATTAAGATTTTTTTTCGATGCCGTAGTAATTGAAATTGATTGAACACAATCAAATTACTTATACGACGCGTACTACCAATTACCACAGCTACTTGTAGCACGTGACGAATTAACTTTCTTGTAGTTGTACGTTGACGTGATGCCTGTGTATTCGTGTCGACAGAATATGCTGTGTCTATTTTTAGGCGTAACATTTTAGCGAGCCAATTGCCAATTGACTTGTGGTTAGTAATATCATGATAAAAAAAAGAAAGTTCCATTTGACTTGTAAGACTGTCTGCCAAATTAATGCAAGTTAAGACAAAACATAGTTTATATTTGGGTAGAATTTAAGTCTACTTTAAAATTTTTTATAATATATTGCACGTCCGTTAAGGACCTTATATATGAAAGCCTCAAATTAAATAAAAAGTTCAAGTTATTCTCAATGGATTCACAAATTTATACGCAGATGCTATTAAAAACTGTTTTTTTTTTTTTCAAGTTTTGTTTTGTAAAGTGAAAAAATGTTGTCATAGAGGTTCAAAAATGTCACGGGAAAATATTATAAGACTAAACATTCTACAGTTTACTCCAAGTTTGCTTATGGTATCCTTGCATTTATTTTGCTCAGTCATACTCTACAAATGTAGATTTTAGTGCTTTTAATGAGAATGGAACCAAAAGTAAAGAGCGGTTCAAAACACTTTAAAGAGCGCAGTTTTTTTTTTTTTTTTTTCTTTGGGGAATCGCATAGTTTTTTTTTTCAAATCAAAGCCGAAAGGAGCAAAAATTTGAGAAAAAAAAAAATCTCGATTTTTTATTATTTCAAGTTAAGGACCAAAAAAAATTTTTTTTACTAATTTCTTTATGTAAAAAGAATTTTAAAGAATCAAAAAATATATTTTACGGCTTAAGTGCATACTTTGGATGATTCACAATATTTTTGGATGAATAAAATGTGAGGAAAATACATATTTAGTTCTTATATCAGTGTTAAAAACAGTTTTGGTCAAAAGTTCACATTTATAACTTTTTTCTCTGAAATTATCAATTTCAGTAAAAAAATGCAACAAGTAAAAATTCCTTAAAATTGGTCAAAATATTCAGAAAAAAAAGTTTTGTTTTGTAACGATTTTTATAATTTTTCTATGACGTCTTAGTGTGATTTTTACACAAAATTGATAGCTTCAAAGAGTAAAATTATAAAAGATAAAATTTTAACCAGACCTCTATTACACAAAATTTTCAGTAAATCCTTGGAATCCATGCCAAAATGGAAAGCGAAACAATCTCTAGACATAATGCCTCGTCTGTAGTGGCTTATCAGCAGACATGCGGAGGGATTAAGCATTCGGTCTTTTGATTTCTGTAGAAGTTGAAGCGATGAGGAGGAGGAAAATATTAAACATTTTCTTTGCTTCTGCCCTGCACTTGCTAAAAAATGCAACAAAACACTTGGTTCGTTGTTGTTTGATGACCTGGACGACCTTAAACATGTTGGCATAGGTCAGCTACTTAGTTTTATTACGAAATCTGGTTGATTCAATGGCGGGGTAAAGTCAATTACCCTCTGGTATCACAATGGATCAACATTTGGTCTAAGTGAGTCGGTTTGCAACTGAATACCACTCCTACCTAACCTAACCTAACCTAATCTAACCTAACCTAGAATCCAAAAATAATCTGAATCGTCGAGGTCATAAGAATTTTTTTTATGATTTTATAGAGCAATTTTTTAACATTTTGTAAAAAATTATTTAAAATTTTTTTTAATTGCATTTATTTTTACTAAATAAGAAACTAAATAATTTTTTCAAAATTTAATTTGAAAAAAATTCTTCATATCAGAAAAGATTTCTTTGTCGATTTTATAACAAAAAAGGTGATTTTAATGCAAGAAATCGATTTTTGTGATATTAGACCTTGGAAAATTAAAACGCGCACTAATGATTGCTGAGGACTTTGCGGCATTGTACTTTCCATACTTCTGCACTACAAGCAAGAAACCAAATTCTTTGTTAAACTGAATATCAACGTAAGCTGCTGGCGCATTTTATGCTTTATGTGACCCAGTTTTGCTTTTGTATTGTGTATTTTCAAAATGCTCATATGCCGCTCAACTGCATTTGAAATTGCATTGCAATTGAAACTGAGATTTGACTTTTAGACGCTTTGTGTACTGGATGCTAACAATTAAACAAACAAAAATACAAAAAAAAAAAAAACCAAATCAAAAGCATGCTGCCTATTGAAACAGCTACGCTAAAGAACTCGGTTGCTGGAAAATTAAATTGATTTTCTTTGCTTTGACTTGGCAATTTGATTGCCAATATGTGTTGCAAAGGCAGCTGGCAACAACAGTCTGTCACAGTTTGAAATTTCATTAAGCGTTTGAATTTCTGTTGCTAAAGAAATAAGTTCAATGTATATTGTACATAAACTTTAAAGATTTTTTTAAGGAAATGGAAAATAAACTGCTATCAAAATTAACCACATTTATTTGAATTATTCTTTCAGTGTAATTTTTGCTGTAATTTAACAATGAAACCTTAAATTTTAGCTGCTCTCTCTTTAAATGATTTTTCTTTCATTTGCTCCCCAGAGATTGCTGCCTGCTCAACGAAATTCAGGTCACGATTTGGTCATCATGTTTTACACTGCACAAGCAACCAAGCAACCAACCAACCGTTGCTGCGTCTATGCCAACCATTTAGTAACATTAACAACAGCAGTTGCATTTAAAAACGGGGGGCAGCTCAATAAAAAATCAAGCACGAAAGCCTTAGAATACCACCACCATCGTGCAAATGGACTATGAATCCTTTCGTACTTACTTTGTATAAAAGTAGCTTTAACAAGGTACCGGCTGGAGGTAGAAGTTAAAAAAAAATGTAACATCCGTAAAAGGTCACTTACAACGCATAACGCATGAACAACAGTGACGCAAAAAATATACAGCTGCTGCAAATGGAGGGGGGACAAAAAACGAAGCAACACTGAGTGGAAATCGATCATAGTTGCTCACATCGATTGCACTAAATCGTGCACTTAGTGCATAGTGAGAGCATTAAAAATAGAAACAAACAACAACAATGGAACAGTCGCATCATCGCACAACTACTGTAGGCTGATATTCTATTACACAATGCACCTATAGCGCGTATCCAGCAATCATCTGTTTCCGGTGACGGCATCAACGTTGCTGTTGTTGTCAGTGTTGCCATTGTCGTATAATAAAATGGCAACTGGTTGAATGACAGGATTTATGTCATTTGTGTTGAGCCGCTGGTGTTGCAGTTTTTTGTTTTGTTGTGGGGCATTTCAAACAAATTGGTGCGGATCTACGTTACAGTGCATAACTGTCAGTGGTTGGACCGAGTAAGTCAAAATATACAAAATTTTTTGAAATTTATATTTTTGTAGGGAAAATCTGCCAAAAATCATATTTTGATAATAATATTTAAATTTTTATTTTTTTTTTTAATATATGGGCATTTCCATGGGTCACGTTCGACCGTCAAACACATTTAAAGTAAAAGAAAATAGTCAAAATAAAACGAATTTTTATTTTGACAATAAGTTTAACGTATAGCTCCTAATAAGCTTTTTAATTGGTGCTAAGCTTGAATTTAGGCAATTTTTCGTTTTCAAGATAATTCCAAAAAACCAAGATGTCGCACGTGACAAAAACTTCCTTTTTCGTTTAAATGCTTATATGGCACATGATTCAATGTTGCTGTGAATGTTGCTAGAGCGGTGTGTCATTATATTATGTTCATGAACAATGGTTACAAGTAATTTCTTAAAAACTTTTTGTTATTGAAAAAATTCAGTTGAAAACCAAAAATTTCAGCAAAAAGTACTCGGACGTAACTTTATTCATTCAATTTTTTTTTTTTTTTTTGTAGCATTTATTTAACACTAACCATTCAGCGTTTAAGTCAGTCGACGTAAACAAAATTTATCTTCGTTTTGTTTTGGCTTAAAACACTGAACACTACACTACACTGTCGCTCACTGACAAAACAACAAAAAAAATACGAAACAAAATTGAGGAATGTCACTTCCCCTGCTGACAACAATGAAGATTCATTTGGACAATTTATCTTCATATTCTCTTGGCGCATGATATTTATGCTGTGCGCATTGGAGAGTTAAAAAAGTTTAAAGATTTTTTTTTACCAAACGTAACTTTTGAGTGTTTTAGGTTAGATTTTGATGGCTAAGTCCGATTAAAAAATGAATATAAATTATGTGTGAGAAGTGGCCGTACAGCAGCATAAAAATCATCATAATATAATCGAGCTTAAACAGTTTTGCTTTAATAAAACTTACAAACAGCTAAGACGCAAAATTAAAACTTTAACCACAAATAAATGGAAAATTTTTCGAAATACTAAAACTAAATGAGTCCAAGAAAAGACTTAAGGTTTCATTTACTATACTGAAAAAAATTTAACCTGTTCCAGATTTAAATTTGTTATTAAAAAGAACATAAATTTTATTTTCCAAAATAAATATCAGTTACCATTAAAATATAAAATATGACCCAATTGAAAATTTTTTAAACTTCGAAAAAAGATAGTAAGTAACTGTGAAGAAATATTTTCCAACTATTTTATTAAAGTATTTAATTAGTGCATGGGTTGAAAAAATAGGAAATCTATTAGTCCACAAAAAATAGTTTATAGACAAATTTCAACATAAATTACAGTGGGCAGCACATATTCAATAGAACTCAATAACTTCAGTTTAAAAATTAATGTTCAACAAATTCTTCACAACAGCTGAAACAAATGGTTAGCATCAGATAAACTGTGTTCATTTTTATTGAAAGGAAAAACTTATTATTTTCATTGCTGGCGCCACTTGAATTCGCCAATTTAATTTGTGCAAACTTTAACAGCTTTCAGGTCGTTTTTTGTTGTTTACTTTTCATGCACATACCACACATTCTAAAGTGGCGCACCTCAACGGATGCTATTAATCAAATTCCTGCAGCCATGTCTAATTAAAAAGGTGTACGTTGCTTCCGCATTTCAGAAAACTGCTGCAGACAATTTGGCAGCAAAGTTTCAATAACAAAGAAAAAAAAATTGATAAAAAATACCCACAATGTTTGCTAAATGTATAGAAAGAGCAAATGATAAATGGGTAACATAAAGTAACTGACAATTAGATTGGTAACTAACGTAAGCAGAAATAAGTTTTGAGCTTTCGCTTATCGAATTTATTTATTGTAAAAATATCGCTGAAAATTTGGGAAATAAGTATATCGAACTCAAAACAAAAGGAAACATTCGTTTAGAAAAAAAAAACAGGAAAGTAATTGAAATTTAAATTTAAAGAGAACAAACGCATTCAAGCACATATTGAACAAAAGAAATACACAACTTCACATATACTAAAATCAATTCTTATAAACTTTGAAAACCATAACATCAACATACATAATACTTTCAAAACTGAAATTTTTCTCACTGTATATAAACCTACGTGTATGCAATAAATGCAATTTGTATGCACTATAATGTCAACATACAATAAACAACGATATCATCATTTAACACAACAAAAAGCAAAAATTGTTGTTATTATCAACATTGTATGAGTGAAAAGTCGACTGATACATAGGTAGGTACTTTGCAATACCAACAAGTATTTGCTATTGTATTATTTTGTTGCTGCATTTATATTTATTGCAGTTTTTGATAGTATTGTCAAGTTTTGCAAAATATGTAAATTTTTGTTAATATTTTGTGATTCTTGTATTATTTTCAGAATATTATTTCTGATGATTTGGTTGTTGTGTTCTATTGTCATTATTATTGCATTTGTTATTCTTGTTGTTACATTGTTGTTTGTTGAATTTTTGCCATATCGTTTTGAAGCCAATAAGTGGTAAACAAGGGTATTACTAACCAGAGAAAAGCAAAGAAAAAGTCACTTTATGAGTCAATAGTTTTTCCATTTATTTTTCTGCTTTTCTAATAATTAAATGTAAATCATACGACATGTCAACCAAGTAACGTATATGATGTTTTTAGCTTAAATATAACTTTTGAATAGCAATTTATGTATTGTAATTTAAAATTGATACCAAGCGTGTGGTCACCATAGTTTTACTGAACGGTAATTACTTTAAAGGCCTATTTTTTGACCACTTTATCATTTATTCTGTTGCTGTTGAATACTAATGAAAGATTTATTTAAATGCTACTTCACTCAAAGAAAAGTCAGTATTGTTCATTTTATAAAGGCGTAAGGTTCTGCAAATTTTCTGGACAGCTGAAGTTACCATATAAAAATCCAAATTATTGCCAAGGTCTAACATTTACTTGAAAGACACTGATTTTTTGCGCACATTTTTTAATGAATTGCTATTAAAAATTCAAAGCATATCTTTATTGTTCAATATTATTCACACAAAATAAAACCTGCGGTAGCACTGTGATAGACCACTCGGTCTATGAAGTTTTTTTTTTTCAATATCTATAGCATCTATCATTTTCAAATCAATTACTTACTCCACGATATTGTGAAGGGTATTAATTTCATCAATACGCGAACTATTTGGGGATAATTCTGCCTGCTGTTTCCGGATAGGTGATTTCATTATTACGTGTTATTCTGGTATAGCGATAAGTCCTCTCTCTAGGGTTTTTACTAAAATTCGTATGAACCAATCTTTACATATTTGTTCTTTTTCCAAAGGTTTTTATAAAAACAGATTTCCTAACTTCAAATAAGAACTCTGAAGAGGCTTTAAACATTTCAATAACTATAAATGCTGCCCTGGTTACTTTCTAGGTTTTGAAAGATCTTATAGCATTTTTTATCTTGCTTAGTAAAAGTGGACACAATGACAGTCACAGTGTTTTTTTCTCAGAAAGATTCATTAGGTTAATGCTAGCGAAAGCAGGTGGACGATTGATGTTCTTAAAAAAAATTCTTTCCAACAAACAAGATGATTATCTTTTGTACTGAGTTAGTAAGTTGTGGTTTTCTCTTTTAATTGGTCAATGTCAACTGAATTTATGGTCTGTCATCTTGGGTGCAAAAGTCAAAAATGCTGTAGCTTGTTGAGCATAAGCTGCAAGGTCATTGTTCATCATTCATTTGATTTTTTTACAGAAGGCTTTTACTTTTTTATTTAGGGAGTTATTAAACTATGCAACATCTTGCCTTTTACTTAAAACATTCTGGGCAGCAGCACTCACCCAAGGTTTTTATTATCATTTCATACAGCTCAGTATGGTCTTACAAGCTGTAATAAATAATAAAATATTCTTGCAACACTTGACTGAAATTATCTTGTTAGTCAACTGCGAAACTTAGGCATTTTAATAAAACATTTATTAATAAAATGGCAAAATGTTCTTGATGAATTATTGACAAGTTGCCCACATTTAATTCGATGACTATATGGCACGCACAAAAAACCCAATAATATTCTAAGAGGCAACTGAAGAAAATTGACAAGTATGAGGGAAAAGATAGTAGTTTATTCATTAAATTTAACTAGCAACAATTGTCTTAGCCAGAGCTATACCTTTGCAAGCTTTTCAAGATTTAAAAATTGGTTTTTGTTATTATCGCAATAGCAATTGACCACTTGAAATTTTAGTTTGAAAAAATGCTAAAATTTTTCAAAAAATAATCTTTAATGGACAAAAGTTTTAGAAAAATTACATAACATTTTATATATAAAATTTTTTCTTAATCAATTCTTCTAAGAAGACTATGACAAAATGACTCGACAGTCTGCACTCTTTGATTTTTTGGATGTCGCCTCTCCGCTTATAAATACTTAGGTGTCTTCCATTTAAGTATCTACTGCTGCTACGTTAACGTCTTCCCCTTTTTTCGTTTTTTACCTACCGCAAAGTGTCAATTTATTGACTTAGCTGACAAGCAAAAATTTCAATGGCTGTGGTTTTAGCTGCTGTTGCCTTTGCTGTTGTTTTTGTGTCACTCACCAACTTTCATCTTAATTTTATTAATTAATGTTGTGCTTTTGACGCACAGGTGTTGTTTATCGTTGACAATGGCAGTATTTTGAACTCAGACTTAAAAGGCTGATTGTTTGAATGACTGCATGAGGTTAACCCTTAGCAGCAAACGCACATACAAAAACCAAACAAATATCTGTTACCAGCCAGCCAAACCATGCCACATATGTTACAATCTATTGAATCAGCTCAGCAACAGTGAAAGAGTATAGGAACGACAGTAGTTATTGTTATGTACATTAATCAACTTAAATGTGTTTACGGTTAAACGCTGTTTGACACACAATGTGTATGCGTGTGTGTGTGGCGTAAAATCGACATGTAGCAATGGCAGTGGAAAAATATGGTCAACCGGTCGTATGAGTGATTTTAATTTCAATTCCAAGCGATTGCGTGCATTCTATGGCCTTAACTCGATTTGATAGGAGATTTGAATTGCTTTGGTCAAGCAACAACAATAATAATAGCAGTCGCAATGATGATAACAACAAAAATTGCAACAACAATAAGAATATTTTTGGTGTTTTTTTTTTTTTTGTTTGCGCTGAATGCTTTTTTAGAGTGCGTGCAAAATTTAAGCATAAAAAATTAATTGAAAAATCGCAAAAATAAATAAATGATGTTTCTTATTATAGGCTTAGTAAAGAATCATAAAAAATTAAATATAGCATTTTAAAAATCGGCTGAAAGTTAGTTTTATATTTAATTTTATTTTCCCAACATTTGTACATTAATGCGTGCGTTAATGCTTTCTTCCACATTTGGTGT
Organism: Tricholauxania praeusta; assembly: GCA_949775025.1. Classification (NCBI taxonomy): domain Eukaryota; kingdom Metazoa; phylum Arthropoda; class Insecta; order Diptera; family Lauxaniidae; genus Tricholauxania; species Tricholauxania praeusta. Next base: position 160,599,718 of record OX459029.1, read on the forward strand.
ATCAGTATGCAATCAAAGTATAGTAATGAAACATTTCCCACAAAAAAGGGTTGTCAAATTTTTGGTATAATTGACGTTTTTATTAAGCTTTTTTCTTACAATTTTAGTTGACATTTTTCTTTAGAAAAATTCTTAAGATATGGGTTGCATGTGGCTTATTTTGACAAGAGCTAATACTTCTATATAGACTTTAAAATTTTCACTCATTAGAATTCTAAAGAAAACTATAGTAATTATAGACTGCATCAGGTTTCAGCCTCGAAAAAATAAATGAGGCAGCATTCGCATTGTGAGTGCTAAGCGATGCTACAACTTTGAGAAGTGAAAAAAAAACTTATTTTATGTATGCAGTTTGAAAAAGTACGAAATATTTTAATACTCGCATGAGATAAAAATTTCAGAAGAAAACCTCAGGCGATACTTCTTTATTAGGGCAAACGCTCAAAATTCAAAAATAAATCAAAAAAATGTGTATTGCAGGTTTGGAAATAGCCAAATACTACTTATAAATAGCATCGGTTGATGAATATCCTTTACGGAAAAAATCACCTGAGAAAAAAATATTAAATTTAAGAAATAGATTTAATGGTAAAAATTATAAATAGCATGAGAGAAAAATCATATTAGATAAAATTAAAAATCATTAATTTTTTTTAATCTTAAGCTTGCAAAAAAAGAAAAAAAATAGCTTCAAATATGTTTGTGTGAAATATTTCATGAAATCTCATGTGAGAAGAAAATAATATTAGGAAATTATTTCAATAAATAAAAATGTCATAGCTTAGAAATCTCGTGTATTCTAAAAAATTTAGCAAAAAATTATTTTTTATAGCAGATGCCTTTCAGAAAAATGTGCCATTATTTCTTAAAATCACATGCGATAAAGATTTCGCTAGGTAAAAATTATTTGGAAGAATAATTATTATATGAATATAAAATATTATAAAAGAAAAATATCAGGTAATAAAATCCTGATAACGCAGTAATTGCATGCGCAAAGATCACTAATTGCATGTTAAAAAATCTCATTAGATATATGCCATAAATCAAACTCTAACAATTTAAAAACAAAGTATTATTCTTATAACTGTTGCGCTTTTCAAAGTAGCATGTGTTAAATATCATGTGAATCACAAGAAATATGGAACAAAAAATTTTTGATAAAAGAGCATATTTTAAGGTAATAATCGCATGGGATAAAAATGTTGTGACTTGACAATCTTTAGAAAAAAAAAGGTCCACAGAATAAAAATGTAGTTGAGATAAGACTTAAGAAAGCTTGAAAAAAATTAAGTTGAAAATTTTTTCCAAATTCAAAACTAGCATGTAAAAAAAATCTCACGTTATATGCCATACTCAAACTTTAATAATTTAAGACAAAAAATATTATTTGCTATGGCTGCTGCGTTTTTCAAAATAGCCTGTGTTAAATTTCATGTGAATCACAAGATATATAAAACAAAAAATTTTCGGAGAAAGAAAATGTTTTAAGGTAAAAATCGCATGAGATAAAAATGTTATAACTTGGCAATCTTTAAGAAAAAGGTAAACAGGATAAAAATGTTGCTAAAACAAGAATTTAAAAAAGCTTGACAAAAATTTAACTGACAACTTTCTTATCACATTCAAAGCTATCGTAAGAAACGTGGTGCTAACATCACATTATTCTAATGATAAGCCCTATTGTGCTCAATTTAAATAATTATTCTTCTCATTATCTGTTGAGTTTATTTCCTTTGGCAAAATTTCACAACAGCGTCAAGTCGAATCTGCAAATAAGACCCAAAATATTTATTTTTAACATGAAATGAATTACAAATTCAGAACAATTTTTAAAAAAATTTAGAAGGCAATTTATGATCTTATCACAATAGTATTTACTGCAACTTCTGCTGATATTTTTTGCTACTAAAACAAAAATGGTCTATTTTCATGACATGCAAAAAAACGAGCACTACAAAAGTTGCAATGATTAATGAGTAGCTGCTTTAATAGGTAGTCTCCGGCATTTCCGCATGATTGCACTTAAAAATATATCTGTGCTGAGCTCAACTCTATTTATGTTTTTATTTTTTTTTGTTTCTTTTATTTTTGTTTAAAATAAACTCCCTTACTGTCCCAAATTTTTTAGTAAAAATTTCGTAGTTCCCTTTCGGAGTTGCACGTGATTTATAGCACTTGCACAATTGTATTCAAATTAAATATGAAGGCAGTGTAGTCGTCATGCCACACCGTGGCACAACAGTGTTGCAAACACCGCTGAAATTGCTATTGTGCTGCAGTGTTGCAATTTTTTGCTTTTTCGGCACAGTTGCAAAGTTTTGCGAAATATCATTTTTGTTTTATTTTTTATTTTTTTCTTTTTGTCACATTAAATGCAGCACGTATTGTAAATGTGCTGAATTTGTGTATATAAATCACTGCAATTGTGTGTATAAATATTCCACCATATATCGCCTTTGCTGCTGATCAACTGTGGTGCAACCGAACAGCAGCAACAAAAGCAGTCACTGCGATTGCATCGTTTGCGGTTCAGTGCTCATATGAAATGCCGATTTTATGATGTATAAAATATGAAAAAAATAAAGTCTGTGCATTTTTCGTTTGCATAAATTTTTCAATTTGTTGCAGTGCATTTGTTGGCATTCAAATGTTGGTCACATTTTGAGTTATTACTTTTTGTATTGGCGGTAAAAATTGCAGACCATTTGATTTTTAATATATTAATATTTTTCACTGGTAAAATGAAATATTTATATGCAAAATGAAATAGATTTTAATATTTTGTGATTGAAACTTAATGTTTCGTTAGATATCACACTAAATATCGTATTCAGTTTTTCATCAATAATCTTTTTCTTATATTCATTTAAGAACTTATATAATTTTATAAAATAAAATTTTACGAAAGAAAAATTAAATGTCCTTTAGCACAGCAGACATTTCGCTTGAAAGCATCTACATTTTTTTGTCTCATTTTAAAATTAACTCAACTTCAAAGTTCGCAGCAGGACCTATTTTAATAGTACATCAGAGTATCCATTGAATATTTACGCTTGACGACAATTGCTTAACAAGGCATTAAAGTAAAACAACAAAGTTTTTAATAACGAACCCCTTATGTCTGGCACTTTTTAAATATTAAATGCTTTTCGTTATCTTTTAATGTATCCATTAATAATTTAGTTTTGTCTTAAGTTCACAAAAATTTATGATCCTGAGACAGACTTCACTCCAATGGATTTCATATTAAAGATATGACATCTTCAACTTTGATGTGGATTTGAACACAAAGTAAAAGTCAAATATCTGTTGAATTTTTTGTTTTTCACAAACTAAAGTCAAAAACTGAAATGAAAGGCAATTGAACTCTACGCTTCAAACTCAACTCATATAAAATTTAGTTGCCTCTAAACCAAGTGTCATTTTAAATGAAACTTGTAAGCGTTGACTGTCTGTCATGCCACTTGAACTCTTAATATACCCATTACACATTTATGTAGTCTTTCCCATTTTTCTATTTTTCTTTAAGAAAATTGTCAGTTGACCGCAATGCATGATACTTTTAAGTTGAATGAATTTTTTGCTGAATTTTAATTTGCATTTACTGGAATTTTTTTCCACATACTTTTTACATTTTTACGAGTACTATCCTTTATGCTCCTTTATGTTTTTTTTTTTTTTTTTTTTTTTTGCCCAACATATTTATGTGACTTCTTGTGCAGACAAATAAATGTTGGCTCTTTCTTTGCACTTTTGGGGTTTCGCATACAATTATTTTTTTCTTTTTCTTTATGGGAAATTATTATTGGGTGGGTGAGAAATTTAAATGCTTTAAAAATGCCGTCACATCAACTTTACTTAATAAACTTTAAGAAAAACTTGTATTTTGAAATATTTATAAAGAATTTTCATTAGCATAATGTACGGGTGGTGCTTAATATTCAGACATAACGGAGTCAATTATTTAGTTCAAAAAACATTATGGTCACAGTAATTTACAGGAAAATAATGAATTTCGTTTCAGAAAAGAATTAAAAGGATCGCTTTAATCATAATTCTTCAATCTAGCTCAATGCTTTTAAGAAAATATTTCGCGTTGCCAGGAATTCCAAACTCCCTAGCAATATCTAATTCTTTTTTGTCACGCCTTCTTCAACTTTTTTTTTTCTTCAACTGCGACATTTGTAACAGAAAATTCTTTGAAAATATTTGCTTTAGGGAGATCAAAAACACATAAAAAATTAATTTTCAGCAGCAAAATTTCTTCATTTTAAAGAAAATCTCGCTATGAGGAGATTCGTTGTAAGGAAATCCAAGTACACTGAAAATGGAACGAGAAAGCTGTGTACTTGAACTCAGTTTGTAGAAGGGAGAACTTCGTTGCATAGAAGTTCGTTATAAAGAAGTTTGACTGTATGATGATTACTCATACGACCTGTTGTACGTAATTATTGAAAAGGAACAATAATAATTTTATAAGCAAAAAAAGTCACAGAAGTGTGCAGTTATTTATACAATGAACAAGATATGTATTTATTATACCGAATTTTTAATTGTGCCTCAATTTTTCTAGCATTTGTGAAGTTAAGATCGTTTCAACGATCTATATAGTGACAATTTCGAAAAATATTGAAAATATGTATTATGAAATGTTGATAAATTCGATAATGAGTAAAATGTTCTCTATCTTTTTTTTTTTGTTTTTCTATCTTACAATTCAAATACAATTCAAAAAAAAAAAAAAAAAACAATTTCAATTTTTCTTGTCAAATGGTTTGTAGGAGTAAAATTGCCTAGGTGGCGACATGATACAGCTAACATTTCTCAGGTAGAGTTTAAGTTTTTTTTGTACATTGCAGGCTTTTTTAGAATAATTACGTTGGCACTGGAGAATAGCAATTTTATCAAGAACTCATGCAGCTATTAAAGCTTAGAATTTTATTAAATAACGCGGCATAGAACTGGCTAGCCAGGGACGTCAACTTGGCATAACACTTATGTCAGTACCTGAACATGGAAATCTTGGGAAAAATTATTGAATGCTATGTTTTGCGATATGTCCCTGCACGTTACATAGTGAAAAGATATTTAAAAATTTGCAAAGCCATGACAAATTCAATTTTTAATTTCCAGTATAAAGTGAATTTTTAACAATTTTAGCATAAAGCCAGTGCGTATGTAGAACGAATCTATGAATTAACTGTGCTGTTGACTTTGCAATTTCTTTCAAATATTTTGTGAAGTTTTAATAAATCTGTGACGTTTCTCTCTTTAATAAATAATATCTGCTTATAGTTGATTTTTGAAAATTATTTGACCACATATATTCATTTCTATAATAATAATCCGCCATTCACCTATTGAATTCTTATCTTTTCATTCACTCGAATTGGTATGAAAACAACTTTGCGTTTTTTGCATTTATTTTTTTTTTTTTTCTTTTAAATTTCTACATTTCTATAATTGGCTTTCTTCAGCTGCATTGAACTTCGTTTTATTGACGATTTTAGGAATACTTGACTGGTCGAATTGCCATGTGTGCATATTTTAATGTTTCATTATCGTGAAAACCATACCACATAAGAGTCTTTTCAGTGTCAGATCTCTCGTTATATTGGCGATATCCGCCAGTAAGATAGCTGCAAATGGTAAATTAAAGTTTAAAGTTTATTTTTATTAATTGTGGAACACTACGAGCCAAATGTAGTGATAAAAAGCAAAGGGATTAAATTCATTTTGTATTTGTTATCGCAATATATGGATTAATAGTTCTGAACAATAGTTACTCAACAATTTTGGGTGCAACCACTATATCTGCTTCCAAGTCTAGCAATAAATTAAAAGATAGTAAATTTACCTATAAGAACAGTGTTCGATGTCTCGCCACCATGGGGGACATGTAGCCAAATCAGCTTTAAATTTGACTTCGTTATCAAATAGATAATCGCCACCATTGCCAGTATAATTGCCCTTATGTAGAACATATTGTTGATCTGCACCATCAATATAAAATCTGCCGTATTTGGCATAGGCGCTTACATCTGACATCTAACATTTATTTGACTTTTAAATATTAGATACACTGTGCCCTTTTTGATTAATTAAAAGTAATTTAAATGTGTTTTCGATATTATATTGTATGTTGTTCGGAAATCTGCAATTAACTTACATATACCGACTGAAAAAAATTCGCGCGTTTGACCCAAAAGAAAGTAATAATACTATAATAATTTTAAATATATATTTTTAAACAATATATTGTGATAGCTTTAGTTGGATTTTATATTCTGATAAAATATTGTGCTGTGAATTTTACTCATCGGATGGTTCTTAGGAGCAAAATTGCCTAGGTGGCGACACTTAAACATTCGTAACTTTTTTATTTATGAAACGTACTAAGATTTTTTTTCAGGAAAAGTTGCGTAGACTTTACAGAACCATGCTGTGGAAAAATTTTGCTTCTGAACATATGTGAAGTTGGTTTATTTGGTTGGTAAATTAATATAAAAATGTAGAGTGTAATAGTAAGCCAACATGACCTTAAAGTATTTTGTGCTTCATACACTTAGTTCCCAGAATCATTTATATTTCAAAGTAACTATGCAAAGGATGATGAAAAAAGTAAAATCTACACCAATAATTTTTGTTTAATGTGCATAAAAGCTCTAAGCTGCCGAAAACAACATAAAAGGTTAAAAAAATTTAAAGAATTTTAAAAACTCTAATTTAAAACCATAGAATGCTATAAGACAAAAGAGAATGAAAAAATTGCAAAAAAAAAACAAAAGCAAATTAAAGAAAATACGTTTTTATTGCGCATGTTTTACAGATGGGAAAAATCAAAAGCAACAACAGAGCACAGAGAAATCAATGAGGAAGGCATTGTAAAGTGAGAGAATAAACTTTTAAGGAACTAAAACAAAAACTTTTTCAGCTTCCCCAAGAAAAACACACTCTACACTCCATTTTGTAGAGTAAACAACGCATAAAAGTATGCAAAAGCTTTCAGCAGCTTTTTTAGCTTTGAAAATAGTACTCCATTTTCAGTGAGGCAATGAAACTATTGAGCATCGTTTAGACAAAACAAATCCATAGAACCTTTGACAATTTGTTTTTGCTAAGGAATTTGCACGATTGCTCGCATAACAAATCATTAAGTGACCTAATGAGAATAAATTGAGGATATGCGGGCGTTTTTCAAGGAAGTCGTCGTCATCATCATCATCATCACTGTTGAGTGGAAGAAGAAAAGTTTTTTTTTTGTTGTTCTAATTTTACGTTAATCACTGTTTTTGACACAAAACTTGGATGTTTTTTATTGATATTTATGATTCTTTGCCCAATGGGTTGAAACAAAACAGTTTTCATAATTTTAGCATTTTTCAGAATTAAAATTTATTCGATATCTTAATGTCTAGTGGAAAAAAAAAATTATAGTATTTGAAAAGAAGCCTAAGCACAGAATAGCTTCAGTATAATTTTAGTTTAAATAGCATTGGGTTGGTTAGCTTTGCTACAGTTAGCGCAAGGATATATGGAAATTTATTGCATTTTAATGTTTTCAAATTTTTTTTGTTTACTAAAAATAAAATGCACACAATGGTTGCACATGCAAGGAAGTATTTGCAGTTCTTGTAACATAAAGAATTTTATTTTTAATTTAATTCAATTTATGTCAAATAAGTCCACTAACATTTCATTTATTTCAACATACTTAAACTCTTTGTTTTACTTTCAAAAAATGAAATCTATGACTGCTGTCAACAAGGACATCTGCTAGTGAAAACTCAAACCTTAACATGCATTCTTCTTGCATGCTTTTTTCAAAACTTTTTTTGTACTACTTGTAGAAACGCAAATATTTGATAACTCAAAAAACAAGAAAAAAGGATGCGCTCTCAATTTTTCTATTCAATGAATTTTTTATATTGAATACAATAGTGATATCCTTCAATAGCGTTGAATATCCTTGCGCACAATTGCACGCTGCTGCAGCTGCAATTGACTTCGGACTTCCGACGAGTTTGAGTGGCTCCCAACTTTGCTGCTGCTGCTGCTGCAATCGCTTATCTGTTTGTGAAGCAGCAGCGCATTTTAGTGTTCAATGCCGCTGTTTTTGATTTTTCAGTAACACCGAACCGAGCACACTTACAACAAGAAGAAGCAGTGCAAAAAACAAAAATTCACAAACATTTTTCATGCTTTTTTAAGATCGCGCCTTTGTCTCGTTGCTGCTGCTGTTGTGCTCGAGTGCTTTTTTTCGGTTGTTTTTAAGTGCAACGAAAATATGCTGCATTTGCTGCGCGTTGCTAACGCATTTCAAAGTTTTTCTTTCGGCTAAAGTATTTGCACAGATTCTTCTGGTAAGACAGTGAAATCTGTTGAATAAATATTTTATTGTTCTTTTGTGCAGAAGCTAAAGTGTGGTTGGTACAACACTTGACGCAAGTGTGCCAACATTTTGGGTGGGAGATTTGGTTTTTGCTGCGGGATGATAAGTAAAACATTAAGGCTTTTACTTATTATTTGTGATGGAGTTTTTGGTAAGTTAAATAGGTGCTGATAACTACAATAAGAGTAATATTTAATTAAAAATTGTTCGATGCCTTATTTCTAGCGAAACAGTTCATGATTCTGAGTTGCTTTTTCGCGAGTTTTCACATATTTGCGGCTTCTTTCGATGCTTTGTGCTTTGGAGTATTTTCCCGCGAACTATCCACATCTTTACGCGAATTTTCGCTTGCTTTCGTGCTACTAACGCTGCTTAGTTTTATTACATATGTACCATACTTTTAACATACTTCAGCCCAACTTAAGGTTCTTCCCATTTTTAGCTTAAGGCCAATCCTTTCTCAAATGAAAATAAATATTCACTCAGAATTCTTTTTTTTTTTAAATTAAGTTTTTTTTTTTTAATTATACCCATTCAAAAAAAGTAAAAATTTTTTGTTGAAATTTTAGACCATTAAAGTTCTTACTTTAAAAAAGTAACCGAAAAAAAATGTCCTTCTTTGTGTTGTGTACAAACCAACCCACAGTCTGCGTAGGACCTTTTGCACATTACAACAATATCAAGCTGTCTTAAAGACATTGACGTAGTTAAAAGAAAAAAGTTCTTAGCATTGAATATAAAATTAGCTTTGTTTGCTTGGTTGACTTGAGTCCTTTTTTTTTCGTTTTGTGTCCTTTGTGCAACTTTTTTGTTTTAAATTTTTTTTTTTTTTTGCATTCTTTTATTACTGAAGCATAAAGGATAAGCTATTAGGAGGTGTTGCAGTTGTTGATAGCCTTTGATGTTTTTTTTTTTTTTTTTTGCTTTTAACAAAACAAAGCATTATAAAAAAAGATATATATTTTATTTTGTTACACTTTGTTAGTACATTATAAAAGGGTATAAATTAACAATAGCAGCCAGTGACGTCATATGTATAAGCTTGATATTTCTTGTGCACGATGTAGCAGAGTTAGATGCTAACATTAGTTAGGAGCTCAAGAATCAAGTTTAAGCAGAAATCATAATTTTTCAGAGTATGAATAAATACAACACATTTTTTTTTTTTTTTTTGTTTGTTTTTGACCACATTTAAAGTTAGTTTCCTGTATATTGATATTTTTTTATATTTTTTTTTTTTTATTTTTATTTTGTTTTTTTATTGAAAAATATAAAGTTTTTGTCAATCAACGTATGACCAATTTAAAAAGTTTCCATTGAAATTCTAATTGCATAATATTTTTAAAAGCGACTATTTACTCTGGTTTTTGTTTGCTTCAATTTTTGGTCACAATTGCATTCAAGCGCATTTACAACGAGCAATTAGATTTTTTATTACATTTTTTCGTTTTTGTTGGAACACATAACTTTTTCAATTATCAATAAATGTAGTCAAAGTTTTAGTTAAATAAAAATACCATTGAGAGTAAATTCATGCAAATAACATAATTGTTAGTGGTTGTTCCAATTGATACAAGTTTTTAAGTGAAAGTAAATAAAACATACATTTTTTAGTCACGGGAAAGACATACGCTCAAATATGCGCTAGAACTTTCCCCTCATGAAATTGAAGTTGTATACAATTTAAAAATTGTCAGTCCCAAACGTGAAACATTTTCTTTTTTTTTTTTTTGATAATCGGCTATGTAGGCAAAAGAGGTTAAGGAAAAAGAAACCGCTATGGTCTTTTGCGTACTAAAAACATATCTAAAAAAATTTATTTATTTGATTATTTTTAATATTTAAAAATGTGATATAAAATATCAAATTATGCAGATATTTTTATAAAACATGCAGAAATTTTTCTATAAAAGTTGAGTATTATGTTATTATTCTGAGGGCATTTTTCAAATGCAAACTCAACAAGAAAGTATCATATATATGTGACATTTTCTCTCACCTGTGTATGCAAGCTGACACTGCCATTGACCTTTTCATTTTATAAATACCAGTTTAACCTTAGTGTACTTGCTCAAGTTGTTGCTGTTACTGCAAACAATTGAAAAAAAAACAAGATGGAGCACAAAAAGATGACAACTTTTAAAAGGCGTCATTCTTTTCAATGCCATGAGTGAACTTGTGACATTATGATTTTATGACCAGTATTCGGTTTTTTTTATTTTCGAAGAAATAAATAATTTGGAACAAAAAATGTTGCTTTGTCATAAGAAAGTTTTATTATGAACAAAAGAATTCATTGAGTGGAGTAGGTCGCTTAAACGGCATTTTGGGTATTAATTATGAAAAATATATTCCCGAAAAAGTGCATTTATCAAGACAAAATTTTTTCAAAACAAAAAATTGTTTTGATTTAATAGGTCGATAACTCTGAATTGAAATCACGGATATCAATAATAAAATGTAAAAAAAAAGTATTGAAAATAAAAAAAATTTCGTCTCTATAGGTTGATAATTCTGATCTAAAAGTACGGATTACAAAAACAAAATATGGAAAAAAAATAAGTGAATCATTTTCCTAATGAAACTCACTAATTGTAATATTTTAAGCTATATCACATAGAGACTTATGAGATAATGTTTGTAGGTACTAATATAAGAAACTTTCTTAAAAACCCTGTAACTCAGAGAATGTCCAAGATAGCCCCTCGATCCCGCACAATTTTTTACTCACATTGAATCAGTGAATCTAATTCTGAAGTAAGACTGTTTAGAGGTGCTACGCTCTGTATTTAAAACGGAAATCAGCTTAAGCCAGAGATTTGCGTTTCATGTGATTTTTTCCTCATCATCTCAGTTTAAGGAAAAACTAAAAAAGTTTCATAGCTTTACATGTGACGTTTATGATACTTCGTTGTATTAGCCAAAATGGTGGAGAATTTTTAAGGATCAAAAAAAGGTCAAAAATCCGAAAAATGTTAAGAAAGATTCGCAAACCGAAACCACGCACTGTGAACCTACTTTAAAGCAAATGAACATATGTACAAATTACAAGCCACATAACACAATTTAAGGGAATCACCAAATTTTATATGCGAAGGGGATTCATCATAGATCTTGCACGAAAAATATCGCAACTCCAAAACCGCACATTCAGAAACCGCGCAGTGCGAGGGATAACCGTATGTTGGAAAATCGAGAAGAATTTCAACAAAACTAAGCAAGTCGAAAGTATTCAAATGAGCGAACAAAAATTGAAACTGTCAAAAATTGTTATAAAAATTGAAATAATCGAAAAACATTGAACAACTTGAGCAAAAGTTTAAAAAATCTGAAAAGTCGTCATATAGGAATTAAATTGAATTTGGTTGAAAATGTCAGAAAGAGCTGATAAAGCTTGAACAAATTGAAAAAAAAATTGAAAAATTTTGAAATTCAACATAAATTGAATAACTAAGACAACAGTTGAGTAAGTCAAAATAATTAAAACAAGTTGAAAATGGACGAAATATTTTCAAAACTCAATAAAGCTAAAAAAAAAAATAATTTGAAAAGTTCAAAAAAATTAAAACTTACGAAAAATGTTATATGGTAAAATCCTTAAAAAGGTTTTATGTAACAGCGTTAACGTGGTTACTAACAACGCTCCCTCTAACAGCACTAAATTTAACAGCGCTTTCTCTAACAGCGCTACCTTTAACAGCATTGCTTACTACAGAGTTGCTATTTACAGTGTAACATTTAACAGCATTACATTTTTCCCAATTCACTATACTATAGATTTTCTATCATTGTCGCCAGTAATGATTTCAAAGTTTTTACTGAAGCTTAGAGTTTTTTTAGTTTTTTTTTTTTGACTTCTTAAAATTATTTCATCATTAGAAAACTTTTCTTAAAATAAGGAAAATTTCCATTCACTAAACCTTTTAATATTCGGTTATTTAGAAATTCATATGTACGCAACATCACTACGTTATTGTCATAAATCTGAATGCAATTTTTGCATTTGATGCTGCCTGGTGCTTGCAACACTTGTGTCAAAAACGTTTCTGGTTAACAAAAAAAACCATTAACAAAGCTGAAACATTTAAGTTAAAGAATAGGAGAAAAGGTTAAGTGCTACAATATAGTCAGTGCAATGAATTTTGTGAAACCAACAGTATCCGATGTGCAAAATAATAAATTGACTTACTACACGTTCAAGGACTTTATTGTGCATACAAAAATAAAATTTCTTAAACATGTGGCAACTACCTGCACATACTGTTTACTTCTATATTTTTCGCTACTTTATGTTTACTTTCGTAAGGAACTTAACAAGAACTTCATTACCCTTGAGCATAAGTTTCCTTTTTATGCTCATCTTAGTTAGACAAATTAAAGTTTTTCTGAGTCCTTGCAAGAGATGGTCCAAAGTAAAAGGAGAAATTGCAAAAATTCCATAAATTCAATGTGACTTTTTAGCTAAAATTTACAAAAAAAATTTGATATCATTTTTATAAGAAATTTTTTTTGATTTTATTGCAACTAATTTTCTCTGCACTTATATGCAAATACTAGCAGCTTTTTATATGTAGTATCAACTGATTTATATTATTTTCCACAGGCTATGCTACATTTAATAAGGTTGCTTTTGCTCTACTGCTTCTCAGTATGTTGTGCCAAATTACGCTTAGATTTTTTTATTTTAATTTAATACTTTCGTTATCCAATAAACTTAAAATAAACACACAACTTGCATTAAATTTTCCCGTTTTATTCCTTTGTTTTTTCCTAAAATTATAACTTCTTACTGTCTGTTGATTTATTGTAGCTGCTTGGGAACTACATTAAAAATAATGTTTATTTTTTTAATGCTGTAAGCAGCATACAAGTACCGTACAACATAAATATACGCAATTGTATATGCAATGTAGCAGTAAGACCCAAAAACTTAAAAGATATATATCGTCGTAAAGCAAAAGTTGAGTAGCTTCCATTAGCCTAAGCAAACTTCGGTACAAAAAGGTTCACCGCATTTAAATGCGGTCAATAAATAATTCAATAAACAATTTTGTACAACTAACGAACATGGAAAAAACAACAGATATAAAAGTTAAATAAAAAATCTTTTAAAAAAAAAATACCATTTGACTTGAGTGAGTGCCAGTTCTTGTGCTTGTTCAGCATCCCAATGGGAAATACTTGAAACTTATAGTCCAAGCGCATGTGTACTTTTTGGAGTGATATATAATAAAAAAAAGCTAAAAGTTTTTTTAAATTGTACTTTTACCTCAACTGATTATTATTTCAAAGGCATGACAACTAGTTAGTGCAATAGCGGTGGGGTGAAAAAACTTATTTTTAAGCGCAATGAAATGTAAATGGGAAAACTCTTTCGAGTTAGCTTAAAACCTCCAATAGTGTGCATAAGTTCTCAAACTATGTACAAAGCGAAAAGGTTAAAAAATTTAATTATTTTTACACTTCAGATTGATTAGACGAAATATCTCAGATCAATTCATTACGTTTATTTTATTAAATTTTTTTTTTTTTTTGCTTTAGTAAAATTTCAATATTACATATTTACAAATTCATGCGTTAACATTACACAAACAAATACGTTAAAAAGAAATCTTAATTTTCCAAATCCAATCCTATCATAAGTCACACAATGCGGTATGCAACTCGCATTTAAATGTTTAGTGTTGCGTATGAGCATAAAAAATTGTAAAGCTCCTGCTTTATGTGTCTTATTCAGGCAGTTAAGCAAATTTTGTGTGCAACAAATTGTATAAGGTGGGTTATAAATTATGATGTATGATTGCTTCTTAAGAACTAAGCTGAGAATATGTAGTTTTTCTTTCTTGAAAGATGTATGCACAACAGCTAAATACTTTAGGGTCTGTTAACTTATCTCTTTTCTTAATACCACTTTAAACGGAGATTTCAGAAACTGAGATTATATCTTGAATTAACTTAGTAAATTATCTTCGAATTTATTGAGTTTTAAGAAATCTCAGTTTAACAAAAAATGCAACACATAAAGTCAACTTTGAATTGTTCATATATTTAGACATCAGAAGCAGAAGATAATAGCATATTTGGCAGAAAACAAAAATATTTCAGAACAGAAAGATGCAGACATGAAAGAAAAGCCCAGCGGATTGCAAAATACTGCCTAATGCATAAAATTTCGATTTCATAAGCAGCTTACCTCGAGCTGATATATCGTGGACACTAAAATTTGCATAAATGCTAACAAATGCAAGAGAATTAGCGCTATTTAGCTCCCCTCTGACTGTGTGCTTTGGTATGCGAAAGCATAGGAAGAACTTTTTTTCAGTTCACTTTGGCCAATTATTGAATCGCGGAATATATGAAGTTCTCTTTCTTTCGCGATTCTGTATTATTTCAAATTCATAAAAATTTCCACAAAAGTCCATTTGAGAGAAAATTTTTTTTTTTTAAATATTTAAGTAAAAAAAACGTCAAAAGTAGTCGAATTAACTACGTTAATCTGAGTTTCTCGTATTAACTTTAATCGATGATTTGCACGTTAATAGTCGATTACACGACATAAGTTATCGATGTTTGTGACTAATCGGCGATTAAGACAAAATCGCAATTTAATCTATAACTTATTTGAGATAAGCTAACAGGCTTAAGACATATTAAAATTTAATAAATTGCAATCAACGCTTGAA
Organism: Tricholauxania praeusta; assembly: GCA_949775025.1. Lineage (NCBI taxonomy): Eukaryota > Metazoa > Arthropoda > Insecta > Diptera > Lauxaniidae > Tricholauxania > Tricholauxania praeusta. Next base: position 160,614,796 of record OX459029.1, read on the forward strand.
TTCACTTCCGTGCATTTCTGTACAGCGTATGATAGTGTCTACCGTGACAACATATATTACTCTAAATTGGATTTCAATTGAAGATTTTGAATGTAAGGTCCTTCACAACGGTTCTAAGTTTGTTTGAAAGTCTTACAACTAAGTAGGATGACATGAAGAAAAGAGGCATACAACAAAATTTTCATGAACATCTTGAGCAACTCGTTGACGCCAACGATATGTGTCTGCTTTCTGTTGAGCTTTTGACAGTGCAAGGAAATATCAGAGCAAAAATTAGGCTTAGAAATAATAATGCAAAATAACTTGAACTCAAGCAACGTCTATATTCTGAACGCAATGTATTTAACAGGAAAATCTTCCAAGCACAGAGATTGTGTGAAAAATTTTAAAGGAATAAAATATTGCGGAAAAATATGAAAAAAGCTATAAACAGCAACCTAGAATTTTATGAGATAGAGATGATATACTGAGATACTGTGCATTAATGGGAGCTCATGAATATATTGATCATGTAGCAGTCACTGATGTTTAAGAAAAATTTTCAATGTTTGTGAAGATTTTTCTTGACGCATTGAAACAGCAAAGTTCTAAGCATGTCAGGCTTCTAATTTCTTAGCTAAGCTCATTTTTATACAATTTTTTAATTTCAATTGCTTAAAAAAATAACAATATTGGTATTTTTTTTGATTTTCATAATTGTGGTAAGGTAAATACTTTACAATGAAATTCTCACCATAGCGAACGTAAGCCAAACCACACGAACCGAACATTATGCTAACGGGTATACTTGCGAAAACACCCTAGCCACAAACATTTTGCAGCCAAAGAATGAGAAAATGTTGCTTAGCTTAGCGAAATGATTATCTCTTTCTCGTCATGTAAAATATTGTTGTTTTGTAATTTATTTTTTAATTCTTTTTTTTTTTACATTTCAGATTGTGGCTTGCGAGCAGTTATAAAAAATAAAGGTCAGTTTTTGAAATTTTTTTATATTTTAGAAATAAATCTCACATCATTTTTTTAACATTAAGAAAACAATGCAGTAAAAAAAAAAAGTTGAAATCTCATAAAAAAATCGATATATTAGAAAAGTCAAAAAAAAATTTTAATATGTCGGCAAATATTGGAATAAGTACAGTATATCAAGTAATTGTTTGCAAAATAAACTATGAAATACAATTTTCACTTTCATATTGAATAAAAATAAGAAATGTATATATATTTTTTGTAAATTTTTTTTTTCTCAATTCTCTTACTCATTCCTCATTAGAAAATAGCAAAAAAATTATTTGATATAATCAAAAACAAAAGTTTATGGAACAAAAATAAAAACACTAGCCATTTCATGGTGTCAAATAATTATTTGCAAAATGCAAGGAACACATGAAGAAACTAATTAACTTATAAGAAAAACTTCAAAACTTGATGTGTTCACCACGAATATCTATAACGGCTTGTATCGTTCTTGGAAAAGATGCCATAAGTTTTTGGAAATCATGTTCTTCCGGTATATTTTTGTCCATTCCTCCTCAGTAACTCTTATTCGAACGTTTTTATTTGGTGGAGCCCGTTTTGCAACTTTTTCAGTTTACCTAATAATTTTCAATGAAGTTCGTATCGGTCTCTTGGGTCTATCAGCTTACTGCAATAATACTGGACCCAGATCTTGCATTAGACCGATTTGGGCTTAAAATTATTGACTTGATACAATTTACATCTTAACTTTTCGGACATTTAAGTGTCAGTGAAGCCGAAATTCTGAGCACTTTTTTTCAATTTGTTTCAAAGAGTGTTCAAGTAAAACTCCTTCGGATATTGGCAGAAACTTTCAGTTCACCAACGCCTTCCCATGATACTCGTATGTATCCCCATACCAATTAGGACAACTTTCCACATATCACAGTGGGTATTATACTCTTCTAGTGGAACACTCGAATTTTCCAACATTTTCCATACTTTTCAACATATGACGCAATTCATGTCAAATGTTCTAAGCCAAAATTCGAATCTAATCGAAAGACCTTAAACTTAATCACAGTGTTTCCTTTCCTTTTCCGAAAATTTAAAATTTGACATTGATTTCTCACACCAAAAAAGCTTCAACACAAAAATAGCCATGAAAACATTTTTTCTGTAAGTGTATCGTTTTCTATGAGCCGAATAGAACTTTGAGTTACGCAATAAATTAAAATAATTAATGTTTCCCTAAAAAAAAAAGGAGTCAAAAAGAGTTTTTTTTTAGAGTTAACATAAAAGCAACACCATCTACTTATAACAAGTTACTTTTACCAAAACAATATGTTGGATTTCTTTCCTTTCTTCTAATTTTAGCCCATTCCTCTCTACAATACCAAAATTCTTGACTCGCCACTGTTGTTTCTTACACATAAACTTTTTTATGAAAGTTTTATTAGCCACAAGAAAGCGCTAAATACGCTGCGGTAGTAAAACCATAATTTAAGCCAAACAGAAATAATAACACAGAGATCAACAACAATTGCAATAAAAACAAACACTAATAAATATATATTAAAAAAAAAACAAAAACAAAATAAGTAATAAATTAAAAAATGGAGGCAAAAACAAACCAAGCAAATATCCTTTGCAGCAGCAGCATTAAACAGAGGAGTATTGAGAGAAAATAATGAAGAGTAACGATAAAGTGGCATTAAAAAAAAAATTAAAAAAGAAAATATTTCCACATAATTTTTATCTGCTGGCGGCGTCTTTCATTCTTTCTTTTGTTTTTTTTTTTTAATTTATTTTTATTTTATTTGTTGACGCTGCCATTTGATCTTTTGTGGTTGATACCACGTACTTAACTTCCTTGGCATTTAAGTAACGCTTAAATGTTGCACAACACAACAAGAATAAATAAATAAACCGCTGTGGTAAAAAAAAAAGTGCGTGGGACTTAAAATTTGATGTTTTATAATTTTATGTTTTTTTTTTTAATTTACTTTAGTTCATATGAAATAAAAATTAGCATTTTTCGGTTCTACACAGCTCGAGGAGGTTTTAATTCATAGTTATTTTATTTTACTGCTAACTTAATTTTATCAGCTGTTGCATTAAAATGACTTGATATTTCATCAAAATGAGTGGCATCTGTTGAATACACTATACCAAATAGTTATTGCAGCTGTGCTGCACTGATTTTATTTGAAGTTTTCCATTTTTTTCTTTACACTTTAAAATAATCAGCATTTGCTGCGCTGCAATGGCAATTCAATGGGTAACATTGCCAAGAAAAAAAAATATCAAAAACTAAGAGATAAACGTAGAATTTTAAGTGATATTTAAATGCAGATTTGCATATACTTCATTCACATACACATAAGCAAAGTAAACGATAGTAAAAATGTTGCACACAGATATTGCGCTGCACTTAAGATACCTGTTAGTTAGGATTTGACGTAGTTTTCGATATTATGAGTGAATGAAATGTTTTCAATGAAACACTTGATATTTTCAAAGTTTTGAAGAAATTTCATTGTAGCAAAATTTTTGATAGCATTTTGTGATCTTTTTGTCTTAACTACTGACGATTTTTGGCTATAATTTGGCCAAGGATTTCTTTGTGATTGCTTGACTTATATGTTTCTTTAAAACAATAAAATAAATAAATAAGCAATAAAATAATGAAACTGAAATAAATTTTATTGCATGTTTTTGCTTATTTTCAGTAAAACACATATTATTCTTAATTCTATACCTTAACTTTTTCCTTCAAAAATTTAATCGCTTCTAATAGATTTATGAAAGAAAACTCAAAATTTCATGAAACAATTTTTTTTTTAAATTTTTTTCAAACTTTCTCTGACGACACTAACTACGTTGCTACTCGACGCAAGCCAAAGAAAAATATTTTTGAAAACGTCTTTGTTTCGAAAACACACTGTGTCCTCCTGCGCTCAGAGTACATCTGTCAATGTCGAGCAGAGCAAATCCATAACACTTGGTGTCCAGGTGGCAACTACATCAATGCAACTTGTCATCGATTACTTAGAATCGATTGCAAAACATTGAAAGTTTACACCACTGGATACCTTTGGTTTGCAATTTGTAAACAAACCAAAAAAAAGGCGACATTGATCACCATCGCCTTTTCCAAATAAATAACTGCGCGAGTGATTTTATTGTTCATAATTGTAAAGTCAGCACCTGGATGACACCGCGCTCTTTAATCGTCGAAGTAAAATCATTTGTAAAATTTAAAATAAATTCAATAAAATAAAGTTTTATAAAGTTTTAAATCAGTGCTTTCGTTTATTTAATTTCCATTTTGCATAAACATTTTGGTCCATACGACCCGGAGGTGTCATCCAGTGTGTTTTATAAAAGTGCGGGTGCATTATAAATTGTACACCACAGCGGGCGCAGCAAACAACCACCACTTCATCATCATCATTAGCAGCATTATCAGCAGCATCAACTTCATCATCATCATTAGCAGCATCATCAGCAGCATCATCTACAGCATCATCAACATTATCATCATCACCAGCACCAAAAAACCCACCACCTCAACAAAAAAACAAAAAAGAGACTATTAGCGCAACCCAAAAGCACTGAAAGCAAAATTATTCTTTTTCATCGCGGGAGCATCATATACCCATTTAAAGGTCAGTTCGTTGTCCATTCATTCCTGTATAATTATTTGCAAATTAACCCATTTACATAAAGAACATATATTTTGCATTTCCAATTTGCATTTGCATATTACGTACGTACATACATACATACATACATACATATCAATGCAAATATTTAATTTTGCCAAAAGTGATGTGCAAAAAATTTTGTGCAATTAGTGTTGTGCAATAATTTTAAGCAATTACTTTTGAGTAAATTTTTTAATTGGTTACTTTTGCTAAGTTTTTCAATTCTGGTAATTTCGTGAGTGATATTTTAACTTTTCCTTAAAATATTACGTTATAATTGTGAAAATCAAAGAAAATAATGAAAAGTTGTGAATTATTACAGTAATTCACGATTTTCCAAAGCTTGGCAAAGGTATTCAAGAAACAATTGGAATCTGATTTTAAGTTTTTAACCCATTTTATCGCGCCGTTTTCTTAACCCGTTGTTGTATGAATCCTTGCTTTTCAAGGATTTTTAAGTATTTTCGCGACCGGTTTCGTTTTTATTTTTTCCATGAAACTTTGAAAACCTACACCCATATTTACTAGCAAATTATTGTGAGCCTAAGGGACAAATTGGATTTGTAATAAAGTGAAAAGTGCGCGAAAGTGTTAAACCAAAAAATAAATATCGAAAATTTGAGAAAAAAAGAAAAAAGTAGAAGAAATAATTAAAGTGCTCGTTATGTAATAATACGGTACAAATCTTAGTACAGTTTCGGTTCGTGCCTTTGGACCAGACCAACAAAAACCGTTTTTGCGCCAATTTGGAACCTGCCGCCATTTTCTGGAATTCGGAGTTCGTCCATTTTTCAAATTTTTTGAATAACGGAATCAAATTGTTTTTCGTTTTTTTGGCGCCTGTTGCAGATTTCATCCAGTTTTTTCACCGAGAGCTGTGGATTCAACCTTCGGGAAGGTCGAGAAATTTTGAAAATTTGCAGTTATAATTAATTTTTTTTTCCTTTGCAGCTTAATTTTTTTTGTATTAACTTGTAATTATTACTGTAAATTTTGAACTGAAAGCAATTTAAATGCAAACTCATTTGCTTATTTAATATTTTATGGCTTTTATTTAATTTCATCACCCAAGCATATTTCAACAACCATTTTTTTATTTTATTTCATTTAACATTTTCGCCATTAACCCATCAACACCCAGTTATTCTGATAAACGGTCAAGCTATAAATATTTAAATCGTAAACTATTTAATATTTGCGATAAAATAATCAAGAGCAAATCCTAATAAAGTGAATTAATTGACTTTTATTTGCATGTACTATTCGGTTTTTGCCCAGTAAATAAAATTTTGCAGATCGCGTTTTCCTAACTCAAATATTTAAAATAATTCGAATTATGAATTAATTGACGGTATCAAATCAATACTCATCATATGCTTATATATTTTAAAAATTATAAATTTTGGTGGATACATTTTTTCGTCAATTTAGCTTATTTTTAACAAATAAATTTTCTGAGGAACCAATATATTAACGGTGTTAAATCAGAACCCGTTAAATTCTAAAACATTTTAATCAGTAAAAATTTCGTGATCAAGCTTTCGTGTTAAAATACAACCGTTGTAAAATTCGAATTCCGGTTAATTTGCAGTTATAGCTTTTTACGAGTTTGATTCCAAAAACTTTTTTTTTTTACAAAATGTCTGCCCTAGATAATTTTATTCGTATTGCTGATCAGCTCGTAGAATACGAAGCTTATTTTAACGAACTTCCAAATTCCGAACATACTGTAACCAACTTAGAAATAGAAAAGGTTGAGTTTCAGGATATCTGGATAAAATTAAAGGCTTCGTATGAAAAGTGCCTTGAAAGTTGTTCGGCACTTAAACTCTCAAAGAAAGGCAAAGCAACTGAAAAGGATACTGATAATGCACAGGAACCCATTGATGCCTCAGTCATTAAATCAAAATATCGCGATTCTCATCGAACGTTTGTACGTTGTCTATCTAAAATAACGGAAAATATTACTCGAATTAATCAAGAAAACGCTCCAAAAAATTTACGCGTAGGCTCAAATAATGAATCGCGCCATACCTCAAGTATCCATTTACCTCCATGCGATATTGATCCATTTGCGGGTGATTACTTATCTTGGCCCACATTTAGGGATCTATTTACAGCACTTTACATCAATAATTCGCGACTCAGTCAAGTGGAAATGCTATACCACTTATTACAAAAAACGCGCGGTGAAGCAAAAGATATTGTCCAAAAGGTACCCCTTACGAATGAGGGATTTAGTTTAGCCTGGGAAAATTTAAAAACTCAATATGAGAATCCGCGTATTCTCATCAACAATCAGTTGAAGGTTCTTTTTAATTTAAAACGCATTACCAACGAATCTGGTAATGCAATTAAGTCACTCCAACGTGAAATTAATAACTCGATTTCTGTCCTTCAGCTACACCAAATCGACATAACCAATTGGGATGCAATAATTGTATACCTATGCTCCACTAGACTTTCTGAAGTCACCTTATCTTTATGGGAACAATCCATAAGCAGCAAACCATGCATTCCTAAGTGGAAAGACATGGATCAATTTCTAACTGATAGATATCACACCTTAGAAACGGTGATGGATATTCGTGCTCCAGTATCTGAATCGAAATCTCAATCGGCTTCAAAGCCAACGCAATCACAATCATCATTCAAACCCAAACCAGTCAAATCATTTCACACCAAATTTAATGGTAATTCACCTTGTAAGCTATGCAAGGGGCCTCATCCTCTACGACTGTGCCCTCGATTTTTACAATTGAGTATAAGCGACAGAATTTCAACAATCAAGAGATTGAACTGTTGTCTCAATTGTTTGGCAGTTGTGCATCAAGTCAAGGACTGTCAAAGTTCTCACAACTGCTTTGTGTGTAAAAAGCGACACAATACCTTACTGCATATAGAAACCAATGCAATCCCATCTAATTTCCAAAATCGATCACAAACTTTAAATAATCGCAGTCGTCAATCTAATGCTCGCTGGAGCAATCCACCTGTAGAATCAAATAGGCCTATATCAACAAATCCCGCACATGGCTCTGTAGCTCAAAATCAATTACAGTCCACTTTACCATCAACATCAGGAAGTTCATCTTTGGCTCCTCCTGCTGCATCCAATTTGCAGAGCTTTTTTACATCCACTCCTAAAAATGTACTTTTAGGTACGGCCATAATACAAGTGATTCATCTTCAGGTAACTTATAGTGTTCGAGCGCTGATCGATCCTGCTTCTGAAGGGACATTTATGTCAGAACGACTTCGTAACCGTCTAAAATTACCCTTCAAAAATATCGATGCCCAAGTTTCAGGACTTAATGGTTCTGTTAGCGCACGCACAAGTAAAATGTGCAATCTTATAATTGGTTCTTCTTTGGATTCATCTATCCAATTGTCTATAAACGCACTAATTTTACCTAACCTTACAGGCAATCTCCCATCTTGTAATCTGAATTATAATATCATTAGTGAACTGCCAAATATAGACCTTGCAGACCCGAACTTTTATCAGAGTTCACAGGTTGATCTATTGATAGGAGGTGATCTTTATCCCACGATTTTGCGCAATGGAATTCTTAGGAACATATTAGGATCTTTAATTGCTCAGGAAACCATCTTCGGATGGATACTGACTGGCCCTATATCAAATTCGCACAGCCCATCAAACATAGTATCATTTTATACTGAAGTAGCTCTTGATCAGCAAATAGCTAAATTTTGGGAAATGGAAGAAATACCCAAAACTAAACCATTGTCCATATCTGACCAACGTTGTGAAGAATTATTCACGACTACGACTTATCGTGACCCAGAAGGTCGCTATGTAGTTAATCTACCGTTTAAAGCAGAATTTCCCAATAAATTACAGTTGGGTCCCTCTAGGCATATTGCATTGGCTCAGTTTCAACGAAATGAGCGAAATCTTTGTAGAAATCCCGATTTTAAGTTGCAATATGATAAAGTCATAAAACAATATTTAGAGTTAAACCATATGAGTGAAGTTGAGTCTGAATTCAAATCGACTACTAATTTTTATCTTCCTCACCATGCAGTCGTAAAACCGGACAGTAAAACTACCAAATTAAGGGTAGTGTTCAACGCTTCGTGTCCATCAGCTAATGGTCTCAGTCTTAATGACATTTTAAACACTGGCCCGGTGCTGCAAACAAATCTCACTACACTGATTTTAAAGTGGAGATTTTTTAAATACGTATTCAATGCAGACATTGAAAAAATGTATCGACAGATACTAGTCAACCCTACGCATACGCCTTATCAAAGGATCGTATTTAGAGATCCACCTGATAGTGAAGTTCGTGACTTCGAGCTAAAAACTGTCACCTTCGGCGTGAACTGTGCGCCTTATCTTGCAATTAGGACGCTTTTGCAACTATCTGCAGATGTTAAAGATTCACACCCTTTGGCTTCGACCATTTTGCGTCACTACATGTATGTAGATGATGTTTTAGCAGGAGCACATGACTTAACGTCAGCTCAAGAGGCTAGAAAACAAATTATAGAAGCACTTGGCTCCGCAGGATTTTCTCTTAGAAAATGGACGTCCAATTTTAAAGAGATTCTGGACAATTTACCCTTAGAGCATCTTCTAGATGTTGAATTTCTGGAAATCAATGATAAAAGCACTGCAAGAATGTTAGGAGTTTCTTGGAACGCAAAAGCTGATTCCTTCTGCTTCACTACGCAACTTCTGGAAGTCAAAACCTCATATACAAAAAGAGAAGTTTTGTCTCTAATTGCGAAACTTTTCGACCCTGCAGGCTGGCTGGCTCCAGTTGTTGTAGTTGCAAAAATTATAATGCAACAGGTCTGGTTAGACAACACTGATTGGGATGAGCAACTTAAGCCATTAACTCTTCATAATTGGCACAAGTTTGTGTCAAATTATAATTATATCAATTTGATTAAAGTCCCTAGATGGATAAAATTTGAACTTAATTCAAAAATCGAATTTCATGCGTTTTGTGACGCATCAGAAAAGGCTTATGCGGCTACTATATATGTTCGCATTGAAAATATAAATAAAATGATCTCATCTCATTTACTTGTGGCCAAATCAAAAGTTGCGCCAGTAAAAAGCGTATCTTTACCCCGATTAGAATTGTGTGGAGCTGAACTTTTATCGAATCTTTTCGATTCAATAATTTCTCAGATGGAAGTAGAATCATATACGAAGTTCTTCTGGACAGATTCTACGATTGTATTGGCATGGTTAAACAAACCACCATGTACTTGGTCCACTTTTGTTGCCAACAGGGTTTCAAAAATAATTCATAAAGTTGGCTGCGATAATTGGGCACATATAGATACTCATGAAAATCCTGCCGATCTAGCAACCCGGGGGCTATCCCCTTCAGAATTAAAATCAAACAGGCTTTGGTGGCATGGCCCTTCTTGGCTTTCCAATGAAAAATCTTCTTGGCCTGTGAGCTTACCCAAAGAAAACTTAGAAACATTGGTAGAAATAAAATCTGTCAAGGCTAACTTTGCTAGCTCGTCTTATAATGACCACATCTTAGAAAGGTTTTCATCATTACCTAAAGCTTACCGAGTAGTTTCTTACATTTTTAGGTTTTTCAAGCACACTCATCCGAAATCGCGTTCTTTGCGGACCGATTGTAAATCCCTAGCTATCTCGTCAGACGAGATAAAATCTACAAAAATATGCTTAATAAGGTTAACGCAAATTTTATACTTTCCAGCAGAATATAAGGCCTTATTAGAAAAAAGACCCATTGAGCAAAAAAGTACAATCTTAACTCTAAATCCATTTATTGATAAAGATCAAGTTATGAGAGTCAATGGCCGTCTGTCTGCTTCACATGCACTCACTTATAATGAACGACATCCAATACTCTTGTCATATGGTTGCAGGTTTGCTAGGCTTTTAGTAGAATTTACCCATATTTTATCAATCCACGGGGGAAATCAATTAGTTCTCCGACTTCTTAGGCAAGAGTTTTGGATAATTAAGGTTAAAAACCTTATTAAGACTTGCATTCATAACTGCAAGGTTTGCGTTATCCATCGCAAGAAGTATCAAACTCAATTAATGGCTGCTCTGCCGCCAGAAAGGACCTCACTATCCCGACCATTTACAATCACGGGTATGGATTTCGCTGGTCCTTTCGATATAAAAAACTACACTGGTAGAGCCTGCCTTATAACAAAAGGTTACGTTTGTATTTTTATTTGCTTTGCTACCAAAGCAATTCATTTAGAACCTACCAGTGACTTATCGAGCTCTGCCTTTTTGGCAGCATTCGATAGGTTTGTATCGCGTCGTGGTTGCCCATCTAAATTATACTCCGATAATGGAACCAACTTTGTAGGAGCAGAAAAGTTACTTTTAAAAGACTTTAAAGCGTTTTTAGCTCAATCACATGATGATGTTATCGCTAAGTATGGTTTTCAGCGTCTATCTTGGCATTTTATGCCAGCAGGTGCACCCCATATGGGAGGTCTCTGGGAGGCTGGAGTGAAAAGCTTCAAAGCTCATTTTAAAAAAGTTACAGGCGACATGAGATTCACATTCGAAGAATTCGCTACACTCCTTTCTCGGATTGAGGCATGTTTGAACTCAAGACCTTTGACTTCATTGTCAGAAAATCCTTCTGACCTAGCTCCTCTAACTCCTGGGCACTTCTTGGTGGGCGGTACACTGCTATCACCTGCGGAACCGGAACTCCCAAATACAAAAATTTCGTACCTGAATCGATGGCAAAAATTAAAGGCCTTGTACCAAATATTTTGTGCTCGATGGAAAGACGAGTACCTATTAGAACTTCAAAAAAGATATAAATGGAAAAATCCACAGGAGAATCTTAAAGAAAACTCGATGGTAGTAATTCGCAGCGAAAATCTTTGCCCCACTGAATGGCGTTTAGGTCGTATTGTGAAATTATATTTCGGAGCCGATAGTCGTGTTCGCGTCGCGGATCTAAAAACTCAGAAGGGTGTAATAACTCGCCCAATCTCAAAATTGATTGTGCTTCCCACTGCACAGTAGGCGTGAACTCACCTATCATAAGATTTTAGCTCATGTTAGTAATCTGACGTGATTACTAATCTCATTTTCGGGTCTTCTTTAAATAAGCTAGGCTCAATTTAACTAACACACAAATATACATACGTTTTCTATTTTTATTTTATTTTCCATCTAAGTAATACTGATCTTTGCAACCCGCAAAACAATGACCCTTTTTTCGTCGTAATGAGCTTGCCCGGAGCTCCGCGTATTTTTCCGCAGTTTTTGTGTAATAGAGCAAAGTTCCCATACCCTCATCAGAGCCCAACCAGCGTGGTGGGTGAATAGTTCTGACTAAGGTCAGAACGTGCGAAAATGTGGTCTATCCACAAATCTGAGAAATGGGAGTCTCCTCTACACAAGCGGTACGTGCCTTGCGAGGTGCCCATCCGAGCCTAACCAACCGGGCTGGTAGGTAAAAAGTTCTCAGTTGCCGGCTGGAACGTGAAAGCCTATGGCTATAACTCGCTCACAAAGCAAAATGTCTTTTGTGTCATCAGCAAATTGATACGTGTCTGTGCTGTCCTCACTTCATTCTCACCATCATACATACACATATCATAACTACTTTCTATTTCATTTCATACATATAGCCATCATGCTAGCAAATCACCGCTCGATAGTTCGGTTTGGGTGCTATCTTTGCCGTAATTGGCATGGATTGCGCAGTTGTCCTCGCTTCCTGGCTCTTAATGTTGAGGAGCGATGGGACCTGATTTTGCAAGGGAAGGTGTGTACTAATTGCTTAGCCATATCACACACTAAGCGAACGTGTCACAGTGAAGCGAGATGCCGATACTGTGGTCAAGATCATCACACTTTATTGCACGCAGGTCGAATGCTAACCATACAGTCACGAGACGAACAACTATATCAGTCAGCTGAGAGAGTTTTCACTGTCACTGAAACAGTACTCAAACCCACTGCCATTGTTGAAATAAAGGACGGAAATAACATTTACACAGTGCGAGCTTTGCTGAATCCTTGTGCGAATAGCTGGATACATGAAAGTGTGGTGAGAAAATATCGCCTTCCCACGACGAGATTGCTCGGCGACTACGCCAGTTCATTTACTGTGCTCTCTAAAACCGATCCTCTGGTACGGATACGATTAGTTGCACGCATCGACACAGATGACCATCCGAGCACTCCATCAATATCAGCAGATCCGAAGGTAGCAGATTCCTTCACAAATATGATTTTAGCTGATCCTCGCTTCTACCAAAGTGCACCCATAGCCCTGGTTCTCGGATCCGAGATATACCCGTGGCTTATGCATCAAGGGATAATCCAAACACCAGGACATCCATTTGCCCAGAGCTCTGTGTTTGGCTGGGTTTTATCCGGACCATGCCGATTACGTTAATTTTTTTTTTATATTTATATTAACCAACTCATTTTTTTTAGTATGAAAATCCTATTTTAATCTTTAGCTGTAACTTATTAAGCACATATAAATCAACATCTGAAGTTATGTTACTCAAATTGATAATTTTCTAAATTTTGAACACTTTTATGTACCTAAATTATAATAAAGTTTTTGCATTGAATCATGCTTCTTTTCATCTGACCTAGGCAAACTTCATTCTTGAACAAAGTTTCTGATTCTGTTATTTTCTTTTCATGTGCCGAGGAAACTATGGAACAATGTTGCAGACAATCCTGAAATTGAGTTGCAGACAGTTCTGGAATCAAGTTGCAGCCAATACTGAATTTAAGTAGCAGAGATCCTGGAATTTAGTTGCAGATAATCCTGCAAGGTGGGCGGCAATGTCCAGGTGGCAACTACATCAATGCAACTTGTCATCGATTACTTAGAATCGATTGCAAAACATTGAAAGTTTACACCACTGGATACCTTTGGTTTGCAATTTGTAAACAAACCAAAAAAAAGGCGACATTGATCACCATCGCCTTTTCCAAATAAATAACTGCGCGAGTGATTTTATTGTTCATAATTGTAAAGTCAGCACCTGGATGACACCGCGCTCTTTAATCGTCGAAGTAAAATCATTTGTAAAATTTAAAATAAATTCAATAAAATAAAGTTTTATAAAGTTTTAAATCAGTGCTTTCGTTTATTTAATTTCCATTTTGCATAAACACTTGGAATCGACTTCTTTTGATTTCACGGCTAAAGAAATTATTTATTTTGTCGATTACATTAAAGGTATTTTAAGGTAATAGAAAACGAACTCAATAGCTCATTTTGACGAAAAGAAAAAATAAATAAAAAAAAAAGAACTCAGGCATTCCTTATTGTAATTTTTTGGATAGAATAGAAAATGGCACATTTACTTCTGTCATGAAATAGAAAAAATCGATTTAAAATTTGTGTTTGTGGAGTAAAAAATAACATAACTTTCTTTCTATAGCATTCTTTCCAATGAAGTTAAAAAATATAATACTGAATTATAACTCCTTGGAATGAAATTTATAATTTTTCAAATTCTAATTAATTGGGATTGACTTAAAAAAGTATTCATTCCAACACAGCTCTGTTGTGGGAAGATCCTTTTCTATGTATAAAAAAAACCTTTTTAAGGCAATAATACGTTTTGTATATGATTCAAAAACGGAATATATATCAGTTCGTATAAATAAAAAATATATGATGCAGATTTGAATAAACCACTTTATTGCCATTTTCTTTTAATTTCAAAAACTGATATTTAATCAAAAATATTATATTTTAGTGGTACTTATTGCATATTAAGCTTCATAGCAAGCAATCTTAAACGCATATTATGTGCATATATCTATGATTTTTTAGTGCTTTTAATTTGCGTCATAGCTTTGCTTTTAATCACATCAATCATTTGAGACTTACTGAATTTAACAGGGAACATATGTATATCAGCAAATATCAGCCAATTAGTGAACATTCGATTAGTCAAATTGTGTAAGTTAAAAAGAATTTTAGAGCTAAAATGTTAATACTCGCACATAAAACTTTTATTAATTTTTGCATTCATATGAAAGTGCAATTTGTTAAAACTTTTCTGATTAATATGTGATGAGCTTAGAAGGTTTCATATGTATATGTACATATCGTTCTTTCCATATATAACTGCTACCTTTTTTGACCTCTTTTTCCGATATTTTTGATTTCTACATATATTTTAGCAAGTTTAATTATTGTAGATTTATTATGATCACTCATACGACCTGTTGTACGCAATTACTACACATGAACAAAACAAAGTTGTATGCAACTATGATGCGCGTCTTCAATAGAATTCCATATATTGAAAAGATATGTCAATGATTTCGATCTGAAATCAAATGTTTTTTTAAGGACTGATTGAAAAATATTTCTAAAAATCAAAAAATTAAACCAAGAAAATTGTATATCCAAGATATATTGGGAAATATAGTTATGCTTGGACAAATGTAAGTATTTAAAATTTTTAGTATTATTCTTTTTATAAAACTAAAGCATTTTGAAACAAAAATTTTCTAATACTTTTTATCCCATTCCCCATAGTTTTTGAGATATTTCGTTTCAAATAATGTCTAAAAATATCAAAGAAAACACACTGTTTGCAGTTATTAAAAAAATTACTCCATATTCTAGAAAATTTCTAAGTTTCGATGTATGAGTCATTTTATTTTCGTTCATCAAACTAAGCTCTGAATAATAAGTGTCCTTTAAAGTCTATCCCTGTCATTAAACAGCACTCTAACGTTTATATGGTCTTAGGTAGGACTTATATAATTTAAGGTGATTGTCTTTGTTAGAGTTCGGACATGTTTCATCTACATCAACATCTAATAAAAACCTGATCTTCGGTAAACTTTGATAATATCTGTTATTATAAAACTAAAGGCATTTAAAATTGAACTTTGTGAGAATGCATGCCCTGAAGCATTGGCTATGTGTAGTTTGAAGCACAGCATTTTCAGAACCTTCCGATAATAAAATAGGTTAGCTGCAAGGCTAAACAATTTTGATTTAAAAGCATCGATACTTTTGTATAAAGCATCATCGCGTTAAAAACATATTTAACATTACAAACTGCTTTGTTATAGTGCAGCTGTCCTTTTTTTCAGAGTTAGGGGTGGACAGCAAAAGCAAAAACCAGAATTGGCGCAAGAAAAACGATTTTTTTTTTTTTTTTTCATTTCAAATTGTGCGATTTTTTACTTTTCACTTGTATTGTACGCTGCTTTCCATTGCATTTGCTTTATTTTCTTGTTAATTTGCATAAAGTTTTCATTTATCGCTGAGCACCTCGTTGAGCACCTGCAGTTCACGTATGAGTGTGTGTGTGTGAGTGGCATGTAGCAGCCTTATATGTGTGTGTGTGTTTTTTTTATTTGCTACGATTTTCCTGTATTATAAGCATTTTTTATATCCAATGCAAATCCTTATAGCAAATGCACTAGCAGTGCAGTATAAAACACACACAAACAACTGCACAAATACACCCACAAAAGGGTGGACCTAGATGTATAGTCAGACAGACAGGTGTATGCAGTTTACTGCCTTCAAGCAACATATAATTTATGCGTAAATTGCATTATGCCAACCACAAGTGCATGCATACACAGATACACTCAAAAATTATACCCAATATATATTGACACTGAGAATAATTTTTTTTTTTTTTTAATTTGAAAAAAAATTTCTTGATTTTTAGGTCAGAAAATATGGAGAAAAGAGTTAATGACGTAGCAAAAGAAAAGCCCCACTTTATGAAACAAATTAAGCAATTTGCTCTCTAAAAATGGATGACAGCTTTTCTTCGAGGATTTTACTTTATTTCTTCATAATTTTGTGTGTACATTTTATTTTCAAGGAAGGCCAGAAATTATATTTATACTATGGGTATTCATCTAAGCGCGCAAAACCCTCGCAAACTGTGCATTTTTGCGCTCTCGTAAACGAACTGTCAAAAATCGTATGGAAAGCTTTTTAAGCAAATTAAAAAGTTTTGCGCGATAATTTGGTAGCGCAAGCTTGTGCTGCTAATTGTTCAGTTGTTGTCACTCTCTTTTCCCAAACGATTCTCTCAGCAAAAGCTTACATATTTTCTATTTGTCACACTCTTTTTCCATGTGATTCTCTCACAAAAAAGTGACATGCTCATCAACTGCCACAAATTGCATACAATATACAAAGGAGCGTTCGTGAAACACATCGCGCAAAATTGTCTTTTTGCACAAATGGTAAACTTGCGCATTTAGATGAATACCGCTATTATCTGCGCTTTGAATATATTAACCATTCATACACTGTAGTTTCGGAAACTTTTCAATTTTTTTTAATGTCATTCATTTAAAACCTTGTGAATTTTCTTATTTTGTTCAAACCAAAACTGGTTCGTTTTCAAATTTATTAAAAATAACAATTATAAAATTGTTATCATTTCAAATAAGAAATTTTTTTACCATGTCCTTATGCTACAACTACAACAACAAATATATTTATGCATGCACTGTATATCTTTTTTTTGTCGCTTATAACCAAGATCTATGAGAGGACGCCAACACAACGTTGCCAGTTTATTCGGATGCTGCTGCTGCTGCTGTTCACCGTTTCAATTGCATTTAATTCCACTTCATCTCTTATGCGCTCTCCTTACTTACGCTCTTATCACATGCTCTCTTGTGTGCACCCCATGAGTACACTTTTGCATATGATGTGCTGTGCTGTGCTGTACTGCTGTGACCCATGTCGCCTTTCTGCTACACTCTGGCTCTGAACTCAAGATGATAAAAGAGGCATTGGATAATCCTGACTAAATTGAATTTATTGCCATTGCCAATGCAGTGGCAGGCAACAGCAGCAGCAGCAGTTGACTTACCTGACCTGTTGTTGTTGGATTGGTTTATTCTTGTACTGCTGCTTTTTTGCTTTGCTGCTTTTTTGCTTTACTGGTTTTTTGCTACTTTTGCTTACATTTTTGCATTTCAATTAAATTAAGAAAAAGTCAACGATTTTACATACGATTTGCAAGTTATTGAATTTTTATTTACTGCCAGAAGTGCACACTCAATGCGTCATTTCATTAACTTTGATATTAAAAAAGATAAAATTGAAATATTATAGTTTGTAATAAATATTTTACACTGAAAAAAAAGACTTTTTAGTCTTAAAATTTAAGTTAATGATCAACTGAAAGGAACATCCTCATTATCATCTTGCATACATTAGACTATCTAACCAACACTTTCAGCTAAAAAACCACAATCAACATTAACAACAACACAGCACGCGCACAATACAATTAAACAAAAGGAACATGACAAATGATGACTACATTTGAATTGTTGTTATTATCCGCATGAAATAATGCGTAGCTTAAGTCGTCGTCGACATTATCATCGCCGTTGTAAGTCAAAGTCGTAATCAAAAACATTACGACGCATCGTAATGCAAAAAGCATTTAATGTCAGAGCATAAGAAAAGTCATCTTCAACATAAGAAAGCCATCAAACCAGTGGAGGCAGCAAAGAAGGAGTAATCGCCGCCTACGCTAATGCCAATGAATGGGATGTAATTAATGCCTCTTAATGAAGCATAATGAAAATATTTTATTCAGGTGGGCGTTAAGTATGCATGCCTCTATTTGTTGTTGTTGTTGTTGTTATTACCATAGAGTACGCGCTTTGGTATTCACTTTATGGTAATATCATAACATTCTCGCTTCAGCTTATGCCTACACTGCTAATGCTCATTTATTATTTATTTTTAATTGTAGTTGTTGTCCAGCTTATGTTTACTAAAATCTCAAAAGGATCAAGGTATCCTGGTTGCTAGCATTTATAAATTATGAAAAATTACAGCAGAAAAAGTCGTAAGCGCAAGCGATACGATTAAGAGAAAGAAAATGCGTGCAGTTAATTAAGCAGCTTGGTCGTATTGCTCGTGCCTTCAGTTTTTGTGTTGCTGTTGACTTCTTTTGAGTTGTCGCCTTTGAGGCTTTAACATGAGTAGCATAACGTAAGTACTGCGTAAGACTGCGTTATGTTTTCATAAAGAGAATTTTCGATGGAAACAACAAATTTTTTTTGCAAAAATATTTGAAAAATTTTAGGATTGAGAAAGCTACTTAAGCTATGAAAAGTTACTGGAGACTCAAAGTTCTTTAAGTGGGCGTGGCACTACTTTTTATGAAAATAAAATGCTGCGATAGCTGCATCGCTATTCCAATTTTGATGAAATTTGGTATGTAGATAGAATGATTCTTGAGTAAAGAACTTTTTTTTTTAGTGGAACGGTACCACGCTTTTTACAGGAAAAAGTTTTTCACTGCTTCACTAATGAACCGATTTTGATGAAATTCGGTACAGAAATAGATTCAGTGAATATTTAAAATATTTACTTCTAAGTGGATGATGTTACGATCGAATTTAGAAAACGAATTTCACATCTGCAAGCCATTCATTGTCACTTAATATGGTTTTTGATAAAATCTTTGAGAAAATCTGAAAAAGCACTAAAAAAAATGTGGAATGATGAATGCAAAAAATTCCACACTGATCCGTTGCATGACGAGTCAAAGTAAGTATTCATGCTTTGATATCAAATCCTTATATTTCGTCTGCACAACAGAAAAAACTTTTACTTTTTACAAACACGTTTTATAACATTCGTCTTCCAAATTTTTTATTTTGATTACTTTAATAGGATTTTCAAGCAATTCACAAAAATAATGATACCTCATTTGTCAAAATCGGTGCATCAGAAACGATGCCATAGCCTTTTAAACCCTCTAATAGTTGCAGCGCAAGTGCTGCAAAATTTGCGCCCAAAAGATGCAACTTTTTTTGAAAATTAACAAAATTTGTAGCATACATATGAGCGTATGCTGATTTCTGGTCAGCTGCTGTTAAATTATGTTTGTCTGCTGCTTGTTTGACTAATATTAATTTTTTGGCTGCCAAAATTAGACCAGAACTCAAAATCGCTTACCAGTGACAATTCAAAATACCAAGCCACCACGAACCAGCAGCAAATAAATTTTGTGTTTTGGATATCTTTAGTATGCAATATCTCGGCTATTACTGAATCGATTTTAACAAATGACACGTCATAGCTTTTGTAAAAAGCAGTACTTTTTTATACTTGATTTATGCTTTGATAACTTGACAATAGATGGCGCTGCAAGCAGATTGAATATTTTAGTGGCTATAGCTCGGCAGCTATTGGATTTTGGTAAATGTGTGGTCATAGTTTTTGTACGCTATAGCAGATTTTATGACGTCACTTGTGTTTTGATAGTTTGTCAATAGATGTCGGTGTAAGCAAATTCAATGAGCAAAAAGTCCACGTGTTCATTATTTTATACATATCGAGTCTTATATATTGAGTGTCATTGAATTTAGCAACAAAAAAAAATAAAATAAAATATAGCAAAGCCAATGAAGCCAAGAATTTTACAAATGTAGGAAATTTCATCACCCTATGCCTTTGGGGATGAGCGATATTGGATCTGTTACACTTTCTAAAGTAGCCTTAAGTGCTGAAAAAGTACAATTTTTTGTAATTTTTCGAGAATCGGATGTGTGGGCTTGTGAGATTAAATTTTTTTTAAATGAGTATAAGGAATAATTTATCTCAAAGTCTCAAAACTTTGTTTTCAAAATTAAAAGGGAAATAATTGATTAATTATATTATAGAAACATAAGACTTCCACTACTTCAACCAATAAATGTAAAAATCAGTACAGAATGCTAAAATCCATTTTATATATATATTAATTTGCCGCTTGAAAATTGGATTCCACAAACCCCCGCAATTTTAGTACGAAAAACAACAAAGAAAGGTGTTCTTTTACATTTAGAGGTAGTTCAAGAACAAATATAACAATTCAATATTCCAAGCAACTTCTTCTTTATCCCCGAATAAAAAGAAAGCATTCCCTTGCATTGACTTGAAAAATTTTTGGATTGTATTATACTTTGAATTGATTATGCAGCTAAATGTATTTTGCATTAAAAACACCACAGTGGCATAGAGCTAAACTTAAGAAATTTCCTTAAATCTATTTAAAACAAAATTATCGCAAACATTTCAGTTTGCAGAATTCATTATCATTGCACAAAACAAAATTAATTTATAAACTCAACTAAACTGAAATAAAATAAATGAAATTTATAACAAATTACAAAAAAAAATCTTCAAACTAAATGAGTTATTTTGTTAGAAAACAAAACAATTTGAAAATTCCACAAAAGAGTTTTTTCAAACGAAAAATTAAAAAGATTTATTTGCAAGGCAGTGTTGAGTAATGAAATAAAAAAGCAAAAAAAAAACGAAGAAAACTCATTTCACAAGAGTATGACTGGCAAAACAATTGAGTTGTTAAAGAAAATTTGAATTTATAATAAAAAAAAAGAAACAACAAATGGAACAACCAAGCAACAGCCGCAATACAAAACTACAAAAACACCAGCAGCAGCAACATCAGCATCAGCAGTAACAGACCAAGTATAATGGCATACCATCAGTAACAACAGCAACAGCTACAACAACAACAAAAAAATATCAACAACTTGATTTGTTGTTGCAAAACTTTTGGCTTTGGGTTATTGGAGAAAATGGATGTAGTGAAATGTTTGCGAAAATTGCATTTCACTTTTCGTTTGCAATTTTAATGCAGCAACAACCACAGCAGCAACACAACAAAAATTGAGAGAAAAAAAAATTAAAGAACATGCAAGAAAATATTTTTTTAAAATAATAAAACTGTGCAAAATGTTGTGATATTTATGGAAATGAAAGAAAAATTAATAGCTGAGCAAAAAATTCTGAAGATAAAACATTGACGAATGCAAGGGGAGGCTTAAAAGCTCAAAGCCTGTGGGTGTGGAGCATATGAAAATATTATAAAATTTTATTTCCCAATATAATTTCAACTTCAAACTTTAAGCCATTTAGAAAATATTTCACGCAGCAGTGGGCGGACTTTTTTCATGTTTGAAAATTTGTTTTGTATTAATCGAAAAAACAGCTGCACCAAATTTGTACTGCAATTATTACCATTTGTGGCCACCGTTTCATACAAATCCATGTGCTATTCACCGTGGCTGAGCCCACTTAGCACGAAAAAGTTTTGTCACTAAATAAAAAATTGGATGTATCACGGATGTTTAATGATTAAAATGTATCATAGCTAATTCTTAGACAAAAGTATATTGGCAGTATGTAAATTACAAATTCTCACTTCGCCTTGAACAAAAATTATTCCTATAAGTTTTTAAAGTTTTAAGGAAGTCCTTCTTTTCAAAAATTTCAAAAATTCTTAGAATCAAAGTGCAGTATTAAGACTTTAAGCTAAAAAAAATGAAAGCAACCAGCACCCATTGCGCTAAGCACCACAAATGAAGGTTGCCACAGAAGCAGCAACATCAGCATCAGCAACTATTGCGGTCAACTGCAGAGGGCGTTGCGGTCAATGCTGATGTTGATGTTTTTGCTAAGATTTCCTTTGAAAATGCATTGGGTAGCCACTAGTGGCACATAGCCAGAAGAAGAAATAACATAAAAAGAAACACAGACAGCATAGTGTAATACATAGCAGAAGCCAATGCAGCAATTGCAGCAGCTGTGATAACAATTCACCTTGGAAGTTTTTGGTTAGCAAATATTTTTGGTTTAATTTTTTTTTTATTTTTCTCTTTCTAAAGAAGCCATTAATAATATTGTGTAGAAGTTTTTGTAAAGAAAGAGGGAATTAAATTAATTTTTATACAAATTGAAAAACACTTAGTTCAATGAATAATAAATTTTCTGAGTCATAGTTAGGCAAAGTCATTTCAAGGATGATTCTTAATTGAACTGTTTGACTCAAACGTAGATGGTAAAGTCCATTTGTTATTTAAAGAGGTAACAAAGTAACTTATTTTCCATTTGCCCACATTCTTTTTCTGGATGGCTCTAAAATCATTAAAGAAGTTGAGTTTGTTTTCAACATTTCAATGAACTCAAAACTTTCACCACTTTGGAAAACTTTGTTGGAAAGCAGTTCTGAGTTTTAAGCTATAATAAAAGTTAATAACATAATACAAAACACTAAGATTCACATGACTTAATGTCATCGCACTCAAAAGTAAAAATTTAATAAGCGCTATTTCTCTATTCCTACTTTTATTCCTACCTTTATTCCTTCTTTAGAGTACAATTTGTTTAACTGTAAAAACATATTTCTGGGTTAGGGGTGTGGTAGCGATCATTGTAAAATAGAAAAGTTTTCTCAGAGTTCAGTCTATCCCTGTACAAAATTTCATTCATAAAAATCGGTTCCATAATTAGTAATCGTTAGCTTAGTTCTTGGCACAGCTCTTTCAGGATGTTCTTGTAGCAAATCGATTTAAACGCAAGCTGCTTTGGCACAAAATATTGACAAAATCCGTTGATTCGTTGCCGAGTTATAGCAATTAGACTATTCAAACTTCTTACAGCAACATCAATTGGCAAACTATCTAAGCAAAAATAACGTCATAAAAATCTGCCTTTTCTCACAAAAGCTATGAAGTGTCATTTGTCAAATTCGGTTCAGTAATAGCCGATATATTAAATAATAAAGATATCTAAAAAGCAAAATTTACTTGCTGCTGGTTCATGGTGGTCTGGTATATTTAATTTCAATTATTACACGATTTGGAGCTCTGTTCTGCTCTGCATTTTGCAGCCAGCCACAAATTAATTTTAGTTAATCGAGCATCAAGCGAACATAATCGAACAGCAGCTGATCAAAAATCAGCATACGCACATATGTATGCTACAAGTTTTGTTAATTGTCAAAAAAAAAGTTGCATCTTTTGGGCGCAAATCTTACAGCACTTGCGCTGCCACTATTAAAGGGTTTAAAGGGCTTTGGCATCGTTATTAATAATTAATTAATTATCCGTTAAATTATTAATAACTAAATTACTTATATCTTATGCATATTCACAACTCTAATAATTCGTATATTAAATTTAAATATATTAAGCACTTAAGTTGCAACCAATTTAATGAAACATATGCAATATTTTTGACATCTTTCGAGCCATAAGCAGCATATGTTTCAAGTTAACTCTTATTAGAGCATAACAAGAAGCAGCAAAAACGAATAAATCAAAATAAATGATATGGCAAATCAAAGGAAATCCTTTATTACACGCTGCTTGCAAATCATTTTTATGCCAATAATAAGTCCCTCTCACAACATCAAATAATGTGTGTGAAAAATAGCGTAATTTTTGTAACACATTTTTATAGCGCTTATGCGAGTGTGCGTGTGTTTGAGTGTGTGTCGGTGCAAAAGCGTGTTTCTTATGTGCCGTTGTTTTAGATTCATGTGCGTGTCTTTTGTTTGATAAAATGAAAATTTTCGCGTATTTCTTATTGTGTTGTCAGGATTTAACAGAGAAAATACAAACATTAAAGTGGCAGCGCAGAGAAAAAAAAAAACAAAAATCCTATGAAAAAAGGGAATCTGCATAATACCAACAACAATAATGAAAAGACAAAAAAACTCAAGTAGCGACAAAATCAAACGTGAAAAATTGCGCTTATTTTTATCACAAACACAGCGATGAAAACAGGGGAATAAAAAACTTTTAGTTGCATTACTACAAGCGAATGAATGAATAAAAGGCGCAAACTTCAACCTCACGCAGAACATTTGTGTGGCGCCCCCTATTGTGAAAGCGCCGTTTATACACATGCGATGCTTTCTTTGAGGTTGCCAAATAGTGATTTTTTATATAAAATGTTTCTCTGGCAAAATTTAGATTTATAATCAAGCGTATTTTGAGGCGTTTCATTTTGGTTGCAGCACTATAGATTTTAAGAAAAATATTTAAAATTAATATTTGCTAAATCGCATTCGATATTGAACCTTGCAATATGAAATATCGCCCAAAATCAAATATTTTCCATTAAGGGAGGTTTTACTTTGTGATTTTTACTTTTAGTTTTTGGACATACTATATTTCCACATTTCTAATTTCAAATATTTATTTTGGATTTTTTAGGGACTTAGATTTCTGTAAGATTCATAGAAAATTTTTATAACATATTTTTTTTTTTTTTTTTCATCAAAAAATTTAAATTCATAGAAAATCTTTTTTCAAAAGTCTCAAAATATTTACAAGTTCCAAAAAGTAAGTTTTTATAAGTTGGCATTTCCATACGAAATGCGACATCAGTATATATCAACACAGAAGACACCGTGACAACTTTAGCAAAATGAGCTCTAAATCTCAGCTGAGTATGCTCAAATTAGGAATGTGCGAAATATTCTAAATGTTAAATATTCTTGAGAAAATCAAAGTATTCGAATGAAATGAAAAAGAAAAGCTGATTCATTTAGAAATTCTTTTTCAGTTGAGACTTTATGCAGACTTAAACTGACATGGTATTTTTGATCAGTATTTTATTGACATTCCATAATAAAACGACTTGACGTCTACAAATTATACAGATGTATTACAAAAATCAACGTTCTACAAGGAAAACGTGAACGCACTTATCGCTTTATCAACGAAAAATTTGAATAGATCACTACGTTATGTAGTAGTGTATAAAATTTAGCGACTGTAGCTAAGATTTTTCGCGATAACCGTGGTGAATCGACTCGGCGTCCTTCTTCACAGCTTGGCTTGTCGAATGTAACAACTTAGCGTATTTTAGGTAAGTATTCTGGACTTAAAGCATTCAAAAATCATCATAAGCAATAATTGAAGACAGTTGGCCTTCTGAAAAGTCACTATTTTAGCCTTAGGGCTCTTGAAAGCCTTGAATAAAATCCACTGTATTTTGACCAAAAGATCCAAGAACTGCCATTTTATCCCAACAAAAGAACGATTTGATGTGGCTTTTATTGGCTGGTAGAATAATCGGTCCATATTTTTTTAAAAACCAGGCTGGCCCGACCGGAACTGTGGATGGTGCACACGTTATCACGTCATACCAATGAACAATTTGCTGCTTGAAATTGAAGCTCATGATCTCGACAATAATTGGTTCCAATAGGTTAGCGTTTCTTATTTCACAGTCCGTAAAACTATGGCTTGACTGTATGAACCAGAGACCGTAAATAATCGTTATTTACTATATTTAAAGTCAAAAAAATCACAATGAAGGAAAACATGAAATGCAAGTTTGAGTATACAGAAGAGTTTCTTTTGACGAGAAGCGTATATAAGTAGTTGACATGATTTTTAATTTTGTGATTTTTATTTTTAAATCAAAAATAATCGTAATTTTAGATTTCTATACTTTCCGATCAAAATTAAACGTCATTTTGAATTTCTATTTTTTATATAAATCCAATTTAACGATTGCTTTGAATCAAAAAAATTAAAAATCCAAAATAACGATTATTTTTGATCGAAAAAAATAGAAATCCAATATAACGATTATTTGTGATCGAAAAAAAAAAATAGAAATCTAAGGTAATGATGATTTTTAATCGGAAAGAATAGTAATCTAAAATAACGATTATTTTTGATCGAAAAAATATAAATCCATTTATTACAACTACGCAGTGATTTCTATCATAAAATTCATAATCGTTACGGTCCCTGATGAGAACAAATCGTTGAGCGGTTAAATACAAGCTTCAGAGCATGTGATATCATACTTCTAGGCTTTTCTTTTTGAAGCTACGTAAAGTTTTAAGTCTACGTGGATAAGCTGGTTACGTTTAAGGAATTTAAAGCCAACATTATTATGTCTGTGAAGTTGGCCCAGCATTTTTCGATTTTTTAAGAAATAGAACTTGTGCTGCGATGTGCCCGACTTGTGCTATGATGTGCCGTATTTTTTAAAAAAATCGTTCGTAGGATTCGATTTTTATAAGCAAAATAATTTTTTAGTGTGAAGTTGGCCCAGCATTTTTCATATTTATGAAAAAGCAGCCTTGTGCTGTAATGTGCTCAGGATGTCCTGCCATGTGCCGTAAAGGATATAAAATTATTCCTGGAATTTCGACCTTTATGAACAAAAACATTTTTTGAGTGTGAAGTTAGCCCAGCATTTTTCGATTTTTCAAACATTTGATGTTGTGCTGTAATGTGCTCGACTTGTGCTATGATGTGCCGTATCGCAAAAAAAATAATTTCAAGTATTTAGTCAAAAAAATTAATAAAAAAAATTTGTGAAGTTGGCCCAGCATTTGTCGATTTTTCAAAAAAACTGGTTGTGCTGTATTGTGCTCGACTTGTGCTACGATGTGCCGTATTGCAAAAAAAAATATTTCAACTTTTGCTATATGAAACTTGCAAAAAACTATTTTTCATACAAAAATGTGTGTGAAGTTGGCCCAGCATTTGTTGATTTTCCAAGAAACACTGGTTGTGCTGTATTGTGCTCGACTTGTGCTATTATGTGCCGTATTGCAAAAAAAAATATTTCGACTTTTACTATATGAAACTTGCAAAAAACTATAAATCATACAAAAATTTGTATGTGAAGTTGGCCCAGCATTTGTCGATTTTCCAAAAAAAACTGGTTGTGCTGTATTGTGCTCAACTTGTGCTACGATGTGCCGTATTGCAAAAAAAAATATTTCGGCTTTTGCTACATAAAACTTGCAAAAAACTATTTTTCATACAAAAATGTGTGTGAAGTTGGCCCAGCATTTGTCGATTTTCCAAAAAAAAAATGGTTGTGCTGTATTGTGCTCGACTTGTGCTATGATGTGCCGTATTGCAAAAAAAAATATTTCGACTTTTACTATATGAAACTTGCAAAAAACTATTTTTCATACAAAAATGTGTGTGAAGTTGGCCCAGCATTTGTCGATTTTCCAAAAAAAAATGGTTGTGCTGTATTGTGCTCAACTTGTGCTACGATGTGCCGTATTGCAAAAAAAAATATTTCGGCTTTTGCTATATAAAACTTGCAAAAAACTATTTTTCATACAAAAATGTGTGTGAAGTTGGCCCAGCATTTGTCGATTTTCCAAAAAAAACTGGTTGTGCTGTATTGTGCTCGACTTGTGCTATGATGTGCCGTATTGCAAAAAAAAATATTTCGACTTTTACTATATGAAACTTGCAAAAAACTATTTTTCATACAAAAATGTGTGTGAAGTTGGCCCAGCATTTGTCGATTTTCCAAAAAAAAATGGTTGTGCTGTATTGTGCTCAACTTGTGCTACGATGTGCCGTATTGCAAAAAAAAATATTTCGGCTTTTGCTATATAAAACTTGCAAAAAACTATAAATCATACAAAACTATTTGTGAAGTTCAGGGTTGCCAAGTTGAAAATGAGGAATTAGCGGCCTTCAAAAGAATAAAATAATTCGATAAAATGTTAAAATATTTTTGTGAAAAAGTTGACGTATTTTTTGTTCAGCAATATTCATATTTTTTTGGAAAATACTTAATTTTATCTGTAAAAATCTTCAAGAAACCAACAATCACACAAACTTAAATCGATATAACAGTTATTCATGTTATCAAGCCATGCCATCGAACATGCTTTAAATGTGTGTGTGTATACATGGAAGTGAGCTTGGATATTAACTAGTGTTGCCGTATGCTCTTCAGATTTATTTCAACTTATTTAACCATGTTGAAACGCGCTCTAGTAATAAAATAAAGCAAATACAAAATTTAAGTGTGATACAGCACGTAAAACAATCAAACTGTTTAATTTATTGATATAAAAGTTTCCTTGGGCTTATGTATTTTTAAGCATTTACACATGGATATAGAGACCTCATCTTTGATTCTCTCCAAACTAAGTTGATGGTTTATTCTTACAAAAAAGAACCTGCTAAACACAATGATGTTTTTTTGTTCGGGATCATGTTTTCACGATTTTTGTATAATATATATATATTGAAAACAATTTATTGACTTTAAAGATCTAAAATTTTTTTTTGGTTTTTGATTTTTGGCTTTCCTAATAAATTTTGTCAACGAAAGTAAAGTCCCTTTTCACATGAATTTTCAAATATTATTTTTCACTAACTGATCTACCCACGACAAATTATGCAATGAAAATGAATTAAAAAAACGAGAAATGTGTGCGATATTAATCTACCATTTTTTGATGTTTCCAACTGCTGTATCAACAATCAACTTCGCTGTGTTGAGTGATGTTGTTTTGAAGAAAATAGACTCCGGTAAAAAATAATTGAGGATTTATTTGTATGTGTATTTGCTTTTAATCGTTACTAGAATAAATAGCTAACTTCAAAATACAACTTTTAATAGGTTCTGTTCGCATGCTTTTTCTTTCTTACAAAAATTTGATTTTATATCCCTGATATAGGATCAAGAAAGATAGCATGGAAATTAGGCTTTATGAAATATTTAAAAAGATATTGGAGAAAATTGACAATACATATTCATATGTAAGTATAATGCGACTAAAGAACCGTGCATATATGCAGTTAAATAGTTTGCCAACGATTGGAGTCATTGGATGATTTTCAATTTCATTTCGTCGAATCTAGATAACATTACTTTTAAAGGCATATTTTAAGCTTTTATTTTTATTTGAGTGTTTTTTTTATGTGTTTGTAAATTTTGATTCAAGAAACTTAAAAAACCAAAAATCATACAAATTCAAAGCGATATTTACACTTATTCATGTTATCACGCCTTGCTGTCTGACATGGATTGTAGTGCTGTCCTACTTTATTTTCTGTTTCCTGGTTGCACACGGAATTGCTTAGATACAATTTTACAATAAGCTTTTAAGTTTTAAAAATATGTTTAGTAAATTATTTTTTATATTTTTCACGATATCACGAAACACTGTTTCAAAATAGAATAGAAGAATATTTAAACCTTCAATATGGCAACAAAGTCCTGTGAACATTCACAAAAAGTGGAATTCATATCTAATATTTTCACGATTACATGTGGCTTTTTCGCATTCACTGGCCTCTGTTTTAAATTATACTTTGAAGAACTATCAAATGAAGCCTGTCCCAATGTGTCCATGTACATTGACTGACCACTATAAGAACAATGCAATCATACAAAATTGTAAGATAAAGTAATGCAAATGTAAAAAGACGGAGAAATTCCTGACTGTGCTTGATTTGCTACTCCTCCAGCTTTTCAATTTTCTCACTAAAAAACTACCTATGCTAGCACCTCAGTCTTGTAATTGGTCAAATTGACGACACAAATTATTTGCGCAGTGCAGTAGTAGCGTTCATAGGCTTATTTATGCTATTTGCGCAGTAAATCCGAATCCTGTAAATGACCGTTTTCGACCCTTTCGGTCTTTTTCAAGGTTCGGAGCAATCCTAAATGATGTCCAAAAGCCATTTTCAATCTGTTCTTATCAATTGGAGTAAAACAATTTTAGGGTGGATCAAAAAAAAATCTTTTTTGTCCCAATTGATAAGGAAATTTTGAAAATAGCCATTTTCGAGCTTTATCTTTCAATTGGTGCAAAAAATGATAAGTTTTTGATCCACCCTAAATTTTTTTTTCTCCAATTAATGAGGAAAGGTTGAAAATAGCTTTTGGACATCACTTAGGATAGCTCCGAACCTTGAAAAAGACCGAAATGTTCAAAAACAGTCTTTTCCAGAATTCGGACCCACCCTAAATGATGACCAAAATCCATCGATTGCAGGAAAAAAAAATGGGTCAAAAACGGTACTCTCCAGGGTCCAAAGCCACCCTGAGTGATGTCCAAAATTCAATTTCGACCTTTCCCGATAATGGGTCAAAAACGGTCCTTTCCGGGGTCCGATTTTAGCAAAACAAAAATGTCCGAAATGAGTCCAGGATACGGAGCTTCTCTAAATTATGTCAAAAAACAATTTTCGACTTTTCCCCATTTTTAAAAAACTTCCCAAAATGTTCCACGCTAGTATCACAAACTTTTTTGATACATTCTGTGCCATTGATTCATGAGTAGCTCACGCAACACTCATATACTATTACAAAATGAAACGAAATGAAACAGCATTCACTAGAAATGATTCTGAAACACACAGACTTCGCTGTGAGACGGAATGGTTGCTAGATTCACTAAATTTTTTGTGAGTGGTAAATCCTTAAAAGATAAACAAAGTAAGAAAGCGCTATAATGTGAATTGTAACTAAACGCAGAAACAGAACTGGAACGTGCGATTCATCTTCAGTGTCAAATCGCACCAAAAAATAGAATTTTTTCTATTTCTCTGCGATAAATTTTGTAGTGTCAATTTTGTACTCACTACAAACGTATAAGAAAAACAAAAGAAAAATCGCTCGTCTCAGTTCTGTTTCTGCGTTAAGCCTAATTTCCATGCTATCTTTCTTGATCCAATATCAGCGTGGCTGGGCAAAACGTACCGCGCGCGGTACTGCGGCAGAATGAGAATAACTTTTCATATACGTGTATAAAGCAGAGAGCGTAAAATTTAATACAGTTTGCTTTAAAAAGCAAACAAAGCACAACTACACATGCATTGAAGAACATTGAAGCGAAATACGCGTGTAGTGGTGCCCAGCTCTGAATATCAGGGATATGAAATCAAATTTTTGTAAGAAAGTAAAACCATGCGAACAGAACTAATGCGCTTGGAGAATGTGAGAGTGAATAGCATACATTTGCTATCTTCATTGCATGTGATGTCCTCCCTGATACTTGATAAGATAAGTTCAAGAAAGAACACATGGAAATCAGGCATTAAGGTCAAAGAGTTTCTGCTGGCAGTTATGTATGTTGCTTACACGCAGAGTCGACTTGTTACGCCGACTCACAAGTTCGCTGTTATTCAGGCATTTACACATACATACGTCAGCGTCAAATGTTATTCATTGTTGTCAAAACAAACAAAAAAAAACTAAATAGTCTGCAACGACGTCGTCTAAAACTAAGATAAAGAATTATATAGTAATAATAGGCGTCATTTATTATTTTTCTTACACATTTGTATCTTAAAATTTGAAATTGACTTAAGCTATGTAAATGCTTTTTCAAACATTTATTTTACTTGAATTTTAATTTAAGCAGGGAGGACATCACATACAATGAAGATAGCAAATGTATGCTATTCACTCTCGCATTCTCCAAGCGCATTAGTTCTGTTCGAATGGTTTTACTATGTAATGTTATCTAGATTCGACGAAATGAAATTGAAAATCATCCAATGACTCCAATCGCTGGCAAACTATTTAACTGCATATATGCACGGTTCTTTAGTCGCATTATACTTACATATGAATATGTATTGTCAATTTTCTCCAATATCTTTTTAAATATTTCATAAAGCCTAATTTCCATGCTATCTTTCTTGATCCTATATCAGGGATATAAAATCAAATTTTTATAAGAAAGAAAAAGCATGCGAACAGAACCTATTAAAAGTTGTATTTTGAAGTTAGCTATTTATTCTAGTAACGATTAAAAGCAAATACATATACAAATAAATCCTCAATTATTTTTTACCGGAGTCTATTTTCTTCAAAACAACATCACTCAACACAGCGAAGTTGATTGTTGATACAGCAGTTGGAAACATCAAAAAATGGTAGATTAATATCGCACACATTTCTCGTTTTTTTAATTCATTTTCATTGCATAATTTGTCGTGGGTAGATCAGTTAGTGAAAAATAATATTTGAAAATTCATGTGAAAAGGGACTTTACTTTCGTTGACAAAATTTATTAGGAAAGCCAAAAATCAAAAACCAAAAAAAAATTTTAGATCTTTAAAGTCAATAAATTGTTTTCAATATATATATATTATACAAAAATCGTGAAAACATGATCCCGAACAAAAAAACATCATTGTGTTTAGCAGGTTCTTTTTTGTAAGAATAAACCATCAACTTAGTTTGGAGAGAATCAAAGACGAGGTCTCTATATCCATGTGTAAATACTTAAAAATACATAAGCCCAAGGAAACTTTTATATCAGTAAATTAAACAGTTTGATTGTTTTACGTGCTGTATCACACTTAAATTTTGTATTTGCTTTATTTTATTACTAGAGCGCGTTTCAACATGGTTAAATAAGTTGAAATAAATCTGAAGAGCATACGGCAACACTAGTTAATATCCAAGCTCACTTCCATGTATACACACACACATTTAAAGCATGTTCGATGGCATGGCTTGATAGCATGAATAACTGTTATATCGATTTAAGTTTGTGTGATTGTTGGTTTCTTGAAGATTTTTACAGATAAAATTAAGTATTTTCCAAAAAAATATGAATATTGCTGAACAAAAAATACGTCAACTTTTTCACAAAAATATTTTAACATTTTATCGAATTATTTTATTCTTTTGAAGGCCGCTAATTCCTCATTTTCAACTTGGCAACCCTGAACTTCACAAATAGTTTTGTATGATTTATAGTTTTTTGCAAGTTTTATATAGCAAAAGCCGAAATATTTTTTTTTGCAATACGGCACATCGTAGCACAAGTTGAGCACAATACAGCACAACCAGTTTTTTTTGGAAAATCGACAAATGCTGGGCCAACTTCACATACAAATTTTTGTATGATTTATAGTTTTTTGCAAGTTTCATATAGTAAAAGTCGAAATATTTTTTTTTTCCAGTACGGCACATAATAGCACAAGTCGAGCACAATACAGTACAACCAGTTTTTTTTGAAAAATCGACAAATGCTGGGCCAACTTCACAAATTTTTTTTAATTAATTTTTTTGACTAAATACTTGAAATTATTTTTTTTGCGATACGGCACATCATAGCACAAGTCGAGCACATTACAGCACAACATCAAATGTTTGCAAAATCGAAAAATGCTGGGCTAACTTCACACTAAAAAAATGTTTTTGTTCATAAATGTCGAAATTCCAGGAATAATTTTATATCCTTTACGGCACATGGCAGCACATCCTGAGCACATTACAGCACAAGGCTGCTTTTTCATAAATATGAAAAATGCTGGGCCAACTTCACACTAAAAAATTATTTTGCTTATAAAAATCGAATCCTACGAACGATTTTTTTAAAAAATACCGCACATCATAGCACAAGTCGGGCACATCGCAGCACAAGTTCTATTTCTTAAAAAATCGAAAAATGCTGGGCCAACTTCACAGACATAACATTATTCGCATTATTTGCTAAATACCATTCGAAATACTCGAACATGTCATAGAAAATTGGATGGACCATGTTAGCCACAGTCACGGTCAATATTTGAAAGAAATTAACTCTGAAAAATAAAGGCAAATTCATCTTTTGTATGATAATAAAGGATTTTTTTTTCATATAATTTTTTATTTTTTAAAAAAAGTCCTCTTGGTGAATCACCCGTTTTCAAAAGTTAATTAAGAGCTTAAATATTTTAAATTTCCCCAATCGCTCGAATCAATAGAAGTATTAAAATGGATGACAAGTCGAAAAAAAATCAATCAATTGGACTATATTTTTTAAAATTTTTTTTTTTAAATTTTCTTTTTTTAATTTTTTAAATACTTTTTTTAAATTTTTTAAATATTTGTTTTTGTTTTACTATGTTACATTTCATATTATTGTAAAACTTGAACTTAAATTTTAAAGTTCCATAGATTCAATAAATCCAATAGTTCAGATTGATTGAATGGGTTAAATGATTAAATGATTCGAAAAGATCACGTAATTTAAATGATCAATTAATTTGAATTTTTCTATGATTCAACATTTCCAATAGTTCAAAAACTTTGGATAAATCGAATAATTTGAATAACTCCAAGCGTTTGGTTTGTTCAAATAATTCGAGGAGTTTTAATAATTTAAATTGTTCCAATAGCTTGACACATTTGAATACTCAACTCGAATTATTTAAATATTTTGGAAGATTTCAATTTGACTTTTTTATACATAAAAATCTTGACAAATTTTCAAAATAGTGCAATATGTATGTATTGAATATGAATATATGCTGATTTTCATAACAAACGTCATTCATACCCTAAGATTTTTAATCAAAAGCAATCTAAGCTTCCGAAAAGTCAATGTAATTAAATTTTCCGAAATTTTCTATTTGAACTATTCGCTTCGATTTGAATGACACTCGCACATCGCTAACACAAATCTCTTAAAAAAAATATCGAACGCAGTGAATCACTTGAAAATTTACATAATCCTATGAGTAAATAAAAGCATAAACAGCACAGATTGCGGCACACGAATTGTAGGCAGGAGTATAGCAAGTATGTGTATGTTAGTGTGTGCCCGCGCAAGATTAAATTTGTAGAATTTTTTATTCAAAAAAGAAGCAAAAAAAAGTTCCTTGACAGTTGAGAACGTAGCAAAAAGTCAATGGGGGCTTTCTTTTTCAACCCAAATGAATGTGTTTATAATGTGCTAAAATTAATTAAAGTTTTAGTGGATAAAAGGCGGTTTTAATTTTTTTGAATTTTTTAATTATGATATTTTTTGTTCAAATTAATTTATAAATTGGTATTAAATAAGCTAAGGCTTGTATAAAACAAATTAAGCTTAAATCTATAAATACTTGTCGTATTGTTAAACAAATATGTAGCAGATTTATTTAAATTAAAATAAATTAGAAATATGTTTAAAAATTTTATTGCGGATATCAATTTGTAAAATCCTTTAATCCGCTTTAAAGCGACAGCAATGAATGCTGCAATAAATAATTTATATTTTTTGTAAATTGAGAAAAGAATTTGATATTAATTAAAATTGTATAATTATTGATATTATTTAAATGTTTTTTTTAGATTTTTTATAAAATTCTTTTTGTATTTTGCGCGTTTTTTAAATAATTTTAAATATTATTTGATTTTGTTGTTCGGCAGTAAACATCAACGAAATTGCAATGGTGAGAAAAAGTATGCAAATCAAACCTTGACTATGAGCTGAAAAACTTTCAAGATTTCCTGAACATTTTCTTTGAAGTATCAAGAATCATAGCAAAAATAGTACAAGAATTTTTAAAAATTTTTCTTTAGCATCGTCATTCAAATACCTGAAAATTACTATCTGAATAAAGATATTATTGTCTGTAACAAATTTGCCTTCAAAAACTAAAGATATTCATCCACTTGTCAACAATTAAATCCCTGATGTTGATTCCTTCTTATTACCCACCTATTTTTATTTTCATTATAATTGTTGAAACAAGCAATCCATTAAAAAATTAACAATTTTATCAGCGTAAAGTCTAATCAAGGCACAAACCGTGCAGGATTAAAAGCCATGTGACATTTTAATCTTCACTAGACAGTGAAGCAAATTAAAACTAAAACCATAGAACTTAAAGCAGAGATATTTTTGTTTGTTTTTTTCTATTTTGCACAATATGTACAATATTTTTAAAATAAAAAATTCAGAAACAACAAATGCAATTAGTTATGTGGCAATTAACTGTGGACTTTGTGGGTGTCGGTGCGCTTACGTGGCCATAACCGCAATGCTTTTCTAGTTATTTCAAAATAATGAATTTTCTATGAGCTCTACAGCTGAGTTAGAACGCTACTGAATGTGTGTGTTAGCATCGTTTTGTGCATTTTAAATTTGTTATAAAAGTTACTTAACTAATTAAATTTTTTACAGTTGATTATGTACAACTGACGCAACAGCTGGAGCTTATGTGTGTCTAATTTAGCATATCAGAATGTGGAATTAGGATGCTAGGATTTAGTTGAGTATGAGCTCTGTAAATGTCAAATTTTTGCTGCAGGTGTTATTTTTTAAAATTAAAATAAAATGAATAGTACAAAATATATTGAAAAAGGTTGAAAAATCGAAAAATATGTATTGATAAAAAGTTCAAAAAAAAATTGATGCACTTATTTCATATGTGTCGAAAGTAGTTGAATGAGATTGAAAAAATTTGAGAGGTTGGGTGTTAAAACACCTTGCTTTAGGGTTCGATCTTTTCTACTCTTCTATATCTTCTTTCCGAAGCCATTACACGATGCCTCAAATTATACTTTCTGAATTGCTAGATAAAAAAAAACACCAAATATTTGAATTGCTATGCCACTTGAAGAAAAAGTTGTAACAAAATATTTGACGCTTGTTCATAGATTCGTTCTTCCGCCACTTTCATGCTGGCCATTGATATAACTAAGCTCTTTCATTCCACTAAACTACGCTACTGATTGTAGGTGCATCATTACTTGCACTTAATTTCATACAGCATTTTTGCAAAAATTAAGTAACAGCATTCTAAGCACAACATGGCGTATGAGTAACATTTTTATTTTTCATTACTAATTTTGCTTAATTGTTAGCTCAGTATTTTGTTGTCATAATTATTGCAAATATACATTGAATTTTATATTAGCAACTCCCTAGCTTATGAAAAATAACTAACGCATTCCATTGTGAAGTTTGCTAAGACCGCATGACATACAAATATTTTAGTTTCTACGTGGAAAGTAAAACACAAAATTATTTACGCAAAATGGAAAATGGACTCATGCATATGCAACATTTAAATTATACAAAGAAAACTTTCATTCCATAATGAAATGGAAGACATCTGCAGTTGCTGAAAG
This sequence comes from Tricholauxania praeusta, assembly GCA_949775025.1. Lineage (NCBI taxonomy): Eukaryota > Metazoa > Arthropoda > Insecta > Diptera > Lauxaniidae > Tricholauxania > Tricholauxania praeusta. The sequence continues at coordinate 160,651,898 of OX459029.1, forward strand.
TTATTTTTAATTCCAGATGACAGCATATGACTTTGGTTTCGCCAATTTTTGCTGTCGCCATTATTGAATATGAAGCGGAAAAATAGAAACAGTCGTAAACTAAATTAAAATATCGATAAACTTGTATTGAAATTATTGATTAAATTATGTTGTCAATAAATTTTGTTATCTATAAACTAAAGTTCTTCAAAAATATTAACGTTTTTTCATACGAACAAAATTGTAATTTTCTATCACAAAAGGTTTGGATTTACATTATTGCATTATCCTCACGCATTGAATGGCTTGCACAAAATATAGCAAAAGAAACTAAAACCAATGAAATTAAATCAAAATATATACCTGCGGTGGTTGTTGCATTGTTGTCGTCGGGTTGTAAGCTCTGGAAAAATTTTGTTAAAATTCGATATGGCACCTTACGATATAAAGCAAAAAAAGATCAAAAAATGGTCACAAACTAAAGATGTTGGAAAAATGTTTTCTCAACCTAAATTAAATCTGCACCATTTTCAAAATATTTCTTTTTAGAAGATTGTTCGGGAACCTTATTTGTAGTTATATGAATATTTCATTTTGCGAATTTTTATGTGTAATTTTTATGCTTTATTTTAACACACTTCTGCACATTGGAACCTACATTATATGTAAGAGTTTGACTACTAAGGATGGTCTTTAGAGCGAAGTACAATTACTTATGAATATGAACAGTTTTTTTTAAGCACTCAACATAAGAAATAAAGAGTTTTTGTAAAAAAAATAATTTTTGGTATTATTTCCTACTAAATGCACTACAAGAATTTCATTTAAGATAATCGTTAAAAAATGATTTCATCTTAATTGCTTTCCGTTCAAGCAGCAACAATTGCACTCTTTAGCAGTTTATAATTGAAGAGTGTGTGCATTCATATGAGTGCAGTTCTGCTATTGTTGATTTCCTTTTCTTGTTATTCATTTCATTGCTGTTTGTGTTATTTGAAAACTGAATGATGCTTCATAGACATTTGCTCTTCATTTTCAAAACTTATCATTTGTTCAACTGAAGTAACAGTCATGAAACTGTTGTAAAATTTATAAGATTTTTGGAGAAAATTTGCACCATTTAAGGTATTTGGATGTATGGAATTGCTAATAACAATACAATATGCCAGTTTTTTATAAACAAAAAATTTATTAAAATTTTATAGCCATATCAGCACTTCTCTGATTTGTTTTTTTTTTTCAGACTTACTCTGAAGTATTTTTCGCACATTTTCAATAAATAACATTCCCGCATGAATTTAGATAAATTTTACAAATTTTCCAAAAACTCAAAATATTTTCAATTTAAATTACTTAATATAAAATATACAAATAAAATGTCATTATTTAGATATAACATCATTTAAATTATAAAAAGATATTCTTCATCAAACCACATATGTATTACACTAAACAATTTCGGATTATTACTGTTGATTTGGGAATATAATTTAATGTGAAATTGTAATGCATATGGGAGTGAAACGATTTAATTGAAAATAACTCAAAAAGGTAAGCAAAATAGCACAAAAATTCAACGTATCAAATAGCAGCAATAGTTAAATGCAAATGGGCTTAAGAGACCGAAAAGTATCATAGATTTATTTTGCACTGAAAAAAAAAATATAACTTAAGAAAAAATTCTAAGAAAACAGTGTTTCAAATTGATATAAGTGATCAATAACTTTCAAAATCAAAAACCAAGGGATCTCTTTGATATCAAATTCGATAAAAGTAACTTTTCTTGATTATATTACACTGTTCCACTGTATTTTTGCCACAGAGAGATAATATACTGAAAGACGACGTTATTTTGCTCAATTTTTACGAACAAAGTTATAGTCTAGCACGCCAGATTTCAAAATATTGTTACCTAAAAATGCGTATATATTTTTCTCATCAAAATTTGCTACGGATGTGAAAGTATATATACCCTTAATATATTTTGAACTTTTCAAATAACCCGCTTCTTTTCAAATAAATCGTCCATTGATAGTGAATGCTTTTGTCTATTTCTGTATGACATATATTTGTATGTGCCATCTTGGTAAAACTAACGATTTCTGAGAAGAGAAATTAATATTGTTAGAACTCAAAACAGTTTCTAATTATTTTGGGCAAATTTTTTTTGTTTATATCAATTTTTTAACAGCTATAATTATAAGCAATATACTTCAAACATTTTTTTTCAGTGCATTTACCAACACACACGCTAACTTGCAACAACAAGTACTTAATGTTTAAGTGAATTTTGTCAACAAATAGAAATTTCAAGCACGCGTGTGCTGCAAAAATGTCGCACGTCATCGGTGCGACACATAACACAAACAGAACAGAAAAATGTTGATGTGTTAGTTGTAAGTGTCGTCGTCATCATTGTTGGTGTGAATAAGTTCAACAACTGACACATAGCACACATATTCATACGAACACGAGACACACACTCAACCCTTTCCACGTGGCGTGCTTGCATGTGTGTTTGTGTGTGTGCGACACCAAGGCATTCCAAACGTGCATGACGTACCGAGGCATTTGTTGGGTTGCCGCCAACGTTGCTGCTAAAGAATGCCTTTGCAACGACAGGCAACGACTGGAATTTTAAACAACGAACACACGTTGGTCAACAAAGCGGACACTGGTCATTGCGCACCTGAGCGTGTTAAATGTTGTTGTTGTTGTTTTATTGTTCTTTTGTTAATTTTAACAAAATAAAAATAAGAAAATAAATTTCCTTTTTTTGTTTACAAAAAAAAAAATATGTAAGAGACCCAAATATGCACACGTGTAAAATTTTGCATCAGGGTTTTTTGTTGTCCTGTTGTGTTGTGTTTGCAGTATTGAATTTCCTTCGTTTCGTTTCGTTTGTTTTATTTTTTTAAATTTAAAAATGCAAGCGCTTGCTATGCTTTACAATAAAGTCAGTAAAAACAATTTAAGTGACAACAACAACAATAAATGCTTTATTAAAAATTCATTTTAATAAATTTTTAACAAATAAATACTGCAAACAATATAAAATACAAAAAAAAAACACTCGGCTGTAATGGGTCGGTAGGAATTTTGAGCAGATGCCAAATGTGGCGCAGTTACAATTTTTTTTTAACTGAAATTGAATTGATTTCAGTTCAAAATCTTAGTTTTCTAATGAAAATTTTAAAGAGGCCATGAAATTCAAAATATTTTTTTGTAAAATTTTGCATTTTTTATTTATTTTAATTGGTTTTAAACACAAACTTTTATTTGCACACTAATGAGCAATATTGTAACAATTTTCAAAAATAAATTAAGCGAAATGGGCGAATCATGTTATCAAAATGTTATTCGAATCAAATGCTAATAACGAGATCAAAACTAAAATAAATCAATATTCATATTTTATAATATTCATAATAATCAAATTTTCTTATCAAAGCTGAGTTCTGAGATGTCCTTGCTCAAAATAACTAGAATTGTTATTTTTGTGCATCGTTTTTTACTTCATATTCGAGATGTTATCCTTTGTTTGGTAGATAAGACCCTGAGAGTCTCTAAATAATTTCTTAAGGCCATTTTGAATCCAATATATGAAAGACTGTGAGAGTCTCAAAATAATTTCTTGAAACCATTTCGAATATGTCAAATAATTTTCGTAATACAGCTATTAAGCAGAATATTGACTTGTATCCTTGAAAAGGACAGATTTCATGATTTTGCTGTTGTGAACTTCATGTGTTGATTCAGGCAACTCTTAGTTCCAGTTGTGTGACAATATATACTGGGACTCGATGTTTTTAAAAATTAATTAACATGACGTATGAGCAACATTTAACGATTTTTTCCAATTAAATTTGAAATGTTAAAAATTAAACGACATTTTATTTACAGCTAATAAAATCAAATAAGGCCTGATTAAATTTCAATGAAATTGGTTCGACAGCTATTTTGAAATATGAGTTCATTTCTGATTTAATACACCGTTGTGCAAAACTTAAGCTTGAATGCAAAATTGTCAGAACTATCCCTTGAACTTCATATGCTGATTATTTTAAGTCTGATTTTTATTTCTGCTGGGTCTGTTTCCAGCCCACTTAACGGCGAAAGTTTTTTTATTTTATTGTTTTTTTATTTTATTGTTTTTTTTTTTTATTTTGTTACTTTTGTACTCGGTCACTTTTATTTCTACATAAAAATGTATACAAGAGAAAGCTATTAAAGTGGTTCTGTGTTGGCTGTGGTCTGTACGTACATTTGTTAAAATACACACACCCTTATTAATGTATCGTTTTTTAGTGGTTTTACATGTTGTTGTTATACTGTAGTTACTTGCTGTGTCATTTTCTGAACTGAACACTTAACAAACAGAAAATTACGGATTATAAAACAATAAAAGGGAGTGGAATTGTTTTTTTGCTAAGTTATGCTGATAAAACTTTTTCGAACAAGTGAATGACTTTGTTGCGTAAGAGAACGTTAAAAAAAAAGACATGTGGCATTGGTTAACACTGATGAATCCTTGTATAACTTAAAAGCTAAAACTTTACTTAAATTAACAAAAAAATATAAATAAATAAATGACTGATGCGGCTACGACAGTTTTCTATGCTTGAATACTGGCAATATGATGTTAAAAAATAGCTGCTGTGTCTAACGCTTAGTCAAGAGCTATATTTATAATGAAAAAATAAACAAAATGATATAATTACATTATTTAACTTTAATGAAGCAATTAAAAAAATAATTTGGTCAACGGTGCGTATGTGCAACATTTAATTATTTTCTCAATTAAAATCAATTTGAAAAAAAAATGTGAAATTTAATAAAATTCAACACAGTTGTAGCAAATGAAAATATATCAAAATGTTTTCAATATAGATACTGTAAGTTTCTTTCAAACAGCAGAAATGGTCATACAAAACTCTAGTATTAGTAAGCTTAAGGACCTCGTTGCTATAGCTATTGTAATATAACTTGTAATTTGAATTGTAAGTTATATATGATAATAATAATAAACTTTCTATTAAAATTACATTTAAACATTTTTTATTAAAGCAAAATAAACTTCATGAAAAAATGCAGTAATATTTAAGTACCAGTTACAATGCACATTACAAAAGACACAAAGAAAAATCCTGATAATGACATTGTAAGGTTCTACATCGTACAATCAATGAACAGCATGCGCTTGTTTATCATTAAAATGTTGATTTAATTTTTATTTAATCCATTGAAAGATTAAAATTATAGACCCATGTGCTGTATTGTGCTAAAGAATGCATTCGTGCTTCAATGCTGTTATGCTTCTGCGCTGTTTGCATTTAATTTATTTAATTAAGTCAATGGAGAAAATTAAAAGCGCCAATAAAGCGTTGAAAATAATGCAAAATTACAAGCATAATAAAGGATTGCAGTCGTTTGTATAAATAAAGTTTTATAATACAAAAAATGTGTATGTAATTATCATGCAGAAATAATAGCTTCGAGTAAGCGTTGGACTTTAATAGTGAAGTAAAAAAATATTGTTCGAAAAAAAAGTAGTTTATAAAACTGAAGCCTGAATGCTACTAGAATTAAGCTACTTAAACTTTAAATGAAAAAAAAAAAAAACAGAATATAATAATTCAAAAAGTAACGACTGCTATCGTAAATAGACGAAAAAGTCCTAGAAGTATTCAATTGTATCGATAAATATCAAAAATGTTGACACATTTCAAAAAGTTTGATAAGTAACGTAAATTCCTAGAAATATTATAGCAGTCGGACAAAATTGAAAAACATCAAGAAAAGCTCCGAAAAGTCTATGAAAGTCGAAAAATATCATATAATAAAAAAATTAAATTAAAACCCAAAAATATCGATTAATAAAGTATCCAACTGAACGCATCTAAAAACACCGAAAGAATTTGGAAAAAACCGAATTATTTCAAAAAATCTATAGAAGTCAGAAATTATCGTAATATACATCGAAAATGAAATTAAATGGGCTTGAAAATTTATTAAAAACCAAGAATAATCAATATGCATTGAAAAACTCGATAAAAATTAAAAAAATATCAAAATAGTGATGGGATTTTTGGTACATATTGTATTTGTTTGGGTACATTTGTGACGTGAAAAATGTTCGTCAATACATTCGATCAGTTTTTAGTAAATTTTCGGAAAATTTTTATTCTATAAAGTGTACGACTCTTACGTTGTCAACTAACTTTCAAGTGAAAATACCTGAAGAAAGGGTTGTACTACTATTTTGAACTCCAAAGAAATCTACACTGATGGTTCGAAAATGGATACTGGTATGGGGGCTGGAGTTTTTTTCCTATGACTTAAGCATCAGTGAATCTTTTGCTTTACCCTGTTATCGTAGTGTATTTCAAGCGAAAATCTTAGCTGTCTGGAAGGTATGCCAAATTATGAAATTAAAATTTACGAACATGGTGACAGTTCTGCCATTAAGGTCCTTGGCTCCATTATTATCAAATCACGCTTGGTCCTAGACTGCAGGAAATCATTATGTGAAATAGATGGGAAATGCAACCAAGCCGTGTGTTGGGTTCCTGGACATAGTGACTTCATTGGCAACGAAACTGCAGATGAACTTGTTAGGAAAAGCTCTAAGACTGACATAATTTCTGAACCTTACATTATGAAACCAATAGCATTAATTAGGGCCAACATTGATTCAAATGTATAAATTTGGCTAATATGAGATGGTCTAACATGACAACATGTTGTACATCGAGGGCTATCTGGCGTTATTATGATGCTTATAGAGCACGAAAAGTGATCTCATTAGACAAACAAACCTTGAGAATCTTTGTCGGTGTCATTACGGAACACTATTTTATGGGCAAATATGCCTCAAGACTAGGACTTTCTCACGTAGGGAATCTTTGTAGACGCTGTAAAGATCCTGACGCCGAAGAGTCTGTCATTCATTATCTTTGTGAATGCCCAGAGCTGACAAATCGGCATTTCAAGGTATTCGAATGACACTTCTTTGACTCTCTTGAAGACATTGCTCAAAAGTATGCAAATTCCATTTTGAAGTTTATAAAAATTTCGAAATGGCTTGCATAGGTTGAAAGCGTAGTTATAAAAAGGATATACAATGGACTCAACTGCGGCCTAAGCTATGAGGACAATTGTCACCTCTCGTGCTAACCTAACATAATCTTAGCCCGAAAAATACGCTTAATATCAAAAAATCTCTGAAAAAACTTACTTTGTTGACCCGTTTCACATAAAGATTTCAGCTTATTCTGACTTCGCAAAAAATCCAGCAGATTTACAACAACTTAAAGTTTATTTCTGCTCAAATATTCAAAACAGTCATTAACTTTTATGTTACCTTACAAAAAAAAAAAGCCCAAATGTTCTAAAAATAAAAAGCGCTTACACAACTATTAAACAGCAATAAACAACAGGAAATTTTAAAAGCACAACGCTCCTTGATGTTGTGATGTTGGTAAATAATTGATGTTTATGAACTTGCTTACAATTTAATGATACTCTTTGAAGGATAAAAAATTATATGCTGTGCAGAAATTCATCTATAAAATATTTAAGTTATAAAATGGAAATTATTGAGCTAAAGCAAAGGCAACAACGATCAACAACAACGACAACCAGATTTATGTCAAAATTTATTTACAAAATTTTCAATATTAATAAGTACTTGGATTTTTTTTCGTTTTTCTTCTTTGAAACACTTTATGACATTCTACTTCATTTCTCTTCACTTTTCTAATTATTATCATCATCGTCGCCAGCATCTATATCCACAGCAAAATGTTGCCGGAAAAGTAATTTTGCTGCTGGATGTTGTCATAAAAATGGCACTGTTAAGTGCGGAGACAAATTTAGCAGACCATAAAATGCATTACAAATGTTAAATTATTCACAGGACGAGATGATGCCTTTGCTTGGTGAGAAATGAGTAGCTGTTGAAATGGTGATGTGTCTGAAAAGCATTGAATATTTTTCTTATTTTGAGTGGGGGCATTGGACTTGAAATAGCAGCAAGATGTTTGTTAACGATAGCGGTGCAGCTAGAAAATGGGAAAATTGTTAGGTTTTCAACATTTATACTCTCGTTGTGTGGCAATATTTCATATTTATTTTAAGCTCTTACTATAAGCATACCTTTTAAATATATCCATCCCACAGTGCAATCTGTCCACCCATAACAGACTACAACAGCAATTGAGAAATTTATTTTTTCGCGCCATTGCTAAAAACGCAAACATCTCTCGCTTAGCCAAATCCTTTGGGACTTAACTAAGGATTTAAATTATTTCCGCCAACATTTTGAAGTGTATAATATTTTACGTCATTTTAGCGTTTCTGTATCTTTCATCCTTTTTTTTTAACCGACACAATTTATGTTTCATTTCACTGCATTAAATGAAATTTGATTGTTGCAAAATGAGAGAAACTTCACCACAGGATGAGCAAATGGAAAAAAGACTCAAGCGCCATTATCAAAAAAAATTAAATGGTTTGAAGTAGTGTCATTGCACGTGGAACGTCAAGTGTTACTGTGGCATAATTTTTGTACAAGATTTGGTGTATTATTTTTTTTTACATTTACTATGCACTTACTTATCACGTTGTTTTAATTATGATTAAAATATGAAGCTAAATTAACTATAATATTTCCTATTCATATATCGATAGTGATTTATAAAACCTGCGATCAAAAATTTGCCATTCTGACGTACATACATATATCCTATTCTAAATACATTTTTCCGAGGTCATATTAGTTATAAACACGTAGTAAAACTTTGCTTTTAATATCTTGAGTTCGACTTTAAAATTGCCCAAAACTCATAAATTTTTATTTTATTTTTAGTATTTTATATTGTTTTTAAATTTGCCCAAAAAATAGTTGAAAACGTATCAAAATTGGAACTCACAATCTGGAAGCTTTAAATTTTTTTTTTTCCTTAAATTTTGAAAAATTTTGACTCTAGAATAATTCAGCTTTTTTCTAAAAAAACATACGATCGATTACTAACTATATATACAACCCAAAAAAAAAAACATCGAAAACTTCAAAATCCAGCTCATTGCGTTTTTATGGTAATACACGGAATCGAGACTTGAAATGTACTTTTTAAATGGCGAATGTACTTTTTCAGACAAAAAATGGTAATTTTTTAGGAAAAGCTCAAATGTACTGGAAATGTACCGAAAATGTACTGAAAATGAGCCAAATGTACCAAATACATTAAAAACTTGACAAACTGATGCAGCTTCTTCCCCTTTGACTAATAATGCATGACTGGATCAAAAGTACTTCTTTTGTGAATACTTTTTTTCGTTTTATCGATCATTTCAAAGTGCAGCCAGATAAATTTTTTGTTCTCCTTTTTTATTTAAAGACTTAAGCCTTGAAAAAAATTGAATAAAAATTTTGGAAAGTTGTGGTTATCTTTTGGTGATTAATTTCTAGTTTTCAAAATATTGCATTTGAAATTTTTAAGCTAGCCAAAATGGATTGCCATGTAATAGTTCTAAACTGGATACTATCCAACCGGCTTTCTAGAATCTTTTAAATTATATCAGTTTGTGGCAATTTTTGAATACTAGGTCCCTTATCGATTATTTTTTTATAACTGACATTATCCGTTGCATTTATTCTGCTAGGTTTCTACTTAATGCAGATGACTGAAAGTTATTTTGTAAAGTATGACCTCTTACGTTTGCAAAGTCTCCAGTAATTTTTGGGACACCAAATTTTTTTATGATACACCATTATAATTTTTTAGCTCCATTTGTGACTTCAGGATGATTTTGAACACTTGTGTTGAGCTAACAGTCTTATTTTACTTTTTTTTCAAAGCTCCTAAGAAAAATCTTTATAAAACATATTATGTATATGACTTCCACTCTAATGTTTGTTTTTTGAATTGTTATTATATTATTATTTTTGGCTTTTATTAAAATAATAATAGTAAAAACTTTTTTGACTTCCATTTCTGAAAATCCAATTTTGAAAGGTTTTTGATTGAGTAAACAATAATAAATCCAAAATTCTAGATAACTCAAATAAAAAAGAAAAAAAGATAATATTTTAGATTATTTTGAATTTTGTGCAATTTGGATTTAAAATAGTTAGTTTGGCTGTTTGAGCTCTATAGCATTTTGGAATACATTGTGAAAAAATCCAAGAAAGTAACTTATTATTTGGTATACAACATTTGCATCAATGATTATGGAAAGTTTGAAAGTTATGGAATTCTCAACATCAATGGAAGCACAACAATGGCAAACAATTATTCATGTGTCCTTATCTCTTCACAGAGCATAGGGCATCCACAAAACTCTTCCAACATTAACGAGCGAGTGCCTAGTGCCTTCAATTCTTTTCAACATTTCCCCGATTCACGTATCCATTTGGCAACAATGTTGAGCGACAAGACTCAGCAGCAATATTTTGCAACTTTTTTTGGCAACATTATTTGTCTAAAATTTTTGACAACAACGCTTAGCAACAATATATAGCAATAAGACTTAGCAACAACGCTTAGTGGCACTGCATATAGAGAATGCTCAACAATGTTGATAATTCGTTGAACTGATAACACAGAACAACAATGATTTTGTTGTCTTAACTCGAGAAATTCTGAGCTTAGATTCGAATTAAGCGCGTTAAAAACCTTCGAAAAAGTATTTTAGAGTTAAGGCAACAAAGATTTGACCAAATTTTGTTGACCTGTGTAATCAAAGTGATTAAATCGTTCCTAAATTCTTCATGTCTGCGTTATACGGCTCTGGCAAAAAGACGGCTGAACTCAATTTAAGATAAGTAAAGTTCTGTCTAATTTTTGCATTATTTTTAAGTAAAATTTATTTTTCATTTTTGAGCGATTAGTTAGTGTTTAAGTAGAGCTTGCCAATGCACAAAAACCGAAAAGCAAATGTCATAAATTTATAGATATTTAATGACAATAAACTTAAATAAAAAGTATAATCTAAGCTTGTAAGTTTTCATGAGATCTTAGATATGCGCAGTTTAAGACTTGCTTATCCTTATAATCTAAATCAAAATCAAATCTTATAATATTTTGAAGAAAATGTTCAATCAATCGTCGTCATTATTCCAACTCTTTACGCACGTTGAAAGAAGATTTAAGAAATCCAACAAATTAACTGCAACATTCATACATATGAGACATTTTCGAGTATATAAAATCCATACAAATTCAGATTTGTTACTTTGTTTGGTTTTTATATAAAAGAAGTGTGTGCAAACACATACACATACAAATATTACAATTTACGCATACAAATGTAATACGCACAATGGGTTTCCTTAACAAGAGCATATAAAATGTACCTTTTTAACTTTAAATGCACGTGCAAAATATTAACACGCGTATAACTGGATATGGATCAAAAAAAGGGACAAAAGGACTAGTTTGGGTTTCGTAACGTAGGTGTGTATGTGTGTGTGTGCTACTGAGTTGGTTATGTCAATTGTTAGTGTCAATATTTGCAATACTGGTAAAAAAGATTAAGTTACTGTCAAGTGAGTTGTTAGAAAAAATAAATTACACTGAGAAAAACTTGGAAAAAATTTTGAATATTCTAAATTTCCGGACAGTACTTTTTTTTTTGGTAGAGGTGAACAAAAATTGAAACGCACAAGATTGGCAAAAAATTTATTGAAAAGTTTTGGAAAACTTTTTATTTTTTTCGTCTTAAATAATTTGTTTTTTTCTGAATTTATATTTACAGTTTTCTGTTGAGTTTTATATCCTTTTAATACTTAAAACCGCATCTTTTCTACTCCCCAAAGATTATACTAAATAAAAGCAATTTTTACCATCAATCAGCTGCCATTTTGTTTTCAGTGTAAAGACCGCTTTTCTTTACATAAGTACGTATGTGCTTATGTTATTTTATATGGCTGTGTGTGTGTATTATTGTAATTGTATTTGAATTTTGGGTTAAGGATTGAATTTGAATTTTCCGAGCACGTACTCATTCACAACATCCATTTAACATCAATTTTTATTTGACAATTTGTGGCTTAAGCCCTTGAAAATGGGACGCCATACTACAACATACGATACAATACAGCAAAGAGTCAGTTAGAAGTCTGTTCTGAAAATTAGAGGGTGTAATATGTACAAGAAAAGCTTAAATTACATTGTGCAGACAAGTATACTTTTCCACAATTACAAACTTCATGGTACACACACAGGCAGGCAGCGTTATATCGCAATCGTAGCACTTAAGAAGTTGCACATCTCAATTCCTTTTCAGCATACTCTGGTGAAGTAAGTATCCACCTGTATCCTTCATCACATTGGGGAAGTTCTAATTTGAATTTAAGTGCGCGTGATGCAGTGATTCAATACTTTACGTTAAGTGCAATTTTCATTAATGCAGTATGTATGGGTTTGAATACAGGAAGTAGCATTTTTGCTATGTGTTTTTGTGTGTTGGTTTGGGTTTTTTGGTAAATTTTACTGTAGTTATTAGTGTACGTGTATGGTTTGCAAATTAAAATTTTTTTTTATTTAATCATTGATAGTAATTTAATTTTATGAAGTATTTTGATCTAAGTTTGGCATTCTATTCATGAAATTTCTTTAATATTCTTTAATTAATTCATGAGGTACTGGTAATTTAAGGCCAATGAAGTATTTTAGTTGATATTTCAACTTTTCTATACAAATTGGTGAATACTTTTTAGCGTGGTTTTTATTTGCATGTGATATTTAAAAAGATGGTCTTGAGAAGCTCAATTAGAAATTTCGATACTACGAAATTTTTTATTATAAAAGAAAATATTATTTATTTTTAATTGGAAGTAACGACTTTTTACTAAAATTCAAAAAATAATATGTCTTACGTATTTCTGCTTAATTTTTTCCATATTAATTGTTCAACAAGCTGCAAAAAGTCCCGTGAAAATGATGAAAACACAAACTTTTTGATAAAAATATTCTTCAATACATTTCCTTTCAAGAGAGATACACTTCATTCAATGATCCTCCAAGATTTCGTTGCCTTTTTTATAGTAGTCGACGTCGAGGCTCTCAAAAAAGGCATCAGTTTCGAACTCGACCTCCTCATTTGAGTAAAATCTCTTTCCCTGGAGCCTTCTTTTCAAGTTTGGGAACAGATAATAGTTGCTGAGAGCCAAGTCTGGAGAATATTGTTGGTGGGGCAGCAATTTGTATCGCAATTAATTCAATTTTCCCAGTGCTTTGAGCGATGAATGAGCCGGTGTATTGTCGAGCTGAAACAGCACTTTTTTTTGCCTTCATTTCATTCATTCAAACGGTCCAAAAACGCTATGTAATAGTCGCCCGTGATGGTTCTGCCTTTCTCAAAATTTTCAATGAGAATTATGACTTGTGCATTCCAAAATATGCTGGCCATCTCCTTCCCATCCGACGTTTCCGTTTTTGGGCGCTTCGAGCGACTCTTACTCGGTTCAAACCATGTTGCCGACTGTTTATTGGACATCGATGGGTAGTGATGAATTCATGTTTTGTTCATTATTACAAATCGACGCGAAAACTCTCTCGGATGACGCCGAAACGGCTCTAAATTGGCTTCTGAATGTTGCTTTTGTTTAATTCTCAGAAAACGTGGCACCCATCGCGCGCACTGCTTTTTCATTTCCAAATCCTCATGTAAATACTGAAAATACTGCCGATCGACAACTTCATTATGTCTGCTAGCTCTCTCACTTTCACTTTCAAAATGATCAGTTGGATTTGCTTGATGGTTTCTGAAGTGATGGCCTCATTTGGCCGGCTCGAACGTGGTGCACAAACTGGTGCTCGATCGACCCATTTTAAATTCAGCAAACCATCTGTTAACAGTTGTTTTCAACGGAACAGAAGTGCTGTGATGTTTTTGGATCCATTCTTCTCGTTTTTTCCCGATCACAAAGCAATGTTTTATCAAAATGCGAAATTCACTTTTTTCCATTGATAACGAAATACCAAAAGTAGCGTGACTCATACAGCGATAACTTCAAAACTACTTTCAAAATTTGACATTCCTTTTTAAAAAGTTGTCACTTCCGAAAAAATATATCGATTCAAGAGTGGCGGTGCCATTCCACCAAAATTCCAGGGACTTTTTGAACTACGTAGTAATAGGAAACAAACTGTTGGCGCCGTTCGCAGGTTTGATCTTGGGAGCTGAAATTTTGGGAGAACTTTTTTCAAACCTGATTCTATAATAAAGGCATACAAGACCGTAAACTTAAAAAAAAAACAAACCCTTAATGAATACTGAATTCTGTCACTTCAATAAAATATTTATTTATTAATGGAAAAATCAACTTTGAAATATTTTCTTTTAGATTTCTCCCATCAATGCAGCATTTAATTTTTTTATTTTACCGCATTCAAAGTTGCACTAAACTCAATCTACAATTTGTTGCAAATAAGTTTTCGTCGTTTTTACTTCCGTGTCCTCAAGGACCATTCATGCATTAGTAATTTTGTGACGTTTTGCAACACTTTTCCATTTAAATTTGTCAGTGTTGCATCCATTGTTGTGGCTTAGTTCTTTTTCTCAATTTTTCCCAACACTTTGTAACAAAACAACAGAAAAAAAAAATAAACCGTTTACAACTTTGTTATTGAATGCAATACAAAAACAAGCATGAATAACAATAACAACAACAACAATGACGAAAACAACAAGTTACCAAATTAATACACTCACATGCGCTGATGTTTAAATTGCATTTGTTTTGCCAACGGTTTGGGGTTTTTCCCACAACACTTGTCACTTTGAAGTGTGTTCTGTACGGTTTTATATATTTTTACTGCATGTCCTGTTTTAGTCGAACAACTTTCACGGTGCAGGCACAGCAACAACAGCAACAAAAGGTAGAAAGAAGTGTTGTCCTTTTGAGGTAGCACGGCAAACTTCATTTGTATTTATCCATGTATGTATGTAGTGGTTTCTATCAATGAATAAGTGTTTATGTGCTTGTTGTTGCAAATTGTTTTGACCGCATTTGTGGGACTCGCTGCATGTGTGTGGAGTTTGTTGTTGTTGTGTGCTAAAGTGTCGTTTATTCGTCGAACATTGTTCATCATTAAAAGTTGCGCACTCTGTTTTTTATGTTTTTTGTCCCGTTTCACACTCTCTCGGTATCAAGCCACTTTGGCGTAAGTTGTGCATGTCATATGATTTTTCCCAATCATTTAACTTTTTTTTAATTTTCTGCACAGTGCTGTCACGTTAGGCGTTTTTAATGCGGCTCTAAAATTATAGAAATTATATGGGAATATTTTTGCGTTGGCTTCCGGAAACTAAAAATTAAATTGCAGCAACATATGAACTGTACTAAAATTTCTTACATTTTTGAAAATTAATTTTAATGCGATCTCACATCAAGAAATATTTGATAAAGAGTCTTTATTTTTTATTATTATTATTATATTTTTTTTATAAGCGAATTTTGTTAACAATTTAAGTTCATACTTGTAGATGATATTACAAAGGACCAAATCTGGTATGTCCGTAAATTCACTTACTGTACAGCTTACCCAGTATTTTAAAATTAAAACAGTTTGGCATCCTTGATAATAAGATTAAGTAAAAATCATTTTTTTCATTAAGTGATATTAAGAAATATAAGTTTCAAGTATAGGCAGCATATTAGTGGATTTCGCGGTAATGTCCTTGAAAAATAAAGAATATATTTTCTCTCAGAATAACTTTTTTTATGAATAATCCAATTAATGTGCAATATTGCATGTAACTTCATCAGGTATTGGAAAATTCGGTAGAGGTGTAATATTAAAAGTTTATGTTATAAGCGATTAATGAAATATCTATCAATGAGTTTTGTCCTTAGCAAAGAAATTTCTTGTGAGTTATTTTTTCTTTTTATGGGATCAGTTTGTGAATATAAGCAAAAAAAATCATAAAAAGATTAAGCACAAAAATTGAAATGAAAAAATATATGAGTTTATTAATAACCTAATGAAACCCCATAATTTTATAGCTATGAGATAATTTTTCTTTATTTTGTAAAAAGTTTAAGCAAGTGGTTATTGTCTTTAGGTCCTAAATTTGCAATTCCTATAAAAAACGTTTTTAAGCCTTTTTACAAAATAAAGAATTTTAATTAGAACAATCTTATCGCAAAATAAGAGATAATTTTTCTCTTATGGTTTATGCGGTATTTAAGATGTACTCCCACGTCCCCCTCCTATATAATTCTTTCTTCCAAATGATTCATGAAATCTATATTTTATGTTTATTGGTCCACCATAATCGGACCACCTTGTATAGTAAGCTTGGAAAGAAAAAAAATTTTTTTTTCTTTAAGCATATGGTGATTTTTTAAGCACTTGGTTTTTGAAAATTTAAAAAAGAACTAAAACTTTACAAAAATTAATAAAATATTTATTTAAGGCAATATACTAATTTCTGCCATTTACTTTTGAAATATTATTCATGTAAATATTGCCCAGGGCTTCGCCCGAGGTAATCCATTCCCATGCTCTATTTTTAGCATACCTTTTCTATTATTTTGGCCAGTATCTCACCAATGTCAGCTGTAATTTTATCTTCCAAGGCTGCAATTGTTGCTGGTTTTTCCATGTATACAAGAGACTTCACGTAGTTCCACAAAAAAAGTTTAGTGGGGTCAAATTGCATGATCTTGGCAGCCAATGGACTGCTCCAAAACGTGAGATTAATTGCTCACCAAACTCGCCTCTTTATAGGTTCGTGGCATTGAGTGCCGTGTGGCGTATGGCACTGTGTTGTATAAACCACATATCAACCAAGTTCAATTTTTCTATTTTGGTCAAAAAATTTATCAATCATCACATTTCATTGACTATAACGTTGCGATTTTCATTATTTTTGAAAAAGTACAGTCATATGATGCCACCGGCCTACAAACCGCACCAAACAGTGCATTTTTCAGAGTTCATTGACATCTCTTGAACTCCCTCTGGCTGCTTTTCAGACTATAATATGCAATTTTGTTTGTTGATGTTGAGCCATTGAGCCATTGAGCCAAAAATGAGCTTCGTCACTGAAGAAAATTTTTAATAAATTTATTTATTTAACATATTTCTCATGGAGCATAAATTTTAATAGTAAAATTCAATAATTTGCAAGCGTTTTTTGTTTGTTAGTCTATTTATGGTAAAATGGCAAACTTTATCGAGCATTTTCGGCGTTAACATTTGTTACAAATCGCTTGTGAGGTGTCAAAAAATTTACACTGATAAACCAAATAGCAAAAAAATCATCCGTTATAATGCCAACATAACATTGGGAAAAAAAACTAAAACGATACCGAAGATTAATGAGCTATTGAATACCTCTTGTTTCATTTCAATTAAAAGTTTTGTCACTTAAAGAAATCATTCTTTACAATATATTAATTAATGATTTTTAATTTTCTTCTAACTTTTTTTTATCATTTTGCATATGTGCATTTCCATGGGTCCCATTCGACCGTCGAACACATTTAAAGTAAAAAAAAGTCAAAATAAAACAGATTTTTATTTTGACTGTAGGCTTAACTTATAGTTCCTAATTAGCTTTATAATTTGTGCTAAGGTTGAATTTGGGTAATTTTTCGTTTTCAAGATAATTGCAAAAAACCAAGGTGTCGCACGGGACAAAAACTTCCGTTTTCGTGGAAATGCCCATATTTTATTTTAGTGCGATTTTTCAGCTCCCTTCAGGCAAAGATCATTTTTGTTACACTAATACTTAAATGAATACCACTTCCACACAAATTTTGAATTCAAAAATACATAAATATCCTAACAACTGTTCTATCTCAAAGTACTGTTGCTTATTGTCGATGAATTAAAAAAAAAAAACAATTCTTTCCGGCAACATGTAGCATGTTTTTTTTCGTGTCATGTCAACAATTTGCAACCTGTGTATATTCTTTCTTTTTTTTACATGCTACAAAAAAAAACTATAGCATATCTACAGGCGATTGCGACGGTGTTTTTTGTTAATCAAAATTATGTGCCTAAGGTAGAAAAATTGCAAACGGTAACGTGTTACTATTGCCATGAGATGTCAACATTATTTGTTGTTGTTGTTGTTGCTGCTATTTATTTTTGTTGTAGCTGTGATTAATATTATTACTGTGGCTTAAATGACTTTAATGTTGCTGTTGCAACAACAATAAACGACTTGTGGGTCGTGCGATAAGCATTTGATTTAGCGGCATTTTGTCATTAAACAGGTCAACTCAGTGGCACATTTGTACACACACACACATGCATATATTACATGACACACACACACAAACCCATTGAAATACATTGTGCTCATCACATAAGAGCGTGGCACATTAATGATAGTCAAGACATTGTTGGTTTGGTGCTGCTCTTGTAGCTGCATTGACACTTGGTGTTGCCAATTTGACGGTGTTGATTTCTGCACTTTGACCTATTTAAATAATTCAAGATAAATATATTTCGAAATTTAGGGTGTCTTGTGTTTGGGATTTTTACATATAGTAAAAGTTTTGAATCATATTAAGAATAAAGCAAAGAAATCGCGTTTACTTGCAGCGATGAATTTAAGACTTTGCGCATTGGGACTGCTAAAAAAAGCATGCCAAAATTGAAGCTTACGGATGGACTAACAAAGGCGTAAAAAAGCAAAGTTTACATAAAATAAAATTTAAAAAGTAAATGGCAAAAATTTTGTTATTGATTTAAGTAAATATTTTATTCCTTTTTGCAAATTTTTTGTTCTATTTTTAATTTTCAAAAACCAAATTCATAAAAAATCACCCTTATAATTAATAGTTACTCATACGACACGTTAGGAAATTACTAGGGAATGGCAAAGCCCTTTTTAAAAAAACTATTGTCTACATCAAAATTAAAAAATAAATCTAAAATACCCAATATTTCTGAGACACACCCTATAAACACACGTGCCAAAGCAATTCCAAGTGTATTTGTCTAACATTTATATGCACGTACATATGTGTGTTTGTATGTGTGCCGTAATTGCTGTCACTCTGTGAGTGAAATATTAGACACAAAACGCATTTTTGGCATTTGCAACATGCAACAATTTATCATTGTGTCCTTGCGTGTGTGTGTGTGTGTGCTAGTGAGTGTTTATTTAAATAAAAGTCATTGTCGCATGCACATTTGTATATGTATTTGTATTTTGTTTGCATTTGTGTTCATATCAGCACAATTTTTATTTGCCGCTTCGTTGGAAGTGCAAAAAAAAACACAAAACAACACTACAAGCGGAAGTTGCAAATTAGTTGCAAACTGCAACAAACACAAAATTTATTGCATGAAATTTGTAGCATATAACAAAAGCAGCAAGAAACCCCATTAAAATATCTAGAAATGGTTTTGTCAGTTGCGAAGAAATATTGTTCGTGAGAAAAACAAGTGGAATATTTTTTTGAAATATTTATATACATATGTTAATATACATATATATGTATATTGAATTTTTACCTTATTTTGTACTAAATTTAAGGTTTTGTAGTACTAAGAAGATGTGAGAATACAAGAAAAATATAAAAAAATATGCAAAAAAAAAGGTTGGAGCTCATTTAGGACGGTCAATAGCGCAAAGTTTACAGAGTAGGAGATTCATTTTTGCAAAATTGATATAATAAGTACTTAGGATTTTTTTAGTTTAGGAACAAAGACTGATATCACTATAACATAGGATTTCGTTTAGCAATTGGCTCCATTTATTTGTTGGTCACATTGATTACGTACACTCAGACACACATACACTTACAACCACTTACGTGTCATTTTGCATATTGTTACTTAAGTTTTTGATCACGGCAGCTGTATACTCTCAGCACGTCCAACAGAATGCTGTCGTACGCTATTACTAAATTTTGCTGAATCTCAATAAGCAGAACGTTACATTTGGCACCTGATGGCGAATCATCTATCCAACTTATAAGCATATGAATTATTTTGTGAAATATTTATGTCCTTTTGTAGTAGACACTCCAGTTTCAGCAAATTATATGTACATTAGGGTGGTCATTCAAAAATAAATGGTTGCAACAGACTAACCAAAGTAAAGGGTGGTCCAATACGTGGTCCCTTTTTCAACTGGGTTGTTTTGACAGCTGTCATGTATCAGAGGGCTTGTCCATATGACGTTTGTGTTTAGTATTTAATTCGGCTCAATCATGAATAGACTTACTCCTGAACAACGTTAATTAATTGTGAAACTTACTACCAATATCAATCATCAGTTAGAGAATGTTATAGAGTTCTTCAACATCATTTTGGTCGTTTTGAGCGTCACACTTTTCGTATCACCAAATTTCGGACCAATTTCACACTAATGGACATTCAACCAGAGTGCATAGAGCCAGTGATTTTAAGAATATTTTTGGAGAAGCAGAGAGTGTTCGTTAAAACCGTGAACAATCGATTCTTCGCCGATCTCAGGCTTTGGGCATCTCTTATGGATTATTGTGGCGTATCTTGAGTCGTAATATTGGTCTGCAGGCCTATAAAATACAGCTCATTCGAGAATTGAAGCCAGCTGATATTGGTGTACGTTTTAATTTCGGCTTATGGGCCTTACAACAACTTCAGATTGATCCATTATTTTATCGAAAAATTGTGTTTAGCGACGAAGCTCATTTCTGGTTGAACGGCTATGTTAACAAGCAAAATTGCCGTATTTGGGTCGATGAACAACCAAAAGCAACCCAGAAGGTTCCAATGTATCCCAACAAATGTTTTTTTTTCGTGTGGCTTATGGCATCATCGAACCGTATTTCTTGAAAAATGCGGATGGAGCCCGTGTTTCGGTTAATAGTGTTCACTACAGAGCAATGATCAATGAATTTTGTTGTCAAAAATTCAGGATATTGGTGTAGCCGACCTCTGTTTTCAACAGGATGGCGCAATATGTCATACAGTTGGAGAAACAATCGCTTTATTGAGGGAAATGTTCGATGAAATCATTATCACAAGAAATGGTCCTGTTAATTGGCCACCAAGATCATGTGATTTGACGCCACTAGAAATCATTCTTTGGGTATATGTTAAATCACTTGTTTATGTCGACAAATCCGAAACTATTAACTACATAACTCGTGTTATTCAAGGAATACCGGCCGATATGCTTAAAAGAGTTGTCGAATATTGGACCCACAGAATGGACCATTTAAGATTTAGTTGTGGGAAACATTTGAACAAAATAATTTTTAAATATTGAGTAGTAGGAACTATCATTCCAAATAAAGATTTGCAGCAAGACATTGATTTTTATGTATCTTATTTAGAAAACAGAGTAGGAAGCTCTTATTGGATCACCTTTTATATGCCTTAAAAAGAATGTTGTATTTTAGCTGAATAAAGCTATAAATTAAGAAGTTCACCATTTTCTACCGTCATTATTTGAGCAAAAAGGTAATCAAGAGAATTTGCACCGAACATATATATTACGGGAGGCAGCGTTGCAAATGACATAATCATTTGATCCCACTTGATTCCTATTTTAAATTTTTCCTTTCGGGTAGTCATATGATGATCTTCGCGTCAGCTGCTTTAGTAGTTGTGGGGCTGGTTGCGAGAGGCCGGAAAAAAAATGTTCTCTTGGTAACTCGGAAAGTAAGACACAAATTGGAATGACCAATGTTTAAGAGGAGATGAAGATACTTACAACGATTTTGTACTCAAAAAATCTACATGCGACAATATTTGACCCACCTTTCACTGATCTAATATTTCCAATAAATACTGTAATTTTGCACATTAGTGGCTATTTTAGGTGAAAAATGCCTTTTCCAGATTTGAGCAAGTAATGTTGCTTTTAAAGGGTTATATCTCCCTAATTTTTTTTATTTTTCCATTTTTTTTTACTGGCTTAAATCATGCCAAAACAATCCTAGAATCAAAATCTACAACGCCCAAGTACAGATTTAAGCTAAAAGTTTTTTTTAATCAATTTTTTCCAAAAAACTTTGATGAAGATGTATGGTATTTTGAAACTTAAAACGCGTTTTTCTCGAACCCATGTTTTCAAAATCGGCAAGCAGTAGAACTCACAAACTTTACTTCCGATTGACTTTAATTTTAACAGTCGACAGTTTAACGATCTTTTGTCCAATTTAATTGATTTTCATAAGTTTATAAATTTTTTGTTGTTGCTTATTTTACTTTTCTTGTAAAAATTTAATGCACTTTTTTGTACCTTTTTTGACATCTACACTGGATGGTATCAAATAAAATCTATGAGGTAAATTAGCTAAAAAGTTTTCCAATTCTAACGCAATAATAATGTTACATTTTAGATTTAATCAACGTTTACAAACATTTTTTTCTTGCTTTCTCATTTTCAATATTTTTCCACTTTTCGAGGATTTTTGACTTTTTAATATTTTTTGAAATTTGGATTATATGTGACTTTTCCAAAATATTAAACTATTTTTTTCAAAATTTCCATTCCAATCCAATCTAATCCATATTTTTCTAGTTTTTTATTATTTTCCACTTTTTAAATATCTTTTTATAAAAGCAAAATTTGTAAGTTAGTTGAAATGTTCGAGGCTAAGCCATCCAAACTCAAGCTCACTGAAATGACACAATTTACAAGGTCTAAGGCACTATTTCCATAGTAGCAAAAATCTTCATTTCTTACAGTGTAACACCACCATGTTCAGCAATAACCTACTGCCTACACTGTGTCCTTTGAGTATTGCCAAGAATCCAAATTGTTTTAAAATTGATTTATCATTGTGGTCTGCAATGCTGATTATTTTCTATTATTCCATTATTGTTCTCTTCGCTGCTTTGTCAGTAGTAGTTTGCTTTCCTCATTTGTATGCAACGCATACAAACGAAACGCTTCGGTGCTTTCTTAAAGTTTTGGCTTTGTATTTCAATTCTGTTTCACTTGAGTACAACAGCGCGCCGCAACTTTTCATTAAAATCGAAAGGGAAAAAAAAAGGAAAAATAAAACCTACGCCTGCAGCATTTTGAAGCCTTTTTTTATCAAGCGGCAAAAGTATAGGATGCACTTAAAGCAGCAACAGCAAGAAAGCGCACAAAACAAACAAACTGAGTAGATGATAATTATTACTTTGAGTTTGGAGA
Organism: Tricholauxania praeusta; assembly: GCA_949775025.1. Taxonomy (NCBI): domain Eukaryota; kingdom Metazoa; phylum Arthropoda; class Insecta; order Diptera; family Lauxaniidae; genus Tricholauxania; species Tricholauxania praeusta. The sequence continues at coordinate 160,674,989 of OX459029.1, forward strand.
AACAAGACAAAAGAAATTTTGCTAATGAGAATAAATAGCGAAAGTTTATTAAAATTTAGAGAAAAAAAAAAACAAGTTCCTTTAAAAGATTTAATCAAACAAAAAAAACATCAGTTCACAACTACAATCAAAAAAAGCGCAGAGTGCAGCCTTGGCGAATTCCAAGTTTTTGACCAATTTCATTTCAATTGTTGTTTTTTTAAATAGTTTTATTTTTGAAAATACTTTGAAGTGAAGAAAGCTCTGTGATAAACAAATGATTTTATTTTGAACTTGTACAATTTTTTTTCAATTTTTTTTTTTAAGCGACTTGTGCTCTGTCATGTAACACGTAAGAGCTTCCAGAAAAAACAATTTAATTAAAAAATTATATAATTACGTACACATTTTGTATTATGATTTTAATCATACCCGCATCAGCTGCAGCTCAATATGACAAAAAAATATTATTTCTCTAAAGGTCACATTTCTCCCTTACCGCTTCATACAAAAAATGCTTAAATTACTTTAATCTAATTTCTAAAGATTTTTATAAAAAAATGCACAACTTCATTTGCAATTCGATTTCAATTCAATTAATTTCGTACGTGCACATATCAAGGATATATAATGACAATGCGTTGTAATGCCCAATATGCAGTACTACAAGTAAATGTAAAATACTATATAATTTGATGCTGCTTAAAGTGACCAGGCCAAGCATGTCACTGCAATTCTGTGCAATTTAAATAAGTTGCCTCATATTCGAAATGAAAATGTTAGGAATTCTTGTTGTTTTTGTAATCTTAACAACTTATATTTTCTCATATGTCTTTTGTAAATTTATGCAGCAAATTGTAGGAAAATAGTTTCATTTTCTTTAATTTTATAATGCACAGTGAGGATGATGAGGTGAAATAGTTGCACGAAAAAAAATTCTAAAATCCTTATAAAATTGTATTTTTTAGAGATAAGATTTTAAAACAGTTATTTGGTATTCTTAGCAATAGATTTTTAAGCCAAAAAAAATCTTAAAATATTTTTTTTTAAAGTTTAAGAGATCAAAATATCGAACTGTAACAAAAAACTTCAGTCAGACATCCGTCTGATCTAGAAATTGTAACAATCTGGTCCTTGCAAAATGAAAAGCTTCATGACACTACAACAATGATCTATTACGAGTCAAGTACAAAGAAAAAACGATTTAATTGTACATATCAAGGCATGGTATTAATAAACAAACTATATTTTTGATATAGACGAAATCAATATTTGATAAAAGCTAACATGTCACACATTTCACTTAATCCAATAATATTATTGAATTCAATACTTATTTAGTTGCTAATGTTTACCAAATCATATTTTGACTGAAACAAATATTTCTTCGTTTCAAATATTGATTTGGTAATAATGACCAAATTATGTATTTGATGGAAGAAAAATTGTGTTTACGCAAACATATACATTTATTCATAACAATTTGTGATTAAAACAATATTTTCATTATATTTGTGACTACAACAATATTTTAAAATATCGATTTATAAGTAAATATTCATATCCAATATTATCTCACCCTTATATTGGAGATCGTTCACGATCATAAATACCTAAATTGCTTACAACCCAGTGTGCCAAACGGATCCGTTTCGAACGCGAATACTACTTATCCAAAACAGACTCCGTTTCGAACTCATTTTCGTATGAAATTTCGCTCGAAAAAATGGAAGGATCGAACGCTTTGCCGGATCCGTTTTAAATTCGAAACGGACTTCAAATACGGATCCGTTTCGAATTCATTTTTGTTCATAAAACGCATCCGCTTCGAATTCGATTTGAATCCGTTTCGAACTCATTTTCTTATGAAATTCCTCTCGAAAAAACGGAAGGATCATCCGCTTTGTCGGATCCATTTCGAATTCGAAACGGTTTGTAATTTCAGTATTAAAAAAATATTAGTTTTTTCGACTTTTCAAACGTTTCTAAGTCGATTAGGGGCCGTTCAAGTATTACGTAACGCAATTTTCGAAGATTTTTGACCCCCCCCTCCCCCCTATGTAACGCGCCGTAACGTTTTCCTCTACCCCCCCCCCCCCTTAAACGTTACGTAACACCCAAGTGACCATATTTACCTAAAAGTCACAATTATGTTGCGAAAAGTACCGGAAATACATGCGTATGTTGTTTATTTTCTTTATTATACCCTACACCGAGGGTATATTCACTTTGTTATTTTGTTTGTAACGCATAGAAAAGGGCGATGGTAGGTATGAAAAAGTATATAGATATATTCTTGATCAGCATCACCACCTGAGTTGATTTAGCTATGTCCGTCTGTCTGTCTGTTCAAATCAGGTTTACGGAAAAACCAAGAAAGCTAATTGAATGAAATCAGCACACTCAGGTCAGACCTTCTTGCAGGCATCTTGCTATTCAAAACGGACGTAATCGGTTCATGGACACGCCTACCGCCCATACTCTATGTATATTTGCCCAATCCCATTTTGGAAAAAAATGCAGCGATTTTGATGAAACTTGGTGATTAGGTGTACATTTGAACTAAATTAAGATTAGGCTAGGTTTCAAGTTTCCAAAGATTCGCGTGGCACGGTCCTAAATTTTAACCTCTATACCACCATATCTCGTAAGCCGTGCAAGATATTGTGATGAAATTTTTTTATTTTTTCGACTTTTTCATCGATTTTAAATTGTTTAGACTTTTTCAATATATATCAATATATATCAATATATTTTTGCATATATTTACGACTTTTTCAACAGTTTTCAACCTCTTAAACATTTCACACTTTTTTCGAATTATTTAACCTCTTCAACGTCTTTTTTTACTGAAATATATGTACCTACTTTGAGTGCAGTGTAGGGTATGTGAGTTTCGGCCTGACTGAAGATAACACCTTAACTTGTTCATGTTGTTATTTAATAAAAATCACACATAATGTAATAAACATTTGCTTAAGCTTAAAATATGTTAAAATGGCGAAAAATGAGACGAACATATTTTATTAAAATGATAAAAGTTGATGGGATCTAGAACAGCTACAGCAATAAATGAGAAAAATAGGAAATCTTTCCACGCTTACATCTCTGGTTTTGGTTAACCAATCTCGAAGATGATAGTTTTAGAATATTCTGCTTCATAAGTGCTTTAATTTAACATATCATTTATTGCTGTAAATTTTCTAGATCCCATCAACTTTTATCATTATAATAAAATTTTTTGGCTTTAGCTATTCAATAAGCATACACATAAAGAAAGCGTTTCATTATACACACCTCATTTCAAATCACCACCCGCTAAAGTAGTTTCACTTCTAAAACAATGTTACGTAACGCGTTGTTCGAACCCCCCCCCCCCCCTCTCCTGTAACGCATCGTAACGTTTCACAAGACCCCCCCCTCCCCCCCTAATTGCGTTACGTAATACTTGAACGGCCCCTTAGGACACAAAATTTTTTTTGAAAATTCTACCGGGACTTTATTATAATTTATAAGTTTTTTTGAACTTTTCAGCAGTTTTCAGTCGTTTAAAACATTAAACTTTTTTTTTATTTACAAAAAATGATTTCGAAATGGTTCCGTATAGTTATGAGGTTACTTACAAAAAACCAAATTCGAAACGGATTCGATTTTTGTACAAAAAAAAAGGAATTCAAAACGGATTCGTAAGGTCCGTTCCGAGTTCGAAACGGATTCATTTTACTTACAAAAAACGGAATGCACACTGACGGATCCGTAACGAATTCTAGACGATTTACGAAAAACGAGTTCGAAACAGATTCGTATATGAGGTCCGTTACGAGTTCGAAACGGATCCGTTTTTCTTACAAAAACGGAATGCGCACGGATTCGTATCCGTTTTTGTGCACATTGGGAAAGCAGAAGAAACTTAAGTAAGCAATATTTTTTTTTATTAACGAGAATTTAAATCAAATAAAAATATAATTATCAAATATATGTTCAACTCAACCAAATCTCTTCAATCGACTTAAACAAATGTCATGTTTGGCCCAATAAACCACAATTTAACATTCAATTAAGAGCATGGTAATGTATACTTAGATTTGTTAATAGTAAGCATATATCTATATTTTCAAATATATCAACTAAATACATTTACTTGGTGTAGCATACTCTTTTCCCAATATATATATATATATACGTGTGAAATTTTTCGTGCTGAATATTCTATTCGCGACTTTAAGAGAAAATGATTCAATGGAGCGGAGTAAAGCAAGATAATTCCTTTGACTTTACGCCAACCCATACAGACTAAGTACGAGTAAACGTTTGACCAAATAGAAACATTATTAAGAAAAATAGATCCAAATACTTTTGGCAGTATATTGGAAAATTGAAGCATTTTATGACACCCATTATGCAAGGAGAGAACCAGGCTCAAATTGTTCGTAAAGAAAATGATTGCACTTTTCACAATTATTACCAGAAGGTTATGAATAATTACCAATTCCAAGCCTTAAGATATCAATATCAGCACATCAGAAACCAATCTATCGTCCTCCAAGGCTTAGAGCCACAAACACTAGAGTCCAGAGCAACACTAAGTAATACAAGACATATTTTCATAAAGCAGCTCAGAACTTACTGCAAAGAAAATTAAAGCGAAATATTTAACAATTGGTTTAGTTTTGACAACATCTATTGTCTAGCGCTATTGTCAATTGAAGCGAAGGCGAAAAAATTCGAACAAAAATCTTGGGTCTTCATTAGCAAAGTTCTCTTTGATTCTGAACATATTCACCCCTATCATGAATATCCGGAGGAAAACGATTCTTTGGGTTTTTTTTCTCGAGAGGAGTATATTGCGATCATAAATAATTGAGGAATGGTAAACTTCATATCTAGTCAATGCTGTCAAGATATTTCCAATTTCTTCTAATCAGCCAAAAATTATAGTTGTATTTTTCATATCTGACATTAGCTTATCTATAATTTTGCATATTTGACACTAGCTTATCTGTCAGCAGAACAATTTATAAATAAAAATGAAGTGCATTTATCTATATTACAAAAATAAATTACCTAAAATAAAGTATTTATATCATAGCTTGATAGTTTGTCATCTATTCATGAAGCCTTTTACTGTATCCAAATTGGATTCTATGTACTGAACCAATACCAATAATTGCTCTTTATTTGTGTTGCTAGATCTTGTAAATATGTTTGAAAAAATTTATTTATCAAATAAAATTACAAAATATTGCTAGCATTGACTCTTTCCTCATTAAATTCCTTGCCAAAAAGTTAGGCAACAAAATTTGCGTGAAACGTCAAAAAATGTTCCTCAAAAAAGTATTGCCGACAACCTCATTTTCCAGGGAATATTTTCCCATTCTCCAAAAATCTACGACAATTACCATACATGGGATTGGAGAAAAAATCCGAAGAAATGTTTATTCCTGATAGGGGTGATTAAGTTGGTTAGCTTTTTCCGAACATCTCTTCCAAATTATGGTCATATGTTTGGCATATTATCATCCTCGGGTGAGTCTTTTATTTCAGTTCTGACAGCATCCGATCTTAACAAAAGAATCATAGTAAGGACGTAAGGACATGAACATATTTTTTAAAAGGCCGTTGCAGTTGGCTAACAAGTTAAAGCAGCGATATATTAAAGGCAATTTTCGATACTTCAACGTTCATCATTAGATCCTTGATAAATTTCTTGAGGAACATAGTTACTTTTTTTAGAATCAAAACGTTAAACTTCTTTAGAAAAGTTTGCTTTGAAGTCTTTGTACATTGAGAGGTTCAAAACTGACTTTGTAGTAGACCAGATAAGTTACTCTGATTCATTTTTATAGCTTTTAATGTGTTAAGACTGATATCGCGATAATTTTGTTATAAAAGATGACCCATAAAAATGTATGAAACAGTCACCCAGTAGCTTAACTATATTTCAACACTGGGGAGTGATACACCCACTTTTGAAATTACTTATCTAACTTTTCTTCAGAATTGATTCAATTTTTAATTTTAAATGATTCACACTCAGTCGAACCCATTGTACTTTCAAAGGTTTAGACTGAATTTTGTGCTCATTTTGATAACTAAAATTTTATTTTACGTACGTGATGGTTGTTTCATTAATATACACAGACCCACACGTAAAACAAGCTTAAAAGCACAAACACATACGCATATGAGTAGATTGTCTGAAGCAACTAAAAGTAAATTGCAAAGTAGGTCACTATGTAACATTACGGTAGAGTTCCAATGAAGCATGTGTTTTATATGCAACTTTTTTGATTATGTGTTGCAGCAGCAGCAGCAGGCAAGCAAGCAGGCGGAAGCGGACAGCTAAAATTGCACCAAGTCAACGGCGAAGACGACAAGGATGATAATGGCAAAAAAACGAAGTAAAAGACAACACAGCAGGACACGCAAGTAGCGCAGATTATTATAAAGTTGCACCACTGCTGGTTACACTTGCACTAAGGATGTGACATTCAACGTTAAGAGAGAGAAAATATAAAAGTTTTGCATAAAACGACATATAGTAGTTCTTCTTTTTTTTTATTGCAACCTGCATGCGCTTGCACATCATGCTTTGCTCTGTTGAAACCTGGACATTATTTCCGCCTTATAGTAAACTTCATTTCCTGCAGAAGATTTTTACCCACATTTTTTTTTTATTTCATTTCTAGTGAATTTCAATCTGTGTGTTTTTTTTTCTATAACCTTAGGCAATTGCAACTATAAGGCTAATAATTTCTTTTTTTTTTTCTTCATTCGCTAGTTGTTCTTCCGCTGCAGCAGCTGCATCTTCCAATGCAGCATACACAGTACATACACAGCGGTGGCTGGGCAACCTTTGAATGCTATCAGAATGTAAATTTGATTTGCCAGCTGTTACGATGTCCTGGTGCGGTAGCATTTTGACAAACATTTACACACGCACACATACATATGGAGTTTTTACACTGAGCAGGATTTCAGATTGCAACTATTGTAAATGAAAGTTTGTTAATTTAATTTTAAGCAAAGTCGACCTTGTTATTTTTTAATATTTTTTGCGTTTTTTTTTTTTAATTTGTTTTTTTGGAACAAAATTTTATAATAATATTTTCATCCAGAGCTTCTTTGCGTTGTTTCAAGCCGATAGATTCGACTTGAGTGGAGTAGATTTGACTTGAGTTGAGTCAGCTTGAGTCGAGATATGTCGGCTTGAGTCAAGTTGATTTGACTCGAGTTGATTAGAGTTGACTTGTTTCGAGTTTCGAGCAGAGTCAACCTGAGTCGAGTAGAGTCGGTTTCAGACTAATGGAGTTGACTTGATATTTATTGTCTTTTTTATACTCAATCACAAGTAAGGCAGCGATTGGGAGAAAGTTTCGAAAAGCTGCTCTTCTCTAAAACATCCCAGCGGCAAATCGATGAAGTACTCTGATTGTTCATGAATGAAAAGCTATACCCTATGTGTTGTATGTTTCAAAAATGAAATTGTTACTGTGATATTTTGTTTATCTGCTTGCTGGCTGCCTGCTTTGTATATGGAGCTGTAGACAGTTTGCTTGCTTTTTATATGGAGATGTAAGGGGTCTTGCCTGTTTGGCTGCATGCTTTGTATGCGAAGATGTAGGCAACTCGCGATGTTTTAAGGCAATCTGCCTTTTGTTTGTTACACATTGTATATAGAGATGTAGGCAAGCTGCCTACAAAGCAGCAATTGTGGCTAGAGTTGTGAGCATTACTGCCTACAATGAGTATAACTCTATATCGATGTTGTTTATAAAATATTTGCCGCTGGGATGTTTCCACGTTTGGATGAACTTTTCAAGATCTCTTTCTCAAGATTTCTTTTCCATGTAACAATTTACTGTTTATTACATTTGTAACCCGCTGTGTGCTGCAGGTTTTCATTGCACTGGAAATATTTTTTTTCCCCTTTGCAAACCAACAACGGAAAACGTTGCAATTCTGCCTTTTTTTTCAATTGCTACTTGTACTGCTGCTTCAGCTGTGCAACATACTTACTTCATTCTTATTTCTTGCGCTACGTTTGTCCATTTGCATTCAAATCGTTTTAGTTTTTTTTCATTCTTAAGCTCGTTTGGTTGCAAAGCAGTAGAGTTTTACTGTAAGTGTGTATGTGTGTCGTGCGCTTGTGATTGTCCTGAAGGACATTATATACCAAATTACATGCTGCAATTCATTTTAGTTTTTTTTTTTTTTGTGAATTATTTTCATTTTCAGTGAAAGTTTTTTTTTGTTTATTTCTACTTCTTTTGCCTCTACGATTACATTCGTTTCTTTTATTTGTAGTTTTCTTTAAGATCCTTTGGCATTCTTTGGCAACAGCGGCAGCAGTATTTTTTTTTTGCTGCTCCCAAATTGGCATCAAATTATTTCCCATTGATAAACAGCATCATTCCAAGGCAATTCTATTTTGAGCTCTGACGAAACATTGGCAATTGTGTATTTTATTTTGCTTTGTTTATTTATCTGTTTTGCTCTATTTTTGGTATTCATCTTTGCAATTGCAATTGCAATTTACACAAATTTGGATAAGAAAACGCTAATGCAATTTCATTCAATTTTGCTTTTTTTTAAGTTATTTTTCAGTGCTTTCTAAAATTGTCTTTTGGCAACTCCTTAGGCTGAAAATTGCAATCCTTTGGCACAACAAACAAACAAAGAGCATAAAGTTTAATATATCCTTTTAAGAAATTTCTTATATATTCTTTGTCTTCAAGCTTTAAAGGAAAAATAATTAATAAAAAAAATAGTGGGTATAGATAGTTGGGATCGAAATTTATCTCTTTTTAACATTGTTTTTTAAGTAGTTCGCGTTCAGATGAATTTAAAGGGTGCACAGAGTATTTTTAGTGACACATTGGTCCTAAGTATCATATCATGTTTTTTCTGTGACCTAATAACTATATTGATCATACTACTCTTTCCAGAAATATTGATAACATTCCACAAATTTGTAGAAAAATGCGAAACTGTACCTTTCATTCATAGTCTGCGTTTTCAAATGTCCTGGAACCAAATAAACTAATTAAAATTTGGAAAATTTTCTGACCAGTTGAATACGTTTATATTTGGAGCAACTCGAGACAACATCGATGGAAATCACTAAGAACAAGCAGGATATTTTGATTCCGAAATATAGAAAAATGGATCACAGCATTATTTGAGGCAAATGAAAATCAAATTATTAGGACCAAGTACTCTAAGATTTTCCAGCATACCTTTTTTTTGCTACGCAACTTTTTAATATCGTGCACAACAGTGCCTGTTTTATACAAATCAAAATAGCAAAAACATGTCAAGTCATTAAGTTTATTTTTCAATAATAAAATACGTTGTCATGTTATTTTTCAATGCTCCGTAATCTTAATTTATTTCACTTGTAACTAGAGTACACTCAGTGTTTTAACGATCTTACGACTATTTAATTTCCAACAAAGAAATACTGCACCAAACGTGTCAATACCCATGGTCAATGTAAACATCACATTGCCATTAGCGTTGCAATGCCAAGTGATGTAGGAGTATTGTTGAAGTGCAGAAGAAGAAAAGGTCGTTTTTATCTTAAAAAACAAAAAATTTAATTGGCTGCTGAATCGACACTTTGACAAATTTAATTTGATATGACGTAAACGGACCGTTGAAACAGCAATGTTTTTCCACATATCGACCATTGACATAGACGAGCACACACTGATAGTGATGTTAAAACTAGAACGGTTTTTAAAATATAGTTTTTTTAATTTTCTTGTTTTGTCTCACTTTTTTTTTAAAAATAAACAAGAAAAAACAATTGAAAGAGAGTTTGTTATTTGAACTTTGAAGCCAAATATAAACGGCACAAATGAGAAAAAAATGAAAAAAACAAAACAAAATTCAAGAAGCAGCATAAGCAACGAAAAATCAATTGATAATTTTTGTGCTTTGCAAAATTTCAATCCTAAAAAAAATTATATTTAGCTTTAAAAAATAAGAAAAATGAGTATGCCATAACCTTATCTAGTTTTTATTTAGTGTTTTAAAAAATAAATTATTAAGATTGATTCAGCACATTTTGCACCAAAGCGTTACAAACCATTTTCATATAAGCAAATTTATTCAAAAGGCATAAATATGAAAGACGTTTGCAGCATACAATCTTTTTGAAGCTATTTTTGAATAGCTTTCTGTACAATTCAGGCTGTGAATCAGCCATAGCTTTGATATTAATTGCTCTAGGTGTCTAGAAGTGTTTGCGTAAGCACAAACTCTCTCGATGTCGAATCGAATTTTGATCTATGATGGCAGTATATATCAGCAAATAACGAAATAAAATATTTTTAAAAAGGCATATTATTGGATTGTAAATTGATTTAGTTACTTTTTCTTTAAAATAATTAAAAAATCGGTTTCTTCTCACAATTAATAATTGATATTATCTTACAATAACAACACAGAGAACTCATGTCTTCTTACGTTTGTTGTGTGCGTGCGAATTTCTTGAGGAGCTGCCATGCGAATATGGTTTCAAATTTCAAATATAAAAACAACAAACAAAAATAAATAAATAAACAAACAAAAACAAAAGCAAAAGCAAAAAGGAAAAGGAAAAGAATATTTTTTATATAATTGTGTTGATTGTATGTTTGTATGTGTGTGTGTGTATAGGCGTGCATGTGCTGCAAAATAAAAATGTACGAAAAAATAATATGAAAAACAAAAAAGAAAGAAAATTGAAATCGAAATGAAAACGAAATGAAATTAAAAGTGGCATTTGTGCCAACAGCATGTGTGTCTGTGACCGTGTGTACCATTGTGTCTGTGTGTGCATTTGTTGTAACATTTTTTTTGCAGCATGTAAGCCATATTATTAGCTGTTTAGTTGTTGATACTGGGCAGCAGCTGTTGCTATTTCTGTTGCTGTTGCTGTTGCCATTGCTGCTCTCACTTGTTATCATCGCTCGTGCTCCATTTTCTTGATGTTGATGACGGTTACGTTTTTAATGCTGCCACCCATTACTGCTACCATCGAAGTCACTCAATGTATACCATGATACGTGCGAGTGGTTTTTTCTCTTAAGGGGATATATATACCCCATTTAATAGAAAAAAAGCCAAATGCTTTGGGTAAATATTTAATATTTTAATTGTCATTTCCAATTTGATGCTTAAGCAATTTTTCCTAAAGCAATCTGAGTGATTTATTTATAAAAAGTTGCACAGTAAAAGAAAAAAAATAGCAGCGAGAAAAAATTTTAAAAATTTAAATACATAGGCAAAGTTTTTATTGAAAGTGAGACACATTATAAAAAATATTTTGCAATAATTTTTTTTTCAAAATATTTCCAGTGAACACACTTTCAATCTTCAAAATCTTTAATTTTTTATTGCATATTCACCAACGTTAGTCTATTAAAACACCATTGCAGCAGTTACACAACAATTTTCTACTGTTTCTCTAGGGTCCTGCAACATGGCATCGTTTGGCAATTTTGTTTTAGCAATAACGTGTTAAAAAGGCGCTTAGCTTCATTACGTCACGCTTAACATGAAGTTTACTTTAATGGCAATAACGCCAGCTACACCACACTGTTGCTGCTTGCGCTATCATACACATGCATACATACAAATTCGCTGGTCTACTACCACCACCACCAACATCAAATTGATTTCGTGTTCAATGCTTTTTCTACTGGTGCCATTTTTGCTATTGCTGCTTTTATATTTTCACTGTTGTTGTGCTAGCTGCATTAGCAATTAATTGCAGCAGTCATGTTGCAGCAACAACTATTTCACATACTTATGTTACAATGAGGACTTGCACACACAAAAATAAAATGTGAAAAAAAAAACAAAAAGCTCTTTAATGCGCTTGCATTGCGAGCAAATTGCAAGGAAATTAATTTTAAGTGTAGACATTTATTAAAAAGTAATTACAAAAATATAAAATAAAAGGAAAATAAATAGCAGCAAAATCACTGCGCTGCAATCAAATTTATAATTGAAAAACCATTGCAACTAATTAGGCGCGCTTGAAAGCGAAAAAAAAATCGCTTTTCCAGCAAATTAATCACGATTTTTATGGAAAAAAAATGTATTTTTTTAATAATTTCTTGCTATAAATTATCAATATTTTTTATGGAAATTAGCTTTGCGGAAAATAATGTACTATTTGTAGGTGGTAGTGGATTGAGAGTTATTTTGATCAAGATAGAAATTTCATTGAAAAATAGGTAACTGAATTGAAGGTTTAATTTTAACCTCAGAAACTTTTGGCTTATTGGAGTTTTACTTTAACCTTGGTCGTTATACAAATATTATGGTTGCTTACGTGATTTTATTAATATTGTGTGTACGGTTTGTCTTAGTTTTGCTCCAGAGAAAAAATTATAAATGTTATTTTTGTATAGAATTTCATAATCATGCAATATATTATTGAAGATCTTTCATTGCCACCATGCCCGTTAAAGCAATTCTACCCAGCTTACTTAGTTTGAGTAAAATCTCGTAACGACTAACATTGTAAAGCCAAAGTTTGCTGTAAAAGTTCGCTAACACCAAAAAGCATACAACTTTGTTTAAACGAGTACATGACAATGTCACGCCCCATGTTGCAAATCCATCAAATATTGGTCTTGTGATAGCTAACGCCAACTAGCACCCTCATATAAAATCTCATTAAATTTAATTAAATATAAATTTTTTGATTTATTGCCGATAAGGAATGTACCACTCCTTCTCCTGCCCCCGATCATGCTCACATACAAAAACGCACTTAATACGACATAACACCAAACGCTTTTGCTTATATGAATTGTGCCACGCCTATATAAGCCATTTTTGCTTGCTTTTAGCTTTTTAAATAAACATGAAAGATTATAATTTTAGTGAAAAAAGTATGTGACAAAAGGTCAACTCCGTAAAATAAATTAAATGCCACTCATACGCCCCGTTGCACAAGATGCGTCATTTCTAAAGGGATGTAAGTTTTGCAAAACCTATGACAAATTAATAATTTTGGCATCATTTCAAAAATAAATTATTTTCAAATTTGACATGACAAATATAACATAGATATTTAGTGGTGGGTTAGTAGTTAAACTACATACTTATGTAAAACTTTAAATTTATAAGTTTCGACTTTTCTTTCATCCTTTACACATATATTATGACATTTTTAAACGTTGGGTTTTTAGCCATGACATAAACTTTAAAAAAAAAGAAGATTTGATTAAGAATAGTAACAAAATATCAAGTTTTTTTTTTTGGTTTGTTTTGAGACTAATAATTATTATATTAATAATTTTTTGTATTGAACTTTTTAGTCATTTATACAACCAACATGAGAAAGATAACAAGTGGATCAATTTAACCTGGTAATTGGTGACATATGTTTCGGCTATTACCACGTATAAACATATTTATATGCATATACATAGCCTCATCAGACCAGTTTTGGTTAAGTTGTACTGAGAATCGAACACCCGACCGTATGCATTTTTGAATTGCGACAGCCGCTCTAACACTTGAGCTATTGGGTATGTGACCTTGATGTGTACAAAGTGCGTGTTTGGATTTCGCACGTATTGTTCCATTTTTCTTGTTATCTTTCTGAGTTATGTTCAGTTGACATAGCTCTTTTTAAGCTTATTTGGCTTATACATGTGCTATGATTTTTTATAATTTTATTTTCATATAATTTCAAAGTTCTGGAAAATTTTCCAGCTACTTTTTTATTATTATTGAAAAATTGGCGGGTTCTCCATATTTTAAGAATTTTTTGGTTTGTTTTGAGACTAATAATTATTATATTAATAATTTTTTGTATTGAACTTTTTAGTCATTTATACAACCAACATGAGAAAGATAACAAGTGGATCAATTTAACCTGGTAATTGGTGACATATGTTTCGGCTATTACCACGTATAAACATATTTATATGCATATACATAGCCTCATCAGACCAGTTTTGGTTAAGTTGTACTGAGAATCGAACACCCGACCGTATGCATTTTTGAATTGCGACAGCCGCTCTAACACTTGAGCTATTGGGTATGTGACCTTGATGTGTACAAAGTGCGTGTTTGGATTTCGCACGTATTGTTCCATTTTTCTTGTTATCTTTCTGAGTTATGTTCAGTTGACATAGCTCTTTTTAAGCTTATTTGGCTTATACATGTGCTATGATTTTTTATAATTTTATTTTCATATAATTTCAAAGTTCTGGAAAATTTTCCAGCTACTTTTTTATTATTATTGAAAAATTGGCGGGTTCTCCATATTTTAAGAATTTTTTGGTTTGTTTTGAGACTAATAATTATTATATTAATAATTTTTTGTATTGAACTTTTTAGTCATTTATACAACCAACATGAGAAAGATAACAAGTGGATCAATTTAACCTGGTAATTGGTGACATATGTTTCGGCTATTACCACGTATAAACATATTTATATGCATATACATAGCCTCATCAGACCAGTTTTGGTTAAGTTGTACTGAGAATCGAACACCCGACCGTATGCATTTTTGAATTGCGACAGCCGCTCTAACACTTGAGCTATCAGAAAGATAACAAGAAAAATGGAACAATACGTGCGAAATCCAAACACGCACTTTGTACACATCAAGGTCACATACCCAATAGCTCAAGTGTTAGAGCGGCTGTCGCAATTCAAAAATGCATACGGTCGGGTGTTCGATTCTCAGTACAACTTAACCAAAACTGGTCTGATGAGGCTATGTATATGCATATAAATATGTTTATACGTGGTAATAGCCGAAACATATGTCACCAATTACCAGGTTAAATTGATCCACTTGTTATCTTTCTCATGTTGGTTGTATAAATGACTAAAAAGTTCAATACAAAAAATTATAAATATCAAGTTATTTAGTTATTTACAATAGAATAAAAATATTGAATTCAAAGAACAGAAAAACTATTTTGGTATTTTAATTATCTATACAAATAATCGACTCAAAATCCGCTTACCTAAAAATACAAGTATATATAATATTAAAGAAAATAATATATTATTTTAAGTGTGCATGCGGTACTCATCGTATTCGTGATCAGTGACTTCAATGCACACTTAATCTGGGAATTTTATATACTTTAGCATAACCAAATTAATTCCACAGACATATGATTTTAGTTTTTTTTTTACAAATCAAAAAGATATTTACAAAAAGTCTCGTTTTGATGCAAACATCCTTAGAAATAATTTGAAATTTTAAGCAAAATAAAGCATACGAATAATTACACAAATAAAAGACAAACGCACAGGAACCAACCTACTCACATGAAAATTGAAAATTTTGTGCTCAAATACCCAGCGGCACAGTTTGTTTGCAGCATTTGCAAAAATTATTTTCTTTTTTCAACTTTATTTGCACTTGTTACTCTGTGAGCTGTATTTGCCCCCCAGTCAATGTGTGTGCATGCGCGTATATTTAATTAAAAATAGTCAATTTTTGTTTCTCTCTTAAAACAACATACACATTGAGCATAAATGCTTAGTTTGCTCTAATATTACCAAGGGATATGCTTTGTATTTTTGTTGAACTTTTTTTTCGATTGATTTTTAAAAATAAGTGAATTTCATTCAGTTTTGGTGCCTTTCTGCTACATTTCATGTTTAATTTATAAAAAAAAAATCATCTTTGATAAAAACTTAGTCTGTTTTTAGTGCTTCATACTAAATTTTGAAATTCTGCAAAATTTATTTATTCAAAATCGCTTTGCGTTGTTTTAACATTGGAGATGGCTTCAATTTATTTGTGTGCGAGACCCTGCAAATTTCGCTTATGCACGCCGAAACGTCAGAGGGTTATAATTAAAATAGATTGTCTCCAATAATCGAAAAAAAAGTCCACAAAAAAACCAACACACATAAAATTTCAAAATTGGTGCAACTCTTTGTCCAAAAATTTTATAAATTTTGTATAGTATTGATATCAAAATGGCGTACACTTAAAAAATTTTATAAAAATTACACACATCCTAAAAAAAAAAATTACATCTTATGATATTTTAATAAAAGTTTCATTGCATTGTTTCTATGTTTTAAAAAATATTATGAAATTTACATATATAGTTCAATAAAGTAAAAATAATATCGCATGTAACAGAAAACTTACGAAATTTTCATTAGATTAATTGTGTACATAAAAAACTTATCTCATGCAATAAATTTTACTAGACTGAAAGAATTTCACAAAACATTTGATTTGCTAAAAATGTTGTTATAATCGCATACAATGAAAACTTATCAAAACTAAACTTATTTCCAAATCAAAAAATCGCATGCTATAAAAATATTACAAGACTCTCATAAGTTTCTCGAAAATTCATTTGATTAAAATTATTTTTGCAATAAAATATTTATTAAAATCTGAACAAATTCAAAGAAATACAAAAACCAATAAATAAATGCAGATTTGGTATAAAGTCAAATGATTTCTAAAATTTCACATGCAATAAGGACTATTGTAAAAATTCTATGATTTCTACGAAAATAAATTATCTCATGATACAAAAAGTTTTATTAATTCTGCACAGTTTTCACAAAAAAGATATGGTTCCAAGCAAAATTTTATTAAATCTACATAGCTACTGGAAAAATCGCATGCTATTAAATGTTGCATGAGATCTTGATTTTTGTTGTATTATCTATTTTAAATATTTTTTTTTAAAAGTTACACACTTGTGTGCTTATATTTATTTTTAGTATGCAAGGTTTGTACAATTTCTTTATACATGTGAGATTTTTTTTAAAAATTTTTTTCTTGCATGCAATAATATTTTTCATCATCGAATTTTGTAACCTAATGTTTTTTTCGTTAAGTTTTTTTGCATTGTGTCAATTTAACAACATTTTTATAACATTCGACAGTTATACAACTTCAGTAAAAAGTCCACCTACAAAATGTTTTTATTTCAGAAATTTTTAATTTGACCTATTGCTTGCAACTTTTGCACACACACACCAAACCGACAAACAGTGTCTGTCTGAAAGCGGATTTCAGTATTTTAAGTGCAGCTGTAAATTTTCCTAAAATTTATTGTGCGTTGAATCCGATAATAAAGCATTAACCTCATTCATCGCACCCACACTGCACTGAGAGAAAGCGTATTTTAAGCTTAACGCTTGACAGCATCCAATTTAAGCCATGTTCTGCGAAAGGCTTAGCTCATGCAGCCAGCATACGTTTGGCCAATTAACATGCTCGAAAAAGGTGCAAATGATTTTTTGTTGGAAATTTGTTATAAAACTTTTACATTTGTTTATTTGGCTTACAAATTAGCTAAAAATTTTACAAAATTTATTGCATACTCATAGGTGAAGAGGTCGTCGCAGTTAGTTGAGTGTGAGATAGTTAACATTTGCCAACTTTTTGCAAGCTTATTTTTGCTGAAAATTTGGAAAAAAAAATTAGTTTATGTGCACGTTTGCGGCTTAAGTTTTATTACACTGACGATAAAAAATGGGCATTAATTGGCTAAAAATAAAATTGTCTAAAGACGAAAAAATAGCTAATTAAAGTAACCTAAAAATTTATAAGGACCGCATTGTACGAGGGAATCATGAGAGTCTTTCACCATGTGAACTAATTTAAAAGTTTTCGAATGAATTTTACAAAAGCAAATTTAAATCAAAAATTTTTTGAAGTTAAGAAGAACACATTTTCGCCTTTCGTTGAGAAAAAGTCTTATAATTGCTTATATGTATTAACACGTAAAATCTTTTATATTGAAAATAAAGCAAAATTTTACTCATAATTATGAGATTTATATCATGGTATTTACAAAATTTAATGAATATTACGTATTTAAAAAATAAAACGAAGTAAAGTATTTTGTTTGAAGAATTTTTGCTAAGCTCATTACCCAAATATTTGCATAGGATATTTTTTCAAAAGAAGAAATTAAGCCTTTTACAGCCCACAACTTGGAAGCGTTGCCTACAAATAGCAAAAGAAAATTAATGATTTTTTAATGAAGTTTGAAATTGAGAGCGCACACATATTCTGGCAACATTCAAAAAATAAAATTTCATAACAAAAATGGCAACAAAATTTATTTGCTTATTTGTTTTTTCACTTGTTTTTTTTTTAGTAAACTACCATATGGTAGCGCACTCATGTGTTTATCTGCGTGTATAAGAGCTATCAACGCCGACACCAAAATAATGGCATGGCCTAGGCATATGTTGGGTAAATATTTAACGTTGCATACATTTTTTGCAGAACCAACAAACACAAACACGTACATGCATATTATATGCAAACACGCACACACGTACATAATTATTTCATACAAAAAAATTTTGAGGTACTTGGGACTAATCACTGATGAAATGATATCATTGTGAATAGCAAATTTTGGCAACATTTGAGATATTTAGTTGCGTCAACACGGGTTTAAAATCCTCAGATATGCAAGGGCTGAGTGAGCATGTTGAAAAATAGCAAAAAAGCTGAGATAAATTATAAAATATTAAGAAATCAACCAACCAAGTTGATTTATTTCACTATGTATTTTGTTTTTTTTTTTTAAGTACTCAAGCTAAGGAGACTAATAGCAGCAGCTTCTCTGAACTCATTTTGAATAAATTTGGTATATAGCTATATTTTCCAAAGAATTATCTCTCCAAAAATATATAATTTTATGAAAATTTTGATACATTATGCTATAAACAAGCGCATTTCTTTGTAAGCCAATTTTAGACAACATGTCGTATGAGTAACTTTCAATATCAATGTAAACTGAGAAAGTGCATAGCATATTTCAAAGAAGTTTTTCTTACATTTTCGTAAATATTGCATTGCTGCAAAAACTTTTGTATTTGAGTGAATAATTTCGTTATGTTAAATAAAACATAGTTATTAATCCAACTTAAGTTCGTATGACCCACCATTCCCCTGTTTTAATATATTTTTTTAATATACTGCCATTTTATATTATTTTAATATTTTTATGCATACAACGACGCAATTGTTTGCTAAGTGTGACGGCATACAACACATACGCATTTGCATACATACCATAGTACTCAGACATATTCCGCATAGATTAAGTTTTAAAAAAAAAACTTTTTTTTTTTTGGTTGCCTATCGTTATCGACGTTACGGCAGGAAGGAAGCATGGAAATTTCAGCAATTTTATTTAGCAACTTGAAAAAAAATTATACAACAACACACACATAAATAGGATTTGATATTTTTTTAAAGGATTATTTATGCCAGCGATTAATTTATGAGTAGCTTTTCGCTCGTTTTTTTTCTTGCTAGGTGAACTTTGTTTGCTCCTCTTGCATATTTTAAATTGTTTTTGTTGCTATATTTGTTGTTGTTGATGGTGTTACTTTAGCAACATGAGCGTGTGAATAAATGATGCTTTTAAAAGTTATAGCACTTACATGAAAACAAAAAATAATTTGTTTTATTTAGTGAAGTGTCATGAGAGTAGTGCCACCATAGAAGGGATATTATGAAGTTAAAAGTTTTATTTTGTGCAGCTTTTAAGATATTTCTTAAGTTATAAGAAAAATTGGAATTTTTTAAAGAGTTTAACAAAATATTTCACATAACGCATATGCTATTATCATTTCATTTAATGCGTAATGACATTTCATAAGAAATTGTTAAATTTTTTAAAATAAATTGACTTCTCTTTTTTTCAACCTCAATCCTTAGCTACGCGGTAGTCAGCAGTAAAATAGCATTGGTATCCTTAATATTTTTTGTAAATCAAAACTACCATGCTGTCATATGTGTGCATAAGCTGCGTACCCCCTTTGCTTAACCTTTTTATCAGATCTACATATATTTTCTTTTATTTGTTGTTGTATGTAAGAATAAAGTTTGTGCTTTAAAAAGATAAGTGTATGAAGTATTACCCACAAAAAAACAATGTTATAGTAGCGTAACTTTTTTGCTGCTCTTGCTCAAGAAGATATTGTTAAAAAAAACATGAAATAAAGTTATTTTATTATTTCTTGTAGGGTAAAACATGCAAAAGATTTGCAAAACGAACTTTGAAACATTATAATCGTCAATGAAATAATAATGAGGGGAATACTCTTAATGGCAAGGCTTGGGATGATTTTGACACATCCTCGGGAATAGATCTGGAACTTCTCTACATTAAATAGACTTTATTCCAAAAATCTGCTTTAAGCCCACCTTTATTTGTAATACTAGCAATACCAAATAGAAACGCATAGTTGACTATGCTATTCGTACTACAATGGTCGTACGTTAATCTTGTAGTATATGAGTAGTACATGTAAGAAAAAGAAATGAGTATGAGTAGTACTAATAAGGATAAAAAACTAATGAATATAAGAAGTAAGGAAAATTTATTAAATAAGTACTACAAATACTATTGAAATACTCGAGTATTTTTCCCATACTTGAGTTTAAACAATAGCAGCTGAGGAAAATAGCTTGAAAAATAATTTCCACTAATACATGGTGACCTCACAGCTGGCATTGGTGAGATACCAGCCGAAGTGCTGGGAAAAGTATGCCAAAATTAAAGCTTGCGGACCACCTCAGGTGTAGCCGCGGGCAACATTTACATAAAATAATCTGTAAAAAATAAATGGCAGAAATTGGTGTATTGCTTCAAATAAATATTTCATTCACTATTGGATATTTTTTGTTCTTTTTGTAATTTTTTAAAACCAAACGCTTAAGAAATCACTTTTTAGTCTCCATTTTGGGATGATCTGTTAAATAAAATCTGGGCACCAGCGACTTAAATATAAATTTTTAGCAAGACTTTATTCAGTAATAAATTCACCTTTAGCGCCATTTACCTTACATTACACCGCACTAAATCCAAATAGCAAATACTTGAGTATAAGCAAACAAAATCATGGCAGGATCAAAATATCTGTACAGAAAAAAAAACGAAAATCGCGGAGTAAAGTAAAATAATACTTTTTAAAAAAAAAAAACAAAAGAAATATGGCAAAAAAAGAACCGTAAAAACTTTAAAAAAAAAAGATAAGCAAAAAAAAGGGAAACAAAAAACTTTACTGAATTTTGTTTATCTTTGTACTTTTTCTCACACTTTTATTGAGTGCAGCCAAAACAAAAAGGCAAATATGACAAAAGAATTTTAAACTACTACAACTACAATAAAATAAAATAAATTTGGTATTTTGCGAAAACAAACAAAAAAAAACCAACCAAAATAAAAACAAAACAAAACTCGCGTAATCTCAGTTAAAATCCTTTAATGTCCTTTTATGCGCGTATTTTGCATTTTTTCACGCTACAGTACAGTAAAATAAAATAAATAAAGAAAAAAACCCAAAATGAACATAGAGTTTGTTTTCTTTTGCAACTATGTAAAAATAGGGTGGACCTTAATAAAATATATTTTAACCAAAAATATGGCTTATTTTTAGTAATAAAATATATATTTTACGTTTATGTGAAAGAAAATTTAATGAGAGAAATTAGAATTTTCAGCATCACTTGACCAGCTTGGACTCTTATTAACTGAAATTCTAAGCCATATATGATGTGCGCTTGCAAAATTCTTTTTCTAGCTTGAAAACGATTCACGACTTTACTTTGAAAAGGCTGCTTAATATTTCAAATCTCATTTGTATACAAATGTCTTCATATACCGTCATATATTAGAAGTTTTTTCAAAAAAGGTTTCACTTTAAATATTACTTTCGAGGATGTTTTCTTCCAAAAAAAATATACAATTTCTTTTTGCTTATTATCAGAAAAGCTTATCGAAACTAAACTTTTTTCATCCACCCTTAAAAAAAAAAGCGAAAATTTTAATTCACAACATAAATGTTTGAAACAACAAAACAGAATGCTAATAATAAATATACACATTGAAACACTTTAAATATTTTAAAACCAGTAATAATTTTTCCAAGTAAATCTTTTGCCAGATTTTAGCTCTTTATCAGTATTTTTGTTGTTTTATTTTGTGTTGTTGATTTGGCTACTGCCCCACGACGCCAACTTCGCCGCTTTAACTGTGCGGCACCATTAATTTTAATGCATCAATAAAATTTAAGCAGCAGCAGCAGCCCACAGTAGTAATGGCTGCCATATGCTGCCGCTATGTTGTTCTTTACACTGAAAAGTTTTTTTTTAGATAATTACTTCAAAAGTTACTTAAAGAATGAAATTCGTTAGAAATTTTCGATTATGTACAAGAAAATCAAATGCGATCTGGTGATCAAATGGCAGCTCTCAGAAGGGAGTGTTAATGATCAAATCATGAGAGAGTATTTGGTCAATAACTTTTAGTGTATAACTCTTATAAAATATAGCATAGAATAAGTTAAAGTGAAATATTATTTGCATTTCATACCCATAAAATCTCAGCATTTTTCCACATTTTATCGTTCTTTAATATCCAACAAGAACCGAACTTTCATAAGAGTCGTTAAATTTTATATTTGCGACTTTAATTTTTTTGAGTGTTCTAATATGAGGATGAAAATTTATTGAATTTTTTGACCAAATCATATTCTTAGCAATTACTTATTCAATACATGGCCCCCTAAAAGTACAGTCACTCAAAATGAATTTTGCAAAAGCAGCTTAAATTGATCTTAACAACAAACGCGCAAATAACATCCACACAACCTGCATGATCAGTAGAATTATGTGATGTTTCGTGCAAAGTAGAATAGCCGATAAGCAACAAAAGTACGGTTATTCAAAGGCGCAGGCTGTAGCACTACTTATTTACATAGGACTGTGAGAGCAGCAATGTCGTGATCAGTTCATTTCTGAAAAGCATCAAAGCGAGTCAAACTTTGAAGTGTAAAAAGAAAAAAAATATGTGCATAATCGGCGAAGCATCAGTTAGACTTTTTTCTACCTACATATATTTTAACGCCAAGCAAAAATCCAGCGATAGGGGATTAAACTTAGGACTTAAAGGGTTGGTTACACTTTTGCTTCGAAAAGGAAAACCTTTACAATATATTCAGCAACAGAGTCCATCACTCAGAACCTGATTTTATATAAAAAGATTCCTTAGCTACTTAGTCAGACTTTATGTTTATGTCCATAACTCCTACTTGATATTTAATCACCTTTTTGAGATGTTGGATTTTTTGAACCAACCGAAAAATATTTGAAACATACACTCAAACTTGTCAATTAGAGACACCACAGATAAAAGAATCCTGCCAATAAGAGAAAAACAAAGAAATTGAGAAAACCATAATTTGAACAATCATATGAACTACTCTGCCAATAAGAAAACGTAAGGGAACCTTCGAATTGCGACAAAACTCCACTTTTTTTCGAGCAGTTTCACAAAAATCGATGGTGTTCAAAAGAGAAAAATGTTCAGGAGGTAGAATGTCGAAAGAAAGATAAACCACAGTATTATGTAAGGCGAAACAAGTGAGTGACCGACTTTCGTCTGCCTATATTTTGAAAGTGTAAGCCTGATTCTAAACTTTTTTTTTCAAATTAAGTTATTTAAGTGGAAATTAACGTAAAAGTCATCGATACAAAATTTGGTTTTAGAAAAAAAACTGCTTGGATGACTACTGGCAAACTTGACACAGTTCAATGACCGAATGAAACCACAAAAACGTAAAGTTTTACTTTTTATGGATAATGCAACGTCACATGTATCAATGGATTTGTAGAACATCACCAGTGTTTTTTTCCGCCGAACACCTCGAGTATGTTACAGCACAAAATTTTAAACCTTGACTTCGAATACGAAAAAACTTGCGAATAGGAGAGAAAAAAAGTCCCGAGAAGTAGACTCCTATTGACAAGTTTGAGTATAAATACTTTTTGGGATAAGTCTGGAGTGACTCTGATTTTATATGAAAATTTTCCTGTGCTGAAATAAAACTTTGATGTGCTTTTAAGAATTTAACTGGTCATCCAAACTTTTAGCAGTGATTGGTACATAAGTCAGTGCGATGTATTCCTATGTCAACATTCTCTTTAATTTACTTAAAAACTTTCAACCAAATGAAAAACATCTGTAAGGACATTAAAACAATTTAATAAATTGGTCCGTGGCTCCAAAAAAAAGTTAAGATAAGCAGATTATAATTATACCTAAGTTACACCTAATTAAAATAAATGATGGTTAAATTCTGCGAAGGTGCAAGCCATTCGAAATCAATTTTTTAGTGAACGTTGTTTGAAAATGTTTCTGAAAATTGCCATAAGGCAATGTATGCAAAGGCCTCATCAAGCTGATATCATAGCTACGGATTAATCAAAACAACTCTTTGCAAAAAATTTTTGGAATTTTATCGATTTTGCTTTCCATTTACGGTTGCCTTTCTGATTTCTTCAAAAGTATTGACTAATGATTTTCTTCAAAGTAAGGCATTTTTATTGAACTCAATTCACTCTGCTGAATAACACAAGGATTTTTGTTTTATTTATAAGCTGTTTAGCTGAAAAAGAGCATAATCGGTCGATATGGACCTATAAGCGAATTCATTTTCTTAAGTTACTTCTTCGGTGCAAACTGCAAAAGCTAGTCGCAATTCCTAAAATCCTTTGAAGTGGCCTATTAAGAGTCTTAATTTGAGTACCACATCCTTAAGTTGATGTCAGCAAAACTGCCGTATTATGAATCTAATATTTTAATCTATTTGAAGTTAAAATCTGAAATGTGGAATGCCGTTGTTTTCTCCGACATACCATAAAACAAAAGATATGAGTTATTTAAATTTGTGCTTGATCAATGCGCCATCACGTCACCTATTTTTGATTTACAATGTTTCAAATAGTTCAGAATTGAAAGGACTTTAAAATATTTTGTATTACCAAGTTTACAACATATGGCTAAAATATTTCCACTGAAAACTTAAAGCGATTGGAAATGATATAAAAAATTATCTTCTCAAAGTGGTCAACTTTTCACAGACTTAAATATTAAAAATGTCGAAAGCAACTCAACTGCAACATTCGATGAGTTAACGATGGTCTTAAAGACACGCGTGCATGGACTCCTTTCAATTCTTTTGTATGTGTCACATGTGCTGCTTAAAAACAGACCAACAGTTTACACATACAAACAATGCAGTACGTATGCAGCTCAACAGCAGAAAGACTTTCCGTTGCTATTCGAGAAGGCAGCATCGTTTAATGATCTGATAAAATCTACCCATGTATACAATGCGTTGCATGGCAATCAGTGCTACAATGATGATAAGCTACCAAAAGCCAGCAATTAAAAATTCAATACCAACCAGCAGGTAGTGCATATCGACGTGCATTGAATGTGCGATTAATTGACATTGTAAAATTTCAACGTAAAAAAGTAATGAATGAGCGCTGAGACAAAAAAAGACTTCAGAAAAAAATAGATTAAAACAACTCTTACAAAAGGTCTGATCAGAAAAAGTAAATAATTAACAACCTAAGTATAAAATAGTTTTCCTACTTCAGAAATAATTTATTTTTATTTATTTTTATATTTTACACTTTTACCAATTACTGCTAAAACCTTACAGCATATGGTGTATGAAAAGTGTAGTAAAAACACATGCATCATCTTTTTTTGTTAAGCTACATAGCATAAACGCACTTGCATGCGCCATAAAAAGTTTTTCGTCCCACACGCCATGCACTTATCTACTTCAAGTCCTGTAGGAGTATAGCAGGTGCCAAATAGAAAATTCACATTTTGAAAGCTGTCAACATGTCAACTTGTCATCAACCTGTCTGTTGCGTATATTTTGTACTAAAGCTTTCCAGTTAGACCAAAACCTATGCAACTTCATAGTTTGCATAACAATGCAGTGTTTGCAGGGGCCTACTCTGCTATTTGCCAACAGTCAACCATTGTACTCTACCCCCATATATGATGCTTTGCAACACTCACTCAACATTCACTCTGATCAGCTTCATATGTTAAAAGTCATGCATTGATTGGATGGAACAACAGCAGTTGCAGCATGTCAGCAACTTTAATTTTTCACACATCAATGTTGAATGGAATTTTTTTTTAACTTCGATCAGCTTTTTGGTTTTACTGAGAATATCTCTTGAGTTGATATAATATCTTGATAGTTAAAGGTGACATAATATGCAAAATGCATTTTAAATGCATGCACTTAAATATTTTTCTGTATAAGATTTAGGGAAAAGTTTTGCTCTAAGTCCTTTTGGCGGGCTTCAATGTTGCTACTATTTTTCTGTATATTTCTCAACTTCATACTTGGTATTCCATTCCAGTTTAATCATATTTAATAAATAGCTGCATCAGTATGGAGTCAAAGTTTTTCTTTAAATGAAAAAATTCAAGCTCTTTTATCCAAAACTACTCACGTTTTTTTCAGGCTTTTCTCTAAGTCAATGTGTAAGCAAATTTCGAAAACTTAGCTAAAATGATTTTTTTGGAGTCCAGGACTTGCCGTAGTGATAACCAAAGTGTGCAATTAGTGAGAATTTTTGTTTTTTTATTATTAATCTAATACACTTCAATCATTTTTTAAATACTTCTTATTGATTGATGAAGATAATTTGAAGAATGGAGACTTTACGGCTACTTCTAATATATATTTTGACCATTTCTTATCGATTGAGGTAATAGAGGGCAATTTAAGAAGTTAGTGAATTTTTTAATTTCCCACGTAGTAACTTTATATGCAACACTGATCCTGTCAATTACCAACTGTTAGTAGACTACTGCCAAAATTTCAGCTCGCTGCGACGCTTAGTTTGTATTTGGCAGCCATTGACGGCAGACGATCTTGTGAATTTTTGGCGAAAATGGAAAAAAGTGAATTTCGTATTTTTTGCTCAAAAAAACCAATGCGCTCCTATAAGCACCAGAAATTGTCACTAAAATTCACGATATCGTGTTGGCCGATCGCAGAATTAAAGTGCGCAAGATTATTGAGGCTGTAGGCATCTCAGACAAATGGGTGTGGAACATTTTGCGAAATCATTTGGATATGAAAAAATTATCGGCAAGATGGGCTCTGCGTTTGCTTAGTCTCGACCATAAATGCGGTCGTGTGACTGATTCAAAGGCGTGTTTGGCAATGTTAAACAAAGATAGACGAAACATGGATCCATCACTACACACCAGAGACAAAGAAACAGACGAAACAGTGGACTTCACCGACCGAGCAAGCTCCGATGAAGGCGAATACGGTGCTAACGGACGGAAAGATTAGGGCGACAGTATTTTGGGATGAACGCGGTATAATCTATATCGATTACCTTCCATCGAAAGGAACGATCAATGGCAAATAATATGCAGCCAGATTGGACCGTTTCAACGACGCTTTGGAAGAGAAACGTTCCCATTTGGCGAGCAAAAAAGTGCTCTTTCATCAAGACAATGCGTGCGTTCACACATGCCCAGCTCTCATGGCGAAATTCCATGAATTAAAGTACAAATTGCTTCCTTTTCCATCATATTCTCCAGATTTGGCTCACAGTGACTATTTTCTGTTTTCATTATATCATTGATACATAGGCCTATTTCGAGGATCTTCCGAAAAGGTATTTTTTGGGTAGGATCAAAAAATTGGAGGAATGTTGGACGAAGTGTATCGAGCTTAAAAGAGACTATATGGAGAAATAAAACGTTTTTTTTTTTTTGCCATAAAAATTATTACTAATTTATTTTTTAACGGAATTATCAAACGTAAAGTATAATTTCAAAAAATAGTTCAAAATACTTGAGCGGTGATCCTTTGGTTTGTTCCGAAACCGATACGCAATCTTAGTTTTTTCTAAAACTGAGTTCAAAACATTCCTTTTTTTTTTTTTTTTTTTTTTTTACAAAAAGTGTGTCTACAGCATGTCCTACCATATTTCGTTGCCCTATAGTCGATATTCCAAATTCATTTTAAGCTTAATTTTTTCTTTTAAAATATTAAATTAATTTATTGAAACTTTTCGAACTCATTTCTTGCAAATTATTCCGAGAGAGACAATATTTTGACTCAATTTCTTTTCATAGATTTTACTATGGCTTGACTGCCACATATTTAATATGACATTGCCATCTTTCTTTGATAATGTTAATGATTCTACAATGACCATACCGTAGTTTATCGCAGTTATTGTAACATCTTCACCAACATTTCAAATATTTTCTTCGAGACTTTCAATAAAAATAGGCTACTACGGAAATTGTGTAGATTTTGCAAGATCCCTGATATTTTTAAAGCATGAAACCATTGGGAAAAAATAACAATTTCATTGAAAACCCCTTAAGAGTTTCACACCAATTTATTTTTTTTTATTATAACAAAACGCATTTATTTTGCTTCTTTCGTTCTTTGATTATTTCCTTAAAGTTCATTTTAACTTTATATACACGTATTATGAAAATTCAATTCAACTTTTGCAGTATTGTCATGTCATTTTAATGCTGTGTCATATCATATCCCTTGGATATATACATGGGATGTTCCACGTAAATGGCATCAGTACTACTATAGAAAAATCAGAGTTGACTCAAATTACTTTTTTCTTTTAAGTAAAATATGGTTTTTGAAACAAAAGAAAGTAAACTTGACATGACAACACAAATAAGACTGCGTCTTGAAAAAATTTGCTGCCCTTAGAAAAAACTTATTAACTTAATCTGTAAATGACAATGATTCAAACAACATTTTGAATAATCAATGAATTGATTGAACTTAAAATTAAAAACTTAAAAATCAAGAAATATGAGTATTAGAGAGTTGGGAAATAAGATAAGCGTTTCCACTTTAAATTTTCAAATTGACATTTTATGCATAAACCGCGTCGCCGCTCAACTTGCACCGAAAGCGCTCAATTCTGTTCAAAAAGTGTATCAGAAGCAGATGACTGAGTACGTGATTCTCATGAAACGCATCATAACTAGACAACAATCACTTCAAAAATGCGACGAAGTCCTCGGTTTTTTTAACCGACTCAAAGTCGCAATCATTGAGATAAAGGATATTCCTCAATCAACCTATGAAAAATGTATGCAGAACTGGTTTAACATAGGATGAACATATGTTTATTTTTCCTAACCACTGTTTACTCTCTAAAAATTAAAAGTAAGTGCAGTATAAAAATAATTTTCCATATAAATCATTTTGGTTCTCAGGTCGTATACGTAACATTCAATTCATATTATTCATTGAGTTAATGCAATTTCGTTTTAATTTTAAACCACTTTGGATTCGAAAAAATTCTTTCTACGTATTGTTAAATTTTGTGCAAAGCACTGATCCAGTTGATGTGAAATGTCCCATATGTACATATATACTTGATACTCATACCAAAATTCTATGCAACTTTTGTTAAAATTTAATTTAGTATTCTTAGGTTTTTTCTTTTGCCAACTAAACGCAGCAGTACGTAGTCCTTCAGGCTACAACTTTGGAAATTTATTCCATTCATCTGAGCAAAGTTATTGGATGCAGACGTGAGTGACAAGCAAATGAATGCCAAATAAAAGGAATCTAAGCAGCGTAGCTCCTTTAAAAAAAGGAAGTTTACATTTTGAAAGCCACAAAATTGCTGCATCATCGCACGGGATGATGAAGAAGATGACGATGACAACACAACGATGTAGATGAGAACAAGATGACAATACGTATGATGACAACAATGCAAGAAAATCAGTCTAGCATTAAGCCCGGTAGTATCTCAAGGCACAACTTCATATCAGAACATTGCGGAATTGAATGCTGCTCCCCATCTTTCATTTTATTTTTGGTATTGACATTTTATGCCACGCAGTTTGTCACCTCAATAGCAACAAATACAATGCAGTAAGTTGATATCATTTTTGTTGTACTGATTGCTGGCGCAGTTGTTTTTTTGTCATGATGACTCTACAAAATGAGCAACTACTCAAGGGTTTTTTTATTTCTGCTGCTCTGCGATGCGATGAACTCAATATTCCTGTAAGGATTTTACAAGTAACGGTTATTGTCCCAACGAGAAATGGAAATACTTACTTTGAAAGTACTTCGGTTACGCTTTCAGAAGAGTTGGATTTGACATTCAGCTGTAGGTTGCCGGTGAAAAAAAAAAATTTTTTTGTGTGGAAAAATGAGCAAAAAATAATGTAACGAAAAATGCTCAAGAATCTGAACAAAACAATATGCCTTTTTCCAACGGGGGCTGTCTATTATCTTGCTGCTATTGCTGATTCCTGGCTCACACTTCAAGCACATTATTAACTTTGTCGCCTCAAATTCTAACAAACTCTAATTCTGAATTTTGTCCATGCACTTTGAAAAAAGTCATCCAGTTTATTTGTTCTATGCTTTTGTAGGAGAATCAAATCAACTGCAGCTCACATTACATAGCAGCCATGGCTTACAAGAAGAAGGTACTATATCCAAAGCATTTGTGAATAGCTGCACAACGCATATTTTGTTGCATCGTTAGTTGTCATGACTATGCCATTTTAATTTTATGTCACTACAATAACTGGTCAGTAGAATGTTTTCATTCTGAGTCGCATGGTATTTTTTTTTTTATTTCAAGGGATGCTTTGGCATTATATTGCAATTTTTCTCAACAAAAAAGGAACAATGAACAAAAGAAGAACTAACAGTGTATTTTACAAGTAATGCAGTTTTATTGGTTTTTAAAGTATTTTCTTTGTAATATGTACAAGAGGTTGTTTGTATTGGTATGTTAAATATGTATAATATGTAATAAATATAAAATAATCTATATAAATAAAATGATAGCTGTTTTCGATGTTCGCATATCACGCAAAAACTGCTTGATCAATTTCAATCAAATTTATTCAAAGTTATTTTTTAGACGCTTGATCTCAAAATACAATTAAAATCATCACGATATTCCTGGTAAATATCAAAATATTTAAGTTTTAAGACTGCTAAAAAAATTAATTTCACACATAGAGATTTGAAAAATTATTTAAGTTGTGTTTGAAAATTTGTCAAATAAAATTAAAAGGAACTTGAAATTCGGGCGGTATTTAGCTATAAAGGGGAAATTTTTAAAAATAATTTTTTTATGCTTTAGCAGACACTGCAGACAGTTCAAGAGAAAATCGTTAGGAAAAGCGCCTCTTTGCTGCCATTAGCCAGGGCCCCGTGATGTCTTAAGCTCCGCTGCTTATTATATTCAATACAAGCGATAATCTCCTTAATCTTCGATCTCTTTTAATGCTTCAATTAAAAACTATAAAATCAATATTGATGAATGTAAAAAGAACGAATTTTTTCAACTTTAAATTTCCAAGTTTCTTATAAATGCTGTTTTCTTGGATTTCATTGTTTACCTGTAGAACTTATGTGAACTTTAGTAACAAAAAGAAACAATTCAAACTCCTTCTGAGCATATGGTAAAAGTCAATGAGCTTGGTGTCTTTCGTATTTGTATGCAACTGAAAATCATTTCTTTTATTCAAAGTTTAGTAGCAAAAAAAATGCAACAACAAGAAATAGAAAATAGAAAGAATCATTGATGTCCTTTTTTTTACTTGCACTCTGAATACTGCTGCTTAGAGGCTACAAAAAGTATGAACTTTTTGCACAATTTAACTTTTTGAATTTACATCTGCTTGAGAAGAAAACGCAACAACAACAACAAAAAGAAACGCATTGTAAAGTTTAGAGCTTGAACATTTTTACAACAACAACAAAAAGTTACATTAAGCATTGGCATAACAGCACCAGCATTGAGACAGGATATTAAGACTAAGGATAGAAAACATGAAGAAGCAGAAAAAAGAAAGTTGCTGTGTTCCGCCCAGAGACACACAACACAAGTAACAAGTGAATTTTCAGGAAAACGTAAATCTGCAACAACGACAACAACAACAAGAAAGATAACAAAAGCAACAACAACAATAAAAATAAACAAAAGTGGAAACTTGTTTTCAACAAAAAGTCAAATAGAAATAGCAAAATAAAATAGAAAGTTTTAAAAATTCTTTACAAGAAGTTGTAAGTGTACACTGCAAAAAAAAGTTTTTAACACTTTATGGTAAACTTTTTTTTATTAATTTGTAACGAATGTTTTCAATCTCAACCCTGTGTTTACCGTAAGGAAACACTTTTTTTTTAGAAACAACGTTTTCCTTATATATGTCACCGGCCAAACTAGTTTTTAGAACAAACTAGTTTATCCTAGGCCAAACTAGTTAATTTGAAGGTCTGAAAGTATGCTATTTAATTTTAATTCAAAAGCACTGTGAATAGCGAAGTCAGTGTAGCACATATTATAGACTGAGCCGTGGCCGAAGGCCGCCGCAAAGCTGAAATTAGACATATTCGAGGATGTTAATTCTGAGCCGCGTTCGAAGGCCGCCCAATTACACACCCTCAAATTTTGTTTTTTACTTTTTTTACTTTGCTACTGTCGTAGTCTTCACTAACAACAGTGCTTTTACATCAAAATGTCATTGCATATCTTTAGGCTTAACCTAACTAGTTAGGCCTAAAGACTAGCTTCGGCACAATATACACTGAATCGATCTTGATTAATTTTAGAACAACATACTTGTACAAAAGAATTTTGTGACGAAAATGCGCACCAGTCTTATTGTATGAACTGTATGATATTTTCCAAAGTTATGTCGGGAACATCGATTTGGAAGCAGGTGCATTTTTTGGATTAATTGATAAATAAAAAATCAAAAACAAAAGATGTTAACATTTTTTGTTAATAAAAAGATTAATGTTGAAACAAATTTAATAAAATTTTTTTTGTTAGAATGAAAGCTTTTTTAAGTAAATATTATAATATATTTTTTTTTTTTTTTCATATTCCCCATAGTTCTTGAACTTTTAAAAAAAATGTTCAAAAAAGTCAAGCAAAAATACCGAAGCTAGCGAGAACAAGGAAACAACAATACGCATATATGAGGACAGCTTCTCTCGTTTCGTTTAATCAGTGTACTTTTATTTCTACACTCATGTTGTTCTTGCTTGATTCTTGGACTTGGCTTTTGGTTTATTTATCTAGATCGAATGTATGGTGTGGTTTTTTCTGTTTTGTAGTTGTTGTTCTTGTTGCTTTTGTTGTAAGTAGTTGCCCACCTATGCAATAGTGTTCCACCAACTGAGCCGCATATTAACAGCTTTCTTATTAGACGTTCATGAACTAACTAAAAAGGAATATTAGAAATATGCGCGATTTTTAAGCGCATCAGTGGCTCCATTTCATAACCACAAAAATTACTTAAACATTTGCATAAGGCTAAATGGTTTAAGCCAATGAAAAGGAAACCTTTTTTTCAGTGTAAGTTAGAAAAAATATAAGCTCTTAATAGTATCTTTTTTTTTTGAGGTTACATTCTTTGGTCGCACAAGAATTTACATAGCACAATCTTTTCTAAAAAGTAAAAAAACACCAATAATATGCAGTTGCATAGAAAACTAAACTCAAAAATGGGAGGGAAAAATTGTTGACTAACTTTTTTGTGTAAAAAGTTTGATTTTATTTTTTTCTTAATTTTTGGTTTAAATAAACTTAACTAACATGTTTAAAATTTATGTAAATACTGCTAGGATTTTTTGATGACAAAAAAATTCAGCATTTTTTCAGTTGCTAAAGAAGGTGATGGATGAATTGAAAAAAAAAGAGTCATTTGGCACATTGTCTAATAGGGTGGTAGTAAAACAAGCAAAACAATATTTAAACCATGTTCCAAAGTGTCGAACTGTCTCACTGTCTGCTTATAGTGAATCAGACTTTGAGTATTGAGTGTCCAGGTATTTGAAAATTTAATTTCTCTTAAGATAATTTCATAACAATCCGGAGATTCGCACACGAATTTTTAACGTAACAACGAAAAGTTTTGAAAAGAAATTAATCCCTGCATTTGA
The DNA here is from genome assembly GCA_949775025.1 of Tricholauxania praeusta. Taxonomy (NCBI): domain Eukaryota; kingdom Metazoa; phylum Arthropoda; class Insecta; order Diptera; family Lauxaniidae; genus Tricholauxania; species Tricholauxania praeusta. The sequence continues at coordinate 160,708,769 of OX459029.1, forward strand.
GTATAATCTAATGGTCTATTTCAATCTTCTTGAGTTTTTTATCTCTCCACAAAATTCTTCCAACGTTCACGATCTTTAGTGAGTTCTTTCGATTCCCTCCAACATTTCCCCTATTCAATATATCATATGATAATTTTTTATTTAATTGGCAACTAAATTATTTGACTGCGATTTTTAATAATTTTTGAAAGCCACGCTATATCCTTCAGTCACTATTGTTATGTTGAAGCATATAAACAATACCAATTAAGCTTTGTTTTTGATTATTTACTAAAAAAGTTGATTGCTGTCCATCGCATTGCGGTTTCAACTTAACGAATTCAGCGTACGAATCATCAATGCATTTCCGCTATCATCATTTTTTATAAAGAAATCTGCTGCAAGCATTGATGGCTGCCTCAATCGTTGCTGGAAGTCCTCAAATTGTTTTTTTTCGCCATTTTCTTTTAGCGTGTCATCGCTGTTGTTCAAATTGTTATGGGTTTCCACTTAATTTGTCGTTTCCAAAATGAAGCATGAACAATACTTCTTGCCAGCTGTCTGTTGCATTGCAAATTTTTCAAATACTGCAAAGTTAGAACATTGCAAAGAGATAAATTGACTGAGGAGTTTTTTTTTGTTTTAAAACCATTTTTTATAATATTAACATAAGTTTTATAAATTTAATTAGCTTATTTTCTCTAAGCTCTTTTCATGCTTATTAAAATTTGATATATACCACTTAAGCTCCTTAAATTAATGTTAAGTTTTAAATCCTTACCGCAAATGCTTTAATGGCCAAAGTCAATATTCATTTGGCAACATTTCAACATGCGGGTGGAAGCGTCTACGTTAACGAAATATGCACATTTGTGTACATTGCTTTTGGAGTTTGCGTTGCCAGGTTATATTCCAAAAAAGCCGTATCTACAATCGGTGTTAAATACTATTGGAGTAGTATAGTATGTCCCATTGTCGTAGTGTTTTTTTTTTATCTACATGTCGTCAAGCCAACAATACTCTCATGCTGCAGTTGCTGTAAATTTTCGCCGCCACAATGTCGCTACAGCTATTGTTGGTATGCTCACTGCCCAGACGTATAATTAAAATTTAAGGTTGTTCTGCTTTGACAACAGCAAATTCAAAATCGAATTAGAGACACATTATAATGTACCGAATACATGAAAATTTGAAATTGAAGAGAGCTCTATTTTTCTAGTCGTTTCTACAAAAAAGCTAAGAAAAATAAATGCAATGAAGGCATTGAATAATAAATTGAGGGCAATGAAGACAATGTTGTCAATGAATGCAATAAGCCCTATTGAGTTAATAAAGATAAACAAGGCATTGAAAAACAATCAGTCAGTGAAAACAAATATGGCATGATGTGATATGAAAAATCAAATACTTCAAACAAACATGACAGTTAAGACAACGATGACAATGGGGTTTAAGAAATCAGGAGAGGCAATATAAAAATTAGCAAGGGCAGTGGAGGTAATAAAGAAGGCAACAATAAGGACAACGAAGAACTTGAGGATGGTAGAGTATCTGATGACAATTAAAGCAATAAAATAACAGAAATAACGAAGACAGTCAACAAATCATTATAGATAATTTTGAATGACAATGAGGACAGTGAAGACAATAAAGACAATAAAGACAGTAAGGACAGTAAAGGCAATAAGTACAGTAAAGGCAATAACTATAGTAAAGGACAGTAAAGACTGTAAGGACAATAAAGACAGTAAAGACAATAAAGACAGTAAGGGCAATAAAGACAGTAAAGGTAATAAGTACAAGAAAGGCAGTAACTATAGTAAAGACAATAAAGACAGTTAAAACAATAGGTACAAAAAAATTAGAGTTATTCTAAGTACACTACCCGTTTTGCGCTTTATTTCTGTAACTAATCGGATTTCGTTTCTTAGAGAAAAATCAAATTTCATCTGTGGATATTTCGCAAAACATTATTCGTTAGTAATTACGTCATAAAATACTATAGCGAAGACGCTGCAGTTGATCATTGAAAGCAAAGACAAAAACTACCACACCAAGCCGCACGTAAAGAATAAAACTAAAGAAAACTAAATTCGAACGATTTTCGATACTCGCAAAATTTTTACTGAAATCACTAGCAAAACATTCAAATTAACAAACCATGCGCTCACATATATGACATAAGCCTTATCCTCCACAGCCGTTAGCTTAAAATTTTGTGGAATTTGCTCAAAAACCAGACAAAAAAAATATCGAGAAGAATGAAGCTCACGTTGTGCATACGACAATTTTCGAAAGTTTTTATGTGCAATTCAATCCAATCCAATCAAATTCAATGCAATTCACTTCCTCTTCATGTCCGGCTATAGAGCTATAAGGGATTTTAGCAGTATCAAATTTAACTCGTACTTTTTGCCACTGAACAGTCAACTGCTGAATACAGAATTACTTTGTGCTATCTACTCGTACTGCGGTTGTTTTAACTCTGGAACTCAGCATTCAGTCCGCATCAACAGCATGCAGCAGCAGGCAAACATTGGCAAACGCATACCGAACGCAGTTAGGGCATTTGATATGGTAAGCGTCTATTCGGTTTGGTCTGCTTTAGTTCAGTGTAGGAAAATCCATTTGCAGTCCCAATACAATTTGCTTAATGACCAGTGAATCCTTTGCATGTGGTTAGAATTTTACTACGTTACTGCGTAAAGTATTTGAGTGAGGAGCGTCATTCTACTACGTACGTAGTAAACTCATACTTGCACTCTGTGGTGTGATAAAAGTGCTTTTGTTAAATGAAGTACAATTGGTATTGTGCTGTTAATTTGCAATAGGAAAAATAGTTCAGCCATGGTCAGAGTCATGTGCTTTGGAAAATTAATGGAATAGTAAAACTAATTTTGCTACAACCTATTGACGGCGCAAGCAAATCATGCAGACTAATTGCAGAACTTCTGTTTAATTACTCTAAAAGTATCAAGTCTGGCAACTCATGTGTTCTATGATTTTAAAGGTTTTGAAAGGTTTGGCAAGTCATTATTAGAGATATATCAAACTTAAGGCTTTAAAGTGTAAAAAACAATGAGGATAATCGAATAACTATAAAGCAGCACTGCGAGCAATTAACTCTCTGCATCTATTGTACCTTTTCGTAGACAAACAATATCATAATGAAATAAAAATTGTGATAATATATATGATAAATATATGATAAATATTGTGTTTTTTGACAAATTTCAAGAACTTTTTACGCCCACCACTTTTTAATGAAAATACTTTTATAAATCCATGATAAAAAACATAATTTTCTGAATATTTTGACCAATTCTAAGGACTTTTTACAGAAATTTAATAGCTTAAAATTTGGCGCATTTGGTATTCGTTAGTCAATTTTTCAAACTCAAATGAATTTTAACCCTTCTGTGTGTGACGGGGTACCCAGATACCCATTTCATTTTCAAAGCAAAACTTTTTACATTTGAACATACTCTACAATTCTGAGACTTCACGAGAACTCCTGTTCAATTCGAGAGGTGTCATTATTTTGTACAGATCGAGGTAAAAAATTTAAAATTCTCATACAATGTGTCACGCTCAGAAAGGTTAAATCTGATGAAAGTTTTTCCAAAGTTACCACACAGCAACGGAATCAATCGATTTTTTGAAAGAAGAGTTAAATAATCGAATAATTTTTCGAAGAACAAATGTGTATTGGCCACCAAGATCATGCGATTTAACACCATTGCATTTCTTCTTATGGGGTTTCTTGATGAGCTAAGCTTATGCGGATGGTTCTCAAACTGTTCAACACCTTAAAGACAACATCATCGAGCAAATATCAATAATTGAACCCTCATTATGCGAAAAACTTATTAAAAATGCTGGTAAAAGATCGTCAGCCTAACGAGCTAGCAGAGGAGTTCACTTAAACGACGTTCTTTTTCATTATTAATCTATGGACTTTAAGGGGCTATACCAGTGTAATCCATGAAAAATTAGGCGATTTTCGCGAGTTTTTTTAAAAGAAAGTACTCGAAAGAATGTTTTGAAATTTTTTGGACATTATAAGGTATATTTTTAGCTATATTTTAAGATTTTTTTTTAACAAAAATATTGAAAAATTTCGGAGTTATGTGCTGTCTTCGGAGGTGCCAAAAAAAAAGTTCCCCAACTGCTGACATGATTCCGGTCGAATGAGTAGTTAAAACAATAAAATTCAAAAAGGTTATTAAAGCTGAAGGTATTTTCTATACAATGACCTACGATTTATGAAATATATCAAAAATTAACAAAATGGCGTAGTTCTGAAGAAAACTGTCGATTTTTGGGGTAAAAAAATGGTAATTTTTTTATTGCCAAATTGTCAATTTTCAACCAATCAAAAAGATCGTAAGTCATTGTGTAGTAAATATATTCAAAAATACTCAGTTTCAATATGAAGTCGATCGGTCAATTTCTCTTTGAGTTATGATGCCAGCAATTTTGAAAAATGTCGTTTCGAGAAAAACTCGTTTAAAGTTTCAACTATCGGTGGCTTTATCTGCGGTCGCTCTTTAGAACGCTGCTATTCAAAAACTATTCAAGATACGACCTTGCCGCTTTCACAGAATATTTTTCAAAGTACAAACTATCGAATAAGCCTAAAAAACAAAAATCGATTTTTTGAAAGTGTCCCAACTAATAGTTGGATTATATTAGTCCTATCGGACAACGTTTTTTTTGGGCTGAGACAATTGGCAAATTATGGTCTATATGCGCTATACTGCTATCGAGGAATCGGCAGTCTTATAATTTTGCTATAAGAAAAGGAAATTTTCAATTTTGCCCATCAGCACTTCACCATAGTTATTTTATTACCCGTAAACTAGTAAGCGTACGGAAAATATGGTAAAAATTTTTTTTTTTTTCCTACTTATGAAACTTTAAAAAAATGTCCACTGAAAAAATGTCCTTGCATTATATACCGATAAATTTTTTTTTTTTTTCAGTCTGATTTTTTTTTTTTTTTAAGCGCTTAAAATTAATAACAGCAAGCATTTAGAATTTTTTTCTGTAAGTCTACAAGTTTTCGAGTAAAAAAGTGATCGGTGCCAAACTACACTGGGCTAAAATAAAAATCTAAAAAAATCGGATTTTTTTGTAAAATAAAACACTTAGATATTACGAGTAGCTTTCATTAAAATTTATAAAATAACGGACAGTCTAATTTACATGCATATGAAAATAATAAATAATAAGCAGCAGTACAGCCACTTGTTGAACTTTTAGCCAAAAAAATACATGTGGAAATAAACCAATTTGTGAAAAAATAATATTTGCGGTTATTGGTCTGACTATCCGTCTGTATAACAGGCGAATTTAATTTAAGCACATCGTGAAAAAAGCCCCTAGCAATAAAAGGAAATATTATACAGTGATGCTAAAAAACAAAAGGCTCAAATTAAATTAAAAAAAAAAAGCCTACGGGCTTTGGAAAGTAATGAATTTTTTGCACGCAGTAAAATAATTCCGTTGCATGAGAATTGTGGCCTTTAATAAATATGCGTTGAAAAAATTCTTCATATTTATTTTACATATTAACCGAAGACAAAATATTTTGTTCAAATTGTGAATTGCGTATATATATGTAGTATATGTCTGTGTAATAACATATGAAGTTTTAATATTGAGCAACTTAAATTTGTAAGTTTTCGCATCTTTACGTTACTAAAATTGTGTAAGCAATTTTATTGAGACTTCTGAATTTTGTTGCACAATGAATAAAGCAGTTAATTTAAAACAAAAAAAAGTGTTTTTTTTTATAGCACCACAGTTTAGCAATGAAAACTTAATTATTATTTTTTACATAACACCAATATTGGTGTATTTTATTATAGAAAAACCTTTCAAAAATGCAATCACAAAATGTAAACAAAACGTGTTACTGAAACGAAATAGGTAAAAATTTTTAGATATTCAAATGTAACAACAATAACAAAATTCGTTCGTCTGATTGCATGAATGAGCAAAAATGGCATTAGCTGCAAACAAGAAGCAGCAGCAGCTGTAACTGCACAGCATGTCAAAACACTGCACATTTCTATGTGGACAAAATTTATTTGGCAAATAGTAAAACATCACATCCATGACTCTTTTTTAACTTTTTTGATTTATTTTTGTTTCCCTACCTAAAACAAAAAGAAAAATATTGAACTTTTCTCAATACGACATCCGGATCATCATCGTCATATTCAATAATTTGCATGCTGCTTGCTACTGCCGCATATGATAGATATCCTCGTGCAAGGTATGCAGTATTTGTTGAAATGGAAAATTCGATTTGTTTCCAGTGCCAGTTCATCCTGGATGTAAATTGACAAAAAACTTTTATATCATGTTTTTTATCTTAGTTTAGACTATAACATTTTTTCTTACGTGCTATGCAGAGAAATCTGAAACCTGTGATATTTTTTTTTCACTATCACTCATTTGATTTGTGAAAACTTGTTAGTGAGGAGATTTCTTTAAATTTAGTGATTGTGAAATTTCGAACAGCCTTCGCTTATGAAACATAATCTATATGAGAGTATACTGGCGGAAATGCTACACTGTAAGGGTAATAGCTTTAAATGTAATGCTGTAAATGAAAATGTTGTAACATGTGAGACTTTTTGTTTCGCTATGTTAATGATAAGCAAATCCAGCATAGAAAAAGTAGATTATTATTAGTTTTCTTACTTGTAGTGTCTGAATATCTTCGGTCCTATCAACAATACTGAACCTCAAAACTTTTGAGTCAAACGTGAAGCCCTGCTACACAATTTGCAAGTGTAAATATTGTCATCGTCAAATTTTAAAATTTGAGTGGTCTAGGAGCAGATGTCACAAATATCTAATCAAATGGTGAAAATGTATTCTACACTCGAAAATAACTAACTCGCCGACAAGCATTAGAGAGTGGATGCCTCAGAGTAGCCTGAAGCCTGACAAAATAACCCACATAGTGACTTATATTTTTCATCACAGCCCCTTGTCATGGATATCAAATGAGAGGGTTTAACGAGTAAATTACGATAAGCTATGTTACATATGTACACTGATAAACGGACTGTTTCAACGATACAGATCAATTTTTGAGTTTAATGTCCCGAACATCGGCAATACTGTAAGCCATATGTCTCGTGTCCCGTTTAATTCAAAAGTTTTTCGGCCAACACCATTAAGTTACGTGTTTGATGTTTGCAAGAAAAATTTCCTATATTTGTTATATTTAAAAAAACATTAAATTTGCATGCTCTTTATTTTACTCGAAAAGGTTTCTCATTAAAATATTTTTCCTGCTGTGTTTTTTTCAGAAAAAAAAAATTCAAAAATTCTGATATTTTTTTTATTAAAATCTCATGCGGCATCACTGTTTTTCATAAAGACCCTTCGCATAAGTACAACTAAAAAGTTGGCCGACTGAATGGAACTGTAGCTATTCCATGTGATCGCGCATAAATACGATAAAGGGTGTTATAATAAGACTGTGTCGTGCGTTGTTTTTTAATTGAATACATTTTTTATTCAAAAGTAACAATCCTTAAAGTTCATTTTAATAGTGAAGTTTTAAAAATTATCACAATTGGGTAAAACAAATTTGGAAAAAATTTGTTTATCAATTGCTATTATACAAATTGAGCTTTGTAATATCTTAATAGAATAATTGCTTAGTAATTTGCACGTATTTTTTGGATAAAATAATGGTGTTTTTTAAAAAAAAGTTGCACATAAATTTAAAAAAATTTTCATAACTCAATAACTGTGACTCAGAAATCAAAAATATCATATACAAAAATTTTACCAAAGTAAATTTCATAAGAAATATTTTTACAAAAGTTACATCAACCACTTCCAATCATGATATCTCCGAAACTAAGTCATTTCAATAATTTTCTTCCCATCTAAATGGATATGGCAGTCGTTTATTTCCCACCTTTCTTTAGTTATGCTACTGACTATTTGAACATTTGAATAGCATATAGCGTTAATTTATTTGGGCTGTAGTGGAGCTGCACCCTCTTAATCCCCTCCGAGTCAGAAGCAAATTCATAACAAAAAAAAAAAAACAGAAAATTTATTACTTACAACTTTAAGCCTTTAACTGGTACACCCTGTATGTGATTCCGTAGCACTGAAGTTACCTTCGATGCGATGATTGCAGCAACTGCACCTTAGCAGCAACTGCAATTCCGTTATCCAAAAAACACAGCAAGATGGCTGCACTATAGCAGCGACTGTCACACACACACGCACACTATGAAACTATTTTCATGGAATGATTTTTAATAAAAAAAAACACTCGGCACTCACTAAGCATTCGAATTCATTTTAGGCCTTAGATATTTTCAATAAATTTAGCCCCATAGTTTACAATAAAATGGACAAAACACTGCATTTTCACTGGTGGCACCGCCGACCGCCACTTCGAACATTTTGGGACTTTCGCACGATTTCATTAAAATCTTTTATTAAATTTAACACAAAAACCTCCCGAACACATCGATTTCAATACTTTTAGAGATTTTTATAAAAATTTTGAAGAAAATGCAAGATTAAATTTAAGAAACACACGCGGTCTTTGCAAATCAAATTAACTAATACTAAAGAATGACAGTTGAGTAGTGTTGCCACCTTGTCCAAAGGAACAAAAAAATTGGCTTTACTTTTGCTCTGAGCGTGGTTATTAAGGACGGGAGACAGGAAATCGTCAACGGTTACCTGCTTTCAAAATTATAAAACACTTGATCGTATGAAATGAAGCAAAATAGGGGCGGACGACTGGAAACCTGCTGACTGGTACCCGTCAATTTAGACTTAATTGCTAAATATAGTTATGACGGGCGACGGGAAATAGTCAACGGATATCCGTTGTCAAAATAATGATGCACATGCTCGTATGAGATGAAACAGAATTGTAACTTTTCCGTCGACTTAGATTTAATTCTATTTTCACCGTTCGCGGACGACGATCAGTGTTGCATGCCTAATCAGCTTATGCTAATTTATTTATTTACATTTCAAATTTCAATGAAATCAAAATGGTATCTGAACTTTCCGTCGGCTGTCGCTGTTGTGTTTACTGGAACGATTTTCCGACGTATTTTGCTTTGACAGCGGGTAGTTGTTATTGGTTTCCCGTCGTCCATCTCAATTCTGTTTAACGCTTTAATTCTGTTTAACTGTCGGCGGGTGACGATCAGTGTTGCATTTCTAATCAGCAGGTGTCAGTTTTTTTATTTACGTTTGAAAAGTCAATGAAAACAAAATGGCACCTGTATTTTCTGACACCCGTCGGAAATCGTTGCCGATTTTCCGTCACCCGTCGATATTCTGTTTAATGCATAAGAAAGACAAAGTTTGTTCAATGACTCCTTATCCTTTGCGATAAATATGTTCAAAAGTGTGAGTAATAAAATCGCTTTTCTCGAATTTTAACTTGGTATAGTGATGAAACGTTGCTAAACAGACTTAATAATCTACATACGTGGTATAATTATCACGGTACCAGAATTTCTAAGCGATAGTTACTTGTCAAAATCAGCTAAGATATGATACCGACATTTCGAAATAACATTCTCATAACTTAAAGAGCGCGTTGTCAGAATTTTTGGATTTTCTTGTTTTGTTAAGTACTGGTTTGTACAAATTTGATTCATATTAATATGAAGTGATATCAAATAAGAATATATTAGATGCACATACATCTGGCCCAATCAAATCTTTTCATTTCACTCAAACAAGTTTGATGTTTTGCCCAAGAAAACAACACTTTAACTTTTAGTTAACTACATTTTAATATTTACACATATTTGTTTATAGTTAGCAAATGTTTTTTTCTCAGTGTATAAAATAGTCCGCACTTGAAAAAAAAACAGAAGTCAGCAAAATTGCTTTCGCTCTCACAACAGTAGAGCTTAAGCTTAAGCTGCTGTGTGACCATTTTTTTTTTTTTTTTTTTTTTTTTTAAAGCATAAGCCAACGCTCAGGGGATGCCCCCTATAAATGCAATGCACCGTGTTGGTTTTAAGAAAAAGAGAAAGATTAGAGGGAAGGGGGATAGATGGAGTAGTGTCGGTGAACATTAATCTTGAATCTATGGATGTCACAACTGCCGGGGAAGACAGACGCAGGTAAACAGTTCCACAACTTGATGGTTCGGCCAAAGAAAGAATTATCACGAAAGTGTGATGTCCTGTTGAACACCGGCGTGACGCAAAAAGGATGGGCCTGATGGGATGCCCGAGTGCTGCGAGAGAAAATCCTGGCTGATGGAATCAGTTCCCGTATTTCTCTAGAGCACATTCCGTTATAATATCTATAAAAAAGGGTTAAACACCCTACGTTACGCCGGTGGTGAAGGGAATCGATAGAGGCGATGATAGATTCATCACCTATTAGTTTCAACACACGTCGCTGGACACGATCTAGCAGCTCCAAGGTGGTTTTAGGAGCCCCGGCCCAAATGTGTGAGTTGTACTCTAGTTTGGGTCTAATATAGGTGAAATAAATAGTACGAAGATCAACTGGAGTGAAGTATTTCTTACACCGTTTCAAAAAACCAATACACTTGGCCGCATCTTTCGCCACATCGAATACATGATCAGACCACCTCAGGTCCGATTGAACCGATATGCCCAGAACGTCAAGAGTTGTTGACCTCGCAATATCTAAGCCAGCCACATTAAGGGAAGGAAGGGAAAGATCCATTCGTCTGTGAGACAACAGACAGCACTGAGTTTTAGAAGCATTAAAATTGACTCGGTTAATACGACCCCACTCGGTGATTGTGTTGAGGTCGAAAACGAGTGAGTCATTCATATGCCGCCTTTTACTCTCAACCTCCACAGAGCTCGGGCGATTTTTGAAGCAATAAGAATGACATATGTTGCTGTCGTCCGCAAAGGAATGGATTGGGTTGGTGGTCGATGACAGAAGGTCATCGATAAAGACCAGGAAAAGGGTAGGAGATAGGACAGAACCCTGGGGAACTCCAGCATTGATGAAGTGTTCGTTAGAGGTGAAACCGTCTACCACAACACGGATAGAGCGATCACTGCAGAAGCTCGTAATCCAACGAGCAAAGGAATTACCGACACCAAATGCAATTAGTTTTGATACGAGGGCGCGATGCCACACTCGATCAAACGCCTTAGAAATATCCAGAGCGACAACCATACTTTCACCGAAAAGGTGAACGGAATGGTTCCATTTTTCAGTGAGGAACGACATAAGATCACCGGTAGAACGAGACCTACGGAAACCATATTGGCGATCACTAAGTAATTCGTTGCACTCCAGATAGTTCACTAGGTGAAAGTTTATTACACTCTCCATAACTTTGGAGAGCGCAGAGCATATCGCAATGGGTCGATAATTATTAGGGTTGGAAACCTCGCCTTTTTTGGAAACTGGCTGAACATTAGCAACCTTCCAACAGGATGGAAATATCCCACTAGTGTAGGATATGGAAAAAAGATTGCGTAATGGCCGAGCTAGTGTTGAGGCACACTTTCTCAACACATGGGCTGATATGCCATCAGGCCCTGAGGCTTTATTTATGTTGAGGTTTGCAAGGACTCTTTTTACTGCCCTTGTTCGAAAGTAAATAGTTGGCATTGCCGAAGACCTATTCTGAACAGGGGGTAAAGGCTGACAGCTATCTGGGAGTGTAGCATTTTTCGCAAAGATGCTAGCCAATAGATCGGCTTTGTCAGCAGGGTCAGTGAATATTTGGTCGTTCATTAAAAGAGTTGGAATAGACGATGTGGACTGATTCTTCACTCTCTTAACAAATGACCAAAAACTTTTGCTACCTTTCGGTAGTGAAATGATTCTTTTGCGCAGGTTTTGTTCGTAGAGAAACTTTTCTCGCTGAATCGTGGCATTACAGCAATTTCTAGCCTCAATGCGAAGCTTTTCAGTATCAGCATTTCTAATGAGCCGCCAATTCCGAAATGCTTCCTCTTTGGACCTGACTGCAGTCCTGCAAGTCTCATTAAACCAAGAGTGGTCCTTTGGCTTAACGTTAACTTTTTTATGAGGTATGAAGGACCGCATACCTAATAAAATTATTTCTTGAACCATTAAAGCCGCAGCATTTATGTTCCTATCAGCGAAACACAATTTCCAATTGAAATTACGAAAAAAATTATTTAACGCAATCCAATTTGCTTTATCATAAAGCCATACAATCCGCTTCGGGGCTTTCGGCGAAACAGTGCGTAAACTTTTAAATGGGAAAGCAGCGGAAATAGTACAATGGTCCGAGTTACCAAGAGGTGCAAGGACAGACACATCGTATTTTTCATGATGTGATGTCAGAAAGAGGTCTAGTGTACTTAAGCTATGCCCCCCAACGCGTGGAATGAACGTGGGGTCATTCACTAGTTGAGTCAGTAAATTGGACTCGGCAAAAAACTCAACATAACGACCTTCAGGAGTTGTAAGGCCAGAATGGCGCAACCAATTAGAGTTATGAACATTGAAATCACCAGCAACTACAATTTCACTGTCTGGGTACGACTCTAAAATTTTGGAAATCGAATCAGAGAGGACGTCTATCTTTTCAAAAGTAGGAATCCTCCCTAAATTCGGGCTTCTATACAGGAAGCAGAAATGTAGAATGTGCGACTGGATATTGAACTTAATCCACATAGAACTAAATTCGGCATCCGTCGTGTTCAAATGTTGCTGACACTGGTACGCAACATCGCTACGTATATATACAGCGAGGCCCCTATGTGGAGAAAATAATGGCAGAAGGTGATAACCAGGTATCTGGAAATCCAGTGGATCAGCATCCCCACACACCTGAGTCTCACCAACCGCCATTACTTGGGGATGGAAACTAGAAACATGGGCATAGACCGAAAAAAAGTTTGACCTAAGGCCACAAATATTGCAAAAATCAAAGCGAAATCTCTCCGACATTTGCGACATCACAATAATCCAAGAAGAATATTATTGCTAAAATTGTAAGTGGAGTAAAGGCCTGTAATTAAGAGCGAAGAGAATAAGAGTGGGCAAGTGTTATGCCTTTAACCACTCAAGACTCAAGCTCCTAACATAGCCCCAGCCACACTTTACAATTAGCTTAGGATGGGAATAGGGAGAGAAAAGGCTACCAAACAACAGAAATTACGAAGGAGAGGGCATAGAAAAGCCCTTTACGTTAACATTAACTTTAACGTCAAATTTATCCCAAAATTAAGAGAAAACTCCCTAATCCGGGAGCACTGCTGCGACTTGGCAGCGACGTCGGTATGTAAAATTGTAACTGCAGTTTATGATGCTAGGCTAGCTGTTGTTGTTTTGTTGCAGTATTATTTTATTTTGTTTTGTTTTGTTTTGTTTTGTTTGGTTTAGCGTCTAACGAACGACTTGTCGGTTTGTTATTGTAGTGTTTAATAGAATATGTATTAAATGGTAGATTTTGTTATTGTTTTGTAATAATTGGATTTCTTGTTTTCTGTATTTAAACATAGGTAAAAGAACACGCGACGAAAGCAATATAATAAAAGACACGCGTTACAACATTAAGACATAATATTAAAAACATCAAAACAAGACGCAACAGAACAGTAAGGGGGACCGCGCGACACGTCCTCTCCCTATGAGATGTGAACTACTACTATTGCAAGGCCAACACCACTAACGCCTTGCTCTGCTACTGTCTTTCTACTTGTCAAGACCAAAACTGTCGTAAGAAACCGGTTGGTGCCTCTGCGACTGTAGCACCTTTCAAGACACGTATGCCGGTATTCAATCCTTTCGTTCTGCACAACATCAACAGCCGACAAGACAGTGAATATTTCACACTTTCATTGAGTTGCATATAACAAGAAGATCGAGATGCGAGTACACATGTACGCCGTCTCTTCAGCTTTAAAAGAAGAACAAAAGAGCACTAACTCAATCTCTTTTTCAACGCTAAAAACACTGGACAAGTGGCATGAGTTAATTAAGAGACATCAGTGTGATTTTTCCACTGTTGCTTGAGATGACACAGTCCGAACGAACAGTCAAAATCAAGTGGTGAACGTGTAAGGTCTCAATTTTAAAGTGCTACCCAACTGAAGGAATTTATTGAAAAGAATCCTGCTACGATTTCTTAAATGAAATAAATCTAAAGCAAATCGAGATTATAATTAAAATAAGATACAAGCTTCCAGCCTAACATTCCGCTACTTGCTTCAACTACACAGCGCGCGTCATCATTAATAGCAGCGCACTTCGTTGATCGCGTATGCGGAATATGTTTAGTCGAGACAAATTTCTGAGGTCAAGAATCAATTAAATTATTTATGGTACACACGTTCTTTGAATACTTGGTGAGTGGGACAGAACTCGAACTTGGTTGCTGTTGTGCAATTGCGCCGCTGATTTTTCAATCAGTTACTGATCATACATCGATCACAATTGGTGCAGCATGAGTGCTAAGCAAAGTTGTTGTTGTCTACTTTTACTGTTCTTCTTGCCGTTGCCACTTCAAGCTGATAAGTCGCAATTATGTAATTCAATGGAAATACGTTCGTTGCAGGATTTGATACAATTGCAAAAATGCAGCATTGTCGTTGGTCACGTTGAGATCGTTAATATCGATTTTCCACCAGATGCCGGTACCAACTATAGCACATCAGTAATGGAGATAACAGATTATTTGCTAATTCATCGCGTGCATGGCTTACAATCATTACAGCAACTGCTGCCGCAACTTATGCTCATACGCGGTGTGGAATTACTCCTCGAACGTTATGCCTTTGTCGTCTACGAGAATCGCGATTTGGAGGAGTTATCACTTGTTTCATTGCTGCGTATACAGCAAGGTTCTGTGCGCATCGAATCGAATCCGGTACTTTGTTTCGTTGAGACTATAAATTGGATGTATCTGCTGAAAAACGGTACACAACAGCATTTTACGCTCAAAAGCAATAAATCACCGAACCATTGTCCGCTTTGCACGCAGTCGCAAATGTTGGAAGACAAACCGGAAAATGAATATGACACCAGACACTGTTGGAACCTGCAATCATATCAGCGTAATATAGCCGGGCGTCGTAGTGATTGTCCGGTAAAATGTGATTCTGCCTTTTGTGATGGATATGGTCGTTGTTGTAACGCCAATTGTATAAGTGGTTGCTTGGGTTTCGGTTGCAGTCTGTGTGCAAGTCTGATGCTCATGGACACATGCATCGATAGCTGTAATGTGCCTTTATGTCAGGTGAGATATTAACTATTTCAACTTAGTAAATGATAGTGAGCGAGTAAAATGATTATTTCAACCAGATGGTTAATAAATTCCCAGTTAATTTTTTTTAGTTTTATTTTCTTGATTGCAAAATAAAACTAGAAAAATTAAAATTGAATTGGAATAAAGTTGATAACCCGTAGTCTATGCGTTTCAATAGAAGCAAATCAATTTTACATCTTGAAATTAAAAGTAGTAAAAAATTCGATTTCCGGCACTTAACGATTTCTTACGGTACTTTGCGAGTTATTCGATACTTTTTGATACATATCGATTTCTTCGTTTCATTTTTCAATAACATATAGTTCTTGACTTTAACCATTCTTTTGATGTTTTTTGATATGGATATCGATTCCTGATAGATTTTTTTGTTGTTTTTGAATCAGATACCGGGTTGAAGTAGTTAAATTTAATTTGACTCCGAAACACATACTTACGTTCAGGGTTAAATTAACCAGATACTTGTTTTGAGGAAAATATAACTCTTCCATTTGTTTTATATTTTAGCTAAACAAACGTGAATGCGTAATGGAAAGTGTTTGCCGCAGGCGTGGTCTTATACCACATGCCTTACATTGCATAAATAGTTGCCCTGACAATTATCAGCTGATGAATAACTCTATTGGCTCGACTTCTTGTCAACCAATTTGCGCTGGAAATTTCGTTATAAATACGGCGAAGGATTTGTACAAATTAGCTGATTGCACTACCATAAGAGGATCATTAATTGTTGAGTTGACCAATATCAAAAGTTAGTATTAAATTGATATATTATTCCTTTTATTTACAATTAATGCTAAGTAATTTCGAACAATGGTTTTTTCGTTTTATACCTTATACTTTTTTAGATAGCAATCAAAAGTGACGATTTACTATATATTTATAAAGGTTAGCTTTCTAAGAGCAGAGATCAACAGTAATTAGAGTGCGATGTTACTTAATCAGAGAGAAAGTAGAGCAAATATATTGATAGCATCAAAATGTATTGGAATTCGTTTGGGAAATAGTACTGTCTCACTGTTTGCACCTTTTCCTATAATTTCCCCTTATTATTCAAAATATTAATCCTAAAAAAATAGGATATTTAACTTTAAAAAATAAAAAATTAGTATGCATAACCTTTTTTATCACAAATATGTTGTTTTAAAAAAGAAACTATTGAAATCGGTACAGTACAATTTGCGCCAAAGCGTTACAAGCCATTTCTATGTAAACAATTTTATATAAATTTGTAATATAGATATGGTAAGAGTTTATGAGTTCAGTGGTAACTTAGTTTAATTTTCTACTCTTATATCAAATCATTCATTATCAGCGTGATATTCTTGTAAACTTTGGTAATTTCGTTGCATTCGATTCTGTAGCTCGATTTCAAAATAAATTGTCGGTATCTTAATCAGGAAGCGTTACATTATAACTATTGATTTTGTTGTATTTTATTGCCAATTCAACTTTTCTTTTTCTATTTTTTCTTAGGTCAAATTACTGCAGAAATGGAGCACATACTCCAGGGCCTAAAGGAAATAACAGGCTACCTTAAGGTCGTACGTTCACCACAATTGGTTTCATTGAATTTTCTACAGAGTCTGGATACGATAAGTGGCAATGAATTGATTGATAATAAGTAAGTTTGTGTTTCATCGATTTTTATTACTTAAATTTATGCTAAAAAGCTTGAACTAATAATCTCTTGTACGGACGTAAGAAACTGTACGATCTAACGATATGTATGTTATGTTATTTATGTCTTTAGTAGCCCCTTTTTTGTCATAAGAGATGTATGTACTTATTTATTTCCAAGAAAAATGATTTTTTAATCACAAATATTCTCTCCCATACAGATATGCATTGTATGTCGTTGACAATCATCATCTGGAACATATTTGGGGCAAAAGGCAAAAGGTCGCCATACTAAGGGGTCATGTTTATTTTCATTTGAATCCACGTCTATGTCATAATAAAATCCTGCAACTTTCTGAATCGATTAAAAGTGATCCAAAAATTTCCATACAGGATGCGTCACCCAATTCAAATGGAGAACGCGTAATATGTAAATCAAATTTTCCAATTCCATGTACATCTTATTTATGTAAATGCTAAGCTCATACTATTTAATTAAAAAGGTGGCAATTATGTGAGAACACTCAACGCTACTATAGAAGACATTGGTGCAACTGAAGTGATCACTAAAGTGGTACCTTTTTCCTCAGATGACCTCAATGTTCTTCTCGGCTATTCGCATCACTACAAGGAATCACCAGTGCGTAATGTTACCATGTACGATGGGCGACATGGGTGCGGACATGATAGGTAATTAATGGTTTATCTCACTATTTAAGTATTATATACATAATATTTCCATTTCAGATGGCATATGGATGTTTCAAGTAGCAAGAATATACGCCATGTAATAAGTAATCTAAAGCCCAATACACAATATGCCTACTTTGTAAATACAATCACGTACACGGATTATCATTACCAGATGAATGCCTATTCTGACATACTCTATTTCATTACCAGTCCAAGTAAACCAGATCCAGTAGCAAAAATATATACAAAACCACTATCAAGGACAGAAATGGTAAAATGCTATGTTTTATATATCTTATGTATAATATCTGTTCGTGAATTGACCTGATATCTGCTAGTCACATACGAACCGATCACTACTATTTGTGTAAACTTTCGAATGCTTGTACATTTTTAAACGGTACTTTTGCTGTTTATCGGCTATTCTACCTTCTACAAGGCATCGAAAGATCGTATTGTGCTGTTCCCCATGCTTGTTGCTTGTGCGTTTGTGCAAATGTTGTTGCTTTGTCTACCGTTACCGTTGCAGCGCAATGTTTTTGAATTTTATTTTTTCATATATTCAAAAGTTATTGGTAACTTTAACCCCGGATATAAGAATGACAATGAATATCTGGCAATATGTTCATTATATTTTTCCCCTTTTATATGTATGTAAAACTCTTACTATTTTTAGATAGTTCACTGGTGGCCACCACGAATTTCCAAGGGACACATTATAAAGTATTTATTGACTTATGAAGCAATAGAGTCTCCAAGTAAGTTTGATTAATAAATAATTTTAAAAAAAATCGTCTTAGCTTTTAGCGTTTTCTTCTTTCCAGATATAACATCCACGGAAAATTACATTCACCCCAGCCAAACTGACACTATCGAAGAAAGTTGCCAATGCGATCTACGTGATCCTGACGACAGTGGTCCTTTGCCAGAAGATGAAAATTTCTATAATAAGGAACAAGTAACTTATGATGAGGCCATAGTCAATCATGTATTTGTGACAACACAAAACAAATCAAATCAAACTAGTAGCACGGATAAAGAAGCTGCCCTAGAAGCATACATAAAATATCGTGAGCAAATGGAGAAGAAAGCACACGATCAACAAGACACAGGAACTGATGAATTTTCTATTAAAAAGCCGCTTCCTATTTGCTCAGATCCAAGCCCATCAAAAGAGTTTCAAAAAAAAAATAATTGCACCATGCTGGAAAATTACAATGGTACTGAAATACTGGGTCATCAACATTCGTTTACATTGCGAAACTTACAGCCCAAGGTGACTTATCGAATATCGATACGCGCTTGTGTAAAAGGTCTCAATAATGGCTGTGGGCCTGAAAAATCCATTACGGCTGTAACTGTAAGTAAGCGCTTAGATGAGTTCTTCGGAGAGTTTAAAGCATTTCAAGAGGCAGATACTAAAAACTTACTGAAAGCTTAGAGTGTTGAATATGCTGAATACTTGATTGTTAGATGTAGCATTATTGAAAACTGTACCAACTTTGTAAATAAACTAGCTAAAAGATTAAAAGTCGTCTCTTAAAAAAGTGTTGCACTAGCATTGGATTTAAAAATAATTTCGTATATCTCCTTCAAAAAAATTTTTTTTCATTTTGACCGGAGATTTCGGGGAAGGGCGCTTTGATTTCTTAACAGAAATGAAACGAAACGTTAAATGCGCACCAATCTTCAAAGCTTAGGTCCCTAGATATGTTGCTCAAGGCTCCATTATCAGTTTAAATAAAAATAAAATTTAGTTATTGAAAAAATTTGAATTTTGCGAAGAGTGCCTTGAGGCATTCTTGCCGGTTAGAGGGTTAATAACAGTATCCAGTATCCCCCAAAAAAAAATCAGGATCGATATATTTTATTTGTTTTTTCTTAATTTTCCAACTGGAGAGCTGTATGGAAAAGGGTTTGACTTAAGAAAAAGACTTCAGTCCTCCTCTATAAGAGTGCTGAACTAATGTAGGGCTATAGCCCCAAGCCCAAGAAGGCTCCCACGATTTTCAAATTTATCTCAAACCTACTGAGGGCCCCTTTGATAACACCATTTCAAAACTTTTTGCAAGCTGCAGAAGGTAATCATTTTTATTTTATGATTGACCTTTTTTTGTTATCAATATGTTATTTTTTGCATTTTTCGGAACGAGTCTCTGAACATTTTTTAATTCTCAAAGGTACAGAGAAATTTTTCATTTTATATATATGTAAGTGACAGTTTGTGGCTCAATATGAAGTAGGGTGCCGCCCTACTATTTTTTTAATTTTGGTGGTCAAGTTTATTATAACGTTTAACAGCACTGTGTATAAAAATGGTTAGTCTTGACACGAACCATATTCCACCCTAGACAACAAATGACAAGTGCCAAATGTAAAAACATGTAATGTCATCCACTACTTCAACGAGCAGTGCTGCCAGTACTACTAAAAGCGAAACAAAAATTAATTTAAGTTTTCTTAATATCATATTCGGTGAATGAATCCTTCTTAAATAGCCCAAGAACCCAATGTACAAAAGTCGAGTGTAAAAGATTGAAATAACAGACCAGGGTTGCCAAAGCCTGTCCCGATATCCGAAAATGCATAAATTTTAGCTAATTTCGTTATTTTAATTGAAACTGTATAATATTATGTTTCAAAATATATGTCAAATAATAGAACTCAAGAAGTCTAAATATAAGATTAAGGGTTGCGTTGTGGAATCCCGTCCCAAACATGATTCACTACCGGTTTTCTTGCTCAATTTTCATTAATGTAGATAACAGCTTGAAATGTGTGGCACACGATAGAGCTCGAAAAACCTAAATAGAATATATAGGGTTGCCTTGTTGAATCAGGCCTTAAATATGGGTTGCCACCCGTTTTTAGTGCCAATTTTTCTTATATGAACCAGGACCATTTTGCGGATCCACCGGGACTTTATATAGCTTTATATATGAAATCTAATATGATATGAAAAATTTGCACTTGGTATAATAACCAGTGTTCACAAAAATCGTACGGTTGGACAAACCAGAGAAAGAGTTCAAAAAGATTTGCAATTTTTACATGAGAGTCAAGCCCAATTTCCATGTGATCTTATCTTATCTTATTTTATCAAATATCAGGGAGGACATCACATGCTATTAAGATAGCAAATGTATGCTATTCACTCTCGCATTCTCCAAGCGCATTAGGTTCTGTTCGCATGCTTTTTCTTTCTTACAAAAATTTGATTTGATATCCCTGATATGGGATAAAATAAGATAAGATAAGATCACATGGAAATTGGGCTTCAAGCAAGCGTTCACATTTTTACTAACCTCTCGATACGACAACACTGGCCGCAATCCACTAGCTGTCAACTAAAAATCCAAAGCGAAATGTCAAAATTAAATTAATTAAATTAATTGTCCCTATCTGCTATACAGTAGAAAAATTTAAGTTGAAGTAAGTGGATGTGAATTTCTTCGCTATTAATTAAATCATTTAGGATTAAGAAAAAAAAAAACCACATTACAAGTGATAACCAAAAAATTTACAGACGAATAAAACATTTTTGTTGATTATTTTCACAATATAATATTTAAAATCACGAAAGTTCTTAATTTCAAGTGTATAATTTTGATGTGAAAAATTTTTGCAAATTCCTTTGTTGCTGCTACCGCTTTTACGTCAGCAAAATTGTCTTGCAATTACAACCACAATGTGATAAATTATTAATAAAAAGTCGCACAAATGACGAACGGTGCCGGCCACTTGTGCGCCAGATTGAGAATCTTTCGTGTATTCGCTTGGAAAAATTACAGAAATCAGCAAAGAAAAAAAAAGCTTTGAAATAAATGAAAAACAACATTAAATAAAAATAGAACGTATTGGAAGCATGTCCCCACACGCGCCGCAGCACAGTGCTGACGACATTTGGCGCATTTGTTCATTTATTTATAAATCAATTTATTGATTTCTTTCACTGATCGATGGAGGAGAATAAAATCTGTAAAAACAAGTTTTGTTACCTTGAGATCTGTTTTCCATGCACTAGAAACACTTCATCCGATTTTTTTTATCACGGCGCCATTGTTGGTGAACACGAAGCATAACTGAGTCACCAAGAACAACAGCGGTGTCGTATTTGTATTGTAAAATTGTAGCAACAAATACAAAACGGAAAGTACCGCTATACACAAAGCACCACTCTGTCTGTGGTGTTGACAGACCTGACGATTTTAGTCAGTTGGGAACTTTTCCCGTATTTTCGGTATTTAAAATTAAAAGTTTGTTCTATGTACCAACTGTCTGATTTTATTTTTCGTTTCAAAGTTAGCAACATTTTTGGGTACAAATTTTGTTAAAAATGGGAGGATAGTTTCGAGTAACGCCAAATTTTCACAACTGATTCTTATAGGTCTTGATGAGCTTAACAGAAAATGTTAAGTAAAATTTTTCAATATCTCTTTTGGTTTACGAGATATGTACAATTTGCTGTTAAACTTTCCAATCTCTCAGTCAAAAGTGAATATGTTTCATCAAACAACATGCTTAGTTTAGCTATTGTTATGCTACGTTGTGATTCTTTATTCTTGTAAAACTCGATAAATTGACCAAGAAATATTGTATTTTGATATCTAATTTAGTTGTCGATATATTCAATGTTATGCTTTGTGCACTCCTAGTACAGTAAAACAACTTACACATCGTATGTCTCGAAAAGCATATCAGATACCAGGAGATTAATTTAATATATATTATTTATCTGATCCAATCGGCGGTCTAGCACTCGAGTCCAGTTAGTCAAAATCAATTTTAGACTATTTTACATCTACCCTTAAATAGGCGTATTAAAAAGTCAGACGAAAAGTGGGCAGAAACGAACAGTAATACCTTCCATAGAGAATCAAACATTGTACGTTATTTTATTCAGAAATCTTTTAAAAATAGGGCAATGAAACTTGAAAGAAGTTCATATTGAACAATGTCCATAGCAAAAACCCAACAGCCTGAGTAAATAAAAAAATAAATATAGATATATTTTTAATTTTTAATGATTTTTCAAAACAAATTTTTTGTTTGATTAAAATTAACTTTTTTTTGTTGGTTCGCTGAATCTATACATATGTGTATGTATGTATATTCCCCTTTTCAATAAGCATTGCATACCATTATCTCTCCGATATTGCAAGCGATTTAATTTTACTTTTGAAATTTTTAATGCATCTATGAAAAAAATTACATTTTCGGAAAAGCTTGTGGAAAAATACAATTCATAGAAGCAAACTTATTCAAATAGAAAGAGAAAAGACCATGCTTGTCCAGTTGATTTTATATTAAATTTATTTAAATTAACCCTAAATAGTGCGAAACTTCGGTAAAAGGTGATGACAGGGAAGTCGAAAATCGCGGGTTAAGCGGAAGGAATGCTAAAATTGCTTGAGATAGCGCCAAAATCCAAAAATGTTGATACGATAATACCGTGAAAAACGAAAGGTTGAAAAACTGTTTAATCTGGTAACCTTAGGAACTGCGTCATTGACAAATTCCTTTCACGTGTTCGTTGAACCGGGCAAGTCGGGGGGTTACTTTTTATCTGAGTGGTCTACGTGTTTTAAAAGACTTGCGTTTCCAATTCATGGCCCTCACATTGGCACATAAGTACGTAAATGCTCTTATGTATTTTGGCTTGGATATAATTTTAAAAATATTTTATCTTTTTATAGCTGCAAGATATGTATGTATTTGTTTCGTTAGATAAACAAATTTTTTTTTGCTTATGTATTTTACCATTTTTGTTTGCGGCTCATTAATTTATGAGTCAATACTTTTTTGTTCGTTGAAATACAATTCTTTTATCAAAATAATATAGTAAATAGCTATTGTTTTCAGTGTAGCCCTTAGTACTATAGACACCTCGTGGGAGATTGAAGAAAACAAAAAATTCACCTAACATGTTGAGAACGTAAAGTTCACTGAGATTTTCAAGCGCTTGTGCTTCTGAAGAGACTTTCTCTTTGAGGGAGTTAAATATCGGCACCTTAAAAAATACAACGCCCCGGGTTGTTGCCCCACTTCGACCGCCCAAGGCCGGTATTTTTGTTTTGCAAAGGTTTTTAAAAGAGTCATCATGTTATTTCTACAACCAATGCATGTTAAACTAAGAGACCACGTAGAAAAAAATGTCCACTTATGTTTGCAACTTTTCGCGTTTCTGAGGAATAAAGCGAGGAACATATTTCAGAAACTTGTCCACATTATTTTTATATGAGATCATAATAACTTTACAACGCATTTTAAATTTTCAAGTTTGAAAATAATTAAACGTTAATTAACCCTCTTAGATGTGCAGGCAAAATAATTATAAAATATATACATATACGATATATATTGAAAGAAAAAACTGTCTCATTAAAGTGTTGATATAATATATAATTTACTTTGTAAACAAAAATCTACAGAATTCAAAAAACAAATAATTTTATTGTATGTACCATAAAAAAAGGCGCCATAAACTTTGAATATTTTTAATCAAAATGTTTCACGCTGGTGCGGCATGTATGCGCATAGGTTCAAGCCACTTTTTATTTATCTGGTCACATCAATTTGCAAGAAAATAAAATTTGACTTTTAATTAAATTTACATTTTGCTTAATAATTCGAAATGTTTGCTTTCAGATAAAAATGACACCCCAATTTGGTCATATATTTAATCAAGACTTTATTGGCTTTTGTAAGTTACGATAACAGCGAAAAAATTTGTTTTGTCAACACAAGCGCTTAAGCCAGTTTAACTGCATTATTAGAAACGTTTAAAAAAAAAAAAAAAAACAGAAAAATTCCAGCGGCAAAATCAAATTTGTTGATATTGTAAAGAAAAAATGTTTGCAAAAATAAATATTTATAAAGTATTTTATAAATACGCCATTCATTGCAGCAAGTACGTACATATTGTACATATGAAACTGACAAAAATAATTAAAAATGTTTAAGAATTTATGAATTGTTTGTAAGATTATACGACCTTGTAATTTTGTCTTCAAGAAATTATTGAACTTTATAAAAATTGCTCACAGTACATACAATTTAGCTCAAAATATATAACAATACCTTCAGGATAAAAGAAACAAACCATCCAAAGTTTTAGGACAACACCTTTGCAGTTTTATCTTTAACTAGTCCATAACTAAAATAAAAATTTAATTATTTAATCGTTTATTCTGATTTTTTAAAAAATAAATTAAGACTACTAAAGGCGTTATCTTTGGTCCACTTTATATTTGGTGCTGTTCCAAAACATTTCAAGTATTTCTGTAAACTTTGATTGCATTACCTCAAATATTTTTCGCAGTAGAGCCTTTTGAAGTTTTTCCTTTTATGGGAGGTGCCATATCCTCCTGTCGAAATTCATCAAATTTTTGTTCAGAACTTAACCGCAGCATTCTTAGAATTTGTGTTAAATTTGGTTCCATTACCTAAAATAATTCTCTGAGTATAACAACATTCTCATTTTAGGCCCTTGCCAATGAGAAATAAATTTCCTTGGAATATTACTTAAGGGATTTAAGTCAAATAAAAAAATAAAAACGACCTTGAACTGAAATAAAACTTACTGAAATCTTTCATACGCAGTGCTAAGCCTTAGTACAATATTTGTCTTAACAACGCATAAAAAGCAGTTATTCTTAGAAAGTTTTAAAATTTGGTTTATTACTGAACATTTTATCTTTTTTTTATTAGTGGTTCCTCTTATAATTTTTGATGACTGTATGTACAAGTGAGTTGACTTAAATGGAATCTTAAGCATGACGTACTTAAAATGAGTTTATTTATTTTATTTTTTTATAATTAAAATCACGTTTTTATTAAATACATTAAATACAAATGTGTCAGAATTACTTTGATTTACAAAAAATGTTGCGAAAAATATTCTTAAATAAACTAAACAGAAAAACATGTTGGCCGTGGCCTACAAAGTATTGCATGTTCGAAATCACTTGTTACGCTTACACATTTGGTCTACAACATTTTGATTTTTATACTCTGCATAAACGCTATATTAAATTTATCATTCCGTTTGTAACGCATAGATGCAGGCTTGGCAAGTATAAAAATATATTCTGACTAGCGACACAGTGGTGTCATTTCACCAAAATCTTGGGGGGACGAGAGCTTAAATAACATATCCAATCTATAATATTTTGAATTGAATCGAGAGGGGGCAATGCCCTCCCCAGCCCTACACAATTGACTCCTCTGTAGTGACACCTCCTGAGCCATGTCTGTCTGTCTATGGAAATCACGATTAAGGAAAAACAAATTGAGATAATTTAGTACATTGGCACCTTTTTCAATTATAGCTCGTTTGGATTGAAAGTAGATGAAATCAGTACACGGTCCGCCTGTTTTACATACGTACAAATACTACCTTTAAAACGCTATATCGAGAAAGTAAAATAGATAATGTAACTAAATTTCATACAAATACTAGAAATGGCTCGATCAAACACTAAACAAAAAGCGTGCAGATTTCGACTATATGCATCTCCCCTTTAAGCAAAAGCTTGCAATTGTTATGCTGAGAACTATTTAAGAAAATGTTGCTATATTCAATATTGGAACGTTTAGAGAAGCCAGCGAGCGCGTGGCGACTTACACTTAAAATAAAAATGTTAACCTTTAATTCTAAAGATTATTATCTTCTCAGTTAAGTTTTTTTTTTTAATTAAAATTTAAAAGTTACACAAGCCAATTCAGATATTGTACTAGGCATGTCCAAGGTTAAGTTTTTCCTATCGCGTTAAGATTCGGAGATACGTTTAGTTAAGTTTGTTATCGCTTACAGAAAAATTAGTGCTCATTTTTAAATCAAGCAGCAGTACTTTATTTCAAAACCTATCTAGCATTTTCTGTGAAGTCGCTTATTGAAATAAAATATGTGATATCTCGCAAGTTGTAAAATACAAAATTTAAACTATTGAAAATGCATATCGCGTATTAAGTTAAAAAGTAAGAAGTTTAAACTTGAAGTCTGCGATTTTGTTGATTGGTTTTTATTTGAACCATTGCTGCGCTACAATTTTTCAAAATTTATGAAAAATAAAAAAAAAATCCACTTGGAAAATATTTGTTATCTCTGAAAGCATCAACTCTGAAAAAACTTTCTAGGAAAATTCCAAGTTCTTGAAAATGTTTTTTCAATTGAAAATTTTTTTTAAAATTTAGAAAAAATATAAGATCATATTTTTGCTTTGATACATGTTACAACAATATACAAAAAGTTTTATTTTATATATCCAAAAAAAGTAGAGACCAGAACTAGATTAATGCTCTAGTATGTTTTATGTTATACTAGTGTACCCGCAGATGTTGTTCTGTTCTCTAGCCTCATACTCATCCCCGTCCTGGACCGGCACACTTTGTCCTAAAATTAATTTACTTACTGGAAAATATTACATTCTCAACACAAAACAGTACCAAATCCAAGTTCAAATCACAGTTCTAAGGGAATTTTGAATATTGAATGGGATCTTATAATGTTTCAATATATTTCAGAAACTTTCAATCGAAATAATATTACGCATGCCCAGCGTCTCATTGGTTTTGTAAAAATACAAAAAAATCATATGCTATGACCGTGAAAATTTACATTCTATATAAGTATCAGGATTTTTCAGTTTAAAAGCCTACTATTGAAAACCATACAACAATTTTTCTTAAACATGCTACAACATTAATCAGTTTGGATATACATACATATAACATTAGACCCTTTGTAATGACTACAAAAAATAACTATAACGCATATGAGCATTTCCACGAAAACGGAAGTTTCTGTCCCGTGCGACACCTTTGTTTTTTGCAATTATCTTGAAAGCGAAAAATTGCCCAAATTCAACCTTAGCACCAACTATAACGCTAATTAGGAGCTATAAGTTAAAACTATTGTCAAAACAAAAATCCGTTTTATTTTGACTTTTCTTACTTTAAATGTGTTCGACGGTCGAACGTGACCCATGTAAATACCCATATGTCAGTGCTCATATTACTATAAATACCAAATTTAGTATTAATTAATACAAAAAATTTTAAATTTTGCTAGCCTTAGAAATGTAAAGACGTAAAATAATATAGCGCTAATATACATAATCAACAAATCAATGGCATGCCATTCTCTTAAATCAGTTAAATTTTATTTTGTGTCGATAAGATAATTACTTTTGCTAGAAATACTGAATCGTTGACTATATATGTACAATGTCTACCCACAGGCGAATCGTTCGTTAACGCATTTAAGTTAGTTGGCTTCTTAATTGAATTTAGCCATGCTTGAAGTATTGATATGCGGCTACTTGTCGTGGTCACGTCCTTCTCATGCAAAGATAAAGAAACTTATTATTAAGGCTTTTTTTGTTTTTTCAAGCGATAGCAGCAGTGGTATAGCAACTTCATGTTTACTATTTAAAATCAATACTATGAGCAACCAAGAACCACGCTCTTTCCTTATCATAGCCTTACACTGTGTGTACACTACTTTTAATTTTTACTACGGCAACTAACTGCGTTATCTCTTGTTAAGAAGTTAATTTTTATCAATCAATTGTTTAACCAAGTTAATTCGACTAACACGTGTTTATTCTTTTCCTTTCTCATTACAGATCAACTTTAAACAAAACGTGTAATTGTTTTCTGTATTATTGAATTTGTATTTGTTGGTGAAACACATGCTGGCCTGTGATATTGGTACAAAGATAAATTAAAGAAAGTTAGAAGTTTTGAATCCTTAATTCACACACACACACATAAACGCAAGGAAATATGTCTCAAAATCAGTCATATTTCTGGCAGACAACCAGACATAATGTCTATTTGAAGCGTTCAGCCAAATTTCATATACTAATGGCAATGATGGCGATGCTTACATTCTCTACGATTTGCTTAGCAGAAATGGATACGGACTCAAATATAAATAATCCGGTAGCACTGGGTGCAACCGTAAGTATTTTATGCTAAGTATACTATATTACGATTTTTTCAATTTTGTAAAGAATAAGTAGAATTTATTAGTAATTAAAATGAAAAATATTCACATAATATGCATTCAAAACCACTAATATATATAGTTTATAAATAAAACTTTCTCGATTTTGTCTAAAAAAGTTTTTGTACATGAAATAAAATCTCTCCACATCAGAGATAGGTTGAAATGAATACTTTTCATTTCGATTCCAAAGAATTGGAATTCTGGAAAACCTTTATTTCATTCCAAGATATTGAAATGAATATTATGAGGTAAAATTCTGAAACACTTGTTAATGCGGAAATATGGAATAATGGCGCTGTAACTTCTATTTTCTATATTAAATTTTCTTAAATTAAAAAATACCCAATATTTTTTCTTTATTCAATTACTTTACAAATTGATCGTAGTTATAGAACAGTTTGTTTACCTTATTATAAAATCATTTAATTTATTTTTTTATCTTTATAGAATATCTCGGCTGATGAAAAACTGATCGTTAAACAAATTGATGCCTTAGATGCTGCTGCAAATGAAATACCAACTCTTGAACCAACTAAAGCTCCATCAAAACTAAAAGCCGGCGGCTTTCTCGATGCATTCACTGCATCGTTATCTGTAATATTATTTACAGAGTTAGGTGATAAGACATTTTTCATTGCAGCCATCATGGCCATGCGCCATCCGCGTTTAATTGTTTTTGTCGGTGCCATTTCGGCCCTGGCATTAATGACTGTACTCTCGGTGTTCTTTGGCATGGCGGCTACAATTATTCCTAAGGTGTATACGTATTATATTTCGACGGCGCTTTTTGCTATTTTCGGTTTAAAAATGATTTACGATGGTTATGTTATGAAGCCAACCGATGCACAAGAAGAAATGGAAGAAGTGCAGACTGATTTGCGTAAACGTGAAGATGAGGTAAGTTCGTTTGTACTCCATGTACAATTGTTTAGTACTTAGTAGAAAAAAAAAATTTCAATTTTTAAACTGCAATTGTAAATCCGAATTGTAGTAGTAGTATTTATTAATATTTTCAAATAGTTAGTATATATTTTCAAGTGTATAATTTAATAATAATAACATTTGCCAATGATTTCATTTAACAATTGCTTCAGCTACTTTTTTATTTTATTATTTATTTTAGACCTAATTTGGTTTTAATTTTTAATTATATTATAAACGTTTATAATTGGCAAATAACTTGTGCATTATTTTTATTTAAAAACGCCAAACTGAATTAAAAATGTTGGTGCTGCTGCGATCACTTCATGTTAAATAATAAAAAAAACACGCAAAATAATTAACCAAGTACAAATACAAAATTCAACTGTATGAATTTAATTGCACGCGAATATTGTAAATAACTGGCAACTACTATAAGAACAAACTTCATTACCATTTATTATTAATACTGCGTAAAACTCACTTAACTCACAATTCATATGTTCATAAAGTATATATAGTTACACTATGCTCATTTGTTACTAATACAATTTGGCTGATTTAGAGTGGAGAAAAATTTTATGACAGAACTGTTTTCTACCTCGGATAGTAGCTACTGAGTTAGGTTTATATCATTAAATGCAATATATAGGAAAAACTTGACACTTTTGATTTGGTTCACATTTTGAACTCAAGCTGTTTATGTGAATGTTTTCAAAAACACTTCTTAAAATATTTACCGCTTATATGCTTGGTAACACTAAATAATATGTCCTTTTAACACTTGGCGATGAACAAGAATTACTGTAACGCAAATGAATAACAGCTAAAAATCTCAATATTGTGCTAATTTTGATATATGGGCATTTCCACGAAAACGGAAGTTTTTGTCCCGTGCGACACCATGGATTTTTGTAATTATCTTGAAAGCGAAAAATTTCCCAAATTCAACCTTAGCACCAATTATAAAGCTAATTAGGAGCTATAAGTTAAACCTATTGTCAAAATAAAAATCCGTTTTATTTTGACTTTTTCTTTTACTTTAAATGTGTTCGACGGTCGAACGGGACCCATGGAAATGGCCATATGTATAGTTGTTCAGTGTTTCATGAAAACGATTGTTGTGTGCTCATGCACTAAGTAATAGCGATCTGCTTTCTGATATTTAATTTTTAAAATCATGCTATTGCATTAATGCATACTTTCTATAGTGCGCCACTAATGTAGTTCGATATGGAAAGTAGCACCATTCTGAGTTGTCAGCGTATTGCACAAGTGTTTAACACCAAATATTTTCTGCTTTTTATATGTTAGGAAATTTCAATTTTAATTAACATATAATAGAAAAACACCGCTGCGTTGTTTTTCTATATCTAAGAATCTAATAATTAAAAAATGTTTGTTTTTGTTTTAAGAAAAAAAAATTGGTTTTACTTAAAGTAAAAAGATGAATTTACAAATAAATTAAAAATATAAAATTTTGAATTTGAGAATACCAAAAGTATTTTGAACTTCCACTAGAATACACTCTCTCAATTGAATAGATGTCTATTTAACACTATTGCTTTTTATTGTAAAGATTTTTACATCAAGTTGAGTGAAACTCAACAGTTGATTAGATCAGAATCTCATTTTCTCAACTTCGTACGAAGTCTGAAGGTTTTTTTTTTTTTTTGTTGCAATGAATATTTTGTTGTAGTTTTTTGTTTTATTTAAAAATTTTTATGTTTTCAAATATAACGATTATTATAAAATTAGAAAATATAATATTGGTGGCAACTGTAAGCAATCAATTGCCCTCATTTATGTCTACAATTTTGATTTATAATGTGAACTTATTTATTTCATATATTTTAAAAAAAAATATTGGCATTTCCACGAAAACGGAAGTTTTTGTCCCGTGCGACACTTTGGTTTTTTGCAATTATCTTGAAAACGAAAAATTGCCCAAATTCAACCTTAGCACTTCATATAAAGCTAATTAGGAGCTATAAGTTAAACCTATTTTCAATATAAAAATCCGTTTTATTTTGACTTTTTTTTTACTTTAAATGTGTTTGACGGTCGAACGGGACCCATGGAAATGCCCATATGCTTGAAATAAAAAAAAAAATTCTTATCGTAAAAATATTGCAAAAGAGAATAAGTCAAAAAAAATGTTTTTCTATTTATGTTTGAATAGGGTAATTTATGCCTCTCCAACAATACAAAGGGTTTTCACAAATTTCTCTTAAATTATGCATCTTACGAATAAGTTATTCAAATAGTACTTCAACAAATTTCATATAAAATTGATGTTGACTTTGCTTATAGGTGCTACTATTCTCACACTATTCCAAATTTGAAATAAATGAATTAGCAATACACTTGGAAGTTAGTTGCATCTAATCTTTCATTATTTCTAAAATGCGCAGCCAATATTTTGACACAGAAGCATCGAAATTGCTTTTGGTTCAGTTTGAATGAAACAGATTCTAGATTTTCAATTTCTTTTCCTGCTCCGCCTAACCAAGAGACAGATAAAAATATCTCGGTCAGCCGTTTTTCACATATTGACTGAACTTACGTACAAAAATCTATCTAAACGGCATTATAGTAAAAAATATTCGCCATAACGTTTGGCAAGTACCATACTAAAATGATCAACATTGAATAACAAGATTATAGTAGAGTATTTGAGGTGTCAGTATGGACCGCTGCTGTCTCTTTTAAGTGTAGTTGCCGCCACTCTAACCTATTATAAGCGAAACAATTATTTTTTTTTTTGTATTTAACAATTCATATTTTCATATGTATATCGAATTACTGATATATATTTTGATATATGTTAATTGGAGGATCATAACTTAAGCTCATTTGATATGTACAAGTAATTGGATTTTTCTCACTCTAACAAAAGCAACTAAATAGATAGATGTTCTTATGTTTTATATTTAAAGAGATAGCTCCTTTCTTTTAGAAACCAGTGGGGAAATACGCAAATTTAGTCAGACACATTTGTTTTTGTCGTCGTTTGAATTCAAAATTACAAATTTAACACTTCATATCATTGTATGTTCACTTATAAATAAACAATTAAAATATCGTTTAGTTATATCTAAAGGCAAATTAATTAAAAAGTTGTACATATATATCTTTAGACCAATTGGATCTATTTAATACGTTATTTGTTTTGTATTTTTTTTTTCTTTTTCTCTCTCTCTATTTCCGCAACGTCGTACGTTATCCCTTTTCAATTGTATTTTTCATAAAATAAACCAAATTTTTGAATTTTGTAAAAATTATTCACCATTTCATCACCACCACTACAACAACAACAATCCAACCACAACCATACTGCTCCTTTCCAACGTTCAGTTGTTACGTGCTACACGTGGCAAATATGAAGACGCCGATACTAAACGTAAAAATAGCAATTCGGACAAGGAGGAAGGAGAAGATGGCAGCGCAGGCGCAGCTAAAAATGCTCTAACAAACAATGCCACAACCAGTAATGCCGAAATTAAACATCGTCAACGTAAACAATTGAACAAAACTAATAATAATAATAATAACAATGGCTGTGAACAAAACAACGACGATGATCATGAGGCGGGATGTAACGAAACCGACGTCTTCCTGGACGGCGAAAACATTAAAATGTCCAATATCCAACGTAGCAGCAACCCAAATCTTTCGTCGAACTCAGTCTCGAATCAAAAAAATAAAAATTGTGATGAATTTAGCGATAACTCAACTAATCTTAAGCATAACTCAGGAGATACTCAGCACAAGCAACGTGGAAACTTGGCAAATGGTGGTTCCGGCACCGCATTGGTGCACTCAGCTTCTGCGGTAGCCTTAACCAACAATTCTACCTCATCGGCGATTGTGGGCGTTGGCACAATCACTAGTATTACACATGGCAACAGTAGCCATAGTTTGAACTCCATGTCTGTTGGACAGTCGAATGGCGAATTGAAACAAATTGGCGGAAACAAGAAACGGGTTAGCATACAAATACAAAAAAAATTTCAATCAAGATATCAGTTTCTTTGATTATTTTTTTTTTTTTTTAATTTCCTCAAAGCCTCTATGCTACAAGCCAAAATCAACACCAATCATCAATATCCAAAGTCATCATCATAATTTAATTCTTAAATTCACTAAGCTGCGTTCATAACTTTTTCTGTTTTCTTTCATTTGTAGACTCTAAGTTTCTTTAATCGCATTTGGTTTTTTTCTTTTTTTGGTTTTTTGTTTTTGAAAGAGGTTTCATTCATCCAAAAATATGCTAAAAAATTTCAATTCCATTCCAAGGAATTTCATTCTTTATAGTTTAGTTTTTTTCAAATAAAATCAAAATTTTTTGATTCCTGTAATAAAATTAATTCCTTTTGTCATGAAATTGTAATGATCGATACCGATTTCCAATTCATTAGAATGGAATTACATTTTTCAAAGCCAAATTTTGATTTCTGAATTAGAATCGACAAAGGAATCAATTTGTTTTGCCATAAAATTGAAAAAGTCAATTCCAAATTTCAGTTCCCTGGAATCGGAATCGAGAAGTAATCATTCCTATCTAGCTCTTGTCAGCTATGGCAAGGCAAAAATCATTTAACAAAGGCAATCATAGTCAAGAACGTAAAACATAGCAAATTTTATTGAAGTGAGCACCTTAAACTATGCAATTATAATTTTGTATCCTAGTAAGTGGCGAAAACT
This sequence comes from Tricholauxania praeusta, assembly GCA_949775025.1. Lineage (NCBI taxonomy): Eukaryota > Metazoa > Arthropoda > Insecta > Diptera > Lauxaniidae > Tricholauxania > Tricholauxania praeusta. The sequence goes on from OX459029.1 coordinate 160,742,968, forward strand.
ACAACTGTTTGTAATGCATAGTTTTCGGCCGATAGTACTAAATATATATCATTTGCTTATTCGCCTATGCTCAATAGAAAGACCTTAATAATTGCTTTCATTTATCGGCATGTATATATTTTATATTTATTCAATTTAATTTCCGGATTATGAACATGATTCTCACTATCTTGTTGCGTGTTAAATAATCTCAAGATCATTTCTAACTAAATAAGCTCAAATTTAACATTTTAAAATAAACATGTATGATATATCGCATAACCATCGCATAATTGGTTGAAAGTGTAACTTTGTTTTTAAACTTAAATACTAAGTACCAATTATATTAAGAATTTAAAGTTTTTTTTTTCATAACATATGTATTAATAGAAGCTGTTAAATCTTAGTTCCATATTAAAACATCTGGGCCGTACATCGCGTATAGTTTAGGGCTTTATTTATCTTCAAAAAGCGCTTATGCAAAGGAAGCTGTTTCTTTTTTATGCCGTAAATCATTCTTCAAAAGTTAATGTGTTTTCAAGTGTTTACTTTATGACGAGAATTTATGCTAGAAAAAAATATCGTAGTAAAAACTTTTTTCAAGTGCAACTCTAAAACATAATATTTAGCAAGTGAAAACCGAGTCATGTTTAAAAATAAAAAGTTTTAGTCGTTTAAAAGCTATCGACAATATTTATCAGGAAATGCAAAATATATGTTCATATTAAAATCTTATTCAAATAAAAAAATAGGATCATTGAAGTCCTAAACAAAAATCTGAAAATTAATGAATGGGTGAAACATGACACTTCTTAATAACATAAAAGGCAACATTTGGCCTCGAAAATTGGCTCTTAAAAAATTAAGTTTCTGTTAAAAATAATCACAATGTAACATTTCCAACAAAATTCTTCAAAACGAAGCATTTCCAGTTTAACTTTAATAATATGCATAAGAAAAAATTAAATTTTCAAATAGGATTAACTTCTCAATTACTATTCAATGGATAGAATTCAAGTATTTAGTATTAATCTTCTGTTAAATAAATGGATATATGTCGTTTTGAAAAAACAAATTTCGTGGTTGAAGATCCCTCTTTCAAACAAATCAATCACTTAAAATTATACATATATGAATTACATACGAATTCTAATGAACATTTTAAGAAATTTCAGTCGAACTTTTCTTTTTTAAATATAATTTGGGAAATGGCTCACAGTGGTCTTGGACTCGTATTCTACAATTCACTTGGTTACGAATGGGCTCATATCTTTAAAAATGCCAGAGCAATTGTTAAGCATAAACTACGGTTGTATATTCATCAAAGTTTATTATCCTTAGGCAAAGGTTATGCGGTGACAAAAAACTTAATCGATAATGAAATTATAGCTTACATTTTCCAATGATATGATGTATAGAGTGACACTGAAATTTTGAACTTTGACCTACTTTTCAATGTCTGGATGCATTTTTTTAAACAAACATTTTCTTCACCACAAGATAAAAACCGTAATTTTGGGATCAAACAATTTCAATCTGGGGGGGTTGAGTTTAACATTATTCCTAAAGATTTTAGAACGAAAGAATATCGGTTTACAATTCTGGACTCAATATCTGTGACTGTCCAGACTGAAGTTAATGTTGTTCAGAAATGGACCAGATCAGATTTTCGAAACTCAAACCGTTTCGTAGATATTTTGACCAGTCTTAATGACTGTCAATTTTTCCATGTTGAAACGTTTTTAAAAACTCGAAAAAAATAAGTATGAGACTAGTGTATATTTTTTTTTTATTTAAGGCATAGTTTCCGTGTTAATCGACAAAAACTGAGCAACATTTATTGTTTATAGTACATATGTATTTCGAATCATAAAATCAACTAATTGCATATATCGAAATTATACTTTTGTTTAAAGTATTCTCTAAATTATTTACATCATAAAACAAGATGAAAACATCATCATAACATTTTTTAATCCCCCAACCCCACCGCCTTCACATAACACAAAAACTAAATTGAAATTAATTGTTTGAAGTGATCGTTTGTTCCCTTTCATATTTTGTTAAAATCTGTATTATCATTTGTATATTTTTATAAAAAGTTTAAGTTATTAACGTTTTCATTTTTCATTGTAATTAAAAAATTTTATTTTTTTGTTTTATCCTGCTCGTATTTCCCCTGTTCATGCTGCGCACGTTATTTAAAAATTAAATACATAAATTCATTGTTTTTTTTTTCACATAATTTTTGTTTTCATAGTTTATTTTATTAATTTTTTTGTATATTTACTTATTGCAATTTTCAGCTGGAACGTGATGTTTCTGCCGCCCTAGTACAGGATCCTGAAAGTGGCGTTGTACGTAAAAATACAAAGAAATCAGCATCCTATTTTACTATGCGCGTTTTAATGCAAGCCTTCACTATGACTTTCTTAGCTGAATGGGGCGATCGTTCTCAATTGACTACTATTATTTTGGCAGCCAGCAAAGTAATCATACAGTCGATTTTATATGCGCGAATTCAAGTAAATAATAATTTTGTTTTCTCCATAGAATGTTTATGGCATCATCGTTGGCGGCATACTTGGACACTCAATTTGTACTGGACTCGCAGTAATTGGCGGACGTTTTATTGCCGCTAAAATATCTGTACGCACAGTCACCATTGTGGGTGGCATTGTTTTTCTTGGATTTGCAGTCTATGCACTCATTGCTTCACCAGACGATTTGTAAAAATGCAAATTGCATACAGCAAGAGTTATTTCGCTATTTAATAGTTTAATCATTACATAAAGTAGTAAAGTGATTGCATACACTGGTCTTGTTAATACTGAAAATTGTTAAGTCATAATTATGTAACGTATCCCATATGTTTATATGTACGAGTTAGTAGTAATTTTCTTTTAAAGTGCCTACACAATTTTCAACTTGACATGCTGGATGTTGAAATCCATGACACTAAAATAGTTCAATATTTAATTTTTTTTTTTTACAAAACAAAAACCCAAAAGATTCGATTTGAAAATTCAAACAATAATTTTTTTTTTAGAAAAAATAACAAGATTTATTAAGCAAAAAAGTTGCATTAAACCGTTATATGTTTATTGTTTGTTTCACTTTTGTAATTTTTGTATATTTTTGCCAAATTTACTTAATTAATTTAATTCGATATCCTCAACTTAATAATATAAGTGTGCTTTTATACTACATACTGCAAATTGTCACCCCTCGAGGAACCAAAGTTATTTATAGGAACATTAAAAATGTCCATATTTTAATATAATGTATTACTCTCTTAAATATTGTTAAAGAAAAACAACAAAATTCTCTTAAGATGTGCAAATGACGAGCGCAACATGTCCACCAAACGCCCCTTTAATATAATAAAAAGTTATATGCATACACTATGTATATATTACATATGTATACCCTGTATAAGTGTTAAAGTAAACTTATGTAAAATGAAGTATTTTTTAAATAAATTGAAAAATAATTGTGTAGAAAAGTTTAAAAAGAATTTTTACTTTCGCCCAAACTGTTTTTGGTCAGATCATCGGTCGTTTTTAGTCAAAAAAAAAATAATTATCCTAATTTTTAATTTTAAATATTGTCATTTTATTTATAAAAAAAGAAAATAACACACAGGCAACTTAACGTACAAAATCAAAATTAACAATAAATCACAAAAGAAAAAAAAATAATAATTTACACAAATAATAATGAACATATAAATTAAGCTCTTCAACATGCTAAGGAAACTTAAAAGCTCTTTTAATTTTTGAATTTTACACAAAATACTTTAGAACTTTAGCATAGCGTCTTAATAATCAGTTCTATAATATAATTTAATTTGTTAATTTTGTGTTGTTGTTCACTTTTGCGTCATTGGATCACGATAGATACCCGTAAATAGCACTGCTTTTGCAACGCGGTCATAAATAAGGAACAAAAATGGATGATTACATTCAATTTTAGTTGGTTCGAGTGGTCGTGCCGAACGGAAGCTAAACAAGACTGTTGCTGCTGCAGCTGTGCTGCCTTCTTCATCGACTTCGATTTTGGCAACATGTTTGGCATCACCGAATGTAATTTGAGATTCGCGGGAGAAGCCGCTCATATCAGCGTCATGACTGAACATTTTGTTGATGCCCATTTGACGGAGTATCTGAAAAAAAAAAAGATGGAAAAAGTTCTTAATGAAATTTTTAAAAATGTGTTTTTTTGTGTAGAAAAAGCCTTGTCTAGGGGTGGCGCAAAAAAGTCATAATATAAAATTTATAACGAATTCAAGCTATGCGCCATTTTATATAAATTATTACAATCATAAAATTACTTACCGGCACCAATTCCAAATTCTGTTCAAACTTGAACTTCGGGAATGAAACTTCAATTTCACGTGCCATGCCATCCTTGAGCGCACTATCCAAAGTTTCAGGTGTCAACTTTGTTAGCACTTTCTCTAAAGCGTCCTTCTCAAAAGGTGGCAATATAATGACCATTGATATTTCTGATTCTTGCTTCTCATCTGCAGATGTCAGATAGGGCATCTCTAGAACATGTGCACCCAAACGCTCGTCGGTGGCTAAGTTGTAGGTGCCGCGCTTATGCATCATTTGTACAAATGATTGCTTATCGGTTTTGGTGTAGAAAATTTCCTGCGATGTATTTGCGGGATCAAATTGACTCGCCCATTTGCCCTTGAAATAAGCGGCATTGGCCAAAACCAATTGTGTTTCTGGAGTCACATCCCCAGCGCTAAGCATCTCGGGAATTTCATTGCGTGTGACATTTGCAATCCAACCATTAATGTTTACACGACATTGTTCCGCCATCGTACGGAAGTCCATTGATTCTAATTCATCATAGAAGATGCCGGTAATACAATCATGCAATTTAATATCCTCAGCGAAGAAGATTTTGTCTGCGGAAGCAAATTCGAGTGGCATTTTCCTTGAACGCATATAACGCTTTTGCTTCTCCACACGGTATGCACTGCTCACATGATTTTTATTTTTAGCCCAGCCCAAATTGAGTGCCTTTATAAGCTCCTGCTCGGTTGAACCTTTTGCACCGAAGTAGGCGAGCAACAGCGCATGATAGGTGCTGTATGGCGAGAAGAAAACATTCTCATTGGGCGTGGCACGTTGGATCGCATCTAACATTGAAACACTGAAGGCCTGTTGACCACGATACAAATCAGCGTGTATAGTCTTTGGTACTTCACCAATTTCATTTTCGTCAAGACAATTGGATTGTGCTCGTACAACAGACTGCTGCTGTAATATTAACGCCATCGCCAAAAGGCTGCTGATAAATTTAAACATGATGTCGTTGGGATTAGTCTGCAAAAAAAAAACAAATGAGCTATTCATGACTAATTCATAGGAAGGTGCAATTTTTCATTTAAATTTAAAATACCCACACTCACTCGCGCTTGCATATTTTTTTTAGCCTTGAAAATATTGCGCGAATGACAAAATCTCCAAAATAAAAACATTCAATTTTTTTTTTCATGGGTTCACCGAAAACTTGGCAATGTTTTGCATACCAAACTAAGGCAGACTGACAATATATGACTGCTGATATACGAGTATTTTATATATAAAAAAAATCAAGATTTACCACTTTTATCGCGTTGACATTAGATTTAGCTAAAACGTGACACGTGCAGTTGTGTGCGTCTGTTTTGCCCAACCGAAAAAAAGTTTTACATTTAAATCAGGTTTTGAAGTTGCTCAGCTTAGGGGTATACGTATGAGCATGAGCTGTGGATAAACCAACTTTGCGGCATTTCAATTAGAGCATTAAAACATCAAAGAAATTGTATAAAGTTTGATTTTAAATTGACAAATAATGTAGATTGTCAATATTTCATTATCAAATAGGGATTTTGAACTGATATGATCTTAGTATTTACACCAAGAAAAAAATGAATAATACATTTAGACTCGAAACTGGCGACGTCAAGACCTATATTATTTTAATGCTAGAAATTCACAAGACTTTGTGATGTGAAACACGTTTGCTTCACTACGTCAGAGGCTAGTTAATTACGAGTATATTTATAACTATGCTAATGGGATGCATAACATTAGAAAGATTTTTTTCTATTCTTCAACTAACAGATAATTTTTGCAAGGCAAGTATATACGTACAAGGAGTTAGATTCCTTTAGATCATAGATGGGCAAAACTTTGGAAGCAGGAGCTACTTACAACAAAAGCAACAATTACAACAGCATAGAAAAACCCCACCAAAAATTCGGTTTTGATAACAAAAACAAACAAATTCAGCAATAAACCAAAAACCAATGCCAAGAATCAAGTAAGAACAACATGAGTGTAGATATACTATAAAAGTACACTTATCAAACGAAACAAGATAAGCTGTCCTCAATGTGCGTATTGTTGTTTTTTTGTGCTCGCTAGCTTCGGTTTTCTTGTTTTTTTCTGAATGATGCAACAATAACAATATGTAATACAAATCGCGTGCATAGCGTGGTGAGTACATGTTATTGTTGTTTTGGTTATTTTTCTTAATAAAAACGACGTGTTTGTTGTAAAGGACTGAAATTTGCTCAGTTTTCCTATTTTACTCATCGCGTATTTTAATATACACAGGGAAATCAAATACACCATAATGTGGAACAAAAACCAAGTTTTCTCTCCAGTTTTCATCCAAGTATATTACCGTACTAAAACCACAGAGAAAATAGAAAGAAAATCATCTTGCATCCATGAATCTGAGGCCATGGACGCATAAGATATGATGTGAAAGCTTATCACCTTATATGGTACATGCAGAAAACTTTTTTCCGGTTTAGGTCCTAGATTTGCTCAAATAGTTCATATGCTTTTTGTGTCTCGTTTTGAAACCGTTTGTGAATTTCAAGTCAAAATCTTTTCTAAAACAATCTCCAGATCAGACATGGAATTAAATATTTAATATATTTTATCTTAATTAGTGTAATGGAAATTTTTCAATTACCATTAAGCTTTAATGTAATGGAAATTTTTCAATTACCATTAAGCTTTAATGATAATTGAAAAATGTCCATTACCATTAAGTGATGTTAATGGTAATTGAAAATTTCAGTTACCATTAAAATGATTTAATAGAAATTTTTCAATTATCATTTAAGTATAATGGAAAATTGAAAGCTCCAGATATTAGACTACGGAGTAGAGTTCAATGTTGACTTCGTTAACGGATAATTTTCCGTAATGAATGCACTGTAGTGGACAGAGAGTAATTCGCTTAAACACCATATCCAAAAATATCACATTGCATTACATATCAGTTACGCCAGTGTTCGAATGTTGCAAAGTTGCAAAAATATTAAGTCAAAGAAAGCGTTTTGTTTCTTTTCTTTTCACTTTTACATGAGTCACTTAGCTATTCTTTCGGCATCTTTTATCAAAATATTTTTACCGAAATACCTCTTAACTGAAACAAAAAACGCATACTCTATGTAGCTTCTGTAAAAACCACCCATGTGCATAAAGATAATACTTTTATCTCTTCGAACAATTGTGTAATTGAGGGTACAATAACACTTTTCACAATTACGCTAACAATAATACGAGTGGTAAGAAAATACACTAAATGCTACAAATTGAAAAGTGAAAGTTGAACTTGTTTTCGCAAAAAAAAAAACAAAATAAACTGAGCTAAGATAAAATGTGAAGAAATAAAGTTTTTTTGATTTGATTATGTTGATATGTTTGTTGTTCAAAAATTGCACAAATTGCCGTTAACAGATATAAACTGTGAATTTCATGATTATACCCAACAACCATCATAAGTACGAACTGAACTACAGATGTTAACTAATGCAGCCATCGAATTTGTTTATTTTTGACGTCACAGTTGCGTGGACTTTGTAAATACCATGCGAGTGATTCATCTTTATGACGATGATGTTGATTGCAAAAATGTTGTTTGTGCAACCATGAAGTAGTTAATTGTTTTGTGCAGTTATGCCTCGAAATACAAATTTTTCTGAATGGTTGTCTCCATAGTTATAAATAAAATGTGTAGGGCGATGTAATATTTACGGATGGATGGGTATAGTAAGAGTAATTCACATAAAATTATACGTTATAGTTGGACACTTAAAAATTTAGGAGCGGTTTCCCTTAATTTTGATGATGAATCTGAATAAATGAGTTTATGTACGTATTCAATATGCGTTACCGAGGTATTGCTAAACTAAACGCCATTCCTTAAGCAATAAAAGGAATCACTGCGGATCAAAGGAATTCACACTGCCGGACTCGCATGTAAACGCTAAATAGATATCATTTATACCGATTTTTTAAAATCATTTGATGTGGATCATAAATTGCTCTTGTTAAGTCTAAAATTTTACTTGCTTTTTAGTTTAAGAAGGAGATGGTACTCTTCAAAAAATCAAAATCCAATGAGCTCGTCATTCTCTCTGGCTTTCCTCAAAAAAAAGTTATTTTTGTCCGATCGGTTTTCTTTAATAGATTTTTTAGTTGATGATTTACTTCACTAGTTTATTCATTTGTTATACCATGTGCTCATCTTCAACCTGGTCTTCGCAATTTAAATTCATGAAGCGATCTTAACCTTATTAATTTTAGCGTATGAAAATCACATTGTTATGACTGAGTATTAAATTTTTGGCCACATTCTTGGAATAGTCGATTTATTCGTCAATTTTCGAGTATTTCTTGACAGTAAACTTCGTTTCAGTCAGCATATTGAAATGATAATAAGGAAGCATTTACGATTGACGCATTTGGGGGTATAAGTTTTAAAAAAACAAGCCTAACCTTGGGGTCTCCGACTATTTTTTTGTGTGTGTGTAATATTTGACTAATTGATGATAATGTTAACTTTGAATGCCCTATGTATATCACAAGTTGTTTATCTTAAATATTATAGCAATTGCTTTAGTGCTTTACATTTCAAAGTCCTCTACCTGGCATGTCATACGTCAGAGATAGTTACATATTTAACACTTTAATTGTTTGCTACTCCATAATAATTCGTTGTGCAAACGACATTAACAAAAGTTGGAATGAATAAGCTGAGTAAATCAATTGAACTGAGTCATATTTTTAACGAGCATAAAATTAAATCAGTCAACGCGGAATCATCATGACAAACAACAGAGTCGAATGACAAATCTTATGCCATTTTTCTCTGTAATAAGTACTTAGTTTGTGTCATTTGAGTAACTCCTAGAAAAACTTTAACAAGGAACTTTTAATTCAAAGCGATACTCAAAATCCGGTTTGATTTCTAAATTTATTTTCATCCATATATCCAGTGATTTTTATTAACTAAACGTTCCTTCGACTATCTATCTCTTGATTAATTTATAAAAAAATACTTTTAAAATTAAATCGGTTACATTAAATCATTAACAATGGTGCTACTGTACTTCTCTACTAATGATGGTATTAAAGTGTTAGTGTGGGAAAAACTAATGCATTAGTGTTTATTTAATGATATGTTAATATTTTTCCGTGAGGGCTAACTCATGCGTAAAGACTATGAAGTTTGGTTTGCTTTCGTTAGATATTTCAAAATCCTAACGTAATTTTGTCTCAATTCACTAAGTATTTCTAAAGTGCTTGCTTTAATTTGTTGAAAAACTCGCTTTTTTCTAAATGTTATATGGCAAAGATTAAAGCCTAAAATAAATAAAGCTTTGGAAAGAATACTTGTATGCTGCGGCTTACCAAAAGATTAAAAAACAATTTTATTTTCTGATTGTATACTTAAACTATAAAAAAATTCTATACCACCAGCAATTAATCACAACAACTTTGGGAATTCCAAGACCGATAGTGTAAATATATAATTAAATTGTGAATTACTCGTAAACTTAAAGGTTGCACATCTGTTCGAAAACCCTTAACGAATGAGATTGCTATTTGAACACTTGAATGAACTTGAATAATTCAGAAAATTTTTCTACAAAATGTTGAACTTGAAACTATAAATATTTACATGGTATTTACTTGAACTCGAGTAAAAAAGGGCGCAACAAAAAAATTGTGTCGTAAAAATACAATTATTTTAAGATCGTACTACACTTGATTTTAATGTCGTCGCTGGCTTACAATTTTTTTAATAATTATTTTTCAAAACTAATTATCGCTGTTCTTACTTACTCACTTTAAAATAGATTAAGTATGAGTAAGGTCTGAAATCCCCAATGATTTACATACAGTATATATGTAGATATACATGTCAACATTTAATTTAACGCTTGGAATTCTTTGTTTTTTTTTAATTTGTTGTTTGCAACTTTCAGCTCATATCTTTTCGCATAAATTAAATTTATTTTCTTTTTCGGTTTTTCAAATGCAATTAGTCTCACTCAGTTGGCATGACAAAAAATATATATTTTGCATAAATTACACAACGTTATTTTTAATTATATTTTCGAGGAAGTAAACTAATTTAATGATTTTTAATTGCATTCACACGGTGTTCACGGTGTTGGACTTAAATGGAAAGTAACAGCAGCATCTTCTGTTATTATTTCTATCTCAGAAAGAAATTATAATTTTATGATTGATGTTCCCAGCTGAAAATATGTTACACACAATATCGATGAATAGTTATACTCATTGTGGGCAGTAATGCTCACAACTCCAGCCACAACTGTAAATTCTTTTAACAAAGGAATGGCCGCTTTATAGGCAGCTTGTCTACAGCTCCATATACAAAGTAGGCAGCCAACAAGCAAATAAACAAAATATCACAGCAACAATTTCATTTGTGAAACATACAATACAAAGGGTATAGCTTTTCATTCATGAAAAATAAGATTATTTTATCGATTTCCCGCTGCGTATGAAAAAAAAAAAAAACAACTTATCCTCAAAAATATGATCGTTTGATATATTAATTTTTAAAATTTAATCGTAGAGTTTTTTTTAGTATTTGTCATGTAATTTTTGGCGTATTCAATTCTTCTCTTTACATCTGGTTTTTGGGATAAATATAGTTAAATATGTCCCGACTTTAACGATCATTGCAACAAGAAATGCGTGGATATTGGAGAGAATAGATGGCACTCGATGAAAAACTTAAGCGGTGATCCCATGTTTCGTGGGGTGATATAAAATTGTTGATACGAGTACTTATGTTCAAATTTGGTAAAAAAAAATACACAAAAAGTAAATTGAAAATGTTCTGAGGATTGTTTGAATATACCGAAAATCCGCCCATTGTACTTTTTATACTATCCAAAGCTTGAATGTACTGTAATAAGTACAATTGTACTTAAAATACCATCACTGGTCACTTTGTATGGTTTTTTGATTTATTGGTTTGATATTATAATTAAAATTAATTTGCAATTACAATGCTTACTTCTATTGTTCGCTAGATTTATGCATTTTTCCGTTAAAATTAAAATTTATTATATTATACAATTTTCGAACACAACTAGAGATTATTGTTTATAAACGTTAGATTGATAATTGGATTATACTTGGTATTGGATTATACTTGTTCAAATACGTTATGCGCGACACACTTCGTTAAATATTGGGTCAACAAAAACGAGTATATTGTACAAATAAGGCATAAATTACCCCAACTGTTATATGCTATTGTTGTTAAAATTGTTAAACATTGTTGTCATTGTTGGTTTTTTATTTTCCATTAAACAACATTTTGGCGTTATATTGAAAAGAAAAAAACCCATTCCCCAAAAGAGAAGCAGTGATAGTGGGAAGGTAAAAAAAAAAAGTAGTCATTGCGCATGCGCAACAGCGCGTGCAAAAAAAAAATCTTTTAAGGGGTATGCTGGAAAATGTATAGCGTTACAGGAAGAGCAAAAAACAAAGAAGAGGAAACATTGGTTTTATTTATTCCGTTTTTTTTTTTTAATGAAGCAGCTTAATATAGATAGACAAGAAAAATAGACAGATAAATCTGTGATGTTGTTAATAATTTGTAACAGTCCAAATTTTTTCATAAACATTGATAATGAAATTTTAAATAAATAATAATTTAGAGTTCCTCATCGATCCGATTACCACATTAGCCTTTTTCTTGCTAAGTATCACTATTGGTAGTACATTATTATATTGGCACCACTATTAGTGGGTTAGTCCCTTACTAACGCTACCACTAGTTTTTTTAAACTAAGTATTGCAAATTGTTATTAAAAACAAGCACTGCTTTTTTTTAAAAATAGAAATAACTCTATATTAATACTAAAGAATGAATAAATAATAAAATTCACTGGACTATGGCAGTCCTTAATAAGCCTCTTAAGAAAATATCCTTAACATTAGATACTACTTTCGACACAGTATTCAATTTTACGATATACTATGATAATTCCCTTACAATAAGCTTTACATACTTTTCTAATGCAGTAGTACAAAGATCTTGTAGACCTTTGTTCGAAAAAGGTTTTTGAAATAAGATATGCACTTTTTCATTTTTACTTTTTTTAATATTATTATCAAATATTTGTGCCTTAAAACTAATACTATATGTAACATTAAATGTACCCATTGGGCACAAGTCACTACTAATCAATTTCATTAGTATCCTAAAGTGATGATATTATTTGTACCAACCATTAATGGAAATATCAGCAATAAGTACTATTGAAGTCTGATGGATTACCATTAGTGCCAATAAGTGATTGTATTCAATAGTGACCACTTGCTATGAGTGAGCATTACTGATAAAAGAACTCAATGTTGGACACCGATTAAATCACTAATAGTTACTCATCTAAAAGTGATGAACACTTATACAAATTGACTAGTATTTATTACTTCTTGATTAGTAGTAAGCCTTAAATTAATATATATATTAAGTCCAAAGTTTCTAGAGTAGACAATTACCTAACCTTACATTAATCCAAACGATAATATTTGACACAATAATATTATTAAGAGTATTTTAAAGTTTCCAGCAATGTTTTTTTTTTCGTTTGTATTGATGGTGCCTTGAAAACCCTGTCACTTTTAAACTACGCAACATGTAGATTCTTGAGAATTTGTTAGGTCTTAATGTAATCTTTATTTAAAAATAAAAACGAGGAATTACCAAAACAACTTTAAAGTGCTCAAGTTTAAAAAGAACAAAATATTTGTTTCAAATCAATTTCTTAGAATTTGGTTGATTATCAAATTTAAAGTGAAATTGGCAGTATTGCTGGAATTAAATAATAAAAACATATATTTTTAATCTTCAGAACAAAAAAGTACCGAAATATTGGAAAAAAATGCGTTTATAAGATATACCAGAAAAACCTACATTAAAGAAACTTCTCAAGACTGAAAAAGCACTTGCTGGAAAGATAAGCATCATAAGACCACATACATTTTTGGATCATGACTTGAGGCAACTACACATTTAGTATTCTGGTTTTCCATCTGAATATTTTGATGTCAAAACACACCATACTTCAGAGTGTGGTGTGTTTTATTTCATGAAAAACTAGATTCTGTCCTTTATTTCCTACATGGGCAGAGCGTCTGTAAAATACAATGAGGAAAAACATATTTATTCACTCTAGTGAACCAAATTCCAGCTAATGTTTAGAGCTACATTATGGCTACGTATTCAGAAAACAATTTCGGGCTTAGGCTTCATGTCTTTCTAAACAGACGACTTCACGTACATCAGACTTCAGTACATACAGATGAATTTTTCTCAAACAAAAGCCCATTATATTTTTCAAAATATACTGCATATTTATTAAAATATGGACGATATGTTGGCTATGTAATAAAAAAACAAAGTGGGACAAAAAATTTTTGAACTACCAACGAACTTTTGCTCAGAAAATAGACCATTAGTCAATTTGACGGATATCAACGACTTTTTTGTAGATACTATTCAATACTTTTCGACAGTTATCGATATATTTCTATAGTATTCAATACTTTTCGATGATCCATTCGAATTTGGTGGACTCATTCACTTTTTTGTTATGATTAATAATTTAATTTTAGCTTCAGATCAAGTTTCACTTCTGGTGTGCGCAAACTTTCCTTTTTTATGTCATTTGTATGTAATAAAATGCATTTTTCATTGAAAATTAAAAAAGATTATCTCTCTTATTTACACAACTTAATGAATTACATTTTTTGAAATTTTTGACTGATGCAAAAATATAAAACATGACACAAAAAATATTTTCTGTGTAAATTTGAAAACTTGTGTAATGTAATAGCTTAAGTCGAAGGATGCGTGTAGCTCATTTTCAGCACTTGGCACCACAATTTTTACGTAAAAGCAAGTGGCATTTTTAACAAAACATATAAATATACATACAACTGGTAAAATTGAAATAAAAAGTAAGCAAATCTTATGTGTGTGACATTAACCAATACATCACTGCCTTTAAGTGATAAACTTTGGGTCAAAGCTAGTGATAGTGGAAATTATTTGAAAAAAAAACTGTTCATGTTCAATAAAAAATAGATTAAAGCTCTACTGATTGGAGTTTTTTTTTTTTTATTTCAGCAGAGAAGACTCAATGAAAAATCGAGAATGAAAAAAAACCAATGATCTTTTTTTTGCACTGGTGATGTGCTGTATGAAGGAATTATGTAAAAACAACATTATCCTGAAAATATCAGTGATAGATTTTTCATTTAACCATTTTTTTTACTCATTCTTAATCATATACTTGAATAGTGGGATTTTCCCACGATCTGCGGAGCTCTATTTAATGTCAATGCTACGTTTTTGTTAGCGCAGTTGAAGCCAACATTAAAATTGATTATTTTTGTTTTTTTAATTCTCGACTTTAAAATTCTATGTATGGACACTTTTGAAAAACTAACAAAATTAATTTGGCCTTAACTATATGAAGTTAAATGAAATATATTTTTTAAAGAATCAGAGTGTAATGCTTTGTTGAGATAGTGCTATTTGTTTTGCATTTGTTTGAGAGAGGTTTAACAGACAAATCTTCAAAGCGTGCATAACTGGCGCCATTCAAAAAAACCGATTATTACAGGGCCAAATAGCAGCGTTGAACAATAGCAAAAAAGTTTTTCATTCAAAACATCCGGAAAACTGTAACGAACTTGAAGAAAATTGCAAAATACACGCATATACATTTGCAGGTATATATGTATGTATGTATGCACATCAGAAATAATTACAACAACAATAACAATTATATTGCCATAATAATAACAATATCGAATCGAGTAATGTAGGGTTTTTCCCAATACTAAAAGCTGTCCATTTTAAAAGCACTGTCCACTCCTGCACTCCCCTCCCCATACACATATATTTCACATCGTCGTATTATTTGCAATCATTTGAACTTCTGCCATTATGCGATAAGTTTTTGTATAATTTATATGCATATATAGTGGAAAAAAAATAATTTTTATAAATAATATAATTAAATTGTTGTTTTTTTAAGCCAAAATTAACCTTTTAAATTGTCAAATTTAGTAAAGAGTACACTACTTGATTATATAATAAAGTCGATTGTTGTTGGTTTGGACTACCGTTTAACCGGTCCGCCTATAAAAAAAATTCCCCACAATACTCGCAAATCAATGGAACAACAAAAACGCAGCGCAGACGTCAGACGTTTGTTAAATATTAATATCACTGACAAGGAGATTCGACTCTTTGAAGCGTAAGTTACTTGCACTACGGCTTTTGTTTAATTATCAATATTTTCTTTTTTAAATAAATAAAATCGGGAACTCACTTGTTCGCGCACTCTTTGCAAATGTTATGACTATTTCGCTTCAAATCTTGTGCTCAACTGGTTGCCGCTGCTTGTTTGAGTCTTCGATGTAGGCTTGAAGTTGTCGTTTTAATTGTCCAAGCCGGTATGTGCTAAAGCTTTTCGCTCTTGCTCTCTTGTTGGCTTGGCAATAACATTAAGCTTTTGGGATGAGATTCAATTATGAGCAATTTTTATGGCTTAACAAATTTAAATGCAGAAACGCAATGGATTCGAGCAGAGAATAATATATTGGGCTGTGGACTCGTGGTAAATCGCGAAATATTATGCTCACAGTGACCGTATGGTAAATTTGAAAAATTGTGTTCTCAAATAAAAACACATTTATAGACTACCTTCATATGCATAAGGGACCGTCAATTAATTACGTGGGTCAAAATAAGGGGGAGGGGGTCCGGCAAATTCTCACCAAGGGGGAGGGTGGCTCAACGAAAATCTCACGCCGACTTTTTAATGCAGATAGTATACATTATTATAGCAGATTACATTTAAAAATTATAAGGAAAGTCTCACGGAAGGGAGGGGGGGGGAGTCCCGCCAGGACTCAACAAATCTCACTAAGGGGAGGGGGGTCAACCTTTTCAAGAAACACCTCACGTAATTTATGGAGGTCCCATAACTTTTAGGATTGATTAAGTGTTTAACAGCTGTGGTGCGGTAGGAGGAATAAGCTCACCTGTTGCTAATCTCCGTTCAGATTTTGTTTGTGGTTGTTGCCGTCAGCTGGGTGTCTGCTGTGTTTAAATGCCACTGAGAAGATTCAATTTATTAGGAATTAAGTTGAATTATGAAAACATTTATTTCTTACCTTAACTAAATGCAAACTGCATTGTTTTTTGTATTTTGCTTATTTTTGGTACATGGCATTGACATAGTCATCCTGAAAATACCACAAATGTCAAAAAGAAATATGTTCCCAGGTGATGCTTAGCAACACTGTTGTGATAAACCAGGGCTCCTATCATTCTGAGGCTTCCAAGAATTATGAGAATTGACATGCAATTAAAATTGAAAAATAATTAAAATTGATATTGTGAATTTCAAATAGTTTTAATTCTGCAAGTTGTTAACTATAAAATAAATGGTATTTTATTAAATAAATTAAAAATTCCAAAAATTAAATTTCGCATTTCAATTTTTATGATTTTTTTTCAGTGCATTTGTGTTTTATTTTTTCTAAAAATTTGACTTTTGTTGTTCCCTCAAGCACCTGCAAGCTTGCGGAGGCAGACAGCGCAGGATATACATTTTTGACAAAATCAACATTTATTCGATTTTTTCAAAATACTCAACTTCTTATCATCTATCAACATTATTCAACTTTTATCATCTGTTTTGTGTTAACAATTATTTTCACCTTCAACATTTTTTGACTTTTTCAACATTAATCCACTAAATAAAAATTTTCCTACCATATAAACATTTTTCGATTTTTCGAAAAATACGATTCTTTCAACATTTTTGAACTTTATCGACATTTATCAACATTTCCAGCATATTTCGAAAGTCTTAAACTTTTTAAGATTTTCAAAATATGTATTATATTATTTTAAACATATTTCAATATATGCGACATCTTTAGATTTTTCGAAATTGCCAGCTTCTAAACATTAACATTTGTCTATCAACATTTTTAAACCTCTCACCATTTCACAACTTTTTAAGAACCTTATCAACACTTTAATCCATACCTTTTTCAACATTAGATGCACTCTCGTACGTTTCTTCATCTCAAGACTTTGCAAAAACTTGCGAGAAAAACTAACGAGAAACAACTGGTTAAAATGAAATTTCCCTAGCGAAAGCGCAGCCAACTTCACAAAGTGAAAATTTTCTGTAGCTGTGTAGTGTGAAAATTATGTTACTCTGCACATTTATATTTAAAAATGCAGTTAAAAGTGAAAGTTATTAATTAAAAATACTCGCAAATGGCGACCCAAAAGCCCGGCGAATGGGCAAATTCACTTTTGGCCCGTTTTGAAGATCAGGTGAACGAAAAAAATGAATTCAAATTGCGTTCCACCCAATTTTCACTGAAAGAAAGGCAGAAAATCTGTCAAAAAAAATTTCCCTATCGATTGAAAAATATCCCAATTGTGCGAGTGCAACGGATAATGTGCAAAAGAGTTGGCATGCATTTGTTATTGTTTTGGGAAATTTATTGTTTACGTTTTGTTTACATGCCGGTACCACATGTTGCGTGTAAATTATGCCGGCTGTCAAACACGTGAATGTGATTTTATGAATGAGAAACAGGCACACACACGCACATTTCATTCAGTTGAATCCTTGAATGAAATATGTATACAAAAAAAATTTTAGCGTTGAGCTCGCAAGAAAATTGCTATTTCCAAATTTATTGCTGTTTTAAGAAGAAAGATTAAATGATTTCAAAATTACTTTAACGTACAAACCATACAAAATTATCACTCGTTTCATATTTGTACTAAAGGCCTCTTATTCAAAAAAAATAATTCATTTGATTTTGCCGTGAACTTAATTTCTATGCAAACATTTATTAACCATTTTATTTATTTTTTTTTGCTTTTTCCAAGCTCCCTAATAAAATTGGTCCCTATGGCACACAAGCGCGTCTAAATCAGGACCAATTGATAGCATGTCTTATACACATTTCACGTTATCGCTTTTCGTTGGTCATATCAGGCCTTACGAAAATGCTGCAGCGCGTCAACGAAGCGGCTTTGCAAACTCGTCATGAGCCCGAACGCTGCTACTATGAATCCATCATTATTATACTAAGCACATTGGAACGTTGTCTGACCAATCAATCTAAAGATACCGCACGTTTTGAAGAAGCCATGAACGTCAAGCTATTGCTACGTGAAATCTCTCAGTTCATCGATGTGCAAAGCGATAACAACCCAAATGCGGCACAGCTTAAAGCACTCGCCTCGAAAGTGCTATTTGCTCTATCGCAAAATCATTTCTCGGCGGTATTTAATCGCATTTCAGCGCGGATACAAGAGCTTACCGCTTGTTCTGAAGAAAATCCCGACTACAGCGACATCGAGTTAATACAACATATTGATATGGATATGGTGAAATTGACCAAATTGTTGCAAGGTAAGTGAGAGATTTTTCGATATATTACAAATTTATTTATATTCACCATTATTTTACAGAAACAATTACAAAGTTTCGATCGAAGAAGGCACCACCGTTAGTGCTCTTAAACTCAATAGAGCGTGCCATTTGGAATTGGATTGAATATCATCCACAAGAATTTCAGGATCTGCAATATGGCATGAATCGTGATATTTCAACGTAAGTACGAGTATAAAACAAAGTGTGACAAAATCTCACATTTTTTTATATTATGTTTATCAATAAAAAAAACTTCTGAACCTTTAGATGTTGGGAACCATTACTGGATTTTGTTGAAGCCTATAAATCAGAAAACAAGAAAAGCAAAACAACTGTGTGGCCCTTGCAAATGTTATTACTAATATTGAACCCAGTAAGTTCTTATAACACTTTAGAAGGAAATGAATAATTAAATTGACTCAATATTTTTTTGATTTTTTAGACCTGCCTGGAAGCCAGTGTCAATGAACTACAACAGTCCGAAAAGGAAAAGGATAAAGAAAAAGATAAAGTACAATCTAAAGTGCAGTCAGCCTCACGCGATAAAGAATTTTTTGCCAAACAATTTATTGAGAGTGTAAAACGCGGTCTGGGGCCACATTCGCCATCAAAACAAGTCACTGAATCGTCTGCCATCACATGTGTAAAGCTTTGCAAAGCCTCAACCTACATAAATATCAATGATTCCAATAATGTCATCTTTAAATTGGTCCAATATATTATCAACGACTTAAAGGCTTTACTCTTTAATCCTGTTAAACCATTTTCGCGTGGACAAGGCTATAATTTTGCTGATATAGAGCTGATGATTGATTGTTGGGTTTCATGCTTCCGTATAAATCCGCACAATATTGAGGCGTTAAAAGTTTGCTTAAATCTCTCGTCACCACAAGCGTATCATTTTGTTATTGTATGCGCGTTATTGCGGTTAGTTCATATATATCACACAATCATTTACAATAACTAACTTTGTTGAACTTACAGCTTGGCACACATCTACGTTGATTTTCGTATGCAAAATAAAAATCCATTTCGCATTGTAAATCAGCCACGTCTTGCTTGGTGGCCACAAACTGATGTCGTACACTATCGTTCTGCGGAATTGAGAGCGCTTTTCACAGACACTTTAAACAAAGCAACACAGGGTTATATTGCACACACACCACTGCGTATGATCACCTCGTTGACTTTGAAATCTAAGGACACCCAGAAGGGTTTAACGCGTGCCGAAGAAGGTCCAGCGCATAAAATGCTATTACTGTTATTGGTGCGCTTGATACATGCAGATCCTACTTTATTGTTAAATGTAAGTATAACTCAAAGTTAAACTACTGCGTTAACCTTACAAAAATTTGTTCTCCTACTCCGCAGACTCAGGGTAAAGTTGCCCACGAAGTGCAGAGTTCTACACTTGAATTAATCAATGGCTTGGTTAGCTTGGTGCATCAGCCTACTATGCCAGATGTTGCTCAAGAAGCAATGGAAGCTCTACTTGCTCTACATTCACCAGAAAAGATTGAAGTTTGGAATCCAGAGGCCCCAATAAACACTTTTTGGGATGTCAGCTCACAAGTGCTTTTTTCGATATCACAAAAACTCATACAGCATCAAATTGCTAATTATACTGATGTTTTGAAATGGTTGCGTGAGATTCTCATTTGTCGCAATACTTTTCTACAACGTCATAAAGATTATGCGCACGTTGGCAGTCAAATTGCAATATGCAAACAAGCTCATATTAAAATGGAAGTGGTGTTTTTCATGTATTTATGGTCAGTGGACTTAGATGCAGTCATAACTTCACTTTCGTGTTTTGGATTACTCTGTGAAGAGGCAGAAATTTGTTGCGGCTCCGACGAGTTAACTGTTGGATTTGTTATGCCAAATTATCATATATATCAGGACTTGGCGCAGCTGTCTACAGGTAGAATGATTACTGAACATAATTATTAACTTTTTCAAATTTTTAATTATTTTCTTATTTTGCAGCCAATACTGATACTATTTGTTTTTATGAGAATACTCATGGCAATGCAGGAATAAGTAAGCTTTAGCTTCTTATAATCTTATAAGTTGCTGGTTTAATTTATTTATTTTTTGTTTTACAGGTCGCATGGTTTTGCAGAAACGTATCATGACTTTACTGCGCAAAATCGAACACTGTGTGCATGGCGTACAACCTGCTTGGGAGGAGACCTTCAGGTAACTACTTTTAATGCCTAAAAATTGACGTTTTTTTTTTGTATCGAAACTGGAGGAAAATGAGTAAGGCTGTAACCTTCAGGCCTATATACGTTCAACCTTGTTTTGTAGGTTGAAACCTTAGGCCGAACTTTAACGATGGTGGCAGCGCAAAGTGTGTGCTTTTATTTTTTTGGTTCAGAAATATTAAGTTTCTATAAATTCGATAGATTGGGCTCAAACTCAGATTGACTCAAACTTTTTCTATACAGAAACTGGGAAGTTACCAGCCGTGTGCTGCAAACATATCCGAAATGTAAAACAGAAGATGGTCAAGCGGAAATATTTCATCGTGGTGTTGGCAAACGACGTGCAAGCCATCAAAGTTCTGAACACGACCTGGAAGAACAAATAACAGAATGGGCCAATATGACTTGGTTTTTACTTGCACTAGGCGGCGTTTGTTTACAGCGACGCACTTCCAGTCGACAGATATTGCAATCACAAAATCACGCATCGCTGGGCTCTCTTGGCCAGAACTCATTGTACTCATTTTCGAGTTCCACCAGTTCCGGGCGTGGATCCTTACATCCAAGTACAATTTCGCTAGCTAGTGCCATACCAGCACCGCCGCAGGATGTGCAATATTGTCCAGTGACACAGTAAGTTATACCAAATTATCGTTAAAAGCTTTGATTGCTATTTCACTACGCTTTTTGTTAGATTCATTGGGCAACTCTTGCGCCTTTTGGTTTGCAGCAACGAAAAAATTGGTTTGAATATACAGAAAAATGTTAAAGAACTTGTTGGTGAAGAAATGTCAACACAGCTATATCCTATACTATTTGATCAAATACGTGCTATAGTCGAAAAATTCTTTGATCAGCAGGGCCAAGTCAGTGTCACCGATATTAATACGCAATTTATTGAACATACAATTTTTATAATGAAATCTATTTTGGATCCGAAATCCAATAAAGACCCAAACAACGATCAACCATCGCCTTCTGAACATCTGGGTGTTACTAGCATTGAGGGTATGATGCTGGGCATTGTGCGCTATGTACGTCATTTGGACATGACTGTTTTTGCGATACGTATTAAAACTAAGTTATGTCAATTGGTTGAAGTGATGATGAAACGTCGTGATGACCTGGCCTTTAGGCAAGAAATGAAATTTCGCAACAAATTGGTAGAATATCTCACAGATTGGGTAATGGGTACATCACATCAAATTGCACCACCAAGTTCAGCAGATGCTTCTATTATTACAAAGTAAGTTGAAGTGATTTTGGCGATTTTATTTATTTCTTCGAATTTTTATACTTGTAGCACATCAATGATATTCCGTGATTTAGATCAAGCCTGTATGGAAGCAGTGGCGGCGTTGTTGCGTGGTCTACCATTACAACCGGAAGAATCGGATCGTGGAGACCTAATGGATGCTAAAAGCGCACTCTTTTTAAAGTAGGTTTTTTTGATTTTAAGAGAGTTATGGAAATCACCAAACATGAAATAATTTCTAACTAAAACTCCTGCATCAAACCATAAAAATATATTGTCAAAAGAAAAACTTTTGAAGTTGTTCTTTTGGGCCGCCATGTTAGGTCTGCCATTCTGATTTTTTTTTTTTTGCCAAAGGGCATTAAAAAATAAACACTTACGAAAATGTCAGTCCCCGAAGGACAATTTATTTCAAAATTGAAATTGGCAACGGAGTGGCTGAGCTAAATAAGGTTGCCCCCTGTACAAATATGCATAAAAGCATTAACTTATCAACCAAATTGAAACGAAACTTAATCCTATTTTAGATACTTCACACTCTTCATGAATCTCCTAAACGATTGTATCGATAGCTCTGAAGCTGAAAAAGAATTAAATAATCCTCCATTACTACCGCCACGTCCACGCATGGCAGCTGGTAAACTAACAGCACTACGCAATGCCACCATACAGGCAATGTCAAATCTACTTGGGGCAAATATCGATTCAGGATTAATGCATTCTATTGATTTGGGCTACAATCCTGATTTACAAACGCGTGCTGCTTTCATGGAAGTGCTTACACAAATCTTACAACAGGGCACAGAATTTGATACACTTGCGGAAACGGTGCTAGCCGATCGCTTTGAACAGCTCGTGCAGTTGGTCACAATGATAAGCGATAAGGGTGAGCTACCCATTGCTATGGCGCTGGCGAACGTTGTGACGACATCGCAAATGGACGAGCTGGCACGCGTATTGGTTACACTGTTCGATGCGAAACATTTGCTATCGCCGCTACTATGGAACATGTTCTATCGTGAGGTTGAGGTTTCTGATTGTATGCAGACGCTGTTTCGTGGCAATTCACTTGGCAGCAAAATAATGGCATTTTGTTTTAAAATATATGGCGCAAGTTATTTGCAATGTTTACTTGAACCACTAATACGACCGTTATTAGACGATCCGAATACAAGTTTCGAAGTTGATCCAGCAAGGTGAAATATTTTTAAAAATTACATTATTTCATATATTTGTATGTATATCCCTACTATAGGCTTGAACAATCAGATGATTTGGATAAAAATCGCATGAATCTCATAGCGCTTACACAAAAAGTTTTCGATGCCATCATTAATTCTGCTGATCGTTTTCCACCGCAACTGCGTTCCATGTGCCATTGTCTCTATCAGGTGCTTAGTAAACGTTTTCCTAATTTATTGCAAAATAACATTGGTGCTGTAGGCACTGTTATCTTCCTGCGTTTCATAAATCCAGCCATAGGTATGTAGCCCTAAAAGATGTATCAAATCCTAATTATGAAAATTCTTCTCAACAGTTTCCCCGCAAGAATTGGGCATTGTTGTCAAACAGGTGCCAGGTTCAGCTAAACGTGGTCTGATGTTGATGTCGAAAATTTTGCAAAATATCGCTAACCATGTTGAGTTTTCAAAGGAGCAGCATATGCTTTGCTTTAATGATTTTTTGCGCGATCATTTTGAAGCTGGACGTCGTTTCTTTATACAAATTGCTTCTGATTGTGAGACAGTTGACCAAACTTCGCACAGCATGAGCTTTATTTCGGATGCTAATGTGCTGGCCTTGCATCGTTTGCTTTGGACTCATCAGGAGAAAATTGGTGATTATTTATCGAGTAGCCGTGATCATAAAGCTGTTGGACGTCGTCCATTTGATAAAATGGCTACATTGTTAGCGTATTTGGGACCACCTGAACACAAGCCTGTAGATTCACAGTAAGTCTCAGTATAAATATTTAAATCACTCTATTAAGAATAGCTTTTCGCCTTGCAGCATGATGTTCTCATCTTATGCTCGTTGGAGCTCTATTGATATGTCTTCGACCAATTTTGAAGAAATTATGGTTAAACATCAAATGCATGAAAAGGAGGAGTTCAAGACGTTGAAGTCAATGAATATTTTTTATCAGGCAGGCACAAGCAAATCTGGGTATCCGGTGTTTTACTACATCGCCAGACGTTATAAGTAAGCATTTAATTTTAAATCAAATCTGATCTTATACAAACTTCGTTAGTCTATGTTGTAGATGAGTGCTGTTGTTAACAGTGTATGTTATAGGCAAAAAAACTCTTATTAGCAGACTGTTATATTAAAGACAATTTTTGTAGGTTGGTACTGTCTAGAACAGACTTTGTTATTGACGCAAATCGTTACAAACATGAGATGTTTTAGTACTAATTTAGTATACATACTTCATTTATTATTTTCCTTACAGAATTGGTGAAACAAATGGCGATCTACTTATCTACCATGTAATTTTAACACTAAAACCCTTCTGTCACTCACCCTTCGAGGTAGTAATCGATTTTACACACACGTGCTCTGATAACCGTTTTCGAACAGAATTTCTACAAAAATGGTTTTATGTTTTACCAGCTGTAGCTTACGAAAACGTACATGCTGTTTATATTTATAACTGCAACTCATGGGTGCGTGAGTACACAAAATTCCATGATCGTATTTTAGCACCACTAAAGGTAATTCAATTAATTTGATGGTTTTTTTTTTATTATAAAAAGTAAAATTTCTTATTTTAGGGCAATCGTAAACTGCTCTTCCTTGAATCTCCCAATAAACTAAGTGAATTTATTGATGCTGAACAACAGAAATTACCTGGTGCTACATTATCGCTGGATGAAGATCTTAAAGTTTTCAGCAATGCACTCAAGCTAAGCCATAAAGACACTAAAGTAGCTATAAAAGTTGGACCCACTGCACTGCAAATAACATCAGCAGAAAAGACCAAAGTCTTAGCGCACTCAGTACTACTCAATGATGTTTACTATGCTTCAGAAATTGAAGAAGTCTGCCTGGTAGATGATAATCAATTTACGCTGTCTATAGCCAATGAAAGTGGACAGCTTAGTTTCATACACAACGATTGCGATAACATTGTCCAAGCCATTATACACATACGAAATCGCTGGGAACTTAGTCAGCCAGATTCTGTAACAGTACATCAGAAAATACGCCCCAAGGATGTACCGGGTACGCTCCTGAATATGGCATTACTTAACTTGGGATCATCTGATCCAAATTTGAGAACTGCAGCGTACAATTTGCTCTGTGCGCTGACAGGAACATTTGATTTGAAGATTGAAGGACAACTGCTAGAGACGCAAGGTAAATAAGTGCACTTAGAAAAAGAAGCAAATGGTAATGAATTTTTCCCCGATTCAGGTTTGTGTATACCATCCAACAATACAATTTTCATCAAGTCCGTTAGCGAGAAACTTGCCACGAACGAACCACACTTGACGCTAGAATTTTTAGAGGAATCAATTCAAGGCTTTCAGCGCAGCACAATTGAACTAAAGCATTTGTGCTTAGAATACATGACGCCATGGTTAAAAAACTTAGTAAAATTCTGTAAATCCAACGATGACTCGAAAAAACTAAAGGTATCACAAATTTTGGACAAACTCATTTGTCTTACAATCGAACAAAAAGAAATGTATCCCTCCGTGCAAGCTAAAATATGGGGTTCAGTTGGTCAAATACCTGAGCTTATTGATATGGTGCTTGATAACTTTTTGCACAAATCCATAACATATGGCTTGGGTTCACCACAAGTAGAGATAATGGCAGATACAGCTGTCGCCTTGGCCTCGGCTAATGTACAACTCGTTTCGAAGAAAGTAATAACGCGCATGTGCCGCGTTATGGATAAAACATGCACAAATCCAACACAGTACCTGGAACAGCATATGATGTGGGATGATATTGCCATACTTGGACGTTATTTGCTTATGTTATCATTTAACAATTGCCTTGATGTGGCTACACATTTGCCATATCTATTTCACACCATAACTTTTTTGGTAACCTAAAAATCAAACGATTATCAATTGAACATTTAAATTTGATTCATAATTTGTTTATAGGTTTGCTCTGGCTCGCTTTCCATGCGTGCGTCAACACATGGTCTTGTCATCAACATCATACACTCACTTTGTACCTGCACAAAGCCATCTTTCTCTGAAGAGGCACAACGCGTCTTACGTCTATCACTCGATGAATTCTCCTTGCCAAAATTTTATTTACTCTTTGGCATTAGCAAAGTTAAATCAGCAGCTGTTACAGCATTTCGATCAAGCTGCCGTCATCCACCAGATAAGTGGTTGGGCAATGAACGCGTTACACAGCCCTTACCTGCCGATCGTGAACGCTTATCTTTGCCTTCATTGGAGGTGATTGCTGATGCGTTACTTGAAATTATGGAGGCCTGCATGCGTGACATTCCGGACTGTGAATGGCTGCAGACGTGGACATCGTTATCACGCAGTTTTGCATTTTGCTATAATCCTGCATTGCAGCCAAGAGCTTTAATTGTTTACGGTTGTATTAGCAAGAGTGTAACTGATCAGGAAGTAAAACAATTACTGCGCATTTTGGTGAAAGCGTTGGAATCTTTTAATGACATAATTCTGATTGAAGCTCTAGTTATGTGCTTGACACGTATACAACCTTTGTTGAGGCCGGTAAGGCTGAACTAATTTTTTATACAAACTGTTTTTGTTCTACAAAGTTTTTTTGGACCAAAGCTTTTAAATCATAATGTCTAATCTGGTGTAAAAAGAACTATTATATGATTTTTGTTTTTATTCTAATAATTTTTCTAGGAATCGCCAATACACAGAGCACTCTTTTGGGTTGCCATATCCGTACTACAGTTAGATGAAATAACACTTTACGGTGCTGGTCTAGCTTTGCTAGAACAAAATTTACATACGCTTAAGTCACAAGGTTGTTTTGATCATACAAACATCGCTGATGTTATGATGAATACAAGAGAAAAATTGGAATGGCATTTTAAGCAATTGGATCACGCAGTCGGCTTGTCATTTCGCAGTAATTTCCATTTTGCAATTGTTGGGCATTTGATAAAGGTATTTGAAAAATAATACACTAAAAAAAGGGTTTAATGCAATTTTAAACTCATTTCTCTAAAGGGTTTCCGTCATCCAACTCCAACAACAGTTTCACGCACTGCACGTGTCTTAACAATGTTGCTGGGCATCATTGCCAAACCCTTGCGACGTGATAAATTTGAAGTTACACCAGAAAGTGTCGCCTATTTAACAGCTCTAGTGGCCGTCTCAGAAGAGGTGCGCTCACGTTGTCACGTCAAACATGCACTTCCACGTTGGCCAGCTGAATTGGGCAGCTTAGAAAATGGCGATTCAGCTAATACTGGAGCACAAAGCGTAGATATGAAAATAATATAAAAAAAATTCGAGTAAAGACTTTTTTTATTATAGCAATTTGGCATGCCACTTTCGCGTCGTCAAAAATCCTGGGATATACTTGACCAATCGGCAATACAATTTGCACGCCACAGCAAGGTGCCCACACATCAGGTAAAGTCAATTTTTAAATCTGCTACACCTATGATGTTTTTAATGTGTTGCAAAGTGCTATATACATACATCCTACATATACTAATTTAAGAACTTAAGCAAAGAAGCTATATATAAATGAGGCTCTGTAAAACATCTTCATATTATATCTCTAAAAATAATTTTTTTTTTCTATTTTCTCTTTTTACGTTAACTTATTTCATGTATGCCTGCTGATTGGTGCTTGTATTTCATTCTGGTTCACATTTTGGACTAACATATACTCAAAATTAATCCATGTTTTATATACATATATACTCGATTTCATACGTTTCATCTTTCGTTTTCCTTTATTGATTTAAAATGCAATGAATGTTACGTACTATATATTGTATTATAAATTAATTTATTACTTTCTTGATTTCGCCAAAAATGCATGTTTACTCATAATCAAATTATTTTGCTGTCATACTTCCTTTAAATTGGTCACAAAACAATCGTACTCGTATCTTCAAATGAAAAAAAAAAAAAAAAAAATCACTTGAAAATTTGAAAAATAGAATGCCAGAGTTTTATTCAAAACTCAGCGCTCATTTTCGGTACCAACAACTAAAGATCCGAAAAACGCCGGCGGCATTGATGAACGACAGGTATAACTTTAAAATTGTACTTTGCATACTTTTTCTCGATCTGCACTTTTTTCTTTTTGTTTAATTAGACTTTTTTATTTGATTTTTAATAATGTCTTCCTTAGCAAGTATGTACGTTCTGTATCCTTTGAATTTTTCTCTAGTAGGTTTCACATAGTTCTACATTTTTGTTTATTGCTTTTCACGCCTAAGACTTATAAGTGTTTTTGGGGCAGAAGAGACTTTACATTTGTAGTAGCGTAGTCCGGCGGAAAATTGGACCCTACTTCAAATCACATACAAAAAGCAACGCGTGTGGTTACACCTTAACGTCAAAGTCACCTCAATGTAAATCCGCTGAAATAAAGCGTTTCCGTTTGGTGTTCAAAATAAAACTTAAGAGAGCTATTGTCACTCCTTCTTTGGAATAAAACTTAACTTCAAAGTTTTTTTAATTTGAATGATACCAAAATAGTTTTGCAGATAACACCTATTTTTAACACATAACTTCACGAGAACCTAAATTCTTTTTTTGGCTAAAAAATTACCGAAAGTTACTAAAGACTATTTGTTACGCCAAGCCATTTCTTGTTCAAAGTGTCTTCTCTGAAATCAGCCCTGACAAAAGAAGATTGAACAAGTTTTCATCTTAAACTTGTCCTCAGTCCTCGGGAAATTCCTTATTTTGTCTGCATTAGTTTCCAAGTCTACATCATTTAAGCTCTGCGATCTTTTTTCACAAAGGTATTGTAGCAGTGTACCCTAATTGATAAATGTAACCAAATAGAGCAACAAACTCTGTTTGAGATAGCTTACATTAAATTATTTCTTTAACAGAGTAAGGGCTTGGAGTCGTCTCAATTCGTTTCTAATTTTCAAGCCTGAAAATATGCAACTATATCTTAAATAAAAACAAAAATATCTAGCCTGTGATTAATGAATAATTAATTACAAATATAAAAATTGTACTAGCATATTTTTAGGCATACAAACTAGACACGAATTGAGATATATAAAGACATATAAATTATGTATTGAACACATTTGAAATAAAAAAAAAGTTTGTGGTATATATTTTTTCTTTAAACTTTAGGTTAGAAAATATTTCTTTGTGTTATTAAATTCGTGCATATTTTCAATTTGTAATTTCAAATCAGGAACGTTGATGTCAATTTTTCTTTAGCTTGTATATCGTTGAATGTGTGTGCTACGCTATGCAGCATCTGTGTAAAACTTTTTCAAGTGAATTCAAATTTTTTATTTAAAATGAATGTGATTGTGTAGCTGCATTTACTTGAAAATTTCATATAATTTAATATATGTTTAATAGAGGTCGCCCCCATGCACCTCATGCTCTTGAATTTATCGGGAACAATTAAAATTCTAAATTTTATACTTTTAGAAAAATATTCTATAAAAAAATTGAGGGCTCATGGGTTTAGGGAAAATAGCGTTTCAAATTTTTAATTTTCGTCAAAAAATTAATATAATCTTTTTTATGTGGAAAGCAGGAGAGACGGACGAAGAATTAACATTTCGAAACGCTTGTATGAACATCCTTTGTTTTTTTTGAATTTTTTAAGAAATACTCTTTCAAAAGTGTAAATTTTCAAATTTTAAGCATGCCCGAAGAGTTCTAGACTGAGGTTTTCTGAAGAACTCTAATGTTTCATTCCTTCCTTTCTACAGGACCGTGGCTCACGTTCATCAGTATCAAATGAATCAAATGTGCTTTTGGATCCTGAGGTGATCCCTGATTTGTCCATTCAGGCTTTAGTGCTCACAGTATTGGCAACACTTGTAAAATATTCTACGGATGAAAATGAGACGCGCGTCTTGTATCAGTACCTTGCTGAGGGTTCTGTAGTATTTCCCAAAGTGTTTCCGGTTATGTAAGTTTGCACATGCTGAACTTTAAAATAAAAAAAAAAAATGCTCATGTTGCTGGTTATTTAACATTTCAGACATTCTTTGTTGGATCAGAAGATCAATAATATCTTGTCGGTATCGCATGATCAAGTTGTCTTGAATTCTGTTCAAAATATCATACAAAATATGTTGGCTAGCGAGGATCCATCACAACAACAATTACATTTTTTGCAAAGTTGTGGCTTTGGAGGACTATGGCGATTTGCGGGACCATTTACAAAGGTTAGTATTATGTTTTGTAATAATTCGGTGATTTCATTAGTAAGAGAACCATTATGAAGATTTTGTTTTTTTGCATACATGTATATATGAAAAAATGGTATTTCAGGATATTTCACACTTTTTTGTTATACCCTCCAGCTACCTCTAAAAAAATTGGATAACTTTGTGTCCCTGTAGCATCATAAGATTTTCGGAGAAAATTTTTTGTTCACTCAACAACAGTTCCTCTTACAACTTTTAGTTCGCGAAACTCTAATCTGGACTGGAACTGGACGTTTTGATCCATCACGTCAAGTATTATTTTACACCTATGTGCATTGTTTTTATTTAATTAACGATACGTGAAGTGCTAGGACAAAACAGCCATCGAATTTGGACTCTGATCTGTAGTAGATAAAAAAATGGAGACTCTACTTAAGAAAAGTCACTTCATTACGGTGAAATAAGCGTTATTTTTTTGATTTTGCGTTAAAAATCACGAGCTTTTAAAAAAAACGATAACGTTTGAATGAGCAAAAAAACGGTCATTTTATCAAAAATTTAATTTTTTTACGAAAAAAGGGAAAAACTGTTTATGTTTTCTTGAGGAACAACTCTGCCTCAGACATCAATACTCTCAGACTAGATATAAAAAAGTAGTGGAACCGTATCAATTGCCGGTTAATTTATCTTTAACATTGCTTGAATTTGCCGAAGCTGTGTTAAGTCACAGGAGGTCCTATGCATCCAGTAAGTGCTAGGCCCAAATATTAAAACAGACAGATAATAAAACCAAAAACAGTGATGAAACAACAGACATTGATCGTTACTTTGACTCTGCTTTCATTTATCCTTTTTAATACGACGTCAAATAGTTTTGTTCTTCATCTTTTATCGTCGACTTTAAAACAATTCACGAAAACAGAACTTTGGTAAGACGCTATAAAAACAGTTTACAAGCATTTGATAACAATATTTCGAAAAAAAAATAATTTTCTGATGAGCGAGGCCCCTTACTGCGCTAGACCCCGTTCAACCACATGAATTTGCCGGCCATAAAGCCAGCTCTGATTTTATAACAGAAGTTCTGTCAAACACTGCCGTGCCTACTCGTGGTCAAAGGCAGAATTATAAAAGGATAAACTTATGCGTTTAACCAAAGCGAATAAAACACGGCCATTGTTATTTAACCAAATAAATAACTTACCAATTAGCAGTCTAATTTGCTTATTTTGTTTAATGCGGACTTAAGACCTATGATGAAAGAAATTTGCATAATTTGGTAAAAAACTTTTAAAATAAATTACCAGCGGCAGGAAATTTAACGTGAATTGAAAAATTCTCTAATTTTTTGAAATTCCAACAGTTGCGCAACTGTTTAAAAAGTTGACAGTCATTGTTCCGATAAAAAAGATGGCAACACTATTGTGCCGTTACTCGTTAGTTTTTTAGCTTCGCTGGAAAGTGCGCGTAATTTCTTAAATAAAATTTTGCACATTCTGTAATAAAATTAGTCACAAATTTTGAAAATTAGTGATATCTACATAAGTCGTCGCGAGTTTTTGTTTATGATACGATTAAATTCCAATAAAATGAAAGCTCATGTTGAAAACGGCGCCGGCCGTCAGTGCAAGTGCAGTGTTTTGTTGTTTTTTTATTGTAAATTTAAATGCTATTTAATTATAATTTCTTTGTTTGCTCAGTGCAACAAATGCTTACAACTTAGTTTTTTTTGTCGAAAATAAATCCTTGAAAAGTGTTTAATATTGCAAATGCTGCTTAAGTGCAGCAGCCCCTGTAGATCTTCCAAAAGTGTATTTAACTAAGCGGAATTTCGGGCAGTGTTTTTCAATTGTATGAAGAAATTTAAGGGCTCAATCGGTAAGTGTCTTATCATACATGTTTTGTTTTTAGTGGGCCATACTATTCGAGAATATCCCATCCGTAAATAGCTTGTAAAGTTCAAAGATGTTAGCGAATTTGCGTGGAAACGCCACTCTATCTCATACAAAATTCTTAGAGGACGTCCATAAATTAAGTGAGGTGTTTTTTTGAAAATGCGGACCCCCACTCCCCATGGTGAGCTCGGGCGAGACCCCCCTCCCTTCCGTGAGACTTGCCTTATAATTTCTAGATGCAATATGCTATAAAAAGTTGACGTGCAATTTTTGTTGACCCTCCCCGCTTTTGTGAGATTTTAACGGACCCCCTCTCCCCCTTTTTTAACTCACGTAATTTATGGACGGCCCCTTATTTCATTAAATAAACCGCCTTGATTTTAATCGAAATAGTGTTTTAATAACTTACACCGAGCTTCAACTTATTTTAAAATTAATTCCAAACTGTGGAGCTGTTTCAGAAGTTCGCCGTACCATACACGAGGTGTAAGGCGGTCCTCTATACTGAGCATAATTTGCTTGCTCTGCCACTGAAACCGTTTCCAGTACCGCAATTAATGCCTTATGCTCACAGAGCTCTCGTTTTCCCAAAGATTATATAGTTACAGTTGAAAACACTGAAAGATGGGATTCAGAACCAAAATATTGGTTCAAGGAAAAATAAAAACTTAAGGTCCCATTCTCCATTTTTTTTTTTTTTTTTTGGGTAATAAGAGGTAAAATACAAAAAAAAAAAGTCGTCGCTCGGATCTGGTTTCGGAGATATAGCCATCGAAAGTTGCGGATATAGCTTTTGTAAAAAGCCTTATAAGTTGGGAACCCCTAAATGAATATAAGAAATATGGAAGTCATAAGAATGATAATTTAATGGTCTACAAAACTTTGGTCTACGCAAAACTTTGAAATTTAACCTATTAAGTATTTTAGAGATATAACGATTTTTACCAATTTTTTTTATAAAAACCATTATTTTTTCCAAATAATAACCTATATCGTTTTTAGCATATTAAGAAAGTTTAATTCATTCCCTTTAAAATGGTATATAGTGTGTTGTAAATTTTTCTATATTTGCCCCCTTTCTGAGCGAAAAAAAAATTCAATAAATCCTTATGAAAACTATGTATTTATGGACGAAAACAATGAAAAACAACGACAACTAGTACAACAAAAATTATTATAAAACAATTATAAAATTACCTGTTCATGTAGGTGTTAAATTGCACCCGAGCTGAGATATCGCTACTTTAAGTTGGTCAGTCAATTTTTTTTTTATAAAATAGGTTTTTTACCAACTATGTAGCTCCTAAAATAAGGTTTTTGGTAATTCGAATAATTGTTCTGTTTGCTCTTCGCTTCTCTCTACGTCTCCAAAAGAGTAAAAAAACTAACTTTTATTTACTAAATGACTAATTTGTTCATAGAAATATATTTATAAATTTTTTCTTTTCTCTGTTACAGTACAATATGATGGGCGAATCATCAGAGCTATTTGTTAACTGCTTAGAGGCCATGGTTGAGACATGTTTACCCGGCGATGAGACAGTACCTGTACCACCTTCACCCCGTCCTTACAATTTGAGTTCCAGCTTAAGCAGCCTAACGTTAGGCTCGCCTACAGATAAAGGTTAATATGTATATACAAATGCATTTTTACAGTAGATAGCTAGAAAAACAGAAAAAATCAAAGCAAACATAAATTTTTATTAACGTAGTAACGCATTTTCGCCTCACATTTTGCATTGCATTGCATCAGAAAAATACTGCTGCATATTACATTTTTTAAATCATTTTAAATAAAAAGCTTACAACATCAACAACATACTATAATAAAACAACAACAACAGCAAGTATATTACACTTTCATATTCTGAACGCATTACACTCGCTCGAACATATTCATTAACAAATCTGCAACATAATCTCGTTATTTACATGATTTATTTGTTTTTGTCTTTTTCCCCCTTTTTTCCAATTTTGCATAACAACAACAACAACTAAAATTATAAAAATTCGCTAAAACTTATATTATAAAAAATCTAACAATCTCATCAACTTTAACAAATTTGCTAACGTCAACAACAATAAAAACAACCGTCAACGATATGAACTGTGTTTTTGTGTCATGCAACCACAACAATATCTACCTCATCACCATATACAAATTTTGTAACTTGTTAACTCATTTTGTATCTAATTTTTTATCTGTATATATATATACTATATAGCGTTCTCATCGGAATCATTAGATCACGATAATTTCGGTGGCAGTGTTAGTTCTCTGCGCCGTGCATCATGCAGTAAAGCTCGCGTTAAACATCGAATCACAGACAGTCCATCTCATTAAATAAAAAAATTGAATAAAAAGTTATATTTACATTTTATTACATATATATAAAACCATATATAAACAAATAATATGTAAAAAACCAAAAACAAAAAATTGAAAAACAAAAACTATTGTTAAAATCTACTAAACCACTTATTATCACTGTCAACACATATAACTTACAATATATTTAGTTAAATGCAAAAAAATAGCAAATTTTAATGCTTACAGCATACAAGTTAAATTAGCATTTTTGTAGTAAAAAGTTTATATCTTACAAACACACATATGCAATTGTTAATAGTTGTTGTTAAATTCACAAATTTTTATTAACTTAAGATGTTTGTTGTAATGCTTATATGTATGTTGCTTCTCGCTTATTGTCATTAAAAATATTGCTGTTTTGCTAATAATAGTGGCACAAGTCGTTAAAAAAAGTTGCTTAGTATAATATAAAAAGGAGATTCATATTTTATTATAAAACTGTCTTGTTTAGTTTTGGCCTTTAATAAAATTTATTTATTATTGTAGAGCATTAAAAAATAAACAAAAGCTATCTTAACATGTAGTTTGTAAGTTGCATCTGAGCAGTGCTATAGCTTTTTTCAGTTGTTTAACAACATGTCGTATGAGTTACATTTGATTAAGACTAAAAGTCCAGCACCATGTAATTCAAGTTGTCCTTATTATTTTTATGTTTTTAGCTTAAATGTCTTAAAAAGATATTATGAAAATAAAGGAATAAGAAACTGGCATATTTTGGTTAAAACATTACACTAAAAGAAAACATAAAGTAAATGTTGGAAACCACTCAACACCAACATTATAAAAATGCTTTCATACGTCTGCTCTGATGCAACTTAAAATTATACATGCATATCGCTTTGTACAACAATTAATAAGATAGCTTATTCGCGTTGAACAATGTAGCTTAACTATCGAATAAGGTACGTTAATTGTTGAACAAAACGACAGAAGAAGTATTTATGACCGTAAAGAAATGTTAAATCTTATATTTTATCATATGATTTTGTTTGTGAAATGTGATGCCTGTTTTATTAAAAAATTATCTTGTTTATTTTTGGCTATTAATTTAACTTAAATATTACTTGAGAGCATTAAAAATAAACTGAATTTGTCTTTCCATGTATGCTATGTTAATTTACATACGAGCTAAGGTATCTATATTTTAAGTTGTTCAATTGTATGAGTTACTATTAGTAAAGGGAGTACTGAATTAAAGTTGTAATTTCGGATAACTCAATCGAAAAAAAGAAATTAATTAAATATCTGTGCATACTGCTCAATAACATTGAGAACGCTGCCTTAAGTAAGTTTTATGTCCTTAAAATTCAAGTTTTATGCAGAAAATTATTAGACAACTTGGAAACAAAAAGCTTTACTATTACTATTATATAAAAAAAAAAATTAAATTTGCTCTAAGGTACCTAGAGCTCTAAAAATTAAATATCTAAAAATGTCATATATTCTTAATCCTTTATTAATAATTCATAACATTTTTTTTTTTTTGTGACAATTATTTTGTTAAACCCTTCTCTTAGAAAGTTATAATTAAATGCTTAAACTACAAATTAAACAAAAAAATGTTCTTTAAAATTAAGCTTTTAAAATATGCACATAGATTATTTAAAGAAAAATTTTAAATGCATGAAATATTATATCATTGTTATTGTTGAATTAAAAGCTTAGCTATCAATGTATTTGTAGTTAACCCACTTAAACATAAAAGCATCACAGCTTTGCTCAATGTAGTCTCACGCTTACTGTCTATCTTTATACTTAAACTCATGTATTGTCTTTCTCTTGATTTGATTTTCAAATGCTTAAATGCAATAAATTGTTTGTAAACTTTTTTATTATCTACCTTTTCCTCTAATATTTTCAGCTGCATGAATAACAACAACTCCACGCACTAGACGTACAATATTCACAAGAGTTCTTAGGTTTTTATCATTTTTCAAAAAATGTTTTTGAATTATTTAAAAATCAAATCCCAAGGCAAAAGTAAAAGCCAAAACAACCAGAGCAAGCTGACTTGCAAGCAAGCTTATTTAAAATAAAAAGTACAACGAGGCAACAAATAAAAAAAAAAAAAAAATCAAAGAAACTAACCGTAGCGGTAGCGATGGTCCAAAAGTTATCAATTGCATATGCAATATACATACATATGTATTATAACTATGTATAGTATATGAAACTTAAAGAAAGAAAAAAAAAAAACTACAACCGCAAGCAAATTAAAACGTCAACGAATATCATACAATTAATTCAATATATATTTTTTTATTAAGAGCATATTTATTTTTAGTATTAAGTGTTATGAAGACATAAAATCACACTTCATAATTTGTATCATGTATTATAACTATGTATTGTAAAAAAAATGTTTTATACCATCATGCGCCTAATTTTACACTCGACAAAAAAAACTTTAAATGAAAGCAAAATATCTATGTTTTGGCAGCCGCAGAGAAAACTAGCGCAAAATTAAAATTAAATATTATGATATTGGTGTAGAGATTTCGGTATTTCAAATGTATTAAATGTACCAACTCTCACGGAAATAAGTACACATTGCTCATAAAACTAATATAATGAAAATTTGATGAAAAATATACAAATTTTTATAAAATTTATAAGTAAAAAGTTCTCTGGCAGGATAATTATATTTTGGTTTCATTTAACCGCATGATAGTATTAAATATTTTAACTCTACTCTAAAAAAACTACGTTTTTACGCTTTCCTTAACATTTATTAATTGTTCCTTTCAAAAGCCTTATAAATAATTGTTGTTCTTGCTATTTGAACAATACGAATATTTTGTAATTATCAGTAAAGCTATTGTGTGTGGAATGTTGATTAAAAGTTGTAATCGCTTTAACTGTAATTTTCAAATAATATTTATTAACTTACGTACCTACTTGCATTCATAAAAAACAAAATTTATAAAAGATAATATTAACTTTATCCGCCAACAGATAAAGATTTTGTTTTGAAAAAATGTTCGAGTCTGGACAAACGAAACTTGTAGAAAATTCAAAAGAATGTGACTGAAACGTCGGCTTTGATCGCAAAAGCATCGGGATTGGTACATTTTTCGGTGATGAAACAATGGGATGCAGTAGATTTAGCACTGGAATTATTCAGGCATTTTTTCAAAACAAAATCTTTATCTGTTGGCGGATAAAGTTAATAAGTTGCACTAAAGATATTGTGCAACTTGACAAATTAAATTGGTTTAAGAATATTCATCTTATTGAAATTATTACAAAAATTAATGGCAGCATGTTTTTAAAAATAAGAAAAATTAATTCAAAAATCAACAGCATTTATAATCAAATGAAACCTAAGTGACAATAGTTTTGGCTTTAACAAAAAATCCTTTGCTCTCCTTCAAATAGACCATAGCCAAAATGACATGTTTTATATTAATACAGGATCCCAGCAGTTTTTGAGACGATGCATTACCATTTGAATTCATTGATTTCATACATTAAACTTAGATGATAAACTTAGTGATTTATCCCTTTTTTTATATTTTTACATCAATGAAAAGTTTTAATACCTGGTAATGCAAAGACTCATGCACTACTTTTGCTATGACATCGCCACGTTAAAAATCATTAAATTATGGAGGCGATAAAAGTCTATGAAATAGACAAAAGCTCTGTTGGGATAAGTTGAAAGCTCCTATATTAATGTATATTCAAAACGACCTTGTGCTACGTCACTTATGTTTCATACACTTAAAAATGCAAATTTGATTTTTAATTTTGTCTTTTAAACTTGAGATTAAGAAAAACATATAGTTGAGCTTAACATGAGCTCAAAACTCTTATTTAACCAGTATGCCTTTTGTCACCAGTATACATATTTTTTTACAGTGTACCAAATTTTGAACATTTTTTACATTATATTTTTTACTAACATACGCGCTTTTGCATTGCATTTACTAACTTTACACTTGACATTAAATGTTTATTCATTAATTTTAATCATTTTATTTTACTCTTATGTGTCTTCCTTATATTTGTGTCTTTTACTTTTAATGCGTTATTATTACATTTTTTCTTTATATTAAATTAGTTTTTATTGTATAAATTCCAATTGAAAACTTAAATTCAAACGAAAATAGTTGAACTAAGACACCAAACAAAGTGACATCCGAGTCCACCACTGGAATTCTAGTGTTAATAATTTTAAGATTTATATTTATATGCCAAAAGAAAAAATTTTAATTAAAATTAAAACAAAAAACCTAAATATAATATTAACTTTTTATTAGACAAATTAATTTTATTGAAAGAAAGAAAAAGTTATGAAACAAAAATATTTATTAAAATATGAAAAATAAAAATCACAGAAAATTCTATATATGTAGGTATAAACATAGTTGAATAATTGTAAAAGTTATGCATATTAAAATTGGTATTGCAACTAAAACAGAGATCAGTATAAAAAAGAAACAAAAATAAATTTAATCAACGTACCTCAAAACAAAAACAACGAATGCAATTGTTTAATTTTCCGTGAAGT
This sequence comes from Tricholauxania praeusta, assembly GCA_949775025.1. NCBI lineage: Eukaryota > Metazoa > Arthropoda > Insecta > Diptera > Lauxaniidae > Tricholauxania > Tricholauxania praeusta. The sequence goes on from OX459029.1 coordinate 160,782,373, forward strand.
AAAAATTGGAAAAAAAATTACTGGGCTCAACCGGGATTTGAACCCGGGACCTCTCGCACCCAAAGCGAGAATCATGCCCCTAGACCATTGAGCCGCTTAAATATTTCCCACACAAATGTTCTTTAATAAGCGTGATAGCTATAAATTCAACAGCACTAGCGACAAATGTTCGGTTTGTTTTGTATCTACATGTTGATTGTTTTTTTCCTTTATGCTTTATTTGATTTGGCATACAAGTAGTTGTTTTATCAATATACATACAACAGGGGATGTAGCTCAGATGGTAGAGCGCTCGCTTAGCATGTGAGAGGTACGGGGATCGATGCCCCGCATCTCCAAATGAGTTTTTTATAAAAATTTATTTTTTTTTTTATAAAAATTTATTTTTTTTATATAAAAATTTATTTTTCTTATAAAAATTTATTTTTTTTCTAAAACTTTATTTTTTTTTATATAAACTTATTTTCTTTTAGATAATGATATTGTGCAACTTGACCAATTAAATTGGTTTAAGAATATGCATCTTAGATACTGAAATCTTGGAAACTTTGTGAGAGTTTCATCAATCAACAATCGTAAACATCTTATACTTTTGAAACAAATATGTCAAATACACGAATTAACAAGTAGAGAGTGCTATCATAAAACTGAAAATACAAGTAATAAGTAGTTGAATGCATGAATGAAAAATGCAGTAGCAACGAATTCGCGGGGTGAGTCATTTTTTGAATTTCTATGTAGTAATAGGGGCTGTTTAAAATAACGTTAGATATTGTGAGAATTTTAGAGACACCTCCTCAATCTTACGTAATATTATATTATGTTAAAAATGCCAAAATGTTGAGCTATGCCCAACTACCATATCGCCAATTTCACAACAAAAAGAAAATCGGTTTTGGCGATGTCACTGCAAAGGTCGTCGATTTCTATGCAATTACCATCTAACCATCAACATTGCTGAAGTCTGTAAGCAATTATCTCTCTAACTTTTACTCGACTACTTAGCTAATATGTATATGTATTCTGTACAAGAGGCTCCACTGGTCAAAATTCACATAACTGTGAGCAAAACTCGATTTTAGTTAAAAAATAAAAAAAAAATTATCAAAACGATTGAAAAAGTCTGTAAAAGTCGCAACTTCGAAGATGTCCAATGGTATCGAAAAATTTAAAATAAAGAATATATAATTCTAGTACCGGATATTTGATAGAAGACGTTAAGTGTAGAAAAAGTCAGAAGATATCCAAAAATATGGTAAATTTTCCTAAAATACATTAAGTAAGTCGATATAAGTCGAAAAGTATCGGCAAATGAGGCGTCCAGTTACAAAATCGGCCAAGTCCATTTTTAGTACTTTTGGAAAAACAACGAAAAACGTTTATCTTCATTTATTTTCATTGAAAAACTAAAACGTATTTCCCACATAATAGCTAATACAATTTCTTAAACAAAACACGTCAGATCAGACTTTTAGAGTTTCATCTGCCTATGTTTTTGAGAAAACAATTTTGGACTTGGCGGATTTTGATACCAATGTACTGGACTTAGCCCTTTTTGACAAAGTGATCAACACATTTTGTTTGATTAAAAGTAGACTTAGGCGGTTTTGATACCAATGTTCTGGACTTCGCCGGTTTTGATTTCAAGGCGTTGGACCGATTCTGAAAGCAAGTTCATGGACTTTGCCGGTTTTGAAATCTATGCATCAAAAATAAAATTTAAAAATATAATATTTCTGTCAAAAAAAAATTTTTTTTTTTAATCTGAAAACAAATTAGAAAGATAAGCATGGTCTAGATTTTGATATATGAGAATATCTCAAAATTTAGTTTTTTTTTTTGGACCTGGCCGGTTTTGCAACTGGACGCCTCAAATATCGACTTAAGTCTAAAAACATCGGAAAAGTTCACAAAGTATCAAATAGAATCAAAAAGTTCTATAAAAGCCGAAAGGTATCAAATGGTATTGAAAGATATGAGCAATGTTAATAAATACCGAAATATATGGATAAAGTCCAATAAATTTGCACATTAAGGCAAGATAGAATTGCGGTGACGATTTATAACTAGTATTCATATACATATGTAGATAAATTAAGCCCCTTGGTAGCTTTTGCATCTAATGAAGAACTGAGAAATTTAAGGAAACCCTTCTATGTCCGATCAAAGAATAATTCTTCTTCAGTTAAGAAACACTAAGAAAAGTGACAAACGTGCTTTTAAAACACAATAGGGTTTTCAGGCTTTCGAGTGTTCTTGCCACTTGATGGCTAAGCTACTTAACCTAATGTGACCGTATCTAGTTTTCCAAGGCAATATAATCGTCACAAACAAGGCATTAATTTAATGAAACCACAAGATGTAAAATGGGTTTGGAAAATTAAAGTGGCATCCATCTATTACAATTAATTTTGATAAATTTAGCTTAATCGCGTTCCTATGCTCCGTGAGGAGATAAAAGACATAAGTTGAAGAAGGCTACATTCAATTAATTAACAAATATTCAAATTTAATTTAAAATATATGAAAGGTTTACTTCTGTAGGGCTATTAACATTGTAAACTAAAAGTTGAAATGTTTGACGTTACAGGGGAGAGGTTGTTTGTATTTTGTGACATAGTGTGACATAAAGGGCAAGGGTTTGAAAATGTTCGAAATTCGCATTACTTTCTTCAAAATTAATAATTAATAAAATAAATTATTGCAATTAACTACTTTTCAATAAGAAATATGAAACCATAAATACAATTACTCCTTGACTTATTCGTAACCAGAAGAACACTTGAAAGAACTGTACCATGCACACACAGATATGACCCAATCCATTCTCTTGTCCACTCAAGTCAATTAATGAATGAAAATAAAGGGTTGCTCACTGCTGCGACAAGTGCAGAACCAGTTAAGGTCAGTCAGTGCTTCCAAGCTGAAATTATGAATGAAGTTACAAAGTGAACACCATCAACAGCAATAGCAAAATAAATACAACAAAAACAGCTACAGCAAAAACGCAAAGCTACAAGAACAACATAACAACAACAGCTGCAAGTGCGTTCCAAAGTCATTTTGGTAACCAAGCAGCAGCAACAAAAACTACACCAACGGAATCCAAATCAAAATCCAAATCAGATCAGTTGAGTGAGTTCCAAGAGAGCAGGTGAATACGGCGCTGTGTGGGAATGACAACAGAAAAGTTTCTCACGATCCTCAGCCGAATGACGTAAAAAGTCCCCCTTAGTTTTGTGTTGTATCGTGTTGGTTGGTTGGTTCGTTTGTTGCTTCCATAGGACAAGAACACGCGCATAAAAACAACTCTGAACGACTTTCCATCTCAATACCGAAATCGTATGGAAAAGAGGAGGAAACTTGCCTGAAGAATCGGCAAACAAAAAAAAAACAAAACCGAAGAAAAAAAAACACCATGTCGGAATGACAAAAGAGGAAGGGAAAATGTGTTGGAATCCAATTCCCAGAGAGAAGAGCAGTGCATGCCAATAAAGACTTGGATACGCACGAAGACACAATGGCCAACAAACGAAACGAGCAAAGCGACGCGCAGTTCGCACGAGAATATTTTGTTGTACTCGTCGTTACTGTCGTCGTGCGTTGCAAGTGTGTTACGCTTGTGTATTGTCCCATGCATTGGCATGACGCAGACGACAACAAAATAAGTGAGGGAGCGTCTGTTTTGCTGCTGCAAGTTGGTTGCTCTCACAAGAGTTGAACTACTTAGTATAAATGGGGTGGAAATAGCACCAAAGTGCACTGGAAGAAAGCAAAATCTAAATTCTGGTAGAGTATCTTTATATCAATGATCCACATAGGAAGAAGTAGTGAGCAAAATCAGCCATTTCAAAATTATCGGGACACTTTTGCTTGAGAAGATCTGCCTAAAGTTCACACTCGAAAAATTACTTAAAAATCCTTTGACAATAGAGTCTTATATCTGAGTGGATCGCATAAGTGAGCTGGTTGAGTTGTCAAGAGTTGTGGTTCAATTTTCGTCAACTATGCACTTTCTTTCACTGTTAACTGTTTCTTTAAGACTAATTTTTGTTCTAAAGAAAATCGCTTTTATAAAATAGATTTTGTTTTTGTTTTCATTCGAACTCAACTCAACGTTGTGCCTCGATAGCGTTGAAATTCTGCGAATTTTTTCGCTTGTTTGTGCGTCGAATAAAACGGTTCGGGAATTGAGGGCAGATAGGGACACTACGTGCCCACCACTGCTTTAAACCTTAGCAAAAGTTCAATATCTATAAAATTTTCCATTCCGAGGAGACCTCACTCAAAACTTCATTCAAAAACTGTATGTGATTCGAAGAATGGGAATGACATTGATTTTTATACATTTTCGAGATTGAATTCGTCATTCATTGCCCAAAAAATGTCGGGCCCCATAAGCTAAGAAACGATCTAAATTTTTAAGCTGTAATTTTTTATGGATCAACAAATACTGCAGCTTTCAACAATAATTTTTACAGTGTACCCACGACACCAACCATACAACCCACGTGCAATGGCAATACGCTCTAACGAGAGTGCAACACTTGGGTGAACATACTCATACATTCGCCAGACCAAAGTGATTTCGAGCTAAACGCACAACTCATGCGATCTACAGGAAGTTTCGTCGGCAAAGAAAAATATGAACTGTAGCCAGTATAGAGTTACAAGAGCACGAAGACAGGTTGCCGTGTCGCTATATACAGCTCGTGATATGGATGGTGCCCTCAAGTTAAGGGTTGCAAGAGAGCACCATACAGTGTGAATGTGCACAGCCTACATAAGGATCGTACTACCTTGCGGCAAGATCATTAATCGCGCAGCTTCTGTGCAGTAAGCACAAAATACGCAAACATTTAAAAGCAAAGAAGGAAAAAAATAGACGACTAGTCTATTTTTGACAAATATAAAAATTTAAATAAGCAATGGCAGTCGAAGGTCAAAGGTTAATGACGAAAACACAACACTATCGGAAGGTAACCAAGCCACTTTTGGAACGCAAACGGCGCGCTCGCATGAATCTCTACTTGGACGAGCTAAAAGATCTCATTGTGGATACTATGGAGGCGCAAGGTGAACATGTCAACAAGCTGGAAAAGGCCGATATTTTAGAGATGACTGTTACGTACTTGAAATCGCGTAAACGTGAGAAAACAGCTGGTATAGCAGCGGCGGATCAACAGCAACAGCCGCCCACAAATGGTCCCATTAATGTGGAAAAATTTCGCGCAGGTTACACACAAGCTGCCTACGAAGTATCAAAAATATTTTCCACGCTACCAGGCTTAGATTTGAAATTTGGCACGCGTCTCATGAAGCAATTGGGGCATCAGTTAAAGGATATGCGTCAACCTGCACCGGGCGATATGGCTGCAGGCACACACACAGCAGACTTTGATTTTATCAAACCAAATGTTAACAGGAATACAGCTTATGCTACTAGAAAACAACCACAGCAATTTGATGACAAGAAAGGAGATCCGCATGGCAGCGAAGTTTGGCGCCCATGGTAAGCGCAGCATTCAAATTGATGCTACGATCATCAGCACTCATTACATTTTAAGCAACACCAACAACTTCCTTGACAGTTAATCTCGCACACAGCTTTATTAGTTTTAAGGACACACACATATGTCATGCACAAAGGATACACTTCATTTATCAACTACCGTGGTACAAAACTTAGCGTTTAATTTATTTAAGTTACCCTTAGCCTTATGGTATATATAAGTATATATATTTATTTGTTAATGTGATGAACCTGTGATAGAATCTAAGTACTCATATGTATGCGCCTTCTGTTCGATCTCCATCAGGATATTCAAGTTTACATTTAACCACTCAATGCTCTTCCAATGGCAATGTTTTATTTTTGGATTATTAATTGTATGCCTGATCTTCCATTTGATGTTAAGCTTTAAGATTTTATCATTGAAATAAAATACATTTTTTTTTTCATATTTACAAAAATTAACTGAATTTTATTTTATCAGGTGAATAGGAAAAATGACTTACCGCTGATTTTTGACCGCCTATATCTTTAAAATGTTAATCTGATTTTTTTTTTTAATGATGTCACTTAAGTTCAAATGAACTTATACATCAAAAGAACTCCTTAATTAAAAGTTTCAAACGACTGTAATAAATGCAACATTATCAGTCATTCACATAAATCATAGTGTTCACACATAGGTCATTCTTCTAATGTTTCTAAGATTTTATTGGAAATAGACCTGAAGACAAATAAATCGGAAAATGTTTTTAATTTAAACTTAACCAGTTTTTGTCATATTTACTATGTGGACTTAGTTTATTTTGTAGCAATGCTTAAATTGACTGAGCACAAGTTAGGCTTGTTTGATATATTCACTGTTCGTGATGGCGCCATCTGCTATTAACGCCTAATAGTCATAGGGTGACGTATCAAAACTACCTACTACTAAAACTACCTTCTCTCAAAAGTTCAACAAAATCAACTAACTACTTAGTTTCGGAGATATGACGTTTTCAGTCTCATTACGTTGATATATGTCGCGATAGACCAAGGAGCGAATGTTCACTGAGGAAGGCGTCACTGTTCATCAGTTTTTGGAAAAAAAAACAAGTTTCCGTAAACCAACATCCGCCGTCCTCACCTGATCTATCACTCTGAGACTATTTCCTGTTCCCAAAAATTAAATGCGCGATGAAAGGAACGATGTACGAAGATATCGAAGCCATCAAAGTGGCTGTGCTTAGGGAATTCGACTTACTGACACTGAAGAACGTCGTATCTGTGAAACTAGTCGGTTGATTTCATGTGATTTAGGAACAAAGTAGTTGATGTATCGCCCAATGAATATCAGTCGTTTGTCAACAGGTGACGCAACAGAGAATTTCGAAAAACATCCCGTCATGAACATTTGATAGACATACTGCAGTCTGAAATGAGGTAGTCATGAATGTTGTTGGGTAACTGGGTGTCATTTCCGAAGAAATTTTTAGCCCAGAATTTGGACTCAGAAATAGCACTTCAAATATTATGGAAAATTATTATTTTTTATCTTTGTTTGCGTTTTTGGAACAGATCATAATTTAATATTATATTTTTTACTGAGCTTCCTGAAGAATGCTTTTACCTATGGATCCTCCTCTCGCAAGTCGCTGGATATGTTTGAAAATTAATATTTGCTATGAAAAGCTTTTCTCAACTATCGCAGTAATTTCATCGACTTGATGAAAGTGATAGTCGTTTTTGCTTTGAAGTTGATTGTAAACTGCTTCCTCTCAAGAGAAACTAAAGCTTATCTATTGGAAACACTTACTCACTGAATTACTGTCTAGATTTCTGGCTAGTTATTCTTGACCAAGTAATCTTTTCTCAAGCAGACCAACAAACTACAACTCCATACAGTAAAGAGGAACAAATCTGCTTTATAAAAATCACGTCCCAATATCAGAAGACAACTCTCAAGTCTATACGCGTGCATTTTATACGCTCAAATTAACATGCACCCAACGCGCATTTGATGCTTTCTTCTCAAAAGCGTGTCCATCTCGAGGCAAAAGCATCGCAACGACATAAGAACCCCCAAACTGCAATGACACGCAAGCAACCAAAGATGACCTCGCGCAACACACACGAACATTCTTCGCAGCCGTACAATGGAATTTGTTTGTGTTCGACAAGCGCAAGTGCGCATTGGAATTCGAAGCCACAGAGAATTTCCGTCGTTATATTACACGTACAAATGCCAGGAAGTCGTCAACGCGCCTAATGCGTGTGTAACTTCTTCTAGTATTTCATTAATGACCCTTTTTTTGAATTGAGCTGAATTTTTCCCACGAAAAAAGTTTTTTTTTTCGTACCATCATTGATTGCAGTTTGGTCGTGGTATTAAAAATATCACATTTTTAGCAACAACAATTTGAATGAGCCAGGATATGCCGATTAAAGGTCCTTTACATATGGACAGCAAAAGCAAAACACAACAAACGAGCACAGCTGTGACAGTTCAAAATCTGTTCGTTTCCCTTTTCCCTTTCAATAAGGACTCCAACGTAACGGCGTCCAGATTGCCAAATTCCCATGGGTTCTGATGTTGCTTGTGCTTGTAATGCGTCGTTTCTTTCTTGCATTGCTGCCCGATTTTCGGGCAGGTGAGCCCAAAAACATAATCGTGTGAGAAACTAGCGTCAAAAGTGTTTCCCACGGTTTGATCAAAATGCTGGCCCTCTTGTTTTGCTTGGCTTAATGTTCATCAATTGCTTGCTGCTTCCCCTTGCAAAAGGTCGTACGACGACAAGGGTGCTCTGCTGCTGCACAATAAGAAAAAGACCAAAAACAAGAAGACATTAAAACAGGGGTTGAAGAAACTCTGTGCCGAGCATGCGAGGCATTCGCTGCATGCTCAGTAGGGTGTTTTAAAAAAATATTAGTTTATATTTCTTCATTTTGGTATAAGTCAATTCTACTTGAAGAAAAGGGTTCGGCATGATGCCAGTGCATCTTGGTCATTTTGGCTGAAGTCTTAGTACAATATTTTCACAACTACCCAACTTAATTTGGATTCAAAAAGTACTATTTTTACTCATAGACGCCAAATTGAAAAAATTATGATCTTCAAACATTCGCTGAAGATAAACTAAAGCGATTGGAGAAACATTTTGTGAAATCGTGAATCACCCCTCTATCACCGTTTAATATTCAACCATTTCTATTGTGGAGACTCCCAGATTTCGATTCCAATTGCGGCTGATGTCGATCGATGACAGCAGTGTGATCAATGCCAACAAAAACTCTGACAAAAGTGCTTCTAAACAGAGTATATGAAAAACTCGATTCGGTCTTCCGGAATTAACCAGCAGAGGTCCGGCTAAAACAGTCGTGTGAGGATCAAATGAACACCTTAATAATAACTGTCTAGCATATTTACTGTAGGTCGACCTACTCCAACTCGATAAGCAGCGAATAAAGTTACTGTTCACTTGACCCAATAACTTAAGCTACCTTTTTTTTCATTACACCCTATTGCTGCTTGCTCAATAAAACTCTTTCTGGCATTGCGTGTGTATGAGGGAACGAAAACGCATTCTTATTGCCACTCAGTTTTTCGGCTACCTGCTTTTAACTTCGAATGACTTGTGAATGCAACTATATAAGAATTTAGGTCTTAGATTCCAGAGCACGCACAAGGGTTGTTTTACTTGCTACTAAGTATATTGTCGTATGGAGTGCGTTCATTCGTGCGTGCATACTCATTCCTCTGCGCACGTCGTCTATATAAAACCGTAAGTTCATGATGAAATGAAATCATTTCTCTCAACATTCTTAAGGAGCGAACATCGCTACTCCCATTGTTACTGTGATAACAGCAGAAAATTTTTCTCGCTACACAACAAGATGTCCGTACAAATATCCGAGATGTCCAAAACCTATCAATATCGTAAAGTTATGAAGCCAATGCTGGAGCGTAAGCGGCGTGCACGTATTAACAAATGTCTTGATGAGCTGAAAGATCTGATGGTTGCCACACTCGAGTCAGAAGGTGAACATGTCACACGTCTGGAGAAAGCCGATATCCTGGAACTCACTGTTACTCATCTGCAAAAAATGAAACAACATCGCAAACTGGGTATCGGTGCCAATTCTGTTATGTCACAAGCCGAAGGATTTCGTTCCGGTTATATACATGCAGTTAATGAAGTTTCACGCAGTCTCTCCGAATTACCTGGCGTCAATGTCAATTTGGGTACTCAGTTGATGACACATCTGGGTCAGCGTCTAAATCAAATACAGCCAGCTGTAAAGCCACCACTGCCAATTACCTCACCGCTTTCTGTCAGTATTGGCAATTCCAGTTTTCGTGGTCATTACACAGTACCGATATCACCAATCTCTAGCTATACTGGCAGTCCTAATTCTAGCATTGATAGTGAGAAGCGACATACTACGCTGTTGACTACTTGCCCCAGTTCACCCGTCGATGTGACTAGCATCGATGACGAGGAGGAAGAGGAGGAAAACGTTTGGCGTCCTTGGTAATATACTTAACTGTGTAGCGGCGCGCGCCTCAGTGAACTTTATAGTGTCTTCCAAGCAAACTGTGGATATAACGCTTCGGCCTTAGTAACGCCATTTGTTTTGTTCATTTGTTTCTTTTATTTTAAGTAGAAATCGAAAAGCTTTAAAAACAAGAGTGATAGAATTAAATAAATGTTTGTACAAGTACGCCTATTCCTAAGATTGTTAATTAAATAATTGTCATTTAGTTTTTAAGTGCACTTCAGAAATTATAAGTATATTAATAAAACACTACGGAATCCAACAAATATTGGTCTTATTTTTCCTCTGCTAGTAACTTCATTTATAGTTGATCATGATGGGCTGATAGTGAGTTTCATAAGCCAGAATAGGTAAATACCAGATGGGTTTCCTTCGGATATTTTGTTGAAAAGTTTGTGACGTCGATGTTGAAATATTGAAAAAGTAAAAAATTTAAAATTGAATATTATTTGATCGAATTTAACAGTCATTAGCAGAAAATTAAAGTTTTTGGGAAATGTAAAACTGACGTTACATGAGTACTTCCCATACTCTTGTAAGGTCCGTCGCTTGTTTTCAAACGAAAAATCGACTCACTTTCAAACCATCCATGTGCTGACTGATTTGACCAAACGTTTACATATTGAAATTGCTAATTTCAGGCCTATTCTGATTCAATTTCGGATTTGCTATATCACGATCGTACAAAAAAGAGAAATCCGTGAGCTTATCGGTACTTTTGGAAGTTAAAAAAAAAATTCCATATCAAATTCCGACCTATTGACATTCAATTCAATTTCGAACTTCAATTCCATTTCCGAACTAAATCAAAATCAAAACAGTCCTGATTTACTGAAATATCTGTCATTAGTGCTTTTCGAAGCCTATGCTTGTTTGAGAAATGCCACGCTCTCTTGTAAAAATACGCCCTCATATTCTATGCTGCCAGTTCGAACCACTTCGTGGAGCAAGTTCTTTTAGCGTTTTAAAAGTTTTATTTTGAAGAATGTCCATGAACCGAAGATGCAGAAACAGCTGGACGCAGAAATATCACATTTGTAAAGACCTCTTTAAAAAGTAAAACAACGTATTGAAAAAGTGACTTGGAACAACTTGTTTTTGCTTACAGTGTTGATTTTTTTAAGTGAGACCACGATTTTTATTAGTTGCTTAATATTTGCGAGGCAAGCTCTCCACCATCTGGCATCTACCCTGTGGAATGGAATACCAAGCGTTTTGAATTCCTGCCCAAAGTTCGTCTAAATTTTTATATTTTTGAGCAATTTAGTATTTTGGAAATTTGAGTGGGACTTTCGCCTTCTTCAAATAGTCCGAATATAATCTCCATTTTTTCTGGAGTGCCATGAAAACACGCCTTATTTTCTTTTTTAACAAGTGCATTATACCAAGCTAAGGCAAAACTGTATCACTTTCGCTCACCACACGACTGACGCACAAGTACTGATCACTCAAACCGAAGTGTGCTATTTCTCTGTTAACGTAAAATAAACTGCTGCGCAGTTATTTAAATGACCATCAACAACAACTAACAATCGTAACGTTAATTTCTTCATCGACTGCCGTGAAAAGTATAACGCGCTCTTTTTAAATAATGTAAAAACTTATGTAAAACAAATTATTTTCAAAGTGTGCTATTTCATTGTCCATAGCTGTATGTACATATCTTGTTGTTGGATAATAGATATTCTACAGATATATATTGCTACTATATATAAGCTATAATTGAGCATATACCCAATGCTACTATAAACAGGCAAGACCCCAATTGATTGTAGTGATTAATGGTCGATATTTTTTTTTACGATTTATTATGCCTTTTTCTTATTTTTTTGGTGTCCAGTTTGAAAAACAGAAAAAAAAAAATCAAAAAAAAAAAAAAATACTTTAAGATAATAAAAAAAGACCCAAAGTAGTAGCCCAAATCCTGTCGATAATTTGAACACGTGTGCGTACAATTAAAAAGACCTCATTTTTAAGCCGCACAAAAATTGTAACGATCACAAAAAAACACACAAAAAAAAAAATATCAAGGAACCCAAAAAAAATACAATAAAAATTTTTTTAAGACAAATACAACTAAAAATAAACGAAGATAAAATCGCCATACCTAATCAGTTTATTATGGTCTTGTTTTGACCCCATGGTGAAATGTATACAATTTGAAAGAATCTGTGTAGTAAAAGAATAAGAAAACATAAGAAAATAAAAAACACAAAGGATCAAAATACGGCAACAATGCGTTAGTGTAGAGCTGATCCTAAAATGGACCCCTATGCGAGTTAAATAATAAATATTACGAGCAAAACGCTTGAAATGAGGATGAGGCGATGATTGTGCAGTATTCATCACGTGGGTTCAATTTGAGTTTTGGTTTTTATATATCTTATAAACTTATCTTTTCTTACTATGCTACATTAACACAACAACCACATATTTGTTCAATCACGTTCCAAAATTTAATCTTTTAGTTGTAGGAGAAAATAACAAATCACAAAGAAAAAGAAAGAAAAAAATTAACGAAAAAACGTTTTGGTGGTAACCACATCAAATTAATGTACGTTTAGGATACCATAACATCATAGGATAAGAAATTCTATACCCTTTCGAAAATCGTATTTTAAAATTTAATTTATTTTGAAGATCGTCGTTTCGTTTTATTTTTATTTTGATTTATCAAAGAGTTTTTTTTTGGAACCTGCTTCTCTACGTTATGGTCTTTTCAGAAGTGCTATACGAAGTGTTTGTGTAGCCTTGCTGGAATTAAGTTACACACTTGTTCGTTTGAACGGCGCGGCGGCAAGCAGCGACAACTAATGTGGGGGTAACTGTGCACCAAAACAATGTTTATGTTCATCAAATATCTAGTAAGCGCACATGATAGCTGGTAAACTGAGAAGAAATTGAACACATGTGGCATGAAACCTAGTCATATGGGTAAACTGAAGAAAACAATCTTGCGTATATTAATGCAGAGATTTTACGACAGGATCGTCATAAAAAATCGAGCTTGTGTTGGAAAATACAGATATACATAAGGGCGTACATGAATCTAATTGAGTCGAGTGTAGTCGGTCAGCTCTTAATCTAATGAATATGTTAGTATAGAAATTGTAAAAAAACTGGAAATAAATTAGATAAAAGTCTAGGAATTTTGAAATAGTGGATACAAATCTAGAGGTCTCTTTATGTATCTCGATTCGTCTCTAATTTGCTAGCCTAAAAATATGCTGTTATACATATGTATTTGTAATTAATTATTCATTAAACACAAGCTAGATAGTGTTGCTTTCATTTTAAATATAATAGCATATTTTCAGGCTTCAAAATTAGAGACGAAGCGAGACAAATCGTGATACATAAAGAGGCGCTAAAACATCATGTGATATTGCTTTTCGTCGATAGCACCCGAAGTTTTTCGAACTTTCCCTATCTATTAGTGCAATAAAATCATTTTATACAAAAAGGGGTCGGTGACTCTATAGACATGTCTTGATTTTTTTGTACGTATTTTCCCTGTCTATTAGTGTTATAATCCTTTTTTTACATAAACTGGGACGAAACAACACCTTCGGAGATGTCGTTATCATATGCAAAGAATTTTTTGGGCATTTCCCCATTCAATGGTGCCTTCAAATGTTTTCTATAAATCGGGTTAGATGGTTGGTATCGACCTCCTTTTTAATCTTTCCATCGATCTCTTTTTTAACCCTTCTCAAGTCATCCACACCAATAATCTTTCTCGGGTAATCGAACCAAATACAGGGATCAAGCTGGATTGTTTGATGGCAAACAAGAATCAACAAATTTCTTTGCACAACTCCAAAGAATATGGAAGTCAAATCAAGTCTCAACATCGACCAACTGCAAATATTTAAATCAAATCAATGTTGCTTTATACTTGCACAAATTCTTACTCAATAATGTAAATTCTTGCTTGAGAATGATATTGAGGACTTGGACGATCTCGAATTACGAACTTTAATTGACTAAGTATCATACTCCTATCTCAATCGAATTTATGAAAAGACGCTGGCACAAGATCAAGAAAAATGCAGGGGAACTTGTCGATTAGCGTTTTGCAGATGAACATTGTAGCTTCGAATGGTAGAAAGTGATATGTTAACAATTGGAAAGGAACTGGCGCAGCAAGGCGGATATGGGAGAGTCGATCTAGTGGTTATTCCTTTACTTTATATGGCTATCCATCTATCTATCTCAGGTGTACTCTTTCCAATTTTGTTGTGAGAGTGATCTGGTGCTAACAATCACTTGGTCTCTGAAATAAGGTTTGGCTTCCCTTTTCTTCACAAATCTGGTGGCTGTGAACTGAAGAATCTTTTAATTGGAGCGACATTAAAAATGTCGGAAAATGTTCAAAAAGTTTGATATGCAACACAAGTGCTATATGCTACTTTCATTTATATCCACCAATAAAGATCTTAACTTTTAAAAAAAAATAAACCTTTCTGTGCCTTATTTCTTTAGATTTCTATTCTGTGGCTATTAAACTAGAGATTTGTGCAGTGTTTCTCCAAAATTTGTTTTCCAACTGAAGCTTTCCATGATAGGTTACTAACCTCTGACATTTGTAAACATTATTATTTTCTTACAACACTCACTATAGCCTCTGGAAAATTAATTTCTATATCAGTTGGACTTAAAAGAAAATCAGATTTATTAATAGCATGCTTAAAATTGCAGTTCCAACTGCAACAAAGACAAATGCATAACCAAAGCAACCAAATCAGTGCCAACCAGTGTTCTTTTTATTTCACCATCATCATCATCATCATCCATTTGTAATTGGCAAACTGTATTTATCTTTTCAGCGTTAAAAGTTCTCAAAGTCTTGCTGTGATCTTCTCGGCCTTTTTGCTTTTAGCGAAGAAGTAAATCCAGTTTTAAGCGCGCAGTCCCAGTGGCACAGTGCGCGTGTGCCAATGCTGTGTAACGACAGCCAGAAATTGCATCCAATTCAAGTTACAACATGAAAGCACGCCAAAGCGGCTGTTTGGTTGTTGCTTCTCTTCGTCGGACGGCCTTTTCTGCTCAACGATCGGTCCGTCATCATTATAATGATCGCCATCACCTTCTTCCGCCGCTGTGGCAATGCTGCACCGCGTGCACCCTTCTTCTACTGCGACGACGACGATGACTACCTATATCTCATATTGCATTTACTGCTGCTTGCTGCCTTCATTGTTTGTCTGTCGCAACGGTCGTGATCTTGCCGTAAGTAGTCTTGAATCTTAAAATGCGAGTACAACAAAACAAAAGAAAACAACAAAAAAAGGGCAGGTGTGTCGATCGTGTGAGAACCACGTTCCAAACCATTTTCTCACGATCGTCGTTCAAGATATACACATCGTTCAAGTTATACAAGTATGTTGGTATACAGGCATACGTACTTTAATAGGGTATGTGTGAATAATTTCGTGATATTGACTAATCTTAGACTGTTGCAGCTTATCGTTGCTGTGTCTCTTTTTAACCCAAGTCTTTGCAATATCTTGTGTGAAAGCACTTTTTAAGTGTCCAACAGTCGGCCAACTATTGAACGACAATTCAAGGCTTTATCTGGCTTGCAACTGAACGGCACTAATTGGAATTCAATCAATTTAACAGTTAGATGTTTATTGGTTAGCCAACTGCTGTCCGACTATTTCGTTGAACTAGTTGGCCAACTGTTGGAAGAACATTTTATGATTCTTTTTGCATTAAAAAAATGACAAACTATTTAACGTATGAAAATCAACCGTTTATGGTATATGTATATGCAAACCCTTACTCCATACCGACATAATTTCTTAACACAAGAGTACATCCCCTCACTTTACATTTATCGAACTGATCGTCATTGTATACATTTGCTTTTGTGTTTAACGTCTGTCTCAACGTCAATGTTTTGCTGTAACGCTTTTGTGTTCCGCTCTACGTTTACCGAGTTTACCTCTGAGATTAAGAGTGTCTTTTGTTATAGGTTACCTTGTTTTATTTTCTTTATTTACTCGACCCCAAAGTCAGTTCGTCAGTCTGGCGTTAAGCCAGTCAGTGTGTCAGTCACTGATTGCCAGAGCTCGGGTGTGAGCAATACAAAATTATTCTTATGGGCCCTTTTTATTGTTTTCAGTGTGATTATAAACAAACGAACTATGATTCGACTGCTACTACACCAACAACAATTCCCCTTCCCCTAGCTGAATGTGTTAAATCGTTGTATTCGCTTTTAAAGAAATATTCGAAAAAGGCATGATTATGCATACCTTTAGATATAAATCTTGTTATCACACTTTGTTTCTTTTTTTTTTTGTTTTTCATTTAATGCCAGCGTGAGCCCTTTTTCTTTTTTAAGGAAGCGCGAATGTCGTTTTCAAGGTGCCATTAAGTTTGGTATCTGATTATATGTAGCTATCAGTATTTAAAATTCCATTTCATAATGAGATCGATGCTATTTCTAAATTCACTTTTAATTGCAGCAGCTTCCGGCTGATGATTTTTATTCGTGAAGCGAATGCTATCTCTTTTTAGAATGATACTATAGTTTCCTTAATATGTTGTATATTAAAGGAAAAAAGGACCATCTTTAAGTTAAAATTCGGTCTTGATTGTCTTGAACTTTTTCGGTCAAAGGAAGAAAAATTTTTGATTTTTTTGGATTAATAATGATCGTAATTTTTTATCAGAGTTTTGTAATTTTTATAATTTTCGATAACAAACAATTTACGAGGGTTGATCGATAAGTGCCCGTATGGTCACTGTAGTACTGCTCTGTGATTGTTTTTCCTTTCTGCAGAAAGTTCATTTAGATTATATCTTTAAAATCCCAAAAAATCGTGGCCACCACCTTTCCGGCTGATTGAACCGTTTTTGCCTTCTTCGGAGCAGATTCAGCCGGAAAAATCCATTGTTTTGACTATATCTTGGTCTCTGGAGTGTAATAATGCTTCCAAAAATAGTTCACTATTTGTGAAAAAATGTTGGAGAATAACAATCAACTTAATATTTTGCTGGGGAAGTCTGTCGATTAGAGCTTTTTGGTGTAACCTGCATGGTCAGAAAAATCGGAATGAATTGGCACAGCATAAAACAATGAGCTATGGATCGAAAGAGCTACAGAAATTATGTGCAGGCGCTACTTCTTATAAAGTTATAGGATAATAAGGTAGTCTGTCAAAGAATTCGAGAAAATGGCGAAAAAAAACGATAAAACTCGAAGTTGTCAATAAACGACTAAAACATCGATAAATATCGAAAAATTCTGAAATCGGATCGCTTTCTCAACATAAGAGAATTAAAGTAGAGCTGGTGTAATAACTGCATGTAACAATAGAAGGCAGTAACATCTAAATAACCTCTGTAACTGCAACGAATCCAGCAAGATAATGAAAAACTATATCTACGAGGACATTAGTTATATGAATAAAAGGAGCCTGAATAAGATTGCTTCGTAAAAGTTTTATATGGGGACTCATTATTGCTCAATCTGCTGACAAATCAAAAAGCATGCATGTATGTCACGATACTTAAGATTGAAAACTTTTAACAACTTGAAATAACTAAAGTTTCATATCCCCTAGCGTTTTTTGCAAAAATAATATGACTTGCTCAAAACTTAAGTGATTTAATTGGAAGTTCGCCTATTTTCATACGGCGCATTTAACGGCTCAATAGCAGTGGCACACGTCCGACTAACAGCAGTTTCGCAGCAGCAGCCAAACATCAATGCCTGTCATAACAGCAATTGAAACCGCTGCAAAAGCCCACGATCGGTTACTTGTACCAACTATGTATGCAGTATGTTGATGATATCGTCACCATCAACTTATGTATGATGAAATTGTCAGCGCATGTTGTGAGTTCACTTGTAACGTGACAAATCACAATTAGCACAGATCAGCGAAAATATCAACAACAACAACAACAACGAATGACTTAAGTACTTAACCACTTGCAGCGTTAGATCTTCAAGTCATTATTATGGAAAAAAAAAGAAGATAAATCGATGTTACTCGCTGAGCAGACGTGACTGTATACGAAAAGATGCTAACAGTTAGTTTCACTGGCAAAAAGGGGACAATCACAGCGCTAGTAGTTGGTCATCTTAGTTTGATACGCAGTTATCGTGCCAATATTGTCACTTCAAGTCAACACGTTGATCGACATTCATATGAGCTTAGACATTTTTTTCTACATATTTTTTTTTAAATTTAATAACACAGAAAAATTGGCTGATTCACACGCTAACATTATTACCGTCAACAAAAACATCGCATGTGCAAACGATTAAAAAAAAAATCTAATAACTTTAGCAGCAAAGGTCTGAACTGATTAAAAACGTGGCGTTTTAAAAGCATATTCTTGAATGGAAATTCAACGAAAAAAATTGTTGTTAAATGGAATAATTTCATCCTTGAACTAGATAATACATATAAAATACTACCAAAACCCGTCTACAATTGAGAACAGAGCAGAATATGCTAAGGCGACTAGCAATTGTTATTAACTAGTGTACCTTATCTATCATTAGAATCAGACAAAGATCATTAATATCACGGCTTGCGGGAGAAGGCAGACATTTAATAAGTTGTGGCCAAGCCGAGCAAAAATTTTATTGTTCCGGCTCCTTTACAAATATGTTGAGCTCTCATACAAGTTTGATGAGAATATCATTCTTGGAATTTAGGTTAGCGAATTTACGAATTGGCTCTTTTAATCAAGTTTTTAGCGATTGCCAGCTCCCTTACTTAGCTCGTCTGGCTATGCCTGCATTAAGTATTAACCCTTAAGCCCAAAATTGTTCTATAGAACAGAATATTTTTGAGAGGCACGTTATATATTAATCCAAATGAACGGCTCAATATCACTTTACGAAATTCTCCGAATTCTTATGAACAAATACCGCCAGCACCTTCATCACCATCCTGAAATGGAGTACTTAAATAAAAGGAATACTGAAATGGAGTACTTAAATGAACGAAATAGGTGCATCATTTTTTTTTTTTTTGAAGAGAAACTTCTTTAGCGGGGGTGTGATTTGAATTTAGGTGTGTAGTTATGTATAATGAAACGTGAAACGCGACACTACTTTTTTAGCTTAAGTAGTATAGTATTTTCCTCGAAGGTAAGGCTTCGTTGACGGGATCTAGAATAGCTACAGCAATAAATGATATATCAAATAAAGATACTCATCGAGCAAAGTGCCTGATAACTATCAGCTCGAGATCGGCCAACCAAAAGCTGAGATATAAGCGTGGAAAGATTTTATATTTTTTATTTTTTTAAGCGTGGAGAAAAAAATCTACTATTTTCTCTCATTGTAATTTGCTATTGCTTTTGATATTTTAATAAAAACAGTGCTTAATTAGGAATCAATAACAATTACAATGAGAGAGAGAGAGAGAGTAGTAGATTTTTTTCTCGCTATGGCAAGGCTTTGGTTGAAAAAATAGGAAATCTTTCCACGCTTATATCTCAGTTGTTGGTTAACCGATCTATTCGACATTTATGAACTTTTTCAACAATTTTCCATTATATTTGATGTTTTCCCACTTGTGGGAATACTATTCAATACTATTCGATGTTTTGAACTACCTACGACATTTTCCAAATTTTATCTACTTATTTAAAGTTATTCGACTTCATTGAAAGATTTCGATTTTTGCCAACAATTTCGATAAAAGTCGGAACAATGCTATAAAATTTAATTAACTTTTTACTAACTTTTTTAATAACTTTATGCTTTTATGAACTTTTTCGTTACTATTCCATACGTTTCCACACTATATTGATACGATTTAGTACTTGAATTAACTTTTAAAATACTTTTCGATCTTTTAACTTTTAAAAGCTCGACAATAATTTTAAATATCGTTCCATTACATTTGACTTTATCGAAATTTTTTGACACATTTCGATACTATCTCATACTTATCGATAAATGCTGATGTTGTAAAAAGTATTCACTATTTTCAAAATTTAATGGAGGATCTTGTGAAACTTAGACCCTGAATATTTAAAAAAAAACTCTTCCTCCACTAAAGACTTAAATAAATTATGAGAAATAAAGGGTTCAGTCCCTAATTATAACTATGACAAATTCCGATACACACACACATACATTGCGGCGATACGCTGTGAACTAAGCTACGGACCACCGAACACGAGCTTGGTAATTTGTTTTCTTAGAAACTGCGACGACAAAAAAAAAAGCAACAGCTCCAACACTTTAAGCCCCGCCAAACGCCGTCACTCGCGCCACTGATCGCGCACAACAGCAGCAGCAGCTACCCGTCGTTGTCGTTTAAAGTGTGGGAAAATATTTGAATGAATGGAGCTGCGGCGGCATGAGTTCTTCTTCCGTTTTAGAATTTGTGTGGTTTCTGATTTTTTTTTTGTTTAAATGGTTGCTGCTTGGTCTACTTCAATATTTGCCCTTGTAGATTTTCTTGAGAAGTGGCGGACTGGCGAGCTGACGTTACTCATGTGGTTTTTGCTAAGTTAAAGTGGATAAAAATAAAACAAAAACAACACAATGGTATTCAAAACTCAGAAAAAAATAGCCGAAGGGGACCGATAAAGAAAATTCATGAATTTTGCACAATTTGTGATCCCAAATTGATTTTGTACAGAAAAAAAAATAATTCCACTTTGTTGTGAAATACGAAAGAACCGATGACGATTTTTAAGCAAAAAAAAAAAAAAAAAGTTTTTAAAAACAATTTGTTCCGTTAAAAGTTTGAGTTTTTTCAATGCTTTCGATCTCTGAGCGCATAATATGTGATGCGTTCCTTATTTTTCCAGAGCAAAATCTTTAACATTAACATTATATTTTTCTTGTGTCCTTTATCTACTCACGAAGGGTAGGATCAATGTTGCCAGATTTTTTTTAGGGAAAACTGCAAATTCTGAAAAAAAAAACTGTAGAAAACTCCTACCTCCGAAATAAACCAGATTTTTTGGAAAATATAAAATTTTAGTGGTTATTAAAAGTTGATGACCTTTTTTTTAGTCATAATTTCATAAAAAAAACTGTGATTTGCAAAATAAAACTGCCAGCGTGTCTAAAAAACTTGATTTTGCAGTTAAAACTGCTACATTGGCAACGCTGGGTAGGATATACAAATTTTCAATCAAGCATGGTCATTAGCGAGTGGGTCAATGTTCTCCATCATTTCTCTGATTTGAAGTGGCGAAATTCTTATGAACCTTCAACGAAAATTTCACTGTATTGGGTCGCAACTAAAGGGAAACATCTCACATAATCGTTTTTAATTGAAAAATAATTCTTTTCAAATAAGGCTCCCTATGAGCTAATTCACTTAAGCAAAAGAAAAATTTAATTCCCAAGAACTTTTTATGATCGTTCTGCGGAAGGGCATTCAGTTATTTTACGGAACTCATCTTTATACACTCAATGGGATAAAAAACGCTTACCCTAGAGTGGCAATTCAAAAAAGTCGTACGTGGTTATAACTGGCGAATACTGTGCTTGGTTAATGATATTCTTTAAGTAGGAAATTTAAGAAATAGTTGAGGTCCTTTGAAACTAGCCTAGTGCTACAGCGCATCTTAACCCACAGCATATCAACATAATATGCTGTCAAAAGTATGAACAATCTCCATATTTTCATATTGCCAACACAACGCTTTGAGAGCACAATTTCCTTTAACTTTTTGAATGTCCAACGTTCAAAATTCAGCATTGGAGTCATTTTAGCTGACAAATTTTGTATTTTATTTTGTTCAAACTGTCAGTTGAGTCCTCGATTAAGATATATATAACTCATAGATATAGTTTGTATCATTTTGAATGCTTCAAAACAAGAAATTTTTGTGAAGAGTAAAATTTCGAACACACTAACTGTATTGCTCGCATTCACCTTTGTAACCTGAAATTGACTAAATCTTGTTCCCGTATTCCAAATTTTGTCAGATGAGAGCGCAAAAAATGGAAAAATCAAACAGCTGATAACGTTATCAAATTATAATCAACCAACCTGATTGCAGCGATGCCACATGATGCCTCTCTCTCTATTGTATAAACTTCTCTAGATGTCAAAATCAGCTGTTTGAGGAAAAGAAAATACATAATTTTTGCTTTGTTTCTATTTTACTTTTGACAGCTGAGAAAGTTGTACTTTTCTCTCACAGTGTTACCTACATACCATATATCATTTTATCCTGAGTAATAGTAACAGCTGACCAATATAAAAGATTAATAATGTTAGGCAGAGATTAGAAAGACAAAAGACAAATCGCAATAATATGAGAACTTAAAGTACATTGATATCATTTGGTAGGTAATTTATCGACTTATAAAATGAATTGTATAAAATCGGTCCATATATGTATATATAGTCATAAGGGAAAAGTTTCAAAATATTACAAAAATAATTTTATGTTTTATACCGTACACTGTGACATTTTACTCACAATCAGCTAACTAAATATTTAGGTCTCTCGTTGAGAGCAGTTTTATTCTTGCGCTCACAAATAATTTGATTAATGATTTGACCAAAAGACCTAACTAAAAGTACAAAATAAGCAAAGCATTTTGTGTAGTCTTCCAGTCATGAAATAACTGGAAGTCAAAAATGTCCTATTAAATATAATATGGCAATATAATATGCCAAACCCTCAAAGTATTTAAGTAAAGAATATTCCATAAGCTCAGATGAAATCATAACAATTGAGGGGAACTTAGAAAGTAATGCCATGCAATATATCTGGGTAACCGTTAGATAACTAATGTGGAAGACGATCTGAACTCTATTCAAGTCGCACAATGGGCTTCAAACGACACAAATATCATAGTTATAGATATATGATATAATAATATAGTTTAGTCCAATGATGTCTGTCGATAACTCCAAATCTAACATCAGAAAATTTGCAATAAAATAAATTTACCAAAATTTCTCAGTGAATAATCCAGTTCGACCTTCTGAAAAATAAAACTCTAAAGAATAAAAACAAAAATCGATTCTTTTTACAATTTTTTTTTAATTTTTAAAGCTTCATTAGTTTTACAATGCGAGGTATTCAACTAAAGCCTCTCTATAAATTGCGCAACTTTCTCAAGTTACTAAAACAGCAGCACATCACTTGATGAGGTTGAGAAATCATGCCGATTCTTTACCAGTAAAGACTGCAAACTGCAGCACTTTCGAACAGCCTGTTGTTGCTAACAACGCTGATCAAGCTGAACTCCAAGCTCTTTAGCTTATTACATTTGATTTGATACCAGAAACTCCTTCACATTTCATTGTTGGAAAGAGCAATCACACGTACGCGCACCACGCATTCACCATGGACGCCACATAGAGCCAGATTCACTTGGTGCTGGACTACAACTGCCACTATCACTGCTACCACATTCTGATGGTGGTGGTGTTATCACAGCAGGGCTACGTTGTCCAACGAAATATTGATGTTGTTGTGGTGTAATTTGTATTTGACCACCGGATGCAGCAACAAATTGCTGACTATGTTGTACTACAGTTGGTATGCCGACTGGTATTGTTGGTACCACTACTTGCAAGTAATTCAGGCGATGTCCTAGATGACTCATTAATTGTGTGCCCAAATCAACGCTGACACCAGGTACTGCAGCCAATGTCTTGGACACTTCATTAGCAGCGTGCACGTAACCAGCACGAAAACTTTCAGCAATTGTCAGCTTAGGATCCTGATTGGCGATGCCATTGTCACCCAAACGCAGTTGCTTTTGCGCACGCAGTTTCTTCATATGCTCGACGGTTAGTTCTAAGATATCTGCTTTCTCCAGGCGTGTTATATGCTCGCCTTCCTGTGTTAGGCACTCGACCATAATGTCCTTCAACTCGTCTAGACACTTGTTGATGCGAGCACGACGCTTACGCTCCAGCATTGGTTTCATCACTTTGCGATATTGATAGGTCTTGGACATTTCCATTTCAAGTACCATATTTTCTTTTAGTATTCCGTGTAAAATAATTTAATTTTTTTTATTGAGAAATTTTTCTTCAATTCACTGTGCAGACGACGTAATCCACGCGTTGCTAACACTGCGATGACTTAACGTTGAATGAATCGTCGGACTCTCCAACGCCGGCCTTTATAAAGGTTTGAGTTGCGCTGCCGCAAAGCTTGGTGTGTCATGCGTCAGAGTGAGAACGGCATGCATAGTACGTTTGCTCACTGCAGCTACTATCGCTGCTGGTGGTGGTTGTTGATTGTATGTAAATTAGGGAGTAGCAAAAATTCGAATGTTTAAAGGCAATTTTGGGAACATTGCTCTTAGAGTTTATTCATTGGTACGAGTATTCTAAGGAATTGGTAACAGTTTTGTTGGAAAAAAAGGCTGGGGGTTGAATTTTCCAAAAAAAATAGAACTACTTCAAATTCTATATCCTTTTTATAGAATTCTACTTAGGTTGCATAAAATACTCGAAACAAAAATTAAATATCGCAAAAAGCATATTTTTTCCTAAAATTATTAATGGAAAAATTAATCAAAAACAAATAATTAACGAAACGTAATTTCCTCCTTTCAAACATATGGGCATTTCCATGGGTCTCGTTCGACCGTCGTTCGGAACGATTTATATTTTGAGAATAGGTTTACCTTATACATCATAATTAGCTTTATAATTTGGTGGCAAGGTTGAATTTGGGAAATTTTTCGTTTTCAAAATAATTGCAAAAAACCAAGGTGTCGCACAGGACAAAAACTTCCGTTTTCGTGGAAATGTCCATATTCTAATAGCTGAGCAAAAACCAAAAAAAAACTGTTCACTTTTCAATATATTGCTGAAAGACCCACCAAACGCGGCGATGCGCGAAACCTCTTCAGAAGCAGTCTGTTATGCGTTTTCCTATCTTCTAAAAAGATAAATCGAAGTGGCTGGCCAGATTGGAGGAAAAAAAAAATACTCCTAACAGCTTAGGATTTCAAAAGCTGAAGGTCTTTCAAGCCTATTCCCTCAATTCTAAAACAGTTATCTGCCATTTCAAGAATTTCAGAGAGTATATTAAAGGTCCAGTATCGTGCTCATTTTTCAAATCACCCTATTCGTAACTGTGGTGTGCACAATTTCTGTGCCTCACAGTCGGTTGCTCATTCGCTCGCTCACTTGGTCGGTTTGCTTCTGCTTAGATACGTTACTCCTTACTACCCCCCTTCGTCCCTTTGTACGTCCGTCCGTTGACACACAGTAGGTATGTGTGTAGCGTAGTGTAGATTGCGGCGCACAGTAATAAACCAGGCAACGAACGAGTCGACTTCAGTTAAGTTGAGTTGTGATTGTTATACCGTGGGAAACTATTCCGTAGTCGATTTCTCACGACGGCTGGCTGGCTGCCTGCCTGCCTGTTTGGTTGCTTGAATGACTGACTGCCTTAATGCCTGCCAGCATGACTGCATGATTGGGGTCTTTTAAGTGCTCGACGACGACGACCGCGCGACTCAGCTCCGATTTGGCTTGGCTTGGGTTGGTGGCTCGTCAACGCACATGCCTTCCATCCATAACAAGATGTTTGTGTTTCAGTTTTTATTATGATTTTTTTTCTTCTTCTTTACTTTGCTTAATACTTTACCCGTACGTCTTGAGATTGCTTGGTCTGCTTTTTTTGTTGTTGTTTTGATGTGTTTCCCGTACGTTCCGCAATCCGCACGATGCCTTCTTACTTGCCGCTGCCGCTGCCGCAGTAGCTTATGGCTTTGGCTTGGTGATTATTGTAGAATCGTCATCGCATTTTTTAACGCTTTATGGATCATTGGATCGTGCTTGTCGGGCGGCTTGATCATCGTCATAGGAATCGTTGTTTGATGGTTGGTTTTGTTGGTCTGTCCATCGTTCGTTCGTTCGTTTGCATTATTATTCTTGATTGCCGTTTGTTGGTAGACCTTAGTCGATTTTATGCAGCGGCCTTTGGGATGTGAGTGTGCGCGCGGGTATTAACGTTAAGCGCTAAGGCAAAAATATGGTTTGGTTTGGTACCGCGTTTAGCACACGCTCATTGTAAGCAGATAAGACATAAGATCGCACAAATAGACGGACAAACTTACAGACACGGTCTCAGACCAACGCGACGCGAACATCAGTTGATGATGATGCTGTTGCTTACTGCCGCGTCTTGTGATAAATGATGGGGTTTGGAATGCGCCAAATGCGCTACTACAAATACGCGAACTACGAAAGACCGCAAATTGAAGGAACAGGCGAACGTTCGACCGAGCGACTTACGTGTTGGGTGACAGAAGCTGGGAGAGCTGGAAGCTTGGGGCCACAGTCTTTAGTAGTTTGTTGGCTGTTGTTGGTGGCTGGAGGTTAGTGGCGGCTTACAGTGTTCCCCTAGCGCTGCACTGACGGTTACGGTTGCTTCTGATTACCGAATCAATTGGCAACGTGTGTAGGTTGTTTTTTATGTTTTTTGTTACATGATGTCAAAGCTCTGTGTGTGACTTTGTTGGCTTTAAATTAAGTCTTGACTGCACCGAGCACCAACTGGTTTCTTGTTTAATTTCTTTTGACTCGTGCGAATGCAATTTGTTTAAAATTAGAAATTCGCTTAATTAAGATCGCGCAATGGAGAAGTTATGTTTTAGCGTTTTACGTTAAAGTTCTAATGGTTATCCGTAGGATGAAAAATCTCTAACCCTGCATGCACCTTAGATGGAGGCTATAAATATTGTAGATATTAACAATAGTTTGGTTTGGAAAACTTGGTCTACCATTTATTTCAAAAGTAAGATATCTGGTATATTTGAAATTCTAAATAACACGGATATCAGCTTCAGTTAGATATATCTATCAAGTTCTCTTAAGAACCATACTTGCATAGCGTTGAGACATCATTCCTATAACGCCGAGTGGCTAAAGGATTGACTCTTCGTCCTACTTTATGTCACAGCTTCTACAGATTTTGCTGATTTTTTTACGGAATAATGTTTCAATAGCGCCGTGTCGGATAAATCGTTGATGTGTCAAATTTCTTTGGGGGCAAGAACTTACAGATTTACTCAGACAGTTACGCTCCGCACTTCATTAGCAAATCAATTTCTCGATATTTAGATATTGAGCAGGCTTATTCCGATCTGTGGCTTATTTTCGCTTGGTTGCCTATAAGAACTACTTCAGTGACATTGAAAAATGCTGAAGATGGAAGAAATCACGCTAGTCACGATCTAGGATATCGACAATACAACCTTGTGCTGAACTGCCAACTATCCGCCGTTACCTATGATGAACCATAGCTGCCAAAACTACTACTAAGTATATTGGTGCGGGATGCTTAACAACTATTTGTCTCATATGGACAGCATTATCGTCGACCTTTGCCCAAAATCATAACTAAGCTCTCACGATATGCTATACCCTTACGCATTTCGTCGTCAACCTATGAAACATACACCAGCTGAACTTTGGAAGCGACCCATTGACACAGCCCACTTTCTAAGCATCAAACGGAATAAAACTAACACTGGCTATTCAAGCTTTTAAGCTGAATAAAGCACCAGTTTATAACAACATCCCAGGCGGCGCATTAAGAGTTGACCCAACTTAAAAAGAGCAACTATTTCTCCCTATTTTCCAAGCCACTGGAAAAAAGTAAAGATTCCCTAACCAATGACTGAGAACCTAATTTATTAAAATGAAAAGCACAAAATCTCTTATTTCCGATCTTAAGCTGGATAACTTGAACTAAGTAGATGCTGGAAAGATCTTGTGCGAAATAGTTCAGCAATACATGTTTAAAACTCAGCTATTTTCATACAATCTCCTTTCTGTACAAGAAATTCAAGCACACTTAAAAGGAATGTATTAAGTATTCATGCCAGCAGAAGTTTGAGAAATGTGTTTTTATGAAAAAGAAATTAATTTCAAATAAGACTTGTGAACTTTTGTGAAAGATAAATAAATCAGTTTTTTTTTTTAACGTCAAAAAGTGTTCGTTGCTTAGAAATTAAGGAAAAGCGGAAGTAAATATGTATTTAGGATGAATAGAAAATTGGCTTCTACGACAGATATATAATCATGCTTGCACCGGGAATCCAACCAGAGCTTCTACGTTTCAAGCGATTACACAAGCGCTTAATCCATAAGACCGCCTGAAGAGCAACAAATAAAAATGTTTTTCTCCACTTACCAGTAATGTAATTATGAAGAGTTTTGTTCAATTTGTAGGATTTCATTCAATTTGAAGGGTTGATAAGGTACGTTTGAAATATTGATTCACAAAAGGTTTTTTCAGCATAACTTCAAATCCACTAGAAAGACAAGGGTAAGGTAGATGACTTTTAAAAATAAAATATTAAACGCTTAATTATTGTTTTCTGCATTATCTAAATATTCTTCGAAATACTATCATGACACATAAAGTTTTATGGAAGCCTAATTTCCGAAAATTAATGGAAACTGGAGAATTGCATTTCAGGGATAAACTAATTGAGTTCAAGATCATTTTTTATTAAAAAATTAAACAGCAAAGTTCATCATCTTTGAAAGTCGAACAAAGAAAGTAAGCAAATTGCCATTTATTTGGATTTAAGCAAAAGCGAACAACATCCAATAGAACTTTGCTCCAGAGCAGCACCATATTAGATTTAAGAAATTTTCATTGAAAAAACCAAATCTATCGTAACGACCATTTGTCTTTAAACAGATCTTGATTTGTTGCGAACGCACGCGCGCGTTTTTCCCCAAACCCCACCATAACCTACTCTACTCTGCTCTACTATAGCATATGTCTTGGCTCAACAAACGATCGACGACAATCACATACATTTATGCGGCTGCGTGCTGTTGAATTAATTTATTATTACAGCAGTGCGCCTCGCCTCACTTTGGTCGTTACGGGCCGGGTTGGCTGACGACGACGACAACGACGACGGACTTGGCTTGCCTCACTCATTTAATACAACAACGTACCAAGTACTTGCTTGCTGCTCATATTGTTGTTGTTGTTGTTGGCTTTCCAAGTATGCGCGGCGATCGTGCGCTTTCAACTTGAAACTACTATATGTACGTACCTACTTGTGTATTACGGAGTCAGACCGTGGGAAACAAACTCGTGCCAATCGTTCGTTCGGTCGTCGCTACATGAGGATGAAGAACAAGTTAGAGAGGTCGTTAGCGGTCGGGCAGTCAGTCGATCTGTTAGTCGTTCAGTCACTGAATTGTTTTAGTTGCACGATCAGTCGTTCAATCTGTCGATCGTTCGGGTAGTTTAGCTTTTATGCTTAGCGCATTGGCAGGAAACATAAAGCAAAACAACAAAATAAAAACAAACAAGCAACCGTCTTGGGTTATTCGAACCCATGGATTATTGTGTGTCGTTGTGGTTGGTTGGAGTGTTAACTTTTCATTTATTTTTACTCTCTTTTTTGTTGTATTGTGGTACCATTTCAATATGTTTGGCACGTTGCCGATGCCGATGCTGCTGCTGCAGCAATGCTTTTAGGAATATGTCTTGATCTATGGCCAGATAGAAGGCGTGAGGTTGTAGCTTCAGGTCTGCCAAAACAAAATGAGTTAGCGGATGTCGATGCATCGTTAAGATTTGATTTTTTTTTTTTTTGTGTAGAAAATCATTGCATTTTGCTTAAGAAAGCGAAGGACTAAGAAAGCAGTGAGGTTATGTTTTCGAAATGTGCGCTTAAGCTTGAATTATTATAAACGCTAAGAGTTGACCTTAAGATTCTTGAAAAGAAAATTGTAATGTTATTGGATGGTAGACGCAAAAGAAACGAATAGTTTGTATAGAATTTTTTGAAATAAATATCTAAAAGAGTGTTATAAGAAAATTCAATACAAAAATTTAGGAGACAGAGAGCTGAACATGAAAATGGTGCCACTTTCAGAAATTTCATCAGAAGTTGTGGAGACGAAGAAAATTATGAGACGGTTAAACATTTACTCTGCAAATGCCCGTGTCTAATGAGGAAACGAACCAAATATTTTGATACTGCGTTCTTAATTGGTCTTGGGGAACTAGCCGAGTTGGAGCTTACCAGCATCCTCAACTTCACCAAGAAGAAAGATTAAGGAGAAAGAAAAAGACTATGTATGATACTTGCTATATGCAAGCGATCCTTTTAACCTAACATAACTATATTTTATAAATTAATCTTAATAAAAGGACTCGCAAGCTATCGAAAATGTTAATCAAAATAATTTCTTGGCTTTTAAGTTCAAAACAAGGAATACAAGTGAAACACAATTAAGTAACGCCCCTAGGCCCCAAAAGATTATTTTCATAAAGATTATAGTAACTTTCCATAACATAAACAGGCAATTTGGAACTACACGCATGTGAACAACAAGCAGCTTATAAACGAATCTTCTATATTGGCATGTTGTAACTCAAAAATAAATCTATATACAATCAGCACTTAATCTGACTTACAAATATATAAATATAATAATATACCAATAATATACCAATAAGAAGACAAGAACAAAAATAACATACCCTATTTATGAATACATGAAGTTGCTATACGGCTTAATGACGACTCATCAAGGAAGTGATGTTCATTAATGCAAAAAACAGAACCTTTCAATTTTGCAATGCAGTAAATGCAGAACGAACACTACAAGGACACAGTACGAACGTTAAGTGACCGCACACATTTGGTGCGTCTGTTCGAGTCAAATGAAGCACATTAATAATAATCTAGGTGAAAATTATGAATATCTGAACCAGTTTGTGACTTTTAACTCATCATTACAGCCATTAAGGATATAGTCAGTTGGATGGGTTGGAGTTTTACTTTTAAGCATGAGATAAGCAGCGAACGGAAGTCACGTCGATTTAAATGCATATAATTAAATATGATTAAGTTAAGTCTAAAAGTATATACTTTAGTAGCCTTTGGCCTCAACGGCGTCTAAATAACATGCTGTAGTTTAAGCATTTTTGTGGCAGGCAGTTGTGATTGTATTCGAAGCAATTGGAGAGTTAATCAAGAACAATTTCGTAAGTTCTACGACAAAACTTAATTCACATACGTTGCTTCGGTCATTTTTTATAATCATTATTTTTTGCGATTTCTATTTAAAATTTTTATAGCCTAATTTGGACATTTCCCACATAAATCAAATGTCGCAGATAAAAACTAAAAACAATAAATTATTACTATTTTCATTATTTAGATTAGAGACAAAGTTGCAGAAAATTCCCATTTAATTGGAAAAATTCTCATTTTGTTAAATTTTTTACTCAAAATATTTGCACACAAAATTACATCCGCAAAAAAAAAAAAAACCTCAAAATAGACACACGCAAACTAACCATGAATTTTTGGTCATAAACAACCTAAAATGACCATAAAGCCGTAGTTTGCCGGCGCTTTTCAAATATTTTTTTTTTCGCTGTTTCATAAGAAAAAATAACAAAAATAAAATACGACACAGATCGTATAAGAGAAAATCAACAAGACACATAAAAGAGACACGTGCTACGTTAATTCAACAACATTGCAAACAAACGAACAAAATACGAAAATGGCAAACAAAACAAAAAGAAAAAGCCACAATTTAAAAGTAAAATACTCGAACAACAATGTATGGTGTAGAATGCCATCCGAGTTTAGCTGAACCGTAGCTAAAGGTAATATCACATTTAAGCCTGTGGTGTAGTTCTTTCAAGCACAGAAGACTTACACTGTCTGAAGAAGAAATTCAGTATGAGAAAGAGAAGCTATGAATAATTTTGATGATTCGAATCGTGGCTTTTGGCTTCCTTCTAGAACATTACGATAAATCTTCAATAAGCCACTGAGGAACTGTAGTACTAACGCCCCATAATATGGATTAGTCACAAAAAAAACGGTACTTAAATGTCAAGCACATACAAAGTGAACTTTAATCTTTAATTTGAAAAAACCTTTAGTGGTCGAATATCACTTCGAGGAACCTTATTTTTTTTGTACTGGTCATAGATCTCTCTATAACTAACAACATTGCTGAAGACTTTAAGCAAATGTCTCTTATGGTTTTGGTATTGTGGATTGGATACTTTTTCTTCAATTATCCCAAATTTTCTCCAATTTCATGCCAGACTATGAACATGAGCTATAGCTCAAAGCATGGCTTACGTGTGCAAGAAATATTTTTTTTTATACAACATTGGAAAGGTGTTGAATTGATATAGTAAAATAAAAATACAATTACTGTTCAATTCAAATTGCAATTATTGTTTCGAATTTTCTTTGCCATTTAATAATTCTGTTTATTTTTATTTAAAGCTTCAAGCTTAATAGCTAAGAAGACTAATAGCAGTAGTAGCTGTGCTCCATTATTATTATCCATTCAGTTCTATCAGCTCAGATATTCTCTATATATCGATACAAAATATCATATATTAATACTGAAAATTCTTTCTTTAGTCACCGGATTCAGTAGCGATACCACCATCCAACAGGAAACAAATCCAGCAGCGGGGAAAATTCAAAATTGTTGTTTGTCGATCCTACTCCCTTCAATTTTTGTGTACTGAGCCTTAACTTATACTCTCAAGAAAACTTTTTTGTTACATATCTATACCATTTACATAAAATTGCTTACATGAAAATGGTTTGTAACGCTTTGGCGAAAAATATATGGAACCGAATTTAATAAATTCTTTCTTAAAACAACATATTTGTGCTAAACAAGGTTATTGCATACTTATCTTTTAATTTTTTTAAGGTTAAATGTCCTTTTTTTAGGACTAAGCTTATGCAAAATCTCACACCTGCTTCTTAAATTCTGTGTTGAAATTGTTGTTTCTTTTTCTTCTTATTTGTAACGTTTGAATTTGGCTTCAGATTTCAAAATGATTTCTTTTAATGTTTTTTTTTTTCTGTTATTTATGAAAAAAAAAAAAATATAAAATGTGATGCTAAAAAAAGTAACGGGGTACCACTAGTAACATACTATTTCTTCATAAGTTATATAAAATGCGACGCCTTCCCATACAATATGTACGATATTTTTAAAATGTGCGAATTTGTACAAAAGGTTCTCCATCCAAACAAAAGTTAACTAAAAACTCTGCACTTATTTTATTAAACAACGAAAAATCACACGAAAAAGTAGTGTCACGTTAGCTT
The DNA here is from genome assembly GCA_949775025.1 of Tricholauxania praeusta. Lineage (NCBI taxonomy): Eukaryota > Metazoa > Arthropoda > Insecta > Diptera > Lauxaniidae > Tricholauxania > Tricholauxania praeusta. The sequence continues at coordinate 160,815,498 of OX459029.1, forward strand.
TAACCATATTACATATATCTGCGAGTGGTGTTTTAGTCATGTAAGGCAAATTATGATAGTTTTTGAATTGCAAAAATAAATAAATAAAAATTAAACAATTTAACGCGTGTGCCAGACCTTAAGTGATCGATCTGCACTGCAATGATATATTGAATTTTTGAACAGGTTGTCTCACGTGAAAGTCTCACATTACTGAACAGCATCTCATCATTTATTAGTTAAACATTTGGTTAATTATAGTTAAAAAAAAATGTCAACTATCTACTCTGTCTGGTTCGTATATCTTATGACAGGGCGTTCACAAAACTCAGCCACCATGCACGGTGATTAACGTTCTAATAAAGCAGTGGACTTTTTCGTGTGATAAGGATCACTTGATAAGAATACCATGACAAAATGACTTTTTTCCTTAACATTAAAATACACTGGTACGTGTAGCATATGCATACATACATACATATGTATGTCATAACTAAAAATAAATTTACAACCGCCATACGCCAATTATTGCCACTGTGCAGCTGTTTTCTGCAAATTAGATTATAATATTCTGCCTAATGTTAATGATGATTATGAATGAAAACAAATGGTTTTATGAATGAAAACTTTGCCTCAGACTCAACGTGTTTTATAGTTAAGTTAATCTTTTTAATTAATTTTTTAATTGCAAGTCGTTAACCTTCTTTTAACTGGTAGTTAGTTAGCATCTTGAAATTGGTATATTATTAATTTTATTATTATTTTTTTTTTTTCATTAAATTTATTGAAAGTAAGCATAGATCGAGAAACAAAATGATCATCTTGCTACTAAGATTTTTATATTTTTTGTCATAAAAAATATAATCTTGTTAGAACATTACGAAAATTTTTCGTAACCTTGAGGCACATTTTCTAGGTGAGACAGGTGGAATGTGGAAACAAGCTACTCGAAAAAAAAAAAAAACTTTTCAAAAAAGGAGTTTATTGCCATGTAATGCTATTTTGTTTTTTATATATTTTCATCTACAATAAAGTTTATCATAAAAAACATCATATTCTTGAGTTTTTCGGGAACGCTCAAAAACGAGAATATTTTATGCAAATTAAAATTTTTTTTTATCAAAATTTATACCAGACAGTATCCATTTAGTGTTAGCTTAAAACTCGAACTCCCGCATGCGCTGGTTGCGATTTGAAACGCTAAAGTTAATGTTACCTTATATTGTCCTATGCATGTCGATTGATTTAGCTTTCTGAAAAATTAAGTGTCATTCTATTTGTATTACTGAGGACTTAACTTCAAAGATAATAAAACTTATTAAAAATTGAGCAATTACTTTTAGCTTTTCCTTATTAAAGTCAAAAGATTTGACCATAACTAACGCTGTAGGCCAAAATTATTTTATCTCCAATATCTATAATATTAACTATTGGATTTTAACATGCGAGGTTGCTCATTCGATACATCGGAACTTTAGCTGAATTTTCGATACTTTTCGACTTATGTCAACTTTGATACTTTTCGACTTTTTCGATGTTTTACAATTCGACTACTATCGAATTTTTCAATGACTTTCGAAAATTTTGGTGTTAATCGATACTCTCTGATTTTTGCCACTAATTTCAATTTTTTCGATTATCTTCGATATTTCGTTAATATCCGATTATTATTTACTTTTTTGATAGTTTTAATTTTTTTTTTATTTCGATCCTTGGAATTTTTTGGGTATAAACAAACTTTTGATAGGATAAGACGATAATATAAGTTATTCGCCCTAATGTATCTACGTACGACAATTTTTAAATAAAAAAGAGTCACACACAGAGCTGGGAAAATTCTTAATGCATTCGAATTAATTTTAACATTCAATCACGTTGTGAACACATCGTCATTTTCTCAGCTAATCCTTCATCAAGTTGGTCTACAAAAAATGCATTTGCGCCTAATTTATTTAACACCAAAAACAATTAAGTCACATGGGACTTGAGAATATCACACATGTGTCTCTTCGTCATGTTCGTGTCACATTATCTTTGGGGAGGCTAAATAAACATTTGAAATCAAGAAGAAAAAACCCCCCTAACAAGAAGAACAAAATTAAGAACATGCACTTGTCCTCCTCAACTATTACACAAATAAATTAGACAACTCTAAACAAAAAGATACTACAACCAACCAACCAGCAAGAGTTCATAACTTAACACCTAATGACCCAACAAGATACGCTAAAGACTAGAAGTGCTCCTCACATATCAACTAATTGCGTTCGACACAAGCAGCTCACACGACAGGCTTTCAAGAGAAGCAGCAGCAGATCCACAAAGGCACACTCAACCCAGCCAGCTACACGCAATTTGCCACCGAACTACGCTGTTATCGTTGTATCCCTTAGGTTGTGCTCATTTAAGCCATTAACTTAAAAAGACAACAACATGATCATTTTAAAATCTGACAAACGACGTTCATTCATTAATAAAACTGGAAACACTTAAGTGCGCGCTGGCAAGAGCAAAGGGAAAACAAAACCTGAACTGAACTGTGAGCATAAGATACAGTTGTGAACCATTAACCGTAGTATTCGTAATTATGACTACAACAAACCATGGGAATTTCATATGAATCCAACCCTCGGCACAAAATTATGCCAACAAATTACAAGGACTTCAAATATCAGCATATCGTTAAGTCTCGACGAAACAGCCATGAGCAACAGCAGCATCAGCAGCTCAATTATGGCAGGATAATTTTGTGTGTAAATTTTACAATACTCCAGCACAACGTGTCCTTTATACAAAGGATAACGCAAGAAAAGACAAACGAAAAAAAAACACCTTAATGCGTGGGAATGCCAGCAAAATTCGATTTCCCACGGAACTGCATGCTATAGGAGTACTATATCCTGAAAAAAAAAAAACATCGATCGTATAAATTTTCAAAATAACTATAGGGGAGAAAAAACCCTTGGAAACACAACAACAAATAATCTTATTCATACTCCAACTGGGTTTTTTTTCGTTCGTTTTCTTCAAAAACTTAAAAAATTAAATAAAAAAAACAACGTCCAAAAATCTTATCTTCCTACTTTCTGTAGTTTGCTATACTTGGTATATCGTATAATATGCGTAACTTTAGTGCTCGATTCCATGAGAAAATTTCTTGTTGAACACCTGCCATTTTTTTCTTATGAACTTTTTATGATTTCTTCGTCTTACACCAACCAAGGCAGCAAGTAAACAACCAACCGACTGATCGACTTACCAACTTGAATGCATTTCTTTCTTTCCCCTATTCAATTGTATCGAAATTTTCGGAACCAACAAAATTTTTTTTTTGAAAATGAAAAAATGTTCCCACACTCTCTGTGGTGAAACAACAAGTCGAGTTGTTTTATGTCGTTGAGCCGTTGCATTCCCTTATCGTTTCGAGTGCTGTGCAAAGTAGTCGAATTGAACTTTGCTGAGCTGTTAAGGTGGTAAAAGAGTATCAAATGCACACACCCTCATCGACGACCCTTGTTTGGTTTTGGCATTCCGGCACACTGCGCTCCGCAGTATCAGATAGGTTGATTCCCTGTGAGATTCCCTGTGAGAAAAACGACTCTTTAGAATATATGATTCCTATGTATGTAATATTCCAGTACAATTGACTATATATTTTTGTTTAGACATTGAGTTGTTCTTCCTTTCTGAATCAAAACTAAGAGTTTGTCATTTCATCCTAGATTTTTACTAAATGTCTTCGAATGTAATTGGTATGATTTAGGAAGGAAGATCTTGTATCAAAATCGAGGATATAACGACATTAGAGGTCTCTACTATAGTATATTACCTCAGATAAACTTACGTTGTCGGCAAATTTCAAAATCCTCTTGAGCTTTTTAAGTGGCTGACCAGTATATATAGGATTAATAAAATCCAGAAAAATCAGGATCAAATGGTAATCAAAAATATGGAAAAATAAGAGTTTTTATAAAAAGAAATTTGGTCAAAAATCTAGAAAATCGACATTTCTTGAGAACAGAGGCACAGACTTCAACATTCATAGGTGTTATGTTTTCGACAGTGATCGAAGTGGCAGGACGACTCTCACGAGGCTTCCACGTCCAATTTTTTGGTATATCTTTCGGATTGCGCTAAGGTAAACTTTTGGACTGTGCTAAGATAAATATCCTCGATTTAGATATTGAAAAATCACAACCTTTTTAAGGCTCATCAGTTTTGAAAACTTTGGGTAAGAAAACAGGTTATATGTTCGAGAACTTTTACCTCAATTGGGATAAAAAGTAAGAATTTGCTCGATTTAGCCCTTGGTCAGCCGGTAACCCCACCATTCGGTTTGTCAACAGTGTTTGCATATAAAAAAATCAAACTTCTCGAACGTCATCTCAGAAAGTTTCGTGCACTATCATACTGAAGCTTCTTTTCTCACAGGGCTACAACGCTGAAGACTCGTTGTTGTTGTTGTTCCACTTCTTATCAGAATTTGTCGTCAGTGCTGTTATTGCACGATCCCTTTAGGATTGCACTCTCAATTGCCCTTTCCGTCTCTTTTTTTTTGTCGTATTTTGTTCGTACATAACCGTACGTGTTTCGACACGTTCATGCCACAAGGGACGGCCAGACACACTTGTGCGTGTTTAATTCCTCTCTTACTCATATTACTGCTCTTTTCACATTTCCATTCCATGCGTATTGTTGTTGTATGTAGAAAGGAAATACAACAAACGGATGGACGAACGAAACGAGCATGTATAAAAGGCACCGCTTCTTATGTTGGAAATCATTCTGAATTCTTTTACGATTCAAGCAACATCAAGCTACTGAGTGTCTTTGAACTTTAAAAATTTTCTTGAAACCTTCTAAAGACTTTCTTCAAATTATGTGTCAACAACAAGTACAAGGCAAAAACAACAACAGCAACAATAATAAAATGAAAAACACTTCAGCAACATATAGCATCAAACGTGTCTTGAAGACACTCTTCAAGAAACATCATCATCAGCAAAAACAACAGCAGCAGCCAGAGCACTACAAATTCTCCAATTCATTAGAATCTTTGGATAATTTGCGTAATTCACAAGTTGAAGAACAATTGTACTGTGAAATCGAAGATAATTCGGCAAATGAGAAATTAGCTGAAATGGTGGCCGAAGCGCAGGAAGACATCTACGTGCCAGTACGTTTTGCACGCACCACCGCTGGTACTTTCTTCTGGACAACCAATTTGCAACCTGTTACCAGCACAATTGTTCCGGCCGCTGATGAAGATTTGCTACAGCCAGCATACTGCTATAGCAATTGGCAGTATCCGGTTATGCAGTTTCAGGATCGTTGGGCTCAAGCATAGACAGCAGACATAGAACAGCAGCTTAGAGCCAACGAAAGAGGCGCAAAACAGAAAGCTTTAATTTCTTTAAAATTTGTGATAATTGGTCAGCATCAGTAGCAGTTAGCAGCGGAGGTACTAAACAAGGCTGAAAAGTAAAATAACGATCTTCCAGTAGTTAATTAGATAATAAATATTAATAGATTAGACTTAAGTTTATGTGATAAAGAAGGCTTTAAATATTTTTTTTTTAAATTAAGATAAAGAAAATACATAACTATCAATTTATAACAAAAAAAACCAAAATTATCTTTTCATTTCGAAAATAAACAATTTATAGGTTTACAGGTTCAATCGTATTTTGTAAGAGTTTCGAAAATGCAACTGCAGTAATTCGGTGATAAGCAAAGGTGCATCAACACAAATAGTGTCAACGTTAGCTGGACGAAATGTTTTCGTAGCTTCCCTTAAGACTGGGATGCTCAGTAGCTTGGAAAATTTGCAATGATTTCAAAACTAAGATTTGAATTTGATTCTTACCCTTAGGAACGTTTGCGAGATGCATATTAACCATTTAATCTCTTCCTCTATGTGTTTTTTTAATCTTTTTAGAAATATTCCATTTACTTCCCTTTAAAAGGTATGTGCAAGAGGCTTAAATGTTCCACAAAAATATTCACAAAAAATATCACTAGAGGTTGCCAAGCAAAGAAGCGCATTAGTTGTATTAAGATTAAGTTTTGAAAGCCTGAGGTCGTAGCCGTCAGTGTGAGACTCTTACACAATAAACCCATCTCAATTTGCTTTGGTACATAAATCCTTTCAGGTATCAGTCAATACTCTGCGGTAGAATTTCATAAGCGTTACCGCTCATGTGGCAAAAAATGTTATTGCAGATGCTACTGAAGGTACTGCTACGAGTAAAATTAACTGCAGAATATTTTTCTGAAACGTTTTAACCGATTTACTATACGATTTGCGTTTCCTTCTTCGTTTCGATTCGCCAAAAATGGGTTGCAACGAAGCGCCTGCAAGAAAAGTATGATATGAAAGAATTTTGGCACTGCATTGTTTCCATTTTCGCTTCGGTTCTCAACAAATCTGTGCTAAAGGTAAACTATATCACACTTATCGGCGCAAGGGTCACTGATGATTTCATTTAGCAATGAATGAAAGTGTTTGTTTTTGTTTTATGTAATTTTTTGGTCTTATCACACACTGTACTGAACAGTTAGCTCATTAAAATAATTATATTTTATTTTCTGCTCCGATATACCACAAAGTGATTTTTTATATAAAGTCAAGTGATTTTGAACACTGTAAGAGTCCCTTCAGTCTCTTATCAACTTTTTCCGGTTTTCCAATCCTTAGAGTTTTTTTTTTTTTAGACTTATAAGCTTTATTTTGGACTTTTCAACTTATTTCGTTTAGGTAGTAAGTTCAAACTTTCTAATTTTTTCGATTTGTTCAACCTTTTTGACTCTTTTCGACTCTGTCAAAATTTTTTTTTTTTTATTTTTTTGACATAATCAATTTTGTTCGCCTTGTTCAACCTTATTCAACTTTGTTTTCTTTTTTTTTTTTTATTTTTTAAGCATTTTTCGACTTTCTCGAACTTTTTCGACTTCTTTCAAATACTTTCGAGTTTTTCAATCTTTTTATTTTACTCAACTTTTTGAACTTTTCTAACTTATTAAACCTATTTCAATTTATGTCAACATATTCAACTTTTCTCAATTTTGTTCAACCTATTTCAACTTTTTTCGGTTAATTCAATCTCTCCTGCAACTTTATTGGACTTTTTCAAATGTTTTCGACTTCAATTCTTATTTTTCAATTTTATTCAACCTCTATCAACTTTTTCCATTTTCTCACCTTTTTCGACTTTTTCAACATCTAACATTTTTCAACAATTTTTCGACATTTTTCGACTAACATCATCATTAAGTTCACACTTCACACCTACTTTTTTCCTTATCATTTTACTACTTATCTTATAGCTGTAAAGATTTTCCCTTGGAAAGACTTTTAGACTCTCAGTTCACAGTAATGAATATAATTGATTTTTTAAGCAGACACATTGTTAATTTTCTTGGTATACCATAATCATATCCTATGGAATAATACAATTGACATATTTCGTATGCGCTGCGCAAACTCGAAGGCCGCAACATTAATTGAGAAGGTATGTACACATGTATTAAAGAGTTATGGACATTCTCTCAAGCGCACAAACGTTGGGCGGATGAACGTGCCATGGGAATGGTCGGCGCAGATACTTATCGTTAATGCGCGGTCATAGAACTTTTTATCGTCTTTAGGCCAAAGTGTGTGGTTGTTTTATTCTTTACATACGAAATTTTAAATTTTGCGTTTGAATATTAAAGTTACAGTGCTGCAATATCGAAGCAACATCTACTACGCATTGGTGCATTTTATTAGAATTTTAAAAATTTTCGTTAATGAGATTTGTAATTTTAATTACCATTTTCAACTTTTTTCCTATACACCAAATATTTCGATTACGCATGCGTTCCTTTATTCTTCGATGATTCAATTGACAGTTTGCCTTGTGCTACGTCTTGGAATGTCAATCCGGTGGCTTGAAGTGTTGAACGCCATTGACAATCGTTGCATTCGATGTTGCATTTTAATTTTCAGAATTTTCTTTTTTTCATAATCACCAACCATAAACAACGCAAGTTTTCGTATGGTAAATTGGTATCTTTGTTATTGTTGTTGTTGTTGCATGTGCCACATAAGACCACTTCTTGAATTCATCACAACAAGTTGAAGTTGTTGTTATTTTTTTTGTGCCACATGCGGTGAGTGTTGATTATAAATTTGAATTTGAGCTGCATATTAAATGGCTCATGCTAATGTCGAATTATGGTTAAGGCCCATCAATGCAAGGGTACAGTGGTGCCATACTGTGTTAGTTGAGCGTTCTATTTTTAGACAAAAAAAAAATTAAATTGGTGTCTTTGCTAATTCCGGAGAAGCCATTTTTATTAGACTCATTCTTTTGAATTCTCTTCCGTGTTCTCCTCGAGAAAAGTTCTACGTTTTTACTTTCCATTTTGTCGTCTTAATCCATAGCGGCACCATGGACGACTCCAAGAAAATGTTGGAATCATAATCATTGAATTTCATAAAATAGAGTCATCTCAACACTCGTTCACAGCTATGAAGCCTGAAATTGAAAATTCACTTTTTTACATATTTTTTTCAACGTGAAAGACCCTAATGTGCCGGATTGTTACAAAATTGAAGTGGTGCCGCTAAGGGTTAAAAGTTTACGCTTTCATTTTCATATATATGATAGTGTAATAATAAGCTAAATCAGAGATAAGTTCAAGTTTCTCTAATCATCTCCCTAAGTTTGTAACAAAAACGTTGAGTATTAGCACTTTACGAAAGTCTTAAGGATGTGTCTATAAAGCCATTATTTCACTATATTTTCTGCAAAACTTTCGAAAATTTTTGTTCGCAGGTATAATCCGATATAAACGTTTATTTTTAAATGTTATTATACAAAATTTTTATTTTTAAAGCTCTTATTTTTCATTTCATTTCACATGCTGGCAACACTGAAAGTAAGGCTTTTCTCTAGCTAACTGAAAGGGATATGACTGCATTGCGTCATGTGCAATGTCAGTCCGCTAATGTTTGTTGCCTTCTTGGAATGCTCTGTAATTGAGGTCAGCTAAGGTTCTTCAAGCAAAAAATAAATAAAAAGTTCAATGCATTTTTATGTGGGATGATGTGTTGGATGAAATATTAATTTGAGTGCATATGGTCATTTGTAGTCACAACAAATTGTTGGATCTTTATAAATATTTTTTATATATAAAAATATTCGTAAACTTTCGGGGATAAAAGTTTTTAAATATATGGGATAATATAGAATGGCTACATATATGGAATGAGTACATATTTAGTCTGTCCTTAAAGAACAGCAACTTCGGACATCTTTACAACTTTTTAATCGAAACTTTTCAATGATTTTATCTTGGCATGTTGAGGCAAATTTTCCAAGACGAACTGACTGATAATTTCCGTGTGATGATACACAAAAGTTTCAAAAGTTATTCATTATTGATCCATTTATTATGCAATATTACCAGGTGTAGTTCGAAGTTTGTGGCATTTCCAAAAGTGGAAGCTATTGGGAACAGATTTTTATCAAAGCAATATGTCGTAAGGATATCATACAAAATATACTGAATTTCGCCTTGGTATTGTCAGAATTTTCAGCAGTGGGAAGTGCTTCCAAACGTAAACTCCATTTTTATCAGTTTTAATTGGAACAATCTATGCCTATACAGATTGGCTACCATTGTCACCATGTGTTAGCTTCAGTACCCAGCAGGCAAAAGCAATCGTAGGGAACATTATTAGAAGACTTTCATTGTAAAGTTTTTATGAAAAAAAAAAATGATTTTTTTAAATTTTTTTTTTCCAAAAAATGTAGGCGGTAGCATTTTAAGAAATAAGTGCTTTGCTCAAAAAATACCTATCAACAGTTTTTACTGCAGCTCCGACAACGTGTTGATTCGTATTTAATTATACTTATTAAATATGCAGTCCAAGAAGCAAATAACCAAAAATAATACAACAACAAAATTAAGCAGCATGTGGCAAATGGACATTTCCAAAATAAAGGAGTGTCGATCATTTAACTTATGTGTACATATGGCGGCATGTATGTACATCGTAGTCATTTGCGCAATGTCGCATACCTCAAAAGTGTGGGAAAGTAAGAACGTGCCTTGGTTTCTTTTGAAGCGAATAAACTGTCTTTTTTTTATTGAAATTTTATTTTTTTTTATTCTTTGACATCTTCTTAAAAAAAAATTGAAAAACCGAATTTTAACTTTATTAGGTTTGTCACGTATAAAGGTAACTTGAGTTGAATTCTTTTCAAATGCAAATTAATTCTGACACCTTTTCGAGATGGGAGCTAAGAGATTTTAACTAAAGACAATGTGTGGCATTAATGTTACTGAATGGGATTTATTTTTATTTGTAACACAATTTAGCATGTAATTCTTAAAAAAAAGTAGACTGTTGTAAAACAAAATCATTTACTTTTTATAATGAAAAGTCAGCGAAATATTGAAGCTGCAGATGAAACCACTCATAAAATAAAACTTTGTCCTTGCAAAAAACCGCGTTACACAATGAAAGTGCGAGTAAGTCCTAAATTTTTATTGAAAGGGTATCTCTTCCGTTACTCTACGTGCTGACTAGTCCACATTGAATTTGACAACATTTACTTAAATAGCTCTTGGCGTAGCGTTTTGATGATTATGCTTGTATGGGAGGTGTCACACCTTTTTTTGAAAATCGCTAAATTTTTTTTATGCTATTGATGCCATTTCTTGTATTTGTAAGAGATTTGGTTTCATTACCTTAAACAACTTTCTCAGTATAGCGTTTTGAAGTTTTTGCTTGTATGGGAGGTGCCACGCCCTCATTTCGAAATTCGCTAACTTTTCCTACAGAGCTTGTTCAAGTTATTTTTAGTATTCGTGAAAAATTTGGCTGCACTACATTTTAATGTGTTACTTGTATGGGCGGTAGGCGTGTCCGTAAATCGATTTTGTCGATTTTCAATTCCAAGAGCCAAGGTTCTTGATGTTGTAGTAAGCGAACCAAATTTCATTTAACTATCTGGTGACGCTGATCTAGAATTTATATACCTTTCTATACCGGCTTATCCCCCTTTTATGCGTAACGGAATCGGTATAAAAAATAAGCTGCGAAAATGAAGTAATTCTTTTGAAAAAAAATAAAACTATTTAATAAATGTTTGTTTTAGCTTTATATAAAGACAGGCAGTATTCACATTTTGGCAGACTTTTTTTGTATTTGAGTGATTTTTTTTTTTTCTTAACATACTAAAGTCTGACATTCCTTTCATATCAGATGTTATGTTTCAACGGCTTTTCTATTCACACGGTGAAACAAAAATTTCCAGTCACCTGCTACGAATATCTAGATCGAAGATCGGCAAAAATTATTATCTATACTATTTACATAAAATTGCTTACATAGAAATTGTTTGTAACGCTTTGGCACAAATTATACTGAACCGATTTAAATAATTTCTTTTTTAAAACAACATATATGTGTTAAAGAAGGTTATTGCATACTTATTTTTTTAAAGTTAAGCATCCTTTTTTAGGATTAAGTCACAGAAAAGCTGTCATTTGATTGTTCGTTGCTTATGCGTATGCTGCTTCTTGAATATTTTGCTACTTTTTTGATTTCACTTGTACTGTTTGTATTTGGCTTCGAAGTTGAAAGAACAAACTCTCTTTCAATTTTGTATTTTTTTTTTTTTTTTTTTTGAAGAAAAGTTATAATGAGATGTTGCCACTAATCTGAAATGCAATCTTCGATACTTTTTTTTCTAAAAATGAAAAAAACCAATGGTTTATTTTTAGTATATTACGGGACACTAAACTACCTCTGGTATACTTTACCCATCAATAACTTTCTTCCAAATGTATTGTAGATTATCGTTAACATTATATTGCTTTTTCATAATAAAACAGTGGCATTAATCTCAAAATATTGATATAATTTCTGATACGTACATGCCATAATAAATCATTTCTTCTATACTTAGAGCCAAGTCTAAGGCATTGATTGCATTACTCTAATAAACGGATTGCTTATTTGTTTTTTGGGTTTTTCCTTAGTTTTTATTTAAATAAATACTTTAATAACACTTAACAATAAAGAAATAATAAATTTATACCATATAACATTTTTTTTTTTTTTACTTTTGATTAAAGGCATTTTTTATGCCACATATCAATTTGAACTATCAAACCCTATGTTGAAGTTTGAAAACTTTTCGTAATTTTCATTAACCTTTTTTTTTTACGAAGAATATCTTTTTAATTTCATAAAAATATAAAAATTCCATTGCTTTGCTTAATACTACGTTTGGTTTTTGAAAAGCAGCGCTGTTTCTGTCTAAGATTTCTAACAAGTTTGCTTGCGTAAGGCCTTTAATGGCTTGACTAAAAGTTGAAAAAATTAAAATAAATATTTTTCTTTAGTAGATATGAGTCTCACTATCACTTACATTTGTTTCCCAAACATTGGTTTAATGTCTCCATTTGACATTCACTGGCTAACAAACCGCGGAATATGCCATTAGAAACGCAAACTGGATCATATATCATTGGACAGGGGCGTAAGCACTCGGGTTGCGCCAAATCTGGTTTACCCAATTTTTCATAAAGATTTTCAACAAACTCTGAGGAACACCATTCATCGAAAACTTTAACAAATTCTAAAAGCGAAGAGATTACATTTTAATTAAAATTTATTTACATTTAAAAGTACCGCAAATGCCAAATAGCTAAAATCTCTACTGCGCTATGTGCGGATTTTCAATTTTATATGCAAAACTTACGTGCACTCAGTGATCTCTCCAAACGACAATTACTTTCCTTCAACGTGCATGGATTAACGAATTCCTTGTAGATTTTTCCATTGAAACCACACAGTGGTGCATATAAATCAGGACAAATAGATGGACAATCAACATCACTGGCAGCTGAATTTGCTGTGGCTACTGCTGCAAAGGCAATAACTAGGATGGCTGCTTTTACTTGAAATGTGGCCATATTTATAGTTCAAGTTAAGGTTTCTTTAAATAAATTTTTGGCTCTTTGTTACGTTTTCTTCGACTTCTTTTCGTTACTGTTTGTGTGCCGTATAATTACCGACTATTTTATATAAAAAGTTTTTTTTTTACTTTCCTTATCGAAATTGATTACAGCTTTATCAACTAATTTATTTGATATGTCGAAAATTTTGAAATTATTTCAGAAGTCAATCATATTTATGAGTAATAGTATTTCCCTCTGTTATTGCGCGAATTGCGTAGAACCTTAGTGGAATGTTCTGCAGGATTTTGTTTATTAATTTGCTGCTACATCCCAGTAAGCACTTACAATTTGCGGCACGTTTGCCGTGCAGGTGGCAAAAAACGTGAGGTGCCCAAAATTTTTAAGGTCATGTTTTTCGATTGAATCAAAATTTTCAGATTACTCGTAGATATAGTCCATTCAAATGAAGCAAAAAAAAAAAATCCCAAAGCGCATTTAATACGCCTACAAAGATGTGCTTCCCCGCAATGACATCCTATGTTAAAAAATATAAGCAGTGAGAAGTGCATTGAAAACAGCTTCGTGCTTCCCTTGAAGCACATCCGAAGCGCTTTGTATCACTCTCATTTAATGGAGTATTATAATTATGGTGGCTATTGTCATTTTTTTACTTAACAATTGAATTGATTACTTTTCAATATTGTTTATGTAAGGTAATTACAAAATGTAAGAAATTTTATTTACAATTCTTTTTTATTTTTACTTTCCTTAATCAGTGGAAAATTTTCGGTTTTTTATTTAATGTTGTTACAATTCAAAGATACCATGTCGTCTGCATTAGATAAAAGATGTTCAACATTGAAATTTTGTATGACACAAAATAATTTCGGTGGTTCTTTATTTATTTAATTTAAGTTAAACAACAACAAAACTATAACTAATTAAACATCAAGTTATATGATATTTTGAATTAACAGTGCCGTATATTTTCATACTCAACATATATTTATTGTAAGCAAAATATAAATTGTTTGGGAATCTTCAATGATATTCAAGAATAATATTTAGAAATTAAATTTTTGGGAAGCCTCTCCCAACTGCTTTGGCGGCTGTGTGCAAGAGTTTTTTACGCTGACGTTTTTAGGAATTCAAAAATTTTTTTAATAGGCGGGAATTGGAGATTTTTTGATATTAGTGACATGATCTTAAAATTTTTGCTTAACGAGCATCAAAAAAACCGAGTTTGGCGAGTGACAATCAGTTGATGTGGTTCAGTCGATCGAGATCGAGAGACCTCTTTGGCCGACAAAACTGCACTCCAAAACTCGACTCGACTCATATTACCTTTGTTACTCTGCGGCGCAGACGGATGGGTTGTGTCTTTTGTTCTGTTCGCGTCGGCCACAACTACCGTATTCAAATAAACCACGAACATAGTCAAGCGCGTCACTATCCAACATCTGCGCATTTTGTGCGTTTTGACGAACTCCGTCGAAAAAGGTGTTTTAATCGGAAGCCGCTGGGCGACGACAAAGGGGAAGACCGTGCCTCTGCTTGAAAGACCAGGCCGAGGAAACCGTATCCATGCTTTATGTGGCTGATTGGAGAAGGCACGCGTGAAGCAGAGTCGCAAAGTCGCCTGGAGAAAGCTTTTGAGGTCGGCCGCAAACCGGTAACGGATTGTTATGGTCACTCAAATAAGTAAGCAAGACTCAATTTCGTCACAAATTTCATGACCAGACTCAATTTCATCAATTTAATCAAATCACACAAAAGATTAGAATGACTGGTTTGCTTCGGACAGGACTAAAAGTCTTGGTATAGCTTACTTTTTGGCTTTTCGGCATCTCCATTCAGAAATCGAAGTTGTTCAATTTTGCCATTATTAGACTCTTAACCGTGGATGGGCGCCGGTTTTTCTGCAAGCTCTAACGTGAGAACATTTGAGAGTAACGCGAGAGCATTTGTCTATACGTATACGATGCGTTCTCTGTTTAGTTCACCGCACGGATTGGAGAAGGCAAGACGTATATCGCTTGTTTTTTAATTTTTTATTTTTACGAGACTTACGTGCATGTTGGTGCCCATCATTGCTCCTCTCTCCTTAAAATTAATTTTGCCATTATTAGACTAATAACCTGCAAAGGCTCCTCTGAAATTCTACTAACTCAGTTAAGCCAAGAAAACGTTTCTTTTGAACGTTCGTAGATCACTATGTGTAATGGCCCTGGCGTACTTTACCCGTCTATAGTTTTTTTTTTATAAAGTGATACATTATTATCACTCTAGTGCTTTTCGATAAGCATGTACTGATAAAAATGCAAAAATAAATCAATTTTATTGTATACCTCTACGAACCATAAATAAGGCATTGATTGCTTTAATTAAATAAAAAAAGTAAATATTTTGTTTTTGGGTTTTTTATTACTTTCATTAACAATAAAACTTTTAATATCACTTAATAATAAATAAATTAAGAATTTGATTTCAAATAGAAACTCATTTATACCATGTATTAGAATTCATTGACATTGAAATTTTGTCCTATGAGACTTAAAAATTAATTTATATATTTTTTATTTATTTGCTATGAATAGTAAATTCCAAATTCCACATATAAAAAAATGTCCCTTTATTTTTGTATTGTAAGTACGTTAGTTTTTGTAGAGCAGCGCTGTTTCCATTTCAGATTTTTAACAGGTTTGTTTGCGTAGCACCTTGAATTCATGGACTGAAAAAATTGCATAATTGTTAGTTTTGTCACACATATATCCATAAATCTGATAATAACTTACTTTTATTTCCCAAACATTTGTTGTAATTCTCCATGACGCATTCATTGCTTAGCAACCCACGGAATATGCCATTAGAAACGCAAACTGGATCATATATCATTGGACAAGGGTGATAGCACTCGGGTGAAGCTAGGTCTGGTTTGCCCAATTTTTCGTGTAGATTTTCAACAAACTCTGAGGTACACCATTCATCATAGACCTTAACAAATTCTGTGTGAAATGAAGAAAATACTTTACAATTCAGAAATAATATGTGTTTGATTAAGCACTACAAATGCAAAAAAAATTGCTGTTGTAAGGTTTCAATTGTTTTTATTTTTTCTTTAAAAGCACAAAACTTACGTGTAGCTAATGCTCTGTTCAGACGACAGTTACTGTCCTTCAACATGCATGAATTATCAAATTCCTTGTAGACTTTGCCATTGAAAGCACACAGTGGTGCATAGAGTGCAGGACATACAGCTGGACAATCAATATCGCTGGCAACTGAATTTGCTGCGGCTACTGCTGCGAAGGCAATAACTAGGATGGCTGCTTTTACTTGAAATGTTGCCATATTTATAGTTTTACTTTAAGTTTCGTTTATTTAATTGGTTGCTCTTTGTTACGTTCTCTTCGACTTCTGTTCGATACTGTTTGATTGCCATACAAACTCTGGCTGTTTTATATAAAAATTTAATTTTTTATTTTACTTATCACAATTGATAATGGTTGTCTTATCAATCAATTTATACGATAACATAAACATCTCGATTGCTAAAATTAATGCAGTAGTCATATGAGTAATGATGTTTTCTGCTGTTGGTAGATGCCGCAGGACTTTGTTTACTCATTTGCTGCTACACATTACATTCATCATAGTTAATTTAATGTTTTTAACATAGTTGATTACATTTTAAGTTTGTTTTTGTAATATAATATAATGCTGTAAGGTATTTTGTTTACAGTTTCGCATATTTTTGTTTTCTACGAGCTGAGGAATGTATATTTTTTCCCCATCGTCGTTTTATCTTATTGCAATTTGAAGATACCATGTTGTCTGTTTTAGCTACATGATGTTCAGAATTTCAAACTTTTAAGATACAAACAAGAAAATTTCGGTGGTTTTTTTGTTTTTGCCAAAAGTAGAGTAATTAATTTTGTACAGTTTAATTGGAAATTCTTATTCATATTCTGGCAATTTCCAAATCATTGTGACCAAAGTCTAATTCTAAATTGGTTATGTCAGTCACCGCAGATATTGGCAGTGCTATTTAAATTTCTCAGTTAAGTAGTAAACAATTCTTATGCTATCATTGCTTGATTGAATGACTGTACCGATATTTTTAAGAAAAATATTTGATAAAATTATTTCATGTAGATACATATATACCTTAAAGTGTCATGTCATTGAGAATACTGGGGTAAATGCCAAAAATTAAATCTTTTTACACGATGATAGGGCATACCATCGCTGTGATTTTCGTAGAAACTTGCTGGAAGTTTTACTTGAAATATTTTTTACCGAATTTTATACATTCTTAACACTGGCTGCCATTATTTTTGTGTTAAAGATATATCTCCAATTTTGATCGTGTTTCAAATTTGTGTGTGTAAATTGCTATTGATTTCCTTAAGAAAAAATCTTTAATACTGAAAGGAAAAGTTGGAATTGGAAATTTTTTTGAATATCACGGCGGCACACAGTGGGAGATCGCGGCAATTATTAAGAAAAAAATTAAAGTACTGGAGATTGAAACATTTTTTTAAGTACAGTGACATTGTACTTTATAAAAATCAATTTATTTTTCTTGTAAAATTGGAAAATTTGCAAACTTTGACAGAAAAAAAAATATATATATTCCCGGATTGGAAAAATTTTTTTATATGTAGGAAAGTATTTCCAGCTGCCTTTTTTCACAACTTATTTTTTATGAAGTTTTTTTTTTAGTTTTTGAAGGAACAAAATACATTAGAAGGCTTATACTTTCTATATGAATTATGCTGATTTTTTGAAAATTAGATCTTTAAAAGTCATAATTCAGAAATTTCTGAAAAAAAAAAAAATATGTTTCCGGATTTTCTTAATTTTTTTATATATTATGTAAGAACATCTCTTTAACCAAAATCCAGTCTTTTTCACAATTTATTTTCTTATGAATTTTTTTTCTTTTGCAATATTTAAAGGAAAAAATATTTTTATTGCTTCACATTCTGAAATCTTTCACAATAATTGTATCAGTTGTAAAAGCTTACATCGTGAGGGAAGGTGCGTCAATTCAGAAGCGAGTTTCTCTCAGGGAAGGCGCTCAGGTAAGGGGTATTTTTCGCCTTTTCATTCCTCTTGGGAAAAAAGATATAAATTCGAATGCTTTTTAATAACGGAAGGGATAGGCTTTCGAAACTGTTTTTCTCCAAGAACTTGTAAACTATAAAAAATAACGCACAATTTTTAGAATTTTTGAAATCAGTATTGCCAATTTAATGGGAATTGTTATCCATTTTGAAAAAAAGGTCTCAACTACATCCTACCTTTGTAGGCGTGTACGTTAACGGATTATTTTCATATTCATAAATTTTTGTGATTTTATCCCAAAAGACATCCATACCAAATTTCAAGAGCCCAGCGCTATTATTACGATTTAAGGCCAACGTTTTTTGTTTTTCTCCAATAACTTGAAAACTGTAAAAGATATCACACAATTTTTAACATTTTTAAAATCAGCATTGCCAACTTAATTGATACCATTTTGAAGAAAATGCTTCAACCACATCCCACCTTTGTATGGGAGGTAAACATGTCCGTCAGCTGATTTTTTTTCATATAAACATATTTTTGTTGTTTTAACCTAAATAACATCTGTACCAGATTTCAAGAGTCTAGCGCTGTCATTACTATAATTATATAATTTTACGATATATTACGAAGAGACTTCATAGAATCAGAAATTTTTGCTTTTCAACAATGATTACTCCTAAACTAGTCCGATTTACAGCGGCATTAAAGAAAATTTTTTACTTGTACTGGGTACTTTTTTTTGGAAAATACATAAGGCGCTTGTTTGTGTTTAAAGTAACTTGTATGAAAAAAGTAACAAGTACAACTAGCAAGTGTTTTTGCTTTTAATTTTGAGCTGCAATTTTGATCAGAATCATAGCAAAACACCGACAATAATCGGTCTCCTGATACATGTGAGTAAAGTTCATGAATTTTGAAGTCTTTTTGCGTCACGGACACCTTACCGTGGTCACTGCAGCAATGATGCAAATTTTGATTTAAGCAAAATTTCAACGCTGAACGGCATTGTTTGTTTTGCACTGATAAGATGATGCTGCATTTTATAGGTCACATATCATTCAAGAAGACTATCAAGTGGTGTGACTATGTCTATGACTCCATCTATCGCAATGTTGCATGTCATCTACTGAATAGTAATTACCAATTTCCTGTACATTTTTTCGAGCACAAAATAAAAACAATTGATTTCAATGTCTTCACTGGCAATATATATATTTTGGTTTATATATAAAAATCAGTTAACAATATTTTGTTTTTAAAAAAATTAAAATATTAATAAAGAAAAATTACTACTTAATAAGTAAATATATCACAAATGGACATTAATATTAACAATATTGCAAAACAAACTTAGGTGCATAAAAAAAAGATGAGATCCCTGATTTTAATTATATAGTTTTCATATACATAAGTCTGCTACACGCTCAATAGAAAACAGCCTCTGTGGGTAGCTGAAGAAAACTGTGACACAACCACGCCTGCAGTAGATCCTCATCGACTTTCTCCTGCGCGGTAGTCCAAAAGAAAGTACCATTGTCAGTGCGTATCAAATGCACGGGTACATCCGCCAAATTTTCGATTGCGGGCACTTCAATGATGGTGCGCGAATGATTTGTTTTATCATAATCATAATGATGCTCTTCATGTTGACAATTACGCCCATGTGAACAACCATTGCAGGTCGTAGCTGGTGACTTTTCAATGCTGGCGCTGCTGATAACAGCTGTGGGATTATCAGCTGTTGTTGATAAGCTGCTATCATGTGTTGCAAGTCGTTCCTGTTCTTTTGCCGTTACTTTGCGTATAACGGCAGCATAATCTTCCAGTAATGTGGTCGATAATTCACTGATATCCTTGTAACTGGTTGCATTATTGAGATTAACATTATTTGGATGTGTGATAGTCGCGATTGGCGATTTTGTTGATTTCAATTTGACAAGACGCAGCAGAGGTTTTAGCACTTTGCGAAATTTCCCTTTTGACTTGTGCGCATGCGCGCAATTGCTGTTCGTTTCACTGGAGTTGGCCGAGTTTTGACTGATATTTTTTGTATCCGTAAACATTTTGTTGTTTTGTTTTTTTTTTTTTTTTTATAATCCAAATATGCGTTGCTTTCGAAATTTATGCCGTATTTCAGGTTTATTTTTTGGCAATCACTGATTGTTCTTCACCATGTGATATTTTGTTATAAACTGATGCTGCTGCATTGGCATCCGCTTGTTTTTATAACAAAATTAAGAGGAAGACGACGACGACGAATTGCAGTAAAATGTAACTGAAGAAGACTGACTGACGAACAAGCAGCAGCAGCAGCAACAGCACCACTTCCACCACAAATTCCAACAGGAATCCGTTTTCTGTGTGCATTTCCCATGGTTGAAGGCAAGCGGATGGATCGATGAATGTGTGTACACTGTAAAAAAAATTGCATTTTCAAGTAATTTGGAAAAATATCATTATTATTTAGGGTTTTACGTTTGGAGGTAAGATTACCTAAAGTAACTTCGCCCTTCTGGTGTTGGGTTTAATGAGGTTTTCTGAGAAAAAATGCCTTAAAAATCAAATTTTAAAAATTTACCAAAAACTAAGGCTGTAATTTTTGCTTTGTACAATTTATTAAATTGTAGAAAATATCTCGAAAACTATACGGGGTTGATTTTAAGTAATATTTCTATGTGACTCATTAAATTATTTTTTGTAGGGTACCCACATTGGTTGCAGCGGTTCTTAACTCATTGCAATTTCCATGAAAGCTTTATACTTCTGAAACTTATCGAATATCCTGTTTATGAAATGGAACACACTATATATGATTCAAGTAACAAACTTTTGGAAAACGTTTTTTATGAAAACATAAACAAAGTCCGTCTTTTTTCTGTTGTGGGTGCGTTTCATTCCGTTTTATTTTGAAGCCGATTTTCTATAAATTTTGAGCAAAATTGTATTCTCAATTTTGGGTGATTTTTCATTTACATTTGGATTTATTTGTTCGAAAATTTTATTTATTTTATTGCGTTAATTGAATTTTCCTAGAAAATTTCTCGCAGTGTAACCTAAGTGAGCGCTGACACTAAGGAATAACAAAGCAAAGCCAAATCTAAAGCCAAAGGGCAACGCAACCAAGAACCAGAATGCAGGTAGTTGAACTTTTTTTTTTTTCGACTACTTGATTGGGACAACCGAGGTATATGTTTTGTTCCCTTAAATCAGTCAGCAAAAACAACAACAACAAATTTCTTGAGATTAACCAAAATTTTTAACTTGAAACAAACACACACACACACGCAGACAGCTTGGGAGAGAGGTACCGAAAATTACTTAAGTGTGTTGCGCATACGCAGTGGCAGCACCACTACCATGGTTCCTAAAAGTGTGGGAACCTAATTTATATTTCTTCATCATACTAAACAGACAACAAGCAGCAAAGGATCATATGCGCCAGCATTGAAATTCGGTAAAGGGTGATTATATACAGGGTTGAAAATTTAATCATGTAAAACAAAAGACATAGTTGCAAAATAGATCGAAAATAGCTTACTGCCTAAAAAGGACTTTCGGGGAAATATAATTAGGGTATTCACAAGGTGTCATAAAGTCATAACTCGCAACTCTTATTTTGAAAAAATATGATATGTTTGAGCACCCTATTATAATGCAAGCGGCATGATTTCCTCAGCAAAAATTTATTACAAAAATTTCTTTCTCTGTACGATTCTTTCAGTAAAATAGAGAACAACAACAACATTTTTACAACTATTGTTAAGTTATATGACATGCGACTAATATGTCATATTATAACATCTTGGGAAATCCTTAAATATTTTTACTATTTGAAAACCAGGGTCTTTTACATATGGTTTGTGACATTAGTTCCTGAGGAAAAGTTGGGGAACTTAAACTGAACTTCTGTTTAAAATATAATTTTTTAAGGCTTCAGAACTTGGTCTTATCAAAAAAAAAACGCAATGTAGTTCGCCAGGCTTAGGATAGTGCTGAAACTAAATAGAATTTGAAACTTACATTACAAAACGATATAGGCTTGGAATTCCTAGCTCTGAGACTAACTGGTATTTATTATAAAAAGTAATAACTTCTAGAGTCCATAGAAATACCATAAAGATAAGGAATTTTGAACTTTCTTAGAGTTCTTTCTCAAAAAAAAAAAGTCTCCCTCAAATGCTGCTTGCTCTTAACAATCTGAACTGAATAATTAATATCATGGCAATCAACATTTTTAGTAATACACCCTGTATTATTAATCCCTTGCTTGGTCTTTACAATCTGAACTAAATAATTTATATCATGGCAATCAACATTATACACCCTGTATTATTAATCCCTGCAACAGGTGGGTGCGCTGTTAGCACAGGCGCTTACTGACCTTTCTGTGTACTGCCTTCACCTTCTTTATTGCACAGACTCTTCTCTATCTCGCTCGCTCTTCCTTGGCAACACTATGTGCTGCTAATTATTTTATGCTAACAATAAAAACACAAGTGAAGTGACTCAAAGAGCATAAGGAAATACGGGTAAAGTACCTACTACGTACCGTACGTACCTACCGATGAAAAAACAAAAGGAAGTTCGACCGACAGTCATAAGTGTGGGAATTTCAAGAACCTTGCACATGGCTTATAATAAAACTTATAAATCTTTAGCCTGATTTTCTCTTTCACTTATGCTTTCTCAGACTCAGCAATAGTGGACATGAGTGGTTGCGGTTTATTGTTCACATACAGTTCATACAGTTCATACAGTTCCATCAATGTTGTTTGTATAGCAAATATGGGCCCGTTTTGTAAATGGAACGCTCATGCGCAGCTGCGCAAGTATTTTAAGGAAACAGAGAAATGCAACACCAAAGCAAAGCAAAGCAGGTTGTGTTCCATCCGTGGGAAGAAGGATTTTTAGCGAGTTCCCACGCAAGGATTTGCAGCTGACGAATATTAAAGGAAGATGACTATGACGCTGGTGATGAAATTAATTTCGTTTTCAAATCAGGTTTTCTTTTTTGTTGTTGCTGTTGTTGTTTTGAATTTACATTGTTGCTGCTTCTGCTGGAACTGTGATTTTCGGCTGTTTCAGGTTGCAACTTTGTTTTGGTGCCAACAATAAAAACAAAAACAAAAAAAAAATGATGATATGAATTCGAAAATTACGGGGCGGAATGAACGGTGCGTGTTAGGGAATTCTTCTTTGGGGTGTTCCAAAAACCAGAGTATATCGAAGAATAAGATGTCTTGAATTGGACTTGGCAGTACATTTTGCTTAGAGTTTTATTTCTTTTGGCGCCCATCCAGAAAGAGCTTGCGACTTTCAGTAATGAATGCGTTCCTCAACAAATGTATCTTTCCTGCGCCATAGGTTAGTTCTTCTTTCCGACTCTGGCAAGTAACCTGACCAGCAATCTTCTTATCGACCGCTCGTCGATGCTATTAATAGTCAGCCGACTTTAAAAGATGCTTCAAGAGCCAGATGGCTTATCGGCTTTCGACGTAGAAAATCGACAGTTGATGCGATAGAAACTGCCGTGAATATTGCGCACGAAACGATGAGCAAAACAAGGCGAAAGTGGAGGAACAATAAATACTGTGCGGTCGTTAAACTCGATATCAGTAATGCCTTCAAGTCAGCAAGTAGGCCAGGAAGTGTAAGAATACTTCGAGATTTCGCAACAATAAGATATCTGCTCCAAATAATCGCAGAACACTTTAAAGACAGAGTGCTGCTGTACGACACCAATAAAGGCGAGAAGCATTATAATGTCTCAAAAAGTGTACTACGGGGGTCGATGCTGGGTCCCACATTACAGCGACCTATGTATTATGTGTGTTAGAGGATCGATCTCCTCATTGGCGCTACCTTGGTGAACTATGCGAAAGATATCGCGCTGAAAACAGTAATAGATAAAACTGTAGAAGATTTGCAGACATATATAAGAGGAAGTTGCAAACGTAAAGTTAGAACGCAGAAAATGCATGTGGTCCTCCTAAGTACTTGAAAAGTGCACGAGATCTTTGAACCATCTACCTGTAGTTGATTACAAAGCTTGAACGAGCCATTGTTGCACAAAGGTTTCAAGCTCCAAGGTACTCTACGATTCGACCAATATACTACTTAAACCAACTTCGAACTAGGCCATTCGGCATATGTTACCAATAGCTATCCTGCACACGATCTCAGCGTGCTTCAAAGAACAATCTGTTAAGAAAATGTCAAATACTCATCATTAATATTTTTCAATACACTCTACTCCATTGCCCCCCTACTCAATTGATAAGCAGCCAATGTCGTGTAGCTGTTTTTCGGTAGTCCTTTTTAGTGTAGTCAACACTGACTGAGAGTTTCGGAAATATTGAATTCCCACGACAAGGAGACACCTGATGTTGCTGCTGCGTAAATCGGTTTGTTTACTTTTTACGAAAAATTTTGTTTACAACTGCAGCCTCCAGCTGCGAAATCTGGTTCTGTGCCGTTGGTGTCTCGCATTTATTACAACTTGTCCTCTTCATCACCTTAACAATTGCGCTACTGTTCAGCAGCATAACAATTAAAATTCGATCATTGAACATTTTCATGATTTGTTTTCGAAAGCAATTTGTGACGAAGTGTTAAGTTTTTGTTGATTTTTGGATTAGCACACAGCTTTCAAGGAAATGTGTCAGTCTGCAGTGGAATTATGTTGTGTTAAAGATGGGAAATGTCAAAATTTGGATTTTCAATGAATATGTATAAGCATATGATTTGCATTTTATCCATGGGAACTTTATTAAATCTACGAATACAGAAAATTATTGTTAATGCCAATTTTTGTGACAAACTCTTCTGTCTTGAAAAACTATCAAAATTTTGCTTTTTGTAACAAAATCAAATTGTTTTACGGCGAGGAAAATTGTTCTACTACACTGAGGAAAAAGTAAAACGATGTTTGTGGAATTTTTATTAGATTTTATTTGAAATATAATAAAAGTTTGCATTAACTTTTTCCGTAATTTTCGGTTAGAACCGATATTTTGGCGCCAAAAAATTACGTTTAATTTTTCTTAATGGAGTTTTTTTTTGTTGCTCAAATAAGGGAAAACAAATCAAGAATGAAATAAATTTGTTATGGTTTTCTCTTTGAATTTTTTAATGAATGAATTTGTCAACCCACATCACTTTGTTTGCACACGTGCGTTTTGCACTCATCAATCATATGCGACACTTACTTTTATTTAAGAAGTACAACATTTCTTTCAAAAAATTTAGCAAAATAAATAGAACACATTACCTCTGCATGACGTCAGAAAATGCCGGAGTTACTTTCTACTGTTGCACGTGCAAGAGTGACAACCTAAAATTGCAACTACGCCATGCCAGTTAAAAGATTTGTTTTTAGTTTTAATTGTGATCAGTTCACCTTTATCTAGAAAATTTACTTTCCAAGAAATAAATAATCAAAAAAAAAAAACCTTAAAAAATTGTTTAAGTAAAAATTGTTTAAGCAAATATAGGCTGTCGACCTATATTTGGGTGCAGAATTTTGGATTGATGAACTTTTTTTTTGGGGGGCGGGGTGGTTAAAAGTAAATTTTATATCAAGTTATGACATGAGCTATGACTGGCGACCAATGTAAGTGAATCTTTTGATCTGTAGTAAAAAATGGGACGCCTTTTGGGTCCATTGAGTAGAAATTGTTCACAATTCCAAAACTTCCAAGTGATAATTACTTACAGCCTTTACCGACGTTGGTGAATCGAGAGTCGAAAAAGCTTGAACAGTATTGAAAAATTTAAACGTGGTTGAACAGTTCAATAATGTTGGAAAAATTGAAGGTCGAACAGTTAAATAAAGCTGAAAATACTTAAAAAATTGAAGAAAGTTGAGAAAGATTGAGAAAACCTTATAAAGTTGCAAAACCCAATTCAAGTTGAATGAGATTAAGTTTAAAAAAGTTGAATAATTTAAAAAAAAAAAAAGTTAGAAGATGGGTCCAAAAATCGTGTAACAAATCATTATAAAAATAAAGTCAAGGTATTTATCTCAAATTTTATAAAATACTAGTGATACCCGCAGCTTCGTCCTGTTGTGTTTTCTATGTTGAATTACTCTCTTAACATCCCATCTTCTCTCTTCAAAAGTAACAAAAAACAATTGAAAGAGGGCTTATCCTTTGAACTTCGAAGCCAAATACAAACAGTACAAATGAGAAGAAAAAAATATACAATAACAACACAGAACTCAAAAAGCAGCATTTGCATTAGCAACGAAAAATCAAGACAAATTTTGTACGGTTTTGCGAAAACTTAATCCTAAAAAAAGAATAAGTATTTAACTTTAAAAAATAAAAAAATAAGTATTCAATAATGTTTTTGGCTCAAATATATTTAAAAAAAAAAAATAATTGAAATCGGTTCAGAATATTTTACGCCAAAGCGTTACAAACCTTTTTCATGCAAGTAATTGTATATGATAGTACCTACATATGGTCATCATATAAATAATTTTTTTTAAGTCAATGTCAAATTTAGCACAACAATATAATCAAATTAACTTGAAATACAAAATTCCACAACTCTTGAGAGCTTTCAGTTTGAAAATCAATTTATTAAATTTAGATAATTAAATTTTGTCTAATATTGATTTTTTAATTTGGTAATGATAATCATCTAAAAGAACATTCAAGTATCAATAATACATAAAAAAAATGCTCAAGTTCAATTTCTTCATAAAAACAAGCGATATTGATTATAAATAAATTTGGAGAATTTTTAACGTACATTTCAGTTTGACTTCAACCCCTCTGAGTGCGATGAACTTAAAGGGTTTTCAATAGGTATAAATAAACAATTTTATGAAAACAAAAAAAATTCTGTTTTATTCCCTTGTTTCCTGCATGAAATGAAGCGAAATTAAGCGAAGTTCTAAACTTTCATCAGACTCAAAACAAACACTAAAATTTAATTTTTCTGCACTTGACTTAATTTAAAAAAAAAAATCATATTACCGAACTTAAAGCACATGCTTTTAAGATTCAAAAATACTCCATCAACTTCTTCATATAACTGCAATAGCTCTAGTGCATTCAAGTACATTACAGTCACATGCGCAAGAATGCTATTGCACAGACGCTGTTGCCGACGAATCCATAAGGCATGTGACGACGATCGATCATCGCAGTTGCAATAGCAAATCTCCATCCATACGACCAACCAACAAGCCATCCAACCACTCTGACGTACGGCCTGCTAAACGAAACCCGTGCCAATCGCGTGTACAAAGTACGCTGAAGCTGCTGTTGCTTTTACTGCAACTGTTGGCTTACAACGTAACTCCAATTCGGTTTCACTCGTTACACTCAAAGTAAAGCTTCGATAAACTTAAGAATTTAATGTGTATCTTCATCAGCACATTTATAATGTCTTGATTTAACGAACAAGGCAATAGTTTAAAAAGTCTGGCGACTGTGAAAATTTATATGGTATTTGTAGCCTTTTATAGAAAAACTTTTTATAGAAATGTTGCTTTGTGTAGAATCATTGGATAGTAAAAATATAAAATCACAATTGTCACGCCTACTTAGTGTGACTTGCCCACTTTAACATTTGCGATCTTCTTTATTAGCGTGCATGATGGAAAATCAAGACTTCTGAAACTTTTCTTTTCTTTAATATTTTCGACCTTATCAATATTTTCCGAATTTTCCAACATTTTTTATTTTAAAAACGTCCTTAAACACTCCATGCCTATTTTCCCTCAACTGCTTTTTTTTCAAGTCATCTAGCTGTTTTTTTACAAAATCATATATCATTCTTTTTAGGGCTTCCTCAATATGCTGATAATACTTAGTATTTTACTTCCATGAGAGATGCCACACGCGCTATTTGGAATTTATACTTTTATTTTTGTAACTTCGATATCTTTGCTCCGATGTAACTTATAATCAGTTTGTCTTAGTTATATGTAATATCTTTGTTTGGCCTACAAAAATGTAAAGTTTGATCAATGGCCACAGTATATTAAGAGATTGAAAACTTGTACCAAGATATTGTGACTCTATGTGTGTTTTGTATCTCAGTGGATTAAGTCTTAATTTTTTCAGTTGCCTTCACCGTTGACATGATTGTCCCCTCCATCTCAGTCAATTTTGCTGTCTTAGTTGTCTAAGGCAAATTTGTAATCATATTGGATTCCGTCATCATAGTCACCTCAGACAACTTAGTCGTTACAGTATTTAGTTTAGTTACAGTTTAACTAGTGATAAAAGAAGCTCCCGGGAATAAGACTCACTATGTAGCTTTGTCAATTTACCTAAGCATAATCCTACATATATGATGAGAAGTGGCAAATGCAAAAGAGCGACATATTGAAATGATTTTACAGAAGACTTAAGTTATATACGAGGCAAATTTTTAGTGCGGAATCATATTTTTATAAAAATATTCCTATTGAATTTCTCATAAGACCGTGTTATTCTGCAAATAAAAGTTAGCTTGCATTGCATACTTTTAAATCGTTCGATTTTCCAGCTTTCCACAGTATAGACTTCGCATTTCCGAATTGAGTTATCACCAACGCTTCATTACATTTCCAACTGGGTACATTTTATTTTTGGCGTCCGTGTTTTACAACATATCAGAGTTTAATTTTTGGTGTACAAGTACTTAATCCGGTCCGTACTAATCTTGAGAAGTGCAACCGCCGGCACTCCACTACACGAGCTAACTACACATACGTACAAATATCGCTGTTTCTCCCCGCCTCGGCGGCCAGCTCCCATTATATTAATTTTGTCTGTTACTGCAATCAGTCTCATGCATTATTCAGTGGAACCTCTAAAAACGTCGTTTTAAGTCGTTTAGCTTCGCACTTTCTCACGGTTTGGTTTTTATATTCCAAACCATATACGACTGATTATACATAGTACGAGTATAGCTGTTGTTGTTGTTGTTACTATAGTTGTTGTTGTTGTAGTATACCACTATATGATATTACGAATAGGGCACGGCACATCTCTATACTCCACAATGGACAAAGCTTTCATGATGATGGCGCATGCAATCGAGTTGATTGCGACTTTAACGCTTGCACAGGCAAACAGTCAAGCAGACAGACGGACAGAAAGATAGCCAGCCACCCAAAGAAAGAAAGAAACGAATGTATGCCTTTTGATTTGTTCAAAGTCGTCTAAATGATTTTATGACCCGTCGACATTAGGCAAGCGGCTCACGACACCTTTGAACGCGCCGAAATTAATGAGTTTGTAATTAATTGATGTTTGTTTGGACACTTTGTATATTTGGTGGATGATGAAGAGTGGCATGAAAACGTTGGAAGAAGATCACTTCAACTCATGCGGTTATATTGTCAAGAGCATTAAGCTTTTTTTTTTGTTGAAATTTGATAGGAATCTTCCTTACGTGCATTGTTATAATCCGCTTTAACTTCGAAGTAGACTAATTAGTACAATCTACTGGATAAAAAGGACTTTAACTTTAATTAATATTATTGGGTATTTTTATACATAAAATACATGAATTTTCGAATGAAGAAAATTTGCATCAAAATGAAGACTGGTATTTGACATTCAGCAATTGACCTGATCTTTATGATAAAGCTTATCAATGTCATTAGAAGGTAGCCGATGCAAACAATATATAGCTAGATGAGTTATATGCAGCAGTTGAATGAATTGGCCACGTTGGCAGTACTTGCCTACGATGTCAATAGAAAAACATGGAATGCGATACTTAAAAGTTTTGGCAAAGTGATCCAAATAAAGTGGGAATTTTATCTAATTTTTTCGAACAGTGTAATTACACTGGCTGAAATTATTATTTTCTTTCACTTAGTTTATTTATTTATTTTATTTCAGAGGTTATTTACAATCAGAATGACTCAGTTATTGTGAAATCAACGAACTTTATCCCAAGAAAAGAGCTAAAAATCAAGAAATCGGCAGTATGAATTGATGTAAGTTACTTAATATATTTTTTTAATTAAACGGTCTAGCTTTCCATATATTTTGAACCCTATATATAATTTCTAAAAAATTAAGTCAAAGTTGTTTCACTTTTATTCAATAATATACGACTTCGACGCGTTTATGGTTATTCAAATATAAAATCGTTAAATTTTTCCCTGAGTGAATAAACACGTCGAGGTACGAAATACTTATGGAGTTCTTCTCATGTCAGATGAATGAGGGACTACTATATTGTCACCCGAAGATATGGTAAATGCTATATTGTTACCCAAGTTGCCTCTGCTGTTTTGTTGATAGGGAGCGTCCCCAAAAAATTATTGTAAAGGTCCTGATTTAAAGTCTTGTTTGTATAGAGAAATATATCTTTTGAGAAAAAAACCCAGGTGAAAAGGCAGGTGTTGACAACATACCCATGGGAGTGCTAAAAATCGATCCGAACCTATTCACCAACTTCCCACTCGACATGTAACGTTTCGTAAACCTTTCACATAAAATGTTACATAATTTGAGTTACGTTTCAGAAAGCTTTCATTTTCATTTCACAAATCTTTCTGCAGCGTGCCAATGTCCACATTTTGATTTCATTTGAAACGTTACAGATTACACTTGTTTACAAATTTGAGGTTCATATCAAGATCTGGTTTCTCTTTTGTCAAGCTTTTGGAACAATCCGTAAAGTCTTACTTCCAAAAGTCAAAAAATGTTAGAGTACTGTACGTTATCCAGAGAGCGCAGCAATAAATTATTTTGAAATGTAAGCAATTTATACAAAATCAGTACATACTTCCCAGCAAACAATTTCTTTAAATAAACAGCTTAAAAAATAATTCCATGCGGTTTTAAATCGACACGGCACAGTAGCATCAACCATGATTTAATTCATGTGTGAAATGAAAAATAAATTGTGGTTAAACTTTAATTTTAGTGATACGCTAATGAAACCACAACACATCTAACGACAAAGTATCCACATCAACACAATAGCTACATAACTGGCATTTAATGGATTATCACCAAATCTTTATCATGGGTAGCTAACTACAACACAATCCATAACAATAACAATAAAAAAATGCCACCATTATCAGTTTGTTTAAAGGGACCAGCATAATATTAGCAATAGTGCATATACCATAAAAACCACAACAACAACTATAACAACAATGATAAAAATGTTTATTATAAACAAAAACAAAAACAACATTTACAAAAACCAGAGGCAACAGCTGGTGGTCATATTCCCATCGCCTAGTCATCGTAACACTCACTCAGCAGTTGGTTCGCTTGTGTAGTTTGGTGTATCCCTGTAGGGGATCGAAAGACTTGCGGTGCTAACTACCGACAAAAAAAAAAAAACAAAAAGCTGAAAAATAAAACCAGAGCTTAAACAAAAATTTAGTCATTGCTCCCCTTAAAAAGCAAAGTCGTAGTCAAAGCCATGAATAAGTTGTTGACGGGCGGGTAAAACGATTCACAGCGCTATCTACTGCGGTTGGTTGGTTGACTACATTGGCTGGCGTTGCTGATCTCCACTCTACGAAATTATCGCAGCACAGGGTCGTTCGCTCTTTTAAGCATGCGGCGAAATTTCCGTTTTCTGATTTTATTTCCTCTTCCTCCTTCGTTGACAGGGCAATATCCGTTCAAAATTCGGAAATATACGGTTTTTTCCTCTAATATTCCTTTTTCTTTTTTGTGCTCATCTTCTGCTACCTCTTCTTCGTCTTCTTCTTCTTCTTCTTTACTTTCAACTTTATCTCCCTCTTCGTCTACTTATTATTCATCTATGTATTTTCAAAGTTTTTAATTTTCAATATTCTGGGTTCCTTCTCCTTTTTTTCCTTTCCTTATAATGCTACTTATTCTTATTCTTCTTATTTCCTGTTCGTTTTCGTACACCTCTTCTTCCTCCTCTCCTTTCTCAATCTCACGTATTTACTTTTTTACTGCCCAAAGTTCCTTGGTACCAAATGCGCCCCTGTATTCACATTTGGACTCAATCGATTCGCTTCAACGAAATGCATGCCATCATCAACCAACCATGCCTCGTAATTGCGTGATTTTATATATACAACCCGACATACCGATACACCAAAGCGTTTATATCGTACGACAATAACAACAACAAAATGTTTTAGCAATCCATCGGATCGCATCGCAATCCATCCATCCGTCCATCGTGTGGGAAACAC
This sequence comes from Tricholauxania praeusta, assembly GCA_949775025.1. Lineage (NCBI taxonomy): Eukaryota > Metazoa > Arthropoda > Insecta > Diptera > Lauxaniidae > Tricholauxania > Tricholauxania praeusta. Next base: position 160,847,668 of record OX459029.1, read on the forward strand.
ACGACAAATCTGTTTCCCACGGTCTGGAAAAGTGTGTATATACAATGCGATTTACAAAAACAACTACAGCAACAACAACAATAACCGCATGCAAGACAGCGGCAGAGAACTGTCATCATTGACAATAAGTAAGACATGAGCATGGGGCACAGCTTGGCGCGATCATTGGCCGACACAGCCTGGCAATTGGCACAAGCGAAACGCAAGAGCCGTTCATGAACAGGAGCACAAAATCATTTTAAAGAGAGCAAGAGATCACGCTACGGAGAGTAAACATGCACAAAGTGTTGCCAACACATTTTGGCCAAGCGATTGTGGGATAACAAAATACTCCCAAAGCAAAAGACTTTTTCCAGTCTGCCGAATAGATCGTTATTATACCAAAAATAAACTTGTAGACATATAGTTTTTGGAACGATTTCATCAGTCTCAAAATATTTAAATCAATCAAAAGTTTACAAAATCATCGTATTAAGCGGGAAAAGTTTCAGGTTTAAGCGAACAATATTTCCTTAATTGAGCACTTGATTTCAAAATACATTTGAGTGCGAATTTTGGCGTTAGAAGCTCGTTGATTTGGGTGTTTAGTAGTTGATTATAGTGATGATTTAACCACGTGAGTAACGAGTTGTATAGTGATATATGTACTCAAGTAAATCATTAGATTAGTAGATCATTCTTTCGATCTATTAACACTTAGAAAAGGTCCGCACGAAACTGATTATATCACACGCGTCTTTCTTTATACTGAAAATATTTAAGATCAATACTCACCAATGAAGTCATGGTCATGAAAAATCTCACGGTATAAATTTAGTGCTTGAGATATCTAAATTATATTAGATAGCTCAATTGATAGATTTTTACTACAATAAGGATAGTTTACCTAAGTAAACTAAGTCTAAAAACCTGCGTTCATTGTATGACTAATGAGAAAGAATAGCATGACTCCAGAGAACTACTGACTTCATGCAGGCTTATGCCCAATATTCCGGGTAAAATTATTATAGCTCTCGTAAAGGGCCCTTATACCATTTAAGAAACTGCGAATGTTTCATAAATTTAAAACTGTATCATGTTCCTCGTGTTATAGTGATAAGCCAAAAGAAAGAAAAAGAAAAGTACACAAATATTTCCGAATATGCAAATAGGTCCTTCCCTGCTAATGCCATCAGGTAATTTTTCTGGTTAGATAGATTTGGTGCACAAAATTTTTTCGTTTCTAGTCTTAAAAAGGATCTTATTCATGTCATCTCGCCTAATACTTTTCCAATAGTTCCTTGGAATTCAGCACATTGCTTAATATTAGCATGCCATACATTTTTTGTATAGTTCGACTAACCAAATCAAAATGAGAGGATGATTAAGCAATGAAGTAGTCTAAGCAGAATTGGACAACATCTTCGGTTTAATCGTTTGACTAGTTTTGGTCTGACATATTAGTAAGATTTTTCTTAACTCGAAATGACAAAGAAAACCCTCCATCGTAAAGGATGGAAAACTGCAATGACCTGGACTCTAAACATTAAACTTGTACCCAAAAAAATATTTCTATTTTAAATTTTAAGAATTATACAAAACAATCTTTTTTTAACGTTGGTCGACAACACTTTTATGAATATCTTGCTCAGCGCCATACTCTCGCAATGAGTAAACGCAAACGGTAGCCTCTCTGCTGTTACGCTCTGCTACTTCATTTAAAAATTAAGAACCCCCACCAAAGTGTTATAAAAGATATGGGAGAAACTTGTTTGCGGCTCATTTCAAAACCGAAATCCAAACTGACTACAACACGTTATAACGCAAAAGAAGAAAAAAAAAACGGTTTTTTAATTTAGAATAAAGTCGCGATTATACATCACATCGCGTCAAAAAAAAAAATAAAAAACAATGGTAATGGAAATGTCCAAAACCTATCAGTACCGCAAGGTTATGAAACCGCTGCTTGAACGTAAACGACGTGCTCGCATCAACAAGTGTCTGGATGATCTCAAGGATCTCATGGTCGAATGCCTGCAGCAGGAGGGTGAACATGTGACACGTTTGGAAAAAGCTGATATCCTGGAGTTAACCGTGGAACATATGCGCAAGCTGAAACAACGTGGTGCACTCTCATTGCAAGCACAATCGAGCGCACATGTGGAATCTTTTCGTTCAGGATATGTGCATGCTGCCGATCAAATATCACAAGTACTGCTGCAACAACAACAAGCTGACGAAATCGGCACAAAAATTATGAAATTTCTATCCGCACGTTTAATCGAAATGCAACATCAGCTACTGCGCACATCATTGGGGACGACTCCAACGTCGCCAACGGTTTTGCCGACGGCAAATGTACCAGCGAATTTCGCAACATCGTCTGTTTCAACTTCTCTCGGCTACGGCGTTTACGCTTTGTCACTGCGTAAGGATTGTGGTGATCTCATTGATGTTACTACAGTTGATACGTGCAGTTCGCCCACCTTATCCTCTTCAACCGGCCGAGATACCGCATCTGTTATTTCTGTTGATTCGGATTGTTCCGCTGAATCGGTGTGGCGTCCGTGGTGATTGGAGGCATCAACTGAATTTGCAGTATTTTTTTTTACAATCAATTGGCGTTAGTGCGTAAGTGCACTTACCAAAACGTCAGACAAACGAAATCGTTGGTCTTCCAAATTAAAAATTTGCAAACCCGTTGATTGAATCAAATCGGGCTGAGTATTTGCAAAGTTTGTTTGTACTTTCAACTGTGATATAAGTTAAACAATTTTAATATTTTCCTATGTAGACTTGTAGCTTTGTAGTTATATTAAGTATTGTAAGTTATGTATGAACTGTATGCAAATTATCTTCGAAAAGTGGTCAAGAAGCTTTAACTAAAGTACGCAGATTTAAGAATCCATTAAAAAGTTTGTTATTGACATGATAATTAATAAATTTTAAAAACACTATAAACATTTAGTTTTATGTGGAAATTCTTAAAAAACTATGAAATTTAAATCACCTTAATTTGCTTAGTCTTTAGCACTGCTTAGCTTAAATTGTTCGTTGCCTATATCAGACCTCATTAAATTCATACGATCATCGAGTTGAATTCGCTTACGTAAAGTGAGAAATTAATATCTTTGGATTTGAAGCAAGAGACAAAAATTGGTTTTCAACTATTCATGGCAGCCGTTTAGAGCCGAATCACTTATATCGAAAGTGTTCCGTTTTGATAATGCCAGATATCAGAAACAGCCAGGACTATTAGTAATTTTTCAAAAAATTGAATTTCGCCTTGATACTTTTAATTACAGCCCCGTCGTAGTATACAGCGCTCACAAGCCAAAGGTTTGATTCTCGGCTAAGGCATGGTAATGCATTTTCAGTATTTTCAAATTTTCAGTTCTTCCTAATAATTTTATCCCCCTTTGAATTTATATATCTATTAAATACATGAAGCTCTCCAGCTTACGTGAGAAAGTACACTATGTTATTTCGGTAAAGCTTTAATAACCAAAGTTCAAAAGCATAACATTCTCTTCAGACCACTATACTGCCATACTAAGCGATAAGGGTGTATCGTTTCGAGATAATTGATATTTTGTTTATGTCAATTTGTTGAAATACCTGTAAAATTGAGATAGAGAAAATTTTCTTAGTAGATTTTTTATATGATTGAACTAAGATACTGGCATTTGGAGTATTTCATTAGACGCGTAATTTCTTAAGCTAGCCGATGCCATAAGATTCTCAGGTATTTTTTTTTTTTTTTGAGATACGCCTTTTTCGCTAAGTATGGCAGTACAATTCTCATAACTATTGCTCTATAATTCGACTTCATTCTGACTCTTTTATCTCCTCTTTCAAAATAAAAATCTCATTTTCAAAAGTACAAATATCATAGAAAATGATAATTTCCTCTTTGTCAACATCCCTACAGCTATATAGAAGTTTAAAGAAAAAATCCTTACCCTGAAAAAAGTTCCATTGTTTAAGGAAGAGTTGCTGAATATGCTTGAATGGAAAATTAATATTTCGAAAAATTTTTGGAAAAAAAAATCTCTACCCTGAAAAAAGTTTCATTGTTTAAGGAAGAGTTGTTTAATTTATAATAAAAGTTTGCTTAAAGATACTTGAATGAAAAAATAATGTTTCGAAAAAATCTTCATATGTTGAAAAGGTTCCAAAATGTTGAGAATGCTGAGGAAGTCAAAAATATTGAAAAATTTCAACAAAACCAAAGTCGATTACATTGAATAAGTAGTTAAATGTAGAAATATGTTAAAAAAAACTTAAAAATTGTTAGAAAATGAAGGTCAGAAACTTAAAAATGTGGATAATTTCGAAAATGTGGAAAAAGTCGAAAATATTAAACAATGGGAAAAATGTAGAATATGTTGAATAATCTGAAACATGTTGAAAAATCGAAAAATATTGAAAGACCAAACGAAGTTGAAAAGTCGAAAAACATTGAATAAGTAGTAAAATGTTGAAAAAGGTTAAAGTCAGAATTCAAAAATGTTGATAATTTCGAAAATGTTTTAAATTTTTAAAATGTTGAAAGATTTAAAAAATGTTGAAAAGTTGAAAAATGTTTAAAAAGTCGAAAATCATTGAAAAATTTTGAAAAGTTGAAAATATAAAAATGGTAAGAAGCAGAACAATCCGAAAAGTATTGATAAAGTTGAAAAATGTTGAAATATTTTGAAAAATGTTGAAAAAACTGGAAAAATATTTATATGGAAAAAAAGTATTGAAAAACGTTGAAAAAAATATAAAAAGTAACACTGGCGTTACGTATGCGTGCACGTGAGCATTACTTTTCCGCATATTCTCTCCAGTACAGATTTTTTCCGTTACCCACTGTTCAAGATGTTCACACCTCATAAATTTATTTTAGCCAAGACGTAAACCGTAGATTGCGATCCTCAATCTTTTATCAAATTAGGATTGTGTACAGTTTATTGTACATAACAAGAACTAATAAGACTACGAATGGTAATAAGCAGTAGTGGAAAGGGAAAGGCTTGAGTCATGGCCAGGTAACTAATGAAAATAAATATTGAAAATTATAGTTAACCTACCGCTTTGTTCAAAAAAAAAAAAAAATAGCTTATTCGCGTTTGCTTTCAAAAAAGTGCATTGTTGAATAAGATAACGCAAATAAAATGTTCTTTTAAATGCAAACGTGAATAGTGGTGTTTTGTTGTTGTTGCTTTTTTGTAAGTAGCTCTTGCTTCCAAAATGTTGCCCATCTATGCTACACATTTCTTCTTCTAAAGTGAATGGCTGCAATTAGTGTAATACTCTATTGACACCTAAAATTCTCCCATAACTAAAGAAGATGAAAACAAATCTCTGAAAAATTTCAAATAGATAACAAATGATTTTTTTTTTCTCAAATAAATATATTGTTTTATTATTATGGCAAATTTATAAAATATCACAATATCTTAAAGCTCTTAAGTGTTGCTTCGTATTATTTTTCATTTAAAAAGTACAAGAAAAAATAAGCGAAAACGGGAAGACAAAAATTTCTTTTTAAATTGCTAACAGTAATCTGACTTCTATAACGAAGCTGGAACTGCAGGCGCTGAAAGGCAGGAACATATGATGCGATTTCCTCTAAGCTTGAACCCAACGATCTCGAAATTGAGCGACAGCAATTTCATTGGCAGTGTTGCAGTACAATGGCTCGATTAGATCATTATCAGAAGCGATCTCTGAGGTGGCAGTCCAAAAGAATGTACCATTTGGGGTGCGCACAAAATGCACAGGCACTGTGGTGATGTCAGCATAATCGAAATCTTCCATTTCACAGGATAAACGTTCGTTTGCTTCATTTTCCATGGATTCCAATGACGCACATTCTGCTGCAGATTCGATGTCAACATTGCGTAGATTCTCCAAGGACTCGAGTGACTCAAGAGAAGCAGCTTTCTTTGAATTCTCCGAGTTTTGTGTGACACAAATCAATTGAGTTTGTGATTTTTGTTTGAAAAGTTGACGCAGCAATTTTCTCACTGTATAGGAGACCTTTTTTGGATGCTTGACTACGTTGAATTCCATGGCAGTATTCATGGTGTTGTTAGTAATTTCTACGCACATTTCAAATTTATTTTACGTGAATTTATTTTAAGTTTTTTTATGAGATTTTGTTCTTTACTGAACGAGTGCTGGCTGTAGAATGCTAACTGATCCTGTCGTTAGTCGACCTTATATAGCTGCCGTTCGTGCTGAAGAATAAAATCAGCAGCAGGTCTGTAAGGAAAAAACCCATACCAACACAACAGAAAGTGTGGGAAACACACAAGGATATTCGGAGCTTAACGAAATGTCCATATGAAAAAAACGGCAGGTGCGTTTTGTAAATTGAGCAGAGCATTGAAGATTTTCTGGTGTTTGAGATTTAACCTGCAGATGTTGGTGCGTCGGAAGAGTACCTACAAGCACTGATGCTGCGTGTGCTCGCTTGCACTTACGACAACATGTTGCATAGGATACCATAAGGATAATGAGCATAAAATGGAAAGCAATTCATGAAATCCTTTTTGGAGACGATCGTGAGAAACGAGCGTTTCTGCGTGTTCCCACACTTTTCAACTGAATAATCTGTAAGGCAAAAAAAAATTGTAAGGATCTTTTATTATTTTTGTTAAGACAAGACACTGTACAGTATTTTTTTCCTTTTTTTTAATGTATAGCAGTCAGGATAATAAAGGCAGCATGAAAAAATTATCCATACAATCAGTAGGATCGTTTCGAAAAGAAAAAAAAATTGAACACGTGTGCATTTAATTTCGTGGGAGCAGCGTATTTTCATTTTTTGAGGTCCTCAGCATCCTTGTAGTACTCTATAGACATTAATATAATTTAGAGGTGTGTAATTTTAGACATTTTGTGCCAGGCTTGTTTTCTTTAGATTTTAAGTTAGATATTGTGTGAGCGTTTTTTTTTTATTTCATATGAAAATCCATTTTACGCAGTCATCCAAAATGTGTGTGCTCTCCGATCGTGGGAAGCTCTTAGTTTTCTATTAAATTTAAATGGACTTCAATCACGTTTGTCAGTATGTCAGGAGACAAAAGAAAGACAGCATATTGAAAAACATAAAATTTTAAAATTGAAATAACATTTTAGAGTTCATGCACAGCATTAAAAAGGATCATATTATGGGTCATCATATGGGCGCATAAAAAATAACTGACAAAATCGTTGAGAGTTTTTTTTTTTTTTGGGTCATAATTTCTTCTCCTTGTACTAATTTTTTAACCTTAAGGCATTTGCGCTTCTTACAGATATGATACTTTATTATTAATTTATCACGTGTGCTGGAGCACAATTAGCGCATGCGTAGTAGTCGTCACATGACTGGCGTACTGTGGTTAATTGGATGCCTTTCTTATGTCAGCAATTCAAGGAATTTTGAGTTTAGTCAATAACTCAGTTGACAAGTAAAACCAATGGATTCTTTGAGTTCTTGTAATAAATGCCTTTATCATGAAGAATACTTTGTTGTTGGATATTTCTTATATTCAAAATTACGCATTTTTTGTAATCGATTTTTAGGACAAAATATTGTATTATCATTTACGGTAGAGGTCAACAGTAAATCTTACAAATCTTAACTACTCAAGTTTTGCAAATCGCTCTGTCGGTTGTGCTTTTCTCATGCTGAACTATAGAACTGACAAGTCTCTCCATTACTGACGGGATCTGTGAGTTGTGTGGTTTTGCGATTGTGCCAAGGAGTAAGGTTAACTTCTTAGTTTTGTTAGGTAGCTATGCCTTATGCATGAGGCCTCTTCTTTCATTACATGTGTATTAATGACTCTGCGATGTTTTCGTTTCATTGATAATGAATCGAAGTACCTCAGTCTGAGCTCTCTATATAAGTTCAAGATTAACAATCATATACAATCATTACACTATAGCTGGATGCCATTAGTTCAGAATTGGCTTTAGAATGCTGTTATAAAGAAGTATTTTGTATTTTGGGCCGATCGATGGCTTATAAGCCAATGTAAACTACAGGCATTTTTGCATTAAGTACAATTCCACCAGACAGTCGCCTGTCCATCTACCTAGGTGTATAAATTAATTGGCCTGCGAAACGATAGTATCATTAATAGTGACTGTGGGACATAACCCATTCATATTCTCAAAGCTCAAAGGCCTTTAAAACCCAATTCGATGGAATATTACAATATTTCGATTATTCAGTTATGGTGATAGTCTTAACCAGACTTGGGTATTTTTGAATTACATTTTTTTAAATTACAATTACAAGTAATCATTCACTTGTAATTGGAAAAAGAAATTAAAAGCAATTGTAATTGAAGTTTTTTCAATTACGTTAATTTCAATTACATGTATAGTAATTTAAGAATACAATTACATGCGATTCTAATTACTTTTGTAATTGGACTAGTATCCATGAAAATGTAATCCCTTAGAGAATTGTAATCCATTCCTTTGGCCAAGTAATTTGAATCGAAAATGTAATTGATTACTCATTTTTCTGTAATTACATTTATTAAAATTTGAAAAAAATTTTTATAAAATTCACAAAAAATATTTATGTTATTGCATATGTTTTATATGGGAATGAAAAACAAGAACTTTCGTGTGACTGACTCATTGAGTCAATGACGTCGATCTCAGATTCCTCAAGCTATCGTAAAGAACATTAGGTTTGTGGGCTCATCTTATAACGTAGAGGTGCATACAAACAATAATATGTATTTATATGAATGTAGTTCATATTTATATCTTGTAATTGATCACTTGAAATGTTGGAAATTACAAGTAAAAGTAATCCATTACAAATTTCGTTCAATTACTTTGCTTTTCAATTACATATTTTGGATTACAGTAATTTCTATCGAAAATATTTCAATTACAATTTCAAGTAATTGAAAATACGTACACTTTCAATTACATTAACATGTAATTGTAATTGAAACATTTCAATTGCAAAATTACAAGTAATTGTAGTTACATATTTAATTGATTACGCCCAAGTCTGATCTTAACTGATTTAATTTCTCAAAATGTTTTGGCAGATATGATAATAAGGTATAGGTAGATAATAGTTCTATAGGTGAAAGCTTAAGTTTTATGCTGTCCTGACTTAAGGATCATAATTAAAAGTGTGAAAAACACAACAGCTTTATTTCGGAGAACAATTAACATTTACGGAGTTACAATATCATAACTAGGACTTTTTTATTCAGTTATATTTGTATTATTCTCTCTCTTTTTTTAAATAGTTTGTGTCCCAACAACAGAATCAGCGAATATATCGGTTTTTTCTTCTATTGGAGTCAAGAGTTCGTATTGGCGATTCATCCTCTACTGGTACCTTTAATCTCTAGTATGTCTTCTAAAGTAAGAATTTTGATATGCACTTAGGACAGTTTTTCCACAAAGTTCTTTTGAGCTTTATCTTATAGTATTTTACAAAAATTTTAAATTTTTTCGACTTTCTCAACATTTTCCAATTTTTCATGTTTTCAGCTTATCCAAAATTACTCACTTTTTCAACTATCTTTCTTTGCTATCATAACGAAAAATCATTAAATTCAAACATCACATTTATTTTGTATGGCCAAAAATTTTCATTGGTCTAAAGTTTTAGGTTATTTTTTATTTTTTCTTAAGAATCAAGGCCCAAATCTTTCAATTTGCATTTTTTTTTTTTTTTGGTAATCATACTTCATGTTTTTGCATGCATACGTTCCTCTCAAACATTATGAAACATTTATTCTGAGGAAATGATTAATATATTGGAATCATTAAAGTTTTCGCTGAGTCAGCCAAACGAAATTTTAATGAAACATTCAATGATTTACGAACGGAAATGCTGCCAAACTAAATGATAACATAAATGCGAGGTAATTGCTCAGTGAGTCATAAGCAAAGGATTAGGAATTCTTACTATGCATAATGTCCAGTCTATCTCATAAGAGAGATTATAATGGAAAATTGATAGTGGCATAGGAAATAGTCCCGACAACGACAGCGACAACAGACCTAAATTACTTAATGTTTACATTTTTAAGCTACCGATAAGACAGACTAACGCACAGTCAGCCATAAAGTAGTCTAGACACGTGACATAAACAAACGCGCAGATCTCAATTGCAGCTTAGGTCTCTAGCAGAGAAAGACAGAAACTCGGAAAGATTATTTTTAGCACAGTCCGCAGGGGGTGTACTGATTTTCATTTTCCTACGTGATGTGTGATGAGTTTTAAAATTAATATTTCCTTGGACTTTCATTTGACGTGACCAATACTTTAAAGATTGTTAGCACGTGTGTGCGCTGTTACAGTGACTGACCACACGATGCGAGCAGGATTTTACACTGACGTGCTGCAATAGGATATTTTCAATAGTTCAGTTGTTTACTAAGAATTTATCTTTCTTGGTTTAACCATGACATAACGTGACAAAGTATAGATTTTCAAAAAAAAAAAAAAAAAAAAACTTCAAACGGCGCATGCGCAAAGTTCCAACGAATGTAATTGAGTAAGTAACGTGCTAACTAGTACATGATAAATTCTCAAAATAACATGCATGATTCATGGCATACTTTTGGTAAACCGATGTAATATATCACTGAACTACTTGAGCAACTTATAGTGCTGTCTTGCATTTCTCATCTGGCCATGTAAACGAGGCATCAATTGATGTTTAATCAATTCGCTGGAAAGAAAACAATGCCTGGCACTGCCTTAAGTAAGCAAAAGTATAGCGTTACTAATTTTGGAAACTCCTTGAAGTATTAGAGCTGCAGGGAAAAAGTTACTGCAACTTTAGTTACTTCAAAGCACAGTAAGAAAAGTAATGCTGATGACCTATTAGATAGCACATATCAAGTGAAAAATGCCAAAAATTATGAAGAAAATATTGCGCAAATATTAATGAAAAAACTATTCAAAATTATATGGGAACATCACCTAGAAAGCTATTGCTAAATTGATATCAGCAAGAAAAGTAGAGCTGCAGACTTCATAGGCAGTTGCGAGCAAAATCGTCCAAAAAATTTGAGAATCGTTGGCCGACATACATATGTAGAGCTAAAGGATGCTATGTTGAGAAATAAAATCAAATTGAACGAAATAGTTGTGTCTTCTTACCTAGACCGTTTACTTTTCCGGCCGCCTTCGTATAGCATACTATCTGAAAAATAAGATTTTGGTATGCTAACCTTCGGGCTGCCCTATTTGATTTGCCATTTGAGTTTTGCAGAGTCTGCCGCACACTATTTTGAAGCTTGCCGTAGATTTCATGGTTTTTTTAAAAAAACTTTTAGATGAAAAACAATATACTTAGAAAGAATGTCCCACTAAACTTTTTTGGACGGTACACTTAGAAAATAAATTTGGTAAATGTAACCAAATTTTTACCAAATCTCAGGTTAAAATTTTCTAACCTGGGGGCTCATGTTGTTGAGTCTAACTAACCTGGGAATCAGGTTAGCCAAAAAAATTTTCTCAAAAAGCGAAACCGATTTTTTTGTTTTTTTTTTATCGTATTCCCTTCTCCCTTATTACTTTGCTTATTAATTGGAACTTAATTTATTTATGTTGCATTTTAAAAACTTCAAAGAAAATTCAAATTTTTATTTGTCATCAACGAGAATCAAACCTAGGTCTCCTACGTTATGTCACTGTTCAGAGGCGCGCACATCTTAACCAAGTGAACTACTCTTATTAATATATTGAGTGAAACTAAAAGCATATATGTAAGTACTGCGCATGTAACAACACAGAATGCCTAAGTTCGAATCCCACTGGATGCAAGAAAGAAATGCTTTTTTTTAATTAAACATAATTCCATGGAACAATTTATGGCGTTAATGTGTTCCCTGACGCAGGTTAGACATTTTTTCTGAGTAGACTCATTAATTTTTTTGCTTGCACTTGACACAAACTTCGAAATTCTCACTGGGTATTCACACATGTAGCACACTTTAACTTTACATTATACCACCAAACAACGACACAGAGTTCGTGTGGGTCCTTGTTATGCTATCGAATTACAATCGGCTGCGCATGATCGGGAGTGAAGGAATTTCAGAGAATTTTATTATAACTGCATGGATGTTATAAAAAAATACAAATAAAAGAAAGACCAACGGTAATCGCAAAAATAAACAAAACAGGGACGTACACATTAACACTTGTGTGCATTAAATAAAAATGACAACAAGAATTTAAAAAAAAACAATCCCCACTACAAAAAAAAAAAAATTATGAAAAGAAATCAAAACCAAAACATTTTGTTACTTGATCCTTAGCAAACTATGCCTCAGGTGCAGCAGCAATGCAAACTACCCCCTAGACAGGCATACAAAGTTTAAACCAAAACATCATATCTTTGCTACAAATCTTATCCTGCACGTGCACCCTCGTCGTTTGGTGATTTGATTTCCTCAGCATAAATTATCACACGTCCTGCACAACCCTCCTGTTGTGGCATTTGGTACTGCACATGTGCACACAAAGACCTCAACATCATTAACACAAATCGTTGTAGTTTACCTTTCCCACGATCCTTGCACACTTGTACAGCACAGCAGGTCCTGTTCGGAAATTTATGTTCACTTTTTTCCTTTCTTTTATTTCAGTGAAAATGACCGTTACAAAAATTTCATCAGGGCAATTACTTTGTGGATTCTTTAACTGTCAGTTTAGTGTACAGTCTCCCCCTGGGAAGAACTCACGATATTTTTAGTAGAACATAAACGAAAATCTTGAACTCGTTAAAAGCTGTCATTCATAAGGCGTGACATCATTTATGGAAGCTCCTAAAGCTGATTTTTTGCCCTAACCTTTGAGAATTTCATATTTTTTTGGTTACAAAAGCGGTCTTCGGTAAAAAAAAGATATTTCGAATTAGAACATAATCCTCAGAAACATTTAGTTGAACACGTTGATGCCACCTCTCGGTGAGGAACGCCATTAATTTTGCAGTAGAGCATACCATGTGGAAACGATATGGGGAAACTCTAATTAGTTGCGCTTCAAGCAATTTACAACGTAGAAGTTTATTGTGTTTTCCTTAACTTAGAAGAGCGCTGAGCATATTGAGACAAAAATTATTAGGGTTGCTGATCTCGCCTTCTATGACAACTGGCTAGCCATTCCTAACATATCTGACCTATCAACGTGATGCAAAAGAATGCGTAATGGTGCTGCATGTCGTCTGGCTCTAAAGCTTTATTTATGTTGAATTTATTAAGGACTACTTTCACTGTCCTTGTTCGAAAGTAAATAGTTGTCCCGACGAATGGCAATAACTGGAGTGTTAAATTTGTCGCAAAAATGTTCGCCAAAAATTGAGCTTTTGTTCTTCTGTGCTTTTGTTTCTTGAAGATTTTGTTCCTATATTAAGAGAATCATATAAAAAAGAAGTAACCCACTGGCAAATATGTTATAAACAACATCGATGAATAGATACGAGTACACTCATTGTAGGCAGTAATGCTCACAACTCCAGTTACAACTGTAAATTCTTTTTATAAAGAGATGGCCGCTTTGTAGGCAGCTTGCCTACATCTCTATATACAATGTGTAACAAACGAAAGTAGATTGCCTTAAAACCTTGCTTACTAATTGCCTGTATAGTTTAGCGAGTTGCCTACTCCTCCACATACAAAGTATGCAGCCAACAGGCAAGACCCCTTACATCTCCATATACAAAGCAAGCAGCCAGCAAGCGGACTGCCTATAGCTCCATATACAATGGAGACAGCTAGCAAGCAAATAAACAAAATATCACAGTAACAATTTCATTTGTGAAACATACAACACAAAAGGTATAGCTTTTCATACATGAAAAATCAGAGTACTTCGTCGACTTGCCGCTGGGTAAAAACAATTTGATGAGCAACAAATTTTTGTTGAGAGGGTTCTTTCGATAGAGCAGTGGTAACGAACTCACCCATATCATTTTTTTTGTTTTGTTTTGTCTTCAAAGAAATTAAAAAAGCATTCATCTGCAATGATATTGTACAAGATTAGAATTTAGGTCGATATTCATTCTTCACAGATATTTCCATAAAGCTTTAAGTTTCTCGATAATCAGTGATGATTCTCGAACTTCTATAAAATCTCCATGTCCAGGAATATATGAATATTAGTAAATGCTTCACTTTATAGCTCAAATATCAGTAATCTTATGCTACAAATTTAAACGAAAAATGTCTATCAGAAACGAAGCGTTAAGTATTTCATACATTATTTGACCAGTTTCGTTTAATGTCTGATAAGCCAATCAATTTTAATATACTTTTAATTCATCTTAACAGTTTGCAACAATACGAGTATGCTATTTTAAGGTACAGTAGCTTTCCTTCGCTACAAATCATCACGATCACCAAGTGCTAAATTGCAAAATGTCGTCATCTTCGTTCACTCCACCAGCACAAAGAGACCAACGGGCAAATGATCGTCGTCGTTGTCGTCGTCGCACAGCTTAATGATCGCACCAAAATCCCAAGCACGTTCGATGTTCGATAACCGATAGCTGACTTCATTGCAACTTCTGCTGCACGATATACAAGCAGCTTTAACTGCATAGCACACAGTACCACACACTGTAATACCTGATGCATAACAAATGTGGCTAACACGAACAGACTTAGAGCAAGACCAAGCAAACTGACCGTCAGTCAATTGGCCGAATTGACTAACAGTCGTACGTACGTTGTGGCTGACCGATCTGTCTGTTGATTGAATAAACGAACGAACGTAGACGCAGACGTGCCTCTGTGCCGGATTTTCGAAATCGTGAGAACCGATTTTGTCGTGTGTTTCCCACGCGATGTGAACACCTGCCTTTTTTTTGTTGCCGTTGGTAATGTTGATATCGTTGTTTTTGTTGTTCTGCTCAGTTGTTATTGTTGTCTTGTTCCTTAAGTCTCGCATTCAATTTGTGTCTTTTTATTTCGTCTTTTATGTTTTTTTTTTGTTCATCTGCCTTCCTGCCACAATTTCGTATTGACTTTCATTGCATTGGATTATTTGACGTTGGGTGCACAGGAGGAGTACGGTCGGCATCATCATCATCATCCATACACGTCTTGGGGTTGGGTGGCTGTCGTTGAGGATGTTGTTGCTATACGATTGTTTGCTTTGTAACGTATTGGGTAAGGTGGTTTGAAAAATAAAATGCATATGTTTTGCGCTGAGGTATAGAAAATATTTTTTTGTTTGCTAGACACATTCTCTTAATTTTTTTTAATAATTTTTTTAAAACTTTGTCACATAAACATTGTTGAGAAACTTTGCTTATAATCATTGCCTTTGAACTAATTTTTTTAAATACTGAATTATTACTGAATTTTTTTGTTAAACTTAATTCGAAACTTGCGTGAATAAGCATTACTTAAAAATGTTCTCTAGCTTTGTTTACAAACATTGCTTACATTTGATATACAAACTTATGCGACCATATTCGATCTAGCGTTCTTTAAATCAGTGGTGGGCATGGAAATCTAACAAAAAAGCGAAACAACAACATCAAGCAACAGAAAACGAAATTTTAAAGTTTTTTGCTGTCATTTCCAAAGTCACCAAGATCACAAAAAAAAACTAAATTGCACCAAAAATAAAAACAATTGCTACATTCGTCAAGACACTTTGCGGCGCCGTCGCTTATGCCTTTAATAACACAAGTCAAGGCTGTGCTTCGATAGCGTTGAAATTCGGCGAATTTTTTTTCGCTTACTTGTGCGTTGAATAATGGTTTGGACAATGAGGGCGAATAGAGACACTACGTGCCCACCACTGCTTAAAATCAAAAAACTTGTGGTGGATTCGTGTTCCTCGAAAAAATCTTTGTGCATGTTTTGTGACGCTATCTCGAAACAAAATGTGTGTACAATGTTTTCCAACACTGTTCTCGGCACATTCGTCACAAGAAAAATTATTTCACTGGTTTCGTGACGTTTGGCACATTTGGAAAGTTTAATTTTTTGTACCTTCTTATTCGCCAGCTTAAGTTTAAGCTTTAACTTTTTCAACCTCCTGCCTTACAAGCATTTTAAACTTCAGAGCGCGGCGACAGCGCACATAAACTTGTGCGCCCAATGCATCATGCAGCGTTTGGCCGTACGCCAATGCAACTAACTCCGCCACAACAGAGCGCATTAAGTTGCAATCAAAGCATTTTATGACTTGATTGGCTACAGTAGATGGAGTGTGCGAAGCAGCCTGCATCTCGAAAGCAAACGGCAACAGCAGGCAACCTCGTCGGGGCTTATGATGGTAACCACAGATTAAAGTTTTGCTTTAGAAATGTGAACGCAGTGATTTTACAGTCGCAATAATTTAGCTTTGAAGTTGCCCCCAGCGAGCTGTTTGGCACACGCGCTTAACGATCGGCACGATCGTGTAGCAACAGCAGCCAGCACACATTGGGATATGAAGTTCACAATGAGTTGGGTTCGTTTGGGGCTGAAGAAGAAGAATGAAAGATTTTACAGTTGTTGTTGTTGTTAACAATTAGTGGATACGATTTGCAATTAGTAACCGGCGGATGTACGGTTGCAGTAACAACCGATGAATTGTTTTAATTTAACGCATCATTTAAACAATGTGCATTTAACACAATAAAACCAAAAACAAATTACATGCAGAGTGTGACCACACCAATGATGTTGAAATTGTGAACAACTTGAGCTGCATTCAAATTCCTATAGGAATTTGTGCCACGCACACGTACACGAAAATGCAGCCAGCACGTTTTCCCTTCTCCGTAGTTACTCTGTGCTCTGTTAGGGGTTGATTTTGTTGCTCATACCACAGTGTACGCGTATAAAAGCCAGCAGGTTACGTTGAAACACCAACATACTCAGTTCAACTGCAGACCTGTCAAGAACTAAAACCAAAACGAAATTTAATATTTTAACGCAAAATGTCTGCAAATTACGTTTATATCTCGAAAACTCAACATTATCTGAAAGTAAAGAAACCTTTGCTGGAGCGTCAGCGACGTGCACGCATCAACAAATGTTTGGATGCACTGAAGACGTTAGTTTCTGAATTTCAACATGATGATGCTATCATGCGCATGGACAAAGCAGAAATGCTCGAATCAACCATAGCATTTATGAGAACGACGCAAGTGATTGCTGTTAAGGAAATCACTGCAGCACAAGTGCCAATGGATAGTTTTCGCAATGGCTATATGAATGCTGTCAACGAAGTATCACGTGTTATGGCCTCAACGCCTGGTATGAGTGTGCACGTTGGCAAATCCGTGATGACACATTTGGGTTGTGAATTCAATCGGCTGTTGCAATCGAGTACTTCATCTGCTGCTGCAGTTGAGTCACATCATGTAAATTCTACCTGTTCCAGTGCACCAATGAGTCCGGCTTCTTCTGGCTATCATAGTGATTGTGATGAAAGCAGCCCATTGACAGCACCAATGAAAAATATTTCCTTTGCTGTTGCTGCAGTTTGGCGTCCTTGGTAGTGATAGGTGCTATCAATGGAAATTTTATGGTGTTCAGCTTTAATTGAAGATTAACTTCGATATTTCTCTGTGATAAAGGAAATGTATTTAATTTAAGAAACCTGTGAAAGCTTTAATTTTTGTTTAAACGACATTTTAGAAAATAAAAATTTTATTTGTTAAAATCAAAATCTTTTTTATATTTCACGTCCGTACCGTACTTCTTTTGGGAGTACAGTACTTCTTTCAAATGTACTTCTTTTTACTACTTAATTGGTTCGGTTTGATATTAAAACATTGACATTCAACATGAAAAATGAGATCCAACATATATAGTTGTCATTAATAATGTGACTAATATCGTTTTAAACTCGAGAATAGCTTGGTCTGGTTCTATTGAAATTTTCGATATCTTTTATATATTCGCCCAATTCACGTCAAAGGGTAAGTCAGACCGGCTTACCATGTCTGATTTCTTTCTTGTCATCGACCTATTTTTCGCGGGAATTAAAAAATTCATAGCTCCGTCAACTTTTTACCGATTACCAAGCACAAGACACTTGCTCTAAAGTTTATTTTACGCCATGTCGAAAGTAGATTTTCGAAAAGCCGAAGAAATCACCTACCCGGCTTATAGAGTATTTTGAGCCCATACATATGTGAAGATGTTTCTAGCGTTATTTAATCGATTCTTAACAACATAGTGAGAATAGTAAAGCAAGTCAATAGCTTTTTAAAGCTCTGTTCTTAAACTATCATTTGCAAAAAATTACATAAATTGAGCCAAACCCTTAGATATTCACGGAACTCTTGATGACTTTCAAAATTCATTTCCGACTTTTTCTTATCGATTGGTTTTTACAAATCGGGTCAGAACACACTCTACGGTGATTAGAGGCAGTACAATTTTTTTTTTTCTATAAATTGGTACAAGCAAGTTTTGGGTAAGATTTGGCCCAACCTGCACCAAATACAAATTTGAACTAGTAATGTTACTTTAAAACTTTCAATAAAAATCGTATTTTTTTCGAAAATGGTGATGGTTATTAGTGATCTTAAAACTATGAAAGTTGGATCAAAATATTTCTTACAGAAATGTTTCACGCATGAAACTGTTTTGCTTTTATCTAGCTAACAACATTGGTCTGAATATATTTTTCTACTTGTGCCTTGTTTTTCGAACTATTAAGCGACATCACCATGATTCTGGCGACTGACGATTATTAGCCAAATTTAAGCTATGAATTACAAAAAAATTGACCGGGAAAAATGCAAACCGGACTATAAGGAGGATATCGCGACTACGGTTATGATAACGCTCACTTTTGAACCACTGAACTATGCAATTTAAGGAATAGTATATTGTACATTTGTACTAAACACTGGCAGGATTGTAACAGCCAGTATTTTTTTAAATCTTATTTTCAGATACTTCTTTTTAATTTAATTATATTTACAATTTTTTTAAGTTGCCATGCCACTAACTAACACATTCAATTCCCATTCAACAATTTGTTATGTTTACATGTTTGTTTCTATGTGTGGAATTAATTTTTTTAACAATTGTAAAACTTAAATATTTTGATATTTAACAAAAATATCGTAACAATTTTAATTGGAGATTGAAACCAAACATCTAAGAAATAACCCTAAATAAATTTGATTGAAATGGATCAAGTAATTTTTGCGTGATATGCGAACATCGAAAACAGCTATCATTTTATTATATAGATTTTTATTTATAAAATGATTTAAATAACACAACTTGAATGGACTAAGATTTGAACCTGCTTCATTTCTAGAGTAATTTGAATGCGACCCCGCTCCTTAGCTAGCTCGGCTATAGAATATTGATGTTTTATTCTTAAATAACTGGCCGTATAGTTGGTTTTTATAGGTTGAAAAGTTATTCAATTTATACATAAAAACATATAAAACGACACTTAAACTGATATTCGTATAAAAATTAATACTATACATAAATAATTATTATAAGGGGTATAAAGCCTTTATTTTGTAATATTATTTCCAAAAATCAAACATCTCTTTGGCGCCAGTTTTCACACAAAATTATATGCAAATTTGAGAAAAAGAACCAAACAATGATGCAAGTCATATTTTAGAACTAGGGTTGTTTTAAAACAATCGTGAATTCGAAAGCTTTCTATTGAGTGCTAAACAAATATCGAATGAACACTCTTTCAAATATAAACCCAAAATTTTGTTTCTAAACAATGGCACGCGACAAACGAATCAAGACTGTTGCACTGGAAAAAAGAAACCCCCCACTCAATAACAAAACGTGTGTCGCCCGACACGCGACCAACGCGTGATGAATTTTTAGAAACACGTTTTCAATTAAGAACAAATACAGATATTGGTGCAAAATTTACATACCTCAATTCCAGCAAATTAAAAACACTTCAACTAAACTATGCTCTATTAAACCGTTCATGGTAACAACAACAAAAAAAAAAACATCCCGAAGGGATAATTGAAAAGGACAATAACATTAATATTCACAGGATTCATTCAGTAAATGAAAAAAAAATAATCGATGGAGTACAAAATATTTTCCCACACAAAACTGCTATAGGCAATGACAAGGGAAGCAAGTGCGTAACTAAAAATTGAATTTAATTATTTAAAGAATTCTTTCAATTGTCGCAAAATTTTTGTCCAACTCACAACAAAACTTTTACGCTGCCAAATGCACCATCACACCACCACCACTGCCACTGTAAAAAAAAAAAAAACAGAAAAAAGAAAAATCCCTACATCTTTTATGCGTACGATCAGCACCAAATTGCAAACATCTGCCACTGCTGTTAAGGATCAACCGAAACTCACAAAGTATACCGTGGGATACTTTTGCTGAAAATCAACAAAACTCGATAATGGCAATGAAAATACTTATAGAAATGAAACAGAAACATTTTTTTATTAAAATATATGAAATGCTTACGATGGGAACTGCAACTGCTCGAGCACGGCTGCTGTGTTGGTCGAGTGTACAGCACGGTAGGGCATTGAGCAACAACAACAACATTATCACCGCAAAGGATGGATGAATATCCTCGCGGCAGTACGTTTGCTTGCATTCATCCATCCATGCAATCTACGTTTTAGAGTGTTGCCAAAAGTTTGGTAGTGCGTTCATTATTTCAGCGTTTCGAAATTACTGCCAATGTTGATGAAGTTTTGGTGAGTCCCGAGCCTTTATTTACCTCGTTATTTAGCGATTCATTTTATAGGCGTTTTTTGGAAGTAACGCTCATGAAAATTTTAGCCGAGTTAAAATACTGTAATATATTAATGAGTCTTATTGGACGAAAATCAATTTCGCGTCTCCATTGCCCATAAATTCGACCAATAATTCGAAGCAAGATTTCTTTTTACAAATTTTTACAATTAAAATATATTTCCTTTTTGCATCACTCTAAAAAGCATAATAAAATAAAAATTAAGGGGCGCACAAAAATACCGAATGTGCATAACTCCCTGACTGACTCACCCCGCGAGGATAACACGAGCAGCAGCAAAAGGGGTGCAAGTGTGCATATGAACAACGCATGTACCGAACGACGTTCGCACAACGTGAGGATGATGAGCAGCAGCAGCAGCAGTAACAACCGCGACAAGTGCCGAACGCATTGCTAACACGTGTACGCCAGACGCAAAAACAAGTGCTGCTGCATGGCTGAACGCTGTTGTTGTTGTATGTCGCATAATGAGCACAACTTGCGGTCGTCGCACATTTTGCACACATGCGCTTGGAGTACGAAATTATTCGGCAACCTGCGAACCGTTATAAAAGCACTCAGCCCAACAGCAAGGAAGACAGTTAACGCTGAACTTACAAAGGATACGGAAGTTACACGCAGTGAAGAACTTTTACATTTTAAATTTAAATCAAGAAAAAAATGTGCAGTGCAAATATAAAAATGAAAGGATTCAATGGAGCACCACGCACTTTAGCTAAACTTAAGATGCTGACACGCAGAATTGTTGGGCGCATCTTTCAACAAGTGAAAAAGCAACAACATCAACTCAATGATGTCAGCATCTTCAGCATTAACAACAACAATTCCATAACTCAAGCAAATGAAATTGCAGAAAATGAAGCTAACGAAAGACTTCAAGAAGTTGCAGCAACAAGTGACCACTCGCTATCACGTGTGCTGTGTGTTGAGGAGACCAATGCAGGAAGTTTTTATTGGAACGCAAGTCCAATGAATGACTTGGATGTTGTTGACGTAGTAAACTGCAGCCACCATCAACAGCAACATGCAGCAACAGTCTTACCGCAATTTCATTGACAAATGGGAGTATGTTTTTGCGCCAACAGCACTTAACCGATAGCATTGATGTTGGCGACGGCGACGACGGCGACTACATTATGAATGGAGCCTAGAAACTGGTTTGTCGTCTACTTCATCAATGAGCAGCGCAATTTTACTCATTCATTCATTCATTCATGCATGCATAATGTAGCAAATGTTGCAATGGACAGCTTCAGCACATCCGATCACAGTAGGACATGCGAATTTCGTGGCGTCCTCTTTTTGCTTTCAGTTTGATTGGCACAAATTAGCTTAATGGATCTATCAAGTTGATAACAGTGGGACAGGAAAGAAAAAAGGAGCTTTATTAATTGTAATTGTTATTTTAAGATATGGAATACATTTTTAAGATTTTGTTTGAATTAAAAAATATTATATGATACGCTTATAAACTAAACTCATAATTAAACAAATATAACCTCATAATTAAACAAATATAACCTCATTTACAAGCAGATATCCAAATTGCATTGATTTTTTAATTTTTTCCAATTAGTTAAAATAGTGCCAAGTACACTTGAGGATTTATTGAAACTTTCTGTTAACGCAAATTTTCTGAAAAAAATCTTCTATTTAGCAAAATAGCTTAAAACACTCGCTGATAAATTTCATATAAACTTTGGTCTTTTCTACTCATGAAAAATTGGTTAAAACTTTGAAAAATTCGTTAATTTAAAGTTAAATCGAAAAACAACCTTACGCGAGAAGTTTTGCTTTATTTTTTTAATAAATAGTGCCCGAAATCTGAACTGAAAAAAATTACATTCGTACACTTTCTTGTAAAGAACATTATTGGGATCTATACAAAGTCCTGCAGATTTCAGTAGGTATGCTTAAGTACTCTATGTATTTTATTGCATGCAATGCTAAGATATTGTTCAAACACCAATGCTTTGAGATGTACATCATGGCCAAGTATCTGTGCTACATCTAATAGTGAGTTTACAATGATGTACCACTGCAGTAAAATAAAGCACGCCACTTTGAGAAAATTGCCTCCTCACGATTACGCACTCGCCATCGCCTCCACCAGATGCTAACCGTCTTTTGGTACACACTTCGCTGAGGTTTTTCCTTGTATTGCTCCTCTATACGCTTTCTCCGATTGAGTCCTAAGCTATAGGCACTCTTCATCTAACCTTCATCTTGGTACTCTATGGTTATCTCAACTTAGTTAGTTTTACAATGTTTCATATCTTTTATTGGAAAGTGCGCTATTTCTTTTATTGAAAAAGCAGGCTCTGTAATGTGCATAAACAAGATAGTGGTCAGAGTCGATATTTGAGTACGAATATTAAGGATATTAGATAATCGCCTAGCTAAGAAGGCTATAATAGCTGTAGTAGCTAAACTCTATTATTATTATGTTGATGGTGCATTGTCGATTTGGTTAGCAATTTGGTTATTTGGTGATAGCTATTTTGTTGTGTGTATGCGACTTTGAAGAAATCTGGAGCTACTGTGCTTTCCAACTAATACGCCGTAGGGGTTCTTACTCAATTGTCCTCGCGCCTGATTTTAACGTATTGCGGAACTAATGCAAGTTCGTCCAAGAAGTCAAAAAAATTTCCCTTGGCAGGGGCAAGATTCGATCTTGATGTTATAAAACTTAGTCTTGATGCCAATAACAGTCTTTTATTGGCTTAACATTTATTTTTTTGGATGACAGTAGTTATTGTTAAGCCAAAAACTGTTGTGAAATGCAAATGTCTCGTTCTCAATGTCTCATTTCCTAGCCTTACGCTCCTCTACTGGAGGTTCAATCACGTACACTCTTTTCTCTTAAACGACTTTTTTGTGACATACATATATCTGAGTAATGCAAATTATGATTACTGCCTCAATTTCGTCTTAGCTACTTATATGACAAATGCAATTACAGTCGCCACACTCTATTAAGGAAATCAAGGAAAACGAAGCAATTATTTATCAAAAATCGACTAGTCAACTAATTACAACATGACGCGTCATCAAGGCGACGTCGACAAGTTATACTGTACATAGGGAAAAACATTCCAGGCACGCACGCAAGCATCCACAAAACAACATGCAACATTTCAGTTGCATTACCACAACGTTGACTTAACTCCTTAACTTCCCGTGTTAATCAGTAGCCTGGCAGCATAATTGTCGACATATTAATGTGGGTATTATGGTTTTAGTTCGTCAGGATATGCGTTGACCGTGTGAAATATTCATTCCAACAAGACACGCAATGTAATCATTGGATCCGACAATGAGTAGCTACAGCAACAACAGCAAGAGCACCAGGATAACAGCAAATAACTCGATTTGACTTGCAGCAGCAGCAGCAGCAGCATTTAACTAAGTGAATACAAAAAACAAATAATAAAAATAATAAAGATAAAAATAACAACAACAGCAACAGCTGCAACCAAGAAAAATTTCTCACACTCCGCTCGTTTATTAGGCCAATGCATTGGCCGGTTGGTTTTTGGGTTGTTCGTTCGTTCTCTTTTACATTGATATGATCTTTCGCTCTGTTTCTTTCTCACTCTTATATTTTTTTGGAAATATACTGACTGTCCTGTAAGGCAATTCGCCAGTACGCCATTCAGACAGTCAGCCACTCCGTATCCCAATACAGATTCTATTTAACATAATTTGACGAAAGGGCAGGTGGTAGTTTTCAGACACTCACTTTACTACTCAGTTACGAGCGAACAATAAGTGTGTCTTTATTTACTCGCGAGCATGACAGTGGATGAAACTGAAAAAATATTTAATAAAATGTTGTTGTAAAAAGTTGTGTGGTAGAAGACATTTTTAACCAAATACGAATTGAATTGGTAATGATCTTTAATGATGTTCTGGAATTCTACATTGAGTATCTTACCGAAAACTAGAATAATAGTCTGGCTTCATGTAAAGGATGATCCAACTTGAGTTTCCAAAACTTCTTTTCAAAAAATACCAGAAATTTTGAAAAATCGAATTTATTAATCTTCTCTAGTGAATGGCAGGAGGTAACTTTGAAATTTCAAATTTTTTCACTAACGTTTTTGCTCGAGACCTACGGAAAAATAGTTTGGTTATTAAGATTCGTCTCAAGCAGAAGTTTACAAAGACTTTTATATCAGTCGCGTGGGCTTGCTCGTCATGGCCCATATTTCCCAAGTAAGTAAAAGACAAAAAATTAATTTTGGAATCTTCAACGTTTTTTATTTCCTTAAAGAATAAATTTCCTTGGAAAGAAATTAAAATTTCAATTCTAAATTTGGATCCATGTAATGAAATTGACGAGGTAATTATTTCTTTTACCATGGAAAGGTCGATTCCCAATTCCCTGAAATTGTAATTGAAAGGTTTTCATTCCTACCCAGCTTTGGCCATAATGCACGAACAACGCTTCATTGCCGGCTCGTTCCACTGTGCATAACATAATCATCAAACGGATGGATGGGTAAGTGTTGACGATAATAATGCCCAAGGAAAAAAAAATGAAAACAAATCCAACAAAATATCTTACAATTTTAAAGAGCAAGCAAAAATCTTGTGGGAAACTAAGTGCTAAAGTGTTTCCCACGATTTTGAAGCAACAGCAGCAGCAGCTTGTGGCAAGCAGGCTGTCAATTCACTACCTGACATACGTAGCATTCAACCACCATCCCATCCACCATCAGCAACAACATCTCCATCCCTTCAAGGAACGAACGAACGAACTTGTTTGCTGAGCCAAAAACAACCACCATCAGCGCTATCATTATATCATGCACAACGTGCGTTGGTTGCACCATCGCCAACAACAGCAATGACAATACGAAAAACAACGATCCCTTCTCAACAAACCATGCAGGTGGTGGTTTCTCTCTTGCTCTCTTGAATGCCAAACATTCGTGCATGCGTTGAGCACGAGGATCTTCTACCAACCAACCAACCCGAATGTTCGTGAGGTCACGTGCAGGTATATAAGGGTGACATCATCCTGTAGCGAATAACATTCTCAGTTCAGAACTTGCGGCAGCAACATTAAATTAAACGCAACAAATTTTAATAACTTGAAAATAATAATGGCGCCAACAAAATTCGAAATGTCGAAAACCTACCAATATCGCAAAGTGATGAAACCTTTGCTGGAACGCAAACGCCGAGCACGTATCAACAAGTGTTTAGATGATCTCAAGGACTTAATTGCTGAATGTATGCAACAACAAAGTGGCGATCCAAATGTTAAATTAGAAAAGGCTGATATACTGGAGCTGACTGTGCAACATTTGCGCAATATTAAATCAGTAAAGCAGCAGCAGCAGTGCCACAACATTAGTGGTCAGCAAAGTTTTCGTTCCGGCTATATTCAAGCTGCCAATGAGGTTTCACGTTGTTTAGCTACACTGCCAAAGGTTGATGTTGGCTTGGGCACAAAGTTGATGACACATTTGGGATTACGTCTAAATCAATTGGAATCATCTGCTGATGAGGTGCCAATTGCCTCCAGCATACCATTAAGTATCGCTTGTTCACCGACAACATCACAATCAAGTTCATATGCAGCAACATGTAGTCCGGTATCAAGTGGTTATGCCAGTGACAATGAATGTGCAACATCACAATACACTTTATCACCAGTGATGTCAAGTTATGGGCTGTTACAAGTCGCAGCAACTATGTGGCGCCCGTGGTAGTTTTGTTATCAATTGGAGACTACAAAAAAAAAGGAAAAATGATACTCAAGAGACAACCGTCTTTCTTAGTGCTTAGACTAAACATTTTAAGCAGTTGACTTTAATGTTATTAGCTTTATTATTTTTTTAGTAATGTCTGTGATAGGGAATTGCTTTATATAATTTTGATTTTAAAGAATTGTTAAATAATAATAAGAAAAAAAAGTAACAAGAATATAAAACAAATTTCAAAACAAATTCAGTGTCTCTTTTTTTAAACGATGAATAGCTTCCGATAAAGTTCCGATATATCATTTGTTAGTGCCTTACTTGCTTGCTGTTGCCTTTCTATATATAAAATAAGGAAGCGTACCAGCAAGAGGAATGCAGCAGTTTGTTGAATATCTTGATTTTATATAAAAATCAAATGCAACATCAAATCATTGTGTTAACATACTCTTACCAATTTATATCACAAAGGTAACGAGAGCGAAGGGTTCTCCAGAACATATCCCTTTTCGAGGTTTGAATATTTTTCTTTTTTAAATAAAGCTCGGTAAAAATATGAATGAGTTATGTGCCTTCTAAAACTCATCCAACGATAGCCCAATGTATTCCTGTCTTAAATGTTTCCTCTGAAAATTAAGTACCCATTGACAAAAGTGTTCATTTCATAGTCCGTTTTTTTTTTTTTCAAAAAGAAGAGATAATTTGTATATATGTAAGTCGTAGTATTAGTGAAATGACATTTCGCTATGTAAGTATAGTTAAATTATTTTGAAAAGTATCGAAATATGTTGAATAAAGTTGAAAAAACGATAAAAGTCAAAAATGTGGCCTAGCACTAGGCGTTAGCTAGAGGTATAGATTTTCAAAGCTAAAAGTTATTTTAACTGATTTCGAAATACGTCGTCAGATAACGTTTATCAGCATAAAATTTCTCTCAAAAAACAGCTCATCGAAATCTCTCACACTTTTTTTCCTGAATGTTATAAAAATGTAATCGAACCCATGATTATGTTCATGCCATGTTACACCATGTAGGGGGAAGAAAGTAAAGTGAAAATTGTGACTTATGGACAGGGCTGTCAAGTGATCGGGATTGACCCGGAATTTCATGTCAAAGCCGGGGGCGAGTTAGAAATTCAAAAATTTCTGAAATAGCCGTGAATTGGACGATTTTTGTGACATGAACTTCAAAATTTTGTTGAACGAGCAAAAAAAAACTGGGAAACCCTGCGTCCCTCTCGTCCAGATACGTGATACGAAAGCTCATCTTTTTGTCGTTTTACTTTTTAATGTAAGATATAAAGCGTGCTATTTCTTTGTTTAATAGATAGAAAACTTAAGGGTACATACATGCTTAGAGTAGTATTCGCCCCCCCCCCCCCCCCCCTCCCTCACTTTTTCAGATTCTACTATTCTCTGTTAAACAAAATTGAACTATGACAGGGTGTGTTAAATATATAAGTAAATTTGAATTTCTTTATTGTATTTAATTTTAAAATTCGTCACTATAACTTAGATGATACAATATTGCAGTGCCGGAACAGAACAAAATTGAACGTGGCTTAGGCATTTTTTTCGAGTCCCCTCTTTTGAGAAGAGACAAAGCTGTATCTACAGCTCAATGTGCTTCTACTCGATATCCAAGCAGGCGTATTTAATATTCTTCCAAAAATGTGCTTCTACGCAACATCCAAGGAAGCTCATTTCATATGCTTTCGAAGATGTGCATTGTGCGCAATGACATTGTTTGCTAAAAAGATACGCAGTGAAGCGCATTGGAAGCAGCTTCTGTTTCCCTTGAAGTACATCCAAAGCGCTTTGAACGCTGTTCCGTTTCGCGTTGGGTAGATACAATTCCAAAAAAAATTTGATTCCTAATTTTTATCGTTTCCGTTGAGACTAAAAGAAAGTAGGTGACTGCAAGCACTCATACCGTGATGAGTTCTTTAGTAGTATAGAAAATGTTGAAAAATCCGAATCTTGAAAAATTTTTAAAAACGTTGATGAAATTCATGTAAGTCTAACAACTGTAAAAAAGTCGAACAATGTTGAAAAATTTTAAAAATCTTCTAAAACATCAGAAATATTGAATAAATCAATAAATGAGCCTTTTATTTTGAAAGTGGAGCAAGTGCCCTCTCGTTGAGCAGAACAAATTAAGTAACGTGAAATGAACTGTATGAAATTTATTTCATTTTTTCTTCTCCACGAAAAGGGTCTTGCACCACTTTCAAAATAAAGAGCTCAAATATTGAATATTAAAATTTGAAATTGTGATCTTTTCCAGACATTTGCTAAACAGCGAACATATAGGTCTCGCCTTATTTTCTCAAGGAATAACGCAAAAAATACTCGATAAAGATGTTGTGTGTTAATTACCACACTTATATCACAATATGTTGTTTTAACAAAAACGACATATTGTGGTATATTTTTGGGATGATGATTAACATCATCCAATAACAGTAAATTTCTGTTATTATAATACGGCATATTTTTGGGCATTTGCTTATTTGTTGGTCAGTTTAAGTTGCTATGTGAAAATTCTACTTGTTGAATAATAACAAGAATGAGAACAATGCAATGAAACTGCAACAACAAAAAGGCAAATAATGCAATGCAAGATATTAAACCCGGAAATATGCCAACCTCACTATTTTTGTTAAGTTAAGAATTATGCAATTTCTACAAAGTAGAATGGCCAAAATATTTGTAGGCCAGCATATTTGTAGGCCAAAATATTTGTAGGCCAAAATATTTGTAGGCCAAAATATTTGTAGGCCAAATATTTATTAAGTAGAATAAGTTTTGATGATGTTAAGTTTTTGTTATTGTATTTTTAAGTAATTATTTTATAATGTATTTTGTTGTTATAATTATCTTTATAAGAGGTGTTAAGTAAGATAAGATTGAACAATAAAATTAGAATTTGTTCTGAGCTAAAAAAGATAAGACGCATTCTTTTATTTTAAAGCAAAGATATTTGGACTGTGGGGAAGTTTTTATAATACAGGTAAGTATTATATTGTAACACCTTTTAGATTCTTATTTCTTTTCAGATACGGTTCTCACCTGGTATTATCCCTCGAAAGGATAGTATCAACAACACAACATTGGCGCAGCCGGTAGGAAAATAAATTTTTGATGGATGATTTTGGGAATGTGTTTGAATATGTAGTGAAGGACAATTTAAAGAATAATTTAATAGAGATACACGATGCTTGCCTAAAAAATATAGCGTTGTCAAAAACCGCGGAATGTGCAATGAGTTATAATAATAAAACAATAATAAAAGAGATTGAACAAGGCCTCTTGATTGTTATGAATGCTGGAAACCTCAGTCTAAACCAAAATTGTAATAAGGTTGACTTGCGTCTTTTCAGGAATAGCATTATACAATTTGAGAATTGTAAAGTTAGTTTAAATGACACAACTTATGAAAATAGCGCGATAAAAATTGAAGAGCATATGTTATTACCAACCTATAACTTTAAAGTCATAGAAAAAATAGAGCCCATTAAGTTTGAACTCGAAAACCTCACTTTGTCCAACATACGTAACGACCGTAAGATAATTATAGAAAATGTAAACCAGAAGGATAAATATTTCTCAAATACAGAGCTTATACTTCTTACTTGCAATGTTGTTCTGTTCGGTTGCACTATAATCTTTTTATGCATGTCTCGTAAGGCAAGGATATCAGCAGCACGAAATCTGCCAAACACAACATTGGCGCAGCCGGTACTTCGAGCAACACTCGGACCAGGACTCAACATAGGATTTAGAAGGACAACAAGTCTCAGGACTTAAAATTGGATTAGAAGGGACATCAACAAGGATTTAGAAAAGACAACAAGTCACAGGAATCCTCACTAAACAAAATTGGCGGAACAACAACGTGGGAAGATCCAGTTTTGTAAGTATCCTAATCATATATATACTCTAACCCATAAACTTCTAAAAACACTACGGCCAGTACTTGGCCATTCCTTAGAATAGCAGTACAGCTGCTTCAACCTAACGAACTTGGGAAAATAAACTATGAGAGATCCTCATAGTCTATTTTCTGCCTCATTTAGTAGGGAAGTTAGGTTTCATTAAAGCTTAATTCATAAACTTATTGGAAGTTTATGTATTATAAAATTAGATTTCATTAATTCGTTTTGAAAAATTTGTAACCTTATTGGAAGGTTACAAATTAAAAAATTATTTTTCAATAATTCATAAACTTATTGGAAGTTTATGAATTCAATTGAACATCAATTCATTTTAATTCAATTCAATTGCAACTGAAGTTTTATTGAAATTGGAAATCTAAAACTTTGAAGCATTTGTCTTAAATGACGTTTAAGGTTTGATTTTCAGTGTTTTTAAAACTAAGACATTAGAAGCTATTGAATTTTATTGAAATTAAATGATAAGATTTCTATTATATTTTCAATTAAGAGCTTGAAGATTACTAGTAGTTGTATTATGAATTAAAATTTCTCACTTTTAAAAGTTTGTCTAGTATCTTCAGTTCTTGAAAGAAAATTTTTCACGTGAAATATTTTTACTCCATAAGAAATAAAAAGTCTCGCGTTTGATTGTTTGATTGTTTTTCGTTAATAAAAACCTTGCAGAATTTTTTGGGTTCCAAGGAATACTTTCAACTATTCCAAGGATTCGTGTTCTGAAAAGGTCCGCGTTCAATTAATAAAATAAAAATATTATTCCTAACAAGGAAATAAAAGGTTTAGGTATTCCTTTTCATACCAATAAATTCATTTATTGGTATACAAGCAAATCCATACAAAATTTGCGGTAGGTCGCAAATTAAGGTTCTGCTTAGAGGCAAAAATTTCATTACTGCAGTAGGTCGTTCATTCACTTATGAAGTAATTTAAGCCTTGTACATTACAAAACAAAAAATAAACAAAAAGAAGAAACAAAAAGGAATCATTTTTGCTTTTTGTTGAAGGCAAAAACCTTTTAAATATTGCTGACAACGTTTTTTGTTTTGTTTGAAATGAGTTTAAGGTAATGAACGATTTACAGCAGAATAAATATGCCCATAAAAAATTGTTAGGAGAATTATGCAGATTTACTGATAAATTGTGGAAATATTTGGAAGACACAGTAAATGATAATGAACAACTTATTTTAATAAAACAAAAAGTTGATGATTTCCATAATTTATCAGAAGTCGAAATAGCGGACGTTGTACTTGACGAAATTTTGAGTTTTGTGGAGCAAAGACAGTTTAAGGACGCAGGAACAGCAGAAAGCTGGGAAACAGAGTTTCACGCATTGAAGAAGAGATACGATCAACATATCATTCTGTTGAATTTAAACTCTGAACAAATAAAGGAACTAGAGGAAGAAAATTTTAAATTGAACGATACACTGGATGATAGGAATATCACAAAGCTGAATTTTTCATTACCAGTGTGTCACGATTTGGAAGAAACCAATCGGTCCATAATTATAGATAAACGCGTCCAAGATTTGGAGAAGGAAAACAAAAATTTAAGACAAGAGCTAGCAACAGCTAAATTTAATTCAAAAACAAAAAAGGAAATAGCAAATCCAAAAATGTCGGAATTTAACGAACTAGCAAAAAGTCAATTGGAAAATCAAAAGACATTGACACGATTCTTTGAGAATTTTGGAAAAGATTCGGAAACCAGATACAGTATTAGCTATTTTAACAAAAAATTTAGGGAATTAAATGAAATTTGGTCAGTAATTGTGTCAACCGATGAAGAACTGAAAGAGTTCGAAAACCTAAAGAAAAATGAAACATACTTCAAAAATAATTTCATGTTACAGTTAGAAACTATGTTTAAGAAACAAAAAGAAAAAATGGACATGAAACTAAAGAAATTTATGGTCCATTTAGAGGAAACAGAGAATTCAAAAAATTCTGAAATTCAAACGGTAAGGACGGAAGTTGACAATAACCAAGGAGGAAGTCTAACAGACAACGCACAACTAATGACGAACGTGTCTACCCATGACCAACTAGCAAACTCAAAAAGCTATAGCAATATTGGTAAATGGGTTCGAGATACAGTGCCTTATTTTTCAGGGATAGAATCTCTTACTCTTAAAGCAGATCTATACAGATTTATAGAAGCATGCGAATCAGTAAGACGATCAATTAATCCTGTGGATGAAAATGAGCTCATTTCAAAAGTGAGACTGCATCTCAATGGCGATGCATATGAATTGGTCAGAGCGACTAATTTTAGTAGCATGCAAGACTTGTACAAAATTTTGAAAGAAACATACATAAGTGAAAAGTCCTTAGAAGTAGTACAAAAGGATATAAGTAATGCACGCCAAGGTCCCCATGAAGATTTAAGAGCGTTCGCGAGGCGACTAAAATCACTACAGTCTTCCGTTTTGGAGAAACTCAGAAATAGATATTCAACATTAGATGACCGAATGTACATACAGGAACTTACAAGGTCTGTATTGAGAGCATTCAAAACAGGATTAAGAAACCAAACAACAAAAGTTATATTGGTTAATAATAATTCGAATAGTTTGGAAGGACTATTAGAAGCAGCAATCTCAGCCGAAGATACGCTGCAATACTATGATTATGAACCAGCACTGGGCATAAACACTTTCCAAGCAAAAGTTGACACAATTAGCTCTAATATTTTACATGCTCAGCCAAAAAGTTGGGGCAAACAGCATGAACAAACACACAATAGCCCATTCCAGCAAAATCTTGGAAAACCAATAAGAAGGCCAGATATAACTTGTTCATTCTGCAACAAAAAGGGACACACAAGAGATGAGTGTTTTGTTAGGAAAAACAAACCTTTTTGTGAGAAATGTTCAGAATATGGTCATGAGACCAGTAAAAAGTGCTCAGTTAATAAAACGGACACAAGAACAAGAGAGACTGACCAAAATAGAAAATCAAATTTTCGACGGGAGCAGAGCGGCCAACGGACATTGAATAAATGCCGCTGGTGTAAAAGGGTTGGGCATGCAATAGAAAATTGTTTTGCCAAAAAAGACTTTGAAAAGTCACAGGGAAACTAAGAGGGGCCCAAGATCGGCCAATAGTCTGGGACCCCAAAAATCTTAGCAAATCAAGGCCAAATAAAGTAGTTACAGTAAGTCAACCACAAAAATGTGCTGTTGATACGTTAACTACTGTATATAAAACAAATAAAATTTCAAAAAAGGATTTAGATAAAGTAGTAACAGTAAATCAGTCACATCAAAGTGCAACTGATACGTTAACTACATCTAAAGTTACAAAAAAGGTTTTAACAGTAAATCAGCCACATCAAAGTGCAACTGATACGTTAAACGTTAAAAGTAAAAACAATAACATTTTACAATACAAATTGAAACAATGCAATGCAGAGAAGATAAATCATACACAGAAAACTGTAGTTGAGGCATCCCCTGCTATGCAATTTGGAATAAAATTTCTACATACAGTACTATTAGTAGTCTGTTTGGTTTTTAATGTATTATATTTAACCTGTTTGGCTTCATGGGGTAGAATAAAGTCAGTATGTTCAAAATTACTACTGACTAAACCCATACAATTAATTTCAAAGAAATTATTAAAAGCCAACACGAAAAATATCGTAACTGGGAGACATATTTTGTATGGCAGGCATAACGAGAATTTTTACCAAGCAAAACAGAATGATGTGTTCATAGAAGTGCCCTGTGAAGGTGCTAAATATGGAAAACTTATTTTGTTGGTAGACTCCGGTGCCGATACAAGTTTGGTCAAAGAAAGTGCAATGCTGCATTTCCCAGGATTAGATATGAATAATACAAAAGATTTAAGTGGAGCATTTGGTGGACAGGTTACCACATTAGGTACTACCACTATTCAGCACAATCAGTACCAAGATCTTGGTTTGAAGTTACACATAGTGTCACTAGATCATGGAATACCAGCTGATGGAATAATTGGTAGAGACAATTTGTGGAACCAAACTATTATAAATGCAATAGATAAAAATCTAACGTTTTTTAACAAAGAACGACAGAAAATATTAGCATTCACGCTAAAGCCGATGAATGACTTAAATAAAGTACTATGCAATACAGAAACAGCAGTCCAAGCTCGAACTGTAAAAATAGTACCATTATGTGTTAAAACAACATTAAAAGAAGTTGTTATACACAAACAAGAACTTTCACAAGGAGTTTATTTGGGAGAAACCCTAACAAAAGTGAAAGATGGCATAGTTTATGTGCCAGTTTTAAATTCGTCAGAGGACAAATTTATTATTGATAAAAATTTCAGACCGGTATTTTCAAATTGCAATAAATTCAAAGTAAATACAAATACCGGAATAAACACTATAACTGAACAAAATGTGAGGGAAAGATTAGGCAAGCTATTTGAATCTATTAACTTAGATCCACACATTAGCAGAGAAGAAAAGGCTTCTATGGAAAATATATGTGCATCTTTTCATGACATATTTTTGTTGGAAGGTGATTGCTTATCATATACTCCAGTTTTGAAGCACGATATCCCTACACTGGCGGGCCAACCTCCAATAAATCAAAAACAGTATAGACTACCCCATTCTCATAGAGTGGAAATTAATAGGCAGGTAGAAGAACTGTTGGATGAGGGGATAATTACGCCTAGCACCTCACCTTGGAATTCACCATTATTACTTGTTCCTAAGAAAAGTGGTAAAGATGGCGAGAAAAAATGGAGATTAGTTATAGACTTCAGAAAATTGAATGAAGCTACAATCAAACAAGTTTTCCCCATACCACGAATTGATGAAATTTTAGATCAGTTAGGACACAGTAGATATTTTTCCACCCTGGATTTAGCAAGTGGCTACCACCAGGTGTTGGTGAATGATGATGATAAGGAAAAAACAGCATTTAGTACGGGGTTAGGACATTTTGAGTTCAACCGAATGCCGTTTGGTCTGACGGGAGCACCAGCAACATTTCAACGTATTATGAATCATATACTCACAGGACTACAAGGTCTAGAGTGTTTTGTTTACTTAGATGACATTGTCATATACGGGAAAAACTTACGAGAGCATGAAGATAGGCTTCGTAAAGTGTTCACGGTATTAAGACAACATAATCTTAAATTAAACACGAAAAAATGCAATTTTTTGCGTCGTGAAGTTGTGTATTTAGGACATAAATGTTCAGAGCATGGTGCTTTACCAGACCCAGATAAGGTGAAATGTGTAAAAAACATTCCAGTGCCTAAAAACAAAAAAGAAGTACAGGCATTTCTAGGTCTGGTAAATTACTACCGAAAGTTCATACAAGACACGGCAAGACTAGCATTACCAATAAACAAATTATTGAGAAAAGATGCTAAATTCATTTGGTCGAATGAGTGCCAAAAATCATTTGAGGACTTAAAAAAGGCGATAATGTCACCACCCATATTGATATACCCAGATTTTTCCAAAGAATTTTTGTTAACCACGGATGCCAGCAATGATGCAATTGGTGCAATTATATCACAAGGGGAAGTCGGTAAAGATAATCCAATAGCATTTGCCAGTAGAGCGCTAAGCGATACCGAAAAGAGGTATTCAACGATTGAAAAAGAATTTCTCGCTATAGTTTGGGCGACGAAAAATTTTAGAGCATATTTGCTTGGCAGACATTTCAAAATATATACCGATCATCAACCTTTACGTGGTATATCAAACCTTAAAGATCAAACGTCACGCTTGGCACGCTTCCGACATAAACTATCAGAATATGATTTTGAAATTATTTACAAGCCTGGGAAAAGAAACTTAAACGCAGACGCTTTAAGTAGATTACCACAAACAAATAAACAAATAACAGTGGTACAAACAAGATCAAAGGTTAAAAATTCTGCAATAGAAAAACTTAGTATTTCAAATGAGGTGGATAAGGACACGGTGGTTGAAAGCAACACAGAAAAAACAGTGGTCATTCTTAAAGATCCTAAAGAGATAGGAATAGTATTAAGGGATTTTCATAGTACACCATTGGGCGGGCATCAAGGTGCAGTAAAAACGCTTCTAAGAATAAGGAAGCAGTATAGATGGCCAGGAATGCAAAAAGATGTCAAAGAGTACATAAAAAAATGTACAAAATGTCAAACAAACAAGAGTTCAAGACTCACAAAAATGCCTATGATTTTGACTGACACACCAAATCGACCTTTTGATAAAGTGTACATGGACATAGTCGGCCCATTACCTGAAACGGTATCAGGAAATAAATATATATTGACATTTCAGGATGATTTTTCAAAATATATGGCGTGTACTGCAATGCCCGATGCAGAAGCAAGTACGGTCTCGAAAAAATTTTACGACGAAATCATTGCCAGATACAATATCCCAAAGATATTAGTTACTGACAATGGTACAAATTTTATTGCAAAATTGTTTTCGGACACTTGTAAGATGCTGGGAATTAAAAAGTTGCACATAACACCATATCATCCACAGGCTAATGGTTCTTTGGAAAGAAGCCACAGGCCACTAGCAGAGTACTTGCGAAATTTTGCTAAAGAAGATGGTTCGAATTGGGACCAATGGCTGACGGCAGCCATGCATGTCCATAATAATACGACACATACTTCTACTAAGCAAACTCCGTTTCGTACTTTGTACGGTTTCGATTTTGAATTGCCTACGAATTTGAAACGTAAATGTTCACCGCTATATAACGCGGAGGACCAATCAAAAATATTAAAATTTCAGATTCAAAGAACTCACGAACTAGTGAGGAAGAATCAAGAAAAGGCAAAAGAATTATCGAAAAAACAATATGATGTTTCAACCAACCCAGTTAAATTCAAACAAGGAGATAAAGTTTTGATGAAGAATCAGACTAGGAAAAATAAATTTTCTCCAATATGGATAGGCCCATTTGAAGTTTTGAGAGACAAAGGGCCTGTTACAACAGAAGTTGTAATAAAAGGCAAGAAAAAGAGGTTGCACAATAATTTACTTAAATTATTTAATGAACCTACTTAATTTACAATAAAAAATAGCCAACAGAGCAAAACTAAAATACAAAAATAACAAGCTCTGAAAACTTAGAAGTACATGTTCGTTAACATAAACAGAAATGTGAAACGTTTTTTTCAAATTGAATATGCAAATGGAAAAAAGAAGATAATATAAACAAATAATAAATAAAAATAACAAGCTCTGAAAACATGTGTAATATGAGTCAACGTGTGCCACAGAAAGCGCACGCGATCGCGTAGAACTAACCTACCTCAACGATAGTAGTAGAAATATGACACATTTCATTTCAATTAAAATAAGCTCAAATGCAAAACAAAAATAATAAAAGCAAATGCAGCTTGGGCTCAGCTTTATACATAGCTATGAGTATTAGCATTCATTTGATTTGCAAAATGAAATGAAACAAAAGGAAATAACAGCAACTTTAGCTGAAGTTCCATAATTGAAGGTCATATTATATCATGATGACAACCAAAGACATGACGAAAAATAGTTACTTTGGCTATAATTATTAAAACGAAATTACAAGCTATGCGTAATATATATTTGGATGCATACAAAAGATGTATACACATATATAGCATACAAAAATTAAAATTTCTGTTTCAAAGCTAAGAAAAGATTAAATTTGAAACCCAGATAAATTATTAAAACATTCTGGGTACAGACTCATTAAATTATTTTCAAAACAGAACAAAACTTTTTGTTCTATTAAAATAAATAACAGAAAACATATATATTTGTATAAATACGTTTTAACACGTATGTATATACATATATAGCTTAAACTTGTTGAATCTAAATACAATGTGAACTTCACATATATCGTAAATTAAACAATCAAGTCAGTTCAACGACTTGCTTAAATGTTATTCTTGTTGAAATAATAATTTTTGCATAATTGCATAATTTGACATTATGTCATAAATGTTGGTAAACAAAGCCAGCACAATTAAAAGTAAATAAATATAAATAAAGAGTGCTTCAAAAGAAAAACGGAAATTTAGAAGCTAATTTTATCATAATGAATAAAACAAAACGGAGTAAATGCCGTATATGCAAATATATATTTTTATGCATATTAGATAAATGCATAAACATATATAACATTTACAAGAAGAATTAGAAGTTTAAAAATAAATGAAACAAAACGGAGTAAATGCCGTATATGCAAATATATATTTTTATGCATATTAGATAAATGCATAAACATATATAACATTTACAAGAAGAATTAGAAGTTTAAAAATGCCGTATATGCAAATATATATTTTTATGCATATTAGATAAATGCATAAACATATATAACGTTTACAATAAGAATTAGAAGTTTAAAAATAATTAGTAAATAAAACGGAGTAAATGCCGTATATATATATATATATTTTTATGCATATCATTTACACATCATTTAAAAAGTTATAACTTAACCTTGAATATTTTTTTTGTTTGAAATAGAAAGATAAATATAGAAATTTATCAATTAAATCAATTAAATTTTATTACTTTATCAACCATAAATAATTAAAAGATATGGGAAATAGATAGCTATCTTATTAACATGGTCCTATAATACAATAGATTAGCAGTAGCAGTGGCCAGCAGCTTGTCACACTATTGATTCAAGGATGCAAACACGCTAGTTAACCAAGAACTAAATTAAAAATAAAATTATGATCAAAATTTTAAAATGAATGAAGATTTAAAGCTAAGCTGAAGAATACTTCATGCACAATAAGCAAAGTATCCAGCGTTAAAAGCTAAATCATTCAATGGTTGTCAATCTTTACATAGTGACAACCAAACCAAAGGAAGGGAGGGGGCTACAGTTTTTAGCATAACGCCTTCCCTTTCGAGAAAAACTGTGGCATAAGCCGTCTCAACATGATTTGAAATGATGGTAGCCAGAAGTATAACCTGCAACCAGCCTTATGTTGAAGCTAAACATACAAGGCTGATAAAAACAAGTGTTGCACCTTGAATCAAATCAAAAGTTAAGTTGTGGTATGACGAAACTAGCAAAGCCACAAAGTCTAAACCAAGCAGTTTCCAACCAAGGGGGACAAGCAGTGACGGAGAAAAATAGGGCCATGAATTAGGTAGAGTCATTTAACAGAGTATTTTTAAATATATTATTATTAGACATTCTTAAAGAAAATAATGTTAACTAATAAACTAAATTTTAAAAAAAAAAAAAAAAAAAAACATTATGACACACAATAATGTGTTATTAAGAAAAAATTATAGTTAATTCTTAGCCATAATTTTTTCTTATCCAAAAGGGTGAGGAATGTTGTGTGTTAATTACCACACTTATATCACAATATGTTGTTTTAACAAAAACGACATATTGTGGTATATTTTTGGGATGATGATTAACATCATCCAATAACAGTAAATTTCTGTTATTATAATACGGCATATTTTTGGGCATTTGCTTATTTGTTGGTCAGTTTAAGTTGCTATGTGAAAATTCTACTTGTTGAATAATAACAAGAATGAGAACAATGCAATGAAACTGCAACAACAAAAAGGCAAATAATGCAATGCAAGATATTAAACCCGGAAATATGCCAACCTCACTATTTTTGTTAAGTTAAGAATTATGCAATTTCTACAAAGTAGAATGGCCAAAATATTTGTAGGCCAGCATATTTGTAGGCCAAAATATTTGTAGGCCAAAATATTTGTAGGCCAAAATATTTGTAGGCCAAATATTTATTAAGTAGAATAAGTTTTGATGATGTTAAGTTTTTGTTATTGTATTTTTAAGTAATTATTTTATAATGTATTTTGTTGTTATAATTATCTTTATAAGAGGTGTTAAGTAAGATAAGATTGAACAATAAAATTAGAATTTGTTCTGAGCTAAAAAAGATAAGACGCATTCTTTTATTTTAAAGCAAAGATATTTGGACTGTGGGGAAGTTTTTATAATACAGGTAAGTATTATATTGTAACACCTTTTAGATTCTTATTTCTTTTCAGATACGGTTCTCACCTGGTATTATCCCTCGAAAGGATAGTATCAACAACACAACAAAGATATCAAACTGAAAATTCATGATAGATTGATAATTCATTCTCTTCCAATGTTCCAATCTTCAAACGAATACAAATAAATATTTACAGAGTTATTGCAAAAATTAATCCAAATTACTCAACTCAAAACTAAACAGATTATTATCCTTAAAACACAACAGTATAGCCACGTCATAGAATGTTTAATTTAACTGTCAAACTAAAATATTACAAGCGAGTATGCCACGTACCAGAAGAACAACACAGTCAAAGTATGCCACAAACAGATTATCGCGCAAGGATACTATGCCAATAGGCATTAAAAAGGATATGTGTTAAAAGAATCAAACAAAGGGAAGAAAAAATTTATAAATAATCAGAACACCAAAGCAAAAAAAAATGAAGAAAATAATATAGAAACCTAAAGTCGAACATGATCACCAGAGAGAAGAAAACGAAACTCCTTCAACAAACGACAGCTGCAAAATTTCTTGAGATCCTTTAAAAAAGAAGCATGTGGCTAGGGGAAAATATTGTGTGAGAAACTTAGTTTCTGCTCGGTTCCCACGGCCACGAGCCATAAGGTATTTTTTATGTGCATTCATGAAGCAACTGCATAAAGGAATCGAATCAACACAAAAAAACAGAGTGAGCGAGCAAGTGCGACCCCTATGTGAACAAATGAGATGCACTGCTTAGGGGTTGATGATTATCCTGCATATAAAAGCAACTGACTGAGGATGAAATTTCATCATTCTCGAACTCACTCTTGTGTAGTTAACAAGGCAACACAACACAACATCACTTGAAATTTTGTGTTTTTCAAAAGTTTTAATTCGTAAAAATGTCTACACAACACATCTCCAAGACGCAACATTACCAGCGCGTGCAGAAACCGCTGTTGGAACGTCAGAGACGTGCACGCATCAACAAGTGTTTGGATGCGCTGAAACAAATGATGGCTGAATTTCAATCGGATGATGCGATATTACGCATGGATAAGGCAGAAATGCTGGAGACAACTATCGCTTTCATGCGCACACG
Organism: Tricholauxania praeusta; assembly: GCA_949775025.1. Lineage (NCBI taxonomy): Eukaryota > Metazoa > Arthropoda > Insecta > Diptera > Lauxaniidae > Tricholauxania > Tricholauxania praeusta. Next base: position 160,889,130 of record OX459029.1, read on the forward strand.
GCGCTGTGCAACAAGTGCAACACCAGTAGCAGCAGCAGTAGTTCCCGTGGCCATTGATAGTTTCAAGCATGGCTACATGAATGCCGTCAATGAAGTGTCACGTGTGCTCGCCTCTACACCTGGCATGAGTGTTGAATTGGGTAAATCGGTGATGACACACTTAGGACGTATTTACAATCGGTTACAACAACAACAAATGCAGCAAGAAGAAAGACACCAGCAACAACAACACCAAATCCAGCCACTCACTATCGATTGTTCAATTAGTTCGATGGCACCATTAAGTCCAGCATCTTCGGGTTATCACAGTGATTATGAAAGTCCAGCCGTTTCACCATTTGCAGTAAATTTATCGGCTGCCGAAAATAAGGTCATTTGGCGCCCCTGGTGAAGGTCGTGTGGACTACTATATATAAGAAAAATAAGAGACTGCTATATTCGTAATCCAACTGTGATAATCATTTTGTGATACAGAACGAGTTTCAATGGGACTTTATGTAAAAAAAAAAATCAAATGAAAATAGTAATAGTAATAAATAGCAAATTTTTTAACATTAATTTAACTAAATTTTTATTGAGTTTTCTTGATAATTTACAAAGTACATACATTTGTTTCACTTGCATTTATAAATCTGAGGACTTTTATATATGGCTCTTTTAATTTTACTGCTAAATGCCAACTTAGTGTCAATTTATCTGTTCAGTACTCTTGCCGATCGAATCAAAAAAATATTTCGCTTTGACGTTAGGTGATACAGTTTAAATTTCCCCAGGTCAATATCTCGAGAACAAAGTAAAATGTCGATAAATGGGGTCAAACAACAGTGTCCTTGTAATTTTCAACGTCAGCTGTGAATTTTTACCAATACCTTTTATTACAGATTTATATCCTGTTCAAAAAAAAAAGATATGTTTTGATTGTGTTGTTTTTTCTCTAGGATTTTTAGTTTTTGCGTTATCGATAAAAACAGTTTTGGGTAAAATTTCACATTTTATCATATTTTCTCCTAAACTATCAAACAAATTATGACGTAATCGATAAGAAAAACATATTTTTTCTTTATAAGTTGACCAATTTTAAGAACTTTCTACTCAGTGCAATTTTCACTGGAAATTGATAATTTAGGAGAAAAAATGTTAGTAGGTTAAGTGACCAAAACTATGTCTAACAGTAACGCAAAATCAAAAAATTCCAAAAAAAACCACACAGAGAGAACAAATTAATTTTTTTTTTTTTAAGGAATACAAATCTGCAATAAAAGTATAGGTTTATATTTTAAAAATCAGTTGACCATGATTTGTCCTTTAAAATTCATTTCAAAGTCAAAGACAAGGTCAATTTTATATGACCTATATGAAACCATACAATTTTTGATGACCTGGAAATATGTATTTAAATGTGTAATAGCTGTGTTTCTTTACTCACCATAACTTATTTCATAAACATTTTGGCGCGGTGCAGTAGCTGTGGTCTTCCCTTATGTAGAGGCATATGTGTAGCGCTTAAGGGTGAAGGTAGACGGTTGATGGTCTCCGAAAAAATGTTTTTTTCAATGGATTAGCTGATTATCTGTAGTAGGTAATAGGCTCCCGTTTTCGCTATTGGCTGACCGATTTGTTACTTGCCAACTAGCGTATTATTTAATATAACGTAAAGCCAAGTATGAACTGACATCATACTCGGCCGTAACCCCCATGGTCATCCTTTCCAAAACAACATGTCTTATGTCCCTTTTTTGTTTTCGGTCTTGACCCCAATTATTTTGAGGGAAAAATCTTTTATGTAATTTTGCTATTATGTTTCCCACAGCAATGAAAACATTTTTTTTTTTTTGCTCGTGTTCTGTTTAGCTTACAGATTTTCGAATAAAATCTGTTGTCAATGCTTGACATACGTAAGAGCAATAAGTCTCCCAGCTATTTAAATTTACTTTTACCCTTTTCCACACAAATTTAACTTCAAATGAAAATAAACAACACTAAAGCCAAACCTCACAAAAATCTCGCATTGGCAACGCAGGGAACCTGTTTGACAGATGTGATTTAATGACGTTCTTGCTTCACTTCTGTCATGGAATTCGTTAAATTTTAATTAATGCGCTTGTTGCCGGAAAAATTTTATTTATTTTTTAAAGATAAAAATTAAATAAATTCCATTGGCTATGTCCGTAAATATAACAGTCAATGGAAAATTTGCAAAACAGTGTGGAAAATCATCGTTACTAGAGGATCCGGAACGTAAGAAAAAGGAGTTGCTCGAAGAAAGAAAAAAACAACGAATACAGCAAGTAAGTGGGACGCAATTTTGGATATATTTTGCTTAAATATGATGGAAAATCAATTGCAGGTGCGTGCTGAATCCAAAAATATTGCACAGAAAATACGCAGTGACGTGGCGAAACAACGAGAGCGCCTGCAGAAAAATTTCGACCAACAATGCGCACAAGAGCAAGAACGCTTGCAACGTCAAGCGATTGCCCAGGCCCACCATGATTATCGAAGTGCAATATTTCAAGTTGGCACTGCACATCGTGCCGCATGCATGGAGAATCAACAGAAGGCAACAACGGCATCGAAAAAACAAACATATGAGGAATTTAAGAGACAGCAGTTTCAAAAAGGGAAAGTTCGAAACAACGAAAATCACGCTGGAAAACGATCCTGCCTAAAAGATGCACAAACTAACGCACCATCCACATCAGCTTCGAAAGAAAAGAAAACTGCGAAAATTGGCATGCAGCAAACACGACCACGCTGCAATTGCTGTCCCTGTAACAATGATGAAGATGAAAGTTCATCTGATTTATTTGAAGACAGTTGTGAAATATCCTGTACAGAGTCTGTGTCCGTAGAGGAGTCCGAGTGTATTGACGCGACTGTGATTCCAGCTCCATCTAAAAAAACCACTCAATCAAAAGGAACTAAGCTTTGTAAAACACCCGCTGTGATACTTGATGTAGATGTGGGCATAAACGATGTTGTTACAATTATGTCACCTACAGAAATTAGGGACAGTTATACAGAAAATAATCGACAATTTAGCCATGTTATACGTGTTAGTCCGGAGAGACAACACGGTGACAAAAGTGCTACTAAGCACGGCGGCAAAACCAACCGTCCCAGCAAACTTCCATCGGTAATATAATATTTTGCAATCTGTCATAGTCCTTAGAATTAAGCTGGAAAAAAAAATTTTTTTGAACTCAGTTTTCAAAAATTGTAGTTTTATATATATATTGTGAAATTTCCACTATTTACATATTATTAACAAAATTAAATAAGTAATTTTTAATTAAATTTGTTATTCTAGGAGCCAACACCATCTTCAACTTCTTGCGAAATATCCGATTCAGCTGATCAAAATCGAGTGTCCAGTAGTAGAAGACCACGTTTTACACAAATTTCTGATTTAATAGAGAAAAAATCTCAACACTCGAAGCCCGACAAACTAGCCTCCAAGTCACCACGTAGGCAAACTGGTTATAACCCTCCAAAATCACCATCAAAGCAAACACCACCTGCCCCTCCACCATCACCATATAAAGAAAGGTCACCTGTTCGTCTGTCGTCCCCAACAAAAAAACAACCAGCACCAAAATCGCCAACACGTAAACCAATGGCGAAAAATCCTGTTCCATCATCCCCAAAACGAAAACCAACTACAAAATCTCCTGCACCATCCTCACCAATACGTAAACCAGCACCGAAATCGCCTAGTTCAAAATCACCCACACGCAAACCAACATCAAAATCTCCTGAACCCTCCTCACCAATACGTAAATTAGCACCGAAATCGCCTAGTTCAAAATCACCCGCACGCATACCTCCACAAAAATCGTCTAGTTCATCATCATTAATGTTCAGCCAAATATTAAATCCACCTGCTGCAAAGTCGATATCATCAAACAAATCGAAAAAATGTGATTTTTCTTTGAGGAAATGTCCAGATAATCTTTCGAATCAAAACCCATGCTCAATTCCAGGTACGGATACAAACAGTGCCTCTGGCTTTAGCTGCGTGCAATTTTACGATTATAATAATAAATATGCGAAATCATATCCTCAACCGATGACAGCGGTACATAGTCTACCTCCAGATAGAGCGCAACCAAATGCTATGGATGAAGCATGTATTGAGCGACAATTACAAACCGCTAGACTACAAGAAATTGAACGTCAAAGGTAAATTTTTTATTTAATTTATAGCTAGCACACTTTTGAAAATTGATTTATATTTAAGGCAAAAGTGTGAAGAACGTGGACAGAAAGCTTTAGAACGTGAGCAAGTGCGACGAGATTGCAATGAATTAACAGAAAAGTTGGATGCATTAACAAAACAGCATGCACAAACAATGCCAAATGATGTAAATAAATATAAGTATAAATGCAAAAAGCTTTTGATTATCCCCTTTTTTATGAAGTTCAGGAGATCAAAAGCTTTTAGTAGTGAGCGAAATGCTTTATGATTTAGTATTAGAGTAGAAAATCAAATTTATACTTCTGCTCAGAAAGTTTTAATCGTTACTAGTATTTTCATCTTGTACACACAAAATCAAACTTCCTCGCGCAGATTTAGGCTAGCTGTTAATGGATGTTAGTAATTATTGCAAAGAGAATCTTACCATCAATGTTTCTTTTCAACAAAATATTTAACTTTTGCTCATGGTTTTTACTTATACCATTCAAAAAGGCTACCACACTTCACACTTAATGTGTAAAAACATAATAAAATAAATTCAAAACTTTTAGCAGCACTGCTTCAATTTTATAACAATCCGGCACAATGGGGTCTTTCACGACCCGACGTTGAAAAAAAATTTACAAAAAAAAGCGTTCACGATCCCATGGTGCCGCTAAGGGTTAAAGCTAACTTAACGAGAAAGTGGATGCATGAGTTTTTTCGTAAAAAAAATCTTCAGTGATAGTGGTTTCAATGAGTCATTTCATATAAAAAAAATGTAAGCATAAGGATGAAAAGATCGACCTAGAAATTTCAAGAGTATAAATAAGTGTCTTGTAATTTAAGACCAAAGACTGTGAAATAAGTCTGCTTTCTCAAATGACTGAAAATTTCATTCGGCGGAAAGACCTGTCCCATTTTCCTTCAAAAAACATAATTTTTACGAAAAAATTATGTCCATAAAAATTAATTTAAAATAAAAATCCATACAATATATTGTTTAAAAAAGAACAAATTTAAAATGAATCGTCAGTATGAAGACCACAACAAAAATATTGCTACGGGATACCCTCAATATTTTAAGAATACATGAAAAATTAAATCGGTGATAAGAATGTGAAATCATATATATTTTTTGAGTGAAGTCTGATCGACATCTTAAATTATTAACAATTTTTTACTAAAAGACTGTGCGTTAGGTTAGGTTTTTTATTTTTATATCGTTTTTATTTAAGTTTGCTAAATTTAGAAATTTATAAAGCGTTGTAAACTCCTATCAATATAAGGCCCTTGCATGGGCATTTAAATAATTGATTAATTGAATTGAATAAATAAATAAATAAAATAATTTACATTTTCCAAAATATCTTTAAGGCAAACGCGATATTTGGAACTACAAATACTTGCAAAGAAACCAAAATGAATGCAGCCCTAGAGGAAATGCTTTTGCGTCCAGCAATAATAACATGTCCTGAAATTACGCGACCAGCAGTGCAACAACTCTGTAAAATACCAGCTTCATGTAGAGCACAACAAACAGCCGCCCCGCACATAGATCCATGCAGTGTAAATTTAGGAGCACCCCCCAAAGAAGCAGTTGATATGGAAAATAGCATACCATCCTCAGAGAGTTGTCGGTCCATTCTTTTAGGTTATGTAAATGATCAGAGTAAGCAAATTAAAAACGACTTAAATCAATTTGACGCAAATCCACAACAAGATCCACAAAAAACAAAAAGACTCAAATGTTTACTAAAACGTATAAATAAATTGAGAGATGCTCTGTTGAGTGAATTACAAGCAGGTGGTAAGCAAAATGAAACTGAAAATATACAACAGTTGATTGATTCCTTGTGTAATTTGCGACAAGAGCGTGAAAGTATTATTATTGGCGACACGACAGAATTAAACGAAGTTGCGCCGCCACCGAAAAAAACCGACGATAAAAATTTAAAACAAAATGATACAAATTCAAAAACTAAACAACGAAAACGTTCGAAATCAAAAGAGCGGAAACAGAGTCAAACAGCAGAAGAGTCATCATACAAGCAATTACAAGAACGTGAAAAACTTTTGCAAGAAAAAGAGGCTATTCTGGAATCCAAACTGCTAGAATTTTTCAAGTTGCAGAAGAATTGTAACGAAGAAATAGCAAAGCAATCAACAAATACTGATGCTGACGCTGATACTCGCAAAACAACAGTTATGGTCGGCGATAAACCTTTAGAGATAGTTGTTAACGTAAAATGTGGCAATGGTAAAAAATCAAAGTCGCAAACAGCGAAAGCTCCACGGAAAGAATCGAAAATTATACAAAGCCCCAATGCTATCAAAAAGAAGAAATCCAATACCAACATAGCAAAACAAAAACAAATAGCAATACAATCTTCGAGCTCATACGATTCACATTCTACTTCTTACCGTAGTTTACCGCAAAATTTAAGGGAGAATGAAGAAAGACGTGTGCAGTATGTATCTACTTCCCAAAATAATGAACAGCAGCCACCAAAAGAACCAGAAATACCCGAATCAGGAAAGGAAACAAAGAGACCACCCGCTAGTATAAATCCACTATTAGCACAGTATATACAACGCCTGTTGGGCATGTCGCGCAACTCAGTCTGCGCTTTAGGAGTAAGTTCCTCTGACATTGAAACTCCGAGCTCTTCAATTATTAAAACAGTTAATAACAAATCAGATACAAGCGACTCCGAAAGACTTTCATCAGAGCATCTAGAACGTGTGCAACGATTTATTGATGATAATCACAGTTTCGTCAAAGAATTAGAAGAGTCACTGAAATCTACTACGGTTAAATGCTTAGAAGACTGTATTAATGAATCACTGGATAAAATTTGGAAACAGAGATTCTGCGAAATCGAGAGACAGACAAAACCACGTTTCGACGCAGCAAAAAATGACGATGAAAGTAAAAGAGCCAAGGAAGCAGATTTATCGGTTGGAAGAAAAGAATTAGCGCGTGGTCAAAGCTCAATAAATCAAACTCAAATTGATTATAGCAACACTGATAAAGTTCAAAAATCTATTGAATCAAAAAGACAAGATAAATCACAAACTTCGAAAATCGAGTGTAATGCAAAGCAAAAACAAATCCAAGATCTTTGTCAAAGGTTAATAGATTTAACCCAAACTGATTCCTGCGACACTATAAAAACTTCAAAAGATCAAAAATCAACTGACAGTATTAGACCAGAAAAACCTCAAACTCGAGATGAATATTGCGAAGAAAAATTAGCTAAAAAAATTGCTTCTTTTATTCAAGGCCTTGTTGGTGCAACCCAGCGTGAATGTACTGACAAGATGATAAGTGATAAACCTCAACGTGGTAGTTTTGAAGGCACTGGAAAAACTTATGTAGATCAATCCTCCTCTGCTTTAAGACTATCAGGCACGCAAAAATCTTTAAGAGTTGATAAGTCTAGTAGTATAGAAAGACGATCGATCACACCACCTCAGCAGAACTCTAGAGACATTTTACAAGCATGCAGAAACAAAGCACAGTTCGATCAACTGGATAAGTCTAATAGTATAGAAAGAAGATCGATTACACCACCTCAGCAGAACTCTAGAGACATTTTACAAGCATGCAGAAACAAAGCACAGTTAGATCAACTGGATAAGTCTAGTAGTATAGACAGACGATCGATTACACCACCTCAGCAGAACTCTAGAGATTTCTTACAAGCATGCAGAAACAAAGCGCAGTTAGATCAATTGGATTCTGGAAACGTTCAAAGGGCTTCAAATTCTGAAATCATTACAGAAACTACAACTTCCGTTACAGTTGAACAGCAAACAAGTACTAGACTTTGTGACAAAGCTGTTGTAACAGATCACAGTCATCCTGCTGATGCTGATTTACAAATTCAACATTACGCTAAACTAACTGAAAACTGTAACCATCGTATTTCTGAACTAACCGATTTAATTACCAAAGTACGTGAAGAAAAGCAAAAAATTCTTGAAAATACATTAAGTTCAGTGAGTGATACGGAACGGCACTCCACAGAGAGCAATGACGCACACAAATCAGTAGAGCAACAGAGCCAAGATCAACCGACGACAAGTAAATCCGTTAAAAGAATTATAGTATTTGAAGCACAACCTGTATCCTCAAATGAGGTGTCACTTGTTGAAAATCTTCCATTGGAGAAACATAAACCGACGTCCGGAAGCCGTGATAGCGGCATATCATTATCAAGACCAGTAACAGCCCAAGGACTTAACTCAGATATGGAACCTCAATCGGCAGCTTCTTCAAGAACGGCGCAAAAGCCTAAACCTCCATCCTGTATTAATCGATATAACCCACAATTGCTTGAAGATAATGTAGCACGTGAATTGTCAACCATTTTAGAACTGGATACTCCAGGAACATCACGTGTAACTTTGGCAGCTGGAACAAGCCATTCTCACAGGTCTACTGTATCAGTATCGCCAATAAAATCAGCAGCAGCCTTACTGCCATCATGCAGTGAATATGCAAAAATGTTAAATTTAGATCTTTCAAAAGTGAATTCAGAAGAAAGAATACGGATTCAAAAGGAATATGAATTGTTAAAGGAAGCAGTGAATGAGGCTAGTAAACCTTGTGAACAGCCAAATGTTAGCTTTCCAAAATTCGAAGAATATGCAAAAATGTTAAACTTAAATCTTGAAGAATCTTTTCCAACATTTGAAGAATATGCAAAGCAATCAAATTTGAATCAGACAGCGCTTATTCGAGAAAAATATAAGGAATTATTTGAAGCATATATCAAAGCGAAAGCCATCGGCGGTAAGTTTGATTATGTTGTTAATATAAATTTCCAAAAAAAACCTTAACAAACTCATTATCACGTTTCGGATATGTTCTAAGAGTAAAAATTAATATATTAACTTAAAAAAATAAGTTCATTCATTTATTTTTTCTTTAAGGTGGTGATAAAGCAGTGTTTCCAACATTCGAAGAATATGCAAAAATGTTAAACTTAAATCTTACAATAATGGATCCAGAAGAATGTAAACGTATTCAAGAAGAATATAAATCAGTAATTGATAGTTTGAATGAATCGAAAGCAGTAAAAGCTGTACAATCTTTTCCAACATTTGAGCAATATGCAAAGCAGTTATGTGTAGATCCTAGCATATTGGATTCAAATCAGACAGCACTCCTTCGAGAAGAATATAAGGAATTATTTGATGCTTATATTAAATCCAAAGTAACTGGTGGTAAGTTTTATTATAAAACTAATCTGAATTTCTCAACTTAACCTCAAACAGAAAAAAATGTTGCTTTTTATATCCAAAATTGATTTTTTTCTTTTATTTTCTTCAGGTACTGATACAGTTTCCTTTCCACTATTCGAGGAATATGCCAAATTATTAAATTTAAATCTTACAGTAATGGATCCAGAAGAAAATAAACGTATTCGAGAAGAATATAAATTGATAAAAGAGGGTTTGAAAGAAGCTAACGCAGAAAAATGTGAAGAGCCTTTTCCGACATTCGAGCAATATACGAAAGAATTAAGTTTAGACCTTTCAAAGTTAGATCCAAATCAGACTGCGCTTATTCGAGAAGAATATAAGGAATTTTTTGAAGCTTATATTATAGCCAAGGCTTCTGGTAAGTTTTATTAAAACTAATATTGACATAAACTTCGTCATATTTTTGTTTTTAAAATAAAAAAAAAAATTATTTATACATATTTATAAAACATCCATTCTTTTATTAACAAATGTTCAGGTTCTGAGACAATAGCCTTTCCAACATTCGAAGAATATGCAAATATGTTAAATTTAAATCTTACAATAATGGATTCAGAAGAGTCTGCACGAGTACAAGAGGAATATAATTCGTTAAATAGTGCTTTAAATGAAATTAAAGCACTGAAACTTGCTATACAAGCATTTCCCACATTCGAGGAATATGCAAGTAAATTAAATTGTGATATCACAAATATGAGTCAAGAAGAAATATCGCTTATTCGAGAACAACATAGGGAACTATTTGGAGCCTATGTTAAAGCCAAAACCAAAAGTGGTAAGTTCTAAATTTATGCTTTTTTTAATAGGTCAACTGAATATTACTAAAATTTTACGCAGTAGCGAAGTAAGACAGTAAGACAGAATTATTTGGAGCTTATGTTAGAATATATTCTAATGCTTTAATTTTACAAAAATATATAGGTTGTATTCTGCCCGTTCCTATTATAACATTTGAAGAATATGCAAAGAAAATGAGTTTAAACTTGACAGGAGAAGACCCCGAACAAGTAGCTTGTATCGAGCAAGAGTATAATGAGTTGATAGCAGCCATAACTGAAGTCGAATCTAAAATGCGTAAGTTTTTTTTTTTTTTGTATTGCAGGAATGAATCAATACCTATAATGTATTCTTTGTTTTTAGGAATCCCTTCTAAACAAGTCTCAAATTTAGGTGCATCTGATATATCGCATGTTGCTATTGATGGTCTAATTGAGCATTTGCAATCGGCTAGCATGTTGATAAAATCCAAAAAGCTAGTTGCAAATAATACACCGCGTGACACTGAAAGCTTAGAAAATTATTCTTCAACCCCTTCCTCAGATTCTGAATCTATTGTACAAATCGAAAGAGAGCTAAGGCGCAGAAACATTATACGCGGTTCGTTTATCATACCGATTGAGCAAGATAATGTGCATTGCTCTACTGCAAAGAATGCCAACGAGAATGCCACAGCATTTCAACGTATGCTATTGGCAGAAAGTGGCCTAGAAAGGATTAGTACTTCGGATTCCCGTTCTAACGATTTTGAAAGAGAACTCTTAAGTGTCTGTATACCTGCATTAATTAAACGAAAAGAAACGGACGCTTTAAGTACCACTACAACTACATCATCAAGCGTAAATAGTGGGCCTGCTTCTGTAAAAATACAATTTTCCCATAGCAAACATCAAAGTCGTCAACAAAAATCACCAACAAAACAACCAAAACCCCATATAAGTGATGATAGCAACGATGATGATAATAAAAAACTTAATTTGCGTTCATTTCTTACGAAAGAACTGCAGAAGCATGCAAGCAGTAGCTCTTCTTCTAATGGATCCTCAGTTGATAAAGTATTAAAACAACAATTTTTTCAGTCCATTATTGGCAGCATAACACCGTCACCAAATAATTCACCACGTCCTTGTAACCGCAAGACTACAGAACGCCAGAAAACATCCACACCTAATACAACAGATTCACAGAATGCATCATCATCATCACAATTATTTTCAGGCGAAAGTCGTTTATCATCGGTTCGTTTCCAAACACAAACCACTACGCACTACTATCCAAAAGCTAAAGACTCTGATGTTAGTGTAAATGCAGAAGACGATAAAAATGCAGATGTAAATGACAACACAAAGCAATGTGATAAAAGCACACGGTACTTTCCGAATCCAAAAACAACTTCTCATAAAAATTTAAACGATGAAAATTCAAATAATCAGCCATCCACATCAGCTCAAATGCAATATTCACAAGTCCCTAAAAATGATGCACACAATTCAAAAAGAAGTTAAAATAAATTGTCCGTCCTTCCAGTTGATATTGGTATACGAGTATATTTAAGACTTCAATAGGTATTTCTGTTGATATTTTTTTTTAAATTTGTTTTAGACTAAAACTTTTAGTGTGTATTTTTGTTAATTATTTTAAATGAATTTTAACTATTTAAAATGTGTGTACGTCACTTATTTGTAAAAAACAAAAAACAAATAATTGAGAAAACGAAAAATATACATAAAGATGCATTAAAAAGTGTTTTACGATAGAAGGGGCAACATAAATCAATTTTTGTGCTACATAAATTATCAATAAAATATGAAAAATTCAATGATTTAATAGTATATTTTTTATTCTAGCTAATTTTAAAAACTAACAATTATTCTATACTTAGTTCATTAAATATATGTAATAAGGTTTTCACATTGGAAAGTAAATTAAGTAATTGATAATATCAGGTAGTTACTTATACAGCGTGGCACAAATAAGACTGAAAAATTTTATAAATTCATGACTGTTTTAGATTTTGAATTTATTCTTTTCCATATTTTTCATAGGTTTTTCTTTTGGTATTTCTTATTAGGAATTTGGACAGAATGTTTCTGCGTGAAAAAAAAAAATATTCCGATTAAGTCTTATTAACTCAAAAGTTTAAAAAAAAATGTGAAAAATATTCGTCATTCAGTCTCATTCGGGTCACCGTGCATATGTTTCCTATTTTTTAGAAACAAATAAATGAACTACATAAATATGTACATAAAAAAATGTTTACGCATTAAACTTAAAAACTATGAAACACTGTTGAATATTTGAGCTTTAAATGCACAGTGATTTTAAAATATTGCTTACAACTTTTCTTGTTGTAAACGCATTTTATGATACGTATCGGCTGCAATTTTTTTCAACGCGTCTGCATCACTTCCAGTAGCTTCAACCATTTGACGTAGTACACCATTATGTTTTTTCAACAGTAGATGCGGAATGTCAAATTCACTTGCTGTTCCAGCGTCCATAACAAGTATACGATCAGAATCCATAACTGTGTGTAGACGATGTGCCACAGTGAGTACAGTACAAGCACGAAATTTAACACGTATGGCACGTTGAATTAGCGCATCCGTTCTGAAAATAATGGACTTTTTAAAATGTATTCTTTTAATTGAATACACAAATAGTTAAACATACTGTGGATCTACATTAGCCGTTGCTTCATCCAGTACCAAAACTTTATTGTTACGTAGTACTGCACGCGCTAAGCAAATAAGCTGCCTTTGGCCCACACTAAAATTGCTACCACGTTCAGTAACCATAAATTCAAGCCCTGGTATTGCACTTTTCAGTTCAACCTTTAAATAAGGTAATATATTTTCAATGTGTTTCAAGAAAGTTTTACAAAATTGAACTTACATCTTCCAGCGCACGCCATAAGTCAGCATCGGAATATTTTTCAAATGGATCCAAATTATAACGTATTGTTGCCGAAAACAACACTGGATCTTGTGGTATAATAGAAATTTGTGAACGTAATGACTCCAGCGATATTGAACCAGTTTCAATGCCGTCAATAACAATATCACCCTCAATATTAGCCAGCCGAAACAGTGCACCAATAAGCGATGATTTTCCGGCACCAGTCCGTCCTACAATGCCTATCTTCCAGCTGGGTTCAATTGCTATATTCAAATGTTTTATTACAGCAGCACTATTTGGATCGTAGCGCAGTGACATATCCTTAAACTCAACTTGACCATGTGTAGGCCAGCTAGACGGTGGTAGCTTTGAAATTTGTGGTTCCTGCTCCAGGTCGGTATACTGTAAGACGCGTTCTACACTTGTCATTTGTTGTAATGATTCTGCAACTTGACGCACACCATATTGTACCATGCCCGTGAGTATCATGGCTTGTGATATGGCCAAGCCCACGTTACCGCTATAAGTTTCTGCAGAGATGAATAGTTATTTTGTTGCAAGGATTGTGTAAATTTGTTCTCTTTTGTGTTTAACTTACGTTGACTGAGTAGTATAAAGCTAAATGTAACTGTGGTCAGAAAACAGCAGCTTACGAAATCTAACCACAAACCAAGCGCCGTATTTGAAGACCACATCAATTGCCATACGGCGCTATGCACATCTTGTAGAGTATCAAATTCTTTTGCCACAATATCTTGTAAACCGCGTGCACGTATTGTCGCTATGCCAGTTAGTGTCGCTGACAAGTGTGAAAAAACTGGACTACGACCTGTGAAAGAGAAAAAAAAAATTGTAAAGTTTACATTTTGGGCGATTTTTTCATTTAAGAGCAAGGGAATCCTGAAGTACACAGCGATTCTGAGACTAGTTTCAGATTATGCGTTAATTGCAGAACAACTAGCTTAGTTTCCGCTACATTTCGGACCCCATACATTGCAGGTATGTATATAACTATCGATTATTTTTTGAAATATCAATAATAACTTACATATTCCCTCTAAACGTTTCAGATCCTGTGAAGCGCGCAAATATAGATTAAGCACAAAGAAGTCTATAATCGCCACAATACATATAGCCACCATCAATATTGGATTTACCACAGAAATAACAATCAGTATGCCAAACATAACTAAAGCGATTTGTATAAAATCCATCATAGCTTTGGGCAAAAATTCATCAATAGCACCCATATCTTTTGAAAATCTATTCAATATTCGACCAGAAGGATTTGTATCAAAAAATCTCATAGTCGCATGTAAAATGCTAGAAAACATACGATCGTGCAACACCTTAGATGCATGCATGCAGACTATAAAGAAGAGATAGCCACGAAAGACAGTCATCTGAAAAAAACGCGCATATTAAAATCATCCCACACAATTGCTCGAAAAATTTCAACTTGCCACAACGACACCAATAATAAGTGCACCATAAATGTAAAGGCATTCATAGGTTGTAAGTATTGTTGTCTGATTCATAGAACGTAAATATTCCTGTTGTGTCCATATGTTGACAAAATAGTCCGAACCGCTGCATACAATTTGAGATAGCAACATTATAAAGGCCATAAAAGATAGACCCATTAAGCCACTGCCAGCGCGAAAATATTCCCACCAGACACGTCCGGAGACGCCACCTTCAGCTTGATCTTCAGCAACTTCTTTTTCATCATACAAGTCTTTGGAACTTCCCTAAAAGTGGTGAAGCTATTAAGAGAAAAATGTTTCCCAAACATATTAAAGCAGGACATACCAGTGATTTTCGCGTTAACGATCCACCTTGAGAATTGCTGTCCTTACGCAATGGTTGATATCCATCTCGTACACCATCAATATATGGTATATCATCTTCTTCGTAAATTGTTGACTCAGAAGTGTATAAATTAGAACTGTTGTCGTTATCCTCATCTTCTGCCTTTGGACGATCTAACAGCTGTGCAAAATCCAAATCACTATTAGCTAATTCATTGTAAGTACCCTGTCTTGATATGCGACCGTTTTCAATAATCACCACCCAGTCAGCCTCTGTGAGAAAATGCACTTGATGTGTAATAAGTACACGTGTGGCTTTTTCCGCAGCTAAACGACCTCTAGGGCCAATAACTTCATCGAACAAATGACGACCAACATGAGCATCGACAGCGCTAAGTGGATCATCCAAGAGATAAATAGATGCTGGCTTATAAACAGCACGTGCTAAGCTATATATCATGAAAGAGATTATGAGACTGAGATTGTAGCGTATTAAAAAATTAAACCAACCTTATACGTGCTCGCTGTCCGCCTGATAGTGAGGCACCACGCTCTCCAACTATTGTTTTATCTCCATTTGGGAGTTGCTGAAAATCTGTTGTTAACGCACAACATTTGGTGACTTCATGATAGCGCTTACGATCATACGCAGCACCGAAGAGAATATTGTGCCGCACGGTGCCCGTGAATAGCCAGGGTTCTTGAGCAGCATATGATAATTCACCCTGAATAACAACATTTCCATCTATAATGGGCAACTCGCCGAGCAATAGCTGTAGCAAAGAGCTCTTACCAGCACCTACTGGCCCGATTATAGCACAAAGTTGGGCTTTTTTTATATCCAAGTTTATGTTTTGCAACGTTAGTTTTGGTTTCGTAGTATCCCAATTGGCATCGATTTGCTTCAGCATTATGGCTTTGGTAGCATCATCATCAGGCGTTGTAGTTGTTTTATGTGTTATGCCACGTGCCTTCTCATCATAACTCTCCAATAGCAAATATTTACGTATACGTGTCAGTGAAACTAAAGCCTCTGCACCAAAGGACACCGCTAGAGGATACCAAATTGCAGCAACGAGCTAGAAAAAAAGCAACCAGATTATTAAGAAAAAGTTGTTGTTTAATTGATCTGTTTCCTAACCTATAGAATCCCAAAAATTAATATCTACCAAAGAAATGTAATGTTTTTTTTTATTGTATGAAAAGTGCCACGCTCACTTGTACAAGCCCAACCACTTTATGTCGAGATGAGATGACTTGTCGCTTAACTTCCTTGTACCAAATTTTACTAATTTCCCTTGGAAATGATGCTTAAGGTTTGGCTTGTATGGGATGTGCCGACCCACTTTTCGTCGGGCTGTGGTTATTTTCTTTGTCATTCCCTTCAAAAATGTTGTTGATAAGAAAGTTAAGATTTCGCGTACCATTTTTAAACCTATGTTTGTATAAAAGGTGCCTCGCCTACTTAATAGAACCCGCATTTTTTTTTTGATCCAACATAATATGGGTATTCATCTAAGCGAGCAAAACCCTCGCAAACTGTGCATTTTTGCGCTCTCGCAACTGAACTGTCAAAAATCGTATGGAAAGCTTTTTGAACAAACTAGAAAAGTTTGCGCGACAATTTGATTTGTGCAATTGTTGTCACTCTCTTTTCTCATACGATTCTCTCAGCACAAATTTATTGTTTACACATTTTGTATTTGCCACTCTCTTTTCCTATATGATTCTATCACAAAAAAAAAAAATGAAAAATCAACAGGCACAAATTGCACAAAATATTCGAAGGGGCGTTCGTTAAACACATCGCGCAAAATTGCTTATTTGCACAAATGGGAAACTTGCGCGTTTAGATGAATACCACTAATATGTATGTATACAAAATTTCAACGCAATTTGGTTTGAAAAATGAATTGAAACTAAATCGAAGTTGCAACTTTTTCTTTCTTTATTAAAACCCTTAACCTATATTCTAAACCTAAATTAATTGGCCCGGACGATAGTACCCACTTAGTTTACAAAATAAAAGTTATTTGAATAGAAAACCCTTGATTAAAATAGCTATTGAATGGAAATGAAAAGCGAGAATGGTATCTAATTTAATTTACCTGGAATATATTGTAATAACCAGCCATGGAGAAAACTATGTCAGCAGTTACAATGTTACCCATTAAAACTGCTGCTGCTATAGTTATGTACAAAGTAGAACGTTCCGTAAAGACCATTGTACTCAGATAGAATCCGCGCAAGTATGAGGCATATCGAATCTGCTTGATTTCGCGTCTTCGTGCTTCAGCTACTACAGCTTGAAAGGGCTTTTCCCATGCATACATTTTGATCACTTGTATGCCCTGGACTAATTCATTCATTATGCCAACACGTGCATCTGTACGTTCCGCAATTTTCATACGTAGTTTCGATGCCACTTTACTTAGGCCCGTTTGCACTGGAATGGTCTTTAACAATAAACCAATTACACCCACAAATGCAGCCATGCCAATCTTCAGCCAAATGAGATAGCAAATGAGCACTGCCTGCAGTGGCATTATCCAAATCCAATGTACAAAAATAAAGCCATAATCGAGACGATTAACATCATTTGAAAGCAAGTTGATAAGATAACCAGCAGGTGTTTGTCCTGCAGTTTTCATCGATAAGCTAAGCGTCTGTAAAAAAAATGCATAAAAATTATTTTAATTTATACGGAAGATTAGCTTACCTTTCTATAAATTAAGGAGCAACATGCAATTCTCATGCGCGCACCCATCAACCGCTGCCTCAAGTCAACGTGATGTATTAGAAAACAACCTAATAGTGTTGATAGTACTATTATAGACGCAAGCCAATACACATCGGTCCATATATAATTAATTGCTTCGCCGATTTGTATATGTATTGGAAATGGATCTGTTAAGTTTTCTGCATTCGGTTCGATCCATTGTTGACCAGCTTTTTCATCAGCTCCAATTGAATTTGGACTACCTGCAAAAACGAGGTAGTATCAGTTAACATTGGATAACAAAGGAGAATGTTATATGAAACGATGAGTTCTTCTTTTTCAAAGATAAAATAAAATATTCCAGACTAAAACTTAAGAACTACTATTTGATAATAAGCAACAATTGCGGTCCTAAACTATGATGAAGAGTGAGCTAACGCCTATAAAATTAAATTTCAATGAGGTTTACTAAGAAAAGATTGCAATGAATGTCAGTGAAACTTGTACACCTAACTGAGCAAACAAACAGATGGGCGTGACACCACCCGCAAAAGCAAATAACATGGTTAAGGTGTGAGTTGCATTTCCGAAGCTGCTGGAGCGATTTTTCTGAACTACTTATATTGCTATTGCTTGCTTGGATTATACCACGCCCTTTTGTGTAGTACTACTAACTTCTTGTACAATTGGTGCTTGTGCCACCTAATGTGTATTTACCAAGTCTCATTATATGTGCTCCCACTTTTCGCCGAATGGGTACCTTTGTCAGTTTATATCTATTTATAAAGTTTCATTGCATGCAATTTGACGGCAAAGGTTATCAAGCATGTAATGGCTATTTTTTTTTCATATAAATTATTGAACGATTTTACCTAACGGAATGTGTAATCAACAAATTCGGGTAATTTTTCACCTGAACTTTTATAAGAGAAATATTTATAGAAATGTAAACATTTTTATTTATTTTTTTATAAAAATTCTGTTCAATTATTTGTGTAAAAAATTATCTTGTATGGCTAAAAAAAAGGGCTAACCTCGTTACATAACTTCTTATGAGATTTACTAATTTGATTACAAAGTTTTCTAGGCATTTTCTTTCAAGTACTGTAACACTAAGCTGATTAGACTTTTTTTTGTTTACTTTTCAATAATATAAAACGATACAATCGGATCCACTTGAAATTCGAGTAAAACTGATTATTTATTAAATTAACAACACTTCAGTAAAAGATCATCTTTCCCTTTTAATTCGTTCAGATTAAAAAAATGTATATAAGTTCTAATTTCATAGTCAATTAATTACAATTGATGTTTTAACAACACTGGTCACAATTCAGTTATTAAGTATAAATGACAATCGTTTGTGCTTTAATAAATGCTTAGCCCTACCCTTCTTACTTACCAGCACTTACATCACCGACACCAGCCTCATTGATATCTGGAACAAGCCTAGACAATGAAAAGTCTTTTTCACTTAAGTAGTTCGCATATGCAGCGCGTGCACTGCGGTTTAATGAATTTGGAATCAGCGTTGAATTTGTTGTACTACTTGGAGCCATTACAGACTGTTGAAACTGTAGTAAAAGTTGTGCCAGCACAGCTGGTATCAGTGATCTACAATGAAATAAAAAGAGTTCTTTTAATAAATTTTACACAACGCATATCAATGAAATGAGCAACAGCAGCCTTAACTTACTTAATTATTATGTAAATGAGACATATCAAGCCATCAACTACAGCAGAGCGCCAAAACGTTTTAAGTATGGCATTTCTTAGAAGTGGATCTTTGCCTTTGCGGCGCGCCCGTTCAACTTCTTTATACCACTGACTGCATGAATTTAAAAAAAGATAAACATGTAAATTATTTGAATGTACAAAGCATTTAATTGATTATTTAATGAAATAGTTTTACTTACTCTTCCAGCTCATCACCGAGCTGCTCTGAACGATCTGCCTTTAAGCATTTAGTTAGATCATCTGTGTTGAGTCCTTCCTTCGAGCCTTTGTATAACATTGGTATGGACCAAATGAAAAATAGTTGTGAAAATATATTAACATGACGGCGTGGATTTTGTTTTTCAGGTTTGCGAGAACTGTCCATGATTATGACTTGGTATGATAGCCAAACTGAAATGGTGATCAAACATACAGAGCGTTTATCATTATGTGTGCAAGTATAATAATCTAATAAATGCAGTTGTTGCTAGAACAATTTTTTGAATACCCTACAACCAGCCATTATGCTGAAACTTCTGAAATATTAATAAAAAATTAATAAGTGGCATTTTTGCGGTAAAAGAGTTGATGTGACCTTTGTCTTTACATGGCCATTTAAAAAGTATTCCTCCAGGCTGTTTGCTAAGCATAATTTACCTATACTGAGTTTTACCACCAATAACCACCCATCGAACCAACTTTTTTTTTAATCAATCCAAATTCCAACTTTTTTAATGATTTTTTTATGGTATTTCGAGGCAAAATCGTCCAAAAATAAATAGCCGTTTAAGAAATATTTTTTGTTGATTTTTTTACTGATCCGAAAATTCGCAATTTTTTCGTTTTTTTTTTATACATATGAAGTATAATAGAGAACACACTAATTTGTGAAAATTACTTTTTAAGAAAAAATCTTTTAAGACTTTGGGCTTAAGATTTTTTTATTTGTATGTTCTCTAAAGATTTTTTTTTTCACACTAAAATTGGAAATCTGCCTTAGTGCATTACTAACAATTTTTCATTTTTTTTTTTAAATCTTTTTTTTTGTAGGGTCCCTTCTGTTTTCCTTAAACGTTGCACGGAATTATGCAATGCAATGTGTAAATTTAAATAAATATCAAACACTTTAAAATTAATAATACAACATATGCATGAGTAGATAATAACTTCTTATCAATGCAAAATACTTAAGCAGAAACTAGACTAAAAGTAAACAATAAAGCTCTATGCGTTTATTTGACCTTGTATCCCTAGCCTCATTATTTTATGAGGATCACATAAAAATTGCTATTAAAACTTGAGAAAAAATCAAGAACTGTTCATTTGAAAAAACGTGAACTTTTGGGTTTAAATTAAATTTGATATGCTTATACCAAAATAAGTTGAATTCATTGTTTTGAATATAATTTAAATGCATATATATAATCGTTATTATTTTCGTTCTTTAATCAAAAAATATATACAAGATGCCGCCAATGAACTATGGATTATCGGAAGAATTAAACTACTTATAAGTATGTGACAAACGCCAATCGAAGTTTTTGAATAAAAAAAAATAAATTTCTCGCGAACCTAAGCGGGAATTGCTTAAATCCACCGCTGGCTAAAAACTGAACCGCTTTAATATGCTGCTTCTAATCAGAGTGGCTATTTTATTAGTTGTGTATATTAAAAATTTATGTGTGACGGTGTGTTATAGATCATTATCTATTTTTGTATAAACTCCCTTCTAATGATTTCACCAGTTTTTAAAAAAATGTTTTGAACCTAGGCAACAATTTTTTTTTTTTTTTTCGGAAAATGTTAGAAATCGCATTCAGATCGAGGATCACTAAAATTTAAAATCCTATAATTTTTTGATAAAAAAAATTTTTCCATAAGAACATGATTTTTTTTTGAAACCGACGTTAAATTCTATTTAACAGTTCTTGATTTGTTCTCAAGTTTTAATAACAATTTTTATAATTGCTATATTGCTAAGTAAATATGTTTGATATGCCGTATCAAAAATGAATTTGGAAAACAAAAATATAGAATTCTATAGCTACATAGTCAAAAATGATTCCAAAAAATTGGTGTCTCTAAAATAAAAGCACGAATCAGAATAAAAACGACGTTATCGATATTTTAAAATAAAAGCTAAGTTTTATATTAAGATATATGTGATTTATTTGAAAGAAAGATTCAACTCAAAGTCCATGAAATAAAATATTTTTTTATTACCTTGTCAATGCACTTCATTGTACAACTTTGTGGAAATTATTAAGCTAAATTAAATAGAATAAATGAACCATATCAACAAAGTCGTATTTACAATTCGTAGTCAAAAAAAACAAAAAAAAAATAAATTAAACCGAATTATGATAATTTTATTTTAATAATAAAGTCAACGCAATAAAATTTCGAAACTGTTGTCCAGGTCATTACCGCTTGTTTTTTATTTTTTTTTATTTATTTTTGTGTTTTGGCTAAAGATAAGCGAAATCTGTCGAAATAATTCATTAAAGCGAAAATGTTTTTTTCATGGTATGTACTGCAATTTCAGTTTCTAACTACACATATGTCTACTCGTAGGACATTTGAACTTTTGACGCACATTATGCTTATACTAGAAATAACCTAATCTTAAGAGATAAACTTAAATTTCATCATCTTAATTAATTGGCGGTAAATGTCGATGAACTTGTCTACACTTAAAGTCATACTAAGGATTTGAAACTTATTATTTTCAAGTGCAATTTCATTTTCTTAACGTCATATAACATTTTTATTATTCACGTTTTCAAGAATCGAAATTGCAATTAAGAAAAAAGGAAAGAAAATAGAAAATTTGAACAGACACAGAAATTGAATACATATGTATACTTAATGGAACTTTTAACATTTTTTTCAATTCGGGCATCTGAGTCTTTATTTCTTGGCGCAACTTTAGCCAGTCAACTCTGTCTTCTGAAAAATGCCAACGAGCTGTATAATGATTTTTTTCCTAGGTATTCAAAAAATTAGATATTAAAGTACAATAATCCGGGCTTGGAATGTATGCTTCTGTGCCATAAAATAAAATCTACGGCAAAGAAGTCGATAATTTCTAAAAGATTTTTTTTATTTAAATTGCAGAAGGAATTTTATTTATTAAAAATCTCAAATAGCTTAAAACGTACCATATCAGAAAATAAAAGTCGAGTCTACTCATTCGTTTGAACGCAGATTTTTCTTTTTGGAACACGAAGCTTTACGATCCAATACATTCCATATTAAAAATATCTTTCTTTGAATTTAAAAATATATTTAGTACAGTCAAAAAACGTGTGGCAGTAACTAATAATTTTATTTGAAGCCCTATACTGCCGTACTAAGCGAAAAAGACGTATCTCAAAAAAAAAAAAATCCGAGGTTCTTATGGCATCGGATAGCTTAAAAAATTATGCGTCTAATGAAATACTCCAAATGTCGGCATCTTAGTTCAATCATATAAAAAATCTACTAAGAAAATTTCATCTATCTCAATTTTACAGGTATTTCAACAAATTGTCATAAACAAAACATCAATTATCTCGAAATTAATTTTTTTGAGATACGTCTTTTTCGCTTAGTACGGCAGTATAGTACTGTAGTTTTCAATATTTAACTTGTATGTAGTTGAATTATGACGTCACTATAAATGTGCGACATCACGTACTTCGATAGAATAGGCGACCAAAATCATCAATTATAATGGTTTGTTTTAGTTAATTGTTTTATAGTGAATAGACTTATCTTCAATTGAATTGTTGCGTGTTAACAGTGTAACATAGTTTCTCTATTTCCGAGTGTTTTGACAAACACTTTAAGACCTTAGCTATTAAAAATTTGCCTACATCGATAAAAGAGAACTGCTTGATTTGCTTGATTTTTATGTTTGGTATGGCATGGTTTTTCAATAATGCATAATCTACCAATTGCATTTAATGTTCCATAGAATACTAGTTTTTTCATATAAAATGATCACTATTGCTTTCATAACTTTGAAGAGATTAACACTTTGATCGCAGCATCATTTAGAAAAATCCGACAAATGTCAGTGTTTTATGAATTCCTTTTGAGATCATGAGATCATATGTTGAAAAACGTTGAAAATTCGAAAAATTTTGCTAAACATTGAAAAATGTTAAAAATTTCGAAATAATTTTAAAATATTGAGAGTGTCGAAAAAATGTTAAAAAGGTCGAAAATGTTGGTAAAATCGAATTGAATTGCGTGAGCGTTACTTTTCAACCAATTTACTTCACAGTATAGATTTTCTTTCATACCCCACAATGCAGTTGATGATCTCACATTAATAAGACAATGCTTACGATATAAAGCCGGTTAAACAATCTAGATTAGTTTTCGCAATCTTTCTTATTGATTAAAGCACTGTTTGGATTTCCAAGAATAATCTGAGAAGCTTCATATTTTGATAAGTTTTTTTTTTCTGATTGTTGATATTCGTAGAATAAATTGTACAGACCTAATTTTGTTATCTTAAAGTTTATTACGAATTGTCATCGATAAGATTGTAAAAGCCTATCTAGAATTATTTTACTTTATATAGACACACCTTCAATATATTGGATCATTAACACTTTGGAGAATAAAAGCACTTTGAATGAGATGTGCGAACATCTTAAAGTGTGGTTTTGATAATCTCTAATTGTGAACCTTAGTCGGGAATGACTAGTTGTACAAAGCTCAAATGCTTTAATTATTTTAGTTAATTTTCTAACATTTACTAAAAAAAAAGATGAGTAAAGTGAAAAGAAGAGAAGGCGGATTTTTTATGAAAAGTTCCATGAACCCATGATGTCGTAAAAATTTTAATGTAGGCTCTTTAAAAAAATATTTTTAGATATTTTGCCAAACATTAATAAAGCGTTGCGTGGGGGGAGTTGACTAAATTTTTCATGGAAACTATTCCTCAAAAACTGAAAAGTGTAAAAATTGGTATTTATGAAGAATGGGCTTTGGCTGAATTGACTGAAACCTTAGTTTACATATCGGTCATTCTTTATTTTTTTTTTACTTTTTTGAATCGAAATATCTATAGGGAATAGGAAAAAAAAAATTTTAATCATTCTTGATTCTTATATGAATTCATTTAAACATTTTTTTTTTGATTTGTAAAAACATATCTTCAATAAAAAATTCATATTTTCCAAAGTTATGTCGGGAGTTTCGATTCGAAAGCAGTTACATTCTTAGGATTGATTGAAAAATAACATATACGAGTAAGTAAACAAAAAAAAGAAAAGACGGCCAAGCACAGAATTTCATGTCGAATTTTGACTTCTTACCATTTGAAAGAAAAATTTTTTTTTTTTTTTTTTGAAGAGACCGGGAATAGCTTTTTTCAAACTAGGCAACCCCAAATTGTAAATCGATAAAAACTGGGTCTAATCTTGTTTTTCGGACAAGACATATAAAAAACTGTTTTCCTTGGACAATTTTATAATCTATAAATAAATGTTATTTGTGTTTGCTGCAAAGATCGTAAATTAAGTAGTTAGAAGTTGAAATTATTATAAAAAAATATTTACCAATTTATACATTTATTATAAAATAGGTCACACAGATCAAATAGGAAAATTGGCACTATTAATTTATACAGTCGTACAAAATAAAAGTTTTTACTATTTAACACAATCTTTTGCAGTTTTTAATCTTTAATTTCTATATCGATATGGTTTTGATTTAAGGCCTACTTTACCAGTATATTGAGAAAAACTGAAAACCAGCCGATTGGACTGACCGTTGTTGTCATCAAAAAATCTCCAGTAAATTTTTGTTTTTAATTTTTTTGTTTGAGCTTTCATATTTTATTGAAAATTTTAATAGCATGCAATAATAACTCATTACGTCACGTAGCGACAAGTTCGTCAACCCTAACAAAAACCAAAAAGTGATTAAAAAAACAAACAAAGCAAAAAAAGATAAATAAATCGCAATTTTAAACATAGTTTTTTTTTAAATGCCAATAAAAATAGACGGCGTTAGGCAACATTCACAACTGAGGAATGTACTGATATAAATAGAAAGAAACAAAAAAAAAACAAGTGCGCCAAACACCCCATATGCATCATTGATAATTCGAAAAGTAAAAAGAATCGCATGGCATTACGCAAAAAAGAAAACGCATTCTGATAACTAAGCAAAAATATTCTTACCTAATTTAATTACGAAACAAAATATCAATAAAATATTTATTTGTTTGAAAAATAAATAAAAGGTTCTGCCTAGTTACAAGCTATGGTAGCATAAATACAGGGTGGCCACTGAAAACCCGAAGGGTATGAAAAATATGATACGGTGATCATATTTTATAGAGCGAAATACATCACAGGAACAGCATAAATTAACAAAAATTTTATACCAAAGGCTTTAACACACTATTTGTTTTAAAAAAAAAAAATGTTATGAAAATAAATCTTAAAGTTCTGAGTTGTTTGGAACATAAATTTCTTAAAATGGAAAAACAAGAAACAACAACGAAGACTTCGTGTTGCAACGAAACCTGAACTAAAGAACAAAACATTTTTTATAGAATGAAATAATTAAGTCGTTACGAAATTCCAAAAATAACTAGTTTTTGGCCTCGCCAAAAATTGAATACCCTACACACACTTAAAATGCGAGTAAGCCTTAACATTTTACTAAAAGTATTTCTTCCACCAATATGTGCTGACTGGTTTAACTAAACGAATCCATATTGGATTTAACAACATTTACATAAATAGCTCTATGTGTAGCCACGCCCTCTTTTCGAAATTCGTTAAATTTTTGTTTCAAGTCCAAATAAGATGACTTGTCAAGAGCTTATCCACGTTATCTATAGTATTTGTGAGGTATTTAGTTGTACTACCTCAAAAAATTCTCTCAATATAGTGCTTTAAATATTTAATTTGTAGGGGTAGGAGGCGTGTCCTTAAACCGATTTCGTTCATTTTTAATACCGCGTAATCGTGATTTCCACAGACAGACGCATAAACGGACATGGCTAAATAGACTCAGATGGTGACACTGATCAAGCATATATGAGGCGCCCGGTTTCAAAACCGGCCAAGTCCAAAAAAATTAAATTTTGAGAATGAACTTGCATTCAAAACCAATCCAACGCCTTGGAATCAAAACCGGCCAAGTCCAGTATATTGGTATCAAAACCGGCCAAGTCCACTTTTTTTCCAACGCCTTGAAATCAAAACCGGCCAAGTCCAGTTCATTGGAATCAAAACCGGCCAAGTCCAAAATTGTTTTCTCAAAAACATTCGCAAATAAAACTTTAAATATCTGATCTGACGTACCTTGAGTAAGAAATTTTATAAGCTATCATGTGTGAAATACTTTTTAATTTTTCAATGAACATAGATGAAAACAAACGTTTTTCGTTGTTTTCCCAAAAGTATGAAATATGGACTTGGCCGGTTTTGAAACCGGGCGCCTCATATGTACATATCGTCGCTCTCGGGTAGAAAAGCCCTAACTCATGTTTTTGCATTTTCCAGGAGGACGAAAAAACTGCACAAAAGCTTCATAATCTCATATTACCGCTATGTTTTGAAATATCACGTCAAAATTTTGAGTAGACGTGTATTTGAAGGTTGTCTTTTAGGATCGACAAAAAAGTAAATTTCAAAAAAAAAATGAGTTGAGGCCTTTCTACCCGCGAGCGACGATATACACTTTTCTATACCTGCCACACTTCTTCTCTATGCGTTGCAAACGGAACGACAAATTGTATATACCCTGAGTAGACATGTTCAAAATATCCTCATGCTCTAAAATTCTTCAGGAACGCTTAGAATCCGATCATTCTCATTCTCAAGTATATCCCCATTAAAAAAAAACAAAAAAAAAACTTTAAGGGTTGCTACCAGAGCTACAAAATTTTCATTTTTCGAAATTTGAGCAAAAATGTTTAATAGTTTCATATCCTTTACTATTTTTACTAAATTCACCCTAATACTAATGTGAAAAAAAAGTTTTGTATTTTGTGTGAGGTTTGAAGTTTCAGTTTTTCAACAAATTGTCTGGTTAATTTGTTTAATTTTTTTCTTTTTCTATTTTTTTACAGGAACTGTTTTTTCCTCTCCAAGCAAAATGCACTACTGAAAAGCAGGAAATTGAAGCATAAGTCTGAAGGAATTTTTATTCATGAAAGTAGTGGGTATGTACCAGCTTGCGGTGCATAATTACATTATATTGTAAGTTTTGTTAAACAATCAAATTTTCAAACATTATTTTAAAAGCAATCCTATTTTAAATATGGGTCTAACAATTTTTTTCTGTGCAATATAATGCCAATACAATTGCAATAAATCAAATTTATAGAGAATGCGACAATTCTATGAATTGTCAATTGCCAATTGTATAAATAATAAATTGTGAATTTTTTGTTTCTTTTCGTGACAATTTTTATGGGATATTCAGTTAAAACCGAGCTATTATGTCTTGGTTAATAGGCATGTAAATAAACAAGTTAGCGGAAATCGTGCAGCGGTATGAATAATTTTACCGCAAATTACCAATAAAGAAATATTTTAAGTATCCTGTTTAGAATTTAATAATAAATAGAAATAATATTTACCTTTTGAAATTCAGCAATAAAACTGACAATTTTGTAGAATTCTGCTGCACACACCAGTTGCACATGGGTTTTAGTTTTTTTTTTTTTGGTTTTTTATTTTATTTCATACAGATATATTTCTTTTTGTATATATATCGCAATTCATACACTTTTATCTATATTATAACATATGTATGTATATGTATTTTTACATATGTATATCGAGGCACATTGTTCACAGTATTAATTTCTACGATAATATATATTCATTTAATTATTTTAGTTTTCTTTTGTTAATTTGGCACAAGTCGAACTTTTATAGTTAGATACTTTAAAACAAAAGAACCGAGTTATTAACAAAACCAACGTCAAAGCAATAAACTTTTTTTCTTTAACTTTACATACACGAAAAAAAAAGATCACACAAAATGAGCAACGCAAAGAAAAAAAGCAAATGACCGAATGTTCCTTCATTCAAGGCATCACCGACAATGCTAAAGGCACCGAAAAGACACAGAGGAATAACTCAGTTTTTTCACTGCCAAAACAACTTTACCGCCAAACGAACCGAACGCAACTAAAAGTTGGTCGTGCACATTTTTCAATAGCCGGCTGGCTGCTTGTTGGTTGGTACATTTGGTATGCGACGACCAAATGTTTAACCAACAACAAAGAATACGTTTGTTGTGTGCTCAATTATGAGTGGCGGCAACTCTCTCATTTCGATTTGAATGCATGCTACCCTACAATGTAGAGGCTAACACATTCATTTCTTACTAAATTAGGCAGGCTAAATTAGACATCCTTGACTTTTATGAAATATTTGAGAACGTCCTCGCTTTTACATTATTTAGAAAATTAAAATTTATTTATAGACCCACTTTATTTTTTTTTTTTTATTTTTGCTCTCGAGATTTTTTCTTAAAATTAAATTTTTTTGTTAAAACTGCGGCACTGCTTTTAAAAATTGATTAAAAAATTTAAGAAACAATTTCCCGATTTTTAATAAAATTGTTTGTCTACGGCACCAATCATATTTTTTTTTTAAATTAATATCTAATAAATCGCGTTTTCCATTAAAATTATGATTAGTTAAGAAAAATCTGGAACAAATTGCACATTTGATATGCTAATAGAATTTTAAGTTCTGTTATATATTTTTTTTTTTTTTGCTATGGTACAGATATCAGACATTCATTTACTTACAGCTAATCAAATTATATTCTGGGTGTCATATACCCATAACATGGAAATCGCGCCAAAGGTTCTCAGATTTTAACGATTTAACTCCGAAACTAAGCTCTCTCTCAGCTTTTTACAGCGTTTTATTATTTCTTGAGGAATGCTGCTCGCTCCAACTAGGAAATTGTTCCGGCACCGCTTCTGGTGAATAATTTATTTGTCGATCAATTATATATTGCAAGGTGAGGATTCGAATGGAAAAGTTTGGGAAAGAAGCACATTCTCGATAACTGTTTTCTGTTAAACGGGCTAAAAAGTTGAACATTTCCTGAACGTGTTCGATTTATCTCTTGGTCCTTTTTACCAAGAAATCTACGTGTGTCAGTGAGGTATATATCAGATAGTGTCTCAGAATGAACAGAACCTACCACTCAACTATTGCCAACAACTCTTATTGAACTGGGAAATATAACTGCCTAATTGAGGGATGGGTACTAGAGGTCTGCATGAGTGCACTCGAAACGACCATCAAGCCACTCGCCACGATGCGAGTCCATCGAGCCCTTGTGCACAAAAACCACAAATCGAAACTCCAAGCAGGAGAGTAAATACTTGCAAATAAATCGCAAACAAAATGTTCTGCAAGTTCAAGCACTCGAAGTTTATTGCATCCGAAAGTTTAGAGGATGATCGTTTCGAGTGAACGCATCAGACCTCTAATGGGTACCAGGTGATGAAAGGCAAGCAGACAACGGAAGAACTAATTTCTAGCCAAGAGGGCATCACAGCCAACGCTAATTATGAACTAAAACTTTTTGTGTACTTTTATGGTCAAGCGAATTTTATTACGAAATGAAAAAAAAATTCCCCTTCTACTGGAATAGCAATAAACATCAACAAGCTAAAAGACTCCTTACACCAGCAAAGGCTAAACAAAGGATCATCTATCACGAAAAGGCAACTTTTAAGGGCCTAGAGGAACGATGGACCCATAACAGGGCTTAATAGCCATGGCCAAAAATAGTAAGTTGATAGCAAAAAAATGGACTACGATCGATGCTAGAGTTGTACGGCCCAACAAAGCAAAGTATCTTTGAGGAGAAATTGAGGAACTACAAGCAATGTCATTTGTTTGAATGGTTAGGAAGATATATATGGAAGGTAGTCCAATATCAGATAAAAATGACAAGATTTCTACAAAAATAGGCTCCTATCTAAGATGTCACTACCTTACGAAAGCGATGGTAACTCATAAAAAAACGAAAAAAAAATCACAGGCGAACCTGAAACGTCGTTAGTAGATTACTTTTTATCTGCATTAGAGCATATTCTATAGAATATGTTCGACGATGAAACTATCCTTGGGGAGAGAATCGATAATTTTCATTTTAAGAATTTTAATATTTATTTGACAAGGGAGCTCGGGCGCATGCAAATTGATAGAACCTGTAAAGAGTAGAACTCGCTAGGCAGCCAACTATCTTTAGCATTGTTCTTTCGCTTGTAAACGAACGCTGAGCTAAAGCGCCAACATAAAATCTTAAAGGCAGTTTAGACTAGAGATCTTATCATTTGACTTATCTTGGAGCTGTTTGGAAGGCTTCCACCATCAAAATGAATTTTGGAGCATTCGAACTGACACTTACTCCCCTTTCATGGTTGGCTACTATCTCGCGTTTTAGTCGCCGAGGAAGAATTGGCTGTATGTTTATAAAGCCAATTTTTACTCGGCAACTAAAATGGCGAGATAGTAGCCAACCATGAAAGGGGTGTTAAGTTGCACTCTTCGGCAAATGATAGCGTGGAAATCACATGCATTAAGGATTCCGTTTTTTCGTCACCAGACACACACATGTATTAAATATCTGATTTTAAAGATCGCCAGTATGGCAGATCGATATTTTAAAATTTATTTACATTGTCCTGCCGTTACAAGGTTATACAAGATCAAGCGAAATCTATTTGGATACTTTCAGCAATTTTTAAAAAAAAAAAAATTTCGAACTTAACTCTTCATTCGAATCAAACTCTACCGTGCAGATATATGATCTTGAAATTATCATATTTTTCAACACCATTGAATTTTTCCAACTGATTACTACAATTTTTGTTTCGCAATAAAATTCTTACATAATTTCAGTTGCAAAAAAAAGACAACTTTAAACTTTTCTAAGACTAAAATACGAAAAGAATCACGTGCTACACTCAGACATGATGTTACTAGACACTGATTATTACTATGCACCAACCTTCCACATTAGATATGCAATTTGAAGATCATCACACACTGATCGCAATGATTATGCTAACATGTGACTTATTTTGCTTGGTGGTTGGCCAGTCACTTGAATCGCGCTGTATCTTTCACAATTTTCTCATAGCACTTGAAATTCTTAGCTATATTTTTTCTAACTCGTATTCGGTACTAGCAACAGATGGTGGTTAAAGAACGACGCTAGGGAACACAGGTACTCGCATAATAACATTGTGAAGTTGTGTCGACGATGACGATCATGTTGATGATGATGATGATGATGCTTCGAATTCGATTTCGTTGCTGCGATTTGTGGCTGATTGCGAGCGTAAATGCGCGTCAAGTGCCCATCTAGTCTGCTGTCTGGAGTTTTTAATGTATTGCTTTTTTTGTTGTACTTTTAATTTTCTGGTTTTATTTCAATAAATAAATAAAGTCAACATTGAGAAAGGAATATAACAAAAAATTAAACGCGATAAAAAATAAGAGAATTTCTTTATTTCAGATCACATATCCACACATTTTTGCGATCGCACCACAAAACCTCATTTCAGTTTCGTTTCAGTTTTCTTCAAGTTAGGTTGGTTCACCGCCGCCAGCCGTTGTCATATTACCGGACCAAATATATAACAAATGAATGATAAACAATATTTGTTTTCATTTTTTTTTTTTTTTTCATTGTCAGCCTACGTCGCCGGATTATAATTTAAACGGATCACCACCACCGCCGCTGATCATTAATGGTTCATTAGCCCGCGCTTTTTAATTTCGTTTTGTGCTTTCATCTAAAATTTACGTAATTTACCTTTGTTATTTTGTGGCTAACGTGATTTATGAATGAGTGCAAAAAGCTGTTTTAGCGAAATTCGAGTACAGGCTTCAAAAAACCAATGGGAAAATTCAATATGTCAAGTATATTTCGCTTTGTCAGTCTTTTGTTTTTCAAGGCCTTACGATATTTGTGGCTTCAATTGACTTTGTCGTTTGAATGTCGCTATAGCAAGTGTCCCTTTGTGAAAGAAAAATCACTTGAAATTAATGAGCAACAGTCAACCAACCGGAATTCAAATGTACAAGATCCACTTCCGTTTGACGATATACCAACTGCTAAAGGGCTACTGATTGTGGGCACATTTTTTGATCTGATAGCGGCAGGAGCTGCACCAAAGTAAGTTATGAAATATATTTATTCTTATTTTTATTCAAGATGTACGAATTGTATACTTGGCAACCATTGGTTGTTGGTGTTTTTGTTTTTTTCTAATGCCAACACATTAAGGGATAACCCTTTGACTCGTGGTGTGTTAGCTTCGAAAATGAAAACGAAAGGGTGGAAATGCTGCCGAACTATAAAGCAAAGTATTTTTAGAAAATATTTAATTTTAGCGTACCACTGAAAGTGATAGTGATCTGAAGTTTCAATTTTGTAATATATACTTAGAAATTTTTATGATGCTTGTTTCCAATACATAAAACTGCAACGTTCTGGCAATTGTCGTTATGTTATTTTTAGGTTTTGTCTGGAAAACACGAAGGTGATAATAAAAATGTTCTATTCATTATATTTCTTTCACAAATGGAAATATAAAATAAATATATCTTCGGTGTAGATTATAAGAAGTCATATTGGAGTAATGATCTAATTTTGAGGACGTTCCGCCAAAACTGTAAGTAATTATCGGTTATAAGTCTTTTACATGATATACTTTCAAATAGTATTTATTTGATACGGAGAGCTCAGTGGAATAAACGGTCGGCGTTTAAATCTCACTTAGTATAAATTAACCCAAAACTGGTGTGATGAGGCTGTACTCGCTTTTATGCATTATGTGATAATAGTCGAAACATATGTACATATGTCACCAATTACCAGGCTAAGCTGATCCATATGTTGTCTTGTCATGTTTGTTTAAGAAAAAGTATTAACAGATTTGTAAATTAACATGAATATCGCTGATTGCCAATGATCAATATTCAACCAATAGTTGCAATAGTTTTATTAATAAATTTTCTTCAGCTGTGGAACAATTTTTCACAATTAAATTTAAAGAAGTTAATATAAAAACCAAATTCTTATCGAATATAAAGCAAAGCTATCAAAAGCAAGAAGGAAAGATAGACGCAATGAAATAATTTCAAAGAGGCTTAAAAAAGAATTGACGGAATACTTAAAATTTGCAGCAGAATATCAATGAATAATGAGATGTCATGGTGAATTAAGAAAAACTTTTCATAATAAATAACATCATCAACTTCTCCTGACTTATTGGATGAAAACTATGCCCCTGTTTACAGATACTGATAGTTCAAAAGATAAGTTCATTCTCTTACCAGAAAATAAAATTGAATTGATTGAATCAGCTAAAATTTATTATATTATTTGATAAAATAACTTTAAGCTTTTAGTTTTCGATATTATAGTACATTTGTTTAATGATATGATTAATGAGTCAGTATATCCGGACTGTACGATAGCAGTGAGATCGACACCACAGGCGGTCCTGGAAATTATAATGTATCACATCCTCATTGATCTATACATCAGGAATACGCCGGCAAAAGGGATTCTTAGGTTAAAAGACTTCCGGAAATGATAATGCTGACGAATGTGCCAAAATAGGTTCAGAATAACCGTAGAATCAACCGCTGGTGGAACTAATTTATCGGATAGAAAACATAACCAAAAAACAAACCAACACAAGCTGGATGCCGCCGGATGCAGAACGTCTCGAAATACTTGGCCTAAGCTGAATTTAGGAAGAATACAAACTCTCTAAAGGTTCAGCAAAGGAGAGTTAAGAACTGTTGTAGAGTGCTATTGTGTTATTGGCCCTATAGCCACCAAATATGGTGCCCCTTTCAGAGATTTCTGCGAGTTGTGAAGACGGAGAAAAGGATGAGACGGTTAAACATCTACTCAGCGAATGTCTGGGGATAATGAGGGAACAAACCAAATATTTGGTTCTGTGTTCTTTGTGGTCTTGAGGAACTAGCCGAGTCGGAGCTTACCAGTGTCCTCAACTTTACCAAGGCATGTGGATGGTTCGCGCCCATTCAATGAGATCATTTAAGGAGAAAGGGGCGGGGACTATATGTATGTGAACATTTGACAAAACAACGTCTTTTGATCTACGGTAATAATTCAATATAGCGTAAGTCTTGCGTTGAAGCAAAGAGCTTATGCTGTATTGAATTA
The DNA here is from genome assembly GCA_949775025.1 of Tricholauxania praeusta. Lineage (NCBI taxonomy): Eukaryota > Metazoa > Arthropoda > Insecta > Diptera > Lauxaniidae > Tricholauxania > Tricholauxania praeusta. The sequence continues at coordinate 160,923,712 of OX459029.1, forward strand.
TTATCTTAGATCGAAAGAGGTTGTTTTGTAAAATGTCTACAGATATACATGTATAGGGTATCACAATGAGCAAACTACCTACGAGTGAAGCTTGCTATATGCAACCTAACCTTACCATATCCGGATTGTATATTAAAAATGTACGCCTATTCCAAAGTAGAGTCCAAAACAATTGTCCGTCCGGTGACAATTCTTTCCATTTTTTTCTTAGTCTCCTGAATCCATTAAAAACCTTTGTTAAGTCAAAACCACCGTTTCTGGCCAATTTCGTGCATTTATTTTCGGAACGCCAAATTTTCCAAAGATTTATGATCACATCGTAAATTACTTACATTAAATTAAAATTTTGACCAAAAGAACCGTTTTTCTTTCTATATAGTAAATTACTATATTCTTCATTATCAACTGCACAGATTTGATTTTTTTTATCGGCGACGCCACACACTTTCATTACATGGCCTAAAGACCATTTAAAATTAGTTTTTAAGAAAATGTCTGGTAAATTGCAATTACGTAGTTAAAAATACTCGCAATAAACTCGTATTCCTTGGTGTTTTTGGGGCTTAGACATAACTGCATAAATATATGTACTAGAAAAACTCTTATATAAACGGCCACAGAAATGTTTCTTTTTTTTCGCCAATATGATAAATAATAAAACAGTTGCTCAAGTAAATTTTGCATTGCAGATTACACAAATATATCGACAAGCGACATCAACAATTAGGCGCGATATTTCGTGAACGTCTCGGTGGCACACAGGACGCTGTTTTCATAGCATCAGCAAGTCAAATGCGATCGATGTTTTTGTATGAGGGACAACATCCAAAACACCCGCTGCCCGATGCTTGGACGTTATACAATAAAGAACATAGCTGTCAGCGCGGATTATTTTTTATGTATGTAAGCAATAAAATTTAAATTAATTTATTTTGTATCGATGTTATGATTACTAATTCACATCTAAATCAACGACAACACAGGGACGGTATGGAATGGCAGCAAAATCGTCGAATCTTAAATAAATTTTTACTTAGCGGTAATATGGAATGGATAAATGAATATATCGATGAATGCACAGATCAACTGATAACTTCCTGGCGCACTGTTGCCATCGATAGTGAACAAGATTATGTTGTTGTGCAGGACTTAGAGCAGCAACTTTATCGTTGGGCAATACAGGGTAAATAAAAGTTTGAAAACGCTTACCTACATATATTTGACAAAAATAAAATCTGCTTCCATCAATGACACTTCTTCCTGCATGTTCTTTCTCGCCTGACGAAGCATAGGTTTTAGTTACCAATTTTTGAAGTTCACTTATTTCATTTTCAAGTTTTTTTCTTTTCACTTTCAGTTATTTGTTCTATCATGTTTGGCTCCGTGTCCCTTTCCAATTCGAAGAGCATAGAAATCGAACTGGCTTTGCAGGAGTTTTCGCAAATTGTACATAAAATTTTTGAGTGCAGTGCGCTGTTGATGAATTTCCCACCAGCACTTGCAAAAATGCTAAACTTACGCATTTGGAAAGATTTTGAGGTGAATGTCAGTCAAGTTTTGAGTAAGGGCAGCGAAATTATTGACTTGTACATTGCGCACAATATTGAGGAATCAAAAGTTAGCATCAGCGACTCAGCAGCACTTTTCTATAGACTGCAGCAAGTTGGTATGCCTTTAACGATGATCAAGCGTATCTTTGTTGATTTGGTAATTGCCGCAGGTGACACAGTAAGTTAAAGCTAATTTGATAAAATCTACACTTGTCACAGAATTGCATGTTTTTGCTTTAAGACTGCATATACAAGCGAATGGGCATTGTATTTGCTGTCACAGAATATGGAATTACAAAAAAGGATAGCAAAAGAAGCCGAGGTGTATGTTGAAAACACCAAAGATACTGTGAACACTGTGCGTGGTCTTATAAAAGAAACTTTGCGCTTGTATCCAGTTGCGCCTTTTATTGGACGTTACCTTGCTACTGATGCAGTGCTAGGAAACTATCATATAAAGAAAAATGTTAGAATCTGCAATTAAATCAATTTTTTATACACCAACTTACAGAAAAATAATCTTTTCTTTTAGACATTGGTTCTACTCTCACTTTACACAGCCGGACGCGATGCTGCACATTTTTCAAAACCATTAAAAGTAAATCCAGATCGTTGGAAACGTGATAGTATAACTGGTGATCTGCAAGATGTTTTACAAGCGCATGGCACATTGCCATTTGCAATTGGCAATCGCTCTTGTATTGGACGAAAAATTGCAACGACTCAATTAGAAACTTTAATTACAGCAGTATGTGCTAATTAAGACACGAATCATTTTTCTTTTTTTTAATTTTCTGCATTTCTCTCTTTATATAGATTTCCAGAAATTTTTATTTAAAATGTCTAAATGAAAAACCAATTGATTGCATTTTACGTTTAGTTACTGTGCCCGATCAGCAATTGCAGTTGGCAATTAAAATACGTGATTGATTTTATAAATACTCGTATTTATGATTTTAGTAGTTTTTTAACTATATAAAGTCCACAAAAATAGTTATGATAGTAGTGCTAATATAAACAAATAAAAAACAAATAAAACTAACAATGAAAGAAGACCATAACTGGGCGCACCCCATAGCATGCGTCCTATAAATAGGGAGAGTACCAAAGTAGCAATGACTTTATATGACGCCAATGGGCGTAAGCAAATGCGCGGAGGTAAGTGGTCTTCGAATAATTCGCTTATTCCTGTGGGATAAAAAGTTTTTGTTATTCATATTATTGCATTTAATGTGCAAAATTCTTTGCATACCTCTTGGTTTTTCAAACCATTGCGCCGTCATTGGAGGATTTAATATTTGTCTTGTCAATTTACCCCACAAATCGTCACGATTCCAACAGGATTGCATTTCATCACCATACTAGAAATAAGGCAAATGAAAACTATTTAAAACAAAAAGCTCAAAATAAAATCAGTACAGTAATTCAGTTGCGAGTATAAAAGGAGGAGCAATATTAAACTTTTATTTTATTTGCTTTAAAGCGTACAGGAGAATTCATAATTTGAAATTGCTAATTTTCCATGAATCTTATTTTTGATAAACTCAAAGCCTGCTAAAAAGTAATCCGATTGGAGCAATGAAAAATTACCGCCACACGTTATCCTGGGTCAATAAAATTTAAAATCAAAATTTGAAAAGGAAAATTAATACTGGTCGAAAAAATACAAATCAATCAATAGATATAATGCATTGATTTTTATCAAATGAACAATTTTACATATTTTATTTTACTTTGGAAGTAGAAGAAACTGAAAGAACCAAGCCATGCATTTCAAAATTAAATAAAGGATACCTTTTCAAGTGCTATTATTTAATGCAAAAGTTTATGTAAAATGATTGGGAGAGAGTAGTCAATAGCTCCATTCGGATTACTTCAAGATTAAAAATCAAAAATAAAACCTAATACCATAACATTAATTATAATGTTAATTCCATACCATTTCGTTTAATTTACACGATAGCTGATGCAAAAATCGTACAAGCATTTTGCTTTCGAAACTTTGTATTGGCAACAAAGCTGGATCTACTGTAGCTTTTATATTTGCTAAATTATTCTTCATCTGTAAAAATAAAATTATTTAAAAAAAAAATTTAATAATTCGAAATATATACGGCTATAACCTGCAATGGTGAAAACTTTGAAATATCCAAGTAATCACTACTATCGTACAACGAAAAGCTAGCGTTTGAATAACTTGGTTCAGATGGCTCAATTTGTTCAATAGATATATTGGGTAGTTCCACCTAGGGACAGAGTTAATATAGTACATGAAATAGAATATAAGTTTGCATTTAAGTGAAAAACTTACATTAAACATAGTGCCAAGTGAACGTACAGCCAAATCTAAAATATCGGGTATTTTTGAAATTTCTTGTAATTTTAATTCTGCATGCGATACATCTTCAAATAAACTTGCAAATAATTTCTTAAAGAAACCAAATGATTTTCGCCTCTCTAACAGTTCACGGCGTATAGAGTTGATTTCCTGTTGCACGTACATGCGTGAAATATACACGGTTTTAATGAACTGTTCAATTTCTGATTGCAATGCTGTACCGAACAACGGAGTATAGAATTCTTCATGAAAAAGCGTATCATATTCACAGGAGCCCGAAGTATTGTTATGCCTACGTTAATGGGGAAATATAAATGTTTAATTATTAAGAAAATAAATTTTTAATAATGAGGTTGAGTTATATATTGCTTGAGCGCTTTATGGCTTATATTTAAATTTTAACACACCTTAAGTAGTTAGAATGTTTTTGAGGAGAATCAAAACTAATCGCGCCTCCACCATATGCTTGCTCTGCTTGATATATTTTTTTTGGCAGCGTACTTTGACTAAAGACCTAAAGATAAATTAAGTTTATATATAAAAATGTAATCTTATAATATTGATATACCGACCTTTACTAACCGATGCAACATTATGACATTACGAAATGATGTAAAATCCAAGCGTTCAAAACGTGGCAAAATATGCACAAATATTTGCGTATAAATTACTAAATTATCAATGATAAAACTATCAAAACGACTGCTAATAGCCACTTCTGCATGTGTACCACTACAAATGACATTTTAAAGGAGCTGTTCTTATTTTTATTAAATTGAAAATATATTACCTATGATTTGGCCATTCACAAGTATAGCGCCATGGCTGAATGTAGCTCAGCCATAGCTCTAACACTACTGACAGTGAGCTGTCGAGGGGCCATCGTCCAATAATGCTTTTTAAAAATGGATATATACGTGCTTTCATCATGGGTTGCGCAATTTTACGCAACGCTACCATAGAAGTCTGATCCATAAATGCTGAATTCGCAAATGTATGCGTTTGTTTGACCAAAATGCGTACAACGCGTATAAATTCACTGCTAGGTAAATCCTAAGGAAGTGAAAAATAACCTGTTAGTGATTTAAATTATGTTTTTATTTTTAATTTGTTTTTGATAACGTATAAGATGATTATTTTTGATAACAGAAAAATAAAGATTACGTTATTTTTTTAAAAAATATTAGTGGTTTTTGACATTTTTCAGTTCACGAATTTCTCAAGCTTAAACTTAGCTCGTAAGTCTCTAGTTTCACCGGATTATATTCCATTTTGTTACAAAGCATCCCGTAGAACTTCATAGATATGTACACAACGTAAAGACATGTTGAACTGAGAAAAAAATTAGCAATATTTGAATGTAAATGTATTCCGCAAAGCAGGAAATTCAACAGGTGGGAGCCTAGTACGCTGTCTATCACAGCTTTGAATGGCTTAAGGCATATCGTAATAACCCGAATTGCACGCATTTATTGGGAACTGACTGAAAATTAGCAACCTTTTAACAAGAACTCTGTCAAATTGAAGGCTACGGCAGTGTTATATATATCTATGTAGAACTTTTTTATGGCCATTGGAGCACGGTTCAGCCAAAGTCAACCTTTTCCAATAAAAGCAATTAATTTTTTCTAATCACTCACCCGAACTTCGTCAATATCGTAACGCAACCATGTGTCGATAAAAAAATGCAACACCGATTCGGTTCGCCACGCGTGAGCTCGTGGCGACTCCGCTGAACGTACATTTTGTGATGTTGCGCCTGTATTATACATGTTGACATTGGGAATTTTCAGGTATTTAGGTGACCGTGTTGGTTGCAGTGGTTGCACTGGCATAGGCTGTGGTGCTTTCACCGTTGTGCAAATGTTATTCGGCAATACCATACCATCTGGACTGCTTGGAAGAAAGGCACAAAGATATTCAGCTGTCAAAAAAAAGTACACAGTTTTCATGCGCTCATTGTGCACTTGCAAAGCGGCAGGATACATTTTGTGCAGAGGAAATGTCCCGTGTATAACAAAATGCAATATATAATAATCAAATGCATTAAGAGACAAAGTTGAAACTTGACGACGAAATGGATCCACATTCACCAAGTCGGCATAGAACATTGAATGCTGACCAGACTGCAGCATTTCGGCAACTTTGTGCTAAACGAAAGTGAGGTAAGCTATAAAGTTTAATCGATAGAAAATTGTGACTCACAGGTAGCAAATCCAGTTGAAATTCAAACTTTATTGCATCATTCAACAGACGATAGCAAAGCCGAAACATTGGACCCAAAGGCGAGAAAAAATTCCTAAGCATATCAAAAAATTGCGGTGAGTTTTCTTTGCTTGTGGTGCGCATCCCCCAGCCAAGGCAACAGCTGTGAACACCAAATATCGATTGCACAATTGTTGGAAAGATATCCTGCAGTTCACGCAGTGTACAACGATCAAATAGAAGATTTAACTCCTGACACCGGTCCATAAGTGGGTAGTTTAATAATTCCAGGATGCGATTCTGCAGAGTGCAACAGTTTTAGGTTATTTTCCAGATAGCAATGCACTAATGGCTAATATATACTTACGCCCAAATTTTCACTGTATAAAGTCATCTTGAGTATTTTCTTAATGTGTATTTTTTTCTTAAATTTATTTTAATATTGTTAAAAGTTGCATTTGTTTACAATTGAACGCATTGGCGCAAATTTTTCCTACTGTACTGAGTAAAATTTCACAGTGGCGTTTGACAATTGAATGTCAATTGTTCAGTGTTGCTATTTCTTGCTATAAAGCGTTGCCACCATAAGCAAATTACCACACACAAAACCTCTTATATTGCCTTGTTGCTGTTTTCACGCTCCCACGTCTATTATAACCCGATTATCACTCATCGCAATTTATTAGTCAGTTTGAAGATGAAAATCATCACGCCCACCCTGTAACGTTATTTTAAACAAAGTTTGGAACAGGTTTATTTTAGCTGACATTGTCCAATGTTTATTTTCTTTAGGGAAAATAGGTGGTTAAAAATATTAAAATAAAAAATAAAGTAGCTCGGATCTAGTTTCGGAAATATAGACATCGGAAGTTGCGGATATAGCTTTTGGAAAAATGATTATAAATTGCGAGTCTCTGATACGATCTTTCTGAAACTTTGACCATTTTTTTTTTTTTTTTTTTTCAAAAAAATGTGTTAATGACCTAAAAATTTTTTTAACATGTTAAGAAAGCTTAATTAAATCATAGTTATGTTGTAAAAGGGGGTAACCCTTTTTAAAGAAAAACAAAAAAATTTATTAAATGAATTCTTAGGAAAACTATGTTTTTATGGAGAAAAACAATGGAAAACAACAACTACAGCGATTAGTACAACTACAACTATTATTATAAGACGATTCTCATTATAAAATAATAACGTTGTCATATAAATTAATTTCTTAAAATGTGTGGTTATGTTGAAAGAAAAGAGCGCCGCATGCGAAACATTTTTATTAAAAATCGCTAGCGATTTACTTTATTTAAGTTTTACAGTAGGAATGGTCTTATAATAATTGTTGTTGTTGGTTATTGTTTTTGTCCATAAATACAGACTTTTCCTAAGAATTCATTACATTTTTTTTTTTTATTTTCCGGCAAAAAAAGGGGTAAATACTCAAAAATTTAGAAAAAGTTATATACCATTTTAAAGGGAATAAATAAACTTTCTTAACATGCTAAAATAATTATAGGTCATAAACACATTTTTTGGAATAAATAAGGTTTTTTAAAAAAAAATGGCTAGTCACCACCTTAACAAAATGCCAAGATCGACGACCTCAAAGTTCTGCTTCTTTCGATTATTACGTTTAATTCTAATATAACATTTGTATGTACATATTTACATGCTGTTTATTGATACACTCGTTACCGTTGCTATGTCCTGACGCATCCAACCGACGTAACATTCCATTATGTTTGGGACTACTATGCCGACTTCCCATGCTCACTTTATTAATAAAAACAAACAAAACAATTTTCCAACTAAAGGCATTTACTGATGTTTCTTTTTGTGAAAAAATAAACTAGCCTGAGGAACGTCAAAATAAAATTTTCATAATTTTATTTTCTATAGAATTTTTTATTACATCCTCATATTTATTTGCCAAATAGTAAGTAACATCAGATTAAGCAATGGATGTTGTTGATATTGAAAATAATGCAGTTGGCACTTACCAAACATTGGTGCGCTATAATAATCCTGTGCTAGTCGTGAAACATCCAGACAAAAAAGGAGCACCGGCAGAATTGGTACGGGTGGACATTTCTTTAAGATTGAACTACGAATTTTTACGATTATGATAACAATTCTCACATCATATTTTTATAGGACTTGAAAAGACCACAAACGGCTGGCGCTTTATTGGATAGCAAAAAAGAAACTGAAGAAATTTTAAATTCTATTTTACCACCACGCTGCTGGGAAGAGGATGGTCAATTATGGCAGCAAACAGTAATTGAAGGATACCTTTTGGAATGATTTAAATTTTAAATATTATGTTTTCTAGGTTTCCAGCACACCAGCCACACGTCAGGATGTTATTAATTTACAGGAAATGCTCGACACACGTTTGCAACAGACACAAGCCAGGGAAACGGGAATTTGTCCTATACGACGGGAGTTGTACTCACAATGCTTTGGTAAACATTATGATGACAATAAGGGTTGACTGATATGTTTCCACACCTATATCATTCAATTGCTGAATTCGGAAATCTCAACCATACTTGAATGCAAATTTATTTCTAAACTATATTGTATTACAGATGAAATCATACGAGAAGTGACCATCAATTGCTCGGAACGTGGCCTGCTGCTACTCCGTATACGCGATGAAATCGTCATGTCTATGGAAGCATATGAAACTCTATACTGCAGTTCAGTGGCTTTTGGTATGCGAAAAGCACTACAAGCACACGAAGAGAAAGAAATGTTGCGTGATCGTGTTAAATCGCTGGAATTTGATAAAGAAACTCTTGAAGAAATTATTACCGACATGAAATTAAAGAATGAACAATCTGAGCGTAGAAATGCAGAGTTGAGAGCATCAGAAGAAAAGAAATATGCTGAAGAAGTAGCATTCCTTAAGAAAACAAATACCCAACTGAAGGCGCAACTAGAGGGTATAACTGCGCCAAAAAAATAGTATAATTTCTTTTTTTTCTTTTCTTTTATATCCAAAATCGCAAATATGTTCTTATCAATTTAAAAATTCTATTGCAGCATTAAATAGATATTTTTGTTTGCTTAAAATTAAATTTCTCTTTTGTGTTACTCTTTTGTATTTTCAGCTTCAGTTTCTGTTTCAGCCTCAGTTGCAGTTTCAGTGATAACTTCAGTCACAATATCTTTCTGTGTTTCGATAAGTACGTTGGAAATTTCTTCTGTCTGTTTCTCTATTTCTTCTTCGTCTACGTCAATTTCATTAACAATAGGCATAGGTACGAATTCCTTATTTTTTGCAGCTTCCTTTTTGCTCGTTTCTTCATTGGAAATTTTTGCTCGCTTCTTAGCCGGCGGTTCAACTTCTGCTTCAGCAACTAATTCTTCATCTGCTTCATCCTCATGAGGCAAATTTTCATACATTTTTAATTCTTCTTCAGTAGGTAATTTATCTTTAATCTCATCGACTTTCTTTACATATATATTAAAAACATATTCGGCCATTTCAGCCATACCACTGATAGATTTCTTGTTTGTCTCATTTACGTTATCACTTGCAAAACGTTCTGTTGGATGCATTTCATTTGTAAATAAAGACAGTTGTTGAGAACGTTTAGTCAGCTGGAAGCAAAAACTTCAATGAAAATTTTTCCATTGCATAGTCAAAAAAAAAACCTTACCAATTTGAAAGTTTGCTGCAATTCAAAACAATTTTTGAAGAGCCCAACACGTCCAAAAATATATAATCCAAGTCTGGCACGACTCATGGCTACAACCAAACGACGCACATCTCGTAAATGACCTACGGCTTTAGTACGCACCAAAGAAATTAAAATGTAGTCGTTTTGCTGACCCTGATATTTGTCGACTGTGGTTATTTTGTGTGGCCAACCAATAATTGGATTTTTGCCACAGCGTAAGCTTATAACATCTCTTATCAAATGCTTCTGTCCATTGTATGTTGTAAGTATTGAAATTTTTTCCGATGGATACCCAAGCAGACGCATATACATGTAAACTGCAACAACGTATTCGGCTTCAGCAAGATTCTATAAAAAAAAAATTATGAATTCAAAATTAAATCAAAGTACATAAAAAACTTTACCTGATAAAAGAATGGATTCGGTTCAGATTCGCCTACGCCATTAAAATCCTCAACATTTATAAGCTGATAGTCGTAAACAAAACCCGCATTTGCTTTTCTATATTCCTCGCGTTGGAAGATGTGCTCTAAGTCATCGAGCCGTTTATAGCGCCATTTGTACAAGGAGCAAATGCTTTAAAAAAAAGATATGTTTGGAAGTCGCAAAAAAAATATATAAAATCTCGTATACCTGGATCTTGCACGTCCTTGACCATCGAGATCAACTGTTGGCACACCTAAGCGCACCAAACGTGTAAACAAACTTTGTTCCATATTGGAATATTTCTGGAATGCCATATTTTTTATAACTGGCGGCAACTGATGATGATCGCCTATCATTATCCAACGTTTTAATCTATTGAAGCCGTCCAATGGATTTTGCAACAGCAGCGGTATAAACGTTTCGATTTCTAAGATTTGTGCTGATTCTTCCATAAGGATGTTGTCGTATTTGAAACCAAGATTGACTAACTCTTTACGTTTTAATGCCGCATGGGTACAAGTCATAGCAATAATTTTTGCCTCTTTAACAAGTAAATATTTAGAACGATCCAAGCCGCTGCGTAGCAATTCGAAGGCACGAAATTCTTCTAATTCAGCGAAGATATGCGATATGTAACGGAAACAAGACTGTGCAATATCCAAGTAGCTATCATAGCTATTGCCCGTAAAAAGTGGTTGTGGTGCATCACTGAAGAATTTCGTAAATGGAAATTTATCTTCGAAAACTTTTTGCCACACTTCTGTTTCTGCATTTTTTACTGCAGCTGCTTGTATTTGAAATTTCTCCCAACGTGCCATTACATTGTATAAGTAAAAATACCCTGCGGTCTCACAGGTGTATGCATTATCTCCGGGCACTTTTAAAGACTCTTGCAGCTTTTGTACCTGATTTAGCAAATCGAGACGTTTTGCCAACACATAGTTTACACGTCCATAACGACTGAAATCCTTTTCGGTCTCAAGAGCTTCCTCGCCATGACCCAAACGTAAGAGATGCCGTTCATCAATGTCCAGTGCCATAATTTTTTCAAATAACTGATTTAGTGCCTGATTCGAATGCGTTACAATCAATGTACGTTGATTTGGATGGTTGTGATAGAGATTTGATATAATTTGCACAGCAACGTCTGTTTTACCAGTGCCAGGTGGACCAACGACTAATGTGAGACCCGGTTGCATGCCAGCGCGTATAGCTTCGACTTGAGTGGGTGTGAAACGTACAGAATTTCTGTAAAAAAAAAAAAATTATTGAAATGTTAAAGGAAGGTGATAGATTATTCAATTACTTTTTGGGTGCATTTGAGACATATGGTCCACGACTCTCAAATTCATATGGTTGTACATCAATTGTCTTAGGTAACTCTGCTTTATCTACGTCAGCACTTTCATCTTCTTCGGCATCATCGTCTTGTTTCTCGGGCACATCTTTAAAAGTAAGTCGAAAGGGTGGTAAACAGTTCACATCATCGGCATTACATTGAACTTCATAGTTTGGAAAACTCTTTTTTAAATGTTCAATATTCAAAAAGGTGTCATTGAAATCGAGTACACGTTCCTAGAGAAAGATCCAATTTTAATGTATTATTTAGTTTGAAAAGTTTCAAAGGGTTCATGTTTGCTTGAAAATAGGTTAATTCCAATAGTACCTGATTCGACATGTGAGTATAATGAGCAGCGCTTGGATCGCCATAGCCTAGAAGTATGTCATGCAACCACGGTGGTACAACACATTCAGTATTCATCAAATGCCGGATGGTTTCCAGCACAGCTTTAAAATTATTTTCTTTCGGTTTGCGACGCATGATGATGTTAAAGTCTTCATAAACATCGTCAGCACCCTTTATAATAAATGTGTGTAATTTATTTCAGAAATACATAGGTAGGCGTTTATTAGGTTTACAAACCTCCTGTAAGGCATCCATATCCAAACGGTATTGATTTGAGTCCAACCATACGCGATAAGTGCGCTGCTCACCAGTTAGCGTAGGGCGTGGATCAGGCCCATCTTCAATAACACGTCCATTCGAGTCCAACATACCTTCAATTTCACAGCCACGTACACTTACAAGACCAACTTGTGGTAAAAAGGGATCACGTGGATTATATTTGGTGCCTGAACAAAAAAAGATAGTTAAATAAACAAATTTCTTATTGCTCAACATGAGAATCTATTACCATAAGGTTGTGTAGGCTTCACAGTAATCAAAAAGCAAACATCATGTTTACGTAGATTTTCCCACTCTTCTTTAATCTCTTTGCGTACCGACAACGTAACCGAAATATCTCCTCTAACGCGTGAGGGTTTTTTCTCACCAATATGTGGTTTTGCTACCTCCACTACAGCAAACGATGCAATTGGTAAAGCCATGCGTGCCCAACCACCAAATACAACATCACCATCTTCAGATTGCCATGGTAACATACGACTGACAGCATCTTCAATATCCTGCCGGATCTCATAAGTAGATTCCAAGCGAAACAAATTGAAATTTCGCAGCAGATAATCGTGTAGAGTGAGGAATTGTAAGTTCAATTTAGGTAAAGCCAAACAACCATCACCGGAATAATACTCAGTAGGCACAATATTCTCATCCCAAACAATATCTTCTGTGGGATACAGTGGCATTTCGTTTAGTGCCTCCAACTGTGAACAGCGTCTTTCATGTCGTGATATTAAAAGTTCTTTTAAGAAGTCTTCATCCAGACGATGCCATTCAAATGGAGCTTGCAACTCATCCGGCACAAGATTGAGAAAACTAGCAATGTTTTTTAACGCTTGGGCGTCTAAAGCACCAAAATGACGTTCTAGTGCTTCGCGAGTATCAACGTTGGCTACATTTGAAAGTGCAAATAGACGAAGATTTGGAAATTTCGCAAATGCAGCTCTTTGTAGGGATGTTATTTTTCTATAGTGAAGTTGTGTCATATCATGATCGGTTAGAGAGTCGCCGGTAACATCGTTTATCTCAAAGCGTGTATAGAATTTTAGCATGTCAAGGAGCTGAAAAAAAATTTTAAGTTATTTGCTATCTTACGTTGTATATTTAGCAAATAAGAAATATACAATGAATTAACAAACGGAAAATCTATATATAACTAGCATTACCCTGTGCGCATCGCCTCACCTCAACCGTGGTGTAGATTCGATGTGCGGTCTGCGTGAAAATTCTATTTAAAAACTACTTTTGTATGAGGACCACCCTTAGTATGCACCCAAAATAAAATTTTTACAACCTAAGCAGTGCCTCTTAATATAAAAACCACATGATGTAAATTCCTTGAGAATCGATTTAAGCGGTCTTCGAGAAAATGATATTTAAAATATTTTTTTGTGTGAGGGCCACCCTAAATAAAAGTTTTGTATCCTTAGCTATGCCTCTTAACATAAGAGCTACGTGGTGTAAATCGTTTAACCTGTTATCGTGAAAATGACATTTTAAAAAATTTTGTATGAGGGCCACCCTAAGTTTGAACTTGAAATAAAATTTTTACGATCTTATCTGTGATTCTTTATATAAAAGCCATATGGTGTAAATTCCATGAGAATCGATTTTGCGGTCTTTGAGAAAATGATATAAAAAAAATTGTTGTATAAGGGCCACCCTATATAAAAGTGTTGAAGCCTTATATATGACTCTTAATATAAGAGCTACGTGGTGTTAATTCGGTGTGAATCGATTAACCTGTCTTCGTGAAAATGATATTTAAAAATTTTTGTGTATGAGGGCCACCCTAATTTTGCACTTTAAATAAAATTGTTACAATCCAATCTCTGCCTCTTAATATAAAAACCATTATTGTAAATTCCAAGAGAATCGATTAAGCAGTCTTTGAGAAAATGCTATTTTTAAAATATTTGTGTATGAGGGCCACCCTAAATAAAAGTTTTGTGGCCTAAGCTATGCTTCTTAACATTAGAGGTACGTAGTGTAAATTCGGTGTGAATCGATTTATTTGTCTTCGTGAAAATGATATTTAAAAATATATTTGTATGAGAACCACCCTAAGTATGCACCCTAAATAAAATTTTTACCATCAAATCTGTACCCCTTAACATAAAAGCCATACTGTGTAAATTTCATGAGAATCGATTTGCCTGTCTTTGAGAAATCGCTATTTTGAAAATATTTGTGTATGAGGGCCACCCTAAATATGCACCCTAAATAAAAGTTTTATAGCCTATGACACCCGCCCGATCGATACTAACATACTGTAAAAATTTCATCAAAATCGGCTGGATAGTTTCCGCGTGCATAAGAGACAGACAGACAGACAAACAGACAGACAGACGGACAAAAAATGAATTTTATATAATAGATACAACATAATAAATATAACGCCACTGTCTTATCTTATTCGTTCACTGGAACACCTTTGCTACCAGTGCGCCATACACACACTGCACTCGCCAATACATTCAAATATAAAACGTCATTAGAGTAGAAGAAGACAAATAAATTCGTTTAACTCTTAGCTCCGATAACCTGCAGTTCTATACAAACACCAAGATGAAAATGCTGAGCAATGGAAAATCTACAAGAAAAAGTCTCCACAAACCTGTGTGTGTTAACAAGAATTACACTACCACATGCAGTTGCATATTGAATGAAGTTAATAAAATGAAATAAAAAAAATACAGACATAATGTTAGTGGATCATGGTCTGGTCTCATAGAAATTTAACTATCCAGTACAATTGACTTTAAAGACTTTTTAAAATATGAAAATGAAATGCATATTTTAAGCACCCACCACTACTACTAAGTACTTGTGTACTGAGTCATTGATATATTTTTACGAAATGACCCGCCATGCCGCCATTATTAAGACCAGCACTTTCATAAGTTTCGATTTATCGATGTGATTTCTCTCATAGTTATTGAAAAGTTTAAGTTTTTATTAGATGCTCATTTTGTTTTTTTTTTTTTTGAGATGTCTTTACCTATTCCGGTACTAATCGTCCTACTAAGATGTAATAAAATAATGTAATTTATACCTTTTTTAAAAAACAGGATTTCCATTAATTGATAGAAAACTCTTACTGGATGTTTTGGAAATTAAAGAAAGTATTTTTTCATTGAGTCAACTCTTCAAATTTGGAGAAAAAAAAATGTGGCCCACAATCATCTCTAGTAAAAAATGTTAAACTCTGGCTGATCAGAAAATAACTTTCACCGCCACATATAGATGTTCTAACTGAGACCACTGGCACAGCAATGAAACAAGTAGTCTATAGCCACTTAATGACAACACAAGAAAGACATACAGAAAGACCCAGAATAAGTGATTTGAATAATTGCTTGCAACTCGTCAAAATTGATCTTGAAGTCCTCTGCAAATAGATGAATCACTTAAAACATTTAAGAGATCATTTGAACCAAACCATTTGATCATCCACCAACCAAACCTTAGCTGTGACAATTTGGAAGAGATATAAGCAAAGGCGTACAGATTTGTCTGAATCATTCGCGTAGCTTAACTTAATAGTTCACAAAGCTACAAAAAAGGCTCTTAAGTCACATGATGAGACCATCCAGTCAAAAGCTCAAGAAAGTCGTAGAGAGAGTGTACAAACAAAAGCGTTGAACGGTATGAACCACTTTTAGTATGTGACACAGACAAGGAAGACATCATTGGCTTGAAGCAACAACTGGAACGAAGACTTGAGCAAGAAAAGCAACTAGATGTTTTTGAAGGCGAAAAATCAGTTGATATTGAAAAAACCCTAAAAAAAAGAGGTTGAATCAGATGGTGAAAGGAGGAATCGCTTGCGCTTGGCTTTAGATTATCTGATGACAACAAGGACCTCACTGTATAAGCGGAGCGCGCATTCTTCGCAGTGTATTACATATGCAGGTCTTTGCACAGTCGATTGGGAGATAGGACTATCAATCATATTTGTTTCTTTAGATCATATTTTTTAAGTAAAATGTCTGGCAACAAAAAAATAATAATGTATTTTAGTTTACGTGACGCCATTAGATATACTTAGTTATTAAGAAGTTGTAATCACGTCTGTAAACTTAATTCATTGTTTAGATAATCTATACTTGTAGCTATTTACATATAAATTTCTCATTGTTTTGTAAAAAAAAACAAAGTCATAACCGTTAGAGTGTTTAATATGCAAGTGGTCAGTAGTCATCAAAAATTATTATACCACAACTTTTCCATGTAGCGTACTAAGTGGTAAAGAAAGAAATCTTATAGGAACTCAATAAATATGTGAATGTCTGTGCGTGCAAAGCATGAAAGTAATCAGAAAAACATAAAAGCCATATGAGTACATGTAGCAACTTTTAGAAGGCAAAGTCCTTTGGCGTGATATACCGGCATACATAGGTGTGAAAGGATTTTTTTTTGTTGGTTTTCCTTTGTTATAATACTATTATGTTTAAAATAGACATGCAAGAATACCATACCAACAACAAAATATAATTTGTTTATTTACTATAGGGTGAAAGGGAAAAAAGTAAATAAAATTGAGGACTTTAAGTTGATATGTTGAAAGAGTCTACATTAGACTGTCCGTTATTTCCAAAGTTTCTTCAATTAAAGGGGAAAAAAATGTTCACCTATAGAAATTTTTATTAAGCTTAGTATAGCATGTCACCAAGAACTTAATTTTTTTACTCGAAACTTAGTAGACCTACAGAAAACTGTCAGAATCTTATTTGTTTATTAATTTTTAAGCTTTTAAAAACAATCCACTGTAAGAAAGTTCCAGCACGATTTTCTTCATTTTAGGTGTTGCTTAGAGCAAAAAAGTTTTTGAGTAAAAAATAAATAGGGAAAAAACCTAAGTGCCGGTGACAAGCTACACTGAGCTAAAATTAAAAAAAAAAACAATTTTTTATAACTAAAACACGCCGCAATAAACTCGGACAGAAATTAGAAAAATTACGGACAGTTCAGTATACATATACTCGCTGAAAGATATACACCAATGCTACGGTCGTTCACACAATGATGCTTCGATGCTCGTTCAATAATATTAATTTGATGTAGATAATGTGAGAAATTCCACTTTAGAAATATTAACTTTTTATAAAATTTCACAAAAGGCAAAAGCAACAAAGGTAATGGATATAGTTCTCACTAGGGTTTGCTTAAAATATTACATTATTAATAGTTTCCGTTTTCAATTAATATATTAGTAGGTACAATAGTTAGAAAATTTAAGCCTTGCTTAATAAGAATAAGTAGTGCACGCGAGAGAGTGAATCAAGAGCGCTGCTGTTAAGGGTTTACCATATGCTCTTCACTGAAGTGTAGACTTTTTGCCCACTCGACAACAGTATGGAAACAATAGGCGCAACCACTCGAATAAGTCAGCAATCCTGCTCTTAGCTTCAGTCGTTTATTTGTAGTCGTACGTAACGAACGAAATGTGGAAGAAAGCGTAAACTGTGCGGATGATCAATATTATGAAGTTGTTTAAAATGAGCTGGAGTTAACTCAAGCAAATTCCAATGCAGCAGTGAAAAAGTGTGCTTTTATGTTGGAAATTTATAGAGTTTATGAAAATTCAATGTTAAATCTGCAATAAAACAAAAAAGATACAAGTGTTTTTATATATAAAAATTAAAGCCCACCTTTTAAGCCAAATTGTAGAATTAAAAAAAAAAGTAGTGGAGAGTTTACAAGCAAAACGAAAAAAAAAAAATTGCAGCTGTATGAAAGTTTTTCTTTTTAATACGAAATTATTCATCATATAGCATTTTAGTTGTTGTTTTAGCTAAAACATTCCAAGGTTTTTAACATAATATCTGGCATAATATCAAACAAATCAACACAACAGCGGATTGGAGAGTAGAGAAAAGCCGACGTGCGAGTGAGTGGTGACGCTTAAATTGAAGCAAAAAAAAAAACAAAAAACATACACATTGTATATACGTTCCGAGTGTAAACGTTAAAATATTGATGATCAATGTATGCTAAACCGGCTTCTGATACTCTGTTTTCATTGTCGTCTTCTTCTTTTTCGATTTATTTTTTCAAAGTGACAAAGTGACTGCTGACTTGAAATTTTCTCAACATTGACAACAATATAAAATATGGTAGTTAAGTTTTTTTATTAATAATGCCTGCGATCGTGATGAATAATCATTACTATAATCGTTATCGTGGCTGGCAATTGCGAGAATTTGCTCAGACCACTTCTTCCACCGGCAACATTGTAAAGTCTTGTTTGAAGTTCTCACTAGTCATTAGTTTTTTGTTGTTAACAACAAGCATACAAGTAGCTACAACAATAACATCGTCAAGTCAAAATGACGCCAAAATATTACAGCTGCAGCGTAGGTATGCTGGAAATTTTTTAGCCACCACAAGCACTGACGAAAATTATGTTTTGGTCAATAAATGTTGCGAGAAATTTGAGATTCATGTGGATTCCATGTGCACGCAAGTGAATCAAAGTGGTAAGTAATGATTTGCACTATATTTTCAAAAGAAATGTATGACATAGAATTCTTGAAAAAAAATTATAATGATTTTAGTTCTTAAATAAGTTTTGTGTAATAAAACCGACCTTGATATTTATACAAGATATTTTATATTTTGTGTTTTTTGTTTTCTTTATTTTATTGTCAAACATTGCCATGTGTTGCTGGCATAACAGACACCAAAAAATTCGATATCAAACAGCGGCTGTATACTTGCCACAGTAATTCTTACTCAAAAGTATGAGTAAGTAAATGGCCTGGCATATAATGGCTTATTTAATTTCAAGCGGTGATTCAATTAATTTAGCCTTAAATTCCATTATTCTGCAAATGGAGTTTTATTGAGCGGTAAAAAGTAAAAATTAAGCGGCAATTTGCCAGCGCTAACAAATAATAATTGCATTGTTTCGCCGCTCATTTAAATTATTTTCTTTGCTTAAAAGAGATTTTTCAAGGATTATTACTTATATTTACCGACCAAAAATACAATTTTTCACAGATCAGAATTCACCGCCTTTTTGCCTCAAACTAATATTTTTTAGTCGCTGCTCATAATTTATTATCACTGTCGCCGCTGACTACAGTACGCCCACAAGTCCATGCATAACCCAATTTCTTCTAATGCTAATTCGTTCCACCAAATGTAACACCGGTTTTTGTAACACTTACTCCATAGGTCTCTTAATATAGTATTTTAGGCTTTTTGTTAGTATGGGAGGTGTCGTGCTCATTTGCCTAAAATTACGCACTAAATAAAACACATACCGGAAGTGAAACTTATTGTGAGCCAAAATAAAATTTTAAGTCAAAAAAGTTCAAAAATTCAGCACCGAAATGCATCGAATGGTATCGAAAAACTTCAGAAAAACATCGAACAAGTCGAAATTTACATATCATATATGTAAGTAAGTATATCAAATAGTAGCGAGAAACACCGAAAGTCGAAATGTTTCGAAAAAATCGGCAAAAAAACAAAAGCAAAAGTCGACAAAAAAGGTCGATATGCTCGATAAGTCGAAAATTATGGAAAAAGCCGAAAAATGTTTGAGAGTATCGAGAAAAATCAAAAAAAGTCGATAGAAGTTGAAATTTATCGAATAGTAACGAAACACTCAATAGAAGTCAGAGTATCAAATATTATGGAAAAACATCAGAAAAGTAGACAGTCCAAAGAGTTTCGAAAAATATAAGAAGTATCGATAATTTCTTCCCGTATCGGTAGGGAAATATCTAATAACAATTTTTCTGTCAAACTCGGAGAAAAGATCTTATTTTTTGTTTGCAAAAGTAGGTAGTCTTAATTAAGGCTCCTTTTCTACTAAACGACACGAAAAATAGCGGAAACCTTCTTAATAATAATTTTCTTAGTGTATTGAAAATTTTTCCTAAAATCAGGAATAAAGCGGTGCTGTGTTATAAACTATAAAATATTGTAATTTACTTGAGTTGAGTTATAACAAAGAGGTCTAAAACCTAATGTACCTTTCTTCCAAACAATTCTTCCATTATTTTCTGAACTAATTTTCAAGCATTACGGTTTTTTAGTTTTTTCAAAATTGTGTATACAACTGTAGAATGCCATGTGCTTATCCTGTTTGCTTTACGGTAAAAATTCAACTTCCCTTCTTGCTTAACTTACAAATCAATCGATTATTTATGAATATTGCGTTGGCGGTGTTGTTCCCCCAAAATTGTTCACACTACATGTTAACGCTTATTGGCTTATTATTGAACTACAATTTGAAAGCAATTAGTAGGCACCCAAAAAATTTGGACAACCTTGCGTGTCATGACTAGCATTTTCTGTTTTTATTTTCAAACCTGCATTTATACTGCTACACACAGTGTGATACAATGACTTAGTGTCTTTTTTGATAACAACATATTTTACCAATATTATTAGCGGCTTTTTGTGGAATAGAAAACATGTAGTACGTCAGTATGTTCAATACTAAATTCTTGATTATCATTCGAACACGACAGCTTATAATTCGTCATCAAATTATATATACGCACAAATTAGCATATATCTAACAAAATTTAAAAAATGGCTTTAATAAAAACAAAATTAACATTTTAATCTATAATATTGACTTTTAACATACTTATTCTAAATAAAATATGTGTCTACTGCATATAAAATACAATATAGTCAATATTTACTTTTACTTCCGGTCTTAAGAAAACTGAACAAATTTTTGTGATATGTAGAGTGTCACAAGAAGAGTGCCATTAAGCTTATGAAGTTAACAAATTTGAAAAATTTTAAATAAAAAACTAAATTAAAAAAAGTTTTAGTTAAAAAAAAAAAAACATTTTTAATATAAAGCATGCACTATATTAGTATCTAAACTCCACATATGGTTTGGTTTTGTTTTCAACGCTGCTAAGGTGCAGTCCTGGGAGTCGTATGAGTAACATACATATAAGGACAAATGTGATGCTAAAATCATTTATGCACAAGTTTACTTTGGGTTCAATTTTGCAAAGAAAGTAGTATTTTTAGAGTGGAAGAACGCTCGGAGCTATAGTCTCAGGGATAAGGCTTTTATAAAATATCAAATAATTAGAAATTAATGCTCATACCGAATCTTATAATTGAAAGATAATTTAACTATTAGCATAAAAACTACTAAAATTTTTGGATCTATAATGACACTTTTGTATGAAATGACGATGACTTAAGTGATTTAATTAATATAGTTTTGTTCCAACTTTTTTGTAAACTGATGGAGCATATATCTCGAAATAAATTACCTAAATATTTCCAATTACATTATTTATGATATGACGTAGAGATTTTTTGATTTTTTTTTTTTTCAATATAAAATACGACAGTCTCTAGAAGTTATCTAGTTTACCATTTAATCGAAGGCCCTACCGTGCGCAACTCCTACTTTATCAGACAAAGACTATTCTTTTTCATATGAAATTTTTGACCGGAGATTTTGAAATCTAAAACCCGCTCTTCCAATGACCAATTCAGAGATATGATTAAATATTTTTAGACTTGAAATTGGGGAAAAAACGAGACGAACCAAGATACATAAGGATACCCCAATTAACACATAATCTGATCCAAGTAAACAACAAAAATGTTGTCCGGTGTGTTTCTTAAGATTTTCTTTTTTTTAGAGATAAAGATATACATACTATATCTCAGAGGCTAAGCCAGTTAACGCAATTTGTTTTTATATTTTTTTAGCTCAAATTCAAACCTAATGGTCACTATTTTCTTGTTGACTTTATTCATTAAACCGAAAATAATTAATCTTAACGCTCGATATTTAAATCAAGTATACCAAGTATCAATATAAAAGCAAGTGAGATAAAATTGCTATCAAAATTTACCAAAGTGAACTTTTTTTATGCAGTTTAAATTTAAAAAAATTTTCATAGAAAAAATCTTACTCGCATTAAATTTTATTTAAGGTTTTCTAAATTTAATACAACAATGATTATTGTATAATCCAAAATAACAAAGGAAATGCAATATGTGTAGTTTTTTTTTTTTAAATATTTCAATTAACCTGGAGTAATTTTTAATAAAAGCACAATGATCAAGTGCATGATTATGTATGTATTCAATAAGGCATTTCCACTACAAAAGCACATACATAACTATATGCATAATAATACAATATTTATAGTCATTTGTGCAATTATTCATATGGAGAGTATGTGTAAATATTTATTTGTTCTTTAATGAAAACAAACGATCAGATGATAGAATGATTTATATTGACCAGCACGACAAAGGCAGTGGTGTCTGGCAAGCGGTAGCGGAAACGTTAAAGATGCTTTCATATAATGATATTACGACTAACAATGTCGATGCTGCTGATATTATTGCATTGCTCACAATGGAATTGGATTGAAGCGATGATGCACACGTTCCAATATGTGCATGTGTAGAGACAAGTGTGCTGGGTACAATGAACTGATGCACCACGGTATTTCTACTTCATAAATGGTCAAATTGCACTTGAATAGCGTCTGAGGTTTACTATTGTTACGACAAGTGTAATTATTTCTATAATAAGGAATACATTTTTTTGCGCAAGATTGATATTGTTGTGCATATACAGGCGGTAAAATACTAGTAGATTTTACTTTTATAAGCTTATAAGAACATTTAAGTCGAACTGTTATCTGTTACGATTTTTTTTTTTTTGGCATTTTGCTGACGAAAATTTTATTGCACAAATTAACATTTTTTTCATTTTTTTTTTTTTTCAGAGTACTTTCATCCTATGTTTACAAGCTATCAGGGCACGCATAACATTCCAGTAAAATATAAATTTGTCATTGGAATACCAGATTGTGGTTCAATGCAAACATGGCCAATAAATCATTATAGTGGTGTAAGTTTTATCTCATGTCTGAAGGTATGCAGCATTTAATAGTTTTTGCATCATCTAAACATTTTGAATTGCTTAGTTTCAGACATTTTATTAAATTCTAAAAGTCAGAATTCGCGATTATAATAATTATAAAATTTGTCTACTACATTTTTATCTAGAGCCCGGATAAACTGATCATTTTGGATGATGGCAAATTGCGTCACTACACAAACACAGATGAGGATCAATACGAGCATACAGATTACGATCAAGATTTAGATGATGAACGCAAGCCACTATACTATGATTATGCACAGGGTCAATATTGCATTGATAAAGTGAGTGGAATATTGAATATTTACTAACAATTATGCAAGTTAATGGTTTATATCTTAGGCGAAATACACCAGCGGCGAACAACGACAAGTCTTATTTGCAAACATTTGCTTGGCCAAAAAAGAAGTAAAGTGGAGCGACACAAATTTTCTGTTAAGGAAAATATTGAATCCCATTTTTCATGGCATATCATTGATTATTCTATTAATAATTGCAATAATTTATTTTATTTTGCCAACTTTAAGGTAAGATATATGTACATACATGCTTGCACAAAATATATTTTTGTTGAAAAAAATTATCTTTTTGATTCAGTCTGCTCATTCGAAAGGGTTTATTAATATATTGCAAGTCACATAATTAATTGTTATTCATCACTATTTTTTTTTTTTTCCATTCGCAGAGATCTTGTGGGAAATATAATAACAACCATAGCGATTTGTTTGATGGTCAGTCAAGCAGCCGACTTAGTCCGTATATTTACAGAATTTACAAATCATGTTAGTTTTATTGTGGCTGGTATGAACAAATTATTCCGAAGAAATATAAAATAACAAATTAATTTTACTAAATTGTTTTACAGATATCATACTATATTTTAGCCTTTTGGGTGCATTCTTTTGGCTCAATAGTTTTGGTTATTACATATGGAAAACATTTCGTTCACGAAATGTATTTTTACGTGTCACCGATGGACGCAAATACTGTTACTATTCAGCCTATGCATGGGGCTGTACCGGACTTATGGCGGCAATGGCTGTTTTCGCACATTTCTTCCTCGATGCCCAATCGTATAAGGAACAAAATCTTGTAGCTGATCAAGAAACAATCGGCTGGTTAGGTATAGCGATATTTTTCGCACCTATTGCTTGTACAATACTCATAGATATATTCTTCTATGTAACAACATTAAAATTAATAAATCGTAGAAATGTTTACGGTAGAATACAGCATAAATTGAAAGCCAAGTGAGTTCGAAAAAACTGAGAATGTATAAAGCAATTGAATAGATATTTAATAATTTCCTTTACAGCTTCATTATGTATGCTCTGCTGCTTTTGGTTATGACCATCTCATGGATATTTTTTATATTATCCTGGCTACAATACGATGGTTTATTATATGCGCACATAATTGTTAATGCAATACAATCACCGCTCTTATTATATATTTGCATTCTACGTCAAAAGCACGTCACATTCCTATTACGAAAGTCATGTTGTTATAATGAGCCGCCTTCGGCCAATGATTGGGGTGATGAAATGCATTATATGAACTGTAATGATTACTAGCTAGCAACTATTAGTACTACACAACAATCGGATATAGGTACTCAAAAAGTAAACGCTTATCGAATTACTAGTTTTATATAGGAGACAATGTACAATACTATAAGAAATAAGCAATTACAAGACTTCTTTTATACGAAACATTCGAATACAAAAATGTGTAACATTGACGTAAATTATTAAGTGTACTTAAAGACAAACTAATTTATTTTATAAATGTAACAAATGAATTTAGAAATAGAATTGAATAAGAAATATTTAAAAAGATATTATAATAATAATTTTAAGAATAATATGTTAAGAATAAAGTTATGATAAAAGATCAAAACAAAGTATAATTTATGTGAACTTAAAATTGTAGGCTATTCTGGTCAATAAATATTTAAATGCAAATAAAACAAATTTATTTAATTTTTACTGTTATAATTTATGCAATTGAAAATATTCGACTGTTTCATTATTTTGAAATGTAGACATGGACGATAAGTCTACGAAACTTTGCAATCTCAAAAATTTACTCCGCAAAAACCTCAGACCCCATTCTTCTCCGTTAAAACACATAGTGAAATTTCGTGTGGGGTCTAATGCAAATCGATTGCAAAGTTTCCTAAGTTTATCGTCTCTGATGTAGGTCTCGGAAAAAAATGTGATTATTGTAAGGTTTTTGAAAACAAAAATTGATCTTTATTTTTCCTCTACAATTTGAAACGCTATTGAATTTTATAAGAAAAAATATATGCTTTCAACTTACTTGTCCAAAAAGTTTTCCCTCTTCACGTTGCACTAAATTACAGATCTGTGCACGCACTAGTAAATGACAATCATCAAGAACAGTATTGAAGAAACGACGCGTTGGCAACAGAGCCTCCAAGTCAATGATAAACTCTAAAAATCTTTCACAATAGTGCACTGCGCTGATATTTAAGTTACCTTCTAAGGGAATGGATTCCAGTGTTTTGAGAAAATTTATAATTAAATTCTGAAAAGAAAAAAAACATAAAATTTATAATGTATCAAATTTTGATATGTAAAAATTAGCAATGGCTTATGAAATCTTTGGGTAACATTGTCACATAAACATTTCAGCGGACTTCTGTACTTTTGCGAGAAACCAAACTATTTCATTACATTTGGTACCAAAAAGGAGTTTTTTTTTTCAATTAATTCTTCATTTTTCTGTTTCAAAGGCACACATTTGGTTGGGGATTATGGTTTTTCCTTACCGAAAAAATAATCTGATCTTTAAAAAACCAATTTAAATTACACAGTTAGGTATATTGTGCAGCGCCACATCGTAATAGACGGAAACAGCAACGCGTTTTGTTATTCCATAAAACAATGAACAATTACACACCAAACCCTATACACCTTATGAACAATTACACACCAAACCCTATACACCTCATGAACAATAACAGTCGCAATCACAGCCGGTAAAAAACAAAGTTTAGTTTTGATATTTTATTAGTCATGAAATTTTAGAGATTTGGTCAAAATTTCACATTTTATCACTTTTTTCTTCTTAACTATCAATTTTCAGTAAAATCGCACTAAGTTAAATGTTCTTAAAATCAATCAAAAACATTCGGAAAAATATGTTTTCTATTGCAACATTTTATTTTTAAGCTGCCTATCTATATTTCATCATACTCAGCATGGTGATATAGAACCGAAATACATATATTGAACCCTATGCCAAGCTGTGAAATAGTCAGAATACGGTGTAAATATTTTTACCTGTAGAAAGTGTCGTTCCCACAGCACTTCAGGTTTTGTTTCACCTTTTTCTTTCTTTTGTATTTTCTTCCAAAATTTACGCCATTCTGGAATTTCACGCAGCTCTTGCTCACGTCGTTCTAAAATAAAATTAAAGCTTTATAACAAATTAAAAATAAATAATTTTCCACCTACTTGGTTGCAAACAAGTCCACATCGATAGTGAAACTAAACGTTTGGCCTGCTCGCGACACAACTCAATTTCCATGCTATTGAAACAATGATTTAGGAACACAAGCAATGCAGTTTTTTCACGAAATGTGGTTGTGGTGCTTTTTCCGCCTTCCTCTGGCAGGCAGAGTTCCAGCACATGCCGAAAGAAACCAGGAAATTCAGCAGACTGCTGTTCGAAAATTGGCCATACTTCGACACGTTCACGAAATTTCTCATTTACCATCGCTACAATGGACAGTAAATGAGCCTGCGTAGCTGTAGCACGTGCATAATTGGGCCACAAATACTTCTCCAAATATTGACTGAATTCCAGCATCATTATGCGTCTGTTGGCATAACTGTTTTCATTTATTTCACGAGCGTATATTTCATCAATGATGCCGGCACTGTAGGGTAGATGTTCAGATTGTGTTTCAGGTGACCAATAGTTTGCAGCGAGCTGATTAAAATGGAAATAAACAAAAATAAACTTTTATAAAAATGTGTCTATTTCTTGTGAGAGCTAGAGACCCACCTGTGAGAGGACGTCGGCATTAATTTGCGAAACCGTAACAGAGTGAACTTTTGATTTTGTTGTCTGTTGCTGTGCTTCATTTTCACGATATGTGTTTTTATGTTTCATTATTCCGCGAAAATCTTTTTATTTAACTTGTATAAACGATTAACTAAAAAACTAATTTATTTTAATGTTTACAGCAAACTGTCAAAACTTGACTGCTGCTTAAATTGTAAAAGATTGTGAATTGCAGAAGAGACTCAATGTAGATGAAGCAATAATTGCTAGCCATTTACTTGACATTTCTTTTTGGACTTGACGTTTGCATTAACTCGACGGCATCTATTGCCTGCAACTTTTTTGTCCTTTCGATTTTACCCATGGTACAATTATCATGGTAGCAGATTATCTAAGAGACAGTTCTTCTTTATTTTTATGCCTACCTTTTCTGTCAAAATCAGCTCAGATAAGACACCGACATTTCAAAACTACACACTCATAGCTAAAAGCGCACGTTGTCAAATTTCCTGTCTTCTTTTGTTTATTCTTGACATATATGATAGGCAATTTCACCACGGTTGCATTAATTGAGTTTGACAAGATAGTTCTACCATATACAATTGTGCCATTGATTTTACCTAACCCTTTCTTTCAAAAAACTAAAAGACGACAACGGACTTGCTAGCAATTATTGCTTCGTCCTGAAATTTACATGAGTGCGTTCACTTAATTTGATTTAACCGCTCTTGTCAATTTTACGGTATCAAATCAAAAAAGCGCTGCAAAATCCGATGGAAGAAATTTTGAAGGAGTATGCTGTGCAGAAACTTACCATTTAGATAACTGCATCCTATGACTACAATGTCTGCTGTGCAGTAAATTACTAGAAATAACCAAACTCTATCTTAAAACGCTCTATCAAAAAACAAACGAAATATAAAATTTGTGAAGTACACTATACTTAGTTTGTTTGCTCCTTTTTAAATTTCTGCACTATTATACCATAATTTAAATACTTTTTAAGTTCGTGAAAAAATTAACTAATTTTTTACATAAATATTTCATTTATATTTAACTTTTATTTTGCATTTGAACTTCTAATTCGTTTATTGGCAATTTACAATTATAAATTCTAATAATATATAGTCTAATCAGCACATTTTCTTAAAATAAAATACAAAAAATAAATGAGCAAGTTCGGCTGTTTAAACTAATTAAATATATGTAATAATTAAAGTAAAAGTTATTATTTCCACGTAAAAATTTCAAATAAAAATAGTTATACAATTTATGCTAATATTTAAAAAATAACTAATTATAAATTTACAATAATTTTGCTTTAAATGTAAAAAAATGAGACTTAAGCAACTACTAACTAATTGGAATAATTTTACTAGAGGAAAACCTGCATTATATTTATAGCGTAAGCAAATTTAAACATTGTTAGTAAATTATATAAATCCATTTGAAAATATGAGTATAAAAATAAAAGTGTATACTTCAAATAAACACTGATTTGAGTAGAATACTTGATACGTAAGTAGTAAAATGTAAATTTTGTTCGCTTATATTTTTGTTTATAATTAATTTTAAATATTTATAGTAATAACTACAATATAATATTTATTGTCATTATTCAGAAAATACTTTTTGTTGCAGTTGGAATAACACTTAAATTTTATATTTATAGGATGTATAATACCATTACAGTGAACAGGTAAGGTAAATGTTATTTTAACATTACAGCAAGCAAAACCTTTCCTTGTGACTCTTTCACAACAAAAAGTTGTCAAATTGAAGTAAAACTGGTTTTTAACATCCTCACATCAGTTTTATATAATCTGAATATAATCTATACAGATTAAAATGAAAGGTATATTAATGTTACATTGGAATAATATGTTAAAGTAACGTTACTGTTCTACTGTCTGTTCTAATGTTGTGAAACTTTTACATTTAATGTTCACTGCAATTGTACAATGTTTCATATTTATAATTTTAGCTACCTTTTGTAGTATACGCAATAGGTAAGTATATGTGTACGACATTTGTGAGTAGTGTCGCATTATATCTACAAAGGTAAGCATGTTTTTATACGTTGTATGTAAGTAGTATATAAATATTAAATTTCGCACTTTTTTCTCCACACGTCAATCAATCTTAAATCTTAGTCCAATATGATGTATAGTTAAGAACTTTTTCATCAAAAAAAAAATAACAATAATATATCTGTATCCCTTACTATTTCTATTGATAGTTATGGAACAAATTTACATGTTAATATTATATACGTATTAAGATACTAAATGTATTTAAATAAGCTCAGCTACTGCATCATCTCCATCTCTGATTGGAGCTTGAAATGTGGACCCAGTGAACTCGTACATCTACAAAAGTTAGTAAGTAGAGAAAAGTAACGAATATTTAGTTGGTTGTAAAAAATATTAATTAATTAAGCTATATACCGAAGGTTGCCTATTATTTCGCAACGTCGCATAATCTGCGAATTCATTATTCAAGTGATGATTATCACCGATGCTGATTCCGGCACCACCACCACTGCTCAAACCATGATTACCATTTCGTGGCTGTATGGTAGCATATGTGTTATCTAATGTTTGGTGCAGGTGATCAATCGAACTTCGTGTATCCAATTGCCCCTAAAACATGATTATTTAAGAAATAGTATTTAGTTATTTTTTATATAAATTAATTAATATTTCGATATGTCCGTTATTATACGAATTTAAATAAAATTTTTGCAAAGTCTCTGTCGATTTCTCCAATTTTTTAAAAAAATTTTTAAGACAGATTTATGACCCACAATACAGAATTATTTAGTCGATGTTTTGAATTAAATCACATATGGAAACATGAGATAGAAGATTTATTAATATGTTCTATTTAACCCTCATCTAGAATATATATGTATGTAATATAATGTGTAAAATGGCCGATAAGCAAATATTGTTTTAGATGACATGTGGGAATGTTTTCACTAAGTGATTGAAAATTTTTGATTAAAATCAGTTCCTTTAAGCATGGGGTTTTTTTGAATAAAAAAAAGTTGAAAACTCAAAAAATCTTTAATACAAACACACTCTTAATTGAAGAAAATTGGAGAGCTTGCGTGAAACATTTAAGACAATAGCATTTTAACTAACACAATACAAAAAAATTTATAAATAATTTTATTTAATATTAAAATCAAAGCCGCCACTAAAATTAACTCACCGGTGAATACGAGTTTGAATTGTGATCAGGCTCAGAAAATACTTGCATTGTCAACTCTTGCTCTTCGTAAAGTTTTAGTTTTCTATAAAAACAGAAATATTTGTTTTAAATCATCATAGCAAAAAATCGCGAATTGAAACTTACTGTTCAATCCAAAGTGGATTTTCAGTTGTATTTAAGTCTTCAATGATTTGTTTTTTAATAAGCGCTTCCTTACGTCGGTTTTCCACAGGAACAGAAAGATTCCTAAGAAGGTAGATTAAATAGTAATTAAATTTATGGAAATTCTTAAAAACTAACCAGTGCTTGAGGCAACAACATAATACAACAAAACTTATTACTCCAACAAATAACACAATAATCAATGCTACTAGTCCGGCAAGAGCCAAATCAAACTCATCCTGAACAATTCTAACATACGCAGGTACAACATTTTCTATCGCAAAGCCAGCATAGTAGTCCTTAATATCAATAAAGAGCAATAGAATTAGTTTTATATTTTTAACAATAAATTAACTCTTTATCTTACTCGCAGGTAATCATAATTTGCATCGATTACTTTTAGTATATCATCGACAGGTGCTATTTGTTGATTTTGATAATCAACCGCATGAAAGAATAAATCACACCAATCCATTCGTATGCGTCCCATGGAGTCCACATGAAAACGTATCTCATCGACAATTATACGATGTTGCGTTGCATTACGCAATTCAGCTATGATTTCATCTTGTTCTTGATAGACTTCTTCTGGTGGTCTCGAGAGTATAACACGTACAAGTTGTGA
This sequence comes from Tricholauxania praeusta, assembly GCA_949775025.1. Lineage (NCBI taxonomy): Eukaryota > Metazoa > Arthropoda > Insecta > Diptera > Lauxaniidae > Tricholauxania > Tricholauxania praeusta. Next base: position 160,954,815 of record OX459029.1, read on the forward strand.
TGAGTCAAAAACCCAAATCTGTGACATAAAAAAAAATAATTTTGGATATCAATGCGTTTTTTGACTTCCAGCAAGACAAATATTTCAAACATTGAAAAATCACTGCCTTATACACTAAGCCTTGTTAGTACCGACTTACATTAACTTTAGTGCGTGCTGAACGTTCTGGTGGTTCAGTTTCCTTTGCCACAATATCCAATTCAAATCGATCTTGATTATACTCAGCCATAAATGCAGCCGTTGTAATCCGACCTTCAGGAGAAATGGTAAACGGGCTTGGTACAATAGATCCTGTAGATTTTGTCGATCCAAACTTATATAAATTAGATGCAACAATCATGTATTCAATTTTAGCATTTTTGCCGTAATCTGCATCAGTAGCATTAACCACAGTGATAAAACCGTTAATAGAAGATTTTGCGTTCACACCGGCATAATATATCTAAAAAAAGAAGAAAATAAATTTATTAATATTAAAGCCGTATATATTTTACTATCGATAAATATTTTTTTGATTGCATGGTATCTAAAATCTATTGTCTACATACTTTTCGTTCAAAGACTGGCTCATTATCATTGACATCGAGAACTGTTACCCAAACTTTAGCTACCGTATAATCACGTTCAAGTGTTTTTATCGAAAATGCTGCTCGCTCTTCCTCCGATATATGCAAATCTGGCTTAATACTTGCTAAAATATACAACGTATAGGAATCGGTAACTTCCCTATAAAAACAAATTAAAATTTAATGTTATGTTATCTTAATAAAACATGCAAGTGCTATTTACCTGTCCAAGCTCCTGTTTGTGAAAATGTCACCAGTTGTTTTGTCCACAAAGAAGGCACCATCTTCATTACCTAATAGCATGTAGTAGTAAACATCTTTATTGTGCTTGCTACGTGACGTTGCCTGTATGCGCCCCACTTTAACTTCACGTCCACTATTCTCGTTTATTGAAATTTTATACGGATTCGCGCCATCGGGAAATTCTGGACGGTTTTCATTTGCATCCACAATACTAATGCTAAGAAAGCGTAATGTCTCGAACGGCGTAGGATTGCCGGAGTCACGTGCAACTAGTATAATGTCGTAACTAAAAAAGATACAATTGACGATACAAAAGTTTTTCTCATGAAATGATTCTCTTACTTTGCACGATTCTTGCGATTAAGTTCCTTTTTGGCTCTGAGCTCACCACTGTCTGCATCAATTTTAAATTCGTCTGTTTCTTGCAAGTTTTGGTTGTTTATCTGAAATCATTTTAGATGAAAATAATTGAATAAAAAAAAAGTTGTTTTTAAAACTATTACCTGTAAGTGATATGAAATTTTGCCATTTTCGTCTGTATCGTTATCGGTTGCCTTTACCGTTAATATTAAATAATCCACATTGACAATGTCCTGAAGTTGTAACTTTTGTTTTTTATCCGTACAAACATATCAATTATCATACATACCCCAGGGATTTCAATGGTGGCATTCGATAGTGCAGGTATAACAAATAGCGGTCGATGTTGATTTACACCCATAACGGTGATAATAACTTTCGTAGTGGTTTCCATAGTTCCAGAACCTTGTGTATCTCTTGCAGATACTATTAATTCGTATATGCCTTTTTTGCCATTTAAGCTTTGAGCTGGATAAACAATGCCAGAGTGTGAGTCCAGCTTAAAAAGACCCGCTTCATTACCCGCTATGATGACATAACGTATATCACCGTAGAGCCCTTCATCGAGATCGTGTGCTTTGACCTGCAAAAGTGCTGCAGGTGGATTTAGAGCGGCATTTTCCGCTACTGTAGAGGTGTACTCCTGTTGTGTAAAGATTGGCGCATTGTCATTTACATCAAGCACATTAATATAAATCTACACAAAAAAAAAATACAACCAGTGTAAGAGTAAAAAAAATAATTAAAACAAAAGATTGTTAAAAATTTATTACAGCAGCTGTAGCAGATTTTTGTACGGTGTCTGGCGCCTTATCCTGTGCAACAGCAGTAAGCGTTATCTGGCTGACTTTTTCACGATCAAGTATGGTTGGATCTGACACCATAATGTTACCCGTGTATGAGTCTATAGAGAAGTATTTATTATTTTCGCCAATTAACGAATATGTGATCTCGCCAAATGCACCTGTTGTAAGAAAAAAAAAATCAATAAATAAATCAATTGTGGAATACGGTCTTTACAGCATTTCATATATCTTTTTGATACATACACTACTTATATAAAATTGCTTTGGTTTGTAACGCTTTGGCGGAAAATGTACTGAACCGATTTTAATAAATTCTTCTTTAAAACAACATATTTGTGTTAAAGAAGGTTATTGCATTTTTATTTTTGTTATTTAGTAAACTTAAACATCCTTTTTTAGGATAAAGCTTTTGATAAATCTCACACAAAAATTGCTGCTTCTGAATTCTGTGTTTTAATTGTTTTTTTTTTCTTTCTTTTTTCACTTGGCTCGAAGTTCAAAGAACAAACTCGCTTTCAATATTTTTTTTTTGTTACTTTTGAAGAGAGAAGATAGAAAGAATGGGTAGTTAAGAGAGCAATTTTACTATGGGACGTGCGCATGTGAAGCCGCGGGCTTTCTTTAGAAAGTAAATCGAAAATGACACAACAAAAAACTTTAATAACAGACTGAAGAATATATATTCATGACTAACCAATGTCTCCATCAAAAGCTTCAACCTTTCCAGCAACAGTCCCACGTGGAGAATTTTCTGTTATATTAAAATTATATAAGGCCTGGCTAAAATGTGGCTCGTTATCGTTAAGATTGATTATATCCACGATTATGTCAGCAGTAGAAGTCAACGCTGGCACACCAGTATCGGTAACGCTTGCAACAAATTTAACCTCTTTAAGTGTTTCGTAGTCAATGCGTGCGGTGGTTGTTATAACACCGGATGTCTTGTTGATTCCAAAATATGGATTCTCCGAAATGCTATATTCACCAATTGTAGAGTCTTCATCATATGCCTGCAATGTTGTTAAAACCGAACCCTCAGGCTGTTCTTCGACCATTTGTAATTTTATAACTGGATTTTCTACTGTCCATGGTGGATTGAATTTCTAAATTGAAATAAAAATAAATAGATGCTCGATAAATCAAAATACAAATTATGTCACAACAAAATATAAAATGTAGCTAGAAAAAACAAAATTACCAAAATTTTTTCGGATGGATTTTATCGACATACCCTATTCTCAACTCAAAATTTTATTCATCAACATATTCTCGATACTATACAAAGCTGCCACGCTCAATGTTTACAAACTTCAAGCTGATTTAAAAGATGTAAGCTGTGCTTTTAATGATGTTTACAAAAAGTAGGAAGTATAATGTTTATTTTACAGGTTAAATATGCATTGAAAAATTCAAGTAATGTTCTAGGATCACAAATTCTGATATTTTTTATTTCTCTACTGGTGATGGCGAAATTTATATTTGGATACATTAGCTTAGCTGCTAATGTTATTGCAATGTTTGTACTTTTGAAAAATTCGTATAAATTAGAAGGCGCCTAGAAATATGCAATGTTATAAGCTTTAGTTTACGCATGACGCTTTTAAATAAGTTAATATCAATTTTGCGCATTTAATATTTCATATTTTTAGGCCCTCTATTCAACTACCTAATTTCACAAAATCATAAATTACATGATTGTACATTTTTAGATTTCCAATACTTTCTGATGAACAACCAGACCTTTTAATACCATCCATATTTGCACAAGCTGTAGAGAATATATTATTGAGTCTTGTTGAAATTATGCTCAGCTATATAACTTGCAAATATTATATGCCTGGGAAAATGGCACTGTTTTTATTCTTCGTAGTAAAATCGATTATAAAAATGTCTTTGAGCGTGTCAACACTGTAAGTGAGATTTCAATTATTTTTTTTTTTTTTACATGCTCAAATTAATTTATTAAACTAATTCACGCCGCATAGTCAGACTTTAAGATCTGTACGTCTTAGCAAAGAAAGTTTTCTCTACTCTCACAAGTCGAGAGCATAAATTAATTGGCATGAAAAGCTTTCTTGAATGGTTGCACCAGTTTGACTAAGCCAACTGATAATTATTGTTTCTAACTATTTAATGTACAATATCATTTTATTCTTATTTCAATTTCAGCAACATATATTCCGAACTTTATAATCAGATTAAGTTTCCGACATTATTCGAGTCAGCTGTTATACCATCTGAATCTTCTTTTGTTCAAATGGGACAAAGTGAGCATTTTGTTCGTAAAGAAATTTTAACATAAAAATTAATAAGTGTGATTTGGTCAGTTGAAAAGTTAATAAAAACAGCAATATATATAGTACATACATCAAAATTAAATATGCATGTGTTTTTATATTAAAATATTGTTTTACTTCTCAATATCCCTGAGTCAACTCGAAAAAGACATTTTAAAAAGTTAAGTAAGCGCCGATTTGAGGTCTTATTAATACTCTAATTTTTTTGCTTGTTCGGGCCAGACGGTTGTAAAGAAGAGTTACCGCACAAATTCTAATTTAGCTTTCATATAAAAATTTATAAAAATTTATTTGCGAAATTTTACCATTTTGGGATTATGTTTTTTTTTTCAAGCCGGGTTTTCTTAGCTGAATTCTGATAAATGTCTTTAAATAAAAAAAAATCAAACGTATGCATTTTCGAAGTTCACGACACTATCTAAATTTGTTGAACATAATTTTTTTGGGTCTGCTTTATTGGAGATAAATTTAATATAGAATTATCTAACTTACCGGTGGAATTTCGTTAACATCAATAATCTGTATGATCAGTAATCCTTTGCCTTGTTGTACAGTAGGTGCTGTACTATCTGTTACCAATACGTTTATACGTATCACCTATAAGAAAGTTTAAAATAAATTAATAAATTTTGTGCACATATAAAGAACTTTTTAATCCACTCGTTACAATCTCTTCTGAATATGTGAAATTTTCTTTGATATCTGGATACAAATTTGAATACAAGTTTTTTTTATATCTTGGACTACCAAATCCTTATACCCGTAAGTAGCATCAGGAAACTGTAACCTTATTGATCCAATGCAAAAGGAAAACTTCTGTATGCCTCTTTTTTTCAATATATCAAAAATTATTTCAAATTTAATTCAGAATGGGTGTATCGTATAACTTACAGCAAACAAATTACGATCCAATTTTTTGTTGACCACAACCTTGCCATTACGATTAATAGAGAAGTATTCTCTAAATTCAGCCGCATCGCTATCATTCACCTCTTTGCCATCCTTATCGATTGCATTTATATCAGTGCCAGCAAATTCAAGCGCAGTATGTGAGGCAACATCAGGATCGAGGGCTACCAATGTGTAAACAACAGTACCGACTGGTGCATCTACACGCACCTCTGCATGCTGTGTAGCCGGCGTAAAATATGGATCTTTATCATTGCTATTCAAAACATTCACTGTCAATGTTGCTGTGCCAGTTAAGCTTGGAGTTCCCAAATCAATAGCCAACACCTCAATTTGATAGGTATTACGACGATCATAATCTAACTTATGCGATACAAATACCTCGCCAGTACGTTCATCAATACGAAAATCATCAAAACTACCCTGCTGTATGCGATAACGTAAATCTGCATTCACTCCCGAATCTAAGTCTTCAGCTTCCAATTTTTCAACGCTTGTGCCAATTTCTGAATTCTCCTCTACTATGGATGAGTATTTTTCCGCCAAGAAACGTGGCGCATGGTTGTTGACATCACGAACTGTGATATTAATGCCACAGTTTGTAGCAAATATACCATCATTAGCTTCAACAGAAAATATTAAATTATCAGTCTTAAGATGGGTAACATCGAGTGTTGCATTCGGCCGTATGGTAATTTGTCCGGAACGTTTATCGATATCAAAAATACTTTCAATCTTAGAATTACCAATAATTTTATATGTTATATCAGAGACAGTGTCAGCGTCTCTAGCACGCACAACAAGTGGCGAGTCAAAAACATGTGAACCTTCATCAACAGATGCACGATACAGCGGACTCTCACACACCGGTGGTGAATCGTTTGCATCTGTTACCGAAATGCGTAGCGAAACAACGGATGTTTGTCCTTGACCGCCATCATCAGTAGCCTGAAATAGTGGATATTAATATTGCTCTTGTTATTAAGTATAGCTTACCTTATAGGACAAAAAGTAAGTAGATTCAGTTTCATAGTCTAAGCACGTTTGTGGTGGGGCCTCAACAAGCAGTTCATTGGTAACATCATTCATATTTGCTTCTGTGACAACCATATACTCCGCAGTGGGTACAGTACCCATTTCCATGTTTTCCAATATTTGTGCATAAAAATCAAAATCTGAATTTGATTGTTCACCTGAAACTTTACTAATATTGTTGTTGTTATTCTTATTAGTTTGCTCTTCACTAGAATATGTAGTATAATCTTCAATTTGACGACGTTTGCGCGTTTGCTGTTCCAAAATTGACTTGGCATTTTGATGACAGTTCGCCAATGTTATAACGCCTGTTTGTTCATTTACATGAAATAGTTCTGACCCAGTACCGGATATGCTATAACGTATGCCAGCATCACCATAGTTTCCAGAATCAACATCACGTGCTGTTATCGATGTAATATATTGACCAGGCAGTGCTGATTCCGAAACACTTGCAGTATATGACTCTTGCTCAAAAATTGGCTTGTTATCATTGGCATCGAGTACAGTAATTGTGATGGTTGCAGTTGATGTCAGTTTGGGATTAGTATCAGTTTCCTCAGCAATTACCTTTGTATATTAAAAGAAATAAGGAAAAAAATTAGAAAAAGAGGTTTTTTTATAATTAAAAACTTGGAAATTTTATTGTTTACAGACTATTAATAATAATGAAATTAAAGCTGATATTACTTTCGCTTACCAATATAATAAACTTTCGTTGATTTGGATTTTCATAGTCTAGCGTTCCATTACCGACGCGTATATTAACTTGAGAAAATCCGGTGACAAATTTTGGTTCAACCTCAAAAACCCCAGAGACATCTTCCAAACGTAATGAAAATTTTGAATTTATTCCTACGTCACGATCTGTCACGTTCATATCGAGTGCCAGCGGTGTACCTGGTGCAGTATTTTCTTGCAAGGAAACTTCATATTCCTTTTTGTTAAATAGTGGTGGCGAATCATTTACATCACGTATGGTCACCGTTGCCAGTGCTGTTGTACTCGTCAATGGATCATAGCTAGGTACACCATTGACAAGTTCACGTGCCTGTAATAAATTAATAAATAATATTTAAGTAATATTAATACGTACTATTAGGAAATTTTGTCCCTTAAAAATAAAATGTTTAAAGCTTACTCTAATGGTTAGTGTAATAAGTCCTGTGGTGTCGGATAGAGCTTCCCTATCTAATGGTTTCGCAGTACGTAATTCACCGCTATGCTCATCCAACAAGAAATAATCCATTGGATCTACGAAAAAAATAAGGAAACATTTTCACTTTGTCTATTTATAAATAATAGGGGTGTTCACAAGTTGTTTTGTTTAAAAGTTGAACTGTTAAATTGCACATTACGTCAAGACTACGTATGAAGAACCCTAATGTAAACTACACTTACTTGTTACCAGATCATAGACAATTTTACGTGGTTCACCCGTGTCACCATCTCGTGCTTGTATTTTTAACACAAGCGTATTGATAGGACTATCCTCATCGATTATCGTTGACAATGAACCCTGAAATACTGGTGGTTTATCTTGAATATCCTTAACACGTATCTCAACATTGGTGTCTGATTTATGAACGCCATCTGTAGCCTCGATTTGAAAGTGATAAATCATGCGTTGATTGTAATTTAACGTATCATTTAGTACAACTGCAGCGGTAAGTTTTGTCGGATCACGTGAGAGCACTTCCAAACGGAATCTGTGAGAAAAGTGATAGGTTTGTAAGAGAATGTACAAAGAAATTATAATAGAATTCTAATTGAACTTAAGCCAAGAACGATTGTCTTGTAAATTTACAAATTGATCAATGCCCAACAATAAAACGCACTTGTAACCAAATTAACAAAAATAGGTTTGATGAGGCGAATCACCAGATTAAATTGATCTATCTGTTGTTTTGTGTTCTTTATAAATACAAACATCATCAATTTGTAAATTTACAAGAAAATCGGTCGGTTTTTTATTATTCAAAATTAATTTAATTGCGATTAATGATCAGATCAGATAAGAACTAAATTTCCAAAAAAATATACCAAGCATTACAATATAATATTGATAGTTGTCTCAAAAGTAAAATAAAATAAAATAAAATAAAATAAAATAAAATATAATAAAATAAAATAAAATAAAATAAAATAAAATAAAATAAAATAAAATAAAATAAAATAAAATAAAATAAAATAAAATAAAATAAAATAAAATAAAATATAATAATATAAAATAAAATATAATAAAATAAAATAAAATAAAATAAAATAAAATAAAATAAAATAAAATAAAATAAAATAAAATAAAATAAAATAAAATAAAATAAAATAAAATAAAATAAAATAAAATAAAATAAAATAAAATAAAATAAAATAAAATAAAATAAAATAAAATAAAATAAAAAAAATAAAATAAAATAAAATAAAATAAAATAAAATAAAATAAAATAAAATAAAATAAAATAAAATAAAATGAAATAAAGTGAAATAAATGAAATGAAATAAAATAAAATAAAATAAAATAAAATAAGATAAAATTAAATAAAATAAAATAAAATAAAATAAAATAAAATAAAATAAAATAAAATAAAATAAAATAAAATAAAATAAAATAAAATAAAATAAAATAAAATAAAATAAAATAAAATAAAATAAAATAAAATAAAATAAAATAAAATAAAATAAAATAAAATAAAATAAAATAAAATAAAATAAAATAAAATAAAATAAAATAAAATAAAATAAAATAAAATAAAATGAAATAAAATAAAATGAAATAAAGTGAAATAAAATGAAATGAAATAAAATACTTAAAACAAAATAAAATAAAATTAAATAAAAAATGTAAATAAATTAAGCTTACTTTGAGCAAGCTTCTGGACTTTGTGCCAAAAGGGAAACACATTTTAAATCCAAACTCTCGCCGATACTGTCACGATCCTTAACAAGTATTTTATCAAAGATGGTGGTACCAATAGTGGCATTTTCAACAACATCAGCTTCATATGGTGTCTGAAAGTATTATAAGAAATTAGATATATCGTCTTATTTTCAGATTTTTATTCAATTCGAGGTCCCAACTCAAAAAATTTGAATGGTAGTAGTCGTAGTCCCAGAAATATTTTTTAAGTTTTCGTTTGATTTGTTTTAAAGAAAAGTTTTGTATAGTGTATGCTGGGTTACATTTGACTTTTAAGGCCAATTTTTTCCAAAAATGATTGATGAATTTTAGAATTGTTACTGTAGTTTATATATTGACTATTCCAGATAGATTCTTGTATATTCTTATACTTACGTTTTGAAATTCTGGTGGATTATCATTTTCATCGAGCACAATAAAAGTAATTGGCACTTGCACTACATTATCCAATTCCGACTCACCATCGGGACTGACACGATCACGTAATGTCACCAGAAAAGATAAACTCTCGACTTCTTCTCTGTCTAAAGGTTTGATAAGCGTTATATTGCCCGAAATGGGGTCAACCTCAAAATGTTCTGCGCCGATAGAACCATAGGTAACATTGCTACCCTCAGGATCATAACCTTCGAGGGTGAATACTACAGAGCCTACTGTAACATTTTCTGAAAGTACGATGTTGTTCATCACTTGCGTAAAAACTGGAGGGAGATTTGTATCACCTGCATAAGATAAATGGCGCAAAAGGATTAGTCGCAACAGTAAAGTGTGTCAAACGCCTGTAGCCAACAAAAAGAGAAAAAAACATACAAATCAACTTACATTTTGTTATGGCACTAAAGGCCAGCACCAGCCACAGGCAGAAAATCACATTACGCACTGTTTCCATCGCAGCTGAGGGTGGATCTGTAATGAGAAAAGTTGTAGAGAAAAGTTAAGCGCAGTCATTAGAAAAGTGAAGCGATGTTTTAAAACTCTGCAAAAAAAAAATACAAAAATTTAAAATCCTGGAAGAAAAAACTACATAAATTGTTTAAGCAAAAAGTGATTCGATGAGGGAAGCGCGGAGACAAAGCAGATAGGGGAGCGTGGATGCTTTGCAAAATTTCACATGTGGTGCAAGCTGCCTCTCATGAAAACAATTAAAAGTCAAAGTTGGTGTGCGGTTGATGCGGGCAAAAGTATTCGAGCATTCGAGCGAAATACTTCATGTTAATTACAGTAATTTGTAAGTTTGTTTAGTGAATTTTCACAAAAGCATATTAAAAAAATAGAATAAAATGTAAGTTCAGAAATGTTGAAGGAATGCACTGAGTATCATCGGCTGTGGCTCAAAACAGCGTTGATGTCATGGACGCATGATGATGTTGTTGATGGTAGTAATTTTTGAAATTGAAAGACTTTATTAAATTGGTAAAAAAAAAACAAGGCATAAAGAACTTCTCAGCTCATAATGCTGTAACAAATATTCATTTTTTTTTAACAGAACGGATGAGTGCTGGCTATACAAAGCCCAAGATAAAGTCAATTAAAATTGAAATGAAAGCAGCAATATACGTAAATCAACGTAAATTGACTGCTGCTGTTCGCATTAGATAGAGAGCTAGCGACTGACTTTTTTATTTGTTTACAGTTTGCTACCAAATTCTGAAACAATCCCATCTAATTCTACAGCAGAAAATCACAGACGTGAGAAATTTCAATATACAAAATTTACAAAAAAAAATTTTACTTAGTTTTTTAAGGCTCTAATGGGGAGCGTGGCACCATTCTAAATTTTTAACTTTATTGCGTCATATCTCTCAGTTAACCTGTATTTTTTTATGCTTAAGTCGTACATTCTTTGATAGGAGGCACGTAGAAGTATGTTTGAAACCACTTTGACATTTTTCTCAAAAACTATATGACAAAAAATAAGCAACCCGAAGGTTATTTCGATTTTCCATCTCAAGTGCTATTAAAAAATGTAACTTAGAAAGGAAAAACAATGGCATACCTACTAGAGGTCTGCATGAGTGCACTCGAAACGATCATTCTATAAACTTCCGAAAGCAATAAACTTCGAGTGCTTGATCTTGTAGAACATTTTATTTGCAAATGCAGCACCTCTCCTGCTTGGTGTTTCGATTTGTCGTTTTCGTCCACAACGGCTCGATGGACTTGCAATAGTGGCGAGTGGCTTGATGATCGTATTAAGTACACTCGTGCAGACCTCTAATTGAAAATCTGGAAAATCTGCGTGCAAACGAAAAAAAAAATAGCTCCGCATGGAGAACAGTATGCAGCTAATATCATGGACCAAAGATTTCTATGCAAAAAATTGAGTATTGCCTTTGAGTATATAAATATGTTTGGATCTCATTTCGATGCTACTTGGTATCAAATTAAAAAATCCTTTCGCTTTGCGCACAGTTGTCAACAACAAGTGCAGGAAGAGCCATTTAGGAAAGCTACTTTTCTACATTTAAGTTATTCAGTTGCAACTTAGAAATAAGCGACGAAATAGAAAAACATAAAAATTGACATTTCTATTCAAACAGTTTCATCAAAACTCTAGACAAAAACAAAGTGAAATCGAAGATGATGAACTGATGACATCATATTAATGGATTTAAGTGTACGATTTTTTATCGCTTGTTGTGTTGGCTGTTATTTAATTGATTAATTATTTTTATTTATTTTTTTTAATTAATTTTTGTTTTAACTTTTATTTTATTTACAAGTTATTTTTATTTCTTAATAGTTGTGGATGTGTTCGAACCCAAAGTTAACATTATTAACAACTATTGTTGCCCAAAGTGGCCTCAATCTGGTATGTTTATCCCAAAACGTAGTTAAAGAGGAAATTAGAGAAAAAACAGTTCACATTTTTCCGAAAAAGAGTTAAAATTTTATTGTGCGCGGAAGGTAGCGTTACATTTTCATGTTCATTTCCTCTCGCTGAATTTTGTTTTGAAGTTGATTGTTTAAATATTACAAATAATTGAAATAAGCATCAGCCGCCAGATTCGTGATGGCTAAATCGACTCAAGCGGTGAAGCAACCAAATATATACTTTTCTATACCTGTCACGTCCTCTCACGCCTATTCTATCCTCTGTGTGGGGTATAAAAAGTGAAATTCAATCTGTTAAAAATCAATAAAAAAAGTTGTTTAACAAAATCAAGCCATTATTGGTTGGCTTTATCAATTCACTTATTTGGAGAAATTTCCAATTTAAGGTCGCATAAAAATTTTATGCAGAAAACTCAAGAAATTAGCTAACTAATAAATTAATCTACGAGTAAGTAATATAATAAATAATAATAATAGAGCTGAGCTACTACAGCTATTAGCCTTCTTAGCTATTTAGCCCACTTTTTTCTACTGTTATATGTTGAAATTGCTACATTACTCACTCTTACAACAATTTTCCGTTTTCCACTTCATCATTCTAACTAAATATTGTATTCATGCAAATTTTTCTTTATTTTTTTTTTCTTTTATTTCTCATACTCCACCACTTTGTGAACAAAAACATTTAAATTAAATTTCTTGTTGAAAATTCAATTAGCTGAGTTTAATATAGCGACACACAAAAACAACAACAACAACAACAAACAAACATAACAACAATACTAACAGCAAGAAAAACCATAGCAACAACAATAATAAGAGCAAAAATAATATGGCTTAAAGCATTTTGTGCTAAACGTTTGTTTGTTAGACAAATTACATATACAACTACATACATAAGTATTTGCATTTATATACGTACATACATATGTATAGAAGTGTCTCCCTATTGGATTGTTTTTTTTTCTCTCATAATTTTATTTTAAAACTAATTAAAATGTCTACTAATTATAAAAAAATAAATAATAGGGTCATTGCAGGCCGTGACATTTTGACACATTTGTTATGATTTAGGAGCATTTTTCAGATATGATGTTCTCTTAGCTTTAGCTTAAGCTGTATAAATATAAGCCTTTAAATATTGACAAAATATTGACGTAGGTTATATTGTTTTTTCATAAGTTTGCTTTGCTGACTTAAGGAGTTTGTAAATGACATCTGTTTTGATATTTGTGTTTAGTAAGATTTAACAAGTTCACTTGGAAAGACTTAAGCCATAGCAACAACACATTAAAATAATGAAAGTGTACTAATAAATTCACTTAAAAATTATGATGGCATGAGTTTTTGAAGTTGTGACTTCGTTTGATTTGACAGCTCTGTATTATTTCTTGTGTCGTCGATAAAATTAGTAAGCATAAATATACTCAACGGGAAAAGGAATCGCGTACAAAGCGCTTCAAGGGAAGCAGGAAGCTGCTTCTAATGCACTTCTCACTGCTTATCTTTTTTAGCATAGGATGTCATTGCAGCACAGAATGCCCAGGTTCAAATCCCAGTGGATCCAGAATACAAATTTTTTTGTTAAATAAAATTTCCTATTAAATGCTGCCGAAGAAGTACATCAGACGTGCTTCCCTTGGATGCTGCTTCCAGATTTCCCTTTGGGTATTTATGTACATATGTTTGCGTGTATGGGTAAGTAAGTTAACACATACAAAATCACAAAACAATTGAAACTATTCAAAAACTTTTTTTGACGTTGCAGTTAAGCCATATGGTTTATTTTTGTTTTATTCGGAATGTTAATCGTCTTAGTTTTATTTTGAAACAGAAAAAATGACACATTGTGCAATGACTGAAATAGCGCCTTCATTTACTAATTTTTATTTGAAATTACACTCATAAAAAAAGTGTTTGCCACGTATGAAATAGATGGAACTATTTCATGTGTTTGCGAAAATAATTTCAAGTGTTTTTGGGAAATAATAAAATCTTTGCACCAAAAACTTACATGCTTGTAAAATCAAAAATTTTTGGTGCAAACATTTTATTATTTCCCCCAAACACTTGATATAGTTCCATCTATTTCATAAGTGGCAAACACTTTTTTTTTTGAGTGTAAGAAAAGAAATTTAAAGAGAATCATGTACTTCAGTCTACATAGCACTTTAGACAAATATTGAGTCTCTGAAATTTCCGCAGATTTGTTTTGTCATCAGCTACCAACTACAGGCAGTAATGTACGAAGGCTTTACTAGAGCCCGGATCTAATATCCTTGGATGTTGAGTAGAAGCACATTGAGCTTAAATTGAAAAAAAAAACTCAACTAATTTTTTATTGGTCTCCTATCAGATTCCAGCCTAGGCCTTCTGCGGTATGCCAGTGTTCTGATATTCTAAACCAATTGCTGAAATGAAATGTTGAGTTTTTGATTTCTATAGTTGCCACTTGATAATTCATATAATATACTATTAGGAGCCTTCATATAACAAGAGGCTTGGCTGATGTCGTTTAACTCCGCATGTAAGAGCACAGAATGCCTAGGTTCAAACCTCAGTGGATGCGGAATAAAGATATTTTTTTTTCTTAATTAAATAAAGTTTCGAATTAAATGCTTTCAAAGAAGCACATCTGACGTGGTCCCCTTGGAAGCTGCTTCCAGATTTTCTGTTGGGTTATTATGATAGTGTTCTGCACCCCAAAATTTTTCACTGTAGTTTGATTTTTAATCAAGAAATACCTAAAAAAAAAATTATGTTTTTTTAAGTCGAGCACTTAAAAAACGCTTTTTTTCATAAAAAGACGATTTCGTTTGAAATAAATATTTTATATAATACCATTTTCAATGCTTTTTTTATTACTTCTGATTTTTGAGACAAATGAGATTAAATTTTTCGTATTTTTATAGCAAAAAATGTGGAGAATTCAAGTGTGATGTGTGAACTCAAAGACATATCGTATCAAGCAGTGCCAAATTGTGGCAAAATATCGACACCTATCGAGAAGTGTTACAAACTATCGAACAATATGCAAATCTACATGATATTTATTTTTAAGTTCAATATGAGCACTAAACAGCAAGTTTAAAGTTGAGTATTTAGAATTTAAACAAAAATATCTGCTGCTGATTTTTTATTTTGCATACGTAAAACCAATTTAAAAGGTCGAATAAAATCACAGAATATTTTACATTTCCATTCATTCGTTTTGCTGTGTGTTATACAAATTATTAAAGCAAAATCTATAATAATAATAAAATTGTATTCCCTATCGGTTACCGCGAGCATGCTGCGTGTGACAATAACTGTTCACCATTATGAATACAACAAATATCAACACCCATCGATGAGCATAAGGGTGAACCTTATTGTTGTTGTTACATTTATACATTTTATAGATAAAGTTAAGATACGTGTTACTAAACAGAAACTTAAACTGCACTAAGTATAGATACAAGCCTAAGAAAAAATTGAATGCAGTACAATAAATTCAAATAGGAATAAAACCGTAAATCAAATCAAGCCATTTGCATATCTGTTAATTTAGTGTAAAATTTTTTGATTTTTGGAAAAACAAAGCTTGTGCTGCGATGTTTGCCGCATTGAAAAAAAAAAGCAACAATAACAACACAGAATTCAAAAAGCAGTATAAGCAACGAAAAATCAAACGACAATTTTTGTGTGATATTTGGCAAAAGCTTAGTCCTTAAAAAAGCATATTTAACTTCAAAAAATAAAATAATTAAGTATGTAATAATCTTCTTCAGCACAATAATTTTATTTTAAAAAATAAATTATTGAAATTGGTTCAATACATTCTGCGCCAAAGCGTTACAAACCATTTCCATATAAGCAATTTTATATAAATAGTAGAGAAATCATCATTACTTTGCAGCAAAATGAATTTCTAAACACATGAACTTGCGATTCAAAAAACGATACATTGGTTCAAGTTAATATCAATATAATTTTTTCAAGTTTGCATCCTTGCTAAATTCGCTTTATTATGTCAAACTAGAAGTCGCTTAAAAGGACCTTTTTTTAAGTTTTTTCGTAGAATTGGAACTAGTGCTTTACTATGAATGCCTTTAAAGCGTTTGTTTCAAAATCTTAATTTAAAACGTCCACCTTAAGGCACAAAAACACACAATTGTACAAATGTAAATGTAAAGATTATCAGTATGATGGTATCTTGCCATTTGGCACCATCGACATCAAACTCCTGCTACTATTTTTGCTCGCTTGAGTACCCAGTATCACTCCTTTCCCTTTCATTTCATCTTTAGCACGCACCGAGCGTGAGTTCGTGCATACATTTGCGTGCGTATAGTTGTACAGGAGCTACTACGTGTCTGAAAATGCGAGTACACGATACTACATTAGGAACAGGTGTATACGGGAATTACGCGTACAATCATTTAGTATATAAAATATACAAGCTTAGAATTGTCATTGTGGTGGTGTTGAAGGAATTGAAGTAAAGAAAACTTGGGGTGCTTGTTCAGGGCATCCTTTGTGATGCGACTGCGAGTGTGCGTGTGTTTTTCGGTCTAAAGTAAGTGATTGTTTTATATATTGCGGTAACAACGTACATAAGTACTCACTCCACCACGACTACCAACAACAGCACATCAAAGCGCGCACCTCTCGGCGTGATTTCAGAAATTGATGTACGACGCAACGAGCTTTTAAATCGGAATATAAATTCTTTTCTCCTTAGTGTAATATAAATTTAAATTGTTACTTAAATTTATGACAATAATGAAATTTTATTTGAAGAGAGATTGATGTATTGGTGTTGCTCAAAAAATTCTTTATTTTTTACTCAGGAATATTAATTTCTTTCGGTATATGCCTTAATTCTTCTAAGCCAAAACTTTTTTGATTTAAATAGAGAATTGCTAACTTGGGTCCAATATTTAATTTGTATGAAGCATTTTTATAAAGTCGTTATCTAAATGAAGAAATTCAATCTTTAAAGATTTAGAACGAGATTATCTCTATGTCGGTGCCATTCAAAGCTTATTATTGCAATTAATTTTAAGCTCTCAAGCACCTTAATGGTCCAAACTGACCATCAATTGCGGATTGATGAAAAAACGGATTGAGAAAACGGCAGCCACCAAAAATTGGGAGAAAATTATTTACTTAGAAATCTATTTTTTCAATTCAATGGCAAAAAGAAAAGATTCCTTTGACGATTCTATTCCAGAAGATAACATTCAGAATTGAAAAATTTGAATTCCATTCCAAGGATCCTTTCCAGCTATCTAAAACCAATGTTTGCTCAATTGATGCAGAAAGATTGAAAAAGAAATTTAGAAATCACAAACGACGTGTGAATATCACCAATGGCGGTCAGATACCAGTAGGACCAATTTTGGTTCCACTTTTCAAAAAAAAAAAAAATCTAGCAATGGATGTAGAAAAAAAGCCAGAAGAAAAGACTTCCGGGTACTTAAATGATGACCGAAATCCGTTTTAAGCCTTTCCGCATCGATTGGTGTAAACATTTTATGTTTCGAAAAATAGTTTGATGTTTTGCTCTACCGTGTTATGGCGTTCAAAATCAATTTTCGACCTTTTTTATCCAATTGTGGGCACCTTTTTTAATTGGTTTTGAAAACGAAATTTGCCATGGAATTAAAAAATCAATTGAGAATTTCAATAAAAATGGAATTGCAATATATCATTAGGGGCCGTCCATTAATTACGTGAGGTGATTTTCTGAAAATTCGAACACACCCTCCGTTCCGCGAGACTCTCTGAATTATAACGTTGACGTGAGATTTTCCTTGACCCCCCTACCCTCCCCTTGATGAGATTTTGCCCCCTATTTCGACTCACGTAATTAATGGATGGCTCCTTAGGCATCACGGCCATAATTTTTGGACTACAGTTTTTTTTTTAATAGGGCGAATATAATTTTCGCTTTTTGAGTGATTTTCGTTTTTCGGAGTCCAACTGCGATAATATATTTTCAAGCATTTTATTTTTTAGTGATTTTCAACACTATTTTCTTTTCTTTTTAATTCTCATGTGGGAAAAATTTATTTGATTTTTTTTTTCGGACGATAATAATTTGGTCAATTTAGTCTACGCCACCTTTATTTGCAATATTATTTTCTCAAACGAATCGCAAGCTCAACTCAAGCTTAATTTTATTTCTCAGAATTGAAAGTTATATTCCTTAGAGGATTTTCGCAGCATAACAATACAAAACACGTCATACAAACTCTGTTATTTTTATTTAAAACTTTGAGGAAAACTTCGACGAGTTGCTGTCAACATTTTTTGTTCACGCAAAAGCAATTTAAACTTTATTTACTTAATCAGGAAAGCAATAAAACAAGTCACTTCCATAGGCGCCTTTTTATTTAATCTGCTTTTTATTTGTCTTCTCTTTCTTATTTGTTTCTAATTTTGCATTTTTGTTTCTGTTTCTGTTTTCTTTCACCTGGCAAAATGCTTTTTGTAATAATTTTCACTGGAAAATGCAACATTTCGTACACGTGGGAAAACGGCTGTCTGTTCTGTTCAACAACCCATGCTATTCCACCAACCCAACGCAGACACCAGGCAACCAAACGACCGAGAACTTTGTAACTAATTGCAAGTTTATTTTCTTGACTCACTTGAGTTGTTTATTTGTTAGCGTGTGTCTGTCTGTCTGTTGGGAAAATGACGCATTTTAAAAAGAAATTTAAGACTTATAATTATTCAGTGCTTAAAAAAAGAATAAGACGAAATCCAATTCAAAGTTTCTACTTACGACTAAGTCGGCTTAATACACTAAAGCATTTAAGCAGCGCCCTGTTAAATTTCAGAGAGAGAAAGATGAATTAAGTCACGTTGTAAGCCGATTGAGAAAAATGGCCTTTTTTTGCGTGTACTGTGTTTTGTGGGAGGGTGAGTTAGCGCAAAAGAAATTAAAAAACAAAATAGAAAAGCTCAGAAACAAAAAGAAATGAGATAAAAAGATAAAATTAGCATCACAGCACACAAAGAGATACAAAATGTAACCGCCGTAGCTACTTTCTTCCTTTTCCCATGCGCTCCTATTCCACAAAACCACAATCAGTGCCGGTGCACAATCAGTAAAAATGAATTTTAAATTTGAATTTTTTTAAATTGTCGCAAGTGTTTTGAATATGAAATGAGTAATGGAAAAGACATGCAATAATTACGCCAACAAAGTGTAATTTTATTCCGAAAAATAAAAATACAATAAACATAAAAATGAATACATAGGACGCACGTGAAATCTGATTATAGCACATATTTGCCAACAAGTAGCGAAAACCACTGCACAACACATAGTCCAATGTCAAAAGGAGTGCCCAGTAGGAATGGCTAGCAGATGTTGTTGTTAAATTTTATCAAGTGTTCCAAATTCAGTGCTTCTGTTTAGAGAATCAGTCCCTAAATCATTTTTTTAGAGCGACCGATGATTTTTTCCACTATTTTGAAAGCGGTTATAACGATTTTTTATTAAAATCTACGCAGTTTATGTTAATGAGAACCAAATTTAAGGTTGGGTTAGGTTTCAAGTTTGCTACGACTCCTTAGAGCGGCGTAACATCGAACTTAAATTCAAATTTCAATGTCTCACAAAGACATTTTGATGAAATTT
The DNA here is from genome assembly GCA_949775025.1 of Tricholauxania praeusta. Lineage (NCBI taxonomy): Eukaryota > Metazoa > Arthropoda > Insecta > Diptera > Lauxaniidae > Tricholauxania > Tricholauxania praeusta. The sequence continues at coordinate 160,974,419 of OX459029.1, forward strand.
GGTGGAAGAATGCTGATCTCAATACCATTCACTGGATCAAAAAAGGGCGGAATTGAAAAAGTAGGCGTATAGTTTTTTTTTTATAATCGAAAAAAAGTTTCCCCACATTAAAATTGATTGTTTTTAATTTATGAATTCATTCTGTAACATTGCTGAAAGGTCATTAAATTTTTGACAAAAAAAAATTTTTATTTTTAGCATTTCAGGGGAAAAAAAATTTTTTTAGAAGGCTAGGAATCGATTCTGTACGACTTGGTAACTATATTATAAAAAGTGAACAACATTGTAAAAATTATGCTGTTTCAAAAATAAAACATACCTAACACACACCTTTATAAATTTACATCAACAAGTATGAAAACTTATATGGTTTTAAAGTGAAACTCTACAAATGTTTTCTAAAAAGTGCTCGAACTTGTAAACAAATTTGATGTGCAACAATGCAATATCTAAATTTGGGACATTTTAATGGACGATGAAAACACAAAAGCTACCATGTCTTCTTAATCATTCCAACATTTTCTATTGGGTTATCTATACCGCACTTAGAAGCATGAGTGGCTGTGGTTCCAGCTTATGAATATATTCAAGAAGCAACACAAGCACAAACCAACCAACAAAACCATACAAATACTCAACAAAGAAGAAAAAAAAAACGATGTCAGAATTAAGATGAAATGTACATACAAAAGACACACAACGGAGATGGTGCCGGTAATGGAACATCGGAGACACACTACCTGAATATCAATGTAGGTAAACAATAAGCGCACCAACGCCATCATCACGGTTCATCAGAGATACAACAGATGTTTGGGTAATTTATATTGTATAATGGACTTAACATACACATAATGTAAAGAACGCATACTTACAATACAACAACACAAGTGTACAAGTACTGTAGCAATTGTATCGTAGAAAGGAAGTTAGATGATGTGGAGGATAGACAAAATTAAGATAGCAGGTATTTTAGACGTTAAGGTAATTGAATCAGCATATGGAAAATGCTTTTGTATTGAGTTAACAAAATTTGCATAAATAAACTGATTTAACCCATTGTACTATGGGACATTTTTTTTTAAACTTTCTGTGGTATAAGCCACAATTTTACTTTTGTAAAGAACTTTTAGATTTTTTTTAGAAAAAAACTAAAAATAAAGCAGTTTAAGTAATAGAAAACTATTCATCTAATTTTGACTTTATAAAAAAATTACATTTAATTCACAAGCCATCCAACACGAAACATTGTTGAGACTGACTTAACTTTGAATTTTCTTCTCATTGCCATGGGGGAGTGTTTCACTGTCTTTATTCACCTTCACCTAATCTATGTTTGTTACTCCATACTCGCACTATGGATAAAGAGTTGATGTGCTGCTTTAAGTAAAATTCATTTTTCAGTAGACCACCTACATTTTCAGTCGAACCATACCGTTCGTCCATAATGAACATTACAACTGCATGTGCTGTTGCGTCAAGGTGTGTCACTATAGAAATTAAAAATAGCAATAAAATCTCTTTAATTTTAATATGTTTTTTGCAAGACAAAAGAAAAGTTGAGTGCTGAATATTCTGCTGCAGATTTATTTCTTTTTTTTTATTCTTTAAAAAAATTATAGAGCGCACATTTACAAGGATTATCAGTATAGCACGGAATAAAAAAAAAAAAAACATTTTATAAATGTACATTGAATATAATGATGAAATGCTATGAAAAGAAATGTGGAAAATGCGCGCTAGAGTTTTTTTCTTTTTTTTGCAAATCGGATTAATTAAACACAGCCGTGTTAATTATTTTTTTGTTGGCAATTTTTTTTTTTTTTTCATTCTAAAACCTTGACTGTGTTCCAATTAGCACTTGATGTACGTTTGCATGATAAAAGCAGTTTTAAATGCTTCATTGGCATTGTCATGGCACAGAGACTTCGAAGGAAAAACATTTTATTTTTAAAGTTTATAAGGCTTGATGTACGAAGGTAAATCTCAGGTTTTGGAGTATCATACCAGATAGTGACTTTTTGTGACACAAATAAATGGCATTGCTTGTTATCCTACTAAATCTCAATTTTTAATCTACATTATTTATATAAAATTTCTTATATGGAAATGGTTTGTAACGCTTTGGCGCAAAATGTTCTGAACCGATTTTAATAACTTTTTTTTAAAACAACATATTTGTGTTAAAGAAGATTATTGCATACTCATTTTTTTATTTTTTAAAGTTAAATATTTTTTTTTTTAGGTTTTTCAAAAAGCCTCACACAAAAATTATCGTTTTGCTTTTTCGTTGCTTATGCTGCTTCTTGAATTATGTGTTGCTATTGCTGTTTTTTTCTTCTCATTTGTACCGTTTGTATTTAGCTTCGAAGTTTAAAGAACAAACTGTGCTTTAATTTTTTATGACTTTTAAAGAGTGAATAATTTTATTCGTTTTAGACTGTGCATCAAATCAGATGTATTCTATAAGTAGAACATCGATCAACACCTAAAACAACATATCACTTTGATGCAGTCCTCGTGATTTTGCCCAATGAAATCATCTGCTGCTGAAGACTTGCTTTTGAGTGTGCACGAATTAAATTAGGTGGATTTTCGAGATCATGAAGCGACGTTTAAAATGACATATCAATTTAGTGCTTCAGTTATATTCATTGCGATACCTCAACCTGGTAATTTGGCTAGTGCTTACTTTTTTTTTGACCGTGTGCACAAATCATGCCAATTGGATTCTAAAGAAGGCTAAACAATGTCTAAGAAGACATATAACTTTAGTGCCCCCCTTATTTTTTAATAGAGGATTAAAGTGTTTCTACCGAAATTGGTGATTTTTCATTATGAAAACCTTAAAAGCTCATCTGACTATTGGCTATTGACCATTTACTTTCGATTGTGCACGAAACAAACTACATGAATTGTGTAGGACATGAAACAGCAACTGAAATTAAACTTCACATTAGTGCAGTTTTCTTTTTTTACGAAACAGTTGATTTTTAATTGCGAAAACCCAAATATCATTCAATTTGTCAACACAGAAGGTGTAGGTTTGACACCTTATTAGTTAAGGGTTAAGGAAAAGCACAATCACGACTGTTTTTAGAAAACAGACTGTTTTTAGAAAACAGACTGTTTTTTGCAACATAGCCACATAGTATCTCAAATAAAGCATTAATTTCAAAAATTCACAAAGGAACAATAAAAAACGTAAAAACTGTAAAATCAATTTCTCTCAGGTTTGCGCAAATTTTCTCCAACAAAAAACGAAAATGTTATTTTGATTTCTGCATTATATCAGACTTAAAAGCAGCATCATATTTAATAATCATAAAGCATTGACATAAACAAAAATTACCAATAAAACAAAACGTTAAACAAAAGAAAACATAAATAAATTGTCGAAACGAGAAAATTTGCAAATAAAGTCATAGTGAAAAGGTTCATGTACGATACATATCAATGGCACTTTTATGTCAGTGATAAGAATTTATGGGGGAATGAAAGTCAACTTCATATCTTAACTTTACGATTAAGCAGCGTTTTGTGTTTTCAGAATGCAATACAAAAATAAATAAAACATTTGACGCTAGGATACGACGCCATATTTTCAAATCGAGGCACTACCTCTAGATGGTAAATGCTAATTTTATTATATCGCCTACAAATAGAATTCAAATTTATTTCCAACATAAAACCAAGTGAAGTCATTCCTGAGGTGAAACAAACAAATGAATCCCACAGGCATGCAGCGAGCGGTACCTATAATGAAAATAATCGAAATAATAAAACCAAATTAGGAAATTTAAACATAGAAACCATACAAGAACAAAACAATAGCAAAACATCAAAAAAAAATTTGCTTGTAAGTTCATAATAAAAATGATGTGAAATGAAAATAAAATAAAATTTAATTTAAAAAGTAGCAAAATACAATAAGAAAACAAAAACAACAATAACAAAATACTTTGCAAAATAAACAGAACACGTAGTTAAATGTTGAAGTTGAATAATTTCAGAAGAATAGATGCGGATATAAGCGGAATTGCGAAGAAGTGAATAAGTGAAGAGGCAAAGAATAGCATCTATTTTCTTTTAATCTCTATTGTGTTCTTGTTACGTGATCGAACCGCGAACGCTGAGGAATAACAAAAATGAAAAAAAGTTATTTCTTATTTTAACGGTACCTACGCCACAATGTCTACTACAAAAACATTATTCAGTCTTAACGCTTTTGTATTTTTGCTCTGTTAAAGGTAGTAGCCCAGTTGTAGCTCAGCTTTTTTGGAGTAGAAACAAATTTAAAATTAAATAACTTCTCGAGATTTTTCGCAAATTTTAATGTTAGCAGTTTAATCATCGTTTTTGTATGCTGCCAAAATCAAAAGAAAAATATAGTATATCGAATTGGTTTATCCGCAACTAACAAAAATACACTATGATTCCCATGATTCGATCGTATTGACGAAAAACAAAGATAAAATTGATAAAATAATAAGTTCCAGTCAATAGCAAGTAAGCGGTGGGATCGCAACGAATTTTTGCTATTTTAGGGGCCAGCGCTAAGTCGACGCCAAATTAGGTATTTTATCGAATATTTTTTGTGAACGTGAACAAGCAAAAATGAAAGGGTGGGCAAACATAAACAATTCTCTGCAAAAGGTAATTAAATAAAATGTAATATCATTGCAAATTTTAAAGATCTAGTGAACGTCTTGTCTTTGTCAAAGTCTTTTAATATGAGTGTAGTACTTTTGACTATCAAAATTAATGACACTCATCAGGGGTACCTCTTTTCTGAGTGTGCAGAAAAAGCAAATGGTAAATATCACAAAAAAAACTTTTCTTCGATCATTATTTTTAAAATTTTGTTTCTTTTTCTCAGTTGTGGAAAAAAAATGCTGTTCAATTCAATTTAAATTTCAACGCTTTAAATCCAAACCTATTATTCAATTGATTTTTGTTTTCGTTTTTTTTTCAACATTTTCTATTGAATGTTTTCAATGCCAAGCAGCTTTGGCCATAGCTAAAACTATAACGTAACTATCGTTACTCACAAAAAATAGTGCTCCCACATACTAAAACATTGATGTGCACACAAACAAATGCATGCAAGCGTGTTACGCATTTCAACAGTACTGGTAGGAAATATGAAAAAACAATGACAACTGCATATTAAGTTTTTTTACACAACTCTAAAATTTAAATAATACTATTGTTTTACGAACGTGCAAAAAAAAGCAACTGACGGAACAATGGAAAAATATACGAAATTCTGCACTGTTTCCACATGGGGTTATTTTAATTTGTAAAATTCAAAGAAATGCAAATTTGAACAAAGGTATGTGATTTCTGAAGAAAAAAATTTTAAAAAAAATAATAGAAATTCTTTGAAAATGGCAGTGATTTATGAGTTTACAAATGACGAAATTTTAAGAGCTCCTTTAAAGTGCGCTTATGTTATTATTACATATTGCGTGTATATAGGAACTAGCAAACAGAAATTCATTAAGGCATGAAAAATTGTTTTTATTTAATTTATTATGTTTCACTTATGTTGTACTTAAATTAATTGAAAAAAAAGTACTCAAATAAATTAAAAACTTTCCAAAGTGCATAAAGCTTAATGTTCAATAATCCTTAGGAAATAACAATTAAGAAAATATGTGGCAAATTATTAGAAAAGTTTTTCTTCCTTAGCAATGGCGCCTTGCCATCCATGTTAAATATAAAATGGGTCAATAAATGTTGTTAAGAAGGCTCAATTTATAACTTCCATTAGATTATTGGATACGAAGTTTAACTTTGAAAATCCTTGCTGATGGTCAGATTACCAAGAAAATTGCTATCAATTGAAGATAAGGCAGATAATCTCACATTTACTATTGCTTGTGTGTAGTACATATGAAATTTGTTCTGCAAAATGCCGTAGATTTAAAATGATTCGCCTTAACAATATGACCAACTACATATGTCTAGACAATTTGTCACATTGTTTGCTATAAAATGAGTATACGGATATGTTAGGGTGTCTCTAAAAATGTGTTGAGCAATATGTTTTATTCATTCAAACAAATAAAAGTTACAGGGAATTGAAATTCGTAATTAATTTTTCAATTTCTTGGCAAAAGGAAACCATTACAGGAATGAAAATTGAAAAATTTAAATTTTATCCCAAGGAATTGGAATTCGGAATTGACATTTACAATTTCGTGGCCAAGTCTTTTTGGCGATTCCACTCCAGACAGCAAAATTTGAAGAAAAAAAATTATTCTATACATTGGAAGGAATTGAAAAAAAATGTAGAATATTTGGAATCAGCATCGAAAAGTTTAAAAGAAGTCTGTCGTAACGAACAAAATGGAATAAAAAAATTATAATTTTAAATTATAATTTTAAGAACCTCGATATAAAAGTCATCAAGAAAACACTCAGTATAAGTGGGCGCTTTTAGTTAGTATGAGAAGTGCCACACCTACTTGATGAGAAGCATCCACTTTATGTTGTGTGTTTGTTCTTAAGTCATCAAACGTTTGCACACGAATCTTAATTCTATTTTCAATTGAAATACGTCGCATGCTTCTAGACAATATAGAAGGCACCACGCTCATTTACTTAAGATCATCCACTTTCTGTTCAGTATTATGTTGCGCTGTTTTATAGCAAGTTTCATCACATTTTCATTTAAAATATTCCTGATAAAGCGTTACACTTCCAATTAAAAGCTTTCAAGATATTTCTTTACACCCTTAAATAAAAACATGAAAATAAACAAATCCCCCCGCTACACACAAGTGTTCATGGCTTTATGGCTTCCCAATAATGTACACAAATATTTTTCGTTTTATTGGTTTATCGTACAAGCCAAAGCTCGTAGTTTTAAAGTTATGCAAGTTAACTGGGGCGACAACACTTTTGGCCAACAAATAAAGTTTTGCTTGCAATGCAACGATAAAACATAAAATCTAAAACGCAATTTACAGTTTTATTATTGTTTTTTTTTTTCAAAAATAAAGTTAGAAATTCAAATCTGATTCTTTTTTTTTTTTCATAAGTTCACCTAGTTGCACCCACTTCCTACCCCACCCACTACACAATGACGTAAAGTGAAAACGCATTAAAACTAATCTGCTGCCAAACTAACGACTAACCAAGTATGACATTATTTCTCGTGAAAAGCAGAGAAAAATTGTTTGTTGTTGCAGCAGCAACGAAAAATAAAAAGAAAAATTATGCCAAGTAAGGACAAGACAAGACAGGACTTCAATGACAGCAGAAAAATGTCATGTTTCTTTCTTTGTGCAGCAAAAGAAAAAAAAAGCAAACGCCAGTAAAAGATGAAGAATGATAGGAATTTTAGTTAAGAACGGATGAAGGGTTCATTTCAAACCAGAGTACTTTGTACGATGAACTAATGCAGTAGTAGCTCAGCGCACTTCATTTTCATTGCATTTTATATAGCAACTGCTGTTACTGATTCTTTACTATCGGTACGTCTGCATTGCTACACTAAAAAGAAAATTAGCTACATTAATAATTTTATAGTTTTTTTTAAGTGTAAGAAACATTTGCTTCACGAAAATAAAAAAGAAAAAGCGATAATGCAACAGACACGCCGTAAAATTAAAGGCAGCTAATGAGTTGCAGCGTTTTCTTGTTGCAGTTTTAGTTTTTTAAAGATTTTTAATAAGTTTTAAAAAAAATATATATTTTCTTAAACACTATTTAAATGTTGCTAAAAACACTGATTAATTTATGCTGTAAAAGCACTACATGTCGTATGCGTAACATTTAATTAAAGCTAAATGTTACACTGAGTTTAATTAATGTTTCTCATACGTCATGTTATTTTCGAAGATAGATATGTAACAGGCTTGATTGTAGGGATTAAACGGTTTAATATCATAAATCAGGTTTTACAATTAAATTATTTTGAAGATTTTTCTAAGTGGTATAAAATTTAAGTTACATTTCCCAGAAGTTCGATTAAAGCAGCCCTCTTAATCCATATGGAAATTGAGTTTAGGTAGAATGAATTTTTTATCATAATGTCGTTTTTGAAATTTATACTTCATTACTTCATACTTCATTTATTGGTCTGTTGATTTTCAGACTAATTCATGTTACATAGACCATGCACAGAACATAGAGGACGAATCATTTGATAATTGATAGCCTCAATTGCAACAGAGCGCAAAATCTACCATAAGGTATATTTGCACTTTATTAAGTATGCCATCAAAACAAAGAAGATTTTAGTGTGAACCTTTTGCTCCCACAATAAGAAACACAACACCCATGTTAAGGACAAAGTTAAATTGTTGTCCTTTAACGCTGTGAAAGAAATTTTATGGAAAATGTTTAATTTTGAAGTTGTTAACAAACACATTTAAATAATCTCTCAACACAACAGCTTGGCAGACAAATTGGGACAAATGCGCACACACTAAATAACTGTGGAAAATATGCTGCCGAACTATTAAAACATTTAAAGTATACAATAAAAAAAAAGGAAAAAACACAAGAAACACAAAAAAAATATCCAGCTAACGAACCAAAAACCAAGCAAAAAAAAAAGCATCACGCAACAACAAAAATGAAAAGAAAACACTAAATAATGAGTTTATTGAAACACCAGCAGTCAGTCAGCCGACCACACCCCACAGTAACCAGTGTTGCCATCATCAGCATCATCATCATTTTGAGGAAAAGTTAAATTCCTTCATTTCCTCTGCCATCATGCTGTGAGCTTACATGTGTTTTCCGGCGCAACATTTTGTGCCCAACGACGACTGCTGCTGTGTCCAGCATTGATAAAGATAAATACAAGTATGCTGATGCTGTGCACAACACAACACTAATAACAACAATACCAGTCTATTGAAAGGATTTTGCTGTGTTTGCCGCCCGCCTCAAGCCTCAAGGATATGTGTGCCATGTTACTACGTTAACTCTTATCAACAACATTGAAGCGACCAACCAAGCGATTCTGCTGCTGACGCTGATGCTGAGTCTAAATAAATGCTTTTTATTTACGATGTAGGGATTTTCTTAATAACAACGATCTTGCTATAATTTTCTACAATTTAGATTCCCTATTACTAGTCGGTCGGTGGCGTATTGGGTGTTCGCCTTCGTTTGACTTGGTCATTGCCCACACTCGCCGCCAAATCGTTTAAATACAATTTATGTGCTTTTAGTGGACATCTGCTGTGTGTCCACAAGCAACAACGAAATCAGTTAGGAAACGCACAAGTTAACACACCCCCTTAATTAAATTATAGATAAAATATTTCATTTATGTTCTGTTAAATGTTTTACAGAAAAAAACACAAAATTTACATAACATACAAATTGGCGACAAAAAAAATCTATATAATTTATATGCACAATATGAAAACGAGAGACATAAATTCTTGCAAAAAATAAAATGAAAAACATAAGTTATGTTAACAATTAATAAAATTAAAAATTAATTGACTTTTTTATTGAGGTGTAGTGTTGAAGTAGCACTTTTCCGCAAAAAGTTGCTTAAAGTTGAAAAAATTTCGAAAAAGTCAAAAAAGTATCGAATGTTATCGAAAAAGGCGAAAAATGACGTGTAACATCGAAGAGAATGAATAGCATCAAAAAGTATTGAGTTTGAGATTGAAAAAACCCATAAAAGCTGAAAAACTACGAATGATATCGAAAAATGTCAAATAGCACCGAAAAGTATCAAATGGTATCGAAAAGTTCTAAATATATCGCACGAAATTATTATCGAATGGCATCGAAAATGTTGAAAATGTCCAATGACATCAAAGAATTCGATGATACTCTAAAAGTGTCGAATAGTATGGAAAAAGTCGATAGAACTTGCCGTGGTGTAAGTGCAGTATATTATCGAAAATGTTGAAAAGTATCGAAAAATGTAAGATAGTGAGTTGATTAAAGTTAAAAGGCATCCAATAAAATCGAAAATTATTAAAAATTCTTTGACTATCGACCCAATGTAAGCAAAGAACTAGCACTTTTTAGCCAGAATCCTCGATTTTAATGCTTTGCAAGCAAACCTTTTAGACTATTTGGGGTGAAAGCAGAAAAAAAGCTGGTTCCGGCTTCTTTCATATAAGTCGCAGTAAGCGCAAGCATATGGAAATGGTTTGTAACGCTTTGACGCAAAATATACTGAACCGATTTAAATCATTTCTTTTTTAAAACAACATGTTTGTGCTAAAGAAGGTTATTGCATACTTATTTTTTAAAATTACTTATGTATCCTTTTTTAGGATTATGTTTTGCAAAAGCCTCACACAAATATTGTCCATAGATTTTTCGTTGCTTATGCTGCTTCTTGAATTCTGTGTTTTATTTTTTCTCATTTGTACCGTTTGTATTTGGATTCATAATTCAATTTCACATTTTTGTTGTTTTTTATGAAGAGAGAAGATGGAATAAGATGTTAAGAGAGTAATTTTACTATGAAAAAAGCAACAGGAAATGCGCGTGCGCAGCCGCTAGTATGACTAGTATTCTATATAAAAAAAAGTAACAGGCAACACCCTAAGCATGAAAGCAGAAAGTACGCCTATTATTTATTTTTGTAAATAAAATACATAAGGCGTTTCTTTGCATTTGTAAGAAAATAGTAACAAGCAACAAGCGTTGATTTGTAAGTTAAAATCCTTGGAGTGTTTGAATTACTCACCCAAAAATTACAAAATTTTTCAGTCATAATGTTACATCTATTTATACCAACTTGTTGATTCAGCTTTAATACCATTTTTGTGGAGAAAAGTCTCCTCAGCAAATTCTTTTTTAAAAATGTGCTCCGTCAAGCTGTTGAATAACAACGCTACAAACTTGCAAGCAATGTAAAACAGAAATGCTGACATTTTAAAACAAATGACAAACATTTGACCCCAGGAAACTCAAATTAACTACTAGCAAAGTTATTTGACCTACCGTTCAAGAACTGATCCTGTACAAAGTTTTATAAATTGAAAATTTCTATGTAGCAACAACTGAACTGAGTTAAACCAAAAAAAAAAAAAAGTTAACATAATTTGTGCTATAAAAACAAAGTGTCAGAATAGCAGCAATAACAAAAACAACAAATAAAAATGCTGGTATGAAAATTTATTTTTTGTTTACACAATTTTACTCGAAAACTTCGCTCTAGTCATCACAAAACTTAACTCCACAAAAACACGCCAATTAGTGCGGGCAACAAAAAAATTTTGCTCTTTTGCTATAAAACTAAGGGAGATATAACAAACCCGAACGCAAACAAAAGCAAATAACAAATAAAACAGATGGCAGTAGTTTAGTGTTATTTTATAGCACCTTCGTGTAACAACACAGGTAGCAACATCAGCAGCAGCAGCAGTAGCTATATTTTTCTCTTAATGAGAAGCTACACTCTGTCCCTAATTAATTAATAACCAAAGTTTTAGCCACAGCCAGCCCGCCAACCAACTAAATAACGTCCAATACACAGCAGCGCTATGGTTATGGCGAAAGGATGGCAGTAAACGTGGCATGATGTATCAAAAAACAAAATATCGAATGAATTTATGCAAAATAGCATTTCGTTTGAAATTTTCATATAATCTGCTGATAACTCAAACATTCTATATTTTTTCTGCGTACTTTTTATTGTAAAATTTAGTTTAATTTTAAAAATTTCCATTGGCCAAAGCAAAGCCAAATTGCATTGCAACAAAGTGAAAAATTCTTATGGTTGTGGCTAACGTCTAACAAGAGATGGATAGTCAACATGACAATGCATTCAAAAATGTTTATATACATTTTGCGTTTGCAACTTTTGTTCGATTGGGCACAAACTGGCAACACAAAGCACTCACTTGCAAGAAAAGTGTGACATAAAAAGACTAAATAAAACAAAAGAGAATGCTAAAGAAAAAGTCAATTTAAGCGCTTTGTTTAAGTTGTGTTATGGTTCTCAACATGTCTATGTGAAGTGGAACTTGAGAAATTTTTAAAAAATGTCTTTGCATACTCATGTTCAATGTTGCGACTCATCAAGCGATCGTCGTTCTGTTTTAAAGTTTTTTGTGTTTTACACAAATTATGTAGTTAGTTATAATAAAAAAATATATATATTTTTGTAAACAATTTTCTGCTCAGAACAAAGACATAAATAGAAAAATGTCTGATTTATTTTTTAAAAAAATATTACAACAATAAAACTAAGAAACTAAATGTAAAAAACCGAACTCCGAAAAAATCAGTTGAACGGTGGGAAAGAAAGACTATACTAGTCGGTATCACTTTTATTTTATCTTCCAACGACTTTTCCAAAATATTTCAACATGTCATTGTTCAACTTTTTAAAAATTTTTCAACATATTCTTCTTCTAAACATTTTTTGAGTTTCTCACCAATTTCTACCTTTTTCAAAATATTTCAACTTTTCTGACTTTTTCAACATTTATCCACATTTTCAACATTTTTCGAATTTTATTTTTCTAATTTTTCTTCAACTTTTTCAATATGTATTTATAGACTTTTTCAAAGAATAGAATAAGTAGAAAAAGTGGAAATAAAGCAAAACGTATTTTTAGTTGGTATATCGAAACAGAAAATAATTTATAATTATTTTACAACACCAATAAAAAATTACACTAAGCAAAGATAAGTTCTAGAAAAAAAGGGGCTACAATTAGTCACACCTGTTTCATCCGTTGCTAGACGAAATCATCAGTGACTTTTAAGCCAATTAGTAAGAAATTCTAAGCCTCTTTGCGCAGATCTGTTGAGAACCGAAGCAAAAAGTGAGACAAAGCGAAGCAAGAATTTTTTATTCTGTTGTTTATCTTCGTTTTTGTAACTCAATTGATATTACACTATTAAACACATTTCTAAATGCAATTCAGTTAGGAAAAAATTCAAAAAAGGCAGATATCAACAGCATGATAACAGATATCATCCCCAAAATTAAATATCGGACAAAAGCTCACAGTATCGAATAATATTCTTAAGGGTTTTAGTTGTTGATGGCATTGTGATAGTTATTACTTCCATAGCTGTTGTCGCAGCGTGTATTTGTGTCTCCACATAATAACAACTTAAAAGTTTTTCGCATCAATCAAAAGTTTTCCATCCACGTCATCAAAGTTATCATCATTGCAGCCACTGTGGCAAAACACACACACACACAGCAGCGCAACGCAACAGAGGTTGTCAACAATAAATCCTTTGCATGCAAATAGCGTGCGACGACAACAACGGGTGGTGGCAATGAAAAATAGTAAAAGTGTTACATTTTACAAAACAGAACGGAGGGAGGGAGAGTGAGTGGGTACATTCCAGCACGTAGCATTTATTTGTTTTAACTAGAACACTGAGCCCACAGCTATAGGCTCACAACAATTGTCGGCAACTTTTAATATGTTTTTAAAACAAATGTGAGTTACTGAAGAAGAAAATTAAAAGAAGGAGTTTTATTTTATGAAGGAAAGAAAAAGTGAAAGCCCTCAATTAGAGAAAGTTGCGTACATACTACTGGGTTAAGGATTTATGCGTAAAAATATTAAAATTAAATTTAGTTTGATTATTAATATTTCTTTTAATTTTTTATAACTTTTTTTTTTGTTTTTTATTTTTTTTTTTTTTGTTTTTAAATTTTTTTTTTTTTTTGTTTTTTAAATATTTTTTATGTTTTTTAATCATTTTCTTATCTTTTTTTTATATTTTTGTTAATTTTTTTTAATTTATTTCAGCTAATGGCTTAAAAGCTAACAAAAACCATCAATAGGTCGAAAGATTATGAAAAACAGATTGAAGTTAAGAAATAAAAGGTTTCATTTAGATGTTGCAAAAGGTTTGGTTTTGTAGAAACTGAAAATTTACCAAAAAATACTTTTCAACAATTCTGAATAAAAATACTTATTTTCTAAGTACGAAGAAATACATGTTTATCGTCTAATGTAAAATCACAGTAATGTTTTCAGCCAAATTCCGGTTTGACTACTCATTATCGGTAGAATGATTAAATTGATAGCAATATGCAAACATATGGTAATTAAAGAAATACGTCAGAATTATCAACAAGAACCAGACATGCTGACTAAATGTATCTCTTACATCTATCACATTGAACGTGATTTCAATCTGAAACAAATTTTAAATAACACACGTTTATTTAAATATTCAATGCATGGGAAATTTGATAGTCTTCCGTAAATATTTGCATAGGAAAGTCAAAAAAAAGCATATCAAATATTTTCACATTACGCTTTTTTCGACGAAATACGTTCAGCTAAATACTTTAGGTAAAAATAAATTTTGATTTACTATATGACTGGTTGGAAAAATATCAATGAGCGTCAATACAAAATGTCATAGGTGATACATGTACTCAGATAATTAGTTTAGCAAATTAATATGAAAAAATTGTTTAACGCAGTGGCAAGTAATTTGATAGTCGCATGTTTTTGCTTTTTTATTAAAAATTAGTTAATCATTAGACTATCGAATGAATAAAAACAAATTTAATCAGCATTTTATACCTGATACTAAAAACTTTAAGGGGAATCTATGAGAAGCATTTGAAACTATATACTTATGTATCATCAATATGGATTTAGAACTGCAGGTAGTGAATCAGTTGAGTTTAAAGTAAAAAGTTCGTAGGCGATTCTTCGTTTAAAAGCAAAATCTTCTAATGATCATTTATCTAAGGAACCAAGAAGTAGCGTCCGAAACACTTTAAACGTTTATACGCTAACGTAAGGCATTTGCAAAGCAATTGATAAAGAATAAAAATGAAACGAAATTATTTATTCAACAAAATTTATTTTATCAGATTCTACGATAAATGAAGAATATGACATGGGCGTCATGAAACGCTTGCGTGATAATATCCACCAATAACGGCCATATTTGTAAAAGTACAAGTCATGAATTTCACAACAAGACAATGCTCCATCGCATAAAGCCATCATTGAGAAAGAGTTTTTACCCAAAAATTTAACGAATTTCGTATCGACCAAATAGCGTTTACGCCTGAAATGGCCGCGTCTGACTTTTTCATGTTCCCAAAACTAAAATTATCGGTTCAAGGAAGAAGTTTTAAAGGAGCTGAAGGATATTTTTAAAACAGCCATGAGTACTGGATTCGTACTGGTTGCACTGTGCGCTTTTACGTTTATTATTTTTTCTCTCCTGAAAAGTTTAAAAAACGTCATTTATTACTTGACAATATTAGCGATGATATAAACGCTAAGATTTAAATTATTTTTCGCTGGGTGACAACAAAACGAACTAGCCTAACTAATACTATAAATAAGCCGGAGAAAGGATAAGAACTACTTTTTATCTCGAAAAAAATTGAGGGGCGTGGCATGGGTACACACTAACAAACTTAAAACACTGCCTCTTGGGGTTGGGAAATTCGGTACATTATCTGTACCAAACAACTCGCCAGGTAGATTTAAGTAGGGTTGGGCAACGGGGCGTGGCACCACCCATATGATAAACACATTTAAAACGCTATATTCTGGCACCTGTGGCAGCTACACTTGTGATATTTGAGATGCATGTAAGTAAATGTAGTTTGTGCTAAGTACTTTCTGAAATATGGGCAACATTAAGCAATGAGGCGTGGCACAACTTATATAACAAAAACACTGTAAACTCTATATTCTGGCAACTGTGGCAGCTATGGTTGTGAAATTTGATATGTGTATGATTGTTAAGCATTATTGGATAGTGGGGCGTGGCATCGCCCCTACAAGAAAAGACTTAAAAACTCTATATTCTGATATATACAATAAAGATACTCAGTTATAAATTTCCGTAAATGGATGTATATTACTCTTACTACATAAACACCGCATAATACAACGGGTATGCACGGACGAAGTCGCGGGTAATAACTTATAAGAATATACAATACGAACTCAAATATCAAAGCAACCAAGTTCTTTGGTTTCAGCTATTGAAACTATGCATTTTTTTTTTTTTTGTTTCTTTGTTGTCATTTTTACATTTCAAAGATTTTCGACATCTTGATGCTGTAGGGGTGTAATTAAATATTTTTTCATTACACCGTTATGCGTATTTACGTGTGTCTGTGCAGTAGTAGTGGTAGTAATTTGCATGAGACAAAAAACACCTCAAGGTATGTCAATACTCTTTGCTTAGAACAATTAATTATCTGCCAAGTTAATTAGTTAAAACTTTAAAATCTGCACATCTACATCCGTTACATTAAGGTATTTTCAATTATAAGTCATAGGATTACTTAACGGTAAACAGACAACAAAATTAAAGCTTCAAGTCTAATGGAATTTATCAAATGTTGTGCTATAATTTAATATTGAAGTCTTAAGGATAAATGCAGATTAATTGCTATATTACAAAATTTGAATTTGTCCCACATGATTTGTGTTAAGTAAAATGTTTCCAAGTTCGATTAGAAAGCTTTTGGTATTAATGGTTTGTTTTATATTGATATATAAATTCACATTATAATCGAATTGACTGACTGACTGCATATAAAGTATTTCTATTGTGTGTAGGCAGTACGTATTAAATGCTTTGCAACAAAACGACGACGACGACAAACAACAAAAAATATAGTGTCCTTAGGAAGCATATAAATTATTGGTAAATGACCTGGAATCGAAGCATTTGCATTCAATGCCTACACAATTGATTATTTCTGGCGTCCAAAAGACGACAACGACATCGACGACGACGACGCATTATAAACCATAGAGCAGCTGTGTAGTTAAAAGGCTACAAATGGATTCGTGCTTAAAATACGATATATTTTATCGTATATTCCGTGGTAAAGAAAAAAAAAACTATTTAAAGTTTAATATGATAGCATAGAATTTCTGTTAATATATTTCCATTCGTTGTAATAAAAAAAAAAAACCTTTTCTTGTATTATTAGTTTTAGCATTAAGATAATTGGTATTTACTTACTTTAAAATCTAGAAGAAATCAGTTTCCCCAGAGACGTTTACCTGTAAAGAAAAGGGATATATGTCAGTTTAATTATTTTTGTGAATATTGGTGCATATGGAATAAATTTAAGTTTGTGCGAGGTTTCAAATCTGTTAAGTTTCTCGTAGGGGCGTGGCACCTCCTTATACTTGAAATTTTATTAAGTCATGTTGCGCAAACCAATTCTGATGAAATCTCATTTATTGTTTCTTTAAAAATATTTTGCTCCTACGATTTTAAAAAAATTTTCGAGTTATTTTAAGAAACTAGTCATTAATATAAGCTTATTCCCCTAGTAGCATCAGGAGAAATTATGAAGATAAAAGTCTAGCTTACAAGACTCTGATGTTTTTGAAATAGCTTTGCATCGTAATTAATAAGTTACTTTGCCTTTGTTGCGACATTTTTTTTTTTAATATCTTGCTAGAACAAGATATAAAATCATAGTAAAGAAGGACGTAACAATGTCTTTAATATGTATTTTTAAAGCTCATAATAGGCTGATTATAAAGTATAGTGTAGAGTGTCGATTTCTACTGCACAAAACAAACTGCTTATGAAAACATGAGACGACATATCTTTCAACTGACAAGAAGACTTGAGACCGCATGTATTGTATGTTTTAAGGAGACTTGAAACCGCATGTCTCAAATATTATATGATTCACCTCTAATACATAATATAATATATGACAGGTGGCCTGGTGGGTAGCGTGCAGGGCTATGATTCGCTAGGACATGGGTTCGAGACCAAAGTACAAATCGTAAGTAAAAATTAAATTTGATAATAAAATAAAATTAAATATAACAAACTACTATAATTCGCATTAAGTTTCTTACAATCATTATTGTCTCTACAGGACATAGAAATCTTTTTTAAGTGCCTTCGAAACATTTCAGAAAGATACTTTGCCAAGTTTCATGAAAGTTAACAAATAGGATAAAATGTCTTTATACTTCATATGACAAATGACTCTTATAGGTCCCTATAAAGAATTTATAAATATAATATGTTGTCTTTTTACTTGTTTTTAAAAGGTCTGTAAAAGAAGCTATAAAACCTTTTTTTGCTACTAGGATCTCTATAATGGCAAAACTCGTTCAAAGGTAAGGTACCGCCCCCAATACGTTATTAAAAAGTGAAATAATGAAGTAATATGGTTTTTGGTCTCGTTCGTGTAAGAATTTTCTTTCATGTGACTTAGACGAAATTGTTCAGTAAAGCAGCGATGGGCAAAATACAAAAATTTGAAGCCATATATGGCTCATTACAACAAACACGTAATTTTTCTTAAGAAACGCCGCTACTAAGCACATTTTTATCATTATGTTATCATTCAGGAAAAAAAACCGAAGCTAGCGAGAACAAGAAAACAACAAACGCTCATTGAGGACAGCTTCTTTCGTTTCGTTCGATCAGTGTGCTTATAATTCTACACTGATGTTGTTCTTGCTTGATTTTTGGAATTGTCTTTTTGTTTGTTGCTGAATTTGTTTTTTTTTTGCCATTGAGATCAAAGTTATGATGAGGTTTTTTTCTTTTCGCTTCTGCTTCCAAAATTTTGCACATCTATGCACTAAAGCATTCTTTCCCAAGTAATTTCTATGGAAAATTTAACCAAGCTACGCATAACTTTACTTTCAAATAAAAGAAGAATTATTTTCAAGTCTTCAACTCTTTGTGAATTTTGAACTTTATTTAAAATTACCAAATGTACAGTACAAATATCTCATGCATGCAAAAGATAGACAGAATTCACGTGTCGGAATTTTAATATATTATGTCAGAATAGCTCACAAGTGTAAATTGAAGAATAAACTATGCTCATGCATCATCCTACAGCTGCATACGGCACCTGTTTCTGATTGTCAGCGTACATGCGAAATTTATAATGCAACACCACCCAATGCAAATCCTCAGGGCTTCGGGGTTGGTGCTGTTTGCATATCTACTGCACTGCAGCAGGAATACTCGCATTGTTTGGAACTTTTTGCAAGCGCATTGTGCGATATGCGCCATACACCGCGCGTCGCCACTTACTCCATGACATGTTTACCTTCTGAAACAATTGCATTATTTGCCTGTTTTCGTTTCATGTTTGTGTGTGTGAGTCGAGAAGGATTTTCATTTTTATATATTTGAGAAAAATGTTTGTTTTGACACTTCTATTATAAATCTTTAGAGGCTGGATGGGCTGTTGGTTATGTCAGCGTTGATAGCTACCTAAGTCCTCTTTTTTTGAATTTACGATGATTTTGTTCAAAAAGAAGCTTTTGGTGCATGGAATTCTATTTTATTCATCATGTCTTCTGTCTGTCAGTTTTACTGCCTTTGTGCTTTCATTGCAATCATCAACCAATGATGCACAGCATCGTTGGTTTCTTCACCAGTGCTTCACAAATTTATTTAATTTAGAAAAAAATATTATTTGATGAGCAGTAAACTTTTGGCTCTCCGAAAACCTCCAACCAAAAACGTTGTGGGAGTTCTTGGAAAACCTTTTAAACATGACCAGAGGCGCTCCAACTTTTCTAAAAAAAACAGTTAAGAATGTTTTTTTGAAAAACTTTGCATTGCATCAATAGATGGAAAATGTCGAAATTCAAAAGAAAATGATAGGGAGCAATTTAATGATTTGAATGCATTACTGTAGCCAAATTCTATCTCTTTTTTCTCTATCTTAAAAATTAGTGTTTTATATCCTTTTTTGAATGAATTTTGAATATGATTTTTATTGCCTTCAACGGAACCATAGTTTAAGAGTTACTGCAACTATCAAGTGTCAACATTTCAAGCTGGCTATCCGAACATCTATGGCCTTTTGTCTATGTGACATACTACAGCTCTTTTTCTTAGGCTTTTTTTTTGCCCCCCTGCCATCCTCTTTAAACTACTTTTTTATATATCCTTTCAACATATTGAAATAGTTGTTCGCTTATGCTATCTACTCCATCTACCCTAAATGGTCAGAGGGTAGAAATGATAAACGTATGCCATGACATCAGCATCAACATCAGCAACATTTGCAACAACCCCAACCAATACCAAATACCAATGGCATCCTCCTAGTTGGAGTTAGTTGACATGAAGCACGAAGCATGCATAAAATTGATAAAAAAAAAAAAATAATAATAAAACGCAAAATAAAATAAAAAATTCATTCTAATCGAGTCAGAAAAATCACAGACGCTATAAATTGGACAGGGACGTAGTGCCAACGCAGAGCAGTAATAAAGAAAATGTACTATATGGTAGAGAATGTAAAAGGTTGAGGTAGACAGGAGTGAGGCGTTGTTGTCGCCGGCATAGCCGTCTTGCTGTTAGTTGTTGGACATCGTGTGAATAATAATGAAATTCAAATCATCATCATCACCAACATCAACTATGAGATATTTAAACGTTTTTCATATTTCATCACATACAACATGGGATAAAATTGTAAGGCTAAGGTTTTACCTTTGAGGGTCATTTTAAAGCTCGAATAGCAATTTATATTTAAAGAAAATTTCATTGGAAAATTTAATCAAGTAGGCGGCATAGAAGCGCAATTTTAAAAACAAAATTATCAGTTCCGTGTGACCTAATCGCACACCCTTATCAAGGGGTTATTTAAGTAATGTAATTTAAATGTTGCATCAGCACTGTAAGGGTTAATGTTCATGAAAAACAAGCAGATAAGTGCAAACACTCGCAGCGTTATGTGTGAAATGTTTTGATCATTTGATCGAATTTGTTTATGTGAATAAAAATAAATATTTTATTTTTCCCCAACAGCTATTTTTGTTATATGCATTTTTTCCACAAAAATAGATTAGTCATCGAGTTTTCTATATGAACTATTTTAATAGTGCTGACCAAAAAAAAAAAAAAATAATTTTGTAATATTTGTAAAAAATGCATTTACTTTTTTTTTTAAACAAACAGACAATTTTTGTGTGAGTTTTCGCAATAACTCAATCCTAAGAAAAATAATATTTAACTAAAAAAAAATAAAAAAAAAATTATGCGATAACCTTCTCTAGCACAGATATGTTCTTTTAAAAAAGAAATTATTGAAATCGGTTCAGTATATTTTGTTCCAAAGCGTTACAAATCATTTTTACATAAGCAATTTTGTATAGTAAATATCATAGATATAAATCTACTTTTCCTTAATACGAATCTTACTCCAATTATTGTATAATTCTGCTTGGGCACGCTAACTTATAAACTTTGGTGAGATGTTGTTGAACAGATTTTAGCCTAGTTCTAGGCGACTGAACAAAAAAATTCATTGCGCTATATCCGGAAAGGTCTTTCCAAAAACACAGCATAATTAATTTCCATTAAACTTGTTACAATGTCGATATTTTCATTCATATCCAAACATATTCATTTCATTACCACTTTCATTTAGATGTGCATGTATGTACCTCTTTGATTACAAACCACAGCAAGTTCAGCTGATTTCAAAGCTTTCATGTGAATAAATTTCCATAGATGTTGATCCATTTACTGCAAATATTTAATGAAATTCAAGCATTAACAGCTACTGGTAGTAGGCATTGCATAATTGAACATTCATACTACCATGGTGCTACCACTTCTATGAACCAATTTGCAAAAGGTTTTACTGATATTCCTTTATAATGCCGTTCTGTAAACTTCCACTGCTAATGGTAACAATGCCACTTTTGTTCCTATGAAAAAAAATTTCAGCGTAGTGTCTGTCTCTACGAATGAGTTTGTGTGCACAGCACTTTTAGGACACTTTCCAGTTAGATGCACAAAAATGCTTTTCTCTTTGCATTTTTTCTTTTCATTTTCTATTTTTTTTGTCGCCTGATGGACTGACTCACTATTGTTGTAGAATATCAGTGCAACGAATACATAGAGTTGCTTTGACTACGCCTAGGATGTGCAAACGTTACCATGATCTGCACAAAAATGCTGTACTCTAAGTCTGCCTGTGTCCATTCAATAACCAAACTAATTGCCACTTCTCATGCACAGAAATGTGCTTTGTTTCATTGCAGTACTGCTGGGAAAATTTTTCAGCAAAGTGGGAGACACAGTCGGCAACTGAGATGGTGATGGTGCAGTAATGTGAAAAATGCAAAAATTGCTTTGTCTCAGTGAAATTGATGCAATCAAAGCGGGCAGGGAGTGTAGTCTTTCCAACTGGATGTGCCAAATATCGCACTCAATGCAAATTGACATGTTACTCAAGTGAACTCTATTAGCGTGCATTGCACTTTATCATTTAGGCAACATTTGATGCAAAGAGAATCGTCAAATAAATGCTTAAATGACCAAATTTTGTACAGAAAAGTAAGCAAATATAGAATTAGTTCTTAATAAGGAGTAGCATCATATGACAGGAGTGTTTCGTTTAAAATTTTATTTCCACATACAAGTTACGATGTTCACCACTTCAGAAATAGGACAATCATCGTGTTTTGTTATTAAACTCCAATTATGGAATATTCCATACAGGATGCTGTAAGTATAAGACAGTTTAACAAATGTCACTCCAACCAAATTAGTTATGGTATTTCTGTGAATTTCAAATTGGCCTGTTTGGAGTAAATACTCGCGCTAAAATTATTATTTATAATCCATCAGAGTAGACAACAATGTTGTCTGCGTTAAAGGTGGATTCTCCGATTTCATTCAAGTTCACCTGATCAGTTAATCTAAGCTGTGATCGAATCAGTTGATATTAGCACAGATGCTCTATTTAGCAAAAGGTTTGAGACAAATGAATGATTGTGCTCTTTTGGGCAATTTGTTTTCAGCCGTACCTGTTACTAAAATTCACCCACTACATGCATTCCATATTTGACTACTGTTCTCTAAAATAAAATTTTTTGTGCAGAGCTATATTTTAAAAAAAAAATACTTTTGCTTATGAAAAATATTAAAAATTGCAAGTTTTTGTAATATATGGCATTTAACTGGTTTTTAGTTGTAAGCTTGATAGTTTTTATTTTCCTTTTCGCTAACGCCGAACGACAACAACATCAGCAGCAACTCAATAACACCAATGGCCATAGCTAAAACTCGTAACTGAAAAAAAATTGTAAGCAGGAAGACAATCACGGCATCGCAAAAAGGGCGAAAAGCAGACAACTCGTGAAAACAAGTTTTCAGCTCCAATATCTAACCTGGCTTTAGGCAAGTTGGAAACATTGAGTTTAATAGTGGTGGGTTTGAGTTTTTAGTTGAGTGTCGAATAGAGTGTGGTGTGGCACAAAGTGGGTTGTTGGTGGTGGTACTGGAAGTGACTGATAGTGGCATCATGCCACATGCTTCATGTTACACCACTAGCGTACAAACTATGTCTGCCTTAAGATATCGTATGCCAAAATGACTCAGTAAGCTTTTTTGAGAAGCGAATGCTTTATGTGTTTTCTTATTTGCGCGTTTTTAAGTCAGTTCGCCACGCAAACAAAGCATGGTACAGTGAATCGAATGTACGCACAGGAAAAAAGAATCTTTAATGTCCAAAAAATCGAAGAGAAATACAAGGGGCCAAAAATTTAGATTTTTAAGATTTCACCCATAAAAAAAAATAAAATATTGATATCGCCTCAACAGATTTATACAAATTTGGGTGACATTTTATATGAAAGACTATTGGTACCCACGGTTTCGCATGCCCAAGTCCCGCTGTTCTTTTTTTTTTCATAATGAAATTACTCTCTTAACATCTCATTATATCTTCTCTCTTCAAAAGTTATATAAAAAAAAACAATTTAAAGAGAGTTTGTTCGAAGCCATATACAACGGTACAAATTAGAACATAACAAACAACAACAATAACAACACAGAATTCAAGTAGCAGCATAAACAATGAGAAATCAAGCGACAATTTTTGTGTGAGGTTTCACAAAAACTTAATGCTAAACAAAGGATATTTAACTTTAAACAATAAAAAAATTAAGTATGCCATAATCTTCTTTAGGACAAATATATTGATTTGAAATAGAAATTATTAAAATCGGTTCATTATGTTTTGCGCCAAAGTGTTACAAACCATTTTCATATGAGCAATTTTCTATAAATAGTATAGATTACGTAATATGTTAAATGCTTATAATTTTGAGCAAAATAATTATTCAAGTTTTTTTTTTTTTTTTTGATAATTTTCTTGGGCAAAATCATTCACAGATTATTGAGGAAATGGAGCCCAAAATTAAATTTTGGGCAGTTTATTCTAAAAAGAGATAATACAAGGACGATTATCTTTTTTAATTTTCGGCCCATTTTATTTTTTCAGCGCTTTTGCCTACGCTCATATTTTGATTTCGGTTTTTAGACAATTGTTCAATTGTTCAAAAAATTGGAAAAAATTTAAAGAGAAAACAAAAATTTTTCTGCAAAAAGGAGAAACGGCACTCGAAACCATTTTGCCTGACAATTTTTCTATTTTTTTCCAATTTTTTTTTTTATTGTCTTAAAACAAAACTCAAAAAATTAATTTTGATTATAACCAAAAATGTTTACATAAACAGAATGTTTCTAAACATTGTTGCTAAATAAAGCAATGTTTCTTGACAATGCAGTCTAAGCTATGCGACAGAATCAAACGACTTTAAAACGTTAATTAAATGAACAAAATTAATTTTAAGTTGCTCTAACCACTGTGCATATTGGTCGGTCTCTGGTCGTTCACTCGCTTTGCTGTTTGGACGGTAGTCGATTTCGAAGTGGAAGTTGTAGTCTTATGCTCTGTTTTATATCAGTTTTGTTATGTTGCTCTGGCTGTTACTGTTCTTCTGTTGCTATTGCCGTTGCCGTTGCTTCTTGTATGTTACCATGTTACAATTTGTGGTTCATAGGAAGCTGAGAAGTTAGCGCAAAAACCAACTAGTTACGTATTGTCGTTTTTGCTGTTGTTGCTGGCAACGTTTCTTTTTTTTTTTTTTTTTTTTGTGTTTAGACGGCTCCCAGTTGGTTGTTGTGTTGCTCAACTTTTTTTCTTAAGTTGGCTGGCAGCACTTTTAGTTTTTACCACAACGAGCAACTAAGGAACTCCAGCTCCGAAAAATAACAAACTTTAAGAAATTTAGTTTCTATTGCCAGCTGCTTGCTGTTTTTGCTTTGTAGTGCTCTAGTGCCAATCTGCTTTTCGGCGCTGTGCAGAACAGGAAGTTCATTTTTACTTTTTCACACAGTTTTCTTGCGCGCTCTCCCAGCTTTTCTCCCTAAAGACTTTTCAGCTTTTCTTACAGCTTTTATGGTTCAGTTACTTAAGATTGCTATGATTTTCTATGGTTTCTTTTTGCTGCTGCTTTTACTTCATTTATTTTTTAATGCTTGATTTTTGGTAAGCGTTTATGTATTTAAAATTTTGGCAACAAAAAAACTTGCTACAATTGAGAACTACTAATGTAACCATTAACTTGTAGAAATTCTCTGAACAGATTGCCAAAATAGTTTGCTTACTGTAATTGGACGTTGTGTCTAAATTTTGATTTTGGTTTAGTTTGTTATATTGCCGTGTGACACCTCAGCTTAATTTGTTTGATGGCCTTTGAAATCTTAAGACAGAATTTATGAACAGGAAATTTTGTTTTGAAAGTATGTACTCGCAAGTTAAATTGAATTTAAATATTTCGGAAATTTATGTTTTATTTAAGTTAACTGTGATGGAGGTATTGTTAAACTTTCACTAGAAAATCGGGGTGGGAAATGTAAAGAAAGAGGTCTTTGCAAATTTTAAAAAAATATCTTTTTATTTTTCGAAAAACTCCCGGACGCCCTTAAATAGTTTTCTTAGGAAAACATATCAAAGTGTTTTTCTTGTATGAAAGATATCACGCTTACTTGTCGAACTAAGCCCACACTTATCTAATGCCCGCCTTTGTTCCCGTAGCAAGTTTGGCAAAATTTTCCTACCAAAGCGTTATAGTTTTTTTTTTTATTAGAGGTATCACGCCTACTAGTCTCTTGCATACGCGCATTACGTTTCGCAATTTTAGCTTTTATGGGGAGTGGTACGACCACTTGAGGCGTCCAGTTGGAAAAACGGCGAAGTCCCTTTTTCATACTTTTGGAAAAACAACGCAACAGGTCGGATCAGAATTTTCGTGTTGTTGCGAAAATAATATTAGACTTGGCAGGTTATGATCCATTGAACATGGACTTGGCCGATTTTGATTTCAAGGCTTTGAAAAAAAAAATTTAAAAAATGTAATATTTCTTTCAAAACATTTTTTTTTTAATCTAAAAACATAGTAGAAAGATAAAACATGGTCTAGATTTTGATATATAAGAATATCTCAAAATTTGATTTTTTTGGTCTTGGCCGGTTTTGCAACTGGACGCCTCACTTCTTCAACTCGCTGCTGTTTTGTTCAGTGTTTGTTAGCGTCACCAAACGTGCATGTAACAAGTTAAGGTACACTTTACTTTAAGGGCTCACTCAATAGAGTTTTTAAGATTTTCGGTGCCACGCCTATTTACTTTACCGAGATAAAACATTGCTTTTAGAGCACTCGGAGAATTTTTTCTTTTCTTATTAATGAAATATTTTTTCTTGGAGAAAATCAATTTTTCTCATATGAAAAGTTAAGTCTGACATGTCCATCATGTAACACCTTTAAGGAAGCAAAATAAAAACTAGCCATTATGCTCATTCCTAGACTTCGCATTAACTTTCATTTGACTGAATAGCTGCCAGATATCCCTATTGACTGCTTTTATTTGCAACATTGCACCATCGATTGAACAGATAACGAGTACGAGTTGTAAAATCTCCTTTTTAAATCATCTTTACAGGAGGAAGCATTTTAAATTTCTATTTGGTTTCAATAAAGTTAAAATAACTAAAGCTTCCTGCATTTTTCTCAAATTTTCCGTATCCGCATCAGTATCAGCATATGCATCACACACTGTAGTGCCCCGCAACTCTATTTCCAATACACTCAAATGCACGTTGATTGTGTGTGTCACAAATATGGGATTATATTAAGGATTTGCGTTGCATTGCGTTACGTTACGGTTTTCTCTGAATGAAATCGCTTTGTGTTTCGAGGTCGAATACTCCACATGTGTGTGTGTGTGTGCGTATGTGCACGCAGATGCAGATAGTTCGGTTTAATAACATGTTTTGGCTGTAAGGCATCAACATTTACATCAGCATCAATGTAATGCAGTCAGTCAGCGTAAATTTGATGTAGTTACAAGCTTTTTGTCATTTTTAGTATTGAGTATGAGGAAAGGTGTCTTTTTTTTCCAAATTAATGAAATCGTTGACTTTTTTTGTTTTTTTTTAATTTAATGCGATCAGAAAGTTTTTTTTTTCAATGCGCCATTGTGGCAAAAAGGAAATTTTATAAATATTTTATAGAAAAAACATATTGTATTCAGCAGATTTCTAAATTGAAAAATTGATGGAAGTCGAAAAATATAAAAAATAATATATCAAAAATTACCAAATATTTTTTTGTAACGCTTTTTTATGTTTATTTCGATTCAGAAAATTTATTTTAGCTTCAGAAGAGATCAATCTTACAATCCGGAAGATAATAGCATAGCTAGTAGTTAGTTCCCGTTTTTTGAACAACTAAGTCATCTGACTTCTTCAAAACTTGTTCCAATCTCTGACCCATGCATGGTTTGTTGTAGTTTTACTCTGGGCCTGCTTTGGCTTTGGCTTATAAAAGGATTTGCCTGGAATGATAACTTTGTTCATGGCTTCGCATCCAACCGTGGCCCAATAATGTCTTTACAATAAATCAGTGTTTAAATTGATGCGCAAGAAATAGTAACAGCACCAAAAATTGTGCTATTTTTGCGCAGTAATAGTAAAAGCTATAAGCAGCATATACTCAGCTATATCAGTCGATAGTCGCCTATTGCTGTCTGCTGCGTATAATTCAAGAGTCGAAGCAACACGATGAGTCGACTGCGACAGCTCTTCGCGAACTGTTGCTTCGACGCGTCAATAGGCGACTATCGACTGCAATGGCTGAGTATATGCTGCTGCTATAGCTGCTCATAGTTTTTACTATTACTGCGCAAAAACAGCACAATTTTTGATGCTGTTCGAATTTTACTACTCGCACTGTATGACTTTTTTTCAACTGGGTACGAAAAGCAAACATAAGAACTCATTTTTGAAATAACAATGTTGCCGATTTGCACAAACAAAGATTTTACATTGCAAGAAGCGCGCAACCTGTAAACATGCAGTATGTAGATACTCAGCTGGCACGTATAGTGCGTTATTTAATTACATATATTATATGCAATATTTACATATCTAAGCATTTAAATTGATTGTGTGAAATGCATTTAGTTGGTGGTTCAATTGTGCCGTTGTTTGCTGTGTCTCAGCAGAGAAATATGTTGAGGGGGAATTGGCCTGAAGCATCTAGAGTATTGTGCAACAAATAGCAAACATGCCACATTACACTGTCTGCGGATTGTTATCCGATTTGTGGTAACACTCAACCAGCAGCAACAGCAGCGTCGTTGTAACAAACTTTGCAAATAGAAACAGCGCATCAAATCTGACTGCAGCTGCGTCTTTGATGAAATGGAAATTTATTTCTGTGTGCATGCGAGATGCTGCTGTTTCTTCATCTAACGAAGACGACGACGAGCATCACTTGTGTTTTGTATTTGGAGCGTTTGGAGGAGCGGAGCAACATTCAACAAATGATATTACAAGTGTTTCGGGCAGCTACATATACTCGCAGCATGCTTTGCGGTTTGTAATTGTGGTTTTTGTATTGAGAAGTTAATTTATTCCCTATGATGCACTCAAACTGTGGCACATTTTGGTTAAATAACATTTTGTTTCGTTTGCGATATCTATTTGTTTGATTTGACATTATGTACATATTGTACATATCGTATGAACTTTAATTAAATGCCACAATTTATGTGATGGAAAATGTTTTTTTAAGGGGGCAGGCTCACTCACAAGCGTGAGTGATAGAGCATTTTCAATAATTTTTTTTGGTATTAATTTAATTTATTTAATAAAAGTGATAATACGGCATCATTATCATGATTCAACTTAACTTGACGAAAGTTAAAAAAAAATAAAAACAAAAAGTTATAGATGGATGTGTTGGACCCTGTCTCATACAGAGTGCCTTGCGGTGACCATCACAATCATAGAAAATCATCTAAAATCAATGGGATCAGAAAAATTAGTTATTTAAATAAATAAATGAAATGATTGAAATGAAAAATTTAAATCCAAATCCAAAATTCGATATTTAAAAAAAAAAATCCTTCGATCAGGCACTAGCTTTTTATGCTTTTCAAAAACTGTGTAAACTTCATTGAAATCTATCGAGCGGTTTTCGAGT
Organism: Tricholauxania praeusta; assembly: GCA_949775025.1. Classification (NCBI taxonomy): domain Eukaryota; kingdom Metazoa; phylum Arthropoda; class Insecta; order Diptera; family Lauxaniidae; genus Tricholauxania; species Tricholauxania praeusta. Next base: position 161,003,686 of record OX459029.1, read on the forward strand.
TACAGTGGTCACCATTTCCGAAAACTTAGTTTTGAGAAAAATGCATTTAAAGTTTTACACTCGCGCTTCGGAGTGGAAGTTTTAACGCAGCCGTTTTAAATCATCGAGGAAACGATTGCAAAAACAGGAACTGAATCGGGAAAGAAAATTAAAGGTACTTGTTACTGATCGTAGACTTTGAGGTGGATGTCTTATGCTCTGAAAGTATATAAAAGATCCTATGTAGAGATCTTGTTTGGCACCTTAATGTGAGAAGTGTTTTTTAAAAAAAAAATTAATTTTTTTGTTTATTATTAGAATTAGAATTATTTGAGATGTGCATCCAACTGGACTTAACCACTTTCGAAAAGAAACCAAATACTAATAGTGAACTTTCTAATAGATTAATTAGCATTTGACAAATACCAATTCAAAGAGAATATTATATGCTAAACTTAACTCTGACTATGAAATAATATCAAATGTTTCAGAAAATGGACTTAAACACTTTTGATATTTACCGACACAAATGAAAGTGATACGTTAAGTATGTCTTCCACGAAAATTTTCAACATGCAAAAAACTAAAGTTCAACTTTATCTATTTCTTCAACTGTGTGAAACTTCGTGCAAATGGCAAATCTATGATGTCAATGCCCTTCTACCACTGTTTTTTTTTTAGATACAAACTACATTAGCACAGATTGCACGAATATTGACAGTGCCGCGACTTGATAAATGCAGAACAACAATAAAAATGACAAAAATATAAAAATTCAAATTACTAACAAAACAGCAGCTGACAAATACCAACCACATCCAGTCGACCCCAACAATTTTTAAAGAACCAACCAGCCAAGCAACCAACCAACCGACGGAGAGACCAACAAAAAACGAAGATATTTAAAAAGAGACAAGACAAAATATAAACAACAACAACAACAAAAAAACACCAAGTGAAAAAATCTTGCCCCAACTTTATTGAAAGCGGTTTTCTAGCTAAATACCAACAATAATAACAACAACTGTGCAGCGAACACAGAAACCGGTTACACAAAATTCCAACCGATGTTGCTGCTGCTGCTGCTCCATCATCTTGGCATCGCACAAGTGGCATAGCGGCCTAATCCAAATGGCAGCAGAAATGTGCTGTGTGCTGGAAACAATGAGACTACAGGAAAAAAGCGAGAAAAAAAAACAAAGCGCAAAATATTTAACACAAAAACATGAATATGAGGAATATGAGAAAAATAAGCAAAACAGGAAAAAAAACCCAACCAACCAACCCAAAGAAAAAGGCGAAACCGTGCTAAGTTGACGTTAATGTAGAAAAGATCATATACAACAGCGACAGCGACAGTGATATATACGCGACGAGAATGTACCACATTACTATAAGTCGCATGCAAGAAATCATTAAAAAATACTACAATTTTTGGATCAATTTATGACGGAAAAGCTGAAACATTTCTCAGAAATTGTAGATTTACATTAAGTAACTCAATAAGATTAGATTGGAAAAGACAATTCATAAAATTAAGTCACAAAAAACAAATTTCGATTATAAAAATAAATAAACTGACAATAATTATGCTTCAGTAAATAAGACTCAAATAAAGCGAAACCACGACAAAATTCCGATCAAGCCCTTATTACCAATAGTAATATTTTTTTGGGGCGTAAAATAAGATATAGTTATTCTAGTATTTGGCAAATATTCCCGAGTAGGAATTGCTTTCAGGCAAGCCCTACCATAGTCAGCTCCGGATCTGGATAGGAATGGCGGACCATATTACGAGCAGCCATGTGTGAATCTTATCAGGAACAAAAAGTATTAAGGAATTCCGCATCAGATATGGGAAAAATAGGCCATATTGCAGCCCTACCAGGGCAAGCCTTCTTGAAATTTTGTTTAGTTGTGATCAGTTTTGCCAAATCATGAACGGACTTGAACGGTTAAGGTAAGGACCGGAGCTGGCTAACCTTATTGAATGCTTTTATGGAAAGCCGTATAAACACTTATACAGCTCTGATCAGCTTAGCCAAATCAAGAACAATTCAGGCTAGTCAAATCAAGTATGGAAAAGGGAACGCCCTAAGAAATTTCGCCCAGTCCTGATCAGTTTTACGGAATCATGAACGGGCCTGCACGATTCTGGTACGGACTGGGGCTGGCTAGCCTCATTTATGTGCTTTTATGAAAATTCAAATAAAAACTTACACAACCCAGATACGTTTACTCAAGTTTGAACCTGATCCGATTACCCTAATCCGGACGGATCTCTAATCGGGCCAACCGTATGCGATCTGGATGCAAGTTTTCACTCGAGCTAATCAGTGCCACATCATGCACACTGACTAGTGTCAATATAGGTTGGCCTGGCTCCATGCGTTACTAGACCTATCCGGGCCTGATGCGATTACTCAAGTCCGGATCAGATCTCTAATACGACCATATGCGTTCTGGATGAAAGTTCCTACTCGGGTTGTTGTCTTAATGATGTTAATAAGTTGGGTAGGTACATTTCTTGTTTCCAATATGCGTTCCAAATTGACTCTCTACACTATATGCTATCGAAGGCAATAGTGAAGTCAACGAAGCATACATGAAAGCTCATATTTGTTTTACTCGCCACTCGTATATTTGTTTTAGGATAATATATGGAGGATGATTACATGATAGGTACATGAGTGGTTTGTGCGGAATTAGGCTTGCTGTCTGCAGTGATCTCTCGTGTTTGCTTGAAATGCGATTAAGTATTCTTAATTCTTATTCTTATTAAGTATTCGTATAGTCGGTACTTTTGAGGATTAGCTTTGCAATGAGATCGCTCTGTAGTTTTTACAAAGCCTGATGTTTATTTTTTTTTTTTAATTCGAGTAAGTAGGCCCTCAAGCTATTCGGCGGGGTGTAACTTGATCCTTTAATAAGCTTAAATTGTTGAATGGTGTTGTCTTTTGAAGGGAAGGTAGTAGGTTAGAAATAGGCGAAGTGGTTTTGGAAGTGTTTTTTTATTGTGAAATTTCTATTGTTTCACTTTCTTTTCCATTTTCATTCTTGTCAAGATTCAGCGTACAGATAAAAAGTTGAAATTTTCTGGCTAATTGCGTACGTTCGGATGTTATGCCGGAGTAATTTGCCGTTCTTACTTTTGATTGGAGGATATCAAATGTTTCCAAAAATTTTTTCATAATGCTGTAGAATTCGCAGATGAGCTACTTCAGATTGGCTAAATAACTTGGGTAATATATTTCTAGTTGTTGAAATTCGAGATGAAGACAACCGCATTGGAAGAGTATTTTAGCGTTTCAGTATCCTATTTGTGTAACTTTTCTTATAGCAAATGTTGTCATCGATTTTCGGGACCGTGAGTTATTTTCTCCCTACAAACTTTAATGCCCCCACTGATACATCGATATTCTATTTTACCTTTAACAATTTCTGTAGTGTAAATGCCATCAATACTTTCGTTGAATACTGGTGCATATACTTTGGATGTTTTATTTCATACCATACACATATTGGGACATACTTATTTGTATAAGTTAATTGTCTTTTCCCAATTTACAAAATGTACCTTGAAGCAGCTCACAAACATCTTGGCTTTGAAGTAGACAAACGTATCGAAATTATCGCAATAATTAATGAATCTTTAAGTGTTTTGCTTGGCTGTAGACGATGGTAATGAAAGTGGATGGCCCACAGACATGATGCAATTTTAGTGTCGCATTTTCTGTTTTGCTCTATGTTCCGTGGTGCATCAAATTCAACGAACGTTCGTAGACCCCCACGGTCATAAGTGATAAGTGCATTAAGTAAACGTGTGTTACCATGTTATGCAGTTTGTTCGACTGCTGCATTGGTCAGTTCCAACTTCCTACTCTACTCATCATAGCGCAGCATAGTACAGCATAGCATAATACGCGATTGCATTTGAAATGAAACGATTTATTATGCGAACAATAGAGGGTGAATATTAAGCTCACAAAAAATCTGTTGAAGGTCAGTGCATGGGATTGCCCACAAGCTAGCAATTCATTTCGCTGACCTTATGTGATTTATCACATAAATGGGGTGTGGATAGTGTGAGCAGACATTTTATGGTTTTCGCCAAAAGCGATTGGAGCCAAATGTTGCACATTGGCTGCCAAAATGCCAACAACAATTTGCAGCAAAACAATTTGGAAGCCAAATTAGAAAAAAAAAGAAACCAGTAAATAAATAAGTATAATAGAAAATTTGCGCAGAGAAATTATAGATTTTATTGTGGAATTTTTCTCCCTATTTGCTATTTGGTTTAAAAAGAAAAAAAAATTTTGCGCTAAATTTGTCAATGTGTAGGGGAAGCGTGCCAACAGTGAGAGACTTTTTGAATAGGTATACCTTTGAACTTCTTTAAGCTATCTCAATTAAGCCATATTAAAGGCATATTTAACTTAATTATTATTAAAGCAACTCAAGTGCATGAACTTAAAACAATGCGAAATTCAACGAACATTCAAACTTGTAGACTAGCGGTGTGTTCAAGAAGATAGTGCAAGGCGAACAGGGAGACATATTTCTCTATTTTCTCTTTAAAAATATCTTACTGCTTTTTTTACAAAACCGTATTTTTGGCAAAATTATTAGCTCTAAAAAGAACATAACAACGACATACATATACACAATTTATATGAAATTGCTTACATGGAAATGGTTTGTAACGCTTTGGCGCAAAATGGACAGAACCGATTTTAATAAGTTTTTTTTAAAACAACATATTTGTGCTAAAAAAGGTTATTGCATACCTATTTTTTTATTTTTTAAAATTAAATATCCTTTTTTGTAGGATTAAATTTTCGGCAAACCTCACAAAAATTTTACTTTGTTTTTTTTTTTTTTTTTTTGCTTTTGTTTATGCTGCTTCTTAAATTCTGTGTTGTCATTGTTGTTGTTTTTTCTCTTCTCATTTCTACCGTTTGTATTTGGATTCGAAGTTCAAAGAACAAACTCTCTTTCAATTGTTTCTTTTTTTTTGTTACTTTGGAAGAGAGAAGAAAGAATAAGAGAGTGATTTAATTATGAAAAAAATAACATGACGTGCGCGTGCGCGTGCGCGTGCGAAGCTGCGGGTACCACTAGTATAAGTATAAACTGAAAGTTTTAACTCACGTGAATATTTTCTGATATTAACTTTTCAAAAGCAGATGAGCAAAAAAAATCGAGTGAAATGGAACTAAATTATGGGGAATGAAAAACCAACGCTGTTGCCAACATTGTGTCTTACTGTTCGCACTCTTTTCTTTCACAAAGCTCTTAGTCTATGTCTAGACTACAAAACAGCATGTTAAAATTAATTACAAATAAAAATCCCAAATAAGTTGCGCCTAAGCTGGCTAAGGGCTTGGCACTTTGGCTATTTTAAATCTTTTCTTAAAATAAACTTTTACAAAATATGCAGTTACTACAAAAATTTCGATTAATATCGCAATCACAAATAAATTTTAACAAAACACAATTGCGGTAGAGAAATTCAAGGTCATCAATTTATCAATTAATTAAAAATGATCAAAACAGCTGCATGCAATTGTGATTATAAAAAGTTAACAAGTATTTTGTCACGTAAGTGAAGAACATCTTGTAAATAATATGAGATATGACTTAAGAGATAAAACACGCACTTGTGCAATCGACTGTAGCTGACCAGCACAAGTGTCAAAGTGTTAACGATTTCCCTCCCATATTTAAATATCGAAAAACAATGTGTGACCACACTTTCATTTGGTGTGAAAGCTTAAATGATGACGCCAAAAACAAACCGGTGCTACTTCCTCACTCATAAGAATCGAAAAAGTAGTAATAAATAAGAGAAGAAATCGGAATCGAAATCGAAATGGTGATTCAAGCTTAAATCAATAGCAAAAACAATTTTGTGCAAAAAAAAAAACAAAAACAAATTGATGATATATCTGCTGGCAATAATCATAATGCTATCATTTACATATGGAATTCAAAAAAAAAATCAAAAGAAAAACAAACATTCTTCTCTAGGGCAAATTATTAAACTTTTAAAAAGTTATTCTAATTATATTTTAGCCATAAGTTATTACCAACGGCTAAAACAATTTTATTTTAACCTTCACTATTCAAACCTCTGAGGTCATTGTTAATTTTGAGTGAGACTTAAATTTGACTTTTAATTTAAAGTTTTAAAAAGCGAGCTGTTCAATAATGACTTAATCATGAAATGAAAAGTCTTTAGGTGAGATATCTCAGCTATACAAAATTTAGGTTTCAAGCAATTCGAGAGCAAATCCATTTACCGGAAGGTTGCAAAAAACTGTGCATAGCTGAGAGAATTACATATAACTTAGTAAACAAAACGAAGAACCAAAGCCAAAATGTATAATTACAGGAATTATGCGCTATATTCTGGCGAAAAAGTTATACTGAGTGAATATAGCTTAGAACGCAACCAAAACAAAACGCTTCTAAACAAATATTTCAACAAGTGAATAACGAGCTATTCTCGAGTCATTTTCTGGCAGCAAAATAAAGTTCATCTCTGATTTCCGGAGAATTTGAATTTTCGCTGAAGAAAAAATCAATACCCGTGCGAATGGTATAACATCGACTCTAATAAGATCCAAGCATAGAATGCTAATGTACATAAGAGCAGAACTACAGAATTAGACATTCAATGAGAGCAGCAATACTAAACTAAAAAAATCGGTAAATTTCAGGATTGTACGAGAATATGCATCGTTTAGTATATTGCAAAAGTAAAAGTAGTATGTATACAGCAATTCCTTTTATCTAGTATGTTTTAATTGTTTTAAGTGAAATGAATAATTTTATAAGGATTATGAACTATTTCTGAATTTAATAAAGAGTGACAAGTACAATTTTGTTGTATTACAATCCAAAGGAAGAACGAATTTACATGGCAATATTTTAACTTAATTCAAATTAGATTAACAATTTTTAATAAAATCATTTGAAAATTTTAAAATCATGCTGAAATGTAACAAAAAAGCAGATAAAAGAACAGTAGATAAAAATCTTTCGGAACTACTTAGTTGGATCCATAAATTGATATTCAAATAAGAAGAGCATTTCATTTAAACAAAAGTTTCGTTCGTTTATTGGAAAAACTAAATAAATTAATTATAAAAAAAATAAATCGTTATTGAATCTTGTGACTCTTAACTCTCACTTTAGTTAGTTATTAATTTAAAGCTTTATTCAAATTGTTGAAAGCATAGAAACTTTCGCATTTGTGAAGACGAAAGTCGGTAGGACTCGTTTTCGTCCACATTTCACGGCAACGCAAGTCAAGATTATTTATTTTTATTTTATTTTTTACGCATTTTTAATTATATTTACATATTTACTTATTTCTATTATACTAAAGCCAGGAAGGCGCCTAAATTAAGATAAAGTTGTCAATTATTAAGTATTTGAATTAGTTATGGTTAAGATCGCATGGGGCCGCGTGAGAGTCAGAGCTAAGTCGCATTGGATACCCAGGTGGCAACCTAGCACGGTTATGTCAAAGCACCAGCGATGTCAAACACCAGCGATGTCACAACGATGGTGAAAATAAACGCAGCTTATGATGTGATCGAACAGCTGATACAGCCACGTAATGAAAAATTAAACGCAGCCACGGCAAATAAAAAGGCTTGCTCAACCAGAAATCGGGACAGTCGTGCCGAACCAGCGAGGAGTCAACATCAGTAGCAGTGGTAGCAGTCAACATCAGTAGCAGTGGTAGCAGAGACAACAGTAGCAGTGGTAGCAGAGACAACAGTAGCAGTGGCAGCAGTAGCATCACACCGCCAGGGACAAGAGGTACATGAGTGTGTTAACATGTATACAGTAGTGTGTAGAGTAGGGTAGTGGTTGAGGTAGTAACAATTTGGCCACGGTGAGCGTCGGATTTGGATTACGCGTGCACGCTATCATATTCGTGTTCCTCGTGATCTGGTGACGATACCCATACAGGCACGCAGATCTTGAGGTTTCCTCCACACTGTCGCTATACATATTCGGCAGCTGCGGTGGAACCGAGAGCACAGCGAAGGGTGAGCAATTTGGCCACGGTGAGCGTCGGATTTAGGTTGGTGAGTGCACGCTATCATATTCGTGTTACTCACGGTCTGAAAACCGACACCCACACAGGCACGCGAAACTTGAGGTTTCCACCGTACTGTCGCTATACATATTCGGCAGCTACGGTGGGACTGAGAGCACAGCGGAAGGTTAGTAGTTTGGCCACGGTGAGCGTCGGATTTAGATTACGCGTGCACGCTATCATATTCGTGTTCCTCGTGATCTGATGACGATACCCATACAGGCACGCAGATCTTGAGGTTTTCCTCCGCACTGTCGCTATACATATTCGGCAGCTGCGGTGGAACTGAGAGCACAGCGAAGGGTGAGCAATTTGGCCACGGTGAGCGTCGGACTTAGGTTTGTGAGTGCACGCTATCATATTCGTGTTACTCATGGTCTGAAAACCGACACCCACACAGGCACGCGAAACTTGAGGTTTCCCCCGTACTGTCGCTATACATATTCGGCAGCTACGGTGGGACTGAGAGCACAGCGAAGGAGTAGCGTAGAACTCAACCACACCCCTCCCACTTACCTCAGTCCTACGACGGTTAAAATAAACACGACGGCTGAAAACACGACGGATCAAAAGCACGACGGCTGAAAACACGACGGATCAAAAACACGACGGCCTAAAAAACTCGCGACGGTTAAAACAAACGCGACGGCTGAGAGTACGACGGCTCAAACCCACGACGGTAGAAAACGCGGCGGTTGTAAAACACGACGACAGAAAGATACGACGCGTATTTAAATTAAGTAGCTGTTATTAGATATATAAATATATTGTTATTGAATAAACTTAATTAAAAGAAAAACTATGAACAATCATTATTAAATTAAAGAGCCACCCCCCCTGCAAAAATACAAATTTTTGTGACCGAACCTCTGGACTCCGGCGAGTCAAGACCCCCCAGCCGTAGGTTCGTTACACATTGCTCTATACATAACAGCACAAAAGGATGCACAGGTACTCGTAGCAGCTACTTAAATACAATTCCAAAACTTAATGAAAACTAAAAAAAAAAGAAGAAGAAGAAATCCACAAGCTGAAACCTTAACGAGCTGATTAAGAAGTTTGTCAACGGCTAAGATACCCCTTATTCATAAAATTTGTTTTTGTCACTTGATCACTGTGGATAAAGCAACGTCATCGTCATGCAAAATGTGGAGCAGCGCAAAATGATGGAAGATTAACTGAAACTGACTGACAGACTGCAAAACTGACTGACTTGACTGACAGACTGACTGATTGACAGAGTAAGCTACTGACTTGCCGCCAGACAGCAAAGAATTTTAAAATGCAAATAAAAATGAAGAAAACTTTTGTCAAAGTTCACACTGTGCATTTCGGTAGAATGATGAATACCGTATTGGTGCCAATGATTATGTCGATAAACATGATAATGATGAAAAAGTTTCAACAGCAGCAGGTGATGTTGATGAGATCAAACAATTTTAATGTTTACATTTTTAATTATTCGCAGAGTTCGACTTTTATGCAGCTTGAAGAAAGAAAAATTTTTCTTTTTTTTTAACGTCAACGGGAACGCGCACATTGGTGGGCAACGAAACTTTGAGTTACTGGTCAACAAAATATGTGTTTTTCTTTTAAAATTTTTAATTCGCTTTCAGTTTCAATGAACACATTTACATATTATGCACCATGCAAAATATCTAACATGTTGAATATTATAACATTAATGAAAGCATTTTTAGTAGATGGAAAGATTTTAATTTTACATTTAAACGTCTGACAAAAGAAGAAAATCTTTTGAAGCTAGCCGTACGACATCAAAATCTACATATGTGATGGACACACCTGACGCCGAAACTTTCTAGACTCGCGGAATTTCACCCACGTTACAGCGAGTATTGAACTGCAACTGCATTTTCTAGCGAATAAAAATATTTATCTATGTTATCCAGTGTATGTAACGCATCAAACAACAAAAGTATTTAATGAAAACTTTCCACGCAGCAGCGGCATTCAAGCAGTAGCTTTAGGAAGCATAAAATCCTAAAAAGAAAATGTAAAGAATGAGAGATTCCATCAGCCAGCCAAAGCTGTTTTGCTACGACCTCATCGTCATCAGCGACGTAAGCTGCCACCAATCTGTGAATAGCCATAATAAAAAAAAAGGAGGAAAAAGAACAAGAACCAGTAGCACCACCATTTCCAAAAGGGGCAAATAATGAATAGTTTGTTTTTGTGATGTTGTTATTGCTGTTGCTGTAGCTGCTGTTTTTTGCTATTTCCTCTTTTGGCTTTCTACTTAGTGCTCTTTGACTGGCTTTCTTGGGAGTTATGTATGTTCTTTTTTGGAGGCAGCATAACCCAACAGCATTTACGCTGAAAATACAAATTTGTGACTTGTTGTTGGTTGTTTGACTTTAATGTTGCAAATAAGCCAAGTTATCAAAGTATCTCAGCATAATAACTATTGTGCGTTGAAAATGCTGACTGACACGTCAGGCGGTGGCGGCGACGACATGGTCGATAGGTAGCCAAGCATCGTCCGTTGTCGCTTAGTTAAATTAGAGGCTCCCCCTCTTTAATGACAATAACTCGTAACAAGTTTTTGTGGTTCTGCAGAAATGGAAATGTTTGATTGTGAAAAGACGCTTGAACAATCCCAATCCACAAAATGAACAGTGGCAGACGGAAAGGGTTCTTGTGTCAAAAATGAACAAAACAATTGTTTAGTTAAAATGCAAATTACAAGTTTTATGTAGTAGAAAGAAGATTTTGAAAGGAATTTAGATTGACATTACAACAGTATAAGAGAGTACATAAGCTTTTAGCTTTTAAATATGGGGGGGTACTAACATAAGAGGATTGTGAGCATTATAAAGTGAAGTTAAAACGAAACTGAGGTCGTTTATTCTAACGTTACTAATTTTGATATATAGTTGCTTGCTTAACCTAACTATGATTTTCTCTTTTTTAATTCGTTGTTTTATATAAAAAGTCAAAAAATTAAAGATTTTTGCACTTTAAATGATTTTTGTTCTTATGGGTATGGGTCTGACGTAATTTTTTTTGTACGGAGTGCACATCTAATTTTTAAAAAGGATAAGCCCTTTGATTGTCATTTACAATAAAAACAATAATTTGCGAACAGAATTAGTTAGGTATTGAAGCGAAAAATGCTGTTTATATTGAAAAGTTTTTCAGCAACATAATTTAGTTAAGTCCGAATAATGTACTATCTTTAGGGAAATGTGCCTCTCCGACTACTAACTAATAAAGATTTTAAAAATCTGTTTATTCAACCTTATTTGTAAATATCCCAAAAAATCGCCAATACGCAGCAAAGCGATCAGCGGCTTAAAATGGCCTTGGACTCGATGAGTTTATGAAAATCTTTGTTTTAATCGAAATTTTCCCCTGTTGCATGGTTTGGAACTCAAAATCATATTAATTACCAATGAAGTCTAATTATCTTAAAATAGATATGTTAACAACAAGATGAAATTTGTTGTCACTATCCACAACAAAATTAATAAGAGATGGACTTACATTTACTGCTGGTGCTGGTGGTGGTGGTGATGATGGCTTCTTTTATTGATAATGATGGTGCCCTTGTTTTTATTGCTGTTGCTTCGGTAGACAAAGCTGTTTTTGTTGTAGAAAACTTTATCCGCTGTTGTTGCTGATGGTGTTTATGTTATTAGTGAAGTATTTCAATGCCAGCTTTTATGCTGACACCAACAGTGGCAACACAGCAACACGACTTTATAACTTTGTTGTTGATTTTCGTACTATCTATATTGTTGTTGTTGTTGTTGTTGTTGTTGAGTCTTGATTGTTGTTGACAGTTGGTTGTTTCTTTAATTTATTTATTTTTTTATATTTTTAACGTTTTCTTAAATAAACATTTTATTTTTATTACTTCTTATTGCCAGAACTGCACAAATGCAGTTTTTCTGTTATACGAGTTTATCAAACTTGTAAGCCCTAACAAAAAAACAAATGTTAAAATTTTAAATACTGATTAGAGGGAAATTCTTAGCCATGAAAAAACAGAACTACAACAAATTTACCAATAGTACAATAGCAGTTAAAGATAAAGTTCAAGATTAGATTCCAAGTCTTTGAGTACACATTTTATTTTAGATGAAAATATTGAGTTTTAGTAGACATTTCAAGGAGAAGTGGGGTGTTATTGTTTTTTTACACAAAGTCTTTTCGCGTTATGACATGGTTTTTCGTGCTGTTGGTTACGCTCCTTGTCGATGGTGAGTGTGCAAAACAATAGCAACAAATTGCGTCGTAAGTCTTTCGTAAATTATTTTTTACTGCTGCTGCTCAATGAATCTAATAATCTTTATAAATAAAATGATAGCTGTTTTCGATGTTCGCATATCACGCAAAAACCGCTTGATCAATTTCAATCAAATTTATTTAGGGTTATTTCTTAGACGCTTGGTCTCAAAATACAATTAAAATTATCACGATATTCCTGTTAAATATCAAAATATTTAAGTTTTAAAATTGCTAAAAATATTAATTTCACACATAGAATTAGTGTGTGCTTTGTTTTATGTCGTTCCCATGGCAATTTAAAAAAAAATAAATTGTTTACTAAAAATTTCGAAATGTCTGAAAGTAAAAGCAGTTTGTTTAAGAAAATATTTGAAAAATTATCAAAGCTGTAATCGAAAATTTTTCAAATAAATTTAGAAGGAACTTAGAGCTAATGGTTTATATATTTCGTACTAATATGCACCATATCATTATAAACAGGTGCGTTAACGTTCTTTTGGATGTAAATAAGGTAATGGCACATTAAATTTTATTTCCCGGTACTTTTATGTTCATAAGTGACGGAAATAACTTCGATTATAACTTAATGAAAAACAGGCTGTGCGTACAAAAATATTTCCATATTAAGTGAAACAGTTTTTCTTTAAACAACAACAATTTGTTATATGGAAAATAATAACAAAAATCAAATATGTTGAGCTGTGTAAAACTGAAGTTGTGCAGTCAATGTTTTGAAAAAAGAAAATCTGTAACGGTATTGTTTCAAGACGTAATTAGCCTGCACATTATGTCTATGACATTGGTCAACTTATTTGACTCAAGCACTATTAGGACACCAATTTCTAACGTCACGGTTCAGGTTAACTGATTTCTTAAAATCTAGGTTAATACAAAAGTTTTTGGACGGGTGAAATAGCAAAAACATATGATATTATTCGATCTGTAGTATGCCGCCTCATAAAAGAATATAAAACTTATAATGAAATACAACGACCGGACGGTCTCGAAAAACTTTTGGTGGAGATGACAGGCAAATTTGAAGTTCATAAAAAACAAAACCGTTGGCATCATCTAAATAAATCGTAAGAGTTCAAATCGAAAATAGATCGCTAGTATAAATGCCGAAATCCGTTGATAAACACTAAATTTCTACAATTCAGCAAGTAAGACCAATACCATATTTGACCCAACACCATGCTTGAACGCTTCCGGATATATTTTTTTGGTACGAGCCGACAAAAGTAATTTTACTGGCAGACTTGGATTCAGCCATAAAAAGTTATATTTTTTATTCAAGTGCTGGAAAGGACTAACTATTTACAAAAAGATTAAACAGAATACATACATACGTACATATCTTGGAATCATGACGTGTAAAAGCAATTTAACATATTGAGCTTTCAACAATCTTTACACAGATGTATACATGTTTCTCTAAATTTTTTCAAAACAGCTTTACTGATTCTCTACGGATTAAACATTTTTCGAATGAAAAATTACCTAACGGAGAGAACAATTTTGTTTTTATAAAAATGAATCAAAATTTTTGGTGATGTGTATGTATTAGGGTGGTTGTAGGAAATACACTTTTCCAGATGCCGCCAAAAACTATAGTAATCGAAAAGAAAAAGAAATTTGTGAAACTCCAAATTTTTGTATATTGAAGACGGAATACTTTCGCAACAAAATAGTACAAAAAACTATCTTAAATAATCGCTTAAAATTGGGGATAAATTAAATATTTAAGATAGTCAACCCGCAATTATTTTCAGAGCCATGTTTTGGAGAGTGTTTTGAAACACAATCTTAAAGACAACAAATCGAGGACCTGGCCACTTTTATGAAATTACTTTTTTCCATAAATACATTTTTTAAATTTATAATTTCTTAACTTTTTAAGCCCTATTGGTTCTGTTTTTAAAATTTGGGGACAAACTCAGTATTTTTACATAAGACATAAAAAATGTAATTCAGATTTTGATGCAGCACAAAAAGCTCGTAGAGCAGCGGCGTAGTAACTTTTCTACGGGCTAGGCACGACAATAGTTTTTACAAATTTTTATAATAAAATTTCTTAATTCTTTATAAATGTGACTTTCCTTGCCCGCGGTGTCATAACTGATGTCTTTAAGGTGATGTTTCAGAACACATTACAAGACTCAAATCTCATTTAGCTCTATTTCGAACTATTCCATCACTAATATATTACGGGGTGTTGTGGTGTGACAACCCACCCAAAGTTTCGTAATTGAAATTGCAGAGTTAATTTCATATGAAGAAGCCTCGCATCGGCAAACACTCCTCTCCACATATGTTGGAGTCACGAATTGCCATTAAATATGTATATCCATGATAAAATTAACTCTTAAAACCGAAAACCACTTTTAAATCTTGGTAACATGTGACAAAAATTCCATCCATCCAGCTAGATGATACTACCGCCACTGCTGTTGTGGTTGCAGCAGCTATCACCGATGCTGATGAATTCAATTTACAATTTCGAATTGCGCGTTTTTAATTAAATCATTTGAGAGACGATTACGCCACCTGGTTCAATCAACAATAAAATTCTTAATTTACTGAAAGAATGAATGAATAAAAAATTGAACAAATAAATTATTGGCGAAATGTTGGTGATGCTTTGGACAGTGGATGCAACATCAGGCAACACAGGTGGCGGACCAGCATTGCAAAACCACCTCCAACTAAATTTTTCACAATTAATTACAATGCAATTACAATGTAATTTCAAAGCCGTAACAAACGCACACACAAAAACAACAACAAAACTCTCATCCATTCAAAACAAACACTTAAAAAAAGGTCAACAGTAGGGTTGAAGCAGCGACAGCAGCAGCTGACGTTGGCGCTGCGCTTGACACTAAAATAAGCGGCTTGCGTTTTTTTTTTTCAAATTTTACACGCGTTTTCGCATAAGCGTATGTGTGCGGATACATTTGTGTGGGTAGTCGTCAAACCGCTTTGGTCAGATATTTTTCGTTGCATTTTCTTTAAAATAGAACAAATTTCCAATTATCATTTAGAAATTTCGAAACTTTTTTTAAATATCAATATTTTCAACATTTCACAGTTGCATCATTCCGCAGTTCACATGGCTAAAGCACAAAACAATTGTAAATATTACAACAATAATAAACCGCACCTCTTTGGCATTAAGCAAATTATATCTTACGACTATCGCACTCAGAATGAAGGGGGGTTCAAAAGACTCAGTAGAAGAAAAATACCGTACAACCGTACAACCGCGGCTCCAATTCACTGGAGCAACACTTCGAACGACACACTCAACACAACAGAAGACGACGTTTAACTGGCGAAATTGGCGTCTGTTTGGGGCTGCTACATCGTTTTTGTTGTAAAGTTTTTTTTTGTTGTATTAATGGAGCGATTTTTGACAGTTCTCTGTAGTAAAAACATTCACAAGTACAACAGCTGTGCTGCCTGCTGCTATGCAGTGTTGCAAGCATTTTAGATAAAAAAAAAGGTACTTTACAAAGGTAGTATAGTTTTGTTTTCATGTTTTTCCGATTTAAACTAGGAAATAACTTACATCACTTTTGCCGACATCTTTCCAGCTTGTGCGCAAGAAAGAGCGAAGGTTCTGCTCAAAAGATCCACGAATGTTAAGATTCATGACTCCAAGATCGGATATATGTTGGATACGCACACATGACCATCTAATGTCAAAATTAGTTGGTAGTCAAACATAAAAATGCTAAATATTAACATTTCAAGATTAGAACTTTCATTTTATGACATGTGTATGATATTTTGCAACCAATAAAGCCCAATTTCCATGTGATCTTATCTTATCCCATATCAGGGATATCAAATCAAATTTTTGTAAGAAAGAAAAAGCATGTGAACAGAACCTAATGCGCTTGGAGAATGCGAGAGTGAATAGCATACATTTGCCATCTTAATAGCATGTGATGTCCTCCCTGATATTTGATAAAATAAGATAAGATAAGATCACATGGAAATTGGGCTTAAATCATGGTACAATTACCAAGCTAGAATTATCTTGTCAAATTCGAATTTTGCAACCGTGAAAAGTTGCACCATCCAAAGAAGACAAGAAATCTGACAACGCGCGCTTTCAGCTATGAGTATGTAATTTGGAAATGTCGGTGAGTTAGCTGATTTTGACGGAAATTGTATTTAATCACTGTAAATAATCATTCCAATTGTTGAGTTGCTGTAAAAAGAAGTATTGTCATGGAGAAAGTGGAGTAATTTTTTGTTTGTTCAACAAGACGTTTTGTGACCTGCGCAAAACAGCAAATTAACTTGTTGCATTTCTTTTTGGTTAGGAACAGTGCTGCCGTAGTACATAGAAAATATGAGATAAGAAAAAAAAAGGTTTTTGTGACTAGAAAACGAAAAAAAAAGGTGAAGCTTACATAGCGACATTTTTTTTTTTTGTCATTGGTAACGAAAATAAAAGGATCAACTTTTTCTCAAAATGAATAACTTTTTATAATTTTAGGTGAAAAACATTGCAATGACATTTTGTCTATTAGCCTCTAAATTAACCCAAGAAAAAAAAAAAGATTCTGGCACCACTGCATTTTTGATGTTTACATTTGCAGTTTTATTAAATTTTTTTATTACACCACCATGACTTCAATTGCAGATCAACAAAATAAAGTGCACGTATTATTTGAAGGTTACTCCAAGAGTGATGTTAACGACGTTAATTGCATGCGTGCTAACTGCACTTCGACGCTGATTCAAACAAAAAATGGACGCAATATAATTGTTGATACAATGACAGCATGGGATGGTGATCGGATTGTGGCAGCACTAAAGGCACATAGCCTAACGCCAGCCGATATTCACATTGTAGTCTGCACGCATGGACACTCTGATCATATTGGATGCAATTTCCTGTTTCCCGATGCACAGTGGCATCTCGTAGGGTCATGTGTATCTAACCGTGATAAATATCTTAACTGGGATTTTACAAAATCGGCATTTCATATAGATGGCGAAGAGGTCGTCGTAGCTGCAACACCAGGTCACACAATGTCTTGTGTTTCAGTGATAGTACGTGACTCGAATTTAGGATCGTATGTTGGTATATGTGGAGATTTGTTTGAGTGCGAGGAAGACGTTGCCGATGAGCAAATGTGGTTGGAAGCTGGAAGCGAGGATCCTATGTCGCAACGAAAACACCGTCTCAAGATGGCAGAGCGTTGTTTGTTTATCGTGCCTGGTCATGGCCCAGGCTTTAAGATAACCGAGTCAATGCGTGTAAAATTGCAGCAAGATTTAGACTATGCATCAAAGAACAAAGTTCAAAGAAATTAAAGTATCACATTTGCATCAAATATTATGTGCCAACTTTTCTAATTCACCTACTGAGTGTTGCCGTCCTGTCGCATTTGCTATGGTGTTGACAGATTTTGTAACAGATTAATAGTACTTGTAAAGGTATTTCGCAATGCTGTGTCCACACCAATATAAATGTGTCAAACAACGAACATATGTATTTTGTTCACTCCCTAACATTCGAAGCATATATTAAATTGATTTTGATCTTATTTCGTGGCTAACTCGGTTTAGTATTGGCTAGAATTTCATTTGAATCACTTTTTGTAGTTTTCTTTCAAGTTTGTAAGTTCTGAGAGAGGAGAACGATTCCAATGTTCCCAGCGCACGAAATATATGATGTTCGTACTTGAAGAATATGTTTTAATTGAATCTTTCATAGAATGGACAACACCCGAATAGTATATTTCAGTTTCAAACAAAAGCTGACATCTTTTTTTATCAAATTCTTGGTAAATGCGCTTATGCGCGAGTCCCTGTTCGAATTGTAATAGATTAAGTAGATGGAAACTTTGACGTTTCAATATTCGACTCTTGTCGTCTCTGTCGGTAGTTGCACTTGTCTTCGTGTCTTACAGAAGAAAATCTTTTGCTGTTTTCCATATCCGAAATTTATTTCTTGTAAATTGTTTTTTTAATTAAAATGTATGTGCAAAAAAGTGAAGCATCTTATTAAACACAAACTAATTGGCAACAAACCCCATCCTAATGGACGTTGTGTGCTGTGTTTTTGTTGTGTGTGGAACTAATTTGATATCGTTTTAGTCGCCCTCACCTGCTCCTCTCTTTGTGTGTACATGTCATCTCTTGACACCACCGTTCATCTTTTTCATCAACCGCTGCCGATTCTTCCTCTATACAGGAAGAAGCAGAAGTGAAAAACTATTAAGTATACTAAAAAAAAAAATAAAGAAATCAAATAAAATAATGAATAAGAACGACCTAGCTTAAAAACAACCAGAAAATTAATTGAATAGTTAAATTGCACAGGAAAATACAACCCGAATCCAGTGCAGCAAAATATAAAAATGGGTGACTTAAACATCGACAGCATAATATCGAGACTCTTGGAAGGTATGCAAAAAAGTTACTTAAATAAAAAAAAAAAATAAAAACATTGTATAATGTAATATTTTTGCAAATTTTACTCATAGTTGTGGACAACAAAAAGCAGTTTAACCGCAGTTTAAGCTTTGGGTCAAACTATTATTTTCCACCACACCTTTAGTTTTCCATATACATAGGTTGCTTTTTTAATACGCCGTATTGTAAACTAAGCGGCTACTGAGTTGCTAAAGAATAAATTCATTAGGGAATAAGTTTTACAGAAGATAGCCGATTTCATTACTATCTGTGTACACATAAGTATCTGCCCAAGTCAGCAATATCTCAACAAAGTACTCCAACTCAGGCTTTAAGGTCAGACTCTCAGCTAATTTGAAAATCAACAGAAAGTGCGTTATAATCAGAAGACCTGAAATTAATCCCATTAGCATTAAAACTCTAAAATGTATAAGCTCTAAGGTCTCATTTTATTTATTTTTAATATAAGCATGACTAAGAGCACACCCTTCAAATATGGTTTTTCTTGAAGTTAAGACTATCTTGAATTAATATTCAAGGAGGAACAATTAAAATTCAAAGGGAGACATAGCTAAAATTGCATTTAAGTTAAAGAAAACTTGAAAAGTTACATAAAAAAATAGGTCCTTGAATTTTAATTGTTCCACCTTGAATATTATTTCAAGATAGTCTTAGCTTCAAGAAAAACCATGTTTAAATAGTGTGCTCAAAAAAAAAAATTAAAAACTTGACTGGCTAAAAGGATAATTTTGGTGGAAATGCACATATACCAATACCAAAAAAAAAAAAAAAAAACAAAAAAGGTCAAAATAATATTTTTCTAATCAAAAAACAAACGCAGTACGATGTTCTTACCCATTCTTAACAGTTTGCATATTAACAAATCAAATTCAAGCTGATGTCCATTTCTTCGCCAGTTGCTTCCGCGGAAATTGTTTTTGAGACTCAATCTCAAAAACTCGAGTTCAAAAACCAATTTTCATGACATACTTGTTCATGATATGATCAGCACAAGTAAAGTGTACAGTATAAACTTACATAAACTAAATTACATGTCCTGTACAAGCTTACTTATGTATGTTGGAATGTTAACAATTAAAACTAAAATATTAAACTTTTTCCCCTTTTTTTGTCTTTTCTAAAAAAAAAAAATAGTTTTAAAAAATATTCTTAAATTTTATTAAAAACAAATTTCATGCCAAAAAACCTTTTAATTTATTTATCTCAGTACGGGGAGCCAGGCCCGGTAAAAATGTGCAACTATCAGAAAGTGAAATTCGTGGCTTATGCTTGAAGTCAAGAGAAATCTTTCTGTCGCAACCTATTTTGTTGGAACTGGAAGCGCCACTTAAAATTTGTGGTAAGCATTTTACTTTTAAAAATATTTTAGTACGATTAAATAAAAACCTTCTTTTTAGGTGACATTCATGGGCAATATTATGATCTCTTGCGTTTATTTGAATATGGTGGCTTCCCACCAGAATCAAACTATTTATTTTTGGGTGATTATGTTGATCGTGGAAAACAGTCGTTGGAAACAATCTGTCTACTGCTTGCGTACAAAATAAAATACTCGGAAAATTTCTTTTTATTGCGCGGTAATCATGAATGTGCGAGCATAAACAGAATTTATGGGTAAGCAAATCTAAAAGCATACTTTTTTTCTATATTTTTCATATATTTGTATGAACTGTAGCTTTTATGATGAATGTAAACGGCGGTATACAATCAAACTGTGGAAAACCTTTACAGATTGTTTTAACTGTTTACCTGTAGCTGCAATAGGTATTTAACAGCTATTTTATTAGTATTTAAATACTTAATTTATGCCCTTTTATTTATTGCATTGTTTCTAGTTGACGAGAAAATATTTTGTTGTCATGGTGGCTTGAGTCCTGATTTGTCATCAATGGAACAAATAAGACGTATTATGCGTCCTACTGATGTACCAGATCAAGGCCTTCTGTGTGATTTACTATGGTCCGATCCAGACAAGGATACAATGGGCTGGGGAGAAAATGATCGTGGTGTGAGTTTTACCTTCGGCGCTGAGGTAAATTTTTTAACTGTCATTTTAATATTTACAGTAATTCATTTTACATAAAATTTGACAGGTTGTTGGTAAATTTCTTCATAAGCATGAATTTGATCTGATTTGTCGAGCACATCAGGTTGTTGAAGATGGTTATGAATTCTTCGCAAAAAGAAAATTGGTTACACTTTTCTCTGCGCCAAATTATTGTGGCGAGTTCGATAATGCAGGTGAGTTTTATTCGTGAAAAATATAAACTACGGATCTTTTTAAAGTTCAACATACAGCGTGTTCGATCCAACTTGAGAAGAAAATGTTCATCTCGCAAAAGTAATGCCAGATACAATATATTTAAGAGACTTCCCAGATTCCCCATAGAAAACCTACCGTGGAAACAAGTCTCTGAATTATAATTTTACTCAAAAACTGTATCTAATTTGACGAAGGAGGCAGAAAATAATGCAAAAATATTTTTGAGATTGGTAAGTCTCTAAAATGTAGTTGTCTCTGGTAGTGCTTTGGGCTCGATAAGAAAACCAACAATTTTATGTACAAACCAAACAAAAAAATTAAAAAGAAAATTGTTTTATACATAAGGGTAGTTCTCTTCAAAAGGAAAACTTACGAATTTAGATTCTATTTAAAATAGAAAATTACAAGCACTTATATTACTAGTCCCTATTTGCTTAAAATATTTTATTAAAAGTAAATTATTAATTTACTTACTTTAACTGTAAAGTTTTTGGTTTAAATTTACCACTTCCAATGCTGTTCAGAAAGTTCGCAGACCGGATGTGAAAAAACGTTTTTGTAGTTGCAATTTGTGGATCCTATCGCTGTAGTGGTTTTCCGTAAGAAATGCAAAATACTCTTTTACGGCTATTACCTTTTTGTTGGTGCAATTTTTGGACGTTCTTCACGTGAATCGTTTTCAAGGCTTGTGCGACCTCTTTTGAACAAACCAGTCCACTTACAAAGCATTGTTTTTGAAAGAGCAGATTCACCTTACACATTTACCATTTCGATGAATTTCCATTGCTTTTAAACCTCTTTTTACAGAGAATTTTATTACTGCACGAAGTTGAATTTTTTCCATTGTTAAAAAATTTACATGTCAAATTTAAATGGCCGGTAAACAAAGAATGAATTGATAGTAGATCGAAATTAAATTTTGATAATGTTCTTATAAAAAATAAATTATTAAAATGGTATCGAAGTTTTAGTTCTACTATTAACGAAAAGATGATGTTCCACGAACTTATTGAACAACTTATTTGATCTACTTTTCAAAAAATAATTTTATTATAATTATTAGAGAGGCAAATAACTCTTTTGTTTCGTGAATTTTTTTTTTCAGTTATTTGTTTAAACGCTGAATAATAATATATGTTTATTGAATTCTTTAATAGTAAAAATTTAGTGTACCAGTCATTTGCCCTTTTTGAGAGAATTATCAATAAATCAATTTAAATATTCTAAAAATGTGTACCAAACATGAATAGTTGGTAAATTATTAGGAAATCGATAACATTTTTAATAAAACCTTAATTATTTTTATATATTGTTCTACATTTTTAATTTCTTTTTTAGGAGCAATGATGTCAGTGGATGACACATTAATGTGCTCTTTCCAAATACTAAAACCAGCAGATAAACGAAGGTTTGTCTACCCAAACTTTAGCAGCTCGGGGCGACCATTAACTCCGCCACGTGGTGCAAATAATAAAAATAAAAAGAAATAAGTTTGGATAGATAAACTCAATCTTTGCATGACTTGGTCCTGAAACCTTTCAAAATTGTTTGATATGTCTGTCTACGTTCTATGTTTTATGTCGTCTCGAAGAACATCAACAAACAACAAGCAAAGACACAAAAAAAAAACGTAACCTTTTTTAAGTTTTCAAAGCACACATACATATATTTTATAAATGAATTTTTGTTTATGTGGTTATCAGTTTAATTAAGTTTTAAAGTTATTGCAAAGTTTAGTTATAAGCAAAATAAAATATAAACCAAAAAGGCAAACTAAACAAATGATACATATATAAAAACAATGTTATAACAAAAAAAAAAAAAAAAAAACAAAACAAACTAGCATATTAATAATCATATATTTAAAACAATGTACATTTGGGGAAAAAAAATTGAGAGACAACTAGACACTGGCACCCAAACAGCACACTACAGTACTCCATTTCAAAACTAAATTGTTTCAATAAAAAACCAGCAAAATAAAAAAATAATGTAAGTTTAAAAATAAATTGTAGCATATAATTGGACGAAATGGTTTTTTCATTTACTACATTTGATTGACACGATTATTTTTGTAAATGCAAAGGATACTGTGTAATTTCAATCGTTTGATTAGTTTTGGAGAAATAGTCTGTAGAGTGCTCTGAGTTGAAATTCTATAAAAGTGTGGAATATCATCGAAAAATTCTAAGAGTAGTGCTAACCTCAATAAAAGTCTAATGCTATCAAAAAATTATGCAGGTGTGGAATAGTGTTATGATAAATCAAAAATACAAAAAATTCAGAAAAAATTTCAGTAAACCAAAAGAAAACTTTCCAGTGCAACAAAGTCTATATCCGATCCTTTTAGTTTTTTTTTTTTTTTGCAAAGAACTCTACGTTGAAGACAGCACATTGGGATCTTAATCCCATTTTGCAAATTTGACATAAAACTCATGAAACAATATTATTGTTGGATAGTGTGATTTATTATTGCACAAATAAATCTTTCGTACTTTTTTATGCTGATTTGATTAATTGTGTAAATTACAATTAAAGCTAATTTTTTCATTCAAAGATCTTCAGCAAAGCTTAACGTGTAGAGTAGGGTGATTCAAATTTTTTATTTTTTGTTTTTTTTAAGGTGCTGTTGCTTAAAAAGTAAGCTTATGATATGAAGAAAAAGCTCACGAAAATTCAGCTCTGTAACTCAATTTTATAAGGTGGCGCCGGAGCCTGTTAGTTTTACATGTAAATTGTATGGAAAAATTATTTTTTTCAAAAAAGGTGTCTAAATGAATAGGTGATTAGTGCTGTTGAGCTGAAAAGGATCGTTTTTCGATGTAATTTTTTACGCTGAATACGAATCTGGCCTCAGAATTGACCCATCATGTCTGAATCCTGAAATATTTGAGGCTAAGTACCTAAAACATGATGTTTTTTGTCTACTTTCGAGGCCATGTATAGGATTCAAAGAAAGTTGATCAGCTTATTTTTAACAAAAGCATCATTTAGTACCATCCTTGCCCTTTAAAATGAGCTTTCAAGTGGTGATCTGTGATGTTTCCTTGCAAAGTTATAGCCATTTTTAAGTGACATGAATTGGATCCCCTACAATGGGTTGCAACCCAACAATATTAACCAACGGGTTTCAAATTCATGTCACCTTGAAATGGCTGCAACTTTGCAAGGAAGCATCACAGATCACCACTTGAAAGCTCATTTTAAAGGGCAAGGATGGTACTAAATGATGCTTTTGTTAAAAATAAGCTGATCAACTTTCTTTGAATCCTATACATGGCCTCGAAAGTAGACAAAAAACATCATGTTTCAGGTAATTAACCTCAAATATTTCAGGATTCCGACATGATGGGTCAATTCTGAGGCCAGATTCGGATTCAGCGTAAGAAATTACGTCGAAAAACGACCCTTTTCAGCTCAACAACACTAATCACTTATTCATTTAGATACCTTTTTTGTAAAAAATAATTTTTCCATACAATTTACATGTAAAACTAACAGGCTCCGGCGCCACCTTATAAAATTGAGTTACAGAGCTGAATTTTCGTGAACTTTTTCTTCATATCATAAACTTACTTTTTAAGCAACAGCACCTTAAAAAAAAAACAAAAAAAAATTTTTGAATCACCCTAGTGTAGAGCTTTCGTTTATTACAATTAAACATTTTTTATTAAGATTGGCATTAAGGTTCTTGTTACAATGGACAGCATAATGCTCATTTTAGACAGATGTAAATATGCAAGAATAACACTCCGCTTTGGCACGCAGTAAAATTGCGTGACGATGCAAGGTACAGTGATAAACAGGGCTCAGAATGATAAGCATTTGCTTAAGCTTGCTTATTTTGCATATTTCTTATTGTATTGCATTTTATGGCAATTATGCTTAAATCTGCATATTTGTGTAAAAGCATCTTATAGTATAAGTCTAACAACGTTTGATTAAGCCAAGTACCTTTTTTATTTTATTTACTATCATTTATTGATTATAATTTAAATGAGTATTCAATCATTTATAAATTGCGACAGAAGAATAGAGCCTAAATAGCTACCTTGTGGTACACCGGAAGTAACAAAAATGTATTTAGAATGAGTTTTTTTTTTAATTGACTATTAAATATGAAATATCCATTAAATTCAATTTTTGTACTAAAAGAGAATGATTGATGATATCTTATGTTTTATTGAAATCAGCATAAACGACCATATTTTCCTATAATAAATTCATAGTGAATTCAAGTTGAACGATCTTTGAGAAAATCATGCTAGGTTGGTGTTATGAATGCAGTTATATAATATTGAATATAGTCAGTTCAGATTTCTATAAATAAATTATTTAAAAAGTTGGCAAAACTTTTAGACATTTAGGTACGGCGAAAATCTATGTAGTAAATATCATCCGAAGCTTAGCTTGCAGAATTCAATCCGGTATACGTAATTTCTGTTGACTTTCAGGTACAAATCGATTTCCAGGTAAGTACTATTAGCTTATTTGAATAGAACATAGACCTAACGTCGCTCCAAAAGATAATTTCTTGGGGCACAAACGTGATTGCCCACTAATGTCACCAATTCAATTCATGTGAATGTTAAGTTGAAGTTTTTGTAAACTTTGTTAAATTTCACTTCTTCAAAGATTTGGCGAATCATAATCATCTACTGTCAAAGTGCAGGTGTACCAGTCGATATACCCTAATTATTTGTCACCACTCTTTCTGTACGTTACAAGCCAAGATAAAAATATAAGAAAAGAATCTACAAATTTTTTTCGCGGAAAATATTCAAATGCATATTGACAATATAATTTAAACATAAATATCTTTTACTACAAAGACACCTACACTGAAAAAACGAACAATAAAAGAAAGTAATAAAAGTTTACTATCATAAAATAAGTTGTGAGAAAATTTGTCAGTCCATATCTCAACAAACGAGTTGTTTCTTTTCTCTAAGCAATTGGATGAGAAAATATCAAAAACAAGAAAGATTCGGGCTAATCGTTCTTTGCTCTGAACTCAAAGGGGTCTCCATCATGTTTTGTGGGAAAAGAAAAATTAATGAATGATTTTTTTTTTTTGGTTAGATCTTGTACATGACAAAAGCTTTCTGGCATTTAATTTTAACAAATTCTTAATCTGGCGCTGTATGTGGTCGTAGCCTCAGTTTATGTAACCAATTTCAGAATAAGTTCCAATTGCATAATATTTAATTGTTTCTCAGAAAAATATTATCATTAAAAGATATTTTTTAGCAAATTTGAAAAAAAAAATTTCTGTTTCTCTAAGAGTAAAAAATCATATCTTATATACGAGATCAATTACACTAGCTTACACAAAAAAAAAAAGATCTGGTCTTTCACATACTTTTTTCTACATATTTTTGATCGTAAATTCCAAAAATGCCAACCATTTTTATTCTTTCTTAAGAATCGTTTTCGAGATATCCCCAAAAACCCGACAACATAGACAACAACATCAAATCTTATCCGATTCCTTTAAGCGGCCCTCACACGATCAATATTACTGCCAGTATTTACATTACTGTCAGTGTACCACTCACACGGTCAGTATTGTTTATTGTCAGTAATCAGTTTTTTTGACATTCGACTGGTGAAGGTGCGAACTATGCTCCGGCTACGTGACCGACAACCGAAAATGGCATGCCACTTTTTGGGGCAGATTCCATCCAAACTTGCACCACGCCTCCAGCTAGGCATCGGACGACCATACCCTTGGACGCAATGTTCCATGCCACTGAATGAGGAACTTTCCCAAGTTTCTTTCAAGTTTCACTGCCTCATCGTCTATCTGCCACAAAATGGGGCATGCCACGCCCCCTCCCAGGATTTTGCCGTCCCGTGCCTACTTGCACCCTCTGACCAACTTTCAGCCGGATCATGCCACTTTTTGGCCACTTTTCTGTGCAAATAATACTGATGAACTGTCAGTATTCACCTAACACCATCAGTATTACTGTCAGTATTTAAAAACTTCGTCAGTAATATCCGATTTTTTCATCAGTCATCAGTATCGTTTTTCTATACTGACAGTACATCAGTACTCACCTCATACGATCAGTAATACTGTCAGTATGCAAAATACTGTCAGTAATACTGATCGTGTGAGGGCCGCTTTAGCAGCAAACCGTTCGAAAAAATACAAAATAACCTTTTGATTTAGATCGACAAAAAATTTATGTAAATTTTGTTAAATAAATGAAAAATGTACAAAAAGTTTTTTTGCAGATATCTCGAAAAAGATTTTTAACGAGAATTTTTGAAATCTGCACCCCAAAATACATAGAAAAAAGTCTAAGAGGAAAATGTAAACCAGTGTTAACTTCGAACAAAATTATAAGCGTGTTCTCACTTTTGATATCTGTTTATTTAATATTTCCGTGCAACGTATATTTTGAGTGTAGAGCTAATTTAAGCACACGTCAACATTTATTAAAAGTCACTGACTTCGAACATAATGGAATATACCTATAGTACATAGCAATTCATCAGGGCCATCAAAAACAAGGCTCTTTGTAACACTCAAAATCTCCAAAGTAACGGGGGTGTTGGGAATCACCGGCATCGCTACATTACTTCCATCACTACAGCACACACTGCAAACATTACACTCCTTTTCTACACGATTATTGTTGGTAGGCTTTTTAGCATATTTTTATTTTTTTTATTTTTGTTGAAATAAAATTCAACTCCATTGCACAAAGTTGTTGTTCATCTAGTTTGAGCAAAAGCCGAAGGCAAAATTAAGAGCTTAAATTGATCAACAAAAGCCGATTCGATACGATACAATACAATTTTAGCAGCAGATTTATTTGATTTGGTTTATAAACGAATCAAAGTTTTACATCCCGTTTAAACCTCACTGATAAGTCATCGCGAGAACAGTATACGTGATATAAGCGCATGCGCAACTTTATTATAAAATAAAAAATTTAACTAGATTATTTGATTTAAAATCAAAAAATTAAATTAAAACAAATAAAAATTAGAAAAAAAGAAAAAAAAAATTTCCTGTAAAAATGCGTAATGTTTATAATTTAATTTGCGCTTCAGTGATCATATTTGTGATTGTACGATCGACAGTATGCAGTAAAGATTTGCGTAAGTACCTGTACTACATCGTCTTGTGGTAATAAGACAGCGAAACACACGGCGTAAAAACTAAGCTTTTGCGTATGCTGCAATACAAAAAGTTTTGTTTTTGATTTAGTTTAAAGAGGTTTCTTGCCTTTAATATCATATTTAGCTTAATTACTTATTGGCTGGTTGAATATCTACGACCAATATAATGCAAAGAGCAGGCCAAGTATTATGCAATTCTAAAAAAAAGCTTTCTTTTAAAACACAACTTTTTTATTGTAAAATGTAAATTTTATTATAATTTTTGCATTATACTTGTGTAACAATGTCAATTGATTAATTGTATTAATTTGGACTTTCTGCGCTTTACGAAAATTGGTAATGAAGATGATTAAAAACGACTACATAAAATAGAACAAAAACTATAACATTTCTCTATACATAGTTTCACAAAGAAAACTTATTATTAAATAGGAAATACTTTTAACAAGTGAGACGCTCAAATTTGTGTTTGACGGGACAAAAACGCATAATTTATTAATCAATTTTTGTTATTTAAATATATTATGTGTACAAACTATTTGTTTACCCTGAGATTGAATCATACGTTCTCATGGAATGTGATATTTGAAGAGGCGATTTAAAATAATCAGATAGGAGGCAGCTAGAGCGACAAATTATGGGGAGCGGCAAATTTAAGAAAAATAATTTACAAATAAACAAAGTTGCAAAATGGATTTGCAAATAAATAAATATTTAAAATCTGTTTAATTTTTAGCATTTTAATGCCATTCCATGTAAAATCCAAATTCAACCTAGAGCTCCTAAACTTTAAGTCCACCACTGAATATTTGTGTACTTGCTAAGCGATAAACAAAGCTAAATCAAAATACCGCGATTGTTAACAATGGAAGTGTATATGACATCACATAAATTTTAAATTTGCCTTAGAATAGTTCTTCTCATTAGCGAGTGACTTCAAATCTCTCCAACATTACCCCAATTCACGAATTTCATACTTTTACTTAAAAAAATCTGAAAAAGGTTGTGTTCACTTAAATGTTTTATTACTATTACTTAAAAATCGCCCATATAATAAAATGTGCTGATCGGAAGGCTTGCCTAAAAATCGCCTATTTTTTTTAAACAATTTTCCTGCGAATAGCGATTACGGGAAAACAAAGCAAGATAATTTGATGAATACTATATACTTAGTAATCAAACGTCGACTCCATCTTAAAAATCCAAAACCTCAATTAAGAAGATTAATTCTTAAACTGCTTCTAGAAAGAAGGCACATTAAATTTAGTGCAGCTTAAAAGTCTAAAAAAGAAAGAAAGTGAAATTTTAGATTAATATCGACATTGTCAATAGCTTCTACAGGACATTGAGAAACATTTCTAAATATTAATTGGTTTCTGTGCACCCTTGGAATGAAGCGATCATATATACTTACATATACATATGTATATACATATGATCTATGTAGGTTGAGTTTTTAAATTAGTTTTTATTTTTTGTTATTTGGACCATTTCATATCAAATGCTTGAGTTTTTTAAAAACGATGTTTAGTAAAGTTTTCTTGATAAGATTAGGAAATATGTACTTATTTTTATATTGCTAAAAATACCGCTTTCAAGTATTTTTTCGGAACATTAAAAAATAGTCGTAAAGTTAAATGAAAAATATGTTTTGATGCATCTATGCAACAAACATAAACAAAAAAATTCCAATGAAATAATTTATTATTAACATTATGTTCTCTTAAAATTGACCCTTTGCTAAACATTTCCAAAATTTAACTAATTTACATAATACATACTTTTTTACAGCACATTGAAATAGTTTGAATTTTTTTAAAAATATGCCCTTTACAGATTTTTTAGCGAAAAGCAATTTGGTGTAACTGATTAACCTGTACTACCGCATATTTCACATACCGTGCATAGAAAATTAACCTGCATTATAACTCAGTCAGTCAGTCATTCGGTTACTAAGATAGTAATGTCATTGCGTAGACCAGTTTAAGTCGCCTATTCGAATTGGCATACCACAAGAGAAGAAGGTTGGCTATTCCACTCTGACCAATATTTTTTGTGTGTTAACTTTTCATGAATGTCAATATAAGCTAAATAACTTCCTTCCTTCCGTTCATAGTATGAAAACAGGCTTTGTTTTAATTTTTTGATTTTATATTATCTCAACTATTGCCGTAGGTCAAGAAAGCAATGCACAGACGCTGGCTGCTTCATTATCATGGTGTGTTTTACAACTTGACATTGACTTTAAATTTTAATGTTGACGAAAAATATAACCAGTTTAACGACCCGATGCCAAAGACCAAAGATGAAAAAGTTCGTTTTATTTCTTAGCAACTATTTATAAAGTATTCGATGCATGTAGTTTGGACACATATAATGGGTGCATCAATAAGAACTTGAGATGTTATTAGTAAATAGAATGTTTCAATGTTTCACATTGGACATACATCAATCGCTGCTGTAGTAGTTGTAGTTGCTAGCGTCATAATCACCTGTATCTTGTGTGCAGGAAAAAGTAAATTTTTCATAAGTATTTTCTTTTTTTCTTCTTTTATTACAGCTAGCAATTTCGAAAAGTGCAAACGTGATGAAAATTTTGATAAATGCTTAGTGGATGCTGTAAATAAGGCAATTGTTATCTTAAAATCGGGTACGTCAAATTGAAAATTAGAAATGATAATTTCAAGAATTGAAAATCTTTAATTTTTACCATAATTTTTAAATAATAATTTCTATTGTAACTAAATTTTTCAGATAAATCCCCTTCACATTTAGCGATTTTTTAACATTTTAAAATCATCGCTTTCATTGTCGGTATTGAAATACCTTTCTTTTATTCCTCTCGCCTAGACAAGGCAAACAAGTTTCTCGATATATCGCTTAATGTGAAAGCCGTCTGAATATATTTAAAAAGAATTTAATCGATTGTCAGTTCATTATAGTCATTTAATTTTTTTCTTTAGGTAATAAGGAATTTGGGATTCCTCCTTTAGAGCCATTGGCTGTAAAATCGCTTGTTATCGACGCAGGAGTTGCGCCAATCAATTTGAAGCAATCGTTAAAGGACATACTTGTTCATGATATGATCAGCACAAGTAAAGTGTTACGTTATAGGTAATTTTAAAAACTTTTATAAACCATATTAATAACTCTTATAATTCGTTTTTTCTCATTTTTAAGAACTGATTTATCAAAGCATCTTATAATATGCGATAGTAAAAGTGATCGTATCGAGATGGTTGGCGACTATACAATGTCCGGCCGTATATTATTGCTGCCCATAACCGGTAAGGGAAAGGCAAATATAACGTTGATAAACACCAAAATTGAACATCGCTTAATCGGTGAGCCCTTTGAAGAGGATGGCGTGAAATATATGCGTCTAAAAGAATACAAAGTCGAGTTGATTCCAAAGAGAGTTTATATGCATTTTGAAAATTTGTTTAATGACGCTCTGTTGTCGAGAACGATGAATCGTTTCCTCAATGATAATTGGGAGACTGTTTTTAATGAATTGAAGCCAGGTTACGCAGAAAGCTTTGGCATTATATTTCGTGAATTATCCAATAAGTTATTCGAAAAGATTCCATTCGACACGATATTTCTTAGTTAAATAGAAAATAAAAACATTTTTCAATAATGCTGAAAAAATTTATTTTATGCCTAGCTTACGGCGGCACCTTTAAATTATTTGTTTACTTATTGTTTTGGATTCTTACATCGCTGAAATATAAAAATTGGGAACAGGTTTACTTTAGCTGACATTGTCCAATTTTATTTATTTTTTTTTCCTAAAAGGGGGTTAAAAACAAAAAAAATATAAAATTATCAAAAAAAGTCGCTCGGATCTAGTATCGGAGATATAGACATCGGAAGTTCCGGATATATCTTTTATAAAAATGGTTATAAGTTGGGAACCCCTGAATGGATTTCAAAAAAATGGGTATCATAAGATAGATAATTTAATGGCCTACAATAATGTTGAGTAAAGTTTTGAAATTTGACCCATATTTTTGGAGATATTACGGTTTTTGTGAAATTTCGACCAATTTTTTTTTGAAAAAACATTTTTTTTTTCAAAAAATGTGTTAATGACCTAAAGCTTTTTTAGCATTTTAAGAAAGCTTATTTTATTCCCTTTAAAATGGTATATAGTTTGCTGTAATTTTTTGCGAATTTAGCCCCTTTTTAAAGAAAAACAAAAAAAAATATTCAATGAATTCTTATGAAAACTATGTTTTTGTGGACAAAAACAGTGGAAAACAACAACAACAACGATTAGTACACCTGCAACTATTATTATTTAAACGTTTCTCACAATAAAATAATATGGTTTTCATATAAATTAAAAATTTTTTAAAATGTGAGGTTATGTTGAAGGAAAAGAGCGCCGCAGGCGAAAAATTTTTATTAAAAATCGCGCGCGCGATTTTTAATAAAAATTTTTAAGTTTTAAAATGAAAATGGTCTTACCATAATTGTTGTTGTTGTTGTTGTTGGTTTTTTATTGTTTTTGTCCATAAATAGAGACTTTTCATAAGAATTTATTGCATATTTTTTTTTATTTTCCGGCAAAAAAGGGGGTAAATACGCAAAAATTTAAAGCAAGCTATATATCATTTTAAAGGGAATAAAATAAGCTTTCTTAAAATGCTAAAAAAGTTTCAGGTCATTAACACATTTTTTGGAAAAAAAAATGTTTTTTCAAAAAAAAATTGGTCGAAATTTCACAAAAATCGTAATATCTCCAAAAATATGGGTCAAATTTCAAAACTTTACTCACCATTATTGTAGGCTATTAAATTATCTATCTTATGACACCCATTTTTTTGAAATCCATTCAGGGGTTCCCAACTTATATTAATTTTTCCAAAAGCTATATCCGCAACTTCCGATGTCTATATCTCCGATACTAGATCCGAGCGACTTTTTTTGAAATTTTTATATTTTTTTATTTTTCACCGTCTACCACCCCTAAAAAAAGAAATTGATTTGGAGAATGTCAGCTAAAGTAAACTTAAGCCAAAAATTGTACTAATCACGAAAATATCGAACTTTAAATTCACATAAAATTCATATAACTTTAATTTCTGGGTGAGATCGTTTCTAGTGATGGGAACTATCGAATAAAAACTATCGCAAGAAGCTTTTAGGCTTAAGTTTACCGTGACTCCCATTGTCCAATGGGAATTAAACTAAACTTTTCTTATGTGCTTTTTTATTCTAAGCACAAAAGTGTAATCAAAAAAAGTCGCTCGGATCTGGTTTCGGATATATAGCCATCGGAAGTTACGGATATAGCATTTATGAAAATCCTTATAAGTTTGGAACACCTGAATGAATATCAAAAATTGGGGTGTCATAATATAGATAATTTAATGGCCTACAATAATGGTGAGTAAATCTTTGAAATCTAACCCATATTTTTGGAGATATGACGATTTTTCTGAAATTTTAATCAATTTTTTTTTTAAAAACCGTTATTTTTTCCAAAAAATGTGTAATTAACCTATAACTTTTTTAGCATGGTAAGAAAGCTGAACTTATTCCCTTTAAAATGGTGTATAACTTGTTGTAAATTTTTAAATATATATCCCCTTTTTGACCGAAAAATAAAAAAAATTATTCAATAAATTCCTATGGAAACTACGTTTTTATGGTCAAAAACAATGAAAAACAACAAAAACAATAACTATTCCAACAACAACAATTATTAGAAGACGATTCTCATTGAAAACTTAAAAATTTTTATTAAAAATCGCGCGCGCGATTTTTAATAAAAATTTTTCGCCTGCGGCGCTCTTTTTTTCAACATAACCTTACTTTTTATAAAATTATTTATTTATGTAATAATCTTGTCATTTTATATAGAAAATCGTCTTATAATAATTGTTGTTGTGTAATAGTAGTTGTTGTTGTTGTTTTTCATTGTTTTTGACCATAAAAACATAGTTTCCATAGGAATTTATTGAATAATTTTTTTATTTTTCGGTCAAAAAGGGGGTAAATATTTAAAAATTTACAACAAATTATACACCATTTAAAAGGTAATAAATTAAGCTTTCTGATCATGCTAAAAAAGTTACAGGTCAATAACATAATTTTTGGAAAAAATAACGGTTTTTTAAAAAAAATTTGTCAAAATTTCAGAAAAATCGTCATATTTCCAAAATTATAGGTTAAATTTCGAAGATTTGTTCACCATTATTGTAAGCCATTAAATTATCTATGTTATGACACCCATATTTTTGATATCCATTCAGGGGTTCCCAACTTATAAGGATTTTTACAAAAGCTATATCCGCAACTCCGATGGCTATATATCCGAAACCAGATCCGAGCGACATTTTTTTTTTTGCTATTTTTATTTCCATTTTAAGGGGTAAAACAACAACAAAAAAAAAAAAAGATTAGAGCATGGGAGTCACGGTAAACCTGTGCCAGCTTTTAAATAAACTCATTATAAATTATGCAAAATTATTAAAAAATTCTTTGATTTTTAACAGTGATTTGCTGACATTTAGTAAACCAAATTGATGGTAACCAACACTCAATTAAAATTAAATGAGTGAACGAACGAGTGAAAAAAATCATTCGATAGTCAAAATCATTCAGTTACTAACAATCGATTGTTGAAACCCCTTAATAGTTCTCAACTCTAATCGTTTTCGCAGATCGTTCAATATAAAGGAGCATTGGGGCAGCAGCAACAAAATTATTTATGTGTGGAAACCAACGTATTTCTTTTGAATACAACCCTGATATTTTGCTGCCTCATAAAAAATAGGGCAATTTTCTTTTTGACCAGAAATGTCAAACTTTTATAAGTGACATTACAAAATTTATCGCTGAACCGATTGAAAAAATTTTATTTCTCTTGCGATTGGTTGGTAGCATGGTTAGTAACAAAAAGAAGACAGCACAAGGAAATGAGATAAAAAAAAAACGTTTGTCAAATAGCTCTTTTTCGTAACCATCGCTCGTCACCATGATCAGTAACTAATCCAAATCGCTTGTTTGAAAACAAGATTTTATACAAGGCGAATACCAAATGTGTCATGGATAAATAATTATTATATAATAATAACACAAAGCAGGCAGCCAGCAAGCAAATAAACAAAATATCACAGTAACAATTTCCTTTGTGAAACATACAACACAAAGGGTATAGCTTTTCATACATGCAAAATCAGATTAATATCAATTCAAAACTAGAAATAAAAGTTATTCTTGTTGTAATTTTTATTTCATAGTTGTAAGTTTATTTTGTTAATTCAATGGCCTTCTAGATTATTTAATAGTAGTAACTTAATAGTTTAACATGGTAGAACTATCTTATCAAACTCAAAAAATACAACCATGAAATTGCCTATCATATATGTCAAGAATAAACAAAACATAGAAGACAAGAAATCTGGTAACGTTCGCTATCCGCTATGAGTGTTTAGTTTGGAAATGTCGGTGCCTTATCAAAGCTAATTTTGATAGAAATGGAAGACAGAAAATAAAGAAGAAGAACTGTCACTTAGAATTGCTGCTACCATGATACAGAGATATCAAAAGATTTTTTCAAAATATTGAATTCTTTAAATTTCATTCGCCAAATTTTAAGATGGCAATTTTAAAGTCTCACAATTATTTGAATGCGAAATACGTCGGTGTCGTAATATCTTTTTTACGAAAGGGTTCAACAGATGTGACGTTAAGCTGCAAGCGCCATACCGCAGCTGTTATCACAAACTCCTTTTACTAAAAAATTATTTAGTTTTAGTGAAACATTTAGTTATGTCATAAAATTGATGCTCAACATGAACATGTCTTCAGATGTTCGCCTCCCTTGCTAGTCTGTTCATTTATTTAAATCTCAAAAAATACCAACGAAAGAACCCGCTTAGTATGATACCTAGTACGAAACTATTTAATTGTATACATATATACGCTTGCACCTCATTTTAAGTAAATATAATACTCACTGCTTATTCGATTTATTTGTCGTATATTATCTTCGTAAGGCGACATGTAAGCAGCTGCACTGTTATTCCCACAAGGTGTTTTGCAGTAGTGTTAACAACACTTAAATGCATGCTACAAATTTTTATGAGTACTTGCCTGAAACAAAAAAGTTAATACAAATTTAAGCGTTCAATCAAATATAATAACTATCCAACTTTACATTGCAAACTTCAGCTTACAAAATAA
The DNA here is from genome assembly GCA_949775025.1 of Tricholauxania praeusta. Taxonomy (NCBI): domain Eukaryota; kingdom Metazoa; phylum Arthropoda; class Insecta; order Diptera; family Lauxaniidae; genus Tricholauxania; species Tricholauxania praeusta. The sequence continues at coordinate 161,040,090 of OX459029.1, forward strand.
TATATTTGGTAAAAAAATACCTACAATCGTTACATAAACTAAAAAGTTTACAGGGTGTTACAAAATTAAATGCGTCCTGAAAACTCGTAGTTAAAAGTGACGAAAATCAAGCAACGCAACCCTTGACAGAAACTTCGCAACATTTTGCTGCTATTTGTGGTAGTAAATCGGAGCGGAAAGTACTTTAAAATTCGCTTAAAATTAAAAAAAATTAAATTTTTATTAATACCGATTTAAACTTATTATTTGAAATAAAACGTTTTGTATTGATTGAAACAAAATAAATAGAAAACTCACAACTGGCTTCAACAAAGACAACAACATAAAAGGTTGCCAACATTTGTACCATGTTGAATGAACTTTGAATAAAAACGAAAAAATTAAAAGAATAATGAAACAAAAATTAAAATAAAATTGCAATTTTAGTCAAATAGCATAAGAGTTTATTAATTAACACAAAAAAGTAAATAAATTAAAGAACTTTCAACAACCATGAATCCAACGCGTATTAATACAGCAGCAACAGCACCAACAACAACAGGTTCAAAATTAATTAAAAATGATTTTCGTTATTTACCATTAATGGCCACGACCAGCGATGGCGTTGGTCCAATGCCAGCTACAGGCAGTGCTTACAATCTTCCTGCCGGGTCAACTACTGCGATTGCGACATCATCCGGTTCCTTGGTGCACGTGATTCCTGTGCAGTTGGCAGCACCAGCGACATCGTCTGCCATCAGTGCAGCTTCAGTTAATTTAACAACTTTGGGAATGAATGCAAGTCCAATGGCACCACCTTTAAACATTTCAACAACCCCAATAGCAGTAGATGGAAATGCAGGAATGCAAGCACAGGCGCATGCCATACCATTAGACATTGTACAGCTTCCCCTCAGCCACCAGGTAGTTACCATCGCCTCACCTCTTGCTATCCCTACATCTCAATCAATTATTATGGATGTCAGTGAAAGTGCTGATGCCGCTGGACCTGTGAGAAACATTGGTATTTCACCAACATCATCATCATCATCCATCATCAGTCAGGCAACTCCAACAGATATTGGCAACGTGTCATCGACCGTAACATCATCGTCATCAAGTCAAGCTGCAGGTAAGCAATTCACCATGGATCATTTGTAATTTGGCAAGCACTTCAGGTGCTATAGTCATTACGCTTGTCTAAAGCTCATTGTGTAATGCGTGCATTTTGCGTTTTTACGTTTTCTTAATTATTTATTTTTTTTAATTAACTTTTTGTTAAATATAAAAGTGCTATTCATATAAAATTTCTTTTGCCTTTGGAGTTTTTTTGTAATTTTATAAATTGACTTCGTTAGTTACTTCATAGTGCGTTCCTCACATGTATTTTGCTGTCTGTATTAGTCTGTGTGTATACAGCAGCGTAAATCAATTTCTTAACTTCGTGGTTCAAAAAAATTAAATACTTGATGATAAATTTCAATTCAAATTTATACATTTGGTATGTGCTTGATTTTCCAACTAACCCCAATTTGAAATATATTTCATATAGGCTTAAATTCTAAAAAAAGTTGCATTGAAAACAATGGGCAGTTATTGTCAAATAATCAGAAACAATAAATTTAGGCGATTGTGTAATCCCAATTAAAATGCTGATTTGGCGAAAACATTAGGCCACAATCAAATAATTTTGATGATTTGACAAAAGGGCAGAGTCTGAACTTTCCGGTAAATGACTTTTTGAGGTTGAAAAGTCTCGTGAATTTAGTCTTTGAAATAATAACAAAACTGCGAAAGTTGTAATTTTTTTATTTATCAGGAATATTAGACTCCACCAATGACTCCAAACTTACAAGACCTTCGAATATCATGAATTGGCTTTCTTGAAAAATTAACCCCCGTTCTCACCCGCCATCCGCATGATTTGATTGAAATTTTGAGTGGGATCTAATATAAGGGACAACAAATGTATGTGATTTGACGGCGAAGAGCAGAGTCTAATGGTTCCGCAAAATTAATTTTGAAATTAATATTTCAAACTCTTATAAATTAATCATTTTTGAATTTGGTACATTTAACAGATTTCCATTTATAAGTTCACTTAATAAAATCTCTCAGAAAACAACAGATTGTTATACCTTAAATATCTAACACTCGACATTTGAAAAATGTTTCATTGTTTAAATGGCTAGAATTTAGCACCAACTTCCAAATGATCTTTAAATATTTTCCTGAATTGTTTTTCTTATATTATGTGGGTTTTTAAAGTGTAGTTTCGAATTTAAATAAAACAGCAAAAAATACCCACTCAAACCAGTTTTATATACGCTCGGACGGCACAAACAAAAACCAAACAGAGGCAAAAATTATTAAACCTCCGATTTAACTATTTAGTTAGTTTTCATTCTAAATTTGCATTGACCTTTCGGCAAACTAATAATAAAAATGCGATTAAAAAGTGCTGCAGTCATATAATTAGTTCTACTAACTGGCTGAAAAAAATTTTAAAGTTGCATGTACTTCTGCTATTGGTATAAAAGCTCCAGTGCAGCAAGAGATCCAGCTCCATAGTCATCCCCAATTGACCCGATATACATACATAGTTCTAAATAATTTGAAGCGAGAAATATACCGCATCAATTGTAACTAAATGAATCAATATATTGAGCTACTTTGAACTCAAGTGGAAATCCATCTAACTTTTTTTTTACAATTAATAAATCCCTAAAAGTTTCTGGGATCAATTAAAATATTCAGCTTCATGTAATCGATTGAAGCCGATTTATTTTAAAATTCAAGAAACAGTAGGTTATATGTTTCTATAAACCATACAGATAGGCATATATGTTTCATGAAATTTTTTTTAAATTATTGTGTGTATCAAGGGTACGAAGAATTATTAACATACTTGACTTGAGCGGAATCGAAATTGACATAGCAGTGGACATGAAAATCTCACCATGAAATGTTCATTGCAGCTGCCTATGTTTAAATAAAAGATCTTTTGTTAAATAAAAAAATATTTTATAAAATATAGTTTTATTGAAATTGCAAAGTCATAAATTAATCGGCCCTGGTTTTTTTTTTCTAAAATTTCTTTCTTAAGAAGTCAGTTTACTTAAAATTATATTCATAAACCCTAATAGCTGAACAATTATCACTGATATTTTCTCTGTCAGTTTGGTGGACGACGGAGATAAAAATTAAAAAGCTAATCAAAATCTTCACATAGTGAAATTTTTTTGCTTCATTGAGCTTATTAGCGTTCTTCATGCTATTTCACCTCATCCTTATATTTATTCTCTCTTACCGAATTCGGCAGAAAAATCAATGTTAATCACACATTACAAAAATTTACTAAATTACAAGCTTCATTGTCTTTACTAAGTGATACAATCATAAAATACCCATTAAAATTCTTTCTTGCCGAAAATAGCAAACTACTACAGCAGTACTTTTGTTCTACTTCAAACTTTGAAATTTTTATTTCAGCTACAGCGCCTGCTACTTTGGAAATAGTAAAAAAAATTGTTACTGGCGCTAATACAATACATGGCACTGATACAACAACAACAACATCACTTATTAAACCTCAATTACAGCAGCAATTGCATGCACCAACTTTAAAAATTCAACAACATTTGAGTACAGAAGCACAACCTTCTGATTCAACACCTCAACAGGAAAAATCAGTGCCACCGCCACTAAAACTCCAGTTCACAGCTTCCATAACTCAACACCAAAAAGTAACACCGCCACCACAACTATCACTTGCAACAACTCAACAGTTGGAACCCACTGCAGATCAAGCTGCAAACCAAATGGGTTTTACACCATTCACCAATAATATAAAGCAACTGATTTCAAGCGATTCTTCACAGTTAAAAACAAATGTGGTTAGTACTACTACAACGGCTACTGAGCATACAGCTGCAAACGCAATTCCTTCTGATGGCAATGATAAAACAAGTATAGTTACCACTAATGTCGCATTGGAACCGAAATCTAGCCTTTTAATGAAAAATAACAAAAAAGACTCTAGTGATACTATTGCAGCACCTGTCACAGAAACTTCTAGCAATGTTACAATCGCTTTACCGAATCCATTATCAGTTGTAAAGAAACCATCTGAGCGTGCAAACGTTACCTTAGAGAAAAACATCGCTCCAAAATTACAGGAAGCTAAAACCTTAAAGACTGAAGAAAAAAAATTACCGGCAACCGAGCAAAAGCAGGAATCTTTACTTAAAAATATGCAACACATTGTTAAGGAGTATACAAGTCCACGTGCAAAACGTTCTAAATCACTTAATAGCGCGACTGTCTGTGATTTGGCAACACCGACAACAACTGAACGACGCTTCTCGTCCCCTGATACACAGCACAAAACAGAAGTAAGACCACATGGCTGCAGCACGAGCTGGAATCCACAAAAAAAGGACGATACAACTTTTGTACTAATCGACGACGACGACGACGACGATGATGATGGAGACATTAACCAGGAATTAGCCGGTTTCGATGAAGAATATTTGGATGATACAAGCTCATCTGGAAAATCATCCGATGCAAGTGAATTTAAAATAGAAACTGTTAAGAAGGAATCATATAAAAAAGAGGCCAAACTTGTGTCAACAGCGTTAAAAATTAATGAAAATTCAAAAATTGAGAGCAAGGCGGAAATTCCAGAAAGTAAGAAGCATAGAGTGGCAATCATAGATTTTGAAAAAAATACTGTGATGTTGCAGGAAGCCAAACCAAAAATATCTGTTGATAGATCAGATATTTCTATTTTGAATAAACCACTTGTAAAATGTAAGCAGGGTGTTGTGGAGAAAAAAAAAATATCCATTGGCAAAGAAACAACTAATGAGCACCAAGAGCTGCAGCATAGTGAACCACTAGATAAATCATTATTTTGTGATGAGCAATTACTTGTTACGTCTTCTTCTACATCAGCATCATCGAATTCTTCAACATTATTAAAAAATATTGAAATGAACATTTCAACAGCTACAAAATCGCCCATAGCAAAATCATCAGCTACATCTTCCTCGTCGTCATCATCATCGACTACGTCATCATCATCGGCAACCTCGTCGTCATCATTGTCTTCACTACCGGCTACCGCTCCTCCTGCAAGTTCTGCTTGTGCTAGTTTTGATACGAAAAGTATTGATATCAATTCCTACTCAACCGTACTTGGTATGCTTTCAACATTTAATATGATCTCGTGGAAGGAGCGTATTGGCACTGCACGTGGTACCAACTTACGTTTTCAGTTAAATGAGTTTAATTTGCTGCAAGTTTATGAACGTTGCCAACCTCGTTATCGAATTCATACTGCTTATGAAAAGCCCATATATGAACGTGAATCATATAGCAAAGGAAATGCGGAGCCATTATTGTATTTGTGCCGTCGTTGCAATTGCCATGGTCCAGCTTGCGATTTTTTAGCTCCAGGTATGTGAACTTTTGAACAACAATTTTCAATTAATAACTAATTAATTCGTTGATTTCTTTCACTTTCAGAATTCTGTTCGCTGGAATGCCTAAAACGTGATACTCGCAAACGACAACGTGATTTTGTTGGTACAATACGTAAACGTCCGCGTAAAGACACAATAGCTACTACTGCCCCTACTGCTGTATCATCAGCTACACAATCTGCAGCTCCGCCGTCTTATTCAAATAATTCTTCGTCGCTGCTAGTTCGACGTTCGATCTTCCGTTGGTCAACATATCTAACTGGCAAATTTGGGGAAGATGCCGCACCAGTTAATCTCTTTTTGAATCCACTTCCCACAGGATCAAATAATTTTCATATTGGAATGAAACTTGAAGCGATTGATCCTGAAAATTGTTCGCTTTTCTGTGTGTGTACAGTTCTTGTAATACGGGGATATCGCTTAAATTTAGGATTTGATGGCTTCGATCGAATGTATAACTTTTGGGTAAATGCTGATTCAATGGACATCTTTCCACCGGGTTGGTGTGCCAAAACAAATCGTATTTTACAACCACCCAAAGGACTTGATGCTGCAATCTTTAATTGGCCATCCTATTTTGTAAAGGAACAGGCTATACCGGCACCACGTCAATTATTTACACATTTGAATTCCTCATCGTTGCCAACACGTAATCCTTTTAAGGTAGGTGAGAATGCGATCAAGGTACAAGATACATGTATTAGGGCGAACCATAAATAGGTCAGTCAGTAATTTTAATACTGACGTCCGTAAACTACTACTTATGTTTCCATAAGTCACTGCAGCAAAACTATTATAACAGCTTCACAATTATATATTAATAGATTTGAGAGTTGATACTTATTTTTTTTTTTTGCAGGTTGGCATGCATTTGGAAGCTGAAGACTTAAATGATACCGGTAAGTTGTGCGTAGCCACTGTAGCTGACGTTCTCGATGAACGTATACGCATACACTTTGATGGTTGGGACGATTGCTACGACTATTGGGTTGACACAAATTCACCCTATATACATCCCTGTGGATGGCATGAGGGTAGACATCAACTGGTTGTACCACCTGACTTTGATAGCAGTGCATTTTCTTGGCCGGATTACATTAAAGAACATAGTTCAAAATTGATAGCACCACCTGAAATTTTTGCTGCACGTGATCCTATTGATTTTAAACCAAAAATGAAATTGGAAGTTGTTGATCCACGAAATCCCATGCTAATACGTCCTGCCACAGTAGTAGCGCGTAAAGGGCATCGCATTAAAATACATTTAGACCAATGGCCTACTGATTATTGCTTTTGGCTCGAGGATGATAGTCCTGATTTACATCCAATTGGTTGGTGTGATACTACTAGGCATGATTTGGAACCACCACCTGGTTATCAACCACGTCCTGTAATAATGCCTTGCAGTATTACAGGGTGTCGTGGAATTGGTAATGCAAAGCTTTGTAACTTAAATATGCACTCCACACGGGATGCTTGTCCGTATGCACCAGAAAATTGGAATATGAAGATTGAAAAACCACCACGTGTAGACGGCAATGAAATCGAACGTACAATAACAGCCAAGGCAACTTTAGAGCAGATAATGTTAAGCAAACGGGAATCGCACGCACGTTACGAAGCACAGAAAGCAGCGAAACAAAAACAAATGCTATTACCGGTGCCAATGACTAGTAGCAACAAACCGACGGTTGCTGATGATATAATTGAGCGTTTAAGATTGCTGGATAATATTAAGACGCGACGTTCACTGCAAGAAAAATCGCAACAAAGCAAAACGTCATCGCAGGCAGTAACTTTAGCCATTGAAGGTACAACACTTGAAAAACTGCTCGAACTAAAGCAAGAGCTTAAGGCCTCAATGGAGGTGGACGGGGAGAAACAGAGGATCGAAGCTAGTGAATTAGCAAAGATAAGTAAAGCAACGGCGTTGAATGCGCCTGTGGATGCAAACGCAATTAAAATTGCTAAAGAATATCTATGTGATTACGGACCACGGCTACAGCAAAATTATAATATTTGGCAACAAAATTTAAATTTTAATTGTAATGACATTAAAAAGAATCCATTGCAATGGACAACAGCTGAATGCTGTTTGTTTGTGGAAAAACTTTTGAATTTGAAAACAGCACGAGCTTTTGCAAATGAAGACATTGATGGTGCTGCATTACTTGCGCTCCAACAATCTGATCTAACTGATATACTAGACCTAAAATTAGGTCCTGCTGTAAAACTATATGCTCATATACTACAGCTGCGTACATTTCATGTAAAAATGGAAAAATCAACATTGAAAAACTTAAGTTAAAGTTTGCAATAATAAATAAGAAAGTTGTAAATAATGCAACGTTTACACTCACCGTTTATTTAGGTTTTTCATTTAACTGCTTTTAGTTCGTAATTTACGCTGTTAATGAATTTACACAGATTTCTGTTTCTTGACGCATTTACCATTAATTTTAGTTGCTAAGTTTACTTCTTTAACGAGTCGTCCTACTTTTAGACATAAATATTGCATTCGTACAGAGTGCGAATGTAACATACATTTTAATATAAATAAAAGCTTGAGTTATTTCTATTAAAAATTTCGTTTCGTTTTTATGCGTGCAAATGTCAAGGACTAAGCAGAGGTTGCCGCCTTTCGATTCAAATTGTTACTAGCAAGACAAATGCGGTTTTGCATTTATTTTCCTTAACTCGTAATTTTTATTAGAAGAATGTTTTAATATTTTCTTTTCTATGCCATATCTTCTCAAAACTAGGCACAATTATGTTAAACGGTTTGCTTAAAATACAAAAGAATGCAAATCGTCTAGCGGTTTCTAGCATTAACTGCATTAGCGCAGTTTTTTTTTTTTTTTTTGTAATGCAGCATTCTATTAAAATGGGGGAAAAAAAATTAGTAAATGAAATACAAAATCTTTAAACTTTAAAAATGTATGAGGCTTCAGCAATGCCTATTATCATATATTTTCTGAAAATAAATTCAAAGAAATGTGGGCAAAATCCGTCCATAAATTACGTGAGGTGTTTTTTTGAAAATTCGGACCCCCTGCCCTTGGTGAGATTTGATGAGTTCTGGTGGAACTCCCCTCTCCCTTCCGTGAGACTTTCCTTATAATTTTTAGATTTAATATGTTATAATAATGTATACTCTCTGCATTAAAAAGTCGAAGTGAGAATTTCGTTGACCCCCACTACCCCTTGGTGAGATTTTGCCGGACCCCTCGCCCCTCTATTTTGACTCACGTAATTTATGGACGGCTCCTTTGGTAAAAATACCTGTTAGAAATTTATACGATTTCGAAAGACAGCAACAAATAAATTTCGATAAATTTCCTCACAGGAGAATCAGGTGGTGAGTAACAAAGGCTAGAATAGAAAAGTCAGTTTGGTTTAAGCGGTTCGATCTCATAGAAAGCAAATAAAGAAAGAGTTCTACTGTTGCAACATGGCCACGTTGCCCTGTACGATTCCATTTTTATAAATTTTTTGTACAACATGCTACAATTAGAAGAAACATGAGGACATGAAACTGCAATAGAAAAAAATGCAAATGTCTTCTAACCAGACATCTAAATGTTTGTTATTTTATATTTTTTATTAGTTACAATGTATTTTATTTATCAAACTTTATTAATATTGCTACTTGTTTCCAAATATGTTAATTATTTACGAAAGTCAAATTTGTTCTTGATATTTTAATTTAAATAGGTCAATTTAAGGAGCACCTTTGATGTCATAGTAATTTTGTGATTTTTGTTGTTTGATAAATATAAATAGATATTTATAATATATATTTTGATATATTTATACATTATATGATATAAAAAGACATAAATTACTCGTCTTATATATTCTTGGAGAACATCAATTTATTTTTTGTTTAATGAAGCTTCTTTCTTTAAGCCAAAAGCACAGTAATCAAATTGGATTCATGCCAACTCATCTTTTTAGGAAATATTTTTTTTTTTTTAAATTACAAATGTTTACAATAATATAACATCATCGTATTTGTTTGCAAATAAATATGATACCCCAGGGCCAGATGCATATTCTTGAGCATTCATTTGACCATAATTTAAATTACAAGCAGCATTTACCAACTTTATAAATCGTTCTGCTTCACGATCTTCACACAATTTGTTATTTCTGCCATACCTTTCCAATGCGGTTAGCAATTGAATGAGTTTAGCGCTGCTATGTTCTGTGAGCAAAATCATTAAAGGACTTAGGAAGTTTATATTGAGCTTATAAAATGTGTCATCCTTTAATATCTCTTCAGCGTCTGCACAAATTTTCTAAAAAAGCAAAGATCAAAAATTTAATTATATTTTCTATTTAAAAAGTTGAAAAAAGTTCGCTGCTAGTACTGTAAATCGTTTTTAAAAGGTTCTTCATCGATTCGTATTTATGTTTTGAGCCTGCAAATATATCTTATGTTTTAAATGAAAATAAAAATGTATTGCCTGTGGTAATGTGGTTAAATTGCAATGAGCGCCACTGGTTTGAGCCAATTCGCTGATCGAGCGCTTTTGCCACATATTTCATAGCCTGAGCTACTATTGTTCCAAGGCATTGATGTGTATGTGATGTGCTATGAAATTTGAACGAGAGGTAACAAGCAGAGACATTTTTAAATTTCACATCATATAAAAACACATTGCAACGCATATACATACATACATTGTTATGTGGATTGCCAAAAAGTAATTTATATTTTTTGTGCCGTCAAGCATAATTTTTAAGGAAATTTCGAACAATCACTATTATTTACTGTGCAGAATTTAAGTTTTGCTGAATATTTTTTTTTGAGCAGTAGTTTAGCAGAAAAATGAATAACACGTTGAATTAATCAAACAAGTCCAAATTGATTGGAGCGAATTCTATAAATGTTCACATCATTACGAATTTGATTCTTTCATCTACCATTACCGATTTCTTAAATGGTTTCCTTCATGGACTCAGTGACCGGAGCTACAACATACATATGCATATTATAAATTTACGAGGCCATGCAATTTAAAAATAAATTATTAGGAAAGACCAGACGTCCTTGACCATAAATGTATGTAACATTTTTTGAGTGCAATCCAGAGCGGATCTTATGTTTCGGCAAAATGGATTTTTATATTGAAATTGCAGTCACGTAAATTTTGGTACGATGAAATTATGAACTCACCTCTTGGGAGAACAAGAACAATTCCTTATTGTCATATAATAAGGAGAGTTCAAACATTGGAAGTACATCTGTTAACACCCAGGGTTTCTCCTTTATAATGTTCACGCATAATTTGCTAAAATCCTTAAGCATATATTTTTCTGCGATATATAGCAGTTCAGCAATATTTCGCAAGGTCACTTTACATGGATCTAGGTCATATGTGTAAATGTAGTTGATAAACATTTCGAAAATATCTGGGTCTATGTCTGAAACGCGAATAGGACTCGGCTGTTCGTCAAATCCACCGTAAAACATACGTTCAAAAACCTCCGATGTCACAGCCAAGATCATTTTGTGGCAACGAAAGAGTTTTGGACCCGTGATTGTGCAATTATCCATATTTAAATCGATAGTGTTTGAATTTTCGGTAGCGTTCTTGACTTCATTTGGATTCGGTGTCACTTCTGGAACATCTTTATTAGAATGTGCATTGTTGATGTTCGCATCTTCGAGGATGCCATTTGAATCTTCATTCTCTAAATGGTTGTGTACGTCTTCATTGTCTGAATGATTGTTCACATCTTCATTATCGTCGCCCACCAGGAATGCACAATCTGACAAATGCCCTGTTTGTAGCAAGTGCAGCCGTCTTTCTTTACTGTCTTCAAAACTACGCCAAAACGGAATCAAAGACAATGTTTTTTTTTTGTTAAATCCATTTATTTCAACGGCTTACCTTCTTCGAAATGGATTAATTGGCACCTCCATAATTACTCTTTGTTCAAGGATATTAAGTCTAAAAAACACAGTTTGGTGAATTTCCCACAAAATTAAGGTTTTCTTAAACCGAAACAATGACCAACAATATGGACTAACCTTTGCCACTGAAATTATTTCAAGAAAAGTAAAAAACAATAGTCCGGCAAAATCCCATCCTATCAGCAGTGATCAACACCATCAATGCGGAAATAAAGATGCCAAAATAGAAGCGATTTATTTAAATATCGAAATCGATCAACTAAGTCGGCGAAGGATGACATCTGACAGCTCAACAAGCAGCAATCCATATCAGTGAATGCTAAGTTGCAGTTTATAAGATAAATTTTATCAGCATTTATGTTATATATATACATATGTAATTTATTTATGTATGCTTAAGCTATATATTTTGATAAGTAAACCACAAAACTTAAAAAAAGATCGGTATATGACAGTTTGTGTTTTGGAAAAACGTCATCTAATTTATGTTGTATGTAGCCCAATTTCCATGTGATCTTATCTAATCTTATCCCACATCAGGGATATCAAATCAAATTTTTGTAAGAAAGAAAAAGTATGCGAACAGAAACTAATGCGCTTGGAGAATGCGAGAGTGAATAGCATACATTTGCTATCTTTATAGCATGTGATGTCCTCCCTGATATTTGATAAGATAAGATAAGATCACATGGAAATTGGGCTTTTACATAGTGTCAACATGTAACGCTAACTTACAAGTTCGCTGTTATTTAGGAGCGCACATACGTCGGCGTTCAAATGTCATTCATAAGCGTGGCTGGGCAAAACGTACCGCGCGGCAGAATGAGAATAACTTTTCATATACGTATATAAAGCAGAGAGCGTAAAATTTAATACAGTTTGCTTTAAAAAGCAAACAAAGCACAACTACACATGCATTGAAGAACATTGAAGCGAAATATGCGTGTAGTGGTGCCCAGCTCTGTTCATAAGCAATAAAAAAAAAACTCCGAGTGATACGCCAACGGTTGTGAGTTGGATGTGTGCAAATAGCATGATAGAAAAAAAAATTGATTTGGCAAAAGTGACACTGGTGTTTTATTCGGTGTAGCGATTGTCAAAAATTTTTATTTGGAGAATGTGTGGAAAATCGGTGTAAATATTTGTGAATCAAAGAAAAAATTTTACTCTACCTTCAAAATAAGCTTACTAATCAAAATAAAGTTAAACTAAGAAATTACTTGGTTAATAAAAAAATACTCCGAGTGATACGCCGACGGTTGTGAGTTGGGTGTGTGCATGATCCACTTTTTGCATCTATGAACTCTCATGTCACTTTGATATGTCACTTCTTTCCAAAATTACTTGCAAAACGAAAAAATTTTACAAATTTTAATTTTCTTAGAAAAATTGTGTTAAAAATTAGTGGGACTAACAGCGGACCACCATCACATCATTTGGTATAAAAATTTTGGTTACTACCTTACCTATAAAATTGTAAAAAAGTAAAATTAAAAAATCTAAAAAGGTAAACAAAAAATCCGAAAAGTAAACAAAAAAAGTTCCAGACACGCACACCAGCAAAAACTACCGTTGACTGAAATTAACGTTTCTCAGCTTTTGGTTACGTAGTTTCAATAGGAATTTTGTGGGACAAAATTGCAGAAAAATCCTACAAAAATTTCAGTCCAATTGGGAATGAATGTTGAATTGGAATGTTGCTTTTAATTTGGAAAATGTTGCGTGGAATTTAGCATGATTTAACTATACATGGTTGGAGCGATGCCAGATAGTGCCTCTTTCTCTATTAATTTTCTCTTCGCGAATTGTCAAAATCGAGCACAACAAAAAGTGGTTGGTTAAAAAGAAAAACATAAACATTTGTTTCGCAAATATAAATTGATTTTTTATTTCGCATGTGAATTTTTTCTTTTAAGTCTTAGTTTAAAGCCCAATTTCCATGTGATCTTATCTTATCTTATTTTATCAAATATCAGGGAGGACATCACATGCTATTAAGATAGCAAATGTATGCTATTCACTCTCGCATTCTCCAAGCGCATTAGGTTCTGTTCGCATGCTTTTTCTTTCTTACAAAAATTTGATTTGATATCCCTGATATGGGATAAGATAAGATCACATGGAAATTGGGTGAATTACTATTCTGAATTTTTTTGAGTTATGTCGCGCGGTTGCCTCGAACGAAAATATTTCATTTTTTTGTGTTCCCACGAATGAGGGAAGGCGTCGACAGTGGATCGAGTACACCTGCGGTGATACTGCGACTATATGGTTTATAGCACGTGCAAGTAATCTTGAAGCTACCAAGTATTAAAGGCAGGATTAATTATGTACATCCTGAAGGTTACACAATCCGGTTTCAGCTTGATTGGTGGTAATCTCCACAGTATAGCCACTAACTTTAACTTTGTTCACATAAGTTTGATATTTTATCTTCTTTTTTCCTTTGTTTTGATTATGCTGTTGACAATTTGCGAAGAGGTGTACCAGGGTTGTATTTTCAAATTTTGACAACGTGCTCCAACCTTGGAATTTAGGTGTAAAATTTGTGAATGCAAAGAAAAAATTTTAACTCTACCTTCAAAAAGGTTTCAAAATAAGCTTACTAATCAAAATAAAGTTAAACTAAGAAATTACTTGGTTAAGTTAATATAAATTTACACAGGCAACATTTTGCTTGCAACTTACAAAGTAAAAATAAAGGGACCACTCCCAACAATCTAATCTGAAATTTTGTAAAAATGACTAATCAAACGATTATCTTATCTTTAGCTTATTTAGTTAGAAAAAGCATTTAAATCCTTAAAATGTGGAAAGCATCAGCAGGACTGGATATCCAAAATGCAGTTGCGGAAGAGGATGATGACTGGGAAACTGATCCAGATTTCGTAAACGACGTTACTGAGGAGGAACAACGTTGGGGCTCCAAAACTATTGAGGGTAGTGGACGTACAGCGGGAGCAATTGAGTGAGTCATTTTAGTAAATTTTTTTCTACGTTTTGTTTTTTAATTATTATAATTAAAGTATGCAAAAATTACGAACTGAAACTGAACAAGCAGATCAGAATAAAAAGAATAAGGAAATTAAGGAACAAAATCCTGGCTATGGATATGGTGGAAAGTTTGGAGTGCAAACAGATCGCATGGACAAATCAGCAGTGGGGCATGATTATCATGGAAAAGTGGAAAAACATGCATCCCAAAAAGACTATAGCGATGGATTCGGCGGCAAATATGGCATACAAAAAGATCGCGTAGACAAATCTGCAGCTGGCTGGGATTACAATGAAAAATCCGAGAAACATGCGTCGCAGAAAGATTATGCGACCGGTTTTGGTGGAAAATACGGAGTTCAAACAGATCGTGTTGATAAATCAGCATTAGGTTGGGATCATGTTGAAAAAGTTGAAAAACATGAATCACAAAAAGGTAATCCATTATAAGATGTGTTTAGATAAGATGGACAGATATGAAGTCAGTAGCTATAATTATATACTTTTAACTCTCCCATAGATTACTCAAAAGGATTTGGCGGAAAATTTGGTATTCAAGAAGATCGTAAGGACAAATCAGCTGTCGGGTGGGACCATATTGAGGCTCCACAAAAGCACGAAAGTCAACTTGATCACAAGGTTGGATTCGGTGGCAAATTCGGTATACAAAAAGATCGCATGGATAAGTCTGCTGCTGGTTACGATGATAATGAGAAGCAACAAGTGGGATCTACATATACAAAAGTTAAGCCAAACATTGAAGGTGCTAAGCCATCAAATTTGCGCGCTAAATTTGAAAATCTTGCGAAAAACTCTGAAGAGACAACACGTAAAGGTGCTGATGAACAGAAGCGGATACGTGAAGAAAAAGATCGTCGTGATCGTGATGAAGCTGCCAAGAAGACTATTGTCGAAAATACGCCACTTCCAGCAGCTGAGGAAGCACGTACAGCACCACCTAAAGGCAGTCGTATTAAAATTGCAACTGGAAGAGAGGGAGGTATAGGAAGTGCTATAAGTAACTTCAATAAGATGCAATCGCCAACTACAGAAACACCGCCAACACGCAAAAATCCAATTGTTATTCCTAAGCAAGAAGCTCAGAAGTACGATGAATTGCCAACGCAAGCAAAAATACGCCAACCTGATGTCATTCCAACAATTGAAATTCAATCAGTGCAAACACCACCTGAAGTTTTGTCACCAACAATAACAACACCAGTAACAGAACAGGCTACGGAGCCGATATATCAAAACCGTGAGGATGTAGCTCATGAAGTTGCCAATGAAATTGAAGTTGCTAAGCCTCAGCAGACAGAGACGGTGGAACAACAACCAGCACATCGTAACGAAGATTCCGCAATTACTGTTGATGTTATCGCTGGCGCCGATGAATCAATCTATGCGAATACTGAAAATTTGTCAGAGTACATTGAAGATACTGGTATTCGGGCAATAGCACTCTACGATTATCAGGCTGCAGATGATGATGAGATATCATTTGATCCAGACGATATTATCTCTCATATCGAAATGGTAAATTGTTTTTTATAAATCGAAATTTGTAGTCATGTCCAGACAGTGGAATTTAAGTCGATTTGATTTGAATTTAATATCTTATAAAGATTTTGTGGCTTTTAAAGTAAAGGAAATAATTTTACTAGGTATGTGGTCAAACGCCATTAATAGCTTTATGGGAATAACTGGATACAGTCAAGCCCAACAAAACAAAAAAAAAGAAATTTTAAATCTGGGTTATTGATAGTACATAACACAATTCAGCTCCAATTTTATTTCCCTGTGGGAAATCATGTCATATGAGTAACGTATTTTTTTTTCCTTTTCCTTTGTTATCAAAGATTGTTTAATACATAAAGCATTGTATCAACTTGTAAAATTTTACATAAAATGTTGATCGCTGCGAAAAATGGCTGAAGTTCAATAATCATTTAATTATTAATATTATTAAGAAAGCCAATAAAACAAACCAAAAAATTTCTAAATTACGGAGAACACGCCGAACCCTCAAAATCTGCGATGCACCAGGATCGCATAATTTTGAACACGCAATGTCTCACAGCCAATGGATGTGCATTACAACATAAACAAATAATTTAAAAAACTGTGATAACAAAGGACAACTACGGTTTAATCCACTCACGTGGCGTCTTGCTTTAATGATGTAAACAAAACAAAGAACAGCTAATTGAAAAAAACTCAACGTGATCTTAGAATTCACTTAAAATATTAACCACATTTACTTCAAATTAAAAATTAGCTTTTCGATAGTTTTTCGTTAATATGGCGGGTGCAATTTGAGTGCTGACGAGATATCAACCAAAAATATACTGATGAGATTTTAAGAATCGAAACGTATGTCTATATTCTAGAGTTGTGGTTGTTATTTTCTTTTGTTATCAAAGTTCGCTTAATACATAAAGCATTGTATCAACTTGTAAAATTTTACATAAAATGTTGATCGTTCAATAATCATTTAATTATTAGTAACGTCTTTATATATGAGGAAAAGTCCGCAAAACAGTTGAAGATTTATTAAGGGTGCTATTCTCCATTCTTTTTCTTTTAAGGCTTAGAGAAAAAGTATTTTTAGAGTGGCACATCGCTCGGGTCTAGTTTTGGAGCTATAACTATTTAAAAAACGCGAATAAGGCTTTTGACTGCCGAAAATTTTTTTATTAGAAATTTTAATTTTAAACAACATTTAATTCAACAGTTTGGGAAAGTGTTACTTCTGAAAAATTAACAGCGCCATATGTCAAAAGCTTTATAAAATTTAATATATCAGGTTTTTTTATCACGTTTAAAAACAAACGAGTGGCAAAAAATTTAATAATTTTGAAAATTCCTGATGGCACAAAAATTACGAAAATTGAATTGAAATGAAATTTAATGTCTACTTAATACAGTTATAGCATATAGCTTATATCGTTTTTATCAAAATGGAAATAAGTCAGATTAATAGTTTGTTTTAGAGATAGTTGAAAGTTGAAAAAGTATACTTAGTTTTCATTAACTTTCTTAATATGGGACCATACAAACTATTGACCAGAATGACAGTCTACATCATATTAAAATTGATATATAGCAAGTTGGACCTTTTCATTCTCTAAAAATTCAAAATCTAAGGTAATAAGATTAAATAGTAAATTGAAAATTGTTGTGACACTTGCTTGATTGATTTTTTTCTAAATTTCTGAATAATTTGTTGTTTTTTTTTTGCAGATCGACGAAGGCTGGTGGCGTGGAATGTGTAAAAGTCGATATGGACTTTTTCCAGCCAACTATGTGCAATTAATAAACCAACTACAGGCATAGGACAAGTTATAAAAAATTTTTAATTAATAGACTACTTGACTAAATTGTTGCATTTTTATACAAATTTTTTTTTATTTTATAATCTCAAAAGAAAAAACTCGAGATTAAACATTCATAAACTTCCAGACAATAGTGTCAAATTTGTCTAACATGTATTAATTTTATTTTCGAACAACGAAAACGCGTTTTTATAAATGGTTTTTAAAGGAAGTAAGTCATTTAACGTAGTCAAGTTACAATTTTGTTTTTAATTTAAAATTCATTTGACTTTTTACATTCATTTTTTATGGATATTTTTTTAAAAAATATGTTTTTTTTATATTTTACACTTAATGTATATTGTAATGCGTTGTTTTTACAAGCACAATAAAAAATTATGTTTTGCTCAAATGGCAGTTTAAAACAAAAGCTGTAATTTCAGACCTAACTATGGAAATCACGAGAAACCAAGGAAGATAATCAAATGAAATTCGACACACAGGTTACACCTTCAAAAAAGGTTCTTGGAATTGAAAATTAGAAGAATCAGACACGCAAAACAAATAAAACATTTAAAACGCTATTTTGAGGGACTGACATATTTAAGGTAGTGCAATCAAATATCTCAAAAATACTAGGAAAAAGCTCTGGACATAAAGTTGGCGAATTTCGACTGGAAACGCTATGCTAACAGAATAATTTAAGGTAATGGAACCAAATTTCACACAAATATAAGAAAGGTTTGGTCTACTATCAGACAAAATTTGGCGAACTTCACATTATTTAAGGTAAAATAATCAAATTTCACAGAAACAGTAGCTCTGGGCAAGAACTATGCATTACCAGGTAGGTAATGAAACCAAATAGTTTGGTCTAGCGTCAGACAAAAAATTGGTGAATTTTGAAAAGATGCAAGCATAATTTTTAAAACAATGCATAGAGAGTTATTTAAGTAAATGTTGCCAAATTCAATGTGGGTACGTTTAGTCAAACCAGTCAGCACATAACGAGGTGGAAGAGATACTCTTTTAGTCAAAATTCTTACTGCCAGAAATTAGTTTAAGTTTGAATATATTTTTTTTTTTTTGAATTTAATTTGAAACTTTTTTCGTCATAATATTAATGCTTACAATTCGCCAAGGAATATACCAAATTTTTTGTAAAATTTTTTGAGATTTTTTTTTTTTTAAATCGTCAATTAGAAGTCAGAGCTTTGGTCTCAAAGTACTGATTCGCCTAACGCGTTATGTACCATTTACATACATAGTTATGTGAATATAGACAAAAGCAGTTAAAATTTTAAAGCAGTTTTACCAATATTTACTGATTAAGTCAATGCACTCATCCAAAAAATAAAAGAAAATGCTCAAATCGCAAAAATAATTTTCTGCACGTTTTTCGACATATCACCTTAATGAGATGTCTTATCAGTAAACGTAATTGTCAACTATGTAGACACGACTACTAACATATTTTACACACCAAGTTCAAAAGAAGTCCATGTCAATTCAAATATTGTACTGATAACAAATTGTGATGAATAAATTCCCAGCTAAATATTGTTAAAGACTCTTCAAAATAGCATTGAAATATAAAGAAACAAGGGACAGCACTTCCTCACATCTTAACTGCAATTACAGGTAAAGCACTCGTATGTTTCAAAATTAAAATGAAAAGGGTGATTATGATAAGAATTACGTGGAGCGATAACATTTTTAGTTGAAGTTTGAAAATATATTAAAACATTTTTTGTTACCATGGACATCTTAAGTCTCACATTAACTTGAGGTTTATGTTTATTTCTGTACATAAGAACAATCCATTTATACTTTAATTAAACCGTCGTTCCAAATACAAATTAACAAATTATGATTCCTTGAATGGAATCGACAAATGAATCCATTACTTTTAATTCCTTTGAATTGAAATTATTGAAGAATTTGATTTTCAAGAGAATGTCGCTGAATGTGCTCGATAAATTTGTAGTTCTAAGATTTCTCAGTTAAATCTTCTCCATATACCGTCCTCACTTTCCAGACCAAATATACGACACAACATTTCTGTTTCAAAAGACAAATAGCAAGTAAAATAAGGTTTTTTTTTACAGAGTTACTTGGTTTTTTGAATGAGGAGCTTCAAGCCCAGAAGTTTCGATTGTCCGAAACTGCAACGATTGCCCAAGGTCAGCCTACTTCGGTTCTCCAACTAAACTTCGTTTGTGAAGTTCGAAAAAAAAATGTCCGGATTAAATGTGACCAAATCCTTAAAATTTTGTCTATAGCATTATGCCTGTTCACGTACATTAATGCATTATTCAAAATTTACAGGATTTGGTCAGATTGTATTAGACAAAATCCTGTAAATTGGACTAATCCATTACTATAGGGGAACGCAGCTAATATAGAATACAACCGTTGCTAATTTTTATGTTTACAAGCATTGAACAAAATAAATAAAGTTCTATTCTGGTCCGATAAAAAACGAAAATAGGAAAACTATTCTGACTTCATTTTCTTTTGACAATTACATTAACAAGGTATATTTCTCATTTAAAGTCTCTCAGAATGCCAAAATAAGAACTATTTCTGTTAGTTTTTTTTATTCTCGATTGATAAAAAAAGACTTCTGGTTCGTATGTTGTTTTCTTAGCACACAATGGGTTAAGGAGGGTATGAGTTTGTACAAATTAAAGACAACCATGAACATGTAATATAAAATGGCAAATTTGACCGGAATACGATGATAAGCAATCTCTTGTACTGATATCCACACTAGGCTTAGTGTAATGTCAGCTGTTGCTGTGATAACTGGCCACTGCTTTATCGGAAAACACTGTAATATGACGTTTATCAATATATATTTTATTTTGCAAAACACAAATATACTTACTATTTTAAGTCAAATTGGATTAAAATCAACTGATGTCAATTCAGGGTAATTTGGGGTCGCTGAGCTCGAATCTGCCCTCTGATTTCGGGATTCATCAGATGACGGTTAATTTACCTTTAATTGACAAACGCTCTTCAACGACTTTTTTTATTTCAAGTCTGAGAGTTGTCTGAAGCAAAGTTGTTCCTCATGAAAAGTTTCTTCCATTTGTACTTCCCCTTTAGCACCACTCCTTAACCCCCCTATGAATCATTTTAGTCAAATTTTTTTGAAAAAATTTACATATGGACAAACGACTGACGATTTTTCACTTTAAGTTCAGATTAAGTTCGAGGACATCTCTACACCAACCATATAATAGAATATTACGGCACATGCTAAATTTGATGATGCTGCAAAATACTCTGAAGCTGTTGATACGGTGACAGGTATTAAAATAAATACATATATGCCATAACCTTCATGATCCAGCTATCTCGTATCCATCTTTTTGACTGCTTACAGGTGTTCCAAGTGGCTGGTTCTGACCCGGCTAAGCCAGTAACTAGATTGTTTTTCATGAGTAAAAAAAAAAACCAAAGATCATGTTTTTCCCACACAAAAAATATTAAATTTTTTAATAGTGGCGACTAAAAAGTTTTTCCACAAAAATAAAACTATTGGCTTAAGTTTACTTAACCCACTCGGCATGAAACGTTTCTGCAACGTTTCATGCCGAGTGGGAAGCTGACATTCTCCAAATCAATTTCTTTTTTTGGGGGCAATAGAGGGTTAAAAATAACAAATATGAAATTAAAAAAAAAATCGGATCTAGTATCAGAGATATAGACATCGGAAGTTGCGGATATAGCTTTTGGAAAAATAATTATAAGTTGGGAACCCCTGAATGAAAATGGAAAATTTGGGTGCCATAAGAAGGATAATTTAATGGCCTACAATAATGGTAAGCAAACTTTTGAAATTTGACCTATAATTTTGGAGATATTACGATTTTTCTGAAATTTCGAAAACCTTATTTTTTCCAAAAAATGTGTTAATGACCTATAATTATTTTAGCATATTAAGAAGCCTATTTTATTCCCTTTAAAATGGTATACATATATTATATATTCTTCTTCTACACCATACTTATCGAAAATCGTCAAGTTAAGCTCACATTGCAGGAGCAACGGGTCTTAAATCCAGCAGCCATAAAAGAAATGGATTGATTTTTGCTGTCAGACGTAAGATAAAAAGTCTAAATAAATAAGCCTTGCGTAACTTGCTTAATCATTGCCTATTTTTATAAATACATAATATGCATATGCAAGTGAATAAATTTAACACTATGCATATGGTTATCTATTTCAGTGAATTATTTTTTTCGCCCTCCACCAGATAAATGCAACACTGAATTTCACTTGCCAGACCAGCTCGTATATGAACAGCTGTGCACTGTCGTTTCTCTTGCAGTGTTTTCGTGGCCGCTGGAAGAGTAGTATTCAACCATTCTCGTCTATTTTCTACTGCTGCTGGTGGGAGTTTTTTTTTTTGCTTGACGTTGCCAGAAATTTTTCCATAAATTTGGTGGTAGTGTTTGCGTTGCTAAACAACGACAATCAAGAGGAATGTGGAGAAGTTTCAATTAAAAAAAAAAAACGAGAAAAATTAAATATATTGTGTAAAAAGGATTGTAACAAGTGGAAATTCTTTAAGCAGCAGAAGAATAAAACCAAACGGGTGGTAAAAAAGTACAAATCAGCGTGTGTAAGAAAATTTATCTTGGTTGATGAGTCGTGCTGCTGGCAAAACAGGAACAACGACAACGACGGAATTTTCGTTTTTAATTGTAGCCGATGCTGCCGCTGTCAACGCTGTCACTTCAGTCTCCTTTGTTGACGTTGTTGCAAAGTAGAATTGGAAAAAAAATATTTTGTGTTGGATTCGTTTGATAATTTGTAATACTGCTGTTGAAACAAGTGTTTTTCTGTGTTGTAAATATAGAAAAAAAAAAAGAAAACATTGTAAAGATTAAAAAGCAACAAAACTGCTGTGCACGAGAAAATTTAGGAAAATAGGAAATAGATCGGATTTTATAATAACTTAAAGTTTCCGCAAACAAAGCGCTAGATAGCGTCAACAACGAAAAATAAATTGCAAGTAAGTTACGCTCTCGTTTAATACATTAAAAATCAATTAATTAAAAATAAAGTTTTTGATTAAAATCATACGAGAAAAGATTCTTGCCGTAGTACACAAAAAGTGGCATCAAAAGTTTTGGTCGTCATCGGTGCGGTCGATACGAGGAACGCAATAACATTTTTAAGAGAAACCCATTTTAAAGAGTGTTAGTTGAAACGTCAATTAAGTGGCGTTGCCGTATTGAGAAAGTCTTAGGGAGTATTTAAGTATTTAGCTTATTAGGACATGTAAGGAAGTCCTGGTTGTCGAGCTGTGACCTTTTAAATACAATTTTTCGATTCAATTTCGAGAACTAAAAAAATTTTAGGATCTATACGTCATAATCGATTTCTTAAAATAAACAATATGTATGTTGTAAGGGAGATATTTTATATGAATATAATATATATGGCAAGGCATATATCTTTCTAACTGAGATGGTCATAGCTTTACCAATTTTTTAGAGTGATTTTCGGAAAAATGTATCATTAACCTACATGTGCATATTTTTACTAGCAAATTGATGTAACTCATTACCAACGTTTAGTTACGCCAATCGATATTAAATTTGTGGCAATTAGCTTCCCTCCAAGTTTAATTAAATAAATGTTCATATGTGATTTGACAATGGGGAATAAGTTTGATCTTTCAGGTTGACAGCATCTGGTATATCTATAAAATTTTGTGAAAAACTAATTTTTCAATAAACCCTTGTGCCTCGTAGCGTACTTTTTCAATGAATCCAAGCACAATTGAATTGAAATAAAACACAAACTAAGTTTGAATGAAATTTTTTTTAAAATTATTTTATGACTTGTTTGGTTAACACATTACATTTGGTTAAAAAAAATTGCTTTAATTCCATTTAATAATAACAGAACATAGTAAAACTAGACCCAATGCTTAAAAATATTTCCGGCTATGACTAGCTAAAATAAGTTATCGATAAACAGGAACAAAACGAAGAACTGTACGGAAAAAAATATCGGTACTTTGGAAATCAACATTCAATAGTAGTAAGATTTTCAATAAAGAATTTTGGACATACCTCTGAAGATGCTTAATTAAAAACCATAAGCGAAACTTCGGGTGAATAAATGAATTAAACATTGTTTTATACAGTAAATCACACAATTTACAATTTCAACATAACTCGTCTTATTTCAAAAATAAGGCTCTTAATATTTTTAGATCAATTGAAAATTCCCATCATTATAAAAATTCTTAGTATTAATAAATATTATAAATTATTAGCATTGTAGAATAAACAGATAAGCAGGTCTAAAAAGGTAAAAAAAAGAATTTCAAGAAGATTAAAAAGTGGGCTTTACGTGAAGAAATGTAGTGAATTGCATTGCGTACATAAATGTATATGTAATTGATTGTTGAAAATTTTTAACTGTGAATTAAAATGGACAGAAATCGCTTTGTATACCAAATTTTAACTTACAAAATTTGTAACATTTGCGGATGGAAATAATAAGATCACTCGATAGAAGTCGGTGGCAAGTAATAGCAGCCAGTTTCATGGGTATATGGTTTGAAATAAACAGTTATTAATGAGCTAATAAGCTTAGCTCTACGAAATTTTGTGGATTTTTGTAAACTGAATTTGTTGTTTAAAAATTACGTTCAAAAAGTGTTTTTGAAACATGTTATTAAAGAAAAATATAATTTAAATTTTTATTTTTAAATTAAGTTCATGAGATTAACTCTCTCTCTAATCTAAATGGAAGTTATAATTTTTAAGAGATTTATTGAAGCTGAATCTAAATTTGAGATAATCCAAAAGTCTTAACCACTGATAGTTTGACTTTATCTCTCTTTTTTAATATTTTTTTTAAGTTTTTTGTTTTGGTTCATATATAAAACGTTATCCAACAAATACCGAAGATTTTATGGAAAAGAAGGGCAGTGGCGTTTCTTATTAGCTAAAAATTTGTCGGCACTATTTTGTCTTATGGTTTTGATAAGTTTATTGTCCCTTAAATCGACTTAAATTAATATGATTTACTGGCAGGTTTAAATAGATATCTGATTTTGATTGATGGCTTGTTTTGTACCTTTATTACTGCGTCAATACGGTAAATAACATAGCTAAGAATCTTTAAATAGACATACTTTGCTCAATATTTTTGTTGTTTTGGCCATAACAAGAGATAAAAGTGCGTTTCGCTTTTTAGGCAGCGCTTTTCACGATTTTTTTTTTTTGTTTATTCATTCGTTGATTGCCAAACGTGCTAACAGCTGTTAAAATTTGATCTCAAGTTTTATTCTGAAAAAAAGAAAAAATTATAAAAATAATAAAATTCAATGAAATTCGATAGTCGGAACGGTAGAATTGGACATAGTAAGATTGCTACTATTTATTTTTGTTTATGTTACAAATCTCAGACATTTTTCAGTGTTTTTCGTACACAAATTTTCCATTAAATGACAAAACTGCATGGGTACCACGTATCTTTGAGGAACTGCATAAAGTACACAACTCATTTAATGGAATAGAAAAACAATCATTGGCATGTGATAATTTGTTATCTTTTACAGCAAAAATTAGTATATTTAGTTGAAAATGTTTGTCGGAAATGTAAATGAAAAAATGCGAAACAAAGCGGGATCGTTGCTGAATTTGTACTCGGTAAAATCTAGGGGCAGTAATCTTTTAATTGCTTTTGTTGTATGAGATGCAGACAAAAAGTATGTTCTTGTATTAGTTGTGCTACAAAAGAAAAAAAAAAAAAAACGTTTTTTGTTCTCGTGAAGTAGTTAATAAACGAGCATCTAAAATTATTCTACTTAAATTTTATTAACATTTATTATTTATTACAAATTTAAAGTTTTCAGTTAAAACCTATTAATAATTTACCTTTTACCATTTCAAGGAAAAATTTTTTACTAAGGAATGATTTTTCCAGCTTCTAAATTTTGATTAGTTCTTAGTCATGAAAAATATATTACGAGAATCATGAACATTACCATCAATATTAGTATTTATATTGAATGACAGAAAAAATAACGATTTTATATAAAATTTTATTCCATCACAAAATTTTTTTTCAATGAATATTATTTACAAAGCATAATGTTAGATACTTATAATTAAATAAATTCAGTAATGAAAATAGTTTTGTCGGCTTTAAAAATTGTTCATCGATAATCTGAGTGGTGGTCTCTTCTTGCGTCTAAAAGGCGACTTTCAAATTTTTGCTTTGCTTTTCTCCCATACACTATCTTTCAGCAGCAGACTTTAAACTTGAGTTTAACTGGTTACCTTTGTTCATATACCACGCTTTCCTCTTATTCATTAATAGTCTCCAGTATGCTGTTCAAATGTTCTGTAAGTTAAGTTGAAAAAAAAAACAAAAAAATAAATAAACGCGCCAAATATTTCTAGCTTAACGATGTTCACCGATAATTCAAGGTAAACAGCTATAAGATGCTATTATGGACGCATAAATAAAGAATACATTTTGCACGATTTGACGTACGAGATATACAAAAAAAAAAGGTTTAACTAAATTGTGACGTTCACAGAAAACAGAAACTTTTAATATATTCTTTAATAAATATGTTAAATTGTTACTCTTCTATGTTCTTGGAGGCTTCTAATTTTTCGTAAAATTTTATATCTAATAAAAAACCTTTAACAAAAAATTGAGATATTGAAAAGAACTTATATCTCAACTTCTATACTGCGATTATAATTCAGAGGTTTTGGATTCGATTCTTGGTTCTAGCATGTTAAAACACTTCCTATGTTTCTTACTTTTTCTTTTCTCAAAATTTCTAATTTAGGCAACCCTTTTTTTTTTTTTTTTTTGATAGTTTTGCGTACATTACTTTTCCCGGCCTTAATGCCGAAAATATATTGAAACAAAATCAACCCAATTTGTTGTGCAACCTTGATTTGAGGTTGAATTGAACCAGGCAATCCTTTATTTTTAGTCTGGCGTCTTTTTTGTCGTGGAAATTTTTTCAGCCAGTGGCCAATTTGAATAAGGCAAGGTGTGTTGTAATATTTAATATAAAACCAATACTATTTTTTTTTTAAATTTCTTAAGATATTTGTGGCGTTACGATTCTTAATGTCGGCTCCTATCTTGTAGGTAGGGTTACAAACTTAAAATTATTGTTTTTGTTGAGCACAAAAAAAAGTCATCATATTTTACGTACACCACAATTGAAGTTTTTACCATTAAAATTAATACATGATTTTTTAATATTGCTGAGACAAAAAAAAACTAAACTTTTTCCAAAAAAAAAAATTTACTTAGCTAACTTTAGTATTCAATGCAAAAAATCTTCTTTTTTAAGAAAGCCGGGAATTGCTTTTTTTCAACTTGGCAACCCTGTCTATAGGTACATAAAATGTACTATGTTTATATTTTATTTAGATATCCACTTAAGAACAAGAAATTTTCGCAACAGGTTTATGACAAAAATATTTTGTGTTATTTTAAAGTAGTTGCGAATTTAGGTATATTGCAGCACATAATGATCTCTAAGATTTTTCTGTGAAAAAAAATTTTAACCTCTCCTCTCCAATGTTTTAAATTTATAGAAATCGTTTAACATGTTAAACATGTTAACCTCTCCAATTGCTTACTTGGCAAAAATTTTTTCCTGCCTATTGGTATATCAGCCAACGTTTTAAGGTTGTATTTTATGACGTACCCATTTCTTCCCGACTTTCCTTTTTAACAAAAAACGATATACATATAAAAGACTTTATTATAAGACAAAAAACTTTGTTTTGTTGACACACTTTCCTTAGAATAAAAGTGGGTTGGTATCATTTTTGTAAGTGGACTCGAACAAAAAATAAAAAAAAATTCACAAAGCAATGAATTCAACAGGTTTTTTATGTAACAATTAATTATACGTACATACCTTGTGTATGTACATATTTTAAAATATTAAGAGTATTCGATTAAAGCCGTATCTATCTGTGCCGTTAATGTTGTACTTATAAGCCATATCTGTGACAAAACAGCTTAATTCGACATAAGACAAATGGAGTTTCTCAATAAAAACAAAAATCTTAATTTAAAATAGAAAAAATGGTTAAAAGAAAATTTTTTTCTGCAGAGTTTTTAAGTTTTTATTTGTTTATTTTATTTTAAAAACTGATAATTGCTTACTACGCCGATGTAGTTGATTTGCAAAAGTATTTTTCGTAAATAATTTTCAATGATAGTATAAATATAGGACTATTACTATACACTATTTAGGTGCATAACCGGATGTTGTTCGAATACCTTTACTATGTAATTGAAACATATAATTTAAAGGCCTCTCATAAATGCCAGTGAGTTAAGCTATTTACTCTACGGTGTTATAATTATACAGCATTGTTCGAATACCCTTATTGTAATTTTGCAAAAAACTTTTCTTTCTTTTTACTTATCACCGCAGAACGTTTATTGACTTAAGCCAATGTTGTGTTGTAAGACATAAAAACAAAGTATTTATTAAATTTTTACTACACGTACACGTATAAATAAACGTGCTTTATTAAGAATTTTATGGCTATATCAGATTGCTTTTTGTTACATAAATAAATATCAGCAGTCCCGCATTTGATTACCTTTTCGATAAAAAACCTGTACCCGGCGGTTAATCTTTTTATCAGTTCATCTGCTAATGACAATGACGATATTGACAAAGTTTGTAAATAAAAAACAAAACATTTTTGTTGATAATCAGTCAGTTTATTTCTTTATAAAAATGAAACTGTTTCGTTCACATTTATTAGTAGTTAAATATTTTGAAATTTTATTTTGACCCAATCGATATACATAGCTATGTATATAGTATATGTAATTAAATTTGAGAAATGCTTTCGTTTGCTTTAAAACTGCTGATCATAAAAAAAGGCTAGTGCTCACATTTACAACATTGACTATCTATAAAAGTTTTAATTCTATATAATACGGATGGAACGTGCAGTTTTAAAGTTTTGTTATATTACTTACACCTTAAATTGAATTTTTAAACGTCAGCTTAATTAGCTATAGACTGGTATATAAAATTTGATTTCATAAACATACGTATACCGTACAGTTACAATATGAAATTTACAATGTTATCACAAAGTTATTTCCTCTTTCTTTTAAAATAATTAAAAAAAGTACAAACAAATGATAAAAAGTCGTATAAAAAAATTAAATGTTCACAATAGTAATGTAAATTGATTTCAATTAAATAAACTCGAGAAAAAAATCTGTAACACTGCAGCGGTGTTGTCGCTACATATGACTCAATCATAAAATAAAATATATAAATAAAATACATAAAATAAAATAAAAAAAAAAATGATATGATATGAATCGAACTACATACAATATTATAGTATGGCAATTTTCTTATAAAAATAAAATTTCTTTCTTTCAAACAGCAACATGGCTTCAAACGATGCCTACAGCCAACAAAATGGTGACCAACAGGACGGCCCCAGCAGGTTATCATCCAGAAATAACACATCCAATAATTTGCCACAATTAGTACCAAATGAAGGCACCCATTTAAAACCTGAATCAAATCAGTCAAATGAAAGTGATGAAAAAGTACTGATACCAGAGTCGACCAGTGTAAGTGCATGCATAACTATAACGTTCGAATTTATTTCATTGAATTTAATACATACATATGTACTTGAGATACTGATATTTAAATTTGATATTTCAATTCTAGATGGGATTCAGCTTTCGTAAACTATGGGCATTCACCGGACCAGGTTTTCTTATGTCCATCGCCTACTTAGATCCAGGAAATATCGAATCTGATTTACAAAGTGGTGCCGCAGCAAAATATAAAATTCTATGGGTATTACTGTGGGCGACCGTGTTGGGCTTACTCATGCAACGCTTGGCCGCAAGGTATTCTACATTTTAAACTTTTATTCAATTTATTTACTTAAGCATAAATTTCTTGTTATTTTTTTTTTTTTTAGATTGGGTGTTGTTACTGGTTTACATTTAGCTGAAGTGTGTTATCGTCAATATAAAACAGTACCACGCTACTTGTTATGGATAATGATTGAGATTGCAATTATTGGATCTGATATGCAAGAAGTTATTGGTACAGCAATTGCCATCTATTTGTTATCAAACAAAGTGTAAGTGATGTGAAGTCTAATTTTTGATTAAAATACTCTATATAAAAATAATTTTGCATATTGTAGTGTGCCATTATGGGGCGGAACATTGATTACCATTGTAGATACATTTACATTTTTATTCCTGGACAAATATGGCTTAAGAAAATTGGAATTTCTGTTCGGTTTACTAATTTCTGTTATGGCTATTACTTTTGGTTATGAGGTAGGTACTTTTTGAATATGCTATTTAAACTTCATGTATATGTTTTTATGCACTTAATACAGTGAGTAAAAAAATGCTTTAATGTTAAATGAAGCATGGTAAATACCAAAATATGCTTGAAGTAAAAAACAAAAATTGAGAACAAAAATCAACTGTATAAATAAAAATAGTAGGTCAAAATTTAAAAATGATATTTAAGTATAATTGATGAAGGTATTGAAAAAGCTCTTTCAAAAGTGGCCCCAAAGAGATTTTACTGCTTACTCTTTAAATGGTATGTTTACGGAAAAATTATCCAGGGGAGTTATGCGCGGCCAAGAAAAATTTTCATGTAAAATTGCTCTTAAAGTAGTACTTGGAAGTATGTATATGGAAAAGTTCATATGCGGCAGCATGTTTAAATCAATAAAAATAAGACACGTTTTCAAAAATTTAGTTGCTGATATTTGATTTGGAATGAAATAGAACATTCTTTTCAAAGGTGTATCAAGATCTAAACTCAATAATTAACAATTATCAAAGTATACCACGCGGCTAACCTTTATTAATTTCAAATAGTCATTATGATACGGGTTTTAGTACGAATTTTTTTAATATAATTATAACAATAACAAAAAAAAGCGGTTTAGAATACTAAATGAAAATCCGTCCTAATTTTCCATACTAGATTTAAGAACTTTTGATGTCTGAAACAATTTTTAACTTAAGATGAAATTGTGAAATAAATATGAGTTAGGGCGTTAGCGTACAAAATCTTTGGTATTCACAAAATTGATGAATATGGCATATACTTTTAAAAAAATAAATTTATATAAGCACTTTGCCTTCAGAAACCACAAGCATTTATGAGATTATTTTTATCCGCCTTTTTAAGTATTGAGAAAATTTACATGAATTTCTATAATTCAAGGGGACTTTTGTCATATGTAAGTGCTTTTTCTTTTGTTAACATAAAATGATGCAGATAATTCAAGGGGGTTTTTGCAGCTATTTTATCTGGGTTGTTTCCATGCATCCGCGACTTCTACAAAAACGATAGAGTGTGTTTTTTTAATGAAAGTTCTGTTTTTATTCCAATATGCAGAGACACGCGTCTATTAAAATTCCTTTCATAAGCTTATTAATCGTGCATTCATATTTGCTGTTTTATGCGCATACCTTTGCATAATATTTTCTACACTTAATTAAAATAAATACCATATTAATTTGTATTTTGATTTATTTTTCAACTGTGATTTATATAAGCGTGGCATTTGCTTATTTACTATTACTAATCACCGCTGATATAAGCCAATGGTGTGATTTTTGCTTAAAAATACATCATTAGAAAAAGCTTTAAATCTTTTATCTTGAATAGATAATGACATTTAGATATTTATCGGACGCTTAAGTTCATTCTCTAACGAATGCTCAACAAAGTGCTTCAATACGTAACAGCAAAAATTACTTGTAATAATTATATTTCCTGCTATTTTTATAAACATATATTTACATATGTACATACTGCTGCTTAATTTGATGAGTGTCGTCAATGATTCACGAACGTTAGAATTATTTTAATAAAAAAATAACAACTGACATTTAATCTACTTTCCCAGAACTTGAATATTTATCAAAATTGTTTTCGTTGCGCGGTAATTTATGAAGTTGGATTAGGCTCTAACATTAATTCTAAGGCCATAGCACTTTTAGTATGGGATATCTTTCTAAAATATTCTAACCTTTATGATAATGTCTATTCTTTATAGATGAGAACAACAGTTTATGGAATACTTAAAAAATAATCCATTGGAAAAGCAAATAATTATTTATGTTTATACATAGAAAAAAATTACAGCTAGATAATATAGATTCCCATAATGTGTATTAGCAAAAAATGTATAATTTGAAACATTTTTATCATCTATATTTAGCAAACATAAACAATAAAGTTGACATCAAAATATGCGTTATCAAAATTGTTATATAAACACGGGTGCTTATATTGTATTAGCTGTACAAAATAAAAATGTTTTGTAATTTACTGCTTTAAAATGTGAGTGCATCATAAATGAAGGCCTTAAAAAAATTCACATGCCTTTGTCAGTCGAAATAAATAGCCTATTAGTTGTTTAATTTATTCGTAAAATTATTTTACTCCTATACAAAAATTATATTTGAAATTCTATTGAAAAACTACGGAGAAGTAGTAAAAAACTAATTAGTTACTTACGAGAAAACAGTAAAATGAATGAACTTTATAACTAATAAACTTGAATAAAATGTGGAAGAAACTACGTTAAAAATGGTAAGATTGAAACTAAATTATAGGTTTTTAAAAATTATACTATTTTGATTTTTGTGTAAAGTTGTGTAATTTTATATAAATATCCATATGAACATTGGCCCATTGAAATGAATTTTGAATTTAAAAAATTTTTGTTTTTTTTTACAGTACATCGTTTCAGCGCCCAATCAAGGAGAAATTATGGTTGGTATGTTTGTTCCGTGGTGTAAAGATTGTAATCAAGAAGTTTTGCTGCAAGCTGTCGGTATTATTGGCGCTGTAATAATGCCACATAATCTATACTTGCATTCAGCACTGGTTAAAGTAAGTTGAAGAACAATAAATTTCAATTGCTTTCCCATAATTTTAATACAATTCTATCTATCTATACAGTCACGTGACATTGATCGTCGTCAACCAAAAAAAGTTAGCGAAGCTAATTTTTACTTTTTCATTGAAGCATCAGTTGCGCTTTTTATTTCGTTCATTATAAATTTGTTTGTGGTTGCTGTATTTGCGCATGGTATGTATGGAAAAACAAACAATGATGTGGTAAGTTTTTTTGAATAATGAAAGATCGACTAGAGAATTAAAAAATCTTTTATCTTGTTATACATTCAGCTCAATATATGCGCAAATCAGTCAATGTATGAAGATGCTAAAGATTCCTTTGTCGATAATCAAAATGGTACAGCACTTATTGATTCTGATCTCTATAAGGGTGGTCTCTTTTTGGGCTGCACTTTTGGCGCTGCAGCCATGTACATCTGGGGTGTTGGCATTTTGGCTGCTGGTCAGAGCTCCACTATGACTGGTACATATGCTGGACAGTTCTCAATGGAAGGTTTCTTGAACTTACAATGGCCACGTTGGCGTCGTGTGCTATTCACACGACTCATTGCTATCGTACCTACTTTTTGTTTAGCTGCCTTTAGCCAAATGCAAGATTTAACAGATATGAATGATATATTAAACGCTGTGATGGCATTGCAATTGCCATTTGCTGCCATTCCTACAGTTGCGTTTACATCTTGTCCAGCTATAATGGGTGAATTCGTAAACGGAGTGTGAGTATAATGAAAAGGGAATGACTTTAAATGCCTTATTCATAATCATTTATAATAGGAATTTTCCTTTTTAAAACGCTTAACAAATCTATGATACACATACCATGTTTAATTATATTCTTTATTTATTTGCAGTACCAATAAAATCATTGCGGTTCTCTTAACAATTTTGGTCGTAGGAGTTAATTTATATTTTGTTATTACTCAAGTGCAGGCTCTTAATATAACGGGCGGAATTTTAGCGATAGTTTGTAAGTATTATTTGCAATTAATTAATTTCCTTTTTTTTATAAATAGTTTTAATACTATCGCGTTTATTTTATCCCAAAATTCTAGGTATATTTGCAATTTTATATATGGTGTTTTGCTTATATCTTGCGATACACATGGCGGCGTGCATGGGCAACAAAACGCTATTAAATAGTCGAGTAAGTATAGTGTGTATTAATCATATTTTTACGTGGAAATGGTGTTGGCTTAATTGCTTTAAGCTCTTGAACTGAAAGAATACGAAGTTGCTTGTAAATTAAATTGTGTTATCATAAGTAGTAGCAACATTTTATTTGTCGATCTGTTTGTTTAAACCCAATAAACATTAACATAGAGTAAAGGAATACTGCAAATTGAGCCTAATACTCCAATATCAAACATTGGAAGCACAATCGAGCTCAAGTGGAAATGAAAGGCTTTCTTGACAAAAAGAGAGCTCTGAATATCCAGCGCTGGATTTCAAGTCAAGACTTTTCTTATTTAAATATATTTCTTCATAATCTTTCAATTACACGAAAACATTGGAAATTAACTTGAAAAGGCTTGTTATTATTCCTAAATTGACTTTGGACTTAGGAATTACAGTTAAGCTCAATTGAAAATTCAAAGCATTCTTCACAATAAAAGCACACTGCTTATTTACTTAAATTGAAACGGAGATAAATTTCTATTTTGAAATTATACTTACAAATTTTTTAATTCTTTTATAAAGGAATAAATTTTTATTGCATAAATTTTTATCGAATCTCTAGTCTTGGATAAATCATTCTAACACACAAATTATCTAAGGTTGGAAAAAATGTTTATTGGGAAGTAGTTTTTATTTATGACAAGTTCGATTCTGCAGAAAATAAACCAAAGTATAGGTATACATTAGGGTGTTTATTTTGAAAATTTTGTTTCCCATAACAATTCATATGGAAAAAACGAATGGCAGATTTTTTTGTACATTGTTTTTTCCATCTCAATGTAATAGAAAAAAACTGTTTGCGGCGATCATAGGTTTGATCTAGGAAGCTGAATGTTTGTGAGAATTTTCTTCAAACCCGATTCTATAATTAAGGCCTCGCAAAAAAAAACCCTTTCGGGTGGGTTTTGTCCGCATTTTCAAACACAACTTTACAACTTTAATACCTAAACTGCTATATCTTGGCACCTAAGGCCGACTTTCTACGTCGTTAGTCGGTTTTTTCGTACAATTTCAACGAAATCGGACGCAAACTCTGCACGCGCCGTTTACAGGTTTGAGCTAGGAAGCTCAAATTTTGTGACAATTTTTTTTTAAGCCCCATGCTAAACATAGGCAAAATGAAAAACCTCTATAAAATTTTCTAAATAATCACCCTAATGTACATACATAGTACGTATGTACGTACGTGACTGATTTCCAATAGACTGACAAATCATTTCTCTATAGCATGATATATCTTCACTTTTAGTTGAAGCTTATTTTTAAGTGCGTTTCTTTTTTAAACACTTTATGAAAGCATTAATCTCTGTAGCAAATTTTGAAAAAAAAAAAACACTACTTTGATAAGTTATTTTTATCGACAAAGCCTTCGATATCTTCATAGATACGTGACTTAATGTGCACTCAATATATTGGCTACAAATCAATTTGATTTTTAGTTACAATTTATAGCCAGTAGTCGCTAAAGTTTGTTGCTAAGTGCAAGTTGTAAAAAACTTTTTATTTCATATTATATATTTAACAATAATATACTCAAATTTAAGAAAATCTCTGCTTATTTTTATTTTAGTAAAGAAATAAATAATAATGAATTGTGAAACAGTCTTAAAATAACACTTAGCAAAAGCATTTTTCCATTAGTGTAGATATTTTTAAAGTTTTTTTCCGAACAATCTTTCGAAAATCAGGTTTTTGCATTGAAAGATATCACACGTAACATTATTTGCAGAGAAAGCTCTAATTGTGCAGTGACTGTGCTTCTACAACTGTATAAGCGCTTCCATTGTACATTTTCAGATTTCTCTGCATAGAATGTTGCTTAGGTTCAATTTAGAACTTGAGCTGAAATGGTTTTTAGTAGGGCAGATTTCAAATTATTGTACATCTCGATAAATCTAAATCAAATTTTCCAAATAAACATATGCACATCTAAATATTCATTTAACATTACTCTATGTTGTGCAGTGTAATTAATTAACTTGTTTCTTTTGCAGTGGGTGCAAAAACTTGTACTACCAAGTCAAAATGGCTTCTCGTTAAAGAATTCGAATTCCAACTATGCAAGGTAAGTTAAATATACCAAATTTATTTATTTATTTTTTGAAATTATATTATAATACCTATTTATTTTATTATAAAAACACACAAAACTTACAAAACAAAGGCATTACACGCATTTTATTTATTATTTTAAAAAAGAAAAAAAATCTTTTGAGAAAACTTTTCTAGCTTTAATTTGAAACTACTCTACTCCTACTCCTGCAACACTCTTTCTTCTTATTTTCTTACGCTATGCTTGAAACGCTTCAAAAACAAAATTGTATGCTAACAATAAACTATTAAAAAAATAAAAAAAAACCCAAACATCAAAATTCTTTTACTTTCATTTTAACAGTGGTGTTCTAGATATAACAACAACTATCTCACCTAACACAATATCGGAAAAGGTTCCTTACTAAAACTTAATGCAATTATAATAATATCATTTTTTATTTAACTTAGTGCAAAAACTGTAGCAATAGAGCGCGTAACTAAAAGTTGACAAATTTGTATGTTAATTTTTATTCAAATATTACATATATTTTTACACATACATATTGAAATTGTTACTAACATATTGTTATATAGTAAAGTGTAACACAAGTCGCCTTTTAAATAACACCCTGTATATATTGACAACATTACGAACTTATAACCGGGCTTCTGCTATAAGCACCTTGTAATTGTATATATTATTGTTATTGTTACTACACTTATGTATGATACTCTTCACGCTTGTTGGTAAATTATGCATTAACACAACATTTACTTGCATTTTACCTCAAGATATTCGTCTTAAGTAATATAGTTTTGTAGTGAGTAAAACAAGTTGATATACAATGTGTATATAATTTTATAAATTCAAAATTTTCATCAATTTTATACTCTTTGATAGACCCTTTACGTAAGGGGTATGTACATATTGTTATATCCTTATTAAAAAAGTATTTATAGTGTAAATTCATATTGTAAATTAACGTACCTATATAAATACATGTATACAAATACATTAATAATTATTAAAGTGAAAATAAAATATATATTTGCAATAAGCTCTAATTTTGTTTAATTAAAATCAAAAAAGTGGAATTTAATTTTAATCAAAAAATTAAATGACAATCGATTTTATGTATATTTAGTATTATAAACTCTTCGATATCGCCTATTTGATATGCCTTTTACACAAGATTTTCTGAGCAATTGTTTCTGGATTCTTTTTCTATTAAACTATCATTTTTATTTTGTCCCAATTTGATTGGGAAATATTTTTTTCTAAGCATTTCGGAAAGAGGATGTACAACACTAATCAATTTTCATTACTGCTCAACAGTTTTTAAATTGTATCTATTAGTGATTTGATTGGTAAATAATACTAACACTGCTGATCACTAATGGTAACCAATAAGTGTTTACTAATACTAATGCATTAGTCGCCTTCAAAACGAGCTCCATTTCATGCATACCATTGAATAGTCAGCAAACGAAAAACCTCTCGTCGAAATTTTCGGGTGTGGCTTTAAGCTCCCTCCTCGAATTTCAAGTCATAAGTTAAAGAAATTATTTGGGTTATACCTGATAAAATCAGTGCTTCATACATATGTGATATTCGTTGACTTTTTAGTCAAGATCTTAAAAACTTATGCATTCAATTACAAATGATTTTTTGTAAATTTAAAAACTGCAAAAATATTCGGAAATTCAATTTTTAAAAATGTATAAAATCAGGTTTAAAAAAATATTATAAATTCTGGACAAAATAAAATCTAGTGTGAACGAATTGGTCTTAAAAGTTTAAATTCATGGATAAACAAGTGATGGCGCACGATGAAGAGATGATTCTTATAAGGAAATGGAACTGAAGTCCTGCTTAGCGGATTATAAATTCAAGGAAATATTCTGCAATACAAGTTATATTTTTATATGTATATTATGTATATTTAACAATAAATAAATTATCAATATTAAATATTATTATGTATAATGTATAAGTAATTTTTAATGATTTTTATAATTATACTAGGGAATCGTGTTAATGAAACGCAACCGACGCACACATAACATTGTTTCCTTTTACGAAATAAGTTCCAAAGCTTCAAACACGCTGTTGTGATATGCGGAAAATACTAAATAAATTAAAATGAGTAGTGTCACTTAAGTTCCTTTATGAGGAATATCATTATTTTAAAATTTCTTTAAGTATTTTCGACAAAATTGCGATGAAAGTGTAATAAACAGTGGAATTTCTCTGATTTGAAGTTTATAACTTAAATTTGTTTAATAATTAGAATCTCTTTCCGCCATTATTTTTTTCTTTCTAGGGCCATTAACTGAACTTTAAATGGCAGATTGACATAAATTGCCATACAAATTTTGTCAGTTAAAGTTTCGGTTACGTTTTTGCTTTTATTGAAGGTGACATGCCCCTCTGCTGGAATTTGCTCAATTTTTTGTTCAGAGCTTGTCCGAACCATTCCCCATATTTGTATGCAATTAGATTGTACTACCTTAAATAACTCTTTTTAAAATGTACCCAGTTTTTGTCTGCTGTTAGTCCGATCCATTTCTAGTTTTTGCAAAGGATGATTTTTTGAGCGTTTGGTTTTTGAAAATTGAAAAAAAGAACAAAAAATTTGCAAAAGGGAATAAAATATTTATTTGGAGCGATACATCAATTCCTGCCATTTACTTTTTAAAGATTATTTTAGCTAAATGTTGCCCGCGGCTACGCCTGAGGTGGTCCATCCGTATGCTCTAATTTCGGCATACTTTTTCCAGCATTTCGGCCGGTATCTTACCAATCGCAGCTGTAATGTTGTCTTCCAGAGCTGCAATTGTCCCTGTAGACAAAAGGCTTCACATAGCCCCATAAAAAAAAGTCTAGTGGGGTCAAATCGCATGATCTTGGCGGCCAATGGACTGCTCCAAAACGTGAGATTAATTGCTCACCAAACTCGTAAAGCTTTTTGAATATTTTTTTTGTGTGTCACGCCTTGTTGAAATTTGCTCACTTTTCGTTAAATCTTGTCCGAACCATGTCTAGTATTGGTGTGAGATTTGGTTGCATATCTTAAATAATTCTCAGTATAGCGTTTTTAAAGATTGTATCTATTTATCGCGCAATAGCATGGATTTTTTGTAGCTCAACATTTTTTTTTTGCTTGGCGTTTAAAGTTAAAAAAGTTCCACTGTACTACACTAAGAAAACAAAAAGAAATAAAAATTAGTTAATAAAATGAAAAGAAAATTTTGACAAAATTGAGAGAGGAATCTCTTAAAATTAAACAAGAAAGGTTTTCTATCAATTTTTTTAAAAAATAAAATGCATTAACAAAGTGCTATGCCTCATAGTGTTTTTTTTTTGCAACCACTATCCGTATATGAGTATTAAACGGACAAAAAAAACATTATACTTTTAATGATGCCATACCCCGACTCGGCCTCTAAGGAATAAGTTTTTTATATAAAAATTTAACTGAATCACACTTAAAAAGAATAAAAAAATTAACAATTACAAAAACGGTTGATACATCGACCCACTGTAATCTTGTCGAAATTGCAAAAATTAAAAACTTTCTTTTAATTAAATTTAAAAGATAGTTTAGTATTTTCTTTAAAAAGTAAGCCATAAATGAAAATGGAAACGAAGATATCAATAGAGATACAACAAATTTGGTGAGCGACTATGCAAAAATCAAGCGCAAATCGATACAATTAGGGCAATGCATAAAGGCTCAAAATATTGGAAGAAGAATACAAAAATCATTGCTATTTTTTTATATGCCCAATCTTAAATTTATAGTTTGCGGCCAGTTTGGGAGTTGTTTAAAAAGTTCGCGATCGATGATATTAACTTTTATTTAAACCGACGTGAGCTGTATCTCTGTTAAAATGTTCGATGTTATTTTCATTTACAGCTTATTTTTTAGAGAAAGTCAAAATGTTCCGAAAATGAAATACATTTAAAAACATTTGTGAATATGATAAAAATGTTTTTATTAAATTATTATTATTATAATTTGCAGCTTTAAAATTGTGCGTGATATTTTTTCGTTTAAATGTGCACTGGCTTTAAAAAATTCATAAATCCGCAAATTTTACTGAAACTACCAACAACTTGCTTTCTATATATCTTAGCGTCTATGTGGAATTTTTATTTTATTTATTATTAAGTTAGTGTTGTTAATAAAATAATTTGATAACATGAGTGGATGAAGGCGCCATGTAACATTTTTCTCAATTTACTTTTTATGCCAAAAATGAAGTCACAATGTAAGGAAATGTCTAAGGCGAGCAACGTTATCGTAAAAATTGAAGAAATAAACGCACAAAAATGTCACGCGTCATAAATAACGTACTAAAGACAGGGTTGCCAAGTTGAAAAGCAGCCAATCGATTTTATTAGACTTTTATTAGGTGTCTAATAAAATCGATTGGCTGAGGATGACTTAAACGCAAGTCGAAATGCATTCCAGAATTTTTTAAAAAAATGTCGTTTTTTATTTTATTTTAAACGGTTTTTTTAAAGTTAATAGCGTAGTCATTTAAGGCGGTTTTATGGTTTTTATTAAATTAATTTTCCTGAATATTAAATTGAGACTTCGCGGTATTGTCCTGAATATTATTAGTGTCAACTAATCAACATTATACATATATATGTTTTTCCAAAATTTTTCAATTCCTACAAAGCCCGCGGCCTTGACATACAATTACAGGTTTGGCCATTTGGATAAAAACTTCAAAGCTCATTTCTATAAAATTTTAAATTGGCATCATATTCACTTCATCCACTCATGTCTCCAATTAAAAAGATATAATTTGGAGCAGTAGTTTTTAATTAAATAATAAAAATATTAATATTCTAAAAAATTATACTCGTGTATGGTATGTAACATATTTTGTTCATCTCAAAAAATTGGTGCAATCAGCTTCATTTTATGTATGCTTTTTATTGGAATGGTGTTTGTTATTTTATTTTGATTTATTGTATTGTTTTATTTTATTTTATTGACCAATATGTTTTTTTTTTAATTGGTGTTTTATTTTTATTTTTAATTTATAAAAAAAATGGTTTTTCCCACTTAAAAAATGT
Organism: Tricholauxania praeusta; assembly: GCA_949775025.1. Taxonomy (NCBI): domain Eukaryota; kingdom Metazoa; phylum Arthropoda; class Insecta; order Diptera; family Lauxaniidae; genus Tricholauxania; species Tricholauxania praeusta. Next base: position 161,081,083 of record OX459029.1, read on the forward strand.
AAATTATTTTTATTTTTTTCCTTTCTTTTATTTTATATTTGTACACTTGTGCTGTGTTATTACCGTTTTTTGTCTGTTTTTCACAACACCCTTACCGAAACAAAAAAAAAAAAAAAATACTGAAAACCAAAATATCACACTGCGTATGTAAATATCAATAATATTTTTTTGTATTAATATTTGTACATTATTATAAAAACCGCAAAAAATTTGTGTTTCGTGCAATATTGCTCTATCCCAATTTAATTGAAATTCGAAATTTCGCATGTCCACATATTCACGTTTACACACACACACAAATACAAACATATACTTTACTTTTTATAAATAATTTGGAAAAATATTGCAAATTGCTTTTTTGGAACACGTTCAAAATTTGGAAAATAAAAAAAAAAAAAAATTAAATAAATTTTCAAAAATCAATTTAGTAATTTAAAAAGCGTAACTTATAATTTTTCCAATTTATAATAAAAAACAAAATAACGTAAGTAAATTTTATTAAATGAGCATTTTGGTATGATATTGAATTTACAAACATCTAAACAAAAAACAACAACAATGTGAAATCTACTACAATAACAATTCTTCTACAACAACAAAAAAAATATTTTTTCCCCAAAATATACAATTTAATGGAATCATGGGCACAACAAAATCAACAACAACAACACCGTACACACGCTAAATCGTTCGTTACATGCAACATCACTTGAAAAATAATTTTGTTTTTTTGACGTTTTTCTTATACCAAAAATGCATTTTGTATTGGAATGTATAATATTGTCTTTTGATATTGTATTTTTTTCTAAACGTTATTGTATCTAGCGAGCTGACCGTATATGATAGTGGATGCATCTTCACTGTACTAAATAGCAATCGATAATCTCTTTCTTTGTTTATGTTGTATTTAATTTGCTTTGCTATGTCTATATGTCGTACATATTTAAATATATTAAATATTAATGTTAAGTTTGAAACATAAGTGACGCATAAAATAGTTAAGTTTCTTAGGGAAGAAATTGAATAAGAGTTTTACTGTTTTTTTTTTTTTAAATACATTAAAAAAGGTGATCTTTTTTCCTATAAGATCACCAATTTTTTATAGTGCCCAATTCATCAGAGTTTGAACAATTGACTGACGAGTAACCAAATGCGACCAATTCACCTTTTATCAATTTTTCTACTAAACTATAATTTTTCAGTAAAAATCGCACTGAGTAAAAAGTTCTTCGAATCGGTCAAAATATTCAGAAAAATAATTTATTTTTTATTTCTACATTTTTTTATGACGTAAATTTTTTTTATTGTAAACAAGTCATAATGAAATAACATTTTTTTTTGTTTTGATATATTTTAAAAACTAATTACTACAGCATTTTTTTTATGAAAATAACTCTGACGAAAAAAATTTATGAATTATGAAAAAAATAAACTGTTGCAATAAAAAAAAAATATTTTTCTGAATATTTTAACCGATTCAAGGAACTTTTTACTCAGTACTATTTTTACTGAAAATTGTTAGTTGGAGAAAAAAGTGATAAAAAAAATTAAATTTGGTGTCATTTGGTTTCTCGTCGGCCAATTGTTCAAACTCTAATGAATTTGTTTTTGTACAGAGCTTATTGTTCAGTACTTTTAGTGCAAAAAACCACAAAAAAATTACAAGCTCAAAATGCATTAAAATGGGCAACGAGCTGCTTATAGTAGTTTCAATGGCCGCTACGCTAAGCTATCCGATGCCATAAGAATCTCGGATATTTTTTTTTTTGAGATACGTCTTTTTCGCTTAGTACGGCAGTATAGTAGTCTGCAAGCCTACTATGTTCTATTTCTTGCGTTGATCAGTTAAGAATCACAGCAAAAAACAAAACAAAACTTCTGCATTTTAATGCAATTGCTTTTGTAATCTCTTTGATATCACACATTTCTTGACAAGCTTTAATTTGGCTTTCTGAAAATTGGTAATCTTATAGAAAAAAAACTAAGCTTTCTTTTAAAATTATTTAAAAAAAGAAGAATGTAGCGAACTTTGAAAAAAAAAAATAATTTCCGATTATAAAAATTGGACCTCAAATTTTTTTTTGAAACTCACTGAAAATTAGTGATAACCCTATTGAAAACGTTTGATGTGAAATTTTTTTATGCATCCGGAAAAAAGTTACAAACGTTTGAAAGTAAGGATTTGCAAGAAAAGTCCAAAAATTGTAGCCCCTCCACCTCAGTCTATATAAAATAATGTCCAGTAATCCGAATAAGACATCCATAGGAGAACTTTTTTTGGGCTGAGAAACTTGGCAAATTATGCTCCATATGTACAATATGTATATTTGATATTTGAGTCAAACATATTGTACTTGAATCAAATAGTGGTAAATGTTGGTTGAAAAATTTTATGTTTGATTCAATTAAATATTAAATTGCTTTATATCAAATATAATTTGTTATATTCAGGTAAATCATTTTCTCAATGTAGAATTCTGGCATCATGGAAATGATTGACTTTCCACAAAGTTTCATTTTTGAATTTTTCCACACCTTTACCTTTAATATAATAGGTACGTTTGATGATAAAGAGAGTTAAGAGTTAAAAAGGACTACTACAAAAAATTTCTCAGGACAAGACAGGTCTTGGGATGCCATTTGCTACCTGCAAGTTGCTGTTAAAATAGGCTAACCCAAAATGGAGCCTTGCAACATAACAAGGCAAATCTGGCCAAAATGGAATGCTAATCGCTCTCTAGAACTGATATCCCGCACTAGACATAGTGTCTCGCCAATTGTTGTAGTCATAACTGGCCACAGCGGAGATATTAAGTGTTCGATCTTTTGACAGTAAGCATATGGCTGGTTTTTATTTGTTGACCTGGATGACTTTAGACACGTTAGTATAGGTTAGATATGTACTTCGTTGTACTACGAAATATGGTTGGTTCAATGAAAGGGTTTAGTTAACTACCTTGTGGTATCACAATTACTTATTGCTGTCACTATCAAACATGACTGCCACACCTTACCAATTTATAAAAAAGGTGATGAAGAAATGAAAAATGAATCTTTTTATGCGTCACTTAGATTTTATTTATATTATGAAAAATACTACTTATAAAGAACACGACACAAAGTATATTTGATATAAGTTCCTAACTTCAAAAGTGTTTTCTAAATTAGTAAATAGATTTTTAGTTCAAATTGTACAATAATTCACACAAGCTAACTAATATTAATGACATACATAACATATGACATGCATTTAGCATATATAAATGTAATTTATATGTAAATATATCATTATGTAAATTTTGTAAAATATAGCATTTTCTTTAGTAATATAGTATATATGCAAGTGGTATTCACAACAGCGTATTATGCTACTATACATAAACTTACGCTTTTGTGAAGACAACTTAGGAATTCTTTATAAGTTTTCTGCACTTGCACTTATCTTTTTAGCAAATTAACAACAAGTTTGAACTTAATTTTAATTTAACTTATTTAAGTGCTTTATAGACAACTATTTTAAATAGTAGTTTTCCTAAATAACCTCTATTCTACATATGTATGACATACACATTTACGTTGTAATTATAATAATCCGTTTTCAAAATTTGTCTGATTAAAATTCAACAATTAAGTTATTATCATATTACCATAAAATGCACTAAATAATAATGAAATTTTCTACAATTTGTCTTAGAATATACTTATAACTTAGTTAAACTGTATGTCTTAGTGCCCAATTAAATATATTGCCACTTAATGATAAGTAGTTTAACTGTAGCCATTATTTCTAATTATAATTTAGTAATAAAAACGATTTTTATGGCTTAAAACCTTAAAAGTTATAATCAAATGATTGCGTAATAAAAACAACACTCGATATTTTGTTTTAGCTTGTGTTTTATTTTGGTTTCATTTATTATAATACTTTTTAGCTATAAATTATTATTTCCTTTATAACATTGCAACTTCTGTAGTCTCATCCAAATGTTTGCTTTTTCTACTACGTATTATCAATGTCTCTATGATGTACATACCTATGTATATTGTAAATTTTTAGTTTTTAATGTATTTGCTCCGCTTTTTATTTGTTTTGTCACTGCAGTTTTGATGTACTTAAGGTGTAGTTATTGTTTTATATATACCTACATATCACTTTAAATATTTTATACTACTCACATCTATACATTAAATTTATTTTTTTTTGTAAATGCATCGTAAGTATATTTATGTGTTTCTTATTTTTGAGTTCCAAAAAAACTATTACCGCACAAGGTACAGAACCTTTAATATTTTCATAAAAATCTAAAAATGTTTGTATTAAAAATCTTTTCTAACGAGAACTGCAACTAAGAGTAGATTTCAAATATATACATACTTATGTAGGGTGTTCCAATACGAGCACCACCAGACCTTTGTGAATTGTATAAAAGGAGTTATCAATCGCATCATTTCAAAAAATCATGTGAATATTAAGTACACATTTTTGTGAATTTAGTAAATTTTCACTACTTCAAAAAGTAGGCGAATCGCAAATAATTTGTTTCCTGTTACAATCCATTCAAAAACCTCTTTCGGGTGTATTTTTTCCGCATTATCAGAATTTTATATTTACACACGAAAAATATGGGCGTGGTTTGACAATAGTGGGTGGCACATTCCATACAAAAAAAAAACCTAAAATGCTATATCTTGGCACCTATGGTAGATTCTGGTAAGTCAGTTTTTTTTTTGTAAAATTTCACTGAAATCAGACACAAACTCTGTCCGCGTGTGTTTCTATTATATAGTGCTCTTGTCTCGAGTTTCGCTATATTCACTTGAAAATCTTAAAGGAGAAGCCACGCCCTCCTTTAGTCCAAACTCTTGACTTGAGTTTCGTTGCATTTCATTGAAAACTTTCGTCATTTTGATTTCTTTAAGTTTTTATTTTAATGAAAAATGCCCAGGACCGTTCGTTTACTTCCCGTCCCGATAAAGCTTTTATCAATTCGTGCCTTTGTACTAAATTTCATTAGAAAATTCTCACATGTCAGTATGCGGTACCACGCCTACTTGCCAAATATCGCTCACTGCATGTTCAGCGTCAAGGTTTTGAAAAAAAAAAGAAAAAATTTGATAAGAAATGCCAACCTCTTACGATTCATATTTTTATAAATTCTTCCTAAATGGACACTGGCATGAGGATCTCATATTGCAAATTGAAAGTTTCTGCCGCAAACAGTTTGCCCTAGGTGTTCTAGTCCTAGTCAGTTAAGCTTTTTTTTTTTTAGAAAAAGTAAATTTTTGCTTTCTTCAGAAGTGGTATGGAATCCGTTAGGATTCAAATCTCAAAAAATCCTTTCTTGGTGAAGATTGCCATAGTAATTCATTTTGTATTTCTGGGGCAAGCAGTTTATCCCAGGCCTTTAAACCTAGTCAGAAAACAAAGGCATTTCTGTATGGAAAATGTGAAATTTCTAGAACGTATTGAAATTTCGAAAATTCTACTTAATTGGACATTGAATGTAAATTAATCAGCACAAAGGCTTCTATATATAAAGACGACACCATCCATATGAAATTTTTTGCTATTTATGTTGGTGCTAATAGTAACTCGTCGACATATTTTCAGCTTTAGAACCTGAAAACTTACAGCGTTGGATCCTTCGTAAGTATCAAAGAACAATAAAAAACCTTTCAAGCGAGATGTCATTGGTGGCGAGTTTAGCTATTTGACCAAAATCAGTGGCTGATGAAACAGAAAAAAGTATTTTTCCTAAAATAATACTAATATTAAATTGAAGTTTCATAATTTTTTTTTTATACTCATGAAATCGAGGTTTTGAAGGCAATAATATATTTGAGGTGTAAAAGTGTACGAATAACTTCCACGGAAGCCTACAACACCAACAACTGGGCGGGGTTCCAACAATGTTATATCGTTCCTTTTTTTATTGATTCTTGTGTTATAACTCAAAAAGCCGAGTTCTGCCCATACTTTTTACTAATTTTCTCAGATTCTCGAGAACATTTTTGTCTATCGAGCCATGTAATGATTCCATGACTGGGAAATGTTAAAAGTTATTAGTAACAAATTTACAGAGTTGGGTGGATGAGGTATTTTATTTTAATGTGTGTAAATACGTTGCCCACTCGGCATGCAACGTTACGTAATGTTTCATTTAAAATGTTGCAAATAGAACGTTACAGAGATCTTTTTGATATATGTGAAATGTAATGTAATCGTTCTGAAGTGTTTCTGAAAGGTTTCGGATTGAAACATCAAACACAAACTAAATAACGAAGCTAGCTGAAAACTTGACAGTACGTAGTTATTTGAAGGATAACTTACATTGTTTTAATGTAAATCCATGATTAAATTATGCAGTTTGAAACACAATATAGCAAGCAGCAAATAAATCAAACTTGAAAAAGTTTTGTGAATATAATAAATTTGCGATTTTCATTTTAGAAAAAATCTACAGTTGTTATTTATTTAGCTTCTATCTTCAATGTTTTAGTATGTCCTTTGCTTAGCGTCTAATTATATTAAGCGTTCTCGGTACAGGGCAAAAGGTATTTATATGATTTCTGCAATGTGTTCTTCGCTCAAGTCTTACATACATATTTCGATATGGTCATTTTCAGAAGTAAAAGAGGCCTTAGAAGTCAAAATAGGTTCTGTTTAATGCGGCAAATCTACAATATCTAACCGACACACAAGATATGTATCACGTTAGAAATGCATTTCTTAATGCCATGGTTAAATTACATTGACCTTATGTGGTCTTTCTAAGGGCTTTATATATATTTCTTCGAAGAGAGAATGTATGCAACCTTTAAACAATTTCCTGAACATTTTCAAAGAAGCATTTAGCAAAGCCCGGCTCGCGCTGCTACGCCTCAAGAAATAAAATAAAATATGTGTTTTTATTTTTCTTGGATTGAATAAGATATGAGATGATTGATGAGATATGTTGATTCTAATTCTGTTCTTATATAGGAGGGAGTGGCATTTTTTTCAAACCAAACTAAGCTATGAACCTTTTACAAACTATAGAAAACATGTCCCAAATCTTATTCATCTACGTCAAATAGTTGCTGAGGTACAAAAAAGTGGACTTTTTCTCATATTTAAGGCGTGGCACCGCCCGTTTTATTAAATTGAATTTTATGTGCGTCAAATGGTTGATAAGTTATGATTAATTCTATTTGTTTTTTATATGGGAAGCGTGACATCGTCCATTTTATCCAAACCAAACTATGCTACGAACCTTTCCCAAACCATAAGAAACATATGTCCCAAATCTTATACGATCGGTTGAATGGTTTAGGAGTTCATTAGCAACGAGCATACCACATTGAGCTTTATATATATAGATGAGAATTTCGTGTGCTTCTGTTGAAATCACCCATACATATGTAGATTTTTTTTTTTTTTTTGATTTTTAGGAATTTTATACTATTTATTCGGAATATATTCTTAATTTAGCTTTTTTTGTAAATAATTTTGCATTTTTTATTTGAAAAGTTGTTCTTGTTTTGTTTTATTTTTTTTCTTGCAGAATTTCTACAAATACCGATGGGGAAGCTGAAAATGTCAACGGTGAAGAAGACGCGTAGCCACTACTGTGTGGTACTGATTCCGAATATGAAGATGACGAGGATGATGATGATAGTAGCCGCAACACTGGTGGTTGCAGCAGTGTCATTAGCTAGCATTTTCTTAGCATATGGTGTAACAAATATTTTTACTGCAACAACAACAACAACAATAATACCAAAGCAACAACATTAGCAGTAACTGTTTTCAGCTAATTGAGACTCATTACTAAAGCTAAGTAGGAAAAGTGGGAATTTAAACTAAGGTCATTATTATTGGCTTCTTTTAAGGTGTTGCGTCTGGTTATCGAATTTGAAAAATTGTATTTTTTCCTTCAGTTTTTTAAAGTATACTCAGTCTCGAAATTAAGTGTTTAAAAGTGTACTTTTCAAATTGTTGACCGAAAACTACTAAATAGATTCACATTCTCGTTTCCCCATAAAAGGTGATTATGATTAGTTATGACATTTTATTAATTAATTTATAACATTTGTTTTAAAATAAGTTTCACGAGCATTAGTAAATTTTTGCTAAATTTACTCTAATCGGTACAACAATAATAAATCGTTATGTACAGAAAAAATTATCGGTGCATTCAGTGTAATGTTGATTGTAAAATTATTTTTATAGTCACTGACTTATGCTTTAAAAGTCAACAAAACTTACGTAATTTCAAAATAAGGCCTCAAAATATTGAACAAATCGAATGCAGCGGACATGTGCCGAAATTTATTTTTAAACAATAAATGTTATAAAAAATCTTTTATATAAAAAAAAAATTCAATTTATAAATGTGTTTAATTTCAATTTAAAGATCTATTATTCCAAAAAATCAACCTTCTCTTTCGTTCTTTTTTGCTATCATTAAAAAAAGCAGTTTTTTAAGTTTTACATTTCTCAAAAAATATAGCTGAACCTTGGAGTCACAAATTTTACTTCTTTTTTTTATAGTTTTGAACTAGTTAATGATGCCATGGGTCAAACCTTCTTAAGCTAAAAGTTTTCAAAATTTATGAAAAATTAAAGATTTCCAATCAATTGGTGTTACTAAGCACTTGGATACATGAATTCAGTACAATTTTAACCATGTATCAATATACACCGTAAGAATGCACCAAAATAGTGGCGCTTTACATTGAAAGTAATTGCTCAGTTGTGTTAACTCAGCGCGTACTATATATCGTTGAAAATATCGTGGTCGATATTGACTAACCACCAAGATCTCCGGATTTGACTCCACCAGACTTTTTTTTTGTGGAGATTTTTGAAAAGTAACGTTTATAACAACCCAAAGAGCATAGAAGAGCTCCGAGATAATATTCGAGCTGAAATGGTAGTGATATCCCTCAAGACGTTGGCTAATGTGATGATAAATGCCTGACAAAGAGCTCACTTTTGTCTCACCAATAATGGCGGTCACTTTTCGATTTTTTTTTTTCAGAACTATTAATTTAGATAAATTTTATTTGGGTAAGCTTAGTACAAAAAAGAGCACAACTTTCCGAAATCTATAAAGAATTGTCAAAGTTATTCAATATTTCCATTGTCCAGATTGAAATGGTGGAAACGTTATATTTTATAATTTTGTACAAGTGTAGCGCAACAATGGTGCGATTTATAAATGGCGTAGAAATTTACATATTTATTCATCATTAGCATTAAAAAAAAAAATCAGCAAAACCTCAAGGTTATCTGCGTTTCTTTTGACTTGTAATATCACATATATAATCGAGAGACACTACAGCGGTGTGGCAATGAATCCGAATATATTGTATTTTTTGTTTTAAAATAATAAAATAAAATTAAGTTTAAAGATAACATTTTAAAATAAAAGTAAAATTAAATTTTTGTTAAAGGAAAATATGAAAAACACAATTTTTTATAACAGCATGACTAGGCGCATTCCTTCAAGCAAAAGTTTTTAGCTGGATTAATGGGTCTTTTTAAATTTACGGAATCAGTTGTCATAAACTTAATATATATAAAAAAAAACTTCTAAAACTTTCATTATATGGCTGCTGCTTATCAGAAAGAGGCTGAGCGAAGTTTTTTCAAGTGCTAAATACTTTTCAAAGGCTGAAAATCAATTTCTAACATGGGTTATCTGAGTTCTCGAAAATTGAAACTTTGTTTCGACTAAACTGCGTGTGTGTCGCTTGGTCGCTTTCTCATAAGCACCACCCAAATATCCATGTATATCTATAAGATAAGGCTGTGAAACATTAAGAAAAGACCAACAGTAACAAACAATTTTTTTTTTTATTCTTTTAAAAATGTTACTTAATTTTTTAAATCAAAAATAAAGTATAAAATTTACATTCGATTTTAAATAAAATTTTATTTTTTTTTTTAATTTAAATCATATTGTATTTTAACTTGAAATTTGTCAAAAAAAGAAGAAAAAAATAAGAATTCTAATGACGGCAGTAGCCTAAGAGTATGTAATGCAACTGTCCTTAGCTAGTTAGTTAGTAGTAGCCTGTTGAAAATTTAGAATTTTTTGCGCATTGCATATTTTTTGGACTCTGCTCTGGAGTTCTCATTGTCGTATATTCTTAGAAAATGGAGTAAAACTCTGCTTATTGATATAATTTATTTTTAATTGTGATTACTTTATGATAAGTGTTTAATGTGTTTTAAAAATTTTACAAGATTTTTATAATTATCATTTCGAAATATCATAGTTTATTAATATATGTATACATTCAATGTTTAAGTCATATGACAGAAATACACACGATATGATTAATGTTGCAGTGAAATTTTATTTTTTATTCGTAGTGTCGGAATACTGATTCATATGGGCTATCGACAGAAAATTGCCTTACATACTCGTATGTCAAGTTTTCTGCACAGCCATTTAGGGTCTTACAAAAAAAATTGTTGGAGCTCACATGTTTAAGGACTATTTTATATCCAATTGCCGGGCTTGCCTAAGGCTTTAATAAAATAATGTTATCCTTCTATGTAAGACAAAGAAAACATAAGTAAGTATTGACTGATATATTGGCGAAAGAGTTATTGTTTTGCTCACAGCGCACGGTATGAACCATTTTTTGCAACTTTAGTCAAACAATAATATCCTCCTCTATCAGATAAAAAGAATGACACCTCAATTGTTTAAATCTGAAAGTTCTGAAAACTGCCACCAGATGGCACTTAAAGCATTTTGAATGGTTCCAACTAATAAAAGCGCCATCTATTGGCAAGTTATCAAAGCAAAAATGATGTCAAAATAATCTGCTGCTTCTTAAAAAAACTATGACACCTCATTTGTTAAAATCGGTTCAGTAATAGCCGAGCAATAGCGTTTTAAAGTAATGCAAGAAACCCCGTTAATTGCTGTTGGCTTATGATCGCCTGCTGTTTTGCATATTTTCATATGATAGGAAAACGTCGCACAAACATAACTTGTCAATTTTATTGAAATTGACCCATTCGTTATCAAGTTACATGCATTTAAAACTTTACGTTGACTACAGCGCCCTCTATGTGCAATAAATGTCTTTTTTTTTCTATCACTATAAACTAGACGTTCTAATGAAAAAAATGACACCTCATTTATTAAAATCGGTTCAGTAATAGCCGAGCGATAGCGTTCTAAAGTTGAGCAAGAAACCGCAGTTGCTTGCTGCTGGTTTATGGTGGCCTGGTATTTTGAAAATTTTACATATAGATTTTTTTCGTGGATATGCAATTTTTAGCGCAAATGATGTTGGTAAAAAAGAAACGATAGCTCCTAAACTACTGAGCCGATTTTAACGAATGAGGTGTCATTCTTTTCGGTAGGTCTTCTAGTTTTAGGTAATAGAAAAATAATAGCTTCAATTGGACACAGAGAGCGCTGTAGTCAAAAAGAAAAAAAAAATTTAAATGCCTGTAACTTGATAAAGGTTAAGTTTTTGAAACTTTAATAAAACAATGTTATTCTTCTCTTTAAGGCAAAAAGAATGACACCTCATTTGTTAAAATCGGCTCAGTAGTTTAGGAGCTATGGTTTCTTTTTTACCAACATCATTTACGCTAAAAATTGCATATGCACGAAAAAAATCTATATGTAAAATTTTCTAAATACCAGGCCACCATAAACCAGCAGCAAGCAACTGCGGTTTCTTGCTCAACTTTAGAACGCTATTGCTCGGCTGTTACTGAACCAATTTTAATAAATGAGGTGTCATTTTTTTCATTAGAACGTCTAGTCTTTAGTGATAGAAAAAAAAATTAAATTAATTGCACATAGATGGCGCTGTAGTCAACGTAAAGTTTTAAATGCATGTAACTTGATAACGAATGGGTCAATTTCAATGAAATTGAGAAGTTATGTTTGTGCGACGTTTTTCTATCATATAAAAATATGCAAAACAGCAGGCGATCATAAGCCAGCAGCAATTAACGGGATTTCTTGCTTTACTTTAAAACGCTATTGCTCAGCTATTACTGCATCGATTTTGACAAATGACGTCATAGTTTTTGTAAGAAGAAGCACATTTTTGTGATGTCATTTGTGCTTTAATAACTTGCCATTAGATGGCGCTTTTATTAGTTAAAACCATTCAAAATGCTTAAATTGTTATCTGGTGGCGGTTTTCAGAACTTTTGAGTTTTTAATTCTTTTCCTCAACTCATTTACAATAAAATGATATTTTACTCATTCAAATCGGATCATTAGTTTCGGAGTTATTCACGTTTTAAGAAAGCTGTTGCACATCTCATACGTTTTGCTAAAAGCAGAGTACCAGCGAAAATTCATGCGACAGGCCAAGCAATATCTTGGCTATTACTGCACCGATTTGTTAAGTCTACTAGTTTTCTTCTAACCTAACAGAAAATCATATGAGTAAGCATTTTCTGATATTTTGGCGAAAGAATCATTGTTTTGCTCACAGCGCACCATATGATAAATTTTTTGAAACTTCAATAAAACAATGTTATTCTCGTCTGTAAGACAAAAAGAATGACACCTAATTTGTTAAAATCGGCTAAGTAGTTTAGGAGCTATGGCTTCTTTTTTATCAACATCATTTTGCCTGCCCACGAAAAAATTCAATATGTAAAATTTGCAAAACACCAGGCTACCATAAACAGCAGCAAGTAACTGGGGTTTTTTACTTTACTTTAAAACGCTATTGCTCGGCTATTAATGAACCGATTTTAACAAATGAGGTATCATTTTTTTCGTTAGATAATCTAGTTTTTGATAATAGAAAAAATAATAACATCAATTGCACATAGAGGCGGCTGTAATCAAAGCAGTTTCTGTAGTTAGCCTGTAACTTGATAACGGCTAAGCCAATTTTAATGAAATTTGACAAGCAATGTTTGTGGGACATATTCTATCATACGAGTATGTACAAAATATCAGGCGATCAAAAAACAACTGCAAATTAAGTGTTTTCTTAACTTTATTTTATAACGCTATAGGTCGGCTGTTACTGAATTGATTTTAACAATTGACGTGTTATTTTTTTTCGTTAGGTCTTCTAGTTTATGGTAATGGAAATGTTAAAAAATAATTTGCGCATAGAGGGCGCTGCAGTCAAAATAGATAGCCGCGTGGAATTGAAAAAGCCGTTCATTTGAGTATTTTTGTTATATGGTATGTACTTACATTTTTTTAAATTTGATGATTTAAAAAAAAAATGGTAAATCCGGTTTTTTATATGAACTATTTTGATGTCAAGACAAAATTATTTTATTTTTTTTTTTGGAAGACCCAAGTAATTACTTGTTTTCAACTTGATAATAATCCTGCGGATTGGATAGATATTGACATGTGATAAATAGTACACCACAAGCCGTGCAAAACTGAAGTTTATATGTATATCAACTGACTTTTTTTTGCGATTTCTTAAAAGCGATTGAAATTACCTTTAAAACAAGAGATCGGTAAGAAAATAATCGAGCTATGAATTTTTAATAATACGGAAATCGTGCCTTATAGTGCCGTTACTCTTCTTTCCAACCTTAAAAGTAAAAAATATCAAAAATATACTTACGGTTTTTTAATCCAGGCATACCAACATACAAATCGAAGTCGTCGTAATGCTTGCTTGGGAAACTTCAAATTTGTCTCAAAATAACATTCTATTTTTACAATTTTAACCAAAATTATTTTCTATCCTGACGCGATAGAAAGAGCAAATTTGTGTGCTGTATCTAAATACTTACGAAATACTATTTGAAGCGGAAAATTATCTCAGGCCAATTATTCAAGTAATACAAGAAATTTCAAGATGCCAACTTTTAATAATAATAAAATCTTTATTGCCGTTCGTCACAAAAATTAATTATAATATAATATAATACTATGCAAATTGTGTTGGAACTTTATTACTTTTACTTAATGAGTTACTAAAAATGATATTAAATAAATGATTATTACTGTCTAATAGAAATGTTTGATTAAAATTAATTTAAGTTTGTCATATTAGTTCAAAAACTGCTATTCCGAATTTCGATTTTGCTGGAATGTTTTAAAACAGAGGCATATTGAATGATATAAGGTTTCCAATTTGTTTTATTTAACAATACAGGATACTTTTTACACAAAACTTTTAACAAAATTTATTTATTCATTACTGAAAATGCTACAACTTTTTAACTCATTCCAGAAATATCTGAATAACGATTTTTATCGTTCTTAGAAATCATTAAAAATATTTTTTTTCTAGTTGATTTGGAAAAACGTCTCGCTCAAAAGATACCAGACGAGTGCATGGAAGTTTTAAAAATAAAATATTTTTTTTTTTTTATTTGGCGCAGTCTAATGTATATAGGGTATGTTGTATTTTAATTTTATTTAATATGTATGCATATGTAACTGTGGGTATCTTTTCTAAACTAATGTATAATGCACGTTACTGAAACGGATATTTAAAATCAACCAATTATTCCCAGTAACACAAACGGCAGGTGTATGTACTGCTTTATGGTGTTAAATATTTATATCCGACTCTGATTTATCGCGTCTATTAAATTGTCAATCGATATGATAATGCATCGTTTAAGTGTTATATCCGATAGTTGGAATACCAGTTAGACAAAGCGGTATGCAATTACTATTTGTATTTAACGATTACGATTTCAATTAATTTACTCAAAGGTTGACCTAATGATGACAACTGTCTGGGCTTCACACCATCAGCTTAAATAGTTCTTGATTGGACTTATGTAATAAACAATTTCTATATTGTAGAAGTTGGTATATTCAGTTTTATATACAGTTTGTAAAGCTCTTAATGTTGTCATTCATTCGCTCAGTATTTCCTTGCTTTTGCAGTAGTCCAAGTCCACAACAGACAAAATCAGTGCCATTAAATGAGCACACTTGGTTAAATGAGATTGCCGTTAGATCCAAGCTGCATTTCGAAATTTGTCTTAAAAATCACTGAAATTTATCTATACGAACTAAATATGTCCAATGATCAAATTAATAGCACATTTTTTCTTGAGTTTAAAAAAATCAATTTTATTGAAAGGAACTTATTTTTTCAGAACATAAATTTAACTAAATGTATTACCAATTCATTTAACAGAAAAAAAAAATTAAAATCAAAATTGAGATAGTCATATAAATAGCACAAATACTAGAATTTAGAATTTTTTTGTTTTTTAATTTAAGGATTAAACAAAATCTGTATGTAAATGATTATGAATACTTTATATTTTGTACTAAATCCTTTATTTTGTATGACCGCTTCGCTTCTTCGGCTCAAGTTCTCCACAAGCCCTTGACACCTCTCTATAGGAATGAATACCAAGCTCTTGGGCTGCAGTGCACAGTTCGTCAAAATTTTTGAAATTCTTACTTGAAAGTTTTGTCTTTACATCATAGGGTGATAGCCCATACATTTGCGGGTATGTATTTGTATGGGAAAAGGCGATACGCCGTCACATTCAAACGAAATTATAAATAAGGTGTGTTTATATTATAGGTTTCTTTTTTTTCTTCTCTGGCTTTCTCATGTGTTCAGTAAGCTGCGTGTATAAAAATATTGAAAAAAAAGTGTGCAAGTTAAACTTACGCCCATTACTGGTAGAAGCTTTCACATGATATACACAGCACGTTCGCATCCCTGAACTTACTTAATTAAATCTTCTCAACGAAGCAGGAACTGCACCACTTACGAAATAAACGGCTCATACATCTCAATAACTGCCTCATATATGCTAATTCTGATTACACAGATCGATGGAGTTTATCTGAAAATATTGCATGATTATTATAATTCATTTCTGAACAAAAAAGTCCTACTCCTTCCTCTCATCAATTACTTTTTCTTAAGAAATTTAAATAATAAAAAGAAAATATTTAACTTATGATTCTACAAATTATCTCACCTCTTAGAGCATCTCAAATTCGAACGTACCAAAGGTAATAACCATCATCACCGTAGAGATCTGTGATTAAAATTCTAAAATCTGATATAAAAGTGATCAAATGTCAATGATTCGTTAGACTACGGTATCACTATCACGGTGTAGTGGGTTCTCGGTTCTATTCTAAAACAAAAAGTTTAAGTCAATTAAATTTAGATTAACGTTCGCGCTTTATACTTTGAATATATCCGCTGCTATAAGAAAGTATTGTAAAAGCTGAAAATGGTTTCATTAAGGCTGACAACATTATCTTTTATAGTTTACATAGCGACTCTTAATGGAATTAGCTGTGGCGATTTGCGTGAGTGAAATTATTCGAAGATCTGAAAAAGCACAATGAAAATTTAATAAATTAAAGTGATCTTTCTAAGGAAGGAAATTATAGTATGTATGTAGTTGAAAACCAATGGTTGGAACCAATGTTTCGAATATTTAAATATTTTGAAGAATAAAAGTTCCCAGAAGTTGTGGGCAGTAAATTCGAGTAGTAAAGATTGCCAAGTTCTAAATTACTATAGTTGAAAAATAAATATATTCTGTACATTTTGTTTGTTTTTCAAAAAGCCTTTGGCATGGCACATTCGAAGAGAAAATTATTTAAAAAGACTTAGGCAAGAAACTTTATTTAATTAGCATATGCATACTAGGGTGAATCAAATTTTGTTTTTTTGTTTCAAACAGGTTCAATTGTTGCAGGTACATGGAAGAAAAATTGTGGTGCAAGGAGAACTTACAATATTGTTATTTACTTGTGGCTCATCGAGCTTTTAGTCTTAAATACGATTTATATGGGAAAGAATGCTTTATTAGACAGTTTTGTTCATATCTCGTGAAAGAAATATCTTACACAAATGGAAACAAGCCCATTGAAATAAATATAGAATTTTCCCAAAAAAAGTATCTTATCATTTTTTTCATCAAGATAATATTTCGTCAGTTTATTAGCTTTCAGGGCTTAGGAATATTTTGAAAATGGAGAAAAAAATAATTTTTTTCTATTTTTTGTTCTTTCCAATGGGGCTGATCCTGTTCGTGTAAGATTTCTCGGGATCTTTCACGGGATATACTCATAGATGAAACTATGGAAAACTAAAAAGCTGGATGAGACACCAGTAAATTATAATATTATGAGCTCCCCTTGCACCAGCAATTTTTTTTCATGTACCTGTTTGAAAAAAAAAAAATTTGAATGACCCTACCATATACATATGTACTAATTAAATAAAGTTTGTTACTTAAGTCTTTTAAAAAAAATCACTCTTTGAATGAATGATTGAATCTGTACTGTACTGTACTGTATTTGCTAAGTAAATATCTCTCCAATTAGTTTGTCGAAAAGAGAAACTTCGCCAAAATACAATGTGGGACAAAGTTCCCTTATTCGTTATGAAATTTTTATTTCAATGTGAATTTAATGGTTTTCTTAAGTACAGTATATACAAGTGGGGAGTTCTATTTAGCTTTACGTGAAAGACATCTCCTAAGTGGTGAGCATTTTCTGCTACTCACATTCAAAATCTTTCCAACACATTTTTCACAAAATATCAGATGTTATGACACGGATCTGATTGGGAATATGTATACAGTGCATAGCACGAGGATCGAAAACATCCAAATGTGTTTCATGCGTTTAGCTATTCGGAAACTCCGTTGGGAATTAATGCTGACATACTTATCGTCATGTTCCTTTTTCGGGCTAAAATTTTTTGAATTCAGTCGAAAGTATTTGCTCATGGTATTTTGATATATTGATGCATTGTATAGATTGTACGTCACCTTAGCTGTTTTTGAAATATATGCGTTTGAGAGAAATTTTAGGCAAACCCAAATATTTCATATACCATTCTGTTTAATTCAACTCCAGCTGTAGGTCGATTCATTTCATGGTTGCTTTTAAGAATAGTACCTTTACCTATATAAAATAATATAGTTGAATAAATAAATAAAAAAATTTAACCTTTCCACCATTTTTGGTAATATTCTATTTTACAGCGCCAGAAATCGAAAAATGTCATGCTGCTGACACAAAATGCATAGTAAAGACCATGAACGACGTTATAAGGCGTTATCCTAAGGGTGAACCATCATTTGGCTTACAGCCACTTGGCAGTGTAGAAGTCAAAGATATTGCCGTTGCTAAAGCGGAAGGAAATAATCCTATAGCGATGAATCTTAAATTTAGCACTTTACAATTCAAGGGTTTAGAAAACGCCATTGTTGAGCGTGTGGTTGGTTTTGAAAAGGATCCGTCCACAAGCAAATTCGAAGTGTATGGCAGTTTACCATCACTTTCATTATCTGGCCAATACGAAATGGATGGTAAGATTCTGCTATTGCCAATGAAAGGAAAAGGTTCAGCGCATATTGATTTGACCGATTTAAAATTTGGCTTCAAATGCAAATTCAATGTTGAGAAGCGTAATGGTAAAAATTATGTGATAATCAAAAAGCTTAAGTCTACACTGAAAGCGGAAGGGTACGTAATGAAATCTTGATTTGTTTTTTTGCAATTGTTTTCTATTTAATTGTAAATTATTCTTTATATTTTGCAGCGTTAAGGTCAATTTTGAAAATCTTTTTGGTGCAAATCAGGATCTTGGTCAATCATTAAATAATGTTATAAATGAAAACTGGAGAGATATGTGGAGTGAATTGGAAGATGGTATAAATAATGCTACTTCCGAAGTTCTTAAGCAACTATTAGCGGGTGTAATGAAAGAGTTATCGTATGATGATATCTATAAAGTTGATTAACTTTGTGTATTATAATAAATAAAGCAACATTTTTTTTTTGTAAAAAACGCAAATGCTCTTTTATATTTAGAATATTCATTGTATAATGAAGAAGTAACTTAACGAATATTTCGATAAGGTTCACTGAGAGAAAATCTGAGCCTTAGAGTTAATGAATCTTTTAATTATCCTGTTTCTTTGCCGATCTTAATCGTGTTCAGACTAATGCAGCCACGCTTGGGGTGTTTGGGAGAAAAATTCTTTGTAAAATCTTCGGTCCTGTTCGCGTCGGCGATGGCTACCGTATTCGAATGAACCACGAACTGTACGAGCTCTACGCTGAACTGACATAGTCAAGCGCATCACTATCTAACGTCGGTGCTGGCTGGGACATATTGTGCGTATTGTAGAAGAAGCTCCGGCGAAAAAGGTGTTTGATGCGAAAGCCGCTGGGCGACGATGAAGAGGAAGACCATGCCTCCGATGGAATGACCAGGCCGAGGAAACCTTATTCACGCTTAGTGTGACTGATTGGAGAAGGTGCGCGCGAAGCAGAGACGCCTGGAGAGAGCTTTTGAGGTCGGCCGTAACCTGATATGGCCACCCAAGTAAGTAAGCCCAAGGCCTCATCGTCTGGCGGAACAAAGATTTTTTTAAGGATGTGGGCCCAAAACGGGTCGGGCTCGTCAGTTTTACAAAAAAGTGCCAAAAATACTACTTTATAAAGGTCAAGCTTACTGGTCCAATATCCATTTGATAACAATTCGTGTTAGCAGAACCCGATTTTCGATCATCCGAACTTGAGAAAATCCATATGATATGAACTTAAGCAATTCACGTGTACACGAATATTAAGAAACACACGTGTAGTTAGTGTTTTAGATACATGTACTTTAGATGTTCGTGTTTTCAAAGTCACGTTCGTGCAGCACATGTTCGAACGTATCGTGAAGCTCTGATTTAAATCCATTTATTCTAGTTATTCAAAGATTTCACCAAATTATTTTCGAATTAAAAACATTTTTTTTTATTGAAACAAAACAGCTGTTTTGAAACTTAACAAAACTAGAAATAACTTAATTTAATTTAAAATTTTTGTCTGACACGCTCCTCGTGTCGAAATTTACCTAGCTGATCCAAATCATCATAGAATATATGATCCTTAAAGCTTTCATCGCGATGGTACACATTGTGATATCCTTTGGATGCTTGACCTTTACGATATTTTGTATGTTCAGCAAATAATGCTTGTGCTTCTGCACCATCACTGCCTGGATCGCTAAGTGGATGTATAAACTTTCGAAAATTACCATTTTTGAACTTAGCAATCGCATTCTTTACGCTCAAAAACTTAAGAGGAGTAACACTTAAGCTATGGACATCCGCATGGCCTTCATTGCTATCGCTGTAATAATCATCACTCGGCACTTCATCGTCTGTGGTATAGTTCGAAAAGTGATTATCACTCTGTGTCTTTGATTCCTTTGAGTTTTCACCAAACGTCATACTCGCATTTGCTTTAATCTGTTGTGGCACAATTTTCGTTGCACTTGCAATGCCATTCAATGACTTTCGTTTCTTTTGGAAGCTGCCATTGTTGCTTAGTCGCTGCTTAAGTTTTATGTTCACTTTCATAGGTCTAATGTTAGCCACAAATGGCATTTTTAGCACTCGTATGGGCTTTTCTTTTAAAATGTAATCAACTTTTGTATGCAAAATACTTCTCGGATTTGCTTTTAAATTTATGGTTTTATTCAAATTTTCTTCATATTTCCCCACTGTAACACACACTTGCATATCCTTGGGTAAAGGTATATCTATTGTTGCCCTATAAGGACATTGTAATATTAAGTAAACTTGTGTCCTATTTGTTGCATTCGGATTTATTTTAAGCTCATCCATCAGGAATACTGGTATTCTGTAGTAGGTATGTACATTCCTTTCGACCACTATGGCTTCAATGATTGCGACTTGTTGTATGAGTCCTACAAATAACTCTGTTGCCAGTAGCAAAAGTTTCATCATTTTGATACGATATTTTTATTTTGTTTTGTTTTTTTTTTAGTTATGGTACTTTTCTTGTTGTTGGCTAAACTTTTAATAAAGTTTTTATCAACATAGGAGCGGGTTTTTATATAATTTATTTTTGTAATTTCTCGCTTCAATGATTACTTGTTACCATACTGATTAGTTAAAAAAAAAAAAAAACAGCACAGTTTATCTTTACTGTACAAAATCGTTAAAGAAATCAATGTATTAAACATTGTTATGGACATTATCAGTGACCGAAAATATTTGTTGATCTTTATTGGCGGCTATGGAAGAGAGTCTATACTGATCTTTTTTGGATCTTTTCAAAAATTTTTTCGATCATTTCAATATTCAAACCTGTTCTGATATCGTTTCGGAATTGCTTCGGAAACGGAATTGAGATTCAAATTGTCGAATTATCGGAAGTATAACAGCTCATGTTCGATTTTCAAAAAAAAAAAAAAATCATAGCAAGTTCCGACTATTAGATTTAGAAGAGCTATTGGCATTAAATTTCGGACCTCAATTTCACTAATAGAAATTTATTAATTTTTTTTTTAATCTTTAGAATTCTTCGCTCTTTCCAAAATTTTTCAACATTTTACGATGATAAAAACGGTGGTGTAACATAGCGCCCAAAATATGTTACAACGCCCAAACTTTAATAAATTTATGACACAAAGCCCAAATTATTTGTGAAGAAATTTTCCATCTATAGTGAAATTCCTTCTATTTGTGAATTCAATACATCGCTGCATAATTTCTGTACTTAAGCACCGAAAAATCCGTTTCGGAATTGAACCAGCGGAGCTGCCGATGCAAAAAAAAAATATAAAAAAACACAACTACAAAATTAAACTGTTGATAATAAATTGAAATTTGCTATAAAATTTATAAAATTATTTTTCAAATAAAAGGAAAGACCCTCGCCTTTCCTAAAGAATTCGGAACTTCGGAAAATTCAAAGCCCAATCAGAAAGCATCATTTACTATTACAAGTCTTAAAAAAAAACAAAATCTCAGTTATCCCCAAACTGTAATGTTTACCATGCGAAAGTACAAACTTGCAAGTGCCTAGGGATGCCAACACTCAGGGTTTCGCCCGGAGACTCAGGGTTTTGAGTATGATTTCCGGGTCTCCGGGTTCAAAGTCAATCCCTCCGGGTTGAATATCATTTTTGTCGACCGCAATGAAAAAAATTTTGATTTTGTTGACTTACTTTTCCGAAGGTTTTGACGCGCTGAATTCGAATCCAAGCTTAGAATTTCTCAAATGGCTCCGGTTTTCGAGATATTCTAACCTAAAAGTGCGAAAATCACGATTTTTCGAGATATTTAGGGCAAATCTATATAGAAATATAATTTTTTTTTATGAAACCATTAATGGGGTTCGAAAGAACTACTCTCAATACTCACTTAGAATTATATCGATAATTTTTTTGCTTTTCAAAGTATCCTAAATTGAAAATTATTATATAGGTCTCCATTAGAGCGGTTCAAAATAAAAACATTTTGATTTTTTCACGATGTGTAAGCGGATTTCAGTAGCCTTATATGTCCTAGTAATAGGCTTTGTCCAGACATATAAGGCTACTGTAATCCGCTGACACATCGTGAAAAAATCAAAATGTTTTTATTTTGAGCCGCCATACAAACTTTTGTTTGTAAATTTGTATGAAAAATTAGAAAAAAAGATATCGTTATGATTTCAATTGTGTTTTGAAGAGGAAGAGTAAAGCTTTTATAAAAAGCGGTATAAGTTGGGAACCTCTGAATGGATATCAAAAACATGAATGTCATAAGAAAGATAATTTAATGGCCTTCTATAATGGTTAGATTAGTTTTGAAATTTAGCCAATAATTTTGGATATATGATAATTTTCCTGAAACTTTCACGAATAAAATTTTTAAAAAAAATTGGTAAAATCAAAAAAAAACTATGCAAATTGTACATAATCTTAAAGCAAAATAATCAAGCATTCCTATCATGCTAAAAAAGTATCAATTTTTAACACATTTTTTTGAAAAAATAACGTTTTGTTAAAAAAATAATTAGTCAAAATTACAGGCCATTAAATTATCTTTCTTATGGCATCCATATTTTAGATGTCCACTCAGGGGTTCCCAACTTATAATCAGTTTTACAAAAGCTATATCAGCAACTTATTATGGCTATACATAAGGGCGGGTCGATTTTTTTTTAAAAGGGTATAGTAGGAAAGGGTTCTACTGATAATTCTGAGCAATTGCCAGACTTGGGACTAAAATCAATTTCGAGCCTCCGCATTTTTACAACTAGGTTTTGTACAGTACTTACATACATACCCTTTTATGGGAACAATTACAAAGTATTTCATATTTTCAGCAAATATTGGGGTAAATCGGCAAAAAAAATCGGTGAAATTTTCGAGCGTAAATCGTGATTTTCTTCGTTTTTTTCCAATTATGGAGCTACCTTCAACACCCAAATCCTCCGGATCCAGCCTGTTGCATATGCCATCTCAAAATATACCTTTGCATTGGCAAGTGATTTAAATGGAGCTAAAGCTGAAAGCAGAATGTTTTCGTATAAAAGTTTTACACCTCAAGTACTAAAAAAATTATTTGAAATTTGGAAAAATGAAATATCGAAATTATTAATGTAGAAGTTTTGCTAAAAAGTTTAACTCTTTGGTCGACTATTATCAAAAAGAAACAAGGTTCAAATATAAAAATAGATTTCAAGCATTTTTAGATTGGACTAAAAATATATTTTTATTGGAAAGTGCACATGCGACTTAAAACATAGTAAATGTTCTTGTGGATTAATACCTGACCGTTTACAAAATTTCAAGTTGATCAACATAATGACAGAAAGCTGACGATACCAGAGCCAATTACTGAAATGACTGAGCAAGAACCAACAGTGGCGTCAGCTAGTCACGATCCAATACCATACCTGAGCAATTGAATCTGGTCGTTGGCGAATTCAACCAATCTATCGAAAATGTAGATGAAGTGTTTATTCCACAGAGACGATATAACAAAAACTACAGAGCCTATAGCATTGCCATGTTGTGCGATACGTTAAAGTTGATGCTGAAGACACTGAAAATAAAACTCGAGAGCTGAAAACCTTTTTTGATAGCAACAGTATTTCTATGGATGGATAATTGGCATATGCTGTGACGGCGAAACAACTAATACCGGCATAACAAATGGAATATTACGTCGATTTGAAGTTCAACTGGGTAAACCCTTGCATTGGTTTGTATGTCTAATGCATTTCAATGAGTTGCCTTTTCGTCGTTTGTATGCAGCACTGGAAAAATGCCAACACTTATGACAGATCCACGCCATTTCTGATGGTTGCTGTTCAACTGGCTGTAGAAAAGTCGAGTGTATAAGATAACAGGATGAGATGTATGCCAAAGGATAGAGCTTGATGAGCCTAAATAGAATATCTTGGGTTGCCTTGCCAAGGCCTGCCCCGATGAGGATGCAAAAAAGCTTTCCAACGACATCAAAATGGCCGATTTAGCTCAATTTAGCTGATAATAGGAAATACATTGGCATTGTTCCCATAAAAGTGCAATATAAGTAAGTATGTATGTAAGTACTGTACAAAACCTATTTGTAAATATTCGGAAGCTCAAAATTGACTTTAGAACTACAGTTTCTGTATCAAAGTTGTTCTGAATTGTCAGTAGAATATTTTCCTGTCATACCCTTCGATGACGTTTTCCCGATCTACTATACACATCTCCGAAACAAGATCCGACATATATACATACATATGTATGTATTTACAAAAATATATATCTATAAACATATACACAAATTGGCCGTATTCTGACGATGGTTTTCGATAGAAAAGATATTGAAAATCTTAAATAAAAAAAATCGATACCTCGTTTAGTTTTCAAGATAACTTTTATGTAATAAAAAGAAATCCGAGAGAAAAACGAAGTGTTGGATTCAATGAAATCTAGTGTAAATATTAAATAATTTTACTTATGTTTTTAAGAAACTTCATATAAAAACTTTAATTCAATTTCACCAACCCCACTTATTGAATCTCCGGGTCAGACATCAGTCCGTGTTGGCAACCCTACAAGTGCCAACAATAATTCATGCAAAATCAACAGGTTCGTAAAATTCCTTTCAATTATCTACTTACAAGTAGTTCGGAATCAATTTGCATTCTAATCAAAGTTCTTAACACTCTATGTGTGATAAAATATGTAACTATCCATTAGAAAACTTTTGCAAAACTTCAGTAATTGTATTAGCATTTGATGACTTAATTGCTTCCGAGCACGCAAACTTGTTACTAAATGTGCAACCAGTTTTCAATAGTTGGTACCTTATCTCCCATTCTCAAGTATTTCTAATATTAAGCATATCATGTGATGAGGTAAAAAGTTAGCATAGGTCATGAAAGCTCCCATTCCACAGAAAAGAAACCAAACTGTTGCAGCAGCACGTGCAACAAGTAAGAAAGTTCAAATGCCACCCACTACGATTCATGCCACTTATGATCCTCCTGTGAATGAAAACAAACAGCAACAGGTCGCTTACTATAGCTGTATAGGGTTGCCGTTGCATAGCAAAGTTTAGTACTTTGTTTACTGGAGTTAAATAACACTGGAGTGCGATATTGTTTGTGACACACTCGCATCATCGATAAAATATTTTGTCATCGCAACAGTATTTAATTTCTATTGTGGTTGCAGTCACTTTTGTATTGTCTTTTGGTTGTGATTGTTTCATAAGCAAGGTGAAATTTCAATTATTTAACCATTTTTTTTTTCTTAAAAAAACTAAATAAATTAATTAAACGTTACTGATTAAAACTTTGTGGTGTTTATGTGAGTTTTAATTTTTATAAGCGCCTAAACTATGCAATAAGTGCACCCTAGTTTAAGCCACGAACTTTTAGTGAAAATTTGAGTATTTTATATTGCATAGTTTTAGGCGCTTTCTTAAATAAAAGTGTACGACATATGTACAAGTTTCATGCAATAAAAATTTTTTTTTTTTTGTTAAAAAGTATTTAATATTTACAAATAAAAACAGTGCCAAAAGAAAAACCATACCTTTTAAGCACAGCGACGTGCTACGTTGTTTGATCAACAAGTAGGGGTGATTTTTTTTTCGGTTGCTATGCATCACAAACTGTTACCACATTGACTGCTGAACTTTCGTTGTGTCTCTGCTTGGTATCATCATCATGCGTTTCAACATGTCATCGATAAAATATTTTGTCTCTGCTACAAGCACGCGATAACAGTTACAGCTATAGCTACAGCGACTATTTGTTGTGCTGTATTTATTATTCTTGTGCTAACTTTTGGATGCATCAGTTGTGTTTAACGGTAGATAAGCAAATATTTATTATAATACATATACTACATAAGCAGACTGTGCAAGTAAGTTGTTATGTAACTGATTTCCTGTGAAAATTTGCAATTTTTTGTGGAAAAAGTGTGAAATTGTTGTATTTGCAATAAAATATTAAATTCTTTTAAAGTTTTAAGTGTTTCTCTTCAAATAATTATTACAATTGAAGTGAAAAAGTCATATATTTTCGTGCATTTGGAATTTTGCCTACTATTAAATGGAAATGAAAACTTAAGGCAAGGAGCAGTTCCTTGAATATTTTTAGAAGCATTCAAAAGCCACTACGTTTTTAAGCCCCTATTTTCATGTGTAAGTTAATTAACTGTTCACATTCAATATGAATGGAGTCTCAGAGGTGTGAGAGTTTTTGATGGACTATGTCAGTCTATCAGTCTCAATGAAGACATTCGCGTCGTTTATACATTGCTGGATTTAATTACGCAATAGATTGATGGCAAATTATCTCATCATTAAGGTTATTTTTTTTTTTAATTATCATTTACAGCTCAACGTTAGAACAAAAGCGAAAAACCAAGGGTAAAACAATATGGAACCCTCAACCAGCGCTGAAGCAGCAGCTGCTGCTGGCGTTGGTCCTGATCCTCGTCTTGAACTTATGGGTTCCTATGTAATCAAGTCACTGAAACTCAAACCAGAAAAGTGGACACGTGTTATCACTGTAGAAGAGCACAAAGGAATTATCAAAGAATTTTTAGATCGTCCTTTACCAGTAGTACTTATCATAACATTAACACCAGGTGCACAATTAATACCATCTACAAATTTTCCGCTATCACAATTAAAAAGCAAAGGCGTCTATTTCATAAAAAAATATGCACAACCCATACCACGTGATGAATGCGCCAATCACATAATCTTGGGTGATCTTGCAACACGCACAATCGATCAATTGTCTGCTTTAGTTGAAGAGGTACTTGTACCGCTGCTTTCATTTGAAGAAAATTACAAAACATGGCCATCTATGGTAGCACAAGATGTACAAAAGCATGTACACAGTTTGAAAAGCACTGTACACCAGGTCAAAGGTCAGGTCAGTGGTGAGACTATACTCGCAATGCCAGTTGGTGTGGAGAAGATTGTTAAGTGTGCACATCAATTGAGCGAAACGCAACGTTGTACAATCGATTTGTATTTGAAGAGTGCCATAGAGGGAGTTGTCATCAAATGGGCAACACAAATACACGATGTCATCAAGGATAGTCCATCGAATGCTTTCCAAGTTGGACAAAACCCAACACCACATTCAGGTAATGTAACTTTGAATTGGAGGCGTACAGAGAAGAACTTAGATGTTACTTATTTTCTTTTCGGAAAATTTCGAATGTGTCAGGAAAAACCTTACACTTCTCTCGCGGCCCTCAAGCGGGAGTTTTGACACCACAATATAAAAATGTTCACAGCACCAATCGATGGGAAAAACTAAAATACAATTTTTGGACCTGTCCATGAGCGCCCCGACCCCTGTAAGAGGTGTTTTGACCCCATTTGTGTGAACACAATTTTAATGGGAAAATAACTGAAATTTTTTTTTTCATGTTCAGGGCAACATCCGACATAAAAACTTTTCATTACACTAAATAAATTTCGAATAAAAGGTTTATGACTTGACCACCCTAATGGGAGTATTTGAGCACATTTATGTAAAAGTTTTGTGATACAGTCGATGGGGAAAAGTTGAAAAAGTGTTTGGATGCTACCAACGACGGTCTTGACCTCCTAAGGGGTATTTTTACCCCATTTACGTAAAAAGTTTATATTGCACTAATCGTACATGTACATTCAAATGTAGTGAATGTAAATAAAGTCGGAGCGTAAATTTTCTTTACTGGAGGGGTATGCAAAAAATGTTATGAGAGAAAATCTATAATATAGTGAATTGGTTCAAAAATAATGTGACTTGACCCTAGGTTTAAATTTCAACGCAAAGCTCTTTTTTTGTTCAAACTAAGAATCTTGTAACTCTATTGTTAGTCAACCAATTCACCAAAATCTGATTGAAATTACTATAATTTCTAGAAATTACTTTTTGGAATAATCGCTTAAAGAATTTGTCATTTATCTATGATCAACTGCGAAGTGAGCGCATACGTGCCATGGCCTTAATACTGGAATACACGAATAGCGCCTATTATCCATGTTTTCAGACGTTGTTTAAGAATGTCGTCACAGGTGAGTTTAAAGCCAATGCTATGCAATGTAAGAGCAAGTTATCAACTAATTGTAATCAACATGCTGCTCAAAAGTTTTTCAATTAATCAAACAATTTACTTTATATTACACTCACCACGTTTTCCTAACAGCACTGGCTGAAGCTAAAGACATCACACTCTATTTGAATCCATTAAAACGCCCCATACATCAATTGGAGGAGATAGATTTTTCGGAATGTAAACCTTTGCTCATACCCATGATGCATGTTGTTTGTACCTTGTGGGGCAATTCACGCTACTACTGTCATTCCTCGAAAATTACAGTTTTGCTTAAGCAAATTTCCAATTTAGTAATACATCAGGTAAGAGAGATTACATTGAAACCGGCCAAAATATTTTTGCTGGAACTCATCAGCTTTCATACTTCTAGGCAAAACGTTATCTAGATCCATCTTCAATTTTTCACAGCGACATCGATGAAGCCATGCAACGTCTTACTTTGTGCATACAAATTTTAAAATTCTTTCGAGAATTATTCGATTATTACAAGGAAATTTTGGCGCAATTCTTTTTGGAGCCAGAAGTTAGACCACCGGTTTTATGGACCTTTCATCCAAATTCAGTTTTCAATCGCTTTAATGCATTTCTGGAGAGATTGACAACCATTCAATGGTAGGTGGTGGTAATTGCGACAAAGTAGAGCTGGACGCTCTATTATTTCATATCTTGTCTGGTAATTTCAGGTTCTTCTTTACTGTGATTGAATTCCTGAAATTGGAGAAAGTTGAAATCGGAGGCCTACGTGGACGTCAACTCAGTGCACGCATAACAGCGGTATATGTTGAATTTAATCAATATTTTACAGCGTTTGCATCAAAAACATATGATGTTCTTGATCCAGACGATAAGGAGTTTGACGATGATTTCGAATATTTTCAAATGCGCATATTAGAATTAGACATGAAGCTGGCAGCAATCTTATGTCAAGCATTTGATGATTGCTACAATTTGGAGAGTATATTTAAGGTAAAAGTCAGATAATGGTTAATAAAAACGTATATTGGCATTTGGTTATATGAAATTATTTGAACAGCTTATCAATATTGTGGGTAGCGTGCTGGATCGCCCCAAGATTAAAGCGGAATTTACTCAAAGATACGCAGAGATACTACGTATGCTGGACGAAGAAATGACAATGTGCGAAACTATTTTTAATACACAAACGGAATTGCGTAAAGATAATGTGTATTTATATCCCGAATTCAATTGTCCACCAGCAGCGGCTTTTATACGTTGGTGTGGACAGCTGGAAATACGCATTACACTCTCAGTAAAAAGTTTTCAAGCATTACAACACAGGTAAGTCAGTTGCACTAACGTTTTAATCAATTGAAGCAATTACGAGCGCAGTCCGGAAAGTATTCGAACTGAGGCGGTAACTTCGAACATAAACGCGCTATTGTCAAGGAGCGGACATTTTTCAGTTCGAGGAACTCTTGTACCCATATAGACTTTTGATTAGATCATATATATTTTACAAAACATTGTATCGTATTTGGGTACTTTTCTCCCCTGAGACAATGCTTCAGCGTATTGTTCTCAACGTATTCAGCAGTATTCCATACAGTCTAAAGATTTCTGACTGATTCCAAATTTTAAAAATCTTCTTTGAAGTAGAAATTTTGAGTATCTAGATGAGCAGCCGTTAGCAACTTGAAAACCGCATAACAAATACTTTCCGGAAAAACCTCTTTGATGTTTCTATTGCTCCTCCAACTAATCTTTTACCTTAAACTATACGTATTAAACATCAAAAGCATAACTGAAACTGAGAAAGCGCTTGAAATTAACGAACGCTATGAGGTACTCATAGCGAAATTAGGTGCTTGCAAGACGCAAGTCTTCGATGAATGGGCCGCAAGTTTGGCCGAACAAATCGAGATAAATCTCAGGAAATCATTGATCGCACGAGATGCCAATAGCAATTCTCTGATACTGAACTTTAGTCCAGAACTTTTTTGCATTTTACGCGAAGTTCACTATCTTAAGCAAATGGAGACCGAAGGCATACCAGAGGTTGCATTGGATTTCTTTGATAAGAGCGATACTTTTCGAATTTATACGTTGAATTTGGAGAAGACCATTGACTGGTATAACACAATACAAGAAAATAGCTCTCCAGTTGAATTGAAACTCATTGAATCGGAAATAAAGTTGATCGATGATTTGGTTGAGACCGGTGTTGATGATCTAGTATGGAACGCTGAGGGTAAGTACACACAGTATGACATGTGTAAAAACATAGCTGTATCAATTAAAAGCAACTTGAATATTCTCTAGATATCATGAACTATTTACAAAAATTGCGTGAACCTGTTGCTGCTTTGCAGAATCGCATGAACCACACACAGTCAAATTTACGGCAAATACGCAACATTATGTCGGTTTGGGCCAAACAACCGCTTTTCGAACGTAAGGATGGTAAGAAGGATACCGTGCTATGTATTGACGAACGTCCGGATCGTACAACAAAACGCTATGCTGAAATACGTGCAGCCTCCGAAGAGATACATAAGCTACTGCATGATAATATGCTACAATTTAATATGGAAGCCAAGCAGGAAGATGAAATGTGGCTAAACTATGTTGACTTTGTCGATAATATAGTTTATGAGAATATACTACGTACAGTTGGTGTTAGTGTTGGCTATCTGGCAGAGAACATGGATTCGGATAATTATCTGCCACCTTTGTTCGAATCACGGCTCGAATTGGTCGAACCAAACTTGATATTTGTACCCTCATTGAATCCAGAAGATCCCTATGGTTTTAATAATATGCTAATCGAGCTGATGCGAGACATCATGAAGATGGCTACTTTGATCAAGCGTTTAAAGCCGAATGACAAGCGTAATTACGGTGAGCTTGTACAGGCCAATCAAGATATTATCGACATGCGCCGTGAGATACTCAACGGCGTGGATCAGGTGATGGAAGAGGCCTCACTTTTCTGTCGCCAGTTTGAGCGCTACTCTTATCTATGGTTTGACGATCGCCACGAATGCATGGAATATTTTCTTGAATATGGCCGTATGTTGGATGCGGATGAAATTGATTTGGTGCTGATGCACGATGCAAATGCGCCCAATTCATGTCCTCCCACTATAGAAGCTTTTCGCGAGCAAATCGATAACTATGAGTCGCTATTCAATGAAATCGAAGATATACAACCATTCCAAGTTTTTAGCTCATGGTTTCAAGTGGATGTGCGTCCATTTCGTCAAGCTTTACTTAACACTGTCTGCAAGTGGGGCAATATGTTTAAGCAGCACTTGGTCACGCGCGTTACCTCGAGTCTATTGGATTTGAGTAACTTTATACGTAAAGCTGATGAGGGTCTTCTGCAAACGGTTAAAGAGGGCGACTACGATGGCTTGGTAAGCATCATGTTTTATCTGATGCAGGTAAAGGAACGTGCCATTAAGACCGATGAAATGTTTGATCCCTTACAAGAAACGATACATTTACTTAAATATTATGATATGGATATACCGGAGGAAGTGAACGTCTTACTGCAAGAATTACCAGAGCAATGGGCAAATACCAAAAAAATAGCCACAACTGTTAAGCAGCAAGTGGGACCGTTGCAGGCGACTGAAGTTGTAAGCATTCGAAATAAAATCAGCGCTTTTGAGGGGCATGTACAGCTCTTTCGCGATGTCTTCAAGCACTACATATTCTTCCGGTACGATTGTGAGGAACCCTACTTGCTGGCTGATCGTATCGATAGTGACATGTACCGTTTGGAATGTGAAATGCGTGATATACAAGAATCTGGTAGTCTCTTTGAGGTTAACATACCAGAATTTAAACTACTCAAGCAATGCCGCAAGGAATTGAGAATGTTGAAGGTAATTTTCCGCTAAAAATAATTTGTTGATCAGCAGATTTATTCAAAATAATTGTAATACCTACATTTGGTGGTATTTTAAGCCTCTAAAGACTTTGTCAGAACCATTAAAAGTAGAAATTATTGCCTTCTACAGTATTTTTTCTCGTAATGTTTGCGATATTGAGATTTCAAATGTACGAGTATCTCTTAGAGCATTAGTGTAGTTAACAGTACGTAAAGCAACTATACAGTAATAGAGTTTACTTTACACTTTCAGCAATTGTGGGATTATGTTTACATTGTGCGCACCAGCATAGAGGATTGGAAAACTACACCATGGCGTAAAGTTGACGTTGAAAACATGGATATTGAGTGTAAGAAGTTTGCTAAAGACATACGTTTGCTCGACAAAGAGATGCGCTCTTGGGATACATTTATACAAATTGAATCTACGGTGAAGAATATGTTAACCTCACTGCGTGCAGTTGGTGAATTGCAAAATCCAGCGATTCGTGAAAGGCATTGGAATCAATTGATGAATTCCACAAAGGTCATATTGCTAAAATTTTGTTCTTTTAATTCTCATACTTCAGCTTGTAAATACTTCATTGACATGAGAATATTATAATCGGGGACAGATCGCTAGTGAAATGTTTCATTTTTTGCTATTCTTTATTCAAAGCAAACAAATTAGTTCGAATACATCAAACACTGGGTAAAATCTCAACCGTCCCTTATTATAATAATGTCGGAAATCGATCTAAATATTTTTAAAACGTTTCTGAGGGCACTTGTCAGCATATGCAGTAATTTTTTATTTAATTCATTGTACAGTCACAAATTTGCCACGATTTTTTTAATAATTCTTCATGAAGGCGTGAGAAATCACAAATATTTGTACAGTTCTTGTAAATATGTTTCTTTACAGAGTTTAGCCGCTTTACCCAAGGAAGTTACCGTAAGTATTTTGTATATATTCGTTCAAAAGTCTGCATGAAATTGTTTCCCAATTGTTTGTCTAAAGTGTTCAAAAAAGCACATGTAATAACTACATAGCAAAAGCATGAAAATGTTGGTCTGGCATGACCTTCAATTGCTGGTTGTTTATAGCACCAACTGTTTTGTCATACCAATCCACTAAGTGTTTCAATTTCATCCACTTGTATTCAACGACTATTTTTAACTATTTGTCTTTAATTTCCCATGCAGGTCAAATTCATTATGGACCATGAGACCACACTTGCTGAGCTCCTCGGCTTGAATCTGCATGAATGTGAAGAGGAAGTCAAGAACATTGTTGATAAGGCTGTGAAGGAAATGTCCATGGAGAAGATATTGCGTGATCTCAATACAACTTGGTCTGCGATGGAATTCGATCATGAGCTCCATCCACGCACCGGCTGTAATCTCCTGAAAGCATCCGAAGAACTCATAGAGACTCTCGAAGATAATCAAGTATGTCTACAAAATCTAATAACATCCAAGTACATCGCTCATTTCCTGGAAGAGGTTTCGACATGGCAGAACAAATTGATGATCGCCGACCAGGTGATCACTGTCTGGTTCGAGGTGCAACGCACTTGGACCCATCTTGAGAGTATCTTCATGAGTTCTGAAGACATACGCAAGCAACTACCCGTCGATTCGGATCGCTTTGATCGTATCGATGCTGAATTTCGCATTCTCATGTCTGAGATGTCTGTCTCGTCGAATGTGGTGGCATCGACTAATCGTACGGGTTTAATTGAACGCTTGGAGAACTTACAAAGGGAGCTTACGCTTTGCGAAAAGGCGCTGGCAGAGTACTTGGAAACGAAGCGTTTGGCTTTTCCTCGTTTTTATTTTGTATCATCGGCTGATCTGCTCGATGTACTAAGCAACGGCATCCAGCCGGACATGGTGACAAAACATCTAACGAAGCTATTCGATTCGATAGCCCGTTTGAAATTTAATCGTGACGAGGCAAACGAAATAGATACAGCTTCAGGTATGTATGCCAAAGATGGCGAATATGTTGAATTCAACGAACTCGCCAGCATACGCGGTCCCGTCGAGGTTTGGTTGAACCGCATACAAGCGGCGATGCGCGCATCGCTACGTCATTACATAACGGAAGCTGTAGTAGCCTATGAGGAAAAGCAACGCGAGCAATGGTTGTTCGACTATCCTGCACAGGTTTCACTCTGTGGATCACAGATATGGTGGTCCACTGAGGTAAACATCGCCTTCAGTCGTCTGGAAGAGGGTTACGATAATGCCATCAAAGACTACTATAAGAAACAAATCTCCCAGCTTAGCCTACTGATCACGCTGCTATTGGGCGAACTCACCAAGGGGGATCGCCAAAAGATCATGACCATTTGCACAATTGATGTGCACTCACGTGATGTTGTTGCTAAAATGATACAGGCCAAGTTGGATTCGGGTTCAGCTTTTATGTGGCAATCACAATTGCGTCACCGATTTGACGACAACGAGAAAGATTGCTTTGCCAATATTTGCGATGCCGAGTTTCAATATTGTCACGAATATTTGGGCAACACGCCACGTCTCGTAATAACACCGTTGACAGATCGATGTTATATAACATTGACGCAGAGTTTGCACTTAGTTATGGGTGGTGGACCCGCTGGCCCGGCTGGTACCGGAAAAACTGAGACCACCAAAGATTTGGGACGTGCATTGGGCATCATGGTTTATGTTTTCAATTGCTCCGAACAAATGGATTATCAATCGTGCGGCAACATATATAAGGGTCTGTCGCAGACTGGTGCTTGGGGCTGTTTTGATGAATTTAACCGTATAACAGTGGAGGTGTTGTCCGTTGTAGCAGTGCAGGTTAAATCGGTGCAAGATGCAATACGTGACAAAAAAGATAAGTTCAATTTTATGGGTGAGATAATAAGTTGCGTGCCTACAGTTGGCATTTTTATAACAATGAACCCAGGATATGCGGGGCGTACAGAACTACCGGAAAATTTGAAAGCACTTTTCAGGCCATGTGCTATGGTTGTGCCAGACTTTGAGCTGATTTGTGAAATTATGTTGGTAGCTGAAGGGTTTCAAGATGCACGTGTGCTGGCACGAAAGTTCATTACATTATATACACTCTGTAAGGAGTTACTTTCAAAGCAGGATCACTACGATTGGGGTTTAAGAGCTATTAAGTCTGTGCTCGTCGTAGCGGGATCGTTAAAGGTAAACTAACTGTATTTTAAAGCAATGTATCGAACTTATTAAGTTTTATTAAGGGGACATGACACCTTCAAATTTTCAAGAATTAAAAAATTTTTTTTTTGACTGTTTCTTGTTTAAAAAAATACAAATACATAGCGACTATTTTAGTAACATCGTGTCAAAGTTATAGTACTTGAAAAGCCTTAGTCAAAAAACTTCCAACGCGTTTTTCTCGAAACCACTTTTTGCGAGTTGGCGGGCATGATAAGAAAAAAACTACTGGACCGATCTTTCTGAAATTTTGATATGTTGCTGTGCACATATAAATACAGGGAATGAACTACGAACAGAAAGATATTCTTTGATTTTTGGCACGATTTTGGCCCGAAAAATTGGCAATTTTCAAAAAAATTACGCCATTTTGTTATTTTTGGACCAAAACTTTTGCCTGTAGTTCATTCTCTGGCGGCTTTGATGCTGATTAAAACCTCTTCTTTTTTTTTTTTTGTTTTAGATGTTCCAGTGAGCTGCAATCATGCCCGCCGTGATTTTTTTTCAAAAAATTCTAGTGGTCTTAAATTTCATAAAAAATTTTAAAAAAAAATTTTTTTTATATATTTTTTTATGTCAAAATATATGTGTAAAGTTTCAAATTGAATCTTGTTTTTTATAAAAATTATACGCATTTTAAAACAAGTAAGGTAAAATTTTTTGAAGGTGTCATGTCCCCTTAAGAGCTTAGAGCCTTAAATAGACAAGCTTTCAATAATAATAAATGCAACCAAGTATGGATATGTGATAGCTTTGTTCGAAAACAAAGTTATAATTCATATTTGGTTACTTTCTTCTACTAACATGTCACAATATAAATTCCTTTAATATTTCCTAGCATATCGACCATTTGAATTTCATTTTAGCGTGGTGATCCTGGACGCCCCGAAGAAGAAGTTTTAATGCGAGCTTTACGTGATTTCAATATACCCAAAGTTGTTACTGATGACATGCCTGTTTTTATGGGTCTCATCAGCGATCTATTTCCTGCACTAGATGTACCACGTAAGCGTGATCAAGATTTTGAACGGACTGTGAAGCAAGCAGCCTCTGATTTACTTTTACAACCCGAAGATAATTTCATACTTAAAGTAGTACAATTAGAAGAACTACTCGAAGTGCGACATTCAGTATTCATCGTTGGAAATGCTGGCACTGGCAAGACACAAGTATGGAAGACCCTACTACGCACATACCAGAACATAAAACGTAAACCGATATTCAACGATCTAAATCCCAAGGCAGTGACCAATGATGAACTCTTTGGCATAATCAATCCTGCTACACGAGAATGGAAAGACGGTTTGTTCTCTGTGTTGATGAGAGATCAGGCAAACATAACGGGTGATCAGCCCAAGTGGATTGTGCTCGATGGCGATATTGATCCGATGTGGATTGAGAGCTTAAATACCGTTATGGATGATAACAAAGTCTTAACTTTGGCCAGTAATGAGCGCATTGCGTTGACACCTTCGATGCGTTTGCTTTTTGAAATTTCCAATTTGAGAACAGCAACACCGGCAACTGTATCTCGGGCCGGAATCCTATACATAAATCCGCAAGACTTGGGATGGAATCCGTAAGTAAACTCCATTTGAATTCTATACAATAGTATAATTCTGTTATTCATTCCGCAGCTACGTTACCAGCTGGGTCGAAACACGCAAGATACCTTCAGAAAAGTCAAACTTGGTCATGTTATTCGATAAATACATTCCAGTATCGTTAGAAACGATACGATCGCGTTTCAAGAAAATCACGCCCATTGCCGAAATGGCACATATACAAATGCTGTGCCACTTATTGGAATGTTTCTTGACGCCTACGAACACACCAGCTGATTGCCCAAAGGAATGGCATGAACTGTATTTTGTTTTTGCTTGCGTTTGGGCATTCGGATCGGCTATGTTCCAGGATCAAGCTATTGATTATCGTGTAGAATTTAGCAAATGGTGGGTAAATGAATTCAAAACGGTAAAATTTCCTCAAGGTGAGTTATGCTCTCATATGCCACACACAAACTATATTGCAATTAATGTATACATATATATCGTTGTAAAGGTGGCACCGTCTTTGACTATTTCTTAGATAGTGAGACTAAACAATTTCTCCCATGGACTGAGAAAATACCAAAATTTGAACTTGATTCTGATTTACCACTACAAGCAGTCATTGTACATACATCAGAATCGATTAGATTACG
This sequence comes from Tricholauxania praeusta, assembly GCA_949775025.1. Lineage (NCBI taxonomy): Eukaryota > Metazoa > Arthropoda > Insecta > Diptera > Lauxaniidae > Tricholauxania > Tricholauxania praeusta. The sequence goes on from OX459029.1 coordinate 161,118,684, forward strand.
ATTTTTCCTGGACCTTCTAATGGATAAAAAACATCCAGTTATGTTAGTTGGTTCTGCAGGGTCCGGTAAAACCGTACTAATCAATGAAAAATTACAATCGCTCTCCGAAAATTATGCCATTACAACTATACCCTTCAATTTCTACACGACATCGGAAATGTTGCAGAAAATACTAGAGAAACCGCTGGAAAAGAAGGCGGGCCGTAATTACGGTCCACCTGGTAATAAGACATTAATTTACTTTATAGATGATATGAATATGCCGGAAGTTGATTGTTATGGTACCGTACAACCTCACACCCTGATACGTCAACATTTGGACTATGGTCATTGGTATGATCGAAATAAATTGTCACTGAAAGATATTCACAACTGTCAGTATGTGGCCTGTATGAATCCAACGTCTGGTAGCTTCACCATAAATCCACGATTGCAACGACATTTTTGTGTACTTGCCGTTAGCTTCCCTGGTGCAGATTCTATCGATTCGATGTATTCCTCAATTCTATCGCAACATTTTCTTAATGCTGAGCAAAAGTTTAGTCCGATTATATCGCGTATGACACCGAACATTGTCGCAGCTACAATCGCGCTGCACAATAAATCTTCACAGATTTTTCTGCCAACTGCAATCAAATCGCATTATATCTTCAATTTGCGGGATATAAGCAATGTTTTTCAGGTGAGATATTTTTAATATCTTTTTTTTTATTGTATTTCTCATAAACTTACTGAGAACTATAAGAAGAAACATAAGGTTGGAACAAAAATAGTCAACAGACTTTATGAATTTCAGTTAAGGACGTGACAGTAAGTCTGCAATTGTTAGGCAAATTTCACTTGTAATCTGCAGGCATTGAGAATTATTTTATTTAATTTTTCGATTTAAGTTTTTCCATTACTCCACAAACTTTGGATTTATGCTGTTTATTTTGTTTTTCAATATCCGCAGGGTCTATTATTCAGCACCGCAGAATGCCTAGGTGGCCCAACCGATTTTATACGCTTGTGGCAACATGAGACACAGCGTGTCTATGGCGATAAGCTTATTGATGATAAAGATATCGATAGTTTTACGAAAATGCAACATGACATTGTGAAAAAGTCTTTCGAAGAAATTGACGAATCAGTAATATTCGATAAGCCGAATATTTATTGTCATTTCGCTGGAGGAATTGGTGAACCTAAGTACATGCCTATTAAAGGGTGGACTGAGCTTCACAAACTCCTTCAGGAGGCCATGTCATCATACAATGATCTTGTTGCAGCTATGAATTTGGTGCTGTTCGAGGATGCGATGATGCATGTTTGCAGGTTGGAAACATGTGCTGTCTGTGCTGTCACACAGTGCATCAATGATATTTATTCTTATTTCTATTTCAAGGATAAATCGAATACTTGAATCACCCCGGGGAAGCGCTTTGCTTGTGGGTGTTGGTGGCAGCGGTAAGCAGTCGTTGGCACGTTTAGCTGCTTTTATCTCAAGTTTGGAAGTTGTGCAGATACAACTTAAGAAGGGATATGGTGTTAACGATTTAAAGGTTTCTCTAACTATTTCACTTGAAGAGCTTTTTAGCAGCAATTTTATTTTGTAATGTTTCTTTTTTTTCAAATGCTCAGAGTGAATTTTCAGGTTTATACTTAAAGGCGGGTCTAAAAAATGTCGGCACCATGTTTTTAATGACAGATGCACAGGTTCCGAATGAAGATTTTCTTGTCCTAATTAACGATATGCTGGCCACTAGTGAGATTCCAGATCTATTCCCCGACGATGAGATTGAGAACATTATCGCCGGTGTACGTAATGAAGTAAAAGGGGCTGGATTAGTTGACACACGCGAAAATTGCTGGAAGTTCTTTATAGATCGTGTCCGCAAACAGCTGAAAGTAGTTTTGTGTTTCTCACCAGTGGGTTCAACATTGCGTGTTCGGTCGAGGAAATTCCCTGCCATTATAAATGCTACGTCGATCAATTGGTTCCACGAATGGCCACAAGAGGCACTCATTTCGGTAGCCATGAATTTCTTGTCCCAAAACAAAGTCTTGCCGGAGACTCATCGGGACTCGGTGGCAAAATTTTTAGCTTTTGTGCATACGTCGGTGAATAGCATGTCCAAAGTCTATCTACAGAATGAACGACGTTACAATTACACAACACCCAAGAGCTATTTGGAACAGATAAGTTTGTATTTGAAACTTTTAAACAATAAACATGATGATCTGCAAAGTAAAATCGTGCGTTTGGAGAATGGTCTGGAAAAATTGCGCTCGACAGCGGTGCAAGTTGCGGACTTAAAGTTAAAACTCGCCGTACAAGAGGTTGAACTGAAGGAAAAGAATGAAGCGGCAGATGCTCTTATCGAAATTGTTGGTATCGAAACACAGAAGGTACAAAACGAGAAAGCACTCGCTGATGAAGAGGAAATGAAAGTTGCGCTCATTGCCGATGAGGTAACGAAGAAACAAAAAGATTGTGAGGAAGATTTGCTTAAAGCAGAACCTGCGCTTCAGGCGGCACAGGAGGCTTTGAATACCTTAAACAAGGCCAACTTGACAGAGCTCAAATCGTTTGGCTCACCCCCAGGTGCTGTAACAAATGTCACTGCTGCAGTTATGGTACTGATGGCTCCTGGTGGTAAGTTGCCCAAAGATCGTTCATGGAAAGCTGCTAAAATATCGATGGCAAAGGTTGATGCATTCTTGGATGCTCTGATTAATTACGATAAGGAAAATATACATGCTGAAATTATTAAGGCAATACAACCTTATTTGAAGGATCCAGAATTTGAGCCGGAATTCATACGATCCAAGTCTGGTGCAGCAGCTGGTCTGTGTGCTTGGGTCATAAATATAATAAAATTCTACGAGGTTTTCTGTGATGTAGAACCCAAACGAAAGGCATTGGCAGCTGCTAATGCAGAGTTAGCAGCTGCACAAGAGAAACTTGCCGGTATTAAGCGTAAGGTTGGGGTAAGTTATATCAATGATCATGCATGAAAGGTAATAGCGAGTAAAACGAAATATTTAACAGTCCCTAGAGGAACAGTTAGCCAAATTGACGGCAGATTTCGAACAGGCAATAGCTGATAAGTTGCGTTGCCAACAGGAAGCTGACGCTACTCAGGCGACAATTGCACTTGCTAATCGTTTAGTCGGTGGGTTGGCCAGTGAAAATGTACGCTGGGCTGAAGCTGTCAATAAGTAAGTCAATTAGTATAGAATATCATGCATGTTGCTTGTGAGTTTAGGGGTAAGTGAATTAAAAAACGGTTTATTGAGTTTTCATTTACTTTATACTCCTGAAAATCCTACTAAATACACTGAACCGACACATTGACGTTTTTAAGGGGATTGGGAGGCAGATTTTTCATAATACTAACAAATATAGGGTCTTCTCTATTGTTCGATGAGAGGGTATAGTTAAATACCCTGTAATATCACAATGGAATAACATTTGGTCTAAATGAGTCGGTTCTCAAACTGACCTCCACTACTACGTAACCTAACTAAGCCGCTTTCCAAGATGAACGAATGGTGCAACCCCTCCCCCCTTAAATTTTTTTTTTTTTATAATTCCGAATTTCGGGCCGATCGGACAAATCAACAAAAACTGGCTTTGATTTTCAAATAAAGTTTTTAAGAGAGGAAATGCCCTTTCATTAGTTAGATTCTCTAATAGTTTAACTATTTTTCAGTTTTGTCAAACAGGGTATCACTTTACCTGGTGATATATTACTTATAACAGCCTTCATATCGTATGTGGGCTGCTTTACCAAACAGTTTCGTATCGATCTTATGCACAAGATGTGGACTACATTTCTTAAAGGTATCGATCCACCAATACCAACTACAGAGAATCTTGATCCATTATCGCTGCTTACTGATGACACTACTGTGGCAATATGGACAAATGAGGGCTTACCCAGCGATCGCATGTCCATTGAAAATGCAACAATTCTCTCGAATTCGGATCGTTGGCCGTTAATGATAGACCCGCAGGTTAACATAATTGGATTATTTTTTCCAAAAATGGAATTTCAAACTTTGAATTAATTGCAGCTACAAGGCGTTAAATGGATCAAACAAAAATATGGCGATGAACTTAAAGTTATACGCATGGGACAGCGTAGTTATTTGGATATTATTGAAAAAGCCATCACAAGTGGCAGCATTGTTTTAATTGAAAATATTGATGAGAATTTGGATCCGGTGTTGGATTCACTTTTGGGAAGAAATTTAATCAAAAAGGGAAAGTAAGTTATAAATAAGAGAGTCTAAGCTCATATTAAAAGTTTTACATGTTTAGAGCTATAAAAATAGGTGACAAAGAGGTCGAATATAATGAAAATTTCCAGCTTATACTGCATACAAAACTAGCAAATCCGCATTATAAGCCCGAGATGCAAGCGCAAACAACTTTAATAAATTTCACTGTAACACGTGATGGTCTTGAAGATCAACTGCTGGCAGAGGTTGTTAAAGCCGAGAGACCTGATTTAGAGGACCTAAAGGTAGTTTGCGAGAATCGCTATTTATTCAATTACCTAATATCTAACGTGTTTCGAAACAGGCCGAGCTAACAAAGCAACAAAATGATTTCAAAATTATGTTGAAAAAACTTGAAGATGATTTGCTGTCACGCCTATCATCCGCTGGTGAGAATATTTTAGGTGATACGGCACTTGTTGAAAATTTAGAGACCACTAAGAGCACAGCATCTGAAATTGAGCAAAAGGTTTGTGGTATAAGAATTTATGGCAAATATTATGAATTTTTGTTCCTCCATAGGTCGCTGAGGCAAAAATAACTTCTAAAGAGATTGACAAAGCTCGTGAGTACTATAGACCAGCAGCGGCGAGAGCCAGTCTTTTGTATTTCATACTCAATGAGTTAAATACAATTAATCCGATATATCAATTTTCGTTAAAGGTATTTGCTTTTGACTTCAAAATGACTCTTTCATGGAAACACTCCCACGATTTTTATATTTTTTTCTCACTAAGGCTTTCAGTGTCGTCTTTCAGAAAGCTATTGCTAAGGCCGAACCAAGTGAAACTTTGGATATTCGCGTTACAAACCTAATTGATTGTATTACCTACTCCGTGTTTCAGTACACTTCTAGGGGCTTGTTTGAGTGCGATAAGCTGATATTTGCCTCGCAAATGACATTTCAAGTAAGTTGCAGGACACAAAATATTTGTTCGGAGAAGTGCACCTCATTTTATCTTTATTTTTCAATTTCTCTTCAGATACTCCTCATGAATGAAGAGATCACGTCTGCGGAACTGGACTTCCTACTCCGCTTCCCGATAAAACCACATGTTACCAGTCCCGTTGATTTTCTCTCAAACCAATCGTGGGGCGGAATATGCAGTCTAGCGTCTAAAGATGAATTTCGTAATTTGGATCGTGATATTGAAACCTCATCGAAACGTTGGAAAAAACTGGTAGAGTCTGAATTGCCAGAGAAGGAGAAGTTTCCACAAGAATGGAAAAACAAAACAGCCTTACAACGCTTATGTATGATCAGGGCATTGAGACCAGATCGCATGACTTATGCCTTAGCGTAAGTGTTCAAATATTTTCCATACGTAATTTAATGAATCAATTTCGATTTTTTAGCGACTTTATTGAGGAAAAACTTGGTTCTAAATATGTTGAAAATCGTGCTGTGGAATTCGCCAAGTCTTACGAAGAAGCCAGTCCATCTACACCAATATTCTTCATACTCTCGCCTGGTGTTAATCCTTTGAAGGATGTCGAAGGGTTGGGCAAACAACTTGGCTTTACAATGGATAAGGGTAATTTTCATAATGTCTCACTTGGTCAGGGTCAGGAGGTAATTGCAGAAGCTGCTATGGATACAGCGGCAAAAGAAGGCCATTGGGTGGTCTTACAAAATATACATTTGGTACGAAAATGGTTGCCAGCTTTAGAAAAGAAATTGGAATACTATGCCGAAGGGTCACATCCAGATTATCGTATGTTCCTGAGCGCAGAGCCGGCATCAACACCTTCAGCACATATAATACCACAGGTACATATCTGTGCTTTAAAGGCTGCTTAAGGTTGACATTTCTGAAATGATTTCTCTATCATCTTCAGGGCATTCTAGAGTCTTCTATTAAAATCACTAATGAACCACCAACTGGCATGTTAGCCAATCTGCACAAAGCTTTAGATAACTTTACACAAGAAACTCTCGAGATGTCGGGCAAAGAAGCCGAATTTAAGGCAATACTCTTCTCACTTTGTTACTTCCATGCCGTCGTGGCTGAACGACGTAAATTCGGTCCACAAGGCTGGAATAAAGTTTATCCCTTCAATGTTGGTGATTTGAATATCAGCGTCTCAGTGTTGTACAACTACTTAGAGGCAAATGCAAAAGTACCCTGGGAAGATTTACGTTACCTCTTCGGTGAAATCATGTATGGCGGCCATATAACCGATGATTGGGATCGTCGTTTGTGCATTAACTATCTGGAAGAGTATATGCAGCCTGATTTAGTAGACGGTGAGCTTTTCTTGGCACCGGGATTTCCAGCACCACCCAATACCGATTACTTGGGCTATCACAGTTATATCGATGAAAATATGCCAGCAGAGTCACCATATCTGTATGGACTACATCCAAATGCTGAAATCGGTTTTCTAACAACGCGGGCAGAAAACATTTTCCGTACGGTATTTGAAATGCAACCACGTGATGCTGGTGCTGGAGGCGGTGCTACCGTAACACGTGAGGATAAGGTCAAACAAATTGTGGATGAGATTATAGAGAAACTACCGGAGGAATTTAATATGGTCGAAATCATGAACAAGGTGGAGGAACGTACACCGTATGTTATTGTGGCTTTTCAAGAATGTGAGCGTATGAATTATTTGACTAGCGAAATGAAGCGCAGCCTCAAAGAGCTTGACTTAGGCCTGAAAGGTGAACTAACGATCACCTCAGATATGGAAGTGCTAGAGAATTCACTTTTCTTGGATCAAGTGCCACCGATATGGACAGAACGTGCTTATCCCTCGCTCTTGGGTTTGAATTCGTGGTTCATTGACTTATGTCTGCGGCTGCGTGAACTTGAGACATGGTCCACTGATTTTGTGGTATGTACGAGGATAATAAGAGAATGCTGAAATGTAGGGTGGATCGATTTTAAATCAAATCTAGTCTTATATCAAAATCGTTGTCTCCGCAGAAATTCGTTCCACCCTAAGGCGTACAATTTAAAACCCAATTAATGTTACTTATTTTCAGCTTCCGTCTTGTGTATGGTTGGCTGGTTTCTTCAATCCACAATCACTGCTGACCGCAATTATGCAGAGTACGGCACGTCGCAATGAACTTCCATTGGATAAAATGTGCCTACAATGTGACGTGACCAAAAAACAAAAAGAAGATTTTACGTAAGCATGCAAAGTACAACAAATTTTTCCCTCTGATTGAAAAGAAAGCATTTTCTCAAATTATTTACAATGCTGCTGTTGCAATTCTCCATCCATTATCATGAGTTTCATACCTCTATGCCGCACCATACATTCACTTCAATTCAATTGACATAAGCGTGACCTTATCATGGTTTTTCGCACATTCACTTACTAAGGTCATGACACCACCATCCATCCAATCATTTACTTCACATTCGATTGAACGTTCTGTGGTTCGATATTGATTGATGAATGATCGTATAAGCTTTTGGATCGTGCATTAAACTTGCAAGTTCAATTATTATTTTCCTCTTCTTTTCTAATTTCTTAGCTGGTGGTAGTGGTGGCTCCAAGTCTTGTTGTCACTCATGTGAGTTATTTCACGTTTCTCTGATTATTTGGCGTCAATGTGTCAATTATTTGTGAATTATCAATGGAAATATTGTTGCCTGTCGTTGTTGAATTGTTGCTGTCGTTCTAGTCAGTGATTCTTATCGGAACAATAACGAGATCCTTGTCACGTAACTAGCTCTAACTAGTCATTGATGTCAACAACTGAGAGTTAAGGAAAATTAATTTTGCATTTTCCTCATCGTCTTCAACTTCAACAGAAGTCAAAAGACCGAACACCTAATCTCTCCGAATATCTGCCAATGAGGCAGTGGCCAGTTATGACAGAAACTACATTTACAGTAAAATGTTAGTCAAATAACTTATAATAATAACTAAATAACTTAACCTTTTTACACCTTCGCTTTTTAAACCAGAGTTACCCTAACAATTATAATGAGCATTCTCATTGCAGAAAAGTAACAGGGGTAGCCTACAGTATTCTACCGTTCTAATAAGTCCGTTCCACTATTGGTCATACTATAAAAAAGTGGGAGTGATTACAATATCTCTACTTTTTAACTATATTTGTCTTTAATTGTTCAACCAAACGCAGGCTCTGGGTCGTGAACTTTTCAGTTCGATCTGAAAGTGCTTTCCACCGATTAGTCCCCGATATTTAGAGTAGCTACATTGACACTCTCATCTACTTCAATCAAACAGTGTAAGAAAGTCATTTAGTAGCAATATCTAAATATAGTCTGTAGAAAAAAGTATTCGATTACTTTTATCAGCTTTAAATATTACCGAAGAATTTTGCACAACACTGTGTTTTGATTCGAAACAACAGCCACAAAACACGTTCTAATTAAACAAATTAATAAATAATCGCTATTGTTAGACAAAAGCGTTTAATCAGCGATTAGCAAAAAACAACACCTAGACGTCACCACCAATAATGCCGCCGCCAGCGCCATTGTCATTATCATAACATCAAGCTGATTTATTCTGCAATAGTCATCGATATATTTCATTGCTGTTGTTGTTGTTGCGATTTTTCTCTCTCAAATGTTGTCGAATTTAATAAAAAGATTTAAATTTTTAATTGACTTTAATTGTATAGCACTGCGCCACGAGAAGGCGCCTATGTTCATGGAATATTTATGGAAGGCGCCAGATGGGATACACAACAGGGTATAATAATGGAGTCGCGTCTCAAAGAGCTCTATCCACCAATGCCAGTCATCAATATTCGGGTAAGTGGTAACGTGAACGACGTGTGACGCGACATAAGACGCTTATTGCAAATCACTTGGAAACGATTAAACATTTATAAGCTAGTGGCGAGCAAACAGATCTCGATCTGTGATCAGTAAGATTTGTGGCGTCTTTGATGTCGTGATTTAATAGGCGATGACGGTCTTTGGCGCACGTCGTCAAAGCATTGCAAATAACAAATAAACAACAGCAACAAAAAAAAATGTTTTGATTCAGTCATCATCAAACAACACATAATTAATGGAGTTTGCAAAAAAAAAATACACTAGACAACAAAAAAAAAAAATATACATTTTAGCAGATAAAATAAATTCTTAATAGTTTTTTTTTCTTCACAGGCTATAACTCAAGATAAACAAGATTTGCGCAATATGTACGAGTGTCCCGTGTACAAGACACGTACGCGTGGTCCCACATATGTATGGACGTTCAATTTGAAAACAAAGGATAAACCTGGAAAATGGACTTTAGCTGGCGTCGCTTTATTATTGCAAACTTAAATAACTTTTTCGAATCTTTTTTGCACTTTAGTACAAAAATCTACAACTTTTGTTTGTTACTCAATAAAATTGTAGTAGTTTAGCCATAGGCTCACATACTTGCATACTTGGAAATTGTGTTTTTATTTGTATGAGAAATCAAACAAATGGGCGCAGAACAATCTGTACCTGCCCTCTAAAATTGCCTTGGTATTTAAGTTTTTTGGGAATGTGCTGAATTAAGAGTTTGAATGAATTTTCTGGCAATTATTATGCTTAGAAGAAATTAATAAATTAATTATATACATAATTATTATACATAAATATACAATCTGATTAAAATTGAATAAAATTTTGCCACTCCGATCAATACACAATTTTTGATATAACTTGTCTTCCCGGTGGCGACAGCCCCCTTAGGAACCTTCCACGATTTAGGCAGACAACAATGTAGGATTTTTGAAATTTCAGTTATTAGGTGGCGTGGCAGATTGAAAATATATAATTCACTTTTTCAGATTATGAACTGACAGACAAGGAGTAACACCCAGACAAAATTTTTCATTCCGGAATTTATCAGAATTTTTCAGAAATTCGAATTCAAAAAAGTTATGCTTAGCTACCTTTCAGAAAAGCATAAATTCCAAGGAGGAATGCAGTGAAACGTGGTAAGTAGCTACTACGTGACGTATACATACGTTTAACAAATCGTGGGTGAGATATCACGTTTTCGTGGCAGCGTCCATATTAGTAAAATCTGAAATCTTAAACATATACAAAGGGTTTCCCAACGGAATGTAGTGTATAGGTGAAGTTATTTACAGGCGAAGCAAAGTAAAAAGTCCTTTATCTATAAGTGAAATGTATTGAATGAGTGAGCTTGGTTCCCGCCATAGAAGTAAACACTTTAAATTTTCATATCACAAAGGAATACAACAAAACTCGCGACAAAAGCACTATATACAAGGTTACCAAAGGAACGGGGTAAGAATTCAAAAATTTCTGAAATAGCCGCGAATGGGACGGTTTTTATGTTTTACTTCATGGGCAAAAAAAAAGGTTTTTCTTACAAAAGTTTTTAGCATTTTGTGAAAAAATGTCAACTTTTTCCCAAAAAAAAAGTTTTTCTTTTACCATTTTATTAAGAAATTATTTTAATTCAAAAGGCCGTGAATCGCTTCTGTATGGCTTGGTAACCCTGACTTCATGACAGAAGCAATTTTTCAATAAAGGGAGGGAGGTTAAGAAAAATTAGTCGCAGTGCCGCCCATAGGAGCAAAACACTCAAATTTTCACATGAAAACAATTTTCGAAGAATATGTATAATATATAGTGACTCAAGTAATGCTAAAACAAAAGGCTGAAGAAAGAAAGCAACAGAGCTATGAATGAAGATAGAGCTAGAGATACAGGTTGATACATATATAGCTACAGATGGAAATAGCGGCATTCAAAATATGAAATCCAGCCGACAATCTAAATTTGCGTATGGCAACCCATAAGTTGAGCAAAGAGCTCCACGCAGCATGTTATATAGTTAAAAATTAGGTAGTACAGGGTGTTTTTTTTAGAGGTATAGAGCTTCGAATTGAAATAAAACACAAGAAAATCGTTTTAATGTCCATCAATTTGGCTTTATTGGAAGGATAATTTTATGCCATTAATGTTTAAATATGATTTCGGGCATGTGGCCGCCGCGGCTGGCTCGAATAAAGCCAATTCTACAGGTCCAATTTTGAACCACTTTTTCGAGCATATGGGGCCGTATGTCGGCAATAACGCCACGAATGTTGGCTTCCAAGTCCCCTAACGTTTCTGGTTTGTTGGCGTAGACGAGCGACTTCACATATCCCCAAAGAAAATAATCCAATGGTGTCAAATCACACGATCTTGGTGGCCAATTGACAGGTCCATTCCGCGAAATTATACGCTCATCGAATGTTTCCTTCAATAAATTGATTGTGACGTGCGCTGTGTGGCATGTAGCGCCGTCTTGTTGGAACCACAACTCATCCACATTCATGCCATCCAATTCGGGAACAAAATAGTCGGTTATCATGGCTCTATACCGGTCTCCATTAACGGTAACTGACTCTCCAGCATTATTTCGGAAGAAGTATGGCCCAATGACTCCACCAGCCCATAGAGCACACCAAACAGTCAGTTTATGTGGATGTAATGGCGTCTCAAGGGTCTCATGTGGATTCTCTTCACTCCAAATGCGACAATTTTGCTTGTTGACGTAGCCATTCAACCAAAAATGAGCCTCATCACTGAACAAAATTTTGCGATGAAAATCAGCATCGAGATCAATCTCATTTTCGGCCCATACACCAAAATCACGACGCATTGCATGGTCTCGCGGCTTTAATTCTTGCACAAGCTGGATCTTGTAAGGTCGCAAGCCAAGATCTTTGCGCAAAATCTTCCATAAAGTTGATGGACAAAGCTCCAATTGCTGTGCACGGTGGCGAATCGATTCATTCGGGTCCTCTTCAACATTTTGCTCCACAGCGGCAATTGTTTCTTCGGTGCGCACTGTTCGATGTCTCTGCGGATGCGTATTATCACATAGAGTAAACGTAGTGCGAAAACGACCCATGGTTAACCGAATTAATTGCTCTGATGGACGATTATGTCGACCATAAAATGGACGGAGCTTGCGGTAAACTTCGCGAACTGAACCATTATTTTCGAAATAAATTTTGCACGATTTGCAAGCGTTGTTCTTTTGTCAACCTGTTCATGATGAAATGGCAAACCAAACTGAACATAAATGACATTAGAGTTGCCAGATTTGGCCATAAAATGCCAGTTTTATCTCTATTCGAAAAACAAACCTCTAAAAAAAACACCCGTTATATACATATAAGCCAAAAACAAAAACCATGTCGATTTGTGTAAATATTCAACCTAAAAAATTTTTGATCAGCTCTATTAGGGGATTTTGCTTGTTTTTCTTAAAATTAAGTGAAAGTAAATTATCATTTTGTTTTTCAAAATAAAATCATGTCAAAACCATATACATTCACATAAATTATCAATAAGTTCCAAGAATACACAAAAGAATAACAACGTCATTCATAAATTCAGAAGAAGATTTTAAATTACACATGGGAACACAAAATCAAAAAAGAAATACCGCTGTCTACTGTGAAAAAAAAAACAAATATTTGATGAGAAAATATAAATTAATTCAAAACAAAAAAATAAAACAAAGATCTAAAACATTTAAATGCATTAAATCCGCAAAACGGAACATGGACTATGTACAACAGATTGAATACGTTATGATCGTAGGGTTCAAATGCGTACAAAACCTCGATAGCCGTTCGATTTCGGTGGCTTTGACCGCAGTTCAAACGGATTGTCAAAACGAAATATTGAAAGAACAAAAAAAAAAGAAACAACTGACGAAAATCTAAACTCGTGCATACCAAAGACTGACCGGCGCGACGTCAAACTAACTAATTAACAAAATTCATGATGTGATAGCTGACAGATAGACAAACAGACAGAGCTGCTGTCATAGAACCTGGATGTTAAACACAAAAAAAAAATTCTCAGTTGATAAGAACAGTAAAGTCGTCACTATAACCGAAAAATCAAAGAAAAAAAAAACAAAAGTTCGAAGACGATTCACAAAATACGTATTTTGAAGGGTCGCCGAAAAAAAATAAATAAATAAAATTATCTCACCGACTTTCGTTTCGTAGCTACCATACATATAGTATATCATTTCTTATGAAAATTAATTCTTGAATTATTTGATCGCATCAGTTTGGAAAGGAACGTGATCGGTTTTACAACGTGTGCGTCTTAGTTAGATCGTTAGTTTGGAAATAAATCAATAAAAAGTTCAAAAATCTCTAAGCACAAAAAGTAAAAGAATTTTATTCGAAAAAAAAAAAAACTTTAAAAAATTTCGTTTTTTGTTTTTTTTCTTTTGTTTTTGGTTTAAAATGTGTATCTGAATAATTCAAAGCGAAAACTACTTACGCAAAAGATTCATGAATTCAAATCACATATAGAGCCGTCGCATCTCACTGTACACAAGATACACGATATATAGCAGATCAATCTCCATACAGAAGATACTCAGCACTTAAGTGCTGATACGAAAAAAAATCTATAAAACTAACAAGCGTTCCTCGTGCCATTGTGATTCGCAGTGTCGGTGTTGTCGATCGATCATTGATGTGTGTGACGGAAAAAAGCTGATTGATCACACATAGTTAGAATTTCTACAGTTTACAGTCGTCGTTGATTCATTCCTTACTCGAGGATCGATTAAGCGTTGCGTGTGCGGCTGTATATCTTTCAAGAGCGCCCAGCATATAAAGCATTTTTTGTTGCACTCTTCGAAAAGTTGTTCGAAAATAAATATCTAATATCTGCAGGATATCCAAGTTAGCAACACCAATTTGAAGTTTGAGCTAGCGCTCAGAGCACAGTTTGTATTTGTAAGCGACAACGCGCGTTTGTGTGATACGGATAAATTGCATACAAGAACGGTTAAGACAAAAAGACTTATTTTTCAATCAAAAATTAACGAAAAATTGCAATTTAAAAAAAAAAAGTTAACTAGCGAATGTTATTCATACAATACAAAATTTGATTTCGCAAAATATTCTGCCTGACAGTACGTGTAAAAGTTGGTATTTTTGGATTAAGCAATTAAACACCAAGCTCTAACCCGCTTCTAATTGGATTATAAACTTCAAGAAAGCTGTAAAAAATCGCTTGGACATAATGAAGCTGTTTACGTTATTGCTTGCATGTAAGTGAAATTTTAAGCCCTAAGGCGTGTGGCGAACTGGTTCACATCTATGTATATATTTTTTGACTAAGACTGACGACTTCCGCAACCGTATTAGTACGTCACGATCATTAAGTTCCAAAATTGTGAAAGTTTTTCATTAATACATAAATTGTTTATATTTTTCATATTCAGACAAGTAGTACAAGGGGACCCCGCACTTTTTGTATGGAAATTTGGGTTTAACTACAGTGGGCTAAAGTTTTGTAGCGTTGTATGTTATAGCATCCAGATCAAAAGCATAACAAAATCTTCTATCGTCCTGATTAAGAGATTTTGGTCACTGTTTCTAGCCATATATTCTTAGGTGCCAATAACTCAGACACGTAACCATATGAACTTTAGATCAAAACAATATTAACTACCTTATACGAGTACTTAAGTTATAGTTAATTTGACTAAATGAGCATTTTTTATGCAAAACTTGCTGGCTACTGTTAGTGTGACGTAGTTAATATCACTCTTGCTAAGAGTCTATACGGTTCAAGTTATGGACAATTTAAAAGATCCATTTGGTTAAAATTTCAAAATCTTGAAGGTACATATGTATATCTGGGATAATAATATCGTTCAAGGCTTGGCATACAAGCTTTGTCCAATGGGTATAGCCCAGTGTTGGACTGGCATGAAGTCTAACCTCGCTTTGACACTTGCTGACTCCAGCCTGGACACAACACTGACAAATCAAGCATGGGCTAGGTATTGCAGATCCAAGGTCTCGGTTCATTGTCAGACAGGGTACTCTCCTACATAGATAACGAGTAATTTAGTAACAGAAAAAAACTCTAGCAAATGCGTTATAGGAAAATTTTCAAGATACATAATCACCAGGACCATACGGTTCTATGACACCTTTAGTCAACCTCAGTACAATTTTAGCTGCTTCTATTAAGAATTAGAGGTGGTGAGTTTCATTTTAAACGTTTTTAAAAATGTTTAGTTATTTGATGTTTGTAAAATCAAGCGAAATGTAGGTTTACTTTTACAATACACTCTGACTATTATTTTCCATGTATTTTGAGTCGCTGAACACTATGAAGAAAGCCACTAATTTGCTCAAAATATGTACTTTTTTTGTGTTATTCAACATTTTTCAGGGAAAAAAATCTAAAAATATTTTTTTTTGTTTGCCAAAAAACTAGTCCACAAAAAAATATAAAAGAATTTTTTTTTTATTATGTAATTCCCCAATTTGATCAAAAAAAGTTATTTTCAGTTCAAAAACAGTGAAAAATAATTTTTATTTTTTCTTTTGTGGTCTTTGTAGTCAAAAAATACTTTTAAAGGCCACAAAATAAAATAAATAATTATTTTTCATTACCTTTTTTTTTGAATTTTTTTGCCATATGTGCCAAGATACAACGACTGAAGTGGTTTTAATGTATCGGAAGGTTGCACGCTTTAATGCTTAGTTCTGTCCTCATTTCGCAAGGGTCAACATAGCATCCGAAACATTTAACCTAAGATCTCTGATAATTTGGCCACATCGCAGAATTTACATTGCAAAAACTTGAAAAAAAAATTACTCAATATTATTAGGGCGAAATAAAAACTATCCCCAAAATGAATTAGGATTTTTTACTTTAAAGCCGGGAAAGAATGAATCAATTTTGATAGAATTCAAAGTGAGTCAAATTATTTTGCAGAGAATTAGAAAAATTGCTCTCAGTGAGAGATTTAACTACAAAAAGTACGGGAAGAAGAATTAATTAAAAGTTTGGTTAACTGAGTTAGTGTCAAAAGTGGGGTACAAAACATGCAGTTCCCTTTGACACTTTTCGGATCTTTTTTACATTAATTTGATAGCTCAAAAATATTTTTCAGCTGTAATTTTTTTGACATCCAACAATATCTAGACAAAGGAATTTTTGTTTGTGTTCCCCATTTTTGCGCTCTCATATGACTTACATAGTTTTATGGTAAAGAAACGAGAGTTAATCAACAAAAAGTACCTTTGGGTGTATACGGCAACACGATGAATTTCAACTTGTTTAGGTCTTCTTTAAAATCCACAGCTTTCCTCTTTGTTTGCTTTCCAGTGTCATGCTTCAAAGAAATCAGCTAAATGGTCGATGTCCAATATGTCATCACCTCAGCGTTTAACTGTCCTAAGATGAAAAACAGCATGTTAAATTAAGTCTACAATTTAAAGAGTATTAATACTTTTTTTTAAATGATTTCGCCCCACTGTGGGTATTTAAGAACGGGTATGAAAAAAAATATATATGTTGGAGTGAACCGACACGTCACACGACGTGCCTATTTTGGACCAAATTTACATTTTCAAAACAAATCATTTTATATGACAATTTTCCCTTTTTTTTCTCACATGCCATATTTTTGCTTACATTTTTCACAATACTCGTACACATTTTTTATTCGGCCATGGCTCAGGATTAGTATTCGAAACCGCCTTCGAAGCTTAATTTTACATTGTTAAAATTTTGGGTTACTATATCGCTTAATTATCATAAAATTTTTGTATGTTGTACAATTCAGCATGAATCATTAAGAATATATAAAAATGTTGGGCACAGAAACGCCTTCTTCTTTTGTAGCCAACTACCAAATTTCGTAATTACCTTTATAGAAAAAAATATATCCAAAACATCTGATGGCTTTTTTCAGGAGAGCTAAATCCAAATTTATTGATGAGATATTTCTTTATAAATTAATTTTCATTGAATGTAACAAAAATCTCAGTGAAATTCTAGCAAAGAAAATAACAAAATATAAGCAAGTAGCCATCGAAAACATTAGAGAAGGAGTTTTTATGCAATTTTTCAAAAAGTTCTAGGATTGCACTCTGACAAAAACTCTTTACGAATTTGCTGTAACTTTAACAAATCTTGGTAACATTATAAATAATAAATTTAACAAAAATTGCAGAAAAAGGTTTTAATGGCGGGTCAACGGATTAAAGTAAAATTTCAAAATTTTTTTTTTGCTCAGTGTGCGTACGTAAAGTTTATTTTGATTGAAATATTCAACTTTATTTAAGTTCAATAAAATTTTAATTTAAATTGTTTCCATTATCTATTTCGATTTGAAAATTTTCCAAGTGACGTATATAAATATTTTATATTTTACCATTAAAATCAGACGATAGAAATCGTCGATTAATGACTCATATTTTTGTATGGGTGTATAAAATATTCATTCTATTATCTTATTAAATTAATTGTGGGCATGTGGCTATTAGCTATTAGATAAATTTAATACAAATTTTTTAAACAAAAGAAAAATATTAGATTGTCGAATGAAACATTTCCCATGGTATTTGATGATCGTACGATCACATCATATTTCAACAGAATCGACGCCAATAGGTCTGGTGCTGTTCGACAGCAGCCTCGTTAAAATGTCTCGCGCGTTGGCTGTTGTGGTTGTGCCAAGAATTTTCTTATCTACATTAAATTTAATAGTAATTTTTGTGTTAAACTGTAAAAGAAATCTATTATTAAAGAATACGTCGCTTACATTTTCTATAATATTTTGCGTATGAAGTCGCTATTAATAATTCGTGAGCGTGCTATTAATAATTCATTGATTAAACGATAATTCTTTTTTGTTTTATTTTCAACTATGATCTAATTGAATTGGTCATTTTAAATTAAATACAAATTATTACTAACAAATTATTAGCTAATCCTGTGAATTTTTTCATTTGGATACAATTTTCAAAAACTTTAATATGGCTGGTGTATTAATCCTTAAGCTCTTGTCATACAAATAAATAATATAAAATTTTTCATTTTATTATTTCTAGTGGCAATCTATGCCTTTTCTTTGGTGCATTCGCTGGCGTTACCGGACACAAATGTAAAATGCCAAATAATCTGCGATCTGCAGGATTATGCGCCCATTTGTGCTACAGACGATGCTGGAGAAACTAAATCATTTAACAATTTATGCATTTTGAAATCAGAAAATTGCCTGCGAACCTTATGTAAGATTGCAAATGAAAAAAAAAAATAGAAATGAAAATAATAACTAATAAATATTTTTTTTTTTTATAGCTTTTCAAAAAACACAAGATGGTCTATGTCCCTAGATGCTAAACAAACAGAGAGAGAAAGAGATAGAGAGATAGCTCAGCTCTAAAAAAACATGAATTATTTCAAAACGATGTGTTACAAATCATAACTTATAGATCATGTATTTCAACATTATGCTTAACGTTTGTATTTTAAATTATTTTAATATTTTATTTTGTAGTTAAAGTGTAATAAGTAAAGCTTGTTTTGTGGCTGCATGAGCTAAGGAAAAGAAATTCAACAATACACGGCCAGTCAGTAAAATGCTAAGATAAGAATAATAGCTTATATCGAGCTTTCATACAACTAAAACATCCTGGCGAGAAAGCTCATTTATGAAAGTTGCTAAAAGAGGTTTGGCGCTTAAGTCTTCTTGAAAAATGTGTTTTTTGCTTAAAACCTCAATATTGACTGGCTTTTATGTAGAATTTGATATTTTATAAATGAGCAGGTTAGTACACGGTTAGAAATTTTGGAATAAATTTTAATACTTTTGGGCTTACATATATGACTACACCAGAATTGTATTTAAATTCAATACTGTCTAGATATTAAAATTCATTTTTAATACAAATTTGTATTAAAATTTAATACTCGTTTTTATTAAAATTTAAAAAAAAAATTTTATCGTATCCACTGGGATTGGAAATTGGTTCCCTTTCAATACAAGGGTTGCATGAACATTTTAACGACATCAGCCAACGTAGTATTATATTTACGTTGGCTAAATGTAATACTTGCGATAGCATCAAATTGATTCCAAATGTTATAAAATATCGTTTTAATGTTTGAACTGTATTAGAGTTTAATACAAAATGTATTACAAAATTTTGTAATATATTCAAAAGTATTAAATTTAATCAAAATTGTATTAAAAATCTTTGTAATACTTCGCTTGTATTAAAATTTATTCCAAGATTTCTAACAGTGTAACAAAGACGGATATCACAATATCTTTTTTTTTTTAGAATGAAGTTGAAGGTTGTGCTTTGCCACAAATCGAAAGCTGACATGTAGAATTTAAAAAAAACTCACATGACGGTTTTAGCCCTAAAACCTAAAAGTTAATATTTCTTAAGGATTTTTTTTTTGTTTAATCCAAATATAGCAAAATCAAGCTTAAGTTTGCTAATGCAAAAAATGGCAGATTTGGTACTTATGGGTTAACTATATCAAAATCCTGATGAGTAACAAAAACATAAGGATATCAGATGAAAAGTTAGTTACCAACCTGGATATATCTTCAAGTTAGTAACAAAGGCAGACAGGTATTATCGAAAATTCCTTCTAGTATCCAGCTTTTTCAACTCAAAAGAATTTGAAAAATATGTTTTTAAGTTTCTAACTCAAAACAAAAAGTAATAAATAATATATTTAGGAGTACATGTTTTTCAGTAAATCTGTGGTAAAAAGGAAAAACAGCTTAAGTCTAGATAAGACTATTTTTCATTAGTTTTGAGGGAAATTTCTCTTTCGCTTTTGGCCAATTTAATAGTAATTGGCCAATAGCTAATACAAAATTGGCCTTAACTCTATTTGTCTTAAATCGACTATAGCTGTTATTCCTTTTTGCCACAGATATCATATCATATATATGTGAATATTTTGATATGAAAGATGCACAAATATGTACACATATTTCTTTATGTATGCATAGTCGTTAAGTGGTATTTGTGTGATATTCTTAAGAATTTTGGTTAAAATAAAAATAATAAAAATTATTAATAAATGAAAAAACCTAAAAAAAAGTTAGTAAATGCTATTTCTTTACAACGACGAATTTAATTTTTTTTTTATAACTATAGCCTCAATCGCATCATAATTGAAATGTTATCAGCAAACTCTTCGATTTCATGCGTTTCAATCTTTGGTTTCTCTCTTTCTACTGTACATAGCATACTCAGAATGTGTTTGTTATTTTTGAAATATTTAATAAAATATTTTTGCATTTTTTTTTAATCGCTTGGTGTAATATGTATGACCTATGCTTAACCTCGCGTGTTTTGTTACGCGTTTTGAAAAAATCAAAAAACCTTCAAACAAAATTTGGCGCGTGTTGATGTAACGTAGATTACATTCTATCAAGTGCGTAGCTGATCAATTTTGCGCCGTCTGAATATGCCGACCTTCCGTAAGTGAAATCTTAATCAATTTCGTTCGGTGTTCTTTAAGGTGTTCTGTAGAGCATTTGATGATATTGGCTAAGTTTTCGCTACACCCATTTGTTATAATTATATCATATTGGATTTTTATTTTTTTCGATCGATAGTAACGTGCCATGCTGTATAGTAGTTTTGCCCCAATCGATTAGAAAAGTTCGAAAATGTATTTTAAACATCATCCAGAGTATTCGGGATTGATTTTGAGCTACTTTTTTGATTTTATTTTTTTTGGAAAGTAAATTTTCAATATACATACGAATCAACATACGAATTAGTATAAAATTTTAAAATTCTCATCAATACAAATTTTTAATATTATTTGGAAATCTCAACGAATATCGCGGACCATTTTTCCTCTCCTCAAGCCTTTGCACCCGGGACGACGACTTCCTTCGCCCACCTAGTTACGCCACTGGTTTTTAATTTCCAAATTTGAAAAATTAGCGAAATGTCGTCAAATTTGTGTAGTGCCCTATGATGCATTCACGTAAAAGTCCTTAATTTGAGTTTAATTGCTATACTTTCTTTCCTGGGAAAGAAGCATAAAAATTTTGTATTAATTTTTTTTTTTTCTTGGGTTTTTTGTCGTAGGAATACCGACCACATACATGTTTTAAATCTACATACATGCATACAACACATACAAGCACATCCTCACATCAACCTAAACCATTTCGACATAAAAAGAAAATGCTCAAAATTTTTCTTTTTGATCCAGGGAAAGCAACATCGGTCTTGAAGGACCCAACATTTACTTATGGTAAAGAAATTACCTTATATCAAAGAACGCATGTTATTATTACATACTGATGAACAGTTTTTCCTTTGAGTTTAAAAATTTTTCTATAAAAGAAGTAAGAAGTTAGAAGTTTTGCTAAAATATTTTCATTGAAAATAATTGAAATTGAAGTGAAAAAGATTAATATATCTACAATCAAACGAAAATAAACACTCGGTGTTCAAGAAATTTTTTAATTAAAAATTGCTGCATATGCTGTGGAGCTCAGTAGCAATGTGAAATTGTTTAAACTAAATACATTGTAAGAATTTGCACCTCCTAAAAGTGTACCACAATTTGTCTTAAAATTTGTTATTAATAAACTGCGCATAAGCTGAACAACTACTAATGTACATTGCCATGCACTAACCCAGTAGGAAACTGAACACGGCCTTTACTTCTGGAAATATACTTTTCAATAGCAGGCAATGTAACAGCATCCATAGCGCCATCAGGGCCAGATCTAGGAGGGCTACTGCTCAAGGCGAAAATTTCAAAGATTTTAGTGTAACTTTCAAATTTTATTTTAAGAAAATTTCGCCGACGTTGCAGCTATTAATTATTTCCTAACTAAATGTATTAGTTAAAATGTAAAATTTTGTATAGAAAATCAATTAATTCGAATTACAATTATTAAAACATTGCTTTTCCCACATAAAATATTACAATTAGTTAAGAAAAAATAACAAAATGAAGAACTTCTCAGAAGGCTAAATGTTGTGACTTACTTTGATATTGGGGTATTCAATAATATGTGAGGGTTCGATATGACCGTATATTTGCAATGAAAAAAAGGTTAATTTTGCGGATTCAAAATATTTCCCTTTCGTAAGATGCCACAGTTGTGAATTTCTCAAAACTTAGACAGGATTGCAGAAAAAGAAAATCAAATTACAGAAGTAATCCCAACAATTTTATACAAAATATACTACAAAAATACTGCGATTCAGTGATATATTTACAATTGCGCCATTCTTGCGGCAAATTTATTCAGCTACAAATTCGTCGTAGATGATTTTTTGTAAAAATTTAACGTTTTGCGAGTTACTGGCGAAAATTCGTACCTTCAATCACACGTAACTGACCTAGCTGCGATAGGTTTGATGAAGAGCTCTAGTATATTATTGAGAGCTCCAATTCTAAGGAATATGCCGAAATTTAGTCTTTTAAAATGTTGAATGTCTAGTTTTCCTGGACTTAATGAAAACGCTAACAATTTTCATAAGAAGTCTGAAACAAACTCGATTTTAACATATTTTCAGAAACATACATATGTTACCAAATTCAAAATCTAAAAGAAAAATTTAATTTTTCAACTTTACGGAAGTTCTGAATTCTGAAGTACCCAGAGTACGACTGAAAGCACTTCAATCTTTCAGATGCGAATTTATTGCTCTGAAATAAGTTAGGGCTCTCAGTAATAAACGACAAAGTGCATATGGTCTTACGTTAATCTTTCTGACTAGTGCTGGAATGCACAAAAAGCTATAATTGATAGCTTATTTAGATGAAGTACGATATAATAATAATCCAGACGTCAATACAGTGATGATGAACTGTAAAATTTATACCGTTAAAAATTGGTCCACCTTCTCAAAAAAAACACCCTTTATAAACTTAAACGTGATATTCTTTGAGGCTTCAATATTTGAAAAAATTATTTACAAAAGCAATAACAGGTTTAATATCCTCAAGTACCAAAATTGATTAGCTCGTGTCTATGTACATTTGTATGGGGGTTTTCTAGTGAAATTTGAATTTATGAAATATACGGCAGTTACTAAAAAGAGATCAAACACAAAAAAAATATTCACTAAAGCTTCTAACGCAAATATTGATTTAAAAATATTGGCTGCGGTTAAGTATTTGTTAGCCTTTCGATTGTGTTTTTTTTTTTGCTTGTTTTTTCAGAATTTTTATATAAATATTTTTATTATAAAAATACAAACAAAGCCAATTTGAGTACTATCAATTAATATTTGCTTTGCTGATTAAAATATAACTAAAAATTTCTAGTAAAATTATATAATACAATGTGTACAAATAGTACGTAAATTAACCCGATGTATCCCATTTGAATGCTTATGAAATTCTTCCACTACTTATTGTTTCCTATATATACGAAGGGCCTTCCTTTGATTCTTTCCGAAATTTCCCAGACTAAGACAGCCGCGTTTCCTGCCACCACGAGGGTTTCACTCTAATACATATCGGCAGATTTCATTTCTTCCAATCAGCTTACTTTCATTCAGGGCAGATGATTTGAATGAAGATCAGAGTCTTTCCATTTGATCAGCTATGTTAACTTAACTGGTACCAGTGATGGGGCTAAAGGCTCCCACTCCACATCACCCAAATTTACAATAGATATTATAAAGAAATGGTGAATCTCTTTGGATAGTCGTATTATGTATTATCACAACCCTTAACCCCCTCCTCCTACTACCCCCTCTTACCCCCCTGGCCACTTTAAATTGAATCTTAGATCTACCACTGACTAGTTAATTAAAATATACTAAGTAAATATTGATTTTTTTCAAACAAAAAGTCAAACTTTCATAGGCGTTTATTGCGTAATTAGGTATGCGTGTTTCTTATTACAAACATTTAAGCGTTCTACGCGCACGTGTTTCATACCGTATACGAAAGCTTTTAAGTGATATTGCCCAGCAAACATTTGGATGTCTGCATCTATGACGATGAACTTATAAGTCTTCTAGAAAAAAGTTCTACGCGATGAAGCTGCACCGCAATTAATAAGCGAACCTCTTAACACTCTTCTGGAAGTTAAATAACAACAAACATATATGATTCCATTTTTCAAACGATATAAAAAATATATGATCAAATCTCAATTTTCACAACTGAAAATATAAGACAGTTTTCCACATTCTTATTTAATTTATTAGTGTCTTATATTTAAATTCTCATTGCTAAATTCATACATTTTGCTAAAAGTTACCTTCTGGCTTTACCAGTAATAAGAATATTTCAAGTTTAAACATAATTCATCAATTAAATATATTCAATACATTTACGTCAGATACTTAAGTCATTATTTTATTTTGACTCACGCCGAATTAAATAAATTCAATGGTTCATAATAATGCAAATTCAATATATTAGCATAATTTTTAAAAAATATATTAATTTTTATCTGTTTGTTTGTTTTGAATTGTTTCAAAAAATATTTACTTGTAGCAATAATACACTACATAAATATACGTCAATCTGGTATAAGTTTAAGCAGATTAAATAAAAAATACATTTATGTAAATATGTAGGATATGTATGCCATATTATTGATATTATCCCTATTATTATTTGCTTTGACGTAAATAACATGTTTCAAAACAAAAATTCAATTAAGGGCTTAAAAAAGATGTAAGTATTTCCGTTTTCCTATATCAATAGCGGATTTAGGAATATAACACTGCAATACACAAAAAAAAAAAACTAGCAAATTTATGCTTTTAAAAAAGCCATAAAAGTCTTTTATTAAAATGGCTTGTCTTCCGGGGTTTTTTGGAAGAAACGCGCTATGTGTAAAAACATCCATGACTTGTATACTTCAAAAATACCAAAACGTATTTCATAATTCTATTAATTTAAGTCTTTAAACGTTGCTTGTTTTATTAAAAAAAAATGACACGCCTACATTTCTAAACTCGCCTATCAAGTAATATATATCGGTCATTCTTTTAATAACTGCACACTTTGTTTTTTTTGACGTTTTTGAAACGAAATATCTCAAAAACTATAGTAGATAGGATAAAAAATAATTTAATCATATTTGATAAGAAAGACTATAGCTTTATAAAAAAGTTAAAAAAAAATTCAATACTTTTTTTTCCATTGGAAACGCTAAAATTAATTGAACTCAATTGGAACTAAAGGCAAAGATAAAGATCCGAAAGTTATTTTCCAACAAGGCATAAAGACACATTTTGTGCTGCAGAGCCTTTTACACAAAAGTAACGATAAAGAAATACATATCGGTGATGGAAAAAAAATTGTTTGTGTATGAGTTTTATTGGTATCTACCTAAACCTTTAGTGTCAAGGTCAAAAATATGAAAATCAAAAAAAAAAAATTCTTAGAAAATTAAAAATTTTAATTTTGCCAATTTGAAACTACTGTTCAAAGTTCTGCTTCCAAGTAATTGAGTATATTTTTTTTTTATTATATCGATAGAAAGTTACATGTTACGTAACCAATTTTAAAATATGCAAAAATTATGTGTAAACAAAAATATATTTTTTTTTTTGGCTAACACTGTAAACAGAGATTTTAATTTATGCGCAACACTATGACCCGACAACAGAATATTTTTTTACTAAACTACTTACATTTACGCAATATTCCCGATTAATTCAAAAAATAAAATTGAAAAAAAAAAAAAAAGTAAAAAAAAAAAGTATAGAAAATTCCAAAATTGAGCTTATAAAAATATGTAAATGAAAATAATATTTGATGTTTCGAAAAAAATTTTTGATTGGTTAGAGAAACTTAAAAGAGCTTAGACAAAAGTCATACATTTAAATGAAGTACGGAATAACGAGGACTTATCCTATTAAGCAATGCAAATTTGCGGCATATTTACTAAAGATTGTGTAGCAAATTCAACGTCAACTAGCAAACGATTTTACAACGCATCGCAAGCGATTATATTTTCGAGCGGAATTTATCGCTCAATTGAACATTTCATAATCAGCGGAAACTTTTCGAAAATACTTTAAGAATTTTTTTCACAGTGAAACTATTTTGTTTAATGACTTAATTAGATACTGAGATTGCAGGGTGACTTTAATTTAAATAATCGCTACTATTATAGTGCGGCTATGAGTTTGTTTGAGAATAGTGGGTCTTAACTAAATTTAATTAGCAAAATTTTGGTACTCCTGGAATTCGACTTGAAGAGGAATTCTGGGTTTTATTTAATGACAATATCTACAAAAAATTTTTAAATTTGCTTGACTTTATTGAAAAAAAAAAAAAAAACACTTCGTAAAAATACGATTTTACTTGAAACATGATTTTTTTAAAACTTATTTTTATAATTTTTGAATCAATTCCAATGCAATTTTAGTAAAACTATAGCACAAATGCCAATAAAAGAGTTGATTTACGAGCAAACTAAGCGTAAATCGTCTTTCTAATGAAATGCAAATCAGTGGCGCTCGCATTTAAACATACAACAAAATGAAAAAGTCACAGAAAACAAATCATTAAAACAACAAAAATTGAAAGTAGGCTATCCTAGGCCTTGCCAAAAATCCCCTACACTTCATTAGCAGTAAAAATGCGTGAAAAAATCTGAACTTTTTTGGGTGCATCTAAAGCAGTTTCGTGAAAGCGACGGGCTATATTTAAAAATATCCACCTTTTCATAGTTTCACTAAATGACGTGTCAAGCCCACAACTACCAAATATGCTAACTTTTTGACATTGAATCGAAGTCACCACGTGATTTGACAATCAATGGTTTTAAGCTTCTGCTAGAGCATTTCAAAGGTTTTGCTTGCAAAGGTGTTACGCCTTATTTTCAAATGCGCATACTTTGTGTCTAGTCATAGTTTGTTAACAACTCTCGTAGTATAGCGTGGACATGTCGGTGACCCGAGTTCGCGCGAACTTTAATTATAGATGTAGTCGCCAGTATACTAAGTTTCATCAAATTATCTTCTTGTTTTTTATAAACAGCCAGACGGGCATGGCTAGCTCTGCTCTGGAGGTGGTGATGATCAAGAATATATATATACTTTCTATTCTTAACACGTCCTCTTCTATGCATTACAAACGGAATGACAAAATGAATGTAGGGTATAAAAGCTATCATATGAAACTGATGACAAGCAAATTTAGAAGATTCAAAAAACAAATTGGCATCAAAGTCTAGACATTCTAGCTAAAATGAATAGCCTGTTACGAATTGCCGACTAATTAATATCAATATTGACACATTCCATTCCAGTTGAAATCAGCTTCGAAAGTGTTGACCGGGGGAGAAGATGTTGCACTAAAAATTCTAAGAACTTTTACTGGTTGTGCTGGATTGAGAATTCAGCAACCGAGTGATAGGATAATGCAAATGAAGTTAAAAAAAAAAACAAATAAAATAATGAAACCAGTTATACTTGTAGTACTACCGAAATTAATGCTAATTTTTGATAAATCTTTTTAAATATTTTCTGGAAAAAAAATTAATATAAATCTTGCTGAATAATGGCTTTGCAAAATATATAAAAAACTCAATTAAAAATTTAACAGAAAACGTGAAATAGATTGATGGCAACTTTAAAACACATTGTAAAGCAATCTATTTATTATATAGAAAATTAGCAACTTCCAGATAATTTTTTGATATCATTTCCAAAATTCATTTTCAATCTTATCCCATCGATTGGTGGAACAAATTTTTTTCCGGAAAATGTTGCCAAAACAACCTTATTGGGAATTATGCTGACAACTTTATTGTTATCTTATAAGCCATGCTAAAGACTTCTACGGATTTCTACGAATTGCTGGTCTTTAGCAGGATTTTAACGCAAATAAAAATTTTATTTTTTTTTTTTGAGTATTCAATAATATCTCTAATGAGAACTTTTGTTCAATTTTACCAAAAGTTGGTATATACAACTCTTTCGATTTATTCCCCTTCAGCTTTAATTTTCAGCAAAATAATAATAAAGAATATAAGATAGGGACTAAATACACCCAGCTACGTTTAGTATTTTCCACTACATCAAACTGTTGATCTGTCAACAAGTGTACGCTATATTGTACTCAAATCATCACTACAATACTAAGTGTACGCATTAAATTAACACGCATGCACACTGCCAGATAATAAAATTTTGAATTCTACAAAAAGCGTAATACCGATTGCAGTCTCTATAGAAAGCCGCAATTGATGGAAAAATTTGCGTAAACCGTTAAAATTTGATTTCGATCAATGATGGCATCACTTGGGGCTTGATTTGTATCATTTAGATTTGATACGATAATTCTGTTGCTGCAGTGAAACGTGGTGGAAAAAAAGGCGTATAATGTACTGCCCCGTTCAAGGTGAATGAGTTTGATGTACCGGCTCGGCGTAACTACCGCAGTCAAGTATAAATTTGGTCAGGTTGCTAGTAGACAAACTGCAATAAATGGAAGCGGCGCAGCGTCACAAATGTGATGAGGCAGAAAGACAAAATCGCTACTTATGTTTCGGTTTGCGTTAAATAAACATTAATATTCTGCAAACGAAGACACCAGTTGTCTTTTCGGTAGTCATGTCGATTGAAATGATGGATCGATCGTAAGCAAAATAAATTAATTGCTATCTATAATATTTTAAAGGAATACGATATGAAGGTAGTAGTCGTACATATTAAAAATTCTACAATTCGCGTTTTGTATGTAATTCAGTTGTTTTCTTGCTTGCCAATTATAACTATAATTATAATTATAATTTTTTTTTTTGTTTTTTTACTTCCCGATGTTTTAATGGTTTCAGTATTTTGTGAATAATGGATTGATATCATTCTACTTGGAATGTCACAACAAATTAAGAAATATTATAATAATAATTATAATAATAATAATAGTTATAATAATAATAATTAAGAGTTAAGCTACTACAGCGTATTGCATTCTTAGCTACTTTCTTAGCTTTAAGCTTTAAATCAAGTAAAAAACTCATTGATTAATGTTTATTTTTTATAATTTTGTCTTAAATATTTCGCACTATTTCAACATACCCACTCAGACTATTTGTAGTCTGTGTAGTAATAATGTTTTTGTTAAGAAAATAAAATAATTTTTGAAAATAATAGCGAGCACTTGACTTTTTAAAATATTTTTTACTCAAAAACGACTGAACTTATGGAAAAAAGGTTTGGTTAATAAACCTTTTTTAAAAAAACAATTAAAAAAAAAAATTTGAAAAAAACAATTTTGAGTTTAAGTAGCTTATCACTTACCTCAGTACCGAGAGACTAGAAGTTCATTTCAATGATATCTTGAAAATCCCTTTGAATTTCGTTGGTTTGAACTCGTGTTTGGCTTTAAGCCATTGATAAGCATCATCAATCTACAAGCATTAAGGATACTGACGGCCAGCAGAGAAAAATTCAAAGGTGGGTGGCCTCTCACTGAAAGCATTAAAATCATCAAGTCAAGAAATGAAAAACGAGTTAGATCCAGAAACATCGCTGTGAAAGCTGCTGCAAACTTTTCATGTGACAGATTTTGAGCGTTCTGTAATGTAAAGAAAAAATGAATTTTGGCATAATTTTTATATCAATTCGTGGGGCTAAAAATACGTCCACATGCAACATAGCCAAAATTTTTATTATTTCAAATTTTAAAGCGAACAATTTTAGCTGAAATTATCGATCCAGATCGGGAATCGAAAATTCAAGCCCAAGAACAGCAATTTAAAGAAAAAATTAGCTTAAAGTCTATAGCTGCGTTGTATTTTCGATTTTTGGCCTATATAGTAAGTAGCTTTAAAGGTATGCATGTAAGTAATTGAAGAAAATGAATAAAAATTTTTCAAATCTTTAAATTCTTTAATTTATTTTAGTACATTTATCGTGGTTCCTCTCAATTCTTCAGATATATACATTTGTACAAGTACGGATGAAAAGCGTAGAATGTTTGGAATGTATATTTTCATTGCAACATCAAGAATTGTAGATATCACAATTTTATAAAGCTACAAAAATACATTGTCAACTCAAGATCTTCATCCGCTGATTATGGGGGGTCGTTCTATGAAAAATACAATTTCTGGCCAACAAAAAAAAAAAGATGAAGAAAAGTACAAACAAAAAAATACTTTAAATGTCTCAAAATTAACGTCAATAGTATCAGCAGCTATAAAATGTTAAATTAGTGAAACAAAAGATTAAAAACAAAAGAAAATAATAAGGTAGCGCTAACAAACCAAAAATAACAACTAGCTGGGAGCATACGACGAGTATTATAAAAATTTATAGAATTTTTTGTGCGTTTTAAGACTTGTTAATAAAAATTAAATATTGATGACTTATCGACCAACAATACGACAAGTATGCGTCGTTTGTAGTCAGAAGAGATAACCGGCGAAGTATCGAATGGATATCGTACGTATAAACTGTACGTATGTACCACACAAAAAAAAACACACTAAAATACGTACAATGACCACCCACTTGAAAATCAAGTTGGTAGTGACCAAAGTGGTGGAACTATTCTACTAAGTGTCATAGCTATAATAGGTTCAGTGAAGTTTCATTTAGGGGCAGTTGTTTTCTCCTATTTTGGCATGACAATAAAAATTGATAACCACTAGGAACAAAATTCAATACAAACTGAAAGGTCTGGCATCCCACGTATTGGTAAGTGAACTTGGTTCACTAAAGTGAAAAAAATGCCCAACTAAATACCTATTCCAAAGAAAACACATATATAGAAAAAAGTTTCTAATACCTCAGGAAACAGTTCGCTAAGTGGTCTGACAGTTATTGACAAAAGTTCGAAATGTTAAAAAAGAAAATATTAAATGCTTTTCTTAAATAGTTAGCTTAGACGAGTTTTTCAGTTAACTAATTTACGGACACACATAGACCCAGGCCCATCGAGTGAATATCCGGGACACGACAATATACTCATGATATGTACTAATATGGATAAAATACACTACTACACATTTGAAAATTAAGTTTTGAATATCATTTTTGTAGTTTCTTTCCCAAAAAGTTCCATGTTAAAAGTTTTATTTTTCATTTCTCAGTTTCATTTTCGAAATTTGATTTTGAAATTGAAAGTTCGAGAATCATATATATTTTCATCGGCCAAGAGGTCGGTTTTGACCGTGCCAAGCAGTTCCATTTTCGAAATTTAATTTTGAAGTTGAAAATTTGCGGATCTCCCGCATATTTTCATCGTACTCAGGGTACCCGGCCAAGCCCGGAATTGCAGGTCAAAGCCGGGGGCATTGAAGGAATTGAAAAATGCTTGAAAAAGTCGGTATTTGCATGATTTTTGACAAAAAAAAAAGATTATTAAGTTTTTTCCACATAAAAATTAAGTTTTGGACGATTTTATTAATTATTATTAAAATTTGTGACTTCCAATTTTAAGGAAAAATTATTTTATTTTGGGAAGACCGGGAATTCCAGCTTTTGAGCTTCCTCTATAATTTGCAAAAAAATGTTATTTCCAGCATACCCCTTTCCTAGTGGGTGGGTCAATAATAGCAAGAGCAATCAACGACCAACTACCAATAACTATAACAACAACATAGACAAGAACCAAAATCGGCAAACAAGAGACTTCAACGAGCACAGACAACAAAAAAAAATGTTATAAATGCTTGTGTACATCTAGAACTATTTTACAGTTTAACATTGAACTTGGACAAGAGTCCGCAAAAATTCTGTGCACAAAAAATTGATAAAAACTACGATACAAATAATTTATATCTGATCAATAGCAGCTAAAATAGTTATTCTAAAGAAGCAGAAATAACGCAAAGTTCATAACGTTCGGATCGCGTTCAAAAAAAAAATTAAAGAATTTTTTCAAGTTAAAGTTAAAATTTTCAATTGTTTCAAAAAATTTTAAGGATTTTTTTTTTATTTAAAATCGTTACGCGGTAAATAGTTCTTTGATAATTTTTACTGGTGAAACCAGCATTCGTAGTGTGTTCCTCTATCACCGTGTCATCATTATGTTAAAGCCAAGTTTATGTCTTGTATCCGTAGCTGTGTTGTGCACATTTTTCTTAACAACAACAAGCGGCGTTTCTAATTTTCGTATGTTTTTATTGTTATCTTTTTTATAAAATTGAAAATGTCGCAAGAGCGAAAAAACAAAAAAGAATTTCGCTTACTAAATTTTACCTTTTATTTTGTTTTCATTTCTTTGTTGTTAGCTCACGATGTACCGCGTTGTCATTTCGGTGATACTGAATGCATTGCCAGTACATCAATGAATTTGGTGCGTCAGTATGCGAGAACGGGTTATCCTGCGGCTGGATTCCCCATTGTGGAGCCATTTGTACTGAAACGTTTTGATATTTCCGATGGACGCGACAGTTCGCTAAGTTTGAAACTGAGTTTTCGCGATATCATTGTGGAGGGTTTATCTGGCGCACAAATTGATCGAGTAGTGTAAGTAAAGAAAACAATTGCAATGTTGTTGTAGTTTTCGCGCACTTTTCTTATTTGAGAAGTGCAATCTTTTTAGTACGAAAAGTATTCAACGAATTAAAGTGAAATATTTTTTGAGTTTTAAACTTTTTAACAATAAGGTTTTTTTCTGAAAAATCTAATAAGGCCTTAAGTTTTTTTTATAAAAATCGGTTAAAAATTACAAGTGGTTTATTCCATTTAGAGTTTCATATTCGCTAGTTACGAGAAAATCTTGAATTTCGTTAACATATAAACCTAGTAATTTTGCATAAACATACCAGCAATATTTAAAACGTCTACTTTTCTCGAAAAAATTTATAAGACTTGTAGTGGGTGTGGTATTTTTGAATATTTAAACAAGTTTTTCTTTTATGAAAATTGATCGAATTCAATGCAACTTTAGTAAAATATAGCTTATATTGTTCTGATAAAAAGAATATCTGGACACACGTCTGAGTCAATGACAGTTTTGAAAGTATGATGCATGAAGAGTTAAATATACCCACGGCTAATTTAATAAGGTTTCATTGACATTTGAACCGATATATCTCCAAAGTTGAAAAAGCATAATCTTGTGCCGACATAGACTTTCGATCAGGATAACATTAACAATATAATACATAAGGGGGAACGGGCTGTTTGCTGTGCTAGTTCCATACATGTTCGAGCAGCGCTTTTTAACCCTCCCCGCAGTGCTCAGTTAGGAATCCTGTGACAATTTGGACAGAGCTTCTTGTGAGGCTCAGCATTTGGTTTAATTTTTTTTTTTTAAAAAGATCTCACATGAATGATTTTTGGCATTTGCTTCCTTCGATTTATCTCCAGAATGTCGGCTGTTCTGTTTCCAGCCAGAGTGCAAATAAATAGAATGCAAAAATGAAAATATTGGCTTAGTGCAAAATTATCAATTTATGTGTGTTGTTGTTGATTTAAAAACTTAGCATTTCACCACTTTATTTGCTAAGTAATTTTAGAAATTATATGTTTATTTATATTATTTATTATATATTGTATAATTTTAAAGTTCATACAATTTTTTATTAATTTCAAGGCAAATCGAAATGAATTTTTATCAGAAATTGACTTTTTCTCTTCAATAAGACATTATTGGTGCAATATTTCGAAATGAGATTTTTTTATTCAAGTTCGAAAAAAAAGGAAAAACGATTGCAAAAAGACAAATCACTATCGAATAGTGCTCTTACATATTCTGGCGGTACAGAAGAAAGTCTATGCTATACTCACGCTAAACTTTTCCACATTTTTGGACTTTTTCAATATTTCTCGACCTTTTCAGAATTTAGACCGTTTTGGCCTGAGAAAATTTCTTCAAAGAAAATATTGAAATTAAATAAAAAATTGTATTCTTTCCTCTACTTCTTTAGTGGATTCGGTCGAGATCCTGCCAAGACCAAATTCGAAATGTATGGTTCTTTCCCAAAAATTGCACTACACGGAAAGTACACAGCCGATGGACGTATATTGATTTTGCCCATAAAAGGTGATGGTGATGCTGATATTGTTTTGTTACACCCGAAATTCTCTGTTAAATTTAAACCGTCATTGCATGCAAAGAATGGCAAAACCTATTTAAGTGTAGATAAACTTAAATTGTTGGTCGAACCGGAACAGTAAGTGATTTTCAAACATTACACTAAGAAAACGATTTGATTGA
The DNA here is from genome assembly GCA_949775025.1 of Tricholauxania praeusta. Lineage (NCBI taxonomy): Eukaryota > Metazoa > Arthropoda > Insecta > Diptera > Lauxaniidae > Tricholauxania > Tricholauxania praeusta. Next base: position 161,152,838 of record OX459029.1, read on the forward strand.
ATATAGCAAATTATAGCTGATTTCTACCAATTAAATATTTCGAACAAGATGAGTCACTCTTTGCTCCAAACAAAATATGTTTGATTCAAATAAATATGTATTTTATTGCTCCATATGTTATATTCAATCAAATCGTTTTCTCGGTGTAGCAAAATATAAAATTTTTTTTATTTTCTTTATTTTAAATTACAGAATGACAATTAAATTAACAAATCTCTTCAATGGTGATCAAGCTTTGGGACAAAACTTAAATATATTTTTAAATGAAAATTGGCGTGAGGTATGGAATGAATTGCAGCCCTCAATTCATGTGGCAATTGCCGAGATTGTAAAGAGTATTTTACATACACTTTTTAAGAAATTCGCCTATGAAGAAGTATACTTGGAGGAGTAAACTTATGTTCTTTTATTTTTATTGCTCGACTGTTTTGCATTGATTGCAAAAGTTTTTTGATATCAATTTGTATCTGTATGATACAAACTTTAATTTTTAAGTTATTTTCTATGTTTCATTAGTGCTTAAGCAGGAATCTTTTTTACGTGATTTTTAATTATTTTGTAAGAAACTCTTAAAAACAAAATGAATTTAATACAATAAAAAATTGTTTGGGAAAAACTCATGCTTACTGGATATATAGAATTTTTATAAATTTAAATGTAACAGATACAGATAATCAAATGCTAGCAGTGGTATATGGTATGGGGGTATTAATTGATTTCAGCCAATACTTAATTTGATCGGCATTTGGTATCATTCACGTTTTTCACACGGTGTTCAAGCAAAAAACCTGCGGGGCAACATTTCTGTATAGAGTTTATTTTATAGTTTTATTATTGATTTAATTTATACTGACGGCGTGTGATGTCACGTGCTTAGTAACTGATTTAATTTCAATATTTTTCTCAATTCTACAAATCTTTCCCCAGTTGGCATTATAATTAGCACGAAAATGTGTTTGGCAAATAGATACAAAAACAGTTAAATAGCGATTTAATTATTCAGAGCTAAGCATAGGGTTGCCATTTAATCAGGTTTGAATTAGATCTTTCTGGAATTTAAGAGAGTTTTTGAATATTTCTAAATTACTATAAAAGACCGATTTCTTTCAAGAAACACACAAAGTGCACTTATTGTATGTAAGAGGGTCGGTAATTTCCAAAATATTAACAGTAGAAGTGGGCATAAGCCTTAAGTTTTTCAGAAAAATTCCAACGTTAAATTTGGCAATATTTTCTTAAATAGCTGTATAGTATAGTGTTTTCAAGTTTGTGCTTGTATCGGATGTGCTACACTATCTTGTCGAAATTTACCCAATTTTCGTTCAGATTTTATCCAAGCAATTCTTAGTATGTACTGGTATAAATTAAATATTTAGTAAATAACTTTGTCAGTATAGCGTTTTGAGTTTTTTATTTATATGAGCGGTTGGCAACCGAATTCAAGAGCTATGTGTGAAAGAGTAGCCTGTGAACAAAGTTTCATCAAACTATCTTGAATAGTTTCCCGAAATCGTGATGTCCAGAGAAAGACAGAATGGACAGGAAGACAGACTAAAATCTATGAAATTTTTCTTATACATCATGCCCACCGGTAAAAATATTTACATCCTAAGCTTTTTAAAAAAATCTGGGTATTATTGCTTTCTTTTACTTTTTCGTCGTTACACTTTCAGTAAGTTTTGGGAACTTTTCACCGCGGTGGCAAAAATGCAGATGTTTTCTAACATCAGATGTAACAAAAGATATAAAAGTCATACATCTTCACCTTTTAGAATGCAAAGCCATTTTTTTCCTAGCTGACTTACCTATTACACTGATCGACAAACCTGAGTATCTGAAAACTAATTCTGATGATTTTTGTCACGCTGAATTCGAATACGTCAAAATTTCTTTGATGGTTTCGGTTTTCGAGACATTCTAACCTAAAAGGGCGAATATCACAGTTTTTCAAGGTATTTGAGGTTATATTACAACGAAAGGAAATTTTTATTTATGAAATCATTAATTGGGTCCAAAAGAACTACTCTTTCTCTTCAAAATACACTTAGAATTATATCGATTCTTTTTCTCTGAAATATTGTATAAAAAAGTATATTTGGGTTTCAGATAATTTTTATTTTAATTCTAAAAGAATTATAATTTATAACAAAAAATCAAACAAGACAGCTCAGAATGTAATAAAATATCTGGTTTACCTTAACGAAATCTTCAAACTTTTTTGCATTTGCGAAAAACTTATATAATTACATGTGTATCTAGAAACACGATGAAAACAAATATAATTTAACATTGGAACTTAACTGTTCACTTGTAGTCATATGTACTTAATGTATTAAGACAAGTTTTAATCTCATTATGAAGCTGTCAATTTAGATTGCAAACTAGAATTTCACCTGTAAAATATCATCCACGACAGCTTTTGCGCTCAAGTTCAGGTTCAAGACTATCTTTACAATACTTGTTCGCAATTTAACAAATTTTATATGCACGGGTAGTTTGCGATCTCTATAAAAATTGTAGGAACACTTCGAGACCGATTGTGAAAGTTTAAATTGATTTGATCAGCTATTAAGCAGCTGATTTCAGCATTAAGCAGATGTCCAATAAATTGGCTTTATAGGGAAGAATTCAAAAAATTTTATTTTTCTATAATATAAAATAGTTTTTGATGACAGAAAATTTGCAAATAATGAAATTATAACAGTAAAAGAACAAAATTAAACAAATATTTGTTCTGAGAAGCACGCGCTAGAGAGCCGACGAGCGAAGCGAAGTGTGCGGAGGCAAGATTCGATAACAAAGCTAATATCCCTTTGTATAACCTTAGCTCGCTCAGTTCCATAAATCCATGTACATCAATAAAAATAAAAACGTATAGTCACGTCTTCCCATTGTCTGTCTGTTGTGAAAGACGATAAGCAACGCATTCCAGTCGTTCAAATTCAACAATGCTGCCAAGATAGTTTAAAGTACCAAGGTTACCAAGCAAGATAAGAAATCTTTGTAGCGGAACTTGTCTCTTAACCACAGATTTTAACAGCGCCCTGGCAGTACCTTGAACTTAGAAAATTATTGATGCAACGGCAGGCAGTGTTAAAAACCACCACAGTATTTTCCAAACTATCAAATGTACTATCACACAGGGTGTTTACTAATGAGAGTAATGTTACATAATGATTTTTCATGTTCTTTCACAAAAAAAAAAAAACAATTCCAAACATAATCACGACATCATGATGCATATCTCCTTTGGTTTAACTTGCGCAAAGATGCGCGAACAGAAACAACAACAAAAATGACAGAATCCCTTTTACAAAGAATTATCATCATTCCTGAAGGGCTTATTCAAATATCCTCTCAGACAGAACTTGAGTACATATTTTTTTAGTATGAATCTAAATTTTAAAAAGAATTTATTTAATTTATGCTTAAGAACTACTTAGTTAAATTTTCTTTATGTTAGTTGTTAAAACAAAAATATAATTTAAGTTTTTTTAGTACGGACCGCAATATTCTTACTTAATTAGCCTTGACTCTGGTCTTCTCAATTAACTGGCAATATAAACGTGCCAAGATATATTTAGCTTATAAACAAGTCAATTAAATCATTGAAACTAATGCGATCAAATTAGACATAATTAAAAGTTTCATAAAACACAAATATAAAGAATCTTAAAGTTCAATAAATGCATTTTGGAACTACGTGCATTCAGTGCCACGTATAGGCGATAGAGATGGATATCATGTCCCTCAAAAATTAATATTCCAGCGAATTTGAGTTTTAAATCGAATTTTTCGATTCCTTAGCAAAAGAAATGATTCCTTTGTCGATCCCATTACAGTTATTCAAATTAGAAATTGAAAAATGTTGATTTCATCATTTGATTAATGGCATTTTTCTAAGACAAACGTTTGCAGTAATCGATACAGAAAGCTAGAAAATGGATTTTGTACACCATTGGAAATAGTACGGAGCACTGAAGAGCACGACCTCAAACAATTTTACGAAAAAAAAAACCGTTTTGAAATCGACGCAAGAAAGTTGAGAATGGATTTCGATCATTATTTGAGATGACTCAAAGTCCCCGTCTTTTATGCATTTGCAGCCTATTTACATCCGTTTGTGTAGAAAGAAATTTGGAAAAATAGCACCATAACAGGGCCCTGCCAATACCTCGGCTGTCATTGGTAATGTTCAAAATTCTTATCACACTTTTTCTCATCGATTAGTGCAAAACCACATTTTGTTAAATCTGAAGTTGATTTTCAATACTTACGACGTGCAAGATGCTATTGAAAACCGACATGGGTTTGCCATGTTGTTGAGAATGCCTTGGAATCGAAAAAATATAACACAATGCTCCCAATAAAAACTATTTTTCTGTGTATATCCTCAAGTATACATTAAAAATTCGTAGAACCACAAATACTTGTATCCAAATATAAAATGTATAGTTTAATTATATACGCGTGGTTTATAATACATTTTCTTAACAGTCAATTTGTTCGCACATAAACATCAATTAAAAATATGTAAATATATTGTAATTATTCTATTAACAAAGTCAAAAAATTTAATAAACTCAAATACTTTCGCAATTACACTATGCAACAATATACCAATGTGATCTGTTTATCCTAAACTGGGGTGTCTTTGCACTTTTTTGGGCGAGATAAGATCTCTGTACCCACCATGGCTCCATTGGGAACTATAGACTAAACAACAACTGTAGACTTCCGATGGATGATGTACAGTTTCAAAAACTACAAGCATATTACTTTCGCTCTTCCAAGCAAGTTTAGATTCTAGGATAACGCCTTGCCATTCCATTCGTTTTAGAATGGAAAAATCTCACAAATCATTGATGTGGGTGTACTTTGGGTACATTTTGAATGCACGAAAATGATCAAAATCGATATTTTTGACACATTTGACGCCATTTCGCTCAAGAACCAGAAGTGATGGAGTAAAATGAAAAACTTATTCAGATTCAGTAACAAAAACTACATAGGAACTGATGGAATAATTACATAGATAGCAAAGTTTATAAAATTTCCGTTTGAAACAAACAGCTGATGACAGGATTTTAAAATTTACTGACAGTCGATCTAGACGTAGTTCCTAACATTTTTCGAATTAAAAGAAAAAATATTCCTGTTTCTTTCATTTAAGTCCTCCATTCCAACACCAGAAAATATATATTTTTTAAAGTTTTCAAACCAGTGATCTTTTAATTTTTCAAGTTTTTAAAAGCCTTTATGACATATACCCGCTTTCCCCTTATGTATATCTTAAAACTAAGGAACTATATTGCAATAAAAAGCACGAATTCATATTCGAAACACTTTTAATTAGGATGAGTTCATAAAGAACTTTTTATTTTCCATATATGTACATTAGACTGTCCATTATTTTCCAGATTTCTTTAATCGAGGAGATCGATATTTCAATATGTTTGTTAAAAATAGAATTTTTGAAGAATATTTATTTTAGTCTAGCACTGCGCGCCACCGAGCACTTAAAGTTGTTTTTGCTTATTATTTTATTACTCAAAACTTTCGAGTAGTAAAATAAATAAACTGTCTAACTGGACTAAAATGTCAAATATTTTTAATATTTTCTTATTTAAAAAAAAACATTAAAATACCATGAGAGGCTTAGAAATAAATTCGGGAAACAACGGATAGTCTAATTTAAACACACATCTTATTTCAAATCTGTCTAAAAGTCAGTCAGTAGCTGCTGAACAGGTTATTCCCTACAATGCCCATATGTTGATAATGCATCGACTGAGTGAATCTTGCACTATAGTCTGATTGATAATTATTATAATCGTTCTTTGTTTATATCGCTACAGACACGTTAATCTACTCAATTAATGTTTGTTGGTTGGTGCAAAGGAATAACAAAATTAAATTTTTGCAAACTCTATATTTTCATATAAAAACTGGGGCTAAAATTTTCCAACCTGTTAGTTGCAATTTTAGCATCATTCAAGCCAACAACATTACCGTCCGTAATAATTTAAATAATAAAAAAGAATCTGTTGTGATATAAAATGAATCGGTTATTTTTTGCATTAGTGATAACAATTTTTGCGGGCTTCAAGGATTTCGCAAATGCTAAGTTTCGTAAGTTTAATGTGGTTTTTTTTAGACTTCAAATAAACTAAATGTGCGTGATGAAATGAAAATTTTAAAAATAAAATTCAAAAACTTGTCACAAACGCTTCCTTGCTCTAGCTGCACAACGGGATGTTTTAAGTTAGGAACAGCTCTTTGAAAAACAATTTCTTCTATTTTCGGGATATCTTCGAATTTATTTAGTATATTCTCCTCTAAAAAATGCTGTTGTGCTAAACAAAGCCTTGCTGATCAAAGATAAATTTTAAGCAACGATATCTCAAAATCCTAACGTGTAGGATAAATCTAAAAATGAAGTTTTATTTAATCGAACTACAGAACAGGTAGAGAACTCTGAGTAAAAATTTATGTGGTTGTTATAATCAAAAAAAATCATATTAGAACCATAAAAGGAGCAAAAAAACTTTAGGCCCTGTTTCACAATGTAACGGTTAAGGTCTAATCAGACGCTGCAAAAACGGCCCTTAAAAGTTTACAGTGAAAATTACCATGTGCCAGAATAACATTTTCATAAAATTTCTTTGGGAAAACTGATTCTAAATACAGAAAAAATGTAAATATAAATACAAACATGTGTGGCACTCGTTAAAAAAATTAAGTTAAGAAAAAATTTTTTTTGAAGATTGTTGAATATTGCAAAAAAAGTTTTCGGGATTTTCAAAATATTGATCGGGGAACAATGAAAGCTTTGTGCTTCATGCGCATTGATTATAAAGAAACTGGGATTATATACGTGGGGACTATGACCGGGCACCTCTTCTATCTATGGGTCTTCGTTCACATTGTCACTAACTGAGCCGATATTTTCAATAAAGTTACGATGATGCACCGGCCTTAAAAAATTCTTCAAATTTTCGAACTGTTGGAAACTATTCACTCACACTTTCTTAAAGCCCCAAAAGTGGCTATGGCAGATTCGCAAGATTTGTAGAACAATTTCACCAATTTACATTTATTGTTCACTCACGGGATCAGCGGGTGAAATCCTTATTGTTCTGCTGCTTCCTATCCTTGGTTCTTGTTCTATTAATATATGCACTTCTTTTTTTAACTTAAAATGTTTTTTCTTTTCACTTATATCATTTTAAATAATTTCCACTTGTTTTTAAGTTATTTTATGTTTTTCAATTTTAATTTTAATGTGATCTGTCAAACTCCTCCTGCTCAAATTGAATACGAGTTTGGCAGCATTGCTTTTAAGGTCAATACGCAACGACGTTGTGTGGGTCAGTGCGCAAGGATATTAAAATGCGCGACGCATCGGCGAATGGACTGACTATATATACATAGTTGGAATGTCATTTTTTAGGTCTTGCAAGCGTTTTCGGGATTTTTTGTTGTATCTTCTACCTTTAATCAATCTAAATAAAATAATGAAATTTTTTCTATAAAACTGTTAATACCATGGTACAATTGTACCATGAATACTAACATGCATTGTTAAAAATGTTTGCCAATTGATACATCTTGTTAATAACCATATGGTTTAAATGATTTTGAATGAAAATAAATGAAAATTAAATCTAAAAATAAATTTCGCTCTCATTCAAAGCAATTTTTACATTTTTGATATAGTGCTCGAATCGCATTCAAAGCCAAATATTTTCCGATCGGCAAGATATTGAAAAATTGGAAACGATTTCAAAAAGTCTATAAAATTTTAAAGTTGAAAACGTAAAGAAAATATTAAAAAAGTCGAAATATGCTAAAAAAAACCAAAATTTTTGAAAAAGGTGGAACACGTTTAAAAAAATTTAAAAAAAATTTAAAAATGTTGAGAGCTCGAGAAATGATAAAAAGTCGTTGCAAGGAATACTAGAAAGAGAATATTCTATTAAGGATTTTTTTTTATCTCTTCTACAGCTAATGATCCAAAGCCATGTAAATATGAAGATTCAGAATGCATTGCAAAAATCATGAACTATATATTTCAAGAGAAGACCAAAGGTAAAATGATATTGAATATATGAAATAATTGAAAAAATCATTCCTCTTAGACACATTATAAACATCAAGTTGACATTTTCCTTGCAGGTGATAGTTCTTTTAATTTGGTACCCATTGATCCGCTGCCCATATCGGAAATAAATATCAAGCAGGGAGCAGAAAGTGCGGTCAATATTGATTTGACATTTATCAAAAACAACATGTTCGGCTTGAGCACTGCAGATACATACAAAGTAAAGTGAGTATGCCTATATAGTACTAGTAACCAGATATCAAGACATAGTAATACAATAAATACAAAGGGTGTCACGAATTTCACGCAAGAATTGATTTCGCGTCAACTGTGTGGTGAAGTGTTGTTGTTAAAAAAAGACAACGGTCAGCTGAAAGTTCAGGGTTATTAAAAATGGAGCGCTAATAATACGATACAGTTACTTCTTGAATGAATTTCAGGACACCCTCTAACTACGTCTAGCGTTATTTTCTGCTATTTTCAAATTTCGATAACTTTTAATATAGAGGTTTTGGAAAGGACTTAACGCAGAAACATGAGTTTCACACAAGAGTCAAGCTGATTAGCCTTGTGGGTGATTACACCATAAATGGTAAAATATTAATTTTACCAATAAGTGGTTCGGGAAAAAGTAATATAACAATGGGTGAGTAAAAAATATATCAAACACAGATGCGAACATTACAAAGGAATTTTAGCAAAAGGAATTTTGAAAATCGCTTATAAAAATCCGTAATTTTGCCAAAAACATCAATATCATTTATTTCACAGTAAATTCTGATGTAAAAATCGCCTTTAGTGGTACAAAAGTTGAAAAAGACGGCGCAACATACATGAAAGTGAATAACTTGCGACTTGATGTAAGTCCTGAACGTATAATCTATAATTTCGGGAATCTATTCAATGGAGACAAGGCTTTGGGAGACAACATGAATTTATTCTTGAACGAAAATTGGAAGGAAATTTTTAGTGAAGTCCGAGTGTCAATAACTAGTGCTTTTGCAAAAATATTCCAAAGTGTTATAAGTAAGGTATTTGAGAAAATTCCATACGAAAAGTATTTTGCTGAATAAAATGTACTTAATAAAAATGTTATTTTAAACAATATTATACTTGCTAACATGGTAGGTATGTTTTTCATTTCTAGCAGCGACCAAAAAAAAAAAGAAAAATCCATAGGCTCTTTTCTTTTTGAAATATCGAAAATGATCCATTTTATCTATTAAAAATTATGTTCAGTCCTATAATAACTTCAATATATGTATGTGCAGAATGATACTGGTACATATGGGCCAATTCAGACACACAAACCAATAGTACAGGGTATCTCATAAATAGTGGAAAACCATCTAACAGCGGATGGGCGAAATAGTAAAAGAACAACTAATGTTTAGTAAAAGTCGCACCGTTTTCGAGAAAATCGGAATTTTTCATATTTTCGAAAAAAATGCAACCACACATGAAGGTCTTTTTCAATCATTTTTGTTTTTTTGCATAATATTCTTAAATAGTCATATCAGATGTGATTCAAAATTTAACCGTAACTACAGTGGTTCTTTAAAAAATAGATGTTGAACTAAAAATTTGTGTTTTGTTTTATATTTTCTTCGGGCTAAAACCTGTAACTTCTTACTTCTCCCACATTTCCGTTCTCATTTACAGGTTTTTCGAGTACAGGAACGCTTTTTGTAAAAGCCTGCAAATTGTACTAATGCATTAATATACGGTAACGCAACTATTGTAATTATTCTATTAACAAAGTGTGGTATGTGCAAGGGGGGAGGAAGGGATGGTTAATAGTTGGTGTATTAAACAAAGTGCACCGCGCCGTATAGGATGGCAATTTAATGCCGCTATTTTAAATTAATTCCAAACATAAACCAGGCTAAACAGCCGCATTAAACAGCGGCATTAAATTGCCATCCTATATGGCGCGGTGCGCTTTGTTTAATACACCAATTTACATCCCCCCCTTGCGCACACCACAAAAGTCATAAAATTTAGTCAAGTCAAATATTTTATAAATTACACTATGCTTCAATACACAAATATACTCTGTTTATCCTAAACTGGGGTGTCTTTGCATTTTTTTGGATGAGATAAGATCTCTTACGAGTTGCTTTTTACCCATAATACGGCGGCTCCATTGGTAACTAGAGGCTAAACTACTACTGTAGACTTCCAATGAATGATGTACAGTTGCAAATTTATAAATTTTACGTTTGATAAAATTTGATTTTAAATAAAAAAATTATTTTTTTTTTTTTTTGAGAAAAAAGTAAATTTTTTAACAAAACAGATTTTAAATTTTATTAAATTTGCTGATAATCGATCTGGACGTTGTTCCCAATATTTTCCAAAAAAAAAATATTTCTGTTTCTTTCATTTATGTAAGTCCTCTATTCCAACACCAGAAGCTGTCTTATTCACAAAGTAGAAGTGACACTAATGAATGATTTTATAAAAATATATATTTTTTTAAAGTTTTCCGACCAGTAAGCTGTTTATTTTTAAAATTTTTAAAAGCCTTTATGATATATTACCCACTTTACCTTTATCTATTTTTATTATTTTTTATTTATAGTTTATAAATAACTTTTTATTTTCCATATATCTAAAATGTCCATTACTTTCCAAATTTCTTTAATCGAGGATATATCGATATTTCCCAACTCCCCCCCGCCCCCCCCGCCATAGAGGCCTAAAAAAGTTCAAAAACCAAGCTGTTTTTGAACAATTTTTTCTAATTAGCGAACTTTTTTAGGAAAAAGCTTTATATCCGGGTTTGTTGGGGGGATGCCCAATTACATATCTCTATATTATTAGGAATTTTGATTTTTTTATTTTAGATATCATAGGTAAAGATTCTGAGTTTTTTTTTCGACCTCGACTTCAACGCCTTCTATACTGAAGTAGAAAAATTTAAGTAGGAAAAAAAAATTTTTTTTCATAAAATACAAATCGATAACTACTACGTATAAAAAATTTAATCTCAAAAAATAAGTTTTTCATAAAAAAAAAATATATTTAAAAACGGTGTTTTTTTTCAATCACTTTGTAATAGTACCTTAATGTTTGTTGGTTGGTGCAAAGGAATAACAAAATTAAATTTTTACAAACTCTTTATTTTCATATAAAAACTGGGGCTAGCATTTTCCAACCTGTTAGTTGCTATTTTAGCATCATTCAGTCCGTTATATTTTAAAAAATAAAAAACAATCTGTTGTGATATACAATGAATTCGCTATTTTTTATGTTAGTGATAACAATTTTTGCGGGCTCCAAGGATTTCGCAAATGCTGAGTTTCGTAAGTTTAATGTGATTTTTTTTCTAAGCTTCAAATAAACTAAATGTGAGTGATGGAATGAAAATTTCAGAAATTAAAAAATTGGATGAGCAATTTCTTCCACATTCGGTATATTCTCGAATTTGTTTTGTATACTTTTTAATTTTGTCCGAAGAGTTTTGTTATGCTAAACTAAACCTAATTTTCAGATTCTATCCTATGTGTTAGGATTTTTGGATACAAAGATAAGTTTTAAGCAAGGATATCTCAAAATCTTAACGTGCAGGATAAAGCTAAAAACTAAGTTTTGTTTGATCGAACTACCAGTTCTAACATCTGATTAAAAATTTATATGACAATTTTAATCAAAAAATTCAAATTAGAACCATAGAATGGGCAAAAAACCCTAAAGACTCCCCTTCACAAAATAAAGATTTAACTAAGTGATTTTGTTTGAAATTTTATTTAAAACTGCCGAACAAAGTCCCGGTTAAGACCCTTAATACTTAGTTTACAGTGAAAATTATCAGGTGCCAGCATAACATTTCTTTGGAAAAATTCCTGAAAACTGATTCTTAATACGGAAAAAAATGTACATGCAAATACATAGTACATTAGGGTGATTTATTTTTTTTTTATTTTTAATGTTTATTTTTAAGATGCTGTTGCGGAAATATTAAGTTTATTATATGAAGAAAATTTTCACGCCAACGCAGCTCTGTGTTAAGTGGTGGCGCCGAAGCCTGTTAGTTTTGCATATAAATTGTATGGAAAATCTATATTTTATTGAAAAGATATGTGAATGAGTAGGTGATGAATATTATTGGGCTGCTGATGGTCGTTTTTCGAATTAATCCATAACTTCAGAATTCTGAAATATTTGAGGTTAAGTACCTAAAAAATTAGATTTTTTGTATACTTTCGAGGCCATGTATAGTGTACTCTCTTTGAAATGAGCTATAATATTTTCATTTGAGGGTAACTTAAATTTGAAACCGATTGGTTAATATTGTTGGGCCGTAGAGTATCAAATTCATGTCACTTTTAAATGGCTATAACTTTGAATCAATTTATTCTTATAAAAACTATTTATTTATGGACAAAAACACTGAACAACAACAACAACTAGTACAACAACAACGACTAGTACAACAACAATTATTATAAGACGATTCTAATTATAAAATTATAAGATTGTTGTATAAATTAATAATTATTTAAAATGTAAGTATACTAGAATGAGAATATTCTATTAACAATTTCTTTTTTGCAGCTAATGATCCAAAGCCATGTAAATACGAAGATTCAGAATGTATTGCAAAATTCATAAACTATTTATTTCACGAAAAGAGCAAAGGTAAAATCTTATTGAATGTATGGAATAATCGAAAAAAAATCATTTCTCTGAGACACATATTAGAAACATCAATTATTGCATATACAGGATTAGTTACATAGTATGTTTTGACATTTTCCTTTTAGGTGATAGTTCCTTAAATTTGGTACCCATTGATCCGCTGCTTATATCGGAAATAAATATCAAGCAGGGACCAGAAAGTCCGGTAGCGGTTGATGTGACATTTACTAAAAACAGTGTGGTCGGCTTGAGTGCTGCAAATGCATACAATGTGAAGTGAGTATGCCTACTATATAACTCTAGGAGGGTGTCCCGAAACTCACGCAAGATTGGATTTCGCGCAAATTGTGTGCTAGAGTGTTGATAAAAAAAGAAGACAGAAAGACATGAAAGAACAACGCGCAATATTTTGAAAATAATGAAGGTTTGGTCGATACAGATACATCTTGAGTAAATTTTGGGACACCCTAATTATGTTTTGCCTTATTCTCTGCTATTTTCAAATTTCGATAACTTTTAATGTAGAGGTTTCGGAAAGGACTTAACGCAGAAACATGAGTTCCGAATAAAACTCAATGTGATTAGCCTTGTTGGTGATTACACCATAAATGGTAACATATTAGGTTCACCAATAAGTGGAACGGGCAAAAGTAATGTAACAATGGGTGAGTTAAAAATATATCAAACACAGATGCGAACATAACAAAGAATTTCAAGCGAAAAATCGTTTATAAGAATCTATAATTTTTCCAAAAACATCATTTATTTCACAGTAAATACTGACATAGGATTCGCCTTCAGTGGTACAAAAGTTGAGAAAGATGGCGCCACATACATGAAAGTGAATGACTTGCGGATTGATACAAATCCTGAAAATATAATCTATAATTTCGGTAATCTATTCAATGGTGACAAGGCCAAAGGCGACAACACGAATTTATTCTTGAACCAACATTGGAAGGAAATTTACAGTCATGTCCGAGTGTCAATAACTAGAGCTTTTGATCAAATATACCAAAGTGTTATAAATCAGGTATTTGAAAAGGTTCCATACGCAAAGTATTTTGCTGAATAAAATGTACTAAATAAAAATGTAAATTTATATTTACAAACTTTGCAAATATATGTGTATAATTAACTTTTTAAAGTTAAAAACTTCATTTTTTAAGTTGAATTTAAAAAAAAAAGCCCGTCGTATTAACCATAACCATTTTTTTTTATTTCTGGCTGCGACCAAAAAACAAAAAAGAATAATCCATAGGATCTTTTCTCTTCGAAATGTCGAAAATGCTCCATTCTATTTATCAAAAATTGTTTTCAGTCCATTAATAACTTCAATATATGTTAACAATGATACTGGCACATATGGGGAGGAGGGTCTATCTTGAAAAACCTCTGAGTTACAGAATGTTTAACTAAGTTCCTTTAGAGCATTACTTACAAACAAAGATTATCCCATAACTTTCTAAGTTGTAAAGCTTAAACAATAAAATGAGTGAGTGAGTTGGGAAGTGACATATTTTTTAACCGGATTTTTTTTTTAAGCCGATTTCAATTCGTCTCGGTGCGATTTTTTGTTTTTCAATAGAGATACGCCAATAAGTGGGTACATGAAAATATATAATATATTTCTTAAAAGAATATCATGTTCGGTTAAACATATCATACAGAGACGATTGGGAATTGAGTTTGAAAAGAAAGAAAGTTTTTTTGATGAATTCTTTCCGGTTGTTTCGACACCCGATTATACGATTATGCTTCATTTAGTCAGTCATGACTGTATAGTCATGATACAGAAACTTGATGAGCTTTGGAAAGGTTTTTTGTTTTTGCAATGATTCTTGAATCATCTTTAAACTTGAATTGCAAAGGATGAAGTCATCAAAACAATTTCGGAATAAACTCTTTGATCACTTAAATATCTCTAATTTTTAAGATAATTTGTTTACTTAAGCTTAATTAATTTTATATTTATTTTTACTTTGGGATAATTTATTTATTTACTTTCTTTGTTATTACCAATAGATACCACATCTTATTAATAAAAATGAAAATGAGGGAGGTCGAAATGAATAAAAAAACAAATTTCGCTCTAATTCAAAACAATTTTTTACATTTCTGAAGAAGTGCTTTAATTGCCAAACCAAATATTTTACGACCGGAAAATTGTTAAAAGATTGAAAACGATTTCAAAAAGTCTATAGAATGCAGAAAAAGCCAATAACATTTTTGGCTTAAGTTTACTTTAGCTGACATTCTCCAAATCAATTTCTTTTTTTAGGGGTAATAGAGGGTGAAAAATAAAAAAAATATAAAAATTTCAAAAAAAGTCGCTCGAATCTAGTATCGGAGATATAGACATCGGAAGTTGCGGATATAGCTTTTGGAAAAATGGTTATAAGTTGGGAACCCTTTAATGGATTTCAAAAAAATGGGTGTCATAAGATAGATAATTTAGTGGCCTACAATAATGGTGAGTAAAGTTTTGAAATTTGACCCATATTTTTGGAGATATTACGATTTTTGTGAAATTTCGACCAATTTTTTTTTGAAAAAACATTTTTTTTTCCAAAAAATGTGTTAATGACCTGAAACTTTTTTAGCATTTTAAGAAAGCTTATTTTATTCCCTTTAAAATGGTATATAGCTTGTTTTAAATTTTTGCGTATTTACTTCCTTTTTTGCCGGAAAATAAAAAAAAATATGCAATAAATTCTTATGAAAAGTCTCTATTTATGGACAAAAACAATAAAAAACCAACAACAACAACAACAACAATTATTGTGAGACCATTTCCATTTTAAAACTTAAAAATTTTTATTAAAAATCGCGCGCGCGATTCGCCTGCGGCGCTCTTTTCCCTTCAACATAACCTCACATTTTAAAAAATTTTTAATTTATATGATAACCATATTATTTTATTATGAGAATCGTTTAAATAATAATAGTTGTAAGTGTACTAATCGTTGTTGTTGTTGTTCTCCACTGTTTTTGTCCACAAAAACATAGTTTTCATAATAATTCATTGAATATTTTTTTTTGTTTTTCTTTAAAAAGGGGATAAATTCGCAAAAATTTACAGCAAACTATATACCATTTTAAAGGGAATAAAATAAGCTTTCTTAAAATGCTAAAAAAGTTTCAGGTCATTAACACATTTTTTGAAAAAAAAAATGTTTTTTCAAAAAAAAATTGGTCGAAATTTCACAAAAATCGTAATATCTCCAAAAATATGGGTCAAATTTCAAAACTTTACGCACCATTATTGTAGGCCATTAAATTATCTATCTTATGACACTTATTTTTTGAAATCCATTCAGGGGTTCCCAACTTATAACCATTTTTATAAAAGATATATCCGGAACTTCCGATGTCTATATCTCCGATACTAGATCCGAGCGACTTTTTTTGATAATTTTATATTTTTTTGTTTTTAACCCCCTTTTCGGAAAAAAAAAATAAATAAAATTGGACAATGTCAGCTAAAGTAAACCTGTTCCACATTTTTAAAATGTCAAAAAATACTAAAGAAGTCGAAATATGTTGAAAAATATTTGAAAATGGTGAACTCTGTTGAAAAGTTTGAAAAATGATAAAAGTAATACGAAAATGAGAATATTCTATTAACGATTTATTTTATATCTTTTACAGCTAATGATCCAAGTCTATGTAAATACGAAGATTCAGAATTGTGCAAACCATAAACTATTTATTTAATGAAAAGAGCAATAACTACTACATAAGTAGTATGTTCCTTCCAGGTTATAGCTCATTAAATTTAAAAACGTTATCTAGATTAGGAGTAGAAGTTAAAAAGAAGAATGGCTCTTATTTTGAAACATTTGCATTCTAATGTAATGAAATTTCGACAGAATAAAATTTACAGCCGTGCCAAACGACTGAGAATTTTTTCAGCTGTGGTAACCATATCGAAATAAATCCACATACAAAAGTAATAGTAAAAATTTATGAAAAATTGGTGTGGAATAGCAATCCGATATGCATAAGTAAAATCTATGACCAAATGATAAATACTCTAACATAACTATTTTGAAAACGAGAGGAAATGTACCAAAGACTTAGACAAAATATAACAAATATCATACGTAAATTTGCTTATATTTATTTATAATTTTTTTCCTACATTTAAACTGTTAAAACATATTATAAAACCACGTGTTGGTGAGTGTTACGCGTGTCGCATGAATTAATATTTTCTCAGAACCGTAGAACTTTTTTGCAAAAATCAAATGATTCATAATCATAAAATAAATTGATGTATCAAACTCTGAGCTCTTTTAACTTCAGGTTATGAAATACAGTAGTGGCTAATGTTAATATATATTTTAATTTAATGCAACCATCGATAATCGTATACATATTGGCCTTTCAAAATTTATTTCATTTGAAAGTAGCTTCTTAGAGCCGATTATAAGAGTTACGATTATTAAACGAAAACGCAAATATCAAAAATAACGATTATTTTTATCGAAAAATATGTATATAATATTCAAAAGTAACATCGAAAATAATAAAAATGAAAAACTACGCAAATTATTAGTTAAATAAAATATAACATGCAGTGATTTTTATTTTACGCATCTTCATTATTCGCTGGAAAAAAATACTAAAACTTAAAGCATTAATAATTTATAGGCAGCATTAATAAAAAATGTTGCGCTGTATGGCATTAAGACTTAAATTAGCATAAGATGTTTGAAAATAGCAGGTGGGTTATAAGAATATTCTTTACCTAATTATCAAAAGCGTATCTAGGGGGTTTTCTCTAGGAAGCAAAATTTTAATATACAAATCTTTCTACGTGCCAACTATCAGGGACATTATTTCGAAAATAAAAAACGGAAAAGAACACAGCAGTGGCGTACCGTTCTTATTGGGCGCTCGGAGCAAAGAGGTAATTTTTTGTTCCCTTCCAACAGAAAGTACTGTCTGTTTTTGAAATTGAAAGAATTTTGTTACTAACAAAAAAATGAGATATGTTTCACAATGAATTGCAAAATCACCTACACATTTACATTTACAAATTTTACAAAATTTCGTAGCTACGCTAAAAACCCAATTTCAATTACATATTACGATAAAAATTTAACGCCCGGGACACTCGCCCCCCTAGGTACGCTACTGGAAAACAGTGCACAGCTGTTTGAAGCATTTTGCGCTTGATTTTATAAGCAAAAACGCTGTACCTCTATCTAAAGGTTCGATCCCGTTTTCGTTTGTAGCTTATTTTTTAGAGAAAAAAACAAAGTTTTTTAAATAAGCTTAAAAAAATTTGATTGTTGCAAATTTAAGCAAAAAAAATGAAGGGTGAAAAAATTAATTGTCACTATCATGCGACTGAACAAGATTTCTATAACTATTTTGATCCTTGGCTCATTGTTTTATACGATGCCAGTTTATCCCAATTTTTAACATATCGCTCCCGGATTACACTAAAGCACTGATCGATATGTTTCTCTAGTGTCTTTTCTCATCATGTGGTCTATCCATTTCCACGCAACGTCTTATAGTAGTCTCATTTGAGATAGAAGTCTCATTGGTAGCAAAATGAAGATCGTGATTTGAAATTGTGTAGCGTCACCAAAACCTAAATATTTATATCAAGCAGAAACTCATAAATTTATTTCGTTGCGTCAGTTTGGTTGTGAGGGACCATGCTAACAATTTGATTTAAATATTTGCAGATTCGTAAAGAAACTTCTCGCTTTGTTGATTGCCATTAGTACTGAGAACGATGCCAAGGTGTATTGGTGTTTATGTTGTTATCGTATATATTAAAAATTGCTTTGCATATCGGTCGAACTTTATGACAACAGAGTGATATCATCGGCATTAACCCGATGACCACGAAAGACTCATTGATTCCCATGATTTCCAATAAGTGTACGGTTTAGCAAAGTTTAGAAATCTGCACGGAGTTTGTATTTTGAAGGAATCCTCTGTACTTTATACAAAGTGTGAGAATGTCTCAGTTCTTCCCAAATGGCGCCATTATTTCAACTCCTCTCACATAACTTAATTAGTACCTTATCATGAGAGTGCTGATCGCTATTCCACCGTAAAATTAAGCTTTCAAGGCAAGAGTTCACGTAAAGACACATTTGTAGAATTGATGACTCTTTGAACTTTTTTCGGTATTAATTGTGATCAAATAGTAGTACAATTCTGGCGACTTTCAAGAAGAAGAAAACATGTTTTTGACAGAACGGTATGCACATAATGAACAGCTTTAATTGCAGTGCATGAACTGGCCCCTGTTAACCTAATTAATGTAGTTTTTTTACGATCCCTGCGTCATAAGAATTTTTTTTTAAAAAACACTTATGGTGCTATTGTTCTCGATCTTGCTGTTTTTATTTAAATATTATTACATATATACATATCTAGCTAATTTGACTAAAATCCAACATTTTGCGTAAACAAATTTACTAACGAGTTTTTTTGAAATCTTCACGTATCAAGTTTTTATGTTTTGTTCTTTCGTAAATTTTCTCACACACTCCGACAACTGGAAACTGCCTATATAAGTAAGTAGTAACTGAGGAATTGATGTTAGTCTATTTATACCAATTTTGCCGCAAACTGCTAATGCTGGTTCTGGATAAGTGAAAGTGCGAAGGATTAGAAAAAACGAAAAAGTTACGGGAAAGAAGCGAGAGCTACAAACATAAAAAAAATGAATTTCAAATATACGCTATGTATTGTTTCATATATAATTTTCAATATTAATGACGTAGTCGATAGTGCATTTCGTAAGACAAAAATAAAAAAACCTAATAACACTGTGATATATTTTATAAATCAAAACCAATCCCAATTACAGCGAGTGCCATAGCGAAATGCCATTACGAAGAGTCCAGTTGCTTGCAGCAGTCCATACAATTTGCGTTTAATACATTTGCTAAGACAGGCATCAGAGACTTAAACCTAAGGCCGTATGATCCACTGAGAATAAGTGCATTGAAACTGGACAGAAATAAACAGAGTCCAGTTAATATTGAGCTCAAATTCAAGGATGTTGACATAATTGGATTACAGCAAGCGAAAATATTAAAAGTGAAGTAAGGCAAAAAATGTACGCTTTATGTTTGAAAGTGATATAAGTTAGCTTTTGGTGAAAAAATTATATATTTATTGATGTTGTGAATTGACAGATTTAGCTAAAACTGCAACGCTACGCAGCACAGCGGTGCCAATTTGAGTATACTTTTTCTTTCGCTACATCATTTTATAGGGAATTTTTTAAATGAAAATACCGCTCGATCCAATACGTCCCTGCGAATAAATTCGGTATTTTTTCAGTTTTGATAAATTTATTTAAAAATGCTTGTCAAAATTAATAATTGTAGAGGAGATAAAAACACATTAATTTTTAATCGAACAAAAAACCTTCTTTAAAATACATTCAGTTTCCAAGTGTTCAAAAAGAATTCCGCGCACTAAAAACACTGTGGACACTTTTTTTTTGATAATCAGCCTTTTGCATATGCGAATAACTGAACTTATATCATTTACAACACATAAAACATAATTTTCTATGCACATACTACATATATCAAAATTATGACTAAACTTAAATTTACAATTTTCAGTGGTTTCGATGCAGATTTACGCAAAACTATTGAGCTTGACCTTAATGTTAAGGAAATTATTCTACAAGGTCCTTACTCAATTGATGGAAGAGTACTAATTTTGCCCATTGTTGGCAAAGGACAGTCTAAAATAATTTTAAGTGAGTACAAAAGATATTTAATTTGAAATCATATGGTACAAGAACTCAAGATTTAAATTGAGAATTTTGGAAAGTTTAATGTCTGTATATAGTAACTCCAAACATACTACTCAAAAGCATTTAATGTTATGTGTGCTGTTCGCAAAAGAATTCAAGATCAAATGTTTTTTTTTTTTCCTTTGGAAAATATCTCGCTTCTATTGCCCGAGCAGAAATTCATCCTAGATAAAAGTGGTATTAAATTTTTCATATGTTCAACTATTTTCATTCAGTTTAAGAAAAGTTTTATTTAAAATTGACTAGGGAGTTCCACACCCTACTCGATTTGCTCAGCAGCCCCCCGATCTTGTTTCTGATAGTACTGGACGATGAATGTTGTTTGTAGTGCTTTAGACTCTATAAAACAAAAGGCGAGTTCATCTGCCCAATCAGTGCCAGCAATAGTTTCATGACAAGCGAGTCCAGCATAGAATAAGTGGATTATTTAACTTGATTGCCTGGCAGTATTCATTGCACTCAACGAATACGAAGCTCAAAATCTTTGAATTAAACAAAAACAAAACTTGTAAGTACAAAGTTGTCGATCATTAACTTTCCGAACAGAGGTTCATTAGTTTGAAGGTATATTAATCATAAATTAAATTAATAATTTAAATTAACATTTGCTTTGTTTCTCACATTTTTCTATAGGTAATGTTGATATTAACATTAAATTACGCCCGAAAGCGATAGAAAAATCTGGACGTACCTATTTACACATGGATAGTACTAAGTTGTTCTTAGCACCAAAACTTGTGAATTTCAGTTTGGAAAATCTTTTCAACGGTGACAAGGCATTGGGTGATAATATGAACCTTTTCATCAATGAAAATTGGTCAGATATATTTGGTGAATTACAACCGGATTTATCAGAGGCGATAGGTTTAGTTATACAACACTATATAAATGAAGCATTTGCTAAGTATCCATATGAAGAATATTTCTTAGAATAAATGTAACTCATATTTTTAGTTATTTCATTAACAAAATTTAGATGTACGAATGCTCGCACCGAACCTAATAGTCGTTAATTAAATCAATTAACATATGTACTTAGTTTAATCTTTAACACGTACTTTTTAACTAGAATTTAGTAAATAAAAAATATATACTTTTTAAGATTTCTTTTTAATATGTTGAACTGTTAACACTTCAAGCAAAAAAAATATTGTTTAGAAAAGTTATTAAAGCTATAAAATATGAAAATGATTTTTAACCCTTAGCAGCACCATGGGGTCGTGAACGACCCCACGAAAATGTTGAAATCATTTTTCGAAGTAATAAATGCTCAGGCTTAGCCTCATGTAGCACAAACATTTTTTGAAAAATATTCTTAACGAATATTGAATTTCATAAAGTAGAGTAACCTTAACATTCGATCACAGCTCTGAAGTCTGGAATTGCAAATTGGCATTTTTATACACTTTTTTTTTCAACGTGGGGTCGTGACAGTCCCAATGTGCTGAATTATTATAAAATTGAAGTGGTACCGCTAAGGGTTAAAGTATAAGGTAGCCCAAATGAGGATGTAAAGCATAAGAAACCTTAACTTTTTGTGCAAGAACTTATTCGACATTAATTTTTAGGACTAGATTTTCGTACCGCGTCGCTTCCTAGCGGAAAAAGGTAAGTAGAATTGCTAGCTTATTATAAATACCCAATTGGCGAAGTAGACTAAGTTATGATAGTAAGTAAGTAAAGTTTTTTTGGCCTGCTCAATTATTGAGAAATTAATATTTTATAGACTTGATAATACTTAATTGTAATCCGGAAATCCCTTACAGCGTCTTAGTACAGTCCGTGAGTTTTTTAAGCCCGACTTCTTGCAATTTTTCAAAAAATAAAAGTGAAATTTTGTTTTTACCTTAGACCGGTTCGAAATAAATCCTATTGATAGGTTCGAAGTACGTTAATAATTTAATTATTAGGAAATTATCATTTTGTTGTTCCGTTTGTTATGAATATGTGGCGGGCGTGGCAGATATAGAAAAGTATATACACCCAACTCTCTTTGTATACAGTAGAAACTCGTAGGTTTCTTAGAAAACTGTGAAAAAAAAATCTTGTAAAAAAGTACATGCGAAATATGGTAAATTTGGAAATATGTTCTACAACTTTAAAAAATCATTTAAGATGAGGAAACTCCAAATATTGTCCCAAAAACCTTGCAAAAACATGCAAATTTTACTAGAAATTTCCCCGTCAAATTTAAAAAAAAGGAAATTTAACATCAACTTTTAGAATTTTATTGAAATTATTCATTGCATCCTACGAACTGAACGCTTTAACAGAAAATAAATACTGAAGAACGAAATG
This sequence comes from Tricholauxania praeusta, assembly GCA_949775025.1. Lineage (NCBI taxonomy): Eukaryota > Metazoa > Arthropoda > Insecta > Diptera > Lauxaniidae > Tricholauxania > Tricholauxania praeusta. The sequence continues at coordinate 161,175,694 of OX459029.1, forward strand.
CCGTGCTCAAGTTGAAGTATAACTAGATAAAAAAAAACTAATAATAAAATTTGGGTATTCCCCAATTGTATTTTGTTGCTGTATACATAAGTTTACTGTAAGACACTGTAAAAATTAAAAATAAAAAACTTTTTTAGAAGTGAAACCTTTAGCAAACTAAACTCTATCTCAGTTTAATTTTCTAAGAGACGAAAATTTTTTATTAAAATGATAAAAGTTGATGGGATCTAGAATAGCTACAGCAATAAATGATATATCAAATTAAAGTACTCATCGAGCAGAGTGCCCGAAAACGATATATCATTTATTGCTGCAGCTATTCTAGATCCTATCAACTAAGCCTTACCTTCGAGGAAAAAACTAAACTAAGTGAAAGTATGGCTAAAAAAAGTAGTGTCACGTTTCATTATAGACACCTGATTTCAAACCACACCCTCGCTAAAGAAGGACTACTCGATATAGGAAATTTTCGATATGACCTCGAACATAAATCATTCGTTATACTGGACCACTACTGTAAGTGTCTCTACAAAATATTTTATTGTCTACAAAAATCAGAACGCGAGCAAACTCAAAAACAAATAAGAAAGTTGTATACTCGTATTTTCAAAATGCATACGTCTTTTTTGTATAACCTGTATGAGTTTATATAAACTTTGACGTCATAAGAATTGAGTTTTAATTTTTATATGTGATAGGCCTGGAGGACCTGTGTTTTATTTGTTTTGGAAATTTTCTGTTTTCAGTGCATGACTTGCCTTTGGTTAAACTCTTTTATGAGCATTGCATAACGCTATATATTCTTCTTTTTTTATAACAATTAATTACCGTGCTATTGTTTTCGTTCTTGCTAGAATTTATTTAGAATTAATTTAAAATTCACCAACGAGTTTCTTAAAATGCTAACTTATCAAGTTTATATTTTTTGCTATATAAGTAAGTAGAAGCTGAGGATTTGGTGTTAGTCAATTTTTACCGATTTCGTCGCAAGCTACACATGCTGGTTCTGAATAAGTGAAAGTGCGAAAGATTAAAAAAAAAAGTTACGGGAAAGAAGCGAAAACTAAAAACATAAACAAAATGAATTTCAAATATACGCTATGTATTGTATCATATATAATTTTCAATATTAATGCCGTAGTCGATAGTGCATTTCGTAAGACAAAATATACAAAAATACTGTGATACATTTTATAAATCAAAACCAATCCCAATTACAGCGAATACCCTAACGAAATGTCATTATGAAGAGTCAGATTGCTTAAAACAATCCATACAACATGCATTGAATACATTTTCCGAAACAGGGATACGAGAATTAAGTGTACCACCATTTAATCCACTAAAGATAAGTTCACTGAAATTAAATAAAAATCCTCAGAGTCCAGTTCAAATTGAACTTAGTTTTAAAGATGTTGAAATAGTTGGATTACAAAGCGCGAAAGTATTAAAAGTGACGTAAGTTACATAGTTCATACACACTAAATTTATTTTATTTTTTCAAAACTTAAGTTTTGCATAAAAGAGTCTCAAAAAATTAGCTCATTTGCTTAACATTCAAGGTGGCTCAAGAACGAATTTTTCAATAAGAATATGCCTGGTGGAATAGTGTAAAATGGCACTGGATGACTCAGATTCAACGGTCCAATTTAAAAGAAATCATAGTTGGATTTGAATAAAAGCAAAAGATAAAAATTTTCTGGGCATATGCTTTTTCAATGCTTTTTTTACATATAGACTTGAGTACTTTTTTTAATTCACGTTTCCGCAAATTGACGTACCAAAATGAAAAAACGATCTTGAGCTACCTCTAAAACAAATAAGCTACATTTTTTGGAGATTTATTTTATTGAGCATAAATAGCCATTTTGGAGAGTAATACCCAATTGATACATATACAAACGTCTTAATTATGACAACACTTAAATTTAAAAATTTCAGTGGTTTCGATGCTAATTTGGAAAAAGTTATTGAGATTAGTGCTAATGCTAAACAACTTATTTTGCAAGGTCCTTACTCAGTAAATGGAAGAGTATTAATATTGCCCATTGTCGGCAAAGGAAATTCAAAGATTACATTTAGTAAGTACAAAAAATATTGAATTTTTGTCAACACACAAAAAAATTATTTTTTATTATATATTTGCTAAATCACCGATTTTTTGCGACTAAAAACCAAAAGAGGTACAGGATTCAAAGTTAGCGATTAAAAATCCATAAAGAAGCAGAAAATAGTTGTTTTTTTAAAATGCTTTTTTTCTTAAGCTAAACTATTATTTTCTGATGGATCTTGAGTAGCTGAATTCAAATCTGTATCCCATTTTGGCCATAATACCAGTTTTCGTTCTAATAATTGAAATGTAAAGCATAGTCTTAAATAAAAACGATCTTTAAAAATTATGGCGCTATAGAACGGAACGGGCAACTTATTAGAATTCATTATAAAAAAAAACAATTGTTCGTTATATAGCATTTTGGATTCTGCAAAAAAAAAAAATACTTTTTGTGCCTTCTTTTTACTTTCTGTTGATTCATTAATAAGTTCAAAACTTGTGGAGCAATTAATACTTTAACGAGTTTCGGTCCAAAACCTCTTTACAATTAAATTTATTATATCGTATTTTAATACTGAATTTAAAAATGGCTTAAAAAGTGTATTTTTTTTTTCTTTATTCGAAAACTCTATTATGTAATTTCAATTTTTATAAAGTTATATTTTTTTTCTTTCACTCTACTTTAAAACTATCTTTAAGAGAACTATAACGATATAAAAATTCACTAATTTTTTCATAGATGATGTTGACGTAAGCATTAAATTACGCCCGAAGGCGGTGCAGAAGAATGGACAGACCTATTTACATGTGGAGAGCTCCAAGCTAAATTTATCACCCAAGCATGTTACGTTCTATTTGGAAAATCTTTTCAACGGTGACAAAGCATTGGGTGATAATATGAACGTTTTTATCAATGATAATTGGCAAGATATATATGGTGAATTGAAACCGGATTTATCGGAGGCATTAAGTTTAATTTTATCACATTATGTAAATGTAGCATTTGCGAAATTACCATATGAAGAATATGTCTTACAATAAAGATACATCGAATACATATTTTTGTCTACCATTCGTTAATGAGTTAAAACTATATACTGTATAGACATATGTACATTGGGGTGTTTCAAATTGGTTTTTTTCTATTTTTGAAACAGGTTTTTTTATTTTATTTTATAAAGTTAAAGCAATTTTAAACAAAATTGATCATATGTTTTTCATGCTATTCTCCATAGTTTTTGAGATATTTCGTTGCAAAAATGTTCGAAAAAGTAAAAAAAAAAACATGTCCAGAAAGGTGTTTATTTTAAAAATTTTGCAAAGTTTTTTTTGCCAATATTTTAGCTTGAGGTTTAAAAGTATTTGTCCCAATATTTGAGCTTCCTAGCTCTAACCTGTAAATTTTACGAAAAAACCGACTAACTAAAACGTAGAAAAAGTCTACCTTGGATGCGAAGATATAGCGGTTTAGGTATTTTCGTTGTATGGGTATTTTCAGCCACAACGTGTGGCTGAAAATTAGGTTTAAAAAAAATTATTTTAATTAAGATTACATTTAAAGAAGATGAACTGTTTTATTTAAGATAAAAAAATATATAAAGTAGAAAAAATTATTTTTTTTGGTTTTTAATGATTATGAAATAACTTATAACTAAAAAAATTTCTATATAGATAAGTTTTTTTAGTAAGTGCATACATACATATTTAGCTTATAACTCCACTGAATTTTAAGATTATTAATTGGAATTACTTGAATAATGCATTTGATTACACAGAGCGACAAAAAGTTTATTTTCTCGAACCGGACTATGTGGGCATTTATTTAAATTCGTTATTCGTACGCGTCAAAATTTTCATTTTAATATATGTAAATTTTTTAGATTTTTTTAAATATATAAAACTATTTAATAAGAAGCTCGCGACCCAAGGTCGAGAAGTATTGTTTTCTGAAATTTCTGTTCCTTAAACATCAGTATTAAAAAATCGCCAGTTCATAACACTTTAAAAGAGATTCCCGATGAAAAATTCGAAATAAATATTTTGGAAATTGCTTAGGACCTTTCTTGTGTTGATCCGATTAATTGCAGAAATATTAGATTACTTTTAAGAAACCATTTCCTTAAATTAGAATATTAGCAAACTGTTTTTCAAAATTCATTTACATTAGTTGTTATGTAATGTTTTTAAATAAAAATGTACATGAAAAGTAACAAAATTTTTATTGCATTTTTTTCTTAGCCCGATGAAGAAAATCAATTAAATCACTTCCTTAGAGTTTACATGTAAATGACATTCTCGGATCAAAAAAAAAAAACTAATTTTTCGGACTGTGTATTCAAATTCGTTTTAATTGAAGATTTTCCTTATACTAAAAAGTAACTTCGTCGTTATTAAGAAAAAAACTTTATTACCATTGGAATAATGTATAGAAAAATAATAATTATTATTATTATTTTTTGAAGAATATTTATCAATAGAAAAAATAAAATTTACCTTTAATGAAAAATTGAATTAAATTTTATATTGAAATTCGAATTTTACATTCTTTTATGATTATTACTGACAGAATTTAGAGAAAGCGCGCAAGCGGAAACATTTCAAAGGCCTCAAATTTTTGTCGTAACGAAACCGGTTTTTCCATTGTTAAATTTTTCAATAATAACGAAGCAATATTTTCATTATCATTACATTTTTAATGTTAGTAAAATTCAATGTTAATAAGATTTTAATAAATGTCAATAATAATGAAATTTGTTCTTCAGTATTATTGCATTTTTAAATAATAATAAAATCGCCTTTTTTATATTTTTTGAAGCCGTAAATAATATATACTAACCATCTAGATCCTTATAGCAATCTAGATCCTTATAATAATCCAGATCCTTATAATCATCTAGATAAAGTTTAATCATATTATTTTAGTGTTTTTAATGTCAAAAACGCCTTTCAGCTACTTTTCTCGGTGCTTATAGTAACCTAGATCTTAATAATAATCTATATTCTTATAATAAAATAAGTCCTTAGTGATAAGTTTATTGACATTTTTTTATAATTGCAATTCAAACTATTCTATATATTTACTTTCAATTTACTTTCAAAATGCTAATTAATTTAACTCAGTAGTAGTAGTTGCTAGTTTAATCTCATCAATGAGGCTTACAATTCATAAAAATTTTAATTCTATACAATTAAAAGAAATCAATAAATAACATATTTTGCTAAATCAACTGATTCGTATATATAATTCAAAAAAGGCTAGATTAAATACTTTTGTTTTAATTTAAATCATTTGTTAAATAAACCACTCTAAGCGAAATAAAGATTTTTAATAATTTATTAAATACAATCAAAACTGTATTTTTGAGCTAACCCAAACAGACTAATAATATACAATTAATATTTAACTTAAATTACAAATAAATTCTACAGGAGTAATTACATTAAGTGTTACAATTTAAAATTAAAATTACAATCTAAAATTTACAAATAAATTTATAATTAAATTGCACAAAATAAATTCTAACAAAACTCATTTTAAACAATCAATAAAATGTAAAAACCACAGAAAAAAATAAATTTATAAGTGTACTAAAAAACAAATTTAGTAACAAAACTTAGAATTTTAAATTAAATTAAAGAGAATTTTAAATAAGATTAATAAGAGCCAATATAGCGCATGGGTTCCACTACGGCATCTTTTCTGTTTTCAGGTGAAGAAGTTTTGTGTGTGTTATCATTATCATCACCATCCCCAACAGTGCTTTTATTGTTGCGTTGCTGATTAAAAAGGAATTGAGTTTGTATAACAGAAGTACGCATATCCAATTGGTAATTTGCACTGGCTATCGTTGCACCTTGAGTTTTGAATTTAGTTTCAACCGCCCAGTTGAAGACATGTGCCTGCAGATTGCATTCACGTATTTGGTCACACAGTTGTTTCATTAATAATTCTAAGCGTTCTGCCTGAGCTGTTGGAAAGAAAACGCAAACTCGTAAAATATAGTAAACTTTTATTTTGATCAACGAAAAATAAAATCTCCCTTTTTTTTCTGTCTCGAAGCATGCCTTCATAATATATGTACATTGTGGTTAAACCAACTGCTACTCGCCAACACAAAAACACGTTTATTAATGTCTTTTCATTATATGTATATCATATATATAGATATGTCTGTTTTGCCTCAAATTAAAAATTGCAATTTTTTTTTTTTTGTTTTGTCAATTTCGTTTAAATTGAATAAATTATTGAATTTAGAATACAAAGGTGGCCATATTGCGGCACGCACGGCAGAGAATTCTGGAACATTTAAGATATTTGGAAAATAACGCAAATGAAATCATACAAAATGTTTGCATAGAAAAAATACCTACACATCGATCGACCCAGGATTAAAAATTAAGCCTTAACTCTACAAAACTTTGAAATAGAGTAAAATATCAAAGTGAAATACTTTCTTCTCACCACTCTCACTCTAAAATAGCACACCATAGTTCCCGCTCGTATTATAATTGATATTTTTAAAACAGAATTTTTGAAAAAGTAATGACATTAAAACATGTGATCGTTTAGATTATACCTGTTATTTTAATTTTTATGGAAGTTTCCATCAGAAAAATGGCCTCAAATTTGTTTAAAAATGCCTTTGTATTAAATTTTATTTGTTTAAATTACTCATAAGTAGCTTTGTACTTGTACCACCGTTTGTTTGTTTTTTTTTTTTTTTTTTTGAATTAAGAACAAATAATGTAAATTTTACTGAAACTTTTATCTTGCAAATGTATCCAAATTCGCCGTCGAGTGGATTGCAATCATTTGCAAACGAAATTTCGCATTAACCTGATTGCGAATTTGACGCACATTTGAAAGCTACAAATTTCAGCAAAATTTAAATTAGTGCATACTGCGTATTTGTTCTTTATATTGAAAAAAGTTTAAATGCATTTATTTTATTTTCACACAAGCTGATTGGGGAAGTTTTTTAGTGAAACAACGTTTAGACTTTCGTCCTTAAGCAACTATCCTAGGCTAACCAACGAACTTGCACATTTTGTTTTTTTATTTAGTTCTTGCTGCTTTATTCATTGTTACAATTTTAAATAATTTTAATAAGTTTTTGTAGCGTTTTAAGAAGTAGGGCTTTAAGTTTTAAGACTTTTTTTATTCACCTTCTCTTGAAAATCAATTTCTGATTATTCTCTTGAGGACTTCGGTTTTCTTAGAAATATGACCAATTGCATATATCAACATATTCCTTTTTTTATATTTGGCAAATACTTAATTTCTATATACTCAGAAATAGTCCAAAGCAATTTCGACACAAATTTACAAGTCTGTGCTCTTGAATCATTTTACCACATTTGTCTTAAAACTAAATCACATTCACAAAAAAAAAATTCATTGATAGCTAAAAATTCACTTTGATCCACACTTTTGGAAAAAAAACTGCAACTTAAAAATAATTTTTTTTTTTACTGTAACAAGGGATAATTCTGAACTGAAAACACGATTAGCAATAATAGTATGTACTAGTTAACGATGCATGAGTTTATTACTTAATGAAACTTACGCATGTTATTGTTTTAGCTCTATCACTTAGAAAGTTTTGAGAACCTATGTTTATAAATACTACTCTTAAGGTTCAGATAGACCCCCCTTCCTAATATTTTTGAATGACAATTCGAAACCAGACAACCTTGTATAATAGAACAAGAAGATTTACATAGCTGAGCTGGGCAGCTATAATCAAATAGTTAACTTAGTTACTCGATAATCCGTTACTAAAAAAGTTAACTTCGTTAAACGTTAAAGCGTTACATTTCAGAAAATTTAACGCAAGTTAACGTTAATCGTTAACACGTGAAAAAAATTGAATTTTTTATATCGTTGCGTTAGTGATTTTCTTATAAAAACTGTTGGTTTGGAGGGTGTAATTTAGTCACCTGGTATAATGTGGATATTCCCCTTTATGAACATAAATATGTTGAAGTTGTCTGAAAGCGAGGCTCGTTTTGGCGTTAAAATATATTTGCCCGTGAAAAAAAAGATTTTCAACTGCAGCGCTTGAGGGTATAGCAGTATTATATTTAATAAACCGATTTAGGAATATCCGTTCCTCAAGGAATGCCGCATCGTTGAACAAGTCTTTTGATTTCATGTCTAGCCACATTTTGACGAGATTTTTAGGGTTTTCTTTAGACTGAGTGATAGAATTGAAAAAGTCTTCGTCATCATCAAAGAGTAACAAACTCCCGTTGCTGCCGCCGCCACTTAAACTATCTCTGTTCTTCGAACAGAGGCAGACTGTTGTCGTAACGCCTCTTCTAAATTTGTTTTCTCGCATACATTTTTTTACTGCATCGAATCGACTGTTGTCATACATTTCCAGCCATATCAACCGGAACGTACTTGTTGTCAGAACGTGTTTTTCTTGGGGTGGCGCGGTGCGTAGGTACGGTTTCTTTTTGATAAATAGAAGGTACTGGATTAACGATTAACAGACTTGGGGAATTTAACGGAAGTTGACGAGTTCGTTAATATTTTTTAAAGTTAACTTAAAAGTTAATCTGTTAGTCTAAATTTTAACTTCGTTAATTAACGGATTAACGAGTTAATAGCCCAGCTATTAAGATTTCATAAATTTAAAGTTGTTTTGAAATAGCATACAATCGAAACTTCAATACGCTATTTGATAAATTTGTGAATATTAAAAAAAGGAGATTTTAAGGCAATTACTTCTACTCAAAAACAGTCCAGGCGACTAATTATGGTTACGTATTTCTTAGCAGATTTTTTTCGTAAAATTTAACGCTTCGGTCAAGTTACCAAGTCGTACAGAAGCAACGCGGACTTCTCAAAAACAATTTTTTTTAAATGGTAAAAAGGGGAAACCTTGATAACCTTTTTTTTTTCTCGCTTAGCAAAAATTTTAAGTTTGACACAAAAATCATCGAATTTCCGGATATAAATTTTTGAATTTCTACCAGACTCCCGGCTTTGACATGAAGTCAATCCCGGTCACTTGGTAACCCGGGCTTTGGCAAATGCACAACAAATTATAGTGCTAATGGGTTTGTAATTCTAGAGTGATTAAGTACACACTTGATATGTAGATTTTTTAATAAGAGAAACAGGAAGAAAAACAATTTTGTATCACGTTTAAAACTCATAACTTCGACTCTTTAAGACAGAGTCAGACTGGTTTAAAAAATCGGTTAGAGACCACTACACGGGCAAAATCTCGGATTAGCTTTATTGTGAAACATAACTACAGAGAATCAGTAGAAAAACCTAATTCCGTGAACATAATAATACAATACTGTATAAATTACTTACCCCTTGCCTCTTCGGTAACAAATTGTCCTCTTTTGTGCTCTAATTCGACACGTTTGTATACCTCAAATTGTGCCAGTAGCTTACGCATCGCCTGGAGAGACTTCTCACACTCAGCGTATATTTGACGATCATACAATTTATTCGCATTTAAAATTCGCTCCTTGTCACAAATAAAAATTGTGCAATTGCGAGCAGCATATTTTACTTGATACTGGGCGTTCATGGTGTAAGGAATGGGTCTTATATCGACAGGCTCATCGGCCACCAGTATCCCATAGGGAAATTTATCGTGCAAATAATGGTTGAGTTTTCGGAAACGTAAAAATAGACGCAAAATGGGATTCCGTTCCACGCTATTGCAGTAAAAAATTTAATGCAAAATATTCAGATGAACATGAAGATTACAATGTCAAAAATATTAATTTACCCATCCGCTGGTATCCCTATTTTCTCCAAATCAATCTCAAATTTATCATCATCGACTTCCTCACGTAAATATTCTGCTTTTTGTTGTTTATTGTTATGTTTATTGTGATGATGATAATTGCTGTATTTTTTGTAAGCACCTTGGCCGCAACGTTGATATCGTTGCTGCTCCGCTGCATGTGCTGCAGTTGCAGTTGAAATCAATGGCACCGGCTCCGCATTTGGCACAGATTTATTAAAGTATTGCGATCGCAAATAGTGAAATTCAAATTTTGGTGGAGTAGCTACGGTCGCACACGTATCAGCAATTGGATTATTTTTTCCGTACGTTGGAAAGCTCACATTTATGGGTGCTGAAGCTGTTGAATAATTAGGTGTATCGTATAAAGGCACGACTGCAGCAGCGACGGCAGGCTCATGTACATATGGTGTGAATTTTGAGTCTTGAAGCTGTTGTTGGAACTGGTTCCAGTATATTAGGGCGTCTGTGCCGACAGCCATTGCGTATTCGGAGCTTGCCTCAGGGTAATACTGAACATTATCGCTTTCAGGCAAGTCATTTCCCAGCACCAAGGAGCTAAGTTCATTAGAAATTGTATCTAAATTGGCATCTAGCAATTCAAGTGCACCCCTCTCCCCAAAAGTGGTCATTTCTTTATTGTAGAATACAAATTTGGCCAATTTGTTGTTGTAAATTTTAAGAACTGAAGTTAATCACTGTAATCAATTTAAATTTATTGCACTTCATATTGAAATAGTTGTTTAATCACTTTTTTACCTTTTATTGTATTCCAACGTAATAGCAGCTATACTCGTTGCTGCCTTGCCAAGTGACCAAATGGAAAAGAAGTTAATTTTTTTCAAATTTGAATTTTTAATTCGCCGCAACTGCTAGCAATTATGCTTGTCACATGGTTCGATAATCCGATACTAAATGCTTCTTTTTTTTTTCTTGAAATGTCAAAATTATATGATCAACCAAGACGTAAACGAAAATTTTGACATTTAATGGGATAAGTTTTACAACTTGTGTGTAGTCAACATTTATGGCTGAATATGTAATAAGAAATTCTTTATTCGCCGCAACCGATGACATTCTACACTCTCTATCATCAGATGAAGCAATAATTGCTGGCAATTTTTTTGACATTCAGACGAGTATAGAAAATGGTTGCTTTCTTAAAATCTAAATCAAACGAAATTAACCCAAAAACAGTGCCATAAATAAATTGGGATTTATAAAATAAACTCAAAATGTCTGTAAATTCATTTGGTTGATAAATTTTTAAGACATTTATAAAGTAGCATAAGCATATTGTGGTAGATTTATACATGCATTTAATTGGATGTTTACGCGTTATTTATTGAACCAAACATATTTGTTTAAATATTTGAAGAAATTTGTTTGGGTGAATTATATATTTGGTAACGCTACACTTCGGGTTAAAATCTATATTTCATAATTTTTTACATATTTAAATACCAACGCCATCCAACATAAGAATAAGATGATATTCGAAAATGTTTTTATATATTTCATAAATACATAATTCGATAATTTACAATATAAATTTTTTTATGTTTGCAATAAAACAACATTCCTTATGCCAAATACATGATTTATTAATTACACTGTGTACAAAATGGGCAGCTGAGCTCGAATCTGCCATCACTGTTTCGATATAAAAGGTTAATTAACCAGTAATTGGCACGCTGTTCTAGAACTTTTTCATTTCGAGTCTGAAAGGGTTGGTGTCTGAAGGAAAATTGAACCTCACGAAAAGACTAAATCTATTTTTGCCCAAGACCGTATGAAAAAATTCTCTAGAAAATTTAAATAAAATAATTCATAAGAGGGGTTAAGGAGCTCTGCTGGAGGGTATTTTAAAGGAAAGCTATTTTTGTCTTTTCTTGAGGAATAACTTTGCTTCAAACACCAATCTTCGGTCTCGAACTAAAGTAGTTGAAATACTTGGTATGTGCTAATAATGTTAACAAATAACGATAAAAAATACACCAACACACTTAATCATGCACATACATACATATCTGCAATAAACAATACTACTCACATTTCTCTTTCATTCGAAATTGAGATACTGATTTCACAATTTAAGACAATTTAATTTCACAATTTATGACAATTTAATTTCACAATTTTATTAATTCTTTTTCATAAACATTGTAACAGTAGAAAAAGGCATTATAAATTTTTTAAATAAATAGACACATAGGTCAATCCCTGCTTTTTATGTACCCATTAAAATTGTTGCTATTTAAATTTTTACTTTGCTTACTTTATGTTGAAAAGAGTGTTGACGTTGATTTTTTAATCTTCCAAAATTTCGATATCTTACAAAAAATTAATTAAAATTTGCAGTGACTAAGTTGGAGTGTAGAAATGTTTCGTAATAGAAAAAGTTTAGTAAAATATACATAGACCTGATGAAGTATTGCAAAAATAAATTCATACCCATAAAAGAAAAATTGCAACTTTTTTAAATTTAAAATCCAACCAAACTAAATAAGATCAACAAAAAAAAAAGGTCGTAAGCCAACGAATTTATTTTTCTATTTTCGGAAGTCCATACCAAAAGCCTACACATGCAGTTGCGATAGAATGGCTTGTTACAAACAAAAGTGAGACAAGCGCATATGTAAATGTAGTCTTTTGTTAAGGACTTCAATTCAAATGCTGAAATCATTACTATAAACTTTTTAGGCATCATTCAATAACCACGAAAATTTCACTTTCACAGAAAAATAAAAAAAAAACTGAAGTCTAGAACAAAACTTTATATTGAAAAAAAAGGCCAGTTTGAACATGAGCACTCCTCCTCCAATCCCTTCTTTAATCTTTTTTCATGTTTCTCAAAATAGCTAATCAAAGCATACACAGCACTGCATACAACTACAATTTAAGCCATCTTTTTTCTTACTATTAAAATCGTGGATCACAAAGAGCAACGTCTAAATTTAAATAAACAAACAATTGTAATTTTAAACCGATTGTAATATTTTTACTTTAGCCACAGCTTCAATTAAAATCCAAAACAAAGTTTAATTCTCACTGATTAACATATTCCTTTCCCTAGAGCGTAATCCCTAGTAGCTACTCCAGCGCTGTGGTAAAAAAAAATATCCAGCACAATTCCTTACATGTTTGCTTGAATAATTGAAATAACTTGCAATGGTCGATGAAACAATTTTTAGTTTTGTTTTTGTTTATTTCTCGGTTTTCATTTTAAAAAAATTAAAAAGTGTAGGCGACATCTATTGGGGCTTTCTTCTGAAAGAGCAACCTGTAAATTAGAAATAATTAGATTATACTCCAATTTAAACGAAATCAATCAACCTACCCTCTGTAAGCTTAGCGCGTCCACCAGTTGGTTGACACAGAATTGTGGCACATCCCGCACAAACAACAACACCTTGAGCGTGACTGAAGACTGTTGTAATTCTATAGCAGCCGGGACATTTGACATCCATGAAATAAGAGTTGGGATGTTGCACCAAGCGTTTTAGCTTGTGCTTGCGCTTTTCTTCAGCGGACAACGGGTGTAATAAATCTTTTGCTAGCTGCAATGATTAAACATTAATTATTCATGGAATACGAAAAACTATAAAAACCATTCGAAATGCCAAAAAAATTAAACTATATTTTTTGAGGTTACGTAGATTTATTTCAATATAATTTATTTTGCAAAATTTGATCTTCATAATTTAACACACGTCACGTATAAAAGTTTTTATCTGCAAATTTCACAATCGTATGCAACTGTTATGATTTGTCCAGCAGCTGTGTAAAAAACAAGTATAAAAATAATCGGAATGGTCGGATCCGTAAATAATTTCGCATTTAAAAATTCACTTTAGAGGCCAATAATTCATTTTATATCACTTTAGTTCAGTGCACCCACGTTGAAACTTTCATTTAGTGTCCGATTTCGATTACATTTCTCAATTTTTAGGCATTTAAAATACTTTTTTACAGAAATTTTACACCCACCGGCATGTTTCTTCTTTCACAGCTAACACGGAAAAGGAAGTGAGCTTCTTTGTTATGAAGTTAGCTTTATTTATTCTATTGCTGACATATTGGATAGTACACTACGACACCTATTGGTGATTAGCTGTAGCAGAAGATTAGTGCGACAGTGACAGCAGTGATAAATAAAATTCAATACGGACCAACAGTTATGTGAGCAACTGGGATAGATGGTACCTTTTTGTTGCTTACCATTGTGCGAAGAAGACAAAACTTGTACTATAACAGCGTGCAGATTTCGCTAAGTAAAGGCACATGCACAACAATGACACTCGAATTGACAATGCTCAGAACATCGTGTGAAAAAGTAGACTTATGCCTAATTTCCATGTGATCTTTCTTGAACTTATCTTATCAAATATCAGGGAGGACATCACATGCTATGAAGATAGCAAATGTATGCTATTCACTCTCGCATTCTCCAAGCTCATTAGGTTCTGTTCGCATGCTTTTTCCTTTTTTACAAAAATTTGATTTGATATCCCTGATATGTGATCAAGAAAGATAGCATGGAAATTAAGCCCAATTTCCATGTGATCTTATCTTATCTTATTTTATCAAATATCAGGGAGGACATCACATGCTATTAAGATAGCAAATGTATGCTATTCACTCTCGCATTCTCCAAGCGCATTAGGTTCTGTTCGCATGCTTTTTCTTTCTTACAAAAATTTGATTTGATATCCCTGATATGGGATGAAATAAGATAAAATAAGATCACATGGAAATTGGGCTTTAGGCTTTACGTGCTTTCATGTTGTTTGCTTTTGCCGTCAAGCGATCGATTAATAAATGTTTAAACAGAATTGGGACGTGTGATTTATCTTCAGTGTCAAATCGCACCAAAAATAGAATTTTTCTATTTCTTTCCGATAAATTTTCTAGGGTCAATGTCAATTTTGTACTCACTACAAACATATGGGAAAAACAAGAAAATTCGCACGTCCCAATTCTGTTTAGACAATAAGGCAGCATGTGTTTGAAATATATTTGATAATTCGTGACGCCGTCTTATTGTTATTGTGAATGAGGCATAGTTAGAATCGTAGTCCGTTGACTCGTGAGTGTCAATAGAAAATTTATAAAAATATTAAGAATCGATTAGTGCAGATAAGACTATATATGTTAAGAATCATTTTTCGACAAAGGGTTTGTTGTCATTCTTTCGTTGTACCCAGTTCTTATGAAGCTCATTTCGTAGACTTACAACTACGTTAGACTCTGAACTTTTCTAGACCTCCACTTCGATAGAGCGTTCGTAACGTGTCTCTGTCTTCTTTCTATTTTACTCTAACGGGAAAGTTTTTTGTTTAAACTTTTGTTGTTGATTTGGAAATAATATGTAACAAAGAGATTCTTGACACAGAAAAAATACATTTTTTTTAACTTTCATTATTGATTTTTTAATTATTAAAAATAAATCTTAAGTTTCCAAACTTTTTTGACTCACTGTACATATGTTGTTATTTTACACCCGTCATAATTAAACGCTGGTGAATCACTATGAAGTTGTTTTTCAGTTGACCGAATTAGATTTATGTCAGCGTAGTAGTTCAATCTTTATACGTCGGTGTAATTATTCGATACAAAGTTTTGTATCATGTCAAAATTTTTCAGATTTAAATTGAAAAATTAAATTGGTTAAGGAATTTTAACTAACATTTGAACACCGACGTATGTGCGTGTGAGTGCTCGAATAACAACGTTGTAATAAGTTGACGTTGCGTGTAAGCAAGATATATATAGTGAACTAATTACTTGAAAAATCGAACAAGCCTTTTTAATGTCATTTCGGTGCGCAACTAACTTCATACCAAAACTCTTGATGCGAAACAAACCGCCACTTGCGAAATTCCAAACGAAGGAAATTCGTCAAAAAGCCGAGTGAACGTTGTAAAGAAAATGTGGAAATTCTTGCGGGTTCAGTGTATAACAATTTAATTTGATCAAAATAATTGAATTTGCCAGTTTAATCAAACAATAAATGTACTAAAAAATTAAGCAAACAAAAAAAAGGAAAAATCATTCAAACCATATTCTATATAGAAATTTCAACATTTATCAGTGAAAAATAAAAAAAAAAATTCCATTGTATTAACGGAGGTGAAAAGAATCGGCAGCAGAAAAGACTCGAAAGAAAGATTTGGAAAAAAAAGACAATTGCGAGTCATTTAAGAGGTAAAAAAAACTAAAAGTTAACTGAGACAAGCTGCAGCAATGTATAAAACCAAAAAAGATTTGGATGCTCATGTGCGGATCGCATTATCGAAAGTTGGATCCGAAACTGAGGTGAGCATTTATTTTGTTTGGCACAAATATTTTGTGTTTATTTTATTATATAATTTTAAGTTGCATGGCCTAGTGCAGCAGCAAGCAAAAAAAAATCGGAACTCAAGGCCCCGCTTGTTGCATAGAGAACTGCTTGAATTTATTCAATGGGTTAGTGGGGCGTGCTTTGCGGTGCGATGGTGTAGCTCGCCATTGAAAATACTACGGATTCGTTGTGATTCACTCACTATGTATAACATTTTTATTAAATCAATTTTTTTTTATTAATTTTGCTTAAAACTTTGTATGTATAGACCTAATATTTATTTTTACATTTCGTTTACAAACAAACTGCATGTGCAAAAGGGAGCAACTAATTGAGGTTAGGTTTGAATGATGACCG
The DNA here is from genome assembly GCA_949775025.1 of Tricholauxania praeusta. Lineage (NCBI taxonomy): Eukaryota > Metazoa > Arthropoda > Insecta > Diptera > Lauxaniidae > Tricholauxania > Tricholauxania praeusta. The sequence continues at coordinate 161,192,225 of OX459029.1, forward strand.
TTCAACCATCTGATTTTAGAGAATACAAATTTGGCGGGATAAACGAATTTGGAAAAAAAGTGCAGAAGGTTACATTTGAAGTTGGGATGAATTTATAAAGCATAACCGTATGTTTACGAGGATGGGATTGTGGAAATTCAAGTTACTCTTCAATTGCGGGATCATTGTTCTTCATGCAATGCAATGCCATTTTCATAGATTCTGATGCATTCAATAAACATCGTTGCGGAATTCGGTCATGCTCGTTAAAAACAGAATTTTTGATTTTCTCTTGCTCATAACGAATATCTACTTTGGAACAGATTTACTTTAGCTGAGATTCCACATTTTTTTAAAGGGTTATAACGGGGTTAAAAGTTAAAAAAAATGAAACAAAAGTTTCGCTCGGGTCTAGTTTCGGAGATATAGCCATCGGGAGTTGCGGATAAAATTTAATATAAGTTGGGAACCCCTGATTGGATATCAAAAATATGGGTATCATAAAATAGATAATTTAATGGCCACTCTCCACTCTACTTTGCAAGCGGCCATACCAAGTACCCGTGCGCAAAATACGATCTTTTTGTGATACGTATTATATTTTTAACAATGGAACTCGTCGTAGATTTTGGGCACTGCACTTTCTTTATTTACGTAGCAGGCAAAAGCGGATTAATTATCGAAAGACGTATCGAACAATTCACATCCCGGGGGGACATGGAAGGCATACAGTCTCGTATTTTTCATTTACTTGTGTATTTTATCGTATTCGAAACCATTTTCGCAGAACATCGGATAAAATTTTAAATTTGCTTAAAAGTTTTACCTTGCGAAATGGAATTTTTAATAATTTTACTTTGCTCGTAGAATGCTTTCCACGGCCCGCTAAAATGCAACAACTTGAAAAAATCATTGGAGTATTACACAAAAATAATGGAACTTACTTGATACGATCAAATTTTTTTAATAAAAGTAAATATGTACCTAGACTTGAGAAGAAAAGGAGTTGAGCACTGCTATTATTTTGACCGCTCGAAAGTACTAATTTCTCAATACAATAGCAATCTTAGACCGCTATTTTTTTGGAACAAAATATTATGTGCTTATTTTGTGCACTTATCAAGTAACTATATTTTAAAAGATTAGAAGAAATAAAACGTCATTTATTCGAAATATTTTCTATCAATTCAAAAAATAACACCGCACTGCTATATTTTGATCGCTGCTGTATCTCCAAAATTATCATAAAAATTTGTTATCTATTCACACTACACCCCAGCACCAATCCTTACCCTCTTTGGAGCATTTTAATCAAATTTTCTGAAAAAAATTTACTTACGAAACAAACGACTAAGAAATTTTTTAAACATTGAAAATTATAAAAAAAACATGAAGAAAATAACTAAAAAAGAGTGGTGCTGAAGGGGTAAATTCAATTTTTGTCTTTTTATGAGGATTAACTTTGCTTCAAACACCAATCCTCTGTCTCGAAATATAAAAGTCGTAGATATACAAGAAATATGCTAATAATGCTAATAAATAGCTCGGTTGCATTTTTGACGTTATGGTGCAATTAACTGATTTTGTCATGATTTGATGTAACACATTACTTAAACGGAAATAGACTTACTTCTAAGAAAAGTTCATGAGTAGTTCTCAGAAATTCCTTAGACATTACTCATCAAGATGTACCCTACAAGCCTATTAAATATGAATAACTCGTGATAATCATGAGTTTTGGTACGATTTGTAATGGCTCTAAGCTTGGTCTGTGGCTCTTTGAGCCATCATTTTTCTCCCAAATGAGCAATGTCCAAATTAAATTAAAAAAAAATTGTATGATTTTTAACCAAATATAATATTTTTACTTTAGCCACAGCTTCAATTAAAATCCAAAACAAAGTTTAATATACATATTGCTTTCCGTAGAGCGCAATCTCTAGTAGCGACTCCAACGTAGTGGTAAAAAAATATCCAGCACAATTCCTTACATGTTAGCTTGAATAACTGAAATAACTTGCAATGGTCGATGAAAGTATTGTTTTTTTATGGTTTTAATTTAAAAAAAATTATAAGTGTATGCGACATCTATTGGGGCTTTCTTCTGAAGGAGCAACCTGTAAATTAGAAATAATTAGATTATACTCAAAACTAAATGAAATTAATTAACATACCCTCTCTAAGCTTAGTGCGTCCACCAGTTGGTTCACACAATTTTGTGTCACATCTCTTACATTTAACTTTATCTGCAACGTTACTGAAGACTATTGTAATTTTATAGCAGCAGGGACATTTGACATCCATGAAATAAGAGTTGGGATGTTGCACCAAGCGTTTTATCTTGTGCTTTCTCTTTTCTTCAGCGGACAACGGGTGTAATAAATCTTTTGCTAGCTGCAATAAGTAAACATTAATTATTCATAGAATACGAAAAATTATAAAAAACCATTTGAAATGCCAGAAAAAAATGCTGCTATGAATTTTTTGACGTTACGTAGATATATTTCACTATAATTTATTTCACAATATTTTATCTTCAAAACACACGTCATGTATTACAAAAAATCTGAATTGGCGGTGCTGTAAACAATTTCGCATTTAAAAATTCACTTTTGGGGTTAATAATTCATTTTATATCACTTTAATTTAGTGCACTCACGTTGAAACTTTCATTTGGCGTCCGATATCGATTACATTTTTAAATTTTTTGGCACTTAAAATACTTTTTTACATAAATTTTTTACCCACCGGCATGTTTCTTCTTTCACAACTAACACAGAAGTGAGCTTGTTATAAAGTTTGCTTTATTTATTCTATAGCTGCCGTATTGGATTGTACATTACGACTCCTATTAGAACAGTTCACAGTGGCCCGTATGCATAAAACTGAGAAAAATCTTTTACTGAACTATTTGCTCAGAAAAGTAGCTTTCACTCTGAAAAATATGAGTAAATGAACTTTGTATGCATAAAAATATCAAAAAATCATTTGGATTATTTATCTGTTATACGATAGCTTTTATTCAGTTTCGTATGTATAAAAACAGAAAAAAACGAGTAAGTTACATATGCTCAGAAAATCCTGAGTCTGTTTTTTTGTTGACCCAGAAGCAGTTAATTTTATTGAAAATGTTGTGAAGAGGGGCTGTGCAGAATGTAATTTTTTTTAATAGCAATCGGTGCTACGCCTCTAACAGGAAAATACGTTTTCATGACTAAACAATTTAACCGATTTTGATGTAATTTGTTTTGGAGATAGATTGGTACCCTAAGCAAGGGTACTAAAAACTTTTACTCATTTAGTGAGAGTGGCACCGCTCCTCATCGGAAAAAACACTATCACGGGTGAGCCGCTACACATTTAAGTAAAATTTGGTATAGAGATAGAGGAATTCTTGAGTAAAAACTTACGTTTTTTTTTTGTGAGCGGTGGCACACCCCTCTAACAGAAACATACGTTTTTACTGCCAAACTAATGGACCTATTGTGATGAAATTTTGTAGAGAAATAGACTAAAATCTGAGGATAGATAATTTGACATTTGATAGACAAACTACTCAAGGATTTAAAGAGGAGCAAAAAATTGTGTTTTCAGTTGAAATTGAGTAGAATCGTCTAACCACCCTTGTTTTCTACATATATAGAGTGCTTAACTAGAGTAAAATATTGCGATTCTGAAATCGGCTGTATAGCTGTCAATATCGACATCGCAATGAATTCATAAAATTTGAGGGTATTTGTTCCTCAAAAAATCGAGCTATTAAATAAAATCTGAGGGTAGATTCAGAATCAGCAACGTCAAATTAGTAAAAAACCTCATACAACAGAAAAAATTCGATTTTGAATCTGAATCCGAACCGTTGAAATATCAGCATGAGGTGTGTAGAAAAATATGAAATTGAGGGAATCCCAGTGTAAGTTCAGGAACGCCCAATGGGGCGAAAAACTGATTTTTTTTGTCTTTCTAAAAACTATTGAAATATTTTAAATTATCGCCTTTTTTAAGATCATTTTTAAGCTCAACAGTTTTTCTTAACAGTTTTTTACTTTAGTAGCAATGTTTATAAGCTGGTATAGTTGCTAAAAACATTAATTTTATTTTACAGCGCAATCTTCGTGGTTTTACCATTGCCAAACTCTACTACAAAAAGAATGAATACGCCACAGCAGAACAATACTTGTGCTCTTATCTGAGCGTCAAGGAAGACAGCGATCAGGCACATAAAATGCTTGGACAATGTTATCAACATTTAAAAAAACCCGATAAAGCACTTAAATCATTCCAGCGTTCATTACAACTTAACGCCAAACAGCCGGATGTGCTTGCTGAAGTATGCCAATTATTACTGGAAGATAAAAACCTCAGCACCAATCAGGCTAAATATTGGTGCGAATTGGCTGAGTCGGAAAAAGTACAACACGATGCAGTCTTTTCATTGCGCTTAAAACTTATGAATAAAGATAACCTAGAAGTAAATCAAGTGGAGGAAATAATTCAAAAAGAAATTGCATCGCGTCCAAATGATGTGCAGTTACGTGTGCGTCTTGTACGGAATTACATTGAACAGAGTAAAATAATCGATGCATTCAAATATGTTTTCAATCTGGAAATGACAAATAATGATGTCCTTTCGAGCAGCAGTGAATGGTATAATGTTGTCTGGTTAGTGCTGAATAAATATGAACAAAATCCTAATAGTAAAAGGGATTGGGACTTTTGGTTGTTACTTATTACATGTCTAGAGCGTCAAGTTTTCATAAGTTTCGCAGCATCTCCGTCTGGTGGCGCTACAGAAACAGCAAATTTACTATTCAATTTTGATCAGTACCTATACAAGGTGACACAACTATCGGATAAATTCAGAGTCCAAAAAGATTTGATCGATTTGTTTTTGGATCATTATCGCGGCCAACTATTGCTACATGCAGCATCATTGATATTCAAACGTGAACTTCTACAAAACAAGAATAAATGGAAAGAGACTGTTAAGTCAGCGTTGCCAATACTGCTAATGGCGTATCAATGTGAAGCTTACGAAACCAAGGAGCCTTGGATGAAGCATTGCGATGAACAAGAAAAACAATTGTTGCAACTATGGCATCGTGAAGGTGCATTCCGTTGTGCACAGGTAAATAGTATTAAAAATTTGTATAATTTTAAAGTTACTTAATTTGAAATCTAAATTTTTTTCTTTCAGGCTGGACGCACCTTACTTTCTTGTATTGCTGATGAAACTGCTGATAAAGAAAATGCCAATTTGCAAATAAATAAAATGCTGGGAAATCAACAAACACTTTGGTCTAGTAATGATGCCCTATTGGCACAAATCCGTCAAACGTGCGGTGATAAACAGTGGCGTCGCAATGTGTTTGCCTTGTTATTCTGCAACAGTGATCATAAGGTTAAGGAACAAAGTTCACTTATCATGAATTCACCCAAATTAAGTGAACCACATTTTGATTTGCCCATCTATTCTGATGTGGAACGTTATGAAGAGTTGGCACAGTACTTAAAGCCACAATCGTTGCAGCATATGGTTTACCTTTGTATTGGAAATAATAATTTGTCTTATGTGCGTGTTAAATATTTCAGCGTATTAAATTTTTCCACACAAAATTTATCTTTCTGTGGTGCCGAGTCTTTAAATCAATTAGATATTGAAACCTTCTTGTATGCAGCGACACTACAGGCTAAACGTATGTTGGATATAGAACGTGATACTTTCGAAAATTACAATTCGGACAATAGAGGTGCAGTTGGAAAACCACGAATTTTGCCATTTGTAAACTTGCAAGGACAATTATGTACTGAAGAGCAGAGCAGTTGGTGGATAGCAGCCTATCAGGTAGATATAATAAAAGTTGTAACTACTCAAAAAAAATAAACTAAAAAATTATTTTTTTTTTTGTGATTTGCGATATCTGGTCAGTCGTTTTGACTTTTTTTTTTAAGAGCTAAGCATTAATAATATAAGCTTTGCACAATATTCTTTGGGGCGCCAATTTTCGCGCCGAGGTCAATCGATATTATTATTATATAAAAAATCACTTAATTTTATTTAACTTTTTAGGTATATAAAAACTTAAGCAGTGAAAACTTGGCTGAGTTACGGGCTAATTTACAATTTGGTATCGAAGCAGTACGCGGCATCAATGGTCCCAAAATTGATATGGTGATTGTCTTCAAATTGGGACAGATTTTTATTGCACGTGCTCAGGACGTTGTAAAACCTGTAGAAAAAGCTTATCTGGAAGCAAGAGCTGAAAATATTTTTAAATATGGGTTAAATATGATGAAGATGCACAATAAGGGCGTACTTGAGCCATTTAGAAAGTATTTTAAATATGCGAAATCTAACACTTCAGCTGTAGAGCGTGAACTTTCGAGTGCAGCAGAAGATGCTGTCTCCTATTTAGCAACACGTTATTTTAAAAAAGCTGAATATGAAGAACTGATTGATGAACTTGCCGGCATTCAATTACCATTTGCAACCTATTTACAAGCTGAAGCCTATCGCAAAATGGACGAAGCTAATAAAACACCAAAAAAAGCCAAGCGCATGTATTTAGATCGTGCTAGCGAATGTCTTGCTCAAACATTGCAATTGCTTAAGAATACACAAACAGATCCAAATCATCCGTTGAATTTAATTATACATTCAGAGCTTAAACGTGTACAGCAGGCATCAAATAGATTTGCATCCGATGCGTCTAATTATAGTCCTATCACAAGTGGTGGCGCCAGCAGTGGTTTGCATAACAATTCCAGTACGTATGAAGATGCTGAATCAGATTTTTTCTCCGACAATTCAACTGCACTAAATTTAAATCGTAACCGTCGTGAAGCTGCTGCCGCTGCTTTAATTGCTTCACCACGCAATCTTGAAATGGAAAATTTAGTAAAACAGCTAACTACAACGTTAACATTTGTAAAAGAGGAAATTTGTGAATTTATTAAACCAAAAATACTTTCAATTAGCAAGGAAGTGGCTACGCTAAAAGATCAAATTGCTAATTTGGAAGATGCAATGAAAAAGACACGTATCGCATCAAATCCACCATCCCGTGATGATGCGTCAAATGTTTTGGATGATTTATATATGATTGAAGATGCATTGCAAAATCAAATGTATCAGCAGTCAAATCAAACTCATTTGCCGGCACACAATAACCTTTATACATCGAATGCTGCTGCTGCGATTACTGGAGTTGGTTCATATGGACATCAGCAGCAACAAAGAATTCATACACCAAATGCTGCTATGCAACAAATGCAGCAAAATGCTGCTGCAGCTGCAGTCGCTGCTGCTGTATATAATAATCCAATGTTGTATGCTGGAAATTCTCCAATGAATTATTATACACCACCCCAATATATGATGCCTCAAGCTGCTAATGCTGGTGCTGTATTGGGTAAGTTTGACTTTCGAGTTTTTTTTTTTTCAAAGGAGCAGCAATTTCAATTTATTTGTCAACTGAAATCGAAGATTGTTTCTAAACATATTAAAGACACTTGGAGCAATTTTTTCTTATAGTTTTCTTATACACTGACTAATTAAGAACACTCAAGTCTTATTCCTGCTTCTTATACTGATTCTTTAAATAAACGAAATTATTTTTTTGTTTTGTTTTTAACAATTTATTTAACGAAAACTACATAAAAAAAATCCAATATTATCAATACTAATATGTCTTAAGTCAAAAATAATCCATTACTCATGAAGAAAGATGGTGATGAAATTAGGAACGATTACAAACATTTTTAATAACCTTAAGGAAACTTAAGATGTTGTTTAATATTTTGTTGGAAAACATTATGTTGTCATAGAAGCAATTAATTTTTGGAATTTCTCTGGGGTTATCTTTTTCCAGACCTTTTAAAAGATGATCCCAATACGCTATTACCGCGAACAATTCGAAAGAGATTAGGCGAGAATCAACTTTTTGGAAGATCAGTACGTCAAAAGCCGCTGCTTACAAAACAACTTAAGCGTAGGCAATGTGTATTCGTGATGGAATTCGTTGTTTTGTGGACATCGGAAATACTGCCGGGCATCATCCAATTCTGCAAAATTTTACTTTCGTCACTAATGAGCACGTTTTTCCATTGCAAAGCTGTCCAATTCTTGTGAGCCTTCACAAGTTCATGTCTGACCTTTCGATGTTGTTTTGTAAGCAACGGCTTATAACGTGTTGATCGTCTTTGACTTCAGCCTTATTTGATGACGTCTGATACTTAACCTCAAAAATAAAATTTTTTTTAAGCCTGAATTTCAATGATCTGCTGGAGAAGTCCATATACAGTATTGTTCGAATTAATGTGAACACAAGTGATAATTTGAAAAAACCACATTTATTAGTTATAGATGAAGAATACAATTTAAATTATTTTAATAAGAACTATGTCCCCACTTGGCTTTTATAACTTCTTTAACACGTTCTGGCTTAGAATCCACAAGTTTTGTACACATTTTAGATACTTGCTGGTCTTGAAACCATGTCTGGATTATAGTGCCAATCATTTTTGTTTTTGTTGTGAAGTCTAGCCTTTACAATAACCCAAAGATTTTCAATCGGATTAAGATCTGGTCAGTTATAAAAGCCAAGTGGTGACATAGTTCTTATTAGAACAATTTAAATTGTATTCTTCGTCTATAACTAATAAATGTTGTTTTTTCAAATTATCACTTGTGTTCACATTAATTCGAACATTACTATATGCGGTTAAACTTAACCGGCACTTTGAAAAATTTATTGAGGCTTTATGTCGAACTGCCGGTTAAAGTATCGATAAAAACTTAACCGGGCATTGTTTAAACGGTCTTTAGTCTCCAGTTGAACTTTTTTTAAAAGAAAAAGGAGACATGGTACACAACTCTCTTTCAACTCCAAAAAGCTTTCTTTAGAAGTTTTCGGCCATTAAAAACCAAACACCAAAATATCGATCCATCCCTAGTCATAGCTACCATAATTATGTAATAGAAGATTGTTTTAGCTGCTTTGGAATTACAGTGATTAAATAAAATTTGCCCAAAGTGACTCATATATAATAAAATTTGTTAAAATTACAGGTCAACGAAATCCTTTAACCTTACCTTATATGGATCCTGCAGGTAACATAAATTATAATATAACTCCTACGACTCCATTGCTACCACCACCCACTCAAGATTCACAACGTTCTGCTCCAACAAATCTCTATGGATTGCTAACGCAACAAAATGTTGCTATACCACCACAGCAATCACAACTACATCAGCAACAACCGATGCCTATCGTAATGCCATCTCAGCTGACAGCAGCTTCAGTAACAACTTCGATAACAGCATCAGCTGCAGCTACACCCGCACTCGTGCCTACCTCTTTGGCAACACCAGCACCCACATCAACAATAATATTTAATAAAGCACTTAACAACCAACCAGTCGAAAAAGGACCACCAGCAAATGTTGTAATCACCAGTTCGGATCCATTGCCAAATCCCAATACCGCACCATTGCAAGCACAGCAACAAACTTTAAGTGTTACCATTCCACCGCATCATATTAAACCAAGTTTAGTCGCAGCCGTTGCTACTAATATAGAAGCCACATCATCAGTGCCAACAGTTCCATTTACTAATCTTGCATTGAGCGGCAATATAGCTCCAGCTCCAGTGTTTAGTGGATTTGGTAGCACGGGTCCATCTCCATTCAGCACAACCAGCATCAATAAAACAAGTCCATTTACAAGTAATGCAAATTTGGTGAACCCAGTTACTGCTGTTTCGCCAAGTACTTTCAGCTTTAAGCCACAAATTGCACAAGCTGCAAAAAATGCAGATGAATCACTTAATAAAACTAATGAAAGTGCTGCTAGCGAACACAACAAAAGTGGTGGCGCTGGTGACGCTGAAGTGGAATACGATCCGCGTCCTGATTTTAAGCCCATTATTGCACTACCAGACGAAATTGAAGTGAAAACTGGTGAAGAAGGTGAGGAGGTTATGTTTTGTCATCGTGCCAAAATTTTCCGTTTTGTCGATAAAGAATGGAAAGAACGCGGTATTGGTGAAATTAAAATTTTAAAGAATGGTGATGGCACTTCACGTATACTGATGAGACGAGAACAGACTCACAAAATATGTGCCAATCATAAAATTACCAAAGAGTTGGTTCTAACAGCACATAAGAATGAAACTAAAGGTTGGATTTGGGCTGCTCATGATTTTGCTGATGAGGAGCTGAAGTATGAAAAATTCTTAATCCGCTTTAAATTACCAGAAACAGCACAAAAATTCGGTGAAGCGTTTAAAAGGGCACAGGAAGAATCTAAGAACAATGATGGTGGAGTAATGCCGCCACCAATAGAAAACAAAGTCCGTGTCAATAAGCCTATTCAATTTGGTTTGGCTAAGAGTGCTGTAACTAATTTTGCTACAAGCACGCCATCTACAAAAGGTAATGAAGTATCTACTAACTTGGTTAAACCCTTAAGTGTCGGTACAACATCGAATTCAACAACAACAACTGAAGCAAGCAGCACAGTTTCAAAAACACTTTTTGGTTTTGGTGTCGCTAATCCAATTACCAACAATACTACTCCAACTGCGAAACCAAGTAGTACAGCATCACCATTTGCTAATTTCAGTTTTGGTAAACCGATCGTAGCAACCGATGCGACAGCAGCACCAGTTTTTTCTTCATCACCGTTTACTAATATCTTCAGTGATTTAAGCAAATCTCAAGCTTCACCATTCAACACATCAAATATTACCAGCAGTAATCCAGTAGAATCGAATCCATTACACAAATCTAGTATATCTGATGCCGAAGAAGAATACGTGCCAACAGCACAATTTAATCCTGTTATACCGTTGCCAAATTTAATCGAAGTCACTACTGGTGAGGAGAACGAATTAGTGCTATTCGAACATCGGGCCAAGTTATTACGTTTTGACAAAGAGGCTGGTGAGTGGAAAGAACGTGGCATAGGAAACATTAAAATACTACAGGACAAATATGATGTCAACAAAGTACGTTTGGTAATGCGTCGTGAACAAATTCATAAATTGTGCTGCAACCAACGCATTTATAAGGATACTCTATTTAAATATGCGAAAAATTCAGAGACTGCACTTACTTGGGCCGGTCAGGATTTCTCGGAGAATGAATTGGTTACTGAAATGCTGACTGTGCGCTTTAAGACTTCTGATATTTGTAAGCGATTCCACGTAGCCATGATGAAGGCACAAGCGAATATGTCATCAGAAGCAAAGGAAGATAATGTTAAGAAGCAAGATGCCGCTGCTAATAAAGAGGCTGCCAATGGTGTTAAAAATGTGAAAGAATCGAAAGATAAAAAGGCAACCGAGGGCTTTGGTGATGCATTTAAACCCAAGCCAGGTTCATGGTCGTGCGAAGCCTGCTATACAACCAATACAGCTGATAAAAGTTATTGTCTTGCCTGTGACAATCCTAAGGATGATACAATTCCTAAAAAAGAAGCAGTATCGATTTTAAACACTAGTTTTACTACACCATTTTCATTTAAATTTGGCACAAATGCAGCTCCAACTAGTGGCGGTGCTGGTGAAGCACCAAAACCAGTTTTTGGCATAAGTAACACAGGCTCATCTACAGCAACGCCACCGACGACTACATCAGCTGCATCAGGATTTGGTAATGAATTTAAACCAAAAGTTGGCTCTTGGACTTGTCAGGGTTGCTACGTATCGAATAAAGCAGATGCCCGCTATTGCATGGCATGTGAAGCGCCTAAGGATGATACTGTTCCAAAGAAAGAAACAGAAACCCATAATATTCTGGCGCTTTCTGATCCTACAAAGAAATTTACATTTGGTTTTGCAGCTGCTGCCAGTGCTGGAACTGATAAAACAGCTAATTCCCCTGCAAGTGGCTTTTCGTTTGGTACACCAGCTGCAGCAACGAAATCAGAACCCACTAATCTCACTTTTGGCGTAAGTGGTGGTAATTCGGATGCCACTAAGTCGTACGAATATACCGTGCCCTTGGCCACATCGACTACATTGGGTTCAATCTCATCAATTTCTAAACCAACATTTTCATTTTCATTACAATCAAAAGCCATGGATGCTCCAGCAATGCCGAGTTCTGGAGGTGGTGAATCAACTTTTTCCTTTGAAAATAAAGAATTATTTGGTTTACCGTTTAAACCAAAAAGTCCTGTGAAAAGTTCTTCAAAATTTGGTAATGGTGGTGGTGATGCAGACGCAGGGGTTGATGATGCTGAAGATGGTGAGCATGATCATGTGGAAGAGGAAAACAATACATACTTTACTCCAGTTATTGCACTACCGGAAAAGGTTAGTTATAAAAATGGTTGTGTAAGATACTTTTTATTCAATACCAATCAATGTTATATTTTTGTCAATTAAAAAAATCAGGAAAGTAACCAAATATTAAATTAGTTCCTAATATGGAATGTCGTCCTTGTGTAAATTTAGATTATGTTGATCCATTTGCAATGTGTTCTGTGTCAGAGGGAGAAACCGCTTACTGTATCCTTTTTTAAAAATATGATCAGAGATTTTGGTATTATTCCATGCCTGGTATTTTTCCATATTATTATTTTTCATTAATTTTAAATACTTTGAATAATTATTAAAAAAAAGTTAAAATACTTATGCATTTGCTTAGATAAAAACATTTGTATCATTTTAACAGATTGATGTTAAAACCGGTGAGGAAAACGAAGAGACCCTTTATGTACATCGAGCAAAATTATATCGCTATATTGATGGTGAATGGAAAGAACGCGGACTTGGTGATGTTAAAATTCTACGGCACAAGGATACAAAAAAACTCCGAGTAGTAATGCGACGTGACCAGGTTCATAAAATATGTTTAAATCATGTCCTAAACAATGATGTTAATTACAAACGGAAAGATGATAAATCATGGTTGTTTGTTGCTAACGACTTCAGTGAGGGAGAAGTGGAATTGGAGAAATTTTCATTACGTTTCATTAATAAAGATGTGGCCGAAGGTTTTATAGAAGCCGTTAAAAATGCGCTATCTGGCACGGCAGTTGCAATTGATATAAATTCCCCTAATTTGAGTAGAACTTCAATAAGCTTTACATCAAATGATGAAAAACAGATTTCAGAAAAGGATAAACAAACAGCCGATCGTCTGCATTTGCCATATGAATTTTTTGAAACCAAACCTAGTTGTGCAGGTTGTCGCGGCTGTGATTCGGATATATTCGTATTTCCAACTCTTGAGACAAGTGAATTTGTTAATGAAGAGGATATTAACAATCCATTACTTCCGCTTGAATTGCCTCAGTTAACAATACCTAAAAAAAATCAATCGTTATTGAAGCAGACTGTCTTTTCGACGCCTACTTCAGGAATTTCAAAGGAATCTGCCAGTAAAACTAGTGAAAGCATATTTTCTGGCTTTGTCGGACCTAATTCAACAGTATTCGGCAGTGGTGCCGATAAGAGCACAGGTGTAAATAAAACATTTTCATTTACAGCTGCGCTTAATAGTACAACTGGAGCATCTCAGAATGAAACTAATCCCATTTTTGGTGGTTGGCCTGAAGGCACCTTTGGAGGAGGTATGTTTAATTCTAATTCATCAATAGACTGTGAACATAATGATAATGGTTTTTTTTTTATATAAGGAGTTAACTAAAAAGTTCATGAAAATATAATAGACGTCAAAAACGTCAAACAAAGGCGTTCCATTCTTAGTTTAACCTAATTATCAATAAAGATCACAACTGGGAAGTAAAAAGTTATTTTTTGAGTATGTATTTATACTGAGTTCGCATAAAATTTTGTTTTCTCAAAAAGACTGAAATGTTAGTTGCACCAAGGGCTCGCCGATATGTATTTTTCAATGATTTAAACTCAATTTAGTAATGACTCTTTGTAATTAGAGATAACTTTCTTTGTTTTTTTTTTTTTGCGATTGAGTATCAATCCTATATTAGGGTGGTAAATAAAATGTTTTTCCAATTCCTTAAATGTTGATCCGTGCCCTAAGGTGTCTAATATAAAATTATAGTCCTTTACATTCATTCGGCAACAGTTTTCATAGATTTCTTGTAAAAACAAAACCTTTTAGAGAACTTAATGCTTTAAAGCATTGTCAGGCAAACCTACACCAATGCATGTCAATGCAACTAGTACCCCTGTTTGAGTTTAGCCGCAGTTGCCCGCGGGCGGCAGAATGCTTTAAAAAAAGACTAAGGAGATGCGAACAACTTAAAAATAAATAACCATTTTTAAAAATTACTTACGGTTTGAAATTTGAAATATATTTATATATTTATGTATTTCTGCAGATAAAAAGTCGATTTTTGGGCAATCGGTAAACACAGATACTTCATCCAACACAACCGATAAGCCTACGTCAATATTTGGTGGGAGCAGTATATCTGGCAAAGCCACTGATGGAGGCTCCATTTTTGGTGGTAAACCTGTTTTTGGTGGTCCTCCTACTCTATTTAGCGGTTCAGCAAAAAATACTGAAACCAAATCGATATTCGGTAATACTAATTTAACTCAAAGTGCTGATAATAGCACTGGAAATTCAATTTTCGGTCCATCAACGTTTACTGGTTTCGGTGTTTCAAATAAATCGAATACACAAGCGTCAATTTTTGGTGGTGGTGCCTCTAATACAACAAACACAAATTCTACATTTGATAACTTAAAGAAAGATGGAACACCACCTAAAGCAGAATCAACAATAGCAGCACCATCTTTCGCTGATCTCTCTTCAAAGGCTGGTGGCATTGATTTTGCTAGTTTGGCTGCAAAAGCAAATACTACACCAGCGATTGCGAAGCCCACTGAGAAACCTGGCCCTGGTGGCTTTATTGGACTGACAAACACGGATGCGTTCCCTAGCTTCCTTAAACCAAGCAACAATAACAATTCATTGCAAAATACTTCAACAACTAGTGATGGAAATAATGCAAACGATTCACAAAATGCAGAAAATGCCAATGCCAACGATGAAAACTTTGATCCACATTTTGAGCCAATTATTGCACTTCCACAGGAAATTGTAGTGAGTACCGGAGAAGAAGAAGAAACTAAATTATTTGGAGAACGAGCAACACTCTTTAGGTGGGATGACGTGAACAAGGAGTGGAAAGAAAGAGGTAATAATTTGTATAAAATCCCAAATAAAAAACCAATTTTAATTCGTTTTGAATGTTAACCTCGTTCAAATCACATACACATTACTTTAATAAAACTTAAAACAGTTAAGTACTTGGAGGCTGATGTTTCTGCGATTTGAGGTTTTTTCTATTTTTTTCTTCCGCTGTAGTTTATACATAAATTGCATATGTACAATGGTAATTCACAAAGATTTTTTTTTTTATTTCTTAAGGTGTTGGTGAATTAAAAATCCTATTGCATTCTACTCATCAAACTTATCGTATGATAATGCGGCGAGAGCAGATATACAAATTGGTATTAAATATTGGCATTGGCACTGAATTCTCCTTCAATACTATGAATAATAATCCAAAATGTTTCGTATGGGCTGGTTTGAATTACGCTGAATCAGCAACAGAAGGTGTATTGGAAAAATTAGCTGTTCGTTTTAAGAAAGTGGATCTAGCGGAACAATTTTGCGCTAAACTTAAGGAATGCATCGATGCAGCTAAAAAACGAAAAAGCGGCGCCGTATAAATACAAGACTAGACTAAAAATATTTCTTAAATTATATTATAATAAATTCATATAATGTTAATCTACACAGAACTCTTTAATACTGGTGTTTTACTCGTACACTGAGCACGCAAACATTTTGCCTTAGTAATGCAAGGAAAGAAACCGATGAGTTCTGTATGCAATTTAATTTTAAAGCAAAAGCACTGTGACTAGCGACTCCGGTGTTGAATATACTATAAGATAAATCGCGGCTGATAACCGCCGCGAAGTAGATGTTAGACATATTGGAGAATGTAAATCCCAGTCCACGGCCGAAGGACGCCCATTACCATATGGGTAAACTTAATGTACATCTTGACCAAAGGCTGCCCACTTGCCAAGCGTACAATGAAATTGATAAATCTTTATTGTCTTGCTTTGCTGGACCTAGGAAAAACTAATTTGGTCGGTAACGTATACATTAGGGGTTTTTTTTTGAAAATTTTGTAGGTGGTTTTTTTTTTCATATATTTAATATATGACATAATTTGACAGTAAGTTAAGCTAGCTTTAGGCTTAACATGTCAAGCCATCCTGTCCAACCGTGTGAATTCCCTTATCCAATGTCAACGTACAGAATTTGTCGTTTGTTGCAAACGCAAAACAAAAATCACAAAAGAGAGTAGACAAGAATTTCTTTGGCAGAGTTTCCTAGTGTAAACGTTGACTAAGCATATACACAACAAGCCTTAGTCAACGTTTACACAAAGAAATTCTTGTATTCTGTTTTGTGAATTTGTTTTGCGTTTGCGACAAACGACAATTTCCGTACCTCGACTCTTTCGTTTTTTCCCCTGTTGAAAAAAACAAGAACAATTTTTGGAAATAGTTTCTGTGTGTAAGTCAACGTTTACACGAGAAAACTTTTTCCGCAAAGGTTCCTTGTTTGTAGGCAAGAGGGGAAAAAATTTGTCATATGTCGCAAACGAAAATCACAAAAGAGAATAGACAATAATTTGTCTCGTGAAACGTCAACTAAGCGCTGAGACACAAAAACTAGAATTTCTTTGTGCTTTTAAATATCTAAGTCAAAGTTTACATTAGGAAATTCTATGAAACAAATTCTCTTCTATTCTCTTTTGTGATTTTTGTTTTCCGTTTGCGACAAATTCTGTACCTTTGACCCTTTCGTTTTTCCCCTCTTGCCTTCAAAGAAGAAGAATTTTCGGAAATAGTTTCTGAGTGCTAAAGCTGAAAAAGTAATTACTGCATCAACCCACCACAGCAAACGTGAAGTCAAAGCATAATATAAGCTAACGAACAGAACGAAAGACAATTTCCGACTACGGCAAATTCTGAACACCACTCTTTTTTTTCCCCTCTTGCCAACAAAGTTTCGGAAAGAGTTTCTGTGTGTAAACGTTGACTAATTTTAAATTGATAATGAATTGTAAAATTGGTGTTAATTCATTAGTTGTACAACAGTCAACTGACTATTTAGTAGAGCTTCCAATGTGAACTATTAAAAGTATTTTTATGCGCATTCTGAGGTTGACAGTTGGTCAACTATTTATTTTTATGTATGCACGGAAAAGCAAATTTTAGGATTTCTTTTAAATTTTTATCTGTGACCCATACTGATCCCTATTTCAATGTAAAATTTGACCCCGAAATTTGTTTTCTTAAGAACCAATAAATAAAAGTGCCGGCTAAGACCAAATTTAACATTGAAATAGGGTCAGTAAGGGTTGAAGATAAAATTTGAAAAAGTTCCTAAAATTTTTTTATCCTATTGTCAAGGCTTACACGAGGAATTTGATGAAACAAATTCTTGTCCATTCCCTTTTGTGAATTTGTTTTGCGTTTACTCACGAAAACTAGAATTTCTTTCTGCTTGTGAATATCAAAGTCAACGTTTACACGAGGAAAGTCTGAGAGACAAGTTCTTTGCAACATATGACAAATTTTTTACCTCGTCCCTTTCGTTTTTCCTCTCTTGCCGATAAACAAGGAAACTTTGCCGAAAAACTTTCCTCGTGTAAACCTTGACAAAGCAGTTCCTGTGTCGATCCACTATAACAAACGTAGAGTCAAAGCAAAATGTAAGCTAACGAACAGAACTAAAGATAATTTGCGGGTAACGAAAATTCTGTACACCACCCTTTCGTTTTTCCTCTCTTGCCTATCAACAAGGAAACTTTCTGGCAAGAGTTTCCTCGTGTAAACGCTGACATTTTGAATCAATTGAGTGGGTTCTCAATTTTTCTAAGACCACCCTAATGCGCAGGCTCTTATTCCTCAGAAGGCGAATTTTCGAACATAAGTAGCCATCTTCTATTTACAATCTTCGCTTCGTTTGACATTTGAGACCACTCACTAAAAATATTTTCGTAGTCGCTGTGGGTGCAAGGTTTCTTTTTGTATTCAATAAATGAAGAAGTGGATGGAGCCAAGAGGAAATTACGGCTAACACAGAGCATTAGTTTAACCTTTAATTGCTTGTAAGTTTTCTTACTTATTTTCTATAATTTTCTTAAAATATTTCTCCATAGATGATCCAAAATCAGAACATTCGCGCAATAAAGAGAGCAGCACTACGAATTACCGGCGCTCTTTACAGCATTTTTGACATTTCTTTTTACCTTAATTCGCCGCGATTTCAATCTTTGTCGTCGTTGCCTACAAGCGACAAATTGCGACGACGTCAAATGCAAACCAACTAAAACGAAAAGAAGAAGAAATCGAGAAAAATACAACACGGGGAAAAAGTCTTCGCAAATTTAGAACAATAAAAGCTAAAAACTCCAGAATTATTAAATATAACTTAATAAACATTAAAAGTATAAACACTTAAGAAAATTATGCAATTGAAAATTTCTGTGCAAAAGTGGAAAAATTGCTAGTGAAAAAGTGGATGAAGAGTAGACGAAGCACCTACTAAAGTTGAAAAAAAGAAAAGCTACAAAAAGTGAGCGAAGGCAACATTTTACATTTAATTTCCAAATTCCAAACAATTTTTGTTTTCCATTTATATGTAAAAAAAAACTTTAACTTAAATATTTTATTTTACTTAATTCGAGGCGCGACCAGGTCGTGAAATTTGTCGCCGTCGTGGGTGAAACTAAAACGGCAGCAGTGCCAGGGAGAAGCATCGAACCGCACACAAGTCTTGTTGGTCTCACCACACAACAGTTAATAAAAAAACTACCAGGTACGGGTTCAACAACATTTTTTAACAATTTAATAGTATTTTTAATAGTTGAAATTTCGTCAAAATGAAATTAATGGCTTATTCCCGACAACCTAGCATGGTCTGATTTGTCTTTTGTCCGCTTTTCTTTGATGGTAACCTCATTCGACTCCGTTGCATTTTGTATGGCGTAGCGGCTGTCTTCGTTGATATGCGTTATTTCTTGTACATCGTAATCATCGCCGTCATGATCGCCGATGTTGCCTTTCTCTTCTATCTGCTTATTTTGTTGTTTGCTGCTGCTGCTGTCTACATATATGTAATGCCACTTTTATAAAGAGATGCGTTGTTTTGCTACCGCATGCCAAACTCAGGTGAAAAATTCTAAAGTGGTTTCATTCGTATAGTATACCATTTAATTAGAAATTTTGCTTTGGCCTATCTTGAACCTAGAGCAAATCTTTGGAATTCATACATTCCCCAAGCGTAGGGTTTCCAACTAAGGTACTTTGACCAAAAGACTGGATTTTAACATGTCTCTGAACTCTTGTTTTGATGTTTAATCTTCGGGATTTCCTGACATATGTTTGAATGCTATTCAATTGAGTATTTCACCAGTCAAATAATAGGTACGAGTTTAGAGGAAAATAATCGGAAAAAAACAGGAAACTATTGGGCCAATATGTTTCTATTAAAAGTTACAGTGATAAAAATTCAGTTCTTCCCGTTAGGAAGTTATTTGTCTATCCTAATAGCTATTCATGTCGAAGTTAGAACCTATTAAATTTGCTGTAAGTTGAAGTTATCATTTCATCAGAAAATGTCAAAACACAATGTTAAGAGGCTTTCTTTTGGTCTCATATTTCGGTATATTTGGGGAAAACGTTAATGTTTGAGTTTTCATTCAGAAACAATAATAACAGCATGTAAATTTAAACATAAAATTTTATTGGAATATACATAAAGAATTTGTTCTGAATTTTACCGTGCATGGGAAAAAGGACTTTTTAAAGTTCAGGTCTGAAACATGGAATTAGGTCTTGGGAGATAAAGTTGGATATCATCATCATCAGCGTGGCATGCTTACATACAAATAAAATATCATTAGTAAAAGTAGAAAATAGTAAGGGACCCAAAATAGAACCTTGTGGAACTCATTTTTACAGTCTGAAGTGATGAAAATGTATTCCCCTTAGAAATAATTGCCATAAATTTGTTTTAACACTAAGATTTACAATTAATAGAAAGAAGTTCATAATTTTATTCGGAATGCCACGTAATTAATCATTAAACTGAGTCCCTTGAGTATTGCAAGCGGAAAGCTACCCAACACCTGAAATCTAGAATTTATAAAGCATTTTTTTTAAACTACTTGCACACTTCTCATGACATGTATAATAAAGGCTTAACTTAAAGCTCGTATCGTAATAAGGGGTAAATCACAAGAGCTGCACCAAAACGTTAGATCATAATAATAATTATTTTTTTTTAATTTACACCAAAGAAAAAAAAATCATCTGACCTGTTCTTACATAGGCCTCCGACGGGTTTTGTCTACGAAAACTAATAAGTGATTTTAGTAGATAAATACATACGCCCACTTACTTCAAGACTGGCATAACTCCAAAACATAAAGAAACATAAAGTGGGAGAAAAACGCATGTAAAATTTTCAATAAGTTACTTTTTATATGAAAATGATGAAAAGTATGTCTACATAAACTCTTCTCACAAAGCAAGTTTATGAGATACTTTTCTAAATTTTTCACACAAAATAAAACATGAAATGGCGGATATTTCTGCATCATTAACTCAAAAATCACGTTTTTTGAGTTATGCCAGTCTTGAAGTAAGTGAGCGATATATATTGTATTAGATACTAAACAAGAATCTGTTATTAATTTTTTTGAATCGCATCAGGACTTCGAAATATCCTAGAATAAAAGTAGGAAAAACGCTGTTTGAAGGTACATATATCTGAAGTTATCTTACACTTAGAAAAAAAATTTATCTGATTTCTGCTTGTCACATAAGATAGACGTAGTCCTTCCGTTTAAATTCTAAACTTAGACCTTATCAATATGTTACTTTCTTGCTGAGATTGAAAATCATATTTGAAAAAATGAGTGCTCTATTTTAAATCAACATACCAAAAAAAAAAGTCAATTTAAAGTTAAATTTCACAGAAAAGATTTGGTAGAGTTACGACTTTTTAATTGTCTGGTTAAACTTAATTTTGTTTTTACTATTATTATTAAAACTACGATAAAATTTGACAGCCATGACCATTTTAAGCATAAAAGAGCAAAATCTTTAATTTTTTAGAGGTACCATACCCCCTTAGAGTTCGAATTTCAAAAAATCATTTCTTATTACTTGAGACTCTTGTGCTCCAACTTTTACAGCTGTACGACGCACATAGGCAAATTTAAATTTATACAAATGTCCTAAGGCTTTTTTTTGCTTGCAGAGTTTGAGTGTCTTTATTTTAAAAGAAAATTGAAGTTTTAAAAAAGTAAAAAATTGAAACATGTTCTTTGTAAGTACTTTATTTTGCAATCAAGCTCTGTTAATTTAATAGTGGTGGTACATAAATTCAACTTTTTAAAAAGTTTTAAAGTTAAATGTTTGTTACAAAAAAACATTGTTTGAATATTAATAAAGACCGATATTCTTGTAAATTTGCAAAACAATCAATGCTTTGTTGGTCTTTGTTAATGATTGTAAGTTCAATTAAAATTGTTTAATTATTATCAATAATCAGTTGAAAGAAAACAAATGAAAACCTTATAAAATTCTTTTAATTAAAAGAGTTAAATAAAATTACTTCAGGGTTTCTGATATTTCTCGAAATTTTAAGTTCGAGTTTGTTCGATTTTCCTTTTAGCGATACTTTGTGTAAAAACTGTACTGGCAATATTTATTTTCTAATTTTTACAACGCCTCTATAACGTGAAGTCCAGATATTTCGGATGAATTTTGACTTTCGGATGAATTCTGACTTTCGGATAAAATCTGATTTTCGCATGAATTCTGACATGGATTTTAAGTGACATTTAGGTGAAAATTTCCACTGAAATATTTTCAGAAAACTGGCTAGTCAGAGTTGCTACCTATTGGAGATTTTTTAAACATTTTGGTATACTTTGTAGAACTTACTCAGAAAAATACTTTCAAAATTAGACTTCATTGGTAAAGACTTAAATTTTTTTAAATGACATGTTTTCGAATTGAGTAAAATCTAATCTCATGCGAATATTATCAAAATTGAATAGTTATATCCATGTATATTGTCAAAAACAAAATTTTTACCCCAACTCCTCCTACCGACGAATTTTAACTTGAATATCCAATGGTAAATAATATAAATACATAAGTAAATACAAAATAAGCGACACTTCATTTAAAAATTGGATCAATAGCTTCGAAGCTATGACTTTTGACCAGGTTTTCATCTCATATTGCCCTATCTGCGACTGTCATTATGGTCTGGACGATGATTCCCAGCTAATAAGTTAAGTGATAAACTCAAAACCGAAATTTTGATTTTGATTGTAACTCGAATTTCGGAAAATCCTTCCTTAAGAAAGAAATATAAACTACACGTTCGTATTGTATATCTGAAAATTAAAGACAACTGATCTAATTAGTCCAAATCTATCATATATAAAACTATGGACATACTCGTATATGTTTTCATATATTATAATTATTTTTTGTAATCTATTAGAAAATTAATCAAAAGTTTGCACATTTGTCTGATGAACAAAACAAAAACAATATGTACACCAGCTATTCGTTACAAATGTTTATTACTTCGGCATTAGCTGGTTCGTTTCTGGTTTCTCGTGTGTATTCGTAAATATAATTCACACACATATGCTTACAAATATATACATGTAAATAGAATTCATTTGAATACACGCTGTGTTTTGTATGAATGTTTTTTGTATTTAGTTTCGTTCGCTTTTGTCTAAATGCAGGGTAAAATGTTTTAGCTGGTAAATTGTTTAATTTTATCTGAATTAAAAAAAAATACCATTTCTTTGCAGATTACTACGCAAAGTTACAGTAAATATAGTTGGGCTCAAAATGGAATTTGAAATTCCTGAAGCTGGTGGCGATGACAGTCTTGATTCAATACCACGTCCAGAATATGAAACGATTGAAGGTGTCAAAGAAGAAGAAGAAGAAAAAGAATGCGAAAAAGCAATAGTAAATAGAAAGCACGATAAGGACTGCGAAAAAGCAAATAGCGTTGATTCAGGAGGTACTCAGCTACCAAGTGTCGCTGAAAGTGTGATTCCTATGGAACAGGATTTAGACGAATCTGCTGCAGGAAGTAATAATGCTGAAATATTGCAACATGATCCAAACATCAATGTCACTACTACTACAATTTTAGAAACTGCTGCTAAAACAGCAATAATTGATTCAACAAATACTCCTATCCAAATTGTACCGAAAATTCAAATTTCCACCTCCATTCCCACGCAGCCAAAATTAGTGCAAGCAAAAACAAAGGATAATAAAGTTGTTCTTGTGCAGTTGGTTGATGAAAATGGCAAAACATTTCGGTCAACTAACAAACACACAACAATGTCAACAAGCAATACTGAACTAAATATAATATCACCAATTGCAGCTCCTATTAATGAAGAAAAGCAAATACTACAGCCGCAGCCACGTAGCAGTACACCACTTTCTCGCGAATATTTAGCGCTGCAGAAGTCTGTTAATGATTCAAAAATATTAACAGAATTCGTGACGGACACTTCAATGGAAAAAGCACGCAAGCGAAAGTCAGCACCTATTAATAATGCTTTAAGTAAAAGCAATGCTATCACTACCAATAATGAGCCAGATAGTTTCTCAAAACTTACCATAACCAATGATTCAATTCCCAAGCAACGACGTAGGAGTAATTCTGGAAAAATTATAAGCATTAGAGAGCATGTTACAGCGGATAACCCAGTACCGCAATCATCAGCAGCGCTATCTATGAACGAGAAGGAAATTGACAATGATGCATACAACAGCATCGTAAAGCTTGAAACATCTACGTCAACTTTGGAGCAAACACAAAACAATTGGCTATCAAATGATATTTTATCTGCGAGTCTTACTACTCACAAACCAGGTGAAAAATTACGTAAATCTGCATCAAGCAAATTTGTACCACTTAAGGATGAATCCAATCAGTCTGAATGTTCTGGCATTTCAGTACATCGACGTTCGCGCAGCCAGAGTGTTAATCCCAAATCATCGCCATATTCCGAATTGTTGCATTCAACACAAACTAAATTTAAGAAGTGGCCATCTGACGAGAAAATGTCGAAGCGCACTAATATGCGCTCACAAAACTCAGACTTTGTACAGAAACAAATTGATTTTTTGAACCGTGTTATTCACCAAAATGATGAACATGACGATGATTATGAAGGATCAGATACCGAGGAGCAGCACTCAACTTTAGATTATGCTCATTCTGATGGAGTGTCTCAAACGGCAGAAAATTCACTAAATGAATCAGGGCGCAAAGGTACTAGTGGCGGTTCAAGTTTTCCTGAAAGCAGCAGCGATAAACAACATGGCAGAAGAAAATCATCGAACTCTTTGATTGTAGAAAGTCAAACGTTTGAAAAATATTTGGAAAAAATTTGGTTACCACCGCCAAAGGTAAGTTTAAATGTAAACAGTTGCAAAATACATTTCAGAGTCAACACTTTAGGAAATATTTGTTTTTTAGATAAATTTAACAAAAAATACCACAAAGTAAGAAAATCATTTCTTTGTTATACTCGTAGGACCCAATTTTGAGACCTTGTGAATATAATATGTACCTGATCTGAAAATTTCTAGTATTTAAACGATGTGTGAAATAATAAACAGAGTGTAACCATATTTTACCCGGTAGCCATCTTAGGTTCAAATTATGACTTTGGTTCTTGATTGAAATTTGAAGCGCAAAAAATTACTTTTTAAATGCTACACATAGAAAAAAAAAATACTTCTAATATCTAAGAAGCAGGTTCTACCAAAGTCATAGGGGTCGTAAAAACCATCATATTATTTGCCAAACAATTTGAAGTTTGAAGATCTGTTGATGAAGAGTCATTTTGAGGACTATAATAACAACTAAACAAAGAGATAAAATTTTAACTAGATTCATATTTGAAATTAAAACTGAAACATCTTTGATAATCGAAACAATTATAAACAAATTGTTCAGTCATACTCAGGGTATAAATTAACTTTAATTAGAACTTTCATCCTTTGATATTGACAACATTCGCTCCTCTTTACACAGGTAATAACAAAAAAACAAAAGTACCCTTCTATTATGCAAAGTAAATAGGATTCGCCTACTATTTTTCTATCAGTGTGATGTACACTCGTTGAAATTTTTTTCAAGTTATAAAAATATACTAGAAAAATTGATGAGGGTACACACCATTAAACTGTTTGGCAAACAAGCAGAAAACCAACATTTTTTTTTTTCATTAAACAATTTGACTAGTAATTTGATAGTTTGGCAAACAATTTGATGGTCCGTACGCCCCTACACGCAGTACTCGCAAAAAATTAAAATAAGATCTACTTTCTACGCGATTACAAACAGCACCTTCGCATTCTCTGGCCTTGCTCCATATGAATACATGAATTCATTTTGATGAACTCTCTAATGCTGCCCGTCGCTGCGTGATCGCGTACCTTGGTCCTCCAGTATTAAAACAAGTTACATAATGCAGTTATCATTTTTTAGGGCGGTTCAAATTAGCACACATGTTGTCCTTCATTGCTTGACAACATGTGTGACTGTCAATATTGCTTTGCGTTCACATTATCGAGCATGCCATCAAACATCAATTGCAGAACAATTTATTAGCGTCCACATCGAAGTAAACTGCCTGAAATCTTATTTAAAATGAAAAATGTTCACTAGGCTTGACAGTCAATTCACACAGGTTGTATAGTTCGACAAGCTAGCAGAAAAATCAAAAATTTTTGAATTCCATCCAACATGTGTGTCAAGCGGTCCATCCTACCGTTCACATTATCGAACATTGATGTTGTCACACCATGTTGGACAGCATGTGTGATAATGTGAACTGGGCTTTTGAAATTTCGCGTTCTTTGTACTCCGACACAAGTCTATGGACAAAATTTGACGAAAATCACACATGACACACATGTTGAGCCGGGCTGGCTTACATTTGACTTGAAATATAAAAATATTCTGTGAAACTCCGTAAATGTAAAAAATTCGGAATGTTGCGAAACGAAAAAAGTAGCTTGTTTATTTGCTGTTCTATTAAATTGTAAAAAATTACATACTATTTTTCTAAGTAATCGTTTTTCGTAAGGACAATATATATGTTTCAATTCTTTTCAGTGTGATTCGGATAGCTTTTGTTGGAAATGCCGTCAATGTTTAGACATTGTGCCATGTTCTAAATGTGTGCGTTCGTTTCATCCTACTTGTGTGAAAATTACAGCAACGTCAAAACTGGATAAGAATTGGGTATGTCCAGAGTGTCTTGCCGTTGAAAATGTGCTTAACGGGCCCAAAAGGTATGATAAAATGTTTTAATGTAACTTAGAGAAATTAATTTTTTATTTAATTTATTTTGGTTTTATTTGCAGAACAAGACGCAATGAGCTTTCATTGGATTTACTA
Source organism: Tricholauxania praeusta (assembly GCA_949775025.1). NCBI lineage: Eukaryota > Metazoa > Arthropoda > Insecta > Diptera > Lauxaniidae > Tricholauxania > Tricholauxania praeusta. Next base: position 161,218,716 of record OX459029.1, read on the forward strand.
AGCCAATTGTTGTCGTTCGCTCTAAAAAGAATGCGAAATGTTAAGGGGGTGAGTGAACAACGTAAATATTAAAACAAAAACAATTATAAAATAAAGGCAAAACTCTTTGGAAATCCTTGCCACTAGATCGTATGGGAAATAATTTAAAATTAATTTTTCAAAATTACTTCGTTTATTATAGTCTTAGTCAAAATAAAATATGTACACATTTTGGCTGACAATTGAAAATTCAACTAAACTAAGCGCTATTTTATCGGTTTTAAGGGCGAAAAAAAAAACCAATAAATGCAGCTTGTGTTTGCGTTTATTTTACTTTTTTTCTTCTATGTCTTCTTCTCTAAATAATTAATAAAAAACATTTGTCGGCTTGTATCACGAAGTTGTGTCGTGCTAAAAATGCGAACTTCAAACTTGTATACTGCTTGCTTATTGTAGTTTTCTATAACAATCTCATTCGGTCACTACAAACGAACGAAAAACAGCAAGCGACATTGACAAGAAAGGAACGCAATATACCATATTGCAAAAACAACAACTATAGTATCTGTTCAGTAAATGCCGATGAAGACTGTTCGCTCGTTTATTATTTTCGTTGGCATTGTTAATCTTTTCGTTGGCATGTACTATACATAGTTGTACGTGTATAATATGCAAGTGTGTATGCGTGTAATAGTTCTATTAATTGAGAGCGAAACGATAGAGAGAATAAATTTATGAATTAAGTCAGTGCGAGACAGATAATTTTTGTTACATATTGCCATTATTAAATGGTACATTAAATTCTTTGTTAGCTTTTATAATTTTAATTTAATCAGTTTATAAAGCATGTTTTTTGTGAATTAGGTTGCTGCGACTGCATCTTAAAATTTATTTTGTATTTCTTTTAGTGTTTTATTCGCAGTATTGTAGTAAAAGACCAAACCTGTTTTTAGCTAATTTTTGTTCTCTTAAATTGTTGCAGCGAAATGAAATTCAAGAGTATTGTATATATTTTGCGGCTAAAGTATCGTTTTCTCGCATTAAAAACTTGTTAAAAATAAACCGTAAGAACGTCAGAAGAAATAATTACTTGTCAAGCGCACTCGGTACGACAGCATTTTCTTTATTTATTTGCTTATGTATATTGGAGTTTCTTTTAATTTATCTATTTTTGTTTGTTCTTCGTTAAAACGTTTAAAATGGCTTAACTACATAATTCTGTTCAAACTTGGGGAAATTTGCAAAGCTTCTTATATAAATGTGGAACCGCCTTCATATATTGGGACTAAATTTCGTACAAAGATGTTGCTAATATGCTTCCCACATAATTGACGAAATTGTTAGGGCGTATTTTATTAAAAAAAAAACTTGTTAATAAGGTCGCTGAAGGCAAAATTAAATAATATATAACTTTTTACTCAATGTAATTAATATTGTACTACTAAGATATTTAAATTTCAAGATTTGATATAATTTGTATGCAATGCAATTATTCTTTTGTTTATATTTCTGGAATTATTCAATTCTTATGAAATTTTGTGCGAGATTAATATTCATACAACTCGTAAACGCTGCAATTACATAAAGAAGCGAAAAATGTTACCTATATAGTATACATCATGCTTATAATCGTAAGTTCGATTTTTAAGACGTCACTGAATAGTTTCAGTTGCTAGAGACTACAAAGACCGCCTGGCTTTATCGATACCTTTCGACTTTTTATTAGTATTCGATACTTTTCGACCACACTTTTTGTTTTTTTCGTTTGAAATTGTTAAATCGAATTAAAAACTAAAGCAGCAAAGATATTGAGCATACAATATTGAAAACCATTCCTTTTTTTTAGTGAGCTTATTAGTTTTCCTTACGATAAATTGAAGAACAATTATTTTACATATATATTTTTAAACCAATACTCCTTGCCTAATTTTTAATTATGTTGTATTTAGCTCTCACAATTTCAAGAAAACTTAAAGAATATACCAAATTTTCCAAAATATTTCGTTAATCCGGTAACTTTTGCCACGCTCCAAGAAAAGATTGAAAAGAAAGCATTTCGTTGTGCTGAGGAATTTGTCAATGAAACTAAGTGGCTACATCATAATGCTTTATTGGCAGCAGCTGGCAGTAAGTAGTTGTAATTGCAGTAAAATATAACGCAAAACTTAAAACATTTTCATACTTTTAAAACAGCAAACAGCAAAGACAGCTCAACAGCAAAAGCTATATTAAAAATCTGTCGTCAAGAAGCGATTGAAATTGATACTTGCGCCGAATGTTATCTAAATGCAAATACGCGGAGTGATTGGTTTGTCGACGTTTGTTCACAACCACACCTACTACTATGGGCCAAACTCAAAGGATTTCCGTATTGGCCAGCAAAAGCAATGGGCTTTGGACAAGGTGCACATGTAAATGTTCGCTTTTTTGGTGAGCATGATCGTGCTTTTGTGCCCAGTAAAGATTGCTATTTATATTCAGAACATGTGCCAAATGCACCATCAAAAAAATCATCTCGTGCAGGATTCGCTGAATGTTTAAACGAGGTGAAATTGCACATTGAAAAAATAAAGCAAAAAATTGGAGGCTTTAATTATGCGCCATATAAGACTCTATATGAACCAGCAATGGAACTTCAACAGCTAGAGGCAATGATGCCAGGTGTACAAGATTATATTAAGAAACAGCAATTGGTTACGTCGCCAAAACCGCCATTACAATATAAAATTGTTAAAAGTGCGGATAATCATTTGTCAATAATAAAGAAGACAAATGCCACAGATTCTGGCACAGAATCTGACCATTCCTTGGGCGTGGCCGTTGCAGTTGCTGCAACAACAAAAGAAACAGCTACAGGCGGTACAATGATCAGTGGAGGTGTTAGCACTCCTGGCAAAAAGAAACTAGCTGAAAACCCTGAATCAGCAACAGTTGTATTGTCTACAGACCACAACAAAAATAAAAATGTGGCAACTTCAAATTATGAAGTTATAACTAAAATTACAAACGATAATAGCAAAAATCCTAAAGTAAGCACTGTTATATTGAAACGTAAGTCAGATCAGATAAGTGACAGTAAAAATAAAAGTGATGATATATCAGAAATGCAATTGCCAAAAATGACTAAAATAGAAGAAGACCATATGGTAACGGTAGCACAGCCAGCTGGCGTAATTGACAATACTAAGTTAGTTGCTGAGAAAACAGCACAAGAACAACAAAATCACAAAGTTAAACATCATCATTCTAAGCCTGATCCTAAAGTACCAATTTTGACAATAAAAACAAATACCAACCCTACGACAAATTCAAATACCAACAAAACTGTTGAAGCAAAAGAAGTAAGTGGCAATAAAGAGATTAAAACAGTTCCCGATGCTCAAAATACTGTTGAAAATTTGGTTAAATTCAAACAAGGTGTGACTATAAAAAAAATAAACAAAGAGGATGTCAAGAAGAAACCATCGCAGACCATGCTACATGAGAAAACTAAAGAAACTCACAATTCAGATAGTGCGAACTTAAATAATGCTGCAGAAAAACCCAAAACCCAAACGCACGATGAAAAGTCGCAAAAAAATGCGTTGAACAAAAGCAAACAAACACATATTCAGAATCAAAATAAAAAAACTGATATACCTAACAGCAGCAATAGTACACCGACGGAACAGACGCCACAACAATTGCAATTGCAGAAGGAAAAACTGATTTTAAAGGACTTGGTGCCATTTGTAGAAATTAAAAAAGAGGTCACGTCAGATGATGAAGAGAATTATAAGGATTTCAACAATGTAGTTGCAGCTACTACGGCTGATGAAAGTCAATCAAATCAAACAATACCGCCAAACCCTGTGCCACCGCCGCCAATTGTAACACCAGTCGACATTGTTGCCGCAACACAGTCCCAGCCAGTGCAGGAAACAGCGCAATCAACTAATGTTTTGCTGACTGCTGTAAAACAAGAAGTTATGTCCGATAATGAAGATGATACACCAAACATTGCTCAGCAAGTAGCTGAAAAATCGCCTGCTGCTGTTGCAGAAAAATCAAATCCGCCTACCGTTGGAGACTCTGTGCGTGTTGTGGGCGATACGACCATACAACGCATTTCGTCTAAAATAATAACAGCTACCATATCAGTTGGTAACAATACTAACTCAACGGTACAAGCTAATTCGCAGGCTCCACAACAGGCTCAAAATTCACAAGTTGCTACGCCACTTACTGGTACTATATTTACCAATTTACCGCATGCATCATCGCATACAACAAATCCTTTAAAACGGAGCACAGTACGTGGTATACCTTATGGACCTTTGCCTGCTTGTGCAACACCTGCTGCTACAAAATTGCCCTTAAAAAATTTAGAACAAAACGCTAACCCAAATGTTAATCTTTCAAAAGCAGTTGAGAAACAATTGTTGCAACAACAATTGCAGCAACAATTGTGTCAGAATCAACGTGCACGAAAATCTTTTCCAAATCGCTCACCTCCTGAAGTTAGTCCTGTGCGTTGCATTGCTACACCACTTTTGCAAATCTCACCTATAGCATCACCAGCAATTGGCACAGTGGTAGCGGCACCTGCTGGGGTAGTTAATATTGTTGATCCTAAGCGCACTTTGACAAAAACAAGCATGGTGTCAATACCCGTTGATGTAGCAACAAATCGTGGTAACAGCGCCATTCCAGTGCCACCACTAACGGCCGTTACTAAAATTATACCAGCATCAACTGCAGCAAATGCAATAGTAGTCTCATCTCTTCCTGCTTCAACTACTACCATTGCCTCTAGTACATTTGTAAATTGTAATGGTGCAACTACAATTGGTTGTACTGTAACGACTTCACAACAGACTATAGGTGTTAGTTCAGGCATGACTATGTCTGTACCGCCACCTTTAGCTGGACTCTCGTATAACACGTTTACTGCTGCATCTTCTTTAGCTTCAGTTACATCTACATCAACAGCAACATCGACGAGCTTCACATCACCTTTATCCAGCAGCAGCGCTCAAATAATCGCTAATGGTCAAACACTGTCATCAGATGTAGCAATGCTTAATAACAGTACAGCAGCAGCCGTAATAGCAACTGGAACGAGTTCAGCAGATACACATCTTTTAGGTGACTTTGTAACACCATCGCTGGCATCAGCTATAACGGAAGTTATTTGTCGTGGACCACCACGTCTGGCACCGCGCCCTAGTGGCCCACTACAGTCAGATGGCAGCACAATGTTTCCCTCGCAGGCTGGTCCTGTGTGTCGAACTTTGGTCGAGAATGCCCACAAGGTAAATTAGTTTTATTAACTTTTACTAAAATGATTATTTAGTAAAAAGTTTTACATTACAAACCTATTGTAAATTATTAAGAATAAAGCAATAAATTTAGATATTTTCAAAAATATTATATTTTTTTCTTCTATCCCCAGCTGGCAGACTTTTTCATATCCGTAATGGAGGATACCATGTGTGAAATGTCCGTTGGTGATGATTCTGTGTTACAAGCTAAAATTACACTTCTTACAATGGAATTGGAGCGAACCAAACAAACATATGAACGTGAAATTGCTGAACTTAAACGCACCTCTGATCTGATGCTCTGTGAAATGCGTAAGAGTATGGATAATGAAAAAACGAGAATTGCGGCTGAGGTGCGAAAACAATGTGAATTGGAAAGATTACGCTCGGTAGAAGAGACAAAGAAAAAGCAATGGTGTGCCAATTGCGGTCGTGAGGCGCAATTTTATTGTTGTTGGAATACATCATATTGTGATTATCCCTGTCAGCAGTTGCATTGGGGTCGTCATGCTGCAAGTTGTGCACAAACACGTGCTAATGAGTCTCTATCAAGTGGCAGTGTTGGTTGCACCTCTAATGTGAATACAACAAATCAGATAGAAGTAAGTATACAAGTAAATTTAGTACTTTTCAGATACATATCGTACTTGGACAAAAAAAAAAAACAACCATTTTTAAATCTGCCAAAATGCAAGGTTTTAATATTAAAAAAAAAATGCCCTACTTGTCTCTTATTTTAAATCCACCAAGGTTTAAATCAATCGAGCTTAAAATACATATCAAATACCGAATTTTTTTTATTTAATTTAATAGAATTCTACCATGCATCATCGCCACCATGGTAATACTAAGTCCTCATCGACAAACCCAACAACACATTACAACACTAAAACTGTGATCGGCAATAAAAAAGACAAATCAATAGCAAAGAGTGGTAGCGTGGTGAACAATGCTATGACCTCCAGTGTACCATCGGCAGAAGTGCTTAAATTACCATCGAATACATACCTTCGTCCAGTAGCGGCCAATAGTACAAATGTCCGAGCAACATCATATCCATCACAGTTACCAGTGCAAAGGTTTAATATACCGGTAATGCAGTTCAATTTATAATATAAATATTTATTTTTAACATAAATTGAACATTCCTACAGCTACCAATCGCCGCTCCCGCAAATCCAGGTCTTCCTTACACGTTGGTGCAACGTGAAGGTAACTGGGAACTATTGAGCGCTGCGTCATCCACACAAACAACAACGTCTAATGCAACGATGCCAGCAACAAATGTAACAGCAACGCTTCATCAACAACCGCAGCATCAAATGCCAGCCCGTTTGTTATCTAGTACAGTAAAAACGAGCCCGCGATGTCGTATTGGTGGTAACAACACTTCAGTGACAATGCAATCACTGAGTTCAAATATGAATACACCTGCTACACTACAATGTAGCACAATGAGACCAACAACACATATGTGATATAATCGATCCTGTAAGTCTTCTTTTAGCGTAGCGACGCTAAAGGCAACTCTTGATGCGTCCACAGTTACAACTGCATCATCCCAAATTTCCAATATCCCTGTAGTAATAACTAAAAACACAAATGCTACACAAAAAAACACAACGAATACTGAAAGTAAACAGTTGCAGCACTAGGGAGCATTTTGAGTGCAATGCTGGACTTGTTTTGAAGTTTAAAAAACATCTCCAATGATGACTGTAAATAATTAAACTAATTGAGGAGCATTTTTTAAAACGGCACAACTCCACTTTTGTTCAGAAGTCAATTTCTTAATTCATTGAAGACGTTGAACTTTGTTTTTATTAGGAGTTTTAGTTGTTATAAATAATAACACTTATATTAACTAAAAGAGTGAAGTAAATGTCATCAGAGTAAATCAATAGTTCTAAAAATTAAATTTGCTATCAACAATATTCCATGATATTTTTTTAGATTTTTCCTTGAGTAATAACTGCCATTAATTCTGACGACTATTAACATTGTCCACATTGTGTGACTTCACTAAACAGAGTGTTAGTGATAGTTATATACTGAGCCACAAAAGTAAACTTTCGTTTTCTAAAAAATACAACAATTTGTGGTTTTAAAAAACACTCCTCAATTATAAATATAAGGTACACAAGTGTTAGAGCTGTCAAGTAATGAAAACTGAAATCCTATATTGCAATTCAAGTAGAAATGAAAAAGCGGTGATATCTCTCCAGAATTGGTTTGTAAAATTTGTTTTTCATGTATATATCAAAGAGATTAGAATGAAAAATAACTTAAATTATTTTCTTTATTGAACGATATCATTTCTTTTGGGGATTGCAAATTTTCAAACCCCTTGTGTTATAAAAATTACATCAAAATTCATTATAAGTAATACAGTTAAACTGGGAATCGTGTATTTACTTGAATTTATAGTTTAACTTAAACATGTATTGTTCGAGTTGCCGTGAATGTAAATTTGTGAAATTTCAATTACATATAAATATTTTGGTAATGCATTATTTTTTAACATTACAATTATCGTTAGTTCTTAAATTAAATAAGTGTTTTCATTTTTACAAACTTGAATACAATAATAATAATGTATCAAAAAAATAAAATTATTTCCTATAATTAATTAAAACACATATGTAAGTTATAATTATAAATCTCGTTTATTTGAATTATAATTTGCTTTTAATTTAATCTTTTTTCGCTGATACTTTATGAAACAAAATATTTATGAAACAAATGTAAACTAATTTGCTAAAGTATGAATATAAAACAAAGTTGAAAATTTTAAATATAAAAAAACCTATTAAGCTATTTATTGTCATTTTTGAACAACGAAAACATACATTCATCTGCCACCTTTTTATATAACGAATAAAAGAAAATTTTACATTAATTCACCCTCAACGATTTAATCAATATCTAATTTTTTAAAATTTCCCTCAATTCCAAATAAATCTGTTGCATTTTTTGGTTTACCAGGTCGTAACTTTTCATTGACTTGATGACGTTTTTCGAACTCAAGCATCTCTTCACGGTTATCACGTAATTTTTTGTGGAAAATTTCTAAATAAATATATGGGTTAATCTCTTATTTCATTTCAAGTAAAGCTTTATTTGCTACCATACCATACCTTTCAGCTCTTTACATTCTGCTGCTGAACCACCATAATCCTTTGGTAGCATTTCACGTGGCACAAATGTATAAAAGTCATTTATTGTATTATGCAAATATAGAATACTAGTTAATTCCTTTTTCATAAAAGGATTCATTAATGCCAAAACTTTGTCCATAAATGGTACAATATTGATAAAATGAAAACCTATTAGACGTATAGCAGCAGCTTCCTGCAAATTATTTCGAATTAGAAATTTTCAACTCGTAAATTTCAATTACCTTACTTGTAAGTAATATAGGAATTTCTTTATCTGCAAAATACCGATTCGAGCTATATGGCCTAATGTACAGCCTTTCATATCCATAACGATTACATGTCCTGGTTGTATACCATCTTCATACATCCAAAGGTCAAAAATCATACAATATCTGTTGAGGAAATAATAGCCACAAACCTTTGATCAAATTAAACAAAATCTTCGTGTTGAAATTAATGTAATACGTGGTGAAAAGGCGGACATTTATCTGATATTGAATTCCATACAATATTGCCATCATTAATTAAACCATTTATCAACCTGATCTAACCTCTCTTGCATTTAACCAAAACTTACTATACGCTGCATTTTTATTTGAATTCATGAAAAATACTTTTTATTTTTGAGTTAAGAAATGCTTTTAAGGAAACATGGGTTAAAAATGTAAAATCAGTGCCATTTCATATATTTGTATGCAGTTTTGAATGGCTTTTTTGTTTGGGAGATGCCACTTCCTATTGTCGATATTTATCCATTTTTTTCCAAAGCTTATCCGAACCATTCCTAGTCATAGTGTAGAATTTGGTTGCACTACCCTTAATAACTCCATCGGTATAACTTTTTAAGATTTTTACTTTAAGGAAGATGCTACACCTATTCAAAACGTGTTCACTTTTTTAGTGTTAAGCCAAAGCGTTTCTAGTATTTGTGTGAAATTTGGTTTCATTACCTTAAATAATTCTCTCAGTACAGCGTTTTAAAGTTGTTGTTTCTTTGGGGGATGTCACGCCCACTTGCATAAATTCAGACCTTTTTTTGATTGTTTGTGTGAAATATGGTTTCATTACCTTAAATATTTTTCTCAGTATGGTGTTTTGAAATTTTTGCTTGTTTGGGAGCTGCCACGACCGTTTTGCGGAACTATACAACTTTTTATCCGGCGCTATTCTAAATTGTTCCTAGTAATTGTGAGAAGTTTGGTTACACTGCATCAAATAACTCTCTCAACATAGAGTTTTAAATGATTTATTTGTGTGGGTGGTAGGCGTGTCCGTGAATCGCTTTCGCCTATTTCTAATCTCAAGAATCTTGTTTGAAGGTCTAGCTTGTGCATCGATTGGTTTTCTCGTAATCGTGATTTTCAGACATACAGATAGATTAATCACGTAAAGTGTGTTTTGAAAATTCGGACCCCCTCCCCTTGGTGAGATTTGGTGAGTTCTGACGGAACCCTTCCGTGAACTTGCCTTATAATTTTTAAACGTAATCTGCTATAATAATGTATAGTCTCTGCATTAAAAAGTTGACGTGAGATTTTTGTTGACCCATTCTCTCGCTTGGTGAGATTTTTCCGGACTCCCTCCCCCCTTTTTTTTACTCACGTAATTTATGTACGTTTCCTAACATTAAAAGTGCTTTAACATTCTGCGCAAAGCATTTTTCAACTTTTAAGAAACAAATAAGATACACTGCAAAAAGTCCTTGCATCATTTTGTTATAAAAAGATCTCAAAGTATTTTTTCCGAAAGTACAAGTTTTCGAGTGATAAAAATAAATTTAAAAAAACTAAGTGCACGATGACAGCTATACTATGTATACCGGGCTAAAAAAAATGTCTGTGAAAGCTTAGAAAGAAATCTGGGAAATATCGGCTTTACGTAAAAAACCAATTTGATATTTTTAAAGTTTTTTTTCAAAATAAAGACAATCTTCCAACAGGAAGCAAACTTTTTAGAAGAAACAAATTTTCGTGAGTTAAGACTTTCAATGAATTTTTTACCGTACATTATTTCGGCGAGGACACTTTGCTCATTAATTATTATTATATTCCCAAGATATGAAAAAAATTAAGCTGGTTAGGATTTATCCCGCATAAGATGTTGGTTGTTGCTTCCATTTTTAAACGTTACTTAAGTAATAATAATTAAATTGTATTTATACTGTTGTTAATATTAACATTGATCCATTGATGAACTTTGTCCAAACAATTAGTTGAGCAAGTGATTCGTTACAACACGCAATAAAATAGAGCGTGGCATAGCGAATATGACAAAATAAATGTATTATGAAGAGATAAATGAGCAAGCGTTACCTTGTATTCGTTTTGACGTATACTTTATGCGAAACTTACAATTTCATAATGTCAGCATAATTAAAATTTGAAGTATTCGTATCATCTAGTTTGCCAATAATGACGCGATATCCTTCAGGAGTTGATCCTTGCAAAGGTATAATTGAACTAAAAGTAAAGATGTAAGTAACTTATAGAATAAGTGTAAAAAAGGAGAATATTGAAAAATATTGACCAAGTCGAAATATGTAAAAAAAAAACTTAAAAACATTGGTGAATTCGAAAAACGTTGTAAAAATCGAAACATGTTGAAAAGTTCAAAAATGTTTATGAGGTTGAAAAATGTCGAACAATTTTGAAAAAATTAAATAATATTGAAAAACTCGATATACTAAATATGTTGAAAAAAAAATTATTGACTATATTCACTTGATCATTTGTCAAAAATTTTTTAATCATCAATATTTTGAAAAGTTTTCGAGATAGAACATTATTTTCCTCAATTATGTGTTTTTTTTTTGTTGTAAAATTTTTAATTTAGGACTTGCTCCCACTTTCATGCTTAAACTTAATTTAAAAATAAGTTTTGATTCAGGCTTACACTTTCAATATATGGGCAGACGAAAAACAGTTACTACTTATAGTCTAGCATAATGCGGGGGTAAAACTAAAACTAAAAAAAAAAAAATATTTTTGTGTATTTTGACACTAAATTTCGGGATGTTCCACACTTTTTTAGGAGTAAGAAATTATCGAATCTTAGTCTATGCATCACTAACTAACCCCCGTATTATGTGTGCCGAAACAAGTGAGTGACCGATTTTTGTTTGCCTATATTTTTAAAGTGTAAGCCTGAATTAAAACATTTATTTTTTATCAAATTATGTTATTACAGTTCAAATAAACACAAAAGTCGGAGCATTACCTTAATTTAACGTTTCGAACAGCTGTTATGAATGCGTCATTATCAGTCACTCACTTGTTTCAAAGGTACATAATAAGGGGCTAAGACTAAGCATGAAGCATGTTTTAACAAAACTTGGGTGTAACAATTTAAAATTAGTGAACTCTGAAGTAAACGCTGCAGTAAATGGGTTGAGCTAAAAAACATTTCAATAAAGAAAACTCTCCTACACTGTATTCATGGCGCGTTTCAGCTCTGCCCTCTCACAATCCAAATTACTAAAGAACTCGCCGCAATGAGTGCGCACTGTCAGATTTGTGTCCAACACCTGTTTCGCCAATTCCATGCTATATTTGCAGGCATAGAAGAAATGTAACGCTTCCTCTTCCGCAAGATTTTGCAAATGCGGTTGCGAGCGTATCCAATCCACGAGTTTCTGTACTTCAGCGCGTTTGATTTCCGGAAATCTAGCGTACTGCTTGTCCAGATCGGCGGCTTTCATAATGAATCTGTTGTATTTTTTTTATTGTTTTTAGAACTCAGTAACAATATGAGTTGAAAAAAATTGCTCCCAACTTCGATCAAAACTTAAAAAGTTTTTCACTTTGAAAACGTAACTAATACTTGTTACACTCGATTTGCAAATGAAAATGAAAATGAAATTAAAATTGAAAATTACGACTGCGGCAAAGCGAAATTTATGTTTTAACTCTCGTACTGGTGGCGGGTAGCGTTGTAGCCATTCAATGATGAAAATGTATTGTTGGCGATGGCGATGGCGATTGTGAAAAGTGCTTTCGTGTTCAGTTGTTGCGCTATCTGTCGGAGCAGCGGATAACGTCGATGCCACCACGTATCCATAGAGTTAATTTGTTCACAATAAATGTAGTAAAAAAAAAACGAACGTATATTAGCCAAACACACAATATTTTTGCTATAGTGCATTTATGACTATGGCTATTAAGAAAAAAATAATAGTCATGTCGAATTTTTACATAATTAAAATTATTACTTACAATTCCGTTTATTTCATTTTGAAAACTTACACAAAGTGCTTATGAATCGTACATTTCAGAAACCGCATAAGTTCAGACTTTTGTTGTTTGAAAAAAGAGTTTGAAATTTGAATAGTTGGGTATTCTTTCTCTATATCAATACATTTCTTTTTGGCGCAAATTTAAAGGTGCAACGTGTCCTTAAATGAGGGAAAAATTATAATGAACAGACAAATTCTTTAATCTAGCAAAATAAACTAAATCGTGTACTAAATGGGCTAAGAATGAAACTGTTTGGTTGGTGGCATGAAGTTCGCAAAATCAATTATTCTTTTTTTTTTTCAGAAAGTCCTTGACAATATTCAAGTTTTTTTAATATTTTTTCGACCTTTTCAACATTTTTGGATTTTTCGATATTTTTGGAAATTTTTTAGCATTTTTTAAGCTTTTCAACATTTTACGAATTTTTAAAAAGTTTTTCGATTATTCAATTACTCTCGAGTTTTTCAACATTCTTAACTTATTGAATATTTTTGCGATCTTTTCAACATTTTTCGATATTTTGCAATTTTTTTTTAAACTTTTCAACATTTTTCGGATTTTTAAAAAGTTTTTCGATTTTTTCTACATCAACGTTCAACTTCAACGTTTTTCGACTCTGCAATATTATTTGACTTATACAAAAATTTTCTATATTTTAAATATTTTACGACCTTTTTCAAAATCGGTTCCTTTAATATTTTTGATCTGTTCGACATTTTCGACTTTTTCAATTTTATTCGGGTTTTCAATCTCTCGAGTTTTAACATTTTCAATATATTTGTTTTTTTTTTTTTAAATATTTTTCGACTTTTTCTATGTTACTCAAATTTTCTATATTTTTCGACCGACTTATTTTAAATTTTCAATATTTTGAATATTTTTGGCTCTTTTCAACTTTTTTCAACTGCATTAAAATCATTTGCATTTTATGCAATTTTAATTGATTTCTATTAAATTTCAGATATGTGACTTATGTTATTTTTGAAATGAACGATTCATATATAATAATTACCTGCACAAAAATAAAAAAAAAATAAGCTTAAAAGACAAAATCTTAAACACGCTTACACTAGACAACACACGATCACTGGGAGACCATTTTGTTTCAGTGATTTTTCTGATCATTGTTTCTGGGTGAAAAATACTCCAATTGCAATTGTAAAATTACATGAGGTTTAAAATGAGCCCTTAAGCACTCACGTTCCGGGCTTTTGCATTGCGCTTACAACCTTAAGGTTTTCCGTTCGATTTCCATTTCATTTTTGGTCATACACTTCCCATATTTTATAGCTTTCTATTCTTCCTAATTGTTTACTTCTCTTGATTTCGTAGACTTTTTTTTTCAAACTAACAATAAGTATAACCAAATTAGCGCCGAAGGTGACATGAAAGTACGCTTTTTGGGCAAAACTTGAAGATAAATAAAATGAGCTAAAAAACGAATGATTTTGTCCCAATGAATCTGTAAATGAACGCTTATTAACTCAATCAGATATACTTTTGAGTCATTTAGAAAAATTGGTTTTCAAAAAAGTGTAAAGCCTTAAAAACCCGAATTTTTTATTCACCGTACAGATTTTTTTCACATAATTTTTATGGATGCCAAAGCGAAATGAAAAATTTGACAAACCCACAAAAGAAGCATATCTTAGGAGAAAAAAAATAGTTAAACTGATCCGAAAGCTTTCCTTCTGAAATGTCGGACCAAAGTATATAATTAAGTATGTGGTTTTCCATTATTTTGAATTCCATTAAAATGATTATAAAAAAAATATTTACTACGGAAATGAAAAAAAAAATCGGATATTTTTAATCTATGCATGTTTGTGAACGCCGTTTGTTTTTAAATATTTCAAAAACTAGACTTGATTGATTATTTCCGAGTCCAAAAATATACAAGAAAGTGCACTTAGAACTCTGCAACTTTTTTATGTAAAGTAGTGTAATTGATGTGCATGATACCACAAAAAAACACTTGCATGTGCAAAATATCATTCCATAGTTCGAACTTATTCTCACTCTTCTGCATCCCCTTGCGAATCAAGGGTCACTTTCTGAATTGACAGCGTTTTATAAATAAAATAACAAAGTTTATTCGACTCCATTGCGTCAAAGTATGTAACTCACAGTGATGGAAAAAGGTAACCCAATACGGGTGGACCGTATTCGAAAATTGGATTACCTACTTCATTTTGAGGAAAAAGTTGTATGGGAGGGAGGGAGGGTTTATCTTGTGTTACAGGGTGTTGAACATAGTCTCTTTAGAGTAGTACTAACAAAATAACTACATATTTTAATATTTGCAAAAAAAGGTCCTGAACTTTTCTCAAAAAAAATGTTACTTTGTACCATTTCAAGTAAAAATTATTTTACTGTGGGAAGGCCGGGAATTCCTTCTTTTCAAATTGGTAGTGCGTATCGGAAAATTCGATTAACTATTTCATTGTGAGTAAGAAATTGTATGCGAGGAAGAGAGATATTTTCTCGAGCACTCTATGAACTACAGGGTCTTTAACAAAGTCTCTGTAGAGTAGTACTAGCAAACAAAGTTTGTCTTAAAACTATTTTAATTGGCAAAAAAAAGTTCTTCCCAAAAATAATTTTAAGGTCATTTGAAAAATGTGAATTTTAAAAGTTGTCGGGTTCGAAAAAGTGGGCGTAACAGATATATATAAAAACTTATAGCTTAAATAAAGGAAGTTCTCCAAGGGAATATACATATGTACTAAAATACAACGACATAAGCAAAGCTCGGACGAAATGATATTGTGTTCGTATAAAGAGGCGTTGCACCTCCCATTTAAGCATAAAACTTCAAATGTGTACAAGGACGGCACAAAAAAGGGAAGAAGAAGAGAAAATTAATGATAGAGTCATGAAATGGAATAAACATAGAAAGGAGTTTAATTCTCTCTCCAGCCAAAATCTTTTATGGGTCGATAAAAAACGTAAGGGCGTAGAGAATCTTTAACGTTTTTTTTATAATTGAACATTTTTTTTATTAAACAGTGAACATTCTTTGACAGTTCTTATGCAAGCGTTTTGACTTTTAAAAAATTAAGTCACTAGCTTGTTGCCCAAAAGAAAACGTTGCAACAAGGTGTTCTACGCAATTGCATGCTACAAGGTAAACATCCACACAAATAAATACAACTGAATTCCGTTTTCAAAGCGCCTTTGACATTTAAGACCTTTTCTAGTTTTTTTTTTTCAAAGATTTTGCTATTAGAAACTTGAAAAAAAAAAATCGCAAGAAAATTGCAAAATCCAATACAGTTGATAGAAACTGGTTTCTTTGAACTGCAGTTGCTGCACATGCGCAATTGCAGTGAGTAAATCTGTGTAAGCGATTGCGCTCCAAGGAATCAAAGTTCCTTTGCGTTACGCATCATTGTGTGAGTATTTTTTTAAAAAAAAGTTTTAAAAATTTAATTTTATTACTGTTACAGCCAGCGTCCGCTAAGTCGTTCAGTTAAAACTGGAAGAAAAACTTTTCACAGAAAGCCGTTGTCGTCATCGTCGAAGTTGTCTTTTACATTTTGTATGCGAATTTCATATCACTTGACCTAAAAACTAAGAAGTGCGCATACATTTTTACTTCAAAAAGATAGCTTGTATCCCTGTCACGCACCATTCGCAAACACAAGAGTCCTCCTCGTTTGGTTTGTTATATCTTTAACTTAAGGTCGTGGCCAGAGTGAATGCAAGATCAGACAGTTGTAAGCTTCTTACTAAATTTTTCTGAATTAAATATATGCTAAAAGGATTTATATAGTTTTTCCAATACCACAATTCTCAAACAGACTCTTTGACCTATCACTTTAAAGTATTTGCTTGAATGACATTCCCAGTTACTAAGACCTGCCCACTTTTTCTTTGAGATTTATTTGTGTCATAAGTTTTCAAGTACAATCATAGTATCGATATATTCCCTTGTATTGCTATATATTTCGACTTTTTCAAGTTCACACATTTGTCATTGGGATGTCAATAAAAGTCAATGTACCAACTTTTGTTTATCTTCTATACAAAGTTCCTTAGTAAGAACACCTTTTTTACCCAACTTTTTTCTGGATGATACCTAGTGCCTTAACACAAAAATGTAAAGTTTCCTAGTAGTGCTTCCTTGGCATTATAGCTTTAAGTTCTTGTACATATGTGAAATGTTACACCGACTTGTCGAAATCGGAATTAGTAAATTTCAGTGATTTTCTCAACATTTTATTCCCACAAGTTGAGGAAAGCCAGGGTCATTTTCATTCCAAAGATTTTAAGGCAAGAGTTACCTGTACTTCTTGACGTAATTCGTTCGATTAAGTAGTCTCCTAAACCTTGATAGTAGTCATGCTTAAAACTCGAATCGTTCAGGTAAACATTGTTGTAGTCAGGCTGTAAAATTAATATGTAGAGTAACATTTCAAGGCTGGTTGATTTCCCGTAGGGTAAACTTGACTGTAAAAAACACTGTCCTCAAACAGCTCAATAAAAGTAAGGTGAAAATAGTATTAGGCTCACTTCATGACGTCATGTAAATATCATGGAAACAACTCTGGTTACACTAAACTATTGGGCCTACGATCAGGAAGTCAACTCAGGAAAAATACAGATTTTCTGTTGTTCATCAAAAATATCGTATAATAATAACTTTGTCCAAAAATAAACTCTTTAGTATTGGAGGGAGGAAGTTGCCAGATTGTCTGATCCATTTTAGGCTACGTAGGGAGCGGGAGAGAAGGGGTTAACAAAAAGCATAGAGTTTGGCAGCTCAAAATTTATAAAGTTTAAATTTCTACAAGCACTCTGGCCATAGCTTTAAACTTTGATTTGCTTTGCGAATAAATCGCAATTGCGACGCATGCGCGTACGTTCTATTCGCAGCTACATACAAAGCCGTTAAACTACCAGCCATTGCCATCGCCATCGCCTCCTTCTTCGCTGCACTCACTAAAATTGCATTGGGAATAATAATGCAACGGTTTTACAACTTCCATTTCAATTTTAAGTTTGTTTTTTTTTTAATGTGTGTCTTACTTTGTTGCAGTTGTTGTTGTTATTGTCGATTTGTTTAACCTCAATTCGCATGCGTAGAACCGTTCAACAGCGTTGTTGACGGTCTCGTTGAAGTTATTTGTCGTTCAGTTCGCTTCAAGAAATTTGTATATCCACATTAGTTACCATAGTCGCATAAGCTGCATGCAGCATTGATTTAATCATTGGTGACACATGGTTCATTTTAACGGATCCTTTTAAGCACACACCCTTCTGAAAAACTTTAAAAAATACTTTATTTTTCTTTCATGGATTCACATAACTTCACATCGTTACACACTAACGCACAACTCCTTCTATAAGTATACCTTATACCATAGGTGAGCAAAATATAAATAATGAGCCAATTTTTACACTATTTTGTTCTTGTTTGATTAATGGAATTGGCTTTTGGTTTATTGCTGAATTTTTCTTTTGCTATCGAGATCCAATTTGCGATGGTGGTTTTTTTTTCTGTTGCTGTATTTAGCTCCTGCTTCCAAAATTTTGCCCACCTATGTACTACACCAAGCCAATACGCAAAAGTGATATTAACTTCAACTTGAAGTCTTTTTAATGCTTCAAAGGTGCCCAAGCTTTATTTGACTTTTTAAACATTTTCAATATTTTTCGACACTTTCAAAATTTTTCGCCTTATTCGACTTTTTAGAGATTTCAGATTTTTGTCTACATTTGACATTAACATTGAAACTCATGAAGGTTTACCCCTTCGATAAAAATTTCTTATTCTATTTTTTTTGTAGCAAATTTTCTCAGACGTTGTTCGCGAAACGTTTTTGGAAGGACAACCCAAAACTGAACCCCACAAACTTTTTAAGATATTTTCATTTATAATTGAAGTTGAAAAAAAAAAAAACTTACGACTTAATAAGAATTTATGTATTATATTACTGAAGTATTCGATTGGCGGGAAATATACAGCTCGATATTCTTGTCTGAAAAAAAAAATTTGAAGGATTTTCGTGAACTAAGAATAAGAAATTCCAGAAAAAAAATTTAAAATCGAAAGGTTTGAAAAACGTGTTTTTTTGAAGAAAAAAATGTAACTTCAACCCGCTATAAAACTCGTTTTAAAATACATTTTCACAATATTTTAAAACAATCTTTGAATGGAGTAAATAGTTCCTTTAGTTTTTTTTTTTGCAATCACGCCCACCAATTTAGTAAAGTGGTAGAAATTAAGACTAAAGAAAACCCACTTCAAAGTATTCAACAGGAAAACTTTTCAATACTAAGTAGAAGACATGTAGCTCGACACATGCTCGATTCCGGCTGAAATACTTTAATTTGATCTCTATAACTTTTTGTACATATTCTTCAAAGCCTTAGATATTGATATTATAAGCAAAACAAAAAAATCGATTTTTCTGACTCCATAATTCATTATCCCCCCTTAAGTAAAATATTGTTTTTTAAAGAAAGTTAACCATTTTCAATATATCTTTAAAATATAAAACGAAAATTAACTGAAATGCTGCCCATCTGAAAGTGATGCCGGGAAAAATAACCTCCTTTTCCACCACCCAGATCCGACCCTGGTTGCTGGATAACTAACTATCTATTTACTAATATATCTATACATTCTTAAGTATTTCGTTTAATATCGTACTTTTTCACTATACACAGATCAATTTTCATTCATATCAAGTTGAATTAAATTTTTTCCTGCTTAAAATAACATGATTATTGGCAATGTTTCTGCTCATGTTAACTGTTTCATGTTAACTTTGAGCAGTGCTTATGCGTCTCGCATAAATTTTAACGAAAATCGTGTTAAATCTTCTTGGTTTAAGTTTCTCTGAGTGCATATGATTTTAGGTCAGAACACGATTGTAGGTTGGTTTTAGTTTTGGTTTTCATTTAACGAGTTTTGTTTGTTTTAATAGATTCATGTTAACTTAATACTTAAGATAGCAGAAATCAAATCCAAAGCTCAAAATTAAGGCGTGTGAAATTAAACAAATTGAATGGATTAATTTCGAAATATCTGAAGTTCATAAAAGTATATATGTACATGGTAATTAGTTATTTGTATTTATTATTGTAAAGGGTGGGTCATTGCTTACATGCATGGTAATTAGTTTTCTGTATTTATTATGGTAAAGGGTGGGCCATTGGGTATTTAACTGTTAGATTGACAAATAAAATTTATATGCAAAAAAAAAGTGGTTTCATATTGCACGGTTAGAAATCTTGGAATAAATTTTAATACAAGCGAAGTATTACAAAGATTTTCAATGCAATTATGATTAAATTTAATACTTTTGAATATATTGCAAAATTTTGTAATACATTTTGTATTAAATTCTAATACAATTCAAACATTAAAACGATATTTTATAACATTTGATGCTATCGCAAGTATTACATTTAGCCAACGAAAATAAGATACTACGTTGGCTGATGTCGTTAAAATGTTCATGCAACCCTTGTATTGAAAAGGAACCTGGTTCGAATCCCAGTGGATACGACATATTTTTTTTTTAAGTTTTAATAAAAACGAGTATTCAATTTTAATACAAATTTGTATTAAAAATGAATTTTAATATCTAGACAGCATTGAATTTTAATACAATTCTGGTGTAGTCATATATGTAATCCCAAAAGTATTAAAACTTATTCCAAAATTTCTAACCGTGTGACATCTGCCATTTATAGTCATAACAAATTTATTCACGGGTAGATATTCGGTGGCACAGCGAATAAAACTTTCTCGTCCCCTTTTGGTGCATTTTATGAAATTTGTGATTAGCACTCGCCTACACAGTTCTATCACAATATCTTGCATGGCTTGTGAGATATGACGTGACAAAGTTTTAAATTTAAGGCGTTTCCACACACACATCTAAGAGTCGTAGTAAACTTGAAACCTAGTCCAAGCATTTTTTTTAGCAGATATTTAGGGAGTATTTGAGTTTCGTACCATTTATCAATGGCTACAGTTTATATTTATTTATATATTTACATACTATTTTAGCTGCTTGATCATGGGAAAATTTAAATTAAAGGACTTGCGCCCTAACCCTACATAAAAGTGGGACGGCAATTGTTTTCATAAAACGACTCTAATTAGAATTCCATGTGAAATTTATGAAACTACAGATTTTTATGAATTTTCTCACTAAAACATGAAGCAACAGGGTGTTGACGCCTGCACAATAATCATCAACCCTTGAATAATTGTCCCATTGTAAAAAGTTTTGTCTGATTTGGTCGTTATGCCCACATATGCATACATGTATGTATGTCGCTGTATGATTTCCCTTTAAAATAACTACATAGCAAATACTTTTCATTATGTGATTTTTCCTGCTCATTTTCATTGACTTTTATCTGGCGGAAAATATACAAATTTTCCCTAGCATACGCTTCGCTGAACTTGGTTGGCGCAAAAAAATATTTTCCCTGTTGCTTGCGCCGCGTTATCTGCAACCGAGCGTTGCATAGGGCATTGTTCGCCTTTTTCATGTACCTACTGTGGGTCACCAACATTCATTACGTTTTGTCATTACATCGAGGACTGCGTAACGCCTAAAGCCCCTTGACATGTTTCACTAGTATGTACATACTCTCTTTATGCCATTAGGCCAGTTTACATGATCTCACATGTGGACAAGATCAGTGTTTGGTCATGTGATCGCTGGAAATACCCGCTTGACCAACATCTATGAACTTCAAAACTTTTTGATTTTTCTGTTGACTCGTCCAACCGTAACAAACTCAAGCCGAGTGGAAATTTTTCATTTCAAATAAAATTTCATGCAGTAAGCTTATGTAGATACTTTTTTTGAATTACATTAAAGAATTTTTTTACAGAATTTTGGAAAATAAAATACGAAAAATTAAAAAAAAAAAACAAATGCAAAAAATTTTGCATATGGTGCACTTTTAGAAAATCAAACCAAATGCTACGGTAAATGTCCTTTATCTCAAGGAGCATAGAGTATCCACAAAATTCATCTAACGTGCACGATTTGTGGCGAGTGTCTACAATTCTTTCCGACACTTCCTCGATTCATGTATTTCCTGTTCTAGTGATCGTTTCCACGATGATTTATGACGATCCCGTTTTCTATTACCCTGAGGATTCCATTACAATACTTGCCAAAAGATTTTAAATAGTGATTTCCACAGCGTGTGTCCAATCCATTTCCATTTTCGCCATTTGATTTGAGTGGAAATCTGATCTTGATGGCTGATGGTGAGCAATTCGACTTTAAAAATGGTCATAGGCTCAAAATTTAGATTCGGATGGGTATAGCAGAGAGCTGTTGGTAAGCCAAGTTCCACAGCAGTATAGATGGACTGGCTTTGCTGTTGACTCAAAGATTTTGAGCTTCGTTGTCGTTGACAGCAATGAAAATTCCCATATACTACAAAGGTACCTTCGCTTTGTTTATTCTAGTATGGATGCTCTATTTCCCTATCGTAGTGAACTTAATAAAATTTGATTAAGTGAACACTTCAAAATTTTTCTGCGAATATTGTTTGACAACATGATGTATAATGTGATTGGAAAACGTTATTTAAAGTTATACCTGTTGTCAAGTCAAGCTCTCCAACATGTTGTATCATGTGAACTGGCCCGTTGACTATCGCATACCGGCATGAGTATTGCATGTAAAAAGCTTTTTGTGTGGGTTGTAATTTTTCTTTTCACCGCTGTTATTATGAGTTGTGGTGACAAAGTTGACGTCAGAGAAAATAGTCAACGTACAGTGGGGCGATGTTCTATAGAGCATCATAGTTTTTATCGACTAAACTGAGATTGGAGCGAGTTTTGCAAAATCAGTTTAGTTCTTAATATTAAAAATAATAAATTTGGGTATATTTCGCCTTATTCTGCTCTGTTTAATGTAGTTGATATTATATGTGGAAATCTCTTTTCTATATTTTATACTCGCTGTTGCATCGATTCATTATTTCACGCTTACAATTTTAAAATACATTTCCGCTCTATGCCGCTTGTCTCAATTGTGCCCCCATTAAATATCATACATAGTACATACAATCATGCTATCATATATTTTATATACAACTCAAAACTGCCCAAGTGTCCGGAAATGAGATGCAAATTTTATGTGGGACTCATTCAAAATGTCCTTTTCAAAGTTACTCTATCGCAATTAAAATGTGCGCACCCAAATTAAAGGGATCGTAGCGTAACGTTATAGGTAGTGACCTTTCACATTGTTTGCCTCCCCTATCGAGCAAATAAGCGAGGAGCGAGTGATCGCTACATTTATTTCATAAATACCGTATGTATGCCGTATGTAGTTTGCTTCTAATCAGGGTGAGTCTTTTATTTCTTGCTATTTTGCCGTACAAGAAATTAAGTTATTCCTTTATTAAAAGTTTTTTGTGCTTATCTCTGCAAGAAATTGCCTGTGTTTGAGAAGGATCTGCACGTGCACATGTGGCAATAACATCGAAAGTTTGAATTCTTAAAATAATTAATATATAAAGTCATTTAATACTTCATTTTATTTACTAGCTCCTAAACATGGTCTTTTTATTCCAATTCCAATGTTGTAGTTTCCCTAAGAAGCTTTAGCTTTCGAGATATTCACCATTGAAAGTAATTTTATGTTCTCGAGACATCCGAGTTGAAAATTTCTCTCGAAATATCGAGGAAAATGTTGTACTGTCTGTTGTTGTGTCTGTCGAGGTTGCTTGAAATGGTCGGATCGAAGAGGAAAGAGTCGTAACTAAGTCACCTTATCGCTTTCTTCTAATAATCCATCCTGCCACCGAGGTAATTTTAATTGAGTTGAAATCGTCGACGAAGACTGATTATTTACCCTCCCAATAAATAACCAAAACGTTTGCTATCAGGTCAAAGATCTCGCTAAGGGTTAGAAATTTGCATAGAAATTACACAAAAATATTGCTAGTGAAGTCATAAGTGCTTTTCCGACTAAGGTAATTGTCCTAGATCTTAGTCAAAACAAGAGACTTTTTAATTCTTAAGTTATGGTTAGGAACCTATTCTTGCTATTCGGTTCGGAAAATCGGGTGCGATTCCAGTTGGATGTCTGAGCTATTTTTTGTTGAGAAACAAAGATCCTCACTCTTGCATTGCCAAAAACTGTGGCAAAAATAAAAATATCGAGTTACACGCCATGGTGGCCATTATTGTTTTTACTCCCCTCAATTAATAAAACCATAGCAAAACTAAATATTTCTCCATCATCCCTCCAGCTAAATTATTGATCTAGAGTCGAGACTATGGATATACTAAGCACTAAAATTATAGTGTCTAGAGATCCTGGAGCATCTGCATCTAATATATTACTCTGATAGTTCACACCAATTACAAGTGGTTAAAAAGCTTAAAATTCCTTACAATGATAGATAACAGTAGACCCAAAGATTTCAGTCATCTTCATCCATATACGATAGTTCCAAGGTAAGTCCAACAATGTGGACCCCAATGCTACAAAGGCAGATTCCTAGGAAAATGATGTATATGTGTGTGAAAAAATGTGTTTTTCAAATGTTGTACTATTTACGCTGCCTCCAACAGCAGTAACAACCAGCACAACTTATCCTCATTCGTAATTGTGACGCAACTGTTGCGATCCATGCATCCATGTGAATTTTTTCTTTCTTTCTTCAAGAATAGTTGTATGTATTAGTGTGGGCCTGGCACGTAATGCTACAGCAACTACAGCAGCAGCAATGGCAACAACATCAGCGCGTATCCAGGAAAATAATCTAACCCCTCAATTGGAACAACTACACAAACAACAACTCAGCAACAAATGGAAGAAAATCAACAACATTATCATCATGATGATGATGGCAATGATCATCAACCAAAAAGTTCAACGACCCACATCGAGATTGCGTCCACGCGCGTGATTTCTCTTTGCGCCACTACGATCTCATCCATTGGAATGGGGAAAAAGGAAAATAGTATAGTGGATGAAGTATCGCATGTTATGATAAAAACAAAACAAAAAGATCATCAGAGTGAACGAGAAAATGTACACAAGCGGTGTAGAGAGAAAGAGACTACGAGCAATAGATAAAAGCCTCGTTGGAAGCTAGAAAAATTGAAACAAAACTCCGATATTCAACCGCAATGGCAAAGGCATTCCAACGCCAGCTCGTTCGTTGCCTTTTTGCTCCCTCTTTACAGGGAAAACAATTTGACTTCTATGGATCCAACTGTTGTAGCGATCTTTCTTCGCTGCTCGTATGGCAATGATGAACAAAAGCAACGGAAAAGAGAAAAAACTAAACAAGAGAATCGACACAGTTGGCCGGCCACTGATAAGCTAAGTGTCCTCCTATCATACGTCGACGACGATGACTAAAAGGGGCGAATGTGCGCATCCATAGAAAGTTCTACGGACGATAAAAAAATGCAACTGCAACATATGACGAGGATCGCAAGGTAGCGTTTGCAAGCGAACCAAAAACACTAAGCAATTGCAATTTCAATTACATACTGACGTCTGTAGTCTCGCCCGCCCTGTTTGAGTGCTTTGCTTTCTCTTTTGATCCCATTTTGGTTTTCTTGCGCTGTTTTTCCCCCAACAACCCAACAGCGACAACTACAACGAAGACGACAACAAGATCGCCGCCTCAAGTCAACGTGATCAACTCGTAATGCCAGCGATTTTGATTTGGAACTGGAGTGTTCCTTTTTAAAAAATGCCACAAAGTGAAGTGGACTTTAGTAGCATGCTATGGCATGGTATTCCAACTGAAAGAGGATCTATGAGGAAAATATAAACGCACTTTGTTGTTGTTGTTGTTTCTGTTATTATTGTGTTTTTTGTAAATCATACAACAAGTTGTCATACGATCAATTGAACTTGAAAAGGAAAATAAATTGCATTACACAACTTGAGGCTGTTGCTTATGCCATTAAATGGTATAAGAAAGTTCACTTCTTCTTCATCATCCTGTTAAGAGGATATGCTACCTACGATGGGCACACCTCAGCTCAATTGACTCAACTAAGCTCTAAACAGCAAAGTTGTAAAAATTAACTGAAAGAAAACTCACACACGCATTTTCAACTGAATGCACTCCTCATTAAATTAAAGTATGAAGCTAAACGGGCTATTTATTATCAGTTTGTGTCACGAGGGGATAGGAAACAAAAATTGCAGACATAGTAGGAACTTGGAAAAGATGTCCAATGAAACTATAGCAACTGTGACAAAAATCAAATAATAAAAGGCAATTCGAGAACTTAGATGAAAGTAGCAGCCTAGGATAAATTTCCATAATGTGGTACACTGACGTCTCTCTTACCGATAAAGAAACAGACGCTCAAAGGTTAGAAGTCTCTACAAAATTACCTGATATCGAGCTTCGATAGTCTAAGACTACAACGGTTGCCTAAGTAATCTCCATCTTCCAACAGCAATTCTTATCTATCGACTTATCCCTAAATCCATAAGTGTTTTTACATTACCAGCAAACAAAGATTTTTTTCTGTCGAATATATAATTTGCATATTATTAACAAGTAGATATCTTTGGTTCCCGAGAGGGAGCGTGGATTCGTACCCTTCATTTAATGTTGTAAGAATAAAAGGATTTAGTTTATTTTTTTCTTCAGATCTTTTCTTTCTTGTTCAAGTGGTCATTTAAGAAGAAGTACTCAAACGAAGTGTGTCCCCTTTTAAGAAAAACTCAGAGCGTAGTCCAAGTTTTCGTAGGAGTCAGCTTTGAGTTAGAATTATAAAAGTAGTTTACAGAGTTGCCATATATAATACTTATAATCATTTACATGTTTACAATTTATTTCATGCAATATATGATTTGATATATCACATCAGATATGTAGTTGTTCGAATATATTATGCATTTACTAATATCAAATAAACCATTTGTTAACTATTACTATATCTTGACATACACAATAAAATCGTTTCCTATACACAACCCCTCACCGAAATGTCGAACTCTTCCCGTTTATTCAAACAAAATATTGATTTCATCTAACTTTGGATGAATCGGCGAAAATGATCGGGAAGCAAAGATGTTCCTGATATTTCAACTACTATGTCAGAAGTCCCATAGGACTGCAACTACCCCTAAATATTTGATGGCTTAAACGAAACTATTTACAAATAAAGCACAACAATAACAACAACACTTGATAACAACAAACATTACACGGTCATTGGCATCCTGTTTTATGGTAGACTAAGCAACAGGATGCATTATTTATGACGAAAGGAAATTAAAAACGGCAACAGCAACAGCAACAACAACGACTACAATAGTAAAATTGCTGCAACTTTGATTGCCAACCAACAACAGCAGTCTGACGACAACAAAAAAAAAAAGATAAAAACTGTCCGTTAACACAATAATTTAATAGCAAATCCGCCAAGTGTGACGTACTGATCGTGGCAGCCACAGATCGCAAAACCAGCAGTCACAACAACAAAAGGAGCCAATTTTCAATTTGATTATACTGGGTAGGCAATACTGTATGTAACCAACAATATAAAAGGAAATGAAACAACTTAAGGGGGGTAAGACAATTTTCTTCAGGAAAAAATTAACTTCCATTGTTCTTCATCTTTGGTTTACAACATTTGATCATAAAGTCACTCGATCATTGTGTTTCATCGTCGTGTGTTAACTCATGTTACATTAGGGGTTGCTTTTCAAATATAAGGAAAAAGGTGATATTTTCGTTTCGTAACAGTTGGAACTAAATCTAAACAAAATCCTTCAAGCTGTTGCTAAGGTTCCACCCGAAATGTGCAAAAATTCACTAAAAATTATCTCGAAGTGATCGACTACAGCAAATGTATAGAGTCTGTCACTTGATTACCATTGTCATTGATTGCAGAATAAAAATCTTTTGCTATGTCACGAAAATAACATACCCTACTTTATAGCAGCAGCGAGGACGATTCATGCACGTATCACTTGAACCATTTGGAAGATGACACGAGCAACGAACGTTTTACACAAAACGGTCGCGATGATCCGTGAGATATACGTTTTCAACGATCATGCAATGCACTAAAGGACAAATAAACAGAAATGAAAATAACAACAAAAAAAAAAAAAACCGAAAGAAATCCTTGATGTGCACCTGATGAATGCGCACCTGAAAAGAATAAAGTTATTCCCCCTTTTGTTACTGTTGACGATGCCATCGACGGAACAATGATGACACAGACAGGGCAGATAGGGGTTGAAAATACGTTACGTTAGCGGCTACAGGTAAAAAGTCAAAACTTACATTGCATAATGTGATACTAAATATGCAACAATTAAGGCGCATCCCATGAAACGGTGGTGTGTTTTCTTCGCTTGCATTAAACGCAGGGTAAAATCACTGTGTTCCCTGCTTTTAAGGACGCGCAGTTGAATTTTGATATTTGTGGCTGTTCTTCTTTTTAGGGTGGTAATATTGGCGGTTCATCTGTTACCGGTGACACAGTTGAGCGCAACAGGAAGTTGTTACCTGTTGTTACGCTGGCAAATATGTAAAAAATGGGAGTGCTGCGACTGCGCCCTGTCCTTTTGCTTTCGTTTGAAAAATATATGTAATTATGGAAATCATTGCACCCTAATAAAACAGAAAAAAAACATCAATTACTTTGCATTTGATGTTCTTTTAACGTATTTTTTTGAAGAAAAAAAAATTTGAGAGACTTAATCATTTTCACAAAAAAAAGATCAAAAAAAAAAGGAGATCGACAGGAAAATTTTTTCTTTATGTTAGCTATGTATATTTTAAAGTTACTAGGGAACACCCATGTTCTTTACTAAAAATTTTGAAACATAACAACTCAAAGCATATTCACCTCTTCTGAGGTAGGCGCGTATAACATTTTGGGATTGTGCTGGTGAGTTTTATGATCTTACCAATTATTAAAATTGATCGACATTAACTTTTGATTCGAGTGTTTTGTACCTTCATTTTCGATCCTTATTTTTTGCCGATCAAAAGTAATCAAAATTTTTGACATCCGATCTTTATCTACACCAACTGATGAGAAAATATTGAATATCAATTCAGACATCAACAGGTTCCAACTACGATTACTTTTCCGATATTTTTTTTCACCAATCAATGAAGAAAGGTCGAAAATTATTATTAAATACCACTAGGAGCATCTCCGAGCAAGATTCAAGCCCAATTGGGTAGTTTGGCGAAACCATTAGTATTTTTTAAAATCTATAGATATCAAGTTACCATTCTATTGTGAAAGATCAAATAGAATTTTTGACAACTGGAAAAGCGTTTCTGCATCAATGCATAAAGAAAGGTTTAAATTTAATTTTAAACATCACGAAGGGCTGCCCGAATACCGCTAGGGACTGTCTTGGCTCCATTTTCTGAGTTTATTTTTCTACATCACTCGATTGGAAAGGTCTAAAAGCTTATTTTTATTTTTGCTCAATAGTTTTAAACAAAAATATAAAGTCCATGATACAAAAACCATCCAATTTCCGACCTTTTCACAGAAATTTTTGAACTCCGACCAGGCTCCCGACTTTGACATGAAACTCCGCGCTTGGCCGTGTAAATTTCGGTCACTTGGTAACTCTGTCGCCATCGAATATAACAATTTATTTTACGAAAAAGGGCTCTTGAGTTCGTTTTATTAATTCCTTATTACAATTCCTTGGAACGTAGTTAAATATAAAGTAATTTCTTGAATCGATTCTAAATTCTAAACCCTTCGAATGGAAGATTTTTAGAAATTTAGTTAGGAATTGAGTTAGAAGGTTAACAGGATATAGAACTAATCCCTTTTTTTCTATGTATGTATGTACACACTTTTGTCTGGAACGACAAAACAGAATTGGGTGTATATTGTTTTTTTATCGAGTTTTTGATCATCATATTTTTTTTTTTTTTGCGATTGTTTTCAAACTTGTTCTACTAGCATACTCTTAATCAAATAATACTTAACTAATCAAATAATACTTATATCGAATTATATTCAAATTTTATTTTGGATTTTTTTATTTACTTTGTCTTATTGTTTTGACAGGTGTTTGATGCCTGTGGAATCCTTGACTCAAGCCTTTTTTGTGGAAAACAGACAGAATTTTGTAGAAATCGAGGTCTTAGGTGGTTATGAGGATTTTTAGCTCAAAAACGAGATAAATAAAAAACAACAATAAACTATTTTTTGAATAAGATTTTTAAAAAAGTGAAAATAATCGAATTTTATGAAATTAAATATTATTATTTTGATTTCTTTTTGTTTAAAAATATTTAAAATCAAATTAAGAATTTAGTAGCACGACTGAGAAGACCATAAAATTTCCTATAAAAATAAATTTCCTTTATACAGATATGTTTCTTAAGCCAAATTTTCAGAGATCTGTAAGCCAATTACTAGAATTTGCTGAAGAAAAAAGTATTAAGGTCTATCTAGTATAAGGACTATTTTGCCGCCCTCAAACCGTTGCGCCTGGGGTGGGCGCCAGCTAGATACGCCACTGCAGATTTGTAGTGATATATGTTTTCCAAATAGAAACGAATATGAAGAACTAAAACTTTTACGATAGAGCGCATCATTTGAAATGCCCCCATATATTAACAAAAAATTTGATAAATTTGTTTGACCTAACGTTGTACTTAATTGGAAAAAAGAAACAAATGTACCGTTCAACAAGCAGGTCAATGTATCGTATGTTGAATGTCTCAATCGAAAGAAACCCTTCTTTTTCACTTTTTTTTTTGTTTTCTGTTTTCAACATTTGACAAACAACAAACAACAAACAGTTAGGTGTCATAGCATACAAAATTAACTTTTTCTTCATAATCAAAGGTACTATATACGCGATATGCTTGCACGTCCAGCAACCTGTTGAAATCAGTTACTACCTTTAAGCCATGACACTCTTAGTCAAACGCGCGTTCGTCGTAAGCGGATTTCGTAAATGATGCTCATTTGTCTGCTGGTGTTTAGATGACCATAATCCGAAGTCAAAATAAATATTGGTTTCTTTTTTTTTTTTTTGAGCTCATTTTTTTCTATGATACTTTTTTTTTGGTATCTCTCTATATAACATAAATAGTTATACTAAAGAGATATTTTGGGGATATTAACTTACTTGTTTTATTGTTGTTGTTGGAAGTTTGTTAGCATCATCTTCATCACCGCCTCTTCGTAGGTATATTGATAGCCTTTCTAATTCTCATTTTGTATAGTGTCGTTCGTTTTTGTTTTGGTTGTTGTTGCGAGATTTATTTAAAAAATTAGTTCAACTGTATAGGAGGAATTCGATAAGATTTGTTTTTAAATTTTCTTTTTTTTTTTTATGTTTAGATCTTTCTTCTTGTATCTCCAAGTAGGCGCGCTTCGCCGTCATGGTAGGGTATTGCATTATTGGTTTTCTGTGTGTTTACTGTTATTTTGTTGATTTCCCTTAAATTAAAAATTAAATATCGGATATCTTTTTTTTTCTCATAAGTAATAACATGAGATTGCTTTGAGTAAAAGTTTCGGAGAGTTAAGTGCATCATTTTTATGGAAAGAATCTTATCTAAGCATTTTGCAGTCATCGTAAGTTATACTTTCATAGTAGCACATGATGAATCACCTTGATTGTACATTTTTACATACCATGCTGACACATTTAACGAGCTGAAAAAACTAACTGAAATCTAAGTCCGCTTTGAAGACAAGTTTCGATAAAACGATTCCATTAGTTTTAATATTGCGTCATCTGTTTTGGCAGCTATATACTTTGAACTTATCTCTTATCTTTCCTATACCGAAATAGAACTGCTTAAGGAAAAACTTCAAAATTAAAGTAAACAAATCTCATTACATATGCACTGAAGCCATGGCATCCTTAAAATAAGGATAGTTGATATCCGCAGTATAAGTACTTAAATGTTGTTCCTTTGAAAGAGAAAGTTTCGTCAACATTCCATTACAGTAAGAAAAAACATACTCTCCTAAAGAAATCATTTTCCACCACATTACGTGATGGCTGAATTGACTAAGTATTGAATTTGGCATTATTTACTTAAAAAGCTTATGCTTTGGGAGGGAGGTTCCATGGTCTCTTTTTGTCCGATGCTTGCCCGAAAAGTTTCTGGTATTTATGTGAAATTTGGCTTCATTACTTTAAATAATTCTTTCAGCATAGCGTTGTAAAGTTTTTTTTTGCTATGGTGGATGCCACTCCCGCTTGCATAAACTCTCCAAGCTCTTTTTCAGAGCTTTTCCGTGCCATTTTTAATATTTGTGTGAAGTTTGCTTTCATTACCTTAAAATAACTCTCTCAGCATAGCGGTATAAAGTTATACAAGCGTATGGGAGGTGCCACGCCCACTTGTTGAAATTCATTCAATTATCTCGCTCATTTTTCCCGCAAACGTGATTTTTGCAGACAAACGGCCAGAGGATCCGTCCCCTTTTAAGCGTTACAAACGGAATGTCAAAGCAAACATACTCTCAGTGTAGGGGTATAATAAACGAAGGAATATTTGCTAAGCCAACCCGTGCTTCTATGTACATATATAAAAGGTGATGATTCTTTTACAGTAATATAACTTTGGGTTGAAGTAAAATACACATAAATTAAGTTTGAGTTGAAGTATTTTTCTTTTATTTAAAAGAATATTTAACATCTATTGTTTAAAAATATGTAGTTTTCAGCATATGTCTACCATAAATAGTTGCAATAAATTGAATTATATAAATTAATTTTTGGACGCGATATTAATTTGTCAAAGCTTACTAAGCACAAATGTCAAAACAGTTTCCTATCACTCCAAAATAATCAGTCTTTAACAAGGAAAAATATATTAGTTGATACAGTCAAGGCGTCTTTTTACTACGGAAAATTTTATTTTGATGCTGTAATATTTTTCTTGATAATTTTATTTCTTTTAAAGAAATTAACAAGTTTTCATTGAACAAAATATATGCATATATATACTCCCAGTTTAAGGAAATGTTTACTTGAATCAAGGAAAGTTATTGTTAAAAAAATCTTTCAATGACAAATCGAAAAATTTTACTGAAGAGACCTTTAACTTGTTTTAATGTAACATGAAAAAGATTCCTTAGTATAAGGAAAACCTACTAATATTAAGGAAAATGTTTTTAATAAAAATATAGAAACTCAATTCCATGAAATAAGTTAGTTCTTTTTAGATTTCTTTCAGCGTAAAAGCGGGAAGATTTTCTAGCTCAGAAGGCTCGCTACTTTCAGTCAAGCGTTGCGAATTTTTGCGTCATAACTTGATAAAAGCAAATTGTGCTCATTCTTCTTTTTCTTCGTTATATAATCTGACCCAGTCTGAAACGTACAGCATTAGTTAATTAAATTAATTTAAGCTCGAGTGCCGCCACTTCTGTGCGGTGTGAGTCATATCATGATCACACAACAACGACAACGACAACTCAAAAAGCCAATGGAATCAACAGAAGTGACATCTGCATTAAACGTTAAAACACTTCACAATCACCGACGATGATGACGATGACGACGCTCTTCGAACCTATTTTTTTTCAGTAATTTATTTATTTTTATTTAATACAAACATCCAATGACTGCGTCTAAGAAGCAAAAAGCTTGGTAAACAGTTACATCCTCCACAGTAAAAAGCTTCTCATGGTCACAACTCCATTTATGGCGGTAAACGAAATAGAAATTCAACAAAATGTTGTTCGAGTACATATAGTATATCTATCTATCTACAAAATACAATAAAATTAATGAACAAACTACGACTGAGCCGACACATTTGAAATGAACGCAGGCGGTTGGGATGGATGCGCACCTAAATGCGCAACAGACAAGTGGACCAAGCCCGCATATGTAAGTTACACAGGTACATAAATACAAATGTACATACATATGTGTAGTAAGTATACATAGGCGTAAAGCTTGAGGGATGGGTGTGATATGATTGCAGTTAGTACAGGGTTTAATTAGACAATGCCGTCATTGAATGCCTCTTCAAATAGGATGCTCATAAAAAGCATTTTTGTATGCTTGATGAGATCATCTACATAGTCAACCAACAAATATAATAAATTCACCTAGATCTAGTTACCCAGTAGGAAATGGAGCAAGGCTTCTAATATTTGATCTCTTTTACGTTTGCTATTGTATCTTTCAATGAAAGGCTTACTCGCAGCGCCTAAGAATTACTCTCAATTTTTGTTTTCATGATTTGTTTCTTTATAGTTCCCAAATAGTTTATAAAATCCATGTGATTACTAAAGTATGCTTGGTACTCAAAAATTATTGAATATTTAGGATATCCTTCATCTGATCCATGGCATAGTAAAATATCGCAGTTCAAATATGTCGATATTTTTAAGTATCAATTTTGAATTTGATCGATTTTTCATAAAAATATCATGCTTCTGATTTCTCTCAAAAATCATTATAACAGCCTTTATTGGCTTTTTCTATTAAGAAGTGGCCGAAGATTTTAAGCTCTTTAATATATTCCACGGAAATTATTAACAAATTTACTAATTTGTAATTAGTCAAATTCGAGGTGAGAAATTTCATTGTTTGGAGGTTTATTGTGTTTTTTAAATAACAAAAAAATAAATAAATATAAATAATAAAAACGTAGAAAAAAAAAATCCAACATCAGTAGCTTTTTTAATTCTCTTCAAAGTGCTTGGCGACTGATGGAATTAAATATTCCGAAATGAGACCTTTTTTAATTCGGACACGATGGTAACACATGCTGATACTTTTCAGACGACATTTCTCTCATGCTTTGAGCTAAAAAAGTCTGATCCTCCCTTGCCGAAATCTTGGCAACGCCGCTGTTTTCAAGCAAAACATGTAGTACGTAAAAGTTTTGATATTCCCAGTCTTAATTTTTCAGTATAAGGCCAATTTTGAACATATTACTTATCTTTTTCAAATAGTTCTGTTGATCTTTTATTTAAAATGAGCAAAAATAATACTTTTATTTAAAACTTTCTCAAGCTTTTCTACGCCAATAATAACTATAATAAATATAAGTTGCTCGAATTATAGCCCCTATCTTTAGACCACTACAAATGAGCCAACCTTAAATCACACAATTTATTACCAATCCATGGACAATCCCACGCTTTGACAAAAACGCCAATAACAAAACCAAAAATTTACATATTCCAAACAACAGTTATACGCTTTAGTTCAACACTGCCAAGAGCTTTGTTAACAAAAACAAAAATTGAAAAAAAAAACTATCCGAAATAGAAAAAAAAGGGTTTAAAAGAAAAATCATAAAACTAAAACCTGACGCAATTAACATAAACAAAATAAAGTTAAATGAATACAAAACAAAAAAAGGAGAAACTCCAAATTGGACATCACGCTTAGGTACTAATGGCACATACCCATCTTCTTCAACATGTCAGGTGACTGAATGTTACCAACCAACGCGATTAAAAGGCTAGAGGAAGACCATGGAAATCTCTCATAAATTAAACACTTTAAGCCATTTGGCTTTTATTTATTTTGACTTAACCTTTTTCGAAGAAGCTTTTTGGTCGTTGTTGGTTACATTTTTTTTATTTATTTCGTTTTCTTGCTACGCATTTTAAAAAAATCGTGCCTGTTCGCGTGCGTGTGTGTGTGTTGTACTGTGCGTTTATCTAACGCGTCTGGTATCTATCTATCTATCTATTGGATGTATAAACACTTTTATTGACTTTGGCTAGCATTCCTTCGGAAATGCTGTTTAATGTTTCTAGGTCTTTTTAAACCGGTTGTTACAGGAATGTTGTTGAAGAGCCAAACAATCAGTTATATTCTGTAGCATGAGTGTAATTTGTAGAGCTGAAAGCTTCACTTTTAATGGCACGATCTTGAACAGCGAAAGCTTAGCGTTTTCAAAAGATGAACGACGTAACTCAAAAATTGCGTTGCATTTGGGCATACGATAAGATGTACTGCGTACTTGTAGAAGAAGATCATCACTCGGCGCTCGAATATACTGTGGTGAGATTTTATTAAATGTAAGGATTAATCTTCAAACTATGTATGTTAAGGAAGGCCAAAAATTACGTGATGTGTTTTTTGAAAATTCGGACACCCCCCTTCCCTTGGTGAGACTTGGTGAGTTCTGGCGGGACTCCCCCACTCCCTTCCGGAAGACTTTCCTTATAATTTTTAGATGTAATCTGCTATAATAATGTATACTCTCTGCATTAAAAAGATGAAATGAGATTTTCGTTGACCCCACCTCCCCCTTAGTGAGATTTTGCCGGACCCCCTCTCTCCCTATTTTGAGTCACGTAATTTATGTACGACCCCTTATCTTGGGTCTAGTTCTAAGAGCTTGTTGCTGAATATGAGTCTCAGACGCTTCAGCAAATGTTTTTTTTTTGTGTCATTTGAAGCTTAAATTTTACAATTATTAAATTCAGTCCCACACAGCTCAAGTATTCAAGTAATAAAGTTTCTTTCTTGTGTTCTTTATCTCCTCCTTTAGCCTCACAAAACTCTTTCAACGTGCACGATCAGTAGCGTATGCCTTCAATTGCGCTAGCGATCGTTTCCATGTTGTTGCTTTCTGCTACCCTGAGGATTACACTCTAGTGGACTTCAGTTGATTATTTCTGCAACGTGTGTCCAATTTAACTCCATTTTCGACATTTAATTTGAATGGAAATCGAATCTTGACAGCATCTTGTGAGCAATTCGTCATTGGAGATGGTCTTGGGCTACAAAATTTTTCGACAAAGATAATTGTTTTTATAGGCAATAGTCTAAGTGAAAATGACAAAAATCTAACTGAGAATATTTTTCCTGGTTTCATTTAAGCTTTCAAATTAAGCTTTAACATGGTTTTAAGCTTTTTGCTAGATAGCTAGGTAGGCTATTAGCTGTAGTAGCTAAACTCTATTACAGTGCAACCTCTTTAAGTCGAACCTCGATAAGTCAAAAACCTCCCAAACTCGAAAAAATTTTGTGTTCTCTTCCCTTCCCTACCCTACAAGTAAATTCAGTACATATTTTCCCTCTATAACTCGAAAAAATAAATTTGATCTCTGCATCTCGAACATAGTAATGTCTGATTTTACAACCTTTACAACTCGATTATTTGAAACGAATTACCTCTATAACTCGAAGAAAAATAAGATACCGACTTTAAGAATATGCCGACAATGTACATCATTGTTTCTTAGAAATCAATGTAAATGCCTACTTATACAATAAAATAAACGTTGACGAAGTTAAATTGTCAGAAATAGTTTGGTCCTACTGTAACACCACACCAATGTTTAATTACTCTATAACTAGGATTTTTATTTGTTACAAATCTTAACATCTACAAGTCGAACATTTCCTGACAAAATTCGCTTAAGTCGAAGTCCTCCATAAGTCGAAAACTCTATAACTCGATTTTTTTGGCGTTTCCCTTCAAGTTCGACTTACAGAGGTTCTAATGTATTATTATTATAAGAAACACTTGTAAATTTTGTGGCAGAGTGTTGGGTGTTAGCCAGGTGTTAGTCACAACCGTACAGAAGGACTCAAAGATTTTGAGTTTTGCTGTCGTTGACAGAATCAAAGACTACCAGGCTTTACCAAGCTGAGCGAAGTTAACTTTCACTTCGTTCATTCTAGCATGGATATTTTCATTGGTACCGACATCAGTTGTGCCTAAGTTAGTAAAGTTATCCATTTCTTATATCCACTTATCTTGAAACAATTATTTGCACTGGAACAAGCTATTTGTATCACTTATGTTGATTTTGAGACCTACATTTTCCAAATAAGATCTGAGGTCATAACAACGGTACTTATGCATACATTTTCTTTAGAAATAACTTGATATCACTGTAAAATTGCAGACTCTTAAAAATACGAAACTGCAAATATTTTTACGATTTATATAAAGTGAATTATCGATTTTCATTTTGACTAAAAAAGTATGAAACTTTTTTTGAGCTGGAGCCCTCCAAAATTTTTTGACCATCTAGGGATTTTTAAAGTGTGTAAAATGGTGCTGGAAAATCTTCGATGGTTAAAAAAATTGTTGAAGCTCCATTTCTAAATATTTACCAACATTTTTAATGCAGTTTTCAAACTTACCAAGCCAATATACATATGGGCAATTGCATGGGTCCCGTTCGACCGTCGAACACATTTAAAGTAAAAAAAAAGTCAAAATAAAACGGATTTTTATTTTGACAATAGGTTTAACTTATAGCTCCTAATTAGCTTTATAATTGGTGCTAAGGTTGAATTTGGCCAATTTATCGTTTTCAAAATAATTGCAAAAAACCAAGGTGTCGCACGTGACAAAAACTTCCGTTTTCGTGGAAATGCCCATATATCAAAAATGTATATCGAAACAAAGTAGCAATAAGCCAATGTAATCTTTAATCTAAAATTATACAGAAAATACGCATTATTTAAGCTTAACATAATGGCAAGTCGGGAAAAAAGTTTAACTTAGCCCAAAGTTATGTATGACTTCATTCCTTTTTATTTAAGGTATGGCCATAACCATATACCATATGTTGTAAATAGGATACAAAAACAGTTTTTTTTTCTTATTTTTCAATACATCTACAACTGCCAGTATGTACACACGGCCGAGCTAAGTTTAGAAAAACAACATTTACAAATTGCTGTTGATGTTGATGGTTTTTTTTTTGGGCGCTCGATCTCATAAAAACTTTTTTAGGCCAAATACTCACGTCGTAACTCCTATGCGCGATAAACTCGTAGTTTCTTCTTCAGCTTAGTAGTTTCTTTTTTTTTTTTTTTTCATTTCGTTTTCTTTTTTCTAACAGTCAGCGAAGCGAAAAAAAAAAGAATGAAACGGATTTCTTCCTAAGCGCATGCGTAGCAAAGAAGGGCATCCATCCAAAGACACTTGGTGGCGGCCTGGTAGTAGTAGCAGAAGCAGCAGCAGCGCCCCACAAGAGGCAGGCAATTACGAAAACACGACTACAAGGTAAAAACAACATAGAAAACAGAAACAAAAACAACAGGTAGAAAACCCCTCATAGACAAAATGGAAAATGTTGGCTCAAAGCAAAGACTCTTGTCGTTTCGTCCGTGGTTGCCGCGCGCAGCTCATCTAATGGTGCGGCTGCTGCTGCTGTCGCAAAGGCATTTGAAGTTTTTTTCGATTTGACCCCTTTTAAGTTCAAGAACCCTTTTTCCAATAGACTCCATGTGCGTGTTGGTGCGCCTGTGTGCGTTTGAGTATCTGTGAGTTTGCTGCTAAGGCAAAACAAGGCGTAGAGTTTTTATGCTTCACAAGAAGAGTCGAGTCTACGCGCCGTTCTCGTCTCAATTGGGATCTTCGTTGTTGTTTCTTTTTGATTTTTTTCATGTTGCTCTTTTCTAATGATCGTTTTTTTCTAGAAGCTTGCTACTGGTAGTGGTAGTTAGCAGAGCTTTAGCTGCTCTCTTTCTTGAGAGAGTAGTAGAAATACGAGCATGCGCGCTCCAAGTATCATAGAGATATAAAGCTTTTGCTCAATTTAAGTGGCGCTGCTGTTAATTTTTGGAGAGCGCAA
This sequence comes from Tricholauxania praeusta, assembly GCA_949775025.1. NCBI lineage: Eukaryota > Metazoa > Arthropoda > Insecta > Diptera > Lauxaniidae > Tricholauxania > Tricholauxania praeusta. Next base: position 161,257,906 of record OX459029.1, read on the forward strand.
GAGAGCTTGATATTGGCGATCGTGGGGATCACGTTGAGTGAATAAAAGCTCTATGTAACAAGGCGCAAAATTTGTAAAAAATAAAAAAACGCGCAATGATGGAGATGCGCTTTAAAATCCGAACAAGTGAACTTTGAAATTTAAAGTGGGTAGATATGGATGTATTTAGTTCTTGCGATTTTCCAGCAACTATGTATATAAATGTAAAGTAAACTACCGACAGCACTTTCAAGGTAAATAATTTTTATCTTTGTTGTTAGTTACAAAAAAAATGTTATCCTAAAAAGAATCAAAAGTTCTTGATTGAATCGCGTAAGCAAAAATACCCATCAAATAAAAAATCAAAAATTAAATATCGATCAAAATATCAAAAAATCGCCCAAAATCGAGCAGGAATTTTTGCTCAAAATACTTGGGGGGGGGGGGGAGAACATTACTTCACGTAACATTAAACAAAAAGAAAAAATCATCCAAAATATATCTCTTCTAAAAGGGAGTTTTCGTAATATTCTCTAAGGAAAAAACATCCAAAGAATTTGATATTCCTCTAACAGCAGATTTTCTTAGGCAATTTTTGTTTTTAATTTTTAGAACAATAATTGGAAGGGGGGAGGGGGGTTTCGGAAAATGTAACAATTTGTGGCAGTTTAGGATGTCAAAAAACAGCGTTAAGCCCTTAAAAAGAAGTGAGTTTTATTGAAATGGTTTTTTTTTTACCATAGGGGAAATAAATATTATAAGAACAATTGGTTGACTATGTCTAAATTTAATACATCTTGATAGAAAAAGCAGATGAATAGTTTCGGGAAGCAATGAAAAAGTCAAAAAGAAAAAAAAAAATATCGAAATGTATCGAAGAATACAAGGGTTGCCACTCATTTATGAAAAGTTGACCCCAAAAACGGGTCTCAACTAATGTGTAGGACATGATTTGACAAGGCAACCCTATATATTCTATTAAGGCTCTTCGATCTCTATCATTAGGCACAAATTTCAAGCTGTTATCTTCATTAATGAAAATTTACCCGAAAAACCATTGTCCCATATTTGGGACAGAATTCAACAATGCAATCCCAGGTATTATATTTAGGCCTCTTCGAGTTCTATCTTTTGGCATACATTTCGAGCTGTTATGTACTACAGATTTAATTAGAACAACAAATTTGGCTAAAATTCGGGAGTTTTCGGCCATCGGGACAGGCTCTGGAGAGGCAACCCTAGATATTCTATTTAGCCTCACCGAGCTCTATCATTTGGCATGCATCCCATCCTGTACTCTTATACACTCGAATTTTCTACAGCCGGCTCTTGGACTAAGAGTAAATTTTCTTATGACTTTATAATTTCCTAATGATTTGCAACAAGGCAAAACTATGTGGTACTCTGGTGTAAAGGAATATAACAAGGCAAATCTGGCCGAAATGGAACGATAAGCGATCTCTAGAGCTAATATCCCGCACTAGATATAGTCTCGTCAGTTGATGCAGTCACAACTGGCCACTAGCTTATCGGCAGATATGCGGAGAGATTAGATATTTCGTCTTTTGACTTCTGTAGAAGTTGTAGGGATGTGGAGGAGGAGGAAAACATTAAATATTTTCTTTGCTCCTGCCCTGCACTTACTAGAAAACGCCACAAAACACTTGGTTCGTTTTTGTTTGATGACCTGGATGACCTTAGACATGTTAGCATAGGTCAGCTATTTAGTTTCATTACGAAATCTGGTTGGTTCAATGAGAGGGTATAGTCAAGTACCCTGTGTTATCACAATGGACCAATATTTGGTCTAATTGAGTCGGTTCGTAACTGACTGCCTTTCCTAACTAACCTAACCTTACCTAGTGTAAACGAGGACGAAAGAAGAAAAATAGGAAAGAAAAGTTTAGGAAGTCTTACAATACATGTAAAAATTATGTGAAAATCTACTCAAATTTTCACATAACTTCAAAGAAATTTTTAATAGAAAAATCTTATTATTTTGACAGATTTGGTTAAAGTGCTCAATAAAGCAAACTTATTAAAGTCATGTGGTTGTTTTTGTCGCTGTTTGGAATAAGCCAAAATCATTTCCATATTCGCTGCCTGATTTTTACATTAAATAAATAGTTTTTCATACAACATAAAAAAACAAACAAAATTTCTGCCAATTTCAACCTTTCGCAGTTCTAGCCCTTGAAAGCCAAGTGATCCTTGGAAACAGGCGTCTAGATACATAAACTCTATAAAGTCAAGCACGATTATTAAATGAAATCAAATTGGAATGGAGCAAACAAATTGAAACATTTAATTGAAAACAAAATGTGAAATAAATAATGAAGAAGCAAGAGCCAGGAGGGAGAGAGTACAAATGACACAAAGCGTTAAGTATCCTGAAAGTCTACAGAACACTTACATATACACTATACTTCCTTCAATCTCATACTGCAGAGTATGAGCTACCCTAAACGCGAATTGTTGCTTTTGTTGTAGCTCTTTAAATTGTTTCATTTCACAAAGGGGAGATATTGAAAAAAGGAATTTTAAAATGTACCTACAAATAAGGCAAAAAAAAAAAAAACTCCAACACCACAAACAAAGATCGGACCGCATGAGCCACAGGGAGTGGAGCACAAAGCACAGCATATAAAAAAACAATCAACCAAGTGAATTTTGCCTCGTACACTTCATCATTTGCCAACCGTAAACAGTGGTCCTAAATCCTGAAATACTGAATCAAATATTTATTGCAATTTTTCATTGATACTCCAATAAAAATCTATTTAAGAATTAAATTAAGAATTAAACCGCTAGTTTCGTGGACGCGAAAAAGTTTCTTCATAAAAATGCCTTAAAATTATTTCAAGACGGGCCCACAAGCTCCAATAATTTTTTCGATGAGTTGTTAAAAAAACATTTATTTGAAAAATATTGAAAATAAATAGGAGTTTATACTGCTCATTAGAATCTTACCCGCAATTTTGTGCTAAAAAACATATTTTAAAAATTCGTACTCAGCGAACTTCAAAACCATTAATTACGATCTTTCACGATTTAGGTAAATTTTTTGGGATTTAGGATCACTGTGCACCATAGCCAAAGTCAATGCAATCGTCATTATTAATAAAAGGAGGGATACAACACATACCGAGTTAAAAAGTTTTCGAAATGGAACGAACGTATTTTTAGTCTAAATTACATTTTGTGTAGTCAGTCGTAAGAAAGAGGATACTTTTGTATCGCATTTGCATTCCGAAGTGCTTGCGCAACGCTCAAAATGCTGAGGTATTGAAAAAGGAACCTTGATGTAGACTTTTTTTTGTCGATGTTGTTGGTGTTGCTCAGTTAGGATCAGGAGCGAAATACATTGATTGTAATGCATTCATATGTTTGCATTGTAGGCAGTGTAATACAATTTCACCACACTCAAATTAATTTTGCGGTAATTGATCGATCAATGACACTTTGCTTTGGACTTAAAATGGTACTCGTACACACTTATATATATACTGATATATATGTTTTAAGGGACTATTGTCAGCCGACCCTAATTGTAATGAATCAAGACTTTTTAATAGTAATTTCAACAGAAGTCTTATAAGTGATATGGCGAAGGGTTTCATTCTGGAAACTGATGATCAAGCACGGACTTGTGCGAAACTTGAAGATTATACTGTCAAGATATTGAAGAAACAAGCTCGTATAGTAAAAGTTTGTTTCATTGAGAAATCTAAACTTTTTTTATAAAACTGAAAATTGCACATCTACATTTGGAGAATTTAACCGGTATTAAGTAGCGGGCATTGGTGGAGCCCGCAGTGAGACGAATGCTTAGGAAGACCCACAATACTGTGGCACCGAATGATAAAGAGTGATAAATCAAAGACTGGGATGAACTTGCAAAACATAAAACAAAGCTAGGATAGAAATAGCCATAGACATTTTATGCTGGCCTTACGCCCCTAATGGACTTATGGAATAGTAGTAGTAGTATGAATAAAATTCTACACTGGCCGGGGTTGCCATGTTGAAAAGAAGAAATTCCCGATCTCCCCAAAACAAAAAATTTTTAAGGCAAAAAGTAAAGTTTTTTTGTCGCCAATATTAAAGAATTAAATTTTTGTGTGTGATGATCTTTTTTTTTGTTTGCTCATTAAAAAAAAATTTTAGTACAAAAATCATCCGATACCGTGCTTTTTCAGAAATTTTTCAATTCCTGCTGAGTCCCTGGCTTTGTCATGAAATTCTGAGATTGGCCACTTGGCAGCCCTGACAATGGCCAGCGAAATATTTTGAATTTTTATAGATTTTTTAAAAACTATACGATTTTTCATCACTTTAAGACTTCAAAGTTTTCCAAATTTTTTTAACCATTTATCGACCTTGCCAAATTCTTTTGCATTTTTCGATAATATCAACATTTTTCGACTATTTTAACACATTTCGACAATAAAATTACTCTACATATATTGATTTTTCCGATACTTTTCAATATCACTTTTTTTAAACTATTCGATAATTTACGACTTACGTTGACATTACTTGATATTAATCGGCATTTCTCGACTTTAATGCTATTCGAAACTTATCATCTGTTTCGATTATATTCGATATTTATGGACTTATAATTTTCCATATTCAAAAATTTTCGACCATTATCGACTTTTTCGATATTTTCCCGCATTTATTTCAAAAGCTAAATTCACCAGAAAAAGCTTCACAACATCAAAGTTTTCAGTTTAATCCTTTTACTTATGATCAAAAAAAAAGGATCTTCTTGAAACCATTTCCCACTAAAATCGAAGACGAAAATAATAAAAAATCCTTTGTTATCTCAAGTAACCACGTAACCAGCTGCATTATTGCTTTGAATATCCTTTCAAAACAACAAAGGAAATTATACAGAGTTATAAGGACGAAGATGGGTTTGTTGAACATTTAAAAAAAATGGTGGATTCACAAAAGGGTTAAATAAAAATAAACGACTAACGCGGTCTGTTTAATGATATCTTTAAATAGCACAGCAAATGCTTACTTTACAGTAAGTTCACAATTAAAATGCTGTTAGCTCCTGCGAAAGGATCAAAAATAACCGCAGCGATTTATATTCCTTCAAAGCATGGGGGTTGAATCTACATCTACAAGTAAAAACCAAATTATAAAAATAAACTCGAAAAACCAGTCCTGACTCATAAATACAAGCCTTCGTATAGTGGAAGCAACAAGCAAACAGCCTTAGAAATAAAAGCAAAAGATTAAGGCACCACATCGCTAGCCATTTATGGTCAACAAAATTTAAAATCCATGCAGAGGCCAACAAACGTTGAGCGTGTCCCGCGGCTGAAAGCAAATTACAAACAACGACGTTTGCAAGGATACGAGCGTAACAAGCGCAAGGAAGAATGAAATTGAATTTTGTGCCATTGATTGCTGTACTGATTACTACTGCGTACATTTGTGGCCAAGATGCACGATCATTGATTTTGGTTTTTTTCGTTGTTTTCGAATGACTTGGTTTCATGGGAAATTTATATCATTGGGAAACCAGTTGCTTTTGGAGAAAGTTTCATTTTTTGTTTTTAAGATTTTGACTGCGCAACAGCAGTGATTACGAGACCATGACCAATCAACGTATAATATTTGTATAAAAACCATAAAGGATTCAGCAGCTACAGGTGTGTGTATGTTCTGAATTCTGTATATATGTACCAAGTGTTTGATATGTTCATTCTATTGACTCACTACAAGGGGTTGTTGCTTTGATACACATGGATTAGGGGTAGGTTTTGAATTACAGGTGTTAAATAGCGTGAAAGTATAATTTGTTTTACAAATTAACCTATCGGACTATGGGAAACAGTAACGATTAAAGCTTGAAATTTCATGGAAATTTAAAATTTTATCTGTCACAAATTAAGTTTCACACACAAATCACTGAGCTGTGCAATGTTAAGAAATCAAAAAATGTGAGATTTTTTTTTGGAAGGATATCGGTACTAGTGAAAACTCTTTGGTTTTTAATGAGCTTTATCTAAGTAAAATGCTTGCAATAGTTAAAATAAAGAATCTAGCAGGCCAAAAAAAATTATTTTTTAGTTATTAAGTTAATAGGGTTAATCGCTGTCTTTATTGGAGAGATTGAAAAAAAAAACCTTTTTGCTTAGTCGATAACGTATTGAGCTCGGCAAAGCATTTCTTTTATTTCGTTAAACCAAAGGGGCGTGACATTTCCTCGAAAACGAAAAATTTAAAGCGTTCTATTGAGTGAGCTATTTAGGTCAATCTAAGCATAATCGCTATGGGAATGTTCGGCGTTACTGAAGAGCATTAGACAAGAATTAAGCTGGAGAAGAAGTGACCGAATAGCCCGGTTTTCACAAACATTATTTACAATTCTAAGCTTGACATCTTCCGGTAAAGCAAAACCTCGGAAATGCTATAAATGGAAGCCATTTTGCAAAAAATAGGCTTATTAATTTGAACACGATGAAATTCCTCCGATTTCAAAATCGACCATAGTCTCCTCTCAAAGTGCGAGGCATGGCTATGGCAAATCCAACATTTTTAACAATCTTAGGGGGCTGTTTGAAAGTTAAACGATCCATTTTGTTTAACTCTCGGAAGAGAGTTGTTAGCCAGACTATATTTATTGTTTGAAAGTTTCTCAAATGATCCAATAAAAACCAGCTTTATAATATTTCCAAGCGAAAAAATTGTCCCGATTGATGAAGTTTTAGCGTTTTTTTACCACATCGAAGTCATCTGTAGGGTTTTGACTTCAAATAAAAAGTCATTTGCGGGACCTCGTGGCAATGAAGTTGTCATTTTTCTTCAATTTTTGCACGACGAATTCTTCCAGCACAATGTGTATAGCTTTCTGCTAAGTACTCCTCCGATCGTTGCATATTGCAGTTTATCCTGCTGTTTATCATATATTCTTATATTCAGAGAAAATGACTTTTAAATGATAAGTAAAAACGATAATGTAGTTAATTGACATTTATTTTCATATCTTGAATTACTTGTGAGTTTTCCTACCTGCAGACATTGTAGCATTTTCCTTATATTCGTACGTATCCCTTTCACGCTGCAAACACGGAAGTTACGAGTACTAATTTCCACAAAGAAAATGTAATTATCTATATATGTAGATACATATATGAGTATATATGTACATTGTCATGCATTGCAAGTGTTACAACTTGCTACTATTTGCAGTTTTTGCAACGCTTGAATAAGGATTAGTCCATGCCCCGTATATGTTCCCATTTTCCTCACATACCATACTTGTACGTATGCATAATACAAGTCAACATTTTTTTTTATGCTGCGCGTTTCTACTTTTCAACGTCATATGCGGAAAACATCATTGCACCCAGTAGGTAAAAGCTTGAGGAAGAAGCGCTGTTAGAAGGTCTTACTTGGGAAGGCGAAGGTGCCTTCAGACTGATTTAATTTTTTATATCAAATGACGAACGTATGCCATTAACTTTTCTCTAAGTGCCGTTTTCACATTAGAGGACGTCCATAAATTACGTGAGGTGTTTTTTTTTTTTTGAAAATTCGGACCCCCCTCCTCTTGGTGAGTTCTGGTGGGACACCCCCTCCCTTCTGTGAGACTTTCCTTATAACTTTTAGATATAATCTGCTATAATAATGTATACTCTTTGCATTAAAAAGTCAACGTGAGATTTAGTGAGACTTTACCGGACCCCCTCCCCCCTATTTTGATTCACGTAATTTATGGACGGCCCCTTATCTGGTTAAATTTGAAATTAGGAATTTTTTTTTGAGATTTCATGTCAAACTGTCGATTAAAATTTAAACGGAAATTGTAAAATCGGCCCGAAGTTGAAGTTTGTAAAACTAAACCAAATTTTTGTTAATAAGAGAATAATAAATAAAACGAGTGAATGAAAGTTCATAAACCAATTCAGAACTATAAAAATATAAAGAATGATGAAAACAAAAGTTAAAAACAATTTTGTTTAAGGCTCCGCTAGCAGGCCTGGTGTTGGAAGGTGTAATACTCGTAGCAAGTGTTTTGACCTGCCTACCATTGGAAGGTATATTTACATTAAAATCTGATTTGTATAAGCGCATAAAGCAAGTCTAGCTGATTTCCTCCGTGAGCGGCCTTGCTCAATTGACTGCTGGGCACTTTCATACTGATTTTCATTTGCATTTTCCATTCAAAGCAAACGCAATGAGGTTCGGTTTTAATTCAACTGTTTTTTATATATGAATGCCTTCCATAGACTTAGGATAGGAGTACTTAAGGTTTCATGTATTTCATATTTCCCTTTTATTATGAAAAAAGTTTTGACAATGGACTATGCATTAGAAGAGCAGTTCCAGCGGCAGAAAATCAAAAAAAGCAGAGACTTTTCATGAATGTCGTTCGAAAAATCATACTTGAAATTGCACGTGATTATGCGTTTGCCACTCCTACATTTCACACTGATGTTTAGCAAAGTTAACTATTAATATATGTAATTCGTTTCAAGTATACTTAAGTTAAAAAAAAATTTATTCTTTATCAAACTAACTACTAAAAAATTAGATATTCGCTAGAAAACTGGCCTTAGAACTAGAATTTCTTTCCGAAAATAATACGCAAATATCTCTTCTTCTGAGCCACTACTAAATATTTTACAAAATTAAGAAAAGTTACGTGATAATTCATCGTTTTTGTATGGGACGTTTGAGACGTATCGTGTATTGAGTGTGTACTAAGTATTAAGGCCCTTACGTATTTAAATATCAAACTTGGAATTTTTCAGTGATACACACTATCCCATATAGATTCGGTATCAAAAAATATTTGCTAGTCTAAAGTTAAATTTATACTCGAAATCTTTTTAAGTATATTTTTTAGGACATTTCTCAATGGTAACTGTTCGTCAAACATTAAACATTTTATAATAAAGTTATCAATATGAACATAAACACGATAGCAGTGAAGGCTTACAAGCCGCATGAGTGATATACTCGTTGTATGCGTCACTAACCGAATCAAATAATCCAACTTGGAATAGCTGACAAATGATCTTGCTGTATTGTAATTTTGATAGCTTAGTTGGATTTGTGAGTCTCTTATGTAAAGCAGTCAAAAGTACATGTCAATGATAAATTTGTAGATAACGTGACACAAGCTGTATAAAGAATCTAAACTTATCTTACCATTACTTTGAAAGTATGTACGAGTAGCTACATATTTTAGTACTACATCAGGTGTTTGTTTGTTGAGTATCTCGCTACAGAATGCGCGGCATGGCGTCCTATTTATCCTACTTTTTTTTTTCTAATTCTAATTCAGACTTTGACTGCGTATCTTAAAAGTTCTGCATCGTTACATTGGATCTGCTCCATGCTAAGTATTATTTTCTGACAAAAAAAAAAAACAAAAACTTTTTTATTCTGTTGTATTCCTTTTTCGCTCTCTCTCTCTCTGTCTATTGTCTATTATTTGTCTAGTTCATCTATTATATATCTCTTAAAATGTTTGTTGAATGATGAACACAATAGAACGGGACACAAAGTCAGTTTTGCCATCAACGTGTCGGAATTGGAATATGAATTGAAAAGGCAAACCCCAAAAGGTTAAGAACCTTTTGAAGCCCTTCATAAACATTGGTGTTGCCGTTGGAACGTTGCGTTGACTGACTGGCTGACTGGTTGGTTGGTTGATTCGTTGGTTGAACGCATAATGTAGTGAATTTTCTCTTACATAAACTATAGGAACATACAATGTAATAAGTAGGGAGAAAATTTCTTTAAACAAAAAATCCAAAACAATGTCACTATTGGGAAAGCGTATCATTTTGAATGACCATTAAGAAATGTTCGTACATGGGAAAAAAATGCTGTAGAAATAAAACTTGTGCAAAGCAAATCAGTCGTTGTGAGGTCAAACTATAGACCCAACTGGACCAAACAGGGCTAGTTGTTTTTCTCCATTGCTATCGTACCTAACTTTTCTGAAAAAAGTGCATCAGGAGAAATTACGTGGTATGGCACAAATGCGATGGTGTGTAATGGTACAGAGGAAAATGTGATATTAAACCGTCATTTAAAAAGATTGATATTATTTTTTATACTCAGTTATTTTTGTTTTATTTAAACTTAAGAGTTGTTTAGTAACTGAATGCAACAAAATATTTTCACAAAAACTTAAAAATAACTCAAAAAGCCTTAAGCAACATGCTTACCACCTGCATTACGGCGTAAGCTAACTTAGTCAACATATTAAGGCGGAATGAAATTGAGTTTATGTTTTTCTAAATTCTCTACCTCATACTTTACAATATAACCACGTATGTACATACTATGTTCAGTAAAAAGTAGTATACATTAGCTCCTCATGGACCAGGTTCGTTCAGGTCCCAACTGGGATATGTTTTCCCCAAATAGCATCCTCTCCAACCAACTTGATGTAGTGCTAATTCGGAAATACTTAAAAAAAACTGAAGAGTATTAAGTGAAATTTAAGGAAAAAAGGAAAACGAAAAACATTGGTAGCTGAAAATTAGAACGGGGTTACAATTGTGTAGAAATTTCTTGGTTACACTTTCTACTCTAATAACTATCTCTAATAATTTTTCCGAGTGGAATTTTTTAATTGTACTCACAGTCATTAGTAAAGACCGATATTCTGACAAGAGAGATGGTTTAACATGAAAATTGGCCATTACCACATACGAATCTAGGCTTCTAGGCATTTGAAAATGTGCCAAATTACTGGCCATGAGGGAAGGTTTTGCACCCACCAGGATCTGTGGCTGCATATACTTATTTATTCACATATGCAAATATAAACATTGTCTTCATCAGATCATTTTTGATTAATTTGTATCAAGCACAATTTGAATTCAGGTCATACCGCATAGGAGTACTCTGCTCTGTTTTCTGAACTACAAAAGCGATATTTCAAATAAATGCATATTCTCGAGTCTTATGGCATCGGATAGCTTAACAAATTACACGCCTAGTGAAATACGTCAACTGACGATATCTTAGTTCAAATATATAAGAAATCTCCTAAGAGAATTTCTTCTAACTCAATTTCAGACGTATTTATTTCAAGAATACGACATTAACAAAACATCAATTTTCTCGAAACTCACTTCCACTGTACGGCTTGGGTCAAATCCTCCATAAAATAAACTAACCAAATATGGTTTGATGAGGCATCTTTTACCAAAACGAAAGCTATTATTGTACCTTGAGGACTCCGATTTTGCGGATTTGTTTTTTTTTTTTTTTGTGAGTGGTATTAGACGAGTGGTATTTACCAGGAATTATTTCGGCACAAAGGATTTTGATTGAACCATTGTTCCACTAGAATTTTTCAATATACATATGTGCAAATTAAAGGAATTCACTATTAAAATATTTTTCATCTCTGTAAACATCAACTATTCCAAAAAAAATTCGTCTTTCTAAATAATTTTTTTCTAAATTTATGTTTATATTGAATCGAAAACAACAAAGATCTGACTGTAATAGTGTGTGGCTAACACTATAGGCGCTTAAACTTATGAATTTATAAATGAAACCTATTTGGTGTGGATCTTCTCATATAACCTCCCAACACTGCAAACGATTCTAAGCACCTAAGGTGCCTATTTGACAGCCTTACTATTCAAATAACAGTTTCACGACAATGTCATCAGTCAAACGCTAATCCTCAAAGTTCTATTAGAGGAGAAAAAACATGTAAAGAAATGACAAAATTCTCATAATTACAATAAGAGAATAAAAAGTGTAAGAAAAAAGTTAAATAATAGGGTTGAGGGGAATGACTGCTAGTAGCCAGGAAGGAAAATAAAAGAAGAAAGCGTAAAATAAAAATTATAGAAATGGTCGATGAACCTGACGGGGTTTGAAAACATTTCACACGTTTTATTCGTTTACCTGTTGATACAAAAGAACAGATGTATGGCAAAAGCAAAGGGAGATGGATATGCTGCCGAAACAGGAAAAAAAAATAATACTAAAAAGTCAGCGACATTGCGGAAATGATTTTGAGGAAATAATACAAAAAAATTAAAACAAAAAATAGGAGAGGAAGTACAAGAAAATGCATAGTTTATATGAAATTGTAGAGCATTTATATTAAAAAATTCACTGGGACCCCTGAAATAAGTGAAAACTACGATTTCAGAGGGCAGCAAAATAGAAAAAGAAACTTGAGGACAGGTTTTCATCAATGGGATCTTGCGAAATTCGGGGTGCTTTAGCAGTTACCAAAAATAATTTTTTAATTAAAATTTAAGAGTCTAATTTTCTTTTGCACTGAAAACTATATCCTTTGCTATATTATTAACGCAACCAGCTATTTACTTTATATGTTTATCTCGTATTTACTTCCTGTTTTTCAGGTGGTCAACCTCTTTTGCAGTTTGCACGTATTTGCTGATTTGTCACCGCATATGTTGCAGTGTCTAACAATTATGATATTTGCTATTGTTGGCTAACATGATTTCATAACAAACGCCGCACATGGCATAGACATCCATCGGTGAGTTGGAAATCCTTTCCAAGAACATTGTGACTCCAATAGGAAGTTAATTGTTTGTTATTCTTGTTTTCATAGCTGTTTTTATTTGTAACTGAGCACCAACACGCACCAGCTTCAATCCAAGCAAAACGGTCTTGAGTTTCCAAAGTTGAAATGAATCCTCGTGCCAGAGCTTATGTGTGGTGTGGATCCAGTCAACTCCATGCAACAAGTTACTCGTAGTCTGTCAGTTATTTCAGCAATCAACTTAAAGTCATCCCAGTCATTCAACTATCCATCCATCCATCCATCCAATCAAGCAACCAACCAACAGTATGCGAGTAAAACTCTCACGTGAAAGAGTTAAGCGGCGAGTTGAATGAACCCAAGCGATCAGAGTAGGGCACCGCATGTATGCAGCAACCTAACACAACAGCTGCGGTTCGCCGGTCTCTCTCATGTGCTTAGTTTTTCTAGCATTAAACATAGAAATCCTCATAAGGAGAGGCAGCAGCAGCTTATTGGAAGCCTATGAAGAGAATTCACACTTACTCGCATATGTTATGGTGGTGGTGGTTGTTTAGTTGCATTAGAAAGCAACAATTGATTCCTTCTAAGTGTACAGCTGATGGCGATAAAGGAAAATTTAATGCGCTAAATTACTTCCTTGAGAATGTCGAAGAATTTTATTTTGTGAAGCGAAAAAAATTTGTAACAATTTACGTTTGATTGAATTTAATACACAAATGTACATTGTATATACCCAACGGGAAATCCGGAAACAGTTATATTTTATTTAAAAGAAAAAAATTTTAATCCGCATCGACTGGGGTTTGAACCTAGGCTGTTACATGCGCAATTTAATGACAACAGACAAGCCTTTTGTTGTATTTAGGCTTGCTAAAAGTTTATTATAAAAATTATCAAGTAGCAACTATAGAAATCCTAAACTTAACGTTTAATTTTGACAGAAAACTATTGTAATTTTAGTCTCAATTATATTAATAATAAGAGTAGCTCAGTTGGTTAAGAGCACTGGCATACCGGAGGAGGTCTAGGTTTAAATTTGATCGGAGACAAATAAAAAAATTGAGCTGAGATATTTTATTTTTCAATTTAAGCTCAATGTGCTTCTATTTAACATCTAAGAAAGCGCATTTAATATGCTTCCAAATATGTGCTTTTACTTAGCATTCAAGGAAACGCATTTCATGTGTTTCCAAAGTTGTGCATCCCCACAATGACATCCTATGTTAAAAAAGATAATCAATTAGTAGTACATTAGAAGCAGAAGCTGCTTCCCTTGAAGCACTTTGTACGCTCTTCCGTTTCCCGTTGGGTATATACATATGTTCACATATTGGGAAGCTAAGAAAATAAAATGCTATACGAGTATCACAAAACAATGACTTTTTATTTCGAGAGCCTTTAAATAATTTCAGAACCACTGCTGTTTTATACAAATATTTATGTTCCAAAAAAACTAATTATGGGCATAAAAGAAGTTAAATACAAATTTCCACTAGAGGTCTTCTACCTTTTCTTAACTTAACTTTTATGTCAGTTGTTAAAATCATTCAACATAATTGGTCAACTAAGTAAGGTTGGATGAAGTAGTCAGCTTGAAAAGAGGAAGTTATCTTTTGATATCTGAGGGTATGGTAGGCTTCTTTGTCGCCTTATTTCCTGGGATAATCGAAATCACCCGAGCTACGAATAAATCTGACAAGCTCCTCATCGTACATTTCCGATCATGCCCATAATGTCTTGAGTAACCCTTAGTGGATAAGCATTTCCAACACAATTCATAATACAATAATCCAAAGCTAAGTCGAAATATGCCATCTCTTCTGGTTTTCGAGATATACATACACAAACATATGTACATATATGTAGTAGTGAGAACTCAAAAATTCCAAAATAATAAAATTCTATAAATAAAAGCTATTTAAGCAAATTCAACCTAAATGACGTATAAAAAGCGGTTTTTCACACTAAAAACTACTTTGGTGGCCAGGATTGTTACCACAAAGGCTTGTGATATGACCCTTTAGCATGTCAGTTAAAACTTAAAAAACTCACAAGAATTTGTTCGAAAAATATTTACATGGCTTGTAAGTGCTACTGTTTGACTTTGCTCCAAATTAAAACTGGTATACATATAATCCTTTGATGTCAACTTCAAGCAGAGTTGACCCGAAAGTGCCATTAAATTTTATAACAACACAGACGCGTACATTAAACTAAACTGAAAAACTCTGCAACAAAATACATTTTTTGTTTGGTAGTTCTTCAACAGAAGTAACAACAATAAATTTATTATCAAGAAATAAAAGTAATGAAAAATTTTTATTGCCACAATCTTGTGGAAACAGAAACAATAAAATCAAACAAGAACAAAAAAAAAACGGGTTGACCAAGCGTTAAAATTAAACTCATACCCAAAATAATTTAGGAGATCACTAGGGAATATGAGTACAAGCAACTAAAAGGGCAGCCAGAGCAAAGCAAGGAACGCTTTGCACAGGAACTATAAAAAGATCGAAAGCAAGAAATTAAAAAAATGTGCCAGAATATTCAAATTTCAACTTATGGCTTTGCTGTTGTATACACTTTCAAGGAATAAAAGATCATAAAGGCAAAATATAAAATCACAATAAAAATAACAACGAATTTCAGACTTTTGTTAATTTCTCTGGTCACTATGACAATCCTCCGCAAATTCTTGAAAAGTACAAAAGTTTATTTGCTGAGCCTGCTGAAGTGTTCCCCTTTTTCTTTGCTTCTAAACTGAAGATCTCACCCAAGCGATTAAGGAGTTCAAATTGCAACGCAACGACGAATGTTAATTTTTGCATTTATAACGGTTGCAGCACGATGTCTT
Organism: Tricholauxania praeusta; assembly: GCA_949775025.1. Classification (NCBI taxonomy): domain Eukaryota; kingdom Metazoa; phylum Arthropoda; class Insecta; order Diptera; family Lauxaniidae; genus Tricholauxania; species Tricholauxania praeusta. The sequence continues at coordinate 161,273,268 of OX459029.1, forward strand.
AAGCGGAGGACGAAGTGGACGTTTGCAGATGACACTTTTTGGGTAACTCTATGGCCGTAGTATTTATCATATTTGCAGAAAATGATGTTGATGATATATATCGTTTGAAAGGTTTTTTTTAGCACATCATTTTTGTATAAAACATCTGCTTTACTTATTCCCTGATAAAAAAAAAAGACCTTTGTAGATGGAACTATTGCTCCGGTTTTCGAACTGTAGCGCCTGCCTACTTTTTGCTTTTCTATTGCTGGACTCTTAATCTAAAAAGGCCTCCTCCACCATTTCGCATATTTACTTTTGTCGCCAAGAAGCCGAAAACTTTGATTACCGTATACAAATAGAGTGGCTCGAAAAAGTTTCTAGTAAGATCACTCACAGCACTTAAGAGTAAGTCCTCAAGAAAATGGGCTTAGTGGAAAAAAAGTTGTAACTATCTGTGTTTTTGGAATCCTACCAGAGCAAAGAACGAAAACCCCACAAAATTTTGTTGTTTTTAAGCTTCTTAGTACTAAGCGATATTTTTCGATACTATGCGATAGTTAGATGCATAGAATTTTATCGGCTTATTCGATGTTTTTCGATATTTTTCAACTTTTTTGATGTTTTCCGGCCTTAATCGAAACTTTTCGATATTTTTTGACACTTTCACACCAATATCGACTTCCTGCTTTTGTCGTCTTTTTCGATAATTTGCGTTCATATCGATATTATTTGATATTTTTCGGCATTCATCAACTTTTTCGATGCTCATTGATACCATTTTTATTGGATATATATTGGATAGTTGAGAACATCAACATTGATACATTTCAAATGTATGATAGTTTTTGAACTTTTCGATGATTTTGCTATATTGCACAAACATTCACTCTGGTTGCACCCTCAAGTTATCGCAGTATATATCGCGGTATATATTTCCTATTAAGCCTGATTGCAGCGAAAGGGTTTCATCATTTCTCATATTGCTAAGTAAATTTTATGTTCGCCGCTGCTCCTTCCTTGACTTTTGGTGTTTGTGTCACTGTTTGTTTGTCAAATTGTCGTATTAATCGTCACGTAGTCGTCATCATCAACATGATGATCGTCGTCATTCTGCTGTAGTCTCCAGTAGAAGTTTCAACGTTTTTGTAGTCGCGTCCTCATGTCGCTGTAGTCGTTAAAAAATTGAGAAATAACAAAGTGACTGACTAACTGACTGACTGACTGTTGGATTGAAATTCCAACCCGACCACAGGCTGGTCTTTATTTTATTGTCTTTTCCATATACCCTACATACAGGATGTATTCACTTTGGCCCACCGTTTGTAACGCATTGATGGGCTGGTATAGGAAAATATATATGCATATGTTTGATCATCCTCACCATTTTCACCAGTTTAAGAAAATAGGCGGGCCTTCTTCCGTACAAAAAAAAAATTTAATATTCAACAAATGTTAACAAAACTCGGAACTATGTGGTGACAAATAGAAAAATATGGGCGAGCTTGAAATTGTAGGCGTAACTTTTGTTTTGTTTTTGGTTTTGAATAAAAGCCTACAAATCCGTAAAAAATACAACTTAAATAAAAATGTAAGAGTTTCACGCGCACTTCTATTGTTAATGCAGCGTAGGGTATTAAGTTTTCGGCGAAGCCAAAAATAACACCCTAACTAGTTTTTTTTTTTTTTGTGTTATTTCAATTTGTATATTTGCGCATTTTCGGTTAAATGCAAATAAGATAACAACTCCGTGTTGGATACGGCAAAGCAAAATGCTTTTTAACACGTCTACGTGGTGGAGTCCTCAAGTCAAAAAAAGTATGAAGATGATAAAGAGTCATATTTTCACATAAAAGCGTGAATTGAACAATTAGTCCTACTAACGAAAGAATTTTTTATGTTTACTGGATATTAACTCAAATCTGGTTGATACACGATTTTTGCGACAATTATTAACTTAAACTCAACTAAAGTGTTCAAGCGCCTAGGAAAACATTGGCTTTGAAACAGTGATTTTAAATAAATTTTCTATAGAGTTCCATGGTTGGAATTTTAAGATTCATGAAAAAAAGAAAGCCTTCAGGGTGGAAATGGTAAGTTATTCAGGATAAAATGGCAAAAAAATTTTAGATATTCGACGAGATCAGTATTGCCAATTGAACTTATCGATAGATTTCAGCATTGCGCGAAAAACTTTAAGGTTTTTGTATAACTCAGCAACGGCTTATATAAAAGTAGAACTTTTTACTACGCGCAGGTTGTTAAGATTTTATGTGTACGGACTGACGCCGTTTCTTTATTGTGTAAGACTTAACATAATAAAGCCTAAGAGATTGAACTAATTAGAAGTGACTCAGAGACATAATTAATGCAAATATATTCAGCGAAGCAATATCTCCAAAATGAAGATTATTTAGTTTTTTGCGGATTTCAGATCACTGACTCCGAACGCAATATCCATTTTACAACATCATGTCTAGTTTTTTTCAAACCACGATTTTTTTTATGCCAAGTACTTGAACTACTTAGCAAGTACTTAGTATGCTTGTGTAAAAAATCCAAATTACTACAAGAAAAAAATCAAAAAATGGCAATATAAGTTAGGCTATGGTTTCAGTTCCTACTGCAAGTTCATCCTCAGCGACCTTGAGATGATATAATGAAGAGCTGCCAAACTTGATTAGTTTTTCTTTTATGTTCTTTTGCAAAGACCAATGATGTACAAAACAAACCATTGCCAAAATTCAGCTATAAACGATGTATCTATGTTCTTGTAAAAGCGAATGATTTTTGGAAGTGCAGAACAAAATACTTTTTTTTGTTGTGGTTCTTAACACGTCTATGCAAAAGGGAAACTAAAGCTAACTAATCAGCAATGTTACTTAAGATATTCTTCATTGAATGATTTTGATACAGAGCCTATGTTCTGTCTTTTTGTTGCTAAATTTTGTTTTTGAGACCTTATTAAAATAATGATTTACTTATTTTTCTGTTTTAATAAATACAATGCAATAGAAATAATTATTTAAAACCTGAGTTTTTGCAAAATTGAGGAAAAAAATCGATTTGTTTTTTTTTTTTTGATTCATAAAATGAGTTTTGAAGCATATTTTTTAAGAAAAAATCATTAAAATGTGAACAATCAATGAAATATTTGTAATTTTAACAAAATACCTAAAGGTTATTATCCTTCGCAACCTTTACCAAAACTTTTTATAAATGCATTGAAGAATGCTCTTTTTGTTGTAATTTTGTAAAATAAACTTTTCACACAATGCAGCTTACTACATGAAGAAAAATTTGTATATCTCTTACATTCCTGAGATACAATGAAAAAATATCAATATAATCCATGGGATGCCGTCCTGATAATAATATAGTAAATGATAAACTTAAAACTCGAATTCAAATCGATCGATGATGACTAATATCTTAGGGTACAGTCAACACAGCACCACAAAATGTCATGCCACAACACAAAGGATCAAAGTAGCCATAGAAGCAACAAGTCAAATCAAAATACGAAAATAAAAAGGAAAAAAATACAAAAAAAAAAAATGGAAAAAAAATCTCAACCCAACTTAGAGTAGGTACGATAAAAATACAATTTATCGTATGGTATATAAAGCTACATAAAGACGACTCTACCAACACATCGCGTATCCTCTGCATGCATAATGATTCAGCTCAACTACGGCTTGATTGCTGGTAGAAGGACATTAATGGCCTTACCAACTCCAACTTGCGCCAAGTGATCGTGTCCACTGAAGTAGGATATCAAGGGAAGCAAACAAACCAATGGAGAGGCGAAACTGGTTTTGTTCACTAAGTTGATGGTGCTGACGATGATGATGATGATCCAACAAACTCCTTGAAGAATCTGGCGAAACCAGTTTCAATTGGTTAATGTAACAACTACCACGCAACTACCTGACTGCCTGCCTGTGGTGGATCCACACAAACACTTATGCATCAACGCTTGAAAAAGGGATACAAATTTATTTGTATTTAATTTTTTCTTTCTTTGTAATATATTTGACTTGTGTGAGCATGAGCAATCCTTTCGACTTAACTTTGCCTGACTGCCTGCCTGGGATGAAGATGATGATGATATGATGTTGGCGATATTTACTTTGTTTCCTGTTTTGTGTGCTGCGTTCTTAGGTGTGGAGCGTTTTTAAAATGCAAAAAATAAAGAAAAACAAACACAGAAATATGAAGTCAAGAGCATGACTTTGAGCTCCTCATGTAGCAAAAGGGGGAGCCTTAGGGATACGAAGCGATCGTTGAATTTAAGCACAGAAATTGCAGTTCAGTTTGAAAGTTTAGCTGAACGAAGGAAAAGGTCGCTTAAAAAGGGCGATTTAAAAAAAATTTGGGGACGTATTTCGAACTGCTAGGATGTAAATGCAATCAATATTTTTTTAAAAAAAAACCTTTATATGAGCTATGTGTCAAAAGTTTGGTTTGATCAACAAATAAGGTAGACCCTATAATAAAATGCAAAGCTTAGGAGAGTTCTTTGAACTATAGAATAGAAGTAGGAGGCCTTAGAATATAACAAGTTGAGCATTTGACCGATGGGGAGCAAATTTTGCCAAGCAGTTTGCTGAGGAATGGTGATGGGTTCATTATAGTTACGGGATATTTCTTAATTAAAAAAGATATGGTGCTTATCGAGAGAAGAATGAAAGAAGTACACGGTTGAAAATATCAGTATAAAATTAATAACTTTTAGTTATTCATATAAATCCATAAAAAAATCGTATAGATTTTATAAGTTCCGCAGTTATAAAATTTTATATGAATATCATATATGTTTCTATATTAAAAAGTATAGAATAGGTTGACATATAAATTCTATTTTATAAAAAGAGTTTATATTTAATTTTAACAATAGTAAAAAAAATGTATATTTATGTCGGTTGTTAGAACGTTTGACTGGGACGCAGAATTCATGGGTTCGAGTCCGGGAACAGATACTTCTTTTTAATTTAATTTTATTTACAATTTTTATTTATAAAATGATTTGAATAACAGAACATGAATGGGTAGAGATTTGAACCTGCTTCATTTCTAGAATAGTTTGAATTCGACCCCGTTCGTTAGCTAGCTCGGCTACAGAATGTTGATGATTTATTAGACAAAATTGAGCATAAACAACTGGCCGCATAGCTGGTTTTTATATGTTGAAAAGTTATTAAATTTATACCTAAATTCATATAAAACGACCCTTAAACTGATATTCGTATAAAAATTTATACTGATTTTTTCAACCGTGTAGTCTACAAACGTTTCCTAGAAGTGAATGTTTTGCTTTCTGCTTTTGAGTTAATTCAAAACGGGCTTGTGTTGTGGCAGGACAACGATCTCAAGCGTACTTGAAAACTATGTAAAGAGTTCGTTGAAGAGAAAGAAGTCAAGTTTTTAAAGGTCGGTAACATCTCCACCCAACGCCAAAAAAACTCTTATGGAGAACTGTTGAATAGAATTGTCCGATATTAAATGCACTCATCGTGGGGAATGATACCGATTGTATTTTTGAATAGCAAAAATTCATATCATATCTATATCCTGTCTTGGAAAAAAGAAACTATCTGACTTCCTTGAAGTTCACAATGGGTTTAGAAAGCGCTGCATATATTGTTTCCGGTTACTTTTCTAGTAGTAACTGTGAATGCTGTTGGTGCGGTACTTCATCGACTTTCTGAAGATGGCCCTAAGTGAGCGATGACCAGCAGACTTCAACATATAAATTTTGTACATGTATATAGCATATGTACCATATGTCTTCTAGCTCAACGACTCAGTTTTATATCATATCGTAAGCCGAGAAAAATGGAAGTCAGTTGGTAAGCAGCGGACGTCTTCCAGGCAGGCTCCGCGAGGTTTGTAGAAAAACGCTCAATACAGAAGCTATAAAGTTGTTCGATGAAGTTTTGAAAAACAAATTTAGCGAGGAAAAAAATCTCTTTCTCGAGATACAAAGAATAAGAATACAAATTGATTCCAATTTTGTTTTTATCAATTAATCTTAAGAATGTATCTACTTTCAAATCGAGATTCCCTACATAACTTTGGAGCTCAAGGGAACTGCCATCATGTTCTGTCTATGGGAAACGGAAAATGAGAACCTTATTTTCCGGTACACCAACTTAATTTTGTACATGAAAAATCGCCCGTTGCCAGTTTTTAGCTTTGGGCTCCACAAAATCTTAATCCAGCGCTGAATACAGACACCATTTATGTTCAGATTTTTAACTTGAGCTAACGCTGAGTAGTCACATTATCAGTATGAATATTATAAATAAAAGCGTTTATTACATAGAAATAATAAAAAAAAACAAATTTGATATGTTTAATTTTATCTCCAAATGAATCCAGAACGCCAACATTTATCGCAACGGCGATATTCCTTGAAAATCCTCTTGAGATTTAGTTGACGTAGATTAAACAAATCAACAAAGAAAGGAAAAAAAAAATTAACGAAATGATTCCTCAGAAAAAGGGATACGCATACAGCGTACCATCCACATCCATGCAACTGGAAACCGGCTACGGCGCACTGCCAACGCCAGCAAAATATCGCATGGCAAACAACAACAACAACAAAAGCAACAAAAAATGTTTACATTTCCTCACACGTTGTATGTTTGCGCAAGATCCAAGACGATCAACGAGGAACGAGTAAGTAGCAACAACGCCAACATAGCTCCCTTGCAGCACAAAATGCAGTCAGCGCTGTTGCTCCTTTTTTGCTGCACGGTATCTTGAATGCAACGGATTTGAATGCTGTGAGCATAGGATAATAATGATATTAGCTAAAAAGTATCGATATAATAATTTTGAAATACCGATATTTTTGTGTTTATCGTACGTTTTATTCGTTGCGATATTTGTAATATTAAAGTATTGGACATAAATTATACCTCCAAGGAAATTTCCAGTACGATGAAACATTTTTTGTATAAAAATATATGGGAGCATCAACTGCTTTCATTTGCGATATTGTTCCTTCCAAAAATATCGAACATCGCAAAGAAAAACCTCAAGTCCCAAATAATGACACTTTCTCTGAATGTCTCTCTCGCCCGTGCAATGCAATCCGTTGCACAACTCAATGCTAAAGTCAAGTCAAAATGGAATGGGTGAAGACGAGGAAGAAGAAGAAGCAGAAAAAAGGATTGCATCGCACTCTTTTGCCAAAGGGAACCAAACGATCGAGTCGCTCTGCGAGGTGAACACAGTTCGTTGAACCCACCATGCAACGAAGGAGTTTCTTGTGCGTATCTCAGTTGATTTTTGTTCATGTTTTTCCTGCTGCTCCTGTCTACTATACATCGTACATTCGAAATGATTTTTATTAATATTTTCTTTTGGGATTTTTGTTTTTGTTTTGACTTTTTATACAACCAACCAGGAAAGGAAAATTGCTCAGAAAGAAAGAAATTTTTCTAATCCTCATCCTCATGGTAGTCGTGTCTCTGGCATCGCCTTTGTTTGTGCGTCGTAAAAATAGACAATGGGAAAGAAGCAGCAAATGGCTTTTGCACTTTAGTTTGGTCGGCCTTTTGTACATAGACAAAGGAACAACAGGAACAGGCTTGCGACACGCGTAAGGTAATCGTTCGGTAGAGAGGTAGATGTGGATTGCGAATTAATGCAGCGATCAGTGTGTTCGAAATGAACACAGCCAGTCAGTCGCGTGTGCATTTTTTGTTCATTATGAACTCTTGATGTGGCAAAGAATTTAAAGGATTATTCCAATGTTAGAAAAAATAACGGAACTCTTAGTAAAAGGCAAGATTATTTTGAAATATTGATAGTTTCGAATGTTGAGGTAGACATAAAAAGTTTCACTCAATAATTAAACTAAAGCCATGTTAGAGAACAGAACGATCATTATCTTTAACTGTGCAAACTCTTTTGTCCAAAGCATTAAATGGGGACTAACCTCATCCAAAAACTTGGGCGAAAAAAAAATAGTTAAACGAAAAAAAAGTTTGACGGCAAAAAATTTAACGACATAAAAGTTGGATGACAAAACAGTTTAATGAGGAAAAAGTTGGGCGACAAAGAAATTTTTAGTACAAATTTTGACATCCAATATTTTTATTCATTAAATTTCCTTCGGCCATTCCGGGATCACTTTTATGATAACACTTTTTCCTCCTATCATATTGATCCAAAATATACCACCGAAAGTTTGCTCGAACTTCGAGCGCTTCAAACGGTTATTATTATCAAATCGATCAATTTTCCACTGATTTTCTTCACTAAAAAATCTTGGAATTTTCCCGCTTATAATGGACCTTAGAAAAAAAAAATAACATACCAACAACATCTCCGCGTAAAACACGCGTACACACTCATAGTGACTCAAAGTTCAATGATCGACGAACCAAACAAAAGGGCAACTTATGAAAGGAAGAGAAGAAAAAATGCTGGTTTCTTTTGCCTTATATATGAGAGTATTTTCCAAGGGGAGCATTAAAGTAGCAGTCAAAGAAAATGAGTAATAATAGAAAAAATCTTCAAGGCAAAATCATACTGAGGAACGTGATATGATCGTTAGATGAATGTGAAAAGTTAAAAGTCAAAAGAAATCCCAAACCAAAAAGGGTACAGCATGATCGTTTAATAGCAAAAGAATAACTGCATGCAGGCGGGCATTAAGAAACGTACGAGGACTAAATTGTAGGCGGATATTATTGAAATAAAATAAAGGATAATTGAAAATCGAAGATAATCCTGAGTTTTTTGTTTTTCCTCTTTGATTTTAAACCCCTTAAAAAACAAAAGAAAAAAACTATTGGAATTTGTTGCCTGCATCATTAGTAGAAACCGTCCTGCTGCCACACCCTTTAGCTAAACATTACTCGTGGCATGGTATGGTGTGAAATAATTTGTGTAATTTTCTAATTTTAGGTTTTTTGTTGTTTGTACCAGCGCTGAGTGGTAAATCTGTCAAGCGGTTTATTGTACAACAGGCGAAACAGTAGTGACAATCGCACGCTATGGGTTCTCAAGACCACAGCAAGGACATTTAGTGAAACAGCAACCCCTTGAAGTTATTTTTTTCGTTATTTTTACTTTTGATTTCACAGCATAACAGGAGCATAAAATAGCACAGCGGTTGTTATGCTGAGGGTTGTGCCTTCCATATTAAAATTAAAGAACCTCAGTAGTAAATTTAGACAAAAATAAGCTACTTATCAATGAGTGGCATAATGTGGGCGCCTTATGCGCAGCAATAACAAGGGTGCTTTGCGCAAGATTTAAAATATCCTGTATGCCATTATCATTGCAAAGGACATGAGGGTCTCTAACTGCATCATAACTGAACTTTTGATTATATGATTTCAAAAGTGCATGTGCCGCTACTTAACGTATGGCAATTGTACTCGTATTCTAAGTAAGGACTCGTAGACCCGCAGAATTTTTGCTCTTCATATCACTTCCTTGTCTGCTAATCAATAAAATATTATCAGTTGAAGTTGAAAAAAAAGAAATAAAATCCACCCCTGTATAATTCATACGTTGGATGGTATAACGCATGGAAATTAAATTCAATTTTAAATAAATTGTTTTATTTATTCAATGTCCCTTTCATCGATCAATTTGAAGTTACTTGAATTTCATATGTACACCCGAAATAACGAACTAATGGAGCGTAAGCAATATCGTATCATTAATCAAATAAAATAAAAAATTCCGAAAGAAAAACGAACAGGAGGAGTAGGGAAAATCTGAAATGCCATACAAAGGAATCCTTCTTGCTTCACTTTTTTCTTAAATTTTTCTTTACCTTAGCATTTTTTGTTTCTTTTTTTGTTTGTTTAATATCACGAAAACATATTTAACTTGATTTTATATCATTTTCAACTGTTTAAATAAAGTTTCTACTTCAAATAATATTTCCTCGTACTTCAAAAGGATAAAGTAAATAAAGTGTTCAAATGTGTACAAATATACTCCCATATCTTTTTAGTTATGTAGCCGCAGAGTATAACCGCCTAAGTAAAGTTAAGAAAAATTGAGTTATTAGTGCATATATAATTGTGTCGTCTATTTGGAGCAATGCTATGAATATGGACCCAGTTAAATTTTAACAGAGTTAAGCGTCAATTGTAGGGAGTCACAACGTTCAATACGTTAGCAATCTATAGGATATTTCCGGAAATGAGAAAGCTGACGAATGTGCCAAAATAAGATCAGAACGACCGGAGATTCAACAAGTGGTAGATCTTAGGATACCGCTGGCGGAAATACACTATCGGATAGAGGACATAAGCAAGAAACAAATGAACAGAAGGTGGAACCTTACCGCCGGATGCAGAACGTCTCGAAACACCTGGCCTAAACTGAATCTAGAAAGGACACAAACTCTCTTAAGGTTCAGCAGAGGAAAGTTAAGAACTGTTGTAGGAGTGCTGACGGGGCACTGTGTTATTTGCGCTATGGCCACCAAATATGGTGCCTCTTTAAGAGATTTCTGCGGTAGTTGTGGAGACGAAGAAGAGTATAAGACGGTTAAACATTTACTCTGCGAATGCTCGGGGCTAATAAGGAAACGTTCTATGTTGGTCTTGAGGAACTAGCCGAGTTGGAGCTCACCAGCATCCTCAACTTCACCAAGGCTTTTGGGTGATTCGCGCCTGTTCAATGAGATCGTTTAAGGAGAAAGGAGGAGACTATATATGTTGATGTAGCGTATAACAATGGGCAAACTGCCTCAAAGTGAAATTTGCTATATGCAAGCGAGTCTTTTAACCTAAGCGTCAAGTTTTTGCCTCGAAATATTAATATTTAAGAGCTAAGAATATTAAAAACCTATGCTGGGAAGTTGGCAATTTTCTCTGTCAATCGGGCCTGCAATCAATGCGCTCAACTCAATAATAATAAAATCCTAGCTGGATGAACAATGCTGGAGAGATATAGACAATCAGACAATCTTATTCTCATTTCGGTCCCAGCTCACAAACACATCGAGGGTAACAAAAATACTGCTGCATTAGCAAGGCATGGTTGCTCCCTCGTCGAAATACATACGAAGCGAATTCATACTCTGTTTGGTCTAGTCAAGAAGTGCGCTTTTTCGCATTTCCTACCCGAGGTGCACAAAAATTGGAAAGCTTTACAAAGCTGTAAGATATTCCACACATAACAGTTCGAAAACCAACAACCTACTATCCAAGAGCCGTATTAATATCGCAAAAATCATCGCAATTTGTATAGGACACTGGAACATCGGCAAGTATATTAAAAGACGAGACATCCCGCTCAATTGAAGAATTGCTCGTACACTTCCTCTGCAATTGTAACTGAAATCGGCTGTTGGCTTAATAACCTTAGCAGGACTAACTGGATATAGATATTAAGCCTCTTCTTTACTGAATAAGATTTCATAAGAAAATGCTTGACCCCCTTAAATGCCTGACATAATTATTTAAAAGTTTATGTCGTATGTAAAGTTGATTTAGCACTGGAGATTGTCAACATAACTTAGACTTAGCTTTAACTCTGTCCGCTAACTTTTTGAAGTTTTTGAAAATTTGAGGGCTAAATTTGATTATTATTAATTTTGTGCTCTTAAAAGAAAATGTAAAAACTTGATTCTCAGCTTTGCTGGCTGAATTTGTGTATTATTGCCCTCATAATCAATTTATTTTTGCAGCACGTGCACAATAGAAAATTAAATTTTACCAAACCAAAAAATTAACTCAATATATTATACAATATACATACTACGAGTATATATGTATGTAATAAATAGCCAGAAATCCTTTACTGTAACAACCCGCAGGAATTTGATTCCAATAATTAAAATTAATTTAAATTAAATTCATTGAGGGTGAAGTTATTTAATCGATGTCTGCATAGGCGGAACTTAAAATGACATATAATTTTTCAATGAAAGGCTTAAGGAAAATATCAAACTTAAATTATTCCTCAAGTGGAGAAATCTCTCAATTTAATGTTTATGTAGCTATTATTTCTCCATGTGTATAAATAAATACTATAAAAACTTAAGTTTCCACAGTTTACTTTAAACAAATCGTACATTGAACTGTTTCCTATTACATTCTCTAGGGCATTGTCCCTGCAGCAAATGAGTTTCATTGCCTTATCAGGGAGTTACAAATAAGGGTTGCCATCCTTTACGCAGTAAAATAAAAAGAATTGTAAATTCCGCAGTGTGAAAAGACAAAAAAGCAATATATAGTTAATTTCTTAAATACATAAAAATATATAATTAAATTAAAATAAGTAAAAGAAAAACCAAACATATTGTCGTTTCGCCGCCTGAAGACTTTGCGGGGCCCGGAGCTAAAAACTGAAAAGGGGCTTCTTATAACTAAACATAAAAAGTGCTCGATTTCGAAATTGAATTTTCTTTCTTAACCCTTAATCGAGCACTCCCTCCTTAACTAAAGTCCAGTGTGCCCTTCCCTAAAGATGGGCCTGCTCGTAACTGCCATAAAAACTAAATTATTACTTAGATTTTACTGGCACTGGCTTTCAGTTATTTCCCGAGAAGTTGGGTGTATAAATATGTAGTTATAAGAATTTATTAAAAAATTGAACTAAGAAAACTTTTATTTTCCCGAGAAACTTTTTTCAGTGCATTTTATGAAAAAAAAATTATATCGAAAATAAAGTTTAAATGCCAAGGAGATAAGCTTGGCTTTTTCCTTAGGTTATAAGTCCTTGCTAAAAATACTCGTGAAACATTTTATAACTTTTTTTACAGAGATTTGTTTTCGAGGTTTTTTCGTTTTTATTTCCGGGCGATAGTTCATACGAAGCAAAGCTCTATTTTTTTGTGATTTTGATACTCGTATTATCAGAATGTAACACTTTTTATTTTTACTTTTCTCTCATTTGGCAACCCAGTCAGTAACTCCTGGCGATATCATGTGGCTTCATGGCAAATACTTGGTTTTTCTTTCTCCTAACGCACTTGCTACTAGAGTTTTTCCAAGGCAATGCATTAGGCTTATGGTACTATCTTTATATTTGCTTTTCTTCAATTCTCTTATGCTCTAAGTCGGATAAAAGGAATTTTCATTGGCCTTTTTTCTGCGATACACATACATACATATATACTAGAGTGCTCCTTATCTTTTATTTTATTTGAAACTTAGTCATGCCCCGAATACTCAAAAAAAAAAAAATAACATTCTAAAAAACAGAACTTTGAGTTAGCGATCTTAAGTCCATAAGCAAAAAAAATGTTTTTGAAAAAAGTTTTCGTTTTGACCACAAAGTCACAAGAATATTACAAGTGGAGAAAGCTTCCTCAACTGCAATGCGAATTTTCGGAAGTTGGAAATTTCTTTCAAAACCTTAGGGAAACATAGCACTATTCGAGAGTAATGCGTTGTATAAGTTTTATTGCAATTCCATTTTATTTTATTATACATATTTGTCTATTTCATATAAGCAATTAAACTTCAGGTCAGTGATATTTCAAAAATTTGGCTTATGATTTTTCACATACTTCTGATACAAAGTTTGAACTATTTGACCTTATTTTTTCGTTGCCAAAATCAAATTCATAAATGTCATTTTTATTAATATTTTAAAAACTATGCAAACTCCATATTGCGAGTGAAGGCCATTTATGCCTTTTTAGTTAAGATAGGGTAAATATTATAGGAGTCAAGTGGAAAGCTTGTATTTTCATGCTCTCAAGGTCCTAATTGCAAAACCTTTTTTTAAAAATAAACACAATTTTTATTTTAAGATACTCGGCTGAGATAACAGAACCTTTCTTCATCAAAAAAAAAAAAAGTCTGAACGCCATGACCTGAGAGTTACATATAATGCTGGAGTGCCGAGAATAACTTATGATTACTTTTTCTATGGCATAGGTCAAGGTCATTAAAAGCGTTACTACGCTTTGTTAATCATATTAAAATCCAAAGGACATTGGTTAGTTTTTGAACAAATTTGCCAATGCCTGAGGCTCTAAGATCATTAAATTTTAAAAATCAGGTTGGGTATTTCTCTAAGATTCATTATATTTAAACTTTCTTTTTAATGGTTTCAAGGAGAGGTAGAAAAAAGCTTATCTGATATAGGTATGTGTCCCATCGAAAATTATATTTAGAAATCGAAATGTGATTAAAATATATTGTACTCTGGATACCTCACAACTTATGACCACAATATCTGTATTAAAGTTGTACAAAAAACTATATACCAAAATTAAAAAAATTTTTTATCTCTTCCTGAAACCCATAAAGTCGTTTCCTGAGAAATTCTTGAAACGAATTTTTAAAGTTTTATAATTTTTTCTAGAAAGCTATTGATTTATCAGATTTGCATGTTGCTTTGGTCCAAAATCAAGCTATCTTCTTATCGAGTATTTTCCTAAAAGTATATGTATTTTATCAGCAAATCCATCATACTATATGTACATACAATTCACGAATATGAATTATTTTGCTTATCAATAAAGGAGCCTTTTTACACCCATTAATGTTTCCAAGCAATTTGTATGGTTTTTTTTTTTTTTGTTAAATGCGATAAATGTTATCTACATTTTTCTAATTTTGTATCCCAACGCTACCTTCAATGCTTGGCAAGGATATCGATCGGCATATCGATGTAACAATATGAACACTTAATATAAAAGATAAAATGAAATAATGAATGTATGTTATGATATGATAAATGCAAAGGAATAAATTGATTTCAGATAAGGAACGCTAATGTGGCAATGGGAAATCGTTGACATTAATCAATAATGTAACTAATGCAATGAATATGAATATCGCTGTCTGATATTTCATCCTTTGTTCTTGATATATGTATGTGAAAGGAAATAAACTAATTACCAACCAGCAGAATCTTCCCGATTTTGGCCCATTAATGTTAAATTTTTCATACTGAATATTAAAAGTCCACTAGAATTTTTTTTTCAATTTTGTTGCTTTGCGAAGAAGAATGAATTTTTTACACTAAGCAGTAAAAACCTATATATTATACTATAACCAAAACTTAATTTTTTTTGTAGTTACTCTGTATAAGAGAAATGTAAAGCAGCTTGATGACAGCATACACTCTGGGAAAAAAATTCAATCATAAATGCTTATAACTTAGCGCCAAAACCGAAAATGTTCAATTTGAATAGATTTGATTTGGATTCAAAAAGAGTCCACATTGATTTAAAGTGTTTGATGTGTAATTTCAAATATTTTGCAACGTCAAAATGAAAAGTTTTTTACCACTAAAGTAAATTTAAAAAATTTTATTTTCAATACATTTCGAATTCAAAATGAATTTAAAATAGTTTATGTTAAAAATAACGGTGTAAAATATTAATTTTACTGTTTTCAACTTCAAAATATGCGGCTTTAAATCAAAAATAAAATTTTCAATTTTGCAATATCATTTTTCTCTGAGTGTAGAATGTCAATTTTTTTTAGTCTATATTTGCAAATTTGCGAAGAGCTCATTAAAATGTAACCTTTTCAAACTATCCGTAATGATTTTGAAAAAAAGTAAATTTTTATATTATTTGGATGACGTCAGGTATTATTTCACAATATCTAGTGTATCTTGTGGGCGCTGTGGGAAAAGCATTGGTCCAGTAACCCATTTTTAGACCTACCACGGGTTTATATGAACAGTTTCCAAAAATTTCATACAAAAATTTCTAAAAGTTATGTTACAAACTCGTAGGTGTTTATAACATCAAATAATAAATTGTAAACTTGTTTGAAATATAAAGAAAGTAAATCTACTTTGTACTTAAAATAAGTAAAAAACAAAAATCATCACTTACCCTCTCTGTGACTGCGCTGACTCTGCCCAAAATTCGTAAGCAAAACAGTTATACTGGAATACTATGATAAAAACAACAACAACACTTTAGCAACGACTTCAATGCACTCACGCATTCACGCACACACACACACTATCACGCTATTTCCAATAAACTATTTACAATGATTGAAATGAAATTTGCAAAATTTTCCAAAAAAGAAAATTTAATTTTTAACAAATTTATACATTTTTAAGCAAATGAAAATATTTTCAATGAAACAGCATTGAAATTTGCAATGCAAAAAACAAAACACACTACACACTTCCATTGGAGGCTCTGCCGGCGGCGCCTCCTTCAACATGTAATTTCGCGCTTGTATCCATTCATTTCATTAATATTTTATTGAATTTATTACGGTAAACTCTTTAAAACATTAGCTTCACTATTTGTTTATGAATTTATTATTTATATTAATGCGTAAAATGTAAAATTTAGCTTGAGAATTTAAAGTTCACTTTGTAAATGAAATTACCGACTAACGGATGACAGTTGATTAGAGTTGCCAGCTCTTTTTCGAAGAGTGGACTTTGGTTGCAGCCACCGTACAGTGGTGGTCGGCATAAATATATTGACAAATATTTGCGTTTTTGTTTTCTTTCTGCAAACTGTTAATGCTAACGTTCTATATATTTATCTATTTATAAAAAGGCAGTTGCAAAACGGTTCTATCCCTTTTTAAATGCCATAACACAATATAATCGCTATATCGCTTAGTTTTTTTTTTTTGTTTGAAAGTTTGTGAAGAGAGGCAGTGAAAATACATTTTCACGGCTAATCTAAGAGACTGATTTTGATGAAATTTGGTTCAGAGATACATAGATTGAACCCTAAGAAAAGTTATTAAAAACTTTAAGTTCCTTAAGAGGGTCCTTAACAGGAAAAAACGCTGTCAAGCCTGAGCCGCTACACCGATTTTGATGAAATTTGGTATGGAGATAGATTGAACCTTTGGAAAGGTACTTGTTTTAAAGTGGCACCTAACAGGAAAATATTTTTTCTTTGCCATACTAATCGACTGATTTTGATGAAATTTGTTTTGCAAATATGTGTATTGAACTCTTAGGATGTGATAGAGAGAGGGATACGACAACATGATGCCATGATTTTTATTTTTGGAAGTGATGACAAAAAATAGCTCCTTTTTATATCAATTTTTGTTTTGTCACTATAATGCTTGACTTTCAACCACTGGACGAACTCTAGTCGTCTGAAAAGAATGACGCCGGCTAGTTGGTGGAGCAGGGTCGTGTGATGAGCCCAAATTCAATATCCTGTTGTCATTTCCATTACTTGACATTCGTTTAATAAATGAAAAACTCATTCATGACAATTTTTTTTTTTTTTTTTTGTCGCGTCCCAAAGAAATTATTTATATAAATAATATTAAAACAGCCCTTAAAATGTGTCAAAAGCGCTCCTAGTCGTGTCGAATATTTCGTTTCAAACTTTTCCATTGACTAGTCCAATAATATTTGCTTGCATAAATGGATGTTAAAACGCCGTCTAAGAGGGGTCGCGTCACCTCTGATCAAAAAAACATTTTTCATCCTATTCGTTTTGATTGATACAATAAATTGTTTATATAAATACTATCAAAAAATAATCTTAGAGGGTAAAAATTTTTTGCTTTCGATTGGGCAACAAAACTTTTACATAATTGTGATCAGGAAACTGCGTATGGGGCCAGAGTGCCCCTGTTCATGTCCAAAAATGTGCAATAAGTTGAAGAAATCTTAGCTTTAAATTTCTGTCAAATTATTTCAGTATAATAATGTTCATGCCCACCGTTAATAGAGATGTTCACACATTCAAAAAATTAATCCCAATGTAAGCTCGACCTCGAGTATCAACAAATCATTTGAGGTTTTAAGTTAGAATTCAACGTGCAGCAAGGTTGCTGCAATCTTTCTTTTAATTTGCAGTTTTGTTTTTAATTAAAATGTTTCGTATTTACCTATTTCGAAATTAAAAAGAATTTTAATATTTTTGTCCTTGATAACTATTTTCGATTCGATTTTTTTTTCTTGTTGTTTTAGCAACGCTCAGCTGAACTTTATTGCAATCAGCGAGGTATTTCAAAGCAAAACATCCATTTGAGCCTCTTTCTTTCGCTGCTGCTGTTGGCTGTTCTTTTTTGTTGTTTTTGTTGCCCTCAAAAGAGCGTTTTAACCTCGTAAGCATAAACCGAGTTCTTCTAGACACCAATTATTACCTTCATTCTTTTGCTGTCATTTCAAAATAACATCGGCCAAATGACCTAATTTCGTTACGAATTTGTTGACGTTCTTTTTGGTTTTTTGTTTTTGTTATTGTCATTGTTGTTTTTGTCAGTTTCTTGTTGTTTTCTTGGTTGTTGTCTTTTCTGGTCAGTATGGTATACTGCCATTATAGCCGCATTAAAAAATCGCAAATTGCAAAAATTTCTTAAATTGGCACAATTTATGTCCGTTTTAGCTAACTCACGTTTAATTTACAAGGTAGTTTTTTTTGGTTTTCTTGTTTTTTAAACTACTGACCAAAACCAAAAGACAAATTCTGACTTATTTTTCAATGTGCGAAAGTGATATGGTATATTAAATTCTTTTGTAATGTAAATATTGTAAGAAAGGTCATTCAAAATTGTGCTGACGACAATGAGTTCAACGAAAATTAAAATAATGTTGGCTTAAGTTTGGAAATTAAGCATCCATTTCAACACGTATTTAATGTAATTTATAACGTTGATTATGATAACAGGAAGCTGTCAAGATCACGATATCATTTGCAACAAATGAAACCATTGATTTTTGTTCAAGAAAATTCAAGAATACAAAACTTCAACTTTTATTTGCTTTAGCATTTTCACATTCGTCAATAACAATTTGTGAAATTGTTTGTCTTAAACGAGGTCAGACTTTGCTCATATGATCATTAAGCCAGACATTTGCACAGATTTCTAATATGCCTATTAAGTTAGTTCATCATCACCCAAATACAATGACGCTTGTCTGCCGCTCAGTTGATGGAACAGAGAATAGTGCGCAGTGATAATAAATCGGCATCATATGGTAATGTCCACCGATCGACTTTATTAGGTTTAGACCGACGATGAGCAAAATTCGAAAAATGAGCCATTTGTGGCTCATTACAACAACAAACACATGCACTCACGACTGCTACGAACATTTGGCCACCGATTGCGCCACAAATTTACCACCGTTGAGGTGGGCGATAATGGTCGAAAACATTCTTCTCGACTTGTCAAATCATAGCTGGACACTCACACATAAAATTCAAAAATTTCAATCGCTTACTTTCAGATGCCTAAATGCACCTTGTTTGACGCTTTCGCATTTTTCGGGAGATATTTATTTTAATTTATTTTGTTATAAGTTGCTTACATAAAACGATTATAAAAACTCGTAATAAAAGTATCAGAAAAAAGTAATAAGTAAATTTTAGCAAAAATAAATAAGCCTACGAATGATTTAACTATGTGAGCACGAGTGTATAACAGGTATTCTCAGTTAATGGCCTTTTCCGAAATTTTTCCTTTTCAATTGACATACTTGGCAATTTGATATCGAAAAAGCAAAAAAGAATCCGCATGTAAAATGCAACAGCATAGCAATATATAGTGTGATCTATTTTTATTTCTCCAGGACAACATCGCGAGAACTAAGTAAAATAGTAATAAATTTTCTAGGGAATCAAATAGCAGTGGCCTTACCTTTAATCTCGAAATTAATTTGAAGGTCATTTCGGGTTAACTGCGAAATTTCGAATAGATTTTGTCATTAATAAACTTAAACACAAATACAAAACATCTATTTTTTTTTTTTCAAATAATATAAATCTGAAAAAAAATATATACGTTTCTATTTAAAAAAATCACAGCTAACCTCGACTTGACCTTGAAATTGGTTTCAAAGTCAGAGCAAATGTCATTGTTATTTGCCCCCTAGAAACCATAACTTTTGCCAAAAACATTTATCACTATCTCAGTTAGTTCTCGAAATATTGGCCTGGGGTAATTAAAATGGAGCACTTGGTATAATATTTGTTTTAGTTAATTATACTGCCGTACTAAGCGAAAAAGACGTAACTCAAAAAAATTCATTTCGAGATAATTGATGTTCTGTTTATGTCAATTTGTTGAAATACCTGTAAAATTGAGATAGTTGAAATTTTCTTAGTAGATTTTTTATATGATTGAACTAAGATGCCGACATTTGGAGTATTTCATTAGACGCGAAATATCTTAAGCTATCCGATGTCATAAGGATCTCGGATATTTTTTTTTTTTTTTTTTGAGATACGTCTTTTTCGCTTAGTAGGGCAGTATAGTCATTTTTAATATTTTAATTTCAATTAAGTTTTCAATTTCCGAAATGGTCTTTACTGAGAAAGTTTTTGTAATTAAAGTAATATTTTCCGTTGTTATGGTAAATCACGTTGCTTTTTTTACCAGGATGATTAATTTTTTGTAGTATGTAGACATGCACCAATATAAAATATAAACACCACATTTTATACGAGTGATATCAGTCATATTTTTGCTTTTGATTCGCATAAAATATCGCCTGCTTGAGGATGAAACATACGCGGTATCGACGTGTAACCGCAGGAATAGCGATAATGATATTTGTTTTTCTTCTGTGTTCTGTTTTCACATGTGCGCCTTCGCACATAAACTTAATCTGGATTGTGGCTGACTAACTTAGGGCTCAGGGACTCAGGACGCTTGTAGAAGCAGTCGATGGTATCGTTATATACACATTATTTTGCATTGTATTGTAATAATAAAATTCGGGTTTAGTTCAGATTGGTTTCGTTGTCATCAGCAAGGCAAACCACATTTGTTATTCACATTTTGCTTATCAGTAGCAGGACGATAATTATTATTTTTTTTTTTTCAGTGAATTTTTTTTTATTAATTGCAGCGAACGAATGAGTCGTTCTTTGTAAGCAGAACTGTAGCTATACATAGAAGTTGTTATATTAAATTTAATATTAACAGGGTTGTGGTAAGATACATTAAAAGCACTTTGAATGAAAAAGAGACAGTATAAACGAAGTGTTCTTAAGTCTCAAATGCAAAGCTAAAATCATTCAATACAAACTTCAAGTCTCAGTATAGAGCAGATTATTATAGCAGATAACATTTAAAAATTATAAGGCAAGACGCACGGAAGGGAGGTGGAGGTCTTCACCAAAAATCCCCAAGGAGAGGGGGGTCCGAATTTTTAAAAAAACACCTCACTTAATTAATGGACGGCCACTAATTCCCGAAGCCCTTTTGCGTCGAGATATTTTTTCATTTCAGAGAAAGAATGCGATTCTTTTATTAGATAAATGTTTATTCTTTTAGTTGAATTATTTGTGGATATCAGAAACTTTTTAATAATAATCATGTAGAAGCTATATGGCGTTTTTCCGCCGCCATTCTGTGGTGTCCTTTTCGTTTTTGTATAATCGCAGAAACCTACCGTTTAATGCTTAATTCAAACGGTGGAAGGTCATTGACAATGACTTACGATAATGACAATTTTTCACTTGGAAACCTAGCTTAAAAGCATCGATTAATAACGATAAAGTCGATATATGTAAGTCAATGAGTATCGAGCAGCATCGAAAAATATTGACACGAATCCTTAGAAGAAGAGAAGTATCGAAAAATATATAAAAAATTAGTGAATGTCATTGACAATTTATCTTGAAAAATACTGAAAAAGTCGAAATCTATCAAAAAATACGTTAAAATGTGATTATTATCGCATAGTAATAATAACTGTGTTCAGCTACTACAGCTATTAGCCTTCTTAGCAATTTAGCTTGAAGCTTTAAAGCTAGTAAAAAGCTTATTTAATAAATGATAGAAATGAAAAACTTTAACAAAGGTATATATAAAGCATCGAATGTATCGAATTTTGGGATGCTCATAGGTTTAAGGTTGAGAGATCTGGCAGATATTGCGTTTTGGTGAGTGAAAATTATTTCATTATCAGAATACCCCAGTGGCAAATCGATGAAGTGCTCTGATTTTTCATGTATGAAAAGCTATACCCTTTGTGTTGTATGTTTTACAAATGAAATTGTTACTATGATATTTTTTTTTTGTTTGCTTGCTGGCTGCCTTTGTATGTATATGGAGATGTAAGGGGTCTTGCCTGTGGCTGCATGCTTTGTATGTGGAGGTGTAGGCAACTCGCTAAACTATACAGGCACTTAGGAAGCGATGTTTTAAGGCAATCTGCCTTTCGTTTGTTACACATTGTATAAAGAGATGTAGGCAAGCTGCCTACAAAGCGACCATCCCTTTGTAAAATGAATTTACAGTTGTGGCTGGAGTAGTGAGCATTACTGGCTTCAATGAGTATAACTATTCACCGATATTGTTAATAACATATTTGCCGCTGGGATACTACAGGATTTTAACTTTAAATTATTTTTTCACATACAACACAAAAATGTTACCTATGTATACAACTTGGCACCTATGCAAGTTGAAGTTCCGTCGACTTTGCGATTTCAGCTGACACACTTAGAAAATGACCCATATTCAGATACGTTTACTCGCAAAAGATAAATTGATTAAAAATTGCAATATAAACACAAAGTTCGTTGCTCTCTCTCTCTCTGCGTTCAATTTCGATTTCAATTTAATATTCAATTTCTATTTCAATTTGATGCCATTTCATTCATAAAATTTACAACAACTCACATTTGCTTGTGACGTCACCACAAACGTAAATACTCGTAATTTTTATTTTTTTTAATTTCTTTTTTTTAAGATATCTTTATTGCTGTCTTTTTTTGTGTTTTGTTCGTAACAATTTTTGTTTTTTTATTATTTATCTGCACGATTAAAAAACAAAAAAATGAGAGAAAAAATGTGGCAACGACTATTCGATTGTAGAGTAAACGAGTTTTTTGTGAATGTTGTTGTTGTTGTTGCTGCTGAGCTTTTCAGTTGAAAAATGCAATCGAATTGCGCATACATAATGCTCTGTCGTTATTGTTGTTGTTGCCTTTGGTATTTTGTTGTTGTTTTTGCTGTTGTTGTTAGTGAACTTGATTCGCTTTTCATTCATTCATAAAAATTCACTTCTCCACATTAATAGCAAAAACAATAGCAACGGCTAAAAAACAACAAAAACTACAACTACAACAATAAAATATAATACATCGCTCGGTAAAAGAAAGAGCTACACAAAAAAAAACGGAGATTTATTTTATACCCATAAATTATGTTTAAAAATAATTTTAAGCCATTGTGATACTATATTTGCATTTTCTTATTTCTAGCTTGTTAGCATCAACAAAGAATAACAAATGATTTCCTTTGGAAATGACTGAAAATTTCAAAATCACAAGTTTCAGAGAGCGTTGAAAAATCTTTTGACGGTTACAGGTGTAATTATATCCTTCGCTCAGAGTATATTACTTCTTTTCATGCCGTTTGTAATACATGGGGAATGTATGTATTTGTCAATGTTCGTCTGTCTGTTTGATTTTCTGTAAAATTCCCGATTACGGGAAAACCGATTTCGATAATTTGATGAATATTTGTACATATGGGCAAAATCGGTTCCCATATACGTACATACGAATAAAAAAACTAAATTTCACAGGAGTAGTATGAAGTGTTTGAACAAAATCTGGATAAGAATTGTGCAAATTTCAATAAAGCGCGAGGCAATTCTCATTCAAGTAAACTCAGCAGCCAAGTTTCAGACAAATACTAACCATAATTCGGAAAATATGCTTTATTTTGAGAAGTGAACATGATACCTCCTATAAAAGCAAACAGTTTCACATCACAAAAACCCTAACCTGGCCGTCCTCTAGCCTTTCTAGCGACGCTACTGAATCTGACCCAAGTACAAGAAATGGATCGACCAAGCTAAGTAAAAACATGAAATGGAATGATTGTGGGTATGAAACCACCCATAAAACCAAATGCTTAAAAAGCAATGAAGCAAGTTATTCAAGTAAATGTTGAAAAATGTAATATGCGATTCTTTGGTCAGACCAGCCAGCACGTGGTGTGGCGAAAAAAAAATTATAACGTAAATTTATTGGCACTTTCGGTAATGAAGATTTTATGCCCATAAATTAACTTAAGCCACTTTCAAAATTAATTAATTCATTTTTTTTATGAATGAAAATCCTATGTCCTTTGTTGAGTAATTATTATGCATTTGGCATTAATTTAATTGCAACCAACTCACCATCACTTATTTTATATTTTCAATACCTTATCTTTAAACGTTCAGTACTTGCTCGAAGTTGGTCGAAAATATTCGCTAGTATACTCCTATCCGTGTCCTTTTTGATTGACCAAACCGATATCAAACGTTTTTCTGCGTTGTATAATATTGAAGCTTAAATTTGGCTTTGGAAGAGCTTCTAACAATTTGTAATAAACAGTGCTGCCCAGATAACGAGAAGGCGCTCAAAGAGCGTAAAAATTAGAACCAGAAGGCGCTTAAAAAGCGTCCACGTACACAGAATCATTAACACATGTTTATCGTCGCTTGAAGTAGTGGGCACCAGTGGTAATAAACATGGCTGGGCAAAACGTAAGAAAGAGAATAACTTGTCATATACGTACATATATAAAGCAGAGAGCGCAAAAATCAATTCAGTTTGATTTGAAAAGCGAACAAAGCACAACTACACATGCATTGAAGAGAAACACGTGTGTAGTGGTGCCCAGCTCTGGTAATAGAGAATGTAAGTAACTGAAAAAAACAGTTCCGATTTATAGTGTCAATTTTAATAAATGGCCAAAATACGAAAAATGAGTAAATTGTGTGGCTCTTTACAACAAAGACGTTATTTCACTTTAAACAAATAAGCAAATTACGCGCTATATTCAGCTTACATTGCGATTTTCATTATTTTTGCATCATTCAGAAAAAAAGAAAAAGAAGCGAGCGAACAAGCAAACAGCAATGCGTACATTGAGGACACCTGCTCTCGTTTCGTTTGATCAGTGTACTTTTATTTCTACACTCATGTTATTTTTGTTTGGTTCTTGGAATTGTCTTTTGGTTTATTATTGAATATTTTTTTACTTTCAAGATCAAATTCATGCTGGAATTTTTTTTCTGCTGTTGTTAATGTTGTTTTTGTTGTAAGTGACTCTTGGTTCCAAAATGTTGCCCATCTACGGTATAGATGTTTGTTTGATGTTTTTAGCGACTGATCGATTTAGATTAAAATAACTGGGTAGATAGTCTATTTTCTAAATTAGCACATAGGCTGTTATTGTTCCAGATGGGTCATGGTGCCTCCCATACAAAAAGAAAAAAAAATGAGCGTGACATCTTCCACACAATAACAACACCATAGTTGTAAAAGTTAATTCATGGTTATATATTGCTTGAACAAAGCAGCTTTCAAAATATGGACAAAATTTAACATGAGGTGTGATACCTCCCATTTAAAAAGTTATAGTAAGTAAAATATAGACGGAATTGGATGGGTACAGCTATTAGTTAAACATAAATGAAGAAAATTGTAATAATTTTTGCGGAGTAAAAAAATTGTAATTAATTTTGGCTATTCTTATGCAAAATATTTAAGAATTTTTTTTTTTAAATTAAATCCACACTAACAACAATAAAAAAATGTTTCAAAATCAAAAAAAGAAACTCACTAGCTTCTAATTTTATATGGATTATCGATTTAACTCTCTTGTTCTCATTCTCAATTTTTCAATTTACATTGGAACAACAACAACTCGTGATTTGATGAGACCGTGACCGTCAGCATAACATCTCATTTACTTTCCGAATAGCATTTATTAGGAGTGTAGTTCCTACTTCTTCTTCGCTTTACATCCGTGATAACTTTCGCTGCATGTCGGCAATTTGTTTTGGGACGCACTATATATTAGCAATAATTAAATGTCGTTAATCATTAATTTCTTCTTAATTAGCTCACACATTAACAAGATCAAAAGTCATTTAGCATGGTATTGTATTGTAGTAAAAGGCAAGAATATGAATACTTAGACATATGCATATGGAGTTATCAATTAGCCATTAGATGTTGATAATTTCTGTTTCCAATCTGTGTCTTGCTATTCATCAAAATATTTATGAAATGAAAACAAATTCTTTTCTTTTTTTGCGAATCAATGTTATTTTCCTTTCAAATGTTTTTTTTTTTTTTGACTAAGAAGATATCAAAAATAAATTATACATATAAGCTCCTTGTCATAAATCGTTTCATCGCATCAACAACAGCAAAGACAGAAACAAAAAGAAACAGCTCATCGAAGTTGATTACCAACAACTTGATATCTTGAATTTTTATAACCTTGTTTATGTCACACAGCGATTTGAAAAAGGTTAATGCAAATCGCTGTATATTCAGCACAAAACACTTGTGATCAAAGACGAGTAACCCACACACAGGCAGCCAATATCGCATGCAACTAATGGTCGTCTTAGTAGATCTGCAGCAAAAGTATCTCATAGATATATTTTCAGATATGCGACTTTAAATGAAAATGAAAGAAAAAATAATCAACAACTTCTTGTAAATAACAACATTAGCAGCAGCAGTAACAACAATAAACATGTTCCAAAGGTATCTAGGTAATCCAGCTATTCAAGTCACAACAGGTCGCCGCTTTGTATCTGCTGTTGTATCTAGCTAGCTAGCTAGCAAGTGAGCATTTGCAGATAAATACTTAGATACACAAATAGACAGTGGGACAGACAGCGGCACCGCTAGATACGCTCAAGGTCATCACGCTAGCGAAAACACAACAGCAAATAGCAAAGAGACAAAATAAAACTGCAATCGCCGCCAAATAATCGCGAGACGACGAAAACGCTGCAAAAGAAGAAAAAAATCAAAACGAAAAACTTCAATGGAAAGCCCAACTGCAATTTGGTAGTCCACAATTTGAAGCAGAACAACATCGAAAGACAACAGCAGCGAAAACAACAACAATAAAGATGCCGATACAAGTTTGCAATTCGAATAGCAAAAAAAAGATACATGCTGAAAGAGACAGCAATATCGTAATAAAGTTACAATTTGATTTCAATAACTTGGCCAAAGCAGCTTTAGCAAATGCCAACAAAAAATAAATATTTGGATTATGTATATGCTGACAGCACAAGGTACTTTAAAGATTGCCTTAGTGAAGTAGGTGTGGCACCTACCATAATGTCAAAACGCATAATACATATTGTTACGATAGTACTACGATGCTCTAGAATTTCACAAGCGCAAATTACAAAAACAAAAACAGCAAATTAAATTTTCTAGATGCTACTCGAAAATTCATATCAAAACTGAAAACTAAATCGAAGTCCTTAAACTAAGTGAAAAATAAGACTACTGCACTACAATAGTACACTACAACAAGAAATATAAGAAACTTGTGTGAGGTATCTGACGAACATTGTCAAATGTAAAAATCGGTGGATATAAAGATTGCACGAGAATAGCTTAGGGTTTTGCATAAGTCAGTATACGCAATACTATAAGAATAAGCTTTCTGTAGCACCATATAAGAGTGTTAACAGGAATAAGCCATTCATAAGCCGAGGCTTCGCGATGCTAAAATGTTCGAGAAAGGGTACAAAAACAAAAAAGGTCTACTTGTTTCTCGCTCTTTCATTTGATATAGCATGCTTATTTCAAATCAGCATTAAATGCTTGTCATTTCGGTTGCGCATTTCGGAACATCGTAGTATGTACATAATGATGATTACACTCAATTCGAGAGTGAGTTATTAAGAAGGAAGAATGGCAAATTAATTTGGCAAGTGATTTTTTTTTTAATTTGAGTGAAGTTTTTGGAAAAAGTGGCTAAATTTGATTTCTTCTAAAATCACTGGAAATCGCAGAGAAGCATATTTTCATGGTAGTATCAAACCATGTCTTGCCCACACCGACCACAGAAACACTCGAAAGCCCGGACGACTACATACCGACCAATTCAGTTTTCGACGTGGGAAATCAATTGTTGACTGCACGAAAGCTGTTGCGTAGGAATTGGGGAAGCAACGTTTGACGTCAGGACTGTTTTCAACACAGCAAGCTGGCCGCAAATTATGAGAGCATTTCGAGAATTTGAAATTATTCTACACTGAATAGCCTCATACTACTTTCAAGACAGAGTGTTGCTGTTCGACACCAATGATGGCGGGTAGTATCAAAGTTCCTCACGATGTGTACCGAAGGAATATTACTAATTGGTCATTCCACATCGTTAGACATGCGGAAAGATTAAGATTAGCTCGATTTTTTGAGCACTGCAGATGTTGTAGGGATGTTGAAGAGTAGGAGAGTGTTAAGCACTTGATTTATTCCTACACTATTTTTGCTAGGAGATTTCATTTTGGAAACTGATTGGCTCTATATATCGTGACATCACAATGAACCACTAACTGACTTAACCGACTGCTAATATTGTAATGCCCCCGGACGATACGACTTCTCATGTCTCCGGTCGTACGACCAGTTCGTATGAAAATATCAAAATAGTTTGATTTTTTTCTTACTACTTGACCTCAGACTCTGCGATTTTTTATATGATTGGCTAAGTTGTAAGAAAAAATCAAACTATTTTGATATTTTCGTACGACCAGTAGTATGAGAAGTCGTATCATCTGAGGGCACTATAAGATTGACAGTCGTTTAGACATGTTACCGGTCCATTGTTATGCCACGAGATATAGAACCAACCAGATTGCAAAAAAGTAACTGACTTCAATTGCTACAACTTTTTATATGATGTAAGAAACGTCGTATCGCCGGAGGGCACCTTTACCTTAGCTAAAATTTGATGGTTCTCACTTATTAAAAAAAGAAAAGATTACCTATTAACACTTAGCCTTCGGTCTTAGGTGCACTTTGCTGGGATACAATTTGTATTCCATTGCCACATCCGCAAACATTCAAGACTTCATACATTTTATCCATGAGTATAACACATAGATAAAACAATAAAATACGACTTTGCTGAATTTGCGCTCACCATAATTTGCCAGATACTCATCGTCGTCGCGTACTCTCAAATGCGACCCTAATGCGCCGTATTTTGGTGTTGCGCACGCGATTGAGGCTATGAATTTTTTTTCTCGTTTCCTTTTCTTTATTTTTTGTGTTATTGTATAATTGTGTCTCACAGATACTTTGTTTGATGCATTCATTCAAACATTCATTCAAACATTCAATCAATATTCAGCCAACTTCTTACATGTACTATGTAAGCTTCATATCCCATCGGGAAAAATTATAGAAATGCACTCGGAAAACTTGCTGCTTTAGGTAAAGATTTTCAACTAATTACTTAAACACCGAATTTGCTTTCAGGATGAGTGGATTTGGTTCATGTCTCAAGTTTTCAGAAAAATGCTATTAAATTCTCTATATAACTTTTTCTCTTCTGTTCATGTAACTTTAGCTTGTAGCCTTCCGCAACCCTAAAAAATTACGCAAAAATTGAATTGTTTGCATTTTTCCAAAAAATTATTCGTAAAAGAAATGTGCTCTGCTAAATTATTTATTAATTATAGACGGATCAGGGACCGATCGCAAAAAAAAAAATGGTTGAGAAGAAGATCCAAAATGATATTTCGCTTTGCCTTTGGTAAGACATTCAAGTCAAAAGGCCATTTTAAGGTCATAAAGTTATGGTTAGCTATGACATCTGAGTAAAAGAGTAGCCATTTTGTATTTAATACACTTATCTCATTTTTGACTGACCTAAGTAAATCTGTTGTATTAGTAAATAATTTCATATTTTTATAAATTTTCCTACTGGGTAATTTATCTCATATATTGTATAGTATGTAGTATAAAACAACACATCCACTCATATGCGGCTTGAGCGTGGCTATATCTAGTTTTGCGATGCTACTTGTAGCTGATGTTGATAGTTGTACTTTTTTCGCTATGAGTCAACAAGTGCCAACATACATAGATACTGTATCTATAATACATTGTTGTATACAGACATTAATTTATATGTAATTGTTGGGAACTTTTAACAAATTCGAGAAAAGCCTTGCGGCACATTGCAAAGGCTTAAATGTCCCAACAATTACTTACTTACTTAGATGGCCATAACAACCCGTTGTCAGGTTACGGCCGACCTCATTAGCTCTCGCCAGGCGCCTCTGTTTTGCGCGCGCCTTCTCCAATCGTTAATGCCAAGCGCGGTTAGGGCTTCCTCAGCTTGGTCTATCCACCGGAGGCATGGTCTCCCTCTTCGTCGTTGACCGGGGACCTTCCCTTAGAATACCTTTTTCGCTGGAGCTTCTTTATCCATACGATGGACATGACCCAGCCAGCGTAGTCGCTGTATTGTTATACGCTTAACTATGTCAATGTCGGCGTAGAGCTCATACAGCTCGTGGTTCATTCGAATGCGATAGTCGTCGCCAACTCGAACAGGACCAAAGATTTTGCGGAGAACTTTCCTCTCGAACACCCCAAGAGCGGCTGCGTCCCAACAATTGTTTGAGGTTTTTTTCCACTAAAATCGAGAATGATTTTCTTTAATTTATTAAAATGCTGTGATGTTTGATGAATAAAGAGTAAAGAGTAAAGGATTCACATATTTATGGTGTCGAAAGCCGTATAGAAACCTCTGCATTTTGGATTGCTGAGAAGAATCTAGTAAAAATTGGAAATTTCAATCTAAGACCTCTAGAAATTTCCATGCCAGATGATAAGCAATTGCTTATAAATAATTTATGCTCAAAAATATAATGAACTCTCCGGAAAAATAGCGACCTTCGGAGAAATCAGCAAATAGGTATCAAACAGGGCCGTAAAGCGGTAAGCGACTGCAGGACCTTTAACTCCGTGCTCGTATTTTTTTCTTATATTTTTGGGGGACTTTTGTATTTTTAGAGGTTAAAACGCTTTCTGCACCTAAGCATTTCTTTTTTTTATTAAGTTCTATTTCGCTGTGCTACGTATTCTAAGAGTAAGTATTTTCAAGAAATGTAGCTCGGACGGGGTGGAATCTGGAAAGTCGATGGAGCGGTTCTTAATGAATTGAATATTTTATGAGCTTTTAAACGTGTTCTAGATGTCTATAGTTACGGAACTAAGTCGAAGAGCTTTTCTTGTCGGAAAAATTGCGAATTGCACCCAACGTAATGCTGCATGTTACTCATACGACATGGTTTTCCCACGTCCAAAGATTCAATAAGAAACTCTGCCTAAGAGCAATATTATTATATTTTTTTATAGATTTTCTGAAATTGCAACATATAAATGCATATTCTTAGTTGTGTTGCTAAGCTGTGTTTAAAGTTAGCAACAGCTTTTGACCGCTGCTGCTTCAAATTCAAATTGAATGTTCTTAAATAAGAACTCCATCCAATTCAACTTTAGATAACTTAGCAAGTGTTCATACCATTAAAATGCTAATAAATTAATCACCGTTCAAAACTCATTTATTTTGGAGCCAAAGTTCGGTTTGTACTTACAAATTAATTCAAGACCATACAAACAACTGTTTTTTTTATCTTTTACAAATTCTATTACCATAATTTGAAATTCATAGTTTGGACCTTAAATAGCGGTAGTTTTCCATGATTAGAAATCATCATCATATCAGTTGTCTTCTTTTTTCTCTAGAGAGACTTTACACCAACATACAATGTGTAACTATTGCGCCATCTATCAATCCATTCATCTGCTCGTATCTACAAAGTATGTAAACAGGTTCATATCTCAAAGTGCAAGCACCACACCACACAACACACCGTGGTGACGACGACGACTCATCATAACGCAACGCATTGAATCTCAGCGCAAAGCACAGTCGCAGTCGCATAATACCGAAGCCACATGGTGAGCATTTCAATTATTTCGAAATTTCAGTTCACCGCATGGAATGGGGTTTTCCTTGATGATTTCCTCCTAGCCACATAATAAAAATATCACCACTACTACCAATAACTGTAGTAGTTACCAATACTACAAAATAAAAATAATAGCAACAGCTGCCTACTTACCTTAGCCATTTGAAAAGCCTTTGTGTGAATATGACTTTATACCCTGTAGAGAAAAGATGAGTGGTGACTAATTTTATTCAAATTCATATGACATTAGCTGGCGATGCAAGAACTTTACAGAAATTTTTGAGGAAAATATAAGTAACATAAATTTGTTTTTTCGCTGGAATTTGAAATGCAGTCGTCGGATTCGGTTGGAATTGGGCATATTTTGAGTTTGTTTAACTACGGTTTTCCGTTTTAATCAGTCACATTTCGATTGAAAAGTTTTTGCTCGAAAAATATGTTTCTTAACTTAAAAGAGAATATAAATATTGTTGTAAAATATAAAACAAAAAATACTTTCAAAAAGACTTTCCTACGGTAAAATTCATCTGAAATTTTTAGTTTATTATTTCTACGGATTTTGTCCGAGCTTATCGGGTTTGTTATGTAAAACGTTTTATATCAAAAATCCACTAGTCCACTAGTTTTATATCAAAAAAAACTAGTCTGCTGTGATCAATATCAAGTTTCAGTTAGCAAAATCTCATATTGAGCTGAGAAATTAGTTTTGTGCAATGTGCTGCTACTGAACCCTGGAAAATTACTTCCAACGATGGTGTAATTATTGAGGTGAAATCATAAGGCAGCGCCATGCATACTTTAATTGAAATCCTTTTGAGAGTAAGTCGATTTTCAATCGGTTGTCATTCCATGTGCCAACCAAAACAACGATCACCGCAAAACCTTTGATAAAATTATTCTAAATTTCCAATAAAAACGTTTACGATACTTCTATTAAACATCAATTTAATAAAGTATTAAAATGGCTTAAAATTGATAGCACAAAAACAAACAAGCATGCAAGCATTACAAACCATTTAATGATGTTTATTCCATGGCAATGGGATGGAATATTTATGAAAGAGAAACAATGGAATATTCAAACTACTCTTTTGCTTCCACACTCAATTTTCCAATTTACATTGCAAAGAACAATAACTCAGGAATTGAGAAGAACAATAAAAAATGACAGAGAAAACTAAAAGAAAAAAAAACAGACTATGCGTGCAAAGTCGCGGACATCAGCTATTTGATAATAAATTTTAATGTGAAAGGAGGAATCGCTGGTATCCAACGTTTGAGAGAGCAAATTTTCTTGTGACTTAAGCTTTATCTATAATTCCACTATGGAATTTGAGTGAATAATCATCCAATAATAGAGAAAACTCTATTTTGTGCGATATTTTAATATCCCATGTCATATATAATATGCTAAACCAATTTTTTGAATAATTTTTCCTAAAAGGAAGAGTAAATGATTAAAATATTCTTAAAATTATGTGTACAAGGAAAAAAGGTGAAACCAAAAAATATGCCAATAATATCACTTTCTCTACTGGGTCACTTTTTTGTCTATTGAAGCTGCGTTGGATGCGACGACAACGAAGGCAAAGCTTAGTTTTCGGAACGCTTCGTTGGTTTTTACTATGTTATGTGTGTTGGCTTTATTTTGCCACCCAGCACTGTTGTTGTCACACATACAGTGGTAGGTAGCATGATCTAAAACGAGTAAGGGCGAGTCCAGATTTCAAGATTTATCAGATGTTCTTATACCCTTTCGACCTTACTCTGTTCGCAGCTTTAAAAATGAACTAACGAATACAGCCATTAGTAATGTTAGAGGAATATTTTGTAAATAACCAACAGCAGCGACGGTTTTACCAACAAAGTTTCTTCTACCATGTTTTCTGTTTATCTATTTTTTTTCTTCTTTCATTTCTTATCTTTTCTTTTGGTATTTTTATTTCTATCCCATTTTGTGCTTTTGTCCATGTAATAGTTTTTTTTTCTATTTATTTGGTTGCTTCATATTTCTTGCTCCACCGCTGCTGCTGCTTTTCTGCTGTTGATCCAACTACGCTCCTCGCTGGGCTTACGTTATTTCTTGTTGGTTACCTTTATGGGCTTTGGCTTAGAAACAAAAAAAAATAAGGTGTAGTCTCAGTCGTCGCGGTTTCTATTTTGCCTTTGTGCTATTAAAGGTGAGGTGTGTAGCTACAAAAACAAATTAACTTTACAACAGGGTTCTTCCATAAGGTGGACCAAAAAACATTTTATACTAAATGGCTCAAGCCAAAGTTTTGAATACTAAAAAAACAGCTCTGCGGAATATTAATACTGACCTTAAGTTTTCATCAAGTACACCCAGCCAGACCGAAATTCATTTTGTTTCTCAACGTAATCTCGTTTTAGCTCGATACACTTCGTTCATCTGTTCTCCAATTTGTGGTGCAATTTAAAATAGGCCTCCATTTCAACGATGACTCCTCGCTCGACACAAAACTTTTTTCACCGAGCCATTCCTTTAAGCTTGAAAACAGGCTACAGGCGCTCGCAACTCTAGAGAAAGTGGTGGATGAGTAACCGTTACGTACTTTTTTCTTCACTAAATACGATCGTTATTGTTTCAAATTCCAAATGATTGGAAAACCTTTAAATGGTACGCTGAGTATGCAGAGAAATCTATGAAAGGGAAAACCAACTCGATTTTCCCATAAATTTTGCTATACCAGTAAGGGACACATTCATTGCTTTTCTTACGTTATCAAAGAAAGGGTAAGAAAGATGAAGTTCTTAGGTCCTGGGCATACACAGAAGACGTGTCTTTGATACTGCTTTTTCTTCGTTTTCTCAACTTCTGCAGAACTGGAACGTGCAATATCGCACGGACTTTTCCTATACGTTTGTAGTGAGTACAAAATTGACACTAGAAAATTTATCGCAGAGAAATAGAAAAAATTATATTTTTTGGTGCGATTTCACACTAATTAAATCGCACGTCCCAATTCTGTTTAGACTTTCATGCTGGAAAGTTATCTTTTAATTCTCTTTGTACTCACATATCTAAAAAAATTTGTCAAAGTAATCTTTCTGTGTGTAAACGTGTAGGAAATGAGCAAAAAGAAACAAAAAAAGCTTTGCAAAAAAGTATTTCCGTGTTAAAATGTCTGGTGAGACAAAACTTTCCCTCCAAGAAATTGAGTAGCAATTTCTTTTTAGTCCACCCTATTTCTATTTTATTTATTTTCTATTTCTATTGCATTGCTATTCGTTTTTATTATTATTGTTGTTGTTGTTGTAATTGTTGTAAAACTTACTTATAACGGTATTTGAATGAAGTAGTCGTTTTAGCTTTATGGGCCGCCAATATTTTTTAGTGCTGGTAAAGATGACTCTTCTTCTTTCTATCTATGTATCTACCCATTACCAGCAACAGTTCCCGGCTTACAATTTTCACATAGCGACTTCTTTTCTCTTTCGTCTTCTATTTATTGTGTGTCTATTTGTCTTTAGAGTTCGTCTTCGGAGCTCGAGTCTTCTTTTTTTTTTGAAAAAAAAGCGGGAATCATCATTTTTTTTAAGCTCAAGGAAAAGGTTGCTTTTGTTGTGCCATTGCCGTTGTTTTGAAGCCGGATGAGCTGCTTTTTGGTGCCTTTTGCTTGGCTGCTTACTGCTTAGATTACCTTTAGGGTTCGTTGGTTGATTCGTAGTTGGTTGAATTGATGTTTTTTCTTCAAGTTTTCGTAGCAACTACTGTTGTTGCTGTAATTTTTCTTGGGGCACATTTTGTAAATGTTTTTGTTGTAACTGTTCTGCCGCTGATGATGATGTTGCTGTTGTTGCTATTATTATTGTTAGATTGGTAAGTCCGCTGGGTTGGTTGGATAGTTGGATTGTATTGTTGTAACGGTACCAACTAATAGTTATGCCAAGATATCAAAGTACCGAAGTCATGTAGTTTTTTTCAACTCCTTTATGAGATTTTTGTGGTCATCAGCAAATAACTAAAAATATTTCCCACTTTGAAACAACAAGATTTTGCGGTATGTCATTTAAAAGCTCGGTTTTGGATTTATTTAGAAAAAATAATTTTTCAATGTGTTGATGGCAAATTTAAGTAAAAATGTTGATGGTAAATTAATGTAAAACCATCTTCAGTGTTGTCAAGTTGAAAAGAAGGAATTCCCGAAATCATGAAAAAAATCTTGAAGCCCTGTTTTTTTAGTCGTCAATATTAACAAATTAAATATTTCTGTGTGGGAACATCTTGAATTAATAACAAAAATCATTCAGTTACCGGCTTTTCTAAAAGTTTTTCAATTGTTAAAATTGTTACTGTGATATTTTGTTTATTTGCTTGTTGGCTGTCTACATTGTATATGGAGCTGTAGGCAGTCTGCTTGTTTTGTATATGGAGATGTAAGCGGTCTTGCCTGTTGGCTGCATGCTTTGTATGTGGAGATGTAGGCAACTCGCTAAACTATACAGACACTTAGTAAGCGGTGTTTTAAGGCAATTTACCTTTCGTTTGTTACACATTGTATATTGAGATGTAGGCAAGCTGCCTACAAAGCGGCCATCCCTTTGTAAAATTAATTTACAGTTTTGGCTGGAGTTGTGTGCATTACTACCTACAATGAGGATAATTATTCAACGATGTTGTTTATAACATAGTTGTCGCTGGGATGTTTCGCTTTTATTTTTTCTCCAAGGAGCATAGTCACTTCAAGCAGATACTCTAAAAAGACTGTTCCAGTTCCAGTTAGTAAACAATTTAAGTATTTCGTCCTCGATTATCAGCTGATAATTCTAATTAAAGTCCGATGGATTGCAAAAATTCGCATGAGTTACTCCTACTAGGTTTTCAACTGTAAAGTTCAAAGTTTGAGAGTTTAACACTTAGAACAACAAGTTTTAGTCAGTCAAGCTCATTTAGCCTAATGCCAGTTGGAAGAGAAACTTTCAAGAAATATTGTCAAACGAATAAATACAGAGATTACGAAAGAAAAAATCTGTTAATTGAAAGCTCCTGATTTTAACAAATATAAATGTAAAACCTGTTTCAAAAAAACAAATACAAATTTTAAAGTCTTAACTAACGATAGAATCCCACGCACCGAAACAACAACACCTTCGAAAAAAACACCAACTTAAGTAAAGTTTCCTATACTTCGGTATATCGTATGAATGGTAAACCCCTACGCAAAAGGTTGGTCAAACAACAACAACAAAAATAACAAAGTGCCGTTTGTGATGGTACAACACCTGAAAAGCTTTTTTTTTGAAGCGCTTGAAAACAAAAGCTAAACATTAAGAAATCAAATTGGATACGAATTTTCAACTGAAAACTTAAAACATGCAATACACTTGTTGCATACATAGGGGCATATACATACATATGCATGTATGCACATATATACCTAGCCATTTACATATACTTGGAAATGTAGAAACATCAACAACAACAAAGTGTATAGAAAATCAAAAAATCGCATGCAAATACCGCACACACGAGAGAGACACTTACAAAACCCATTGTAAATTTTTAACTTTTCAACCGACCGAGAAAGACTCAACCCAACTTAATCGGGTAGATGAAATATCTGCATGTCCCATAGCAAAAACAACAACAACAACGGCAACAACAGCAACAACAGCAGCAACATAAAGCAATTCGTGGGAAAGGGAATTTTTCAGCAGCAAAACTGCAGCTACGCCTGTGCAGTGAACGAGTCATTCAAGGGGGCTTCTAATACCAACACTACACAGAGAGAATTACCTTAATAATTGAGTATGTGTGTATGTACTTAGGGCTACCAGATGGCATACTAAAGTAGCAAAAGTGATACTTTCGCAAGGCTTTGCTACTTTTCACTTGAAATGTACTACTTTTGGTTGAAATGCGCTACTTTTCACTACTTTCGAAGTTACGACCTTTTTTTTTTTGGTCGATAAACAAAATTTTACAAAAAATGTTTTTTGGAAACAATGTAAATTTTTTTTTTTTTTTTGCTAATTACTATACTTTTTTTTGGAAAAATTACGAAATTACGAATTATGTTTTTTGAAAATTCTTAAATTTTACAAATGTCCTACTTTTGCAAGCAGGGCATCTGGTAGCCCTATATGTACTTGAAATTGTTATTTAATGTGAAACATTGCTTGTAAATATTGTTTATAAACATTATTTGTAAACATGATTTCTGAGCATTATCAAAGCTGTAAATATAAAGGGTGCGGTATCTTTTCAAATTTGAAATAAAAAACATAAATTGTGTGAAATCTATATTTATATTTATTGAAAATTAAAGTACATTGGTTCCGTCTAATAATGAAAAGGTATGTCGTTTAAGTGAACTCCTCGGCTAGCTCGGCTGCCAATCTTTTACCAAAATTTCGAATAATTTTTTGCATAATGATGGTTGAATTAGTGATATTTGCTCTATGATGTTGCCTTTGAGATATTGAACAGTTTGAAGACTATCCGCTTTACTCCTCAAGAAACCCCATAAGCAGTAATCCAATCGTATTAAATTTCATGGTGGTGGCCAATTCACGACAGTTCTTCGAGAAATTATAAGTTTATTAAAATTCTCTTGCAAAAGATCGATAAATTCCGTTGCTGTGTGCAGCAGCGTTTCTAGGGGCGTGGTCGAGGCGACGATCACTTTAGGCGCAACGGCTTTGGGTGCGGCATAGTAGTACTTAATTTTCAGCATATTTAATTAATTTTGTGTAACTTTTTTTTTTAGTAAATGAAAACAGTGAATTGCACTGTGTTGGGACCCCATGAGGTTGAAGTTTCGAAGTGTGAAAAATATGTTATTTCCTTAGGGTATATTCTGCACTTCAATCTCTTCCAATTACCTCCACAAAAGTTGTTAGTTTGAGGTTAAATTGCTGTGAACGACGCCAAATTGATGTCGTTCAGCAACACATATGATAACAGCAGCAATGTTTTCACTTGAACGACCACTACGATAATAAATTCTGCTTCTCTGATCTTGAACTGAAGCAGTTTCTTCAAATTTATAAGTGATAAGTTTAATAGCACGGCTTATCGGAGCATTTTCTCTACCATATTTTGGAAGAAATTTTCTTCCAATTTCTGAACAACTGTCACCATATTTAAAATAAGTTTTAGTAATGAAAACAGGTTCAGGATAAACTAGTACTTGTAAAAAAATGGCGGCAAATTCCAAAGGATACCTCAAATTTGAACACCCTTTGCAGGAATGACACTTCGCTTGGCAACATTCCAGAAACATCGAACAACATATCAAAACATTTTATCAGAAATGTTTATCAGCAACACAGCAAATTTAAAACTTTTTTCTTCACACAAATCTGCGAAAGATATTTTCAAACAATTGATCAACATTGTTTCGAAACATTGCTTGTAAAATGTATTTCCAAAAATGAGCAAAAAAAAAGGTCTTTCTCCCTGTGTTGGGGAATTTCAAAAGAACAACTACACCAAAAACTTGTTGGAAAAACGCGAATCCTTTTCAATTCAACAACAGCAACACCATCACAAAGAGGGTGTAAAAATGCCATGACTTAAGTTGACTTGACTTTAATGCCAAGCATTATAAGGCAACAATAATAACAAAAACAAAATCCCACGATCCCCGCACAGCGTCTTTCCGCTGTGATCCCTTTTTACCCCTATCAACAATTTTTATTATTAAATATCTATGTATATGTGAGTGATCTAAGCATAAGTGTGAGTGTGTGTGTGTGTGTGTTTGGGTTTGTGTGTGTGTGAAGGTATGCTGGCGGCACTGGCTGAACTGTGAATGTCTCTACTCTTCCCCAAACTCCACTTCATCATTATTTTTCTACTTCACAGTAGTGTTATTGTATTTGACTCCCCAAATGAGTAGCAAAGTTTCGTAAAAGAGAAGAGAGCAACGAGCGCAAACAAATGTTATTCAATTTTAAAATGCGAGAGCCAAATGTACAAAGATCAAGTGCCTGTTCGAACTTTCTCTTTGAAAACTACAGCTACCCTTCGGAATTATTTTTCTTTACAAATTATTGTTAATTATAAACATTTTAAAAACAATAAACTCTAATCCAACTGACTTACTTTATTTTAAAATTATTAATCTATTAAACTTACATTGTTAGAGGGAAAAATCGCTATGATTAATTGCCGGTTTTTGTTTGCGCGCCTATTACACGTGGTTTTCGTCCTAATGATCCTGTAATTGATCGTCACTTTTAAAGAGTCTACGTGTTTACAGAGTCTACGAAAATAAACTGAATTTGGTACTTTATTTTTGATGTGTGAAAATCTATGTATACTGGCAGGTATCAAAGAAAATCTATATTGAAGTGAATTGGCAGAAACCAAATGCCTGACACTCACGACCACGCCAGTGTCACATTTCAGACTTTCATCGATTTTTGCAATGTTTATTTACATTTTCAACATTATTCGATTTTGAGGTATCTGGCGATAACCAACTGATGACCAACCGGCCCATTGCGATATGCAATAAATAATAAATAATAAACTTTCACCTTGTAAACTACCTGTTGGTAATCAAATTACTTAGTGATTATCAAACAGTTTCAGCAGAGCCCGCGCTGCTGAAATCAGATTGGGTTCCTCACCAAGAGGCGGAACCAATGTATTTATATACTCGGTGAAAGTATGGTTGTCGCACTAGATATTTTTATGGATTTTGTCTAAAAGGTGCATCATACTTTCGTATCAAAACTTGTTGGTAGATAGTGGTGAACCGTCGACATTGGGCGCTCGGGACAACAGAAAATATTCTGTTTTTTTTAAATTGTCCAAATTTTGTAACTAAAAAAAGCACCAACAAATTCTCTTGAATTATTTTCCATTTACTAAACCGAAAAAAAATTATACACAACATTTCCAAATTGTCTTAGCTATGCTATAAACAAAATTTTAATCTCATGTTACGAGGATCATTTTTCCGCTCCCCAAAGAAGTTGCGCCCGGAGTGCCCCCTCTCTTCCCCCCCCCCCCCCTTCCTCTAGGTACGCTACTGTTGGTAGATGGCTTTGGTAATTCCAGGCTGGAGAACAAGTTTTTGCAATGGCCACTCTGTATGTGTTGTCATAGATGGTTTCAGAGCTCAGTCCCATTCCTGACTTTATTCCATATTTTTATCAATAGTCTTCTATCATCGACATTCTGAGTAGTTTTGAGCTAATCGGAAAAGACTCAATCTTGTCAACATAACTTGCGTAGATATTATAGTATAAATAGCTTTCGACGTAATGGGCATATCGGTTCAACCAGAGCTAAGAAGCGGCTAAGAGTCAAGGTTATCTAAAACATTTCTTTAGTTATTTCACTCCTAACTGTCCTCATACAGTTTATTTCACTTTTATTAAACCTAAACTGGAATACGCTTCGCACAGCTTGGCCAGGACTCCAAAAACTACTTTGGAGCTGCTAGCTCGAGCTCAACGACGGCCAATGAAATAAATAGAGGAGGCAAATATTGCCTCAACTTGCACTGGTTGTACTTTGAGTGCTTAAACCTTTTCTATAAATGATATAATAGGACGTGTTCTGAAGAAATATGTAAACTAATGCCATCATTTTAGATGGTCTCTCCTAGCACTTGGGTGTCCCATTATTCCGGTGTTAAAAATAATAATGTATTATCATGATATTTCGAACTATGTTCTATCAATTAAGTTGTGGAAAAATCTCCCAGCGATTGTTTTTTCAACCGCTATGACATTAGAAAATTTAAGACTGACTTTACTGTATCTATCTCGTTCCCTCCAACCGCTCTTCTCATAACCCAATACCGTGCATTGCATTTAAATAGGGCATCCCCCAAGAATAAAACCTGTGACGCAGAAAATTTTTTTAAAAAATCTTGATGTATATTTAGATCTAATTTTACAAAAAAAATTGGTGTAATAATAAGTTCGATAGTATTTTTAGAAAATCATTACGTTGTGAAAAATATTGATCGTTTCTTTTTTGCAAAAAAAGCTATGATACAAGAGAGGTAGAGAGTAAAAAGAGAGTTGACGCTAAAAAAAAACTTTAAGCTCCAATCCAATTACGGTTTGGGAAAAACTCGCAACGTCGTCAGAAAGCCAAACCGCATACAAAAAAAAATTTAAATATTTGGAGCACAAATATGGGGTGGTGGATACCATATGCTACTCTCACAAGTTTTCTCTCTTTCTCGGCCCTCAAATATGAAACACAAAAATGTTACGACACAACAACAAAACCCATCGACTAACTGACTGACTGTCTGTCTGACTGACTGGCTGTCATCAGCGTTGCAATCGAGGACGAATTATTGCATGGCTGTCATGTTTCGTAATATGCGCTGCATAAAATGCTTTGCCAGCATTTTTGGAGGAGGTTAAATTGTTGCAACGATGTCGACAGCGACAGCAGCAGCGCTATTTCGAAATCTTGTCAGAACTTTAAAAAGTTGGAGCTTATCGGCACTATATGACATACATGTAGAGAGGAAGAGAAACTTTGAGAGCAGTGGAATACCAATACTGCTTAAAGAAATGGATTGCGGCAGACTTATGTATTGGTCTGGAGCTAAATTAAAAAGAGAGCGAAAGAGTGCAAATATGCGATCGTTGCTAAAATCACTTAGTCAACTTAGTGACTCTACAAATGGGTATGGCATTTTAGGTTCTGCTAGAGTTGTAGTTTCTTTTTCTGAGCGTAAACATTGGTTATTCTGAGCTTTGGAACTAAGCCGCTGAGTGCAACTAGCCACAAGAATTGCCCAACCAAATCAACTATCTGCGCTACCTGTGCTGCTCAGAATCGAATCGCCTCATGCAACTAGAACTAGAAGAGCGGTGCGATCGTGCGGAAGTTCATCTAAAATAAAGAGCCAAACTGATACCACGACCACTACTACTACTACCGTCAGCAACCCCAACACTACCACATCCATTATTCTTCTGGCACACACACAAGCACAGCCACGCGCAGAAACAATCTCATCGGCCTGTTGCTTCTTTGTATCCATTTTTCTTGCTAGAAAGATTCGAGCGAGCATCGAACAACGCCAAGTCTAAAAACCAACCACTCGCCAACTCATTCCATTCCATTTCATCCGCTCGTCCGTCCACATCCACTTAAATGTATTTCATTTGATTTCACATCCACCGCATACGTAATCGTGGACACGTCGCGCCGTTCGCTCTTCGGTTGTTGTTCTTCAACGTAGTCGTAGTCGCCTTGCCTTCCTCGCCATTCGTTTTTGCCTCGTTCTCGTCGCGTTTCTCGTCTTTGGGTCTCAGCAGT
Source organism: Tricholauxania praeusta (assembly GCA_949775025.1). NCBI lineage: Eukaryota > Metazoa > Arthropoda > Insecta > Diptera > Lauxaniidae > Tricholauxania > Tricholauxania praeusta. The sequence continues at coordinate 161,316,190 of OX459029.1, forward strand.
CTTTGGTCGCCTTTTGCCGTTGCCGTTGTCATTGCTATCATACCAACAACCACCGCCGCCGCCGCCGCCCATACGTCTTGTCCGCTTCGCATCACATCACATCGCGTATCGGATCGTTCGTTACGTTGACGACGACGACTTTGAGGCTCGCCACCAGGGACAACGTTTCGATTTTGTATCCCTACGATTCAGTTCTGTTTCGAGGTTGTCCGCCGCTAGTGCGGTGGTTTCTAATTTAGCTTTCGTTTAAGTTTCGCCTGTGTTGTTTTATTTCACATTTACTTCTTTTAATTTTATTATACATTTGCTGCCTTAGTTTTCTTTTTGCAAAGAAACAAAAAAAAATTACAAAAACAAATAAACATTAGAAAAGAAATGCAATAATTACAATAAAAAAATTAAATTAATGCAATTTACAAAAAAAAATATTATTTTTTGTGCAAAATTAAGAATTAAAAAGAAATCGTACAAATACGTTGATAAAGCAAGCACCCTGTAAGACAAATGCTTAAGGATTGCTGCTGCCAATCTTTTGTAAAATATAGTTTTGTCAAAAGTTTACAGTGGGACAAGCGTCTAATACTCGGACGTCTGAATCCAAACGACGCGAGTGTTTCCAAAACTACTGCTATAAGTGACAACAAAACTTAAGTGATAAAAAACAAAATAAAAACTTCGAATTTTACCATAATTTGGAAAAAAATCTTTCATTGAAAAAATCATTTGGGATAATTAATTCTAGTGGATTATTAAGAAAAAGGTAAGTTTGAAAATTAAAGATCAATATGAAGATTTCTTAGAAAACATTAACAAAACCAGAAAAATTCAATTTGGGCGGGCGTATAAGGTACCCACTGCATTAGACGACAAATTCCATTTTAGTTTCCGAAACGTAATTTTTCACATCCCCTACGAAACAGGCAAAAAAACCGTATCCACTTCTACTTATCTACATATTTGCGACGAAAAACATTTGTCAACAGTTGGCACAAAAGCTTTATGCATAGGTTTATCGACTCCAAACATATTTAGCTGTTTGGTATACCACACAAGGCCGTACCCAACCAATAGGGTGATCAAGGGGCTTGGTCATCCTCAAAAATGTTTTGCACAGCCACATTCCATTAAGATAATGTTGTATTTTATTGCACAAGTATCTTTTAGACAAAAAATATAATCTATCCACGACTCCCGCTTCCCAACCATTTTTTTTCTCATGTAAAGTATTTTATTTTACTATTCTGCCGTACTTAGCGAAAAAGACGTATCTCAAAAAAATTCATTTCGAGATAATTGATGTTTTGTTTATGTCAATTTGTTGAAATACCTGTAAAATTGCGAAAGAGGAAATTTTCTTAGTAGATTTTTTATATGATTGAGCTAAGATGCCGACATTTGGAGTATTTCATTAGACGCGGAATTTCTTAAGCTATCCGATGCCATAAGAATCTCGTATATATTTTTTTTTTTAGATACGTCTTTTTCGCTTAGTACGGCAGTATTGTCCATGAAGTTGAAAAAATCGGAATCATTTTTATTGATTGTAGGTGAAAATCAAAAATTTCTTTATCAATTCTGGCTGAAACCTTGAAGGTAAACTTATTTCCTTGTCATCATCCCGTTAAGTCTATATATATTTAACTTTTACAACAAAGACTAGGATCAAACCAATACCATCGAGCTTCATTGAATGCTATAGACCGTGAGCTTCTTTGGGCTTCTTGAAGTTAAAAGTTTGTTTAATGATATATGGTATCCACCGTTACCTAGTTAGAGATTAGTATGATCGCTTAAAAATATTGAAATAAAATGTTTGGTCATTTCCTCGAAAAACATCAGAGGTGATATCGATTTCCTGTGCGAGACCTTCACACGTTAAAAATTTTCAATAAAAAATGTGTTTTTCCGACAAAAATAGGTATGTATTTTAATTAATGCATTTTTTTAAAAAACATGTTTGGAAATTTGGCGGTCGTAAAACAAAATTCATTTTGCAAACTGTCAGTTCTTTTAAAATGGCGACCATTTAAAAATGTAAACCAAATATTTTTGATTTAGCTGAACGCGTACTTTCTCATAGGGAAGGTCTAGCGCTGCTGCCAAGTGCATTGATCTAGTTTCGGTAGAGTTATCTTTATTTATACAGCTATCAATATACGCACATAGCCTGAATAAAAAATAACTTCCACCTTTCTCGATCCCCAGTGAGTTTATCCCAGCAATCACTTGATATTTGAAAACGTGCCTTTTCTTTTCAAAGCTCCAGCTTCTTTTTTGGCTAAATTTTCTTCTACCTAAATGTAGTCGCAAATTTGAAATTTACTGTTAGATACGAAAGCTATAAAATACCTTGAAATTATATCATTCGATAGTAATAGATAATGGATAGATTTGTAAGAGATATTGCCTTCCATGTTTATTATTTGAAAGATAGTGTCAAAATACCAACCAATTGGACATGTATGCCTTTTGGTTTCCACTACCCCTTTTGCTATTGCTTTTCCCATTACCTAATGAGGACAATTACACTGCGTAAGATTTGGGATGAACGTTGATCTCCAAAAATCTTACGATTTATTACGTATGAGGATAGAGGTTTCAAAATCATCAAAAGACGTCTTACATAATTGATAATAATTCGAACACTCATAATTTCAGTGTTTCCGGAGTTACTCATTCGCTTCTTTATGGTGGCCAGAATTCCTAAGCTTAATTTCTTAAAAGCTAGGGAAACTTTATTGCAGAAAAATTCCACTGAAACAAATTCTACACCAAGAGTATAATTTTATAGCAACTGTCACTATGTCATCGTAAAATTTAAACTTTACAACCCCAACAGAATGTTAGCAACAAAATACGTGAGCCAGCACAAACTGACGATTTCCTATAAATCTTTAGGACAAACAACTTTATGTGTAATAAGCTCGCAAACATTCAAATATTTATGAAGAAAATAAAAATTATTTCTACGCGTTATTCATACATACCAACAACTATGCATATATAGTTTCTATTCCTTTTTCAAATTGTTTTCGAAATTGTTTTTCCATTTATGAAACGCAAGTCGGACTTTATTTTTATTTTGTTTTCATTTAGTACGAGTATAAGCTGCTCCCCATTTTTTTTAACATACACACAACATATACTACATACATATGTAGGTACAAATACAATAATTTTTGTATATGTACCAATACATATACCAATGTACACAATGACAGTACTCGTAACATATGCGATCGTAGTTTGGCCAGCATGTAATAGAGTCTTTCTGTTGTTGCTATTATGTTTTCATTTGAAATTTTGCTCCGCTTCAGCGATCGTTTTCATTTCCCATTTGGGGTTAAATTGCCCCATCATGCACAAACACATTTACAACTATACAATGTCAATAAGTAGCAATACCATTTGGCGGCAGCAGCGGCAACATCATCATTAATTGCCGACCGACTTGGTGGACCTGATTATGTGAATGTGTTGTTTTTGTCCATTAGTAAACATTAATACTTACATACCATTTTAAAGCGGATCATAAAATACTCATAGATCTCTGCAATTGTTAGCTTGTCATATAAATATTTGTATATTTTTTCCAATTTCATGCGGAAGGCTTGCCTTTTTGCGTATAAAATAATTTAGGTTAAATTATTAAAGGCGTATGAAAGTTTTTCCGGTACTTAGACGAATATCCGTTATGTTAAACCGACCTGACTTGCAATAATTCAGTACCATGTTTGTTTTTCTAGCATTTTCAGATATCATGTTATGTGGTAGGTGTCACGCCCACTTTTTATGTACCTGCGTTATCTTGATTAGCTTTCTTGCTATAGTGTTTCAAAGCTTTTACTTGAATAAAAGGTGCCATGTCACTTTTGTTCAATGTTTATCTGCGGCAGCAAATTTTCACATGTCAAGTTTGGTAAAATTCGCTTGAATAGTGTGCGCAGCACAGCGTATCCACATTGTTGCTTGTATGGGAGTCGCCACGCCTATTTGTCAAACCTCGCTCTCACTTTGACTAGTCTCAACAAATGTTCCGTACGACGTTTAGATTAGTATCCTCAGTAAAGCGTTTCAAAGTTTCCGTTTATGTGGGTTAACGCTCTAAGGAGCTTTTAAATTTAAAGTAGAGGACCTCTTTCAAATTAAAAAAAAAATAAGTTTATTAAAAATCATCCTCATAGAAAGAAGATAAAAAGCTCCATATAATCCAGCATAATTAACAAAATTAGATGGACATCGAAAAACCAGTGGCATATCATGCCTATTCAGCGCCTGGAGCGAAGAAGCAATTTATTTATTTTGATTTATCTATACATAGGGGGGGACTTTGTGGTAATACCCTGAGGTCGGAAGTTTTCAATGGAATTTTTACTAATTGTGTGAAGAAAAAAATTAAAAAAGTAGGCGCTATCCCTGAGAAAAAGTGAACTATAAGTGACTTTATTTGTAAGCACAAAGTGAAACAACACAGGTCCTATATTTGTAATAAAAAAAAAATATTTTCACGAATTGAACAAAAATTTTCACAGTGCAATGAATAATTAAAATATGGCAACGCCAACTTTTGAGCACCTGCTGCAATAAAATGCAAACTTTTCTAATGTTTCATATACAATTGAATCCAAACAACTCTAACCCATTTCACACAAACCAAAACACAAACAAAATAAAAATAATCCCACATTTAAGTCATTAATAAATATTGTGTGTATGATTAATAAAGAGAGAGAGTGAGAGAGATAATGAGAAATATTCGCACATTTATTTTGCTGATTGTTAATGAAATTAATAAAAAAAAAGAATAATATTTGTAAAATGAGTAGAAACAACTAATTTGGGGATTATAACATACCACTGTGCGAGCGTTAATATATGAGATAGATAGAGAGAGATCGAGAGTTCAAATCACAAGAGAGCACAAAACTAACTGTTTAAAAATTATGAATTCTCAAATTAACTGTGCACTGTGCGATTTACAGTTATGCGTTATAACAAAAAGAAAAGAAAAGGGGAGCCTTAAGCACTTGCCATGCGAAGTTGGCTTAAAGTGGATGGATATGCACGCGCTATGAATGTTAAATGAAAACCTTTCATTTCTTATACAAAGAAGAGAGAGCGAGAATTTTCCAACTGTCAAATATTGGCCTTTATGACACAATTAATTTTTTTTTTAATTGCTACATACATATGTATAAATAAAGTTAATTCCTTTTTAAATTAAAACAATCTGCTGACAAAACTTTAACCTTTTCTGCTTTTATTTGCTCTTCACTGCTTTGTTTTCTTGCGAAATTGTATTGTTTTTTTTTTTTTTTGTTATTTTACAGAGCATTTAATTTTATTTCCTTGTGCCTTTTTACCATACAATCATGTTGTTTTTTTATATCATGTTTTTGTAATTGTTGTTTGTGTTGCTGCTTTTGATTTATCAAGTTGGCCCCATCAACGTTCATCAGTTGGTTAATACCTTTTTAAGATTAGTATATTTCTTTTTTGAAATCTACATTTATAAGAAAAATTAAATTTCGACATTAGCGAATGGGTTAAAGAAAAAATGTAACACGTTGTTATGTAAGCTTACAGCATAGTTAGTAGTACTAACTTAGTACAGTGATGCAAAGGCATCCTTGGCAGATTTTAAAACAAAATTTTCATTAGTTCTTATACATAAATGGAACATTTTTTTTTTTTATCTGAGGATGTTTATCAATTTTTTTAAGGTTTGGGTTAATGAATCCAAAAATGACAAATTCATGTTCCAAAAATATTTCAGACATCATAGCCATACAAGCAATTGAAAGATAAGGGAATTTTTCTTAGCCGAAAGCAACCAAAACAAAAAGCTACATCGAAAATATTCAATCACTGGAATTTCTAGCTATTTTCAGGGGAATTCGTTAGATCGAAACGAACTAAAACGAAATGTTTCATTTCTGGTTGTAAAAAATTTTCAGAAACTTAAAATTTTAGTAGACAACTCTCTCTTAGGCATAGTATAGCCTCTGAGGCCTCAGTGAGTCTCTAGTGAGGTACATATGTATGTAAATATGTATCATATGAGGTACATATGTATGCACATATCCCTGGGTTTTAAAGAAATTTTCTCTAATGCTAACTTTTTCAAAAAAAAGTTTAATTCAAATTACATTTATTTAAAGAGAAATTTTGTCTACCTCGTCTTTAGGTCTTGCGAAAACTTTCTATTTCTATAACAAATTGAAAATCAAAAAAAATTTGCTTTTCAGCCCATCGTAATATACTTAAATCTATTTTAAAAATTTCTGATTAATATGCATAGTTCAGTTGGTTTTTATAACGAGTTGAACAGTGGTCAAATGACTGTCTGCATAACAAAGATACAACAATAATTTTTCCTTTCACACAATTAAAGGTTTCAACAATAACAAGATAGCATTATTAGCTTAATTTGTCAAAATAAAAGACCGCGTTTAAGTCGGAACTATTTTTTTAAAAGTTGCGATATCAAATTTCTGGCATTTTATTGGTAGAAAAGGACTTAGGCTGTTTTGATTTGTAAAAATAATTGGACTGTCATTTTTGAAAACAAAACAAAAACAAAACCTACAATGGATAATAATAAATGGTCCTTTAGTAATTATTTAATTGAATTTGTCATATGAAAAAACAAAGGAAAATAGACTTAGCCACTTTTGAATTTCAAAAAATGTTGATGCACCTTGCTACACAATCACTTGTAAGCACCCAATTTGACAATTTGATATTTCAACATAAAAATTCTAAATTGGTAAGCCATCAATTAAATTATTTCACAGTTAAGGCAGAAAAACAGGGTGAAACCTTTGCCAACTGTGGAGTAGTAAATAAGAAAATAAAATCTCCATAAGTAGGAATCCCAGCAAAGAAAAAGTGGAACATCCAACATACTACACATGAGTACAAAAAAAAGGTCACTGACCAAATTATGCTTATAATCAACAACAAAGCAAAGAAGAGACATTGTGAAAATGAAGAAAGAAGAGCACACAACAACAAAACATACAAGAAGAAAAAAAAAATAAATAACAATGCTTGACTTATGCCAACTTGTATAGGAATCGTCCACACCACGATATCGTTTTTAATGGTATCTTATAGATATCCAGCATACATCAACATATCACTCACTCACCATTCACTCAGCAGCAATGCTTACGGCTTTAAAACCGTATAGTCTTTTTGTTTAGACAATTCACTACTTTGTCGATTCACACTGCTTTACTGCCCATCGTCCATCGTACCTGTTATGATTAACATTTTTTTGTTTTCTGATAAACCGTTTCACGGTTCCATTAGGGCTTTATTTTTTTTTCTTTGATGCTGGCGTAACGCACGTAGAAATTTATGGTTTGACCAAAGCCAAAGACACTTTCATACAATAACTAATAAGTATAAAAGATATAAAGAAAAAGTAAGTTAGAGAGACTGGAAAACGTCAACGTTTCTAAAAGTTCAGAAATAGAAAATTTCTAACTATCACATGATAAAAATAGTAGACCAATATGGACCCAGCTTGAGGAGTTAGTAAAATTTTTATATTTTTTGCCGAGAGTTCGTCTTGCAATATATTTTTCCAAGTGCCGGAGTCAGGGTACAGCCAAAAAGTTTCGTGCCATGGGGGGATGAGTGGAGCAAACAGCAACAGGCCCCATGCATTTAGAGAGGATCTCCGCTTGTGTAACAGGTTCAACCAATTATATGTAAATGCTAGCCTGTAGGTACATTAATTACGTAAGATATTTTTTGATCATTTCAAAACCCGAAATAAAAAAAAAACCCTGATTATATGATACAGTCAGAAAATGACTGATTACATAATTAATGTGCTACCCCAAAGTCAAACTATATGAAAAAAAAAAGATCTTGAAAAGTCGAAAAAAAAAGTGAAAAGTTATGCAAATCGTCAAACAATTTTCAGAAACTTTGAAAAAGCAAAAAAAATTTGAAAAACGTTGACGTCTTGAAAAAGTTGACTTAAACCAAAAAGTGTCAAAATTATCGAATTAATCAAATTGATAAAAAATAAACTTCAACATCGCCAAGTCACTCCAGTATAGATTTTCTTGTATACCCACCAGTAAAGATGTTCACACATCAAACATTTTCTTCATTTGCCACAGGCCTGACGCTCTCGTTCGATTCAAGAGGCTGCATGTTTTAGATTAAATTAGGTTTTTTTCGAAAAAATATTCACTGTGCCATTCAATTTTTTTTTTTTTTTTTTTCCACATCAACTTTACATCTTGCGAAAATTGCAATTAATTCTGAAAGAAAGTTGCACATATTTTTGAACCTACTCTACCAAAAATACTCTTCGGCGGTGACTTTTTAATAATATTTCGTACCACTATGCTGTTTCGTCTCCATCCAGGAGTGGTTAGAACTTCGTATTTTAGGGGTCTCGCACAGCGAATTGATATCGATGTGATTTCTCAAATAATTTATTTTTATTTTTCAAACTGTCTGAAACTTTTTTCAAATATTTTGTTAATGAACTCGCAATGTGAAACATCCCATTCCAAGCGACTCTGTTTATATTTTTAACAAAATAATAAAAGTCTACGTTTACTGCCGAACCCGAATAGCGGATAAAAACAGAACTTTATAGATTGTGAGAGGGTACGTCTTGATTTTTGCAATCACTGTAAATCCAACCCAGGTTATTGAGTTCTTGAGAAAAACACTATTGTCAAATGATTGTGCAGTAACATGCTTGAATAGTTTTCTTATAGCGTTTTAAGGCTTATTCTCTTCAAATAACCCGCTCACTTCTCCATTGCCGCCCACTTTTGGACTAATAGTTGTTAGTGTAACGAAACATGTCCGCACCGCTATTGATTTCTAAGCACGGAGCTTCAGAGTTTTAATTGTGTAGGAGACGCCATTTGTGTCACCAAATGTTACCAATTAAATCGTACACTTTTGCGAACCCGCCTACATTTTCAAAATCACCACTCTTGATCTGGGGAGATACCACGCCCCTTAAGTTTATCGAAACGAAGAATAGCCTATATTACTATCGGCTTAATAGCTGCTACGCCCACCCTTAGTACATATATATACATATGTATGTATGTATATAAACAAATCAACAATCCCTTTTGCTTGTAAGTTATAGATTCAAATCAAATACGGAAATATGTAAAAAAAATAATCATTTCATAATCATCAGTTGTTCTTTTTATATGTACTATATATATTTTCGTATGGTTTGCGAAACTTAAGCATGAAACTATGGACTAGAAGGATTTATTATTTGTTGCCCACCTTTTTGCCTAGCCTAAGCCTTACGAACATTGTCACCCTTTAGTTTGCTCGTTTATGGTTCGGTTTTGTGCCTTAATTCAATTAACAACAACTGCACTCAATATCCAACCAAAAGGCCAGTGAAATGTTTGTTGTTATATTTTTTTTTTTTAATAATTGCTTCCTATTTATGTTGAGTGGCGCTGGTTGTAGGGTACTGCCAGGCGACGTTGGACTTATGAACTTATTGATGTAGCACAGCATTGGCTAGTGTGACAGGCATGTATGTAAATCGCGAAAAAGGCAAAGTCAGCTGAAAAGGCACCCTTAAGCGTACGTATTTAGGGGACACACATAGTTGGCAAATAAATATTGATACGAAAATATGCATATATGTACAGTGGTCCAGTGGCATAATCATTGATATGTGAAAATTTTTAAAGCGATTTTCAGCCTTGTTTTATTTGGATAAAAAAAAATACTTAGTAACGCAGCAATACTAATTTGAAACCCCATTTGCATTATAGATGGGCAAAATTTTGGAAGCGGGAGCTACTTACAACAAAAGCAACAAAGATAGCAATTACAACAACAGAAAAAACCCCACCATAAATTCGGTCTCGATAGCAAACAAAAAAAATTCTACATTAAACCAAAAGATAATTCCAAGAATCAAGCAAGAACAACATGAGTGTAGAAATAAAAGTACACTGATCAAACGAAACGAGAGAAGCTGTCCTCAATGTGCGCATTGTTGTTTCCTTGTTCGTTCGCTTCGGTTTTTTTTTCTGAATGATGCAATAATAAAATTATACAAATCCCGTGAATTGCGCGTATAAATAAAAAACTACAACAAAAAAAATATGCGTAGCATATGTTTTTTATTTTACACAAGGAAATTGGAACGGCCGTTGCATTTATAATTAAGTATTACAGGAATGGTACCAGAAAGTGGAAAATACTTAAATTTTTTCTTTGACCAGAGCCGTTGCTATCCCTCAAGCCGCCACACTTAATTTATTTTTTTCTGCTGAATTTGAGCACAACGAGAATAAAGGCAAGGCGATCTTTTTTATTTGCTCATCATATCATTGCCAGGGGTTCTCCAACCCAGGTCTCCAAACCTCAGGAACCTTCTTCCCTTGACCCAATTTTTTTAAGCAATTTTATTCGATTTTAATTTTAGCGTTGTTTTTTTAAAAATGTTTTCCCAATCTGTCCCACTGCAACCATTGCAACAACAAATAGCAGCAAAGTTTTAATCCTATCAAAGAGGATTTTCCTTGCTTTTGCGCACGACACCCATTAAAAAACTCTTCTACAAATACATGCATACGAGCGCGCACACACACACAAGCGCATACAAAACAGATAATTGAAAAATAAAATGAAGAAACGACCGACCGCACCAACATACGTTTTACGTTATGTCCAAGGAGAAGTCAGGAAAGTCACCTCCAAAAAGCCTACAATATGCACACATGCATACATATGATATCAATGTTTGTACATTGGAAGCTCGGGGGATGGATAGTGTTGTTTGGGTTAATGTATGTTGCAAAGAAAAAAGAGGGGAGGGGAAAAAAAAGGGTGGCGGCAAAGAACCATTGCGATTATCAGGCATTCAACAAGCCAACGAGCATCATGGAGAATTACAACGCGTGCAAGGGGTCAGTTGCCGGTCCTGCGTTTTTTTTTTTTTTTTTGTTGAATTTTTATATTCATGAGAGAAATGAGAAAAGAATAATTCACCTCAGAGTTTTTGCTTTCTCTTCTCTAACTGCATGCAAACACAATCGAATGATCCTCGTTATTTGGGTCGAAGTCATCGTCATTTGCTAATTTTGGGTGGGGTGTTGAAAAAATACTGAATAAGGAAGAGAGAAAGCAGTGTTGCCAATTAATTATTTGCTTTAAAAATATTTTAACTTCCAAGTTTTCCAACCGCTATGTGTATTTGGGGCAGACGTATTTTGCAAGGCTAATGTTAGGTTTACAAAAAAATTTTCGTTATGATAATGATATGATTATGATATGATATGATATGATTATTATAAAAATCTTTCTGCTGTTTTGAAAATAATGAAAAAAAAAAACAATATTTTTTCCTATACATCTTCTTCCTTTAATTATTGCACTAAGATATACTATTTTTAGTCTTTACTCGTACATCCATACTTTTATCATTTTTATCAAAAGATGTACATACATACATATGTATATAAATACAAGAACATATATTTTTACTGTACATAATTTTAATTTAAGAAATAACAAATCTGTGCCATATGCAGCAAATCAAAAAAAGAAAAAAAAATGTTTTTTTTTAAGGAACATCAGATTTTGGGCATTGTTTTCTTATGAAAACTTTCCTAAAATATGATATCGCTTCTACATACAATAGATTTATTTTTATGGTATTTTTTTATATACATATGTACATATATGTACATGAAGAAAATGTTCGCATACGCGTACAAAATCATCTATAGCTACTTGCGTGAAAGTATATCACTGGTACACAGTTTATAGGGATCAAAGTAAGCTTTATTACTTTGTTAGTATGTAAAAACATGAGCTTTATTGTTTTTTTTACCAGTTTTGATAACACCAGTTTCGGCGATTCTTGGAAAAGATATATCTACAACCTAAGATAATTATAAGCATATATCTCTATAGCTAACGGTTTTTGCACCATATATCCATATGTATATGAATAATCTCTGGAGAGCTTCCCCTTCAGCTTATGTTTATTTTTAACAAATCAGTTATGGTGTCCACTTTCGATATAGGCGCATAGTTACCAAATTATTTTTAGAAAAAAGTGAAACAAAATCAAGGTCTGTGATCACAAACATCATTGTTGTCTAGTGTATTATTACTTGTTTTATTTGCTTCTTTTAGATAATTTTGCGACTTGTTGATTTACCATGTGAACTTTTCTTCATTATCTTATTGTAATTTTTTTTTACATCCTGTGATAAAGTTTAATTAAACTATGGAATGCTTCAAAAAAGGTACAATCAGTGATGGCAAAAAAATAGCTGATGCTACTACTAAATAGATTTTTTTTAAAAAAACAGCAAGAAATGTTGTATGTTAAAGTTTTTCCCAAAAATCTGAATGTCTTACAACTATGTATGTATGTATGTCTATGTATATCTGTATTTGAAAAAAGATCTACTCAATATCAACTTCAACGAGGCACTACATACGACTAAACTCAATAGCATTTTTTTCAAAATTTTCCATTGGCTAGTTACTGTTGTTTGTTAACCAAAGTCGATGTCGAAGTGTGTTTTCCATTTTTGGCCTTCTGATGTTGTAATCATCATCATATTAAATTTAGCCCACTTTTGTAACGTAGCTCAAACAGTAACGACGAGACGAAAACAGACAACATATGTTTGAGGTTAAGCGGTGAACTCTCTGCCTAACTAATTGCCTAACTGTCCGACGATGTTGTCGTCTTCATGTGTATTTTTTTACATAATAAAATCGAAAGCAGCCCACTAGTTGTAGAGTTACAAACACTCCTCCGCACACACCAGTGACAAAATCTATAGGAGAATAAGCAACAAACTCTATCATTAAATTTCTCTAGAGATTCATTGAAAAAAAAATATAAGAAACAATAAAATGGGTAGACAGCCGCGACCGATGTATGCCAACTGCTTCAACAGTAAAATAATGATGGACAGAGGCTTTGACTAACGGTTAAGAGTTCATCCAGAATCCAAGTCCAAAATCTAATACAGAATTGTGGTACATAGATCATTTAACTTTGGCGTCTCAAAGTTCTTGCGTACCAGACACATCTGAATGAACATTGCTCCGCCATAGTTATTGCCCAATCAATGTTGTGGTGTGGTACAAAGATTCCAATCCAGTCATATGTGGCAATCGACTATTGCGCCCCCGCCACAATACTTGGATATGTCATAAGCTTTGAGAACAGCCTAGTATGACTTGTCAATACGTTTACAAAGTAAATAGAAAATGACGACGACATCAGCAATAAACACAATATGTGTGTGTCAGAGAACAGGTATAACAACAACAACAAGAAGAACGGAACCACGCTGCGGCATAGCCTCAAATGTGTTTTTTATTTTTATTATTACAAAGTATCATTTTGTATCAAGTTGATAGGTACGAGTTATTATTATTTTTATGTTTTCCTCTCGTTTGCCTATTCATTTTTCTATTCTTGCCTTTCGATCGTCAATTGTCGTAGTGTGTCCCACCGTCCCCAAGTGATGAGAAAAATTCCTTTACACGTAGGCAGGCAGCCAATGTCGCTTTTTTTTTTGTTGTTGTTTTTTCTAGCAAGCTCCAGCAACAAAGTACAAGTATCTAATGTCTGTGTCTACAAAGTATCTATCGACATGAAGCTTATACTAGCTGCGATTACGAAGCACCACACCAACAACAGCAACAGCAACAGCAACAACAACAATAAAAATAACAACTTTTCAATGCATAGACATCAACCACACCAACAATCAGGGCAACAACGACGGCAGCGGTAACAGTGAAACCATGACGGAACAGCTACAACGACGAAGACGACGGGCACAAAACGAAGTGATCGTCGCGGATTGGATTCGTGTGTTTGTGTTACTGTTGTTGGAGCAGGGGGGTAAAAGGAGATGTAGGAGAGGAAGTGGGTAATTGAAAAAAAAAATATATACATATATATTCCGAACATAAAAAACACGCAATAGGGCAAGGCAAACAGGCACAGAATTCACGACACGATTCAGTGACTACGGCTACTAAGCGAACTAACTAACGAGAAACTTCGGGCAAAGTAGTGTTAGAAATAAATAAAGCAATCTTTGTACACAAGGAAATAGGGTGGGGGACCCAAAGAGGAAAAATAATTAAAAAAGTTCCTAAGGCTGTAAAAAAAGAGAATATATACTTACAAACGTATCTTAAATGAAAATTCGATAAATTAGGATCGTGGTGAATTTCCATTAGATAGTTGAAGTAGAACATTTTTTACTATAAAATGACAACATTTTCATCTCAGTTATACAAAAGTCAAAATGAACTTGCATATGCTGCTTACATATGTATATGTAAATGGGCGTGGCAGAATTTTATCATGATTCGATACAAATGTCAGACCTTTGAAGAGTTCCTTGGATTTTTAAGTAGGCTTTGTAATTTTTTTTGTTTGGGCAAACATTTTAGTCTTTGTAAACATATTTTTTCATCTGTTACCAAAGTTTTATTTCTATTATTTGCGTAATGGGTGGGAACATATGACTGTAATCACCGATAAGTGAAATCATTTTAATATCAAACTCTCCTCTTATTGAAAGCTTCAAAAGATTTAATTTCATTTTGAATTCCAATACCACATATATTTTGGTTCTCATAAGTAAATTTAATACTAAAAACCTATTTAATCTGGCACGTCCAATAAAATTCAAATTAAAACTAAAACTAAGCTTATATTTTATGTCACATCATCCAACTCGTGAAACTTTTTGAAGAGACTATTTCACATTACATATTTTACTATGGGATAATATTAATTGATGTGCAAACTATAGTGGCTGTGTTTTATTCCCCACTCACTTATAGCTAACTTAGCGCTTAAAATGATAGCTGCTATCTATGTTTACATAGCATGCTGCTTAAGGATCAGTACTTCCCAGCAGATTTGTATTTTCTCAACTATTTACTTTGATATGAATAACAATAACTGCATCGCCAAATTTTATTGTTTTAAATGTCTTGTAGCGAAAAGAACACACATTAATATCAACATAAAAGGCGCTTAGTAGACTTAGCTACTTGGTGGTCTTATTCCCACATGGACATCTAAGTTGGCGAATAAAACGCAGTAAATATCTCTAACAAAAATAATGCGAAAAAATTCTAAAAAAAAACAAGTTTCCTCAAACCCCAATTAGCAAACTTTCCAGTTCGTAAATAATGGAAACCTCCATAAGCCACGTAGCTCAATTTTGGCTTCTTTTGATTGCCCTTCTCCTGTAGCTCAACGTTTCTTTTTACTGAGCCTCTCCCCTCCTTTAATACTACGGTAGGCAGTAATTTTCTTCCACATTGCCGCGTCCACACACCAATAAAAATTTGAGGCAAGCACATATTTGAGTGCCTTTTTGAAAGTGTAGTCAAGGAAACAACGAAGCACGGGTTCGGAGCCACTGCCGGGTTTCCCCAAGTACCAATTTGCGAAACGCTTCTGAGGACGGCACGTGGCTTATGGACAGCCCCAACTCTGAAGATCTGGCGATTAGGTCGATGAGAAATTGTTTTTGAAAAACTAAAATAGGATAAATTCTAACATAGAAAGGAAATGAAAAATTGAAAATATACCCAGTGTTGCCACTGAGAAATTTATTTTCCTACCAAAATTTTCTCGAAAACCTACCAAAGTCGTTTGTAACCTACCAAAACTTTACAAATTAAAAAAAAAATCTTTTTGCAGCATTGAATTCGTTTATTAACATTTAATGCTGTTTAAAATACATATTCTTGTATGTCGTCGTTTAAAATGCTTAACCGCATATAGCACAAATTTTCTGTTGTTAAATCGTTCACATCAAAAGTCGGGCAAGTGTGCGCAAAAAGTTACCACATGACACATGCAGCGTACAATTAAGCGATGAACGTTTGAAGAAAGAAAAATAGTAATTAAAAATCATTTTGAAGGCAAAACCGATCGCAAAGTTACAAATTTTGCCAGCGGTTCACGGTATTATTAAATGATATAAAGAGGACAAAAGGATTTCAAATAAACAACGAACGGTGCAAAAACAAAACGTTTAGCTCAAGAGACGAAAAATGTACCATCCGAGAAATTTTTAAAAGTCCATTCATATCATCTACTCAAAAACTTACTGTAATGGTAAAACTAATATTCATTAAGAAGTCCATGCCGTTCGAAAAGTTCTCCGGAAAAATAATTTTAATGGCTGAGTCGCACAGGATAAGCCATGCATCAACAAAACAATTTCGCTTGAATTTCGCAAAAGAGCACATTTTAAAATATTCTCCTTTTGGAGCATGGTAAACACTCCCTAAGTGGTCGGGGTTCTGAAAAAGAGCCATATTTTAGCCTGACAATAACCGTATACTTACAGTCCGTTTTTGAAATGCTATTTATTAAAGCCCACAAATTCAAATTTATTATTCCGGAAATATTTTTTCTAATTATGTACATAAAAAAAGTTTAGTTCTTAGAACTTAAGACCTTTTTTAGCGGCCCGATTTTGATCACAGCTGCGATCAAAAAAATTATGTTATTAATAGCGCTAGTAACTTTTGTTTCTAATACGCCGGGTCTGAGCACACATGCAACAATTTAGATGTGCGATCAGTCGCAACACTATTTCATCACATTGTACATGCATATGCGTATTCCCTAAACGTAATTTGTATGCAAGAAAACAGAGACCATAGGGTTGGTAAAAGCTTATTTCCAGATGTCAATATTTGCTTCCTGATTCGAAAAACTTCACGAAGAAATTTCAATTTTCGATTTTCATAAAAATTTATCCTAAATCCTACCAAAATCAGATTTAACCTACCAACCTACCAAGAGGAAAAAAACCTACCCGAATTGGTAGGAAACTACCAAAAACGGCAACGCTGAATATACCCCACAAAACAGTTGAGAGCAACCATGTCGATCTCGTGAGAGAGATACTATGAGAAAAAGCTTTTTCTAACGAAAAGTATTTGCATTCTCTATGTGAGCAATCAAGCAAGGAGAGAGAGAAAAAGAAGAGCAGAAAACTTAATAGAGGAGTAATCAGCTGATTATATTTTAGGTAGAAGTACACATGAATAAAAAATAGGATTAATTGAAATATAACTATAATAACAATAAATATAAATATAAATATAATAACAACCACTGTATGCAATAACAGCAACGTTAAGTAATTTGGAAGAGCTTACCATCGTGGCATTATTTATCTCAAATTAAAGGACTATCAATGCATTTTATATTAAAAAGTACACAAGACTTTAATCAACTTGAAGTAGGGACGTTACTACCACCAAATTGAGAATTGAACTTGAATATTAAATTGATGGTTAGACTCAAGCCAGTAGCTTGTGATATACGAAGAAGACGAATCGCCACAGACCCATCGATCTAAGGAAGGCTTTAGAGAAGTCTTGCATTTGTTGAATTATGTGCTTCCGTGTCAGCTTAAAATACAGCATAGGTTACACAGTGCGGACCTTTGAAAATCTTGGAAAAGAAAACAAGTTCTGTCAGCAAGTACAATTTTAAAATTTACAATTTTTTTTTGGCCCCAAGCTACGAAAATTATATTATGGATTTGAGCAAATTCCTTTTTTGCTTTGTCATCAAATGTGCCTTCGGCTCTGCTATTTTATGGGTAAAAGTAGTTAAGGAGTGACAAATTGGCGGCTGCCCCTGGGCTCTGGTCTAACAGAGCTCTCCTCAAGAGAAGGCATATAATTTCTGAAGACTTTCTAAACCTTAGAGTCGAGGACTTTTATTCACATAATTAACACATTGAACATAGTACGAATGAAAGACCTGCTCGAATAAAAATTTCAGTGAAAACAAAATCATAGTGCCAAGTTTTGTTGATTTTAAAATTGTGTTTCTGGCAACCCTGTTTAGATTTCTTTTGCAAAAGAGAAAGCTTTTTGTGTTTACATTTTCTTAACTCACATTTATTGGAGAAACCACCATGGGAGAAACAATAATATTCTCTTGTGCTCTCATTTGCTCAAGCATAAAGCTTTTAATTCACACATCTTCATTTCGCACGACAGCTAAACATACATCTGACACTCTCGTGCTCTCTTTTGCAAACAGCACACCTCATATATGTATACGATTTAAAAGGAGGTTTCTACCATTGTATTGGTTACCCGCAATAGGAGGATTTCAATTCCAATTTGCTTGCTATGCTATTTCATCATCATCGTGTTGTTCGTACTGCGTTCATATGTTCATTTGTTGTCAACGGATACGTAGGATTGGGACTGAAGACAACAACAACAACAACAACAACAACAATGTGAAGAATTGACTTGTGACTTTGTACGATCGTTGTTTTCGGTTCGGTTTGGTTCGGATGGTTGATCATGTTTGTGTTCAATTCAGTGCGAGGAGCGAGAGGACTGCTGACTGGACTGTTGTTTAGTGTAAAAAGTGATGTGGTCGTGTGCGCGAGTTTTAATTTAAAGCGGATGTGGACTAAGAAGGAAGAAGATAAAATTTTCGATTTTTCTGTACGTTGAGTAAAGCATACTTTTTTCAAATTGTTAAACAAAATCTTTTTTTTTTTTAAATGAGAAATATATAAAAAATGATTGTGCTTAAAATTTTTTTTTAAAATACGCCTTAAAATCCGTTGCCAGCTTCTCCCTTTCGTGTGCGATCGCTTGCACTCGTCAGCTTTGGGGAGAGCCTCCCTCTGTGCTCTGATTAAAACGACGAAGAAAAAATGAAAAAAAAAGTTTTTTCCCTATTCATTATTACGTGAAATTACGTACGTGCAGGGGAAAGTCGTTGCTGCTTGGCTACACTACGCTAGGACACAAGTTGCCGCAACATACGCAGTTGACTTTCGTAGCTAGCAGGACGTATTGTGCGCGTGTGCATTTTTTTATTTTACTGAAATTTAAAAGAAAAGCTTTTGAAGTGAAAAAAAATTTTTGACCGTTAAGAGGAAGTGATTAAAAAGAATCAATTTTCCCAAATTGGGTGCGTTAAGTGCAAATGCACACCACTGCCGATTATTTTGTGTGTGTATGATGTGATTTTGTGCGCTTGAAAAAGGGTGATCGTCAAGGTCTACACGTAATTAATTATAAATTATGTTAATTGAGTTTTTTTTTATGATAAAACTCATAATTTTTAAAACTTCCCTAAATAAAAGGGCGTTAGCCATGGCGCCTTCCTTAATGTTCAATTTCTACTTATACCCTTTAGATTTCAGTGCTATCTCCTTTATCTCTCGTTTCCTTTTAAAATTTTGCTGACTTGGCAATTTATATCTTTTGCCTTTTTTGTTCTTACCCATAATTCCTCCCCCTACCCCTGTTTGGCTTATCAACATATGAATATCCTATTTTTAATACTCGTATGGCAGTATATTCCGTGTATTGCCGAAAAATACCGAAAATTCCACATTGAGAAAAAAAAATAAAAAAATTTGCTGCCTCGTCGTCGTGAGTTGTTGAAATTAAATTTTTATTTGCGATTACAATTTGCTGCTGATCGCGCTCAGAGTAATCACTTTCTTTATTGTGCTCTTTTAATATAATTACATGTGTGTGTGTGTTTCGAATGATCTCTCTCGCTCTCATGCGCACTGACTAGAAAACAAGTGCAACAACAACAATATTCTTGTTACTTGAAAAGCAACAGGCAAAATTTCACCCTCGGGCCAAATTTAATTAAAAATTGTTTTTCTACTTCTCCTTTCCTGTTGGTTAATGTGGTGTTAGCTTCGATTTAGAAACTTTAGAAAAAAAAATGGTTTCTTGGGATAAATTCTTATTGGATTTACCATAACCAGATATGTTTTCGGATATTTTGCAGTAATCAATTCTGTTTACTCCAGTTCATACATCCATATGAGGCGCGTAGGTGCAAAAAGTGTGAAGTCCACATGAAGTGATTTTGAGAAAAATATATAAAGTTAATTATGTTCATAGCCTAAAAAAACATAATATTGCCGTAGATACTCAAAATCTCTACAAATAATGAATGTAAATATGGACTTAACGAGTTTTGCTACAACCACTTTGAAAATTTCTAAAATCTAATAGAAAAGAAAAGATAAGCGACCCAAAAGGAGACAACAAAGCTTTTAATATCAGCGAAAAGCTTTATCCTATGTGTATTAAGATCGTATCCACAATGTTGGCTAAACTAAACTTTCAAACTGTAGGATAAAATTTTTTTTCCGAATTCTGCATTTTGATCTAATTTCATTACTTAGCGACATAAAGTTTGATACAAGAACTATTCAAGCACTAAAATAACCTTTTAAACCAGACTTATGGCAATTTTCACGTATAGTAGGGTGAACTTAACGAGTTTTGTAAAGAAAGAAGAAATAAAATATCTGCGTAAGCATTTTGTTTTCTTGAACCTATAAAAAAATTATGTATATCTAAAAACATCGAATGAATATTATATGTATAAAATCTTAAATCTTGTGTCGGATGTCAGATATCGTTAATACCTAATAATTTTTGAGTGTCACGCAAACTAAGTATTTGTAAGAAAATTGCCATAAACTAATTGAGGACTATAAAATTAACCTAAAACATACGGTAAAAAGTGGAAAACAGATTTTCTGTCTTGTAGACCTTGCTAGTATGCCATTTTGGAAGTTATAAAAACCTTTTTTTAAGCTAAGAACTTTGTTAGAACTCTGAGCATGTAACTAAAAATCTCAACAATCCAGACGAATCCCGACCAAATTGTACTTTTAATTGATGGTGTAAGCACGATTTAAATATAAATAGTTTATCCTAAGAATTTTTCTGAATTATGAAAAATTTTGGTTTTCTTTTCGATGTTGCTGGTGTCACTTAATGTCTTTGTTTATTGCATCTCTTTAGAAAATTAGATGTGTTACTTAAAGAGTGTTACTTTAATAAGAGTTGCACCCACACTCACTTGTCCAAAGGCACATTTTTTAAATGCATCACTCTGTGTCCTTGTACCTACATAGCTTCCTTATACTATTTAGGGTATTTTCATTGACATAATCAGTTTTCTTTATTAAATGAATATTATAAAATTTCGCATTTGATGGTTGCGTAGAAGTCGTTCCTTCTCAGAACTTGAATTTCAAAAATATTCCTCATTAAATGTTCAATAAATCATAAATTCGAAATTGTATGTTTCAGTTTGGTCTTAAGCTTTTTATATAAGAACTTGGAACTTTATTTAAGATTTTCTTGTTTCATTTCAAAATTTTTAATATGCATTACAAAAACTAGATTTTTTGTTCAAATATAGTAAAAATTAACAAACAATACGGAGCAAGGACGAAGAAGAATGGACTGAACCTCTTAGCAATGTGCAATGAATTTCCATGACCAAACTCAATTTCGCCCCAAATATCAATGGCATGCAAAAATTGGAAAGATTGCAAGAAGATTGTATTTATTATACCTAACTCTTTAATGTCCATAAATTACGTGAGTGAAAATAGGGGGTGAGGGGGTCCGGAAAATTTTCATCAAATCTCACTAAGGGGAAGGGGGGTCAATAAAAATCTCACGTCAACTTTTTACATTAGAGCAGATTACATTTAAAAATTATAAGGCAAGTCTCACGGAATTGAGGAAGGGGTGGGTCCCGTCAGAACTCACCAAATCTCACCAAGGGAGGGGGGGTGGTTTCGGAATTTTTAAAAAAAAAAAAAAAACACCTCACGTAATTAATGGACGGCCCCTAAGATAAATGCTGACCACTCTCCGCATTGTCACATTTCGCCACAAATTCGCGGATTCCCATCCCTCTGCTCACGCTACGTAAACCAAAAGATTGCAGTTTTTTTTTTATTTTAAACATGTTACCTCCATTTAATTGTGTAATTTCTAAAATCGTCTTTAAGTTTAAGCAATAAAGCGTAACAGAGGGTTAAGTAAACTTGCATATTAATCGACTTCAAGTGAAAAAGGATCACGTAATGTTTTGGGTTAAAAAATAAAAATAAAACATGCACACACTCTGCTTGACTTGGTCCCCCTCCCCCAGCGATGTCTATTCCATGTTGGGTAAAGAGCAAAAACTACTAACTACCCCCTTCATTGCTTCCTTTTGTTTTGTCTTAAATTCTTCAACACTTACTGAAATTATACATGTATGTACGTACGAGTACATACACCCATCTTAACAATATCAGTGTAAACAGATATTACACTGTATTTGCCTTCACTGTTTTGTTTTTGTTTTTTTTTTCCTCATTATTTGCTCCCTCCATTGTTGTTGTTGTTGTTGTTGCTGCTGCTGCGTTAAGTTTTATTTTATTTTCTCATTTTCATTGCTCCCCTTATTTTTGCTGTTGTTGTTGTAACTGCTGGTTGTATGATCAACAATTTCATTCCTTTGGCTGGTTGGTTGCTTCGTTGGCTGTCTGGCTGAGTGACTGACTGGGCGATCGTGTGTCTGTTTCGTGCTGGGATTCATTTGTTGCGTGTATCGTCATTGTTGTTGCTGTTGTTGTTGTAGTGTTGCTGTTGTTGTTGTAGTGTTGGTAATTGTAGTTGACTTTTGCCTTTGCGCGTTTATTATATGTATACGTTACTGCTGCTGTTGCTAATGTATATTTTTCCCTTATTTCTTGCTATGAGCTGCTATTTGCCTCTCACCCCTGGCTGTTGTTCCTACTTTATGGATGGATTTTTTTTTTAGCTTTTACTGATCATTAGAAAATTATTTGTTATTTTACATTACTTCCGTTTCTTTGCTACCATTATATATTTTTTTTTTACTCTTTCTTTTCCAACTATGGCAACATGGAAATTTCGCTGTATTATTTGAAGCACTGATTAGTTTAACTATTTCGCCATTATTTCTTTGACCTCTTCTCAATATTTTTGCTTAGGGTTTTTTTTCTACTACTAGTACTCAACTAATGAGTTTCTGATACTATTTTGTATTACGTTATTAAAAACCGAGAGCTCGTAAACTTTTTTTTTTAAAGTGCGTCTTGATAAAAACTAAAGTTTGTTATGTGGCATTTCTACCCTATCCGACTGATTACGGTATGAAAGGACGGCTATATACATATATAGACCAGTGATGGGCAAAAGACGAAAAATGAGCCCATTGTGGCTCTTTGCAAGAAGCACTTGGTTCCTTTTAAGAAAAATAACCAAAGCAACAAACGCATGCACTCACCTCTGCTTGCGGTTTTTTTTATCTGCGCTATACACATGATGTGTATTAGGGGACGTCCATAAATTACGTGAGGTTTTTTTGAAAATTCAACCCCCCCCCCTCCCCTTGGTGAGATTTGGTTAGTTCTGGCGGGACCCCCTCCCTCCCTTCCGTGAGACTTACCTTAAAATTTTTAGATGTAATCTGCTTTAATAATGTGTACTCTCTGCAATAAAAAGTTGACGTGAGATTTTCGTTGACCCCCTCTCCCTCTCGGTGAGACTTTGCCGGACCCCTCCCCCCCTATTTTGACTCACTTAATTT
This sequence comes from Tricholauxania praeusta, assembly GCA_949775025.1. Taxonomy (NCBI): domain Eukaryota; kingdom Metazoa; phylum Arthropoda; class Insecta; order Diptera; family Lauxaniidae; genus Tricholauxania; species Tricholauxania praeusta. Next base: position 161,339,660 of record OX459029.1, read on the forward strand.
ATGAACTGCCCCTTATTGTTATGGTTGCATTATTCACAAAAAAAAAAACCGAAGCGAGCGAACAAGGAAACAACAATGCGCACGTTGAGGACAGCTTCAATCGTTTCGGTTGATCAGTGTACTTTTATTGCTACACTCATCATGTTGTTATTGCTTGATTCCTGGAATTGGCTTTCGGTTTATTGCAGAATGAATTGTTTTTTTTTTTTTGCTATCGAGATCCAATTTATGGTGGAGTTTTTTCTCTTGTTGTTTTTGTTATAAGTGGCTTTTGCTTCTAAGATCTTGCCCATCTTTGACTTTATGATATTTAGAAAAAGATAGCCTCAAAAATTTCCAATGAGAAGCATGTTTTTGGCGAAAAACACGTCTGTTTTTTGTGAAAACTACATAAAAAAATGCTATTTTATTGAAATTACTAAGTTTTGACTATTGTTTCTCAAAACGTGATAATAACATTTTTAGTAAACTGAATGCATTCCATGTTGAATCTTGCACACTCCTAGTAGGGACGAGAAAAAAAATCGTACATTTCAAAACCAAACCGCATATCAAAATAAATTTATTTAACACTAATAGCTTGTCTTATAGAGTTCTACAAGAATCAACATTTGGCGCCAATTTAATTTCTTAGGCACTTCCTGTGCCTAGAGAATCTAGATATCAAAAAATGTTTTCGGTGTCTGAAAAATTGTGTATAATGAAAGACAAAATTAGAAGTGCAAAACAAATCCAAAATTCCATTGCATACTTTTAGTTGTTAAAGTAAGGTAAAATTCCATTGCATACTTTCAGTTGTTAGAGAAAGAATTACGTTGTCAAATATATGAACAAAAAAATCCTTAAAAGCGCTAGAGAGCTATGCGAAGTGTGCGATGACGATGATTTGTAAACGAAGCGAGTAGGGGCACATGGTGTATTCTGAAACTCATTTTGGCAACTCATAATTTGTTTTTATTCTTCAGAACAACAATTTTATTACTGATGTTTTTACTGCGCATGTTTAAAAATAAAATCCAAAAAACGGAGATGGATGACAATTTTGTTAAGAAGCCATGAAAAAGCTTCGGAACACCTAAATCCAACGAAATGGACTTAATTTAAAAGATAATTTTAAGTCTATCGAAAGTTTGTCCTTTAGTTACATTCGATCCTTTTACTTGGCCCAACCAAATATTATTTATCTAACGTTTATTAAAAACATTTTTACTACTATTTCACTATTACTTCGCTTTTGCAAGAGTATGCAATTTTATTTGCATTTTTTTTTAGCAAATTACTGAGTTTTTCAATCAGACTGAAAGATCGTATTTCATCTACAGTTGAAATTTGTGTTAGTTTAGCTGCCATTCATTGAAATCTGCAGCCATGTTAAGAATTTTCTATTGCATTGTGGGGAGAATCTGAAGAGCAAAGTAAAGAGAGTTTACTTAACTACGTCATAGCAGGAAATATTATGGGTGCAGTCATGTGGAAAATATTAATGAAAATTGGAATGCGGTTAGACTAATTATACGAATTTAATAATGGATTGTATCGAAATCATGGAGTTTCACAAAACAAGCGCTTTAGTTTTAATAAACTTTAAAATCAGCATAAATTATTATACTGTACAGCATATGGCATCAACTAATATATAAAAATGCATTTTGTTTTTGATTCTTTGATAACTTCTTGAGGTTGATAGGAAGCAACCTGGAAGATGTGAAACGGCGAAGACCTAAGTTGGTATATTCTTTTCAAATTCTTGAATTGTTTTAGGTTTATTTGCGTAAAGTCTGGTGCTATGAAATCAGCTCAACGCTCCATCCTGTTGAAACCTTACTTCCTGATTATTTCCTATACAGGGCCCCATTGATTCATTCTGGCAGTTCATTCGTCATTTTCAGTAAAAATATGGGCCGATAACTTTTTCAACCATCACTCAAGTTGTTCAAAAACTTGTTATCTCACTATATCATAAGCTAAATCTTGAAATCGAATAGTGTACTGCAGCCGCTGCTGAGTACCTCAGGTTAGTAAACCTTGGACCATTCGGATTCTGTATAGTTAGAAACATTTTTAAATTTGGTTATATGACCTATTGGTGTGATGTTTTGCCGTTACCAGGCAAATAGATCACTACTGTAGAGTTTCTACCGAAGTATTTCACGGAAGATCGCAAAATAATTCACTCGTTTCAAACCGGTTGGTTATATTCGGACTCATGACAGTATTTTCTCAAAGCTTAAATAATAGATCCTTCACTATAATAAAAAAAACTTAATAACTTTTGGACAGCATATCATTACCTTAGTATAGAAAGGCCCTATCTAACACTTTTTTTACTTTACAGGAGAATAAAATGGTGTGTTAGTGGCTGACCTACCGAAATCTACAAAAAACTCGATTTTGAAAAAAATTTTAGTTAGGGATTTTCTATATTAAGGTAACGATATGTATTTTTAAATCTACGAGTTTTGTTAGAAAATTTCATCTACGACCTTTCGTTCCTCGTTCTTCGTTCAGAATTATCTAAGTCTACCAGATTATTTTTCATCAAGAGTTTAAAGCTGCAATAGCTTCTTAAGCATATTGTACTTAATATTGAAAAATAATTTAGATTCCTTTTTCCCAACACGATTTTGTGTTTAGAACTGCAACCATATTCTTCATATTCAAGAATAATACCCATCGTGGCCAGAAGAAATCATTTTAACTTTTTCTCTTCAAAAGTTCCACACTGAACTTTAAATTCAGAAGATAAAAGTTAAGGTTCTGAAACTGCCCCATAACGAAATTAGCACCACGTGACAATAATAACTTTTGCTAAAATTGTTAAGAAACTTGTGTATATTTTTTACGCATTAGCAACATGCCTGCTGCTGTTGCCTTCCCCCTGAAGTATAATCTAACAAAAAGCAGTATTAATAGAACTTGCAAGTTTACTCTTATCTGGTATCTCAAATGATTTCTTATTGTATTTATTTATTTTGTTTTATGCGCGACTATGAGTATTTGTTTTCATTTATTATCACTTATTTTGTTTTGATCGCATAAAACATCACAATTGAGGGGGGCGTCAAATTGAATTGACAAATCTTAGTTCATTCGAATGTACGAGCAGAGAAATAGATGGATGGTTCATATAATAAACTTTCTATACTTGAATTTGTTTATATTTATTATGCTTGTTTTATCTTTATCTTTATCTTTCTTTTTCTTTTTTTTTTTTTTTTTTGAAATGCAAACAACTGAACGTTTGAAAAGAACTCATATGAAATAAGTTTCCAGCACTTGGCCAATTGGATCCGTTTTGTCTAACACTTCAATCTTGCTTTAATGTGAAATGACATGGAATATGTATGCATATAGGACATGGTTGCAGCGACTCCGAACGCTGCCTCTGTCTCTAATATTTTAACTTAACTATATGTCAAAGTCAGCTGTTCGAGCAAAACAAATCGCAATTAATTGCTGTTAATTAAGTACTATGCTTTCGACAGCTGAAGAAGTTGTCTTTCTACTGTCTCAAGCAAATATAATAAGCAGAGCTCAGAAAATTAAGCTTGAAAAAACTAATTTTAAAAAAGTGCAAAGTATTCACGCAAATATGCCTAAAAAATACAAAAATATACCACAAAAACATTAAATTTATTTAAATATTCAGAATTCAGAAAAAACTTCAAAGCAATGCAGTTTGGGACTGCAATAACTTTAAGATAACCATATGCTATATTTAATTTTTTTTTTGAATTTTTGACTGAAACAAAATGAGCATAAGCTCCAAAATCATTTTGGGTTTGAAATAAGAAAATGATATGCGAGTTACGGTATTCTTTTAAGCAAATAACAATACATTAAAAATTATGTAACACGAGTCGGCGGAAAAATAATATGGGGTGATTTTGCAACATTAAAGTACAAAAAAAGAAGAAGAAAAACTAATCACGGATTCGAATTCCTCGATCAATAATAACTGTTTGAAACAAAAAAAAAATTTGAATCACCTTAATTTGTAAATTTGTCAACTCCGATTCGAAAAATATAAAGTCTGTTAATTTAGAAAAATGCAGATATCTTGGTTTTGAAATAAGATAATGATATACGGTTTCGGCATTCTTTTAAGCAAATAACAGTACATTAAAAAGATGTACCACGGGATCGGCGGTAAGACAATATTTGAGGTGTTGCAACTAGAAAGTGGAAAATTGGTACTTTTTTACTTTTGTCCGAAAAATTTTCAATTTTTTTTTATAAGAAAAAAAAAAAGAAGTAGAAAAACTAATCACGGACTCAAATTCCCCGATCGATAATTGCCCGAAAACCATACCCACTTTTTTGTGAAATTCGATAACAGCTGTAAATTGTACCATTTTTTAAATCAATACTTTGGAAAATGGGTTGTCTACTTAAAACAGAGTAATGGGCTTTGCCCAGACATATAAGGATATTATAATCCGCTGACACATCGTGAAAAAATCAAAAAGCTTTTATTTTGAACCGCTCTAATATATGTACATAATATGTACATATTATGTAGGTACTATATTCCCATTATGTAGGTACTATATTCCCATGTTATGTAAACGCTTGCTTCATAAATACTACATAAAATACTTAATTACATACAGATATTGTGGGAATGCCCAACTTAAAACCACTCGTATGGAATGAGTCAGAGCCACATTTAATATAACATTTTTTTTCGAAAAGGAGTATTGCATCAGCATATAGGATTAAACGTGATCAAATTACTAATATACCTAAACATTTTATTATAAAAAACAAGTTTTCGTTCTCATGACGATCCAATTTATCTATTACTCTTCAAAAAAAAAAAAGAGGAAATGATCTCCAACAAAGTTTTGCTAAACAAATCTACTGAGTCTAACTTTTTATAAAAGGCCAAACTAAATTTTTTTTTAATTAGTAGTAGTAGTTAATCAAAACCCACCTGTTTGATCGTTTGTTAATTTCTGTCAAAGCACCACATTTGTATACGATTTATCAAAACAAGTGTATGTATACATTTGTATGGGTTACGATTAATTTTTATACTTTTTTTTTTTTTATTAAATTAATAGCTCTTTTGAATTCCGCGTTCTCTCACGTTCGTGCGATCATTCTCTCATGTTTTTCGCGCTCGTTCATCTCATGGCGATAACGTTCTCTCCCTTTGACTTATGACGTGTCGTCCTGTTGCTTTTGTGGTTTGGTTTTTTTTTATCGGTAATTTGTTGTTTTTTTTTTTTTCTTCTTGACTTTGTTGTTTATTCTATTTAATTTTAGTCATACTTTTTGTCTCATTTCTAATTTTGCTTAGTAAAATACGAGTAAAAGCATAGGGGGTTATTTTTTGTTTTGTGATCTTTGCATGATCCTTTTCTATTTTTAGCTGCTGATGCAAAGTTTGATTTTGAATTTTTTGCTTTATTTTCTTCACATCGCTCGAGTCCAAGGTATAAGGAATGGGGTTTATTTAATTTTGCATGTCATTCTACCCATATGCGACTATATCATTTGACTTACGTTTCTTTTGGGACATAGTGCGGCAAAATATATCTTTGCGCGGATGACACAAAACCCACTTATGTCCATGGATGTATACAGAGAGGGCTCTTAAATTTATGATCCCACTCCCCAAAATGGAAACTCTCTATAAAACTTTTATATGAAGCATAAGAGACACATAAACCAAATTTGCAATAAAAATGTGAAAAATTGATGCGTCATCCGTTTCCTCCAATATGATGTGATTCGATGATTCTATATACGCCCCTCGAAAAAACATATAATATGTATAAGTCTTCATACAAAAAAGCTTAATATTCCTTGTTGGTACTTGTTTATGTATTAAATAAAAAATAAAAATAAACTTAGCAACTCAATTAAAATTTCCTTTCCTTATTTCCTCGTTTCATTGCAGGAGTTTTTGAAAAAGATGTTCAATATTTAAATTTAGCGTCTAAGCACTTTTTCAAACGACGTTACGAGATTTCCTAGGAAGGAAAGATTTTAACAAAACAAATTTTTTTACCTTGGAGTGACGACTGCACATAAATACAAACTTCCAAATGAAGATGGCATCTCAGCGGTTTTGCTTACGATGGAACAACCATCAAAGCAATTTGCTTTCGGTCTTCGATCAACTGTTACATGCTGAAACTTTTACGGATGTCACGCTGGCCGTTGACGGGCAATACTTGAAGGCACACAAAGTAAGAATTAGATTTTGAAATTTTGCACATTATTTAGTAGCGCTTTTCGATTTTGCCACTTTCTGCTTTTCCAGATGGTACTTTCCGCCTGCAGTCCCTACTTTAATGCACTTTTCATTAATCATCCCGAAAAACATCCAATTGTTATACTTAAGGATGTACCCTATTCTGATATGAAATCATTGCTCGATTTCATGTATCGCGGTGAAGTTTCCGTTGATCAGGAACGTTTAACAGCCTTCTTGCGTGTTGCCGAAAGCTTACGCATTAAAGGTTTGACAGAAGTTAATGATGATAAACCTGCTGGTGCATCGCCTACACCACCACCGCCACCACCACCTCAGTTGCAGCGTATTCAACCATATTTGGTGCAACAACAGCAGCAACGTAGTAAATCTCAAAGTTTACTTATAAACAATAACAATAACAACAGTAATAATAATAACAGCAGCAGCGCAGCAGCAGCTGCCTTGGCGCAGACGCAACAGCAATTACAACAACAGCAGCAACATCAATCATTGCTTAGTTCAGCGCTGGCGTCAATGCCTAAGCGAAAACGTGGCAGGCCGCGAAAACTTTCTGGTAGCTCAAATGGTACTGGCAATGATTATGATGACTACGATCGAGATGGCATGATGAATGTAAGTATGATTTATGTTGACTTAAAATAAAGCAGGCCCACAAAGTGTTCACTCAGAGATCAAACCAGATGAATTAACTAAATCTTATACCTCCCCCCACCACTGCTATATAATCATTGGTTCACTTCAGGAGCCCAGTTCGGGACAACGCTCTTGAAGAGTAAATTTATAAAAAAAAACTTTTGCTTTTGGGCCAAGATTCCCTCTTTAAAACAAATGTAAATTTTATTTTTATTTAGACTGAAAAACTCTGAAGCCCCGAGGCAAGTAGTCATTTGTAGTCCTCAAGGCAAACAACAAATTTTCCCATCTCAAAAATCCAAGTAAAATTAAATATTTCTCTTGGTGAAGTACAAAGTAATGCTCTACTACGAGTACGTCTAGAGTCCGGGATAAAACAGCCAGAATAGTTTTTAAAAAAAAGTTTAGCATAATGCCCGATAATTACATATATATAAATATTTAGGACTGCCTTGCTTTCTTACAACTTCTTTTAAAAGTATCTTAATAAAATTTTCTGCTTCTAACGAAGGCTTAAGTCCGCCTAGTAGTTAAAAGCCAAACGGACTATAGTTTTCGAGATATGTACATATTTAAGGAAAAAGCGTATTTTGATCAATTAATTGCATGGATAACTTTGTGGCATAAATGAAAAATAATAAAATTAAAAGTTTGAAGCTCATTTCACTTAGGAATGAAAATCAATATACCCAACATATTCAAAAGCTCATAATCGTTATAGGTATTAAGATTTACTTTAAAAAATCGATTTATATTTCATTGTATTTATCACAAAACCTTATCTAATATAAACATGTATTCTATATTTGCAGGATACTGAAATGGGTGAAGGTAAATTAGGTAACGATTCATTTTCCGGCAATGATGATGGCTCCGAAGATAACCAACGTGAATTGTGTGATAATGATCAGGATTTAAATGTAAGTTTTTCGATTTTTTTTTATAAACTTGTCTCTTTTACATGTTTTGTTTTTTGCTTTTGCCAATAGGAAAGTCGCGATTCGGTTACACAACCGAAGAAAGCCAAACAGTCCAAAGAATCTAAACCTCAACTACAAAATGATAATGATAACAGCACTTCCGGTAAGTCATTTATTGCATTATATTTATTTGTGTGTTATTTATGAACCTTTTTTTATTTCTTAACACCTTAACTAATTTCTTTCACCTAACCAAACGATTGCAAAGTAAGATGTGTAAAAGGACTTTTGGCTCAAAATGTTTTAAAATAAAATTAAAATTAAGATTTTAAGTCAGTGAACCCGAATTTGCAATTGATCTGTTTGCTTCATCAAATGAAGTTTTTTTGAAGTATCGATTAATTTAAAAAAAGAAAGAAAAAATTGGTTTGGTTCAAGTAAATATAAAATGTGTTTAATCTTATTAACAAGATTTAGACAAAGAAAACATTTTGTTGTAGTCCTGTGTAATCCAAAACTTAAATAGAAAAATCACATTGAAGAAATTATGAAAAAATGTTTTTAATCACACCAATTCTATTCCTTATAACGTAAGTTATAATAAAGAAATAATTTTGCACATTAATTTTTATCTTAATTTTTCGATGAAAAAGCAACTCGCCAGATAAAAAAATAATTAAATTGAATTTTTTAAATAGAAATTTTGCTTAGCATCGTTTGTTTGGTTTATTATTATTAACATTTTAAATTAACTTTAAAAAATGTTCATATTTTATATATTGTCAAATTGATACTCCTGAATTTTTAAAAAAAAAAATATCGTTTTTGTGTAATTATATTAAAAAAACTGTAAACTGCATTTTAGACAAGTAAGCTGATTTTTTTGGCAATGATAGAAGCGTCTTGATTATAAAATTGGCAATCTATTCTAATCTAGATGTTTTTTAATACAAGATATTTTATTTGAAAGATGTAACTTTAACATTGTTGAAACTGTTTAGAGCGTAAGTTATGTATGAGAAAACTGAACTTTCATTTTAATGCGTGGACGTTACAGACCCATGGAAGTAATTTAAAAGCAAGATTTATTTCTTGTTTGTCGTAAAAAACCCAACTGTTATCTGAATATAATTTTAAAGCATTGGTTTGTAATTAGGCAGCTTATTTAAACGTATACATCTTCATTAAATAACCAATTTTTATTTCATTAAATCATCAGCATAGCAAAATTTTGCACCAAAAAAAAAAAATTAAAACTAACCAAGTTTAAAAAAAACCGTCGCTAAGTTGAATAAATTCGTCTTATCGGAAAAGCTAAAAGGGATTTTTGCGCATACAACCTGCCAGTCGAAAGTAATTTATGATGATCCATCATCATAAGTGAGCATAAAGTGTAATAAAAAAAAATCGTGTGTGAATTGAAAAAAAAAAAGAAAAAATAAACCGTGCCTATTAAAATAAAGTCAATTTTCCGTCGGCAGGTGAGTTTCAAAATTGAGAGTATGATGCCTAAAATGCAAATTTAAACGAAAAGGAAAAAGTTTCTTAACCTTAACCAAAAGAGAAAAAAACTTATCAAATCGGGATGAGCATAGGGATTTATGGCCGACGTGAAAAATTTAATTATACAAAAATACGTATTTTATCGCTACCATCGTTCTATGTTTCTTATACTTGTTACTAAAAAATAAATTTTTTTAATTTCATATCTAACAAAAAACAACTCACTAAGTATGTACATATGTACCTAAATGTTGATTTTTTAAGCATTACCGAAATTTTGTCAATCACAAATCACGAAATTTAAAAAAAAAACTCGAAAACCAAAAATATATCAACAATAAAATATAAATGGCTTGAAATCCCTATAGCTTTTCCGATCGATCATAAGACAAAAACTCAACTCAACATTCAACAAAAAAAAAATTACAATTTTCTTTTCAATGTTTTGCTTTTTATGCATTATACACTCACATTTTCATCACATACTACTATGTATTTGCACATTTCCACCACCCAACCCTTGAAGATATACGAAAAAATTTATCCATGTACCCCCTATAATCTTCCATTTTAGATCCTAACGACAGTGAATGTGATGATCAAATGGAACCATCGTATATGGAGCCGCAATTAATGTTGGATGAATATGATGAACCGGTTGAATTTAAATTTGATCCCCATTCTAGCCCTACATCACAAGACAATGCTGCCGTTGCCGCTGCTGTCAATATAACACAACAAGCGCGACAACAGACTTTACTTTTAGCGGCACAACAGAAACATCATCATCAACAACAGCTGGTGGAAGCAGCTGCTGCTGCCGCTGCAGCAGCTGGCGGCTTAAAAATGGCTGCTGTTGTGGGTACTGGCGCCATACCTGGCACAGTGACACTCATGAATTCAATGGTTGGTATACCAAAATTGACGCCAATTACAAAGAGCCAGAAACCAAAACTCAATAAACGTGCAAAATTAAAACAGAATGGTGTTGGTGGAGGCATTGGCGGTGGTCATGAAATGAAGGTATGTACATATGTTATTTTGAAGTAGTTTGTTATTCTTATTTTTGCTGCATTTAATGAATGAACAGTTTATAGAGTCACATATTAGTCACTACTATTATTTTAGAAAAGTATCTCAAAATGACAAAAACTAGACTTACATCATTTCAGTCATCACCCATTGATTAATAGTGTTAGGAAGATACCATTAATGCTAAAAATACAGTAGACATACGTTTCAAGAGACATTCATTATGTGCTCATTCCATCTGAGCTGATTCTGCTTATTTTGAAGATGAAAACTTGCTGTCATGCAAGGGTAATTGAATAACTCTGAATAATCCCAGCGGAAAATATGTTATACATAACATCGATGAATAGTTATACTCATTGTAGGCAGTAATGCTCACAACTCCAGCCACAACTGTAAATTCTTTTTATAAAGGGATGGCCGCTTTGTAGGCAGCTTGTTTACATCTCCATATACAATGTGTAACAAACGAAAGGCAGATTGTCTTAAAACAACGCTTATTAAGTAGTGCCTGTATAGTTTAGCGAGTTGCCTACATCTCCACATACAAAGCATGCAGCGTACAGGCAAAACATCTCCATATACAAAGCAAGCAGACTGCCTACAGCTCCATATACAAAGCAGGCAGCCAGCAAGCAAATAAACAAAATATCACAGTAACAATTTCCTTTGTGAAGCATACAACACAAAGGGTATAGCTTTTCATACATGAAAAATCAGAGTACTTCATCGATTTGCCGCTGATAGATATACTTTTTTTCGGTAAATGCGAAATATTATCTTCGAAATATCGATTCAATAAGTGGAAATAATATACACTGATGATCCTTTTCCAAAACAGTCGAGTAGATTATGCCAATGATAATGTCTTTTAAGTCTTTCTTGAATAAGATCGAGCTGTTTTTAACCAAAAATTCCGCGAATTCAGTGAGTATGCTCCACATAAAAATGGAAGTATTCATCAGAACTGCTCTTTACTGAACTTTTAAGTTTTCTTATGTTGCTGCGTATTGAATTATCTTCATTGCAAACAGCCATTAGAGGTGTTGTATACAATCTCACGACTTCAATTCCTCTCATCTGCATTTTTCCCGTCAGTCAATATTTTTATTTTAAATTTCGATATAAAACATTCGTTTTCTGCAAGAAGGAGTTTATATACCGATTATTCGAACTTCTCTAGATAGGTTTACCATGCGCTTGTTAGCATTTTGTTCATTTGTGTGTTGCAAAAGAAGTACTTCAGTTTTTTTTTTTTTTTGTTATTTCAACTTAGACTATAAGCCAAATTTGTTATTAACAAAATGTTTTCACTTTAGCCATTCAACAATGACTACATCGATCTATTTTCCGGCAATTTTATTGGTAATCCCGCTGCTGCTGCTGCCGCTGCACAGGCACAAGCCAAACTCAAAGGAGCTTTAAGCGGTAGCACTGGTAATCTAAACATTTCTTCACCCACTGCCAAAATGAAACTAAATACAAGCGGTGGTTCTATAGGTACCGGCAGTGGCGGTAGTGGTGAAGGTGGTGAATCAGAAGGTTCCGTCAGAGATTACTGTACCAAAGAGGGTGAACATACCTATCGCTGTAAAGTGTGCTCACGTGTCTACACACATATCAGTAATTTCTGTCGTCATTATGTGACATCACATAAACGTAACGTCAAGGTATACCCATGCCCGTTTTGTTTCAAAGAATTCACACGAAAAGACAATATGACGGCGCATGTAAAAATCATACATAAAATTGATAATCCGTCATCAGCGTTAGCGGCAACAGCATCTGCGTCTGCATCGGCATCAGCTTCGGCTGCGTCAACACCAACGCCACCAGATTTAAATACACAATTATCAAATCAATCGGCGACAATGGCAATAAAAGCAGAAGCAATATCAGCGGCACCAACATCAGCAATGGTAACACCAACGTCGGCAGCGGCATTGACGACGACGGCGACAACACCGACGACAACAGCGTCAACAACACCGACGGCACCAATGTCAGCGGCACTAACAGCTGGAGCGGCGCAATGAGACTACAGACAGACAAACATAATTTCAATACAGTAGCTTATTCGAATAACTAAATATGCAAGTTATGTTAATTGTATAACAATTGAAATGTATAACAGTTTTTCAAATTAGCTTGTGAACGTGAGAAATTTCATGGTTCCAATTTACAACATAAGAACCTTTGAAAGGCTTCCAAAATATTCCAAAATTAAAGTCTTTTTTTCTTTCATTTTTATATAATATATGGTAATATTCTGTATTTTAAAAGAAAATTTTATATATATTTATTTAACTTAAACACTAAGCTGTAAGAAATTAACAGCTTTACTTTAAAAATCAAAGTTATATAATATTTCTGTTAACTAACCGTAACTACAATATAAATTAACAGTACTGTTAACTAACATTACTGCTGAAAAGGTTAATTAACGTTGAAAACGTTGTAAATTTTGCATAAAACTGATGTGAAATTATTTCATTGAGAATTTTTCTTTGTTGTATTAAATTGAAATGTTTTCTTTTTTGCTGTTTGTTACAAATAATTTGATTAACAAAAAACTACAACAAAAAATCATATAGCAAAAGAAAGTTTCATAGAAATTTTTACTGCTATAACTTACGTTTTCATTTTTATTTTCCTTTTTTTTTTCAATAAGTTGTGCAATTTTATTTATATATACATACATTCAAACTTTACATGTATACATATTATTATTCACCTACTATTGTTTTTTAATTTTGGCATTACCGAAGTTGCCTCAATTAAAAGTGTAATTACCATAATTACATTAAAAATTACATTATATGTTACAATTTATACATAAATTTACTTTGAATTATTAAATAATTTGAACTTTTAGTTAATTTTTATTTCGAATTCAAACAAAAATATATATAGATTTATGTATATGTAACTACCTTGTTGCCTTCAAATGAAGCTAGTGTATGTATAATATTGACATCAATTTGTTTAAAATTAAACAAAAATAAGTTTAACGTTAATAAAAACAGTTGTTTATAGTATATATTTATAAATAATTAATATATATAAAATATTTGTTACAAATAAATTAAAATAATAATTTAAAATAAAAAAATATTAATTTAAAATAAAAAAAATATATAAATTAAAATCGGAGGCTTAAATTATCGCCAAAGAACTACAAAATACAATAAACAAAACCTAAAATAACAATAACTAATTTAATTAAAAGCAGCATTAGTTACGTTAAATATAATGAAAAAATTAGTGCTTCAATAATTTAGAATACTAAGTTTTTCTTAAACAATATTTAAAGTAAATATCTGTACAGCAGTAACATTGAACATTTATTAAAAAAAAAAACAAAGAAAAAACTAATAAAATGCGGCGTCTACATAATCGCATTTAAACTGCATCAGCTACAATTGGATTTTGATTAGTATCTTGCATATTTTGGATTATTTATGGTTTATCTAGATTAAATGCCATTATGTAAACGCTTAGTAAAAGAGATTTTTATTGTAAAAGTAGTCAAAACAAAAAATATAACGTAGCGTTTACATAATCTAATTCAAACTTGATTAACTGCAATAAATTTAACAGGTGCATTTGATATCTAACATCTCGCGTAGGAAAATTACAAAATAAACTCATTTACAAGAATGCAAATTAACAAAAGCAGTAGTCGAAACATATGTTTAGATATGAGGAGCTTAGTACCATAATGGATTAAATGTATGAAACATAATTTTGAAAAATTTTGAGTTCTATTTAACTAGGGCTACCAGATGGCCTTAGTACAAAAGTAGCACATCCTTAGTACAAAAGTAGCACATATCAATTTGGAATTTTGTAAATGAAAACCTTAATTTTTTTTAATTTTCATACAAATATTTTTGTCACTTCGTAACAAAAAACCCCAGCAAATTAAAACAATAATTTCAAATAACTTTGATGAGCAAAAAAAAAAAAAAAAGGTAATCACTTCCTAACAAAAAACCTCAGCAAATTAACAAATTAAAACAATAATTTAAATAATTTTGATGAGCAAAAAAAAAAAAAAAAAGGTCATCACTTCAGTTCAAATATTTTATTTTACACTGCAAACATGGAAAGTAGCAAAACCAAAAACAAGGTAGCAAAGCCCTTGCAAAAGTAGCACTTTTGCTACTTTAGTATCGCATCTGGTAGCCCTAAAATTATTTAACATATGTTGCTCATATTTGGAACTTACGACTTGACTTGTCGTGGCACCGAATAATTTACTGTCTAGAGAGTAAGAATTCACATTAAAATGAGCTGGAAAAAAATGAACTTAATCTACTATAAAACTAAATGACTCATATATCGATTGATTTTTATTGACGTAATTTATTAAAATCAATTGACTTTTATTTTTTCTATCCATAATAAACGTTATTTTGATTTTAGTCTTAAACGATTAAAAATATGTTTGAACAAAATTAGTAGAAAAATTTCAAAACTTTAATGTGGCTAAGGCTCGTTTTAAAAAAAAATTTCCCATGGCTGATTTTTAATCGAAAAAATATAACTCAAGAAAGATCAAAAAAATAAAACTAACGGGGGGTGTTGGGTATTTGATCAAAAAAGTAATAGCTTATATTGATTGAAAAAATAAACCACAAATGACGGATGCATTTGACTTTAAAACATAAATTGCGGTCGTTATTGAAAGAACAATATATATTAATATTACTGACCGAAAAAAATATATGAACACTAGTAACGAATATCCAACATAAAAAAAAATTTATTTTATTTTATTTGGAAAAAAATCATTGTAATAGATATTTCTACGGAATTTATATCATACGGATTTTTTTGACAAAAAAATGTTTTTTAAAATTGATGGGAAAAAATATCAGTTATAAATATCGAATGTTTTTGATAAAATGAAATACCAACCACAATGAAGTATATCTTTGATCGATAAAAATATAAAACCAAAAATAATAATTATTATTGATAAAACAAAATCTAAATCACAAACAATTGACAGATATTCTAGATCGACACATAAAATAAATTAAAATTCTGGTTATTATCACTTAGAAGAAACATAAAACAAAAATTACGATAATTTTTGATAGGAAAATATAAAATCAATCGATATGATTCCTGTTCATTTGATTTGTTAATGTTAACAAGCTAACGTTTTTTCCAAATACTTAAACCACTTTGTTGCACGATTTATCTAGATTTTGTAAGATAATGTAAACGGCACTTGAAACATGCAGTAAACTGTATTACAGTAGCAAGTTGATTTTATTCGGATTAAACTCAGACAGTAAAAATACATTTTTTTTTTGTTTTTTAATTTAGAACCAATTCCAACTTTTGTGCAGTAATTTTCTTAGACATAAAAAAATAAACACAGTTGCAGTTTAAAATATTTTTTCAACTTTTAAGAGTCAAACACGTAGACTTTGACATAACACGATCTCCGCAACAACTTATAAAGTCATTAGAAATTTTACACATTTTTCACTACACTTTTTTTTTTAATCGGTATAACAGTTTGTCTATTAAAAATTGTTGAATTGAATCGTTCTCACACAAAAATTAATTTGCTAATGTTTTTTTTTTTTTTTTTAATATTTATAAAGAAGTAATTTATTCGTTTTAATATTTTTTAGTGGTAGCTAGTGCAATTTAGTTTTTAGTGTTTAATCCTTTCATACACCCATACACAAATAAATAAACTAAAAACCATTTTACAAAAAAAAAAACATTTTAAATGCTATACCACAAATATACAAACATTTGGCGTTAATTTAACAAAAATTAAAAAGAAATTCATACAATACAAAATAAGTTCAGCTTAAGCTGTAATATTTTCTTCGACATTTTTTCTAACAAATTAATGCTATTAAAATGGCTTAAAACAAATGTTGCAGCTTCTGCCTAACTATCTGTTAAATATTAGTTTATTTTATGTTAAACTTTAACTAATGAATATTTTGCATTTTCCAACAAAAATAAAGTAAAACATATTAATATTTTAATTTAGTTATGTTTAAATATGTTTAACTATACATAAATTTCTTTTTCATTTATATTAAATTAAATGGGGTTTCTTTCTTTTCTCTTTTAATATATAAAATATAAATTAAGCAAAAGTTTTCTTTAGTAAAATTAGCAATTTAATAGCTAGTAATTAGTTGAAATGTATAAACAAGTTTATTACTCTTTTCTTTTTTTTTTTTTGGTAAAAAGAAAACAAATTCCAAACTTACAAAAGAACAAAACATAAATACATAACTAAAAGTATATGCACTGTTAATTACTGTTTATTCTTTTACAAAAATACAAAATTAAATGCAATAATTTCAACACGATTTTCGAGTTAAACTTCTTCTTATTTAGGTATAACTAAAAAGGGTAGTTATAATAAAATGAAATACTTTTTTTTAACCTGTATTGCATTACATATGATTTTAAATAATTGTATTTTAAAAATAAATAAATAACAATATTTTAAATATGACAAAAAATAAAATCCACACACTTACATATATGTAAAACAAAAAAAAAAACAACGCGTTTTAATGGGGCTCCTTTTGTTATCTGCTGGAAAAATCAACATTTTTTATATAACGCCTTATTTTTTTGTTAGTTTTTTCATTTATTTTAGTGATAAATATTTTTTTTGAATATATTGACCATATCATTGGCCATATATTGGCCTTCCTCTACTAAATGCTATAAATTGAAGTACGGTGCAAATTTCTTCACCAACCCCCGCGAACTCTAGATCTGGCCTGCAGCGAAAAATAATAATAATAATAGAGCATAATAATGGGCATTTCCATGGGTCCCGTTCGACCGTCGAACACATTTAAAGTAAAAAAAAAGTCAAAATAAAACGGATTTTTATTTCGACAATAGGTTTAACTTTTTGCTCCTAATTAGCTTTATAATTGGTGCTAAGGTTAAATTTGTACAATTTTTCGTTTTCAAGAGAATTGCAAAAAACCAAGATGTCGCACGGGACAAAAACTTCCGTTTTCGTGGAAATGCCTATGTGTGAATAGTAAAGTGAAGAAGGGTTCTTTTTGGCGCCCTTAACAAATTGTGCTACATGAAACATATCACAATGTAAGAAGATTGTTGAAATAAGTGCATCGCTCTTTAGACTCAGTACTTTTTGAGTAACAAAAGACCTCTTTAAATGAACATAACAAGTACTCGTATTCAACTACAGAAATAACGTATCGAATGTTACTTTTACTGACTCAGCAGACAACACGGCAAAAAGGGAAGGACAGGGTAATTAGGGATGCCACTATAGTAAATATGGGCCGAGAGAAAACTATCATTTTAAATGTTCCGAAACAAAAGCAATTCAAAGCAATCTACATAAGACGTCAAGAAATTAATACGAAAATATTTTGGCAAAAAGTTAAGTTTCCGATATATAAAATTATTTCCTAATACATATATACATAACATATACATATTTATTTCCAAAAAGTCAGACTAGTTCTATGCTTTCGAGTCTTTTATCTTTTAAAATTTAATTTACCATACTTCCAAAAACCTTTTTATATAAAATTGATTTTATATTTTATTTTCAGTTCAACTCATCAATACAACTCCTGAATTATCACAAAGGCTTTTTGGTTCTTTGAAGGTCTCAACAACAGGAGCAAATACTGCAACGACAGCCACATTAGCTTCAATAGCACAAAAGCAGCAGCAGCAAACAAAGGGAATCAATGATGTGCCAACAGAAACAAATAGCACACAGCATTTACCCACAGCGCTAGGGCTTAAAATTAGATTAAATGCAAAGATGCAACAGCAGCAACAAAGTTCCAACGGCGCGGGTGCTAATTCTTTGCTCAAACAACAACTCCGCAGTGGCTTGAAAGACTTAGAGTTAACAGCTATTAGTAGTAGTGGCAACACCAGCAATAACAATTGTGACCAACAACAGCAGCATGCTTACGATGAGCATAGTAATAACGATTCCTGCTCGGCGTTACAATCGCTCGCCAACGCTGCAGAGAGACAAGCAAACGCGGTGAACATCATTAAACCACCAACAGCGAATAACTTGCATCATCAATTTCTGATGCATATGGCAGCTAATCCTATGCTTAAAGCAGCAGCAGCAGTAGCGGGTAATGATTTTTTTCAACAACAACAACAACAGCAGCAGCAACAAGCACAACAACATCATCAAGAACAGGAACAACTCTTAAACAGCACCGCTGCAGTTGAATGCCTGTTGGATCAACATGAAGGTGCGGATGTTTTGGACTTACCAACAATGACTGATGACACTGCTATTGGATACTGTGAGTCGCCGGAGCGAAATTCAGTGGCAAACGATGCAAACTCACCATTGGGAGCGGCAGCAGCAAATCATACATCGGGGCGTACGCCGCGCACCGTACAACGTAGGCGCATACGTCGCAAGGCGCAATCAACATTGGACGATCAGGCGGAACATCTCACAGAGATGTCAGTACGCGGTTTGGATCTTTTTCGTTATGCCAGCATAACGGAAGGTGTCTATCAGTGCACAGAATGCGCTAAGGAAAATGTTCAGAAAACTTTCAAAAATAAATACAGTTTCCAACGTCACGCCTTTCTTTATCATGAAGGTAAACATCGTAAGGTGTTTCCATGTCCCGTATGTGGTAAAGAATTCTCCAGACCTGATAAAATGAAAAATCACATGAAGATGACACATGAAAGTTTTGTCTCCAAGCAAGAGCTGAATACGTTTCATCCATTGAATTATTTAATATCAGCTGCTGCAGCAGGTGAAATTCATTCAACGCTATTCTCGACACCAGCGCATCAGCAGCAGCAACAGCAGCTACAACAACAGTTTCAGCAGCAGCAACAACATGAACAGGAACATGAGCATGAGAACATGATTGCTGAAATGACACAGGAGTTGCACGAGGACCTTTCGTCGGCAAATTTGGGTGGTATAAATTTAACAACACCCGCTGATGCATTGTTGAAATTGCATAATGAGCTGATCATCAAAAATGAGTGTTTCTCGCCAACACCCTCGCCACCAACAACAGTAACAACATCAACGGCTACAAATAATGCTGTTGCAATGACATCACAACCACCAACTCAAAGACTGGAGGAAGTTAAATAGATGATATGAGTGTGAGTGATCTTTGCTGAAATGTAATAAAATGCTAGGTCATGTTGGTTTCGTGAAGCACACACAACGCCGCAATATAGACTGCTATCCCATTTATTATAATTTTACTTTTGAAGATCAAATTTTTCCAAGTGGAAAAAAATACAAAATTGCATTATTAGTTACATAGGTGTCACAATTTTCAAAAGGCTTACAATAACTCAAATGCAAAATTTCAACCTGAATTCAGACAACCCTCAACGCTCTAAAACATCGCAATAAACAATATAAACATTGCAAGTGAATTAAAAAATTTTGACCGATCTTTATATCCTTAAAATCAAGTCTTAACTTTCAAGTGTAGCTGCGGTATCGCTTTTGTTGAAAAATTTTTATAGTTAGTACCTTTTATTGGCCATTCTAAATTAATCGAAACGACCGATTTTCACGAAAAAATGGCTTAGATGGTGATAAGAGCCTATATGAGAAAAAATATCTGACCTTAGAGCCTACAATTTCGCAGACTCTTGCATACTTAAATTTAGCAAAATGTACACAGCCTACTGAGAAATCATGTTCAAAGATGATCGGGATTCGTTTGTGGACTGTTACAATTTGTGAAATCTAAGCATGCGAATATTCGCAATCTTTTTGAGCCTTAAGGCATCACATATTTTCCCCCAAATAGTTGTCAATTTTTAACACAATTTTTCGTGAAAACTCAATGTCAATACTCGTATCTTTTCTGAAAAGTTTTTGCTTTAATCTTATACACGCTCCTTTTCTACAGCCGCTGCTTCTTCGTCTATTACATAATCTTTTACAAAAACGATGGCACCGAAAACTTAAAAATACTTTTTGAAAAACTCATACTATACTTGAAAAAACGATAAAATCGCACAATATTATTTGAGCACAAATCTATACAAGTAATTGTATATAAACAAAAAATCATATATTTAAGAAATATAATAAATTTCTACACTGTTGCATTATTTACTTAAAGCCACCGCTCAAGCGTAAAGCAAGTCGAGATTAAAGAGAATTTTTTGCTTAAATATTTTATAAGTAGCTTAAGTCATTAATATTTAACATTTACGTATATAGTTCGTACAGCTAACTTATATAAAAGTATTTATGCACAAATACGCATAATAAGATTAATGGCACCATTATCTAATTCGATTCGTCTCGTTTCGTCTCTATTTTTCAAGCCTGAAAATATGCTATCATATTTGTAGCAAACATTTTTAGCCTTGGCATATTTTTGAGTTTGACAATTAGAGCATGAGACGAATCGATATAGATATGGAGGTCCTAAGTAGTATTACATTTTATAAATAATGAGAATCCGTCCATAAAATTTGTGTAAAAAAATTCTTAAATTTTCTTTTTAATTAACTTTTTACTATTTGTATAAGTTGGAAGAAAAAGCGCACTTACGTTATAAAAATTATACTTTGAAGATATTTTTTACTTAGTATTACAATAACATTTTTGAATAATAATATCTTATTAGCTTAAAATGTAAAATAAAAATATACTTTACAGGTCGTATGTTCCATTATATGTCAGATAAATTGATTTTTGAGCGTAACTTGGGGCAAGTGTTGTTTTTTTTGGCGAATAAAACTCAATTGTTCTTTTTTAAGAAAACTGGGTATGTGTGGTCCAAAAATATTAATTGAATTTAAAATTTGAATAACTTTTTACTTAATTAAAAAATTTTAATAAAATCATATGAATATTGAAGCTTAATTTTTCCTGTTTTTTTTCATGGAGGAAAGAATAAAAAATTATATCATTAAGTGACCAGCGAATTCTTTTTACCGAAAACGGTATACATAACATAACGGCATAACGTATGATGATAGCCTCAGGCGGGGCACCTTCTTAGGGGACTTCCCCTTATATTAAATTGACTGCAAATTTTTTGTTATGTCTTAACAACTTAGATTTATTTCTTAAATTTCGAATGTACATACCATTGTTCTAAATCGGAATATATAATCTAAAAACGAAATGATATGAGTTTTTAAAATTCACTTGATATTTTTGGGTCACCCTATAGATTAGTCGTCTGCCCAGGTAACCATATATCATAAGTAATTAATTTTTGTTATCACATCTAAATTTGTTCTTCAAAGTGCGTAAAATTTTTTTAATACAACTGCGAATAGACGTATTAATGGACTGTTTGAAATATGATTTCTTATATTAACTTAATTTTATATACTAAAAAACTTTCAGTCCGCCATTTAAAAATGCATACTTAAATTAATATAAACTTTAGTTTCTAAGGCTTAAAAAAAAGAAATATTTTTGAAAAGAAATACAGTGCTCACTTTTATTAAGAAAACCATTTATTTATAACTAAATGCTGCCGTAGTGTTAAATTTGAAAACAAATTCGAATGGTGCTATAATGTGCCTTTATCATAGATAAAACAAACAAAAAAAAAATACTTAATTCATGATACTTACAATATTTCAAACAAATAATTTTGTATTATTAAGGTGAAACATTTCGTATGTACATAAGGGTCAAAATCATAGTGGTGATAAATTTCAAATTTATTGACAAAATGCGTTAACGTAATGACGAAATCAAGTTTAAACAAATACACAGTAGAACAAAAAAAATTTACAGAAATAAAATATATATTTTTCGCAATATCTTTCCAAGATCTTTTCGCAATACATTTTATGCACCCGAAAACCCGAACTCGTTACGTAATATGTGAACGAAACCTTTAAAAATTTGTAGTATATAAAGTTTACCATTTTCGGCCTCACATTTCACAACTCTATGATTTTGACACATAAGTAAATACATAAAAATGAACCAATATTCTAAACGTTTTGTTGATATTTCCTTAGAATCATAAAAGTACAAAGTTACACAAATAGTTTTACAATAAATGCACTTATCTTCAAGATATTAACATTTGTAAAAAAGGAGTAATGATACATATAAATTTTGTGTTTACTATCTAAAGATTTAATAATAATAAGCAATAAAAATCGTTTGGTTTTTTAAGTTCTTACAATTTTCCACTTTCACATATAAATTTTTATATTAGTATATTTATTTGTCTTCATTATATTATTTTTTTGAAAAATAATTTAAATTTGTGATTTGTTTAAAATTTAATTTTGATTTTATATTGTCTTTAAATACTCAAAAGATACAACACTGACTGGCAGTTTTTAAATACTGAACGTTAAATTTTAGTAAACTTCTCGTTGTGCAATTTTAAATCTAGCCTTTTTGGGTTGCTCAAATAACACAAAGCAATTATTGAACATGACTCAAAGAATACAATTATCAAATATGTACATAAGATAAGTGAATTTTTAGATACTTAATTTTTAGCCTATCAGCTCTAAAATAAAACACAAACAATTTATAAATAATTTAATAAATGTAATTGTAGTAAATTATTTAGTTATGTTGCAGAAAATCATATAAAAAAAACGCATTATACTAACAGCAAAATACGCGTGAACTTCCAGTGAAATTATTAAATACAATACAAAAAAAACCATTACTAACCATAAGCAATATTTATGATATATACTACAGAAACCGAAATTTTCGTCTTATTATTTTAATTTCATTGTATTAAATTTAAAAATTAACTGTATTATTTTGTTATTTAAAAACATAAAAATCATTAGCACAAAAACTCAGCCACAAATAAAAATTTTTTTTTATTTTTATAGCGAAATGCACATTTAATTTACCATAACATTAATATACAGCATAATAAAATGTTAAAACATTTAAAATATTTAAATTTCATTAAAACTAATATTGAAAAAATTATTAACGTCTTTTTTCTCAAAAAAAAAAAAAATGGGTAAGGTACTTCTTAAAGGAATTTAACTTCGTTTTGGTACAAGTGTATGTTAAGCGTTTTTTTTTTTTAAACACTTCGATATTTCTTGTTTAACCACTAGATGGCTTGGCTGTCAGTACAAAAAGTTTATTTCAGAATCATACAAAAAAATTAAATCCGTCAAATTATCGGAACTATAACAGCTCAAGTTCTAAGTATGAACAACAAAAATTCATAGCAAATTTAGAAGAGCTATTGACTTTCAACTTCGGACTTTAAATCCACTTCAGAACTAAGTCGGAATCGGAACAGGCCTGATAGTCCCCTTCTATCTCTGTACTTTTCCCAGTGATGCTCAATAGCTTTGATACCTATCTTAAAGTGAGTCTTGTCGAGCTCTTCGAAATAAACATTGACCTAGCTGTTTTTTTCAAATTTGGTGAGAGAAACTGGTCTGACGGAACTAAATAAGACGAATAGGGTGCGTGAGAAAGGAAGTCGAATTTTAATCAATTGACTTTGGCCATCGCCATAACTGACGTGTTAACACTATACGAGTATGTTATCATAGCTTTATTTATTTCCGATCCAACCTAAAAACAAAGTTTGTGGCAAGTTGAATTTTCTATAAAATTTTCACTCAACGCCATCAAATGTTTCTCCACCAGTGCACCGTAGACCTACAACTGCAGCAAAACTTTCGACTCTTACTAGTGTACCAGGTAAGAAAAATATTCTATAAATACAAAAACAATACTTTTTAAAATTGCTGAACTAATAGAAGCGAAAAATTAATTGGAACTTTAACTTAATTAACACCGGAAAAAGCCATAAGCTGCAAAGTGTATAAGGACTGCCTCAAAGCCAAAGAAAAAAGAAAACAAATCATGGTGAATTTTAGAATAAAAAATTGCATGTTTATTTATTGGTAATATAGTAAATTAAATGACAAAGAAAACACTTATTGATTTGAGGTACGTCGATACCAAAAGCGTGCTCGAAAATCATCGGAACACGTTAAGAAAGCCGGCGAATTAGGCGAATGTGTGATATAGCGCACTGGGCCATTATGACCTAATGAAATAAGATTTAATCGTCCGCCACTACGCGAATTCCATGAACATAATGATGTAGTGGCTTCGTCAGGAAAGAGAACATAATCCTCGGTGTGGTTAAAAACAGCCTGTGTGTTGTTTTCTTGTTTACCTGTGGTACCAGCTCCAGTATAAGTTTGTATTGGACGGCTTGTGCATAATTCCCATAAATGAACAATCGAATCTTTTCCAGATGACAGTAAATACTAAATAAAAATTATACATTATACCGTTAACCAAATTCAGCTAATTTACAATTATGCTTAGCAATTTCGAAATGACTGAACAAAAACCCCTTGTTTTCTGTGATTTTGTTTGCCTTAGGATTGAAAATTGTTATTGCTAATTTTTTCTTACCTTGCCATTACGTGTAAATTCCAAAGAGCAAATTTCCGCCCCAGCGTGTGCATCCGGTATGGTATTTATACAACGTCCACTAACACCATCCCAAATTTTTATGGCGCCGTCAAGACTGCCAGTAGCATATAGTTTACCGGTGGGTGCATATTTAACACTTGTCACGGCTGCTTTATGTTGCTGTGACGGAATAGCACTTACGAAGCATTGAGCAGTGTGAACATCATAAACGCGTAGTACGTTATGTTCTGTGCCAATTGCTATATAGTCACCAGTTGGATGAAATGACATACAAATTACTGGCTCACAATCAGTGAATACTTTATGTGCCTTCTTAACAGAGGGCTTAGCAATGTCGAACAGCTTAACGGTACCATCACGTGAACCAGATGCTAAAATGTGTTCCTTAGGATGAAACTCCAGGAAAGCTACCTCATCGGTGTGATCATATAGGGTACGTATAACAGGATGACCCTGTTGTTCACGTCCCGGATCTAAGTCATCTGGGGCTGATTTGGCCAACATACGTTCAACATCAAGAATTTTAATGCTTGCGTCTACACTGCCCGTTGCGACTAATGACCCATCGAAAGAGAAGGCTCCCGCACGACATGACTGTTTGTGTGACGTAACATAAGCTGTTTCATAGGAAGCCGGTTCTGGTGCCATTGCAGTACTTTCTGGTTCAAATTCTAAGTCAATGCCAGGTAAAACCTCGTCGCGTGTTGCCGGTTCCTTTTCAGTCATTGTCTGCATACCAGCAATCATCACATGCAGTAGACGCTCGCTAGGAGCACACTCGTCCGCCTTAACCAACATTGAGAGTTCCATGGCAAATTTCTCCAAGCCATCATACATAAGTTGACTACAAACAATTTTTTCATAAATCCGCAGACCAATACAATATTTGTTTCTTACCTAATTATCAGCCTGTAAAGTATTTCCCTATTTTTTACAAGGTTCCTAGGATCCAAAATTTCTATATCACGCATATTGTTATTTTTCTTTTTTTAAGTAATATGCAATATTTAATTGTAAACAATCTGCCAAATAATGAAACTACAATATTACCACACTAAAATAATGGAGACGTACAGAAGATAGTAAGTTACGTGACAGTTGAAAACTGTTTTGCGATAATACCTCTAAAGAGCAATACAAGTCAAGCTTAAGCCATAACAAACACGACGAGACGAGTATATTCAAGTTTATGTAAACCAATGTTGTTAACCAAAATGAACGTACAAAACTGATCGAAAGTGAACGAAACATTTAGACGATACGTACCACTCGTCATAGCAGCGAGTATTTTTTTGGGTTAAGTGTCAAAACAGACGTAACGAGTGCAAAAGTTCGTTCAGTTGCTTTTGTTTCGTCACATCTATTTTAGTTAAGGGTTCAAGCTTTTACTTCAAAAGGAAAAACTACGTTTCGTACATAATTTAACTATTAGTTATTGCAAACTGTCAAACTAATCTCTAAAAGTGTTAGACGTCATTAACAACCGAATGTCAAAATAGATAGCCAAAACAAAACAAGGGAAAAAATAAAAAAAAAATTGTTGCAGTTAGCGAACTAAAAAAGAGAACCGAAAAAAAAAACTAAACTGTTTGGAGGAAGTTTTGACAAGGTGAATCTCAAGATGACACTTTTTGAACTGTTGGCAGCTCTTTTTATTATTGCGTCGCTGAATTGTCAAAAGTTTCATATCTTCGACAACACGTGCGAATATTAAATATCAAATTAAATATTATTTTAAAATTAAATAAATAAAATTATCAAATACCATGAAAATTCGTAAAAATCATATACGCAAGAAGTTCCGCTACAATGTGAATAGGAAATCATTGAATAAAACACGTAGCTCAACAGGGAAAATTAAGGAGTAAGTTATGTACCTTAAGTGCTCGGTTTATTAATGATTAATCTTGTTTCCTTAATATAGTCCAGAATTGAAAAAACTATGGGAAGAACGCAAGCGGCCTGGCAAAAACTTTTATGAAATGGGTCTATCAGCAGATCCCAATAAAGCAATACCTATGCCCAGTTTTAAGCAGGAGCGACTGAGGGCAGCAAGGATTGTAAATGGATTTATCGAAGAAGAAATTGGCGAAGATGATAAAGCTGCACTAAACAGACCTAGGCGTAAAGGATACGTAGCAAAACAGCTAGAAGAAGATGCCAACGAGTTACGTGAACCACAATTAAGGTAAAATATCTACAAGTAACTAACGTTTTTTAATTTGCGGGACACCAAGTTTTGTCGATTAAGGGTGTTGAAAGTTTAATTGCAGATAACCGAGAACGAAGTGAAATATTGAAAAATTTATTGGTGGTCCCGGAAACAAAATGTTCTTTCGTGTACATCATAAACTTTAATTTTATGTTTTAAATTGTAGACTACCTAAAGGACTTGTGCTGCAGCTGACACATTTCCTTGATAAACACAAACTGAACTACAAGGCCATGGTCACGGACAGACGCAATTATGATCAATGGACTTGGAAACAATTTCGCATGAAGATACGGAAATTTATGTCTATTCCGGAACAATTTGATAAGTATTTAGAAAAGAAAAACATGAAAGCTGGTGAAAGTCTACCATGGCTAGAATATGAATCAGATAGTGAATGGAAATAAATATGTATATGAACAACGAACAGTAAAAATCTATTGAATTTACAAATTCGCAGGATATAAGAAGTCGTAATATTTTAGCATTAAAAGTTTTTACTGAACATTTCGTAATCGTGTCTAACTTATATCTCACTGCAACTCCATTGCATCCATTTTGATTTACCAGACTGTTAGGGACCTAAAGTTTGCTGCCAGCTCTGAATAGCGATAATTGCGAGATGATGATAAAAATATAACAAATAGCAAGTCTTTATTTGTGAAGTGTGTCATATGTACTGCATATACCAGTACATAGCCTATTAATGTTATACACCATACTTTCTTTGGAAGGAAAAGAACGACAACGCGCAATTGTTCGTCACAAAGACGAAAGTTTGCCAAGTTGTGTCAACTTCAAAGTTTTCTTCAGCGATTTCAGTTGGAAGATACCTAGATTTTAGTATTGAGTATATGTATGTCATTAAGGGGTTATGGTCGTTGCATCGAACTTTACGGAACTCCCTCAGTAAGGTTTGTTATGGTAAGAAGGAGCGATGTTACAAAGTTTTGGAAGCCACTATTGGCAGTATTTTTGATATAAGACGCATTATTATTTTAAAATATGTATCGACTAATTTTAAATGAAGGGTCAAAGCCAAACTTTTAAGACAATTTTGTGAGGCGGGTTTAATATGTTAAGGTTCGGTCTAATGTTATTCCAAATAATTTGGAAGCAAGTTATAAGAGGCGGAAATTGTTTAACAAAACATTAATTCTCGTTGGGCTTCTAGATTATTAATTGGAAAGTTCTAGGACCAAGACCGAGTCTTGAGGAAGCTCGATGCATAGTTTTCTGGTTTTACATTTTTGTCGTTAATAAATACTAAGCAGGAAGCAGTTCATATTGCAGGTTCTTAAACAGGGAAAAGCTTTCATATTTCCACATAGTCTCTTAATAACAAAAATATTGATGAACCAAGCTGCAATTTTAAGTTATTAGATGCGCCAATCTACGATGTCTACGTACGCAATACGCACTAATTTAGGATAGGCTCTTTGTATCCCATTTTGAACCATAATTCCGTTCACTATTTAAAATTTCATTTCATAAAATATATTATTTTTTCTTTGGAACAATAATGAAAAGGTCAAATTAAAAACTTTTTGTCGATTATATATTTTGTAATGGACATGAGACTATCGTCAAGAATAGATGCCAAATCTGCAAAAAAAAAATCGAAATAATTTGACTTATGTTGTTTTTGAAAATTGATTTAACTAACTTCCAGCTTAGCGGTCTTAAAATAATTGATAATCTTCACCATCAGCGGTCGATTAAGTAAACCAACCGTTTTGTTAGCCTCTCTTTTGCATTACATGTGTGATTAACATTTGTGAAAATGTTGCTATTGCGAATGCAAACAATATCCTTAAATGCTTAAAAACTTTTATTGTTTCCGGCATAAAAGTCATATAAATAGAGTTAATATTTTTTTGTTTGGTAAGATTCTGAGGAGTATTTTTTTACAATTTCCTTGCAATATAAAATTATTATATGCTACATTTACTTTCAATTCAAACACTTTAACTACAAAGTACAACATTACCCGGCTGCCACAGGTATTTTTTTTCGCTCTATACGCGCAGTCTTCATCATCGACAGCTCACCTTCGCTACATGCCTCTCCCTGATGACCGACCCGTACCACCCTCTACACCAATTGCGTAAAACTGTGCAACAACCACTCACTACTGGTGGTATGTCAGACGGAAACTCAATTGCTGTTCATAAATTGTGCAAGTATGAGTTTGTGAACTGTAAATGTATCAGTCAGTCCCTTTGCGAAATGCAATTTGCATGTGAATGTTGACTTTCCCTGTTTAACATACAACAGTGGAAAATTCGCATAGCACTAGTGCACTCGCTTGTTTATTTGCTGCACAAGTTAGCTGGGTTTGTGACCGACCGCCGCCGCCGCCGTCAAATGTATTGGGGCACATGCATGGGCGTCAAGTGCAAATTGGGAGGTAGACCCCTTATCGTCTAGTTCTACCCTGCAACACATAAGAACAGACAAGTGAATTTGTGGTTTGCTAAGTATCTTAGTGCGCCGCGACTTTTCCAGCGCATGTGCATCTGGGCCATTGTGAAAATCGGCCTTTCCGTCTTTTGTGCTCGAGGTAAGTGGAAGGAATTTTTTCAAACAGTTATCAAAATCTATAAAATTTTAATACAAATTTAAAACATCATTTACCAAGAAATAGTTGAAAGTATTCTTGAATACTTGTATTAAATGAAAGTGTTCATATTTTTGTGAATTTTATTAGAGGAGTGAGTTTTGGTTGATTTTTTTTCGAATTTGCAAAGTTGCATGCAATTGGAACATATGTGCGTGTGTGCTTTCGTAAATTGCAGTAGAGAAAATTGCAATGCCGGCCGGTGAAAATCTGCACCATAAAATGAAAATATAATTCTAAAAAAAAGCAATTGAAGTTAAAAAGGTTCTTGATTAGAAGATATGTCAACAATTTGCTATTGCTTGAAACTTATTACAAGAAATTTAAAATTAATTATAAAAAGTACTGTGGGATGTTGTGTTCCTAGTGCACCTCCATAAAATTTAATTAATGCATTCAATATGGCGTCGATAAGGTTGCCTATTTAGCAATTTTAAAATAAATAAAAAAAAACGTTAAAAATAGCAAGTACGAATACTATATTGCTAAACGACAAGCTAATTGAATTAAACTTAAAAACAAATCTTACATTAAATTTAAAACATCAGTAATGCAATTAAGAAAAATTTTATGTTATATAACGACAACACTAATTTATTTCACAAATTATTGAAACAATGCTAATGGAAAGACCACTACATGTCTACGCTAATAGTCACAGAAGACATTTGCATGTTTATTTAAAAAAATCTTTGGCTACTATGACTAATAAAAACTCATTGTCAGTATTGAGAATTCAATTACAAAGTGGGGTACATTTCATCCTAAGATAAATGGGATATTTCAGGCGAAATTTTCGTTTTGATATTCTGACGCCAAACGATTTTCTTAAAATGTTGATATGTTGTTCCGTACCAAAAAATAAAACTCCCGTACTTTTACACTGAAAAGAAAGTTCCTTTCACCATTTTGAGTTTTTTTTATTTATTTTTCAATATACCGTAAAAAATTCCCTTGACCGTAGGAAGCTTACTACTATGGGTAGCAAAGAGACAGCGCATCAACGTTGGCGGAAAGATATTAGTGCATGGGCATGCCAGAATCTTAATTTGGGGGGACAACTCTTTCAAATACCTTTTGCCCTGTATAGCGGGCGCTAAGCAAAGAACATATACTTCAGACAAGTAAAAAATTTTAGTTATTAATACGTAGTAAGATGCGAAATTTCCCTAACATCCTTAGAAAGTAATGTAAAAGAGTTAATAGCAATGCATATCGCAAAAGTTATTTTTAAATTAAAAAAAAAAATATTTTTTTTATAATCACTTAGCATGTTTTTACGAAGTGTTACTTTAAGAGCGAATAAGATATCGACAAAAATAAATCACACCTCAAGCAAAAACATTTAGATGTAAATCATTTACACATGTGCATTGTGGGACACACATTCTATGGATTAACACTTCGAATGAATTCGAAGCCATAAGTATTGCAGACAACAACAAAAACTTCGTTTTAATTTTTGCATTCTTCTTAATTTTTTGCACTACTTTTCCGGTATGCTGTCACAAATCATATGAGAGTCAAGATTGTAATGGAATGTGACAATGTTCCACTCTTAAAATACACCAGGATAGTGAAGATGATGATGATGAAGGGTTTAGTTTGAGGCTGGTGCATCAGCATAGGAATTGATTTTCACATGTAAGAGAGACGAATATAGACAAACGATATGAGCAAACGAGCTTCCAATGAAAAGAACGAAACGACGAACAAACCTGTGCCTGTGACACTTCTGTGGTGGCCCCCTTTTTGAAGTTGAATGCGAATATGGGTAGAGGGTAGACAGTGGCTTCATCGTCAGTGATAGATATTGATTTTTCGGGTAGAGAAATTTTCTGCATTGTGCAGTGATAGCAATAGAAGAGTGTCGTCCAGACGGTATTTCCTTTAAGAGAAGCAGCAATTTTAAATTTATTTTTAAAAAATTGGAGTGAAAAAATCTGGGTATATTGAAAAATAGTTGCATAAAACTAGACTCAAATGATTTAAGTTCCGAAAAGTGTTAAACTGTATAAATACTTATATCTATTGTAGATTGTTAAAAGAAAGAAACAAATTATAAAGGATATCCAGTGTACTAAGCTTATTAAAATTAGAAGCAATTAAATTATTTGAAAATCTCATTCTTAAAAAATATTAAAAATAGTTTTCTTTAACCATTTCCGGATTTTTAATTGCAAGTTTTTTTTTAACAATTTTTCAATTCCTTATGATTAGCATCGATTGAATAGTGATTCATCGCCACCTTCACCACTACCACTATGGGTAAGGAAAAGACTCATATTAACATCGTTGTCATCGGTCATGTCGATTCTGGAAAGTCAACTACCACCGGTCACTTGATTTACAAGTGCGGTGGCATTGATAAGCGTACAATTGAAAAGTTTGAAAAGGAGGCACAAGAAATGGGCAAGGGCTCTTTCAAGTATGCCTGGGTATTGGATAAACTGAAAGCTGAACGTGAGCGCGGCATTACCATCGATATTGCATTATGGAAATTTGAGACGCAAAAGTATTATGTGACTATTATCGATGCACCTGGGCATCGTGATTTCATAAAAAACATGATTACCGGCACTTCGCAGGCTGATTGTGCTGTTCTAATTGTAGCGGCCGGTACCGGTGAATTTGAGGCTGGCATATCAAAGAATGGGCAAACGCGTGAACACGCCCTGCTTGCATTCACATTGGGTGTAAAACAATTGATTGTGGGTGTTAATAAAATGGACTCCACTGAGCCACCATACAGCGAGTCACGCTATGAGGAAATCAAAAAGGAAGTTTCCTCTTACATTAAGAAAATCGGTTATAATCCGGCTGCAGTTGCATTTGTGCCCATCTCTGGATGGCATGGTGATAATATGTTGGAAACATCGGAAAAGATGCAATGGTTCAAGGGATGGACTGTGGAACGTAAGGAAGGAAAGGTGGAGGGAAAATGCTTAATCGATGCATTGGATGCTATTATGCCACCACAGCGTCCTACCGATAAGCCATTGCGATTACCATTGCAGGATGTGTACAAGATTGGTGGTATTGGCACAGTACCAGTTGGACGTGTAGAGACTGGCTTATTGAAACCAGGTGAGTAGGGTGAAATGAATTGAGTTTATAATGCAATAAGTGGGTCGATAGCAAGCGTGCAATATTGTGTGTAGGCTGGAGTGGTGTGATGTGTTGCGTTGTGGTAGTGGTTGTCTAACGTTTACATGGGGTTGCAGTAGCTAATGGTTAAACTTTCTGGTATAGTTGCGTGTGTATGTATGCATTAAAAATGTTATTTTATTTTCTCTATCTGTCGGTATGTATGCTTCAGACCAAAAATCAAAGATTTTGAAGCGAAGCTTAAAAAAGAAAGGATTATAAATACAAAGGATTTCTTAAAATATTTGGTATATTCAATGATTTCCAAACGGCCGTAAGTATCTTCGCGAGAATCAATTAGACTGTTATAAGTTGGGGCCCGTTTTCTTCTTTAAAACATATTTTTAACATCTTGTGACTAATAAAAAATATTATGGGAGTAATATCGAGGAGGAGTATCGTCACAAAATGGTATAAATCCATTAGAACTATTTTTTTTTGTGTTACATTTTTTTTTGTTTTGACTTAAAATTAAATTCGGTCAAATAGTTTCCGAGTTAAAACCAAATAAATAAAAAAAAAGTAAATGTAAGAAAAAGAAGTGTGCAATCAAAACAATATCAATAAATCGATATGTAATTTATCTAGCTATAAAATTAATATGCAAAAGTTCCAAATCGATCCCGATACATATAAAAGATGAGGTTTCAAAATATTGCTAAAATATTTTTCTATGCTTCATTTCGACACTTAACTCAGTCAAAGTTTTTAACTAATTCTCGTTCCCCCACTTGTTGTAGTTAAGTGTCCCGTTCAGAGCAATTGAACACTTACTCTCCAAAATTATTTGATAAGGACTAAATCAAAAATTAAATAAAAAGTACGGGAACACGGTTACAAAAAAAATTAGGGAAAACTTTGCTGAACACAATATTTAACGTTTGTATTAAAATCATTTTAGGCATGGTTGTCAATTTCGCTCCTGTCAATTTGGTTACTGAGGTAAAATCCGTTGAAATGCATCATGAGGCACTGTCTGAGGCCATGCCTGGAGATAATGTTGGATTCAACGTTAAGAACGTTTCAGTCAAGGAATTGCGTCGTGGATATGTTGCTGGTGATTCCAAAAACTGTCCACCAAAAGGTGCAGCTGATTTTACAGCGCAGGTAAGCAAATGAACTACAATATATAGACGTACTTTGAACCCACTATGTCACTAATCCTAAATAAAATTGAATAGTTTTTTATTCCCTGAATATTATGTGACAATTGTCTTAAAAAAATTATTCAATCCCTAGCACTTTAAGTTTCTTCCTATTTATGGCCACAATCTCCCACTGTGTGCCGCTTTACAACGCGGGTGCAATAGGAAACACCTGAAACAGCTCCACAATTTAGAATTAATTTTTCATAATTAATTTTTCGATTCAAATCCAGGCGGTTTATTTAATGAAATAAGAGTCTTGCATGAAATAATGTGGCGTTTCCACGAGAATTTGCTAAAACATCATTGAATTTTTTAAGCTATTTACGAGTGGGATATTCTCGAATAGAATGGCCATTTAAAAACAAAATATGCATAAGAAGACACTTACCGATTGACTCCTTAAATTTCTTCATACAATTGAAAAATACTGCTCGAAATTCCGCTTAACTACACTTTTGGGAGATTCACAGGGGCTGCTGCACTTAAGCAGCATTTGCAAGATTGAACACTTTTCAATGATTTGTTTTCAATAAATAAAACTTTTATGACAAAGAAAACTAAGATTTAAGCATTTACTGCACTGAGCAAACAAAGAAATTATAATTAAATAGCATATAAATTTACAATAAAAAGAACAACAAAACACTGCACTTGCACTGACGGTGCCGCTTTAAACATGACCCTTCATGTTAATTCACTATTATTTTTTCTTAAATTTCATTGCAATTTTCTCGTAACATAAACAAAAACTCACGAATTCTTCGATATCACACATTTTCAAAATTTGTAACTAATTTTATTACACAGAATATGCAAAATTTCATTTAAGAAATTAACGCGCATTTTCTCCGAGCGAAACTAAAACTAACGAGTAACGGCACAATAGTGTTGCCATCTTTTTTATCGGAACAATGACTGTCAATTTTTTTAACAGTTGAGTAACCGCTGGAGTTTAATAAAATTAGAGGATTTTTCAATTCACGTCAAAAATCCCGCCGGTGGTAGTTTATTCTCAAATTAAAGTCCTCTTTAAACAAAATTTACAGATTTGACTGCTTTATTTATTTGGTTAAATAACACTGTGCAAAAATGAGACCTAAATTTTGGAGAAAAATCAACTGATATCAACGTAAGGTAATTTGGGGTCCTGAGATCAGTGTGCCATCGGCTGTTTGAATAATAAATTATCGTTTATTCTTCAAACAGCTGTATCTTTGAGAAAAATAAACGGATTTTAATATTTTATGGCTCATTTAAAAGCAAATATTTACTAGTTACATTATAAGCTAAATTTTTCTTTGAAAAATTCCATCATTATAAAAAAAAAATTGATTTGCCTTCTCAAAACGTTTATAACTTCTAATACATTCTTAGGTTATTGTGCTCAATCATCCCGGGCAAATTGCTAATGGTTATACACCTGTCTTGGATTGTCATACCGCTCATATTGCATGCAAATTTGCTGAAATCAAAGAAAAATGTGATCGTCGTACTGGCAAAACCACTGAAACTGATCCTAAAGCCATTAAATCTGGTGATGCTGCAATCATTATTTTGGTACCAACTAAACCACTTTGCGTTGAAAGTTTCCAAGAATTTCCACCGCTAGGACGTTTCGCTGTACGTGATATGAGGCAAACAGTTGCTGTTGGTGTCATCAAATCGGTGACATTTAAGGAAACGACCTCGGGTAAAGTGACAAAAGCCGCAGAGAAGGCCCAAAAGAAGAAATAACTAGAGTGCCAGCAGAACGTAAAACCACAACTCAAAATCAAATTTCAATTGTCATCAGCATTATCATCAATAGCAGAGAAGTATGGACAACAAGAGCAGCAGCAAAGTTTTAACAATGAATATAAAAAATTTAAAAAAATAACATTAAATAAGTATAAGCTTAAAAAAATACTACAATTAATTATTATCAAAAGGAACAACTTTTATGATATAAATATGAATAGAAACTATAATTATATGAATAATATTAACAATACTGATAGTAATATTATGTTCAATGTGAGCAAAAACAAAAAACACTACCCTCTCTATTATAACTTCATTGCTTATACTCGTAATTATTATAATGATAAATTGACAACATTTTTATCGTCATTGAACTCATCATCATCATCCATTTCACCGGCAGCAACAGCAACACAAAACGACAACGCATCATTCCCAAAGCATGCGCAGCAAGAAACTCCATATAATTTCTTGAAGTACATAACACCAAACTGGAGAAAATCCTTACTATCGAAGACAACATCAACACAATCGCCAACTGCTTTATCTTTTTTAACACCATCCACATCACCAAGACTTTGCGTTCAGCAAAATGCTAATGACATCATAAAAATAAAACAAAATGTCGATTTTTTAATATTTATATTAGGTATAAAATGCTTGAATTTAATTATGTATTACATTTATTTGTATCTCAATCTATATCGTCATCGTAAATCATTTCGCAGGAAATGCATTGATAATGCTTACAAAATACCGTTGCCACTTTTCATAACATCATCATAACTTCCATTCCTATTAATTTATTGCACATCAAATCAAATTAAAATAACTTTCATCATACTTCATAGATAGCTCATATGTATTGCAAAAAGTACTTAAACTTTTGAATTAATTTATCATCAATCATTATGTTTCAAATGCACTCATATGTCGTGACTAAAATCTTCAAAAACCATTTGTTATTTAAGTCATAGAGATTTCAGTTACATTATAGTGCATTTATGAATGTCACAACCTTTTCGTACTTATTAGAAACTTACGAAGAGAGCAAATATATTTCCTTACGGTGCCATGTCTTAATCACCATGGACACAATGTCCAAAACATCTTTAACCTTATTAACACCTCAAAACGCATCCACAGCAATGAAAATCACACCCACGGGTGTTATCACTGGTTTTGCCCAATATCACTGACTAAGATATTGTAAAAATTCTAAAAGGGCTGTTTGTTAGATTATTAGTGCTTATGTTTTTCATATTTTGGGGACTAAATCCATTCAACGAAGTGGTCATATACTTAGAAAAAATTTGGAATAATGACCGAAACATATAAAAAAAAAAGTCATTTTGGGGGTTATGTCCTCACAATGAAAATAAAAATGTAGAATGCTCTTTTCTTTAGTCTCTAATTTGGATGAAAAACTTTTAATATGTCCTGTTACTTAATCCCATTACACATCATGACATTATTCTTATTTTATTTATACATACATACATATTCATATGCATTCATTCATCACTTCATTGAAACAAAAAAAAAAAAAACATCATCAAAAGAAAGTTAAAGAAAAATTATAATAATTTCCGTAAATTTTAAGTTTTTATATTGAGATCGAGTGGCTCACTAAACTTACTCCGGTTTTGTTATCCCTTAAATGGTTCATTCTCCATTGAACAAATTAGAATTTTTTTATAGGTCCAATCTTAAAAGAAGCAACGTAAATTTAAACGCACATTGGGTTATGAAGTACTCTCTACCCCCGAACTAATGTCGTATCATCTTTTAAAAAAATAAAATAAAAGAGTCAACTATGCCTGAATTTCAGGGAAATTAAAATTGCTTACATATGTAAGTAGGTGAAATTTTCACCAGAATTCAAACATACGACAGTTAATGATATTGTATATATAATATACAAAAATATACTTTGTTTTGCAGTTAAATTCACACATTTCTCCGTCGGGAACAAAAGATAGTTACTCCTGAGAAAACCAGAGTGTTACAAATATATTCTAAATTTACTAAAGTTAATACTTATAATTCATTATTTGTTTTTATTGTTGTTTTAAGGCAAGAATGTTGTGTAAAAAAAGAAGAGCTGTTTAAGC
Organism: Tricholauxania praeusta; assembly: GCA_949775025.1. Classification (NCBI taxonomy): domain Eukaryota; kingdom Metazoa; phylum Arthropoda; class Insecta; order Diptera; family Lauxaniidae; genus Tricholauxania; species Tricholauxania praeusta. Next base: position 161,377,404 of record OX459029.1, read on the forward strand.
ATCTATATGAAAATATTAAGTAGGGACTCCAAATGCGCTTTCGTGGAGAATGGCCCATTTACGTATGTTATCCCTTGACTATTATTTTCACTAACACAATATCACCAGAGTTTATTTGCATGAACACATTAATATGAAATATATTTGAATTGATCCATGCGACCATTATTATTCTCAGTCATTATCAGTGTAATTAGCGTATAGATCTGAGCATTTGTTTTCTTTAAAACAAAATACACTACATGGCTTTTTAGATCGCATGGAAATAAATTGCATATGTGTAAGTTCTATTGTATGCAAATAATAAAAATGAGCATTATATTATCATATGTATGTGAAAATGTTTAAAATATTAAAAGAAATATTAAAAGAATGTAATGAAAAAGAATTTAAAATTCGTCACTAATACCACTTATAAAGACAAACAAGCAAAAAATAAAGATATTTGAAATTCATAAGCTTACTCGTAGAAAACCGAACATTGTTAGCACTTAGCTGATGGTTATTGTGAAATTACAAAAACAAGTGAAAGATCTTCCAAAGGGCAAGGTCAAAAAATACATCAAATAATAAATCTTAATCAAACGATTGTAAGGAAACGAAATTGTTTAACATCTTAATATATTGAGAATAAAGAAGGCTTAACCACAATTTATTAATATCTTAATTAAGAATCTGCTATTCGATTATTTGTATCGTCAGAATTCTATAATATCCTTGCTTGAAAGTTTAAAAAGCAGTGTTTTAAATACTAACCCAATAGGCGGAGAGCCCGCTATAGAAAAGTCGAGTATATAAAATTACAAGATAAGATTTACGGGAAGGATAGTAACGCATTTTGGTTAAACTAAACAACCAGGGTTGTCTTGCCAAAGCCTGTCCCGATGACCGAAAATGCCAGAATTTTCGCCAATTTTGTTGTTTTAAATAACACTGTAGTATATTACATTGATCTCTATCATTTGGCACAAAGTTCAAGCGAAAAAAAATGTCCTGCTTCTTCCAAAAGTACGCTTAAAGTCAAAATAAATCAGCTGATCGACCAAAACACATTTTCTTATAGTGATAAATTGTCAAAGTGTATAAGTTTTTTTCCTTTGTTTTATTTTGGTTATCTTTTTTTGACATTCGGATGTTTTTAATGCTCTTCATACTTTCAGAGACGAGTTTATATGAGATTGAAAGCTTGCGAGAACCTATATAGCTGAATTAATGATTTTGATACTCGACATACTCAATTTTCATAGATGAGTCTGAACATTATAAATAAATAATAAAAAATAAATAAATATCGTTTGCTTTTGTTTTTTCTTATCAGTTCGCGTAAAGGCTCATAAGTACAATCAGACGTCAGAGGTATCGTATAATTATTTTATGCATCCATATGATGCCAAAACCAAAAATCAAAAATTATTACTCTGTCTAATATCAAAATTATGCGATAATTAAAACAAGTGGCAATAATTTTGGCATTTCGAGATTGAAAGATATTTTTTCAGTTTGATAGCGTTACCAATCATTATAATTGAATCATGGCTGCCCGTGTAAAAAATTTTCGCCAACGACCTGGCAACGCTATTCCGAAGACCGGCATTAGAGGTGAGTCACGACTCAATCGAAAAAAAATTCAGCTTAATCATATTTAGTTTCACTCTTTCCTCATTAAAATACTAATTTAAACAAATTTGTGCGAAATTACAGTCAGTTTAAAAAAGATTTCATATATTTAACTAATTTCTTATTATTGTTACTGAAAAATCTTAAAGGAATGGCTGATCCGCGTCTGAGGCAGCTAACAATAAAAACGGGTGTAGTTAAACGTTTGGCCAAGGAGAGAACTGTGTATGGAAAGGAAGTGCTCACAGAGCAAAAACGATTGGAAAAATTTGCAAGTGAAGGGGCAGATGAACATGTGCTAAAAAAACAAGAAGAAGTTATTCAAGAGTGTCTGATGATGCTACCGGATTCGATACGAAGGTAAGCATGCTTACTTTTTTTTAAAGTAAAATCGTACAAATTACAAATCAGCCCCAATAGTCGATTATTATTCTTAAGAATGTTCGAGTATGTTCGTTCCATGGAATTTTATGGGATTAATCTTTTTGTTGGAACATTTTATACACTCGCAGAGAATATGTACCGGAAATGACCATGATTTAATTATATAGGTTGGAGCATGATTTAATTATATATAGTATAGTTAAATCATGGAAATGACTGGAACCGATTTGAGCTCAATTTATTTTAAATTTTTAAGGTGATATAAGTGTTTCAGCCAATTTTATGACAAAAAAATGGAAAATAACATGCGAGACTTAAGAGAGTAAAAACTGAAAACTCTGAGTAAATCGAATCACCACAAAATCGGAAGAAACACAAAAATGAGTAGCAAAAACAGCTGTTTAGCGCATCAGCCATGTCGGGTTCAGAAGATAAAATATTGCTTAATTCAAGCAAAAACGTCGAGTTGAATTAAATTTTTTGTTTTGAGGGACTGATGGGGGGGACTAATTTATTTACTTCCATTTGTTGTAAGTTATGTTACATACATATATATTATCGTAAGCTATACTCACTAAGCTAATCTTACTGATTGCACTAATCTTATCAATTATTTAAGAAATACTGACAAGAACACAACTCCATTGTTCATGAAACTAAAGTTTGCGAAAATATGCCATAAAATAGGTCTACACTTTACTAAATTGTGTTGTTTTAAACAAATCGCTACTACTTGCTATATTTTTATCTATTCCCCTGGACGTTATAACTATGCATTTGAATAAATATATGTACTTTTTAGTGAATTCGTAATTTAATATTTATTTTCTTATTCAAATAGATTAACAAAAGAATACGAAGTCCTTGAAAAGTTTTTGGCAGAAGAGGTAGAATTAAAAGAAACTAAAGAATACGGAACAGCTGCACAAGTGCTGGCGGATGCCAAGGAAGTTATTGAAAACGATCGAGCAAGAGAACATAAACGTTAAAATTGCAATTAAACTTTTAAATAAAAATTTAAATAATTTATACGTTACTTTAAACTAAAAAAAAAAACTTGTCTAACCATTTTCTATATATTGTATAACAATTCAAACATGATTTCCACCTCTACAAAGAATAAGCTAATTAGCTTGTCCGAAGTTAAATCACAATTACAGAGTATTATAAAAAATATTCTCGCATTAGAAGAGTTACAAAGCGCACAGAGCACGACTGCAGTTGTTGAAAAAAAGCATCAGTTAATAAATGATACGAACACTTTGTTTTCTGTATTGGAAGTGCAAACGCAACGTCAAAAACTTTTGAAAAGAATTAAAAAACGTCGAAATAAACGTATTTTCCAAAAGGAGAAAAAGAAGCAAATTCGATGTATCCGAAGAATTGCATCGCCAAAAGTCAAAGATAAAAAAAATTGCGTAAAGTCAGCTGTAAATACTGCTGAAGCGACAAGTATTGAAACCAATGCAATAGCAGATGTTATTGATACTGTTGCTAACATTGATGCGGTTGCTAACATTGATACTGTTGCTGTTTTTCATCAACAACCAGCAGTAGAAAATAAATTCTTACAATTAAAAAATTATAACAATGCTCAACGATTTCTAAAAACCTTTGAATTGTTGGAAATGTTACATTATGCACGATCTCAGGATAAAATATTGACGCTGCAATTTCATGAACAATTTGCTAATTTACGCTGTGTTTGGAATAACATTTTGATGGAGAATAAATCTAAGCGTACAGCAGCGTGTCGCATTGAAGACCAGTGGAATGATGCATTTTTTGGCTTCAAAGAACAAACATACTATGGCGCTGCTAACAAGAAAAGTGAGCGAGAGCGTTTGCGGGAATTTTTACGCATACGGTAAGTCGTGCCATACGATAGATAGGCTAAAACCTTAAATCAATTTTGGGAGTTATCAGTAAAATTTATACAGAGAGCTATTTAATGGCACACACTAGGAATAACTTTTCAAAATTATGTCCAAAAAATATCCTAAACGCCTATGCCGAACAGTTCCTCTTAGAAATAAAAATTGCGCATTATATAAAGTGGGAAGATATTTTGTATTTCAGAAAATACTCATAAATTTTTCTTTTCTTTTAGTCGAACTTGGGACTCATATTTAGTCCGACACAAAAAACATGGCAATTGCATACCATCGGGTTGGGTTCTGCCCAAACAAGACGCAACAGACATGTGGGCAAAATATAGAACAACACAATAAATTTATATTAATTCAACTGCGACAACTTCAACTGTGCTTGAATCCAGGGATAATACAAATATGCATTTTTCGTATTAATTGCTTTGATTCTATTTAATAATTTTCCCGTTTTGTTAAATAAAATAATTTATAGTTAAATACATTTTAAAAAATATACATTTAATACAAATCAACAAATATTTTTTTAGTTTTTTCCTCATTCCTTTAACTTCGTCAAACCATCGGCATATTGAAACTCAGGACTGTTTTCATATTCACACATATCTAATGCAATTTCGCAACTCTCTTTAACCACACGCTTATCATCCGCCATGTAATTTTCTAATATCGCAATACAGTCATCAGTGGCGATGGCACCCAGTGCCTCAGCACACTCATGACGCACCATTTCGTTTTCGTCTTTATCTTCCAAATTTTCACGTAGATATGGGATACTACACGGTTCCTGCAATTGACCCAAAACAAATGCAACTTCATGACGAAACAGTGCTGATGCATCTTTTAGACCTTCGGTAAGAGCTAGTGCACTTTCCTCAGTTCGTATATTACGCAAACTAAACATGGCACGATAGCGTTCAAAAAGACTGCGCTTAGCATCCAAATATATATCTTTTAATTCTGTTACATTTTTCCCCAAGGCAGGCGGAGATGGATCTACTGAAGCGTATGGATTGTTATCCTCCATCAATTTATTACTCTTAAACCAACGAACGCGTTCCAATGCAATTGTGCAGGTTTCTGCAACTTCAACGACAGGATCGTTTTTATATTTTTCCAAAATGGGTATTACTTCTGGTGTACCAATAGCGCCCAATGCTTCACCTGCAAGTTAAAGGAAGAAAATGTGTTTAGAAGAGATAATAAAATACAAATATGTATTATTTTAATAGTGAAAATATTTTAATTATTATTTTGAATATGAAAGAATATGAGTAAAAAGTTAAAAGAATTAATTAAATAAATTTGTTTCAAAAATACATTTTCTTCTAATCCGGTTAACCACGTACCTGCCTCATGGCGCACCATTGGTTCCTGCTTCACATCGGATAACACTTTGTTCAATACATCGATAGCTTGAGAGTCTTGCATTTGTCCCAAGCAATAGGCTAACTCATGTTTGAGCAGCGCAGAATCATCATCAAAACCGCGACTTATTTCTGCGATTACATCTGCTCCACCAATGTTTTTCAGTGTGAATAGCGCACGAAACCGTTCCTTCAGTGGACGCTTTGTGTCGTTAAGCACAGAGCCAATTGCATGGATTTCTGCCTGAGTCACCATTTTTCAAATTTATATTATGAATATCCAATAAACGTGACTTTCAACGAATTCGTAATGTTTATATTTCTAATACCGACTGACAATTGGCGAGTTAACTAGGGCTGGGGAAAAATAGATTAATATCGATATCTATCGATGTTTTTCAACATCGCTTACGCCCTAACGATTAAAATCGAAATCTATTAATCATTGATTCATTATTTTATTTTTCTTTAACCCTTTCGCGTCCACTCCAAGGCCAGCTGCCAGAAATAATTTTTCTCTTAATTTCCAGGCTTATTAGGTCTATATAAGGTATTTTGGAAATTTTTAGCTTTCTAGACTAATCTGGTCACTAGATAATTAGAAGAAGAATTATTGCGTAGTAACGCAATAATTCTCAAATGTTTTAAATTGTATATTTAATTCCACCTTTTCTACGTAAAACTGTGTACTTTGATTTTTGAAAAATATATTATAAGTATTTTTATTTAATTTTTATATTTTGCATTGAAATTACTGTGACTTTTTTGACTTCATCTTAATAAATGCGTCGTAATTTTGTTGATCACAACATAACGGTTGCTTTTTTGAAGTTTTTTCATTTTGAGAATTGCAATCAATCAATAAGGTGTGTAATTTATAAAATTTATTGCGATTGTGTCACTTAAACAAGGCTTAGTTTTGAAGTTGCTTATAAGCAACTCTGGACGCGAAAGGGTTAAAAAGGGTATAAATATAAAAAAATTTAAAATTAATTACATATCATTTTAAAGGGAATAAATTAAGCTTTTTAACGTGCTAAAATTATAGGTTATTAACACATGTTTAGGAAAAAATATTTAAAAAAAAATTGGTCATAATTTCAGAAAATTCGTCAGATCTTCAAAACTGTAGGTCAAATTTCAAAATTTTACGCTTCATTATTGTAGGCCAATTAAATTACCTTTCTTACGACACTTGTATTTACTATTTTCTATTAAGCGGTTCCCAACTTATAATCATTTTTCCAAAAGCTATGTCCGCAACTTTCGATGTCTATATCTCCAAAACTAGATCCGAGCGACACTTTTTTGAGCTTAAGTGAGGAAACGGACATAATTCAATACTGGAATAACTATACAAATTGTGATGCATTAAGAAGAGTGGCCTTGCGATATCTGTTTTTTCGGCTTCATCCACATCATCAGAAAGGGTCAATTCAACAGCGGGCAATATTATATCCAAAAAGAGAGCTTCACTCTGCCACGAGATGGCTGAAAAACTGTTTTTTTTGCGCCAAAGTGTGAATTATGTACAAATGTAGAATTAATTTCTTTATTACTAACTACCTAAGCCATGCGCGCGTTGCAATGCCCTCACATATCAAATAAAATATTTAAAATATTATTTATATCATACACCATTAATACTTTACTATTATTATCAAAATAAATGTTATTAATCAATCAAAAATGGAGGGGAAAATTTCGATGTTATCGATGATAGTCGATTTTCTTACCAAAAAACATCGAAAAAATCGATATTTCTTTTAACGATTTTTCCCAGCTCTAGAGTTACGTTTAAAAGGGGAGTACAGACAATCAAATTGTCTGCCGGTTTTTGTTAAGCAATTTGACAGCTATCCGTTCACATGATCAAATTTAAGTTCTGCTTTGAACTCCGGAGAGATAGCACCTGTTTTGTTAAGGCGTATGAACATAGTTCTTCTCGATAAAAAAAACCTCACATCCATGTTTTATGTATATAATGATAAATACTTATGATAAGTACATATAAGAAATTTTAAAGGTAGCCATTGATCTTTTGACACATAAGACAATATTTTCCAATTCATTTCTAAATGTGGGAGTGAAATAATCACCTCAATATTTACACCACTTATGTCTTTTACTAAATATTATTTGAAATTACTTTATTTCCACGTTGGAATACAAAGATTCTGCTCCCTTCTTGTTCTTTGATGATTTCTGCACAGGTGCTGTCTTGTCAACTATTCAAATACTTTCTATGCTGGCTACTGTCGCTGTTTAGATCCATTTATTTTAGGTTTTTCTCATATCTATCAATATCTGGCTAGTTTTATGATACAACAAAACTTGCATGTAAGCTAAGAAAAATAATCCTTCGTGAAGAAAATAATCTTCCTAATCAGAATTCGCGAAATATGATATAATCGTAATACTTGGGTTCGAGATCAACACACAAATCGTTAGTAACAATTAAATTTTATATGAATTAAATAAATATTTATATTTAATCATAGCCATTATTGTTTTACCATCTCTGTGGCCACTGCTGTGACAGCACGTTTTTACTTCGAGTTTACCAACATGAGGATGCCAAACTATACCCGCCATTTGAAAATTTTCCATCGAGTGACGAGTGTCTTCGTCGTGTAGTTGTTTAATAGCGAGTAGCTAAAGTAGTGCGTCGGCTTTGTTCTATTACGTTGTGTACGGAAAAGATAAAAATTTTAATTTGTAGAAATTTGCATGATTTTTGAGTTTTGGTAGGAAAAAACTGAAGGAAAAGTTAATTTTCATGTAATTAAATGAGTTTTTTCTAGAGTTCCAACGTTAGCTAAAGTGCTAAGTGTATAAAAAGCGACGTTAAAAATCTGCCAAAAACTAGCGAAAATTTTTGGTATAAATAAAAGATTTTTGTATGTAAATTAAGCGTGTATTGTGAATCATTACTTGATATAGAAAAAAAGCGGTAGCACATATTTAACAATCTCAAACAATTTGAAATAAAAACAAGATGTCCAAAGTAACAAACAGTGAAAAGCAAGAAAATTCCGTGTTGGCACAAACTACTGCTGTTTCAGTAGCTGAGGTGGAGCCAGCAGCAGCAGCAGCAGTAAAAGTGTCGAAGGCAGCTGCAGAGCCCTCACCACAAAAAGCAGAAGAAGCATCGGCAACGGCAACATCAATACCAGTTATTAACAATAAAGCCAAAGGGGAGGCGTCGTCAGTAGCAGTGGCAGTGGATGCTGACGACGTCGCTGCTACGTCTTCAACAGCGGAGACTTCGTCGGACAAAGCAGCGACTGAGAAAACTAGTGCTGCAGTATCACCGAAGGTTGATAAAAAAACACCAGTGAGTACAAGTAATATTTGGTGAAAAATCGCACATAAGTGTTAAACCAAATAAACAAGGACCGTAAGAGACTGCCTGCATGCATACACATTTAAAGCTGTTAAAATTTTGCTAGTCACCACCATCATTGCATTTGTGAACAATCTGGAAGTTGCAAAGTTGTAATTTGCGCCAAAGCTGGTGCTTTATTTGCTAATACATACACACATTTTCCATTCGTTTTGTAGTTGTTGGTGTAATTGTATTCGCAGCCAACGCTGCCGGCCACATGCAAACGCCGCTTGCTCGTTGCTTTTTATTTGCTGTTGTCTAATTCGTTATTTTCCACTAACGAAGTTGTTGGTTTCGCTGGTGCTTTGCGCGTCTCTGCCGCGGTCTATTAACGACAGAGTCCGTGACGTTTTGGTTGTTTTGTTATGATTTTCTAGTTTGTTTAGTATGTTTTTGTCTTTTTCTTGTAGCTTTTGTATTTTTGTAGTTTGCTGTACCTTTGGCGCGCTCTTCTGCATTCGATCGCCCGTTGCTTCGAGTTGTTTTTGAAAACATCAAATTTCATGTTTTTTTTGGGTTAGAGTTTGTGGTAGAATTTCGATATTGGAACAGGTTTAATTTAGCAACATTTTTGTTGTTGTTTATTTTTTATTGTTTTTGTCCATAAATATATACTTTTCATAAGAATTCATTGAATAAATTTTTTGTTTTCCGGTAAATAAAAGGAAAAATGTAGAACAAACTACTAAAGAAATAAATTATGCTTTCTCAACATGCTTAAAAAGTTATAGGTCATTAACACATTTTGTGGAAAAAATAATGGTTTTCTTAAAAAAAATGGTCAAAATTTGGGAAAACTCGTAATATCTCCAAAATTATGGGTTAAATTTCAATATCTTGCTTACCATTATTGTAGGCCATTAAATTATCTTCCTTATGATACCCATATTTTTCATTTAGGGGTTCCCAATCTGTAAGGATTTTTACAAAAGCTATATCCGCAACTTCCGATGGCTATATATCAGAAACCAGATCCGAGCGACAATTTTTGTTTACATATTTATGCTTAGAATTAAAAAGCCCATAAGAAAATTTTGGTTTAATCAAAATTCGAGAATGGGAGCTAAAGTAAACTTAAGCCAAGTTTTCTACTTCCGGTCAATGGGTTTTATTTTTGAGTTATAAGAAATACAGTTAAGTAACCTGCAGTTGACCCTACAACATTATTTACAAATATCAACAAAAAGTGTATCAAATATGGAAGCAATCAATTAAAACTATACATACATAGGTACATATGTATGTATGATTTTTAAACTGATAACCTTATGTTGGTTGCATGTTTTTATGCATCGTTGGTCATGTTATAAATTAATTGATTTAACTATTTTATGAGTTAGTTTCCTTTAACAAACATATGTCACAAATTGTATACAGAAAATGTTCTATATTCGTTTAGGCTAAAAGGACACCATCAAAGCGAATGTCATTCATAGAACGCGCACAAAAAGAGAGTGAAGAGCTTGTTAAGAATTTAGGCGGCAGCTTAGAACTTGATGGAGGTAGACGCACACGTTCTAGCACACGTGGTACTCCAACGCGTTCGACGGTCGTTGCAACACCACCACCAGCAAAGAAAGCACGTTCATCACCGGCAGCTAGTAGCTCTGCAGTAGCTACAACACCATCACGTCGTGGACGTGGACGTAAAATTGATACTTCAGCTGAGGCAGAGCCATCAGAATCTGATAGTGCAGCAACAAAAGAGGAAACTAAAAAACCAGACACTGTTGAAGAGGAAACATTAAGCGAAGATCAGCAACAAGCACCAGCTGCTGATAATGTAAGTTTTGATTATTCAATCGTCAAGTCTTCTAATAAGTTCTATAAATTCTCTTAGAATGACTCTGAAAAATCAAGTGTAGAAAATGCTGAAAACTCTGTCGTTGATGCGGCCAATTCTGCAGCAGCTGCCGAAGAAGCAGAAGAAACAGCTAAAAACGCAAAGATACAGGAAGAAGAAAAGGCAGCCGCTACCGCAGGCAAGGAAAAAGTTGAAGATAAAACGAATGATCCTATACCAGAGGCAAAACAAAATAATATTGACCATAATTTAAAAGAAATTGAGCAAAAGTCAAATGTATCCCCAATGGATACTATTGAAGATCCTGAAACATTGGCCGCAAGTAAAAATCAACCAACTTTAGCAGCTGCTAAAGAATCAATTACATTATCACCGACAAAAGTAGCAGAAGCTGCTAATATTGAAAAGCTACCAACCCCAGAACCAATGGAAGTTGATTCTTTCAATTCTAAAGATACTAGTGGTGACAAATCGATTGCAACTGATGTTGTAGAAAGTATGGAAGAAGATGTAACAGAAATAGTCACGTTACCAAAAGTAGCTGCAGAAACAGTATTGCTTGCAGCTGAAGCAATAAACGCCGTCGTAGCACAAGTAGGGAAAGATGCCGGTGTTGTGGATACAAATTCTGTTAAAACTGTTATTGTCAATGATTTGAAATCAGTGGCACCTTCAGCAATTGTCGATGTGTCAGCATCAGGCGAACCACATGCCACACAAGTCACAAATGCAACATCTGAAACGACAAATGAACATAAATCGGAGAGTGATTTTAGTGAGTTAGAGTTGAAAATAGCATAAGCAATTACTGTAAGTTGTTGTAAAGTATCAAATATAGACGTTTTTTTTATCTATTTTGCGGAAATATAGCAATTTGAAAAATTATGTTAGAGAATACATCAAATGTTTTCAAATGAAATGTCATTTAGGTATTCTATTTTAAATTGCATTCTTTTTTTTCTTTTTTTTTTTTTTTTGATATACATTTATAAACCGAAGACAGTTAATCATTACGAGTATTTTAAAAAAATTTCCAAAAAACGCGTCAAATGAGTACTCGAAAATATATCTCGGACATTCAAACAAAACCTATGTTACAAATACATCATCTGAATTAACATTTATTAATCAGACGTAAAAATATATTGGCTTTTTAATACTTACATGTATTGTAAATCTATTAACATTTGTATGTAGTAGCTTATTCTATGTTTGATACCGAACTAATGATTACTTTGAATTTTGCTAAAACGTCGTTTTTTCGTTTCGTTTTTTTTTTTTTTTTTTTCAGGTGAGCCTAAAATCGTGTCGCCGCCATCAACTGACGATAGTGTAACAGCGACGCCGCAATATTGCAATTAAAACAAAATCTATTTTGAAAATGAAATCCCAATGCCCAAAAACTCCCCGCCTGGAATGTTTTATGTACTTTTAAATCTATATTTGCAGAGAAATATATGAGTTTTTATGAGAAAGCCACATTATACAAAATTGTATAATATTAATTATATAATAGTTTCTATATATAAATAAATAGTTTATAATGCAAACAATAAAAAATAAAACAATCATACATTGTTTCTTTATTGATACAAGCAATTTCTAAAGACACCCAAAAAAGAAACATAAATTAAAAATTCAAAAGTAAGAGCAATATAATTAATTTTAGAGGACTGTTAATTAAAATTTAGTTAATCATTAGTTAACAAACTAATTGTAAAATCAAATTCAACTGATTTCAAATAAAAAAGTTTAATATAATACAATTTTATTAAATGGTTCCGCAAGGAGTGCCTGTGCTTCTGAGGGCGGCTTTTACGTTCATAATTCGTTACTATCATAGCTGGCACAATTTTCAAAACTAATCAATATGCATTTTTTTCAAAAGTAAACTTCAGAGATGGCAATGAAATTGAGGACATCGGCTTGTGGCGACGGTAAAGTTTAATGCCTGTTGTGAAGGCTATAAATGAAAAGCTTTTTACAAGCTTCATTACTAAATCGTTGCTAGTGACTCGGAGAGAGGTGCGGACGAGAAAAATATTCTACGTGATACCAGTGTATTAGGATGAGTGCGAAACTTTCACGTGCGCAATATCAGCGGCAATAGACTTATCATCAGGGTTACAGTTACAAATATTACAACTAGCATTCTGTACCTATTTTTAATTAAAATGGAACTTAAACTGAAATGGTGAAAGTGCTGCAACGGATTACCACCACGGAAGCCTTGCTGATTGCCCTCCGGATCGAGTGGATCTTCGCCATTGTGTCGAATTGTCGCCGTTTTTCTGGATCTGTAAGTACTTCTTTGGCTGCTGCTCTATCGATAAATATTTTTTCAGCAATTTTTTTCTCTTTATCGCTTAAGTTGTCAGGATGCCACTTTTGTGCGACTTTGCGATATGCTTTTACAATTTCTTGTTTACTCGCATTGCGCTTTACACCCAACATTTTATAATAGTCTCTTCGCTCTGATTGTTTTTGCAGTCGTTTCGCTTTTTCATGCCTTCAGATTTTCATCGATATCTAAGGCAGCTTGGAAGTCATGTATGGCATCGTCGGACATTATTACTAAAAATTGATTACATCGAATTATGTAAAGAAAATAAAATAACTATGACACAAACAAAAAGAACGTCAATGAAATAAGGTAATTTTTCCGATGTTATTTTGACAACAAAAGAATGAAGGTGGCGTGGCGCCACCCAGCTTAGCTTAGCTGTGGAAACACATTTATCTATTAAGGGCGGTCCACTTTAAAACAAATACATTTCTTCAGGGTTCAATCTATTTTTGTACCATATTTTATCAAAATCGGTCCATTAGCAGTGAAAACATTTTTCCTGTTAGGATTATGGCCCCGCCCACTGAACACAAATACTTTACTCAGGATTCAATCTATCTCCATTCCAAATTTCATCAAAATCGGTGTAGCGGCTCAGCCGTGACAGCGTTTTTTCCCATTAGAAGCGGAGCCATGCCTTCTTAAAGAACTTGATGTTTTTAATAACTTTTCTTATCTTTAAAACAAATTTCATCAAAACCAGTCTATTAGTTTAGCTGTGGACATGTATTTTCCTGTTAGGGGCGTGGCACTGCCTACCATTGGAAAAAAGTACATTCTGCACTGCCCTTATTCACAACCTCCAGCTAAAAAAAAAATTAAGCGATTATGTTCTATTATGGCAGTTAAACAGGGATGGAACCGTTTTGCAACTGCCTACTTATAGATAAGTGGTGCCGTGACATAATCCCCACGGACATAATCCCCATTTTTGGTGTGGGGGTTATGCCCGCAAAATTTTCGGCCATAGTCCCCATAAAACAGCGGACATAATCCCCAAAACTGATCCGCGCCCGAAGGCCGCTGCGAAGCCGGTGTTGGATTTTTGGGAGTTTTAAATCCTGAGCTGCGGCCGCAGGCCGCCCACTTACCTTAACTTTTATGTAGAATTACTGTAGCTAGCGAAGCCGGTGTTGAACATACGGACATAATTCAAATGGTGACTTCTGAGGATTTACATCCTCCAATATATGCAACTCCGGCTATGTCCATTCTTAGAAGTTGTTATAACCCCAACACGAATTGGGGATTGTGACCGAAAGGCCCACATAACATAAGGCCCAAAACTGTTATCATTAATTTATTTTTTCAGACATAACCCCCACACCTCAAATGGGGATTATGTCCGTGGGAATTATGTCACGGCACCTAGATAAGTATGTAGTACCATTAGCATCAACAGTTAGCAATTGCAGAAAAAAACAAAAACGCACATATTTGTCAAAATATTTATGTCAACATCCACTGTACGCTGGCTGCTACAAAAGTTAACTTTTCGAACCAGAGCTGGCAACTCTAATTAACTGTCATCCGTTGGTAATTTCATTTACAAAGTGAACTTTAAATTCTCAAGTTAAATTTTACATTTTACGCATTAATATTAACAATAAATTCATAAACAAATGGTAAAGCTTATGCCTTAAAGAGTTTTCTGTGATAAATTCAATAAAATATTAATGAAATGAAACGATAAACCGCGAAATTAGTACATGTTGAAGGAGGCGTCGTCGAGTGAGCCGCCAGTGGAAGTGTGTAGTGTTTTGTTGTTTCCATTGCAAATTTTAATGCTTTTTCTATTGAAAATATTTTCATTTGCTTAAAAATGTATAAATTTGCTATCTTCCTTTTTTGGAAAATTTTGCAAATTTCATTTTATTCATTGTAAATAGTTTATTGGAAATGGCGTGATACTGTGTGTGTGTGTGTATGTGAGTGCGTTGCAGTCGCTGCTAAAGTGTTGTCTTGCTCACAGTGTGTTCCAGTATTCTTTAACTGTTTTGCTTACATATTTTGGGCTGAGTCAGAGCAGTCACAGGGGGTAAGCAATGTTTTTTGTTTTTTACTTATTTTAAACACAAAGTACATATATTTTCTTTGTCGATTTTTGATATTGGATTATTCGAAATTCCACCTCCATGGATTATCAATTGTTGGATTATTGAGAAACTCGACTCATCGGATTTTTGTAATTTTTTTGGCAACAATTAGTTGAAATTGCACTCAAATCCACACGTTTGAGTCAAACGTGAAGCCACGTGAAGTTCACGTCCTCATGTATTTTTCCATAAATAATTTTAACTAAATGCTAACTGAAAATTGACAAAATCCAAAAAAAAAAAAACTTTCTGACTAACTTCTGAGACCGGGTCCTTAACTCCTAAGGAGGCCAGTAGAAATTTCGTATTCCTCTCGGTCCTAATATTCATGCTCATGTGAATTTTGTCTATTTGAACGTAAGCACCAATAAGGTACATTTTCCCTTGGACGAAGCGCGTATACTAAACCCACAATAATGAACGTGATTTCAAAAGAAAATCAGAAAATTTATTTCCGTACACTTCAGGATAAAAATGCAAGGTTCAAAGTTTTTTAAAAAAGTTGATTATTACATATTTTGCATAAATTATTTATAAAAATATAGTTAAATCAGAGTTTTTAAAACAAGCTATACTATTTAATAATTTTCTCTTTCTATGTGTCATTCTGCTTCTCCGATACATTAACAGTAATAGTTTCATGTTTTAATGGCATCTCTTCCAATTCTATAATGCGATTACCGAGGAATTTTCTCACAAAGGGTGAGTAAAGTTTGGGATTAAGTTTCTCCTCCTGTTGTTTCCAAATAAAACTTAATGGTATAGCTATTAACCAAACTAAAAGAACTCCATAAACCTTGTACCAATAGAAGGAACTTTCAAATATTGAAAATTCTCGATTACTACCGAAGGCGGTGGTAATTGCATGTGGAGTTATTAAAGTGTCCATCGTTGCATGTTCGTTAAACCTAAAAAAAAATTATATTAAGAATGGAATACTAGTACTTAAGCACTTTGGTAATTTACATCGTCTTCATAACAACAAGTATGTTCTTAGCTTCACATTGGCCAGTAGTCGTTGGCAATGGATCGTATCTAATAGCGCCCTCATGAAAAAGAATTTGTGACTTAACCACAATCAGTATCATTGTTACCACGCTGAAAGCGATAGATGCTACAGCTACCTGTTGGGAATATGAATTTTAGTAAGTTTTCTAAATGATTGTAAAAATGTGTTATATTGAAATTTATAGCTGTACATTCAGTCAATACAGTCAATTTTAGACTAAGGAGCTTTGTCTACCAAAGTTTTTGGTCGGAGTAAATTAAAAAAATTAAACCGGAAGTGAACTTACCTTACCATTTACGCGCGGTACAAACATACCGAGCATGAACACGCCCACTACTGCACCTGTATTAACGCCACTTATCGTTATAACCAATTGCAGCATGGATGAAAAATTTTCCACCACAAAGCCACCTGCAATGCAATAGCAGCCCATGGCAACAATAAAGCACTTCATTATAGCATTGGCCTTGGCATCCGTGTGCTTAACAAATGGTTTGATATAATCGAAGTAGACTACGCCCGCTAAGGAATTCAGTGTCGCAGACATTGTGCTGAGTGCAGCGCTAAAAACACATGATATAAAAACTCCTGGCATTCCTTTAAGGTGACCCATAACATCTTGCACAAAGAAAGGCACGAGCTTGTCAACTTTATTTACTAGCTGAAGAAAAAAAGAAGAAATGAATAAAAAGTGATTACTATATAAGGCGTTCACCCATTGGGCATGTAACGTTTCAGAAACTATCAGAAATAGTATGTAACGTTGCAGGAATGTTTTATTTGAAATGTTGAAAATAGAACGGAACATAAATCTTTCTTATCTATTTTAAATATGTTTCACCTGCAATCATTCTGAAGTGTTTCTGAAAGGTTTCAAATTTAACGCAAAATTTCAAATCAAAGTAAAACCCAGATATTGAAACATTGCGGAAAGTTTTTGATACAAAAATTAAAGCCTTATGAAACGTATATGAAACTATGTAAGGCTCCATGTGAAAGATTTCTTAGATGTTTCCGAAACGTCACATGCTATCAAGTCCATGTACATATGTATATATGAATAAACATGGAGAACAAAAAATACTTCTTCTGCCGAAATTCGTAATTTGGGCTTATAAGTTAAGACCCTATCTATTTCGTTGTTTTATGCTAATAAAAATGAAAAACTTACTCCAGATAATACTGGATCACAACCATGATAACGTGCATACATAACAATACCAATGACATTATTAAATCCCATTATTAAAATGAAACCAACGCCAGCAAGTTGAAGACATCTATTAATGCGAAGAGAAAAAAATTAATATTTAATCAAATGAACATGGTTCTACTGTATAACTTCTTACCTTTTAGCATGTGCTAATGAAGGCAGAGATACAATACGTTGTACACAACTCTGATTTAGCCCAATATGACCTGTCCACATTATTAATCCACCAAGAAGGGCATTCCATACTGTTATACGTGTACGCAGATCGAAAGAATAACTAAACAATTTAGCATTAATTTTTTTACACTTCTTTTAAAAAAAACTTACTTAAAATCCAAACGATCACCTTGGTTTGCGTATTCGATTACTTTCGCTAAGCCACCTACTTTGTAGATACCAAGTATACCGACTATGACTACAGATGATAGCATTATTCCAGCTTGCACAACATCAGTCCAGACAACGGCTTTAATGCCACCCTTTAAATAAAAAGAATATTGTTAATAAGATGATCGATCTTAAAAAAGTTTGTGACTATTGTTATCACTGACCAACATTGTGTAGAATACACAAATGCCGCAAACAATCGTATTAATTAGATGTATATTGATGTTGGTCACTGTAAATGAAAATGAATTTTAATTTTGATATTATGTTTCGATAGAAATAAAAATTTATTTCCATTATACCTTGAGCGAATGCTAAAGCTGGCACAAAAATTATCACAGGCATCATGAAAAAAGCATTCAATATAAAGGAAGCTGTGACAAGTTGTCTGGTTTGTTTGTTGAAACGTATTTGCAAATACTAAAGGAATTCAAGCGATACGAAAGATGTTAAAAAATTTGTTTAAGTGATATGAAAACAATTTACCTCATAACAATTTGAAATGTTATTTTCGTAAAAGACCGGTGTTATTATATAGCACAGTATGGGAACAACGAGAATCATAGAAAATACCACGAAAATGTAATTAAAACCAAATGCGTAAGTTTCAGCGGGAACGGACATAATAGCTAGTCCAGAAAGTTGACTGAAAAAACATAAACATAAACAGAAAATTAATGAATGGGAATATATCCTACATTAGAGGTCTGCATGATTGCACTCGAAACAACCATCAAGCCACTTGCCACAAATCAAATCAAAACAAATCGAAACACCAAGCAGGAGAGGTGTTGCAAATAAGTCGCAAATAAAATGCTCTACAAATTCAAGCACTCAAAGCTTATTGCATTCGGAAGTTTATTTGATGGTCGTTGCGAGTGCACTCATGCAGACCTCTAGTCTACATTAGAAATTATTATGCGAGGGGCCAAACAAACATGCTGTAAGTTAGTTTGGAATAAAACAAAACAGACAAAAATATTTTTAATTTAATTTCTTTTCTCTTCCGAACATAATTTTATTACATTTCTTAAGTCCGTAGATCCACCTTTTGAATAGGAGGTTTTTTTGCAGCTTTCAAACCAGACATTAACTGGAGTATTAACCTCCGTATTATTGCAAAAAACTCTTTCCCTGAAATTTTTATTTTATTTAAAAGTGTTTCTCTACCTGCTAGCGCAGTAAAATTATTAATTTGTTGGCAGTGTGAGTTGGTGTAAAAAATAGCGACGCAGTTTCCCTTTTTGTCCCCTTTTTTTAAACTTGCGATAATCCAATTTCTGATAACACTTCTGTTGCCTTGCTTAACGTACTTAACGCTTAACTTTTGTTCGAACTAATTTACATATTACGCGTTATATTTTTAAACTTTCTGTAAAAACTTGTACTTACCTAGCCACGAGCGAGATTGCAATAGGTATGGTTTTCATCTTTTTGCCTCCCATTAGATATTCATCTGTTGTATTTTTAGCTTTTGAAAAAAATCCAAAATACACGCCGATTGCAATGGATGTTAGTAACATCGTCACAAATACGGTATAGTCCGTTAACCCAAAAGTGAAATTATCTACTTCTGCTGTCAAATTGGCAGCATTCGTTGTGCCTACGGACAGTACTTTTGAAGATGCCATTTTTTTATTTTTTGCACAATGTATTATTATGATTATAATTTATTTATTTTTTTGTTTTTATTTTTATTACTAAATCTCTTCACATTCCGTTTTCAATTGATATCACATTTGATAGAATCAGACTTTCTGTGTTAGATGATTTTCTTCAGAATACTTGAGATACGTCAAACTTTGCACTTGCTTAAATAGATGATTTTGGGTAAAAAAGTTAGTTATATATTATCTCACTTGCTTCATGTTATCTCATTTCAAGGGGCTATATATCATAAGGTTTTTTCGCAGCATTTGCACAACGCAGCATCTTTTCAAAAGTAGAATTATCTTTATTGTGTGTTAACTTACACTTTGTATTTGTTTTACTTAAAATAGACTTAAGTTTTGTTAACTTAGAATTAATTGTGACATTAAATATTTCAAGCAAATATATAAAACTATATATATTTCTATGCACGAATAAGAATGGGGAAAAATCACTTCAGCAGCGTCATGGAAATATGTTTAGTAACTAGATAATTCCGCTTTTTGGTAGTTAAACCAAAATAAGTTAGTATGGTTCTACAGCTGGAATCGAACTGCAGTATTGTTCTTGTGAAATTTAAATCAGATGTCTGGATGAAGTTATTTAAAAATTAATATTTGAATAAAAAATAATTAACTATGTATTTGCTCACAGTGCTTCTCAACAATCGTTAAAAAGGACAAAAATGTGATGTGACAAAACTTGGAAAAGCTTCGAGCATAAAGTGCGATGCCTTAAATTACTTTCTCGATGTAGCGTTTCATAATTTTTATTTGTATTTTTGGCTCGAATTCGCCGAATTTCTTGTTGGCTTTTGACTATTATATTTCAAATACATGTGTTTAGTTTGATTGCGTTTACTCAAATAGACCGCCCGGTAGCGTTTTATAGCTTTTGCTTGTAGTGGAGGTAGCACGCCTCTTGGAATTATTAAGACTTTCGACGAACCGACAATTCCGGAACTTTGGCCACACTTTTACTAGCAATATGTATTCTATATTACCATATCTCCAATTTCTTCAAATTTTTACACCATGTTACATGACGTAGGACCAGAGCTGAGTAGTAATGAATACGTTCCGATTCAAATATCAGAGAATTGAAGTATTTAATTTCATATCAAAGGAATGAGTCTTAAAGGACTTAAAATTAGAAATTGAAAGACTCTGCTTTAATTCCAAGATAATAGAATTATGAATTTGATTCTAAGGAATTGAGAATTCTATTTGGCCAATTCGTGAAACAATTTATAGAGACTTCACAACATAAGCGTACCTATGAAGGGGTGGCGGGGGAGGAAGCTTCTACTTAGCATTCAAGGAAGCCCATTTCATGTGCTTCCGATGATGTGCTTGCCCGTAATGACATCTTATGTTAATAAAGATAAGCAGTGAGAAGTGCATTGGATCCAGCTTCCTGTTTCCCTTGAAGCACTCTGTACACGCTTCCGTTTCCCTTCGGGTAGCATGATATCATTTCGCTTTTTTGATATTTTTGTTAAACTAAATTTTTATTGTGTAGCATTGTGTGTAACATCATACTTTATATTATTTTATTGGGAATTGTTGAAATAAGTCGTGCATTATGTGATAAGAATTGATTCTTTTTGTGATGTAATTAACAGATATTTATTTTTATTCTTTTAATTCGAATTTTTCCTTTATAATTATGAATATGAAATAGACTGTGGAATAATATTATCTTTACTCATTAATCGGTCGGCCGACTTTAATACAAGTTCAAGTTTTGTTTGAAAACATAGATAGCATTGTGAAATTTGAAAAAATATCAAATTTTACATTAGAACTGTAACAAGTAAAGTGAAAATTATTAACTTTTTGGTGTTGTGGACCGCGATATGAAGGTTTTTACACCTAAGATGTGGAGAAGATCCTGACGAAACATTTGCATTTTTGGTTTCTTACAGGAGAAGATTAAGTACTATGTTATTTAATTATTAGTTTTTTTTTAATCTCTATATACTCGTACATATGGAAAAATTAAATGACATTTGTCTGTCGCACATAAGTTCGCGAACTACTCCACGGATTTTCATAAATTTTTTCTTAAATAATTCTTATGGTCTAAGGAAGGCTCTTAGCATAGTTTGGTTTGGGAAAAATAGGTAATGCCACGCTTTCCCATGAATGAATGAGACTTGGCGCATTTATAAAAAGTACAGGAAAGAATAAATTTCAATTAAAAAAATGGGTGGTGAAGAATTGAAATAAATATAAGAGAAAAATGGGCGGTGCCATGCCTCTTATACGGGAAAAAACGACATTTTCCATATCTCAACAACTATTTGTGTTTGACGCAGATGAAAGTGACTTGATACATACATAAAAGGTACTGGAAAAACTAAATTTTAATGAAAAGAACGCCTTTCATATGAAAAAAAATTAATATTTATTATGCCTCAGCAACTATTTGATACAGTAGGACTGTGCTTGTGGGCGGAAATCATTCCTTTCGTAATCAAGTTCCTCAAAAAATTTTAATTCCAAATAAGTTATCATGAACGTTTTGCTGTAGTTAAAAAAAAACCCCTTCTATTTTATTCTAAAATAAATTGATCTAATGGATAAAAACATAGGTTAACTTTTTAAGTCAAACTATTTTCTAAATCAATTTTTTATATAATGCACTCTTCTAAATAATGCATTCTGACGTGAGTTTTTTAAAGACTTGCAGTTATTGTAAAGTTATTCATAAGTCAATGTTAGCTGATAAACTGCTCTATTTGTTTGGTTACAATCTTAAAAAGTAAACATCTAAAATTATTATCAAGAAATTAGTCTTAAATTTTCAAAGACAAATGTTTTATATGATACAATAAAATTTTGCTTAGATTACAGAAAACACTTTCATTTCAAGTTTAAATAAGTTTTAAAAAAATAAATATTTATCGGCGAACATATGCTGAACGTCATATTGTATTACCTCGATAAATGATACTTTGACCACATTACTCTGGTTATATTAAACGAATGCTCTTATACATAACTATTTCATAGAGCATTTTTGGTATACAGAAACCACCTTTGGTCAAATTCTAAAGGACTTTAGTATAAGAAATTCGAATCATTTGTCAATTTTTCTATTTCATCACGTCTGTATGTGATGTGTGTGAAATTTCATATATGTATCTTTTCATATAACGGTCTTTTGAGTTACTTACACTTATTACTGCCAAAATAAAGTCCAACTTCCTAGAGAAATGTAATCGCTTGAGAATTATATCTTCTAAGCATTTATGAATAAAAGCTTGAAAAATCATCATATTATGGCTTCAACCGAAGCACCATCCTCGAAGTGGTATTTTAGCTTCGGGCACAAGAAAAACTTAGATGGGACTTGAATTCTGTGGAAACAATTTAGTTTTGAAAATGTCATATATGGAGTACTGTAGTGTGCTGTTTGGGTGCCATTTGGATGACATTCGTTGAGCTTAGGACTAAAAAATTGACTGCAAAATCTCAGAGTTGTCCTTCCCGCAAGCGCTTCATGACGCTTACATAATCCTTCTGGATGGAATTCAAAGTGCATCACATTGCGGTAATCGAAGAGAACTCAATTCTGGAAACTTTTTGCACAGTAAAATATTTGAAAGTTTCTGGCATTTATAGGAAGTTGTTTTGTTGATTTCTTCTTATTCAGTAGCACATCAATGACCTTCCTCTAACGTGAAGTATAAGAATCATTACATCTCTTATTTTCTTTGATTTCTTTTTTTTATTTTCCTGTAAAATATCGAAGATACCGTTAAATATATGATATTTAACGGTATCTTCGAGTTTTAGTAATAATGAATGAATAATATGAACCTGTTTGCCTTAAAAACATCTTTTATTTCCAATTGACAATTTGTACATAGTACATAAAAGGGTAAAGAAGTTATGTATAACTCCCATCATTTTTTCACTGGAACATCTGATAACTCTTCTTCGACATGGGTTAATTCATATTTTACAAATGATTGCACAAACGGAGATAATAGTTTGGGATCAAATTTACTTCCCTTTTCAGGTGGGAATATATAACTAAGCGGAATGCCAACCATAAAAACAATGATGGCACCAATGCATGAATACCAATTGAAGGATACTTCAAATATATCAAAATTAGTGCTTAGTATATTATTTTTTGATGTCAGTAAAAGTGATGAGCTATTTGAGAAACTGTAAGTGAAAATAGAAATGCAATTATGTCAAAATATGCTTACATTTAAGAAAATACACTATAACTTACAATGCGCTTGACGTTGTATTGAAATCCTCACATCCTTCAACTGATGTATCCAAAGGTTTATAAAGTACTCGTCCTTGTGCGCCTACAACAATTATTAGCATAACTGACATACTTGTGACAACGGCCCAAAAAGCCGCCTAGAAGAAAACATTAATACACAGAATTCGAACAAAGTACGAGTAAAATAAATTTCTGAACTGATCGAACTTACCCTTCCATGTGATCTTGGCACTAGCATGCCCATCATGAAAACGCCAAATATCGAACCAAGCGTTACTCCGCCAACAGAGTATGTCAGTTGCAAAATCGATGCGAACTTCTCTACTACGACACCGGCGAATATACTGTAGATACCGGCGAGCAATACAAAGGCTTTCATTATGAGATTAGCCCGACTTTCAGTATGACGTATATGTGGCTTAATATAATCGAAGTAGACAACACCAGACATTGAGTTTAAACAGGCCGACATCGTGCTAAGTGCGGCACTAAAGACACAAGAAATGAAAACGCCAGGCATACCTTTGTAGTTTCCTGCAATGTCCTGCACAAAATAGGGCATAAGCTTATCCATTTTTTCCACGTGACCTGTCTGAAGTGGATCACAATCATGGTAAACTGCATAGGCAACTAGACCGGTAAAGCAGTTAAAAAACATAATTAATAGAAATCCGAAACCAAAATAAATCAAAGCTCTGAAAAGAAAATAAAAATGTTGGAATTGCAATTAATATCTTACTCTCTGTTTAAAATCTAATAATAAGAGTGATCAAATAGTTAAAATTGAAAATAAATTGACCAACTATTGTTTAATTTAGACATTTTAACACCAAAATGCACAATTTAATCTGCATTAAATTGTACAATTAGACGATTGAGGCCAATAGTTGGCTAACTATTTAATCACTTGTATGCCTAGGCCCTAAGTGTAATTACTTTTTTGCATGATTTAATGAAGGCAATGAGACAATGCGCTGTACGCAGCTTTGATTGAAGCCAACATATGCTGTCCATAAAATACTTCCACCGATAAAACAATTATATATGGTAGAGCGTGTCCTATAATCTAAGGTAAAGCTGTAAAAAAAAAATTTATAACCTTAGTTAAAATAACAATAATTTTATGTCAAACATACTTAACATCAAGACGTTGTCCTTCTGCTGCAATTCGTATAACTTCACCAAATCCACCAACTTTGGCTGCTCCCATTATGCCGACTGTAATGACCGATATAACCATAATACTGGCTTGAACAACATCGGTCCAGACAACCGCCTTAATACCACCCTGTTTTATGTACAATAAATTCATTACGTATATGCAGTTATTTGTAGACTTATATGTAGATCTGGAGCTCGTAAACGTTTTTGGAAAAGTTCTTGATAAAAGCTAAATCTTTTTCTTATGATATTTTTACCATAACGGATGGCGATTAATAAATAAATGTCCAAATGATGATGGAATTAAACACGCAGTACATCAGTTTGAATTTTCAAAAAAACCGATGGAAATTGTTCGCTACTTTGAATCAGAAAAGGATTAAGAATCTTTCACGGTTCAACAAAAGGTTGATCCATATTCATACAGGAAAAGTTCGGAGTACTTCACTGAGCTGCAAAAATGAGGAAGAAATAGAATTGGTGCAATACCTCTTCGAAAACTGACAAGGTGACATGCGGGCATAACAATGGGTCTATAAGGCCTCCAAGTGCTCTTGCTGTTTGATCGGCAAACTGCTTGCTCAAGTGAACCTACTGTAGGGCGGAACAAATTCTATTTTATGAACGTCTTTGGTAAAAGAAATCGATGTGACTCTACAATGAGTAAGTGAGCAAAAACCTTATTTGACGTCTTTAAGCGGTCATAGCTTGCGAAGTAACTACTAACTGGATGACATATGTACTTTGAAATCGTTATGAGGTAGGGTCAAAATAGTATTTACTTAACTTTTATCAAAATCGTTCCCAAAAAAGCCCACATGCTCTTAGAGTGCAAAAATGTATACGGAACATTCGGTGTACTTACAAACATTGTATAAAAAATACAAATGGAACAAACTACTGTATTAATGAGATGTATATTAATACCAGTAACTGAAAAATAAAAAATAAAAAAATGGTTGATGAAAAAATCGATATTAAAATATTGGTCTTATTAGATATTTTTCAGTATATGTGTAGCTTGTCTTAAGCATTTTATTTTCTCTACCAGTGGGCAAAAAATTCGCTGAGTCCGGGACTAATGATTCATAGGGGGTCCTAAAAACTTTGAAAAAAAAAATTTTATTGCCTAAGTTAGTTAGTTGCTCTTTGAATATTATTGTATTTACTGTATCCGTTTTCCTAAACGATCATTAAAACGATACACTTACACAGACTTCTATGGAGTTATCACTTCGTTAGCGGTTCGTTTATTTAAGGAAAGAAATTATTAAAATCGACTCAGTATTTTTAGCGCCAAAGCGTTATAAACGATTTCCATAAAAGCATTTTTATATGAATAGTCTGCTGTCATTTGACTTTCATTTTCAAAATAGACATTCATTTGAATTAAACTTAATAAGAACACTCACCTTGAGAAAACGCCAATGCTGGTATAAAAATGAATATCGGCAGCATAAGAAACAGTGTTCCAATAAATGCAATCGTCAGTAGTTGTCGTGTTTTCCGATTAAAACGCATCTCCAAGTACTGCAATACAAATATATTTCAAAATATATATTTTAGAACTAAATTAACGACGCACTTACTTCATAACAATTCGATATATTATTATTATAGAATACTGGTGTTACTACCCAACACAGAATCGGTATAATTATGACCATGCAAAGCACATTGAAAGCCCAATTAATACCGAAAGAGTAAATCTCTGCTGGTATAGTCATGATAGAGATTCCCGACAATTGACTGGCGACCAAAGAAATTGCAATCGGTATTGTTTTCATGCGTTTGCCGCCCATTAGGTATTCCTCAGTGGTGTCAGCACTTTTATCAAAAAACCCAAAATATGCACCAATACCCGCTGATATACACAACATGACCACAAATACCACATAGTCAGCAGTGCCGAATGTAAATTTATTCACATTTTGCAAAAGGCTGAGGCTGTCCGTAATGTTTAACGAGGACATTATTGAATTTCTTTTATTATGAACTGCCTTTCTGATGATTTCAGTTCACTTTAGCACTTTGACCACATTACCGTTTAAAACTCAAGCACCAAATGAACAGGAAGCGCATGGGGAAATGGTTCTTAATATATATGAAAGTTAAGATAGTTTATCTTGAATGAATTGCGAAAATCAGCGAAGAAGATATTATCGTTTTATGAAAAGAGACTTGTGATTTTATATGCTAAGGCTATAAAAGTGTATAAACTGAGAGATTTTTTATGTTATCTTTATAGGGCATAATCTAGATACGCAGTTGAAGAATATGCAAGATATAAGATTTTCATTTATTTAAATATTGAAGGAAAGAAATTTTTATTGCTGTGCTGGGACAAATGACTTTTTAGCTACGTAAAAATTGTTATTTAACTTAAAAATCAATCGTAGTTTTTTAAATCAGTTAAATAATCTTATTTCGGCATTTTAATGAGTTTAAGTCGTTTTCTGAAGTTCCTCAGGGTACAGTTTTGGGCTCTCTGCTATTCACGATTTTTATTTTTAAATAGCATTACCAAGATTATTTCAAGGCTGATGATACAGCAATATGATTCACTGAAGATGACTGGGATTCCACAGAATACTACGTAATTCCCTTCGGTTCTTGAAATAGTTTGAAGCACACAGCTTATCAGTTAAATACACGAAAGCGTGGCTGCTTTTAAGATAATGTCCCGAATATCATGGAAATTTTAATTAAAGATCACTTGATGTATATCAAATTACTTAAGTATCTAACAATTTATCTAAGATACCGCCGCATTTTATTACGTTTATATATTATTTTTCCTTGTTTGGAGCATTATTATTATAAAGGTAAAATTATCATATACAAAATTATAATTAATTTACTAATATTTTTTTGTTTTTTCATTTATAGAATGCTGCAAAATGACAAAACAAACTACTCCTGCGTTGATGGATCAAGACAGTATACCTGAAATAACGGCGGCGGCCGCATTTTACTACTTATATTTGCTAATGCGGATAGTGCGCCGCTAAACGGTTTCGCAATTTATTATTTGTAGAAACTATGTTAACTCCTGTATGTTAACCTGTATTGGCAAACAATACAAAAAAAAAATATATATACATTAAGTATATACTAGCGATGCCGCTAATCTGCGCTTCCGATTTGCGTGAATGCAGATAATGCGCCGCTATAACGATTATAGAAATCGTTTAACATTTTATGTTAAGTATCTAAGATGGGAGCAACACATTTCTTGAAATCGGTTAATTTCATTGAGTCGGTATGGCGATACAGTATAACAGTATGGGGTGTAAATTTCAAAAACAAAATACAATCGCTTGAAACTATCAACAGGAAGATAGTCAAATGTTCGACACAAATAACCTACGCTAAGATAAAAATGAATATTTATCTCTTAAAGCAATAATTTGCTGTATTTAAGCTAAAACGATTCTTTTATAAATAAATAAATAAAATTAAATAAATAAATAAAATATGTAATGTAAATTAAATGAAAACTGAATCATTTTTTGAGTTGGTATTAAAGTACACTGACCAACATAATATAATTTGTATACAGTGAAGATATCCAGAAAAAAAATAGATATTGTTGAAAGTTATCATAGTTTGTCGGACCAAAGTTTTAATATGTGTTCAGAAGAACACTTCATTCTCATATTACACTAAAAAACTTCCATCTCATATAGGGCTACCAGATGGCCTGCTTACAAAAGTAGCACATATCAAAAAATTTGAATTTAGTAATGAAAACCAAAGAAATTATTGCAGTGTTGTAATGAAATCCAAATTTTTTTTTAATTCCATACAAATATTTTTGATGACCAAAAAAAAAAAAAGGTCCTCACTTTGTACGACAAAACCCTAGGAAATTAAATAAATATTTCAATTTAATTTTCCAATGCAAACTTCAAAAGCAAAAAAAAAAAAAAAAGATCCTAACTCTTCGAAGGTAGTGAAAAGTAGCGCATTTCAACCAAAAGTAGCACATTTCAAGTGAAAAGTAGCAAAGTAGCACAGCCTTGCAAAAGTAGCACTTTTGCTACTTTAGTATGCCATCTGGTAGCCCTAATCTCATAAGAACCTGGAACAGAAGCTCTAAGAACGATAAAACAATTTTAAAAATATTTGCAATCTAAAATTTTTGTTTGTGAAGATGAGAGATGGAGTATGGCATACATATATTAAATGTACTTAAGGCTGCCACTCAAACTAACTAGTCTATAATTTTGATAAAAAGAAATATGCGGACAAAAAATGTAGATGAGGAGGTCGACTTGGGTCAAAAAATATTTTCCTATAATCATTACAAAATTAAATTGGGCATACAATAGGCACATTCATGGCCTAAGTTATGATGACACGTCATCTTTCGGAAATAACCTAACCCAACTTATTACAAAATTTACTGCAGGTCAGAAAAATTCTGATATGTATTCCTATGTTATTTTTGATGATGTATCAATATCACATTTCTGGAATTCAATTGACGAATGAATCAATTCATTTTGCCAAGGAATCAAAAGCTTTTCAATGCTGATTTCTTACCATGTAATGGAATCGACGAAGAAGTCAATTCCTTTTGTTATTGAATTGGCGAATTCCAATTACTTGGAATGGAATTAACATTTTTCAATTCCAAATTTGGATATCTGGAATTGAATAGACATTATGTCATGGAATTATAAAAGTCGCTTCAAATGAATTGAAATTTAAATATTTTAACACCTGGAAAATAATCGACAAGGAAATCAATTACTTTTCCCATGAAATTGAAAATGTCGTTTGGGAGTTCCAATTTCTAGGAATGCTATTCCTGGCATAGAATGGACAGATTGTGAATTTATTTTGACATGGGATTTGAAATATTCCAATCCAAATTCTTGGATTTCTTGGATTAAAAATTTGAGGAATTTGATTGCCAACTGAATGATTCCTTCCCTGCTGTGATTGCAGCATTGAAGCATCATCATCATTCAACTTGTCTGTGTTGTTGTTGTGTTCGTTATAACATCAATGATACAACCCGAATACAAATTTTAATGATGGCTCACAATAGCAGACAAGTGAAGTGAATCCTTTCACTTTTTGATTTTTTTTTTCGGGTCTTACTTAATTTTCTTTTTTTTTTTGTATTTTATGTGTGAGAAAAACTAGATGAGCCGGTAGCGCAAATTACGAATAAAAATTTTCAAAGTGCAGCTGCAGCAACACAAATGCACAATTGTAGTTGCGTACGAGCAGTGGTGTAGCACTCAGGGCAGAGGCACCTTATGTGAGCCCCTCAAATAAACTTCGAAAATTTTTGAAATGTATTTTTAAATATCCTTTACCACGATATCAATGTGATATTCCTTTGTTTAATAACAACCACTATTTGATCCTCCACCCCCTTTACTAGCCTAGCGCCTGTAATTTTATTTATCCACCAACACCACTGCTGCCATAACCACAATTACCAACAATTTGGTGCTGATGCACCTCGAAGATGCGCTACTGCTGTTGCATTTTGAAACAACTTTTTGGCATTCAACTTTGCAGGGTTATGTCATACTGCACTGAAGCTACGAGTCATTGCATTATTTTCATCTCCATCTGCTCAATCGAAATGAAGTCCAATTTTTGTGTTACACATTATGATGTTGAGGTTACTTGTACTTGTACAGTTTTGAAGTTCTCTTGAATGGTTCGATTTAAATTGTAACATAAGCTGCTTCAACTGTAGGAGAATGTATTGGTGGATGCGTCTGAGTTGACTTTTTATATGATAAGTGATCCACTTGGTTGCACAAATCAAATACTTATTACTATAAGATTGATATTTTTGTTTTTGTAGTAACTTGAAAAAATAATGTCCAAATAAAGCAAGTGATTAAGGTGATTGTCCAAGGTTGAAAAACTTCAATATATCACAAATTGTATTAAAATATGTGCATACCTATTATATACACTTATGTGTGTATGTCATTAGAGTGATTAAATTTTCTATGTATTTAGCTAAATCTTTTCCAATTTTTCCTCACCGGGTAAATTATACAAGGTCTAAGCTTATATGGAAATGGTTTGTAACGCTTTGGCACAAAATATACTTAGCCGATTTTAATAATTTTTTTTTTTAAACAACATAATTGTGCTAAAAACGGTTATTGCATACTTAGTTTTTAATTTTTTAAAGTTAAATATCCTTTTTTACGATTAAGATTTTGCAAAACCTCACAAAAAAATTGTCGATTGTTTTTTCGTTGCTTCTTGAATTCTATTTTTTTTTGTTACCTTTTTACATAAAATTGGAGATAGAATTCGAAATCGGAAAAAACTTTAAGATAAACCTATAAAGCAGTCAAAAGTCAAACCTGGATCTTTTTCCTTATCATTTCCGATTCAACTCTTTTGTCAGAAATAGTTAAGTAAATCGGCCACTTCAAGTTTGAAAAAGAATTTCTAAGTGTACATATAGAATAATAAGCAATAACGCATTTCTTCTGTAGGCCTACTAATTTTTGAAAAATATGTGCCAGTGATGGTTATTTCGGTATATTAATATACAAATATAATGTACATTAATGTACAAATTTGTACTTTTTTTAGTACATTAGTAATGGTCAGCATTCTTATACTTAATGTAATCGTAAAAATATTATTTTTCATGTATTCAACAAAAATTTTGTTGTATCTTTTAGGTAACAACCGCTCCCGGTAAGACCCGCACACACTTAAACACGGCCGTGGTTACCATACCCTCGATATAATTCTTGTGGAACGAGAAAAACTGCAACAGAGAATTTGTCTATATTTTCTGCTCGGAAGCAGTTGAAGCTTCTTCCATATTTCCATAGTCACAATTTTGGAAACGTACAATTTGTAAAATTCCAATTATGCTCTGTAGATTTCCATCGTTTTCTCTTCAATCCCTAACTCTCGTTTAGAAAAAACTTTCAATTGAATCAGTTAAAAGTTCCTCAATTCCATTTACCACAACGTAAATCAACGTTATCTAGACTTGAAATCTCAATGTGGCCCGCTGCTCTTCGTCGTGCAGGTTTTCGATCATTCATAGCTCATCTTGAATCATGTATAATAAGTTGAGGAGTAACTTTCAAAGGGGCTTATTTAAAATTTCAGTAATGAGAAAAAACCTATAAGAGCTGATTACAGTAACTGTTTCTTTTTTTTCTAATCCGCTTGAAGCTTTTATTTTATTATATTTTTATTTATTGGAAAAATTAAAAACATTTGGAAATGTGCCCTTTTGGTGCAAAACTTTACTATTATATCCCTTTTTCAAAAGTAAAATAATTTTTCTTGTCCTGTTTAAAATAATAAAGTTTTCTTCAGCGACTATGTATTTTTGTACAAAAAAATTAAATTGAAATGTGGCGTTTTGCATGAAACTGCAATTGTAAATATGTCTTCTTTATAGTTAATAGATTTTCTATTAAAGAATACATTTTAGTATGATAACATTCTTAGGTTTGTTCAAGATCTTAAGTGGAAATAAGCCCTTTTGAACAATCACTTCACAGTTATATTCAATAGTTGGGTTAACTTCTTTCGCAAACATCAATAAAAAACGAAAATGTAACGGTGACAAAATTTACTATTTTTTTTATTATTTTCATATTTTTTTTTTTGTTGTTTCTTTGTTTGTTTCATATATAATAATAATAATAAAAACACTTATTATCTAATGATGCGTTATAACATTTTTTTGTTGTTTTCTTTGTGTTAAAAAAAGAACAAAACTATTTACATACATAACATTCTCATGAAATCTAAGTGAGTGAGAGTGAAATGGACAAGAAGACGGAAATAAAAATAAAAAGAAATTAAATGAAAAAAATATTTCAGACTTTGCATAATGAATGCTATTGAAAATGTTGGTCTTCGTTGGTAACTGGAGGATTATGACGAATACGAAGAGTAACAGAAAGAAAGAAAGGCAGCGTAGCACGATGACGCGGTAAAACGGTGAAACTGTAGCTGAAGTTGAAGTTACACAAGAAGTACGTTGATATTGGAGGCGTTGCGTACGCTGTTGATGACGATGATGACGCGGCGCTGGTGTTAAATTTCCAAAAACAAAACTCAAGAAGTGACAGCAAGAAGTAAAGAAAAATGTGGCAATTTCAAGCGGTAACGGCATCGATTACCGTTACGCATTTCATTGTTGAACATCCGCATTTTATCATTTATCCTTTAAACGCTGTTATATTGTTCGATATATCTTTCTGTCACTTTGACAGCTTTGATACTTATTTACGTAGATTCCTTCCCTTCTGCTTTAGATGAAGACATGATATTAGACAATTCGACAGCAATTAGTAGAGTATAAGATGAGAGAGATAGAGAATTTTTTCTTGCTAGCTAGGCTATTTCCTCTGCTTAGAATGGCGCACCATAGCTACCACTGGGCCTTGATGGAGCACCATATGAGCCTGATGGACCACTTGGATAACCGCCGCCGCCGCCAGCCTCTGTACTTTGCTGAGCGAATTGTGCAACTTGAATAGCTTGACGCACACCTTCGAGATCAATGCCAACAACACGGCCACCATTAAAACTGGGTACACCGTAACTGGATGATGGTGGTCCATATGAACCAGATGGTGGTCCATATGATCCAGATGGGCCACCGCCGCCGCCACCACCACCACCACCACCACCGCCGCCGCCGGATTTGCTTTCCTCGTTTAAGAGAATTTGACGCACTTGTTCCAGCAATTGTGGATCAACATTTTGACCTTCTGACGTTTGGAAACCACCACTGACAGCTTGGTAGCCACCACCACCACCGCCGCCACCGCCAAAAGATCCACCACCAAAACCGCCACCAAATCCACCGCCACCACCACCGCCACCCCCTCGTGGGTAGTTATATCCTGATGGTGGCTCTGCAGCTACTAGTGCTGCCAAAGCAAACACTAAGAACTGAAAAGAAAAAATTTAATGAAGTTGATTATCATGCTATAAATTTGAGTTAATCTTAAGAATTATTTTATTTGCATTATGTAAATATCTAAAATTTAGACTTAGAATTAAAAAAGTTTAAAGGATTTTGATGCGCTGAGCCTGGCTTCGATTTGCTCTGTATAGTGTTGTTTTTGAGATATCTACATCCAAAGGCGTGTAGTTATTAAACTTTGAGTGCATAACAAAAATGAGAAATGATAGAGGTATTGTACATTGTTTGGGATTATTGAACCACACAAAATTGCTTTTTCAAAAATACATGTAGCTTTCTTTCCCCTACAGTGTAAACATAATATTGAATGGATTTTCTGTAGTGATTTACGATTTTTCCAAGGTTAAAGTTTTCAGCAAAAATTTGTGAAAAGGTAGTACCATTTGCTTATAGAAAACATTATTTATGCCAAAACAAATTTGAAATATTTTGATTTCTATATGTGGCACATATTTCCGAGAAAAATACTTTATTTTATACTATTGTGTGAACCTCCATGCTATAATATGTCCAATAGCGTGCATTTTTGCAATGACAACAAGCTGACGCTTGTACGAAGTAGCATGGTCGTTCACTCTAAAATTGTTACTATGAAAAAGTATTATGGAATAAATAAGTAATATTCATTACAAATCATCAACAACACGGTGAAGAAAAAAATTTTGAAATTTTTATTATTAGATATAAGCAAATATTTTTTGTGTGCAATGAAAAATACTGAAACATAGTTGATTTTGAAAATATTCGCCATAACATCATTAATATCTCCTGATTCAATACACTGAACAAATCTTATAACTTAAAAAAAAAGTTTTCAGTTAAGAGTTAAATTATAGATTGTAAGTCGAAAATTCGAAGTGTTCGCTCAAATTGGAAAATATTTTTGCATTTGTTTATTTATTTTAATGAATTTCGATATCAAAAAGTTGACAAAAGTAATATTACACTGTGGAAATTTAGTAATTTAACATACCACATGCATACAAGTAGCACTCACATGTTTTTATAAATCAACATTTTTTTTTTAAACTGTTTTTTTTTTTTTTAAATTGCTTATCGAAATTATTTTTCACTTTTCACATGCTAATCCTTGTAATGTTATCCTTTTTTTCAAAATATTTTCTAGCACTTTTTTTTTTGTTTTGTTTTTTAAAAGTACTTACCACGGAGAAGGAGTTCATAGTTGTGAGTTTTGTGTTGGGGGGAGAGAAATAAAAAAACTTAAATTAAAATTAAATTTAGTTGCTTTCGAATAGGGAACCAACGACTGAATGCATTTGAAAAGGCCAGCGAAGCCCTCTTTATAGTCAGTTGACTGTTTGTATGAGCGATGGACGGTCGGTCGCACGGTTGGCTAACTTGTCGAGACTAAGACAAGTCGTTGTCGTTGTTGCTGTTGTTGTTGTCATGATCATCCACATTATCATTGTTAGTATGATTAACACCAACAACATCATCATCATCATCATCATCATCATGATGATTGTTAACAACGTCTTCTTCATCGTCCACCATAGCGTCTGTTTTTTTTTTTTTTGGCGTTTGTTGTAACTCAACTTTGGTCTGATCGTCTTTACATACGAGATGGTGATACCAAACCAAATGAACTCTCTTTCGTGTGTGGACTTTTTTTACAACTTCCAACTCACTGCATTCCATTAATGATTATTATTTGTATTCGGTGAAGATGTTGGTAATATATTGACGACTAGCCAATTTGAGCGGTAGGCAGAGGAGTTCGCATTTTTTTCTTCTTTTTTTTGTGCTTTTTTGGAGACTTTTTTGCAATTTGGTTTAATGCACAAAATAAATAAATGAAATTAGTTTAGCCGTTTATTTTTATTTCGAATTTAACTACTGGTTGCATAAAAAAAAGAATATTGAAATTATTTAGTGGCTTGCGGGTATTTACACGACAATCATATGGATACAATAAAACTGCAGGTCTTGCGAATAATTGGGAGGATGCAAATTTAATGTTGTCTTTGTTACAGTGATTTATTGATTTGACAATTGTACTTTTGTAGTTTTTTTTTTTTTTTCAAGTAAACTTATACGTTTCGTGGTCATAGGTTGCGGAATGTTTACAAGTAAACTGTCCCGGACTGTAGCCGGCTTCAAGGGGCGAACCTCAGATAACCATTAAGTAGAGCTAAATTCATTTTAAGTTCCAGGCGTACATACCATTTTGTCTTCTCCAGCAGGATAAAAAAACGGTCGAATTAAGAAGATGTTGCTCTTACAGCCATCAAATTAGATCAGAAAAGGCAAGAGACTCAAAGATCAGAGAATCGTGGCAAATGGAAGATTGCAGTTTTATTGAATGCCATACAAGTAGTTTATTTTCCAGCGTATTTCACTTTTTTTCAAATCCCATAAAACAACGAACAATTGAAAGTGAAGCTTACCCGCTTTCATTAAAAAACAGCGCTTAGATTTGTGGAGCTTAAGAGTATCAGATTAATTCTTATTGGCATGATATAACCCTTACCCATGGAAATGATAATGTAGAAAATATTATAAGTATTGCTACGGATTATCTTAACCAAATTACTCTTTTTGATCAATAATATTGCACTAAATTTCCTTCATGAAACACTGGTCCAAAAGGAAAGATGATCCTACACATTGTACAAACTCTAAGCAAAAAAGAAAGAATAATGGATGTGGGTGTTTTCAATGCCGCCACTAACAATAAATATTACTGCTGGTTTCCAAGCAGCACAAAGCGTTTCAAAGGATAGGAGTGGCTAGCTGCCTTTTTTAAAAGCGCTCCGAAGAAGCAATACTCTAAAATCGAAATAAGTTTTCAAGTGCAACAAATCTATTGAGCATCTCAACATAAACTACTTTGTCTATTTGTATTGAGTGCCTGGACATCAAGGCATACTATCGGTAAGGGAATTGAGAACAATTTAGCAAAACTAGGAGTGCTTCTGAATAAAGACGCCTTGTGTAGCGCCGTTTCAAAATACTACAACTCCGAAATGGGCAGCAAAGCTACATACATCTAGTGAAGATTACCACTTCCAGATACAAATGGTTACTATCCTATAGATCATCATGCATTTAAAATGGAAATGGTTGAAGCTGATATACGCGGATGCTATATGAAGCAACGCTGTAACATTTGCACAGTAATTGCCGTGGAAGAGGTTCAGAAGACGTAAACCGGTTTTCTCCAATCATTACACTATGTTCCAAATAAAAACTCCACAGAATTTAAGATTTCGTCAAATAGTCGATAAGTATATAACCCAACAACTTATACTACTTGATTAAATCTTGAGAGTTGTGGTATCACTAAAGACCAAAACGTCTATGTGACGACTATAACCTGACCTACAAAGGCTGTGCTCGGTGGCACACTTGGGTAAAAGAAAAAAATATTCATGCGAAAATCTGGCTGTTGTTTCCGGATAAGTGGTAGTATTTTTTACTGAGTCCGCTGAGGTTGATTTTTGTCAAGACAATGGATTGGATTGACAGTATGATGATACCCCTGTAGATCTGGCTTTATTTTTTTTAAGGATCAAGATCTCACGTTTTACTGGACTAAAGGTAAAGTTTTTTTTTTTAACGCTAAAAGTTTTATTTTTTTTATCAAGAAATTTGATATAACAATCTCTCGATTAAAGAGACGTGGAAAGAAAAACGGACATTTGAATATGCAGTTTTAATGAACGTTGCTAAATTTCACAGGAGAAAGGTGAGTTCTGTTGCTGGATTTTTCTTCAAACACCTATCCTGGCACAGACGTATCATGTGAATTTGAAATTTAAGTAACAGCTCAAAATACATGGATTGTCTAAATTCATATATGTATATTCAATAAAATACCAAATCCACGAAACCCATCTATTTGGAGCAGCTACAAAGTAAAACAATAAAAAGTTTAATTTTGTATAATTTTTTTATTGTTAGTAATGTGGCTTTTTTAAAGTACCCATGCATGATACATAATCTTTTTTATTCAATTTTGTTTTTTGTGGTTTTGCTTTATGTCTGCATTTGGGATTTTTTTTTATGTTTTTTGCAGACACACAGGTCTTCTTCATTACGATAATTTGAGCTGATCACTTGAGGTGGAAACAACTTTTACCCTTGCATTCGTGTGTATGGAACAACGTGTATATTGTAAGCGGCTGGATGATGGAGTTTTCTCTTTCAAATACAAGTAGTAATCAACAGGTTGCAGTTCTTCTTCAAATGCCAACTGAATTTAGCGGTTTAACTAAATGTGACTTTTTTAACTCTTATATAATAACTGTTGCTTTTATAATAACAAAAAAAAAGTTAAAAAAAACAGGGAATGTAATAAAGATTGCAATTTGATTTAATAACAAGAAGGATTTGTTGACTCTAGCTGTACCGGCTCCACTCGCCCACATTTTGCATTACAGCTGTATGTGCCAGGATATACCATTTTAAGTGTTTTTTTGTATACGAATTTTAAAGGTTTCCTATTTATTAAGATCAGCCTATTTTTTGGCTAAAAAATCTTTTAGTTATATAGTATTACATTTTAATGGACATTGTATATGTTTAGCCTAGTCAACAGTCTCATCATTGCGATAACCATATGAAATAAGTTGGATTTCGAAATCAACGAAAATCTAATACTTAATAGCCCAAATAATTACAATTGGGAGCATGTTGAACTAGTAGTACCTACTCATATGCATAACGTAATATTCGTAAAATTCACTGTCAAAACTTTTGACATGGCTTTCAAGTGCCATAACAAGCGTTGGTTTTAAGTGTTGATTCACTTGTCAATATGCCACTACCATGAAAACAACTATTTGTGTGGGTACAAAGCAAAAGGCCAAGTAACAAAAGTATCAATAGACCTTCACTATAATTGAGCTTTTTTTGTGTCATTTTTGAGGAAAATCTCAAAGCAGTTCATCCATCTCTAAAATAAACTTAAAACAATTGCACGTTTTGAAACGTAATGAATCGTTTGAATCCTTCTCTCACTACATACATATATGTATGTACATTTGGGTGGTTCTTAGGAAGAAAAAAAATATTGAGGAAGCCCCCCAATTGGTTTGAAATAGAATAAAAATGTTAGTAGTGGCTTAGGCTGAATTTCACATTGAAATAGGGTCATTAAGAGTTAAAGATAAAAATTTTAAAAAATTCCTAAAATTTTTTTATCGTATTTCGAACCAATTAAGGGGGAATCATCAATATTTTTTCCTTAGAACCACCCTAAGGTACATACATACATGAATTTCCACAGTAGCTTGAAAAGTTTTTATTTCGGTACTTGATTTTACCTACTTGTTTCATGCGATTATATGGTTCGTTCCATTCAGTTGCTGCTCAATTCAGTCGAAAAATTTTTTTTTACGTTCATTTTTTAACATCTTACGTTATTGTCTTCGTTTTGGCTTAAAATTTTAATACAAAGCCAAAGTGACGCTAATTTGTTGATATATTCGCATTTATACAAAATTATACCATGTTTGTGGTATGTTGGTTTTTACAACCTACAGGCCCCCCAATATATAATATGTATATATAGTATATCACAATATCGTAACTCTTCAGTAAGCTTCACTGCTTAACTGCTGGTTACGATAGCCAACAATGTTAATAAATAAAAGTTTTTTATCTGAAACATGTTTGCTATTAAATTAAAAATTTATTTCGTTCATTAGTAAATAAAATAATGCTTAATTTATGTTAACATTCAAGAACTTTAGTTATTTTGGTACACTTTATTTTAACGGACAAAACCAGCCTCAAATTAATGAAATTTGATCGCATTTGCCTTGAAATATTTATAAGGAGAGCTTTTGCTGCGGTACCATAGCATATTTTGATTTTATCCATTGCATAAAAAAAATTACAATGAATTAATTTTTTTTTTCTGGAAACTTATACTTTTTATGTTAAAGATAATTTTTTACAGAGAAAGTTATAGCCACAAAATTTCACAGAAAAAAATTGCAAAATTTACATCTTTAAAAATTCAACATATGCTATCAAATACATAAATTAAAATTTAGTTAACAAATATTCAACAGCTTATCCTCTCACATAGCACCCCCCCTTGTAATTTGTATGCAGTGTGCGGTGCAGCAATAAAAAGATCGCCAACCTGCAAAAGCATTGCGACAAAATGCACATCATGAAATCAAAGTTTGCCTATGAGCCAGATGCCGACTGCATCTTTTACCGCCTGTTTGCTAATGATGAGCTTAGTGAAATGAGCCAAAATTATGTAATGTCCTCATAGCACAGAAATTTAACGTCATCGTCAATGACAACGACGGCGACAATAACAACAAAAACAAAGACAATTACATGATAATAATGAAGACGATCATCATCTTTGCAAAATTAAGATAGTGCACTACGTGAGCTGCGTATTGTTTCCTTATACAAAAAAGAAAAACGAGTTTTCCAAACCACCATCAAATACAATGGAGCACCAAAATTAAAACACGAATTCTGACTTAGGTAAAATCACTATGAAAAAATGATGATGAGAAAATAAAATTGCAAATTTGGGAAAAAAATGGAAATATTTTTTTGTGTGTTCAACTAAAAAGAAAGGAAAAGCAAAAAAAAAAAAACGCCTGGGAAAAACATAACCTTTTACCCAGATGGAAATCAAGCCATAAGTGATCGCGTTCAAAGAAGTGCACCAAACTAAGTTTTTATACACTTCAAGTCATTTTTGGAGAGTTTTGCCTCTTAACATCTTATGACCTCTTTAACCTTCAAATGCAGATAAGCAAAAAACAGGATCTGCTGAACTTGAACCTTGTTTGGCAAAATTGATCAGGACAACGTTCTCTCTGAATTATAACGTTGTTACTCTTTTGCAAGAATACTGTTGGACTGTGTTATTGAATTTTAATGAAATTTGTACTATGGTTGCTGCCCTTCCAATATTTACTTTACGATTTTATTCAGAACTATTTGGTTATCTAAGGACACACTATTAGATAGTTTTCGACTCTTGTAGACATTTTTAATGTTTTAATAAAATTCGGTACTTTCTGCCTTCATACTTTCTGATTATTTCAGCTTTTACTATGTTTTTCAATAACATTCGACAATTATCGACTTTTTCGATGTTTTTCCTTCCAACTCAATACTTTTCGATGTGTTTCAATAGTGTTCGATACTTTTTGAGACATATTTATACGTTTGTTTTCAACTCTTGGAATGTTTTCTGAAACAGTTCAATTCTTTCGATTTATCTCAAATATTCCATATTCGATACTGTAAGACTTCGATCGAATTTCGCAATGTTTTTCGATACTGTTAATTTCTTCGATCCGAATAAACTTAATTTTTTAGAATTTTTTCGATACTTTTTTGACACTTTTCGAATTTTTCTACTCTTATCTCTTTATGTGGGTAATGTGCAACATCGACTTTTTCCATTAAGTTTGATATATTTGGAATACTTTTGACTTATTCGATAATATACTATTCGATAATATACTATTCGATACCTACTATTTGATAATCGTCCAATGTTATATTTTTGCACTAAGCCAAAATTCAGTGGGTTCTTATGAGCAGACGTGACCACCTTTAAATTTAAACTTCAATCTTAATCAGAGGATCATAATAAAAAACCGAACTTCGATCGTTCTTCTGGTACTTAGCCAGTAGCGTAACTAGGGTGGAGGGTAATGAGGAAGTCGTCAAACCGAATGCAAGGGTGCCAAAATTGTGCTCGGCATTCATTGAGATTTGCAAATAATATTAAGTTGTATGGATCAAAACATTAAAATTTTATTAAATTTTAATGAAAATTTTAATATAATGAAACAGTTTTCAATACAATTTTTCAATTTTCAGTAAAGAAAATCCGTATGGCCTTCTTTTTTCAGTAAATTTTTTTTATGAAAATATGAAAAT
Organism: Tricholauxania praeusta; assembly: GCA_949775025.1. Taxonomy (NCBI): domain Eukaryota; kingdom Metazoa; phylum Arthropoda; class Insecta; order Diptera; family Lauxaniidae; genus Tricholauxania; species Tricholauxania praeusta. The sequence continues at coordinate 161,418,825 of OX459029.1, forward strand.
TTTTTCCAAGGCATGCAGGCAATAGGTAAGGTACGCCCCTGTACCTACTGAGCATTTGCTTTATGAACTGTTTCCTTTTGGGATGTTGCTTCAAGAAAATGTATGTAACAAATAGGGAAAAAACCTACTACATCAAACTCAAAAAAACAGTCGACAAACCGAGGAAATTCAAATAATAATGATGATGTGGGTTAACTGGGGAAAAAAACAGAAATTTAAACATCATTTAAGTTCAGCAACCAATGTAACTGAAACAAATAAATAGACAAACCGATATTCATAGTAGATACATACACCATACATACAGATAGACAGATGTCTGTACCTGTACAATACCGCTATTTTTTTTTTGAAAAAACTCAACCAAAATAATCGAAAAAAGTGTATATATTTATTTGTGTGTATGTGTATTTGAAAAACGTTAACAAAACTGGCTAAACGATGCGCTCTCCTGCAACAACAATTTTCAGCTTCTATGAATCCGTTGGTTCCGTGGCTCTTCAATAATTTAAGTGCAACAACTCTTTGATGGCGATGACGATAGCCATGTTGTCCGTCCGTCTATCCATCGTTAACCAATATTTGGCGCATTCGTGTGAATTGATTTTGCACTGCAAAACTAGTAGCCATGGTAATGGAACTTTCCCCTTGCTCCCCTTTTTGCTAGTCGCACCATTTATTTTTGTTGTGCTATGTAATCACCTTCCGAAAATGTCTTGTTGTTGTGGACGAAAAAAAAAATACGTTTCTTTAAGGAAGAAGTGGTACCACCGTATCAAATTTTGAGCACCTACGACACAACAAAAAGGAAGGAAATGCCAGAGAATTCGCATTGTAAGTTATGGTTTGCATTTTTTGGACAAACACAGGAATTTTCGTATATGTGTACATCATATGTATGTCTATGCTCACAGACGGATGTACAAGTTTTTTGACGGTGATACAGCAATTGAACTATGATACTTTTATTTAACTATGATTAAAATTCAAAAAGATTGGAAATGAATGTCTGCTAGTATAAATGGATGAACGTACCGAAGTTCCACACCTTTCTTCCCTTCTTAAGTGCATGAAAATTGTATATACCCTATCGGAAGCGCTTCGCTGTAGCTGCGTTTTGTGCTTTAAACTAAGCACTTCCTTTTCGCTATATTTGCAGCTTAAAATAAAGCACTTCACTCGTGCTACCTTAGAGGACGTGCAGAAATTACGTGAGGTGTTTTTTTGAAAACTCGGTCTCCCCCCCTCCCCTTGGTGAGATTTGGTGGGTTCTGACGGGATCCCCCTCCCTTCCGTGAGACTTGCCATATCATTTTTAGATGTAATCTGCTATAATAATGTATACTCTCTGCATTAAAAAGTCGACGTGAGATTTTTGCTGACCCCCCCTTCCCCTTGGTGAGATTTGGTGAGACTTTCCACTTTTTAACACTTTCTGTAGCTATTAGGTAGCAAATGTGTCTACTTAATTACACAGGTTCACATATAATGGGTAAGTTTTATATCAGAAACGAGCTTTAGTGTTTCCGAAAGATCTTGATGCGCTGAATCCGAATCGGGTCTCATGTCCATTTTTAGAGATATCCTAACTTAAAGTGGAAAAAATTAGTTCCGCAGCTGTTTCACCTATCCCTTGTTCATATGTGATTTGAACAAAATAGCGCAACCATCCTTACAGCCAGATAATAAAATGTTCCCATAGTTATTAATCTCAAAAGATTGGTCCATTCTTCGGACTTACCAGCTCCAAATTTCTTTCTATGGATTTATCTGAAAGGAATGATATACGAAAAAAATTCACAGCCTCTTGTAGATATTAAAAAGAACACTAACATAATCTCATAAATTAGATTTGACAACACAAGCTTGAAAAAAATTGATAAAAAATTTTATTAAAATATTGGAGTGTTGCAAAAAAACAAAAAGTTCACCTGTATGATAATATTTTCCATTCTCAACACCATAACAAAAAACAAAGATTGAACTTCAATATTCTATTAATTTTGTTCAAGTTTTTTAATCAAACAAAAAACTCATTCAAATTTAAAGTCCACCAAATATTTTCGGGCCACCCTGTATATTTACTTGGTGTATAATGATCTGAACATTACTTCTCTGATGTAAAGAGAAGAAAAAATCAATCAAAGCAGCGAATTCGCTATTAATGCAATTGTGATGACAATAGCTACTGGTCGGACTACCGTCCAAACTATATGTCAACCGAATTATATGTATACTCAAGTATAATTAATGGTTAGCCGACAACCAAAAAAAAAATATCGAGAGTCTTGGCAATTTCTTACCATTATGCGTTAGTTTTTTGCAAATCGGTTCACCATGCTCCATACAGCTTAACCAAACTGAACGTACGATATCTGTGCAGGAAAGCACTCTGATCATTAACACGTACACTGGGTCAGTAGCGTCATGGCAGAGATTTTGCTTCAGTTTGAGCCGAGCTCGTTGTACTCATGGCCTGAAAGACTTATTATGACACATTAATTGGGCCAACATAATGATGATAGCAATGTTACCAGGTAATCATTTATTGTTGCTTTTGTTTTATTGTTGCAGATGTTATTGTTTAAGCTAAAGTGGTAATATTGTAGTTGTAGTTGTTACCATTACTTTATTTATACATTTTCTGCTTCTTTGTTTTTTGTGCGTGCTGGCAGCTTCGAACTCACTTAATGGTTACTAAACATATTGCCTTCACGTCAACCAACCAAAAACCATAAAACTTCAGAGTATAATGCCACCCACCCACTTGTGTAGAGAAAAATTATATAATTTATTGTAAAATAAAAATAAAATACCTAAATATATTTATTATTTTTTTCAAAGCCAAATTTCTACTAAATCTTAAGTACCCAATTTAGTGCTATTTATAGTTTTTGCTCACAGTTTGTACTCTGTAGTTTTGTTCCTCTAAAATATATTTATAAACTTAAGTATGTACTTAATAATTTGAACAGATTGATATGTTTCATGGGCCTTGCATCCGAGTGACATGAGTATCTTGCCTGTTTGCTATGTCAGCCAGAGGAATCGAAGTTAGGGCCAGCATAGTGGTCGATCAGGAAAAACTGCCGCGAAATAAGAAAAAGATCGCAACACATCGGTGCCTATCAAAAATGACAAGACTAAGCCAAACCAATGCGCTATATAAAACAAAGTGTCTCATCAAAAATTATCTTCGTTGATTTATCTTCATTTGGAGAATCATCTCTAATGTCGATGCACGATGGAAAAGTTTTGTGAGGATGCTATGCTCCGTGAGGAGGTTTTTTAGAACCGAAATTGAGGATCTCTTTTTTAGTAATACAAGTTCTAAAATTTCAAAAACAAACAATATTGGTAGTTGGTATGAGGTGGCAAATTACCTCATTTCCAATGTGCACAGTACGCCTCTGGTCAAGCGTTCAATCAGTGTGGTTTTATAACCGCCAATGAGATGACTACAAACCCTTCTAAACTCTTGCGTTAGACAAATATTGAGAATTTAATGGTCCCTCGCTATCTCTAACGACGAACGTCATTTAGCTACCAACCCACGCTCTTAACACAACTGGGACGTTTATACGGTCAGCATATATCACCTCCAGGAGGGAGGACGAGGGAAGACGAACCTGGAACATCGTGGCTGCGATTATCAGAAAACAATATGGTGAGAGTTAGAATGAACATGTGTATCATAACACAAAGAGACAGATATTGAAATAACCCAGCGGCATATCGATGAAGTCTTTGATTTTTACGTATGAAAAGCTATACCCTTTGTATTGTATGTTTCACAAATGAAATTGTGATATTTTGTTTATTTGTTTGCTGGCTGCCTGCTTTGTATATGGAGCTGTAGGCAGTCTGCTTCCTGGCTGAGTGCATTGTATATGGAGCTGTAGGCAGTCTACTTGCTGGCTGCTTGCTTTGTATATGAAGATGTAAGGGGTCTTGCCTGTTAGCTGCATGGTTTGTATGTGGGGATGTAGGCAACTCGCTAAACTATACAGACACTTAGTTAGCGATGCTTTAAGGCAATCTGCCTTTCGTTTGTTACACAATGTATATAGAGATGTAGGCAAGCTGCCTACAAAAAGACCATCCCTTTGTAAAAAGAATTTACAGTTGTGGCTGGAGATGTGAGCATTACTGTCTACAATGAGTATAACTTTTCATCGATGTTTTTATAACATATTTGCCGCTAGGAATAATAGATCTTCTTTTGTTCACTCTCAATAACAAAATCTTGCATTCACTTTCGATAAATAAAGGAAAACTACCGCAGAATATGAAAAATATCGCATCAAGAAAGTTGAAGCCGAAACTAATGCGTTGACAGCAGCAACATAGGGCATAGCTACACAAGAGATTTGCTATACCAATCTAACCTTCGTTGGCGTATTACTTTGTCCAAGTTTGGTCTTTTATTGTCTATGGAAATTATTTCAACAATTTTTCTGCTTTCGGTCACACATTAATATTTTTTTTTTGCCAAATGTAGCTCTAGGTCATAAGGAAAAACATAACAATAAAGTCGTTAACTTCAAATACATAACCTATTAACATAATAAATAGTATAACTAACAAGTTTATAAAAATAAAAAACTATTTGGCGTGAATTTATGTCGCTTGTGGGAACAATTAATCAAATTATATGTATTAATAACACGAAAATTTATAATAAACGTCTAATTATGGCTTTAGCGCGGGTATTGTAATTATACCAAAGCATTTCAGTTGGTTGCATTGAAAATATTGATCATAACTAATAAATTTTTTAATGCTCCGGTTTTACCTCAAAATTGCTGGCCACAGTGCAATGATACCACTAAGTAGATGACAAATGAAAATGTTAATTTAACAAAGGTATAAACACTCAAATCTAACAAGCGTTTACAATTAAACATGATTGTTATGATAAATCATGGTATATGAGCTTGGATACAAAACTTATAGTCTTAATTGTAAAGTTTATTAGAGAGGTATGAAAAAAATACATTTTTTTATCCTAAATGTAAAGCGTTTCGGTTTCAGTATATCTAATGAACCGCCAATATCAAAACGCTTCCTCTGAACGGCCTTCCCAAAATAAAATAATTCTCCCAAAAATTTTCTTTGGAAAAAAAGTTGATGGCCTTTTTTTTGTAAAGGCTTCCGCGTCAAAAGCGACCAGTTGGTTACCCGGACTCACAGTTACCACTTATAATTGATGAATGCATTCATAAGGAATAGAATGATAAAATAATCTTATGTAGCGGGCGTATACTTTTTCTAGGATATATCATTTCATGATAATATTCATACACGACCGTACCGTCCCAGGCCCCAAGTTAGATATGGAAAAGTGAGTATTTTTTCTTTTTGTCTTTCAAAACTTAGCTATAAATGTATAAAATAAAACATTAGCCCTAAACCCTGCACTCTCACGCTACGGCCCTGTATTCATAGAACTGTTTTAAGTACCCAACATTGTAACGGATATCATCGTGCGATGTTGTATTCTAAGATCTAATATATGTAAAGATGTGATGTAGATTGTGCGGTGGTCAATTTAAATTTTTTTCTAATTTTCAATCCACCCTGATGCGTGGTATTTTACAACATCTTTGAAGGGCAATTCAATGCGTGGCGATAATTAAACTGGTCATGAGCAACATATTAAAAAAACATTGATGTAACAATGCGTAATGGAGAATAACAACTTAAAGCTGCAAAATTTCTTTAATTGCAAGATTAAGATATCATTGCTCAAGGTAAGTGGTATAAAAAACGTAAACCTTGTGGCTTCCAAATTTTGTACATTTTCTCTACAATACAATACAACTACAAACGTAAAATGTATTGCATAAATTAAGAAAACTATGTATTTTCAAAAAAAAAAAGTTACATATTTTATAGTCTTAAATTAAATAGAGATGATGGTTTCGTTATGCTAGTATAAAACAAATTAAAATTAAAAATCGAAATCGAAAAATGTTAAAAACGTCGAAGTATTTAGAAGAAGTCGTAAGATATTGCATGTTGAAAAAATTGATAAAGGTCCAAAAATGTCGTAAAAGTCTTAAATGTAAAATTTGCTGACGGTTGGCCTTACTTTTATGCCAATTCAGGCCAGCGTAGATATTCTTCTTACCCGTCAATATCCAGTGTTCACACATCATTAAATATTTATGCAATTATTTTCATTTTGATATATTAATGATAACAGATTACAAAATATTTTAAATCTCATTATGAAAATCAGTATGAGGTGTTGGTTTGTAATAGAGGTCTGCATGAGTCTCTCGCTACGTTGCTGTTCCATCGAGCCCTTGTGCACAAAAACCACAAATCTAAACACCATCCAGGAGACGTGAGAGCTGCACTTGCGAATAAATCACAAATAAAATGCTCTAAAAGCTCAAGCACTCGAAGTTTATTGCATTCGGAAAAGTTTATATGTTGATCGTTTCGAGTGCACTCATGCAGACCTCTAGTTTGTAATACCTACACAACAAGTCATTTCGATCCACACAGACATGCGGCCAGACAGACCCAAATGTAGCATGAAAAAAGTGAAGATAATTAAAATCAACATCTTCTTAGTGAAGGCTACTTTGAAACAGAAACGCGGTTATATTGTGATTTATATCCAGATGTGGTCGGTGTTGAAGTGTGCCATAATAATGTTGAGAAACTAAGAAATACTTTTATTGTTTGGATATTTTTTTAAATAATGTAGTAAAGTAACAGCTCAACATAAACATGCGGGCCTCTTAAGCAAAAGAAAAAAAATGGACAATGACTTTTAAGTCTTTTTATATATTTTATTATTACTATAGCACGCAATATAATTAAAAGCTCAAATGTATACGAAGAAACGTTGACAAACGAAAGCTGAAGTTAGCATGTATTTATTTTAAGCATGATTAGCAATAAATTGTATATCGGCTTATATGTTTGAAGTGTACGAAATGTAAAAAAAAAATTCGTTTTGCTGACTAATTCCAAACTTACGTTGATTTTATGTTTTACGATTATCTAAATTGCGAAATAATTTAACAATAAAATATGTATGGAGCATCAATTTTTAATTTTACACAATTACTTTAGCAAATAGACTCGGTTGCGCAGTGCAGTTGAGCACCACACACGACACAAATAGCTGCAAAAGTATAATTTCAAGTCGAACATATGCACGGATATCGGCTATGCTGCACTAATACTACGCATCGTCACTGTAAGAATGAACATTAAGAAAACACCATGGCTTAGCTCAAAGTTCGACTTAAAATATTAATTATATGTATATATATGGTGAGACTGCTTGGAGTTCATTAGGCACAATATTCCACTCAAGTAAATGATGGCTGAAACACCTGTGTATTTTAGGTATAAATTTAATTCGACACAAAAACATGTCGCATAAGCTATGCTACGATTCTGTTCATCCTAGTCTCACAGCTAAACAAAATATGGCTTAGAGTACTGATACCTAACACAATAAGTAGATATGGTAACATGATCAAATCACTGAGGTTAAGAATGGTATTTTTAATTCTGATGGGCAGCGCATCAAGTCGGAAAGATATTTTTTTCTTTTTAAATAGTTATGCAATTCACAGTTCATAGTGAAATTGTAATTTGACAAAATTACCATCTGTCAAATCATACAACAAATCAAACCTCAAAAATTTATTATTTCAAATTATGTTTTTGTTACTCTCTTTTCCCATACGATTCTCTCACCAAAATAGCAAAAATTTATTGCTTACAAATTTTGGTTTTTGTCACTCTCTTTTTCCTATACGATTCTCTCACCAACATTAAAAACGAATGCAACTTTCAAAATACATGCTTAAACACATGTTCAAATTTATCGACTTGTGGTAATTTGCATTTATATGGGAAACAATAACAACAGAAGTTACCACCTTGTAAATATTGAAAATTAGAACTTTTATATTTTCTCAGCCAATTTACATTGAACTGTGAATTGCATTAGTAATTTCTTTTTAAATTTGCTAGTTAGCTTAATTTTTTTTTTTTTTTGGATAGCAACTCTGGCTTACAAAATTCACTGTGATCACAACGAACACACCCCGTTGCGAACGCACAAGCTGTCAAACAACATCAACGCCAAATTTCCGCCTGTATGTGAAAACGAACAACAAATTATGAATGGCGTGTGTTGTGTACAAGAATTACTCGAAAGTTAGAAGGAAAATCATTGACAAAATAAAATATTTTTCAAAAATTAACTAAATTTAAGTAAAAATTGCGTTAGTTAGTGTTAGCAAGCAACAAATTACAATGCAAAAAACATAAAATTAATTAATTTTGTAAAAGTGCAACGCCAGCAACCATTGTATGTGCTTTTAGAATAAAATACTTGGAGGACTTTTTTCGTTCAACACCGAGTCGGATGTCGTTGGTGCCGTCGTAGATGGTGGACGGATGAGAGAATCTTTTTTCACAGCGGCGGCAGCAGTAGTGTCAGTAGCCAACAGTAAATGTGGCAGGAAAATTTAAGTTAAAATTTCGGAAACCACAGCGTGGTTTGCATAAGAAATTTTATAGTTTTAATTGATGCAAGGATAAAAATTTTGTGGAACAAGAAGAAGAGAAATTTGTGAAAATAAAATAAAAAAAGCAAGCTGCCGCGGCGTTTTCCCATGCTTAAATTTGCGGAAAAATATAAATTTAAAAAAACTTAAGCAGCAGCTATACTCTATTGTTGTTTGTGTTTCTCCAGTCCAGTGCAAAACACGAAAAATTGAGTTTGGGACGTCCAAGAAAAGATTTCTTGCTGGCAGGAGCTGCTCAAAACATCCGCCAGTGGGCGACACAAGTATTGGTGCTTCTTTAATTAAAACAACAAAATAAACAACAATTGTCAAGGAAAAACGTGAAAATGTATGCAAACAAATTCACAAATGAACATTTAAGGCTTTTCCACAAAATGTTGAGGTAAATTAATAGGCATAACTATATTACTTGCTATTTTTATTTTAATTTCATCAAATATTTTTACTATCTACCAACACAGGCAAACACTTTTAACACAAGAACTTGCGTCTTCAGCGATAAGTTCCTTAAAATTTTGATTCATGGATTATCATGTGTGTCCTCGGGCGGCAAAATTTCAGTTTTCGAAACCATAAGAATTGTTTGTTTCCGAAATGCCAAAGTCTGACTTGCGGAGATTTTAGGTTGTGCCAAGTTTTGTTGACTGATTTTAGTAGAACTCGATTCTCAGATATGAAAAAATTGGGTGCTTGTTTCTTTATTTATTATAAAAGTCACACACCGTGTCTTCCAAAAACCGAATAACATATCAGAAATGTTTATATAAATACATTGTTATTGCTTGTCTCGTCGAGTTCTACAAGAATCAAGAGTCAAAAACTCTAGCGTCCGGAAAACTAAATAAAGTCTTGGCTTCCCTTAATTTTTGTAGATGTGTAATTTTTAACCCTATTTACAGTGCATAAAGCTTAACACAGAATCGAACGTTAGATAAGAAATAATTTAATAAAACATTTTTTGCTTAATGCATAGAGTTCCTCAAAAAAGTATATTCGCAAATTTTTTAAATATTTTCATGTAATTAAAAATCTATAAAAAGATTGGAACCATAGGTTGAGAAAAGACTATTATGTATGTGCCCATTTTTTAATTTCACATTTATACATTTATGCATAAAATTCAAAACTTTTTTTTATTATGGGTGTCGCACGATTCACACAAGAAGTAATTTTGATAGAAAACACGTTTTTCTGTTCTTTTATCTGTGTGAAAACTTTCCATAACCCTTTTGCATAATTGTGGCTGAATTTCGTTGATACATCGCTCATTTTCCTCCTTCAAAGCGTTGTTGGGGTAAGTCATAGACTTCAAAAAATCCTCAAAGAAAAAAATCCAACGACGTTTAATCGCATAATTTGGGCGGCCAATTCTAAAACGGGGAAATCACATGACCATGAAATGATTCATGCAATAATTGAATTTTTTTCTCGGGCTATATGGGATGTGCACTGTCTTGTTGAAACCACATGTCATCCATATCATTATCTTGCAATTTAGACACAAAAAACTGGATGCTCATGTCGCGACAATTTTGACGATTATCGAAGCCTCAAGATGAAAATCAGCCTAATCGCTGAAGATGATTTTGTTTGAAAAATCAGCAGACACTTGTTCCATAATCAATTCAACGAACTCTCTTCGCTGTCCGCGGTCAATTCTTGATTCAATTGAACTTTGTAAGAATGAAGATGAACTTCTCAAAATATCCAATTTTTGGTGCGAAATTGTTGTTCCTGGACTCTCAGCAAACACTATCACGAACTTCGTCGAAGATTTGTGCTGAAGGACGACCACCGTGTCTTAGGTCACTAATTAATCCAGTCTCCCTGAATTTTGTAATTCATCTCTTTACAGTTGATGAAGTTAAATCACTATTCCTATCACGAAAATTCCAAACTATAGCTGCCTTACCTTCATCTTTTTTTAAAGTATTGCTCATTATGTTCATCAATTTCATATTAAAGCTTTGAACGTACATATCGACGGTCCGTACATATGCATTATATCGTGCTAAGTGCGAAAACATGGGCCATCAAAAAACCAATTTTTAATAACACTTTCTAGAAATAATTTCAAAATTTTTGTTTCAACATTTAATAGCATGTATGTTGTTACTTAGCTTGTTTTGCTTTTAGAAAATTCTTAATTGTTTTGTTTTTTACTTTTTTCAGTTTTTATGTTAGAATGCTGCTATTTGATTGATTGAACTTAGGCTCTTTTGATAATTACAAAAAATTGGATTCTGTCCAATACTTTCCTTACAAACTAATTAAAAGCCTTAACTTTTTTTCACTTCTTATAAGGTTGTGTTAAGAAGGAGCAACCAAACGAAAGCTTGAAATCAAAACACTTTTTGGTAAATGTTCATTTATTTAAGTAAATAGCTGAGCGATTTTTTTATTGAAAAGAAATCGTAAAGTTGAATGTAACCTAAATGTAGTCAACCAGATTATTATTTCTAAAATATTGTTTTTCGATATACACAGTGTTACCATAAGGAATTGGAAGTGTCGCTAAATCAAAGTTGCCCCAATTTTTTTTTTTTTTACAATTTCATCGAAAATAACTTTTTGTGCTATAAAAAAATTTTCATTTTTGAATTTAGCGGGAAAAAATGGAAGGTACATGAAAAAAAAGTCATTCATTTATTTCCTATTTATGAATAATATTTTCAAAAAGGTTTCACTTTGCTTGCTTTTAGAATGTATTAACCAAATGGTTATGCAACTACGACGCAGGTTTTACCTCCTGAACTCTGGCATTGTTTGTTTTCTAAAATGCGCGAAACTTTTTGACAGTTTTAATTTTTACCCATTTTCGCGAGTCACCCGAAATTGTAGTGATTCGAATAGTCAGAAAAATTTCAGCTTTTACTCTTTCAAAAATCGCGATTTGACGCTTTTCATTTTGTACCACAAAATCCGGCTGAAACAAACCTAATAACATTAAGCAATATTGTATTAAATTCTTACAGTATTATTGTGTTCTAAGTTCATTAATAATCCTTCTACTCTTTTCGGAATTACTTATCCAAATAATTTTAATATGCCTAAGCTAATATTCCTTATAAATAGAATATGACGTATTACAATAAAACTGATACAATTCTTTTCTTTTAACTTTTGCAGGTTGTATAAATCATTGAGCTTTTGCTCCAAACAAAAAACCATAAAATCTACACATTCAATAGGAAATTATCGTAGTAGCTACATCTTGGATGCGTTACAGTCTTAAACAGTGGCGATACCTCAGCCACAGCGCAAAACTAATTGCAACAAGAACAAGATCAACAAAAACAAAATAAAAATCTGTACTTAACAGTACAACAACTCGTGCCATTGCACTTTAGTAACATCATTAAATTAAAAACTCCCAGCGTAGACTTACTAAATAAGCATAAAACCAACCTAGACGTAACATCAATCTTTAAAAAGAATTTATTAGTAACACCCATAGCATAAGTTTACTGATATCCTTATTGAAGATATAAAGCGCAACCTATTAGAGAGCAGTAAACAAAACAATTTCACTACACACAATTTGTTTTGTTGAGTGAAAATTCAAAGTAAGCCGCCACCATTAGGAAAAAAAATACCACAAATATGACCCACAATCTCGGTATGGCACCATATCGTTTGCCGGGTCCAGCTGGAGGCCTATGTCCGCCAGACTTTAAAGCGCCACCGCCGACTGATATAATTTCAGCACCCAGCAATCCTAAAAAACGAAGAAAAACATCGAATGCCAATTCAGCGGCAGCCCAAGCTGCGGCTGCGGCCGCTGCAGCTGCTGCAGCAAATTCTATGCAATCACAGCCACCACCAACGCCACAGGATCTATTACCACCACCGCCAATGGGTGGATTTGGCGATACTATTGTAGCATCAAATCCTTTTGACGATAGTCCGCCCACAATGTCGAGTTCTATGTCTGCAATGAATCATATGGGAGCACCAGGACACTTTGGTCCCAGTGGCATGGGCCTTTCGCACGGTGGCATGGCACACATGCATCCTCATATGCATCCTCATCATCCGGGCGGACCTCCACATCCACATCATATCGGTGGACCACCATCGATGCGCGGCATGAGTCCAATGGGCGGCATGAATAGTCCGATGGGTGGACCAGGCGGTCATCCAATGGGTCAAGGAGGACTGCCACCTCATATGAATCACGGTAGAGCTGGCGGCCCAATGGGCAGTCCAATGGGCGGTATGGCTTCTATGGGTGGTATGAGTCCCATGGGTGGTATGGGCCCAAGTATATCTCCACATCACATGGGCATGGGTGGCCTCTCTCCAATGGGTGGTGGTGGTCCTAATGCGCATATGGGCGGACCGAATGGTCCACGTTCGATAAGTTCACCAATGAGCGGAGCTGGTGCGCCTGGTATGCCGTCTGGTGGGCCGGGTCAAGGTTCGCCTATGAACTCCATGCCAATGGGTTCACCAATGGGAAATGCAATGGGAAGTCCATTAGGGCCACCGCCAACGCAACAACATCCGCAGCAGCAACAGCAGCATCAGCAGCAACAACAACAGTCGCAGCCACAACCGCCTCCGCACATGAACAACGGACAAATGGGTCCGCCACCAATGCATAGTCCTCTGGGCAATGGGCCAACGAATCATATGACAGGTGGACTCGGCGGTCCAGGCCCTGGTCCTGGGCCAGGAGGGCCCGGTGTTAATCCTTTAGGTGGTACTTCTCCTGCGAGCGGAACAAATTCGAGCAATAGCAATAATAATAGCAACAATAATTCTAACAATAACATCAACCAGAATCATCACCAACCGCCAACATCAACGGGTCCGCCGACATCAGCGGCGAATTCACGCATGAATGCAATGCATAATGGCCCAATGCCAATATCATCGACAGCGACGTCCACAGCGGCGACAGCATCAGTGCCTACGTCCTCGCCAGCACCCGGTGGAGTGCCGACAGCGATGTCACCACATCATCCAATGAGCAATAGCGGTCCTGGAGGAATGGGTGGTGGTGGTCCGTGTGGTCCTAATCCAATGCAATCGCCTGGCATGAGTATGGGCGGTGGCAATATGATGAGCGGTAATATGGGTGCTTCTCCCTTAGGAGGTCCTGGAAATCCAGGCATGCATATGGGTGGCAACAGCGGCCCTATGAGTGGACCCATGCAGCAACAAGTGAACCCAAATGTTCCTATGCATCAGCAGCAGCAGCAACAACAACATCAGCAGCACCAACATCAGCATCAACATCAGCACCCACACCCACATTCACATCCTTTGGGTGGTGGTGGTCCAGGACACATGCATGGTGGACCAATGGGTGAGTGTTTTCGACTTATCTCTATATTATTATTAGATAAAAGTGATTAACTTTAAGACGAAAATCTTAGCTATTTATAGGCGATTGGTTATCAACCGATTTCGGTTATTTTTACGGCAAATTCTTTTCATAGTATAGGTTTTTCGTGCAGAAAATTTTATTCAGTTCTATCGTTTGTGTGAATTAATCCAAAGTTTTGGCACTCTTCAATCCGCCCAATTTATTTCTCGACTCAATAAGAAATGTAGCAAACTGAAAATTTGTATTAAAATGGTCTAATTAATGATAGCAAAACACGGATTCATTCGCTTGGACTCGAAAAAATTTGTATTTTTTAGTCCTAGTCAATTTACTTGAAAAGTAGGTTTTTAATAAAAACATAGAAAAAAAATTGTGAAGCAGAAAAAAATTTTTTAGTAAAACGTTATAAATGAACCTACTTTTTTGATCATATGTGCAAATGTTAAACCGAAAGTCCATTGCCTCTATTAATAGAATACGTCAACCTAAAGCAAAAACGAGTTGTATAATTAATCATTGCACTTATAGATTCATTACATGGACCTGGTGGAATGAGAGCGCCTAATCAAATGCACCCACCACAACAGCAACCACATCTTGGCCCTCCACATCCACATCCACAGCTTATGAATCATCCGAATCATCCACATCATCCAGGCGGCCATCCACACATGATGGGTAACAATCCACAAATGCATGGCGGTCCAGGAGGTATGCCACCGCAAATGGGTCCCGGTGGTCCAAATCATCCTCATCCACATCCACCGCATCATCACATGATGGGTGGTCCCGGTCCAGGTGGTCCACATATGGGTCATATGGGCGGTGTACCAGGTCCAGGAGGTGGTGGACCGGGTGGTATAAATGGTCCGCCGCACCCACATTCACATCCACACGGACATCCGCATGGTCCACATCCACATCATAATCCAATGGGTGGCCCGCCTAATATGTTTGGTGGTCCTATGGGACCAGGAGGACCCATGGGCGGTCCAATGGGTGGGCCAATGGGCGGACCCATGGGTGGACCAATGGGTCCAATGGGTGGACCTATGGGTGGCCCGAAACCGATGTCAGTGAGTGCTGGAAAAATGTATCCACCTGGGCAGCCAATGGTGTTTAATCCACAAAATCCGAATGCACCGCCAATTTATCCATGTGGTTTGTGCCACAAAGAAGTGAACGACAATGATGAGGCAGTCTTCTGTGAATCTGGTTGTAATTTTTTCTTTCATAGGTAAAATAGACTTGCAAAATTAACTTAAGATGCAGACTAATATTTACTTTCATTCTGTTTCACAGAACGTGTTGCGGCATGACAGAAGCCGCGTTCCAAATGCTAACGAAAGAAGTTTATGCCGAGTGGTGCTGTGACAAGTGTCTGTCTTCCAAGCATATACCGATGGTGAAATTCAAGTGTTGAAATTAAGCCTTTCGCGTGAACAGATCAATATGGAAATGAGAATACTAAACAAGAAAAAGAACTCGCAATAGAATATGTTTATTGGCCCAATTATTATCGTATAAACGGAGCTGATAATGGTGATTATGTGCTGAATATGTTTTAAATGATCTTGTAAAACAACAACAGTGTTGAAGAAGCATACGACACAGCAATAACAAATCAATCAACCAACCAATCCCACACAATTGTATAAAAGTATAAGCGTTAAGATTCAGAGGAAAAAAAACCGAAAATAATAGCATTTAGCAATAGTCAAATGGGAAACAAACACAATTGGTCAGCAGCGATGGCAAGCGATTTATGAGGTGCTCTGTCTATGATTCAGCCACTTTCGCTTTTATCTCTTCTCTCTCTAAAACCCAACTTTAAAACAAAGCGACTTATCACTTATCCTTAGAAGTCTGTCAGTTAGTCAGTGTATGAGAGCACAATATTAAGAAAAAAAATCGAAGCCACTTGTCTTGCGTGTCCTTTATTAAATGTTTCCTTACTCCTGAACTCCACTTATTATAACAACCCAACGTTAATGTTTATTATTGTATTTTTAATTTTAGTAAAAACGAAAAAGTTATTAACCTCCTTTAAATTTCATTTAAACCACAAAAACCAATCAACACAACTACTTAATCTTTTATATTATGTCATAATATTAAAGAGATAAATTCACTTATTGTAAAAAGAAAATATAATAGAAAAAAAAAAAACAAAACAAAACGAGAAGAAACTTTGCTAATTGCACGAAAACAATCTAGTTTAAATATTAATAAAAGTGAACAATGAAGTAAAAATATAAAAAAAATGCAAATGAATAAAGTTAATATGTGAACTTGTTGCATTGTGTGTGTTGCGATTTAATTATTTTTATTATTTTTTGTGAAATTATTTTTTTATATTTGAATATAAGCATAATTGAACATATAAAACAATGTTTAATTCGAAAATGAATGAGAAGCAAAATTATTAAGTATAAACTTCTTTTTAAATGTTATCAAAGCAAAAACAAAAAAAAATATATATAATATTTAAAGAGAAAAAAAATAAAAAACATAGATTATTAAATAATAAGTTATTTATAACTAAATAAAATAAAATTAAAAATCTATAAACAAATAAGCTTTGTTTTCAATTTGTCTTACAAAGCGTACACCATCTGTTGATTTCTTAATGAAATTGCTCTTTAAACGTTAAAAACTTAATTTTTAAACACAATTTTTTCCTTTAGTTAAAGTTAATTTTATGAAAAACTGATACGCAAATTGAATTGTTAACAAAACAAAATGGATAAGAACATTTTTTTTATTTAAATAAATTCAAATAACTCAACATAGATGAACAGTGGAGAAGTATATAAAAATTATGTTAAAACCGTGAGATCTTGGTCAAATAACGATAATCATTTAAGCGAAGCGACACAGGCATCGAAGAACAAACGGTTGAAGCTCTTAGCCACCTATGAATTCGTCGCCTGAACTTTAGGCGATGGTTGGTCGTTATCATCAGGAAGAGATAATTAGCACATCCTGAAAGATAAGCTAATGCGTGCTTTTAGAATGACATTATGAAATAGACCAACTGCAATTCAACAGTAAGTCAGTTTAATAGTGACAGAAGTCCGCAAAAGCTTTAGAATGCAGTAGCAAGGAAATTTTTAATATTCACATCAATCAACGGTATCAAAATCTAAAGTGGACTGTGGTCGGTAGTCCGGCTTGTAGTGGTGACATTGAACGTGGTTTTTGTAAGAACGATCCTAAGAGTTGGTTGTTTCTCCAAAGGGAACAAGAATGCAGGTACTTGCCTGCATTTTGAATCGAAAGTGAGATTTGGAGTGCGCAACTGGCCTTACCAGCAACAAAGAAATCACAATAGCTCAAGGTGGTGCCAATAAATCTGTACTTAAAACTCCCAGCGAATATTTGTTGGTCTTCATGTTCGAGGAAAGCTTTTACCTGATTCAGATTCAAGAAGCTTGGGTCGTAAAAGCACTTTTTGTGAGGCCTTACACCTCATCGCAACACACCGTAGGTTAAGAACTAGTATACTTGTTAACAAATTTATATGCTTTCAGATATGCAATCCTGAACATACAGTGGCAATGCACGAACGTTCCGGAGTCCACACCCGCATACCTGCAATACGAAGATGCGGCTGTTAAGCTTCTGGTATGGCACGCTTGGTGTCTTGATCCAGTGTTAATGCAAACCATACAGTATGGAGTAACGCGGAAGTCAATAACAGAGGTGAGTTTTATTTGATTATTTATTGTCAACTTATTATTTGCAATAAGGGCAGGTTACAAATGTCACATTAGAATGGTTATTAGAAACCTCATGGCTACGATATCACATGTAGTTGAATAGTAAATTTTAACTCACTCCCGTATTTACCGGAATTGCACCATTAGAATTCCGTCTTTTCAAAATCAATACACCAAAATTTCAAACAAGCAATAAGATGCATATATTTAAGAATATTTACGTAAAAATATAGCGCGCTCACAACAATTAAACATATGAGTATACAAAATTTATTATTAAAGTTTGCTTCACTATAAAAATTATTTATTGTAGAATTCTTTGTCGTCTGTAATCATCACAGAAATAAACCTTTCCCAAAAAACGCATAAGCATTAAACATTTAAGTCCTTCTTATTCTTGAAAAATATCATATCCATTTTCAAGAGATCTATATAAATCGGGATAGTTTAAAATATCAGCATTTGTTAAATTTTTGGCGTTGTATAGAGAGAAAAAAACCTGAAATTGAAGAAAAATATTAAAAGTGATACATTAAATATTTTGGTACTTCTGCAAACAACGGTTAACTTGATGTCATTTGCACATACTACTATCAAACATATTTAATATCACGTATACTGTTCAAAAATCGAGTTTACCGGAAAACAGTCTCTCATATTTGAAAATACATTGAAAATAGGCACATTTCCCCTAATTACTTTTCAGTAAGATAAGTTAAAGGTAAATGAATGGAGAACATCACTACGATGAATGAATGTAATGCGATGGGAACAAAAATATTCTATCCATTTAATTAAAGCATTTGTTTCCTTCACTTATATGCAATAAGTCACCTATATCACCTATCATGAATGTGTTTATTTTAACTCACTATGGTACAATACCTTTCAGAAATGCTTGTCTAATCTTCAAAAAACACTTAGATTGGAAATATAAATAAAATTACTGTCTTTATCCCAAACAAATTTAAGTGAGGTTTATATGACATTTTGTTTGTTTAAGTATGGAAACAATTAATGATTTTAGTTCAGCGAGCCGAAAGCCCTTTTTTTGCTGTAAAGTAATATTAACTTTATTATTTATTTATTTTTTTCATTTAATAAATAAATAATTTTTGTAACTTATGGCTTACATAAAATGAAATAGGTACATACAAGTCTCAATGACACATGTAAATTACATTGATATTATTTTAAAAATCACCCTCGTTTAAAATATCAGTCCTATATCGTGTCTATATTTTCTTTGCCTGAAAAGCCTTTTGAGCTCATTGTGGTACAATTGACGTATAAAATGTTCATGTTTTATGTACTGAAAGTTTTGCTGACTATAGGGGCTCCAGGCTTCGAATAAGTTTTCTTGTTTTTTCATATTTTAAGGTACTATAATGCATACAGCAACACATGTACATTTGATCGTTGTTTATTACAAATTAAATGAAAATAGATATATAAAAGAAATTAAATTATAGAATTCCTTAAAAAAAAATTTTTTCTGGAATAATGATCATTGTTTATATCATTTATTTTGTTCTCCGACATCGTTTTTGGCACGATTCCTTGGATTTCGAACTCAACCATAACTTGTACTGCCCTCCCTGAAATAAGATGAATTTTTTTTTAATTAAGTTTTTCAAGTAGGCTTAGCAACTCCCATGAGGCACCTCTTATGCAAGCAAAAGCTTTGAAACGCTATTATAAGCAAAGTTACCAAACTGTTGAAACTTTTGGTTACACAGATAAGCATTGGATAAAAAGTCAGAGTGACACCATCTGATAAGGCTAGAAAAAATCAACTTTTGATTTAACTATTACCCGTATGAAACTGGGACGGGCAGCAAGTACTTTAAGAAGTGACCAATACAATCCAGTATTTCATTTTCATTAAAAGATTTACTTTGTCCTAGAAAAATCAACGGTACCGGTACAGAAACCCAAATTCAAAAAACCTCGATTCCCTCATAAGATACATTAAAAACTCCTAACTAATACTTCCGTTGATATGCAATTCATTGCTTATCAACAGCGTTATGAAGAAACGTGAATACAGATAAAAATTATGTTATTCAACTTTATCTGCAAAGTTATCCAAGTTTCACAGAAGTACCATTTTATTTCCAGAAATTACCAGTTGTACGATTTTCATGTTTCTTAACATGTCAACACGCATTTGCATCCATGTGCGCCTCAAACGTTCCTCTGCCTCCGAAATAAAACCAGGCGTCCATTGTGCATGCATACGAAATTTGTAAAGGCGTTGTTTTTCTATTACAGCTCTGGGAATATTACGTCTTCTTGATTTCGTGCGGAATTCATCCAATCGTAGTTTACCAATATTTCTCATTTGCTCTTGTTGCCGTTGTCGTTTCTCTTCCAATTTAAGGCGCAACTTCTTTGAGACTTCTTCGCGTTTTTTACTTGCTGCAGTTTCCCCATAAATAGAAGCTTGATTTTGCAATGCATAAAATTGGCAATAGTAGTTTAACTGTGTAGGATCATTTGGTGGCATAATTCGGCGAAAATCACCTAAGTGACTTTCTTCCCAAGCAATTTGTTGTGCAAGAGCTCCAAGGGGACGTGGACTTGGTTGGGGTTGTGTATCATTTTGTTTGCCATCGGCATCAGTTTTCGCTGCTGTTGTAGAACCTGGTGCAGTTGTATTTGAATTGGTCTGTGAACGTTGTGTACTAAAAACAAAGTAAGGATACATTAAAAACATTTACAAAACAATTCAAAAAATGTAGTTTTTTTTTGTGCTTGAGTTGTTTAGCAGAAAAGGAATTTACGTAGAAGGTCCAAGAGATAAACGATAAAGCATTTCAGCGTTTGAAGTACCGACCGACGAGTTCGAAGTACCACTTGAATTTTAATATTTGATGGAAAAAACAACACCGTCATTTTTTTCCCTTTAAAGAGAATCTTGGAAAAAGTGATAGAATTCGTTTTGCTATTTAAAAGAGCTATTTTTGTCGAGGAAAATTTTTTTTTTCGTTTGAAAATTTAACTTCGGGCTAATTTCCTATTTGAATGGAAATCCCATTTTGATTCGAATTGCTAAAAAATGATACGTAATAATAAGTTGATCACTTCTTCGTAATCCCCATAAGGTCGAATTTTTAAAGTATACAAAATATGGTGTCAAAGCCGGTTTTCTCGCTTAAGTTCAATTTTATTGAATTCTAAAAATACTCATTTAACTTACGTATCGCCTTGTCGCATTTTAAGCAGCCGCTGCTTAACGCGTTTTCGATCCTCACGCAGTATTTGACGTTTATCAGCCAGCACCGTGCTGACCAAAGTCAGTGTATCTCTTATAAGTGAACGTTTCACTTGTCGATCAACAGCTTCGTTTGTGTGAAAACTCGGCGAATGATTAACTTCCAAAATATATGGTTTTAATTTAGAATCCACCAATATGTCAAAGCCGAGAATTTCAAAGCACGCCTGAATTGTGTCGTGCGATGGGAAGCAAGCGTGATAATTATGTTTCAGCATCGGCCACGCGCTGAGCACAGTTTTAATTATAATATCATCAATTTTACCCCAAAATTCATCGACATTGTAGTTTCTTCGTTTCAGCCATTTGTTAATGGCGCTCAATTTACGTTTGCTACCACACTCATCATTGTCACAGAGATCATATTGTGAACTACGTTTATTCACTGAGTAGTTTGTCAGGTGCATAAATAAATCAGCGCTATTGTCTGGATTTGGTTCAGTATATTTATTTGTAGCAAATCTTGCAAGTCCTTCGTTATAGACAAAAATCCGTAAAGGGTCAACGGATGTTATAAGTGTGTAAACGCGTAAATCAAATTTATAACCATCAATGAGTAAAGGCTATAAAGAGATTTTGATAGTATTTTAACGTGAATGGATATTTTTAAAAGTACATATTTCAGAAACTGAATGAAAGTTGCATAAAAATAAAAGAAAAATTTTTACTCGAAATGAAAGAGTCAAATAATAAAATTATTCAAAATTTTGTTACAATTTAATAAATAAATTTTCGGTTTTCGGAGAACTATAAGTATTGGCGGAACTTAAGTTTTTTTAATCAAATGCCATTTCTATAAATTTTAAGATTTTTATTACTTATTGACTTGTTTTTATTTACCTTACTTATGTATGTCTGACATATCATACGCTCCGTTGGATTAATCGTCTTTAGGTCATTTGTAAGCCAAATGCCACGGCCTTGTGCACCCGAATCGGGTTTAATAATAAAAGTACGTGGCTTGCATTTGCAAAAGTTATTGCTATATGCCAATGCATCACCGTAACTAAATAAATGAAACGAAAAATTGTTTTAAAGCTAACCATTTTAAAAGTATCACCACATGCATACTCAGCTGGAAAAATCCATGTCTTTGGAAATATTTTATAATCTCGGGGAAACAGTTTCAACATACGGTTTAAGTTTCTTGAAAGCAAATCTTTGCGACAAATCTCCAACATGCCAGGAAAATGATTTATTTGCTGAAATCGTTTCATATTCTTATACAATTCAACACCTGGCAATGAATCGGTCCATAGTATATTCCACAATTTAGTTTCCTTGACCAATTTATAGCCAAGAGATTTTGAAATTTTTCCTATCATGGCATAACGTGAATTACCTACGCATATGCTACCTTTGGTACTACTGCAAAAAAAAAAAAAAAGAATGTAGGAATACGAAAACTCACATTTTCAATTTAAAATATGGGCATTTCCACGAAAACGGAAGTTTTTGTCCCGTGCGACACCTTGGTTTTTTGCAATTATCTTGAAAACGAAAATTTGCCCAAATTTAACCTCACCACCAATTATAAAGCTAATTAGGAGCTATAAGTTAAACCTATTGTCAAAAAAAAAAAATCCGTTTTACTTTAAATGTGTCGACGGTCGCACGGGACCCATGGAAATGCCCATATAGAACTTACGAAATAGTTGGTAGCTCTTCTTCGCTTATTTTCGATGGCAGTGTATTGCATTTTAGGCGGAAGCATACATTATTAAGTTGTATTATACTTGAATTTTTGGAAGCCTGTTCTAACGCTTGTATTGCGTCAATAGCGTTATTGTTATTACTGCCGTTACTGTTTTCTACGACATCCTGGCGTTGATGGTGTGCTCCATTGCGTTCTTGCAGCGCATTCTCTAAATCAACATCAACTCTTGCTCGTTTTTCCTTCTCCTTGCGTAATTTTTCTCTTGAAACTCGGCGCAACTCTTGAATGCGTTTGAAAAATTTGGAATTTTTTAAATTCATTTTTGGGAGTAAAAAAGAAAAATTGTTAAAATAAAAATAAAACTGCTGAAATTTTATAACATTTCTTTGCTATAAAAAATAGTATAAACAAAAAATTTTGAAATAAATTGAAACTGAAAACCGAAAAGAGCTGCAAAGCACACTTTTGAAAATAGAAATATGTATAATTTGAACTATGTAATTGAAGATTTTGGTGCAAATGTTAAAAGTAATCTTCCTTAATTCTAGACATTTGACTTCGGCTTAATCTGAAAACGGGATGTGGCACTCCCTATACTACATAAACACTTAAACAATGTAAAATTGGGAGATGGATGTTCATATATTGTTTGTTCAAACAACGGGGCGTGGCACCTTCCACAGAATAAAAATACTTAAAACGCTACAGCTCCGTGGAACTAATTAAGGACACTATATAAGCATTGAAACATTTGACTTTAACTAATTTAATTAACTAATACCCTCCTAAATTTTACAAATCGATTAAATGACGGCACAACAACGGTAAGCAAACATGACAATAACATGGTAAGGTTTGACACAGTGTTGCGCCTAGGCTCATCAGAAATAAATTTAGTGGACTTCGATATTCCTTACAACAATAATGTTTTTTTCGTTTTGACTGAGTTACATATGAAATTTTGTATAATAAAAACTTTATTCATTAACAATAAGTATAAAAAGGTAGATGTAAACTTTAACAACATATAGAAAATTGGAATGTAATTTTGATTTATAATTCGCGCGTTACAGTTGCAACAATAAAAATTTTTACGTGCATGTTTTATTGATAATTTCTAAAATTTAAAATATTATCGATTTCTGTCAGTACACGCTCCATATCTGGTCTATATTGCGGGCTGTCAGCAATACATTCGAGACCTAACATCAAAATGCGTCTGCACATCTCTCCTTCACCGGGTAGTAATGGTATCCTTTGATCAATTAAATCTTCGAGTTTGTTATTAACAGCAGCGCACAATTTCATAATGTATTTTGTTAGAAGCTGATTGCTGCGATTTTTTTCATAGGCACGTAAGCCAGTAAAAGTTTCAAGCAGCACCACACCAAAGCTGTACGTATCTACCTGCGTGCTTAGTTTTCTGGAATTAAGAAACTCTGGTGGCAAATACGGTTTTGTTCCAAAAACTTGTGTCACTTCTACAGCTGAATTTATTGCGTTGGGTCCTTCGCGGGCTAGGCCAAAATCACCGATTCTCGGTTGCAAACATTGATCGAGTAAAACATTTGCCGGTTTGATATCACCATGAATAAGTGGCTTGTCGCGAAAAGTATGTAAGTAGTTGATGCCTCTAAAATTTAAGTTAAAGAAAAAAGAAAGTTTTCATGAGCAATTGGAATTTTTTTTATTTAAATGAATTATTTAACTATTTAACTTTAGCCATTTCTTAACAATCACGGCGTTTAGTTTTGTGGAAATTTTTAGTTTGCAAATATATAATAAATTACCATTCGGATGAATGCTACATTTCGTTTGCAGATTTGTGTCATTCACCAGACTTAGGAAAGACAGACTTAAGAACAAGTTTCCATTATTTAGGATTAAATGACATCCAAAACTAATTGGAAAATGGCTTGAGTTAATGAAAAATTGGCCTTAACTCTATTTGTTTTAAGTCGACTCTAGCCTTTTTTGTTTTAGCTCTTTCCCCCAAACAAAATAACGTGACACGTCCGCTATAGAATTGGTACAGGCAATCACTGGTCAAAAAGTTTGCAGTTTCGCGCTATTGGGCATGGCATTTCCCATACAAACAAAAGTTAGTTAGCCAAGGGCCAATGCTTGTACTAAATTAAATAATATTTAAAAAATTTATTTACCTGGCTGTTCCAAGACAAATATTCATACGCTGCTGCCATGTTAGTGGTGTAAATTTTTTTGAATTCAAACGCTGCTCTAATGAACCACCTGTCATTAGCTGATATACCAAGCAAGGTTTGTCACCTTTTATGCTGTACCCATACAGAGGCAAAACATTGTCATGTCGACATGAGTTCAAATATTTTAATTCATTGAGACTTTGTTGTATTTGCACCTTAACACTCTCACGTCCATCAGGGGTACGATAGTCTATTTGCTTTATCGCAACATCAGTATGCTTCCAATTTCCCTTAAAGACAGTGCCAAATCCACCCTTACCCAAAATGCAATATTCACTCCAATTATTTGTGGCATCGGTAAGTTCATGATAATTAATTTCCAAAATTGAGCTGGCGTACTCTTTAACATTACGTTCTCTCAAATAGGTGGACGTCTGATTTGAGTCAGACGCAATTGAATCGGCATCGCTGCTGTAAACAGACGAACTATAGTTGTCGTCTCTTGTCATATTCGAATCGCTTACACCAAAAGAGGTGTTAACGTTGAGAATCTTTTTTGATTGTGCATTATTAGCATTCGTTTTATCTTGAGCCAAGAGTATACTTAGCACTGGTTGACTGTTCGGTATAAGCATATGATATTTACGCTCAACGAAATCTTTCAGCATTCGCATCGCTTGATGCAGTTTTCGCCTTTGATGAAATAAAAATGAAAAATAAAAACTTTTTTTTTTTAAATCCTTATAAGGAACTAAGGAGATCCTTATAAGGAACTGGAGAATTTTGGAAAGTGTACCGTCTTATAAATCTTCATAATGACATTCTCAATAAGTACTCTAAAGTCCTTATCGCTACGAGTGAAGCGTTACTAAGAAATTCCAGACAAGACAAGGTAACAAGATCGAATCTCACACACATTAAAAAATCACTACTGAACTATAATTGTATGAGTTTGACCGGCACTGCTCTTGAATCATTGCTGCAGCCTATTTTTTGTGGGAGGAGGGGTTGATAAAATACATTTTTTGGTAGATTATTCTACCATTCTTATGAACTATTTACATTTATTCCTTAAGTGCATTGCAAATTAATTACATTCACAATTTGGATAAGTGTAGAAAATTTGGGGAATGTAAGGGGTCGTTCACATGTTACGAAATGAGATGGGGGAGGGACCATAAACTAAAGTTATCTCAATCTTGTTCCCGTGCATCAAAAAAATGGGAGCGCAAAAATAAGTAAGACAAAGAGCTAATCACTTCACCTCAAAAAAAAAGTTTCAAAGTTTTAACAAAATTTCTTTAGATTTTATTTTCGTTATCACTTTTGTTATTTCCTTATACCCCTTTATTCTTTATAAGAATATAAATTTTCATTGTACAATTATAATTGTACCATGATAAATTTTGTGAACTCCTGCTTAAGACGAATATTGAGGATTTAGTAGTCCAGCATAATTTCGAAGATTATTTTTCTACCAATCATTCTTCTATCCCAACTGAGATTATAAAAAGACGATGGCAACAAATCTGTGGCAAAATGGGTTCATACATCCCCGTCGTTTGTCTTCGGCCACACTAAGAATGGAATAACCAACCTTAAAAAATTTGCAATTCTTTTTTTTTCCAATTTTTCTTCAAAATCTCTTTTTTTTCGATATTTTGTAAATTTAAGAAAAATGAAATAAAAAACCGGTTCCATTGTATATGTATGTAATGTGCTATCTTAAAATACAAAATATACGCACTAACTCCATTTCGCATATAAGTTGATTGAATTATATTATTATTTACATACTTTTGCAGTGCGCAAAACAACTCTGTCGCATTGTGATTATATTGGCCACCCCAAATCTTGAGAAGTTCATCTGTTGGTGAATTACCCATGATTTGTTGACGGCGTATGCTCTGCAAATTGCAACGTTTAGTAATATTCAAATAAAATGTGCAATTCCGGACTAACCTGAATTTCCTCTGGTCGCAGGTTCATTAGTATTGCCAATTCTTCCCAGGCTTTCAACTCGTCAATATGATCGCAAAGTTGCTGCCTGACTGATAAAGGTATTTCATATATATAAATACGTTTTCCATGCCCGCTGCTACTGCTGCTTCCGGCACTGGATGAAGTTAAAGGATGCGACATGATCTAAGTTGCAATTTTCCCTTAAATTTGAAAAAGTTGACTCATCCAGTACTGAATTCACCGAATTCACAGAAGTCACGAAGTCAATAATTTTTTATTAAAAACTGCGTGCTTTGCATATGAATGAAGGCATTTGGAATCAATGTCTAATACCTCCACAAACATTTATAAAACGTTTGTTTTCATATTATTTATTTATTTTCTATAGATATTTACTGTATTTTGGATATCGAAAAGAAATAAAAACAATCGCGTTATCTGTGGAAAATCCCAAAACATTAAAAACCAAAAAAAAAAAAGTCCCAAACTCAGGAGAAGAGCTAAAACAGCAGGAAAATTGTGTCTGATGACATTTCATTCAGTCGTTTTGACAGTTTATTTGTGAATCTGTATACAGGGCTACATACATATAAAAAACATTGTCCTAAAAGCCCGCTATTGGTTAAATTTTCTAAAATAAAGATTGTAGCTTGAAATGTGTGCCATGTGATAAAGCGATAGAGTTAAAAAATACATAGGGTTGCCTTGCCGAACCTTGTTCAATTAAGTAAAAGTGTGCTTAGGCGGCAGCCCATGCCTGAAACTGTGTTCGACACAATCAATGCGATTGCGAGAAATAGTAAAACGAGACAACAAATTTTCCTATACGTTTGAGCAAGATACGCAACAGAGCTTTGGTTGAGCTTCCATTGTGCAATTGCTCTAACAGAAAAATCATATCTCCTTTTTTTCTCGCACTCGAATCTCGCATTGATTAGGCTTACAACTTTAGTAAGTAAAGAGCGGCAAAAGTCTTGTGAATTCCCTAAGAATTATATGTCTTTAAGACAAGCATTCTGAGGTCTGGAGTTAATAGATAGTCCGGATATGGAATTTCCAGTGCAGTGGTGTTAAATAAATTTGTCTTGTGCTATAAAAACAGCTTTAAAACGATTCGACACATAACAAAAAACAATTTTTATCACTTATGTGATAAAATTTTTAGTTAAATGTTCCCAGATATAAAATGTCGAATAAATTGAAATGATAAAAAAATGTTATGCTATTGTGAATTCAAATTGTGCTTTTAAAGCTTTTGCAACAACATATGAGTTTGACACTTCTGACGTCATTACTTATTAAATTGAATTGAATTGTTAAAAAAAAAAATTTGCAGTCATCAAACATATCGAATGAATATTAAATGGAATGATTTATTTGTTTGGGTAATTGTAATATGAGAAGATAATGATTCAATAGTAAATGCAATAATCAAATAATTTTTTTTTTAGATTATCGAAGGCTATCAGTACTTCAACTACTTGTAACGTAATCAGTGGTGTTCAAATATTTATCAGTAATAGGAGCATCTCCAAACAATTGCCAATTTCAATTGCACAGATAAGACGGGAAGCAAAAAAATATAAGACACATTTATTAAGCTGTAGATTGAATGCGTACGAGCAGTTAAATTACAACGCACGACCAACACATAACAACGCAAATTTAGAAATGTTAAACAATTTACCATTCTTTGCCGGTGGAGAGGTTGTACAGGGCTTTGGACGCGGCTCTAAAGAATTAGGAATTCCAACAGGTAAAAGACTACATAAATGTATGCATATATACATATGTGTATGTGTACCGCACGTGGCATATGCAATTAATCATGTTATTACATAGTATTTTTAACTATTGTTTTCTTTTCTGCTTTGCGTTATTAAAAATAGCTAATTTTTCACTGGAAGTTGTGAAATCGCTACCGTCTGCTTTACACACAGGCATCTACTATGGTTGGGCAAACGTTGACAACAGTGAAGTTTACAAAATGGTAATGAGTATCGGCTGGAATCCGTACTACAAAAACACCGAAAGGAGCATGGTAAGAGGAAATATTTTTAGACGTAGCGTGCTAAACTAACTATTATTGTCCGAACACAGGCTACTTTTGGCTGTCAAAGTTCGGCCCTTATCATAATCTCCGTTTAATTGTCTTATTTTATACATCAAGCTTGAAGACACCTACATATGCATAGGGCGAATAATCGGAAATCGTATTGGGTTAATAGTCCATTAAGAGCATAGTGTAGGTCGACAGGTAAGGACAGTTCAAATCCGCTGTCTATTTTGTCCATTCATGTGAATGAAAAATTGTAGAAAATTGATTTTCTAATGTGCATAGGTTCTGAGATATTCTTTAAAAAGCTAGAGTCAAAAATTGATTTCCTTTTGTGTTAAACATTTCTGATCTCATCAACATTTTTGTAAACACATTTTTTGCTTGAATTAACGCTTTTCAAATTATTATCTGAAATATAAATAAATTAAATTTATAAAATTATGTATTGACAGTTTTTGATCCGATGCGTTTGTCAGTTTCATCTCCAATTCTCCACTTTTCGTTGGGCGGAAAAAAATTAAATAAATTTTATACAGTTGATTTCAAGTTATTTAATTTTTTCTTCTCAACGAAGAGTGACCTATTCCATTTTCAAAATAAAGGGCTCATTTGTCGTGGGATTTTTAATCAAAACGTTTCGAAATGAATTGGAGCAAAGCCTGCAATATTTTTTTCTACTACTACTTTTAAAAAAGTAAAACATTTAGATCAATCATATTTCGGTAATTTTTTTTATAATTAGACGGCGAAGAAGGGTTGGATCTCCTAAATATGTTTTCATAAAAGTGGTATCACTTAAAACGCAATCTAAAAATTATCACATGCTTGTCTTTAAGTTTATTTCCAACCCAAAATAGTGTAATATTTAAAAATATAGAATATGTATTATTAAAAAAAAACTGGGAGGTCAGACAGAAGCTTCTCAAATATTCTTGTTTTAGGCAGAAAAAATAGAATTAAAAAAATCATTTTTAACACATAATCCTGTATTTCTACTTCTCAAACTTAAATTTACTATTTGTGTAAAATTTAAAAATTAATATATGAATATTCTAATTAATTTCATTACAGGAAACACACATTTTGCACAACTATAATAGGGATTTATATGGCTGTTTACTTAAAGTATGCATCGTTGGATATTTGAGACCAGAAAAAAACTTTACTTGTGTAGAAGATCTAAAAGTTGCTATCAGCAACGACATAGAACAAGCAATTGTTTTATTAGATACTGATGAAGAAAGCCAAAAATTAAAAACATCAAAATTCTTCAAGGATAACACTAGTGTTATTAAGAACAATAATGTTAAAACAAATGAAGCGTGTAATGAAAACCTTGAATCGAAACCAAAAAACGGGTCATAAATTTCATAACTGCATGCTTTTTAACCAATTAATAATATTTAGAAAAATTTTATAGTTTTAAATTTTAGTTCAAAGTATGCTTTCGTAGTTCTTCAATGTAAAAATGTACTTAAGTTTTAAAAACACATTTGAAAAAAAGCTATGTATATAGTATGTACAGTAGGGCGAATTAAATTCTATGGAGAAACATTTTTTAGTCCGGAAACTA
Organism: Tricholauxania praeusta; assembly: GCA_949775025.1. NCBI lineage: Eukaryota > Metazoa > Arthropoda > Insecta > Diptera > Lauxaniidae > Tricholauxania > Tricholauxania praeusta. The sequence goes on from OX459029.1 coordinate 161,449,139, forward strand.
TTTTTCTGAAAATTCGTCAAATTTTAAGCAAAAAAGTCCACTACACCATATGCATACAATGAATTTTGAGCTTGCAAGTTTTTATTTGAAGTAGTTGAAACTGCTGATAGCGCCATCTGGTGGCAATTTTCAGAACTTTAAAGTTTTTCATTCTCTTCCCCAACTCATAAGCAATAAAATTATGGTTTCTTCATTCAAATCGGTCCATTAATTTCGAAGTTATTCAAGTTTTATCAACTCATCCTTCTGCTGTTACTTTTTTTTGTGAAAATTTCACAAAACACCAGGCAGACAGAAACAGCAGCAGGCATGAGTTGTTCAACAGTTTTGTTTAAACTTGAATAACTCCGAAACTAATGGACCGATTTTAACGAGGAAAACGTAATTTTATTGCTTATGAGTTGAAGTTCTGAAAACTGGCGCTATAAGAAGTTTCAACTACTTCAAATAAAAACTTGCAAACTCGAAATTCATTGTAGCCATATGGTGCAGTGGACTTTTTTGCTTAAAATTTGACGAAATTTCAAAAAAATAGAGTTTCTGGACCACTTAAAAATTAAAACCGCCCAAATGTACAGATATTCGCGCGCTAAGCTAAACAGCATAAGTATTATAAGTAAATAACTTATGCTGCCTTATGGCTGCAGATATAATACCATAAGTCATCTGAACAAATTATATCATAGATGTGTGTATACTAGGGTACCTGGTATTATAAGGCTAAAAAATATGAATAATCTTAAAGCGAAAAATTGTTCCAAATTTATAAAAAAAAAAAATTGTTTGACCCAGTGAATACGAGCTTTTCTTTTTTTTTTCTCTAGACTTTGCTTTGTGGTTTTAATATTTAATATTAATTTGGGTTACACTCAAACCTTACGAACAAACAAAAGCAAATAGGAAAATCACATTTAACCGGAGCTCTTATTAAATAGAAATATAGCAGCGATTCTGTAAATGCATTTTTAGGCCTTAAACTTAATTTTTATTATTTTATTTTAAAATGAAAGAGCAAAGCCAAAAAGCGTGGCAACACTATGATTGCTAGGCCATAAAAATTGTTATTAAATTACATATTTACTGACACGTGTTCAAATGGAGGGCTTAAATTAACGAAACAGGAACATCTTTTTTATTGAAGGGATAATGTCCAATACAAACTTATTTTAAAAATTAGTTTTTAAAACAAAAAAATTGAATCATTTCCGAAGTAATTTTTAATGTTAAATACGAATCATCTTTTTTTATTTAAGTCCTACATTTGAACACCGTGCTGAGCCTTTAGCAGTTATACTTAGTTTTATAGTTTCGATATTAATCATAAAAAAGTCATGATTTTTCGTAGATAGGGAATGGAGATGTCAGGGTTTTTTAGAACCGAATTAGTAAAGACATTAAGTAGGTAATATTAATAAAAATTTAAAATGTTTCAATAAATTTCGTTTTCTTATCCATATATCATATTTTCATAACTTTTTATCTCCATTTCTTTCTCTAACATTTGGCTTAACAAGTTGTCCAATGTTTCTTGCATACGTTGTTTAAGTGTAGGATTTTGTATTGAAGATATTTCTTGAGCCTTTTGAGCTTGTTGTATTTTCAGATCTTCATATTGTCTGCGTAACTCGGTTATTTTAGCAACAATTTGTTCGCTTGACATTTGTGGCACATCATTTGAATAATCATCGTCCATATCATTACGTTTGGGATCATCATAATAATTAGATGGTGTAGCCAGATTTAAATTTGAACCACCAAATTTTAAACGATCTCCATCGTCTATGCCTTCGCCGCCCTTAGGACTACTGCTAAACATGGATTTGTTAAATTCAGTGACAACATCCTTCGAGCTATTTAAGCCACCACCGCCACCAATAGAGAAATCGGACATACGTGAGTCATCAGCAGATAAACGAGAAGTTTCTTCAATATCACGTAAGCGCGATGAAACATGACGATCCTCATCATCATCAGACGATGACACTTCCTCACCAAAAATGTCATGTTCACCAACACCGCCATGATGTGCCACCGATGAAGTAAGATCTTCTTCAGCATCGGATTCAACATTGATGTCTTCCTTATTTGAGTTAGAATCATTGAGTTGTTTATCGTCATTAAGTGTTTCATCATTATCTTCGGCATCGTCTTTTGCCTGTTGATTGATGGTCATTTCATCTTCATCTTCATTGATGATATCGTAACGCACATTCACCGCATCATTGTCGATACGAAAAAGACGCTTAACCTCCTTTTCAATTTCTGGTGCTTCAACATTCTTCTTTTTCAGTGTTTTGCGAAAGCGACGTTTACGTATGTTCTTGCATGGTGGCGTGATGCCATGTGGCCAAAGATACTTTTTGTCCACCTTATTGGGATCTTTTTTCTTGCCTTTATTGGGAGATTCTTTCTCTGCCTCTGGAGCATCGGGTTCCTCCTTACAAATCATCTGGAAATAAAATAAGAACAAATACATTTCAAAACAAATTGCTAATAAACAATTCATATGCTCTGTTTTTAAATAAAAATTTTACTCTGCCGAAAATAAGTAATGATGACAGCAAGAAACTGAACTGTGAGGTGCAACGCTCATTATCCTATTTGGTTATTTTTAAACCTGTTCTCTTTTCCTATAACTTTCTAGCCTTTTGAATTGAAGACTTGACCTTTGAATGAATATTGAACTGTTTTCATGATTTCGCAAGAATTTTTTCGAGATTCTTAATTGATAAAAAGGAACGAAGTTGACGGACTTTGAAAAAGACATAAAAACGCATTTAATAAGCTTAAGAAATATATAATTAATAAAATAAAATTTGCTACAACACCATTGACTTGAAACAGTAAAAATGTATAGTATGCCATTATAAATGTTTCAGAACAAAGGATATGTTGGGGTCCCGGTTGTTATATCTGAACACTGATTAAAGTTTTAAATGATTTAGAATAAAGAATATGATGTACATTAATATAAAACACATTTATCGCAATTACCAGTTGGCATATGTCAGCAGATTTATAAAAACTTTTGTTATCGATGGTTTTAAGACATTCGATAACAGTTGGCAGGTCAACAATCTTTGCATGTAACAACCAGTGGTCAAAACGGACTTCACCATATCGCAAGTCACTTTCCATTTTTATACTTAAGCGGTCCTTCAAATTACCAGTTTGTAGCGCTTCATGTAAGGACGTTGCAGGTTCCTGAAAAAATTACTTTTAATATTCATACTAAAGCTCAACAATCAGAGGCCTACATCTGGGACATGTAGAATGAATTGATTTTCCAGCTCAACACCATCGTCTCGCGGTTTTGTTTCATGCTTGACTTTATCCGTCTTTTTTTCAAACATGCTATTTTTTATCAATTTATCTATGTTTTTCGTAAGTCTATTTTGTATTTTACAATTTTTTTATTGGGACGGAGTGCACTTGTACATTCACAATAACTGAACAGAAATATTAGTTTCCATAGCCTTTTGTTTTTGTTTTGCTGCGCTTTTTCACTTCTTATCGTATTTAGATGGACACTAACACTAATACCATATTTTTCATATGAGTGGCATAAGAAGTTCGCTATTGTAGATTTGCCTAACCACTTATGCTTTAAACACAATTAGAGCGGTGGCGGTAAAGCGGAGACGAATACATGCTGTCAAAAAAAAAAACGCGACGAAAAATCGTTTGAATAACACAATTGTGGCGGACGACTGCTTTTCACGTCTGATTTCTTGTGAGAGAATCGTAGAGGGAAAAGAGAGTGACAAAAACAAAATTTGTAAACAGCAAATTTTGCTGAGAAAATCCTATTGGCAAAGAGAATGACAAACAAATGCAACACTGATCCGACGTAAAAATAGAATTAACTCTAAGTCGACGACGATTCGTCAGCAGCTCACCAGTTGTACGCCGCAATTCTGTTCGATTTCACATGATCAAGTATGTTATAATTTTTGACAGCTCTAATTGTGTTTAAAGCATTACTCGTTAGTTAGCGTTTACACGAACAAACTTTTTCCGCAAAGTTTCCTTGTTTGTTGGAAAGAGGGGAAAAACAAAAGGGACGAGGTAAAAAATTTGTCATAGTAAAATTTGATTCAAACGATTTTTCGTCGCGTTTTTTTTTTTACAACGTATGTTCGTCGCCGCTTTACCGCCACTGCTCTAATTGTGCTTAGTCGACGTTTACACGAGGAAAGTCTGAGAGACAAATTCTTGTCCATTCTCTTTTGTGATTTTCGTTTCGCGTTTGCAACATATGACAAATTTTTTACCTCGTCCCTTTCGTTTTTCCCCTCTTGCCGACAAACAAGGAAACTTTGCCGAAAAACTTTCCTCGTGTAAACCTTGACTTAAGGTGGTTAGGCAAATCTACAATAACGAACTTCTTCTTGACTATATCAGTGCTTACACACAAAAACCCTTTCCGAAAATTCTTCTTGTTTTTGTCATGAGGGGAAAAACGGAAGGGTGGTGTACAGAATTTTTCATACCTGGAAATTCTCTGTCGTTCTGTTCGTTAGCTTATATTATTCTTTGACTTTACGTTTCTGTGGTGGATTGACGCAGTAATTACATTGACAAAAGGGAATAGACAAGAATTTCTTTAACCAAATTTCCTTGTGTAAGCGTTAACATATGAAATGCATTGTGATATCCCGAATTCGCTACGTATGCTGAACTGTATTCGGCATTCCAATTTTAATATGTGTTCAGAAATAAAAAACGAGTAGCACTTACAACCAATCAGAATATATATTATTTTTGTCAAGGAGAGGTTTGAAACATTTTGAAAAGTCGGAGCTGAATGCCTATATTTTACTTATATGTATTTTTATTTTATTTAAAAGACTTTACTCGAAATAAAATTACCAAGGAAAAAACTTTGAACATTTTTCTTCTTAAAAATATTAATACCTATTCTAAAGAGTTCTAAAGAAAAAATTGAAAATTTGGGACTAATCGCGCAGAAGATTTATCAAAGAAAAAAATGTTTTTTCATTACCTCAGGACTTTTGACAAGTTACACCAGTATTTTCAGAGAGAAAACAAGGATCAGGGATTACGGATTTTTGGATTGTAGGCCCTCGTCGCAAGCATCTCTGTATAGAAAAGGTAACGAAAAAAGCACGAGCCGTTGGTCAGCACGCGAACATACCTAAAACGAACACACAATTTGAAATTTCAAACGAACAGCAAAAGCAAAACGAAAAAGAACGCAAAAAGCAAAAAGAAAGAACGACGAGTCGCGTCCCTTTTTTTAATGAAAGAAAGTAAAAATTACAATGATGAAAATATAATATTAATAATAAAAAATAGTGTAATATTTAAGAAAACTGTTTTAATATTAATAAAGTGTATGTTGCGAAACTTAAAGGTGAAAGTGTTATAATAAAATTGCAACCAACAAGAGAACATTTTTTTTTTCATATGCATCGACATTTTGCTTGTGTAGAGAAACCTGAAAATTTGTAAGTAGGAAAATGTCTTTAGGCGGAGCGAAATTCATATGCTTGAATGAAAAAGGGGAGCAATGCAAGGTTATAGAGGCAAAAGGTCGTAAATTCACTATCGGTTACTACATGTCTTGTGACCATATTTTGGATGATCAAAGTTCCAAGGGACTTCATTGCGAAATCAATTGTGATGCCTTCGGAAGGGTGAGTAGATTAGTGTACACCGCAAACGTGGACATAAAATGAACAAAAGAGACGCCGATGTGCTTTGCTCACTTGCTTTCTAATATTGTTTATTTCTTTGTGTTTTCGTCTAGGTTACAATACACAATAAGTCTGAGGAACATCCAGTAAGCGTTAATGAAAAGCCCATTGTAATTAAACGGCCTCTGCTGAGCGGAAGTAAAATTACTATTTTAGGTAAAAATTATCTCTGGGACTTTCCAAGAGCATCCAGCAGTGAATATGAAGATTTGAATACGGCGGCAATGTCAACACCAGAAAAACAAATTGGTATACCAGAACAGCCGCCAAATTCATGTCCAGACTTAAAGGTTTGTTACTAAACGCATATATCATGAGGAACTTTGAGAAATAATTTATGTATATGTGTATGTATAAGGAGACGTGGAAAAATCCACATACGTATTTCAAACCTCTTTCCGCAGTTACCATACTGCAGGGTTTAATCTGATTTTTTGTGCCGCCTGGTCGATGCCTGTAGCAACAAACAAACTCCTGTGGTCATATCAAATTGCTTATGATTTTTTACATACTAATTTTGTAACTTAACTTCTAAATATTAGTATATCGTATAAAATAGCTGGATCGATTTATAAAAAAGATTTTTCTTAGTAAAAAAAAAATATCGGCTATTGGAATGATAATATTTAGCAGCTTCGGTCAAGCTTTCTTACCGCCTTTCTGTTGTGTCCGTTTACTTTTTACAGAATGACCGGCTCTAGATATTGGAGAACTATTTTCATGGCAAATTATACTCTCGAAACATTACCAGCGTGAAGGGCGATTAAGCTAACCACTATACTCCTCCGCGATCGATTATTTAAAAATACTAATCAATAAACAGCGATTCTACTTAAACCTTTTTTTGTTATTTTTTATATAATTGCAGCTTCACCGAGATATACAACGTCGTTTTACAGTTCACAAGTAAGTTTCTTTTTATATACATAAATGGTATAATTACATATATGTATTACCGAAATGTAACACTTTCTATCAAGAACTTTATTTTTAACGAGCAGTGAAACAAGTTTTCTTTGAGCGGTGAAAAAAAGTTTTCTTTAAGCAGTGAAAACTATTTGAGCGACGAACGAAAAATGTCGGCCCACTAGTATAAAATTTGGTGCAGAAATGCTTTGGTTTGTAAGCCGGTGTTGAACATAAGCATTTTAGGACTTAAACCCCTAATTTAAAAATACTGATTAACAAAGCTCAATATAATTTTTCCAATGCTCTCATTTGAGTGTAATTTTTTTTGTTGACACATACTGATTTGAACAGTAAGCTTAATAAAATAAGACAGTTTCGTTTATATCTCGTGACAGAAAAAATCGTACGCAAACGGAACGAAGCTCAATGGGAAGAACATAATTTTTTTCCATAAATAAGTATATAACATCGCATCGGGACAATCGCAGCAAAATATTTATTATTGGATTATTTTTTTATGCTACAATCTGTTTGACTGTGAAGTTACGTTATCTAAAAGGACTTAATTTAGCAATATCAACCAAGTTTGACAGCGCACACATTTTGCATAGAAGCGTCTAGAAAGAAGAAAGTTTTTTGAGATTATAAAAGGATTAGTTCTTTAAAATTTTACAATTAATATTACCCATGTAGCTATATGTATTCATTTGCATTTACTAGCTCAAAAATATTTTATATAATTATGTCTAATGGAAATTTTGTCAAAATAGTAAAAAAAAATATATGAATTATTTTGAAAATAAAAAATTTTAACTTTTTATAATTAATTTATATTTTATCGAATAGCTTTGCATATAGCATACAATTCGACGATAAGGGTAACACTTCCAAAGACTCAAGTCAAGCTGATGAAACTACGGTACAACAAGAAAAAATTGATACAGCAGACGATAAAGAAATAGCACTTGTACCCATTATGGAAGAAACAGCAACGGAAGAAAGATGTGTTACGCCAGAAGCGCAATATATTGATTCATTGATAGATGACGAGACACCAAAAATGAATCTAATAAACTGTACGCAAAATAAAGAAAACGCAAGCACTGAAAAAAAGATGAAACTTCTTTCATTATGCCATCAATCAGATATTGTTATAACATCATTCTCACCTCGTGAAACTGGCATCCGCGTTGAAAAGTCATTTACGGCTATTTTAAAACCAACAACGCCAAAGAGCGTTTATAGCACTCCAAAAAGCACTTTTTCCGAATTGAATGATGAAGGTAGCAGAGATTTTATGGAATTTTCAACACCAGCCACATCCAATAAGAACCTGGCACGTAGAATAAATAATTCCTCTATGCACTTAATTGATTTGACTACACCTAGCAAAATTCGACCAGCAAGTCCCTATCCAAAATCTGTGGTTAAAAGCTCGACATCGAAAATCGCTAACTTCGACAGTAAGAAACAATTTAAAAACGTCTTAAAAGAATGTGGCATTAGTCCACTTGGAACGCGAGTGAAAGATAACGAAAAGCAAATTGTTGAAACTCCAGATTCAGTTATATGTGTAGACTCTATTGATTCATCTGAAAGTGTAGTGGAAATATCAGTGGAAGAGTCTCCTGCTACCTCTTCCTCTACTGCAATTAAAGCTTCATCTAAAGTTGCTGGAATTTCAAAGATGATAACACCAAAACGTACTCCACAGTCTCTCATGAAACGTGCATTGTTGACTAGCGCAAAGAAGCAATTAAGAACTCCCGTACGTACACCAGCTACTACCCCGTCTCGTTCTTTGGCACAAATAACGCCTAAAGCCTCAGGTAAAATTGGTAGTAAATTATCACCAAAGAGTACGACAAATAAATCGGAAATTGTAATACAACGACCAAATATTACACCTTCAAGTCGGAGTATTCTTATCAAAGGATTACTTAATAATTCTCCTGCTTCGGATAGTTCAACAGCAGATTCATTTGTTGCAAGACGTTCTTCCTTGTGTTCCATCGCCAGTCGCAGATTACCAACATCAACATCAACTCCACTTCATCGTTCAACAGCTGAATTGCGTGCAACAGCTAAAACATCACCTTTACGTAAAATACGAAAATCAGTCGTATCATCACACATATCGAAACATCGAACTTCTTTGGCAATACCAAGTAGAGTGTCACCAACAGGATCCTTAAGCGCTGCTATAGCATCCGCAAAGCTCAAGCGAAAATCATTGCTGTATGTGAGTCCTACATATGGTAGAACTATGGCTGCAGCAGCAACACCAGAAAGCATACTTAAAGATCCACAGTCAAGTAAAAAACATGAGCGAAAAGTACTGTTTTCTGAAAAAATTAAGGAAGATTTGAATAGTACATTTACGTTAGAAACTGATGATAAATCTGAACTAGAAATAACTGCAACGACTTCAAATGATGCTACTTTCACGCCTGTGAAGTCTATAGATGAAGGGAGTAGTCCTAATTTAGATAAGGAAATATTAAATAAAACTGAAACTGACAACGAAAAAGAATGCGATAAAGCCATTGATACGACGGAAATAGAGAAAATTTTGGGTATCACCACTAAGCATACCACTTTGTCGCCTGCCAAGATTAACGAACAAAACTTAGGCGTGAATTCAATCAAAATTATTGCGGTGGTAAACGAGCAAGCAATTGAAAATGTTAACAATCAAAGTGAAACCGGCAGCAGTATTAATGATGAAGAAAGTAAAGGAATTGAAATGGATGCTATCTATCTGTCAGTGAAATCTACAGAAAAAGTAATTAGCCCCAGTCGAAACTATTCACTAGAACAAGATGATAATAAAAATAAATTGAGCAAAAGTGGTGACATAAAAGAAAAGTCTGAAATCGAAAATGGCACTCTTTTACCAGTCACGGTTACAGAAAAACCTGTTAGTTCCGATTTGCACGTTTTATCAGATAAAAAAATTGGAATTATTGAGAATGAAAATGGAGTGGGAAAATGCGATATTGAAGAAGAAAAAAAAGAAATTGATGTGGGATGCAGTAATATTGTGAAAAAGATAGACGATATTATAGAAAGCCCATTGGTTGAGCTTACTGAAAAAGTACCATGTGAAATTGGTGATGAAAACGTTGAAACTGAAAACGGAAGTTATATAAGTAATCAGAGCCAGGATGATAGTGCTGATATCGATAGTCAAAATAATTCAACCAGAGAAACTTTACCCATTGGATTGAAGGAATCTGTAAATGATCCTTTTTGTGATATATATAAGGCTGTTGTTCAAAATATGGATAGTTCATGTTTTGTTAAGGAAAACGAAGAAAATGATGATTTATTAGAACAAATTGAAGAAGTGCTTAATAAATCAGATGAAATTCAGAAACATTTGGAATTGGCTGTTGAAAATAAAGATATTGCTGATATTGAGGATGTAATTAATTTAATAGAAGATGTTAAAAATGAAACAGAAATCAAAACGAAAACTACGGATGCTTTACAAATGAAAGACATTAAACAAAATATTTCTGACAATAGTAAAATTGATGAATCAGTAGCAAAAGATGCAACAGCGGCAACATCTAAAGTAAATGATGAACTGATTTTTGACAAAAACTCAAACGATAATGGAGAAAAATCGGGACAACTACAAGAATTTAATTCATTGTTATCAAAACTTGCTTCAATAGATGACAAAAACGACCCACGAACACCTAACCTAAAGGGTGTTAAAGAATTATTAAGAACACCTAAACGTCAAAAAATATTGAAAACACCAAATTTTATTGGTGTTAGAAATTTAATGCGTACACCGAATACTTCGAAGTTTGATGAATCTGAAGAACTTTTGGGAGTCGAGGCATTGCTCAAAACACCTAGCGCCGTTATAGTTGAGGACAACAATGATTCTTTTACGCCACGTCGAAGTGCACGACGCGCATCAATATCTGCAGAGACATGTAGCACACCGTTGACACCAAAACGTATAACAAAACGGCGGTCTTCAATTTCTGTAGATACTGAAATTGCAGTCCTTACAAAGACAACGCCACGAGGTACTCGTAAACCCACCTTTGGAGATAGTATTGTGGAGGATATGGGCGTAATTGTCGAAGAGATTTCATCTACCGTGACGACTGAAACAGAAAACACAACGCAAAACGCACACGCAGGTTTGAATGCAAATTTTTATTAAATATATAGGTAACTACCATTTATCTTCTATCAATATTTTAACAGTTTTTGATGAAAGCGAACCCAATATATCAGTCCTGGAAAATATTCCTTGTTCTGTTAATAGAGATGTTGCAGATGTTGACCGTATGTTTTTACTTTCTTGTTGTTTAAACCCTAGAACAGAATACGAAGCGTGAAGTATGCAGCTAAAGCTGGTTGAGGCGTTACGAAGTTAATAACTTCATACTTTCAGCGACAACTTCACATTGTGTTTGATTAAAATAAATGCATTCCACGATACATTTGACAGATTGTAGTGCTACAGTTACTTCACGCCTCAGCTTCACATTTTGTTCCACATTTAAGTGATAATAATACTAAAAACATCTATTTAACTTTTCAGATGACTTGTCACAAGCAGCCGTCTTGATTGAAGAAGATACCTGTGCAATTCTTGAAATTTCAGAATGTCAGGAAAAACCTTCTGTAAAGGATATAGTTTTTACTAACAAAACGAGTGCGAAAACAATTAAACCGGATGGTAATATATATTAATTTCGTTTAGTTTTGTTCTTAAACATTTTCAAATTCAAATGCAAATAGAATATTCACTAGAAAACAGCATTCCTTCTAACGTTTTAGAAATTGAAAATTGTTTTAAAAAAAACTTTTCAGCAAAAAATTATTTATTTTAAAAAGTTTTATATATAGAATCTGCAACAAAATCAAACTCAAATCCGGATCCAATCAATGTGAACAAAACATTGGATGAAATTATGGATCATTCTGATTATCATTATGGAAATGAGGTCAAAGATATTAATGGTTGGTATATTTTTATATCTATTGCATTTATCGTGAATGTGTCGCTTATTTTGAGTAAAAATTATCCATGATTTTGTTGATATGACAATGTGATAAACTGTAAAACTTTTCCTTAGTCTTGGTTCAATTCCTCTAAAAAAAATATTTTTTATCCTAAAACATATATACAGTTGTAGACAAAATATACATTTAATTTTTGACAACCCTTGTACGATACCAAACGAAAACTTTGGGGAAGTTATTTAAAAAAAAAAGGTAAATTATTATTTTCTCAATGTATGATATTGAACTATTTTCAACGCAAACAATGAAAAACTACTTCAACTTCAAACAAATTAAATTAAGTAATATTTTTTTTTAAATTTCACCCTAAACTTGTGAAGTCTTAATTCAAAGATTACATCATTGCATTGCAAAATGACGTAATTTCTAAATTTTACGAGAATATTAATCTTTTTATATGTTTAATTAAAAATATGGGTTTAATAAAAAGAAACTTACGAACAATATGGTATAACTGATTTCAACGTAACACAACTCAGGTAAACTCAAATTGGAGTTTGGCGTCTCAAATACAGCCTTGAAACAGGAAAGTATCAGGGAAACATTCAACACTTAGTTCAGAAACCACCATTTATAAATTTATTTTATGTAACCACCCATTAAAATGTAGCTAAACTAAAATAGTCATAATCAAAATCACAAAATCAGGACAGTAAAAATGGTTCATATTTTTCAGATGACGGCACAATAAATGAAACAATTGAAACAACTACACCAAAAACTAGTAGGAAGGAAAAATCTTCTTGTAAATTTGATGTTAAAAACAAAGACCTACATAAAACTCCAAAATCAATTAAATTTAAAGGAGTATTAGAAAAGGATAATCCAAGTACCTCTGTTGATTCTAAGTGCAATCGCATTGGTTTACAACTTGAAACTCCTAAAGGTTGTAGTACTCCTCACACCAAAATATCTTCAACGGCATTTTTGGACGGCATTGAAGAAATAATGGAGACAACTGACTTATTTGTCGGCAAAATATCTACTACTACTGCGTGTGAAAATGTCCTTACAAAAACAGATTTTAATCAAACAGAAGATGAAGGCTTAGACAAATTCTTTAGAACACCACGAGCTAAAAATATAATGATTCTAACATCACCGAAAAGTGTGAATGTAAAGAAAAGTATCGATTCGGTGGAATTAATTCAATATGATTTAAATACAACGAGTAACTTGGAAGATATATTTAAAACTCCGGTGACTGTATCTGGTTTCATTGATGATGATAATGAAATTGTGAACTTGGATGATGATTCCAATGAAGATGATTCTGATGAAAAGCCAGGAGCTGAAAATAACGAAAAAGAGCGTTTAGCTGAAGAAGCATTCGACGAATTAATTGGACTACCTTCAAGTAATCAAACACCTGCACGAAAAAGTTATGAACGAAAATTTATGAAAAAACCACTGCAAAACTCACCGTTTACTGCATCAGATGTTATTTCTGATTTACCAAAGACTGACGTTCAAGAATGGGTTGACAGTCTAGAAAATATCGAAACTTCGTCGGATCCATCTGATTTTGCATTGGATATTTCAGATATTCAAGTGCAGGCACAAGAAGAAGGTGATCAAGAAATTACATTGGTTGAAAATGATATTGATGTCTCACGGGACCCACTTTCTTCGTCTATGATCAAGTCCACAGGGTCAAGTGCAAAATGTATTGTTTATGACTCGCTCAAAGGTAATACTGCTATCTCCGAAAGTATGATAAATATAAGCACAAATTCTTCAATAATAGATCCATTATCATGCAGTGCAATTATAGTTGAAGATAAAAATTTATCATCGCTACGTCGTTTAAGCCCAGTAGATGAAAGTTTAAATGAAAAAGTAGCATCTTTTGAAGAAACAGAAATAAGTGGTATTAATATGCTTGATCAAACTGATGAATGTGAGTCAATATTTTCAGAGCCTCTGTTAGTTTCAGACACTGACTCGAATGTTGAGGATAGACCAGAAGTTGAAAACAAAATTAAACCTGTTGTGGTAGAAAATAATGAAAACGAATTTAAAAATTTCATTGAGATACCGCAACTCCGACTTGGCCAAAGGTCTGCGACTCCAAGCCATATTAAGTTCCAATCGAAACTGTTAAGGAGATCATTGGATGTAAAAGATGAAGTCAAGGTTACAATTAATTTTAAGTCTGAAGAGTTGAAAACAATCGAAGAGAAGAGCAAGCAAAATGTACGAGAAATAATTTGTGTGGTAGATCAAATTATTGAAAAAGAAATTTCGGAAAAACAAGAAAATGACACAAAGGAAATTCCACTGAACAATGAGGCAAAAGAGAATGATATGATGGAAGCAACTTTGGAACCGCAAAATTTGAAACAGACAGAATACAAAGAAGATGCTAGTCCTACAAATGAACTGCAAACAATGACATCTGAATCCGGTTCTCTTCAGTTACATAAAATTGACATGGAAAGGAGTAATATTGCATTGACTTCCATTGAAATTGAACATATTCATGCCGATGAAGATTCTATAAATTCTACCAAGGACAACATCGAAGCAAGCAAATGCAAAGGTGAAATCTTAAATTCTGTCGAACAAGAAATCGGGCACGATAAAGTCGAAGCAACAGAAAATGAGGAAATAACCAATTTATTAACTGATAATAGCAACAAATCTACGATAGAACTTTCTGACCAAACACAAAATGCCGATGACGATCTACTGGCTGGTAATGTAGATAATTCTAGTATTACCAACAGTAAAAATAGTGAAGAAATTAAAATATTAATAACCTACGAAGATATAATAGAAACAAATAAAGATTTTAAAAATGAACAATTAAATATCAATCAAAACTCCGTTTGTGTTGATATTGAAACGACAACTGTAAGAAATAAGAATACTCCCGAAAATGTCCAAAATCAATCTTGCGATAAAGATGAAATATCAACAGATGATCCTACAGCAATAGACGAAGGGAAATATAATTCTAATAATGAAAAGGAAAAAGGAACAGGCCCTCAGAGCTTGGAAATGGCGAACATTGAAACTTTATCAGAAGTTGAAGAACTGAATACTGAAACTGCTCTCATCTGCGGTGAGTGGAATGAAACAACTTCCGATATTTCAGAAATAAAAAAAAATCAACAAAAGAAGACAGAAGACATTGTTGACACAAATTTGGATCGTTTAGTAGTAAATGATTTTTATAAAAAAGATGCTAAAACAACAGGAATTAGCGAAGGCATAAAGCGGAATATAGAAATCACTTTTGCTGAAAATGAAACTTCAAAAACTATATCTATAATTACTACAGATGGAAGTGAGAATCCGGTTGTAGAAGAAATTGACCCTTTGCAGTCTAATGTATTGAATGAATCTTGTATTAGTTCCGAAGAAATAGATAATATTGAGGAACCAACTAGTCCAGATAAACCACATGCGGACAATTCTATTTCGGAGAAAGAAAAATGCCCGACTGTTAGTTGCAGCCCAAATAAAAGTACAAAAAATGATTTCAAATTGAAAACTGAAAGCGAGCTATCGCAATCAGTATCTAGCGATGAACACGTCCCTCAAAAAAATACCGAAGAAAGAGCGCTAAGCAGACGTAGATTGAGAAGAGATTCAAAAGATAGTCAAAACTTAATTAAAGATGAACTTCCCAAACTCAGAGGTCGTAAAGCCTCAAAAGATAGTCATCATTCGATAAAAGATGATAATGACCCTCCACAACCAAGAGAACGTAAGGGTTCCTCTGATAGTCAACATTCAATGAAAGATGAGGATATTTCAAAACAGAAAAGTACTCGCAAAAAAGTAGAATCAACCATTACGAAAATTGATGAAGAAAACACAAATAAAATGGACAATCAGAGTTCTGAAACTTGTGAGCCGTTAAGTGGACCGAGAAGTCAAGATCCTCAAGTGTCTGCAACACAATCTAAATCATTACCACAAGATAATATATTAATAGACTCACAGGATTGTACAAGTAATAACCTGGAACCGGTGGATATGAAAGTATTAAAATCTAATGATAAACAAACGATTGATTCTGTCGTAGAGCCATTGGTTGAAACAGAAATTGTTTTGCAAAACATTAAACAAAAACAAGAAAATAATTCTCTTAATGATAGCACTTTACAAATAGTTTCACAGGATAACAAGGAGAAAACTAGTCAATGTACTGAAACACATGAGTTGACAACACGTCGTGGTGGTCGCAAAAAAATTGTAGGAGAAAAGTTAATTGTAAAAGAAATAATAACTAGACCCAAGCGAAGAGGACAAAAAGGTAAAACTGAGTATATTGAAAATCCTGATGTTAGAGAAACTTTTGATTTTCCGATTACCACAAAGCATCACAATGAAGAAAAGGAAGTAGAAAACGTTTTGGAAAACAAAGATGCAAATGAGGAAGTTAGTCAAAAATTAAATGATAGTAAAGATGACGCAAACAGTAACATTAAACCATCACTTATATCTGAGGAAAATGTAAGTGAAGATACAAATGCTGCAAACGATGAAAAACAGAACTCTTCTAAAAATGTTAAAGTAGCACCACCACGTAGAAGAGGTAGGCAAAAAAAGCAAGAAAATGTTGAAAAATCGGTAGAAGAAGTAATGATAGCAGAACAAGAAACTAAAATTGACTCTATCGAAACATCTAATCTCAAAACTGAATTAAATTCAAAAACAGAAGTCGCCACCAAACCAATTAATAAAAAAGAGTCGACAAAAATTGAACAGGTTAAAAACACTAAAACGGTGCAAAGGGGTAGAAAACGAAAAGAATCTTTCAGTCACGAAGAAAGAGATGGTACAAGTCGTGGTGACGTGGTCGTTCAAACAATAAGATCAAGCAGCAGAAGGCGCAAAGTTTCAGAAACCGAATATACAGCAGAAACAAAAACTGAAAATGATGATGATGAACCATCAGTTGAAAGGTCATCAAGAGGAAGAAAACCAAAAGTTTTGCGCACTGATTATAAAACAGAAACGCAAACTAAGGATCAAGATTTAATGGCAGAGAAAGAAATAGAACTTGCTAAGCCTATGAAATTATTAAGCGAACAAATGGGTTCAAACGATGATAATAAAGTTTGTATCGAAGAGCACGAAATAAAAACAATAGTGAAGATTCAACCAGTTCAAATAACTAAATCAAGAGGAAGACCACGTAAAGTCTTGCACACAGAAGATGAAACACTTGCAAAAACTGAGTGTCAAGTGCCAACTAAAGATCATGTTGTTAAAACTAGCGCAAAAAGAAAAGAAGAAGAATCTATTGAGGATCATGAAACTGAACTTAAAACCCCGGTTGCAATTCCCAAAACCTCGAAGTCAAGAGAAAGAAAAGGTAAAACTCAGCAAGACGAACTCAAATCTGTGGAAATTGAAGAGACAGAAGTTGAAAGAAAAACCTCTAAACCAAGTTTCAGAAAACGCAACAACTCGCATGTAGATCATGAAGAAACTATTGAAAAAGACGTTGAACTCATTACAAAGAAGAATACTGGAATCGAAGAAAAATCTGAAACTCCACAGCAAATTTTTGCTTCTCGGAGTACACGCGAAGCATCTACTGTAGATAAAATCGATCAAGAGCAAACACGTACAGTTAAACAGATTCGAGGTCGTGGTGGGCGCAAAGCCGCAACCGTTACTAATGAAAAAATTATTACTCCAAATGAATCCAAGCAAGAAGATATTCCACATGAAGCTGTTGCTGCATTAAGACGTACACGTAAAGCTTCAGCTATAGATCAACACGAGAAAGAAACAATGGCGACACCGAAAGCAACACGTGGTCGCGGTACCCGAAAAGTTATACCAACCAATGAAGATGATAATCAAAACCCTGATTCACAAGTTAACTCTCCGCTCCCTGAAAATATCAACGGCGCAAAGAAGATCACAAGTGATGAGGGTGAAATATTAACGACGAGTCGAGGTCGTATGCGGAAACCAACTGCAAGAGCACAGCAATTTCTTGATGAAGAAAGAGCAAAGGCGTCTACGCCTAAGAAACGATTGCTACTGCAGAATACTGAAGCTGATTCACCGACACCTATAAAACTGCCAGCGCGCCGTGGACGCAAGCCTTCAACAGTTGAAAGTGAAATAGTTAGTACTCCACAACATGTAACAATGTGTGAAGCTACCATCGCTGAATCGACATCTGAACAATCACTATCCGAATATGAGCATTCTCGCGAGCCTGCTATTTTGAAAGAAAAAGAAAGCACTAAGGTCCGAAACCGTGGACGCAAACCCGGTGCGAAATCTCAGCATGTTGGTAAAGATGAAGAAGAACCAGTAGATAAAATCCTGACAGAGGATATGACTGCCACAGAATCATCAAAGCGCACAACAGGCAGACGTGCTCGTTTTGTTGAAACAAAAAAATTTATCGAAGATGATGAAGATAAAGAACAGGACCTTAAGCCAACGCGAAGTCGTGGACACGGCAAATCACAAAAAACCGTTCAAAAAGTTTCAAAGCGAGAACATAGATTTGAATCTGCAGCAACTGTCGATGATGAAAGTGATGAAGACGAAAAAAAAGATGATGTACAAAATTATGAAGAATCTCCTACGACTTCAACTGCTGCTTTAGCTAAAAAAAGAAGTGCTGCAGGAAATGAAGATTCTTCTACAAAAAAACGTAGTAAACGTAAGGTGGTAATTCAAGATGATGTTATAGAAGTATTGTCGACGCCTATAAAAGCACCTGACAGTGGTCGAGTCCGAAAGGTGGTGGCACTTAAAGCGCAGATTACGCCTGCCACCCAAGTTGATGCTAAGGAGGAAAAAGAGGACGCTCCTAAACGTACCACGCGAGCAACTCGAAAGAAATAATTATAACACAAATTTAATACATAGAGTTAACTTCTATTGCTCATTTATTATGCTTTTATAACTTTGAATATTTTTTTCTTGTTTTTTTTTTTATCTTATATCTTTATGTTGTATTCTTAGTTTTCTATTGGTTTTAGTTGAGGACATTTTTTAATTACATTTTTTTACTAAATCTTAAAAATAACCATTTTGTATTTAGTATATATTCTTCAAGTTTACATGTTCAAAACTATAATATAAAATACGCTAAATAAAGAAACTTGTAAACCCAAAGTACTTTTACCGATTCACTTCACACACTACTCACAAGGTATATTAACTTAGTGTTTCCGTTTGTCAAGCATAAAAAAGTGGCCGATAAAACATACATAGTTATTAAAAACCTGAAGAAGTGCATTCGGAGAGCTATTGAATAGTAATGCGTAGTGGTTTGCGTTTGAAAACGAACCGATGATAAACGACTTTCGCCTGAAAATAATTGTGACGATGATGATGCATTCTGTGAATCAGTTGTGTTAGGTGTGGATGTTTTCTGACGTTCTGTAGTCTTGCGGTTACAAGGACGTGGAATGAAGGCACGCAGACACTTAAGAGCTCTTTTTCAAAATCGTTAGAACAGTCCTTTCTAAGCCACTTTCTGCCAACAGCATACGTTGCAATGCTGTGGCATTCTCGTTGGCATTCTTTGCAGTAGAGGAATGCATATTATCTTGCTCAATCGGTGCGATAAACGAACCTCGTATAACGTTTCTGCGCCTTAGTTCTCTTTCGATTTGTACAATATATTCAGGATCTGAGGAAGGGGTTGAAGAATAATTTTCAAAGCTTTCAGTGTCACGTGGATTTTATCAACATGCTAGCCGATTGCAAATGCTCAATTAGACTATCAACAGCAACAGGTGATATATCAGATGTACCTAAATTTGAGACTTGTATAGAAGGGATTCCTAAAAACAAAGAATACATTTTAGGTATTGATTCATCCCTGCAATACAAAAAAACTTACGCATTTTAGCTTCGACTTCAGTTATGGCGGCTATCAACTCATACTCTTGCTCGATACAAGCGACTTCTTCGGGGTCCTCTCGCGTCAAGTTTAAACTCATCTTCTTTGCATATTCTTCAAATGTCATAATAGGAACGGGCAGAATACAACCTACACTGGCGGTCATGAAAACCGCACCATTGGAAAAACTGTTTTTATATGTAAAATTAAAACAATTCCGTACTTTTTTTTAACTTTGATTAATGGGACTTTCAGCATTAAAGTATTGGCAACGAAAATACGATATTTTTATGAATTTGCTTAAAGCAAAAGGTCGTTTTTTAAAATAAGTACAGAAATGGGTCCAAAACATAAACAGCTGTCACGTGATCAAGAGCGACTAGCGGACCAAGGTTTATCGTATCGCAAAATTTCGGAAAGAATGGGTTTCTCACATTCCACAATTGTGCCTTTTTGGAAAAAAAGAATATTTCGGAGCCACTGGAGAGGAAAAAAAAAATCTGGTCCTAAACGTGCAACCAGTAGAATGACAAAGATGGCCTATTAGTTCGTCTCAACCCAATTTGTCTTCAATTTAAGAACGCTTATGTACGTATACTATTCTGATCAGAAATTTCCGTATACGCAAGTTCTTATAAAAAACTACTATGGTATCAAGTGATTTCAGTTAATTTTTCAGCAAAAGGAGCCGATTCTCGAAATGTTGGTTGTCTCTTTAAGAACATTGTTGTTTTTGCCTCCATTGCTGGTGTCGATTAATAATTATACGCATTCATCAATTGTCTACTGTTGACTTTGGTATTGTAAACAGCAATAGTTTCAAAGGTTAGTCGAAAATTGAAAATTTATTTATTGGACTAATTTTTTTTTTTTTTTTTTCAGTAAAAAAAAGGTTTAATGTCAAAAAATTTGGTACAAGTAAATGGAATTTATAAAGTTTTTTGGCATATATGTATTTTGTACATATATGTGTATATACTCTTTCGAATGAACTTTGTTTGCATCTATTATCCACAAAATTCACCATCACATCTGAACCACTCACAGATAAAACAAAATAAAGTGCAAATCATCGCACTTATTCGTCACAGCTGTTCACTGGCTTTAAATTCAGCATTAAAATACAATAATAAATTATTTATTACCTTTGCAATCAATATTCAAATTTTTGAAATTACTATCTGAAAAACGATGTTTTTTTTGTGATAAAGGAAAAAACCACACGTTAGACGTTTATATAAATTATGTATATAAAATTTATTTGGTATATTTAGACAAAAATTGCGCACCTAAGACATTTTACATAATTGCTTACATTAATATAGTTTTTTAGGGCCGTTTTTACAATGTTCGATCCAATGTTACTCCAACTAAAAGCAAAAGTTCGTGGTAAGTTAAATTTCCTATAAAATTTTCACTTAACTATAATAACGCTATAAAATATTTCTCCACCAGTGCACCGTAGACCAACAAAGGTGATGAAAAAAGCCACAAGCTGCAAAGTGTATAAGGAATGCCTAAAAGACAAAGAAAATAAAACCAATGCTCCGTTTCCTCCTCTACCACCACCACGTCGTCTGCAAATTAAAATTGAAGCCAGAACTGATTCAAATGCACCAGCAGTCAATGCGATGTCAGCTGGTGAAAGGCTGTACTCATCAGTTTTAAGTAAGTAAAAAATTTAGTAAAAAAAGTTCCGGCAACGGATCTCTAAATATATGTAATTTTCTAATAAAAATTGTATTTCAGGATCTGCACCTGGTCTAGCTCCAATATCGTAGCCGCAACAGCAAGCCCCTGCGCTGGCAAATATGTTGAGTAATCGGCTTAGCAACAACAGTGGCATAAGTGCCATTCAAATGGAGGTTCAACAGCATCAACAAAACCAAAAACAGCAACAACAACAATCAAGTATGTGTGTTTATGCTTTTTTTATGTATATTCCCATATTAAAGCGAAACTCAAGCAATGTTGCGTACAAAAAGGAAAAATTATTTTCAATAAATACGAGTAGCTAGTTAATTTTTAACTAGAAAAATTATTCAGTTGAATTAAACGAAAACTTTTAGTTTTTTTTTTTCATCCTGACATTGCAAAATCGGCCCTTAAAACAAGTACAAAAGGTGTTTAATTCTAAAAATTTAAAATTGCGTGGTAATTTGTGATATTTGTTCGTTTTAATACTTAATTAGTGAATAGCAAGCGAAAATATAATAATGCGAAAAAATAAGCGTTACAATCAAATACAGATAAATGAAGGAAAAAATAATACAACTTAAAACTAAGTATAATACAAAACACACTCGTACGTATGACGTTTTCTTTAGTTAAAAATAAATATATAAAAGTGGAGTCAATAATGGGTGGGTAATTCTACGTTCATGTCAAATCCGTTATAAGTTGGCAGGAAATCATATCTTGTAATTGTTAATTTCTTTAAAAATTTCAAGTTTTCGCATAGCGGATATACACTCCAAATAAAATCACCTTAATGAAATCTTGCGCAAAATTAGCTCAATATTGAAACCTATTGCTATTTTTTAGGTGGGTAGCTATTGTCTGTCGAAACGGCAATTTTTATTTTGCATTATTAATTTTTAATCAAAAATCGTACTGTTTTTTGTAGTAAGCACCGTAACGCAAAATAATCCGATTCACATATGCTGTAAATTTGCGTGGCAAAATTCTGCGGAAAAGTTCGGCTCCTGTGCAAAACTTCACGCAAGAAAGTCTGTATAGCAAGTTATGTGCAATCATGCGTACATTTTTCACATTTTTCGCACAAGTGTGAACATTTACCGAAGCATTTGCAAATATTGAACAACTAAAAATATCCATCTCTAAAAGTTTTTTATGAATTTTTTTCGCTAGATTGAACCTTTGACGCAAGACCGGTTGATATACATACATATGTAGATATATCAGAATTTAAATAACTACTGATGTTTTTTGATAAAATCTTAATAATACCAAAAAAATCCTGATTCTTTCAGGATTCCAAGTTCGAAAAAAAAATTTATCGAATTGGCTAGGCTATAGTATTTGTTGTACACTGAAAAATGAAATGTTTTCTTATTTCGCCTTTACTTCGTTTTTTGTCAATAAGAATGTAACGTTAAAGTACTAATAGTAAGGAATATCAAATCGCATTACATATTTTTGTTTGGAGGTTCAGAAAACCAACGATTTGGTACAAACTTCAAAACTATAACTTCGTAATACATATACTAATATTTCAAATAAGTCCTCAATGATAAAGCTCGTATAAACTGTTTAACATTTCAAGTACGAAAATAATGTGTATTGTTCCTTTAATTCTTTCGAACCTTTGGCCGCAAATGCATAAAAAAATGGCTCTACAACAACTTCTATGACTAAGCTTTTTTAATAACGACTATGTGGGTCTAAATGTTATGATTTTTTTCGTGACAGTTGGCGTAACTAGGAGTGAACAGGTAGGATAAGCTTGAGCTTAGTCCTCCAGCATAAATCTTTAGTTTTGCTAGTGAAAAAAGCTTGCATAATTAAAATGAATTTAAGTTGTTTGTTGATTATAAGTATGTATGTACTTTATGTACTTATTATTTTACTTCGGCCAAATGTATGTAGTATGTACATAAGAGTGTTTATTTTGTAAATTGTTTTCGTTTTTTTTTTATTTTTTGCCCATATTTTAGCCTGAGGCTTAAAAGTAATTTTCCTAAAATTTCAGCTTCTTAGCTCAAACCTGTAAACGACACGGGCAGAGTTTGTATCCGATTTCGTCGAAACCGCCCATATTTTCAACCACACAAATTATGTGGGCGTGTCTTGCCAACAGTGGATTGCACCTCCAATACAACTAAAATACATAAAACGCTATATCTTGGCACCTAAGGCATACTTTTTCTATTTTTGAGTAAGTCGGTTTTTTCGATAAATTTCAACGAAATCGGACACAAACTGTCCGCGCCGTTTACAGGTTTGACCTAGGAACCTCATAATGAACAATTGCAAACATAAGCAATGGCCCAAATAGGCGATTGGTCATTACGAACATTTTATCCGAATGAACAACGGCCCAAAGGCAAGTTCTAATTTTGGGCGATTGTCATTATGAACAATAGTTTAAATGAACAATTGTCCAAAAAAAACAACCACCAAAAAATAATTTTTTGTTTTGGCAATTGTTTATTAAGAACAATTGTTTTTTTATTTTTGGCAATCGTTTATTAAGAACAATTGTTTTTTTATTTTGGGCGATTATGTAGGGTTAAAGCCCAAAATAATTAGAGTCAAAACGTAAAGAGTTCTTTCTTTAAATTATCTTTTAGTTAGTAACATCTTGATATCATGCACTCTATTTCCATGTTGACATAAATACTACCTTGATCAAAAAGTTTTAGGACTCGTCACCGTGTGGCGCTCTCGTTCGTCCGATTTCAATTCTATTTTTTTTGTTGTGTTGGTAGAAGTGTCATGGACGTTATGTCAAATTTTCAGCTTGACAGCTTGACATTTCTTGAAGTGACGCCGTATTGTGTGCATCTACTTTTGTGTGTGGTTTCGATTTTTTACAAAAAAAAAAATGTCATCAACTTTGCAGCAACGAGTTTGCATTAAATTTTGTGTTAAAAACGGATTTAACGGTGCGCAGACGTTGGAAATGTTGGGAAAGTGTTTTGGCGACGATACTCTAACGAGATCGAACGTTTTTCGCTGGCACGGACGCTTCAGAAATGGTCGTGAGTCGGTCGAGGATGACGAACGCAGTGGCAGGCCGTCGACAGCGAAAACTGATGAAAACGTCAACAAAATCAAAGAGTGGATGGCCGTAAGCCGCAAATTGACCATTAGAGAGATTGCAGAGGAGTTGGGCATTGCTTACGGATCCGTCCAAGACATTTTAATTAATGATTTAGTTAGTACTCCACAACATGTAACAATGTGTGAAGCTACCATCGCTGAATCGACATCTGAACAATCACTATCCGAATATGAGCATTCTCGCGAGCCTGCTATTTTGAAAGAAAAAGAAAGCACTAAGGTCCGAAACCGTGGACGCAAACCCGGTGCGAAATCTCAGCATGTTGGTAAAGATGAAGAAGAACCAGTAGATAAAATCCTGACAGAGGATATGACTGCCACAGAATCATCAAAGCGCACAACAGGCAGACGTGCTCGTTTTGTTGAAACAAAAAAATTTATCGAAGATGATGAAGATAAAGAACAGGACCTTAAGCCAACGCGAAGTCGTGGACACGGCAAATCACAAAAAACCGTTCAAAAAGTTTCAAAGCGAGAACATAGATTTGAATCTGCAGCAACTGTCGATGATGAAAGTGATGAAGACGAAAAAAAAGATGATGTACAAAATTATGAAGAATCTCCTACGACTTCAACTGCTGCTTTAGCTAAAAAAAGAAGTGCTGCAGGAAATGAAGATTCTTCTACAAAAAAACGTAGTAAACGTAAGGTGGTAATTCAAGATGATGTTATAGAAGTATTGTCGACGCCTATAAAAGCACCTGACAGTGGTCGAGTCCGAAAGGTGGTGGCACTTAAAGCGCAGATTACGCCTGCCACCCAAGTTGATGCTAAGGAGGAAAAAGAGGACGCTCCTAAACGTACCACGCGAGCAACTCGAAAGAAATAATTATAACACAAATTTAATACATAGAGTTAACTTCTATTGCTCATTTATTATGCTTTTATAACTTTGAATATTTTTTTCTTGTTTTTTTTTTTATCTTATATCTTTATGTTGTATTCTTAGTTTTCTATTGGTTTTAGTTGAGGACATTTTTTAATTACATTTTTTTACTAAATCTTAAAAATAACCATTTTGTATTTAGTATATATTCTTCAAGTTTACATGTTCAAAACTATAATATAAAATACGCTAAATAAAGAAACTTGTAAACCCAAAGTACTTTTACCGATTCACTTCACACACTACTCACAAGGTATATTAACTTAGTGTTTCCGTTTGTCAAGCATAAAAAAGTGGCCGATAAAACATACATAGTTATTAAAAACCTGAAGAAGTGCATTCGGAGAGCTATTGAATAGTAATGCGTAGTGGTTTGCGTTTGAAAACGAACCGATGATAAACGACTTTCGCCTGAAAATAATTGTGACGATGATGATGCATTCTGTGAATCAGTTGTGTTAGGTGTGGATGTTTTCTGACGTTCTGTAGTCTTGCGGTTACAAGGACGTGGAATGAAGGCACGCAGACACTTAAGAGCTCTTTTTCAAAATCGTTAGAACAGTCCTTTCTAAGCCACTTTCTGCCAACAGCATACGTTGCAATGCTGTGGCATTCTCGTTGGCATTCTTTGCAGTAGAGGAATGCATATTATCTTGCTCAATCGGTGCGATAAACGAACCTCGTATAACGTTTCTGCGCCTTAGTTCTCTTTCGATTTGTACAATATATTCAGGATCTGAGGAAGGGGTTGAAGAATAATTTTCAAAGCTTTCAGTGTCACGTGGATTTTATCAACATGCTAGCCGATTGCAAATGCTCAATTAGACTATCAACAGCAACAGGTGATATATCAGATGTACCTAAATTTGAGACTTGTATAGAAGGGATTCCTAAAAACAAAGAATACATTTTAGGTATTGATTCATCCCTGCAATACAAAAAAACTTACGCATTTTAGCTTCGACTTCAGTTATGGCGGCTATCAACTCATACTCTTGCTCGATACAAGCGACTTCTTCGGGGTCCTCTCGCGTCAAGTTTAAACTCATCTTCTTTGCATATTCTTCAAATGTCATAATAGGAACGGGCAGAATACAACCTACACTGGCGGTCATGAAAACCGCACCATTGGAAAAACTGTTTTTATATGTAAAATTAAAACAATTCCGTACTTTTTTTTAACTTTGATTAATGGGACTTTCAGCATTAAAGTATTGGCAACGAAAATACGATATTTTTATGAATTTGCTTAAAGCAAAAGGTCGTTTTTTAAAATAAGTACAGAAATGGGTCCAAAACATAAACAGCTGTCACGTGATCAAGAGCGACTAGCGGACCAAGGTTTATCGTATCGCAAAATTTCGGAAAGAATGGGTTTCTCACATTCCACAATTGTGCCTTTTTGGAAAAAAAGAATATTTCGGAGCCACTGGAGAGGAAAAAAAAAATCTGGTCCTAAACGTGCAACCAGTAGAATGACAAAGATGGCCTATTAGTTCGTCTCAACCCAATTTGTCTTCAATTTAAGAACGCTTATGTACGTATACTATTCTGATCAGAAATTTCCGTATACGCAAGTTCTTATAAAAAACTACTATGGTATCAAGTGATTTCAGTTAATTTTTCAGCAAAAGGAGCCGATTCTCGAAATGTTGGTTGTCTCTTTAAGAACATTGTTGTTTTTGCCTCCATTGCTGGTGTCGATTAATAATTATACGCATTCATCAATTGTCTACTGTTGACTTTGGTATTGTAAACAGCAATAGTTTCAAAGGTTAGTCGAAAATTGAAAATTTATTTATTGGACTAATTTTTTTTTTTTTTTTTTCAGTAAAAAAAAGGTTTAATGTCAAAAAATTTGGTACAAGTAAATGGAATTTATAAAGTTTTTTGGCATATATGTATTTTGTACATATATGTGTATATACTCTTTCGAATGAACTTTGTTTGCATCTATTATCCACAAAATTCACCATCACATCTGAACCACTCACAGATAAAACAAAATAAAGTGCAAATCATCGCACTTATTCGTCACAGCTGTTCACTGGCTTTAAATTCAGCATTAAAATACAATAATAAATTATTTATTACCTTTGCAATCAATATTCAAATTTTTGAAATTACTATCTGAAAAACGATGTTTTTTTTGTGATAAAGGAAAAAACCACACGTTAGACGTTTATATAAATTATGTATATAAAATTTATTTGGTATATTTAGACAAAAATTGCGCACCTAAGACATTTTACATAATTGCTTACATTAATATAGTTTTTTAGGGCCGTTTTTACAATGTTCGATCCAATGTTACTCCAACTAAAAGCAAAAGTTCGTGGTAAGTTAAATTTCCTATAAAATTTTCACTTAACTATAATAACGCTATAAAATATTTCTCCACCAGTGCACCGTAGACCAACAAAGGTGATGAAAAAAGCCACAAGCTGCAAAGTGTATAAGGAATGCCTAAAAGACAAAGAAAATAAAACCAATGCTCCGTTTCCTCCTCTACCACCACCACGTCGTCTGCAAATTAAAATTGAAGCCAGAACTGATTCAAATGCACCAGCAGTCAATGCGATGTCAGCTGGTGAAAGGCTGTACTCATCAGTTTTAAGTAAGTAAAAAATTTAGTAAAAAAAGTTCCGGCAACGGATCTCTAAATATATGTAATTTTCTAATAAAAATTGTATTTCAGGATCTGCACCTGGTCTAGCTCCAATATCGTAGCCGCAACAGCAAGCCCCTGCGCTGGCAAATATGTTGAGTAATCGGCTTAGCAACAACAGTGGCATAAGTGCCATTCAAATGGAGGTTCAACAGCATCAACAAAACCAAAAACAGCAACAACAACAATCAAGTATGTGTGTTTATGCTTTTTTTATGTATATTCCCATATTAAAGCGAAACTCAAGCAATGTTGCGTACAAAAAGGAAAAATTATTTTCAATAAATACGAGTAGCTAGTTAATTTTTAACTAGAAAAATTATTCAGTTGAATTAAACGAAAACTTTTAGTTTTTTTTTTTCATCCTGACATTGCAAAATCGGCCCTTAAAACAAGTACAAAAGGTGTTTAATTCTAAAAATTTAAAATTGCGTGGTAATTTGTGATATTTGTTCGTTTTAATACTTAATTAGTGAATAGCAAGCGAAAATATAATAATGCGAAAAAATAAGCGTTACAATCAAATACAGATAAATGAAGGAAAAAATAATACAACTTAAAACTAAGTATAATACAAAACACACTCGTACGTATGACGTTTTCTTTAGTTAAAAATAAATATATAAAAGTGGAGTCAATAATGGGTGGGTAATTCTACGTTCATGTCAAATCCGTTATAAGTTGGCAGGAAATCATATCTTGTAATTGTTAATTTCTTTAAAAATTTCAAGTTTTCGCATAGCGGATATACACTCCAAATAAAATCACCTTAATGAAATCTTGCGCAAAATTAGCTCAATATTGAAACCTATTGCTATTTTTTAGGTGGGTAGCTATTGTCTGTCGAAACGGCAATTTTTATTTTGCATTATTAATTTTTAATCAAAAATCGTACTGTTTTTTGTAGTAAGCACCGTAACGCAAAATAATCCGATTCACATATGCTGTAAATTTGCGTGGCAAAATTCTGCGGAAAAGTTCGGCTCCTGTGCAAAACTTCACGCAAGAAAGTCTGTATAGCAAGTTATGTGCAATCATGCGTACATTTTTCACATTTTTCGCACAAGTGTGAACATTTACCGAAGCATTTGCAAATATTGAACAACTAAAAATATCCATCTCTAAAAGTTTTTTATGAATTTTTTTCGCTAGATTGAACCTTTGACGCAAGACCGGTTGATATACATACATATGTAGATATATCAGAATTTAAATAACTACTGATGTTTTTTGATAAAATCTTAATAATACCAAAAAAATCCTGATTCTTTCAGGATTCCAAGTTCGAAAAAAAAATTTATCGAATTGGCTAGGCTATAGTATTTGTTGTACACTGAAAAATGAAATGTTTTCTTATTTCGCCTTTACTTCGTTTTTTGTCAATAAGAATGTAACGTTAAAGTACTAATAGTAAGGAATATCAAATCGCATTACATATTTTTGTTTGGAGGTTCAGAAAACCAACGATTTGGTACAAACTTCAAAACTATAACTTCGTAATACATATACTAATATTTCAAATAAGTCCTCAATGATAAAGCTCGTATAAACTGTTTAACATTTCAAGTACGAAAATAATGTGTATTGTTCCTTTAATTCTTTCGAACCTTTGGCCGCAAATGCATAAAAAAATGGCTCTACAACAACTTCTATGACTAAGCTTTTTTAATAACGACTATGTGGGTCTAAATGTTATGATTTTTTTCGTGACAGTTGGCGTAACTAGGAGTGAACAGGTAGGATAAGCTTGAGCTTAGTCCTCCAGCATAAATCTTTAGTTTTGCTAGTGAAAAAAGCTTGCATAATTAAAATGAATTTAAGTTGTTTGTTGATTATAAGTATGTATGTACTTTATGTACTTATTATTTTACTTCGGCCAAATGTATGTAGTATGTACATAAGAGTGTTTATTTTGTAAATTGTTTTCGTTTTTTTTTTATTTTTTGCCCATATTTTAGCCTGAGGCTTAAAAGTAATTTTCCTAAAATTTCAGCTTCTTAGCTCAAACCTGTAAACGACACGGGCAGAGTTTGTATCCGATTTCGTCGAAACCGCCCATATTTTCAACCACACAAATTATGTGGGCGTGTCTTGCCAACAGTGGATTGCACCTCCAATACAACTAAAATACATAAAACGCTATATCTTGGCACCTAAGGCATACTTTTTCTATTTTTGAGTAAGTCGGTTTTTTCGATAAATTTCAACGAAATCGGACACAAACTGTCCGCGCCGTTTACAGGTTTGACCTAGGAACCTCATAATGAACAATTGCAAACATAAGCAATGGCCCAAATAGGCGATTGGTCATTACGAACATTTTATCCGAATGAACAACGGCCCAAAGGCAAGTTCTAATTTTGGGCGATTGTCATTATGAACAATAGTTTAAATGAACAATTGTCCAAAAAAAACAACCACCAAAAAATAATTTTTTGTTTTGGCAATTGTTTATTAAGAACAATTGTTTTTTTATTTTTGGCAATCGTTTATTAAGAACAATTGTTTTTTTATTTTGGGCGATTATGTAGGGTTAAAGCCCAAAATAATTAGAGTCAAAACGTAAAGAGTTCTTTCTTTAAATTATCTTTTAGTTAGTAACATCTTGATATCATGCACTCTATTTCCATGTTGACATAAATATGCTATTAAAAACTAGAAGCCTGACAGTTTAAGATTTCTACATTTATCCTATAAAAAATTGAATATTTGTCGATAAGCGTTGTCCTAAACAGTTCTTATCAAAAATTATATAGTACGTTGTACATATCATTGCTTTTATGTACAGATATGGGGGTAGTGCATTAAATTTTTAGTGTGTTGTGCTTTTCTATCACCAAAAAAAATTTAGATTTTCTACATTCACTTCGTAATAGTAAACATTGTTTCACTAAATACATTTCGTGACATTGAAAATTGAGTCACTACATTTTATAAAAATTATTTCGTTATTAGTGAATTTAGTAAAGCTTTACTGCACTACCATTAAATTTAGTGTTAGTGAAATTTTTCTCACAATCACTAAATTAAGTGAACATTTTTTTTACTACCACTAACTTTATTTATTAATATACGGCTATGTTGAGTGAAAAATAAAATATAGTGCACTACCACCATGTCTGCCTATGTATGTGTTTATACAAAGATGTATAAATTTGTGTTTACAATTTCGTGAAAAATATAAATAAATTTGTAAAGAATTGTACTTGTCTAATTTATGCCTTCATTAAGAGGTGTGGTTCGGATCGTAGCGAATCAGTTAAGTATTGCGTTTTCATAGTCTTTTGAAAATATCGTTTTTCATTTGGTGAATTTACATTATAAACAATTGGACGTACACCAACATTACGCCATAACTCTGCAATGTGTCTGAAAGTATAGTGATAATATAAAAAAAAAATTTTGTTCGTGTTTTTAAATGAGCACTTACAAATTAAACTCTTCCTTGCTTACAAAAACAACGCTTATACCAATTACCGGTGCAATAATGTTCCGAAAAATAGCACCATATATTGATGTTATTAATGTTGAAGCCTTGAGTATGGGAAGTGACAGTGATTTTTCGGTCCAAAGGCCACAAATTAACTCCGGATGTAATTTGCGTAGCTGTAAAATAAATTTTTAAATTTGCTTAAAAATAAATTTTTAAATTTAAAATTTATTTTGTTAAATACCATATTTTACACTTACTTGATAAATAGCTAAGGGTGAGTGACTTATGAGAATTATGCGCCTTGCAAAGAGTTCATTCTTACTTATAAATGTTTTTATTTTATCTAACATGCGTGTACTTGAGTCGGTTATATGTAAAAATATTGTCAAATGATTTTCCTCCAATAACGTTAGAAGCTCATTTAGAGTAAAAGCTGTTTCAGCTTCAAATTGTGAGCTAAAGCAAAATATTAAAATCGTACTGTTAATTATTGTTACTAATTGAATATAGAAAATAAATTGAATTGCTTTGAATATTTTAAAATATAAACAATAAAACCATTGCCTTAAAAAAATAGGAGTAGTACCTACATTTTAATTTTTTTTTGTAAATATTTTAATAAAATCAGAAAATTGTGAAACTGTTAATGGATATACAGTGAAATTCCCCATAACCGGGACACCTACCGTCGCAGCATTTTTGTCCGGTTATTGGATCGTCCGGCTATCGGAATGTATGTTGTATGGTAAAGTTAATGAGTGTCGCTGAAATATGTTATGGGAGCTGTCCGTAATGGGGGATTTCACTGTAGTCCTAAAATTTAGCAACAAATTTTTGTTGAAACAAAAAACACGTGAGAATGCGAGAAAAAATAAAACGAGATAGCATGATTTTTCTTATTCGTTAGAGCAAGAGAGCTTGTTTGAGCAGAATTATCAGTATCATTTACAAAAGTTCTCGCAGTGCGATTAAATAAATTCTATTTTTGGTAAGAAGACAACAAAGAAATGAAAACATGTAACAGATGTTGTCAGTTGTATTAAATTGTGATTTGCGCCAAAGGCATAGTTTCGAAATAAAATTTAATAATAAACAAATTGTTTAATCTGTGGTAAAAGTAATAGTGCTACACAACCACAGATGTTCATAGTATTTCAACGCCGGCTTGTCTAGCTACAGTAATTCTACATAAGGAGGCCTTTGGCCGCTACTCAGAGTCTTATCCTATAGTAAATGAAACACCAGCTTTTCTAGTTTGCCACCGCGGCTCCGGGTTTACGTCGTATATTATCATTGTGCAAGAGTTT
Organism: Tricholauxania praeusta; assembly: GCA_949775025.1. NCBI lineage: Eukaryota > Metazoa > Arthropoda > Insecta > Diptera > Lauxaniidae > Tricholauxania > Tricholauxania praeusta. The sequence goes on from OX459029.1 coordinate 161,481,766, forward strand.
TTTGCCAAAAATTTAATCACATTTGCCGATTCTTTTTTTCGTCTGACCTCTTTGTAACAAAAACAAAACAATTTGACTGAAGTATAAGTATAAACAAATAATCTTCTTTCACATTGAAATTGACCAACTTTTTTTAACTTAAAAGCTGTAATAAATAATTAAATTCCTATGGAAAACATTATAATCTTGGAATGGTTTAATAATAAAATAATTCATGAATTATTAAAAATCTATTACCCAAGTGGATGCAGCTCCGAAATGTTTATTTTTTTCATAGTCTCCAAACTGTGTCTAGCTATACCACCTGAAAGGCCTGCTTTTTCTAGCGTGGTACGATTGACAAGCACGATTTCGCCGCATGAAGTTAAACCAGCATCTATCAGAACATTACGAAAACCACGAGAAGCACACTGTTGACATAAAAACGAAATTTAATAATACTAACAATTAATCGTTACCTTAATATAGAAAGGTCCTATCTAAAATTTTTGTTACTTTACAGGAGAACGAAAAAAACTTAATAAAAATTGAAGTGTTGTAGCTTATTTTTATTTGTTTTATTTTCAATCGCAGAACACATATTTTTATACAAATGGTGTATTAGTGACCTACCGAAATCTGCATAGAACTCGATTTAAAAAAAAAAATTAAAAAAATGTTAGTTAGGGCCTTTTCATATTAAGGTAACGATATGAATAAATAACTAAATAAGACACAATGTGACTGGAATTGATTAAAGCAACTTTAAGGCTTCCCACCCAGCTAATTAGTTTTTCAAAATTTTATTATTTACATAAATTTTCCTAAGGTTGTGTACAGTAGATTATTTTTTTATAACAGCAACCCACCGCCTTCGCATACTTCGCTCGTGGTCTCTGGCCCCTCTTAAACCCATTTGCTTTTTGATAAGCAGATAAAAAATAACGTAGATTTCACTTTAGTCTATAAGTTTTTATTACAGGGGTTCTTTTAAACTTAAACCCTATTCTTATTTCTCTACATCTTGAGAGAGCAACATACATATGTATAATTTACCGTGTGAAAAAATTGTGTACATATTTAAATATATTGAAAGCGAGTACTTGACTAAGTTTTAGGTACGGCAACAAAATTTAGTCAACATTTGGCAACAAAAAATAGCTTTAGGAATTTTTTTTGTTGTTAAAAGACTAATGAAATGCTGTTGAGAAATTATTAAAACGCCGCTAAAAAGTCAATATACACCTTCAAATGCAGTAAAATGCTGCCCACGATTCACCTCTCAAAATTAAATAATTTATCGCTCATTTCAATTGAGAAACATATATTTAACAAACTGCAACTTTCAGCTCAATCAATTTTAGAAAAATATCAATATCTTCGAGACCCCTGAATAAAAAAATTATTGATAACCTCAACAAGATCTTTCTGAATCAAAACCTACAATCAGACCGAGATCATCGGATTTCGTCTACGGAAATCGTTAAAGAGCATTCATTTATTACATATTTTAAAATCAATTAATATTTTTCTTGCAATTATTTAAAATTACAAAAAAAAAAAAGCTTAGCTAGTCTAAGAATTACCTTTTTAAGAGCGGCTCTCGAGTTCTCGGGAGCATCATAACCTGCACCACGATTGGCTATTGGCCAGTATGTTAAATCTTCAAACGCTGCACTGCCACCAAACAAATTAAGCAGTAACTTTTCATTTGGGTTCTTAAGTTTAACAAATTTTGATGCTACGCAGACGATGACTAAGATTAATGTAAACCAAGGTATACCGGCGGACGCCAGGTTACAAACAAACCAAAATACATTAAAGAGAAATGAAACTAAACTCGCCGAAAAGCAAAGTAGTTGATAAAACATTTTAAGAAATCTCCAACAAAAAGCGAATGCAGTCATTCAGCGTAAAAGTGTTGTTAATGACCCGGACGTTAGAGGGGAAAATATGACAGCCAAGTTATGGTTCCGATGCCTTTGTCGTCTATGTTAATAATGAAATAAATTTATTTTAAGGTTTAAATTTAGGACAGTTACAAATATAAAATTTTTCTCGTAACCTGAAAGTTCTAGTCTGGGTTGGGCTTTTCACGGTTTGTCACACTTGCCAGCGATCCACCATCACTTTTTCCTAGCAAAATTCACTTTCAGTATTACACAAATTTCGGTGGTTACGGGGTGTTGTGGTTATGTTACACTACTTGGTTTTAACTGAAAAGGTACCAGACGAGAGAGACTAAAGGACTTTTTCTTGTTTGGATGAATTATTCTTTTAGACTAACATTGTTTTGGCTGTCCTCATTTTCTATTAATCAAAATTGGACGGACGAAAAGTACTGGAGTTTGACGTTTTTCGTTTGTTTAATGAAAAATTTTTTGGGGTGGGTGGTGGTGGGAGGAATGGCTAATAAAACGCAGCTAATAATATGAACTTGACAGCCACGTACGATTCAAATCGCATATGTAATCGTTTGATTTTGTATCGTACGGATCTTGTTGCGTCAAAATGCATACAAAATTGTTGAAATCGTATGAAATATCTAAACGTTTGAGGAAAGCATAACCTTTTTGTCGTACTGTACAAGTCTTGTTTAGTTACACTGGTATTCGACGTATTTTGTATTTTTTTTATTATTTAATGCCCCCAATTTTGTCTGAGAGCAAATTTTCTTATGTTAATTATAGGTCGATTTATCATTCTAACACAATAGGCCCCACATACGTGTTGTGTGGTTAAATTAGGCATAGCTCAGCGGTATTTTGGACAAAGGCACATTCGAAGATAGAATTTCTTGACTTTTATAAAGAGTTGCCAGCGCTACGGCAAAAATTTCGGAGTGTAAAACTCCTAACTACATTTTTGATTTTGAAGTCACACTGAGCAAATGAAAATGGACTTTAGAAGGAAAGATATTTAAGTATAAATTGTAAATTAACAAGTGTTTCTGTTGATCATGAAATTTTTTGACATAAATATGTGTACATGACCTTCTCTGTGTATACAAGAGCAGTAATCGTAATTAATTTTTGTCATTTGTGACTGATACGAGAGTGAAACATGTTTTTTTTTTGCTGATAACGTACGGTAAATTTCTCTAATGTACTAAGTGATTTCTTATTAGTTTTGTCTTTCAGTTGTAACTTTTATTAGCTATAATGCAGACGATGGTTTCGTTAGCAGTTAAAATTTTCATAATTCAATTTGTCTGTTATGCTTTTTGCAATATAACTGTCAATTCATCTGCTGCGAACCGAATCGTAAATGGAAAGGAAGCGGAAATATCTAATTTTCCATATCAAGTTGTATCAACGCTAAATATAGCTGTATTTTAGTTGTTTTCAATAATATTTTCTTCGTCTTTGTTAGCTTTCATTGCGTCGAAACACTATTCACATATGCGGCGCTTCCGTTTTGAGTTCGCAATGGGCGATAACAGCGGCTCATTGTATACACGGTTATGACAAATCACCAAGTATATTTTCATTACGCGCCGGAAGTATTATGCGTTTATCTGGAGGAACTGTTATTCACATTTCATCAATCTTTGAACATCCTTCATATATTGCAGAAACAATGAATTATGATGTTGCTCTTTTGCGAACATTACCGAATAATTTGCGTGGCGATTTCATCACTCCGATAAAATTACCAAATACCGATGAAATTATACCGCAAGACACAGAAGCAATCGTTTCGGGTTGGGGTCATATGAGTTCAACTGAAAATGTTCTATCAAGAGTTTTGAAATACGCAGTAGTCCTTACATATAACCAAGAAATGTGTAATGAAAGCTTAAAATCTCAAGGTGGAATCACAGAAGCGTATGTATACCAAATCACAATTTCTTGTTAGATCGGTTATTTTTAAGTGCAGTGGCTGAGTAAAATATCTTCTAAGAAAAAATAATTCAAATAATAGGTGCATTATCGATCTAACGCCATTTTGTATTGTATTTTTTGATTTTAAATTTAACAAAACACGTAACTTTTCCCTAATAGAATGTTTTGTGCTGCTGCAAGGAATACTGATGCTTGTCAAGGAGATAGTGGAGGACCAATACAGAGTAATGGCACATTAATAGGAATAGTATCCTGGGGTGTGGGCTGTGCAGACCCATATTACCCTGGTGTCTACACTCGCCTAACACATCCAGGAATTAGACTTTGGATTAGAGTTATAACTCATTTGTAAGACATGCATGTTTTATTTTTAAAAAATATTAAATATATTTTTGTCCGACGAATAATTTGAACTTAAGCGAAAAATAATTATTTCAACAAAGAAAAATCATCAAAAACGGAATATAAATGTTCACCCTCAACACAGTAAAGCAACAAAAGATAATAGAGAAAAATATAAATAAAAAGCTCAAGCTTAGCTTCCCAGGATAAATATCTAGTTCCGGCAATTGAATAACAACAAATTGGAGGCAGATTTGAATTCAGCGCACAAACATTTTTTAGGACCACACAATACTGAATTGCTGAAGCTTCTTTTATTTCAAGCCTTTTACAATCAAATTCGCATGAATTAGCTAGAGGAAATTTTGATGATTGAGTTTATGGTCATAAATATTGTTTAAGAAAGTTGAAATATTAAAAATAATTTTTTTTTTCCTGTCAACAAAATTTTTTAAGAAGGCTAATTAACGAGAAAACGGCTTACAAATAACAAAGAAAAAACCCTAAAAAACCTTTTGTAGTTAGTATTGTTACTTTGCTCGAAAATTCATTTTACGATTACACTTGAGCTATTTTGCCTAGAGTCTTATATGTGAATAAACTCGATATGCTCATACATTCATCTAAATATATGTTGCTTACACGTAGCGTCGACTTGTAACACCGACTCAAGTTCGCTGTCATCCAGGACTTAAACAAATATACGTTGGCGTTGAAATGTCAAAAAAAAAAAAAAAAACAGTTTGCTACGACGTAGTCTTTATTGAATATAGATGTTTTATCCAATTTTCTTTTAAAATTTATTGAAGTAAAGTTTTAATATTAATTTTAGCTAACTGCTATTTTAAACATTTATTTTAATTATATATTTAAGTATTTTTGACATAAGAGCGCTGACGCACAAATCCCCATTCACACGACAACGAACTTGTGCATCGACTCACAACACCAACGTATAAATGCCGAACTACTTTTCCGACGTATTTCGTATTCGCACAATTGAGAAACTACTCTCAAGTCAAACGCCGGCGCTCAAATTCGTTGTGTGTAAAGCCCAATTTCCATGTGATCTTATCTTATCTTATTTTATCAAATATCAGGGAGGACATCACATGTTATTAAGATAGCAAATGTATGCTATTCACTCTCGCATTCTCCAAGCGCATTAGGTTCCGTTCGCATGCTTTTTCTTTCTTACAAAAATTTGATTTGATATCCCTGATATGGGATGAAATAAGATAAAATAAGATCACATGGAAATTGGGCTTAACAGTTGTGCGACTATTGCCATCAATCAAATAATAAGTCAGTTTGCACAGCTAGCCGATTAAATAATTGAAAAAAATTTAAATATTTGGTAGTTGAGCGCTGACCTTAACAGTTTGGCTTGTCAGTTGGCGTCTCATATGCGGTTTAAAAGTAAATGAAAGGGGATGAACTAAAAAACTAGGCTTTTTGTATGTATGAATCCCCTATTTATATCTATCGTATTTACTACACTTGTAGTAATTCAGTTATTATAAATACATATAAAATAATTCAACTAAACTTCCGACTGTATGGTACAGTACAGCTAAACATTTTCCAATTGACGTTACAAAAAAACAAGACCGCGATGACACTACTACATCAGCTGATTAAAGTGAAGGACAGCTGTTAAACAAAAACATAGTAGTAAGAAAAGTACATACACATAATAGTTAATTATTAATTACAGCTGGTATATTTTATTCTTTCTCACAATAAAGAAGCGCCATAGCGAAGAGACTTGCAAAAAAAGAAAAGAAAAAAAAAAAAAACAAATGGAAAAAGTCACTGCGAAGAAGTAGAATCCGTGTACATTGTAAATTATACCCAAAATTTTTAAATAATACTTAAAAAACAAAGATTAAAAAAAATTAAATAAAATACAACACTGTGATATATGTAAGAGAATTGAAAGGACTAAGCTAATAAACACAAGTACATACTTTGTCAAAAGGCGAAAAGTGTGTCACTAAGGCGTGTGCTAAATTGTTAAAAAAAGTTTGTAAACTATTTTTATTAAATTAACCTTAAAGGATCATCATATAGTTTAAAAGTGCAAAATGCCACCAAAAGAAAGAAATATTGCAATGATGGGATATCGTTCTGTCGGTTAGTATAGGAAATTTCATTACTTCTAATAATCATTACCGAAAGTTAATTACCTTCATTTTCTGTTATCTCTTTATTGTTAATTTTATTGCGTTTCGATTTTTTTTCTTTAGGTAAATCATCACTGAGTATTCAATTCGTTGAGGGACAATTTGTGGACTCCTACGATCCGACAATAGAAAACAGTATGTAAACTATAAAAACCAAAATAGATAAAGTTTGGAAAATAGAAAAAAGAAAACTTATAATATCATATAGTAGTCAGCTTTACACGCATTAACAACCAGTTCGTGATAGTCCGGGAGGTAGCGTTGCATTTTTTATGGCCAATTTCATCCCATTTCGTTTTTTTTTTTGTAATTAATAATTTAAACCTAGCTATTAATCGAAATATATAAGTGTCACCAAAATCATGATCGGGCTGATTGTGAGAGGCCGACAAAAAAAATCTCACTCAGAACTCGGAAAGTAAGCCATAAGTAGAGAAATATATTATGGCCAATGTTGTAGAGGAGATGAAAATACATCGATTCCACACTCGAAAGATCTCAGTATGACAAGATTTGATCCACTTTTCATAGTTTTGAAATCAATAATAACCATTACTATTTTCAAAAAATACGGTTTTTATTGAAAATTAACATGACTTGTTCGAAGCTGGAATCTGCAATTTATGCCCAAAATAACTATTTTTGTTTAAAATTAAAGTATTTACTGGGAATTTTAGATCGATGAAAGGTGGATCAATGCTTGCACGGATGCGATTTTATCTCTACAACCAGCCCCACCACTACTAAAGCAGCTGACGCTTAGATCATCATATAACTCCCGGAATAGAATAATGTAAAATATGAATCAAACGAAGTTAAATGTTTATGTCATTTGTAACGCTGCCTCCCGGACTATTAGTACGTATAATTGAGGTGGCCAAATGTGTCATAAAGTGTGTGACGTATACGAGTAGTAAACCAATTTCGACTATTTACTTTACTAATTTAAAATATAGCGCATTAAAATTATAGCTATAACTTTTGATATGTCGCTTGAATTTAAAAATATATGATGTTAAAACTAGGTGGTAATCCGGGGATCGTTTTCACAATGTCCAGTTATACTTAACCGGAACATTAACTGAAAGCTTTTGTGTATTTATTTATTTGTAGTTTATTGAGCTTATGAACACTAATCGTTACAGACTAGAAATAATAATAAAAACGCAAATGTTCTAGTAATAAGTTGAAGTAAAAGCCCGGGATAATACATAAATTATAAAAAAATATTGAATCTTTCTCCTAGACTCAAGAGATTTAAAGCCCAGAAGCAAACATTTGGCTTAATAAAAGGGCAATAAAATCCTAAATCTTAAAGAATTTAACGCAAAATGGCTACGTATACTCCAATTATAACACTTTGCAGATTTGATTGAAAAAGGGCAACATCATTTAAAAATTCTTACAATAAAAACTTAGAAGTGCAAAAGCAATTACTGATATTTTTAATGATAAGGATAAAGAAAAATGGGTTAAGTATATTGCTGAGGTTCTGTAACATTTTATGTTAAATTATCGGTTAAGGTCAAGGTTAATATTTAACCAAACAATGTGAACACGGTCCTTAAAGGTTACTCTGTTAAAGAGAACTCTCGTTGACGTATTTAAAATATATGTGAGGTTAACCCTCCAGGTCACATCACCTCCCAGGATACAGCAGGAGGGCCCCCCAGGATAAGTCTCTAAATACGACAATAAGCTTCTTTAGCCGTTCCTCTCAGCTTTCATCTTCTAGTAGGTATCTTAAACATTACCGATCGTAAAAGTGTATCTTGTAGGGTAAGCACCATTTTGTTTCGAAGATAAATCAAATTTTTAAATCTTCCCATATTGGGCCTTACCTCCGCAAAAATTTGAAAAATAATTCATTGAAATGAATATTATAAAGTTAAAAATATTGAGTTTTGAAATAACGTAGCAAAACCAAAAGTCGCAATTGAAAAATATTTTATGTTTGTACCAAGGGTTCATATAATTTTTGTTCAACAAACTATCAAACTAAACATCAGCAGACATATATTGGAGAACTTTTACTACACCGTGACTCAAAGAGGTTGAGAACTGACAACGTATTCCCATATATATTTTTTTTTGCAAACGCTATCCACTACCAAGATAAATATCCAAAGCTTACTCAAAAACTACTTATCGTTCCTTATTTTGAAAGTAGTGCAAAACCCTTTTCATTGAGAAGAAAAAATGATACAAATTTTATACAGTTCATTTGAAGTAACTTAATTTTTTCTTTTCAAACAAGAGGGGCTTTCACCACTCTCAAAATAAAGAGCTCATACATATGTACATCTGTATGTACATACGTATATGGGATACAATTTACATATCGTTCCTACTATTTTTTTCTTTTTTTTTACTTTCGTCTCAGTTGTAGTATTATTTAGTGTCAACTAATACCCCAAATATAAAACGCATCAATAGTTTTAAATGAAACTATTTTTTTTATATATTTATGATTATGAAACTCTATTTTGAAAACGTCTCAAACCTTAAAATCGAATTACTTTTGTAGAATTTATGACTTAAAATTTACAAATTTCACACCCTGTAGATATATCAGAATCTGGTCATGCAACGGATCTTGTGTTACTTTAAGTCATTAAATTATACCAAAAATACAAACCCGAGAAAAGAAATATTGCAAATTTTACTCCATATAGCTTAACCAAAAAATTTTTGTTGCTATAAATGTTCCTCTATTTTAGCTTTCACCAAAGTTACCCGTGTAAACTCTCAAGATTATGGCGTTAAATTGGTTGATACTGCTGGTCAAGATGAGTACAGCATTTTTCCCGCACAATACAGCTTAGATTTTCATGGTTATGTACTAGTTTACTCGATAACAAGCCAAAAATCATTTGAAGTTATAAAAATTATTTACGAGAAGCTTCTTGATGTTATGGGGAAAAAATAGTAAGTAATTTTTTTTATTCAATATTATTATTATTAACTTACCTTATTAATATCTCGGTTGATTTCTTTATTGCAGCGTACCTGTAGTTTTAGTTGGCAACAAAACGGATTTGCACCAGGAACGCACCGTTTCCACTGAAGAAGGTAAAAAATTAGCCGACTCTTGGAGAGCTGCTTTCCTTGAAACTTCTGCAAAACAAAACGAGGCAAATATTAAAAAATCTAATAATTTATAAAAAAGAAACTTATATTTTCTCTTCTTGTTTTTAGTCTGTAGCTGACATTTTTCAGCAACTTTTAATGTTAATTGAAAATGAAAATGGAAATCCACAAGAAAAGAGTAGCTGTATCATTTCGTGAAAGAACAAAAAAAAATCATGAAACTGGTGATGTTGGTTAGTAGTGAAACAACTGTGCAGTTGTGCTCACAAATAGTTTTAGTTGTGCAGAAAACTTTGGGTTTGATGTATGTGTAAAAAATAAACAAAAATAAAATAATGTCTAACACAATTTAAATGCAGCAGAAATAAAAAACAAGTAGAGCGAAAACTTAGAATAAATAAATAATGAAGCAAATTAAATTAATTTACATTAAGATATAACTACTTTTTACATTTCTATCTGCAACTTTTATTCCTTGTTTTCAAGCCACTATTTGAACTCAATAATTTGTTACAACTCAGCAGCAGCAATAGTTCAAATTAATGATTTTTTTTTTGTAATTAAATTTATTTTTTCAAATAAAATTCTTTTATTAAGATGTGTTAAAATTTATTTCGCTTGTAAGTCTGCTTAAATAACTTATTAATGCTTTGGCGTTGCACAAAATGTATAAAGAAATGACTGGAGGAGACTAACCATTATTCTGGTTTTCATTGCGATCTTATAATTCGAATAATAATCCGAATCCACGAACTTTTGATCCAAATACAACCTTCGTCGTTATAAAACACTACCCTAATATAACTTGAAAAAATGTTGAGGTTGAACAGAAGTTGCTTCGCTTTCTAGTGCAAGTCAGCTCAGTTTTGCTTCAGTGAAAGCCTATAACTAAGTTTTTTTCTTGTGTGAAAGTGACATGCCCCTTAATTTTGGTTTATGCACCAACTGACCAACTTTCATCTTTTTATACTTAGGTGCATTCTACATATCACTTTCGAGTTGAACTCTTCAAGAACTTGCAATATTTGCGATATAGGATATATTCGCAAACATTTTATAACAGATTTACCAGTAACTTTCTATGTAAACTATTAACATGTCAGTCGCACAAATATTAAATGCATGTAGTATGCGTAGGCCCTTACATTGCAAACGTAATTTTGATTAGTGGTGAGTCATAATACATACTTTTATATTATAGTGTACTTAACTGTCAAATGTTGGCTTATAAGCGCATACTGTTGAGCCACTCTGGCACACGTTGAAACGGACCAGCGTACTACTATTGACCTTATCTACAGCACTGCAATGCGATTATTATTGGTTTTCTTGGATGATTTTTTTGAATTTGGAACAGATTGAAACGGGTTGTAAAGATGTTCTTGTGTGTGAAAATGTTAAATATTTTTTTTAAATTTTGTCTTTAATTTTTTTGTAGAAAAACAAAAGAATTCATAAAAAAACAATTAAAAACTTAACTACCTAAATTACGTGTAAGACACAATATTCAGAATTTTTATTTTCTATGGTGTGTTGTGAGTTGATTTTTTTTTTTTCGAAACGACGGAATAAGCAATTTATGCAATAAAATAATTAAAATTGGGTTTCATTGCAAAAAATTGACTCATAAAAAATTGGGCTTAAGTTTACTTTAGCTGACATTCTCCAAATCAATTTCTTTTTTTAGGGGTGATAGAAGGTGAAAAATAAAAAAATATAAAAATTTCAAAAAAAGTCGCTCGGATCTAGTATCGGAGATATAGACATCGGAAGTTGCGGATATAGCTTTTGGAAAAATGGTTATAAGTTGGGAACCCCTGAATGGATTTAAAAAAAAAGGGTGTCGTAAGATAGATAATTTAATGGCCTATAATAATGGTGTGTGAAGTTTTGAAATTTGACCCATATTTTTGGAGATATTACGATTTTTGTGAAATTTCGACCAATTTTTTTTTGAAAAAACATTTTTTTTTCCAAAAAATGTGTTAATGACCTGAAACTTTTTTAGCATTTTAAGAAAGCTTATTTTATTCCCTTTAAAATGGTATATAGCTTGTTTTAAATTTTTGCGTATTTACCCCCTTTTTTGCCGGAAAATAAAAAAAAATATGCAATAAATTCTTATGAAAAGTCTCTATTTATGGACAAAAACAATAAAAAACCAACAACAACAACAACAACAACAACAACAATTATTGTAAGACCATTTTCATTTTAAAACTTAAAAATTTTTATTAAAAATCGCGCGCGCGATTTTTAATAAAAATTTTTCGCCTGCGGCGCTCTTTTCCTTCAACATAACCTAACATTTTAAAAAATTTTTAATTTATATGATAACCATATTATTTTATTATGAGAATCGTTTAAATAATAATAGTTGTAGGTGTACTAATCGTTGTTGTTGTTGTTTTCCACTGTTTTTGCCCACAAAAACATAGTTTTCATAAGAATTCATTGAATATTTTTTTTTGATTTTCCTTAAAAAGGGGCTAAATTCACAAAAATTTACAAGAAACTATATACCATTTTAAAGGGAATAAAATAAGGTTTCTTAAAATGCTAAAAAAGTTTTAGGTCATTAACACATTTTTTGAAAAAAAAAATGTTTTTTCAAAAAAAAATTGGTCGAAATTTCAGAAAAATCGTAATATCTCCAAAAATATGGGTCAAATTTCAAAACTTTACTCACCATTATTGTAGACCATTAAATTATCTATCTTATGACACTCATTTTTTTGAAATCCATTCAGGGGTTCCCAACTTATAACCATTTTTATAAAAGATATATCCGAAACTTCCGATGTCTATATCTCCGATACTAGATCCGAGCGACTTTTTTTGATAATTTTATATTTTTTTGTTTTTAACCCCCTTTTAGGAAAAAAAAAATAAATAAAATTGGACAATGTCAGCTAAAGTAAACCTGTTCCAAAAATTGGTTTTGCTTTAACCGAATATTTTCCAGAAAAAATGTAATATAATTTTGCAAATATTTAAAACGAAAGAAATTTATAAACAAACAAGTTGGAAAACACCTCAGAAGACGAACGAAGAGACAAGGGAAAATTTCGCCAGTCCACTGTTTGCCTGCAGTATATTTTGCAGCTGTTATTCATAGCTGTGCAGGGAGAAGGGCATTGATTGAAACTTCAGATTTAAAAACGTAAGATCCTCGATCCTAGCGTAATATTGCTTAAAACTAAATTAGGGCGGAGTAACATTTATATTCTTTTATAATTTATTTTTATAAAAAAATAATGTAACAGGTTTACATTAGCTCCCATTGCCCAATTTTTTTTTTTAAGGAGTAATAGGGAGCTAAAAGCGACAAAACAAATTTAAAAAAAAGTGTCGCTCGAAACTAGTTTCAGAGATATAGCCGTCGGAATTTGCGGATATAGCTTTTGTAAAACTCATTACAAGGTGGGAACCCCTGAATGGTTATGGAAAATATGGGTGATAATTTAATGGCATACAATAATGGTATGCAAACCTTCGAAATTTAAACTATAATTTTGGAGATATGACGATTTTTCTGAAGTGTTGACCAATTTTTTTTTTTGTAAAAACTGTAAGCTTGATCCTCTTGCTTTAAAATGATATACCATTTGCATAGTTTTTTTACCTAGTTTTTATTGAAAAATGTATTAAAATACCTATATGGTAATTATATACTTTTGCGTCCTCACTCCCGATTTTCTTGACATTTTAGTATGCTGTACAGTTCAGTAGCCTAATCAAAAATATATACATTCATATGTTGAACGCGGCAACGCTCTCTTCTAATTTTTTTGAGCTTGAAAATCGCTTACATCCTATATTATATCAAACACCGGCTTGCCTGGCCGCAGTTATTACACATAACAGTTAGGGTAAGTGGGCGACCTTCGGCCGCGGCTCAGGATTTACATTCTGCAATATGTCCAACACCGGTTAGACGGTCGCCTGTCCGACACCAGCTTTGCTAACACACTGATGTTGGACAAATTTTTCATGAATGGAACACAATCAATGTTTTAATTATAAAAAAACTAAATGGTCGATTTTTAATAAAAATTTTAAAATTACATTATTATGAGAATCGTTCAATATTTGTTGTTGTTGCACTAGTCTTTGTTGTTTTTATTGATTTTGTCCATAACTTTAAATACTTTTCATAATAAATCATTGAATATTTTTTTTGTTTCCGTTAAAAAAGGGGATTAATATGTAAAAATTTCAAACAAACAAAACACCATATTTAAAGAGAATAAATTAAGCTTTCTTAGGTCAAGATCGCTTTCCAAGCCAATTTTTTATTTAATAGCTTTTATTCGTATATGCTATAGTTTTCCAAATCCAATCTGATAAAGTCTGACCCAATCATCAAAGAAACCCATGTGCATTACGGCACATTTCTCTCATTCATGATGATGTTTTTGGTGTCCTTTTAAAAGGACAGTGGCGCTATCTGGGCTAAGTAAAAAATTATAGCTGAAGATATCCTACTGTTAAAGTGCATATAAAAACTGTTAAAAAATCATACAATTCCTGGTGGGGTTGGTTGTGACAGACCGACAAAAAAAATGGCACTCAATAATTCGGAAAGAAGCCCCAAGTATAGGGTGTTTTTTTTAGAGGTTTGTTTTTCGAATAGAGATAAAACTGGCATTTTATGGTCAAATCTGGCAACTCTAATGTCATTTATGTTCAGTTTGGTTTGCCATTTCATCATGAACAGGTTGACAAAAGAACAACGCTTGCAAATCGTGCAAATTTATTTCGAAAATAATGGTTCAGTTCACGAAGTTTACCGCAAGCTCCGTCCATTTTATGGTCGACATAATCGTCCATCAGAGCAATTAATTCGGTTAACCATGGGTCGTTTTCGCACTACGTTTACTCTATGTGATAATACGCATCCGCAGAGACGTCGAACAGTGCGCACCGAAGAAACAATTGCCGCTGTAGAGCAAAATGTTGAAGAGGACCCGAATGAATCGATTCGACACCGTGCACAGCAATTGGAGCTTTGTCCATCAACTTTATGGAAGATTTTGCGCAAAGATCTTGGCTTGCGACCTTACAAAATCCAGCTTGTGCAAGAATTAAAGCCGCGAGACCATGCAATGCGTCGTGATTTTGGTGTATGGGCCGAAAATGAGATTGATCTCGATGCTGATTTTCATCGCAAAATTTTGTTCAGTGATGAGGCTCATTTTTGGTTGAATGGCTACGTCAACAAGCAAAATTGCCGCATTTGGAGTGAAGAGAATCCACATGAGACCCTTGAGACGCCATTACATCCACAAAAACTGACTGTTTGGTGTGCTCTATGGGCTGGTGGAGTCATTGGGCCATACTTCTTCCGAAATAATGCTGGAGAGTCAGTTACCGTTAATGGAGACCGGTATAGAGCCATGATAACCGACTATTTTGTTCCCGAATTGGATGGCATGAATGTGGATGAGTTGTGGTTCTAACAAGACGGCGCTACATGCCACACAGCGCACGTCACAATCAATTTATTGAAGGAAACATTCGATGAGCGCATAATTTCGCGGAATGGACCTGTCAATTGGCCACCAAGATCGTGTGATTTGACACCATTGGATTATTTTCTTTGGGGATATGTGAAGTTACTCGTCTACGCCAACAAACCAGAAACGTTAGGGTACTTGGAAGCCAACATTCGTGGCGTTATTGCCGACATACGGCCCCATATGCTCGAAAAAGTGGTTCAAAATTGGACCTGTAGAATTGGCTTTATTCGAGCCAGCCGCGGCGGCCACATGCCCGAAATCATATTTAAACATTAATGGCATAAAATTATCCTTCCAATAAAGCCAAATTGATGGACATTAAAACGATTTTCTTGTGTTTTATTTCAATTCGAAGCTCTATACCTCTAAAAAAAACACCCTGTAGAAAAACATGTTAAAGAGTAATGTTAATTTTAAATTTAATTTAAAACTTTATTTTTTTTTTTTTGGAAAATGGAGATGGTCATTAGAAGGTTTCCTTCTAGTTATAAGGATAAGTGTGTTAAGGTTTCTTTTCCCATGAACAGTCACATATGATCCCTTTATTTTGAAAGTTGTGCAAGTCCCTCTTCGTTAAGAAGATAAAATAAATAAATTTTATGCAGTACATTTCAAGTTACTTATTTTTTTTTATTGCTCAACAAAGAGGGACTTATGTCACATATAATGAACAGTTTCAAAGGGTTTCCAAATTCAGTCTTCATTTTTAACACATACTAAGTTTACTAAACCAAGAGATTCGGGTATCGGCGTAAAGTACAATGTTTGACTATCTCACCTTTCTTTATTTATAACGATATGAGTGAGCACTAAAGAATTAAAAATGACTTGGCACCATCAGCTTATGCAGTCTTATTAGATCATTTCACCCTACTAATTTTTTTTTTTTTTCATAAAATATCGCACAATCTTCAGCCGTACAAATAAGTTGTTCCATTGCTGGAAATATTTTCAAACATCAAAACTAAAAAAAAAATGTTAAATGTTTTCAGCAAAAATAAAATAATGTTCAATTTCACGCGATTTTTTTTTTTTTTGTAACGCATTTTTGCTTTTGTTGTGTGCGAGTATGAAGTAAATTAAATTTTCCTTTATTGCGTTCTAGAAAATTTTAATCTAAATTAGTACAAAGGATTAGAAAAATATTTCCCCGCTTATCCACCTCTACCTGACGTGTTTACAAATACAACAAATTTAATGACGCTATTTCTAGATTTGTTGAGCTTATGTCAAGGTCGTTCGGTATACTCGTATTTATTGTAAGTAAACATTGAATTAGCTCTGTTGTGAACTATAAAAGTGTTTAAAGATAGTAAAATTGATGTTTTTTTTTTGCTAACTTGCTTAAAATGACTTACATTTTTGTGGCCTGATAGCCAGTTCATTAAACATATTTTTGTTCAACTTTATAAATAATGTACTAAATCAAGTATTATAAGAAATGTAATAACAGCATGCTATATTTATCATACTTCGAACTATACTTTTTAAAGCGTAAACTCATTGTTATTTGCTGATTTAATTTGTGAACTTTGACATTTTTAGGTAAATATAGGGCCAAGCCAGGTTAAAAATGCTTATGCTCCAATCTTGTTCAAATTTTGTTTGTTTGTAGTTCTAGTAGAGATCGATTTAATTCCGGAAGGATTTTGCTCCAACTTTATTAGTTTCTAAAATACAGAGATGTAATGTTGGTAATTTTCGTGATTTTTTCTACGAACGGCTTTTTTTCAAAATTCAGAATATATCGCTCACTTCAAGACTGGCACAACTCAAAAAACGTGATTTTTGAGTTAATGATGCAGAAATATCCGCCATTTTATGTTTTATTTTGTGTGAAAATATCAGAAAAGTATCTTATAAACTTGCATTGTGAGAAGAGTTTATGTAGACATACTTTTCATCATTTTCATATAAAAAGCTACTTATTGAAAACTTTAAATGCGTTTTTCTGCCACCTTATGTTTTTTGAGTTATGCCAGTCCTGAAGTAAGTGAGCGATATGTACTTGGATTTAATTTTTAAATTAGGAATCGTAATTAGTGATTCTAATAAATTTTTTCGTGAAAAAATACTTTGTTTAAAAATTTTTTTTCTTTTAAATTTTGAAATCTTAAAATGTTTTTTTGCATAATTTGAAAATACATTTTTTAAATATTTTTTTTAACCAATCTTATATGAAATCCTGATTTATTATCTTTCAGAATATTAAAAACTTAAAATACTGGAAATATATTTTACGAGTTGTTGAAAGTGCGTTTAGATACTGTACTGTTGTATCCGCTAAACGTTGCGTTGTCAGTTTTATTTTGAGAGTGTTAATCATTTATATATGTACTAGAGACCCTACTCCACCTACCACCAAAATATCATGTCGATATACGCAACACTCACGTTGCATCGATCTACTAGAACTACAAATAATCAAATTTTGAACAAGATCGGAGCATACAAACTTTTAACTTGGGAAATTGTATCCCGTATGTGAATTATTTAAAATAAATTTTTAAAATGTCTATAAAAGTCATCAAAATAAATTTTACTTTTCAATCGAATTACAAGAGCTCATTTTCAAAGCTATTGTTGAAACTTTAGTTTAAATTTTGCTTATTTTCCTTTTCGCTCTTATCACATTTTTCGCAAATTTTACATAAGACCTGTTTCGGCAAATGTGTAGATGTATTAAATTTTTTGTCATAATTCAGCGTTTCAAAATTAGTATTTTCCAAAATTCAAATATGTTTGGTCTTCTCTAAAATTGTATATTAAAGTATTGTTACAATATTAGCTTGCTATACAGAACTTTTAGCAAAAAGTGCAGCTATTGACATCCTATTGATAGCAACTATTAGCAATATTGTTATCAAAGGTAAGTATTATAAATTGCCTTGATTTCAGATTGCCAGCGAATGATATCAATGTTTAATGTTTGTTGGGGGCTAAGTATCTAGAAATATTTAATTATTTCTACTGCTATGCATAGATATGTTTTTTTTTTTTTTGCTGAGGCTAAAACTGGACGAACAAAAGGATCTTCATTCATTCTCGCAGTGTAAATTCTTATTTCCTAAAATGCTACGTGTAGGAACGAAGATACTTTCGTTTGTTCGTTCAGTGTAAACGCGCAGTTAAGTATAAACTTATCTGCAAGTATAAACGAGGCTAGGCCAACTATAAACGTGACAATATAATTATTGGTTTCTATCTATAATTATGTAGTTTTTTTTTGGATGGTGAAATTATTTTTAATTATGAAATACGTTTTTTTATATACTACATGCATAATAATTATTATGCAACTGATTTGGTGAATCCATAAAAAAGTATGTACATTAAGTGTGTAAACTTGTTTATTAAAGTTAAGTTTTAAAAAATACTTTTCTTTCATTATAACATGCAATGGCTTTGATATTTGTTATCATATATAATTTGTTTATACATACATAAATATTTCTTTCTTGCCTACTCGCTTCCCTTCGATGGTGATAATATTGAAGCTTTGACCGCCACAGTCTTGGCATAGTTTTTTTAGTAAATCTCAATGCAACATTTAAATCTTTTGAAATGAAACACAAGTTTACAAACTAAATAAAACCCCAAATAAATTATTATTGGTAGAACTTTGTGATAAATTAAAAAATCATCAAGTTCAAGAGATCAAACTGGAAAAAATTAGCCTTAACCCTTATTTTTTAATATTCGTCTGAAGAGTCGTTGTCATGCCCTCTTCAAATTTCAATCTTCTATAAAAGTTTTTATCGAACGCAAAAATTTGGACTAAGCGTATTGAATAAGAATCGGAGTGTACTTTCAGAACAGGATTATTACACTTATTGTCTTTTTTTTAGAAAACGAAAAAGTTTTTTTTGTCGCCAACTATATTATTTTCATTTAAACTCTAGTGAAATCATGTAGAATAAATCTTTGTATTAGTGCATTAATTTCAAAAATTTGAAAGAGTTACTGAAGTAACACTAACTCATGTTAGTACAAATAAAACGAGAAAAGGAAACGAAGCGGTATTGAGTAAACCAAATGCCAAAAATATATGAGTAATGGTATTTTGTGCATTCCCTACTCTTAAGTACTAACTAGTATTTGTTCAAACAAAACCGGTCTACATATGTGAAAACGAATATGAGTAGCTACAAGATAGAAGACAAATCAATATCAAAAGTACTAGTAAGTAATGTGAATCAATATATGTATGTACTCGTATGTATTTCTAGTAAGGAGCAGTGTATTGTGTACATGTAGATTAAAGCACTTGAATACATTGTGCCGTACTTGATTAAACACAAAGAAAGATTTCAGACCAACTAACAGGCTTTTCGGGCATCTTCTAAAATTGAGCTACAGAGCTGCGTTTTGCGCGAAATTTGTATCAGCACTTAAAAAAAAAATTTATTTTAATCACCCTAACGTAAAAAAAAAACAAATTTTATTTTAACCCCCCTAACTTATATAAAACTCATCGAAACTTTATTTTTACAAGACACAAGACAAGTCTTCGTTAGCCGTAATTGCTACTGAACGTAATCAAGGACAATGTATTGTTTTCTTTTTGACTGAAGGACTTCCTGATAAAGATGTTACGAGTGACAACTCTTTTACTGAAATATTCGATAAAATTCACATGGCTAGTGTGGACGTAATTTGCAGAAGTATAAAACCAATGTTTTTAAACACTAAAGCATTTCACACCAACCGAGAAAGAAGCTGATTTCCATGTTTGGGCACAGAGAACCAACAAAGATGTTTTCAACATGTTATGCAATGTGCCAAGCAATTAAACTTTCCTATGGACAGTTATATACGAGTAGCTGTTCAGTTATGTTTTTATAAATGATACACAAACGATGTTTCGATTTTTGACAAAATATCACTTCATCACGAATTCCAGTGCTTATAATACTTTGTTACATAGTGTAATGAATGTGATTCATTAAAGTTAACTTATTTCCGTCATATGCAACGGGCTTAAACTTTCAAAATGTTATTTTCTGAATCGTGCGTGGGGGCTGTACAAAATGCCTTAGACATGGCAGACTCAAGATAGCAGCTAAGTCTATATATTTCTTGAATGCCTGTATTTTTTTTTTGCATAAAAGTTTAATGCCTTCCATTTCTTTTAAAGACAAAGACATCAATTAATTTAATTTTTTCTTTATCAAGTTCTGTTTTCTTCGCTTTCGCTGGCTTTTTTTCCGATTACATACTAAAGTTAAACATTGTCTTTATGAAAAACAATTATTGATTAGCATCCATGTTTTTTTACATTGAAACTTCTTCAGCTTAATAGAAAACAACATTTTCATGTTAATCCATACAAATAAAAGAAAACCGTTAAAATGATCTCATAAATTTATAAAATGGAGAAACAATTTTTTTACATTTTGTTCTTTTATTATTTGCAAAAACATATTTCAATCAGACAAAGATAAACTAAAAAACTAGTTTTTTTTCGAAGTCATTAGTTATATGTTTGATTTCTTTTGATGTCTACTTCTATTTTATTGAAGTTTACTACACTTTATGTTATCAAGAATGACGCTGCCGAGCTACTCAATTGTTATTTTGTGTTAAAACGGCAAAAATGTTAAACAAAACAACAATTGCGCGCGTGTTTTAGTATTTGTTTTTTTCTCATTTACGAAAGCAACGCAAATATTTTTTTTGTTTTTATCACAATTTGTTAGCAAAATTTTACACTTTAATTAAAAATCGTATGCGTTCTATATGCATGGTTTTTTTAACTTGTTAACATTTTTGTTCCACTCGCAAATTATTGAATTTAACAGAAAATGAGTACACAATTTTTAAATGGAACTTGTTTGGAGTGGCCCCAGAAAACATTTAAATTGGTGTGTTGGCAGATTGATTGCCAAAGTCGCCATGCTATCGCATTCAAATGGGTTAAATAAAATATGAAAATTTTTCAATAATTATGGCACTGCACTTTACTTTTAAGCAAAGCTTGTAAAGAATTCTTCGTACCTAATATTCGGCTATACGAGTAATTCTTTTTGCGTTCGACCAACTACTGACGAGATTTTATCAAATCCTAAGCCAGCGGAGCATGGCTTCAGGGCATTATTTATAACAATACTTAGTAACCTCCTTCACAGATTTTACATTTAAGTAATATCAAATTCGGCTGCTTAAAGTTTTTAATTGGCCTCTGCAATTCAACTGAATTATTTAGTTCAATAATTTTCAAAAACTTAATTTTTTTTTTTCATAAGTCAATAAAAAAAACTGTTATGCATTCATTTCAATCACAACTTTTGAAGAGATCCTCCTTCTAATGATCTTTTATATTATGTATCAGAAAATATACTGTCGCCCTTACCACTTTGCCTTTGTAAATGTATAAAATAAATTAATGCAAGAAGTCGAGACATAACAAACATAGTACGTAGGTATATCGTCAGCTCAGAGTGTAAGTGTCCTAACATCGAAAATATAAAACGGAAAAAACTTAAAAATTTTAAAGCTATTTATTCTACGATTTGTGATTTAATGAGTGTTACCAAGTGAGTGGCATTGACTCGGCCAGACCTGAGAATTCAAAAATTTCTGAAATAGCCGGGAATTTGACGATTTTCGTGAACTGAATGTAGAATTTTTATTTTAATGAACAAAAAAAAATCATTAAGCTTTTCCCACAAAAAAATTAAACTTTTTACCATTTTAGGTAAAAATAATTGAATGGTAAACAATATAGAAAAAAATGTCTACGTTTTTCAATAATGTAGAAAATATTGGAATTATAGTAAAAGAAAACTTTTTATAAATTTTCTTTATTTTTTTTCATATGAAAAAATGATTTAAGTTAAAGTTATGAAAATTTCGTTATTTTTAGATAAATATTCGAATATTTCTGAAATAAAATTATTTTTATTTTGCTTTCTGTGTATCAAATCTTTTAATTATTCCAATCTAAGAAGTTCGGCGTTAACCTCAAATACAATATTTTTCAAATCTTTTGGGTATAGTCCCAAGCAGTGTTGGCATGTCACAAATGCTCGTGACATTTCCGACATTTACGACGTTTACGACCGTAGCCTTCGAGCCTTTGTGACAAGACTTGAGTTTGTGACATAGACGAATTTTTAAGTTCATACTGGGAAAAATTATTTATTCATAACTTGATTCAGATCATCAAATTGTTTGTCAATCATATTCAAATACTCATCAAATAACATATAATTTTTTGTTCGTTAAATTGTTTGACAAACAATTTTAGTTGTTGTGAAAAAGAGGTTGATCTGGAGTTTGCGACTTTTGTGACATTTGTGACATTTACGACAGCTTACGACGTGTGACCGTCGTAAACCTAAAAATCCTTGTGACATGCTAACTAAGTTAAATATTTTGGTTTCTTTTTTAAAATTTTTGTTTACAACCCATTGTTGTATTGTACTAATTGTTATGCTAAATGGCGATTTTAGAAAATGAAAGTCAATGTGTAAAATATTAAAATAAATAATTTCATATTGCTCCATTAACCTCTCACACCCGTTATTGAAGTGCACCGATTTATTGTAGACATTAATTAACAATAAAACGGGTACATGCTGAATATGACACAGGCTGTTCGTAAGGTGAATTCAATTAACACATTTACTTATTTTCTTGTGATTTTTGTTGTAACTTATGTTGTTAATTTAAAACATAATAGTTAACTCAGTGTTTTTTTTTTTTAATTTTCGGCAAGCTAATTGAAATGAGTTAATTTTAAACTTTATTCCAATTTAAGTATTTAATTGGACCACACGTTTTGCATGATTACTTATTAAGCATAACTTCTTTGTACTTAAAACTTTTTGAATTCGAGCAACAAATGCAGTTCGTAATCTTTTAAAAAAAGACCACATACATAGTTTAAGAAAAAACAAAAGCTTAATCCATAGGTATGCAGTTTTAAAAGTAACAACGACTACCTGCTTAAGAGAGCTGTTAAACTGACCTTAAAAAATACTAGAATAAAAGGTACAATGCTGAATGTTTAGGTCACTAAGCATTCGCTTATTTATGTGCTCTTAAGCTAATCGCGGTACTTTGAGGGGTGAATTGCATGTTTCTTGTCCGTTTTCTTTCTATTTGTTTTTTTTTTCTTTTTTTGTAAAACATATGTATGTATAAACGAAGAAGTAACATACACATACATAATATTAAAGGTACAAACATACATATATTAAGTAAACAGTGCGTGACCATAAACTCCTACCTTTGTTGTCATATTGCAATTTACTAAACATAAACCTTTTACATATAGTAAATAAGGCAAATGACCTTAAATTATACATTCATAAATTAAACAGGTCGACAAAACTTGATCAAAATTTTGGTTCTGAAATCCGAAAGTTTTTGACGCGCTAAAATTGAATCCGAGGTCAGGATTTCTCTGATGAATTGTTTAAAAAATTCATAAATACTTGTATTTTTTAAGCAAACCTTTAATACGTTGAGCTTAAATAATAAATTTATTTTTTTTTTTTTTAATTCTAAAATTATTTTAATTGTTTCATGAAAAAAAAAATGTTTCTGCCGTTACTGTTACCTACTTGTGTCGGGTGAGAATGAGATAATCATTTAATATTCAAAGTTTAAAACTTTGCGCAATTATTTTATTCGTTTGTGTACACAAACATTTGTTTGTCGATATTTTGAAATCATTATACTTTCCATTTTGTTTACTAGATTTTCTCAAACGTTAATCACAAAAAAATATTAAAAGATTATTGCTTAAATATTTTATTTTCTTACTAATTGAATAAATGTTTTTCGACAACAAAAAATATTTTTCTACATTTAAAAAATATTAGAGGAGGTGGTAATAATTTTGCAATTAAACTTAATTCTATAAACAGCAACGAAATTAATATGAATCTCAATAAAACATCGTAATTCGCAGAAACAGATCACAGAATACGTCACAAATAGTCAAAGCATCATGATCGATAAATGTGAACGTTCGGTACCACGTACGGATGGCGCGCTGTTAAAACTGCCGACAGCAACTCCTCTGTTTTCGCAGCGACGTCAATCAAAGCAAATATTCTTATCAGTTGAAAAACAAATCACTGCGCAAATATTTTATTTTTATTTTTTTTTTATCTTAAAAAATATACATACATCAAGCAAATTTAAAAAAATGCTCGCACTAATTGCTACAAGTAGAAATTGCATTTGAAATAGATACGTTTGTAACTGTTTACGCCGAACTCTATTGAACTTTTTTAAATTATTTTAATGGGAATTTGATAAATTTTACTGAATGAACTTTGGATTTTAAACCAGTGCTTAACCAACGTAGTCTCTCTTGGGACCAATGGGAAGAGGGAGTTTCTTTTTGGTTGAATGCAGCAAAATTAGTGCGTACTGATCGACGCCAGTTAAATGATTTAATAACACAAGCATACAAAATGCAACTTTTGATCAGATCCAAACGTCAAAATAATTGGGTCCGAATGATTTTGATTAAAAGTGAAAAAAACGCTGTTTTGAGACATATTTGAAGATGTTTGACTCTGACAGGAAATAATTAACTTCCAGTCTGAAATATAGTCCATCGAAATAAAGACGTCCTAAATTCATGCAAAAGAATTAACTATATTTTTATTAATTCAATATCTCTTAACTTCAATATGCAATATCTCTGAAACGAAACCTATTCAGAAGCACGCCATAAACATTTATTAGCTTTTCTGTGTGAGATTACTTCTAATAAGCCTTAAAATAGTGTATTTGCACATTTCACGTGGTGTAAAGAAAAAAAAACAGAAACTCAAGAAACAGAATCTGGCGCACAAAAATTTTTCGAACCTAATTAGTCTGATTTTTGGATAAAAAAACTTGTGCTCCTGTGTTATTGGACCTAAGTAAATGAAAGCAAAACATAGTAAATTTTAAATGAATCAATGCGCATTTCCTCAAAATCAGAACAAATTGCTGAAAACACAAGCAACCAGACGATGTTTGCAAAAAAAGAAAACGTGACATCAGAGATTATGCAGCACAAAAATTAGGGACGTGAACTAATATTAATATTATCACCAGCATTATTTAAATCAGTTTTAATTTGTTAGTCAAAGAATTTTGTTGTCAAAAATTAAACGCTTATTATAAAACATTATTTGTCTACTTCCGATAAATTAAAGAACATATTCTATAAGTCAAATAAACCATTTCGCGTAAGTTTAAATTGCAAAAAATTCTAAGTGAACAAATGATAATTAGTGGCTAATTCAGAAATTAAAAAAATAAAGATTAATTAACTAAATGTTTAATACCCAAATCAACCCATGCACCGTTCAATAATGGCTAAATTCCGTGCACGAAACGAACAAAAACATAATAGATTGTTTGGCCAAAGGAAGAATTATTAATGTGATGAATAATAGAAAATCAACAGTAGTGCGGTATTTTTTGTAACATTTCAAAAAATCTAGACAATTAGCCTCTTCTTTGGACATATCGAAGACAATATTTGTAAACCTCAGGTCTGGTTGACTGCACAATCTCGAACCGAGAACTTTATTTGGCTATCAACCATACGATCAGGAAAGTTGTTAAAGAAACTATTCTATCATCACTTTGGTGGAATCCCCAGCGTAACTGATGCTGAAAAATAATTTTTAACTAACTCATTTTTCGCATACACAGTGACGTTGCTAGGGCGGTTGTCATCCAGGGCGAGAAATTCGAATGTCATCCTAAAAGTGAAAGGACTTTTAGGTCAAATTTTTTTAAATCCCCAAAATCCAGGACTTACACAGTGTTGGCCCAAAAATTTGGCAATTTGGAAAAAGATAAATATATAAAAACTCTGTCGCCAAAACAAATTTGAAGTAGCCCGATATGCTATAGCTTAATCTGACAACGGTTTTTACAAGATGGAAATTCATAGCGGTCGTTATAATTTTGTAGAACGCATGGATTTTTGGTTGATGATCTAACCTCTTATGCGATATTGTAAGCATATCAATTTTTGAGTTAAATAAACACAATCGTCTTTTCTAACTTTGGAAAACTACTTCTACTGAGTCCCGTCAATATAATGTTGCAAAAACAAAAATTACTCAAAAAAATCTTGCTTTCTTAAAAAATTCAATTTCAGTACTTGAGTACAAATTGATGTTACACGCGATTTCGTGTGCAGAGTCTGTTTCCTTACTCAAAGAGTTCCAAAAATCTATGCAGAGTTTTGTCACATTAAGCCAGATGAATAAAAAAAAGCGAATGCTCCCTCTAATTTTTTATTTTTTACTATTTGATTATCCATTTTAAACTTCATAAACAAAATACCTCAAACATATTCTTCATTTTATGTCTTTGTTACAGAAGTATACAGCAATGACGATTCCATCGCGTCCAGCACCGGCACCACCAATAGCACGTGGTCTTAATGCAGCAGCAGGTGCTAATGTCAGTCTAGAGCAACTACGCTTACAATTGCAGCAAGAAAACCAAACGCAACATCAAAATGGAGGCGAGCAAAAACTAACAATCAAATTACCCCCACCGCCAAGTGGTCGTTATGGTAGTGGTGGATCCACTTTTAACAACAGTTTGCAACAAAAGAACCTTAATAACAATAATAACAGCAACAATAACAATTATAATCAAAATGGTTCATCTATCACACGCAAATTTCCTCAAGCAAATGTACGATATGCACCAGTAACCAGTTGGGATGATATACCCTTTGAACCAGCATCAAATGGTAATGCTAAAAAGGTACCACCTCCACGGCCTCCACCACCTAAAGTGCAAGTTAATGGTAAAAAAACAACATCCGCAACAGCGCCACCACAATCTGTTAATATACTCAATAACATATTTAGTCGCAAAAAAGTAATTAAAGCTCCGTCATTACACTCACATCAAAAAAGCAAATCTGGTCGTCTAACGCCTGCTGGAGTTTATGGTACGAGCAGTGGCACCTACAATATAAGTCAATCAAACACATCATCCACATCACAAATAAACAACAGTACATATAACAGCTCCAACAACTTCAATATGTGGCCAAGTTCTAGTGCGTTCACATCGACATCAACGTCTCATTTTACAAGTACTACGACGAGCACATCTACTTCCCATAATCAGGACTCGCCACAGCTAATAAGCTTTGATTCGCCACCGAGCTCTCCTACCTTCACACAAAAATCAAATAGTGATTGCGTTAGCGTTGACAGTTTCAGCTCTGATTCGAATTTTAGTTCACCACAAAACGGTAGCGTTTCACAGCCGGAAAGTGGATTTGAAGATGATTTTACTGCTAGAAGTCATTCTACTACTAGTCCACTTGATCCTTGGGAAACACTGGATACATTTAATAGTGACTCTAGTGTATACGGCAGCACTGCAACCACAATTGGTACAGCTCCCGTACGCAATTTCAACATCGTAAACACGCGCATACAAAGCACAAATGATAATCCATTGTGCAACGGCAAAAGCTTGCTGCCACCAGCACCCTCGCTTAATATGCCAACAATAATCAAACCAAAAATATCACAGAAACCAAAAGCACCAAAGCCGCCATTACTTAGCAAAAATTCAGTAAAATTAAATACAGGTTCAATTTTTGGTTCAAATCTACCAACACCACCATCGCCGCCAATGCCAAAATGTGCGCCTCCACCGGCACCTAACGGCGTTTCATTGCTGGATGTAATATCGGGCAAGGCGGATGCGCTAGAATTAGGGGCAACTGCTTCATACGATTCTGATGCTTCAGACCCAGCATATGGTATTGCCTTGTATGACTTTGATGGTATAGAGGATGGTGACCTAAGTTTTAGAGTAAGTAAATAATTTAATTGATTGTAATGTTTTCAAACTTTTTTCACATGTGTTTTTGCTTTGATTACAGGAAAACGAAAAAATCTATTTGTTAGAACAAGTTAGTGAAGAGTGGTATCGTGGACGTACGCGAAGTGGTTGTGAGGGTATTTTTCCTATCAACTATCTTGATATAAAAATTCCACTACAATTACCACCAACAAAATCCACAACTTCATATAATTCATCAAACTTTAATATGCAACAGAGCACACAATCAACACAACATACAACGTCGTCCTATAAAACTCCAAAAGTAAAATGCTTGTATAATTTTCCAGCAGAGGTCGATGGGGATTTGCCATTAAAGGTAATTTTGAATAAATGCTTCTATGTACAATAATTTAGCGGTTTAAATTTTTTTTTATCCCAATCGACAAAGTCAAAAAGAGTTCCACAATGCATTAAACTCCAACAGCAATTTTATAAAACAAAAGAATTATAGCCGAAGTGAAGCATGAACGCTTTGATTTATTATTTACTTATTCATTTGTTCTATTACCTTTTTATTCATCATCATCGTCTTCATGGGCTCTAATACAGAATAGACATTGTAATGTCAAATTAGACGATCTAATAGTACGGAAGGTAGTGTCACAGAAAATTGATTGCGCACTTCTCTAACATGCGTATTTAGCTAGTTCTTCACGCTTAGTTGACGTAAATAAGGCGCACAGTGAGTATTCTTGGTCAACATTTATTTCCCAATGAAAAATGAAATATAATTAGCGAAAGCTTTAAAGATTTTTTAATAGCTGAACACGTTTTTTGATGTATTGGTATTTCATCAATTTTTATGAATTAACTTGAAAATAATGTCATAAATTTAAAGTGAATTATAATGAAAATTATAGAGGAGCAAAAACCTTTCGATGTATAAGGAAAAAAAAACAACTGATATATAAAGAGCTATATGTTGTCATAAAAATCATGGCATCATGCTGTTCTCTCCCTATTTTATCTTTTCCTTAGAGTTCAATTAACCTTTTTTATGGGTTGAATCTATCTACAAACCAAATTTCATTTAAATCGGTTTATTAGTTTAGACGTGGAAACGTATTTTCCTGTTAAGGGCGTGGAATCGCCTACTATTAGAAAAAAAAAATTACATTGTACACTGCCCCTCATCAAAACCTTTCGGAACAAAAAAAAAAAAAAAAAAAAAATAAGCGATTATGTTGTGTTTTGGCAGTTTAAAATGAATTTAACCATTTTACAACTGCCTATTTATTTATTGATATATAAGTTTAGTTTTAATGTTGTCATCGTTTTATTTTATTTTTCTAGGAAAATGATTTAGTAACGATACTCTATAAAATTAATGAAGACTGGCTTTATGGGGAAGTCGACGGAAGACAAGGACAGTTTCCATCGAATTTCCTTGAATTTGTTCCCAACAATATACCGATGCCTTAAAATTTTCCCAACACATTTTTTTTTCAGGTTATTTAATATATGAATTTAATGTATGAGTGTTTGAAAATATTCTTTAGAACTTAAATAATGAATCTTTTGTAGTTAATAAAAAAAAAAAAATGCAAAACTAAATATGCGAATAAAACTACTATCTTTACTGTTTGCTACGTATTATTGTGAAATATCATATTTTTCCTATAAATATTTAAATAAAACTTTTGAGTAAATGTAGTTTTTTGATATATAAGAAATTTTTATAC
Source organism: Tricholauxania praeusta (assembly GCA_949775025.1). Classification (NCBI taxonomy): domain Eukaryota; kingdom Metazoa; phylum Arthropoda; class Insecta; order Diptera; family Lauxaniidae; genus Tricholauxania; species Tricholauxania praeusta. The sequence goes on from OX459029.1 coordinate 161,511,261, forward strand.
AATTTACAACAAAGTACACAATAGCATTTAAATTTATAGATGAAAACTACTTTAAATGTGCATAAATTACTCGAAAATATCTGTGTGTGATCAAGCAAACTATCATATTCAATAATTTAAGTAATTTTGTATCTGAAAACGTAAAAGTATTTACCTCTTTATGTTATTATTAAAAAGTTGGAACTGTCTTTTTTTGTCTTTAATTTGTTGATGTTTTGTAAATACTTATTTAAATAGTTCACAACATATTGATAAAAAATGCAAGGTTTGCCGTACCATAAACTTCAAATTATTTAAAAGCCATAATTATGTTATCAAATAAGTATGATTAAATATGTATAGGTGACAAATTTGAAGGTAATTCTTAGTTGTATTAGCTTGTCACTTATAATTATGGTTTAAAAGAAAAACTAATACTATTACCAATTTTTAATTAAACCTATAGTATAAACATATACAACGGTAAAAGAAAACTTAATAAAAATAATATCTTCTCACTTCAAATACTGCATTTTAATGAACGCAAAAAATAAACATTATTATCCCAAACAGTGAATAAAACTGCCGCGAAAAGTAGAAACTTTTGTAAATTCCTGTTTGAGGATTTTAGTGGTCCTACATTATCTCGGATCACGAATTTCGCTTGAGTACCAACAATTGTTCTTTCTGATTTGAAATATGACAAGACGCTGGCAATGGATAAATCATACGAAACTAGGGAAACTGTACATAAAGTGAAGAAGTGATTTTAATACACAAAATCATACTAACCCCAATGCGATCTATTTCTTTTGTAGGTATCAGAATGAAGATCATATGAAAACATATAAGAATGGAGTAGGAAATGCTTCATTACTATAATCTGATTTGAGTCGTTTGAGGCTTGGTATCAACAAAATTTTTCCTGATACGCTAAAAGATTATCGACAGTTACTTCATCGACTCTAGTTAAATTATCACATAACGATACGCCCGCGTATACCCCGTTATTCAATCCCGCCAACATTTTTGGGTGTCAAATTTCACAACTATAGCAGCCTTAGCTGCCTATATATAGCGTTTTTTGTGTTTTTGTATGAGATGTGCCACACCTCGTCAAACCACGTACACATTTTTCGAGTGACTGAATGCGAACACATCCTTATATCAAATATGAAAAAATTTAAAAATAACTTTATTAAAAAAAATTTGTGAAAAAAATCAATATTTTAAGAACAAAATGTTAATGCATAAATATTTTGAGATGAGGCGGTGTTGTTTTGTTAATAAAAAATTCAGTAACTGAGCTAAAAATATGCATTATGTATATTGATTTGTGACTCTGTTGCTTTGACGGTGCGATATGACACAAATTCAATTAATGTGGCAATGCTTTTAACAAGGGTTTCCAATCAGTTATTCGGCAATTCTGGGGTAAAGTGAAATCTCATTGTTAATTGTGAATACAACATGAGTGCGTTCAATATTCACTGTGAATGTATGTTGATTTTGTGACATGCGCAACGTAAGTTAGTGCATATTTTTAGGCGAAAAGAAAAAATTATACTTACAGCATCTTTCAACAGTAATCAATTTGTTAATTTTTAAATAAAAATCATTTATAACAAATACAATTAAGCGTGAAACAAAATGTCTGTATACGAAGGAATACCTGGTACAGGAGGTAAGAACATTTTAAACAGAGTAACACCAATTTAGTTTAATAATTTATGTTCGGCATTCTATTGGAGCAGTAATTAAGAGACAATCTCTTAATACAACAATTTCATATAAATAAACAATGAAAGTCGCACACCGTCATAAATCTAACAAGACCCGTTAGCATCGTTATTATAGTCCAGTCTGAAATACGTTTTTGCATTGTGTTTTTCTTTTTGGAGTCAATGCCAGTAATTTCGCTTCTTTCTCGCTTAGGACTTTAATGTCGCAATTGTCAATTAAAACGACATACATACATATGTATGTAATTGGCCCGGAACTTTCTATTCGGGTCGCTGGTGATTATTGATGTAAAGCTATTGCTGCGCTTTTCATAGATTTTGTATGAGATTTAATATTAAACTGCTGGTTAAATTCGTCATTTAAAACTTAACCGGAAATTGTGACATTGTTGTGCAACATAATTTTGTATTTATTTATTTACTTAGATGATGTCAATACAGAGTCCGTAGAAGTTTTGAGAGAACGTCTTAATACAATGAAACGATTAATGGCCGAACGTACTGCACAACAACAAGCGAATCCTGCTACCACCGAGGAAATTTGGTCCACAAAACGACATACATCAGCCGGTATAATTGATGGGAATTTCTTAAGCGTTGCTTTTGGTGGAGCACTTTTAGTTATAGTTACGGTTTCGGCGTATGCCTTTTATAATTTATATAATGCAATTTTAAAAAAATTTCCATCACGACATGAAGAATTGTAAAAAATTTTAGCTTATTAGGTCCATGCGAATTTTAATTTGTCAAATTTGAGAGTGCTTAAAAGTATGCAATCAAAATGAGAAACTTTTTGCAATACAGATAAAAGTCAATATTATCAAAATTTTACAATTGTATAAATTTTGGTTATTATTAAGATAATTTTATTTAGAGTTGTCATTATTTGGAAATACAGCCCTGGGAGAGAATGCACACACATCGAATTTCAGCATCGGCGTATGATTTCGAAGTAGTTTTTTAGTTGTGTGAATGCAAGATACGTCTGAGTATCTTTCTTGAACTTATCTTATCAAATATCAGGGAGGACATCAGATGCTATAAAGATAGCAAATGTATGCTATTCACTCTCGCATTCCCCAAGCGCATTAGGTTCTGTTCGCATGCTTTTTCTTTCTTACAAAAATTTGATTTGATATCCCTGATATGGGATCAAGAAATATAGCATCGAAATGAGGCTTAATTCTACGTCGGCGTGGTTTGTCGATGCAAAAGTTAAGCAAAACAAATTGTTTAAAAAGGCAATTAGCTAAAATTAATTTTAAAATTTAAACATTTTTTGTTATGAATTTTTCTTACTAAGCAATTTATCACGTTTTTTCTTGCTCGATTTTGACAATTCACGAAGAAGCAAATAATAGAGAAAGATGCATCTATGTTTTATCAGCACATTACTGTAGTTTAGGTTTACCTTAAAAATACTACTGTCATTTTCTAATCAAAAAGTCAAAAAACATAACAAAACAAAACCAAAACACGTGTGTTAATTGAAATTTAATTTACTTTAGTTTGTGTTGTAACTTCAATATTAAGTAAATAAATTGAACCATTTATGAAAACATGGGCTTAACAAAACAATATTTAGCTTATCGACCCATAGATAGTTTTAACATAATAGCAAGTCAACGTGCAAATATAAATTTTTTGATATACAATAAAATTGAAGGGCGGTATGTAGTAAGCGGAGCTGCCGAGAACGTAATTGTTTGGGACTTAAGGTAATTATCACGTGTAGAACTAGTAAAATTTGATGTAAACAATTTTAATTTCTTTATAATTAAAGGTTGGGTGAACGCGTATTAACACTGCGCCGCGATAAGCAAGAGGTTACAGCATTGCGTGCTTCACCAGATCGCATGCATGTTGCCGTTGGCTACTCTGATGGCGTCGTTAATATTTTCAATTTATCTACTGGGGAGACAGATTGTTCACTAGCCTTGCACAAAAGTGCTGTTTCCATTTTGCGTTATGATAGCAACGGTATACAACTTGTATCTGGAAGCTTAGATACCGATTTGGTGGTGATCGATATAATTGAACAAGCTGGAAAACAGCGTTTAACTGGACACAATGCGCCCATAACTGACGCTCATTTCTTAGAACGTTTAGGTGAAAATGATATATTAGTCAGCAGTTCCAAAGATACCCAAATAAAATTCTGGAATTTAGAAACGCAATTTTGCTTTAAATCTCTTGTTGATCACCGTACAGAAGTTTGGGCGTTGGCACTGGCTGGAAATTTGTTGCTAGCTGGTAGCGGAGAAAGTACCATAAATGTTTATCGTTTAAAGCGAAGAGAAAATATGGACAGAAAGACATTGGAGGCTGCAGTGGAAGGTCTTTCGATTGATAATATGGATGTTATAAGTCCGATTAGTGTAACAAATTGTGGTGTCATACAACGCGCTGGTAAGGGACGCACTGTGAATCTTGTTGTTGATCCAACAGAAAGGGTACTCAGTTGTCATGGCACAAATGATTTAATTGAAAATTTTTACATTTGCAATGAAGTTGAGGCAAAGCAGCGTTTGGCTAAACGTCTCAAAAAGGCCAGAAAGGCTAAAGAACAAGAAGACGATAAAAATCCAGAGGTTACAGAGGTTAATAAAGAATTAAGTCTTTCAGATGAAATAAAGCGCTTAGAAAGCATAAAAGCGAAACAAAAAATCAAATCGATTGATGTGCTGCTAGGCGCCAATAATGAACTACGCATATTGGCAAGCTTGGGCAATAATAGTATACAGCTCTACAGTCTGGAAGATGTAGTCACAAGTAAACTGAAGAAATCGAGTAACACCGAGGATGCAGTAAAACTAACACGCAACCTTACACATCTTGGCCATCAGTCAGAGGTGCGTACAGTCTGCTTTAGTTCTGATTCGCTGGCAATTGGTTCAGGTGCAGGTGATTCCCTAAAGCTATGGAGTCGTGAAACAATGCAATGTTGGCGCACCCTTAAAGCTGATTATGTGCTATGTTCTTGTTTTGTACCTGGTGATAACTATTTGTTGCTCGGCTTAAAATCAGGCAAATTGTTAATAGTTGACTTTGGCACTGCTGAGGTGATTGAAGAGATTCCTGCACACGATAATGAACTCTGGACATTGAGTTTGTTGCCGGATAAGAAAGGTTGTGTGACTGGCAGTGGTGACACTACAGTGAAAATTTGGACTTTTGAATTAATAGATAATATAGGGCGTGAAGAAAACAGTGCAGAGCCTTCAAAAGTGTTGTCGCTATTGCACAAGAACACACTAAAACTAGAGGAAACTGTATTGTGTGTTTGCGTTAGTCCGGACATGAAATATTTGGCTGTGGGTCTGCTTGATTCTACAGTAAAAATTTTCTTTTTGGACTCATTTAAATTCTATCTATCACTTTATGGTCACAAGTTGCCAGTGCTTTGTCTAGATATTTCTTATGACTCAACATTGATTGCAACTGGTTCAGCTGATCGTAATATCAAAATTTGGGGTATGGACTTTGGTGACTGTCATCGTTCATTGTTTGCACATGATGATTCTGTAATGGCTTTACAATTCGTGCCAAAGACGCATATGATCTTTAGTTGTGGCAAAGATGGTAAAATTAAACAATGGGACGGTGATACTTTTGATAAAATTCTATCGCTGCCAGGTGAGTTTGAAAGAAAATTAGAACTTTTACATTATATTAAACAAAAGTTGTAAATTATGATTTAGTTTTAATTAAGGGCTAACCAACATACATTAAAAGTCCCAACTTTCAAATCTTACTTTATATGTATTTAATTTTAAAAGTTTTTGATAAAATATTACATACTTAAAATTTCATCTTTCCAGGGCATATAGGAGAAGCCTATGACTTAGCAATCAGTCCTAATGGTAAGTACCTTGTCACATGCGGCTCTGATCGTACCATACGGCTCTTCGAACGCACTGACGAACCAATTGTGCTACAAGACGTACAAGAAGAAGAACGCGAAGAACTCGAAAATCAACAACTTGCTACCGGCGAGGACAACACTGTACCACTATTGCCTGGACTTAAAATGCCCTCCAGGAAGACAGTTGGTGCTGAAAAATCGGCTGAATCAATAATGGAGTGCCTTGAAATATGCAAACAGTATGAGGCCGATCCTGATGATAAGCCTGATCTCCATCCACTAATGCGAGCACTTGGAGTTGAAAACACCGATGACTTCTTAATTGAGGTTCTCGAACGAATTCGTTCATCTGATCTCGAAGAAGCTTTGCTGCTATTAACTTTTACCAATGTGTGCGAATTACTTGAACGAATACCACGACTTGTCGACAAATGTTGTCACGAAATTGAGTTAATTTGTAAAGTGACAGTATTTTTATTTAAGGTACACCTTAAATCGATTACCAGTGCAAAGCATATGAAGCCAATGTTACAAAAAATTGTACATGTCCTAACGACTGAAATGACTGAGTATCATGATAAGATTGGAACAAATCTATTTGGCCTGGAGCTGCTGCAGCGCGATATGGAAGAGCGTAGTGGTGTATCTGTGTTTCATGAAGACACGAAGGAAAGAAAGAAACGCGAAAAGAAGAGACAACAAGCAACAAAACGTTTACATATAGAAATGAATTGAACTAAAAAAATGCTGTACAAATTAAACACTGGTATTCCTGATGATGAAAAAAATAAAATATATAATGTAAAATTATAAAACATTTATTTCTTCAAAATCTTGCAGCTCGAAAAAAGACATTTTAGATCACCGAAAGTTTTTTGAATTTTTCCTGTTGTGTAGAATCGAAAGCACTTAACAGTTTTATAATTTTACATTTCAAAAAAATAAAAAAAAAAATATTTACAAAACAAATACAACACATACTTTAAAAAAAAAGAAAGGTACAAAATTTCTCAATTACAAATTCCTGCTTTGGGGAAGGTGGTTGGACAATTGTTTGTAGGACAGCACCCTAGAAAATTGAATTGTCGTTATTAATGGTTCAATATAAAGAAAATCGGCTTATAGTTCGACTTACCACTACATCGGTTATTAAATGTTCCAGGTGGACCATAGCTAAGTTTTTGTATAGTACACTTTTCGATTGGTGCTGTTGGCTTGATATATGATGAATAGCGTGCCCACGGTAGCGCTTCTTTTGGTGGTATACAGTTTGGTAGATAGCTTAATTTGTATGTAGTACACTTCTCCATAGGTCCTTCATTGCGACCAACACCAGGTCGTGGCAATACAGGATCTGGACGTCTATACTCACAAACATTTACAGGCATATATGATAGTTTATTAACGGTGCATCTTTCCATGCCACCTGTTGCTCGACATATCATTGTTTGCGGTCTTATTGGATCACGTTTACAAATCGGTTTTGGCACGAAATCATGTTTTTGCGTTGTCAAGCATTGTATAGGAACGCAAGGTCTCATGGCGTTCTCCTTTGGACGTATAGGCTGGGTACGTTCAACACAGCATGTGGGTTGATAGGAGAGCTATTTAAATTAAAGTTAAATTAAAAGATATTAATTCCTGATCAGCTCATTTAAAAAAAATGTCGAAATGGTTGCTTTTGAGTCTATGTTCAGAAGGTAAAAACAAACTATCATGCAACCATTACCGAGTAGTGTAACTTTTGAATGGGATCTTTAGTTTTATGCACAGCTGTTGTTTTGGCTTGGTTGTGTCAAAATGGATGAAATAGCAATTCGCGGCGTGGTTCAATTCTTTTGTTTGGAAGGAATGACAGCGAAGGAAATTTATGATAAGGTGTTTCCCACATTGGGTGAGACTTGCCCTTCCTATGAAATCATTCGATATTGGGTCAATAATTTCAAGAGTGACAGTGGAAGCGTTGAAGATGCATTAAGTTCTGGGTCCCCAAAAACAACATAATGATTTTTGGCATATACATACATATCATATAAAGTACATATGTACATAAAAATCTCGCAAACTGAAATTGATAAAATAAAAGTATTGCACATATGTATCTCGTTTAGTTTTTGTTGTACAATTTTCTTGCAAACTAATATAGAAATATGGTCTGCATGGAGTTTTATGCTGAATATGTCTTGCGGTGCAAATCTTTCGAGACGAAAATTTTATATCGAATATTTGGTCTTTTATATGAAAATTTAACTGATTAATTTGGAATGATTTGATTGGTACATTGATCGAAAGGTGATAGATCGACAGATTCAATTAGGGCTTTGTTGCAGATAACGTAATCACCGATTTCTTTGTCTACAAAACTGGAAAATCGACTGAAATCGTGGTAGATAAAGGATTTGGTTAGTATAGGCTAACAATATTGGTAAAAGAATCATTGTTTTGTTCACAGCACACCGTCTGAACAATTTTTTGAAACTGTAATAAAATAGAGTTATTCTTCTCTGCACGACAAAAATAATGAATTATAAAAGTCATGTATTTTAACCAATATACTATGCATCTTGATGATAAGTCGGATTACGATTCATTCGCAAAGTAATAATTAGCATTTGAAATTTGATTTGACTAAAGCGCCCTCTATACATGGATTAAGTAATTGAGTTAGCTTGAACCACAAACTAGAATACTTAACGCAAAAAATGGCACCTCATTTATTAAAATCGGTTCAGTAACATTTGAGCAATATCATTTTAAAGAAAAGAAACCAATTCGTGTTAATTTCCACTGGTTTCTGATCGCCTGGTGTTTTGGACATGATAGAATATGTCCCACAAACATTTCTTGTCGAATTTCATTAAAATAGACTTAACCGTTATCAAGTTGCATGCATTTATAAAACTTTTTTTGACTACAGCGTCCTCTATGAGCAATTGTTGTCATTATTTCGTCCATAACCAAAAACTACATTATCTAACGAAAATAATGTCACCTCATTTATCGAAATCGGTTCAGTAATAGCTGAGAAACAGTGTTATAAAGTAAAGTAAAAAACTCCAGTTACTTGCTGCTGGTTTATGGTGGCCTGGTGTTTTGCAAATTTTACATATAGAATTTTTTTGTCGGCAGGCAAAAATTTTCGCGCATGTAAAAATGATGTTGATAAAAAAGAAGCCATAGCTCCTAAACTACTGAACCGATTTTATCAAATGAGGCATCATTCTTCTTGTCTTACAGAGAGGAATAATAATGTTTTATTAAAATTTCAAAAAATTGTTCATACGTTGCACTATGAGCAAAACAATAATTCTTTTACCAATATATCAGTTATTGCTTTCTTTTTTGACTTTCCGTAAGGTATAGTAGTAACAAATTGTAAAAAGTTGCATTTTTAAAAGTCACGAACCTTAACTTTCGAGTCTATGTATCTTAAAAATGAAAAGTCGGATTCCACTTTTCGCAAAGTAGTAAATAGCATTTGAAAACTCGTTTTGACTTAAACGCCCTCTAAACATAAGTTGAACATTTTACATTTACTAGAACTACAAACCAGAATACTTAACGCAAAAAATCACACTTCATTTATTAAAATCGGTTTAGTAACAGTTGAACAATATCATTTTAAAGAAGAGCAACCAATTCGCATTACTTTCTACTGGTTTCTGATCGCATGGTATTTTGAACATATTTATATGATAAAATAGGTCACACAAAAGTAGCTTGTCGAATTTCCCTAAAATTGGTCTACCCGTTATCAAGTTATATGCATTTAAAAAACTGTTTTGTCTGCAGCACCCTCTATACGCAATTGTTGTTATTATTTTTTCCATATCCAAAAACTAGATTATCTAACGAAAAAAATGACACCTCATTTGTTAAAATCGGTTCATTAATAGCCAAGTAATAACGTTTTAAAGTAAAGTAAAAAACCCCAGTTACTTGCTGCTGGTTTATGGTTGCCTGGTGTTTTGCAAATTTTACATATAGAATTTTTTCGTGGGTTGGCAAAATTCGGCAAAATTTAATGTTGGTAAAAATGAAGCCATAGCTCCTAAACTACTGAACCGATTTTAACAAATAAGGTATCATTTTTACCGCTAAATATTCTAGTTTGTCGTTCTAGCAAATACAAAATTTTGAATTTATGTTTAGAGGGAGCTTGAGTCGAAACAAATTTTCAAATGCAATTTACTACTTTGCACCGCATGAACATTTTCCTGTAACTTAAATAAAACAATATTCTTCTTCTCTTTAAGACAAAAAGAATGACACCTCATTTGTTGAAATCAGTTCAGTAGTTTAGGAGCTATGGCTTCTTTTTCACCAACATTAATTAATTTTTCCGAATTTCGCCAACCCACGAAAAAATTCAATATGTAAAATTTTCAAAACACCAGGCCACCATAAACCAGAAGCAAGTAACTGCGGTTTTTTACTTTACTTTAAAATGCTGTTGCTCAGCTATTAATGAACCGATTTCGATAAATGAGGTGTCATTATTTTCGTTAGATAATGTAGTTTTTGGTAATGGCAGAAATAATGACAACAATTGCTCATAGAGGGCGCTGTAGTCAAAACAGTTTTTTAAATGCATGTAACTTGATAACGGCTAAGGCAATTTTATTAAAATTTGACAAGAAATGTTTGTGGGACATATTCTATCATACAAGTATGTTGAAAACATCAGGCGATCAAAAACCAACTGCAGGTTAAGTGTTTTTTTTAGTTTACTTTAAAGCTCTATTGCTCGGCTAATACTGAATTGATTTTAACAATTGGGGTGTCATTTTTTTCGTTAAAGTCTTCTAGTTTTTGATAATGGAATAATAAAAAAAAATTACATATAGAAGGTACTGCAGACAAAACCGTTTTTTAAATGCTTGTGACTTAACGGATAAGCCAACTTTATTTATTGATATTCGAAAAAATCCTATGTTTTGTCCACTGCACACCGCATGAACATTTTTTTGAAAGTTTAATAAAACAATGTTACATATTCCTCTCTGTAAGACAAAAAGAATGAATCCAATATGGAACATTCACAAAACACCAGGCGATGATAAGCCAACAGCAAGTTTACTTGAAAACGTTGTTGCTCGGCCATTACTGAACCGATTTTCACAAATGAGGTGTAATTTTTTTTGTTAGGTAATCTAGTTATTGGTAATAGAAAAATAACAGCGAGAGGGTGCTGCATTTAAAAGAATTTTTAAAATGTCTGTAACTTGTTAACGAGTAAACCAATTTTAACAAAATTCGACAAGCTATGTTTTTGGGACCTATTTTATCATTTACAAGTGTGCAAAACACCAGGCGAATATAAACCAACAGTTTTTTTTACTTTACTTTAAAACGCTATTACTCGTCCATGCAGTCAAAATAGATAGCAGTTGGACTTGTAGAAATTGAAAAATTTTCGGCCTCTCAGCTAGCCCCAACACGATTCTGGCGGCTGACGATTATTTTGATTACTAGCCATATTTAAAATATCAATTACAAAAACAAAAAAAAAAGGGATGAATTCATCTTGAAAAATGCAACGTTGCCTCCCGGATCATAAGATTAGATGGGTTACTATAAGTAAGCATGGGTTCAAACGTTATTGCAAAATAGTAAAACAGCGTCGTCGTTTCGACGGGGGTTCGTAATTAGGAGTTGACGATCCAAAACAGCTGAATTTATTTCTTTTGAATTGACATCCCACATTTTCTAGATTTTCTTTCATTTAATTTAACCAACTCTTTTTTAAAAAAAGTAAGTAACAAAAACACAATAGTTTTTAATAAAAAAAATATGGCCCAAAAATTGATTGTTAAGGTAGGGCTAGATGGACTTTTAGGCAGGACCCCGACCTTAAGAGGGCCCCAAGAACAGAAATTTGAAAGTATTTGCTATGGGTTTAAGAAAGAATCTAGTGGTGTTTTTAGGACAAACGAAGCAGGAGAACTTTTTTTTTTGGTCACCGATAGTACACATAAAAAGAGCCTAATGGAGGTCCCTAACCAAATTCCGTTGCGGCGGAAAAAGTTATTAATTACTTTTTTTGTGCTCAGTATGTAATTTTATATTTTTTTCATACATTTGTAGACAATATAAGTCCCCTTTTGTGATCCTATTGGATTATAAAATTTTTGTTTTAGTGCATTTCAACTTTTTAGCCCCAGGTCCCGCAAAGTTTTAATCCGCCGCTGCTCTATGTACGACAGCTCGTACATGGACATTTTTTTTTTATCCTGCAAATGTAGTGTGAAGCACATTGAAGGTTTTGATGTTTTAAAATCCTATTTACCATTTCTATTTCGTTATATTAATTCCTAATTTGTCTCAATTGCACGTTATTCAAGCTTCTTTGAACTTGTTTGCGAATGACACCGGATCCACATAAAATTTTTGAATGTAATATCGTATTTAATTTATTTTTTTAGTATTCACTGTATTAATTTATATATCAAAATGAAAATTTTTATAGTATAAAATCAAAACTTATTTTCAATATAATTTTTTTTTTAAATAATTATTTCAAAGTGCTTAAAATGTAGAGTTTTTCAGAAATGATATTAAGGCATTACGTTTATACCATCCACGATTTATTCACATTATTATTTTGAACCCATATTGCAACGTTTTGCTAAAAACGGTGATATTGACCCGAATATACTTTATTGTTTTGAATGTAAGTAATTACACTTAAGAAGATATATTTGCTCCAAGCGGTGATTTTAAGAGTTAGCATTTCGTTGCAGGATATTTTAATCAATCCAACTTTTTATCGCAAAATCAGATAAATCAATATACATAAAGTTCGATTTTGCAAATAAAAAGAGTGGAACCTAAATTTCGTGGCATTCAAATTTAATAGAAACGCCTATCGAAAACTTGCTTTCTTTCCATCCGAGGACACTTCGACAAAATCGAGGACGTCTGGTAAGACTGCTTACATAAATCGAATGTTTACTACTCACTCACCTTTTGAACTGTGCACTTTTCCATAGGTCCTGTGGGCATACACAAACCACCTATTGGTCTTATTGGCTGTGGGCGACAACATCTGCCATCAACTGGCATGTAGCTCAATTTATAAACGGTATTTCCATCACCTGCATCGGTGCCCAGAAACTTTAATCCCGCAATTGGCATAATAGGGGCTGAGCGTACCGTATTGCAATTCGGCATATAACTTAAATTATAGGTTGTGCAGAGATTATCATAGTTCGGTGGTACACATCGTACTTTTTCCGCCCATGGCATAGGTTCCTTTGGTGGCAAACAAACGGGCAGGTAGCTAAGTTTCTGAACAGTACATTTTTCACCTGGTCCTGTAGGCCGTATATAATTAAAGGTTTGTATAATAGGTTTTGGTGGAGGATGTTGGCATACATCGACGGGCATATATGATAGTTTATTGATGGTACAACGCTCCAAGGGATCACAAACTTTATATATACCATTAACTGGAAGTATTGGTTCACGTTTACTGTAACCTTTTGGTACAAAATCATGCTTTTGTGACGTCATCGCATATAACGGCCCATTAAAACGTAAACCGTTCTCGATGGGTCGTATAGCTGCTGTGCGTCCAGCGCCGCATGGCGGTAAATATGATAACTTTTGAACGGTGCATGTGTCCAATGGTGCATTTATACCTTTTAGATTATTACACGGTCTCACCGCTGTTGCACGATAACAGTCACCACAATTTGCATAGTACGAACGTTTATATATAGTGTCAGTCTCTAGCGGCGCAGTAGAACGCATAATGCTCGAAATAGGACGTATAGGTTGAGTACGTGGAGGTTGCTGGTAGCAACAACCAGAGTAGTCGCCGCAGTCACATCGGCAATCGCAATTATCTGGCGGACATGGTGGGAACTGGGGTGGCACATAGCACGGATCACAACTTGGCGGACAATACGTGTCACATGGTTGCCCTGCCATAGCCCCCGCATCACCACAACATCTGTCATTGTTATTTAACGCACAATCATCGGGAACTTCGCAAACGAGGCTTAAAAGTATAAAAAAGATATAGCAACTCATAATTAAAGCTACGCGCTTTTGTCAAATTCGGGACGTCACAAAAGTGTCTGTACGTTTTCAATAGTTGGAAATGAGGAACTAATTGAACATTTTTACTTACGCACACATAGCTGCTTTTAATCAGAAATTTTTCTTCAGTTTAATTAATCCGGTAGTTTTCCAAAGCTGAATTTTTGTAAGACAGAAAAAAAGTCGAAACAAATTTTGATGCTAATTTTTGAATTGATGTTCTAAAAAACAACAGCCGGGAAATTTGAACTTTTTTGAACAAAAAATAAACGAAAACGTAAATTTATTCTGAAATAAATTCAAGTGTATGCTATGCAAGGTAATTTCAAAAATTTCAACTGAAAGTACTTTTTCTTACATTTCGCGCAGTGTTCTTCCTCCGCTCCCCAAGACATTATAAAGTTTTTGAAAATAGTGAAAAATACTAACACTTTTTAAGTGACATGTAAATGTAATGAAATAGAAACCTTTGCTGTTCCAAAATGTTTCAGGTGTCAACAAAGCCAGTTCGGTCAAGAATTTTTGACGAAACAATTCTGCAAGTATACATATATATACCTTCTTAAAGCTACGCATATGTTTGTATTATCTTACCTCCGTAAAAGTTTTTGTCCTTTCAATACACTTGAAGCTTTACCTCGTTGGATCCGTACCTGGTGACCGATCCGTCTCCAACAGTTTGGGTATTGGTCCAACATTGATAATACTATATGTCTTCTTGGATTATTTTCCAAGAAAATCAACAGAAACTAAAAAGTCGATATTTGGCATAAAATTGGTTTTTTGAGGAAAATTTTGAAGCGGTTTAACTTGATCGAATTTCTCGCAGATTCCGCTTTTCGACCTATTTAAACAGCCACAGAACAAAAACTTCTACCAGCTACACAGTTGACTTGGTGCTGTTAATAGGTGTAATTTTTATATTGATATTGATATTGGATTTGTAAAGTTTAATAAAAATTTTTATGTGGGATTCATTCTCAACTTAAAAAATGCAAAATTTTTACTTCTGTTTGTTGCAATATTTATTATCGATTTGTTTTAAGTTTTACAATATCAATGCAAATATTTATTATTTTCTTGTATTTAACTAAATTATGTAATTTACGCTTCATTTCATTTATATATATGAATTAGAATTAAACGCATTTTTTTACAACGTAACAGAATTTTAAATTTTTTAAAAGAAATCAAATAAAGAAAAACACTTTCGTTCGCACGTTAGCCAATTATATTGAAAATAAGCGTATGTAACAACTGAGGAAAGAATAGATAAATTATTAAAAATTAATGCTTGGATGTATAAAATTAAGCCATTAGGAAGATACAATTTTAAATACCATAAAAATGTCTGTGCCAATAGCTCATTAAGCAATAATATTGTTTATATAGTATGCTGGCTGGCTTTTTTCAAATGTTGCAAATAAAATTCTAAAAAAAAGAAACAACTTTACTATTCTTATACATACTGAACTTGTATTTCTAAAAATAACCGCCGTTGTTTTAATTGTTTTTTATTATTTTTTAATGATTTTTAAAACAATTAAGTTTCATTTGCAGTAAGTTTTTAATATAATATAATGTTTTTTTTTTAGTTGTTTTATTTTTTTAATATTTATATTTGTTTTGTAATTAACTACTTCTATATAGATTTTAATTACTTGGATTAAGAGTTTTTTCTCTTGGGTATGTTCGAAATCTCTTGATCTATGTATGTGTTTGTATGTGTAAGTTTCTTATTCAACATTAAATTTTATTTTACAAAGAATTAATTTTTTTTTGCTTAGACTGTTGACACGAATTGTTTATTTTTTCGATTTCAACATATTTTCCTGTTATTATTTTACTCTTCGTTTGACTCTCTTTTATTTCTTGTTAATCAGATGTTATCCACTGAATCTGCATCGTCCTCTGAACTGATTTCATCACCGAATTCAATATCTTCATCAAAACCATCTTCAACGAAAGTGACTGTGTCATTGATACGCACGGACTCTGGGAATTCACCATAAGTTTTCAAATTTCTGGCTTCATCTGGTGTGTATTTTAATATGACATCAGCTTTTGAATCTTGATAATCACGAAGACCAACTAATATGATGTCTCCTTGATTGATCCAAACCTTAAAACAAAAACAAAAAATTTCAATTAGAAATGAAGTAACAAGTGAAGGGCAAGGTACCGATCTTATTTCATATGTAAAATCAGTTGTTTAACTCGTTTTTACTGCATTAATTGCAAAGGGAATGTTAAAAATCCATATATTGGAATTGTAATGATACCTTCATTAATACTTTTTTCGTATACTTGGGTGTGCTGAATCTGCAATTTACCATTATATATGTACATATATCCTTGAAACGTAAGCAAAATATAGGAATAGTGACCGGAGATTACGTATTTTCCACTTCACTCCCACACAATACATTTTTACATACATAAATGCCCTGCTGACGGAATTTTGAAAAATTAAGCTCACTTCGGAATGCCTTAGACAGCTTCTTATACCCAAAATAAATAGCGGCTTTTCTTTGCAGACCAATCTATTTTATGTTGTAGCTAAAACGGAAATTGCTGAAAAAGACTTGCGAACACACATCTACGTCCACGTGACAAACCAATTAAGGAAATAAAAACAAAGCTATTTTTTAACCTTTTTGAGTGTCACTGTCACGCCCTTTATTATCATAATCATAATTGTTAGTAACTTCTGTGTTACTATTTGCTTAATCAAAGTAAACTAACAGCACTTGAATAAAAAAACAAAAAACTGAAGCATGAACTAATTAATCTAAAATAAGACAACGACACAATCATATTTGGGTAATGAGTGGTTGGTGGTAATCTTAAGAATAAATCAATTCTAAGTAAATTAACTGTACTCATTATATTTTACCAACCTTTGAGACAAAGTTAGGGAATACAAAAAAAATTCAATTATTTCATTATCTATGTAAAATTGGAAATGAATAATATAAAGTCGATAAATCATTTTTCGAAAGATAAAAGATTCCTAGATTACTACGTGTGACTAAATTTTTCATATGCGTGACTTCAGAAATGATAATAAAATTATGACGAAAAATTCCGAAGTTACTACATTCAATAAAACCGTCTTGGGAAGCACCCGGCATGCGACAATTATATACAAGTGCCATACTGATAGTGCAGAATTTTTGTATGTATCAACGCTTAGGCATTTGTTATAATGAAAAAAAAGTATACTACCAACCAAGCAATATAAGGAAATTGGCTATTTAATTATGAATAGTAGGTAAACGACTATACACCAATAGAAAAATTGCGCTTATCGTGCTCTTAGTATGTCGGCAAACAATTCGTATTTCTTCGTATGAGAGTTGAAGCAACTAACTCGTTTTCCGCAATTAACTTCGCTATAAATATGAGCTACACCAAATGCACTACAATCATTAAAGCAAATATAACTGAAAAGCCAAATAAATCAAGCGCGAGCGAGCGATAAACAGCTAAGCGCAAATACACATTTTTCGCAGAAATTCAAATTTAAAGTTAAAATTGCAACCACGGAGGAAAGTTGTGCTAACGCGATCACTGAAATGTTTTCTATTTCTAAATCTATATATTTTGTGTTAATTTTAACTTTGATCACACTAATGGTGGTACTCGCATCACATACTACCGCGGCGAGAAAACCGCCTTTTGGCGGCAGCGGATCCCTTCGTATTAATCGGGCAGTTTCATACCATGGATATATAGAGAGTCGCTTGCGAATTGAAGCAGGTCAAACACATTGGTCCAAAGACTTTTTAGCAAAGCGTGAAGCGGCACCACATTCAGCTCCTTATGTCGTTTCGATACAGTTGATGACACCAGATGATGGTCTGGTTCATTATTGTGCTGGTACAATTATCAATGAAAACTGGATACTCACAGCTGCACACTGTCTGCAGTCCAGAGAAGCTGTTGAAAACTCAATACTAGTAGCTGGTTCTCACGATATACACGCTACAGATGCACTTAGCAGTGGTACAGTGCAGATGCGTCACATTGATTATTATGTTACACATGAGCTGTTCTTGGGTGGCGTTAATCCTTATGATGTAGCACTGATTTACACCAAGACACCATTCAAGTTCACAAAATTTGTTCAACCAGCTGAATTACCTGAACAAGATGAACTTCCTACAGGATTTGGTACGCTCTATGGCTGGGGAAATGTTTCAATGACAGCGGTACCAAAATTCCCGCATAAATTACAAATGGCTAATATGCCAATACTGGATATGGAATTGTGTGAAAAAATATTAGCTGCATCTGGATTGCCATTGCACGAAACCAATATGTGCACGGGACCACTTACTGGTGGCGTAAGCATTTGCACTGCTGACTCAGGTGGTCCACTTATACAACAAGAAGGCTGTAAATATTTTGGCAATGCATATACAGTTATTGGCATCGTCTCATGGGGCAAGATGCCATGTGGACAAAGTAATGCACCATCAGTATTTGTACGTGTATCAGCCTTCACGAACTGGATACATGAAATTATATCATCAACACAAATAGCGTGAAATATACAATAACTTATATTTGCAGACAAGCAAATAAATGTCTATTAAATCTGTGATAATCTCATTAATTAAAGTTTAAAAAATAAATATTAAGTTTTGCACTAGATATAAGCAAAAAAACTGCAAAATAGATGTAAATATTTAGTTGATAAGCTCTTATCTCCATACATGTATCTCGTTAAAATGTATCTATGTTTAAGCAAAAAATTACAAGTAAATTATTATCAAAAACAAAGAAAAGAAAATGTCTTTTTTAATTTTATTTATGAGTAATATTTCAGGAAATTGTGAAATAATTCAAACCAAACCAAACTGAAAGAAATACGCTATGAAATTTCAGTTTCTAATTAGTCATATGGGGCTCATGTGAGACAGCGCAAAGTCCAAGTGATTGTAATATTTGAATCAGAAAGTCATTAAAATTAAATTTCTTTTGAGTTTTTTGGTATTGTACATGATTTGGGAACAACTGACGTAGGGAGTAGGAAATAACTACATACTTCGTAATGGGGTTTTTAGAGATAAGGACAAAACATGCCTAAAGTTGCAACTGAACACCCACTCCAAGAGGTAGTAAAAGTTTTTACAGCGTTTAAGTTTTTCGATTGCATGAGAGTTGCCACACTCATTTGTACAAGGCCTCACACTTTTTATCCAATTCTAGTTTGTACAAATACGTGAACTTTTCGTTTAGACAGAGGTGTTGTTACAGCAACTTCAAACGAAGGCTTCGTCTCATCTTTTAAAGCACTAAATTAAGTTATCCGGAGCCGCAACTTGCGAGAGTATTATGTATGTGCTAATAAACCTTATTAACATTATTATGTTCCACTACGAAAGGTTTAGGTGCAGAATCGTCCACAACAACAATTTTTGACTGCTAAACGAACCAAACAAGCAGAGCTGCTCGATTTTTTGAAGAAAACTTAAAAATCTCATAGTAATATTAGTGAACATTTTTTTTTGATATTTTTACGAAAATTACGATTCAAAGCGAAAGTTTTGAAATAAAAATAAACTCAAGTTGGCTAGTTATTCGCGGAGCTATGAGCAATTCAAGAAGAAAAAATAAAAAAAAAATGTTAGCTTCAAAGATGTATCTCTTAAATATCTGGATAAAGAAAATTATAGTGAATACTCTCAGCCAAAATGGTGTCCGATTTGAAGTGAACCACCCCGTGTCGCTTATGATATCATAGAAAAAAAAAAAGGTGAAATTTTGACCAAACTGTTTTTATCGCTAGCGCAGAACGGCATATTGTAGTTCCGAAGTAAAGTTCCAAATATGTATTTTTTCGTCGCTTCAAATTTTGGCGGCAACATTGATCCGGTTGACTTGGAATGTCCCATACACATATGTTCATATATTGTATTAACAAATACCTATGTAGTTGTCCAGTAAATTGGTTTGATTATGTAATTATTTACTATAAACATGGACATTTTTCATATACAATGATATGAAAAAAGTATTTAATTCAAAAATTAATTCTTATCGTTCAAAATAGTCGATACGATTTTGCGAGATTAGAGCACAAACTGTATGTGCAAAAAATTATATTTTTGATAAACGAAATATTTTACTGATTATAAAAATATCAAAAAATTATCAACACTTGAATTTTACAACGCAATTTGCAAGAATTTAAATTACGAGGGCAGTCTGAAATATCACTAATGACAATTTTTATCATTAAATTTAGATCGAAACGTGTCAATGACAACCATATTTATAGTGAAAAATTTGGGATTATATGCCGACAAATGTATTAATTTCTTTTATTGATTATGAGATTTTAATATTAACAAATATGTATGAACTGATTTACCATGGAGGAAAGAATGACAGCTTTATTAATTAACTTAAGTTCTAGATTTTAAAAATAAATCTTTCTTCTGGGTAAGGTACTGCGCATTAAGGAAATAAAGTCATTCATCCGATGTGGTGTAAATTATATGGGGTACTTGCTTACTTGTGCAAATAATGCTAAATTTTGCGGGGATGATTTACCAAAAAACTTTAGATCAAATGACCAATTAACAACAATTTACAATATTTAAAAACGAACGCTCCCACAATATTTTGGTTACAATCTGGTTTGTCCAAACGTATAACCTCAAAGCATTAATGTTATAATCCTAGTTTAAGCCAAATTGTGAATTAGAACCTTTTACTTGACCACCACCGATGAGCCCCCATTACTATGTACGACAATATTCTACTTACGTTTTAGGCTATCTGCCAATACAAACGAAAGTTTTACGAAATCATAGGTAGGAAGATTGCATAAAAATTCAAGTTCATGATCTAATAACGTAAAATTACTGAAAAATTTTTACGTGAAATTTTTATAAACTGTTTATATTTTTTGTCGATAATACGGCAGCAAAATACCATATGAAGAATGTAATGATAATTTTTCACTTAAACTCAAAAGAGCACTGTTTTATCATGACAATGCGCATTTACAAGAATTTTAATTTAATATTTACATTATCGTCACACATGCATTAATGCATGTCACAAATGGGCCCGTTTTTTCCAAATTGAATTTTTCAAAATTTGCAAAATTTCTTCTTATGGAAGGAACACCACGTTTTTCTATATGGTTTTCGTTTGGGTAAATTTGGTTGAAATTTAAGTATGATGTTGCGGTCAATTGACTGAAACTTAAGTATAATGGAAGTAAGAAGTACATGGTCACACGTCTGAACAATTTAAAATATATAAGGGAAATTAAATATGCGTATAGTTAACATGAATTTTATATGACATGTGGTCATATAGTAATCAGACGGAAATAAGCTACATCATAGAAGGTTTTAGCGAAAATTGTCGAAATCTAATAACCTTAGAAAAAGGGCTTTAAAGGATTTTAACTTATTTTACTTGTTATTTATATTCATCAATATGCATACATATAAATTTACTTAACTCTTTCGGTTATTCTATGCCATATGGCATAGTCGTTTTTTAAAGTCAGTTTGAAGTCTAAAAAACTTCAAAATAATTTTTTTTTTATTTTCTAATTTTTTTCGAAAGCTTTGTGTACAAATTAAAAAAAAAATTGGATTGATTGGTGGAAGCAGTAAGGTGTATGATTAAATAGAGTTTGATCTATATCAATATCCTTTGCCGTATTTTGCAAAAAAAATACCACTTCATACTTTAATTTTTTTACTAAACAAATAGCTTTATTTGATAATTTGGTGAATGCCATTTTGAAGCTTAATGTTGGGTTAGTAAGTGTAAAAAAAATTAAATTTGCATTTTGGTACTTTCATTACCATTCAACACATTTTATGCCATATGACAAATAAAATTTTTATAAATTAGTTTCAATTATTGTTTAAATTGGCCTTAAGAATAAGAAAACGGAAAATACTGATTTTTAAAGTCAAATGGAAAAAAGAAGTTCCGAAAGGGTTAAAGTAGAGTTCGCCTAGTAGTTGAAACTCAACCATTTCATTTAATTAGGGGTGACACCTCCCACTTAAAACAAATACCTTTCCTCAGGGTTCAATTTTTCTCTGTACCAAATTTCATCAGGATCGGTCCATTAGTTTAGAATTGAAAATGTATTTTTCTGTTAGAGGCGTGAAACCATCATTAAAATAATATAAATATCTCATGAATGAATCTATCTTCATATCGAATTTCATTAAAATTGGTGTAGCGGCTCAGCCGTGACAGCGATTTTTTACATTAGAAGCGGTGTCACGCTTATAAAAAGAACAAAAAGTTTTCAATACCATTTTTTCTATCTATCTCCATACCTAATTTTATCAAATCAATCCATTAGTTAAGCCGTGCAAATGTATTATCCTATAAGAGGCGTGACGCCGCCTAAAATTGGAATAAAATCACGTTCTGCACTGCCCTTATCCACAACCTATTTACGAAAACAAAATCAAGAGATTATGTTGTGTAGCGTATGTATACCATGGCGAAAAACCAATAAATTAATTTAGTAGAATTAATTTAATGACATTATGATTATGTTATTTCAAAGTCTTATGCTATGCTTGGTTTTATAAAAAGGAGTTCTTCTAATTTCATAGACCCGATGACAGTTAGAGCTCTCTACGTTTCATTCATCCGTAGTATTTTAGAGTATTGCTCAATTATTTGTGAACCATTTTATGCAGAACATTCTAATATCATATGATGCAAGGCGTATACTTCTTGGATTACAATCATTAAAAGATAGACGCACTTACAGTTCTGTTATTTGTTTATAATATTTTATCTGGTAAAATTAAGTGCCAAGAAATTTCAAATTTATTCACATTATATACTCCTAGCAGAAACTTAAGAGTTTATAGAACAAGTTATGCATTAAATGAACCTATTGCAAGATGTATTCGCTTATGTAATAACTTTTCTCACACATTAAATTTTAATTTAAGCTCGTATTTATTTAGATTAAATTTATTTATACTATTTAATTAACTTCAGTTTATATAGTCCGTATGATTAAATTAGTAAACCAAATAAATAAATAAAAAAGGCAAATCAGCTTTGACTAAAGTTTGAGTCATAATTTTATTTGCACTGCCACAAGTTTTTTAATCTAAAAACAAACCATAAAAATGTATTGAGATATGTTGGATTGTAAGATATAGGAGAAAGGTAAGAGTAGTAGACATACATATGTACTATGACCTAGAACTTGATGTAGTCCCTGAATACCTGTAATGTCGTCGATTTGAGATTATTTGCCTACAAATATTCCCGATTTGTGATTCAGTCGCTATCACTTTGAAAATTACAACACCTTAACTTTTTTATTTTGTGAATTATGGGTTAAAGGCGAAAAGTCAGAATAAATCTTGTAGAACATAAACTTCTCTTCAACTTTCGTTCAAAATATTTTCGAAATGATGACCAAATAAAAACGAGTTCACTACTTAAATATCTGAATCGAGAACTTTAAGAGGTAAATAACTTCAAATCGACTATTACGTGTTTTTGATTACGCGAAAGCATCCGAGCACGTATGATAGATAATTCTAACTTATAACCAAGTCCAAGAAAGAAAATCAAGTCCAATAAATCATAATTCGTTCACATCTCTTTGATTAAGTATAAATAAACGGTTTAAGTTTACTTTAGCTCCCACTCGCCAATTATTTATATGCAATAAAAGTTTCCGTCAGATTTAATTCAGATCAATTTCCAAACCAATGTTCTGCCGTACTAAACGAAAAAGACGTATCTCGAAAAAATTCATTTCGAGATAATTGAAGTTTTGTTTATGTCAATTTGTTGAAATACCTGTAAAATTGAGATAGAGGAAATTTTCTTAGTAGATTTTTTATATGATTGAACTAAGATGCCGACGTTTGGAGTGTTTCATTAGACGCGAAATTTCTTAAGCTATCCGATGCCATAAGAATCTCGGATATTTTTTTTTTTGAGATACGTCTTTTTCGCTTAGTACGGCAGTATTGTAGCTTATCAAATTATGTTTTATGACACACATATTTTAGGTGCCAAACTTTCACAGATTTTTGGAATATATACATCCGCAACTTATGATTCTCCAAGAATAGATCGGCCGAAATCTTTTTTAATTTTATAAAGCAACTTTAGAAACACTATTTTCTCTCGAATGAGAGCTCTATTAAACCTGTGCCAATAAACAAATATAAAGTTGATGCATTAAAATCATTCAGCAGTTTAGCTCACGAATAACATTGAACTTATTCAAGAAACGAAAGGAGAGAAGAGTCGAATGGGGATCACCCAATTGCACACACTTGTGATTTCATTTTATTTAACGCACAAGACAAAGCTTTGAATACAAGGACAGAGCACCGAGAGGTAGGGTGAAAAAACCAAGTGCGCATCAGTTATCGATGTACAAAGCGAATTGATTTAATTCCTTTGTCTTGTCTTATACAGATGCTATGTAAATTTTAATCCATACATAATATTTAATAAAGTTTAACCAATCTATTTGATTGCGTGCAACAGAGGGGAGTAAGAGAAAATTATGCAAAATAAATTTCACTTTTGCCAACAATTACCTTTTTCCTTAATTTCCCTCGAATGTGACATAGACGCTTTACACCATCAAAACACATCGCCTCCAGTCGCCCATTACCCAACATTTTTGTCACCTGTGCATATTCCTGCTGGTCTTCCTTGAAAATCAATTCACGTTTTTCAAATTCATTTTCGTTCTTTCCACGACGACGATTTTTTCCTCCTTTTCCTTTATTCTTGGGCATTTTGTATTACAATTTCGTTTACTTTCAGTTGATATTTATGATTATTTTAGACTTTGCGCACTCTCAATTTATTTTCTACAGAAATTTAAATATTTGTAATTAATTTGGTAACAGCTTAAACTGTGAATTCAAGATTATTTTTGGGTAATTTTCACTTACGAAAATGCTCGATTTGAGACGAACTTTTTCGTTTCGTCTTTTAACAGAAAGGAATGAGCAATAGTAACATTGTTCTACGTTTCGCCGTTTGTGAAAAAGAGACAGAGAGAGACCTACAAACAAAAGATGGCTGCTCTTTGTTCAGCGCAAAAATGTGCAAGAAGTGATGCCAAGTTAGTCTTGTGAATCAAATTTGCTATTGAATGCACTGAAATTTTTGCTTTCACTTTCGTCACCAAAATAATTTAAAAATGTTCCCATGTTTAGCACCCTTGCCATTGCCAAATGATATATTATTTGAAATGGGTAAAATTATGGTTCCTTGATATCTTAAGAAAGTTATAAGTTACTTGCACATTTTTTGGAAAAATAATGTTTCTAAACAAGAAATTGGTCAAAATGCCTACTACATGTTAAACTTGAACAGTTTACTATAAATTTTTGTAGCGCAACAAATTATCTCTTATGACCAGAGCTGGGCACCACTACACGTGTGTTTCTCTTAAATGTTCTTCAATGCATGTGTAGTTGTGCTTTGTTCGCTTTTCAAAGCAAACTGAATTAAATTTTACGCTCTCTGCTTTATATACGTATATGAAAAGTTATTCTCATTCTGCCGCAGTCCCGCGCGCGGTACGTTTTGCCCAGTCACGCTTATGACACCCATATTTGGATATCAATCCAGTTATATAAATTTTTACAAAGGCTATATATCCGAAACTAGATTTCACTGGCACTTTTTGATTACATATTTGTTCCTAAAATTTAAGAGCACATAAGAAAAGCCTAGATGGACCGGAGGATACCTCAATTTGGAAAAAAAGTACAACCTTTATTTTAGGTACAATTCAATTGGTAAATTTTTTTGTCACGATGGTGGTCTAATTTAAGTGACAGTAAAGCAAATTGGCATCACTTTACAACTAACCTCTATCTTTATTTTCGAAATTGGACCAACTTGGAGAATTGTGATTATTTTGAAAAATGGCACCAAAGAAAGATGCAAAAGGCAAGGATAATAAAGGAGGAGGTGCTAAAAAAGGTGGAGCTGCAGATGGGAATGAAGACAAAGGTAATGAAAAATGGTTTTGAAATAAAGAAAATAAATTTTGTTTACCTGTCATTGTAGGCAAAGAGAAGAAAGGTGGAAACGCAGTCAAGGTGCGACATATACTCTGCGAAAAGCAAGGCAAAATAATGGAAGCGTTGGAAAAACTAAAGGCAGGGCAAAAATTTCCTGAAGTAGCAACGGCCTACAGTGAGGACAAAGCACGTCAGGGTGGTGACCTGGGATGGCAAATACGTGGTGCAATGGTAGGCCCTTTTCAAGATGCGGCATTTGCGCTGCCAATTTCGACAGTAAACAATCCCGTGTATACTGACCCACCAATTAAGACAAAATTTGGTTATCACATTATAATGGTAGAAGGCAAGAAATAAAAAAAGGACATTCTGTTAAAAATTAACGAATTTATTCCTAGTTCGTACTTTTGTTATAAAAAAAATAAAATAAAATTTCAAGCAGCTTGTTACTCCATTTATTTTTTACCGGCATCTTCTTTAAGACCAACTGTGCGATTAAGTACAATTTTAGCTTTGCTACTGTCGGGGTCGACGGAGAAGAAACCAATGCGTTCAAATTGAAATTTTTCATAAACCTTAGCAACACTGAGCGCACGATCAGCATAAGACTGTAGGATTGTCATTGAATTATCACTGATGTCGGTGAGAAAACCACCGGGTACTTCGTTTGGATCCTCAGGATGCTTATGATTGAACAGTTGTTCATAAAGACGCAATTCCACTTGTATTGGATGTGATACCCATTGAATAAAGGCTTTAGGTTTTTCAGCCTTTTCCGTGGAAACACAACTACATATCAGCTCTAATACTGCGCCTGTGGCAGGATCACATTTCACGTCCTTAATAGAAATTATTAGACCAGCATGACGCAGTCCAACTGTTTGCTGTAGGGACAGACGACGATAGCCTTTTTCTGGTTCCAGTTTAAAATCGCTCTGCTCAATGTACACGACACGATCCAATACAACTTTATGACTACCCATTTCAGGGTTTTGTGGAAAATTAGGCACTTCAACTTCAACATGCTGCTGGTGTGGGAAGTTTTCAATGGTAACCTTGAGAGGTTCTAGTACAACCAAACGTCTGGGTGCTGTAATATTTAGAACATCACGTACTGCCGCCTCTAACATAGAAGGATCCACCGAAATTTGTGCGCCTGTAACGCCTATTTGAGCACAGAAATTATTAATGGCATCGGCGGGAAAACCTCGTCTACGTAGCGCAGTCAGCGTAAACAAACGTGGATCATCCCAATCGTTGACAATACGTTCGGTGATAAGTTTTGCAATCTTACGCTTAGAAATCAGTGCATAATTCATGTTAAGACGTCCATATTCCCATTGTACTGGACAATAAATATCCAACGCATTACAGAGCCAATAGTATGAAGACCGACGCGATTGAAATTCTTTGGTACAGAGTGAGTGTGTGATGTTCTCCAGGGAGTCACAAAGGCAATGAGTATAATCATAAGTTGGATAAATGCACCTGTTTAAAATAAAATATATAGAAAGAGCATACGTTATTAAGTTTATAATTATGTATATGTTAATAAAATAAGAAATGTTACCATTTATTTCCAGTGCGATGATGTGGCACGAACTTTATGCGATAAGCAACAGGATCTACTTTGCCCTCCTCCAGTGTCAGCTTAAGCCGCAATGTCGCCGCACCTTCATCAATTTTACCGTTTTTCATATCCTCAAATAGTTGTAGTGACTCTTCGATGGGACGATCACGCCAATCACTAGGTTTCGGATTGAAACCCTTCATTTCATCTGCTGGTTGATGGCATACGAACGCGAGACCTTTTTTTATTAGGACCACAGCCCATTCATATAGCTGCTGAAAGTTATCTGATGAATGTGTTATTTTATATGGTTTATAGCCCAACCATTCGACCATATCTTTAATGGCAACAAAGAATTTTTCTTCTTCCTTTTCTGGATTAGTATCATCGTATCGCAAATAGCAGGCACCATTGTGAGCGGCAGCATAACCGAAATTGATATTTATTGCCTTGGCATGTCCAATGTGCAAAATACCATTAGGCTCTGGAGGAAAACGCGTATGCACTTTACCACCAGTTTGACGCAGGTGCTCCTTTAATAAACGTTCAGTATTTTCTGTTACCACATAACCATCAGTTTTATAATTTTCTCCAGGTTCATGAAAGTGCACTTTGGTTTTCATAAGTTCGGCAATGGTTCGTGCACCGTCAGTTGCCTCTGAAATGCTGGCAACATTGGAGGATGTTCCAGATTTGTTGGTCGCGGTAGAAAGAGCTTTAAAGAAAAAACAATAACGGCATTTTAAACAAAATTGTAATTCGTTTTTAATTTCTAATCACCTGCTGTTGACGCCGCTGCTGGTTTATCCTTTTTTTTATCATTCTTGACCAGTGGTTTCAGATCCTCCTCTGTCTTTGGACCTAATAGATCAAACATTTGTACATCAATTTCAGCTTTTACAGCCTTTGCATCGGCCCATCTAAGCTTGGCGCGGACTTCTTGCATAATTTTAAATGCATTGAAGTGATAGCGTTGTTCCAGCAACGCTGCCTTATTCAATTTTATCTGCTCTTCAACACACCGATCGATTTCTTCTGGTGTAACGACAACACCAACGCCACATTCGCGTTCAAAGTCCTGCAAATCAACTGCAGCCCCTTTCTTCTGTACACTTTTAAGCAAATATTCCAATGCAGCGTCAATACGCATTGTTGAGTCCAACTTCTTCTCGATAATGTAGCGCACCAACAACGGTAAGTGAGCGGCAACTTGTGGTTTCAGCTTCGTCACCATGTGATAGAGCAGCATGCCAACACCTTCGCCTAGAGCGGTACCTTTTGTTTCCGCAAGCGCTAGCTGCAGATTTTTAGTTACAATCACATTTTTAATGGTTTCTTTTGCTTTTTGTTCACTCATACCAAGGACTTGGAATTTCTCAATTAACTCGGCGTTTTCTGCCATTGCGAAATTCTGGGCAATGATGTAATTTAGTGTCAAATATTTGTTACTACTTTTGGTATTTATTGTTGATAACTTCAAAAATTCTGATAAAGCAGTAAAAGGAAATCCCAACTGACGCAAGAAAGCAATGTGGCAAACTGTCAAATTTAATTTGGATTTACCGGCATGGGGCAATCCATGGCATACTTCCTTGCAATGACATACTTAAACAGCTGGCTCAGAGCGCTGCTAAAAATCGGATGTAAAAAATTTTGACTAATTTTATTTCTCATAAACTGAGGTATTTCTGATCTGCAATTTGATTAACATATCAATTTGTTTGTGCACAGTTTTTATATAAAAATTTGCAATTGAAATAACTTTTTATTCTAATCAAAAGTTTTCTTCGAAACTTTACTTATGAAACTTAAAAATGTTAACGTCGCGTATGATGTGTAACTATAGGATTCACTTGGCTGGATTTAGCTCTGAAAAAATTGAAACGAGATGCGACAGCGAGAAAAAACAAAACGAGACAAAAACCGGTAAACTACCATGTGATCTGAGCACGACCACTGAATCATACCTGTCATAATACCTGTGACAATTAAATAGAACGGTTGTGAAGTGTTTCGTTTACCATATGATTTTGACAGTAGCGAAAAATTACAAAATATTTTGAGACGCTGTGTTATTTTTATTTTATTATTTATTATAGAGAAATCGTTTAAATAATGGCTCATATACCGCGGCCAACATTGAATAAAATTCCTGGAGGTGGAATGCCAATAGCCAAGCAAGAAAGCCATCATGTAAAGGATTTGACCAAATTGTCCCGTTTCGAGTTGGTGGAAATAAAAGAACGCGAGGGAAAATTGCTGGACAATAAGTAAGTGTTTCTTTTTGCAAGAAAAACATCTTAATATATTTTAAATATTGCACAGAGCTAAACTCGACCGACTGCCGGATAAGGGTGAACGCATACAAAAAATTTACGATCGCGTTACGCAGGAATTGAAACGACGCGATAATGTCGATGAGGCGGTTATTATGTTCTCCGAATTAAACATTGCGTCTAAGGGCGAAAGTCTGCTCAATCAGCTTGAATGGAATCATGGTACAATCGTTTGTGATGGAGCTGATCCATGTGAAGATGTGCTAGATAGCGATGATGAATCTGAAATGGATCCACTGCGCATCTTAGCACAACGAAATATGCACGAACGTAAATTGAAAGTATTGCCACCGGAACCAATTTTAATTACACAAAAAGACTTGGAAGAAATAGAATCTTTTAATAATGGCTCTAAAGATTCAACACAATTGGATAATTGTGAAAGCATCGCTGAAGGCGTTGTGACACTTGATGTTGGTGAAAATGTGTCCATTTTAAAGACAAAGCTCAGACAAATAACAAAAAATGTACAGACATCGATAGTTAGTAATTCCATCAGTAGTGGTAGTAGATGTAGCACACCAGAGCATGGACAGGAAATGGAGCAGCATGTACGTTATTTGGTAGAGAAATCTGAGTTACCAAATTCAACACTGCAACGTGAAAGATTCAAACCATATAAGACAACAATTTCCAATGTGCATGATCCGGAAAAAGAGAAACAACGTAAAAAAGGAAAAAATTGGGAGATTACAGCGGCTACGCCTCCACTGATACAAAACAGTGCCACAAAGTTGTTGAATTTATTGGATTCAATGGAAATACAGACCAATTATTTGGCTAAGTTGAAGGTATTTTTTTGAATGATCTTTAATCAAGTTATAGAAAAGCAGACGGCGTAATGACAACTAACTTTTTTCTGAGTAAATGTCTGATATAATTAATTTAATGTATTGGAGTATCATTTACTGTCATTGCTTTCGGTTTATAAGGGCCTTGCTTCTTTTTTCCTCAGTCAGTCCGATGCCGAATCTCACTTTCTTCATTTGAATACATTTAAACCCAGCGAAGATCTCTGATTTTTGCGGTTTTTATTTCTATTGTTATTTCACAGAGTCCATAAATGACTCATTACTGCACGATGTAAAACCAATTTTTAACTTGAATACGATCAATATTATTATTACTGAAAAAATGATAAAAATATATATTCTCTTAAATAACTGTTAATTTCATCGATTTTTGAGTGGTTGGCATGGGAAAAAAGCGGCCAAGTATATATTGAATACATATACATATTTTCTTAGAACTCTGACTTTTTGTATTAATTAAAATTTGTTTCTTTACATTAGGAATTGCAAGAGAAACAAGCAGCAGAAAGGTTAGCTATCAAAATAGAACGTTTGGAAAATAGAAATATGGAACTGCCTTCAGCTGAGTTACTTAAAACCAAAAAAGCCTTTAACTCATATCGTAGTCCTGCCAATAAAATCGAAGGTGATCCACATTTAAATGAAACCGAAGAAATACATGATCTACTTGATGAAGAAAAATCGGGTGGTGTTATAAATTATACAGTTTATGATTAATTAAAAACATACAATAATTCGGTAAAAGTTTCGAACAGATTCAATGCTCTACTCTTATATTAGAAGAGCCGCAAAGAGCTGTACAGCTAAAAACATAAGGTCATAAGTTAGAACAAGAACGATGCCACTAAAAAACATTACGATCTATCTTAAATTACAGCGGCCCTGGCCAAAAAAGCCCTTCTGCGACCTGCATAATTGTAATTAAATTTTCATTTTAAAGTGATATCAAAGGTTTTTAAGTAAAACTTTTCATAATAATTCGCTTCGCGTAAACACATAATATTTTTATTTGGTTTTTGCTATAACACTCAACAGCTCAACGTTAAATTTAACAATCAACATTTAACACTTAACATTCAGTTTTAGTATAATTTCTGTTTATAAAGGTTGTATAAAGTAAGGATACAATGTATGTATTTCCTCTTAATAGCTTAATATTAAATCAACATCAATTTCTAATATAAACGACAATTTGTAAAATTATAAAATTTATTAAATCGAGTAAAATTGTGTTGCTGTCGATGCCTGTAATTCGATTTGTCCCATTTTGAATTGGAGACGTTGTAGCCATTTAAGTAACGCTTCAGACTGATGTGTTTGCTGTTCTTCATAATCAGGTGCATAATCACGTACGTTTTGCAAACGAACGTGCAGCGTATCTGAGAGCTGCACGTTTAATTTTTAAATTAAAAACAATAGTAATATTTGAGTTTAAATTTTAATCATACCTGCGATTGTGACGATAATACTGGACTCCATAATGGAAGCAATTTTCCTAAAACTGTTGAATGTGTTTCCTTAAGTGCTTCCAATAGGCTAAGGAAATGTAGATTAACCATTTCAGAAAGCTAAAGAAGATTAAGAGAAAAATCAATGAACGTAAAAAAAAAATTGTTATTGACGATAATTAGCTTATAGCACGGCTTATTAATATTAATTTTCTGCAATAATATACAGAAATAGAAGCAATCGTTGTACTGCACGTTTCTGTTTCAATTAAATACTTAGAGTGATGATAAGACAAATCCAAATATGTATTTGGTAACAAAAATGCTGTTAATATAAAATATATCTTTTTCCTTAGAAATGGCTATAACTAATAAAAAGAAAACAGAGAAAATAAGTTTTCCTTCAGCAAAAAATATAAACTCTCAATTATTATGATAGCTTAAATCAGTGGTGGGCATGGAAATATAACAAAAGAGCGAAACAACAACATCAAGCAAATCGATAGCGTTGAAATTCTGCGAATTTTTTTCTCGCTTGATTGTGCATCGAATAACGGTTCGAGCAATGAGGGCGGATACGGACACTACGTGCCCACCACTGGCTTAAATGAAGTCTTATGAGATTTGAAAAATAACAATCCCCCAGTTGCAAATGTGCTCGTAATAGTACCGAAAGTTCTTGAAATTTAGATTATGCATGTTTTACGTCAGCTTCGGTGCCATAAACTTGTACATACATATACTTATGTTTGTATACCTTTGCGTTTGAACTCTGTTGAAAATCAGCTGGATCCTTGGGCGGCTTCGAATGTGATACCAATTGCAGAATACACGGTGTCACTTTGGCCCAAAACTCAAAAAGTATACCCATAGTTATTATGTTTGCATCGGTATTATTTGATGTGTTGGCTATTTGCTCCAGATAAATAGTCCACAATTGACATAAAGTAAAGGCGTGGAAAAGCGAGGACATGTGGAGAACCGATGCTTTAGATTGTTCAGCGAAGCCAGCAAAAATGACTTGTATATGGTCGGCTATATGACAAGAAGCTTCTTGCGGCACAGGTTGTGACATTGGTGCACCATGATGTTGATTTTGATAGTGTACGGCAGTGGCTCCAGAGGCAGCAGCCGTGGCGCTATGTGCACTACCAGAATGTAAATCAGAGCGACGTTGCATTAGTGCGGTGTGAGTTAGGGAGCCAAGTAGTAGCCATGATAAGAGGCGCATGTGGCCGACACATTCTGTGAATTCCTTAGGGCTGCAAGAAAGAAAGATTACTGTTTAATACATATATTCCCATATAATTGCATAGCATGAATCAGCTATTTTAGATAACAGTAAATGCCTAGAACTATGCAATATAGTTTTTGTCTTTATTTATTTTTTTTATGTTATTTTTTAAACATTTTTTCATTGCATAATTTTAAGCACTAACAGTTAATGCCAGAATAATTGAAACGGAAGAGACTTTAATGAGGCTTACCCCTGTTGTAGCGAAGATGGCGCATTATATAGCCATGGCAAATACCTTGCAACGGCTTTGTTGTCACGTGAATTACCGCGTGACATCTCTAAAGCCAGATATTGTGCAACAGTACCTTTCAATACACCACCTAATGTATCTTCGCTTAAGCCATTTTGAGTTTGACCATTTTTAAAGTTCTGCAAAAAAGATCAAAGTTATTGATACTATAGTTTTCATCTCAATACAAAACTATACAACCTTGATTTTGCTCAACGTATGGAAATCAGCAAGAAAATCTATTACATCATTTATATACTGCCTCAAGCATTCAGCAGCATTGGTCGCCAAAGCTGGCATTGTATTTGGTAGACCATGTATGGTTCCTGGCGGTAAAGCACCACCAGCATCTTGTAGTGCGAAACCAATGATTAACAATAAATTATGATCTGGTATGTTAATTTTAAATTTCAATGCCTGGACAAATTCAAAAATTAGCTGGCGACAGAGCAACATTTTGTCACGATCTTTGGAGAAACAACGACTGTTTAACGTGCATAAATCGTAGAGAACACTATGTTCCAAATTAATATTTTGCACACAGAAACCTAAGGCTTTTGAGAAAGGCTCCAGCAGAGTTTTGGGCACGACAGCAACACGCAGGCTGGCCACAATGATATCGAGCAAATATTCAGGATTGCTTACGTTTGCAAGTATGACGATGACTTGCCGGAAAAGAGACTCCAAAGCCTGCATGGCTTGTGACCATGCTGCTTGTCCTAAACCGATGTCCGTTGGTATACACTGTAAATACTCGGCAATATTACGGAATATGACTGGCAATTGTTCGACTGGTAATGCTTTTTTCGATAGCAGCGTGTCGCACACCATGTAAATAGGGCTTGTTGGATTGAGTACCTGAAAGTCAAGTAGTGCCTTGGCAATGCTCTTGAAGGAATTGCGTCGTACTTGCACTGTGAACCATACCAAATGTATGTGAAATCATAGTAGTTACAGTTTAACAGTAGTTCAAACTTACTTTTCACTTGTGTTTGGAATAACTGTAGGAAAATTCCATTCGGTGCCAATTGATGAAGAACACAACGTATAAATTGATGTGCTACAGATTGGGAACTACCTGGCAAATGAGTTGAACTGTCCTGTTGCCAAGTGTATGTGGCATGCATGGCGATTCTGAGGGGGAAAAATATAAAAATCAGTTATTTATATTGTTATTTATATGGGATACAAGAACAAAAATGCATAAGCATACTTAGTTGTGAAAAAAGTTTAACAACCAAGCGTCCGGATGCGTTAGATTACTATCGCAATTTTTAAGGGTGGTGTGTTTAAAAATGTTACCTTAGGGAGCATCAGCTCAATCAGTCCTTGTCAACAGAAAAATATCTGCATATCTCTATTGAATGTAACCTACCGTGCAAACGTCTCCTTATACCACACTGAACGGATGGTATCAATGTGGATTCCACACTAACAGATCAACTCAAGTCAGCTTGCCTCAAACTTCTAGAGACAATTTTCTAACCTAGTCCTAATATTTTTCTACTTACCTGGAAACATTAGTCAAAATTTCAGGTAGAAATGGTGCTGCCATTGCCGGTTCACGATGTATAAATGTTCCAAGAATTATAATTAAAATTCCGACTTCCTCATCATTATATTCTTCAATCATAGAACCACATTCGGCGCAACGCTCACAAACACTATACTCGCCGACTCTAGAGGAGCTCTGAGGATAGATAGAAAAATAGGAAAGTTGATATATGCTAGTCATATGAAGAACATACACCTTAACGTACCGGTTTATTCTGCTGTTGTTGCGATTCACGGCCATCACCATTTTCATTTTCATCCAAATCCAAGTCATGCTCCTGAATATGTTGTGTTGGTGGTGGCGGCCAATAGCCAGCATAACGTGAACGCATATCGGGTATATTTTGAGAGTCCACAGCAAAAGGTACACGCTTTTGACGCGGACGAGCACTACGTTCAAATTTCGGCTGTCCCGCAGATGTTACATTAACAGAACGATCGGTGCCTGAGCCGATTTTCACATCTTGTTGGACTGTTTTTAAAATTGAAGTATGCAAATCAGTTGGTGCATGGCCGGCATTTGGATTGGGTGGTGATTCTAGGGCAACTTGTTTTATGAGGCGTCTTGGAGAATTCGTGCGACTACTTGGTGTTACATCGTCTTTAGTGCTTTCAGAAACATCGATACTATCTTGTTTTAAGTGACTGATATCGGGCAAATTAAGACCTTCTCGCACGCGCTCCACCAAGGCTGCAACACTCTCTTGTGGTCCAATCGGTAGTAAACGTTCTGGAGTAGGTATCTCTAAAGCAGCTATTTTTTTGGGTGCTGGTAAATTGCTAGCACTCGCATCAACATCGTCTATTGGATTTGGCATAACACTCATCTTCGAGAGCGGTGAATCTGGTGAACCGTAGGCTTTGTCCGTGCGCTTAAGATGTTTGCTATTAGTGGTGTGTGGTTTTTTTGTAGCACCTCCACGTGAATCATCTGGTGTTGGTGTTGGGGTTGAGGAAGTGGAAGTACCAGTGCTGCATTCAACAATTGTCTTATGACGGCCGAGAGCTTTATTTATGGCTACAGGTTGTGACACTGTTGTTGGTAATTGTTGCCGCCTATCAGAGCCATCTGCACTGCTGTTGTTTGATCGAATGCCGATTGAAGCTGTTAAGGATTTTATAGCAGCTGCGGCTGTGGCGATATGACCTTCAGTTTGTGTCGAGGGTTTGCTTGGTTCAATACTCTGTATAGCACCTAGTGCCTTTAAGTGATTTTGTGCAATTGCTGCAAACATTTTGCTTGTAGCCGATGCATTGTCTAATGACTTATTTCGCACAGTAATTGCACGCTGTACGTCGATGGGTGGACTAATAATGGCTGTTTCTTGAGTCTCGGGAGCTACAAGTGGTGTCACGATCATGCGAACGCCTTCTTGGAGACTGCAACGTGATTGTGTAGTTACTACAGTTGTGCTGACAGTTTCAGAAGCATTGGACTTAAGACGACTCGCAAATGTATCGCCGTTTTTAGTGGTTATAAAGGTTTTCAAAGTTTTGGTGGTTTTCTGAAGAAAATTAAAAGAATGGATTAATTTAATATGGTATACTTAAAAAACTAATAATTTTAAAATATATATGATCGTTCGTTATGTAGGAAGAAAAATTTTGACACGTTCGTAATTTAGTGCAACCAATGCAATTATAAGACGTTTCGTTATATAGAATATTCGTTTTATAGTTTGTTCGTAAAACAGAGAGTCTACTGTGGCTTAAAAAAAAAACTCCAAGTGGAATATGTGTAAGGGTAGGTAGGTATGTGCCTTAACACCACTCACTGACCTCCTCTGAGAATTCAGTTGTGCGTAAAGTATGATTCGTCGACCCAGCAATGGCCCGATTACGTAAAGAGTCTGTTTTTAATGATGCGACTTCTTCAAAATGTACTGTATCATCAAAAGAACCCTTTTGAATAATTAAGAGAAAAATTTTTGAACTCTCATAATAAGTGAGAAGCTATATGAGCTCATACTCACCGGTGCACTGCTACCATGTAATGTACTATCGGAGAAATCACTTTCTGGTATAGCAACCAGCTCAGATTCAGTATCATCGGCTTCTAGACTTGAATCAGGATATTTTCGGAAAGCATGTTGTAGTTTTGGTGTAAAGGCAACATTTTGACCTTTACTTTTTGATGCAACACTTGTGCCCTCGGAGGGAAACATCGGACTGGGCGGTGGACTTTGTTGATCTTTATCGTCGGGATCGGTGCCCAGTGAGGGTTGACTTACATCACGTGAACGCGATGAAGCTTGTATATCCAATATTGTGGTTGTCGGTACACGTTTACACTGATGAAATTGCGAACGAAGGCTATTTATCACGATGCGTATGGCCGAATTGATATATGCACTGTGTGGTGGTTGCGTGTAGGTATATTTGTAAAGTACCACTAGTATGGTCATCATCCAGTTGCGACGTGAATGCTGTTCCAGATACCAAAGCGAATAATTGAATACCAAATTTTGATAGCAATCGGCATTGAAGTTATTGGGGCAGGGCGCAAATAGTATGACTTGCATTACAGATGACAATATCAAGCCGCCAATGAGATGATTTTGATCGAGGACTTGGGGCAGATTGGCAAGAAAAGCATTGAAAACAGCGGAAGATCTGTGAGAATTAAAGTATTAATAAGTAATAGTTTTATTAGTAAAAATATCTAAAAAAAGCTCTTAAACTAGCTGAAGGAATGTCCTGTGAGTTTAATTGCTAATAATTGAAATTAATAAAATTTAAAGTTGAATACACAAAGATGGTTAAGGAATACAAGAGTTTCTAGCAGGCTTGCCAAGTGGCCGCTTTTGACGCTGCCTGTCAGCTAATTGCCGTGGCCCTTGTTAGAATTGAAAAATTTAGGAAAAAGTCGAAATTCCGTTAAGTCCATAATTCCTTGTTTTCAATTTAATAACTCTAGTTCCTAGTTCTGTTGGAACTAAGGGATCGGTAACTACAATCAGACTGTTTTATAGTACATGTAACGAAAAGTCAAGAGCATGAACTCTTTTCTCTTAAGAAACCATTTCTTTTATCACAAATTGATCTAACTTAACTGTCGAAAAATAGGAGTTGACGAATAATGCAATAGCTATATCTATTTGCCTCATCCTACATGGTCCATGATAGGCGAGTACTATCAGAGTAGATGGAAGCGCTTGTGAATGCCGTAAATTATGCTATTAAGAAAAATGACACACGACCGCAAAGGGATAAAAGAAAACATCACTACTTTCCCAGGCAACCATGTTATCAATAGTCCTAGCATGCTCTTCCAGTCCAACTGGGTTTGTTTAAAACAAAAATAAACTACAAAAGTACACAATTCGGAGTTCAATATCAATACATTTCATAAGCTTACCGCAATGCCTCAGGTGTTGTGTGAAAAGTCTTATCAATTTGATTGTGTCCAAGCAAAAGGAAAAGATGTTTAAGCACGATATTCTGTGTTCTTGTAATGGGCTTATCTTCAGATGGAAATGCTTGATCGGTGCGCGACATAAATTGCATAAGTAAAAATACCAACAAATGTATAGTTTCTCTGTCCGATTCTTCCAGTTCAGTGATACGGCTAAGTAGACCAACAAGATTTTCATCACCAATTCCCCCGAGCGAGTGTATATGTCCTTCTAAACAGAGGAATTCCGTAGTTAGAATTTATCATCGTTAAGGCGTAAAAACAGGGATAGTAAGAAGAAATAATATTTAGGACATCAAGTTAATACATAAACCTGATATTCTTAGTTCAATTGGAAGTAACTCTTTTAGTAACAACAAATGCGTATTGAAATCTTCAAGAAGTTAAACAACTTGAAAATAACATGATCTGTTGTTAAGAAGAGGTCAATATTTTCAAACGATTGCAAGATTTTTTTTGAATAACAATAGTTAACAAATATTTTGACCCATTTCATTTCGTATGTAAAGTTAAAAATTTAAAAAATAGAAAAGTTTTCGAGATAAGTTAAGTTTAGTATTAGACGAAAGCATGGAATTCGTACTGTACAACTTTCTTAATTTTTGACTACATTTTCGGATTCAGTGCGATATTTTACATAAGAAATGTTTTTTAAATGTCATGTGTCAGAAAACTTTTACAAATTTGTTAACTAGTGTAATTAATAAAATCTCGCTTTACACATTACATCAAGTTGGAGGGATTTGTTTTATATACATACATACATATTAGCCATCAGTTATATTGTACAAACAAGCTTTTATAAAATAGAACAATACATACCAGTAACGACAGGGCACATTAAGACACAAGAAAGAGATACGACACTTACATACTATAGATATAAGATAATACATTTAGTTATATTTTTATATATACTGTATACTATATTAAATGATCAGTCGGGTGATGGAAAACTCGATGATTTTTTTCTAACGTAAAATCTTTTTTCCGGATCTAGAAGGTATTCTGACCTAAAATACGAGTAAATATAAGTACATATTTAACATAAATAAAAAGGTTAAAATGTTTTAGTAAAGTGGAAATTTCGCGCGACCGTTAAACGTGTATAAATCAAGCTGAAGTTTGAAGACTACACTATTTTCTAAACGTCGGAAACAGAAACCTCATCGTATTTCGCATCACTCTAATGATCATACAAAAACTTAAATACAAATTATGTTTTAGGTGCTACAACTATATATTTGACCGTCTATGGGTAAAGGGACCTTTTCTCTCTCTGGAAAGGTAAATATCAGGAATAACAATTTCAACATTTTCTGGTCAATATATTAACAATTTTTTAAATGCCTGTAACTTGACCAAATTTAATCAAATTCGACAGGCTATACATATATCATATAAGTATATTCAAAACACCAGGTGATCAGAAACGAGGGGAAGTTGCAGTTACTAAAACGATTTTAATAATGAGGTGTCATTAAGTATTCTAGTTTCTGGCTCAAGCAAATTTTAAATTTACATGTGTATAGAGGGCGCTTTAGTCAAAATAAGTTTTCAAATACTAATTACTTTTTTAGTGGTCAAAAAATAATATATAAAGTAATAGAAGTTAAAGTAGTGGTATTGGAAGTGATATTGTAAAAGATTTAAATTCAGGAAAACTTTAGTATAGAAATTTCGCATCAGAAAATAAATCGTCTGCTTTAAGTTTTTTTGAAACCTTTACCGAAAGCTATGTATTCAAGCCATTTTGGGGAAAGGCAAGCCTTGTTCGTTTCAACTTTAATTCTTTGGTAGCGAAAGGTACTCTGCAAAATTTATATTGGCTTAATTTTGCGCCTTCAACACAAGTTTGTCTTCGAAAACGGTTCGTCATAAGATTTTTATTTTATGATTTTAAGGCGGTGGAGTTGAAATAAAAAACAATTAATCAATCACAACAATAATACGAACAGATATCCATTGGGAGGAAAACAGCTTGGAAAATTAGAAAAATATGACATCGATGGCACATCATCATATTCCATTTTTTTTGAAATCGTAGTGTACTGACAAACATGCTCTACAACCTACCTTGAGCTGCCGCTGCAGGAGCTGTCGAAGAGCTGCCGCAGCCGACATCACAAGTACAATGCAAAGTGCTAGAAGCTGCAGGAGTATTGGGCGGTGCATTTGCTGCTGTTGTTGTGTTAGTAGTGGTTGGGAATAAATTCGGAGCTGACGGATGTTTTTGAAAATGGGAATGTTGGTGGGAATGTTGTGGAAATGGTGGTTTGGATTCAGCTTCTTGCAATGTCGGCATTGGACTATGTGGGGGTTGCATTTGACTAGATGGTACGCAATGTACTAGATACTGATGACTTTGGCTATGGGTTGAAGCTAACGTTGATGTTGTTGCTACTGGTGGTGCATTACTACTGGAATGTGAAAATGTTGGATGGTGGAAATGTTGGATATGTTGGTGAATGGGGCATAATTGACGTGAATACGAGGAGGTGGAGAACTGTGGAAAATGAAAATGATAATGATGTTGCTGTGTTTGCGATCCTCCCGAACGTATGGAAGTATGTGGTTGGGATGATTGATGGCTAACTGTTGCGCAACTATAACTAGTAGTACTGGCATTATTTGCACCAGAGCTTAAAAACTGACCCAATCCAAAGCGTGATGTTTTCCGTTTGAGTATGGGTGCGGAAACTTGACGGCTGTAGATTTTCTCTTTTTCAGGAACTGAAAGTGAAAAAGATAATGGAACTTTAAGTGAAATAATATAATGCAAAATGTTTTTGAAGGCTGCAATGAACCTCATACATCAAAAAGCAGTTATAGAACTCAAAATTGAGAAAGATTTTTTTTCCATAAGGCTGGCAGCTCTATTACGATAAGCAAGTATGTAACAATACAGATTGACAGATGTCAAACATGCCAGCAACATAGAAAAAAAGGGGCACAGCCTTTATATAAGGCTCTCTTATTGCAATACCCTTTAGCAATGAAAAACTTCTCTTTGCTATTACACTACTCTCACGCCGCTATTCAATTTTCACGTCAACTTACCAAATTTGGAATCTTGTCTTGGTATCATGCTGGCCGGTGCTGACATTGTCCGTTTATATGGCCATTTGGTGCCAAATGAGGCACTCAATGTCTTTGCCATACTACCGCAAGTATCCGACTGACTAAGTGCTTCGCGTGCTTTAAGTATTTTGGACGATAATGCTTCACTTCCATTTTCAGAATTTCGCAAGTCTCGCAAATATGAAATGTCACCACATTTTTCCAAATTTACTTGTGCCTCTACAAACAGCGTATCGAAACGATTCAGAAAGAACTCCCACGTTAGAACCTTGCGATCCGATAGGGAATTATGCAACTGATAGACCGATTGCAGCACCACTGGACGATCCACAATGAACAAATCAAATTGAGACTCCAAGCAGAAGAGGAGTGACCGAATTGCCGTATCATGTATGGTTCCGATGTAGAGTGTCGCCCGTTGGGCTACGTAAACATTGATGTCATCCATGCTGGCAATAAGATGGCAAAATGCCGTAGCCAGCGCTGTTTGTAGGCCGACTTCGGAACGTAATGGCGTCGAATCCATAAATCGTGTAATTACGGTTACTCGTTCAACTGCTGTGAATCGAACACGCCAATCGGTATCATGAAATGCTTCTTGGACCACACGCCAAAAGACATCTGAGCCAAGCGGCAGTGTGATGCAGTGTAATAGTAGTGGAACGCCAGCCTGGCAAATATGTGAATGTTCAGCGTTGCAAAGTTCCCATAGGCTAAAAGATGAGACAGAGTTGAATAGGAGTAGAATAATGCTCGATTCGAAGAAGAAAAAATGAATATTAGGTATGGAGGTACTTACTTCTTGATCAGTAGGTTTTCTTGGCACCATATGAAAAAGCCACGATGCTCACGTGCCGCTTTGGAAAGGGCATCGCCATGTAGCGTCATGACATTTAGACATTGTAGAATGTAGTAAAGAATTTCGGGTTTCTTTATGGTTGGTATTTCCTTCAAAAGAAAACAAATTCGACCTTCTATAGAATTTTTTTTTTTAAATTAAAAAAATAATGCCCGGGCTATGCTCTTTCAGTAAAAAAAGATTAAAGGGAATCTACTGATGTCTGTCGGGAACACAACAGAAATTGCTATGCTGCTTTATTGTGCGACCAAAGAACGAATTATCGCGATTATGCGGCCTTTTCATTATATCATTATACATAGGATATAATTTAAATCACTCCGAACATGTCGGATAACAACTTTAATGGAGCTTGATTAACTCGATATATTTTCTGTTCCTTGCTATAACTTACGGTAAGCAATTGATGAATAAACTGTAGTGTCTGTGGTAATTGATCCAGTGTAAATTTAAATTTTCCAACCGATGTATGCCAGAAATCTTCACCATCCTCTTCTTCTTCGGCATCATCAGTAATACTGCCGTTTTCACCGCTACCATTTTGACCATTCTCACCAAGTACAGATGCCTTGGTAACACTAACATTTGCGCTTCCTATGAAAAGAAAATACAAGTTTAAATATAATTTATATTATAATCAGATTTGAAGAATATATGAAAATGGTTTGACAAGAGAGAGATTAGATATTGGATAAATTTCATAGAGCTGGATTGAGTACAGTTCGATAATATATTTAATTTAATTTATATCATTAAA
The DNA here is from genome assembly GCA_949775025.1 of Tricholauxania praeusta. Classification (NCBI taxonomy): domain Eukaryota; kingdom Metazoa; phylum Arthropoda; class Insecta; order Diptera; family Lauxaniidae; genus Tricholauxania; species Tricholauxania praeusta. The sequence continues at coordinate 161,554,283 of OX459029.1, forward strand.
ATAATTTAAAATTTAGTTTATACTTACCAACATCTGCATCGGATAATGTAACCGAGCGAGCTATAGCTTTGTCTGTTGGCATTATTGATGCCAAATCGAGTTGTTCTGAAACTGTTTCTACAGTGGCGGTCATAATCTATGTTATACAACAATTACAAGAAGTTCAAATTAATGCTTGACTGCACAATATATATCAAATTGTGAAACTATGTGAGTGTAAATGGTATTTGCTAATCCCTTAAGATCTTGTTAACATTGTAAAATAAACAACATTACACAGATAAATATAAAAGTACCAAAACATTATTTTCTGAATTAAGAAAAAAAATTTAAGTTTACAAAATTTACAAGACTTACAATACAATAAGTAAACCTATGGGCTGGTAGTTATGTTCTTTTAGATTCGAGGGCTACTTTATAAATCAGTGACTTTAAAACTGTTTTATACCATTTGATGAAAATACCACAACGTGAGGAATACCAGAAGTGTAAGCAAGTATATATTATAATATTACAAAGAAATCCAGTCTGAATATGATATTCATAAACTTTAGACGCATTAATCACGTAAGTTCATCTATTTATATGATATTCAAGTTAAATAAAAATAGACCGAGACTTAAGTGCCACTTCCAGTAAAAATCACTGATTGATTAAACTACCCTCGTAGACATCATGATTAGTTTCAAAAAGAAATAGTGCTGGATTTTTGAAACATACACATACACTTATACAAATACTTATATACGTATAGATGGTACATCTCACGTCAGCCGTATAATTTCTCGGCTCAAAATTTAGCGGAGTTAAATATAACATTGAGGCTCAAAATCATTTTTCCAAAAACTTAATATAGATATTGCAGCCCGAAGAGAACCCCTCTGGAACTTTTTTTTTTCAAATATTCAGTTATGTATATTGGATTCATATCCACGTGAAATGTCCCATCTATAAAAGTGCGGGTGCGTGAATTTTGTCACACCAAATATAAAATATAAAGAGATCATTTTTATACAATCGTAATAATTTTTAATTAAAAACCTTGAAATTGAAGTAATACACCCCCAAACGATTCGAATTTCAAGAAATCCTTTCTTAGTGGAAATTTTTATTGCGTATGGATATCATATTCCAAATTTGGGTTTCCTAGTCAACTAGTCAGGAAAGAGAAATATTTTTTGAATGGAAGAAAAAGTGAAATTGAAGTTTTGAATTTCTACGATCATGCCAAAAATCGATCATGACTAAAAATCTCCACGAATATGAGCTTTTTGGAACTCGCTTTCATTCCCGTTGATAGAATATCTTCAAAGGATCCACCCTTGCGCATTTATTTGTGAGGTTCTTAGAGTTCAAATGCTCGAAACCGAACAAAGTATGTGCTTGAAGTGGAATTATTTATATTGTTAAAAAATATTATTAGAAATCAATGTTTGATGTCCTGGCAAACTTTGGTTCCATATATTTAGGTCAGCAGCCTGCCTATGGCTGGTTTTTTTTTTTATTTCTCTTACAGTTGAGAATACTTTTTCAAGTTTTAGGTACGATTCAACACTTTTGATTTCATGCTCTATTGAGTTTTTATCAACTTTTTGAATATTTCCCGACAGTTTGACAGCTACTGCTAGATCAAACTGGTAGCACTCCAAATCTAGTACTCTGTAGGTACGATTTTTTAGTATGTATGTATTTATAAATATTTTACTGTGCATCAGAAAATAATTCAATAAATTGATTAATAAAAAAAGTGCGCTATAATTGTGAATTAAATACAATTATTGTTGAAAAAATATTGTGTTTACTTTTTTTTACAAATATGTGCTGGTGGGTTGTACGTTTAACACTGGGTCACACATGCGTATAGTAAGAATTGTTAAATAAATGAAATTACAAAACAATAAACATAAATATTTACATAAAAAATGTTAAGTTTTTTGTTCATTAGTTAAATTCTTTAATGTTTTTTAAAAGTTTTTGAAATTAAATTTCAGATTTTTTTAGATATATTCACACACATACAAGATACTTTGAGACAACATAAAAGAAATGTACAAATATCGAAAAGAAGTTTTAATAAAAATAACATTTTTTAAAGCTAAGTCCTCTATATGTTTTGAGCGGTGTCTGCTATATATTTACATATTTTGAAGTTTTCATAATAAAGTGATATGCGCCAGTTAGACCGTTTCATCTTTGAAATTTCAAAAGCAATACAAATCGATGGATACGGCCTATATGTGCTGAATAAAAAATGCTCAGTATGGGAACACTTACGACCGGAATTTCAATATTTATGAGGGCAAAAGTCACAAAAACTAATAGAAACAAAAACAGATAGAAATGACATATATTTTATATAGACTCGTAGAGCAGACAATTGTCTATAGAAAAGTATGTAGGTGTTGCTCCAATATATAACACCATTTTTACGATATTTAAGCTCAAATATGGAAAAAGGTCGAGAATCAGTCAGTTATAAAGTTGTAGATCATACGATTTCTATTGATATAAATCAATATCTTACATTTGGTCAATTGTTTTTGTATTATAAGATAGTCACGCTGCATTAAAATCTCCAGAATAAGTTTTCCTGAACTAATTAGTGGCTCAGAAATGCCGCCCGTCACTTGCAAGTTACTGTTGAGAAACGATATGCTAATAATTGCTAACACAAGATGGACCCAAGGATCAAGATACAATATTACAAGACAAATATGTCTGATCTGGGATGCTTAGCGCTCTCTAGCACGGAGCTAGACCGTTAGTTTTTGCTGTCATAACAAGTCCCTAACTTAACGTTGGTTATATTTGGAAAGAATTTAATAAAATATATATTTTTTTGATCGAAAGTAGAAGTTTAAAATGACGGTTGCAATAAAAATTAGACATGTTTTTCATTAAAAACAATAAAAAGTTAAATATATTTTTGACAAAAAAAAAAAGAAAATGAAAATCTTGAGTAATTATAATTGAATAAAATAGAAATCAAAAATTATAGTTATTTTTATCGAAATAAATATGATTTTTGATAAGAAAATAATTATAAATTAAAAATAATGGTTATTTCGGCAAAAAAAAAAAACGAACTGTGACGTATGTACATTTTTGATCAAAAAAAAAAGAAAAAATTGTGAGTTATTTATGATAAAGAAAATCATAAGTCAAAAATGTCAATAACTTTTGATCAAAAACAGGAAAATATTATTACGATTGATTTGGATCGAAAATAATAATTATAAGGAATGAGGTATATTTGCGAACATAATGAATAAAAGTTGTTTGATAAAAAAATTAAATGCAACTTATAGTATATAGAAGAAAAAAAGGTAATTTTAAACGAAAAACACATAAAAAATTACGCTTATTTTGATAAAAAAAATAAAAATCTAACTTTTCGATAGAAAAAATTTAAAAAAAAAATATTTTTGGATTTTTAAATCATTGGTCAGAGAGAGGCTTTTATGCGGACTTCAAAATTTTCAAAAAGAGACTCAAAGTTCTGTAACTTAGTTCATTTTTTACTTAACCATTAAAGCTATGCCTGCTATCATTTTCTAAACTATAATACCATTTAACTACTTATTACACTAATTCTAAATTGAAAAAAAGAAAATAATCAAATCAAAACAAAATAAAGAACTAAAAAAAATAATGATCAAACAGAGATTTAACATTAAAAGGACAGATTTTTCATATACGAGTAGCAATTGGAAATTGAAGAATTGAAATTAATTGCGAGAAAAAAGTATTTAGTTATTCAAAAAATTTGATATATGTAAGCATAATCATATGTATCGGGAAAGTAAATAGTATTGAATATGATAATAACTCAGATGAGCGTATTTGCACCATACATTATATGAACAATCAGTCCAATAAAACATATTATATGTACGATTATTTAAAATAGTATACAGAATTTTTACATTTATTTACAAATAAACATTAAATTTTTTAATTATTCCAATTGAAAACCATAAAAGCAATACAAAATGTTTGAAGTTTTTTGGTTTTTTTTTTCAAAACTGCGCAAAGTACCTCGTCTGTGGCGTGAACATTTTGAGTTAATTCAATATTTTCAACAGAACGCCCATTTTCGATGCTCTAAAAAAAAGTATAACAATCGAAAAAAAAAATAAATAAAATAATTATCAAAAGTATAAAAAAATACAAAGTTTTTTTTTTAAATAATGTTTTATAAATTACTTAAATCATTTCTTATACGACTATATTTGGGGAAAAAAGTTTTTGCATTCAGTGGTACACAATGTAACTAACGCCAACTCAATAAAAAATAATTTTTTATAAAAAAATGTTACTTTAACTTTTGAAATTAAATATGAATTTTTATGCAATAAGTGTGTTGTTTTACTTTTACCGTTTTTCATAAATTACTATTTTTTTTTATGTTTAAAATTTGTACTTAAATTTAAAAAAAATTAATTACTCTTTCGCTTAAATGAAAAATAAATAATTTTGTTATAGTGGCACTTTTTTGTTTTATACATACGGAGCAAACGTGCGGCATGTGTACGAGTACGCCACCAACAGAATGTGGTTCTGGTTGCGGCACAGCTACGGGTATTGGACCTGAGTAGTCAGCGGTGTTGTTTCAAAAATATATATACATATTTGAAAAAGAAAAGATTGATTTAAAGTATTTAATTACAATACATGAAATGAAATATTTTTTAAATATTATTAGAGAAAGACATTTTAGGAATAGATCTAGAAACCTGTATACTGGGTGCATTCGCTAAGAGCATGCAGGCGAAAACAAAACATAAGTTTTTGTTTGCATTTCAAAAATTTGTCATGCATTTGTTTGATATTTTGAAGGAGTGAGGGGTGTATAGCTACCAATCTATGGGTTGATGGTGTTTCAATGTGTTAAGTATATACATTAGACTGTCTGTGATATACCAAAAATTTTTTATTCGATGAGCTCGGTACATTAATGTTTATGTTAAAGTACAAAATTTTGAAAATTTTTATTTTATTTATTATTTTACTTGAAAACTAGCAAATTTATAGAGAAAATAGTTTTGACTAAAATAATAACTTTGGGAAATAGCGAGCAGTCCAATATATGTGTGTAGATAAGGATGTATTAAGAAACAAAAAAAGTTTAAAGTATCACCTCTTATTTTGAGAACCTCAAGTTGATTGTTTTAATCACTTTATTGTTTTATATCCGATCCAAAACATTTTGGGAAAGTTCTTAAGAAGCACTACATTCTGAACTCAGCTTTCATAGCAACTGTAATTCCACTTTTAACTAGTGACTTTTATGGCCCACGTATGTGACTTTAAAACTCCTACACTCAGAAAATAAATTTGGTAAAAGTAACTAAATTTTTACCAAATTTCAGGTTAGAATTTTTTAACCTGGTAGTCTATGTTGTTAGGTCTAACTAACCTGGGAATCAGGTTAACTACAAAATTTTCTCAAAAAGCGAAACGAAAAACTTCGACGAGAATTAAAATTTTTATTCGAACCTAGGTCTCCTACGTTAGTAATATACTACTGCGTATGTAACATAGAATGCATAGGTTCGAATCCCACTGGATACAAGAAAAAAAAATTTAATTCCATAGAACAATTTATCAGGTTAATGTGTTACCTAACGTAGGTTAGACATTTTTTCCTGAGTGTATCAATGAAATCTGAATATGTAGCATTCATCGATGTCATTCCAAAAACTTAACGTATCTGATAATTGGACATCAACCAATAAAGTTATGATGAAAATGTGATTTTGTCGGATTTAATAGGATGATTAAAAAACTGAAACACTCTCGAGCTAAATTCTCAAAATGACAACTTAAACTTTATATTTGTGATACACCCTAAGGTGAGTTTTTCAGCAGATTTTCCAGCTCAGTGTTTCTGAAAATGAGAGTTTGAACAAAGTAGTCGAACAGATCCAAAAGGAGCTATTTCAGAAAAAAAGAGCTTTATAAGTATATACAGCGTGTCCCATAAGCAGCCTTCTAACAGCAGTTGGGCGACCTCAAGGTGGGCCAGAAAAAGTAATATCATGTTTAGTTAAAGTCGCAAAGTTTTCGTGAAAATATGCCTTTTTCATATTTTCGAAAAAATTTGACCCTTGGTCAGTTACTTTGGTATCACAGCCACAAATTAACGTCTTTTTTACGTTTCCAACAAAACCTGATTCTGAGAGTAAAAATGTATGATTTGAAGAGAGTTAAAAACAGCTGATCATAAGCTGTCCCAAAAAAAGGATACTTCGCTCAGAGGTATTTCAGTTTTTAAGTAATCATAGCATTATCATATTAAAATTTATAATGTCGCCTTCAAAGTAGGCTCACCGCTTGGAATTCAACTGCGCCCCAGGGTTGTTACAGCCCGCGATACATATTCCGTAGGGTGATTCAGAAATTGCTTCAGTTCTTTCAGTGAATTTGCTTTTATAGCTCGGATCGACTTAAAACATATTCCTCGTAGTGTTAATTTTAGCTTTGGGTACTTGGTCGTTGACATTCGTTGGGTTTTTTGGTTAAAAACTCTTGTACAATGATGACTTTATTCGATGGTGTATTGTCGTGGTGAAAAGTTCATGAATTTTCCCCCTACAAGTCTTACCGTTTTCGGCTGACATTTTCACGCTTACGTTTCATGAAGCCTACAATATATTCCTTATTTATAGAAAAAAGAATTTTGTTTTGTTTCATTCCAACAATTCGGGCTACTTTTTACACAGTATAGTAACTACCGCTTCTGGAGTTCTTGTGTTTGCAAAATTTGAAGTACTAAAAATAACTTTAGGAATCGATGGATTCTATAGCATTGACTTAGGGGTTTTAACGAGTTGATTAATGTAATTGTGTGCTCTTCAACTATTATAGTTGTACTGACAAACATCTCTCAAGCAATATACACAACATTGCAATTGAAAGTATAGTTTGAATTCGCCAAAAACGTATGAGGCTGTATGACCTCTAGAGGTATGCGAATTCATCTAACAGCTCTAAATTCTATATTTTCGGCAGTAAAGTTTTTTTAGGAGGTTTACATAAGATATATATTGTAGTTTACGAAAACGTTATGTTATGTGTGTGCTTATGAACAATGTATAAAGAATTTTTAAAATAATGGTAACCATTCAGAGATCCGGCTCTCTGATATCAACGATGCTATTCCATCCCATCTGAAAATCAAATACATTTCGAGACACATTAGATGTAGAGAAATCTTCTAAAGAGCCTCTATTTTCCAATAGTTACCAATATATTAAAAAACAGTGTTCCAACTACAAGAGTAAGGTGTATTGTGTCAAAGGAACTTTTACTACTTTTTGAATTTAACTACAAAGTAAGCTACTACTTTTTTTTGTTTTGGTGAATTAAAAGTGCATTCGCTAAAAAAGAGGAAAAAACGTGTACAGTGTGAATTGTGTTTCGGGTCATGTTGGTGAATTGTTTCAATGGAAGAAAGAGCAGAGTTTAATGCAAGAGAAATCAGTTAAAAAAGTAGTATAGTAAGCAAGTAAAGTGTAGTAAAATTTTTATTTAATAATAACTATTTAAAATTTATTTTGCAGTATTTCTCAAAAAAACATTTCTTTAAAAAAACACTATTTTATTTATGAAAAGAATCATTTTTTTTTTAAAAAAAGTTTATCTTCTTCACCTGCCATTATTATAATTTTTCCTTCGTCTGAAAAAAACTGATCTAGCTTAAAAATATCTTAAGATTTTTGAGTTTATTATTGTTATTGTTATTTAATGGGTTAAGGTTAATGTTACACGTATGTCGCATGGTTAAATCAATAGAGTTTTTGTTTTGTATTTTGGAGTGCGTAACAGTTAATGCAGTAGATAGAAAGAGAAAGACAGAGAGAAAGAAAGTGAGAAACATATATATAGAATCAAATAAAATAAGGTGTTACAAATAAAAATCAATGATTCAAAATATAAAACTGAAAAATATTGCATTTTTTAAATGAAAGTTTACAATGTTAGGGTGGTTTTACTTTTTTTTGTTTAATTCACTAAGCATATATTATTGAGCTTATTAACTACTCGCTATGGTTGATTAGAGAATAATTTGATTAATTTTAAGTTTACGTTTTACTTTGCAGCATTTTACAGCATTCAAAGGGTGCAGAATACGCTAAGTAATTAAAGTTTGCTTAGCAATACTTTAGTAGGGAAGGTCTTTCGGAGAATATTTATGTAAAATTTTTTTTAAGAAACTCCCCTTTAACAACTAAAATTTACTAAATACTTTGGTGATTTTTTTATACAATTTAAAGTGGAATTTAGGTTTTTATTTAAAAAACTTTCGCGAACGTTATGTAGTTAAAAAAATACAAAAAAAAAAAAATAATAATAACTTAATAATTTTAAAAATTATGTAAAAATATTTTTAAATTTTGTCAAGCACCTGCAAAACCACCAAGCGGTCCAAGTGGAATGGGTAGCGGCGCCATCGAAAGTGAAATTTCACGATCACGTGATTTTTCCTTATCACTTTCTGGTGGACTTTTACGTGATGACTTTTCCTCTTCGATGATTTCTTCAATGGGTACCTAGAAAGATGATTATATATAGTATACATTACACAAAATAATTATTCTAAGCTTACATCTGGTGGTCTAACTGGATTTAAGGGCGCCATAAATTGCACTAACTTTGTTGACAACTGATGCCACATAATAGAAGCTTCACAATAGGCGCATTCAGCCACCTGTTAAGAAGAGAAATTTAAGAGTCATCAAAAATTTGTCAGAGTAGCAGAGAAAAATAAAAGGTTGTTGAAAATAGTAAACAGGTAAAAAACGCAACTAAAAATCCACTCAGAAAATTAAAGCACGGTAGAAAAAAAGTTAATGGAAGAAAGAGAAACTTGCGTATGGCATTGGATAAATTCAACATTGAAAGTTGTGATATATCGGTAAATTTTACGATTGCACGAGAGCGTTTGAAGATATTGTATAAACCAGTATCGGTTGACATAAAAGGAATTGCATTTAATATGCAGAATCATTTCGAGTTCTAATCTTTGCTACTCCATTTCATGCCTGAAGTAAAGTTCGAATTATTAACTGTGTTTAAATTGTTTTTTCGGAGTACACCAATAATAGACCTTGAATTTTTTCTGAGCTTACAAGGAATGTTGCAAAAGTGAGAAAAAGCTATGAAAATTATAAAAATCAAATTAATGTGCATGTAAAATTTGTTCATTTCAAGCTTCAAGCTAAATAGCTAAGTAGGCTATAACAGCTGTAGTAGCTAAACTCTATTATAATTAAATATAATCATGCTTATCAGCTTTTGAGAACATAATTTACCTTAAGGGAGCAAATGTGACTGCTTAAACCTACTCGTGCTGCAGTTACCATACACTTAATCAGACGTGAGACATTCTCACAGACCGATGTATGAATGCCCATATGCTGTTCAATATCCTGCAGTTCCATTTGTTTCAGCAATATGTCTAACATAAGAATACAGCATGTCAGATTATGTTCGGTGTCGGTGGAGAATTCTGTGTGGCGATTTGCTGGTGCTTCATCATCTGATATCGCAGATGTATTACCCGAATCGTCTTCAACAACTGGAGCTGAAAAAAGTGTAAGAGTTCTTTAAATAATAAGCTACACAAACTGGTCTCTTACAAATTGAACTACGCCTGGGTGGATTAACAACTTCTGATTTTCCCTCTTTGGAAGGGGTTTTCGGTCCGCTCTTATTTTCTTTTTCTCGCATTAACTCATGTTGAACGCCATATTTCATGATGCGTACACCATCGCCAAACATTGCAAACAGTTGAACCAATGGTATCAAAATACCCAATTTACTGAGGATTTGCAACCAATGTAGCGCCTGTTGTTGCACCTTTGCTGTGGTCTTCTCAAAACGTATGGCAACAAAATTATACATAGTTTTGGCATCAAAGCCTAGCGGGGACATTTCTGGATCAAGTATTTTGCTCAGTACAATTTTCAATTCGTTTAACTCTTTCTCGGCGACATCATTTGTGATAGCTTCCATCCAGTGTGGCATAACATAATCCCAAATTTCTGATGTGATTACTTCATAGGGTACCAAGCAAATCAAACGTTGTAGGCCTTCTTTTAAGTGGCTCGTACGTGATGCTAGCGTCTCCCAATGACCACCAACGCGTGCATACTCGGGTGGATGGGGTAGAAGACATGAGATAAAGACCTAAGAAAATAGGTTTGAAATTGACATGCGGGCTGGTCGTTAAGGAATTACTTACATTGTAATGTATGCGACAGATTTCCTTAAGCCAATCGCAGACATGATCCACTTTTAGCTTCTCGATTGTGCTCTCCACATGACCAGAAGCTATAATCAAAGAAAGAAATCGTTTTTAAAAGAATTCCAAGTTACAAGTGTATTTCTTCCGAAAGACCTGCTTTTGGCTCATTTTCGGAAAAACATTCTTTTGACTATTTCAATGGGGAAAGGTTGAGAGCGGATTTTGAATATAACTAGGGGTTTCGTAACATCATACTCACCATCATATGAATATGCGGTCACATGGAACCAATGAAAAAGCATACTGAGTATCCTTCCCAGTATCTCTACTGGTGTATCAGCTGTCGGTGTGCAACGTCCAACTAGCAGCCAGATACCATAACGTCCCAACATTTGACGCTCTTCCAACGATATGCTATCCACTGTACCGTTTGTGCCATTTTTCTTACCATCCCCAACAGAGCTCTCCTTACCCGGCTCAAAATTGAGCGGTTTCGCCTCGCGCAACAAACTCACTACCGACTCCACCATACTCATTTGCATCTCCGCATCCATTTGCCAGGCAGGCGGCAGACTTCGATGCACCACATGATCGCCGCCACGTCGTGAATTGTGCCGATTAGTGTGACACTGTGAACAGTAGCGAATCGGATGATTGCCATTGTAACTGGCGCATTCGGTGGAGAAGCAAATGGAGAAAGCTGATTTCTCTGTGGAGCGGCAATTCTTGTTTTCGCACACCATAGAGACCTGCTGCATCGGGTGCAGAATATCGCCAAATTCAAGATTGGCGTGCTCACGATGTATTTCATTAGCACACTCGATGCAGAGGTAAAGCGGGGGTGGACAGTCAGGGGCGTACGTAATGCTAATGCTGTGAGCATAACAGACTTTGGCTGCCTCGGCATTACCGGCGTTAGGGCATTGTTCGCGTTGACAAACAAATAGTACCATATCATCTGAAAGACAGTAGGAATAATGCACTTTTGAGGCAAAACTTCAAAAAGACTTCATGCTCTTACTTGTCAACTTCGTTAGTAGCACACGACGGTCAAATAGATTTGGATCGAAGGCGGGCCAATAGTAAAAGAGTAATTTAGCTGCTGAAGATCTAGACACTGAAGTGCCATAGGCAACAACACAAAGTATATCCTTGACAACGTTATGTTTGAGAGTCATGAGGCATTCCAAGAGTTGACAATGATGTGCTGAAATTAGAATTTCGGATGAAAATACTTGGAAACTCATGTCCTAACGTGAGCATACCGGGATTGTTGGAATACTGTAATACCATCATAATAACGGATGAGACTGACTGACAAGCTTGACATTCTTGTTCATCGGTGCTGCGACGGGCTAAAATTTGAAATAATAAAAAAAAAAAAATAATCTCTCAAGCTCCATTGTAAGATTAAGTATTTTACTTATGGTAAACGGTAGCACGTAGTAACAAAGTGCATTGACGATATCCTGGTGTAATGCTGGTGGTAATACGGATATTGTAGAACTAACCAAATAGGGTAGATTATCGATAAGGTCCTTGTCCAGAAATGGTAAAATACAGCAAAGGCATTGCAACAAGGCTTTTCCAAAGACTGTGAATCGAGCAAAATCAAGCAAATATTTCATTTATGGGATTTAAAATTTTCTTTTTACCGATTTGACCATATTGTATGCATGGCGCAACGTCTATAAGCATAGTTAGGGCATTATAAAGATTTCCATATTCAAGATTTGGATAGGCACACATGCGTGTAGGATCTTCTGAGGGATCTCGTATAAGTTCATGTGGTGAGGTACGTACATCTTTGAGGACAGCTAGAAAATTAAAGCAAAATTATTATTTCTTGTACCTGTTAGGATTAAAGGTGCATTCCTAAATCAAAGAAGCTGAAATTTAAAGTCACTGCAAAAACTTTAACCAAACACTGAAAGACATTAAAAGCTAATGACAGTATATCGCCGACTGGTAGACCCCCTTTGAAATAAAGAATCCTACACAGCTTATGCCTGTTTAACATTTTTCCTACTTATGAACAGGTAAGGTTATTCCCGAGAAATAGATTTCAGATCTTAAACTAAAAATTCATCTACAGTGTCGAAGAAGTAACTGTCGAAAGCCTTTAATCATCTAAATCATAAAAAAAATCTTCACATAACATTCGTAGAAAAAGATCCTCGATGTTGGGCCAAGGTCAGTGGAGTGTATGCTAACAAAATAATATCCAGTAATGACAGCAGTATAGATCCTCAGATGAACTGTTTAGTGAGACCTCGAGAGTGAAATTCTGATAATACACTCCAACAGTTGAGACCATCTCGAATTGGCATTACGAAAGCTTATCACAGGTTTATCGACTTCCTCGATGTTTTTTCGTACTAATCGACACTTTAGCATTTATAATTTTTTTTGAAACTATTTGACTTATTAAGAACTTCACGAGTTATTCGAGGCAAATCGAAAGTTTTAGACTTATGATACATATATCGGTTTTTTCGAAATTTTTCAAAAAACTCGATACTATTCGACTCTTTAACGTTTAACTTCGAGATTTACTTTTTTATATTTTTCCGATCATTCCGATATTTTTCATTTTTTGAAACTTTTCGAATATTTTATTAGACGCTCTTCAACATGTATTGAGTTACTCGATACTAATTGATACTTCATCGGACGATGCCATCCGATATTTATCGATTTTATTTATAGCTTACAATACCAGTCAATACTTCTAGATTTTTATCGAAGTGTCCGGTACTTTTCGTTGCTTTTATCAACTTTTCCGAATCAATTTGATGCTTTTTGACTAATAACGATACTTTTCAATGGTTTCTGACTACAAATTTTGCTTAAAATTAAAGTTCATTCCATTTTGGATGTCAAAAAAAGATATTTCATTAGGAGTCAATACTTGCAATTGTAGAGCACGGGTTCGTTACTAATGTCGTCACTACGAAATTATAGTTTCAAGCCAAATAAACTCGAGGTAAGCTATCTTACCAAGTTTTATTGAATTCTTAAATTTTGTCTAAATTTTATTCGAGTGCAAGAGATTTCGAAATTCATTCTAGCGTAAGATGATTCTTTTTGTTGAAAAATTCGAAATTTTGAGTGCATTTAAAAAATCACCTAACCGAAAATTGTTTTGGAAAATTAATTAACAAAGCAGTTCACTTACTTAATAGAGTTTGAGAAAAGTATTTAATATTATTAGCAATATCAACGCCAGAGGGCGCAGGTAGAACATTTTGTAGGAGGCGGACATGATATTCATGAAGGCATCTCAGCTTTGCCTGAACTGAAAATGAAATGAAAAGGAGAGTTTTGAGATTAGTGATATATATTGGAGAGAATAGTGATATATATTGCATAGCTTTCCAAAATACTTACAGGCTGCGGCACGAGTGCCCATATTGATTAGCTGGACCTTAAAGCTACCAGTCATTATATCCGATAAATCCTTCGCATTGCCCACACCCCCTCCAAAGGATTTCGCATGCTTGATGAAATTGAATTATCGAATTTGTACGAAACATTATTTAAAATAATTCAAGAAAATATGAGGAAAAAATCATTATTATAAAGTTTTGCTACTGCAAAAGATTGCGTAACCAGCACCTTGGTAACGGATGCTGCAAAAGCAGCTAAAATCTTATACCAAAGCTAAAGTTATTATGCTCTCGAAGCTTTTCAGTTATAACTTAACTTTATTTTTATGTTTTCAATAAATTTACCTCGAAATTTTTTAGTTTTTTCAATAAATTTGCAATTTTTCACAGTTTTTCTACAATTTGCAAACCTCACAGGAAAAAATGTATCTAACGATTATGCTGAAGAAGTAAAAATTTCATGTGTGTATCTGTAAAGTTATCTATGGGATGTTGCGCCATCTCTTAAGTTTTATACGACCAAGTTTTACATTGCCGCATAAATTCAAATAAATGGCAATATAATGCTGCTACTTCAAAATTTTCGAAAATTTGTTTGCGCCAAGCAGGTGCTTGGCACTAATTTTTTATCTTTTATCTTTTGGATTACATCTTAATTTAACTTTTTTGTGTATTCACTCGTTTGTTATAAAGTTTAGCCGTCACTTGCATACAATTTGTCAGAATAGCTACCTATGGTAGGGGTTACTGATAAGAGTAACGCTAAAATCGGTATTCCACCCCATTGAAAGTGTCAAAAACAGCTGTGCTTACGACATGCGCTCTAATTGTTTATCACTTGGCTCAGCTTGTTATTGCCGGCATTTGCAGTTTCAAAACAATAACAAATTGGCAACAAGTGTTTGTTTACCGTTTTATTTGCTTGTAAGCAAAACTATTTAGTTTTAGCTGTCATGCGCTGTTCCTCAACAGCTGGCAACGACTGGAGGAGAATGAGTTTCTTATCAGTCAGCTGTTTGGTTGCAAATCAGCTGTTGCAGTAAATCTTTTACGTACGCGTTATATTTGACAGAGTAAGTATCTGCTGTTTACAAATAGCAAAAATTGGAGTATGAGATTTTCCGTATCATTATAATAAATTTAAGCGCAATTTAAAATGGTTTGGATTATCTTCTCCTATATGCTATTTTGCTAGTTTAGAAAGTGCCACGCCCACTTGAAATTTTGCGCCTACTTTTTATATTAAATTTCAAACTGATTACGTTCTCGTTTTATAACAGGTGGGTGGACTTTGAAAAAATGTTGTCTGTTTAGAGACTCAGGTTTATGCTCATACCTCCGAAACTAGAATAGCTAAAGGAAAATAGACAAATCTCTATTTGCGATAAAAAAATTTATACAAAATCTTAACACAGTTAATTTCGTAGCTCCCGGAGCTAATGCTCTATCCAGCTTTATCATCCTCGGATGTACCATTCTACTTGTTGGCTTGGAACATGCAAATTTAGCAAAAACAGTTTTTTTAAACGTTAACAACAAACCTTCTACCGCTTTTTTTTTCTTGCTTCAAATTCATTTTAATTTTTTCTATTCAGACACTGTCATTCAGAAAATATTTCGAACAAAAAAAAAGTTTTTACTTTGTAAGCATTATCGTTCAAATATTTTCATTTAAATCAATAGAAGAAACTTTATTTTTTCCAATAACAAAAACAATTTTCTTTCATATTTCATTAATTTTACTATTGTGTATTTTTTTGCGAACGACTACAACAACTAATTTATCAATAATCGATTACAAAACTATCAAAACCGACAACAACAATAATAATGGATACGGATCAGAATATAACCAAATCATCGAAACTCACGGATATTCCACTCTCAGTGGATCAATCAGGTGACTTGAAGCCACTCGATGAGAAGTTGGCGGCTAAATCGAATTCATTAAAACGTTTCTTCAAAATGCCAAGTAAGCGAGGCATTGACGTTGTTTCCACCAATGAGACGCCAACTACAAATGAGACTGGCGATACTACCGAATCGGATGGGTCTGCTGCACAAGGCAAACAACAAAAGGAAAAAGGTGGACATATGCGAAGATTCCATTTACGATTGGGTGGCATACAGAAAAGAGGTGAGCTTTTTGATATTACTTTTTCAAATATTACGGTCACGTGATTAATATATTGGTGATAATATCGACGAATTTAAATGGTCGGTGCAAGCAAGCTTTGAAGTTGACTTCCAATTAAACTGAAAACTAGAAACTCAGACCACTCCGTATAATCATATAAATTTTTTGAGAAAAATTTTAAGCGGGAGTTAATGTTTCAATATGCTTTCTATTCAGATTGCAAAATCTTCTAAATTTATTGTCTCTGCTCGTACAACTCTTCTGAATTGATTTGCATATCCGAATGTCTGGAAAATAATAGCCAGATGGATAACAACAGGCTGATATTGGCAGTGAAATTGAAGTTCTTCAGTTGCTCGTCATAGTTACATCGAACTGCTCTTTCGCCTTATCTAAGATGTCGTCAAAAACGTTAAGAAAAAGACTATGCGAGAGTTTAAGGGCCTGCCGGATGTCAGATTTAGAGACAAATGTCGAATGCATGCACCATTTGCTCGGTCGATCGAAAAATATTTTTGAAGTGCACGATTATCTAACTGCCTTTTTGAGAGAATAACAGACTTTCGGCGGAATTCTCTTGCCGTCTTGCTTACGTCATATCTCGTTTCGCACATTTTTTTATGATCATATTGTGATAGGAGGCAATATCAGCGTTTGTCTTAACTCGTATGGGCATAAGACTACCTTTTCTTGTTTTCTCTGGACGTTTGCCTGCGATGTTGTTCACTGAGACCCAAATATGTAGCTTTGTGAGGAAATACCGTTCTCGTAATGATTGACCCTCACAAAAATTTAAGTCTTAGTGCTATTATATTTCGTTACATGGATTTTAGGCAAAACAGCATAAGTCCATCTGTGATCACGTCGCAAAACAGCATAAGTCTTATGTATCAGCTTAGATGCAATAAGTTTTCTCATTTTATTCTATTTAAGGTAACTCACCGACTGATTTTGAAGCTGGGAGTAGCAGTGTTGTAACAAGCAGCAACACTAGTGGCACTGCTAAATCGGGTCTCAAAAGTTCATTATCCAACTATTGGAATTCTGTTTTTAAACGTCATCATGGTGATAAGCAACCAAAGAACACCAATGAACCAATTGATGATGATGATGCCGATGATGATATCGATGAGACTGAACTACGTGAAGAAGTACATACGCTCGCCATATCCGAAGAGGAGGAACAAGCCAAATCACCGTAAATTTGTAAGAAGTTCAAGCGTAAAACAAAAAAACAATAAATCTACGATGTTTGACAAAATTGACGAGTTAAAACTGTGCACCACCACCACAATAAAGCTGAACTATAGAGATGGTAAAATTTCGATATGGGAAGCAACTAATCAAGATTTTCTATTTCTATTTCAAATTTCATTTTTATTGAGCTTTTTTTTAAATTTGAATTGCATTTTTTGTTTGCAATTTTTAGCATAATAAATTTTGTCATTTCATAAAAAAAAACATTTTGTTTCTTTCATAAATCGCAAATGTGAAAGTATTCACATTGGTAATTTTATGCATTTTCAGCAGAATTAGTTCAAGGTTCAACTAAATCAGTTGGAAAACTTGTAGTATGCTAATAAGCCTAATGTGTAGGGTTGTTAGTAAGTTAATCCTGTAGTTTACTAAATACTGGTTAATGCTATGCTGTTGAAAATTTCAGCAGCTGAAAAATGTAGCTGGTGTCAGAGGGCACTTGCATGTGATATCTTTGCGAAAAACACCCTTTGAACAGAAAGTAACCCTCGCTTTTATGTATGAAATATTTTTTGGAATTTTTTTGCATTTTTCGTTGTAATTTGAGACATTGACCAAAGTGAATCCTTAGAAAAATTTTATTTGAATTTAATGCAGTTTATGTGTTTATTTTTATTACAAACGTTAAGATTTCAATGTTATTTAATTTTATTTACTATAATTTCGAGGAAAATATATATTAAAAAGCATTTAAAACGCTGGGTATAATTTATTAAAACAACCCTAATCTATAGTTGGGGAAGTTATTCGATTTTGATTGATTGGTTTTTTGTTCAATTGACTGCATTTGGCGGTAAATAAGACATAATATTAAGTGGCTGAAATTGATCCAATTGTATTATTATTTTATTTATATAGAATTTAAGAATGTATACTTAGACAGAGCAAACTAGCAGTACGGTTATTCCAATTTCATGTGCGACTGCTATTTGTCGCTTTCCGAGAAAGAACTAAGTACTAGGGAAGTTTAAAAGTTTTTCCAGCGAATTCTCCGCGAAGTCTACTAATTTGGTGTATAAATCGAAAATATATCACCACTGTCCAACATTTTTGCATTAATGAACAAAACTTTTTTTAATATTTGTAAGCTAGTGTAATTGATCTCAAAGTATGTCTACGAAATGAATTTTGTTTTAGCTGCATTCATTTTTCCAATAAGCCTCAAAAGAAAAAGTATTCTAGAAAAAAAAAATCGCCTCTTAAGTACTTTTCATTTTACCTAGGAAAGGCAAAATTCTTATCAGATAACGTTTTTTTTTTAAATAAACAATCAAATGCCTAGTTATCAATCAATAAAATAAGAGATTTTCACACTTTCAACGCGGCTGGTTTTCTTTTATGAGGTTTAATTGGATTTTTACCAACTTTATTTGTTTTGCTTGATTGATCTAAAACTATCGGATCAGTAAGGTATCTATTTTTTATTCTGTTTATTTATACAAAAATGTTCTTTAAGGCACGTCCTCGCTAGATGCGTATTAAATTTTATATTTATTTGTGTGAAAGTTTTTTATGATTTAATTTTTTTATAGCGCTTGTAAATCATTTTAACTCCTTTGGCGGAGAAATGCAAGAGAATATTTTGGTAGGCCATAAAAATTATGTTGTATAACAAAATTAAACATTTTTAATCATATTTTTTGCTGATATGATAAAATGAGTTATTTAAAATCATTTAGTGGGAATATATGATTAAAATTTTCCCAGCGAGAGTTATATTGTGCAGTAAGTAGCCTGCTGAGCTAAAAAGTTGTTATGAAATAAATTCGGAAAAAATTCCTGGATCATTTTGAGTAAAAAGTTGTTTAAGAGGGAGCTTTATCTTGAGCACGCTATGTGTTGTAGGGTGCTTAGAAAAATTCTTTAAGAGTAGTACCTGCAAGTAAACATGAACTCATTACTTTCTAAGTAATAGAGCTAGAGTAATAAGTTGAGTGAGTTTCATTAAGTAACTAACCCAAATATTTTCAAGTAATACTAGTTATTATTGCTACCCGTGTCTTGAGTTCAGAATTATCGATTGTTAAATTGAAAAAAATTATTTATTTTTCAATTTTTCCTTATAAATTGCAGATTTTTTAAAAAATACAATAGTATAATATATATGTAATAATATATAAAAGAATACTATTTATATAAAATTGCTTTTATGGAAATGGTTTGAAACACTTTGGCACAAAATATACTGAACCAATTTTAATAATTTCTTTTTTAAAACAACATACATGGCATACTGATTTTTTTATTTTTTTAAAGATAAATATCATTTTTTTACACACACGCAAAGCCTCACACAAAATTGTCGTTTGATTTTTCGTTGCTTAAGTTGATGCAGCTTCTTGAATTCTGTGTTGCTATTGATATTTTAATTTCTTCTCGCTTGAACCGTGTGTAAAGGGTGATTTTTTAAGCATTTGGTTTTTGAAAATAAATAAAAGAACAGAAAAATTGCAAAAGTGAATGAAATATTTGCTTAAAGCAATACATCAATTCCTGCCATTTAATTATTAAAGATTATTTTATGTAAATGTTGTTTGCAGCTATGCGTGAGGTGGTTCATTCTTAAAGTCCGATTTTGGCATAGTTTTTCCAGCATTTCGGCCGGTATCTCACCAATGGCAGTTGTAATGTTGTCTTCCTGGGCTGTTATTATCGCTGGCTTGTCCCTGTACACGAGAGACTTCACGTTACATCACGTGACCTAGGCTGTGCACTTTTTTAAGGTATAAATAAAATAAATATTATTGTTTCAGTGCGCTCTATCGATTTTCAAATTAATAATTAAGTTTTGCAATTTTTCTTTCTCTTCTATATATAAAAATATTTCGGCTCACTTTCAACATTTCCTTGCCGTTTAAAGGTGTTCTTCCGAAAATTTTAAACAAATTTTTCTTCATTTTTCGAATCATTGGTATAAATTTGAAGTTCAAAAATTCCACCTTTCAAAACAATGAACCCATAAAAAACTCATATTTTCACATTCAGTTGAAGCATTGCTGCTACTGCTGATGCACAACAATGATGTTGGTTATAAAGTTCTGGCCAAAGGCGTTCACTGCTGCTGCTGCTGCATCTTTTCATTGATTTCCATTGTCTGGCAGTTACTCACGGACGCAAAGTGTAATAATTTTGCTGTTGCTACTGCTGACGTTGCCGATGCTGATGCTGTTTGTTGCTAATTCCCCTGAAGTTGCTTTCTGTAGCACCATTATGTTGTGCTTACATGCGAAAGTGTTTTGCACACAACTTGCGGCGACATTCTGAACTTAAAATAAATCCCTTGGCAAGGAAGTCTTCCGGTTATTGGTAATAATTGTTCTTGTTGTTGTAGGTATTGTTGCATTGTGGGTGCAATTGTTGAAAATTTATGTGGCAGCTCTACATACGTGTTAAATGCGGATTATGTTGGCAATACAGGAAACGGTGAGGGTATAAAATTAATGTGATCGAAACAAGAAGCAAATATTATCGGGCAAATTCATTTGTAAATTCATAGTGTAGAGCAGAGTATTTTTAATTTAAAAATAATCGAGGAAAGCGCTAAAGAATATACAAAATCTGGCGGTAACTCAGTTGAATTTCTAAAAAATAATTGCTAAAAACTTAAGCGAGCAAGTTCATTAACAATGAGTGCAATAGCTTTAGTTAACAATGAGAACTATTGGTATAAGTGGGCGGGGGTTCCAAATGAGGAATTCCCAGCAATAGCTTGTTGAAATGTATTACCCTCGAAATAGTGCTAGATTACTTTGGGAGTCTCGAAAAAAAAGAAAAAATAAAAAAAATCGAACAAGTATTCGGTCTATTGGACTATGTCCATTAACTATCTGTCCTGGGACTATCTGAAAATAATTTTTTCATGGGAGCGGGAGGCTGGTAACTAGCACCGCGACAGTTATCTACCGTGCTTTGTTGAGAAACACCCATTGGGTTAAATTCCCTTCCGCGAAGCACTTCCCTTTAAACTCTATTTTATAGTGATGCTGAGTCTGAGCTAAGATTTATCTGTAATATCTTTCACAAACTTCTAAGACTGTTGTCTGCAGCTCTTTGAGTCTCTCGTACTTCTAGGGCTCAGACTAATGATATTTTTTTTCGGAGGACACAACAATACTTTTCGGTTTATATGCTCATATGCCAAGTGAGTCCCAAAAGCAGGCCACTTCTAGCTTGGTAGTGGCTCTTAACCGAGAGTACAAGTGAGAATCCCTTGTACTAGGTATAACGATAGCTATTCTGGGTAGTGGTCTTCAGCATTACTGTGCTATTTATAAGTTTCGTTTCATAATTAATTTGAAATCGGAAAAAATTTTTTAACTTTAAATGAACATTTCGCGTGGAATTGTTCCCTCTACTCATTTGTTAGCAGCTGAAATTGACTTCAGCATTATCACAACAACAACAAAAACAATAGCAAAAACAGTAGTATTAACACTGCCAGTGACTTCTGTTGTTTATGATTTATTAGAAATACTTGACAACAGATTTCATGGCAATACACGCAAACACAATTGACTCACCACTCGTAGTTAGATCCTTCCGTTGCTCTTTGGTTTCTGTGCAGCATAAAGCCACAGGATTATGAATGCAGTTGAAAAGATGATGAAAGTGTCTGGTACCAGGAATTAAATGCTGCCATTTGACTTTTAAGTGTTGAAAAGCACTGGCAGTTTGAGTACAAGGTGCTTGTTATGCAAAGTGGCCAACTGAAGTGAGTGAGAATCGACATATTAAGTTTGATTTTAATTTTGTACGACAGAGAATTATTAAAAGTTTTTTATAAGAGCACCTATGGTTTAATAAAATAGTTTTTGAATTGAATTGAACATTGAGTAAAACATTCAAAATTTTTGCAAGTTTGCTGCTTAAGTCTTTTGGAAAATTTTTATTTTTAAGGTCAGGTACTAAAAAGTCATACAATTTCGTTCAAAAACAACCAAAACACCAAAATTGGCATTTATGTTTAATGCGTAAACATCTCGCCAGAATCTTCTCATTTTTCTTAAAGAAAAGACTCCGCCTGTTGTTGCAATAAAAATCGATAAGCAGTAACTGATGCAAATCAGGTTTAATTATTTATAATTTAAATCAGTGGCTGATTGCTACGGTAAAAACAGACCAACTGGCAGACAGACAGACAGACAACACAACTTTATGGTTGCGGTATTTTTTCCCGTAAAGCCATAAAAAGCGGTACGCTAATTAAATGGAGTCTTTTTTTGTAGTTGTGAAGGGCACATTTTTCGGCCAATTTTAGTTAAGTTGCGCTGCAATACTTAACATGTGATAATGCACAAGACGTATACGATTATACTGCTTCGAGAGAGAGAAGAGAGATAGCAAGATCTTGGTAGACTAAAGAAGCTAAAACTGTGTTGTTGTAAAGAATTTGTTACAAACCATAAAATTTTTTGATCTGTGAACATCTTTGCTGGTGGGAAATGTAACGCTATAAAAGCTAACGTTGTAACACGTTACGCTTTTTGTACTTTTTCAATGGTTTTTATTTGTTTGATAACTTGTGTGTAAAATTTATTAATTGAGCACATATATAGCTATAGGTGCTGGTAACAACACAATTTATAATATTTAATATCGGTCTGTAGCTAATATAGTGGACACTCCAAGGCAAGCCAGTGCGTGGGGGTGGTGTTTTGATGGTTCGAAACTACAATTTTGAAAATTTTCTGAGCTTTGTCATTTGAAAGAGCTCGCATTCTCCTTCCATAAGTCGGTAGGGCTGATGATTGAAATCTTCATTTGCGCGAATCGACTTAGGGGCCGCCCATAAATTACGTGAGTCAAAATAGGTGGGGAGGGGGTCCGAAAAAATCTCACCAAATCTCACCAAGGGGGTGCCCCGTCAACGAAAATCTCACGTCGACTTCTTAATGCAGAGAGTATACATTATTATAGCAGATTACATCTAAAAATTCTAAAGAAAATCTCACGGAAGAAAGGGGGGTTGAGTCCCGCCAGACCTCACCAAATCTCACCAAGGGGAGGGGGAGGAATTTTCAATAAAACACCTTACCCTTATGATAATTATTTCTCGGATCGACTGATGCAAACGTTCAATAACGTTGGGTTATAGCGCTTTCTCTCTCTCTCTCCTTCACTTCACCTAACGACATTACAGTCGACTTTTTTTTTCTCCCACGAGCACAGCATGCGCACGTGCCTGGTCCGAGATGGCGGCTTAATTGTGTCCACAATTCCTCTTTGACGTAGGTGTCAAATTATAAGGTTTGACGATTTGAAGAGTAGGATACGATAAACTACGTGACTTAATCCTTTACCAATTATGGCACAAGCTCTAAAATGGTGTATGATCTTCTTCACTACGACCTTTGCCGATTTTTTCGAGATTTTTTTTCTACCTTTTCTACGTTTTTATATTTTTTTGTTTTCAACTTATTCATCCGTTTTAAAAAATTTTCAAGTTTTTACAACTTTTCCAAAAATTTTTAAAGCCTTTTTTTAACCTCTTCAAACTTTTTCAGTTTAATTTTTTTTTAGATTTTTCCAACTTTTCAATTTCTTCTACCTTCTTCAATATTGAAATGTTTAGACTTTCTTAATATTAATCGTTTTTTCGAATATTTTTCTACTTTTTCAACAATTTTCCGTACGTTTTCTAGTATTTGTGTGAAATTTGATAGCGATTTAAGATTACTGCTTGAATGGAAAGTGACACGCCCTCTTGTCACAATGCGCCCACTTTTTTCATCTAGTAATAGTCAAAAACATTTCTAGTATTTACATAGTTTATTTACCTTAAATAACCCTGGGGTTATGGCACAACTATCGTCATTCAAATGTATTGGCTATAACTGCGAAACGATGGAATATCAATGTAACACGTGACCGAGACTTAGTTAGACCTTGATATATCCTTGCTTGGACTTGGAACTTTTTATTTTGATATACTCTGCGAATCACAAGCTTGACCAACAGATCGAGAGAGCTACCTAAAAGTTCAATGGATAAATGGCATAAAACTTGAACTGCCATTTTTAAGAAATTTTTAAAAGATTTTCAGTTGGCTATAACTCTGCAACTATCGAAAATTGCCGAGTGATTCCTCAAAGTTTATATCTATTTCACTAAAATTGCCCCTATGTCTGTAGTTCCTTAAACTTCCTGCATAATGCCATTAACTGCAGGCTGCTAACATGCATGTCATACAACATTTTGCTCCTGCCAGCCAGACAAAAAAGGTCTGGTCAAAAAAGAAGAAGACGAAAGCACAAGAAGTGGTCCATTTGTTGGTTGGATAGTTGATTGTTGTTGCGTTTTTGTTGTTGTTGTTGTTCTGCCTGAAAATGGCATAGCCGTATTTATCAAGATACCAAAGGAGATAACGTAATGTAACGTGGAATTTTTTGTTCGATTTAAAGTTTAATCGCGGGATTTTGTTTTTGATTTTTTATTGGTTTTTTTTTGGTAGGGGTATTTGTTGCGTTTGTATCTCGAAATAACGGCTTACATGATGTTGTATTGTTTTTTGTAACATTGCAAATTAAACTGTTAGCTATAACTATGATGTTGTTACTTTTTTTGCTATTGTTGCTGTCAATGCTATTGTTAATGGAATCTTTTTTTGCATGTGTTTTTTTTTTCTCAAAGAGCGTATTTTTTGTTTTGTATCTAATCGCTTTCTAATCGCATCTACTCGCTTGTACTCGCTGCTTGCTCCATCTGTTGGATGTCAAATGCGCTTGTTATGCTGGTTAATAGATATATTTTTACATTTTAATAAATTAGAAAATTTTTTTTTGCGTTTTTAAATGTTGCTCCTTTTTTTGTTGTTGTTGTTGCTAGTAATTCGATCTATTATCTAGATTAAGTTATTAATTTGCTAAGAGGTTGACATGTTTGAATGTTTAGTTTTTGCTTGTTAGTCTTCAGTAATCTGTACGTAGATATGGAGAGATAGAGATTTTAAAACTTGAACAGGTGAAAGGAGGATTTCGTGTTAAAAAATAACTAATGTCTTAAATTCATATTGACGATTCCAGATTTTGAACATTATTTTCTGGAGAAAATTCGCCAAAAATTTCGGAGATTTTTTTATAGGATATTTACTTTTAATTTTTTTGTAAGTTCTTGAGAAAAGTTTTTACGTCGACATAAATTATAAATTATCGAAAATCATCGAAAAAATCTTAATATTCGAAAAATAACGAATATTATTGGATAACATCAAAAAGGTTAATGTCAAAAAGTATCGAAAAAGTATAAAATAAAGTAGTTTTCGAACGTCACATTATATTGCCAGACATCTTCAGAATATAGCAGAGCAGAGCAGATGGTTAGTTAACGGGGGCGCCAAAAAACAGAAATTTTTGTTAAGTTTTTGTTCTTCAAATTTTTATTTTCCTTTAAAAAAACATTTCAGAAGTCTAGCAAGACTTTGAGGTTTTCGATTCGCGGTTTACTCTGCATATAAGTTCTGGCAAGATTTTTGATCCCTGTGATGAAATTCTTGAAGCTTTTAACTAAAAGTTTTCTACGGTTCAACAAAAGAACGATTAGCCTCTCGGTTTGCTTCAATGAGACTACTGCAGGAGTTGCAAAGATTAAGCAGTAGGAATGGTAACTTCTCATCTGATAGATCATCTGATCGTAAATGGAAACATTCATTGGAGTGTGGAAATTTCTCCAGGGAAGCGAACAAGCCACCATAACGATATTATGAGAAGTACACCACTATGTCACTAAGAATGCAAATCAAGTGAAGCTGTGCTGCGCTGTACGCAAGCAAAAATGATTTGAACGCATTATTATGAATGCGGATATAGTGAAGCAGTAATACTGTTCAATGCTGTTCGAAGCTGTTGTCGCTAGTGAATGTTAAAAGCGGTTTCGTGTGTCTTTTTTTGTTTTGAGTTTAACTGAGTATTTGAATTGTTTTGAAGCACATACAAAACGATTTAGAAAAGCAGGACAAAATAATACGTTATTTATAATTTGTTGTGAGTGAAAAATAATTGAAATAAAATATGCTTATAAAATACGAAAATGGGTTAAAATTTCGATTTAATGGAAATGTTTTGAAAAAATGCTTCACTATAAACACCAAAACGATTAACAGCGCCTTGCACAGCACAGCACAGCACAGCACAGCACAGCACAGCACAGCACAGCACAGCACAGTTCAGCTTCACTATAATCGCAGCCTAAGCATTAAATACGTCCTATTGCAAATACGCACAATTTTTGAAAGTTTGCCTTCCGATAATTTAATTTCGCTGTATTGCGTAAGTAAAGTTTATCTATTTGTACAACATTTTTATTGCTTAGAATAACAACACAAAATGCCAATTAATTTGTAAGTTCGTTTAAAATAAAAAGCCAAAGCAATTTGAAATTTAATTCCTTTCCTAATACTCCATGAATAATTGTAATGATGTAATGACAATCATTCTTTTGTCAAATGGAAATTTTCATTATATTGCAGCTATAGATTTTAATCTTTTTTTTTGTGTGATTTTTTAATTGCAGCCTTGTTCACCTGATACCCCATGCTGTCGTTGTCGTTGCTGCTGTGACTAATGTTGCTGCTGCCTATTTGTTACTCGTACCTGTTGATGATGCGCCCATCTGAGGTCACTAAGTTGTTGAGAATTTGCATCGCAATAAAATGCACTTTTAAATCACTTTAATAAAAATTATTTATAAATTCATTTGCATAATGATTTAAGCGTTTTGAAACGAAACACTTCAGCATATAACTATGCTTAATGTTCTAACATGTGTATGCAAATATTTTCCGAAATGTGCCCGCGGAGTAGCTCGTGTGCATATGCTAACAACAGCATTTGTGCATATATTCAATATTTAAGAATTTGTAGGAAAATTATTAGGCCAGTTCACATGCTACAACATATTGAACAACATGGATTGACAACATGTGGAACTGTAAATATTGTTTTGCATTCACAAGGTACATTATGTTTTTAAATATAACTTACAGAGCCATTTTGAAGCAGCGTTCACAACATCAAATTTTTTCAAATTCTCTGCGGCCGAAAGTGTCTTAAGGGTATATTTCTCTTTTTACCACATTAACCGTGGATCGATTTCCTTGAATTTTTTCAATATAAAATTTCTATAATAAAGTTGTCTCAATTATGTAAAAACAAAGTTTCAGACTGAATTACCGATGGATATCGCTGTTAAAAATCGTTTGCATTGAAGTTGTAGTTAATTTTAATAACATTAGACACTTAAAAGCATGTGACAAAATGTTTGTGTATTTTGTTACATTCGAATGTAATTGTGGGGTTTTTGAGAAAATAAAAACAATAAATTAGGTAATTTTAATAATGACTAACTCAGCAAAAAAGTGAATACTTGCACTATGAAGGGTAATCTGTCGTTCTCTCGTATAATGTTTCATATTTAGTAATCAAAAACTTTACAGATGCCACTTGAGATTTTTTCAACTGTCAACGCTTTTGAAAAAAATAGTCTATTATTTATTTTCTAATAAGTCCGCCAGCAGCTTAAGCATTTTTTTTGGCAGTTGTTCTAACGTAAAAGGCATTCACATTGGCATCAAAAATAGCCGTTTTTCATTTATCCCGTTTTGTATCAAATTTTTTAAAAATAGCTTTCTTTTTTGCTGACTTGTTTTTGTTAACGTCAGCTGCTTTGTATCGAAGTGCAAAATAAATATTATGACAATGGGTTCACTATTTTTTGGAAATATATTAAAAACCGTATCCGATTAACACGGTTATGATAATTTTCGGAATCAGTCGGCTTTAATCACCCTTGATATTAAACGCTGTTAATAATTTTATAATATTTTTTTGTACATCAGTGTAATTTCTCATCCAAACATGCTGTGCACAAAAACTCGCAGCATTAAAAAATTCATTAGACCACCAAAAAGCCATAAGAACGCACACACTATTGTGCCCAAGTATCATTGATATGTGCAGCATCATTTCTATCAAAATTCGCCATGCACTTGTCATCACTGGTGCCTTTTGAATTTGCAAGAATTGTTAAAGAGTTCAAACTTACCATTAACGACACAAAAAACCAAAACCGTTATGGGGTTATGGACGATCATCAATTATTTCCTTATGACGTTTTGATACGCTCGTTCTGTGTGTCTGTCGCTTTGTAGGTTTCGTTGTGTTCCGTTGTCATTGAAAGAATCTTCAGCAGTTGCTGCAACAAACTTCGCTACTCAATGGTACGCGTACGCATTTTAAGAATTTTCTATTTTTATTTGAGTGTCCACTAAATGTCAATTAAGTGGAGGCTTAACCAGAAAACAATTTTTGGTGTATCTATCTATGAGTAAGTACGACTAGAATGATGGTCAAGAAGCGGTAAACAAAAACTTAAAGGTCGTAAGGTGCATTATAGAAAAAGTGGCAGTCAGCAAAAAAGAAGGAAGTGGAAGAAAAAGAAAATAGTTTAAGAAACGAGAGAAGGAGGATTATTTGAAAAAATATATTTCCTTTGGGTATTAAAAAGTGTTATATGTAATTTGGAGTTCAAACAGATGCATGTACAACACACAAAAAATGCTCAAAAAATTTCATATATAATTGGGTTACTACTTATAAAAAATGGGGAAGGTTTACAGTAGGAGTTCGATTTTTTTTTTATATATTTGGAACATATTATATTATATTTTTGGCTTCGAAAAGTTTTTAAATTGGCCTTTTATGTATTGGGCGAAACAAATATTTGTTTGTCACAAACATGTGAACTTGTTTGAATCGATTACGTGAAAAATCGATATTAAAAAATCATTAATGTTTACATTATTATATACCTAATACAGATCTGCACGAGTGTACTTGAAACGACCATCAAGCCACTCGCCACGATTGCGAGTCTATCAATCCCTTGTGCACGAAAGTCACAAATCAAATTAAAACAATTCGGAACACCAAGAAAGAGAGCTTAGTAAGACACTCGCAAATAAAAGATTCTACGAGTTGGCGATGCGTTGATATTACAGTTTACTCGGTGCATTCATTGCTTTTTCTCACATTCGGTGTGGTTAATGTTTTCTTCGGCTTAAACAACGTTGACGGACGAGTCAGAGTACAAACAAAGTCAAGTCATGTCGTGTGATTTATCTGTTTTGTGCTAGTACATTGATGACTCGCACAATTTTAATAGAGCCATTTTACTCGACAGCGAGTACAACAAACTGTTGACTCAGAAGAGCATTCTTGCAGACCTCTAATACTTAAATTTTCTATCAAGCAGTAGGTACATATTTGAGTTTTATTTTGATAAAAACATCTGTTTCTAATTATATTCATTAGTATAGTAACATGACATCAAAAAAGGTGCTTAACCATTTCTATCCTTACAACACTAAAAAGCACTTACAACTTGCCAACGAAGATGCATATGGTATATGTATCTAAGCTTTGTAACATATTAACGTATTGAAGCATGGCTTTGGTATCAAAACAAAAAGTGAAGATAAAACTGAAGGTTATATTACAAGATTAAGAAACAAGAAAAGAAAATGACAATTAATGCTCTAATAGTTGCATGTAATAAAAAAAATTAAGAGTAAAAGTAACCAACCAACGGAATCAACAGACGAGACATTCATGTTGTTGGATTCAGTTCCTCGCGAAACTTCCGCTTATAATGTTGCCACCAAGTGCTGTGAGAATTTTGTGTTTCAATCTTTTAACATTATCATTAGCTATATCGATCACTAATTGCGTTTATATAACACGTTTTATAACAGTTAATAAACGTCATGTCAATTGGACAGATGAAGAATTTCCAGTACATAACACCGAACTATATCGCAGTAGTCGTAAAATTGAAGAAGAACATAGCGGTGATTATTGGAGTTTTGGTGAACGCTATCAATTGCGCTTTAAGCCAGTGCCAAAGTTGAAACATCTATTTTGGCATAAGTTTCCACAGCCACAACAAGAGGAGCCAACAGAAGCACCACAAGAGCCAATGTCAACAACACCAGCTGTGGAACCAGAACCAGAGCCTGAACCTGAGCCAGAACCTGAGCCAGAGCCCGAGCCAGAACCAGAGCCAGAACCAGAACCTGAACCAGAGCCCGAGCCAGATCCAGAACCTGCTACGGAACCTCCCATCACATTGATGCCTACAGATATGCAACCAATGTTAACAACAATGCCAACTTTGCCAAATAGTACAGCAGTTCCCATGTCGACCACAACTCGCCACACTATGATTATGCGGCCAAGTACTATACCACCACATTTAAGCAACACTCTTAAGCAACTGTTGCTCTTTGGCTCTCCGCTTGAGGCAAACTTAATTGAAAAACATCCTGCAGCGTTCAAGTTACCCATAGCATCAAAGGGTAAAGGATTCCTTAGTCTCTTCGAGGTGATTAAATTCGAGAACAACAAGTGTAAGGTTGCCATGGGCGACATACGCACCATGGAAGGCGTTTGTTATCATGAATTTGAATGTAAGAGCCTGGGTGGTATACCAACGGAGCGCTGTGCTGAAGGTGTAGGCGTTTGTTGTATTTGTAAGTCTATTTGACTGTAGTGAATGCAATTACACTGGTTTGCAAGATTTTGTGTTCTATTTATAGTGAAGTGGTTATAAAAATCTTGAATTCAATTTTTATAAAATCTTTTGGATTGCATAGAGGGCGCGGCACTTTCCTGAAATGCAAAATCAGTCAACAAAAAATGTTAAGAGAATACTTTGTTAATTTAATATAATTTCTCCAGCGTGCAATTCTCCTTGCAATGTGTGATTAGAGCTGCCTTGCTGTCTGAACAGCTAAGTATTTGTATACTTGCTCTGGAATAAGCTATCTAGAAGCCTTATTGCGGTATCAAGATAGCAAATACTTCTTTAAGTAATACAGTCGCACAATACCTTAAGAGGATGGACTCATTGATTTTGTCCAGTTCTAATTAAATACCGGCAGTAGTTATAACTTTGAAATACATACACTGAATGTTCTTGGGTCCAAGATCTCAAGGTTTACCACAGCCGCTTCTAAATTTCCATAGTAGTATTTTCGCTTTCTTCCAAATATCGACAGTGATTTTGTCAATATCTTCTGCATAATATGATATAATTCCAACGCTGGATTAAGTTAAGGCTAGACGGGGCTATAGCCCCGAGCTAAAAAAAGCCCCCAAGAAAGCGCTGATTTAAGAGGTATTTGCTAGGTGTTTAGAGTGGGGTTATGGCCCCCAAAAATCGCATCGATGTTTTCTTGTAGGGACGTACAGTTTTCCCGTATTCCATATTACAATGTCCCTTCTAGAAATAACAACTAATAAATTTTCAATTGTCATTAACATTTTGTTAACTAGTGTAAGTGTACGATTTTTTTCTTGCAATATTTTATGGTTTCTTTTCTACATAGTTTTGACAGGTTGTGGTGAATCCACCAATCAACCGATTGTCTACTTTGAGTCACCGCACTATCCAAATGCTGTGCGTGAGATGATGATCTGCGTCTTGATTGTGAACGTACGCGAGAAAGTGCAGCAACTACGCTTGGATTTCTTGATGTTTGAGGTAGTAGGCATCCTCAGCATTGCAAAATTTGAATAAAAGTTATTTTTTCTTTTGGCAAAGCTTAATCGTCCCACGAATGGTGATTGCCTGGATGATCAATTTATTGTGTCGGGTCAGGATATGAATTTTATTGTGCCGGTGCTTTGTGGCATCAATACGGGGCAACACAGTAAGTTATGTATTTTATGTGCAAAGAGGATATACTTTGATGAATGCAATTGCTATTACTATTTCATTGCAGTTTATATCAATGTGGGTAATGCTTTCGAGAAGAAAATATATCTGTCATTTTTTGCTAAAGTTCCAAGTGGTGGGCGTTCATTCAATATAAAGGTGACACAAGTGAGTAATTGAAATTGGTCAATATCTTTTATAGTCATCATGAATTGGTATTGTTTCAAATATGGCCAATTGATTGGCTTAACTTTCATTTTAAAGTTTGTGGGTTTGTTAAAAGTTAAATTTAGTAAAAAATATATATATCACATAAAATAATGTAAGTTTTGTTTTATCACCAGCTTGAGTCAGATTTAGCACCTGTTGGCTGTCTACAGTACTATAAAGAACCTGAGGGTCTTGTTAAGTCTTTTAACTATGACACAGATGGCACCATAGTAGACAATAGAGAAGCTACATATTTGGTAAAAATGAAGAAAGAAATCAAAATCAAAATAAAAAATCAACTCTCAACTCTTTGTAGAACAATTTAAATTACGTTATTTGCATGCAACGTACCACAGAAACCTGCTCGATTACTTACACCACTGAAATGATCAGTGGCGATCAGTTGGATTTTCAAATCGTCAACAAAGATGAAGGTCAGTAGAACATCAAGTGAATGAGCTGCGTCAGTCGATTGATCACACAACATTCTTTGTTTCTGCTTTTTGCATTTTGCAGATGGAAATGATCTTGTGCCCGACGGTCAGGCTGGTGCAGGCATTTTCAATTGTCCAGATGATTTTATTGCAATCAATCAGGTGCGTCTATGCGGTGAACGTTTTAACGATGGCATCAACAATGATGACTTTACTGAGAATGCTCTAGTAAGGGATATCGCAGCGGGACCAATTATTTTGCCCTTTCGCAGTGATGAAGAATTTGTGGGTCGCGGTTTTCGTTTGACGTACAAGCATGAACAGTGTGGTCAGCAGTTTTAGTTTTTACTTTGCGTACGCCAAAAATTATGCTTTGTTTTTAGAATTTGTAAAAAAAAAATAGATGATTTTTTTGTTTAACTTTCGTAAAAAGGAAGTGCTTTACTGATTTATTTTTTTAAGCCAATTTTGCTGCCAAATTTTAACAAAAATAGTGATATTGCTACGATGCAGGATAGTCTGTACTTCAATATACCTCTAAAAGTCAAGATTTTCAGAGTTGCCTATTGAAAGGCTCTTATTTTGGAGCGTTTTATGACTAATAATAATAAAAACTCAAAAATTTTCAATATTTTGAGAATATTTAGCACCACATCGGCAAATATGTTATAAACAACATCGATGAATAGTTATACTCATTGTAGGTAGTAATGCTCACAACTCCATCCACAACTGTAAATTCTTTTTACAAAGGGATGACCGCTTTATAGGCAGCTTGCCTACATCTCTATATACAATGTGTAACAAACGAAAGGCAGATTGCCTTTAAACATTGCTTACTAAGTGTCTGTATAGTTTAGCGATTGGACTACATCTCCACATTCAAAGCATACAGCCAACAGGCAAGACCCCTTACATTTCTATATTCAAAACAAGCAGCCAGCAAGCAGACTGCCTACAGCTCCATATACAATGTAGGCTGCCAGCAAGCAAATAAACAAAATATCATAGTAAAAATTTCATTTGTGAAACATACAACACAAAGGGTATAACTTTTCATACATGAAAGATCGGACTACTTCATCGATTTGCCGCTGGGACGTTTTTGAGTAACACAGCAACGGAAGTGAATGAATATTTGAAAAAAGAAGCTGGTATAGCTAAGGGTAAGTATTTATCCTCAATGACAACCCAATTTTAATGCATTGCGTTCTGTA
The DNA here is from genome assembly GCA_949775025.1 of Tricholauxania praeusta. NCBI lineage: Eukaryota > Metazoa > Arthropoda > Insecta > Diptera > Lauxaniidae > Tricholauxania > Tricholauxania praeusta. The sequence continues at coordinate 161,587,888 of OX459029.1, forward strand.
TGCAAAAATATTATTGGTGAAACAAATTTGATTGCTAAGTAAACTATGACTGGAAAAGGTTCTTAAGAGCTTATAATAATGAATCAGTCTAAAAAGCTTGTTTCTGGAAGTTTGCTTTAGAGTCTTGTGATAGCTTTTTATGAGTTTTTAAAAAAGGCTCTAAAAAGAGTCATTTATGATCATTATATGAGCACATTATTATTTCTGAGCATTAAAAAAGTGTTTATGAGCCGTTATTATTAATTTATTATTATATATAAGATAATATCTTCTGCCAAATGGATATATGATTTTGAGCATTATTTTCTTATGTTAAATTTCCTAATATCTTACATCCATTCTACAAAAGAGATTTTGTGCTTATTAATTTTTTATATGAAAAAATATCTAGAAAAAGTTGATTTCTGTAAAAAGTATAAAATAAAAGTTAAAAAAATAATAGCTGACACCTAAAATTCCAGAACATTCCAAACATTTTCTTTCACATATTAGCGGCAAACTCTTCCGCCACGCAGTATAAGTTCTATTATTACCCGGAACTTCATTTTTAAACATATTTCATTTTGCACATCTTCATTTAAACAACTTTGTGGTAAAATAGTTAGTTAGTTAGTCTCAGATTACGATAGAACCATCTAACCATTCATCATTGTAGATTTTTATGATATTTTAGAGCTTTTTACGAACTATAATTCGTAATTCTTTCGCCTTTTTTCGCCATGCCCAGACATTGCATTGCAGAAAACGTCAAATGCAGCATTTTAACATCAACAGCATCATTTGTTAACTGAATTACGACAAACGCATGGACAGACAGACAGACAGACAGACAGACGGATGAACAGTCGTAATGGAGCGGACTTCACCGTAGCGATATTCCAATGGAGCGTAGTAAGAGGGTTGTGACCAAATAGACAGGCGAAACGATAAAAAAAAAAACAAATTCCATTTAACGAGAATTTTACTTTAAAGCGAAAAACTTCAGAAAAACTGCATCAAAGTGGAAAATGAGAAAATCTTTAGAGCGCGTCGTCGTTATTGTTCAGGAGGTGGTGTCACAAAAAATCGACTTATATGCATCGCCAAATCTAATCCTTAGGTGGTCCGAAGTTAAAATTTGGTAAAAATAAAATTCACAAAAAGCGTTGAAAGGGGCCTAGCTTTGCCAAGTATATTGACAATGCGACCACTAACAAAAGTCCTCCTGTTTTGTTTCCCACAAATCCACACAACATCTTCCTATGCTGGGGGCTTCTTTGAGCTCAGTATCAGAGGCTCTCGTCCTAACTTAATCCAGCGATTATGATGGGATCTTTTTTGAACATGGAATCCGGGGCGATAGCCCTTCCTAAATTCAATGCTGGTTGGGGGCATCCTTGAGCACTGGAATCGATTTGTGCTCATAAAAACTTTTTGATTGACTTATGACGTTTTGAACTAAATCATGAATTTTGAATCGAAATCCAATGCCAGTGCTATCCTATGATTTTTTTTTATTAATTTAGCCAGAAAAATAAGTTTTATTCAAGAAATCACAATTTCACCCTACTGTGCGTTTCTGTTGCTTTTACAGTGCGGCGGCATATTAGAAAAGTGCGCAAATATTTTTTGACGCTACCTCCCTAACTATTTGTTATACGTTCACTTGGGATCCTTTCCATGGCAACAACAAAATATTGATGCCATCACCGCACAAAAAACAATGAAGCGTCAAAGGCTACGTAAAACAGCCAACATCGTCGTTGAGGTAATAAAAAATTGTAATTAAACTGTCGTTTGTGCGAATTGGCAAAGATTTTATGCGATTTTACTGCGCTTTTTTTGCGTTTTTTTCTCTCTCTCTCTTTTTTCTGTTATTGATGTTTTTTTTATTGTTGTTATTGCTGTTGTTGTTGTTACTGGATGTACCCACTTTGCTGCCGCGTGCCTTACCTGAACAGCACCTGAGCTGAGTTGAGCACAATTTTAAGTTGGTGCCTTTAATGTGAGACACTCATTGTTGCTCAGCGCTTAAGGAAGCTATCACTCGCCTAAATGCTGTAACTGACTTTTTCACATACAAACATGCGAGTAGTTAAGATTAATGAGTTACTTCACTCCACGTCCATAACGTGCAGTAGGTGGGGAGTTCAACGCTGCATTAGATCATAAATTATAATTAGAATATAAAAATAGCAACAAATTGAAAGAAAACTAAAATTTTTTTTCTCGATATCTTAATATAGTAATATTTTAATTATTTAGTCAGCGGATAAATTGAATTTTAATTTTATGCAAAAATATCATGAGATAAGTTTGTATGTGACAAAAATTACAAGCAATTTTTATCACATGTTATTTGTATCAAATGATATTTTTATTTCACATTATTTTTTTTTGCCAAGATAGATTGTATTCTCCTATTATTTCCATTTCTTGTGGTTTTAAGCTTATACAATTGTTAAAAGACAGAGTTCATATATTATGATATATATTTTTACGAGATGTTTTGCTATTTAAATGTTTTTGCTAATTAGTTTTTGGAGGGCTCCAACAAGTCTTATACATAGTATATTTATCCCATACGCTTATCGCTTGAGACAAAAGTCTCAAAATATTTTAAGTTTGGCATCACTGAGTTTCGCATAGCCCCAACAGCTGTCAATAATATTTTTTATCGCATGAGAATTTTAGCTTACAACTTTTAAATCTAATATGTTTTCAATATTAAATTTAAGTTGAAGCCGTTAATTTTAGGCGTTTTTGGTTCAATAAATTGATTGATGCTACATATTGAGCAGCTCGAACATAGATAAGTTGGTGCGCTTCTCTTAATAGCTCTTAAGCTTCTATTTATGTTCATAAAACTTTACATTTTATTCTATGAAAACCAAATATCTCATTAGGTCACTTGTTGGCCATTACCATGTCCGGCTAAGCCTGTGGTGAAGGGCTATGCATGGCACCCGGGCGACAAATTCATTTGGAAGCGTATGTGCGTCTAATGCTATTTACAACAATCCAAATGCTGATGCAATGCAACTGTTAGGAAAAAGTAAAACTTACACTATAAAGCATACTATTCTCTAGTAGATTAAGCCATAACAGAATTGACAACAACAAGGCCCGAAACCGACCGTGCCCACAACAACCAACAATGTCTCCAATGGCCTGCCAAATGAAACTTAGATCCTTTGTGTCATGTTGCTGCTTGATCACTTTATTACTGGCAACACTGAAAAGTTCAATTTAATCAATTTCTTTACGAGTTGCAATTAAAACTCATTTGGTGGTCTCCTGCTGACAGGGCAAAACACCACACGATAACCAACAACGATCAGCAACATTTAAATCTATTAATCTTGTAGTTTTGCTGTTACTTGAATGTTCGCTGCGGTATTGCAAAAATCTCTGATCATTTTTATAGATTTTTAATTTTTGAACATTTAAATGTCTCTTTATCTTACGTTACTGGATATAGTCTTACCATAAATATTTGCTATATGTCTTCATTAAGGCGATCGGAGGAGAGGCAGCGGCACCAAATGAGAGGCCAATCGAACTCAACGATCGATAATTTGATGATTATCGCTTGCATCGGAATGATGCTCTTTGACAATGCAAGCAATGCAACAATTAAATGTTGTTAAAAAGTTATCTTAATCAAATGCTGACTATAATAATCAGCAGAGGGATATTTCGATGAACTTTTATTATTTTTGCAACAAAGTATCCAGCTCTTTAAGTTGACGATTGTGATCTTATCGCAGAAAGTTTGTATTCATACAAAATCTATTCGACGTTTTTAACCCATTATTTACAGTATTTAAATTGGCAGAGCAACTGGCGTTTTTTCATGCTCCTATGAAGGAAAAAAGACTTTCCAACTAGGGAGCACATTTTGTGTTGTTCGAGCAAAGGAAGCTTCCATGAGTTATCAATTGAAATGACTGCATTTTGTCAGGAAGATAATAAGACTATTTTTGCAAAATTTCGAAGCCTGTCCGATACTAGAGAGTTTCTGTGAGTGAATTTACTACTTTTACAAATGCAATGAAGCACCATTTGCTGTTACTTCGTTGCAGCACATCAAAATCTTTCTAAGTCACTGTACCGAAAGATTGCAGAAATCTAACACTAATGTTGCACACGGTTTATGTCGAGTTGAACTGTTCTAGTGAAACCACATGTCTTCCACATGTTTATCTTCGATGAGGGGTTGTCTCATATCCGGCAAAAGTCCAAAAGTGTTGATAAAGTCGAAAATGTTGAGAAAGTGATGTACATATGTTGAAAGTTTCGGAAAATGTTGACAAAGTTATAAATGTTGCAAGAGTCCATAATAACTAAAATGTAACATGCAAATATAGCTTTGGATTAAACGTAACTTCTTCTAACACTAGGTATGACGTTTTTTAACATACCCACCAGTAAAGTGGTTCTCAATTGACCAGCTTGTCGAAAATGGTTTAATATGCCCAAATGCAACCTGTAAATCTTTACAGACGTACAAACTTTTTACCAATTTTGTTTTTGTTTTTTTACTATACCTCAGCGAATTGATTAAATTATGTAAATGTACACACTATTAATGCTTTATGTTTTATTGTTTTTACAACTAACGTATCTACAATTATTATATTGTTGTTGCCAAAACCTAAATTTGTTCCATCATTTAGTATTGCAGTCAAAAAAAAAAAAAAAAAAACTACAGAAAAATTAAAACATTTCCAGCTTTAAGTCCACATAATAAAACTGTGACAAAAGGCGTTGCCAAAATCAAAATAAAAAATCAAAAAAAAAAGGTATTAAATTAAACCGTTTGTCAAACTGTTTTCCGCAGCATTTTGTAAGTTCACAAGCGCAGCAACATGCTGCTACGCTTAGATACATGAGAGAAGATCATTTTGTAGTCGGTGGATACGAGTATCTTTGTGTGCAAATTTTAATTTCTAATATGGTGCACGAAACACCCTAAAGGGTTTGAGTTTTTCTTTGGATTTAATTTTTATCTTTTTTATTTTTTTATCGTTTAGGGAAGTGTCAAAGTTGAACTAAAAGCACTGTGGGATAGAGTTGACAGAAAATGATAATGCGGCTAAGGAAACAATTATCAAACAAAAAAACATTCAGGCAACCTGCTGCCTGAACAAACAACATGGAAAATTAAATAAAACCTGCAGCTGTGATGAAAAAAAAAATAAAATAAAAGTAATCGATATTTTGAAGGAAAAAATAAAAATGAAAATTATTTTGATTGAGTAAAAAAAAAAAACAAAATACAAAAATTTATTGATTAAAGAAGAATGAAAGTCATTTGAGCATTGCCACGAAAACAAAAGTTTTTGTCCCGTGCGACACCTTGGTTTTTTGCAATTATCTTGAAAACGAAAAATTGTCCAAATTTAACTTTAGCACCAATTATATAGCTAATTAGTAGCATAAGTTAAACCTATTGTAAAACGGATTTTAATTTTGAATTTTTTTACTTTAAATGTGTTCGACGGTCGAACGGGACCCATGGATGTGCCCATATACAATTGGTATAGTTGGCCGAAGAATTCATTATTCAGGCGTGTTTTTATCCTTAAAAAAAAAACATAAAATCAGAAATTGTGGATTTTGATTGGAAAAATTATACTTTTTGTTCCACTTAATTTGAAACAAAAATTTTTCCATTCTTAATAAAAAAAAAACAGTTAATTTTATTGTCCGAAAAAATTTATATAAAAATTGTTGCCGTTGATTGAAATATTTTTAAATTCACAATTATTTTCTATGATTTTACAAAATAAATTTTTATTTTTGAGCGAAAATAATAAAAATCAAAAATAATTATTATGCTTGATCGAAAAAAAAATAAAAAAATTAATACAAATCATATATAAATGTTTTAACACTCGATAAATTTTTATTAAATTTCTTTTAATTTTTGATCAAATCATCCCATCGTATGATACACAATTGTCAACAACGTCAACAGCGAGCGCTTTGATTCAAATTGGTTCCAACCATTGAAAGTGCAATGCGGGCGACAACAACAACCACAACAACTAAATCTAATAATGATATGCAAATGTATGTAAAAGTACCGCTAGAAAAAGGCGTGGGTTAATTCGTTTTTATCAACAAAATCATAAAATTTTATCTCCTTTGGATGCCGAAATTTAAAATGAAAATAAATTTCGTCATAGATGTAAATCGAATGCGCAAATTGTGGTACCGAATAAAGAAACCTGTCAAAATTAAGAGTAAACTGAAGCGAACTACGAACTTAGAGATAGACTTCTATAAAGAGGAAAACTATATCGATACTTGATAAACCATATAAAGTTTGGAGCAAATCATATTTTTTCAAAGTGATTTTAAAAAATTCAAAGGACAGTGGTTTAATGAAACGCTTTCGCAGACCATGCTACGTTACATTCTGCTTTTGGCATCAGCTGAAAAGATACAAAAACCAGGGCTACCAACAAAAATATTTGTTTTTTTTCAGATGGCCGGGAATTGTTTTTGTAGAACTTGGTAACCCAGCTAGGTGATGAATTATTGTGAGACCCAGGAGTAAACGTACACTTTACCGCATCCTATCGGCGATCCTGCTTCAGGGTTGCTATTTTTTCGCCGAGCTTTGAACTGCTTATAATTAATCTGCCACAACTAATTTTCCCAATTCCGCCCACTTTTAATGTAGTAAATTATTTTTGTGACTGGCATTCGCCCACCAAATTTTATCAAAATTTCGTTTCGAATAAATGAAATGTTTTTCTTGAAAATCGATATTTTGAACCAACTATCACAACACCCAACCAACTTCGATTGAAGTTTGCATTAAAAGAAAAAATCGTTGTAGGTGGCTCCATGTCATATTCTATGGCACAGCACTAGAAAACAACAAGGAAACACCAGGCAGCGATCATGGCGACAACGCTGGCAGCCCAGCAGTTAAATGTGACACGATCACAAGACGGTGAGAAAACTAACGCTAGGTAGATGTCCAAACATAAATCAAAAGCTTACGAAGCGCAGACACCGCTGCAGCAACAACGGAAATAAAGCTACTAGAACAACAACAACAACAACGACAATAACAGTAACAAAGGAAGAAATGAAAGGACCAGATACATTTTCCCATAACAGAATTTATATTCAAATATATGACAAATGGCCCAAAGCGACAGCGACCATAAAAATTAGCGTATCTCAAACGGATCACAAAGCAGTTTGCGCCAACTCACAATCCGTACCGAACACAGTTGTAGGCAGCACAAGTTGTTTTCTGTGCAGTAGAATGTGCAATAGAATATTTTTAATTCGACAAAGGTATTGAAATTGAAACTCCTTACATTAAATCTGCATTGGGCTAACTATCGATTTTTATGTATTTTTCGCGTGTAATGGTAAGCTTTATACGAGTATTAAGTAGCATGGCTTTCAGAATAATAGTGGATCCAATCTGTAAAATAAAGTTTTGTGAAGTTTTTTGTTAAAGCTTTAAGGTTTTACAGTAAATTTTGAGCACCTCAGCAAATTGATTCTTGACCAAAACTATTGTCAATAGTTTTACTTAGGTATTTAAAAAGGACTTACCGCAATTCCATAGAATTAGTAGGAGTCATTGAAGATTAAGAAGCAGCTCAGTGCTATGTCATATTGTTATAGAAAACGCCAAAAAAGCCAATTTGAAAATGTTCAAAAAGGTCTAGAATATAACATAAGTAAAAATTTCCAAACTATTAACTCCCGTATAGATTTGCCTTTATAACTGCTTTTATATAACAGCCAGTAAAGGTCATCAAACATCAAAAAAGTACACTCGGTTACCAAAAAGTATATTCCGACTCTAAACTCAGTGAAATATCCAATGGCCTGGAACTCTTGCTGGGGAAGTGATGGCGCTAATGCTCCGCGAGTTTCAGTGGTACATACTTGGTGGCTAACTGGTCAACATCTAACCCGCAGCGGACGACTGCGTTATAAAATCCATTTTCTTATACTTAGCTCGCAGAGTGTAAGTAGCACTGGGTACCGCGTTTTAAATAACCTATTTTAAATGGTAGCCCTAGGGGACCTAGACCAATCACTCATTTATGCCGAAGTACTTATGATTACCGAAACTATACAATAAAAGAGTGTAACAAAAAATTGATGGAACAAATTAATGGGTGGAACAAATTAAATTCTAGGCACTTATTAAAATACACTGTGTCTTAAGAGTTTCAAATATTTCGCAACGTATTTTTCACCATTATATCAACCTTGTTATGAGTAATGTGAGAATATAATATGCGTATTCATTTAAACACGCAAAACACTCGCAAGCTGTGCAAGTTGTGCAGTTTTGCGCCGTCGCAAACGAAGTATCAAAAATCGTATGGAAAGCTTTTTGAACAAACTAAAAATTGTTTGCGCGACAATTTGGCAGCGCAAACTTGCGTAGTAAATTGTGCAATTGTTGTCCTTCTCTTTTCCCATACGATTCTCTCAGCAAAAATTTATTGCTTACACATTTTGAATTTCTCACTCTCTTTTCCCATACGATTCTTTCACAAAAAAATGACATGCTCATCAACTGCCACAAATTGCACAAAATATTCGAAGGGGCGTTCGTGAAACACATCACGCAAAATTGCCTATTTGCACAAAATGAGGAGCTTGCGCGTTTAGATGAATACCACTAATGAAAATATTTCGATTTATGCCACATCTACTTCACCAAAATATATTACGTATTACGATAATTTTTTTACGTCTCTGCACCAAATTTCTTTACAATTCCACATTAAACGATTTATGGTTTTTTTCTCTTGTGAAGGAGATGCCGCGCCCACTTTGTTAATCCTGCTCAAATGTTTTCAAATATTTTGTTTCCTTAGCTTACGAAGTTTACTTTAAAAGCAAATGGTAAAGTTAACGATTTTATTTCTATCACATTATTGAAACATTCAAGACTAACAATCTCCCAAAACTTACACAGAATATGCTTTCTCGTCTATCACCATGCAAATTTGGCAATATATATTATTGAAAGTGGACATCACCACCAATATGTTTGGATTAAAATATATAGGGGATAGCAACGTCAATCAGGTATTTCTTCTAAATTTAGAAAATACTCTATAACCAAAAACTGTCAATAAAAATAAAATCAATGAGCTGGAAAAATTCATTCGGTGCAAAGATTAGACCCATTCCTTTCCAGATTGACAGTTTTTAGTATAATGTAAAAACCTTGACATTTTCATTACAATATTGAAATACCCAAAATATATTCTGCACTTTATATCAAAGTTCAAATAAACGTCATAAGCCCACACATTTTGTCTTGCAATCAATATAAGTACTACTGGTGTTAGTAGCAATATTTTTCAATTAAAACTTCGTAGGTAAATTTTCCCACAATGCAATAACTAACTGCACTTGTTACATAAATGTAAAAAAAAAAAATAATTGATAGATTACAAATCCATAAAGGTAGAATTTGCAATTAAAATTTTATTCAAATGCAATAAAGACGATAATAACTATAAATAAATGCGGCAACTATTTGTATGTACTATATCTGTACAGCACATAATATGTAAGAGGGTGGATCGAAAAATTTGTGATTTTACTAGGTATCATGGTTTTTTTTTTAAATAAATTTTTTTTTTTATTTTATAGTTTTTATATTTTTTAATCTAAGATGAATATTAGTAAATGAAACACCTATCGGCTAAATGGCTATAAAATTGATTATCATAGGGCCGTCCATTAATTACGTGAGGTGTTTTTTTGAAAATTCGGATCTCCTCTCCCCTTGGTGAGTTCTGACGGGACTCCCCCCTCCCTTCTGTGAGACTTGCCGTATAATTTTTAAATGTAATCTGCTATAAAAAGTTTGACGTGAGATTTTTATTGACCCCCCCTATCACTTGGTGAGATTTTTCCGAACCTCCTTCCCCCTATTTTGACTCACGTAATTTATGGACGTCCCCATACCTAATTTGATTGAAATGCTCCACAAATTCCTCTTTCATATGCTTTGAATTAAGCTCCATAAATTTTTTTTCTTTCCAAGCAATACTCTAGCAAACGGCTTGTTGAAAAAAATTCTTTAAATTCTGAGAAATGTTTTTTCAGAGCTTGAGAAATCTTAATGTTCGAAAAGTTTGTAGAAGTCGCAACATCATTAGAAATAACACTTTTTCCCACAAAAAACTTATGGCCTAAAAATTAAAAAAAAAAAATTATTTGAGGAAGGCCTTTAATTTATTGATTTCAACTTGGCAACCCTGTTCCCAACCGCTCTTTATTTTTATTTTACAATGCTCAAACGGGATGACAGCACCGAAAGTCACGAAAAATTCCTGAGTGCCAAAACTTGAGGGTTGAACAGGTTTTCGAAACGTCGTATATATTGTGTTGAAAGAAAAACATGTTAAGAATTATAGAAAATATTGATTTTAAAAGTAAAAAAGTTATGTTTGTTACTTTATCAATCCACTCTTTGACATAACTACTGTATGTAATGAAATATGATAATACAAAACGATGTAAATTTAATTATTCAAATTTAATTACATGCCGATCAATTACATTAATGACAAAAATAGCAACAATTACACTAACAACAGCAGATGCAGTAAGGAGTTATAACATCATGGATGGGGGAATTTACTAAAAAAATATTGCAATTTTTAGAAAAATAAATATAGAAAAAACAATTTTAAGTTGGATTAGAGATAGAGAGATAAGGATAGAAAGTAGCCGAATCAGAGATAAAAATAATTTCTTAGCAGTAAGTTTTGAAGAAATTATGTAACTTAAAAAAAAAAAACAACAAGCTCAACACGCTGCACAATGGGAGTTTGCCAAACTTATGTGATAAAAAAATCTTGAAGTTGAACAAATGGCATTCGATTTTTCATTTTAAGGCTAATTATATATAGTCCTTCAAAGCTTTGAGATGGGAGCATGAAGTTCGTGAATACAAAGTTGAAATAATTTGCATACAGTGAACCCAAAAAGTAGTCGCATGGAATTTGGATCTGATTTTAATGTTAAACAGCCTTAAGATTTCTTTCGCTATCAAAACCAAATAAAATGTATGTGATATAGTGTTCATATATTTCTTCAATATTTTATTGTATTTAATTTATTTTGATAAATACTGAAGTTAACGCAAACGAATAACGCTTACGATAAGGCATTGTTGGGTGACTTAGAGTACTGACGCTTCTACGAAAAAATTTTGCTTCCATAAAACTAATTCAAATCAATGTTGTTCACAAAAACCCTTCTATTAAAAACATTTAACCATCATTAAAATGATGAATGTTGCTTACGATAAGGTTGCCATGAATTTTTCTAGAGGACTGACGCTACTGTTAAACAATTGAACTATCACAAAATAAACTCAAATAAATATTTTTTGCGAAAAAACGTTGTTAATTGAGCACTTAAATTTGTAAATACACGCCAGAGGACTGACGAAAATCAAATTTTCAAATTTGTCACAGATGTTATTTTTTCTTCATAATATTTTGAAAAATAACTTAATTTTACATAGAGCTTTGAAGGAAATTGGTGAAAAAAACAATATCACTTCATAAGTGCAAAGTGGCTGATTACATCAAAAGTCCCACTGTGCGCTGCACACTTGCAATATCCTCAGTACGTATGTATGTATGTAAGTTGCCGCCATCATAAACATTGAATGTCTATCGATTGTATCGAATCATCAGTTGCTTGTAAATCAATTAAAAATAAACAATTGAGCGAACTTGCAATTGACGTTGTTAAACAAAAAAAATTAGCGATCGTATTGCGCAGGCGCGCGCATCTCTCTTAGAACATGCCACGTTCAGCGCACTTAACTGAGCAAGTTCTTATCGGCGCAATCGTCGAAGATCGAAGGCGACTACGGCGACGACTGCGATGATTACGTTAGACAAAACTGTTAACTACGCTCGTAAAACATGTTTTTTCAATTAAAAAGTTTTATTTTATATAATTCCGTGATTTTGTTTCACAGTCTCACTGTGTAGCTGTGGTGGTTAAAATCCAACGCAAAAATGTTGGTGTACTGCGAAATGTAATGACATCGATAAAAGCGACAGCAGCAGCAGCAGCGACAGCAACAAGTGTTATTATGAATAATTAATTTGTTACCCGGACTTCTATGTTTCATCTTTTTTTGTATTAGATTTTTTTGTTATTGTAAAAAAAAATTATTGGACTATCGGAGATCAATGCCAAAAGAATAATATCTACATATGAACGTATGGCTTATTATTTATAATAATCTTCAAATTAAATATCTTTACTTATGCTCTCATAAGTCAGTGTTGATATGTTAAGGTAGTATTTGACCCTTGACACTTAACTCAAGTGGAGTTTCGTGCGAAAGTTGTAGTCGAGTCTTACTAAAAATTCTGTATTCAAATACTTCCTTCTTTTTTTCTATAGTCTGGATTTAAGGATTAAAGAGAATTTTATGGAATTTCCTCTGAAATGTCTAAGTAGTCAAAACAGCTCTTAATCGAACTCAAACTACGCATTGTAGGAGCTCGCCAGAGTAGACATTTTAACATGATAGTCCTAAGACTATCCCCAAAAAAAGCCTTTAACTCTGAAAAGTGTTCGTAAATTGAGACCATACTATATTTCTTTTGATTGTTTCGCTTTCGAAAACGTTTGCAAAGGAATGTTAAGGCAGCAACATGCCCATATTTCCTACAAATTGAATGATGGGGTATGATTTTTCCCTGATTTTCTTAAGAAAAATGTCTACTACAAGTGACCCTCTGTGCCTTACAAAGAAGATATTTGAGACTTACGTCAACCAAGCGTTTTTTTGCAGCACTCTAAGGCCTTGATCCGTAGGGCTGTTAAAACATTGAAGCGAGTCCTTCTATATATACGTGTACATGTGCTATATGGGTTAAGAAGTGCTGATTTGGAAGTAACCAGCTGTTAGCTGAAGTGCAGGAGTAGTATTCGGTCAGCAAGATCCTGTCTGTCTAAAGTACTTATCCGATTTTAAACTGTAGAGATTGTGTTTGGTCCTCCTTGCTAATTTCTTTTCAAAAGGAAAGAGTTTTTGGTTTTTAAGCTCTAAGATAAATTTGCAAACTTAATAAAAAGTATAGGGAAGGTCGCAAATATATTTGGAGATCTTTAGGATCTGCAGTTCAGATTTTAGAAGGACACTTTTCGTTTCCAAAATGATCAAAAAGAGAGCTTTCGAGACCACCTTTGTGATGCCCAGAATTTATTCGCGAACTTTTTCAATCAATCGATTGGTGAACAAGAAAATGTCTTTGTCTGAAAATTGATAATCAAAAAAGAATGTTCTCCAAAATAAAAAAGATTCCACACTTTGTAAGTCAAAACATTTGGGGATGTATTCGGATCTCTGATTCCATAGAAAAGAGGGCATGCCATTAGGTTTTATCAAATCGGAAAAGCAGAAATTTTTAGAAACTAAAGAAATTCGTGACACAGTCTCTGCAAGGATCTCTAGTTTAAAAGTCTGACCACTTTAACAATTCTAAAAATCTCATTAAAATTATAGCTTTTCATTAAATGTCCAAATGCTGTCATAGTAATAAAGATCAGTAAAAAATGCGCCTAATTAGTTGCGGCAGTTACATAACAGCAACACAATTGCAATAAAACAACAACAGCAACACAAAACCAGCAACAAGTGTTTGGCATTTGAATTGACTAAAATGCTGATTAACAACGCTTAAACATTTTAACGTTAAGACCAAAATAGCAATTCAAGAAAGGAATAGCAGCTGCAGTGGGCAACTCCTAAATGCAACAGCAACAACAACAACAACAGGAAATAGAGGACTACGTTGCAGCAGCTTGACAGCGCATCTTCATTTGATTAGCGCAATAAATGCGCTAACAATCGCACAAAGAATCGCGAATTCGCAACGGTTTTTTTCATTGCAGCAGACAACGAATAGAAAGTTGAAGCAGCAGCAGCAGCAGCATGCAGCGTTGACCTGCTACTGCGTATTCAACTCTCACCTCAAGTTGCAACAGAAACAGCAACAGCAACAACAATCGCTTAAGCAACGTTTTAGCAAAAATTAAAAAGCCAATATTTATAAATAACAAATAAATGTTGAAATTTGACAGTAAAAGAAATGACAATAAAACTGTAGAGGAAGAGGAAGAAGGGATACGCAGCATTTGCGTTGCAGCGTTCGCATGATAAACGACGCAATGCAACGCAATTGTGCGCATTTCTCCGCTAGCTTTCGCTCATCATTAACCAAGTGGAATTGGGCAGCGACAACAACAGTATTTACAGGAACAGCAATAATGTTGGTCAACAACATTCGATTTGCAACATTAGGTTGAAACGATGCACTACAGTGTTGCGAAAGTGACTAAAAAATGGAAGGAAGAATCATTTTGGAACTTGTTACAGGTTTTTTGTCTACATAACGATATCTGAACGAATCACTGTGCAATGTCCTTTTTTTAGATTTTCAACATTTTTCAAAGAGATTACCTTTTTTTTTTTTTTAAGAAAGCATAAGGATTTGTAAAACATCCCATTAATTGTTTTTCGAAATTTTCATAAAACTGAAAAGGTCTTGAGGATCACTGTGTGTGAGATGACAACGCATTTTGCTGCTGCTTTTAGGCAGAAAAATGTTTGCAGCTTTTCTATTTAATTATCTGCGGATTGTATCCAATCCTATGTTTTTACTTGTTTTAGCTTTCAATGACTACATTAGAGTTTGTCAAAAAAACCCAGTTTTCTTGAATTTTTCGAGAACGCTTAAGATGCGAAAGCTTATAAAACTTAATTTTCCTTAATTTTGTGACCAAATAATAAAATTCTGAAACGTTGTTTTCGCAACCCTTAACTTTTTTCGTTGTTGTTTTTTGAGGTATAATTAGGTTTGAATACTTAAACTTTCAACGTTCCCGAAATATGCAAGAGCAGGAGGTTTTTTTTTTGGCAAACTCTAGTTACATGTATCTTTGTGCGTGTGTGTGTGTGATGAAATGTTGCACGTTATCATTAATTTCGCATATTCACGCATTCTTCTTTGACGCTGCACTGCGCATGCGTGACTTCTCTGTTTCCTGCATGCATACGAGTACAAGTTGCATTTTGCATTAGTCGTCATTGTTGCGTTTTGCGCCGGCTTTGCCATTTGCGTCTTCTTTTATCTGTTTACAATTTTTCATATTAAAGTGAAATGTTTGGTAACTAATTTTCTTTCTAATTTCATTTGTTAGTACATTCAACAGGTGTTAAAATTAGCACTCAGACGAGAAAAATATTTGGCAAATAAAAACATGAAATTGGAAAGTTTCTTTCGCAAGCAAGTGGTATTTTGTCCAGTACGATAATTGATATCCGAAATGTTTCTAAAATGTTTCTGCAGTTTATTGAACTTAATTAAGTTTACTTATTTGGGATTAATTTCTTAAAGCACAAAAATCAAATGCGAAAAATCGATAAAAAATATCACGTTTCTAGTACAAATATTTTTTTGACCAACTTTGTGTTCGATCAACAATACTTTCGTAGTTTTTGTATTTCATGCTCTTTTTACATACTTAATATATTTTTCATATATTTGAAATTGTCAATTGTTTTATTGTATCTCAATAAAATCGGAAACAACTACTTAACAATAAGGAAAAATGTTTAACTAATCAGCAACCACGTTAATGATTCATTGATGATGGAATCATGTTGATTCAACAATAAATGTAGTCATTTTGGAACTCTCACCAGTTAGTTTGACAATTCGCGTTTTGAGTAGAACCAATCATAAACTTTGGTGGATTTTACATTATTGTAGCGTAATTAATTCAACCAAAGATATTTTTTTTATAAAAAACCTAAGTATCCTCAAATACAAAATACAAAAGGAATGTGCCACAATCAATTTTAAACCTGTAACATTGAGTTGCAACCATTGTGCAATGTGGATGTGGTCAAAAAACGTTCAAAAAATTTTTGAAAATGTCAAGAGACAGTGAAAAAATCGATATAATGTTGAAATGGTTTAAATGTTGAATTATGTTTAAAAAGTCGACCAAATAGTAATTAGGTTAAAAGATGTTACGAAACTCGAAATAATTGTTGAAAAATTCAAAGAAGGCTAAAAAACCTAAAAATTTTTCAGAATGTCGAGAAGATAGAAAAATTAAAAAGTGTGGAAAAAGCCGAAAAATGTTAAAAAATCGACAAAATGTTGTACAGATCGAAAAATTTTGAAAAAGTCAAAAAATTTTGGAGAGAAACAGAACAAATTTTTATAAGGTCGAAAATTGTTGTAGAAGTCGGACAAATACTGATATGTTGAAATGATGTGGAAATGAAAAAATGTTGAAAATTAAAAAACTTTTTGGGAAGGTCGACAAAATGCTGAAAAGATCGAAAAATATAGAATAAGTCAAACAATGTTGCAAAAGTTAAATAAGTGTTGAAAAGATCACAAAAATGTTGATAAAGGCGAAAAATGTTGCAAAGGTTGAACAAATACTGACTAAATTCATGGAAGAGATGTACTCGCTCTCTTGCAACATTTAAGTGTCTGAGGAATGGGTATGGTCAATATATTCGGCGAATTATTTCAGCCCATAAGGACAGAGAGAGTACATATATTTATTCTCTTTGAGAAGGGAAGCGAAACTAAAATTGGCAAATTCATTTCTATAAATATACATATGTACTCTCTTTGCCCTTGTGAACTGAAATAATTCCCCGAGTATAATAACCATACTCATTCCTCAGACACATACATCTTACAAGAGAGCGAGTACATCTCTTCCATATACTTACTCTCTTTGATACTGATAGGTCGATAAATGTTGCAGAAACCGAAAAATGTTGAAAAAATTGAACGAATGTCGATTAAGCCGAAATATGTTGCGGAAGTCGAACATGTTGAATAAGTTCAAAAATGTTTTGAGGTCGAAAAACGTTAAAAAGTTAATGAAAATGTATCACCAGCGTTGTGTGAGAGTTATCGTTGCCTTCAGCCAATTCATTCCGGTAAAGATTTTCTTTTATAACGGCTAGTAAAGATGTTCACATATCTAAAGATATAAGATCTAATTAATTTCCAAAACATGAAAACTTTGACTGAAAACTATGCACCATACCAGATCAATATTCAGTGTCGAAAATTGCCCAGGATATAAAAAAAAATTAGATTTTAAAAAATCTAGTTTCATGCCAAATGGTTATATTTTCGACAAAAAAATATATGCTTCTTTTTTTTAAAAATAAGTATGTAAGCTTAATGAAAGATTTAAGAAAGTATTCTTCTTATATGAGAAATTCAGTGTATATAACACTTTCATAACAAATGGCTTCAGGAAGTGTGTGTTCATTTAGTGATTTATTTCTCATATTTTTTTTTATTAAAACAATAACTAAAAACAACGACAACAATTACAAACAATAACGCAAACGCTACACCAATTTTAATGCGATTCAAAGAAACCATAAAATTCATCAAATGCACAACGCCACCAATAAAAGGAGCAATAGCAACAATGCGTGTGGCACCAATTTCAAGAATCACAGTGAAAAGTTGCAAGAAAAAAAAAAATTAAAAACCAAAAAAAACCAACTCCGTATTCCATCCAATGCGATTGATTTGAAATAAAAAGAAATTGTTTGAAAAAGCTGTCAACAGCAGCAACAGCAACAACAGCTATCAATCATCCCAGCAGCAGTAGCAGCAACAACTGTCGATTGTCCTTTGGGACCAATACGACAGCGAGTGTTGTGTTGTGTAGCAACGTGTTTTGGAACAATAATCATATGCAGATGCCAAAACAAAAGTACAGACGAATTGCTGGAGCAGACGAAGGAGGCCTAAACGAACGTAGTCAAAACGGACACTTGGAGTTAAAGTGCAACAGTAACAGCAACAGCAGCAGCAGCAGACAGACGCTGAATGACAGGCGTGCGATGACAATTCAAGCGAGTGCATGCAAAGTGCAATTATTATAAAGGAACACCGAATTTTTTTTTTTGGGGCTTGAATTGGCATTTAAGGTGACCAAACTTTAATCAAATTGTAATCGAGAGGGAGAGATGTAGATGAAAGTATAATGAATATGAAGAACTAAAATTGTTCAAGTTTTGCAAGCAGAAAATCCTCATTCGAATTGTGCAACACTTTGTCAGGAACTTGTGCGAGCAGTTCTTTCTCTGTGTTTGGAATTTCAAACTTGGTTGCTCGAACGGAATTTCGTTGACAGCGTTTTTAATAAAAATATTTTATAATTTATTACAGATAACTTTAACAACCTCACTGCCTTTTTGGCCAAAAATTTACAAATGGTTTCCCTTTGTGGGTCTAAAATTGAAATATTTATTTGGCCTTCGAAGAAATATTTTAGAATATATTTATTTTAAATTATTTTTTTTTGGATCAAATTTTAAATCAAAAGTTTTACTTCGACATTTTCTTATTTCATTCAAAATTCTAAATCTTTTGTTCGCTGGTCACTCTAATGTCAAGTGTTACCGTACATATAAAATATTTGCATAAATGTTAAGTTACCGCCAAAGAATTGAGTAGCGGCTTCAACTCATATTGATTGACAGTTGAATTGAAAGCTTTGGCGACATTTTTTCCTTATTTGATGTCAGCAACAGCTAGCAGCAGCGGTAGCAACAAGTAACAAACAGAAGCAACAGTGCAAATGTTGCGCCACACAAAAATATGCAAACATCTCGGGAGTCGTTACGAAAAAAAAAAACTTTATTGCAAAGGCGGAAGATATCGTAAGTCAAGAGTGTTCCAGATAGAGGCTAATAATCGTTAGTATGCAAAGTAAACTTTATGCACATGATATTTCACCTATTTTGAAATCTTTTTTTTTAATTAAGGACTTATGCTCAGTTCACAGTGCTGCTGTCATCATCATAAATGGTCAGTCAGATGACACCTCATTAGCCAAAATGATTTCATTGTATTGACCATATATGCACTTGTTTGCTACGACGCCACAATAACGCTCAGAGTAAATTCAGCCTTTGTGTAGGTAAACTTCTTTTTGAAGCAACTTTGAAGCACCTTAAGAACATAGTTTTCTATTTAGTATCTATTAGTAGCGTTTATATGGTGGTGACACTGTAAAAATGCAAATTGATGTCAATTGGTCATAATTGTGCTATAAAGTTGATTGCCAAAAGAATTCATAGTAAAATTCAATAGTATCGACATGAAAATGCACTTAGACATTTAATACTTGCTTGTATTTTACAAATGTCTATTTAAATATCTGATGATTCAGCCAGCAGCACATCGTTTTTGTTGGTTAGTAATATATTTTTGATGGTGCACAAATAAAGCGTCCATTCTTAATATTTACTTTGTACATGACGTCAATCAATACATTCCTGTGTAAACCGATTTGCCAATGCTGATTTCTACAAAACTTTTGAACATTCTCGTGTAATGTTGAAATTTATAGAAATTTCGATATTGAGTGCTTCTTCACTAGTCACTCGTTATTTCACTCTGACATAAGCATGCAGTGCTTCTTCATTAGTTACTCGTTATTTCACTCTGAAATAAATATGCTATGCTTAAAGAAATTATCAACTCGATAATTTATTAGGAGTAAACCGCCTTTCCTTTCACTTCGCCTGTTTTTCAAGAAAAACAATTCAGCCTTTAATGTATGCAATTTTGTTTTCAGTTTCAAAAACAATATTTTTTGCCCTTGTATTGTTGACTGGCTGGCCATTATTAATTGGTTATTACCTTCGCCTGGCGAAGTGAAAGGAAAGGCGGTTTACTCCTAATAAATTATCGAGTTGATAATTTCTTTATACAACCTGCTTCGCGGTACTGCCTATAATTTTTGTTAGTTTTTATTTATTAAAAAATTTTGACTAATAACCAATTATGCTATGCTTGTCATTTCGCACATTTCGAAGAGCATCTCGCTCTGGATGTTGTGTTATTGTTTACATTTCTTTCAGTCATTGATTTTCGGATTCGTGCCAAGAATGTGACAATTTTGTATGTCTGTGTGTATGTACTTCCTTCCTTCCTTCTTTTTTTCCATCCTTTCTTCTTTTCTTCCTTCCTTCCATCCTTCCTTCCTTCTATCGAAATTAAAGTATGTGAACAGTTTTCTTATGACTTGTGAATTATTGTGAACAATAAAGAAAGATTTTAACTTTAACATTAAAATATGTGTTTTCGATTGGAACAAAGTGATCGAATTCGTAGCAAATAAAATTTAAAAATTAGATTATATATTTTAGCAATATAGTAAAGTATTACTCCTAACTTCGTTACAAAGCCTGAGTTATCGCTAACGACTGATTAGGTAAAAATTTGTAAAATTACGATAAGCTTCCAGTCAATTTAACCGATTTCTTAAAATGTTTTATTGTGTTAATTTTAATAGGAATAATGTTCGTAAAAGCTTTACTGTTTCGACTTCATTACACCACATAAAGTGGTTTATACAAAATTTTCCAATTTACTTAGTTATATATGACAAATAAGCCAAGCAATTCAATTTTAATGTTTGTGTTTATAGAACAGATCATATTATTTTAATTATTATTATTATAAACACAAACAAAAAAATTACCTTCGGTGAGCTTGCCGATTTTACATATTAGCACTTGCACCTTCGTTCGTATCGCCAAATAAGCCTTCGACGGAGCGCTAGTCAAGAAATGTGTGATATCAAAAAGATTACAAGAACAATTTGCATATGAAGAGGGAAATGTAGTTTTTGGCGCACTATGTTTATATTTGTTGCGATGATTCTTAAATGGTCAACGCAAGAAGTAAGATATAGTATGCTAGTTAGACTATTAAATTTCGGCGAACAAAGCTTACTGATGATGATGACGTAGCGGTCATCGAAACTAGTATAAGCTGCTGGTTTGCCCAAAAGAAATGATTTGTTTCTTTTTATGCATTTTGCGCTGTAATTTTTTTTGTGTTTTTTTCACACTAACAGTACTGAACAGAAGGCTCAGTAAATAATAATTAATTCAATTTTAAGTTTATACACTCATATTGCTTCAAGAAGATGAAAATTCTGCAATATCATAAAATCTTTAATTAATGACATTTCATCGGTGCCATCAAAAAGCCACTACTTACCAACTCAAGCAGTAACCGCAATTCTGTGCTTTGAAGTTGCAGTTTGCAACTTTGTGTCTATGAAACTGGATTTTGCTGCGGCTGTTTTTTAATGTTTATCATCATTATTATCAACAAAGTTAACTTCACTAAACGTTCCGGGTAATAACAGTTTAATATATCTACTTTTGGAATTTCTCATGAAAATCTGAAGAATTCGAATTTAAATTTTTGTATGTTGATGATTTTTAGCAAATGAGGACCACCAGTCTTTTTCCAAGAAGCATGAAGGTTGTGGTAAAATTGCGTAAAGTCTACTGACAACCAGTAGGAGCAACTTCTTTGCGAATGAGTCACTTGGAAGAGTGATGTATTTTATTTTTGTGGGCGCTTAGTTAATAATATTTGAGTATGAGGCTAAAGTTTCTTTTAAAGTATTATACATTTCCTATTATACTTTTGCAATATTATTGTTTTGCATTACCTTACAAGTCCTTTACACCAGCGTCGTCGTATGCTTGACACCAATTTAATTATGAATCAATAAAGTCGGTCGTTGTCGTTTTGTTTTAGTATCTTAGACTATCAATGGCAGGCTGCTTGCTTGTAACGGAAGCATGTCATGGCCCACATTTTGCTTCAAGCTTACACACACACACACTCATACATTCATAGGTACCGAGTTTATTGAAACATTGGCACACTTGTGCTCCAAAGACGTCGTAAGAAATCAAAGTCATCACTTAAGCACCGCGCTCAAACTTTAAAGTGAAAAGTTCTTGCAAGAAGGTGTTCTTGTAAGGACAATGAATTATTGACACCAACACCCACTTTTATGTTAGTGAATGTGCATTGTTGCATGTGTGTGCGTTTTGGAGGGAAAGCGTTTTCAAAGTTAAAGCTTAGCATGAATTGTTGCAAAGAATTACAACTTGCACTTTTTGTTAATTAAGTTTTATGGTGCGATTTTGCTTTTAAGGGTGGGTTTGTTTATTGCACAAACGTTTATGTTGCCATGTTGGAAGAGGTTATGCATTAAAGTGCTAAAAAGAACTTTAAAAATCAGTTATATTCTAGGTGGAGTTACGGACTCAAGGACGGCATAATCTTCGAATTGCTTCAAATTAAAACAGCTGTTTTGAGTTGATAAAAATAAATTCAATTTGAGAAAGGAAAAAAAAAATTTGGTTCAATTCACACTTCATAGGAAAATTGTAATTTTACCAAATTTATAATGTGTCAAATTATACAACCGTGAGCGCGCTTTTTTGATGCCTTAATTTACTATAAAATTATGCGTAAGAGCATTTTCAAATTTATATAGGAAACAGTAACAAGTTAGCACCTCGTAAAATATTGTAAGATTACAACATTGTAAATTTACTAGCCCAATTTACAACGAAGTGTGAATTGCGTAAATATCTTGAAAACATACCATATCAAAAATATTGGAAAATAATACCTTAGTAAGTTTTCAAAGATTCAGTTTTTACAATAAAAAACATCGGAGTGCTTTCCGCGAAATACAACTAAGACTATAGACTATTCCTATTTCTATCACCGAGCTCATATTCTGATGCTAAGCGATAGTTTGTTCGGTAGAAACTGTCCGGGTGTAGCGACTCGTTACAAGGATTCGCTTATGAAGGGTAATGGAAAGTTTTAAGCGATTGTTGTTGAAAGCGATATGTAGATTTATTTATTACTTCACCTGGGCACGGAATTATCATTTCTCATCTCATTCAATTTTTTAATTTCTTTACCATTTTTCTCATCGTATCCATGGTTTTTAATTTTCATCGGATTTATTTTTTCTTTTTTTATTCACGAAATATTTAATTAATTCATTGTAACATTTTATTATTTATAATTGAATATGATTGCACTAAAATAACATGCAAACTGCCTAGCAATATTGATAGCGTTCTTGATTCTAAGCAAATATCAACATTTGAAATCATATACATTAGAGTGACCAAAAAAAAAATCGAGTTATCGATTTTGATGTTGCTTATATGAAAAGTAGTTAGTGTTATGTAAAAAAATAAGGCATTTAAAATTTTATTATAAAATATTGATATTTAGAGGTCGCTAATGTCCAATTTATGAATTAATTTCATTCAATTTATTTGCGAGTGATGATAACTCTTCCCAAAAAATTTTTCCGCATGAGACACGGGCTGTTGGTATCGATTCTTATATTTTCGGGTCTGCTGAACACGATGGTGATAGTTTCTTTGTTATACAGTAGCTGAGTATCAATTTGTTTATAATAAAACCATCATCTCATACCGTTCATCTCCTTTAAAACAAGCTTTTAAATGGTTATCTGCAATATTTCCTCGCGAAGTTACAGCCATTTGAAAGTGACATGAATTTGATCTTAAGCATGTATTTTCTAAGTTGTATTCGATTTCTCTTTTGGTGAGAGAATCGTATAAGGAAAAGAGAGTGACAACAACTAAAATTTGTTAACAATAAATTTTTGCTATTTTGGTGAGAGAATCGTATGGGAAAAGAGAGTGACAAAAACATAGTTTGCAAACAATAAATTTTTGAGCTCATAGTTGTATGATTTGACACATCGTAATTTTGTAACGTTAAAATTTTACTATGAACTGTGAATTCCATACATAAGTATGTCAATTTTAGAAGACTTATAAATTCATCGCCTGAAAGATAGAATCAAATAATCTTATACACTCAGGGAAAAATGTCATTGAAAATATTAAAATATTATTTTTACTTAAAGCCACAAATTTGAAAAATAGTATAAATAACATTTTTTCCGTTTATTTTGAATACAAATAATTTTGAATTCATTTTAAATTTGAAAAGTATGTATTGAAATAAAATTTTCCAACTTTATTTCAATCGTAAAAAACTTCAAATTGCAAAGTATTCGAAATAACTCTTTTTTTATAAATAGCAAATCCGAAATTTTTATTAATTCACTTTTAATTGCTTGTTCCTAATGACGCGCTCATTACATGACAACATCAGCGTCATTTAGACCGAAATAAGAAACGACAGCAACAACAACTACAACAAAATTAATAAAAGGAAATATGCAAAATTGTAACATTTTCTACTGATGATTAACTGCAGGCTACGTAAATGCACCGCCCATTTTTCACTCACCTACCTACCTGACTGCGCCAATTGCACTGACTCATTTGTCTGCCAACACCAATCTGCTGCTCAAAGTCTGTCTGGTGGGGTCTTCGCAACGTACGGTCTCAATGATGTTAACCAATATTACGTAATTGAAAAATATTGTTAATAAACGCTTTATGGCATGAGTGAGGTGGCTGTGGATGTTGCTGCTGCTGATGATGATGATGATGGTTCAATGCATCAAATTGTGACATTTATGGACTTCTCTGACTGACTGGTCGTTTGAACGAGATGGTATCTGATATGCATATGCAAATAATTGCAGGATATTAGTGCAAGAAATTAAAGAAGAAGAAGACATCACTTGAGGGTCTAATTTGCAGCAACACTTTGTGGCGCATTCAAATTAGATCGAATTTGTGTTGTATGAGAAAAAAATGATGTGAAGCAAAACCACTTGATTGACAGTGGTTTTCGACAAAGTGATTTTTTAGTGTGTCAAATGTTCCGAGCACATCCTGCCCCATAAAAACGCCTTTTTTTTAAACTGATTTAAGCCCTGTGTTACTCTTTATTATTGAAATTTAAGTAAACTTTATCCTTTTGGTAATTTTGTGACTCATTTGCAATTTAAATAAATCGCTTAATATTTCAGCTGCCCTCTATGTAATTGGTTTAATAAAATTAATATTTTCTATGGCAATTAATATCAAAATACAAACCCTTAACTGACTCATAATTGTTGGGCAACAACTCTTTCGTTTAGGGTTTTAATCATGGCTCAATTTAATTACCTTTAACTACCTGAGAATCATTCCAGGAATATGCGCTACGAAAAATAAAAAAAAAACAATTTTTGACGCCATCAACACCAACCGGCGCAACTAAAGCAACAACAGCTCTGTTTCATCAACACCTTTCTTTCCTTCGTGGCCGCGCAATTTATCATCGAACCTTTTCTTCTGCGCTGACGCTGCACAAGCAGCTGTCAGTTGCAGTTAAGAGGGCGCCAATCTTTTGACAGCTTGACTGACTTTTGCGTTAAAATTTTTATTTGAGTTTATACGCTCATTTTGGCATAATTTTCTTTGTGCGGCGGCACCTTTCATATATTTGTGGAGTTAAATTTTGCCCTATAATCAATGGTCTAAATTTCTAAGCTAAATTCTTAAATTTAAGAAAGTTCAATGAAAGAAAAATTGGCAAAAAATCGGCAATGACTAAGAAAGTTTTTAATTTTAATTGAAAAGACATGTAAATATATATACTATGATAGATTAACGATATGTCAATTCCTGAACTAAATCCTGTAAAACTGTCAAACACGAGAGAGTAAGATAATTGCGCTCTGTGAAAGAGAACAAATGCAAAAAGTACAGGAAAGGAAAAAAAACATTTGTTTAGTTCCTTTAAATTTTTGAATAAACATATACTACATAAGGGGACGTCCATAAATTACGTGAGGTGTTTTTTTTTGAAAATTCGGAATCCCCTCCCTTTGGTGGGATTTGGTGAGTTCTGGCGGTATTCCCCCCCCCCCCCTCCCTTCCTTGAGACTTTCCTCATAATTTTTAGATGTACTTACTTACTTACTTGGGTGGCCATAACAACCCGTTACCGGGTTACGGCCGACCTCAAAAGCTCTCTCCAGGCGCCTCTACTTTGTGCGCGCCTTCTCCAATCATTCACACCAAGCGTGGATAGGGTTTCCTCGGCTTAGTCTTTTTAGATGTAATCTGCTATAATAATGTATGCTCTCTGCATTAAAAACTCGAGGTGAGATTTTCGTTGACCCCTCCTTCCCCCTTGGTGAGATATTTCTGGACCCCCTCCCCACCTATTTTGACACACGTAATTTGTGGACAGCCCCTAAGTCCCTAATTAGATCGTTTAAGATCTTACTGAGAGAGAGGGACTGCGGTTTCATGCCATCTGTTGTGAGAAATTCATCATCAAACTCCAAGAAAAATACATTAATCAACATAAAGGTTGCATAAAGAGAATGATAGGTGCGTAAACCTTATCACGGAAAATGAAGTGGGTCTTTGGATTCGACCAAAATAAAATTCTTGGCTAAAAATGGATAAATTTCCTGTCTTTAGTCAGGACACAAAGGCACACAGGGCTTCAAGGTCAGATGCGATTAAGCTTTGATTTATTGGGATCAAAAGAGAAAACAACAAGCTTCAGTTTGTGATATTTTGAAAGATTCTTAGACTCCGGGTTTAATGCCCACGATTAAACAAAAATAGTCAAAAACACCTTTTTCGGGGGGTTTCAAACCCCATTTTCTGTAAAACTGTATGTGATGGATAACTATTGAGCACAAATTCGTATACAGCATACGAAAATCTATCGAAAACACTTAGTCACTTTCCATTCACTGACCGAAAGTTAAATTTGCAGTCCAGTGTAATTATGTCTAAAATAGTTAACATCGGAAAGAGGTTATTGTTAATGAAATCTTCAAGCAAAAAAAAAAAAATTTATTAGAAAATGTCAAGTGTTTTATTTTTAACATCAAAGCAACACATTAAACAAAGAAGAGCACCGATGACATTTTTCCAATCTGTGATGACATCATTAAAGGGTAACAACATACTTTCTGTTGTACTTAACACACTGTGTGACAACAATGAGCCATTGACATTTTCCAAAGTTCTAGTGACGACAGAGTTCTCATGCAGCATAAAAGTGTCCCTCTTAATGACCTTTAATGGTGTTAATACGAAGACGATTTTTGCTCTTACGTCAGATATTAAATTTTTTTTTTAAAAATATTTTCTAATTATATAACAAAACAGAACATACTAAAGAAAAAAAAAAAAATACTTCATATCGATATAAGTCAAATCATGCAACGATGGCGTATTCAAAGTTATCAACATGTGAGGTATTCGTAGTATGCAAAAATCGTAAAAAAAGCAAACGCACTCAGCTCAAGATGCTGTCTCCAAAGACAAAGATAATGATGACGTTGAAGAATAGATAAATAAATTGCCGCTATGATGCATACGTTGATACCACGTCAATAATCAATTTACAATATAGTTATTGCACTTGACATTTTTATTCCGCAGAAAAAAGAAAAAAAAAAATGTCATTGCTGTCATAACTGGGAAAATCTTTGCAAATAATCGCAAAGATGACAAAGATCAAACCAAAAGCCGGAAAGCCGGTGGTTTTTATAGTAAGTGCTCGTAAGTTTGTAACAAAAGATTATTGCATAATAGGTGGCATGCTGAGCAAGAAGTTATGGAAGCATCAAATCAAAATGTTGACAATATGTATGGGGTATTTCCTTTGGCATGATATGTGAAAATACGTGAAACTGCGTCATCACAAAGTGTTGCTTGTATTGAAATAAATTCTAGGAATCTGAGCATTCTTAGGGCTTTCATTTTGATATTATGCTTTAGATTAATGTTGAGAAAGCTATATTAATTTAGTAAATCATTTTGATCGCCTACTTCCCAGCGGCAAATATGTTATACACAACATCGATTAATAGTTATACTCATTGTAGGCAGTAATGCTCACAACTCCAGCCACAACAGTAAGTTCTTTTTACAAAGGAATGGCCGCTTTGTAGGCAGCTTACCTACATCTCCATATACAATGTGTAGCAAACGTAAGGCAGATTACCTTAAAACGAAGTGCCTGTATAGTTTAGCGAGTTGCCTACATCTCCACATACAAAGCATGCAGCCTACAGGCAAGTCCCTTTACAGCTCCATATACAAAGCATGCAACCTACAGGCAGACTGCCAACAGCTCCATATACAAAGTACGCAGCCAGTAAGCAGACTGGCTACAGCTCCACATACAAAGCAGGCAGCCAAAAAATCAAAATCATACTTCATCGATTTGCCGCTGGGTTATAAAAAACTTTTTTCGACATCTTAAATATTTTTGGGGAGAAGTTATTTAATTTCGTGACTCGGGACGGATACACGAACTCCGATGCAATTCCAGCTAACTGGCAGTCTTAGCTGTATCTCGTGCAGTGTACATGATTCATGATTCTCATGGTTCTTCCATTGATTTGAGTAGGAAATTGCTCAGTACACGTCATTGTCCGTTTCAATAGATGTTCTAAAGTGCAAAGTGACCCATCTTTCTGAATCACTCGAGAGAAACTTTTGTCTTTTAATTAAAAATATCAGCTTACTAACCACAATTAGTAACTAGCGAATCACAGTAAAGCGGGTGTTGCTGCCAGGTCGCCGTCATTCTTTGACGAGATACCGTCCATGAAATTGCTACACGTACAGAAGATCATCATCATTCAAACAAAGCTGCGCCGTCAAAGAGGCGTTGGTTGTTTTGGTATCAATGGAGTGATTAATCGGATTTTGATTTTCTGTTTTGTCTGCTGGCGCTTTGTATTTTAATGTTCAAAAGCGTTTTCTGTTAGCATTTCATTTGGCACTACGTTTTTTTTTTTTTTTCAAATTTCTATAGCCACAAAAGCTCTTTCCGCGTTTTATGTTCACTGAACGAACATGTGGCGGCAACAATGGTGTTCTTTTTGACTTAGCTGCCGGCAATCCAAACTTTAATTATGTGATTTATTGGAACTTTTTATAGGACACACAGTCGAAACAAACAGTCGAGACAGACAGACAAAGAGTCATTCCAATAGTCTTAATTTTAAGGGGTTTTTGTCTAATCCTTTAATTATAGTTTTGATTTTAATACCATAATTTTCGGGCTTCCTGCATTTAATTGGATTTGCCAATTTTTTCATAGGTTTTGGGCCACCCAAATTATGCTTTTTTGCATGAACTTGTACGTAAGTGTTCATGGTCAAAGTTGAATGACATGATTTTGAGCATTTAAAATGTTACCTATTTTCAACGCTCATGCCGATTATCATCGTTGTCGTTAAGCTTTTGCTTTACCATAAGCAAAGCTATCCGGGAATATGCTTCACTCGCTAATGATTTGACCGCTTCTTTTTCTTTTTGGTTTTCAAATCCATTTATAGTCTCTGTTGGCAGCTGACCTGATGTCAAACGTGCCGCAGTGAGTCAATCAGGCATCCT
Organism: Tricholauxania praeusta; assembly: GCA_949775025.1. Taxonomy (NCBI): domain Eukaryota; kingdom Metazoa; phylum Arthropoda; class Insecta; order Diptera; family Lauxaniidae; genus Tricholauxania; species Tricholauxania praeusta. The sequence continues at coordinate 161,617,139 of OX459029.1, forward strand.
AACAAGTGAACACGTACATACGCTAACTACACGTATATGAGCATAATCTCCCATTACTCCGATAGATAGATGCACGTAGATGGTGTTGTGCTATTGATGCGAGTATTTTGTTCATTTTTCATCTCATCTTTAACTCGTACCTCCATCTAATATGAAGGAGGCTACAGATGCCGTTGACTTGTTTTGGCACAAATTGAATGATTGCAGATTGATAGACTAAATGATGGACCGTCTGACTGACCGAAACTGACTTTTTTTTCTAACTGTCTAGCGTTGGAATCTAACAATTACGTTGAACATCTTCTTTTAGTTTTGTGAGTCCGCTTCATCACCTCGCTCGATATTTTCATTTGGGATTATTGTTAGTTGGTTTGTTTGGCGCGTTGTCTTGTTGTTCTCCCGTTGCGGCGGCACAAGCTGTGAACCAAACAAATTCCATTGTCCATAATAAGCTTCGTTTAGTTGCGCTTCTTGACTTTGACGCTTTGTTACAACCGATATCGCTTCGATAACAGTGTTGTGTGACTAAAAGCTGTAGAGTTGTGTTAGGATTTTTACAATATCAAAGTATTGAAATGTTTTATATGTAGTGTCAAAATGGATATTTTTTCAAAAAATTAATCAGCTGTGAGGTGATTTGCAGAAGATTATGAAAACTCGAAAAATATTGCAAAAGTCAAAAAAACCCTGAAAACTTCGGAAAAACTCGAAAATGAAAAATGTTGAATGGTTCAAAAATATCTGTGGAACGTTCGAAAATATTAAAGAGTCGAAAAATTTTGAATTCAAAAATCGAAAATGTTGATCAAATTGAAAAATGTTGGAAAATATTAAATAAATTGCTAAGTTTCGGATAAGTCGAAATATTTTGAAAAATTCCTAACAATGGTGAAAAAGTTAAATGATATTGAAAAATGTTAAGAAATTCAGAATATTCTTGTAGACACGAATAAATTTTGAAGTAATCGAAAAAGTATTGGTAGAGGTGAAGGTACTTTTTTTCAAACCAAAAACAATTGAAATGCACAATAATAAACTTTTGCAAGAAAAAATCATGGTCACTTTACTTGGAAATCGATTGAAATATGACAAAACTATGAATTTTTTGTAATTATGAAAATTGGCTCGTACTGTGCCTTTTTTTTCGGACCTAAAACAATTCTGCAAATATCGAATCCTAACATAGCACGATTTGTCAAGTCGTTCAGAAGTTAAACGATCTCTAAAAGACGTACCAACGGTTATATAAATAAAAATTACCTATGCCACGCCTACTGCTGCAATCCCTGCAAATTTTGGTTGAGGATACCTAATAGCGAGTTGGCCTTTCATATTAAGTTTAATTACTATAGCTGCAATTGTTAATGTAATGCACTTACAGTGTAATATGTACTTATATGGGAGGTTTCACGCCCACAAGACCATTCCCATTTACTCCAGATCCAGAAATAACTTATAGCAACAAACAACTTCACTTTATTAAGATTGTGAGTAAAGTTCACAAATATTCTTCTAATTTCTTTGTTTGTACGAGCACTGCCACGCCCACTGATGCTTTTCATTCACTTTTGGTTCATATATACCATATTGTCAGTAGACCATTTATGTAAAATCTTATAACTATTGCTACAATAGCTCACTTAAGATAACGTTTACAATTTTCTGCTCATATTATCGGTGCCACGCCCACCGCAGCAATTCTATTAAATTTCATTTGTTTTAAGAGTTTATGATTACCGACTTCACACTAAATTTTATTATGATTGCTCTCATAGTATTCAATATATAGAATTTAACGGGTTTAGCTTGTATGCTGCCACGCCCACTCATAGTTTTTAACGTTCTTCTCTATCAATTGGCACAATAAAAATTTTACCCATTAATGAAGTCAAACACTTCCTTCCCCCAAAAATTATTTCAATCTTTCCATATCAATCGATGCAATAAAAATGTTTGTACTCGTATTATGGGGTGAAAACACCCCCATGTTCATGCCGAAGATTTTTCCCCCCTTTTCCTCTTACTTTGTGCAATAAAGGCTATGAATTTTTGAGTTATTTTTTTACTGAATCTATGATTCATTCTAAGATAGCTAGTGGGAGAGAGAGAGAGAGATCTTAAGGCATGTCATCAAAACTTTAAATTTTATCTACATTTACTACCGACATACTTTACATTTCAATGTAAACAATTCCTACATTGAATTTCATATAAATTTAGTATTCGTTAGAGCGTGTGACGTTACCTGTTAGTTGTTGACTGCCTGCCTGCCTGCCTCATGTTGATGCTGATTGCGATGGTGATGGTGATGGTGTCTAACTGATCTGCTGATTTTCGTTGATGATGACATTGTTATCGCTTATGTTGACATGCTGACATACATTGCTAGTGATATTAACCAACTGCCATGGCACATTTTTGTAAGCTATGTTTTGCTGCTGTTGTTGTTGTTGTAAATAAAACACTTTTGTTGTAACGCCTGCGAACCTAATTTTTAAGAAAACCACAAAAAATAGAAAGTAAGAGTTCTTTTCTGCTATTTAGGTGTCAAGAGGTTAATCTTTGTATTCATAAATAAAAAGCACTGATTTATGAGGTATCAAATTTTCGCGTGGGATTTCAATTGATTACGGCGATTTGAAAGCCCTTTTTGAGTATAGGAAATGGGACATTAATTTGCTATTTTAACAGAAAAAATTTCTATTTTATATTGAGGGAAATATTTTACATTGATATTTTGTTTTCTAGTGAAGATTATGAAAAGTAAGACGCAGTTTAGTTAAAAATGCGCAAATTCTCTTAATCCATAATGCCTTCAATAACCCACCTGGTCTTAGCTTACTGCAGTGTTGGTCGATGGTGAAGACATACTGAGACTTCTACCATTCACAGCTACGTTGCAGTAAAGCAGCAAAGTTTTCGTATGATGTTAGCAGTTTTTTTCCTCTTCCATGAAATTTCAAAATTGTCAGAGGACTCCATTTAAAGTCAAACGGTTCATATGTGACGTCACGAACATTTTTTCACAAAAGGTATTACTATTTCAAAATTAATAATCGACTTAAAATAAAACTTGCATTAATACACCACCTCACTGATTTTGCGCTACCATAAGGGGCATATCTCCACAAGTTTGCAAAAGATCGCATCACAAACATTGTCATCGTTAACTCATCAGCATCAGTGAAAACAACAACGACAACAACAACGCTAATCTGTTTAAATCAACTAGAAAAACCTTTTAAGCTTCGTTTTTTTTCTTCTTTTTTAATACCACATCTCAGTATTGCTTGGTATGCAATCTGACCTCGCCCATATGACCCCAGATTGTAACGCCCGCTTTAGTCATACCGCGCCGCACCATGTCATGCCACGATGTTAAGTAAATTAGTGAAGTTTTTTTTTTTTTGCACCGTTTTTTACAAATAAGATAAACAAATTTCTGCTGCACACCACACCATACCGTCTACTGCTGCTGTCACCCTCAAAACCCTTATCTTTATAGGTATGTGTACGAGTACTGAGCAAACAACTTGCAGCAACAAGCCAAAAATTAGTTAGGGAAAAACTTGTTGCATTTAATTTGTTATAGTTTCACTGTATGCGCCTAAGTTGGCTGGCTGGCTCGCTGGTGCTTTTTGGCTGCTGTTGCGACTTAGATGGCATCATCTTTGATTTCACTATAACGACACAGAGAGAGACAGTGGAGCGGAATATAGACGAGTTGGCATGTTTTTGGCAAACATATTTCATATCGTTTATCGTTGTTGAGATACAACAAAAGATACTATGCAACGATGTTGTTGCTGTTGCTGAGCAGCGTTAGCGAATCCACCTTAATCAGTTTGTTCCACAGTGATTTGATATTACGGAAAATTTGATAACTGGCTTAAGAGTTTTCCATTTGAGATTTTGCGGTACATCACAGAGCTTCAAGAAGGAACTTTGCAAGCAGAGTTTTTGTTTTTGCTCTTAGCCCTTAGCTCGCGGTCCAAAGAGGAGCACTTGCGAGCCAAAAGAGCGTTTTTTTTTGTCAAAAGAGCGCACGGAAGCCAAAGGAGTTTTTTTTTTAAGCCGTCCCCATTTTGAGCTGAGAGGAGGAACTTTGCAAGCAGAGTTTTTTTTTTTGCTCTAAGCTCTTAGCTTGCGGTCCAAAGGAGCACTTGCGAGCCAAAAGAGCGTTTTAATGTCAAAAGAGCGCTCGGAAGCCAAAGGAGTTTTTTTTTTGAAACCGTCCCCATTTTAAGTACATTTTTCAAAATAAATTGCACCAATCTATGAGAAAAAGACGATATAAATTTTTGACATGTGCCATCGAACTCTCTAAGGGGCAGTTCATATATAACGTAGAGCACTTAGGAGGCAGATGAGAAAAGGGTTATTCGGGAAATGTGCCATCCAGCGAAATTTTATATTTCTTCCGACATGTGAAACACAGAAGGGGGAGTGTAAGTGTCGAAAATCACCGTTTCGTGGGGGGGGGGGGGAGGGTTAGGTAAATTTTTAGAAGAATTTCTTATACCAATCGATGGGAATGCTAATTTTGTAATGAATTTTTTGCATCAAGGTAAAGTCCTTTGACTGCGCCTCAACTGGTCCTTTTTGGGCCCATTTGTGAATAAATATTTTCTTGCTGCAATCTTTGAGAAATTTGTCTAAAATTAATAACCTCGAAGAGTCCAAGAGTGGGTTTGAAATCATTTATTTGGTTCTTAGTGAGTCCGAAACGGGCCTATGAGATGTCCCTGATGTTTTTTTTTCCTAATTTTTATTGAATTCCCTAGCACTGTTCACCAAACTCTTCTTTAGCAAATCTGTTGCAAATTCGTCTTTCATCTACTGAATATCCTAAAAATGTTACTGGCATCTATAGTCGTCTGATGTTTGCTCTTCTTGATGATGATGATGATGATGATGATGGTGATGGTGGTGGTGGTGGTGGCTGCTGCTTCTGCTTAGGTAAATTCCTGCATTGAAGTCATTGTCGTCGCCCCAAAAAAAATCTAAGTTTTTTTCTTTTTATTCCAGCCTCTTTTACTGACTGTGCCACATTTTTGCTATTGCTGTTCCATTGCCAACTTGTTGCTTTGCAAATTTTCAACATTGTTGAATGTTGTTGTTGTTGTTGGCAATAGTACGATAATGGATATCGTACCATTCTGCCAAGCCCAAACTCAGGTTTGGTTCGTGTCATCTATGTCGTTGGTTGAAAATGCAGTCAACCATCCACAAAAGTGGTGTCTTTTTTTTTCGAACTCATTCGCTTCGTCGCTCACTGTAGTAGTGTTGTCGTCGTCCTCATCATCATCGCATCGCATCGCTATCGTCATCATTGTTGTCTTCAATATGGCGGTAAAGTGCATAATTGGTTTATTATTATTTTTATTTTATTTGTTTTGCGCCTGACATGGCCCCCATAAAGTTAAAAGGAAAAAAAAAGCTATCTAGGTATAGTAACTGAACTCAGACTGATTTTTTCTCGACATCGACACAGTGGAAACTTGGTGAAGCTATCACATAAGAATGATTGCAAGGAAAATTTATTTCAAATGGTTCGCGTCTCTTAACTCTTTAAAGCCGAACTCGAAGTTTTGATGATACGCATCCGATCCAAGAAAATTTTGTTCCAAAATCATCCTCAACGGTTAATGTTCCAAATTTAGAAATTCTCGAAAAACTGTATGGTTCTTTGAGGGAAACTCCAGTTATTCATATTGGATAATATTTACATTAGGGAAATACTGGAATAATTCAAAGCTTTGTAAATGGAACTTCAGTTCAGTTCGGGTAATAGAATTCAATATTTAGCTTAAAAATTACAAAGTTCTTCAAATTTAAGCTCCAGTCATCTATCCTCTTCGGATAATATTTTGATTTTGAAATTGTTTCTTAATTTCGAAACTTCTCCTATTTATACCTTGGATCATATGCCATATTCAAAGTACTCCGAAGTTCCGAAATATCTTCAATTGAAACTTCACTTGTCTCTGTGATTAATATATCGACTTCAGAAATTCAAATATTTCATAGATTTTATAATTGTTATAAGCAATACTGATTCAATACCGACTATATTCCAAACTTAAAAATTCTTCAAAATTTGGAAATTTTTCGAATCGTCTTGAGCGAATAATGAAATGTAACCATTCTATATGAAACTTCAGCTATTCCCATCAGATAATATTTAAAACTACGAAAATTCAGAGCTTTTCTTATTGAAATTATCGCTTTCGGATAATATATTCGGAAATATTCGAAATTTTTATAAATAAAAATCAATTATTCCGTTCGAATAATATTTCAACCTATATCTCCTTAAGAGTGTTATGATTTTAGAAAAAAATTTTAAAAATGGCGTTTATTCTCTAAATAAAACTTCAGCGATTTTATTTCCGAAGTTCTACTGTTCCTATTATCTAGTGTTGAGTAGTGTTTGCTTCTTTCATCGAGCTAATTTTCACGTGCCGCATGCATCTTTTCTTTTTCAACTGTTTTATTGTGTATTTTCTTTTCTTAACCCTACCCTATTTAGTTATTTTTATTCATGATTTTTACTTTTCATTGCTAGCAGCCTTTTAGTCTGGTCTGGTTTTGGTTTGGTCTTCTCAATGAGCTCAATCTTTTTGCCAGTTTTAAGTCAGCGTTGTTGACGTCGCGCGTCTTTCATTGTCGCTATAATCTTCCTGCCTGAGTGTTGCCATGTTGTCATGTTTAGAGATTTCATGTTGCCACTCCATTAGTTCTCATACAACTGCACAAAGTTTCTATCTCGTCATGTTAAGGTGTGTCGTCAATTGTCATTAGTTGCAGCAGTTTTGCTCAGATATCCAACATGTGTATTCGTTTATCCTTTATGTGTTGTTACATTCATCATCAACTGGGAAAGTTTTATGAATGATCTAGAAAAGGTATGGTTGGTCGGTTGTATTATGAAGAGTTATGATTTTCTTAATGGAGAAGCGCTTAGATTTAAGTGTTGTTACATAAAAGTTGAGTGATGCAAAATGTCTTTTAAAATAGAGTGTGTCTGCATTAGAAAGTAAAGTCATAGGTTAGACGCTGATTGGGTGAATGAACCCAATTTAATCTATGAAGCTATCAAAGCATAAAATGAGGCGGCATAAATTAGAGCTAATAGGACAACAGCTAGAACAGAGCGACACAAGTTAGGGATTAGATTTTTAAGTGCCTTAAACTGCTATAAAGCTTACGATATACTTATCGCTTACTTACTTCAAGACTGGCATAACTCAAAAAACATGATTTCTGAGTTAATGATGCAGAAATATCCGTCATTTCATATTTTATTTTGTATGAAAAAATCAGAAAAATATGTTATAAACCTTAAGCCTTCTGCGAAGAGTTTATGTAGACATGGTTTTCATCATTTTCATATAAAAAGTAACTTATTGAAAACTTTAAATGCGTTTTTCTCCCATTTTATGTTTTTTGAGTAATGCCAGTCTTGAAGTAAGTGAGCGATATGTATATATAGTATGAGCTGAAAGTCATTACTGAATCTTTTTTCTTGAACTTTGGGCTTCTTCTATATCAGTCGAGCCTAATCTTATCAAGTTTTACTCGAAAATGAAAAAAGTCAAATTTGTTTTTGGGAAAAAGTGGATGATCTCTTTATAATTTTTTATTTTCTTTTCCAATTCTCGGCTGTTTCAGAAATGTTTCAATTTCTATCAGGCCTTCTCCGTCTAAGACATTAAATTCTTTCGCCTGGTCAATCCCAGTCACTTGGCAATCCTGAAATAGTCGTTTTCTCAGTGCAGGTTTAGGGAAAAATATAATAAAATTAAACTCAAAAGTTTGTTATCATTAAAGTATGTCGAATATTTGCTAAAAATGTTGTGAAAGCATTTGTGAGCTTTTCAGAGTGCAAATATGCTGAAAAAGGTATAGAAAATGTTACGAGGGCAATTTGAGAAGTTAGTGAATTTTTTAATTTCCCGCGTATTAACTTGATCCTATCAACTACCATCTGTTAATAGACTACTGTCAAAATTTCAGCTCACTGTGACGCTTAGTTTGTGTTTTGCAACCATTGACAGACACAACCGAACGTTCTGGGCGTCCAAATGTGGTCACTGAAACTCACGATATCGTGTTGGCCGATCGCAGAGTTAAGGGACGCAAGATTGTTGAGGCCGTAGGCAACATTTTGCGAAATCATAGACGCGATCGTGTGACTGATTCAAAGGCGGGTTTGAACAAAGATAAGAAGGATTTTTCCGTCGATTAGTATCCGTGGACGAAACATGGATCCATCACTACACACCAGAGACTATTTTCTGTTTCCAAACCTGAAGGAATGGCTCGGCGGAAAAAGATTCATCACCAGAGAGGAGCTCTTCACCGAAACAGAGGCCTATTTTGAGGACCTTCCGAAAATGATGGGATCAAAAAATTGGAGGAGCGTTGGACGAAGTGTATCGCGCTAAAAGGAGACTATGTTAGAAATAAAACGTTTCTTTGCTGTAAAAATCACTCCGATTTAATTTTTCACGGAATTATCAAACGGCCGTCGTATCATTGTCCACTTAAGAGCCAATAACTTTCTATCAAAATTTGAAGAACAGTCGACCCGTGGTAATCCGTCCCCTGACTTGTCTGGCACACTCTGAAATCCGACATGCCAATTACGTGTCGCTACCATAACGATAAACACACGAATTTGCATTTCTAGTCATTTTTGCCTAACTGCATTTATCATGTGAGGAATTAATGCTGTACAACATGCCAAAGTAACGAATTTTAATTCTAAATAGAAATACAGTTAAACGCTATTTTAGTTCCGCCGATCTATAGAAACTTGATTAATCTCAAGGTAGGGCTTTTGCCTTGCAAAATATCATAGTACTAATGATTTTATGCTAACTACATAAAAGTACATATTTTAATTAATTAAAAACTCGCATTCAGCTAATAAATCAAGCTTGAACATCATGGTTTATCTGATAGTTTTATGATAATTTAATATTTTACTTTTGAAAATTATAATAAATTAATAAAAATTATAGCCCATCCTAGAAGTAGCAACACAAACCCCATTAAAATGCAATTCACTGTCGAAGAATGCAACGTCAAGTAATGAAGGCGATATGAGAATTAAATTTAAAAAAAAAATCTTTTAGCGATCATCATCAAATTGGAATTCAAATTGGAGCCTCAAAATGGAAATAATGTTAATAAAGAAACATTACTCAATAGGAAATAAACAAATAAAATCATCAGTAGCAAACGGCAATGAGCAACACCAATGAAGGCGTTGAAAATTGTCAAAGCGCGGGAACTTAAAATCTTCGGTAACAACAACAGCAAAAAATGAAGCAAATGCAACCGAAAACGATACCACTGTCATCATCATCAACAACAGCACAACCATCATCATCAGCAGCGTTTTCATCATTATGGCGACCAACCTCAAAGAGCGCACCTACTTGGTAACAATTGCGGAAACAGTGCAACAACACTGCGCGTGCAATGATACGAAAAGTAGTGGAATGTGTTAAAGAAACAAACCAAAAACTACAAAAATGAAAATGGAAAAATCAACACAAATTGTTGACATTTGAAATTTTGGTGAGACAGACATAAAAGCTAAACAGAGACGGACAGACAAAGCGTTGAATGGTCGGATGAACGGACGGACGGATATAAATGAAAAATATAAATAAAATCAACATTATGTGCCAGCTTTATTAAACTTACCGGGTATTTTTAATTCTTTCAAATGGTTAACAACAAGTGAATTCGCACGGCAACCGCCAAACACGCCAACAACAATATTGACAATAATAAATGTTGTTGAATTTGCAACAATGGTGCCACTGGAACGCTATTGGAAATTTCGAATTTTCGGATAAAACTTTATTTTTATAGTTCACAGACTCATAAAATCTAGTTTTTGATCAAATAAGGAGATATGTTGCGGTGAACCTGAAAAATCGCTGTCTATTTAAGAAAACCACATTTTCACAGTTTTTCTATTATGCCACCACATCACAGAGGTTAACTTGACAATATGTATGCCTAAAGCGAGACATCCATTGTACTACATCTGGCTTCAAGCTTCAGATAATTCGAAGTCCTTGGAATATGACCAATAGACTTTAAACGCCATTGAAATCTTCTACTCGATGTGAGACTTTCAAAAAAGCTACTGCTGCAGTGTTCTCGATTATGTCGCTCGACATTTTGCGGAATGCACCAGCTACTCGCAATGCATTCAAGCTGTTTGTCGCTCGGATGTTCGGAGCTTGCATATGGTGCAACTATGATTTTATAACAACCGCAGCCTGATAATTCTTAAAGGACATCAGCGTGTCGATCTGAAAACCAAGATATATGACAGTGGCGTTGAGAAATTATCTAATGATCGTCTACCTTAAAGGAGAAGACTTCAGGTATTTTCTTAGGGCTCAGGTGGGCACCTTCTTTGTTATTGGCTGCTAACTCAATATTTGCACTGTTCAGCAATGTCGCGACTTTGTTCATCGCTTCACCTCAAGACACCAGCAAACTTTCAGTGAGTTTTTCCTGCTACCACCAGCTGGATGCCTTCCGCGTAGCCCACCAGTGCAATATTTTTTGGGACTGATGGTACACCTAGTGAAATAATGCCTTACGCCATTATCGGTGTCATTTTATGTCATTCTGTTTTTAAAGTGGAATGCTATTATTTGGAGCAAATATTTTGTCACAAAGTGCTTCTATAATGCTAGTTCTACGTGCTGAGTTGAAGGTATTTGATTTCGATTGTGTGGCGGATAAACTGACCGACTTTTTAAGCGTCTCTTGTAGTCAGTTTGATGATGATAAGTATTTTCTAGCACGATTCAAGCAGGTGTATGCGAAGGTGGATGGTCAAGTTGCTTGCCAGGCTGCAATAGTAGCACTTACCAGCTAAAACAGCTTTCCCCAGACTTTGCCCGAATAGCTGTTTTCACCGCTTTATTGAAAGTGCCGTCTAGCGCCCTGTTGTGCTGCATTTTCCTAAGTAAGGTAAGTACACCTCGATTATTGTCACTTTCGTGATGAGCTCTATCTCTCTGGGAGGGCAATAATACTCTCGCTATCAACTGCTCTGCACTACTTTGGAATATTTTGAACTCAACGTTCTAATTCTCTTCCAAATTTTGCTGATTTCGTCCAAAGTTTGATATTTCTTTTGACCAAAAAAGTCGTACGCATATTTTATTAATTTTGGAAACAATTTCTGCTTAATTTTTGGCCGATATGTTATTTTCTTTAAAAAGTAATTTTTTAAATAAATTTTTCCAATATTTTTTTTTCCCACCCATGATTTTATTTTTTGTGAGCAGTCAGTACATTTTTCTGAGTTTTGAGATAGTTTTCTTAATTTTTTTTTCGCAAACTGGCAACATCACTAGCTAGCCGTAATCTTTAACAAGGCAAAAGCAAGCGCAATATCAACCACAACAACAACAATAAATCCAATATTGTCTTTATCATCAACGCGCTCGCAATAGTGGCGGCAGCAGCAGCAGCAACACCCGTTCGCATTGGTAGCTTTTAGCTTGCGACTCAAATGATGATGATGACGACGACGTGTCTATTGCGCTAATCGCATCCCACCAACTCAACCAAATTCACAAATTAATTTCGCAGCGATTTTTATTTTTGCTACAAATAAAAGTTTTCCGCTTGCGTCGCCAATAAGCACCAGACATGATATTCTTGAGACCCACAAATGATTCATTTTTTTCTTGTTGCCAATGTCGAACAAAAATGGTTGCACTTCGATTTGCTTCGATCTGCCCCATTCGACGGTTCTTATGTTGGTAGTAGTGGGATCTCTTCACTATTAATTTTTTTGGGCCATCGATTTTGTCTATTTTGGTGGGTGGCGGTTTGGCAGTTAAGGTGAGGTTCGTTTAATGTCGCTTTCGTTTGTTGTTACTTGTTGCATTTGTTGTTGTTGTCGCCGATTGTTTTAAGGCGATTTGGCACAGTTTTTCATTATTGGCATATAACGTATGTGGTGTTTAAATATGAGATTATTTGTATTATGGTACATAAGGTTTGGTGATCAACTTTGTTCTTACAAATTTAGAAAAGTGGTTTATTTCTGAAAAGTTGCATTGATTGGATTTTACTGTCAAAATCTAAAGAAGTTAAGGCGTGACTTAGCGCAAAACTATATAAATGATCGATTTCGATTAAAACTTCCCATACAACTCAAAAGAAAGTTGAGAAAGTCAGCTGAAAAAGGACTCTTTTTAAATGCGACGTACTTTTCATTTCGAAGCCTTTAGCCGAATGCGGTTCAGAGTTTCACAAATGCAAACCCTAGAGTTTCTGGGACGATGATACCATTAGCTCTGAACATGTTCGTGACCGACAACTTGGTATGAAAAATAACTTTTCTTGTTTAAATTTAATAATTTATTCCAAATTTAAAGATCTCTAAAAGGTAATAATTAGCTCGTTTTACAGCCAGTCATAATTTTCGCACCGCTGAAAAAAAAACGCTGTTTGATCTCCTACCGCCACAACTTTATTGCCGCAATATCAGTACACATCTACTTTCGAAATAAAGTCGTTCTCAGCAAAATTTATTAAAACATTTTTCCACACCTCCACCAACCTGAATTTCCTTTTACAATAGTGAGTCATTTAAAAATCAATTACCTCAAAACTGCCATTAAAGTCAGTAACAAGTTGCGATTATATCACAAATCAAAAAATTAATAAACGAAAATTCCAACATCTCTGCCGTTGTTTTTGTTGCTTCTCCACTAGCACCGATAGTTAGTGGTGGTGGTGGTGGTGTCTGGTGATGGTGAGTGCACTTGCAAGTTTCAAAGTTTTTCCACGCACTGCAGGTGCAAAAAACTATGCAACTCATTAATTAGATCAGTGGTTCAATTGCCACATGGAAGTACGTATGGCTACATGGCAACATCGTACCTTGATAGATAAATGAACGTGCAACACTAATAATTGCTCATTTGCACTGCCTCCGCTGAGCCTACTGAGAGCTCATTTTACCATTTAAAGCATCCTCGTATATATAGACAACAAAGCCATTGCTTTAAAAGGCACGAACATCCACTTAACAGCAGCAGTAACAACAACAAAACCAACAACAGAGTTGATGGCGACGTGAACGATGTGCTGGAGACATCATTTGATCCAAAACAACTGAGCGAACAAATCAAATCAACGAGATCGATCGACGATCGCTCTATATACTCGATGCAGACGCATGTTAGACGCTGATTCACATGCGATAATGAAGAACCACCATGGTCGGATTGAGGGTTGGAGTCGTTTATTTTTAGAGGATATTAATATTATGTTATCTATCTTTTATCTAAATACTCTAGCATTAGTGTAAATATTATTAAAATAATTATAAAATGTATATAAAAGAAATGTAGGGATAAGGGAAGTGCTGGAATATATGTATATTGAATCCAAAATTTATGGAAAAGAAATAATATTGTTACGGATATAACGGAAAGTTGTGGAAAAGTTGGCCCACACTTAAAAATAACCCCATTTTTTGTTTGAATGAAACATTGATTAAGTGTATACAATGAATAACAAAGTGCTAGCGTAGATAACTAAATGTCAATGGAAAAAGATCAAATAATCGATATAAATATTCTGGAATTACGCTAACTAATAGTTAACGACTAGTTGCAGTAGTGAATTTCTTGAGTTGAGTTTCTAACATCAGTGAACGAATTCGTTGAGGCTTGTGAATTATTGTGAGCAATAACTAAAGCACTTGTTTTTAAACGCAGTTTAGTAGTAATAAAGTAATAAATAATACAGACAGACCAATAACATTGCAATGTAATAGCCTCGAAAACATCAGAGTGATGACATTTCGTGACTGGAAAAGTTAAAAGGGACCTACGGTCCGTAAAAAAGTTTTCGAGAAAAACGGCTTTGATGTTAAGAAGTGGACTTTGATGCGCCTGAACGTTTTTTTGACTTGAAAACCACTATGCGGGGAATTTTGGGGTCTCTTATAACTTTCCCTGTCACATATACAGAAGTGGAATTGCAATACAATAAGCTTGGTCAGTATAAATGTATGTTAGCATATATGCTTTTGCCGATAAACGACAAAAGTACCGTTATTCGAATTAGAAATTTAAGTCAATATTTAAAAAAGTATAAGAGGCAAAGTGCAAAACAAATTCGTTAATTACTAAGAAAGTCGTTTACAAGGGAATTAGTTCCGAACTCACATCGACATACCGGCTTAGCGCCAAAACTTTAGTCCTACGTGAGCAAGCAAACTGTGTTCTGGGCGTCCATTGGGTTGTCTGAATATATTCATGAAGGGTAGAACAATTTTAATATAGGAAAAAGACAGGAAAAATTATGAAGTCTAATTAGTGATTGGGTCACTTAGAATTTTTTGAAAGCACATACTCGGTTATCGTGTGCGCAAGTTTCTGTTTTGGCGCACCACTCCAAGCACACTTTTTGGCAAACTTAGTCCAAGTATACTATAATTTGGCTGCTCAGACGTTAAATTTTGATTCTAATAGAAAAATGTTTCATTTATAAAAATATCCCAAAATTTTCCATTTGGATTTTTCAGCGTTATATTCCCAGTATAAATTACCCCAAAATTAGAAAATTCTCCTAAGTAGATCCATCCCTGGCAAAACTTACAACACTTCAACTCAACATGGGTGTCTGTCTAAAGGTGGTGGTAAATATCATTTGGTGGCGTTAAACTTTAAGCCATTTGTGGTCAAACAGCCAATAAGCGGGCAGCAGCAAGACAGCGCAAAAGTAAACGAAAGTGTAGCGCATAAACGAATTCCTAATTGAGATATTGTGATCGATCGACTGAGCGCCACTACCATCGACCATTTGAGTAACATTTTGTGACTGCTGCCTGCTACGCAGCAAATGGTACAAAAGGATTGTGGTTACTTAAATGGCAAAAAGAACTGGTTCACTTGGTTGGTTTGTTAGTACGTAGTTATCCGCTAGGTTCATGATCCACTCACAACCATATTTGTAATGTTTTGTTGGTTGAGGTTTGGTAGTCATCATGGAGTTGCTGCTGCTGGTGTAAATTAGCTGTTGATAGCTAGTTGGGCAATTGTCGCAAGAGCTCATGCTGTGATGCGTTGATGATGATGCGCCAACTGTATTTACAAATTTCAGTATAAGTGCATATATGCAAAAAAAAGTGCATTTAATTATTAATCGTTGAAAATACTTAAAAATTATGATGATTCCGCAATAAAAGACCGTTTATGGAGTGCTGATGCTTTTTACTATCGTAACAGTTAACAATTTGGATTTCGAAATCGTTTAGTACCTCCGTTCTCATGAGTTCGCCGTAAAACTCTTATTGCTACTCCTAAAGAGAGTTTTTTATTTAATTTCCGAAAAATCTTAAGCTGCAATCTTCATTGGCCTCATAAAAATTTCTGTGTCCATTGGCAACATTGTGTAAATATTTAGCAATCATTTATGTACCCCATTTCAATAAATCACTATAATCAAGCTTTAGCTAATTAAAAACCTCGCATGCAGCAACTTAAGGATAAAGAAAAAAAGCTAAGACTCCCGCTGCAGACTTTTATTTGTTTATTGGATTTATAATCATAAGAAATAAGAAAACCAACAGAGAACTCAAGAGCCCTTTACAAAATTACAAATAAAACAAAAGTGAAAATCGGCGTGCAAGTGATCAGCAACTAAAGATCAGCCGCTGCTTAACGAGATCCACTCTAAAACTCCTCGTCAAAATGTTAACTTTCCTCCTGCGTTCATGATGTTGCCGATAAGACCTTAAGACGTTGTGGTCGTAGCCAGATGAGTTTAGTAGAGTCAAGTAAGGAAAGACTATGATGTAAATAAAATGCTTGGTTAAACTCTAATTGCTGGATACTTGAGTGTTGAGTCTAAGTCGTGTGCTGATGCCTTCGACGTAGTTGTCCACCTTAATTGTTTTGGTAATTAAAATGACTCAAAGCATCCTATACGTTTGCTTGGCAACATAGCATAGTGAAATACAAATCATATATTTGTATACTTTAAAGATGATCAGAAACGATTGATATATCCGACTGTTATTTATATATTGAAATTTAACATAAATGCAGTATTGAAATAAAAGTATACCCAGTTTCCTGATATCAGTTGTTATTTCTTAACTTATGACTTTTTGTTAGTAATAAATAAAGCCAAGGGTTTAAAGAAAAAAAGTTTTCTAATAAGGAAATTTTACAAATATTTTTTTGGGTCTAGTTTCAAAAACTTATTTTTAAATTTTATTTTAAACAAAGTGAGTTAAATTCCAATAGTATTGCATTGAATGCTTTCTTATACACATAACTTAAGAGAACATTATTGAGTAACAAAGTCTTTACAATTTCAAGGCTCAACCCACATCAACAGTGATCTTTTATATTCTAAGTTGTATCTGGTCAGTTTATGAATCAATTTGCAAAAAATCTAAAAATTTCCCACGAGGGGAAATTTTTTAAAATACTATTTTGATGTCTTCTGTTCACAGAATATAATTCCGAAAAGTCAAACAAAATTATTTCTCTGTTTTAAAAATTACCTATTAAAGGAAATTTTACAAAATAGTTTAATCTGACTTTTTCCAAGCACTTGACAACGATTTCAGCTAAATATTTGGTTATAAAATATATTTTTCCAATACACCAATGACGGAAATTATTTTTTTTTTTGCAACAAAATAAGTTAAACTTTAAAACTATTCTAAATATTCATAAAATCTAAAAATTTCCCAAAAAGGGAAATTTTTTAATATGTTAATTTGTTGTCTTCTGTTCAAAGGATATAATTCCGGATATTCAAAAAAACTATTTCTTTATGTTTTAAAAATTTCCCAAAAAGAGAATTTTACAAAATCATTTAATCTGCCTTCTTCCAAGCAATCGAAAACGATTTTAGCTAAAATTTTGATTATAAATAATACTCTGCCAATTTCCCATGAAGAGAATTTTTTTTTCCAACAAAATGAGCTAAATTTTAGGAGTATTGTATAACAAAAATATTACTGAAAGGAGTATTATCGACTTACTCATTGCTATAGTTTCCCTTGCCAACGACCATACCAACAACGATCGATTATTGTTTAAACTGTTTTTTAAATTACGTTTACGTTTGTGTCAAGTCAATATTATTTTTCAATTTATGAGCCAACAAACTCAGTTGGTCAGTCAAGCAGTCAGGCAGTTAAAAACAGCCAGTGAAATGAAGAGATCATAACAGCAGCAACGGCAACAGCAACAGCAATGACGGCAGTAACAATCAGTCAGACAATGGGGAGTGTTTATGCGGTAATTTGAAAAAGACCGCACATCAGTTGTCGTTAATTTATTTAAATTAGTTAAACGCTTCGAAATCTTAACACAAAACCCATCATCAATGTTATTATCTTCATAATTTAACATTTTCAGACCAACTCTGATTGAGTATACTGCTTAACTGTCGATCTTTTTGCTGCTGCTCATAAAAACTTGATCGGTTCATTGATCGTTTGGCAGCATGAGATAAGCGTAGTGCGTTTTTGTTTTAATTAACATGTCATCAAGTGTACTGAGTTACTGAAAGATCCTCTGAATCAA
The DNA here is from genome assembly GCA_949775025.1 of Tricholauxania praeusta. NCBI lineage: Eukaryota > Metazoa > Arthropoda > Insecta > Diptera > Lauxaniidae > Tricholauxania > Tricholauxania praeusta. The sequence continues at coordinate 161,634,757 of OX459029.1, forward strand.
AGATATGCTATTGTTATTAATCGTTTGAAGTCAAAACCTTATGAGGGCTAGTCCTTTGACTTGTGACTTATGTGCTGAGTTCTATTGGTCTGTCTTGTGCTTTTCATGAGCAAAATTTTGCCAACTTCATTATTTTAAAAATCAATAAATTATGCAACATTTGCAGTTGATATCTCTGACGTTTTCTAACTCGAATGCTAAAATTGTCAACTCATTTAATTATTTAATTTTCTGAACTCTAGTCACTCCAACACAACGACGACCATGATAAAGGAACATTTCATAATTGTGTGCCAACTCATCCCGCTGACAGTTGTCGTTGTCACGTCATACGAGTACCAATATGCAGTTAACGTTGTAACTTTGTTAAAGTTACGTTGACATTAGCGTAAAAGTAAACATTAACGTTGTCATCGAATGCAGCGGAACTCGTTAAGTTTTTAAAATATGGCATGTGACTAAATTGTAAGACGTTTTAAAGAATGTCAGTATTTTGATGTGGTAAATGAGTGAAAAATATGAAAATTTAATGAAAGAAGTCAATAGCTAAATTTGACAATAAAAATTCCCCAAAATTGTCATCAATTGTTGCTAACATCACTTGGTAATGTTATTTTTTTAGTTCTTTAATTATGTCCAAAGAAGAAAGCAAAAAATTAACATCAGTATCCGTTGCGGTCAACGCCTCCATTAGATAAGCAACACTACAAATTAAACATTTATTGATGGCAACAATGTTTTATGTAGATAATAATTATTGCTAAAGGAACATGGTAAAATTCTACTCATTAACGTGTTAAAAATTATTGTATTTTCTGTATAACACAAGTATATACTCAATAACGTAGCTTACAGCTCTGCTCAGCTTGTTATCGTCTGCAAATTTAAGAAATAAAATGTTAAGAAATATGAACGAATGGAAAGGTACAAAGAAATCGAGAAAAGAGCAATAGAATTCGAAAGATATACATACATATGAGTAAGTAAGACCTGGCTTGTTATCTTTGATCATTGAGCTGGCTCTATCAGTTGCTTGGTCGTTTCGATATCAATTTTGATATTAGGTTTAGTTAGATTAGATTAGGTTAGGTTAGGTTAGGAATTATTTAAGGCAATGAAACCAAATTTCAAACAATCAGTTGGAATGATCTGGAAATTCTCTGCACAAGAACTAGGCGAATATTTTTAAGTGGGCGTGGCACTTCCCTCTACTGAGAGAATTATTTAAGGGAAGACAACAAAATTTTACACAAACACTAGAAAAGCTATGGCCTAGCACCAGAAAAAGTGAGCACATTTTGATAAGAGGGCGTGGCACCTATCATGGGAGGAAAATTTTAAGATTTTATTTAATAATAGTGATAATATGGCATCATTGCATTATGTTTCAACTTGACTTGACGAAACTTTAAAAAAAAAAAAAAAAATTAAAAATGAAAAAAGTTATAGCTGGCTGTATTGGACACTGTCCCATACAGAGTGCCTTGCGGTGATCATCCCAAATCCTTGGAAAATCATCTAAAATCAATCGTATGAGAAAAATTCGTTATTTAAATATATAATCTGGTGCCTTATCGATGTTTTTTTTTAAGTCAACAAAATGGCGGTCTCAGAAAATTTACCTCCAGATTTTCTTGAAAATACCAACAATTAATTGTTCATAAAAAATCGATATTTAAAAAAAAAAATCCGGGACTAGCTTTTTATGTTTTTCAAAAACTGTGTAAATTTCATTGCAATCTATCGAGCTGTTTTCGAGTTACAGTGGTCACCACTTCCGAAAACATAATTTTGAGAAAACGCATTTAAAGTTCAACTCCCGCACACAAACTGACGAGAAACACATGAATGAGAGAGAGAGATAGCCTTTTGGTTATTGCCGAATAACTCTAAAAGTAATTGTCGGATTGACTTCAAATTTTCAGGATATATTTTAAGATATTTTGCTTTGAGAATTTGGATACGTTCAGTCAAACCGTTCAGCACTTAACGTGATGGAAGAAATAATCTTTTGATAAAAATTAAAGACTTACTCGCACTCTTACTGCTAATGCAGTGAAAAGTATATAATTTTTGGAGGGGCCAAACATAAAACCCTTACTAATTTTAACCCTTTCCAAAAACTTTTAAGCATACGATTTTAATGATAACTTAACCTAGACTGCTGGAGTATAATCTTTATATTTCCTTTAATTTTAATTGATGTAGGACCTTAAAAACAAATGCACTGCCAATCACAAACTGCACAATTGTAATAAAATCACACGCTCGCGTACGCACTCCAATGACTTTTTTGGCCTTTGGGTAATCTGTCACACAGCACACAAACGGATGAAGTGTCCAAAGTCAACAGCAGCAGCAGGGCAACACTTACAATAAACCAACATGGTAAACGTTGTGGATCGCTATCTACGTAAATGTGCTGCCGTAGGTGCCGATGATGTTGATGATGCTGGTGGTAATCGCATAGATGAACTTATGACCAAAAAAAAATAAGGAGATTTCAAATTGATTCGTTTGTCCATATTTGGTTCGGGCAAAGTGACCACATTAACGCGTCAATGAGCAGAAAATCCTTTTTTAGGTAAAATTGCTGATGATGCTGAGGATTAGCAACAAGTGGCGGCAACTAAAAAATAGTTGTTGGAGTGCAAACAAAAAAAAAAAAAAAAAATAGAATGAGCCTGGAAAATGCTTTGGCAAATACGACTCGCTATGCATTGCATGCGTGAGCATTAAATCATTTAATGACGATAGCGGTAGTAATGTTGATGCTGTTGTTGATGATGATAATGCTGCCTGCTGTTGGTGATAATGAAGCAACGTTAGAGAATGTGATGAAATAATTGATTAGTCACACTACAACATAGTTAGTGATTAGAGTGTTGCAAAAAAAAAAAAACAAATAATTTAAATGGTGGGTTGGTTGCCAGACAAGGAAAATCTACCGGAGTACTTCCCTCAGTAGTGAGAATGCTGCTAAGGTGGCAGAGCGACGTCGTCAAGCCTTGAAACGTTGGCTTGTAAGGTGAGAAATCTTGATGAGCACAGCTCGATATCATCATTCTGAGTTAGTACTACCAAATGACCTCAAAAGTCCTGTTGGATACCATGCCATTCCCAGAAAGAATGCGGCTTAGCATATCATCCAGCACAATTGGTATTAACAGGGGAGACATCCAGCAACAGTTTTTAACCTATGTGTTTGGGTCGATCGACGGTAATATTGTGGGCCATACAAGGACATCTCCGAACAATCTAAGAATGATGTTTCTGGCATTTTTTTTGAAAACAATTTTCTGTGTAAGTCGATATCCAGATCGCCTTCATTTCCTCTATAGCAGTGAGTGCTTCAAGTGATTTTTTAAGTTTCCGCATCCTACTAATTTCGATACACCCTACAAAAAATCGCACGACACATAGTGACAACAGAAATGTGCATTAAGTTTGAGTTACAAAAAACAGCGCCATTACTAAAATAGACAACTTGTAAGCGCCAAGTTAGCATCGAGCGTCAACTAGCCAACACCAAAATGATCAAGACGATGCGTATCATGGCGAAAACATGAACAAACACCAACAACTATGGTAATGAACATACAGCTGGCCCCCAAAAATAGGCATTCCAGTGCAATTGCAAATTGTCTGCGCGTATGAAGAATTTATGTGATTCCTACACTGATTCGTCATACGTGACGGACAGTTACTGACTGCACTTTGGAGTGGCCGCGTCATTTTTGGAGGAGCACAAGCAATTACTGCTTAAAATTGGAACACAAATTACGAGTGCGAAAAGCATTATGTTCCTCTGATGTTGTACATAACGCGCAACACATTGTGATGTGCAAAAGCTGAACCATACCACATGGTGGGAACTGCTCATTCGGACCAAATGGCTTTTCAACTTTGCCGATTATCCAGTAGATCGACATTGTGAGTTCAAGAATTTGCTGCAACTGCAGAATTAGCGCAATTTCGCGTACGCAAAATGCCAGTGAGTGAAAAGAGAAGGAGTGGTTGGCTGATTGTTAAGTAGCATCTCCTTTAGGATGCGAGAGCAAAAGAAAAGTGAAAGATGCTCGCACTTATGCTTCAAAATGAATTTTTTTTTGTATTCAGAACTTTCTGATTGTTGGGCACTGATTACAAGTGGTTGCAACTATCAGCAGGTATAGTATGTTACAAAGATATTCGAACGAATATTTTGCAAGTACAGTAGAGACTCGTTTATCAGGTCTGCGATCTATTGAGAATCAGCGACATCCGAGGCAACAGAGCATCCCGCATTAATACTCGGGTAGTACGGACATATTTCGCCTATGCTGAGCGCGATTTTATTTATCCGATAATCTCCACCCCACATTACCTCAGACAAACGAGAATTTTCTGAGGTTCATGTCGACAATAATAAAATACCCTTAAATTCCTACTGCACAATATGAGACAACGGATTAAATGCGTAAAGTTTACGAAGGGATTTCAAAATGGGAAACTAACATTTCTAAAATTTATTGCATTCTACTGCCGCCATATTGTAGCTCAGCACATGTGTACGTATAGTAAGTCGCTTAACTTTATGCCAAAAATAATGATTATTACATATTTACTTATTGCGTCGAAGCATGTTATTTGCACGATTAAATTGATCAATGATCGCGCTACGTTTTCGCTTGAGCATCAATTTTAACTTCAATTTCTACTTTATCTTCCAGTTAATCCTTTTGTATGGTTCGTCGAAGCTTTTCTTCTCTGCGGAACAGGTTTTTTCATTTTGATACGCCAAAGTACCATCATTTGCGGCAGCCAAAGTCAGCATGCAAGCAACTACTGCTCACACGGCAGCAGCAGTGTACTATGCTGCAATTCAAGTCTTCACGCTTCACGATCATCACCCAAAATTCATTGACTCTGTCCGACTTTTAAACTGCCGTATGCCGTATGTCTTGAATAATTCTTTTGGCTGCTCCTTAGTTGGTCGTCATCATCGTCAACATCCAAGTCCTCATTCGAATTCTTTTGGCTTTTCATTTGTTTGTCCGAATCTCGACATAGTCGGTGGAATCAAAATGATCGGTGTTCTGTATGTGTACGTACAATCGGTTGCTAACATTTTGTAGTTTTTGCGTGTCACGTACAAGCAATTCGCATGTTCCAAAATGCTGGACATGCTGATGATGCATGCATCGCGGTATGAGGCATGATGGTATAAACGTTTGTTGCTTATGCCCGTTGTCTGCGTTGAGTTTCTTTCAGTTCTTTTCATTTTGTTCGAGTTTTGGTATGAGAAATTCTAAAGAAATTGGGCTCGAAATATTGGCGTAATTTCTTTCCAATGAACTAAGCCAATAGAATTGGGTTGGTAATACAACTCATTGTTTTTTGAGTTGAGAGAGCACTACAATACGAAAAGTAATTTCAAAATTTTGCTTATGTGGGACATGCCACACCCTCATGTCAAAATTTATCCACATTTTGTCTAGGGTTGGTCTACATCATTCCTGCTATATGTATATATGTGTGAAATTTGGTTAAACTTGGATCTAAGAAGTAAGTTGAAAATACAAAAAGCGTTTTATGGAGAATTTTTACTTCTCTGTTACTCAAAAAAAATTACCTCCGAGCAAATACCTACATTAAATAAAAACAAAAAAATAAAAAAAAAGTATTCTCTTCTAATTGACTTGCTTGATCGAGCTATTCCACACGAAAAATACAAGTCTCTGGTGTTTCCAAGTATCAGTCAGCCATTCATATATTGGGCATACGCGCACAGACATCATTGATTACAGCGTAGGGAACAACAGCAAAATTATGGCAAAATAGTAACACAACATAGAAAAAACCCAAAACAACAGAAAAGCACCATAAAAACATTGTAAAGATGCATTTCATTAACCTGTGCGCAGGCGCAGATATAGATGTTGGAATGACAAAGCATGCGTTCGCTTAACTCTCATCCAGAAACACTGTTACGTTGGGGGAACGGTTTTCCCAAAGGAATTTTCTCGGGAATTATTGTTTACGATAGAGTTGGGTATTTTTTATTTATTGATTGAAAAGTAAAGATACTCTCTTTTAATGGACTTCTTATAATTTTGTGTATGAATATTAAGCTCGATGGAAAAGGATCGGAAATTAAAGAATTCGTACATCAAAGTTTCCAAAATTCCCAAAAAATATTTTTATATCAATTGATTGGAAATGGACTATCTTTTATTTTGACGCTCTTTTTAGAAAAAGATTGGACTGCACCAGTTGTTGAGAAGAAGTCCGAAAGTGAAATTTTTAATTTTTGACCCATACCGATTATGAACCACAAAATCACTGTTTTACCAAAATAACATTCACTGTAAGTAGCAGTGATTGAAAAGTAACAGTTTTTCCCATCCCGACATTTTGTATTAGCTAACACCATAAGGGTTAAGATTTTCAAATCAACAAAGTCAGCTGAAAAAATCCGCACTATTTGAATATGACTTTACATAACTCGAGCGACGGTGATCGCGACGATAACGCGTTTTTGTGTAATTTTTAGCTACACTGACTTTGACCAATTCACATTGGCCCTCAAATTGGTTCTTGAGATATGATTTTACTGCGCCGCGCATCTTCTTTTTTCTTGTTTAGGTGGTATTTTGTTTTATTATGCGGCGGACGTGCCCATTAGATGAGAGAGTGAATTTTGGGTTCAACATTGGGGTCGCAATCATTCGCGATCGCGCACGGTCTAAAGAAAAAAAAAAAAAATCACAAGAAAAAAAAGGCAAACTCAGCGGCAAGAAATTCCAATGTGTTGCATCGTTGGAGAGTCTGCGTTTGCGACTGCGTGCTCTATAGGTGGTCATTATCGCTGCTGACTCTACAAGTTTGAAGCTTCGCACATAAGGAAGGTAAATTGTGCAGTATTTTCTTTTCTTTCCTCGATTTTTACGTATTTTGATTTTTGTAGAAATTTTCGTAAATTAAAATGATTTCGCAGCAAAATCGTCTCACCGTTTGCTACGCTTTATTTAGCTTAAGAATTTTTTTGCAGCATTCGCATTCAACGAAGGGTCGTCTCTTCATTTTAACTCTTTTGCTCCTTTTGAACGCATTTGATTTGTTTATATAGATTAAATGCAAGCGATCTTGATAATGATATTAACCGACAGTCGACACTGATTCCTTAGCTGGTAACTTGACAGCTTTTGGGATGACGATGAAGAAGCAGCAACAGCAGCAGCAACGTGGTATCGCAGTGAGTGTTGTTGCTTACAGCATGCATGCGTTTCTCATGACACGTCGAAAACAAGTTGAACTAAAGACTTACAATACCATATGAATATGCAATGCCCTAAACTTGGCCTTAATTAGGTGAAAAACGGATTATTTCGTCTCGCTTGTTTTGCCGCATCCAATGTGTTTTTTTTTGTGCAGTTTTTATTTCATTCTCTGAAGAAACGATTTAATGAAACGCCATCTTTAGCTGTGTTCTCATTTGTCACATTGACTTTATGTTGACAATTTGATGAGTGTTTTATATAACTTGCAAGGGAACTTCACCTTAGGTCAAAGCTATTAATATTTTTATGATTTTTTAAGTCTTGGTAACGTATGATGGCTTAGAGTATCGACGGTTACTGCGTATGTATATAGAGCTAAAAGCAGAAACAAAATTCTACAGGACGAGCAAAAAACCGACTTTTAAATTACAAATTATTTTCTAAAGATGGTAGATTAATTAGACTTGGGTAACTGTGGATTCATCACAAGGAACGTAAGGAATTTTATTAATTTTTATTTTCTTAGTCTCAAATTACCGCAATACAACGCTATCTTACATATAGCGGGTAAGAAGTTATCAGCTCAGAAAAAGTAGGTGAAATAGTTAGATTAACGAAGACAATTTTTTTATTGTAAAAATATCACGATATTTTCCATAAAACGCGTAATAACTTCTAAGCCATAAAGTGCTCCCCGCTATTTATCACTTGAACAGTTAGGACTAGAAATTATAGCTGAATGTAGATTGAAAGAAAATTGTGATCAGTATTTCCGACGTAGGTATATCCTGATTTTGTCACATGGGACTGTCGATATATTGCTTAATTACTTCCTTGAATAAGTCCGCGTTAAATGTAGTGACGTTTTAAAGTGCTAAAAGTTTTCGAAATGAAATATTCAAATATACACTTTCAAGTTGAAAAATGTTGATAAAAATCAAAATATGTTGAAAATATCGAAAAATATAGAAAATATCAAAGATATGTTGAACAAGTTCAAAAAAATAAAAAAAAAAAATAGTGAAAATGCTGGAGTAACGTTAAAAAGGTCGAGAAAAAATAATATGCATATGTTGACAAATCCAAAAAAATGTTTAAAACTCCAAAAATCTTGATAAATGTTGAAAAAGCCGAAAGTCCGAAAAGTTTTGAGAAGCTCAAAAAATATGTTGAAAAATGTGAAAAAATCCGAAAAATGTTGAAAAATCGGAAATAAGTGTTGAATAATTCGAAAAATGTTGAAAAAGTCGATAAGTCTCACAAACGTTGAGAGGCTCGAAAAATTCGAATAATGTTGATAGATTCGAAAAATGTTGAATAAGCCGAAAATCCAAATAATTTTGAGAAGCTCGATAAATGTTGATAAAGCCGTAAAGTGTTAAAAAATTCGAGAAGTGTTGAAAAATTCGAAAAAATGTTTATAAAGCCGAAAAATCCGATAATTATCGAGAGACTCGAAAAATGTTGAAAAATCCGAAAAGTTTTAAAAAATTCGTACAATATTTAAAGATCGAAAATGTTGTATGTTAAAAGTTGAAAAATCCATTAAATGTTGAGACTCAAAAATTTTTGAAAAAATTCGTATAATGTTGATAAATCCGAAAAATGTTTAATAATTCGAGTAGTGTTGAAAATCTCGAAAAATGTTTAAAAACTTGACAAATGTTGAAAAATCTGAACAGTGTTGAAAAACTCGACAGATGTTGAAAAATCCGAACAGTGTTGAAAAATTCGAAAAATGTTGATTAAGTCGAAAATGTTGAAAAATTCGAAAAAATATGCAGATAAAGTATGACGAAATGGAATGTAAGTATTCAGAATTACTTCAGAAAATCGTGCATTATTTTGGTTTGAAACCAATACATTTCCAAAATTCAGTTACAGCTTCAAGAAAGATTTAATTTTTGTTTTTTGATGACTCTCATTACATCGCAGGCCAAAAATTATGAGCAATAAGCCTTTATTCCTTTGCTAAATATGGCCAACCACGACGTACTCTGCGATTTTGCTATAATTGTATATGAGCTTAAGACATACTTTATACACGAAGAAAAATGTCATGCAGTTTGAAGTGAAAATTTCTCCTATTTGCAAAGGGCTTCAACAAAATGTAGTTCCCGAAGCTAAAATTAGCAATTCGAGAAAGGTTCTCTGAATCAGTTGAAGCTATAAATGCAAATTCGTTGAAGGAGCTGAAGAGTTCTACTCAATCAGCTTACGAAAAATGTACGGGGGACTGGTTCAAGCGCGGGAGTGTTGTAAACGGTGGGGCTTACTTTAAGGCGACAAAATAAGTTTTGATTACCAAATATTTTTTTGACTTTATTTTAAAATTCTGGATACATAAAAAACATTCAACATATAAAAAAGTCAAATCAACTTTCCTCCTTCATATCCTGTTAGTTACCCACAAACTCATGATTAAGAACTATAAGATAACGTATTAAGACTTAACCAAAATAGCCGTGACGAGACGGTAGCAATTGAACGAACGTTTGCACTCGTTTCGTCTGTTTTGACATTTAACCCAAAATGTTACGCTAGCCAACGAACCAAAAAAGCTGTTATGACGAGTAGCAACGTTTTGAAGTTCGGTTCTTACGGAACAACTCGTCTCGTCAAAATGTTTCGTTCACTTTCGATCAATTACGTTGGTTCATTTTGGCTATCAACATTTGTTTACATACACTCGAACTTACTCGTTACGTCTCGTCTCGTCTATTTTGGTTTAGGCTTTAGTTGCTGAAAGCGTGTCCTTACATATACATACATAAGTAGTTTATAATACATGCTAAGTAAAAAATTCATATGAACTGAATTCATTAATTTTTGCTAGCCATTTTTTCACGTGTAGACTACTTACTATAACATACTCCAAATATAAGTCATATTAAAGCCCTTTTAAGCTTTTCAGCTTGATTTTTTCTACCCTCTACACACTATCGCTGCAAAAAAGTCCAACATACACTCAAAATACCAATGAAAAATTCCTTAGAGTCTATAAAGCAAAGTTAGGTTTTCACACAATTGCAGCGCTACTCCAAGTCTGAGCAAGTTTCTTGAGAAAATTTCAAGTCCAATGAATTAAAAACGACGAAATAAAAAATCGAATAACTATTAAATTAAATAACTAATCCTATAAAATAAGATGAGAATATTGCAATGCGTTTGAACACCGAAGTGGACCAACGCTGCTGCCACCGTGCTGGTGGTGTTGTTGCTATTGATGATGATGGGGCTGATGATTTTGACGACGATGATGAGAATGCCGCCGCTGATGACGGGTTTATATCTGCCTTTTTTTTCATTATCTTCTGTTTTGCTTTTCATTTTGAGCTTTGATTTTTCAATGATGTTTTTATTGTTGTTGTTGTCGATATAATTTTACTGTCTCGCTTAGCACCGGAAATGTAAACGTTCGCGCTGCCAATGGAAAAAAAGTTGGTATTAAAAAATTATTGAAAATTGTTACGAATAGCGCAGCAAAGAAGGGCAGCGTAGCGCAGCGCAAAATGATTGCAGTTGCGCATGCGCAGTTGCATTGTCCTTATTTATTTATTTTTGTTTTTGCTTTTGTCTGCTGTTGCTGCCGCTGCCGCTTATTCTTCAATGAATTGCCAATGAATGAAATTGTGGCTCAATTTAAAATAATAAAAAATGAAACAACAAAAGCAAAAGATAAATAAATGCCTTTGTTTTTCGTTACTGTTTCGAGCTGTTGTTGTTTTTTTTTTGCTTTTGCTTTAAGTTAAATGCCAATTTTGTTGTAATTTTTTACGATTATTGCTGTTTATTGAAATTTGTTTGGTTTTTTGTTATCTTTGTTGAGATATTTTAACATTTTTTCCCCCCAATTTAATTGTTGTTGCTATGAATTTTATTTCATCAATTTACATTTAATCGCTTGTTTATATTTTTTTATTTATTATCATTTATCGTTGATTTTAATAATGATTTTATGGGTTAATCTTTGCATATTAAATTAATCTTGATTTGTTGCTAAATTAGAGTATGGACCGTATGTTTATTTACATTTTAAACGATTTTTTAATACATCTGAGTTTCCGCAATTTAATAACCCCTTTGATACCTAAATAGAATTTTATGAGCTTTACCCTATTATCTAGTGGCTTCTCATTATTCTTTTGATCAGGCACCAATTTGAGACCTTTTTGTACTTGAGAAAAGTATTAACCTTAAAACTAAATCGATTATTGCAAGATATTCAATCAACTTAATAGTAAAGTGTTATATTATAATATTAGACAAATACAATTTTTAATAAAATTTATGTTTGGAAAAGCATCAATGTGATTTTTTTGCTTGTATATGGGCATTTCCACGAAATCGGAAGTTGTTGTCCCGTGCGACACCTTGGTTTTTTGCAACTATCTTGAAAACGAAAAATTGCCCTGATTCAAACTTATCACCAATTATAAAGCTAATTAGGAGCTATAAGTTAAACCTATTGTCGAAATAAAAATCCGTTTTATTTTGACTTTTTTTTTACTTTAAATGTGTTCGACGGTCGAACGGGACCCATGGCTATGTCCATATACTTTAAAAACTGAAGAATATCGCTAATATTATGGCTAAAAACCATGCGCATATTTTCACATACTTGACTCCGGGAAAATTGTCATCGGAAAATTGGAAATTTTAATTTCGATTTAAATACGCAAATTTATAGTTGAAAATAGTAAAAATAACATATTATCCTTTTATTTTAAACATAAACAATTTTAAATTAATTTTGAATTCGAAAGGTATTGAAAATAGCATTTTGTAACATTACTTCAAAAATAAAATTTCATTTTGAATTTGCAAAGTACTTGAAATTACTCTCCTTATGTTACATTAAACATTTTATCACTTTGAATCAAATATGAAATCATTTTGAATCAATGTGGATTATTTTAGAATTCAAATCAAAAATGTTTCTCTTCAGCTTAAATATTTTCGGCTTTGGCGTTTATGGTGGTTCTGTTTCCAGAAACTTGCAACTGTAAGTTAAGCTTATTTAAATATTTGAGAGTATCAAAAATGAAAACGAACTACATTTTCTTCTCAGTTAAAAACAGCTCAACCTCTCGTCTTAGTTCGTATAGTCTTCACGGCATTTTACCTTCCGACCATCAATGAATTTTGGTATTAGCAAGGCATTTTGAAAGAGTCTTGGAAGCTAATCCATGTATGCTATAGTAAGTTGGTTTTGCAGAGAAACTCTTCAGTTCTATGAATCTTGTAAGGCCGATGCATGATCCTAAAATAGTTGCAGCTCCATCCGAACAAAAATTGCCAATATTCTCAAATACAATGCTACGTTTTCTCAAAATATTCCATCATTGTGTTCATGACGTCTATATCTTTTGACTTCGTTTCCAGTTCTCTCAAAGCAAATAATTCTTCTTTGATAATTTTGTCATCATCTAAACCACGGACAACGACGAAATATGGCGATTATTTAATTTTTGAAAGAAGCTGCTCCCTGATGTCACTTGAAATTACATTAATTCAACCTTTTACTGAGTTGTTGGATAGAGCTTTTTCTTGGATGTTCTTTTTGGTTTCCATTCCTAAAGACTATGAGACTATGCCTTATCAACAGTTCAAGTAAGTCGATTCTAACTGGCTGTCCTTGCTAATAAATCCAACATATTGGCTGAAGTCAGTTCATAAGAATGCATGGAGTCTCAGGGCGTCCACCATTTGAAACATTTTTCCAGCTAAAAACCACTCAATAATTATGCAGCATGAAAATATTTTATATAAAACTAATTTTGCACGAACAAAGTACGATGTAATTCTTTTCCCTACATCTTCTTGAACAATAAGCTATTTTACAGATTTTACAACCTATTTCCTGTTGTCACCATATTATATATACAACACACAACACAATTTTCAACTGTAATGAGCCTTCTTCTTATTGTGTTAAAAGTCCAGTTGGTAATGTAATTTTAGCTCTTTGTCCCTGAACCAATGCAACACGATCGGTTGAAGACGATCTTCAGCAGTAAATTCGCATAATAAATTCTGATCAGTTGACTTTGGATTTTGTGTGTGTGTTCGTATCTGTTCTTTTTCTTTTTTGTTCTCCAGCAATTGTGCTCTTTGTAAAATTTTTGTAAAATTCTAGATTTGTTGTACTTGCAATTCTTCAATTCCAATTGCATTCTTCATCCGCTATATGCGGCTGCTGCTGCCGCTTCTACTTCTACTAAAGTTGTCGCGACATTTTTCTAAGTAAAACTCACGATCAATTGGCGACACGCTTCTTGCGCTATGGCATCAAAGGCCTCCCTCCACATACAGGAGACAAGTAGTACGTAAAGCAAAATGCAGCAGCCACTGGGAGCAGACGGTGCAGCAGGAACACGATCGAGCAACGACGCAAGTAAAACCTGTCGTCGACGCCATTGACAAGAGACAAAAGCAGCGTGCAAAATCGCACAAAAGAATTTTCTTATCGCTGGAGAAGATGCGCTGCAGCAGCAGCAGCAGTGACAGACTGCGAAATTGTAGAAATGATCGTGTGTAAATCTGGTAACATTAAACTAATGCGTGTTGCTGTAATTCTTTGCAAAAAAAAAAAAAAAAACAAAAAAACTATCCGAAACAGATGGGTTCAAGAGCGTGGTATTTATGGAAAATGTTTAATGAAAAATTAAACTTTGGCATATTGAAATCTGTATTTATGTGTTCAAAAGTAAGTTTGTGAAAATATATATATTGCCAGATTTGACCTCCAAAACCATAAACTTTGAAGAGATCTTTCTCATGTTGTAAATTTTGTCTTTAATTTCGAAAATAGTTCATTCGAAGCACATGCTTAAAATCTACTTGACAACAAAGCCGAGGTCAAATTCACTTGATATAGCGAACAGCACTCCCCAACGCAGCTATCAGTCCCTTTACTTGCAAAAGCATTTAAAAACACTTTGCATTGCACGATCAGCGAAGAGACGTAAACGAACTATGATGATCAGCGTTTAAAGAAGGTGGATAGTGAGGCGTTTTAGTTTGGTTGGCGTGGTATTTCTTTTTTTGCTTTTATGCTGCTGAGCTGCTGTAACTCTTGTGCTCCTTAGCACCGCCAGCACCACCATGCGCTGATGATCATCATCATGATCGTCAACATGCCACACCGCAGCATGTCGCATAACGTTTTTGTAGCACGACGACATTTAAACGTTCGTCGTCTCGTTCTTCAATGTTGCGACAATTGTGAACGAATGTTTCGCAGCAAAATCAGAAAAAAATCAATACAAAAAAAGAAAAACGCGTTTAAATATTCAACAATGCGCGGCATCAGCGACAACAATTGCAAATACGCTGAGACTACATCCAACAAGTACATCAACGCATTGATGTTGCACGTGATTAGCGGATACGAATTGATTGTTGATATCTTTTCCTTGAGTTTTTTTTTTCTATTTCGATTGTTTTGACTTGGAAAGGTGGGAGAGTCAAGTGATTGTTGGCAAAAAATAAAAAAGGAAAGTTGACTTTATTTTAATTAACTTGTAAATAGCAAATCAAATAGGTAAATTAAAATATTTAAATTTTTGTTTTAAAGGTAATTAATTCTAATAATTTCCAATCGCATCATGGGTAATTTTTTCGTTTAGGGGTTGGAAACCCTTTAACTAAATTCGAAATTTTTCATCTCTTTGTGAGCCTCCGTGGCTCAAAGAACTTGCGCCGGTTGAAACCACGTTCCCTAGTCTAAGATAGGTGAATTTACCCATGTTCAGTGTAAAAAGCTGGATCCTACAAACCCTCGCGTCTAGAGAGGACAATCAAAAAGGTTGATTTTTTTTGCATTTAGAAGTAGTTTGAGAAGGGTATAAATCTTGTATTCGCTCTACTTTTTGGGATTTTTGTTTCTTTGAATGGACTAAGCTATTCATGTGATTAATGTCAACTTCAATCTTCGACTGAGACCTATACTACTTTCATGAACATACTCCACTTGAACGTGGAAGCAACTCTCTGCTTCTACTTTGCTGCCTCTTGCACTACTCTTGTGAGCATATTGCGTCTGACGTACGGTTGATGCGACTCACCGTATGTCGAACCTAGGCAGCTCTATATTAGTAAAAACAATTTCTGCCTAGACCTTGGTTATCGCAGTGTCACGGGGACTGACGATAAGTTTCACTTGAAATTCTTGCTTTAATCTTATGCTTACATTTACCCATAGTTTTGTGAGCATACTGCATCTGACGTATGGTTGATGCGACTCGCCGTATTTCGGACCTAGGCAGCTCTACACTAGTAAAAGCAATTTTTGCTCAGACCTTGGTTATCGCAGCTGGTGGTACCACGGGGACTGACGATAAGTTCCACTTGAAATTCTTGCGATAATTTTAAGCTTACACTTACCCATAGTTTAATTAGAAAAAATGGATTGCAAGAAAAACTGCAAAGTACTATCTCAATAACTATGTCAGATATGACAATTCTGAATACACAAATCGAGAGAGGGTATTTGAAAATATTGAATAGGATTAATAAATCATTTTGTTTGCTGGAACGGTTGACGATATTTCTTTGTATCTCAATGATTTTTGATAATGTCTCCCCATATATTTTGAAAATTTACTCAGAGTCCTTAGAATATAATATAATCGATGTAATGTTTTAACTTCAATGGTAATGAAAAAATAGTAGTCCGACCTTGGCATGTCTCATAGATCTTTGGAAATGATCATATACTTCAACTACAAACAACCTGGTGAAATTACGTTTGGTATTTATCTGAATGTTTTTTCATGTCAATGATAAAGAGTTGAACAATTTCGCTTCAACTATCGTGTCCATAGCATGCTGCTGCACTTAATATTTAAATCACGATTTGTTAGTTTCACAAAGCACCACCACCAACTTCTGTGTCTGTTGTGACTGAGTCTGTAGCAATCGAGTAGTTCAAGTAGAGAATTTGTAGTGTGCCACAGTTTGCAAGATGATTTCAATTTAACAAAAGTCGTAGCTATTCCACACTGCAACCAAGTTGTTAAGAGGGTTTTTCAAGCCTTTTGTTATCGTCATGTTGTACATTGTGCTAGATAGAACCAATATTTGTTTTGCGGGCTATTGAGTGTTTGATAAATGTTACTTGTTTTGACACTTTTTGGATTGGTGATTCCTGTTATTTGTGTTAAATAAAATAAAGAAAAGTCGTTCGATTTTAGTTTAAATTTAATCAAAGACTCTGAGTTTTTGATTTCACAATATAGAATGTCTCGGAAATTAAGTCAAATACAACATATTTTCCTTTCTGTGTCATAGTCCAGCTGAATCATAAACTCATTCCAACTCATCATAAGTAACACACAATGGCTATATAATTATGACCTAAATATTTTACTCATTATTAACCTCTAAAATAACGAGTTATACACAAATCCTCTCCGACATTCCATAGTTCCTTATCAAAGATTTAAGTTGCGCATCATTGAACGTAGCTGATGCTGACACCAAAAAATGAGTCAGATTTAAGAAAAAAAAACTGTTTTCATTGGAAATGAAAATATAACACGTGGGACCAAATGTGCAACACCAAACCAAATAAATATTTCGTTTTTTTTTTTAATTTTTTATGGAACCGTACATAAATAAGCCAAGCAGCGATCATTTGATCGTTAAGATCGATAAAATGTGGTCAATGATTTTGATTATTAAAGCCAAAGAAAGAAAAGTGAAAAAATATCATAAATTTATAGCTTCCGGATTTATTTACAACAATTTTTGTATTTGTACGCATTAATGAAAAAAAGGGGCGACGAATAAGAAAAACGCATTATTATCTTGAAAGCAGTTAAATTTTCAACGCATCCGCAAAACTCTAAGCGTAATTATAGGCTTAGGTCTAATAATGAAAGATCAGTTGTATTGGATGAAATGGAAAAAAAAACCTTCTAATTTGTAGAGCAGTTTAAGCGTCATAGGCTGAGAAAACAGTCTGGTGGTCATATTAAAATGATAGTTTTTACACCATTAGCATTTTGTTAAAATTAAAAAAAAAAAAAAACTCTTAAACAGAGAAACCACGGTTCGCATTTTCCACCTTAATGCCACAGCGCTAAGTAAAAATAAAATCAACCTCTCTGCGTTAAGTCCATGCCACATGCAATGATTGATTTACCATTTTTCAACTTCAGGCGTCGTCTGCTCCAGTCAACTGCTTTGCCAACTTTGAAATGTACCGTCAATTTCAATGATTTTATGTTTTGATTGATATTCGCTGTGAACGTTTGACAAACGCTTTACAGTAAAATGTTACGTGCATTCATGGACCATCAACCTGTTGCTCGAATTGCAATCTAAGAAATAACAATTTTTTTTCTTTCAACTGAATGTGCAATTCAGTGTAGACTGTGTGAATGCATTTGAGAACAGTGGGCTCGATTTCGATAAATAATCTTGAATTTCTAGGCAAAAAAACGTGTGGCCTTAAGCTTTAAATTCGACTAACTCAAGGTAATATTTAAAATTTGAGTGGTCGACTTCTGTACAATTAAAAAAAGTACATGTTAAATTAAATTAATCAGTTAAATGCGTTCTAAAATAAATTAAGCAACTTTTTTGACGAATTATTAAATTTTGCTTTTTTTTTGATTTTTTCAAATGATTTTTGAAGCATATATTTTACGATTACAAGATATATGACGACATTTGATTCCTTATAAAAGAATCTTAAGAAATTTCAATTGGTGATAAATTAATAAAATTTAAAGTGACTTAACTCTCAAGGTGAAGTAGCTCAGCAGCTTCTAATTTTGTTTCTGAAAAAGCTTCTTAATATGCAGCATCTTAGGATATAGTCTAAGCTTTAGCCAGCACATGAGCGATGTATGTACCTTCCTTAGACTAAAAATGAAATTGAAAGGATTCCATGCATTCCGGAAACTCGCACTTAAGTGGATGAAAGAGGTTAGGTCAACAAGAAAATGTTGAAAAAGAGTGTCAATGAGCAGAGCTGGGAAGAAATATGCCAAAACCCTGCGAAAATCTCCTAATGCTAGGAATAAAAATTTGAAACCCATTTTTTCAATCCTTCCGACAAAAGAAACAAAACTCAGTTGCCAATTTTATTTTAGGCATCAATGTTCGGAACATAATCACCCCTATCATGAAAAAATATTCCTTCGCATTTTTCTGTAATCTCCTGCTTTACGATCTTGGAAGATTTTTGGGGAATGAGAAAAATTCCCTTTAAAATGAGGTTATCGGCAATACTTTTTTGGAGAACATTTTTTGACGTTTCACGCAAATTTTTTTCCCTAACTTTGCAGCAAGGAATTTAATGAGGAAAGAGTCAATGTTAGCAATATTTTGTAATTTTATTTGATAAAAGATTTTTTTAACATATTTACAAGATCTATCAATACAAACAAAGAGAAACAATTCGGATACAGTAAAAGTCTTCATGAAAAGGAGTAGATGGCAAACTATCAAGCTATGCACTCCTTCTTCTTCTTATTCTTCTTACAATATACCAGACATTTCGAAATGTATATATACTTAAAAAAGGACTACGAGTAACACGAGGTTTTTATTGTAGTCCTAAGCGTGCCTTCCTATGCAGGAAATTTGATCGCTTAAATATTACTAAATTATCTTAAAAATTTTTTTAATAGTGATGCCGATAATGAAAGGGAACTGCCATTTAATTTTCAGTTTAAATAATAGTACGCGACACGACAACAGGAAACGTCTACCCACTTCAACGAACAAAATGGAACTCATAAATGCACTCCATTTTTATTTATAAAATTGTTCAGCTGACAGATAAGCTTATGTCAAATATGAAAAATGCAACTGTGATTTTGGACTGATTGGAAGTAATTGGAAATATTTTGACAGCACTGACTGGATATGAAATTTTCCATTCCTCAATTATTTATGATCCGGATATTCATGATAGGGGTGAATATATTAATTCTATTCCATTGATATTCGAAAATGACTTTCTGATTCTAGGGCTAATGAAATTGATTTCTTTTTCTATTGCATTCCAAAAATTAAAATTTTGAGAAAGGGATCAATTCTTTTTGCCATAAAATGAGAAAAGTCAGCTCCTTATAGTAGACTTAAAATGTTACATTCCAAATTTTGAATCCTGATATGAAATCAAGAAAAGAATAAGTTCTTTTGCGAAAAAACTCAAATTTTTTGAAAAGTTTTCGGTGGTGTATTTGGACAGAAAATCATTTATAAATATTTAACTGAACTGATTGCACAGTGTGTGATTACACAAAAAAAAAAAAAAAATTACAAAAACATTTTTATAAAACAACAAAACACGGCTAAAGCTAGGCATATCAGTTTCATCTATTGCTAAATGGAATCATCAGTGACCTTTAATGCGCTTTTTAAGCCTGATATGATTTCAAAGACAAACAACAGGAAAAATCTTTGCTTTTAATCAGGCTTAGAAATCCTTTCCTTTTGCCATGGCATTAAATCCTGTTCAGCCATTAGTATGTAGAAATAAAAATTCTCCAAAATAAATACGTATTTTTCTTTTACTCATAAAAGAAAGTTTAAAACCACTAACAAGTATCTCATTACTAGTAAATTAAATTAAGATTTAAGCTGGCAATGAATAAATTTACGAAATTTCAACCAAATCAAATAAATGAAAAAAAAAGTTCACACCTCTGCAGCAGTTGGGTTTTGTATGTTTTCCATTTAACACTAAGGAAATCAACAAAACAGCCAGTAAAACAAATAGAATTTTTATGAAAAAAATTTAAGTTGATTGAAATTATGGCTCAAAATCGATGACTTCTCTTTGTGCGGTTTGTTTGCACCTGACAAACGCGTAAACAAAAGACCAAAATATGGGAAAACTAAAAGATGTTGCTTAAAAATGTACACATCATGGTGGCTGAAGAAAAAAAAAAATAAAAAGTTATAATCTAAACTTCATCAAAACGGCAAACAATGATTGCCAAACGTCATTTATGAGTTATGAACGAGACGAAATGTGATGCCACTGCCAACACCAACGCCGCCGTATGAGCAACTCCGACGGCGGAGATCGATCGTGTGATATGAGATAGAAGCGATTTATTATTTTTTTTTCTTTCTTATATTCAAATTCCAACATTGGCTGATTGACCACTTCAACTACAATAACAATAAACATCAAGTGATCGCAGTACTTTAAGGGGTAAAACGACACTGCAAATTGTTAATTGACGAGAATAGAAGGAGAGAGCTAATTAGGGATTTGAGTCATGGATATTTTAATTTGTACAAAGAATGCTAGTAAGGTGCTCTACGAACGGTACGTACCCCACAAAATGTGGAAGAAAAATCTTTGTGATTACGGAAAGGGGGCATACCAGGTTCTCTCAACTCTATATTCGATATTTATGCATGACAGTTCTTAAAATTTAAGCCAGTATTTCAAGGGACTTTGAAGACTTATAAGCCTTAGCAAGATACTCGATGTGCCAGGTACTGCCGAGTAAGTCTGGAGATATGAGGACAGTAAAATTAAAGATATTGTCATAATACCAGTTCCGAATACCAAACGTTTGTATTTGTTATGCCTGAAAAGTTATATTGAGCACCCAGACGTTTACCTTGAAATAAACCATTTGCTTTAGCTTTAAAAGACAAACAAAATAAAAAGATTTTTCACTGGCAGTGCACCCCTTAAAATTAAGCAACTACTCTCGTACAACAACAAAAACCGAAACAATTGAACAGAGGGAGAGAAAAAACAAAACAAAGAACAACATCATCTTGTATTTTAAGTGACTTGAAACAAACCTTTTTCTGGTCAAGTGCAAAGTGTTGTTTGCGCCAAGTTGAACGACGTCGACGTCGACGACGACGAGCCCATGTTGTACGATATCAACGTACATACATACGATATGGTATGTTGGCGACTCTGGAGTTCATAACTTTTTCAAACACTCAGGTGTTAGAAATTGTTGTTGTTATTTTATTTTGTCTTTTGTGTATTTATTTAGTTTTTCCAAAAAACATTAATGTTGCCTAAGTTTCAAGTTATGGACAGTAATTGTCTTCTTTGAAGTCTTTAAGGGTTCCATGTTTGATGGTCACTAAACCGCCATTGCATTTAGCGCAACATTTAAGCATCGATGCAATTGCGATTGAAGATGATTTTAACGAGTTTTTCTTTTATGAGCATAGCAAATATTTAACGATTCTAAATTTTTTAACTGCATACAGCTCAAATGGATTGGGGTGGCAGTGGGGTGACATTTGAAGTCATCATGTTTGTGGCTCGGCACTTGCGTGACTTTGTCTTTCGTGGTCTTATGATTGAAGTGCAAATATAATTGGTAAACATCAGCATACTTAATGTCAGTTAGAAACACAAAAAAAATAATCAACAAAACTAATTAGGAGTTTCTTAATTGTAAATGTCAACTCAAATTAAAGTTTTGAACATCATTCACATTTTGTCTTAACTGGGCTCAAATGAAGTTTGAGCGCAACGTTTTAAATGGAATTAAATACTCTGCTGTTGTCTTAGTTATATTTGACCTCGTTATTGAATTATGGTGGGAAATATATTTTTTGGAGTTGCCATAAATAGATATTGTGTGATCATTTCATTAGAGTTTATGGATATTGAAAATATAATTTCTCTTTAAAAATTCATAGTTTCATTATCCACAAGACAATAATAGTTACTGCACTTTAAGAAACTGTATGCTTATAGCTAAATGGTCTTACAAAATTTTGATTTAAAAAAAAAAATATTGGGGATGACATTATGTGTTTCACTTAAAATGGCGTTTATGTAAAAAATTGCATTCCAGAAAAATTACTGTTTTGTAGCTTAACAGTTCGGAGCAACATAGTTTCAACTCTTCAGAGTAAGAGACTATTGCAACGTATGATTTTATATGAATAACTATTTCTAATATTTGCATATGTGTCTTGGTCTACGAAAAGACCCCTATTGCCCAAGAAATCGATTTCACTATTGTCTACATTTTCGAAACTTTATGACGAGTTTTGATTATTCAAACTTTGCTGACTATTAAAAATTTTCCGGGTATTTCAATGTCGAAAAACATTCTCAACCTAAGTCGACTTAAGCAATATTTTTCGACTTTCAATATATTTAAACATTTTTTTTTACTTTTCCAACATAGCTTTTATATATCTCGAAATACATTTTTCGACTATTAAGACTTTACTTCTTGTTGTTACAAAAATGTGATTAAATCGAAAAAAAGACGAGCAATGTTCAAAAATGTTACAAGTCTTGAAATGATGATCTGATTGAAGGAGTCACAAAAATGTTGAAACATTTGGAAAGAAGTATACTTTAGCTCGCATTGCGCAATTGTTTTTTTAGGAGTAATAGGGGAATATAAGCAAAAAAAAAAAACTAAAAAAAGTGTCGCTCATACCTAGTTTCGTAGGCATAGGCATCGGAAGTTGTGAATATTGCATTTGTAAAAATATTATGAGTTAGGTACCCCTGAATTAATATCGAAAATATGGATATCATAAGAAAGATAATTTAATGGCGTACAATAATGGTGAGAAAACATTTGAAATTTAACCTACAATTTTGAAGATGTGACAATTTTTCTGAAATTTTGACCGATTTTCTTAAAACAATTGTAATTTGTTCCAAAAAATGTGTTAAAAACTAGTATTTTTTTAGAATGTCAAGAAAGCTTGATTCCCTTGCTTTAAAATGACGTTCTATTTGCATAGTTTTTTTTTTTTCATTTGACCTATTTTTTATCGATAGAAGTTAAATCACTTTGTGAATTTTGGTATTAAAATATATGGTAATTATTTTCTTTATTGGCCTCACTCCCGATTTTCACGAAATTTTAATATGTTGTACAGTTTAGTATGATATGCAAGAATATATGCATACTTTGGGCGTGGAAACGCCTCCTTCATATTTGTTTTGTTGTTTTGAGCTTGAAAACCGCTTACATCTTATAGTAAATTCAACACCGGCTTCGTTTGCCACAATAATTCCACATAACATAGAGAGGCAGCTCAGGATTTACATCCTTGAATATGTCCCCCACCGGATTCGTGGTCCACTTAAGTATGTCCAACATCAGTGTGTTAGCAAAGCTGATGTTGGACATATTTATCATGAATGTAACACATTCAATGATGAATTTGTAAAGAGAAACCGAACAGAACGCTCCGGTGGCAAAAATTTGTTTTAAATTTCAAAGATCTGTTTGCCCTTATTGTAGGCCATTAAATTATCTTTATTAGGACACCCATATTTTTGATATCCATGCAGGAGCTCCCAACTAAAAATGATTTTTACAAATGCTATTTTCGAAAAGTTTGGTTTAATAAAAATTGGCGAATGGGAGCGTAAGTAAACTGAAATCAAAATGCAGACATATGTATGTATATATGTACCTACGTTGAAAAACATTGCAACATTTTGAGTATAGATTTTTGCCTATAGTCGTCAGTAACCAAACAATTAAATAAAGAAAACCAAACACGTACTTACCCATAGAATTGAAGAAGCGCTGATCATTTCGAGGACGCTGAAGAGCAATGCAACTTCAATGCATTTCCATATGCAATGGAACGAAATCTAACACTTTATTTTTAATAAACGAAACAAGCACTTGCTAAATTGCGAAATAACAATTGATAAAACACTTATTGCTTATTATTAAATGAAAAAGATTTCAATAAAATTACATTTTAAATTTTCAACACAAGAAGATACAACAAAACACTGCACTTGTGGCTCTGACGACGGTGCCGCTTTGGTATATTTTGCAAAACTTTTATTCAATATTTCATTAAATTTATCACAAAACACTTGCGGAGATTTTAATTTTACGGTAAGATATTAATTTTTCAATTTCCATATTGATATTTACGCAAAAAAACCAAAATTTTACTTGAAATTGAAAAACCGCACTTTGAAATAGAAATTATTAATAACGAGTGACAGTTGGTCGGGCTGCCACCTTTTCTATGGGAAATACAGTTGAATGATGAAACGTCTTGCAGATTAGACAACTTGTTCTTCAAACCTGTAGGGTTGGCTGCGAATTGCGTTTACTTTTATTATTGTCCTTGGTAAATCTCTTAGTTAATAGATTTTGACGGAGATATTAGTACATTAAAAATCTGTTCACACGGTGAGCTATTATTAAAACAAAATTATAATTTGCTAAGTCATATCTATGTATGTATTTTATCAGGAATAATTTTTCCAATCAGTGGGATTCTCAAATTAGCTGATAAATTTAAATCTTCAAATTTAGACTTCAGATAAAATATTTAATTTGTTTTTATCATTCTTTAAAGCTTAATATTTATGTAGCAAATTATAATTGTGACAACTTTTTTTTATTAAAGCTGAACTTACTCGTTATATATGCGAGTACTCTTTGTTGTTATTTCCACTTTTTATAATTAATTATTTCTTTTTGCCGCTTGAAATTTTAAGCAATTGTTTTACCGCGGAATGGCTGTTCTTCTTTTTATTTCAAAATACACAGTAGACAAAATAAAGCTCTGTAGGGTAGCGCTGGCAGTTAAGCAATTTGCTATGTATACATAGCAACTAAAATTTTACTTGTTAAGTTTGCAATTTTGTCTTTGCTTTCAGTTTGCTTTTGGTTCACGCGAGCGATTTTTCAACACGCGTTTCAGCATAACACAAAATGCAGTAACCCACTCCATCAACGCGCGTTGAAAAAACGCGTTGGTTGTCAATTGTATTATGTTTGTTCGTAATAATTTTTTGAGGCAAGCATCGCTTTGACTTCATAGATTTTCTTGGAGCGTAAGTTTTTCTTATTTTATGTTTTTGCCTGATGTATTTAAGCACAAGGTAATACAATTTAGTAATTTCATTCATTCTGCTCCGCTACGTATAACTAACGCGCGTTTATTGTCCGCGTGAAAAGTACCAAAACGTGCGTTGAAAAAACGCTTTTGCTAACGCGCGTTAAAATAACGCTCGTGTGAACACAGCTGTTAGTTAGTTTACTTTTTATCCTATGCTGTAACAGTCTAAGGCTCAATTTATTCTTACATAAGTATGAAAAAAATCAACTCTAATCTTAAAATTCACAATAGCACCGCAAAACGATACTTACTTTGGTAAAATACGAGTACCAACCACATTGTTTTTGGTTAACGTTTATTTGTTTGGAAAATATCTTTTTTGGTTCAAAAAACTTAACTCTTATAGTTTTAAGAAAATTAACTAAAATTAACACATTAACTTCTGTTATTTATAAAGATCTATTACTTTTTTACGTTTTTATATTGCAGCATAAATCAGGTGGCAACACTATTTAACTGTTACTCGTTAGTAATAATTTCTATTTCAATGTTCGGTTTCATTTTTTAAGTTAAGTTTTGCTTTTTTTAACATAAATATTAATAAGAAAATTGAAAAAGAAGTAAAATTAATATCTTCAAAAGTGTTTTGTGATAAATTCAATGAAATATTGAATGAAAGCTTTGCAAAATATGCAGAATCTTATGCAAAGCGGTATCGTCGGCAGAGCCGCTAGTCCAAGTGTAGTGTTTTGTTGTTGCTTTTTATATTGTAAATTGATAAATATATCGTATAATTTTATTAAAATATTTGCTGTGTAGTAAAAAGCAGCAAGTGCTAATATAATAGTGTTTTTTTCTCAATTTAAAAGAATCTATTTAAAAAAAGTTCTTTGTTCATTCATATTTCCCTTCGTGCGTTTGCAGTAACAGCCGAAGCATTGCAGTTGCTGCCGAAGTGCTGCATCCGATATGGTGTGTTTTAGGGTTTCCAAATACTTGAGGTCTAAACGGTAAGTGTTTCCGTTTTCACTTTTTACTCTTTATTATGGGCGCATTTAAAAATAAAATGCGAAAGTCACCAATATTTTTATTAATTACGTACGTGTGGTCAATTTTCTCCTGGCTTTATTTTTTGCGTAAAAGTATCAGCATTACCTAAAGTATTTCATCGATATCTATTTTTTCGCGGCCATAGAATACACTGTCTAATTTGATTTTCTTTTAAAATTCTGGCTAATTCTTATCGATATATTTGAACCGCTAAGCCAATTAAAGATCCAATGATATGCGTTTGTTTGAAATTTTAATACCTTTCATTAGTCTCGAGTTTTAGCTCGAGGTATGATTTTAAAAGCGAAAAGAGGTTGAAAAAATAAAAATTGGCAATATCTTAAAAACTGTACCACAAAAAAAAAACTCCGAAGGAGTTGGCCATAACGAACTTTCAGAAACTCATCGGATATGTTAAGCTGATGCCTTATTCTCAAAGTTCAAATTTTGTCAACCAATGACCTTTCCTTCAGGTACAATACAAAATAAAAATTCCAATAGAAAAGATTTTAACAATACTATTGAGAATATTTTTTTAATAAAAATTTGAATTCAAAATAACTTAAGACCCAATGAAGACAAATTACAAGACATCAAACTGCTACCCATTATGATACCCATCGATAGATAAATTTCTCGAACCGCACAATACGCGTAATACCCAATTTAATGTGTTCTTTAGGCAAAGTTAATAAAAAATTCATTTGAGAACGCGCTTTCCCACATCATTAAAAGCAAATTAAACACCGATATTAAGTGAGTATCATCATCAGCATTTCCATTGAGAAGCACCAAAGTATAAAGTTGAAAAATTTACACAAAAATACCACCAAACATAAAAGCACCAGATACAAATGAATTGAAAACCAGCAGATACAATGGAAAAAACTGAGTGACGACAAATTCGTTTGCTTACGAATAAAGTAGCTGTTCTTACTGTAGAATTTCGTATGTAGACAATTAGATAATGGGATCATATCAGAAGCAGCCAGCGGCAAAGAACGTATCGCAGCCACAGCAACTTAAAAAGCAGTTAAATATAAATTATAACCAAAAATCTAAGCGAACGTTTTGTTATCGTGCACGCTCGAAATTTATTAGTTTGTGTTGCATTGCTCCGATTCGCTTGGACATTAGCAACGTTGTCAAGCTTAGCGTTAAGCCGACTAAATGGGCGATCGAGCGTAGTAGCTGTGAGCTACTTTAATGGCTACTTAAAGCGTAGGGTTCCATAACTAGCAGGGCCAATACAGACAGACGACAGCAGCAGACTGACGAAGGTATCCAAACAATACGGAGTATAATAACTAAGTGTCACACACGTACCATCCGTAGCTGCTTTTACTTTGGCCACTGCTTTGAAAGAAAATTTTCTCAGCAAACGATCTCATGGATACTACCGTAGAAACGCAATGAAATTTTTGTATTCGCTTTGCTTTGGTTATACGCGTATGCCGCCTACTTTGTTAAGTCCACAGTTTATTTTTTTTTCGTTGTGTTTTCTCCTTGCGCCTCCTCAGCTTGATCTCGAACTTCACACTCAATTAAGTCGTTCGTTGTTGTTGTTTATTTGTAGAACGCGCATATATCTATCTGTATCTGTATCTCATTTTTTTTTTTATAAACATTTACTTTTGTACTTTATTGGTCGCAGCCAATCGACTTAGCGCGGATTATATTCTCAATACCCAATTTTCAATCGTTTGGGCTCTTTTTGCTACGAATGAATGAATGGATGTGAATTGTTTGCTGGAAATAATTCAAAAAAAAAAAAAAAAAAAAAACCAACAAAATATCAAAATCATAAAAGGGTCCACATAATAAAACAACAACAGAGTATTTCTCAGCTCATAAAATATCTAACTGAATCATCTTCGTCGTTTTGTAGGTTTTTTGTTTTGCTTTTTTGGTCTGAGAAACGGTCCGTCTGTCAGTTTTTTTTTCTTTCTTGAGATTCAAAGATAGTTTATTTATGATAAGTAAAACGATTTGAATACGGCTTATTAGAGTAAATGGAACAGCGCAGTGTAGAATCTGTCAGTCGCATGTAAATATTCTTTGAAACACTGGAAAAATATTCAAACGCATTCATTCGCTTGTGCTCGATTTTCTCTTTCAAGGCGTGTTTTGTTAGCATAAACCTTAGACTTCAAAAACCCCAAAGAAAAAAGTCCAACGACACTAAATCGCATGATCTGGGTGGCCAATACTGATCGCCGAAACGGGAAATTACAAGACCTGGATATAACTCATGACAATTATTTCTCGGGTTGTATGACCTGTGGCACCGTCTTGTTGAAACTAACATGTCTTCCACATTCAGATTATAACGTCGCGATAACAAGCTCCATTAACTGTTATTGTCTGCCCACATTTTCGAAGAAGAATAGTCCGCTGCAGACGCGATTGTTTCTCAACAATTACTGGGGAATTTCTACAACACAAACGTGACAATTTTGACGATTAACGAAGACGTCAAGATGAAAATGTAGCGGAATATTTTTGAGCATGGTACCATCTCTATCTCATATTATGGTAGATATTTCTATCGATACTGCTACCTCACCTTTGCTATTGGGCTTTGAAGCTACGACGGTGTTATATTCTTTTTTTCCAGAGTTTCTGCTCTGGAACTCATTCTGTCTGGAAGGAGTCATAAAAAAGCTCATCCAACTGTTTTCGTTCTTCTAAATTAAGAGCTCTTGGACCGGAATGGCCTACTCTTAAAATTGCTTTCTATACTTGTGCTCTGGTTGGAACTGTTTCTGGTGGCAACCTTGATCTGGTCTTCAACATGTCGGTTCTTGTCTTTCATTTTATCATTTTTCCTTACTGAAATCGGGAAGATTTTCAGTATCAATTCGCACGCCCGTGTTCATATTCTATTCACTAAAGTCTTTAATGGCAGAGACCAATAAACAGCGTCCCATTTTGTACTTTTTTACTACTCTTATTTATGGAAAATATTTAATAAAACTGTACACATTTCCGAAGGAAAACGTTATTTTAATTTCCGGGAAAAATTATTTCAAGTAAGTTTTACTGCCTTTTATTTTAAATGAAATTTCTATGAGTGTATTCGCTGGCGATGGTCAAATGATCTTAATTTTTTGTGTATTTTATTGTTCTTCATCTACTTAGGATCAAAACACAAAGCAACGTCACGATGCTGATCTTTTGTACTGATTAAAGGAACACACCAAAAAATAGTACAAACAACAGAGACAATGGATGCATGTCTGCGAGAGTTAAAGTTGTATCTCATTCCCATTATGATTCTCTGTGAGTATCTCAACGATTCATTCGATACCAATTGTAGCTGTCGTCATAAACGGATTGAGAATGATCGCGGGTAAAGCGGCTAATGACATGGAATGGGCAAATGCAGGGTTAAGGGGCAACAATGTTTTGATTGTACATACATACGTACCTACCAACATAATTGCACGCGATGAAAGCCTTGAAATGACATTATTCTTTTCGTTTTTTCTTTCTTATAAACACATTAGCTGGATGATCAGCCAGCCTCCAGGCAGCTGCGGATGAATGATTTAATTTGGACACTCAAGAGCGCCCACGTAAACATTAGATGCGGTGTAGACTAAAATTACGCGCACAGAAGTGTGAAGAGTCCTCAGTGAAATGTAAATATCAAGAGCACACTTGAAGATATACGAAATTAACCTTCAGGAGCCGGAGAGAAAAATAATTTTCATGTGTGAACATGGTGGTTGTGGAAGAAAATCTATGCTGGAGTCAATAGACGGAAAAGTGACGCAAACGCTTACACAGCGCTAGATGTTATATTTTAGTATGTTGAAGGCGATCTCTTTGGAAAGAGATATATTGTGGACCCTAGTCGTCTGTTACGAAGTGGGCGGCTTCTAGGACTGCATCTGGACGGCTGGGACATAAATTCTACATCTGTCAGTGTCTATACTGAAAGTAAGATGCTAAAAAAGGCATCTGTATCCCAGATAAAGCCTCTATAAAAGTGCATCTGGTCACCAAATATAAGGACATCTGACAGATTTGTACCTTAAGTTACAAAATAGTAGCAAAAGTGGTATCGGAATACCGGAAAATTGACCTACAGCAGCAGCGTCCACATCGGATTTGGAGGTACAAAATAAGTCCCATAAATCATTGTGGAAACGAACGGTAGAACAAGAAATACGTGAGTCGGAGAGTTTTGGAGAGAACGGAAAGCACTCGCTACTGATCGTGTATGTTGAAGAGTTTTGTGGAGGCCCTCTGCTCCATGAGGAGCTTAAATACACAAAAAACTTTGTTTCGACTTTCTTAAAATTTCTGGATTTTTTATCGCTTTTCAAAATTTTTCGACTTTAATAATAATTTTCAAACATTTTTCAAGTTTTTCAACATTTTTAAAACTAACAAGGCAATATTATTAAGTTCACACATTACGCCGGTTTTTTTTTTTTTTCTTGTACTGCAGCGTACAGCTATATTTTACTCATTTGATTTTCAAAATTTCAATCATTTCATTTATCGGTTGTTAACGGGTTAAACCGTGGTTTCATTGCCTTATGAAAATATTATTTTTGAGCGCAATTAACTGCATTTTGATGATGATCTTGTGCCCGAATTCCAGATAATTTTTCATTGAAGTTTACGCATATTTTCTCCCTTGCATACCGATAGAAACGGTGAGAAAATTTTATTGTTTATTCATTATTTTTTGAAAATTACAACACATTGAATCTTGTGCCTGAATGACTTTTATTTTTTTCTTTTTTTTATTTTGGATTTTAATACTTAATTAGGTGTTAAACTGTTAAATGCGTTTTGAGCGATCTATGACTTCATGCGAGCTACATTTGCATATATTCGCTTATGTATATATGTATGTATATTCAAATATGTTTTCTCATATACATGTAAATTTGTCGAAGCAGCGCAATAATTCGTTAGAACACAATTTACATATGTAAGCTATGTAACCGCAGTTAACTCTGTACTCATGGATATATTAAAGTTTCTATACAGGGCATAAGAGAATTATATTTTGGATGTATTAATAAATCTTGAAATTTTTCAAAGAAAAAAAAAAAATGGAACCATTACATTACTTAATTTTTAAGTTTGTGATTTTTATTATAAAACTCACTTCAGCCTAAGTTTTTGAAAGTTAAATTTACTGCACCACAATCATTACACTCACCCTGTACAGTATTTTGTTTGCGTACTTCCATCATCTGTTGTTCATCTTGCGGATGCATTAAAAAGCTAAAAAAAAAAATTCAAAAAAATTATTATGATTGTGAGAAATTCACAATGGAATGCGAATCTTCAAAATGAAAATGAATAATATTTCATCTCGTTCTCGTGCTTTTAACTCTTTATCTGTACAAAAAATGGAAGTTTATTTTTTCAATAGTTTTTTGTTGTTGTGTTTTCATATATAAACTCAGCGCCGCCCAGTATTTAACGAGAAGATCATAATTAAATTCAGTCATTTTAGTGTAATTTATTTGTGTTATAACTTGCAACAAGGTGAAGTTGCATTTTGCTTATTCATATACTCGCACTTAGATATTTGCTGTGTATTTTTGAAATTATTCTGTTGATAGAAAATGTGCATAATTTGCAGATATTTCTCATAAAATTGAAGTTCTTATTAAGAATAAGAAATGATTTATTAAGGCGTTAGAATCCTTTTAAACCTCATAAAATCTTGAATTAATTAATTTTTTTACATTCCGGTAAAGAATGTTTTAATATAAAAAATTTTGATACACTGATACCTAATTTTAAAGCAAATGAATTGAGCTTTGTTATGGTGCTAAAAAAATTATGTGCTAATGATACATTTTATTTGGAAAAATTAACGTTTTTTGGAAAAAAAGGGTCAACATTTTACAAAAATCGTTATATCTCGAAAACTATTCAACAAATTTAAAATGTTAATGGATCGATTTTATGCCTTATTGAATTACCTTCCATTTGGTACCAATATTTTGGATATCTTTACATGGTTTTCCAACTTATACTGATTTTTATAAAAGCTATATCCGCAACTTGCGATAGCTATATCTCCGAAACGAAACTTTATTCTTATAGCGCTACTTTCCCAAAAAATTATAAAAAAATTGGAGGATTCGTACTAAAGTAAACTTAAGCCACTGTCCTATAATATTTCTGAGTAGTCAAATGCTCCATAAATTAAGTAGGTTCAGTTTTTAATTCAAACCATACTGGCGCATTTGATAACAAATTTTCTTGTGCGAAGGTTTTTTATCTCTCATTTTAAAGAGAAAGAATCTTACTAAATGTTATTATTAGAAATAATATTCTATACATTACCTCAAAGGTAGAATAAAAAACCATTGTTTAAGTACTTTACATCAAATATGTATATCAAAATTCTAACGTGATGAGCCAATTCTGTGGATAGATTCGGATTCAGCGTGAAAAATGATTTGGGCAATGACTCTCAGCTGCAGACCTGTTTAATAATTTTTACTAAGAGGCACCTTTTAAAATTGAGCCACAGAGCTGCTGAAAAGATCTAATCAAATTAACCTTAGATTTTGCAGTCTTACTTCTCAAAAATCTTGACATAATTCCAGGTCAAAAGCATTTATGTTGCACCTTATGTATAAGCGTGGAGCAATACTTACTTCAGTATTTACATGTATATATTCCAATTTAAAAAAACCCCAGTAAAAAATACAATAAAAAGCCATTTTTTTTTTTTTAATTCATTCATAAAAATTTTATTTATATTTTTTTTTTGTGTATTTTGTCCGATTTTTTTTTTGTTTTTGTTTGTTCATTTTCAATTTTTATATATTTCTATATAATTTTTAGACTAAGTACAATTACTTAAATTAATTGTATGTATATTTATATATATATTGTTTATATATTATAATATTTTACATGTGTGGGTTTTCATTTCAGTTTCTTGTAGTTTTGTTGGTATTTCAAAGTTTTAATTTTCTTTTGTTTACATCTATATAAATTATTAAATTCTAATAAGAGAATATTACAAATAAAAATATGTCGATGAAAAATTACTTACAAAATAATGAGAGAGCAAATTTAAATAAATGTTGTCAATAAAAAAAAAGGAAACAAATGGTTAAAAAATTAAATATATGAGAAAAATATTAAAAAATATATATATGTGTATAGTTATATATATATGAGATAAACGTATATACAAAAGACGCGAATTGAATTTTATGTTTAAAAAATTAATTAGTTTTACAAAAGAAAAACTGACTGAGTAAGTGTTAAGTACAATTGTTTTTTGAGGAAATTCTCAACTGGAAGTATGGGAACAAAAATAAAAAAAAAAAAAATGTGGGGTGTATAGGATATATTTTGGAGTCAAAGTATAGGAATAAGTTTTCTGTTTAATTAGAGTAAGAACAATTTATTTAATGTACTTTGTATATTTACAAACTAATTTAATGCTAACGAGGAACCATTTTGCGCTTTTTTGTGAAATAAAATTGTGAATTTATTTTTATTAAATTGATTTTTTTTATTCCTTTTTTTTTTTTGTAAATTCAACAAAATTGAAATTTTAACATTAAGTCTTGATTTATTTAATTTATTTTTTTTTTGAAAAATGTAGTTATTTTATTTTAAAAACACAATAAAAAAACATACTAAAAAAAGTTTTTTTTTTAATAATTTTTCTTTTTTAAACATACATTATGTTTTTCGTTTTGCTCTACACTTTTTTATGAATTTTTCAATTTTCCTTTTTTTCTTCAAGTGTAACACAAACCCATGCTATTTTGTGTGTGTGTGTATAGTTTTTTTTTTTTAGATATGAACTTTGAGATCAAAATAAAGACGCAAAAAATAATAACACAATTGAGTTTTTGTCTTAATTTTTTGTTTGTTTTTTTTTTTTTAAGAATATTTCAGTGATTCAGCGAAAGTGAAACACAAGTGACACTTTTTCAATATATTTTTGTCAAAAAAGTTTGATATGTTTTAGCGTAATAAAAACGTTATTGTGTCACTCATGTTTCAAAAACGCCGAAATGCCGAGCTTTCAATTTTTTTAATGTTTCTTTTTAACTTTATATAAAAAGTTCATTATTCAACACTACAAAATTTGCTTAAAATTAATAAATTCAAAACATTTTTGTTTTTTTTTTATTTTTAATTTTTCACTGTATTTTTTTCAAATGTATAAATATTTCAAATAAAACTTAGAAAAAATTTTGTTGTTGGCTTTTTTGTTATTTAAACAATTTTGCAAATTTAAATTTTTTTTTTTATGTCTAAATGCAGTTTTTTTTTTCAATTTTTATGAAATGTCAAAATGAATTTTTTTGTTGTTGTCATAATTTATTATGCGCTTAACTAAAAAATAATAAATTGTATATAATTTTATATATAAATTTATATAAAAAAAAGTAAAAATTTATAATTAAATTGATCACTATTTTTTCGTCTTCTTGTTGTTGTGTGGTTTGTTTGTTTGTTTTTGTTTTTTTTTTTTTTGGATTAGAATTAAACTAAACTTAAAAACAAAGTATAAATGTAAGCATATTTTTTTATAAATTATCACTAGCTATATAAATCAGAGTGAAAAAGAGATAGTCATGTATTTTTAACTTAAGTTTTTAATTTTTTTTTTTTTTTTGTAAAAACTAATTATTAACCCTAATATTTACAGCGTGCAGTTGTTGGCTCTGTACTAATTTTTTTCTTTACTAAATTTTTAGAGTTTTTTTCTTTCTTTTGTATTATTTATCGTTTTCTTGCAGCCAACACCTCAGTCTTTTCTTTGCAGAAAAAAGAAAAGAATGAGTGTAAGAAATCAAGCGTGTAAGTTTTACACTGTAATCATTAAGGTATTTTGGTTTAAAATGTTAAATATTTTCAAGTTGGCGATAAAAGTAAGGAGCTAAGCAAAATCATGCGATTTCAGTGACTTTTGACGCGACTTTTTACATTAAAAACGGTCTATTTTATTACAATTTAACGTTACGAGTTATTGTCGTCCTTTTTTTACGCAAGTAAGTCGCTGTCTTGCATGCGTCACTTGCGTTTCATTTTCGTCAAAATACCGTGTTTTGTTTGGGTTTTGTTATAAAAGTTTTTTTAAATAAATTTTTAGCTAACAAAAAATGTGCCTTCTACTTAAGAACTAAGAAAAAATTACAAATTCTGTTGCATGCACAAAATTCCAACAATTTTTCTAAGCTTTGTCAATTTTTAAATTTGTCTGTAAATTAATAATAATATAAAAACTAAGTTATTGTCGAAATTTTCGTTTGTCAAATTTTTTAAGGATAGTGCGGGATTTGTTCGGTAGTCGTTGGCGTTGTCAATTTTATTTTTCGTGGTTGGCTGCCAAAATTATTACAAAAAAGTTTAAAATTTTTGAATTTAAATTACATTACACGGTATAATTTAAAAAATTGTCGGTACTGAATTAATTTAATTAAATTTTTTTCAAAATAATTTCGAGCTATTGGCGTTGGTAGTTTGCAAAATATTAGCAGTTTTTAATAAATTTTTTGATATTCAACAAAATTGCTTACTGCGGAATGCTTTACTTAATTTTGCAACAACTTTTTTCATTTGTTTGTCTGTCTGTATTCTCAATTTCTAAAAAACAAGACTACTAATATTTTATGTAAATAAAATTTTAATTAAAAATTAAATCAATTTTTAAGTATTATTTATTATACAGTGTAGCATTGTCAGTCATCATTCTACTGCTGCTGCTGCTGCTTTTCATTCGAATACTTTTTTCTTCAACTTTTAAATTTAAAAAAATTCTAAATTCTACTTTCATGCTGCATCCATCTATTCGTCCTTCTGCTCTACATATGCGGCGTTCCACACACTACTGAACGCTGCGGTATCACTGTCACCGCCCCGGAGGCCGTCGTCGCACCTGAGCTTGCCATATGCTGTGACGCACAACCACCTGCCACTCCGGCCGCTGCTAGCGATGGCCATCGTTGACTGCAATACGAACTATCACCCAGCACCGAAATACGTTTACTTTCGGGCAGCTGATTTTGTTGACTGCTGCCGCTGCTGCTGCCGCCGTATTCTTTGGTTGCGCCACCATTGGACGTTACTGCCACACCACCACCGCCGCCGCCACCAATTGCACCACCAATAGCACCACTTAGCAGCTGTGAGGCGCGATGCATTAGCGTTGGATCGGTGTTGAGCTGTTTTTGTGACTTGGCACGCTGCAGCGGCGCTATTTGGCCAACACCACAATATTCTGAGTTGGCATTGTTGTCCGCTGCATAATTGGCCAATGCGCTGCCGTATAGCGATGCATTCATGAGACACTCATCTGCTGCAGCGGATGATGCAATGTTATTCACGGACTTATCCCATGTATTCTTTATGATATTCGGATTTGAATTGTCGAAAGTGAGTCCCGAATTTGAGCCACGCTTCACACCCAACCCACCAACACCCATGCCACCGCCAATGCCGTTATGATGCAGTGTCGCTACCGCATTTTGTTCATTCTGTTTACGCGCCTCAGCGTCATCTTTTTCCTGTGCACGCTTGCGTTTTCGCTTCATGCAGATGACAACGCAGGCGGCAATGACCGCAACCACTGGCATCGCCACTGAAAGTATGGCAATGAGCACCACTTGGCCGCCGGTGAGTCCATCGCTGCGTCCCTGTGTCGCTGCAGCTTCGTAATGACGTGCATCATAGGTGGGCGAGGAGTAGGATTCTTCATCACACTGCTGCCCGCGAAAGCCATTGGCGCAGACGCAGTGAAAGCTGTTGACACGATTGACACAGGTACCACCATTGCGACACGGTGCCGGACTGCATTCGTCAATATCGATGGAACAATCCTTGCCAGTAAAGCCGGCACGACACGCGCACTGATAGTCATTGTTGAGATTCGTACAGCTACCGCCGTTGGCGCAGGGTTTCGTCAGACAGAGATCTACTTTTTCGGAGCACAGCAGCCCTAGGTAACCGGGTACGCATTGGCAACGAAACTGATTCACCATATCAACGCAGGTGCCGCCGTTGTTACATGGGTTTCCTTGGCAATCGTCGATATTCTCCTCGCACATGCTGCCTCTGAAACCACTGGAACACTGACATTTATGACCACCGCCGTTGGAAACTATGCAAGTGCCACCGTTTTGACAGGGATTTGGATTACAATTGTCTACGTGTATGTCACAATTTAGACCGCTATAACCGTTTGGGCATTCACACTGAAACCCCTTGGTGGTATCACGACAAATCCCATGCAGGCATGGCTTATCTTGGCAGGTAATTACTTTATCTTCGCACAGTTTGCCAATCCAGCCTTTTTTGCAATCACATTTATAGCCGCGATTTGTGGCCTCATTTTGACAGCTGCCACTATTTTGACAGGGATTTACATCATCACAGGAAGTGATTTCACTTTGGCAATCAGGTTCGGTGTAACCGGGTGGACATTTGCAAGTGTAAAGACCTTGGCCGGTATTGAAACATGTGCCACCATTCTGACATGGACGATGATTTGTGCAATAGTTAAGATCCTGATTGCAAAAGAGGCCACCCCAGCCTTCATTACAAATGCACTCCCAGGGTTTACTGCAGGTACCGTGTATGCAGCCAGGATAGGGTTCACATTCGCTGCAGAGACCGCCTTTCCAGCCAGCTTGACATCTGTAATGAGAGAGAAAAATAAAATCAATAATAGCGATGAAAGTTTTTGGAGGATAAATCGTTTGTTTGTGCTGCTCTGTTTTTAACTTTATACAGATTGTGGCCATTAAACAAATTTTACGCCATGGAAAGGCCACACAAGTTATGAAAAATTTCGCAAAAATATGCTTTCTATATTTCATCGAATCTTAAATATCAAAGTTCTTTGTCCAAAGCATGACGTATGAGTAACAAACAATTATTGTTACAGAGCAAAACATTGATATCAAAGTGCATACAAGAATATCAGAATTTTAATGCTAATGTGATCATCAAACTAATATTTTATAGTAAATTAGACATGACGTATGATTGACATTAAAGTCATTCAATCATTTAATGATTACAGAACTGAAAGGCAGGAAAAAGTTCTAAGCCTAATAATATAACCATTTTGCATAGAAAAAGTTTCGAGTTTTCAACGACTATCTAAGGCATAGCACTACTTCACATGATGTATGAGTAACTTTTAAACCAGGCAGCAAAAATATTTAATATGTTGAAGCTGCTTGGAGTAAACGTCCTTTATTTGAACAATACTTTATTATGGAGTATTTTGTAGTCAACAAAAATGTTTATTAAATATCTAATATCAAAGGTGAGGAGTAATCTTTTGAATGCTCTGATTAAATACAAAAAAACCTGCGAAACTTTCAAATTCCCAACTAAAACTAAATGTAACAACACTTCATTAGCTAAAGAGAATCAATTAAATCAGCTTATAGCGCCTTAGGTAAAATTGACAAAAAGTGTGAAACAAATTAAAAATCAATTACGTACGACGACGATGAAAAAGAGAAAAAGGGGCCGAACTATAAATTCATAAAATTCAAATATAACAGCGAAAAAAAAACAAAACACCATTAATAAAATGAGAAAAAATCCCAAATTGCAAAAAGTGAATGTGAAACGAATGCAATGCGAAACGATATCAATGAAAATGCAAATAAATCAAGAGACTGGAACTGCTTTAGACCCAAGGCCCAAGGCTTTGGAACAGCAGTAACAACAAGTATGAGTAGCAACGGCAGGAAATCAGCATATACTAAAGACAACAGTACGGGTACGTAAAAAAAACAACAACACAATTGTCTAAGGTGTGCAAAACGAGGTAAAACAGGAGGATGCGTTCTTCTCTTGACGATAATGATGATGAATGTTCAAAGGGAAGACTCAAATGCTGGACACAACAAGTAGAACAATCGTAAAAAGAGATAGGAAGCGTAAATTGGAATGACATCTGGATGGAATGTATGAATTGTATAAAAAGTGGCGATCGCAATGATGATAGCGGTGATGGTGGCGACGGCGGCGGGGGAGTTTCAGATCGCTGGCAGAAGGTGAGGTACGTTTATGTAAATACAAACAGAAAATCAATGGCTAAAGAAAACAAAACGGCAAAAATAATGAAGTGCAGATGATGAACAAGCGTAGAGAAAAATCTACGTTGACGCAACAAAAACAGAAATCATTGGACAAGATCGCCGCGGCGATCGTACGTTGAAATGAGCAGTTAACAGTCCAAGGAAGAGTGCGGCATATGAATGAAATGACGACGACTCGACTTGCGACTGCTGACTAAAAAGACTCCAACTTTAGATTGACAAGACGTCAACTTGAACGAATCAAGTTGGTACGTCTGTCTGTCGATCGCAAGAGGGAAGCGTTGGCCGATCGAGGCGCGTCGGTCGTTCATACGTTTGTTCGATTATTTGGTTTTTTTTCTCTTCATCTTCTTGTTCGGACATACGTTCGTTCATCTGTTCGTTTGTTTGTTTATTCGAGTACTTGTGCGAATTGTAATAAAATGAAATTAAATGTGTGTCTGTCTTTGTATGCGATTATGGTGTGTGACCATTTTTGCAAATTATTTCTCACGGCCAATGAGCACAGCAGCAGCAGCAAAAGAAACAGAAATGGTGACAGCAACAGTTGGACTTGCTAAAGGGTATTTGACACAAAATTAAAGAAATGCTGGTAAGAGGTGCTCACGCTGGTGTAGGCAGAAAATAAGATCAGAACCACTGAATTCATAATTACAACAATAAGGCCATATATGGTGCATTCAGTCGAATTATTACGAAAATATTTTTTGGCAAAAAAAAGTTTTTGTGTGGAATGAGTGGCGAAAAAAAAAAGAAAGGAATGGGCCCAACATTTTAATATGCATAAATATGTATTGTCAAGACGTGTAACAATTTTAATAACCACGAATTAATTAAATGTAAGAAAAAAATTGGAGCAATAAGAAGCAAAAAAATGAATGGTTTTATTTTTTCCCAACATGGACAGAGCCGCCGCAGGCAATGGCAAATTTATTGGTATACAAATGAATTTCTCTTGTATTTACTATAAATTTGAATTGATGATATGAAAGGATGAAGGTACCATGTTACATTTTCTCAATTTTCTTGGTATGTCAGAATGTTCACAAGCACAGTAGGAAACGTTAAAACCGCGCAATCTTATCTTAAATATGGAAAAGACAAGCGGACTGATATGTTGTGCTCAAGAGATGAAGTTTTGAAGATAATTTTTTAAAAATTCTAATTTTGTATCAAGCCAACATCATCCACTCATATATTTAATTATGTTAGAAATGATTTTGATATAATACAGCATGACTTTCAAATTCGCAATTAAAAACTTGAAAAAATTTATTTTACATGACG
Source organism: Tricholauxania praeusta (assembly GCA_949775025.1). Classification (NCBI taxonomy): domain Eukaryota; kingdom Metazoa; phylum Arthropoda; class Insecta; order Diptera; family Lauxaniidae; genus Tricholauxania; species Tricholauxania praeusta. Next base: position 161,675,240 of record OX459029.1, read on the forward strand.
TATGAGTAACATTAAAGTCATATGTTAAGTTTTCTTATTAAACATAGAGGAAGCGGCCTTTGTTTAAACAAATACATTATTGTAGAGTACGCTATACTTAGTTAACAAAAGTTTTAATTTAAAACGGGTTCAGATCCCATCAAAGCAAAGATATCAGATTTCATTCAAATGTTCCACCAGTAACAAGTCTCTATATATTTGCAACTATAACCCACATTATTACGGGTCGAGCATTGAGAATGTCAGTTCTAATTTTTAAGTAAAAGCAAATGCAAAGAAATAGAATAAACATAACAAATGCCAGATAAGACCTGTTAAGACAATAAAAGAAAGCTATGCCAAATAAAATCAGTTTAATATTCGATCAGCAATAAAGGATAATCATTCAAAGCGCAATCAGCAATAGAAAAATCATTCAAGTGCTACTGAAAAAATTACAAACAGCAAAATTATTGAAAAGTTTATAGAAAATTATAATAATTACAAAACAATCAACAAAGAAGCTAAAGAAGAAGTGAACGAAGAAACAAAAAATTAAAGAGTAGCGCAGCAATGACAGCAACATGAAGAATAGCAGCAGCAGCAAAAGTCGTAGTCACAAACTTGATAACAAAAATTGGTAGCAACAGCAGCAGCAAGTCATGGAAAACAATTGAAAGCAGAGTAAATCTGTGGTAAAAACAAAACATAAAAAATAAAAAAAATTGAGAAAACAAACGGAAAAAACAACAAACAATTATAGATGAATAACAACATTAACACAATATGTTGCTAGCAATAAAAATTGCTGTATGTGAAGACACAATACCTACAGCTAAAAAGCAACATCATCAAAATAAATATAAAAAAACAAACTGGAAAAATTCAACAACTTAGGAGCGCCAGCGATATAAAAATTGTAGCAACAGCAGCTTTAAATGAAAATGTTGAGCAGGTGAATTGTTGCTCTGCCATTGACAATGTTAATATAAAACAACAGCAGAAAATATGATGCTAAAATTAAAAAGGTAACAAAAAAGGAGTAAACAGCAAAAGAGTAGCAAAATGCTCGGTGATTTAAGACTTGTTGCAGCTGAGCATGAAACGAAATAAAAATAAACTTAAAATAATTCTGTAATTATAAATTTTTTTTTTGGGAAATTTCACCGTAGATTTTTTTCGTAATAACTTCGTGTGTGCGTATCATATGCTGTGAGTGAAAGGATATGACACGTTTCTCATAACACATTTATGCAGATTTGTTCGGATGGTACAGTATAGATGAAAAAACCTTCAAATTACACAGTAAGCCAACTGCCAAAAAACTTAATAAATCAAAGGAGTAAATGAGTAACATGAGCTATTGAGGCAAATAGTAATAGTAAGGATATAAATAGTAAGGATATAAATCAATATGAATTATTCTAGTAAGGAGAAACAATGATAACTAAAAGTACTGATTGAAGTACTCGAATGCTTTGTGCAGTTTAAGAGTTATAATAGGGGCATTTTTATAAATCAGAGGAGTAAATGAGTAAAATAAAATATTAAGGAAAATGAGTATGAGTAGTAGTAGTAAGGATATAAATCGATATGAGTTCTTCTAGTAAGGAGAAGTAATACAAGTACTGATTTAAGTACTCGAAAGCTTTGTGCAGTGCAAGAGTTATAATAGGGGCAGCTGAGGAGGAAAACTAGTGGCATAAAGTCATACTTCTTAACTACTGTATCGACAACTTTGACAAATTAAGTGTTATTTTTTTTGGAACAAATATAATAATAAGTGATATTTTAGTTTAAGAAAACTTGTCCGTTGAGAGCGTTTATTGTGTAAAACATTTAAGATGATTCAAAACTCATGACTCATCTCAGAAACAATTCAGTTACTGAGCGGATTTGAAAAAAACACTCATTAATTGATACTTTGTATTGATATGTTGAAGAAAAATTACATTAAAATAAAAAACATTTTATAAAAATATAAATTTAATTATCTTTAGAAATGTAATTAAAAGTCATTTGTATACATTGTTTTGCAATAAAACCATGGTTTTACGAGAATTGATCATAAGACTTCAATTAACACTTAAAATTTCAATCTGAAGAGCCATAAACTATTTTTACTACAATATCGTAACACGATAAATTGTCAACTAGTTGCTTAGAAATAATCAAACCAAATAGCTTCAAAAACATGCACATCACGCAGTTGTAGTTAAAAAATAAAAGTAAAAATTAAATTCTAATTTAAAAGTGCTAGACACAAAAATTAAAACGTTGAAATTATTTTTCAATGGAAAAAATGAAGTTGCTTGGAAAAACAAAAAACAAAACAAAAAAAAAGGCTTGAACAAACATTTTTTCGGACGTATGTACATACAAATGTGCGAGACAACGACGACTCTTAAGAATCCGTTCAATCAAATCCATCCATTGCGGCGATTAATGTGTGGGAATGTTTTATTAATTCTATCGGCGTACAAAATACGCGACGCCGTTGACAAACGATCAGCGATCAACAGCAATACGATCGATATTTGTACACTTAACAGAAATGGTTCGTAAACATTGGTTGGCATGTACTACATAATTATTATATGAGTTTTGTTCATTTTTAATTGAGTTGGAAAAATTTCAATTTTCTAGTAATGATGATGTATCTGAGACGTCAGAAAAATTTAAAATTGATCGGATTTACGGTCAACAAAAAAAACTTTAATTAGGTGGCTTCAATAGTTTATCACTTAATAATTTTACATGACGTATGAATAACATTTAATTCACATCTTTAAGTAATTATTTTTTTAAATTATATGAAGAGGGCAGCCAACATTTAAAATAATATATAACTAGAGAGCTTTAAATATGAAGAAATAATCATGAAAAATTTGATTATGAATTCACATCAGAGCCGTGATAATGGAGTTTAGAGATGAAGAGTAGAATTTTGGTCAAAATCTTGAAATTCGTAAAGTCAGCATATTTTCTCTTTTCTTCTTTTAAATATTCTTCGCTGTATATATCGTATTACAAATAACAACATTCTTTAATACTAAAACTATTTTTAAGGTATCGATAAGCAGTTACAAAGAAATTGTTTATGCAAATTCAATATTACACACGAATAGGACGGGCTTAAGCAGAAATATGCGTGCCAAGTTTTTATTTTTATACTTTGCGAGTATTTAACATAAAATAAAAGACCTTTAAAGTGATACGACAGCATACATAAATAATTACTGCTGATAGTTTTTAATAGGTGAAGGCTTTGCTAGGAATTTATGAATGGATTCTTAGAACGCAAGAGACCATACAAGAATGGCAAATTAATAGAGGACACTAATCGTACATGTGCACATTGCAAATTTTGATTTGAAATACTTTTGATAAGCATTATTGGCGTATAGAATAACAATTAATTTTCACATACCATATGGAAAAATGTATAGCTAAAATACCAAGTGCTATGTGAAATAATAATATAATATGAGAAGAAAACACAAAACAGAAAACAACAACTTCTAATGATTAATAATGAAAAAAATTTCAATGCCACAACCGCAAAAGTAAATCAATTTTCAGCTAACCTCAGCATTACAATGTATTTGACAGTAAAATTAGAAACTTCCTTTGTGTGTTTGCAAAAGTCACACAACTGCTAAGGCAAATAAAAAATAACTTGAAATTTATACTGCACTCATGTGCTTTTTTTTTGAAAGAACCTGAGAGTCTCAAGAAAAAAAAAAAAATATCAAAATATCAACAGGCGTAGTTAAAATTTCAACAAAGTTGGCAGAAAAGAAAAATCATAAAATTATTATGCAGTTAAAGCGCTGGGTGGTGTGCTGGGAGGAAAGAACGCGCAAAGTGTATTCTTTCACCTGATGTTAGTCAAGCGAAGTCTAGAAGACGGCGCGACCATACTATGACGACGACGTTCGTAAATGTGGGAAAAAATTTTAATTCAATTTTTCACTGCCGTTGCAAATAAATTGAAATGCAAAACCTGCGAATGTGCTCAACAAAAAAAAAAAAAATTATGGAAAAAAAATGAGTGTTCGCTTCGATCGCAAGTGACTGACGATCACAAAAATGCAAAATGAGTAATAAAACAACAACGTTATGTTGAGAGCGAGTGTAAACAACAACAAAATTAAAAGAGGGATTTGATATTTAAGCTACCCAGCATGAAACAATGGTGTTGTGCCGAAACTTTTGAAGGAAAAAAATAAACAAATTTTTAAGACAATTCGGCACTTTTGAAACTCCCGGAATTTTTCACCTAAAAAGGAACATTTTTGTTTGATTTGCGTATATCATTAAATAAGTACGTATACTATAAGCAACAATTCAAATCTGAAAGACTTTGGCTTAACATGACGTATGAGTAACATTTTATTTTTTAAGTTAAATGCAGAGAACGGCCATCATTTAAATTTGAATATATTAGAAAGCATATAAGAAAAAACATAATCGGCGAAAAATATGCTTGCCATGGAACATCGGCGCTGAAATATCAGAGTTCAAAAATCAATGATTTGGAAATTAATAATAAAAGCACTTTTTACAAGAAAATAACGATTTATGATGAAGTTACGACTTCATAGAATTAATTTAAATGAAAATTTAATTTTTGAAAATAATTTCAACATTCTTGAGCACTTAATAAAATGACGATTTTAGACTACAATTTAGTAAAGGAAAAATTAATTCATTTCAAAATCTTTGACCCCAAACTTTTCTTATCATCGATATCAATCATCTTCACACAATTTCCCACAGGGTTGCTACATATTCTAACGTTGCAGTGAAAAATCCAAGTTGGATATTAGAGCGTCAACGATTTGCCCTTTAAAGCCTAGCGCAGGAAGAGTCGCAGTGGAGCGTACAAGTTACAGCGCGTACTATTGTAGTGCAAACCAAAAAAGCAAAGAACTCTCGAAAGAGTTAGAAGGGAAAAAAAATGATTAAATAACTGCGCTAGGTGTGTCGCCCGCCACCGTTGTTGTTATTGTTATTTCAGCTATTGTAGACTAACTGAGGAGTGCTAAAAAAAGCAACAACAAAAACAATGGCAGAGCAAATAACAACGACGACGACGACGACAACACAACGTTGAAACTCATCACTCTGCGAAAAGTAAAAAACGTGCAAATCCGAACTTAATTAGCTACTGTTGCATTTTTCAGATACTCGTCGTCATGTTAGCAGCGCGCGATACATTTGAGAGACAACAGCGCAGCAGCAGCAAACAAAAATTAAAAATGCAAAGCGAATGCATTTCAAAGTGGGTGTTAAAAATGAAACAAAAGCAAAAACAAGATCAACAGCAACAACAAAATGTGTAACATAAACAGCCGCTTCGCTGTCAATGTTGTATCTACATATCTAAAAGATACAAGATATTTTACCAAATAAACGATTCTACTTACATGCATTGACTCGGCTTTTCACAGTGACCATGTTCGCAGCCTTGGGTGCATTTAGCTGAAATAAAAAAAGAATGAAAAGTGAATAAAAAAAACAAATACATTAAAATTAGTTTTAAGATTAAAAAGATACAAATATATCTACAGCTAATAACAATAAAATGTAAAGTCACAAATTTAAGTATTTGTCATATTTGATGAGGAGATACCAAACATATGACCGCAACTAAGAGTGAAAATTATAATTTTTTGATTTTTTTTCTTCATCTTTATATCAGTATACAGTTACGAGAGCATAGGTTGCCATTGGGTCAGTCAACACCTCCACATGTAAATTATACAAATAAAAAAAAAAAAAAAAAAAAAGTTGCCTCTATTAAATGTTGAAGGCATCATCAACAACTTTCTTTTGGCGGAAAATATTAATTAATATGTTTGTGGCAATAAAAAATTATATATTTTTTTAACCATTAAAAACGCTGTTTTATGAAATTTTTAAATTGTGTTTGGAAGTCGATATGGTCAGTGGAACAGTATGGCATTTGCATTTCAGATTTTAACGGGTTTCAACCTTTTTTTTATTAATTTTTCAGGTTTCAAAATAAATTGTGTTTACATGTTTATCTGTTTTTATTAAAATTTTTATTATTTTTCTTATAAGCACCGCATGAATATTGGTTTCAATTCAATTAGAAAAAATGCCCGCAAATATTTATATTTGAAAAAAATAGAGAAAGAAGGAAAAAAAAAGGTTTTACTAAACTCAAATCCAAATATCAGTTTTATTACAAAATCCTATTGTACATTAAATAATGTCTCCAATTATACGTTAAAGGAGCCTTTCTATAGTACAAAAAAAAAAAAAAAATTTATGTCAAACTCAAATCCAAATATCAGTTTTAATACAAAATACTATACTCCACTAAATAATGCCTCTAATTATATGTCAAAGGAGCCACCACAATATTTTTGTTTAGTGCAATAATGTCAAAAAAAAAAAAAATTATATAACTGCTTGGAGTAAAACAGCTGAAAGACAGCGGTGGGAGCATCATGACTCAATTGGCTCCACTTGGCTCTTAACGTTTGCACATTATCGAAATTTTGGCTTTTTTGAATCAGAAAAATTTATCAGTTTAGCTAACTAAAATTTGCAAAAATCTAAATTTAGTTAAAAAGTAGTTTTTGTAAAAACCATGCAAGGTTTTATTCTTTGAACAATTTCCACCAAAGGACTATGTACTTAGTAATGATTTTATTTTAGTTATTTCTGTTCCTTTACTCATTATTGCTAGGCATTTTTTTTTTGCCAACCCAACAACTATAGTTGTATTAAAATAAATTGTTGGTAGGTACAAAAAAAAGAAAGAAAAAAAACGTGCAGACGTCTGTCTCGATTGCGCTTGTTAAATTTTCATTGAAAAATTTTCAGAATAGAACAAGAACTTAAGGAAAAAAAAAATCCTCAACACAAAATAGGCCTTTAACGTTGCTTGCGTTCCTCCTTAAGGTAGTTGACTGGAATTTTTTAGTTTTTCTTCATTTTTTTCTCTACACAGTTCTTCATGTGCCACACATAGACAAAACTTTCAGAAAATTGCAAGAAAATCGCAAAAACGTGCGCTTTAGTTTTGTTCTTTCTTTAAGTTTTTTTTTTATTTAGAAAAATTCTTTTTGAGGTTTAAGCCACGTTTAAAGCATCCTTGTTGCGCGCAAGCTGTGCTTTTAATTTGCTGCTGCTTTTTCTTCATCGTGAATAATGTAGATATGGAAAAGGGAAGAAGGAGGGTTAGAGGGGCGTGAAACAATTCATAATGCGAATTGGCAATGAATTTTTTTTTTTGCAGTTGCTGTTGCAACAAACAACCAGTCAGTCCATTAAACTTGAAAGTGAGTTCGATATTTTTTGTGTAGCAGCAGCATCAGCAGTAGTTTAGAAATTCCAATGTTGCTCAAGTTCACACGCCCGCCAGCGCGATTGTTGGTTTTATTTATTGTCGTTTTGTTTCAGGAAATACACAAGTCAGAAGCGTAGATTTTTTAAGTTCAGCACTTTCACTTGGCAATCATTGAGGCATACTACTATGGAAAAGATTTGGAAATAAGTTTTGTGCCCGAATGAAAACAGCCAAATTTTTCCATTAGTTTATGAATAAAAAAAAAATTCTCAAAACTAAAGTTTTATCTTAAAGTTATGCAAAAGAAATTCATTAGCAATCTGAATAGTGATGTGAGTTTCAAAGGCAGTCACGTCTTCTCTTCAGCGCACTTTTTTTTCTTAGAAATTAAGCAATACTCAATATTATTTCTGATACATTTGATGTTGCTTTGATTTTTGCTTTATTTTAAATCAGACTTCTACCAATGTTCTGTGAGAATAACTCAACGTTGCAATTAGCTTTCATTTCAGCTCTTTTATGCGAACACCTTAAAATGTGGTTTCGAAGGCAGCCCAAGCGTTTTCATCAGCGACCGCTATAGTAAAACAAGTCTTTTACGAAAAGTTGCAAATAAATCTCACCGGATTTTCGTAATACTATTGAACTATAAATAATAACTGCAACAATTAGGTCAATTATTACATTTCAAGAAAAAATTCACTTTCTCCTCAGCGGCTATTTTGGGACTACAATTCATAACATTAAAATTCTTAAAATTTACATGAGCTTTTAGTAAAGCAGCTTGGTTCAAAATAGGAAGAGCAACAGTTTTGGCTATTTCATTAAAAAGTCATAAGTTAAAGTCATATATTTTAGAAAGTACCTTCATGAAAACATTTTGGTTTCATTGTATATAAATTCTTGATTTAATGCCATGAAAATGTTTCACAATAATTGTTTACTTCTACATTAATTTAAGCCCAATTTCACGCATATGTTGCAAATTGTCTAAACTCGACGATATCCAGCAAAAAGTATGCAATTTAAATTGACTAAATAAGTAGGTTCAGGGAACCGAAACTCTGTGATGATTTTTTTCTACTCAACATTTTGTTGTTGTATTTTTTTTTTTTCCTTTTAAAATTATCTAATAGTAGTCTACAAAATTTAATCGGCCAATTTGATATTCCCTGCTGCTGTTATACTAGTGTTATTTATTTTTTGTGCCCCAAACAACAACTGCACATGATAAACTTCATTCATGATGATGATCACGACAAATCGCTTTCTTCCTTTTTAAGCTAAAACACAACAAACAACGGATGATTTTAAAACAGGTGAGTTGAAAAAAATCCTTAACCCTGTTTAAAAAAAAAACCTTAATTTTCAACCAACAACATTTTGTTTACGTAAAATTGATCCTTAATTTAAGGCCATTTGAGGTAAAAAGCAGCAACAGCAAAACAACTTATGCAAAAAAAACAAAAAAGGAGCAGCTGTATTTTGGCAGTTCTTCCGATTTCTTTGCACTGCAAAATTCTGCTATACAACATTAACTAAATATGCTCCAAAAACTCAAGGTGTAATCGACATCCGCCAGTGTACGATTATGTTGTGAAGTGAACGAAAAGACAAAATACCAAAAAAAAAAATAATAAAAACCTTCAGCAGGAAAGCAGGCAGGTATTTTGAGTTTTTTTTTCCTGTTCTTCGTTCATGTTAAGGTAGACGACGACACACATGCGTGTTTGCTTAAAGCTGCCTTACAGCAGGAGCAGCACCAACAACATCAATAAACGTAGAAATTTTATATAGGGACAAAACAACGGCGAAGACGAGGAATACAAAATTCAATAGACAGGCTTAAATAAACGATGAAAAAAAAAACGAAAAATTTAAGAAAAAGGAAGCCGAAGGAGACAACAAAGTGAAAATACCAAAAAGGAATTTTGAGAAGAAAAATGCAGCAGCAGTTAAAGTACAGTGAAACCTTGACTATTAGTTTAGTAAAGGTTTTTGACTGAAAAAAGCAGGACAATGACGTTGAAAAAGGATGTTTGGCAGTTTTTCTTGACATTTAAGGGACATTGTTCAACTATCAAAAAGATTTTTCAAAATTCCACAAGTTTTCAAAAATTTCCCTTATTTGGGAAATTTTTTTTTAAGCCAACTAGATATTATAAAAACTTATGCTGCACAGTATTTGATTAATTTTTCAATGTAATGTCTATACAAATGGAATTTTTTGTCAAGAGAAAGTATTTCCTTGCAGAAAAACGTTTAAAAAAAAGGATTATTCCCGATATTGGTGTGAAAGTACATATTAATGTCAGTGCTTAGGTCCGCTTAAGAAACTTTTTCTTGAAGGATCTATATTTGTCAGCTAAGTGCATGTTATATAGTTTCCACTGTTATGTTAGTAGTTGTCTTCAAAGATATTGCTGCTGGTGGTAGTAATGATAATGGTGCTTTAGTAATGGTAGTAGTAGTAGAGCAAGTTAGGTACAGATCGTTCTTATAGAAGTTCGAGTAGCATGCAGTAGTGGTGGCACTACCACCACACCTTCAACCCTTCTACGCCGCACTAAATCTTCTTTGCTCAGCTGTAGCGTGGGAAGATTTTCAGGGTATAAAACTTAAGTAAACGAGATGAACCCAGTCAGCAATGCAAGGCAACAACACAAAACAGCAGCAGCAATAGTAGTAGTAGTAGCAGCTATGTAAAAGGTATACAAAAAAAAAAATTGGAAATCAGAACCACGAAAAAGGTTCTGTTTTCAAAATTTTACAGATTGTAGGTCTTTATTTTTTATTTTTTTGTGTGCATTTTATTGAATTGGTTGTACAGTGTGCTTGTTTGATCAATGGCGGCTTTGAAACTGCAACATAAACGAAGAAAAAAGAGCCAGAAGATCGTTTAGCTGAAAAGTAGACAGAATGATGCGTTACGTGACGGGGGGAACTTTCTGTTTATAGCGCCTGTGTATTTTCAAGAGTCAATTTGGTTAAATTTTAACTGGATTTATTTTTTTCGATATTTTTGCCGTTGTTAAGTTCGATATAAAATTAATAAAATGATTGTCAGCCCTTTGATAACTTAAGCTGGATAAGAAATATTTCAGGGTTCGGATTTGTTCGGTGAAATATAAACTTTAAAGTTGTATGAAATACACAATATTTTAAAATAAAGTTTTACTACCGATTCTACTTCACTCATATATGTCCCACATTCATCATAGGGTTAAAAATGATTATGCTCACTCTATATGCAAACGTTTTCTATAAAAAATAAATAAAAAAATGGTATCATTGGCGGCAACCAAAGACAACAACAAAAAGTAGAGGTGACGATGACAAATGAAAATATATTTTTCTTTTTTTTCTTAATTTAAATTTAAAGTATTTTCTGTTGCTGTTGGTAGAATTTTGTTAAATTTAAGCGTAAACGACAGCGACGACGATCATCGATTGATCGTACGCACACAACATTCATTCGTTGAATGAAGGTCTTGTGAACAAACAACAATCAAATCAATAATAACAATAACAAGAACAAAAACAATAATAACAAAAAAAGAAGCCTCTTCAAATAGCACTCGAGAATAATTACACTTTGATTTGATTATTTTTTGGGTTCCCATTTATTTTTCTCTTTCAAGTTGACTTTAGGCCAAGTTTGTTGGCTGGTTTCTTAGCTTGCCTAGTGGCTGCTTTTCAAGAACGAGTAGTCATAGTTGTTGTAGCATTCGAACAAACGTCGTAAAACAATTTGAAAAATCATCGCTTTTGATTTGACATCCAAGTGATTTTCAATAAAAAAAAAAAAATATTTTGCGTCCGGACCTTAAGTGCTTTTCAAATGAAAATGACACAAAAACTTGGCTGAAACCTAGATTTCATGTTTTGTTTGTATTGATTTTAATGCAATAACTGGTGATTGGAATTTTTTATATAAATTTTACTACTACGAAAAGCTTTAGTTGGTAGACAAAAATATTCATTGAATATATGCAGTACATATTTTTTTTTTAGCTTGTTTTTGACTTTTAATAGATACAATTTGGCAATCAATAAAAAATTTCAAAATTATGCATATTCATAAAAATTTCCTCTTTTTGGGAAATTTTTGTTTTTGCAAAAAAATGTTGAAAATGAATAGTAAATAAGATTTTCCAATCATTTTGGCAATCAATACAATATTTTAAAATCATGCATATCCATAAAAATTTCCTCTTTTTGGGAAATTTTTGTTTTTACAAAAAATGTTGAAAATCAATAATAAATAAGATTTTACATTTTTTGGTCTTATAAAAAATAGTTGTTGAATGACATATTTCAAACCGTTCCTATTTTATTGCAAGTATTTTGCTTTTTGGGAAATTTTTATTTTGAAATGGAAATGGCATATGTTAAGTGATAAAACTTACCTTTTTCACAGTAGGTTCCCTGCCAGCCGGTAAGGCAAATAATATCACCTGCTTCCGAACACGTATAATGACCAAATTGATCATCACGCGGTCGACATAAATTCGCACAGCCAGCACCATAATAATGTGCATCACATGTAACACGAAAATCATATTCCAACCAAGTGTGTTGTGCCTCTGATTTGTTGGTTTTCCACTCGGGTGATACCTCTAAAACTTGTTGCACTGAGAGGCGTTGTATAAGCAAATCTGAAAGTAAAATAAAAAAAACAAATTATTAAAAATTTACTAAAGATTAAAAGTGAAATATAAAAATAACCCAAAACCCATAATTAGATTAAGAGTTAAAGATGCTGTAAAAAAAGCAGCTGATAAAAATAAAGACGACAAAAAAAGGAACACGAAAAACACGTTGTTGGTTCCTTTATACAAAATACAAATCTTTTTGGGGCTCCTTAAGGTTCTCATGCATAAAATGCATAGCAAAGAAACAAAAAATAAAAAAGAAGAAATAAAATCGACTTAAAATTTTACTGAATACTGTGAGAAACAAAATTTATGTAGAAGCAACCAGTTATTAAATTAAGATTAATTATTGGGCAATAGTGAAAATGAAAGATTGTTCGAATGACTGGACTGAATGCAAGTTGGATAGGTGCATTTATATAAAATGTATAATGAGCGAACAGTTAATAAGCGAAAAAAACTTGGCAAGAAATTAGAAATTTTTTGAGAAATACAACTTTGATTTCTTTGTGGAATAATTTGGAATTAGCTGAACCAATTTTTTCAAAACTGTTTCCAATTTTTGCTTTGGATCAACAGAAAACATAAAATCTGCATTTATAACGATTTCATAATTTGGAAAAGTTTTAACTTCAAAGCACATAAATAATTAAAAGTCACTCATACGTCATGCTTATCAAAATTGTATACTTAAGTTGTATAGATATTAAAAAAAATTATATTTTGCCTTATAAAAAAACTAAACATCCAAACCAACTCAAGTTGCAATCGAAAGCCATGCATCATTTTGCGCATAACTTTACGACTATTTTAATGGATTGATTTTCAATTTGCAAAGATATATAACTATGTATAGTTATACGTCACTCTGCTAGGCTTAAAAGCTTGATAAGAAAAAAATCAACAAGAAACAGAGGCAGAGGGGGAAGCATGCAAAAGAAAACGTATGAAAAATTACATTTAAAAAAATAGTACCAAAGAAAACTTACCAAGTGAGTTTGTGTCAATGGAATAAAATAAGATAAAAATAAAATATAACGAGTGTGTACATAGTATATTAAAAAATTATAAGTGAAGGAAGAGTTTTCAGCACACAGCCAAACAAAACAGAAATAAATAAAAACCATATGAGCGCTAAAACGAAGTCAAAGAAGTAAGACAACAAAAAAAAAAACGCTAAAAAAGTTGTCACACTGGCTGCGCATGCGCAGTGTATTGCATTTTCGCGCAGCATACTTTTAACACACTCTGAGCACACGAATGCGCCAAGCAAAGAAGACGATGACGACGACGACGACGGCTACAAAAAAAAAACTGTATAAATGAAAATAAGAAAAACTCAGGTGGTAACACTGTGACTGCGGACCAACCAACCAACCAACGGACCGGTATGGCTTTGTGGACGCTCTATAAAGTAAATTGCAGGTGCATGACTACGTCGACGAGTTAAGACTCCAGTAACGAACGACAATGATGATGATGAAGAGCAGAAACTGCAACAACATGTTGCATGTTTAAGACTTTACTTGCGCGTTGCTGTTGGTAAGAAGTTTAAATGCAAAAAAAAAAAAAAAATACAAAACAAAAAATATCGCATAAATCTCCCGCAATATTGTTAATGCTAAATCAGCACAAAATGTAGCAGTATACGAAAAACACCGAGAATCAGCAAGAAGTTCACAATAAAAGAAAAATTTAAAATACCAAATGTAAGTGCAATTTAAGTGGAAAATAGTTTGCAGGCGAAAAATTTTAGTAATAGCAGCAGCAGCAGCAACCAGCAGCAGTAATAACAAGTAGTAAAAGTGTTGCCGCCTAAAGAGATTCTTAAGCTAGATTTAAGCCAGTAGCTTTAAATTAGAAAATAAAAGGAAAAACTGTATCAGGCTTTTTGAGAAAGTTATGCAAACGAAAGGAAAGCGAAATTTTCTTATTTTTATGTAACAGTTGGTGGCTGCAATTTTTATGAGGTTCTTTGTAAAAAAAAATGTGAAATATAAGACATTATTAGAGTAAAGTGTCGAGAATGTACTTTTAAGCAAACTTAAACATGTTGAATTATTGATATATGAAGTTTTTATAAAAATAAACCGTATATTAAGAAATTTCCCTTTTTTGGGAAATTTTTTCTTCCAACACCAATCAAGTTTTAAGTACACACAACATGAGTTACGGCACCTAGAATACTTTTTCGAAGAAAAATTTACTAGAACGGCGCTTCAAATTGCTAAATTAGCAATTGGAATTTGGTGGTTACAGTAGCAACAAGTTGAATTATTCAAAACGCTATTTTAATCGTAATGTTTTCAGTTACTACATCAGCTATTGAAAGGACATTTTTTGGCCAGCTTAACGACACTAAAAAAGACCGCTGATTAAAAGATGCAGTTGCCTTTGGAATACATTTTGTTATATTATATAGATTTTCTTGTTATAAATTGTGGCTTATAGTTTTATTTTGCTAATAAAATCAAGGGTCACTGATGAGAAGTGTTAGCTGCCTTTACAAACGTTTGTTTTTTTTTTTTAATATTCATTATTTTGTGCTGTACAGTAACAATATTTATTGAAATAACATAGACGAGTCTGTTTGATATATTTCCTCATCAAAAATTCGTTAAAAATTTTGTTTAGAGCAAAGGTCACTGACGAGAAATGGTGGTTGCTTTCGAAGTGTTTTTTTTTACTCATTCGGTTCAGATTTTTTCTCTTCTGGCTATTATCAACAACATTTTATGTATAACCTCAAAAATCAATCAAATAAATCAAAATAAATAACACATTATTTAAAAAAAAAAGAATTTGAATATTTTAAAATTTGTCCACGGACTCTCAGCAACAGTTGTGATTTGACCAAAAAGCTGTCTTAACCAAAACCGGTGCCGTAGAGCATATAACCACCACGAAAATACCTTTCTATATATACAAACTTCTAAGCAAATTAACTAATTAATTATCAAAAAAATGTGTAAACAAAATTCTTATGCTGGACTGCATATTGCAAAGCTAACCAAATTGCACAGCTGAATAAAAAGTACTGAGCATATTCACCTGTACAAAATAAAAACAAAGTTTAAATAGCTGTTAGCTGGAAAATGAAAAAACGATATTTTTTTCGTTTTTGTTAGCTTAGAAAATATTTTTGGCCGAATTGCTGCTGTTGTTGTTGTTATTAAATAAAATATTGGTATATGCATTCCAATGTTTTGGCATTTCTGCGTGGCACCTCTTGCAAGCAGCAGCAGCACACATTTGTTTGCATTTGGCGAATCGAATTGAATTGAATTGAAGTCTAAGCCTATAGTTTCAATTGCCAACATATTATTGTTGCATATGCAAGTGTGTTTGTTGTTCGTTCGCTGTAAGTAGATTTTGTATGTCGTTTAGACAAGGCAGTTGGATTAGTAGTGTGACAGGTTATTAGACGCACAATTTTACCATTTAGATTTTTATTCCTATGGTTGCTAATTTAAATGACGCGCGTGTGTGTGTGTACCTACGTGCGGCAGCTTTTAGCAACGTACGACGTCGTAATGAGAAAAGTGGGCTTTAATGTGGTCATAAAATTTAACTGCTCTTTAAAAAATTTTAATTACTACACAAAGTGATGGGTAAATGCAAGAAAAATTGCTATGAATTTGTGTTGCATATCACAGATGGCGGACTTAAAATGAATTATGGATTAGTAGAGTTTGGAATGAGCAGAAAAATACATATAAAAGATATCTTAGACAAAAAAAAAATATATCCAAGCTGATTTTGTTTTGCAAAACATTGAACATGATCAGCAGCCATAAATAAAATTTAGTTTTTATGAAAGGCCGTACAAAGATCATACTTTCGGCAAAGTTATATTGGCACAGAGCTGCATCGGAACTTTGAATTCAAGGTAATCAATCTTTACTAATGCATAGTAACGGGTTGTGGTTTTTATTGCTTATGTTAGCGGTGGGTTCAAGAACTAGTAGGCGTGGTGCATTCTATACAAGCAAAAACCGTGAAACGCTTCGCTAGGAAAATTACCTAAGCATTTACACTAGCAAGTATCTTCGTTAGGCGAGGAGAATATTTAGTGATACTAGAAAGCACTGAGCAAAATGTGGGCGGGATTTGACAAGTAGGAGTGGCACCTTTCAAACAAGCAACAAATTTGAAACAGGACTACTAGGAAAATCATTTAAGTAAAGTTCACTTAACCATCTTCCCCTATGCGAAGTATTAACAAATGTTACTCATACGATGTGTTGAACACATAAAGTGAAATCAACAATAGCGCATCTCCGATGCTACTTAAAACACATATTTCTGAGGTATTCCTCCTCTAGTTTTAAGTGCATTACAATAATATTAAGTGTTCATTATTGGCCGCTAAACTATAAACTACAAATGCATAATAGTTGAAAGTTTAAGTGGAATTTAAAAAATTTTAAAATGAGAAAAAGTTATGACTGTAAATTAATTGATTACTAATTTGCAATGCATGTGGTATATAAAAAAAAAAATTATATGCAACTTAGCAAACAACTTGCTACAAAAATACTACTTTTGTGCAACACAACGACTGCCTTCACAGAAAATCATAAAATTCCTCTTGCAAGCAAACAGTCAAAAGGAATTTTTTAAATACCTTTTTATCTAGACAGCAACAACGACGTTGACGACGACGAATGCGACGCGTCCACTAAGGATACCAACAACAGCAACAACACAACACAAGAGTTGATCCAATGAAGTAAAATTAAAAGATAAGCATTTAACACACAGCAACAACCTAAAACTACAGTAACAACACACGCGAAGAACTAACAACTTTGGCATTGGCAAAGATTAATTGGTAGGTAGGGATAGGTGAAAAAGCTAAAAACTGGGATGAGTTGAAGATTTGTGCTTATGACCACAACAAAAAAAAAAAGGAAACAAAAAACGACGAAATAACTCGTGGCCAAAAACGTGTTATTGCAACAGCAGCAGCAACAACAAACAGAAAGGTACAACAGCTACAACAACATGTTCAATAGTCGTTCCCGGCAAGGTAAAAAAACGAGGCAATTCCTTGCAGGCTTAAACGCATCAGGCATCTGCTGCCAGCCAGTCAGCCAGCCATGCCAAGAGAAGTACAAAACTTGGCTAAAAGGTCGTACATTTGCCAGACTGACGGACAGACAGTCAAAGCCACATGAAAGCAAAAAGAAAAGAAAACTGCAACGTTAAATGCAACGCAGCATTTGTTGGAATCTTCAACGATTTTTATGTAATTTATGTTAAATGAAAATTCCAAAACTTGTTGCTGCGGTCGATCGGTCGTCGGTCAACACTTGTGGCATGACAACCAACCGACGACCGATCAGCGGCAGAGTGACGTTGCAGAAACCAGGCATTGCAAACGTTGAGGTTAAAAAGCAAAGCATGCAACTTACTGCTGCTGCTGCTGCGGCTGCAACACAGCAAATATGCGGGAGATTCAAAAGCTAAATAATGAAATTAATCCTGACGAAAAAAAAACTTATTTTCGAAATTGCAATAACATGATAACAAAAAAAAAAAAAAAACGCAACCGAAGAAGACAAGTGAAGATATAAATCTACCACGAAGTAAAATGTCGAAGCGGACTAAGATGAAAATCAAAAGATTAAGCAATTGTAAGGAGTAACACTTGCAATAAAATCTCAACAGGATGCAATACACACAGGGATATGCGTGTAGATTGAAAAAGAAAAATCACAGCGGGACACAAAGTAGACAAAAACCTATTATAGATAAGAAATAAATAGGGAACAAGGTGGTACAACTAGAAATTCCAACTAAACATAAAAAACCCTCGAAAGCGGGCATAGTCACAAGAAAAAAAAAGAACCAACAAAAACCATTAGTGAATGATCAATTTTGTAAATGAGCAATAAAAATTCCTGGAGGGTTAAGGTAGGTTTCTTTTTTTTTCTTAGTTGAAAAAAGGAAAAAAAAAAATGCATCAAACAAAACAGCGAAGAAACAACCCAAAAATGTAAAGCAATAGGAAAAAATAAATCTTCTTTAATGTTAAAGTGAAAAATGCAGGTAGCCGCCCGATGTTTGTGAGGAAAATTTTAATTGTTTTCTTTTTTTTAAATATAAACCTGCAGGGAATATGCTTTCAAAATTATGTGAGAAAATAATTTTTGAAATAAAACAAAAAAAGGACACTCAATTTGTAGAATTATAAGTACAATGAAAGATGCAGTATCTGATTTCAGAAAACAAAACAACTACTTAGTTTGAAGAGATTTTATGTAATGAGTTTGATTCTCAAGACAATCTCAGGCTTAAAAGTTAAGAATGCAATAACGTTAAAAATCAATGTAAGTTTAGTTGTAAAAAAGTTTACAAAGTCTCTGATTTACTAAATTATTTCTCAAGTGCATGAGTTCAGAATGAAATCAATATAGTTTTAACTAGGAATCATAACAGACAAAACAGTATTATGAAATATTAATCTCTAATTTGATATTGTATTGGAACCAACTTCGAGTTTGATTCGCCATTAAAAGGGAAAGAAAAAAGCTGATGATTGGGTTAATATTTTACATTTACTTAGCCCAAAACTAGCGTAAAATGGAAAGTTATAATTTGATATGTAATTGCTAAGAAACTATTTAGCTTAAGGATTAACTCTTGAAGTTTGACATTAGCTTCTGATTTGAAAATAATTCTAGAAAGGTTTGAAATTGAAAATAAATTTCTTGATTTGAATTTCAACTGCTTCAAAATCAACTTGATAAAACAATAAATAAAAATGAATATAAATAGAATTACTTAAGCATTGAGATTTTTTCGAGATTTATTTGAGATTATTTAACAAAACTTATGAACTATAAAAAATATTCGCACTATGGCAAGTGAAATTAAGCAACATTTGAAGAACTATTTCGCATACAAAGAAAAAATTTTTTCTGTTCTTAGAGGGAGAGAAACACAACATAACACAGCGACTTCCGTTCCATAGTAAAAATGATTATCCTTTTTGTATTTGGAATAAAATTTTCAAAGCACAAATAAGGGATAAAACTTGACAAAACTCTGACATTTAAAACCACTCAATATCAGCCGGAAATCATAGCAAAAAAAAGGGATTTTGAGTAAGGAAAAAAAAAAAGAGTAGCATAAAAGAACCTTGTGGTTTATTGTATAGCAAGTACTGGAGCAAGTGTTGGCATTTAGTTAGTAAGTAAAAAGAATGCAGTAAAAAATACCTATAGGTTTAAGGTAAACGGTGTAAAACAAAAACACGCACACGACGACGTTTAGTAGAAGATAAAAAAATAAAAAAGAAAAAGATATCAAATGACAAGCGGTTTTGTTATTATAAAAATTTTTGCAAAGTGATCGTGAGCTGTCATTTTTACGTTGTTGTTAATGGCAGAGAAGATCGTTTTTTGACAGGAAGTAGGAAATAAGCAAAAATTTTTTCTTCAAAAAAAGGATATTTTGATTTTTTTCCATATTAGGAATTAATGATATTATAAAAAGGGGATAGGAAGCAATTTAAAAATTAAGAAAGTAAAGCGTATATACTTACTGCTCGAACGCGCATTTGCGGTATTGTTGGTATCATGTAATGCCTCAATGATCAAGGTAAATGTGCCCTGAAAAATAAAAGAAAGATTTTTATATTAATAAAATTAATAGCGCTTAAAAATAACATACCAAATTTATAATAGTAGGGAATTGTAATTTGGTTTTTATATATTTTATTGACTCAAAATGATATTTAACATGAAAAATTTATGGTTGAAGAAAAATTGCGCTACGATAAAAAAATTTCCCTTTTTGGGAAATTTTTTTTTTCGTTGAAAAAATTACAATTTTAATTAAAAATTATGAATAATCGTTAGTTTACAGCACACTTTCGATTATAGAAATGATTATTTATGCACTCTTGGTAAATTTCCGTTTTTGGGAAATTTTTATTATTTGACGAAAAGCAAATAAAAAAAAATGTTTTTATAAATTTCTCATGAAAAATCAAAAGCTATATGAATGAATAAGCGTAAGTCGTAGGTGTCATGGTTATTTTAGTAAAAAAAAAGATGTTGCATGGTTTGTGTCAACTTGTTTTCCTCGAGAAAACATAATAAAAAACGGAAATATGAATCAACATACAACACCCCAAAGAGAAATAGACAAATTATTAAAAGATAATCAAAGCGTCTAATTTAAACTAATAAGAAAAACGCCTTAAAATTATGTACGCCCACATTGCGACGATGTTGGAAGCGAAGAAAAAATAAAAAATAATGCACGTAAATAATGCAATAAAGTAGCAAACATGCAACATACACAAATACAACTGTAAAAGCAACAACTGCAACATACACAGTATGGAATATATTACGAATGCAAATGTGCGCATGCGCACAGCGCCCTCAATTCACACTTGGTTACAGCAACAACAACAATAGAGTGGAAATAAATATTGCTTTATCATATGAAAAAACAAGTGAAGAAACTGTAAAAGGCAATAGAAGAAGCTGCACATTTGTAAATGACAACCAAACAGCAACAAACAAGAGATTGCAGAGGTGTCTTTTTTTCTGTTTTTGGGTAAAAAACATACGTTTTTTATTAATAAAATTTAATTTGAAAATCCAGCGAAAATAAGAAATGAAGATTTTGTAAAGTGGTGCGTAGGTGCGCGCACTCAAGAGATATCAATATCACGTTGAAAAAAAAGTAAAAGTTGTAACTATCGATTGCTCAATATTTCAGCAAATGAAAAAAAACAACAACAAAAAATCCATATGTTGGAGAGAAAAAACAATCCAAACGTGGGGAGTAGCAGTAAGTTTGAGTTTTGAAGATTGCCGCCATATTGTTGCATGTTAGTGTATGTAAAACAAGCACAATTTTGCGCTAAATTGCAACGCAGGCATTTTTGATTGGAAATTGCAATAAAAAAGGAGAATTTTTTTATTTCAATTCACAAGAGGATGGATGGATGGATGAATGCATTCAAGCGCATAGGCATTGAAATTCACTCGTAAAAATACAAAAGATTGCAATGTGCATGCGCGAAATGTTAGGCAAGCAATCAGCAGCAATTGCAACTGCAACACACCACAGCGCAATAAATTTAAATTCGGTATTAAAAAGTTGGTATATAAAAATTGGTAAATTCTAGTATTGCAGCAGTAATTGCAGAAAAATCATCATCCAATAATGGGCACGGCAGGAAATAAACCAGACAGAGACAGACACATAAATGATGTGCCCAAAAAACAAATGAAATGAATGTTTGGTTTGACAATTTGAGGTGACACTTCTTTCTCCAACTTGTATTTTTGTTTATTTGCATTTTTCAAAATTGAGAGACACATATTCCGTTTTAATGAAAATTTCCCTTTTTCTGTTATTGTTGTTTTTAAACAACGACGAGACAAAAATAATGGGAGTCAAAGTTGTGTCTCATCTTCTCCAAAAATAAACACAAACACAAGAGGATCGCGTGTGTAGCATGATGATCATCAAGCCAACTTAGCAACCAGCATGCAAGCAAAGTCAGACAAACAGACAGACCGACAGCGCACCGACACATATAGACGTCAATATATAATATCCAGACTAAAGTTCAGTTTCAGTACTGCTGCTGCTCTGCTTCCCTTAAAGTTGGGTGGTTATTTTTAGACAACTACAATGACGGGCAGTGCGCAGCGCGCACCATCTGTACTGTGCTGAGGTGGAGTTTAGTGTTTTATGCGTTTGAAATGAGTTCGGCAGTAGATATTTTTTTTAATTAAGTCTATTAGAGTTGAAGTGTGTTGCATTATTCAGAGCGGTGGGGGAAATATATTTTACTGACCTATAATTTACAAAATAATTTTATTTCCATGAAAAATATAGGAAATTATTTTTGAAACAAAGTTTCACGTACATAGTATGCATGTGTCACATCCTATATATTCAAAAAAAGTATTGCAATAGTCAATTTGGTTGGAAAATATAGAAAGCCCTTATTTATTTGTTTATGCAAAATGGTTATAAAATTGTTGCTAAAACGTCATGGTATCACCCATATGCGATGCAGCCTTTAAAATGTCGAAAAAGTTCAGAAATATTAAAATTACCAGCTATAGAAAAAATTTCCCTTTTTTGGGAAATTTTTGTTTTCAATGAATATAGCAACATTATATGCTTAAAGTACCAAAACTTAATAATTTTGTTCTTATTACTAAAATAAGTAACAAAAAAGAACAGCGACAGTTATTAGAGAGCTGATTAGTATATTTGTTGATTTTCATTAATTTTTTGAAAAATTTTAAAGTTAATTGATAAAATGATGAGTTTTACTACTCGTAAGTTACACATTTCAAGTTCCTTTAGTCAACAATTTTGCAAGATTTGAATAAATTGCCATTGCGAAAACATAATTTTACTCCTTAAATTACCATTCACAATAAATTTATACATATTATTTTTTATGGGTTTCAGTACTTCAAGGCATCAGCCTTATCTGCTACACAAATTATACCCTCAGCAAAAATATGAGTAAGTGAAAAATTTTGACATGAAAACACTTCACGTGCCATGTTAATTTGTTTCAAGCAGCAACAGCGGCGACTGTCTATTTAGCTGTCCATGCAAAATAAGTACATACACCACATAGTAGATATGGTATACGCATATTTCTGTCTGTCGGTCTATCTAACTTATAGCTTTAATATACTATATACAATATTCCTGGCTGATAGTAAAAACGGTGATGGTGATGATGATGATGACTGTAACGTAACGACAACTACAATCATGACGGTGACGGTGCCGGTGACGACTATAACAACAACAAAAAAACGAAAAATGATGATGGTGAATGACTCTGCACACATGCGCACAATAATTAGGGAACACTTTGTGCGCAATACAACAACTAAAGAAATATGTAGAGAGAAAATCACCCTTAAAAACCCGCACTTTAAAGGAAATGAACAACGATGACTTCGACGACAACGACAAAGAAGTAAAGTTCAGTGAGTTTTCAAGAAATTTATGCTAAGGAACATTATTTGAAAATGGTATTTAAAGAACAAGTTTTTATAGGTAACGAAAAAATGTACGTTAAAAAATACACCACAGTAAGCAGTTGGAATTTTAAGCTCGGGTGGTTTTTATAATAAAAAAAAAATGAAGATAAGCAGGCAACGGTTTTGTAGGAAAAAATAGACAGTAAACTTGTTGTTGTTGTTGCTGCTGGAAAATAATTCTATTGAGAAATGCATGCACGCCAATTGTTGTTGTTGTTTTAATTAATTATAAGTTTGGTAAAGTATTTTTGCACTCAAGCATAAAGTTAGAAGTTAAAAAGAAACAAATAAACTAAAAGAATTTTTTATAAAAATGATTGCAAACACGTGCGTTGAAAATGTACAATGAGGGGAAATCCATTGTTAAATATACATATACGTAATGTAATTTTTACTTTGAGGTCGGAAATTTCGAAAAATTCTTTGTAAAATTTATACATTCAACTGCACTTTGGAGTAATTTTGTCAAAAATTGTACTTTAAAAGAAATTTCCCTGCGAGGAAATTTTTTTTAAACACTAAATTTTGCTTGAAAAGATGCTCTTTTGTTGTATCAAACCTTTTTAATGCTTAAAAATATCAAAAAATGCTATTTTTAAAAATTTCCCTTTTTTGGGAAATTTTTGAAAAATTTGTTTTCTGCGAATAAAATTACTGCCTGTGCCAGAAATTTAATTTAAGCTTTAAAAAACAAAAATATTCTTTAGGTACACAACTCAAAATCAAGCTTTCAAACTTCATACAACAAAGTCCATTATCACAATGAATATTAACAATACAAACAAGTCCACGAATGGAAAAAGTAACGACATTTTATAAACACACAATTAACAAAGAGGGTTGAAAAAATATACACGCGGTATTTACACTATGGCTCGAAAACTAAACGCACGCGCGCACACAAGTTCCAGCGCTTTAATAGCTGACAGATGTTAAGCGTTAAAAACTTGCGCTCTACCACCACTAAGTCGTTGAAAACGTCAGGGAGAGCCGGCAAAGGGGAGGTGGAGTATTTAAAAGTTGCTATCGAAACGAAACCACCCTTGATTAAATAAAATTCTTCAAAAGTACCATACAACATAACGTACACTTAAAATAAAAACTGGCAGAGCACAAGGACACAACGTGGCGAAAAGATAAACGTGAAAAAAAAACAAACTATTTTTAAGCAAATCGGAATAAAAATATGTTGCAAAAAAAAAAACACAGATAAACAAATTGATTTCTGCTTTTGAATCCGCGTCGCCAGTTTTTTATGGAGTACAAAAAGGAAGCAGTGAATATACTGACGTTAAGCCACAAAATCAAAGAGGGGGAGCAACATATACGGTATGCTCACATTTTAAGACTAAAAGTATTTTGAGGATTTTCCTTAGATGAGCGCGAATTTTATTAAAGTTTGTAACAGAAACAAATTCGCTGTATTGAGTAGAAGATGCCACGTTGGCATGAAACGCTGACTGACTGCAGTCGTCTAAGAGCAAAAAAAAACAAAAGAGGGAAAAATAGGATGGGCGCAAAGTTTTGTATGTAAATGCAAAAAAGTAGTGGCTAAAAATAAAATTAAATGTTAAGATTTAAATTTATTTTTAATTTGTTGCCGTGCAGTACTTGTTGTTGTTGTTGTGGTGTTTTTGTTACTTTGAACTCTTTCGCACTCTTTGTGTTTATTGACAGTTTGGGCGTAGAACACAGACGGGTTGCTGCTGCTGCTTTTGATAGCGGTGGTGCGAAGGA
This sequence comes from Tricholauxania praeusta, assembly GCA_949775025.1. Classification (NCBI taxonomy): domain Eukaryota; kingdom Metazoa; phylum Arthropoda; class Insecta; order Diptera; family Lauxaniidae; genus Tricholauxania; species Tricholauxania praeusta. The sequence goes on from OX459029.1 coordinate 161,699,989, forward strand.
AATTCCTTTTTTCTGCACATAAAAATAGAAATGAATATGCATCACTAGGACAAGGAATTTTCGTTGAAAGACATAGAAAAGTCGAATGAAGTTAATGTAGTGATAAACAGCTGTTTCTCTTGAAAGAAAATTTGTTTAATGTTGTGGAAAATAAATACAATTACTATGAAAATGATGAAAAAATGTTTTAATTAACATTTTTAAGTCATTAACGAAAAGAAATTTATGTCTGATTGCTGTATTTTAAATGTCTCCGACTCTCGGACTGACTTTTCATTTAAATTTATAAAGGCTTTATATAATAAAAAAAAAGAATTATTTGCCATTTTTTTACTAATTTAGAATATTTAATTTTAGTATATGTAGTAACTTACCGGCCATGCAAAATTGAATGCAAATTGTATTGGATTCGTAAATCCTTTATTTTGTAATATTTGCGAATTTGTCAAATTCACCGAATTTTCACCTAAAACCGGCGTAACAACATCACCATACGTGCACTGTGATGTTGTATCAATTTTAGCCTGATAATGTTTTAAACAGACACGAAACCGTGTTTTACATGTACCGATACATAAGCCCGTACTCGTATCCGATAGATCGCTACAACAATGACCTTCACTATCGCGTCCGTTATCATTGCTAAAATATTTTAAACGTAATTCGAAAAGACCGGAACTTTGAACCTGAAATGAGAGAAAAAAAAATTACATTAGAAAAAAGTTTTACACAGGAAAGGGGAGATTTAAATGATATATAATAATTTGGAAAGAAATAAATCTTGTGCAGTTACAATTGCAATAATAAATTCCAAACTCATCGTCAGAGTTAAGACATTCATGCTGTTCAACATTGAAGCGCCATATTTTTGTTTAAGATTTACAGCACCCTTATAAAAAGCTATAAAACTAACAAGGTACTCTTGTGCTCGAAGAAGGGCTTACTGCAAATTTTTTTGCATAACAGAGCTGTAGAGAATCACACACATAATGAATAAGCAATTTAGTCAATATTAACTTAGTGATATAAACTGTATGTTATGTGATGACTTTTTATTTTAGTTTAACTCAAATACTGCTGAAGAGATTTAGCCGAAACTTACACATAAACAACTTGAAATTTCAGTCTATAAAAATTCAATTTTTTATACAATTTGTTAGTTTATTTAGCAAAAAAATTATATTTAAAATATATATGCAACATAAAGTTGCTCATACGACATGTTAAACCAAATATTTTAAAATCCCTCAATACTTGAGAATTAATTTTTTTGCTATGAGCACTCAAAATGTGTCTTCTTTTACAACTCTGCAACATGCCAATTAAGAACAGAAAAATGAAAAGAAATAAAAATTAAAATACATGTAGATTTTTTGTTCTGTAAAAATTTAACAATGTTCGCCGCCGCAGCATAATCGAATTAAAAAGCAATTCATTTTCGTTTGCTGCTGCTGCCGCTGACTTTTTCCTTTTCAAGTTCCACTCAATACTAGGCTCAATTAAAAGAGACCCAAAAAATGTTTCACCACCGTCGCCGCTTAAGGAATTCCTGCTGCAACGTTGCTGCTGCATAAATGCGATAAATCTTTCAACATGGTATTTAAGCAGAAGGAAAAAAGCAAAAATACTGCAAGAATACGAAAGAGTTTGATTTTTTTTTAAACAACACTCGATCGTATTACGTTTCACTGTAAATCATTTTGAAGCTCTTTTCTTGCCACTTGAAAGCGTAAGACGTTAAAAAGTTTTGTAACAAAAAGTTCAAAAAAAAAAAAAAATAGCTGCAACGGCAAGGGACGACAAGTTGAAATTGCTGGTGCTGCTGACGACGATGATGATTAAGTTAAAGAAATATGCGCGAAAAAGTTGAAAAATGACAAATGCACAGCAAGAGACAAAATTCCCCAAAACAGCAATAAAAGACAGGAGAGCAGCATAAAAAAAATGCACACAAATTTTCAGCAGCAAAAAGTCCTATAAGCAAAACGATCAACAATGTTGTGATAAAAATTGGGATTTTTTTTGGAGAACAAAATGTAGCAAATCTGTAGTGCGTAGTTAACATACGAAACAGCAAAAAATTCAGATTAAAAGAACATATTTTTTGGCAAATTAGGCGCTTATAAAAATGAGGCTACATTTCACCAAAGCAAATCCAATTAATTAGCATAAATGCGACAGCAGAAACTTTTAATTTGTATTCATATTTTGATTAGAAATGTGATTAAAGTGTCAGCATGGATTTGCTGATTCGAAGCAATGATAATTTTTTCTAAAGAATTATAAATTCACAATTTAATTAGTTCGGCGATTGAAAATATGTGCCGAGACAAGTTTTTTGCTGCATAAATTATGTAAAGTTTGAAGCCTTGAAATGTTTTTTTTTCCAAAAAAAATAAAAAAATCCAGTATTATGAAATATTTTGAAAAAAAAAAACACTTCAAATGTTTTGTAAAGGGATATTACAACATTCAAATGATGTTTATAAACAATTCGACGAAATTTTTTTTATCGTAGTCTTTCCTGCTATGGTAGGTATAAACATGAAAATGCGGAAATAAAAAATAAAAACTTCCCTATTTTAGGAAATTTATATTTCACCATATTTTTGCTTTCATACGATTTTATTTGCTATAGTAAATTAAATCGTGTGCAAAAATTTTAAATTACACAATCCAAAAAAATTTCCCTTTTTTGGGAATTTTTTTTTTATTGTTTTTTTAAAAAAAAATTTTTCAAAATAATCACAACCAAAAAAATTATTGCAAAATCATGCCTTGGAATGTAATTTATTGCCATACATTTACAAATTTACCTACAATTAAGCTAAAGAAACACTACCAAAGCAAAAGTTTCAAGTTGTTACAATTGATTACATTACATAAATTACAAACTAGTTAAACAAAAGCTTAAAACCAAGTTAAAACTCCCATGCTACTTATTAGATAAGCAACAGGTGACCACAAAGTAAAAGAAGCCGAAAAAAAGATTTCACTTGTTACTTTTTTCGCTTACCCCCCTCCCTTCATTTGTTATTTAATTAAATCAAAAACACGCTTTCGTAATTATAACACATTTGTTTACCTGAAGTGCTTAATTAAAACAAAAAAGGAAAAACCAAACAAACAGTGGTAGAGAAAAAAAAAAAAAAACAAATGCCAGAAAAAAAGTCTTGAGACCAAAAATAGACAACAAACACTACGCGCTTTTTGCTCTGATTTATAACTGTCCGACAATTAACATTTATAATAATAATACTCAGATACAACAACAATAAAAACAATAGCAACAACATGACAATTTAATTGTCAAGTAGACATAACATGACAACTCTGACAGTTGAGTTGATATACATAGTTAAATATGGAGTAAGCATGTCAACGAGTAGGCATGATGATAAAATAAAGGAGAGCAAAACAAAAAAAAAACAAAGACTCAACAGAGACTACGCGCGTAAGTGAGTAAAGGTGTTTAATTGCTTTATTATAAAAACAAAGCCAAGCGATAAGGTTATGCAATTAAAATCAAGTTTGATAAAACTTTAATTGAAAATTTGGAATGGCAATAATTTCGCAAAGTAATTTACGTGCTAGCAAAGTAATTATTTAATTAAAGAGAAAATTACTTTACAACAGCTTTCAAAAAAGGTAACAAATTTCGTTGTGAAGAGCTCTCAATGAAATAAAAAAGTTACAAAGTATTTCACTATGCTGTAGCTATTTCTACAGCATTTATTTTCCTTTTTTGCTGTGCTAGTAAGCACTTAAGTGTTATTATACAAAATTAGGTTGGTCTACTGCTAAGCTTTTGATGTTACTTTTACTTAAAGTGAAACAAAGTCATTTGCTTTTAGCATTTTGAAAGAGCAATTACACTACAACAGCAGTAACCTATACCAAATTTCGTTTATTTTTCTGTTAAGGTGTAAGAGAATATTCAAAAGAATATTGGCAAAAGGAATGGCCAGTATTCATAAAACACAACTCGATGTCAAACAGCAACTGCAGCTAAAACAACTACAGCTGCAAGAATAACAACAATTTAAAATTTTTATCTTATTTGTTGAAGACTGAGAGTAAACTTTAACGAGTAGCTTAAAATGTATCCTTATGAGTTGCATGCACAATATTTAAACTCGGAACCAAGCAACAAACTTAAAAACGATATCTCTTATTTAAAATTTTCATCAAAAACTGATAAAGATTTTTACGTCCACTCTTTGCATCACCTTTTTCGGAGGTAGTTCAAAATATTTCAAGTACTTATGTACATTGAAAAATATTTCAAAGTTTTCTCAGAAAATCAAATACATACACTCCTGATCAAAATAATATATACACCAAAAAGATTTTTATTCAATCCCCAATAAATTCCATATTTGGAAGAATTGTCATTAGAATTCTTTGTAAAACAAGAGAGTACAATCTGGCAATGCCGTTAACTGAGAAATGAAAGAAGGTACTTCCCCTATTTTTTTTCCCCAGTGAATATAAATCGAAAACGGGCGCGAATTCGTTGATCAAAATAATAGATACATTTTTGTTTTTGAATTTCATATCTAAAACTTAAATTTTTTTTTTAGACAACGGTAAAAGTACATTTATATATATTTAATTGCAAGTAAATTATGAAAAATATACTATAGATTTGGGCCGAAAAATTCGTTGCTCAGCAGAAGAGTGACGATTGCTTCTGAACCTACAAAAAAGGGGAAAATCTTTGCGGGACATCGCTAGTTTGATGATTTAGTCTTTGCGTTTTGTGCAAAATGTTTTTATAAACAAAATAGAAAAAAAACTAGAGGTATACCAACGAAAACCTCTCCAGAAATTGGTCGCCATATATGTAGTTATTCTTTCAAAAAAAAAACTCTTTCAAGTCCTCCAAGGCAATTTCAGCGGAAATCGGAAATGTTGTAAGCGCTCCTACAATTCGTCGTCGTTTGCAGAAGGCAAAACTTCCGGGAAGAACCGCTAAAAAGGTTCCGCTGATGTGTACGAAAAATTTGACCATGAGATTAAATTTCGCAAAGTCTCACACCAGCTGATCGGACCTTGATGGTGAGGAAAAATGGAAAAATTTCTGAAATAAAAATATTCTATTTTTTTTTTTTGCTTATTTTTAATATGACATTTGCATAAAAACCAAATTTCGCAAAAAAATAAAAATTTCCCTTTTTTGGAAATTTTACAATATTCTTATTTTCTGACTTCTATATACACACAAAATGATGTCACACACAAAAAATTTAAATTTCTCAAGAATTAAAAATTTCCCATTTTTTGAAACTTTTGCTACACAGGTTTTCTTTCAATAAAAAAACTATAAAAGAAACACATACGAAATTTCTATTCAATTCAAATGTATTCTAAAATCAACTTGTGAATACAGAAAGTTCGCCAATTTAAGTTTTCAAGAATTCTTACATTTGAAGCAACGTTCAGAAATTAAAGTTATAAATTATAAATCATGCAAAAGTTGCATAGAATAATTGTGCCCCATTATAACAATTTCTATATCATAAAACCTAATTGTCTTTATAACTAAATGTTGGTATTTAAGCTGGCGCTTGAGAGGCGAAAAAAGAACCCACCAATAAGCTTCAGCAACAATAAACTTGAAACGCTCTTTGAAGTGGCTTAAAAATTATAAAAGGAATTTCTACAAAAAACGTAAAAAAAAAAGCGACACGATAAAAATAGAAGAAGAAAATCAATACAAGTTTTTCAAAGTAGTTAACTACTACTAAACCTAAGCGCAGCGCACTTCTAAGCCAAGCTTAAACTTGTCGAAGGTAAAAATTGAAATAAAAAAAAAAAACAACAACATTATACATGAATCATGCTACATACAAAACAACAACAACAACAAAAAACGAAAAACTTTTAAAAGATCTTTTAAGAAGAATACACTAGCATTATAATAGAAAAATAATAAAGAAACCAAAAACAAAAACAATTTCACAACTAGGCATGGTTATAAAACTGCAGCAGCAGCAGCAGCAACACAATAGTCAGCGAGCACAAGTTATAAAAATACACACAGAAGAGACCAACTGAGTCAAGCAGCAGCAGCAGCAGCAGTTGGCAGCAGGCAAACGTCCAGCAGCAGCATACTAAGCTTACAAATACAACAACATACAAAATCAAGCTAAAGCCAGCCAGCACACAACCAGCCTGCCTTGCTGCCTTAAAGAAGCTACAACACAAAACGTAAAACAGAAAAACCAAATAAAAAACAAAATCTAAAATACAGAATGAGCAGAGAAAAAAAAAACAATAAAAAAATACAACACAGCTGAAACAAAAAAAAAAATAAAATAAAATACAAAAAAGTAGAGAAAAATTCAAGAAAACCGAATTGTTTCCCACGGCATACGATTTGCCGGTCAACATTGATGGTTTAGTGCGATGTGCGAGCTTGTGATGATGGTGATATATAGCAGAGATGGAACCAAGCTGCTGCTGTTGCTATTGCTATTGCCATTGCTGCTGCTGTTGCTGTGAGTGTGTGTTTGTTGATTATATACAGCAAGCACGGTAAAGTCTCGTCAGAGCAGTTTGAGATTCGGGATCGGTCTCAAAAATTATAAAACCTCCATCATCAATGTAATGCAGCAGTAAAACGCAATGAGTTAAGGAGAGTAGCCCACAGCAATAGAAGCAGTTATTCAACGATACCCTCGCTCAGAGAGCCAGCACCAACCAAGTGGATTGTGTGTGGAACTAACCAAGATAACGAGACAGTCAAGTCTGGCTTGAAATCGCGAGCTAAGCTCTGGCTAAGCGAACAGTAGAGGGTAAAAACATGTGCTTCGTTAAGAGCATAATAAAGTTATAGCCATAGCAGTTAGCGAAAATGTGGAACAAAAAGAGTATACATATGGAAAATGAGAATCGTGAGCGTAAAAGTAAAACTAGTTTTATAAAGCAAGATGCGCTTTTTATTGGCAAAAAAAAAAAAAAACGTAGTAACAACACAATATTGCATGTGAAATTGTGAGTTTGGAACGATTGATCTTTTGCCAAAGATATATATATAAACTCGCCGTACAGCCTATATAAAAAAAGAGCGAAACAGCAAAAGCACAATGCAACAAGGAACAACAACAAAAATGTTATATACAACACAAAAAAAAAACACTAAAGAAGATGATATTACACGTATAAAGCCCCCGGCTGAAAGAGCAAGTTGAACGTAATTTTGAAGGAGATATAGTAAAAGACAGAAAAAAAAACAACACGCAAAAATTAAGGAACGGAAGGAAGGTTATTGAGCAGTTCAAGCAGACCACAAGAGTCTAAAGCCGCAAAAACATGGCAGCAGCAGCAGCAGCAGCAGCACTGACACTCAAAACTATAAGCAGGAACTGCATGGACTAGCGACCGACGGACGTTATTGAACTTTCTTTGTCTTTAATAAAGTAAAAAGAGCTGACTACTTGGTTGTAGGGCGCACGGTCCGTCGATCGTTCAGACATTGATGCTCTAAAGCATTTAATTATTCAATTCAATAATAAGTTGTCGTTTTTTTTTTGTTATGCTGACAACATTAAGTTAGTTTTTGTTAGCAGCAAGCAGCTGGTGAAGTTGTTTGTTTTTGCTTGCTTGCTTGCTTGTTTTGCCATGATTATGAAGAGAGCATCATGCGAATAAATGATGAGTTTATGTACAATAGTACAATACAAAAAAAAAGGAACTTAACTTTTTAGAAAAGAGTTTGTCATTGAAGAAGTACTCGTAGTTGGTTGTCATGAAGCGATTTGCTGCAAGCTTGGTTATAAGCGCCGCAGTTTGCTTAGAACAAATAAACCGTTTTATAGTGTATCAGAAATTATCCAATGAGACAGCACATTCAATTATAATGTTGGTTGCTGGCTAGAGAAGTTAACAAAAATAAATAGAAAGCAGGAAAAGGTTGGCATGGCAAAGCAAATAAATCTATTAAAACGTAATGATTAATGTGCATAGTTATTACATCAATATAATTAAAACGTTTTGCAGAAAAAACTTAAGTAAATTCTCAGCAAAAAGAACAGATTTTTTCAAGCAACTCGAAACTCGAGTGACGCTGAAATATTTAACATTTGTTTTTTGAATTACAGAAAATTGAATGTGCGAATTTTAAATTAAAATTTTAAGTGCTTATGTCACTCATGTTACAGAAATATTTAAATATACTTGATTGAAAATATTTTTATGAGGTTATAAGTGAATGAAACGCGAGTGACATGTACATATGTATGTGAAACATTTTCTTAGCAACCGTTTCTACGAGAAATTTGGTTTGTTCTGATGTTTTTACAGATATGAAACGCAAGTGACGCAATGAAAATCAGTTTTTTTATGTTTTAGATGAAATTAAAAATAAATCAATTAATATAATAACTAAGTAAATGACAAACAGAAAATAAAATGTTTACAAAGCGTCACTCATGTTTCATTACTTCCAAACAATTAAAAGAACTTTTAGCTTTAAAAGAAATAACATATTTTACAGAGAGAAGCTTTTAACATTAATTAAGCTTCCTAGAAGTTGTTTAGCTCATGCATTACTTTTGTAACTACATATTGATATCTTACATTATATGTACATAGATAGAAAAAAACATGTGCGAAATGGTAAGCGAAGATGTAATGCATAAGCAAATTATAATCTTAGTGAAGAATAACATAGTGTTAAATAGATATCTCTGAAACAATAGACAGCCCAATCAAATGATTAGGACTGTGAGCTCATAATTCATAGTCCCCGACTAATATCAATGAACATTTTAATTACTTGGTAATGCAAAGTATCATACAACACTTTTGCTATGACATCGTCATCTTTAAAATCATATATTATGGAGCCGATAAAAAGGCTATGTGATAGATGAATGCTTATTTTACTATCGACAACAAAAATTTACTGGGTTAAGGCGTAATGACTCGGCTGAAGTAGCTAAACATTATTGGATCTTATTTATATTCAGATAAAGTTTTTAGGAGCTATACTTACTATATTTGAAATCCCGACCTCTACGTATTATATAGGAGTACATAATTTTCAGCTTTTGTTGATTTTCGTGGATAAGAAATCTTTAATGTCATAAGCAAAATTGAAGAAGAGTTGCAACCACTTCAATTCTAAGCCTAAAAATATGTCTACATGTTAAGAATTGACCAATTTATGGTGCCTTTAAGTTGGCATATATTTTTGTCAATTTTGGGCTTTTAGCAATTTTTGACTTTTCACTATATCTAATTAATATTTTAATCCGTAAAGCACACAGCTATAAATATAAAATAAGTACATATTTGTATTCTTAACTGGTTGCAGTTCTCGCTGGTGACTGCTTAAATAGGCCGAAAATCGTTTCTTTTTTTCAGTTTTTACTGATTATCTTTAAAAGTTTGCTTTAAATCAAAAATATATGGAAGAACAAGTTGTAGAGTACAACAAAATACATCGATATCATCCCTAAAAATATCTTTTGTGGAATTAGATTTGACCATGTTCGGATATGGTGATAATTAGTCGATTATCTTTTGACCGACTACAAGCACATACCTACAAAGGAATCATTTTTCCATTTGCTTCTTTGATTTGATCCTTCTACAATTTTGTACTTAACACATTTTCCGATTTGCCATATACTTTTCCAATAAATGAACAAAATCGTTTTTCAACATCCAACGGCTATAGAAAAAAGTACCACCATGTTAAGAGATAACTTGTTTATTTTCCAGCACTGAGGTGGTCAGTTTTATCAAGTTTAATTCTTGGACGTGTTTTCCAATCTCAAATATTTTATACATTGGACTATTAAGCTTTAAGTGAAAAAAAAAAAATAAGGGACAGATGATACGGAAAGTCTTTATAACTTTGAACATAGACTACTTTAGATGAAAAAAGTAACTTAGCAGATATCTGTAGCTAAGTTCTGAAAAAATGGAAGGAAGTGAAACAGAAGTGCAAGTACTAATCAAATCAATAAGGTCAAATCCAATTCAAATTACTTTAAGCAGATAATTTAAGAAAAAAATGTTAAATTCTCAAATAAATAAAGCTAAAAAAAAAAGAAATCAACATAAAAATCTTTTTTGTGGCAAAACAAATATTATCTGAATAAAACATTTATTTTCAATCTTGCTAACTCTTCTACTCACTTACAGCTGTCAAAGCAAATAAAGGCAGAGCGCGCATTTTTAGTTTAAACAAAAAATCAATTTGAATAACAATTTTGACAGCTCATTGACAGTTCAGTTCAGTGCATTTCAATCAGAGAAATGAAATTGGAAACAAAAAAAAAACTTTATTTTCAACATTAATTAAACAATAACGTTAAGGATGAGTAAGTGAAAACACTAGGGCAGTCATAGATAGGTAGATATACCATATATAAAATTAAGAAATAATAGGAAAAAAACAAAACGAAAAAATTCAAGTTAAACAATGTAAATTTTGATGCGTGGAAAAGAAAACACGTATGGTATGACAAATACAACAACGAACGAACGAACGACGAGTTCATGAGCGCGGTGTTTGGTTGTGGCGGTCTATTATTTATGACGTGAGAAAGTCATAAATTAAGAAATGTCAAGTGTATGCAAGCGAAAATGTAGGCAAAGTTATTAAAATAATGCATTAAAAATGAAGTAACATAACAGCAAACTAAAGATAAATTTGAAGAAAAATGTGCTGTGCTGTGTGCGTTGCACATAAATAGCTAAAATATGACCGGAGAGACAAACTTTTTGTCTCAGCTTTAGTTAAGGTTTTTGTGGTCAGATGTATCAACAGGTGGGTTTTTAATGGAAAATGTGGCTGATAAAAATTCATAATTATTTTTCCGCTACATTATGACATTTCCTAAAATTTTTCTAATATGGGAAATTTTCTTAGCTTGGAGGGTTGGAAAAATATTTATATTTTCAGTGTGATTTTAGCTTAGAATATATAAAACTTTTCATCCGGAGCAAAACGATTCAGAAATAAAATAGGAATAAAAGAGTATTATTTTCGAACTTTAAAGTGCTAAAAATTTTGCCAAATTTGTTTTTGTTAGTGGTAATTAAAAATTTTTTGTATTCATTAGGTAAAACAATGTGTACATATTGCGAAACTAAAGTTAGCATTAATTTACAGGTTATAAATCATATGAAAAGCTTAGCATTAAGAGCTTCAAAGGCTTTCCAGCCTTTTTTTCGATTTCGTAATTTATATACAAACGTTTTTTAAGCATATAACACCATTTAGAAAAATTTCCTAAAAATGGGAAATTTTTCTTCTTCGGGGAAATTTAAGAAATGTTTATAATTTCGCAGATAAAATATTGTTTTCAATTCAGGAAACATTAAATCGACTTTCTTGAAGTTCAACTATTGCATTGCCAAACACTTAAAAATTGGAACTTATTTATGAAATTTATTGAGCATGAAGTAGAAACTAACTAGGGTTAGGAATGAAGAGTTAAAAAAAAAAAAAAACGCCGTGTTATAAAACAAACAACAATGACGATGAAATAGTGCGTTGCATTGTTTATTTTCTTTAACTTAAGATATTTTTATGCGTTTTTAAAGGTACAATAATAAAAGAAAAGTAAAACATACTCTCTTACACAAATAAATAAATAAAAGGCAGGTAACATTAAAAAAATATATATGAATACAACCAGGTTGGCTTTATATGTTATGTTATGTTACTGTAACCAAGCCAAATTCACTCAAGCATTTCGTTACCAGTTTATTTTTACTCTATTTTATACCTAAGTATGTATATTGAAAATTAAATATAAAAAAAAAATTTTGCCATTTGCTTGGCTGGTTTTGATGGCACCCAACAAAAAGACGATGATCGCATTTTTATGTAGGGTTCAAAATAAGTTTTTGCTAGGACAGGCCACAAGTATTTACACTTGAAAAAAAAAATATATAAACATTTATTTTGACAATGAAAAATTTTGATTTTAAAATTTTACCACCATAGGTATTTTTAGTTGGGGTAATTTTAGAAAATTCAATATTTTTAATTATGTAAAACATTAGAGACAAAAATAAAACTAATTACTTTTAATGCTTTCTGCATAAAATGACGCTTTTTTAAAAATTAACAAAAAGGGAAATTTTTTTGTTTTTCATTGGCAAATCAATAATTTTTTGTATTTACAAAGAGAATAGCTAAAATTAAATTTTTTTTTACAGTGTAGCCACCTAGTGGGTAGTGTCTTTAACAGTTTGATTGTCTTTGATTGTTGTTTATAAGTTGCTCTTATTTTTCTTCGGCTCTTTTATATGTGTTGTTGTTGTTGTTGTTGTTTTCCTTTTCATGCCTCTTATACGTATATTTTTATTAATAAATTATAAACATTATTATCATAATAAAAAACGGTTATGTGAAATAAGCCAAGAAGACAGCTATAGCAACAATAACAATTGACTAACTTAATTAACTTGAAGTTAAAGTTAGTTAGACATTTATTTATGTTTGTATGTGAGTCTATTTGTCGCCGATGTGATGTATAGTGGAGGAGCGGGTAAAAGCGTTGAATTCGACGAAAAAACTAATGCAGGAATAAGCTCAAGGCTATTTCTTATAAGATAATGACACATTATTGAGGTGTCCCATATTACCCGGATTTTTTTTTTCAACATAGGAGTTTCGACAAATTCGATTTTTCAGATTGTATTTACTAGCAAAAATATGCTCAAATTATGCTATTATTCAGTTAAAAAAGAAATAATTGAAATCGAAGTGTGTCAAATTACTCGCCGATTTTTAAAAAATATACATTTTTGTAAATTTAATATTCCAAATTGCATAATCAGCAATACTTTTAATCTTCTAATAAGTTTTTTCATCACATGAAGCAATAAACCTAATGTACCAAATTACCCGACTCTTCACTATATCTACATTAGCGGCGGTGGCGGCGTAACGTTATTTTAACCAGCACCAACTACAGTTTATTATTAATTATGTTAGTTTCAAAGATGCCAAGCCAAGGGGTAAAGAGTACACACTTCTCCCAGTTCACTGAAGTTATTTGCAATTTCTTTGATTATGTTGACGGTTGCTGTTGTTGGCATTTGTATGGAATTACTAAATAACAGCAACAACAAGAGCAAAATTGCTTGCTGTAATAAATTATCAGAGAAAATATGTAGAAAATTATTAAAGAACAGCAAGTGGCATAAATAAAAATAGAAGCTGCAACAAAATAAAAGCTTCATATTAAATGAATAGCAAAAGAGTAGTCACAGTTGTTCAAAGCAAAAAAAAATGCTATGTCAAGCAATTAAATGTCAGGTTGATGTCTTAGATAATTGAATTGCCGGCGACACATTTGACAATAGCGAAAGAAAGAAAAAAGTTGCAGGAAAATTCTGCATTAGAATAATGAAAACACTCGCTATAACAATAGAGATAACAAGTTATGGTTGTTAATGTGACAAAGTAAACGAACATGCTGACATTGAGTTGAAATTGTTAAACAGCAAGCGAGTGTTGTTGACAGTCTTAAACTTGAAAAACTTTTTACATCTTGCGTCTTATTATAATTCTGAAAATTTTTTTGACAAAGAAAATTGCTTGAATGAAGCGATAGCAATCTACGGCTTGTAATGAATTCAGCGGCATATTAGAGTGAAAATTAAAAAAAGTGTTTATCTAAAAGCAAATGACGTAGGCCAGACATATAAATTATGCATGTGACAAACTTCAAAAATTTTCCACTCTGATATAAAATGTATTTTTCTTCAACTGCAGTAGAGTCAGTTTCAGTCTATTTTTCAAATTTCCTGTTTACTATTGAGGCGAATTTTAAACTGTACAATTAACAAAAAAAAACATATTATTTGAAGATCTATAATTGAAGTTTAAAAAAACAAACTGAGACCAATTTTTGTGCTTTACTGAGTGAATCAGCTATTCAAACATGATTTTTTGTTAAGATATTGACTTCTTAAGTCATTCTTAGCCGTACAAGAGTCTTTTAAAAAATTTCCCTTTTCAGGGAAATTTTTACTATATCAGGTAATTTGAAAAATATCGATGGAGTGAAGTCTTCTTTACACGGACAGCACCTTTACTAACATTTTTGTCCACCAAGGGAGTTACTCGTCCAAGAGAAGAAGACAAAAATATAGATTTTTGATCAAAATACCTTTGTGACTAAGATAAAACTTGTTTGATAAAAAAAAAACAGAAGAACCAGGAAAAAGAGAGCGAAATGGAAATCAGATTCAAAATCTGTACAGTAAAACCTAATTTTTTTTTATTTTCAAAGGTTAAATATGAAAAAATCTCGCTGTGATAAGTTGTGTCATTTTACGAGTTATTTGTTTGTTTAAGGACTAACTATAAGTCAAGGTATTTCTTACAAGAAATGGGTGCAATATGAAACAAAGTCTGTTTATGAAAATATGTCCGCCCATTTGCACAATGACCTGAGCTTTCTAAGTGTCAGTTTCGATAAAATTTTTAAAAAAAGGTCTCCTATAAAAGGAAATTTTTAGTTACAGTGGTAATTTTACAAAAATTTATATATTCTAAAAAAAAAATATTTCTATGTTAGTAAATACTTATAAAATTAAAAATTGGAAAAAATTGCCAACAGAGCTGAGAGCGGAAAAAAACACTTCGTATATCTGTACAAGCAACACACCCAATACTCCACTGTCAGCCAAGATTCGAAAAAAGCATCTGTTTCAGTCCTTTTTTTCTTTTAAATTTAATATAAAACAGCAAAAGAAAATTTCAGCTGCAACAAGACTGCAGGAGAGCATAACTTCAAAAAAACAAAAAAAAAAAAAGAAACTGCAAATTTTTCAAAAGAAAAAAATTAAAGACAAAATTAGCAACAAGCAGGGCTCCACCGTTGCTGTCGCACTATGGCTTGAGGATGCCATAAGAAAGGAAGCTGCTTGGTGTAAGCAACAAAAAAAAAACCACACATGCAACATGCAAAATACTTTGCAGCAAAGTATGAAACAAAAATAAAAACTAATCAAAAAGCATAAGAAAAACAACTCTGGCGCAATATGCAAATTGAAAAAAAAGGCAGCCTTTAAAAAGTCAAAATTGTACAAGTTTCGGCTTAAACAGCGCGTTGACCTACGTCGAGGCTCAAGAAAAAAAAAATCGAAGCAGATGAGTATAGAAAAACACAAGCGGCGCGTACGATAAGAAAAAAAAAATATAAAGCAGCAGCTGTTGTTGAAGTTAAGCGCCGATGGTGGTAATATTCACAAATAATGATAATAATTTCGTATAAAAAACTTGCAGAAATTTTTTAAAAGTAACAATTAAAATAAATATAAGAAAATTAATAAAAAAATTTGGTGATAAAAAAAGTATGATAAATTGTAAAAAGTTATTTAAGAAAAAAAATTTTAAAAAAATTATTTTTACAAAAAAAAAAAAAAAATAATACTAATTTTTTGATTTAAAAACAGCACTAAAATTTCCTCGATAGCCCACATTTTTACCTCACAAAACTTTATAGCTGTGCGCTATATAACCGGTGCCACAATAACCAATAATGATGCTCAATATTGAACGATATCGAGTTGTGGTTCCAACAGCAACAGCGCATACTGCAGAAGACACACAATGGCTCTTCAATATCGTTTGTCTTAAACTATTTTATTTTAAATACAATTTTTTTAATTAAATTAACTCGTTAGTGGCTGACTCACACTTTAAACGTTAAGTTTAATGTAAATGATTTTTTCAAAAAAAAAAAAAAATAATAAAAAGTTTATTAGATATATTCAGATTTTCGAAGGGTAAAAATTGCTTTTCGGGACTTATGGGTCATATATCCCCAAATTTCTCAAGTTAATAGCGCGTATTGTTCTCAAAAGCATATGAACTTACATATTTAAAAAATTAAAACTAAAAAAAAAACTATATTCAATACGAAAGTGCATATTCGATATGCGAGATTTTCCCATATACTTGAAAAGTCTCATATTTTAATGCAGCACAATTAAGCAACGTTTTCAGTCGCATTGCTTCAACATCGACTAATTTTTCGGTCTTAAGAGTTTCGCGTTGTATTCATAGCTTCGCGGAGTTTCCAATGTTATTCTGTTTGCATAATTTTTCAAGTGTTGTTCGCACTTATACATCATATTGTGAAATTAAAATTTAGCTACTCTTTAAATATCTCTGTTGGCATGACTTTATGATCACTTGCATAGATATAAACACTAAAATTAGTCAAAAATTTAAATATTTTTTAAACTCTGAAACATTTTGTAGAAAATCAACCTCTACCTCTCAATTAGTTTATGGGAAATTTGTGTCAAATAAAGTTTGATTGGTACTTAAAAATTACTGAGTGCAAACCTTATCCTTCATGCGATGTAAATTATTGAAAAATATTGGCACTCAATGGGGCGATATTTTTAATTAAAAATTTTGATACTCGTATATTTATATGTGCACAATTATTTACTTTCTTAGAAAATCATAAGATAGACCTCCTTTTTGCTAGCTATTTCAAAGCGGGCTTCTTTTCACTCTTCCACTTGGAAGCGAGTACGGAAGGTATTCCTTTCTACCTTCAACGGAAGGCTAAATTTTATTTCACTACGAAATGCCTACTTTCCCTCTTTCATACAATATATAATTTTTTGTAACCATGTACATATTTGAGAATTTTACGTCCATTCAGCTATTCTTAGCACTTCACATTTGACTCAACTATGTACAACCACCACCACTGTGCCAAGTGCACTATACCACATGTGTTCTATTGATGATCACCGTAACACATTTTTTTTGTGGTATACCTTCGTACATTAAGAGCAAAACTTGTGACCTTTGCATAAGCTACCCTTAAAGAATGATCTACGGGGTAGGTATTAAACAAAAAAACCGTATTAAATTACAAATAGTTGCATATAGAGTGTATACTCAAAAAGAAAGTTTAAAGGATAAGGGCGATATGTTAAATTTTTCTAACAGTTCCTTTTTTTTTAATATTGATAGGTATATCTTTAGTAGAAGAAACTTTCAGCAAACATTATCAGCCTATATGTAAGGTATTAAATTTAAAATTCTGTTGTATTACTGAAATTGAAAAAATCTGAGCTTATGAAAATAATGAATTATATTCGGAAAATTTTCATATTTAAGCGGATATATTTCCCAAAATTTTAGAAATCTTTCAATTAATTATGATATGAGCTTCGAGAGTTGTTAAATATTAAACACCGACCTGTCCTTTATTCTCACTGGTTGCGAAGTATTGATTAAGCCTTCAATAGCTCTAGCGCAATATGAACATCTCTATTGGACTTATAGGAATACCTCTGCAGAAGTTTCTGCAAATTGTCTTATTTTATCCGTATAATGCGATATAAATGTATTTGCATTTGAGTTTTATTTTTCTAGGTTAATTTTTTAAATTGAATGGACCAGGTATTTTTAATGTTTGGCTGATAAATGTTCAACATCGGTTTTAAAAAGTTCATTATGTAATTTATTCGGTATCAATGATATGAAATTCGTTTGAAAAATTATGAGTTCTACAAATTTATCTTCAAGAACTCAAAGTCAAAAGTTGTATTTTATACTCCCAAAAAGGTATGCTTTAAAAGAGACAGTAATATTGGGTGTTTTTGCGTTTTTAAGAATGGTTCTTTTAGCCTTTGAACCATTTGTAAATCATTTTTTTCGAATGCAATTTTTTATATTAATAAATGCAATAGTATGATGAAATACATTCTGTTTCAGAGGTATGGAGGCTTACAAACTGAGCAAATATGCAGTCCAATAACTTGACTTTTGATCCCATATACCTTTGAAATATATCTATTAGATGGGCTTGTGCTTATATGAAGTTTTGACAAAAACATTTTCTGCCAATTTGACGGGAAATTTTTTCTTCTATACTAAATGTTCGGAATTTTTTTAAAAAAACCTAAGTTCCAAACTTAGCATAGGAGCGGGACCATATCTCGTAGAAATGTTTTTTTTTTCTTCATACCAGCATAGTGGCAAGTTAAATTTTGTCCGCGTACTAATTTTTCTAAATACATATTCTGGATCATTGTGAATAGAGAACTATGTCCCATCTTTAATAGTTCTCCAGGCATTTTCAAAGGAACTTAAGTTATAACCGAATTTGACGACTTGATGCGAAGTTGCAATCTAGACAAAAAAGAAATTCTGGTTAATTTCCCTACAATTAGTATAGAACAAAACGACGATCACTTTTAATTATTGGGTTTTGTCAGATTTCAGCGGCTGAGGGGTTTAAGCCCCAAAATCTATTCATATACCATTAAAGAAAATTGTTTGCAGAGTCTCCGACTTTTAGTAATTTTGTACAATACGGTTCCATAACCTCAATTATGGCACGTTTCGCGATATTATAATGCAATCTGAAAACTATAGGAAAACTCACCTCGTTTACTAGGATGACTAAAATAAAAATCCATGCGGCTAATAAAATTTTAATCCAATTCATGGTGACTAAATTTTGTTGTAGTTTTTCTGGTGATGGTGAAAAATTTATTGTTACGTATAGGTGGAAAAGCGATAGCGCAGTTTTTTGGTCAGTTAACACTACTTTTACCGAGAAAAGTAGTAAATTTTAGCTACTACTTGCAACTTTTACATGTGTTTTCAAAAATATCTATTAAAAAATATGTAAATATTTTTTTTTGTATAAATTCAATAAAATTTGAGTTTTTAACACTTTTTGCTTGTTTTTAAAATATATTTCTCTGTTTTCGAAATTTTTCGTCAACTCAACATGGCTACGATTTGACGTTAAAGTGCGGTGTCAATTTTAGAGTGCACAAAGTTGTAACAAAAATATTCAACACTTCGTAGCATTTTTTTTTCTCAACGTTTTACGAAAACTAACGTTATTTTACGCAGCACATGTTCTTATGTCAAAAACACAGCGCGGAAAATTGCAACAAAAATATTGTGGTGTCTGCGTTTGTGTGCGTACGCGCGAATGCGGGTGAAGTGTAGTTTTTTTCTATTTTTTTTTTTGAATAGAGAGCACTCTATTCAACATAAAATAACGGTATTAAAAATCACGTAGCAAGTGTTTTTTTTATTTAAGAATACAACGTAACGTAAGCCGATGTAACTTGAAATTTTAGCGCAATTTTTTTCTAATTTTTTTTAACTTAAAAACATTTCTTTTTCACGAATTCTGGAATGTTGTTTTTGTTTCTAATCCACAAGTACAGTGGAGTTTATTTTGTTTTTCAAAAATTTTATTTTGATTTTACACAAAACAAAATGAGTGTAACTATCTCATTTTGTTGTAATTTGTTGCAACACAATTATAGAACTTTTTTTTGTAATTTTTGCATTTTCAAAAAATAAATTGTTTTTTTATTTAAAAAAATTTTTGCGATTTTTTAAATTTAACTTTACGGTTTAATTTCAATATGTGCGTTTGTGTATGTTTGCTCTCACTGTGTATAAAACAAGTTTGTCTGCTTTGTGTGGTTGGACGACCCGACGACGTTCACCACGCAAACTTCAATTTAAAACTGTCGCTTCGAGTTGTTGTGAAGTCGTTGCTCGCCAGTTGCAAAATTTTAAGAAACCAACCAACAATATTCGGTGACGTCGACTGCACTGCTTTGCGCTCTCTATGCAAGTTATGCTCTCAATTGCACCAATGCTTGTTGTGTAAGAGAAAAGGGAATAAATTGTATGCAAGCTAGCGTTACTGTTCACACAAATGTGTTCTTAACAGCAAATGCAATCCACTCACGCTCAGAAAGACTAAAAACAAACTGAGAGCAGCTATAGCAGAAACAGTTGTGATGGTGGTTGCCACTAAATTTCAATTACTCCGAAAATGGGTACATTTATTCTCACATATTTCCTTATGTAATTGGTACTAGACTGTCCATTACTTCACACGTTTCTGAATCTCAGAACCTCAGTTGATTTGTTTTTGTTAAAAAATTAAGGCTTTTAGTTTTAAAAATTCGTTTTAATCCCAATAAAACGAACCATCACACTAAGCGTTTATATCTCTAACTCAGAAACCTGTAAACCTACAACAAAAATAGCTACAAACTTTTTTTGCTTGTTAATTCATGATTTTCTAGGGAAAAAAATATTCAAGTGCTGATACAGAAGTTGGTATTTATTCAACGGTTGCTGATTTCAGCAGTGCTAGCTCATGTGGATATACATTTACTCAATTTCAATATTCAATATTCAATTTATTCAACATGTTATGTAAAAAGCCTTGCTGGCCATGATAAAATATTACAGATAAGAAAGCAAGTTATAGCTCTTATCACAAAATAGAAAAAAACGTAATACTAAATTTATAAATCTGTTTCTTAGTAGTAATGAACAACTTTCCTTCAAAAAAAAGGTATATACGAGTATGGAAAAAACATTTGCTGTGTAAACTTATAAAAACATATATCGTTACCTTAATATAGAAAAGCCCTATCTTACATTTTTATTATTTTACAGGAGAACGAAAAAACTTAATAAAAATTAAAGTTTTTGTGAGTTAAAGTGAGTAATGGCTTTTTTTTATTTGCTTGTAATTGATTTACTTTCAATCGTAGCGCAAACATTTTATTTTTTATTTTTATTTAGAATTAAAGTTTAAATTTTCTATTTCAGATGCAATTGATCTTAATATAAGAATAGCAATCAAGTCAGGTGAGTTTTAAGATAAGATGTAACTCAAAAATTTAATTTGTTCCAATCATTCCAAACCACGAGAGTCAATAATCAAGGTATAAATGATCGATGTAACTTCTAGAACAGAAGAAAGAATACTATTTTAAAACCCAGAAAAATACTGAAAATTTCCTCCACAGTATTTTATTCAGTGCAGCAAGATTTTTATGAAATTGTGCTTACTTAAATGATTTTTGTATCTATAACTACTATCTCACTTCGAACGTAAATGCAAGTTGGGTGGCAGTTAGCAAAATAATGTAAAAATGTATTTGTAACAATTTTTTGTGTAAAGCTTAACAGAAATATCTTTTACTCTGAAATTTTATTGATTGGTAAAATTCTGAACAACGTCAATATTAAACAAATTTACTTAATTTTTGAATTGTTTGGGGTGTGATTTCGGATAATTTTTTGCAATAGGCTTGGTATATAATACACCATCGATTAATGTTGGCAGCCTTGTGAAGTCAAAAAGTAGTTTAATTGTTGAATTGCCATTATATGCCTTATAATTGAAATATTCTTTCAACATATACAAAAAACAATTGCTTTTATTAGAATCTAACTATCTTTAAAGAGCATTAAAGTTTTTATGAAAAAAAAGTTGTTGGTATTTTTTTTTCAAATTTGCCTTTTGCAAAAAATTTGGGTTTTAGAAAAAACTTGGCATATGGCAACTGTGCTTAGTGCATTTGCGTGCGTAAAAAACTGACAGATGTTTTCTTTAACGCTGTATCGCTCTTCTGCTTTGCAAATGCACGTTGCTTTCGTTCATTTGTTTTGCTTGTACAATGCTGGCTGCTCGGACGTCAGCGTCGCTGCTTGAGAGTGACGACTGCGAAGAGCGGATGAACTTTGAATTGTATTGAACGCGAGAGCACTGATGTTTTGTGGATTAGTTCATTTTTGATTTGAACTCTCTGTTGTTCTCTTATGTTTTCGAGAATTATGGTGAGGAAAAATTATTTCATTTGCCGGTTGGTGAGTTGCTTTATTCCTTGATTTGCTAAGGTAGCTATGTATTTGATTTCGTAAAATTTACAGGGGCCGGAAATTTAAATTTTCTAGTGATCGTTCGTGCATTTGAGAACGAACGTAGCATCAATCGCTTTAACAAAAATTTTAAAATAACACTGCATTGTTAAATCGAAGCGATCAATATGAATCATAAATCTATGAGAATGCAATATGTGAAATCTATGTATCTATAACATATAGCGATTTTCAATCGTTTTAAACGTAGATTTTGATCTGAGATTTCATATATTGCATTCTAGTGGTTTGATTTCTGGTCTCATTTATGATTCATATTTCATATATCATAAATCAGTTTGACATTTTCGCTGAATTACTTTTTTTCAGTTTTAAGAAACATTGCTGAAGTATTTTAAAAAAATCTAACGACCTTTTTTTTTTTGATTTAGTAAATTTTTTTATAAGTTTTACTAAAAAAAGTACATTTACCCCTTAAAAAGTACACATTCTAAGTCTTCCACAAAACCCAAATGCCATCACTGCTCCCACATAATATTTATCTTTAAAAGTTCTTGAAATTTTTTTTTGAGTTGTTTTTTGAGGTCATTTGTCTTTTTGGAATTTTGTCCAATTAGGGTTTCAGTCCTTCATAACAGACGTCCGCAAAAATTCTGTAATTTTAACCCCTTCCCATGGTTGTCCGATTGATTCTACCCGTCTTGAGGCATGCTTACTTATAAAATAGTGTCCTGTAATAACACCAACAAAGAATTTCATCGTTTGCTTGACTAACGAGATCACTTTTCGCGTTGTGTTAGCATCATAAGAAGTCCAGATTGCCCTCGACGTACATGTTGTACTTCTTGAAAGAAAAATTCTGATCCAAGGGAAGCTTATAATTGTCATATCGCTCACTTACTTCAAGACTGGCATAACTCAAAAAATGTGAGTTTTGAGTTAATGATGCAAAAATATCCGCCATTTCATGATTTATTTTGTGTGAAAAAATCAGAAATGTATCTCATAAACTTGCCTTGTAAGTTATTGAAAACTTTAAATGCGTTTTTCTCCCACTTTATGTTTTTTGAGTTATGCCAGTCTTAAAGTAAGTGAGCGATATGTATTTACTTTATAGAACGATTTCGTCTATATCTCATGAAAGAAAAATCTTGCACGTACGGGACATAACAAAGTTAAATAAAAAAATTCGCAAAATCGATGATTTTCTCAATTTTCAATATATTTTTAAGCTATGAAAGCTAAAAAAATAAAAAAGGAGAGTTATCTTCACGACAATAATACATAGGAACTTCTGCACAATAATACTTTAAGGAGCATATTTTGAACTTATTTTAAGATTCATAAAAAAGTTTATTTAGAGAAACAGTAAACGCCATAATCTTTAACTTTCATGCTATTTCCACTCCTTTCTGAAATTTCCATGTAAGGGAACAACTGTCACATATAGTTTTTCTACGACCATTGTACGATTGGCTTTTTTAAGAATATTTAGTCCTTAAACTGCTTCTCGAAAGAATGCTGTCAAGCTGCACATTAAATTTAGTACAGCTTAAAAGTCTAAGAAAGAAAGGTGAAATTATAGATTAATATTCTTAAAGTATGGACATTTTATTAAAATATAGGAATATACATTAAAATTCATAAAAACACATACACTAGAGCCCCAATTTCCGTCGTTAATAGGGACCGAAGAAATGCGACGCAAATCGAATCACTTTTTTCTCCTGTATAAATGAAAAAATCCAATCGAATGTAGCGACGCAAATCGAAACGACGCAAATAGGATCGACGCAAATCGGGGCTCTAGTGCACTTGGTTGTTGTGGCTTCTGCTTTTGCTGTTGTGGTGTCTGCTTTAGCTGTTGTTGTTGTGGTGGTGTTTGATTTTGCTGTTGTTGCTGTGGTGTCTGTTTTTACTGAGGAGTTTGTTGCTGCTGTTGTTGCGTTGGTTTTTGCAGTGGTTGCTGTGGCGCTGTATTTTTCTGTTGCTGAAGCGTTTGGTTCTGTTGTTGCTGTGGATTAAGCTGTTTTATAGAAAATTCTCAATTCTCAAACTCTTCCTTTTCATTTTTGGGTTTTTTTTTTATATACCACATTTTTTTTGGAATTTTTTTTTTTTAATTAAACTCTAATTAAACTTCAAAAAATCATGCGTTGCATGCTTTTGCTTTAAAATTTTAAAAGTTTTTCTTGCCAGTATGTTGTGAATAATCTGTGAAATTAACGAAAAAATATGAATTTTACATAAAATGCAAAAATTATCCAATAATGATATGAAAATAGCAAAAATAAATAAAAATGGTCCACAGATACGATCTGGTATTATCAAGACCAACCAAAATGCTTAAGAAGTTATTGGATATCCATAATAGTCTTTTTATCGAATTAAAAAACTCAAAATTTTTACCAAAAATTGGTTTTAAGTAAATGGTCATTAAAATGTGTATATACAATTTTTGAGCACATATTGGATAATCATGTATATATATGCATGTATAATAATGCTTTCAGCATTAAAACTTCCATACATTTTCAATATTTTCTGGTGACTTCACAGTAAAATTATTCCTATAATTATTCCCTCTCAAAATAACATATTTTTCAATGCATAATCCTTCCGCTCTTAAGCATTTCACATCAAAACAAAATATTGCATCAAACACCTGACAAACATCCTGATGCTGCAGATTTTATCACAGAGCACCCTCGCTAATGGATGCAAGCAGCATGAAAAAAAAGTGCCCTATATTTCATTTGTTATGGTAACATCCGCAATTTCCTTTCTCAGGATTTTCGCGTGCAAAAAAATAGTAAATTAATTAAAAAGTTGCAATGAAAAGGACTTCAAGGAATCAACAGCAACATGTGTTGATGTTGTTCACCAATCACTGTGGGAATTCTGTGAATAAAACACCCGCTACTACCGTGCAAAAAGAAGGAAACAAAGCACCGGAAAAAATACGCTTTTAACCGCTAAATTTTATAAGAAAAGATATCTGCGCTTATGTAGTACATTAAACAAAACTGCATGCAGCATATGTGGAAATACAAAAAATTCACACGCATATCCTTAAGAATTCTTGAAAAAATAAAAGACCATTAAACGAACGAACAAACGAACACCTTCGCATGGGTATTTTCATCATTCTGGTGTTTTGTGTGCATGGAACTGAAAAAAAGAAAATCACTTTGGTTGTTTCTATTGCTTTGGCATAAACAGCATCTGCTGTTAGGTTTTCTTACTCCGCTTTTTCGAACTGATCTGCATATGAATGCACTACATTTAGGTTTCTTCAAGGACAACTGCTTAGGATTGAAAATCTTAGTTTTCTCATATTCCAGTGAGCATTATCACTTTATGCTAGAAATTTTTCGAGAATTTCGACGTGAATGGTGCACACGGTACCTGCTACCATAATGTTTTACTTGGATAAGCCAAGGTGCTGCAAATTGGTTGTGTTTGGATCAGGGTGCATCTTTCATTAAAATGATTTTTAGCTTAAAACGATGATGTAGGTTGATTTTAAAAATAGTCTCTAAATCAGTGGTGGGCAAGGAAATCTAACAAAAGGGATAAACAACAACACGAAGCAACAACAAACAAAGTTTTTAACGTTTTTTTGCTGTCATTTACAAATTCGCCAACAGCACAAAAAAAATCCAAATTGCACTGCAAACAAAAACAATTGCTACATTCGTCAAGACACAATGCAGCGCCGTCGCTTATGCCTTTGTGTTTTGTTTTTGTTTTCATTTGAATTCAAGTCAACGCTATGCCTCGATAGCGTTGAAATTCTGCGAATTTTTTTTCGTTGGCTTGTGCGTCGAATGACAGTGCGGGCAATGAGGGCTGACAGGGACACTACGTGCCCACCACTGCTTTAAACAATAAACTTGGAGTAAAGCATGAAAAATCACGATGCACTGAAAAAACTACGACGCTTATAATATGTGTATACTTTTCGTTCTTTTTATACCTTATATAAAGAGTAGAGCCGGCTTAGAAAATTTTATTCCTAAAATACGTCATCTTCTGAGTCAATGAGTGGCTCTGTATTTCTATCAAAATCATGATAAAATTTGCTATTCTGGCTGAAATTAGACAAAATCTGTTGATGGGCACGCCTACCGCCCATGCAAATTAAACCTTCCCCAAGAAATATGACCATTTTCAGCGATTAGGAAGATAGGAGATTAAGAAATGTGGAAAATATATTACCGTGCCTCAGTCGAGAATCGAACCTGGGAGCTTCTGGATTATAAGTCAGTACACTATCACTGCGTGACAAGGCCGGTACATATTACTCATGAAAAAAAAGGTGAATTTGTTATTGTATTGTAAACAGAGGTCAGCAACATGAACTTAGTCGCGCCTAGGGGCCGTCCATAAATTCCGTGAGTCAAAATTGGGGGGAGGGGGTTCGGGAAAATCTCATCAATGGGGAGTGGGGGGGGGGGGGGTTGAACGAAAAACTTACGTCGACTTTTTAATGCAGAGAGTATACATTATTATAGCAGATTACATCTAAAAATTATAAGGAAGGGAGAGGGGATCCCGCCAGAACTCACCAAATCTCACCAAGGGGAGGGGGGGGGGCCGAATTTTCAAAAAAAACACCTCACATAATTGACATAGATGTCCCCTTAGTCTACTGCTACTGATTTCTTCGTTCTGCACATCGAGCAATCGCTGCTCTAACTAAATTCGTTAAAAAATATAAGTCCACCCTAGCTCACATTTAAGAATGTCTATTTGGAAAGAACAAAGCAACGTTGATATCTGTTGCTTTGTAAAAGGAAACTCATGAAAATGCAGCAGCAGTAAGAGCACCAAAAGCAATAAAGTTTGAAACGTTTGCATCCTGCTCAGAGGAAACATTTTAATGTATTGTGTCTTAACTGAAGCATGGGAAAGAAATTTAAAAACACCTGTATGTATTTTTAAAAAATTTAATTCGTTTGTTTTTATAAAGTATGTATATACATATGTCCCGGAGAAGATCATGCTTAAGTTGGGTAATTAAAGGACTGATAGTTTTCTCACCTTTTTTGTAAAATCGAGTGTTTTGACGATCATATAGTATGTATTTAAAATTCTATAATTTTTTTAAATTAAATATAAAAAAGTATAACTTACTGCTTACTCTAAAACTATACTTGATATCATAAAACATAAACAGCATATGCTGCAGCACATATCCTTTAAGGACTCCATACAAAATTAACGCGAATAACGTGTAAACAACTCTTTGAAATTCTGTTTTCATATGAATTTTGAAAACTTTAAATAAAAAGGTAAAATCAAACGGAAGAGAAGATTATTTCAGGAATTGCGTGGGAATTTCCTAGAATCATATTTTTGCACACAGCAGTAGCAGCAGCAGCTTCCGGAGTTTAGTTCCGGAGTAGGAGCAGTATGAAAGCAAAGTCGCGTATTTATGACGCAGGTAAAGAATAACGATGAGCGAACCAAGCAAAGTGAATTGAGTTTCTTATCGAATTACATTATGAAAAAAATCATCATCATATCCGGAAATTCGTCGTATCCTTGTTTGCACCTTGAAAACACAAGCACAAAATATGAAAAAAGGAACAAACGCACAACAACAACAACAAGGTCGATGTGGCACCATTGCTCGCCTACTTCCGCTTTTGTTTACGTTTCTCATGAAACACTCCATACCACTTCACGCTGCTGCCTCTGTATGACGAATGTTGTATTTTTGTTGTTCCTGTTGCTGCTGCTGCTGCTGCTGTCATTTGCAGCAGGTTGTCGACAATAATTTTTTTTTTTTTTTGTTGTTTTCATATGCTACTGCATACTGTTGTTTTTGTTTGTGCTTAAACAGGACATTTCCGCTGTTTGCTTTATTAAAACAGCGTAAACCAAAAAACCAATGCAAATAAGGATGCAAAAGGACATCGCACATCGAGCGAATAAAAACAAGTGTGGAAGCTGCTGCTGCTGCCGCAAGAGGATCAATGATTTGACATTGATGTATCATAAATGCATTTATGGACTTGAACGATTGACCTACTAACGGCATTAAGTAATATCATATTTTTTATACGTTAAACATACTTTGCCATTCCATTTGTAATGTATGAAAGTGGGCGTGATATGTATAAGATAGGAAAAATTGCATATATTCCTTATCAGCGTCGTCTGCTTCGCTGCTAATCTTCTCCCACGCTGCTAATCTCTTAATAAATTTACTTCTTTGAGGTAAAGTTTGAAGTTTGTGAACAATTCTGTAAAACTTGTGAATTACTTTGTACTCTAAATAAAGCAGGTATTGTTAATACATTCAAAAGTGTGTTTTTCTTTTGATGCGTGCCGTGTTAGCTCCGAAGGGAAGAGAGAAGTGTGGGAATAAGATCGAACTATAAATCGATGTGATTTCGAGTATTGTACGATGATATACCACCATTGTAGTCTAAAGCAGTGGTGGGCATGGAAATATAACAAAAGAGCGAAACAACAACATCAAGCAGCAACAAACGAAATTTTAAAGTTTTTTTGCTGTCATTTTCGAATTCGCCAACAGCACAAAAAACCAAATTGCACTACAAATAAAAACAACTGCTACATTCGTCAAGAAACAATGCGGCGCCATCGCTTATGCTTTGTGTGCTCTTTTTTTTTTGGTTTCATTTTAGCTCAAGTCAACGCTGTGCCTCGATAGCGTTGAAATTCTGCGAATTTTTTTTCGCTTGCTTGTGCGCCGAATAACGGTTCGGGCAATGAGGGCGGACAGGGACACTACGTGGCCACCACTGGTCTGAAGCAAGAGTTATGCCTTTGAAATTCATAGCATAAATTGAGTATTTTCTAACACAACTGAAATGGAAGTAATTCGAAAAAGTTAGAAAACATGGAAAGTAGGAATTAATTAGAAATAAAAGAAATTTAGAAAATATGGAATATCTGAGCCGGTAGTCGAATCCCAGATGTCTGGATACACTGCCATAGAGTATGTAAGCGCCGTTGATTTGATAAATGCTATGCGGTCCAGATCAATGCTTTTTAAGAGAACTGTAGCTGCAAATCCAACCAAAATTAGGGGCTGGACAATGAGACTTTTGGGTTCACAGAAAAAATTGAATTATCGGCCTGTTGACAACAATATTGCTCGATATGCATACCAACCATGCACCCATATAAACTGAAATTTTGAAAAGTCGGTCACATGATCACCAAAGATGCTAGGTGAATTTGGCGATCAGCGCTTTGGTGGAACCCGCAAGCAGTGATATGCTGAAAATCGGAACTGAAGGGCACATCATAAAACGTTGAACCAGGGAAGCTAAAGATTTTTTTCTAGGCCATCTGCGCGCTATTCTTGAGTCCCGTGACTAATAAGAAGTTAACATGGTGTTCTATAAGAAACTATGTAAAAATATCACTTGCTCTAATTTATTTATAGAATGAGTCAAAAAAGTACGTGCCTGTTCTTTTATTAAGTCTTAAATTATAATAATTAAATTATAATGATTACGCTTTCAATCAAATCAATCTCCACAGCTTTAGGCCACCACAAATGTAAATTCAATTAGACCATACGAAATGACGCTAATTTGTGTGCTATAAATGATCATTTCTTTATGGTGCTTTTTCGATTAACGACCTAAATTATGTTGTTAGTTTCGCATCAAATGATAATTCTTTAAATTGTAATGCTAATTTTGAGTTAAAGTAAATTAATTAAAAATTACGATTTTACCGCGTAAAATTCAATTAGCGCCCATATGTAACGCAGCAGCATTAAAACGGCAAAGAATGTTAATTAATCGTAAGATGCGAAGATTTTTGTTTCCACATCGCTGATGAAATGGAAACGCTCCATTAAGCTTCCATCATCTCAGCCACTAGTTGAAGATTTTTCGCTACTTTTTTTTGTTGTTGTTGTTGTTTTGAACTACTGCTATATCTTTAATTATATTAACTATGTTTTGGTAAAAAATTCATACAATAATTTTTCATTTATCATCTGGTTAACGTTGGCTATCGGCGTAGCCGCTTAACTCTAAATTAACGCTTAATTATATATAACTATAACTGTGGGCACACACATCAGACAAAAGATATGAGAATCCGAAACCGCTTACGAAAAAAAAAATTTGCTACACATTTATGTTTGGCTACCATTTTGACTGCCATTTGCAAAACGTTTCTTGCGGATACGGGTTAACTTGGTGCGTTTACCGGTTATTGGCTTTTAGTTGGTAGGCGCTCGTCGGTGCCTTTTTTTTCGCTAGACGGTAGCCCGCACTTTTTTTTGTGTTTAACTGATGTTGGAACTATTTTTGTTTTTGGTTTTTTTTTTTCTTGTAACTACGTACATCTTTTTTTTTGGGAATTTCGAATTGGTTGTGCGGCACATGGGGTTTGTGGTAGATTATGTTAACAGTAGCAGGTTGTTGAAGCTATCAAAGTGTTTAGTTTTATGCTATAAAATGGGTAATAATTCAATTATGGTTACATGCTTGTGACGCTGGGTATGTTAATTGGATTTTATTTGTGTATAAAATTTAATTAAATTTTAGAAATTTGGTAAAACTAGCAATATAGCAAAAACTCTTCTAGGTGACCTAATATCGGCATGATCTGTTTTGGATCAGCTTTATAATGAATAAAATGTTCAGACTAATGGACGGAAATTTTCAAAATTTTTCGATTAGATTAGTGCAAGCAATTATTCCGGAAAATGTTCCAAAATTGGGCTATTTAAATGTCCAGGTTTCAGTTGGTGTCCAAACTGAATTTTCAAACTTATTCTATTGAGTCTTAGATTCTTAATCCGAAAAAGGGGATCATATTTTCCTTTAACCAATTTTTTAATATAATTCCTTGAAGCGAATCGATCTCTTTTGCCATAGAATTGAAAGAGTTATTCACGAAACCCAATGTTTTGGTATGAAATTAATATTTTTCAATTTGAAATTTTGATTTTCGATATTAAATCGACAATAAACTCTTTTTGCTATGATATTGAAAAAGTTGATCACGTTTCAATTTCATCAAGTCAAAGAATTCAAATCGGAAACACATGCCTACCCAGCTCTGCGCATTATTAGTCGTGAATTGTTGCACATCCCTTAGTAGAACGGCTCAGAATTTTAATATTCAACTCATTTAGTTGTGTGGGAATAGCGATATTGAAGGTAACTTGCCGCGCAATGGACTTAATTCCATAAGATACGGAAAGTACTGGTAAGCAGCGCTGCATTAACCCATTTAAAACCAAAGATATTTTTAAGTTTAAAAAACAAACTTTTTTTTGTTTTGATTTTATTCATCGGGGACGTCCCTTTCTTTAATTTTTTTTTTTTTGGCGAAAGCAAAAAAAAAGTGTTGCCAAAACATCGTAAGAGAGATAAAAAAGGGGAATTTCTGAAAAAGTTTTTATAGCTTCAAAACTTTAGCCAAATAATTTTAGCCAATTTTTTGTACTCAAGTACAATGGTAGCAAATGGGTTAAGAAATTGGTGAACAAAAAAAAAAAAAAATGGTCGGAGGTTCCTTTTCTGAGATACGTTTTACTATTGAAAATTCAGAAAAATCATCACATTCAAAATGTCAGCTCTTTTGGAATTCATCACACCCAGTGATGAAACCAGGGCTGCCAAGTGACCAGGATTGACTCGACCAGACAGGCGCTGTTGGTATACAATTTGACACGTGCGAAATTCTTTTAAGATTCGAAATGTTCAAAAAAACCCTTCTTCAAATAACCCATCGTCCGTGGGTCAAATCTGATCGAGATGGGGCATAAGGCATTGATATATTTCAATTCTCACAATTGTTACTGTTACTATTCTTGGCTCCTTTTTTCTTTATTCGGAAAAGCTTGACCGTTTTTGGTCGATCAACAAAAATTTCCAATTTCTGTATATTTCAGAAATTTTTGAATTCCTACTACGTTTTGACATGAAATTCCGGGCTTGATCGGGTCAATTCTGGACACGTGGCAACCCTGGTTTTCACTGAGTTTGATTGGTTCTACAAGAATTAGTTTAATAATCGAAATAGACCAAATTACCTGGTCTAAGTGAGTTAGAAGTTGAAGATGTATTGCTATTCTGAATATCGTTTCTCAGTTTTGACTACGGTAATGGTTCTAGTATAAAGATCTTATTCAGAGATTTAAAAACCACTTATTCTTTTGGAACGTTTCCTTATTTAATTACGCTATATGTACACGGTGAGAAGAGTATATTTCCTGCAGATAAATATATTTTGGATCAAGTACTATATACCGAGTTGGAAGTGGAAGCATTGCTGATGGGACCAATGACGAAGTTTGGTTGAATATAGTAATTCTATTCTTAAACGATTTAATAGTTCTCAACATATTAAACAACAAAATTACTTAAAAACCTTCTGCTAGACAACTAAGGTATTTATGATAGTGTAAATAGCAACGACATTCAGTATAAGGATGTGATGTTATTGGAAAATATCGATTTAGTTATGTAACGATATATTTTAAATAAAATGTTTATTAATATACTTAAATGTTTGTTACTAACTGATATTTCTTATGCTAAATAGATACGTGTTAATTTGTTAATTATTAAAATGTGAATATTTGTGACAAACAAATGTTTGCTTTAACCTAAATGTGATTTGGTAAATATTATCATATTAATGAATTTTCAATTAAAATTGTACAAATATATTTTATCCAATAACATTAAATAATTTTACTTGCTATCTGATATGTTAAATAATATTTAAGATTTATTTCACCAACTTATATTAAATATACCCTTTGTTAACTATTACCAAATCTTTATGTTTACATTTAAATCGTTTTTTTTTTGTGAAATTAATGTTTCATGCGTTCAAACTGATATACCATTTTCAAGCGGAAGTTATTTAATCATCTGTTAACCCTTGATAAATCTTACAGGTTTAAGTTTCAATTCAGTGTTTTTGTTTTTAATTAATAAACTTAAGCGGTACGTGAAAGTGTTGCAATCCTCTTAAGTTGCCTTTAACTTTTGTGCTTTGACTTGTATTTTTCGGCGCTACAGCAACTTTGCTTAATCATTGATAAATTGCTTTCCTAAATTTCACCTGATTCTTGCAGATGTTTGCTTATCCGCTTTTGGATATCGTGAATTTTAAACCCTTTATATTCAAGAGATACAGCTAATAACGCAATTGCTGTTGCTGTTGTCCGTTTTTCAGACGATCAAGTTCTCTCTTAACTGAAGGTTCTTATCTTCTGGGGCTTAATTTTTCCTTCGTTTATATTGTATTTTTGATGATGATTATATTGGTGTTGGTGGATAATACTCAGCAACTGACAACCTGTTCGTAGCTTTTTTGCAGCTCTTCTTCTTGTTGCTGTTGTGTTGATGACGCTCAACTTGATCAGCTGCCCATCCGGTACAACAAAACTTAAGAAAAAAAAAAAAAAAAACTTTCAGTCTAAAGCACAGAATTTTGTGTCTCCAAACAAAAGAAATTTAATTTTTTTTGGTTTTTTTGAAGTTTCAATATTTCTAAGCAACTTGCTGTTGTTGTTGTTGGGAGCGTGTGTGTGGAGCATTTTAAATTTGCGCATGCGCAACCCTCAGTTATTGCGTAGCCAATGATGACAACAGTTGCCTGTCAAAAAATAATCGTACGGCAAAAAAGGTAAAACCAAAAGTTGCCAACAGGTGTAAAGCATTGAGACAACAGCAAAAAGTTGATCTTTACCTATGGTATAAGAAAACAACAACAGCAACAACACAAATGAAAAATATTGATAAAAAGTTCAAAAACATGAAAACACGATATGCTATGAGGGCAGCTTAATTTGTTGTTGCAATTGCTTGTGTTTTTGTTTTTGTTGCTGCTGCTGCTATGTATAATTATCATGATTAGCAGCAACATCAACGCTTAATGCAAGCGCGGCGTCAGCGCCATCTCGTGAGCAACACGCGACAATTTGTTGTCATATTTGTTGTTGCTGTTGATGCATTAATTATTGCAGCAGCAGCAGCAGCATTTTTTGATGTTTATTTCCCTTTTGTTGTTGCTGTTGTAGATAAAACCCTTTTTTTTTGTTATTTAATTATTCACTGCTTAGTTGTTGTATTTTTTCAGCCACGACTGTACTTTTTTTTTCTTCTTAAAGTTGTCACATTTCGCTAATGAACTCTGTTTAATTTACGTTTAATTTAATTTGTGTCTTATGCTTTACAGCAAGTTTCTAGGGTGTAATTAAAATAACAATTTGTAGTTAATTACTGAAGGCATTATGTGGCAGATAGGCACCAGAACTGTTGAGTAAAGTTGTGCAAAAAGGGCGCTGTATGCAAAGAATTTCCACTTTCTTGATGCGTAACATAGTTGATGATAGCTTAGAGTTTACTGAACAAAGCTGAACATAGCCCCTTTGCTTAGAAAAATCATCAGTCCTCATACCATCACCGAAAGTTCGGTAATAAAATGTAATTTTGTAAGCATAATTTAAATGCAGCAGAATACTTAAGTAATTGTTTATTTTATATACTTTTCCAGGCAAAAATCTGTCTTAATTAATATCAAAGTAACTTTGTAGCTACCATTCTCCTCTCAATGAATTTTGATATATTTAGGTTTGCCATCAATACAGATGTTATTGACAGTGTCGTACCCGTTGTATCGTATGTTTCACAAATGAAATTGTCGCTGTGATATTTTGTTCATTTACTTGATGGCTGCCTGCTTTGTATATGGAGAAGTAGGCAGTCTGCTTGCTTTGTATATGGATATGTAAGAGGTCTTGCCTGTTGGCTGCATGCTTTGTATGTGGAGATGTAGGCAACTCGCTAAACTATACCGACACTTAGTAAGCGATGTTTTAAGGCAATCTGCCTTTCGTTTGTTACACATTGTATATAGAGATGTATGCAAGCTGACTACAAAGCGGTCATCACTTTGTAAAAAGAATCTACAGTTGTGGCTGGAGTTGTGAGCATTATTGCCTACAATGAGTATAACTATGCATGGATGTTGTTTATAACATATTTGCCGCTGGGTATTAAATTCTGAGACTTTTTTTGTTTATAAAGAAATTTTCTCATTTTTGATGATATTTCTATAATGCTGTTGTTTATAAAAAAAAACCAACTCAGCGTGAGAATGGATTTTATTTTTTGCTCCTTAAAAATTCATGAAATTTTCTTCACTTTTTTAGCATTTTTGTGTCATAATGTGATAAGACTGTCGTTTTTGGAGAAGTTTTTTTAATCATTGTTTGTTCTTTCAGTGTATATTTCTATAAAGATAATGATATGCAATAGGTATATACTCGTATCACAAAAATGAGGAATAAAAATCCTTTTTTTTTTAATTTGATCACTGTAATGCAGATATAGAGAGATATCCTTGCTACACAAAATTTATCAAATTCATCGGATACAAGCTACGCTTTGGCTACTGCTACAAAATAAAGGCTCTCCAGATTATTGTTTAGATTAGAAAATAAAAAATATTTATCGGTTGTTTAGTTAACTAATTGCCATTTCCAAATATTTTAATAACATACCTATGTCTAGACTGAAAAAACATTAGTTCGCTTAGAGCGGCACATGTTTGCAACAAAAACACAGCGTGTTGCACCTGCACTCAAAAAATAATAAACAACGAAAAAAGGCAAAAAACAACAGTTTACCTTAAAAAAATCTGCCTTTATTTAGTTAAAATTCAGTGTTTTTTTCTACTAAATTTTTTGCACATTTTGCATCAAAAACATTTAAAATAACAAACTGCCTTTGAAGCAAATGTGTTTGCCAGCTGTTTCCAACCGCTAGCAACGTGTCCACCCACAAGGATACAAGGATATGCGCTAGTAATTAATGTTTTTTGTGTTGTTGTTGTTTCTAAATGCATTCGTTTTATGTTTAAAAATTGCACAGTTTTGGGATTAACTGCAAAAACGCATGTTTCATTAGTAGCAGTTTTACTTTTGCTATCCTACTCCAGGCCAAGCCCTAATGTCCTTTGTCGGTGCGACTGATAGAAAAATCGTTACCGTTAAGCAGGTCGTAAATGTAAGTATATAAGAAAAACTCTGTAGCAAATCGATTGCTATTTTTCTTTAGTTTACGCCTTAATTCTTAAATCACCAAAGGATATTCAGGTCAATGCCGAAATGTCCTTTTGAAGCAGCACCGCTTTGGCCTCAGCATACAAGTACGTATGTAGGCGTTGAAGTAAAGAAATGTAAAAATTACTTTTAATTTTGTTTTTGGAATTTTTTTAAATTGTGAAACTGTAACTAACAAAAATAGACTCGAGAAAACTTAAGGTCCTTTTTTTATAGCGTTAAAATTTAAGTAGCTGCAGCAATGGTTTTTTTTTTTTTTTTTTCATAAAAACTACTTTTGTTTCATAAGCAATGTTTCATGATACTTCTGTGTCTCCTGCTGCAGGATGTGGTTTCTAATGAAAATTCCATTATAAATCAAATTTACCATATGTTTGGCATTAGTTGACACACTTAAGTGGTACACTTTAAAAGGTATGTAGTTCAAGTGTCTGTGATCATCAGCAGTCGCAGTTACTTGGATTTCACTGACTGGATTTTTAATTGTTAGTATTGACTTTGCATGTAAAAAATTCCAAAACCCATAGTAGAATAGAAAGAAAGAATTGATAAGCTCAGAAAATTGACTCAAATAATAATAAGTTTTTTGAGATAAAATAAGCCAGGTTAGTTTTATAAGTCTTAGATCATTTGCACTTGGAGACTACTACGCACCACTAAAAGTCACTTTATTCTTTTATTGAAGAAAGCTAAAATATTTTGGTACCACTACAATCTTATAAGGAATAGACAGTGACTGAAGTCCAGTCACATTTGCCAGGGTTTTGAAACACATTATCGCTATTATATGTTGTCAAACTTGCAGTATTTCTTCTTCCTGATATTCTAAAGTAACTCCATTCTTCCCTATGGTACACGCCAACTACCTTCATATGTTTGGAACAAAAATGTCCTCATCACAAAGGATATAACACCCTATAAAAACAATTAAGTAGACGGAGCAGATGGTATAACTACCAAAATATTAAGAGCATACCCGTACTTCACCACGAGATTCTATGCTTAACCAAATTATGAAAAAAATGCCGGAAGACTGGCTTCGTGGATCTATAGTGATATTTCTCAAAAGAGCTCATCTTAACATTAATTATTTCATCTATAGTTTTGAAACAAAAGCCTCCTCACCAGAGTCAGTGGGAAACTTATACTAATAATATTCAATACTTTTCGGGATATTGTCGTCTTCATCGATATTTTTCGAAACATTTCTATACTTTCTATATTAATATATTTCACTTTCTCGATATTTTTCGATACCAGACGATACTCTTATTTTCTCATATTT
Source organism: Tricholauxania praeusta (assembly GCA_949775025.1). Taxonomy (NCBI): domain Eukaryota; kingdom Metazoa; phylum Arthropoda; class Insecta; order Diptera; family Lauxaniidae; genus Tricholauxania; species Tricholauxania praeusta. The sequence goes on from OX459029.1 coordinate 161,737,039, forward strand.
TTGTACTCTAATCAATATAGGTTAGCATGGACTTCTTTGATACTATTCAATACTCTAAGTCAGTGGTGGGCACCTAGTGTCCCTATCCGCCCTCATTGCCCGATCCGTTATTCGACGCACTAGACAGTGAAAAAAAATTCGTAGAATTTCACCGCTATCAAATGAAAACAAAAACAAATGAAAACCAAAACAACACACAAAGGGATTAGCGCTGCGTCGAATTGTGTCTTGAGTCGGCGTTTACACGAGGAAAGTCTGAGAGACAAATTCTTGTCCATTCTCTTTTGTGATTTTTGTTTCGCGTTTGCAACATATGACAAATTTTTTACCTCGTCCCTTTCGTTTTTCCCCTCTTGCCGACAAACAAGGAAACTTTGCCGAAAAAGTTTCCTCGTGTAAACCTTGACTGACGAATGTAGCAATTGTTTTTGTTTGTAGTGCGATTTGGTTTTGTTTTTGTGCTGTTGTCGAATTTGGAAATGAAAGTAAAAAAAAAATTAAAAATATCGTTGTTGTTGTTTCGCCCTTTTGTTGGATTTCCATGCCCACCACTGCTCTAAGTTATTACTTGAATTGCTCGTTACTATATGACATTTTTCGATTCTTATCGACTTCTTCGATACTTTGGAAATATTAACAGTTTTAATTGAATTTTTCGACACTGTACGACTTTAATAGATACAGTCGACTTTTTTTTGCAATGCTTTTCAACTTTCTCAAACTTTTCGATACTCATTGATTTTTATCGATATTTTTCGAATTACATCAATGATGTTCAACTTTTTCTTCCTATTATGATCGAAGCGATCTCGGGTTTTGAATTAATCTGGTGGATTCCTTTGATCGTGAATTTTTCTAACACGGCCTTGACTTCAAACGCTTTGTCATCACTGTAGCATTGATATTTGGATTGGACAGCATGATATTCATAAAGGAGGGTCTTTTCCGCAGCTTCTACAGCATTCCCATTTGAAAATAACTTTATGGCTAACATTTTGATTGTGCTGTACCCCGTTGAACTGTAGATGTTGGTACTTTTCTAATTCAAAGTCGGCAGTATTGATTTGAAGATATTGTATACACAAGTGGCGAACCACATTCGACTGATTGGGTTTCTTGTACGTTTATCTAGTTCTGTATGCGATTTCTATAAAGACGTACCCTGTCTTCTCCATGTGCTCTAGTCAGTGGTATAATTTCTTTAAAAACAATTTATGTTAATTTTTTTGAAGTTCCCAAACTAAGCTCATTTTCGTGACTTCTTTTTTTGTATCAGTCGATGAGGAAAGGTCGTATATGTCTTCTGTACATCACGTGAGGAGATGCTGAGTCCACGAAATGTATGATCTTGCCTCATTTGTAATTATTTCTAGCCATCAAATGATGGGGAAATGTCGAAAATTAACTTTGGTTATCAACAGTGGTGGTCCTCGTTCTTCAAAGTGCCTAGTTTTGACACATTTTTAGGAACCATTTTGCTAACAAACGATTGGGCAAGGTAGAAAATGAATTTTAAGCATCACCAGAGTTGGTCTGTGGTGAAAATCACAAAAAGGATTCTGCACCAAACGTAGCGAAATGGTCGAAATTGAACTTTGAACATCACCAGATGTCTTATATTTCCGAAATGCAGGGTTTTGGCTTATAAGTCGGACATTTTTTTTTTATTAAACGGTGGGAAAACTTGATAAATTCCGCGTTTTGGAAGTTTCGCATTTTGATCGATTTTTTTTTGTTTTATTGGAGAAACGTTGAAAGTCGATTTGAAATTGATTCCGATTTTCCTCTTAATAATCCATGTAAAAAGAATTTCTAACTTTTTTCACATAGATTCCATAAGGCTTCAAAGTTTTCAATAAAACCATAGCAAAAGTTAAGGATCGATCAACCTTTACAATTTCATAAACCGCAAGATTGATCTTAATAGACCACAAGAAAAAATATAATAAAAATGATAACAAAAAGGAAAAAATATAACTTCATCAAAAACTCCAAATATCTAGCTGCATAGCATAGAATTGCAATTGATACTTAAAGGATATGCGCAGTGAAGCGAAAATATCGCCTACTGGCTGATCACGCAATAAAGACAAGACAGTCAAGGATATGCGCATACAAAACAATATCTGTTCTATAAAGGAAATTTAGTTCATGGCAAGAAATATTGCCGCTCTGCTTAACGCATTGTACTCTGCGTTGCGAATTGAGCAGATGAATGCTATATGCAGGAGGAGGATCTGCAAGGATCATACAACAACGCATCAATGTACTATACGTTAATAATGATGTCTTCATTTTCAACTTCTTTTCATCAACTTTTTATACTTTTTTCTTCAATTTATTGTTTGGCATTATTTAAAATGTTATTTATTTCACATTTCAGCATAATAGAAATATTGTTTATCCCTCAATTCATATTTCTATGTAGCTGTCCAACTATGCGTGTTGCTGCCGCCATTCGACCTTTGTTTATTGCCTTTTGGCGTTATCTGCAACGCGCATCACGCAACATTTAGCGGCAGATAATCCTGCCAGATAAGTCGAAAATTGACATTGACGTCTGCGTTTCGTCATACAAAAAAAAAAAATATATTTTTTTTAAATTTCTAGTGAGAATTCTAAAGCTGAAAGTAGTCGATCATAATTACAAGGATAATTCATAATCCATCATCTTTTGAACCGTGCTGTACTTAAGAGCTGTTTATTGATTTTGTAGTGCAATTCTTCAAGGATTGAGATAAATTTTGATTACCATAGCTAAGGTAAGTTGTTGATAGGAAATGTATTCTATACTTAAAGGACTCCAGGTGTAGCTGTTTTATTTTCGTAAGATATCCTGCTTTGCACATAAAATTTGTTCAGAGTAAATAGCTTATTTCTTCTCATTCCGGAAATTACTGCGCGGACTTAAAACTGGACGAGCTTGCAAAGCGTAATGCTTTTTAAGAAAATGCTCTCAAATCAGGGAATTTTAATCCAGCGAATATTAAAAGTGTCCCACTTATACGGCATTTGTTGTTTTTCACAATTTAGTTGTGTTCTTAAGTTTGAAACTTATTTTTTAAAGAATATATCAATAGTCATCAAATGACATTTGACCCATCAACTAATGCACGCCGACAGTTGTTTGGAGAAGAGTCAACGCAAGAACGCGCGCGCTAAATTCGCGCAACTTCTCTCAATTAATATAACAACTAATGACTATAATGAGAGAAAATTGTTGCAGAAGAAAGAAAGGGTTCAGCAAAAGATCACTGCTTGGTAACAGTTTGAAAGCAGTCAGGAAAAAGCGAACGCAAATAGACAGCAGTACCATGCTAGAGCATGAAAGCTAATGGGCTATTGGGATTGAAACATTAACAGCTGAGGCGATGTTAAATTCCACGGAGCACTGGTATTTCAAACAGCTGTTATGGATTTAACGAGTTGAGGTCGACTCACGATGATGCCTAAGACAGCGAGCGCAGCCATCAAGTGATAGGGTAATATGGTATGGTATGCAATCCAATGGAATGGATTATAAAACGATCTAATTTGTCTCAGGTGTTTTGGGTCGCTGTGTTGTTATTGTTGTTTTTTGTATTTTTATACCAATTTTGTTATTTTTATATTGAAATTTTTTTTTTGTTTATAAAATGTTGGTGGCAGAAGGCTTAAGCGCGCGAATTGAATTGAATGAGTTAAGAAGACTCATGAATGACGACCAACTGATTAGGTACCAGCAACGTGCAGCTGAAAATTGTAGCATCTGACTGATGATGATTGCAGGAAATAGCAGCCGAAGTAAGTAGAAGAGGCCATCCAACAGTCAGGCAAGTAAGAAAGAAAGCCACGTTGCGCTGTTTATTTATAGAAAGGGGTCGAAAAAATGCTCTTAACGCTTTGGTGTTGATAATTGACGTTGTCGCTTTGTGCTGGTAACATTTGTGGCAACATGTTGGCTGTGTTTGTTTTTTTTTTGTTTTTCGTAGCAATTGCCCATTAAGTAATTACTACCGTGGTGGCAGCACAATAACAATGAGTAGAAGAAAGCAATATGTTGTCGTATGTTCATTCAGCGAGAAAATTTTACCAAAAAATGCACCGCTTATTAATTAAATATTGCTGGTCACAGTGGGTGGACAAAATTAATATAATTTTATTGCTGTAAGAAATGAAGTGTATTTCATATCCTTTGCAAAGGACTCAATAGAAGTTTTCGAAAACTAAACGTTATCATGCGGTATTCATTGTATCCGGAAGTTATGCTAAAGGAAGGTTGAAAAATTGCTGGATTTCAGTTGCTTTGGTTTGTCTTCGATGATGGCTGAATTTTTGTTCAGCATCATTTTCGAATGATCATTGTACAAAAATAATAAATGGTAAAGTAGTGCACTACTTTTTTCTAAATCCAGGTTCTTTCAAAAGCTCCAAGTCACAACGATTGCCTGGACGGTTTGTTATCCTCTCGTCGATCTTTTGTCTTAGTTCTGCCACGTAGCTTCGTCTACGTTCAAAAGCGCTTTTAGCGCTTTTAACTTTGATATTCTTGGTAAAACGTCTGTCACCCGCCGTCCACAGAATAATTCTTCTTGGGAAAGTATAGCTGTCGACGACGTTTTCGATATCATCTTTAAAAATAATGTCATAGCAGGATGGCTTCAGCTTTATACTTTTATCTCCATCGATTCTAAAGTTTTCTTTAAATGTCCAGCTGATAAAAGTCAAATGTTGTCAACGTAATCAAGGACTTCTTAGTACCCATTAAACAAAAGAATAGAATCCTCGTAGAGCTTTATCGTAGGCATTTTTTTAATGTTAGTAAGAGTGAAAATAAAGAGATCATGCGCGAACAAGTAGCACTGCTGGAATCCTGTCTGTTGCTTCCGAAAGCCGAATCAAGTTTTTTCACTTAGTCTGCTTAGAAGCTCTTTTATCAGCACTTCATTTTTCTTTGGTAATTTGACTATTATATTCCCAGACTCGGGAATGCATGAGATGAAGAGCTGTAATTTGATCGATGTCGGCAACCTTCTTGTTTTTTAAGGCATGAATCGATCGTTTTCACAATCATCATTCACTGCAAAAATGTTTGGCGATTATGGTTGAAAAAATATAGTTGAGGGAATTCAGGAAATCTTTCCTTAGCTTAAGTTGCGCTTAAGCGGAAGGTTCATATTTTGGTTACAACTGGGCGGTTTTGTTGAGGTGCAAGTACCTAAGTTTCCCCCAAACGATATATCAAAAAAAAAAAAAAAAAAAATTGGTGTTTGCGGAATCTATATAAATCAAATGATAGCTGTTTTCGATGTTCGCATATCACGGAAAAACTATTTGATCAATTTCAATCAAATTTATTTTGGGTTATTTCTTAGACGCTTGGTCTCAATCTTCAATTAAAATTGGCACGATATTCCTATTAAATATCAAAATATTTAAGTTTTAAAATTGCTAAAAAATTAATTTCACACATAGAAACAAGCATGTAAACATAACAAATCGTTGAATGGAAATTGAATGTGCTAGTTTTTAAAATATTGAGGATCATTCAATGCTAACGAGTTGAAGCCTTTTTAGTAGACATTGTAAGAAATACATTTAGAGAAGGGGCCAAAAATAACTCCACAGTGGCGGTAAAGATCAATTAGTTATTGACTTATTGCTAAACAAATAACTTAGCAACTCAACTGCATGAGGTATTTTTTCTAAATTTTTTAGAAAAACTAAGCTAAAGGCTAAATAAACTAAATGAATAAATAAACTGAAACATTTTCGAGACTGTAAGCCACGCGCATGCGTATAACAAAAACAAAAAGCTCGCTTTTACTTTAAAAAAATTCCAGCAACAAAAGCAGCAAAATTGCTAATAAGATGCATGTTGCTGCTGCTGTTACCAGAGTCAAGTAATTTAACTTCAAGTCAATGCTACGCATGCGTGCGTGCATGTAGCTGCTGCTGCTGCTGGTGATATTTTTTTTTGCATTTTCTCTCTTCCACACCTTAAACATTCTCTCAATTAAGTCTCTTTTTTTTACTGCTGCTGCTGCTGCTTATGGTAAGTGAAAGATGTGTTGCTGCATGTTTTTTGGCAAATTTATTGTTGTTGATTCTCATGTTGTTGCTGCACGTCTGCAACTTTTTTTTTTTGTGTGTGTTGCCACATAAAACAAAAAACCGCGTGAAAAGCAGCCGCAGCAGCAGGTTTCCTCAAATGAAGCACGTCACGTACTTTGATGGGGCTTCTTCGCCTTTGTACTGCGCATGACCCCATTTTTTTTTTCTTTTGCACGTTGCGTTGTCCCCCTTTATTTTCTTTTCCTTTTCAAAGTCTTTTAGTCCCTTTTGTTTTGCTTATTTTACCCTGTGCGGTCCACGGCTGACTTTTGAAATTGACTCCACTTGCTGCTGCTGCTTTCATTGTTGTTGCTGTTGCTGTTGATTTTGATCGCATCGTGTTGCAATGATGAATGTTGCGCTTTCAATTTGGAGCAGCAGGACATCTGTTTCTGTGCTTTTATTTCATTATTTATTTCGGCTCGTTTTCATTGCAATTCTTTGCTTCATTCTTCTTCATTTTTTGGGAAGCCGGTTTACAGGTGCTGTTAGTGTTGCTGTTACTGCTGCTGCTGCATCTTTTTGTGTGCTGCCAAAAGTTGAGTGAGTGTTGCTCATGTTGCTGCTGTTTGCATTTGGCCCACAGCCTACAGCATTAAGTTTTCGCCAGAGAATTAACATCGAACTATTGGCGCGAATATTTTTCATTTGCTGTTTTTTTCCGCTCGTAGTAAAAGTAACAGATCCTGCTGTCAATAACCTGAAAAAGGATAATGCTGATTATCCTAATATTCGACAGGATGTGTTAAACATGTTTTGGTGTAAAGTTTTTTTGCACGAACTTTATACCGGATGTTTGTCGTATGGAATGAATTTCGAATCGAAGTGTGATCACGTGATTCGCTTAATAACATTGGATTGCAAGTGGAAGTGTTATGAGGCGTCTGGCTAAATGTGAGTAGGAAGATGCGTTGGGTAGTAGTTTTTATGTAAATTCGGGCTTAAATTAATATATCGTTCGTTAAAAGAGATTTTAATTCTTTACGGAAAATCTCTACAAAAGGAACCTATGAAAATATCAATGTCACTTTAAAGATTAAACCAAAATTCCTTTAAGTAATTTGACCACAATTGTTGAACGATCGTAGTTCTATACAATAATTTGTACCAAAAATTTGCCTAAAATTGTCACCCGAATTCTGAAAAACTGCCAAAAGGGAAACTGCATTATTTTTGCTATTGAAATTTGACACCAAGTCAAAAAAAAAGGACTAAATTTCTAAAGAAATAACACAGAAGCAGTTACTCATAATCTTATAAATTGCAAATAAATACGAAAGCAATTTAATGCAACTGCAAAATGGCAGCAAAGGCGAAAACTCCTTATGGTGTTAGCAGGACAGCAGTAATTGAAAACCACAATTGTGACAAATGCTGTTGCTCAAAAATTCCCTATGATCAATATCTATGCAACTATGAAAATAACTATCGATGACAGACAATAGCCGAGTGCCAGTCATTTCTTCTTGGGTGGAACAGTCTGGCACAACCTACAGCAATGCCAGTAAAAGGTATGCAATGCAGCATAACTAGTGATTTGTAGGAAAAATGAATAAATAAAAGAAACTTCTGCGAAATTGTAAGACAATATGCTTGGAGATACAGATACATATCCACGTAAAATAAGGATGCAAACTGGACTTTGTTGTGTGCGTACAAGCGTAAGAACATGAACACACGCTGCGTTGCAGACGCTGCCTTGATGACGTGATCTTAGTGCAGTTTGTCTGCACGTTTGTAAGTTACAAGCGCACTGAGGCACAATATGCTACGAAAGATTAAAATTATTGTTTTTTTTTCTTTCTAAAGAATAAAGGATATCGCCTAAGGATTTGAGTGCTGCGTTGGTTTTGACTAAATGACCAATTTCTAACTGAGATTGAAGTAGTTAAGTCAGCAGCATATGTTGTCAGGACGAATATTTTGTTTGGCGACAGTTTGATATACATATTTTGTTGCTTTCTTGGAGTTAAATATTCAAAAATTATCTCTTGGAAATCCATGAATTAAAAATAGAAAAGAGTTTTGACGCAACAACTTTGTAAAATCTCTATATATTTACAATGAAAGCCCTTTGTCCTGACTGATTATAATTCAACGCCTATAAAACACCATTTATACTAGAAACATGAAATAGCGAATAACATCGATGAATAGTTATACTCATTGTAGACAGTAATGCTTACAACTCCAACCACAAATGTAAATTCTTTTAACGTATGGCCGCTTTGTAGGCAGCTTGCCTACATCTCTATATACAATGTGTAACAAACAAAAGACAGATTGCCTTAAAACATCGCTTACTAAGTGTCGGTATAGCTTAGTGAGTTGACTACATCTACACATACAAAGCCAACAGGCAAGACGCCTTACATCTCCATATACAAAGCAAGCAGCCAGCAAGCAGACTGCCTACATCTCCATATAAAAAGCAAGCAGCTAGCAAGCAGACTGCCTACAGCTCCATATACAAAGTAGGCAGCCAGCAAGCAAATAAACAAAACAGTAACAATTTCATGTATAGTTTTTCATACATGAAAAATTCATCGATTTGCCGCTGTGGATTTACTGGGAATCAAAGCCAAGGTCAAGCTGTTTGTCTCAAAAACATAAAATTTGCAGTATCGAGTCCTTGTACAATTTCAATTCAAATGCAAGGTGTGTACAGCACCATTACTTCTTCCAATAAAATAGTTTATTGAGAATCACTGAAAGAGTTTGGTAGGGCTTTAGGGCTAGAGAAATTATTGGGCTTTTTTTTTTTTTGTAAATGATGCCTGTTACTGTGAATAATGAACGCTATCGCACCATAATAACGAACTCTTTATGGCCCAAATTGGATGATAATGATGTGGAAGATATATCGTTCCAATAAGACGATGCCACACGCCACACAGTAAATGCACCAATAACTTTATCAAACGAGAAGTTCTCAAGATGGATTATCTCACGAAACAGTGATGTCAATTGACAGTCAACCTTGAACTTTTTACTTTGGGGCTATCGAAATGAGATAATGAAGTGACAGGATTTCATCCTAAACTTGAACGATCTCAAGCGATTTCTTAATATACGAATTCGAAAATATCCTTACTTCTATAAATGAACTAAAATGTTATCAATTGAATTTCAAGAAAAATATTATTTTTCTCCGAAAACACTATTGTTTATTTGTATTAAAACATCATTATATTCTTTATCGCAGTGTATTTCGCTCTTAGTATTTTATTTACTTTGACAATAGCACGCGACACTGCAAAAAAATGAATCCAACTTCAAAGATAAGATATCTACGGTTGTGAACAATATCGATTTTTTGTGTAAATTTTAAAAATAAATTTTTGGCGCGTGCTGCATTCCTGGAAAAATGAGGTTAAGTTCAGCTTAAGCGGGTGCAAAAATAATAAATAAACATTAAACAGCATAAGCAGCCTGAAAGATAATGAAACAGATAAGATACAAACTAAGTAAACAGAAACCGCGTACTTTAAAGTTTGTTTAAAATAAAAATTTAAAAAAAAAAACGCAACGCACACAATTTTATCGCAGTTTTATGCGCGTACAAGTCATAAAAGTTGCAGCAAAATAGCAGATGCGCGCATATCTATAAGATACTCTCTGGAACATTGCAAGCGCAACTAAAATCGTTTACTTAGATATTTTTGACTTTTATGACTGTGATAATATGAAAAAAAAAGGTATTTCTAGAAAATTTTTGTTAGAAAAATAACAACTGTTTGAAGATCAAACATAATTTTGCATTAAATTGAGCGTTGAGAACAATAAAATTTCTTTAAAAAAAAAATTATTTTATTGATAGTGATAATTTGTTTATACAACTGTTGAGAAGGTCCTGCAGACAACAATAGCACCATCAGTTTATTCATAAATGTTATATTTTGTATTACATCCTTATTAAGGATACGATTGTATCTGTATTCAACTGCGAGTAAAACTTAATTTTAAAAAAAAGGAAAATTAATGAGATTTTAAGTACCTACGAGTAATGGAACTCCTTAATGTTGGAGAGTTGGCATGAGCCTCAAATGACTTATTGCTTGAAAGTAGACCCTTAAAGTTGTGACATACTTTAGCCCAGTGGACGGGTTACCTTAGGTTAGAGTGGCGGCTTAGTAATCATGCTAGAAGCCATTCTAATATCATATACGGAACACTACAAAACTGGCAAAAAGGACTGCCAATAGAATTTAAAAAGCCTTGGCAATGATAAAAGCTTCAAACAGTTAGTACTTTTGAGGTAGGCTAGCAACGATTCGATTCTCGCTTACATTCGGACATCTGCAGCAAAATCGGAAAACCTAATTTTTCAGAATGCTTGCCGATAATCCAGTGTACAGTGCGGTGATACTCGCGATGTCAGTGCGACGCTTGGAAGTATATCAGTGGTTTTTGCTCTGGATGTCTTAAAGGTTTTTGGGACCCTCCAGTCCTTCACTGCCTCAGATGGAAAAACCGAGAGGACCTTTACCAAGCGGAGTATACACAAGCTTCATCTTCATCAAGATAAGAACTGTGCCTTTCTAATTCATCAGGCTTTTTACTACCCTCAATGTTCCTGTTCCCCAGCATAGCTTGATACTTCCTGCATTGCTCTACTAATTTAGAATTTACAATCTCCGAATTCAGAGTTTTAATGGCGGCCTGACTGTCGGAGCAGATTGCTAGCTTATCCATATTAAAATTGCCCACTAACCTGCTGGCAATAGAGTAGCAAAGACTTCTGCTTGTCTGAGTTAAGTAAGCGAAAAGATTGGACATTTCTTTGGTCTTTTGAATATACCCCTGCAACTACCCGACAAAAATTTTTGTCTCATCGATGTATTTCAAAATTAAGATTGATAATGCCTTTTTCCCATTGATTGCTCTTTGGAAATATCACCTGAAAGTATTTCTCGAAGGTAAGTGTGGGGCAGATGTAATCGGTTAGAAGGATAGCCAGTTTGTTTGGCAATATGTCGAAGATTGAGAAGTGACTGTATACAATATGTTAGGTATTACCATAACGAGTTCAAAAAAAAAAAAAAAAATAAATTAGCTTCAATATCGAGTTAACAAAACTCAGAATCCTCAGAGGCCTATTATGATACCCGAAAATGTAGTTAATCTGCACTATAAAGATTTTTACTGAAATGATCGAAACCAGTCAGAGCTTCAAATGAATAGAAGCGATCGAGCGGTCTGCTACGAAGATAATGATGATATTTACTTTAAAGTGCAGCATTTTCGCAGAGGAGATGTCAAGCAGAGTCCGCAACTTCCCAGCAACTGCAGTAGTCCGAAGGTGGAAGTCAAGGCTTTCAGCTAAAGTGCCGATTGCTGACTAGCGGGCAGGACTTCCTTTGTTGATCTCCTATCAGTCTATCGGGTTGTTGTTTGCTAAGCTGTTGCTCGATAAGTTACTTGAATACCTCGATGTGCTTGGTCCGAGTCTTCTCATGAAGAGTTTTTTTCTGCGCAGGATTTTCCTTTCTGGGTGGGTCATAGCTTATTGTAAGAGCAACTAAAACTTTCATGCTGATGCTGTTGCAGCCATGGGTCACTGGCATTTGCGAGAAGCCCAGCGTTCTCTGATTTTTTCTGGTGTTCTCAGTTTCTTAACCAAATATTTATTTCTCAATCAGACGAACGCTTCTGGTTCATATTTTAAATTATCCAATTTCTAAAATGTTTACATTATGCTGCCCATACATTAAACAACAAGTTGATTAAATTTTCCAGTTGAACAAACTGTTTGTATAATGTGTGGGTCAGTTGTATTTAACTTAGCCAAGTTCTTACAACTGATAGCATGAAAATTATAATGTTTAAATTTTTCTTGGATTGTATCAAGTTGTTGTGTAATGTGTGGTGTTGTTGTACAACTTCACATTTTATATGTTCTTGTCAGCCTTGCTATGATTGTGGTTGGCAGCACTAATAGCATCTCTCATTACAGTATCCTTTTTGGGACATTACTTTTCAATTTAAATTTTCAATTTCAATATATAAATAAAATTTAATGTCTTGATGCCTCTTAATTTTGTATTTGAATATTTATACTTGTTGTTAAGCCGTTCAATTCAAATTTTCTTTTTTTTTATTGTACTTACTTCATATATAGTGTGCACAATCGCATCAATTTTAAGTTGTTAACGCTTTATAGTGCTCACACAAATTTTAGTTGTACAACAAATTGTGCAATCTGCAGTACAACAATTTGTGCAACAAATTGTGCAATCTGCAGTTCAAAAAGTTGTACAGCAAATTGTTTAATGTATGGGCAAGGTTAAAGCAGGAATACGCTAAGCATTTTAATTAAGTTGAAAGATTGTTATTATATTGTACTCGTATTTATATCGAACAGCCTTTGCAGCATCAATAAATTTAGCAATAAAACTGTCAACGGCAACGCTCCTACGCTACCATTCTACTCAATTGAATTCCATTCTGATCCTGCTTTTATTTTGACTTCATTAAAAGAACATTTTTGGTTTTTCGCTCGATTTTGTTGTTGACAAAAGACTGCGATTTTAATAAAATTTATATGCTCGACAACACGTCTCAGATATTCCCAGAACATGCAATAAATTTTATATGAATTTGACAATTGCATCAAAACAAAGACGTAAAGAAAGCTGCAGCACAAGCGAAACAACGCGCTAATACGCTGCTTAGAATGTAAGGACACGCATTTTCTAAAGAAATCAGTGAATCGCAGTTGGAGAAAACAAAGAACGCATACTTGAGATAGAGCAGCATCATTTTGGCCAATAACAATATGTCTGTGTACGTTTGGACGCAGACGGCGAACAGAGTCCTTGCAAGGATTTTGTTTTTAATTTTATTTTTTTCTTCTGTTGTACGCTTCCTTATAAGAAGCTAAGCAAAGACAATAAGCAGCAACAGAAGACTGCGCAGCACCTGGCTTTTCATAACAAAACAACAAGGATATATGAACGTACAAGGATGCGTAGTATTTGTGCGTGCATGCGTACAGTTTGCAGAAAACAGCAGCAGACTTGGTTAAAAAAATAGTGAAGCAACAGGACGACTGTACGTTAAGTCTTAAGATAAGTAAAATGAAAAAGAAAAAAACGTGTTTAAGGACGCTACAGGCTTAGAAGAGCACGTGCTGTGTTTTAGCGACAGATGAAAGGACGTTGTTGTTAAGAGAAAAAAAGGACGCCTACGCAATGCTAACATTTTGCTTAAAGTAGTACTTTATTGGTATATGAAGAAATAGATTTTTTCTGAAGTGCTTTATTTTTTTTTCTTTTTTAAGTTGCATATGTCTTAAAGGACATACCAGTGTCCTTTTTCATTAATATGCGTTCACAACCACATGTTCGCATTTTGCTGGTGTTTCTCAAAATCTATACTTTTTTTCTAAAGTTAAATTTAATATTTTGTGTCTATTGTTAACCTGATTGCTGCAAGGACTCAGGCACTTATTTTAACTGCTGCTGTCAAGTAGCGAGTACATTGCATATGCTTTTTGTGTTGCAATTATTTAACAACTCAATTAACGTATCAATTCCAGCAAAATGACAACAGCGGTACGGCGAAGAATATATAGTGGAAAAAGAGTTATTCTCGCGCTCATCAAAACTTCTGTTGCCACCAAAAAACGATTTAAGGCCAGCGAAGAAAAGGTTCTGTGTTCTTTTTTTCAATTTCAACAAAACATGAAAATTAAATTTAAAGAACAGACGCGTAATAACCCTTCTTTCTGAGCCTGGCCTTTTTTTAGACATAATAAATAATCCTTGCTGCAGTTGGTCATTCAACCAGGTGGTAAATCCTTTAAAAAAAGGACGCCACACTTAACAGCCTTTTGGCAGCCACTCGCTGGCTGCTTAAGTAACTCGGACAGTCAGTCATTTAGTCAGCCAGCTTGCAACACTACATCTTAACCATATTCTTTATAGGTTTTCCCTTAATTACGCCATTCCCATTGCGCTTGATTTTTGACTTTTTGCCATTGATAGTGATGGGCACATGCTGTTGCGATACTTTGGTCGATACTCAACAGTTAATGCAGTTTTTATGTCTTTTTCTTATCGTTACTTTGACAACATACTTAAAGGCTTAAAATATGCGAAGTGAGGCCAGGTTTCCTCAATATGAGTATATCTGTGATCAGCTTTTAGGCAAAGTAGTTCTCTCTGGGGAAATCAGTTAACTCTAATGCCTAAGAGTATGCAATAAAGAATTACAATATGCAGAATTACTGTAGCTGGTGAAATAAAATGAAATGATTATTTTTGATCATTTGTGTAATCCTGGAAGGTGACATTGTTGTAAAGACGCCCTCACATAAATAATGTTCAACTTCAGAACAATGTTAGTAAAAAGTAATTCCTTATTTTGCTAAGCTTGAACAAAAATGTCAAACAAAAAGCCTATGTCAGCGAAAACACGTTGCAAGTGTGAAAGCATTCTTAAAAAACGCGATATAAAATCAAGATAAATGAAAAACGAGCTGTTTTTGAAGCCAGTGTGAAAGGCATATCATCTCTTTTACTTCATATATCCTAAACTTTAAGTATCGATACTTTTCCTCAGCAAACTTCTTTTCACTTCTGGTCAACTAATGTCAAACAAAAAGCCTATGTCAGCGAAAACACGTTGCAAGTGTGAAAGCATGCTTGAAAAACGCGATATAAAAACAAGATAAGCCAAAAACGAGCTGTTTTTGAAGCCAGTGTGAATGCCATATTAGCTTTTTTCCTTAAATATCCTGCATTTTAACCATCGATACTTTTTGCCAACAAACTTCTTTTCACTACTGTGTATTAAAAATCCTGCAAAGGCTATCAAAAACTCAATTTCTTCAAAGGAACAACTGCCCGTTTGTTTTTGCTGTTATTACCATGGAGCACATGCGTGTGTGTATTTTTTGGTAATTTTTCGGATAGCATCTGTAAAGGTTAAAGATATAACAAAAACAAAAAAAAAAAAAAGAAAAAACAAAAAAAGAGTTGCCTGCTTAAAGGGTTTTCTGTTGTCTGTTGTTTTTTACCTTTAACTTTCGTATGTAGCTGGATAAATGTGAAGATTTATAACATTGAGGATCATTAGTGAACAAACGAACAGGCGGCTATTACGCATGCAAACTGATAGTAACAACAACGTCAGCATGATGAACATATGCAGTACAAGTAGTAGTTTCAGTTAGTAGCAGCATACTAACTTTATTCAATTCAATTGGTCAATCAGCAGGGGTGGCTTTAAAAAAAATTTGCACCTTTGATTTTGTCGTGAAATTGCAAAAGCTACAAAATGAATCCACATGAAAATGGAGCTTACGCAGTTTGCTTTTATATCTGTGCATAAAAAAATATACATACTTTCAAGAACACATATTAAAAATATTTCTATCATAGAAAAACTACTTAATTTTTTATGTGGTAGCGCCGCCTTAAACCAATAGATTTTGCCATACTAAATGAAGTTGAATTCCGGGAAAGAGCTTCAGTTGGGAGGTAAAGAAGCGCAAAAAAACTCTGAGATAGTATGAGAAAAAGAATTTCAAGATGAACATAAATACAATTTTCATAAAAAAAATTGTTTTTTGATATTAGCTCCATTCCTGTAAATCGTTTAATTCCTTTCCTAATAGATTTCCTTTGGATAGTCATTAATTTTCATGAGATAAAATGTTTGAATTGTGTTGTGAAAACATTTTTTGTTTTATAGGAAGTCACATAATCTAAGAGTTTAACATGACATAAATTAATGTCTAACTAAATGTTACCTTAATCAAGAGATTCTGTTGCTAAAAACCTCAGAGAACATATTGACGTTAGTCAAAAAAAAAAAAAAAAAAAAAAATAAAGGAAATAAAAGCAATGTTGAAAAAGTCGAAAAAGTTTTGAAAACTGTCGAAAAATGTTAGAAAAAGCTGGGATACATATACAATTGAAAGTGTCGAAAAATCCGAAAAATATCGAGGAATTCGAATAATATTCGGATAAGTCGTCAAATAATGTCGAATAAGTATATACAGCCGTGGTCAAAAGTATTAGGCACCTCTTAATTTTTTCAAAGTGCCACTCAGTATATTTAAAAAGTTATTATTTACAATTTTTATATAAGATATTTTCTTTAAAATTTTAATATATAGTTGACTACCCCTTAGTCTTTGTAACAATTTTTATTTTACAAAACATTCTGTGGAAAAACCATTTCCTTATACATAGAGTTGGAAATTTCACTCACCTCTCCTTTTATACATTCAACCAATTACTCCTGGTTTGAATAAAACTGTCTGTGCACCTTTACTTTTAGTATTGTCCACAAATTCACAATCGGAAATAGGTCTAAATATATGAAAATATACAAAGTGCTCTAAATGTCAAATAATTTTGGAAAATTTTAAGAAATCGATAAACAAGTTCATAAATGTCGAATACTGTTGAAAAAGTCGATAAATGCTAAATCGAAGAGTCAAATATTGTCGAAAAGTCGAAAAGTATTGAAATTGCCGAAAATTGTCGAAAGCCGATAAGTGTCTGAACAAGCTACAAAATTCAATATGTGTCTAATAGGCTGAATAACATCGATAATGCCAAAATATCGATGGTTCTCGAAAAAGTCGAAGAACTTCAAACAAGTCGATAGAATTCAAAAAAACTGTCAGAAAGGTCGCAAAGTCATAAAATATTGACAAATGTTAAAACAAGTTTTGAATGTCGTAGAACATTGAAAGAGTCAAATAATGCCGAAAAGTTGAAAAATGTCAAAAAAATCGACAAATATCGAAGAAGTCGATAATTGTAAATGTCAAAAAAATCGAATATGTATATCGAAACAGTCAAATAATACAAAAAAAAAAATATCTAAATATATGTATGTCGCAAAAAACTGCTTACATGTGTATTAGGCTGGGTCGATTTGTAAGCAAAATAAAGTCAGCCAGACACTGATTCAAAAGTTAGAAGGACCCTTAAAAACAATATCTGCGTCATTATTTTTCGTTCCGAGAAGAACCAATGGAGTTCTTTTGAAGGATAAGAAATAATAAAATGTGTTTTTTGTCCCAAAATATGATTTTTCCATATAAGAAATATGAAAAATTGATTTTTCAAGCAAATTTAAGAATCCATTCTGTGAAGATTTAAAAGTTACAAGCAAAAAACACTTTTTTTTCTTAGCCAAAAAGGATCTTCAGGAGAATCAAAAGTGCTCCAATGATTTTTTTCGGAACGAAAAAAAAAAAAATGAAGCAGATTTCATTTTTAAGAGTCCTTCTAATTTTTGAGTCGGTGTCGGGATGAATCTAAGTTTCGACGCGGTCTAGTACCTACATATTTATGAAGGTCCTTTTTGGCTAAGAAAACGTGTTTCTTGCTCGTAACTTTTTTTCCTTCACAAAATGGATACCCGAATTTACTCGAAAAATAAAGATTGGGTTCTTGCAAAAAATTTGACGTTAAAAAGTCTTAAAGTTTCATTCTCTTATAGATAATATTCGGCCCAAAAATTCGATTTTTTCACATTTTTTATATGGAAAAATCGAATTTTGGGACTAAATAATATTTTTAACAGAAAATAAATTTGAAATTTCAATTCAATTTTTTTTGCAAGAACGGAATCTTTATTATTCAAGCAAATTCTGGTATCCATTTTGTCAAGAAAAAAAGTTACGAACAAAAAACACGTTTTCTTAGCCAAAAAGGACCTTCAGGAGAATCAAAAGTGCTCCATTGAATCAAAAGTGCTCAATTGATCTCGGAACGAAAAAAAAATTATGCAGATTTAATTTCTAAGGGTCCTTCTAATTTTTGAGGTGGTGTCTTGTGACTTTTTTTTGCTTCATACAAATCGACCCGTACATAACAAAATATTTGATTCTAAAACTATGAGCAAAGGTTGAAAAAGCACGTTCTCATGGTCAAACAATGTCATTATTCAAAAGTAAAAATTTTCCTAAAAAACTTAGAAAAAGAAAAAACGCAGGTTACAGGCGACCTGCAAATTGAAATCACTTTGTTTAGAATTCAAATACAAAATTTCTATTAAAAATTTCCATAGCGATAAATTCCCAAAGATGTTATTGTACACACAAAATTCTGCAGCCTGTTGCTGTTTAGTGATTCCTTTGTGGAATTGTGTTTTTTTTCTTTTTGTTTCAGAAAATGCAGCTGGCATGCAAGGTATTTATTTTTTTTTTAATGAAAAACAATTAGAACGTAGCTATTTGCATATGCAACACAGTAGGTGTTCGCTTATAGAAACCAAAACAATAGAAAAAATCACCTGAAAATACAAAGGATAGGCACGTGGGTTAGACAGGATGCTATTTTTGTTTGAATAAAAATCTTGTCTATCACTAAAATTAAACAAATGCATAGTACAGTCAATGAAGCTGGAAATTTGGCAAAACGTTATAAGCCGAAGAGAATGTTAATGGAATATTTATTTTTTAAAATGTCTATTATGTATTGCTTAGATCAACTTGAAGGAAAAAATATTTTAAATATTTATAAAACTTTTTTTAATAAATCTATATAGCAAGTCCTAACAAAAATTGGCAATGAATTAGATAGGTCTTATTTTTCAAGTAGAACATTTCCCATGAAATCTACCAAATAAATAAACAATATTATCGAAAATTGCTAACACTACCTGAACTTCTAGTCTATTGTAAGCAATTTCTAATTTCCACACAAAAGTTTCTAATATCATGGGTAATTTGCATATATTCGCCAAACAAAATAGACACCAAAAACTTGATATCCCGATATACCATAAGCCGAAACAGCTTGCAAAACATAGCGCTGATGATTTATGTCGTGCTGAAATGGAAAAAATTACAAAACTAACGCTTGAACTGTGCAGCAGCACTAAAGGATTAAAATAACAAAAGCTGTGGTATTAAACAAAGCAGCTGATTGCAAAGTCACAAAGAAAGTACAAAATTGGCGCAACATGATGAAATCAAAAGAACCAAAAAGGAAAAAGGATTAAAAATTTGCGACACATAAAGTTCATACAAATCAATCAGACAATAACCATGAAAATCAAAATGATAAAATGAAAACCAAACAATGAAAATGATAGAGTTAATATTGACATAATCTAAGGGTTGCGAAATCATGGCAACAATGATATGTGGGTCATGTTTGCATAAATATTGGCAATGACATAGGTAGTGAAACATCTTGAATTATGTGTGATGTGACAGCATTTTAGGGTTATTGCGAGCAAAAACTGATTGAATTTTGCCCAAAATAATATAGACATTGCAACTAATTGAATTGTCGAGTGTGGGTGCAGCGTGGCAGCTGGCTGTCATTGGCAATATTGCAACATTGGAATTAAGTAAAGCCCACATAATTGCTGTTGATAGTCTCTCATTCTCAATAAACACCATGGCAGGGTACTAATGATGAATCAAAGCGCTACTTAAAAAGCAGCTGAAAATTTCAGCAGGAAATAATGAAAAACAGACAAAGTCATCTAATTTTTTTTTCCGCAAGGTATTTCAATCAAATCACTCGCCTTTTAGAATGCCACGCGTCTTTAGAAAAACATTGAAGCTCCAAAACTTAAGCAGCGCCATCAGTCTCATAATCATCAGGACACATCTGGCACATATGTGTCAGACAACAGCAATTCATAATGATCATACGCGTATGCTGCTAAGCAGGATATGCTAGGACATACGCATCCTGCATAATAAAAAACAGCGTCTCAGTAATGAAAATCTTCTTTTTGTTTTGTTGTTCGAATACTTTTGAATTTTTTGACCTTGACATTGTTAAGTGTTCGGCAGTATGTCTTAAGTTATGTTCCTTTTGTCAAAGCAAAGGACGAAACCAACACATGATATCGAAAAATTATGTGACGCACAACACACCGGCATGAGTTGGCAGATATTATTTTTTAGACATTTTTTGGTTTTCGAAGGATTCTTTTTTTGTGTGTCCTGCGTAAGTATCTAACTAAAAAAATAGTCATTATATGAATATAAGGCAGATGTTTCCGAGACACTACGCATTGATCAGGAGCATTTTTTTAAACGGATAGAGCACAATGTTGAAAGCAGTTAGACATAGAGCCTGCATTGAGTGAGTACAATATAATACGACACAATAGTTGATATATCAAATTATTCTTTCAAAAGTGTTTTTTTCTGAACATCACAAATCGTAAGGCTTTAGTATATGGCCAATTTAAACTTTTTCAGACTCATTTTGAAAGGTTGCAGATCAAAAGTTTTAAAAACTATTAACCTATGTTAGAGGTAAACTTTATACTTAAGATGTATTTGTACTCACGTGTCAAGTACTATAACTCAAAGAAAACTTGTTTTAAATTTATTCCTCCGAAAGCTCAATACTGCTCGAAAATGTCTAAATATTCAGCGGCAAATATCTTATAAGCAACATCGATAAATAGTTATGCTCATTGTAGGCAGAAATGCTCACAACTCGAGCCACAACAGTAAATTCTTTTTACATAGGGATGGTCGCTTTGTAGGCAGCTTGCTTGCATCTTCTTATACTTACAATGTGCAACAAACGAAAAGCAGATTGCCTTAAAACATTGCTTACTAAGTGTCTGTTTAGCTTAGCAAGTTACCTACATCTCTATATACAAAGCATGCAGCCAACATACAAGACCACTTACATCTCCATATACAAAGCAAGCAGACTGCCTACATCTCCATATACAAAGCAAGCAGACTGCCTACATCTCCATATACAAAGTAGGCAGCCAGCAAACAAACTGCCTACAGCTTCATATATAAAGCAGGCAGCCAGCAAGCAAATAAACAAAATATCACAGTAACAATTTCATTTGTGAAACATACAGTACAAAGGTTATTGCTTTTCATTAATGAAAAATCAGAGTACTTCTAATTTTTAAGAAAAATATTCAAACTTCGAATAAATTTGAAAAGTTTCGGCATGATTTTCAGCTTCATAAGAGGCGTCTCAAGGTATTTTGAGTTACTGAGCGTGGTTAGTGGTAAATACATAATTATTTTTCACAAATGTCTATAAGATCTATTACATTTTTGGGATCTATAGCCTCGTACATTGGCTCCCCAGTAGTATCGACAGATAATTTGTTTGAGAGTTTTTGATATAAAGCTGATTTTGGTGACAAACCTCAGCGATATCATGTGAATTGTTTCGGGCTCGATTTGTAGAGCTGCTAAAAAGTTCCAGTACTTTAGCGGTAGAATTGGTTTTTGTTCTGCTGCTACTCACATTTTTCCAGATTTTTTATTTGCAAATTAACATCAATATACCAATGTAGAAATTTTACTTCAATAAATTAAGCGAGAATATTTTTATGACAAATTTCAGCGGTAATGCATTTCTTATTAAGAGAATTTGTCACGCGAACGTTAATACGCACATAAAAATGCCAAATAAATGTCAAGCAACTGATTGACAGAAATAAGAAAAAATCATAAAATTTTAAGGACATTTGCGCGCATAACTAAAAAAAATGCATATTATTCTTGAATGTTTTCGTACGAACATTTTCTTCAAAAAAATATAATTCAAGAAAATGCTTTAAGAAATCTCCATTGCAGAGTGTCAAAAGTCACACAGTAATCAATCACATTAGCAAGTAAAACGTGTACAAGGACATCAAAGTATAAGTGAAATACGAGTCCTGTAGTAAAAAAGATTTATTTACTCACATATCATGCTGTAGGGAACTTTTATTGTACGAATGTGGCAAATGTTCGAAACTATTGGTATTTGACAGGCATTGAAAATGTTGCTGCTAACAATTGTTTGTCAGTTTCCGTTTTTGTTCGATATGGAACTATGGAACAAAAATGTCCTTTACAACTTATTGTCACTGTTGTTACTAAATGTTGCTAGTGGCATGTTTGCACAATGTTACTTGCGCTCCTACTGTGGCGATGTCTATTGTTGTCCCCCAGGGGTAAGCTAAGGCAAGAGAATCGCATAAAGCAAATAATGGCATCTTGCAAGGATAACTGGAATAATTTGAAAGCAGGACTTTGTAAAGTAAAAATGCAATTCATGTTATTTACAAAGAAAGAAATTTTTAAGAAATCTTATGAGTTCTAAGATGGACATTTGAAAGATTATACAGGATGTATGAAATAAATATTTGCTTAAGTTAGTATTCGTTTCCAGGATATTGTTAAAATTTATTGCACAAATAAATTGTGTTAAAATTATGCAAACAAAAATGAGCATTTTGAAAATAGTAACATCTGCTTGACTGTTTAAATGTTAAGTAACTGCGAAAAAATATTTTTGAAAAATCAGATTTATTCACTACATAGACCCCAAAAAGCAGGGATATTTTTTTAAGAAAAAATTAAGGCATTCCAGAGAATGCCTTTTCAATACCTGCATTCAGATTATATGGATTTTGTCATTCCGTTTGTAACGCATTGAAGAGGGCGTAACAGATGTAGAAATTTATATATATTCTTTAACAACGTCACTACTTAAGTCGGTTTAGCTTTGTCTGTCTGTGCGTATGTCCGTCTGTTTCTCTGTGTCGTCCTGTTGAAATCAAGATCAAAACTTAGATAATTTGATGAAATTCGGTACACAGACTACACTTTCATATAAGGTTTGCAAGATTGAAATGGTGTAAAAGCGGTTGCCGGATACGCATACCGCCTACACAAATGAGATATTCCAATACGTCATACTGATATAGCTATTTATGGTAATGCAACTAAATTTCAGAAGAATACCACAAATTGTTTGAATAAAGTTTTATTAAAAAAAAGTGAGCAAATTTCAATAAAAAGGCGTGGCACCTCCCATGCGAGTAGCTAATTTAAAACGCTGTACGTACTGAGAGAACTATTTAAGGTAAGGTAACTAAATACCTGGACAAAAATTGAGCGAATTTCGAAGCAAATATTCAAAATTGCTATGCCAAGTAAATATTCCTAAAGCATTTGGTGCTATCAAAGCAATTAAAAATATGTGATTCCAAGGAATAACTATTGCACATCAAAGCTGTACACTTTTTCTAGATTTTCTAAAACAAAGATCGATAACCTTCTCGTTTTATGCATTAAACTGCCAAACTAAGCCCCCCCCCCTCCTATAGCAACGCGTGCCATATGCAACGACATGTCTTGTCGCCAGTTCGATGACCAAGAGACAACAAAAAAATGATGTTGCGTTACATTGAAAAACATGTTGCGATAACTGTTTTCATTATTTTTTTTTTATCGTGTTGTAGTCATTGTTGTCATTCCGAAAGTAATTAAATACCTTTAAAATACTTAATTTTTTTCCTATAAAACTTTGGCCACCAGCACAGCACCAAGGCAACTACTCGTTTTGGTGTTGAAGGCAAGAACTGCGCAAAAAAAATCGAGTGACATTTTGCCCTGATTTTCATTGGCTTCGCGGTAGGCTTACGTATCTACTATGCAACGATATCGTCCTTTAAGCCATTTACCTTATCGTATCAAAAGTGGCTGCATGCCTGCATAAATTTTCGCTTATTTCGTTTTCTGAAATTTCGTCAATGTTGGCTGTCGTACGATAGTTAGTTTTTTACCTTGTGCCTTCTCAATTAAAACCTGTTGTGATCAACTGTATGGCGCGCGTAAAAAGCAGCAAAAGAATCCTTTCAACCTGTCGTGCTTCATTGGCTTTTTTTCGTTTTGACTTGACTTGTACGAGACATGACAGCTGCTTGCGCTTATGCGCCCACATATTGTTGCCCCTATCGGTGCTTTTTGTAAGCGTTGGGGAGTGGAGTGCATTGTGATAATTTTTGGCAACATAATTAATTTTTTATTAGAGAAGATTATGCATTTTTTTTTTCATTTGGAAGTATTGACCATGTGTGCACGAATATAAAGGATTTTTTTTGACTGCACATGATAGCAAAAGGATGCAATTTATGACACAAACGTTTTCGCTTTAAAAAAATGGGAAGGCTCAAAAATTTAAAAGTTTTAATTAATTAAAAATGAAGCCAAAGCACCGATCTAATGTCGTCTGTGACTCTTCAATTGAGATCCTAAATCCATTTTTATCATTTTCATTTCGATTGGTGTAGTAACATTTTTTCTTAGAATATAGGTTCAAAACACACACCTTTTGACTTTCTAAATTCATTTTTCATCTTCTGCCATTGATTGTTACAGTATATTTTTTCGTTATAAGAGGTAAAAACTACCCCTAAGGATGGGTTTTTAAGTTCATTCTCAACCATTTCCAATCGCTTGATGCAATAATTTTTTTTTTGGAAAATAGTTCAAAGCGTCTCTTAAGAAGTCGCGTATCCACCTGCTGACTTTAAAAAAAATGTATTCTCTAAATGGCGCCAATGCCCTCCTGTGGCTGACATTTACATTTACATTCTCAATAGAAAACTTTTCCGAGAAATAAGTAGGTCTAGTTGTGGTTACCTCTCAGAGGTTGGAGACCCTTTCAAGGAAATTCCCAATCTATCTACAACCTTTTCCCTTTGTTTGGTGCTATACTTTTTTTTCTCAGAAAATGTCTTCCAAACAACTTTCTCAGGGGATCAGACATGTTCCTGTTGAATTCCCATTATTGGTGCAAGTAACTTTTCTATCGAGAAGTCAGGCCAAACCACGCGCTAAGGAGTGGAAGGGGGGCGGGGGCAGCTCCCGGTGACTCTAAAAATTATATTTAACTTTATGCCATCGTATGGTGCTATAAATTTTTGATCAGAAAATGTTTCCAAAACGCCCTCTTAGGGAGTCTGGTACCCCTGGTTACTTCTTAAATCAATTTTGGGCACTTTCCACCGATTTATACAAACAAAACTTTATAAGAAAATGGTTCAAAACACTTCCAGCGAATTGTCGAGAAATCAGTATAGTTTTTCGGATATCCTTAGAAGAACTGGAGGATTTTTTTGTGAATAATCCCATTTTTTCCTGATTTTTCAAAGCATCAGTAATCTAGATTGTTTTTTTTTGATTTTTTGTCACTCAAAAATGCGTCAATCAATTTAATGAATTTTCAGATAAAAAAGTTTTTGCCGATTCCTGTTAAAACTTTTGACCTTGCGGCAGAAATTTTCATCCTGAAGAAAACAAATAAATTAATCATTTCAGCGGCAAAACTATTGCAATACGGTACCTATTTAAGAACCAATGTTGTTTCTAATAGTTAAGTATTTTGATAATCTGCTAAATAAACAAAATTTATTGCATACTTTTCAGATGACTGTCAATTTGTTATGTAAATAACTTGAAGGCAACTAAGTTGCCCGAAATGCAAGAGCAGTTGCATAATTTTTGCAGGATAAATGAAAAAGGACCCCTTAACATTAAGTGTTTGCAAAAAAAAGCGCAGTTGCTTTATTCTTTAGCAGGAAGTTGTACTTTTAAGTGACGGCGATAAAAATTTCGTAGATTATCTTAAAGGCAAATAATGTCATTTTGACAAATGGAATGTTCGCTTACATAATTCTTGAAATAGCCCCCTAATTGAAATGTTAAGTGATATAGAAGTTTTTATATATTGACGATAGAACAAAAAATTATATGTCATTTGTGGCATTTTTTATGATAACATGTTAAAGGGTCTAAATGACTATTCAACTTGAAAAAACAAAACAGAACACATCAGAAGTGAAACTTTGCTCTCATATGTGATGCTTCATAGCAAAAAGGATTTTACTTCAGATTATTGCATTCATTAATGGTTTATAAAACGCTAAGCAATATTGGGGACTAAACATTGTCAATTTTGTTTGTAAAATTTAAGGCATTCAAAAAAACCATTGAAGTAAGATAGGGAATAGGTTTCAATATACCCGAAAAGTTTCAACAAACAATGTTATCATTAATGCCAATTTTTATCAGAGTATTTTGTCTAGCACTTCGCAAGAAAAATCATAGAATATGGCCAGCATTTGATAACAAATACTCCAAATGATCATCTGTACAGTCAGATAGAGACTCCAAATGTTCATCTGCACAGTCAAACAAGAGCAGACATTTTTATAAATTTATTCCTAAGCAAACGCTGTGCTATCTTTACTTATCAAAGGATACGCTTGTTTCAAAGTGAGATCGAACAATTGTTCTAGGCGTCATTTATCTATGTATTCGTCCTTGTAGCTATTCCGAGTAGGTCTGCTCTTAATTTATGATATTATTTTTTTTTTATATTTTTTACCCTACACTTTCTAAAAGAGAATATGTTGGCATAGTGATTTTGTTTTTGAAGTAATAGTAATTGGATAGCGATTGTGAACAAATTCTGATCGTGATCCTAAATTTAAAGAAAGAAAATCATCAGTAGGTTAGTTGACTTTCGGCTTATTTCCATCAAAAAGTTGATAGCAAACCAGTTAACCGTCATAACGTTAACCTTCTACTTATCATACTTTCGAACTCATATTAACTTTTGTTCTAGCAAAATGGCACATTTCCACTTACAATACACAATGCGATCAAAACGTAACATCTCCATGTTGCTACTGTTTTTATTGCATTTTCCTGACATCACTGATTTATACAAAATGTTACTTTTAAATCCCAAATAACTAAGTTCCTGCAAAGAGGTTATCAAAATGTGATATTTATGCAACATTTCATTCAAAACGAAACATATCCAACAACTTCCTGCAAAACGTTATATTTCCATTAAATAAAATTTCTGCAAGGAGACGTCAAAACAAAACATTTCCTTAACATTCAAACGAAGCATTCGACATTATTTCCAGTTAAGTGCATCAAAACGAAACATATCCATCTTATAACACTACAGACAAAGTAGAGATTTTTTTTTTTAAATTTTATCATAAAAAATTAACTATAAAAGTACAGTTTTTACAGATATGTTACGAAAAACTCCAAATTCACCTTGACCGATCATAGATTTTCTATTTCTTTTTAATGTGCTACGCTTATTTTAAACGCTCTAAAATACAGATACAAATCTATGCCAGCAGGACACTGTCAGGACTAAATGTTCTTTTAAGATATTCTAAGCTGCAGGTAGTTAAGAACACATTGATTGCACGTCCTACGATGGCAGAGTAAAAAGCAGGTAGTCCTTAGCCTGTATGTCCTTTAAATTTCATATCAATGTTGCTAATCGCATCCCACACCACGTTCAATGTGTTCTCTGTGTTTTTTTTTTATTATTTCATTTCAGTTTCTGCTTTCATTGCTGCTGTCTGCGTCCTTTAATTTATATCATAATTTCAATTTGTATTTCTTGCATTGTTCAGCTTGTTGATTTTTTTTTGTTATTCCTTCGTTTACTGCAGCGCTGATGTGTTGCACCTTTATCCTGTTGGCTTATCTTGATTGTATTTCAGTTCATTTTTTAGCATGTTTCAATTTACAATGAAGAGAATGAAAAAAGGAAAATAAAATAAAAATTGATCAATAAAATATGAAATCCATATGAAAAAGAAAAACGATCTTTTAATGCACTCCTTTTTTTTTAATATAGTGAACTGCTGAAATTTGAAGACAATTTTTAATTGCTTTTTTTATAATGCCACCCAGTTAGTTGTGGCGTTATGTGGGTCCCTTATGAATTTATTTGTTAATGTGCCTAGTTATTTTATGTCAAGGACTCTGACTATTCTAGACATGGGTTTATACTCTTGTTAAAAAGTTGTTGGCGAAATATAGGGGATATCAAAGTGGCCTTGTTTTTCTTGTATTCAAAACTTAGTGTCCAGCTTAGGTTTCTATCACAACTAAAGGCAACTCGCGTTGTCTTTTATGTCAAGTCTTGTGCCATTAAGTGTAGGTGGTTCTATACTTGAAAGTTTGTGACAACTCGCATAAAGAATTAGTTCCATTTTGTTTGGATTGACAGCAAAGACAGCCTCATTCACCTTTGAGAGTAGTTTGCTTAAGGCATTCTGTTGAACTCCACACTATCCATTGGAGAATTTACTACAAGCAATTAACATCTCATCATCCACGCAAACGTTGACTCTGCACTTCTGTGATAATCACACAATCAACATTATTGAAAGCTCCTTCTATACCCAGAAATGCAGTCATGGTGGATTCTATGCTTGAAAGAAGTTTTCAATTCTAGGACTACAAAATTAAAGAGAATATTGGCTCAAGATTCTTTGGAGTTATGTGAGAACTCTTCCCAGCTATTGGAATGCAGACAACTTCGGTCAGTTTTCAAGCTAGAAAAATATGGTAGAGGTTAAGGTAGCCCTTGATAGGTGCAAAACGTTACATGCTAACTGGTTATAAGCATTTAGTGATCTGTAGAGCTTGGAGCTGAGTATTGCACCTCATCAAGTTTACTTGAAGCATCTGGTTTTAGATATTTGAATTTCCAGATTCATGTACAAAAATGCTAGAGAAATGTGTGCTTAGCAAGGATTTCAGAAACACTTTGCTGGGCGTGGACCATAAGGCCTTTTGAAAGCAACAAACGTCGTGAGTGTGATAGGTAGTGTCTTAGTGTCATAGTCTGGACGTCAGCCTCCTAAATGTTCCCAATTATTTCCCTCGTATTTTGATTTCCGGGAAAGTACTCCAAGATTATTTGAAATTATAAGATTTTGGGCAATTGTTTAGGGATTACCAGAGAGTTGCGTTTGTATCGAAAGTAGAGATTCAGTTTGATGAAGTCATAGAGGTTTTCAAAAAGAAGATACATATATACAATACATACATAGTTGTAGAAGATACTCATAGTCTAGATGTTAGTCGTTTGGCTTTAACGAACTCTTATAAGCTTTAAGAATTATATTCATCCTAGTCATTGCTTTTAACTGATTTCAAGTAACCGAATTACAGCTCAACACCTTGAGGAATTTCTTTCTTTTAACTATTTGGTTGAGCGGTATTCCTCAGACATTTGACGGTTAAGGAGAGATTGATATTGGTCACTGTGCTCCAAGTTTATTGTTTTATAAGCCCCAATTTTGATTTTTAACATTCCGTCGAACAAATTCTATGTATCGATGATCTGAGAATTTCTAAAAAATTTAGTCAGAGACTTGTCTTATAGATTTCTTCTCAGTCTTTCAAGATTTCTTCTCAGTTCTTCATTATGTTCGAAAGGTTGGTTTTCAATCCATATTGGAGATAAGGAGGTTATGCTTAAAACATATTCATGAAAAGACCAACCGCATTCGCTGTCATCTAGGTGTATGCTACCTTAGACAGTACGATTAGCGTTACTCTCTTGGATTGGCCCAATCTTGCCGCAGCTTCTATTGGCTGAAATTTTGTTAATTTTTTAATAAATAATAATGATAATAATAAAAATATGCAGTGCATAAAATTTTTTTAAAACGAACATAAAAGCACAATGATCTTGGAAGTCGATTGGAAAAAACCATTGCATAGTTTTAGGACTTAAGTTAAATATGATTTTATTATTCTGATTAAATATTTACACTGAAATTTTAGATTCGCTGTAACTTTTTCAATTTTAATAATTTGAGGAAACTTTGCAGAAATGAATTTTATGAGTTTATACGGACTTTAATTTTATGATGTGCCCTTGTCATGTTAGGGTGGTAGAAGCTGAGATAATGCATACAACTAGTCGAAAAAAAAATCTGAGATAAATGACTTCCACGAATGAAATATAGCTTATATTAAGACATTTACAACGATATAATATACTTGTTGATCGAACGTCAAATGGCGGAGATATAAGAAAAAATTCAAATCGCATCGAATTTAGAGGCTGACAAAATAAAATGTTTTTTTCCTTAAAAATCTTTCATTATTAGCTTTGAAACTGGGAGATATCATGCGAGCTTTTTTTTTTTTGTGAAAATATTTAGCTATGACAGTATCTCGATAACTGTAAAGAGCAAAAACATGTATTTACTGCTATTAAAAATTTGAATAAAACTAAGTTCTTTTTCATAGCACTGCTGTCGTTAAAGTCATCACACTTATTAGTCTCCGGACTAGCTGAACACTTTTGTCTTATTCTAACAATTTATGCAGAAAAGATATTGCAATTAAGACTGTTCTCAATCTCAAGCAGCTATATTAAAATTATAAACATTAATTATTTATAAATAGGATGTAATTAATGATTTCTTTAATTTACTTTATTAACGGCTCAGTCAGTCAGATAGATAGGCAATTTATGCCACTTCACATCATTAAGTCTTCATTAAATCGCGGCGGTACAAGTTGAAGCGTATGAGAAAAACTTTTCCACGGCTTTAAGTAGTAGACATTTTCAATTTGAAAGATGTCACAAATTAAATGATTCAATCAACAACAAACTGAACAGCAATGACAACAGCAGCAGCAACAACAGCAGCAACAATAACAACAAAAATAATAATAGAAATAATAATAAGAGTAACATAACAACAATAAAATGAGGAGAAACTTTTTTAAATGTCAGTGGTAACGAGTGGAGCAACAGCCCAGGTAAAAAGCTACCACCGCTGGAATACAACTGTGCGAAGATTGACATCTTCATCATAAATTTAAGCGTGAAAGAAAAGTAAAAACTGGCTGAATAAATACGAGTTCGACAAAAATTAAAGCAGGAAAACTCTGAGGAAAAAGAAAAAAAAATTGAAATGAAATGAAATGAAATGGCCCATAGCCAAGTTAGATTGCATGGGTATAAAGTTTTAAAATTGAATTTTAAATAATGTCACAAGCAGCTGTGAAATGATATCACAAACAAAATAATAATAAAAGAAGAAAAATATCACAAATCATACGAGTATCATAAATAAATATTGACGAATGCTCCACAAGCTGTTGTTGTTCAAGAAAAAATAAGTTGAATATCTGGACTATGTACGTTGTTTGAAATGAAGACATAAAATACACGCAGAAAATAGCGCTGCTAAAAGCAAGAAAAATGGCATGTGATAACTCAGTGACACATTAAAATGTTGTTACTTGAGAGTACATATATTTTGTGGAAATTTGTTTGAGATTAAAGCAAAAATGTGTATTAATGAATTCGTATGTCAAAGCGTCACTCATGTTTCAATTTAAGAAAAGCAAGTATTTGCTAAGCCTAACAATGAAAAAACCTAAATATGTATAAGATTATTTAAAAAATTACATGCGTCACTCATGTTTCATCAAACTAAATTTATTTTTATAAAAAAAAATTATAAAAAACTGTTGCACTGACAGTACTGAACAGGAAGCTCTGTAAAAAATAATTAAAAAATTGTTATTTATTATTAATAAGCCTTTTTCTTGACTTAAAGATCTAAGCCAAATAGCTAAGAAGGCTATTAATTGTAGTAGCTAAACTCTATAAATATTGGGTTGGTTTTTAATTATTTTTAAAAATGATTATGGATCTTCTTGATTATACAAATAACCAAAAATTTAATAAGAAACTTTTTGCGTCACTCATGTTACAATTCCAATCAAATTTCGCTCTCATATTCGAAAAACAAAATTTTCACAATTATTTACTGAATAATTTCATTGCTTAAAAATGAAACTGAAAATATAACATATTCTTGGACATGAAACTTGAGTGACGCATTTAAATGCGGTTATTCAAAATATTTTTATGTGCTCGCAAAAATTGTGAAAGTGTGCTTTAAAATAGCACAAAAGATTAAGAAATTTTCGAGCGTCACTCATGTTTCAATATTTTAAAATTTGCTTAAATTATCTAAATAATGAGCTTAGAACTTTCAAATTCTCAAACAAGTATTAATACAACTAAAAACTTGAGCCGTCACTCATGTTTCACGGTCATGCAAATTCTACTTGCGCACTAAAAGCATTAATTTTCTCTCCATGTACGCACTTACACTGGCTAGCCAAATGCAAAGAGCCACAATTTTTCTTGTTTACCATGTTGCTGCTGATGATTGGTAAGACCGGAGCCGCTGCTGCTGATGATGTTATAATTACGCTTAAACGGCGCATTAATGCTAATAAACAAGCTAAATAAAAAAGTCATGCACGTGACGAACGTGAGCAATGCTAACGTGCAATAACAACAACAACAACAACAACGACAATAACAAGAACAAGAAAGTGATAGCTCCAGTTTTTTTCAAAAGCTACAAGCACTCAAAACTGTAGACAGCTAGTGAAAGAAGTCGCGACGTCTTCATCATCATCATCATGAGCAGTAAAAGCAACACTCACTAGCATTAGGCTCTATTATCATAATCACCAACATTGTTGATAATCATACAAAAAGGTGCTAACAAATCCATCGTCCATTGATGGATCCAATTCAGTTGCAGTTGGTACGCGCAGCATCATCTTCTGGCAACAACTCATAATGACAATGATTATTGTTATTGTTGTTATTTTGATTGTTGCTCTCTATTATTTGCATTATATGGACCGGGCGCAATGATTGCCAGTGACTGCAATGGTCACACATTTAGACAGCAACTTTTTGCTTGCAACAGCAACTGGTATTTGCTCCCATATCTGGGAGGTGTTGATGCTGTGTTAATTGACTGTTGCTACTCTTTCATTGCAATGAAGAGTTTTTTTCTTATTGTTGTTATTATTATTGTATTGTATGCTAAATGGTATGCCTCTAAATTGACAGGCTAATTAAATGCTCTGGGCTTGGTAGTTCAAACATATGTTGGGAAATTTTCGTAAAGAGTAAATACAAAAAAAAAAAAGTGGAGCAATTTGACCATAAATTGAATGATAACATATAAATATAATATATTTCTTAAGGGACACTTCTCTGCTCGATAATCATTGCCCTATCTTGCAGTCAACATAGTTAAAGGAGTAGTCTTAAATCAACGTTTAAACAATCGCTAAAACAAGAAATATGCAGATCGGAAAAATGTTGCACCAAATATCTTTCATATCGTGTCGAATTTATTTATCCATAAAAGACTCGACATAAGTACAGTTTTTGCAGCACAGCTGATGGAAAAATGCTCTCAAGTAAAGTTTTAGAAAAAAAAAAACATCCAAAAACAGCAAATGGTAAATCCATTCCAATATAAAAGCAACAAATGTTGTTTACGATTTAAACTATATAGCGGAGAATTGAAACAAAAAACACACATTTCGAAAAGAGGGTCACTTAAGTAGGACACCACCTTGCAAAAGTAAAAACAGATTTCAAATCACAGAGAACAAAACAGCAACGAGAAAAAAACACACAGAGAACATAAGAATTAAAGACGAAATACAGGAAACATGTGCAACAAATGCAACAGATTGAAAACGCAGGTACACGCAGCAGCAGCAGCAACAGCAGCATCGACAAAATGCAACAGATACGAATATGAACAACAGATTGTTATCCTTGCAGGTTGGCTGACTGGCACACCGGCCGGGGCCAACAGCAGTTGGCAGTTACTGCTGTCATTGTCATTGTTCTTGCAATCAAGCAAAATGGAACGAATTTCGTCTTTGCATTGGAAACCATGCGGAATCAAAACAGAAATCTAGCGAATACAAGAGAGATTTGAAAACATTTGGCGTGTAAGCAAAGCAGGTCCTTTTATTTGTTGTAGTACCGTGTCCTTTTTCAAGCGCACAATCAACAGGCATTTGCTATGCTGTCATTTAAAAGGAAATCGATTTGAGAAGCAACAAAAAGGACTAAAAACTGCAGCAGATTTATTTCCATCAGTGTATAGAACGCATCTTTTTTATGGATGATCTTCAAGCTGGCAGCTGGTTTTTTAAGGACTTTGAAAATTTGCAGGCTGCACAAACTGTTACAGTCAGAAATTTTTTAAGAAATTAAATTAGAGTTCTGATGGTAAATGAAGTTATTTAATAATATTTTAATGCTTAGTCCAGGAAGTTTTCAAGTTTTTATAGCAAACTTAAATATTAAAGCTTTGTGGTAATAAGTATTGCAGTTTTGCCGCTTTTTAATAAGAAAAATTAAATAATTTTTTACGTCATTTTAGAGATTTTCTAAAGAAACTTTTCATTTTTATTTTCAAAAAAAAAAAACCTTTTTAAGATAAGGATATTTTTCTTGTATAGTGCCTGTGCAAAACAATTATGTTTCGAGCAGTGTCTCACATTGCCTGGAACGTAGCTCTTAAATTGAACAAATTTTTTGTATGGTTTTATCTAACAGTGGATAATTCATAAATTAACTTCTTCATCAATACCTAAGAAAAGAAAAAAAAAACTATAAAAAACAGCAAAGAAAGGCTAAAGCTAGTCATGCTAGTTTCATCCATTACTAAGTGGAATCATCAGTGACCTTTAAGCCGATCAGTGAGAGTCTCTGAGACTGAGACTGTTTTGCGGTTTTGTTTTTGTGTTTTTTTTTGTGTTATCACACACTGTACTGAACAGTAAGCTCAGTAAAATTACTATAAATTATTTTCTGTTCCAATACACCACAGCAAAGAGAATGATTTTAGTCAATATTTCAGAGGATGAGCTCAGAATCGTGAAACGTTTGAAATTTTAACAAACAGTGAGTTCAAATTTTAAGAAATTTTCAATAGAAATTTATTAGGGAGACACTAAGCTTTCCAAGTGGCTGTAGAAAGAGGAAAAGTAATGATTAGATAGAAATCAAAGTAGAGCAATACATCATTTTAGTATAAAAAACTTTTACTTTAAATTGAAAAAAGTCACATTTTCTAAATTAAATTTATAACAAAAAACTTGTTTACATTATTTTGCGTGTTTTATGTACGTACATATGTGCTATATTTCATTTGTTTAATTAGGGCTCAAAACTGTTGTTCAGTCAATGAAATTAAAATTATGCCAACGCCTTCGCTGCTTAAAATTCCAGTCACCTAAGTTGTGGTAATCAAAATGCGTCTAAAATTTACTGCAAAAGCTTTTAAAGTTTTTAAATTATTTGCTTAAATTACCCCATTGTCTATTTGTTTATTGAACTTTTACTATGTTAATTTTAATGGTCACTTTATCAGAAGTGGGCAATCAATCAATTGTAAAATTCGTGGCAGAAATAAAAATCACTTAAATGACTGCTTATAGGATTATAGAGAGAAATTAAATACTTTGACATTACGTTGACAAATTGATAGCGCCATTGATTTTTTGAAACCTGCCGATTTTTTTTTTTCAAAATATTTCATAATTAATCTTGTTTATTTTCTACAAATCAGCAACTTTTCAAAAATTAAATTTCAATCTCCTAAGTTTTATTTATGCATATCTTACCGGCCAAACTAGTTTTAGGCTAAACTAGTTACCGTTAAGCCTAAGGATATGCAATGAAATCTGAAATACTGTGGGTAGTGAAAAGTAAAGTAGTAGCAAAGTAAGTAAGACGGCTTCGGCCTCGGCTCAGAATTAACATCCTCCAATATGTCCTACACCGGCTTCGCGGTGGCCTTCGGTTGCCTTTCAGTCTATAACATGTGCAACAGTGGCTTCGCTTTCCACAGTGCTTTTGTAATGAAATTAAATTGCATACTTTTAGGCATTCAAATTAACTAGTTTGGCCTAGGAAAAACTAGTTTATCCTAAAAACCTAGTTTATCCTATAAACTGATTTGGCCGGTAACATATATACCAAAAGTCATCTCAATGTTTGTTGAATGCTGACAATTTGAAAATCGCGCAAAATTTAAAATGACAACTTTTCTTGGATTATACGTTCAATCATTTTTTTTGTTAACTCTGCTCTAGTGTTTTAACTTTTTGTTTACTGAGAACTTTCGGCTTAAGCTTTGAAGTTTTCATCAATTTTTTTTCTGTTTCATTTATTAATCCTTTGCAAAAATTTTTTAATTCAACTTAAACGTAGAATTTCGAATTTAAATTGCATTAGCAACAACGCACTCTCAGTTGCCCACTCCCGTTCAAAGTCCATTAGTCATTCAATAGATCACACATAAACTAAATGCTCATCAATGGCGACAATTTGTTGCCACTGTTGCTACCAACATAACAGCAGCTCCAAATTGCGAGACTTAACAATGAGAAACAACCAACTTAAACGACATAGTTGCCGCCTGCATAACAATGAGCAAAAGAAGCCAAAATCGACATGGAGGAGTAGTTGAAGGCGACAGTGCCGGATAACGCGCCATGTTAAACGTGTGAGAATACCAGAAATGTTCAAAAATTCAAATTGTCAACTTTTGTTTTTTTGGTATTTTTTTTTTTAAATTTTTTGGAAGCCAAAATAAAGAGTTGACTATTGAAACATTTTTGATTTTGAACTCTTCTTTTTTTTTGCGTTATTTGACCCATGCAAGCTTTGGAGTTTTGTACTTTTGATAACAGTGAATGTTCAAATGATTGCTGGTCGCTGCAATTATCACAGTTAAGTGTCTATGCCTGTGAATACCCCTAAAACTTCCTATAAATACAATTTTTTTCTTTTACCACTGCACTCGTTGCATACGAAACGTGACAAGTTTATGAAGATTGATGGGGTTCGATACATTTTTTCGGCATTTTTTCTTTGTTTTTTATGGAGATTTTTAATTTTTTTTTCATGAAAATTTTCATTGATTTTTAGTGCTCGATTCTCACGAGCATACGATTTTTTTCAACAATTTTTTTCGTTTAATGAATTTAAGTTGAATTTTTAAGATACGCGTGATATTTCGTTTTCTTGTTAAAAAACTTCGATCAGCATTGATTTTTAATTTGTTAATTAAAATGCAATCATCACACGTACAACTAAATTTAGGGGGTATTTTATTTTATTTTTTGGTTTTTTTTTTTTTGTAGCGACATGACATGATTTTTGTCGTACATGTTTTTATTTTTTAATTTCGACATTTTAGCAATTTATGCGTCGTAATGAGTTGCAATCGATTGAATTTTTCTGTTCGTGGCTTAAACGTATTTTTTTTGCTTGCTTGTTTTATATGCGAAATTTGTTTAAAAAACATTTTTGGCTTTTGTTTATTAACCAAAAAAGACTTAAATATTCTCGTAACGGGTGCAATAAACATGACTTAAAGATAAGTTGACGGAATTTTAATTTATGAAGTTGGACTTCAACATGCTATTTGTTTTAAGTGGAGTATTTTTTTAGCAAAAAATTCGAGTAGAAAAACGCTTACATTTTTTATCGGTATTATTCATTTTGTAAAATTATGTGAAATAAAATTATTTTATTGCCACAAATCATGCCGATTTTTAATTTTTTTTTAAGTGAGGCGAGATTTGTTGAGTATTTTTTCCACCTGAAAAATTGAATGAATATACAATTTTGTTCCTTTTTTGACTTTTTCAATTCTGTCAACATGTAATCAAAAGACTTGTTCAACGATGCGGCATTCCTCGAGGAAATGATGTTCATAAATCTGTTTATTAAATATTAGCTAATCCCCGCGACTTTGTACGCGTAGCCTGTTTTTAATTAAGTTATAATCGAAGTTATTTTGGTCACTTATGAACAATAAAATGGCAATAAAATTTAATGTGCCTTTAGCTTATTTACATCCAAAAGGACGTTAACGCACCAGGCTATTATGATATGATGCATAGTAGTACGAAATATACAAACCATTAGCTCTAAGTACCTTCTAAATTTATTTGACAAATTTTCGAACAAAATTTCAATAATTTTTCAAACAGCTTTTATTTCCAGACATTTCAAAATTTTATTCAAAATTTTTAGTAAAGAATTTATTTTTTTTTTTTAAATTGTCATGAGAACGACAAAAAACAAAGCACATACACTTACTAACACATTCAACTCTCATTCAACGATTTGTTATGTTTACATGCTTGTTTCAATGTGTGAAAATAATTTTTTTTAGCAATTTTAAAACTTAAATATTTTGAGATTTAACAAGATTATCGTGACAATTTTAATTAGAGATTGAGACCAAGTGTCTAAGAAATAACCCTAACTAAGTTTGATTGAAATTGATCAACCAGTTTTTGCGTGATATGCGAACATCGAAAACAGCTATCATTTTATTTATATAGATAATATTGCTATACCCTCCACAAGCGCTGCAATTGATTTCCACGGGCAAAACAAATTTAACGCCGATTAACGCTAACATGCGCTTAATCTTCCGAAATGTAACGCTTTAACGTTTAACGAAGTTAACTTTATTAGTAATGGATTAGCGACTAACGAAGTTAAATATTTGGTAAACAGTGCCCAACTATGTATTTATGTATGTAACTTGAAGATCCTTACTTTTTAGTCAATAACCAAAATTTCGAAAGAGTTTTTTGGTCAAAATTCTAGTTAGCTCTTCCCTCATCCTTATGAAAAAAATGTACCTGTTACTCACGAAGTGATAAACCAGCTCATATGTGTCTCTATAACACGTCTCATTATAAAATCCATAGAAAAGACTTAAGCAACGAACGTTGAGTCTTCACTCAAAAGAATCAGTGGTAGAGACAATATACTCGTCCACTATTGTCTTCATTGCACGATGTTCAACTCGAATTGGCGGTTCTAAAAAGGCTAATGGAGCCCCACCGCAGATGCACTCTAGCTTAGGTCGAATACAAATGAAATGGAAAATATAAAGATCAAAAGAATTGAAGTATTTCGCATACCATTTCAAACAACTTAGACAATGATTTTGTTCATCTCAAACTCGCTCGAAACAAAATGCGCACTATGTTAAGAGCTACACCGGTCAACAACAATTTTGTGTCTAGGTTCGAGATATCAAATTTTGATGCTTTCCACAGAATTATTAAAAGAAAAAATCACTGTTTTTAGAGATATTTGAAACAAAGTTAAGTAAGTAAGTAAGTTAACATTTTTTATGTAATCAAGGATTGAAAAAGAACTTCTACTTTTCTTCGAGTTTAACCATTTAACTGAAGAGATAATAAATTTTTGATAAGCCCAAAAAACACATTAATTAATCTCATTTAGTGCTAAATTGAATCCGCACCAACAAGCGTATGTTTGTAAGCTTTACTTTAAGACACAACAAATCCTTATTATTTCAGCGCATACATTTTCGTATACCCTTTCTTTCTCATTATCTTTTGTGTATTTTATTAATTTTTGTTTTTTATCAAATTTGCAGCTGAGCGTCGTTTTTCCCTACCGTGACGACGGTGACGACCAAGTGTTCACTATAATTGTTCCCCTAACCTGCAGTGGTGTTTTTGTTGCGCCGCTTCTTTGTCTTTTATTGGCTCAGTATATGGCCACCTTATCAAATGTGCGTTTTTTAATTTTAATAAACCGTAAAATTCAGGTGATCATCAAATAAACAGGTGAAATGATTTTTTTTGTCTTTCTTTCCCTTCATTTTATTTGTTGTAACTTACTTGACTTCTTTCACTTGTAAGTGTACTTGCTATACTGAGTGTTAAAAAATACAGAGTGCAGTGGAAAAAATAGTGCAGTGTTTAGTAGGGTGTAGCGAAAATCAACTTAATTTGTAATGAAATGAATAGTAAGAATATTGGTCACTATCATGAGATTTTTGTACAATATCCTAGGCCTACACAAGTTTCTTTAACCCACATAGTATCAACATATTCAGCACACTTTTTTTTTGTAAAAAAAGTTGTAATAAAATGGTAAATTGAGTGGAAAAAATGGCGGAAAATAAATTTGAGGTCTATCTTTCTTCAAGATTTTGAATTTTTTAGCGCTTGGCCCACTAAAAAATTTGATATCTTTAAAATTAAAAATTGCCAAATTGCCATTGATTCGTATACGCATATCCATAATTGAGTGTTATATATAGCTCACCAAAACAATCTGGATATATAATTTTTAATGTGGAAAATAAAATTAGTCCTTTTGAATCTATTCTGTGTAGGATTTGTCCACATTTGATCAATATTAATATTTTTGATTAAATTTCAAAAAAATATCCAAAACAATTGTTTTTTTAAAACTCCTTTTTAATCCTAAAAAGTAGGCGTGGCACGAGAAAGGAAATTTTTAAAGAAAAGCCATTAGATTAAACTTCAATATAAAAAATATAAACTTTCGAATTTTTTGTTATTTTGTAATGAAATAAATGTCCAAACATGAGCAATTTTCGTGATTCGTTAACGAATCAAAGGTACGATATAGGTTAAGACAAAAAAAAAAGAAAGAAAATAGAACTTTTTTAAAAAAAAAAATTTTAAAAAAAATAAATTAAATTCAGCTTTAAAAAATTTAATTATTCTATTACTTAGCTGGGTATTTCTTCTTCAGAATATGGCTATAATGCTACTATGCTACTTTTTATATGTTATAGTACTTTCGGTTAACTCAATTGCGTTGAAAATTGTGACACAGCTTCAGTTACAGAACTTCTATCTTTTGTGAAACACCCTGTTTATTGTAAGCTTAACCCTTCATTTTAGCCAATAACATACTATTAAAGTCTTTATTTAATGATGATACAAAGGATATCAGACCACATTGCAAGCAGTGTATCGTTACGGTTCATCAATATTGATAAAAGTTAAGCAGAAATAATAAAATAATATGTGGCTGATATGAGCAAAAATACACAGAAAGAAATTATGCATTAAAAATAATCGACCGCAGCAAAACTCAAATTAAGTCTTTTCTGACAAACGTTATAATGTTACCATTTTCTAACAAAATGGAAGGATGAAAAAAGAATTGCCGGTCCTTAAATGATCATTGTTTCAGCTTAGATTTCTAACTGAAATTTGCTAGCGTTCAAGTCTAATTTTTGTTTTTTTCTAAAATCGAAGTTTTTCAAATTTCTTTAAAGTTCTTTTGAATTATAAAATAAAAACAAAAATTTTTTTTTTCAGTGCTGAAATTTTTCTTGCGTACAACCTCCTTTTTTACAAGTTTACGCTTTCTCCCCGAAAAAAAAAAAAAAACAAATGATGCAATCATCGCTTCGTCCACACTTTGTTTAATTTAAGTTTAAGCTTCAATTATTTCAGCTGTAATCCCATCGACCCATTTAAGCCGCCGCGACGGCAGCAACCGCAGTTACAGTCGATATTAAGTTTTGGCTGTTTGCTTAGCGATCAACTACAACTTAGCAAGGTAATGGGACGTTGCACTGGCGTATCTGGTGGTGGCGTGTAGCAGGTGGAAATCATAAGTGAGCGTATCCAAAAAATGATGCGACCACATTTTGAGTGTCAGTTTACGTTGTGGAATGACTGCAGAAACGATATAGATATGTGCAGAAAGTTCAAGAAGTTTGTTAAGCATATGAGGAAAGATATTTGGTGGAAAAGAAATGACAAAAGTAAAAATGACACTTTATAATTCCAGAAATCGAATTGAACCTAAAACATTCTCGATTTATTTTATAAATAGTTTCACATTTGCACAAAGCATTTACCCATAAAAATCTTATGTATACAACATATTTTTTTAACATATATAAAAATATTCAAGCAATGCCTTCGCTCTCATAAGTACTTCCGGTTTCCCATCAGCAATTTGGGTGCAAAATAAGCAAACCTGCAAGAAACAAAACAAAACACAAAACTCATTAGGATGCCTTTTGTGTACCTGCTGAAAACAACAACTGCAAGGATGCGGAAGTAGAAAATAATCAGAATAACAACGGAAGAGGATCAGCAACAGTTGATTTTTCTAAAAATGATTGATGCACAAAAAAAAAAAAACACCGACAACTAAACAATTTGTGTATACAGCAACATCAACATCTGCGGCAAATTGTGAAGCAGCAATTTTTTTTTAGAAAAATTTTGGCTTAGTGTTGTGAGTGAGCAATTTAGTAGAACTAAAATATGCCATAAAATCTGCTGTCAGAGAAAATGTAATTTCTCGATCTTCTAAGTAATGTGCATTTTATTTCCTCCTAAGAAAAACAAAAATCAAAATATTCAGAAAAGTATTTTTTATTTAATTGTGATGTTTTTTCTAAATAAAAAATTTATGATGTAAGGGGAAAAAATTTTTTACAATAAAAAAAAAAAAAATATCGGAATATTTTGACCGATTTTCAGTACTTTTTACTCAATGATATTTTTACTGAAAATCAATAGCTTAGGAGAAAAAATGCTATAAGTTGAAATTTTGACCAACTAGCGCAAAAACTAAAAATTCTAGACAAAGATTTTTCGTACAAAACATTTCTATTTTTTCCCGTTAAATACAAATTTGCAATAAAAAAAGTAGGAAAAATCATAAATGTCACCAAATCTACCTTATTTTAATTTCAAGGTCACTATTATACGACTCCCTAGATACCTTATAACTTTTGCCTGAAACATTTATCACTATCTAACTAAGTTCCCGAGATATTGGACTGGAGAAATTAAAATGGAACGCGCTGTAGTAGTTCTTGGTAACATAAAGATTTTTTCACTACTGAAGACGAATCGACTTCAAGTTGATTCCAGTCTTGCCAGATAATAAGACAAAATTTCGATTAAGTAAGATAAAAGTTTCGTTTTGCTGTATAATCTTCGTATTAAACTGTTTGGGGGCTGAGGACTCCTTACACTTAAAATTTTAAATCCAATTTCCTTTCAATAATCGTCATAGCTCGGAATAATTCCGT
The DNA here is from genome assembly GCA_949775025.1 of Tricholauxania praeusta. Classification (NCBI taxonomy): domain Eukaryota; kingdom Metazoa; phylum Arthropoda; class Insecta; order Diptera; family Lauxaniidae; genus Tricholauxania; species Tricholauxania praeusta. The sequence goes on from OX459029.1 coordinate 161,779,465, forward strand.
GAGGTTAGGCGGCGTCCATAAATTACGTGAGGTATTTTTTTTTGAAAATTCGGACCCCCCCCCTCCACTTGGTGAGATTTGTTCAGTTCTGGTGGGACGCCCCATTCGCTTCCGTGAGACTTTCCTTATAATTTTAAGATGCAGTGTGCTATAATAATGTATACTCTCTGCATAAAAAAGTCGACGGTTTTCGTTGACCCCTCCTCCCTCTTGGTGAGATTTTGCCGGACCCCCTCCCCCCCTATTTTGACTCACGTAATTTATGAACGGCCCTTTGACTACATAGATTCATAATATTAAGCTGTGATAACAAAATTATCCACATTTTTGTCCAAGTTAAGTCTCTCACTTAGGTATAAAATGTGATTAAAGTGTACCCTTTCAAAAATGCTTCTATATACTATGTACTACAACACTCTATTAAGCTCTCAAGTTCGTTACTTAAGTCTTTCGTTTTTTTGTCATTTATTCTGCTCCCAATGCGAAGGTATTAATTAAAATATGCAATTAATGTGTTTCTCTTAATTATGCGCTCACAAAATATATTGCCAAAATATGCAGCTGCATATTAAAAATTTTCGGCTAACTGCGCATGCGCACGCGAACGGCAAAGAAAAATTTAATGGATTATTGTTTTTTCTTTCTTTTTCATAAATAAAACAATGAAATAATATTAAAAATAAAAATTGTTAATTGTAAGTTTACTACTATATCGTGACTGTGACAAATTAAACGGAAGCAACAACAATTTTATAATGGAATTATAATTTTATGCTTCAAAATGAAGTGCAAAAGCTGGAAATTTGTAAAATTATGAAAAAATACGAAATTATATGTTGAAATCACCGGATTTCATATAAAAGGCAAACAATGATGCTGATATCATTCGATGACATTTCAAGTTTTCTAATACTTCTCGATCCTTTCGATTGTCTTGTGGTCATAAAAAAGACGAACTGATATATTTGAAATTGTCAAATGTCCTTATTTTGCGCTTGACATTTTCTGTTTAATTTGGAGATTTGCATGATATTTTCCATGTGGGTTAAAGGGCTTTATCAATGTTGGTAAGAAACACAGACCTTTTAAAAATTTTTTCAAAAAGTGCTCCATCGAAAGTATTAAAAATTACTTATTAAAGTTAAGAAACATTATCATTGATGCTATACACAATGATTGCTTCACTAAAACAAAATACTTAAGCAACAAACTTTCAATGAAATAAAGTGAAAAAACATCATCAACATATCATGCTTCACTAAAACAAAAGACTTAAGCAACAAACTTTCAATAAAATACAGTGGAGAAATATCATCAAAACTTATCACAAACTACAAGCTGCAAATAAACTTCGCTACGGTAATTAGCGCTTTCCTGCCATGACTTTTGTCATTGTGATATAAAACAAAACCAAAACAAAAAAAACAGCGAATGCAACCTGCAACTGTCAAAAATTGATGCGGCAATTAAATGCGACCCCTTGTCGGTCACAAACTAATAAATAATAATTTTTTCGGCAACAAAGTTATAAAAATATTGAAAGGTGTTTTTTCTTCACGTTTTTCATGCATTATACTTTCAGTTAGCAATACAAAATATTACATAATCAGCAATTCCATTTTTGAATCAACAGCAGCATGAAAATGTGTGACATGGATGCGGTTGAAGTAAACGTGTTTTCTTGTTGTTGTTGTTTGAAAAGGAAAAACCAAAAATAGGGCAACTGCTGACCGCTCGTGGCGTCTGTAGCGCAATAAATAAGAACAAGTTCTTGTCTCATTGTACAGCATGAAATGAATGATATCCTTAGGGAATAACTTAACGCGCTTACACAATTGGATATTGAAGTTTTCGCGTTTTATTTCTTTCTACCCTTTACTACGCATGTGAACTTATAAGGATACGCATGAAGTTGTTGTAGTTTTTTTGTTATGAATGAAAAAAAAAGGTTGGCTGAAGTGTTAATAAGAGATTTTTAAACTTTGGCATTTAATGTTATCTTAGTAAGTGGAAAATGTCATTTTTTTATACAATGAACGATGGTTTATTTGATCTCATATATTTCACACTTACTAAGGAAATCCTTTAAAAATTGTTTCCCACGCATATGAAAAAAAGAAGAAATTTCATAAAAATATAATTCAAAATTCACTATAGAAATAATTTTTAGCAAAACAATAGAGTTGGCTTAAAATAATACCATATTGTTCTAAACTCAATGAGCAGGTACACAGTTTCCACAAAAAGTACAAAATTTATAGCAACTAAATGTCACTTGGTACAGAGACAATCGATCGATTTGCTATAGGTGACATTTTCGTACCTCAGACGGTAGACTTCAATTGTACTAGGATGCACCTGTGTTTTAACTTCATTCCTTTGTTTAATTTTTAAGAATTTTATTGTAATTTTCTTTTTTTAATAAAATTAAAAACAACAGTTTTGTAATTTTTTTCTATAATTCGCTATCAATGCAGCTGTCAAAAGTTCCCACGCTTCAGTTGCTGCAGTAAACAAGAAGCACCTTGAAATTCTGAGACACTTAAGACACAACAACTAAGGACTACGCACTACAGCCAGAAAGAAACTCCTTATACTTATATAATTATGCATTAAGGAACAAGGATACGTAGCACAAATCGATTTAACGCATGACCAATGTTTTTGTAGAGAATAGGATACTGTTATAAGGAAAGAAAGAAAAAAAAATCGATTACAAACTTGTAATTTTGTATCGGTTATTAAATTGGGTAAACAGTGTGATGTCTTCGAGTAGCATGCATTACAATTGGAGCAAAAGACTTGTGAATAGGGGAAGTGCAGTTGCGTATGCATATTAGGGATACGAAAACTGTTAAAGTGCAAAGTTAGTGTTATCCTTTTTTGATAAAAAAATATGAAGCAATTGAAATTTTATATTATCTTTATTTAATCATCTTCAACATTTTACGTTTTAAGGCACCTATTGAGAAAAAAGTGGAAAAATATTTAAAGTATCGAAAATATAAAAAAATGAAGAAGTCAATAAAAATCTAAAGCTATGAGCGTTAGCGTCCCAGCTAGCATTTAGGTGATCATTTTTTTTCAATCACTTATATGAGTCATTTTTGACTACCATTACAGCAAGAAGATAATATATAAATACTTTTAAAATTATAGACATAGGACTGATGATGATGGAAAGCATGGCAAGGACACAAGAAGGAACGTGATTGCAAAAAAATTTATGGTAAATTATTTGATAACGTTTAAGGTTCGCCATGGATATTGTTGCCAAATAGAAAAATAAGCCAAAAATTATAGAAATATATAGTCAAAAATGACAAAAAAATAAATAATAAAATGAAATGACTCGAAAAAGACTCGCAAATGCTTAGAAATCTGCCTAAAATATGACTCGAAAAAGACTCAAAATGATTAGAAATATGACTCGAAAATGAGTCGAAACTGATCAGATAAACGGGTCATAAGCGACTCTTCAAGAAAAGTCTCGGATAGGGTATCATTTTCTCCCGACAAAATTATCATTTATGATCAGAAAATGAGCGCATTTATGACCATTTTAATCAGACAGAGGACTCGAAAAATACTCGAATGTCATCGGAAATTTCATGAAATGCTGGCTGGGGTTAAGCAGACAACATTTTCTTTCAGGTTACTACTACGAACAAATTCGCACTTAAGAAATTCTTGAAAAAATGTTTTCAAAAGAGAACATCAGTCTGACACCTCCATGTATTCGATTCGTTGAAGTGGTTTTTTCTCCCAAAAATGGATCTGATGTATCCAAAAAAAAAAATGGAGCCCGCAATGTTATCTTGAAATCACAAATGGATATGAATGGATGAATAAATGAATGAATATTTTTTATCAAAAAAATACAGAGCTATCAAGGACACCTTTTATCTGGTTAGTAATAATCCAACATTTTTCAACTGTTTTCAAGCTATTCAACATTTCTGGTTTTCCTACTTTTCCATCATTTTCTTGTAGTTTTAATTTAAAAAATAATTTTTTTAAATTTTCAGCATTTTTCTGATCTTCAATATTTTCATAATTACTTAAGACATTTTTTAACATTTTTCGAATTTTTAAAAATTTTGTAAAAAAATTCGACTTTTCAAACATTTTTCGAGTTTCTCAATTGCTTTCGGCTTTTAACAATTTCTACTCTTTCATTTTTTTTTCTACATTTTCGTTCACAAGTTTAATTTGCCCAGCGGCAAATCGATGAAGTACTCTGATTTTTCATGTATGAAAAATTGTATGTTGTATGTTTCAAAAATTAAATTGTTGCTGTGATATATTGTTTATTTGCTTGCTGGCTGCCTACTTTGTATAAGGAGATGTAAGGGGTCTTGCCTGTTGGCTGCATGCTTTGTATATAGAGATGTTGGCAACTCGATAAACTATGTAGGCACTTAATAAGCGATGTTTCAAGGCAATCTGCCTTTCGTTTACTACACATTGTATATAGAGATGTAGGCAAGCTGCCTACAAAGTGTCCATCCTTTTGTTAAAAGAATTTACAGTTGTGGTTGGAGTTGTGAGCATTACTACCAACAATGAGTATAACTATTCATCGATGTTGCTTATATTATAGTTGCCGCTGGGTGGGAAGCTGAAAAGTTGGGAGAATGTTCTTCACGCTCAATTCTCCAATATAGGCCAATGAGACCGCAAAAAGAAAATCTAATTCGGATATATGTATATTGTTTGAATTTTCAGGTACACGAAAAATATGGGAATGGTAGTAAAGCATATTCAGCAGTAATAAAGAAATCAATCTTAAACTTTTGCGAGCTTTCAATAATGATTTGCAAGCATTTTAATGCGTGCAACTTCTCTGAAAGTTTTAGAGAAAGATGAATCACATGCCAATTCCATATGAGTTCTAGACTCACAGCAAATACCTTGCTACATTATTGAAATTATAAGGAAAAAACATAATCTCTTTTGAACTATTGTGTGATATTATTTGTAAAACTGTTGAAAAAAAAAAATTTATTTTCACTTTCAAGTATTGCTGGAGATATTTTGCGTTTCTAAGGAATTTATCGTGCTGTGTTGAGTCTACTATTCTTTCTGATGATTTCTATCGTTTTGCTCAAAAATAAGCGTTACTTTAATATTAAGAAGAATGTACATTAATACCAAAATGTAAATGCAACACAAATCTTGGATTCTTTTTCTAATATTTTTTGTTGTTTTACAAGAAAGTGTTGCGATAATAGTAGAAGCTATTTGCTGACAAAGAACATATGTACCTTTTAATAAATCTTTATTTGTTTTTGGTGTGGCTTTCAACATCTAAATTATGTTTGTTATATGTATAGTATGCTGAATTTTTGATTATGTGAAGGAGTTCATTTTTTAAAAACTATGTAAAAAAGTTTAAAGTGTGTCTTGTTAAAATTTAATGCTTTAAAAAAAAGATAAGTAAAACTATATTTTATCGTCCATGGAAAAGTGATCTTTCGGACATAGTTTTCAGCAAATTCAAAAGTTAATAATTGGTCAAATGACATACAATAAGATTAGGTAATTTGTTGTAGTTTTGAAATCAGTTGTCTGGCTTACAATATGAAAACGAAATAGAAGCATCATAAAAACTAGTTCCATATGTTGATATTTTATCAAGAAATAATCATATGATCTTAAAAACTCATGATGTCATAACAATGCCATCATTTCGAGAAAATGACATTCAAAATTATTCTAGATGACCACAAATACTCCTACAGCGTTGCATTATTGCTACCAACCTAACAGTCAACTGAAGCAAGTTTGTTGCCAAAGTCTTTTGTTTATATGCACTTATGAGCACAAGCTATTTTGACATCACTGCTAGTTTCATTTTGCAAAAAAAAGTATTCAAATAATGTGCCACTTAATCAAAAATGCTACAAAATAAAACGCCTGAATTTCAGCAGTTGCAAATTAATTACGAAAAGTTTTAAATTCAAATAAAATTGGGGTGCACCACTAATGGACAACGCTCATCAAAAAAAGTTATTATTACAAAAAAATAAAATTAAAATTTTCATGTTAATGCTAATGACTTAACTTCGTAGCAGCAAAGAACTTTCTTTGCAGTACCCTTTCTCACAGGCTGCCAATTAATTGTGCAACATTAATTCAGTGCTTCTGTTTCTGCCAGAGTCCCACCAGTGCGCGCATGCAAAGCTTGACATTAGTTTTGGTCAAAATGATAACACAATTTTTGGTAACAATTTATGTCATTAATTTATGAGGACGTTCAGCAGTACTAAGTGCTGCACCTGAGCAGCAGCTTTTTCTTTTTTGCTCGCATCGCACACACGTAGGATGTGGTACGTTGTCTTGGGGGGGAAAAAATGAAATATACAGTTATTAATATTTTTTAATTTGTTTCAATTTTTCTCTTCATTTTTTTGTTTGCGCTAAACACAAGGCTTTTGCAAATATTTGAGTTATGCGCCTGGGAACACAGGCGGCAACAGAGTAAAAAACAGCGAAATGTAAGAAATTAAAAACTTGAAGACGTGCGACGACTATACACTGTCAAAAAGATAAGTGAATGCTAGCAAAAACTACTTCCTAAGCAGTGATAAATTTTGATGAAAGAGTGAGGCATTTCCAGGCGATGTTTCCGAACACTTTACCATCATTAGAACTCTTAGTAGGATGTGTGATATTTTTATAAACAGTGGCTTCAAACATTTCCTCAGCAGCATCTCTTTATGCAGGTTACTGAAATAATTAAACGGTTACACCCAATAACCACATTTTTAGTTAATTTATTTCCTTTTAACGAGTTACACACGCCCATTAAACTCAATCATATCCTTGTTATATCTAACATACTTCAATCATCCCAAATATTTTTTCAAGTGTAATGCGTGATTGTTGTACCAAAAACTTACGCACACACATAAACATTTGGCACATATTTAAATAATAAATACAATTAACTCTACGAGTAGTGCGCGTGTCCAGCGAAAACAAGTGGAACCAGTTAAATGCAGCAGCAGCAAATGCTCACGTTTGGCCCTCCAACGTAGCTGCAGCGAAAGAAAAAAGTTCTTGTGACTAAAAACCTGCTCTTTTCGTCATCAGCACCATCCTTAGCGGTGGCATCTACAATAAATAAAATTTTGAATTATTGCAGATTCTTTTGGGTTGCAATTTTATCGGACTTTAATGTTTTTTTTTTTTTGGTATTCGTGTCATGGTCATTAACGCTGCAAATGTTTTAAATAATTAAATATTGTAGCTCTTTGTTGAAGGGGCGGTAATTTTCGGGCATTACATATAATTTGAAAAAATAAATTCACATGCGATTGTATTGCATGATCATTAAAGGTCCTTCATAATTTTTGAAATTAGTTTTGGAAGAATTAGAGCAGCAAGTAATTAAAGTTCCAAAAATTCGTTAAATTCAATACTATCTACACCGTAGATAAGCACGCAAAGCTATGCAAATGTTTTGAAATTTATGCAGAATTGCTTTGCACACGTAGCTAAGGTCTTCTAATTTACAAATGACGTTACAAAATTAAAATATTTGCGATCAAACTCTTAAAAATGTTTCACTGCAATGCTAAAGTTCGTGCCTCAAGTCTTTTGTTTTCAAATGCAACAATGCAGTACTTAAAACTTTTTTCATCAAATTTGAATTTTTTAGTTTCAAAATTCTATAATATTGAGTTCTTGCTAAATTTTTATATATTTTTTTTTAATTTCCTCAAGTTTGTGTCTTGAGTCTTTTGTTTACTGTAGCGCCATTTTCATATTCTCCTGAGGTTTTACTGCTCATAACACGTAATTAGTTTAGTTTTAATGCCTTAATTAATAAGCTTGGTTCATAAAACAGCTTGCCCTAAAAACTATTTACACTTTATACTTTGTGCCAGTAATTTTGCCTGCTTTCATTGCTTGCAAATTAGCGAATTATTTTTTTTTTAATTTTAGTTTTATTTTTTACCACATTAATTAAATTCATAAAACTTAATTACAATTTTGCGCGCTTCACTTCAGCACAGTTTTTATGACTTCTTTTATACCCCCAGCGGTTAAGTTGACCATTAAGAGTTTGTGTCTGATCTTCGCCCCAGGTTGCGACGCAATTAAACTTAAGGGTTCACCATAAAGTCATTGTAAAAAGTGGTCAAGAATTTCCGCAAAAATTAAATCTTCAAAATTGCAAATAAAATCAGCTTATGCCAGCAAAAACAATGGAAGCTATTTAAATTTTTGTAAATTGAGTCATTGAGAATGTTAAGGAATCGTAATGGTTGAGGCACACCAAAAATAATGCGTGCAAGTAAGACTTTTCACGAGAACTATGTACGTATGAAAGAAGATGATATCTTTTATCGTATTACAATTTTATCGGCCTATTTTAAAATTAGATAATTAAAAGCACATAAAACTTAGGTTATAAAAGATAGAAAGTCTTAGTTGTCAAAATTTCGAAGATTTGAACACTTCCTCCTCAGCACCTCCAATAATGGTCTATGAAGAGAATATATGATAGTTTCGGATAAAATGCCTTTAATTTAAGTTTCCGACGAGAGAGTGTGATGCCTCAGCAGCTTTTAGTTCCAAGATCAAAAGTGATATTTTTCACTCTAACTAAATTTAATATAGATTGAGTGTGATAAGACTCCTCTCAACATTTCCTCCTCAGCGACCGTGCTAAAATATTTTCAAACATTTTCTCTTCAGTTGCTTTTAATTTCTGAAAAAAAGAATGTAATATTTATTTCTCGATACTAAGCATATGAATGCTTGTTAGAACAGCCTTTAATATAGACTTCTATGGAAAGCTTGATAGTCCTAGCCATAAATTTCTCAAACACCTAATCTCCATCAGCGCTTTATGGCTAAAAAAAGAACGTGTTATCATGCGACATATGTAGGATCTTAAAATAGTTTTTCATTATTAGCGCTGATGTCAGATAAATGAAGAGAGGCTGTAATATTTTTCATAACATTATCTTCAAACATTTTCTCATCCCAATAAATCTTTCAACACTTTCAATCATATCCAATATATTCAAACATGTTCTCCTCAGTGCCCTTTAATTTTTGATTTGATTTGTCAATAAAGAGGTTTCAAATATTTTTTTATCAACTGCTCTTAGCTTAGATTTCCGAAGAAAGAGTCTAATGATTCTCTATATAAAGTCTTCAAACCTTATCTCCTCAGCAGTGTTTAGTTTTTGAAGAGATGGTGTGGTATGTTTTCAAATACTTTCTCATCATTAGGCTTCATTAAGGCCTCTAAAGTGGAAGTGTGATATTTTTATATACAGTGCATTCAAACACTTACCTCTGGAAAAAATAAAGTGGCAATTCGCGATACAGCTTTCATGTGTCTGCGCATGGTATTTTGTTATTAAAGTTCTTTATTGAGCTTCTGATGAGAAGATGTGATTATTTTTAGCGAAATTATTTTTTTTTATTATATTTATTATATGCCATGCCCAGTTTTCTAAAAAATGACATAATCCTTACAAACTCATATGCGACCATATGTTATATAATGCTTAAGCATCGTCCAATTTGAACACAAAATCTGTGTTCTTTGAAATTTTTGTAAAAACAATAAAAGTTTTTGCTTGCCGCTGTCCGTGTTGTTTCCTTAATAAAATCATTAAAAATGCGACATAGCACATTAAATGCGCTTCATTTAAGGTTTGAATTTTTTGTGCTTTTGTTTTGTTGTTACAGTTTTGAATCCAACAAATTTTTTTCTTCCTTTATTTTTCTGTGAGCACTGATTTTCTACCAAAGTTAGCGGCATCATGTGCAGACCAATTCGGGCATACACACAGTAAAGTACCAAGAAAGTTTAATGACATTATTGTCGACCAAATGATATAGTGGTAGCAGAGCAAGAGTCGCTACAGTTGCTAACAGAGTAATGAAGTTACACTGGAAAAAAAGTTTTTTTCTTTCACTAAGTTGCCCCCAACTTGTCAAGTATGCATAGTGATCAGGTTGTTTACCAGGCTGCAATAGAAGGACTAACATTTGCCGTTACTAAAAGTCATAAAAAACACCTTCGTTCAGAATTTTGTCGCAGAATACATCTGGATTGCTCACTTTTAGTTAGGGAGCAGTTGAATATTTTAGGCATATAAATTTATCGTCGTAGTTCACATTTATGCGGATTACAAAAACTAAGAGTAAAATCAAGAAAACGCCACTTTTTAAAAAATTAATTTTGAAATTGCAATTATTTTATCGCGTCTGCCACTGATATATTATATTAAGAGCATAGTATAGAAAGTGAAAAAATTTTAGAGACAACAAATTTTCCCGAATATATTTAATTATTTAGTTCAAAGGCCTAACCATTTCCATTTAAAGCCCACTTCGAATTATATTGATTTCTTTTTTCTCTCTTAGATATCGTTAATTTAAATTTTGCAGATACACAGCAAAAATTTGCTTGGTATTAGTTTTTTAAACATAGATTTATCCTTAATTGTATGCGCCTTAAGTGCTTATAAACGTCTGCCTTCAAAAAATCAGCGCTGAAATCGTCTGCCTTCTCTATTTTTATATTTTTTATAAGTAAAAGAACCAGTCAGCCAAGAGGCAGACGCCATAAAATGATTTAGTACTCACTTTTTTACATGCAGGTTTATTATATATAAATTTTTCAATGCCGCAATAACTAAGTGGCAGATGTAGCTTCTCTCGATTCATATGACATAATCATTACATTTATCGCAATCTGCCAGACGATAAAATCACTTGAGTTTGTATGCATGAAACATTCAAAAAATAAAAAAAATAAAAAAAAGATTTGATGACTTTTAAACACAGGACAAAAACGTCTGCCACTTGCATTTATCTGTTTATGTGTTAAGACACATTTTTAAAACAAAAGGAAGAAGCGATAAAATTGTTTCTACAAAAACGTCTGCCACTTGCATTTATCAGTTTTATGCATTAAGACACATTTTAAAAATAAAAGGCAGACGCGATAAAATTGTTTCTGGTATCTTTTTTTTACAGTTTTGAAGCGCTGTCATTTAATAAAACGCAAAAAACGCAATGGAAGGTGTTGTTCGTATTATTTATATTGCTTTAAGCTTCATGATTTCCAAACTCTGCCGCACGATAGAATCATATAAACAATTCGGCAACTGGCTCCTTAACTATTTGGCGTCTAACTCTGATGTCCGTTCTTACTTTGCTCAGAGTAAGTTCAGTCAACATTGTTGTGGTTTTTTGATATTTTTCTTCAAACAAAGAAATTAAATGTTTGTCAATATTTATTAGGTTCTGAAGTTGTTAGGAATATGAACTTAGAGTAAAATAATGCTGCAAGTAAATTAAGTAGTACTGGTGGAAAAATCAGTCACAGTTCTTAAAATCTAGCGATCATCATCATGATTATATTAAATGTGCCACACCCATAACTCTTTTTATATTTCATATATGAGATATAAATCAAGTAATTGTTGAATTATAATTTATTTAAATTAATTTTTTCTGCGTGTATCAACTGTGGCGGCGGTGGCAACAACAATTCAGATTGTTAGCAACTAATTAAGAGCGGCAGCATCCCAGCCAAAGCGACGGTGCCTTACAAGCGAAAATTTATTACATCTGCGTTGTTGTTGCTGTTGTTGTGTTAACAATGCTTGGACTGTTTTAGTTTTTTTTTTTTTATAATTCTCATTTTACTTTTACGATGCGCTGCTACTCTGCCTGGCAATGTATCCCAACATCCATAAATGCGCGCACAAACTTAAATGGTCCAATGTGGGCAACAGCATTGGGTTGCACCTTATGAGAAAATTTTTAGATTTCTTATTTTTGTTGTTAATTTTTTAATATTTTTTTTTGTTTCGCTTTGTTTGTGTTTTAGTTTTTATTGTTGTAGTATTGTTAATGTTATTGCTGTTGTTGCTGTTGCTGCTGCTGTTAAGCTGCCAATCTTTTCAACAGTTCACTTACTCATTGACACTTGAGACGCGCGTGTGTTGTTGTAACAATGTTTTTATTTTAACAGATTTTGTTTTTTTTTTCAAATTCTATTTTTTTTTATTGCATATGAGTTCATTTAGTTTTAACTGTCAGTCCATTAGTTCGCTGTGTTGTCTGTCCAAGCATTTTTAAAGTTTAGTGCTAATTAGGCGCATGGTGAGAGTTTTGTTGTTGTTGTTGCTGTTGCCTTGTGTCCATCATTTTTAAGAAATCATAAGTTTTTGTGTTTTGTACGAGGTCAGGTGCATGGCACTGTAGTGTTTTAGAATATTTGTTGTTGCTGTTATAAACTATGGCGCGATTTTGTAACTTTTTATTTACAACAATGTTGCTAAATGGCTGTGCTGCGGAAATGTGTCTTTATTATGATCTTTGCAGTAATTGCTGCAGCGGTATATTGGCATCAATTTTATAATGACAGTTTCATAAACGAAAGACTTAAGCAACGAACTTTGTTCGTATGGAAATTGTTAATATGAATTTAGGTGAAATCGTAAAAAAGTGAGAAAATTCGCAGATAAATTTGTTGCTAATTTTCAGTGTTTTTTTTTGTCACTTAGTTCCATAGCAATTTTCTTTCCTAACTTATGCTAAATTGATTGCAAACTTCATTTCAATAACGTTGTCAAGCTTCTCACATAAAATAAAACTGCTACCACCCTGCCCCCTTTTTTGAGATGTGTGCCAAATACCAACTGCTTTTTAAAGTTCAGCAACGCGGCTGTCATTTCATTGTCATGGCATGTCCCAATGATGAATGGCCTTTCGCCAGAAAATTACTACGCTACGTACGCTATTTCTGCTTCATTTCTTCTAAGATGTCAACGGCTGCGCTAATAAGAAAGAAGAAAAAAAGCGGAATATTAAAGAAAGTGTTGGCTGTCATCGATCTTGCAGCAAGACGAGCAGCAGAGCAACAATGTAAACCCTCTTCTTTTTTTTTGTTTTCTGCGCGTTTACGTTGGTCATCATTGAACGTCAAAAGCGACACTTTGTTGTCGTCCCCTTAGGGGCAGCTGCGACACGTATATCTGTCTGTCTGTCCATACAATTTTTTGATACGCCACTTTTGTTTGCGGAAGACGTTGTTTACGCAACATGAGGTTATTTTATGTGTCGCAAGCGCACACACCCCATGTCCCATATTTTCTTTGCAACACAAAAATTGTTTATTTTTATATTTTTTTTTTTTTAAATTGTTTTTGTTGTAATATTTTTGGCGACAAAAGAAATTGTTTTTTTTCTTTCTTGCTGCAATTGATGGCTGTTCACACTTAACGAAAGTTGATTTTTCTTATGTTCGTGTGACCCAAAGGTGCGAAAATCTTGTGGTCTGTAATTATTTCAAGATTTTTAATGGCTGCCACTTGAATTGAATGTTTTGTTTGTGGTCCAGGCGGCCAGCCAGCCAGCCAGCACTTAAGATGCCAATATCAACGCTTCACTGTAATTTTCATGTTGCTGTGTAACGTTGGATGGTCTTTTATGTTAGCAGAGAGAAAACATACATAATTTGCGTATAAATTGCATGATATTCTTTTTAATTTATCATTTAATGGTCCATTATGGTACTTAATCTTGGTGGTTATAGAATGAAAACAAAAGACTTAAGCAACGAACTTGCCGCTGTCAATTCTAATGTATGGAATTTGTTAAGTTTTTATCGATTTTTATTCTGAAACCTTTGAGCCAGTTTTCTTTAAAGCTTCTGAATCTTTATTTTAATGAGATTTTTTTGAAAATTTTGTAAATGCCATTCGAATTTTTTTTTTTTCGTAGAATTTTTCAAAAAGTTTGTGTAAGGCTATGTTAAAAATGAAAATCAAAATTTTCTTCCCCTTTTCTTATATCATAGCTATGGCAAATTAAAGCAAAATTTTTTCTTGAAAAACCTTGAAGTTCCTTTTACAAATTGCATAGCAATATGAACGACGAATTGCTTAATTTTTGTGCATTTGCGGAGTTTCCACATTCATACATGCAAATAGGTTTTTCGAAAAATATGTTCTTGGTGGACGGGCAACGAAAAGTCAAAAGGACAATTTTTGTGTGAGGTTTTGCAAAACTTAATCATAGCAACAGAGGATATTTTACTTTAAAAATTAAAAAAAATAAAATAAGTGTACAGTAACCTTCTTTAACACAAATATGTTATTTCAAATAATATTTTATTAAAATCGGTTCAGTATATTATGCGCCAAAGCGTTACAAATCATTTCCATGTAAGGAATTTTATATAAATAGTATAAATGAAAAAATCAGCCTATCAAATATGCCAAATATTTTATCTTAACTTTTTTCCAAATTATTTCAAATGTACTTATTAGATATATTGCAAATAAAAGCCAAATTTTTTCTTTAAAAAGTTTTAAGTTCCTTTCACATATGGCATAGCAATTACAGTGAAAGTAATATTGATCAATTTCAGCTGCAAGGAAGCAAAGTTATGAAAAGAGTTTTTTTTTGTTGTTCCTTTTTATTTATTTAATTTAAAACAATAACACATTTAGCGTTCCACATTTGCTTTAATATATCAACGCTCTATTATCATTTTATTGAACGCATATCAAAGTCACATCATTCTTTATTTATTTTGCCTTTTGATAACGCAAAAACTGTTGACGCAAGATCGCTGATGTTACTGTCGTTATTGATGAAAAGAAATGAAAAGTGGATAATGAAGTTCAACGCCATTTATTATATCTGTACGTTCGCTCCTTGTAGCATCCAACCAACATTCAATCAGCTATTCCGTACAGGTAATATTAACACAGGAGGAGGTTTCGCATGTAGATGCTATGCAGCTTCCTCCTTTTCAACAGCCACAGTAGCAGCCAGTAGTTTGCCGCAGCAATAATGTGACATTTTCAAGTAGTAGTTGTTGCTGCATCGAACAGGGGTTTTTTTCTTTGCTGTTTCGACGGAGTAGCCAATGTTTTGTGTACTCGTAAGTTATTAATGTCAACACAATCGTCGCGTAATAAATTTACTGTTGCATGAACGTTTACAAAAGATTTTTGACTGTTGGCTTCAGTGGCCTCTTCTTTTTTTGTTTGGCATTTGTAGTTTATTTTTTCAGTAACAATAAATGAAATATTGCTGTGGCGAACTCTGAACAATAATGCAATATTTTCTGAGTTGACAATTTTGCCAAAATTCTTAAAGTATTTTGGAAGATATGAATTCTTACACAGAGTTTTGCATAAATAAAATTTAGGTTTGGAAGTTGCCCAAATAATAATTTTAATTAATAACATTTAATAATTATTTAAATGATATTGCCGAAAAATTTTTATTTTAAAAAAATTATTTCTCGCTCCAAGAATATTTCATAAAAGTGTTTGTTTCTTTAATTCTCTTGGGTCAAAACTAAAAATCATTCGCTTGTATCTAATTGTTAAGACCGCGCGCGTATTCGTTAAACTCATTTTGTAATTTTAAGAAAAAATTCAGTTAAAAATTAATTTTGTTTTCTTTTTTGCTTAATTCACATAATTTTCAATGTTTCATTTTCTATTGCGTTGGTTTCTTTTCGCTGTGCCATGGTCACCCCTGCTGCGTGTCACCTGTGCCATTGTTTGTTTCACACATTTGTTGCTCATTTGTTAGTAGAAACCAACTCATCAAAACAAAATTTGTTTAGTTTTCTCATTTAAGATTTCTATTCCCCCCCTCCAGCGATGTTGAGTGACTGCGTGTAATTTGTTGTAATGGAGACTATTTCACTTACTAATTTGTAAAAATAACAAATTTAATTTGTTTTGGTGATAATAATAATAATGAAATATACTACAATGTGTAGTTAGTTCTTCTTCTGTGCTTTTGCCTAATGAGAAAGTGTCGCTGCAGCAGTTGACCTCTTTGATTTTTTATGCTTTAGAAATTGGCGAAGCAGAACATTTTGAGGTTGTCGTAATTAAGAAGATATTCTACTGAAATTTTTGGTATTGAAAAAATTAACACTTTAACTGTAGTTAGAGTTGGCTAGGTATCATTCCTTTGGGAATTAAAATTCTCAAAAACTATACCGAGGAATTGAAATTTGGAATGCGAATATTTTCATTGAAAAAAAAAAACCTTAATTCGAAAAGGCTCTTGTAACCCGACGAATTGCTCAGTTTTTGTGCATTTTCGGAATTTCCACATTCATTCATGCAAAAAAGTTTTTCGAACAGCGCATTCGTGCGAAGGTCCCTAGTTTCTATAGATTGGTTGACGAACTTTTGGCTACGGGGTCGTTGTATATTTCTGGTATTTTTCTTTGTGATGTATTTTTATGTTCTAATGAAAGATATATCTGAACATACATGCTGTGTTTTTCCCAATTTTTGAGAGCATAAGCAACGAAAAATCAAAAGTCATAGAAAAAGACGATAATTAATTTGAAAAAATAAGTATGCAATAACATTCTTTAGCACAGGTATGTTGTTTTAAAAAATAAATTATTAAAATCGGTTCAGTATATTTAGCGCCAAAGCGTTACAAACCATTTCCATGTTAGTAATTTTATATAAATAGTATAAATAAAATAATCAGCCTATAAGATAAAAAATTATTTTTCCTTATCAACTATGTCAAATATGCCAGCAAAACTTTTTCAAAATTATTTCAAATCTGCTTATTAGAAATAATGCTTTAAAAAATAAGTATGCAATAACCTTCTGTAGCACAGATATGTTGTTTTAAAAAATAAATAATTAAAATCGGTTCAGTATATTTAGCGCCAAAGCGTTACAAACCATTTCCATGTAAGCAATCTTATGCAAATGAAAAATTCAGCATATAAGATAAAAACTATTTTTCCTTCTCAAATATGCCACTAAAACTTTTTTCCAAATTATTTCAAATCTACTTAAGAGATATAATGCAAAATATATGCAAATTCAAGTAACTTAAGTTGCGAAACCGTGTAATTTGAAATTAATTGCGTGCTAATTTTTACTATGCAAAGTTTTTTTTTTGTTTTATACAAAGAAAATTTTGTTAGCCTAAGGTTTTCAATTCAATTTGTGAAACAAAAAATTCACTCACTGAAAACTTATCTATTGTTGATAATCTTAATAATTCTAGTGGGAGTTTAATGCAATTGACAGCAGAACCAAAATCTTGTGATGCTTTTAAGCGTGCTACTTTTACAGCTGTCAAAATATTGTCTGCTGCTACTGCTGCAATGTTGCTTTCATTTTGATTTATTTACATAAACATAATACTTTTAAAGCTTCCGTCAAATACATATTTGGGTAGACATCATAAAGAAATCATGTTTCCTTAATTAAGTCGCCGCAAGTTTGCATTGTCTTGGATCATTTTTACAAGAGATTTTCTTGTGAAAAATTTCACATGTACGCCCCAAAAAAATTAGGTCCGACACAGTTTTCATTTTCTTGATTTTAAAGTAATTAAAAATTTGCTCTATTTTTTATTTTCTCAAATTTTTAGTGAATTAATTTGGTTAACAAAAATTTAGTTATGCATCGTTGACTTTATTTTTTTGAGAAAAAGTGGAAAAATTTAACAAATTGAAAAGAAAATAAAATAAAAAATGCAAAAATTTCAATGAGAGTTTGGGGTCTTTCTTTCGTGGCATAAAGAAAGCTTGTGAACTTGAGTTAATAAAGCCAAAGTTTGATGTTATGGAATCGTTTGCGGAATGGGGAATCGCAATAAAATGTTTAGTTTATTGGGTCATTACATAAATCAAAAACCCTTATCTGCTGCATCTTTCACTGTTTTCCCCCATATTATTTTATTTTCACCAAAATTGTATAATAAATGAAAAATTAATTTTCAAAATTGTTTGAATTATTAAGCATTATAAAGACATAAACAAAGTGCAGACAAATTTAATTTGGTATTATACACCAAATGATTAATTGAATGAAAGATGCATAGTGAAAAAAAGTGAGTGAAAACATTCAAAATTACGATTTTATAAAACATTGCTCACCTGCATGCAGCACCGAATGTAATACAACTAGCAAGTTCGTTTCTTAAGTCTTTTGTTTTGCTTAAAAAATATTTGCTAGTATCTTATATTTGCTGCAAACAGGATATGCAACTAGGCTTAGAGAATAAATTATACCACTAACTTAACGACAATCGATAGATAGTCAACATTGTCAACAACATTTTATTGTTGCCACTTGTTGCTTAAGTTGTTTAGCAACAGCAACAGCAACTTGTTATCATCAACGGCTCACTGCTGCAGCATCATTTCTATCATAATCCTTCTTTGTGTTGTTGTTTTTGTTTTTTATTGCTGTTGTCGGTCAACAGATGTCATTCTGTTAACTTGCAACAGCAAAAAAAAAAAAAAATTGATGCTGCTGCTAGCGCGAAAAAAATGACGCAGCAAAAGAATCTAGTTTCTCGTTTCTCGTTGTCATAAGTTGTGCAGCGAAAAAAAATTTCAAATATTTTAAAAGCGCTCGTTTATGAATGTGGAATGTCTGCTTTAAGTTGGGCTTACTGCCACACAGCTTAATGTTGCCAGCAATGCAGACTCAGCAATATGGAAACTGCAGTGGCGGCAGCAAAAGTGAATGAAGACAGGTTTTAATTAGACGCGCAAGAACCTAAACGCATGTGGCCATGTGGTTTGTGCCAGGTTCGTGGATCTTTTTTCATTTTTACGGGACAAAAAAAAAGATGACAGGAGTCTGGCAGGAGACCCAATGTAATCGCTGGTATGTTAGCAACCTGTTGATGATGATGAGGCATGCATATAGCAAGTGCGATTAGGAAAACTTTTCTCTTTTAATTTTTATTTGCTTTGAAATGGAATTTCTATAAATTTTTTACATATCAGATGAAAAGATTATGAACTGTGTAGAAAGTTCTTTGCACCTTTTTTAATTGTTGAAGTAAAGTATTTTTATAAGTTGATCATTATTTGAGGAGTAATTTTTTATAGAATGAAAATTTAAATGAATTGACGGAAAAGTGTTGCAGGACTATGACATATGTATGTATATTGTTTATTGACGAAACACCTGCAGAGACACGACCATCTTAGATTAATTCGAATTTTGCATAAATCTACATGCCTTAGATTACATACCGCTGAGGTTCATTGGTACTACGAGTATTAGAGTCATGTGGATGAACTAGCTTACTCCGACAATATCGCTCTATTATCATTAAGATCGTCCGATATACAAACTAACCGCAGGATTAGGCAGCCATTGGAGAACTATGCATTAGTAATGCGAAAACTGCGAGAATATCAACAAGAATGAAGGAGATTTGTCGATAATTTTTTGATGTTTCTCGATACTGTTCGATATCTTTCGATTACTCCGATGTTTTTCGACTTCATTTGATACTCTTAGACTTCTATTGATTTGTTCGATGATTTTTGGTACTTTCGATTTTCATCGGCTATTTGATACTTCACCAGATTTTCCGATATTTTTGGACTATTACAACTCCTTTGTTGTTTTCCGATACATACGACAGTTTTGTTATCGTTCTGCTTTGACGTTTTCCGAAACTTTCCAACTTTTTCATTACCTCAAGACTTTTCTGGGCTTTCCAATATTGTTTCATATTTTTCTTGTTGTTTCCGATACTTTTCGATTATTATACACTTTCTGGATGCTTTCCAGCTTCGATCGTCATTTGCTTTACGTAAACTTACTGCAATTTTTCATAGTTTGTTTTGCATGTCGTTACGTTTGTTGTACATGTTGTCGCCAATAAATTCTTTGCCTTGATTTTGATTGAATATTGATTATTGAAATCATGAAGTTCCATTGATGAAGATAAACTGCTGTCAGCATCAATGAAGTGCCAGCAACTGCAACTGAAACTGCAAAATATAACACATAAGCAAATAAATGGGCAACACTAACAACAACAGCATACAGTTGCGTTGCCAGTACAAGGTACAAAATTTCAACAACAATGAATTATTCAACAAATGTATTGACGAAATGTCATTAATAAAGTGAATAACACCAACAATGCTTTGAAGAAGAGGCCAAAGCGAATCCGTGAAATAAAATATAAAAAAATCTGAACTGCACTTAAGATGAACAAAATAATACAGTCTACATATTATTGTTCAATAAATTGATGTTTAACACACCATTATTATATTTATACGCGTACGCTGCTTAAGTCTTTTGTTTTTTGAATTCCTTGTTATAAAAAACAGCTCTAGTCGGATTTATTTATTTTGCAGCATTAAAAATGTACTAGATAGCCACTGTAAAATTAATTTAATACTAAAATTTAACTATCGATCAATCGCAATAACATCAACAATTGCAATCATAATTGCATATTGAAAAAAGTAAACGAAAACATTGAACAACAAACAAATCGCGCGTTTCACAACAAAAAATGGATTAAGACAAAATTTGCAGAAATCGAAGAAATGACAAATGAAAAAAAGAAAAGTAAATCGAAAAAAAAGTAACAGCGTTTCGAAGAAAAAAATCAAATGCTAAGCGTTCACATTAAGCGCCACAGTAATAGCAGGAAGTCTCCATTATTCCCAGCAATGGTTTTTTGTTGTCATGACGATTGCTGCTGCTGCTGCTGCCGCTGTATGGAACGCGACACTATTGCGTCAAGGTATAGAAGCAGCAGAAGCAGCAGCACACGATGAGTAACAATAGCAACAGCAAATGCGACAGTACGACAGCCAACAATCACAAGAGTGATGTTTCGCGTAAATTTATGCAGCGCATAGTGGGACAAAATAAAAATGAAATGACTGTGCCACAGCCTTGAATTGTTTTTTTTCGAGATTTGAAAGTGATGAGATTTCTTCCCCAAATAGCCCTAAATTCATGTCTGGTATACAATAGTGGAGAATTTTTCTATATCCAGTAACCTTAAAGTTTAGTCTGGATTCGTTCAATCAAAGTCTATTTTTGGTAACTTAAATTTCCACAACTTTTTTGTGATGAACTTAGTCTGTCTTGCATCTAAGTCATAGTATCATCCTATTTTTTCTAATAAATATCTTCCCTATTTGACTATTTATTAAGAAGTAAATCTTTAATAATTTTTCCCACTGTACAACAACAGTGTGATTACTTTTGCTCTTGCTTAAGCTGATGATGATGATGCCGCTGATCAACAATTGCTGCTGCCAACAAAATCATCAACATTTGTATTGCTTATTGTGAACATTTAATAAAAATTACAACAAAACACAACTGCAATGATGACTTAAGTTTGTAAATTGTTGTTGTTGTTTGTTAGCAACATTTTCTCGATTCAACAGCAACAAAAAAAACAAATAGAAAATTCTAAAAAAAATTGATTTTTAAACTGAAAACTTGGCGCTCATCGTCATCATTGATTCTAGGGTATTTTTGTTTTATGTTGTTAATGTTTGTACAGTTTTTCTTGTTGTTTTTATTTATATTGCTGTTGTTTTTGCACGTTGTACAATTTGCCATCTGTGCACCATCGCTGTTGCATCGTTGACTGCCCTTCAACGTGAGCCACTTTTCTACTCTTTTTTTTTCTCTCAACCGCCACCGACCAACCAACCACAATTGAGTTCCGGCGCTGCATTCCGCACCTCAGTTGCTTGATACTCTTTTGGATAGATCACGATTTATTTATTTTTTGTTATTGTTGTTGTTGTCGTTTTTTCAATTCTATGGAAAATCTATTTTTGTGCCATTTTTTAATGTGATTTTGTTTTTGTTTGCTACTTTGAACTTGAAATTGAAATTAAATATTTTACTTGGTTAAACAGCAAAATTGTTATTGTTTTGTTGTTGTTGTTGTTGCTGCTAGTAAATTGATTGAAAAAGTTATAGTATACTAATATAGCAATATTATTATTATTAATACAAATCATGAAATTTTATGATTTAATTTGTACAAAATAAATTGCTTTCAATTTTGCTGGGAAAGCAAAACGAAAGACTTAGCAAACGAACTTGATTCCAAATGAGTAAGGGTGAAGATTGAGATGTTATTTTTTTTGCTTAAAGCCAATATTTGAACCATATCAATTCATGAATATTAGAAATATTTGGACGGTGAGCAAACAATTAATTAAATTTGGAACAGTGATATTTCAGCCGAAAATTATCAGAGAATTTTTGACAGAAATTTATTATTTTGAAGTATTAATAGAACTTTTTGACTTTATTCCGACATATTTTCATGTATAGATTTAAAATTTTATTTCAATTAAAATTTTATAAAATTTGTTGATGTGTTAATATCTTTATCAGCGAGTAAAAGAGAAAATCTATACTGGAGAGAATTGGCCAACAAGCGTGACGGTCGCGGTCACGCATTATAGACTTTTATCAACTTTTCAATACATTTCGATGTTTTACGGCTTTTTAAAAATTTTGCGGATTTTTGAAAATTCTTTATTTTCCGACTTTTTCAATATTTATCAACTTTATCGATATATTTCCACTTCGGCGATATTTTTCGATAACATTCGAAAATTTTTGGCTTATCGACTTTTTTGAATCTTCTTAGCTTTCGTCAATTCTTTTAATGCTTTTCAAAATCACAACGTACTCATCAACTTTGTTGATAATTTCCAATTCTTCTCGATATTTTTTTTTAACTAACAGTTTTAAAAATTTGGGAAATGATTTGATATTTTATTAAATCTCAAAAATCAATTTTCTGTACTTAATATGCGGTATAAACTTGAACTTTAAGATCAAATAAAAAATGACCGAATTCAAACATTTAAACACCCAGGCCTAAGTATTTGCGCCAGGAACTATACGCTGGTACTATTAGATTCTTATGTAATGTTAATATTTACTGAAGAAGGGCTTTTGAAATTAGTGTTCGAGGAGGGTATATTCAAATGATCACAATTTCACCTTTTCAATACAAAAAAAAAGGCTATATTACGATTGACTGATGACAAAGTAATGCTCTGGCCAAATTATTTACCTTAGGAACCTGAAATTTAAAACAAAGTATCGACTGATATTCGAGTTCTAAGAAATGTTGCATGTCCCTCCGAAAATCAATTAATATTTTGTGAAAACCTATAAAACTTAGTACTTCTTGGCCGCTCTGTGACTTTTCACAGCAGAAAAATTTATAGTTATGATATCGAGAGAGTTTTCTGATGGAAATCAAACTTCGTACAAATGCATAAAGTATCAAACGAATTATCCAATTGAAACGTGAACGAGATTATATAAGTGGGCGTGGCACATCCCATAGAAGTAAAACAAAAAAACATAGATTATCTAATCCAGAAAGATTTTTTATAGAATCTGATGACAGTTTTTGCAAAAATACAAAAGTATGATCCAGCAAAAAATGTATGGGATAGAGCAAATGGGCGTGACAGATGTTAAAACTCATAACAATAATATCACAAAGTGATGTCTCCCATAGTAGCAATGAAGTATACTATATGACAGAGGCACAGATTTTGAAAAGCAGGCGTGTCACCTCCCATATAAGCAAAAAACGTTAAATTACCACGAACATGCAGATCACTGTTCAGCACTGATTGAACGAAAAGCAGATGATTTGAAATAAGTGGATGTGATACCACCCATAGAATTAAAAAAAGAACATTTTCTCAGGTCAAAATATTATGTGGGGGCTAATACAACGATTTTGAGGCTATGAAAGAGTTGGAGTTAGTAAGGATACAGACCGAAAATAGACAGAAAGATATGAGGAAAAGAATCGAAATTCAAATATGGGAACCCATAAGTTAGGGAACAGGCTCCATGTCACGAGAAACAACAAATTTTTGTTTATTTTCTGTATTAAATGTTAAGGTTTCAAAGATTCATCAAAGATTCTTACACGCATTCCGTACACTTACGCATGAGAAAATAATTAAGTTTTTTAAAAATTTTCATTGTAATACAACACAATGGCGCGCAGCTGCTCTTGAAAAAAAAAAAAAAAAAAATTACAAAAACAAAAATGACATGATCAATATTATTAACGGCAAAGGACTATTTCTAGCATCCACAGCTATGTCGAAAATGAAGCGAAGATAAATTGAATTAAAAACCCCCGATGCGTCTTAAAAAACAAAACAAAAACTAACACATTCATCATCTTACACGACAGCTAAAGAACAAAGCAAGGACCTTGAAAATATGAAGTATGCGAGTATGAGTGGCAAGCAGGAGTATTTCGAAGGGCATACTGTACAATGTAGGTGTACCCAAAAACAATTTTCGTAGGACATAAGCAGAAATATAACACAAGGACTAAATTTGATATCAAAGACTAATTCTCTTTTCTTTTTTCTCCATGCGATGTTGTAGGAAAAAAAAAGGAAACTAATTCAAGGACTTAAATGGCAAGATGCTCTAGGACAAAGTAGGACACGTAAGAAATTCCTTTTTTTTTTAAGGAAATCTATAAAAGGCAGCTTAAAAACCATATGCTATGCATTGAATGGATTAAAAAAACTACACAGAGACAATGTGCGGCGTGGTAAGCAAATAAAGGCAGTGATCCAAGTGATCTTGGAAAGGGTTTTCTTTTTCGTTCTTTAATGTTGAAAGATGGAGAGCAAAAAAATGTAATGCGTAAAAGGATGCAAGCTGCTTTTGTGTAGGAAGATACCTACTTACGTACGTACGGCTTTAATCCTTTCAAAATTAATTTATTTTGATTTGGTTAGGCCAAAGAAAACTCGAAGGAGGTAACTGCAGGAAACCTCAGAAATTAAAGATTTTTCTTTTTGCAAAGAGTTAAGCTGACTTTTGTGTGTCGTCTTTTGTTGATTTCACTGGTTTTTTTTTGGTAGAAAGCAAACATTTTTTAAAAAGGATGTTTAGAAAACTTTTGTTTTGTTATTAGTAATGGTAGATTACATGAACACAATGTTTTTCTTGAATTAATTTTGAAGATAACAAAAAACAGCTGCTGCTGGGCTTAAGATTCATTCATTCGAAGTTCGAAATTACGTAAAAATCGTAAAAGTTTTTTCAATGAAAATTATGCCCCCATTTATTGAGTTACGAGGTTAGAAAGCTTCAAAAGACGTGAGGTAATAGAATTGTCGGTTTAAGCCACCGAAATTTACCAACAAAATACGTAACCAATAATTGAGCTCAGCTACTACAGCTATTGGCCTTCTTAGCTATTTATTACTTGATTCAAAGTTTCAAGCTTAATAGCTAAGAGGACTAACAGCTGTAGTAGCTCAACTCTATTTTTGAAATATCTCAAATTTTGCGTACAGTGGAAGGTGGACACAACAGTAGCGACTTCTAACTCCCCAATAAGAAAATCCTAAATGATGTCGTTTTCAGAAAAATAAGTATTTGCGAGTACTAGGTTCTTTCACGAAAATCTCACTATTTTCCGCTTCAGCATTGCTGACACTTAAATTTGCAACATTGTATTCATTAAGTGCTCATAAATGCATTAAATAATTTACCAACTTGTTACTCGAAAATTGTTTTCAAATTAAATTTATCGCTCGTAAAATAGCGCAGTGAATAAATTTCACTATTAAGGGGTACATAAATCAAATAAGTATAAATTAACCAACTCACAGTGCAATCTCAATTGCAATAAAAACTTCGCACCAATGTTTAATCAATTAAAAATTTAAATTGATTTTGTCATCAACGCATTGCAGTCAAAAATTCATTTTAATCTTTCTAAATCCGTTAACATAATAAAAAAAATGAAGAAAAAAAAAACTTCAATTTGACTGGCATTTTAGCCACATTACGCGCACCACTTGGAAGGAGTCTGTTGCATTTCGTTTTGCATTAAAAATAAATTTATTACAATTTGAAATGTAAATTGATTTTGCTGAAATCAAAATTGCATTTCCATTAACAATCAGCAGCAGCAGTAAAAAAAATCAATTTGTAGCTTCTTCAGGTTGCCAAAATGCCATCGAAATAGTACGCCACAAGACGATGATATGACTGACTGACTAAATGCGGCAATGTCTTGCAATTTGGCTGAGTGGCCAAACGATTGCATGGCATGCTGCATGTGAGTGAGGTAATGGCACATTATTGATTGAATGTAGTTGTTTCTTTAATTTCTTAAAAGTTTCTTGCATAATTTTTTGAAAACTAGAAATATTACAGTGGATCGATCACATTAGGGAAACAGAAAATCAAACTTACTGCCTTGAGCTTTGGGATAATATACTTCACTACGCAATTCTCTCAATAAATTTTGAAGAAACATTATAAAACTTTTTCAGCAAAAATACAAAATCATCCTTCTCCAAATTGGTTAAATTTTTGCATGGGTATTCCTGAGATCAAAATAGCATATCATCCAAAGCAGCCTATGGAAATGTGTTCAATTGGCAATTGTTCATATCAAATTAGGAAAAGTTTTTCATAAAATTTTTCTCAGGGCTTTTTTCCGCACCCGCATTGTTTGACTTCTATACGCTTCTATCTCATTTTTGACTATTTATTCCAGGTATCAAATAACTTCTCTTTTATTTTACACTAAAAATTTCCACTGTGCTATTTGTTTACACTTGGTATCAAAGAATCCCTATAATTCATAATAATAATTGCAAAGTAGATCCAAATCCAAAAAAAGAAACTACAAATGAATTAAAGTCGAATAAGTGTAAATTTGGGTCATCATTTGAATTAAATTGAATTTATATTATGCCCAATGCCGCCGACTTCCTCGCAAAAACGCAGCGTATGCGAGTTGGCAATATTTTTGTGTCTTTTTTTTTCCAGAGATTATTTTTGCAACAACTTGCGCAGACATAAAATCTTTGATTAAGTGCAAATTTTACGCATTTATTTCGTTAACTCGTGAAGATTTTTCGTATATAAATTTTGACACAAGCATGTTTTTCACACCAGCAAGTTCCATGCTTGGAAAAGCTGTATTTAACCCCTGGCGGCGGCGTACAGTGCACTTTTTTATGCCTCCAGCCGAACAAAAATCTTTAACTTTTTGCTTTATTTAAAGCCAAACCCGTAAAAATAAAGAAATAAAAAATTGAATTTTTATCTAGAGGCCTCACAGGGTGACCCTAAATATGATAATGTCCATTTTCAACTTATATTTTTTATTTTTTTCAAGTCAAAATTTTAAGTAAACAATTTATTTTTTTTTTCAAATTGCCATGGGAACGACAAAAAACAAAGCACAAACACATTCAATTCTCATTCAACGATCGATTACAAGCTTACATGCTTGTTTCTTTTTGTGAAATTAATTTTGTTAGCAATTTCAAAACTTAAATATTTTGATATTTAACAGAAATATCGTGATAATTTTAATTGTATTTTGAGAGCAAGCGTCTAAGAAATAACCCTAAATAAATTTGATTGAAATTGATCAAGCAGTTTTTGTGTGACATGCGAACATCGAAAACAGCTATCATTTTATTTTTATAGATTATAGAACAATTCTATGAAAAATCTACTCCTTTTTTGAAAGGGACATGCCCTCATACCCCGTTCATAATTATTTTTTTTTTATTTGCTTGTCTTTCAAGCTTACCAAAAACTCCAAATTTTGTCATATTCAACATTTTGTCAAATGTTCAGGATTCAGGTAGCTACTTGTCTGCCGTTTTTGTGATACCAAATAGTTAATATTGAAAGCACCAGTTTTGGTCAAAATTTCACCTTTTATCATTTTTTCTCTCTTAAAATTGATCTAAATATTCAGAAAAACATTTGTTATATTTTATTGAAAATGTTTTCCTATGACGTCATAAATTTAAAGAAAAATGTCACAATAAAATAAAAAAAATACTTATTGCGTTTTTTGACCAATTTTAAAAACTTTATAGTCTGTGGAATTTTTTATGAAAATTACTCAGCGCAAAGAAAATTTATGACGTCATAGAAAAATCATATTTTAAATAAAATAAGAATAAGTTAAGGTGTTATCTTCGGCCAGGCCGAAACTCACATACCCTACACTGCGTTGAAAGTACCTTTTAAATAAATGTTAAAAAGGCGTTGAAGAGGTTGAATAAGTCGAAAAAAATGTGAAATGTTTGAAAGGTTGACAGAGGTTGAAAAAGTCGAAAATATATGCAAAATGTTGAAAAAAGTTGAGAGAGGTTGAAAAACTCTAAAAAAGTTGAAACAACTTGAAACAATTCAAAATGGATGAAAACGTCGAAAAAATAAAGAAACTAATGAAGAAAGTTGAAAAAGTCGAACAAATACATATAGGATATTTTGAAAAAAGTTACAGGGTTGAAAAAGTCGAAAGAATAATTAAAATGTTGAAAAAAAATCGAATAGAAATGAAAAATTAGAAATATGCCACGCCCACTTGTCCAATTCCGCCCCCTTTTGGTTCAATAAACTATATTCGTGATCGACATCCTCATATTAAATTTCAGCACAATAGCTTGTATAGTTTGCGATATGTGCCGCAGTTAAATTTAAAATTTAGGGCGGTGACACACCCACTGGTACAATCCAGCCCGGTTTTGATCCAGAAATAGCTTTCCATAAGCATACCTCTTACACCAAATTTTGGTATGATTGCTCACATATTTCGATAAATATGCCACTTACCGTATTTTACTTGCATGGGAGGTGCCACGCCCACTGGTGCTATTTCAGCCAATTTTGATTCAGATATACTCTATAGTGGTGACGCTGATCAAGAATATACATACTTTTCCATACTTGCCACGCCACCTTCGAGGTGTTACAAACGGAGAGACAAAGTGAATATACCCTCGGTGTAGGGTATAAAAAAGGTCAATATAACTCATCACTGAATTGAAATAGAACTTTCTAATGTCATAAAAAGTTGCATTTTCTTAGACCAATTCGAGAACGCTTCAAAAGAGGATCTAGAGAAAAGTTAGAGTTGGGGCGTTTTAACGCAATTGGATTTGAAAAATTCGGCAAATTTTAATTTAATTTTAAAAAAATTTTACATTTCAATCACAAAATTTTGTGGATTTTTTTACTTATTTTTGAACAGTTCGCGACTTTGGAAAAGTGCACTGTGCGGCAAGGTATTAACTGATTTTTATGGCCACATGCAATAAATTGAAAATTTCGTCTGCTGATTTTTGACAGCGTAAATATATTTCTGTGACGTGTGTGTGTATGTGTGTGTGCCTTTTTAATGAATGTCATTTTAAATGGTTTCGACAGTTTTGACACTTTTTCAATGGTTAGTTGTCATAATTTTTTCTACTTTTTTTTTTTGCAATTGCGTAATTTTGTCAAGTGTTACGAAATGTTTGTGTAAAATTGAAATGTTTCATTGTGCGATGCCGCAAGTAAATACATTGAGATCTTCATTTCATGCTTGAAATGTTTCAGTGTTTCAAATTATTTGATATAGTAGAAAAAGTTTTGAAACTATCCAGAGGGAGAGAGTTGAAAATTAAACTTCATTAACCTGAACTTTACTTGCCATTAGTATTAATTACATCTTTAATTACCATGTCAAGTTCAACCATGAGTTCAAGCATCAAATGCGCAAAGGTAAGCAATTTATTTATGTTTCCTTGAAAGAGTTTAGGCCCCTTTTGCTGTTGCTTTAACTCTTATGCCGTTCATTTGCTGCTTTAAGTGCAGCTTAAACCATTTTAGATGTTAGCCAAGTGCTTAGAGGATATCCCTCCCGTGTCTGCATGCAATTAAGCGTTAAAACGCACAGCTTTAAAGTGTAAGTAAATAACAATAAAAAAATAACAACAATTGTTGTTGGGTTTTTGCAAAAAAAGAGAAATATATGTATGCATATATCACTCATAAAATCACACTCACAGCACAAACGTATAGGAATCACTCAGATATTTCCAAGAAAATCCCATGAAAATGTGGAACCTTAGTACCACTAGCAATCAACCAACCAAACACAAGAATGCATGCAAACTTCTCCATAGAAAATAAAAAATCGCACTTAAAATCTTATTTTCAGAACAGCAAAATAATATACATTAGAAATATCGGTATTGCATGCTCATTGAAGAAACTTTTGACTCATACGCAGATATAGACAAAATCGCCGAAAAAAAAATAAAAATCGCACCAAAAACTTCATACAAAATAGGGACTTATTTTAAAAAATGACTTTGGATAAACTTTTTTGGGCAGTTTTCTATTGTTATTGAATAGTTTTTCTTAGTGAAAAATGGTCGAATTGAAAAATCAGCTGTAAAACGAATATGTAGTAGCATGTAACAATCCCTAAAAAACTGGAATAAAGTTTAAAGTGTCTCCTTTCTACGAGTGTTTCGGCGCCAAAATTTTTTTATAAGCAACCCTTAAAGTCTGTCGAAGTCAATTTTTCATCAAAGTATTGTCGTATGATGTCAAATTGTCAGTGAAAAAAAAAAATAAAGATTTCAAATGGTATCGACAAGCACTACATTCAGTTCTGTAATGCCTCAAGCTAAATATCTAATAAGGTTAATAGTTGTAGAAGCTAAATTTTATTATAACTACTCATGTTCCATTGAACTGCAATGTGAAAGATTTCGCTTATAATGTGTCAGAAAGATTCAAGAAACGTTGAATCTGCAACCTTTCAGAAACACTTCAGAATGATTGCAGGTGAAACATTACATTTGAAAGATATCAGAAAGATTTCTGTAACGTTTCACTTGCAACATTTCAAATGAAGCATTTCTGCAACATTACGTAATGTTTCTGAAACGTTACATTCCGAGTGTGTACCTACTATTAGTAACTTTTACTACCACGTTCAGTATCACTAAAATTCGAATTTTTTCTGTAATAAAATAAAACATCTCCAGAAATCACAACTTTTTTTGTTATAGAACTATTTAAAAAAAAAAAATCCATGTACATAACTATTTTCTTATGAAATATATTAAAAAATTATTACTAATTTAGCATTTCGTCTTTTGCTATATGCGCAAGAGCAATTGTTTTTCGTTGAATATTTGCTTAGTAGCTGAGCTTGAAACTTAAAATAATTCATTTTCTTTAACCCAAATATGTTGCAAAAAATTGATTGAAGTAAATTGACATAAGATTTTTTGTTTTTGATTATTTTTTTTCCTAAGGACGTAGTATTCCATAAATAAGTTTCTTCGGTATTTGAAATTATTAATTCTCTGAAAATTAAGTAGCGATTGCGACAGCTGCAATGCTTAAACACACACATACTTACAAGCGCTCCCACCCACGTGCAGACATTTAAGATAAAAATCGCACAACGCTAAAATTAAGAAAATCAGTCAAATTTAAGCCAAGTTAACATTAAATGTTGCTTCCCTTTCGGTGGCTCAATTAATTTGCATAGGAAAACAATTGACAGAGGGACGCTTGGATGATTAAATAAAAAGCAACGTAGAAGAAATAAAGGAAGCACAGCGCAATATACTTTGCAACATAAAGATTATAATCAAAATTTCTAAAGGGTGGACCTTCCGTTTGAGGGAGGTCATGTTAAAGATAAATGGGTGCCAACGTTCAAACAGCAAAAGCCACAATTACAAAAGCGCTAAAGTTCGCAAGCCGTTAATGTTTTAATTTTTCATTATAATGTTGCCATTAAAATTGTGGTAGCAACAATAACAACTAGAGAACAATCAACGATTTCCTGTTAACAATTAAAAAATTTGCTACTGTACATTTTACTTTGGTTTTTCATAGGTCCGTTTGTTGTGAAGGGAAGCTTACACTGTTGTGTGGCATTTAAAATGTTAATTTTCGATTTTAATAAAAAATACTTCTTGTGGAAAAAGATTTTCCGCAAGAGTGAATATCATGATATAAAGTAAATTTGTGTACACTATTGTTGGCAAGAACTTAGCAATCAAAAATTAAAAGTCATTAGCTGTAGTAATTTAAAGTATTACGCTTTTATACAGGGTGGTTCGATT
Organism: Tricholauxania praeusta; assembly: GCA_949775025.1. Classification (NCBI taxonomy): domain Eukaryota; kingdom Metazoa; phylum Arthropoda; class Insecta; order Diptera; family Lauxaniidae; genus Tricholauxania; species Tricholauxania praeusta. The sequence goes on from OX459029.1 coordinate 161,811,236, forward strand.
TTGAGCAGCCATACTCTTCGACTTGCTGGTGTATTGAGTATACCAAATTGTATGAGATAGGGGTTCTATATTGAACACACAATTCAGTGTCCGACGGAGGACACTTTGAGAACTTTTTCTTAACAAAATTATTTTTTTTTGGGAAGGCCGTTAATTCCTTGTTTTCAACTTGGTATCCCTGTCCGTAAATTTACTAATATGCTGTGATCTCGTTCAACTATATTATGGTTTTTCCTATGGAACCCGATGAACTTTGATTCCGATGAATTCAGAAAGAAGTGAATTCACTTAACTTAAGTAATCAAACTATTCTAAAATTACAATCGCGGAAAATGGAATCGTGTTTTTCAATTTCAAGGCATAAGCATAAAATTCTTTGAAGTTTCACTGTACTGGATCACAAATTATCATCTTGACACGTCGAGATCATCAGGTACCTTTCAGTACCTTTCCATTCACTTTCAAAATATAAATCAGTAACAATCGATAAAAACTATCATACATTCACGGCCAAAGGGAATATTTTTAGCACCAAAAAAAAAAAAAAACAAGCCTATGCTATAAAAATCTGTGAAATCTAAAATTGAAAATATGCACGAATTTCAATGAAACATACAAAAAGCTTTAGAAGTACTAACAGCTTACGGTTCACGAGTTTCAGATATCACAGCTATATAAAGACTTATCCAGTCGTACCAAGAATCACACGATTTCAATCTTCTTAACGTCACAGTGAAAAAACTAAAATGGCGACTTGTCACTACCATAGCTCAAAAATGTAGACAGAATATCCATAAAAATTTCGCCGATAAGAAAAATAACTTACCCTAAAACTCATTCAACAAACATTTTGAAATAAGATGGTGGGAAAAATATTTCCGCTGCCTTAAAAAGGGTTAAAAGGGTCCAGGAATGATTTCATTCAATTTCTATCTATTTCAGAAATACAAAACTATAAATGGACATTTTTAACAATTTTAACTGCCTTCTTAATAATTTACAAATGGCTCAAATCGAATATCACTTTCGGTATGAATTAAATTCCAAAGAAAAAATTTCAAATAATAAAATTCCGAAGACAAACTTGGTTCACCTAACTCAGGTTCCCGTGCAAAATATACGGTGAATAAGTCTCTCGAAAAAAATCCCAGCGAAAATAAAACCGTAAGAAAAAAAAAAAACCCCTCAATTTCCTTATGAGAGCCATTCAACATTTTGTACAGGGTGTTTTTTTTTAGAGGTATAGAGCTTCGAATTGAAATAAAACACAAGAAAATCGTTTTAATGTCCATCAATTTGGCTTTATTGGAAGGATAATTTTATGCCATTAATGTTTAAATATGATTTCGGGCATGTGGCCGCCGCGGCTGGCTCGAATAAAGCCAATTCTACAGGTCCAATTTTGAACCACTTTTTCGAGCATATGGGGCCGTATGTCGGCAATAACGCCACGAATGTTGGCTTCCAAGTCCCCTAACGTTTCTGGTTTGTTGGCGTAGACGAGCGACTTCACATATCCCCAAAGAAAATAATCCAATGGTGTCAAATCACACGATATTGGTGGCCAATTGACAGGTCCATTCCGCGAAATTATGCGCTCATCGAATGTTTCCTTCAATAAATTGATTGTGACGTGCGCTGTGTGGCATGTAGCGCCGTCTTGTTGGAACCACAACTCATCCACATTCATGCCATCCAATTCGGGAACAAATTAGTCGGTTATCATGGCTCTATACCGGTCTCCATTAACGGTAACTGACTCTCCAGCATTATTTCGGAAGAAGTATGGCCCAATGACTCCACCAGCCCATAGAGCACACCAAAAATGAGCCTCATCACTGAACAAAATTTTGCGATGAAAATCAGCATCGAGATCAATCTTATTTTCGGCCCAAAATCACCAAAATCACGACGCATTGCATGGTCTCGCGGCTTTAATTCTTGCACAAGCTGGATCTTGTAAGGTCGCAAGCCAAGATCTTTGCGCAAAATCTTCCATAAAGTTGATGGACAAAGCTCCAATTGCTGTGCACGGTGGCGAATCGATTCATTCGGGTCCTCTTCAACATTTTGCTCTACAGCGGCAATTGTTTCTTCGGTGCGCACTGTTCGACGTCTCTGCGGATGCGTATTATCACATAGAGTAAACGTAGTGCGAAAACGACCCATGGTTAACCGAATTAATTGCTCTGATGGACGATTATGTCGACCATAAAATGGACGGAGCTTGCGGTAAACTTCGCGAACTGAACCATTATTTTCGAAATAAATTTGCACGATTTGCAAGCGTTGTTCTTTTGTCAACCTGTTCATGATGAAATGGCAAACCAAACTGAACATAAATGACATTAGAGTTGCCAGATTTGACCATAAAATGCCAGTTTTATCTCTATTCGAAAAACAAACCTCTAAAAAAAACACCCGTTACAAAGAAAAGGAATGTTTTAACGAGGACGAATCAGATTTGGAATAATAACACTGTGTGCAAAAATGAAATCTAAATTCTGGAGGAACATCGAATGATATCAACTTGGGGTCGTGGAGCGTTAAATTAAACTGATTTTGACACGGTTACAAACTTTCTCCGATGACTTTTTCTTATTTCAAGCATGAGAGGTTTGGTGTCTGAAGCAAAGTTGTTACTCATTGAAAGAAAAAAATTTTTTCCACTTACACTACCCCTCCAGCACCACTCAAAATTACCAATGGCCGACATCATTCGATGTTCTTGAAATTTCACTGCACGATGTACTGATCGAAGATTTTATGTCGCTAAAATGTTATCAACCGGGATATGTTGTTATCCAAAATAAAAATGGGGCATGCCTTTCAAATATCGTATTTTTTCTAGTCATTAGTCTTTTTGGAATATTTTTTTTTTGAATTTGGTCGGTATTCTCAGGACCTTTATAATTAAATGGAAATCGACACCTTAGCACTCAAAAATACTCCATAAGTTCGGTAAAAACGAAAATTCTGGAATGAGGGTATTAATGATAATCAAAAATCCTTCAACTCGCTATCTGCAGACCAAAAATTGCAGTCGCTTAAGTGTAACATCAAAAACTGAAACATTTTCTTGACATGGAATTAGAAACTTATCTGAAATTGGAATTTCAAAGTAACAACAACTATATAGCTCTGTGCTCAGCACAATTAATATTTTCAATAATTTTATTTGTTTATTTATAACATGATGAAATCACTTAAAACTATAAAATATTAATTTTTACACAGGCTCGCAAATTTTTCACCCAGAGATCAGATCCAAAATATTTTTGTATTTTACCTTATTTACGATTTTTTCTCTATATGTCATGAGTTTTATTATCGAATCTACTTGGTCTGATCTCTGGGTATGATAAAAAACAATATTTATTTTTTGGTGGGCCAGTGTAATCTTCATAATGAACTTTGCGTAGTTAGCCAAAACCTTAAGAAATATAAATTACGGCTGACTTATGTCTAAATTAGCTGTTTGTTTTATGCTTAAGACTACAGTGTAATGAAGATGAATATATTCCAAAAGGACGAAAAAAAAAAAAACAAAAAACAATGATGAACAATGATGTATAGACTCATATGAAATAAAACTGGAAGAAAAAAGGAAATTTAAAAATTTCTCACTTTCTGCTTTTTTGTTTTTAGTAAATGCAGCTCCACTTAAAGTTATGTAAATTAAACTTAAATTTTATAATTTTGTACGTCGCATTTAATCCGCTGTTGATGAATTTCCAGCTACAACGCTGCTACTGCGCTCCGAATGCGCTGGACTGGGTGCCGGACTAATAGCAGGACTGCGGTTAAGCGGAGTTGCAGCTGGACTCTGTCCCAAGGGCACAACTAATGGTCCAATGGGTTTACGTGTACGCGGTGTGCCGCGTGTGCCCTGATGTGTTGGTCCACCAGTTTTCAAACGTGGACGGCCAGGACCACGTTTCATTGGAGTGGGCAAGGCAGTTGGCGTAAATTGACCATCACTTATGTTTGTCAGCGATGATGCTGCCGATATGTTGCCACTAGTTATTGTTGCTGGTGCACCAGCTGCAACTGGTGAGGCATCTGCAAAGAGAGAGAGAGAGAGAGGGCGTGGGGAAATATTGCAATTAGCAAATTGATTTTTACTCAAAATGTGATGAAATTTTAATACTCTTTATGATTTAGGAATCACGTTTGATTTGGTTGGTATGTTATTTGCAACATTGAATTTTTAATGTTGCAATAACGTAATGCTGCTTGCTAATTTCAATATGCGTACGTACGTTAAGCGGCACGTGACTATTTGTTGATCGGATTGCATTTATTGCCATGCGGCAACATTTGCGGTTTTTCGCTTTTAAATACGCGCCATCATCATTAGTAATTTATGCGTGTACTCTGTAAGGAAGTGAACGTATTAACAGCTCGTAATGTTATACGACGCTATGTTCTGTTGCGTTATGGATTTAGTGATGCGGCGCTTGTGACGCATATGTTAAAATATTTAATCCGATTTATGCTATTAGCAAAATTGTTCTAACGACTGGTCTTTTTTTTCGCTCTTAAGCGTAAAAGTGTGTGAGGGTAGGTATTTTTCTTTAGGTGTTTACGTTAATGTGAAAATTTATTAAAAAAATGCATTTAATTAATTTTATATTTATTAATAAATTGCTATTAGACAGTTAAAAGAGTTAAGTTTATTTAATTTAAAAGAGCGCCTAAATGTATGTAACCCGAAACATAATTTTTTTGCTCATAATTTTAAGAAATTACTTAATTTTATTAACCCTTAAATACATAGCGTACCATATATGGTACGTGCCTAAAATCATAACCAAGTCTTCCCAAAAAACCTGCATCGCATTAAGTTTCGGTGCAACTTGTAGCAGGCATTACCAACTTTCACATAATTGTCTCTTCAGCTCTCCGAAGTGGTCGAACGTTGTGTTTACAAATAATTTTAAAAGTGACTCTCATCAGTGAATTAAATATTGAAAATTTCCATTATTCATTTTCATATTTCATTATTATTCATTTTTCATTAATTTCTAATAAGAAAAAAGACTCTAAGAAAGAGTTTTTAACTTTTTTTTTTTCAATAATAATAAAACTTCAAAATATAGGCTTAATGCATCGGGTACACTGCCCAAATCACACTTTTTAAGCTTTTCCGGGAAAACGGTGCATTTGCCAGGAAAACGAATGCACATTTCGTGGTCAGCGTCTGATTTTACACAAAAGGAGCTTGGTCTCCATATTGGGGGCTAACCTTATGCATTTAAGGGTTAAAGAAAATTGTAAAAAATATTCTGGAGGATATGTTTTTTAACTCAAGACCTTTATTAATAACGAGTTAAGCCACGAAATTGTGTTGCATTCAAAAACACATTTTATATTGTTAAAAAACAACGTCTTTATTTATTTTTTATAGTAATTCACAAGTCGTGACAAAATTTTGCGTACACATTGAGCTTTTTATTAAAAACATAAATTTATGCTCCGATACAATGTCGAGAGCAGTCTTTACTGGCATATAAACTGGCGAGTATGAAATAAAATTTATAATGGAGTTATTTGGCTGAAAGCCTAACGTTCGATAACACATATTATATTTTAAATTTTTCAAAGCTTTTTCGATGCTTTCTGACATTTTATCAAATTTTTCAACAAACTATTATATTTTATTTCTCAAAATTTTTCTACTTTTCAATATTTTTCGACTTGAAAACATAGTCGTAGCAATTTGCGGAATTAATATCTTCTTAAGGAGCAATGAGTTTCTGCTAGCTTGCCATCACCTAATGCCTAGTTTTCGTGCTATCTTTCTCTATCTTCTCCTAACTCATATCAGGAAGGATATCACATGCTATAAAAATAGCAAATGTATGCCTATTCACTCTCGTGTTCGTCAAGTGCATTAGACGCAGCTGTAGGTTCTGCTCGCATGCTTTTTCATTCTTATAAAAATTTGATTTGATATCCCTAACATGGGATCAAGAAAGAAAACATGAAAACGTCACTTGATATACAGAGATTCTGTTCCACAAGTCTGATGCATAAAAATTATATTGGTAGGCAAGTTCTACTAAGTCTTATAGCATTCATTAGCATTCGAAAGTAGCTAAGCAGATTAGGAAGCGATAATTTTGGCGACGAATACCTACCTAGGTATATCGTTTTCCTAGGCCAAACTAGTTTTTCCTAGGCCAAACTAGTTTATTTACATGCCTGAAAGTATACAATTTAATTTTAATGCAAAAGCACTGTGAATAGCGAAGTCGATGTTGAACATGCCATAGGCTGAGCCGCGGTCAAAGGCCACCCACTTACCTTCACTTACCACTTGATAAGCATACAATGCAATTGATAGTTTTATTGTTTAACTGTGCTACTATCTTAGTCTTCACCAGCCACAGTGCTTTTTCATTAATATTTGATTGCATATCTTTAGGCTTAATGGTAACTAGTTTGGCCTAAAACTATTTTGGCCGTTAACATATAAATAGTTCAGATCTAGATGAAATCAATCAGAAAATCGTAGCTATAGGGACTAATGCCCATGGAAATAACGTCCAAAATAACACTTAAATTTTATTTTTACTATAAAGCATATAATTAATAAACCATATATCTGTCGCATTATGACTTAGTTTTTTCTTATGTGTCAGACTTTTCTTGTCAAAGGGGAGTTAAACATTTTATTTAAAGTCGATCACACTCTCCTTAAAATACTAGTTGTGGAATGGGGACATCAGTTTGATTTAAATCTAAGGGCAAATATTTGCTTTGACTTGACGCTGATAAAGTAAAGAGTAAAAATGACACAAAAAAGAAGGGGAAGATATAAAATTTTAAATTGAACCAGCGGAAATGAGCGCCACGTACGCGTAAACTGTAGCTACAGCAGCACTTTATGAAATATGAGCTCGGAATACCTATGTCAGAAAAGGTACTTATATTCATAAAAAGTAGCGGCAAGAATTTTAGAAGGGTATGTGATTGTAAGCATAAAATGTAAAGTAATGTAAAGATTTTGTTGTTTTAGAAATTGGGGTAATTTTTGGAGAACATTTTTATGTAAAAATGAAAAAAGAACGTGAAGTGGCAGCGATAATCGTGCTCATTTTGTTGAAGCACGCTAAAGAGGCCACTTATTTCACTTAACATTTTATACCTTAATCGTATTTTTCTTAACGATGCGGGCTAATTTGAAATTTACTGGCACAAGTTTTTTTTTAAAAAAAAAGCACAATTTAATGCTTAAGACTTGAAGAAGTATTTACGTATATTTGTTGCGTGCATTGGTGTATTTAAGAGCTACATCAGAGCAATTGAAAAAAGTTTTTCATTTTGAAAATATTCCATTCCACAAATTTGCTGAAATTTCAACCATAAAAAGATAATTTTTATCTTAATTACCTTCTCCACTACCACCAGGTGTAGTCGGCACCGTTTGATTTCCTCCTCCTCCAACTGGCGATGATTGCTGACGTCCCAATGAACCATTACCACCGCCACGACGTGAACCACGCGGACGTCCACGTTTAGTACCACGTGGATGATGCCTACGACGTATACGTCCGATGCCGCCATAATCACCAAAGAGTGCTGTAATAAAAAATTGATAATTTGAGTGGCATTTCATAAAAAATACAATAAAAAATTGCTGAACAATTTTATAGTCCTTATATGTAAGTTCAAAAAAGAAAGGATATCAATTATATGCTCCATACATAATAGGCAATAATTTCGCTGTAGCAACATAAGTTTGATTAATATGTTCATTTTTTTTAGATCCGTCACAACATTCATTTCAATTTTCTTAAAAAAAAATTTGTGAAAAAACAAATAAAATGCTATGAAAAATCTATAAAATCAACAGCAACGCCTCTTATTTCCACACCTTATGTTTGATAAGGATCTATGCGTTAATTGTGTGGAAAACACCCTTTTGGTTTAGAAGCAGTTGGCAGTTACATATATCAGTAACAGTTAAGATATGAAGCATTAAAATATAACACAAGCCAACATAAAAAGCAATTTATTTTTTTTTTGAAGTTTAAGGATTTTCAGGCAGCATAATTTTTTTTTTTTTAAGCAGCTTAATCAGACTCTTACGCCGAAGAGTAGGGGCCTTAATTTTGAAATAAGGGAGATTACCGAATGTTCCAATGAAAATTGGAGTGTGTAAAAAAAAGAAAATTTGAAAATTTTTATTTGTTTAACCGTGTAACAGAGGAATCCACGCTAGGCGCCAGGTCTTGTCACTTCTGACATTGTTATTCAGAGCCAGATTTTTTTCTTTTTTTCTACAAAACAGAGTGTTCGGTCAGTATTTATGTCATGGCCATGTTAGGACAAGAGGCTGTTTTATATATGTGTACGTATGTATGTATTATTTCTTCATAACAACAATTGCTTTATGATATTTTTAACCATTTAAGTAACATCAATCTAAGCTACATGAGTATGTAAGCCATATATATTGGCTTGTGCGGCTCATCAAAATTCTTAGCTGGCTGGCTGCACATGCGCATCAATGACTTCTTCTTACCATTATAACTTAACTATTTGCTATTACAAAAATAATCATGTCGCTCACAGCACATGTTGTTGTGCTTTTCTTCCCTTTTCGATAACTGTAAATTGTATAAATATGACTAAGTTTTTTATGAAAAAAAAAAAAAAAAAAGTGAGGAAAACTAAATCCGTAAAACGGCGCTTCTTGCCGCCATGTTGCTGTAGCTGTTACTGCATGCAATGCGCATCACTCATGACATTGCACTTTGCAGCAAAAAAAAAAGCAAAAATTCCAGAAAAAAAGCAAAAATACATTGCTACTTGTCAAACCAAGTTTTGTTGTTATGATTCTTTTAACAATGTCAGCTCATTGACTTTTAATTTTTTGTCTCTCCAGTATCTAATGTTAAAATGCGATGCGCATAAATTTTAGCATTTGCTTTCGAGGTGACCAACTTGTGAAGAAAAGTTTTTAAACTAAACATTTTATGACTCTAACTGTCATTACTATTAGTTTTTGAAAAATAAATACAAAAAATTGTATAATTCAAGCAATTTCTTAACGTCTTAGACAAAGTTAAGCTAAAGTTAAAGAAGCATCACTCATTTGAGATTAAAGTTTTAGTTAAACAATTTTGTACAACGATTTAAATTGCCTATGGAACTTATTTCTATACAAACATGCGCAAGATAATCATTAACGAATACTCAGAAATTCTATTAATTTGCTTCAATCAACAATATTTGTTTTTTAAAATAAAACGTAGTGTACTTTTAGTGCACACGGTTTTTTCAAAAATTACTGCTGTAAATAAACCAGCTCGATATACAAATTTTTGTTTCGGATATGGATTCCTGATTGGATAGTGCTCAGGTTGGTAGTATTAAAAGCACCCTAAGATGTTGAGAAAATATTTAATATTTTTTTTTTTTTTTTGCAACTGTTTTGTTTTAACAACAAAGAGTGAGTTTTCACTATAAAAAAATAAAATCTTGTTAATATGTACTTTTAATAACTATCGAGCAAGGCTCATGAACTTAAGCAAAACAAACTTTTGCTGTAATGACGCTACTTCAGAGTTCTTTATTTATGTACTTACGAGCATATGCAATAAAAAATGTATAAAGCATGTTATTTTCTTAACAAAAAAATAAACAGTTTTCGTGAAGATTAAAAATCTAATTTTAAAAAATCTAATATGTTTAAAATATCACAAAATTGCAAATTTCACAGGGTCACTAAGTGTTAAAGATATTTGTGACAATGGAAACATTTTGATTTTTAGTTGGTTTCTATTCGAATATATATTTCAATTTTTTTTTTCTGTGCATTTGGTCACCTTAATACGTGAATTCATTTTGCTAACAATGACACAATTTTAAAATTTTCTTTAAATTCACATCACATTCAAGTCTTTTTCGGCTGAAGAAAAAATATAGTCACAACCAAAAAAAAGAAACTACCAATATCAAGAGCTGTGAAATGTCTACGTCTTTAGCAATGCATAATCTTCAATTTTATAGCTATGCGAAATAGTTCTTGTACGAAAAAGTTCATTAAAAATTTTACATTGTTGCATGACTGGCATAATTTGAATCTGTCATTCGTGGGTGTACTGTGGAATCTGATAAAATGCTTAAAACAAGAGGTATATTTTACTGCAAATATTTGCAGAATGGATTGAAGATTTTATATGGTATATTGCCTTTGAGTTTAACTTAATAATATTATTTTTTTTAATAGCACATGAAAAAAAAAAATCATTGGTTATATTATTGATCAATAGTTTCTAAATCAACCATGGTTTATGGTTCAATTAGCAAAGCAGCTAACAGCAGTCAAACTAACCAATGACACATTATTGACTCAAAATTCAAAAATGTCCACAAAAATTGTTGATTCAACCACATTTGCAGTTAGTACGACGTACATAGATTCTGTTGTTCACTGAAAAACCAGTTGTCAATTGGATTATTACTTAATCACCAATGTGGTGAATCAAAAACAAGCGTGCTAATTCAATCAGTTTTACATGTCACTCTAAGGTTGAACTTGAAATTGCGGTGCCAAACTTATGAATTTTTTGACATTAAAGGCAGTATGTTAACTAAAAAAAACTATTTGAAGGTGAATAAATATTTTTAAGTATTTTTTAAAGTAGCTGGCATAAAAAAATAATAATAAACAATTAATTCTGTTATTATTTCTTGGGCAGAAACGGGAAGAAATTATGAAAACTACGGAAATATTGTTAATCAACTACGAAGGTAGTCACTTAAGCAACGGTGCGCAGTCAATCAGTAACAACATCAACTACGAATATTGTAGTCTTATAGCAATATTTTTGAAATACTATTAGTAGAATTTACAAAGCTTCTTAGTTGACGCAAAGTTAACCAAGATTTGTTGTTAAATTAACCACTTCATATGCTTAAATGTTTTACAATGGATTTTTTTATTTGGACATTTTTTATACAATATCTTTGATTTAAAGATTGCAAAAGCAGTAGTATTCGAGTATTTTTTATAAGTTTTTGTTGAATTTAAGACACCGGACACAAAAATATTAAACATAACTTATCTGCTTACATTACAAAGGAGAGAAAAATAAAAACTACGCATATATTGTTGATCAACCACAAACATAGTCAAAACAACAGTGGTGTGTAGTTAATCAATCACAATAACAACTACAAATGTCGACACAAAATAAACCAAACATTATTGTTGATTTAACAAATTTTTCTAATACTTTGGCACAAACTTTTTGTGAAATCTAAATTTTATTCCAATACTTTACTTTACGCACTATTTTTTAGATAATTTCAGCTTTTATTTCCGTCTATTTTTAGTTTTTACATTGGAAATTTTTTTCTCGACTTGGAGTAAATCACCAAGGAATTCATGTCTTTGAAAAGAAAAATAAGAGTAGGAAGTGATTTTTCTTCTAAAAATAAAAAATAAAACACGCTTGTAAATATGTGGCTGATAAATTAAAAAAAGTGTCATTTAACTACAAAGTGTACCATTTTCGGGGGGTTGCAATGTGGCATAAAATCGTTAAGGAAGTTAATTGAAAAATGCATGCCACCAAACGTTTGTTTTGTTGATTTTTTAAGAAGTGCGTCAGGATATAACGTGCACACATGTGCGACGCGTGAAATTGACACGTTTGCGGTGTAACATTACAAAAAATGAAACCACAAAACGCTGCATGGAAAAGCAGCAGATAGCAGACGTGAAAGATGCAGCAGCATAAAAAAATTCAAGGATATCAAAATTATACTAATTAAATGCTTACATTTGAGGGACTTTTTTGTGTTTTTTATTCTTGCTACAGCTGTGAGCTCATTTCAAAAATTTTTTGTAAAAATAACCAATGATTGATTTGAAGGAAGTTTCTATGGGACTCATTTTGTATGGACTGACATAGTTTTTTTAACAAAATTTTAAACGATGTCTACGCCCACATAATTCTCCGCCAAAGAGGAAAAGTTCGCCGGTTGAATTCTTCTCCTCTACATCAGAAATCTGCGCTCCACTTCCGTAAACACATTTCAGAGATTTCTCTATACAAAACTTTATTTGACAGAAGGTCCTTACTCTTCGTTCGCTTACGTCGAATTACCTTTTTTGCATAGCATTTTTTAGTGTGTGGTTGATTTGTTCATGAACGAATATTAATGGGAAAATTGGTATGCCTTAAAAATTAAACAATTTACAACTTGACTTTCATAGCTACTTTTCACTCTTGAAAATTTTAACGAAAAAAACAAAAAAAAAATTAAAAAAAAACATCACTCAAAATTTTAACCAAATTTCTTAAAATTAAAAATTTTTTAACACACTGCGTGCGCATAGAAAAATCTATACGGTTTTTTCACTTCGAAATTCCTGTGCCTTATTTGGCCTTTAATCAATAACTAAATCCCATCAAAATTCCATAGACCAATTCAATTTTCTTCGAATCCACACAAAAGCAACAGTAAAAACAATCCAGACAGCAACAACAAATAAGAGCTCCTAATCCGACCCATAAGCATCGTTTCACCATAATCCACAACAGCGAGAAGTAGAACGAACCAAAAAAAAATACAAAAAAAGAACAAAATAAAACCAACAGAATGTCAACAATTGAGGATCCTGTGCCATCAGTACCGCGGCCACGTTGGGCCGAATGGGTTGAGCGTAATGCACAACCGAAAAATCATTATTTTCCACGTGTCAGACGCGAATTGACGCGTTGGCAAAAGCGTGGCCCAATGCAACGCAAAGATTGGGTACGTTTTTATCATTGGGCCGCTGAAAAAGCCATACCCATTGATGAGGATATGATCAAGGAACATCTCGCAGCCAAATATGCAAAATGGGCTAAGAAACATGGCACAGATGAAGCAGATGATAAGAAGAAGAAAAAGAAGTCACCTAAAATTAAGTCCTTAGATGAGCTGCTAAAGCGCGTTGAGATGTTAAGCGTTCAACTGCCACGAAAAGCGCGTTCAAAATATGATTATCCACCCGAGCCCATCTATCCGTATTCACCGCAAATTCATGTGAATCAGCCAGCGAACAAAGATCCCGGTCGTCCAATTATACCACCTAAGGTGCCGAAAAACTTTCAACACATCGATATTGAGACGGATTTTTGGAGTAAATTACGTTTTACTATACAAAAAGGCGCACTGAAATACACGCCCACAGAAAATGTTCGTAAATTGGCAAAACCAAGAGTTGTACCACCCGAACATCCACATTGTCCACTGCCAGAGGTGGTGCCGGAGATTATACCGAAACGACAGCGTATGACTTATCGTCAATGGCGTGAGCATATGCGGCGTTTGGAATATTTGGCAAAGCCTGTAATGCGTCCACGTACAAGCTTCTGTTGCTAGCGAAAACAACATTTGAAGAGAATTTGGTTAAATTCAAATTATTAATTGTAAAAAAATTCTTTCAAAGTTTAAAAATTCAAAAGCGGAAAATTTTTAAGAATTTTTCTAATATGACAAAGTGCTATAATTCTGAGTAACGTATTGTTTTTTATGAAGAAAATGATGTAACTTTGATAATGTAATTTTTATGTATTCGACGAATAATTTTCTTGTAAAAAATTTGTAAATGTGAAGTCAACTATTTTAAAATAAAGAAAAAAAACTTAAAATAAGGAATAAATGATTAATGGTTTCATGCCTTTATTTATTTTTGATATTGAGCGTTCCAGCAGGGACAAATTTTTACTCAAAAAACGTAAATCGCAGCGGTAAATATGTTATAAAAAACATCGATGAATAGTTATACTCATTGCAGGCAGTAATGGTCACAACTCCAGCCACAACTGTAAATTCTTTTTACAAAGCGATGGCCGCTTTGTAGCCAGCTTGCCTACATCTCTATATACAATGTGTAACAAACGAAAAGCAGATTGCCTTACAACTTCGCTTACTAAGTGCCTGTATAGTTTAGCGAGTTGCCTACATCTCCATATACAAAGCATGCAGTCAACAGGCAAGACACCTTACATCTCCATATACAAAGCAAGCAGCCAGCAAGCAGACTGCCTACAGTTTCATATACAAAGCAGGCAGCCAGCAAGCAAACTGCAATCTAAATAAAAAAAAAAACATTACGCGGATTACCAGAAAAAACTCGAAATTCACATAAAAAATTGCGGGATTTGACGAAGGAGAACGGGATCTGTTGTTACTACGGAATGGTTTTTGATATTGCAAAGTTTTGTAAATTTATCGTTACTGGTGATACGGCATACACATTCACAAAAAAAATAACGCATCGGTACACTGAGAGAATGATTCTTTTGAATATAACAAATAAAATTTGTAAATCAAATATTTATTTGGGTAAAACATATTATGTTTGGATCAAATAGTGATGTAAGTTGGTTGAACCATATTATGTTTGACTCAATCAAATATACCATTGCGCTATATTCCGACATGTACAAAAAAAAAACTGCTTCCTCAGTCATTCAGGACGAAACTTTTTTATGAAAATAAATAGACTATAGAGTAGCGTTTAAGTTTGAATTCCATTACAAACAAACTCTCTATGGCTAAGAAATGTTAGATTTGTAAAATAAGCTAACTCATTAGTATTATTTTTCAACGTATGGTACTTAGCCTAATGTAAAAGTAGTCCTATCACAAATAAAGCAAACTGCACCAAATTTTTCATTCAATTATTCTTTACGGTTTCAGCAATCTGCAAGAACTCAATTAGTTTCATGATACACAAATTATAAAAAAACTGACTAATATTGTAGACAATAATAAAAGGTGATTTTAATGCCATCATTTCAAAAGGATTAAGCTATTATACGTTATACAATGGGCCATGAATAAAATCTCAGCTTCTTCCTTTAAAGAAATTTCAAAAGATAAAAATCTTGAAAAAAAAATTTCAGACAAAAAAACTAATCGCATCAATGCAAACGATATGCTGTAATACAGCAACAAAACGTGCATGGAAAAATACTCAAGCGCGTTACCAACAGGGTGCGAATGTCACTATGGTTACATACAATAATGCTAACATAAGCAAATAAGCGTATAACTGGATGATTTGGAGATTTTCTTAAATTGATAAAGAAAAGCAGAAAAAAAAATCAAGATTTTTCAATTTAACCGATCAGTTAGCAAACAGCAGCAAAGATGCGGCATCAGGCAACGTTGCAAAGATCAAAGATCATCAGCTAAGATCATCAGTCATATCAATTATTGTATGATATAATTGATGGAATCAATGACGCGTTTGAAAATCGGATTACTTTGCAGAAAAAAAATAAATAAATTGAAATAATGCAATGAGAAATTGTTTCCTTTATAAAGAATTTAATTTGGCAAGCGTATAAATTGCAGAAAATTATTTAAGGAATCATATAGCGCGCTGCTGTGTGAAACCAAAAGTCGGCACGGCACATCATGTGAGATATTCGTTAAATTTTAAACTGTTCTTGGGGAAAGATTGAAAAAATTGCAGTTTCTCTTAGAGTTTTTTAAGACCTCTAGAAGTTTTTTTAGATTTAGAGATCAAAGATAGTTTCGTAAGTTATTGAAAACTATGTCAACAACATTGCTGAAGTTTTTGATACTTTTTGAAAGTTTTCGATACCAGTCCAAGAAATCGAAAAGCATAATCAAAAAATCGATAAAATTTGAAAAGCATCGAAAAGTCAACTTAGTCGAAAAGTTTCGAGAAGCATGGAAAATTATTACAAAGTATCAAATGGTTACTAAGAGTATAAAGTAGTGCATGAAAGTCGAATTGCATTTAAAAGAATCGAAAAGTTGATCAGTGTCAAAAATACCGAAAATCGTTCAAAAAAAAGAGAATATACAGTTAAAGTCGCATAACTTTGAAGTCTATCGAAAGACGAAATAATAAGAAAACATCGTCCTCAAAACCTTATAAGTTTTTCATGTCTTTAAATAGAAAAACTTGCTCTGTGGCGGTGTCGTTAGAGCAAATCCACACCCGACTAGTTCATTAGTCTTTTCATGAAAGTGAAATTGTTATTACTGTTTTACTTAGTTTGGTTTTATATTCAACATTAAAACTTTTTAAATAGTTAACTATTATGTACCTTCATAGTACATACTTATCTTATTTTTTATACTAAACTACAGACGAAAATGACACAAACTTTGCTAATGGTAAGCCCCTAAACTAACGAACTATAAGTGAAGATATAACGCACAATTGCCGTGGACCATTATTGATTGGTATTGACCTTTTTGTAGACAAAGTGTTTCTTAGTGCACAGTTACATAAAGGGTGATTTTTTAAGCGTTTTGTTTTTGAAAATTGAAAAAAGAACAGAAAATTTTCAATAGTGAATGAAATATTTATTTGGAGCTATACATCGATTTCTGCCATTTACATTTTAAAGATTATTACATGTAAATGTTGCCTGCGGCTACGCCTGTGGTGATTTATCCATAAACTCTAGTTTTGGCATCCTATTTCCGGCCGGTATCTCACCAATGGCAGCTGTAATGATATCTTCCAGGGCTGCAATTGTGACTGGCTTGGCCCTGTACACGAGAGACTTCACGCAACCCCACAAAAATAGTCTAGTGGGGTCAAATCGCATGATTTTGGCGGCCAATGAACTACTCCAAAATGTAATTTAATTGCTCACCAATCGCGCCTCTCAATAGGTTCATGATATCAAGTTTCGTGTGGCACCGTCTTGTTGAAACCACATGCCAACCAAGTTCAATTCTTCCATTTTAGGCAAAAAATTCGGTAATCATCGCACGGTACCTTACTCCATTGACTGTTGCGATTTTCATTATTTTTGAATCCAATGATGCCGCCGGCCCACAAACTGCCCCAAACAGTGTAATCTTAAGGGTGTATTGGCAGCTCTTGAACTGCCTCTGGCTGCTTTTAAGACCGAATTCGGCAATTCTGTTTCTTGACGTACCCATTGAGTCAAAAATGAGCTTCGTCGCTGAAGAAAATTTTTAAATAAAAACACATTTCTCACAGAGCACGAATTTTGATAATAAAATACAATGATTTGCAAGCACTGTTCGTTTGTTAGTTTATTCATGGTAAAATGGCAAACCTTACTGACCATTTTTGGCGTTGACACATGTTACGTATCACGCGTGAGGCGTCAAAAAGTTTACACTGAAAAAACAAATAGCAAAAAAAATCACCCGTTATGTATTTTAAGAAGACAAACTTTGCGCAGGCAATCACGAGTTGTATATAAAACAGCAGTTGTATCTTTAATAGTTAGGGTCACATATGCAATTTTTTACCCAAATGTAATTTGTTTAATATTTTTCATTTATTTTAAAATACTTTTACAATCGATTTTATTTTCATATTAGCATTTGATAGATAGCATTTTAGTTTAGTATTTTTCGTTCTACTTTTTCCTTTTGTAGCCCATTAACTTATGCAGCGCAAGTTTTATCAATAAAAATAATTTTTTAGCCAACATTCTTTAGTATGGAAATTCGGTCAATTTTTTTCATTTTTGTTGTCGTTTTTTGCAAATACAATAAACAAAAAAAAAAAAAGTAACAAATGCATAGAAAAATGTTTTGATTTTATTTTAAAATAAATAACAACAAAAAATACACTCGAGCGATTTTCGTCTTTATTATGCCATTGCAAATGTTGTTGTTGTTGTTGTTGTTGCAATAAAATTTACAAGGATATTGCTGATGTACACGAAGGTAGCGGCGTAGCATTGTCGAATCAGTCAATAAATTGGCAAACAGCAGAAAAGAGCTAAACTCAATTGGCATGTTAGCGGGGGTTCTATGATATGGAAATGATTTTATGCGCTTGATGCAATATGGAAAAATGTAATTTTTAAGCAGCAAAAAGAAAAAATTATAACTTTCAATTATAAGTTCTTTTTTTTTTTGTTATTTTTAATGACCTTACCCATGTTTTGACAAGTGTTTTACATGAAAAGTAGAATAAGGTGAATTGTTTGAGTAATTGAATGTGAATAGTACTTGAAATCGATGAGGTAAAGTGACGTGTTTTAACTTGGGCTCAAGGTTTCTTTCATAAGAAGATAAGAAAAAGCAAGAGCCTTTAAAATTTCACGTAAAAGAGTTCTCTGTGATGACTTCTTAAATGTAGGTTGCCAAATATGGAATTTCAAAAGTTGCCAGACTGATAATGGCAAGAATTTTTAAATATTTATTTCTTAGCAGTGATTAAATAATAAGTAAAAGGTGTTCATAGCAATCAAAATAAATGAGAAAAGTTAAAACAAAAACAACAAAAAAAAAATACCAAATATGGAATACCTACACATTTCGCCAAATGATTGGTTATTTTTTGGTATTATATATCGTAAAAATATCGACGAGCTCGCTTACTACGCGATATACTTATACCAAAAAATATCCACTCATTTGACGAAATGTGTATTCCATATTTGGTTTTTTTTTGTTTTTGATTTGGCTTTTCTCATTTATTTTGATTTCTATGAGCACCTACTACTTATTATTTGATAAGTCGATATTTTTACGATAAATTATACCAAAAAATATCCACTTACATGGCGGAATGCCTATTCCATATTTGGTATTTTTTTGTATATACGGACACCAAATGGCAGAACTATCGAAAAAAAGGGATCATTCATTTAAACAAAAAAAAAAAAATTGCGTTGAAAATGTTATAGGGTACGCTTTCAGATTTTCATTCATTCTTAAGGGGAAAAAACATCTCCAATTTGATAACTCTTTTGTATGTTGACTGAGATCATTGTGCTAGAGATTTTTAGTTTTTCATGAATCCTTAAAAAACTTACGATATTTTGTTTAATTTTTTATTTAGTCATAAATTGAAGATCAGTTTGAACAACAGCATAGCAGAGAATATTTAACTTTAATTTTTTTTTTATCTTCAGTAACAAACAAACGAGTATCACTCAACAACAAAACGTAAAATCTTGATGACAACAGTGTGATGATGATGTATCGTTGCTGTAGCTGATCATGATGATGATGTTCACATTGATCATGTTGGCAGAAGGAAAAAACATTAAAAGACTTTCAATATGCCTACTCGAGAGCAAAGTAGTTACAGGGATCAAAGTAGATATACTACTATCAATACTTGAAAATAATGTATTCTAGCAATAACAACAACAAGAAAAAACAAAGGTAAAAAAATTTATCAACAACAAAATGATTAAAAATTCTTGAAACACAAACGAAATGTTGTCGCCAACAATGACAATAACAACAACAAGATAAATGAAGAGAAATCAACAGTACAAGAACAACAACAAAGTCACTATAGTGGCGACAATGGTGACAACAATAAGAAAAGAAAAAAAAAAAAATTGATCGCACAACAAACGTACGATTGATCGCCCAACAGAATTTCAATTGAATTGAAATGAAAAAAAATTGAGTGAAAACAGAAAAAACCAAAATTGAAAAATCTAGTGAGATTTCATGAAAAAGAGCAACGGGCGCTGTAGAAGAATTGACCAAAAACTATATAAATATTGTAAAAAAAATAGATGCGATCGCAGCTGTCAAGCATGGTGCGCTGGAAGCAGGAATAAATGCAATTTTAGGGGATCTTGAATTTTAGTATTAGCATTAAAATTTATATTATTCGTCGAAATAAAATTCAGCGGTAGTGAGACATTTTTTCTCATTCAATTCGACTTAAATTTTTGCATGATGTTGCATTACAAAATTCTGGATGGGCGTAAAGTTTTATCAAAAGTTTTTATTGATCCAACTTTCGGATGAAAGTTTTGAAAGATTTTTCTCAAAGAATATGTGAGAAACTAAGATTTAATTCAACTTCCTTAGATGAAGTGAAAATCTTCAAGAATTTTATTTGTTTTTGCTTTCAGCGCACCATGCATTCAATCGCTTTTTTTTGCTGTTTTTTCGCGCAGTTGAGGAAAACCGTTGATCGTGCCAACACGCGACGCATAAACGTCACAAAAGGAATTGGGTTACGACCTCGAATGCGTGCCAGCAGCAGCAGCAGCCGAAGAAGCTGCAGCACCAACATTTGAAACTACAACATTCCCCTCAATATGACCATATATGGCATTAGTAGCTGTAACAGCAGCAGCACCTTCATCATCATCAACAGCAACAGCAACATCATCGTCACCATCAGCACTAACATTGTCCAAGTTTTCTGCATGAACAACTGCTGCTGCATCTTCTTCTTCGTCGCCTTCATTGCGGACAACATCGATAAGTTCGCGTTCTTCCGTGGCTTCCATGTGCAGCAGCATTTCATCTTTTAGCAGCGTAGCACAGCGCGATTTCTTAAAAAATTTCTGCTGCTGCTGCTGCTCTTCTTGTTGCTGCTGCTGCTGCTGCCGCCAGCGACAACGTAGCGATAATGTTGAGGTCAGGCGTAGTCTATTGAACGGGGGTCTTGAATTTTCATGCTCAGCTGTTATTTGACTTGCGGATAATAGAAACTTGCGCTTTGAATTTAAATTTGAATTTTTCAGCGGTAGCAGTGAATGAAAATTTGAATTTTTAAATCTTGAGTGGAATTCACTTGGAGTTTGGGATTGTGTAGGTTTCTTGCGTTTTTTCTTGGTCATGCCATCAGATAACAGCAGTGGATTGTAGGAATTTTTCTTCCCTAGAGTTATGGAAAATAAAGATAAAGGATGGCATGAGTTTCGGAAATTTTAAAGAAATAATAAAGAAATTTATTAAAAATTACAATGAAAACAGTTATGCAATTGGTCTATCAGAGATGCATAGGAAGAGTGCTCCTTTAATGCTCACTTTATAGCAAAAAAAAAAATGGAGCATAGCGATTTTTGATATAAAAATCAGTGTTCTAGACTCTAAGCTATCTATATACGAATGTTCGCACCGAATTTTTACAAATTTTCCACACAAAAAAGGAGTGCTCCTTTTCTGCTTACATTTTACAGTTTGGACAAATGAGCATGGCAACCTCTCTTACAAAAAAAAAACATGTGAAACGTTGCATCAAGGAAGCTATTTTCGTCTTAACAAACTTGCAATTTAAAAATTGGGCGGGTTTAAAATTGTGGGCGTGGCACTTTATGAAAGAATTTATTGCGTATGCTTTCACATTCATCACAGCATCTCTATCTTCTACAAAATCAAACAAATTTGCAAAGTCCATACAGAATTTAAATAAATAATCAAATCGTCCACAACTTAATATTAGGAGCTTAAAAGGAGCATTACAGTTATTTCAAAATTTAGAAGTTTTCAGTATCACAAACACTTCAATTAAAGATTTTTACTTTTACAATTCAAGACTTAATGATTGGCGCAGATTGGTACTGTTGGCCCACTGACTAGCTCTCTTGTCATAAGGGAATGATTCCATAATAATTATAGCTACTTTTGAGTCATTTCATTGACGTATAAAGTTGACCTAAAAGTTTAGTATCCGTCAGTAGTAACATGTTATTTCACATAGTGACATGATTCCAGTCAGTTTACCAATAGTAGCTAGTTATTTTACCAGTTGATTACCCGTTAATTAGCAAGTTATCTTATCATAAGGGCATGATTTTAGACAGCCTTTCCGTTAAAAAAACGGTGCTAGAGGCTGGTTTTTTTCTTATAAAAGTAAAATTCTAGTTAGCCCATAGGTTAAGTAAACGTTAGTAGTAGATAGTGAGGCTTGAATGTAGTTGGCCAAATAGATAAGTTTCTGATAATAGTCAATGTAGTCAATGTACTAGTTTAGAATTAGTTAGATTTCTTTACAAAGATATGGACAAAAATAGAAATTTTCTCAAATTTTGTCATGGGAGTTTAAAGGGAGCTCTCTAGTACTTTTTTTTTCAATTTATTAAACATTTTCAGTACCAAAAATTTTAATGAGTAAAGTTTTTATAAAAATTGTTCAAAATAATAAAAGGCGATATTTTTATTTGAAAATATCTTTGCAAATAACTCTCTAAATTTTAGTATAGGAGCTCCAAAGGAGCTTTAAGTTTTTATCAACTTATTAAACATTTTCAGTACCACAAAAGTTCAATGAGTAAAATTTTTATAAGAATTTTGCTTTCAATTTTATTTAAAATTAATTCTGCGGCATTTTTTCTCTGCAATCACGCACTTCCGCAAAACCATAGCAAAGGATTTTTTTTTTCAATCCGAGGCGGGCATTCTTTAGCTCTCAAGCATGTCACAGTTGTTTATTTTTGATGAATGAATAACTTAAACGTTTTTATCATAAAAATGCGTTTAATTTAATTAGTAACAACAAAAATAAATGATAATAATTTTTTATGTTTTTTTTTCATTACGTCGAAGAAAGAAAGAAAAGCAAAACAAATCGAGAAATCGAATCCATTACCATCAACATTATCGTTGTCCTATCATGTCATCGACAAATTAATTCTGCGACTAACGACTACGTCGTATTACCTGACTTTGCAACAACTCATTCCAACCAACAATCAGGGAAATAAAACGAAAGCCAAATTCCGGAAATATTACAGCATGACATGTTGGAGCAACATTTGTGTGCATGAAAAAGTTTGTGCAGCAGGGAAAGAAAAGAAAAAAACAAAGAAAGAAAACGAGCAGAGAAAAATCAAATGAAAAACAATTTTCACAATTTTTGTCCCATAAATAATTTTTTTGCAGCCATTTCAGTTGCTCTTCCTAAAATATTTTCTTTTACAATTTCCATTTTTGCTAATCGTCACCAGAAATCAGGGAATTTATGCGCTTCGATCGCGTGAACACGAAATTTTGCCGTTTTATTGCATTTTTACATTTTTCATCTAAAAATTTCATCAAAAATAAAATTTCAACTCCGCGTACATCTTAAAAAAAAAGAAAAAAAAACAGCGACAAAAAATATGTAGCTGCATTTGGCACCTTCAACTTGGTGCGCTGTGTACTTGCAACCCTCATACCCCACTTCGATTTTGAAATGCTTCCAGTAGGGTAACCAAAGGGCTTTGCACTCGCTTCGCACACGAAACATTGATTAATAATTCATTTTTTCTGGCTTTTTTTTGGTTTATTTATTGCCATGTTTATTGCGGATTAGCAACACTGGTCTGCCACAGTTTGTTTTTTGCTTAAGTAGAAGACGATTTCTGGCTGTGTCGCGTGCAATCGTTTGGGAAGCACATATATTTTTTCCCAAAGTTTTTTCATTTTGAAACTATTGGAGGTAGCAGAATGGTAACCGCAACATTGAATTTTATTAATTGTATTAAATTTATGGGCTTAAGACTTTTTAAGACAGATAATTTAAAAGTTTTTTGTTTTAAATTTATATGGTTTTTAATTTCAACAAAAAAAAAGCAGGTAAAATTATTCCTCAAAAAATGTTTTTAAAAGTTTTCCAATTCTAACTGAATACCTATTTATTTTTATTTTGTCATTGTAAGTACCCGTTGACTGTCCGTTTTGTTAATTTAAAAAAAAAGAAGCATTTTCGACGAACCCAACAAGCACTAACCACTTAGTCCTTAAACTAAAAAAAAGGATCGAGTACATTAAAAGAAATGATTTCTTCAATTGTTTGCTTGAAATAAATTAGTTTCTTTTAAATTAAATAATATTTTCTTGAGCTTTTTGAATGAGCTTTTCATCTATTCCACCAACAAAGGATGTCAAATCTTTGTAAGAATGTATTATATAAAATAATTTTCGGTGTCAGACAATTTGCGTAAAACGAAAGAAAGATATAAGAACAAAACAAATATAAAAAAACAAAAATTCCATTGCATACTTTTAGCTGTTATATAATGGTAAGATTCCATTGCATGCTTTTAGCTTTTATATAAGAGTAAAATTCCATTGCATATTTTTAGATGTTTAAGAAAGGTATAATTAAGTTGTCAAACAAAAAAAAACAAAAATTCTGAGAAGGGCAGGCCAGAGCCTATGAGCGAAGTGCAGTATGTTGAGACGGGGGGTTGGTGAGTGAAGCAAGAAGGAGATGGAGTTTCCCAGTTATAATAAATAAAGTTTTAAACATTTTTTATTGGTATAGTATCATAGATAACAATTTTTTTAGTTCAAATATAAGTTTCCTGAAACCAAGGAAATGTTTTAAAGATATCAAACTTTTTAAATCTTTCGTTTCTTTTAATCAAATACGATTTTATGAAGAAAATCTCACTAGGTCAAAGGAAGATTTTCTTAAGTTTCTAATAGGGCTGGTAAGCATAATAGAACTAATGATAGCACATTCGTTATCAGAAATCTGTATAGAAAATTTTTTAAGAATCGTTTATTACTTTGAATGGATGAAATAATGTTGCCTGCAAGTTACTGCTTAAAGAAGATATGATAAAAAAGGCTAACATAAGATGGACCCAAGGGTTAACTTGCAAGGCAAATCTGGCCGGAATGGAACGCTAAGCGATCTCTAGAACTGATATCCCGCACTAGACACAGTGTCTCGTCAGTTGTTGCAGTAATAACTGGCCACTGGCTTATCGGCAGACATGCGGAGAGATTAGGTATTCGGTCTTTTGACTACTGTAGAAGTTGTGGGGATGTGGAGGAGGAGGAAAACATTAAAAATTTTCTTTGTTCCTGCCCTGCACTTGCTAGAAAACGCCACAAAACACTTGGCTCGTTTTTGTTTGATGACCTGGAGGACCTTAGACATGTTAGCATAGGTCAGTTATTTAGTTTCATAACGAAATCTGGATGGTTCAATGAGAGGGTATAGTCAAGTACCCTGTGGTATCACAATGGACCAAACTTGGTCTAAGTGAGTCGGTTTTTGTAACTGACTGCCACTCCTACCTAACCTAACCTATTTTCATTTAATATTAGAAAAATTTCGTGAACATCAAGCAATCAAGGTTTTACTAAAGAGTGCTCTGCTAAAAAAGCGTATTGGACATTATTTTACTACACTTTGCACTCAAAAACAAGCAGCCAAGTAGTTTATTTTTTACAGATAGTGGTATTTTATGTTCTTATGTGAAATAATAACAAAAGATCGCACAAAATGGCGGATTATTTACAAAATAGATACAATTAAATTAACATATGATACTGTGAAGACCCCAAATATAAAAAATCTTGAAATTGCTTCGATGATACTGTGGACAGCCTTAATATGACATTTCATAAATTTACAAGGTTTCTGATGGTACTGTGAACAGCCCTAATATGATATTTTATAAGTTTACAAGGCTTAACTGTAAAAAAATAACTCTAAGAGTTTAAATTCGTTTTTTACGTAAAAAAAGCGTCACTAAGCTACACTTTGCTGTACTTGTTACTAAATAATGTTTATATAAAATTTCAGTACAAACTTGTATATTTCAAAATATGAAATTCTAAATACAAAAAAAAATAAATGTAAAAAAAATAATTATATTGGCACTTACATATATGTAAATCTATTTTAGTATATGTATGCCTACTTTATTTTGCTTGGGACCCTTAAGCTAAAACTCGAATGCACTTAATATTCTTCGCAAACAATTCAATGTAATACATCACTGCAATCTAATGTTCTACTCAAAATGCATTATTATTTCGGTATGGGGGCCAATAAGGTGTAAATTTATTCAATTGTTTCAATTAATTCGTTGTTAATTTTGACATTCTCAAACTGCTCAATTGACGTGGTAACTTTTTGTTTGCTGTTGTTCTAAACTCATTTATTATCTGTTTACAACGAATACCATGCTGCTGTTCTGTTAATTTTATACGTTTTTTTCACAAAAAAACACAAAACAAACTGTGTGAATTTTTACTACTTTTTTTTGAATTGCATTATATTTGAGTTTAAAAAAAAACTAAAATAAAAATTTAAAAACATTCTGCAAATTTTTGTTTTTTAATTTTTTTTTTGATATGAAAAGGTGGTGCTCGTTTGTTGTCGGTTCAGGGTTATCAACAATAGTAATAACAACAAATTAAAGTCAGTTTACATTTATTTTGTTGTATTTTTTGTTTTTTGTCTGAAAACGACAAAAAAATTACAAGTGTTTACTTAGTAATTTATGCCGTAATTTGTGCAAGGATCTTTGACAGTTGTGCGTGTTTTTTGTTTTGTTTTGCTTTTTGCTTTTCTGCTTTTGCCATAGGCCTTTGCATTGTTGGATTGTATTTTTACAATAAAATATGTTGATATATTAACTAAATGTATCAATGTTTTAATGAGAAAAATGTTGTCATAATTAACACAAATTTTTGTTGTCGATATATTTTTACGAAATGTTGATTTAATTTGATTTTTTTTTCACATTTTCTACGAAAGGCTCATTCTTGCATTAAGAGCAACACTGGTTATTTTTTTTTATAAAGTAAAAATTTTCGTAAATCAGTTTCTGTTAAAAAAACTAAGCTACTTTGACCGTGACGTATATGTGTCTTGGAAAGAGCGTGGGTTTGAAAGAAAAGCGTTGATATGCAGTATGACTTAATTCTATACAAATGTTTCATGTTAAATTTCATTACAAAGTTAATTTATCTCGTATGTGTGCATTTTCCATTATAAGAAAAAAAATCCCTTAGGGCATTTAATCGATTGCGGTCACTTCAAAGTCTAATTTTCTGCACAATTTCCGAGGTATGTGACTTAAAAGATCTCATTACCATTCAAAATTCAAAATGATGTAATTATAACAATTAAACAAGGCATAACAATGGACAGCACGTGCCAATACCACCACTTTAAATACATAAAAACATAAACATTTAATTTGCAACCAGTGTTGCTTCTTTTTTTTTTATTTTTAATTTACAACAAAACACCTAACAATTGGAAGAGGAAAAAAAAAACGCACGTTACCGCAGCATTTAATTTGAATGCAATGCACGAAGTTTTTCCACAAAAAAAAAAGAAAAACATTTTTTTTTGCTATTTTTTCTTTAGAAATATGGAAAAAAATAATGGGGAGAAACAACATAAATGATATAATGACCCACATAGGAAAACAAATAGACAAAATGATAAAAACTGAGCTACAACCACTTAAGCTGCAAGGCAGGAAAAAAAAGTTACCCACTCAATTTACATTAAATTAACGACTTAACTCGACGCAACGACAACTGCATGCCACAATCCTTGCAGTAGATTAAATTCAAACAAAACACACATTATGTATTGTGTCTTTTTTTGCTCAGTAAAACTACGTAGCTTCGGAATTTTATGAAGAACGCAGTAAGTTAGTGATATTTTGTCCAGGTTGAAAAACAACCTTCAGTGAATTTACTTTTGTGGCATCAAACAACTCAATGCGCCATCTTTAAAGTAATAATTTTAGCAACGGGAACAGTAAATAGTAAAACGGGGCCAATGGCTTAATGCGTTGGTGCATTATCGTGGCGCAAAATTCCTGAGTTGTACTTTCATAATTTTAGCCATTTCGGCGAAATACTATACTACTCCTCATTTATTGCTTGTTCTTCGGGAAGGAATTCGAAGTGTACTACTCAAAACACAATTTCGGATACTTTTCGCAGTTTTTTTAATATACTTCATATAGAATATAATGAAAAATCCGAAACAAGTTGAAAATTTTGGAAAATATTGAAAAATTTGAAATGATGTTTTTTCAGTGTAAATTTTTTGACACCTCACTCGTGATTCGTAACATGTGTTAACGCCAAAAATGCTCAGTAAGGTTTGCAATTTCACCATGAATAGACGCACAGCGCCTGTAAATCATTGTAAACTTCTAAGCACGAAAACTCGAAAAGCGTGAAAACTCGAAAGTTTTCGAAGTTTGCGTTCGGGAAAACCCCTATCAATGCAAACACGTAAATGATTCAGCAATGGCAATTTGACAGTTTGATCAGTGTTGCCGTGTTGCACTGTTTTAGTCAAAATGTTTACTATTTCAGTTATTGCTGATTTTGTTGAAATATAATAAAATTTTTCATCAATTTCTGTGTCAAATAAAATAGAATCCTTAAAATGCTGCAAAATAATGAAAGAAATAAATTGATTCAATTCATTCAAAAGAAAAATTTCAAATTAGCAGCAAATTGTTTCGACAAACGGCAACACTGATTCACTTTCCGACTTTGCGAAGCTCGAAAGTTTTCGAGGGTTGCGCAAACTTTTCTGCATACAAATTATTTTTGAGGCTCGAAAATGTGCTTAGTTTCCGCAGTTGACGCAGTTTTCGAGGCTTTTTCGCGTTATCAGGAATACCCTCATTGAATTTTGTCATAAAAATTTATGCTCTGTGAGAAATGTGTTTGTTTGATGAAATGTTTTCTTCAGAGGAGAAGCTCATTGGGTATGTCAACAAACAGAATTGCCGAATTTGGTCTGAAGAGCAGCCAGAGGCAGTTCAAGAGCTGACAATGCATCCTGCAAAATGCACTGTTTGATGCGGTTTGTGGTCCGGCAGCATCATTGAACCGTACTTTTTCAAAAATAAAGAAAATCGCAACATTACAGTCAATTGAGCAAGGCAAAATGGAAGAATTGGACTTGGTTGACATGTGGTTTAAACAAGACGGTACCACATGCCACACAGAACCTAATGAGAGGCGAGTTTGGTGAGCAATTAATCTCACGTTTTGGAGTAATCCATTGGCCGCCAATATCACGCGATTTGACCCCTATTTTTTGTGGGACTACGTGAAATCTCTCGTGTACAGGGGCAAGCTAGCCACAATTGCAGCCCTGGAAGACAACATTACAGCTGCCATTGGTGAGATACCGGTAGAAATGCTAAAAAAAGTATGTCAAAATTAAAGATTACGAATGGATCACCTCAGGCGTAGCCACGGGCAACATTTACATGAAATAATCTTTAAAAAGTAAATGGCAAGAATTGATGAATCGCTCTCATTAAATATTTCATTCGCTATTTAAAATGTACTGTTCTTTTTTTAATTTTCAAAAACCAAACGCTTAAAAAATCACACTTTATATGGAAAATATTGAACAATTTGAAAAACGTTGGAAAAGTCGCAACAAAAGCCAACTCAAAGTCTTAAATACGACACTTAATTAATTTTTCATTTGATTTAAGCACACATCACGTAACCACTGCCGCTCCTGATTCTCCTAAATTATAGAAATACATGCAAGCCCATAATTGACAAACATATGAATTTAATTTCTTTAAAAATCAAACAACTTAAACATTTTTAATAAGTTTCACAAGAGAGAAATTGCCCAATGCATTTAAACTGATTAACTTTGCCAATGCGTTTTTAACCGCTTGTCAACATTGCAATGTACAGAATACGAACAATTATTGACAGCGCATTGATTTCATCAGCAACTTTTTATTTTAAGTTGCAACAAAATGCAATTTCTTGAAAATAAATTGGGTGCAGAGCACAAAAATTACGAGGATATCGAGAAAAAAGAAAAAAAGTAAACAAAAATTCACAAAAACAAAAACAAACGAAGAACTAACTGACCAACATTTTCAATGAAATCTTATCAAAATGAAGTTAACAACAACATGTTGTCAAACAATCTGCCAGTTGTTGTTGTAACAATAAGTCGATACTTTCCCAATGTGCAGCAAGCAGTACAACAAATTTAATGCAGTTTAAAATTCAATTGTGACAACAAGTCGAGACGAGATAGCAGCAGCAGCAGCAGCAACATGTTGCTGTTGTTCACTGCTTGCACTGTGCTGCTGCTTATGAGCCCGTTATTAGTTTGTTTTGCGCTGTTTGTTAATTGTCAGACAAATTTAATGCGTTGTTCATCGCATTAGCATCGTTTGCAAAGTGTTGCATCCCACATGGAACAGCATTGGCTGCGGCACAAGCAACAAGTTGCAATAAAAATGTGGAGCAACTGTGCAACAGTTTGTTGCTTTTGTATTGGCCAAATGGGAATTGAAAATTTGTATTGATTTTTAAGTCACATGAGTGTAATGAATTTAAATTCAGTCGATATGTTAAGCCAATAAACATAAGAGATTAGTTTGGGGAAAACATTGCAAAAAAGGTGAACAGATGTAAGAAAAAGTTGGACTTTTAAATAGAGTTGAGATATCAGATGTTATAGAAAGAAGATATTTTCTTACATATAACAGTGATACAATTTAAATTATAAACTAGCTATGATGAAAACGTATTCTGGAGATTTTTACAGGGTGAATAGAAAAAATGTTTTCAAGTTCTTTAAATAAGAAATGACACTTCAAACTTTATTTTTTAAGAGCACGATACACCCAAAGTGAATATCCCAGCGACAAATCGATGAAGTACTCTGATTTTTTATGTATGAAAAGCTATACATTTGTGTTGTATGTTTCACAAATAAAATTGTTCCTGTGATATTTTGTTTATTTGCTTGCTGTCTGCCTGCTTTGTATATGGAGATGTAAGGGGTCTTGCCTGTTGGATGCATGCTTTGTATGTGGAGATGTAGGCAATTGGTTAAACTATACAGGCACTTAGTAAGCGATGTTTTAAGGTAATCTGCCTTTCGCTTGTTACACATTGTATATGGAGATGTAGGCAAGCTGCCTACAAAGCGGCAATTCCTTTGTAAAAAGATTTACAGTTGTGGCTAAAGTTATGAGCATTACTGCTTACAATGAGTAAAACTATTCATCGATGTTGTTTATGTATTCATCGATGTTGTTTAAGTTTTAACGAGTTTTGAAATGTAAAAATTTTAACAAATGCAATTCGTAGTCGATGAATTTATCAATTACAATTCGGAAGCTGTTGAAAGTTTTCATATGGCGATAATGCAGCTCTTAATGTAGTGAAAGAAACTGATTAGAATATTGAAGTTTTCCTTGATATATTTGTTATTTTGATGATAGATTACCAATTCTTTAAAACGCATTACTTAGTTTTTGAGTAAATTATCCCAGTTTTCATTTGTAACTCAATTAAAAAGGTAATGCTGCCGAAAATCATCTTTTGTAGAATGATTTTTCACAAAGAATTAAACGTTATAATCTAAATTAATAGATTTTTTTGGGTGATTTTTACTTTTCAACCTTTTTTCCTATAATTTTTGAAGAAATTTTTATTCTTTTTAAGTGTTTTTCATTGAGATCCAAAGTTTTGGGCAATATATCTAAAAAAAATACTGACAATTATTTTTTTTTTTTGGCGAAACTGCTCAGCTGGTCACCTCAAATCTTAGTTTGATGTACGAATTTGATATTTTAAATGGGCCACGTCTGCGCAACTGCCATCAAAGTATTAACAATATGCAGCAAAAGTGCGATGCAATCAAAAATTGACATCATACGAGTACTACAAACAGTAAAACTACACAAGCGCAGTAGTACCATTCGCTTTAATATTAATAAAAAGCAACACGAATAATTGCGAATAATTTGTCTCAATATAGCTACTGCAAAGATTTTCTAAATTTGCAACTCGTGTGACTAACACGTGAGAGTAGGAAAAACACTCAATATATTATTAGGCAAATCAAAATTTAATATAATCATTGAAATATCCGCAAAATGTTGCCACTGATTAGCAGTTATGCAGTAGCAACATTTTAGCATTTCTTTGTTAGTAAAAAAGACAAAAAAACTAAAAAAACAAACTTACATGGCGATTCGCTGCCACGCAACGGACTTTCACAGTCAACAACCAGCGCCTCATTGTCAGAATCATCGTTAGGTAGCACTGGTGTAGCGCCAGGTACAAATGGTTCACTTGCATTGTTCGCCGAGCTTGTCGATTCATTGGTGGGCGTAGCATCAATGGAATCTTCATCGATGTTGCTGGTTTCCAATTTAATGCGTTTTGCTGTTGAAGGCGAGTGTTGATCTTGCGGCTGATTGGTGTCATCACTGCCGTTAGTAAAAGCAGGTATTGTAATGCCACCAGGTGTGGAAGTTGCAGTAGGAGCAGCTGTAGATGTTGTGGGCTGTAAAAAAAATAAATTGTTTTTATTTATGTTATTTTAATCTAAGCTTGATTGAGATTGAGAATATTTTATTGAAGCAGCAAATTTGAAGGCAGGATTTTGTAGCAAATGAATTCATCAATTATCACGTGGAAGTGGCTGAAGTTTTTTATTGCTCGTTAATGTGATTGGTAATGTAGCACAATTAAGTTCTTAGCAATTTAGGATTTTTCTTTAATTTTTAACTTCCAACGCTATAACTATTTAAAATTTATTTTACATTTTGTGGCAAAACAGTTTAAGTCGATTGATATCTTTCTCTCGTTTGATCCGTCTTATTTACAAAAAAACGAATCCGTTTCGAATTCGAAACGGAGCCGACAAAGCGGACGATCCTCCCGTTTTTTCCAGAGGAATATTATTCGAAACGAGTTCGAATCGGATCCGTAACGAGTTCGAAACGGATGCGTTTTGTGAACAAAAAACGAATTCGAAACAGATGCGTTTTATGAACAAAATCGAATTCGAAACGGATCCGTTTCGTGAACAAAAAACGAATTCGAAACGGATTGTAATTTCAGTTTTAAAAAAAATATTAGTTTTTTTCGACTTTTTGAACATTTCTAAATAAATTTTCCTTTGAAAATTTTTCCGGGAAATTTTCCAAAACTTTAAAATTTTTCAAAAAAAAAAATTTAAAAAAAATTTTATGAGCTTTTAAGAAATTTTAAGTCGTTTAAAACATGAAATTTTTTTTGCTTACAAAAAACGAGTTCGAAACGGATCCCTATATGAGGTCCGTTCCGAGTTCTAAACGGATCCGTTTTACTTAAGAAAATGGAATGCGCACTGACGGATCCGTAACGAATTCGAAACGGATACGTTTTACTAACAAAAAACGAGTTCGAAACAGATCCGTATATGAGGTCCGTTCCGAGTTCGAAACGGATCCGTTTTACTTACAAAAAACGCAACGAATTCGATTCCATTTTTGTGCACATATCAATTTTATATATTAGGCAGTAGCTTAGAAATATTCTTATTACCATGTTATGCGCTCTGTAATTGCGAAATTTTTTATTATATTTGGGTTTTTCAGAAAAAGTCAATGAATTTGTGAATTATTGCACATTTCAGTAGTGAATGGCATTTTATCTTTATTTACGTTTTATGAGTCTTTCGATTAATTCTATCTAAGTCGTACACACTGGGTTTATTAATTGCGTACTTTTGTTTGCAGCGCTTAATAAGGGGTGTGGGGTATGCTATACAAATATTTATATATTAATAATCTACGTCACCCCCTTAATCGACTTAGCTTTTTTCGTTTGTCTGTCCATCCGTAAGAGAAAAAAAAAATATATTTGGTATGCAGGGTACTTATTTAGGTGCGCTGTACGATATTGAAAATGGGTGAAGTCGGTGAACCTACCTCTTGATTTTTATCTTATTTACGGAGCTAACTCAAGAGTTACTGAGCCAAATTTGACAAACTTTGATCGTTGAAAAGCATTATAACTTAGAGTAATAGTAAATTTTCTATGTTCTTAAAATTCGATGAAGTTTTAGGATCTTTAGCACTAAGTTTGCAAGTACTTGAAGAACAAAATATCGACAAAGCAAAAGTGCAACAATTTCGCAAGCTATTCATGTTGTAAGCGCATTATAAAAGGAAAACAAAGACCCCTACATTGACAACATTGACTCATTGGTCAAATAATTGCAGCCCTACCAGACTGCAGTTACTTTCAAGCCATGTTTAGAACATTTGACATGGTGGTATATGAGCAAGAACTTCAATTTTATAAAACAAAAACAGAAAACTTAGTTTTTTCCTCAACAGCAGCAGACACAACAAAGCAAAAGCGTAGAACTTTAAAAAGAAAAGAAAAGAAAAACAGAAGAAGTCAACAGCTTCTTATGGAAAACCATTTACCATAATCACTCTTCCATTGAACGAGCAAAATCATTTAGCGAAACCAATGAAAAAGACTTACGAGGCAGACGACGACGACGACGACGGCAAAGATGATGATGACGCTGATGGACGCACAAAAAAGAAATAGTACTAAAACTACAGGAAGAACAAATCAAAAAAAGTACAAGTAGTAGAGGAAAAAAAACGAGAGATATGAGTACTTTACTCCACCACTTGAAACACTTATTTCTCTACATTTTGTATTTATTGTCTTTTTTTTTTCTTAATGTGGTGGTTTTCTTCTAAGAGGAAGGGTTCGCCATATACAGCACGTGAATTGTGAATGAAAAACTACTCGAGTTTGAAGCAGCAGCAGCAGCAGAAGTTCAAACCTTGACATTAACGTTCTTCAACGTTGTCTTTGGCTTAAGTTGTAAGTTTGTACGCAACGCGGCACAAGTGATACAAATTGAATTGTAGTTGTGAATCACGTGACCATGACGAATATACAAACAAAAGCTGAAATCTAAGAAGCAAGCGCAGCGACAACGACAACATGCTTAAGAGATCATTTACTTTCATTAAGAATTGAGAGATTGAAATTAAAGTACAGCATGGAAAATCAAATTAAGACAAGAAAGAAAAGTGTGTTCCCTGGGAGGTTATGGGTAAAGAAAACCTAAGAATAACAGGTGCAAATAAGGCTGAGAAGACAACAAGAAGTAACCGATTCTAAATAGAAATGCTAATATTTACTTAAAAGATCATTTTAGTAAGAGCACAAACTTCTAAAATCTGTAAAGCGTAAATGCAGACAAAAACAAAATGCCACAAAGAAAAATTTTAAAAAAATTAGAGGAAGAATGGTTAAAGTCAGGGAATAATTTAGTAAGATAGCGGGGGCAGCAATTTTTAAAGGATATGCTTGGTTGTCAGAAGAGTGATTTTGAATACAGTAAGCACAACATTTTTTATTTATTTTTGAAATTTTGAATTAAGTGCTTTTTTCAATTTTTTAAAGTTTTTCAATTTTTTCAACTTTTAAAAATTTAAAAAATTTTTGGAATTTTTTATATATTTTTGAAATTCTAGAACATTTTTCAATTCTTTAAAGGTTTTCGATCTTTTCAAATTTTCGATTTTTTTAAATTTTCTAATTTTTTGAAAATTTTAAAAATTTTTGCAATTTTTGCAATTTTTTATATTTTTTTGACATTTTGAATTCTAGAGCTTTTTTCAATTTTGGATTTTGATTTCTTGGATAAGATTTTTCTATAATTTTTGTTTTTTAATTCGATGAATATTTTTCTTGAATCTAGCTGTCACAGATTCGAGGAAACTGACGCCGAAATCGGTACAAAGTTCTTTATTCAAAAAAAAAAAAAAAATTGGTTTTAGAGGCTGCTTTTTGCTAGCAATAAATTCGGTGCCATTTATGTTTCTTTATTTATTAAAAAATAATGCAATTTACTCATAAAACTAAAGACTTAAGAGCGGCACTTCACTTACCTTATTCTGGTTTTTGCGTTTTCTATCATTTGTTATTATTTCTTTGGCAGGCGTTGTGGCACTATCTGGATAATATTTCTTTTCGTCAGATTTTTGGCGATCTAAGTAAACAAAGAGATAACATAGCAATAAATAAAGTTTCTTAAGAGTCTTCTGCAACACTTACACTTCAATTCAATTTCCTCATCATCAAGCAGCAAAGAAACCACTTCCTTTGGTTTAAGTGTATCTGGCTTGAAATTGCCGCCACTTATAACCATGCGTTGAATCTATAAAATGTAAAAAAAAAAAATCAAAATTTTATAGTGTTTTAAATTAAATAAATAGAAATATTACAAAAATGCATAAATACACTCAAAGCTTCCGTTTTCGCATTTGTGTCGGCACTTGAAATGTCCAATAATAACACAAATTAATATTGTTTAATAATAAGGATAAAGAATACAAATACTCAAACAAATTCGATTTCTTTTTAAGCGGCGTCTTCAATATACTGATTGATCGATTCTTATCAGTAATTAAAAAACAAAGTAGGTGGATGTCTTCATTTTCTTACATGCTATAAAAATTTGTATGAATATAATAATATTGTTTCGAAAAAAAGCATAAATTTTTAACCCTTGGCTGGTAAGATCACGTGCATAACGATCGTTTTATATTTTACTTCTTGTAGTCAATGGAAGTGGTGTATTTTTTTTTGTATTTGCTTTGGGAAAAAAGTGTCGCCTACCAACATTAAATTGAATAATTAGTTTCCGGTATGAACAGTGAAGTAAAAAAAAAAAAACAACAGCAAAACGGACGATCAGCAGAACAATACAAAGTGATCATGTTCCATATAACGCATACAGCGTCAACAACGCACGTGCCTAATATGCGGGTAGCTAACAATTTTTGTATTCATTTTTTTTCCTCTTTGTTCATTTAATACAACGAAAACTTTTGTGGTTTTCTTAACACGCAGATTTGCGGCCTATGTTACATTAAACTTAAGCGGTGTTTTTCTTTTTCTTCATTTCGAGCACTTACCTCACTTTTTTCGCGCGCTCTTTGTAAGATACGTTCTTCGATGGTACCTTTGCATATCAGACGATATACTGTTA
Organism: Tricholauxania praeusta; assembly: GCA_949775025.1. Taxonomy (NCBI): domain Eukaryota; kingdom Metazoa; phylum Arthropoda; class Insecta; order Diptera; family Lauxaniidae; genus Tricholauxania; species Tricholauxania praeusta. The sequence continues at coordinate 161,847,552 of OX459029.1, forward strand.
CTTGTTTTGTTTGTCCCAGACGATGTGCACGATCCATAGCTTGTTGATCGACTGTAGGATTCCAATCGGAGTCATAGAAAATAACCTGAAAAAGGATTAAAATTTGATATTAATGGATTTGGATAATGGATTAAATAATTTTAGTATAAGGGATTTAGAAGCATCAGCATTGCTTTTTCATTAAAACTAATTTTTTTGATGAAAATAAAAAATTGAATAAAATAAAATTGTAAGTATAACTACATTGTATATCGTTGTACATTGAAAAATCGGCACATTTCAGGATTGAACGAGAATATGCTAGAGTTTTGTATAAACCAGCATCGGCGGATATAAAAGTTGTTGCGTTTATTTAATACCAGTTGAAATTGACGCTTTGATGTGTTTAATGGACGTTGTGTCTACATTGTGAAAAGTTTAAAACCACTGAATAAACCATTGGTTTATTTCAGTTAATATGCCTTGCACCCAAATAAGATTTAGTGTTTTAAGTAGCAAAGTTTAAAAGCAGCTGAAGACAGCATCTAAATAAATAGGAAGAAGTTAGGCAAAAGTGCCCCTCCTTAGATTTACTTATCAACAATGGACTTCATGCTTTTGAAGTTTTTGGTAGATCTGTACTGCTTCCTTTGCCTTTAAAATATATGTTAACAAAGTTTTCTGACAAATGCATGGTAACAAGCTGGCTATAAAAATTTTTACGAGGAAAGGCATCAAGAATTTGAGGACTTTTTGTGTGCTGGAAAAAATTTCTTTTGCTCTTGGATTCCCATAATTTATTGCTTATTTAATCCTTACAGATCTAATGATATTCATCAGAAAATATGGGTTTGCATAAACATGTCGGTAAATTCATATAAGGCTCTTTTGCCAAAAGGAAGTATTAGGAAATGTTTTTTTTTCAATAACATTGACTCAATTCCGGATGTTCATTGCTTCCTGCGCTTTGATGTAGAAGTAAATTCTAATTAGCTATTCAACTGGTGATAACAATAGAGTTCAACAAATGGATACCATCACAAAATCCTTTCTGTACTTTGAACACGTGAGCAAAATACGAGTATGTTCAATCCTACAAAAAAATCTTCATTCGATTGACGACTAAAGAAAGAGGCGGCAATTTCAATTCAAAAAAAAAAACGTTAAAAAATTCTTTGCAGATAATTTGAAATAATCAAATTACAAACACTTGAAGTATTCTATTTTACTATCAAACTCATCTACACTAAAGTAGCAACGGAAATTGAGAAAACCCCTTTTTCTTTCCAATTTGAAATGCGTGCAAACGTGCCCAATACCCGATTTGTGTGTAAGGAACATTTGCCGCCTATTAGTGCACTATGAGAGACTATAAAATTTCGAGCTAAAAAGGAGGCGTCAAAGCAGTGAAAAGACTGACGCTGAAGTGGTGTTGCATACAAATTAAGTTTCTGTTGGAAAATTGTACGTAGTGCATCAAAACACACAAAAATAATTTGAAATGATTTGGAAAACGTTTTGCAGGCAGGCAACTTCCGGTTTTTATTCCTTTGTGATTTTCTTAATTGTCATGCAGACAACGTTTTCAGTTGCATAGAGAGTTTTTGTTCGGAAGGACGTTTTTTTTTTTTCACATACACTTAGAATGTCCTTTTAGTGTAGGATAATTAAAGGATTAAATATTTTGCATAAATTTGAATAGAGCGGAAGAATATTTTACAAATTTGATTTTTTTATTATGCTATTTTATTTAATTACAATAAAGTCTACTTATTTTTTGGGGTAAATACAAATTTAAGTATGTTTGCAATTAATTTGCTGCACTGTAAAATATCTAACTTCAATATCCTTCTAAATATGTTAATATTTTATAAATATATATAATATAGTTCCTCTTTAGATATTGCCGCCGCTGAATTTTATTTGTTTCGTCCCATACTTTGCTAGCAAAACCGAGCGCCATTGACATTCATTGTGGTGCCAGCTTTAGGTGTCGTCTACTAATGGTATCTGTGTTAACTATCATGTTTTATTTGCAGTAGCATTAGTAGTGGTTGTAGAAGTCATCATCTGTGTGTGTGTGTATTATTTATTTTCTTTACCACATTGACATTGATAAATTATATTGCATTTTATTGTGCATAAATCACTTAAAAAATGCAAAATCTATTGAATTTTATTTTCACAAAAAAGGTTTATTTCCATTTTAATTTGTTGCCGCTACTGCTACTGTTAATTGATAAGGTATTTAGCAGTTTTATTGATTTATTTAGTTTTTTTTATTTATTTCACTGATATATGAGCGGTTTATTTTGAAAGTGACTTTAGTTGTTTTTTCTTTAAAATGAGATATGAAGAGGTTGGCATTAAATTCATTATTGATTTTTATGCTGAATTTCCTCTTCAATTATACTTTGGGCAATTTTGCAAATACCTAAGAGTTTACTAAAAACCCACGAATGAAATTTTTCCTACTTATAGAAATTTTAATGCTGGATCTTTATCTGGCTTAGAATTTTTCTCTACATATATTATCATTATTATAATCCACGTAATCAGAAAAGGTTCAACTCTAAGTCAAATTATAGATTTATGTGACAATTCTTCTATGAAAAACAAAAAATAGTTAAAATTAAAAACAATTTTCAAAAATTTAGAGACTTTTATTTTTCTTCCGCCATCATTGGGCATCGAACCTCTTGTGTTCTGGGATGCACGCTTTAACGAGATCAGCTACCGAAGGTGGTGAACAAATGAGCAGAAAATGAAAGACGCGTATAAGGCTGAATTTCAGGGCTACGTATGTTATTGTAATATTTACTTATTTACTTCAGTAAGATTGTATTGTAGCCTGAAATTTGAGGCTTGCATGTTTTTCTTTCTCTTCAGAAGGTGTCTGCAAACAGATCAGCTCGGGGCCCAAAGCTTTATATTATGTTCTATGTCAGTGGTGGGCATCGAAACCTAACAAAAGAGCTAAACAACAACATCAAGCCACTACAAATGAAATTTTAAAGTTTTTTTTTGCTGTCATTTCCAAATTCGCCAACAGCACAAAAAAAAAAACCAAATTGCACTATAAACAAAAGCAATTGCTACATTCGTCAAGACACAATGCGGCGCCGTCGCTTATGCCTTTGTGTTGTTTTTGTTTTCATTTGAACTCAAGTCAACGCTGTGCATCGATAGCGTTGGAATTCTGCGAATTTTTTTTTCGCTTTCTTGTACGTCGAATAACGGTTCGGGCAATGATGGCAAATGTGGACACTACGTGCCCACCACTGTTATATAGTAAAACATGTCCAAAACCTGCAGTAAAACTATATTAAGTACTGCAATCATTCGGTGTATAATCTATTTGAATAACTCAGTGTTACTCAGACATAAACTGCTTTTCAAGCGAGAATCAGGAGGTTTAAGGTTAAATCAAAGACCTAAGGGCATATACCATTTTAGTTACAACATATTTGTTTAAGTCGCTTTAAAATTTAATAAATGACTTGATTGTAAGAACAGCTGCATTTAGTGGTGGAGCCAGGGAGCATGGGCAGGGCCGGGTTAAGGCTATGTGCCGCCCGGACGGCAATAAAATTTTGCCGCCCCCATATTTAAAAAAAAAATTATAAAAAAACCAGAACTTTTTTGATTTCCATACAAAAAAATTTTGATGAGCAAAAAAAAAAAGGTCCTCGGGTCAAAACACAGAAAACAATAAAACATAAAAATAATTTCGTTGAGATGCGCAAAAAACACACATTTGTCAAATGTTCATCATGTGATGTTCATCAAATGGATACCGAGAAATCATCAAATTTAATACTATTGTGCCCGGAGCGACTGAACCCTTCGCCCCCCAGCTCTGCTACTGTTTTCATCCGTCCGTTAAGCCGTCATATTTGCAAAGTTTCATAAAAGCCAAGTAAACCTTATGCTAATTTTATAACAATTTTTTTATTTTATCGACCGGTAGCAGGGCTGTCTTTAGACTTTGCGGAACTCGGGGCCAAAAAATGAAAAGGGGCCACCTCAAAAAATGTTTAGTCAAAATAAAAAAGTTCGGTATATTAGAAGTGCATAAAAATGATTGATTTATGAGCAAAAAATAAAACAAAAAAAAGGAATTTCTGTTTCCATGTTGGGTTTCTGGGCCCCATATGCCCATGTCTAAGGATCGCACTGAGTGGTTACTATACAAAATTAATAAGGTGGTGGTGTGGAAATGAGTGGTTTGGCCAAAACGCGTCTGGAAGTACACTTTGCTGCGCTGGTACGCCAAAACTATTGATTTGACGAAAAAAAAGATTATAACATAAATTGTAGACAATTTCCTCTAGTTTCATTTTGTGTATGAATGTTTTTCGTGAAATGAGTCGGAAAGGAGATATTGTCAAAAAACTTTAGGCGCCATTTTATCAATATGGCGGCGCGAGCGGCAAAAGTACGAGGTGGCAAAGTTGAAATTCAGAAAGAACATTTCGAAATCTATAAAATTACCAATTTTCAAAACTCCCGGTAAGCTCTCCAGGTAAAACTACCAAATGATTGTACCATAATTTAATATGAAATAATTTTTACAGCTGCTAACGGATTCGAGCTATCGTAGATGAAAGTAAAACTATTTCATAAACAGACTTCATCCTAACACTAAAAAGGCATCTGGTTACAAAATTTGATCCTGAGGTTTGGTTAAATATACTAAAATATTATTAGGGTAAGTAAGATTTTGATTTAACTGTGTGTCATTTCTGCTTTCTGTAATAAGGTTGCACTTTTGAAGTATCATCGATGTTTGATTTTGATTTGTATTATAGCTGTGTACAACCTTCTTTGAAAGGGTAGCGATGGGACTCAGCTAAATAAAATATGTCTCAAATGTTGTAAGAAACGTAAGTAATATTTGCTCATGAACCATTTTTGTTTATATTGAAATCTTTATCAATAAGGCAAATTATCCGAGAGACTGAATCAATACCAAAATATTTAATGTAGCATAGAGTAAAAATGTTTGCTAACGTTAATCTCTTTGATTTTTTCATTTACAATTAAAGGTTTTTATTGGAATTGTTGATCTTGATCAAAAAGGTCTTATCTTTTTGGTCATAAGTTAAAAAAAAAATTAAACCTCTTAGGAACAAAGTAATATAAAGAACATGATATGTATGTGTCACAACTCTAAGCTGTATATATTTTTGGAACAGAATTTATAAATATTGATCTTAAGATAAAATAAAAATTGTGATACAGCAGAAACCCGTAAACAATGTGATAGTGTAATCACAAGGAATAAAAAACCCATGTTAACTAAAATCTAATCAGTAAAGATTTAGTAAAAAATAATACGAAATCAATGCTAAAAAATTCATAGCTGAACAAGAACATAGAAAGCCATTTACATATCTATTACAAAAGTAAAATCGCTTTAAGTTAAAGTAGGCTATTACGCTCGAAATAGACAGCGAACCCATGTTGGCACAATAATTGAATTGAATTCGCACAGCATGAGTGTGTCCCCAGAAAACCATAAGTACGGATAACGAGTAATACACCACTGCTTGAAGTGGGCACAGGTTGCGATAGATAAGGTATTTAATTATGGCAATATATTAAACCGATAGTTAGTGTTAGTGCAAGGCTTAACATTTTCATGGTAATACATAGATTTTGAAATTTTGAAATCAGTACGTTTGCAGCGCTCGTGGTGTTAAAAATGAAATTAATTTTTTTGCTAGCAGTAGTAGTCCTTGCTACCTTTGTTGGTAGCTTAAAGGCTGCTGATGACGAGGATTCAGTTTTTGTGCGCACTTTTAATAAGTTGCATGGTGAACCACCGCCACCACCCCCACAATCAGTGACACGTGCAAATGTGCAAACTTTGTGGATTGATCAGAAATTGGATAATTTTGATGAAGCTGAGGAAAGAACATGGCAAATGGTAGGAATGAATAGTAGACGCAAGGATCAAACATTTAAATTATAAATCAACTTTCTACTAACAGCGTTACATGTCCAATGATGAATTCTATCAAGAAGGTGGACCATTATTTATATACGTTGGTGGTGAATGGGCAATTAGTCAGGGATCTATTACTGGCGGTCATATTTACGATATGGCTAGGGAACATAATGGTTATCTATTCTATACAGAACATCGTTATTATGGACAAAGTAAGCCCACAACGTAAGTATGCGCAATATAACATAATATCATTTTCTCACGGGGCAAAGGGCCTTTAAAATATCTCAACTGATATTCAACCTAGTATAAGAGATTGAGTTCCGATATAAAAATTTCCATTCTTGAAAAAGCCTAAGCTAAATGTTTTCCATTTTGGTTTTAAAGAGATATCTCCAATGAAAACATCAAGTATTTGCATGTACTTCAGGCGCTTGCTGATTTAGCGCACTTTATACGCACCATGAAATCCACCATGCCTGGTATGGCCGATTCTAAAGTGATTTTGACAGGCGGTTCCTATTCAGCTACCATGGTGACATGGTTCAAGAAAATATATCCAGAATTAGCAACAGGCTGTTGGGCATCTAGTGCACCACTTCTCGCAAAGGTAGATTTTGTTGGTAAGTCGAAAGAACATTTTGTCGAGTCGAGATCGTTTGAAAATGTTCCTTCCATTTCACAGAATACAAAGAAGTAACTGGTGCATCTATACGTTTGGTCGGTGGCGAAGATTGCTATAATCGCATTAACAATGGCATCGCTGAAATGGAAGCTCTGTTTGCTGATCGTCGTGGTGCTGAGGTAAAAGCAATGCTAAAGCTTTGCAGCAATTTTGATGATTCAAGTGATTTGGACATTTGGACTTTGTTCAGTGAGATTTCCGATGAGTTTGCGGGTCTTGTGCAGACACATAAGTAGGTTTACCAGCAGCTGCAGATTGAGCTACGATTTTGATTACACCTTCTATTTTTTTTCTTCTAGCAACGGCAACATTCAGAACGCTTGCAGGACCATTATGGCTGGTGAAGATGATCTTAGTGGTGTTGCTAGCTATATTTTATCACAGTTTGGTTATACTAGCACATGTCATGACCTCTCGTATAAAACTATTTTGGCAACAATCACCAATAGCGCCTACACTAATAACATAAGTGAGTGATAATGAAGATTCTTTATTCGGTTCAAACTTTAAATTTTATTTAGAGAGCGATGAGTTCATATATCCGATACTGAAAGTAAGTCCTTAGATGGTTTTAGACTATTTAATTGAATATTAAAGGAGGCAGTATGCTTATAAAAGTTGCATTTTGTATATTAAAGAATATGAGCAGAAAGGGAGCAGAAAGGGAGCATAATTTTATACCAAAATTTGAGCATGAGGTGAATATGTCAATTAGGATTAAGAGGATAAAATTCAAGAAAGTGAGGGAATACCCAACAAACGGCTGTTTATTAAAGATAAAAATTCAAAACAAAACTGAGGCTCCCTGAGTGAGGGAATACTCCTTAAAATTAAACTTAGAGTTTAAATAATTATTTTTAATTAATATAAGAAAAAAGAATTCAAGAATGAAAAAAAAAAAATGAAAAAAATTTCAGTTTGAAAAAAGTGAAGAGATTTTTTTACGAGCAATCAATATGCATCAGAACCCCAAGACTCAAAATTTCTAGTACATAACTCTACAGGAAGTAGATAGGGAGCAAAGCGTCTTAAATTAGCAACATTGCCTTTTAACAGGCTTCCTGTGAATCTTCCTATGTACCAAATATTCTAATATTTTCAAAACAAAATTTCTTACTTTTGAAAGTGCGTCAATGGATGTATCAGACTTGCAACGAATATGGCTGGTATCAGACTTCTGGCTCGAGGGCACAACCTTTTGGTACCAAGTTCCCCGTTGCACTTTATACTACAATGTGTGCTGATGCTTATGGTACACAATTTAGCAATGAATTTGTAAATAAACAAGCTGCCGGCACCAATCAACTCTTTGGCGGCTTGGCACCTGAAGTTGAAAATGTTTATATAACACATGGTCAATTGGATCCATGGAGCGCAATGGGTATACAAGATAAGGAACAAGCCACTGTTATACCATGTAAGTGATAAATCATATTGTGAGAATTGAAGTTAGTAGCTCAAAGTGTATTTATTTTTTTTTACATTTTAGACTATGCTCACTGCAAGGACTTGGGTTCAATAAGTGTAAATGATACACCTGAAATGCGTGCATCTAAGGAAAAGATTGCAGAGTTGGTACGCGAATGGGTTGCCGCACCAGCAGCAGAAAGTGTTGCCAGCAATATTGCCAATAAGTTTTTAAGCAAAATGCGCAAGCATTAAGTTCGTAAAACAATTTAATGAAAACATAAAAAATTAAAACATTTGTTCTGAAATTATAAAAGTTTTTTTTTTGTATCAGGGAATTAATTAGGATATTTTTATAAAAAAATTTCAACTAAGCTCGAAAAAACTATAAACTAATATAATGGCAACTAACCTAAGTGACAATTGATTGTCTGTAGATTTAGTATATGTACTTTTCCAAGAAGTTTCAGCATCTTAAACTTCATTTAATAGTCCCTTTTAACCTCTTTTTCATATATCAGACTAGCGACAAGGAAAGGCTTTAAAACTTTGTGGTCATATTGCTTGTACCTTTTTTTATAGTTTGGATCTAACTCAAAAATATTTTGCCCATCTCTGTAATTTCAATTCGAAACTGCAACATTTTAACATAAAACACCCTTTACCTCGAAGCTACAGTTGTTGCTCCTATTTCATTTGGTAAAAAATAAGGGTAGATCTCGTTTAGGTTCAATTGAAAGTTAATAATAGTTTCAGAAGAAGCCTTTAGTGGATTGGGAGCCACAAGAGAATTTTTAAACTGTTTGTAATAAGTATGAACATTTTTTATAAGAAATATATGATTGAATATTTGAATTTCAGCATGTTCGCTTTGTTGGTCTGCTTGATATCTACATAAATAAAATTATAGCTGTTTTCGATGTTCGCATATCGCGCAAAAACTGCTTGATCAATTTCAATAAAATTTATTTAGGTTTACTTCTTAGACGCTTGGTCTTAATCTCCAATTAAAATTAGTCACGATATTTCTGTTGAATATCAAAATGTTTAAGTTTTAAAATTGCTAAAAAAATTAATAATTAATAAATCATTTTATAAGAACATGAAGCACAAACAATATCTTGTAACGAATAAATATTTTAGCTTTTATGTGAAGTGCCAGACCTGCATACATATTTTGCACACTATTGTTTGACCCTGCTTGACTTATCAAAGTTTAACAGTGGCCGTTAGAAAAAAAAAATCAAACAAGGCTCGTTATAAAAATGAACATACCCTGTTTTAATATTACGTTGTGCCAATATTTTTGCCTTATTTTGAAAAAAAAATAAAATGTTACTATTAGACCAAAGAAATACACAGGTTTATTAATCTATAGATTACTAATAGTCATAAGATAAAGTCGGCGAAATCTTATCGTTTGAAAGGTACAAGCAATAAATATGGTTATACAAGGCAATCAAATGATTATTGATGACCAGTGCAACCCATAGCTTATCGTTGAAATCATAAAAATAGTGGGACGATGATAAGAATTGCTTGATTTTGGAAATAAAAAGCAATGTTGGCCATTGACAAAGGTTCATTTGTTAAAATGAAGTTAACACTGGTTATAGCAACGTTAGCGCTGGTAGCTCTTTGCTCCGCACTAGAAAAGGATAATTCTAGAGAAACTGTTAAAGAGGAACCAGCTTTCGTAAAAACCTTAAATAAATTACATCGTGGTCCACCCGAAATAACAGTAACAAAACGTGCTAATATTGTTACCGAATGGATCGAACAAAAAGTTGATAATTTCAATGAATCGGACACACGAACATATCAGATGGTAAGTTGGAAGGATTTTATCCGATTACGAGATAAAAAGAATAATCACAACGACACCTCTAGCGTTACATGAGCAATAGTGAATATTTCAAGGCTGGTGGGCCTTTGTTCATTTATCTTGGTGGAGAATGGGCTATAAGTCCTGGAAGCATTACCAGTGGACATCTTGTGGATATGGCAGCAGAACATAATGGTTATTTGTTTTATACAGAGCATCGTTACTACGGACAGAGTTGGCCAACAGCGTGAGTATTTAGAGTTTTTTGAAAAAATTAAATTTAAGTGTCGCAAGAAATTTGGTTTGGACTATAGAGCTTTTTGTAAGAAAACGAAGGAAGGACCAAGCCATTTATCACTTGCGTTTTATTCAAATTTTCGAAAATTATATTATATAAGATAATGCTCATTCTTTTAATTGTAGCGACATTACTGTAGACAATCTGCAATATTTGCATATTAAACAGGCTCTCGCAGATTTGGCAAATTTTATACGCGTCAAAAAGGCGAGCATAACTGAGATGAATGACTCAAAAGTCATCATTGCTGGTGGTTCTTATTCGGCAACAATGGTTGTATGGTTTAAAAAACTCTATCCTGAATTGATAGTTGGTGGTTGGGCTTCCAGTGCACCCATTTTGGCGAAAGTTAACTTTATAGGTAATAATGGAATTGACATATGTCACTCAGAATCATAAAAGCTTTTAAGAACTTTAAAAATATGAAGAGCCAGTTTTAAATGAAGTACTATATGAAATTACCCATATTTCTTTGGCTTACAAGAGTTTGTAAAAATTTTAAATATTTCCATAAAATGAGCTGCAGTAATGAAACATAAGTGACGCATCAAAAAGCGCCATAAAACACAATTTAAAAGTAATTTTTTGCTAAATTATGCGCAATAAACTGAAAAATGTGTGATTTTATGTTGCAGGAAATACAAGATCACAACTAAATTTTAAGGCGTCACTCATGTTTCATTAAAAAAATTTTCATATTTTTTTTTAATATTTATAATTTTCATTTTAATTAGAATACAAGGAAGTTGTAGGCCGCGCCTTCAAAGAATTAGGCAGCCAAAAATGTTACGATCGCATACAGAATGGCGTTGCTGAGCTTGAATGGCTAATTGACAACAATCGTGCCGCCGAAGTGAAAGCTATGTTAAAAATTTGCAATAATTTTGATGAAAACAACGATTTAGATGTGTGGGCCTTATTCGGTTCAATTTCGAACATTTATTCGGGCATTGCACAATATCAAAGGTCGGTTGATTTATACTTTAATGGTTTAATGGTTCCAATTTCAAACATTTGTCAAACTCTACAGCGAAGGTGAAATACCATTTTATTGCGATTATCTAATGAGCTTCGATGACGATCTCTCTGCTGTGGCTAATTTCGCCCGTTGGGGCTTCGGTGGTGCTAATTGTGTTGATCTCACTTACAAGGATACTGTTAGTTACTACTTGGACTCAACTTACATTTATGGTGCATGTAAGTGTTTGTGGGTCAATTCATTGTGATAGTAAAAGATAACCATTAACTGTTACAGCACGTCCATGGTATTACCAAACATGCAACGAATATGGTTGGTATCAGACATCTGGTTCGGCAAATCAACCATTTGGTAGAAAATTCCCAGTAGCATTCTATACTACGCTGTGTGAGGATATTTTTGGCTCTGAATATACCAACGAAAAAATCAATGCCTATGCCGCACAAACTAATGCAGAATTTGGTGGCATGAATCCTGGAGTAACCGATGTCTACCAGACTCATGGTGCTTTGGATCCATGGAGTGCAATGGGTTTGGATCAGGTACAAGGTGCCACTGTCATACCACGTGCATCACATTGTGCTGATTTTGGTTCAATTAGCAGTAACGATAGTCCAGAAATGCGTGCTTCCAAGCAACGCCTAGCGGAATTGGTACGCGAATGGTTAGCATAAGTAATGTAGGTTGATAACTTCTCCAGCGATGACTCAACCTTGTACATTGATTTGTTTTTGTAACGCTTTTATATGATTATAAATACAAGAAAGCAATTAAAAAGCAATACATAAAAAATTTCATTGATTTGAGCGATAACTTTTAGTATGGGAATTTCTGGCAAATTTTTGATAAAAGGTGGCTGGAAAAACTTGTGAGAAAGATTAGAAATAATTTAATGTGATAAAAGAGGTCAGTACGAGTAATAATAATTCAGTTTCTAGGTCTATTAAGCTGACTAAAAATGTATGGAAGCATGGATCATTATGCCCATGTATGCCCACCAAGCTTTTATTTCCAGCGGCAAATATGTTATAAACAACAACGATGAATAGTTAAACTCATTATAGGCAGTAATGCTCACAACTCCAGCCACAATTATAAATTTTTTTTACAAAGTGATGGCCGCTTTGTATGCAGCTTGCCTACATCTCCATATACAATGTGTAGCAAACGAAAGGCAGATTGCCTTAAAACATCGCTTACTAAGTGTCTGTATAGTTAAGCGAGTTGCCTACATCTCCACATACAAAGCATGCAGCCAACAGGCAAGACCCCTTACATCTCCATATACAAAGCAAGCAGACTGCCTACAGCTCCATATACAAAGCAAGCAGCCAGCAAGGAAACTGCCTACAGCTCCATATACAAAGTAGGCACCCAGCAAGCAAATAAACAAAATATCGTAGAAACAATTTCATTTGTGAAACATACAACACAAAAGGTATAGCTTTTCATACATAAAAAATCAGAGTACTTCATCGATTTGCCGCTGGGTTTATCATATGGAAAGATTTTAATGGCAGACGAATATTTTCATCTATTTATTTTTTGTACTTGCCCAGCAAACATTCTGACTCTTTTTAGAGTCAGATATGAATCATAATTCTGAGCCTATACACTTATTATGAGTTCATAAAAGAGTCAGAAATGTGTGTATTTCCCTTCTTGGAAGAGCACACAAATATGACTCAAAAATTAGACTCATATAAGAGTCTGAAATATGGAACTATTCTGAGTCAAAAAATAAATGTTGTGAATCTTTTCGGAGGCATATGTGACACATAATTCAAAGTTTTACGAGTCAAAATTTATACTCATATTAGAGTCTGAAATGTAAAAATGAAAACTTGTGAACTTACAGAAACAAATGCTTAAGGAATATACACTGAAAAAAATTTGTTTGTCAAATAATCAACTTATCCCTAAATTTTATGTTTTAGCAACCATTTTCGTAGACTTAATATTTGCAAAGATAAAAATATTTTAAAAAAGTATTATTTAATTTCAGCGAAATCGGTAACCAACTCTTTTCGTTTTGACAAAGATTGCACCGTATATACAAAACTAGAAAACCAAATAATTTAATGCTCATAAATTGCAACACATCAATTGCGACAGCACATTTCGCTCAAATAACCAGGGCGTGGACGCTGGTCATTACTTAGCAGAGATAAAATTCTTTGCACACAAATGATCTAAATTTTTGTAAACGTGTCTAGAATTTTTCAAAAGCAATTCAATATTATCATTTTATAAAAATGTAACGATTGATACTTGGGACAAATTGTAATAAATCTTACGAAAAACAGCAAACACTTGATGGTGACCAACGATAAAAACAAAAAAAAAATCTTTCAAGTTATAAATAAAAAGCGACCAAGGAATTTAAACGTGCAGCTCAGTAACATGCATAACAATGAAGTCGGGATCGAGGTTGCTCCATAAAATAAGGCTGACAATAAGTAATTTGTTTAGGAAGAAACAAATTACGTATGTACGTACAAGTAACAATAACAAAAATACGAAATACAAATAAAATAAAATAATTGAATATAATCGTATTGACTGGGCCATTAAAAATGTAACTGGTTCACTTATGTGCGCTTGGAATTCACATAAATTGTACCAAATAAAAGCTAAATTATATGTTGTTTTGTGGTGTTGTTGTCTTTTAAGTCTTAACAAAACACGATAAATTTTCGTACCAATTGGTTATTTATTTTCACACACTTTTGTGTGACAAATTTTCAAGATATCGTCATCGTTGTCACTAATTTACCAATAAAATGTTGGTGTGTGCGCGGAACCTTCTTCTGTTGGTTGGTCAACTTGGTATTTGACTGAAACTTGTTGCATACAAGTTAAGGAAATTCCAAGGGTGTTGTTTTTTTTTGGTCGATGGTTTTTCGATAGCTGATTTTACTTTGAAAACATTTAACTCTTCAAATTCTTATAAAATGAATAAGCTACTGCATCATGCTGATAGAATGTCTAGGAGTAGAAAACGAACGCGAAGGGCAAAACAGTTATTTTTATGGCAAAAAGGTATGTTGGAAGTTCCCATAAATGTCAAGAGATTATTCATGATATCAAAGAAAATTTTGTGTGCAGAATTTTGAGAACTGTAGTGCACAGTGGGTCAGATCACATTCTATTGCATATGAAATGATAGGTATTTTTTTACAAATAAAATTTTTAGGATATCGTAATGACTTATTGTATAGCAGTTTTTTTTAGATTTTTTTTGTGGGCTCGAGAATCGTGCAATAACTATAAGAATTCTTTGCAACTTTGCAAAAAAAGTGAGCCCGGTTACAAACGAATTTAACAAGTAAATTATGTACTAAGCAAGCTGTTTAAATTTTTTAAGTAAATGCCCAACCACTGTGCCAACACTTTGTATGACACCACCACATTTGCTACTAAACGTACAAAGCTATAAATAAAAAAAAAAAATAAAGGATTCCCACAAAACTGAATGACAGAGACTGACTCAAGGAAAAGCATCTCAAATGTGCTAAATATCTACAGAAACAAGCGAATCGCAACATAACAATGTGAAGCAAGCATTTTTTTTTAGCTAAACAACAACAAATAATTCAACATTAAATCCTACAACTCGAGAAAATAAAAACAAAAACTAAGCCCGCTAGGACGGAAACAACCTGACAAAAATCTATAGCAGCAGCAACAGCAACATTGTAAACACGTTGCTTGTGACCAAGCAAACAAATGTGGTGTTACCTATCGATATGTGAGATCGGTGAAAAGACAAAAAATCAGTTGATCGGTGAAAAAAAAAATCAAAGAACTCACAGTTAATGCAAAATGCGATGATTTAGGGTGCAAATAAATTTCACACAGAAGCGCAGAACCACAAACAAAAAAAAAGCAGAAAGCTAGAAAATGCAAAAGAAATAAAGCAGCAGACGAAACCTTGAGCTGAAAACAGGGATCGTATGTAATCGATATTTTCAAAACTTGGAACCCAAAAATTTCACTTCAAAAATTTCTTCATTTATGGAAGAATATGATTGGATAATATGTTTTAAAGTTTTTCGAAAAAGGATATGGACATTTCCACGAAAACGAAAGTTTTTGTCCCATGCGACACCTTGGTTTTTTGCAATTATCTTGAAAACGAAATCCGTTTTATTTTGACTTTCTTTTTACTTTAAATGTGTTCGACGGTCGGACGAGACCCATGGAAATTGCCATATGGATAATTCAAATTGAACCACTGCATCTTTCATACTTTACAATCGCTGAACAAAAAATAGTATTTTAAAAAATAGTCGATTTCTAGTTAATTTTGAATAAATGAAATTCAATTCAATCTTTAATAAAAGACATTTCGAGAAATTAGTATGGCCAAATATTTGCAAATTGCCTTTATTAGTATACAACTTGAAAAAAAAAAATACAATTTTTAAAACCCAATATATCGAAAACCAATCAAAAAATGTTTTCAGTACAGTAAGTGCTCAAATTTTCGCAATTTGGACAACTTATTGTTTTCATTTGCTAACTACTATACATTGAATGCTTATAACATGGATGAATATTAGAGAAACAATTTGTACCTCAAAGGGAGACACTTTTTCTTGAAGAATCTCCTAGCGGCAAATATGTTATAAACAACATCGATGTATAGTTATATTCATTGTAGACTCACAAATCCAGCCACAACTGTAAATTCTTTTTTACAAAGGGATGGCCGTTTTGTAGGCAGCTTGCCTACATCTCTATGTACAATGTTAAACAAAAGGAAGGCAGATTGCCTTAAAACATCGCTTACTAAGTGTCTGTATAGTTTAGCGACTTGCCTACATCTCCACATACAAAGCATGCAGCCAGCAAGCAGACTGCCTACAGCTCCATATACAAAGCAGGCAGCCAGCAAGCAAATAAACAAAATATCGTAGAAACAATTTCATTTGTGAAACATACAACACAAAGGTTATTGCTTTTCATACCTAAAAAATCAGAGTACTTCATCAATTTGCCGCTGGGCTATAACATAAGCAGAGTTTTGCAAGCAAAATAGAACTAAATTTCTAATTTAAGAGATCAAAGTTCAAAAAACTTTTAACCTTCTTTCTACACGTAAAAAGTATCAAAAGTAAGCCAATCAAAGGGTCGAAGGGACGATTATTTTTCACAAAAGCAATACAAACGAACTCACAGTGATTTTTAAATTCATAATCTTTGTGGTCCCTGGTTGAAAGCATTGCTGAGTACGAAGAAAAATGTTGCAGTCTTTAAAACGTTAAGAAAATTTATGAGTTTAATGTTACAATAACAAAAAATTATAGATCGCACTTTCATTCTGTAGTTAACAATATCCAAGATTTGTCTTTCGACTCAGATGGTAAATCAAATAAATGACTATGATTATAAGCCTAATGATGAATTGTATATTACCTTGATAAAAAGGGTTTTCTAAAAAAAAAAAAATTATCAACCGTATGCCAACGTAAATATGTAACAAATCTTAGAAAACAAATCAACTGATATTTAATTTTTTACAAATTTACAAGAGCAAACATCCGTGTAAAATATGTAACAAAATCTACTTTAAAGTTAGTCGAAAACTTCAATATTTTACAAAAAAAAAAAAACCTCATTCATACAAAATTTAAACTAAATTCGAATGTATATTTCCACTTTTACACAGAACAATTTTTTGTTGAAACAAATTGTGGCAACAAGCAATAACAGTCGATCTACGATGATAATCCGAAACAGTATAAATCGCATACTTATACACAAAACTTATGTTGCTTTGACTCGTGATCATATATCGACTTAAGTCGAGAAGAAAAGGGTAGAGTACTGACATCACTATACCGGCTATAATTTTGTACTTCTTCTGTGCAGCATTTATTTTTGAAAAAAACAAAAAACGGTTACTGCAAAAAGAATCTCAAAAAAGTTGATATTTCTGAAAATCAGCTCCTCACTACAAAAAGGTCTTATGAAATATTCATGTACCTAAAAATTAAAAATCAAAATTTCACATTTTAAATGCCTACAATAATAATTTTATTATTAAATTATTGTGTTTAATTTTTACACTTGCATACAACCGTATTGCAAGGGAATTGATGAGCGAAAGTATAAAATAAAAAATCATTTCGCCTATAAAATAAAGAGATAAGCGAAAATCGTAAACCAAATTCGTTTCGCTTAACCTTTAGGGCTTAGAATATCAAATTTATAAGAGGATGATTATCCATGCATCAGTTAATTAAAATTTTTGCAAATTAAGAGCAAAGCATCTCATTGTCTTTGCGATCTATGTGCGGATATCCGGCATCTATATCAACTACTTCCTCAGTGGGATGTTGTATATTATCGCATACTTCCATTAGTCCAGGCACCCTTAATAGTTGCTTCAAGAAACGCAAATAGGCATTCCGCTGATATGGATTCAATGCGACTGGTTTTTTAGGAACAAATCCATAGTCCGTATTTAATATTCTATATCCTTTTGCCTGTATTCTATTGCATACATCTGCTATTTGGAGTGGATCACATTTAAAATTGATAATTCCTCTTTCATAATTGACAAAATCCCAAGATCTAGCCCCAACACCTTGAGCATCTTGTTTAATAACGCTTTTGATATTTTCAAAATTTACTTGTTTGCGTGGTGATATAATCGCATCGATTAGGCCAGTATTCTTAAACATATGCATTCCATTTACGCAGCCAGCACCGAAGCGTTTTAGCAATGGTGCCAATTTTCGCTGTAATTCTCGAGCTTCACTTTCGTCAACGGTACACATTAGAAACACATTACCTTGATAACGAATCTGTAATAGACTCTTTGTTGGTTCATACTCCAATTTCAAATCATTATGAGTTTCAGTCATAGGAGTGGCGGAATGCCTTTGTAAGCCTAGGGATCTTTCTTCATTGATTGTAAAATCTCTGAGCGATTGTCGCATTTGACGTTTTTGTTGAACTTTAAGAGGTTCAGCTCCATGATATGGCAGCGTGGCATGCTGGTCTTTTGCCAGACACATAGTTTGTCCCATATGATTGATAAAGTTATATTTCGCATTAGATAACTTGCTGGCCTCAGACAAAGCGCTAAACTTTGCTATTTGTTGAGTAAAAGCATCCTTATGTAATTTTTTCGCGCACATTGATAATTTTTTCAAATTTTCGAACGTTTTTACAATATATTTTGACATATTAAGATTTTTTTATTTTTTTTATTTTCCCAAATTTTGTTCCAAACGAGGCTATGATTTTTTATTTTATGCGCAAATGTAAATACAGTTAAAGCTTTAAAGGTATTTCAAGAAATCAAATTGTAAAGAACGCAAAGTATATGATGTTAAGTAAAATCTTTTACTTTAATGTAATGAGTAAGAACGATTATGTAAATATTATATACAATTTATGCATCAGAATGTGTTGTTTCATACAATAAGGAACTTTGAGAGAAATTAAAGTGGTACACAAATGTTAGAAAGCAGAAATCAAATTTTTCTTCAATTTTGCTGCTTAAAATTCACATAGCATGTAAAAAGTTTATCTCTAATAACTGTCGAGCATCTCCCAGGCAGAAATATATATCATAAGGATATGTTTAGTTAGATACAACAATATGTCCATTCTGATAGTCAAGCTGCCTTGAAAGCAATATCGGCTATTAAAATTATATCAAAAATAGTCTGTGATTGTTCAGCGAACTCGGTAAGAATAATAAAGCTTTAGAATCGACAATTTATCACGTAGTTAGACAGCCAAGTTTTGTAAAGGAAGTATATTTTCTCAATACTTTTCAGAAGACGTAAGGGTGATCCAATAAATAAAATACATAAAAATCAATGTATTAATGCAAATCTTTATTTGGAATGATAGGTCGGTTCCTTCAACTCAATGCTTAAAAATTATTTCGTTCAAATGTTGCCCACGACTAGATCTTAAATGGTCCATTCTGTGTGGTCGACACCTCTTTCGAGCACATCGGCCGGTATTCCTTGAATAACATGAGTTATGTTGGTTTCCAAAGCGTCAAAAGTTTCGGGTTTGTCGACATAAATAAGTGATTTAACATATCCCCAATGGCATCAAATCACATGATCTTGGTGGCCAAAAAACAGGACCATTTCTTAAGATGATGTTTTCACTGTTACTCCAGCTGTATGGCATGTTGCACCATCCTGTTGAAACCAGAGGTTGGCTACAAAAATTCATTGATTATTGCTCTGTAGCGAGCACCATTGACCGTAACACGGGTTCCATCCGCATTTTTTGAAGAAATACGGTCCTTCCCATAAACCATACAAAACAGTACATTTATAGCGAAACATTGGAAGCTCTTGGATTGCTTCTAGTTGTTCATCGTTCAACCAGAAATGAGATTCGTCGCTAAACACAATTTTTCGACAAAATAATGGATCAATTTGAAGTTGTTGTAAGGCCCATAAACCGAAATTAAAACGTACATCAATATCAGCCAGCTTCAATTCTTGTACGAGCTGTATTTTATAGGCCTTCAGACCAAAATCACGCCTCAAGATACGCCACAATGATCCATAAGAGATGTCCAAAGCTTGAGATCGGCGAGGAATCGATTGTTCATGGTTTTCACGAGCACTCTCTGCTACTGCAGAAATATTCTCAAAATTACGGGCTGTATTCACTCTGGTTGAATGATGAATGTCCAATAGTGTGAAATTGGTTCGAAATTTGGTGACGGTGTTACGAATAGTGCGCTCAGTTGGACGCTCATAACGACCAAAATGATTTTGAAGAACTCTATAACATTCTCTAACTGACGACCGATTTTGGTAGTAAGTTTGCACAATTAATAAATGTTGTTCAGGAGTAAGTCTATTCATGATTGAGTCGTATTGAATACTGAACACAAACATCATATGGACAAGCCATTTGACACATGACAGCTGTCAAAACAACCCAGTTGGAAAAGGGATCTCGTATTGGATCACTCTTTATTTGAATTTTACCATAAAAAACTAGTTACAAATCAACAACAATAAACTCACCGTATCAGCTGCTGTCAGATTTATGCCCAAGCCACCAGCACGTGTAGAAAGCAAAAAAACGAAAATATCTGCACGCGACTGAAAATCAGCAACCATATCACGGCGTGCTGAGATTTTACTTGAACCATCCAATCGCATATAACGATGTTTGCGATGCCACATATATTCCTATTGTAAAGGACCGAAAAGTTTTATTAGAATTACTTTTAACCAAATATATGGCTATCAATTACCTCTAACAAGTCAATCATTTTTGTCATTTGCGAATAAATGAGAACACGATGTCCTTGCGCCTTAAGACGTGTCAATAAACTATCGAGCACCGCTAATTTACCAGCATCAGAAACAAGTGTCTGTTTGTCTGGTATAACAATAGATGACCAACCATAACGTGGTTTGCATAAATTTAATCCAGTGGTCATAAGTTCCAGACCAGTAGCATTTTCACAATGTGTATGACGTATGTGGGACCATTCAGCGGCGCGACTTTCACAACTAGAAATAGATTGGTGTCAATATATAGAATTGTATGGATGAAAACAACGAACAACTTACTATACTCTTCGTTTAACTGCTTGTACACGTTGACCAAGACCATACACGAATTTCGGCATCTCAAGCGGTTCACCGTAGTATTCGATGGGCTTACGTACTATATATGGAAATTCGGGAAGCAATGATGCTGATACATCTGCTTTTAATTTACCAGTATATCTGTTTGGCTTTTCTACTGACGCTGATTTTTTTAAGAACAAAGCTGTTTGCGATGAAGAGTCATCATCACAATTAACAACATCCAAATCCAATTCTTCTTTCTTAAAAAGCTTTATATCCTCAAGTTCTTCAAGGAGTACGGGTGTTTGTTGTCGAAGCTGTGTCATTGAATTTTTATCATAGTTTTTACTACGTATAACACGATGTTCGATTGTTTCTTGCATATTTACTATTTTATAATCGCCAAATGTATAGAAGGTGCTATCGTTAGCAGTCTGTTTGTAAGAATAAAAATTAGTTTTCATCAAAATAAATGCGTTGTTCTTAAGAGCTTACCATGCCAGTAAATATGAAATTTCTCAAAATACTAGTATCGGCTGCATTTTGGAAAATACTTTCCAACATAGGCTCTAGCAATTGGAAACGTGTTGGCTGATATTGCTGCCACCAATCACGACGATATTTAAGCAATACATTAAAGGATAAAAGGCGGCGAATTGAAGAAAGTCTGTTATAATAAAATAATAAAATTATTGTTATTTAGTATCTATCGGTAAGGTTAAAGCTTAAAGTCAGATTTCCAAAATTAAATTTTTAAATAATTACTATAAAATTTTTCAGACTTACAGTGCAATCAGGCCCCCAATAGTTACATCTTCAAACTCCTTAGGCGTTATGTCACATAAACGTGTAAAACTAAAACAACTGGATTGGTTAAGATCTACATAGCGCGGATAATGTTCACTAGAACGTTTGTCACCCGGCGCTTTAGCTTCTCCGAATAGTGAACGATGTATGTTTTCACATTTAAAAATGCAAAACCTTAAGAAGAAAATAAACGATTAGATGTTTTATTCTTAGCTTTGTCATTGCAAAACTAACTTATTATATAGTAAATGCCGCTTGCTAGGCATTGCACTTATGAGCAGCGCTTCTTCGAACACCAAACGTGGCATCACATACTCCTTACAACGCATTGCGAAAGAACTTTTAGCATCACGACGCTCAAACAGTTCTGGATGATTGCAAACTTTACGAAATTGCATTACCAAATTCATTAAATTTGATGTGAAATTTCTATCAACATGATGACCATCGCTTGAACTACCAGCACCACCACCTGTTAGATGCAGCAAGTCCTCAATACGTATCTTCTTCTTAAGCGCCATGTAAAGTAGCTTCTGACGTATGGTCAACGGACAGTAGACCATTATTTCAATTTTATCGGAAAGTTCATTTTCCACATCTTTCTTAATGCGTCGCAACATAAATGGCTTCAATATCATATGCAAACGTGAAATTTGCTTTTCATCAATGCCTGTCTTGTTTTCGGCATGTGATTCAATATCTTTGGAAAACCATTCATTGAATTCATCATGAGAATCAAACAGTGTTGGCATTATGAAATGTAATAATGCCCACAATTCGGCCATGCTGTTTTGTATCGGCGTGCCACTAAGCAGCAAACGATTGCGACAGCTGAAGCCAAGCAAGAGTTTCCAACGCATTGACGAAGCACTTTTAATAGCCTGCGCTTCATCCAATATCATATATTGCCATTTAATGCGATTGAAATACTTATAGTCGGAAACAATTAGTTGATAACTAGTGATGACAACGTGAAAGCTGGCGTCTCTGGTGTGTAAATCTTTTTGTTCCCAAAATTGACGCAATATCTTACGTTCATTAGGTGAACCCCAGTATGGTACAACATTGAAATCGGGCACAAAACGTTGCATTTCCTGTTGCCAATTGTGTAGCGTTGAGGCTGGTGAAATAATGAGAAATGGTCCCCAGACGCCATAAGTTTCAGCGATGTGACAAAGGAATGCAATTGATTGTACCGTCTTGCCGAGCCCCATTTCATCAGCCAGTATTCCACTAATACCTTGATCGTATAAATTCGCCAGCCAGGTCATACCTAATAGGGATAAGAGTTTATTATACATTAAAAAAAAGGAAATCCCTAAAGCTTTACCTTTTATTTGATAAGCCTTGAGCGTGCCTACGAAAATATTTGGTTGTGGCAGATCCGCTTTTATGTCTGCAATTGCCATGAGATTGAATTCAGCATCTCGTAGTGCTGCCTCTTCTCTTTCGATTTTCATTTGCGCGGCTACATCAAACTGACGTGTCTTTGCGCGATCCGCATCAAATGCTAGCTCTGCATTTTTTTGTGCCAACAGTTTCATATGCTCCGAGTCATAATCGTCGTAAGCAGCTAAGCGCGGATTAGCTTCCTCGTCCAGCTGATTTAATATACGCAATTGCTCTTCTTCTGTACCATGGCCCAATTTCTTCGACATGAAATGCGCATACAACTCAGTTTGCGTAATAAGGAAATTTAGTTTACGCTGCTGTCGCTTTGCCTCGATTATCTCAACATCCATCTTACGCTGTTCCTCAGCTTCACGTTCCATACGTCGACGCGTATCGCGTTCGACACGCTCATAACGTTTCCAATAGCTGAGCATCTCACGCGTTAAACGCTTAGCACGCCATATTGTCTCCTTCATAACCTTTTGCGAATACATCGCACGTTGGCGTACAACTTTCATACACATGGTCGCCACACGTTTGCAGTTTTGCAACACCTCCTTGTGATTGTTTACTTTAGCGCGATGACAACGTCCAAGTTCCTTCTTAGCCATTAGCTGCCAAACTTTACGGCGTCGCGCAGCCATCACTTCGGGTGTGCGTGGCAATTGACTCTTACGGCGACGTCCACGTCCAGTGTAGGATCCCATGCCAGGTAGCATAGCTATTGCTGAAGATGATGTAGTTTCCAAATCAATATCATCAGTAATGTCATCATCATCATCCTCGTCATCATCATCATTGACGGCTGATGTTTCACCAAAAGCATAATGTTTCAAATCGGCAGGATCAATTTCTCCTGGCTCAGGTTGTTCGATTACGTTAAGCTGTTTACGCATTTTTGTTAATTTTGGATGTTTAGGCAATTTGGGTAGTTTTGGTGGTTTTTCTTTTTTGGTGCGACGTCTTCGTTTACGCACACCAACAATGGATTGCTGATGCTCTGGGAACATATCGTGGTTAGACAGGAAGCCTGCGCCATAATAGGCATATTGAGAGTTCTAAGTGAAAGAGAAAAAATTGTTAATTTTTCATTGGTTACATAAGATTAATTGCTAGTTTTCTCTTACAGTGGCTTTCTTGTAGTAGTTCTCATGATGCCGCTGCTCGCGCAGATGCGTCTTCAACATATCCTTGACATAATCATCCTCATCAGTAATGTCAGAATCTGAATCAGTATCGCTGAGAATCAAATCATAGAGCCATTCACGATCGCTGGTTAAATCATTGAAGTTGTAAATGTGTGCCTTTACACTCTGGCGTTCTGTATACGAGGAGAAAAATAGAAAATCAAAATATATAACTTAGCGCGTTAATGTGTAATTGCATACCTTGTTTGGTGCCTAGCAAACGTTTTCGTCTTCTACGTCCCGCCACAAACTCTTCCGGATCAGAACCTTTATCCAATTGCGAGTTCTGCTCAGATTCTGCATTTGAATCTTCACCACTACTCAAGGGTTGCGCCAACTGTTGTCGCGCGTAAGCCATAAATGGTCCCATATCTAGCGCTGCTTCCAGACGCTGTAAGTGCAATGGCTCAGCAATTGGTGGTGGTGGCGGCGGTGCTGGTGGTGCTGCTGCCGGTGGCACCGCATCCGCCCCGGCAGCAACAGCAACCGGCCCATTTCCAGCCGGCAGCATTGAGTTCATTTTAAAATTCGTAATTTTTTTTTGTAAATGCCAATTACCAACGAGTCACCAACATGTGTAAATAACACCAGGGCACGACTTTTAAAAAATATTTGTGGAGCACCTCCCTCGTCCTATTGTTGATTTCCGTTACAAGTTTTGTTGCTTTGTTTTACTTCCGTTCCTCGCAGAATGGAACACCGTAGAATTCAAACTGAATTTTCAAAATTTTTCAATCACTTGGCGTTTTTTCATCAAATTTTTTCTTTTACGCAATTAGCACACAATTATGTACACTTTTCCACGATGCTTGCTCACGGTTAGGAAAAAAACAAAACAGAAATCGCAAGAATTGTTTTTTTGACAATTGGCCGGCTGGTGGGTAGCCATTGCATGAAGTGACAGTTCAGCGATTGGGCTAAATTTTGACATGACAGCGCATAGTGTTGCCAAACTGCGTCCAATTCACACCAAATCTAATAGCTGTGTTTATTTTGACGCATACAAACGTTTTGAAAATAGTATTTCATTGGCGAATATGTACAAAATCATGTTTTGGTATGAGGCAAGAGTTTTGTCTGCGCTAATATTTATACAAAACTTAAACAACTAGAGACAATAAAACAGATTAACGAAAGCTTAACAAATTTCTACATACGAAAGTTTGGACAGCACCGGAGGCCATTGTGTTTGCTTTAGCAAAGACATTTACCACTGTGACAATAAACAAAGCTGTGGATTTAAAGAACAAAGAAACACAGTCGTAAAATATTTATTTAATTAATAATATAAAATTGTTTTTAAGCTGTACAGCAAAGTGAAATTAAAATATATAAAAGCTAATGTGTGATGTGTTAGTGTAATTTTCTATAATATTATACGTATGTACGCATATATTTCATATTTTTAATTGAATATGAATGGCCTTGGAAAAAATTATTGTGGCTGCTGTTGATCTACATATATATTCAGTCAGCGGAGTCGCCTGAAGTTAAACAAAAATATAATAGGTGAGTTATAAAGCATATTACTTAGTGTTTATTATAATACATTGGTGAAATTTCTGGCAACGTTGAAGCGTTAGCTCCAATTAAAATCCTAGGCCTCCGGCTGAATTGTTTGTTCCATTTTGTACAATTTTAAAGCTGTTGCGAAGTTCCGTTTTCAATTTGCTGTTATAAAAATGAAAGAATCAAATTTTTCATATGTAAAAAATTTCAGTAACATTTTGAACAAATTCGTATTTCAATGCAATGAATGCCGTAAATTACAAGGATTTATGGACTTCCATAAAATTGGCGTAAAACTTTTAGGCGGAGAGCCGGCTGTAGAAAAGTCGAGTGTATAAGATTACACCATGGGACCTATGCCAAGTGATAGAGCTCGATGAGCCTAAATAGAATATTTAGAGTTGCCTTGCCAAAGCATGTCTCGATGGCCAAAAAACCCGTTTTTTGGGCTAATTTTTCTTAATAAAAAGTGTATAAGATTACAGCATGAAATTAGTGTCAAATGATAGAGCTCGATGAGTCTTAAAAGAATATCTAGGGTTGCCTTGCCAAAGCGTGTCCCAAACTAGGGTAGCCAACCGTTTTTTGAAGCAACATTTATTACATAAAAAATTCTATTCAAATGTGTGTCATCTTTAACCATACAATTTTTTCTGATAAATGTTGCCCCAAAAAACTGGTGGCAACCCTATTTTAGGACAGGCTTTGGCAAAGCAACCCTATATATTCTCTTTAGGCTCATCGAGCTCCATCATTTGACATACATTTGGAGCTGTTATGTACTATTGTTTTAATTAGAACATCAAAATTGGCTAAAATTCGGGCATTTTCGGCCATCGGGACAGGCTTTGGCAAGGCAACTCTATATATTCTTTTTAGGCTCATCGATTTTTATCATTTGACATACATTTGAAGTTGGAATCTTTAATCATAAAATTTTTTTGTAATAAATGTTGCCCCAAAAAACGGGTGGCAACCCCGACACGCTTTGGCAAGGCAACCCTAGATATTCTTTTAAGGCTCATCGAACTCTATAATTTGCCACCAATTTCATGCTCTAATCTTATACACTTTTTATTAAGTAAAATTGGCCCAAAAAACGGGTTTTTTTGGCCATCGGGAAACGCTTTGGCAAGGCAACCCTAGATATTCTATTTAGGCTCATCGAGCTCTATCACTTGGCATAGGTCCCATGGTGTAATCTTATACACTCGACTTTTCTACAGCCGGCTCTCCGCCTACAGACAATTGTATGAAATTTTGGATTAACCAGAACGAATTAAACACAGCTCAACAGCTTCCGATAAAAAAGATGGCAACGCTATAGTGCCGTTACTTGTCAGTTTTAGTTTCGCTAGGAAAAAGCACATTTCTTAAATACAATTTTGCCTATTTTGTAATAAAATTAGTCACAAATTTTAAAAATTAGTAATATCTAAGTCTTCGCGAGTTTTTGTTTATGATACGAGTAAATTGCAATGAAATATTTAAAGAAAAAATAAAATTGAATTGAAATAAACGGCGCCGGCCGTCAGTGCAAGTGCAGTGTTTTGTTGTTTTTCATTGTCAATTTATTGAATGCTATTTAATTGAAATTTCTGTGTTTGCTGAAATTATGCAAGCTTTTTATGTTTTGAAAATAAATAAATCATTAAAAAGTTTTTGTTATTGCAAATGCTGCTTAAGTGCAGCAGCCCCTGTGGATCTTCCAAAAGTGTATTTAGTTCAGCGGAGTTTCGGGCAGTGTTTTTCAATTGTATGAATAAACTGAAAGGCGCAATCGGTAAGTGGCTTCTTTGAACATGTTTTGCTTTTAGTGGGCCATACTATTCGAGAATATCCCACCCGTAAATAGCTTGTAACATTCAAAGATGATTTAGCGGATTTGAGTGGAAATGCCACTCTATTTCACACAAAACTCTTTGCATCGATTTCAATCAAAGTAGCACCTACATATATTAACCGAGCTTCAACACATTTTAAAACTCATAAAAAATGAATTCCAAACTGTGGAGCTGCTTCAGGTGCTCTCCACCATACTCGCGTTATAAGGCGGCAGCCATAAGTGCAACATAATTTGCTTGCTCTGCCACTGAAACCGTTTGCAGTACCTAGTGTAGGGCTACCAGATGGCGTGCCTTCAGCGTGCCTTCAAAAGTAGCACATATCAAAAAATTTCAATTTAGTAATGAAAAGCAAAAATAAAATTCCAATTTTGTAATAGGTCCTCACTTTGTACGAGAAAACCCCAGCCAATTAAAAGAATATTTCAAATAACTATAACTTTTTTTTTTTTCAATGCAAACATCAAAAGTAGCAAAAACATCTAAAAGTAGCACATTTAGGGTGAAAAGTAGCAAAGTAGCACAGCCTTGCAAAAGTAACACTTTTGCTACCTTAGTATGCAATGCCTTATGACCACAGAGCTATTAGTCCGGGAGGTAGCGTTGCACTTTTCATAATCATTTGCTCCCACAAATTTTTTTTTTTGCAATTAATATCTTAAGTAAGGCTGATAATCGAAATAAACGTCAGTCGCCAGAATCATGGTGGGCCTGGTTGTAAGAGGCCGACGAAAAAAGTGTCGCTTAATAACTCGTAAAGTAAGACACAAATAGAAAACATATGTTGAGACCAATGTTGTAGGTGAGGTAAAAGCACATCGATTCCATGGCCGAAAAATCTTCATACGACATGATTTGATCTACCTTCCACCGTTTCAAAGTTTCGAATATATACTGTAATTTTAAACAAAAAAGGTATTTAGGGCGAAAATTGCGGTTTTCAGATTTGAACGAGCAATAATTTAAAAATTCCAATAAAAACCGTGTTTTTTCAAAAATGGAAATGGTCATTATTAATTTTAAGACTGCGAAAAGTGCGTAAATTCTTGTCATACGTAAGTTTTTCGGGCATGCAATCGATGTGTTTTCATTACCTCTACATCATTGATCTAAATATAATTTTCTACTTAGGGCTTACTTTCCGAGTTATTAAGCGAATTTTTTTTGGTGGGTCCCATCAAAATTCTGGTGACTGACGCTTATTCCGATTATCAGCCATATTAAACTATAAATTGTAAATAAAAATTAAACGGAAGGAAATGACTATGAATAATATAACGCTTTCTGCCTTACTATAAGGAATTTGCCTATGGATATTATACTTAGAAGACGTAACAATATGCATTTTGAATGCAATCGATTTGTCAATTGCAGATTTCTGCAATTTATGTGAAAGCTCCTAAATAATTATTCTATCGACGTCAAAGAAAACATTAGGATATGCATTTTGAATGCAAGCAGACTTACGAATGTCAATAACAGATTTGTGCATAGGAAAAACTGTTAAGCCTAAATGGTTTGCCTATGGATGTTATGTATAGAAGACGTAAATATTCGCATTTTGAATGCAATAAAACTTTTCACTGTCAATAACAGACTCGCGCATTTTATGTAAAAGCTACTATGCCTAAAAAATTTGTCTATTGACGTTATAGAAGACGTAACGTTTTGAAGTGCATCACTAATCTTTTAAAAAATATTTGAATCAAATACGATTTGTTTGAATATAAAAAATTATATTTGATATAGTTAGATCAACTGTTTCCCTAGTTTCATTAAGTTTCAATGTGATCCTGCTTTCATGATATAAAGTGTTGCTTTTTGCCATTTTTTGTTGTTTCAAGTATTTTTTATGAATTCAAACTTTGCTATCTATACACAAATATTTAAGGGTACGAGAATATTGCCTATTATTTACTTTAACGTTCAAAACAATTTTTTTGTTCATTACCTTAAATGTGAAATTCCCCAAGGAATTCGTGCTAACTTAGATAATTTTAAGCCGAATTTCAAGTAATTTTCTTACGCACGACGTTATTTATGCCTTCCACTTCCCACACAAGTCCTATAAATGACAGCTGAAATGTTAGAAATTGTGGTTTAAAAATTCTACAAATCATAAATGGGTCAGTTGCTAGCTGACCAAGCGCGAATGAACATCTTGTATCTTCCTTATTTTTTTGTTGTTTTTGTAATTTAATCTTTTGCAACTTGGCGTGAAAAATCGCTCGGCAACTTCTAAGAAAACAAATTTCATTTTAAATGACTGCTGCCGTTTGGCTTACTATAAATGTTGCCTCGGTTGCAATGTTTCCTTGGGGACTGCTAAATGTTGCTCTTAAGACTTAAAGAAAATGTCTCAATTTAACGCGACAGTGGGCGTCTTTAGCTGATGTTTTGTTTTCGTGGGATTTCATATTGGAGTTTTAAAGTCTTTAGCCAATAACGTATGTCTTTTCTATTTAAAAGTCTTAAGGCTACTCGTACCATCAATTTAATTTTAATGGGACTACCAGATAATGGAGAAAACAAAAAATTTCAATTCTTATAGAGAATTTATTTACCTTTTAAATGCTTTCATATTGATTAAAAAAAAAGTCAAACAGTCGCCTTTAAGAACACTTACTTGAAGCGAAAAAGTTTTCCTAGAGAAATTAATAAAAGTAAAATAGATTTTTAAAATAAAATTTCTCTTATGAGTTAATTTGTTAATTTGTTTTTTGTTCTGAAAAACTATGGAACAAAAAAGAATTAATAAAAATCGAGCGAACAAAATAAGGTTGTGTTATTTGTTAACGAGATATTCGATGAAATCAGTACTGCCAGATGGAAAAATCGGTGAATTTCTCGATTGCACGAAAATGTTCTAGAGCTCTGTATAATCCAGCATCGGCTGATATTAAAAGAGATGAGTCTAATACGCGCCACCTGTTAAGTTTTATATCTGATTGGATCATCTTAGCATAAAATAGATTTGGAGTTAGATAGGAACAATGAACGTTTCATTTTTGTATACTCCTGGAAATTGTGCACGACTTCCTGGAGTATCGAGGGTATGCTGATAATAAAAGAGATCATGGAGATTCTGCGAAATTCCAAGGGATTCTGTAGGCTTCTGAAGAATTATTGGATTTTTTGCGATCCCTGGTGATCTCTTAGATTTCTAATGATTCTAGTGAATACTGGTGATATCTGAAACCCATTCTCAGCCATTTCCCATCGATTGGCGCAAAACTATTTTAGTTTTTGGCGTTCGCGGTGATACAAAAATTCTATTATCGATTATGACCTATTATGGATTTGTGCAAAATAAATTTTCCAAAAAATGACGAAAGTTGGTGGGTGTCTCTTTCTCAATTTTTTTTTCCAGCGATTGGCACAAAAACTTATTATTCCTTAAATATGTCATTTGGAGCTACAAAAGCAATTATTGTTAAGGCTAAATTTCCATTGATCAAAAACTTCCAATGCCTGCTAAACAAAATCCTTTTTTTATCGGCTGAAAATTGAAAAAACTTTTAACTTTTTCTGCTATTTTAATTTATGAACAATTTCGTCAAAAGTTTTTAACTCTTTCAAGGTCAATTGCTTAATATTCAATATTAAACGTGGCTAATTATGCACACGGGAAACTTTTTCAAAAATCAACTTTAAAATAACGCGTTGAAGCATAAACTTTTCACTGTATACCAGCATTGAGACACACATTTGCGCAAAATATTTTACACCTACACATACATACATACATACGTATAGTAGAGGAAAACACCAACTTAAGGAAGTTGAAAACTTTTTACAAAAGTTTCCACTTAAAGCAAACAAACTCTGACAAAGAAAAAAAAAAAAGAAAAGTAAACAGGCAACTATACAGAGATAAAAATCTTAAGCCTTTTAAAAAGCATATTAAATTTAAGTTATGCAAAAGTTGGTAGAATGATACGAAAAGGATAAGACATTAGAAAGAAATCGTTGCGATAACCAGGATAATATGTGTATATAAGCGGATAAGCACTTAAATTCTAAAAAATCATAAAATTAAGTGCTCAAAAAGTTTGGTCTCCACTAATTAATGTCCAAATTTAAAGAAGTTATTCCTTTCGCAACAATAAAGCCAACAGCAAAATGCACACAACACCATGGCACAAAGTTCTTAGTTGGCAAAAAGGCAACAAGCCAAGTTGTTGGTAGGGGATTAAAGCAAGGCCAAAGTGGCCACGAGGTCAAGGTGTATCGTTGCAGGTACTCGTAGCAGTTGAAAGCTCAACTAAAAAAAATTGTGCAAACTAAATCCGCAAATATGAAAAGAAGCCAAAAGAATAAACTTTTAATTGGCTCCATTTGAAAGTTTGCGATAAACCCTTTGATGCACTTGCAGAAAATATTTATTTGTATGATATTCAAAAAATCTATGAATTTGATTTGACGATTTGGATATAAATAAAACTATATGGCTGTAGTCTAAATTTTCAAAAAAATGGTGAAAACAAAAATACTCAAAAAAAAATGTTTTCAAAAATTCTGAAGGTTAACAATGTTTGCATTGTTTCTTATACGAATAAAAAATAATTCAAATAAAAAATTTCAAATTCATATTAAAAGGCCATTTTTCAAAGAAATTTTAGTTGCACAAACCGACTGGAAAACGTCAGAAACACATCTGGACAGCAAAAAAGTTACACTCCAGATAGTTAAAGAGACAAAGTCGGTCAAGAAATTATTAGGACGATAAAAATGAAAGAAAACAAGTTGAATGTCAAAGTACTTTTTTATCGAACAGCTTTTTATAGCTCAAATTTTTTCTTTTCCAACTTTTTCGTTGTCTAACTTTTTGATTGTCCAACTTTTTCGTCGTCCAATTTTTTCGTCGTTCAACTTTTTTGTTGTCTAACTTTTTGATTGTCCAACATTTTCGTTGTCCAAGTTTTTCGTCGTCCAACTTTTTCGTTGTCCAACTTTTTGATTGTACAACTTTTTGTCAACTTTCTGTCGTCAAGCTACTTTACTAAACATTTGTTTTTTTAATCCAATTTTTTGTATATAAATTTTTTCAGTCCAAATTTTTGACGTCCAATTATTTAATTAAATACTTTTTTAACTCCAACTTTTTTGTCGTCCAAAAAAGTCGTTGACATATTTTGCTGTCTCACTTTTTGCCATCCAACTTTCTGCCATCCAATTTTTGTTGTCCAATTATGTTTTTCATGAAAAAAAAAATACTTTAACTAAATTTCCAAAATTACATTCATTGCGAGATAAACTTTTTTTAAGTGTAAATGCGGTTAAAAGTACTATAGAAAATTTGACAGGCAAAAAGCTAGTATGAACTTACAGCTGGTATATTTTAATATAATTTTATTTTCATAATTTTCACAATTTCCTTTATTTTCATTAAGATATTTCTCGCTGCGGTTACAAATTGACAGCAATGACATAGGAATGAAAATATCCAAATGTGTGCCATAGCATACTACGGACGGAGGACGCTTATCCACTACGTAAAATGACACAATTGGGGGGTGAAAATGTGGTTATTTTGTGTAAATTGATACTTTTCACGCGTAGTTAAGAAAATGTCTTATGAATTGTTGGTTGTCTGTTTTAGGGGTAAAAACAAAAATAAAAATTTTATGGCTTTTATGCAACATTGATTCTTAAGTTTATGCGGCCATTTTTGATTTAATTATTTATGAATAACACTGTGCAATACAAAAAAATTATAATGAGAAAATTTGGAAAATTGATTTCGGTAGAGACATTTTGAAAGTTTACAATCAAAAAAATTTTATTTTCAGTGGATTGGAATTTCTATATATTCATCAAAAATCAAATAAAATCATTTAAGAAATAAGTGCACATTTTAATTTTAGATGAATATTGTCACTGAGGCCTTTTACTAAAGAAGTTTGAGAAATATTTACTTAGAACAATAAGCAATTTGCTGTTACGTCTATAGGACTATTTGTATCATTTTTATTATATTCAGAAATTCAATAAAATCACCTTAAAAAAACGATAAAAGGTTATTGCGTTCTACAGAAAAATTTTCCTAAGAATTTCACTAGGATTCGTTGAAGTACAAGAGCACCTATGGGTTAAGAATAATGCTAAGAAAGTAAAACACTTATGTGCAATTGATATTTTGATGATGTCAGTACTATACTTTAATACACTAAACCCACTTTTCCAAACAAAGGTAGCAACTGAATTTCCAGTACAAATTTGCTGTTTCAAAAGCAAAATATGCATTGCATATCAAAATTACAGCAGCAACTGATATTATTACCAGAGTAACATAAGTAGCAAACAAATTTGCCGTAACAACGCCTACAAAAATAACACCTGTAAATAGTAGCTTGAGTTACAGCAACACCTATGATATCAGACAACAGACTTATAGTATCATACCGTAGACTATTGACTGATATCCTGAAAGGTGCATTCAATGCTCCCAATAAAACGAGCAAAACTTTCTTGCATATTATCCTTAGCCCGTAGGAGCTTCTTCGAGCTCTTTCCGTTATTCGCACTAAATCATCGCATGCTTTTAGTTTGTGTAATTTTTTCTTCAACGCATCGTTCAGTCGTTATTCAAACATAATAATTCAAGTTGCTCTCGTTGCACTGTTTTTGTTTGTGTAATTTTGTTTTCAAAGCATTTACTCAAGTTAAGCAATTTCGGTTCCCAATCACTGAATGCTTCTTGTTTGTGTGATTTTGATTTTGAATCACTTCAGCTTATGCTTTTTTTTTGGTTTTATGCAATTAGCTTGCCGCAGCTAATTAAAAAAATTTCGACAACACTATTTTTTTTCGCAAAATATTTTTGAGTGTTTTTACCGAAACTAATGTCATTGTAACCAGCTCCCGCAGCAGATTTTTGTGTGCATCTCTGGTTTAAGTTAAAACCACCTAATTGCACAAAAATATTTGGAATGATTCGAATAAGCACTTGAGAGAAAGTAAGCAAAAGGGCGTGCTAGGAGAAACATTCGAGAAACATTGAACTACATTACTGAAAAAGATATTTAAGGGGTACTAGGAGTGGCACGTGTTGTTTTGACTAAATTGCATGGCATCTTCCATGAAAGTAAAATCTCAAAATAATGAAAGCAATTTAAGTAAATGTTACCAATGCCAATATGTGGGCGTAACAAAAAAATATTCTTTCTTAATAAATTAAATTTTAGTTTTATGCGAGCCGTTAAACGAGGCAAAACATAACACCATTACTTGTTCTTATTATACTCGGGCATAAGGACATCGTCAGCATACACCTTGGCACACATATCAATGGACAATGCAGAAAACCGATACCTACATGTTGGTGCACACCATTTCACACTTGTGTGCCAAATGTATACAAACAAATAAATTGTAAACTTTAAGTGTCTGCATTTCTGTTGCTGATGTCATATGCAGCTCTTAGTAATTTTTTTTGCTCTCCTCGTCCTTGCAGAGTCCGTTTTCCACTATGGTTATAATGGTTACTGTTGCTTCCTTTGTTTTTTTTTTTGTATTATTTCCCATGAAGTTTTATTTTTATTAAAGTTTTTTTTTGTACCATATATTTTTTTTTGTTCTCTGTTTTTTAAGTGTGCTATGTAGTGTGTTTTTGTAATATGCAATCCAATGCAATGGTAACAGTGTTTTGTTGCTCGTATCCGTTTCCGGTTTTATTGCTATGTCAGCTAATGTTCTAATGGTTACAAATTTGTTCATGTTTGTGTTGTTTTTACTGCGCTGTTCATTCGAAAAAAAAAAAAAATGCAGTGGTGTTTGCGTTCGCAACACTGTGACTGTTGGCCAACACAACTCAAGGGATTTTCAACATGTGTCGCGCGTTGGACTTACCTAATTTATCTCTCTGATTTCTTTACATTTTTTTTTTGCAGGCAGTTGCGTTGTGGCTTAAAGTGCATGAACTTTAAAGTGAAAATTCTTTTCCGGATAAATGTGTATCAAAAATGCTTCGAGTATTTTGAACTTGTTGTCTGTTTCAGAACGATTGGCTTAGTTAAATTAAAGTGGCTATCTTGATATATAGTAGTAATTTTCAAAGCAAAGTTAACTGAAAGTAAAGTTTTCCAAAGAAATCCAATTTTACTAGCTATGGCCGAGGAAAGGAAAGTGTTTCTTTCTTGTATGCATTCATATCATATCCTCTACATTATCCCCAAAATTCCAAATGAGTACTATGTCGAGCTGATGCCGTAGACCAGTGGTGGGCACGTAGTGTTCATATCTGCCCTTACTGCCCGAACCGTTATTCGATGCACAAGCAAGCAAAAAAAAAAAAAAATTCGCAGAACTTTAACACTATCGAGGCACAGCGTTGAGTTGAGTTCAAATCAAAACATAGACAACGCACAAAGGGACTAGCGCTGCGCCGCATTGTGTCTTGACGAATGTAACAATTGTTTTTGTTTGTAGTGCAATTTGTTTTTTTTTCTGCTGTTGGCAAATTTGGAAATGAAATGAAAAAAAAATTTAAAATTTCCTTGTTGTTGCTTGATGTTGTTGTTTTGCCCTTTTGTTAGATTTTCATGCCCACCACTGCCCTAGACTAGTTACATCTTGCATTGTCCCATGCAATTTGTTACTTACCAAGTATTAAGGTAATAGTTATCTTTCCGGTATTGCTACAAGTATTTCCTGTTGATCTATAGCCTTCAAAAATAGTAAAAATTTCTACCTAATAAATGTTCACTAAATCTGGTGAGCAAAAGAATTGATTTCTGTCTGGGGAATTTCAATAAATCCCCACGCCAAGTTCAACAGCGTAAAAATATTACAAAATTTATGTTTTCAATGAACATCTAATTGGTCGGAAAACTACATGAATTTGTTCTCAAAACTGAGAGTGCGGCAAGTGCTAGCCACTTAATTCATAGGGAGTCTTAAATAGATATAGCTTTAGATATCATTACTCTTAGATTATTAGACATTTTTAAAAACAACAAAAACTCAAGAACCGAAAAATTCCACCCAAATCGATTGGTCTAGCGAACCTTCCATATTTTTCTCATAAATATGACAAAACAATCAAAAATATTTCTGAAACTTAACGCAATTAAAGTGGATTTCTTATGTTGCTAATATAAAATGTTTAGAAATGAAACACAAAAATGTTAACAACGTAATATTATTTAAAATGTCAAAAATTATTTAACCTTTTACGTTTAGCGCGCCATAACATTAGCGTAATATGAAGCCAGCCAAGCGTCATGTTTATGTGCGCCCTTCTGACATCATATCCAATTTAATTACTCACCACAAAACAAAATCTTGGTAGTTGAAAGTACAAACAAAATTTGACCTTTAAAATCTAAAAAACTCTTAATGAAATAAAGTTTTCTCTGTACCAAAGAAAAACTTTGTGTTTGCGTAAGGATAATTTAAATGAAACTGCAAGCAAAATAACCTTTTGGTAAGTCCATGTGTAAACATGAAAATGTTGGTATGTGGCAGTAGTGCACCGCACATTAAAGCAGCAGTTAAAATTTTTAGCTACAGCCCGCAATTGTTAATATTTTTTGAGCAAGAATTTGTAATATTTATTATGACATTGTTTGAAACTTCGAGTTTTTTTATTAGAATTTGATTTGTTTCATAAAGAAATGTATAATGAATGAATACATATTTTATATTAGTACGATTTTTTTTGAAACTTAAATTTCTAAAAATAATTTTGATGATTATTTTTTTGGCGCTAAGTCCGAATTAGGTTTTGGTTTTTTCCATCACATGAGATTTTTGAGATAAATGTGGTCAAAGACATCGATTATGAACATTTTCGTGCACTTCTGTTAGAGACACTAAAGATCTTTTATAATATTTTTCAATTTAATGCTCCAAAAATAATTTATGTTCTTGGCACAAGTAGTAAAAAATCGGTTTTTGAAATATTTTAATCAGAATCCTATGTCTTATCGGTGTTTTCGATATGAATATCTCAGAAACCAACCATTATGAAAATTAATAACTGAATGTAAATCATAAAAAAATTAAAAACTACCCACAAAAAAACAAACAAATATTCAATATTGGCAACCTCAAAATCCAACTGCTTTCCTTTTGACAAAAAATGCCCCATATGTAGTAAGGATATTCCCCAAAAGGCTGTTTTCTGCGATAATTACTTTAACAAGGCATAAATGTTTATATTCTTTCTTCAATACCATGACCGAACCTTTCATATAGCTATTAACTTTAAAATAAAGCAATAAAACAAACAACTTACTACCAGACCAAAGTTCATGCCAAAGGGAAAAATTAAATTATAATCCATGTTATAAGGATAATAAGCACTGGATGTATCTTTGAGCAAGCGATTTAAGTGTGGTGGAAAAGCAAATAAAACTTAACAGCTTCAGATATGGTGGTGCAACAGTTAAGTGCTGGCGCAAGAAAGTCAACGTTGTTATTGCAATCATAAAATCCCAGGCGTGAAAAATTCAACAACACTTAAAAGCATAGAATGGGATTTTATTTTAACAAATCAGAGTGAGTAATCGTTAAATTGTATTTGAGGACGTTGTACTTTCACAAATTAATCACTTTCATTTTGCATATAAAAAAAAAGCTTTGACGTTAGTCCATGGGGACCTTAATAGAAGAAAAGTAAGTCAAGAAATTATATCTTTTAAGTGAGCAATTCGATAGGCATTTTATGCGTTAAATCAACATAATTGCTTTTATCTACCCCCGTTTTAACTTCAAGTTTATTTATTAGCTCCAAAGGCGAAATGTTTAAATTGAAGGGAAATAATTTTGATTCAACAAGAATCCATCTTGATTTAAAGTGTAAAAAGTCATTTCAAATATGTTTCAACTTTAAAATGAATTTTGAAGTTTTTTTTTGAAATAAAGCTTATTTAATTTTCAATACTTTTTGAATTCAAAAAGATTTTAAAGTTGTCTGTATTTAAAATAAAAAGAAAAAATGTTAAATTTACTATTTTCAACTTCAAAAATAACATTGGCAATACCATTTCTCACAGATACTGTCAATAATTTTTGCTGTTTTTTATTCCCACTAGTACCACACATTTTGTGACGTCTGCATCTAAAAAAAAAAGATTATTGCGGTTTCAATTATAAACTTTAGTACAATTATGACCTACTACAAAAAATGAGCCCTACACATAACCTTTTGCTTAACTCATGTGCATACGAGCATGGTGAAAAAAAGTCTCTCTATTGCCAAAAAACCATAATAATTTAAAAACATTATTCCGCAAACTCCCAGTGGAGTAGCCTATGTGAAGAAGCTTAACTGTTAACATGGCATAAAATTTTCCGAAAACCGTGTACGAGTGTGAATGCTATTAGCAGCACTATGAGATGTTGTTCGAAACGACCTAAATCCTTAATTGCGCTTAATTACACAGAACAGAAAACAATCTCGCACTCTGTGATGTTAATGTTTTTGTTACGGCAACTGCTGTTGCTTAAGAAAATTTCAAGGTTGCCATAAATCCCAAGAGCAACAACGCATTCATCTCCATCAATGTAGGTAGAATGTCTTAATTTTGGCATTTTATTCACTGTTGATTCTGTTACTGCTGCTGGTTGTCGTCAGCAGCGGTCTTGTTATCACAAGGTATTTTTTTTTGTGGGTTATCCTCTAACCCTGACATCATATTGGGTCTTAATTTTCCTTATGCTTCAGCTGACAGACTTAAGTACAACATAAACATTTATTGACTTTGTTGCGCATATAGTCGTCGTATGGATGAGAAATCATTCCATATGAAAGTGATTTGTTTTTTAAAGTAAATTGGTGGCTTAAATACATCACCAGTTTATGTACTAAAGTTGTTGACATCGAATATGTTCGATAGTTTCCTCTTCTGCTGTAGTATGTAGAGCGACTGTTATGTCTATATATTTGACATACCTGAAAAATACCAACTTGACTACATATTTTATCGGCTTCCTCACCAGATAAGGTATATTTAAAGATCACTATTTAATATCCTGGAAGACCCTTTTTTCATTCTTTAGAGTACATTTTTGAGACTTGTTAAAAAACATTTTCTTGAAATCTTCTACGAACCCTATTTTTT
Source organism: Tricholauxania praeusta (assembly GCA_949775025.1). NCBI lineage: Eukaryota > Metazoa > Arthropoda > Insecta > Diptera > Lauxaniidae > Tricholauxania > Tricholauxania praeusta. The sequence goes on from OX459029.1 coordinate 161,887,063, forward strand.
TTTTGTTTTTCAAAGTATTCTTCTCATTCTATTCTGGTTATTTTCGTAGCACTTTTGCTATTGCAATTGAGGTATCTTCAAAACATGCGTTTTGAACGTAGTAACCGCTTCTTCTGGCGTAAAAAACCAATGGCCATATAGTTTATTTTTAACAGTCGGGAACAAAAAGAAGTCATTAGTTGACAAATCAAAACAGTATAAACCAGCCAAATAATGAAATATTTCGGCCAATGTGCGAGAGCTTGCGTCGTCATGGGGAAGGATGTTGCTACGTCACTTGTTGATATTCCTCATTTCATTGAAGACTCATAGCAAACAACTAGCTTTGACTGTTTACGAGATGTGCTATTTAGGTGTCCGAATTTGTCAACGCTGCTGCTAGCCGCAAGATGCTGTTTGCTTTATTTGAAGTTACTTTAAAATCAACGATAACTCATTTCGACTTTTTTGCAATGAAGTACTTTCAAAAACTATTCTATATCACTGGTTTAATGAATTCAAGGAAAGTCGTTCAAAATCTTTTGTTGTCCCAGATAATACTGATGCTGTGCTAAAAGAAATTATACAAGATCGGCATGTAACATACCGTGCGATAGAAGCAACCACTGGCATTGATTTAATGCTTCAAAATAAAAATAGCTAAAAAGGATAATAGCTGTAGTAGCTAAACTAAATTTTAGTATGACGAGATGACATGAACATTTAACTGTGAACAAAATTTGTTTGCGTTGGACTTCGCATAAATTGACAATTTCCAAAAAACAGGCCTGTGTTGATTGGTGCAAGGAAATTCGTCAAAAAATACAATCGAGGTGCATCTAAAGCCATTTACAATATCTACACGGGTGATGTACAGTATTCAGAGCGTATGACAGAGGAAATTAATAGCACTATGCAATCATGAAGAGCCAAACCCAATAAAGGTTGTACGTGCAAAAAGCAAATGATGGACTGAATTTTGATATTTCTGGACCAGACCAGTTTCGGTTAACTTCTACAATGTGAGACTTGGACCTCGGTCGTTTTATGCAGCCGCTCCAAATCGTTTCATTACTACAGTAAATTACTTGAAATGTGGAAATTTGAAAAATTTAAAGCATGCTCCTTAAATTCCTTAATCAATCCAAGAATAAATCAATGGAGTGACATCAAAAATTAGAAATTTTTGCACACTTAAAATCAATGACGTATAGAATAACCATGCTATTGTCTAATATATGACCTATCTACATTTACACACACACACACACACACAAATTTAGGCCGACAACCGAGCTTTAATAAATGCCAAAACAAATTAAGTTATAATCTCAATGTTGGCTAAAGGATCCCAAAACATTCACATTCGACATCCACGTGGACTGTTTGCATAATCCCATGCTTAATGTATAGTGAAATTATTTTCTGTGAATGTTGTTCATTTGCATGTGTGAATGTGCTAATTTCGATGCGAAAATACATGTATTTCTGTATCCACTAAAATTGGTTAAACGCAAAAAAAATAATAAACGTTGAAAATCAACAATAGCGGCTTTGAGCATTTTCACTTGGTTATTTGGTGTATCCCAACAAAAAAAAAAAAAAAAAAGAAAAAATTTTGCAAATTTTGTGGATGACCTTTCAATAGAAGTTAATTTATAGGAAATCCTTGTGAACCACAATCTTTTACATTACAACATTTTTCGTATATATTATATTTGTTTTACCTAAATTTTCAATATACGAAAGAAATGATATTTATGCAATTCACAGTTCATTGTAAATTGGGCTTATAAAATTGCATGTTGTATTTGCACAGTATTTTACGAGGTGGTAACTTGTGTTTTTGTTGTTTCCCCTTATAAATCTCAACAAAATAATCACAGCAAAATATGTGGTAGATAGCAATGATTCCAATCTAATCTACTATGGTCCTCTGCAATACATAGTTTTTGATACTTTTCGATGATTTTGATGTTCTTCGACGTATGTCGAATTTTTCGATAATATTGAATCCTTACCGGCGTTATTGATGCTTTTCGACATTTTAAGACTTCTATCGAATTTTCTGCATAATTTGTATATTTACTGTATATTCAGATACTATTTAATACCTTTCCTTCTCTATCGTTATATCATATGATATGATATTTTCGACTTTTTGATTTTTCCAATATTTTTTGATTACTTTAATGTTTTTCGATACTTTCAATTTCCATCGACTTGTCCGATGTTTTTCTATACTCTTCAACATTTGTCGCCCACTTTATTCAGTTGTTTTTGATACTTTTCTGATATTATTCGATATTTTAAAATTTTTATTGAGCTTCCCAATAAACATTGACAGTTTTCGAAATATTTTAAATTTCGTCAAACCATTTACTTATGTTTTTTGTTTTATAATATTACTAGCTGATGCTCGCGACTTTGTACGCGCTGCCTGTTATTAGTATGTTTTGTGAAGGCAAACAATTCCATTTTTTTTTTCAGTAGACCTGCACTAATTTTTGATCATTAATCACAAATCCCGCGTTGTTATTGTTTGCAATGTAAATTGACAAATTGAGAATGAGAGCGAGAGTAAAATTTGAGTATTCCGTTGTTTCTCTTACATAGATGTTCCATTGAATTGCCATTAGAAAGAGAAAAACAAAACACACAAACACACAAACACACTTACTTCTTACTAAACAACTTCTTATGTTTGCATGCTTGTTTCTTTGTGTGCAGTTAACTTTTTAGCAAATTTAAAACTTTAATATTTTGATATTTAACAAGAATATTGTGACAATTTTAATTGGAGATTGAGACCAAGTGTCTAAGGAATAAAACTAAACAAATTTTTTCAAAATTGGTCCAGCAATTTTCGCGTGATGTGCGAACATCGAAAACGGAAGAAAATTATTTTGCACCTCTAGTGCTTGCTTTAATCGCAATCAAAAAAAAAATATCTACAAACTGAATGTAAAAAATGTCAAATTTTAAAATAAAAATCTATGCTTTTACATCAGTACCAAGTTAAAAAGCAAAAAATGCTTTGTCCCACATGCGCAACAACTTTGTGGTAACCCAAAAATCAACTTAAAAGCCGAAAGCTGAGCATAAAAAACGAATTTTAATATTAAAAAAGCAAAATTTATGCAAAAGTTGAACTTTTCAATTTCATATTCATTTTATCGATAACATTTTTGTGCAAAAGTTTAGCCAATTTAAGAAACAGCCATCAAAAATACGAAAGAACAACAAAACGAACTCCACTTTGTTTTCAACTGTTGTTTTCCAGCTGCCTTTCTTTGCCTTTCTTTGCCATGTTGTTTTACCTTTTTCTTGTTTTTAAGTTATGATGCGTAAATTTTCACTGTTTTTTCATATATTAAGCCCATTTGCTGTTCCTGCTGCTGTTGCAAGCTGGCAGCTTAAGAGTAACACCATGTGTGTGGCACCAGTTTCCTTATTATTTATTAATATGATGCAATCCTTTTTCTACGTACACATACCATGTAAGCACACGCATACACATACATAGAGCAACATTGGTAGCGTCGTACGTGTTTTTGTTATCGTTGATATTTTACCGCCCCCGATAACAAGTTGGTGGCGGCGTATGTTACCTGTTGTCGAACGTCGTCGCGTCGTATGGAAACTTTTAAGTCAATGTTTCTAATGGAATTTTTATTAAAAAAAAGAAATATTTTAACGTGTAACGCGTAGCTCGATCGATGTTTTCTTGCCTGGAGTAGGTAAATAGGTATGAAAATTTGAATGTATGGTAGTGGGTTAAAGTACCCAGTGTGGTTGGGTACTACAAAATAAACAACAGCGAAAAATCTGTTGCTTTGTTTGCTGTTGTTTACGTGCGATGCGTGAGTGTAGGTTTAATGATGCCAGTATGTCTGCGTGGGTCTCTACAGCAATGACTAAAGTTTAGTTTAAGTGGCAGCAGAAGCTGAGTATGCAGTTTTGTGGGGACGCTCAGCAGAATTATTATCATATTTTGTATGACGAAGAAGTTAAAAGTTTAAATAAATGAAACAAGTCAAAATCAGTCATTGACAGATGATCTAAGTAACAAGGATATATATGAATATATCTAATTTGAATGGTATAAACTACAGGATGTCCCAAAATTCACGGAAAATTTAAATTTTGCGCCATTTTTGCGGTGAGGTGTTGTTGTCGAAAAAAAAGACAGCGTGATGGCTGACAGTTCTGCGTTATTAAAAATAAAGCACTATGCGAAAAAATAATGTGTTTTTGTATTTATGCTTATTATATTAAGCTATATTTTAAGACAATGAAGGCTTGGGAGCTACACTCAACAATTTTCTTACGAAATATGGTTAAAAAAGTGATTTAACTTTATCAACTGTGAAGAGATTGAATACAAAACTCAGGGAGACAGAATCAACTAGTGATCTTTGACACTCCTTCCACTCCGTCTTCCTTCAACAAGTCGTTCAACACGAAATATCGAAGTATTTCGTGAGAGTGTTGCTGAGAGTCTAAGGACACCAATTCGGTACCGTGTTCGAGTATAGGATATTTCGAGAAGCTCCGTGCAGCATAACGAAAGATTTGCAACTTTATGCTTACAAAATCAATTGACTGAAGAACTGATGCCTATAGACCACAAACAGCGTAGTAATTTCGTTGAATGGATTAAGGAATAACAATAAGTTTATGCTGATGCTTTCGAACAAAATCATCTTCAGCGATGAAGCTCATTTTCATCTTAATCGTCATAATTGTCGCATTTGGGGTTCATAAAATCCATGAGTGATTGCAGAGAAAAATATGCATCCATAACAAGTCAATGTTTGACCATTCTTCAAAAAAAATTAAAATTCGGTTTGTCAGGCAAGCGATGCATATTATCACGATATGATAATCCAGTTTTTAGGCTAAATTGCAAGATATTGATGTGGCTTAAACAAGATGGTATCACATTTCATACAACTTGAGGAAGAATTCAATTACTGCATTTGTCATTTCCTGCTCGTGATATTTCCCATTTTGGTGAATAGAATTAGCCATAAAGATTATACGTTTTAACGCTTTGAACTTTTTCTTTTGAAGATTTTTGAAGTCTAAGACTTAGGCTAACAAGCGCACGACCACTCAAGCCTTGAAGGAAGAAATTTAGCCACATTTATACAAAACGGTCATGAAAAATTTCCAGAAAAGAGTGCGTTCAACCACAGGTTAAAATATAGCCTACATCATAGCCCTTAAGAGGTTAACCCACTGAAAAATTTTCAAAAATCAATATTTTTTTTTGGCTTGAAAAATACTTTAACCTATTTAAAATCAAGTCAAAAAAAAAAGAAATTTTTTCACCAAAATATTGACATTTTTGTATAATAATAACATCATTTTTTGAAAATGGCACGCAGCATAAATCGCTTATTTTTTACTCAAATTTTAACTGTACAAGCCAAGCAATATTATCTAGGGAATATCAACAAAACGTAAAATTTGTTAAGGGGCTATACCAGTGTAACCCATGAAAAATTTCGGCGATTTTCGCGAATTTTTTTTAAAAGATTTTAGTTACATTTTCAGCTATATTTTAAGATTTTTTTTTTACAAAAATCTTGAAAAATAACGGAGTTATGTGCCGTCTTCGGAGGTGCCAAAAAAAAAAGTTCTCCAACTGCTGACATGATTCACTGGTCGAATAAGTAGTTGAAACAAAAAAATTCAAAAAATTTATTTAAGTTGAAGGTATTTCCTATACAATGACCTATGATTTTTGAAAAATATTTAAAATTAACAAAATGGCGTAGTTCTGAAAAAATGTGTCGTTTTTTGGGGTTAAAAAATGGTCGTTTTTTTTAATGCCAAATTGACAATTTTCAACCAATCAAATACGACCTTGCCGCTTTCACAGAATATTTTTGAAAGTATAAACTATCGAATAACTAAAAAAAAAAACGATTTCTTGAAAGTGTCACACTGGTATAGCCCCTTAAGACGAGACAATCAAAACCGTTCACCTTCAAAAACCAAACATGATCTTGGAGGTTGAACATATTTCTGTCACATGGGGCACTGAAGACCATTAAGTTTCGCATTTCTTTTTAAATTAATTTTGTTTTATGTAAATAATTTTGTTTTAAAAATTAAATTTAACTCGCATATTTTTTATCCGATAAGACAACACTGATTCTATTTTTTTTTTTGCTGACCCACGCTCTCAGTTTCTATGTTTTCTCATACAGCAAAGCTTTGCTCCTTTTGTTGCCAATACTTTTGCTCTTAAGTTTTCTCGAGACTTCTCTCAATGGCCTCCTGTTGCGTGACTTTAACAGGTGGTATACGTCATATCTAACGTTGTACGCTCAATATTTCTTCATGAAATTCAGTTAACTTAAAGACTTTTCAATACCTGCAAATATGGGCTATACGAAAGCGATATTTTGAACTACAACTCATTTACTCTACTGACTTAAATACGTGCACCCGAGGCATTTTCTACTGATTTCCGTTTTATTAAAATTTTACATAAAGCAAATAATTTATTATTTTATTGACGGCACATGTTTTGCCAACCAAATGCGTTGCCGTACAAAAGATGCCACTTTTAATTTGGCAACACTCATAGCAACCGATTCATTGATGTTTATTGAACCCAAGTCGGCGACGTGCGAATAACCTACATTGAAATAGACAGGATAGATGAGGGTAAATTAATTAAAGGGAAATAACCGTGAAAATGAATATGCACCTGGTATGAGCAACACATTAACACCATGCGTCCGACCAACAGCACTCCAGGGATCCAGCTGTCCATGAGTCATGATAACCGCCTGAACTTGCTCTTCTGGTGAATATAAATCGTTGGTCAATTCAATATGCTGCGCCATAACAGCGAGTGTATGGGAATCAGCAAAAACATCAGCGCAAAGTTGTTGGAAAAATTGCAAGTTAACATAGTGACCGAAAGGACTCTTTTGCTTGCGGTCAGTTGAAGTAGTTGAAGCGATGCTGGTTGGAAACCAACCAAATTCACTGCAGGTTTGATGGAGCCATTGACGTGCTGTAGAGGAAATTTAATTAGAGAAGGCAAACAACGGTTTGATTTAAATTTGAAAAGACTTAAGAACTGTAAGCTGCTAACTTTTCATAAGCAATAAAGTTTGCTGCTTAAGTCTTTCTGAAAAATTTCATAAATTTCCGAAGACGAACTTACATCCCAATTGCAAATCGTTGACATCTGTGTATAACTGCTTAGTTGCTACATATGACATGTCAATGCAAAAGTCCGCATAGTAATATGAGGTTGGCCAAAAAATATCAGTCAAGTAAACTGTAAATGCAGCGAGATCATCTCGAGGATGCAATGACATCAAGTAGTCACATGTTGGCTTAATACTGTCACTATTTAGAAAAAGATTACAATCGGTTCGTTTGCTTACAGTGAATCCCATTACTTACCTATAACTTTGCACCAATGCGCTAAAGTAATTACCTATGGCATGAAAAAATGCTACTAAATTCAATTTATTGCTCACATTGAAATTATTGCAGAGCTTCAGTTGCCTCAAAATGACGTGTGCGTAGTTTGTTGCAAAACCTCGCTGCATCATTTGAATGCCATTTTCTATTCTGCGGTAGCATTTTTCACCGCCCATCAACTTAATGGCAACTCCAACGTACTCAAGATATTCTGTTTGAATGAAAGCAAGATATTTAAGTTTCGAAATATTTCAGAATTCCAATTTACTCCCTCACCATAAAAATCTAATTTTGCACGCATTGGTGCACTTGAAGCCCAAGCGGCTGTCACAACGCCTGGATAAAGTTTCGTGAACCATGTTACCATGCTACCGGCATAGGAGCCTCCAGTAAGTATTACTGGAGAGTTGCGTAGTCCATTAACATCAGTCTTTTGCTTCTGTATAAATTGAGCTAAGTCAGCTAGCGCTTGTCTGGAGTGCAGATATTTTAAATTTTCCACTGTTGTATTGCTACAAGAAGTTGGAAAATGATAAGAGATAATGGATAGATGCACGAATATTATGTTCTGCAGATAGTCCATTATAAAGGTTTTTAAAAAAAATTAAATTAATATTCTCAGAAAATCGACACAAATTCCTTTCGACTTTATTGATAAGTATCGTATTTATTGATAAGTATCGCCTTTATTGTTAACTTTCCGTTTTCTATGGATTTTTCCAATATTTTTCAGTAACTTTCGACTTAAAGCGATTTTGCTGATAGCTGTCGACTTTTATGATGTTTTTCGATAAGTTTTAACTTTATCAATAAGTTTCGGTTTCTATCAGTTTTTCGATATCTTTTGATTTCAATCGATTTTTCTGAAAGCTCTCGAATTTTTTGCTAAGTTTTAAGTTTTTCGATAAGTTCTAGACATCTTTATTTTGCTTCGAAAATTTTTGCTGTTTTTGTATGTTTTCGATAAGTTTTGACATCTTCAATAAAATTTCGATTGTATCGATTTTTTGTAAAGGTTTTTCATATCTTTCCATGCAGTTTCGGGTTTTATCGATGTTCCTGTGGTTTTTCGATAGTCTTCGACCATAATCTTCATCTTTTTCGATTTTTTTCAAATAAGTAGTTTCAACACTTCATTGTTTTTCGATAAGTTTCAACTTATTCGATGTTGTTCGAAAAGCTCAGTCTTACGATAAGTACAAAATTTTTGGTGCTATTCGATAAGTTTCGATGATATTCGATAGGTCCTAGATTTTTGATGTATTTTAATTTTTTTGATAAGCTTAAAATTTTTCGATAAGTTTCAACTTATTCGATGTTGTTCGAAAAGCTCAGAACTTCTCAATGTTTTACAATAAGTTTTAAGTTTTTGATGCTGTTCGATAAGTTCCGATGATATTCGGTAGGTCCTAGATTTTTCGATGCATTTTAATTTTTTTGATAAGTTTCAAATTTTTCGATAAGTTTTAACTTATTCGATGTTGTTCGAAAAGCTCAGAATTTTTCAATGTCTTACGATAAGTACAAAATTTTTGATGCTGTTCGATAAGTTCCGATGATATTCGATAGGTCCTAGATTTTTCGATGTACTTAAATTTTTTTGATAAGTTTAAAACTTTTCGATAAGTTTTAACTTATTCGATGTTATTCGAAAAGCTTAGAATTTTTCAATGTTTTTTGATAAGCTCAAAATTTTTGAAACTGTTCGATAAGTTTCGATGATATTCGATAGGCCTTAGGTTTTTTGATGTATTTTAATTTTTTCGATAAGTTTAAAATTTTTCGATAAGTTTCAACTTATTCGATGTTGTTCGAAAAGCTCAGAATTTTTCAATGTTTTTTGATAAGTTCAAAGTTTTTGATGCTGTTTGATAAGTTTCGGTGATATTCGATAGGTCCTAGAATTTTCGATGTATTTTGATAAGATTTGATTTTCTCAATTTTATTTAATATTTTTTCGATAATTTTTAATATATTTGATATTTTTCGATAAGTTGAAATTTAATTTGTGCTTTTGATAAGTTTCAACTTTTTCAATAAAATTACTCATTTATCGATTTATTCAATGTTTTTCGATAAACTAAAATTTCTTCGATGTTTTTCGTAAGTTTTGATTCATTAAAATAAAAAATTCGCGTGAACCGATACTAAACTGTGTAACTGTGTTCACATTTTGCCGTCTCCTTCAGTGTGATTTTTTGACCACAATATTTGAAAATAACAATTTTATGTGGCCCCTGCGGTTTTTCGTTGCATTACAATCCTAAGCGATAAACGTTTAGCGAAATGTTTATAAACAATGTCTATCAACAATGTTTCTAATAAAATGAAAAAAATTAACTTTTACGTACTCAGTCGGCCAACTTTTTCCATAGTAACGATGTTCCGTGTAGTACATAATACCATTATGTTCTTGAGCCATATCAAACATGTGACCTACCTGCAAGAACGCAGCATTGATTTCCCATTCACCACCAACGAAAATAAAAATAGGACCACCAGGTTTATAGTGCTGATCATTACGCAAATAGCGCTGTGAAGTATTATTTAAAGAGAGATAAAGTTCAATGAAAATTCCTCTAATTCTATATATTTTACCATATGCCATGTATGTCTTGTAAACAGCTCATTATGCGCAAAGTGATCCAATGGCTGTTCGATCCACAATTCTTGAACATTTTGTGTGGTTTTGTGTTTCGAATTTGCCGCAATCGGTGGCTCACGATGTAAAGTGCTGATAATAGTTTTAAGTGGTACAATTCTCTCGAGTGCATTTATTTCTTCTGAAATAAAAGCAATTAATGTCAACAGCAGCAATGTTAGTGCCATTTGTTTTTAATTTATTGAACTTTTAAATAAAAACAAATCTCTGCTTATTGCATTTATTTATATATCATTTTTGTATCAAGTTACGGAACTAAACTCTAAAAGTACAATTACTTTATTTCCGTATGCCCCTATTGTTTACTTTGTAAATTTTTAATATCATAATTGCCATACGTTCAGCCTTGGTAAGCAAAAGTATAATTTTGCCTCACTGTTCGCGCAATGCTAAAAATACCAACCTGTTTGTGTTAAGTGATAACTCATAGTTAGCAGAACAAAAGCTTTTTCCATTTGCATTTACAACACATTCGACTGCTTTTATCTCAGGTAGCAGCAGCAGTTATCGTACCCTACCCTCGCAAATACGACATTCCACCACCAGCAGCAGTTTGTCGAACACTGATTGCTGTTGCCGCGCTTCTTTTTTTTTTTTGCTCTCCGCAATCTTTGCTGGACGAATCAGAGCACATGCGTTCGTATGTGGGCGAAATTTAAGGGGTGGTGCTAGTTGAAAGTGCACTTGGAGCGTGTGCGTTACACAGTGAAAATTTGCGTTCAACATTAGAGAATGTACAGCAAATTGTTTTCGCTAAAAAAAATATATTTTTGATTGTAGAGGCCAGAGTTGTAAAAAAGTGCATTAATTTTCAATTGAAATCCATTGAAGTCATTGCCAAAAATGTAGCTATTTAAAAATGAAGTCACCTGTAAACTTCAATGCCATATGTTTGCAGCCTTTTCTATCACAAAAGAATGCAATTATTCTGGTGACGTCACGTTTTTGATTGGAATCATGATTGGAAGAATTGTGATTGCATTGAAGTCACCGCTGAAGTCACTTGAAGTCGTTGAAGTCGCTGAAGTCACTTGAAGTCAGTGATCTTTGAGTTAATTCAGAGCAGCTGACTTCAAGTGTCTTCACTGATTTCAAGTGACTTTAGCGATTTTAAGTAACTTCAACGACTTCAAGTGACTTCAGCGAGTTCAAAGTGATTTACGGTGACTTCAATGCAATCATAATTCTTCCAATCATGATTCCAATCAAAAAAGTGAAGTCACCAGAATACTTGCACTCTTTCGTGATAGAAAAGGCTGCAAACATATGGCATTGAAGTTTACAGTTGACTTCATTTTTAAATAGCTGCACTCTGAAAGCGAAATTTCTCATGAGTTAAAATTGATAATGAATGGAAACATTAGTATTTTTATTAATTAAGAATGCAATTTTAGAAAAGAATTTTTTGACAACTTTATTAATACAAGACACTTTTTCAGGAAATAAACTTCGAGTGCTACGTGAGTCTTTCTTTGTGAGTCTTAGATACCATTTAACGTACATTAACATTTTGTTTTGTCTCCTATCGATATTAAATGAGTTAAAAAAAGATGATTTGAATAGAAATATTTTTCAATTAGAAATATTTCTTTAATCCACTTCTTATTCCTTTGACGGATGTTTTGTATCATCCATGCGAAAAATTCCCCAAATCTTAAAAAAAACCTATGTTATAAACAACATCGATGAATAGTTATACTCATTGTAGGCAGTAATGCTCACAGCTCCAGCCACAACTGTAAATTCTTTTAACAAAGATATGGCTGCTTTGTAGACAGCTTGCCAAAATCTCTATATACAATGTGTAACAAACGAAAGACAGATTGCCTTAAAATATCGCTTTCTAAGTGCTTATATAGCTTAGCGAGTTGCCTACATCTCCACATAAAAAATATGCAGTCATCAGGCAAGGCACATTATATCTCCATATACAAAGCAAGTAGACTGCCTACAGCTTCATATACAAAGCAAGCACATTGCCTACAACTCCATATACAAAGTAGGCAGCCAGCAAGAAAATAAACAAAATATCACAGTAAACATTTCATTTGTGAAAAATACAACACAAAGGGTATAGCTTTTCATACATGAAAAATCAGAGTACATCCAATTCTGTTTTTACGTGGTCTTTTTTTACACGGTTTTGATTCAACACGGTCTAGATTGGACGATTTTGCATGATAAAAAAAGGCGGTTTTTTTTTACACGGTTTTGTCTGGAACGTATCTACCGTGTAAGAACAGAATTAGGTGTACTTCATCGATTTGCCGCTGGAAAACCTACAATAAGGATGCATTAAGAGATTACCTGAATTATAAAAATAAAATCTGATTTTTATGCACAAAAAAATTCACAAATTTATTGGGCAACTTACTTATGCTGTAGCAGTAAAAACTAAGTCTTAATCTGTTTTATGCAAACTCCAGCAGCAGCTTGAAATTTCTCACAGTGTAAAAACTCTTCGTTGCATTTTTAATGACATCAATTATAATTATTTTTTTGCGTAGGTGCAATAGGGGTGGTGCATTGTTTTTTTTCACCACTGTGCAATGCGATGTTTTTGCTCATTGACAACAAATGAGAGCGAATCAGCAGAGTGCGTTTGCTACAAGCATCAAGTGTTCAAAAGCTTTCGTTGTAAACTTGACATCCGCGTAGTTGTTGCGCTACACTTTTGGCTAAGGTCGTCGCTTCATTATTTCGTACCGACTGGCGTTTATATATTAGGATGTGCAAAAGCTCAGGATAATTCAGTCGAGTTCTAAACTTACACTCAAGTGGAGTTCAATTGCGAGTTGTTTGCTCGTACTCAAACGTATAGTAAAAGAATAAAACACAGAAAAAAATCTTAAGAAAATTTGCAAAAGAAAATAAAATATTTATACCAAAAAAGTTTCAACTTTTAGAAAAATGTTAAAAAGGATAAAAACAAAGTCATAAATAATTGAATGAAAAACAGCATAACTTGCGTTTGCCTTAAGCTTAAGACAAGAGCAACAGTCAACAAAAAACTGGACGAAAGTGAAAGTGCAAGAAAAAATCAAATAAAAATAGCAAGAAATATATAACAAGCAAAAACGGGAAAAAGCTCAAAATTACACGTAAAAATTGTTACTTCATGGGTAAAATTTCGCTAAAGGCTCAAAAGGAGCAAAATAAAAGGATTTAATTTTTTGTTTTTCCATGGAAGCGTACCGTGTGCTTTTCTATCGCCGCATGCAATTAAGTAAATTAAAAGTTATTAAAGTTCAACAAAAGTTTTTTGGAAACGAAAGTAAAACAGCCGCGCCTATGAGCGTTACATATTTTAGGGATGCGAACACCAAAAAAAAAAAAAATCATTGCGTGTGTAATGTTGTAACTTACTGCTCAATTGAAGCGCAATGCAATGCGTGAATGAAGAAAAAAAAAGAAAATGTTGCCTACTTTTCAGCGCAAATATTTGTTATTTGCTGTTTGTGTGTGCTTTGGTGTTTGATTTTTCTATATTGTATTTCTTGCTTGCGGCTTATTTGCATAATGGTATTTTTTAGTCATCACCTTACAATGCTAAGTTCCTTTGAAATCACATAAATCATTAGATTTTCTTCTTTTATTTCCATTTATTTTTTGTTTCGCCATGGTTGGTTGTAGAACAATACCACGTCCTCCGCGCAACATCACACCAACTGCAAGTGAATAAAAATAAAAGAATTTCACTTTCTTCAGGCCAGCAGCTGCCTTACTTGGATTTTCCCGCTTCGCATTTTATTGCAGCGAATGCTTGAAATTCTATTTTACGTTGACGTTGCGGTTTTCTCTTTTCGACGTAGTTTCTCGTTATTATAATTCTTTTTCTTCTTCTGCTTTTTCTCTTTTACTACTTGTTGTTGAATATTAAATTTATAGCAGTATGTCCTTGATTGTGTCAGGTGTTTTATCTGTGTGTGTTGTGTGCATGTGCGCTAGTGATTTCTTTCATTCTGTGCCAGTGCCATTGCCAGTCGCGCTGTGTCTGTGTCACTGATTTGCATTTCGTTAAATCTGAATTCTTTGTATTTCTGCGGATGTTTTGTTATTCAAAATTTCTGCACTAAACGCGTTGAAAATGGCAGTTTAGTGTAGGCCTGACGCAGCTTAAATTGGCGCATAGATATCAGCACGTAGCTAAAACTTTTTTCTTTTAAATCACTTAAATTATAACGAGAAAAAATTCTTTTCTTAAAGATTTTGAGCCAAGAGGATTTTTTGGTTCTACATTAGTAATATGTCTTTCAAAAGATCTCTTAAAAACGCTTGCAGTAACCTTTATTTAAAAATACTCACATGAAAAAAAATTTTTAATATGTAATATATAATAATAATAATATATACATATATAAGGATATATAATAATAATAATATACATATATAATATCTATAATTAATTATTTTTATTTATTTATTTTGGTTGATATCATAATACAGAATGCACTTATGCCAACCATTCCTTTACCTTTTGAACAAAACTCTCTTTGGCAGCGCGCAGATCGGCGGTATCTTCTTTGCTAATTGAATCGAAATCAGCATTACGTGCTACACCTGGTATGACAGTGGCGCATTTTGGGTCAGTAGGACCCAACGTCTTCCAAGGATCCAAAGCACCTTGAGTCATATAGATGTTAGTCACACCAGGATTCTTGCCACCAAAATCCTTATTGGTTTGTGCGACTTTAGCTTTGATACTTAGCCTTGTGTACGAAGGACCAAAAAGATCTTTGCACATAGTAACGAAGAATGATACGGGGAATTTAGTGCCGAATGGGTGATTTTTAGATCCAGATGTCTGAAACCAACCGAATTCATGGCACTTTTGGAAGTGCCATGCACGGACTGAAATAGATATTTAGAAAATTTCTTCATATGATATAATAGAAAACTTTAAAATAGAATTTTGATGCATTTTCAGATCTATGAAATTTTTTTTTGGAAAGGACTTAGAAACAATATACACATATATGTCCATTAATGTAAAAGCAAATACCTTTTCAACGATAAAACGATAATTTCACTTACCGAACGAATATTCTGATTTTGAGATTTCATGGATTTTTTTTTGATAAGTGTAATCCTCACAATCGTCGCTAAATCTTTGATTTTCTAACAGAAAATTGATAACGGCGGAGAGATCATCGTCTGTCTTATGACAAAAATCTCCTATTTTCTTTTTCCTTTAATATCAAATAAATGAGGTTTGGTAAAATAAATTGAAATTAATACATGAAAATTAACTTAACTTACAATAAATTTTGCGCTGCTCTAGCAAAAATTTCAAAATATGTTTTAAATAAAATCGATTCATCCAGTGTGTTGGTCTCATTGAAATTTTTGCAGATCTTTAATCTTTTCTTGATTTCATCGGCACCATTTGTGGTCAGCAGCCTATCAAGTTCAGCAAAACCAGTTTTAATGCGATTAACGCACGCTGCACTGCCGAATTCTTGAAAGGCATGAGCAACATTTTCAGTGTATTCTAAGAATAGAACTCTGGCCACAAGATTTGCACTGGAAGCCCAACCGCCAACAACCAAATCAGGATATAAACGTTTAAGCCATACAACCAATGAGCCCGCATAAGAACCACCAGCAATAATGACTTTAGAGTTTAAGAACCTTGAATCGTTTTTTTTTATATCACGTATAAAATGAGCTAAGTCCGCTAGTGCTTGCTTGGTATGCAGATATTTCAAATTATCCACCGACATATCGCTGGTAATCAATAAGAAAAACAAAAAAATTAGCGAATTTCCAGATAAATGTTTTTAAATCCACTCAGCATATTTACTTTGTTGGCTTACTATCCCCATAAAAACGATGCTCTATAACAAACAAATGACCTTTGTACTTCTCTGCCAAATCAGCAAAAATCACTCCATCGGCAATATCGTATTCAGCTATTTCAAATTCTCCACCGACTACAATGAATATTGGACCACCTGATTCAAAATATTGACCATCACCGAAATAGCGCTGCTTCCATGTTCTTGTGTCCGATTCAGTGAAATGATCTAATTTTTGCACAATCCATTGATCAGGAAATGGTTGTGGTTGCAAAATTGCTGGTTGCAAAATTGCTATAAAAAATAAAACTTTGCAAATGTCCTGCATTGAACTTGAATTTCTTCAGCGATTGTTCCTTTTTTTTTTTTTAATATTGGTAGCGGCTACCAGTAAATAGTACTATAGTAAATATAAAGTTCAAATTGGTGCCTTTTATATGCTTTAAGTTCATTAGTTTCATGTCATAAAATTCAATTTTGTTTTGAATAGCCGTATTATCATAAAGATCGTAAAAGTGTTTGGAGTAATTAGAAATTCCTCTTTTTTACAAAATAAATTTTATTTGTAATCACGTTCGCAAAGAATTTTTAGCTAAAATTTTAATTAAAACAAGTTAAGGTGTTATGTAAAAATTGTTGAAAAATGTTGAAACAGTTGAAAAAGTCTGAAAAGGTCGAACAAATATGGAAACCATTGAAGAAAGTTGAAAAAAATTCAAAATGTCGAAAAAATATGTAATATCTTGGAAAAAGTTGAAGAACACTGCAAAAGTCGAAAATATATGTAATATGTTGAGAGAGGTTGGAAAATGTTGAAATAATTCAAAATCGATGAAAAATTCAAAAAAACAAAGAAACTAAAGAAGAAAGTTGAAAGAGGTTGAAAAATTCGCATAGAAATGACCAACTCTTAGCACAATAGCTTGTATAGTTTGCGATATATGCCGTAGTTAGCCTTAAAATTTAGGGCGGTGACACACCTACTGGTACAATCCAGTACGATTTTGATTCATAAATAAATTTCCATAAATAAACCTCTTGCACCAAATTTTATTATTATTGCTCATATTTACATATTTATATAGACATGGCACACAGCGTATTTTATGTATATAGGTGGTGCCACGCCCACTAATATTATTTCGGCCACTTTTGATTCAAGTATACTTTATAGCAAGTAAATCACTTACATTAAATGTCATACCAATTGCTGCAATAGTTCACTTAAAACAGCGCTTACAAAGCTATATTAATGTATGAGGTGCCACGCCCACTGATGCAATTCCGTCATTTTAGTTTTCAAGCGTATAGTAACTGACATCCATTCACCAAATTTTATGAAGATTATTCTCATAGCACACTATTAAACGTTTTTTGCTTATTCATATATGGGAGATGCCACGCCCGTACTATTGGACCAAATTTTTGTAATAAGAAGGAACTACATCTACCTCATTTGATTTCATAACGATTGCGTTTTTTCAGTATACAGGCTAAGTTCTCTAAAATTTTTATAAAAAACGTGTTTGCCAATTTTGAGATGTACTGAGTGAATATTTTTTAATATTCCACGCCCATTTTTCAGATTTCTCCTAATTTTGTCATAATTCAAAATATATAGGATATCTATCCAAATCTCATCACAATATCTTGAACGGCTTACGAGATATGGTGGTATAAAAGATAAAATTTAGTGCTGTGTCACGCCCCTGTACAAACCGTTAGTAACTTGAAACATAGCCCTATCATAACTTGGTTCATATCCGCACAGAAACACCAAGTTTAATCAAAATCGCTGCAATTTGTTTCAAAATGGGTTCGGGCAAATATACATATAGTATGGGCGGTAGGCGTGTCCATTAACTGATTTTGCCCATTTTCAATAGCAAGAAAGTGTGTCTTGTGTGTGCCAATTTTATTCCATAAGCTTTCTTGGTTTTCCCGTAAACCTTGATTTCAACAGACAGACAGATAGACTTTCATTTTGTAAAAACTTGGTTTAATTAAACTAAGTTCTACCACAGCGCCGAAATGAAATGTTTTTACTTCAGAAAACTCACATAAGAACTTGTTTAATATCAATAGTTTCATAAGTTAATTTTGCGCACTTACAATATTTAAATAAATAGCAAAAAATACAATTTTACAGCTGTTTACTTTTATGTACTTGTTTACTTTTTGCAACGACAAAATATATTTAAGTGTACAATTCATTTGTGTTTACTTACTTTTTACGACGGTTAAATATATTCGAAGGTTCAATGCCTTTCCAGTTGTTTACTTTTTTGTGACGTAAAATAAAATTTAACTTGAATGTGCAATGCATTTGTAGTCTTTTACTTTTTTACGACGGTTAAATATATTCGAAGGTTCAATGCCTTTACAGTTGTTTACTTTTTGCAACAATAAAATATATTAAAGTGTACAATACGTTTACATTTGCTTATTTTTTATTAAAAATCAGTGTGTTATTCTGTTCTTAGTTTTGGAAACGCGATGGTACCGAAAAAGTATAGTGGTACAGAAAAAATTACAATTGTAGTCATAGTGATTTCAATAGCAGAGCCATTCTAAAGTTGACTTTATAAGGAATAGTTTGATGTTGCTATGCTGTATTTATTGAAGCGTCCTAAAAAAGCATGCTCAAAGGCTAATTGGACTGCAGCTCTTTTCCGGCTATTGGAATAAAAACTAATTTCACTTCATGCTATTAAATGAGAATTCCCCCTATGGTAAACTTTTGTTAATTAAAACACATAAAAAAATATTTTTTTGAAACACCCCGTGAAGTGATGTTGATAAAATATCATTTTTGATTACAATATTAAGTAATCTTTGCTTTTTTTATATTTAAATTTTGTAATATCTTAATTATTTCTGCTACATTATTTTTATGTCAAACCACATTTATTAGCAGTTGGTGCTTTCTTTATTGCAATTTTTTTATATGAGATATTGAGTAGTTTGCTCATTCCAAGCTCTATGTATATTTAGCTTAAATATTCTTCACAATTTTATTGAAGAAAGCTTTGTAGCGCATGATCTAATTTATTTTGAAACACATTTTATTTATTTTTATTTTCGGCAGCGTTTCGAGTTCTTTTTTAAGCATTTTATATCCACCCCTTTAAATTAGTTTTAAAATTTTTAGCTCCATTTGTTCCATAAAATTTTTAGGAAAAAAACCTAGTATTCTTTAAGCAAGTTTTATATCAGTCTAGTCTTTTCAAAGTAGACTAACTATACATCAATGTTCACTACAACTTGAGTGGCATTAAATAGCACTCTTGTGATTAGCACACATGTACACAGAAATACACATACATAAATATAACAGCATTATAACAGGTACATAGCACCACATTTCACGTTCATTCACTTTCACTGACTCCTGTTTAAGGAGCTTTTACTTTATATGTTTTATCTTAGATAAAACCTTTAATTATTTTTTGCTGTCGTTGTTTTTGTTTTAGCTGATTTTTTGTTAATGAGTATAATTTTTGTTCTTATTTGCTTTGTTTAAATATCCATTTGTATACGCGAAGCCACCAACCCAAAGTTTTCTACACTGCTATTGGACTAAGTAAATTGTCTAGAGATTTGTGCGTGAAAACTAATTTTCATCAAAGAATATTTAAATTTGAATCTGAACTTTTTTACTTAACTATACAAAATTGATATTTATGAACAGCATATAGCTAAAAATTAAGTAATGTAAGTAATACTTAGCTGTGGAACTTTTACTCACAAGCTCGGTAACTTTTAATTTTTTGCGCATTCTGTATTTGAATTTCAACAAAACTTTTAATGCCAAGCTCTTAACTCAATGAAAATCAATAATTTGTTATGCTTTTAATTTATTTATTTTGGTCGATATCATAATACAGAATGCACTTACGCCAACCATTTCTTTACCAATTGACCAAGACGCTCTTTGGAAGCGCACATTTCGGCGCTATCATAACTGCTAATTGAATAGAAATCACGAATATGTGATACACCTGGTATGACAGTGGCGTCTTGTAGTTCATTATGACCCAATACACTCCAGGGATCCAAAGCACCTTGAGTCATATAGACGTCAGTCACACCAGGATTCATGCCACCAAAATCCTTATTTGTTTGTGTGACTTTAGCATTGATATTTTCACTTGTAAACGATGGACCAAAAAGATCCTTACACATCGTAAGGTAGAATGATACGGGTAATTTTGTGCCAAATGGCTGATTTACAGATGCGGCTGTCTGAAACCAACCGAATTCGTTGCACTTTTGGAAGTAAAATGCACGGACTGAAACAGATATTTATAAAAATTTTTTAGAAAACTTTAAAAAAAGAATAAACTGACAATGATGAAATAGATATTTCCGGAAAGTTTTTTTTATGTATTTCGATCAACATGTTTGAAAATTTCTAAAATCATTATTTGCTGGAGCTAATTAGTAAAAATTTTATTTTAATAAATTTGAGAAGAGAAGAATAAATTTTTGATGAAAATACCAAATTTTACTTTTCAACGATGTAACGATAACATCACTTACCCTGGGTATATCTTAATCTTGACATGTATTCAATAGTATTTTTATAAGTATAATCTTCACAATCGCTTTCAGATTTGTATTTTTCTAATTTAAAATTGATGACGGCGGAGAGATCATCGTCAAAAGTCATATTATTACAAAAATTTCGTATAGCGCTTGTCCTTAAAAGTCAAATTAATGAGATTTGAAAAAATGAATTGAAATTAATACGTAAAATAAATTAAGCTTACCGCTGTTTTTGCGCTTTTGAAGCAAAAGCTACAAAAAATGATTTAAATAAAGTTGATACATCCATTACATTGTGCTCATTGAAATTTTCGCAGATCTTTAACTTTTTCTTGAGTTCATCGGTACGATTTGAGGTCAGCATCCTTTCAATTTCAGCAAAGCCATTTTTGATGCGATTAACGCATTCTTCACTGCCGAATTCTTGATAGCTACGAGCAGCTATTTCACTGTATTCTTAGAAGAGATCGTGGTGATTTAGCGAAATAGTATTATAATGGATCACAAATTTAAATTAAAAATTGTATATAGGCATTTCTTCCATGTTGAACGGGACGGAAGTACACTTTTAAAGTGGAATAAAAGTCAAAGTAAAACACTTTTATTTTTTTCTGCTACTTAAAGGAATAGCCCTTTGATAGAACTATATTGAGTGGTAAAGTTGATGCCAGACGTAGTACTGATTCCAAGATAGAGGCGATGAAAATGCCATTCGAACAAGACAAAAAACGGATGTGTTTTTCATGGCCATCTATAGAAAAGCAGAAGTCAGCGAAACCTGGCAACATTTTTTATTGCGACTAATTTTAAAATGTTATGGAACAATGCAACTTTTTAATAGATTTCGTTTGATTGAAAAATCTTTTTTACTTTTTTTCTTACAAAGCATAATAATCCATGCGAACGGGACATATTTTCCGTTTATGTTCACTTGGGCAATTTTTCAAAACGACTTTAATATTTATATAAATAATAATAATTAAGATATATACAGTAATTAAAAAAACAAATTTAATGTTTATATTTATCAAAATAATTAGTGAGATCACTTTTAACAAAGAAAAGAGAAAGGAGTAGATATTTTTCTTAAAAGAAAAATGCTGTTAAAACGTTTTTCCTGTAAGAGGCGTGGCACCGCCCACTAAAAAAAATATATTTTTGCTCAAGTTTCAATCTATCTACATACCAAATTTCATCAAAATCAGTGTAGTGGCATAGCCGTGATACCGTTTTTACCCATTTTAAGCGATGCCACACCCCCTTTAAAGAATCAGAGTTTCTTATAATCTGTCTTAAGTTTCAATCTATCTTTAAGAAAAATTTCATCAACATCGGTCCATTAGCTTAGCCGTGGAAACGTTTTTTCCCGTTAGGGGCGTGGCACCGCCTACTATTGAAAAAAAAGTGCACATGTCCCTTCTTCTCTTCACAACCTTTCCAACAAAAAAAAAAACAACTGAGCGATTATGTTGTGCTATGGCTGTGAAAAAGTGGTTAAACTGTTTTGAACTGCCTATTTATTGCACTTATGTTTGCGGGCGTGACCAACTTCAAACAGCTCCAAAAATTTTAAATTTAATTTTTTTTGCACTCGATTTTTTTTTTAAATTATGTACATGAAACTCTGTTCGTGCAAAAATTTTGACACACTTGCTGCTGATATCAATTTTGAAATGAGGATATATGATGTTTTTCTATGTTATTTGTGACTTTAGAACATGAACATGAAGCAAATTAAAATTTTACAGTTAATAGAGATTGGTTTGATGTTTTTGCATTGTTTTTAGCTAATTGACGTTAGAAGAGAGATTTTTCGGAAAGACTATCATCATGTATAACCTCTCTTACACACTAAAATATTTAAGGCAAAATACTATTTAATATTACAAAAAAAGAGAAACTGCATTTATGCAAGTTTGCAGGTTGTTCGCTCAATGTGATAAATGAATTCTGGTGTAAATTGTTTAAATTAACAAAGTTTAAATATTTTCCTTAGATAATATCAGATAGTAACGCTTTTATAATAACTTTTAATTTTTCTGTCACTGTTGACCTTTTGGCGGTAGTGCTCATATATAATAATTGAAAAGTATCGAAATGTCGATACAAATTGGAAAATATCGCTTAGTATTGGAAATGCGATTGTTTTGTTTACAAAACTCGAGAATGCATGAAAACCACGCCTAAAATTTAAAATTTTTTTATGTGAAATGGTTACTGAATTTGATTATTGAACGTGATTTATTCTTTTGGCAAACACACATAAAAAAAAAAAAAAAAAAAAAAATGCTTTTGCATCAAGCAATAAAAAGTCGAAAAAGTATCAAAAATACTGAACAGTTAGAGAATCGAAAAATTCGATTATGACCAGCATATAATCAGAGTTATCGAATAATATCGAAAAAATCGTTACTTACCTGCAAAATCAACTGTGGCCAAAAGAGGTGCACTGGAAGCCCAACCGCCAACAATCAAATCAGGATATAAACGTTTAAACCATACAACCATTGAGGCCGAATAAGAGCCACCAATAATAATGACTTTAGAATTTGAAAACTTTGGGTCGATCTGTTTTTTGAAACGTATAAAGTGAGCCAAGTCCGCTAGTGCTTGCTTGACATGCAGATATTTCAAATTATCTACCGACAGATTGCTGGTAATCAATAAGAAAAATAAAAAATTTAGTGAATAATTTCCAAGTAAATGTTTTTAAGTCCACTCAGCATATTTACCTTGTTGGTTTACTTTTCCCATAGTAACGATGCTCTGTAAGAAACAACCAACCTTTGTGTTGCTTCGCAAAATCAACTAAAATCGTTCCAGGGCTAATAGAGCTTGCAGATACTTTTCCTTCTCCACCGACGAAAATGAATATTGGACCACCTGATTGAAAATATTGACCATCACTAAAATAGCGCTGGATGAATTGAAGTTTTCAATTAATATTCGAAAATCGGATTAAAACTCTCGACTTACCATCTGCCATGTTCTTGTGTCTGATTTATTGAAATGATCTAATTTTTGCTCAATCCAATGATCAGGAAATTGCGCAGTTCTTGCTACTGGACTTCCAGTTGTATAGCGATGCAACTCTCGTAAAACTCTAACAAAAATTGGTTCATCTTTTGCAGGACTTGTATGCTCTCCTGCTGTTGCATAAGATAGAGCCATCAATGAAATTGCTATAAGAAATATAACTTTGCAAATGTCCTGCATTGAATTCAAGTTTCTTAAAGGATTGTTCCTTTTTAATTGTTTTTTATTTAATATTGGTAGCGGCTACCAGTATCTAGTACTATAGTCAATATAAAGTTTGAATAGTTGCCTTTTATATGTTTTAACTTCATGTCACAAAATTCAATTTTCTTTTGACAATTTATGTGCGCTGGTTATCAGGAAAAACCTAATAACCGTATTATCATAAATATCGTAAAAATGTTAGGCGTTCTGAATTTATAATAAAAAATTCCTCTTGCTTACAAAGTAAATTTGATTTGTTGCTTATGCAATTTATCACGTTGGCGTATGAAATTTTAATTAAAATTTTGATTAAGAAAACGACAAAAATACTTAATATTAATTAATATTTTAAGTTTTGTAAAAAAATACTTTAAAAGTAATTATTGATTATTTGAAAACCATTAAATGCACTAACATTTCACTTTAATGTCTCAAGTATCAGTTGATGAAATCACACATAATTCTCAAATTGAAGATCGTATCGAAGACTGTTGGAGGTGTTCACTTAACACTCATACCATTTAACGTTGAAATCCAACTATATTACACATGTCTACAATTTTTTTTTCTTCTTTTTAATTACGAAACTATGGGTCCGAAGTTGTTTTTTAAACAAAATTTTAATCTGACTTCAGAGATATTTTTCTTCAGAAAACTTGTTCAATTTCAATAGTTTCACTAGTTAATTTTGTGCACCTACATACAATATTTAAATACATAGTAAAAAATACAATTCTTCTATTGGTGTTTACTTTTATGCAACGATAAAAATTATTAGCATGTACAATGCATTTGTAGTTGTTTATTTGCTTACGACGATCAAATATATTTGTTTACTTTTCGGCCGCGATCAAATATATTTGAAGGTTCAATGCATTTGTAGCTGTCTACTTTTTGCAACGTCAAAATAAATTTAAATGCACAATGCATTTGTAAATGTTTACTTTTTTGCGACGATAAAATATACTTAAAATTGCGATGCATTTGTGTTTGTTTACTTTTGTTGCGACGATAATATCAAAGCATTTTTACTTATGACATTTGTATTTGTTTCCTTTTTTACGACGATCAGTTATATTTGAAGGTTGAATGCATTTATAGTTGTTTACTTTTTTGCGACGGCAAAATATACTTGAATGTGCAACGCATTTGTAGTTATTTACTTTTGTTACAACAATAAAATATATTTAAATGTACTATACATTTGCAATTGCAAATGTTGTTGAATATTAATTTTATAGCAGTATGTCCTTGATTGTGTCAGGTGTTTTATCTGTGTGTGTTGTGTACATGTGCGCTAGTGATTTCTTTCATTCTGTGCCAGTGCCATTGCCAGTTGCGCTGTGTCTGTGTCACTGATTTGCATTTCGTTAAATCTGAATTCTTTGTATTTCTGCGGATGTTTTGTTATTCAAAATTTCTGCACTAAACGCGTTGAAAATGGCAGTTTAGTGTAGGCCTTTGAATTTTTAATATGACGCAGCTTAAATCGGCGCATAAAAATCAGCACGTAGCTAAGATTTTGGATTTTAGGATTTTGTGCCAAGAGGATTTTTTGGTTCTTCATTAGTAATATGTCTTTCAAAAGATCTCTTAAAAACGCTTGCAGTAACCTTTTTTTAAAAATACTCACATGAAAAACATTTTTTAATATATTATATATAATAATAACAATAATAATATATACATAATAATATATAATAATAATATACATATATAATATCTATAATTTATTATTTTTATTTATTTAATTTGGTTGATATCATAATACAGAATGCACTTATGTCAACCATTCCTTTAACTTTTGAACAAAACTCTCTTTGGCAGCGCGCATATCGGCGGTATCCCCTTCGCTAATTGAATCGAAATCAGCATTACGTGATACACCTGGTATGACAGTGGCGCATTGTGGTTCAGTAGGACCCAACGTCTTCCAAGGATCCAAAGCACCTTGAGTCATATAGATGTTAGTCACACCAGGATTCTTGCCACCAAAATCCTTATTGGTTTGTGCGGCTTTAGCTTTGATACTTAGCCTTGTGTACGAAGGACCAAAAAGATCTTTGCACATAGTAACGAAGAATGATACGGGGAATTTAGTGCCGAATGGGTGATTTTTAGATCCAGATGTTTGAAACCAACCAAATTCATTGCACTTTTGGAAGTGCCATGCACGGACTGAAATAGATATTTAGAAAATTTCTTCATATGATATAATAGAAAACTTTAAAATAGAATTTTGATGCATTTTCAGATCTATGAAAATTTTTTTTGGAAAGGACTTAGAAACAATATATACATATATGTCCATCAATATAAAAGCAAATACCTTTTCAACGATAAAACGATAATATCACTTACCAAAAGAATATTCTGATTTTGAGATTTCATGAATTTTTTTTTGATAAGTGTAATCCCCACAATCGTCACTAAATCTTTGATTTCTTAACAGAAAATTGATAACGGCGGAGAGATCATCGTCTGTCTTATGACAAAAGTCTCCTATGTCCTTTTTCCTTTAATATCAAATAAATGAGGTTTGGTAAAATAAATTGAAATTAATACATGAAAATCAACTTAACTTACAATAAATTTTGCGCAGTTCTAGCAAAAACTTCAAAATATGATTTAAATAAAATCGATACATCCAATGCATTGGTCTCATTGAAATTTTTGCAGATCTTTAATCTTTTCTTGATTTCATCGGCACCATTTGTGGTCAGCAGCCTTTCAAGTTCAGCAAAACCAGTTTTAATGCGATTAACGCACGCTGCACTGCCGAATTCTTGAAAGGCATGAGCAACATTTTCAGTGAATTCTAAGAATAGAACTTTGGCCAAAAGATTTGCACTGGAAGCCCAACCGCCATCAACCAAATCAGGATATAGACGTTTAAGCCATACAACCAATGAGCCCGCATAAGAACCACCAGCAATAATGACTTTAGAGTTTAAGAACCTTGAATCGTTTTTTTTTATATCACGTATAAAATGAGCTAAGTCCGCTAGTGCTTGCTTGGTATGCAGATATTTCAAATTATCCACCGACATATCGCTGGTAATTAATAAGAAAAACAAAAAATTTAGCGAATTTCCAGATAAATGTTTTTAAATCCACTCAGCATATTTACTTTGTTGGCCTACTATCCCCATAAAAACGATGCTCTATAACAAACAAATGACCTTTGTACTTCTCTGCCAAATCAGCAAAAATCACTCCATCGGCAATATCGTATTCAGCTATTTCAAATTCTCCACCGACTACAATGAATATTGGACCACCTGATTCAAAATATTGACCATCACCGAAATAGCGCTGCTTCCATGTTCTTGTGTCCGATTCAGTGAAATGATCTAATTTTTGCACAATCCATTGATCAGGAAATGGTTGTGGTTGCAAAATTGCTGGTTGCAAAATTGCTATAAAAAATAAAACTTTGCAAATGTCCTGCATTGAACTTGAATTTCTTCAGCGATTGTTCCTTTTTTTTTTTTAATATTGGTAGCGGCTACCAGTAAATAGTACTATAGTAAATATAAAGTTCAAATCGGTGCCTTTTATATGCTTTAAGTTCATTAGTTTCATGCCATAAAATTCAATGTTGTTTTGAATAGCCGTATTATCATAAAGATCGTAAAAGCATTTGGAGTAATTAGAAATTCCTCTTCTTTACAAAATAAATTTTATTTGTAATCACGTTCGCAAAGAATTGTTAGTTAAAATTTTAGTTAAAACAAGTTAAGGTGTTATGTAAAAATTGTTGAAAAATGTTGAAACAGTTGAAAAAGTCTGAAAATGTCGAACAAATATGAAAACCATTGAAGAAAGTTGAAAAAAATTCAAAATGTCGAAAAAATATGTAATATCTTGGAAAAAGTTGAAGAATGCTGCAAAAGTCGAAAATTTATGTAATATGTTGAGAAAAGTTGAGAGAGGTTGGAAAATGTTGAAACAATTCAAAATCGATGAAAAATTCAAAAAAACAAAGAAACTAATGAAGAAAGTTGAAAGAGGTTGAAAAATTCGAATAGAAATGACCAACTCTTAGCACAATAGCTTGTATAGTTTGCGAGTACCAGGAGACCGACCAAAGTTCAGTTTTTCGATTTCTGGTTGAAAAAGTCGAAAAAATGTAATGCAATTGAATGAGATGTCGGAAATATTTAAAAAATATTGAATAGGGTTGAAAAGCCGAAAATAAGTTAAAAAAAATTTGAAAGAAGAGGTTGAAGCAGGTGAAAAAGTTTGATAAACTCGATAGTATAAAAAACTCGATAGGTGAAAAAGTTGAAAGAGGTTGAAAAATGTTGAAACAGTTGAAAGAGGTTGAATAACTCGAAAAAAAGTTGAATGAGGTCGAAAAAGTCAATCGAATATTGAAAGCGTTGAAAATATTTGAAAAATGTAGAAAATCGTTGAGAAAAGTTGAAAGAGGTTGAAAAATAATGAAGCAGTTGAAAAACTCGTTGATTGAGGCTGAATATATTGAGACCAAATTTTATTAGGATCACTCCTTTAGTTTTGCTAAATATGGCATCAACGTTATAAGTTTGTATGGGAGGTGCCAGGCCCACTAATGAAATTCCATCAAAATTCATATAATTTCAAAGCTTATAGTAACCGACACTTCTACACAAAATTTAAAGAATATTACTCCGATAGCACACTAAATATAACATTTAAAGTGTTTTGCTTATATGGGAGGTGCCACACCCACTGATGCAATCTCGTCGATTTTCATTTAATTTCAAAGCTTATGGTAACCGACACCTCCACACCAAATTTAAAAAATTTGACTCCAAGAGCACACTAAATGTAGCCTTAACCCCCTATGGTAAACTTTTGTTAATTAAGAAACATAAAAAATTTTTTTTTTTTAAAAACATCCCGTGAATGATGAAGTTGATAAATATCATTTTTGATTACAAAATTAAGTAATCTTTGCTTTATTATATTTAAATTTTGTAACATCTTAATTTTTTCTGCTCCTAACGATATGCTACATTATTTTTTATGTCAAACCACATTTATTAGCAGTTGGTGCTTTCTTTATTGCATTTTTTTTTTTTAAATATTGAGTGGTTTGCTCGTTCCAGGTTCTATGTTTATTTAGCTAAAATATTCTTTATAATTTTATTCAAGAAAGCTTTGTAGCGCATGATCTAATTTATTTTGAAGCAAATTTTATTTATTCTTATTTTCGGCAGCGTTTCGAGCTCTTCATTAAGCATTTTATATCCACCCCTTTAAATTTAGTTATTAAATTTTTAGCTCCATTTTCCATTAGAAAAAAAACCTAGTATTTTTTAAGCAAGTTTTATATCAGTCTAGTCTTTTCAAAGTAGACTAACTATACATCAATGTTCACTACAACTTTAGTGGCATTAAATAGCACTCTTGTGATTAGCACACATGTACACTGAATTTCACGTTCATTCACTTTCACTGACTGCTGTTTAAGGAGCTTTTACTTTATATGTTTTATTTTAGATAAAACCTTTAATTATTTTTTGCTGTCGTTGTTTTTGTTTTAGCTGATTTTTTGTTAATGAGTATAATTTTTGTTATTTTTTGCTTTGTCCAAATATCCATTTGTATAAGGGAAGCCACCAACCCAATGTTTTCTGCGCCGCTGTTGGACTAAAGAAATTGTCTAGAGATTTGTGCGTGAAAACCAAATTTCATTAAAATAAAAAACACCCTGTAAAGATACCATTTTTTTTTCGTAGCTAGTTAGTCAAATTTAATGGAAATGTTGGATGTATGTTTTCTTTATTGTTGTTGTTGTTGTGTTGGTAGTTGTATGCATCATGTTGAGTTGGTGTGGCAGTGTGTTGAATTTTGGCTTGGGATTAAATTGAAATTTATAGAAAGATTGAATAAAAGAATGTTTAAGTTTAAAGCTGAAATTTTTTACTTAAATAAATATATGAAATTGATATTTATGAACAGCTTATAGCTAAAAAATTAGCTGTGGAACTTTTACAGCATCAACTGATATTTTTTTTTGCGTTTTCTGCATTTGAATTTCAACAAAAATTTTAATGCCAAGTTTTTAAAAAATAATTAAAATTATATAAAAAAAAAATAAATTTGAAATAAGATAACAAATGGCAGAAAAAAGAGTCTAAGTCACCTGAAACAAAATTGCTAAACCGGAGTTAACATCAAAATAACTCTTGGGCTAAGAATTGTTGTCAAAAAAGCAGCAAATTATTTTTGTAATTAAATTCGAATTTAGTTTTTCGAGATTTTTTCTTAAGAATAAATTGGGCCAAAACCAAAAGCGAAAAATTGTTGTTCATGTATGTTCCAGAAACATAAAAATGAACCCTGTAATGGTAAAATTAGCTTATTATACCAAAAATACTCACATGAGAAGCATTTGCATAACTCAATGAAAGTGAATGGTGTGTAATGCTTTTTATTTGTTTATTTTGGTTGATGTCATAATACGGAATGCACTCACGCCAACCATTTACTTATCAATTTACCAAGACGCTCTTTGGAAGCGCGCATTTCGGCGGTATCATAAGAGCTAATTGAATCCAAATCAGCACAATGTGATGCTCGTGGTATGACAGTGGCTCCTTGTAACTCATTCTGACCCATTGTACTCCAAGGATCTAAGGCGCCATGTGTCATGTAGATGTCAGTCACATTAGGATTCAAGCCACCAAAATCCTTATTGGTTTGTGCGACTTTAGCATTGATATTTTCACTTGTAAACGAAGGACCAAAAAGATCTTTACACATAGTAAGGTCGTATGATACGGGGAATTTTGTGCCGAAAGGCTGACTTACAGATCCAGTTGACTGAAACCAACCAAATTCATTGCACGTTTGGAAGAACCATGGACGGTCTGAAAAAGATTTTTGGAACAATTTCTTAATATGATCTGTAGAAAACTTAAAAAACCAAAAAATTTGATTGACAGTGATGAAAGATATATTTCACGAAAGTTTGTATATCCATTAAAATTTTTGGCAATTTCCAAAAAAATAATCATTATTAGAAAAATAGTGATCACAGAGAATTTTAGTGCTTTGTGATCTATGAAAAATCCCAAAGTGTCAGAGCTTAGAAAAAATTCTTTGAGAAGGACAAAACAATGTAAATATATATACCATCAATGTCAAACGAAATACCTTTTCCATGAAGTAGCGATAACATCACTTACCCTCGTTGTAGTACAATCTTGACATGTATTCAATAGTATTTTTATAAGTATAATCCTCACATCTTTTATTGCTTTTATATATAGGTCTTTCTAATACAAAATTGATAACGGCGGAGAGATCATCTTGAGATCTTGACATATTGTTACAAGTTTCTTGTATACGGCTATCTCTTAAAAGTCAGGTAAAGCACATTGGAAAAAATGAAATGAATTTAAACATAACAATTAACTTAATTTACATTTGATATTGCGCTATTTCAGCAAAAGCTGCAAAAAATGATATAAATAAAGTTGATACATCCATTACATTGTGCTCATTGAAATTTTCGCAGATCTTTAATTTTCTCTTGATTTCATCGGTACTATTTGTTATCAGCATCCTTTCAATTTCAGCAAAGCCATTTTTGATGCGATTAACGCACTCTTCACTGCCAAATTCTTGAAAAGCACGACCAACAACTTCGTTGTATTCTAAAAAAGGATAGTGATGTTTCAGCGTAATAGTGTTACGATGGGTCACAAATTTCAAATTTAAATTTTAAACAGTAGCGAATGTTTCAAAATGTCGAAACAAATTGAAAAATATCATGTTGTATCGAAAATGCTATAAAATCCTAAAGGATAAGAATGTATTGCTTAGAAATCTCGAGGATGAATGAAAATGATATTGTTTTTTAATAATAGCAGCAGGCTACTTAAACTGTAATCTGTATAAATGACCAAGCTATGAAAATCTTTGATATGAAACGGTTAGTGAATTTGAGAATTGAAAGGAATTTGTTATTTTTGCAAGCACCCATAAATAAAAACACAGGATCATGGATTTTGCCATGTTTTTTGCATCGATATGTGATGAATCGAAAAGTATTAGAAACATTGAACACATCGATAAAGTCGCAAAGCGTTTCGAAAAATTTGACCGCAACATATCGAAAGGTTTCATAACCATCCAACCAAATGACACAAAAAAATTCATAGTTAGCAAATGTCGAATCAAATCATAAACGCCATTTCGTCACATTTGGGTTGACTTAATGACATATTCATAAATATAACAATTTCAAAAAAAAACCCGGTATTACGGATGTAATAATGCTTACCGACAAAATCAACTTTAGCCAAAAGAGGTGCACTAGAAGCCCAACCGCCAACAATCAAATCAGGATATAAACGTTTAAACCATACAACCATTGAGGCCGAATAAGAGCCACCAATAATAATGACTTTAGAATTTGAAAACTTTGGGTCGGTCTGTTTTTTGAAACGTATAAAGTGAGCCAAGTCCGCTAGTGCTTGCTTGACATGCAGATATTTCAAATTATCTACCGTCAGATTGCTGGTAATTAATAAGAAAAATAAATAATTTAGCGAATAATTTCCAGATAAATGTTTTTAAATCCACTCAGAATATTTACCTTGTTGGTTTACTTTTCCCGTAGTAACGATGTTCTGTAAGAAACAACCAACCTTTGTGTTGCTTTGCTAAGTCAACTAAAATCGTTCCAGGGCTAATAGAGCTTGCAGATATTTTTCCTTCTCCACCGACGAAAATGAATATTGGACCACCTGATTGAAAGTATTGACCATCACTCAAATAGCGCTGGACGAATTAAAGTTTTCAATTAATATTCGAAAATCAGATTAAAACTCTCGACTTACCATCTGCCATGTTCTTGTGTCTGATTTATTGAAATGATCTAATTTTTGCTCAATCCAATGATTAGGAAATTGCGCAGTTCTTGCTACTGGCATTCCAGTTGCATAGCGATGCAACTCTCGTAAAACTCTAACAAAAATTGGTTCATCTTTTGCAGGATTTGTATGCTCTCCTGCTGTTGCATAAGATAGAGCTACCAATGAAATTGCCATAAGAAATATAACTTTGGAAATGTCCTGCATTGAATTCAAGTTTCTTAAAGGATTGTTCCTTTTTTACGTTTTCAAAACTTTATTTATTTTTTGTTTGTTTGTTTTACTGGCAGTGACTGTCAGTACTAGAAGGTAAATATTAATTTCGAATGGTTGCCTTTTATATGTTTTAAGTTCATTAGTTTCATGTCACAAAATTCAATTTTCTTTTGATAATTTATATGCGCTGATTTTCAGGAAAAACCTAATAGCCGTATTATCATATAAGTAGATCGTAAAAATGTTAGGCGTTCTGTATTTATAATTAAAAATTCCTCTTGTTTACAAGGTAAAAATTTGATTTGTTGCTTATGCAAGTAACCACGTTCGCGTAAGAAATTTTAATTAAAACTTTAATATTAAATTTTAATTAAAAAAAAGTCGAAATACTTAATAATAATTTGCAATACTATGTCTCGCACATCATGTTAATGCATAATATCCTGTGTTTGAGTAAAATTGCCAGCTATTTACAAATTAATTTCTTTATTACAACATAAATAAATAAATAAATAGAAAAGAAATTAGAAAAAATTTGTTTTCATCCTACACTACGGTTGAATGAGGGTTTAATTGAACTCTGACACTTAAAGATTACAGATTTTTGAGATCGATCGATTTTAAAAAAATAACTATAAAAAATCTAATTTATTTTTATAAGTTTGTTTTAAATCAAAAAAGAATGCAGCATTCAATATTTCGACATACGTGTCGTATGATTAACATTTAATTGAAATTCATCATATGAAATTTTAAAAAAAAGTTGAAAATGTTGGTATAAATATTTTATTAAAGAAAAATATTAATTTATAAACCAAAATCTAATATCCTCAATTTCTTCTTTTCCAGTGTACAACAATGTAATAAGTCTACACTGCAAAAATTTTTTTTTGTAGAGACTATTTAAGTTTGTAGAGTTCGCGGTGCAAATATAACTCCATTTAATGTAAAGCAAATAAGAAAAAAAAAACATAAAATTTTAATCAACGCTTTTAATTAGTAGCTCAACGTAAAACGCTAAAATACACTGTTACAGAATATTAATAAAAAAAAAAGAATTATAAAAAATTTAACAAAAATATCACAAAACAAAAAAAAAAAAAAAATACATCAACAAAAATTTCCGGCCAAACAAAATCTCTCGTTTCTATAAAAAAAAAATCAACTTTGTTTAAGTTTCGCGTGTTTTGCATAAAAAGCGTATAAAATCGTTTACGTTTGATTAAACTTTTACGAAAAAATTTACAAAAACAGAAAAAAGTTCATAAATTCCAACGAAAAATTTACGCTGTCAGCAGTTCACAAGTCAGCAAGGACAACAGCGACAAAAATCATCACGATGTCGCTGGCCATATGGCGTTTCCTGTTGCCATTTGGCGCAATAATAACAATGCAGTCCATCATTGTGGGTGTTGCTGCCATCGATTTAAGCCGTTTGTATGGCCATATGGCAAATCCCATACAAAAGCGAAGCGGTAAGTTTTCAAGTTATTTGTATTATATTACTCCATCATAATCCGTAGTACTCTTCTCCTGGTTTTTCCAATAGTTTTGTGCAAATATGCTTGTACAATGGCTGCAGCACTTTTGCTCAAGTGTTTGTATTGGGTTAAGTAAAAGCTCAAGTCATAATTTTGAGAGTGTAGCTCAAATAATTTTTTTAAGCTACAATTTCTTATTAGGTATGTCTTGAGTTAAAGTTAATTTTCTTTAAATATAAATTTTGTAAGAGTAACATTTTGTGAAGTTTGCAATAAACAAATGGCTTCCAAGAAACCAACAAAGGATTTTTTTCTGTTCGGAGAATTACGTAGTCTCATTCAAGTTGGAAATATTAAAAATTTGCCTTATTCCTATGACTTTCAAAGTTTTTTATTGTGCGTGAGTGAAATTTTCTCTAGAATTTCATAGCATTCACTCAGTAAAGCAAACGTTTCTTGTCGTTCATTCATTGGAGCAAAGCGTATTTATTTACATGTTCCTTTATTGGTGCTTTCTACTGCTTTTCTTTCAATAAGGCAGATGGTATTCCCTCCCTAGAGCAAATGTTTCATCAATGAAACATGTTGTGTTCTTTCTTTGGAACAATGTTTTCTTCGTTGGAGTATAAATGTTCCATCACTGGACTTGTGGTTTCTTTACTGTTGAAAATGCATTCTAAAAGTCTATTGATTTTAATTTGTTTTTAGCTGAATTTTTGTTGTAAAAATATTGAATTTATACTTCATGAAATTTAGTTGAAACCGGGCCTAAAAGAGTTTGATCAGTTGGTGGTAGCTAATGAATTTTTGAAAATTTCAATAGCTGATTTTTAATAATCTCACAATATTCCATTTAAAATGTTAGTAAGTTCGGTGAAGTAGAAAACAACGAAAAGCTTAAATTACTGTTGTACGTTTGCAAATAATCAAACAATTAATATAACAAAAACTTTGATTTTTCGTGCGTTACTGATTTTGACGTCAACTCAAGCCAGTGTGAATTATCCACAAATACTTAAATGGAAATTAAATGAGTGCGCTTTCAAATGCTTTCAAAGCAGGATTTTTTTTGTGTGAGACTATCTACGTGTATGCCCTTCGAAATCTTCGACCTATGAATGCAATGTGCATCTGGTGATTCTAGAAGTGATTGTTGATAAACTGAATTTGAATGCAATGGCTGTGCTCAATGAGCTCCGTAACTTTGTATCATTCAAATAGTGGCACGTCTGCATTTTCAAATATTTTCCTTAAAAAGTTTAAGTCAAACATGCAGGGACATATTTAATAAGACTGTTAAAAGCGTAGTAACATAATACCTACGAATACCTGAAAATCGAATAGTTAAAAGTACTTGCAAAAGATACAAAAATGTTAGCTAAAAAACTTATGTTGCCAATAGCGCTTCAACAGCAAAAAATTAAAGCTGCTATTCATCTCAGAACTGATAAGACTGTAACTGCTAAGTGGAAATTAAAAAATTCATTAGAAAACCAGAAAAAGACTTTTTACTTTCTTACATAATGAGAAAACAGCTCACACTGCTGAAGAAACCAACAACTTTATCCAATGTGCACAAATAAAGGATGTGGATCCGTTTCGAAACCGTTACGGATCCGTCAGAGCGGATTGCGTTTTTTTTTGCGCTTCGACGGATCCGTCTCAAACTCGAAACATACCTCATATACAGATTTGTTCAGGATCCGTTTTTTGTATATCAAACGGATCCGTTCCGAATTCTTTTTTCGTAAATAAAACGGTTCCGTTCTGGATTCGTTTCTTGTAAATAAAGTGGTTTCGTTCTGGATTCGTTTTTTGTAAATAAGACGTATCCGTTCCGGATTTCAAAAAAAAAAAATAGTTCATATCGAAGCCGTTTTATTGACAAAAAAACGAATCCGGAACGGATCCGTGTTATTTACAAAAAAAGAATCCACAAAGGAACGAATCCGTATATGAAGTCCGTTCCGAGTTCGAGACGGATTCGAAAAATTTACCTTTTCGCTTTTACGAGAAAAATTTCATACGAAAGCGAGTTCGAAACTTATGCGAAATGGAATCCGGAACGGATCCGTTTTATTTACAAAAACGAATCCGTATATGAATTCCGGACGACCTTTATGCCTTTTCGAGAAAAATTTCATACGAAAACGAGTTCGAAGCGGATCCGAAATGGAATCCGGAACGGATACTTTTTATTTACAAAAAAAATCCGGAACGAGACGGATTCGACATAGCGGACGATCCTTCCACTTTTTGAGAGGAATTTCATACGAAAACGAGTTCAAAACGGATCCGTTTCGTATAAAATATACGAAGATGCGATTGATGTTCCCCTAGATGAAATACGGCATGAAAGGAACTTCATTGCTTTTAGGCAATTACTTTATGCCTAAGCACAGTTTTTTTATATTGCAAAATGAAACCGTATATAACATAGATCCTTAAACACAAACACACAATTTTGCTGTCCACCCAGAGTAATTGACTGAGTGCAATAAATTCGTTTTTTTGGCTTTAATATTAAAGCAACACTGGAATGGTTGCTTTCGCCTCTCTAGTTTTTCGCCATAATTTCGCTTGTGTATTTAGTGTACATTTTTCGTGCTTCATTTTGTTTTTCTCGAATACGTCTGTATTTAATAGAAAATTCATCATGTATTTCATTTATAATTTATGTGCTTTTACTCGTACCTCTTTCTGTGTATTTACTTACAGTGTAAGTAAACTTGTGTGCGTACCTTTTTCTTTTTTTTTTTTTTTTTGATTGCACACAAATAAACTTTGTTAACCAAATTTTTTTAAGGGAAAAGTTGTTTTGTTTATTTGAACTTTTGCCATCATTATTTCCCTCCCCATACCATACGTGTTGTTTTTGGTTTCTTTTGCCACATTAATTGAGTTCTTAGCGTTGAAGTCAATCTTATTAACCCTAAAATGTTCGTCACATTAATTATGACGTCAAATGTTTTGCTCATTTTATTACTTAATTTAATTAAGCAGCTGCATATAAAGAGAAAACTTTCATTAGCAATGCTTGTGCAAAAATTGAGTTTACATTCTTTTTTTGAAGTTTTTGAATTTCTGAAAAAAAAACCAACTACATTAATTAATTTTTCCTACACAAAAAAAAACCACTTATTTAATTCAATAATCTATTCATATTTTAATGACCACAATAAAAAAAAAATTTTAATTAAATACCACAAAGAAAAAAAAATATGTCAATTGTTCTGCGCCGCCTCAAAGTATGCAACAGTGCTGCCACCCAATGTTGCATTTGTATGCGTACACGTGGAAAATAATAAATTTTCCACAATAAATAATTGATTTTTTTCTTTTTGTACGCTGTTGTATAAAATATGACGAGCACACACCCTCCCTACACTTGAAAAGTGTTGTGGTTTTCCTGCTGTGCAAATTCATAGCGTAGGGCTTATGACATTTTAATGATAGATTTAATATCGGAATAATGTTGTAGCAATATAACTACATGCTATAGAATTTCAACGTTATCGAATTCTGATTTTAAGTGGAAAAATGTAAATCTGTAAAGTCATCAATCGCATGCTATTTTTGAGTGCTCGTGGAATTAAATGCTTAATAATATGTGCGAGAAGTTGGTTGATTTCACGCCAAGCTGAGGACATTCAAAAGTGCCGTCGTTTACGTAATTAATTTTTTTTTTTTAATTTGAAAATCAATTGACTTTTGCATTATTGATGTTAAAACGATAGTGGTGGAGCGGTTATAAGTTGTGGTATTACGTATGAATATACAACATAGTGTATCTCCGACAACGCGTAAAAGTTACAAAATAAATGTAGCATGTAATGGGAATATACCAGTGGTTAGTTCAAAAACTATCATAAAATAAAATCAGAAATCGTTTGATCTGATGGCATACAAAATTACGATAGAACTCAAAAGTGTCAAATTGCAATGAAAAATATTCCAAAATTTGAAAAGTAAATAACGCAAAGTTTCAAGAGTAAGAAACAATTGCGAAAAAAATTCATGAAAAGTCATTGAAAACGTAGAAAAGTTACGATGAGATCGAAGAGGATAAAAAAATGATTAACAGCCGTATTATGTAAGGCGAAACAAGTGAGTGACTGAAAGTAACACATTCACCACAGCCAATTGAAACTCGCAATTAAAGGCTTGCTCCGACTTTCATGTTAACTTCATCTCAAAGATCATCTGAAAAAAAGTTTAGATTCAGGCTTACACATTCAAGATATAAGCAGACGAAAAGCAGTCAATCACTTGCGTCGCCTTACATAATACGCGGGTAACGCAAAAAGTATTGACCTATCAAAACTATACGTCCGACTAAGAAATATAGAATTTTAAAGGAAAGTGCACTGGCCTACGAAAATAGACCTATTATCCGAAAATAAGTTTTGAAGGAAAGAGCTGTTAAAATTAACAAGTTTAGTAAATTTTCAAACGTTTTTTCAATTGTGTTATTTTTTGATAGCTGTTTTCGATGTTCGCATATCACGCAAAAACTGCTTGATCAATTTCAATCAAATTAACTTAGGGTTATTTCTTATACGCTTGGTCTCAATCTCCAATTAAAATTGTCACTATATTCCTGTTAAATATCAAAATATTTAAGTTTTAAAATTGCTAAAAAAAGTTAGTATGTGTGTGTTTTTTTGTCGTTCCCATGGCATTTAAAAAAAAAAAAAAATAAATTGTTTATTAAAAACTTTGAATAAAATTTTGAAATGTCTGAAAGTAAAAGCTGTTTGTTTAAGAAGAAAATATTTGAAAAATTTTTAAAGTTGTGTTCGAAAATTTGTCAAATAAGTTTAGAAGGAGCTTAGAGCTATTGGCTTATATATTTCGTACTAATATGCACCATATCATAAACTGGTGCACTAACGTCCTTTTGGATGTAAATAAGATAATAGCACATTAAATTTTATTGCCCAGTACTGTTATGTTCATAAGTGACCAAAATTACTTCGATTTTAACTTAATTAAAAACAAGCTACGTTTACAAAGTCGCGGGATTAGCTTAAATATAATAAAATTAAAAATATTCGGCTCATTTCATTAAAGGGAGCAAACTTTTTTCAATCAGAATCGCTAAAAAAGTGAAAATAGATTTTTCGGAAAATAGATTCCTTTTCGTTAAATTGAAAAGTATCGAAAAGTCAAAGAATATTAAAACAAAATCCGAGTAATATCAAATTCTATAGAAAAATTAGATTAAATTCGAAAAATATTCAAAGAAGTCTGAGTATATTGAAAAAGTCCCATAATTATTGAGTAACATGGAGTTCAAATGATGGGTTTAACTGAAGAAAACAAGAGATGCCTCTGTTTTTGTGAAAAATTAAAGAAAAAACACGACCAGATCGAATATAAGTAAAACATAAAATTTTATCGTTGACTGTTTTCTAAATAAAGCAAATTTGAAATATCATTTTTGAAATGGATTTTGTTAATAACTATGCAATTCACAGTTCATAGTGAAATTATAACTTGACAAAATTACCATCTGTCAAATCATAAAACTGTGAGCTCAAAAATTTATTGTTTACAAATTTTGGTTTTTGTCGCTCTCTTTTCCCATACAATTCTCTCACCAAAATAGCAAAAATTTATTGCTCACAAATTTTGATGTTTGTCACTCTCTTTTTCCTATACGATTCTCTCACCAACATTGAAAGCGAATACAACTTTCAAAATACATGCTTAAACACATATCGATTAGTGGTAATTTGAATTTATATGGGAAACAATAACAACACAAGTTACCATCTTGTAAAATATTGTGAAATTACAACATGTAATTTTACCAGGCCTATTTACAATTAACTGTGAATTGCATAAATATTTTTATATTACGTTTGATAAATGATTGCGTGAAATGTGTAAAAAACACAGATGAATCAAAAGCACTATGACATTTTTACTTAAAATCTTATTTAGGATTTAAAAGAAAAATGTTTCTGTACTCAGAAATGCTAAAAAGCAATTGATGTGCTTAGAAGTACAAATGCATCTATTACAAAAACCAGATATGATCGAAAAACGTCGATAAGTTCCAAATTTAGCCTCATAAGCTATCTATGAGTAATTCGTATCTTAGAAAAAATGTTTTTTTTTTGTTTTTGATTTTAAAATTAACTGATTTTTGATCTGAAATTTTTTCCAAATATTTTCAAATAAAATATAAAATACCGCAAAATCACGAACACTTGAAACGATAAAAAGTATCTAAAAACAGTTTGAATTCATGCATGCCTGCATGCGTAAGCCATATGTCATAGTTTATTGTAATTACAGTCACATTTTAGTCATATCATCATGATATCAATTATTGTAATTATTCAATTAAATAAAATTAATTAAAATAAGAAATTCCTCTGCCATTAATCAAATACCAAATACTTTTCCAACATGCTGGCTGTCAACAAAAAACTTACAAAATGTTATTTATTATAATACGAAAATACCCAGAAAACAGTTTTTTTTTCAAACGCCGTGGCGATGGTTTTGATCGCGCAAGCATATATTCTGTTGGCAAACGATAGTTTCTTAAGAAAAAAATGTTTGAAACATAAGTAAAAGTTAGAAAAACATGTTGCTGTTACTTTCATTTTAGTGCTTCATTTGAACACCGTAACTGAGGTCTTAGGACATTAGTAGTATAAAAGTTATAAATTTATCGCCTGGTAGATAGAAGATTCAACAATGTACCAAATGTTAACTGGGTATTCTGATGCCTTTTTTTTGTCTTACTATGGGTGTGTTGTAAAATCCCTTTCAAAAATCACTAAAGCATAATATGATGTATGACATTAAAAGTGGAAAATTTCACACCTAAACGTTTGCTGAAATAAAATTTCAATTAAAAGGCAAAATATAACATGTAATCAAAATATAAGAAATTTCAGTAAAACAAATAAAAAAATTTTAATATTACAATAAAATTACGTTAGTGTGCTTAGACGGCAAATATTTACTTAAGTTAAACAAATTAAATTACTAAATAATAATAAAAATTCAAGAAAAAAAAAAAAAAATGCTGTAAAATTGTGCAAATAACACACACATACAAATTACGTAGGCAACGTAAAGGACATTTATTTTTTTATTTGCCATAGCTAATACAGCAAACGAGGGTCTTGTGTTTACACAATACATCAGTATAAAGAATTAGACACCACCACCAGTAGCAGTAATGTTATATGAAAATCAATAAAATTCAATTAAATTAGAGTGGGTTGGAACAGCTGTTCGTCGTTGCAACATTGAAAGTTGATTTTCTATGAAATGTAAGCTTGTGACCTAAGGACATTACAGGTTGAAAATTGAACTACATATGCACACATTTTACATTCTACACCTAAGGGGAATTGTTGCTTGGTTACTAGATTTCACATAGTTTGAGGTAGGTTGTTAAAAATAGAATTATAAAATGGTATTATATAATTTTCAATAAATTTCTGTGTAGATTGCATAAAATATTGAGTGAAAGAAATATATATAATTAATTTTTGCATTCACAAAATGATGACATTGCTCTACAAAAAATTAATTTTTGGAATGAACTTAGCCAGCAAAATCAGTGCATCATCTTCATCTTCTTCAAAGAGTTCTTGTTTTTGAGATAAAACATGCTTTTCAGATGAAAACTTCCAATTTATGCATTGACAGTATGTGTGCCTTATAACGGGTGATTTTTTTGCTATTTGTTTTTTCAGTGTAAATTTTTTGACACTTCACTTATGATTCGTAATATGTTTAAATGCCAAAAATGCTTAATAAGTATTGCCATTTCACCATAAAAAGATTTAAAAATGAACAGCCCTTAAAAACTATTGAATTTTGCTATCAAAACTCGTGCTCTGTGAGAAATGTGTTTTTTTTTTTCAGCGACACTTTTGTTTTTTCTGGCGTAGCCACGGGCAACATTTACATAAAATAATCTTTAAAAAGTAAATGGCAAGAATTGAGGTATCGTTTTAAATAAATATTTTATTCACTTTTGCAAATTGTTTGTTCTTTTTTTTAATTTTCAAAAACCAAAAGCTTAAAAAATCAAATCACCCTTTTCACCCATAACGAAAAAATCCTGCAAAAGAAAATCTTTTTTTTTTCAGTGTATTTGACTTTAAACTTAAGAGCTCAAAAAGAACAGCGCGTTAGCTTTTCATATTAAATTTTATTTATTTATTCTGCTCACTTCTGGTCCAGTTATTAATATTTATGTTTATTATTTACCTTACAAATTTCATCTCAATATCTTGCGTGATATGATGTAATAAAATTTAAAGTTAAGATTGATAACACGCCTCTCTAAGAGCCTTAAGAAACTTGCTATTAAGCAAAATATTAAATTTATATGATACGCTAAAGTCGTTTTTGAATAGGAAATTGTCCATATATTTGATGTTTGCTTTCATATCCTTACGAAAAACATTTGCTCGATAATAAAGATGCTGAGTGACTTTTTTTTTTATATATTGTACTTAAAATCCTTGAAATAAAAACTTTATTTTTGTACTTTACACTGTGTACTTTTTTATTGTTCACAAAGTTTTTGTCGTTTTTATTTCATTTCCTTTCAGGCTTACTGCTAGTAAAGTATGTCCCGCTGGTATATATTATTATGCTCTTATAAAATTTGCTTTCAGGCACGTTGTCATACAAAATTATATATAAATCTTTTAACGAAACTCTCGAAATTTTAAGCAGAATATTGCATGAGGCGAATTTTCCATTTCTACCAATTACTATTTGTCCTTTGTGAATGTCTACCTTTTGTGAATGAAAATCTTAAATCACATTTACCATGAAAAACAATTAAATATTTTTGCTGTCAACTCTGCTACGTGTGAACTTTGTCCAAAAGTTCCAATTTCTACTAAAAAAGTAAAAGAGAAACTTAAAAATTCGTTAAGTGCATAGCAGTAGAGCGCAAAATTTTTTTGTTTTTGTTTTGTTTCCAATGCAAAGGTTGTGTCTCAATGGGACAGACATACCACCCGAATTCACAGCATGACTTTCAGTAATATTCCAACATTTAGTACTTTGTCTCTTTTTTTTTTTTGATACACCCAAAGTTTTTTTTTTGTGTTACTTTGCACTTACTCTTTCTACCCTTTAAATGGTTTTTGAAGATTCCCAGTGGCTTAAATTCTGTGTGTGGTATGCAATTGGTAGACGAGTGGTGGTGACACTAAACTGGGTAAAGCTTTTAGTGATTCAAAAAAAAAAGGTTAAGAAAAAAGAAACAGGTAATAACAATAAAGTTTATTACATTTGGTAATGCTGCGGTTTCATTGGGATCACGAGACAGACAGCCACGGGGTTGCAGTGTCACGTCGTATACGTGAACTCATTTATATTTTCAGCAAACAAGCGTTCCTTTGTGGCTAAACGAAAGCATTTTTTATTTTTAAATCTAATTAAAATTTTGAACAAAATAACAAAAGAATGAGGTTTCAAAAAAACTGAATATTAAAATCTGTGAAGTTCATGAAAACAAAAGGCTGGAAGCTAAATCACTGGTCTGAGTAGAAATCAAAGCGTACTCTTTGT
Source organism: Tricholauxania praeusta (assembly GCA_949775025.1). Classification (NCBI taxonomy): domain Eukaryota; kingdom Metazoa; phylum Arthropoda; class Insecta; order Diptera; family Lauxaniidae; genus Tricholauxania; species Tricholauxania praeusta. The sequence goes on from OX459029.1 coordinate 161,930,885, forward strand.
TGCACGCTGTTTTATTTTGGAATAAAATATAGGGTGAATTATCCCATTTTCTTTATACGACTGACAATTTTTTTATATGGGTCTTTCTTTGAGACACTGATTCCTTTTGCTGTACACAAATTCAAGTTTTTTTGTTTTAAGTCTTATAAGTTTTCTGCGTGAGCTTAAGAAAAAAATCTATGAAAAAGTTTCGTTCAGTTGTTTCGTCAACAGCATCGTACAATTCTTGCCACTGATTTCTCTAATTTTGTAAATTTTTTTGCAGTTCTGTATCTCTTTGGATGATCTCTTCCATTAGAGTTCAATGAGCACCACTTCAGATCGAATCTCTTTTCAGTTTGGCATACGAAATTGATCCTTTTGCTTATGTGCTACTCCAAGGGGACTCTTGAGAAATTGTTTAATCGGGCTTTAAAATATCAGTATCCCCATGTGCACGAAAAATGGCAAAAGACGTCAGCTGACCTTCTTATAATTTTTTAACGGCTTTTGAGCCACTAACTGATTTTCATCGAAAAACTTGTACTTCTTGAGCCCTATAAATCTTGAAATTATTTATCTTCTTAATTTCGTATACAGCAGATTTTGAGGTAATATTCGGCATATCTTACACTAAAATTGTGTAACTCTGCTTAAAAAGCGGCTTCATCTTCGTTATTATTTTTGCGCCTGAAAATCCGGGCTTTCTGCTTCAATTTTTTTTTTGTCGTTTGAGCACCATACCAAAAATTTGTATTTTTCTTTTATGAAAAAAATAACTTTGCTCATTAATTTGCAATTATATTGATTAAAAATCTGTTGTTGAAAAATAAAAAAAAAAATAAAAAAGTCTGTGAAACAAAAAATTTATTGCCTAAAAGCAGATCTCTTATTTGAGCTTCTATTACTTAGATAACATAATATATATCTTTCAATAATCAAACCAAAAGTTTTATCTTAACAATGGTGCCAAGATTATGGATTTTTTTATTATTTTCAAAAAAGTTACAACGGTTTAAAAACTACAGCAGCAGATGTGTGACTTTAATTTTCTATTTAAACTAAAAGTTACTCATACGTCATGTTATCTCTAAAGTACAAGATGTTTATTTTTTAAATTAAATTCAGCAAAACCAGAAATAATTTAAAGCCAAAGAGATAAGTTTGATAAATCTTTTTAGAATATCACCGTATTTTAACCCTTAAATGCATAGCGTACCATATATGGTACGTGCCTAAAATCATAGCCAAGTCTACCCAAACAACACGAATCGCGTTAAGTTTTGCTCCAACTTGTAGCAGGCATTACCAGCTTTCACATAAATGTCTCTTCAGCTCTCCCATGTCCAATTTCAGTTCCCATTATACTGTCACAGTGGTCGAACGTTGTGTTTACAAATAATTTTAAAAATGACCCTCATCAGTGAATTAAATATCGATAATTTCCATTATTTATTTTTCATTAATTTCTAATAAAAAAAAAAGTTTATAAAAAAGAGTTTTTCATTTCAAATATAATGCATCGTGTGCCATATTTAGTACACTGCCAAAAATAACACTTTTTGAGGTTTTCCGGGAAAACGTTACATTTCCCAGGAAAATGAATGCCTATTTCGTGGTCAGCGTCTAATTTTACATAAAAAGAGCTTGGTCTTCACATTGGGGGCTGATCCCATGCATTTAAGTGTTAAAAGTTTTAGGTTTTTTTGATTCAAAAATTAGTTTCAGCTTTGTTAATCAAAACAACCAAAGAACCAATCTCTTTGAAATTTAACAAACAAATACTGATTGTGAGCATTTGCCAACAGAATGTTTTTTATTAAAATAATGCTATTGCTTAAATAAACACATCATTATTTTCAATGATATTGCAAAAATTATGTTTTATTGTAAGTAGATTTTCCAAATGATTTTGTGCTCACATTCATGAGCACTTTTTTTGTTGCTTTCAATTCCAATGTCATTGAAATTCACTTCTTTTTTGTGAAAAATCAAATAACAGCAAACAGTGGCACTAACACCAACAAAAAATCACTTTCATTTCACGCTTACTGGCACTAAGAAGCATCAGGTGCATTAAACATATTTTTGTCTGACCCCAACGGGAAAATGGTTTGCTCTGTGATAAATCATAGATAGCTCCTTTCTTTTAAAAACGCATCGCTTTATTTGTGTTTCACTTTGAAATTTTTTTTATTGTATTTTTTGCTAAAGCTAAGACAATAAAATTGATGGAGCTAGTATTAGCTAAAATTATCCGATGTTAGGTGAACAGTTTAATGCACAAAATTGGATCAAAGACTTGGAACTACATTAACTATTGTATGAGCATCTGTATTCCATTGCAGCACCAATTTGAATCACTTCTATATATTCCTATTGGGATGTGGGAAAAAAAGAAATCGCATTTGCGTGTGGAGCATGCATCTCTGATTGCATGCAATAAGGATTTGATTTCATCAGCATCAGTTTGTTTTTCATATAACCAATGAACCACAGACACACATTCTGAAATTCGTGCTTTTTCTTTTTTATTAAAATTTTGGTGTATTGTGCACTCAAATGCCTTTGAAGCTTCTGGTGGCACGTTTCTGATATACGCAGTTGTGCCAGGACTTAAATGAAATTCTAAATTAATTGGATTTTTATTCTAAACTGAGTATTGTTATCTGTTGTTGCTGCTATAGTGAAACAAAACTTTTGTATGTTAAGCTGCAAGTTTATTGAAGCCAAATTATTCATTGAATATTTCGGATAAGTTAAGTCATTTTTATGCTGGAGGTTGATAATTTTATTATTTTTTATAAAACAAATTGAAATTATAAAAGATAACTTAATATGAATATTTAATTAAATGCAAAATAAAAAAAAACAGTTTTTCATAGGTGATTAAATGTACGTTGACCCAAAAAAAAAACGTTATATCGCAAGTGCTCGTGATCTTTGTAAGAAAACCTCTACAACTGTTTGGCTTTTTCCGTTTAGGGATTGAAATCACCCTCACAAAACGTGAAATTTTAATGAGTTTTTTTCTCCCAATTAATATGATTACTAATTTCAAGAAAAACCAACATCAACCTCATGGGGGTTGAAGTACCCACTTTAATCAAAAGTTGGGTAATTTACCCACAAGCACTTTGCAAAGACTTGATCTCGCAAGCAAGAATAAAAATTTGTGATTTTTTATATTTTTTGATAGTTTGAAAAGGGTTTATATATTGCTGCGTATTCCCACCACTAAAAAAAAGGGGGGGGGGGGAACGTTTTCTTGCAGTGATTCGCAGCACTTTTGTTCTGAATGAAAATAATTGCAAAGTAAACAAAACGATATTAAATCGTTTAATTTTCGAATAAAATTAAAATAAACAAATAAATAAAATAAATCTATAATTAATTACCCATCCTAAAATAACTTTAGAATGTGAAATGAATAATAAATATTTTTAAAGTTTCAGTCGCACTAAAAAGGATGAACCTTTTTTTTAAAATCCCAATAAAATTTTATTTTCATTGGTACCAAAATAAATTTGAAAGCTCATCATTGACGCACTTGATGGACAAAAAAGAAACAGCATTTCATTTACAATGTAACAAAAAGTTAGCAATAAATTAGAAAAGAAAAAAAAAACTTTTTTAGAAATCGGGTTGTATTTTTTATTTCACCCTTCTACACCTCAAAAATTTTGACAAGCAGCTGTCAAAGATACTCGTTCCCAAATGAGAGAAAAAAAAAGAATGATAAGTAAAATGAAAAGTTGAATAAAAAAAACAAGAAAATGTGGAAAAAAACTCGAGTTTAATTTGGTAGGGGTTCCTGTTCTTTTTTTTTTTTTCTTGTTGTGCTCCGCAGTACAGTTGTAATGATTTTCATGTCAGTATAACATTCAAACACTGAAATTGTGTGGGAGTGTAGTAGAGTAGTAAAAAAAAACATTTAGTTTTTTTCTTCCCATTATGGTGACATAAGGATTGACATGCTTGACGTCGTTGTTGATGTGCTATGCCACTGTTGCTCTTTATTTTATGATGGGATTGCAAGTTTTTCGATATGATTATTTTTTGTTTCACATTTTTGTAGTTAATTTAAAATAGATTACTTTTTTAAAGCACTAGAGAGCACTAGAGTGATATTTAAAATGTAGAAAAAAAAAATTAATGGAATTTTTTACCTCCGAATGGTGGGTGTTGTTTCCACGAATTTCTGTTCACATGTCATGTAAGTCTTTTTTATACTAAATACTGAACACCTAACTATACAGGAGAGCAAATTTAAACTTTAAGCCAGAATTACAGCAATTTTTTTTGCGGTTTGAGTAAAAATCATATATTATTCTTAAATTTAGAATTTTTCCTATTGTTACATATCGTAAACGTTATTGAACACTTTTTAACTAATGATATAAGTATTTCGTTAAAAGAAAATTAAAAAATATGCCAAAACTTAGAAATTGTACCATACCATACTATATACTACATAAACATAAAACTGTAAGAAATAATAATAAATTTTGTGTATATAAGCTTTAAACTAATATTACATCAAATTTTACCAAAGTAATAATCACTTCTTAAAAAGTGACACATACATACAAAGTAAATACAGCTGTTGACAACTAATTGGAAACGAAATTATTTGTTGGTTTATTGTTAGTTTTTCTCATTTATTTATACATAATATAAACAACAATCTAGGACATATAAGCTTAAAAAAAAGAACATAAATGAATTCAAATTAGTAGCATAAAAAAGTTGTATACGAGATTTTCAATTCAAACCTCAGATTTGACTGATTTGCCATCGCCTGATATCCCATGGCCGTCTTTCGAAGCTCTACAGTTGACTTGCGCATGGCCGGTGTACAAATTTTGCCACTTTCCATGATTAAGGATATGCTAACAAGCATTTTAGGTCAAAAAGTGTTCTCACAAGCAATGACAATATCACACTATCGTTTCCAGAATATTTGATCAAGTTTTTCTTTTATTTTTTGGAAATCATTTTTTGTTTCTAATTTCTAAATCTTATCTTAATCTTATCTAAATCTAATTTCTAAAATCTTATAAAAACTTTTATGCTATAAATTTGAATTCAGTTATGTTATCTTTTTAAGCTTATATGTATTTTCCACATTTATATTATGTAGAAATGTTCTGGTACACATAGAAAAATAAATGAGAAAAACTACTAATAACACTCTGAATGGTTTTTATTTATAATTTGAGCTTAAAATTGAGTTGCATAGCAGGCGGATGTTCGTTTTGCAATCTTTCCGTTTAAACAGTTTGCTAGAATTTGCTTATGTTATGTTAACAGAAATACTAATACATAAAAATATAACGTATTTATGTTAAAATATTAATAAATTAATTATATATAATTTGTCTGTTTTTAGAAACTGCAAAACTTATGAATAAATAACGTAAGATTTATTCATGATTTGACTAAATTGACTAAAGAATTTGTTTTTCTGTCACAAAAATAAAAAAGTTTCCGCCTACGAGATTTATTATCATCTACTTATTATGTATGCAAATATCAATTTGTTTAGCAAAAACAAAATGTGATTTAATCACATGATTAGCCATCCGTTTTCCTTTTTCATAATTCAGCAACAGGCTCATAAATAAATGTTGCTAGGACTGAGCTTATTCTTTATTTGAAAAACTTAAGCATAAAAAAATAGTATGCTTCTTAAAATAAGATACGACAAATGACATGTCACATTAAGCAAAAACTTAGAGCGTAGCTTCTTCAAATCAAATTGCAAACAATTTATATTAAGATTTTCCTTTTTCCTTTTTTCTTACAGGTAAGCAAACAAATTTCATAAACTTTACTTATGAGAGTTAATGGAAATAGAGTATGCGTAAGTAAGCAACAGCAAATTTATCTTAAGTTTACTTCAAAAAGTTTCTACAAAAAATTTGACTTTTATAATATACATGGTACATATCCCTACGTAAAATCTGCAAAATATTTATGCAAATGCAGTTTAAACGCCAATTCCGCAACAATTTGAAAACATTTAAAACTGGGTCATAAAATATCATCAACATCATCATCACCACGACCAAGAACATCATCATCAACGTTTGCTATAACATCATTCATGCAATAAAATATGGGAGCCGCCGTCACACTGCAGGGGTTTTCAATCTGTGATCAACGAGGATTTTTTTTTTGAATAGAAATGTGATTTGTTGGGCATGTGTGTTTGTGCGTATACATGTGTGTGTGTGTATATTTTTGTTGCTATATTTGATGCTGTTGCTGCATCCATATCTGTGGCCGTTTTATATTTACAACCTAAAAGCAAATAAAAGCCAATTGAGTCATACAAATACATACATACATATGCACATGCTGCACAATTGCTCACACATATACATACAAACACACACATATATATGTGAGTAAAATAGGCTATGCATTTTGCTGTTTTGCTTTGGTTTTTCCTCCTTTTTTGTGCTCGAGCAATCACTGGCGGCGTTGTTTAGTGCATTTGTTTTAAAGGTCAATTTGACAAATCGCAAAATGCGCTTATTGCAATAGAGCTAACGTTAGCATACATTATGAGCATTTATTTGTTATTTATTGTTGAGGCGAAATGTTGTCATTTGATGAGCTTTGTTGATTTGCAAAATATTATTAAAAAAAAAGTATTGCTAGATAAATGGTTTGCACAATATTCCCATCGATTGTTACGTATACAAATATTTTTCAATTTTGCGGGAAAAGAAATACTTTATAATATGCAAGCTTCTCCTTGAAACTTATCCTTTCATTGACGAAATATTTTTCGCTATTTCTTTCGATGGAACCTAAAAATTCCATTTCAACCTTCTCCTATTAAACATTTAATTCTATTCTAAAAGTGGTTAAAATTTTTTCTTATTAACCATGTTGTCCTATTTGCTGTAAATCATTTTGGAAATTGTTCCAAAAATAAAAATTTTTAAAAAAAAATATTTAAGCTTCCAACTTTGAATGTCAAAATTAGTAAAAAATTATTTGTTTAGAAAAATATTGTTTTATTGAAAAAAATGGAGAAATAAATATCCCAGAGACCGAGGTAGCTGAGTTGCTTGAAATCTATTTAAAACATTTTTCCAACGTTTGGTCTAACTATTAAAATTTAGGATAAAAAGAGTTACAAAATCCATCGCCCGGGGTGAAGAATCATTAAAATTTCCTAAGGACAAATAAAAATTAAAAAAAAAAATTATGGGGCTAAAACACCATAGAGCACGGTGACTCAACTCAATCAAAATTCATTTCAATCTCATTTTAAGTCTCTGGGACAAAAAAAAAGCTACAGGCTTAATTTATTACAGTGTACGGACAAAAATTTTTATAAAAAGCATTTGCTTCAATAATTTCCTAACTAGAACCAAAAACGTTGGGTATTGAATTATATACATAAATGTTGCACAGGACTGACGAAAAAGTTTCAGAGCAACCATTGCTTAGACATAAAATAGGTACCGACCTTACTTTATGTTAAGAAAGCAAAAAAAAAAATTGGTTTGCTTTGCATTCATATCATAAATTTGTTCCAGAGGACTGACGTATCAAAATAAGAAAAAATAAAAATTCTTCGCTTTGCATTCATATGATAAATATGTTCCAGGGGACTGACGTATCAAAAAAAAAAAAAAAAAAAAATGCAAACGTTTACGATTTTTTTCTTTTTTTTTGAGTGTAAAATTTTGCGATTTTGCCTATGCTCTACTAATTTCAAATTTGATTTCTTAGTGCTATGCAACTTGCTCTCACTACTTACTCCATGACAATTTTATTGCTTTGAAAGACATCTTTAAGAAAAACATTAAAATTGTAGCCAACACCATGATTGCATTGCCAACAACATCATTTATTTTCACACATAAATCCATGCACAGGACATTTCCGTTGCGTGTTTCATTTGCCTCATTCATTAGCTCACAATATATGAATGTTGCTGCGTTTGTATTCATTTTGGAAAATTGCCATATTTATTAGTCAGATTTGATTACTGCGATGCGAATAAAGTGAACAAAATTTACACCTTCACCACGTAATTTCGTACACTCACTTTGGTTGCGGTTCGTTAGTCACTTTGGGGTATTTTCGCTTTGTCGTTTTTTCTTACGTTTTTTTTTTGTTTTTCGAACAGCAATTTTTTACTTTGTTTATGAAATAATTTATTCACGTGACGTCTTGCATTCTCACTTTGTTCTGTTGATTTGTCTGTGTGCGTGCGTGCCAGCGCGTTTTCGAGCGCAACCTTATGCTAATGAGCTGCTGATGTTTGTGCCTTTATGTCTGTATGTAAATAAATTTACAAGGACTCGCATTGTTAAGATAACAAAAAAAAAAAAAAATGTAAGCAGGAAAAGAAAAACTGAAAACCGAGCAAGCTGAGCGCTGGGGGGAGGAGTGCTTTAAATAATTTCACAGAAAAAAGCGTGACTAGAACAACAACAATACGAAAAAACAAAACAACTGTAATGTCGAAATGTAACGCCATATGTTTTGCTTAAGGAAGCTGTCGAAATCAGTGCATAACGTAAATTTGAAATTTTTGCTGTTGATTAAAAATTATGGACGTACTGTACTCTGCCAGTGAAAGTTTTATTTTTTTATGTTGGCACAAGAGTTTGCCTTTGCTACGAAGTTTTGCTAAGCTTTCATGTGTTTAACTGTTCGTTTTCACTTAATTTAAGTTCTGCAGGATATTTTTTTTTGTTTTTTAGTGTCAACCATTTCCAGCTAAGCGATTGCTTAAAAAATAAAATACTTAATTTTTAAAATTACATTGAAATTTGTATTTCCTTTAGTATATGGCACAATACCATCGAACTTCTTGTGTGCTATTTTCGTTCCCTTTATTCATATATCGCTATACAAGACGGTCATAACATCATTAGCCTTTGCTCTTAAGTGCTGTGATGTTTTCAGCTATCAGTAAAAAAACACTTCGTTCGGCGTAGCCGTACATGAAAAAGTCGAGCTGATGATAAGTGAAAATAAAGTTCTAAATCGAAAAAAAAAAAAATAGTGTAAATAGTAAATGATAAAAATGATAAAATTATCGAAAACATTTATGATGGTTTCGAAAAATAATGCATAATCGTTTAAAGCCAAATGGCATCGAATCGAATAAGGAAAACATTGAAGAAATTGAGAAATTTCAAAAGTATTTAGTGTATCAATTGCGTCAAAAATTTGATAACAGTCGAAAAGTATCAAAAAATATCGAATATTACTGAAAAGTCGTTGAAAGCACAAGATATCGATTAGTATTGAATTAGTGACATCAAACGAGTCGATAAAATTAGAAAGGCATCAAAAACTATCGAAAAAGTCGTTAAACATCGAATAGTTTTGCTATCGTAAAGTATTCATAAGTATTGAAAAATTTTATTAAAGTCAAAATGCATTGAATTAGGCTAGTGAAAAATATACCGATTATCGATATTTGTTTTGATAATTATCGGATATATTTTTTAATTCGATATATCGAAATTTGATTTTATTTTTCAACTATCGAATTTCGATAAATCGAAATAAAAATTTTATTTTTCGACTATCGAATTTCGATATATCGAAATAAAAAATATCAGCGATAATTATCGAAACAAATATCGGAAACATCTAAATTTGATTTTATTTTTCGACTATCGAAATACGATATTTTTGTTTAAGGGTAGCTCTATATAACTGATTGCGTCGCATATATTGTATCTTCTTTTGTGTTTGTGTAATGACGTTAGCTAACACGCGTTGAAAAACCACTCGTGTGGTCCCAGCCTAACAAGATAGAGTTTTTTTTTGTTGTACTCAAATAAATGCAACCGTGTAAAGTCTTAAAGTAAGAATAGATTTTTTTCAGCAAAAATATCGCTTTTCGATTATCGATATATCAAATGTTTTTTTTCTCGATATGTTTCGATACTATTTCGAAACATAGATCATCGATGTTTCGATAATATTTTTTATTTGCCCAACCCTACATTGAATAATAAATAATATTCGATAAAGAATAATCTGCCACACCCCGTCTTTGCTTTATAAAAGTTTGTAATATTGTTTTTAATTCCTCCCCCCGCCCAACACTTTTCGACCGAGTAAATGGTCCCTTTGTCAAAACCCTAATTACGCGACTTTGTATAAGTAATAAAGAAAAAATACCAAAAAAATCCCATCATTGATTATGTTCTTTCTCACTGGGAAAGTGTGGAAAACTGTTTCAATTGTTCCTTTTGCTACCACCGGCAAAAACAGCAAAGCAAAATTGAAAATAACAAAGAAAAAATTTTCGATTCAACAACTTGGAAGACAATAATGATGATTTGTCAAAGCAAGTGGAAAATTCTCAAAAAAAATTGTTCTTCGAATAATGACAAGAAAGAAAAGGACTTTAACTTTTGTTATAACTTCATTTGAAAGTCTATAGGATTTTATTGGCGGTCATAGGGTAAAAGTGCTGTACGATGTCTATTCTTTGACAAATATCTATCATCAAATTTTCGATATCAGTAGACAGTACTAAATTTTGATAGCATTGATTCGTTTATTCAATAACTGATTTTTTCGATTTTTTTGCTCCTGTCTTGTTATTATTTGCCACAAGTTTTGCCAGTCAGACATCCCATCAGATTGTTTTTTTTGTCTATGTGATTTTCATATGTACAGGGCTGCAGCTAGGAATCCGAGCGCCCTTAAAAATCTTATTATACCGTAGCAAAAACCTGTGGCTGGTATGGTTGAGAAATTTGATACTTTAATATACATATGCACTTTGTACTAAAGAGCTGGCAAAATCTGCATAAATTTGAATAATAGGGCGTGCTGTCTCCCATATATTAAAAGCACTTAAAATATAATATATTAGTATTTAGGGCAGCAAACATTTTGCAATTGGAGTCTTTGATGTATATTGTCGGTATTAAGTTCCTTCAAAACAGTCGGATTTCATAACAGGGCGTAGCAAGTTCCATACACATTTTCAATATATCTCGGTTTCATAAAATTTTTGACTTCTCAATTTTTTTTTGATATTTTTAAGATTTAAAAATTTTCAAATTTCAAAAAACGACGGCACCTATATGATGAATTATTTCCCATACTTCTATCTTGGTGTTTTATGCTGTTATCGTGCGCTTTACAACTTGCACGCCCGCTTGCGGCGCCACTACTGCATTCGTCAAATTGGCCACAATTGTTGTTATTTTAATCTTGATGGTTTTTTTGTGGGTACTTTGTGGTACTTGTCGCTGTTGTTAGGGTGGTGCTGACTGTTACTGCTGTTTTAGCATTCTTTTGACACTCTTTTTTTTTTGTTTCTTTTCCAACTTTGATTGGTATTTCCGTATTGTTTTATGCATGAGGGATTTAATTACAAAGCTTTTTGTAAGTAACTTGACCTGGTTTGGTTTGTGTTTTCACTTTGTGCATTTTGTTGAACATCGTTTTTCAATTTGTCTTGTAGTTGACACTGTTAATTTTTGTTGATATTTTTTCTCTTTTGTATTTAATATGTTAACTTTTGGTCTTTCGTTGATATTGAAATTGATATGAAATGTTTTTCTTTTGAAATTTCCATTGAAATTTTAAAGAAGATTCCAACAAAACTTCTTCTCATTTTCTTTAACATGAAATTGAAAAAGATTTTATAAAACTGTTTCTTGAGAAACGCTTGTTGATTGAATAAATAATAATAAGCAGAATGCTACATAAGTCTTTGTTGTCTGCACTGCTTTTGCTTGATTTTTTTGCAAATATTTTTCTTATTTTTTTTTTGAAATAAAAGAAAATATGTTACCGAGTCACTGTGTTGTTAGTCACTGCAGTTAACAATGGGGGAAGTTGAACAATATTTCCCATGTATCACGTGTGTGCGTGACATGAAAGCGAATAACCATGGTAAGTTTTAAGAACTTAATCTGCGACATTTTGTGCACAGTACACAGCGGCAGCAGCGGCAACTGCCATATAGCAAGCAATTTAATGTAGCCAACCAGTTAAGTTGGGTGCACAGGGACCTAAAGCATTACATAATAATATGCGTTTTGCGATTTCTACGTGGTTTTGAAATAATCAATGATTTTATTTTTTAAGGGGGAAGGGAATTATAAATGTTCTTGTCAAAAATAAATGAGTTTTTAATATAATGAAAAATTTTGCACATGTCGTATGAGTAACCTTTAACTCAAATTGCGACAGCAATGCAGTAGATAACCCTCACAAGTTGCGCATATAAATAGCAGATAATTTTATCAAATTGAAAATGTTTTATGCATTAAACTCACGCATATTAATTCATAGGTATTGCGGACAATTCAAGTCTGGATACCACTTATAAAAATTTGATTGTTCGATAATTTTTTGCGTTTTCTAAGCCTTAAAACAAATTTTGCTTAATTTTTCTTTTAGATATTACTTTGTTTGTCATAAATTTACACTTTCCGGTATACCTACTTTATTGCTAAAATACATATTACTAGGCGTATGAATGACCATTAATATCAATTTCATAGAAGCAATGAAAAATGAGTTATTTGCTTTTTATTAGAAACCATACTGCTACTCCTAGAGTACATAACGTATAAAAATAACATTTTATGTGCAGAATATACGTATAAATCGATCAGATGTTGCACTCAACAATAAATCAATTATATATAGGCCTGACGTGACTTTGTAAAAGTCACAAGTTCACTTGTTTATTACGAAACAACAAATACGTACTCTCGGGGTAGCAATGTGAGCACCACTCGGTCACAGTTCAAGTTATTAACAACAAAACAACAGCAAAGGAAAAAAAATGGAAAATAAAAAAATGTCCCCAAGGACAACAGCAGCACCACACTACGTTGCGCAACGTTTGAAAAATTTTTCAGATCGTGTTACTCTGTCAATAAATTTGAAATGCTACACTTTCAAGTTACACAGTAAAAACATGAAAAACGAAACAAAATCGCAACATTAACAGCACGGTTGACAAATTTGTTGAAACACAAAAACAACAACAAAAAAAAAAATTGTACAAAATTGTTGCATTTTTGGAAACACACACACACACCCAAGTAGTAGTAGGTTGTAAAAAAGTGAGTGTCTGCGTGTTGACATGCTAGTGCTCTTGCTGTATGCTGAAAATAAAATGAGTTTATTGAAAATGCAATAAAAATGCAGTAAAAACTGAAAGTGAAATGATATCAGCAAAAGTATTTGAAAAATGTAACTTAAACAACTTTTTGATTAAACTGGAATTTTACTGTTTACACAGTTGTGAATGCGGGTGATTCTCGTTGGAAAGGAACTTTTTGACGTGTTGATATATTTTTAAGCACAATATTGCGTATAGAGTATAGATATTTGTGCGTAGTTGTTAAATAAAATAAAACAAAATTATTTTAACCATCAGAGATTATTTTGTCGTAAATGCGGAATATTACTTGGGTGTCATGAGCCACCTGCGTAAGAATGACCGCCGAAAATGGCCAAAGGTGTAGAATGACAACTTTTAAATTTTAAACCTGACAATGCCCCATCCAGTGTTTCACTGATACGAGCACGATATTTACTCGTCTCTTACTGGTTCTTGAACGAAAAATTTTGATCTATATCGTTCTCGTCGAGTTTTTTCGGATTTTCTCTTTTACATTTAAATATTTATTATGAGCTGTACTTGGGGCTCTGTCCGCGGATTCTCCATTGTACAACCTCGCTAACGTTTAATGCCGTCCTTACTGCAGTTAAGTGGGTCCAAGTACAAATATTCACAAGACCTTCATTTCAAGTGCTTTTGTTGCATGAGAGGTGCCACACCTTGTTTTCTATTCCTGCACACATTTCGTGAGGTGATTAGCATTTGAAGATATGTCTTAGCACCGAATAAAAAACGTCTAAGATCGCAGGTGCCAAGATATAGAGTTTTAAGTGTTTTTGTTGTATGGAAGGTGCCACTCCCCATCGTTGTAAAATGTTCAAACTATATTACAAACCTTTCCAAAAACAAAACAAATATAGCTTGTAAATTTGAGTTTAGTCGGCTCAGTAGGTTCTAGGTCTATGGATAACATACAGACAGACATTCCAATTTTTTTTTTTTTTTTCAAACGTGTATGTTCTCGGTCATACGAGAAATAATATTTGGAGAACAGTATCAACTGCAGGCGTTATGGCATTATAAGCGGTGGGATCTATTTTGAAGTTGACAAAATAAATTTAAAATTTTGTCGATTTTCTCATCAATTAACGAATTTCACGTTAATATGCGATTCTCTTGTTAATAGTCAATTTTCCTCACGATTGCTGATTTTTTCTTTATTTTTCCTTTTTCTTAGTCATTAGAAACTTCTTTTCCAAAATAACTAATTCAAGTATTCTCTGGTATTTTATCAACCGTCATAGCTACGATTCGATTGTTGATAATTCTATCAAGTGCCATTGCACACACTCCCTCATTCCTTTTTTGAATTACTACTGAAGCTTAATTCTTCCGTTTTTCATCAATCTTTGGTTTCTTCAAATAATGCAATTACTTGCTGTTGATTGTTATAAAGATTTTTTTTAGTACTTTAGCTTAGTTAGCTTTGAAAAAATATTGAAGAATCCAAAAAAGTATAAAAATTTCAAATATTTCAAAAAATTTCTTAAAATTTTCAAAAATTGAAAAAATCGAAAAACTTTAAAAAATTGAAAAAAGCTCTAGAGCTCAAAAATTCAAATAAATATAAAAAATTGCAAAAATTTACAAAAAATTTTTAAGACTTTAAAAAAATTTCAAAATTTAAAAAAATCAAAAATCTTTAAAAATTGAAAAAAGTTGAAGAATCCGAAAAAAATATAAAAATTTCAAAAATTTTTAAGTTTTTCAAAAAATTTCTAAATTTAAAAAAATCGAAAAACTACTGATTAACCATAAATTATGTGTCTAATAGTTAAATCTATTTTAAAATGTTAATATTGTTTGTTTCTCAGTACAAAAAAGTATGGAATCTGTAAAAAAAGTGATTGTCGGCAAACGTATTGCATCAAACTTCAGAGATTCATCGTTTACACTTTGAAAAGGCTTCTCAGCAAAGCTGGCATCCTAAAAACTTGATGAAATTGGTTTAATTAAGGAGCAGCACATATCCCCATATGCGTTGTTATCCAACCACATATTTTTCCAATCAGTTTCTTCAGTATCAGTCTTCTTTGTTTTGCTTTATTTTTGCATTCGCATGTGTGTGGGTTGGTTCTCATTTATTGAATTTTACCTTTCGATATCAATCAATATGATTTTGCTTTGGCAAACATTTCGGTCAAGGATAATGAAAAGCAAACGACGTCAGCATATTGAATGAGGGGACTGAGTTATAGGGTGCATCATGAAAAAAAAGTCACAAATGTTGCTCCATATCTTAAGAACTTATTCATTAACTTAAGTCAGCTTCAAAAAAATTATTTTTACAGACCCTTCTACAATCATCAAATAAAAGTTTTTCATCACAAATTTGTGTCTGATGTCCGATTTTTATATGCATACAAAACACTTTTGGAAAGCTTTTGACTAGCACTGTTTTCGACAAGTTCTGTGCTCAGATATCGTTGACATCATCTCCGACTAATGACTTTTATTATCCAATTTCGTACTCATAAAAATTTCATTTTTTTCAGTTATAAAACTTAAACTATCAAAAAATGTCCTTTACAAAAATCAAAGAACAAAGTCAAAATAAATTGACTTAGAAAGTTTTTACGAGATGCTTAGGAAATAATTTTGTGTCGCTGTAACCCCGTCGAGGTTATGTCTTAAAACAAAAAGTAACACTTCAAATTATTTTCTTTTTTAGGGCCCCACATTCAGCAAAAAGTTATTAGAACGGTTTTTTGTTAACAGATCTTCAAAGAGCACTTACCAATTCTAAGTTCAGTCAATTCACCAGAACTACAAATGCTATCGCTGATGATAAATGATTTCAGCACAACATACTCAGTAGACTGTTTATTTATTAAACAAATTTTTTCACTGTTTTAAGTCGAGCTAACACATAGGTTACTTTGCCTTTTGACTGTTGATAAAAATACTTAAAACATTTATTTAAAATTGCCTTAAAAATTTGTACAGTACGATTTCATTTATCAAACAAATTTACATACTGCTCAAGTGTCCATAAAACATCTTTCATTTAAACAAATTGCCATTTGATTATATTGATGATTGCGTTATGTGGCAAGAAAAAAAGAAAACAGTCGTGATAAAGTGTGCGCTCGGCAATAGGGTGTGACGTAGCCAACGTATGCGTTAAGTTAACCACCGTGAAATATTCACTTTGAAGGATTATAACATTAATAATGGCGCAATATTGAAAGCGAAATGTTCATGATTTTTTGCTATAAGCAAATATGAAAATTTATAGAGTGAAGACTGGAAAAGAAATTCATAACCTTTAATCTTCTTTAGAGCAAACCATTTTTCTTTAAACTTAAATGCTTTTTCTAAATAAAAACTTAAAAAGAAATTGAAGCTATGTATTTTAACATTATTTTCAAGTAGATTTAGGTTTGAAGAAACTATAGAGTCTAAAAAAAACGACTTTTTTATTTCGTTTTGCTCCGTATACATACAGCTGATGACAACTAATTGGAAACAAAATCATTCGTTGTGTTATTGGTAGTTTTTCTCATTTATTTTTCTATGTGTACCAGAAAATTTAAACGTAATATAAATTTGGGATACGTAAGCTTAAAAAACAGAACTTAATTGAAATCAAATTCATAGTATACAAATTTTTTATGAGAGATTTTCTGCTCAAGATTTGACTGAGTCAACTAATTGGAAACAAAAAAATTATTTGGAAAAAATAAGAGAAAAACTTAAAAGAAGAGTCCAGAAACGATATTATGATATTATCATTGCTTGTAAAAACACTGTTTGACCGAATTTGCTTATTAGCATATCCTTAATCATGGGTAGTGGCCAAAAGTTGTACATCGGTGATGCGTAAGTCAATTGTTGAGCTTCGAAAGATGACCAGGCGAGGGCAACACAACTAAATTGCTCCAAAAAGATGGTATCCTGTGCACTTTATCATTTCGATAAGTATGACACAGTAAAAAATGTTCCTCGCAAAAAGGGACCTCGTAAGACTTCTGGGTACAAGGATCGCCAGATTGTGCGTAATGAAAATATGGATCTTTGTAAGACTGCTGCAGATGCACAAATATCCAAACGACCTTTCGCTTATCAATTGGTTGAGGCTGGACTCCATGGACGAATTTCACGCAAGAACCCTTTGATGACAGTTCAGCAGAGGATAGCCGCATACAATTCGCTAAGACGCATGCCGGTTGGCCGCAAATTATTTGTCGTGCGTTGAAATAAAGGGAAATGTTTCCATAGACAATTTTATAACCTACAATTAATTCTTAATAACCATTATACTCTGACAAATTGATATACAAATTTTCACATAAAATCGTTATTTCATAACTTAATCATAATCATAAAAATGATTGAGTACAGGGTGCATCAAAAGTAGCTGTATGATTTATTTTTGGGAAAATTATTAAAATTCTGCTTAAGTTTTCAGTTTTAATGCTCTTATTGTCCTTATCATCTGTCTGATCTTATAAAAAGGCTTAAATTTTTTTGGTTTCCCCTCATATATCTTAAATTATCGATAGCAATTTTTCAAAAATTACAAAAAGCTTAATTTAAATTTATTATTAAGAGATATGGCTACACAAAAAGCCTACGCATTAAAATTATTGTCCAAAGTGAAAACATGGCGTATGAAAAGATTAAAGAACAAAAGATTTTTTGTAACCCTTGTCAACAAATTTGGCAAATTTTTGTTTTTATTTTTGATCCTTTTTTTCTTTCGAATTTCCCGGACAAGTGTTTTGCAGTCAAAATTATTTTACTTATGTTACAATCACAAATAACTTACCAAAACCTTTAAAAAATTATTTCATTAATAACCAAATTAGATGCAACACAGTTGCTTAACCAAATCCAAATTGCCACTGAGCAGAGCAAATATAACATAAAAAAACGAAAAATAAACTGAAAAAAAAGCCACGAAATTTATCAAACAAAGCCGAATCCTTTTATGTTATTGCTTTGTTTGCTCATGCTAAAAGTAACAGATAAAATATGTTTTTTTTCTTTATATAAATTTTTTTCATTATTTTGGCAACAGTATCTTATGTTGTTCGACTTTGTTGTTGTTGTTTTTGCTTAGAGCCAAATTTGTGCGCTCAACATGCACATAAATTACAAAATTTAATTATAATTTCCCACATTCTAACAACTACATACTCGCAACTGGTGTTGGTTGGGTTAATGAAAGTGTTAGCTGGTGGTGGTGGCAAGCGGTCAGCAACTTTGTAGAGAGCATATTTTATTGCATATTAAAGATATAATGATATCAAGTGATAATATTTGCTATAAACATTCAATTATGTGCTATAAAATGGGATTTTGTTCAATGTGCAAGGCATGCATTAAATTAATGGTTGCGTATACGTCATGTTGTACAAAAATGAGAATTTGCTGTTTTATATGAAAATTGTTGATTTTTTAAAGTTTTCTTTGTGTTTCTTATTAAAAGAAAATTTAAATTTTCTGAAAATTTTTAATAAAATCAATTTAAATTTCTTACTATGCATTAAATACATAAAATTATCATCTTTATTCACTTGATTTTATCATACGATCTTGTTTGAAAATAAAATTACTCTATAAAATATCATTTAATTTAATTGACTGCGCATTAAAGTTCTTCATGTCACATGACAATTTATCATTAAAAAAAAAACCATTAGAATAACAAGGCAAATCTAGATTACAAACAGCTTGCTTGGACAAACAATTTATTTACCAGCTTAGTCAAATTTACACATGACTATTATTGAAAATTTTAATGATAGCTAATAAAGACCACATTTACACATTACTATTGTTTTTGCACGCTCACTGAAAGACAAAAGTGGGAAAAAGTGCAATAATCATAAAAAAAGTCATCAAATGCCATAATACATAGCTCGTACACTTGAAAATGTCTAAAAATCAAAACAACTTCATTAAAAGTTTAACCTCAAAATGGCATAATAAAAAAGAGTAAAGTCTTAAGAAAAACAACAATTTTTACTTCAAAATATGAACAATAACTGTCACTGACAGCAGGCACAATGCGACACACACACGAACACCTTCAGCACAATAGGGTTTGCCGTAATGTAATGTAGCCAACCTGTCATTATTGTTTGGAAAATAAAAAAAAACATCGCACAATACTTAACATGCCAGTGTATTGATGCTTCCGAAACATAAAAGACCAGTAAAAAGGGTTCATTTCCTATGGCCGTCGTCATTGCCGTTGTTATTGCTACTGCCATTAAAATGAAATTGAGATAAAAATCGAAAATGACTTTAGTCTCAAAAGAAACAGCACGAAAAAATTTCTAACAATAAAGTGGAAATGTAAACAACTTGAAGGAAAAAACTACAAAAGAAATACAAGAAAAAAGTATATTCGGCTTAGATGACTTTTATGGGCGCTTTTTTATGCTATGTGATTACATTTGAAAAGGTGAGAAAAAAGCAAAGAGTACAAAACTTTGATAAAATGTAGAAAATGTTTTGAAAAACGAGCAATGTTAAAAAAGCTTTATATGTCGAAATTTGTTTGAGAAACTTAAAATGTATAATAAATTCGAAAAAAAATTTTGAAAAGGTCAAGAAGAATTGAAAATTGTTGCAAAAGTTAAAATTTTGTTGGAAACATTTTATTATAAATTAAAAAAAAATGTGGGAATTCAAATGTAATGCTTTTAGTTTGCCAACAGTAGGGTATTTCAAGACAATTTGATTGGTTTTTTTCTTATTTTAGATTTCGGTTTAGTTGTGACGCCTTTTTGCATGTTAAATAGAAATTGTTTTTAATGATATAAACCAACTATAAGTAATGTATATGTGTTTCAAACAGACCCAGCAGTCGAAAGCAACGCTGCGTAATTGACTTTTTGTGAGAGATTTTGTATCAAACATAGACAGTCTTTCATGGGACAATTTATGTGTCAATATAACGATGGTTTTATGTTACCAAAGGAGTATCGATATTCGATATGTAAATATAAGAAAAATAGTTTCGAGGGTAATCACTATCTAATGAGTCCTCTAAGCTACTGAACGAAGCTCGGAATAATCACAGTTGATGCATCCAAGCGATCAAAAGTGTCGATAAAGAATCACTGACGATTTTATCAAGCTACCAACGAAATCATATCATATATAATCAGAATTTATGCAAAATACTCGAAATAGAATCATTGATACATATACCAAAAACGTTAAATTTACGAGACCTCAAATTCTCAAAAATTTACTCCACAGAAACATCAGACTACGTTCACCTATATCAAATCATATGTATTTTTGGGAGTGAGATTTCAAATGAAGTCGGATATATTCGCTAAATTAAAATTTTTGAAATTACAAAGTCAACAAAATTTATCGCCTTAACTTTAAGAAGAAATTTGAGGGCGTGGCACCTTTCATACAAGCAAAAAATTTCGAAACGTCTTACTGAGAGAAAAAGAGAATGAAACCAAATTTCACACAAATATCAAAAATGATTTAGCTTAGACAAGTGGGCATGGCACCTCCCATACAATCAACAATATCAAAACGTCATACTAAGAAAATTATTTAAGTTAATGAAACCAAATCTCAGAAAAATACAAGAAATAGTTCGTTCTAGCAGCAGTCAAAATGCTGTCGAATTTCAGATTAAGGGCGTGGCACCTCCCATGCTAGCATTAGCTTTACAACGCTATATAGCCAAACTAGCCAACACGTAGTATGGTGGAAGAGATATTATTTTAATAATAATTGAGGGCTTAAGCGCACTTTTAGCGCTAACACCCTTTCTATTTTATCGTTAAATAAAGTATCGGTGTAAGCTTTGCATTTTAATGCATTTGTTTCAAAATTGATATAGAAAATTATTTACACACACTGTATCGGATATCTAAATGTCTAGTAAGACATTAGTGCCAAGTAAACTTTATTTCGGAGTAAATTCCGATAAAGTACTTAAGAACTATAAAGAAAAACGTTGACCATTAATAAAAAACTGATTTTTTTTGGGGTTCTGTTGTAGGTTATACCATTTCAACGGCACAATGACACATTAAGAAGATTTTTAAAATGGCATGTGTTGGACATGCTATCAGTTTGCAATTGGGAGGCTTAAAAGCATTATAAAAAAAAATTTTAGAATGCTAAAAAATAGGCCAATAAGAATTCTCCAGCTGGAAAAAAAAGTTGTATCAAAATATTTATTTATTTATTGTTGTTTCTGCTAAGTCGCCAAAGGATCAGCTTAGCATCGATGAAATTTTGTTTCTCATGGCATCGTACTGCATTCGAGTGCTACATACATAGACACCAATACATGAGAAAACATAATAATGCCAGTCGCCATGTAATAAAACTTGATACGCTTTTATTTACTATGTAACATGGTGTTTAGCAAAATTTAATGATGCTTTCGAAATCATGTTAAGGTCAAGTCAGAAAACATATTGGTTGTTATTGTCAATATGGGCGTTAATTGAATCACATCATATGAATTTGGATGAGAACATTTTGAATAGTGGAAAAAGGTGGCACCTTCAATGTCTTGCAAATAAAAGAGCTTCTCCTTAAAATATCACTTTAGTTTGCATTCATTTGATGAAATATAAAATTTCACTTCATTCATGATTCACATTTTCTTTCATATTTAATAATACAAATAAATTAGGTTTTCTGTTTCAAAGTATTCGATTTAATTTAAAATCACTTCCGTGAACCTTTTTGCTTACAATACTCTTTTTTAGTTACATAAGTGCTAATGTTTACTTTTGTCTAATTTTTGAGCATCTTATTGTGTTCGTTCCTCTGCTAAGTGGGTTTATTTTTTATGGCTTAGGTTTTTGTTGCCTCATGCCCATAACACTTTCAATTTAAGCCTAAAAGCAGACTGATTTGGGTTCGATTTTTTTTTTTTGACCCATGTCAACTGATAACACTCCATTTGACAAATACTCAATGAATTAAACATTAAATAAAATCTTCTGTGCGGAATGCTTTTTCCATTTTAATTAAATTTTGCTTATCGTTATTGTTGAGTCAGTTCTTAAGAAAACCAATAAAAGTCACGTGCGTATACGTGAAAATTTTACTCGTGCGAAAAAAATTAAAAATGCTATTCTAAGGTTCGATGTGCCACATTTAAGAATCAGCTTATATTTTGAGCAAAACTTTTGTAATTGTGTGTGTATGCTTATTTCCCTTAATATTTCGGCAGGATTTTTGCTTAAGTCGTTTAATTTTAAGACCATAAAAAACGTTTTTAAACAATAATAAAAAATTGATAAAATAATTAAGTTTAGCTACTACAGCTATTAGCCTTCTTAGCTATATAACTTGAAGCTTTAAATTAAGTAAAAACTTACGAAACTAAGTTATAGTTTTCTTTTATGAGCTAAGTTTTGTATTTAAAAAATGTTGTAAAAAAATTGCCAGAAGGAATAGAAAAATCTTTTTAGAAATGTACTTTTTTAAGCAGCCCAGCGGCAAATACATGAAGTACTCTGATTTTGCATGTATGAAAAGCTATACACTTTGTGTTGTATGTTTCACAAATGAAATTGTTACTGTGATATTTTATTTATTTGCTTGCCATGTACAAAACACGCAGCCAGTTTTGTAAATGGAGTTGTAGGCGGTTTGCCTGCTGGCAGCCTGCTTTGTATATGGAGATGTAGGCAACTCGCTAAACTGTACTTACACTTAGTAAGCGATGTTTTAAGGTAATCTTTCGTTTATTACACATTGTATATAGAGATGTAGGCAAGCTGCATACAAAGCGGCCATCTCTTTGTAAAAAGAATTTACAGTTGTGAGCATTACTACCTACAATGAGTATAACTATTAATCATTGTTGTTTATAACATATATGCCGTTGGGAGCTTAATTTTTGAGGAAATATCGATAAATGAAAAATGTTTGAAAAATCGAATAAAGTTAGTAAGTCGAAAAATATTGAAAAACTCAAAAAACATTAAAATGTCAATAGCTTTTAAAAGTTGAAAAATGATATTAGAACTTAACATTGAATATACCTCTAGAACTCAGAGTTCACTTCGAGGTTCTTTGACTTCTATGTACCGATCATTTTAGTTCAAGTCGACATAGCTCTGGTTGACTTCCGTGTTGGAGACTATAATATATCGTAGATATGAAAAGGAGCTACATATTTCAATTAAAATTTGAAAAAATAACAATAGAACTCAGCTACTATAGCTATTAAGCCTTCTTAGCTATTTCGCTTAAAGCTTTAATCAAGTGAAGTTGTAGCAAACTGAAGTTCACATTTTGGACAACTTTTTTCCAACAGGTACAAAGTTCGCACCGATTTTTGAAAGCACGCTAAATGACGAAAATATGGGTTTCCAAATTTTGTAAAAAATAGGTCTAAGGAAGGATTTCTATATTTCTCCAATGCAAGTCTATGTACAAAGCTTAACAAAAATGAAACATGCTTAGTTTCAGCGTGAAATGGGCGCAATATATTTTTGCGATAAATATATCATTCCACGGGTTTTCCGAATCGGCATGAAAAACATTATTTTGTTTTTATAAAAAGTGCAGAAATTTCTCTGTCTCAGATACTGTAACTTAAACTCCTTTGAACTCATCTCTTTCCTAATGGATTTGTATTCTGCTCATATTTGTACCCTATGCAATTGAGTTTCTGCTATTTATGCCATCGACTATAAATGCATTCAATTTAAGTGCAAACAACGAGCTTATGCAATAAAGTTCAGATTTTTATTGCTTTTGTTGCGAATGAAAGAAAGTTTTAAGCAATAATTTTATTGCATTTCTTAGCAACTAGGAGCATAAAAAGAAATTTTAAAGCAATAAATGCGTACATTCTAGGAAATTGACTTAATAATGTGCATGTTTTCCAACAAAATGCATTTAAATGGTCTTTGTTGAAATAAAAAATTAAAATTTTTGACCGACATTCGTTGGAAAAGAACCTTCAATTTTATTTTTTCCTCTTTTAGATGAGTGAACTTTTTCATATTACCGCGAAAATTGTTCAACATTTCTAACTTTTAAAAGCCTTAAAAATAATTACTGCACCCACCACACCACACCACACATCTTTCATACGTAAAAACAAATTTCATGTTTAATAGGCGTTCATTAAGTCAATAATTACTAGGAAAATGAAAATTACCATTCGTTGGTTGATGAATGGGTTAACCGCCTACTCCTTCTGATGGTTGGCTGGCTGGCATGCCGCGCAACTATACTGAATGTTAGGACTACGTGTAAATGAAAACCATTAAATTAAAGTTTTTGTTGGTCAGTTCAGTAGCTGACTAAAGGTAATAACACTTATGAAGCGAGCAAATACCAAGTTTTGCTATTCATGTGTGGTAATTAAAAAGTAGTAACTAACGCAAGTACTTAGCTACGATATTTCAAAGGATAATTAGAAATGAAATTAAATGCACTTATAGAAAGTTGGTTAAGTAGAAAAATTGAAAGTGCATATTCATAATTATAGTATGAATAAATATTTTCTGTTGAAAAAATACAGACAAAACAATATAAGGGCAGAAGTCAACAACTTGATTAAAAATTATAGTACCTCAGAAATTTTGCAAAAACATTTGAAAAATAAATGAATATATGAAATAAAAAATTAAAAAAAAAAAATCAGCTAGCACCGCAACAGCATAAAGAAAGCAAAAAGGGAACACAAAAAGAGCGCAATTGGAGCACAAAGGGAGCACAAAGGGAGCATAATAGAAGCACAAAAGGAGCACAAAGGGAGCACACAGGGAGCACAAAGGGAACACAAAAGGAGCACAAAAAGAACACAAAGGGAGCTCAAAGGAAGTACGAAATGAGCACGAAGAGAGCACAATTGGAGTACGAGAGCAGACAAAGGGATCAAAAAGCGGACTTAAAGTTAAAATGAAAGAACAAAAAGTTTAAAAAAAAAATCATAAATGTAGCTATCGAAAAGTTTGAGGGAAAGGAAAACTTATAGCACTGGATGGCGCATTATTTTTGTTGAGAAAGTTTGCAAAAGCTAAAAAAACAATATTAAAAATATCAAAATAAAAGCTTAGCTTAATAAGCTTCATACTTGACTTAAAGCTTGAAGCCAAAATAGCTATGAAGGCTAATAGCTGTAGTAGCTAAACATTATTATTATTATTACCTCACTTTATTTGCTGCAGTAGGTTTCTCATGCAAAACTGGAGCTGAAAAATTCAATCTGTTATTGTGATAGTACACTTCACTTGAATTAAATTTTATATTAATTTTGTTGTTTACAACCTTCTTTTTATAAAGGCTTTTTCTTCAAAAGTACGTTGATATTCGTTACTTAAAAAATTTATCGAGAAAATAGCATTCATAATCCATATAAGCATCATCATTTTTTGTTGATTTCTCGATAGCTCGTATTCATCTTAAATCGTAGCAATGCGTCTTGACTAATTGAGCTGAAGATTTCTCAAAATCATCTGACTTCGAGAGCATGCTTTCGTTTGTGGAAATTGCTAAGAAATTCAATTAGTATGTTTCGAAAATAATAGGAACTTCTTCAATTTCTTCTTCATCAAATTATTCAAATTAGTTTCCATTAGTATTTTATATTAAAATATTATTATTTTATAAAAAAAAGTTGAATCATTTTCTTTGTGTCTGAAGAACTAAAAAATTCTCAAAATAACTCATTTATGTTCATCCCTTTCTTCTAAGGAATTGCAAGTAGCACATATGGGGTGACCAGAACGGTCATATGTTTCCAATTAAATTACTTTAAAAAAAACTCCTTATTTTGTACACACATTACTTCACTTGCTCAGTATTTCATGGCACTTAAAAGACAGTGCACCCAAGCGTATGGTATATATGTAGCACAACACTAAGTAAGAATTTATTGCTTTTGCTTGGCATTTTTATTTATGTATTCCAATTTTGTTTTGTTTAAGTTATAAATTACATTAGCATAAATAAAAGAAACATTTCATGAAACCAGAATGACTGCCAACTTAAAACCAACTACAAGGATGCTAACTTTTACAAAATAGAATGGAAGTTAACAATAAAATAAGAAAAAAATACGCATGTCCTTGTGAAATTTTCTTTGAAATAAAAAGAAGTTGGCACGTGGTAGCATAAAAAAAGAAAATTTGGTTATAAATTGTTTGCAAAACTAAATTAAGCGCTATCAGTCATAACTGCAATGGGAGATAGCACCTTTACCAGTTCCACTTTGAAATTCTACAAAACCTGAGAAAAATACAATAAAATGGTGACTCAGCAGCTAAAAAGTAAAGTAAGGTATGGGAAAGAATTGCAGTGTTGGCTCAATGCAACTACTGCGGTCATATTTTACCATTTATTATGTGTTTCTGTAGAGTCAGTTGTAGTAAAATAGTAAAAGAATTAAGTTGTTGCAGTGGGATTAAAGTCAATGAACATTACACTTTTGCTTTTGCAACAACTTTTCCTAAATTGGAAAACAGTTGCTAGATAATACCACAATAGTTGCAAGCCAGATAAGTGCTCTACTTTTGAAATATGTTGTGTCATTATTAATTATTTATTATATAAAAATGTAGAAATGCATATTATCGGAAACCTTGATGTAGCAATTTCGAACGATATAAGTGATATTTTGCATTTCAATTGCAATGTCCTTTAATCTATTTTTCTTTATTACAATCTTTTCAATGTCATATCGTCTACCATGTAACACTTTGTATCTTTATTTTACACATAAAAAAAATATATACATATATAAAAATACACACTACATTCACTTAAAAAAAACTTAACTCCTTTGTAACATAAATCCAGCATTTAAGGGGGTTATTTAATCTAAAACAGAAAAAAAAAACCTTTTAAAGGATATCTGTTTCTTTTTTCAACTTCTCACCAAGCGTAATGTCAACATCTGTGTAAAGTTCATAGGTCATAGCGTTAAGCAATTTAGCTTTAAACCACCTAGAAATAATTGTAATTCACTCTGTGCTATACCACCTACACACACTAGAAAGTGAGAAAAAATCGTGGAATAAAAAAAGTTTTCTAAATGCGACACAATTTATCCCCGCAGCAAAGAAAAATTTTAATCGCTTAACGTTTCTATCGCATTTAGTTCTCTATTTTTTTTACCACCTTCTACATATCAAAGGATATGCTGAGTATGTAGCAGTTAAGTAAACTTTACAGTGAATGTAAATTAACAACTACTTATACAACAATAGCACTTACACATACACTTACGCATACATAAGATAATTTTACTTACAGCAGTGCAGCAAAGTCGCATATTGCATCCCAGCAGACATTTAGAAGATTAGCAAATCTTTCATCTCAAAGTCGATTTATTTATAAATTTTTAAAAGGTGCTATGCTTAATTTAAAGTTTTGTTTCATATTTTTCAGCATTTCATACATTTTGTATGTTCATGTTATGTTAAGTATTGAAGTTTCAGTTTCAATTATAGTTAAAAGACTTTGTAAAGGAATAGTAATTGATAATATTCTACATAGGTGTCATAAACAAATGAAGCTTTAATTCCTTTCCGATTATTGCGCAAATTGTCTTTTTTCGTTTAAGCTACCGACTGACGTTAGAAATTGATCATCACAAAGGTGATAATTTAATACTTCAACAGGATTAAAACGGAATTAAATTGGGATTAAAACGGGATTAGGGTGCTGAATATATTGCGTTTGTCTATGTATCTATGTGTTTATTTCACAAAAGGAAGTGTGTCCTCCTGGCAATAAGTTAATACCTATTTTAGAAGAGTTCAATTGATAAAAATATTTTTATTGCATATTTTCAGTTAATTCTTTAATTTCAATGCACTATGATTTGATATTACTTTTTCTGTGTTTACATAATAAATATACGCGACATCAAATGTAGTTATAACTATAACACCTCTGCAATAAAAACTGTTTGCTGGGAGACATCTGAGTGCAGGAACAGCTACACTTGAATTATTTAAACTTGGTGACTTACGATACTTGATATCAAAAGGATAATTAAAACTAATTCAATTCAAAAAATGATATAATATTTATAAATACACAGTGCGGCAATTAAATTCCGAGGCTGAAACATTTAAAATGAAACAAAATATTGTTTTTCAAATATCTCTTTTTTATAATTCAAAACACATTCTCTTTCTGATGCAAAGTGCTTTTTCTACAGAGACTCAAAAAAGATTCAAATACCTTTTTCAGTAGCGTAGCTAGGGGAGAGACGGGGGAGCAAAACAGTCTTCATTTTATTAAATTAAAATTTCAGTTTGTTGAATAACCTTTTTTTGTAATTCAAAACTATTTTGTGGAAGAAGAGGTTAGATTTTTTTTTTGTTCAATAAAAATATTCCATTTTGTTATGGTTTTTGGTAATGTGAAATGTCGTAAACGTTTTTTTTTTTGTTTTTTCGTAAGTTAGTGGACGAAATTTTGGTTTTTCGCCCAAGCTACTTGGCTACTTGGTTGCTCTTTTCAAAATATTTAGTTATCAAAAAGTTGGATATATTTAAGTCCATTTCTTACAAAGAGTTTTATATGTTTTGAGTTACTTTCACCAAACTCGATCAAAACATTATGGGCTGTCATGTAAAAACTTCAATTCGATGCTACTCAAAAATCGTACTCTGAAAAACAAAAAAAATCGATACCAATTTTCTTTGATATAAAGCGTTCCAACTTTTAGTTGCAGTAGGCGCATTTCACCTACATACCACACTCGACTACGCTAATGCTCACTCAACCACTCACTTAAGCAGCATGCAGCATATGTTGCATATTAATGAATTCATTGCAATACTGCGTATATTTCAAATGAATGTGTGTGTGCATGTGTACATGTACCGAATACAAGAAAATTTCAAATGTGTAGGTGTATATGCAATTGCATTGAATACAAATTTCAAGTAAGTAAGTAAGTACTTTCTCACACATTTTCCCCACTTTAATTGCTTCAATGACTTCTATGAAAATCTCGAATAAAATGAAAAAAATTCATGAAGTGTTGATGTCAAGTTTACGCTTTTCATTAAAGTTTTACGTTGCCCCTCTGATACTTCCTCACGTTTTGCGTAATGTTATAACTAAACTTTTTTATGAAGGTTTTCATTCTACTGTACATTCTAAGGTTGACACTTATTTTATTTATCAGTGTAAAATAATACAATACATCACACATCATTTGTACATAGACGAGTATATGT
This sequence comes from Tricholauxania praeusta, assembly GCA_949775025.1. Classification (NCBI taxonomy): domain Eukaryota; kingdom Metazoa; phylum Arthropoda; class Insecta; order Diptera; family Lauxaniidae; genus Tricholauxania; species Tricholauxania praeusta. The sequence goes on from OX459029.1 coordinate 161,960,183, forward strand.
TCTTCTCTCTCTCTCTTTCTTTATTTATTCGTACGTGCTTGGCAATTAATGTTTGTTGTCATTTCCTTTGTCCTGTGGGATTTTTATGCCAATATTTCTTCATTACTTTGACAAAGTTGCGACAAACTGTCATTTATTTTCATTGAACTGAATTTGTCACCGCTGGATGCTTGGCTGCTGACTTGTGAGAGTTGAATTTAATGACAACGAGTGAAATTTTATGCGGGACCTTAAGCCGATAATGAACTGCTGAACGTGAATTTAATGGTGTTTCATTAATAATTTCTTTTTTAATTAGAAAAATACTTTTGTTTCTTTTAAATTAATTTTAAAAGTAGTCACGTAGTATTAGTTTCGCATTAATACATGGCTTATTATTATGGTCTGACACATAAGAATTGCGGTTATTAGGAAATTAGAAAACTGTACAATTCAATGCTGTTTTTAATACGTCTGCCGCTAGCATTTTATTATTTACTTATCAAAAACCAATCCCTTATTGCAGAAGCAGACGTTAGATAACTAAAAACCATCGGCAATATACGTAAACCATTAGCTGGCAGACTTTATTTTTATGTGAGTTTATGACTGCATTATTGTAAAAATAATACTCTGCCTAGTGAATATTGCATTTTTTTTAAATCAGCATCATTTAAAAAATTTTTTTTAAAAAAAAATGCAGATGTGTTTTCTATTTGCATTTCATAAGTTTCTTGCAGTAAAAAAAATTAAAAGCGACGATAACATTTTATATATGTATATTAAAGCCAATATTTCCTTTTTGCTGCAATAGCCTGCTAAATGATGTTAATTTCAAATGATTTTGTGGCAAAATAATTACAAAAATTATGGTCTGCCTTACAAGCGGAAGTTGAAAAAAATTCATTAAAATCAATACACTTAGTTGATAGGTCTGCCATTTACATTTTATTGATTATTTGTTCAACTAAAAAATTTATCGTAGAGGCAGACTTAGCTAACAACAAATGAAAGTAAATTATTTTACACTACAAGAATAGAGAGTTGACAGTTGTTATTTAGTAGCGTTGAAATCTGCATATAAATAAAAAATAGTTTTTGTGACCACGATTATTTTAGTTTTTTTTTTTTATTTCGGATAAAAATTAAAAAAAAATGCTAAAATCAATGCATTTAGTCTAAACGAGCTGGCAGATGTTACTTTTATATGATAAAATTATCATGTAAATACAAAAATCATAGTCTGCCAAGTCTCTGTTACAAAATTTTTCTTTACAAAATTATGACGTGCTTGTTTTTTCGTCATTCCGGTCATCAATACGACTGCTACATTATTTCTAATAGTTTGCCATTCAAATTATGTTAGCTAATTGATCAAATAGTCGAATTATCACAGTGGCAGACGTAAGTGACCAATCAATGTGAGGAGATCATTTCATTATACAGAAATAACAAGCTGACAGATGTTATTTTTATTTGATGAAATTATCGTTTTAATAAAAAATCATAATGTGCAACATTAGCAAATGGATGGTTTTTAATTACAAAATTATGAAAATTTGCTTTTGTCATTCCAATCATTATTTAAACGTAAATAAAAGAACTTGATGCATAAAGAGGCTGTTAAAAACACTTGCGTATCTACAACTTCTTGTTTTTTATTTTTTAAATTTTGGATTGGGGCTTGTTCTTAAATTTGCATAAAATAATCTATGATTATCTACAAAAATAATGGTCTGCCATACACACATGGCTTAATTTATTATAAAAATGTTAAGAAATCTTATCAATTATAGTGCAAGATTGGATACATCTACTTACCATTTTTTTATTATTTAGTGCAGAGACAGACGCAAAAATTTTCTAAAAAAAATTGAGCAGCTATTTTACCATCCTGAATAGAATTTTTTGGCGCTTTTTGTGATAAATCGCAACGAATCAATGTGTTATCTTCAACATTCGCAACAGTCGAATTTCCATAGTTTTTCGTTACATTTCTAAGGACATATTGAACTGTTCTAGTCTAAAGCAAATTTTCTATTCATTTCCTCACTGACCACAATTTGTATCCTCCCCTTCTTCGATTCAATCAAATGCAAATGCGAGTGATTTTATTTTTATACCAGAGTCAAAGATAAATGATAAGAAAATTGGGTCATCACAGTTAAAGTTTAGCTTTATCTACAAAATCGACACAAACTGCCAAATAATCGCGTTACATTCAATTGTTTTCCCAAGATAAAAAGTCCAGAGAATCAACACAAGTATCATTTTAGTTGCCTTGGGTAACAAAATGAATCTCTTAGAAGTTTGTTTTTTTAGCTGCTTCTAACTTCATTCAGGCTTTGTCGCCTTAAACCAATAAATGTCAAATGTAATAAAATGTGCGCCCAACATAATAAACGACACAACGAATAACAAATGAAGATAGCGACAACGGCAACAATGACAACGTTGGCGTACAAAGTGGAAAGTTCAGAGCTTGCAATGTCACTGTCATATATCACGTTAAAAAGTCAAAACTGCGCTGAGAATTTAGCAAAAAAAAAAAATTGGCAGCAGATGATTTCCGCAGATGATTTCCGCATTTATCGCAGCACAGTCGGTTGAATTCAAGAAATGGTGTCGCATTATGGCGCACGATTTGCCATTAAAATGCGGCAGGCGTTTTGTATTTAAGTAAAAAGGGAACTCAATAAAAACAAATAAAAATTGAAGGATGGCTGCAACAAAAATAAAAAATGTGGTAAGATAAAAACACAAAGTTGAAATTGGGGTTGCCAACCACAGTGGTAATCACGGTGCAATAATACGAAGCAGGCTACAGACTTTGGAGATTGAGGCAAAATATGTACTGTAGGAAAATAGCCAAATGCAAAAAAAAAAAAAAATTGGTAGAAATTCGCTTGTCTAATTTTTTTTGGACCAACTTTGATATCGTTTAACTTATTTTGTTTACCAACTATTTTTTCATAAACTTTATTGCCATGCATCTGTTTTTTCATTTCTTTCTGGTCCGATTTTTATCGTCCAACTTTTTTGTCGTCCAATTTTTTTATCGTCCAAATTTTTTATCGTCCAACTTTTTTATCGTCCAAATTTTTTATCGTGCAACTTTTCTATCGTCCGACTTTTTTATCGTCCGACTTTTTTATCGTCCAACTTTTTTGTCGTCCACAATTTTTAGTATCCAGCTTTTTGTTCTCCAATTATTTTTCTACTTCTAGAGTTAAGAGCAAAAAAAAAAGAGCGCTAGTTTTTCTGGACTCCAAAGAAGTTTAACTTCACAACAAATCTATTAGCGACTGACTATTCGTGCACAATGTAATGCACATTTAATATTTTGTAGTTCGGCAGTATGGAATTGTAAATTTTGACATAGTTCGCAATCTGCAGCCTACTTCACATACCTTCAAAATTCTTTTAAAAAACTTCTTTCTCACTAAAACACCTCATGTGGTGTTGGAATTTCCCTTGCTGTGAGACAATTTATTCAAATACCAACAAGTGGCTTGGTAGTATTTGTTAGCAAATAAAATTTATTAACCCCGATACACCCATAGGTAAGTAATCAACAAGACTTAACCTGATGTTGCTACAAATTTTTAAACTAAAACTTTAGCCTTACACGTGCAAATGCTTAAAACATATTTATATGATTTCGTGTGTGTAACCAAATAAGTTTTCGCTTTTTATTTGCTACAAATTGTTAGCAGTAAAGTAAAGATGCGGGGTATAAAATAAAACTTTAAATTATAAATCGTGGTATAGAGCAAAAGGATGACAATAAATTTTATGCAGTAAAAGTTGGCCAGAGTTTTCTCCAAAGTCATTGGAGTTGTGCGAGAAAGTTTTACTTTTGATTGTTTTGAAATTGAGTTTGTTCGCACAAATTAGTTGGGTACGTGTCTGTTTGGGGCTTTTGTAAAAAGACAGTCTAATAAGTGGGGTTAAATTACTTTTTGTTTTATGAGCAATTGAAATAAGTTTTAACGTACGTGAATTTATGATGTGATCTGCAGATTTTATTGGAATTATTTTGAAATATTTTTCAATGACCTCGAATACATTATGATGAGGATCAATTGTCACAAGATTTTTCTTGTGAAAACCGTCAAAAAATTTTCAATTTCTCGAAGGAGAACTTTCGCGCCATCTTGAGCATAGAGAAAGGAGGTTTCCCGAATCAATTTTGCACTCAATACCAAATACAGAAGCTTCTTCTTCAACTTCCCTTTTGCCTGTTGCAAAAACTCTGCCATGTCTTTCGGGAAAAGTTCCTCTATCCCAGCTGTTTCGTTGATCCAAAAGTTTTTATTTTTTTTTCCTAATAAATCAAAAAATTTTAATTTCTTTTATTTAAGCCACTACTTGAGCTGAACAAACTGCCAGAGGGTATAAGTAATTTATTATATTATTTTGCTTTTGTTAATGGGATTTCTCCGTACCACTTTTTATACTGACAAAAGAAATACCGTCGAGGATTTTCACAAGGATTTAGCAAATACATTAACTTAATTGCTGCAATTAGATTAAGGCAATAAATATTCGATGTGGGTGTTAGGAGTGAAATAACAGCAGCAAGAATATTGGAGTGAATAATACGTAGAACACGTGTAACAAGTGTTTTTCCATCAAGGATTATTTGCAACACTTAGAAAAACATAAAAGAGCCATGGTAGACAAAAAAAAAAAAAAAAAAAAAAAATGGTGCATAAAAGATCGCGCAGCACTAGGTAACCAGAAAATATAGAGAAACAACAAATTTCGGTAAAATAAAACCAATATCCCATTAAGTAACAAATACATCAGAGCTTAAATACTAAAGCAGACAGCAAATGGCAAAGGACAAAATAACAAAAACAACAATGACATATACGTAACTACATCTTCAGCAAGGATGTTGGAAGGATGAGTGCTGCGAGCACAGTATTGTAGGCATATAAGGGGTCAATTTGGGATCAAAGTGAAGTATTAATAAGGTGTTGTGTGTATAAAGTTAACTAAAAGCAAAGCAAATTTATGCAATTAATTAAAAATGCCAAATAATAAAGTGAATTTTTGTTGCGCTCCTCAACACCCACACCACTGAAGTATAAGGCTTAAGTGAAAATATAGAAAACTAAAACCACACGGTGTTGAGTGACAAAACTTTGGCATTTTTATGCATTTTACACATACCGTAACACAATACCAGATCCGATGCTGTTAAAATTTAGAGCGCATAAAATGTAACAGCACATCCAACAGCGTCGACAAGCAAGGACCTAAAAATAACAACTTCCTACTACACTAACGTCGTCATCGACAATATCTGTATGTGACAGAAGGATAAAATGTTGGCACAATGTCATAAAATCAAAACGTGCAAGCAGCCAAGAAAACAAAAAGTGTAAAAACATCAAGGATACATTTACCTAAGGGAGTTTCAAAAAAATGAAGCATCTTTTTGATGTGCTAACAACTATTTTGCTAGCTGGTATGGAAGATACTCTATGCTGGAGTGAATTGAGGGAGAAGCAACAATTAAAAATTTTATAGAATTTTTCAATTTACTAAAATTTTTTTGAGTTCTTAGTCAGCATTTCCTTTTTAGTTTTGAGTACCAAACTTGTTGGAATTTATCTTAATCTAGCTCGAAATGCAATGCTTATTTTTTGGGAATTTTAATTTTTTTAGCATAAGCTAACTTTTAAGAGAGTATGACTTAAAAAATGTGTTCTTTTTTGAACCGTCCCAATGTGTCGACAGACACTTACGCAACAAGTTAAGTCAAGGGTATCATTTATAAAATAAACTCTTAACGGAAGTAATAAGCTGAAAAATTGGCAGACTCAACGTAATAATTAAGAAAGGATATTTTTTAAAAATGTTTCTAATAACGCAACAAATTCTTTTAATTTCAAATAGATATTTTTAAGGGAGAAGACCCGATGGCATTCTTGACTGAAAGTTGGAATCAAAATGTTCATCTTCTAGGTGAAAGTATGATTACCACTCTTTTTATTTCAGAGGCATTTGATTGAGTATGGTACCGCACGTTCGATTCAAAACTTATTGTATATGGTGGTGGTAATTCCTTCGCTCGTTGGGTAACGAGCTTCCGGAGTAACCGTTCTATAAGCGCTATCAATAGACGCTTTCACTTCAAATGAATAATCCATCTGTCATCTAATCCATTCCTTTGCGGGTGCAACATGTGTCATTTATATTGCTTTGAAAGACACCCAAGCTCTGCGGAGATTAAGTAAGAAAGCCGTTTTATGAATGACACACTCTCGAATGACCTAAGAACAATCTTCGAGTGAGGTCATACTGATTGGGTGGATTTTAATGCTTTCAAGACACAATGTTGTTTGTTGTATCACAGACGAATGAACTATTGTTCTCCACCCCTTAATATAGCTGATGTAGGCATTTCGAAATTAACAACTTTTGATGTTATGGGCATATCGATTCAATATCGGATCAGATCATATGTTTGGCGTGTCGAAAGAAGCAGTCAAAAAAATCTAGATTTTCTTAACCTTTAAATGCATAAAGTACCATATATGGTACGCGCCTAAAATCATAGCCAATTCTAACCAAAAAACATGCAGCGCGTTAAGTTTTGCTCCAACTTGTAGTAGGCATTACCAGCTTTCACATAAATGTCTCTTTAGCTCTCCGATGTTCACTTTCAGTTTCCTGCAGTAAGCTGTCAAAATAGTCAAGCGTTGTGTTTACAAATAATTTTAAAAGTGAATTAAATATTGATAATTTCCATTATTCATTTCCATGTTTTATTATTATTCATTTTTCATTAATTTCTAATAAAATAAAAAGTTTCTAAAAAAGAGTTTTTCATTTCAAATATATAAGCTTAATGCATCGTGTACCATATTTGGTACACTGCACAAGTCACAATTTTTGAGCTTTTCCGAGAAAACGGTGAATTTCCCAGGAAAATGAATGCCCATTTCGTGGTTAGCGTCTGCTTCTACATAAAAGGAGCTTGGTCTCTATATTGGGGGCTGACCCCATGCATTTAAGTGTTAAATTATTTCAGGCCAGTTGTTACTTCGAACTATTTATTTCACTTAAATTAAACCTTAACTGGAGTACAATCCGCACTTTTAGGCCAGGGTGTCGAAAACTACTTTGAAGCTGCTGGATAGTACAGCTACGTACAATAAAATTTAGATATCGCTTCCTTTTTTTGATTCTCTTGACCACCATCGTAAAGTAGGGTGTTAATCGTATTACATATATAATTATATCAATGGGATGTACTCTAGAGGGACTTATGAGCTAGTCCCCACAGTTCGGGTATTCTCTTGTAGCACCTGGGCGTCTCATCAGACCAATCGTGATAATTTGTTTTTTGGCCGAAACATTTGGTTGTTCAATAATCTCTCTGCGAGCCTGTTTCCTGGCCGTTCTGAAAATTAAAAAAAAAGTATTCACCCCTCTTCTCTTTTCATCCCCCTTCCCACAAACCCATCTCCTTTCATCAACATCAACAAATAGCATTTTAGGGAATAACCCCTGAGCGATGGTTTAAGTTTAAGGAGCTTTTGCTACGAAGAGGGGGGAGGAAATTGTCAAGCATCTGCTGTCTGTAGCGATAGGCTTATATGGTTGAGAATTATTTTTTTATTAATATGTCTCACGAAGTCAATACTAAGATATGTTATCCGCTCCAATTTATTAAAGAACTCAAAAGAGTTTGATTCTCGTAGTAGCGGAAAGTTTAGTTTCTTTTAAAGGGTATCACACAGAAATAACTCTGGTCTATGTGTGTTCGAGAATTAGTTTAGTGGACGGCCCGTCTAACCTTGTTGCTGTCAACGCATTTAGACCCATATAAATTCCTTTTTTCAAAAACTACAGCCAACTCAGATATTGTAGCATTTATGCCCATTGTAGTCCAATGAGCAGCACATAAATATAAAGCTTTTCATCTCCTCTATCATTGAGCTTCTCACCAAGCAATCATCAATATTTATTTTCTTCTTATTTATCTTTTAATAACATTTTACAGATTTCTTAACCCATTAAAATTAAGTAAATAAAACCAAAAAAAAAACCGCTCCCCTTTGCAATTCCAATCTATCGAGAAATACTATGAATAGCTAAACGAAAGAACAACTTAAAATTAACATAATTTGAAATAACAATAACGACAAAAAAAAAACAACAACTAAAAGAAAACAGCTTCTGATAATAGCCTTATAGAAGATATTTCTCATAATGTACAAATTCATTATTTATGCAACGATTATATTCAGCAGAATGCCCATTGAAATGCTGTCATAAAAACTTTTCCTATACGAAACTATTGATTTTGTGTAGCATACATTTTAGCGTTGCTAGAAATGTGCGCCTTTAATACGAGTCACGTACGTATTGGATGCAAAAATATAGATTTGATGTCAAAGTGACATCAGCACCATCTCTAGGTCAGATTACAAGCAGCAATATTTGGGTCACAATTAAACCTAAAATATCGCTGACGAAAATGTCAAGAGTTTAAATATACACAAACTTTGGATTGCTTCAAAAGAACATTATCTACAAAAGCTATAAGCCAAATCTGTGAGGTTAAGTGTCAACAGCAAAAGCAATAACAACTCACTTACGTTAAGTTTAACTTAAGGCTGGTAATAAATATCGATTATTACACGTTGACCGAAATCGATATGATTATTAACTACAATGGCAGTGTAGCGTTTCATTATCTTTGCGTATGTATTGTTGTGTAATAATAAAGTTATTTGTAATGCTGATGACGAAATCTATGTATAAACAACAGCACACACTTTCAATATTTATTCACAATAGTAACGCCGTCATCGTTTTCAACTCTCACACCCTTGACGTGAATGGCATAATAAATGTTTTGCTTGAAAGGCAAAGCAGGTGGAAAAGCGTAATAAAAAGGAAACACTTTCAATTTTGTTGCTTTCTGCCATGGGACTGATATATCCCTGGGGTGACTGTTGGTTGCAGCAGTTCAAGGACGTGCAGAAATTATAGTGCGTGCTATAAATACGCATAGTTTGAAGTTTGTGAATGCTTTGGGAGACAACACTTCTATGTAACGAAAGTGCAAAGTTTTTTTTTTTGGATTTTATGTATCAAACGGAGCGAGTGTGCAATTTTAAATTGGAAAAAACTTTTATATTGTTGGTTATAAAAAACTTTTTGGCATTTTTGTAGAGACATTGCAGTTTTGATAGCATTTCGCTTCAGCATAAAAACGAAATGCGTTGATTTTATTTCAAATATATTTTTAGAGCGCATCGCGCTTTGGAATAAAACTTTAAGGTAAAAAAATTTCATAAAAAAAGTATGTGCTTTGAAAAAGAGCACGAAATCAATTTATAGTTTGCTTGCACATTGCTCCAGATATCACTGCCGATAAACAGCAAAACTGTCTATGTCCATTTTAAGGGAACCTTTTGTATTATTTTACAATGAGAGCTCAATGAATGAATTATTTTTAGAAATTTTCTTAATTTTTTGTGTTTTTTGTAGGGAGACCCCCAAAAGGGTGGCATACAGAGGGTAGGTATGTTCGGGGAAAGTATTGGAAAAGAAAATATAATAGGACCTAGTGATACATATGAACCTTCTGTTGGTGTTACTCCGTGGGAGCTATCAACTATTTTGCGAAATTTTAGTGTTTTTGTAGGGTGGCAGATAGGGGATAGGTGTGTCAAGGGAAAAATTTGGGAGAGTAAAAATAATGAGAAGTGGTCTTGCATTTTACCCCTTTCAAGAAGAGGGAGAAGTCAATTTCATAATTTCAAAGTAATGTAATTTTTGCAGGGGAGCCCACCTAAGGGGTTGTGATAGGGGGTAAGAATGTTCAAGAAAAATATTGGAAAAAGAAAAATAATGGGTCCTTGTCATACATTTGATCCCTTTAGGAGGTAGCTTCGTGAAGATATTAATGATTTTTGATAGATTAAGGACCATTTTCCAGTTTTCAAAACGGTGGCGGGTCCATCAAATGCTCTCTGAAAAAACCAAATTTTGAGTGGTTCTTATTGGCACCACTACGAAACTTTTGGTGTTCGGGGAGCGCTAGAGCTCACATAAGCATGTGATTTTATTTTTACCAAAGTACATTTTAATTAATGGAAAATGAAGTTTTATTTTAGTTTTTTTTTCAAAATTTAATATCAAATTTTCCTAAGTCCACATAATTCACAAAAAGCCGTTGAAAGTGCAAAAAAAATGTGAAAAATGTTTTTAAATATGAAAACATCTAGTTATGGCAAAAAGTAAATAAATACTGGCTGATAATAAAAGCATTTGTCCTGTAGTGAAGAAAGGTTTCCCGACAGTCTACGCTAAGTACCGTGTAATCAGTCTTCTTGCCATCTCATAAAAGATCCTGTGGACTGTACTGTGTGAAAGACTTAAGCCGGTCGCCAACACACTAATTGGGCCTTATCAGTGCGGCTTTACACTTGCTAAGTCCACCATAGACCAGATCTTCATTCTACGTCAAATCCTGGAAAAACCCACGATAAACAGATCGATGCCCGTCATCTCTTTATCGATTTCAAAGCTACTTTCGATAGCCCGATACGAGATTGCCTGTATGCCACCATGTCTAAGTTCGGTATACCTGCGAAGCTAGTTCGACAGAATGACGTTGAGCAACACATACAGCTTCGTCAGGGTAGGAAAGGACATCTTCGAACCATTTGATATCGAACGAAGTTTCAGACAAAGCAATCCACTATCCTGCAACCTCTTCAAATTTGTGATGGAAGGGGTGTTGCGAAGAGCCAGTGTACATCGTAATGGCACTATTTTCTAAAGAAGTGTCCAGCCCCTTGCATATGCCGATGATATTGATATCATTAAACGTGGTAAGCGAAATGTTACTGCTGCGTTTTCTGCTATCTAAAAAGAGTCAGCGAAGTTGGGTTTGATGACGAACGAGGGCAAAATAAAGTATATGCTTTCCACAAACAGGGAGACGTGGCACATTGGATTCTATGTTACTGAGCTACACTTTCGAAGTTGTCAAAGAATTCACCTATCTTGGCACCGCCATGAACGATATCATTCTCGAGATAAAGCGAAGACTCACTCTTGCTAATAGGTGTTACTATGGTATCAGTAAGAAATTGAGCAGTAGAGATCTCTCTGGCCCGACAAAACTGACACTCTGCAAGACGCTCATCTTACCCATGTTACTCTACGGCGCAGTAGTATGGGTTGTTTTGCAGACCGATGCAGCCGGTGTTTGAGAGAAAAATTCTTCACAAAATCGTCTGTCCTGTTCGCGTCGGCGCTGACTATCGTATAAGCATGAACCACGAACTGTACGAAGTCTACGCTGACATTGACATAGTCAAGCGCATCACTATCCAACGTCTGCGCTGGCTGGGACATGTTGTAAGTATGGACAAAGAAGCTCCAGCCAATGGGGTGTTTGATGCGGAAGCCGCTGGGCGACGAGGAAGAGGAAGACCATACCTCCGATGGAAAGGCCAGACCGAGGAAACCCTTTCCACGCTTGGTGTGAATGATTAGAGAAGGCGCGCGCAAAGCAGAGGCGCCTGGAGAGAACTTTTGAGGTCGAATGTAAGTAAGATAATAAAAGCCACGTTGTTGGACGATACCGGAAAGATCAAATAATAACGGAGTGCATCGGGAGGTATTGAATGATTTCGGATAGTAGGTGATAGGAATCGAAGGGCATAGCAATAAAACTAACAAGATGACCTTTATGACTTTATCATTTCTAAGGACAGTTACTTTACACATAGTCTGTGTATATGATGTAAATATTTCTCCTTCAATTTATCTGCATCGGCAAGCTACATTTAATGGCTTGCCGTTCTATGTTTATTAGAAAATACCATCATTTTTATGAAGCATCATCAGGGAGAGAGAGCCTGCTTTCTTTCCTAACGTTTTCGCATGGATGAGCAAAACACAAAAGTTTTCAGACAAATACTTAGCAACCGCGAAAAGTTTACTGCACACCAAGCGAAACAGCGTCAGTCGACTTTATAAATTTCGGATTAATTGTTCATATTTCCGATTCATTACTCGTCTACGCTATTCTGTCATACTTTGCGCTCGTACGGTTGCATCACTTTAATTAAAAGAAAAATCGTTTGAAAAGTAAGTAAGTAAATTGTTAAATGTCTTTTTTCATATGGTAGTGGGTGTTTTTTCACTTCCCTTTCATATCAATGGGTACATAGTTTGAATTAAAATGATTGTCATTATGACGTTTCGTTCTTTATGCATCAGTCGATTCCAAAAAATTGTTGCAAATAAACGCCATAGTGCTTATGAACTTATCATCCATGAGTTGTCCAATTCCATTCCTCACACACTGTACGCTGGAATTTAATTTTGGAAAAACCTCCTATCAGCTTTTATGTTTTTATCAAAAATTTGAAAAAAACAAAGAAAACAGATTTGTCTGTCGTTCTTAACAAATCAATTTGACAAATGTAATTTTTTTTTCAAAATTTTATTTTTACCAAAAACAAAAAAAAAATCAGTGAAAAACTTAAAAATATATTTTTTCTAAATATAAATAAAAAAAAAACTAGCAAAAAAAATAAATCAGTGAAACTAATTAAGCAAAATGCTGGCTCATCATGCGATGCCAAATTTTCAGTGTCGTACCAACTGCAATCACAAGGAGTGTCAACGTCACGCACATCTGGGCGTTGTAGATCAACACGAGCAATGCAAATGTCTCGGCGAAGTGAATGCCTCATCTATCTTCCTCGAGAATGTGCTTGATCTGGCGAATACGCTAGCCCAAATTATGATCATTTGCGGCATACACGAGTGCAAGGCACGTTCCACTGTAGACATCACAACCTACGCCTTTCTGCATTACGATCAGGTCTGTTACTGCATTGACACCACGCCCAAGAAACGCATACGCAAAGAGGATCTCTTTCATGAGTTGGGCAAGAAATCGCTAATGAATCGCGTCGAGGCACATCTCGCCTACACTATAATCAAGCGCGGCTTTAAGGCCTTCTACTACAAGCAAAAAGAGCCAAACGCCAATGAAACCGAGCCACAAACATTTTCCGAAGAATGCGTTTATGTACATGCAGCCAAAAAGACCGCCGAGAGTTATGCCCGTTATGATGGGCTATCGTGCGAAGAGCTGCGTGGCTTTGAAGCCAAAATAAAAGTGGCCTATAAGAAATTCTATGATCGCATGCAATTGCGACAGAGTCATCCTGAAGGTGAGGAATGCAACTGTTGCTTCTGTGCCAAGAAACGTGGTCACCTCGTGTATGGCAAAGCACCACCATGCGCTACTCAAAAGAAGGAGCCTCACCGTTGTCCACACTGCTGCCAAAAGAAAAAGAAGAAGATGATACATCCCAGCCGGCAAGTGGCCAAATGTCCGAAGTGTCATCGCTCGCGCAAATTCTGCATTTGCGAAAAATATCAATTCTCGCTTGATTGGGTCAAGAGCATATGGTTTAGGCCCGACTTTGATCTCTACTATCAGGAGACTATTGAACATCCAAAAGATGCTGAAGGTGGCTGCAGAGATGGTTCTGCTTCGAAAATGGTAGCAGAAAACGTAGAAGAAACCGCAGAGGGTGGCGAACCACCAGAAGATGGTGTTGCTAGTGTGCACTCAGCGCAAGATCAAGAGCCGGTGGCTGGCGACGATGCAGAAGTTGAGGTAGAGGAGGAGCCAGCAGAAGCGCCCGAAGATGATTAATGTTGAGAAAGACATGCGGAAAAGCAGCCGTGTAAAAAGTGAAAAACAAAAGAAAAGTGATGAAAGGAAATGAAATTTGGAACTCAAAATATTGATAGCACACAAATTTAAAGTTAAATTATGAAATCAAAATTTTGCATAAAAAAATGTGTAGAAATAATCAAATTCAAAAGTAAAATATCATTGAAATACAAAACACAAGAGACGGGTTTTACTTCTTACAAGGTCGTTCATGGAGTTCAAGCTTTACTTTAAAGAACTGTAAGCAGCCGTGAAATAAAGCTGTAAAGTTGAGTGATAGATTACGTGTCATAAGCACACCCAGTTGGAAAAGTTTTATGGGGACACATTTCTGCTACCCATGTTTTTTATTAATTAAAAAGGAAATATTTTGTCTGATTTTCCTGATAAAAATTCTCGGAAGCTCAGAAAATTTGTTTGTGACTTAGGGGGTATTATACCCCATTTTCAAACCATACCTTTATTTCTATAAATTTACAGCTTAATTTACTTGCGGCATTATGTTCCGCTTGAGCACAAACTAACCACACAAAATTAATTCCTCCCCGCTCGCAACCGACAATTTCGTTGATGATTCCCCCACTTAAAATGCAAATTAGAATGTTTCATTGGTTTTAGTTTGTTGTTTGTTTATTTATGTGTCTTCATGACCCTGACAACTTGGCGCTTTTGCAATTGATCTATTTGAATTTCTAATAAATTTCGCACAAAATGCTTGGCGTTGCTGCGTAATAAATCATTAAACACAGCCACAAAGCACGCGTTATACACAAAGTGATGTTTAATGAATAGCATTCGTGATAACTTCACTCACTCCCACTCACGCACTCATACGCACATACATAGGTGCATACTTAATCATTTGCGTCAACAATGTCATCATTGTTTCTGTAGGGTGTTGCTTTTGCCACATATTACGTTGTGGGAGATGTTGAATTAAAATTTGTGGGGGTGATTAATTTATGCAGCAATAAAGTGCAGCGCAACTTTGTTTTCAATGTCAAGAGTCGGAGCGCGCAGCAGCGCATTAAGGGTAACAGCGGTTAATTTTAATGAGTCGACAAATTAATCACTTCTAGTGAGGTGTTAATGAAAATATTAAGTGTACTCACTAAGTAAGTACTAGTTGAGGTGAACTTTGAAAAAGAAATTGCAGTAGTGACTTAAAGTAAAAGAAATCAGAGATATTCGTTTAGAGAAACTGAAAATTTATTAAAACGGGTGATTTTTTTGCTATTTGTTTTTTTTTAGTGTAAAGTTTTTGACATTTGACTCGTGATTTGTTACATATGTTAACGGCAAAAATGCTCTGTAAGGTTTGCCATTTTATTATAAATAGATTAACAGACGAACAGCGCTTGCAAATTATTGAATTTTACTATCAAAATTCATGCTCTGTGAGAAATGTGTTTTTATCAAAAAATTTTCTTAATTGACCAAGCTCATTTTTGTCTCAATGGGTACGTCAACAAACAAAATTGCCGAATTTGGTCTGTAGAGCAGCCAGAGGCAGTTCAAGAGCTGCCAATTTACTCCAAAAAAATGCACTGCTTGGTGCGGTTTGTGGGCCGGCGGCATCATTGGACCGTACTTTTTCAAAAATAATGAAAATCGCAAAATTATAGTCAATGGAGCAAGGTACCGTGCAATGATTGCCGACTTTTTTTTGCCCAAAATGAAAGAATTGTACTTGGTTGATATGTGGTTTCAACAAGACGGTGCCACACGGCACGTAATACCATGGACCTATTGAGCGGCGAGTTTGGTGAGCAATTAATTTCACGTTTTGGAGCAGTCCATTGGGCGCCAAGAACATGTTATTTGACCCACTTTACTATTTTTTTATTATGAAATTTCTTGTGTACAGGGCTAGCTACAATTGCAGCGCAGGCAGACAACATTACAGCTGCCACTGGTGAAACACCGGCCGAAATGCTGGAAAAAGTATGAAAAAATTCAAACTTACGATTGGACCACCTCAGACATAGCCGCGGGCAACATTTGCATAAAATATTCCTTAAAAAGTAAATGGCAGAAATGAATGTATCGCCTTAAAGAAATATTTTATTCGTTTTTGCAAACTTTTTGTTCTTTTTTTAATTTTTAAAAACCAAACACTTAAAAAATCACACTTTACCTTATGAGATATTATTTTACGTGGAAGTTATCTCACCAATTTTTTGTCTAAGTCAAGTCCAGAAATTTTGTAAGAATAGTTTTCTTTGTTTATCATTTTAAAGTTTTTGTTTTTTGGGATGATTATTTGTTTAACGCTTCCTTTTTTTTGCCCAGTGTATCACCAGGCATTTACACACAGAGTTTGGAAAAATTTCCGTGCATAGTTTTCTGCCCATAGCACATTAAAAGTTTTACTTTAAAAGTTTTTTTGATGATGAGTTGATTTTTATACTTTTGTAATGCTACATTACTTAAATTATAAAATTTCGAAATCAAAACTGTATGTTAATATATATTTAAAAGTGTAAATTTAATCGTCTGTAATACCAAAATAAATGAAACACTAAAGTATTTTGGCTACATAGCACACACAAAAAGCGCTTTACACCTAAATAATCCCGACTTTTCAATGAAAGGAAATTGCAAAATTTGCCAAGGACTTATAAAAAGATGATAATAATAATAAAATTTGTTTCTTTTGAGAAGATCTTATGCAAAAATTATATTAAATTTGCACTTCTTTAGTAAAAAAGTGTAAAAGGAATAAATAACAATTACGCGTATTGTTATATTTCCCAGTATGACCAGCAGCGACAAAAGCATTACAGATGACGATGTTGATATCCTGTTTGTTAAGAAGCTCTTATCCGTGAGTTAATTAAAAATTAATTTTCTTGTTGTTGATATTTTTACATTTCAGCTTTCGCGCTTCTTTTTGTTTTTTTTGTTGACAATCGAAAAATGCGAAAAAGAAAAAATACTTAAGCTGTGAATAAATTTTGCAAATTGTGAAAGAAAATAAAATGTTAAATTTAAAATAACCAAAGTATAGAAATTTATATGTAGGGAGAAAGTATTCAATGAATATTTTTATAGCGAAAAATTGCGTTATGGATATGTTAAACATTTTAAATGCTTAAAAGTATGTTTTTATGTAGTACATATTATAAAATATAGCAATTTTAGTCGGAACGCTATCGTTTTCCTTGTATAATTTTGCTATAATTTTGTATAAAGAATTATCCACAAGATTATGCAGTGGAGAAACTTCTTCTCTCAAAAATTTTTCCAGCTTCTACAAAACTGATAAAAATGCGCTGAAATTTGTCTTATGTACGGACACCACAAATTTTTTATCCAATAGCCTGATAAACTTGTCGCTGACAATCGCATAAAAGCTTCGATTTATTATTGAATTCGTTCTAAAAAAATTAAATGCTTAAAAAAATATTGAAGGCGAAAAAAGTGGGTGAAAAAATGCCACATTAGGCTAAGTGGTCAAAAGAGACCAAAATAAACCAATTTTGAGCAAGTTTTTTTTCAGCCTGAGTATGCCCTGAAAGAAATGAATTTCTCTCTGTCTTAAACGGTAAGGCACAAAAGCAATAGAACTGCTTCAAAATTTTTACATTTATACAAAAACGCATCACTAACATGCTTACAATTTCCCTTACGTTGTAAGCTTATAGGTAAGCATGCTTACAACCTCCCTTACGTGGTAAGCTGGTGGGTAAGCATGTTAAAATAGAAAAATTAATTTGTAGAGCTTATTTTTTCAAGCTCTTGTGATGTCTAAAACTCATTTTCGAGCTTACGCCATTAAATGGTGTAAACATTTATTTCAGAAAAAAAAAATCCAAGCAAATATATTTGTTTTTTTTTTTTTAATACATCAAGTAAACAAATTTCTTGCTATTTGGAATAAAATCAAAACTTTTCAATTACAAATTTTGATTACTTGAACGCAACCATTGCTTTTGCCATTGAATTAAAAAATTCGATTAATATTTTCAATTTCTTGGAAAGAAATCAAAACTTTTCGACTCCAAACATAGAATTCTGGTATGGAATGTATAAATAAATCAATTTTTTTTTTTCAATTTTTAACATGAAATTGAAAAATCCAATTTCAAATTTCAATTCATGGGAGATGAAATTTTTGATAAATTTAATTTCTCTGACTATGAATTAGCGTACTTGCCATTTGGGGTTGAAATTACTGCAATAATTAAATAAATTAATAAAGCTTTTATTTCATTTTGTTATCAAAATGTTTGAATTGTTAATGATACTGCGGCAATAGCAAATTTAATTAAATTTCACATAATAAATGAGGTTTTTCAATATAACATGTAACACGCATTGAAATAAATTGTATGCAATAAAATTGGCAATTAAAATTGTAATTTCATTTAAAAACAATTAAATTGCACTTCACACTACGCACTGCTTTTACTAAATTATCCTTGTTCAAAATATATGAGTTGCTGTGTAAAAATATCAATATTCCACTAGGTTGCACTAACGCTCCAATTCCCTACGGGTGGCATAAACCACCAAAAACCTTTACCGTAATTTGATGACACCGAATCACTAAATCATTTTGCAACATTCAAAGCTTAATGTGATTTGTATTTTTGATTACCAAAATAATCAATTCGCATTTGTGCTAATAAGGATTATGTAAGGATTTTGTGCTTTGCATACAACTGACAAAACATTAATCATTCAGGTTAAATAAATTACCAGCAAGAATGGAAATTTCATGAGGCTTGAAAAGATTGGTTGTGGTTTAGAGACAATACATTTAATTTGCCAATGAAATATCAATAAATCATGTTGAGTTTTGTGGGCAAATGGTAAGTAGTGGGTAAAACTTTTGACTGTTTTTCAATTGTTTCGCAATGGACATATAAATAGCACAGTGTGACAGAAATGAAGACAGAAAATCAGCGTCTCTGATTTGAAAGTTGATATTTTAAAACTTAGTTGCGCTGTATAACGATGGCATCAGCTGAATGCAATGCTTGTCAAATTTGCATACACAAATCAATCTAATGGTAAAATCATGCTGAACAATAAAGGACATAAAATTCTAAGTGCTCTGTATATTTTTAACAGAAAACATGTAAAATTTCGTTTTATTAAAAGAAGTTCAAAAGCCTAAAATATATTTAAAAATAATATCACTTAACTAAGCCTAAGTGAACAGGATACCATCTGTGTTTTGTAATGCAAACATATTTGGCCTTTAACTAAAAGGAGTGTTTTTTTTCACAATATCTTTTACATCAACATTATTTTTTTTTTTTGGTTTATTACCATCAAATGACATGACGCAAATACTCCTACGTTGATAAAATGTTATCTCCTCTTAAATGACATGATAATCACATCCTGCAAATCCAATTGCGTGTTTGATGTGGTTGCAAATTGCACTGTTGGTTGATGTATCGTCGTGGTTGATGACATCGTTGCTATGATGGGATTTTCATATTACCAAGGGGTATTAAGTAATAGCGAAACATTAAAATTGCGATAATGCTGATGTATAGAGGGGTATTTTGTTTCTGTCTCTATTAATATGAGTTTTTGCCTTGGCTCATAATCTGATTTTCCATTTATTTCTCTCTTTTCATATATTACTGCTGTCTCATCAACTCTGTTCTGACTTTAATCAACGCTACATGCTGTCTCATCAACATTAACTCGCTGTCACTTTGTTATCATACTGATAAATCCAATGTGACGCACGCTGATAATAATTATAAAAACTACAACAACTGCGTATGAATGATGCTGCTTTATTTAAATTAAATGAATCTCTCATGTGACTGTCATTATTATTGCCACTGCTGCCGCTGCTGCTCTTCAATCAACATTCTCTTTTGCTTGTTATCCGGTTACTTTTATCATCCTTCCAGATGCCTGCCATCCGTATGAACCTTTTAAATGTCCTGGTGATGGAAATTGCATTTCAATTCAGTATCTCTGTGATGGTGCGCCTGACTGTTCTGATGGTTACGATGAGGATATGCGACTGTGTACGGCAGGTGAGTACACATACAGGAAATTTGAGTTGTGAGAGCTTAGTGGGTGGGCGTGTGTGTGTGTGTGTGATGAATTTTTGAAAAATTAATTCCACTTTAATTGATGGATTATAACTTTTATTTTTATACAAATTGAAATATTTTGTTGATGGAAAGCATAAACTTTTGATGAATTCAATTGCAAAGTAATGTAAAAATCAATTTCGTGAAAGTCATAATAAAGTTCGAGGAGATAAAACTAATGTGTTCTAAAAGACTTAAGCAATAAACTTGCTCTAACCATAAGGTTAGTTTCGGATAGGTATAATTTTTAGATTATTTATTGTTATTCGAAATATTGTTACTTAAATTGCTTTAACCCAGCGGCAAATTGATGAAGTACTCTGATTTTTCATGTATGAAAAGCTATATACCCTTTGTGTTGTATGTAAGTTTCATAAATGAAGTTGTTACTGTGATATTTTATTTATTTGCTTGCTGGACGCCTGCTTTGTATATGGAGCTGTAGGCAGTCTGTCTGTTTGCTGTCTGATTTATATATGGAGATGTAAGGGGTCTTACCTGTTGGCTGCATACTTTGTATGTGGAGATGTAGACAACTCGGTTAACTATACAGGCACTTAGTAAGCGATATTTTAAAGCAATCTGCCTTTCCCTTGCTACACTTTGAATAAAGAGATGTAGGCAAGCTGCCTACAAAGCGGCCATCTCTTCGTTAAAGCGAATTTACAGTTGTGGCTGGAGTTGTGAGCATTGCTGCCTGCAACGAATATAACTATTTATCGATGTTGTGTATAACATATATAACAGTTTTGATGCAAAATTACAAATATTTTGACTTCTAAAAGGTGATTTCTTAAGCGTTTGGTTTTTGAAAATTGAAAAAAGACCAGAAAGTTTACAAAAGTGAATAAAATATTTATTTGAGAAGATACATAAATTTTTGCCATTTATTTCTTAAAAATTATTTTATGTAAATGTTGCGCGCGCCTACGCTTGAGGTGGTCCATCCG
Organism: Tricholauxania praeusta; assembly: GCA_949775025.1. NCBI lineage: Eukaryota > Metazoa > Arthropoda > Insecta > Diptera > Lauxaniidae > Tricholauxania > Tricholauxania praeusta. The sequence goes on from OX459029.1 coordinate 161,980,927, forward strand.
TAAGCCTAATTTTTGACATAATTTTTCTAGCATTTCGGCCGGTATCTCACCAATGGCAGCTGTAATGTTGTCCTCCATGTCTGTAATTGTGGCTTACTTATCCCTGTATACTAGAGACTTCACGGGTATATTCTGATATACTGTGATATTTTGCTACACATTGTATATAGAGAAGTAGGCAAGCTGACTACAATGCGGGCATCTCATTTTAAAAGGAATTTACAGTTGTGGCTGGAGTTGTTAGCATTACATTACAACGAGTATTACTATTCATCGATGTTGTGTATAACATATTTGCCGATGGGATAATAATATTTTAAGATTTTGCTCCGCAAGATAAAAAATTCTTAAACAAAAAAATATGAAAAAACCAAAATATCAAATTAGAGAACCACCTAAAGATGGAGCATTTATTGCAGTCCCATTTAAAAGTGCACTTTCTACATTTCTGAAAGTTTTTTCATTTGCAAGCATAAGTTTACAAATTATAAAATTTTTAAATTAAATTTAAGAAGGAACACCCTAAAAATACAACTCTCAATGCAGTGAAATTTAGAGTTCATTTTTTATAAAGTTTGTAATATTAATGCATATAATTTGAACTATAACCTCAGAGTGTTAAAATTTTATTTTAAGGTGGCATCACAACTAACGATTTAATATATCAAATATCAAGAACCCAGCAGATTTTGTTCATCGATAGTAATCTAAACTTTCATCGATCTCATAGACTTTCTATCGCCTCCAGAATACATGATTTTCAACACGGCGATGTCATAGTAAAAGTAGTGTATGATTCTTTGCATTACCGAGTATGTAAACTTTTCATCGATATAAAAAAAAAATTTAAAAAAATGTCTGACCGAGTATCGAACTCACGAACTTAGAGTTAAGAGCTCACAACCCAAACCATTTGCCCACTCTGTCAGCTATTTTAGAGGTATCTATTTCATACTACATTATTCATTATTGTGATTTTCAAAATTTGTTTATGCATTACGTCTTCGCTTACCTCATCATGCATGTTTTCTCCATATAATTATAATATATGAAATCAATGATTACAAATCGTAAAAATGGTAATGCATGGTGTCAAAAACTGCTGAGAAAGAAAAAAAAATATATTTAAAGGCAAGGTTTGAAATACAAACATTTTTAGATCAGTGAGTGTGAAATTTGAGTGAAAAGCCAACTGAAAATCGCTCTGTTCTTCTCTGTACTCTTTGAAACACAAAATTTAAAATTTAAAAACAAGAGCCACTTTTATGCATTAACCTAAGCAATATATAGTCACTTATGTATTTACTGTAGTGCTTGCTATGCAAATTTAATGGTGTGTGTGTGTGTGTGTGAAAATGCTTTTGTTGTGTGTGCAGAAGCATATACGCTTGCAGTGGGTTACCAGCAAATTCACTTTCGCAAAGGAAGTGAAAATTTTCTCGTGGGAAATGAGAAAAAATAAAACCAAAAACGTTGCAATTTACGATGAATATATCCATTCTTTTTCCTTGTATAAAATTCTATAAAATATTGTATTTGTTGTTTGAATGTAACGCAAAAAAAAAATGTCAAATGTTGCCAATGGAATTTTCAATTTTATGCAATTGACATTTGGTTTTATGTTTCGTTTTGATTGCTACTGTAGCTTCTCAAAAAATATAAGTTTTCCCTTTGAAAATTTGCCACAAATTGAATTCGTTGCAGAGTACAACCGTCGGATTTGATTGGAGGGTTATCATAATAATCTTCCTTAAACTTTAAAACTACTAATTATTGAATATTTGAGTTTTTTGGTTAGATATCAAATAAATTAATCATCTTAATATTTTAAAATTAAAAATATTGAATGATTTAATATTAAAATATGTGCCTCCACTGACATCCCTTAGCAATTTTCTTCAAATAAATTCAATTTAAAGCAATATCTCCCAAATGCCATATAATGCCATCAGCAAAATCTCTTTAAGAACAATGGATCTATGTATACCAACGCAGTACAATTAAAGTTTTATGTATTGACAGCGAATAGCAAAGTACCTTTTCATTTTGGTTGCGTTCAGTCTTTTAATTTTGTATTTCCGCTGTTTGCTGCTTGCAACCACCGCCCTTTCTTTATTTTTTTTTTTTTTGTTTTCCGTAGTATTTCCTTTTCCGGCTACATAAAAGGAAAGTGAATTTCACTTGCGCACATAAACGATTTAATTGCGCCCTCCCAACGAAATAAGGACCTGGCCGTATAACAGCCAAACCGTGCACTTTGTTTGTTCTATTTAATTGTGTGCTTTGTCCTTTTTTCCTGTTTTTGGAAACAAAAGTGTGGGTGTGCGTTTGTGTAAGTATTTATTAAATGAAAATTTATTCTTACACTGGGTGGTGCAAAAAGAAATTTATGCGTTGAATATGTTTTTCTATGAAAGTGTAAATTAAAAATTATTTTTTTTAAATAAAGTCTACATATTGGAAATGGTAAGAATTTTCTGCTTTAGATCCGCTTTCCATGACGATTCGCTCAGTAGTTATGGATTTCATTGTAAATACTGGTGTACACTCCAATAGATCTTAACAAAAACTGTCGGGGCATTCAAAATTTAGCAACTCTACCGAAAATTTTCTTAGATTCGAATATTTTCATACAATTTTTTTTTTATTGTAAAATATTTTTTTTTATTTTAATTTATTTTTTTTTTTATGAAAAAATATTTTTTTTTGTTTTTATTTTTATTTTTTTTTTTATTGAAAAAAATTTTTTTTTATTGAAAAAATTTTTTTTTTTTATTGAAAAAATATTTTTTTTTTATTGAAAAATTTTTTTTTTTTTTTGAAAAAAATTTTAAAAATTTTCTTTGATTCGAATATTTACATAAAATTTTTTTTTTTATTGAAAATATATTTTATTTTTATAGAAAAATATTTTTTTTTTTTGAAAAAAATTTTTTTCCAAGCAAAGGTTGTGAGGGACAAATTTTTTATTTAACTTTACCACACACAATTTTAATATTTTTTTTCCCACGCCACTGCACACACATTTCTAATTAGCAAACACACAATAATAACAACATACAGCTGTTTAATGTACACACACGGTCACGCCAACAGCAACACACCTCACAAGCCTATGAGCAGCCAAACAAAAACAACATCATTTATCACTCAAAATCCACGTGTAGCAATACAGTAAACAAAAAAAAAAAAAAAAAAAAACGGGGATCTCAAAAAATTATTGTAAAATACTGTACGTAGCATTGTTATTGGGTGCCATGTTAAAAATTTATATGGAATACACATAAAGGATTGAAGCAAAGTTAGTAAGATTTGAACAGCCGTAATTGTAGCACCTCAATGGCGCACAGTGGTTTGCATCCATACAAAAAATATAAATAATTATCGAAGAGCAATGAAATTTAGTGTATAAGTTGTTATTGTGATTAAATAAAAAAACAAAATCCTTTCACAACCACGCCCACCTTCAATACATATAACAAAAATAAAATTAAAATGCAAAATTTCCTACTCTTTTCACCGATTTCGAAATTCCTTGGTATGAAGTTATATGAATTTTTTTATGGTATGTTGAAAAAATATTACTACGGCCACGCCCACATCATGCACTTAGTTATCACATATTTTAGTTTTCACAAAGTGCAACTTTTTTGTATTATTTTATGACATATCTTAACTATTTTAAAAATAATGAAAAGATTTTTAATATAATAACTGATTATTTGTTTTTTATTAAACAAAAACAAAGTGAGCCTCACACGTTCCGCAAGGAATTTTTTACGCTTTTCGCAAATCTTCGTTGCATAATTTTACACCAAGTACGAATGATAGAGTAACTTCGGGTATTGTGATATGGGTATTTATGTATATTAAATTACACGTAACTTTTGTAGCATAGCTTTTACTTCTTTATGTATTATGGTTTGTTAATGCATTGTGCAGCATATTACGACTTCGGAGCTTTATAGCGTAAGCCAATCTGAAGCTATTTCAACAAAATGGAAAAAATCCAAGTGACACCCCTCAATAACACTACAATAACATTACATCTTTCAATAGAATTTCCATAAAAAAGGAAACTAGATTTAAACTGAATCGTTATGCGAAAAGCAGAACATATTAAAGTCAGATAGATGACTCACAGACACAAATTGCTTGCCGTCTTGAAAGACAATCATTGTGAGCCCAAATTAAATCGCATTGCAGACATTGAATTCAGGTCTGAATTTTTGTATCCCTATGGAAGGATTTGTTGCAAAAAACACAGGTAATGTCTTTGTTGGGTGAAGCAAATTGGACCATATCACATTACCTAAATTTCAGTTTTAATGCACTCAGGTTATTTTTATTAAAACACACTTCAGCAAATATAGAACTCACATTATTTATGACGAAGTATATTTACCCACTAACAAATTTAAGTGCTTCGGCTATAATACTTACTTTTTTTTGGGCTTAATTCACACATGAAATGCACACAAATATAATCTCGCCTTGTGGCTAAATCAATTTCACCACACTCAGAGCAAAAACTGTGAATGTGAACGCGCAAAACCTTGCAGCACGTATCTTTTTCCGTTACTGCTATGTTGACAAACAAATTTTTCTCGAGAATTGTTTTTTTAAAGAAATATGATGGCATATCACATTACCCGACCATATCACAATATCCGAAGTTACTCTATATAAAAACCTAAAAGTATGCTTCAAATTTTTAGTATGAATTAAACTAATTTTTCGCGAAAAACACATTTACTTTTTTACTCATTAAACATTCTGCTCTTTAATGCCTTAAAAGTTTAATCAAAAGTCCAATACTGATGTATTTAATAATGAGCGATCACCGGTCTTAACTTTTAAAAAATAAAAAACAAATATTTTTCTTAGTGTAGCTATATACGACGATCTATTATACATATCCACTTCAAAGGATTTAAAGTTTTGTTTTGTATTCAATATTATATGAACAACTATTATATCCAAAGAAAAGCTCTACAAAATCTGAATTATACGTAACCCTCATAAGTCTAAATAAAGAAATGTAGCCCAGCGGCATATATCTTATACACAACATCGATGAACAGTTATACTCAATGCTCACAACTCCAGCCACAGCTGTAAATTCTTTTTACAAAGAGATGGCCTCTTTGTAGGCAGCTTGTCTACATCACCATATACAATGTGTAACAATCGAAAGGCAGATTACCTTAAAACATCGCTGTGCCTGTATAGTTTAGCGAGTTGCCTACATCTCCACATACAAAGCATGCAGCCTACAGGTAAGGCCCCTTACATCTACATTTACAAAGCAAGCAGTCAGCAAGCAGACTGCCTACAGCTCCATATACAAAGCAGGCAGCCAGAAAGCAAACTGCCTACATCTCCACATACAAAGCAGACAGCCAGTAAGCAAAAAAACAAAACATCTCAGTAACGATTTCATTTTTGAAACATACACAGGGCTTTTCATACATAAAAAATCAGAGTACTTCATCGATTTGCCACTGGGACACTAGAGCCCCAATTTGCGATGTTAATAGGGTCAGGAGGAATGCGACGAAAACGACGCAAATCGAATCCCTTTTTTTCGGTTGTCTTATGGACCTAACCACAGCACTTCTTATTGAGAATAAATTTCTTACTTCCTAACACGCAATTATGCTTAGAATAACTTACCTTACAGAATAATGTGAGAATTCCCCTTATTTTACGCAAATTGGAAAAATCTTCACACTTGATTTTCAGTGAAAAAATCCAATCGTAAGTAGCGACGCAAATCGAAACGAAGCAAATAGAGTGGACACAAATTGGGGCTATAGTGTATAACAGCAACACTCTGCTTTTCTGTACGAAAAATGAATCTGGATAGCTCGATACGCGGAGTATACCTCATGGGATAACAGGATGTTCATTAAAATATAATTTTGCACCACCCTGTAATTTTCCACTAAATAGCAAAATCGACAAAGATGGTGAGGCTTCAATAAACGATCTATGGGGCGAATCGTTAAAATGTGTCCCAACAACAACTAACGCTCAATATACGCATCCTGTCAGCATCACAAGACAAATTACTTTACGCTACAACAACGACAAGAGTGTTGTTTACTTTAATTTTGTGTGTTTTTTCTTCTTCTGGCAATAGTTACACTGAAATCTTTTAGAAACAAAATTTTCACCAAAAATATTAAATTCAATTCAAAAAAATTACTACGAATTTTTTTGCCATGTACTCCTCTGTTCATCATCATCACGTTGACAGCTCAGAATTGATAATATTTAACAGGCTTTTGGGTAACATTAACGGTAGTTTCTTATTTTAATGTGTGAGTCCTGCGGCTTGGCAAATTGTTGCTTTGCGCTTCGTTGATGAAAGACAGCGCCGCGTATAAAAATTGTGAAATTTCGCCTTTATTTAAGTACATAATTATTTATATATTGGCGGGTAGTTAATTAATTAAATTTGTGTCTTACAGCTAAACGCCCACCAGTCGAGGAGACCGCTTCCTTCCTGCAGAGCTTGATTGCCTCGCATGGCCCCAACTATTTGGAAAAATTGTTTGGCAGCAAAGCGCGAGATGCTCTGTCACCGCTGGGCGGTGTGGAAAAAGTTGCCATCGCATTAAGTGAATCGCAAACGATTGAAGATTTTGGCGCTGCGCTGCATCTGATGAGGTGAGTGTTTTCAAAGGTTTTACTGCATAGCAAATAAGTTGCAATTAATGCTAATTGTGCGAACAATTTATGTGGAAAGTCATCTTACAAAAAAAATGTTTCTATTTAACATGTGCAATAGTGCAACACGAAAAATTGTGATATCTTTAGCATCCTTTTGAAGAAAAAAATGCCTATTCTTTTTTAAGTTCTGTGAAAGCTCCCAGAGCAATATAAAAACGGAAATTTGCGTTTAACTCACACAGCCTGATTGAATTTTGGATGAATTCAAATTAAAATCTCAATTAAGGACGAAAACTTACAGCACGCGCAGTTACGTGGGACTTAAGAAAATTGTCAAACGAAAGCTTGCTGTCTTAGCGAGAGTCTCATTTTTAATCAATCAACAAATTTCACCCAGAACGAACGCTACACATCAACTATGGCAGTCAAATCACTTGAGACTGAACGCTATTTTTTCCCCTAATAGCGAGTTTTTGTTGTAACTTTTAGATGCTGCTGCAAGTCTTGCTATAAATTTTTTAATGACTTACTGCCTGGCACGTTTGCTGTCAGCATTGTCACATTATGTGGGGTAATCTTTGCCAAAATTCGAAATACCTGCGAAGGTACATATTACATCAGGATAATTTTGATTTTGAAACATTATCTATTGTATATAATAATAATAATAAGTACAACACAAATTATAATTTTTCTATTGGAAAATAATAATAATACATATTAAATCAAAATATAAAGTTGAGTAATACATTTAAATCAAAATAACATGTTTCATCTACATAACTTACATAAAATTGCTAATATGAAAATGGTTTGTAACGCTTTGGCGCAAAATGCTTTGAACCGATTTTAAAAATTTCTTTCTTAAAACAACATATTTGTACTAAATAAAGTTATTGCATACTTACTTTTCTTATTTCTTGAAGTTATATATCCTATTTTTTAGGATTAAGCTTTTGCAAAACTTGTCATTTTATTCTAAGTTGCTTATGCAGCTTCTTGAATTCTGTGCTCTTATTTTTGATTATTTCTTCACACTTGGCTTCAAAGTTCAAAGAACAAACTCTCTTTTTTTTTGTTACTTTTGAACAAGTTCTTTTAATAAAATGGGTATCGTGTTCATATTTACATAAATAACTTTAATTTTTTTTTTTTTTTTTTTTGACTATTTGCAAATTTTTCAGGTCTGGCTAGACCTAAATTATGCATTAGTGTACATTGAAAGTGATACGAACATAAGGGTTAAAAATTTATTGGCAATATTGCTGGCAATACTTTATGCTTCTGGCTCAGCAATCCATTCGCGTACCAACTCTGCAATCTTGTACTTAGCTGCACGCATTTCGGCAGTATCATTTGCATTAATTGAACCCATGTCCTTGCAGTGACCATAGTCTAAAATGTAAAAAATAAATACGCTTAGAGCTACTAACTTCAAATCCCAAATAAAGTTATCACTTACATGGTATAACAGTAGCTTGATCCGTATCTTGTATACCCATTGAAATCCATGGATCCAGTTGACCATGTGTAAAATGAACATTGTCAACTTTTGGTGTCAAACCGCCAAAGATTTTATTGGTGTTGGCAACTTGTTGATATATAAATTCCTCGCTTAATTTTGCACCAAAAGCATCAGCACACATTTTAAAGTAAAATTCAAGGGGGAACTTAGTACCAAAAGGTTGTGCTCTCGAACCAGAATTCTGGAAATAGCCATATTCGTTGCAACTCTGATACGTCCATTGACGCACTTTAAAATAAGTAAAAAAATTTTATTTTGAAAATATTAGAAAATTTAGTAAATATTTCACAGAAAATATAATGAAAGCCATATCATGGCTATATCGGCATTATCACTTACTAATGCCATTAGTGTAGGCGGTGTTGGTAATGTTTGTCATAAAAGCTTTATACGAGAGGTCATGACATGTCCTATTTAAACCAAACTTTGATAAAATATAGCTAGCAACACCACTTAGGTCATCTTTACCAGCCATAATGCTCTTGCAAGCTTTCTGAATCTTGCCGTCACTGGAAAATAAAATGTATTCGAAATTATATCTAACTCTGTTGGTCAACCTACTCATGATACTGCACAAGACCCGCAAACTCATCGGAAATCTGATAGAACAAAGTCCAAATGTCCAAATCACTTGAATCATCAAAATTGCTGCAAAGCTTTAGCATTGCTTTTACCTCAGCACCACGACGATTAGCAATCAAAGCTTCCATTTCAGAGATGCCTTTGTCAATGCGATTATAGCAATCTTCGCCACCGACCAAACGTATAGATGCACCAATTACTTCTTTGTATTCTATTGAATGAAAGGACATTTACAAATGATCTATGAGCAGTCCTTTTCACGACTTACCAACAAAATCTACCTTTGCGAGAAGTGGTGCACTAGAAGCCCAAACGCCTGTTGCTAAATCTGGATACAATTTCTTAAACCATGTCACCATGGCAGCTGAATAGGATCCGCCTCTCAAAATCACTTAAGAATTGGTCATACCAGGTGTGGTGGATTTCATGGTGCGTATGAAGTGCGCTAAATCAGCCATGGCCTGAAGTACGTGTAAATATTTGATGTTTTCAGTGGAGAGATCACTTAAAAAAAAATGGAAGTTTTGTTTTCAAGAGTTAAGATTATAGCCGTAAGCTAATTTTGATTTCTTCTTCTTCACTCCGTGAGGAGACAAAGGACACCTTAACAACGATACTTACTCTGTGGGTCTACTCTTTCCATAATAACGATGTTCTGTATAGAATAGATAACCATTATGTTCCCTTGCCATATCGTATAAATGGCCACTACTTAGAGATCCTTTAAAGATTTCCCATTCACCACCAACGGCAATAAATAATGGTCCACCTTCTTGATAGAATTCATCATTAGAGAGATAACGCTGTAATGGAAAAATTGAATTATATTTAAATCGCTTGATCCTTTTTCCTACGCTCCATCCGCTACACCTACCATTTGCCATGTTCTTTTCTCAGCTTCATCAAAATTGTCCAATTTTTGTTCAATCCACAAAGTTCGCTCAATTGGATAAAGGGTTGAGTGTGATTGTGGTTCGTCATGCAACATACGAAAAGTGCGCACAAAAACTGAATCCTCCTCATTAGGAGCCTTTAAGCAACCGACAAAGGTAGCAAGGACTACTGCTATCAGGAAAAGAATAAATTTCATTTTTAACACTACGAGCGTTGCAAACGAACTGATTTTAAAAATTAAGATCTTGCACTTAAGCTATTTATACTGGGCTGCAACTCTTGTGTGTGTATTTGTACTTCAATAATTAATACGAAAAGATAGCAAATCTTAGGGGGCATATACTGGTGACGTAAAAGTTGCAACAAAGACTCAATACAGAAAGTATATAGTTTAAGAAATAAATATTAATAACTATTTCGAATAATTTTCACTATGATAATTTATAATAATTTAAAAAAAAGAATAGTTAAAAAAGTAAGCGAAATAAAAACTTGATAAAAATATATTAGTCATGTCAGGAACAACTTTTCCACATTGTTAAAGTATGAAAGTTGAAGGTGGGAAAATATTATGATCAAGCAAAGATCTTACGTAAAGTGAGTTGCGATGCATTACGTTTTAACTGAAGTTCCGTAGAAAAGATGTTCCAAAGCCTTATATCATGTTTAAAAAACTGACGTTCGGATGTAAGGGTTAAATTTCGTATCGGAACTATGTATATTAATATTTCTTGTGGACCGTGAAAATTATAGCTTATTAATTAGAGATTTTTGGTTGACACCTTCTGTTTTGTTTAGGCAATTTGTTTCCTGAACTAACGTTAAAATTCGAAGTGCTTTCAGTAGATTTTTAAATTGCCTTTCGAATGGTCGTCATTACTTTTCGAAAACTTAAAAAAAATTATCTTGAGTTTTCAAAATCAAAAATAAATTCAACTTTTTTGTTGAATACTTTTATTATTTTTTTGATGTTCTTGAAAGAAGCTGAGGCTTCTGTACTGAAAATACGCTAAGTTCCTGAAGAGAAAAAGTTTGTGAAGGCGAGGTATTTTATCTCACCTTCATGGTTCAAAATTTACTTTTCTGCATATTTTAGAAAACAATTCGTGGAGGTTTTCATTTTCAACAAAAAAGGATAGATTTCTCCGTTTTTTCGTTAATGTGAAGATCAAATACCACAGCCATGTTTTCATGCTTCGAGAGCTGCTTTAAAGTTTGTTTGCTAGTATTATATTTTAACTTTGTTCGAATGCATTTAACTTGGTGTCTAAACTTGTTAAGTGGAAATTTATACGTTTTCTACTTACATAGCAGCGAATCAGTCACGATTCACATTTTTAAGGTTTCGCCAAGAAATTCGAGTATTATGAGACTATTTCTTGGTGACGCACCTTTTCCTATTTTGAATAAATCATACTTTTTTAAATAATTTAAGGTCGCTGAACACGAAATACTTAATAATCTAATTGAAGACTTTTTCTTTCAAAATTAATGAAGAATAAAAGCATAAATTATTTCGATACCCCTATTGGTTTCTTCGAAATATCGTTACCTGAAATTTTCCAGTTATTATTAAATATTTAATCTATAGCTTGTCAAGAATCTTTTTGCAGAAGCTAAACAACATTTTTTAAATTATTATGATTGAAAATTATAACTATTTAATATTTTAATTACTTAAATGCCTGAACTAAACGAAAACTATTATATTTTCCAAAAATTCCTGATAAAAATAACGAATAAATCAAAAAATAATTCTTTTGTTTGTGTTTATAGAACAGATCACACCAACAGTACTGAACAGAAGGCTCAGTAAATAATAATTAAAAAATAATTCCTTTGCCACAAAATATGAGGAGAATGTCAGCACTGTAAAAAGACTTAACGATAAATCAAATTTTCGGTATATCATATTCTGTAGAGTTTATTAGTACGATAACTATCGTTGTGTGATAATTATTTACTGCAACTTTGTTAAAAAAAATTGGCAGGTTGCACTCCGGGAGTGCCGACAGAAGTGAAAAAAATCGTTTAATGGCAAGTTAGTGTGTTAGTTGGTATGTGTGCGTTTTCTTTTTATATGGCAATGCAATGGAAGACAAAAACGGAATATGTATTCAAATTTTACTCTCGCTCTCATTCTCAATTTGTCAACGCAACAACGCGGAATTTGAAAGAAACAAACATGTAAGCATAACAATCGTTGAATAAGAATGGAATGTGTCAGTTAGTGTGTCTGCTTTGCTTTTTGTCTTCCACTTGGAATATTTATTTAAAAGAAACAATAGAACATTCAAATTTTACTATCGCATTCATGACGGGGAATCCCGATGACGGTCGGTGTCGCGAGTTTATACTTTTTTCCTCAGCCGCACAACGTGCCATAAGAAGTTTTCACTTCAAAAAAGTATTTTATTGAAAAATTCAAGAAAAACAGCAGGTGGTGTACAATTATCATAAAGATAAACCTCCTAAAAACTATCAGAAATATTGTCATAAGAAAAGAAAACAGTATACTTTTTTTTGTTATGAGACTCGAAATTAAAAAATGCATAAGTAAAAGTCCTTCAGTAATACCAGAATCTCAAAATCAGGTTTTGAAGTTTCTCATAAAACTGTTACAAAAGTACTTCTAAAGCATATGTACTCATACAGCGTTACCCGAAAAAAACCCATACTTTCTGTTCAAAATATTTTAAAAAGACTTGCTTTTGCTACGCAGCATATTTGTCTGCCTGATACGTACTTTGATGTTGTCGTTTTTTGGGATGATAAAATAATGCTGTCTTACCTAACAGAGTTTGAAGAAATTCAGTAATAGCCCTCGAAAATAAAAATATAATATATTGTTATACCAAAACAACCCAAGAACATTGAATTAAAAGCTGTACCAGTATAGCGTCCCGAAGCATAAATTTAATTTTTTCATGAACTGTTTGTTATATGGTATAACGCTGTAAAACTGCTCCTTAAAAATTGCTATCTTTTTCCATTTTGATAATTTTTTTTTACTTTTAATTTACGATGTGGTTCATCATCCGCTTGAGTGAAAATTACAACCTTAAATTGGAGCACAAACAAAAAACATTTTGTTCGTAATTTTAATGCTTTTAGCGCACAAAGTGAAACACTTCCGCTTTACTGTGTTGCCTCAAAAAGCTTAAAGTTCTTGCTCAAATTTTCTTTGCATGGCAAAAATGAAATTCTGGCGTGAGGTAAATAGATTCATAAAGCAGTAAACTTAATCATATGATTAAGTTTTGAAAACTACTATTTCTTTTAAAATAAAATTTCCAAAAAATGTAATTACTCAAATTATAAATATTTTGTGTGAGAAAAATGTTTTATCAGACTTTATATATACATATTTAATCTTTTTTAAAAAAACAAAGTTCTTAGCATGGATTTCTCATTATGCATAGATTGCTTTGTTCTAAGGCTGAAGTAAGTTCAGTGATGTCTAGAGCCAGACCAAGAACATTTAGCTTAAAAAATATTTTTTTTTTTAATTGACTTTATTCTAAAAATCAATATATATTTCAAATATCGATCTAAAAGGAATTTTCTCTTGAACCTGGAGATGCCTTCAAAATACCAAATGTACATGAAACAGAAGATGTTAAGAAAATGTAATTAAGTAACTATATGTAATATTTGGAATTAAAAATGGTTACAAAATTCATTTAAGTCATACCTTATGTGGAGAAGATACTTATAGAGAGTACTAAATACTCCGAGGTAGCTGAAGTTTAAATATATTGCCGCAAGACTCTTAAAGTGACAAGAAGCTACCTTTAGCTTATAAGAAATATTACAGAACAACAACAGTCAAAAATTACAGTCTCATAGACGAAAAATACTTTCGAAAGATTAAATGTAACATTTAGAAAACATGGTCACAAAATAATGAGGAAATCAAGAAAGTTACCTCAAAGTACTTATCGTACATAACGACGGATGCCTACAGTTCAAAATACGATTTCGATATGCAAAAGGTAATTAGGAGTACTATGTGAAATATCCCAACGAAGAAGTCAAGGAGCTACCTTAAAAAAATATGGAATGCTCCGAGCTAACTTTTATTTAATAATGCGGTCATTAGACTTAGGAGATGTGCAGGTTATAGTATATGAAATAATGCGGACTAACAACATTTTAAAAATGCTCAAAATGTAGTCACAGCACACCGTATGTATCAAGGCGTTGAAAATATAGGGAATACACCGAATGCGTCAATATAATAAAATAAAGAATACTCTGAACTATGGGGGTCAAAAAAAAGTGACGTCAGAGTAGTAAATGGAGAATAAATTTTGCTTAGATCAAAATCAAAAGCTTTCTTAAATGATTGAGGAAAATTTCTTTAAGTTTTTGAATTACTTTTAAATGATTTTTTTTTTTTGAAATAAATCTGCTAAAAGTTTATGATTCATTAAAATCAATTTATTTCAAAATTGTCAACGATTAACAATTTTCAGTCGTGAATTGTAGATAATATTAAATTTCACAATGAGTTCTGTTTAGTATGATACTAAAACATTTCACTTTTAAGCCTACAAACGATCTGACGTGCTTCCCAAAACATTATAAACTGCGCCAAGTGTTGTAGAAAAAGTTTCTGAGCAATAATTAGCTTGGATAAAAATGGTTTCAATCAGAGCTTTCCTTTCAACTAAAAGCTAGTAAGATATCTCATGGCCTCCAACGATTTTCCACGCTGCTGTCTAGTGCCTTAAAAATTATTAAATCCTTTTGTTTGCTCTTTTGTTTCTTATATTTAACTCTTAGAAAAGAGTTAAATATTTTATGAACTTGGCATTGTCGGCTTTTGAATGATGTTGAATGAAAGTTGACTATGACTATGCATTCAAAATAGTAACATTTCCAATAATGTTCATTTTCTCATGAAGTTTTGAAGTTTTTACACGTCTTCTTTTTCAACCGTCTATTTTTCCACATGCTTTCCAGCTCAATCTTTTATTCATTCATTCACTCATTTTCATTCATGGCGTTTAAAAGCTTCATTCAACGTATAGAGTTGAATGCTATTCATTTTAAGTACCGTAACCCAGTAAACATTTTTATTCGCGGATGCGTTGTGTACTTATTGCTAAGTCAATGACAATGAAACCACTAATGGGGTCCAAAGTAGGTACTACTCTTTCTCATCAAAGTTCACTTTAAATCATACCGACATTTTTTTCACTCTCTGATATATCATAATATTATATTATTGGACACCATTAATGGTTTCATAAAAAAAAATACCTTAAGATGTAATATAACCTCATATATCTTGAAAACCCTGATTTTTAAATTTTGTCTTGCTCTGGTTCCTACAAAAGCAAACTTCAACTAACAAAGAGACATTCGAAAATACTTTTAACAACAACCGGGCTTACAACAAAGCAGTACACTCTTGTCCAATAAGTATTAGTTCACGAGATATCGAGGCTTAGAAACTGAAACTTCGCCAAATGGCTTATAACTCCAAAAATTTACTTAAATTCATACAAACATCGTAGGACAACTGTTTTTACATCATTAAAAGAAAAATTTTTCAAATTTATATACTTTGTTTCGAGCCAAATTATTGAAAAAGTTATGCAAAGATATCAATGAACCAATAAACATTATTATCGTTTTGATCTCAAAATATCTCCCTTTTGATTTCCTTAATTTTTTGATATGTTAAATATTGATATGTTAGCTACTTTGCGTTAAGATTTCATCCTCGGACCACAACGCCTTCTATTTTTAAACAGTTTTTGAAAATAACTTTAGCAGTTTTTTGAAATGCCTTAAAAATATTTTTCTTTGATTAGTTATGTGAAAAAAGTCAATATTTGAATTAGACCCCAGACACAAAACTCGTGATATCAATTGTAAAGAACTTTTTATTTTGATTCATCTTCCAGTAGAGTGTTGAAGATTCGACCAGTAATTTGATCACGTAAAGCTTTCCGAGAAAAGTTTAAATTCATCGTCATAAAAATTTCAAAATCTTCGAAATGTTTGCTGGGTACAGGCACACATGTGTATGACATGCTCTTGTACATTATGAAATTTATTTTAAAAATGATGTTGTTTTTGTAGGGATTTTCTGTTGCTCTGTTTTCGTGGTTGTAAAATCTAAACCAACAGCTCGTAATGCTTTAATGAGAGCGAACCCATAGTGAAAGTGCGTTGTTTCCTTTTTTTTGGAAAAAATCTACAGAAATACAAATAAACCTCATGGAGAAATTGTGATCGGTTATAATGGTAGTGGATAGTGCGCTATGGCCACTTATGTGAAAACTTTTTTTATACATTTTTTGAAATGTTTTCCTTTATTAACAAAATTTTCACTTGAAATGCATTCCTGAAACATGAGTGACGCTGAAAAAATTTTTTATTTCAGTTAAAAAAAAAAGAAAAATAGCTTGTCGACAAAGCACAAGTGTGTAGCGGTGTTTGATGAGATTCTTTTAAAGTAATGAAACATGAGTGACGTGCACAATATTAATTTAATAGTCCTTTGCTATGGTTCATCATAGCAATTTAAAGTTAATATGACATTTAAAGGACAACTCATATCTGATAAAGTTTTTCCCCGTCACTTGCGTTTCAAATATAACCTTAAGGATTAAATCTTTTGAATTTACGTATACATACATATTCCATTAAACTAAAAAACGCAGTTTTTTGCAAAAATAGTGGTGTTCGTTAAAAATGAAACATGAGTGACGAGCACAGTTTTGATTTCATTGAACTCTTTAAGCTAGTAAAGCATGCGAAAAGTAAGTTGCCTCCTTAAAGGAATGCTTATACTAAAGCAAGATTTTGGTTCAGTGCGTCAATCATGTTTCATTTACATGCAAATGTAATGGTACATTTTCGATTGTTCACTAACACAATTAAATAACGTAAGTTACTATTTTTTTAAGCAAAAATTAGCATTACATACGCATATTTTGTAGAAATGAAACACGAGTGACACATACAATGTTTTATTTCTTCGATTTTCAAAGTCATACTAAGTTTCCAATGGCAACGTGGCTGCTGCAAGTTAATGTTACCAAAAAATTAGAGCAATATTTCTCTGCGTTACTTATGTTTCATTCATTTACAACAGTTATTTTTTACAAACTTACGTTATGATGTGATAATGTGCGATATTTCTATAATGTAAGCTATAATTTTTTTTTTTGTAAAACCAAATGTTTTTTTAACTATACATACTTTGGCAGATGAAGTCAAGTCTACTACCTCATATAGTGTACCGAAGTTCGGAGCACAATTTGCTTAGAAAACTCTGTATATCCTAGTGCATGAGCTTCCGTCAATCTCTTCGTGATTTCGTCGAATATCTGCTATTATCCCTTCCCCTACTTTGTTAATTACAGCAAAATTGTAACTAAAAAAGATTTTCCTAAATTTTTCACATTTAAATTCATTTCGAAAATGACAAAGTCAGTCACCAGCCAGAACAACCCATGTGTAGCGTATTAAACTGTGCATCTGTGCAGCTGTGTAATACCGCCATGTGTGCTTTGCTTTGCTCCTGCTGCTGCTTTGTTGTACTGTTGTGTGTCGTGTGATGCTTTGGGAATGAAATCATTTCTCAGAAGGCTTAAGCAATTTTGCATTTTAAAAAGGACACAAAGCCGGAGCCACAAGTTTTCATTTTTGTTTTTGTTTTCTTTTTTTGTTAAATTTTTTCGTTCATCAGAGTAAAGAGTAGGTTTTTATTTAAGAGGATCTGTGCGGATGTGGCTCCAGGTTAAATTTAAATACATTTCAGACTGTTGCTTGTACTTAAAGGTTTTTGCTATGTTTTTGTGGATAAAATAAGCCAGTAGTTCTGCTTTGGAGTGGTATGAAGTTCGTCAACATTTTATTTGAATATGTTTTTTTTTTTCAGTTTCATTAAAGCAGAAGGCTATATAAGAGTACTGATGACAATGTTACTTTTTTTGACTTTTCTCTTATGTATTTAACTAACATCAAACTCGACTTAATTAACATGACCTTACTAGAACTTTTCTTTTAAAGATTTTGTTTTGACAATACCTTTTTTGGAAATATAATGCATTTAGAGAACTAATTTCATGTAATTTTAAATTGTAATTTAGTCTGACTGAATGAATTTTTCTTTCAATTGTTGTTTGTTTTATTTGCAAAATTATTATGCTAATGGCACAGAAACACTAATGATGCTTTCGGTGATAATTTTACTAAACTTGGTTTTTGGGTTGTATCATTACATTTGTTGGGATTTGGTTGCGTATTTTCTATAAAATTGCTTAATGAATTATAAAAAGTTAGAATTTATGAGCAGCATGATAACCATTTTAGGTGGGAAGCGCTAATAAGGCCCAGTCACTTTACTGATATAATTATGCCATTCTCACACCGCTAGACTTTCTTGGCAATAGCCTTTATGCCTTTATAAATCTAAAGAGTCTTCTGTGGTCCTAAAAATGCTGGTCTGACTCTACAAAACTCAAGCTGCTTAGTTTTAAAATCAACGCAATTTCCCCTTCTCACCACATTCATAAAAAAAGGACAAAGTTCACCACACTTATTTTCAGACAGTGCATCGTAATGTCGTGTTTTCTAGGCATTTACATTCTTAATGATATTGTCTGCAATCTTTTGAGCATGATTACCCTCACCACAAGAAGTCTTTGTCTCCTGAACCTTAAGTCGGATAATTTGGAGGTGATTTTTCCATCACACATATGCGAATTTTTCATTGAGCAATAGATAGTATCGACCCCCAAGCAAAAAAAAAGTTTGAATGACCTCCCCCAGTTTGAAAGCTAATATTGAAAGATTTTTAAGGAAAAACAAATTTTTTTTTTCGGTCTCTAAATTTGATGCGATTTTTGTTTTTTTCTTATACTCGTATCTCCGCCATTTGACGTCCGATCATTGTAAATGTCTCAACATTCATTCATAAAAGTCATTTGTCTCAGATTTTTTTTTTTTCAACTAGTTGTATACATTATCTCAGCTTCTACCACTCTAACGTGCCAAGGGTGCATCATAAAATTAAATTCCGCACAAAATCATAAAATTTATCTGTACAATGTTTCCTCAAATTATTGAATTTGAAAAAGTTACAGCAAATCTAATATTTCAGTGCAAATATTTAATAAGAATAATAAAATCATTTTTAACTTAAGTCCTAAAACTATGCAATGGTTTTTTCCAATCGACTTCTTCGAAGATCAACGTACGTTTATGGTAGCTTAAAACAATATTTAAATAATTTAAATGAAAATCGTTAAGGTTTTAGTTTTGTCAATTAAATCTCTCCAAGGTCTGATTTTCAGAAAGACCTTAAATTGAAACCCAAACAGTAATTCTCTATTCTTAGTGAAGATTAAATATATTTTGCAAAGACTTGCGAAAAATTGTCACAAATCTTTTTTTTGCAGATTTTTGAGAAGATACTAAAACTCATTTTGTGTGAACAGCAGCTTGCTATGAAAATTTATATATTTAAAAAAAATCCATTATTGTTAGTTTAATTTCAATATAAGAAATGCTCCAATCAAATGCTCTTAGTTGAAAATTTTTGGATTCATACACAAAACAATCCCAAGCGCACCTAGACTCGACGAAAGTTGGCAGAGCAATCCGAAATGAGAGACTCTAGAAATCTCAAGCAATGTCTCGTCCATTTAGTACCAGAAGATCGCTATCTGTCTTGAACATTCCGATTATTGACTTATTTTGTTTAACCGCACGTATATCGATTATGAAGGACTGACTTCGGAACTTCGAAAACCACTCACAGTGACAAACGCTATAATTGGCGTACGAAATGCCAACTATGTAGTAAACAATAAAATCTGTTGAAATGAAGATGATACTTGATTTCAGCCTTATCGAAGGTCACAGAGCTGACACTTGTATCGAACTATTCTGATCGACTTTTTGCCAAAATACATCATTATAATTCCGAGAAGAGCAGTCCGTTCAGACACGAGAAATTAATGTGCAGCATGCAAAAATTTGCATGCCTTATTCCTCCCAAGTGTGCTAAAAAACTTAAGTGAAGCTCCATTATTGTGATGTTTTTTATAGTTGGCATTGCAAGAAGAACAATCTGCCCCGTGGTTACAAAATTATAACTTTTCATTCTAAATGATTCTGCTAACCGGAGGCCACCTTTATGTAATTTTACATAATAATTTATCTAATTTTTTTTATATAAAAAAATAATACTTAACTCGCTTTAATATAAATTTGTACATGTGCAAACAAAAACAAAAAAAGAATAACTTTTATTAAAAATTTCAATGAACTCAAAATCAACAATAACACAACTGAGTCAATTAGTTAGAAAAATATGAAATTGAATTGGTGTGTGTGTGTGTGTGTGCATGCACAATATGTACAAAAACAAAACCAAAATACCAACGCAAACAACATCAAAGATATAACACACCAGTACATTGTAAAAAGTCACAATTACTAATACAAACATTGAATGTGGAGCAAAAGAAATGGCAATTGCTATGCAAACACATTTTAATATACAACTACATACAAAGGCACACACCAACATACTGACATACTAAGACAACACACACACACACACTGGCAGAGGCGACAACAAACGCAATGAATTATGACACAAGGCCAAAACAACACCAGGACGACATTATCCAATTACAAATTGGAACGAACAAAATGTCGTCGTCGGTCTCTTTGTCTGGTCTGGCGACATGTCATCGCGCACACAAATACATTGTATTTGAGTCACTTAGACCAGTACCCAGTAGGCAAAAGCAGTTACAAGAAGTGCTGTTAGAAGGTCTGCCTTTGGAAGTAGCAGTGATTTTTATAATATTGTAGCGAAATTTGGTTTATGATAGAAAATTCTTGAAATAAATACCAACAAAAGAAACTAAACGATATTAGCACCATCTAGCGCAAAATGCTAAAAATAATAAACCGAACAGATGCTGCAGTAAACAATAAAAAGTCAACAACCGAGAGAAATTATCGCCGTCGTACAACGTACAACGCCATCTAGCATAATAGCTAGCTCAACGTCAGTGCGCCATGCTGGTGAATTGTGGTGAATTGTGGATAGTGGTAGAATGCACGCTACAAAGTAGCACTAGTAGGTTGTAGATAATGGTAGAATATACGCCACTTAGAAGGTACTGGATTATTCGAGAGAGTGATGACTGCAGTATAAAAAGGGTTGTCATCTGAGCTGAGGACACAGTTGAGTTAGAACAGCGAAGCAATAAGCAATAAAGTGAATACAGTGTGATCCGTAGTAGAACAAAACAGTTTTCTATACAGTGTTAAATTAATATTAGAATTTGAACGTTAATAAAATAAACCATTTTATAACTAAATAAGTTTGTGTGTTTTTAATTGTTACACAATCCAGTGATCGAACTCAGAAAAGTGTGAGAGATCGAAATTATCGTCAAAGAGACAGAAATTTCGTAACAATATCTTATGAAATATCTTATGAAAGGGAAATAAATTGAAGAAGGTATACTTTGTCCGCTTCTAAATGGGATCGAGAAAACATTAGCTGTTACGGATGACTTCAGAAGAATTATATTGTAATGAGTTTTGATGAAAAATCGATGTGACGAATATATCGAAACATTCAAAATTGATATTTGAAATATCGACAAACTTAAATGCCTATTTTTTCCAATATTTTATAGACTGAATCGAGTAAAGGATATCGAAAATGCCCACAAAGTTTTGGGTGCCAAGCAAACTTTAGTAATAACAAATCGTACAGCTTCTAACTCAAGCACTTCTAGCAGGTCTTCTATTGGATGGCTATGTCAATTGTAAAAGATATCAAATAAGGCAACTGTTTTGACCGTGCCAAAAGGAAAGCTGACTGTGAGAAGGCTTTATCGTAGCACTGTGCATTAACGCTTCTTACAGCATTGTTACCTACTGAGTAAGTGGATGTTGATATTGTAGTGAATGGGCAGCCGCAACGCAACAGTATCTCACTTAAGCTGAATGAAATTGGAGTGACCGTACACGGGGTGCAAGGGCACGTGATAAACATATTAATATGTAATGCAAAGCAGGTGATACCTGCAGGCGTACTAATTAAAACGACGTCAAGGATAACGTAAAATCCTCTGTGCTGATGTTAATGAAGTGCAAAATACACAAAATAACATCAACACAGGAATACCACCACCATTAGTAGATTTGAATTGGCTAAAGACAAAAGCGCAAAATGAAATCCTAACAGCCACTTAAATATTGATTAAGAATCAAGCTACTGGATGAGCATTTTGAGTATGACAATTAAGGTTTTTGCGTTGATCAGAAATGATAATTAGATTGTTTCATTATGTCTCACTACTCAAATTAACTTGTCAAAAAAACTTTGAGAGACAATTGTTTTAAGTTTGTGTTGCTGACATGCGGTTGTTATAGTACTAAAAGTCTATATAAATTAAATAAGTGTAAGATGCTGTTGGCCAATTTAATTCAAAATTGAAAATTTAATTCAAAAATTGAAATTTTAATTCAAAATTGAAAATTTCCAGCATCTGTGAATCTGTTCAAAATCATTGCTTAATTATTGAAGCTGGACAATAAGATAGCAGAGATTGCATATACCAAGAATGAAATACTATGAAAACATCTTGGTCTTTATCGTTCTCTTAGAGCATAAGGCCTCCAAAACAAACTCTGCCAACCTGCATGACTAATACCGAGTGCATTCAATTGTGTCCAACATTTGCCCGATGAATTTATATCCAGCTCTAGCAAATGTTTCCACGATGAATAAGGACGACCGTGTTTTATGCTACCTTCAGCGTTTCACTCCAATGCTTGGCCGCGGGTTTCAATGGTACTTTGCGTTAACATGTGTCCAATTCATTTTCATATTCGCTATTTGATGGAATGGATGGATGAAAAGCAAAAATTTTTTGACATTTGATGAAAATTTGAATTTCAAATTAGTAGTAGTCCTGGGCATCAAAGTTTGAAGCAAAAGAAAATGTTCTTGAACATTTGTAAATTACATTGCAAAGTGCTACGCTTGTGAAGAACACAGCCATAGAAGAACAACTCACTTCACATTGGACTCAAAGATTATTAGCTTATTTTTCGTTAACAGGGACGAAAATTGGCAGACATTACGAACTGAATGGGTTTTCGCTTTGTTTTTTCAAGCATCGATGTTATTATTGGTGCCTTCCTTAGTTCTTTCAAATGCTGCTTGAAGTCTGCTGATGACCACGTTTTGAGTTTGAGTCTAGAGCTCCGCTAATAACATCATTCAATGTTAAAAAAAAGAAGATTGGTGACATCAGACAACCTTAGCGCACACCTGAAACCCAACCTATGAAAAAATTCAATAATTTTATGTTTGATTCAATAATAAACTCCAACGGCAATTATGCTACAACATCGATGAATAGTTATAATCAGTGTAGGCAGTAATGCTCACAAATCTAGCCGCAAATGTAAATTGGCCGCTTTGTAGGCAACTTGCCTACATCTCCATATACAATGTATAACAAACGAAAGGCAGATTGCTTTAAAACCTCGCTTACTAAGTGTCTGTATAGTTTAGCGAGTTTCCTACATCTCCACATACAAAGCATGCAGCCAACAGGCAAGACCCCTTACATCTCCATATACAAAGCAAGCAGACTGCCTACAGTTCCATATACAAAGCAGGTAGCCAGCAAGCTAAATGCCTACAGCTTCATATACAAAGCAGGCAACCAGCAAGCAAATAAACAACATATCATTGTAACAATTAAATTTGTGAAACATGCAACACAAATGGTATAGGTTTTCATATATGAAAAATCAGAGTACTTCATCGATTTGCCACTGGGACGTTTATGATTTAGAGCCAAGACCAGTTTTGAATTGATCTCAAAAGGAATTAACCTTGATTTAAAAATATGTTATGTATGTTTGATTCACAGTATCAAACTTCAAAATTCAATTCTAAGTCTTTTACGATTGAAGTAAAAATAAAAAAATTTTTAATAATTTTCAAATTCAAAATTAATTTGAAGTTGGTCTATGTTAAAAATAAAGGGAACAAGTTTATTTTTACTATTTTGAAATTTCAAATTCAAGACATTCAAATATCTCATGTTCATATGAAAGGTACTGCCAGAATATCAGAATGCTTACTTGATTTGGGGGTTTCCAATTTTGATGATATTTCTTTAGTGGGTTGGATTTGAGTATTTCGTTATAATTCAAACCAGTTTTGTCTTAAAATTTTTCAAAGTTTATAAAAAATAAAAGCAAGCATTTTTAAAAGAATTTTAGTCTCTGTGAACTTCGATGAATAGTAGATGGCGTTGAGTATTATCACATTAAAGTTGAAGATTTAAAAACAAGCATTTATAAAAATGGTTATATATTCAAATGAAGAATGTTTGTGTCTACGGATTTTGTAATGGCAATGGAAGAGCGGCGCAAGCAGTGTATTAATGCAGATATCCTAGACCGAGTATTCCTTTCCAAGCAGCGTTTCCAAATACTTACAGAATATTAGGACAGACTGGAAGATAATGAAGGCGTTTTATTTCATTTCTGACCAATCAAGCAAGACAGCCTGCGTTTCCTGTGAGAAATGTAGATATAGATGAATGGCGCTATTCGGAAATAACAGCATAATATAAGCGCAACAAACTTTTAATCACAAAATAAATTATAATTTCCAAATGATCACGACACGATTTCCTTATGAAAAAAAAAAAATCAAAATTTAATTTTTACTTTTGCAGATCTGATCTCGAGCATTTGCGATCAGTTTTCATGGCCGTGGAGAACGGTGATCTTGGCATGCTGAAATCACTCGGCATCAAAGATTCCGAATTGGGTGATGTGAAATTCTTCTTGGAAAAATTAGTCAACACTGGCTTCTTAGACTGAGTAGCGCCAGATCCGGCTTCTGGATTTTACTATGCACATTCACAGCCCATTAATCCAAATTTCTATTCATATTTAGGATCACCCTATGACAATTACAACTACTAAATGCTAAAATAAAAGCAAGCAAATACATTAGGGTGATAACTAAGTGTTGTATAGAAATAACGTAAAATCCATATGCACATAATAAGACACATACATATAAAGCAAATAAATACTAATACAGTGAAACTATAGTTTTTTCTCAAATTTTAAAGAAAATATAATTTCTTTAAAAATAAATTTTCATTTTAAAATTGGTTAAGAAAAATTAATATATTTTGGAAAAACAAAAAAAAATTTTATAAAAAATTTAAAAAATATTGCAAAAAAAAATCAGAAAAAAAATGGTTTTGTTTTATTTTGGAAATTCTGCCGCGACCAAAAATTAAAAACAAGAACTCTAACTGCTATCCTCTCTGCGCTAAAATTTATTTGCATTAAAAATCAGCAAAATTTTAAAATTTAATTTAAAATTTAAATTTTGAGAAAAACCAAAAACATAATAATTTCATTAAAATAAATAGCAAAATCAAACACACAAAAATAATAAAAATCAATGTGTAAATTACAGAAAAATAAAACAAAAAAAAAAACTAAGCAAAAATGTGGAAGCAGGATCGGACAGAACAATGAAGCAAAACGAAAAAATATACAAAAAATTTTTCATTATAAATTTTTAATTAAAAGTTAAGTTTCTTATTAAAAATAAAATATATTTAAAAAAAAGTGAAATATGCTATTCAACTTATGCAAAACTTAAGAAAATTGCATCAAAAAGAAAAAAAAAAAGTTATCTGTATGTACTATATATTATATATGATAAATACAAACCAGTCAGAGTAGTTAATGCTTTGAAATAATACTCCGAAGAGAATACCCACTCTATGTAAACTTATAAGTGAAAAACATTTTTTGTTTCTAAAATTTTTACTAAAATAAGCCAAAAATTCTAAGTTCTTTTTCAAAAAATATTTTCATCTCGATGTTTTTAATAACAAAAATATATATATTTTAGTGTTAGTAAAAAAAAAAGAAAACTAAATAAATTAGTAAGCCCTGCAGCTATTTAAATTAAAAAAAAAATAATTGACATTATAATCAATTATGATATCCTAGTTTTATTTTTGTTAAAAATATTTAAAACAAAATTATATAAAAGAAACCATATACCAACCTATGATGTGTTGATGAGCGATGTACCAGTAAATATATTTAAAAAAAAAAATACATATCTGTACGTGTCCATTTTAAAGGTAATATATATAAAAAAACACTTACAAAAACAAGATCAAATTGCAAACATAAATGTTATATATTTAGATTAGTAGTTCAAAATTTAGCAGTAGTCTTAAAAACGTAATATGTATTACAAGTATATTTACTCGTATATTTAAAATGTTACATAAATAGTTTTTAAGTTTTAAAAACAAGAAAAAATTATTAAAACTTAGAATATTTTTTTTTTTTTTTGCTTTAGGGTGAGCAGCGTTTTGTATTGCATTTTGTCAGTCTGACCCACTGTACGTTTTGTATGCACAATTAAGCAGCGCAGTTTAAAGTTAATTTACGTTTTATATTGAAGTTTTTGGTATTTGACTGACACGTGTTTTTAAAAAAGACTTAAGCAAAAAACTTGTCCATACAACTGAATTATTCATTCACATTCTACTGCAATGTGGCAGTGACTTGGATAAAATCTTGGAAATCTGAAATATCTTTAAAAATTTATTTTCAAAATATATTTGAGAAACTACAATTTTTTAAAAAAATGCTTAAGTTTTTCAATGATTTTTGTGAGGCTTTATTTTATATGTATTTCTTTTTTCTTCAATTTGACACGCAGGCATTCGTCTCTAACGCCGAATGCACTCCCCGAAATGCGGAAATCTGAGAATGCTTCTAAACGCAATTCCTCAATTTTTTTTCGCCATTAATATTTTTTAAATATCAATGACTTTATATGTTTCAAAAAGACTTAAGCAACAAACTTGTACTTTAGTTTTTAAGAAAACTATATATGAGTGTATATGCCAAAGCAAAAACTTTCTAGCAAAACGTTCATGAAGTCAGAAAAGTCACATGAAAAATTGAGTTTGGTTAATCCAATGGCGCACTGTGGGGCAAATATAGCAAAAACTATAAAATAATATTTCAATTCCGATAAAATGCGCCACACTAGTTACACTTTCAAAAGTGTAAATAGAATGAAACATATTATACGAAGCTAAGCTTTCCTCAGAGTTTTTTCAAGAGCTAACGAACCAAATTTGATAAATTTGATGCCCTGAAAAATATAAATAGCTTCAATCTGCAATGATGAGATGAAGAGCAAACACTGGCCCGAACATTCACTTTCTCATCGTGCAATGGCGTTTTGTGAAAAAGCGACAATTTTGTTTGCTGACGGCACACAGTGCGGCATTTACGACATTTTTTTTTTGTTCAAAACTCGACTTCTCTTTTGCAGTTCAACCAAAATCGATCAATCTCTTTGTGCTCAAAATTTTCGTAATACCAAACAATTTAATGAAAATCTGCAAGAATAACAATTCAGATAGTTTTTGACACATGACAGCTGTCAAAAGCCTATACAAAATGTGAAAACCGTATAAAGACAGAATGATCAAAAAATGGTAATTTTTAAAATTATTTAGGCATATGATTTCGGACTCTTAAAATTTGGATCTGCAAGTCAAAAAACATGATAAAATATCATATTGATGAACTTCCAAAAATTTATTATGGAAATACCAGTGTCTACATTCTGTCCATAGAGGCTTTTCACAGCTGTCATGTGTAAAAAACAATCTGAATGGCAACTTTCGCAGTTTCCTATTCAAATGTTCAGCATTACAAAAATTTTATGCTCAAGTGAATTGATTTTGGTTCAAATACAAAGGAAGAATAGAATTTTGAACTAAAAAAAAATTGTAAATGCCACACTGTGCGGTACTAGAGAGTGTGAAATGAACATCGCCGGTCATCAGAATTCGCTCTCAAAAAATCCGGCTAAACTTCAACCTGATGATATTCGCGTAAACCAAGCGACGTAGCTTGTCTGTTTCCAATAATCTTTGAGTCAACTGCATTTTGTGTGAGAACATGTTAAGATCTTGCTAGTTATTCAGTATATTCATTGATCAGATTGACATGGCGCCTACGTTATACATATGTTGACAAAGTAAACTTACAGGTGAACAACTCGTATTTTGACTTCCCGTATTTTTTTTTTATTTTGTTTAATTTATTTTTTTTTTTAATAAAATAACTTTTTTTTTTAAGTAAAATAATTTTTTTTTTAATTTATGTTCAAATGGTTTAAATGGCAAAAATGGCCTTGTGCGTTCCCGATTTTTTTGCTCTCACAGAGCGTGGTTTCCACACACTCTCATATTTAACAATTTTACAGGACAACGGTACAAAAAGTACCAGAATTTCTATATTTATTTTGTTTAGTTTTGAGTACAATTTTTTCAGACCAAAAAACTAACTGCATGCTTATATGTCCAAGCAAACACAAAATACAACAAAATGTAATCAAAGCGTGAGTCCTAAAAGTAATTTTCAACTCTTAAAGAATTTTACCAACATATAAACTTCGTCGTGATAGTTAAATATTATGATTTATTAAATGTATAGAGTAGCGAATGAATAAAAAGAAAAAATTAAAAATTAAACCAAATCAAACCGTAGAGAGAACTAATACAAAAAAATAAAATGGAATTGTGAGAAAAAACAGAAGTGAATATGAGTATAGTCGAAAAACGAAAACAGAGCTATGGCTATATATATTTTTGTAAAAAAAAGCTTGCAAGCAAAACATATGAAATGACGAGGTATAGCAAATGAAATACTTAAAAAAATATGAGTATAAAATATTAAAAACAAAACTATTGCAAAAAAAGGAGGTATGAAAATTTAACTAACAGCAAACTGAACCCAACGTAGCTTCAATAAAAATAAATAAACTACACATAAATGATTAATGTTTCAAAAAAATTAAAAAAAAAAAACAAACCAAGGTTTTCCTAAAAATATACTATCAAAACTAGAGCCTAAATAATGCACATTTTTATTAAAAGTTTTAAGAAAATCTACAAAAATAAAATAGCACACCGCAGAGAAATACACTGAAGAAAAATTAAAACAAAAAAACAAGTTACAAATTACTTTAAAACTTTATATTAATACAATGGAGTTATAAGTACCTTATGCTAGTGTATAGTCAAAGCAAAACTAAAGCAACAATTTTAATGAAACAAAACTGAACTAAAAGCAAAATACCTTTTGAAAAAAAATAAATATTAAAAAATTTCAAATGTTTTCTACTTAAATTTTAATTTCAAATTGTATATAAATTTGAGGGCAAACTACTAATGAACTTCCTTTAATATGTTCGTAATCAGTTCAAAAGAATTCAATTTAACTTCAAAATATTATTAGTGTTTTAAGACAACTAATATTTTTTTTTATTTTTTTTTTTTTAACTCTTAAATGAAAAAGAAAAAATTGTTATAACATTTAAACAAAAAAAAAGTATTTATAATAAAAATCAATATGCATATCAGCAGATTTTAGTACTTTAATGTATGCGTAAAATCTGTAATTATATTGAATAAAAATTAAAAAAAAAAAAAAACATATCATTCCAAACATATCAAAATATACCAAAACATTTACACAAAAACTATTTAAATCATATACTATATATCGAAAATTGATATTATTATATAGATGTATACCTAAAAAATGTTACAATTTGATAGCTAATGTTTAGAAAATGGCCTAAATATGAAATTAATTGTTATATTTTAGAAACTCATATGCCTTTTTTTTTGTTTGAAGCTAAATAAACAATTTTATATTAAGTTTGTACAGATGGTCTTATACAATTCAAAATTATTCTATAGAAACTCTAACTTTATTTATAATCTTAATGTTAATGCGAATTTTACAATTTATGGCACCTGACGAATATGATACGAAAATTTGAGATATACATGTGCTGTTCTGTTTTTTTTTAATCTAAGGAATTAAAGTTTGCATAAAATTATCCTACAGTACTTCGTAAGAAAAGACAAGAGATTTTTTGAATAAATATTTTTTATCGCATGCAATTTTTCTGCAACTGAAATCTCTAACACATATTATTCATTGAATTTTATCTTGAAGTGTTTCCATTTAAAATGATTTTTATCACTGGCGATTTCTATCATAATCATTTATAATTTTTAATAAAAAAATACCAGCTTATGTTCGAATAATTTTAGCCGATATTTTAGTCTCATCATGAAACTCATTTATTTTAAGTGATAGGTATTACTCTCATCTGTTGCAACTCCTCACATCTCTTTGTAGTCAAAATTGCAAACAATTTCACATTTATTTTCTTATTCGGAAGTTTTTCTTGAAAAATCAAGATATGCAAAATTTCATGTGATAAAAATTGCATGAGAAAAAAATTAAACAAAATTGGAATCGCATGTGGCAAAAATCAATAAGTCATTCCAACATATTTTCGAATAATATGTTCGAAAATAATTTATATAACTTAAAATTTGTATCTAATATTATTTTTATCTCATGATATATTTACGCACGCGGTTTTTTTTTCTCACATGATTGCAAATTCACTTGGTTTTTAACGCATATGACTGTTATAGCTGAAATTTATTTATTATGATATTTTTTATCGAGGCTTTTTGGTATAAAAAACTTCTGCATTTAAATAAATTTAACCTTTTCAGATTTTCAGAGGGTCGCAACACATGAGAGTGCAATTTTTATCGCATGTTATATTAGTCTTACATGTTTATCCCTTAAAATATTTATCCAAAACTGTTCAAGTTTGGCTTCACAAAATTCCGCGCGGTCGAAGCACATGAGAATAATATTCTTATCGCATAAGACTTCAAACTTATGTTTTTTAAATAACATAATTTTTAGCATGTCCTTTAAGTTTAAGGGATTAACCTTAAGGTTTTTGATGTCAAGAAATTTGTTAATATGCCTTTTTTGCTTGTAACGAAGATCAATTGCGTATGCGCAGTAACTGTACTTTCAATGTACTCAATGTAGTTTCAAGAACCTTGAGGTCTTTGGGAAATTTTTATTAACCATTATTGGTACTCGATTTGGATTTATTGTGATTTTTAATAAATAAAAGCATTAACCTTTAATATATTTTAAGTTTTGAATATTTTTCTTTTAATTATTAGTATTACTTACTATGATTCGATAACTCTTACAAAGCTGTTGTTTTTTTTTTTTTGTATCATATGTTTTTGTTTGCGTGCAATTTTTGTCACATGCTTGTTTTATCCCATCATGCTAACAAAAAAAAAATACTATTTCATATAATTTATGGACTATCGTTTCATGCAATTTTTTCTCTTGCGATTTTTATTAAATGAATATTTTGTTACATGAGATTTTTTTTATATCATGAGATTTTTTCCAAAAGTTTTCCTATCCGAAATTTCTTTTACTATTTTCCCTTACATAATTACTGACAAAGTTTCAGAGGGCAAACTCATCACTATAATTTAACCTGTGCCACATTATTGAAGGGTATTTAAGGAACACGTTATGATATATTTGAAATAAAAAACTTGCATACGCTGGTCGAGATTTTTTTTTAAGTAATTAGGTGCCATAGAAAGCATTAAAGTTTATTTATTTTTCGAGTTTATTTATTTTTTCATTGACATTAGATACGTACAGTATATTTACAATATTTTTTCAACATTTAAGAAAAATATTTTATTTAATTATACTACATAAAAATTTAACAGATTATTTCATTTATTCAGCGATAATTATACCTCTCACTTATATATTTTCTTATATATTTTTTGCAATAAAACATAAGTTTTGTTCAAGTTTCAATTGTTTGTATTACAAGTTAAATAGAATAGCAGAATATTTTGTTACCCATCTTGAAGTTTTGCTTATGCAAAATTTATAAAATCTGACCCATTTTAAAAATATATCACAATAATTGAAAATAAGTCAATAACAGCGACTGACTTATTGTGGTTAATTTTGCTGTCAAGAAAAAAACTTCAAGCTGATCAAACAAATGACTCAAAAAATTTAAACATCAACTACGCATAGAAAGCTTAAATCGAAATTTTTTTAATAATAAATCGTAAAAATTCAAGAAAAAACAAAAAAGTTACGTTGTTCTTTTTACTTCACAATTTTTATTACTATTGCCGTTTAAAAATTTAAGCAAAACAATAAAGTGTAGCCACGTAAGGTTTCAGCTTTAAAAAGTTTTACTCGAAATTGAAATTTTATGTACTAAAAATAAGCTAAAACTTTTATTTTCTTCACTAAACCATCTCTAATGTACAAACCTAAATAGAATTGTTTATGACGAAACCAAGAAAAAACCTATAGTTACTTTCAACTTCTCAGTGTACGTTAAGCTCACAAGCAAGTAGAGTTAATATACAAAATGGAAATAAATGATATTTAAATCTAAAATTACAAACAAAAAC
This sequence comes from Tricholauxania praeusta, assembly GCA_949775025.1. Lineage (NCBI taxonomy): Eukaryota > Metazoa > Arthropoda > Insecta > Diptera > Lauxaniidae > Tricholauxania > Tricholauxania praeusta. The sequence continues at coordinate 162,013,063 of OX459029.1, forward strand.
ATATCAATTTAATCACACAAAGTAAATTGTTATCGTACAACATATATGAATATTTTTTAAAACATTGTATCTCTATATTTCAGTGTATTTAAAAAAAAATAACATAAAAAATTTCAACTTTAATTCGTATTAAATTTAAACTACTGTAAAAAAATTCCACACAAGCTATTAAAAAAAATAACAACAACTAAATGCTACATAATTATCAGAATGATGTTACAAATAATGAAAGTTGTAAAATTGAAATTATAATTATAAATGAAAAAAATTATATTATTTATGATATACATTATTATTATGATCAATAAATTTTTATCATTCCAATGGAATTTATTAGTGTTTCATTTGGTATGCAATTTTTATGTGGGTTTCTTAAGTTCTCAGGTCTATGCTGCAAAGTGTCACTGCCAAAACTTGAACTTCATTGATTCTCATTTTTATTTTCTTACAACTTTTTCCAATGTTTTTCAGAACTCTGTAAAATAAATAAAAGAAGTGGCAACACCTAGCTTGTAAAAACAGCACGCCTCAGATTCTGGCATGCCTGAAACAGGAGTGAAATTCATCATCCTTGAATTAAAAGTTTGTGCCAGCTAAGTGTCAAAAAGCTTCTTCTTCGTTCGCATGAAACGAAGCTTCTGTTTTCCATTGCTGGTGTTTGCATTTTCTTTTTTTTTTTTTGTTTTCTTTTGTTGATTTTGCAAAATATTTATTTTTATTTTAAATTCAAATTTATGTATTCACTTTTTATTTATTTATTTTTTTTTTTTGAACAGCTGTTTTCGTTTTTGACACTTGACAAGGTGACTTTTGTTAACAAATTTTCGGAGAGAGAGTGAACAGCTGTATTTTTCTCTAATTTTTGCATTCTCATTTATCTACATTTTGGAGTTAGCAGACACGATTTATGCAGATTTACGCAACTGAAAGCGACTGAAGTTAACTTAAGGTGAGTAAACATACACAACTACTGTTATTATGAAGCTAAGTAGCTAAAAATGCTAATAGCTGTAGTAGGTAAACACTATTGTTACTATGTTAACTAAAAAAGATTGAATTCATTCAATATTTTGTTGCGCGATATTTCAAATTTAGAAATTCATTTTTTTTTTTTCATTTTCTGTTTTTGTATTACCTATTTTTTTTGTGCTCTTATTTGAGTGCTCTGAAATTATTTTGCCCAAGTTTTGTGTTATAACACTATAGTTTGAACCTTAGGGGACGTCCATAAATTACGTGAAGCAAAATAGGGGTAAGGGGATCCGGAAAAATATCACCAAGTCTCACGAAGGAGGAGAGGGGGGTCAATAAAAATCTCACGGCAGAGACTATACGAGTACATTATTATAGCAGATTACATTTACAAATTATAAGGCAAGTCTCACGAAAGAGAGGGGGTGGGGGCGCCGTCAGAGCTCACTAAATCTCACCAAGGGGAGGAGAGGCTACAATTTTTCAAAAAAAAAAATCAAATCACGTAATTAATGGACGGCCCCTTATGGCATTGTTTCATTTGGGAATCGTAATATGTCTTAAGTATGGGCCTAAAATTGTCATAACATCCAAATTTGCATCGAAAATATCAAAATACCCAAATAGTTCCCCAACAATAATTTGTAAAGAAATTTTTTTTTGTAAAATAATAAGGATGTTTTAATTGAACAAAAAAGTTTAAAATCAAGTAGGTGTACTTTTTGTTGTTTCGTTACGTTAATATAAAAAATGTTAAAAATCAAAAAAAAGTTGAAAAGTTCAAAAGACGAATAATGTTGAAAAAGTCAAAAAATTTGGAAAAAATTTGAAATGAAGGAATAAGCTAAAAAATTTTGAAAAGAAGAGAAACAGAATTAAGTTGAAACAATCGAAAAATATTGGTACTGTCAAAAACTATGGAAGAACTCAAAAATTTCGAATAATGTTGAAAAATTCGAAAACTGTTTAAAAATTGACAAATAACGAGAATATCGAAAAATATTGAAAAAATCGAAATAAGTTAAAAAGTGGAAAATTGTTGACAACTTTGGAAAACTGTCAAAAATCCAAAAAAGGTGGAGAGATTTTGAAAAAGTCATAAAATTTTATAAGTTCGAAAATAGTTGAGAGATATTCAAAATTTGACCTAAGCTGAACTGTCCAAAATATGTTGAAAAAGTTGAAAAATCTTTAAAATTCCAAAATGCAACATACAACAAAAGAATTAACTCAGGCGTGACTTTTCAGCCAGATGACTCCAGTACGAAGTTTTTTTTTTATATTTACTACCCCCTTCAATAATAGATGCTCACAGCATCAAAATCATTGCTTTGAAAAATATTTCTTTGATTTACAACAGTTCATGACCATTCATTACTCTGAAACACTTCCAAGAGGCTGTCATCACTAAATTCGGGCAAGGTCATATATACAAAAAATTAATTCACAACAAAATTATTGAATCAATTTATAAATAAAAATCCTTAGATAACAGAGTTATTAACTCTTTTCAAAATAAACAAATAAAATTATTGTTTTTTTTTTTGCAATAAATTGACGAGCACTAACTCATAGTTGTCTTTTGCAAAAATGAATTATTTTAATTATCTACCAAAAACAAATGTGAAACGCTAGCAAAAACAAGTTGAAATTCAAGATAAGATAGGAAGGCAGCATTCTCTAGCAAAAAATTTAAAAAAAATCTACATACAACCAAACAGATTCTGAGCAATAGAAGCAGCGAAAGTAGTCAGCACGAGTTGTGACTCTTGTCACAACGCTACTAGCGCACTTTTGTACTAAATTAAATAGTTGAAAAAAAAAATGAAATGAAATTATAATCAGCGCGATTAAATTATTGCGCTCAGAATCTCTACATAGGAATGTGAGTAGAAATTTCAGTGTTAACTTTTAGTTTGAGCTACAAGCGCGATATTGCTAATTAGGAGCAAAGTACTACACGGAGACAGTTGCATCTTGGAGATCTTTTAACGTCGACTATGTAGCAAATTAGCGTTGGCTTAAATGTGACGCAGACAGTGATAATTGATATTAAATTTGTTAAATTAAATAATTGAAAGGTTACTGATTTTCAGTAAAGGTTATTAGTAATTGAAAAAAAAATATTGAGTTTAATAAAGAAAAATGCTGCATTAAAAGAAGTGAAAAATAATCAGTTCCTATAAAGTTTTATATAAAAAAGTTAATCAAGTTCCGCGAAAATTATGCAAGATTATTCACAAGTTATATTATTTAAATCTGAAAAAAAGTTAAAATACGTCAGCGAAGAAAAGCTGCCTAGTGTAAATAAGTTTTTATAAAAAAAATTCAAAAAATATTTTTCGATTTAAAAAATCATCCACTGTTTTAAAGAATTCAATGATAATTTCGTTAGTCTAAGCATCAAAATGTTTAATCCCTCGGACTATGAAATAGTTTGCGAACCAGCGGAGCTTGAAAAAAATCTACTTATCATGGGATACGATGACTACCGTCGTAAATTTATGAGTAAGTTCAATATCATTATAAAAATATTTTTATCACATTATCTCAGTAAACTTCTCAAATTGTTTTCATCACTTTCATACCTCTTTTATCTTTGACTTTATCTTAAACTTTTTTGAAGAAACATTTCACGTTTTAACGTGTATGTAAATAAGGCAATATGATGAGATGATAATACCAGTGTACATGTACATACGACACTTTGTTCATTTGACAACACTATATATTGCAACAAGCTAAAAAAATGTTTTTTGAAGTGAAAACTTCTTATGGCACGTTGTGCGGCTGAGGAAAAAAGTATAAACTCGCGACACCGACTGTCATCGGGATTCCCCGTCATGAATGCGATAGTAAAATTTGAATGTTCTATTGTTTCTTTTAAATAAATATTCCAAGTGGAAGACAAAAATCAAAGCAGACACACTAACTGACACATTCCATTCTCATTCAACGATTATTATGCTTACATGTTTGTTTCTTTCAAATTCCGCGTTGTTGCGTTGACAAATTGAGAATGAGAGCGAGAGTAAAATTTGAATACATATTCCGTTTTTGTCTTCCATTGCATTGCCATATAAAAAGAAAACGCACACATACCAACTAACACACTAACTTGCCATTAAACGATTTGTTTTCAATTCTGTCGGCACTCCCGAAGTGCAACCCGCGTTTTTTTTTTTTTTCTTTGCATGAGGAAAACTTGAAAGTAATAATGAAAATAAACATCCTTATAGGCAGCCCCATTTTTGCATTAGATTCCTTAAGTCCGATTTTTTTTTTCATGAGGTCATAATGTGTCAATTTATGCATCAATTGGTGCAAATAATTTCTTCGAAAATTTACTGAATTCTTCGAGTCCACGCTACAAAATTTATTTTGAGCTTTTCTCATCGAGTCGTAAAAACTTAATCTATGCTTTTTCTATAATTTATTTGTCATTACATGAATGACTTCATGTATCATGGAATTAAAAAGGGTTCCAATCAGTTGGAATTTATTTAAAATTTTTCAGTTCCGAATTCTAACCTTTGGTATGCAATTGACAAGAATTTTAGAATGAAACATTATGTTGAGTTTCACTTTGTAGAGTACAATAAAAAAAATACACACTCTATTTTCCTGCAATTAGTGTTAGAAACGAAAAAGTTTATTCCTTTCCAAATATGTTGCGGAAAGATATGCCTTTCCATTTATAAAAACTTTTCGAGACAAAATCGAGTAACTTTTATATTGAAAACTTCAAGCATTCTTTTTACGCTAAAAAAGGACTTTTATTTAATGTACCTAGCTACACTCAGCGAAAAATGGCATTACAAATTTGAAGATTTTTTTTTTTTAATTTAAACCGCAAAATTTTCAAGTTGAAAATAGTAAAAATATCATTTTATCCTTTTATTTATAATATAGAAATTAGAATTTCTTTTTCTTGAATTTTCAAAGATTGAAAATAACAATTTTTATATTCAAAACTTCATATTGCATTTCGAAATACATGCAATTATTCTTTTTCTATTTTGTTCTAAATTTAACAGTTTGTCACTTTGAATCATATAAGAAACAACTTTAAATCAATGTTGATTCTTTTTAAATCAAAAATGCTTCTCTTTAATTTAAAAATGTTCAGCTGTATCGCTAAGTTATAAGCGTTTATGGTTTAATCAAACGTAAAATCATTAAATTTTTCCGTGAGTGTATATTTATGTATATATTTTATGTGATATTCCAAAACTAAATTTATAAATGTTTACATTGATGTTTTGTTGTATATGCGCAAAAACAAACCATAATTTCACTTTGAAGTAAAAATTTATTAGCTCATAGGTTATTGAACTTTTCTTAGCATATTTTTTTAAATTGAAGTTTGAGGGGTAGAAGCTCAGAGCTTATTAAATGCATTTACTTGTCTTATCTGATATTTTCAGGAATGTTAGTCGCAATTTGAGCTATGTTAACGTAAAACATTATTTGAATTTAAATGATTTATTATGTCTGCCTTCTAATTAGAAGGCTTTAATTTAATATCATTCAGCATTGTATAAAATGAATGTGTTCAATTGATCGAAAAAACTTGAATTTGTTTAGAAAATTTCTAGATCTTCTAAGTTGTTCAACTGCATTTTTCTCTGTTCCAACTGATGTATGGAAAATAAATAAATAAATCGATTATTTAGCATTTTGAACAGATGTGTTATCATGAAACAAAACTTTTAGATTGCATCACGTTACTATGCAACAAATATATTTCGTGCTAGAGCATAATAAGGCTCACTTTAAAATACGTCATTCGTTTTTGTTTTAAGGCACAGCCACAATAACGATTCATTCCATACAGTTACAAATAAATGGATTAGAGCAGTGTAAGGCATTTTGCTTACCGCGAGCAACTGCGGCAGAATTCAAGCAAAGCCTAAGTGTATGTATGTAAACTTGTCGTGTTCGCAGCGAAATTCGATTCGGCATAACTCGATTATGTTCGTTCGGCGCTCCTGTTTACCTTTCACTGGATTAGAGCATGGGTGGGCAAAGTAACAAAAATGAGCCAATTTTAGCTCTTTAAAACAAACACGTCGCATTTTTTTTTCTAAATTTGTACGAAATTTTGTGTTGAGGCATAGTCAACTTATTTATGGCTTACAAGAACGTATGTATGTCTTTCTGGCGTTACATAGTACCGATTTTGTATACGTTCATATTTATGTATGTTTCTACATATGTATAATGTATATTTTGTTTATTGAAACAGAAAGGGAGATATGTCTTTGTAAGATCAATCAACAGTTCAGTATGTTTAGTAGATAGTATCGACCCCCATACAAAAAAAAAGTTCAAATATTCACCCCAAGTTTGAAAGCTAATATTGAAAGATTTTTAAAAAAAAAAAAAAATTTTTTTTCGGTTTCTAAATTTTATGCGATTTTATTTTTTTTTTCTTATATCTCGCTTAAGTTTAGAACTTAAGGACTTAAGTTAAAGACGATTTTATTATTCTAATCAAATATATGAACTGAAATTTTAGATTCGCTGTAACTTTCTAAATATGAATTTTATGATTTGGTACGGACTTTAATTTGATGGTGTGCTCTTGCGACGTTAGGGTGGTAGAAGTTGAGATAATGTATAGAACAAGTCGAAAAAAAAAAAATCTGAGACAAATGACTTCTATGAATGAAATGTAGTCCATGTTGAGACATTTACAACGATATACCATACTTGGTGATTGGGCAAACGGCAGAGATATAAGAAAAAACAAAATCGAATCAAATTTAGAGGCCGAAAAAAAATTTTTTTTTTCCTTAAAAATCTTTCAATATTTGCTTTCAAACTGGGGGTGATTATACGAACTTTTTTTTTGTGATACTATCTAATGTGTAGTTACGTTTTTGTGACTATAAGTTATCAATTTGAGGTTTGAACTCTTATATCTTTATTACTTTTAAGGCTAAAACCTTATAAACGTAATAACGATTACAATTAAAGGGTTTAAAGATCAAGTCTTCAAATAACACAGACTAAGCAAGAAAATCGGGATACCAAATGCGCGGTACTTTGGACTCTGAGCTACTCAAACTAAATCTGAATATTATCAGACTATTATTTCACTCTTTGTTTTTTAAATTTGGGCGATCATGAGAAATGTTTTGACAACATCAGTTGCTTTTGAAACAATTATAGTCCATTTTATGAAATTAGTCTAACGATAAATACATACATTCTTATATATTATAATTTTCAATAAATTATAAATTCTCTGTCAGATAATTCATAATGCAATTTAAACAAAAGCACTTACTGAAAAGAATTTGTAAGAGAGAGGGCTCTTGGTTCTAGATTCACTGTCCTAAGAAAAATTTGTTTTGTCTTAAAATATGTGTTTCATTAAAATAACTTAAGAAACTCTGTTTAATTTTGTTTTGAAAAAAATATTTTATTTGTCATTCCAATACATTTCTTAAGAAACATGGTCAAAATAACGCTTTAAGAACATTCCTTTAAGCTAGCGAAAGGCACAATGTGGAAACAAGGTTGTCTTAAACCTTCCCTTGTGATTTCTTTTTTGGAGAAACAAGGTTGAAACATGCGTCAAACTACCACAAAAATCTTACGAAAATATTCTCATATTTTTATTGGAAACATGCTGAGTTTTCCCTAATGGAATATTGAACTAATGAATGAATAAAAAAATTTTAAATACCTATGAGCTTAGTTTTGAGAACTTATCGGCACACCCGTTATATGTTTCTGTTGTTTTGTTACAACCACGGCTTTAGTCGTACAGTACAAGAAAAGCCTCGAACGAATTTTCTGCCAATCTGTTTCGCGCTCAACAAAGAAACTGTCAAGAAGACAAGCACAGACAAATGTCAGTAACACAACAAATCTTAAATGATCGTAAACTTACCATAACAGTGAGGACACAAACCCAACTTCAACTAACTAACATGTTTAGTAAGTAACTACTGCTAGGAACAAAATGAAATTGAAACGAAATTAAAATTGGAATGAGAAACTCAAATGGAGTTTCATTCGATGACATATGCGATGGCTAAAACAGTTTCGAGCGAGCGATTGAGCGATTGCGAACGTTGATTATTTTACGGGAAAACTCTGCAAACTAAAAAAAACGGTAGAAGACGAAGAAGAGAAGAACAAAAAACAAAATTATAAAGCAGAGCAAAAACCAAAAAAGAGTTATTAAAAGTGATCGCACACAAAGCAAAAGGCAATAAAATTAATATTGTTCACATAAAACAAGAGAAATGCTGCAATTTCCAAAATACGAAATCGAAAATAAATGAGAAAAAGCAGTTAATTGTGTGGTAAATTACATGAAAAGTGTGTGAAAAAAGTGAAGAGTTTTCTTTTTGTTTTTTTTTTTTAATTTTCGCATGACTCGCGGCGACGGCGCCACCGTATGAGCTCACAATCGGCGCTGTTGAAAACGTCATCGCTTCATGGCGTCAGTTGAAAAAAATGTTGATTCTTTGAATTGTGTGAATTCACCTGTTGAATAAAATTTAAATTTTAATTAAAAATTATAAGAAAAACAATAGAAAACAAAATAAACCACCTTGACCCGTAGTTTATTTTAAATCTGCGTTGTTTGTTAGTCAACTGGAAAAATAAACCACTGTATGGCAAGTTGCCATATTTCAGGTTTCGAGAGCGAAAGAGAGAGAGTTAGAGGTCACAAGTCAATTAACTGAGGGTCTGAGTTTTCTGAAAATATGCCGTTTAATGACTATTTTTTTTAAGAACTTTAAACCTTTTTTCACTAACTTTACTTTCTAATCAAAGAATAGCCGTAGTTTTTGTAATTTCTCACGGCCGCTTTATCGCCATTTTTATCGTATGTCACTTTTATTATCTTTCGCATTTTTATGTTTTTGTTACCAATGTTTTTTTGTATTTTGCTTGTTATAATAAACTCTATTAACATTTAGGAAAAAAAGTACATAGAAAAAAATTACACATTTTTCTACAATTTTCCCTTTTTGTTTTAAGGTTTCGTGTAATTTTTGTCGATTTTTCTTTTAAATCGTTAGTATCATGGTTTTATAATTAGAGACGATCGTGGCTTTGTGCTCTCTGTATCTCTCTCTCTCTCTCTTCCTCACTTACACTTATTTGTATGAGTATCACGTAAGTGTTGTTGCTATAGTTGCTGCTATGACTTTTGTTGTTGTTGTTTTAGCTAAAGTGGTTTCCTCGCTATCTGTTGCCGCCAACACCGGCGAAACAGTGGTATGAAATGCTCTTTTCTTATTTGTGTGTGACTGTTAGTTTTTGCTGTTGTTGTTATTGTTTCAGTTAAAACTTTTTCTGTTTTGTTGCTATATTTATTTTATGAGTCGTATAAATTACAGTCTAAATTTAGCCGGAATAACTATAAAAAATAATTACACAAAAGTTGTACCCCAGCTCTAAGTGTATTCAATGGCACACCACAAGTTTAGCTAATCGACAATTGTCCGATTTTTTTTTCTTTTTGAGTAGATAGGCTTAAGCTTAAATTATTTAAATGCTAGAGAAAAAAAGGGTTTCTAGATTTAAAAAAACTAGTCTGATGTTTAATTTATGAAGCTAATGATCTCATAGTTTCTACTATAAGAAATTGGAACAAACTTTTGATGTGTGAGCATATTATTGTTAGATAATCTAAAATTTTGAATATTTATTTTTTACCTGACAGAACAACAATTTTATTACTTACGTGTTTTTACTGCTGAAAACCTATAATTAATTTCCTTTTATTTAATTTGCTCAATTCTTATTTTTTCACTCTTTTTAACGTAATATAAAGCTAAAAATGTTCAAAATAAAAATAATGTCATAATCCGAAAATTATGTGACTGCTTTAAAATTTTGTAAATCAATATGAAAGCTCTTATTAAAATACTTAGTTTTTTAAATATAAATCCTTGTGTTGATTTAAAAAACATATATAAAGAATATACAGTGAAATTACGCATTACGGACAGGCCCCATAACCGGACAGCTCCCATAACCAGACATATTTCAGCATATTTCAGCGACACTCACTAACTTTTCCATACAAAATACATTCCGATAACCGGACATAAATACTCGGACGCGCGGGTGTCCGGTTATAATATTAGAGTTCAAAGTGTCGAATCGGTTAAAAGTAAATTGTTCAGTTTTAGTAGAGCGAATATTTCATATTTTGTTGAAATTTATATGGAAAATCGCCAGGCGTATTATGCCAATATTGAAAAAAAAAAAATGGAAGTATTCCTTCAAAAAGTAGATAGCCATCGATTTTGCATCACACTAGTCTAAAAATCTGTTAAATAAACTGCAGCTCCAATTCTAGCTCTTTTAATAAGCACCCGTGGGCATGCTTGCTTGAAGACGCCACATCAGTTAAAAAGTAATTTAAGAAATGGATTCATAGATCTTATTATAATGTGTTATATTGACTTGACGGTAATTTCCAACAACCCATTTTATCGTTTATTTTCATAAAAACCAGTAAATGAAATGAATAAATGAAAAATTTAGGGCCATTGTTGTCCTCATAGTAAGCAAAGAATCTGAATCTTGTTGGAGCATATCTCCCGATTATCTTCGTTATTTACAGCTACTGGCTTTAAATAATCTTTAAGCATTAACCCTAATGCTTGCCTACTCCTCTCAATTCCAAAAAATTTGACATCTCTTTCAGTCATAACACCTCATCATCATAGTGCATTTTTTGGTATTAAATTGATGTTTATTTAATTCTCTGGCGATTAGGTACCGAATCATATTACCACCAGGAAAACCACTAAAATTAAAATAATACCGATATTTTCCAGAAGTTTGAATAACTGAAATAGAACTCGTTGTTGAACATTATACATATTGCTGTTTGAACCTCCAATGGATTCTCTCTAACATTGCTCTTCCAGCTCTTACAATAATAACAAAAAGAAACAGCTCTTCTGGAGCTCTTCTAGAGCTCTTTCTGTTATTCGAGCTAAATCTTTTTGGTTTAATATCGCTGCGTGCTTTTTGTTTGTGTGATTTTGTTTATATGTCACATGCTCCTTCAGCTTTTGTTGTTTGTTATGCAATAAGCTCGCCACAGCTAATTAAAACATTTTCGTCAGCACTACTTTTTTTTCGCAAAGTTTTTTATCCAAACTGATGTTATTGTAATTGGCTACCGAAAACGATTTGTGTGTGCATTTCAGCTCTTTAACATAAAATGTATAAGTTTTGACATTGCAAAAACCTTAAGATTTTCAATGGTTACGCTAAGGCTCTTAATAGTTATTACAGCTTCAGAATTTTTATTGAAATGTTCGATTTTAAATTTAACATAAATTTTGTGCTACTGTACAATATAAACTCGCAATTATTAAGCCCGCGTTCTACGCAAATGATTAATGAAAATAAAATGACAGTCAGTAAAAGGTTTCGTTACCAAATCGTCCCTCCAATGACAGTCCATGATAAACTTCAATTAATGGCAACAACAACAACAACAACAAGAGCAAAAACTTTATTAAAAAAAGAGCGTTATTTATCTATCAATAAAGGTTGATTGAAAAAAGAGCGCAACAAGTTACGCTCAAATTAACGCTTCAATAAAAAAGGCTGACGTTAAAAGTCTCATAAGAATTCTATAATAAACAGAAATAAATATCGTGGTGAATTGAAAGGGTATAGTTACCGTGGTGGAAATTAAAACGCGCACTGACTGACAGCAGGCAGACAGACAACGCAAGACCATATAACAACAACAAAAATATCAAAATAAATAAAAAACAAAATTAAAACAATTGTCAATAAAGCACACACAACGCTGAGCTAAGACCACAATAGTCAGAGACACAAACAACAAATGGTATTGTAAACAAGATAGATGAAGAAGCAGAAAGAAATTAAAAAATAAAAGCGATAAAAAGTTGAAAAAAAAACACAAATAAATAAATAAAAATTTAAAACAGAAACGCGCGCATGAATGAAAAATTTGTAATTTTTTGTTTATTTTGATTGGAAAATAAACAAAAATTAAAAATGAATTGAAAATAAATAAAAGTTATAACGACCGAAAACTGAAGTTAAAATAAAATAAAAAAAGTAAAGGAAAATCAAATAAAAGTGCGCGCACTGTGAAAACAATAAAAGAAACCATTAAAAAATCAATTGCTTGTTTTATTTGTGTTCTTGGTGTTAAGTTGCCTCTTTGAATTCCTTGATTTGTTTGTGTGCAATGCGCTATTTTGTGTTGTTTGTAAACAAACAATCACAATAAAAGCACACATGCACACACACACACACAAATCGTCAACCAATAAATAAATAAAATACGCTGTGTGTCAACAGGTGCTCTCAGCAGATTTTGTTTTTTTTTTTTTTTGTTTTCATACCAATAACGATAATTTTTCTCTATTTTACGCTAAGCCAGTGATATATTTTTTGCAATGTTAAAGCTTTGCTGATGATTTTCCATAATAAAAATAAACTAATAAATCAACGTGTTTTTCATAATTAAATAAAGTATTAAAAAATATATCTATATTTGAAACATAAACGTGCTTACATTAGCTTGACAAGAGTCAAGCTTAAGTTTGTTTCAAAAAAAAAAAATATTTCCATTATCATAAATCATGTTTTATTTGAAACATAAAAAGTGAATTTTTAACTACTAACTGCGCAGCTACATTTTACGATATTAACAATCAATATGGATCCATCAATTTTAGTTGGTAAGTGTTGGTTGGTGCTTAAAAAAAAGCTGTATAGAATAATTCTACCATAACTTTTAATGAATTTTACAAATGTTTCCTTTAATCGGACAAACTCTAACTTTAAGCAAAAATCTACATGCTTTTAAGTCAAATGTTCAATAAGTTTTGCTCTATGTTTGCAAGAATGCAATCTTTATTTTTCAAGCAAATTCTGGTTTCCATTCAGTGAAGAGATTAAAGTTACGAGCAAAAAATACATTTCTTTTAGCCAAAAAGGACCTTCAGGAGAATCAAAAGTGCTCCATTGGTTTTTCTCGGAACGAAAAAAAAAATTATGTAGATTTCATTTTTAAGGGTCCTTCTAACTTTTGAATCGTTGTCTGGCTGACTTTATTTTGCTTCATACAAATCGACCCGGTCTAATGGTCCCTCATAAACAAACTGATGTAGTACATACAACCTTTGTATAATTCTGCTTGAGTTGGATATTACGAACTTGGTGACCTCAACCGTTTTTATATCACGAACGTCACACTCCTAACTGAACTGAGCTTATGAATAGACTCTGGCAATGAATAAAGCACTAGGTAAGCCGCGCTTAGATGTCAAAGAAGATTCAGAATATAGTTAGTCGCATGACAGAAAGCGATATGTCGAAAATCGGATAAAACTGGCACAGCATAAAAATAAGCTCGGGATTGAAATAGCTATAGATATTTTGTTCGCGTTGTAACGGAGTCTTAGGACTTATAGCGGGCCATAAATTTACAAACATTCGGTGTAATTTCAAAACCGAAAACAAAATGCAACATCTATACTATCAATGTAAAATTACTTAAATGGAAATGGTTTGTAACGCTTTGGCGTAAAATATACTGAACCGATTTTAATAATTTCTCTTTTAAAGCAGCATATTTGTGCTAAAGAAGAATACTGCTTACTTATTTTTGAAAATAAAATATCCTTTTTTTACGATTAAGTTTTTTGCAAAACTCCACGCAAATAATATCGTTTGATTGTTCGATGCTTTTGCTTATGTTGTTTCTTTTCTTCTTGAACGATGTGATATTGTTTTTTTTTTCTGTCTCATTGGTACCGTTTGTATTTGGCATCGAAGTTTGAAGCACAAACTCTTCCATTTTTTTTTTTTTTTGAAAGATAAAATAGAATGATATGTTAAAAGAGTAGTTTCGTTACGAAAAAAAACAACATAGTGTGCGCGTACGAAGCCGCGGGATCCACTAGTTAGGTATAAAAATTTGTAAATTCAAACTTTGGGTTCAAAATGAAAAGAAAATTATACCAAAAAAAAAACTATCAATTCTCAAAAAAATCGCATCTTGTAAAAAGCTTTTTAAATTGATCAAAATGTTTTGTTCTTTTAATCTAACACTTTTTTTCTATGACGTAATAATATTAACAAAAAAAAAAATTCACAAGAAAATAAAAAAATTATTTAATTTTTTTTTCGACCAATTCTAAAAACCTTTTACTTCTGTCAACTTTTTTTGAAAATTCCTCTTCGACGAAAAAAATGTATGACGTCATAGGAAAAAACAACTATTAATACAATAAAAAAAATATGTTTGAGAAGTTTTTACTTAGTACAATTTTTACTGAAAATAGATAGTTGATTGTTCAAGGGGGAAAAAAGTTGTAACAGATGAAATTTTGTCCAAAGATGTTTTAATCACTACCGCAGAAAACTAAAAATTTTTCGAACATTTTTTAAGTTCATAAAAAATTCTAAGTCATCCAAACTACGCATTCAAATTTTAAGAGAAAAAAAATGTTAAAGCCTGATGAAGTCTTTTTATCTGATAAACTGGGATCTGCTGGTGAGAAAAAAAAAATGATCTACACATATTATTAGTGTTGAAATGATTATTGACTACTGTAGCAATTGTTATGGAATATGAAAGTTCCCTGTTTGGAGATATGTGGCCTCAAACCCGCAATGTATCTAATTTTTCTCTGAGTAAGAATTAGAGACCTAAAAGATTTCTTTCAAATGTGTTATAGTTAAATACTCAAAAAAAAAAAATGATCTTGAACTGAATGAACTTATTTTACATAAAATTAAAACTTTTATATTCAAATTATTTCTGCAAAATGTGTTGTTCTTAAAAATCTGCAGCTCACTTTTATTGCTGTGATCTATTCAAATGTTCGCCTTGTGCGCCAACTATCTGACAGTTTGTTTAGTCAATTTCCTAACTACTCGCAAATTACAGTTTATTGTGTAAATTTTAAATGTTAGATTGTAGACCTCTGTCATTACTTTTGGCCAACAGCTGCAAACCGGTTCAACACGCATGCGTTCATCCCAGCTGTGGTCACAAAATCACAACACAACATACCAAACACGTACGTGTAGCAACTAACCCCGTACAGGTAAATGAATGGAGGCAGCGTGAGTACGTGTTTCATAAGCAAAAAAAAAAATATTTTCCACTGATCGTACTTTTTATGAATGAATTATGTTATGTTGGAATTTAAAACCGGTATACTTTTGTAATGGTTTTTAATTGAATAATGGTCTTTGATATGATTTAGCAAATGGAAAAACAAATATTTGCCTTGGCAAATTCAAGACATTATTGGTTATAACTTAATGGGTTTGATTACTGTTTTAAAATAAAAGCTTGAATTATATGTAAGATTATGATCTATGCACAGAATTAGTAGGAAATTGTATCATTTTTATGAAGAAGTAGTCGGCTACGACATTCGAAATATAATTGTTGGCTCAACAATTCAAGTAATAAAAGAAACACAATTTTTTTCTTTGGAAAATTTATGAAAAAGTATAAGGAAAGTATTATCTCAGAAACTATTTATTCAGTAAAAGGTACATAGCTTTAGATGGGTACATAACAGGTACTTTTTCTTGAGAAAGTTATATCCATTAACATTAACTTTAAATATCATTTTTTCAAGTCTTTCTTTGCTCAAAAAGTTACGCATAATTTCAAGAGCAATCTAAGCACAGACATAAACCATATGACTTAACAGACCATTAACAGAGAAATGTTAACGCGACACTGAAGAAGGCTACGAATGACTTATGGATTACTTCTAATATAACCAGACTGCACAAATCAGTCCAGATGAAATCAACAAAATATAAAAAAAAAACGTTTCAAGCGATATAAAATCATGATATTTCAAGCCATTCCTTAAACCTTAACTATTCCTTAAAAATCAAATTAGTTGGATTCGAGATAACAGAAAACAAAGTTGAACATGAGATATCGTTTCTGAACAAATAAATTTTTGTTTCGAAAATAAGAAATGAGAACCCAATCCCTATCTCTGCTCGCACTCGAATTTAACCTTTTGCTCTTGAAATTATGCCTAAAAATTTATATTTTCTTTACTAAAGTTTTTCTTTGACAATTCTGAACGAATTTTTATCGTTTCTTATTATGGTATATTTTGATTAATTTTATTTTGGCTAAAAGGTCAGTCAGTTTCAATTTTAATTTCTTAATTCTTAAAATTTGAGTTTCTTATTTTGGCAGAATTTTCTGTGAACTATTTTCCTAATTTTTTGTAATTTAAGTAATGAAATGATAAAAAAATTCCTTTAAAGTTTAACAATTTTAATGATAAAAACCTTTCAAAACAGCTACAGGTGGCTTTTTGTCATTATTTCCCCAAAAACTACCTTCAATAGTGGCATAATTAAATTCTATTTAGTGTGAACAGCTAAAATAAAATCCCAAAAATTTTTATCAAAAAATCTACAAAAACAAAGTTTTTCAAGAGAAAAAAAAATATCAACGAACAAAATAGCACACGGTTTCACATCACTGCATGCGAGTGCTGATTTTGTGGGAGCTATAAACAACACACGCCCCTAAAACTATTCAACTTGAACTAAACGTGCGAGAAGAATCGTGGAAAAGTTGTTATCTTGAAAACGCCGCAAGTGAGCGGTCGTAATCGCGGTATACAAATGCTGCGATTTGTCAGTGAAGCGTGGTGCAGAAAATGTGAAAAAATTGAACAGAAAAATTGAATTTGGAGCAAACATTTTTTTGTTTTTTTTGTTATTTATTCAAACTTAAAAGCGCCATCAACTCAAAGTGGGCGAAATTCTGCGCATAGCTTTTGGCTTAAAAATGTGGCAACGCCACAATTTGTTGTGGAACTTTTTTGTATATCTTACGGCGGCTATATCTTTGGTTGGAGGCGACAAGCAGCAAACGGCAAAATATCCGGGTCGTTGCATGTGCATGGCAGGAAGTTTGAAAGCAAATTGTGGGTTCTTTTTATCCATCATAACTCTTCTATTTTTTGTTCTTCTTGGTTGATCGAAAAAAGTCTGTACGAAGTGCATAGTTTGTTGAATACGCATAGTATTTATACTCCTGCATGTTTGCTTTAGAACATATTAAGGTGAACCTTTTTTTCAGAGGCCCAATTTGGGCTCCGACTGATATCGACTGAGCAAGGATTTGCAACATGGTATATGATTTCAAATGGAAAAATTTAATCGAGTTGATTTAACCCTTAATCCAGTTAAAAAAAAATTAAAAATTTAGAAAAAAAATATTTGAGAATCGAACTCGGAACACTTTGAATGCAAGTGCATGAGTTTGCGCCACAGAAGCGCACATCAAATCATGATGTTTTAGTAATTTTAATTTCGGAATGAAAGCTTTAAAACTCATAAGTCCTAGTTTTTTCGGTCTGATTTTACAATATCCTCTTCAAAAATTTTTGAACAAAATCTCAATTAGAAATCATTCTACCTTTGCCTCAGTGTTTTTCCCTCGTATTTGACTGATTTTTACTTGGACCATCTTCGACTGTGATTAACTTAAGCTTAGACTCACTTTGACGCTGACTTATTTCTACGCTAAGTAACTTCGAATGTGAACGTCTATGGCTGTGAGTGACTTAAGTTCTGCCTAACTTCGACTTTGTCCAACTTTGACTTTGATTGACTGCAATTCTAATTTACTTCGGCTCCGACTGACTTAGCCTCTGACTGAGTTTACCGCACACTAAATTTAAAATTGGCTGACATCGCTTGTTACTTACTCTGATTGTCCTTATCTCTAATTGACTAGAGCTCTAAATTTCTGACTTCCGTTGCCCCTGCATAGCAACGACTGCGACTGATTGAATTCAACTGTTACTGACCACATTTGTTACTTATTTCGCTTGTGAAATAAGCTTTGATTTTGACTGAGTTCCGCTCTTACTTACATCGACTTTGGCTAACTTTAGATGTAACTGACTACGGCTCTGACTGACTGTGATTGGCTTTGACTGTGAGTGAATTCAACTCTGAATGAAATTGTTTCTAAATGACCTGAACTCTTTCTGTCTTCATCGCTAGTTGACTTCGACTCTTACAGGCTTTGGATATGACTGACTTCGATATAATTCATCTCTAGCTACTCCCGTATGTGACTGACCTCACCTGTGACTGAGCTCACCTGAAACTAACTTCAACTCTAATTAACTTCAATATTGAGGGACTTCAACTCTGATTGACAAGAACTCTACGGAGAGACTGTAACTCTAAAAAATTTCAAAATTTCGAATCCAAATGTATTCAACTTTGACTGAAATCTTAGACTGATTGTAACCTATTTCGACTCTTAATAAATTTGAAATTAATTATCTTTGGCTCTGTATGCCATCAATTGATACTACTTGCTTGAACATTCCCTGAATTTGTTTCTGACTGATTTCAACTCTGGCTGACTTGGAACCTGTTTTGCTTCGACTTTGATTGGCTTTGACTTTTACTGAGTTCAGCTATGACTGCGGTCACTTTCAAGTAACTGATTCTGATGCTGATCTTGTCTGTGTCTATTTTTCAATTGCTGAATATCTTCAAATAACTGTCATTAACTCTGACTGACTTCCTCAGTGACCACCTTACTAGCTTCGACTCTGAATATTTTCGACTGTATTGAGCTTTGACTGCGACTGAACTTGGCTTTGAACGGTTTCTACTTTGATTGTCGTCGATTTAACTGACTTTAGCTCTAACTGGCTTTGAACTTGACTGGCTTTAACACTTGTTGGCAGGAAATCTAATGAACTTTGCCTGTTATTCACTTAAGTCGAGCAAAATTTCGACTTTGACTGACTGATCACGCCATGACTGACTTTGACTGTGATGATTTTAATTCTGACTGAGCTCGGCTGTGATAAATGTCTGCCTTCGACTTCAAATTTAAGCCAAGAAAACAAATTAATTTAAAAATTCATACATGCTTTGTTCGTTGAAACTATTGTGACATATCTGAAAGTAAGTTCCACCCTAATGCAGCCAAACAATGCGTGTGTGAGCAGTGATTTATTTTACTTGTTGTTGTTGTTTTGACCTTTCGAGTTTCTTTTTAGATATTCTTTTCTCTTGTTATTCTTTGAATTTCCCTTGCATTCTTTGCCCGACGACGTTCAACATTTTTTTGTGGAATTTTTGGTCAAAACGAGTTTTTCCAAACAATGCGTTCGTATGATTCGAGTGAATGTATGACTTTGTTGAAGTTTTTTTGTTTGCGAGTTTCTCATACGGCAAAGTTGGACAGCTTCAATGCATTTTTGACAATCTGCATAAAATGTTGAGTGTAAAGAAATTTTTGCGTATAGCTACGAATATGGATATGAAAATAACTGAAATTTTGCTGTGTGCACATGAGACGTTTTGAACGACTATTATTTTTTATTGTTGTTTTTTTTTAAAAAAAGTTCTTATGGACACGTTTTTCTTCCCTTTCTTTTTGATGACTTCCACAATCTTTTTATTGCTGCAACTCACACGTCTGATGTTTCAAGTATTATTGGAATCACTCCATCTTTTATGCTCCAACAATCATTTTCTTTAATTTATTTTTATTTTCGTATTAAAGTTCCTTTAACATGCGAAAAACTGATTGGGATAACCAGGCTTTCGTTTCGTAAATGTCAACCGTATCAATTATATGAGCCGTTGGTAAGGAGTATATTGATTGTGTAATGCAACGATATGATGGCATCCTATAAAAAATTCAATTGAATTCTAAGAATAGTATGATTTGATGATAACTTTGTCTGAGAGTGAAACATTTGTTTTGCCAAAAGATTTGCCATTTTCGTTATATTTTTCTTTTGTAACTGCAATACGCTCACGCACTTTTCAGATTTCTTCGTATATTTATAGTACTTTCTTAGCCACTGTCATGTTTTGGCCGTTTGGGAAAAGTTAACAATTTTTCTGTTTTGTTTTTGTGAAGCATTATAACCTTAAATGAAGATTATGTGAGTTTTGATATTGCAAAGTAGACCATTAAGTAATTTTGTTGCAAGATTATTTCAATTATTCGGTATGAATATTTTTGCATTTCAGCTTATTGCCTTCCTTATGTTCATAGATTGGTTGAAGCAACCTTTTTTAATTGAGGCTTAGCTATGGGAATATGAAATAAGGAAACAATTGCTGAATCCTTAGAAGTTTTAGTGTAACAGTATTCACGTTGCATGGATAATTAAGTACCTTTTTCAGCAAATTGACTGTTATATGAACTTAACATGCAGTTTATAATGGTTTCTACACCCTGTTGTTGAAGAAAAAACACGTATAATTTAAGGACTTTTAAACCACTTAGAAATCAAATTTTTTTAATTGATTTGGAAGTACCGAAGCAATTTAAAAACTTTAACAGAAATTTCTCTAGAGCATAATACATGAAGTGTGCGGGAAAAATGTAATAACGCCCATTTAAAAATTTTTGTAATTATGTAATTTTTTACATCAAGACTTAGGCTCCACTTTTTTCCAATAAATTAAAAATTTGATCTTTTATTTCAGTTGATTAACTTTGCAACTTTGTACTGCGAAGCTTAAAGTCAACAATTGAAAGTTATTTTTAAATAAATATAGCATAATTCATGTAAATTAATTCCTGATAAAAATACCGAAAAATAACCTCTTAAGTTTTTTGTATCCTTCGTCTTTGGTCGACATATACCATAAGTCTGAAAATGCGTTATTTTCAGACTCTTTTATGATTACTTTTTCTCTATAGAAGCTGTGAAGTTAATAAATATCTTATTTTGTTCCTTAGTAGATGTATTTTTTATAATAATTTTGATTACCTAACTTATCGTCTAACTTAAATGTCCTTCTTCATCTGATACCTCCTAATTATTTTATCAATGCAGCTGCTGCGTGCAGTGCGATCAAGCTCAGGGAAGCCAGTACTTGGTTTCCAAAGCAATATGGACATTGCTCTATACTCGACATCTTACCAATCGAACTTTCAAACTCCCCGACGGACTATATCTGTACTACACTCAGCTTTAAAAAAAACTTTCAGGTGAAGTTTCCGGAGCGAAGAGGACCCCCTCAACTTAAATTTTTAAACCACTATATTCACCGTTGGGTCTAAGACGGACTGTAGAGCAGGCCGAACCGGAACGTACGAAAGATCAAGGTCGAGTTGATATTTACAGAGATGTGATGCATTTAAAAAATTAATTCTTTTATATATCAAAAATTTTAAAAAAACTGTAGCGCAGCAATGGCAAAATATTAAATGGTACATCGCCAACTACTTCAATACAACCGACAATAAAAATATCAGCAAAATCGAAGACTCTTAGGTCCAACCAATTTTGTTTTTACTTGCAGTGCCCCATGTATTATTGGTAAAAGCAAAATGAACAAAAAACCAACACACACAGTAGTTAAATTGTTGTGTTGTGCATTAACAGCCAAGATAATTGTCAATAATTTAAACAAATTGATAAGAGTTGTGTAGAGCACTCAAGAGATTGTTGTGCATAAAGAGAAGAGTAGCTACCCACCAACAACGATGACTTAATGACTGTCAACTGTCAATTGGCTGTCAATTAGTTTTTAAACCGGTCGATTGAATAAAGGTCCCAGCTGACTACAGCAGCTACTAAAGTGCACACATGTGATCGAGAAAAGTTTTTTTAAATTTAACCAGCGAAGTGAAATGAATTTTGTTTTTCTCTACAAAACATTCTTCACATTTTTCACTTTCCTTTGCACCTTTCATTAGTGCAAGTTTTTATGTGGAAATGCTATGAACTCATACCTTACTTTTATCTCTGCAAAATGGAGCTTATCGCGACATTGAAAAATGCAAACAAAAACAAGTTGATGAGTCTTAGTACGAATTCTTGCATGACTTTTTATATTAAGAAAAAGTTGTAGTTAAAACTCAACTTGGTTTTTTTTTTTTTGGTTTAAATGAGAGGTGACAAGCCCAAAAATGTTATATGCAAAAATAATCAAAATGACATTGATATATAATTTAATATATGATATTAGTCAACAGATTTTTTTCAATTAAAATGATTGATTTTAAATAGAAAATAATGACATATTAATATGCTATTGGCAGAGGTATGTAAATTTAGTGTGCAACCAAAACTCATCAAACTCAGAAGGAAATTTTCTGTACAAATTTGAACGCGAATGTCTCAGTATATCGGTTGTTTTTATGTTGATTATTCTAAAATGCTAAACTTTTGCTTCAAATAGTTGTAGGATCGGAATAGTATAGTATAGGATAGGATAGGATAGGATAGGATAGGATAGGATAGGATAGGATAGGATAGGATAGGATAGGATAGGATAGGATAGGATAGGATAGGATAGGATAGGATAGGATAGGATAGGATAGGATAGGATAGGATAGGATAGGATAGGATAGGATAGGATAGGATAGGATAGGATAGGATAGGATAGGATAGGATAGCATAGGATAGGATAGGATAGGATAGGATAGGATAGGATAGGATAGGATAGGATAGGATAGGATAGGATAGGATAGGATAGGATAGGATAGGATAGGATAGGATAGGATAGGATAGGATAGGATAGGATAGGATAGGATAGGATAGGATAGGATAGGATAGGATAGGATAGGATAGGATAGGATAGGATAGGATAGGATAGGATAGGATAGGATAGGATAGGATAGGATAGGATAGGATAGGATAGGATAGGATAGGATAGGATAGGATAGGATAGGATAGGATAGGATAGGATAGGATAGGATAGGATAGGATAGGATAGGATAGGATAGGATAGGATAGGATAGGATAGGATAGGATAGGATAGGATAGGATAGGATAGGATAGGATAGGATAGGATAGGATAGGATAGGATAGGATAGGATAGGATAGGATAGGATAGGATAGGATAGGATAGGATAGGATAGGATAGGATAGGATAGGATAGGATAGGATAGGATAGGATAGGATAGGATAGGATAGGATAGGATAGGATAGGATAGGATAGGATAGGATAGGATAGGATAGGATAGGATAGGATAGGATAGGATAGGATAGGATAGGATAGGATAGGAAAGGATAGGATAGGATAGGATAGGATAGGATAGGATAGGATAGGATAGGATAGGATAGGATAGGATAGGATAGATTAGAATAGAATAGAATAGAATAGAATAGAATAGAATAGAATAGAATAGAATAGAATAGAATAGAATAGAATAAGATAGGATAGGATAGGACAGGATAGGATAGGATAGGATAGGATAGGATAGAATAGAATAGAATAGGATAGGATAGGATAGGATAGGAAAGGATAGGATAGGATAGGATAGGATAGGATAGGATAGGATAGGATAGGATAGGATAGGATAGATTAGAATAGAATGGAATAGAATAGAATAGAATAGAATAGAATAGAATAGAATAGAATAGAATAGAATAGAATAGAATAGAATAGAATAGAATAGAATAGAATAGAATAGAATAGAATAGAATAGAATAGAATAGAATAGAATAGAATAGAATAGAATAGAATAGAATAGAATAGAATAGAATAGAATAGAATAGAATAGAATAGAATAGAATAGAATAGAATAGAATAGAATAGAATAGAATAGAATAGAATAGAATAGAATAGAATAGAATAGAATAGAATAGAATAGAATAGAATAGAATAGAATAGAATAGAATAGAATAGAATAGAATAGAATAGAATAGAATAGAATAGAATAGAATAGAATAGAATAGAATAGAATAGAATAGAATAGAATAGAATAGAATAGAATAGAATAGAATAGAATAAGATAGGATAGGATAGGACAGGATAGGATAGGATAGGATAGGATAGGATAGGATAGGATGAGATAGTGATTGCAGATTCTAAAGTTAGTGATTGTGGCCAAACTTTATTCAAGCAATAGGTTTAATTTAAAAAAGTATCGAAAAAAGTGGGAGAATTTCTACAAGAAGGCGTGGCACCTCTCATACACATTAGCTTTGATAAACGCTTAACCGATAGTGTTATTTAAGACATAAAAGTTCTCAGAATGCTTTGTCTGAGTAATAGATAAAAGTGAGTGGAGTTGAGAAAATGGGCGTGGCATCTCCCCAAGATATAAAAACACAAAACTGAAAGCTAATATTCTGTTGATACTAGATAAATTTTGGACACGAGAGCGTGGTAACTCCAATTCAAGTTAAAACTTCAGAAAAATCTACTGAAAGAGTTATTTGATGGAAAATTACTCGCAGATACTAGAAATTATTAGGAGTACCATCAGACAAGAAATGGGCGTATTTTGAAAAGTGGGTGTGGCAGCTCCCATACAAGTAGAAACTTTTCAGCATAATTATAAAAAGAAACTAAAATTTTACATTGCTGGACAAGCTCTGAACCAAAATTAGACTAACTTTAACAGGAGGGTGTGTCAACTCCCACACCAGCAAAAATATGAAATCCTTATATCTGAAGAGTTATATCAAGCATTGTTATCTAACTAATCCCACACAAATGTAAAAAATTATTCCGACAAAAAACTTATTGCAATGTACGGTATTTAGTTTTTGGCAATGCCAACAATAACTCTCCCATATAATTTATAAATTGACAACAAATTAAATTCAAATTTTCACCTGACTGCAAAAGTGCAGCTGTGAATTTTAAAATATCACTAAAAATTTGAATATTTTGTGTTCCATAAAAAAATGTGCAAAAAACTACAGAAAATAGAGTGAGAAAAAAATAAAATTCGCTTTAAAAATTCTGTATGAATGCGACAAACATTTCAATTATAAATTCAATTTGAGTACCATCATCATAAAAAAAGAAAGCTATGTCATAGAGAGCTGCTTGCTGCTGTTCGTAATTTACCAGTCAATAGTCCAGCAGACTGAGAAGCCCCAACCCAAAAAAAGACTGCGTTCTCTAGCACTGATGTCATGCAGCAAAGCTATTGGCGACTGGCGATGATGCCTTACGCATTTTATGTTTTGCCAATGTTTTTCAAGTATTTTTTTTACTATTCGTAGTTTATGTTTATTTATTTGTGTTTAATTGTATGCCATTTTTTTTGCCAACACTACTACTACAAAATTCCATTACTTATTTATGCATGTTGTTCCATTATTCCATTATTTACACATATGCTTTTATTGTGAGGGAAAATAATTTTCATTTTGCTTCATAGTTTTTAATTGTGAAAGAAAAAAAAACGTTTTTAACATTAAATTAAATTTTTCAAATATTGAATTAAATTTTTCAAATATTGAATTAAATGTTTTAATTGATTTTTTGTAATTTTTTTACGCATGTTGTGTATTAAGTTTTTCATTCATTGTGTGAGTGATTCTGTTTACAAATTCAATTTTATTTAACTTTAAATCAAAATTTCATTTAGTACTTTAAATCCTAGTTAATAATTCAGTAAGCTTCAAAAATATTTTTTGTCGTCTCCAAAGCAGACGGCACCGCTTGCAATACAACTACAACAGCACTTGATTCAGTCGTCCATAGATTTTTCGTAGGTTGATTGAAGAACAGCCTTTACCTCCAGCAGTGAATTTGCTTTAATGACTCCAACCTACTCAAAGCGCCTTACCCAAAGTGGTAATTTTAGCTGCGAGAACTGCAACAGTCAACAAGGCCGTTTCAGTTGAATAAGGTGCTTGGTAGATGACATGCGATGTTTCATTGTCTTGGTGCAAAACTATTTGTTATGCTGAAGTGCTGTTTGTTTGATAAAAACTGTAGAATTTCGACAAGTCTATTTATAAATAAAGGTCTTATATCAAAATAAACCTGTGGAGCAATATCATTTTTGAAGTTCTGAACAAAAAAATTGCATAAACGAAAACTTTTCAACTTGTTCTTTAACATCACTGAATATTTTTATCACAAATACTGCACTTAAAAATATGTGCTAACAAGTCCCCACTTAAAAACAATGTCCAATATCTCTAGATAACATCATCACTAAACACAATCATATCTTCATAACAACTGATATCATTTTATTCCATAGCATTCTATTACGGACTCAAATTAATCAAATTCACCACAGCCACCAAAATGAAATGAAAAAGAAAATACCTCAGTGATTTTCCCCCAACTTTTCTCAGTCCCAATATGGCACCTCATATATTACATAACTACGTAATTATTTTATGTTTACGCTCTTTGGTTTTTTTTTCCCAACTGTGTCTCCTCCGTCTGTGTTGATGTTTGTGGTTCTTGTGCTGATGATATCAGTGACGCATGCCATACCATGCTTATCGGAAATTAACGGAAAGGGTTCCTTAACCTCATACGAAAACCAAACACATGCTGTCACTGCCATCACATAATCATAACTGTAAATACGGTGGCGATAAATTAAATAACTACGGTAATGTCACTGGCGCATGTCAAGCAGGCGACCAATGACGACAGCAACAACAAAACTCACAAATATCAATTGAAAAAACAAAAAAAAAGAAATATGATTCTGAATAAGGGACTGACTGGGTAAACGCAGGTTGCCTCCGAAAAAAAAAAAAAAATATTTTGTCACTAAATAAACTTTCTTATCAAATTAATAAAAATAAACACGAAACATTGGTGGGTTGAAAAAATAATAGAGATGTAAGCATCGAAATTGTATTGAAATTAGCAGTTCTCATGAAAGGGGAAGCAAAGCAACAAGTAGTCGAGAAAACCAATATGTTATCAAACAGGCTCATTGAAAAAAACGTAGATTAAAAGGTTTTTGATCAAAAAAAATTGATGAAAAAAACACAAAATCTAATAAATTGACTTTATTCATAATTGAAATATTAAAAATTTATTTGATTAAAAGAATAAAAACAAAAAATGGTTTTTATTTCTTAACAAAAATTAAAAAAAAAAAATATTAAAAGGTTTTCACATTGGAATCAAAAATAATCCGTTTTTCACTTATCTCGTTTTTGTGCCAAAATCGCGCATTTTTCCATAATTCCATTTACCAAATTAAACGTTAAATAAAGACAGTCCGGACGTTGTTTTCCATAAAAACCGGTGCTATTGTAAATGACTAAATAACAGTGATAAATTTGTTCGTCTATGTTTCAAAAAATCTATCATAAAACATAAAAACAAGGAGTTTTTAAACGGACAAATGGAACCATTGCAATTATGGTAATTATGGATTAAAATAATTTTGGTAAAAATATAAAAAAAAAATCACCCAAATGCAAATAAAAGAAGGGAAATATGGAAGAAACTACGTCAACCAAAACGAGTCAACAAAAACGTGAGAATGACAGTGTGTATGCTATTTTTAGAAACGCGACACAAAATCAAGATAAATTAAAACAGCGAAGTTTTTAATGCAAAAAAAAAGCATTTTTCGACCTTCTGATAATTTTTCGACCTTTTCAACATTTTCTCGACGTTTTCAACAGTTTATTTTAAATTTTTTAATGTTGTTAACTTTTTAATTGTCTAACTTTTTTGGACCTTCCCAAAATTTTTTTTCATTTTTCAATTCATTAAACATTTTTCGATATTTTCAACTATCTTTTTTTCAATTTGTACAAAATTTTTCGACTTTTTCAATACTTTCCAATAAAACTTGACTTTTCAGCTTGCATACTAGCATAACGAAAGGCATTTACTTTGTTTTATTTCTTTCAATTATATATCGTACAAAGCATCGAATTTCGATCCAAATACGTTACAATAGAAAAGAAAAGTATCGTGAAAACAGCAATAAAATGTAGCTTAGCCCCTTCTTAAGCACATGAACACAAATATTAACCAGCCATAAAAGTGTGACCTGCATGCCAGGCCAGCGATCCAATCGATTGAAGGAAAAATCTGTAGTTTCTTGTGTTAAACATGATTTATTGCGCTTGAATAGCCCGCGTTCACCAGTCGCTACTAAAAATGAACGAATGAATGATACCCCCCAACCAACGAACGATGATGCCATTGATGCATACGTTGACGTTTATGGTTAAATGATTTCATCCACACTTGCGCCGCCAACCTACTCGATATATACAAGTGCGAATATCAATTACAACTTGGTGATGGCATTGTTGTTCCATTTGGTACAATATCAACTTTCTTAATTAATTTTTACCTTTTGTAGTCATATAGACAGACGCTACTGCTTTCTAATGGAAATATTTTACTCAACATTTTTTGATAAGGTTACTTTTCAATATCTGCCGAAAGGATTTTTCAATGTGTTTTCGTTTGTGTTGTGTGAAATAAATCATCTTTCTGTGTGTACTCTTTTGTTTATCGTTGTCTTACAAATCCACTCTTCATTGCATTGTATTTTGCATTCTTAATTTTTACAGCAGCAATGGGCAAATACCTTGTTATGCGTGCCATAAAGTGATATTGCTGGAAATGAATGATTATTTCATAAAATCTGTATGTATAAAACAAATCATTTAAAGCAGTGGTGGGCAAGGAAATCCAATAAAAGGACCAAATGACAACATCAAGCAATAACAACAAAATTTTAAAGTTTATTTTTACTTTAATTTCCAAATTCGCCAACAGCACAAAAAAAAATTGCACTACAAACAAAAAAAATTGCTACATTCGTCAAGACACATTGCGGCGCAGCGCTAATCCCTGTGTGTGTTGTTTTTGTTTTCATTTGAATTCAAGTCATTGCTGTGCAGCGTTGAAATTTTGCGAATTTTTTTTTTCTTGTGCGTCGGGCAATGAGAGCGGATAGCGACACTACATGCCCACCACTGATTTAAAGTAAAGACGCGGAAAGCAGTTTTAGAACTAAAGTTAAACAACCTAAAAAGCAAATAATCTCACTTAAGGCAAATCCTTGTGATAACTAATACCACTTTCGGAAGAAATTGCAAATAGTAAGTAAAGAAAAACAGTCATCAAAATCTTTCTATTACATGTACTTACATTTTTTTTAATGAGAACCAACATTTTTTTTTTTATTTTGGCGACTAAAATATAAGCTCGTCAAGTTTTTCCCAGCCAAAATTTTTCAGTGCTGTTGACAAAAAAAAAGGTCATCAAATTTTTCCCACATTTTATTCCACTTTTTACTATTTAACGTAAAGATATTTTATTTTGGGAAGACCGGGAATTCCTACTTTTCAACTTGCAAACCCTGCATACACAATATAAGTTAGTAACCAACTTGGTTGTACTGAAAGTTTAGTCTACGTCATGCACTTCTTATAAGCAATATCACGTCATTTCTTTTTCTATTCAACTGACTGACGAACAGATATTGCTCATATGAAAAGTTCATATGTACAAAAATAAGTTGGACGACAAGTCGTAAGTTGAACAAGAAAACGGAAAGTATATGCCTTGTATGGAATCTCATAAAAACCACAAACAGTTGCCCACCACTGTTTGAGTAAACATTCTTTTTAAGCTACCCACACTCAAATCAATGTCGTTGTGCATGCTTATCTTAATGCTGCTCTTCTCAAACTCTCATTCCCACCCTCCGCTCACTGACTCTTTTTTTATCACACAATCTTTCGCTCTTGCTCAGTCTACTAACTCTTTCTTTCAAATGTTGATCTTCGGGTTTTTGTTTTTCATTGCCTGGTGCAAGCTCTTTACTCCTGTTGAATTTTAAATGCAACTAAGCCGGCTTGATCTTTTATCGCTTTGACAGCATTTGGCTTGATTTTGTTTTCATTGTTGTTGTTGTTGTTGTTATTGTTGTTGGTGTAAAACTCGAATATACCGGTGTGCACTTGGTACGTGCCATGCCTTTTAATTTACAAAGTCGGGTGCGGAGTTTTTCTTTTTGCCTTTTTCCTTTGACTTAACGTTGAAACGCCTGTAAGTGGATTTTCATATCGTTTTATTCAGCTGTAGTGGGGGTGTTGGCAAGGGTTGCTTATCAGTCTTTTTTTTTTTTTGTTTCTTTTTACATTTAACAACATCAGCGTCGACAATAACACGAACAACAACTAATCGCGTTCAGGTTGAAATTAACTTGTCTGACTGTCTGTTTATATTTTTTTTTCTTTATATTTACACACTTTGTTTAGTTGTTTATCGGGGTTTTATTATGTGTTATGCAAAAACAAAACACAAAAAAAAAAAATTAAAATAATAAACCGTGTAATTTTTCTCTACACAACGAAGCAGGTCAACCTTTATCTGATAAATACCTTTCAAGTTGTATAACTTTTAAAATTTTCTCGTTCAATTTAACTGGATAAGCTTAACGTAAGAAATCTCTGGCAATAATGTTGGTATTTTTTAATAAGAACTTTTATCGGTCATTAAGATAAATCGATTTGATTTTATGCACATGTACAAATATAAATGTATGTACCAGAGAATTATTCAAGGGGATGTTTTGGGGTTCAACCCCTTCACAGAAGACTTTAGATATGCCGAAATAAATTTCTGGGAGTTTCGGTTTTTCAGCACAATTTTATCTATTTTGGACACGCAGACTTGACAGTCAATTCACACAGGTTGTATGGTTGAACAAGCCAGCAGGAAAATCAACAATATTTGAAATCCATCCAACATGGTTGTCAAGCGGTCGTTCCTAGAGTTCACATTATCGAACATTGATGTTGGACAACATGTGTGATAATGTGTGCTAGGCTAATTGAATGTTTTAGTTTGTGTGTGTGCTTTGTTTTTGTCTTTCCCATGGCAATGCAATGGAATATTTATGGAAGAGAAAACAACAAGAACTCTAGATCTGTGATGAAGAATCCAAAATTGACTGTAGTTCTATTTAAAAAAAGTAAATTGTTTGCCTTCGCAGAAAAACAGGCTACGCGTACAAAGTCGCGGGCATATGCTAGTAAGCAATAATTTGTCTCTCAGGCTTTCCTCGTGTAAACGTCGACACAAGATTTTTGACTGTTCATTTGCGAGAGCGCAAAAATACACAGTTTGCGAGGGCTTTGCGAGCTTAGATGAATACCCATAATAACATCTTGATGATAAGAGTGGTATTGTTAATAGTGGACAAAACTATGACGTGTAAATGTTTCTGTTAAAACAATTGGTTTGAGTCCTTACTAAGAAAACTTTTCCGTTAAAATTAATATTTTCAGTTTTCTTAGTGTATGAACCTCTATAAGTCTTACTTTACTTTGGCACTTTATTTTCAAAAGTTGCTATTTCTAGATTGACGCCACTCAAGTTCAACCTAGTTTGACTTACAGCCTACTTTCTTATCTTTAACCATACCAGTGTGTAGTTTTTTATTTATCTAAAACTAAGTGGTATTCTATAACTTATTTTTGTAAATTTGTTACTTGAGAACTTTAGTTTACTTTAGTGGCATCTTTCTTGAACTCAAGTGTCTGAGCCCATACTCTTCTGGTAGCAATTTTTTAAGCCAGCAGCTTCACAGTGATATCGTGTAAAAAGTACTGCCTTAGTACCCGAAGACGGCAAATGAAAAAAATTTATTTTTAATGCAACCATGGAGACAAAGTGGCAATTGCTTCCGGTCTCATAGTTTTAAAGAATTAAGTTTTACACTTCATCGCATATAACGAGGCCTATTTTAGAGGCTACGAATAAAAACTTAATGTTTTATATAATAAACTAAGTTATTGGCATGGCTGATATTGATACGTTCAAAAGAATATGTCACTGGTACAAAGTTACTCTCGGCGGCCCTGAGATTACCAAAATAAATTCTTGAGCTAATTAAATCAAAGAAACTGGCAAACTTCTTCTTAGTCATCATAACATATGTTAAGCTGAAATTTTTGGAACAACACAAGCTTTAAACTTGTAATGATATTGCTTAGTGCCTTTTGTTAAGCAGTTGCTAACACCTGCTCCGCAATCATTTTAGAACTCATAATAAATATTGACAAAAATCGTAGGGAATTATGTACAGAACTTAATTTTAAAGCTTATGGCACTCAATTTATTAACTTGTTCTGAGTATCGATTTAGTTGATGGTTCTTCAAACATAAACAATACAATAACAACTAACAAATTTTTGGCAGCAGACCTTAGAATTGGCTTTCGATATTAAGTTGATAAGTCACGTTTGTAGGTTGAGTTACCTTGAAAAAAAAAAATATGCAGGAAAATTCAAAAATATTCACAAACTTCAATCAATTGACTTCTGATATTTGGCTTTGTTAAGTGCTTAATTAAATGTTTAGTTAAATGCTAAAGAGCAGCACATGTTGACATTTTGGTAACTAAATGATGAACCATCACCGTATCTAATGAAGCATCACAATAGCAATATTGCAACAACAACTGACATGACTAATAATAATTACAGTACAATGACCATAAAGTTTATTCAACGCCAAAAGGACTTTAATTGCTGCTGCTGCAAAAATAATACCAAGAAAGAAGTGCACTAATTTTACTACACAGTACATTTTACTATAACTTGAAGAATGGCCAGCATGTATGCAGTCAGCATCGTTCTTCTCACATGCCTAGAGAAGTGATACTGAATGAAAAGTATCGAATTTCAAATGAAAATCAATTTATGATACAAAAGAAATATCGATGCAAGGAAAAAAACTATATACTTTTAATTTTGTTTCATAAACAAATAAATTTATTTTGCCAAGTACCGTGAAAATCTTTACGATGTAAATGATTTCTTATCTTCAATATATTTCTGTTTTGAAAAAACTTAAATTATTGCTATTACAATTTTGTAAAACTGCACAATTTTTGAAATTTTTTCATAATTTCTCTTACTCAAAATCGATTGAATTGTTAAAAAATTTTACTGTATCGCTTTGCATTTAATTCTTTGTAAATATACCAATTGTATCATAAACACTTCAGTATCGTAGTACATCAACATCAGCAACTGCATCAAATTCCACTTCAATTTCAATTTTCATAATTAGTAAAAAATGCAACACAGATAATGGCAAATATCAACATTACAACAAAAGCAATAACAACAACAATAATAATGAAACATGAGCAATTGTTGCTTGGGACTGACCGTTGCTGTTACTGCAAATGGATCGTTATAAACATCATCATCAGCAATCTTTCTTAATTGCAACAACACACAAGAATGATGCGCCACCAACGTAGCAAGCGAAATTTTTCAATTGGAGCACTAAAATAGAACTGCAAAGGTTGCCAACATTGTTTTTTTAAATAAAATTATATTTTAAAAGAGAGTTAAAGTAAAAAAGTTAATTTACAGTACACTTTTGAATCAAAGGTAGACAAACGAAAGAACGAACTAATCGGTCATGGTATACTCTTTCATTGTTTTCCATTTTTGGGGCCGACTTTTCCAAAAATTTAATTTTTGTAAACTTTTGTAAGGTGGACAAACCAAAAACAATTGGTTGGACAAACGTGGACAATCAATTAGCAAACAATTCACTAAAATTTCTAATTTTAATAGCAAAGTGAAGTCAGTCCCAAATTTTATTATTTTTATAAAAAAAAGCTTGGACAAACATAAAGATTCATTGGACAAAACTTTACAGTAGAATATTTAATTTCTCCATTATATAAAATCAATAATTGTGTAGGTGAAGGAGCTTCTCATCATCATATTCGGTTTCAGCGCATCAAAATACATGAGAATAGTGGGATATTTGAAAGTTTTACGATAAATAAATTGCTTAACCCAAAATGGGGGAATTTGAGGGTTAAATGGATGATAGCGTTGCATTGGGTAGTTGAAGGAGCTTCTCATCATCAAATCTGGTTTCAGCGCATCAAAATACTTGAGTGTAGAGGAACATTTTAAATGCTTACGTTAAGTCTCATTTTGCCCATTTTTCGGGCATTTTTCGAAACTATGTACAAAACCTGAGATAAATCGGTAATTCTGACCCCGGATTCGGATTCAGCGCTGAAAATTACATAAAGATATACCGGTCAGGTCCTTTGACTCGGACATTTTTTTTTTTTTGGTGGCTGTGTAATTTTTTCAAAATGTTCTTCCTCAAGACGCAAGTTTCTTCAATTCAAACTATTTCTGTGCATAGTTTTAGGAGTATACTTAAAGAAATTTTTGTAGCTTGAGCTAAATTTATATTATTTCAACTTAATAAACTTAATGCTTGAAACAAAATATTTTTTAACAACTGCTTAAGCTCTTGTTTATTTTAAATGAAAATTATATTTAAATCAACTAATGCAACAATGCATTATAGTTTGCATCCTGAAACTATGCAGCAAAAAAGTTTAACAACTATTTTTGAATGCTGTAAAAAGTTGTTAAATAACTTTTAATAGCACAACGCTAATAGCAACATAAAGGGTTTGCGGCAACAAATTATAACAAGCAATTAATTTAAGTAAAACGCATTAAAAATCACATTATAAAACAATTAGAAAAGTTTTTTTTTTCATTAATAGTTCCACATACCGAAATACGATTAATTTAATATTCCCACAAATTAAAGTTCTAGAAACCATTAGTCCATACGTACGCAATATATCATCAAAGTCCTTTTTCCTTTAGCTGCCATTGATCAATTATTAGCTACTTGGTTAAATTAGTGCGGCTCATAATTAATTAATGTGGTAATTTGAATTCCACTAACGTGCCATGCGCCACGATTGATGCTACAAATTGATTTTCAATGGCACACTACTCGTAGGTATCAAGCGTTGGGCTACGGGGTAGTATTCATTTGGCTGAAATAACAGCGTTGAGATTGACTGCCTAAAGAATTAATGATGTCATTTTCTACTGAAGAATGAGAACATCAAATGTTTGTACTGCATCGCATTGAAAGTTGATTTGTATAGATGGTAGCATCATTTGCTGCACAGTTGTTGCAAAGCCATGAAAGTGAAACTACAGTTTTTTAAAGGCAATTGCAGATTTTTCATAGGAAGTATGTTGCTTTTGACGGTATTTAAAAGGGGCATAAAAAGTGAAAATCACACTCTCACTATCAATGATATTCTGATCCAATCAACTCTAAATTCAGAATGCCATTTTTGCAAGCAAAAAAAAAAATTTTGACGCATTCCGCAAAACAAAAAGTAATCATTTTGAAAAAACCCCATTGGGCTTAGAACCACACTACTATGCACTCTATGCACCACAACAATTTGCTACGATTTTTGACAGCTGCCAGTGTTGCATGTGCATTAATCTCTATCTCTCTATCTACTGCTTAAATCCAAGTCACTTTAACAACTGACATTTTTCAGTGACGCTTTTGTTTGTTGCTGTTAATTGACTTTGAACACTTAACACTTTGTGCGATTGTGCTCATTAGCAAATCATGTGCTCGTATGTTTGTCGATGCAACAGCAGCAGTTACAAAAGCAACAAGAATAACAACAACGAAATTGCACTCATAACGACATCAGCAGCACCATCAGTGACAACACTTCGCATAAGGAGGCGCTCGCTCAACCATTGCAGCGAAATCTTTCCCACACTCAATCAGCTGTGTTGTGCTGCAGTTTTCAGATTAAATTTTAACTGCCAACATAAAGTTGTGTTAAAATTCGTTTATTTTTTAAAGTTTTTCATTTATTTTTTAACTCTTGAATATGGAAATTGTGCACTTGAAACATATTGATACGGAGCAAGGTTTTTTAAAATTTTAAAATATTTATTTTTTTCTATTTAAATTTTTAATTTATTTTCATCAAACTCTCTCTGTTTTGTTTTTCAGATGAACGGCAGGATATTCAAAAGAAGACTTTTACCAAATGGATCAACTCACATTTAACACAAACCCAGTGCACACCAGTTAATGATTTATTTTTAGATTTAAGAGATGGTCATCGCTTGTTGGCCCTGCTAAGTGCATTAACATATACACAGCTGGTGAGTTTAAAAGCATAATGCTAAGATATGTCATATGAAGTTTTTAAGTAATTACTTAGTCTTTGGGACTTCGTTCCTAAAGAAAGATTCGCCGCAATTTGATTTGAAAATTTTTTTCTTTTGAAGTATAGTCACATGGTCGGCTAAAAGTATCTATGAAAATATCTTAATACTTCGCTTAAATTAGTAGAATATCTAATGCAAAAAAAAAAAATATTTGATTTAGTAAAAAAATGTATATAAAATTGAATTTTGTTCAATTTGGACAAACGTAAATTCATTAAAAAATTTGAAAAATCATTTGAACAAGTAAACAATAATTTTTTGCATAATCAAAAATAATAAAAACCTTAGGCAAACAAAAACCGCATAAAAAAGGACAAAAATATTTAAATTATTTTTAAACAATTAAAAACTCATCAAGATTTACACAAAAACCAACGAAAAAAAAATTTAAAAAAAATGTCAAAAAAAATAAATTAAACCAAAAAATTCAAAAAATCATGAAAAATATATAGAAAAAAAAAAAAGTTTCTTCGGACGAACAAAAAATAGAAAACCAAGCAAAATGACGACAAATAGAAAAACAATAGCCAGGACACACAAAAAAAAATTACCAAACAGAAAACAAATCATCTAAGCAGTTCAGAAAATAAGCTATATTTACATTGAAATAATTTGGACAAACAAATAAATAATTTTTTGGAAAAACAAATATATAATTTTTTGGACAAACAAATAAATCATTTTATGAACAAACATATAACTTATGATAACATAAAAAACCATCAGAATCATAAAACTATTTCAAAACAAACAAAAAATTCCTTTGGACAAACGAATTTTTCAATAACATCGAAATTATGTTTAAGGAACCGATAGATTGATGTACTTGAAAGTTGTGTGGCTTATTGACCTATTGACATTATGATAGAATTGATTCGCTGTAGATTTATGAACAAATTGATAAATAAATCAACTACCAGTGATTTAAAAGTAAGCTACATTCGATATTATTGATATCGAAGCAATACTTAAATTTTTTTCACATACAGTTTTAGGATAAAATTAAACCCGCAAAAGACTTAAACCAGAGAAGTGTCTATTTAGAACACATATCCTGAAACATGATAAAAGCGTTCGTAGCACTTTCGATTGCATACCAAAAAAAAAGCAAAAACTTCAACTTCCTTACACATTTAACTTTATCTTAAAAGTAAATACTTGACTTTGCCAAAGCAAACACAATGTCAATTTAATCTTTAGAAAATCACTGCATTTACAATAAATATGGTTAACCTCAAGCACTATATCTCTTATCTCATGTCAACTTTTGTCTGCTCTTCTCTTTCATGTACATGCACATGCAACAAATGCAATAAATGCTGCTCCATATGCTGATGTTAACCACAATGTCATCCTTTTACAACACATACCACACACACACACATGCATAGAAACCCGAAAAGGGACGTATGCGTGTGCATCACATCAATAATTTGAACAAAGTCATACATGTGATACAACAACATGGCGTCAAGTTGGTTAACATTTCTAGTGATGACATTGTCGGCGGTAACCCCAAATTGACACTTGGTCTCATTTGGCTCATAGCACTCGAATTCAATGGACAAAATCTAGTCAAGAGTCACTCCAGTAATGGCGTAGAGAAATCACTGTTGGCATGGGCACGTCAATTTACCGAACCATGTGGATTGGCGTTAAATGATTTTTCAACCAGTTGGTCTGACGGTCGTGCTTTCCTAATGGTACTCGATGCGCATTTAGATGATATCAATTTGAGTGGCGCTCTGACAAAACATCCGCTGGCACGATTGCGTACAGCATTTGATTTGGCGCACAAATATTTCCGCATTGAAAAATTACTTGACCCCGAAGATGTGCACACGCACAAGCCGGATAATAAATCTATACAGATGTATGTGATGTGTCTTTATCATGCGATGGAGTCGCGACGTGCGCAAGACGATCAATGTGATAGTGCCGGTGAGACGGTCTCGTATGATGAACGTGCCGAGGAAGTGCTGCCGCCAAGCAATGCAAAAAACATCACTGACTTGGACGAAGTGCCATTGGAAAGTGCCGAAGAAGTCTATACGGATATACCGCTGACGCCGATCAGCTTACCAGATGCAGGCAAGACACACTTTAGCAATATAATGGACATACGACTAAGTGATTCGAAATCAAAAGAGTTCGCACATGATAATTCACGTCCGCTTTCGACCGCTACTAATGTATCCGTGGAGATTAGCACTTACCAAGGTGCGTTGGAGGCAGTGCTCACTTTGCTGCTCGAGGATGAGCAGCTGCTGTCACGCGAACTACTCGAACCAAATGATTTTCTCAGTGCTAAGATGCAGTTTCACGAGAACGAACACTTTATGTTGAAGCTGACAGAACATCAACAGTTTGTTGGCGAAGCTTTAGAAGAGGGTTCAAATTTGATAAACGAATCTCAGAAGAGTTCGGGTCTATCGGTGGATGATCAAAATGAGATCCGCCAGCAAATGGTGCTACTGAATGAGCGTTGGGAAACGCTGCGCTTACGTGCGCTTGATGTGCAATCTAGAATACTGTTACGCCTGGCGGAGTTTCAAACACAACAGCTGGAGAAGTTGCGTCTCTTTTTGACCAGCGTAGAAGATCGCATTTCACATATGACAGATCTTGGGCCTGGAATGCAGGAAGTGCAACAGCAGTTGGCTGACTCGCGGCTGCTAAAAGATGATCTAAGTAATCAACAGGAGCTGGTTGATAGCCTGAGCAATATGGTTGTGATAGTAAATGATGAGTCTGGTAACTTTAATGACTTGGAGGATAAACTTTCCGCGTTGGGTGAACGTTGGTCACATGTCGTCAAATGGAGCGAAATGCGCGCCGAAAAGTTGCAACAGTACAAATGCATCAACCGTTGGTTGGATACACGTGAAAAGGACTTAAAGACAATGGAGAGCAAAGATGTCACTGACTTAGGTGGCATAACAAAGCGTATGAATGACTTAAACTATTGCGCCAAGGACTTGTTAGAACTGGAACGTTACCTCAGTGACCTGCGACAAATGGTTGCATCTTCAATGCAGTCAAGCGATAAGCGCGTGGAGCGAGTGCTCACGCAGTTGGAGAACTTTGAAGATCGCCTCGATGCACTTAAGCAGATAGTGGAAGTGCAAACGATACGAATTGAAGACAAAGGCTTTAAATTTGGACGTGATCGTGCCTCCTACGATGATAGTCGTGTAGTGCGGCCAGATAATTGGATTGATTTTCAGGAAATCATCAAATTTGGCGAGGAGAATGATATCAAAGATGATGAACAAGAGAATGTACATTTAAGTCAACTATCAGATGGCGATGAAGATCATTCACCGTTGGCAAGTAAGAAGCGTAAACTGCGTAACACTGACAATTTCTACCTGCTGGAAGGACGCATAATGGATGCTTTTAACTTCCTGGACAACTGTGAGGAGAGTTTGCTTGACTTGCAACGTCAGAGTCTGCGTAACCAAAGTGAGATGTTACTCGCGTTAGAGCGTGAACTAGATCAACGAACACAACTTGCGGCTGAATTAATGGAACTACTTGCGATTTGTGAGAGAGAAGCGCCAGAAAAGAACCTCATAATGGAACGGCAACACATTGAAGAAATTGCCAAACGATATGAGCAACTACGTAAACGAATTTTATCGCAGCAACAAGAGACGCAGCAAATCGTAGCCAAAGAGCGTTTCTATAATAGTCTCACAGGTTTCAAACTAGTCTTGGCCGATTCACGAGACTGGTACAAGCAACACGCTGGCACTGCAGGCAAAGCGGATCTGGAACAACGTCTGAGCGACATGGAGTCTCTTACAACGGAAATAACAGCTGCGCTTCAAACTACAGCTACACTAAGTGACGAAATGTCCGAGTGGAAAGAGGATTTCAATCTCTTCTACGAAAGCTGGAATGATATGAAACGCGCAATTATTACTCTTATACAACAAAAAGGTGGTCATGATGATGTAAACCAACGGCTGCAAGAGCTACAGCAGTTCATAGGGCGCGTAACAGTTGAAAGCGTCATTGTCTCTGACTTAGAAGCTATGCAGCAACAACAGCAACATCTTAATAATCTTATTGATGAACTGGAAAATTTGAAGATTGACTACGATTATGTCTATCAACGGCGCTCCGATGCAATTAGCGCAGAGTTTGCGGAACTTTGGGCCAAAATGCCAGAGCAGCTAAATGAACGCGTCATTAAGCAGACAACTGCAATTGAAAATCTCAATCATTTCACCGCTGAATATAATGACATCGTTACCGTGCTGCGCAAGTTAGAGGCCACACTACGTGGTGATGAACCGCTGTTGGAAGAATGCAACTTATTGCAGGTTGAAACTGACCCTCCAACGGAAGGTAATCGATATAGCATGGAACTGCGTAAAATCGAAATTGACGTTATTAGTGCGCGCAACTTTAGCGAAATTATCATAAAAGATGCTGAGCCAGAGCATCGTGAGCATTTACTCGCACAAATAAGCGAGCTAAATGATTTCTACACCAAAGTACAAGAGCTGCATCAGCAACATCATAAGAAACGCTCACAGATATTGGCCAAAACAGATGACATAATCGAACGTGTGCAACTGACAGAAGATTGGCTGAATGAATTGGAGTCTAATACTCCGAAAAATCCAATCTCCGAGATACGTAACTCCAATGAACTGTTCCAGATTAAAACAAAGTTTCAAACGCTTAAAGAAACTTGCGAAAAGGAGACCGTCAACTTCCGTGAGCTCAACGAGGTGGGTGGCGAGATCATTTTACAAATCGATGAACTGAGTTTGCCTGTGGGTGGTGCGCAGCAAATTGATTCCAAA
Organism: Tricholauxania praeusta; assembly: GCA_949775025.1. NCBI lineage: Eukaryota > Metazoa > Arthropoda > Insecta > Diptera > Lauxaniidae > Tricholauxania > Tricholauxania praeusta. The sequence goes on from OX459029.1 coordinate 162,053,663, forward strand.
TATTCGCAATTGGCAAAGAAGTTTACACATCTGAATGCGCGCTGGACTGAAGTTACTTCGCTGGTATATTCGAATACAGCACTCCTCGAACACATATCAACACAATTGGGTGAATTTAAGAAGTTTATCGTATCGGAATCGGGATATTTGGATCGATTGGAGAAGAAGATACGTAGTACTCCGGAAAATGCTGACGCTGAAGAGATAATTGAGGAATTGGATGTAAGTCTGTCTTTGATTTGATTTCTATGTATTCTTATGTGAACTTTCTTTTCCAGGACTTAGAGAACATTCTTCGCAGTCACTCGGACGAATGGCTTGATAAAATTCAAGAAATTGGCAGTGAGCTAATGGAACATGAATTTATGGCCGACTCCATACACAAAGAAGTCGACACGATCGTCGATCGTTGGACGCAACTACAACAGAATGCCAAACAACGCACTGAAATACTTGAGAAAGAAGTCAGCGAAGCTGAACAATCTGAAAAGTGCATCGTGCAATTTGAGGCATGGTTAACGCGTGTCGATGAGATACTCAGTGAGCATCTTGAGAATGATGTCACCATAGAGGATCTGCCGGATGAGTTTCAGGTAAGCGAAACCACTAAGAAGTACGCACATATCTAACATATGCTCCATTCTTCTAGCAACTGGTTGAAGAATTTGATGAGAATGAAAGCTGCTTTCAAGAAATTGATGAGCTTATAATCGAACATTCGCGTAATGGTAAAACGGAGGCAGCAAATCGTCTACAAGAGCAACTTAATCTGCTGAAGAATCGTTTCAAGGCATGCAGACATAAACTCAACAAATGTACCGCACCACAGCCAGCCTATGAGTCACGCCTCAATCGTGCTGTGGCCGAGCTGCGTAACGTCGAACGTTCAACGCTGGTGCTCGATGTGGCATCAGCTGGACCAAGTTCGGTGCAGGCGCAATATCAAAATTGTTTGGTTGGTATTAAGTAACGAAGTGTGCACGAACTCTGAACTTTATGCGTTTCTCTTCTTATAGAAAATATACCGCACGCTATCTGAAGTTAAGGGAGAAATTGAAAGCACCATTAAGACCGGACGAAAAGTCTGTGAGGATAAATTCACTAAATCCCCAAAACAACTAAGTCAGCGTATTGATGCTTTGAAGCATTTGTACAATGCGCTGGGGGAAAATGTTACGCAGTCGAAGATTTTTCTGGAGAGTCTGCTGAAATTGGCGCAACAACTGGAAGAGTGTTTTGATGCTGCGGAACATTTAATACGTCGCTTCGAATCTCCACAGGATATGACTGATCGTAATAATGAATTTTTAGAATTTGAGGATGTGCTACAGCGCAGCGAAGACATCTACGATGAGTATAGTAAATCCTGCGATCAAGTCTATATGGAGGAGGCACGACAGAAGATTGATGAACTAAAAGCTATGTACTTGAAGCTAACCAGTGCTGATGTGATCAAACGTTTGAGCGAAATGAAAACTACGCTGCAGAATTTGGACAATATATCACTGGAAACTTTAAGGTGAGTTGCAGGGGTACATTATTTGGTTATATTTATTTGTATTGATTTGGAAAGAGAATATAGACTTTATATAAAACGCAGCCTAAAAGTAAGCAACACAAAATATGTAAAAAGTTTTCATCCGTTTATATGAAAAATATATTGCTATCAATATTGCGTACTTTTCGGCTGAACTTTTTGCACTAAATAAGGTTACTCAATTAAGGTTACTTTGTCACATAAAGTTTCAAATAATTGACTATTGAATTGTTGATGATGCAAACAAATTAAAACTTTTCTGTATTTTGTTTTCAAATTTTAGAACCATGGAGGCAGATCTTAAGCAAATAAATGTTCCTTCCAATCCTGAAATTGAAAAATTACAACAGCAAGTTATTGCTATTGTTGTGGTAAGTAAAAGCTCTTATTTGTTTTCATTTATATTTTTAAATACACACATATGTTCAAATATGTATTGGTGTGTGTTATTCAATGCTTTGTATTCATTCCATTTGCAAATATCATTTGTTTTTTGTTTTCTATGCTTTTTTTTGCTGTAAATACCCGATACCGACTTATCTTTTCAATTTGCTTTATAAATTTATTTTATGGTTGAATGTATTTTAAGTTTATGTTTTTGCATAAGATATTTTATTGTATTCAGTACTCAGGTATACAATGTATATTGTAGATATCAAAGGACCAATGCTGTAAGCAACATTTTATTTTTAATTAATATTTAATTCGTATAAAACCAAAATTATTGAGTTGACTAAAAGATTCAAATGTGTAAAATTTTTATTGAAATTTCTCAATTTTGTTAAAGACCAAAAAAAGTTTTATTTACAAATTTATTATATATTCAATTTCAATTTTTGTGTGAATACATATAGTTTTGCTATATGCAATAGCAACTTAAAATTTGTCGGTATGCAAAAAATCGACTATATCTCGATATATTACTTGCTCAGTTCTTTCTTAATGTAGCCTACGCTTTTCATAACAAATGCCCTAAGTATACCCGAATTTTTTCAGTAGTAAGCCGCCTGCAATACTCCAAAAGTTTGCAATCACTGCGATCGTCAGTTAATAATTTCAATTTCACTGTAAGGTACTTCTTTGACATTGTTAAACCTACCTATAGATCTAGGGCATCTCAAGAAAATAATAACTTTCTGTATTGAGTTTATTGTCATTTATAAAGTTTTTCACAGAAAAGTTATAATTGACGAGACTTTTTGTTTTATGCTGCTGTTTTCGGTTCCTGTCTTTTCAATTTCTTTGGTATGCGCTGTACTTTTAAAACGTTTCGCGAAATTTTTTTCAACTCGCACAAAACTGAGCTCAAATATTGTTTTCTCTTGGTTTACTTTACTGTTTTCAAATACCTTTGATAAACAGTTGAGTGAGGAAACACATCTGTCATTAGCAAAACTTTATGTCCGGGTGAATGATTATATTCTCAAAGATTTGCCTAAATTTTGGCTTAGTTCAACCTTTTAAAATTTCAGCATTCCTCAATTTTTCCAACAATTTTCGATCTATTTTTATCTTAACCAACAAAAAGAACATCAGTAGAAGCTCACAATACGCCGCAAGAGCTTACTGTAAGATTGGTGAAACCTTACTGATTGTGATGTTCATTTAGAAAAGAGTTTTCTGACATCCAAGTGCGAACATTTTGATATTTTCCCATCACTGTTTTTTTTTAGACATGCAATAGACAATTTTTATGCGTAATAGCGAGATGGTCAGGGTTGCCAAGTTGAAAAGAAGCAATTCCCGGCATTCTAAAATAAAAGAAAACTTTTCAATGAAATAGTAAAAAGTCAAATTTGTTTGTTGATGATTCGGTAAAAAATAAAATTTTAGTTTAGGAAAAAGTTGAAATTTTTTATTTTAAGTTTATTCCAAGAAAATTGTCCAATTCCCAGTATTTTCACAAATTTTTGAATTCCTACTAGTCCCCCGGCTTTGACATAATATTCCGGACTTGCTGGTTAAGTCCCGGTCACTTGGCAACCCTTGAAGTAGTCGACTTGATTTTCAGCTATACGACGGTTGAACTTCAAGCTGACCTTTTGCCAAGGTTTGACGTGACACACAACTCTTCGCTGTCATTTTGGGTATGTGTCTACAATAAATTGGTTGTAATCTCTGCCAAATTTTGCATTGTTAATTATAGGAGTGTTAACTAGGTTTTTTTAAACGTATTATCTACTGTCAACTTCTAATTTGGTTGTGTTTAACAAAAAGCGCTGCAGGCGCCAACTTAACAATCTGTATTCTCTCCAACTGGGATGATAGTAAGCTCATTTTCTGCATAATCTGACTGGGTACCAGGATTTTCTTTTGCCCGGAAATAAAATCCGAAATCAGATCTACTAGAGATAAAGATAAAGATATTAGCTTTAATATAAATCGCATAATGCTTAGGCTAAGTACTACTAACCCCAAATAAATATATTATATTATATTGTATATACTAAGTCAACATTAACCTCATCTTAAGCTCACTATCACAAGCGGTATCAAATTGGTGTCATTTTGGTTAATTAATCCCTAAACGTATTTGTAGAAAATTGTAAAAAAACCTACCACCGGAAAATCTTGGTATTTTCTAAACATTTGTGATTGTCCCATATAATTGAAAACAAAATATATCACCAAATAAAAAGCTAAAGCTCGCATCACCCAGTAAACATTTGGTAATGGTGGCAACCATAGGAGAAAAACCTGTGTACGTTTTTGTCGTATTGGAAATTTGGTTTGGTTGAAAAGATAAAAGGGCGCTTTAAAATCTAACAACACATTTAAGAAAACTAAAAATAAATAAACGGCTGCACATAACATCATTAAAAACAAAATCCTATAACTTAGAAATCCTACTAAATATAACAAACCCCAACATAGAGGTGGCTATAGTAATGGGAAAATCTGCTTCGTTTGGAAATCTTTGTAAAAAAAAAAAGTCCTAAACTCCCATTTATTGAACTGCGATTTTTTTATAGGACGCCTTAAAATCACGCTACAATGAGGCCACTACACTTGCAGAGGTGTCAGCTGCCAAACAGTCGCCACAAGAGGATCCAGATGTAGAAATTGTTATCGTTAGCGATACAGTGCGGCAACGACGCGCACGCACACCATCCGCCAATGATTCAAATCTATCGCAAACGACGTCACCAAAATCAACGCACGCAACAACGACAGAAGAGTCATCACAATCCCAAGTGCTGCCCGATTTACTGCCACCACAAACGTTCCGTTTGGCAGAGTCGAGCGCGTTATTTTCGCAAATTTCCAAAAATCCACGTAACGAACCACAAGCAACTGCCATTCGAGCTGATAGTGCCGCCACTAACAATGAGGCACAAGTTGTTGAGGTCATCGAGCGCAATATACGCAATGATAAAATGTCAGTGCAAAATATTGAGTTTGAGCCACATGTGGGTGAAATAGTTGATACCGTCAATATACTGGAGAGTGTTGAGCCGTTTGTGCCTGAATTTGTGGAGACCGTACAAATAGTTGATCTCTCCGAAGACTCAGATTCATCATCGGTGCGCATCGATGAGGCGGGCAATGAGGTTAGGCGCAGCCGTAGCAAACGTTCACTATGTGATTCACCTAAGATTACAGCTTCCGCCGAAGACTTAGATGTTGAATTGCGTACAGCGCCACTCAATGCCAGCACACCCATATTGCGTGTGGAGAAGCAACGTATTTCCTTTGAGGAGAAACGTAAACGCATTGAAAATGAGCGTGACATTTTACGTGACTCTGAAGAGGAGGACGATGAGGAGGTGCAAAAGGAGCAAGATGTATTAGCGCCTCCTAGAACTAAACGTTGGCGCCATCTGCCATTGCATTTAGTTGTTGAGGCCAAGGCCCCGTTACCTGAGGTACGTGACAGTTTCTATAAAGAAGATAAAGAGGCTAATTTCGATGTGGAACCGCTTGTCTTCTCTGATGATGAGGAAATACCAAGATTTTCCATGGAAATGACACCGACTTTTGATTCTGATAGTGATACGGTAAATTGTTGTGGGTTCTCTTGGGATCATAGATATTACCAGAAATAACTATTAGAAAGATTTCTTAAGTAATTTATTTTTTTTATATTCTCCACAGAGTCGCATCGAAACACCAACGACGAAAAAGTCAAATAATTTTGATAACAAAGTTTTGCCATCATCACCGTCTTTGGATGATTCCAATATAACGCTTAAGTCACCGGTAAGTGAAGTACCATCCAATGCACGTAACTCTAGTACTTTGGAGCAACGTGTGCAGGAGTTTGATAAAACCGCCAAGTATATGCTAAGAAAGCTGGAGGCTACCAAAGAGAAAATCCAAGAATGCACCGAGGGTGAAATGTAAGTACATCATTTTTTTAATGTTAACAAATCAGTCCATTAGATTGTCCTTAAATTATCGAATAAAATAGGAACTTTTCCGTTATACATACTATTAGTAAGACCTGCGTTTGGTTATTCCTAAATCACCAACGGGTTCCCATTCCCCATCCCCCATTGAATCAACTTTATTATGTCAATCCAATTGATGGAGAAAAAAAGTCGGAAATAGATCTAGATCTGGAAGGTATACAACGCTCCTAGATAGGTGTTTTACCTTCTCTAAGGGGACGTCCATAAATTACGTGAGGTGTTTTTTTGAAAATTCGGACCCCCCCACCCTTTCGTGAGACTTGCCTTATAATTTTTAAATGTAATCTGCTATAATAATGTATATAGTCTCTGCATTAAAAAGTTGACGTGAGACTTTCGTTGACCCCCATCCCCTTGGTGAAATTTTGCCGGACCCTCTTCCCCCCTATTTGAACTCAGTTAATTTATGGGCGGCCCCTAAGGTTGTTTTGGCTCTATTTTTAGAAATCAATTCTTATTTTGATTTGTCGATCGGAAATTAAGGCAGGCTGCGTAGGGGGTGTTCAGACCTCATTTTTGGAAAACAAAACTATGAATTTCCCAAAACGGTGCTCGGCTCTGTTTCGAAATTACTCCACAATTCAAATAAAATGTCAATATCAGCCAGTTAAGCTTATCAACATTTTGCTAATTATTCTTCTCGAATTCTCTCCCGTAGCGCCGTGGAAGATCTACGCATGCAAATTGCACCCGATGCAGCAACACTGATATCACAAGGTGATTCGCTTGTGCTCGAAACGCATGGTAAACAGGGTAGCATTCCGCGTACGGTGATGCGTACACAGATTTTACTGCGTGAGAAATTTCGCGAAGTGCAGCAGGCAAAGTGAGTAAAACGCCAAATTAATTCATTTCCTGTAGTCAAAAGCAAATTTATGCCCCAATAGATCCAAAGTACCTGAATCAAAACATCAACGTGACAGCAGCGACAGCACATCAAGTCCACGTTCAACATTGGAAAAGATGAGCATCAAAGGCTTAGATGTGGAAGAGCTGGTTAGCAGAGGACTCAAACGCATCAATGATTTAATAGAGAAGCCATTGGAACGCAAGTCTGAGGAGAATGTGGAAAAACGTCTGACCGAGATAAATGTAAGTTGGATATGAAATTTAGCATAAATTACGCTGTGAATATAAAACATTGAAAATGCTATCATTTTAAGTAGCAAACGTTCAATTTCATATTCAGGTCACACTTAAAAAATGCAATGCATTTAATTTCATTACTTTTTCTTCCAAACTTTTTTTTTTGTGTGGATTTTGTTTATCTAACCAACGCTATAAAATCAAATATTTTAAAAGCCATTCGCCACTTGTAACAACATATTTCCCTCAAAATAAAAAAAAGAGAATTTTTCAAATAAAATGCCAACAATTAAAAGCGGTGCGGCGCGCACGCCAAAGCGCACACACAGCTTTTTCCCCCATCTGTTCGACGGGTACGACACACATTCAAAAGTCTTACATGCGTTGTTGGCCAAATAAATTTAATTTTAATTACACTGGAGAACATAAAAAAAATTATAAATTGGTGCTGACACTTAATTGTGGTAGGAGTGTAAAAAAAATACAAATTAGCGTGTATGGTGTCAAAAGAGTGGGTTGTGGGAGTGGGTTGAAATGTCTACACTTTGCTCAAAAAATTAAATGATGTGAAAAGTATGCACTTAATCATATAATGTAATATAGAAATAGTCTTTAAATACAATTTTTTGAGAAATATTTACTTATTGTTAGAACATTTTAACCCATTAATCCCTGATTTAAGGGTTCCTTTTTAATTTTTTTTTTCTCGTTTGAAAAATTCAACAATTCTTTTTGAAAAGGTTTGTTAAGTGTTAAAATGTTTCTCAAAAATATTTTTCAAAAACTTCGCTTAGGATCACCAAAGTCTAAAAGCTTCTACGGGCTAAGGATAATACAGAAAAATGTAAAACATCGCATCGTAAATGTGCTGGGTGTTAGAGTTTCCCACTGACGGCTACGACATCAGGCATTCGATATATCCAGCTCATGTGAAACAAATCAAATGCGTCAACATCTTTTATATTAACCCTACTGGTGCTACATTTTTTTTAGAGATTTTTGGAAAATATTTCTGTTGAATATTTAACCCTTGAGTACCTCTTTTAAGGGGACATTTATATTATTTCTCCGAAAAAATAATCAAAAAGGTTTATAAAGGTAGATGATAATGGGTTGAAATATTCGAAGATCATTCTCGTAAAATTTTACTATAGGATTCCTAAGATAGGACTTTAAAAAAAAATTTTTTTTTTCATAACATAGCTGTTATTATTTTTTGGGACAAAAATAAGAAAATTTTAATACACTGTAAAAAAAAGTTGTTAGTTGCAAACTTTCTAACTGCCGACAACTCTTTTTTTTCGGCACTCTATCACAATCAAGTGTCAATATCATTGATATTTTGTAAAAAGTTGATATTTGTTGCACAGTGTTATTTAAACAATTTCAAGCTGTGCGGCATCAAAGTGACAAAAGCAAAGAATCAATCAGATCGATTCAGAAGGGAGCAATAAAACGGGTGAGTAGGCAAGTGAGAAAATTTAAGAGAGCGGGTTTTTTTGGCAGCACTTCAGCTTGCACTACTGATGTTAAGTAGGCAAAATGTCATATGTGCGTAGAGTTTTAATTTTGACTATAAACCGTTAATTGTCTTGGCTTTTTGTAGTTATTTTTGTATAACCCCAATAAAAACGTCCATACAAATAAAAAATTAATGCATTTTCTCGCATTTTGAAATCTCTGCCTTGTTAACCCTCTTCTCTTTACTTAACGTTCAGTCAGAAGTGGCGTAGCATAAACATTTGCCGCCCGGGGCGAAGAATTAATGTGCCACACCTTGCCTTGCAAAAAAAAAATTCATCACTTTTTACATCACAGCCTAAAATAAAACCGAGACCTCTTCCATTGTAAATTTCCACCAAAAAACATAAGCAAATTTTAAATTAATACTACGAGGAGCATTGTTTCGCCCCCAAGCCTTTGCGCCTGGGGGCACGGTACCCTTAATCCCCCATTGTTACGCCACTGTTTGTCAGTGTGGCCTATTGAAAGATTGTTGTCGGTATGTCGGATAACATGAGCGGCATTTTTCGTCCAAATGTGCGTTTTCGGTTAATGCTCAAAAATTCGCTGATTAGTGTTATAGACCATGCACAGTGGAGCAAGACTTTCGAATTCCTGATAATTTTAAAATTCAAAAAATATTTTTAGTACTTGAATTCCCCGTACATAGCCACAAAATGATGACGATGATGGGGCCTATGAGCATTAGAAACAAAAATAATTATGCCGTATGCCATTCATGAAATGATGAAATTTTATGAACTTATGAAATTTCTTTTTAAATCAATGTATTGAAAACTCGAGTTTTTTTTTAGCAAAAAAAAAGACGCCCCAATTGATCGTCGTTTTTGAAAGTTGTAATACTTTAAAACTCTTTATTTTGATAGCATCGGGAATCTGTTACTTTCAATGCATCCGAAATTTTTAAATTGAAAAAAAAAAAAAACGCTTACACATTTTCAGATCAAACTTAAAATTCAGTAAATAACCCAGCGGCAAATATGCTATAAGCTACATACATACATACGTATATACTCATTATAGGAAGTAATGCTTACAAGTACAACCACAACTGTAAATGCTTCTTACAAAGGGATGGCCGCTTTGTAGGCAGCTTGCCTACATCTCCATATACAATGTGTAGCAAGGGAAAGGCAGATTGCCTTAAAACATCGCTTCCTAAGTGCCTGTATAGTTTACCGAGCTGCCCACATCTCCACATAATAATAATAATAGAGTTTAGCTACTACAGCTATTATAGCCTTCTTAGCTATTAAGCATTGAAGCTTTATACCAAGTAAAAAGCTTATTCCACATACAAAGTATGCAACCAACAGGCAAGACCCCTTACATCTCCATTTACAAATCCGACAGCAAACAGACAGACAGTTGAGAAACTTTAGTTTTCAAAGATTTATGTTTCTTTATAAAAAATTTGGAAAATTTAAAGTTAAATTCAGTGAAAAAATTGAAAAAAATCAGAGATACAAATTGGTGTCCGATTTGGTGTGGAATGTCTCATATACATATAAAATGATTTAAGGCTTACTTTTCGAGTAATGTAGCTTTTTTCGGACTCTTTAAGCGGTCATATATAGCCTACCAACCACTAATTTGAATCCACAATCACGGCGTTAGGTTATAAATCTTATTCTCTTAATCTTAACCAAAATAGTTTTCGAGCTCTTAGTCCACTGTCCCACTGTGCCGCTTGCATTGTCCGCCCAATTCAACTAATAACTCATGTCTGCCCGAAGGGGAACGACTTTTCGAAACAAAAACAACAACAACAAACATAAATCTAAAAATAAAATGAAAACACGTAGTAAAGATGCCGCCGTATTTTAAAATAAAAAACTAAATTTAAAATATTTGAGAGCGCGCTAGTGGAAATAAAACAAACGCAAAAAAGAAAAAACAAAGAGCAGCAGAACTTTTCTTTTCTAAATTTTCTTTAAAACTTTCTACTCGCTTGCCTCTCCTCCCACTTTCTTAGCGCGCAGTGTTGTTGGCTCTAGGACGACAACGACGACTGACTGGCAGTACGAATTTCCACCGACGCGTCAACGGTTGCGCGTTTAGTGAAGCGCCTCGTTGTGAATTGAAGTGCAAGCGTGAAATTTTTCAAGAATTTAAGACGAAACATTAAACTTTTCCAAATTTTTGCGCACAATTTGTTTGTTGTTATTTGGCCAATTGTTGCGCGTTGTAAAAACAAACAAAATAACATGGCATAATAAATTCAGCTCAAAGGCAGCAAAAGTGGAAAACTTGTAAGAAAAATACAAGAAAAAAACGAACAAGAAACACCAAACAAAGTGAAGTAAAGAGTTCCTTGAATCAACAAACTTTTCTTGTTTGTTACAATAAACCCTTTTTCCTCTTCACTGTAGAGCATTCGAGTATCCTTTTGCTGCTTTGTAACTGTGTGACAAGTGCGTAACGAAATCTGCTCATAAATGCAATATTGTTGGTTGTCAACGACTACAGCAACGACGACAACAACAACAACGTTGACAACGGTAACAACAAGTGCTACAACGGCAGCGGCAACATCAACGAAAACGACGACGACAACGCAAACATCACTCAACGAAAACGTTAAAAAGACGCCGCAATTGAATTTGAAATATACGCGGGTGAAAGTAGAAATCGAATTTTTTTTTAAGAAAAAAAAATAACTCTCCACTTTGTGTTTTTTTTTTATATTTTCTCTCCCATTGTGCATACATTTACTTAAGGTCCACGTTTTGTAACAGCATCTATTTGTCGTTTTTTTGATAGTTTTTACACAAAAAAAAATTTACTCAGTTTAAGGAATAATTTCTTACTTTCAGAGAAACGTGTCCTTCAATATCATGTGTATAAGCAAATTTGTTTTCTTTGAAATAAATAAAAAATTCTTTAATGTAATCACAAGTGGGTAGAAATTTCTTCTCACTTTTGAGAAAATGTTTTATTTTGAACGAAACAGTTTACCTCAAACAATGAAAATTAGATGTTTAATTATTCAAAATTTGCCATGTGACAGAAATTACTAAAAATCTATAAAGTTTTTTCTTCATTTTAGTTTATAATATTCTTTTTAAGAAATAAAGTTCTCGACATAAGTAGAATAATAATTTTGTCTAAATTATTTATAAAAAATTGTATGCCAAGCAATTTTGGAATTAATTATAAGTTGAGTTCAGAGAACTCGAATTTAACATTGACTTTTAGAATTCCATGGCAAAAAAAAATTATTCCTTTTTCGAGTAATTTCCTGAATTCAAGAATTCGAAATGAACAATTTTAATTCCGTTGCATGGAGTTGCAATTTAGAATTGACTGTTTTGCTTCCATGACAAAAGAATCGATCGATTTCATTTCAGATATAAACATTTGGAATTACACAATTTCAGTTTCATTCTAAGGAATATGATTCACTAAGAACAGATTCAGTTATTCTTTTTTCTAAAGTATATATTTGAATAAATTTTACATATCAAAAGAGGTGATTTCACCCCAGCCGATGAGGAAAGATTTAGTTGATTTTCTGGCACTCGAGAACCGAACAATCTCCGACTGTTCAAAATTCAAATTACACCCATTCTCAACAAATTATGAAAATGATGAATTTGCTATATCTTAAATTAATTTTCGATCTTTCACCATTATACGGTGCAAAAGTTTGTTTCAGATCAAAGAGTCGAATATGCCGCCCTCTATCTAACAAAATCTCGACAGAGCTTATTAAATAAACTGAACATCAAGGATAATTTTACTGCCTCCAAGCCGTTGCGCCAGAGAAACCGGCCCCCTAGGAACAATACTGTGATGAAGCAATCATTCCTTGCAATGAAATTATAATTTTTCGTCTTAACCCTTAAACGCCTCGTGGTACCGCCAGGAACCAACCCTTTAAAAAAAATGTTTATGAATTTAACGTACAATTTTTAAACTTTGCGTCACACACATACACGCTCGGCTTCAAGCTCCAAAGATCAGTTCGGTTTTCGCATTCTTTTTCCCTCATGTGTCACGTATTTTTTCAGTTGAGTAATAGCACCTCGCCAAAAGGCATTTTTGTGAAATTTTGAATTTTGAAAATATTAGATTGTCTATAAATTTTATGATTTTAAACCTGAAAAAATAATATTCGTAATGGTTTTTCTAGTTTCATTTTTCTGTAAGTCTTCAGTACATTTAACACAATAAAATGAAATAAATTTTCTCATGCAAAATTTATTTAAAAAATCGGGGATCTGGTGGTTCCACCAGGGACCAGCCAAGTAATTTGTGGAACAAAAGTTGTTCAGAATCTACAACATATATTTTTTTCAGATCAAAAGAAAAAAATGGGCATTTAAGGGTTAAACTCCAATTTCTTGCAATGAAATGAAAGTTATTCTGATCTAAATTTTAAGTTGCTAAAGTTGATAACATTTCTATGAAATTGGGTCACTTAAGGTTCAAATATTTTTCCCTATTGGGTCTGTTTTCTGTTTAGAAATCAACTTTTTCTATTCTCTCTATTTCTATACCTAAATCTGTATGTTCCTGTCTTTTTCGTTTTTTTTTTCTGTGTTTTTCTATCTCACTCTCTATGTCTCAATCTTTACTTTCCCATATTATATCTACTATATCTATTGCTATACCCTTATATTAATTTATTTGTCTATAGCTATATTACTTTATTTATTGCTAGCTCTTTTCGACTTCTGCACAGAACCTTACAATTATCGGGAGTACGTACGAATCCGAGGCTTTAAAATTTCACCCGGACAAAGATTTCATCTTCCTCTGTCCTTTTTTTCGTTTGTGAACTTGTGGATTTCGTGCCAATTTCCGCCTTTTTTTGTAGCATCTTTCAATGTTTTTGTTTTTGTACTTAACAGCCAATTTGTGCAAAAATAATATTTTGTATTCCAAAGAACTTTGTACAAAATTTATGATTTTTATATGCAACATTGTTTTGTTTAACATCGTGTTTTTCTGCTTTTGATTGAAACTTTCCAACAGGATCGACGTGACGATTTGAAACTCATTGTAAACGCTATTGGCAAAAGTGAACAAATGCCAAAGGTAACACCGCTCATGATGGACGAAATAGAAAAGGTAAGTCATTAAAAAGTTTTACTTTGAAAAAAAAAAAATCACTTTTTATTTGACTTTTTTGTGTAATACTTTTTTTAGACCAAAAACAATTTGCAAACACACGCTGATTCAGTGGAATTGGCCCTAAGCGATTTGAAAAATGTCACAAAAGTTGGTGCAACTAATGGCGGTAAAGGTGAGTGAACGATTTTTATTTTTTAGGTTTTTTAAAAGTTTCTTAATTTTGCGGAAAAGAACATTCTTATTATTATTTAATATGAACAAAAATTTTTACATTTTGTTTTAAAGCCTCCAAAAAAATTTAATATTACTGTGGCCATTTTTCATAGCAATAAGGAAAATCTCAACAACACTTGAAAATGACAGCGATATATAAAAATGCAGGCAATTTTAAGAAAATAGTGCGCAATAAAAACGTACTCTCGTATCTAAGCTAAAATTTGTAATTGAAAACATTTGGTGTAAATTTACGCATAAATTTAAAGTCAAAATTCCAAAACATATGGCAAGTACTACTTGCGTTCCCAAAAACTTCATTACTTTATGGGATTTTATATGCAGCAACTTTTACGTGCACTACGTAGAGTTTATGATCAAAATGCTGCGTGCCACTTTATGCCGTTTTTCTTTTTTGGTTTTGTTTTATTCATTTTATTGAGGAAATGCATTTTAACAAAATTTTCATATCGTAAAGTAAACAAATAACACTAATATTTATACAACAAAGTAACGCGTGCACAGTTCAATTTAACATTTTGCATAAATATTTTTGGTACGAATTTTATGCATCATAAAATTTGAAGCTGCACAGCATTGTTTTTGAAGTAAAACTTTCAGACGTGCACGAGTTAGTTAGGTGAAGAAAATTTCCATAAAATAAATAACTCTTGATGTGATTCAAACGTTTCCTCAAAAAACGAAAAAAAATTTGTTTTTTGTAGTTATGTATCAATTTTTTGATTTAAGCAAATACATAGTCCGCTCTAGTCTCATATGCAAAGAAAATTTGTATGAAACTTTTACTCGAACGGAGCCCAAAATAAATCTTTGCTATTTCACACAACATTTGGTTTGTGTACACTATCTATTTCCGAAAAATGGGAGCTGAATTTCGCAGCAAACAGTTCGGTATAGAATAGTCTTGAAAAACAGTTTTATTGTGAATATATCACTTGCTATGTAATTATTAGTCAAACAATGTCTTGGATAATGAAATAATTTCAAGTGAATTCCACCAGAAGAGAGGTAACAATCAGTTTAGCGCACGTTGGTTGAAAATAATATAAAAATTAGTGTTCTATGTTCAAAATCATTATCATTTAACTAAATATTAAAAAGTCAATAGCATAAAATGCAAGTTCCAAAAATTCAGGTGTATCAGAGGTGGAATCATCAGTGACCCTTAAGCTGATTTTTTGTAATTATTTTACTGAGACCAGAAAAAGAATTTTTGCTTTCTTCAGCTTCACTTATTGCTTGGGTTTTTAACAAAGCTATGAAGGAAAGGAAACATTTCAGTCTTAGAGATTTTTACCAAGGTCACTGATGATTTCATTTAACAATGGATGAAACTAGTATGACTAGCATTATACCCTTTTTTGTTGTATTAATATTTATTTTCCGCAATTTTTCATTGGCATACACTTTAATCTACAATAAGCTCAATAAAATACTTAATTATAAATTATTTTCAGTTCCGATACATCACAAAAAAAAAAAAATTGTGTTTTTATACTCAACAAAATCGTTTTGGTCTTTAGTTTATTATTTCATTAAGGAATAGAAAGAAAAAATATGCGCATAAAAAAATCACAATTCGATTTTTTTCACAAAATTTCTTTCTGTGTACTTAATATACTTTGCGTCATATAAAAAATGTTCGCCTATATGGGCCTAAGCCACTACAGAAGTTTTTGGTGCTTCAACTTGGAAGTATATTAAATATAAGCAATTGGGTGAAATTCCCAAAAGATATTAAGGAACTAGGCATAATAAAGTATATGAGTGATATCTATTTTCCCTACAAAGCTTATTGTGTACTTCAATACTGAAGTATGACGAAATGCTGCAATAATCACAAACTTTTAGCTCGCACTGTACTTCAATACTGAAGTGTGAAGAAATGTGGCAATTATGACAAACTTTTAGCTCGCAGTGTACTTGGAAATCAGACTTTCGTCAAACAATTTGTTGTAACAAAAAAAAAAGTTTGAAAAGCATTAAAAGCTCACGAATAAAGTGTGTTAAAAGCTTTAGTTTTTGCCAATGCTAACCTCAAAGGTGTCTTTCAAATTGTGTCCAGGATGAGTTCAAATATCGTATAAAAAAGCTTTCTTGGACGACCGACAGGATATGAGTACCGGTAAACAGCTGCATGACATTTAAAAACAAACGAAACGCCGAAGAGAAATAAACGTTGCGTGCACTTAGGCGGGAAGACAGTTTCATAGGAAAAATGTGGCTAATATAAAAAAACTCGACAAAAAATTAATAAAAAAATATTAAGAAAAATATAATATTAAAATATTAAAAATACTAAAAGTTGAAAATTATAAAAAGGTTCTTTCAAGGTGAATTATATTGGTGTTTAAGTAATAAAATTTTGCAGAGTGGTGATTTGATATTGAAAATTGTGAAAGTTTTGCTGAAATATTTTCAATTTAATGCTTGAGACAGTTCACTTTGTCATTAATAAAAAAAAAAAATGAAAAATATGCATTGCATAGTTTCAGGCAGCGTGACAAACATAAATACTAAAAAACTTTATTAACTGTCAAGTAAAAAAATTTATTATTTATTTATTAAAAGTCCTAAAAATATGCTTTAAAAATTATTAGAGTTCTTGTTGTGTCCTACTCCGTATTGTTATAGAATGTTTGCGCATACTTGTGGCATATTTTTAGGCATTTATTTTTATTAAAACATTTATTACCAGCATATCAAGTTATTCATGATTTCTAATAAATTCATACCTAAATAAAAACTCCTTGTATACAAACAAAATGTGGAAAATTTAACGCTTCACCACGGATTACATGTCGCCTTGCACTAACACGCTCGGATAGCTTGGGAAAACGACATTTAACAGCGTGACACAAGCACGCCTACAAAAAGCAATAAACGCATTTTGACGTTTATCCTTACGGGAATATAAAGCTATCCAAGCTAAATTAAAAAGTAAAAATGCTGTACAAAAATATCATTTGTAAACAGCAGAGAAGACATGACCGTAACATGTAAGAAAATCCATGCTTTTGCTGCTCAAAGGAGTCTTACCATATCACCTAGCTGTCTGTCGTTACTGTTACCTACAATACTGTGTGATTTTTTTTTTTTTCATTTCCTCTGCCGACTTAGCGCATAAAGTCAACGTCCTGCTATGTTCCTTTAGAATCATCGTATGTCGTCTTCTTAATGAATTATGACATATTTCATCATAATGCCCGTTGGTGTTGTGCATTCGTTTACGTTTGTTCCTTTCCTCTTCTTTTTTTTAGCTACACACCTGCTTTCTTGTATAAGTCCTTGAGGAATTTGCTTAAAAAAATCAACAAAAAAAAAAAAGTAAAACGGCTTATAACTTGTGCCAAACCTTTGAAATTTTCGCATTCATTCAAAGTTTTAACCGCACTACTAACCAGTGTTTCATTCCACCATCCATCCATAATCATCATCCATCTATTACCCAACAAACGAAGACGTCGTCGTCATCACCTCTTATGCTTTGTTTGCGCAAAAGAAAGTAGCAACTTTTTTAAATCCTTTCGTTTGGCTACACACGTTTGCTGCGCTGTTTTTGCAGCAGATTTGCCCACTTTATTTTTTTTTTGCTATTTACTTGTGTCTGCTTTGATTGCGATTTTCTCCTGCTGCGCAGATTTTTTTTTCGTCGTTTTCTTTAATATTTTGTATATGAAATTTGCTATTAGGCATTCGAAGGACATACCAGTAGACATAACGTTCGAGCTTTTTCTATAAAATTAATGTCAAAGTCACGGATCATCTTAGTAGTGTTCGAACAAGTTCAGCATTTTGGTAAATTCTTTTACTACTTAGGTTAAATGGAAGTATTTCAATTTTAAGTAAAACTATATTTTTGACGAAATGATGTGGAAGAAATTTTGCTTCCATAATCCTGCCTCAATACCCAGGGGCAGTTTTGGTGCTTTTTATGCGAAATTCTTCTGCTATGAATGGAAAGAGTTTAAAAATGGATCTTATTCAATACCAGGTACCTTCCTAACCACCATCACTTAAAGGCAGTATTGAATCAACTTATATTTGTTTCAGCCAAAAGCATTGTTTGGTAATTATTACCAAATATATGATAAATTGAATAATATTATTCAATTTGGTGTGACATGTTAATTATGTCGCCTGTAGTAAATATATAATTTGTTAATTATAACCAAATCTCAATACGTACAAATAAATTTTTTTAAATTATCATCCGCAATATTTTTTAAAAAAAAGCAAATTTTGTTGATTGCTGTGTAAATACTCAACTTTTCGTTGTTTTCTTAGAGATGGTTTGTTTTCAGTAATCTTTTATGGCACTAAAAAGTATCCATCTATTCTTCAAAAAAAAAAAATTACAATTCCAGTTACAAAATCAAGTAGTAATAAAAAGGTGTCGCTGACAACTTCCCAATTGTTTCAGTACGATAAAAAAATCTTCGTTTGCTGAATAACACTTTATGAAAGCAGTAAAAAGTCAAAAAAAAAATGTTTCACTTAAAAAAAAAAAAAACCATTTCGAAACACAAAGTAAATTGTTGCAACAAAACTTTTCCGGGGGACACATTCTTTTCTTTTTAATTTTGTATACATTTTTGACTTCCGGTTTATGTTGCTTTTGTATTTGTGCAAGCATATGACTGCTCTAAAGACAGACTACTCCAAAGCCAGCTACTTTTAGCAACACTTAACAAAATGTTGCCGTTAAAATGTTGTTGCCGCTAGCGTTGCGATTTTAACTGCGTCTACAAAATCTACTAAAATGTGCAAGTCTGACTGCTTTTGTGGCAGCAGTTACTCCATTTGTCTGTGTGCAATGCAACATTTGCAATTTATGTTAAAAGCCGTAAAATATGCAGCAGCATATCTCACAAATGTGTACGGGTAAATGAATAAGCGGACTAAACACAAAAATTACAAAAAAAAAAGAAAAAAAAGGCACTCAACTTCCATCGAGTTATTCAAAGTGAAACTCCATTTATGCAGCAAGCAGCTCTAATGCTAATTATCTATTATGCTGCCTCACATAAAGCTCACTAAACTATGCAATGTTTTGCTCTAAAGTATGCTATGATTTTTCTATTTAGTATATTTTGATACAAATGTGCTACTTAAGTTGGGCTTTTGGTTTTTAGATGGTCGTAAAATTTTTATTTTTCTTTTTTGTTTTACTTTACTTATGATTTCTTTGCTTTTGGGATCATTGCTATTATTCTTTATTACCGTTATTTGAATTTTTCTTCTATTCTGATATTGTGTTCGTTCTTTTTTTTTGTGCGCCCATTTACCGTGTTTCGTTTGCTGTTTGCATTTCTAGTGCAGCTGTTTTTTGTTTTGCTTTCAGAAGAGCGAAGTTGATTTTTATTTCAGCTTCCTTCCTAGCATTTTCCGCAAAGGACAGTGGAACAAATTCAGCAATTTTAAAAATTTTTTTTTTAAATGGTTATATTATAAAGATTTGCGATTCATCATCATTTAATCGAATACAATTCTCTTAAGAAAAATCAGCAAAAGCAGATGCAAAGCTTCGGCTAAATTTGTTTTCGCCTGTAATGGGCCATATATTTCACATATATTTATATATTAGAGTTTTTAAAATTTTATTTTTTGTTGCAAAAATATTCATTTAGCATTTCTTGATATTACTGCAAATGATAGTTTCATTTGTTGACTAAAAACTCGTTTAATCATTCCATCATAGTTTAAGTAGTGCACTTGAAACTTTTAAAATTAAAAATCGGACTAATCCTAAAAATGAATAGCCAGCCAACCAATGCGGTAACCTGAATAATTTCAAATAAAAGCTTTCCCATTGCAAATGTAGGGCAATAAATGAATGCAAAATCCAAGACAAAAGTTGGCAACAACATTGGCCATTAAATGTATTGCTTGAAACAAAGAAATAAAATACGCTGGCTGTAGTAGACCACAGCTGGACAATCGTGATGTCGATGATGCGAATGATGAGTTTGTGCATTCAATGTCACAATGTTGGTTGAACGTGAAGCGTAGAGATCTACGCCTCTTATAAGCGCATAGCAGCCAATGCTTTGTGGCATTAAATTGAAATGGAAATGATGCGCACATTTTCAAAAGACGCACACGATTTCCTCTTCACTATATTAATCCATTTCTGATTTTTGCACTTTTTTCAGATTACAACGAAGAACCCAGTGGTGCAGGTACTTTGGCTATTAGTTTTGATAAATCAGTCCATCAAATCTCTGATTGGTTAACTTGGGAACAGAACATGATCAAATTACAAACTGTTTGTGTTGATGATGTGGATGCTGTACGCATGGCCATTGAGAAACAAGAGGTAATGTGTTGATATTGTTAATTTTTTTGCTATTTTTACTAAACATTTTTTTTTCTTTCTAATTTTACAGAAAGTGCTGCGTGAATTAAAAATGAAGAAACCTCAATTGAATGAGTTAGTCAATACAGCTGAAGTGCTAAAGGGTGATGGTAAACGTCAGCAATTGCAAGAAAAGGGTAAGTTTAATTAACAAATAACATAATTTAAGCTTCATTGCATATACATTCGAAAGTCTTATGCTTTTGAGTTCCTTGCATATGCAACCTTTTTTCAACACTGCCTGAAAATCTCAAACTCAAGTTATCTCTAGATAACTAGAGACTATAAACATAAATAAATTACTAAACTACTTTGAAAGTTATTTATACATCATTTTCTCCTACAAAACTTATTGCATTGAAACCTAAAAGTTAATCCCGAATACTGGATGTTCAACTTAAGTTGAATGGCAGTTATACTAAAAAAATTAAATGAAAATAAAATTCTACACAAAAAATATCAGAAAGAAATAAAATCTTTGGTTATTTACATTTTTTAAAACTACCTTACCAATTCTTTTACATTGTAAGCAAGTTTGTAATATAGCGCTTACAAAGAAGCAACTAAGAATCAATTCTTTTATCATGTACATTTTTTTTCGTTTTCTATAAGACTAAGAAGAATGAGCTTTGAGACCAGTGAAAGACTTTTTTAGTAAAGAAAGTGCGACAAGGGTTTCATATGAAGTTCAGTCGAGTTCTAAGATTTTCTTTTATTTTCTTTTTGTTATTCAAATTTTCTTATGACGGAAACTTAAGAGAATTATTTGTCTTAACTTGATTTAATTGTGACTTGAAAAATAAAAAGTTGAGTTTTTTGATTATTAGAACTAAATCAGCTTACAAAACTGCCTTACTATCCGCTTTCTTTTGTAATCATGTTTGTAACATATGTATTTACATATGTATGTAGGTGCAATAACTGTTACTGTAAAGAATTCATAAACTCAATATCATCGGTGCCGCTGATAAATATTAGGACATCGTATTCTAGTGCTTAAAAAGTAAAATGTTGCATGTTCCATCAATAGTAGTTCCATCACTTCCCAACTTTTTCAGTAACCTTACACTGTAGGCAAGTTTGTAATGCAGTGCTTACCAAAGAATCCTTGATATAATATTATATTAATATTTCAACTAAACAAAAATATTGTGCACATTTAATTTAACTATGTACCTTACAAGTTATAATACATAGTAAGCAAGTTTGTAATGAAGTATGTAATTATAAGACGAGAGCTTTATATCTGACACACAGGTTGCAATTTTAGAAAATGTTCCTTATTTATTCTGTACAATAGTATTGTATGGGTCTTGGAAAGTTTTTAGACTCCTTCTAAATCTCTCCAAGATACTAAGTTTTATTTACAGCATCATACCAGTTTTTCCTTTTATAGGAATAGCTAACTAACAAACACATTTTTTTACATAGAGCACGTATGAACGTACTCTTATATATTATATTAAAGCTTTAATTACTCAACTATTTGTTTGCCACAAGCCTTTCGTTATTAAATATTTCGAAACATAAAAGAACCCCAAGACTTCATTATTACTACTACTACTACTACTAAGTAGTACCAACACCATGACCACTTTAACCAAAATGATTTAATTAACCTGCAGGATATCATGGCAAAGTACAACAAAATCCATTTACGTGAGTATTTGTGGCGAACATGAAACAAAAGCGAAAAAACGCATGCTTTTGCTTAACCTTTGGCATAGCTGGATGTGGTTAAATGTGTAAGCACTCAAAAGCAGCAACAAAATAGGCAAAATAATGGCAAAAGTTCAAAAACATAAGTTTGACACTTGTAGTGCACTTGGAATGACAGCACGGCACGGCACAGCACAACAAAGCTGAAAGCAGAAGCAAAAAGTCTAAGCTCACCACTACATTCCAACGACGATAGTGTGGTGAAATAGAAAAACAAATTGAGAATTTTCATAAAATGAAAAAACCTTAGATTTATTGATATTAAACTCACCAAATTCAGCTTTTGGTGTGGTGAAAATGTTGCAGCTCTGAGTGCAATTCCAATATGTCGCAGTTGCGCAGCAAAATTTCTAATTTTCTATTTTCTTTTGTAAATATTTTCGCATTTGTTTATTTGTTTTTTTTTTTTTTTTTCAAAAGAAAATGTTTATTTTGGAATGGGGTAGCAGTTTGTTGAAAATTCTGTTCTGAGGTATTAAGGTGGTGGCAATTGTAACCGCAATACTTTTTTTTATTATTAACAATGCATTGCTTTTGTGATTATTGTTGTTGTTGTTACTTTTGTTGATGAGAATTTTTTTTTTTTTTGCGTCCAATTTTACTGTCCACTCTTATCAGATAAAAAATAATTGGGTTGTGAGTATTGAGTTGAAGGCCAAGCCTTGACGAAAGGAAGCACGAAATACCACACTGCAGAAATGCTTGAATGGCTTTGCAATATCAGTGTTATTTTGTAAAATGAATCGATATATCGTTAGATACATGTTATGTGATATTTTAAACAAAGCTCTTATATGATATTCGTAGAATTCTACGATATTTTGAAAGTTGTGACATACTCTATATAGCGGAAATTGATTAATCTATAATATATTGGATATATTCGATGAACATATGTACAACGATTGTATGTATATGATGCTTGATACTTTTTTATATTATTTACTTATATTGAAATTTTTGATGATTTTTGATAACTGATATTTTGATACGATATTCGATATATTGGGATTATTCAAGTGCTGCTGATTTGAAATATTTTCAGTATTTTTTTAATTTGAAATTTTTTGGTGTTTAATATTTTAAATATCACTTATGAATGGCTTGCGCTATTTTTCATACCTTGCAATTTTTTTTATCTATTGCGATATTTTTGATGTTAATGTCATTGGGATATATTTGATATTGCTGTCGCTTGATATATTTCCACTGATTTTCATGCGAGACATTTGATATTCTGAATATCTGAATACATTCAACGATTTTGATATTATGATTTATGGGTCATTCTACCTCGTTTTACATTAAAAATTTAGATTTCTCAAAAACAATTTTTTTCCGATACTTAGTCAAAAAATATTCGATACATGTTTTTGGAAAACTTTTTCCGGTCTTATTTTCGAAAATACAAATTTTTGAAAATCAGAAATCTTAAAAATACATGGGTTTCTGGACGCTTGTATTTCAAAAAGTACGCGTCAGGTAGAAAAACTGTGAGGACATAAAAGTTAGCATTTCACGTCTAATTTCTTATTATCGTATTCAAAATTTTCTTCCCTTAAGTTATAAACCATAATTTTGCAATTCAAAACTTAAAATCGAAAATTTTCTTCTTTGGGCATGTTTAATTTTTTTGATTTTTGTTTAGAGAATGACTTAAATCATAGCAATCTAAATATGAATTTTTCATCTGATTTTCAATAAAATGGTATTTCCGAAAGTAAGACCGGAAAAAGTTTTTCCGAAAACACGTATCGAATATTTTTTGACAAAGTATCGGAAAAAAATTGTTTTTGAGAAATCTAAATTTTTAATGTTAAAACGAGGTAGAATGACCCAAATGCGTTATATGATATATCAAACATTTTCCATGATTTTCGCATACAATTGCTGATATTTTCAATGCTTCGTGATATTTTAAATATATCTAATGCTGCTTTTCAGTAAATTTAGATGTTCGATATTTACGATATGTTATGCTAATGCTTTCTATTTGCAATATCTTATGTATTATTTACATATTTGCAATATTTTTGTTGTGCTATTGATGTTGGTGGTGATGTTGGAAACGCGTTCGCTTGGAATTTTGTTGAACAAGAATCCTTTGTTGATTTTTCCTTCTTTTTTTTTGCACTGAATATTTCCGTTTTGTTGCTGTTGCTGTTGCTGTTTGCTTGTTACTCTCAATGCTGCATGTTTGAACATTCAACGAGTTTTGCTATCGCAACAACTTGCAATTCTTCTTGTATGGGTGGTAATGTTGTTGCACAATGCAACAGCCACAACTAGCTCAACAATAACAAGTACTCACTCTTCTTTTACTGTGCAGTGAAGAATGTCAGTATTTCAATGCATGATAAGCAAAGGAAAAGGGGAAAATAAGGACTTCCAGGATGTTCTTGAAGCACATTTCAAATTATTGTGACATTTGAACATTTTAATAGTTAGCTGCCTTGATTTGCTGTTGGATACAGCTTGTTGGGTGTGTTGCGGTTTTGTGGTGTAAATATTTTATATGCCCATCAAGAGGTGATTCGATGCCATGCCGTTTGCCTTTCATTGTTCATTGGTTGAACAATTTTTATAAAATTTATTTGCTTAAGCATGTGAAGCATATGGGCACTTTACCTTTCCAGCTTCAATACATTGTAAGCTAGTTAGTAATATAACATTTTCCAACAGATTCGACTTTTTTTTCGTAATTATTTAAAAAACTAACTGGACCACGTATTTCTAAGAGCTAAATTCCAATTGACAAAAATTGCACCTGATTCAGCACTTTTTCTTCTTCGTTAAATATTTAAAAAATTCATTTCATTTAAAAATAATAGTTCATTTGAAATACATTACTAGTTCCCTTACATGGTAAGCAAGTTTGTAATCAAGCGCTTACTAAATGAGTACTTCGGAAGCAATGCCTCAGATTATCATGCATGTAATAAAAGTTTAATTAAACTACATTACTAGTTTTCTTACATGGTAAGCAAGTTTGTAATCAAGCACTTACTAAACGATTACTTTGGAAGCAATATTTTGGTAAGCATGCATGTACACACTTTTTAATAAAGGAAAAAAAAGTCACTATGCACCATTCTAGTAGCATTTTAAGTAAATAAGTTTTGCTTAAAAAATACATGAACACATTTCCATCCTTTGGTTTTCTTTGACTCGTGACTTTTAAATGCTTCTAGCTTACGCTACGACAATCGCTTTGCTTATCGAACGATAGTGACTTTATTAAAAACTGACATGCAATGCATTCAATTGCCCTTAAAAATTTTATTGCTTTAGCAGCAATTCATTGACAAACGAAAGGCTTTCCTATCGCATTTGATGACTAGCAGCGGTAGTCACACTGCCACACCAACAGCTAATATTTCTTGGGTGCTGAGGCTTCAAAGTCAATTTTTCCTTAAAAGTTTTTGTTAGCTAATCACACAGACTTTCAATTCGTATATTTTGACAATTTTTTAATTACTCTAAAATCATGACGGTGATGATGGTACTGACTCCTGTGCACATTATTATCCTTTTTTGTTTCTACGTTGTCATTTGTTTAAAAATTATGTTGTACTTCTGAGAAATAATTTCTCAGTTTGTATTTTTTTTTACTGTTTTTTTCTTTGAATTTTTACTTCATCCTCTAGAGAAATTAAATTAAAATCTTTTTTCGACATGCCAACGCGTAAGTTATGTCCTTTATGAAGTTGGAAAAAAATAATTATTTTGGTAATTACTGTCGGTCAGGTGAGAGCTTAATGATTTTATGAACCTTTAGTATTCCAAAAACCCTATAAGGAACGTAAAGCTTGAACAAATGCTATCTAGCTGTTTTCCAGTTTAGTCTAGAGTCTGCGTTACTCATTACATAAATCTAATAAAAGACCAAATTGCTGTTGTCAATTGGAAAAATAAAATCACCCATGAGCATTATTGTGTCCTGTCTGCTAATCGAGGCATGAGTTGGGGTTAATTTTCAGCAGAGCTCGTGCTTCTTTTCAGGCTCTGTTACTCCTGTAAAAGAATAGCTTGGCATTGAATTTAAAAATGTACACAGTTCTCAGCACAAAACAAAAATTCAAAATTGGATTTTTAAGCACTTATGTGAGTAGTAGCAATTTTTTGCTTTAATTGCATTTATGCCACTACAGCAAATGTAGGGTATGGGCAGAAAAATATCTAACGAAATTCCCTTGAAATCAACTTTCATTCCTATGGCGCCGCACATACTTTTCCGTCTTGTATCCCTTTTTAATTTTTTTCTTTTCTTTTTTTTCTATCCCATGCCCACGCATAGTTTGAAAAGAATTTTACTTAAGTTATTTATGAAGGACATTGAGAAAAAAACCAACAAAACACCTTTCCATAGACAACAGCAGCATGTCATGGTTGTGATGGCAAACTGCCGTCAATGTCTACCATCTAACATCACAGAGCTTTTGTCCATTACAGGCCGTTGCTGCTGTTGTGTAAACATTTATGCAGCAACATCCCCTCCACCAAATATTTTAGCATCCCTTAACGGCATCAGTTACTGACACCTCTTTGTCATTTGAGTAACACACTTCATACCATCACCATCATCATCACCATCAACGTTGTGATTATCATCGTTAACATTATTCGTGTTTGTGTAACCATAACAACCATCATTAGTATCTTAACTTATCAACGGCAGCATCATTATCAGCATAACAAATATGGTCATTCATTCTCTGCTGTTGTTGGTACCTGCTGCTGTCAACTGTCAATGGTTGCAATTTTCGCTTTAGGTCTTGAAGTTTCGTTGATTTTAATTCCATTGCACATGATATTGTGCTATCGGATTGTAAAATGTGTGGTTGGCCACAGTTTTAGAAGTTTTTTTAAGTTAAAAAATGTTGCCACTTGAAGTAAGGTTTTGGGAATAGTTTTGAGCTCTTCGTGTTAAATGGCATATGTAATAAATGATTTTTTAGAACATTTGATTTAAATTTTTCTTTAAGTCTGGCATCACTGTGTTTTCTTGATTGCTCCGAGTGAGTGCTTCAACTTCTACTTAGACACAAGTGTAATGCAGCATGTGTGATTCACTTAACGATGCAATTGAGTTTTTGTTGCACTGCAATTTGTATCGTAGTTATTCTTTTTCAGTTGTTTTTGTGTATTAAGTATGCGTAGCGTAACTTTAAGTTTTAAGTATTTTAAAATTATGAGGGATTTTCTTAGACTATCATCGAAATATGTCTGTCTGATGTCTGACTGTGATCTGTAGAAGTAGCATAGAAAAAATTTTGCAGAGAATTTATATTAAATGTGACGAATTTCTCTTTTTATAAATCCTTATTTAAATGGCATTTTCGACATTTTTAAATTTTTTTAAAATTTTCAAAATCAAATATCAGAAGTTTTCAATTATTGTGGATTTTAAATCGGCATCACTGCCGTTTGTTGAAAATTTGTAGAAGAGAGACAGCCATACTTATTGTCTTTCATAAAGGCCTCAGTATGATGAAGTTTAACCGAGTGTCAGGCGTTAAAATTTACTTTAATGTACATTGTGAAAATGCACAACTTTAACGCGATACCTTACCAGTTACCTTACAAAGTAAGCAAGTTTGTAATGCAGTGCTTACATAGTAATAATTTCCTCTTAATATTTGTACTTGTACAACCTTACCGCGGTACCTTACCAGTTATTTTACAAAGTAAGCAATTTTGTAATGCAGTGCTTACATAGTAATAATTTATTCTTAACATTTGCACTTGCACAACCTTACCGCGATGCCTTACCAGTTATCTTACAAAGTAAGCAAGTTTGTAATGCACTGCTTACATAGTAATATGTGCTTAATTTACTCTTACTATTTGTACTTGCACAACCTTACCGCGATACCTTACCAGTTACCTTACAAAGTAAGCAAGTTTGTAATGCACTGCTTACATAGTAGTTATTTACTCTTAATATTCGTACTTGTACAACATTATCGCGATACCTTACCAGTTATCTTACGGAGTAAGCAGGTTTGTAATGCAGTGCTTACATAGTAATAGTTTACTCTTAATATTAATACTTGACTCAAATTTTCTCAATTTTTAAAAAGTGCGGCTTGTGCCATTATACAGAAAAAGCCACAATTGGTATCTCCTCTCAAATTAGAACTGAAGGACATAGACAAGAACAAAAACATTACTTTTCCGTTACATGGAAACATTACTCTTCCATTACATCACAAAAACAGCACATAAGAAGCACTGCCTTGTAATGTTTAAAAATCCCGCTATTTTGAGCATTGAGCATAGTCGTGATTTCTAAAAAAAACTTAATCAAACTACCTTACCAGTTATTTAACAAAGTAAGCAAGTTTGTAATGAAGTACTAGCAGAGAAACCGCGTTTTGAAACACGAATACATACAGATTCAAAAAAGAAATTATATTTTTTATATGATGGTGGATAACTAACTAATGTCGCTTAGTCTTTCATTCCGCTGAAACCGCGTTTTGAAACACGAATACATACAGATTCAAAAAAAAAATTATATTTTTTATATGATGGTGGATAACTAATTAATGTCGCTTAGTCTTTCATTCCGCTGAATAAACCGCATGTCCTGTTAAAAGTAGTGAGCAAAATACATATCTGAGTGAGAGAGTAAGTTTGCAACCTTTACGGTAAGAACATTTACCAACATAGAATTATATAATTTGTAAAAATATGATTAATTATGAAAATTAATAGCGTCTTCCCCATTCAATCGCACTAGCTTACCAGTTTACTTTCATAGTAAGCTAGTTTGTAATATAGTGCTTACAAAAGAAGCACTTACACGTCTTTTAAAGTAATATACAAATTTAAGAGAATTTTTTTCTCAATAAAATATTTGAACTTCATAAATCTTAAAGTTGAAAATCCGTGACATATCCGCCGACTCTGGCTGTGTTTTTTTTTCGTGCTGAAATCAAGTTAAAAATGAAAAAAGTGCATACAACAACAATAGAATGCAAGCAACACTGTTTATGACACTTGAAAATTTTGTTTATCAGCAAACCACAATAACATGCGACAAAAGTCAAAATGATGTACCGGCGCATGAGCAAAAAGACACCGGCAGTTGCTAAACACCACCCCATACAGTGCACCAAAGGACAAATGTCATGTAGAAGTACAAGCAGAGAAAAAAATCGTCTGTGAAAGCATGGACTCTAAGGGAATTTGCAGAGAAAGAGTACCGTATGATATCCTTTCAAAGTCACCACAGTGGAAGTAACGCATTTTTTGTGACAAGACGCAGAAGAGGCGAGTGGCCTATTTGGAGCGACACTATACATATAAAACAAAACTGTTCGTGTATTGTCAAAATGCTACTGTATGTGTGTGTGTGTAAGCCAAAAGGAATACCGAGTAAAATTTTTCAACAGGAAGACAACGGCATTCGTGATTTTTAACTGCGTTAAAACGGTTGTGACTTACATTAAATGAAAAGCAGAAATTTTGCTAAAATAAAAAAAAAAAAATTTAATGTTAAAAAGTTGAAAAATATGAATAAAAAATTGCAAAGATTTTCAACAATTCAAAAGCTTTAAATGTTCTATTAAAGTAAAGCGCCTACAAAAACGCGTACATTTTATGCTAAAAAGTATGCAATGAAATTTGTAAATCAATAAACGCTAGGGAGGCACGTCAATAGAGCAAAGACAATGAAAAAAAAATAGCCTATGAGCGATGTGGAAAAATGCAAAGTGTAGTGAAATATTAATGGGAGCTCTTGAAAAAAAACCAAAAAAAAATAAATAAATCTTTTATAAATAAAATGCAAAAAGTGTAGCATATTTTTGAGAGTTAAAAAACATTTTTAATTTTGTTTCGAAATAAAAAATTAAATTTATGTAAAAGCATCACGATTTAAAAATTAAGAAATTGTAGCCTATTTTAAGGCAGCTTTAATTAAAATTTCACAAATTGCATAAATCAAATAACAATCTAAAGCCTTCGGTGCTATGCTAAAATATGCTATGCTTTTATCCCTAAAAAACAAAAAAGTTTCCTTGCATACTTCCGGGCGGCCCAGCCCTGTCGGCGTAGTTTAAAAATACGTATGCTGCTGCTGCATTAAAATGCAACCGGCGTGTAATATACTGGCGTAATAAGACTTTTTTCTGGCTTACGCTTCGCCGTCAAGGTGGCTAGGGCTTAAAAAACAACTATTGCTTCGGTTTTTAGTTATTAAAAAGAAAAACAACAACAACTGCACATACAAATTGCAGACGCTTAATTGTAGGCAAAATATTTGCGAAACGCTTACAACAAAAACATACGGAAGTTCTGAGCTGCGTAGCAAAAAAATATTTAAGAAAAATCACCCCTCAAAAAGGCAGACTTTGCAAAAGAGTAAAATTTCCAAGAAGAAGAAGAAGCACCAGCAGCAGTTGTAGTATAAGAAAAATACCAGTAGCCACCTGAAGTAACAACAACTAGAAAAAAGCACCCCCAACGTGTCAACCAACCACCCCCAAAAAGTATACAACGAAATTTTTACGTAGGAAAACAATCACCGGCAACAGCAGCTGCAGCGGTAGTAGTAGCAGTGGCGGCAAAAGGCAAAACGGGCTAAGGAGATGTGATAAGGTGAAATACGGTAGCAAGATGAATAAACAAAGTCGAGAAGCATAGACAAGTAGCAAACAGAGAGAGCGCAAAAGGAAAATGCTTCAGAGAAATATTGAGAATACGCATAAACTGGAATAGAGAGATAAATCCAGAGAGAGAAATAAAATCACAGTTTGCATAAAGTACATTCGGAAAGCAGAGAAAGCAAAAGCGTCCCAACTTTTTATAAACAAACCCCTTCCCTCAAATATTTCACTTAAAGAAAATGATGCCAAAAGGGAATTCAATAAAAAACGTGTAAGCTCGCACAGCAGAGGCCAGTTTAATTAAGGACACTATACCGCAGTGTTTATATTTAGCAAGGATTCCCCAAAGTATAATCAACAATGACAGTGACGTGTTGATTTATATGTAAATATTTGCAACAGTTCAGTTCCCGACGGTAACATATCATAGAAAAATCAAAACCAGAGTAACTAAACAAAACAGCAACTTCAGACATATCATAATTTCGTGTTCGGGGACAACAAAAAGAAAAAAACGCACAACATGTCCGCTTCCAAAGCCGCCGGCAATACTGAAAAACAACCAGATATGGGACCCGAAATACCACGCCTCGCTTCTGAGCTTGCAACACAGGCTGCCACACGCGCACAACAAATCCTTCGCAAACAGGCCTCACAAGAGGACTCCAGCGCACAATCACAGCCACATCCTTCACATGGTCCGCCGCCACAAATGCCGCTGAAGCTACTCACCAACAGTGCGCCATCGCCACCACTGCCACCGCAACACAACAAACCAGTGCCCGCCATACCGGCACGTTCTGCTGAACGTGCACCACCCCCCGAAATACCACCCAAACGTCACAGTCTCAAGAGTTTACCGCCAGATGGGATGCCACTGCCACCACCATTGCGTCAACCACCACCACTGCCGAAGAAGCCAAGTTCGGCGCAAAATAGCGCACAAAATTCACCGCTTGCAGCGCTAAAATTCAAAGAAAAACCGCACGTTGTCATCATTGCCGCTGCCGAACATCAACAGCAACATTTGAAACGCAGCTCAAATCCTTTTGATCCGCCGCTCAACATCGCACTACCATCAACTGCTATCGGCAATGTGCCAGTGCCATCACCAGCACCTACACGCGCTGCTGACACCAAAAAGGCAGCAGCCGCCGCCGCCGCGCGCATCTCGCCCACCGAAGATTTCGGTTCGGAAGACGCTTTGCGCGGCATTGAAAGTGGACTGCGCAACATGGAACGTGCCATGGAGCGTGCAATGCAGGAGCAAATGAATATGCGTTCCATGGAGGCAGTAATTGCCGCTGCACAAAATAATTTTGATATCAGCAGCGCTTTTAAAAATCCACTCAGCGGCAATCGTGTGCCGCTGGCTGCAATGAATTTACGTTCCGCTTCGGCTGGTGGCGGCGGCGGTGGCGGCAACTATGAACGTAATCTTTCGTTGGACGACAGTTGTGATGTTTCCGCACAAAATATTGCTGCCGCATCGAGACAATCATTTGAAGAACTAAAGCAGTTGCGTGCGCAGCAATTGAATTCTGTCGCGCAGCAAGAGCACAATATGCGTTCCACAATTGAGCATCATATGCGGTCGTTGGATCGTAATTTACCGCTAGAGTTGCAGTATAGTCGTCATCGTATGCAATCTGCACAGGCACAAGCACAAGCAGCACAGGCTCAGGCACAGGATTTTAATAAGCCCAGTAATGTTGTTGGCGGTGGCGGCGGCGGCCAACAGCAGCCAATACCGTTGAGTAGTGAATTTCGTGAGCATATTCGTCAACAGCTGTTGGGTAATGTTCCTGCCGGTGTGGTGCATAATACTGGACCGACTCCAGTTTCGGCAGCTGCTGCCGCTTTGTTACAGCATCAGGCACAATCACGTGCAGCTGCTGCTGCTGCGGCTGCAGCTGCCGCCGCGCAAGCAGCTGGCGGTGGCTTAAGTCGTGAGGAGATACGTATGCGTCGACGTTCATCGCATGATGAGACTCAGTTGACCCAAAATACTGGTGCCGGAATGCAGGGTATGAATTGGTTATAGAATTTATATGAAATTAAGGTTAAGTTTTTAAGGGCTGTCGACTGTCGCTGAAGTTTTTATAAATTATTTCCTGTCAGTCCAAGATTGACGCGAAGTAAAATATCATTTAATAAAAAACAATTATTTTTGAAAAGAATTCGGATAGGGTGCACATTAATATACATAGATCAAAAGCATCAGAAATGCGGACATGCGCTAGAATGTTTGGTTGACGCTTGATTTAAAACTTCAAGCTTAATAGCTGAGAAGGCTTATAGCTGTAGTAGCTAAACTCTTTTATTATAAAAACAATTTTAAATCATTTAAAATTTAATCTGTTTTTATTTAATTTTAGTGTGTTGTTTAAAAAACAGAATTAATAAATTAACAAAAACAAAATAAACATTTTTTCTATCAATATAAAAAAAAACTCCTTAAAACCAAATGACTCTGTACAATAGGGTGCTAACTCACATACAGTTAAAACATACAAAACAGATTTCAAAATAATAATTCACTTAACTCATTTTATTCCTTTTTGTGTTTTTCTGGTACAGAATTAAGACAATTTTCCATAGCACCACATTGTTCAACTGATTTGGATTACATACGTTGTTGTTTAAAAGGTAAAGAACGCGAAAAGATCCTAACCATAATCGAGCTGACTAAAACAAAAGAGTGGGCTGTGCTACTAATGGCAAAAATAAAAAATAAAATAACGTATTTGTTGGTGAAGTTTCGCACACAAACACACAATTACACGCAGATTTGCTTGCATAATAATAATAAGCCCTTGGCTAATTTTTAATAAATCCAAAAGAACAAAAAAAACCAAAATTTCCTCATCATTGTTGTGCTAATAATGGCAAAGTTTAAATGCTTCCTTACAATTACTCGCAATGAGTTTTAATAAAATGAAAATAAATAAAAAAACCATACACCTACCTACTAAACAGCATGAAATTTTAAAATGCACCAGAAATTAACAACACCAAAAATGAAAAGGGTAACACATGACTAAACCCTTAAAACTAATTAAAGGATATTAATAAAAAAAAAAATGTTTTTTTGCAGAACCCGACATTTTCCGCTTCAAAAATTGCTTCGAAAAAATGTTACTTTAACTGCAGTAGTTTGTCGGACGTGGTGTATAAATAGGACATTGCCATGGACATAAGATTAAAAGAATATATAGTCCCCAAGATAAAACTAATTGAAAAACAGGAAAAATATCTCTTTAGCTGGAACACCATCACACCATTTTTTGATGTGTAAACATCTCTGCCTTCATTACGAATCAGCAGGCATGAAAGACAATCTACGCTGTACTGAATTGACTGAAATGTGATACTGACGTACCACGTAACGGTCCTTTTCAGGGTCCGGAGCCACCCTAAATGATGTATAAATTCCGTTTTCGACCTTGCCCCAATAATTACAGAAAAAAAAAAACAAATTTTTTGAAAGTGGGTCAAAAACGGTTCTTCAAGGGTCCGGAGCCACCCTAAATGATGTCCAAAATCCATTTTCGACCTTTCCCTACAAAAAAATAAAAAAATTCCGAAAATGGGTCAAAAACGGTTCTTTCAGGGTCCGGCATCACCATAAATGATGTCCAAAATCCAGTTTCGACTTTTCTCCATTAATTACAGAAAAAAAAAATTTCCGAAAATGGGTCAAAAACGGTCCTTCTGGGTCCGGAGCCACCGTAAATGATGTCTAAAATCCATTTTTG
The DNA here is from genome assembly GCA_949775025.1 of Tricholauxania praeusta. NCBI lineage: Eukaryota > Metazoa > Arthropoda > Insecta > Diptera > Lauxaniidae > Tricholauxania > Tricholauxania praeusta. Next base: position 162,087,985 of record OX459029.1, read on the forward strand.
AACTTTCCCCATTAATTACAGAAAAAAAAATTTTTCCGAAAATGGGTCAAAAACGGTCTTTCCAAGGACCGGAGCCACCTTAAATGATGTCTCAAATCCATTTTCGACCTTTCCCCATTAATTACAAGAAAAACATTTTTTTCGAAAATTTGTAAAAAATGGTCTTTTCCAGGGACCGAAGCCACCCTAAATGATGTCCAAAATCCAGTTTCGTGCTATCCCGAGAATGGGTAAAATACAGTCCTTTCCGGGGTTCCGTGCCACCCTAAGTGATGTCTATCGATTTTAGCAAAAAAAAATCTCCGAAAATGGGTCAAAAACGAATACAGAGCAACTCTCAATTATGTAAAAAAAACTATTTTCGAGCTTTCTCCATTTTTAAGAAACTTCCCAAAATGTTCCACGCGAGTATCACAAACTTTTTTGATACAATCTGTGCCTTTGATTCATGAGTAGCTCACGAAACTCTCATGCTCATACGAAATGAATCAGGATTCACTAGAAATGATTCTGAAACACACTCAGATTCACAGACTTCGCCGTGAGACGAAACGGTTTCTGGATTCACTAAGTTTTTTCTGAGTGGTGAATCTGCTGAAAGATTCAATAGATTCATGAATGGAAAAAATGAATGTCTCACTGACATTCAAAGCCTCCATTGCGACAAAATGCTCGTACAACAAATTTACTGAAGTTTCTGAAAACATTTTTGGCTGCAATTTTTGAAAAGACCAGTTACCTATGTACGCCCTTAAATTAATAAATGTTGTTGCTTAACAAAAAATTTTCTATGTTAATACTTACACTGAAAAAAAAACCACACACACACTGTAAAAAATCAATCAATTTTTAAATCCACATTTTTCCACATTTTAGTTACCCGTCTACGTGAACATTGGGATGAAACCTCACAATGTGTTTTACAAAGAGCTGCACAGCTTAAAAATATGCTGGGCGATTCACAACGGTAAATATTTATTAATATATAAATTATAATTTGTCACGCCCATTATTACATTTAAATTTTTCTTTAACATTCAGCTACGAAAGCAAACGTTTGGAACTTGAAAAATGGTTAGCACGCATGGAAGCTCGTGCCGAACGCATGGGTATTGTCGCCACCACTGCTGATGTCCTGGAGGCACAACAAAAAGAACAAAAGGTTCGTGTAGTTTTGCATTGTTTTTCAATGGGTGTTTTCATTTTAGATAATCTTTGTTCTCTCCCATTTTAGTCATTCCACGCTGAACTGCATCAGTATAAACAACAGATTGAGCTGTTTAACAGTTTAACCCAAAAGTTAATTGCAGTTTATCCTTCGGATGATACTTCACGCATCAAAAAGATGACAGAATCAGTTAATCAAAGGTGAGCAGTGAGCAGCATTAAGTTAGAATTTTTTTTCTTTTTTGATCTTGTGGAATTCTCTAGTACTTTTTGCCAATACCAAAGTAATGTCTTATTGGTAATTGCTGAAATCTATGCTTGCCATTGCAACTAAAACTTGAACCGAATATTATGATTTAAGAGAGTTCAATACCTAAATATAACAAATTTATTCATGTGATCTCAACAAATATCCTTATCATGCTAAATCCTATCTTTCCTTAAAGATTATTTATGATCTGTAGTCAGTAGCTTACTAAAGATCTGCGATTACTAAATATTTGCGCCAATTGATGCGGAAAAGTCGAAAATTAATTTTAGAAATTCAATTCAAAGAATCATCGATTGGGTATGTTTTTTAAACACTCGCCCCCCGCTTTTGGTGAAATGACGTTACTGGGTATAAAGTGCATTTAATACATCACAAAAGCTGCATGTGCAGTAGTAGTGCTTTTTTTAATTCCACTTTTCAAATAAAATATTTGCATTAAGAGATGTAGAATGTCTGAAAATAAGCATAAAATGGGCGCTTCTCAAATAATCGTTTTAAGCAAATTCGTTTAAAAATTTGCCAATTTTTTAAAGAAACAAACTCCTCATTACGATTCCTTGAAATCTAATCAAAATTTTTCAATTCAAAACTAAGATTCTTGTAATGGAATCGACAAATTATCATTTCTTTCATCATTGAATCAAAAATTTCGAAATTCTTGGAATTGTTTTTTTTGTGGAATTTGATTCTCCCCCAGCAACATTTGTACTCGTACTTACAACTCAGTGCTTCATCATAAAACTATTTATTCCTTCAGCTTGCTATATTTTGACCGGTTTTCTTTTTATGCCTTAGTCAACTGCTCGGTAGTAGACCACTTTGTTTGTGGTATCTGAATATTCAGTGTTATGTGTGTCTAGTTTGGGGATTAGTTCTTATTTCAAAAGAGGTCGAGAATACTGAAGAATTTGACCGAAACAAAAATAGACGTAGTGCTCAAAATATTATTAAATTTCCTGTAATAATAAGAATCATAGAATATCTAACATTAGCAAATAATAAAAAAGTTAATCTTTTTTTGACTGCATATCATCAGACCGGAATACACTTAGTTTGATAAGAAAAAAATATGAAAGTCACATAACTTTTGATTCCATAGACAAAGAATGAAAGCCCAAATTAATTTTTGGCGAGTCGCCTGGAAAATTAAGCTACTCGTCTAAGTTGATATTACGGTTTGCGAGTCGCCATGTTACTTCACCTCAAACATCAAAATAGCGCGAATGTCCGAAATTTTCATATTACTATAAGCGAGTCGCCAAACTTTCGTTCGCCAGAAATGACAAAATCGGGCGAATAAAATTTGTATGTGACAACCATTTGATATGATGTAAATGAGATTTCCATTAAAACACAAGAGCTTCGTTATTAACACAAATCTGGAGAAACAATTTTTTCATATTTTTCGAGCTCTGCCTCAGTATCTTTAAATATTTCTCTCCACAACATCGTATTGCCTTCGAAAAATAACTTGGCATTGCTAATCCTATCCAATTTGAAGTTTTTTAGACCTTAATTTCTAATTCGCAATTTGGCAGCATTATTTTGCAGGCGAACTTGTACATTCGCCAACCATAATACAGAGACATAGGCGAGTCGCCAAGTAAGGCGAATCGGCAAATTCAGGCGACTCGCAAACGATAATAGGGCAATGATACTTAGAAATATTTGCTAAGATTTTATATTTGAGGCGCTGCAAAGTGTTGCAGCCTTGGGCTCTGATAGGTGTTGCTATGCCACTTATTATAAAGTTTTAGAGTTTTTGAATCAAATCATTACTATGCAGTATGCCACTTAAAGTCCTTTCGGAATCACTTAGGCATTGTTTCTTAACATCAAATTGTTCTTTGAGAATAATCCTCTTCATTCATAGAAACGGCCCAAAGTTATTTTGTCATGAACTTAAATGAAAATTTTCATCAAATAATGTTATGATTGTTTTTGTCTTAACTCATCCAACTTGAATTCCCGTATAAATTTGCCGATCGAATTGACATTGAATATGAATCATCGGAGGTTTTTTGGTCGCTAGATTGTTATTTACAGGAATATTAATGGGAAATATTAGGGAATTTGTTTATATTTTCGATTGAATTTTTGCAAAATATTTAAAATTTCAATATATCTCAATATTCCGACCGTTGCATTTAACATTCAATATAATTTCAGATATGCCAATTTGAATAATGGTGTTGTCAATCGTGGTAAACAATTGCAAGCAGCAGTACACAGTCTTCAGTCCTTTGATCGCACAATGGATCAGGTATATTGAAATATAAAACATTAAAACTTAAATCAATTAATATAAATATTGCTGTTTTCTTAGTTTTTGGCTTTTCTTTCTGACTACGAAATACAATGTGAGAATGCTGAGGCCGAAGTTGATCGCAATCCTTTAGTGTTTAAGGTAAGTTTATTGCATTAATTTCATTTACTTGTATGAAATTGCAGGCATCTGAGGCACAGCTGGAAACTTTAAATTCTAAATTGAATTTTGATGAAAATTTCTATTGTTCATCATATTTTTTTTTTTTATTTTACCTTTCATATTACATATTTATATTTGTGCTTATATTTCAATTTTGACCACAAGCGCAAAAGTTAGATTAACATAAGGTTCCCTCAGTCTATATTGGATACTGCGAAACCTATAAAAGCCTGGTGCTAGTGTTACTGGAAATTGATCAGTATTTATGAGACATTGGTTGAAAGTATAATTATTGCCCAAATTTTCATAGCTCTTCCAATCCGTTGACGACTGCGGTGCATTGGAACATTTCTTCAGTGAGGACATTAAAAATTTTTTGTAGAAGCCATTAAGAAAATCTAATCCATTACAAGCCGGTATGCGAAATGGTGTCCGTGCATAATTGCTATTGCCTCGTGAATTATATTCGATAAACATTTCATACTAAAAAAAGAAATTATTAATTATAAAATATATATATATATATAATATTATATATATTTTAATTTAAATGCTTACTCTCAAATCTTCATCCAACAAAGTTTGGCTTAAAAAATAATATCCTGTTATTCCATAAGCACCACGCCTTATCACATCCAATTTAGCCTGAACATTGCACAAATTTTCATCAGTACTTTCACAGCCAAAATTAATGAAGGTGTAGTCCCAGTTCTGTTTGGCTTGAATGCATGCTATCCAAATGGAAATTATAATAAAATTTGAGAGCGCGAAGTTAATATTCATGTTAATAGAAGTTATAGCAGTGCTGACGATGTTTTAAGTTTTTTTAGCTCAGTCTGGTATTTATACCATCCTGACATATATCAGAGTAATTAATTGATACTTTTTGTTGACAAAAAGATTATGTAAAGCTACATGAGTTTTGCGTGCCAATGGTAGAATTAACAAAACAAATTAGTGGCAATGAAGCCCAAAGTGTTGATAGTGTCATGACACCTAACTTAAAAAGAAAACAACTGCGTGCCAACACTTTTGGCATGATGTATTAATTAAACTTTGTAGCTTTTTTTATGTAAGTAACGAAAACAATGAAAAAGACGACGAAAATTGCAACAATTTAAAAATAAATCAGAGATTAAAATTTAACATTAGCGCTATGCTACTTTTCAATCAATTCACCACACCAGCTTACTCTCAAATTTACTTTCATATCCGTTCCTGCATATGTAGAGATACTTTTCATTAGAAAAGTATGCACTAAGCTCAGAGCATTTACAATATATCCAAATTCCAGCGTTGGTTTGTTCATGTCCAAAAAAATTTCTTCAATTGTTCCCCATTGATTTAAGAAAAATAATTTATTCCTTTGCATATTTTCTGTGAAAACGCCACCTTAGAATGTTCGAGGTTGAAATTTTTCGACCTCTTTCCATCGATTAGTAATTTTCTTTTCACATAAATTGAGTAAAATTTATTTTTCATAGAAGTTGAGGGCGCGTTTTGCTATATCCAAAAATTATTTTCGAAACGATTTGTGCAGTAAAATATTTTCTACATAAATTAAATCACAAAAACTCCTTAAAAGATTAGTGTTGTCCCTGGTCATGTTCGTTAGTTTTTTTCGACCTTTCACCATAGACTGGTGCAATGAAATTTTCACATAAATTGGGTTAAGTCACACCCTTTGGCTGATTTAATTTTATACCCACCAGTAAAGATGTTAATACATCAAAAATAAAGTCAAAAAATGTTATCATAATGCCCAAATTCCTTTAGAAAAATTTGTTTTTTTTTTTGGAAAATTCGGTCGATATGGCACCAATCTTATGATAAAAGTGTCCGAATTCGATATCACTTTTGATTACGTTTTTGAAACAGATTATAATTTAATATATTTTTGTTTTTGCTGATCTTCCTGTTCTGTAATTTTTCTCAACAAAAACGATATCACTTTTGTTTTCCATACGGCAAGCTCCAAAACAAAAGCATTTTTCCAAAATTTTCTGATTTAGAAAAAAAGCCTAGAAATTACCTCTCTTACTAATAGCTCTCTCGTCTAAGGCTGAAATGAAATGACTTTGAATTGGAATCAAATATGTTTGTATGAGGCGTAATATTCAGCACTCGGGGCATTATGTTAGCAATGGCAAAAGTAATAATTTCTTCTGAGCCGGCTATCTTTGCTAGCTTACTTCAATAATGTATAAGGCAATAGGGTGATTCAAATTTTTTTTTTTTAGTTTTTTTTAAGGTGCTGTTGCTTAAAAAGTAAGAAGAAGTTGAAGAAAAAGTTCACGAAATTTCAGCTCTGTAACTTAATTTTATAAGGTGGCGCCGGAGCCTGTTAGTTTTACATGTAAATTGTATGGAAAAATTATTTTTTACAAAAAAGGTATCTAAATGAATAGGTGATTAGTGTTGTTGAGCTGAAAAGGGTCGTTTTTCGACGTAATTTTTTACGCTGAATCCGAATCTGGCCTCTGAATTGACCCATCATGTCGGAATCCTGAAATATTTGAGGTTAATTACCTGAAACATGATGTTTTTTGTCTACTTTCGAGGTCATGTATAGGATTCAAAGAAAGTTGATCAGCTTATTTTTAACAAAAGCATCATTTAGTACCATCCTTGCCACCGGCGCCACCTTATCAAATTGAGTTACAGAGCTGAAATTTCGTGAACTTTTTCTTCATATCATAAACTTACTTTTTAAGCAACAGCACCTTAAAAAAATCCAAAAAAAAAAAAATTTTAATCACCCTAATAAGGCAATCTTAAAGGCCAATTCAGAGGTTGATTTCGTAAACGTGGGCGTTCATGGAAAAATGGTGTCTCAACAGTGATGGCATATTTTTGTACATTCGAATTTTTTTCAGTACATTTGCGTCGTGAAAAATCGTCGTCAGTACATTCGACAAGTTTTTAGTAAACGTTTTATCTTCTATTTATGTACAAGATTCAAGCAGCGCCAAGGCTTAAGGCTGCTGACCACACATAGCAGGATAATGACCCTAGAATCCCATTGAACAAAATTAAAGTTTACTGGCTCAAAAAATGCATCAAACAGTGACACCCATACACATTGAGCGCTTAAAATTGTTTAAGATGATTTTGTTAGTAACATTTTTGATCGTCAGATGCTGCTCCATCAACCTATTAACAAATTGCCTTCATAAAATGGTCTGCTTTTAGGCCTGGAGGAAAAGTTTTTCGTGAGAGTCCGCTTACTTCATGAGAGTGTCTTACTATATCCTTGTGAACGCTGTCGAATTGAAGTCTCTGGGTTTACAGTAACATTTTGATTTAGAAGGAGTTATTGACGAACTATAGTATTTTTCAAAAGCAAACCAACTGGTTTCGAATTTTTTTCTTTTTTTTTTCTAACTATTTTTTGAACATATGACTAATTTGAAGCAGCTTACGCACTGTTTCAGCGAAACTTTTCACATTTAGATATTGAGATTTTACAATAATAATGCGTTATTGCTTCATGCATCTACGAGAAATGTTCCATATTTTGTACTTACTTAACTCATTTTATAATTATTAGTTAAACGATATGATTTGTAATTCCAAGTTCATGTTTAATGTATCAGGTGTTACATTGATAAAATAATTGTGCTGAATAATTAAACCGAAGACAGTGACAGGTAATGTCGCTAAGACCTTAAGGATATATAGTAACTGCCGAGCAACATGGCTATATATTGGGGTGTATCACATAAGACAAAGTTTAAAGTTTCACCCATTTTTTAGAGAACCTCGAGAGTATGTCAGAGTCTTAATTTCTATTCACCTTCGTCATATACAATAGATTTTTGTAAAGTTCTCAACAAAAACCACAGCCTTTCCCAAAGTGTTTTTTACGATAGAACGATAAAATAATGAAAAAAATTTTTTTATTTTTTTTGTATTCACCCTTTAAGAATTTCCAAAATCAATTTTCCGTCATAACATTCCTTGTTTTATGTACTTTTCTTCATATAAAATTTTTTTTTTTTTTGAAAACTTACAACCAATACTACCTTCTGTTTTAATGATGTTTTTGAAAATGTTTCGAAAATGACAATTGAACATCAAAGTAATGAAAAAATAAATTGTTTTGGAAGGTAAATAAAAAAAAATTTAAGCACTGACACTCTTTCGAGGTAAATTCTCGAAATAAAAGTTGATATTCTAAGTTTTTTTTTTCATTTTGAGAACTTGATGCACCCTACTGTATATATATATTTCAAGAATTAGAAAGCACAAAACTGAAAAACTAAAACTAATAACATGACTCTCAGTGAGCAATAAAGCGTAGCATTTTTAAATTAAAACTATTTTATCTATTTATAAAATCAAGTCATGCAAAATGTATGTTTTTTTTGTTACAAAGTGCAAAAATGTTCTAAAGTGACAAACGTAATGTAAATACCTTGAACTGTTGCAACATGCAATTTAATTGATTAATTCCATAATAATTGATTGCAATTAAAACAACAAAAAGTGTATTGATATAACAAAGTTGTTCCAACTAATTGCAAGACAAACACAGCACAACACTGACCCTAGATACTTTTGTGGAAGATAGTATTCCAAAGAATGCAAAATTTTATAAAATTGAAGTTCATTAAATCAGCACACTTTTATGCGTACCTCCCCCATCCCCACCATGCTCCATAAACTCGATTACAGCAAGACCATAGAAACACTTTGTGGCGTCACGTTTCATCTTCAAATGCCATTAAAAAAAGAAATCTCGTAAATTTGATAACGCAATGAAAACGAACGCAATGCTTAAGGTTACAATTTCAAGTATGGCGCATACCATTAAAATGATTGCATTCTCAATTAAAGTGGCAACACCATGCCGCAGCCGTGGCAGGGATGCTGCTGAGTAATATGTTAGCACAGTCATTTTACTTCGAAAAATAGACTATTTTGAATTTAGATTTAGAGTTTTTACAAAAAAAAAGTTGTGTAAAAAAATTTTAATGTCATCGCCTATTAAAAGTAAATATCTTTTTTTTAAGGTTCTCTGTACGAAATTTTAACAAAATCGGTCCATCAGTTTTGCAGTGAAGACTTTTTTTTGTATTTGTATTTTGTATTTTTTCCTAAGAAATCAATCTATTTTCAAATCAGATTTTATCAAAATCAATATTACGGCTGAGCCCATACAGCATTTTTTTCTCTTTAGGGGCGGTGGCACGCCCACTAAAAGAAGAAAAAGTGATATCCTTTCTTAGAGTTCAATATATCTCTATAACAAATTTCATCACAACCATTCAATTAGTATAGAATTTACCAGTTAGAGGCGTGGCTCCGCCTACTATTGAAAATCAAATACGCTCGGCACTGACTTTTTCTATCAAAAAAAAAAAATGAATCATGCTATTATGTTGTGTTATGGCAATAAAACAAAACAATGTTTTGCATTCGCCATTTATATAATGACATTCGCCTTTTTAATATATTTATATTTCAAAAATATATAAATTCTAAAGACTATAACTCGGCATCCCTGCACAGCGCATAGACTAATTGCAATAAAACACAAAAAAAAATAAAAGCAATAGAACACGGAACAAATGCAACAGTGTTGCATACGCAACGCAGTTTTTGCGTTTTCTAGCTCTTTAATTGAAAAGCAATTGAATTTAAAATTGGAAAAAATTTGTTATTCAAGAAAACAAAAGCGTTTCAATCGAAAGTAGCGCTGCATGCGCGACTAATGAACCACTTGGGTTAAAAGCAGCAAATGCGAAGAAAAGTTCATTTGGTGAGAAGGGGAGGGGGGGGGGGTATGTAAATGCGTTGCGCCACTTAAGTCAGAAATTGATAATTATTTTAATTGAGAATCTTAATTTGAATCTATCAAAAGATGAAATTTTCCTTGTGCTCCAAAAAGCAATAAAGGGTTCTTTCTAGTTTTCTGTTTTGTATGCTGAGGGGGCATTACGCAAAACACTCGCTTGAATTGTTGTATTTTCTTTGGGGTTTGCAGTGCATACGCTTTGTTATAATTTACTGATAAATGTAGATACTATCTATCAATTATAATTGAAAATTAAGTTCATTGAGGAAATACAACAAGTACTTATTGATATTTGATTGAAATCGATTGAATTGCTTGCCAGTTGAAAAGACGTCATCTGAAGTTTTTCTTTTTTTTTACGCTAGATTTAAATTTGCTGCAATTATTGTATGGTGACTTTTTTGCTTTATTGATCAACAAAAAAAAATATAAAATTTTATGTTGAAACATTGAAAAATTTAGGTTTTTTTCAAATGACATGTAATAAAGAAATTTGTGTAAAATAAACACATGTACAATGTTGCAAGCTATAAAAAAAATGCTTAGGTTTTAATTAAAAATTTTAAATGAAAATAAAAATTTTGTGAAACAACGACATATGTGCATCATATGCTTTATTGGCATAGTTGGCTCTAAATTTAATATTTAAAAATAATTTTTATTTTTTATGTGCACAACTTCCGATATATTGAAACATGTGTTTCTGAAAATTTATAGCAACAAAGTCAGAAAAATTATTTATTTTTTATATGCTCAAGTTCATGAAAAATTTTGGAAAAAAATTCATTTGAAGTTTTTGACATAGGCCATGAACGGCTTATGCTGCCGAGTTAAATTGTAATTTTTTTATTACAGTAAATTATTTAAAAATAAAAATGTTTACAGTAAATGACATACAATGTTTTAGAAAAGCAATTTTAATAGTTTCTTTTAAAAAAAAGTCTTTATTGCTTTCATAATTCAGACAACAAAGACTCTAAAAGAGAATATCATTATTTTTGCTAGAATCGCAATTTTTTCAATTGTTGATTTAATCAGAATCTCAAATCGATACATATACTGAGCTCGAAAGGCAAAATTACGTATCAATTTTTGGTTCAAAATAGTTCCATGCGATAAGAATTCATTCAGCTTTAATATTCTAAAATTGGAATCTTTTTATAAAAAAAAATTTTAAGAACTGGGTCACTTCTTATCAAACAAGCTCGTTTGTGTTTTTTTTTTTTTTTTGTATATCTTCAATTGTGCATATGTATTATATGGGACATTCCACTCTGAATCAGACAGCATTTTCCTTTTACATTTTTGGAAATTTTGTTTTTCTTTTAGAACTGGCTAAGACTAGTCTCGAAGACTTTTTTTTTATCAAGCTAATTAAAGGACTTAAATGTTTGGAAAAGTACTTTTTTCTAAACACATACTCATAACTCCGCGAATAATCGGCCAAGTTGAGCATTTTTTGTTTCAAAATTTTAAAAGTTTTTACATAGAAAATATCGAATATTTCCTTAAAACAATATTAATATCAGATTTTCAATTTTCAGAAAAAAAGTCGTTATTTTTAACAATCTATTTACTGATTGTTATCCATTTTAAAAATTTTAAGTCTGGTCTGAAAATGCGCAAACTTTGGTATGCATTTTTTTTGAATTTTCAATGCTCATGTTTTCAAAGATGTTTTTTTTGCGAACAAATTTTTGTTGCTTATTTTGATGAATTTTTTTTTTTTTGCACCCTTATTAAAGCAGAGTCAAAGTCATCAACAGCTATCCCTTTATGACCTTTGGTAGGATAAAAAAAAATCTGAATTGCAAAAGGATACAACCAAATACAGGTTTGACCTAGGAAGCTGAAATTTGAAAGAACTTTCTTCAAAAACCATTCTATAGTAAAGGGATAAGACTGCAAAAAAGCCCTCGGGTGTATTTTGATCGCATTTTCAGCCAAACGAAAAATGTGGGCGTGGTTTGACAACAGTGGGTTACATCTCCACTGCATCTAAAATACCTAAAACATTATATCTTGGCACCTAAAGCAAACGTTTTCAACGAAATCGCACATAAACTCTTTCCACGCCGCTTACAGAATTGAGCTAGGAAGCTCAAATATTGGAATAATTATTTTTATTCCTCAAGTTAAAATGTAGGCAAAAACAAATTAAAATAAAATCCATTTACAAAGTTTTCAAAATAAACACCCTAATATATACACAACAAGTACTCTCAAGAAAGTATTCTAAAAATTTTCTAAAAAATTTTGGACCAAAACTTTCTGTAGTGGCCTAAAATCAGCTTTTTTTTCATAAAACTTTTGAAGAAAATAGTTTTCGGAAACATTTTACAAATAAAATTGCAAAAGCCTCTCATTCTCTTTAATTTTTTATCTGACTGCTTTATGAAAACAGCATGAATTCAGTGTAATAAGTTTAAATTTTTCCTGTGCCTTTGGTAATTGAATACTTTCTGTTAACAAATCTTCTATTCTAGAGCTTTCGTTCAGTAAAGCTTACATAAACTGTTTATTTCCGATATTACCTAAAGCTCTTTAAGCTTACCCTTAGCAGCTTTTCAAAACCTTTACAAAGCTTAAGGTTCTTTTATCGACTAACAGTTAAGTTTTCTTAAATAAGCATTTGCCAAGAAGTTCTTACACTCTTTCAACTGCTTCAACCTTTTAATCTGCACTTTGTTTTGTTTTTCAAATTCTTTTTAATAAAAAAGCTGAGCGCATGACTTTCAAAAGCGCATGTCAACTCTCAACACTACGTGCCAGCTTACCGGTTTCAACGTTGCACACGGAAGTTCAAATGCAGCGCACTTCCGCCATCTAATGCTCGAGTGCGGCGAGCAAGAGAGTGAGAGAGTAAAAATAGAATGCAAAAATTGTGCATACAGCATCCGAAAATTTTATCGCATATGGCAATACCATTACTGACCAATAACAACTTTGCTGCTCAATGCTGTTATCTCACACTCTCCAACTGGGGTGGTTTTGGCGCGCATTTTTCAACTCACACCACAACAGCACGCGCGTCATACGACACTCGCTCTTTTGATATTTGCCGGTTGAATTCCATTACAACGGCAGAAACCGACTTACTGTCTCTACACAGTGGTGGGCGCACGTGTACATAACACTGTAAACGGCACTGCTGCTGTTGTATGTGCATGCCATGGCGCCCATACCGCTGCCTTCGTTTGTAACAGTTTGAGCCGAATGCTGCTGCGGTTGCTTATCTCGATATCTCGGTCGGTATCTCGTGTTTTGTTCTCCAAAATAAAATTTTGGTTTCGTCTTTACAGCCGATGCGTTTCAGTTGCTGTTTTGATTTTCTCCGAGTCGGAAGCAAAATTTTCTCTGAACGGGTGCGGAAATTGAAGAAGGAAAAAAATTCATAACGGGTTTTTTATTTTTCGTTGTGCATTGAAGACTTTGATTTTTTTTTTGTCTGAGTTTTTTCTTTACGGTTAGCGATTTGTTTTTCATTCCTTGCGTATTGGCAACCCGGGCTACTCTTTGCTACGGCGACTAACTTGCGGAAAGATCGTACGTTCGTTCATTTCCTTTGATGCGTTTCCGTTTCCGCTGACGTCGTTGCGTGTGCATTTAAGCGAAATTGTTATAGTGTTGGTGTGTGTCTGTGTCTTCGGCAATAACAATTACCAGTGCGGCAATTACAACAACGGTTGCTGGTTGTTGTCTTTTTTTCTTTTGTGCGATAAAGAAAGTAACGTAAATTTCCTTTCCTTTTTATAACAAATTGCATTGCATATTTTTTGGCAATTTGTCTATGTTACTTGCTGCGTCGGTATTCGTAGTGCATTTGTAGTTGTAGCGAAAAACAACTACACTTGTGCGTCGCGTGTGTGCAAAATTTGAATGTGTATCCAAAAAAAAGAAAATGATTTAATTTGTATGCATTTGCGACCGCAATTAAACGCGCTTTCGGCTTTATCGGGATGCTGCACGCAAAAGGCGCCATTGTGGCTGCCATTATTTTAACTGTTTCGTGTTTGTTTTCGCTGTGCAATTAGGCGGAAGTTACGGTGCTAAATTTTAAAATTTAAACTCCCGAAAAAGAAAAATGCTTTTAATGATTATGATACAATTTTAGTTCACGTTAACTTGTAATCAAAATTCGTTTTATCAGGAAAATAAACTGGAGCTTAAATTTGTCCGGAACTGCTGCATTTATCAAAAATGAAATTTAAAAGTATAAATATTTAATTTTAAAGGAACATTTTAAGAAATTATTTTAATCTTATCTTAACATGGCAAAAGTTTCTCACAATATTCCTCCTTAAACTGCGTAGATTTTTAATATTTCTTGTGACTTTTTATACTAAATAACTTTTTTTAAATTATTATGAATAGGGCTGTCACTTTTTTATAAAATGCTCTTGAATATTGAACGTATACAGGTATATCTCTTTTAAGTTTGAAAAACAAAAATCTAAGAACTCATTAACATGGAACGGTTACGCTAGCCACTCCTAAGCCAAATCGATTAGCCGCACTTTTTAAAATTTTTCATTTTTATGCTTCACATCAATCGCATTTTTACAAATTTAACGATTACGGCAAAACAAAGCGGTGTAATTTAATGAAATTCGGTACAGTATTTACTTCTTCAATCGGTTTGTGATTATCTGAGTTTTTCAGTATTTTTCTAACGAAGTAGTCACAACAAAAATAACATATCTTAGTACATGTAAACACTTGAAAACGATATTCTAACTGCTCTTATTGAGCAGACACTACTAAATTTCTTTTAATGAAATTTAATGAACTTTCCGTACATTTATACAGTTGGTCTTACATTTTGGCATTACCAAAGACAATACCTCAAATTTTTGCTATTTTTTTTTTTTAAAAAAAATTCTTTTAATTTTTTTTTTAAAAAAAATTCTTTAAATGGCTCAAATTAAGCAAATGCAACTAATCGCTCAAAAGCATTAAGAACACACAGAAAAAATATTAAACTCATGGGTTTAATTTAAGCATTTAAGCTGCAAAGATTTCTTTGAAATCTCACAGAATTTTTTTATGTTTTCTTTAGATCTTTTTCCTTTCTCAACCTTTCAATTACAAAAAAAAAAAAAAAAAAGCTTTCTAAAAAGCGAAAAAATTCTAACGCAATCGCACAAAAAAAACCTTTTACTTTTTCAGTATGAACATTTTGTGTAATAGGAAGAAATTTAATTTCCGTCTTGCAGTAACAAAAGAGTTAAATTACTAAAGCTATTAGTCTTCTTAGCCATCAGGCTAAAAGCTTTGAATTATGGAAAAAATCTTTGTAAAATTGGAATGAAAATAAAAAATTTTATTAATTTTATGGAATTATATTCCCGTGAATTTTAGTGCTCTTCTTTACTTTATTCTCTTTAAGCAATCTTGGAGCTTTTTCTGTTCATTTATTCACCACTTTTGTCTTATTATCTTCCTAATAAATATAAATCGTTGAAGACCAAAAAGATTGAAATAAATTAAAATTATTTTTAGTTTTAATAGAAAAATCTTCCGAAATTGAAAATATTTTTTCTTATGAAAAATCATTAATAAATATGTCTTTGAAGTCATAACTTATTTATTTTTATTCAGAACTTCAATTTTATTTGAACCCAAGTAATTTATGTGATTTTAGTTTTTTTCATAAATTTAATTTTGTTTTTAAAATCCTAGTTGGTGAAAAGAACATAATGTTCGACTACTTCATTCGCAAGCATGGGTTAAGGCAAAATGATTGGGAAAAAAAAACTTCAAAGTCGCCTAAAATATGTCATTCCCGTAATATATGTAATTTGTAAAAAGAAAATGTTCATCATGATATTTATCGAAATGTTCAGAAAAAACGATTCTATATTGAAAAACCAAAATATAATTGAAAAACCAAAAAATTTAAAGTGCTTCTACTTTTGAGAGTTTTCATAAATATTTTAAAATTTTATATTCGGAATTAAAATCTTTCCCCAAAAAACTTTTTTCCAAAATAATACTTAAAAAAAAGTAAAACGTAATCTGCTAAAAAAATAATCTACAACAATTTTACTAAAAACTTTTAAAAAAAGATCGGTACAACGTACTTCTTAAAATAAAATATACTAAAATTCCATGAAAAAGAAAAATTAAACAAAAATTAGTGAGTAAATTTCGGCTACAAATCGCTTACTAGCAAACATTGGACAATTTTAATGAATAATAATCTGATATCAGTTATACAAAAGTCAATCACACAGCATTTTTGGACGAAACTCTTTCGGATTATGTGTGCACTTTATAAAAAAAAAGTTCTACAGTCAAAACTTCTGTGCTTGCATTCCGATCGTCTGAAACAAGGTTTTCAGAAGAATCCTGAATAATTGCCTTGCATTTGGATTATTTCCAAGGCTTTCAACGGCATGATTTCCATGGCGCCACGATTTTACGATGTTTTTTGATAGAACACCTTAAAAAAGTCGAAAATGTAACATAAAAAAAATCGTTATCTCGTTTGGTTTTCGAAATATCGTTACTTAATGCGCCGTAATCTGATGATAATTTCTGATGGAAAACGTCAAAATAAAGCGAAAATAGCTACAATTTATCCAACACGTATCTTACTATCCATAGTACTTTTACATTAAAAACCATCGTCAGATCGCGGCGCTATTGAAATATTAAGTAATTCTAATATTAATATCTACATAAATATTAAATCAAATTTTTGAACATCGATATCTCGAAAACCAAACGAGATATTGACTTTCTTATACCTAACATTTTCGACTTATTTTGACGTGTTTTATCGAAAACCATTACCAGAGTGCGGCGCCAGGGATATTGTAACCTCCTCCTTTCAACCGATCAAAAATCGTTTACTGAGTTACGACAAAATCCAGTATTCTCCCTTATTCTGCGTCTTCAAACTTTTTCAGCGGCCTTGGAAGCTTCATGTCTTCCATGTCTAAATCACCGCTTTTGTTGCGTTGATACCAAAAAACCTCACCATTCGACGCGCCTCAGCCGCAGATTTTTTTTTTAATTGATGGCTTAGTCAACTTTCGACATTTTTCGGCATAGAAAAATGTATGACTCCGATAAAAAATAACAAATATGTTTATTGTGAGGATTTGTTGACATATGCCTAAGCCTACGTTTCTGATGTGAAATTTTTGATCTGCATTTACTGCTGACGACATCTACTGCAAAATAACAGTTTTCCATTTGTTAACCCAATATTTTGAATTACTTAAACATCGCGGGTCGAATACTTGGTGCTTATGTCATTTTTCTTTAAAATCTGCTTCTAAAACTCATAAATAAATGATAAATTTTAAGAATTTTGTCTAAAATAAATATTCCAAATATTCTCTCATACATCTCCAGCACACCAAACGGAACTTTCACATTTTATTCATGTCAAATTAATTGTTAGCTCTATACAGCATTCACTCCCTTAAACAGGTTAATCAAGGCTTGAATGAAAATCCAAAAAAAAATGCGTAGATTAGACGCTACGCATTTGCGTTGCGCTGCTGTTTGTTTGTTAACCGCTCTCCAA
This sequence comes from Tricholauxania praeusta, assembly GCA_949775025.1. NCBI lineage: Eukaryota > Metazoa > Arthropoda > Insecta > Diptera > Lauxaniidae > Tricholauxania > Tricholauxania praeusta. Next base: position 162,105,191 of record OX459029.1, read on the forward strand.
AACCCACGATTTGTGTCAAAGTCAGTTTACGCAACAACCGCCGTACATCAACATCAACAGTTCAACTGCGGTGTCAGCTTAAATGTAATCTTAATCACTTTCATCCCAAATCATAAAAAAAAAAAACCCACGCTCTAACAAAACGCAAAGCAGAGTAGAGCCCTTTTCTTTATTCGCTGATGACCTGGTCACCTTGTTGCTGCCGCTGATGTGATAACCTAAATCAAAGTTTGTTTTTTTTTATGTTTTACTTTAAGACTCATAAATTTTTTAATGAATTTTAAAACGTGCTTTTTGTAAGATTCTGTGTTAGATTTGATGTTTAGTTTTGGGTTATTTTATTTGAGTTTTACACTGTTGCATTTGCATTTGGTGGCATGATTCATTTTGCCGCTTACTTTAAATTTTATTAAAGGCTTTATAGTAATAATCGTTTAATATAATGCACACAAATTAAATTACTGGTAGCTTAAGCCAGCTGGATTAGCATAATTTCATTGTTTGTCATGTGGTTTATTAGTCTTTGGAAGAGTCGTCTGAAAGCCGGAAATTGAGGTGTGTTTTCATTCATAAGTTTTTTGGTTGAAAAATTGTTTTCTTTTGATAAAGAAAAATTGTGGAACTTTAAATATGTAACTTTTGATCATGAAGAGTTTTTTATTAAAATTTCGGATATCACCAAAAAAAGTCAAAATTCCAAAAAGTATATTCGAATTATAAGCAACCATGAAAAATCAACACGACTGCGAGAATTTATTTCAAGTGCAATCTCTCCCTTTGATTTTCTGCCTCTGCCAAAACTTTTCAATGTTTTTACTATGTTGCTGCTGTCAACTTTTTATTGTAATCACTTCATCTTATGCTGTGGAAATTAAAATGGTTGAGCAAAACCAAATCATCCTTTTTTTTTTTTGACTTTTCTCCACTACAACTCTTAAGCAACGAGATATAGCAACGAGCAACTTCAGCTACAAATGCAGCAGTCATCTATCTGGCTTTCCATGTTCGTTTCAGTATCTGTCTCTTGCGTGCTTCTTGTCTTGTGTCCCATCAAAGTGATTTGTGTGATCGTTGCCCAGCTGCTGTAGTGCATCCATTGTCCCTGGCGCTTGTCAGCGCCGCGTAAAAAGTTGTTATTTTTAGTATACTTTTGGTTTGTGTTGTTTGTATTACCCAAGCGTGTGTAAACCAGCTGACAGTGTTTTGTGGCATAGCCAGCAGGACGACGCCATATTTCAGTCCAACGAATGTCCGACATTCGCGTGGAATTGTTTTTGATTCACAACAGAATCTTTGCACGCAGTTTTGTTGTTTATGCGCTGGTGTTTAAAAAAAAATCTTTTTTTTTTCTAGTGTTGTTTTGTTTACTGTATCTGTCTGGCACATAAATACAAGAACACAAATATTTTCATACATTAGGGTGGTGAAAAAATTCAAAAACTTTTTTGAAATCTTAATATCCCAGCCGCAAATCGATGAAGTACTCTAATTTTCCATGTATGAAAAGCTATTTTCTTTGTGTTGCATGTTTCACGAATGAAATTGTTACTGTGATATTTTGTTTATTTTTTTGCTGGCTGCCTGCTTTGTATATGGAGCTTATGGAGCTGTAGGCAGTCTGCTTGCTGGCTGCTTGCTTTGTATATGAAGATGTAAGGAGTCTTGCCTGTTGGCTGCATGCTTTGTATGTGGAAATGTAGGCAACTCTGTAAACTTTACAAGCATTTAGTAAGCGATGTTTTAAGGCAATCTGCCTTTCCCTTGCTACACATTGTATATAGAGATGTAGGCAAGCTGCCTACAAAGCGGCGATCCCTTTGTACAATTGTGGCTGGAGTTGGGAGCAATACTGCTTACAATGAGTATAGCTATTCAACGATTTTGCTCATAGCATATTTGCCGCTGGGATATAATATATATAGAAAAATAAATATATACTCAAGGAAATCTCTGCTTTTTAATGTTTCATTTTATTTCATTTTATCTCAAATTGATAGATAGAATATGGCATCCTATAATTCCTTACTTTTATGTGTCATATAATTTGAGTAATTTGTTTCTCTCAACTTTTTTTTTTTTGCTACACTCTAAAACTACAATAGATGAAAAAGCGCTAAATGCAAATGCAGACATGCTTCGGCTCAACTTCAACTTCCACTTCCGCTTTAGTCGTGTTTCCTGTTTTGGTTATTTGATGCTATAGCGATCCAATGGCACCTTCTACCTAAGTAGAGGAGAGTGGTTGGTGAGAGGGACAATAAGGGTTTTGGCTTGCGGCATACAACAGTAAAAGAGTTGCAGTGTTGTTGCAACAAATGTAACTACAAATGCAGAATTGTTGTGTTTTTTTTTTTGTTTTTCTTTTTAATTGTTGACTGTTTACTGTCTCTTTCAAACACATTTTTCTCCCTCACACATTTTATTACAGTGTTGCAGTTTGTCTGCCATTTTTTGCGTACTTTGTCTTTAGGGTTTTTTTTTGCATTGTATACGTTGAATTGCTCTTAAATCTTGCAGTCTTTATATCAAATTTTTTTCGGTAAATTTTTAATGTTTTTTTACACTCTACTATTTTTGACAGTAAAAATCTGCTTTATAATTTCACTCACATTTGCTGGCGGCCAAGTCCGTGTTAAAACTTATAATACTATTTTTTTATTATGAATTTCACGCGTGACGTATGAGTAACCTTTAATTACAAATTTTTCCGGTTGTTCAACTTTTATTTTGTTGTAGCTTGGCCCTCTGTCGTCACAATTTATTAAGTATTTGTTAGAAAATCCTAAGGAATTAGCACTCATCCAATGGCAATAAATTAATTGAAATATCTTCGACAGTTTTTTTATAACTAAATAATTTGCCATTAGACAAAAATCACAGTTAAGTTGTCGTTGTGTTCCTTGTTTCAATGTTTTCTCCTACCCAATTCTGTTCTTTATTATTTTTCATGATTCAGTTGTTGTCTACTTTTCATAACAACAGCACGAATTTTAACTCCTTCACATACTGTTGTTGTATATAGTACGTACGTACATAGTTACTCTTGGCACATGATAACCATCTACAGACACCATCAAACATTCAGACAGCGAACAACATTTCAAAAATGAAATATGATAAGCAAAGTAAAACGAAATGCATTACATTTTCTACTCTCTACTCTATTTTATTTTAGTTTTTCCTTTGTTATTTTTGTCAATTTGTGCTTTTAGTATTTTATTCGTATAAATTGCTACCTAAATAAATAAAAACTGTAATGAAAATATACTGCGGGTAATTATTTATTTTATCTGAGTGCAATAATAAATAAAAACTTATATTAATTACAATCGTAAATTTAAACTTAAAAAGTATTTTTATCGCTTTTTATTTGAATTAAATTAAAATTATTTGAATCTGAGCACAAAAAAGTTATGTCGCAATGTGGGTTTTTTTCGCAACAGGCTGTAGGTTTATTTATCATCGATCAATTTGTTTCTATCATACTATGCCTAAAATATCATATTTTTTTAAAAGTTTCTTATGACTTTTCTTTATATAAGTATTTTATTAAATGGAGCAAGGGTATGTTACAACTGTAACACATTAAATTTTGCTATTTTTGAACGCAAATCATCTTATTTTTTTACGAAATTGTTGTATAGTGCAGTATCTTCTCTTATAGCTAGTTCCAAAATAAATTCATATTTTTCAAGTCTTTAATTGACTTACATACACTTGTAACATTTTATAACAACTTTTATAGCAAGACATATGTTACATTTTTATTCCCCAAGGTCAAGTTTTAAGAAATTAAACAAGACTTCATGTTATTTACGAGTACTTTGGGAACATTTTATACAGCTAATGAAAAATATGTGAATATATTACAGTTTTTATTGTATAGAAAATTTTATTTACTCGATTAATATCAAATTGAATTTGTATTGCTTAGTTATGCAAATTTTTATATATCATAGGCATACAATGATATGATAGCAATCAGCAGTATAACCTTTATATTTTATCAAATTATAGATAAAAATATGATAAAGTCAATATTATCTCACATTCTGTAGATGGGGTATTTGAGGCAAAAATTTTTATTTTGCAACCATGTAATTACATTTTGTATGATACTTGATAATTGTTTATATATCATTTTAAGAGTTTCCAAAACTTCGAAACTATTTATTATTGCTCGAAAACTTGTTGATTTGAAGAAAAAGTGATTTCAATAAAATAATAGCTGTTTTCGATGTTCGCATATCACGCAAAAACTGCTTAATCAATTTAAATCAAATTTATTTAGGGTTATTTCTTAGACACTTGGTCTCAATCTAAAATTAAAATTGTCACGATATTACTGTTAAATATCAAAATATTTAAGTTTTAAAACAAGCATGCAACGTAAAAAATCTTTAAATGGGAATTGAGTGTGTTAGTTATTATTAATTAAAAAAAAATAAATTGTTAACTAAAAATTTTGAATACAATCTTGAAATGTCTGAAAATAAAAGTTATTTATTTGAGAAGAAAATATTTGAAAAATTGTTAAAATTTTATTCGGAAATTTGTCAAATAAATTTAGAAGGAACTTTGCTAATGGTTTATATATTTAGTACTAATATCGTACCATATCATTATAAACTGGTGCGTTAACGTCCTTTGAATGTAGATAAGGTAATGGCACATTAAATTTTCTTGCCCGGTACTTTTATGTTCATAAGTGACCGAAATAACTTCGATTATAACTTAATTAAAAACAGGTTACAGGTAAAAAGTCGCGGGGATTAGCTAGTTTGAAATAAAATGAAAAAAATTCGAGTATTATTAAACGAAAAATTTTACCATGCATTTTCTGCTTAATATTTTTTTTAAGTCAATGTCTTTAAAATCTCCCTACAGTCGAAATAATCTACTCTATCATGAACTGAACTTTAAATAAACAAACTCATCATACTGATAGTGAAACCTTGAACATACGTTATTTCAAAAGTTGTTAAAAAATACATAGCTTATAGTTTTCCAAAATAACCAAATTACTTTAATTGCCATTTTTAATTTCAATTACGAAAATATGCTAACACACAGTTGCATAAAATAAAAATTCCGCATTATATGACTTTTTATCATTTATCTATAAAATGATATAGCCAGTGCGATAACAAACTTTTTATGGCTATTTTTATCGTTACTAAAAAAGCAAAAATTATTGCGATGATAAAAGGAAATATTTGCATAACTAAGCTGAAAAATACATACCACTTTGTGATAAAATTATTTTTTTTTTGTGTTAATAGCAATTGTATTTTTATTTTTTTCTACTTTTACGATTTTTAGTATGTTCGTTTTATACCTCAATAAAGTATATAAATCTTTCATATCAGCAAAATCCAAATTAATAGCCATCTTCACTCGAGTAGTCTATTTTTGTTTTCAAGTTTGCATCAAGAAATTTAACACTTCATGTAAAAGTGTAGCATGATATTGATGCACAACTTTTGCAGGAGCAGTTTGAATTAAAATTTTTGCTATATAGATTTTTATACGAAAACCTTAGTTAAATTAGTAATTTATATTGGACGCTCTAAATTCGAAATATTCACATTTCAATCTTTATGCATCTTCCAATTCATATATTCATTCTGTATTTTCTACCGTTTCAATATTTTTCTATGATATCATTTTTTTCCTGATCTCACAATTTCCGTCTTTTTCATTTTTCTCAGCCTAAAAAACCTTAAGTACTTGAGGAATTTCATATCCTTTTTGTCACTTTTTTTATGATAAGGATTTGCCTGAAATGACTAATTTATTCTTCTGAACTTCTTGGATTTATCTGTATTTTTGTGAATTTTGGTGGAAAATCGATACAGGAAAGTTTGAAGACTTAAAGAAAAAAGGGCGAAACAAATTCAAAGATCCTATGTGGCATGCTATAATAAAATAGAATTGAATGAAAGGTTGGATGGTTTTTTTATTTTAGTCTCATAGAGGGCTATTGGGTAAAAATTTACCCAAGCCATACCGTTTTGTCGATAGGGAAACATTTTATTTTTCATCAGCAACAGTTTTTAATGGGTTAAGTTCTCTTTGGCGCTTATAGACATTTCGATGTCTTTCGCTACTTTTCGATATCTTTCGATTTATGTACATCGTTTTTGTTATCCAATAATTTTTCCATGTTTTCGACTTTTTCGCTACTTTCGACTTACTGCTATGAGTGAAAAATATTTGGTATTTATTACATATTTAAGGACATATTTTTTTCTCCTTTTTAATTCAATTTTCTGAATGAAAAACAATTTTAAGAATATTGTGTAAAAATTTGAGACGGATCGGAGCAAAACTAACGAAGATACAGCAGTATACAAATTTGTCAATATTTATTATTTTATAATAACAAATTATCCGATTTTTTTTTTGCAAAAATCACTTTTTTCACTTCAATGTGCTCCCAAAAATTTGAAAAATTGAAATTTCGAAAAACCCTCTCAGTTTTATTTCGTAAATTATGTACAGAAATAAAAATTAATTACAAAAAATCGATGCAGTAGTTTTGAAATTATGGAGTGCACCGCAATTCTACATTTTTCTGAGACGCTTCCAAATAATTGCTGCCATTGCCGTAGCTTTCAATATTTCTACCTGAAAATTTTACAAAATATTTTTCAAATGTAATACTTTGATCTACCATTGGTTTTAATAAATAGATTTTTACTGTGTTGTCGAAAAAAATTCACAAAAATGTGCCTTTTTTTGTACGAATTAACGTTACCCTCCCCTTAAGAAAAAGTGATTTAAAGTTAGCACCTTCAATGTTTCTGTTTGTTGGCAGCACTTTACTGAGTTACCACGCGGTAACTATTTGTTGCTTATGCTGTTAAATGCTCTGCGATTTCTACAATGAAGAAATCAGTTTACCAAACTTCGTGTGACGAATCACCTGAAATTTTCCAGAATGTCTATGGCAAATAGTTCTTTTGAAATAAACAGGCGTTGAAAGAGACCAACACGAAATAGTTGATTTTCCATGTTCTGTTCAACCTTCAAGGGCTCATAACTTCTACGGACCCCATCTCACGAATATCATAGACTAATTACTTTATTCTTATATGGAGGATAGGAGCAAGCGCTGGCATAGTTGTATTACCTAGTTTGGTATGGCCTAGTTTGTAGGCGACAAAATAAATTTGGTTGAACAAATCATTTTATTTTTCGGATAATTTTCCCATAAAATGTGGAATGTTTCGTTGTTTTTTGATAGATGTTACACGACTTTCTGATTATTTTTAATACATTACGACTTTTATTGAATTAAGCGACATGTTCACTAGCATCGATTTTGTATAGATTTTGATACCATTGGAAAATTTTCAATTTCATCAAATGATTCTGCTTTTACTGCTAGCGGATTTTTCTCATATAAAGCAACTTATTCTATGCATAACTGAAATTTAAACCAAAAATTACTGAAACAAAAGCTCAGTCCGTTGCAAAACTTGCTATTCGAACGATATATTGCACATGGAATGACCCTCACGTGAATAATAGAAGTCTGTCGAAAAAGAACATAAGTATTTAAAAATTGAAATATTCCATTGTAGTACTTATATTAAAAGAATTTCTGAACATCAAAACACTTACATTCTACATGAAATTGCTCATTCGAAAATTTTAAACTTTAAAAGATAACGTAATTTTTTTTTTACTTACAAAAATAAATATTTCATTACTTTTGCATAACGAAATTAAAAATTCCTTAAAAATCTTTTGTTTTTGCAATTTTCAAGCCTTACTCATTTCAATATGATTAAAAATTTATCTACAATTTGTGCACTTACAAATAAATAAATAAATTTTTGGATAAAACCAAACAAAAAGGATATATTAAAGAAAATTGAAATATTTCACAAAACTACTACCACTACAAAACCTTTAATTGCTAAATTTATAATCCTTTTCAATGAAAACTAAGCTGATTTACTTAAAATCACCACCCTACGCCAACGCACACAATGACTACTACACACCAGCAGCACGCAGATGAGCGGAGAGCAACAGCATCCACACCATCACCACCACCAATGTAATCCTTTTAAATTCACTTGCTTTCAGTCATGTTGTTGTAAATAAAGTGAAGGCAGCAGCAGCAGCAGCAGCAACAGCAAAATAACAAAAAGGGAAAAAGTTTTCATTTCATTGCAACAATATTAGCTGCTGCTGCTGTTGTTGTTGTTTTGTTGCTGCTGCTGCTGTTGTTATTGTTTGGTTGCTGCTGCAGCTGTTGGTGCAATGCTTTCATTCTCTACTAGTTGGTTGTTGTTATTTTACAATCTCTTTTTTGTTGTTGTTGTTTTTTTTTTTTGTTGTCGCTGTCATTGCTGGAGATGCTGGCTGTTGTTGTGGTCTTTTATTTGTCTTTAACAACAACAAATAAAATTTAATTTAATTGTAGTACGCTTTTCATAGCAACAGTAAATAGAGACAGCAACAGCAACAACAATGAAAACGACAACAACAATCGTATTTCAACTCAACTTAATTTTAAAAACAAATTGTTGTATTTGTTGCAAGCATCTAAAATAGTTGTAGCATCTAGAAAGAGATAGAAATATTTTAATTTTATATAATGGAATAGAAAGCGAAAACTTCTCGTATTACGAAAAATCTGAACAAAAAGAACTTTATGTTGTTTACTACGTTTCCTAACATTTCCTTGTTTAATTAACCTCGTTCTTTGTTCGTTTTTTTTTTTTTTTTTTTGCATTTTTATATTTTTTCTGCAATTCATTTGTTGTTGTTGCTCATAATTGTTGTTGTTTATACTTTTGCTGGCTCCTTGCTAGCTCTATGTTTACAAAGTATTGCAAATGCATAAGAGAATTTTCGACTGCATCAAAGTTAGGCTGTAAATTAGGTAAAAAGTTTTTCTTATCACTTGAAGGCGTATAAAACACCCACAAGAAGTGCGTTGTATGGTACTTTTCTTCAAAAAAAACTTGCCATGTTTTAATTTTTAAAAAAATATAAAATGCTACTTAACAAAGTATATACTATCAAATAATATCAAAAAAATATCGATACATATTATAACTTGGAAAGTATTCAAAAACTTCAAAAGAGTTGAAAATATCGAATATTAAGTTGAAAAGTTGAAATATTTCGGAGGTCATTGAAATTTATAAAATAATATTGAAAAACATCGAGAATGTTGACATAAGTAGAAAAGTATCAAAATCAAAAAATCTGTCAAAAAGAATCGAAAAATACCAATTATGTCGAAAAGCATCAAATCACATCAAATGAGTCAAAAAGAGTCGAATGGAATGGAAAAACGTCGAAAAACTTCGAAAATTTCCAATAAATTTGAAGTAATGATTAGTTTAGAAAAACTTTAAATGTATCGACAAACATCAAAAAAGTCGATTAATGTTAAAATTATCGGAAAGTATCGAATAGTACAGATAAACAAATTGTAACGATACAATCGAAAGGTATAGTCCATGGCACTTAAACTTTTCGAAAATATTAGATATATTTGTTGTTGATCGGACTTTTGGGACGTCGCGACTTTTTTGTAAGTTATTTTGAACAGAGTCTTTTTTCAAAATTTTTTCATTGACTGATGCATTTAAAATTACCCTAAGACGACCACTTTTTGGCTCAAAAGGCGCACAATTTCAAAGATTTTCAATATTCTCATATCGAATGGTGCAAATCCATTTTTTGAAAAAACAAAACTAAGGAGGGACTATCTATTTATATCAACAAATGGACTGAAACACCTGTTTATGGAAAAATGGTGAAAAATGCTAGCCATTTTCCTTGCAAGGTGCATTGAGTATTTTTTTTACTGGCCCAAAGCACTCCATAGTTGGTAATGTGTACCTCTGATCATGACAAACATTTTTCAAGGATTTTTTTAACTATTAAAAACCACCCACAACATTTTTCACTCAATCAATTCCCTTGCGCAAAAAGCGCCTTTATAATGTTCAAAGTTCTTATATACATTGACTGACGTTATAATATTATTTAGAAAAAAAAGTGGCGCATGGCTCATCCTTAATAATTTGTTAATTTTTGCTGTAAAATTTTTCCAAAAACACCAAAATTTAATATCGCTCTTTGATACAATTAAACCTTTTCCAAAAAAAAACATGAAAGTTACATTTATCCTGATATGATGAAATTAAATTTTAACACCTTTTCATCGATTAATGTTATAAGCGCCACTATTTGATATAAAAAATATAAATAATCTAAAATAAATAAAAATTAAAATTAGATATGCAAAACTTGTCTTATGACAACTTAAGAATATCAGTTAAGCTTTTTTGCTATCACCAGAAATTCAAACAAATTTTATTCAAAAGTCCTAATCAATTGGACATTTCTAAATTTTATTTATGCGCCTCCTTTGGTGCTGCCATTGGTAATTTATTTTATGAGTAAAGGTTGCACAAAAGACTACGCAATGACTAATTAGTTTTATTCCTAAGCTATATCAGCAGCTAAAACACTAGCAATTTTATATATTTTTATATATTTTTATATAACATGACGTATGAGTAACATAAAATTTTGATACTACATAACAGCCAAAGTTCTTTTCGCAAACTTTCGAACTTGAACATTTAATCCTATTAACATTTATTAAATGTTAACTATAGAAAAAGTTGCTGTTTTTCGTGGCAAATCGTTACAGTTTTCTTCTAAGCTGTCAGAAGTAAAAAACAACGCTTCAGGTTGCTTGTTTCCTTTTATTAAATTTATCGCTTGCTTTCATTTATTTACCCAAGTTTTCTATACAAAACCAACTGAGTATTCAAATTTATGGCATTGCTTCGAATGACTTTACTTCAGTTTGTAGTGCACACTTGTGGATTAGGCGAAATTCAATTTTCAATTCTTAAAAGTGACTAAAAAGTTTTGGTTAACTTTTGTTGATTTAAGAAAAAGGACAACAGTTGTTTTCAAGATGATTTTGAGAACTTTCTTAGACAAAGGAAAACTTAAAACGCTCAGTTTTTTTTTATTTCCCATAGTTTTAATCTTATAAAGTGTTTCCAAATGATTAGCTAGAAATATAAACTCAAAGCTTACTGTGAAACATAAAAATGGTATCAAATAGGTTCATTTTAAATATGCGTTGCTTGTATGCTTGCCCGAAATTTCACTTCAATTCCACAGTGCAGCAGCTGGCTCTGAAAACTTCAGCCAAAGATTTATGAAAACTCTTTAATTTTTGATATGGGTTGGGTAAACGAAAATGCTGCTTGCAGCAATTCAATGCGAATTTTGTTTTCATCTCTGCTGTTGTTGTTTCTTACTCAAATATACATAAGTTATTGCGTGTTGTAAAAATAGCAAATACTAAATCTGTTCATTTCAATATTTTACGCTGTGATTTTTGCTCTTTCTGTGTACTATACGAAATTCATTGATTTTATGCCAAAACAAACAAGCAAGAAAAATTAATAATGAAAAATGACCTTTTGCCGGAAAAACTAACAACAGCAGTCAAAACAACAATAACTAGAGAAAGATGAAAAAAAAAGGAAAAAATTCAAAGCACAGCATTCAACTCCATATTGGCAACATTTGGCTAAATTCAAGCTATTTTTTTTCTTTTTTCTATTTTGCTCATTTCATACCAGCAAAAATTTCACAAAATTAAACAACAACGAATGTTCGACGTCTCACATGTCAATCAAATATATTCTCATCGCGTTAATGTAGTTATGTAAAGAAAAACAAATAAAGAAAATAAATTCTATAAAAATTACAGAAAAAAAATAGAAAAAAATGCGAAGCCATTTTAAGTCTATGAATATTTTATAGCTTTGAAAGTGCAAATAAATGGTCAAATGTAAAACTGTTTACAAAATGAATTTAAATAAAATTTTGCGAAATTGCTAATACAAAAAAAAATGCGTTGTGTGTTATAAATTTAATTGAGCTTAAATTAAAAATATACATTCAATTAAAAAACTTGTTGCACATACGTCATGTACACCAAATAAAACTGTGTGATAATTCAAATTTTTTCAAGTTTGATGCTACTTAGAACTTACATGTCTGTGATGTTTTGTTGACGTTGAAATTAACTTCAGTTATTGTACGTTTGATTACTGGCTGCGTTAATGAACTTTGCAAAATTTGTATCAGATTTATACATAAGTAATTCATATTCTTTCACATTATGTTACGTTAAAAAATATTGAACTCAAAATTTTTGGGGATATTTATAAAAAGTAGCTCTTCTAATGAATTTAAAAATTTTATCAATTTCTTAAATATTTTCTTAAAAAACATGCCCAATGAAATCTTTGGAAAGTGTTTTATTAACATAATCATATTTTTCATTGAACTGTTGAAAATAAGTGATTCTAATATAGAAATCTTGCAAAAAAGTAAACTTTTTTCCAAACACAAAATGATTTGTTTATAAAAATATTCTTTGATGAATATTTACTGCATACATTACACATGTTTCAGAGAAAAAATTGCTTATGACCAAATTTCTTTCGCATTAAATCAACGTCAATACACATTAAAAAAGTAATCATGTGGTTTTAAGTATGTGTATATTATAATCAAAAACTCATAAGTTTTTTGAACCCGAATAACATTTCGTTCGCTTCGATGGACTATACGATAGATTTAACAAAATTTTTTCGTTGTTATATAAACTGTTTTAAGGAAAATGTAAATTTAAATGTTGGCTGCTGTAAAAAAGTTTTCAAAACTCAACATCAGATTCATGGGAAAAATTCTAAATTCTTCTTTGGTGTACACAAAATTCCAGTTATTTTTCAAAATTTTCGTTTTAGAAACCAAAATATTTGTTACTCATACGTAAGGCAAACTCAATGAATCCCTAAATTCATCAGTTTCGATGTAACTTAAAAATTATGTTACCAAGCCCTTAACTTGATTTTAGTGCTGTCTGTAACAATATAAGAATTTATAAGTTGGCTGCCACAAGCACCATTCTAGGTTGCCAATTAAAGAAAAAAATTTCAGCAGCGATGCAAGTAAGGGCTTAACTAGCTATGTTTTCTAAAAGATTTTATAGCAGCCTCGATTAAAATATATCTTTAAACAATGGCTGATTCATTGAAAATATGAAAATAGTTTGCTAAATTTCTGCAAAAACCTTACATCCTTACATTATTTCTGCTGTCAATTTTGTTTTTGAATATTATATTCCAACTTTTACTCAAAATGTTAGTCAATCTAAAGAAAAAACAAACTAAGTAAAGTTGATTTTTTGTCTTTTTGCACAATTATTCCATCATTAATCAGTCTGGGCATTAGTACGCTGACATAAAGAAACAGCAAAAACACACACACACTTATGAACTCATACCAAAAGCCAAGTACAAACACTAGTAAATACGTATAAGCAGACATGTATTCAATCTTAACAAATTTCGAAAATCAATCGCTGCTCCAGACCGAATTAACATTTTTATTGATTGTTTCCTTTTTTGTGATACTTTCTTCAGCTCCTCCCTTTGACATACTCGTTTTTGCATTACATTTTGAATACCAATTTTTTTTTTATATATTTTGACACGCAAAAACATGAGTTAAGAAAAATCCCTGAATTCTACTTCTGCCTGACTGCCAAAGAAGATGGATGAATGAAAAGTTGAAATCGTTGCATGTTTGGACTGGTAGATAGATGTTAGTATTGAATTGAAGCATGGATAGAGTTTGAGAAAATTTATGGCGCTGTTGGACAGCAAAAGTAACAATTTTTTTTTTTTTTCTTCATACAATGCATGAAAATTGTGGATTAAGGTTTCAACTATAGTTTTTTGATTACTTTTTTACATGCGGGATTGATAAATTGCCGAGGGAGAACATGAAAGAAATTTTTTATACGATTTGTGCGTTAGCGAGCTTTTGATTACTATTTGTATATAATGCGTCAAGACAGAATTTTTTACTAACAAACTGACTGCTTAAGTTATAAGTCACTCATACGTCATACTCATGTAACTAAAAAAATCAGAATTTTCTGTCTTCTGATGTGAACTAGTGCTAATGTGGAAAGATAACATTTTTGATTTTGAGCTATTACACATATTGTTTCAGTTTAATAGTTGGCTGTCTTATAGCGAATGAAAATTACATTAACTCTCCCAATAGTTATAAACAGAATTATCTTAGAGTTCTTAAATTAAATGTTACTCATACGTTACGATTTTGTGAATATTAAATAATATTTCTAGGCTTTGATGTAATTTAGGTCTTTATGACTAGATGATTTAATTACTGTGGGAGGATCTAAGATATTATATAAGTTTTATTGATGGCTGCCCAGCAAAAAGCTAAAAAAATGGTATTTCAATCTAAATTTTAGAACAATTTTATAAGACTATATGTGACAGTAGATCTTTTTAAATAAAATTAATTTATTTATGAAGACTTCAACTCCATGCTCAATTAGAATCGAGTAGATCTGATGCAAAATACCTTTTCTTGGTTCACATGATACATGATTAACATTTAATTGCCTTAAGACAAATGATTGGAAATTGGTACATTTATTTTGTGAATTTAAAATCATGACCTATTTATGAAACTTTATTTAAACATTTTCTCGAAAACCTCAATCAAATATGAGGGGGGAGAACGCAGCCAGCAAAATTAATTCGATCAACTGACAAACAATTTTTCCCTTCACTTCATTTCTGCTATTTTCCCTATGACACCTTAGGCAAAACAATATAATTCTCACTTTATGCAAATCCAAGGAATTAGTTACCACACGTACACGCACAAACAACAACAACAATACCATCAACATTATTTAAATCCCTTAACAAACTGACAAGCTAATAAATGCACAAAATTACCTAGAATATAATGAGTGTAGAATTGGAATGGCTTGGCGCACCGGTGTGTTACACAGCGGTAAAATAAAAAACAAAAATAAATCCCTAAAAGCGCGTTAAGAAAAAAATCATTAAATCGCTTGTGTCGTGCAGGCAAACAAATAAACAAGTGCTCGCACACACTAGCGTAATACTTACACATATGTGTAAGCTATTTGATAATGTGTTTGTATCAGGCTTCCACACACAATACACCCATACAATTTACTACTGAGGTTTGTTTTTCTTTTATTTTCTTGCAACCCTAAAACTATGCAGTGAATAATTATAGCTATCATTGTTGCCAATTTGTTGTAGTGAAATAAAGTGTTGCTGAGTAACAGCAACGAATTTTTCACCTGATTTACATTGAATTCCCACACTTTCGATTTACGTCCTCTTTCAGTTTTCGCTCTTCCTTTTTTTTATTATTTCAGTATAGTTGTATATTTTAACTTGTTGTTTTTGCTTATGTTTTTGCTGCTGTCATTATTATCTTGACAAGTTTGTGGTTGCTTTGGAATAAATTTTAGCGTGTAGTGGTTGGGTTGTGCCTTCATTTCTCTTTCGTTCTGTGTGTGTGTGTGTGCGTTTGGTTTGTTTTGGTTTTTGCTTCACATTTTTGGCATCACTAATTTCATTTGTTGTGCTTCACGTTTTTCAATTAACTAAAGATAAAAATGGTTTTTCCCCAAAATAAAAAAAAAGAGAAAATTATCTCTGTGGGAATTTTTCTCGCCAGCATGCTGTGATGCAACTTAATTACCAGTTTTGTATCTTGAGCGCATTGTAACACAGGGTCTTACAATAAAAAATAAAATTTATGTACATAATTGGCAGTTGAAATTTTAAATAATAGAATTCCTGCTGGATTATGAAAAATTCGCATTTCTGTGTTTTTTTATGGACATTGTAACCATTTTCTTAAGCGGCCATAATTTAAACTTGTATTTTTAGTACATCAAATAAAATTAAATAGAATGGATATTTTGTTGAATATCTAAATAATATCGGAAAAATGGGATAGCTACAAGTAACAAATGATTTTGTTTTAAATTGAAATTGTTATGAATAAAAATTATTTATCGAATTTAATATAGCAATAATATATCTTTCTTTATTTACTAAACAAAATTGTTGAAATCAACCATTGCTTAGTCACTTCGAAGCTGTGACTGCAAGATGTGACCGTGATGTATTTTATTTTAATAATTTTGGCTAACATGACGTATAAGTGAAAATTGAGTTTTTTATAATTATTTCCCTTTCTTTTCTTTCATTTTCATGTAAATACATTTTATTATGCCTAATACCATCAATCATTAAAACTATTTATACGTAGCTGACAATTATTCGAAACACAATAAAATTGCCTTGAAATAAAGGCCTTACTTCACATAGAAACTGAAGCAATAGGATGCAAATCTGGATATGTTTTGGTTATTGTGCCATCAACTTAATACACTATTAATTTAAAATAAAATCTCTTATCTTACATTAAAAATTTCATCCAGAGCTAAGTACGAGTAAATTATTGCTTAAGCAAGCTCGACAGATTTTGTTCACTTTTTTTGACCTGAACTTATGGCCTCAGTATATAAAAAAAAAATATATTTTCAAAACCTTGGATAGAAAAATCTACAATCTAAATTTCTTAAGTGCTTCTCGAATCAAAAAAAAAAATTATAATATAATTTTCTTCATATATATTTTATAAAATTTTAAACCCTGGCCTTAAGGCAGCCTACGATATTTCATATAATTTTCTGTTAAACACTTAAAAATAAATTAAGCTATTGTAATCCACACTTAATGAATCACATCGAAGCTGTAATATTGACATTTAATGCAAAGTTTCCAATTATATTAAATACGTTTAACTTGACGTATGAGTAACATTTGATTTTTACATTATTTTATTTCTTTCTTTTTTTTCAAAAATTGCCTCACTTATTCAAACTAAGTACATTCTCAGCCTGTAACAGTACGTGTCCTCAGTTTCACTTTGCAATGACATAAGACACGAAGCGCCTACAATTTTGCCTGTCGGATTTATACTTTATGATGCGCACTAATTGGCTCCTTTAAGTGTTTTTTTGTAGTTGTGGTTTTTATCTTATGCCGTAAGCATTCGTGTTCTCCACTTGCTCAGAGTTTCAATTAGTGGACAACGTCCGTTGTGGTATATAATCTATTTCTGACACCAACTCCAAGAGTAGCACAATTTTCTATGCGCCTTTTATCTTCGTGGTCTTTTAGCGCTAAGTAAGTTGGCAGCCTTGCCGTAGTTCTTTTTGGTATTTTGCCGCACTTACCGCAAGCACATTTTTTGTGTCCAACCAACCAACCTAAAGCAGCCAACTGCAAAACCATCGTATCATCAACCTGGTACCATCTTCTATATACACACACACACACAGAGACACACAAGCTTGGTGTCTCCAACGAAGCGTGTTTATCTTTACCTTAACTAACTCGTCTTCATTTCTCACTTGGTTTCCCACAGCGGTGCATACCACAGCAGTATTGTATTTCCTCACACTTATCTACATATTCATCTTGTATTTTTCAACTACCTCCCCCCCTCCTTCGCGTAGCTACCTATATATTTACAGCTACTTGCTGTATCATCTCCATCCACCTGCTGGCTGTCAGTTTTGGTTTTGACGCTGCTTTATTCTGTGTTTTGCTCCGCCAAGCGACTTGTTTGGAGGTGACCAGATAAAAAGCTGTGCTATTCACAATCAATTGTTTTGATTAGTTTGAATAAATGTAGAATTCAACAAGCATTTGTTTGACAAGGACCTCTTGCAGCTCATGCGAGTATTTTAATGATTATCTAGTTTTTTTGAAGCTTGGAACTATCCATTACAAAACTTGTTGCTTCTTATGAAATTATTTTCAAAATCTACGGGTCTAAGCAAGCAATTGAGAAATTCCCATTGCTCTATTTTCTGCTGACACCTGGCAACTCTACGCCACTGTCCTGTCATCTGTGTGTCTATTTTCTACTTTTTCCATCCTGTCCTACATTTTACTCTGTCGGTTATGGTTTTCTTGATTTGGCTCAGTTTTTCTTGTGCGCGCTAACATTTTACGGTTTTCTCACCCACTTCAACATCAACCACTTCGGGTCTCATTTCCTTCCTCGCTCCTTCTTTGCTATGATTTTTGTATGCTTTATTTTTACTTCTTGCACATTTATTTTCATTTATCCTTAAGCGTTTTATTGTTGTTGTTGCTTTTTGCCTGTTCCAATGTCCCCATATTTGCATTTGTAGTCGGATTATGTTGTTTGTGCGTGTATGCGGGTGGCGCTCATGTACTGTTATTTCCTTGCATGTATTTTATATCTCTGTGACAATAAAATATTTTAATCGATAGTTTGTTACTTATGTGTTTTCATGGTTGTTTTTACTTTTGCAACAGTACTTTTTTCCATATTCTCTGGGTTTTATTTGTTTGTTTTAGCATCCGAACTTAAGATTTTACTTTGGGTTTAAATTGCGCAAATTAATCTGCTGTTATTTTGCTAAAAACATAAAGAACATTTGGTATTACAAGTGAAATTAAAGTTTCTGGTATTAAAGTTAAATGTTTCGCATACGACAACATAACCAAAATGTAAAAAGTCAACGTTGGCACTTTAAGTTTTGTTATCTCAGCTTTGATGCAATCTACAACCATTATATCAACAGCATTTTGTTTGCTATTGAATGGCTTACGATTATGTACAAAATTATTAATGGCCGCTGTTAAGTTTTAACTAAAAAATCAAAACAAACTATCAATTGTTGAGGGAAAATTTCACTGTCTTTACTGAAATGATATGTATTGATCAAGCAGTCGGCAGCTGTTAGATCTACTTATTTCGTCATGTTCATCAATTCATTTACTCAACTCAACTCTTTTAAAAAATGAATTTTGCTTATAGTTTTGGCAAATTAGCTATTTGCCTAGTGCACAAATGACTTTGATACATTAAAAAAAAAAAAATGATTTGTGGGCAGATCTTTTGCAAAAATACAATACTAAATCTGAAAGAATATTATTTTCTGGATCGTTTTAAAGACCCAAATATCTAAATACTTATCTGTGCGTGGAGTGAAACCAAAATAAGTTCTTAAGATTTCTAAATGTTGAAGTTTTCCAGCAGATTTATCCTAGCAATGTTATGTTAATAATATAATCCATATGCTAATCCATTTTTTCATGAAAAATTATGAAAGGTTTTTTTTTCCTTGAGCTTTTCCATGTTTTTTCTTAACGGCTTTGGTTGCGTTAAGAATTTCAAAAACTTATGAAACTAGGAAGAGAGCTCTTCTGATTAATAATGGATTAATTATGCACGTAAGATCTTATTTCCTCAGGCTCAATGTTAGGCCTCAATCAGACAAAAAAATGTGTCCTGTTTTAAAACCACGATTATGGATGATGGCTACTAACAGATTGCAATCAATTTAATTCAAATTATAAGATTTTAGTAAGAAAAATGCCAAAAACTTTCTCTAGCCATCCATAGTTGCTTTTAGAACTTTAAGAGCTAATTAAATTATCACCAAAATACGAATTTCAAATAATTAATTGAAAGTCACTCATACTTCATGTTAACTGATTAATTTTTAATCAATCTAACTTAGGTTCGATGTTATTTAAAAAATAAATAGTAACACAATCTTGTGCTCTTTATATTACTTAACGATTATGGAAAAAAATGGTTCGTGGCTGTTGCAGCCATTTCCCATTTTTAAAAAAAAAAAATTTTTTTGAAAAATTTTCAAGAACTATAAAATTAGACTAGATAAATAAGTCATTATTTATAATAAATCGAAGCAATGTGGTATTATATTTGTTTTATTCGACTATCGTGTCGTATGGATATCACTTCACAACTTTTGGTGTGTTTCTCATTTTTTTAACGCTTCTGTTGCGAAATAAATTTGTATAAATTGCAATCCCATAGAATTTTTTATTTAAAAATCGAATAGTCTTTCATCAATAAACTACAATTTATTTCGGCTGATCTTCGTCAGCAAGTTTACTTCTCGTTTTTCTAATCAACAACCGTTGCCAAAAAAGTCTGCATTAATGTTTTTATAATCATGCGGACAAGCCCAATTCAGTGTATAATTTTTTTTTTTTTTTATTTTTTAAACAAATAATCTGCATATACTTATGCCACAACAGCAAACGAAAGAACACTTCGAGGCAGCTTTTCTACTCGTAGTAATACTAAGCTGGGGTTTTGTAAATATTTAATGAGAAATCCGCATAAATTATAATTTCTGCTGCAGTCTAACAGCGATGAATAGAAAGCAAACTACTAATGCTCGCAAAATTCTCCCCAAAATTCCCGTCAACTTTCCATAACTTACATAAATACACTACACTATTGCGTTAGCAGATAAAGCTGTGTTTGGAAGGCACAACATCGTCCGTATGTGTGTGTGTATTAGTCAGTGGTTTGCATCGCTAAATATGCCCCATATTTCTCTTAAGAACCACAACCCTTCTTTAACTTTTGTTATTCTACTCATAACTCATACCATTCGTTTAACATACGGAGCATTTACTCAAATCTTTATTTGGTATATTTGGGTTATGCCAACCAGTCAGCCAGCCAGCCAGCCAGTCGTTTTTCTAAATTTTGTCATTGCAAATTCTTGTTAAATATTTTCCATCGTTGTCGTTTGTCGTTCTGAACATTTTCTCTAAAACAAATCCTTTGAATTTTGCTAATGAACATACCTTAGATGTAATGTTTGTACATAAATGCGTGTATGTGTTTACTTAGGTTTGAATGTATATGTTCCATATAAATGAAGGCATTTCTATCAGTACGTTGACGATTGAAACGCACACACAGCAACGACGATGACGACAACGACAACAACGTCAAGAACAATATATGTTGAACTTAAGGGAATTTTCAACTGGAGTGGGTTTTAATGTTAAACTTTCGTGATTTGCTTACTTGAAAAAACAGCATTTGAAATTTTTCGATGATGTAAAAATTAAAGTTTAAATTCGCTGTTTTGTTTTAATAAAATACTAATCTTCGATTGAAAAAAATTCCATTAAAATAAGCGTAGGTCAGTTAAGTTGGCCATTTATCTGAACTCAACCAACAAGCTTATAAGATGTTATACTAAATGTTGCTCATACGTCATGTACACCAAACAAAAAAGGATTTGGCTAAGCTCTGATATAGTCAAGAACTTACGCATTTCACTTATATTCAACACTTTTTTAAGTTATTCATTAATATTTAACTTTAATCGATGGCTGCCTTAAAAAAAAAACATTTTCCAACATATGTTATACATACATAGTGTATGAGTAACATTAAAATGTTGTTTTTTTACTCGTTCATGAAACGACTAGCGATAATTTTTTACGATGAAGTAACTACTGCGAAATAAATCAAAATTATTTCGGCATATGATTTTATTCGGTTTTGGTTACCTTGATGTATGAGTAACCTTTAATAAATTGTAAACTTTCTTCACAATAATGCTATAATTGAACTTGAAGCTTGAAATTTAAGACGTCCCTAGAATCATTTTACTACCTATTTACATTTAAGTTTTACTTTCTTATTCTCTTATGACTTGAATTATTTTCCATTACCCTACCTCAACACAATGTGAGAAACTTTTTGCCAAAGTTAAGGTTAAAATATTTATATAAAAACTTTTTCAACTCTCGCAGCATATCTTTATTAAACATATCCTAAAGTTATGCTTACGTACAAAACCATTAAAGACCAAAGTGTTAATATTAAACAAAGAGCAATGCCGTGCGGTCATTGCCACAAGTTGTGAAGTGTAATTAAACAATTGAATAAATTCATGTTCAACCGTGGCCTTGCTGGTGGTTGGCATGATAATGTAGCTGCCATATAACAACAATAACACAAAGCTTACGAAATGACAACAAAAAGCGCACAGCACTCGCAACATCAACAACAACAGCGTGAACAAAATCAGCAACAACCCAGTTCCGACGCATCAATTGCATGCGATACAACAAAAGCAACAAATGCAACATACATATCCATGAATGGTTTCCGCATTTCCAACTACCCAGCTGCAACAACACAAAATGCTGCAGCAACAGCAACAGCATCAGCTGGAACCACAAACAAAATCAACCATGATGATCGCACATTTTCGAAGCATTTTAATCCAGTCAACATAACCAACGGTCTGTCTCCTGACCTGCACGTCAACGAATCGTTGCCATTACAACCACCGCCGCCACCACTTGCAGCATCAAAAACAGCGACAACGAATTACGGCACAATGAAGGGCAGCAACAGTAATCCCTTCCTCAATAGTCCATCGCCAACAGAGCACTTTGCCCCACCACCACCCAGTGCACTTTTTAACGAGGTGCCCGAGTATGCGGAACCACAACGTTTTCGTGTAAACAAACAGCAGCAGCAGCAACGACCCCATAGCATTGCTGTTGCTGGAGTCACCACATCAATAGCTACAACAAATAACAATGAAATGTTGCGACCATCACCCAAGGCTGTACCACTGCCAACGACAACAACGACGACGACAGCGACTATGTCCTTTGTTGATTACAACAATATGACACAACAACAGCAACAATTGCGTCTCCAACAACAGCAACAACAATTGGCATTGCAACAACAGCAACGACTGCTGCAACTTTCCAGACAACAGCAACAATTGCGCAATGCAGTGGGTGCTATTGTTTCAGCAACAGCAGCATCATCTTCATCGTCAGCAACAACGACACCATCTTCAACCACAGCCGCCAACGGCGCCACTGCCCTTTCATCAACGATTGCTGCTATTGACAAAGAAGCCCTATATGCTGCATTATTTCAACAATATCGCAACAGCCCGACACGTACAAATCCTGCAGCAACAAATGCAAACAGCAAAGTAGCTACTCCCTACTGTCCCCCACCAGTACCATTACATAGAAATCAGCAACAGCAGCAGCAACAACCCATTGTACCAAGACGTTCACAAAGCACACCACGTCCCATTATATCCAACAGCATTGATGCACACAATGGCAGCAGCAGCAACATGTCACTACAGCAGCAGCAGCAGCAACTTCCGTTGTCAGTCGCTGGTGTTGTGCAATCGAATGGCGTTAATGGTCAACGACCGCGTAGTTTGGATCGTTTTAATGGTGCAACTGGTGAGACGAAATCAGCGGCAACATCACCTTACCAACCACCGCCCATACCGCTGCGTAGATTTGCGCCTGCAACTGCAGCACAACAACAACAGCGGAATGTCATCAGTCCAAAACCGGATGCGGTAAGCACACCAACAAACTTTGCGGGTAAAAAGAGTACCAGCATTGATAACATACGCAATGGCCTCAGTGCATGTCCAGAGAGTCCAACTGCTGCGGCTGGTGGCAACAACAGTTTCGCCGCAGCAAACATGCGGCATTCGGTTACCTTTCACGGACGACAAAGCGAGCAGTTGATCAATGTGCTGGAGAACGGTGGTGGTGGCTTTAATGATGCTGCCGGAAATTGGCAAAAGGCCGATCGGCCAATATCCTACGCTTATGGCTCCGCACCAGATCAGACATATCTAGAGAATCAGCTGCGTGCCTATTCGGAGCAATTGCGCACTATTACGGAAAGTGTACGCAAATATTCGGAACAGGCAAAGTTGCTTTCAGAGCTGAAACGCCAGCAGCATTTGGCAAAGCAAAGTGGCGGCGGCAGTGCGACACAACAGCCAACGCAGCCACAGCAGCTGAATATACCGATGTCGCAGACAACGGGTAACTTCTCCTCGAGCATGATTTCACCGGAAATTGTCAGCAAGTCATTGGCTTCACTGTCCGCATCTACAGAGCAACATACGCCTTCGCATCAGTTGCGTCTATTTCTAGATAACATACGCAGCACTATGCGGAGCGAATATCAGCAGAATATACCTGAGGAAATGCTAAAGCCCATAACTGAACCAAAGGCGCAGCATCCACCTACCACAGCTCCCAATTTTCAGCGCAACAATACAAATGTAGACGAAGCCATGGTGCCAGCTGCAAACGCTAAAACCAGAGATACCGCTGAACTGCCTACACCATCGGACCAACTGCGTCTCTTTCTCGACGCCATACGTTCAAATAAAATACCCGAAAACGATGACAAACCCAAAATGGTCACCTCGCAAACCCTCGATTCGTTTATCTCTAAGCCATTGCAAATGCCAGATGTTACTTCCGTCACACCGGTGGGTATGTGCGGCGGCGGCATCAGTACTACTGGTGGTAATGCTGCGCTACCCACACGTCGACGCCCTAAGAGTACCATTGCACCCACAAAACTTGAAAATCACGAACATTCTATGAAAACATCGGAGAGTTTCCATCAAATCTCCGATAATCTACGTCTTATGAGCGAAGACCTAAAAGCGCTTAGCCCTAGCAAAGTTATCAGTTCGAGTAATAGCAACAGCAATTTGAAAGCAGCAGCTGCTGTTGTCAATACACTGACACCCGCTGGCGCTGAAATTCGTGTGTATTCCCCTAGTCCCTTGTGCACTTCACCCACTATGAGTATCGGTGGAGGAGGCTTACGTGCATTTTCCTCTAGTTCCACCTCGCTGGCACAAAGTATTAACTCCGGTTGTGGTGTTGCAGCAAACACCTCATGTGCTCCTCCGAACAGCACACCATCGACCGCACCCCTAATGATGGATTTCAATGAGATACTTGATAGTTTCCAAGCAATGGCCGATAAGTACAAATCAAAAGGTTCCTATGATTATTTACGCAAGTGTTCGGATGCGTTGCGGCAACATTCCCAGCAATTGAAGCAGCAGCAACAGTTGCAGCACAATAATGGTTTCTCCAATTGCAGCGGCGGAAATGGAGGTGGTGGCGGCGGCGGCGGAAGTGACGACAGTAGCTCTTGCAGCACAACACCCGGTAGCATAAGGGAAGCGGTACAAAATTTACTTATGCAACCACGAAATGGTTTTCAAATACTCGATGATCGGATGCGGTTATTTATCGACATCATCGATAGTCAGGACAGATTAAGTCAGGTAAGTGCATTTCTCGTGTGTGTGTGTGTGTGTGTGTGTGTGTGTGACAATTCATATTAATTAGTACACATTACTTTGGGGATTACTAGTTGTGCTTTGAGAGCACAGCAATTTCTTAAAAGGTTATCAAAAACTTTTATGGCCCATTACGTGCACAGCCAATTTAAATCTCACAAATTTTAGTCATCGACAACACAACTGCTGTTGCTGTAATGTTGGAGCTATTAATACATAGCAACGTGGAAGGATTTACCACCTTTTAATCGAAAATTGGAATTTGATTAGCATCAATCATTAAAGTAACTCACACCCAGCGCCTGTACCCTATGGCACCGCACATTATGTGGTTTGCCTAATACTCGTAAGAATGGCTGACAGATTTTGCTGGGTGGTTTGTTTGACTGACGACCGTAGGGTTGCGCTGAGGTGTGCGTTATTGTTTTAGATTGGCTTTGTGGTTTATGACACGATAAACATCAGCCGCAATTTATTACATCGGTTGATGGATATTCTGACGCCTTTCAGATTGGTCTCATCATCGACACAACTTTGCCGTAGGTGAGAAGAAGGAGTTTTCAAATTGTAAATTTATGTTCGGTTGTAATTGAAATTTATTGTCAATTCGTTGCGCTGAGTGACGTGAGGGAATTTGAAAATATACTAATTGCTATGAGAAGAATATTCGATTAATTGAAGAGAAAAATGTAAAATGGGCATTGAAAGGTGACAAGTTTTAAGGATGATTTATAAACAACGATTCCCATTTGTTGACTTAAATGCGTTATTTAAACTGTGCAAGCATTGACTTTTATAAGCCATTGGGTTATTGACCTTTTAAGAAGCAAAATACTTGACATTATGATTAATAATAATGAGTAGCATATACTTTTTCAAAATCATCATTATAATGTCCTCAACTATTTCCGGATATATTTCTGTATCTTCCCCAAACTCTGTTTCAGCTGTAACTCTAGCATCTGCTCTGTTTCTATTTTTATCCCTTTCTTTATCTGTAGCTCAACTACTTCCTCAAGATTCTGTTTGAACTCAGTGCTTAGCACTTCTTCCCTTAGCTTTACTTCTACCTCTACCTTTACCTCTATTTCTGGGCTTAGCTCTAGTTCTATATATAAACTTTTACTCAACCTCTAGCCCTTACTCTTACTTTACCTCTACCTCTATCACAACCTCTGCTTTGACTTCTACCAGCTCCATCTCCATTTCCAATTAACCGAACGACTCAAAAAACCTAACAATCACCTCCTTTAAGACATAAAAGTTATAATTAATTATTGTCCACTACAAAGTCACATCTGCGTAATACTTCAGCGCTTAAAACAATACATCATTCCTCACCTTTGTCACCCAAAACCAAGTCACCAAATGTTTTAGCTCCATAAAAAAAAAAAAAAAAAAACTTCCACAATCACTGCAGCACCAACATCCAATGTGGACATAAAATCGGTGTATGGCCTATAGCTGTTGTGGTTGTGAACAGGATTACATAGCGAATGTTTTAATCATGATTAATGGTAGCCAATTAATAGTAAAAATACTGTGCCTACTTTTAGGCGTATACCATGGCCGATCGTTTTAATTACAATAAAACACAGCAACAAATAGATTTCGTTCACTAAATTTGTAGCTATGTAGCGGTATCGGTCACAATGACAACATTTAATGCTGCAACGCCGCCTGCCCGACCATTTGCAAATATACGGAAAAGAGCAAACAAAATGTCAGCAAGTTGTATAGGCGTTGAGTGTAAAATTTTACATTTATGAGATACGGCTTTTTTTTGCTTTTGGTTTTATCGTGGCAACTTTTTGAAATTTAATTAAGTTGACAAAAGTTGCAAAAATGAACAAAACACAATAAAAGCCAACATCGAATATCTATCGTATGAGCTACGATTAACATGTTGACTAGCCTTAAAGCAGACTATGCATATAGTACATTGATTGCTAATTGAATTCCAGCGTGTTTTTGACATTTTCGACACTTTGTGGTTAGAGTGCTTTATTTATTATGTCTGTTGTTTCATGTTTTGCTTGCGACTTTTATCGTGTGCAATGTAGTTGGTAACAAATATTCAATATAAGTTAAGGAATTTGTCAATTATAGCAATTGATTTAACAAATTTAATTAAATGTTACTCATACGCACCGTTGACTGAAACTATATCAAAGCTTCTTTATTAAAGAAAATGATGAAATCATTGCAAAACTCTAACTATGCAACCTGTAAACCAGGACAACTAAATAACATGATTTTGAACAAAATCGTTTCAGTGGTTGTTGATCTTTTGACACCAAATCAACTTTATTGCAGTTTCTGTTCTTGCGCAAGTTATTTTCAATATTGTGTTCCATTTATTTATTTCGAGAAGAACCGCTAAGCAAAAACTGTACATAGCTGTATTTCGATTGGAACACTTGTCCCAGATACTTCACTCTGTACATTGTTTTATTTCGCAATATAAGGTTGTTTGCGTTCTATTTTCTATGTGTGACACAAGCTGATGATAAAGATGTTAGCAATTATGTTATAAACAATATAAAAATAACATGAGTACATAATAGAATAAGTTGCTCATACGTTCCGTTTGCCTAAACATTAACCTTCATTTCAATGAAAAAAAAAAATGAATTCCTGAAACAAGTTCCAATGAAAACTTTTTGAAGCTTGTGAATTCAAGAAAAAACTTGTAAATTTATTTATAAAATGCTTCAGTAGTTCTCTAGTTACCTTAAAACAGATAAACAAAGTTTTGACCGAAAAATATTTGCATTTGTAATACTATATTGCATTCAATTTCATTGTGGTCATAACAACTTCGCATAATTTTCTCTTTCATTTTTCATACATTTAAACTAAATGCATCGTTATCACCAAAAAGTATGCAATAATAATTTTAATATCTAAATTGTTAGCATAATTTTAGGTATTAATTTAATGTTCTATATGCGTAATTTGTACAAATTATGCAAGAATTTAAAAAGCTTTAATTTAGTGTTTAGCTGTGCATGGTTAAATGACCCAGCGACTAAATTTGACCATGGCTTTACCAAAGTTCAGTATTTGCACAAACTTTTCTATTTAATATTTTTTTTTCCAAAAAATGTGTTCGAGTATTTTCGCTCACTTGTTTTCGAAATTTTGCTATTTGCAATTCTATTGAAAAGTTTGGAAAAACAAAAATTATTATTCAACGAATGTTGCTGCTGCTAATGTAGTTCAATTTTTGTTATTGTTGTTGTTACTGTCAAAAAGTTCCCTACTTGAACTAATTTGAGTGAATGAATGAATGGCTTACGCGGTTGTGGTTTAATTTTTGTGCCTTTTCTATTGCAAAATTTGGTTGCATACTAATTGAAATACAATTGAATACAGCAGCGCATAGTTTCACGACATGACTAAGAGTTGATTCAAACTTTTGGAGTGCTGGTGGTTCAGTCATTTGTTACATGGGGGGCATATAGAAATGTTGTGGTTGCAACAGAGATTGGAAATTTTATGTGGAAATTTTAACTTATTTTGGTTTATTTTTACACAGCAAAACATGAGACAAAAATTGGACCTTAAATAATATGAAAATTTTGCATAAAAAAGTAAAATTTTTGCTCAGAAAATGTAAATTTCTAAAAATAATTTCCACTCAACTGATATTTCATATGATGATTTAAAAAACCAGTGTTATGAATTGAAAGCATTAATGTTGTAAAATTATTATCAACATAAAATGTATAATATTTTAGCTTAAAAATTTACCGAATAACCATTTGAAATAAAATTGACTAAAAATAAGATTTCATTTAAATCTCATGCAACTTTTCATCCTCATGCTATTTGTTAGTTTTATGCGCCATCGTATGAATGTATTATGTGACCTTTAATCTTATGCAACATTTATGTAAGTCGTGAAAAGATTCTTAGTCGTCTTTTTTATGTAACTTTTTTATCGTATTCGCCAAAAAGTCTTATGCATATTTTTAGTCTCATGTTACTTTTTTATCACATGCAACTGTTTAGTCCAATGAAGTCCACTTCTTAAGTCGTATACGACTTCTTAGCCTTATGGTCTTATTCAAATTTTTAATCTTATGCGACGCTTTAATTGTGTACTACTTTTGAGTCTTATGAATGTTTTTAGTCTCATGCGACTTTTTTTTTCTCATGCAACATTTTAGTCCATTAAAACTTAAATTCTTATGTGATTTGTAAGTAGCATACGGCTTTTTAAGCTTTTACGACTTTTAAGTCGTAATGCAACTTCTTTAAAACATATGCGGGTTAGACTTAATCAACTTCTACGTCACTGAGACCTATAAGTCTACTACATCATTTAAGTTTTGAGTGTTTTTTTTGGCCTAACGCGAATCATGCTTTGGGTGTTATGTGCCTTTTAAGTCCTACGTGACCTTGCAATTTTATTTGAATGTTTTTAATATTTTTTATTCTTAACATAATGATAAAGCAAATTTCAGTTGATTGAAAGTTTCTGAGAAATTCAGTTACGTTTTGGGCTATAAAAATTTGCTAAAAAATCTTTTGTAATATAATTTCAATTTATATGCGTCAACAAATTTTTTGCTACATACGATTTTTGTAACGATTTTTCATTTTGGTTTTTGTGCTATATCTTTTATGAAACAGCAAATACCGAAAACCAAAAAATTAAAAATATTTCACAAAAAAAATTTCAAGTTTTGGCTCTTTTTTTATGTGAAATACAGCACATTTTTGCATAGATTTCGGTCACATGTTGTTTTTTATTAATTCCTGCTGCAGCTTAAATTAAGTTCTTACACAAATACTCTACATAAATCCATTAAAATCACAGGTTTTTCAAAAAGTTCATTGCATGCTTTTAGCATTCAATTGAAATTCAATTTTAATTGAAAGCCACATTAATTACGCTGCGCTGTTTTTTGGTGCTTAGCGATGAAAGCTGCTTCAATTCCGTAATGATTATACGAAACCACAAACAACCACATGCAAGCACATGCAATTGCATACAGATGCACCAACATCTGCACACATGTGAACGAAAACTCACTTATTATCCCAATACTAAACTGCAAATTCGTTTCTACTTCGATTTTTTTTTTCATCAATAATTTGAATAATACCATTATTTTTAAGCACAGCACCGAACCACCAATTTAAGTTTACATGTAACTACCACATACATAAACTAACGTTCATACACAGCAGCAGCACACACCAAACACCAGCAATCAAAACCACAATTCAAGCAGTTGAACGCAATTCAAATATGAATTGAAAAGCGAAAAAATCCAATTGAACTCTTAGTATATTGGTATGTTGGGGGTCTGTTAGGGTGTACTGTAAATTGAGTAAAAATAATGAAAATTTTTTTAAGAAAAAATTTTCAAAAAAGAAAATGGATGAAGGATGTACATTTTACATCACCCTTTTACCACATATTATTCTCACAATACTTCAATATTTCTTCAACAGTTCATTATTTCAATATCTTACTGCGTCAATATTTTAAACACACATTTTGTTCACGATCATGTGCCACCCTAATTTGTATGCTCATGTCTCAATGTGTTTGAAAAAAAATTTTAATTACTCGGAAAAATTTCGCTTTTTCGCAATTTGTGGTGGCTGTTGAATTCTGGCGCATACACTTTCGATGTTCAGCGAGTGGTACCAAAAAAAAAAAACAACAAAAACCTAACGATGATGATTAATGAAGTTTTTATCGAGTTGAGCTGAAACAGCAGCAGCAACACAACCATAACAACAGCATGAGCTGAAGAAAAAACACATACTTAAACAAATTGATGCTCAAAACACATATGCATACATGTGCAAGTGTAAAGTGTGTCAGAGTTGCCAGGCATATAAAAAGTGTGGGAAAAGAAAAGAAAAGATTTGCAAATCATATGCGCAAAAAAGTATGCAAGCAAAATTTTGTTTTATGGAAAAATTCAAATTCAAATTCTTGCATACATTTTTTTTTTTCTATTTTTTCTTATCGCAGACTACTTTACTGTACGCGCAGTCTATCGTCATTGCTGCATGTGTGCCTGCCAAATGCATTCATTCACCTGCGTTAAACCACATATGTATATGTGCTAATGCATGGCTGCCTATGTGAGTATGTGGGGGAGCATATGCCATAAGTAAGAAAATACAATTCAATAAAGAAAATCCAGTTCTCGTTGATGATTTGTTTTTTTCTATTTTTTTTTTTTTATGTTGTTGCTCATTGGAAGTGAAAAGTTTTGCAACTGTTGCAAACATTTTTAATATGTTTGCTAAAATTTTTTATTTACTGCACTTTGGCTTATTTCTGCTTCTTTAGAAAATTTTTACTTTACTATTTTTTAGTAGTAACTTGGATCATGCACCAGAAATGATTTTAGTCTTTGTACTGAAATAAAATTAAAAGTCAGAACTGCTTTTTTCTCTAACGTCTCTGCCTATTCTGCCTCTTTTCTTTCGATGGTGTGTAAGTGAATTTCGCTCTGGACTTTTTATGTTATTTAGAAGCATCGGTGAAGAAGTTTTCCTTATGAAGGTTAAAGTTATGTGGCAGGACTTGCTTTTATTTACGTGTATGCGCTAGTTGAACGCATTATTTCAAAATAGCTTAGACAGCATTTCACCAGAGATTTTTTTTGTGCAAGCAACTATGCTTAGAGTAGCGGTAGCATCGGCTTGTGCTGACATTGAAAATTTCGCATCGGTGGACTTGTCTGTTGCACGTCTTAGCGCGATGCCTCAAAATATTTCTGCGCAGGTGATGTTATCGCTAGCGATGCCATTTTAAAATCCAAATCTAAACTTTCTGTTTGATATCTTAGACTCAAAGATACGTGCACGTTAACTGAAAATGACTCTTTGATTATGTACATATAGTGGATTTTAATTTCAAAAATTTTCAAATGCTTGAGTAATATCTAACGCTATGCAATACTTTTCAATTTCGAATGCAGATATAAAGTTTTATAAGAAATGACAATGAATGCATTTGGAAAATACTATATATTTATAATGTCTACAAAGTATCGTTACTCTTATTTCTTCACAAAAATATACCTGAATTTGCTTGAAAAATGAAGATTACGTTCTTGCAAAAAATTTGACGTTAAAAAAATTAAAATTTTTTGTCTGTCATAGATAATTTTTAGTCCCAAAAATCGATTTTTCCATATAAAAAATGTGAAAAAATCGAGTTTCGGGACTGAATATTATCTATAATAGAAAAAAAAAACTCAAATTTTTTAACGTCAAATTTTTTGCAAGAACTCAGGTACACATTCCGTATAGGAATAAAAGTTACGAGCAAAAAGTACGTTTTTTTAGGCAAAAAGAACTTTCAGGATAATCAAAAGTACTCCATTGGTTTTTCTCGGAATAAAAAAAAAATTACACAGATATCGTTTTTAAGGGTTCTTCTAACTTTTGAATCGGTGTCTAGATGAATCGATGTTTCGACCCGGTCTATTGTTCATTGATTTCTGTATCATTACTTCCGTTTCAATAAGTCAAAAAAACTTGAAGCTGAAACTCCTTAAAAGGTTTCGAATAAAACCCTCTAAAGCTTTTCAACGCATTAAGCGATTTTTTTTTTCTTAAATAATCGAACAGTTTTTTGATCTAAAAAGTTATGAAATTACTTAACTTTGTGAGGGGGGGGGGGGGGTAATATAAGATAAACTTATTTTTGTGACTTTCTTCTTTATACATAATTTATTCTTAGATTATTACGGGTTTCTTGCATTCTCTCAATATCAACATCAGTTGCTATTTTTTCAAAATAAAAGTGCTCGTTTTAATAACTTTAGGATATCAATCTTTTCCCCTAGTGAGAGCATAAAGAAAGCAGAAAAATTTAGCACTTTTTCGATCGCTTTTGTTTTTTAAATACTTTCTTATGCACTACAATAAAAAAAAAACAGAATATTATAGTAATAAACCATAGGGGTAAATAAAATAAGGACATGCAAAAAAAGTATGCAACAAAAAATGTTATGTGCTACAGTTGCATCAAGCTCATTCGCATGTGGGAAAGAGACACCGAGAAAGCATCTTCGTTAAAAATTCCATGCAGTGCTCTGTTCAATGCAGCAGCTGTTGTTTTGCATGTGGCAAGTGAATGACTAGCAAACAAATCACTGATGATTTGCTGCTCCTAAAGGTATGCAGTGATAAACTGTTGATGGGGATTTCTCAAACATATGCACACACACACACATGCAAATAAATGCTGTGCTGAATGTATGCACATTTTATAAAGTTAACTATGGCATTTAAGGCAAAGCAATGCAAGCGCAGCGGAAAGAAGTATAGTTTGCTTTTTTCACTGGAATTTTTATCAAGTTTCATTTGCATTTCGAAGGTGCAAGTTTGATTATAAAAGGCATAATTTGTAATTTTCCATTTATACATGCTGTCGATCGTAGGACACGATGAGGGGTAATTTATAAAGTTTAGCAACTTCAATTGAATTATTAAGAACTTTAAGTGTTCTATAATATATCACAAATTCAGAAAAATGTTAAATAACCTACTGCACTTGCAATGCTCATGATTTAAGTTTTATTTAAAAATTAAATTAATTGCAAATTTAATTAATTTAATTTGTCTGCTTAACTTTTACATGATTTTTTCTTTTTTGTGTACTTCAATTCACATTTCTCTCAACACTTAATTTTTTACCCAATTCTAACGCTGAAAGTTATTAGCACCTCGTTGCCAGCTCATTCACCTATAACTATGCTAATTTTTTCCAGCTTTAAATTTATAACCCACAGTACAGATGGCACATACTCAATTACAAACACATTTATAAACGACGAAGTCAGTCGCACACACAACCATACAACACAACACATACATACATATGTATGCGCTATCATAATTTTAGCAGCATATTTCCCTTGATGCTGTACTATATGTGTGTGCGCGTGTGTGTGTGCTACAAATTTCCCTTGTTGTGTGCTATTTTTAGTTAGTTTTTCTCTACGTCTAAGTGTTTGTGTGTGTGTGTGATTTTTTTTTTGCTATTTTCATACACTTACAAGTACGCGCAAACACAAACACACTAAATTGCATGATATAATGCAAAACATGGCATCATTAATGTTTTTAAATATTAAAATCTCTTGCTATGTTCGTTATGAATTTTGAAGTTGTATTTTTTTCATTTTTTTTTTAGTAAGTGCATGTTTGCAAATTTGCCGCAATTTATTTGAGAGCAATAATGTAGACAGAATAAATATACAGTTGAGAGCATTGCATAAACAACTCTTTGTGGTCTTTGTCAGTTTTTTTAATATTAATTGTAGTATATATTTTTTAGTAAAGAAAAAATTTTATGTATCTTATTAAATTTTAAATAGAAGACATAAATATAGTGTGACATTTTTATAAATTTTTATTGGAACTTAAAGTACATTGGCAATGATGAATTCTGCCTCTCTGATCTTGAACTGAACCAGTTTCTTTAAATCTATTCATGATAAGCTTGGTCTGTCGAAGAATTTTCTATACTGTATTTTAAACTAAATTTACTTCGGAATTTTCAATAACTTTTAACACATTTAAAATAAGTTTTAGTAGTGAGAACACGTTATTCACTCGTGCAGCGATCCATTTTAACAAACCAGAATGTATTTACTTTATGACTAAAAAACATGCGTGTAATGTAGTACCTGTAAAAAAATGGCAGCAAATATAAAAAATATCTCAAATTTGAAAACGCTTTATTTATAATGTTTTTGCTTGTTAATTTATTAACTTACACTAAGCAGAATATGTTCACTTCACGCATATGTCCATCAGCTCTAAATGTAAAAGAAGGTGTGGCAGGCTTAAAAATAACCTATATAATTGAGCGATGTTACTCGAGGAGTCGAACTAGCTACGTCCGTGTGTCTGTCTGCCGGTCTGACTGCATGTTTGTCTTATAGTTGTATTTGTTTATGTTGCTGTTATTGATTTCAATTTTGATTTAGATAGTATTTTTGATTTCATTATGACTGCCATTGTTTCTGTCATAGTCATTGTCAATATCCTTATCATTGTCATTGTCATTGTCATTGTCATTGTCATTGTCATTGTCATTGTCATTGTCATTGTCATTGTCATTGTCATTGTCATTGTCATTGTCATTGTCATTGTCATTGTCATTGTCATTGTCATTGTCATTGTCATTGTCATTGTCATTGTCATTGTCATTGTCATTGTCATTGTCATTGTCATTGTCATTGTCATTGTCATTGTCATTGTCATTGTCATTGTCATTGTCATTGTCATTGTCATTGTCATTGTCATTGTCATTGTCATTGTCATTGTCATTGTCATTGTCATTGTCATTGTCATTGTCATTGTCATTGTCATTGTCATTGCCATTATCATCGTCATTATCATTTTCATTTTCAAGAAGACTCAGCATATTCTCTAAAAACAATCTCGGCTTGAAAGACAATACACTTGGTCTTGCTAGCTGTAAGTTGAGCTCATTTGAGAAATTGCCGTCATTTCATTATCCCTTTCTTTGAAATATCAATGCAAATTTGAACAACACTCTTTTTAAGAGAGATATTGCTGCCGTTCTTGACAATGCAGATAGGAGAAGTGAAATCTTTTATTAAAACCGAAACTGGAAACTTACCTCCAACTCCTTTGGTTTCAGGCTATGATTTGTGCAAATTGCTATGACCAAACCAATGCAGCTTATAAACTAAACACTGAACTTGCTGCCACATTTTCTATTTCGTAAATATTCCAAACATTATTTCTTTCTACCAAATTTTTACAACTTTTCTTCAAATTTCCAAATACAGCATGTTGCTTCATTTAAAGTCAAAGGAAAATTGTATAAGACCTTTTTAACACATATCTGCACAAGCATTATCCCCATAAGCCGGCAGCTACCTTCATGCGATCAACTTAATTTTCCTCTTCATCTTACACTGTGTATGTGCTGTATTTATTTAGTCCAATTTAAGCCAAGTTAAAAAGAAAAGAATTCAAGTTAACACAGCGCAACCTACCGCAATTTACTGCCAACCCGCAACTCACAGTTTTACGCTTTTCAACATCACTGACCTAAAATTCCCATTTTTTTTTTTTCTCACGCTTGTCATTTGGTTTTTTGTATCCTTTCCTCCTGCAGGTCGACCAGCCTGCCTGCTGTTGTTTACTTGTGACAAAAATTCCTTTGATTTACTTCAGTAGGTAGGCAAGATTTTTTCTTTTAATTTTTTCATTTTATTCTGTTGTGTTTTTTTTTTTTTTGTTCCCTTAGGCCAGTGTTGCTCTCCTTACTTGTGTGTTAGTTATAGTAAGGCATTCTAAACCAGAGTTCATTTTTGTTTTCATTTTCAGGCTTTGCTTCTTTTCACTCGTTTTTTATTGCGTGAAATCATGAAAAGACTAAAAACCACCAAAGGGATTTTTTATTTCTATGCTACGATTGTATTTTGTATGTGTGTGTGTGACTTTTTCTTTTCACACTTTGTAGCCTGCTTTCTTGCTAAAAGTGGATGTTCAGTTTATTTTATTCTATCTCGCTCTAAGCTCTCTTTTTTTACGCTTTTTTTATGCGTTGTCAGCAATGCTAGAGTTTTGTTTTGTTTTGCGATTTTGCTGCAACTCAATGATTTTTTTAACTCGAAACGAAAAAAATCGCCTTTCTATTTTTTCTATTGACTTTGTTATAGCTATAAAGCAAGAAGGAAGTGTTTTTTTTTTTTAAGTTTTCCGACAAAAAAAAAGTATTGAAAAAAAAAACCCTGACATGTTTTTTGCAAATTTTGCACATGTTTTATGTTGTACCAGTACCCGACTTACAACAAGTGTTGTCCCTTGATAACAGCGAAAAGGGAATTTTTCATGCTTTCATAGTTTTTTTTTCTGTCACAAAAACGCTTGGCATTAGCTTGTGTGTGCGACAAAGTTTCTGTAGAAAATTATTTAATTTCCTTTTTCTATTTTGTCCTTTTTCCGCTTTTTTATTTTGAACAAAAAAATTAAATGAAAATGGAAATAGAAATAAAAACATCAAAGTCCCACATGTAAAGCAAAGCAAAAATCACATGTAGAATGACAAAAAAAAATTCCAGAGAAATGAACTATACATATTGAAGAAATTTCACAAAAAAGCCCAAAAACTCTTCATTTTTTTGGTGTATTAAAGGAATGAAATTTTATATTTCTTCCTTATAATTTGCACAAAAACAACAACAAAACAAGGTGCACAATTACCAAGAAAATGAAGTAAAACCATGCGGAAATAAAAGGAAATGAATTTATAGTGTGTGCACTTAAGTGTTTTTTTTTTCGTGTTAAAGTTCAAAGAATGTGTCGTAAAATTGATTGAAAAATGATTAAAATAAAATAATTATTATTTAGTTATGCAGAAAAAAAATTCTGCGTAGAAAGAATTTTTATCAAGAAGTTCAATAAGTTTCCGTAAGCTCTGCCAACACCCTTTATGCTCATTTTCAACCATCATTAACAAAAAAGCTGCATACTTTAAGGCGAAACTTTTCTTTTCTGTAAAATAATTACTATGATAGTAATAATTTCCTTTTTTTTATTAAATGTTAGAAAACTCTGAATATTTTATAACCTCCAGGTATGACAACACTTTGTGTGCAGCCTACTGGGAAAAAAAAGTTTTTAATTAAATTTTGCTAAAGTCACAGCATAAAATTTTAATAAATATTTAATATTTTAATAGGAACTTTAAATTGAAAAAATTTACGAAATAAAGAAGCTTAAACTCAAAATGCACTATTAACTAACTAAAACAAACTGCCGCTAATGCGTCGCATGAACGATGAAAGCAGCATGAAAAAAAAAGTAATTAAAAACTAGAAATTTTCCAAAAAACAAACAAAAAATTATGCTGTCGAACTGCAAAATAAAAGTGGAGTTTAAAAAAACCCCAAACATTTAAAACACCCAGGAGTGTTGAGCAATGGAGTCTATGAAAACTATATGCCAAGACTCTGTGTTCAAAATTAAAAAGAAAAGTGAATGGCAAAATCATTAAAATTTTGTTGTTGCAAAAGTTTTATTAATTTTTGCTACTCAATGAGGTGCGAAAAAGTTTTGCTTTTTTCTTTTCCCCTTTGCTCCGCCGCGGTAGTTAAAAATTATATAATTTTTGCGAAAGTTTTTCTTATTTAGTTATGTAGTTTATCAAGGTGTTTGTGCCTGCTATGAATGAAATTTGCTTTGGAAAAACTGTGGCTTGACCTGCTCTGCTGCTCACCCTTTTAGTTTTCACTGCGATTTTTATAAGGATTTGTGAAGATCTTGGCAATTAGTTGGCACACAGTTGTTGGCTTACAAGTAACAGATTCGCTTAGTTATATAAATGCAAATTGAAATGTTTGCTGCTGATTTTGGCAGCATCATTTAGTTTAAATTGAAGTTTGGTTTGAGTGAAACACCCTCGGCGGCTCTCTTTTCAGCATAATTTGCATTTGAGGTTAGATTTTGCATAATTAAAAAGTTGGCATTAGCAGTTGTGGCCAGGAAATAAATTTCAAGAGTTTTGGCAAAATTTGTCACAAAAATTTTAAATTCAATGTATTTTATGTCTCTTTTTCTCTTCGTAAATTATACGGCAAAGTCAAACTCAAGTAAAAAGATGGCATATTTTTCATTATTTAACTGTTACAAACACTGAAATTTATTACCTTTTAAAACAATAAATTAAATTCAAAAAGTTAATAAGCTTTATAAAAAACTTTCGAATAAGTATTAAATAAAATTTGGCAGGTTTTGTACAAAATTTAAACGTTAAATAGTTGCCAACAATGAAAGCAAAGCTCCAGCCGCCACATGGTTGATTGTGGGCGGCACGAATGTGCAACAGCGTACCACCCACACATAAGCATTGTAGTCTTGATGCTGGCAAGAAAATGTTGCAATTTGCAAAAATGTGTTTAACACTAAATACACACACGCACACATGCACAATGTACGCGCGCACACTTAATAAAAATTGCATAAATATTTGTGCAAAAATGTTACAGTTAAAAAGCAATTTAAAACTTAAATGCACACGCCTAAAAGTATGCAAATTAATTGAAATTTTAACAATTTATAATGTGTATCACTGCCATGAGCTGCGGTGCGTACAATGAGTTAGCGCGACATGAAGCAGAAGTTCCCAGTAGGCAATTGAGCAGAGCCTGTTTAAGTGAAAGTTGTACTAGCGCTGCTGCAAGTAACATCATTTACATTCATTTCTTCTTATAGTTCTCAAGTCCCTTATGTCCCTTTTAAGGAATATAGTTTGCTTGGGATTCAAAACTGAGTAGGTGTCATATCCTTATATAACTATTAACATTAAATTGCATCTATGTTTTTCAATACTAATTTTAAATATATTAATTTTTCCATATATCAATTCATTTATAAAAAATGTTGAAAATGCAATTCTTACATTTTATTTGCTACTAAAAGCAGGCAACGTTTCTGTCTTATTTTGTCAATCAGCACAGCAGCCCTGCTTTCTTCCCTGCCACTTGAAAACAAGCACAATGGACCTATTTGCCTAGTGAATAAATTAAAGCGGAATTGTCACAAAAAAAGAAAAACAATTGATATTAAAAGGCCTGTAGTCTTGGCAATGTTTGATTTAGGTTATTTTACTCGCAACAATAAAAAATTGGAAAAATCTCTTCGAATTGATCTAAAAACAATAATTTTGTAGTGTGTCGGAAAAGAAAATAATTTATAAT
Organism: Tricholauxania praeusta; assembly: GCA_949775025.1. Lineage (NCBI taxonomy): Eukaryota > Metazoa > Arthropoda > Insecta > Diptera > Lauxaniidae > Tricholauxania > Tricholauxania praeusta. Next base: position 162,144,875 of record OX459029.1, read on the forward strand.
TATTTTACTTAGCTAACTGTTCAGTAAAGTGTGCCTCAACACCAAAAAAAGATAAACTAAAAAAAGACAAAATCAACTAAAAAATATGCCAAATCTAGACATACTAGTTTCATCCGTTCTTAAACAGAATCATCAGTGCCTCCTACTTCGTTTTGACTCATCAAGAAAAAGCTTCACACAAAGTGTCTGCAAGAGAAGTGTAATGTCAAGTGAGTTACAAAAACGGAAAAAATAATTTTTGCTCGGCTTTGTTTGAGTTCTCAACAGACCTATACAAAAAGGTCACTGATGATTCCATTAAGCAATGGATGAAATTAGTATGACTATGTAAAATAATTATAAAAAAAAAATATTTTTTTTATTTTATTAGTGGATATTAAAACAAATTGCTGACCAATTTTAAAAAATTTTTAATCCGTGCAGTTTTTAAAATTAATAGCTTAGACGAAAACAGTTACAAAACTTGAAATTTTGACCAAAACTATTAATTTAAACAGACAATTGGAAGAATAATGTGCAAGTTAGAATTTCTCAAGTTACAATTGCTTACTCTTTTCAATATGTTATCTGTTTTTATATCATTTTATCGTTAATCAAAAGTGTGCCCGAATTATAATAAACATAAAACAATGAATTGAAATGATTGTAATTGGAGGACATATACGAGTATTGTTTGGTTAAGAAAGTCATTTATCAAAACAAGAAATTGAGAAATAATGACTTTCTTGTACGCTTTCTTACAAACTCAGGGTATGATTTATGTATAATACATAGGTCTATAGAAAGTATTGGTAATTTTTTAAGCAATTAAAATATGTTTAGTCAAAAAAAATGTCTTTTCATTTGTTTAAATGAACTTATCTACATAATAAGGTCCTCGTATTTAATTGATTTGCCAAAGCTTATTGTGGAAAAAATTTAAGTTACCAGTTAGTGACACATTCACAATATGCTCAAACGCAACCAATCTATGCGCTTAATGCAGTATTGCCATTATATAACAGAAATCAAGTTTTCTTTGTGTTCGTCAAAGAGTTTATTCCACTAAATCAAACGCTTTTTGAATAAACTTTTGCGTAGCAAAATACAAACTCTTTCCATTGATACTAAGCCACATTTTACGTCAACTTTGAAACTTCCTCAGCTACATTATGCTGCACTACACTCACTTACTGTCATATCACATCATTTCATTTTCTATCACCCACTCCTTGTGCTTTGCTCTCTCGCTCTACTATTTGCTGTCACTACATTCAACAAAGAATTGATTTAATGTCACTCAAAGTCAACCAAATAAAACCCACAACTAGAAAGAAACCCAAACGTTACCGCACGCATAAATAGACCCTTTTTTTGTGACGTCATTGTGGTTCTTTTCAGCTCACACTACTACCAACAACATGTAAATTTTGCTGCAATGATGATGCTCGTGGTCACGCTCAACTTATCAAAACTATTCCACAAACTTTTTTCTGTCCACAAAATGTACTCTGTTGTTGCCAGAAAAAACGAACGAAGTTTTCATTTTTGTGGTCCACATTTAACATTTTTCGGTTGATACCCTTTTTACCACTACCATGATAATCTTCATGTATTCACTGTAATCTCTATAACTTTTTGTTGTTGTTCTTGTCGTAATTGCTGGCATAATGCTTACAAATTCTTTAAATATTAATATCTTGATTAAGTTAAATGTTCATCTGGGGTATCCTGGTAGGCCATTTATGTTGCCGCAACGTAACGTTAACGCAATGAAATGATTTTTGTCTGCTTTCATTTGATTTCATATTGTGCTGGTGGTATGTGTGTGTGTGTGATGATATTTTTATGTGTTAGTGTAACCCTTTTGTACGTAATATTAACAATATGTCCATATGCTGTGTAATTTTATGACTGTGTCTGTCTGCATGGATATGGAAAAAAGTGCTTTCAAAATGACTATGCTCGTGACTTTAGTGCAAACGATGTGTTTAGGAATTTTACTATGAAGCATTCGGAAAAAATTAGGTTGAATAATTTTTGCAAGAAGCGTTTTAATTTAAAAACAAAAGAAGATTATCTTAAAAGTATATGACAGCACTTATAATACAGTACCAGGAGACCGAGCATTATTTGTTTCTTGTTTAGATCGTATGATTAAGAAAAGTGTGGAAAAATTTCAAAAAATTTAAATAATATCAAAAATATTAAAGAGAGATGAAAGCGATAGAAAAAAGCAAAAATTTGAATAAAAAAATTTTAAAAACGAAAGAAAATCAAAAAGTGTGAAAAATGCTGAAAAAAGTTGAACGGGGTTAAATAACTCCAAAAAATATTGAAAAAAAATTGGAAAAGGTCGTAAAAGTCGAGAAAATTTTATGAGACTACTTATGACCAGAAGACCTTCCATATCAAATCTTATCTTATATACATTGTGGGATGTGCCACGCCCTTCAATAAGTTTTGTTAGTAAAGTAACTCAGCTTGCGTTGCTGACTGCTTTCAGTGGTATCATCTCTTAAAATTTTTACAAAAATCGTAAGTGCCTTTTCGAGTAACATTGAATCTTATTTGATTATTGAAAATGTCACGCCTACTTTTCAAATTCCGCCAAATTTTGGTGCAATTCAAGATTTTTGTGACCTGCATCCGTTAACTGCATTTCATCACAATATCTTGAGTGCGTGGTTTGCTAAATATGATGTTATAAAATCTAAGTTTAGGGCAAAGCCGCGCCCTTTTAAGTCAAGAACGCCAAGAACGTGAAACTTAGTCAGTGTTAATTTTATCCATAAGTGCACCAAATCACAGAGTTCCATCGAAATCGCTGCTTATCTCGTAATTTTTTTTTTAATTTTTTTCTTTGTGTACTACACAATTTAAGGACTGGACATTTCTTTTCAAAATTTCTAATGAAAATTTTCATTTATTGTGTTATGCAGTTTTAAATGGAAATGTAAAGTAGAGAAAAAACAAATTACTGTCGGTCATGTACGACTTTTCATTTATGCAACTTTAATTATGGACAGAAAAAAAATCAACCAAAATGTGAATTTTTTAAGGGAGCAGATTTCGTGAAAAATTCATTAGCAGTACAAATACTCTAAGGCATTTGTTTGTTCACAGCTTTGCAGCAGAAGTGTTCATTTATTAAATTTAATTAAAAGATTGTTGCCAGGCTTCGATAAAGTCCTTAAAACTCAATGAAAAGCCACTTTGTCAATACAGCTGCGTTAAATATACCCCTAATGCAATTGTTGCATATTCATTTGAAAGCTTCGGTGTTTATTTCAACTCTTAATGCATACAAAGATAGCGACGCAAAAAAGTAGTGCTCCCTCAAATTGTCATCTGCGTTCCACAAAAACTTTTGAATAACTAATTAAAAGTGTTGCTGCAGATTTCCCGCATGTACTCGTTATTTCAAAGGCAGCAACCACTCGAATATGCAAACTAGAGACCTACACCTTTAGGCAAAACTTAGTTTTTTTTATTATTTTCTTTCTTCTTTCTCCGCTTTTGTTTTAAATTTCCTTTGAATGACAGTTGCATTAGGTAATCCTCCAAACCACAAATTTTCTTTCTTATATAATTTTAATTTGCCTCATGCAAAATTTTTTGTTTTTTAGACAAAACTTTGCCTTTTAATGGTTTTGCATTAAAAAATTAAATAAAACTAAAAAACTTTAGTGCAAGCAAGCGGCACAGAAAGCTAAAGAATGCAAGCATTTTACAAGCAAAAAACGAAAACAACATTTCCTTTTTTGGTGCATAGCGCCAAAGTGTAAACATTTTACTCTCCTATTTCACTGCATTAACGCCATCACAAGAGGCGCATGCAACATGCTGTTTTTATGAGTGTATTAGAATGACGTGCAGTTGTATGCTTGTGTGCGCACGAACTTAAGTATGTATTTCCACTTCCGCTATGTAATTTCGTTTGTAAAACTTTTGGAAAACTATAATGAAATTTAAATTAAAAAAAAAAAAGTTGAAGAAATGTGTTAAAAGAAATTGCGTAGTTTGTACAAAATCGCCCAAAAATAACACTAAGAAATAAAATTATTTATTATTTGATTCTGAATAATAAAGAAAAAAGAGGCTTCACAGCAGCAGGGCAGAAGAACATTTGCTCTACATAAAAAAATTAGTCAAAAAATGTTAGAAAGTTGCCCAGGAGGATACAGAAAATGTATGTAGTAAAAGGACTTTTAGTCTCTTATTATAATAATCAAGAGACAGACCAATGCAATTAGTCATGAGTGACAGGTTTTTTGCTGTAAAAATTTTAGTTATTTTGCTCTACTAACACCAGTCTGCAATACGTATGCATATACTGCAAAATTCACTTGTATAAACATAATTGGTTAACATGTCGTATGTGTAATGGTTTTATTATTTCTTAATTTTTTGCAGAACAACACTAAAAGGTAATGTGATATATCAATATCAGTTCAATTATTTGAAGTTTCATCTGAATGCTTAAAAAAAACTAAGCCAAATGGAACTTTTTCATTCACAAAAAAACAGCATGCAAAAAAGTTACGTGTAGATTCTAATTTATTTCAAGTGTATTTCGTAAAATTGTAAAGTCTCAAATCATTCCATTATATTAAAAATACCAGCCTTTTGAAAGCAGCGTATTAGAAATGAAAAAAAAACTGTGAAAAAAAATCTTCATTAGTGACCCTCATTATTGTGGTCGTATCCTAGCACAAAAGGGTAAGGATCGCTGATTATGCTTTCAAATATAGCCATTTCTTTTATTTTTCTGATAAACTTTAAGATTTTCTTCGTACTTGCATTCAGAATTTAATGCCTTGTAATGTAACGTCTCGTAGTTTAAAATTATTATTTGTTTTGTAATTTAACCTACTTTTATCTGTTGGCTGTAACTCGCGTCGAAATGCTCAACTAAAGTACACTTAATTTTTATTCTTTTGCCGCTTTTTTTCATTCTGCTGTCTCTACTTTTGTGTCTTATCGTTTTACTACACCCTCGTTAATGCTGCAAAGAAATGAAAAAAAAACCCTTATGAAATTAAATTAAAACGATTTTTTTTTTTTTTTTTAAGAAAAATTCTTATTTCGTTACTGAATAGAGAGACGAAGAAAAAAAAAACCTTTTGACATTTCTGTCAATGCAATTATTTTCTTAAGCTTTCTTTGCCACACATTTCTAACAAAACGTCTTTAAATTTCATCCCAATCATTTTTATCTTTTTTTTTCGTTTTATATTTTTCATAAGTATTTTTGAGGATTCCATTTTCCGAAAACCTGCTTAACGCAACTTTATGACGGCTATGCTTGCTTGGGCCTACGCTAATTTTTCAATTTTCCTTATGCCATTTCTCATTATTTTCTTAAATGTCTTGCCAAAATTTTTCTGCTTCCATGAGTATCTCACAATTTATTATTTTGGCCCATATTTACGTTGCCTTTTGTATTTGACATTTTCTGTGTGTTTGTAACCCTCTAAAGTTGTGCTTTAATTTTATGATTGCGATTTTAATGTAATCTCGCTGACTTTTATCGGGAGTAAAGTGTGGAGAAACGTCTGTGGTGTCTAACAACTCTTGGTGCTGACTTTATTATAGACGTTGTGTATTTGCAATTTAATTAATTTACACATGAAAATATTTTTTTATTATTTGATTTCATGGCACTAAAATAAATTGATTTTTTTCTTTTTATTTCATTGCAGGTTTGTCTAATATTGTATTTATACTTTTAACCAATTGGTAAGCTTAAGTACTTACACGTGAAAGCAAGGGATATGTAAAAAGAAAGGTTTAATAACTTAAAATAAATCTTAACGTTATATTTGGTCAACAGTGCGTATGAGTGATATTTCATTAACTATCAATGCATATATGTCATAAAAAATTAAATTTTTTGTTGTGATCAAATGTCAGTTTTGAATTAATTCTTAAATTTTGTTAGTTCACAGATTAGGAAACATGCTACCAAAAATTTCATCAATATCTGTTCAGTAGATTTTCTTATAAAGCTATACAAACTCAATAATCCATGATTTCCAAAATCCATTTTCTTTTTTCTATATAGTTATTCAAGAAATTAAGCTTAGCAAATTAACATTTCTATTAGAACATTCATAATTTATTAAAAAAAATTAATTTTCTAATATGACGAAACGTTAAAGCATATATTTTGTTAAAAAATTCCTTAGTTTCTGTGTAAGTTTTTGTGTTAGCATACAAAAGAATGATATAACTCAGGCTATACTTCAAAACTGCACAAACAATGTTGAACAATTTTTTCAAAAGTTATTCTCAGTGTAAATGCAAAACCGTTTAATGCTAAAATTTTCCCAGTTCAAATTCAATTATAACTTATTATTACTGCTCTTTTCTATGTGCATATCAAAAAAAAAATATATGTATATGAAAATTAATAGAATCGGTGTTATGACTGTCAAAACCAACTGTCTGTCAATCAACTTTATTAACACACACCAATACAGCCAACGTTAATATGTTTGTACATACAAACGTTGGAATGAGTAACCTTAATATAAAAAGGAAGATATGATTGCAAAGGAAAAATTAAGATAATTGCAGGAACAAATTACAATCGAAAAAAGGGAAATAAAATCAAAGCGAAACACAAGGGAAAGCAAAATTACAAAAGAAGAAGAAAAAAAATCTATATTCTCTGGAGAAATGAGTCGGGTAAATTGTGTGTGGGGTTGCAAACTCTGGCTGTGTGCAAATGGTATAAATTAAATTTTCATTGCCTATCTTAAGGCGTTTGATTTTCACTTAAGCATTGTTAATGTACTTGCACACCGAAATTTTCACAAACATTGTAATTTTTTTTTTATATTTCTACCTCCATTTATTTAGCAAAATGGTTAGCATAATCATTAATCAAATGATGCACATTCACTGAAATTTAAGGGATATTTAATGCCAATTTTTGTTTAAGATTTTCAAGTTTATTTAAATGCAATCTGACAGAAAACAGAATGTGAAAGCTGTAATGTTGCTTTGTAGAGCAAATAATATGTTGTCATTACTATTCGACCTTGAAAGTGAATGTCAATTCAGGCCTTCTTGCATTTTTTAAGGTTTAATTCACCTACAAAGTAGGTACAACGTGGTTTTGTATTAAAAGTTATAGTTTTATTATACAATTTGAGATGAATAGTTCAAAGAAAAATCCTTTCAAAGAAAAGAAATCGGTGATTTTCGGTTTTCGGTAAAATTGTAAAGTATTTTAGAAATTGTGCCCAATAGTCTAAATTTTTTAAGGATTTATCGTCAAAACGTTGCTAAAATAGTAATTTTTTATATGTATAGACTTAAAGTTTTTTAAAAATTCCTTCCCGTGACATTGGAATGATATAAGATTACTCATACGACATGTTGTCTACAGATTGTTTGGGAATAATTTTTAAATTGCTAAAAAACCTGCATAAGTACATATAGAAAAATCAATAATTCTGTTTTAGATAAATAAATCTTAAAAATTTCAAAAATAAAATATTCCAGTTCCCAAGGAACTTAACATAAACTAAAAACTTACTGACATCTCAGATGCAAAAAATCGCAAAAAAAAATCGAGACCTGAGTTCAACTTTAATTTTCAAGATGAAATGATAACGACATTATAATAGGATTATTTCTAATCTTTGGAGAAAAACTTCAACTTTCATATGATATTTTATTCAGTCTTCTACATCCCTTATAGCAAGTACTATACGACTTTGACAATAAAATAATTAAAAAAGTGCACTGTTCGCCGCTTTTATTTATTTGTTGTGAAACCAAAAATATTATATTCTCTTTATGATATAAGACTTAAAAAAAGTATACATGTCATACTTTAATGCACAGAGTATAATTATTTGGCAACTCGCAAAAACTTGATATTCTGAAACAAGTTTGCTTTGTTATTTAATTTAGTGCTTTCCAGTAGTATCCTTCAACTGCTGTCTTATACCGCTTATCTCAGCGCTTGTTTGCTGCCGCTTATTGCCCAAACAATTATTATGAATTTGTAGCCACTGATTTTGCTTTTCTTAAGTTTTTCCTTCAGCCTGTGTCACTTTGTGGTACATTTTTTTTTTTTTTCGATCTTCACTCCTCATTTTCCTGCTGCGTCATCAGCTGTGTTTAGCGCTCAAGTTAACTCAAATCAAGTAATCAATTATGTCAGTAAAACAAAAGCGCAGCTTAGCTTGGATTTGGATTTAAAGAGCCCAACAAAAATGGCATCAGCCACTTTGCAACTTTTTAGTCTTCTTATGTTAACTTTAACCCGTTTTATGCAGCATTACATTGGAAAAAATAACCATTCAACTTCTACACTAATGTAGCATAATAAAAACATTAATTATTTACTTAAAAAAATTTCAATTTTTATATAAATCTGACATCTAAACTTCAGTTACTTGCACCCTTTTTAAAAAAAACCAGAGAGTAATCAAGTTTTTGAGAAATTTTTAAGCTTTCTAGATAGCATGAGTTTGAATAAAAAGTTAGAGCTGAAATGACAGATGCTTGTCAAAATATTTCTTTCAAACGCAACTTTCAATTAAAAAAGTTATAGAAACTGAATGATTTAGAATAAAATCAAAATAAAGTATTGCAAGTACTAATTTGCTATATGAAAACCAATTTTGATTGTAATTTGATCGAAATTAAATAATCATATGATTCATGTCATTAAAGGTTACTCATACGTCCAAAATTCAACATATTTCTAAATAAATAATAAATTAAATTTGTACCACTTTAAAATGGGTTAATTTAAAGTATCACCAATATTACTTATTTTACGTCCTTATTTCACTTTTCGCTTTCTTTGCTCAATTTTAACTTTGTTTATTTGATTTTGTTCTTTTTGTTGCCTAACAAAAAGGCGCACGAAAAACAGCGTGTGCCTAAGGCATGCTATTGCGATTGAGTGCGCTTATGTCTTAAGTGGCAGATAAACTAGTATGAATGTGTGTGTGTTTGTGCATGATGCCGCTGACGCCACCGCCTCTTAAGTGGGCTGCTCCAAGTGGAAGTTTTGTGGTTGAAATAGAAACCGCAAAGTAGATGCAAGATAATCAAGCAGAGATGAAGATGAAGTTGAAGTAATAGCGCGTTTGAGTGGGCGCCATTGGGGGTTGCTTTGAAACAGTGAAAAATTTACCATCCGTCTACCGACAGCGAGCCTGCTACTGATGGCTGATTATCTTGAGATACTTCACAACTTTTACTTTTTAAAATGAGCAAATTTGTATTAAATTGATTCACGTTGTTTGTTTTAGATTATGTATTTTGAAAGCAGGTGCGTTCTTTGAGCTTGTGCAGTAATTTAAGATACTTAAAATCAGTAGCAGAAAATAATAAAACTTGGAGATGAAAAATTTGTTTCTCTGTCGCTTACTTTTAGCATGATCAATAAACTTAAATACTCTACGCTTCATACTTTTAAGATGCAAAACTATTTATCAGATTAATAGATTGCTTGACCAAAGGTACCTCAAAAAATGCTGAAGGACTTTAGCTTTAACTTTTATTGGACTATTATAATGCTATGTGAGCTTTCATTAAACTACATTTTATAAAAATTTGACATTGCAAACCGGAACTAAGTTAACTTAAAGTTTTTAATTAAAGGTTACTCATACGTCAGAACAAAATTTTTCTTTTGCTGTTACACAAAAGTCAAACTAAAAATTCATCAAATTCAAAAAATTAGTGAAGCAGTATAGATAAATCGCTCGTATACATTCAAAGCACAGAAATTAAATTATAAAAAATGAAAAAAAAAATGTGGAGAAGCAATGAATCTCATCTACTTGCCAATTTACAAAATTCTTGAATACATAGACACTTAGCTTGCACGAAAAAAAGTCCTCGCAAAGTGACAGCAGTTTCGTTTTGCCATTTGTCACACTTGAAATTCGCAATATTTTTATCTAGAATAGTAACCACGTTACGAGTAATTTTATCTCTTTTTTACAATTCTTTTTCCTTCATTTCATTATTGTCTTTCTTTGATTTTTTTAGTACTGACTTCACTGTACTTAAATGTGACATGAATTGCACTTAGAAAATAAAAATTATGTTATATATGGCATTGGTTTGCTTTAAATTTTATGCACTCGTTGACACAGCAAAAATTTATCGATAAAAGTACTGCCATTTCTTAGTTGAATTTAAGATTTTGTATGTGAATATGTGAATTTATAAAAAATGTTTCAAAAGTGGTTAAATTCAAAAACTGCTGAAACAATATGAAGAAAACTTCCATCATTGAATTCTATTGTTAAACGGATTGTAGTATATTAAATTTAAAATAAATCTGACATTTCATTGTAGCAAAAATTTTGTTTCTAGAGAACATTTAACTCTTACGTTTTTAAAATAAAATTTTTTTTTACTCATTTATTTATGAAATACAAATACATGTCACTCATACGTTATATAAATGTTATATTTACATATCCACATTTTCCAAAAGGTGCTGTTACTACAGTTAAAAATAACTCTAAAACTGCTGAAAGCATTTGGTTAATGCTAGTGCCATTACACTCCCAGGGTCAACAGAATGCAGTATATGGAATTTAAGATAAATCTGACATTTTATTGCAGTTTTGTTTCACATTTAACCAAAGGTTACACATACGCCAAAGCAAAATATTTTCAATCACAAATTTTTTGTTAACACTTCATATTATTTTTAATATAATTCTAATGAATATTTTTTGCAGTGCAAATACCACTTTATTCAATTTTTCAAGCATTTAACAAATTTTCACTAGATTTCCCTGCAATTCTGTTGATTTTATTTTACTACACTTAACTCTATTGGTGGAGTTTTTGAAGTCCCTTTTTTTTGTTGTGGGTCTTATTTTATTTTTGATTAGAATTTTCCTTGTGTTCTTTTTGGGTAAAGTTTTCTTGTTTGTTTGTTCTTCGTTTTCTTTCAACTTTTTCTGCTGGGTATCTTGAGTCTCTTACGAGAAGCGGCAGCAGCTGTCAAAATGTTATTTGCTTGATTTGGCTTAAACGGATGGTTAGTGTTGCATTAAAAATTTAAAAACTTGAAAGTTTGAAGTTTATTGCGCCTTGCCAGCAAGACACTGGCGAAGGTGATGCTAAAAACCATTAAAAATGATATTTAATATTCAGGGCTTATACAAAGCTGTCTGTACTTAGTGAGTAAAATCTTTTAATAAATTATATTTAACTAAATTTAAAGTTAAAGGTTTTTTTTCGAAAAATCTCTTCTTTAAAACCGCATAACGCAATAACTGCTGAAAGAAAGTGCCAAAACTAAGCAGCAATTTATGCCAAGTGCTTTTCAAATATGACAAAACTTAACTCTGTACGAATCCAATATTTTGTTTGGACTTAAATTAAACTATGCTTAGGTAACTAATTACAGGTTACTCATACGTCAAAGGTACTGCACTTTATTTTTTGTTTCTATAAAACAAATTATGGACAATACGTTAACTTACTTTTAAAAAAACTTAAGTTCGTGTGCATAATATGGTGTGAAAATGCTAAAACTTAAAATTTAGCTTTAAAGCATTTAATCCGTGCTTAATAAAAACATGTTTGAAACAAATCCAACTTACACATGTTTTTGGACTTAATGAGCAATAGCTGTCAGGCTGCTAATTAATTTTAGTGCGCCTGGAAAACTTAATTAATTAGTAATTGCTTAGTTGATTTGACTAATCAACTTAAATTGGAGCGATAAACTGCTTTTATTGTTTTTTATTTCTTTTTTCGATTAACGCCTTTGTTTTTGTTTTCGTTGTAGCGTAAGGTTTTATAATAATGCAATAAATAACATTAATGAGGTCGCAAAAAGATAGACACCTACACAATCATTTGGCATTCATGAAGCACACTTACATAATGAAATAATGTACACTACGACTATAGACAGCATATTTCAGCAAAAAAGATTTAGTCGAAAATGCCATTGCTATGAAGTTGTGTTATATTTTAGAAACATATAACTTTTTATAATTATTTCCAATTAAATAAAAAAAAACTTTGAAAGTCGAAGAAACTTTTTTTTTTCTTTGACGTAGGAGCAATCTTAATCTAGGATTTTTTACAAAATGAAATATCACATTTATGCAAAATTTTCTTATGTGAAGCGGACAACCGTAAGAATCATATCGGTGACTGCTAAAACCAAATTGCTTCAGCTCCTTTGGATATTTTTGCTATATACAAAAAGGAATTTTATTAAAAATGATTCTAATGTAACCGTCAAAGCTAACAGCATTTTACTGGAAAACCTGCTAAATTTTAAAAAGAAAAATTTTTGTACGTATGAGTATCCATTAATTACGTCATTTACAAAAAAAAACGTATTATTTTGGCAACGAAATGTCGCATTCAAATAAAATTTTATTTAATATATGCTGCTATACCAAAAGTACATTGGCTATGATTTCAAACAACTCGCTTCAGTGACTTTTGAGATTCTTTATAAGTAAATTTTTATACGAATTTAATTTTTTTTTCTCAAAAATTTTAAGTTTATTTGGCAAAATTCTTGGTTCATTATTTTATTGAGGAAAAATTTAAAAAAATTCAAAAAAGTTCAACGAAAACCGAAGTTTCGGTCCATTCGAAACTTACAATTAATCTAATTTGAAGTTAAATTAAATTTATGGATGTAGAAATGCTTTCATCTTAAATTATTATTCAAAATTATTTCTTAAGCTCCTGAAATATCGTGTGGTATTCCTCCTGACATTCTCATCATTAACCAACAAAAATCAATGTTTTATTTATGCTCTCTTTTAGCATACACCCCCTTAATAAAGTTACTAAAACTCATGCTACGTGAATGTGTATTTGACTTAAAACGTGATTAAAAGCCGATTATGTCAATTAAATGCAGAAAAAGTTAAAAAAAAAGCACAAAAAAATCTGCCAAGCATCTACAGCACAGGACATACGATGTGATTTCCTGTTGCCAATCATTCTACCGCCATCAGCATTTCCCTTTCCGTTTAGAGTTTAGCAAAATTTGATGCTGTTGCCTGTTTTAGTTGCGACCGTTCAGAACGGTAGTTCTTTACGTGTGTTAGTAATTTTTGTGTGCCAGTGTCCGCGTTATCCTTGCTGTATGCTTTTTATTCGCATTTCTAATGCTTTTCGTTCTCATTAGTTTATTATTTAACCCAGGCAGTGTGGGTATAGGTGACCCCTTTTTGATATCGCACTTTCGTTCCTTTTTTCATAATCCTGCATACACATACATATGCTGACACGCCCATTTTGCTGCTGTCCATTTGTGACGCATTTAAGCATTAACGATAGCAACGTAAAAAAAATGTCAGAATTTTGCACATTGCTCTTTGAATTCATGTATTCTCTGTCTTGTACTGTGTCCTGTTTGCGTGCCCGTTGTATTGCGTCGATGCTGGCTGCTGCTGTGCGAAAGGATTCCAGTTGTTCTAATTATTTTTTTATTCTTTTGATAATATTTTTTTTTTTGTTTACTTATGTATGTCAAATTTAATTAACAATTAAGAAAAATTGCGTGGCACAATTTGATGTGGCACATGTGAGCCTTTGCTGCTTTAATTTTTTTTACATACACCTACATACATATATGTGTTTGTTAGAGCTTTTTATGCTTAATACTTGCTAATTGGCAGTTGGAAAATAAAGACATGTTAAAGCTTTAAGTGTATCAAAAGGAAGATTTATGTTTGGAACTTTTTGTTGTTTTGCAAGCATCGAAAACTGCGGGAAAATATAGGCAAAACGCTGGTATTAACCCGTTTATAGCAACTTATCTATACTGATAGTACCAAACTCTTGTATTTTATGTATTATCTTAAGGGCTCTGCACTAAATAATTTTTTATTTTCTACACCAGGATTTAATACCCTACAGTCACAAAATAAATTATTTGATGAATTACACTGCGTCAAACTAAACAAAAATATTGACGTACAGACAGCGTATAAGCAAGTTATTTTAGAGACACATTATTATGGGACTAATTGGTTGATTGTTACTTGGCCCATTTAATGCCAAAAAAAAAATGATTCGTTAAATTATGTGGTTTTCAAATCCTGCTTGATAGCTGCTCATACGTAAGGTACAATGCTTTTTCTTGAAATTTTTATAGCAGAGTGGTGAAGATTTTATTATTTGGTAAATTCCGATTCGGACCCTTTTGATGACTACCGAAATTTGGCATAGCTTATAATTCTAAATAAAAAATGCAAAACCCCGCCTAACTGCTGGCCGTTTGAAAAAACATAGAAAAAAGACGTGATAAATTATACCATTGGCTAAATATGAATTTTATAAGAATCCTTGATACTGTCAAAAAATTTATATTTAAAAATAATGGCGTTGCTTTATTTCAAAAAAAGAATAAAATATCTCAATGGGAACAAAAAAAAACAATAAAAATCATATTCTACAACAGCAAGTGTTACCGCATACAATAAAATAATCATAATTCTTATTTGGTTAACAAACACGCACACCAAAACACACACATAATAGCAGATTCTTATACACGCATATAAAAAAGGGTGATTTTTTTGATATTTTAGAATTGGAAAAAAAATAAATAAATATTTAAATAATATCTTATGATATTTAATGCTTCCAACTGAATTGCGGCAAACCATGGTTGAGCTGTAATAAATTGCATTAAATTAGAGCAATTTTAAAGCACTATATTCTAAATAACACATTTTCTGTTCATTTATGAAGCTTCAATTATTGCTGGTAAGCCAGTAACTCTCAATAGAAAATAGTACACAATAATAAAAAATCCACACTTTTGCTAAAAGCATGGATATTATCTTTTTCAGAGTGTTCCAAGCTATTCAATTAATACAGCTAGTCGCGGTGACTAGTAGCCGGTGAACCTAAAATGTCATCTTATAATATCTCGAATAAGAAATAAATTGAAGAATTTAAGCTTAATTTATCATTCAAAAAAAGAAATCACCCTTTTTTGAAGGAGACACTTGCTGAAGTGGATTATCCGCACTCAGCTGCTCAACTGTATTAACTCCGTTACCAAATGCATTACACACACACAATGGCAGAGCGAGTACATACTTATATTGCATTAACCCTCTAAATGCTGACTACCAGTAAACTAAATCATATGAGCACACAGTTGTACAATAAAACCTTACGCCTATGCGGGTTATTCCAAAAATATATTCAAATAAGGTATTTAAGAGATATACCAAGAGCACGATGTAGAAAAGTCGGGTGTATAAGATTACAGGATAAAATTTACGGGAATTATTTTAATGAATTTTGGTGAAACTAACCAACCAGGGTTGCCTGTCTCGATGGCGAATTTCAGCCAATTTTGCTGATTTAATTAGTACTGTAGTACTTAACAGCTTGAAATGTATGCCAAATGATAGAACTCGAAGAGACCTAAATATAATACCTAGGATGGAATTGTTGAATCCTGTCCCAAACTTGGGTTTTCAACGGTTTTTTGTTTCAATTTTCATTAATGAAGATAACGGCTTGACTTTTGTGCCAAATGATAAAATTCGAAGAGGCCTAAATATAATTAATTGACTTGCCTTGTCGAATCCTGTCCCAAACATGGGTTGCCACGCATTTAAGAAAAGTTGGTCCTAAAAACAGATGTCAACTAATGTTTGGGATATGATTCGACAAGGCAACCCTGTATATTCCATTTAGGCTCTGGGATATCTATCTTTATTAACGACTCGGTTTTTTGCCAAAATTTCAGATTTTCTAATTTACAAAAAATTTCTAAAAAAAAACAATTTTTATTCTTTTGAACAGAAACATGCTTAAAAGTTTTACTATTTATATCATACTGTAGCAATATAAGGATGATTACGTTAAAAGTATTTAAGCTTGACAGACCACCCCAAAGGGACATTTTTGTTTTTAATAGACTTACGTTTTACTTAGACGATTGCTTCTATGCAGTATACATGGTAAAACTATCAAAAGTGTCATTCAATTCATAGAGTCCATCATCTCCGTTGTGTCAAATTATTTAACTGACAGTGACGGAAATAGACGACCCAATGAAAACGTCCGCAATCAAATTGAAGTCAAAAGAAAAAAAATAAATTTTCCTACATAAATTTTCCATTCATTATATTTTCAATAGTTTTATGTTTCTGAAATGAATTTTATAACACAACAGCAACAATTTATAGTCGTCAAAATACTCAACCTACGTCAAAAAGTTGCCCAGTTGTCATCTGAAACGTTAAAGGATGCGTTGCGATCAGGTCGCACTTTTTGCAAATACATGAAATTCTTTAAGGCTGTCAGTTATTTACACTGACGTAGCACAGATGCCGGACTCTGTGGGTTGAGACCATAAAAGTTTAGTCATTAGAGAGAGTATTTTAAATCAATGGTTAATAAAAGTTCCTTTCAAAAACAAACCAATTTATTTTTGTTGTTCTTTTCTCAAAGAAATATTACCTTAAATTTGCTAATAAAAATTAAACCGAAAAATATCTATTGAAAATATTAAATTCTGGGTAACTTTTCATAAGAAAAATATTAAAGGGTCTTAGTGCGATTTCTCCTTTAAAGCTTACGGACCGTTTTTTCATCGATTTTCAAGCGGCAATTGATTTTTCGTTGTTTAGTTAAATTTTAATAAAATTATGGAAAATTGCCCACGATTTGACTTGGGAAAATTATATGAAAAAAAACTTTAATTGAAACAAAATTTAATGGGCAAAAACCGCGAAAATCTATTTCACTTTTACGGAACAACTTTTTGTACGCTTCCAACTTTTCAACATCCTGGTTCTTTTTCATTAATTTTTGCTTAAAATTCAACTTTCGTTCTTGGGCAATTTTTATTTGTTTTGGACTCCTCAGAACTTTTGGTATCTTCTTATATTTGACAACCTGATTCTACCTTTCTTTAACAACCAAAAGTATGCAATGAAATTTATGTTTTATTCTTTCTTTCCTTTTATCTTTCTTCTAGCCTTATAAAAATTTTTTCATTTTACACAATAGGAAGAATATATAGTTCTTTTTCTCTTACATTTATGGTCACTATTGCTTTGAAGAATAATTTAAATATATTAATCAGAAAGGCAGAAGTCTATAAAAAACTAGCAAAATGTTGGTGTTAAGTTTATAGAAAACGTTTTATTTTATTAACTGATCTGTTTTTCAATTTTTTTGTGGTTGAACCTTTTGCCGATAATACCCCAAATTAATGAAATTTTTCTTAAAAATTCTGCATTTAAATATCACTCAAATGAGAAAATTATTACTTCTATAAAAATGATCCCAATCACTTATCTTTTGTAATGAAATATTAATACATTCATTCCCTTTAACTTTAATAATTCCTCTTGAGACATAGAGCAATATTTAATTTTCCCTAACCTTTTTGTGGCTCTCTGTTCCCACTTTTTATGAAACTTTTCCCCTTAGCGGCTTTGAGACTGCCCTACTAATTATACAGCAAACAGTAAATATTTTACCACAAGCTACACATGAAATTGCCCGCATATGTTAACACACTGCTGTTGTCGTGGTGTTCATTATTAACCAACTAGTGCTGCCGCATCTTTAACTCATACACGCACACACACATATGAATGTGCATGTGTATGTATTTGTGTCTACATCGTTTGCCGGTTACAATATTTGCGCTTTCAGATTTTCAGCAGATTATCTCTGAAATCATTGCGATGAAGCGGAAGTTTGCGACCGACTACAATGCCAACAACGACAACTGCTGACTACAAACACACGTGCATGCGAACCAACCAACATACATGTATATACGTTAGTGTGTGTGCGCACATCCTTTTGCAAACGGCTTTCAAAACTGGATTTTGACTTAACATTTACGACACCGTTAAGCATGTTAGCGACACGTTTACGTTTGGAAACTTTTTCAACCAACATAAGTAAAGATTTTCTTCTTTTCAGAGAGCTTAGAGTTCTTTGCTTTGTTGATTCCCCTCCTGTCATTGCAAGGCACTTCGCTCTTCTTTTTTTTTGGCTTAAGTTACTTTTACTGCTTCTTCTCTTTAACGTCATTTTAGTGTCGCTTTTCCTGCTGTTATTTTTCCCACAAACTATGCGCTGCTGCTACAGAAGTAAATCTCAACGTTTGCTATTGGATTTCCAATAGTTTTTCTTTTACTTTTTTGCAATGGCTTACTGTGATTTTTGTAGGGATTTTCATAGTTTTTTGTTGTTGAAAAAAAAATTGTGAACTCTGTTATTTTTCTTGTTAGCTTAAAGGTCAATATCCTGCAGGATATTGCAATTGTGTTATTTTGGCTTTAAAAAGCAAACTAAAAGAATTTTTCTTCTGAATGAGCTTAGAATTTTGTAAGGAATCTTTTCAAGCGGAAATTTTTTAGTAATCATGTAACTAAATGTACATTACTCATTAACAAATATTTTAGAAATTTTGTCACTTTTTTTATCGGGCAAATAATATTTTTTTAAGGACTTAAGTGATTTCAACTTGGACAATTATTCGCTTAGCTAAAAAAATTTTCCAAAAACCAAAAAAAGAATGTTACGCACCAAAAACCACCAGCAAATGAGACTAGAAGTTTTGAGTTAAGAAATATGGCCCTAAATCTGAGGCCTGGCAAATTTTTTCTTACTTTTTTTGGCAATATGCATACCACGGTTGCTATAACTTTCAGATTTTGGCACGTATTTTTTTTCGTAATTTTTGAACGTTTTTAAGCTGCTTAAAAGAAAATTTGTGATTTTTGAAGGATTTTCCGAATTCTTTACATAAAACAAACCTCTATTTTACCAACGTGAAGTTTTTAAATTAAATTGCTAAATTTTTTTTCAAAATCGCAAAGTTGTTTTGTTACTAAACATCAGAAACAACCAAAACTTTTTATTAAAAACTTGAATTTTTTCTTACACAAACATGATGAATGTCTTTATTTTCTTTCACCCCCTTTTGTTACTAAATCCCTACAAACTTAGCAAATCCTGCCGAATATATTTTTATATTGTCAGCATGAATTTGAAACGATGATTTCATAGAGGAGCAACAAATTTTGTATATGCCATTAAAGTTAGGCGCTCTGACAGTAAAGGCAGCTTAGGCTTAAGTGTCGACAAGGTTGTTAGTAGATGGGCGCATGAGGTTGTTGTCAAAAGCACCTTTGGGTGCCGCAATAAATAACTAAATAAAAATAACGATGCCTATCATGGTGAGCAACGAAAATGACGATGATGTGTATGAAAAATAAAAATTATGCGAAAAAAAAAAACACAGTCATAAATATATTAGATGTGCATAATAAACACATCATCCAGAAAGACAGAGAGACAGACAGACAGTTGTAAGAAAAACTCACAAGTATTAGGTGCGGTGGCAAAACCTTCAACTTTTTAAGTAAGCGAAAATTCCACAACTCCACTGATATTTTGAACCACATGGCCTACCGAAGACGTTTTTCGTTTACTTTTTATTTATTTGAGTTGTCTGTCAATGTGCAAAGATATGGAAATATATTTTTTTTGCTTTGACATGGGTATTACAACTGTGCTGTTCATCTCTTAACTGTTTGTGAAAAGCATAAAAATTTGTTAACAAATATGTTTTGCTTTTGCACAAAAAAAAAAGGATTCATTCCGGCTGTTTGAATTTTGTGTCAATATTTTATTTGTGCTCCTCGAACCCTCATACCCTCCGACCGCATTTGCCAACTCATGTGCACTGAGTGCTTGTTTTTCATATGTTTCTTTCATAAGTAAAAGATTTTGATTGTTCAAATTGTCGAGGATTTGTGTGAAGGCAGGTGAGATGAAATCAGTTTGATGTGAATGATTTTTAACTTTGTTTATTTCTTGATTTATATGTATAGGTAAAGATATGTGAGTGTATTTTTGTCTGAGGATATGGGTTTTTATTGACTTTTCCAAAAAAATCGGAAATTTTTTGTTATCTTGTGATTACAAAAATTAAATGCTACATTGAACAAAATGACTTTAAATAAAATAATTTCTTTAATAAAGTGAGCAATTGGAATAAAATATTAAAAAATTCATTTAAATTTCATATAACATTTTGTTTAAATTAAAGTTTTTCTCTTATTTTCATTTTCATTTAATTGCTACCTAAACGCAGGTACCAACTGCTAACAACATTTGTTGGAGAATTTTCTACATAAAAGGGGCGTAAATGTCGTTAACATAAAAAATGAGTAAAATGTGGCGAACAAAAAAAAAATTACAACACTGCAATTTTGCACAAAATGTAAACTGGCTGACATTGCAAAATGTAACATAAAACAGAGATTACAAAATATCTACCAAAATAGTGTGCAAAATTTCAAATTAGCCACATTTATATTTTCCTGTATACTGAGAAAATGATTTGTTTAAATATACCAAATTATATATTTGATATGGAGAAATTAAATTTTTGAAACATAAAATGCTTCAACCAATACTTTTTAATATAAATTCAATATGTTTGACTCAAACAAAGTGTAGTTTTTTTTGAAAACATTCAAGCTTGTTAATGTAGACTAAGCAAACTTTAAAGTATAATGTCACAATATAAGAAAATTAGTATAAAATTTTTGATTTCAATGACATAATTTTAGCTCTTTACCACGATTCTCGAAACATGAAACTTTCATTAGAAAATTTTTTTTCTAAAATTTAATCTATATCAATAAAATGATAGCTGTTTTCGATGTTCGCATATCACGCAAAAACTGCTTGATTAATTTCAATCAAATTTATTTAGGGTTATTCCTTAGATGCTTGGTCTAAATCTCCAATTAAAATTGTCACAATATTCCTGTTAAATATCAAAATATTTAAGTTTTAAAATTTTTAAAAAAATTAATTTCACACATAGAAACAAGCATGTAAACATAACAAATCGTTGAATGGGAATTAAATGTGTTAGTTAGTGTGTGTGCTTTGTGTTTTGTCGTTCCCATGGCAATTTAAAAAAAAATAAATTGTTTACAAAATTTTGAAATGTCTGAAAATAAAAGCGGTTTGTTTAAAAAGAAAATATTTGAAAACTTGTCGTATAAATTTAGAAAGAACTTAGAGTTAATGGTTTATATATTTCGTACTAATATGCACCATATCATTATAATCTGGTGCGTTAACGTCCTTTTGGATGTAAATAAGGTAAGGTATTTGCCCGGTACTTTAATGTTCATAAGTGACCGAAATATCTTTGATTATAACTTAATTAAAAACAGGCTACGCGTACAAGGTCACGGAGATTACCTATTTTTATATAATGAGCTAAATTTATTTAACGATTTAATATAATTTTAGCCAAACTTTTAAGCGATTATTTTTAAGGCGGTACTGCGCATCTATAAAATAAAAATAGTTGAAAATCTGTTTTAAATTCATTAAAGATTTTTTGCTAAAATTAAACAATGAATAACCGAAAAAAATTCTATCCAATTATAAACTTCAGAAGCTTTAGTTTATGTCAGACATTTCAAATCTCCAAAAAATAAAATTCAAAATAATTTTACTTTTTGTTTTCTTTAAATTCCAATTCTATGCAATTTAAAAAATACTTTTCATGTTGCTATTTTTCTACCCTCAACTGCAACTAACTACTGTCCACAATGCCACATCCAACACTTCCTCACATTGTCATGCATCATGCACTCAACTGCTGACAAGTCATGTCCACATTTTTGCTGCGTTTGTTTTTCTTCTTTTTCTTTGTGCATTTTTTTAGTTTTTAACTAAACATTCTTGTTGCGCAATTTCGAAAACATGATGTACAACATAGTTGACTCTTCCTGATCCTTTGCTGCAACCAACGTTGTCGTTTTCGTCATCGCTGTCGTTCGTCATCATCTTCATCAGTAGAACACTTTTGAGCCTAGTAACCCTTTTTGTATGAGGCTAGCAACTGCTGACACACAAGAAAACACTAACATACGCACTGGCGCAACAACACACACACACACATACATATACATATGTGTAACCCTACACAAGCATGCTAAAGCTTTATAAGCTTCATCAGCATGCAAGTGTTGAGTACACTTAGCAATGTCCCCTACTAGTGGTGGTGGTGGTGGAGGATCCCACATATTTGCACCGTCGCAATGTCTCTTCGCAACCATAGCTGGTCTGTTTATTTTTGTTATTGAATAATACCCAGTGGAGATATTTTTTTGATACAAAAATTTTAACGAACTTGGAAATTCTTCTTCGAAATATCCTGCTTACTTCGTTTTATTAAATTCTTTTTAATCATAAAATTTGAAAAAAAAAAACTTTGTCTTGTTCGACTTAAGATATAGCTGTCTTCATAGCTTAGTCAAAACTTCATATGACACACTTTTCAAAACTTATACATGAATTGTCACGCTTCATAATTCATATCAAATGCTTTTTGATGCGAAGCTCATCCTTGATACTTCATAACCTTACACTCCTTTTTTATTTACTTCTTAATACTTCATTTTTGGGTTCCACACTTCATACTTCGTGTTTTACACTTCACAGTTCATACTTCAAACTTTATTTATACTTCGTATTAGTTATATTATTATTTATGCATCGTACTTCACACATAACATTTTTTACTTCATACTTCACATCAATTTTTTTACTTCAAAAAATCTACCTAAATTTATTACTTAACACTTCAATGTTCATATTTTATACATCATTTCTAATGAACTGCTTGTTGTTCATATTTTAAATTTTTGCATCATTTCATATACCAAACTTCAAAGGTCATTCTTCATAACTCATACTTCATTAAAAACGTCATACTTCATAGTTCCTATCTAATACTATAATACTTAACCTCTCATAGCTTATGGTTCATACTATATATTGATTTTTCTACCTCATACCTTACACTTCATACTTCAAACTTAGCAATTTAAACTTTATTTATTATATTTTATACTTCACATCACCCACTATACTTCACTTTATACTAACACTTCATAGAATATGTCCTTTAATGCATTCTTATTACTTTAATCTTTCTGTTTTTCACTACATTCTTCAAACTTAAATATTCTTACTTCACATATGTATTACTTCATAATACATATTTCGCTATTCTATTATATTTATTTCCAATAAACTTTTCGTTGAATTTAATACGCCTGGCTTCATGCTGCAAGCTTCATATCATACTTCACGCTTTATGCTTCACACTTTGTACTTCACACATTGTACTTCATATTCCATTTATTCACTACATATTTCATATAAAAAATCTTACACTTCACATTTTAATCCTAATACTTCGATTTTCACCCATATGAATCATACTTCAATTTAACAGTTATTTTTATACTTAGTACTTCAATTTTTTTACTTCATACGTCATGCTTCATAATTTGTATTTCATACAATACACCTCATACTTTATTTATCACATGAATTTTACCATACATAGTAGATGTTTTTTTAATAGAAGGAGTTAAAATTTCCTATCGGGTCATCAATTTCGTATGTGTTTTCTTCATTGCTACACAATATATGGTATAAAACCGACCTTTATGTGTGAGGTGTTTGTTTGTTCTTCGTGCCCAAGTGTCCTACTTTGGCTGACATTTGTGCTCCACTCTAAGCAAACACAATAAACTCCACCAATGTGTCCCTTATCCAGTACACATAGTACCTTTTAATTTTATTTTTCTTGATTCTATAGTGAATTCTTTAAGATAATTTTTTGTTGTCTTTGTCGACTGTTATTGTGTATTTTCTTTCCTTTACAATAAAAAGCATCACTACTTAGCAGTTGTTGTTTTTTTCTTGCAGTTCGCATAGTACATATTACTTACAAATTTCTTTTATGTACCAGATGAGGTGCGATATTGTCATCGTTGTTTTTCTCAACGTAGCAGCAGCGAGATATATAGTACCATTTTCGCCGTCATTTGTGCTGAGGTTTACTATTTGCTACCTGCTGTTGTTGATCTTTCGTTCGTTTGTTTTTTCTTACTTTTCTTCATTTCATTGTACAAATTCTGTTGTTCCTTGCAGCTATTAACCCAAATCTCTAGAGTGGCATTTTGTGTCATTCATTCAGTCAGTCAGTTCGTCCGGGTCACCTTTTTCTTTGTTTATTTTTTTCACAGTTCTTTCACTTTCTTCAATTTATAATTTTTGCATCGTTTCTTTGGTGGTGTCATACTTTGGAGGATGTTGACTCTAATTCACTCTGCTAGCGTTCGAGTTGGGGGCAAAAGTATTTTGATGGAATATTTTTGCTTGGGCGTTTTCTGTTGTTACTTGAATTCTGCGTAAATCGTTTAAGTTTTTGCTAAGAGTTCCTCAGAATAGCACGGAACTTTGTGACATTTTTCGGGATCAGTTTTGGTTTTGCTAGAATTAGTAAAAATGTTAAGTTAATTCACTTCTTAAAAAATTTCACAAGTAAAATTTGCTTGAACTAAATTTAGAAACCTCTTTTCAACCAAATATCAAATTTAATGCCATAGAATATGCTACGTTTTTTCGGATAATTTTATGTCGTTTTCAGCAATGTTTTTGAAAGGTTCTACTTAATTTAGTAAAAATGTTAAATATATTGATTTCTTTAAAAATATCATAAGTAAAAATAAAAAAGCATTTGCTTAGACTAAATTTAAAAACATTTTCTCAACCAAATTTTATGCCATAAAATATGCTACGTTTTTTTCCCCCTAATTTCTCCTTACAACTTTCTTAATATCGCATAATCTTTTCGCTGTCACTTTCGCTTAAAGTTATTTTCTCAAAATTTTGCATGCTCTGCAAACTGTCACACATTTTAAAATATTGACCTGTTTTTGCTTTCATTCCTTTGACCTACAGCATACGCCGTATTGTTTATATTTACCGCACATACACTCTCCTACCACAGCCTGAGTTTTTTACAACCATCAGCTTCTTTTACCTGCCAGCACATTCCACTGCTGCATCAAAAAAAGAACAAAAAGTGCCAACCAAGTCCACAAACATAAAATTTGCTTTATTTTGAGCAGCAAATGACAGTCGCCGAGTTGAACAAACAAAAGGCTGACAAAAACAACCAACTGCGAAAAATCCCATAAAAGGTAGAGGCTATGGTTAATATTTTAGTCAGCGTGTCACATGTGGCACAAAAAGCGAAACGCGGCTAAAGCTGTCGGTGACAGACTGATGGAGAAGCTTTAGCAGCAAGCGATAGGTATAAAAATAACTAACCGGCACACACACACGCAGTGAAGCGCACAAACACACGTGAAGTACACGCACAGAAAAGGACATTTATTGATTCTACGTTAAATATTTCAAAGGCTGTGCTGGGAATTATTAAAAGTGACAGCGACAAAAAGTGCTTATGGCGCGACATGGTAGATTGTGTGCATTTTTTTGCACTTACATACGTTACCCTCAAAGAACTTAATGAGCTTGTAAGCCTTTTTTATGAAAAACACAATAAATAGGAAGAGAGCTTATTAAATTGGAAAATTACCATATGCTCTCCTCAGCACCCCTTGATTGAATATATAGGCAATCATTTGTTGATAAAATGAAATTTGATTGTAAAATTTCCAGTTACTAATCAAGCTTAAGAAAATATTATCGGTAGCATATCGTGGGAAAATTTAAAATAAGAATAAACCTTACTAGAGTTTCTCCTCAGCGACCCTTCAGTACATAGAAAAAAAAATTTAGATGATGAAATTGTAAAAGTGGAATTGATGTTTCATTCTCAAATTCAACTTGCTTCAATTTCAAAAAAAATTTCTAAGAGACCAGTCAAAACATTAACAAATTATCACCACATTCTCTAATCATTTATGGCAACAATCTCTCCTCAGCAGCAGTTGGCTTGTTACAAGAAAATTAAATTATGATTAGGCAGCATTTTGATTTGAATATTTTTTTTTTTTGTTAAAATTAAATTTAAAAAATTCTGCTACTCTAATTTTAAGAAATACCACTGAAGACTTTACAGTACTTCAACTACATTCTCTGCTGGCCCACAGCAAAGTGATACGTTAAAGCGGGCGTTTAAATGGAAACGATGGGAAAACCGCTCGAGTAAAACAACATTTAGGGGCGTGTCTGTGGAAGCGATATAAAAACACCAAGTAGCATAAGAGAGTTAATGTCATAAATGTCAGCTATTGACGTTACCTTTGATGGTACCACAAAAGGTGCGTTTTTTCGCTCTTGTTTATAGCCAAGTCACCCAAAAAGGGCGGTGTAAACGCTGTGGGATGAGAGAAAAGAGGAATGACAGAAATTTTTGCACTCAAGTAAAATATTTACATTTCTGTTATAAACTGTTTGCAATTTAAATTATGATTGAAGTCCGTCATGCAGTTTCAGTGCTCTTTCTCGTTTTTTCTCTTTCTCTCCGTTGGTAAGTTGTATGTCACTGAGGTCGACAACATCAAGTTGACATTTTTTTTAAAGTTGTTGCTACAACAGTTTTTTTGTTTTTGTGGCTGTTTACTTCGATTTGAATAAATTTTTTTTCTTTTTTTTGCTTGACTTTTGAACAACAACACAACAGTTGCAGCAGCAGCTAACAATAAAAAGAAAATCCTTGCATATTTTTAAGCGTTACGAATTCGCTCGTAAAGTATTGTTGAATGTTTTTTCTTTATCAAATTTGTTGCAGCTGCTGCCTGCCAAACTTATGAATAAATTCATTTGAATTTTGTTTTCGCAATTTTTTTATTAACTCTGTTATTTTTTTGTTTTTTGTTGTTTCAGGACTTACAATCGGAAATCGAAACTCATCGCGTTGTCTACGATCGACTCGATGGCACTGGACGAAAACTTTTGGGTTCGCTTACCTCGCAAGAGGATGCGGTGATGTTGCAACGTCGTTTGGATGAGATGAATCAGCGTTGGAATAATTTAAAATCGAAAAGTATTGCAATCAGGTGAGTTGCAATAAAATTTTTATTTCAAATTTTGAAGTTAACTACTATGCAAACAAAAAAAAAAAGTTTTTTGTTGTCTACATTTAGGGGAAAAGTTTTACTCTTGAGTATTTATTACTTGAAATTACTTTAAATAAAAGAAAAGCATTTTAGACATCGTGTTTTTAAAATACCTTTTATATTTTCAATTTCAATTGAATTTCCAGTAAGCAGTTTTATACACATAACATACATAGATTCTAGGGTGATTCTATTTTTTATTTTTTTCAAAAAGGTTTAATAAATAGTTGCAGGAAAATATTCTTTAATGGGCAGCTTCAACTATATATCTTTAGCAAGAAAAATCCTACACGTAGAGTAACATTCCCATTGAGAAAAAAATAAAATTTTCTATAAGAAAGATGCCTTTACGTCAGCTTATGAAAATGTTTTGTGTAATATTTTGTAAAAGTTTTGGAAAATATACTCTCGCATTTAAGCCTAACTCTGGCTTTGCTTAGACTTGAAATTGCTTTTACTCCCAACTGTTGCCCGCTGTTCACTGAATTGGATCTTATTTGCTTAGTTTTTATTCGAGTTTGCATTAATCTACTGTACATATTTCAAATACCATCACTCTAATTGCCACATGTTATTCCCATTGCCCAAAGCCAATTCGCTTAAACGTTATGTTCATCAATATTTTGTCAACAGTTGGTATTTTGTGGTTGTACAAAAAACAACCGATGGTACATGCGATTGAAATAATGAACTTGTTTGCAATATTGGTAAAAGGCTCTGCTGCTAAATCAAATAAATGAAGTATGGAAAAATGTCGGTAGTTTTTTTTTTTATTTATTTTCAGCAGCAAAAAGCGCAATATTTTTCATTTAAAAATATTGACACAAATAAAACTTTGCCTTGAAAAAAATAAAGTAAGTAAATTGAGTAAAATGAATTGTGCGCAGTTCAATGATCCAAACAAAAAATTGAATAAAGTGACTGAATGCTTAATTGAATAAACTAATATTGAAGTAAAAGCTGAATGGCGCAAATACAATAAATATTTCATTGTTTGGCAATAAGAACTATAATTGAGCGGATTTTTGCAATAAAATTGTATGCTGTTTAAATAAATTGATTTAAATTTTATAAAAAGGTTGAATTTAAAAAATTTAAATTGTAAGAATTATTAAAATTTAAATAAAAGGCATTGTTGTTCTCTTTTGCTTTCAACAGTTTGCAATTATCATACAGAACTGCGAACAAAAATAATTAGCAGTTGAAATGACAAACGCCTGACAATGTGAAAACCCTAAAGTACAACTCACATTCATTACAATTTCCCTCTGTGAATAAAAATGATTTTTGGCACAATTTCAATTAAAGCATATGTATAAGTTCAACACACACAAAAACATTTATTATACTTCCTTGTTGGCAGTGCTGCCTGCTACTGCTAAGGATAATGAATATAAATGTTGATTGGCAAAAACTCGTCCTTTTGTACTCACATCATTTCGCATCTAATTTTATGACGAGTTGACAACCACACGAACTGCCAACTGTTAGTGTTGTTGCTCTTACGGTCAATTTTGGCACAGCGCCTACAAGTAGGCAATATTTTTTGATATAAAAAAAAAAGTACAATGACAATAAAAAAAATTGATAATAAAAATGTACACCGGCACACTGATGATGAGTGGAGTGAAGTGGAGCTGGCCATTTTGTTTTTTTTTTTTTTTCTTTTGTCTTTTGCTCTTTACCCGACTCTGTCTGTCGGTCTGTCGGTCTATCAAATGTTGTTGTTAAGAAGCGAATTTGGTTTCACACGCACACAAACGTGTTGTGGCAAAGCGTGCACTGCGCTTCACTGCCTCTGACAAATGACACCTCAGCAAACAATTGAGCTGCCAGCTGCCAGCCATCACATCATCATCAATTGGCCAGTCAGTCAGTGATCCAGGCAGCCAACAGATAGTCGTCAGATACTGACTGCATTGTATCTGTGGAACAGTTGTTAGCTACCGTTAAATTGGTGGCAGCAGATAAAAATAATAATTTTGTTGTCGTTGTCTTTGTTTTTGCTCTTTCAGTTGAACCATTTCTCTTTTGCTTCAACCATGGTCTTTATTTTTCACAGCTTTTGTTTATCTTCTACGGTGGCGATTTATTTCAATGACGCTGTTTGTTTAACATTCGGTCTCTGTCCCATCGTTTGAGCTTCAAAAATTCTGAATTCTTTAAGGCGCGTTGTGAAGCACTTGATAAAACGCTGCGTAAATACAAAAATTTTGATAAGAATTTATTAAAGCACTAAAGACTCAGGTGCTATTTCGACTTTCCTGAATATAGACACACGTTCAAAACTTTAAGGATAAAAAAGAAAATAGCAAAACAAAAGAATGGCCTGTATTTCAAAATATTTTTTTATCCATTATGTTTAAGAGAATGAAAATTCCTCAAGAGAGGCATCAATATTTTGTAAAGACTCCAAGGCGTTTCTGAAATTTTTATAAATTCATTTCTAAAAAATGTCATTCTTAAATTGCACAACAAAAACTTTCAGGTGACTCTATAAGAGCTGATGCATTTCCATCGAAATTTCAGCTATCTCTGTGAATAGCTATCGAAGTTCTTGCTACATATACTGTTTCTCTAATATGACTAGTAACTATTATTTCCATGTTTTGCTACAAAATTATGTAAGACTTATGAGTCTCAAGGATAAAGGGACATCAGGCTAATTGCAGCCTTGTTTATTTCGTTCCATTTGTTGAAATATCAGGAAAATCATGCCGAAATTTACACTTAACTGCATATTTCATTAAAAATAAAAGAAAATACGCACAAGCTTACTAGCTCATTTCGAAATCCAAAAATATTAATACAGCAAAAATTTTTGTAGAGTAGCTAAATTTTGACAAAAAAAGCCCACCCTCATGAATTTTGCTGGTCTTGATTCAAATCTTGATAGTTATCACACAATAAAAATTCAGGAAAATTAGCTCAGCTACCTTGATGTCAAATATATGAAAAAATTGAGATATGTTACGCTTAGGCTTTTTTTTAGAATTCTTATCGCACGACATTTTTATCGCATGTTATATTTAATGCATGATATATTTATCGCATGATATATTGATCGCATGCTATTTTTGTCGCATGTTATTTTTGTATCATACTATTTTTTATACGACAATTTAATTTTGGTTTCGCTTTAGTGCATATTTTGGAAATGCAAATGCCATTACTGTACTAAGGTCGTGCAAAAGACATACAGTCGTGGTCCAAAGTATAAGGCACTTCCATATTTTCTCAATTCTGCTAGTACCACACAGAATATTTAAAAATTATTATTTATAATTTTTACATAAATTATTTTATTTAAATAAATTAATTTTAAATGACCTCCCCTCCTTAGTCCTTGTAACAGCAACAAAGCATACTGTCAACTAAAAGTTTTCATATATTTTTGGAAATTTTACTGCACCTTTCTCTTACACATTCAAGCAATTGCTGCTTTTTTGAATAAAACTTTCAGAGCACTTTACAATTTCAACTGTCTTAGGTCCAAATAGATGAGAATTACGTACATACATAAATCATAGAGACCGTGACTCTTCCGTATAAATATGTTTTGTACACCACTCCCAATAAAAGTATGCAGTATCTGTTGAAATGATCTCTAACTACAATAACATAATTCACAATTATCTATTTATTGTAAAAAAAATTTTGTTAGATCCGTATCAAATGAAATATATTTCTTACAAAAAAAACTTACATGCAATAAAAACTCTATTAAGAAATCTCATGTTACTTATAGGCGAATCAAGTTATTTTTTTGAATCGCTTGCACGATTAGACGATCGAATTAATTTGAATTGGTATTTCTATAGAATTTTTATCGCAAGTAAATTTTATCACATGACATTTCTATCACTTGGTATTTTCATCTCATGTGATTTTTTTGCTCTTTTGTTTTCAACTAAAAGTCGGCAGTTCTTTTTTTTATTTTTATATTTTGTGCAACAAAACATCAACTTCACCAAAAAAAATTCTAGTAAAGAATTGAATTAAGTGATATGATGCGATTTTCTTGTGAGCGTAAAAATAATTCTTTTAAGGGTCACACTGATACAATCGCACCAAAACCTAAGCTCTTTGAGTTAAATCAAAAAAATGAAACCCCTAAGGAAAATCTCAACATTTTTTTTTCATAAGATAAACAAAGGAAATCCTTAAAAAATCTAAGACAATAAGGAAACCAAAAAGGATTTTACATTAAATTTAATTACCATATTTTTAGCAATGACGAAAAAGAAATAGAAATCTGTGAAAAGTGTTGTCAACGCAAAGCGTTTGGGTTGCTGCAACTTTTTCTTTTCTTCGTCTGCTAACGAAGTGAAAATTTAATTTTATTTGCGTATTCATGGTACTTCAGCGATTTTCCGCAGTATTTTCTTTTATTATGTCAAATAAAATGCAAATAATCCCTTTTTTCTTTTGGGGTTTTATAATTTTTTTCATTTTCTTAATGTTGTAATTTTATCTAATTTTCTTCATTTTGTGGCCTTTTTTTACAGAAATCGCTTGGAATCCAACTCAGAGCACTGGAACGCACTTTTGCTATCATTACGCGAATTAACCGAGTGGGTTATACGCAAGGATACGGAACTTTCATCGCTTGGTATGGGTCCGGTGCGTGGCGATGCTGCCAGTTTACAAAAGCAATTGGTAAGTGATGTCAACCATTTGTGTTAAAAGCGTATAACAGAGAAATAAAATCCCAAAATTAACATGACATTTTTATAGGGTCCACCACACCCCACACTAGCCCACACCTATTGCGTGCCACATCCCAAAAAAAAAACATTTTTTTTTTGTATACTTTCCACCCAATTGGGGCGTAAATCAGTGTAACTGATTTTGCCCTTTGGGTATTTGTGTTGTTGTTGTTTTTGTCGTTTTCATTACAATGTGAAGGGAGAGTGGTGGCGTTGCCTGGCTACATGTGGGCGTCATCAATGTGCGAGTGTCGTAAATCTGTTAAGAAAAATTGCAACACTGATTTTGAGTGCCCTTGTTGTTGTCTGCTGCCTGCCGTCGTGTATTCTTCTGCACAGTGGATGTAATTGCGTGGAAAGTAAATGAATTATAATATGGCAGCTCATTTTTAGAGCTCTGGGGGATAAAGCGTTGTAGCACTGCGTGTTAAAAGAATAAGATGCTGTATACGAGTGACGGTAGACTCTGTTCATTTTTCGTCATCATCGTGCATGCGAATGATGTTGGGATTTAATGGCAAACTAAGTGGGTCAATATTTGAGGTTAGGTTGCTTTGATGATGTCTTGCCCCAAAGAAAATTGGATTCCAACGGTGGCTGCGGCGCGCTGGTGGTGTGTGTCAAGTGAGCGTAAGTTTTAACCCGTGTTGCCGGAAAAGTTAATGGAAAATGTGGTTAAAGTGGGAAATTTAATTTATTAACTATGTCATGGGAGTTGGCGACAAAAGTGAAAGGTATTTTTTTGGGGGGGTCTTTATCTTTTGGTGTTTTACACCCGTTACATTTTTTTGTTTTTTAACGAAACAGAGATTGTTCTTGTGAGGTTGAGCTGGTTATTTAAGTTAAATAAGAATTAAATTTTCAAAGACTTAAATGTTAACTGAATGCTTAATTTTCTTTAATTGATTTTTTTCTTAATTTCGGCTTCAGCGTTGGCTTGAATGTTGAGTGCATTTCTGGCACTTACTGCAAATTTTGAACTTTGAAGATCGATTTTTATGTATCTGTTTTTTTCTAACAACTACAATAGTTATTTGTAGAACTTTAATTTTTGTTTTTCTATTTTGAGAGAACTGTAGGTACCAACTAAAAATCAATCCTTCTTCAAATATTTCTGAAATGCACTACACTCGTCTTGTAGCCCTTTCGATTCCAAGAGATTAATTTCTTTGTAATACATCCTTCAAGCAGTTCCAACATCGATTTTGAAGCCATTGGGATAGACTTCTATGGCGTTAGTATTAAGGACATCATTTTTCCCTTTTGTCTTGCATAAAAATGCTGTGCATCCTTTACAAATCACCTCCACTGACATACAAATTCTTGTATTTCGAAGAAGCAAAATCTTCGACATTCAATCTGAAAAATTTCACCCACTTAAGCGTCACTCGTGCGCAGCAGCATTTCACAACTCATGCTCAATCTTATTTGTACGTAAGTAATTGTTTAATGACCCATATTAAGCCTGCCAGAGCTGGTGGCGTCGGTGCATCCACCCTTCCCTTCGCCCTTCCAAATAGGAATCAAAACAAAAAAAGGACAGCAACAAAAAAATACGAAAATCCTACACTTAAGTGTTGGCATTTCGTAGCCACTTACACAACTCAAACCAAAAAAAAAAGAAAAATTCACCAAACTTGAATGGCCAAAAAGTACCTAACGCCATGCAGTAGCACTTAGTTTCCTGACGGCGCATAAATGATAAAATGAAACACTGACTTTATTTATATAAATTATTTTATTCTTTACTCTCTTGCACTTCCAATGTTTTTGGCCATTTGGCAACACTACTTTTATACCACACTTTTATGACTACAACAGCAGCAGCTTTCGCATGCGAGTCATTAGTAACCACATAACAAATTCTCATGTTTTCCTTTTTTATTTCTTGTCCTTTTCTAAATTTTGCTGCTCTTGCACTTGAGTTTTACTGTACACAAGTAAATGCATTAAATACAAATTTATTTGATAGCCATGTTTTCTTCATTTTTTTGCAAGGATGTCTGGCAATGTAGCCTTTCGACATAGAGGACATAAAATGTAGCATTGGCTTTTGTATGATTTTGGCAACATTTTTTGGGGTTTATTTTTTGGCATAACACTTTAAGTGATAAATCGATAACTCATTTATTGTCAATAATAGTTTGAATGAAAATTTAGCTCTAAGGATGTTTGCCATTGGCATTTGAAAACTACAAGAAAGTTGAGAAATGCATAAAATGAAAAAAACTATATTTTATATGAACATTTTGTCTAGAAACACATATAATGTTTATTGAAGCATTTCGTGTGAAAGAAAATTTTACGTTTTAAAATGACAATTTTTTTTTTGTCAAAAGACTCCACAGTATTTTTTTACTATGGTAATTATTATTAATAAATTTATGGGAAAGTGTTCTCAATTGAATTCTCCCATTTTTTGTTGAGAGCTAGCTATTGGCATCCTTGAGAAAAGTTTCAATTGGCATGATATAACCCTATGACTGGAATTTGAGTTATGGGCCAATGAAAGTTTCATTTTATGTACACTGACATACATCTCGAAAACCAAACGAGACATTTATAATATTTTTGATTTATTTTGATGGATTCTATCGAAAACCATCGTCAGGTCGTAGCGCCACAGAAATTGTATTCGTGCTCTTAATCCCCAAAGGCAAATAGTGAGTGGCTTTTCCGACCCGTCTTGAAAAAATTCTACATTCTTCGTACCTATTATGTATAAATATTTTTTCTAATAAATTTTTTACCTAAAGACACTTTCTAATTAATGGCTGATGGTAGCAAAATTCATAATGAATCCAAAAATAAATAATTTTCTGCAGACCAAAAATCACGTACTCAGGATACGTTGTGTGAACTTAAGGGGGGAAAAGGATCGGAGAGACCAAAAAAAAGCGTATTTTTGTGATTTTCTTTTTCACAGTACCTTCTTTATTAAAATTTTTAACATTATTAAGCATCATTTCAAAAATATTCTGCTAAATTATTAAATGAAAAATATTAAAAAATAAGCCAGTGGTAATGGGGAGAACTAAGTAGCCTAAAAAAAAAGTTAACATGCGATAGGGAGGATAAATCATGAGTGCTTCATCTGAAATCAAAATACCAAAAAAATTTCTTTAGTACTTAAGTTCATCTTGGATTTGAACGAAAAAATAAAAAAAATATTCATTTTTGAATTTTTGGTACCAAAAATTGCTCCTTTTGTTTAATTAAAAAATAGGTAGTAATTGAAAAAAAAAATCCTTCGTTCAGATCCGAGTATTTAGTAAAGAAAAGAAATATGTAAAATTTTGGCAAATCGGTCCAAAAGTTTTCTAGAAATTTTGACTACCGACTTAAGAAAAATTTTTGAGAAAAACGCGATTGAAGTTTATGTATGATTTCTTCTTCATATGACCGCTCGGACTCTATCGTCTGGAACTCGAAAAGTTTTGGTCCTAATGACTTCAAATTTTCTGACAATATTCCTTATTATTTATAGTATCAGAAAAAAAATTTAAAAAAAAATAAAAAAAAAATTGATTTTCCTACCCTTTTCCCCCCCTTTAGAATGTCTCATAGAAAACGCTGAAAAAGTCGAATTTTTTTGAAAATGTCAAATAAGGTATAAATGTTAAAAATTTTAAAAATCTTCAAACAGTCATATAATGTTGTAAAAGTCGATGAAGAAAATTGTTAAAAAATTCGAAAAATGTTTCCGAAAAACCTAAGCCCAAAAAGTAACTCTAGGAAAATAATATTCTTTTCATATGCATCAATAAAGTTGTTTCACACATCAAATCCAAAATCATTTACCGAATGTTTCTTCCCCCTGTAAATATTGCAAATTTTCACATTGCAAGTCATATATTGCTTAATTTTTTGATGTTTTTTCTCTCAACTTATATTCGATTCTTGTTAATAACACCTTTTTCTACAACACCTTAATATGTATGTCTCTTCGTCCTTTTTTTGCAGGATGACCATAAAGCTTTCCGTCGCCAATTAGAGGATAAGCGACCAATTGTTGAGAGCAATTTGCTGAGTGGACGTCAATACATTTCGAGTGAACCACCTGTTTCGGATACAAGTGACACGGAAGGTAAGTTGTATACAAGCAATCCCTAAAGGATAAAGAAAAACTCACAAAAAGAAAAATAAAAGAGAGAAAAAGAAATGAAAAGAAAAATGTAGCGCAAAAGTATATGAAATAAAAATAAAAGTTTTCGTAGCTTAAGAATTTACGATGCGCGGCGGTAACATCATGTGAACCATCATGGTGATTACGTGATGTCTGACTTTGTTTTTGTTGTTTTCATTGGTGTAGCATTTGCAGCTGAATATTGCGCATTAGTGAAATCGTTGTACCACAGAAATGGAATGTGATATCGTAGGAAAACTAACGATATATTTTCCAGAAAAAAAAAATTTCGAGTAGAAAGCATTCTTTGAGAGAGATATTACTTTTATAATCATTTGATCGAAAATTTTTGAAAAAAAAATCGAAAATATTGCTTATCTTCTTTAAAATTTGTTCCCACAATAAGTAATGATACTTTGTACCGAATTTTAGTTTACTGTAGATACTTTTTGCTATGCTATGCTCCATTAGATCCATTCGCTCGCTTTTTCCCATTTGTATTAAATTTTCAACTCTCTATGACACTGTAAATTGATTGGGTAACATTTACCAAATGATGGCGCATACGAACTTTTTTTTTGCAAAAGTTGCTTCCACCTACCTATATGCTGCTTCGTGCATATTGAATGTTTTGGCTGCTGCCTTTGCTGCTTACTTTTCATACAGTTCACGATAATCTTAATGACAGGCTTTGGGCAACACTAAAAATTGTGCAGGTTTTTGTGTGCGAAGCATGCAGGATATGCGAGCAATTTTAACTGCTCCTTTTTGTGAGTTTCCTCTTTCGGTTCTTCTATTAATGGGGGAAGTGGGAGGAAATTGTTGCAATAAGAAAAAAGCGTTGATGATAATGTTTGCTGTTGCTCCAGGCCACTCAGCAATTAGAGTCATTAGCAGTGAATTAGTTTTGCGGCAATTGAATATCCGTTGGTTGGGTTGGGCAACTTATGTTGCTGACTTGGGAAAAATAAATTCTACTAAAAGCAAAAGAAAAAATACGTTTGACTAGAAAATGAATTTCAGAAAATTAAAATTTAAAGATTGCAATTAAATTGATATTAGAAACCCCTAAAAATATGCAATTTTTTCACAAATGAAAAATATGTAACTAAGCACAAAATCTGCTGTCATAGCTACAAATTTCAAATGAATTGATATTTTTCTTTCCTTTTATTTCATCAATTTTTAAATCATTCAATCATTTTAATGCAAATCCATCTTATTGCTTATGAGCAGAAAAAAAAATGTTTCCTACAAATGGGGCATATTTTTCAGCGTATTGAATTCCCACTACTGTCACTTTTTCAGCAGCGACATCACACAAAATTGCGCATATTTTTAGGCGTCCAAAATTTTACAGATTTCTTATTTTATTTTACTTTTTGTTATCTATTGATTTGTTCTCACTTTTCATGTCATGCAATCAGGGCGCACAGTGATATCATAATTCTTTTTTTTTTTTCATGTTGTCTCACTTTCTTGCTGACATGAGTCTGAGCTGCTGGAAAATGTCGTTGAATTTATTGAATTTCTATCGATTTTCTTTGCACGACTTTTGGGAATTTATTTGGCATTTAGATTGCATTCATATTATGCTAAGGAAATCAAATTTTTGTAGGAAATTATATTTTATTTTAAAGTAAACAAAAGAAGCTATGCTTGAAATAATGGCGAAAGTTAAGAGCATACAAAATCAAGTTCACGAATAATAAAGAATCATTTATAAATATATTTTTGGATATATGGAAAGGGAAAAACTCGTAAAATGTCGTAAGACCTCTAAATGAATCACCATATATTTCAATAATTAAAGTCAAAAGTCCTAAGACATCCAAGTCAAAATTTTTATTAATATTTTTCGAAACACTCTAAAACGCACTTAGCTTAAATAAAAGTTAAATTAATTAATTAGTTTTTATTTTTGATTATTTATACAGTTCCTAAACAATTCCTAATAAAATTAAATGGAAAAAATCGGTAGACTAAAAAATAAACTACTTAAATTCAAATAAGTTACTCATGTTTCACTTGTGCAAATTGTTATTAAGTGTGTTTGAATTGTACGTAAAAGCCAACTTCTTTAAAATAGTCAATATTTTATTTATCAAAACGAAATTTGTCCATTATTTTCAATGAAAAAAAAAATGTTGCATAACTTCAGGCGCTAGAAATGCAAGTTAAACATTTTATGTAGCTTTTTTTATCTATCACTTAACAGAAGAATTATTAAATTGTTTATTCATAAGGCTGTCTTTGAAACATCAAGCAGCACATGGTTTGGCACTTTCTCGCTCACTCTCTATCCTTCTCTTCTCCCCCGCTCACTTTGTACATCATGCTATATTATATCTATTTTAATGCTATTTTTCATTTTCTTTTTCATGCGCCATTCAACATTTAGCACACGATTCTGAATCACGTTACCTTTCCGCCGAGGAACAAAGTCGCGAATTAACGCGTAGCATACGACGCGAAGTGGGAAAACTCTCCGAGCAATGGAACAATCTAATCGATCGATCTGACAATTGGAAGCATCGTTTGGATGAGTACATGACGGTAAGTCAAGTCAAATGTAACAAATATGTATACAAGGTAGCAGCTACATAAATGGCACAATTTTGTTGTTTTTTTTTTTTTTATTTTGTTGCGCCGAACTTGTGCTAGATAAGCAACAAACTCTAAACATGAGTATTTTTTTAGGCCAAAAGAAAAAAACACGCAGCTGTATCCAGCAGCAGTTGTCTTCTTTTTTTCGTGTTAAACGCTTTGAATTATTAATTTTTTTTCGTTTTACCTTTGACTGTAGCGTCGTGGGAAAATTTATTAAAATTATTTTGTGGACTTTTTTATGTGCAGCAAAGCCGTTGGTGCTGGCACAAAAAGTTTTTCCTTGACTTTTGCATGTGTTTACTTGAAAAAGATAAAAAAAAACAGATTTTGTTATAAAATAAAATTAGGTACTTTTTCGGTATTAAAAATTAAGTTTGATGAGCAACACGAACTTTTTTTATTGCGTTATTAATATTTTTTTCTTAGGTTTTTCATGTACCTGTGAAGATTAAATTTTATGCCTTGCTTAAATTTTGTGTGTTTTTCAAAGCAGCACTTTAATGATAATACCACAAAAATTTGAGTTTATTGAAAATATCAGAAAAAATGCCTAACACAACATAATGATAATTCGTTATTTTTATATAGTAAATGGAAAAAAATTTCAAAAATGTGGAATGTTGAAAAATCGTTTTGTGTTGAAAAAACTTAAAAAAAATGGGAAGAAATTTTTATTTTCTTTAATTAATAATTCTTTGTATCGAAAAGTCAACAAAACGTGACCCGTTCGATTGCCTGCAGCACAGCATACTTTCATTCAATTAGAGGTTTCTTAATAATTTTGAGGAAATCGCATTGTCCTATAGCAATGTATAATAATTTCTTAACAATCAACAAATATTTGTGCATAAAAAAAAAGAAAGTATGATAAATAAATTGAATAAATAAGTCGCGGAAATTTCGCATAAAAAAACTACTTCGCACAAATACTTGAAAAACGGAAATGAAAAAGAGAATACCAGTTACATTCAAATAACGGCGACAACTCTGATGTCGCTCAAAAGTATGCAACATAATATTTCATTAGATCAACAGCAGAGCATTTAAAAGCGAAGAGTGCAGCAGCTGCAGCACTACCACTAAAAGCAAACGACAACAACGAGTTGATGTCTCAAAATACACAAACATAACTCACTTAGTGCAGTGCTCCGACAGACCATTAATGGGGGGGGGGATGAGTGAATGAATGATTTCATAGCAATATAATGTAAATATTTTTCAACGAAACTTCTTGGATGTTATTCGAAAAAAAGTTACTTTTAGCAATTTTCCTTTTATAATGTAGATTTCAATTTTGCATTCTTTGCTTTGATTACCAGCCAGTAGTCACGTCGTTTTTTACAAAAAGCGGTAAAACGGAAACGCAAACTATTTTGCTTTCTTTGCAGTTTTTTTCCTTTTTGCAATATTATTTTTCCTCCTTAAGATATTTCTGTTGTCACAAATCTGTTGTAAAGAATTTCCGTTTCTTTTGTAGTTGCTGTTTAAGAACGTCTTTTTTTTCGTAGCGTTTCCTTGCAATTTTCTCGATTGACACTATAGGAACATGATAAAAGAAAGGGAAGAGCTAAAAAGCCTCGCAACAAAAGTCAAACTTTAACACTACGGAAGGAAATTTAATCAATTGTGCTGTCCATAGATAAAGTTTTAAAAATTTCAATACAATTTCAATAAATATTTTTTAAAAAAATTATAAATTAATGTACTCTATGTAATGAAAAACTGCTGCAAAAGATGTGGGGTACATGAATTCACAAAAATTTGTGACAAAAGTTAATCAAATAAATTGAAAATAATGGAAAAAATTCAAAATATTTTTTTGGAAATTTTATCGAAATACTAAGTTTCGAATTAATTTTCAAAGTGCCGATGAAAGCACTTGAAACCAAACTTATCAAAGAGTCCTCTTATCCTCTCATTTAACTCCTCGTCATTATTTCTAATAAATTTTATTTTTCTCAAATTATTTTTTTAATTAATTATTTTCTTAAAAAAAAATAACCAAACTTTCAAAGCATTTTTATGCTCTGAAGTTTTCCTTTATTATATATCCCAAAAACCAAACCAATTTGTGTCTTTTGCATCTTAAAATTAAATAAAGTTTTGCCAAAAATAAACAAAATTCAATATATAGCAAGTCAACTTTTACAAAAGAATAATTTTAATTTTCAATTTACAAGAAAATTCATTTTCAAATTACATTTTTTAATTAAAAATTTAATTCTCAAAATGAACAAAAAACAAAACCAGCAACAAAACTCAGTGTTTTCCTTTTATGAAGCGAATATAAACTGAGAAGCTCAACAAAAGTCATAACAATTAAAGAATTAAACTGAAACTTTGCACATAATATCAGCCACCAGTGCACACACACACACACACATACAAAGTTAAACACAATGTAGCTCAAATACACACACACACACATATCCATGAAGGCACCCATCATAAACGTTGGCATTTGGTTGTGTTGTTAAATTCCAAAAACAACAATTAACAGCAGCATTAAAATCATTTAAGATAATCAAATCAAAGCAAAGTTTAGTTACAATTATTAAAAAGAGCTGGCAACACTGTATGGCAAATAAATGAGTGAGGAAGTAAAAGTCAAGGATTATAGCTAGGATATTTGCGAAAGAAGCTTTTGTTTTTTGGAAATAAAATTCAAATGTAGAACATTATAGCAACAACACGAAATTTGTAAGTAAGAGCACAAAGCGTTGTGGAGGCAATTCCATTAATAACTGTGAGAAAATTTGCAAGCAGTTGCAAAAAACAATTGCGTAAGGATAGGTGTTATGTTGCACATTATTAGGATTTTTTTTAATAATATTCACATTTTTGGAAAAAAAAAACTTATTCTATTCTCGAGGAAACTATCTGTTTTCTAACATTTTCAACCCATTTTCCATAATATTTTTTTTGTTTCTTCCATTAAAATCTCTGAATGCCTACGATCTTTTTGGCACGCCGTATACCAATGCTTTTAAGCATCAAAGTATTAAAATTTAGAAATATTTAGACATTACAGCATTGAAGCTTGAAGCATTGAAGTATTTTTTCGGCGTAACTTTGAGTTATTGATATTTTGAAACTAGAAATGTTGAAGTATTCTTAATTTATTTAATTTAGTAAAGTATTGACACAATGAAGTGTCAAGCATTGCAATACTTATGCTGTGAACCACTGAAGTATTGAATACTTCAGCGGCAAAATTCTGAAATATTGATATTTTGAAACTCGAAATGTTGAAGTATTCTTAAATCATTTAATTTATTAAAGTACGAAGACATATTGAAGCATTGTAGTATCAAGCAGTGCAATATTTATACTTTGAACTACTGAAGTATTGAAGCAATTACGCTTGGTAGTATTGATACTTTCAAGTACTTATGTTTTGAAAAACTTGAATATTGAAGCAAGCAGGCTATTTAGCATCAGAGTACTAATGAATGAAATTATTGAATTGATGAAGTGATGAAATAGTAGTGTATTAAAGTAATGAAGTATTGAACTACTCATTCAATCATTGAAGTGCTAAAATCTAAATAAATTGAATTAATAAAGTACTGAAATATAAGAGCATGGAAGCGTTGAAGTATTGAACTGTGAAAACTTAGAGCATGGAAGCGTTGAAGTATTGAACTATGAAAACTTATTATATTGAGGAATTACAATACTGAAGCATTGAAGTGCTAAAGCATTTAAATATTTGTAAACAAATTGAGTTTATCAGGTATTGAAGTATGTTAGTGATGCATTGAAGTATTTGATTATAAAATTACTGAAGTATGAAAAAGCTTAAGTATATATCTAATGAAATGCTGTTCATAAAATTCTTATAATATAAAAGTACTTAAATATTTAAGATTTGAAGTACTTGACTAAGAATATGTGAAGTATTGAAGTGTTCAAATATTAAAATAATGAATGAATTATTGAAGCATTGAAGATTTTAATTGTTGAAATACTGCAGCTTTAATTTCAAAGTATTAAATTTTCATTAGCTTCAGTGCATAGTTAATTTTGATGGAATCTTCAAAAAAGACAGAACATTAGCAAAAAAAAACTTGTAGAAATTTCGTCAAAACTTTTTGTGGAATTTCCCTCATTGTAAAATGTTCAAATATTGAAATAAAAAAAGGATCAAGCTTACACCACAAATCAAGTGAAGAGCAAAAGTTCAGGAATCAATTACAAGTATTGAACGAAATTTCAACATTCAATTCAACTAAGCCGAATGAATTTGTACATAAATTGTACACAAAAAAATGTTCATATCGAATAAAGTTTCGCATGATTTATAAAAACTTCCTACCTTTACAATTCAAACAAACTACATGTGCTAACTTTTTCCAATGCCCCATATTAAAATAATGAAAAATAAAAATGAAGCCAAAGTTTCTTCTTTTCAGATTAAATTAATTAAAAGTAAAAATTCAATTGCAATTTCAATTTGCATTTTCAACTTTAGAGATAGACAGAGAAAAAGTTGAAGCACAAAAAACAATAAAACTAACACAGAGCAAAGCAAACAGTGCTGTCGAGCCCTAAAGTATGCAATGCGAAATATGCGAACAAAACGCAAGTTTAATAAACACGGCTAAGCTGCATAGCATTAAACTAAGCTACGCAGATATAGTTCAACATGTTTTTGGGGTTGTCGTTGTTATTGTTTTCTGCTACTATTTTTCTCCATTTTTTTTTTTTGCCTGACAGCCATAAAGTTCAAGTTGCAGTTGAAGAGTCAGAAACTTCCTTCCATATGGGTGAGAGGACGATTGTGGGTGTTTTATTTTTGTAGCAAAAGTTAAACTGCATTTTAAAAAGTGAAAGATGAAAAATAAAAATTATGAAAAAACACTCCACTTTTACAACCCAATGGATAAAGTTTTTCAAACAAAATTTTTTTTATATCTTTTTATTAATCACATTAAAATTCAGCAGCTTCCAAAGCTCCAGCTTCAGCCATAACATCAGTGGAGAGTTAGGCGAAGGTATGTAGTGATGTGGCAACTAAGAAAAATAAACAAAAAGGAAACCCTGTAGCATAGAAATGTAATAGAAAAATGCATAAAATATTAATAGGAATTTTTTATGAGCTTAATTTAAAGTTCCACTGACTTTTCACAGTTTTCTTTGCCATACGCGGCGAAAATATAAATCAGCCAAAGTTTAAAGATTTTAATGTTTCGCATAAATGCAAACAAAGTTTCATGTTTTCTTGATGGTAAGCAGAGTTATCTTTTCCAACTATGGTACTCATGCTTGTACATAAAAATATACATGTATTCCAAATGTATGTACGTATGTATACTGAAGTTTGTAGTATTGTTGTATGCATTACATTCATAAAATTGTTGATCTATTGAAAAACTTATGTGATGAAGCATTAGAAACTTAAGCTATAGAAGCCTTAAAGCATAATGCTTTGCAGTAATGAAGCATTCAAGTAATTATGTATAAAAATTTCATAGAATTTAAGTATTAAATCATTTTAGTATTGGGGAATAAAAGTATTGAAGCATCGAGTTTGAAGTACTGAAGCACTAAAGTACTGAAGCATTGTAGTTCTGAAGCACTTAAGTACTGAAGTATTGAGGAATAAAAGTGTTGAAGCATTGAGTTTTTAAAACTTTGAATTACTGTAGCATTGAAGTACTGAAGCATTGTAGTACTAAATCATTGAAGTATTGAACTACTAAATTATTGAGGACTAAAAGTGTTAAAGCCTTGAGTTATTAAAACTTTGAAGTACTAAAGCATTGAAGTATTGAAGTATTGAACTGCCATTGAAGTATTGAACTGCCATTGAAGTATCAAATCTTTTAAGTTATGAAACTTTGAAGAATTGCAGCATTTAAATATGAACGCTTATATGTATTGAAGAATCTCATTATTCCGACGTTGATTAAGGTTTTGAAGTAATTTAGCATTATAATATGATAGCATTGAAGTATTAAAATATAATAGAACTAAAACACTGAAGTATAAAAGTTGTGAAATAATGAAGCGTAATGAGGCATTGAAGAATTAAAACTTTGAGGCATTGAAACATTGGATAATTGCTGCATATCAGCATTAAAGTATGAAGCATTGAATTATTATATTGTAGCTAGAAATTTCTCCTAACAATGCATTCATACATACTTACATCCAACCTCTTAATTGCTTTTCTAAAATTTCAAATATTTATTTTTAAGTAAATATTACACTGTGTTTACATATATAATTTATATGGAATTTTGCTATAATTTACATTAACATACTCACAGCTCAAACTATGCAATGTTTCATTTATTTTACTTATTTTGAAATTATTACTAAATTTTATCTCTAATTACAGTATTTAATATTTGAGTTGAGAAAATT
The DNA here is from genome assembly GCA_949775025.1 of Tricholauxania praeusta. Classification (NCBI taxonomy): domain Eukaryota; kingdom Metazoa; phylum Arthropoda; class Insecta; order Diptera; family Lauxaniidae; genus Tricholauxania; species Tricholauxania praeusta. The sequence goes on from OX459029.1 coordinate 162,189,625, forward strand.
CATTGAATAATAACCAAACATGGCATTTATCACACATTTGCACAAATTCTCTAAATGTGTGTGGAGAATTTTAATTTATGCATTCGTAAGCCCTTTTACTATATATAGTATGCCAACAAATATGCAATGAAATTTTAAGCAAACTGATATTTGTTATTTGCATACAACGTAGTGCATAATTAGTGTATTTAAATAAAAAATTTCACAATTTGTTATTGGAATTTTAATATCAAGAAATTACTGAAAATTATTAAAGTCTTGCATTTTTCAAATACACAATACAACATTGCTATGCATGAAAGTATGCAATGTTTACTATTCGAGAGTGACATAGTTGCTGATGACAATTATAATAAAGTGCTATTTAGGTGTATGGAATAGTAATGTGATGGGCTTAAATTTTTGAGCTAAATGCAAAATGTTGCTTGTAAATTACAATGTATGAAGTAGAGCTTAGTATCAAAATAAGTCTAATACTTTTTCACCCCGAATATATAACAATTATACTACAAAAGGCTTATTTTTTATTCCTAATAATGGACAATTTTGATGCGTTTATTTTTGTGGCAGAACTTTTTTTTTAAATTTTGTTGTATACGCGTGCACATTTCTGTAAACTTTTGTTGATTAAGATCGAAATTTTCGTCTGGAACGAACTGTCACAAAATTTTTTTTTATATATTTTTGTTTTTTTGTCAAAAAATATTACTTTCAATTTTCGTATGAAAACATTAGCATTCCTTACTTTTAATGATTTATATATTTAAAAAGTAAAAATATGGCCACAGAAGAAGCTGAAAAACTCAAAGCTTTGGACACTATAAGAAAAAGTTTTAAAAAAAAATTATTTTAACTTTTTAAAATCTTAAAAACTTCGTTAAAAAACAAGAGGAATCTTAGGACGGTTTTGAAATATATTTTAAGTGAACATGGAATTCCATTTTCAGCTTTATATGGCTTGAAATGTATTCGGTCAACTTTTGGTTGCATTCTTTTAGCCGTTTATTGTTTACCAATTTTCACATAGACCTTTAAAGAAATTGTTGAAAATCCCAATAAAATTTTATGAAATTTATGAAACAACTAAATCACTTTTCTTTTAATATAACTACAAAAGACACAAATAGCTGTAACTGCACACATATACATACATACATACTCGTATGTGGTTTTAAGTGTGCACACGAACACGTTTACAAACTCGCAGCAGCAGCATTCAGCCATAAAGCAACCGCCATGGTACAACTCGTTTCAATTGAATTGAAAATCGGTTTCAATTGATTTCTTCCATTGACCACAAAAATGAAAAATAAATAAAATTGTGGTTTTTCTTTTTTTGTTTCCTTTTGCAATTTTGCGCCTGCTGTGACTACAATGACCCATAAGACAGAAAGAAGTAGGAGACGAGGGTGACATTGCATTATAAGAGAAATCAAACGTTTGCGGACAAAATAGTTGGTGCTTTAAACGGAAGAAGACGCAGCACAGCACTACAGACGAGCATAAACTAAAGAATCACCCGCGGCGGTGGTAGCTTCGCAAGGTTTTACACAAACGCAAACACAGACAAAACACACATACTCGAATACACCATAAAACCAAATATTGCAACAGTAACGACCATGGGGACTACGACTTCAACGAAATAACGATAAAGAAGAAACGTTTGCCACTATTGACGTTATTTCCCGCTGGGTAGCACTCACTTTGCCATCTTACTACACCACATGTGATGATGACGATGGGCAGTGCAAGAAAATAACGCTTTTAACCATTTTGGCCTTGGTAAGCATTTTAACTGGTAATAAAAATGGCGGAAAAGAAAACAGCATAAAAGCGGAGCAAATAATTTTTATTGCCACACGAACTCTGACCTCTCACATTGCGTCGTCGTCGTCGTCGTGCAACAAAAATTATGAGTTTGTGGCGCATTGAGCATCATTGGGTTTTTGCAATGCGGAAATGTGGTAACCCTTTTGTGGATAACCATCCAAGCGTCTAGTAAACCAAAAAATCCATCTGTGTGTGTGTGTGTGTGTGTGTTGTGTGTTATGTTTAAAATCGTAACGGTCCGGAATCAATTGCATTTAAATCATTGATAAATCGCCATTGAAATGCTGCGGGCCCAAAGTTGTGTGGGTTTGGTAATATAAAAATCGGTTTCGTAAGCGTAGCTAGAGAAAATGAAAGCAATTTTAACGAAGATTGGTATTGTGCAGAAAATAAAACAAAAATATACCCAGAAAAAATAGCTTATGTATTGAGAATTATCGCTTGATAGTAAATCTATCCGTAAAGTCGAGTCAAGTTGTGTTGCATAGTTTTGTCCGTAATATGACTTCTTTCGTGTGCGGGATCGTTTTTGATTTAGTTTTCAATGTTAAAAATGTATGTGGCTTTTCTTTAGAAAATAGATTCCATGTCGGAAAATATATCAGACAATGGATTTACTATGGAGGTTTCTTAAGATATCAGAGATTTTTTAAATTTTTTTGAAGAATGAATTGTTAAAATAGTTTTGGCTTGGCATGTTTCAAGCAGTCAAATAATAATATTTCAAACCACACTCTATAGCTAGCTACTAGCTTAAAAGATGATTAAAAACCTTTTTCACTTTTTTGTGATTTTTCTTAAAGAGAGAGGGTAAGGTCTGTGGACCTCTCTTACGCTAGCCAGTAATCGCTTTATGGTAAAACTGCTGCTACCATTTTTAATATGCTGCAGATAAATTGCTTTTACAATGAAAAATGCTGAATTTATGAAAACAACAAATTTATTAGCAGCAATTTTTTTTATTGCAAGTAAACAATGTTGCAAGCTGACTACAAAAAGTTGCAGCAAAAACTCACAGTGCTTTTTTGCATATGAAAAAATTTACTACAATTTTAAGTTTATTTTTTTATTTCTTTCTATTTTTAACATATTTTTTATGCATCCCCATTTTAACGCAATTTTCTCAAGTTTCTTTTTTATTTTTTGATTTTTTTTTTATGTGCGTTTTGGATTTTATCTGCCGCTTATTGCGTATTCATGGCAACATCATTTTCACATAAAAAAAAAGGGGTTCATTGTAAGCAGTGTTGCCGTATCTGTCTGTCCATAAATGTAAAACTCTCTCATAGTGTTGCCTATTTTTAGGATTGCTTGTTTTGTACTCTGGTTATTTGGGTTGTTGTTAACATCTTTTTTTTTTTTTTTGGTTTCTTTTTTACTTCTTTCATCACAACTTTTACAATTTTATGCGCAACTTTTGGGGGCAATTTTCTACCCCTTAAGTGTTTCATTGCAAATTAAGTTTTTTGTGTGAAAATTGTGTAAAAAGGTTATGTAAAGTTGTTCATGCTTTTTATTCGATTTTTGTCAGTAATGACCAATTCAAAAGCTTTTCATTTGTTGCTTCAGTGATTGATTTGATATCGAAGTGACTTTTGATTTGTGACTTTTTTTCTTTTGGTACATCAATGATTGAATATATGTGTGGTTTTTAAAATTGTTCAACAGTTGAATATTTATAAAATATTATTGAAATTGAATATTATTGAAAATCAGATCATTTGAATAATTTTTTGTATTTTATTTTCATTCAAAACTACGACAGCATTCAACGCACACTACTATGCGTTTTATTGGTGCATTTATTGTTTAAAACTTGCACTATTTTTCTTTCTCATTTTTTTTCGAGAATATTTTACTTTGGCAGTTTAAGTCACATCCAAAAAAAAAATGTTCTCTTCACTCAACATTTACAACGAACAATGCGACAATAGCGCCAATAAAATAAAATAAAAATCGTTTGCCATTACAACAATTGCAACTTCTAAAGAAAACATTTTTATTTGTTGCGTGCGTTTTATTTCTTTAAAACTTTTAAGAAAAACATAGTTTTTAAAAACAAATTGCAAGCAGAGTAACAAAGTTCAAAAAGTGTGCGCAACAAAGAACTTTCTTACAAAATACAAACAATTTGCTGGACATCAGCCCCCAAAGCCATGCACACAACAATACTCAGACACACAGAATAGTTACATACATGCATACACTTGTATTTCAAGTGTCCTTTTGTCTTGTTTATCTATAGTGTTTTTTTTTTTTTTTGTTATTCTTAACATGTTTTGCTTAACAAAACATTGGAATAAAAAAAAAGACACTACTAAAGTGTAATTGAAACAATAGCAGCAAAAACAAGTACAAAAATAATAAAGAAAATATACGAGCACAAGGAAAGATTATGTCAAAGCAATAGAGAACTAACATTGTTTTATTTCTATTGGCAGGAAATCGAAAAATTGTTGCAGTGTGTAGTGAAGTTTCTTTTAAGATTTTGCGAAAATCATAGAAAGATTTAAGAAAAACAAAAGAAATCAAATTCGTATTTGGATTTTCATACAAAATATGATAGTATATTTTTAGGCGTACCTACTACAGAATTTTTTGTAAAATACCAAACGCTGCTTAAGCTGGCGTGCGGAGCATAATATATTTCTTGCAAACCTTTTGATAAACAACAAACTTGAAATCACTCAAAGTCAAGCTAATATTACAGAGATAAATTCCCATTAACACAAACTTAAACCTAACTTATTTTGAATTAAAATGGGACACTTTATAGCTCCCAGACTTTTTATATTATTTGACCAAAATTTATGCTAAAAATTTAGAAAATTGTAATAAGTTTTTGGTTATTATATCGAAAATACATAAAATATTTTTAGCTGTTTTTTTCACAAAATAATAAAAATATAAACAAAACATTAATGCACCTTAACTTTGTTATAATTCAAAACTGTCAACTTACAAAATTTCAACTTTATTTCTTTATGGCATGAAACAGCACTTTGCAAAACAACCAATCCCCAAGAGTAATACCAAAAAATTAATGAAATTTTTCAAAAAAAAAAACTATGAACGATAGTAAAACCAAAAGCAATAAATTAATAAAAAAAAAAATTTCAAAAAATACTTCGACATAAAATTTAAGATCCCTTTGAAATTACTGCATCCCAATTGAATTGAAAAACTCTACAAAAAAAACGAGAAAAATAACTCTACACCAATGACAAAGTATTTTTCATAATTTGTTTCATCATTTATCGATAGAGTTGCCAAATGCAGTTATATTTTCTTAATCGAGAAATGATTTTTTATAAAAAATACTTGTTACTTATACAGAAACCTTAACGTTTCATACAGTAGAAATGTCTAATAGAATTTTGAACTAACCAAAATAATTAACCCTTAGCGGCACTATGGGGTCGTAAACGACACCAAGAAAATTTTGAAATCATTTTTCATATTAATAAATAATTAAGTTTAGCCTAATGTAGCACAATCATTTTTTGTGAAAAATGTCCCTAATAATCCTTGAATTTCATAAAGTAGAGTCATCTCAACACTCGTTCACAGTTATGAAGCTTTGAATTGAAAATTCGTTTTCTTATAAATTGTTCTTCAACATGGGGTCGTGAGAGACCCCAATGTGCCAGATTGTTATAAAATTGAAGTGGTGGCGCTAAGGATTAAAATATTTCTAATAAAGTTTCAAGTTTTCATAACTTTTCATTAAAATACATAGTCTTTAAATTATGAGCGATTAATTAACAGAAAATATTTGTCAAAAATTGAAACTTTTCTTAATAGTTACTCAAAAAATTATTATATAAAATTCTAAAAATAGCTAATAATAAAAGGACAATTATTTCCTGAAGGGATTAAATATTTTTTTTATTTTTTTTTTTGAGAATTTTTATTCAAATACTTATTTAAAAAAATTACCCACAAATTTAAAATAAATCAAAATATTCTTTTATTGGAATAATTTTGAATGCTTTAAAATCATAAAAATCGCTTCTTTAGGAGCTCTTCTTTGAATTAGAGTAACTTCGGGTATTGTGAGATGGGTATTTTTGTATTTTAAATTACACGCAACTTTTATAGCATAGCTTCTACTTCTTTACGTATTATGGTTTGTTGATGCATTGTGCAGTATATTACGACTTCGGAGCTCTATAGCGTATGCCAATCTGAAGCTATTTCAACAAGATTGAAAAAAGCCAAGTGACACCTCTAAGTTAAATTAACGGGTAATGTGATATATAGAGTTCGGATAATGTGATATACCATCATGACAAGTATAACATGTATAAAACAGTAGGAACTAAAAATATAATAACATTACTTCTTTCATTAGAATTTCTATAAAAAATTAAACTAGACTTAAACTGAATCAATAAGCAAAAAGCAGAACATATGAAAGTCAGATAGATGACTCACATATACAAATTGCTTGCCGTCTTGAAAGACAATCATTGTGAGCCCAAATTAAATCGCATTGCAGGCATTGAACTCAGGTCTGAATCTTTGTATCCCTATGGAAGGATTTGTTGCAAAAAGCACAGTTAATGTCCTTGCTGGGTGAAGCAAATTGGACTATATCACATTACCTGAATTTCAGTTTTAATACACTCAGGTTATTTTTATTTAAAAACATTTCAGCAAATAAAGAATTCACATTATTTATGACAAAGTATATCCACCCACTAACAAATTTAAGTTCTTCGGCTATAATACTTACTATTTTTTGGGCTTAATTCACACATGAAATGCACACAAATAAAATTTCGACTTGTGGCTAAATGAATGTGAACGCCCAAAACCTTGCAGCGCATATCTTTTTCCGTTGCTGACATGTTGACAAAAAAATTTTTGTCGAGAGTTGTGTATTTAAGGAAATATGATGGCATATCACATTACCCGACCGTATCACAATACCCGAAGTTACTCTACACTTTAGCTCAATAAGAAAGAATCGGAAAATTTGCAATTTTCAAGCAATTCCTTATAACTTTGAAGCGACTCTCTCAGAGTTTTTTTCACAACTTTTCTTTTTACACAGAAGACCCATCTCGTGATTTTTATAAAATTACAAAAGTTTCCAAATTTTATACGTCACTATTTCTTCGACAAAATTTCAGTCATTTGGTCACCTTGACGAAAAATTTAACTGAAAATTTTATGTGCAAAATAAATTTCAGAACGCCTGTGTAGCATTTTATATTTGTAAACAAAGCTTGTAATATCAATTTTAGAATATCTAGTTAACTTCTTTTTTATATAAGCCTGTAAGGAATCATAGCATGAACCAAATCAAAACTTCTCTCTTCTCTGATATCACATCACTCTCTTTCCTTTTGACTCACTAGCGACACCCAAAAGTGATACCAAAAAACTAAAAAAACAAATATGTGCAAACAAAGAATTTTGTGCGTTGTTTTCACTTATGCTATGGTTCTTTAGAGGTTTATACAAAATTTAAGATAAATGGAAATACTATATATTATAGAAAAATGTTACAGATTGTATTTTTCAAATGTTTCGGTAATTATTCTTTTAAGATCATTGATGAACTTCTGCAATGGAATATGAAACCAAAGTCTGACTTACGAGATTTCTGTTACTGAACTCTCTATGTCTTTACACTTTACACTTTAATGACTGTAACAAAGTGTCTCGATTGGCCATGATTCATGACAATGTTGGTGGTATGCCATGAAAATGTCAAGTGGTGACAACAAATGTTCGCCATAAAAGATGTCATACCATAATTGTTGATTATTATGTCTTACCATTATTTTTACCATAAAGTCTGACATGAATAATACTTTAAATTCGCTGCTGTGAACGAAAGTATCACCGAAAGTGAAATTTGTATACGCCAATTTTTCAATCTCTGCCCACTGTGCATAACGCTGACATAAACATTACTATGAATTATGACGCATCGAGACACTTTGTAAGAAGCAAGTCTTTTCTGCTGAGTTTCTATTAACAATTAGTTAAATTTTAATTTTACTATGTTGGCAACTCTGTTTTTGGTTTGTTGCAAGCAACACTGACTGCATATACCTACAATTAAAGCATCCAGTAGTCTGGGAGTTTTAAAATATGATAAAAAAAATGGAAAACTAACATAGTGCAATGACAATCAAATGATTTCCCATGTGTTGCATAGTTCGTTTTTCTCTTATTTTAATTTATTGCATGTTTTTGCTACTTTCAATCAACATTTAAGCAATTTGTTATTGTCGTGGTTATGGAGAGTTCTTTTTTAAAAATAAAATTTGCATTTATAAAAATGTTATGAATATAAATCATACAAGTGACAAATTATTTTCAATGAATTATGAAGTATTTACAAAATTGATAACTGCATTAAATTCTTCATTCATATTTCAATTGGAAAAGAACAAATTTTTATTATTTATAAAAACTGATAAAAAAATATGTATTTACTCAGCAAATTGTGTATACTCTGTCTTGTGCAACCAAAAGAATTTGCCTCTAGTCAAAATATTATCAACGCTTTCCGTGCCTAATGAATAAAAACATGACGCCCAACCAGCACCAACGTTTTTGGCCAAAACCTCAATGAACTCTGACCCAATCATAACAGCATAAGAGCTGGCAGGCAATTGCAAACTGGAATTTCTTCGTTCTTTTGAGTGTCATCTTGCTGCAACAACAGCAAAGATGAAGTTGAAGACTTGATTTGCCTTAATGGCAACAGCAACACAAAAGTAGCTAAGCGAACCCACTGTCGCTGCTAATTTTTTTATTATTTTAATATTTTAAATTTTTTTTTATTATTTTTGCCAGTGTCATCAGTATTTTACCTTTTGATTCGTTTTGTGTTTTTATTTCAAATTCTTGTGTTGCTCCAACTGTGCCGTATTCATTTGCTGGCGCTTGCTGCTGGCGCTCATACAAGTGCCTGTCTCCACAGTCATGCAACAGAGCTACTTTGCCAGACGCGTAGGCAGCAGCGCCATCTATTAAATAATTTTAGTACCTGGTTAGTTGAGCTCAAGTTGTGTACTTGCTATTTTGGCTTACATCGTTTGTTGTTGATTTGTGTAATTGAGGTTTTTTTTTTTAAGGAAATGTCTTTTAGTGTTAGCTTGTAGGCGGGGTTTTTTTTCCTGATACGGTCAGTGGTCTGTATGAAAAAAATTTGCCTGAGCTATTTTAAGAAATTAAGTTTTCTCAATTCAAAGAAGTGCAACTCTTTCACTCAACTGCAGCATTGTCACTCATTTGCAGCACTAAACGCTCAAGAACAAAACTCAAACATTGAAATGAGTAACTTTGTAATTCTTGTCTCGAAGAAAAAGACACACAAAATCACATAAGAAAATCGAAAACAAAACAAAAACATCAAAACAAAAGCAGCGGAATGAAAATAAACAAAGAAATTATACAAAAAAACAACAGCAAAAAAAAAACATAAACAAATCAGTAGCAACCACAAAAGCGACTTCACGAAAAGAAACAACTCAAAAATTCAACAAGTTCTGCATTGGGGCTGTTCAGTTGAGTCCAACACCGCCGCCGCTTTGTTTGCATGTAACACAAGACAACTGCCGGCGCGGTCAATCAGTTCAGTCAGTCTACGAAACGAAGTCGCGCGCGTTGGTTGTATGAAAATATCGTGCGTGTGTTAAAGCGCAACCAAAAAAGACACAATCGCGTTGATCGAGTTAAGTCGGAACCAACATTAACGAAATTGTAACGAAAACTGCTGTTCTTTGACGCATCAAAAGCAGAAGATATAGAAATATCTCTAAGAATACAGAGATAATAGCTGCATGTAAATGTTGAAAAATTTAATAAAAATTGAAAAAACAAAATATATAAATAAATATACATTAATAAAAAAGGGAAAAATATCTTAAAAAGTTATAATGCTTAAATAATCTGTGAAATACAATTTGTATTCTGTGTAATAATACAATAAAAATGACAAACATGCAGAGCGAACTAAACTAAAGCACAAAATTCAATAAAATTTTGCCGTAAATTGCCACTTTAATTAAAAATAATAAATATTTATTTAAAAAAAATCACTGAATTTTTGTCAATTCTTCGAATAAATGCGGTTTTGTGTACTGTAAAGATGTTTTTAATGTAAGCAAATTACTTCAATGAAACAGTGGGCTATTCAGAAATATTTGAATTTATATATCTATTATTTCAAGTGATAAAGATGATTTTTTTTTTAAATTTAATCAAGAAGAATTTTGTGAAAACGAGAAAAACAAACTATTCCAGTGTCAGTCTTATACCAAAAACTTGCTTCGGCTTAAGATTATCTGCTTTACGATTACAGATGAAAAGGCATCAGAAATTTTGAAATTAAACTCTTCAAAGATTACAATTCTAAGAATTTTTCAGCTCCACGGTAAAAGGGATAATTTCTCTATAGGTTCCACTACATAAATCAAAATTTGAAATTAAAAAAAAAAAAATTTACAACAATAAGACGTACAGACGAAGACAAATTTTTTTCAATTTCTCAATTGGTCCCTGATGATGGTTTGAAAATCCAACCGCAATATCGGAAACAAATAAAAAAAATTGAAACAAAAAACAAACAGTTTTTTATTTTATATGTATAAATACGGCCAAGCCCAAAAAATCAATTAAAATATTAAAAAAAACTAAATTATCAAAGGAGTTACAACAATAATGAAAAACAGTAAAAGATTTTTTGCTTTGTTTCAATTTTTTGCTTGGATTCTCAACAGATCTATACAAAAAGGGAAACATATTGAAGCGAAGAACTTCTCACTGATAAGCTCAAAGGTCACTGATGATTCCATTTAGCAATGGATGAAAATTTAGCCCTTTTCTCGTTGTTTTGTTTTGTTTTTGTTTTTTGTACATTTTCAATAAAATAAAAATTAAAAAAAAATATTTATTATTTATTTACTTGTTATAACTCAATTCATTTTTTAAGAAATTGAAAAAAATGTATACAACACTCAGGGAAAATCCAATGACTTTGAGTTTGATTCAACCGCATAGCACCAAAACCGAAACTGTTTTTATAGGTTGGAAACATTTTTGATTAAGACTTAAATTCAAATGATTCCAAAGTTTTTTTGTGTTAAAAATGAATGGAAAAAATGTTATTTTAACTATTTTCAGCATCAAAGTTTGCGGCTTTGAATCAAAACTTCATATTTGCAAGGCTATTTTCCCTTGAGTGCATGAGCTGTTTTCCTGAGACAAATCCTTGCAACATTCGAAGCAGCAAAATTGGAAATTAATTTAGAAAATCACAAGTCGCGATTTTTACCATTCGATGAGGGAAATGTAAAATGAACTGAAAATATTAAATTTCAAAGGCGGCTCTGAAATCAGCATGGTATTTTTGGGTGTTCCACTTTTTCATTAATTTCAGGCAAAATTTGAATTTTACTTACACACCTAAAATTTTCTTAATATTATTTTTTTTTTCTAAACAATAACTCTCAAAAGCTCATAGTTTTAATTTTTGCATTTTTTTTAATTTTGACTTAATCTCATTTTTTTTTATTACATTTATACGAATCATTGTTTTTCCTGGGTCATTTGAATTTTATTCTTTCAGAATATGGCCTGTACTTAAAAGACGCTTCGAAAAATGTTGAAGAGCTTATAATATTTTTGATTAAAATTTTCAAAAGACTTTTATGAGATTTTTCTTATAATTTTTTTAAGAATTTTTCAAATAGTTTCCATAAGTTTGTAGGCAAAATCTTCTATTTTGGTTTTTATTTTTTTCTTTTTGTGATTTTTTTTTTGTGAACTTTTTTTAGAAAATAATACCTAAATTCTGATATTGCTTTGACTGTGATTTTTAAGCTTTTCTTTGTAAATTTTAAATATTTTATAGTTTTATCCGAATTAATATTGAGTGAAAAATTCAATTTTATTTTTATATTAAACTTTACAGATTAATTACTAAATAGTTCTCAAGTTGTGTTATGAAAATGGATGTTTATCTACTTAGGCCCAATTTTTCCAAAACATAGCATAACTGATTTTCTATAAATAATAATTATAAGGTTTTTTCATTAAATTTTCCTGACATAATTCCTCAAGCATATCGCCAAGTATGAATTTAAGACCTTAAATATCATGTTTTTTTCGGTGTTAGATCACTCATCACATTCATTAATTTACAACTAAATATCAAGATTTTATTCTACGAAAAGATATCAAATACAATCAAAATAAATCTCAAAGCGCTTAAAGCAAAATAAAATTAAACCAAAATATACAAGAAAAACAGATAAAATAAAACAATTTTTTATGTGCCAAAAAAGTATAAAAAAAGAAACAAATCTAACGATCCGCTTACGTCGCTTGTCTTGCAATATGAATCACGCTCGCGATTTTATAGCGAACCAAGCTCCAACATTTTCTCGCTGCAACAATATCTCTCATATCTACAGGATGTCAGTTGTGTGATAAAGAAAAAAATTAAGTATCTCAATGTGCATACGCGTACAAGCAGTTACAGTGTTAATCATAATATCATACGGCGGCTTATTGCTGTTTAAGCGATCACTGAACTACAGACTACAAATATTTGCAGTGCAGCCAGCGCTCGAGTTTACGACTGAAGCTGTCAACTTAAACGCCGCCATTTAATTCAAGTGGTAGTTTGATTTGGATTAAATATGATGAGTGCAACATTTACTGTGTAAATAAATTTAACAGATAAATAAGATAGCAGATAATCTAAATAAAAAAAGTTAATTTGCTAAGTAGGCAAATGCTTGGTGGTATCATGTTTTTTGCTGATTGTGTGCCGAAATTATGTCATTTTGTAACAGATACTTTAACGTTTAGAAGAGCTATGAAAATATACAAATTTTATGCAGCTGTTTTTCATGAAAGCAAGATATTTCTTGTACTCAATCTTTAAGTAATACAAAAAAAAGGTTCAGACTTAAACGCATAGAAATCCATAACAGCAAATATGAAGAAAAGACACATAGTATTTTGTAACGAGAATATGAAGGGTTTTCTAATTAGTGTGATACGTTTGATATTTTTCTTTTAAGTGAAACAAAATCGAAATGAGATAGATCAACCATATTTATTTCATTTCGAAGTACAATCGCTGCAATTCTGTTCCATAAAAACTATCACTCAAATGGCCGCCACTGCTTATCGAGCAGAACAATTCATTTTAATGAATTTGGCGTTCAATATTCAATTTTAATGCATCAATTGTCATCACTAGTATATATTTGCCGGTTCTGATGCAGCCAGGCAGATCACCAGGCAGAACTCCAGGCAGAGCTCCAGGCACGCCAGCAGAACACGTCGGCAGAGCACCAAGTACGCAAGCAGATCACCAGCCAATCCAGGCAGAGATGGAAGACAGACTGGTGCTCTGGCACTGGCGTGCCTGGAGCTCTGCCTGTAGCTCTGTCTGGCTGCACCAGAATCGGCAAATACATACTACTATAGACCAACCAAATAACACCATAAGAAATAGGGTGTTAGATATTAAATCTCAACTTCTCTGAGATCATCAGCATTTCTTTAGATTATTAATCCTCCAAACTTTTCAAGCAATATATCGGTTGTGGTGTGGTCTTCGTGGCATGTAACGCCATCTTGCTTAAGCTACATATTTTCGAGATTAATATTTTCCAATTCAGGCGCTAAGATGTTCATTATCATTGATCTCATCGTTACTCAAATTAGATAGTAACGACAAATCCTTTATCGTCTTAGAGAATATAAAGACCGATAATGCGACTGCGTCACAAACTGCATCAAACGGTGACTTTTATAAAATATCAAGAATAATTTGTGGATTGACTTGAAACCTGTGATAACAATTATCACTAATCCAAGCGCTGGGCATTTGCAAAAAAAAAGAAAAATAGTCTCTTTGACATCAGGATCCTTACGATTACTATAAAGGTTTTCTACTTAAGCAATACCTAGTCTTGAGGCATGCCTGCCTGTAATAGCGCCAAGTAATGACACCAATAAAGATTTGCAGGATTTGCTTGTCTAATGAGATTACTTTTCACGTTCTATTGGTATCATAACATGTCCAGATTTCCTAGACGTATAAAATGTTGTCATGTTTGACTATTTCATGTTAGAACAATTGACATATTTTAAATTAATTTTGGCACTAATTAAGGACAATATTTTGATAATGTAATGCTCAGAAACTATGTCAATTTTATTGTCTCTCCTAGCAAGTTCATCCACATTATCATTGCTAATGAATTCGCTATGTTCAAGAGCATCTTACATTTTCTAACCTCCTACATATTTCGCATAGTGACTTTCTGCAACCTAGGACGAAGCGGTGCTTGATTATTTTTGGAGACAAGATTTTTAATAGATGCTGCACACGTTCATAAAACTAAGATTAATTATTTGGCATGCGTTCAAAACAGCTAAAACTGCCACATAAAATACACTACTGCAATATGCTACAACAAAAGATTCAAGTCATTGGAAAAACTCCAGACTTCGTTTCCGAACCATCAATGCATATTTCTTTGGAATTTAGAATGAGAGTCCAGCTCTTTCCTGTGGCATCTTCACTTGAAAGTTGATTGGGAACATGAGAGTGTGGGTGAATTATTTCCACTTTGAACATTGTTGAGATTTTCCTGATCAAAATTGCAAAGCTTATTGAATGCAATAGTTTATGACACAAGAATTCGGCATATAAATTTGGTCACAGTGTCGATTTGAAAAAACATCACTTCAATTGGAAACCCCTTTATAAAATTAATAATTTGAAAGTACTATGAAAACACGTAGAGCTCTATAGTAACAATTTTTAGTTAAGGTTGCATTTTAGTTCTTTTAAAATAGTATATTCTTATTGACAAAAAATACTTTAAAAAATCTATGGAGTTTTTGAGAAACATAAGCAGAGAAACATAAACCTAATTCCAGTGTCAAAGCATTTAAGACAACGTGCTACTTGAAATAATTCATGATCATGATTTGCACTTTATTGCAATTTTTCCCAAAATGAGGTCAATTTTATAAAGTCGCAAAAAAAGTGTTGATTTAAAAAAAAAATAAAATCCTTGCTGTGCAAAAATCTGTGCTACGCAGCAAAATTTTTGTTAACGTCTACAATGGCGTTAAACAAAATTCTTTTACTGATCAAGTGAAGTGCGCGCTAAGTTTTTTTATTTTTTATTTTTTATCCGTAATATACCATATATAGTATGTAAAAAAAACATTGTTTTTTTCACTTGCAACGCTTATTTATTTCATTTTTTTTCTTTTTTCTCTCAACTGTTTTTTATATGCCCACTAAAAACAGTGCTCCATCTCTTTATGAACTGACACAGTGTTGCCTGTTTCTTTTTTTTTTTTCCTATTTGAGTACTCCTTTTGTTTTTTACATTCCGGGAATAACGAACGCCTTGCTGTTGTTGTTGTTGTTTATTTTCAATGATATCATCGCTTCAACCTTTTGCAGTGGGATCATTTGTTTTTTTTTTTCGTTCGTATTATTTTAATTCGCTTGAAGGTCGATTTCAAAAATATTTCTGCTTGCATCTTTTATCGAGAGGATCTCTTGTTGCCCTCATAGTTTATTTTTTTTATATCATTTTTAATGTATTGTTGTCTGTCTGTCGTGTTGTTTATGTATGCAAAGTATTGTGTATCATATTTCTCTTTTTCAATGTAAAACGTTTGCATTTTTTTACATATTGCACAATAAAGCCTCATTCAATTAAAATTGAAACAAAATATAAAAAAAAACTGTTTTATATTTTGTTTCATGGAATTTTGCTGACATAAATAATTAAAAAAAAATTTATTTCATACGGCTTGTCATGAGAAAAGTTGCAGAACTTTTAGTAAATTTTATATAAAAATATTTGTCCACCAATTGCTGGCATAATGCATCGTTGATGGAAACTTTTCGTTATGGTGGCTTAACTTAGTCTGCTATATCATGCAGAGGAAAATCTTTAAATGATTGCAAACACTGGAAAGGTTTTTAATACTACTATAATTAAACTTTATTTACATGGTTTTGCAAAAAATGTTTTTAAAAGTGGAACGAAATCAACGTCAAATGCTTTGAAACCCTACAACAGCAAAATCTTAAATAACCAATGTTTCATGGTATTATGTGTCGAAACCCTTTTGAATAGTTAAAGCGAACTACTTTTGAGCCAAATCTATGCCACTTTGTCTTTATATACAACATTTTCAATATCAATGCTAAGAAAATCAAAAAATTTTTATTTTGTGATAAGCAACATTTTTTTGTTAAAAAAAGACCCTGAACATACAACTTACTGAAATAGGCCGCCGAGATTAGTTCCCATACACTTGTAGACATTCTACTATTCTGTGTCTTATTTCAAAATGTGTGGCTAAATTAAATTCAAATTATATGAGGTCAATTGCTGCCCCAAGTTCAGCTCGAATCTAAAATATGCTGCTGATTTGTTCAAATCAAAATTATGAAATAAAAATAATAAAGCAATTAAAATTACAGCTATCAAGAGCATTTCAAAAAACAATAAAAAGTTATAAAATGTTACAAAATTTAACAAGAAATTTAATAAAACTCGTAGAACTCAAATAAATGAGCGATTTCAATAAGATAGCAACAAACATACATACTATACATATGTATGTATGTATGTTTGCCTTACAAAACAACAAAAACAACAAATACAATATCGCACTGTTGTCTCTGTGTATCTGTGCGTTGTAATTTAATGTAATGTTTTGTTGTCATTACATTTTTTAACTCATTAAACAGCAACTCAAACAAAAAAAGTCAAACAAATTTTTTCTTTTTTTCTTTGTTTTTGTTGACATTTCCAAAAAAAACAAAAAAGAACCCGAAAAAAAAGATGACAAGAAAAAGTAGCAGTGTGTGTGCGTTGTGGTTGTCAACTTTTTCGACTGACATTTTCACAACAACAACAACAACAATAACAACACAACCCCAATAAATGCCATGTATTTCCATGAATATTATCAAAATTAGGTTAAACTCCAAATTGTTTTTGTTTTGTTTTTCTTCGTTTGTTTGATTTTTCACTTTTTTTTTTATTACATAACTTGATGAGGTTTTTTTTGTTTTGGTACACTGTGAAAAATGGGTATGTTTCCGCCAAGTAAATGTATATTTAGTTGGCTGACAGTGAAAAAATATTTATTGAGTTTTGCTAAATAGCACTGTGTTGGTAATTGGTAATTTTGAGAGGATCGAAGGGATTTGCTTTAAACTATGAACAAAAGTTTGGAATAAAGAGGCCTTTTTTTGCCTAACTCCTAGTGTTTATGATACATTAAGCAAAGAAAATTGAGTTATCACAATACTGAGATATCAACGTTTAAAAAAACCCGAAAGAGAGAATATGCACAGAACTGGAAAATCAAACCTCAAATGAAAAAATGTTATAGAGCAGTGGTGGGCATGGACATCTAATAAAAGAGCTAAACAACCACATCAAGCAACAACAAACAAAATTTCAAAATTTTTTTCCTGTCATTTCCAAATTCACCGACAGCACAAAAAAAAAAACTCAAATTGCACTACAAACAAAAATAATTACTACATACGTCAAGACACAATGCGGTTCCGCCGCTTATGCCTTTGTGTTTTATTTTTGTTTTCATTTGAATTCAAGTCAATGCTGTGCCTCGATAGCGTTGAATTTTTTTTCGCTTGCTTGTGCTGGTGAGAGCAATAAGGGCAAATAGAGACACTACGTGCCCACCACTGCTATAGAGCCTGAGTTGAAAACAGGGCTACCAAGTGACCGGGATTGATACGTCCGTGAATTTCATATCAAAGCCGGGAGCTTTTCCGGATAGGAAGTCAAAAATTTCTGAAATAAACGCGAATTGGGTGATTTTTGTGAAATTAACTGGAAATTTTTGAGGTTTTTTGGACTGAAAATTTATGTGTCTCCTTTTGAAATTTTCATCCATCAAATTTATTCTACTTTAGAAATAATTTTCCAGGTCTTGAGCAAAAATCCTAATTTACCTTCCTTAAACGTATATGTTTTCATCGAACATTATTGTGCCTCAATTTACGACATTCAATTAGTTAAATAATCGTCATTACAGGTGGTATGAATTTGTTGCACAATTCATGTTGCGGACTTTCGTACTATTTAATTCAATGTACATACCTATATTGAACTCCTTAAACTTTTGTTGAAAAAAGTACTTCATTGGGATAAGTCTCTCAAATTTTGTGTGGTCGCACAATTGCCTCTATTGTAGGCAACCAAGCACCAGCTTCCTGCTGCACTAACAACTGAAATAATTCTGATGCATTAAGCTGAATACAAAGAAAAATGACATTGCCGCAAATTTTGAAATTGAATATTGTAAAATTAACATTTTTTCCGTTTATTTTTAACACAAACAACTTTGAATTTATTTTTAATTTAAAAAGTGTATTTTAACTTTACTTCAAACGTAAAAATATCAAATTGAATTTCGTAATTGTACACTATTTGAAATTACTTTTTTTTATTTTTCATTGAACATTTTCTCATTTTGAATCAAATATGAAATCACTTTAAATCAAAGTGGATTCTATTTGAATCGATGTTAAAAACAAATTTTAACATTTTCGGCTTTGGTGCTAAATTATAAACGTTAATGATTGAATCAAACATAAAATCATAATATTTCCCAGAGTGTATTCACTTCAGAAATTTATAATTATATCGAAGGCTAACATTTGGCACTTTGACGAAAAATCAAATTGGATCAACCTGTATCCACACTAATTTTTTTAAGGGCTTATTCAGTTTGAAATTCACTCGCACTAAATGCTTAATGGTAAAATTATTTGACTTTCACTAAAGGCTTAGGGTAGTAGGATTTTACTTCAACTACCACTATATAATTTTGGTAATTAAACTATAAATCTTAGGAGTAGTAGTAGTGATAATATGCTACTTAACTATAAAAAATAAATATCTTATATTCAACTTTTTTTCGAATTTTGTCGAATTTTTGCATATTTTTTTGTTCTTTTCTCAAAACGCTCATCAATTTGCCTACATACACTGCAACACTAAACATGCCTCAACATGTTGCCATCATTATTGTCGTTGTTGTTATGCTAATTTTTAGCATTTCAGACATGCGTGTAAAATAAAAATCATTGGCTATTAAAGGATTGCAGTAACGACGCTGCAGCAAAAAAAAACGACGATGTAGAAAAAATTTCGCAGAAGTCAGCAGTGAGTTGCATGAAAAAATGCAGCAACACAAAAAAGAAAAGTCGAGGAGAAAAACAAAAAAATGCAGTACTTCAACCAAAGCAAACATTTAATTCGCCTAAAAGTGGGCAATTGATATTTATTAGCATGACAACAACTGCAACAAACAAAAAAAAAAAACAATGAATTTTGCAAATTGCGTGCATTAAATGCAGTACTGTTTTGCATATACAAATACCTAAGGCAAACGAACGCACACAATGCTGTTGCACAATGCAGAGTTATGCAAATTTGAAAAGATTTTTTGCTGAATTGTTTACGTTTGGATTTAATGAGTAACAACAATTTCCGAAACCGTGAACGTATGCAAATCAATTTTATGAAATATATAAACTGCATTTGTTTGAGAAAAATTTAGAAAACAAAGTTTAAGAAACATTTGAGAAATAACTTTTATAAGAAATTTGGAAAACAATAAATGTTATTTAAAGCAAAGACTATGAGAATGTTTGGCAGATATTTTAAAAGTTGAAAAATAGCGAAAATAAAAAAAGCTATAAACTGAAATTGTGTAGTGTACATTTTGTGAGGAAATCAATGACAAAATTCGAAACAAAACTTTGTACACGATATAACTCGTAATTGCTAAAAAAAAAACCATATTTTTGGAAAGAATTTTAAAAAAATTTATATAAAAAAAATTGTGTTGAGCATATAATTCATAACAACTTCATCAAAAAAATGTCCGCAGTCATTTATAAAACCCCACAACATGAATTTCCAAACGTTGTCTTGAAAGAGGTCTCTAAAAGGTAGCATCATAGAAGACAGACAAAAGGCAATAGTCAAAGCCTTAAAAATTCTTTGGAAAAAATAGATTTTGAATTAAGAATTAGCAACAAAAAAACGACAACCAACCATACGTAGCACAATTGCTGTTTGCGGAGAAAAAAGGCGACGATAGACACGACAAAGTGTCGCCTTAAATAGTATGGAAAAAAATAATAAAATAAAAATAAAAACACATTCTTAAGACCATCACTAGATGGCGCTATGCAAACTGGCGCGACGCATTTGTAGGTGCGTTCAAAAAACAAAAAAAAATAAAATAAGAAAATTACGTGAAACTTTTTGTTTGTGGGAAAACTCATACGCGCGCATGTTGACTTCGAGAAGAAGTTGAATTAGAAGTGTCTAGAGCGAATTGCGTCGTTACGGTGTGGGGGTAAACGGACTTAGTGAAGGATTAACTTGTGTGATTTATTATTTTGCAGTGTGTGACATTTGGATTTGCATTTGTAGCGTCGTGTTGTATACAGCAGACAAACAGACGGACACAAAACAATTTCGCAATGCTGTTTTGTGTCTTAATTAGGAAGCGGCGAACGAACGCACGAATAATGGAAATTAAATTTTAAGCCATTAGTAATGAAATTTTAGAAAATTAATTTAAAATTTTTTGTTTTGTTGAAATAATAAATATAAAATTTAAGGAATCATTTAGAGAACTCATTGTAATTTAAGTTAGTAGGGATTTTATTTGCCAAGCGAATTGTTTCAAGACTTTTTCACTACATGCAAAAGCAGAATACAAACAAAGCCTAAAATAGAAAGAAGAAACTGTGGCACATCTACTTAGTCACTGTCCCATTTTTGGCAGACTTAGAAGCAAAATACTTGAACAGTTGTTTTTCAACAAATTTGAGGAACTGTCTGGTATTGACCTTATGTCGCTAAAGAACTTTGCAACACATTTTATGTCTTTACGCTCAAATTAGACACGAACTCACGCTCAATGATAAACTTTCGAGTATCCGAGATGCTGTAGTATCACTTTTGGACCTATTTGGACATTTCGACTTTTTTGTTACCAATTGAATATTTCTCGATTAAGTCATTTTTAGTTTCCATCGATACTAATCGATTAAATTCGAGTTTTTTGAAGTTATTCGATATACACAAGTATTTTGATTTACATCACATTTGTTATAAAAATTTTAAATATTTTTCAATATATTTTGATGTATTTGTTATTATTACGAACTTTTTCATACTATTCAAGTTTTTTCGTAATTTTTTTCTGTGTATTAATTGACTTTTTCGATATTACTTAGTTGATACTTTTTGCCTCCGCTTGACGTTATTGACTTTTTCTATAGTTTTAAGTACTACTTAGCACCTTGAGTTTTTTGATATACTTCGATACCGTTCGATACTTACCATTTTTACCAACTTATTTGATATATGTCAACATTTTTTAAAAGCGACATTTTGAACGCTGTTCGATCTTTTCAAGATATTTCGTTTCATTTTGAATTTATCGCTGTCATTTAATTATTTTCGAATTTATAAAATAATTTTTGCGTTTCGAAATTTTCGCCATTTTCGTTATTTTTTCGATACTGTTCGAAAATATTCCTAAAATATATCAATAATTTTTTCGATTTTTTTTAATACTCTCTCGACTTTCTTTGCATTTTCCAAATTATTAAACTTTTTCGATTTATCGGAACTTTTTCGATAAAATTCGACTACTACTATGTATATATCGATATTTTGTTCGATACTTTCTCGACTTCTTTTGCGATTTTCGAATTATTAAACTTTTTCGATATTTCGGAACTTCTTCGATAAAATTCGATTACTAATGTGTTTATATCGTCTTTTATCGATTTTTCAATAGTTTTAAATATATTCAAAATTTGCCAATTTGTATTAAGTTGTTCGATACTTCATTACTTTTTCGGTTCAAAAATCTGAAATTTGAAATAAAAAGACATGAAATTATAACTTTTATTTTTCTCATAATAAGGAAAATGGTGTTGAGGTCTTATGCTTAATACACTTAATATTTCAGGAATGAAAATGTTACCTTTAAAATATCAAAAAATATTGACCTTTCTTTTAAGAAACCAAAGTAATTTTAGATTTATTGATAACTTGGAGCTAAGTTTTTCCAATTGCTCTTCTTGAAAATAGTGTTTTTGATAGAAAGTTCTGATAGAAAGTAACAATATAAACCTATGATATAAATTGAACTTAACAAAAGACAATTAAGAACCATTTGTCATAGTTCTCTACCAAATTCGTCTATGATTGTCGGGTGTTATTCAAGCCAAAGTTAACAAAAATTGCCCAGAAGCATAAGAAGATTTAAACTCAAAACTAATGAAAAAATGGCTTCAGTTCATTTTCGTTTTTTGCCACAGATATATCAAGATTTTCTTG
Organism: Tricholauxania praeusta; assembly: GCA_949775025.1. Classification (NCBI taxonomy): domain Eukaryota; kingdom Metazoa; phylum Arthropoda; class Insecta; order Diptera; family Lauxaniidae; genus Tricholauxania; species Tricholauxania praeusta. The sequence goes on from OX459029.1 coordinate 162,211,896, forward strand.
ACATATATTATATTCTTGAATGAAAAAATCACGTGAATATCAACATATTGAGTTATATGTTGTTTTTTTTTTTAGTTTTTATTATTTAATTTTTTTTTTCATTTTTTTTGTCGAAGCAAATACAATGATTTTTTTTTTTGTCATACACATGAGTGCAATATTTTTGCGTAACTCGCCGATTTTGTGAGCGCCATAAATGGATTTACTTAAATTTCATGCTGGCTGACTGAAAGCAATCGGGTGAAGGATTGACGACAAAAGAAGCGCTGCTGCTGTACAGCAGTTGTTGGGTTTTATTGATGACAGACACATGGGGTTCGCTGTACATACATGTGTCTGGGAGTAGTAAGGCGTGTTGTGTCTTTTATTGCAAATTCCATTTAATTTTATGTATGTAAAAAAAAATTGCAAGAATGTAAATATGAGATTTTTTTTTGTTACGGCCACCACAGCTTATGATAAAATTTGAATTCTAAGAAAAATATTATTGAGTAATTGAAGTATGCAAGAAGTTTTTTTTTACGGTAAAGAGTTTGTGTGTATAAGAAATTATATCACTTGCCTGTATTTTCTTAAATGTTGACATATTTAGTCATTCAGAAATATCTTGGCATACTTTCTTAAAGCAAATGAGTAAAAAAAAATATTTCTTTTTACTAAATTTTGGTTTTTCGTAGAAAGTTTTTATAATGTGTTACATTTAAATACTTTTTGAAAAACATTTTTTTTAATGTTTTTTGGTTGTTCTATATATCACTGCTTTGATGATTTGCTTGTAACCAATGTGCTGTGTTTCGAAAAATCTAAATTTATTAAATGTGCTATGTGCCATAACTTTAAATTTAAAGAAAATTCTTTTTTTGTGAAACACAGTTTTGTGGAAAGTCATAGTTTTAAGACTAGCTTTAAATTTTTCTTGTATCCTTTATCTGTCCAAAAAGCCACATCCAATGTGCACGATCAGTAGCAAGTACATAATAGAGTACAACAAAATTAGACTATTCTTTCTATAATTTCCTTTAAATTTTTTGATTTTTATCACATGTGATTTTTATGATATGTGATTAAAGTCGCTATCAAATTGCACAGAAGCGTTTTTTTTTCCCTTAATAATAAAATTTATACGACTAGCACAATAAAAATCAATGTCATTAAAATCGAATGTTATAGAAAGCACATGTACTAAGATCACGTACCATAAAAATCTCAAGCGATAATATTACCGGTACAGCGAATATAAGTAGCACCGGTAAGTTGAAAAAAGTGATAGAAATCACATCGCTTACGACAAGATCACGTAAAATAAAAATTTCAAGTGATAAATCATTTATGATACCAATGACAAAAAACAAGAGTGACAAAATATGATCTGATAAAGATCACAATGAATAAAATCACACGTAATGAAAATCGCTTGCGATAAAATCTTATCTTCATTTAAATACGTCTATCATAAAGTCACTTGATCACATGTTTTGAAAATCACATGCAATGAAATCTTAAGTGATATAAATTATTGGTGATAAAATCACTTGTGACATAATGATAATTTAATGAAACTAAAAGAAAATATCTTGTTATAAGGAAAATTGTATGATAGAGATAACGAGTGAGAAAAATAACATGTAATAAAAATATCATGAAATAAAAATCTCATTAAATAAAAATCACATTTTATGCTACATGCGATAATAATTATATTATTACATGCAACTATCAGTTTACATATTAAAAAATTGCGTTTTATAAAACTCGCATGCGATAAAGTCAAATGTGCTTTAAATCATATGAGCTGAAATCTTATTTAATCAAAAAAGATAAAAAAATAGTTTAACATAAAATTAAAATTTTTCTCTGTAATATGCTTTGATGAAAATGGACATCAAGAATTATAAAAAACTAAAATATATACATAATAGGAAGCTTGAGATCTGCGCAATCACAACGAAACTTTTCCGTCTCCAATTAATTTTTTTTGTATTATATCCCACTGTCATCACTTTGTTACACATAATGACACTTTTCAATCCCAAAGAAGGCAATATTTATCTTACAAAATCGGCTGTCAAATAAGTAGTTGAGCTTAGAAAATAATAGTAAAATATCGAAATATTGGTTTTTATTTTCCCTTGTAAAAAGTTACAATGACTGAATATGCCATTTTGAACATCCACTATTACTCACTGAACAGATATGTTAAATAACAAAATCTTAATGAATTTTATTTTCATTTAAACCAAACAGCGAATCTTAAGTTGGCACGTGAAAATGATAAAATTTAACTTCTAAAGTTAAAACATTCAATTGTTATTTCTAACCCTAAGTATAATTGTTTTCTTATAACGAACGCAAATTTATTTGGAAAACCACAACTCATTCAGCACATAAAATTTAACACTCAAACAAAATCTCAAAGAATTCAATTCTAAATCAAAATGTTTACATACAAAATATAACAAATTGAATTCCTGAGCTATTTATGTATACTTTCCACAAGTTCAATCTGTAGTTATTTAAACAAATCATTTGCTTAAATTCAATAACAACCCCATGCGCCGTGATCCACTTATTTCGGAAATCATAAATTTGCAAAATTTAATTTACCACTAATTAAAATCAATTGAAATTTCAAAGATACTCAAACGACTAACGCACAGTTCAACAAAGTCGTTAGTTTTTGCTTTTAGATTCATTAAGTGAATTTTTCAATTTTCGAGAAGAATTTGAAAAAGCCTTTTAATTAACATAAATCATGGGCAATTAACTTAAAATTTCAAGTAATAAATTCCTTCCAAACTCAATTATGTTGTAATCGACATTTTTTCGTACATAAATAACTGGAACATTATTGTAATGCCACTGTTGTTATGCTAAGTGATTAGGCTGTCTGTCAGTCGGTTTAACATTCTTTCGAACAAAGAGGCCTTCACCTCTTTCACCAGCCGCCGCTAGTAATTCCTGCTCCTGCTGCTGCTGCTGATGCTGCTGTCATGTCAATAACTTTGATGTGCCATAAAATCAGCATTTTGCATGCTTGATTAGCATCTATTGCTATGCTTTGCTGTCTCTTTCTCTGTGCACCACGCTATAATGTCTCATTCTTGCATGACTTGCTTGCACTGAGCAGCAAGCCTACTTTATTTTTATTTTATATTTCGTATTTTGTCTTTTGATTTCTGGTTGTGCTCTGTCCTGCCTGTGCTCAAAGCAGAAGAAAAAATTGTGGCACATTTTGACATAAATGGCGCATGTTGTTGCCACATCATGTAAATCATCATCATCATCATCAACAGCATGCAGCATTGAGGTTTTTTTCATTTCATTTTAAATGGCATCACTGTCAAATGCAATCAATTTTGTGTACAGCTTGGATGGGCGTAGTTTTTTCTTAAGATCAATGATTTTTTAAGTTTTAAATTGAATTTAACATTTCAATAAAATGATCGAAGTTTGAATGTCGCTCTGTTGATTGCGTAATTAAACAGTTTAATATACTCGTATATATTGGGTCTGTTTAAGCTCTACTTTTCTTGTTCAATTTTCACATTTTGTGGAGCAGATGTTCTACTTAATTTCGCAGTTACTCATTTTGAGCAGCACATTTATTTGCAGCTGTTTTAATTTCATAAAATTTTGAAGAGTTTTATAAATTAAAGCTTAATTTATTAGTCTAAGACTTAGACTTTTGTAATGTCAAGCTGACATCTTTATTATGTTGGAAACTACCGAGTTTAACACGCAAGTATTGCAAAATAATTTCAAAAAAATGCATGCATAAATATTCATTCAAAAGCAGCACCCATTTAAGATCATAATCCGTTTATGAAGATAACATCTGAAGAAAATCATGCGCCAATTTTTTCATATGATTAGTTTCAAAAGATATATTGCTTTAACTCCGCGATTTTTGATGTTCCACATTGAAAATAATAGTTATTCTTTAAACTTGGCAGAGTTAAATACATAAAATTTCCTGAAAAACTTAGAATTTTTCTTGCATTATGCTACACTTTTATATTGTATATTTTTAAATTTCTTAAAAAATTTTCAATCTCTGATTATTGCGATTAGAAGTTTCTTTTTATATGTATACTGCTACACCATCCTTTCAAAATCCTTCCTTTTTTTGCGAGCATGTCCAAGTGATTCCTTGTAGTTCTGTTAAATTTGTGATTGCATTATCTTAAGTAACTCTCATGATAGTACTTTGAAGAAGATTGCATTATCTTCAGTAACTCTCATGATAGTATACCTTGAAGTTTTTGCTAGTATGAGAGTTATCATCCTTTCTTTTCAAAATTCGCCCAATTTTAATTCAAAAGTTGTTGGTGCCTTTGCATATGGGTATAATTTAGTTGTATATCCTTAATTATCATTTAAAATATTGTATTTGCTTCGGCGGTAGGAGAGTCAAACGATATCGCGCATTTATAATTCTAAGAGCTATAGTTTTTTATGTGGACAGTACGCTAAACTTCAGCACTATATTTTTCTTCTTGTAATCGTGACATACCAACAAAGCCATGAAAAGACTTATAGAAAAACAGGCAGACAGACTGATAGACAGAGAAAAAGTCAGGATAACAGACAAGCAAACAGTTAGAAAAAGACAGACAGATCTACAAACATATAATACAAATATATATTAAGGTAGGCCGTCATTTAGACCGACTAGCTCTATCGACTCTGGAGGTGGCAATGATATAGACATATACTTCTCTGTACCTGCCATGCCATGCCATGTAAAAAATAAAAATGTTATCAAAAATTGTCACTCGAACCTATTTTCAGAATATAGTCATCGGAAATTGCGGGTATAGTTTTACCAAAAAGCACAGGGTCATAGGAAAGGTACTTTAATAAGCTATAAAGTTTTAAATCTGCCACATTGTTTTCAGGATCTGACAATTTTTTTTAGAATTCTGATCAATACTTTTTAAAAAGCCCTAAGTTTTTCTAAAAAATGTCTGATAAGACTAAAGGTTTATTACTATAATTAATTTACTTAACAATGATATGCAACTCTTATTATATTTTAGAACAATTACACTTTTCTTTTAAGAAAAAAGAAAAGTAACTGAAAATGTTTGGTAATTATTCGGAAAATACTACAAGCCACGGAGGACCATTGCCTTGAAATGTGTTATTTTAGGGGTCATTCTGTGTAATTTTATCTTCATATTTTTTGTAAGCTTAAAAATCGCATACACTTTATAGTATATCAAACACCGGCTTTGCATAGTAATTCTAAATAAAAAATCGACTCAACTTGAGTAAACCTTCACAAGAAATGTCACAATGTTTTTGGAAGTCATCATTGAAATATTTTTCGTCTAAGTTTACAAAAATGGAAGTAGCACAATATATATTCTAGTGAGAGATCTTCATTTATGGGCTGTTGTAGTCAGAGATCTTAATTTATGGGCTGTCACGCCCAAATATTATTATTACGGGGACAAGTTTTGAGATATGGAAGTTTAAAATAATATACACTTCTAATATAATGAACGTTCATTGACTTTTGACCTTTTTCCTAACTTTAAAACTATTTCTAAGTTGAAATTGTACCAACTTTGAATCTTGATATTTTCATAAGTGCTATGCTCTTCCTGGGAAGAGGGAGCTCAGCAAAAAAACCTTTTTTTTAAGGCGATTGAACTATTATTTCTATTCACAAAATTTTACAAATATCCCAAATTTTCTTTATTTTTATTTGCACCAATCTCTTCAAAGATTTCAAATACTTAAATAATTTTTTTTTCTTAAAATTTTTCACAATATGATTTGCTGTTTGGCACCAATATCACTATTCATATACATAGCATCAAAGTCATTTCTTACCAAAAATACTAAATATTTACATGCGGCTTTTTTGTTAACATATTTTTCAGCCATTATGTGCACTTGATGGTTCATTTCACAGCCATCATTAGACTTTTGAAACTCTGCTGCCTATTAACTTTTATTCATCGAAAAAGAAACCACCACAATATATCATTTTCACGCATACCAATAAAACATAAAAAAAGAGCACATAAATTTAAATTCTGGGCACAACCCAACTAAGTTCAAGCTTGAGGTTTGTTGCACATTTTCTTTTGTTAACAGAGGCTACTGTCTCACCGCTTTGGTGATTTCTTTAGCTAAAACTTTCAACAGCTCGTCAGTCATGTTGTTTGAGCTTAACATAAGACGCTTAAACCCTTTTGTTAAGCTTTCACATAATAAAAAACTGCAGTTAATTACAAGAGTGCACTTCTTCTTTCATTAACTTTAAAGTTTTAATATGTTGTTTGACCTCAGTTTTTTTGTAGAGATATTCATTAATAATTTTTATAGTTTAGAGTTTTAATTTCAACGAAATACTAAAGCTTCGCTATTTTTAAAGTAAAAACTCATTTTACCTCATTAACGATGTAATGCTTCTGGGCTTATGTGATTTTCTTATTACACTTTCACATGGCAGCTATTGATGAGAGGAAAAATTATTATTTTTTATTTTGTATAAAAACTATTTTTTTTATTATTATTACATTTTATTGACATGTTCAGAAGAGTTACCGCCAGCTGTTTATAATCTGGCAACACTACCGCAACATTTAACTTTGTTTATTTGAATTTTATTTTATTTCTGTTTTTATAAATTTTTTTTTTTTTATTTATCTTGTACTTGAATTTTTACACTTTTTTTTCATTTTGTTTATATATTTTTCATGCGATTCTGCATGAAGTTCTTTGCCGTTTTTTCGCTTTACCTTTCAACACTTTCTTGCTGATTTCGTGCTTTTCGGGGTGTTCACCGCGGCTGCTTTTTTATATTGTATTTTTTTAAAAAATTATTTAATTTGAAAAAAACTTACGCGCTTTATTTTTTTAGCAAACGAAATGCGTTTCATGCTGTTGTTTTTTGGTGTAGAAATAATTTGCTCAGTGACAAGGTTGTTAATTTTGTGGCTCCAGCCATTATTGTTATGTCTGTTAATTTTCAATTTGAATTTATTTCTTTTTATGTTTTTTTTTTAATTTACTTGTTTATAAATTAAATTTATTGTTTATTTAATAAATTGAAAATTACTCTGACGCCAGACTTGTTAGAACATCAGCACTAGCAGCACTTTTTTTGTGCTTCGATTGCAAAGTTTGCTGCTCTTAAGACCTTGACTTGAAGTCAACATTTCTTTTTGGGTCTTTGAATGCAACTTGACGCCATAGCAACAACAATTTATCAATTAAGCATTTATAAAATGCGATATTTCTTAAAATTTCTATAGTCACTTATCAATTTAACACAGTTTCTTTGACTGCTAATATTAAAGTTAACAATATATTTTTAACTTATCAACATTTTTTTTATCAAAAAAAAAATTAAGATTTTAAGTGATTAGAAAAATTAACATAAAGGAATAGAATCAAATTTTCTTACTTATCAAAATTTTCACTTATCAAAAAAGGAAATCAAAACTTTATGCCATTAAAAATTTTAACATGGCAAAAAAGATTCGAAATTTTTTACTTATCGAAATTTTACTTATCAAGAAAAAACTATTTAAACATCACTTTTCTAAAAAATATGTTTAAGCACAATCTGTTTTTATTTTTTTTGATAAGCGAATGTGCTGACAAACAAAAAAAAAGGCACTTATCATAATCGCTTGGAGGGCATATCACACTTTTCAATTCAATTGATAAGCTTAAGTGTTGAGCGTTATTGTACTATAACTGTTTTTTTCTGATGACTTTACTATTAACCAGTTATGCTCACTTGAAGTTGCAACAACTTTTCAAACCAAAATGCAAAGTAAATAACAAAATTTTTACTTATCAAAGTTTTCTTAGCTTTCACCTAACAAAACAGCACTAGATTTCATCGATCTTTCATGACATTTCTCATATATCAGAATTATTGTATATATCGAAAAATCTATTAATTATGATAATTACCTAACTTACTCAACTCAACGAAATTGATAAGTAGAGTTATTGATAATTGCATATACTTCTTATACGCAATATCTTCTCAATATGTTGGCTTTGCTTGGTTGCAAATATTAATATTAACTATTATTTTTCGAGCAAGAAAATTAACTTGTTTTAACTTATCAACATATACTTATCAAATAATTCACTGAAAAACGGCTTGCACTTATTATAGTTATCTAAATTTAAAGGCAGCCGTTTTTGAAATATTGCAAAATTCTCATTACATTTCTTTTTCAGGCAAGAAAGTGAAGTTAGCAACATACTTTTCATTTTGAAATACTTACCCAACTTTTCACTTATAAAAAAAAAATTTTCGTTTTACTTATCCTAAGTAAATTTGAACAGTTATCCAATCAATTGGTGAAGTTGTGCTACTTTTTTCAAGTCAATTTGCTAAGTGTAAGTGTTGAAAGCTGCAGAAACTAATATATTTTAGTTACTTATCAGCAAAACTAGTCTTGTAGAAATACATATTTTATATTATTCATATTGTTCAGGACTTTTAACACTATTTTCCTTCATTTAAGCATAAAAATTACTTGTTAAAAGTTGCACTTTTTTTGATACACTATATAAATATTAAAATCTTAATTACAGTAGCACTCTCTATTTAATCCATTACAAAACTAAAATATTTTAATGTATTGCCAACAAAAGTAAATCTCTATGCGAACAACTAAGTAGTTAAAGTTTCCATAACCTGAATATCGAGAGGTTTTTATGTCAAAGAATTTGTATACACACCTACAAAGTCGAAAGCAACAAGCACCCAACCTAATTTGAAATAAAAAAAACATAATAATTAAGGTTTAATGTTGAGGGGTAAAAATGACTCAAATGTAGCACAGATAAAAGCAGCATACCCATACAACTACCTTATGGTCTTAATTCGTTATCAACATTAATAGAAGAAAAAAAAACTTTTTTAAAAGGGAGCAGTAAAAAGGGCATGAAAAAATCTAAATGCAAATTAAAAAAAAAAATTTATTGCAAGTGTGTTCACACACATACACATAGGTAGAGTTGCCAACAATTAGAGAAAATTGTTAAAAGACTATAGCGACTATATTGGTTGCGCTTGATTGATTATTTGTTGCGTTGGTGTTGATGTTGCAGTAATTGGTGGAGTGCAATGTAGTGCAACCTACTTTTCTACATTACGATCAATAATTTTCAATCAGGCTATTAGCTCTTTTCTGTTATTCTTTTAATGGTTTTTGTAAAAAAAAAAGAATTTGTATTAAATGTCCAATAAAGTGTAACATTTATGTAGAAATAAAACGCGAAAAACTTGTGAGTTTTGTGTAGGGGGAAGTAATATCAACGTTGTCAATAACTGGTGCATAAAAACTTAGACAAATGCTCGATTTTAATTGCGGCTATGGCGACAATAACAACAACACAACCTGGGCTGCTTTCTTTGGAAGGCAAAGTAGAAACTTGATAACGTGAAGAAGTTAGAAATTTTAATGGACATTCAATAAAATGTTAAAAAGTCAAAAAATTTTAAGAAAGTTGAATGTTAAAATGTTAAAAAACTCGAGTATTCAAATATGTTGAATAATGTCGAAAATTTGACAAATATCGGATAATTTCGTGAAAGTCCGTAAACCAATAATGTAAAAAACCAATAATGTGGAAAAAACTTAAAAAATTTTGAAAATGTCGCTAAGTATATAGTCGATAATGTCAAAAAAATGTTAACTGAAGTCGAAAAATTTAACATAAAAAAATCTGAAATGATATCGGAGGAAAACGAAAAACCTTTAAAATTTCGGACAATGTTGAAAAGTCGAAAAACATTGAGTCGAACATGTCGAGATATATTGATAATTAACGAATAATATCCAAAAACTCGAACAATGACGGATAACATCAAAAAACTCGAAATATGTCGAAAAATTTTGAGCAAAGTCAAAATGAATGAAGTCAAAAAATTTTGAGTGTCGAAAAAAAAAACCGGCATTTATGCCCAGCGGCAAATCGATGAAGTACTCTGATTTTTCATGTGTGAAAAGCTATACCCTTTGTGTTGTATGTTTCACAAATGAAATTGTTACTGTGATATTTTGCTTATTTGCATGCTGGCTGCCTGCTTTGTATATGAAGCTATAGGCAGTCTGCTTGCCAGCTGCTTGCTTTGTGTATGGAGATGTAAGGGGTCTTGCCTGTAGGCTGTATGCTTTGTATGTGGAGATGTAGGCAACTCGCTAAACTATACAGGCACTTAGTAAGCGATGTTTTAAAGCAATCTGCCTTTCGTTTGTTACACATTGTATATGGAGGTGTAGGCAAGCTGCCTACAAAGCGGCAATCCCTTTGTAAAAAGAATTTACAGTTGTGGCTGGAGTTGTGAAGCATTACTGCCTACAATGAGCACAACTATTCATCGATGTTGTGTATAACAAATTTGCCGCTGGGTGATTTGAAAATAGCACATCAGACTCAAGAAAATTTTTCATTAACAAATATTACACAAAAATTAATGGAACATAAATTATGGTCAAAATATTAACTTTGTTTTATTTTAAAATTATTTTAATTTTTCGAACTGTCTTGAAATTTATGTGTCGCATTTCTCGCTACTTCGTATTGAAGTTCTACTGTATCGCACAGTGAAATTACAGCTATGGCGCGCATACAACACATTGGGCTGCCATATTGCAATAAATTAATTGAATACAAAATTCAATTTGAAATTGAAGACGCGTTGTTGCTGCGTTGGTTGATAAGAAAGAAAACAACAACAACTTTGTATTTGAAGAAAATTTATGAATTTCCCCTACTTATTTCATGCAGTCTTCTGGAGAGTTCTTCTTTTTTAGCGCCACTGTGGAATTGACATGTGTTTGAGTTGTTGTTGTTGCTGTCGTTATTAATGGTTCAGCTATAATCAACATCTGGTTTTGCTTCCCTCACTGAAACAAATTAAAAAGTCAAGAAAAGTTTTCGTCAGATAATGTTATTGTGTCACTGGGTCATATCGACGACCGAGGTTGTCTAAATCACTTTTTTTATTAATTTGTTTTTTATTATTAATATTTTCATATGTTACTTAAGAGATTTTCAAATATTCTTCTCTAAACAAATTGCTTAGGCGTATATTATTCATCATTTATTTTTTCCATTGACCTTTGATAGACGATCTGTGAGAGCATCTTTTTTTTGAAAACTTTATGCCTTGCTTAAATGACTTAGACTATTAGTAAAATATCTGGCTCTAAAATGTAAGCCTTTGAAAATTGTAGTTTTCATCATGAGCTTAAGCTCAATTAGTTCTTTTTTTCTAAACGTCTCACTTGATATGTATTTAAAACAGTGGTGGGCACTTGGTGTCTCTATCCGCCCTCCGCCCACAGCGTTGAATTGAATTCAAATGAAAACAAAAATAAAACACAAAGTCATAAGCGACGGCGCTGCATTGTGTCTTGACGAATGTAGCAATTGTTTTTGTTTGTAGTGCAATTTGGGTTTTTTTTTGTGCTGTTGTTGTTGAATTTGGAAATGACCGCAAAAAATTTTTAAAATTTTGTTTGTTGTTGCTTGATGTTGTTACTTAGCCTTTTTGTTAAATGTCCATGCCCACCACTGATTTAAAACATCACTTTTCAAATTTTAGTGTTTATCTTATGACCATTAAATGTTTTTAACTAGAAAATATTAAATTACTAGGAAAACAGTTCAAATTTATACTTAGTCCTTTTATATGAGATATGTTGCTCCAAAAAAACTATGTTTTAATGTTGATATCAACAATGCTAACTTTAAAGAATATGGTTCTTAAAGAGAGGCTTTTGTTGGCAAATGAGAATCAGTTTTAAGGAGAAAAACTAGTTATTTGATTCGAAAAAATATCCTTATAAAAAATGCGTAAGGTTGGGCAAATTTATAAACTTTGACCAATGTAACATTATCTAAGAAAATATTAAATTATTCAAAATTATGTGGCTCAAAAGTATCCTGTAAAATATCCCCAAAATTCGGCAACAGAGATTTCTTAATATTTTTTACTATGCAAAACAATTTACTTATTTTTGTATGGACTTAAGCAATTGTGTGTGTGTTTTTTTTTTTTTTCTAAAACTATGAGAGTTTTCCAATTAAAATATCGTTTGCATACAGGTCCAAAGTCCAAAAAACTTTATAAAAATTGAATATATTGAGTGGATTAAACGAGTTCGACACACATGCATACAACCGGCATAATTACTCATATAACAACGACAAATAACAAAAACAAATAGTAAAAAAGTCAACAACAACAACAGTGCAAGCAATTTGTCAGACAGGTTTTAAGGAAGGGCTTCCAGCATTATATGATAACAGCAACAGCAACAATTTCTTTAAAATAATACTTTTTTTAGTTACAGCACAGCCCGACAAAATTATTCACACTGAAGTTGTGCACTTTGTATGTAAAGTTTCCCATTTCATACATAATACGATCAACCAAATTTGTTCTTCAAAAATATTTTGGAACATAACAAGGGTATTCCTCTAAACACGAAAACCCTGTAAAATTCAGAATTTTTCGAGCTTGTTCACGGGAACACTCCCTTTTATGCAAATGTGCAAGCGAATGACTAATGTCATATAAACAATTTAATCAGTGTTGTCACAAATATGAAAAAAAAGTATCACACCAAAAAGAAAAAAGTATCAAAATAGGTAGAATTAATAAAATAAATAACACAACAAAATTAGAAAAAAAAACAAAAATTCTGAGAAACGCGCTTTCAATATATTTAAAAATTGGAATGTTAAATTTAAGTATGTAAAAATTTCAAAAATAATTTCAAAATGCAGTCAAATTGTTTTGACTAATGATAGCACTGCTGCACTTTTCGATGCTACTTACTTTCTCATCAAATTTTCCTCGAAAATTATTTTTTCTTCATTACCAACATCAATATATGTCATTGGGAAACCCATTTTCATAAATAAATTACGGATAAAATTACTTTATGAAATTTTTCAGTAAATTATAATGAAAACAAAGAGTTATTTTTAATATAAATCGTTTAAAGTTGGTCAACTCAGAATGTACTTCAAAATTGTGGACGTTATAAGAAAGATAATTTTTATAAATTACAATTATAGCTTACAAATGAAGTAGTTATCGAGATATGAGGTTTTTTGTAAAATTTTGACAGGATTTATTTAAAAAACTATTATTTTTTAAAAAAAGTTTTCTATTGACATATTATTTATTTCCTTTGATTTAAGATTTAATTTGTTTCTACTGAAAAACTGGGTCAAAATCATAGAAAAATTGTCATATCTCGAAAACTGTGAGACTTTTCTTGAACTTTCACTTGAAAATTTTATAGCTTATAAAATTATCTTTTAGCTGGCATCTATATTATTAAGTTCGATGGTGGTTTTATTCGGGAAATGTGACAGCTTGTGAAATTTCACTGTCTTTTCATATGACTGGTTTGGGACACAGGAGGGGTGAAAAATGTCGGAAAACAGCATTACGTACTTAATATATAAAAAGCACATTTTCTGTGCATTGAAGCCTCAATCATATAATCTTATCGCAATATTTGGCAAACATAAAATACACCACCTTAAAAATTGATTTTCCTATGTAGACAAATTTTTGTCGATTAATGTAATCACAGCAGCAATTGCAACAACTCGGATGTATAGTAAATACAACCAAACACTGAGCGCACCCCATGCCAACTTTGAAAGAAAAAGAATTTATTATTGAAATTGTGCAGAACTCAAATAATCGAAGCAACAATCAATACAAAAAAAAAACAACAACAATCATTACAAAACAACAAAACAGCAACAATCATTACAACAACAAGTAAAAAGACATTAACTGCTGCGAATACCGGCAACACGCTTGAGCGTTTATCGTTTATTTGAATATAGAAAATTGGTTAGAGGGGAGGGAGGGAGGTAGCGCAAGAAATAACTGGCAAGTTTTTTAACGCTTGAAAACGCAGCATGGCGCCGCAGTTGTTTTTTTGCGAAAGAAATTTTGCTGCTTAAGACTTCATTGTTTTATAGGAAATTTAAAATAACAAATATTTTATTTCATTTATCCAAGAAAAAAAAAAGTTTTTTTCAGTTCATTTTTTTGTGGGTGTGGTTTTTCTCGCTAAGCATCAATTTGACGAAATTCCAACAGATATTGAAAAATTTATGTGTGAAAAAATATATCACATGTCACAGAAAGAAATAAAAATTTCCGTTTCCCATAAAATACTACAAAGTATGCGTACTAAAAACAACAAAAAAAAAAAGCATAAGCAGCATATTGTCACCACCAAAATGGGACAAATATGGAACGAAAATAAGCCACGTGAAATATTACAATGCTACAAAGTGTCACTTTGACTATTTGTCATGTGCGGTTTCAAAATTCTACAAATGTCAGAAATGAAAAAGCAAAGAGAAACGTGTGAAATTGTTGCGGAGCACCACAGTCAACATTTAGAAAAAAAAGAAAACTAATTTTTATAAAATTTAAAAAAAACAAAACTTTAAGTAAAAAAAAGGAATTTATAAAAAATAAATTTCTTCTGAGAATTGTCATTGCAAGTGACAGTTGCTACATATCCTATGAGAGCGCTATGCAATTGTGGCTAAACAGTAAACTCTTGTGTTTCATGATATTTCAGTAATTGTTTAGATTTCTATTTTTCAAAAGACCTTAACTAATAAAAAGAAAAAAAATCATTTTATCAAAAATTAAAATCCTTAAATTTGCACAACAAACTGTTGAGTTGATCAGAATACTTTCAAGTTGAAATCTTGCCAACTTACCTGCACCGCATCCCAATTGCTTGCGCATCTCAATTACGTGACTGTAATCCACTGAAGGTGTACTTAATGCAACTGCAAAAAAAAGAAGCAAAATCGCCCCCTATAGCGTTAACATATTTAGCAAATCCTTTGCAAAAAAAAACCAAAAAACGAAAATAGAAAAAATGTTAGAAAGAAAAAAATCGGAAAACGAAAGAAAAGTAACGCAAAGATACTCAAATAAAGGGTAACTATGCGCTACATTTGCATGACACTCGGTTACTCGGCTAAAATGTAAATAAACTGTAGTTGAATTTAACCACCATGTTTGCAGTCCTGTTCGTGTCTACTGCATCCTTGCTGGCTATTTTTAGCTTATAGCTTTTTTTTTTAACTTAACAACAGCAACATGGCTACACTAAGCTTATGCTGATGATGCTGCATTTGCTTAAGCACATTTACTATGCAGCTTTGTAACTGCGATTTTGTGTGAGACTGCGCTGTAAAAGAGTGCATTCGTTATAGTTTTTAATGCAGAAAATCAATTGAATTCAACATACGCTGCTGTTTTCTGCTACATTTTATTTAATTTTTAGTTTAGTACAACTTGTGCCAAGGACATTTAATCTTTTCAAATACAGTTTTTTCTATATTGTGAATCTTATTGTCCTTGGAGTTCTTAATTAATGTGTGGTAAAGGTTGGTGTTGGTTTTGATGTATTTGGTTTTACGCTATACTTAAATGATAATAATATATAAAAGCGTCAATTTTCGTTCCTTTAAATGAATTTTAAGATAAACGTCCTTAAGGAATATCCTTTTAAATATTTTTTTTTAAGTGAAAAATTTATTTTTAGAGCTTAATATTTTTTACATATGATAACTTTGGCTACGATGTTTAATAATTTTTTTTTTTTTTTTGTTTTCAAGTTTACGTTAAAAAAAATAGCCCAAATCTGCGCAAATAGTTTCTCCAGTACATCTGAAAAAAAAAAATTCAACGACATCATGCGAAAACCGGAAGTAAAGCGTTCTAAAAAGTTTGAAAATCAGCCCCATTTTCCTGTGCTTTTAAGTCATTAGGTTAGGTTAGGTAGTAGTGGCAGTTTGTTGCGAACTGATACACTTAGACCAAATGTGATCTATTGTGATACAGCAGTGTGTCCGACTATACCCTCTCGTTGAACTAACCAAATTTTGTAATAAAGTTAGATAGCTGACCTATGCTAGGTCTTAGGTCATCAAATGGAAACGAATCAAGTGTTTTGTGGCGTTTCCTAGCAAATGCGGGGCAGGAGCAGAGAAAATGTTTTATTTTTTCTTCCTCCTCCACAACTTTTGCAGAAGTCAAAGGACCTAACACCTAACCTCTACGCATATCTGGCGATGAGGCAGTGTCCAAGGCAACAACTGACGAGACACTATGTCTAGTGCGAGAAATCAGTTCTGACGAACGCTTAGCATCCCAATTCCACCAGATCTGCCTAGTTATATTACAAGTTGACCCTTGAGTTTATCTTTTGTTAGCATTTTTTGCCATTTATTCTCTAAGCAGTAACTCGCAGGTACCAAGTGGCATGCCAACAACCTTCCTTGTCCTGAGGAATTTGTGCAGTAGTCCCTTGCCTAGCAAGTTCATCAGCTTTGCAATTGCCGTCAATGTTCCTATGCTCTGGCACCCAGAAGAGGTGAATATTAAAATGCTGGGCCATCTCATTTAGAGACGAGCGGCCACTAGTGAGCTTAGGAAGACTGATTCTAGAGGTTTGATAGCAGCCTGACTGTCTGGATAAATGCTTATATCCTTTCAGGATACAACATTCATCCTCAGCCAGGATGCTACTTCTTCTAACGCTTTAATCTTTGCCTGAAAAACGCTATAGTGGTCTGGCAACCTCGCAGCAATTCTTATCTTCAGTTCCTTAGAGTAAAGACCATAACCCACCTGGCTATTAAGTTTGGAACCGTCTGTGTAGGAATTAATATGGCCCCTTCTCCACGGGATTTTTTTGATTCGAGTCTCGAAAATAATTTGTATGAAGAAAAGTTTGCTCAACTTTCGAGGCTAATAAGTTGAGCAAGTGGCCTCGAAAAGTTGGAAAATAAATCAGTGTTGCCGTATGTCGAAATAATTTGCTGCCAGTTTGAAGTTTCTTTAGAAATTGGCACATAAACTTAACAGAATGATTTTTAAATATATAAAAACGCAATTCTCAGAATTTTTGTTTGTTTACCTATGTATTTGTGTTTTGTTATTTATTAACTTAATTCTACATATTTTTTCGTTTTGGTGTGATACATATTTTTTCATGGCAGCGGTAACACTGATCAAACTGTCAAATTTCCATTGCTCAATCGTTTACGAGTTTGTATTGATAGGGGTGTTCCTGAAAGCAAGCTCGAAAACTTTCGAGTTTTCGCGCTTTTCGAGTTTTCGCGTTTAGAGGAATACCCTCAATATCAACAGGTCATTTAGGAATAACTCAAGAGATTTTTATATCGTTACTCATCTCAAAGTGCAGATTTAACAAAAAAATAGAACGTGGCAAGAATTTCAATAAAAAATTTGAACAGTACGTATACAGCTATAAAATATGCATTCGAAAAGATTTTTCTTTAAAAATTTTTTAAGTGATTTTTGTATATATCCCAAAGCAATCTCTAATGCATTATCTTACAACTTTGAGGTATACCATATACGAGTATATGCATAGATGCAAATTGTGCGATACTAAGCTAGTCATAGTTGTTGCTATTTTAAATACATACATATGTACATGTTGTTGTTGTTACCTACACGTGTATCGAACCACGTTTTTGCAATAAAATGTGCTGAGAAAATTTTACTATTGAAAGCAAAGCGCTGCAACGAATGAGCGAAGGTCGCACTTAAAATTGCACTTCATAGCTACTTTGCGTGCAGCTTTTTCTTTATATCTTTTGAAATTATGTTTGTGAGTTTTCTTCACGTAATATTTAATAAAATGTTTTTTCTTTCTTTTTTGCTGCTAATGTTAGATGGCGCCACTTAATTTGAATTTTTTTTTTTCGTTATTTTTTGTCATTGCTTGCAAATTTGAAAACTGTCTTTTATTACTTTTTCTCTTACAATCTTTTTATCGCGTTTTAATTTATTTATATCATGAGAATATTTTTCATGTTGCTATGGTTTAAGCATTTATAGCTGCGTGTTGCCACATTGTAATTCATGAATGCGCGCAACGCTTTTGTCAAAGTGACAGCTTACGATTTTTACATTGAATTTTTTTTTGTTTTGTTATTGCCACATAAATGAGTTCATTTGTGAAAAATTATTGAAATATGCATTGTTTCCATAATCTTTTGTATTTTTCATTAATTTATTTTTTTGCTTTTTTTTACTTTTGTCACTAAAGCAGCGGAGTTGTTTTGCTTCATTCACATTTTTGCTCTTAACCGCAAGCAAAAAAACCTTTAGTTCTCAAAACGCATTAGCAGCGACATCTCATTTTTTCTACTGCCGGTTGCCTTTGAAATTTTGCCGTTTGTACTTGTGGTTTAGCAGAAGACTGTGTTGTGTTTTGCACTAAATACCCATAACTTTTTAAGCAGCTTTTAAAAAACTTATGAATAAATTCAAGTTGGACCACCGGAGTACCTTATGGTTTTTTTTTTAAATTCTAGTAAGCACATTGGGGTTGAAAAAATATGGAAAAATAAATGAAAAAATTCAAAAATTCTGTACTTTTTCGTTTATAAATTAACAGCAAATTCCGGAATATTTTTTCGTTTTTTTTTTTCATAAAGCTTTTATATTTTTTTAAAAAACTATGCTTCAAGCAAAAGCTGAAAAAAATTACTATGAAATACATGGCACTGCAGTAACTTTTTCAAGCCTCAAGTCCACATATTTTTTATCAGAAAACATCCAAAAATCAAAACTCAAAAAAATTACTTAAAATTTTTAAAAATTTATACCGAAAATAATTCAAAAATTTAAGTAAAATCGACAAAGCTTTGCTGAAATTTTTACATGAAGTTAACTACAAAATTGTAAAAATATGCTGCTCACGATCTTATGCCTTTTTTTCGACCTTTGAGCCATTTTGCAGCAAAGTAGTGAATTATAAAACAAATTTTTTAATTCAATTTCGCCAATATTCTGTGTAATTTTTCTTGATACCCTTGAAATCGATATAATAAAAACTTTTATTTTTTATTACACTTAAACTAAAGGCAATCGGTATTTCTTTTTTTTTCATTTTTATTGTAAAGAAATTTGAGCTTTAGCTGCCACTGCTGCAACACTTACAAACATCAACGCTAAATATCACACATTGGTTATGGAATGCGTGTTGCATCATTGTATCTCAATAGCTGTGGCATAAGCAGTTGTAACTCCAAGAACAATACTTAACCATATGTTGGCTGGAGTACGACATTGTAGTTCATAGCTCATACCACAAACCGACTTTGATGTGTTTTGAACGCGAGCTAGTGGTCAACGCTCGTCATAAATGCGTTTGAGTGTTACAGTGTCGAACTTCTGGTAGCATATCAAGTTGTTTTTTGGTGCGAAAATAATTTTTTTGCTTTTTTTACTTAGTTTTTATAAAACTAAAAAGCAAATTCTAAGGCAAAAGTCGATCAAAAAGTTGGAGTAAAAAAGCTAACAAATTTTAAGCGTGATTTTCTAAAAAAAAATCGCACGAATTGTAATCTCCCTTTTAAGATTTAATTAGACTAATTTTAAACGATTTTTCTTAAGGAAATCGGTTCGGGAAAATCATTTCTCTGAGCTTACTGTTTGTTTTTCTGAAAGCAACTTTGAGAAAACACTACTCAGCGCATTTTCTGACAGATTTTCAACATTTTCCAGTGCAAGACTTTGAAATACGCAGTCAAGACTGACTACCTCCCGCACTTTCTACTGCATTTTCTTCATGCTGTCTTTTATTTTCCTTTGAATTCACTTTTCCCACACACGCTCTTGCAACTTACTCATTTCCATGCATTATATTTTCATGTTGCATAAAAATTTCATGCCTTTCATGATGTTTAAAGAAACCACAGGAATCAAACACTTTTTCAAGCTTTAATAACCAACTGACTCACTTCGCGCTCTTCATCCATAGTTTTATTTACTATTTTTATACCTTATGCCAACAACATATATTTTTCCTCACTAAAGAACAGCTGCGCTTAGCAATCCTGTCATTTGCAGGATTCAAATCAACGCGAACGAAAATTTCACATAAAAAAAAAAAAATTTCAAATTGAAAAGGAATTTTTCGTATTTTGCACAATACAGCGAAGCAGCATTTTTGGCCGCTAGCAAGGTGCAGCATAAATTCAAACAGAACGTATTGTTGTATGTGCCGGAAACTGAAACAGACACTGCTGAGCTTGGGCTGTTTGTTGGAGTCAACAACTTTACCGCTTGACTTAATGCAAGTGGGGTCGTCGACAACAATGACGATCATCACAATAACAACAACAACCAACAAATATCAGTCATTGTTCACTGACGCACTGCCAATGGGGGTTGTTTTGAGTGCCACAGGCATCTAATGCCAAATGAAACGCATCAAAGAAATGAAAACATTAAAAGTTTCGAAAGAAGAAGTTGAAAGAATTGTAATGTAGTCGAGAAAAAAACAGCAGACAGTTGAGTAGTTAGTGAGCTTTCAATGACTTTCAGTGAAATAGTGGGGTGTAAAATCCTTAAGAAAAAAAAAATATTCTTCAATATTCCAAAATGTGTATAGGGAGCTTATATAAAGAAAGTAAAGCACTAAAAGCATGCAGAGAAACTTTTTAATCAACATATTCTAAGTTTTAAGTCAACAGTGCGTATGAGTAACCTTTAATTCGAAATTTCAAGTAACAAATCCTTCACAGCTTTGGTTCGTTTTGTAAGAAATTCTTAATTTTTATAGAAGTGCTTGAGAAATATTGACCCCTAGAAACAGTCGAAATGGTTTCAATATCAGCACAGTGGTTTTTACTTATATATGAGAGCAGATGAAAAGGTAAATAAGTCTACATGCAGTTTATTTTGGGAATTTATAATTTCAGGAATTCATACCTCATCCCGACTAGAATTTTTCTTAGGCATACCTAAATATGCTTTTGGCCCTAACTGGGAAATAATTAGGCTAGCCAAAATTAGGAATGTGTACTACCAGCCTAATTAGGCAATTGTAAGGCATTTCTAAATTAGTTTTGCCTATCAACTGCCTGATTAGGCCCTACTGCGGCATGCCAATGTTTGGTTTGCCCAAAGGTTTGGTCATGGTAATAACCTAAGGAATGCCTGAATTCAGTAAATCTGGGGAATAAGTAATGTGGTAGTCGTGACTAAGTTCGAATTTACTCCTGAACTATAAGAAATGATCGATGACAGATACAACGTTTTCTGAACTTGTAACTTTGATTTTCATCATTTCATTTAATTTTTTAATGAATATTGACCTTGATATATTTATAAATTTGGTGTTTTATTATGCGAACTCAAATTAAAAAAAAAAAATGTTTGAAGAACTTTTCCTGCGCTGGAGTTGAACCTGGTCATTCCGAGTCGTTAGATGCGTATCTTGACGCAATCAGCTAAACTCATTGTTCTACGGTGACTCACTAAAAGCAAATAATGATAATTTTTCTAACAGTGTCATATTTGAATTGTCATTTTATCAGAGTTCCCAGATTTGGGTGTTTTTGTAATGTTTGATTATTTTTTTTTTTGCTGTAAATGTGCGTGGTAGCTACCCGATAATTGGAATTAGAATATTAAAATAACACAAGCTTACTGTAGCAATGACTTTTTATTTATTTATAAAACAGTTTTGTGTCAACATATTTTTAATACAAACTGATATATAATCAAAAAAGCCTTTTCAAGAATGTAGTTATGCTAGTTGTTGTTAAATAGAATAAAAATTAGAGACGAAAGAGTGGTTATACGACTGAATTATGAAGTGCCGTATTTTTTAACAATTGCAGTTTTACTTATGGATTTAACAATAATGTCACAATTATAAAGTAAATAATTATTTGTGTAATTTGCAATGCTCAATGTAACATTATTTGTCTTTTTTATTTTTGGTAATTGAAAAAATTGTTCTTTGATAAATTTGTTGCCATTTATGATAGGATTCCAATGTAATTTTCAAATCCGATCGCATCGAATTCATCCAAAATTTTTCTACATCACCTACAAGATGCCGCAAATAATGTGGAATATATCTTTTCGAATTGGGACTCAAAGTAGTTCAAAAGCATGTACACGTGCAGAAGTAAAAAATTGTTCTACAATTTGTTTCTAAAAACTTCTTGCAAAACCACAAATATCCAAAATATATCAGAAGTGATCAGAATTCGGTCGCCTTCCAATATTTATGGTATATTAGAGGTCTCTGTTTCCCAAGTAAGCGTCAGCTTTGTACTATAACTGTTCAACCTAAATTAGAGCGCCAGCGTCGTTTAGCTGTCAAAATTCTCTCATAAACATACATTTTATATGAAGCCAACCGAAATAAGTAACGCTCTAACGCCAACGTATTCGATTTTCTAATTTTGACAGAGCGTTGGCAGCTAATTTTTATTTTATTGTGTTGGTTTTTTTTCTGTCACAAACAGTAAACAAATAAACTCTACATAACATTTAACGCTACGCTCTTATTTAGGTTCAGCGCTCAACTCAAAAGCGTAGCGCTGGCAAAGTCAACGCCCAACGCTCTAATTTAGGTTGAACAGTAAATCTGTTTTTTCTTAAAATAAAACACAGTTCACACAAAAGCATTCAAAAACAAGCTTAATAATGTAAAGTTACTTTTCAAATCAGAAGGAACATTAATTTACATCGATTCATTTAATTGTCAAAAAAAAATCAACCAAAATGAAAAAAATCTTAATTTCTACCAAACCAAAAATTTTCTACCAAATTTGGGGAAATCTTCCAAATGTGGCAACGCAGGTAAACATTGAATTTTTCTAATAAAATTTAAATAATTTTTTATGATTCGTAATAACTTTTTTGTTTTCATAATTTTATATATATGACATCAAATTTATAAACATAGTGATGAACTAAGTGAATGTTGCCTTGGTGACTCTTTGCTTTGATGTTGTATTAAAATATGAATATATGTGAACTCTGTGTATGAATGACGACTGACAATATAAAATAAATAAACGTCACAAAAATAAATTCATTTAAAATAAGTCAACAAAAATATTAACGGAGAAGTGTGTGGGTAACAAAAATCATATAAAAAGTAGTATGCATTATGTGTGGCGCTGCACTGCAATGACGTGAAAAAAACAACCAATGATAAAAATGTTTCCCCAAGACACAACAATTTTTTTTTTTTTCATTTCCCCCTTGTAGAAAGGGCCCAACGAGAGCCTAATGAGGTAGGCGTTGAACAATCCTATTTGGGAAAATTTGGGGCACACCGTTACAATCCAAATTAGGTTGTCGTTGGGTTTCCAAACTTGGCCCTAAGGTCTGGTTAGGCAAAACCAATGAGGACCTAATTTTCGCCTAACGACATTTTCTAGTCGGGATGTATGTCAGCAAAATATTTTTTTTTGCCACTATAAGTATTAAAAGCCCACAAAATAATCAAGAAATCTTATTGAATTCTGTAGCGCAAATAAAATATCACCCCAATTCATTAGCATTCAAGTGTGAATAACTCTTTAACTTTCAGGGATTAAAAATCGTATTAACTGTTTCTTTTATAGTGCTCTTCCGTGTAACTTTCTGACCATTCTGTAGATTTCTGATATTTTTTTTTTCTTTTTCTTTAATGTTGATCTTAACAATAAGACCCTGCCGTAACGTAGGTACGCGTATGTTCGTAGTTTAATTTTTTTCCCACATATGAGAGAAATACAAATAATGCAATGCGGTTACCGATGATGAGAATGCAACATAACAATGACAATGACAATAACAATAACAATGACAATAACAACGCCACTAATTAAGTTGAGTGCAATGACAGTGACAGTCATAGCCCTACATATAACATCAACAATAACATCACCAACCAACAGTGCAATATCATCAACGTACGGATATGATGTGTCTACCAATTTAGACTGCATTTGGTGTTGTTAAATTTTTTCAACAGTAAAACACGCTGCGCTGGTAGTGGGTTCGAATAAAATATTTTTTAAAAATCCAAAAATCAATCGTTGTTAGTTAAAAATGCTTGGGAATTCAACAAGAAATAGCACTACATATTTGTATTTTGAATCCTTATTTATTTAGTTCAAAAATTAAATAAACTTCTGACATTAATTTTTCAATCAAAAAGCTTAAACTTTTTTATTTTTTTTGATAAAAAACTATTTTTTTATCAAAAATTATTTCTTTCTTTTTTTGATCAACATTTTTTCGATCAAAAGCAAAGTTTTTCGGAGCGACTATGTAATTTTTTCAGCAAATTTAATTTCAATTGTTGTTTCCTAGTTCACACCCAAACTTTAACATCCTCGTTATAGAAGAGTTTCGAGAAATTTCTCCTTTATAATTATGTATAATAGGCGCACCGTGATTTATATGAAATTCAATTTCATAAGAAAACTTGCACTTTTTTTCCTGATTCATGACTTTAGCTCAACCAAGTCTTCACATTTTTTTACTACCTGACATCATCTTTATTATAAATGTAGACTGACTTACTTCCTGCTGCTCAAACGTTTCTTCCGCCAGCATTTTGATAATTTCCTTACTTTCATAAGCTGTTCTCCTTCGCTTGCTCCATCCATACAAACTTTTACTGTAGTGCTGGATAGCAGCACCCAAGAGTTTGCAACTCTTTTTTTTCTTTCTCAACTTTATTTATCATTGAGTTGTGTTGGTTTGAATTTTATAATGGAGTTGGTTGCGCTTTTCTATCCTATTAAATTTAGTTTTGTTTACTTTTTCGCGTTGTGTTTATTTTGTTGGTTTTCTGTGTTTGTTTTTGTTGTATCTTATTTTCAAAACTTTTTGTCGTTTCTTTTCTTCGCAACGCTTTTATTGACAAAAGCGCATTTTTGTTTACTCTTTTGTTTAAATGAGATCCTTATTTACTTTGGTGGAAAAAATACGTAAAAAAAAATGAAAAGGCGTAGGTGTGGCGTTGCCAGACTTGAAATGATAAATAGTGATAACACCTGTCACCGAATTTCGTGAATTATGAATGTAATTAAGAATCAATTGTTACTTGTTTTTGGGTTAAGCAATTAAATGGATGAAGGAGGCAAGAATCAGTTATGATATATCTTAAAATATGTTTGGGCACATTTACTGCAACGTTGATTTGTTGTTTTAATTCTACCTCAGAAGTGCTTGTGAGTCAGTTGCGTTATTTGTCATTCATTTTTAATACTGGTGACAAACAATTTGTACAATGAAGAAAACTTTTTTAGAAATTAAAAAAAAACTCAATGCTCTCAAAAGCAAATAATTCTATGGCAGCATGACAAAATAATTCTATTTTTTTTTTTTTTTTTTTTTTTTTTTTTTTTTTTTTTGACAATATGATGCATTCTGGAGATTTCAAAGGATTCCTCGTGTAAAGCTCCCAAACAGACTGTATTTCTTTATGGAAATGCTGTTTAGCGGAGAGGTATACAAATGCCACGTTCGTACTAACACTGCAACAAATATTATTATCAATTATTATCAATAATTCGTTTTTCGTTTCTTCTAAAAATTTTATGCTGAACCAAAAGATTACTCATGGCTTAAGAAAATTGGAAAGTTGGAGTTTGGTCTAAAGAGGAAATATTACACAGTTAGTGTCTCAATTGCAAATACTATTGCCGATAAGATTCGCATTGCTTCCACACAGATTTGGCCAATCAAGGCTCTTCGCGAAGTCGATCATTCTCAATCAAATTTGAACATTGAAGAAAGTAATTGAGAAATTTCACGTAAATAAAGCCAGTTGACAATCCAACACATTGGCACGTTTCAAAGCCTTACAGAATAACTTTCAATCCATTCGCAGTTGTCTTAGCCGAATTCTAAGAATCCCAGCGTCATCTGCAATGTTAACTTGCTTATTAGATGCCAACAAAATTTATTTCCATCTAAATCAAAGGACAAAAATGGAAATAAATTGGATCGATCGTTATACCAATAAATATGTGGATCGCGGAAGTTTTGTTGATATGCTATGCTCCTTGAGGAGGTAATAGACGCAATGAGGAAAAGAATTTGATGGCACATTGTCGTTTTTCACCGAAAGATTGAACCAATTTGTTCATTGAATATATAATTGTTCCTATAGATATTTCAGAGGCGTTTAAGGTGTCACGCTCTTGAAATAATAGCTTCCATATCCGTGTTGTCGTAGAAGATATTGCTTCTAAGTAGTACTTCATCAGTGGTAGAGTTTCACGCTATTCGATCGTCGAGCACCAATCCAATCTAACAATAGCAGCCAAGCTTCCAAGAAGTTGCATTCGTACAATGTACTGATTTAAAGACATTCAAAGAACTTTCAGCACATTTTTTATATTTCTTTGTGATAGTAGTTTTTTTTGAAAAACTTTTTTATATTGCCTAATATTCCAAATATATTTTCTATATAGAACTAAAGGTCAATATCTACATTTTCGGGCTTTCGAGTTATAGAATTTTTTTTTAAAAGCCACATTTTTTGTAAGCTTGAAAATGTAGATAGTGGCTTTTTGTTCCACATAGACGATGTAAGCAATTTCGTATAAATAATTTTATTTAGATTGGTGAAAGCAACTTATAAACAACAAAAATTTATTTGCTAATTTTCTGAAAAATTTAGAAAAAGTTCGTTGGACCTGCAAAAAGTAAATATCCAAACACCATCACTGCGGTAGTGACAAATAAGGCAAGATCATTACTTCACTTCAGCACAAGAGTTACGCGACCAATATATTCCATAATGGCAACGTAATGCGTTAGAGCCTTGAAAAATACTTATTCTTAGAATGAGTTTTTCAAATTGACGTTGAGACTCCTATGCCAGTAATTCCTACGTTGATCGGCATGTAATTTGATAGTCTCAAGTTTCATTTTCTTTAATTGCTTGTATTGACATAATAAAGCGAGAGCGAAGTGTCGTTCACGCGTATGATTCGCAAAATCCAGCGGAAATAATTAATTGGTTAATAGGAATTGTAAACAGCGCTTAAAAGTGAACCCTTCAATCTGCCTGATGATTAACTATTGGCCGTTATTGTGCAAAAATATTGTGGAAGCTTAAATTTTTTTTTTTTTTTTTGAAACTTATTAGGGACATATCGATTCGAATTTTGTCCATTTACCGAACTAAATTATTATATTTTTTTAACTCCGCATTAATTCTAACTTTCCAGAGGAATAGAAACTATAACGTTATACTAACTATCTAGTAAGTTATCTATCATCGCTTGCAGGGTTGGTTTACGTCAACGGACGTTATGTCCATATAGCAGCGAAATCAATCATGAGAAAAATGCATTTACATAAATTGCTATAACGGAAAAATTTAATAATTTAAAGCAAACTGCATAAAGAATTCACTGAAATCAAAACGCAAGTTTCTCGAGATTAACCCTTGATAAAAAAAATATAAATTAAATTCATGAAATTAAGTCAAATTTTTCACTTGCGTATGCAAACTCTATTGGAATTTCCGCTCTTTTTACAAAATTTTTGACTGTTGCTATAATTTCTGTAAATTTATTTAATTTATTCTTAAATTGTCATTGTTTTCATTTGTGTTTTTTTTTTTTTTTTTGTATTTTGGTGGGAGTTGAATGCACTCAGCGTGAAAAAAAAGCAATTTCCCAAAATTTGTACGCTGCGCATGCACACTATGTTGCTGCTGCTGCTGCTGTTTTTATTATCATCGTCGTCATTATCGCCGTGCTGTGTGTTTGTGTTGTTAATGGCGCATGCGCACGCATTCAATTTACATTTTGACGAGCTGTTTATTTATTTATTTTATTTATGTGATTTTTGGTAGACTGTTTTATCAATCAAAAGTGCTGTTATTTTTAGCTGCAGTGAATGTAATTTGAATACATTCAGTCGATTGTTTATTTTGTTGTTTGTTTTTTCTACGCAGACAATTCGATATGTTTTAATGCGTGTTATTCTGACACTCTCTCTTTTATTTTGCTTGAAGATTTGCTGTCTATTTGAATGTTTTAATTTATCCGCTTACAGTTAGTCAAGTGTTTGATTTATTTTGTTTTTTAGATTTGATTTGACAGTACTTCCGGATACGCTTGCGTTTACAGGAAATCTAACTTACTTCTTTAAATTAAATTATATATTTAGCAAACTTACTGTTTATTGATATTTTAAATTCTTAGCTGGCATTACTTCAGTGAATTGTCTTATTTATGTATGTAAACATCAATTTTTAATCAAAAAATTGTTAGAACATTAAAAAATTAAGCTAAATTTTTTGGTTTCTTAAAACATTTTTTACAAATCATGTGTCCTATATCCATCCTTAGAGAACTTCTCATTTGAAAGAACCTTTCTTATGATTTTTCCATTATATTTTCCCATGATTTCACCCAAATTATCTCTTAAATTTAGAAAATATCACTATTATAGCCTCAAAATTATGATACAAAAACGCATTTAAAGCTTTTAGTTTCAGTCTTAAATTAAAAATAAAACTTATCCAGCTCTCAAGTTTCTATAAAAAGCGTAAAAGACTTGAAAATCTAAAGTGACTCAAATTAAAAAAAAAAAAAAATATTGTCATATGATTTGCTGTATAGCATGACTCAGCAGATAGAAATCAATTTTCAAAAAAAAAAAAAAACACTTAGAAATTTATTTTAAATGTCACCTAGCTAAGTATAATGATTTCTAATTAAGCTTCGAACGCCGTTATTTGTCTCCGATAAGAGCACTGAAGTGCAGATTTTACAACTACCATTAAAAACATCATTAAGAGACCTTTTCTTAGCATGCAAACAAAAGTCGCCACTACAGTGACACACGACTTTTCAAGTTTTCTTATTGAATTCAATAAAAAACGTAGACACATTTTTACAAAGTAGAGAGAAAACAATTCATTCAGCTTCTTTTTTAATCTAAGTGTGCCGCGCATGAAAAAATCATAAACTTCCAATTCAAAAATTCATTTAATTGCACACGATTTCTTCGAGCATACAAAGTTGCTGCTGGCAATCAATCTACTCCCAGTTCCACTTTAAGTCACATCACTGGTGATGAAGATATCAATCAGTAATCAAAAGACAACCAGCCCGCCAGCCAGGCAATAATAGCAATGCGTATCTAAAGACCCTTAAGCGTAATCGTAATCATAGTGACACAGTTTGAAAATGTTCAATTTTAAAACGATTGTATTCATGCGAGTGAATACATACTAAAGATAAAAGATTTCAATTGAAAAAGTAAGAAACATTTCAAGATAAATCAAGCTGCGCAGCCGCAAAAGCTGTTAGAGTTTAGTGCGCGCATAAATTGTTAGATATATGGCACCGGAAAAGTTGTGTTGTCTTGAGAATTAATCTGGCATCTAGATAGGAGTTTCAACTGCAATACTTTTAAAGGGGATTGATTACGTTGTATGTGAAAAAATGTTAGAGATTCTTCTTAATTTTAATTAAAACTGATTTCACGGAAATAAAAAGGCTTTCGATAAGCTTTAATTATATGGAATTGTTTAGTTTATTGGAGGAAAAGAAGGAAACAAGAAAAATGTTTGAATTTTACAAAATAATACTCTTTTTTTCATTAAGCAATTTTGTAGATAAAATTTTCCAATCGAAAAAATTCCCACAGACAGATTTTACTCTAGCTAAAAGTACATCAAATTTAGACAAACTGTGCAGATTTTGTAATACTGATTAATACGATATCCACACGTGTGACATTTTACATAATATAGTAGCAAACAACAACACCGATCAGCATAAAAAAGGAATTGGTGACAAAGTCGTTACGATTGGAAAGTTCGTCAATGAAAATGCTCGAAGCATACTTGACTTAATGAGATTAAAATCATATAAGATAAACTTTAAATGTAAATAGAATTTAATACTATAAAAATACTATTACAAAATTTCATGCAATCTAAATGTTGTGTGATGTTAGTAAAGACAAAAATTGCTGGCGATAAAAAAGTTTTTCGACTGTCGCTCAAACCGCTTGAAGTTTTTCAATCGTTAAATCTTTATCGCTTTATTTTATTTCATGTTATTTTTATGTCATGTGATTTTTATAACATGAGATTTTTTATATAATGAGACTTTTTATAACATGAGATTTTTTATATCATGAGATTTTTTATATCATGAGATATTATCTCTAGATTTTAATTCCATGTTATTTAACTACATGAGATTTCTATTCCTTTATTCTCATGGCATTTTTGTTATAATTTCTGTGTCCCTCAATATACTGTATAGTATTTTTTTGAAACTATTTGTTTTTTTTTTCTTATTTACGCTTGAGCAAGATGTACACAGAACTTTGCAGTATTGCGAATTACAGCATAAGAAGTCTTTTATTACGCTTGTTTTTAATGCTTACTTACAATCGCTTTTTTATGTAAAACAATTCGCTTCTTGGAAAAGATTAAGATTACTTTCGCGATAATTAAACAAATAAAATTATGCTCTATAAAAATAAAAATCGTAATCAAATTAAAAACTTCATTAGACTCAAAATAAAAATGTGCATATTTGATAAAAGTAGGAATTATAGGTAAAATTGTTAGAGATTCTCTTCTTAAGAGATTTTTGTCGCATGTTATATTATGAAATTTTTTTTTTTTTTTTGAACAATTTACTCTTGATATATTACAGTACACTTTACCGTTGCGATTTATATTTTTGTGTTTAATTCGAAACACAGTTTGTATATGCAAAAACCATTGTCCAGCATAGTTCAAATTAAAAATGTACGAGCAATCATCTTACCGCAAACATCACATTTGAAACTTTCCTATAATGTGCAAACTTCTAAAAAAGCTATGCATGTATCCCCACTATTTTTCTTGAGTTTGAGTCTAAATTTACAAAAAGAACTTTCATCATGGTCCAAGTTTCAACATGAATTGCCTTTTAATTTTCCGCACCAAATAAAAACGTTCACCTCATTAAAAATGCAAGCGAAAATATTTATACTGTACGCTTAATGTCAGTGTCATACTGCAGCCTCACTCTTTTACTTATTTTGTATTATGATGGGAACATAACTTATTTTCACTTTTACTTAATGCCAAAAAATTTAAAAATGAAGTCATTTGACATTTTGTGCACGACATTATTACACTTTTATTTTTTCAAAAGAAACATTTTTAAAACGCGCGCTCATCTGTAAGACTACGTGACAACAGCAACAACATCAAGAAATATTAAGTAGCTTAAGAATACCAAGCAAAATAAAAGAAAAACTATTTGAAAAAAAAATATAATTTAAAAATGTCATCTGGCACGTGTGTCAAATTGCAATTTTTGCAACAGGTTTTCACTTTTTTTTATGTAAAACTTTACTACCATAAGTTGGGAAAAAGTTTTTAGAAATTTTTTTATTTAACTACACGTTTTTTTGTCAGTGACACTTGGAGAGGGAGGGACTATTTGCTTAGATTTAAGGAAATCAGATTTAAATACGATCCACGAGTGGTCTTATTTGAGTCTGGAATTGACAAATATTCATTAGATTTACATAAAAAACACGAAAAATAAATTATAAAAATTGTTATTGAATTAGAATCTTAAAAGACCTTACAATATTGAAAATATAAATTTAAAAAAAAAGTGAAAAAAATTCTAAAGTGCAACATGTGATTTAAATAAACCACCACAACGCGCTTAATTAAAAAGCAAAACTATAACAGTGGCACCTAAGGGGGCCGTCACAAAGCTTAAAAAAAAATCTTCAATTAATTTTTATATAAAAAAGTGAAAAAAATGCGGCTCATCGCGACTAGCAATTTGGCTGAGGAACATGCCAATCAAAATCAGCAGCAACAAATACATGTGCTGCCACCAATAGGCACACCCAATCTCAGCAGTAAAAAATGCGCCGCAACAAAAACGAAAAAGAAAAAAAAGTTGGAACAGGACAACAAGCAAACAGTGACCAGTGCAGCAGCAACAGTGACGGCAAATACAAAATCAAGGTCATTGGAACGCTACGCAAAACCACATAATCTCGGCATGGACGAACTGACAGTGGCGACAACGGCAACTGCAACGTCGACAACACCAGCCAGCACACGACGGCGTTTTCTGCTTTCACCCTTCAAATCACTTAAGCGACGTAGCCGTAGCAGCAGCGGTGGCAGCAGCAGTCATCCATCACAGGCATCACCACGTGATTCAGGAGACCACGTGACATGTGGCATTCTGCCGCAACGACGTACTGCATTACATTCGGTATCCTCGCAAAGTGGTGACAGTGGTACCGGTGGTACCGAACTCGAACATGATTGCGATCGCACCGAACCCAACAGTCGCACCTCGGCAGCAGCTTCAAGCAGTCAAATGAGTTTAAGTTACTCACAGCTAACGAGCAGTCGCAGCAGCAGTGCCAATGATGCGGGCGATGAAGAGGATGAGGATACAGAGGAACGCAAAGGTGAAGTAGAAGTGGGCAAAGAAGTGCTACACGCAACCACAGCTGAAAATGATGCAAGCGAAGTGAATGACGGCGATGATGATGACGATGACGATCATTTTATGCCGCTCTCCATCGATGACTTGGATGATTCGTTCTCGGCGCAATTTTGCTGTGGCAACATAACTTTGGTCGATGACACGTACTCCAATTATGACCCAAACAATGATGCGGAGCGCATGTTTTTGCAGGTTGTTGGTATTTTGCGCGAAGAAAAAGAGGTTGGTATGCAACGTTTTTTTTATGATTAAACAAAAAAATTCCACAGTAGAGAGTCGAGATAAGATAAAGTCTGTCAGTGATGGCCTTGAAATAGCTTAATGGAGCAGTTACCTTTAAATTGAGTTCTTCTTAATTCTTAGAAATATCAAATTGTGTTTTTCTTTTTCAGAAATAAAATCTGCATAATGCTTTCGTTCGATTCACTACAACGTAATATAGAAATTGTTGTGAAATTGTAGCTCTTGGTAATTAAATAGTGATAAAACTCAGCTCCGATGTGAGCTAGAGTAAATATTTTTATGAGAATTTTATCAGCGTTTAAATATTTTACGATAAACAGCATGTTTCGTCGATGGCTGCATAGTGGAATGATATAGAAAGAAACACTTTTTCAGAATTTAAGTAATGTACCACAGAACTTGGTAGAGCATTTTAAAATAAATTGGGCTATAAAGTTTCAAAATTGGTTACTAGCTACTTAAAGTTCGCTCGAATCGTTCAAAATTGGCACTCGTTTTAGGCACATTAGGAGTTATCTCACACTAGCAACGAAAAGCTTAGGTTTTCATCTGAGGAAAGAAGTCTTCGTGACATTGCTCCTTATAACTCTCTCAGTAAAGCCTTTTTCAAATGATGCTTTTGTGCGAGGTACCACATCCTCTAGTCAAAATCAATTCAACTTTTGTCGCTTTCACGCCAACCAATTGACAAAATGAAAACAAAATGAAACATCAAGGGTAAAAATATCCGTATTATTTATTAGGAAAAATTGAGAACAATTCAATTCTACAACTTAATGTTTTTGTTAGATTTTTTTTTGTGTAGCGACTCAAAAGCTTTGACAATTACAAGTCTTTTTTAAATCCTTCGCTAATTAAAAGTAACTCATACGTCATGTTTAGTATAAGAAACTTATATTCAAATCGGTATATCTCTCTTTCGATATAATATAGAATCAATATCACCGCAGGATACTTGAGAGTTATTTAGGTTTTTTTAATTAATTGAGGTTTCATTAATGGCTCCTTACAAATAAACTGAGCTCATAACAATTTCTTGTGTTATTAAAAACAAAGTGCACAGTTTTTTTAATTATTTTTATAAAATACAGTACTGCATATAATCAATTAAAATTTGCTGAACAAATGAAGTGCACAGATAGTGTTATTTCTAGGACAATTAAAATTATGTGGCTCATTGCATACACACAATACCATAATACAATACGAAAGCAATAATAAGTTAAATAAACGCATAGCTCATACCAGGTTGTGACAGCGCAATTTTACATATAATTTATAAATTGCATGCGATATGCAACTGTTGAAATTTTATTTATTGGAAACTTGTAACGTTGTTTCGAGTATGTAAATTTTCGCAATATTTGTGGTTAATTAAATACCATAGGACTAAAGATAAACACTGTAGTATACAGCGAAATGAATAAGAGTTATATAGCAACATGATTTCAATTATAATAATTGGCAGAATGTTAAATGGTTGTCAATTTTACACTGGCAATGGCAAGTTGTATTGTAAATATTAAAGAGCAACCTCTTGTGTAAGTTCAATTTAAACTGCAACTTTAAATTTAAGCTACAATTCTTTTTGAAGCAATTGCTGCATTGAACATTAAAGTAAAAACACTTCAATAGCCTTTTTTAATAGTGAAATAGTGAAATTTTAATATGGCAATAAGCAATTTACTCCATAGCACTGACAGTGTGAGAGATAGAATCCTTGCAAAAGCCAACCAACAACCTGTAATAACAGCAACTAACACAAAATGCAACACCATGCAATTTAATACCTGATAAGCTCACAAAAGTATGCAACTAAAAATTAAAAACTTCTATGGTATCCAACAACAGCAAATACCAACAAACGTATTACAGGCGACTAACTCCCTTTAACGTAGCTTGTTATTAATACTTTCAGGAAGTTAGCAAGGAAATCAGATGTAAATAAAGGTATTTGAAAAAGTAAGAGCCCTAATGAAAATATCATAAGCAAGCTTTAAAAAAAGTATGCACTAAAACAGCATAGAACAAAAGCAAGGGCACGAAAATTAATTAAAGCACTAACAGAAAGTTCAGTAAACTCACGATTCTTTTGTAACTTAAAAGCAGCCATTATCGAAACTAAGAAATTACTTTGGAACACTTTATTGTTAACAATTACTCTAAATGAACTTAAGTCTTAAGTATTATTCGTGCTGAGCTAGTGAAGTTTAACTAAATACGAACACAACTAAGTCAAAAATTTTATTTTATTTAAATAAAAAACTGCGCATGTCAATCAATATCAAAAAATTTTTGTTATATTAAATTTCATCACCTTTCTTATAAATTAGTTTTATAATTTTCACACAATACTTTGAACTTTAGTAAGCTCTTGTTTGTATAAAAATTCAGAACATCAAATTATATCAGTTAGTTTGCAGCAGCCATTGCTCAAATCAAGAAATATTATGGCCTACCTCTAGCGCTAAAAGTTTTCCAAAAATTTTAATTCTACGTAACATCGAAGTTTAGATTTCAATGGCATTAAGTTGATTTTCTTGACCATGACGTATGAGCAACTTTTGACTTACCAATACATAATTTTTAAAAGGTAAGCTAACGTGCGGAAGAAAACTTATAAAAAGTGTATTTTATTTTTGCCATATTCTTAAATAGTTAAGACCAGTTATGAAGCAGCTTAAAAGCACTTGCAGATATACTGCTGCTGGTTATTCTCTACATGTAATTTATCCCTCCCCGTGTCTGCCTTTCGTGTAAATGTCTTTGTAGTTGTTGCTGACCAACACTATCACATTTCATAGCGATAATAACTCAAACGTGCACCAAACACACATAAAAATATATGCATACAACCATAGACAACAACGTTAGCCACAGATTAACAGTATATTATTATCCTCAAGCTAATACGAGTACATACATGTGAGTAAATGCAAAGCCATTGGCTTGGAATTGCAGATAAGTAGTACATGCATCTATGAGCAAACACAAAAATGGGAATAGCAGATCCAAAGAGAAAAGCAATCCGCATTATAAAGTGCAAAAAACTTAACGTTCTTTCATAATTATGCATTAGCTATGCATGAGATTATGAGTATCAGATTTTAAAAATATTTATGGCTGACTTTCCAAGGAGTTCAAAGTCAAGTTCACTTAAAAAGTGTTGATATTTATGCAACATTCCCTTTTCTTGCTATCACACTTGGAACACGTAATGATTATTATTCACTCACGTGATATTTTAGCTGGACTCTCCCACACCAGATTTCGCAATGAAACTAGGTAGCTGATCAATAGAAACAAACTTCAGACGATCCAGGTCAGCAAAGAAGAACAAATCAAATCTGTTTCTATCAAAAGAGGCAGGCTGGAAAAATCACTACCTTTATTCAGCACTTAATCAAAAGTTATTCATACGTCACGTTGAGCATTCAACACTTGCATTCAAAATATTAAAATGCTGTTCTGATATAACTTATAACCAATATTTATTGGGCGATAGTTAAGTTTTTAATTTGTTTGTAATAAATTAAACTTTAATTACTGGCTGCTAACAAATTGGATAGTTTTATAGAAAATAAAAAATGCAGAAAATAGAATTCTGACCCAGCCTGTTCAAAAAATAGTGTTGGGCAAATAAGTGTACAAATGCCACATATTGTTCATTATGATGTTTGAAGCAGAAGTTGTTCATATCTTTTTTCAGCTCAAAATATTTTTTTTTATTAATTTTTTCTCTTTTGGCTCACTTCTTATGTGCTTATTTTCTCATGCAGAATTTTTCCAAAGCATTGTAAGCAAAATTTCTAACTCAACGCTTAAATTCTCCTTAAAAACTTTCAAACATTTCATTTGCTCAAGAAACCTCAGCTATGTATAGTTAAAAAAAAAAAGTTAAAGAAATTTTTCTACTTTGTAAAAAACTTTTGTTTCTTTTAACTACCTTCCTCGCTTTACAATCCTTTCACCTACTAACCTGCTTTTTTGCTAATTTTTCTTACACAATAGCACCTTTAACCCGTCATTTTTTGCTGTGATGTAAATTTTGCACCCCCTTTTTTGCGTACACAATGTTATTTTCTACACTAACACCTCTTAAATGCAACAGTTTATATGGGTAAACGTCAGCTGGCTGGCACTACTACAAGCAACTGCTTTTGTGCAGCATCTACAGCAAGTGCACGTGAGCAGTGGCGCAGCCTTAAAAACTACCTTTCAATTTAGAGAGCCAACAAAGGATAAACTTCTCCAGCAATAAAGTAAAGTTTTACAAAATCAACTTATTTCCTTTCACGCTGTGCTGGGAGCGATCTCTCCTTCGTTTACTGTGCTATTCTATTACCATTGCCTGCTTTTAGGCGCAATGCAAAGCAGCTTCCAATGTTATGGTAACAAAGCTGTGGGTTTAAGAAAAAAAGTTGCAACTATAGAAATACATTGGTTTGATTGTGGCTTCATTAGCCTTCTTTTCGGTAAATGTAGAAAGCCTCAAAAGCAACGAAATATTAAATTTTATGAAAACAAAATGTTATGGAAAATAAGTCAGAAATTTTGGTCTTGTAGTTTTTATCAATTTAAATATATTAAATTTTACATCAATCATGAAAATATTAAGAGATTTATATTTAATTTGTTCATAAATTGGCTTAACATTAAGCAAAACAAAATGAAAAATGCGTTTTAGGGTGAACTTTGTTCAACCAACAACACAGAGTAGTAGTCGCTGTTATTTAATAATTTTTTCAATGAGAGTGGTGAATCAACTTTGAAAGTTTTCAGAGATTTAAAAAAAAAGAAAAATAACGTTAAATTATGTTTTTTTTTTTTTTTTGAAATTACTAAATTTTTTTTTTTGTAATTTTTTGGTAAATTTATTTTAATTTTAAAGAAAACTTTGTTTGAAATCTTGCTTTCAAAATTTGGATATTTTTGAAGATTTTAAACTTGAAAATTTAGAAATTAAGGGGTAACTCAGCAAAATTATTCATATCTGTGTAAAATTCGTAAAAACTTTTGTTCAAATTATTTTGAAAAGTTCTTTGGAGTTGCTTCCAAGCAAAAAACATAAAATTTCCCATGCTAAAAAAAAAAAACTTCCCTTATTTGGGAAATTTTTATTTGTAAGCAAAATTTAAAAAATTTATTCAATTTTATTTTTTAACTCACAAAACATTGCATTTTTTAATATATCACTATAAGAAAAAAGTGTTGCACTCTAATTATCCCCATGTTAATATCAAACCAAAATGCCACCCTTCGCACGCTTTATCCATAAAGCCAATCATTAAATACAGCTTGTGGCTTACACTGTGTATTGCCTTTACATCTCCCTCTTTTTCTCGCAGATCCCCTTTTGATTACTCAATTTATCTTTTTCTACTTAACAACAAATTGCTTCATAATGACGCTGTGCATAACAAAATTGAAAATTACATTTTGTGGTTTATTTTCTGCTGTTTTTTTTTTTGTTTCTTTCTCCCATTTTCATTAACATTTTTATCGACAATGCGTTGAACTGTGAAAACGCATTAATTTAAATATGTTTTTGGCAGCCATTTTGCACACATTAACAAATATTTCACACACACACACACACATCTATGAAAAATGTGTTAATTTTTAAATGAAAATATCCTTTATTGCAAAAGTGTGAAATAAATTTAATTTTTTTTTTTTTTTTTTTTGTAATTAATTGAAGTGGTAACATTTTGACGTTTTACTATTTAATTGTATGTGTTTTCGATAAAACACACACAGATAAAAAAAAAAGCTGTTGCTAACTTTATCTCTCAACGGGGTTGTAGTTTGATTAATGATATAAAATATATTGGTATTTTATCACTGATCACATACAAAGGAATTTATTGTAGCGTTATTTGCAAAAACAAACCATTTACAGTGTGACACATTTTGATTTTTACTGAATAGAAAATGTATGTTGTGCGAGAAAATCACATTGAGATGTGGTCAAAGAAACTCTTAATCAATTTAATGCGGTATGTGAAATTAGAGAGAGCCGATCCGATCGATTGAGTACAAATAAGAAATTTTTTATCTTTCGTTATCGAATGTCGATTATTCGGACTGTTGAAAAAACATAAATAATTAAAAAATTAATGTCAATCCCAGTTATTGTACAAACAGATCAAGAGGTGGCAACTCCCAGCACAAGTTTTAAAAGAGGGGTTAGAATAAGAAATATTAAAAAACCTATCCGATTAGTTAGGAAAAATGTTATTCCTATTTAATTGCACTGAAATATGCGCTTCATAACGCACTATTCATAAAGTTAAATGTCACTCATACGTCACGGTTTTTCAGAGTAAAAGCAATGAGGGTTTTATTTTAGCTTTGATAACTTAGCTCCGATATAACCACGGCAACATTTTCTTAAGCGATTTTGTTTATAATTTAATGATTTTTAACAATCAATAAAATTGTCAATGGCCGCCAAGCAGCCATTGAGCTATCCACAAAATCAATCATTTTAAAAATTAACTAACAAATATTCAAATGTTCAAGAAAATCTTTCTCATTTTAAAAATTATTTTTAATGCTTAAGCACATTTTCAATAAACAAAATATATGATTATATATTTAAGTATAGCAAAGTAAATTTATCTTGAAATCGCACCTTAAATAAAATCACAAAATTAATTTGTCGACAATCAAAATAAAAAAAAGTGCATTATGTTTGAGACAAGAAAAAAGTATTTATTTTAACTTACTTAGCTGAGAAAGCAATGCACTCGAGTATCTCATAGCGCATGCTGTACGTGAACTAAAACTTTAATCACGCATACACATACAAACATCAAACAACCAAGTAACACAGATAAAAAACAGATGAAAAAACTGCTTAGATACGTGATTTTAAATTAAAATTGCGTGCAATAAAAATGCAAGCAATGTTGTCAACGCAACGCAATAAATTCTGAATGCTATGAAATTAACTTCCTACACTTTCCCTGTCGAATGGTTCTATCTCACTGCCGGCATTAATCATGTCAAATGAAAAGTTTCTTTATTTACAGTGAATTGGATTATTAAACAATAAAACTAATTATTTAAGCATCATACATAGTTGTGGGCTAAGCTGCGAGTAGAAAAATGTGAGCATACATTTTTTACGCCTCCTTTTTATGCGCTGTATGCATGTGTATGTAACAATGTGCAGTCATGCTACATCGCTTTTTCCTTAATAACGATTTCTTTTTTCTCTCAGTACACCATGCTGTTGAATGGCTATTTTTTCAATTATCAGCAATGACGCTGTTAATGGATGATTGTCCCCACAGCAATATCAGCAGCAATGAACAGTTAAGAAACTTTTTTACAAAAATTGTCACGGGTAGTGGACACTTCGAGTTGTGATGTTGCTGTTAGTGGTAGAGGTAGAGGGGGAATTGAGGTTTCATGAAGTACGTGCATCACTGAGCGTGACAGTGAAACCATTTTGAAACCATTATTCATAATTATAATAAAAGTTACAAAGTAAATCGTTGGGAAAAGTTTTCATTTTCAATAAAAGCGCAAAAGCATCACTGAAGGAAAAAGGGATAAAAGTGGAACTCCCACAAGTTTGAACTAGTTTTTTTCTGTTTGTTTGTTTTCACTTTGAGTTTACAGAGTTAGTTTTCAAACAAAAGTTTTGAAATTTTTTCTATTGTTAACATAGTTAATTTATAAATTACGCAACTGTGCAAACTGCCTTAACTTTTTTGTAGAGGTTATTTAAAAAAAAAAAAAACTTCTACAACAGAATTTTGCTTTTATTTTCATAAGAATGTTATGAAAAACCAGCGCATAATAAATTTCTTCTAAGAAGAAGCCATTCGGTAGACTAATATATTACTTAATATGCTTTTGTGCAAACAGAATTGTTTCAGCTTAATAGTTGCTTAGCTATATCGGGTCTTGGTTATTAAGTTTAGAAAGAAAAGCACATTACTCGATCGTTAACCATGACGTATGAGCAACACATTTCGATAATAACAATATTAAGCTATGAATACAATTATTATTACTATAGTTCACCCACTGCTTTAAGTTTAACTATAATACAGACTTAACAGTTCAGTAACATTTTACCTGCCTAAATGTCATCGCTCCCAAAAATAAATATCATATTGCCTTATCCCTATCTCTATCCCTTCCTTAGGTTTAATCTATCTACATACCGAATACTGAAGAAATTTATTTTCCTTTAAAGGGCGTGGCACCTCTCACTTTAAACAAATACTTTTTTTAACATTTAATCCATCTCCATATCAAATTTCATCTAATCGGTTTATTATTATAGTTGTGAAAACGTATTTTCTGGGAGTACAACTCTGCCGTACTAAGCGAAAAAGACGTATCTCAAAAAAATTCATTTCGAGATAATTGATGTTTTGTTTATGTCAAATTGTTGAAATACCTGTAAAATTGAGATAGAGGAAATTTTCTTAGTAGATTTTTTATATGATTGGACTAAGATGCCGAAATTTGGAGCATTTCATTAGACGCGTAATTTCTTAAGCTATCCGATGTCATAAGAATCTCGGATATTTTTTTTTTTTTGAGATACGTCTTTTTCGCTTAGTACGGCAGAACTGCCCATTAAAAATCAAATATCACTCCTCAGGGTTCATTCTTTCTCTGGAGGTTAAGCTGATCAAAAGCTCATGAATTTTCTGTAATGCAAAATTTATCACGTTGCTTAGAAAATCTTT
The DNA here is from genome assembly GCA_949775025.1 of Tricholauxania praeusta. Lineage (NCBI taxonomy): Eukaryota > Metazoa > Arthropoda > Insecta > Diptera > Lauxaniidae > Tricholauxania > Tricholauxania praeusta. The sequence continues at coordinate 162,253,217 of OX459029.1, forward strand.
AAGACATATTTTTTCTACAGCCAACTTTCTACCTTAAAACTTATAGTAGCTCCTTTAAAAGTCAACAAAACTTACTCAGTAAGTTTTATGCTGAGTAATATCGGAGCTGAGATATCGAAACTTGAATATAATGCTTCATTCAATTTACTCTACATTTTTCGGCATATGAGTAACATTTAATTGAAATACGAAAAAAGACTTGTTTCTTATAATTTGTGAAAAATAAATTGTTTTAGAGCCAAAAAGTTCATATGTTACTGATTTAAAAAATTTCATACATAACTTTTTGTTTTTATCACATTTGCAGACAGATTATCTAAGTAGTGAAAAAGGAAACAACCGCTTGAAAAAATAAAACATACTTCCTTAAGGAAGCTCAGAGTTTCCTTTTTTTTTGAAGCATCCAACTAAAAAACATAAATTTTATTGTAAGACATTCAAAAATTAAGTCTTGAAGATAATAAGTAACATCGGGGCTCAAATATTTTTCCGATTTAACTCTTTATGACATGTAACATAATTTATAGTTTATATGTAAATAGATTTTTTTTAGAGAGCTTAAAAATTTTAAATGAATAATTAATTCCGATGCATCTGGAGTTCCATGTGTCGTCGACATTTTTTTTAATTTTTTATGTCATAACATAATACTTAGATTAAATTATTGGCTGCTAGTCACATCGTTTTTTCAAACAATTTTTCTTCTAAATATTCAGCAACTTTTGTTTTTAGATAAAAATCATAAAAAAATTTCAAAACTTCTTGCACATTCCGGCGTTTTCAGTAATTTATCAAAATTTTGCCGCATACTTCCGTTGTTACTTTTAAGCAGAACTTTTTACATAGTTCGCCCTTGCTAACTTAGTGCGCTAAGTTGCTGCAACTTCTAAATGTTGCTGCAACGTATAAACTGAAAATGTAGCTTTAAATTTGTTGTTCACGTTTCTTTTTTCGATTTTTGTTTATTTTTACCTATCTACTATAGCATCTTATTAAAAAGGAAAACTTATAATAAAGTATAACTTAATTATGCACATAACAAAAGAAGCAACGCAACAACGGAAAACAAAAACGAAATAACAAAGACATTGTTATAAAAAGGATGCGCCGCTATTGCTGAGATTTTCTTGCTCAGTTCCTCAACGATATATTGTGTGCATTAATATAATATAATGTGCTTTTGTATGGCTGTATGTGTGTCTACGTCTGTGTGACAATGCAAATTAAATGCATGAGCGGCTTCCCTAATGCTTCAAAGTTGTGTCTTTTACAGACGCTTACGGTTAGCAAGAAAAATTAAATTTTTATAATTAAATTTTATCTATTGTTGTACAGCAGTTCAAATGATGACCCAATTTGGGAATGTTTTTTTTTAAAAAAAAAAACAAAAAAAAATTCTATTGAATTATTTTAATTGAAAATTTAGGTCTTCTTATCAAAAAATAATTAACTACGTATTACGGTGCGTATGAGTAACCTTTAATTGCTTATTGCAGGATTTTAAAGATATGTTATGTAAACATTTTTAAATATTCGAATCAAATCATCTAAAATTATAAACAAAGATTGTGGATATTAACTAAAACAGAACTCATTCAAAAATTACCGAAATATTAGTAAACAGACCGACATTTATTTTACTTTTTGTTTGAGGTATTCTACTTTAACATACGTCAACATGGAAATTGTGCCATTGAAGTAATAGTTCCTTTTTAAAAACTTAATTTTCCACAAACATTTTTAATCAATTTCATAACATTGTTCTTTTTTTTTTCTTACAGAAAATGCGTCAATTCCAAAAAATACTTGAAGACCTTAGCTCACGTGTCGCTTCCGCCGAAACTACAAATGTCACATGGACACTGCCCGCCTCACCGCAAGAGGCCAACGAACAAATGCAACATTTGCAGCGTTTGCGTGATAAAATGACCACGGCTGGAGCTTTGCTTGATGATTGCAATGAACAGCAGGCTTTCTTCACCGCCAATCAGGTGCTGGTGCCGGCACCATGTTTGTCCAAACTTGAAGATCTGAATACGAGGTGAGTAGCTGAGGCCGTAGGCGAATTTAGTAACGCTAAATATTTCTTATAAATAAATATAAAATTTTCATTGGAGTATTTTTTTTGAAAAAAGTTCAAGAGGTTGAATTTAGTCTTCTACTGAAGTCTTAAGATTGGGGTTATCAAAATTATATCCTTCTTTTACCTCATATAGGTTATAAGGGGATTATTTAATAAAAAATATTAATTAATATTTAATTTTCAGAATGAAACTGCTACAAATCGCCATGGATGAACGTCAGCGTGTGCTATGCAATGCCGGCGCTAATCAGTCAATGGAAAATGGCGAAGACGGACGCAATACATCGAATAGTGGCACCATTGGACCGCTACCAAATTTGGGACAGAGTGTCAAACCACCTTGGGAGCGTGCAACAACTGCTACCAATGTGCCTTACTATATAGAGTAAGTACATATAAGCAGTTGAACTCAAGGACGGAGAACTAATTTTGTTTTTTTTTATTTTCCACAGCCACGAACGTGAAACCACCCATTGGGACCATCCCGAAATGATCGAATTGATGAAAAGCTTAGCAGACTTAAATGAGGTGCGCTTCTCGGCCTATCGTACGGCCATGAAGCTGCGTTCGGTGCAAAAACATTTAGGTGAGTCTTACGCATAACCATTTCAGAGAATTACTATAAATATTATAATTTTCTTGCAGCTTTGGATCGCATTCCTATGTCAACTGCCATTGAGTCCTTCGATCGTCATGGTCTACGCGCACAGAATGATAAATTGATTGATATACCCGATATGACAACGGTGCTGCATTCACTTTATGTTACGGTGGATAAAATTGACTTAACGCTGATGTTGGATTTGGCTATTAATTGGATACTGAATGTCTACGATTCACAGCGTACGGGACAGATACGTGTGTTGAGCTTTAAGGTGAGTTTGAGCTGAGCATATTTAAAACAACTTCTTTAAGTGTTCTCTATCTTCTCAAATTTGAAACATCTTGCTTACATATTATTATTATTATTTCGTGATTAGGTTGGTTTGGTGCTGCTCTGCAAGGGCCATCTCGAGGAAAAGTATCGTTATCTCTTCCGCTTGATTGCCGATCCGGAACGTAAAGTTGACCAAAGAAAGTTGGGGCTATTGCTGCACGATTGCATACAGGTGGGCTTTGAGAGTGACATTTTGCACTTCAAGGAATTTAAGTAACATATTTTTATTATAGGTGCCACGTCAATTGGGTGAAGTGGCTGCTTTTGGTGGTTCAAATATTGAGCCATCAGTGCGTTCTTGTCTTGAACGCGCTGGCATTACACAGGATGGTAAGTAGCTGTGCTTTTGTTTCAAATATTTTCATAACTTTCATTTATTAAAATAACGATATTTTCGAATTAGAAAATATAACGATATCCAAGTAACAATATTTTTTGAGTATTATTTTAGAAATAGAAAATATCGTTATTTTTATTTTACTAAAAACATTCGAATGACATCTATATTAATCGATAAACTTCTTGTATGCGAAAAATCGATAAGCCTGCTAACCGTATTTACCATTACTTTTCAAGACTAACCCATGCATTTTTGAAAAAATCTTCATTTGTAAATAACTGAATATATTTTAAATACATACAATTTTTCCTGAAAAACAACTTGAAATATGAAAAATTAAAAACGATTTCATATTTTAAAGGGTGGCTCAAAAGAAGCATTGCATTAGTTTTGAAAAACCATTTACAGCACGATTCCTTTATGACACTTTTGCATTATTGCATCAACTAACTACATGGCAATCCCCCACATTCTCGCCTACTATAGGAGTTTTTACCATTTCAACTAATAATTCACTTTCTCATTGCACTTATCAAAATTTCCAAACTACACATTTTCGAAATTAAGTATTTCTTTACGCAGCCTCACTCACTTGTCTTGCATCCAGTTGCCATTTGCCACTAAATTTAATTTTTATACTATGATGAAGTTTCATTGCAATATTTTGATTAACCACCCAAGTATCCATTCATATCGTCAAATAACACGAGATCATTTCCCTCTCTGTATATCGATTAATATAGCTATGTTTAATCGATTTGTTTTTCTTTTCTTTCTTTTTTCTTTTCTGTTTTTTTTTTTTTATTATTTTTTCAGCTGAAATCGAAAAATCCAAACTACATATCGATCGTTATCGATATCCATTCAAACAATTTATTTCTTCTCCTTCTCTTCTTCCTTCAGTTCAAGATGTTAATCAAGAGATATCGATTGAGGCGCATCACTTCCTCGGTTGGCTGCAACATGAACCGCAAAGTTTAGTTTGGCTGCCAGTGTTGCATCGATTGGCAGCGGCCGAAACGGCCAAGCATCAGGTGAGTGAAAAATTATAATTAGCAGTTTGATGTGACATTATAATTCTGGATATACTAAAAGCATGATATATCCTTAAAAGATATATAACTATTAGTAAACCTTAAGTGACCGTATATTGTAAGAACAACAATTTTTTACTTAGAAATTTACTTGTAAAGTTTTTTACTGTAATCTGATCTTTATTTGATTATATATGCTTGAAGAAAATTATACAATTTTTTTACTAGAAAGTTTTCACAAAGTTTTGATGTCACTCGTTAACGAAATTTTTACTAAACATTTGTATGGAAAGATTTCTGGAGTAGGTAAAGCAAAAAAGTTTGTCAGTGTAATAAATAAGTGAACCTGTAAAAAAATCAGCCAAAAATCAGACATTATATTGATAAGAGTGAATTACACTTGTAGAGTAAAGTGAAAAAATATGCTGGTCATGCCTAAGGAAGATAAAAAATTATTGTCTTATTTATCAAGTAGCTCCAAGCACTTTTCTTTAAGCAGAAAAAGGACTGACATACTACTCTTTCAGACAATTTTATCTTGAATATCAACCAGTTCTTTATAGGAATATTCCTATTTTGAAAGATTTTGTAGATGTCAAGTAACCACAATCTTTATTTTTGGCAACCAAAGGATGTTCTTCGGCAGAAATTGCCTTAAACCTAAGATGTGTAATATATTTTTGTAATGACTAACCACGGAAACCTTCGGATTCTTGATTAGCGCACAGTAACCTTTAAGAATCTCCGAAGGCTCAAGCTTAGGCTACGGTAATCGTCGCCTAAGAATGAAAGGAGATCTTTAAAGTCATAAATCACCAAACTTCTGATTATTTATAATTATTTCTTCATAAAAAGTTACTTGTTAGGTGCCCAGTGACGTACCTAAGGGAGGCTGCTGCTCCGGGCGCAATCACCTAGGGGGCGGCAAAATGGTTCTCGTAATATGAAATTCAAATTTTGTGTGTAACTCCGAAATTTTGTAAATGTTGTCTACCTTTTTTTTTAGTAAATGAAAAATAGCTAGAGAGAATGCTTAGGTGTTTTGGTGTTTCAATGTGAAATTTATCTCATTTTGGTAGGGTTTTCGAGGACCAAAACTTAGAATCTATTTTTTTTTTTTTAGTAAAAATATTTTCAAACGTGGCAAATTATCTCCGTTTTGTGAACCAATTTGAGGCCTTAAATCAGCTGTAGACGCCTGTGCTTGAACTGTTGTTTGAGCAAGACAAGATGTCTGTAATTGGACTACTTTTCCCAAAAGATGGTACTTTAGAGCCCTTGAAAAATGTGTCATTGTTGAACGAATTCTTATTCTCCTCAACTGAGAAAAGCTTTGGAGATGCACTTCTAGTCTCTCCTACATCATCTCTGGAAAATACACTGTCTACATACAAAAAGAGCAAGTTGATGTTATATGATCGTCCAACACAACTAAACTGTTCCATTTCTGACTATTTTTCCTCAGAAAAAAATCCCCATAAAATATAACTTTAGTTTAAAGTATATAACACTTGAAATTGATATGCTGAATGAAATTCTGTGCTATCACATTGCACTCCAATAAACACATCCTTATCATCCTTATGAAGCCAAAAGTTTTAATGCATTTTATTTTTTCTTAATTTATTTTCCGTTTCTAGGCCAAGTGCAATATTTGCAAGGAATATCCCATAGTTGGCTTCCGTTATCGCTGCCTGAAGTGCTTCAACTTCGACATGTGCCAAAAGTGTTTCTTCTTCGGACGCAATGCCAAAAATCACAAATTAAGTCATCCCATGCACGAGTACTGCACAACGGTAGGTATTGTGTGAACGCCACCCTCAGCTTAAGTTCTCACCTTAAACTGAGAAAGCGCAAAGCAACACAAAAAAAATCGCAAACAGAACCGAAGCTCACTAATTGGTTTGTGCCATTTTCAGACCACTTCCACCGAAGACGTGCGCGACTTTACGCGTGCACTCAAGAACAAATTCAAGAGTCGCAAGTACTTCAAGAAGCATCCACGTGTGGGCTACTTACCAGTGCAGAGTGTACTGGAAGGTAAGTGTGTGCGCATACATTGCACTAAATTAGGGCACAGTGCAGCAGAGTGCCAAATTATATTTTTTCGTGTCGAATACTTCACATGGCTTTCTCTCTTCAGGTGATGCCCTCGAAAGTCCTGCGCCCAGTCCTCAACATACAACACACACACTACAGAATGATATGCATTCACGCCTCGAGATGTACGCTTCACGTTTGGCACAAGTTGAATATGGCACCGGCTCGAATTCCACACCTGACAGTGATGATGAGCATCAGCTGATCGCTCAGTACTGTCAAGCATTGCCAGGCACAAACAATGGCAGTGGTGGTGGTGGCCCTAAATCTCCCGTACAAGTCATGGCCGCAATGGATGCTGAACAGCGTGAAGAGCTAGAGGCGATTATACGCGATTTGGAAGAAGAGAATGCCAACCTGCAGGTCGAATATCAACAGCTTTGCAGCAAACAGCAGAGTACTACACCCGATGAAAGTGGCATGAATCACTCATCATCTGCAATGGGCGGACTTGGTATGGGTGGTCTTAATGCTGGCGGCGGTCAAGGTGAACATGGACAGGTGAGTAGTGTGTGAGAGGCAAAGGCAGGGTGTCTCAAAAAATGCATAGCAATAAATGTGGCAATTTGTTAACAAATAAAAATTCTTTGAATACCAACAGGATATGATGGCCGAGGCAAAACTGCTGCGGCAACACAAGGGTCGTTTGGAGGCGCGCATGCAAATACTGGAGGATCACAATCGCCAATTGGAGGCACAACTACAGCGGCTACGTCAACTGCTTGATGAGCCCAACAATGGTGCTGGTGTGGTCGGTGGTCCTGGTTCAGGCTTGAATTCGAAACCAAACACTCTGCAAACACGCTCTGTTACAGCATCGCAACTGAATACGGACTCGCCGGCGAAGATGAACCAACAGAATGGTCATTACGAACAAAATACAAGTGAGTTATGGGCAAGTGTGGTGGGTTACTTAGTGTAAAAATTGTACACTGGTGTAGAGAACCAAATACGGGTTGTATGTGATATTCTTTAGACATTTGATTTTATTGATGGTAAGGTTGTCCTTTTTTATCATTCTTTCCTTTTCTTTCTTTCAAATAGTAATAATTGCACTTGAATTCAATTAAATAGCATAAATGTTGTCAACTGTAGTCTGACATTATTTTTTGTATCCTGATGTTGTCCAAAATGTTTTATTACATTAGGATTTAGAATGAAATGTCCCCGAGTTTATTGAAAAAAACTTTTCAAATGTTTTGAAAAAATTTCTGCAAAAAGATTTTAGGTTGAATTAAAATTTTTAAAAAAAAAAATCTAACCAGGGTACCAGTTGTGAGTTTTAAAATTAAAATTACTGTTTATTGATTGATATTTTTTTATCAAAAATATGTTTTTTAATTTTAATTTATATAAAATAAACTGGTTCCGCTTTTGTTTTCTTTTTATCAAAAAAATTTGTATAAAGAATAGGTTGTTGAATTTCGAACTCTGTTTGGGACGCGTTCTGCGCGCTTTTGGGTCTATTAAGTGCCCCTTTTCAATAATTTTTTTTACTATAATCAATGGGATAAGTCGAAAATGAACTTGTAACATTAGCATTATAATTTTTAATCAAAAAAAAGTTCGAAATTTAATTTGGAATCTGATCAGGTTTGTCTTAAATTTTTTGGGCCATTATTTTGGCTCGTTTTTCAAAATAATGATTTATTTGCTCTAATGAATAGGAAAAACTACGAGTAAATTTCAGCAGTGACAAATCCGGGTTCATTTAGATTGCATTTCGCACTTTTTTCAAAAGTGTTCTTGCTGTTCAAATCAACGAGGAAAAGTCGAACTTGTATTCCGGCAAAGTGTTTCAAAAAAAAAAGTGACAACACTACTGCCGAAAAAGTGTTTTTCCAAAAAAAATTTGTCACTAATCGATCGAAGTGTGTGAATATAGATTAGTAGTAAAATTAGCATAGACGCAAACCACTTGATATAACAGCGCATTAACAAAGAAATGACAACCTCGTGATTGATTGAGAATATGACAAATCGTTTTAAACGTCTTCCAAGTTCTATTCTAATTTTCATATTCAATCAATTCTTGTATATTTTGGGGCTCCCAATCCACCACTATAACCTAGTCTAGTTTATAAATGACACCAAATAAAATGGCTCACAAGTAGTGATTAAGTTAATTCAATTAGATTTTGTTTTGAGCTGGTAAATTAATTTGGTTCCTATATATTCAATTTGGCTTACTGTTCGATCATAAACTACCAAATAAAAGATACAGTAAAAAAGTATTCAAATGAGTCAATATCTTAGACGCTACCTAACAAATTATTAATTTTGCACCTGGCCAGCAATATATAAAATTTAACTGAATTCGGTCATTTGCTTCAAATTTTGTTTGGATCTTGAACTATATTGTTGACCAATCAGGATTCAATATTCATAAGAACATTAGTGTGATTTCATCGCCACCATCAACGAGATTTACTTTATAAGAATTTGTATAAAACCTGGCATTCAACATAACCACATTTATTATAACATTTAAAAATAAAAAAAAATCTGCTACCATAAATTTAAACTTAAATATTTGATTTTGAAATTCAACATAATTTAATTACTCTATTCCAAGCAAATTTAAATACCCTTAAATAAATGTTTATGCAGCTCGAGTAGAAAAAGCAGCGGTTTTCGATAATACAATCAAAATCTGTTCAATTATTCAATTGACACCCACAAAAGACCCAGTTAATTAAAATAAATTGTAATTGTCACATCGTGTCCACAAAAATACCCACAATGCCCACATAAAGAGTGAAAAGTGTTTGCAGCGTTTAACCAAAATTGTAACTAAATGTTGGCACATTGACGCGCTTGTTTTACCAAACCCGCACGCAAACACACTTTGTAAATCCTATCAAATAAAAAAAAAAAAAAAAATTTGTTTTTTATGGTTCCTGCATCTCTAAAATAACAAATTTTGTATATCTACTTCTATTTTCAACACCCTACAAATCCGCAATATCCCACATGCACTCACCCATACACACAAACACACACACACATATACACAGAAGGTATGATGCTTCCTGGTATGCTCGATCATATTGGCATGGGTGGCATGATGGGCAAACATCAATTAGGTGGCAACGCTGTCTTTGGGCCAATGCAACAGCAACAACAGCAGCAGCAGCAACTACAACAACAGCACCAGCAGCATCAACGTGCTGCCAGCGGTGTTGGCATTGGCGGCGCTACAGGAAACGGTGGCATCGATATGATGATGAACAGCGGTGTTGGTTGTGGCGTCGGTGGCCACCCATTCATTATCGGTGATGATGGTCGACCACCACCGCCACCACATTCGAGTTTACTGCACAACATGGCGGGTAAAAAATTTTTCACATATGAAATAAATAAATAAAAAAAAAACAAAGAGTTTACTAATGAAATGTGGATTTATTTGGAAAATATTTTAAGTTGCATGAATTCATTTGATGTTATTTATCTTTGCAACAATTTTTTTGAATTAAATTTTTTTTTATTTATTTATTATTGATGTTGTAATATTTTTTGTTGTTGTGGTAGTAAATATTTTCTGTTGTTCTTTTTTTGTTAACCTTTGATATTGTGGTCTTTTTTTGATGTTGTAATTTTATATTTATTTTATAAGCTAAAAATTTGTGAAAAATATCAAAATTTTCTCAATACGAATTTGAATTTTCACAAATGAGTTTGAAGACTATTTTTTATATATTTTATTCGAAAACTTGTGCGTAAACTTCAATTTTTATAATGTACCCATTTCAGTTCAAAAGGAAAAGCCACCCCCGCTCCCCGTATGTAAATTTCATGTGCAACGTAGTTAAAAAAAAAATGAATTTAATTTTTTTTTTCTTCAAAAGTGTGTTGTTTTATGATCTAGGAAAACTGAACAAATCGAAAACGTTGTGTCGTGCCTTTTTTTTTTCTTTGATCTGAAATGGGCGTATGATTGAACTAAAATTGATGTAGACATAACATTAAGGCGTTTCACATTTGAAAAAAAAAATTGTTTTAAGAGAAGAAAGCTTATTATTGTTAAGGTGCGCTCAATGCGTTCTTTGTTCCCTTTTGGTTAGTTTTCAAAAAATATTTCCTTAATACTCATCTGACTAATCAAAAGGAATATAGAACTATGAGAACACCTTGACATTTTCAACACTTATCCATTTGAAAAACTCTACCTAGCATGGCAAACTTTCTACTTTCTTCGTTGTGGAAAACCTTTTAAAAATTAATGAAATCTTCCTTACTTACAAAACCAACTTTACTGATTGACTCCTCAAACTTTATTAATTTTTCTTATTTTTTTTTTAATTATTGTTGTCGCTGACTTATTCTTTTGATTTTTAATCTTTTATTTTCTTTTATCTTCGAGAAAAATGTATTTAATCTGGAAAAATAATTAATAAACTCATTTTAACTTTATTTCTTTCTTCTCTATCTTAAATTCTTTATTACTTAAAGATCATTCCTAAACTTAAGCGTACAATGGAGTGTTCATGCAAAATGGTAAATACATTAACATTTAAAAGAAAATGCATTATTTGTAGAAATAAAATGAAATCAAAATTAACAGAGAAAATAGGTAACTACACAAAAAAAAACGTACTTTGCAGTTTTGCATTCAAAAATTAACCATCAGTCCTTTGAGTAATTTTGAAGTATCAAAAATGAATTATAAGAATTTTGGATTAACTAAGCAAAAAGAAAAAAAAAACTGTTGGATAAATAGAATAAAGAGCATTCCGTGAGGAAATGGTTACTGTACCAATCAGTGGCATATTATGAAAGTCGATAAAGGGTTTTCAACCGCCTTAAATGTGAGTTTTAATCCCATTTTAAAAAAGAGATTACTTCATTAAATGATGGGAGGATGTCAAAAATGTATTTCGAAAAATCCTAAAAATTTCCTTCAATGTCAATTTTTTGGAAATTTTCTTATGTTCCAATCGAGGCAAAAATATCGAAAGAAAAAAGTTTCGACATCAACAGGTCCCGCTCTAGTTACCAAAAAATCATGTTATTTACAAATTGCTTACGTTTCATTTTTGCCGAGGAATTATTGCCAGAAACATTTTGAAGCGCCTCTGAATTTTTGAAAAAAATTGCTAATAAATGATTAATAGAAAAAGTGAATTTTGTATCACCAGGGGCAGCAAAAACGATAAGACAAAAATGGAATTTAGACGAAAGTCTAAAGCCGCCTCTTACTCAAATTTAAAAATTTTCGCAATGTTTGGTGAAAAATTATTTGCTTTAACAAAAATAAACCTAAAAGAGCTCGTTAACTTTAAAAACAATCTTACTAGAGCACAGTTGCATGTACAGGAGTTATAACGCCCTCTTGTAAAAATGCGCCTACTTTGCTTGGTGCTTTTCCGAATCATTTCTTGTATAAATGCGAAATTTTCAGAGAATTTGAAAAAAGAGTACTCTCGACTTCCAAGGAAAATATTATGACTCTAAATTCATTATATCCTCGAATAGTCCAAATGTCTGATATGCCAGTGCTCTTAATCGGATTTCAATATTTTTTTGTTTTAAAATCCGGGGCCTCCCCATATTTGAATACATAAAGTCGCTTTTTGACCTCGCTTTACCATTTCAAGCCTTATAACGAAATAAGTGTTTGCAGTAAGCTATAATTTTGATAAGCAATTTTAAGGTGAATTCAATTGCCTAATTCACAAAAGAGGTGGCTATGTTCCATGAACATGACAAATCATAAAAAAATCTATGTGGGATCAATGAGCAAGCTCATAAAATCAATATTTAAAGCTTAATTTGGCAGTAAGCAGTCTGTTACGATTTTAAAACAAAATTAAAGTGGACCCCAAATATTGAAAAAAATATTAAAACCAGTCATACATACCTTGCATTTTGGGTATAAAAAAAAGTCAATTCGAATACATAACTTTAATTATGATATCTGTGATATTTTCTTTGAACATTATTCTTTTATTTTTATCTTAATTAAATAAATAGACTAACGCTTTGATTTTCTTTCACAGAAGACATTGGTCGCGCCGTAGAGGAACTAGTCACCGTGATTACCGAACAGGAATTCGAACAATCAATGGAGGCGACGCAAAACAATAATGATGATGATTTTGACGAAAGCAACGATGATCCGCTTGATATAACAACAACATCGATAGCATATAATAGGAAATGATATAAAAATAAAAATAAAAAAATCTTGGAAATATATTAGTAGCAAAATATGTATGTTTTCATATTATAAAACTAAATAACATTGAAACAAAAAATTAAAACGAAACGAACGAAAATTTGGCAAATCAATAATATAAACTTAAAAAGAAATGCAGTAAAAATTTTGTATAAAATATTAAGTTAAAAAATTTTTATAAATCAATAAACAAGAGTACATAAAAAAACATATGTCAAGAAATATGAAACATATGAGATATTAAATCAATGTTACAAACCAAACAAATTAATTTCCAAAAAAAAAAACAAAAACTTTTTTAGAGTAGCAGCAATAAATGGCGTTATGTAATTGAGTACACATTGAAAATATGCTAAATAAATATATATATAATACTATACATACCTACATATGCATAACTTATATACAAAAATATTATTATATTATATATATACAAAAAAAAATTTACATATAAATATATAAAAAATATACATAACTTATTATGCGAAATACATTTATAAATATTTAGTAGTTAAAGCAAAAAGAAATCATTATTGTTATTCCAAAATTTAAAACAAAAAAAAAAAACAACTAATAGAAACACTGAAAAAAATATCAACTTTATAAAAGTTTTTAAGTTTTACAAACTTTAGTTCATTTAATGTTTACATATCAAAACGAAAAAATTTAAACTTTAAAATTTATAAGATACTTATACACGTTAATTTTATTTAATATGCTTGAATTATTTTATTTTTCACTTAATTTTTTTATGTAAATTTTTTAATAAATCTGTAAATTTTTTTTTTGCAAAATTATTTTGCTTGTAAAAAACACAATATACCCATCAAAACACATGTATGTAGCTTTTACGAAAAAAAAACAACAATATTATTGTGCTTTTTTTGCTTATGTTTTATTATAATTTCTTAATACACTTACAAAAATAAATTGTATTTTTATTTCAAAAGAAAACAGACTTTTTATTTTGATTCGAAAAAACTAAAAAAACTCTATATTCTGAAAAAATGTGACAGGCAGACGTTATTTGTTAATAAAGAGTTGGCAGATGCTATTTTTTATAACAAATAAACGCCAAACTATATATAAATGGCAAATGATTGCATGACATGAATCTTATGACAAAAATAAGCTATGATTACAAGAAGAAAAGTTGACAGACATTATTGATTAAAGAACTTTCGATGAAATAAAGTCACGAACTTATCTGCCATTTTATTAAATAGCAGTCTTTTTTAATTATAAAAGTTCAATGATGAAAACTAGTTTCAAGCACTAATGCCACTTCCTTTTTTGAAAAATGAGCTATAAATATCATGAGCCAAGTTGAAAACAAGGAATGAACAGCCTTCCCAAAATAAAATAGTTTTGCCCTGAAAAAGTTGGTGACTTTGACAGGTAGTCAATATTGAAAAAGTTCAAATACAAAATTGGATTACATTTTTCTTAAGCCACCAAAAAAAAAAAAAATAAGTAACAAAAACTCAATTGAAGGTTTTTTTTCAATTCCTACAAGGTCTACGGATATCTATTTTGACTGCAGCGCCCTCTATGTGCAAGTTTTTTTCTATTATTTTTCAAAACCAAAAAACTAGAAGATATAACGAAAAAAATGACACCCCAATTGTTAAAATAAATTCAATAACAGCCGAGTAATAGCGTTATAAAGTAAAGTAAAAAAATCACCTAAATCGCAGTTGGTTTTTGATCGACTGATATTTTAAATGTACTTATATGATAGGATATGTCCCACAAACATTTCTTGTCGAATTTCATTAAAATTAGCATAGCCGTTATCAAGTTTCAAGCATTTAAAAAACTCTTTTGACTACAGCGCCCTCTGTGTGCAATTGTTTTTATTATTTCTTCTATCACCAAAAACTAGATTATCTAAAGAAAAAAATGACACCTAATTTGCTAAAATCGGTTCATTAATAGCCGAGCAATAGCGTTCTAAAGTAAAGTAAAAAACCCCAGTTACTTGCTGCTGATTTATGGTGGCCTGGTGTTTTGAAAATTTTACATATTGAATTTTTTCGTGGTGCGGCAAAATTCGGCAAAATTAACGTTGGTGAAAAGGAAGCCATAGCTCCTAAACTACTGAACCGATTTCAACAAATGAGGTTTCATTCTTTTTGCCTTAGAGAGAAGAATAATATTGTATTATTAAATTTGCAAACAATTGTTCATACGGTGCAAAGTAGTAAATTGAATTAGAGAATTTGTTTTGACTCAAGCTACCTCTAAATATAAATTCAAAATTTTGTATTTGCTATCACGACAATCTAGATTACTTAGCGGTAAAAATGATACCTCATTTGTTGAAATCGGTTTAGTAGTTTAGGAGCTATGGCTTCTTTTTCACCGACATTAATTTTGCCGAATTTTGCGCACCACGAAAAAATTCAATATGTAAAATTTTCAAAACACCAGGCCACCATAAATCAGCAGCAAGTAACTGGGGTTTTTTACTTTACTTTAGAACGCTATTGCTCAGCTATTAACGAACCGATTTTGATAAATGAGGTGTCATTTTTTTTGGTAGATAATCTAGTTTTTGGTGATAGAAGAAATAATAAAAACAATTGCACACAGAGGGCGCTGTAGTCAAAAGAGTTTTTTAAATGCATGAAACTTGATAACGGCTATGCTAATTTTAATGAAATTCGACAAGAAATATTTGTGGGACGTATTCTATCATATAAATATGTTCAAAATACCAGGCGTTATAAAGTAAAGTAAAAAAAGTGATTTGTTTTTACTTTACTTTATAACGCTATTCCTCGGCTATTACTGAATTGATTTTAACAATTTGGGTGTCATTTTTTTCGTAAGATCTTCTAGTTTTTGATAATCGGAAAATAATAAAATAATTTGCACAAAGAGAGAGCTGCAGTCAAAATAATTATCCGTGGGCCTTGTAGGAATTGAAAAAGACTTTAATTTGTGTTATAAGTATTTAAACTTTTTTTGGTAACTTACAAAAATAGGTACATTCTAGTTTTGTATATGAACTATTTTCATATTGACTTCGTAAAAAGATCATCAACTTTCTAGTTTTTGGTTCAAGCAAATGCAATTACTGATTACACGTAAAGGAGGCGCTTTAGTCAAAACAAATTTTCAAATTCTAATTACTATTTTGCGAATGAATTGTGATCCGACTTTTCACTAAGTTAAAATGCATAGCTTTTATAATTCAACCTATTTGTCTTACAGAGGACCATAACATTGTATTATTAAAGTTTTAAATATTGTTCATACCTATTAAAGACATCGCTCAATATTGTTCTAGTAAAATGTTATAATAGACTAAAAAAAGTGGTGGCAGACGTTTGTGCTTTTATACATATAGAAATATTTAGTTTAGTAATAGCTTCGAGCAAACTTCGTCTCTTAATTTAAACAAAATGTGACTGTAGCCTAATGAAAAATGGTAGCAGATGTTAGAAATTCCAATCATAAATGTGATTAATCACATACTTTATTGCAGCGCAACATGAAATGAACTGGAAAAAATAAGCAAGATTGCTTAGGATATTTCTCAATCAAGGCAGCCTAAGCAGATGTTATTAGTACGGACGAAAGGGAGTTGGCAGATGTTAAGAGTAACAAATATTTCGGTATGGAGTACATCTGCCATTTTCATTTAGCAAAATCATGTCATCATTTATAATGATCTAATAACAGACGTGAACATTTGCGCCACTTGACCAAGCAAAATGTGACAAAAATGTGCAAAACAAAACATTTTTTATTACAAATGTCTCAAAATACGGAACAACTACAAACAGTTGTTTACTTCTGGAAGAACGACGAAAGACTGCAAAATGTTGCTCTGTTTTGAGCACAAAGAACCGATGATCAAAGCGGAGTAAACATTTTATGCACAAAAAAGAGAAAACATTTCAAAATTCTTGAGCATTGAGAATACCGGTACATTGTTTATTTTCTGTTTCAGTTGAAAACACCAGAGTCTCAGTTGCAACTTAAAGCTCTTTTTTGCATCAATGAGAGCGAAAGCTTTTTCGCGTTGGCCATCAATGCATAAAAATTAAAAATTAAAAATTACAGTAACTGCCACATTTTATCAGAACGAATATTTTAAATTTAAATATAATTTTCTTACAAAGTTAATTTCCATCAATTTCCTTACTGTCTTACACAAATACACACAAAAACCAATCATACCATAATCTCAAATATCATAAACATTATATGAAACAAAAATGGAATAAATCTGAACTTAATCATGCTGACGAGAACGATCATTATATGGACCACCCTGTATTAGCTAAACTTTAAAATTAAGCAAGAACTAAAAAACAGACACAACTACATACTTGTAGTATGTATAACTCCCTTTTTAGCTTAAGAGAAATTTTTTTTAAAAGAAAAAACAAAACTGCAAAATTGAAACAAATCAGAAACGACTTCACTGCTTTAAATTTTTATGAAAAACCTATTAATAGTTTACTATGAAAATCGTCGAAATACCTTGAACTACTAATCTTAACTTTTTTTAAAATTTTTAAAATATTTTTAGTGAGTCCAAGTGGAAGTTGAAATAAGATAGAACAATGTATTAATTAAAAACAAAAAACATTTATATTCTTACTGGCTTTAAATAAATATTAAAGAAAAAAGAATAAAATGAAATTTCAAAATAAAAAATTAAATGCTCCACTTCAGCGGGCTCAATATATGACAACTACATTTTTGTTTGGATCCATGAGATCTTTGAGATTAAAAAAAAAAATAAAACAATCTTTGAATTCTATAGTTACCAAAGAAAATACGATCTCTTTCATGGTTGCAAAACCAGAATTTTCTCAGAATTTATCATTCTTTTCTTAAAAAATTTTACAATAAATGGAAAAAATGGAATACAGTACACCTCAGACAGGGCACATTCTTGCTACTTGCTGGAGCCGAACTGCATATTTTATATCTACCGGAAAGTACTCCAAATATATAATTCTATGTTCTACAGTAAAATATTTTTGGAATATCTAAACACATAGTATGTGTATTGGAATAGTGAAATGGTTTCAAGATTCGAGTTTTATGAAGCACAACCACCTACTTTGTGTATATAGGTCACTAAGCACACCCACAAAAATTTCGAGAAAAAATATTAATATCAAGGTCCGGTGACTGATGTTTTGAAAAAAATTGCAAAATAAAAATAAATTTTTTTTAAAGAAAGAACAGTGAATGAAAAAAAGGTTTTTTCGGCCTAGATCCAAAACTTAAGGCGTCAGTTAGCATATCCTAATATTAATATTTTTCCCAGAAATTTTTATGGGTTGTATAAATGACCCATGTGCAAAAGTGGAGGCTGCACTCTTTTAAATTCTAAACTTTAAAAAAATTAACTACTCTAATACATATACATATGTATGACACAAAAAAGCATTCATTTTATTGTTATCTACAGAATAAAATTCTTCAAAATAAACCACATTTGATAATAATTGAAAAGAGTCAAAAATAATAAAAATTGGAAAATATTAAATCCATATCTTGTAAGCGTGTTTTTGTGACAATATAAGCTAAAATTTGAAAAAATAAAATAAATGAAATTTATACCTAAATCCATAAAACAACTAGTATAAATCATTATAAAGTCAACATATAAACGAATATAAAAACATATCCTTAACCGTTTTCCTATTAAATATCATAAGAGAAAATTTCGAAAATAAAATTAATTAAATTAAAGTACCCTATAGTTAAAAGAATTAACATAACAACCAAGTAAACGAATTTAAAAGTTTTATAAGAAAAATGCTCACTGACAAGATAACGAATATTATAAAATCTATAAATGATACATAATAATACTAATATTATTGGAACAATTTTGTGAATTAGAATTTAACATATCGACACAAAAAAAAAGAACCCATATACAAAAATACATACATTTCACAAAGAGGAGAGGGAAATTTCTAACAGAAAAAAAGGAAATATCCCTAAAAGTTTTTATGGAAAATTTTTCTTTATCAAATAGTACCCAAAAAAAAATGTTTTTGTCTTATGATATTCATTCACCAGTGAGATATTCATTCAAATGATGAGCGTCAGACTGAAGGACAAAAGGAAAGCAATGTTTTTTCGAATACACAACCTTACAGTCTCGTTTATCAGTCATAGCATTTTCAGTACATTTGACGTTCCAAAAGTACCTAAGTACAATGTATTGATTCTTAGGAAATTCATAGCATTTTCAGTATTATTTGGATACATTTTTTCAGTACATTTTTAGTACTTTTTCAGATTATTCAGTACATTTTTGTTACAAAAATTGGTTAAATTTTTTTTTTTTTTTTTTTGTTTTCATGAAGTTTGAGAGTAAAATTAATGTTCGTGCTGATGTCTTGGAACTTTTACCTTAATAAGTGCAAAATTTCGAGTTAATTATTCTCTATATAAGATCATTCCAGTTTAATTCACGCACTTCAAAAAGGGACAATCGTTGCAAAAAAGTAAGCAACTGCAAATTCATAGAAAACTCTTTATCGTTGCAAAAAGGTAAGCAACTTCTTATATTTCTCATTCTTGCAAAAAAGTAAACAATTATAAATTCATTGAAAATTCTTATATATTTTAACGTTGCAAAAGTGCAAGCAACTGCAAATTCAACATAAATTTTTATGTTTTTATTGGTATACATATGCAAAAAAGTAAAAATCTGTAAAGTCATTACAAAGACTTTATGTTGCAAAAAAGTAAACAATTGCAAAAAGTAAAAAACTGCAAATTGATTCCAAACGTTTATATTTTACTGTTGCAAAAAAGTAAACAATTGCAAATTCATGCTAAATTTTCAGTTTCATAAAATGTCCTAAAAATAGTTCTTAAATGACTACAGTTAGGTGGACGGCTTCAAGGGCTATCCGAATCGCCATGATTTCAGTAGCTTAGGAGCTATAATTTTCTTTACTCCCGGGTGAAATTTATTTGCTAGCGTTATTTTTTTCCACTTGATGACTGACTCGTCAGTAGCTCAAAGCCATTTATTTAGCATTTCGTTAAAAAAAAAAATATAAGTTTCGAATAAATTGTTTTGGTCCATATTTTTCCATGACAAAAAAAAAATTGTTAAAACTGCTTGCTTTTCAAGAGCTACTCTGCCTTTAAAAGCGAAAAAGGCGTATCTCAAAAAAAAGTCATTTTCAAGATTCTTTTGGCATCGGATAGCTTAAGAAATTACGCGTCTAATGAAGTACTCAAAATGCCTATATCTTAGTTCAGTTATTTCAACATATTGACACAAACAAAACATCAATTATCTCGAAACGCATTTTTTTGAGATACACCCTTTTCACTTCTAAGGGAAGTACTTGCCTTGAAAATTTTGTTGAGTTATCCTTAGAACTTTACCATAAAAATACTGATCTAATAAAGCAACAAAGTTTTCATCTGTTTGGATGTTAGTAAAAATGAGAGTATTAAAAATAGGTTAGACTCTTCAAAATGAATGAGTAATAAAATGAATAAATACTGTATATTGGCATATCAGTTGCATGAATGTAATATAAAATCAATATAATTTAAATAAAAAAATGTCAGAACTCGTAAAAAAAGGTGAACGAATATTAAATTATCTTTTGGCATCTTTTTCTACCTGGTTATTAAGTCTTGATCTTGCACATTTAGTGTTGATCGCGCCATCACAGCAATGATCTGAGGCCAAGACTAATTTTGCTCACCAAAATAAAAGAAAATATCAGCATGATTTTTGTATTTGTTTCTTTATTAAATCTGAATTTTTTGTTAGTCCCTAACATCACAGAAGTTTTTTCATATCCTTAATTTATCTTCAGTGGCTCCCACTGTATTTAATTAAACACCACAGCTCACAATAATAAATAAATAAATAAGCAAACTTTTGTAGACAAAATTTTGTATTAAAAAATTTGTTACTAAATTTTTACGCAAAAAAAAACACTAATTAGTAGCAAAAATAATGTAAAATTATTTTGTTGTAGTTAAATAAATGAAGAGGAAAAATTAAAATTCTACTGGAAACTGCCGCAACAGCAACAGAAAGTATTAAGAAATTAAATGAAAAATGAGAGAATTTTTTTAAAAACTGTAAAATAATGTCGAAAATAAAGCCCACATCAAGCGGTACATACATAGATAAATTCAAAAATTATTATATATATACGTACATATACATACATAAATACAAACAAACGTTATATACAAATTAACCAAGCACTAAATATATATGTGTGTGTTTCAAACAAAAGTTAATATTCTAAAATAAAATCTAAAAAAAATATAAAGAAAGAAACAAACTATTTAATATTTAGTAGAATTGCATAAATTAGCAGCATTGAAATAAAAAAGTAATTCACATTTTCATTTAGTTTTTTATTAAAATACTAACAGCATAAACCATCCAAAATACTACCGCCCTTTACTACTCCCCGCCTCCCACAACTATGCCCAATCAAATATACGAATGATATAAATGCAACAAATATCTTAGAGTTCTTTCTTTTTCTACTCTTAAATTCAGCTTAATTTCTCAATTTGTACCTTTATATCTCGAATAAAATATAAACTTTATATCTTTTTATACCAAGTCTAAGAACTAATGTACGAATACAAATAACAAAAACTTAACTAAAAAAATAAAAAACATAGCAACTTTATATTGTAACCAAATTTTATTAGCGAAATTTCAACCAAATTTAATGTAAAATTTGATATGGCAAATACTGGAAATCCGATTGGCAAAATATTCCCTAAAACAATGATTAATAAACAAAAACTTTTATTAATATGAAACAAAAATTATTATATGAAAAAATATATTATATATATTCAAATAAACTGAAAGTAAAACAAAAACTATACCGAATTGATACAATAAATAAACGGTTATTAAATATTTAATGCGCTGTGTTTCATTTATATTTGATTTGTACTGAAGTGGGCGTGTCAATGCCCAATGGATAACTGTCTATACCACGGATTGACCTTTGTGCTTTTATCGTAAATATAAAACTCACCCGGTTGTTATCCTATGTACTTCTTGAGTGCTCGGGAATATCAAGAAGCAGGATTGCCAAGTTGCTGCTTTGGCTGTTGATGCCAAAGCCGTGGGTTTTGCTGGAATTGAAAAATATCCAAGAAATCCATCAGGAGGTGGATTTTTGTAATAAAACCGTGAATTGGAGTACTTTTTTTATAAAGCATCTCCATGAGTCCCGTTCGACCGTCGAACACATAAACAAAAGTAAAAAAAAAGTCAAAATAAAAAAGATTTTAATTTTAACAATAAGTTTAACTTATAGCTCCTAATTAGTTTTAGAATTGGTGCTAAAGTTGAATCTGGGCAATTTTTCGTTTTCAAGATGATTGCAAAAAACCAAGGTGTCGACAAAAACTTCCATTTTCGTGGAAATTCTCATATATAATTAAATTCTTTTCAAAATTTGGCGACTAAAAAAGGTTATCCAGTTTTTTAAATGGACTATTTAAAAAAAAAAAGGTCGTCAAATTTTTCCCTTTTTCAGGAAAATTTATTTGATTTTGAAAGGCCGGTAATTCCTTGTTTTCAACCCTATCAAGAAGAAAAATTTGTGGTCTTTTTAAAGCCTTAGTTTGCCTACATATATTTGCACATATTACCGGCAACTATTGCTTCATCCAAATAAATACCATACGGAGAAATAACATGATACATTATTTTTACAGAAATACAATTTATTTGTAGCCATTTTTAAATCAATATATAAAAAATATGGACGTAAAATATCTTAAATTATAAAACAACAACACACACTTATATATTATTGAAAAAAAAAATCGTTTCATTGAGAATGAGAGTGTGAGAGAAAGAGACAACAGATACCTCATGGAAATAGGCTGCTACTTGCTGCTTCAACTTCTTTAACCGAACGAACCGCACTGTTTAACTTTTGAAAAAGTTATCAAAAATAGATAGAGTCATTAGTGTAAAGTATACAGGGTGCATAAAATGAGAAAGACAGACAAAAAAAAGTTATAGCTTTAGAGTCGCCGTACACTGAAAGTCGCTAAAGACAACTAGACTGAGTGAGTTGATTTTGTGGCAAAACGGGATATGGTTACTCAAAACCAATTCGAAGAGTTTCGCACTAAGAATCGTTAATGATGATAATAGTGTGGATCAGGTGCTGGTGCTGGAGCATAATGAGCATAAGCATTATGTGCAGCTAAAGCAGGATATGCTGCATGAAAATGTGGACCCGGAACGCCAGCATGATGTAGAGGACCTAAAGAAAGCGGTAGAGGCAGTGGTGCTGGAGCAACAGCATATTTTGGCACCGCTGGTAATGGTGGGGCTGGAGCTGGTGCTGGAACATGTATGGGAGCGGGTGCAGGTGCATGAGCATGTGGTGCTGCCAATTTATAAGCGATGGGTTCTTTGCGGACTACAGCATTAAAACCATTATGTGGATCAGCGGTATAGTCAACAGTGCGTTTAGTACCATCAGGATCAACCACTGAATAACTGCCTTTGACGACATCACCATGGCGTGTTTCATGTTGACTCTTCAGATCGCCAGTGTAGCCATCTTGAATATCATATCCAAATGAGTATTTAGGTGAAGGATCGTAGGGTTCAGGTAAAGGTGCTGGTGCCGGCTTCGGAGCTATTGGTTGTGAGAGAGGAGAGTTTTATATTAATAAGCTATGTTTGATTTCATTTATTGAAGATTCTTACCCGGTGCTATATATGGAGCAGGTAATGGGCCATGATGTGGCCCATAGCCTCCATAATGTAGCGGACCGTCGGCTGGTCCATGGTGATATGGCCCATAGTGTCCTCCATAGGGTCCGATGATGCCACAGTTAGCTAGGGTCAATAACGGCAAGATGATTAATAACTGAAATAAAAAGACACATGATTGGCATGAGTGTGATGTTGTCGAATGTTTTCACTTGATAATTCAGCCAATACATTGCATGATTGAATATATCGTTACCTTAATATAGAAAGGCCCTAACTAACATTTTTTCAAAATTTAAATATTTATAGATTTCGGTAGGTCACCCACCAATACACCATTGATAAAAAAAAATGTGTATGCTACGATTGAAAATAAATCAATTACAAGCAAATAAGCAAAAGCCATTACTCACTTTAACCCACAAAAACTTTAATATTTATTAAGTTTTTTCGTTCTCCTGAAAAAAAAATAAATATGTAAGATAGGGCCTTTCTATGTTAAAGTAACGATATGCACAAATATTTATAAATTATGAAATAGCCTAAAAATTAATTTTATTTTTTGAAATTATCGCTTCAGAAATTTATCTATAAGCAAATTTACTTACATAGAGTCTTATACCCAAAAACTAATAAGTAATGAATGATCACCGAAAAAAATATTGACAGTTTAATAAAGGTATAAATTCCTGAATTTATTGGTCGAATGTTAGCATAAGCTTGTAGTACATTATTTTGCCAAAAAAGTATTAATTCTCCAAAAAATTTATGCTCAAAAAAAGAGCGAGTATGAGTTATGGAAATATTGGAAGACAAATATCAAGGAAATTGCATTCCATTGCATAGTGTATGGGATTTTTATTAATTTGGTAAAAATTAAAAGAAAAAGGATTATCAAGTAGAGGAGGTTAAGGCGATTTTTTATGTGACCCGTTAGACAAAATATTGTTTCTAAAATTAGGGTTATCAAGTTTTTGGAGAAAATAACACTTAAGATATAATTCACATTTTGCGCAAGTCTTTAGGACCATTAGTACTTTTCATTTCTTCAAAATTTAGAAATATATATATTCTTAATTAAAAATGGAAAGGAACAACCCCCTAAAACTGGAAATATATAATTTTTTATTAGAAATATGCCAAATTTTGTGTTTCATTTCCTTTCTTCTTTTATGATTTATTTCCTTATTTACTTTTTTGTACAGTTGAAATTACTACCATTGCCTACTACGAGTAATTTATTTTTCGGGGGTTTTCTGGATATACACCAAATCAGTCAATGTGTTGGCGTCAAAAAATAAATAATTAAAAAAGAATATTAAAAGAGATTCTATTAACTGCCCAAAAACGGATAGGAAGTATTCCAAAGAAAACTCACAGTAGACGCAATCGTACAAAGCATATAGCCAAGGAGGAAAGGAAAAATCGCTCACAAGAAATTTCATACAATTTCGGCCATATATTTGATTCAGATATAAGTGCTTACTCTGCATTGGAGTAACTTTTGTCTTATCCTACAAATTGTATTATTCTCCAACTCGCTTTTACAAAATGCGATATTCAGAGAAATGCAAATATTACTACCACTGTTCTATATCCAGGTAGGACAACATCCCCTATAGTTACTTCAAAAATGTGGTCCTATTATGTAAACTGAAACTGCAATGATAATGTTATTATTATGAAGTGTTC
Source organism: Tricholauxania praeusta (assembly GCA_949775025.1). Lineage (NCBI taxonomy): Eukaryota > Metazoa > Arthropoda > Insecta > Diptera > Lauxaniidae > Tricholauxania > Tricholauxania praeusta. The sequence goes on from OX459029.1 coordinate 162,278,319, forward strand.
TGAACATTTATAGTGTTCATTTAATTGCACATTTGTAGAGTTTCCGTAGTATTTTAGCTTTAAAATTAGCTTTCATGCTGTTGGCTTATGTAACAAATCGTCTCAATAAATTGTATGTTCTATTGAAAGCTGTTCAATGAAATTTATACTCCAAAAATAATGCCAAAACTATGTGCAATAAGACTGAGTCATGAACCATGTTAATCTTTTTCAAATGAGCACTTACATACCAAGCAAATATTCAAAGCAATTAAGATAATATGGGTTTGAAAGTTAATACATCGCAGTATCGACGTCAAAAAGGCCTCTTTTTTTTTAAGATGTACTCTTCAAAAGCAATGTACCGAAGGGATAAAAAAGTTTGACTGACACTACTGGATCATATTTGGACTAAAATGCCCGCATCTCCGTTTGTTTTAAGGATATAAATCACAGTAGACACGATTGAAGTGATATTTTTGACAAATTACACTATTGTGGCTGTAATGCACTTTCGTTCGCAAGTAATTTACTTACTAAAGAGTCAAGGTATAGAATAGAGCCCTGCATGAATATATTCTGTTTGTTACTTGTACCGCTGTACATGCTGTACGAATACTTTGTGAACGAAGAATGTTAACGACAAAACGAAAACTTCAGAGAAGCAAAGCTTATCAGACCGATTATGGTATCGTAGTTGCTTTGCTTGACATGCACTGCTTCCCGATATTCGTTCGTCTTTAAGACCGGTTTGTTCGTATTCGGTGACCGAAAACTTGATAAAGTAATCGAAGACATAGCAACTGCACCGAAAATGTTGAAAATACCGTAATTGTCCTTAGTTATTCCCCTTTGAAAAAAGTAATTTTCCGTTTCTTTATAAATTAAGCTGCATAGTCTTAGCAACTCCTGCAACAAGCGCTTCTTCAGAAAGAGTGTTTTCACCTGCAAAAAACTTGCTGTCTGAAAAAAGTTCATCCTTGAGCTGTAATGAACTAGCAGTTCAGCAAATAATGTTCATACATTTTAATAATGAAAAGAATTAATATGGAAAAAAACATACCTATGAACTATTTCTTTTTTTTTTTTTTGTTTTTTCCTTTTGTTACCTTGTTATTAAATGAAAAGTTGAACAATAAATTTAAAAAAGCATAAATAAATGTATTTTCTATTTTTCACCTCCATGATTGATCGTGCTAAAAGCTTATTTTCTTTTATTCTATTCATACCGAACATTATTCGTATATTCGGTGCAGGTAAAAAGTGACCGACTACTTTTATTCCGATTTACCCGCTGCTTACGAATACGAATAAATCAGTGTACTGTGGCAGTTTTTGTTTCGTATCTGTTCGTACCGCAAAGAGACCGGTACGATTATGTTTTGCTCTTCGTTTTCCGTGATGAACTGACGTAGTGTGTGCATGCAGCGCACGAATGTTTTCGGTTATGTGAAAATGCGTACCGTTGCAGTGCTCTAGTATAGAAACCAAAAACTTTGTTTGAAACAAATTGCTTAAACTGGGAGGTAAATAATAGCCCACATTGAATTAAATTCTCAAAAATCTACATTATATAACACGGACTCGATGTAATGTAAATATTAAAACCATTATAGCAAATTATTTTATCACACAATCAACCTTCAATAACATCGCGTTCCAGTGCCTTTATCCAAATAAAGCAAATCCTTTTCGTATCCTTGTTCGATCCAGCTTTGCCAACGTTAATACGGCAACAATAAACCGAAAAAAAAACTGTAATCTTTTATTCACGCGTTGATCGCGTTAACGTATTCGCTTTCTCGTAACGCCACCGTTCTTCGTTCGATGAATTGCACTTAACAAAGAAATAACCAAGACTGCAGCTAATTTGCCGTCGATTCTTTACTTTTATACCACTGGCAACGATTTAAATGTCGTCTGCTTCACATGGTCCCCAAAATGGTTTGGCTTTTTAATGTGACGCAGTTTATAGTTCGCAATTCGCAGTGGCTCTTTGGCTCATAGAGTGGTGGTGCATTGCATTGAACGCCATGTGCAACAAACTCCACTGACATCGCTTCCACAAGATATGTTGCTGCTGCTTCCCAGCTGCTTCGTTTGACTGCAACTGCCGTGCAGCACATGACTGCCAGCGGTCCAAAACGAGACTCCCACCAAAAGAAAAGGTTATACTGCCTGTTAATCCATTTAAAGGGTCTTAAATTAGTCAGCGCTTAGTTTGGCGTTTTGTTTAATTTAGTTATTTATTTTTTTGTTTGTTTGTTTGTGTCGTTTGTCTGTTTGTATTGCGTCTTTTCAGTAACGAACCCTTTCACTTTTATTTAATAGAAATGTTAAATGTTTATATCTGCATGAACTTTCGTGCACATGACTGAACCTTTAGCACTTTAACTTCTGTGACTCTGGGAGGGAAATCATTATATTCTCACCAAAGGGGGGGAGGAAGAGGTGTTCGTGGTGGCTTTGTTATATTTATTACTGCGTTAAATGAATTCTAAGCCATGAAGACCTGTCGTTGCACAATGAAATATTGCTTTATTGAGTATCAGTAAAGGTTGTACTAAGTACCCAACGCGAAAATGCCAACAAGTCGTCGGTGCACAAATTTTCAAAAAAAGTTTACGTTTTATATTTTTTGAAGTCAAAGGCCAAAGGTCAAATATTTTATTTGAAATATTGAAAAGAAAAAACATTAAATATTTTTATGGTTTCAATGCAGAGTTCCATTTAAAATATTTTTGGACAATAAAAATTTTCTGAAAATATTTAGTTCAGTCTTGGTTAAAGTTTCTAAACTATCAATTATCAGTGAAAATTGCACCGAGCAAAAAGTTTAAAAAATTGGAAGTTTTTTTTATCGTACCTAATAATTTTTTTTTCTGAAATATTTTTTTTTTTTTAATATTTCAATTAAATTGAAAATTTTTTTCCAAACAATTTTAATAAGATTTTCTTAGCAATTTTTTATGAAAAGTTCTCTTGGCCGAAAAAAAAATTTATGGCGTCATAGAAAAACAGAATGTTACTATAAAAAAAATATTTTTCTGAATATTTTATCCAAAACTTTTTACGCAACGGGATTTTTAGTGAAAACTGATAGTTTGGGAGTAAAAAATTGCAAAGGTTGAAATTTTGACCAAAACAGTTTCTATTATAAATGCAAAATCTAAAAATGTTTAGAAAACTCAATCATAAAAATATTTTTTATCAAAATTCGGCCACCGATGATTTGTTGGCATTTCGACGACTAGATTTAATTTAAGAAGAAAAAAAATAGTTAATATCTGGCAAGATTTACGCTCTCTTGCGATTGTAGAATGGAAAAACTCTATTTGGGACAACGAGTAGATATTTTAACTAATTTTTTTTTTCTTTATTAAAACTTTTTTAATAAACTTTGTTGTGATGTTAAAGCTGATGCCTTTTGTTTTAGCTACCTTTTTTTTTCTTGTATATCACATTGATCTTCAAAGGAGCACCCGAATCCATCAAGGAATATAAAAACTTATGATTTTTGTTTTATTAATTTTTGCACATGACATTGAACATAATGTGGCTATTTAAGTGGCCAGAAGTACTTTAAATTAAAATCATTTATTGATAATGCAAAAATAAATTGAGCTTGCAAACAGAGTAAAAAACATTTTTCACCATGGGGCTTAGAACTACTTTGTAATCAAAGGCCTGGTAATGTTCCCATCATTCAGAATTTAATAACTTAAAAAACCTTTTTAATGACCCTGCTAATGTCGCTTCATTGAGCAAGTAGCCATCACAAACTCTTCTTAAATTCGGCGCTAAGTATATGCTGCTTGTAGGGTATAGAAACCTTCGAGAAATCACAATGAAACGTAAAAATTTTCCACTCGCTTTTCTTATGAAATTATTCTCAAAATAACCAATTTGTTGAGCAAATATTTTTTTTATAATTTTTTATAAATATGATTACAGTAATTATCAAAAAAATACTTTCAGCACAAACTCAAAATATCACCCATACCATAAGGTCAAACTAAAGTTTTGATTTGAACTAAAACTATGGGGTTTGTTGCTGAAAAATCTTCAGTACTTAGCAGTAGCTCAAATCAAAAAATTTATTGCAGTAAAATCGTTTATTTGACATCATATAACTATGAAATTTATTGTCAGTCAACAAAGATTTACACCAACATTTAAAAGAGCCATAGACAAAAGAACAAATGCTTGTGGTAAATACCATAGAACCGCTTATGCGGATATTAGTTGGTACGCGGCGGAGGGATAGAATTAAAACAAAACTAAAAATAAAAATAAAAACAATGGCACTTAACGTTAATAAAATAAATCACGGAGGCGCTAACAACAGCTATCGGCAATAACATGCAACAACAGCAACAAAAACACGCAAGACACTCAATTGGTAATTTAATAGACGAACAAAATGGCATCAAGTTAAAAAGGTTAAATTCACTGCTAACAAATGAGAGATTTTTTGTTCAGTTTTTTGAAGCGCATCTGTTGCAGCAAAGCTGTTAGCACATGCGATTGCGCATTGAACTTTGTTTGTGGACATTGGTGTAGCAAAGGAGGTAAAGAGGTGTCTCGGGCCTCACCGTCAAAGGGGCGCCAAAAATGCTTAAATTTTGTTAAATTGCTTGGGATTTTTTGGTAATTTTATTGTGCAAGTAATTTCACTTCAATTTTTGTCCATCGGACATTTCAATTTTCAAAATTCATCAAAAAATGGTTAAATATTTTGAAAAATTTAATTTATTGAGCCACTAAAAGTGTTGCCGCCCCGGGCTAACCGAAGTTGTAGCTACGCTACCGCTTGCAGAGAGTTTATATTTTTCTTTAGCATGCAATGGAGCAAATATGTACGCTCAAGCACGAGACAGCTGATCAGCAATTAATGTATTAGCAACATATCTCAATATAGCTGTCCGGAAAGTTTCCGGTGCAAAAAAGTATGTTGCATTCTTTACCCCACTTTACACTAAAATCGATCATATCGTCTCTTCGACTCTATGTCAATGAAACATGCAATGCGATATTAAGTAGTTCTACTAAAGGTCATCAGCATCTTGTGTTTCTACTGCTTCAAGTAGCAAGAAGTTGCATGCCAGACTTACTAAATTTTTCGTTGTTTATTTGAGCACATTCTCAGTTACTTTGCCAAATATTTTGATCTTAACTTTTTTCATATTGATATGCAAATCTTAACTACTTAATAGGACTAACGAAATTAATTATTTACTTTTAATAGTTACACTAGTCTACAAAATATTTGTAAAGTACTTCGGCAAATAAAATCCACCATTCCTATAGTAAAATTTCTCGCTGGAACCGAAAATTGTAGGGGATTTGCTGGATCAGGTCTGGTTTTTGAGATAAACGGCAAAAACCTAAAGCATGTACTATTCCTGGAGGTAACATGAGGTGGAGGTGATACATGATATTCATACCAAATTTTTTGTTTCATAGAAGCAGAGATCGCGACCAAACTAGTGGTGCTATTGTGACATATGTATACTACTTCAAATTTTTTTTTTTTTATTACTTAATTGAAGTATTTTTTTGTTATATGAACCTAATTTTTTTTTAAACTTTGGTGACCGAAAAACTGAAAGCGGTAATAAAGTTTTTCGTATAAGTATGAATTGTTTTAATATTGGCTACCTAAAAAAAAAAACAAAAAGATCATAAACTTTTTCAGGACACAATTATGTTATTTTCGGAAAGCCGTTTATTCCATTTTTTCAACTTGGTGTCCCTGCTTTTAACTGAAAATAATAAAAAACGAAAATATTTTTCCAAAATTTGGTCACCAAAATTTACTCATTTAAAAACTCGGAGAATCACTAAAAAGAAAATTTCCGAGCTCCAATATCAAGAAGTCCCTAAATTGTGTATTATTGTCGTTCCTCTTTATTATCTATTATGAAAATTTATCTCTGATTTCCCCATTTTAAGCGAAAATGTTGAGAACGTCTCATGGACCTCGGAAGAACTCTACATACTCGAATGCAAAAATGTCCTTAACCTTTAGATGGCCGGCATTTGAGAGCTGAAATCGCCCTTAAAAAGTGCCCAAATTTGTATCTGGTATGCAAAGTTCATATCACAGGGCGAGCCTATATATCGGCTCTTAGGTCCGGTAAGGGATAGGAAAAATTTTGTAGTGTTAAATTTTATTAAATTGCTAAAAATCGGTGAAAATGTGACTCTAGGGGTTTTTGTAAGGTTGCTGATTTCGAATCCGGGGTCAGATTTGATCAACTTATCGATTTTGGCATTTGGCAAGAACGATTCCTTGAAGTTCTACAATTTTTTTCTACTATATAGCACTGCTTTGAAATCTTCCCACAAATTGACACAGCTGGCAACTCTCATTTTTTCACACAATACCCCAAAGCAAATTATTGGTACACAATGCGATCGACGGATGATCCTCAATGAACCATTCATGATGTAGTAACTAACCTAAACAAATATGGGAAAATGGATAACGTGGAACTTCACGATTTGCCACAGAGAATAGTTCGTTAGTGCAGTTGCAACTGTGGCAGTTGCACGTAAAATTAGATGACATAACCGCTAAAAGATTACGTCAATGAAGACAACAACACAACGATACGATTTACTGACCTTGTTTTATATCCAATGATGGAAATTCACCAACTGAATTAAGTGAACGAATGGATTTGGCATTAGAAAATATTGAATAAATTGTTCAAGAGGACAATTTTTTGATTCAGTGCACGAATGGTTTAACTGGAACTGGATTAGACTGTTATGGCTTTAAAATGAAAATGAAAAAATTCAACCTAAAAAAACATACTCTTTAAATTTGTGATCAGTGATCTTTTTATCAACATATTTTGAGCAATTTGTCCATCAGTTTTTCAAGTGATCTTGTAAGCTGAGTAAAAATACCCATGCTGAAATTGTACTGTGAAAAACTTTTTTGGTTTATTTGAATTGTATACACTATAATACATACATATAAAATTAGGAACTTAAAACAAAAATTGTATTTTTATATCTTACAAGAGAGATCCTTATAATACTTAAAGCTTTGATGTACAACATGAACATGACAGTAGTAGCAAGCTACGCGCTAAGAATGCTCTGAAGAATTTTGCCTGCTACTACTTGAAGTTGGCGCTGGATCGTTTGCCAACGTCGCTGTGGATTGGGTACGTTTTTCAAGAAAGCTAAAAGCATACCAACGCTCATTTTTGCCGAAATGTTCACCATCCTCCAGCGAGGTAGGAAGCGTTCTAAAATTAAAAAATGTACACTACATGCAGTACACCAATAACATCACTATTAGCTAGTACACAAACCTATTCAGCGTCTCTGGTAAGAAAAGACACAATAGTGCTCCCAATAGCGATATAAACCCAAGTATCAATTCGGGCGTAGCTTGAAACATCTCACGTGTATACAGTATATATGAACTGAAGAATGTAAAGGCATAACCCATAACATGCACCACAGCAACACCTTGACCACGCACACAAGTTGGTATCAATTCAGTGGCATATTGAGCTGATGAATTATAGGCCACGGTTACACCAAAACGACCAATCACTGACAGCGAAACAACGAGCACAACATCTGCAATGAATGCAAGAAAATCAATAAATAAATCCATCACCAACCAACCAGCCGTAAGTAAAAACTCACCACTATGATCTTTCATGAGTATCACACCCGTTACTGAGATAAATATTCCACTCAGCAGCAATGATGACGATGCCATTGCCTTGCGTCCGATACGATCTTGCAGCAAAATTAACAGCAAACACGCTGGCAAAATCGTGGTAGCGCTCAATGTGAACATGACAAATGGTGAAATGCCAAGACCTTGCACGTTTCGCGAGACAGCATCATAGCAGAGTGTTATCACCATGCTGTAATTAAAATCATCATCATCATTACCAGCGAGATAATGAGCAACAAACTTACGATTTGAAGAACAATATTAAAGTGTTACGCCTCAGGCGTGGTGTCATAAAAAGTCCCAGCAGATTAGGGCTTGGTTTTGTATTCAGTTGACTGCGCTTGCACTCTTCAATAAACTCATCGTAGTAATGATCCTCCACTACTTTGCCATTGATTTTGGCCACTTGTCGCAAACAAGCGATTGCTTTGTCATATTTTTGCTTCGATACCAACCATTGTACGCTCTCCGGTACAATGAAATAGAAAAATGGTACCACAGCTAAGGGTAGCGAGGTCACTAATAGAAATCCACGCCATGTATGCATCAGTACAGCTATCCAAGGTGCTGCCATCGAACCAAGACAATAGAAAGTGCCGATGCAGATGCTTAAGCCCAGTGTGCGCAGCGAGGGACGTAAGTATTCCATGACTGAAAATAAAAAGGGACAGTTTTTATAAGGGCGTGTCGATTTTGACAGGTGCGATAATTTTTTCTGATGTGAATGTTGAAAATGGCCTTTTATTTTGAAGTGAACTTGATTTTCCCCATTCTGGTCGACTGTAGAGAATTAAGAGATGAGAAAATACAACGATCTGACTTTTTTCTGATCAAGAAGCTAAAATTTCCACTTCGAGGGAGGCGTTTCCAGTTGGTTGAAGCCATTGAAACAAATTATATGAGGTAGCACTGGGCTATTCCTCAATCAGCCTATGAAAAATGTATGTAGGAATTTATCAAGCGCTGTCGCAGTTACATTGCAAGTGATGTGGCCTTATCGAATGTGAGGGACCCAGCGGCATATTGATGAAGTACTATGATTTTTCATGAATGAAAAGCTTTACCCTTTGAGTTGTGCGTTTCACAAATGAAATTGTTACTGTGATATTTTGTTTATTTGGCTGCTGGCTGCATGCTTTGTATATGGATCTGTGGGCAGTCTGTCTGTTAGCTGTCTGATTTGTATAAGGAGATGTAAAGGGTCTTGCGTGTTGGCTGCATACTTTGTATGTGGAGATGTAGGCAACTCGGTAAACTATGCAGGCACTTAGTAAGCGATATTTTAAGGCAGTCTGCCTTACCCTTGCTACACATTGTATATAGAGATGTAGGCAGGCTGCCTACAAAGTGACCGTCCCTTTGTAAAAAGAATTTACAGTTGTAGCTGGAGTTGTGCGCATTACTGCCTACAACGTGTATCGATGTTGAGTATAACATATTTGGCGCTGGGGAATAAATTTTGATAAATAAACTATTTTGTTTCGTTCGTTCGTTTCACTTCAAATTTTCTAGACCCGATATTCTTAAGATGACCCTTTCTTAAATATTCCAATCAATCCAATTCAAAACATTTTTCTGACAAAACTCACCAAGTATATACATCATTACGAAATTACTATCAGTTGCCATGCCAGATATAAAACGAAAAACACAAAACAGCGGTAAAGTTGTGCCCAATATGGTCAGTAAGTTGCCAAGCATAGCAACAAGATTAGCAGCAATTAAGATGGGTAAGCGACCTGTAAAGAAAGCATTAATTGCCTATGAACATTTTAAATTCAATTAAATATTTCGCACCAAAAATGTCCGCCAGAAAACCAAAAATTAAGCTGCCTACCACGGAGCCAACAAAAAACATTGACTGTCCTAATGTTAGTTTCCATGCCGAATCACATATCCAGTTCAGGTCGCTGGTTAGACTGTGATAACCCATATAGTATTCATAATCATAATGCTGACATGTTCGAGATGCCGTTCTTGCTTCAGTTGTTAGGTTGATACCGATTCTGAGGATATCATTCGGAGGCTTATCAAAAGATATTGGATCGCAAGATGACTCTGATATGCTGTTTGCTGTTGCATGTTCGTTGAGCTCATCGGCACACCTAAATGAAATGAAATTGAAATTATTGCGTTTGATAAGTGAGGCATTGATAGTCAGCAGTGTTAAGCTCATAAGAATCTTTTGTTTCTGAAACTACACGAATTTCTGTTTTCCAATTTTAATTCTTGTTTAACAACGCTGACCACAGCCGTTCTTCGAATTGAATTTCTCCAAATGTAACATGGTGCATCAGTTTTTGTTTTTTAGCGCTGGACAATATGTTTTCGAAAAACAACTTCTGGCCTTTTTTGTAATGCAGCTACGTTCTGAACATTGAACTTTGATATTTTTGGAGAGATATGCTTTTTTTTTTTTTGAAATTCTTGCTTTCTCACCGCTAACTCACCAATACTTTGGTACAAAACTGATGATCGTCTGTGAGTAATAGTGCATTGATGATAATAAATTGATGATACAAAATAGCAACAGCATTAAGAACTGCAGACGATGACAATCGCCACATTTTTCCAAGATTTTGTCAAACTCCAACATTCTTTTTTTCTTATCAACTGCGTCGAGTTGCATCAATCAGTGGGCCTACAAAAAGAGTGGAAACTATTAGCAAATTGGCTTGGAGGAACTTCAATTATTACAAAAAATTATTAAAAAAAAATATGTCAAAATTGTTTTTGTTTATATTGGTGACAGCTCAATTTTTTTTTATTTTGATTCCAGAAATTCGTTTTACACTGTCACACAAAAATTAATATTTTAATGATCATATTGTTAATGTTTCAATAATACTTTTTAAAATCGATTTTTTTTTTGCTCTAAAAATACTTCAACCTACTTGTATCATTAGAGAAAAAAAAGGCTTATGTCAAAAAAAAAATTTTATATCGAAGTCATGACATTTTTATATCAGCGTGGCAAAGCGCTCCTTATTTGAATCTTTAAGTGCATATTTCTCAAAAGACTTTTTTTGGAAATGGCACGCAGCATAACTCGCTGAATTTTTATTTAATTTCTTTTGAATCTATATTATACAATCAAAACAACGTTTTCTGCAACATGTCGTTTGATAAATGAGAAAATCTATTTAACAGCCATTAGATGATCCATAAAGAATATTTCAAAATAATTGACCTTCGAATGATGGTTTCCCAAAATAATCAATGCATTTAATATAAAAATAAACATTGTTTTTTAAATTCATAGCGTAAACATATTATTTCTCAACGATTATACGATATAAATAATAAATTTTACCTTATCTTATTCAAAGGCAATATAAATATAATCTGAGATTTGCTTCGAAAAGCTATTATTTTACACTTACTGTTTTCATTTCAAACAATCGAAGACATTGAACCCGATTATTTAATCATCAATAAAAATGTTACGTTTTCAATTTAAAAACAATAATAATACGTGAAATAATAATAATAAAATAAACAATATGCGCTCAATGATAAGGACTGCAATAAAATATTCACAAACATTTATTGCACCCTATTGAGTAATAGATCTTTTATCTTATGAAAAATGGTTCCGCATGTTTACAAAATTTCAGTTGACTTTGTTTTTGTGTGGAATATGCGTATGACATATTTATATTTAGCATTGCCTTAGAAAAATATTATTTTGCTACTAATATTTTATAATATGAAAAGTATTACTGCGTAAATATAACAAAACACATTAAGTGAACTCAGGATCAAACTTGATGTACCACCGAAAATATCAGTGCTTAGTGTGGTGGTTGAACTTAGGAGCTGGCAAATTTTGGGTATATTTTAATGTCATAATTTTTGTCTAAGTAAGTTATCGAATTGCATAATATAGTATATTTTACCATTTTATGTTACAACAAAGCTATTTAAAATAAAATATGAACTTTTTTTCTCTCATGTGATATTGCCAAGAAAAATTGATTTAAAGGTACATTTTTAATGCTTTCAATCGGCTATATCTGGAACAGTCAATGACAATCTAAAATTTACAAAAATTTTAATCTGAATTTTGGACGAAACTGTTACTAACGATGCTTGTCATGCTGTTTTATTTCATCTCAGAAAAAAAGCCTAAGCGCCACCTCCACGAAACACATTTTCCGCTGTACTGAAGACAAAAATATGCTGGTGAAAGACGACATATGTGAGAGATTTAAAATGAAGCCGCATGGATGTGTGCATCTTGTGATTTCGTTATTCGCACATTCCTCTTAACACAATTGGGGAATTCACAAGGTGTCATAAGTGCCATTTTGTCAAATACATATGTCTTGCGATACGATTACTTTAGCAAAAACTAGTTCTATACAATTTAACTTAATCACCCTTTTTCTCTATATGGTCACCTCAGTAATGTATGGGGTATTATTTATTAAAATGGAAGTACTATAGCTGAACCTTAATATCACCGATTTTGATAATTATTTATTGAGTAGGTTAAATTAAAAGGGTCGTTTGCTTATAGCAAGTTTCACTCGGAGGCAGTTTGCCAATTGTGTTACCCTACATACACAATTAAACCTGGATAACTGGGATCTCCAAGGGAGCAAAATTTTTGTCTTTATTAAAAAGGTTCTCACTAACACAGTATCCCAAATAACCGGGCTTAAGATTGGGTTGTCCCATTTAAAGAGGATAACACTAAGAGAGATCAAGATGAACCTTTTTTATATAGAGGGGAAAAAAATCTTCAATAAAATGTTATGCCCAGGCTTTTTTGTTATTTTGATAGTCAACAGGTAAATTTTTGATGCCTTTGAATCATCTTGGATTCTTGATTTCACAATTAAAAGAATTGGCAGCTTCTCGGTTCCAGACATATTGGCACACAAAATCAATGATCTTTGCTAAGTTTTCCAACATGACAGGGCTGGCCTTTAAAAGTGAAAGTTTTGTCAGGAAGGCACAATTTTTTGTCGGCATTGAAAACATCATATAGAGGATAATCCTGCCACAAAGCTGAAAGGTCTTTAACCCACTTATCACATACGATGTTATATGCAGATTTTGCTTTCTTTACAAATATTTTTAAAAACAAAACCGTTGCTTTTCTTAACAAAATAAATACAACATCTCAAAAGCTATTATTTTTAGTTGGAATTTTTAACCTTTTTTCAAAAAAATTAGGAAAAATCGCTGATTTTGTGCTCTTGTTTTAAAATTTAAAACAAAATTTTTGATATTTTATGTTTTAACAATTTTTCTCGAAGAGTTGACATTTACAGAGAATAAAAATAGATTTCATAAATTTTTTTGAAAATGAAAGAATTATTTCTTAAAATCAAGGATATCAAGGAAAAGTTGAAAACTTTAACGCATATTTCTGTAAAATTTTTTTAATGTATCATATCAACTGCATCCATTCATGTCTTCAATTGTTAAAACAAAAAAATATTTCACTCAAACGATACCCTCCCTAGTCATATTCAGTATTTAATTAAAAAATTAAATATTTACCACACTTTTTCGAAGAACCCTTTTAATATCCTTTTTGCAATTTTGTCACACAAATTGACATTTTCTCTATTTAATTTGACGAAATTTGTCAGTTTTATGTGGCACTAAGCCCAGCGACACTTTAAAAAATCAATTAATTTTATTTTAGTTCGAGTATTTGTGTTACACTTAAAATATTTTAATATTGCACTTTTATTTTGCTACGAGTATTTTCAATTCACTTGTGTTCCTTTTTATTGAATTTAATTATTACGCTTGTGATAACGATTCCTTAGCGCGTTTGACGAGCGGCTCGTACTTAAGTGTTTAAAATTCAGCTGCGAACTGCGGGCGTAATCAGTGGAACAACATTGGATGCTATGATTTTGTTCGTAATTTTGTTTTTTTTTTTTTAAATTATTGTGCTTTACCGCTGTGATGATTGCATAAAGTCTGAAGAAGTATCACAGCAACAACAATTAAATCGCACAACAATTCAAACCATATTTTCATTACTTTGGAAACACATGTGCGAAAAGAAAAAAACAAGAAGAAAGATTTCAATTAAGAATTTCCCACGTCATAGTACAAAGTCTTGTTGTAAATTTATACTATGAGGCAAGCGATAATGAACATCCTCTTCTTTGGTTAATGACAAAAGAGAAATATCACATATGGATGTGGACATATGTTGAGCTTCAATGGCGCAATACCGATTGTGATAATGATCAGGCCTACATTGTGAAGGAGACAATCTGTTTCAATTTATCGTGTGAGACAAGTTATTGACTTTGTGTCTGCAGAACATATGGATACGAGTCAGTCATAACAAGGAAAGTGTAAGCACATGGTAAGCGATGAGGTAATATGTAGCATTTGAAATAAATAACTTGCTTAGTTCTAACAGAGAGTTTTTCTCGGAGAAAAATGGCAAAATCTGCAAAGCCATTCAATAGCATCTTTATTCGCAATTTAATGTTTTTATTTTTGAGAAAATTTTAAAAAATAATATTAATTAAAATCAGACAAAAGAAAAGACCCAATTGAACAAAATTTTCTGGAGTTTTTTAAAAATTATTTTAAAATTTTTTAAAGAAAATACGTTTAATTAAGGCTGCACATTTTTTTTGCGTTTTTTTAACTTTTTTGCCAATAATCATTTAAAATAAAGTTCATAGACTGAACAAATTGCACATAAGAAATTGTAGTTTGTTTTTAATTCTACTCTGAATTTGAACTGTCATACATTTGTATAAAAATCTTACTTAAAAATCACTTCCGTTTGAAAAATATAAACTCATTGTGAGGCACGAGTGTCCTTAACATTCTGTAGTAATTAAAAGTTGCTCATACGCCATGTTGTGCCTAAATTGTAGTATAAGCAATTTTTAAGTGGCTTTATATATTTCAAAACTAGCAATATATTTATTATTCAAACACATTTTTTTTAGAAAAAACTTGAAGTTTTTTTATGCAAATGTAATCGCTGAACTAATAGTCAGAAATCTATAAATATTTTAAGATTTTCCATTTTTGTTTCAATTTGTATATACAATTCTATAATTGTTTTAATGCCAGATTTTTAAAGTTACAAAGTTTTTTTAAGAACGGGTTTATCCATAAGTTGGTCGGTCTACTTTGTGCTATCATTTCGAAGTTTTAATTAATAAAATGCAGCAGCCAATTTAAAATTATTTAACTCAAAAGCTTTAAATGTGTCAAATCACATCAAGTTTTATACTGCCACATACCATGTATTCGCAATAAACTACCACTATGCAGATTGAGATTTTAAAATAAAAATTTGTCTAAGCTTGCCAAGTTGAGCAGAGTCTTACTTGAAGTATACAATATAAGGAGAAAAAATGTTTAGAACATTTAATTTATCATAAAAAAAAAGTTTTAAAAATTTCTTCTTTTTTTTTTGCGCAGCACTGTTTGGGAAATAATTGATGTCTTTCAAATAGTAATTTTTTTTGAATTATGTTAAAAACATGAAATTAAACACTTTCACAAACTTCACATGGGTTAACATTTTCAAAAGAAAAATCTATAATTTGGTATAACTCAGTTATTTTGATATATTTCTTTAAATATTATTGTTATTAAAGACTTTGCTGATAATGCAACATATATTATTAAAATTAAAAAAAAAAATTGTTTAAAGAGGCAATTAATCTTCCAATTATAGAAATATATTTGAAATTTTCTTTCTGTCGCGTAGTTACAATTGCGTGCTGCCGTGTTCAATGTTACTTAGAGATTGACATACAATTTAGTATTTCGTTGTTTTCAATGAAACGAATGCATTTCCATATTTGTGATAAATCAGACTTACTAGCGATTTTCTTTTCTTAATTTGTGCTGCTACTGATATTGTCGTGTTTGTATCGAATTCGTTGTGTATTAACTTTTATTTTAAGGTTTTTCTTTGACACGCTACATGCAGTTTCCTTAACAATTGGAAAATCAAGCTATGACGTTTTTCTGAATTACACAACTGAAGGTAACTAATTTGAATGACGCTGCTTGGCCGTAGTATGGTAATTTATACAGATGCAGTCGACATCTAGCATACTTATGTTTGATGTACTTAGGTAACAGACAAATGAACCCTTTGTGCAGAAAATATCCTTCTCAGAATTCAAAAAAATTTATTGAGCATATGCATTTAAGAATAATCCTATAACCCAATAACTCAAGTGATGTTCTTAATTTTGCAGGTACGCCACAGATGTATATATTTTTACTTAGACTTAAATATTATTGTTGACTTTATGCTATCAATAATGTCAACCCCTAATAAAAGATCACTTTAAGAACACTTTACATCTTATTGACGAGGAACTCGATGTAAAAGTTTGTCATATTAAAACCATCCTCTAGAGCAGCGTTATGTGGACTTTATGTAGATTTTAAGCACAGCTGTAACGACGATTAAAGAGCTTGGGCTTTTTGTCACCGAATGTTTGCATGGCAAGTTTGGTAACAAAAACCAACAATGGATGAAATATTATTAGCTAGAGGTTTTCCAAAACTCACCTCCTTACTGGTTGCCACTAATTATTACTTTAAAACATTTGTGTTAACAGTATCATGCAAAGCATAGAACATAAAATTAAATATATCACAGCAATTTGGATTTTTTTTTTTTTTTTGATAAAATTTATATTTTCTTAAGATAAGATTTGCAACAATAAACTGAGCATGAAATTTTGTGGAGTTTATAATTATGCTGAAATAAAAAATTATTATTTTACTTAAAGGCAATAAAAATGTTTCAAAAATCAATGCTAAAGATAACGAAAATTATGTACATACTTACCAAACTTCAAATCACGCGCAAGGTAAGGTTAGAGTGGTGGCTTGGTAAGCCAAGCTGATTGCCCTAAGTGGCACTGATTGTACCTTCGCAATATCACATACGTAATCTGGCATACTGATACAATTGAGTGATTTGAAGAGATTGAATGGAATACCTCACCATTTAGCATGCTAGCCGATTACTCAGTGTCTAGTGCAAATCGCGGTGATTCTTGTGCGGAAAGTAGGTCTTTGACTTTTAAGCTGCTAAATTTATCTGTGTTTCTTACTGATTCTTAAAGTTTTTGAACGCCGGATAGAGTTACCAACCTTCTCAAAAAAAAAATATTTTTTTCCAAATAATTTTTTTTTTCTATTTTTTTTTTTTTTGGGGAAAAAGCTGATGACTTTATATCGTCGCTTTTGGGTAGAAAGGCCCTAACTCACATTTTTTTCCAAATTTATTTTTTTGTCGATCCTAAAAGATAAGCCTCAAATACACGTCCACTCAAAACTTTGACATGATATTTCAAAACATAGCGAATTTAAACCCAATTGAGAAAAGACCCTAACATGAAATTTTGAAGTTTTTATGTAGTTTTTTCGTCCTCTTGTAAAATTGCAAAAATATGAGTTAGGGCCTTTAAATGAATTTCTCCAGCAAAAATATTTTCAAATAAAAAAGTTTTTATTTCGATATTTCCCACATTCGCAATTTGACCCACATTTTTTTTTTTTATTATTTCTAGAATATGTAAAGGGTGAGCTAATTATTTATTTAAATTATTACAAAATGAACATGACTCAATTGTCTGCTGCTTCATTAAAAACAATAAACACATTCCGATTTATGAAATATGATTTCATACGAATGACAGTTGCTTATGCAGTCACTCCAATTTTGCAGTACATTTTCAATAGTTTTAGCCACTTTTATTTATTTCACAATAGATTGACTGTAAGACGGCACGTGGCACTGTTATCAAAACTCATCTAAATTCAATCTTTTAAATGCTATACTGTAGGGTATTTAGTATTTTGTTTCATCAAAGTTGCTATTGCCATTTATTTTGGATGTGATTAGTACTCAAGGTTAAGATACGCACTTAATTAGTTACCATAAAAGATTTAAAAATCCATGAAAAAACAAGAATAACAAAACTGACTTAACTGTTTCGATAGAACTTTATACCGATTTTTTTTTATTTGCAAAGTTAATAATGGTAATCGAACAAAGCTGCAGGCTTACAACAACTTCAAATTAATCACTTACCGCACTGAAATTTATGAAGGCATTTCACATTATATTATGGCGCAAAATTTTAATAAAGAGCATATAGATTAATTTAAAGAATTTTTTTAGAACATTTTTAATTTTTGTTTATTATAAACTTAGCAATATTTTCTTAATATACATTAAAACTCGATTACCGTACACTTTTCGGAATCCTTTTTCCGAAATGAAACGACCAAAAACCCGAAATTTTTTTTCCGGAACGACGGTTTTCGGAATACTTTTTTCGGAATCGATTTTCTGGAATGTACATTTTCCGGAATGATAATTATTCGTATGCATAAAATCCACAACTCATGTTGCTATAGTAACGCAATCTGTTTATTACTTTCCTATTTCTATTTGATATTGTAACCCTTGATAACGTAACGTGAAAATAGTGGACACAAAACTTTCTATAAATGGTTACTTGTACACTCGGGGCAAAAGTGAAAATGGAAAAAATTTACTGGGAATGTGTGCAATATCGAGCACGGGAATGTCTCGCTAGAGCTGTCACCGCTGATATTACACCAGGTCGTAGTATAACAGTCTATCGAGGTCCGGATGACTCAAAACAGAAATGGTTGGACTTTCAACGTAGAATCAGATCACTCGTTCAAAATTACGCGCAATATGCAGATCGCGGGGATGATGTACGATTTTTTTGTGCTCAATCGCACACAACATAGTTCTGTGAAAATTTCAAATTTATACAGATTTCATACAAATACAAAATATTTTACTCATGGCGCAGAAGTTAGTAATTATTATTTCTGGAAAACAGTTCTTCCGGAAAATGTATATTCCGGAAAACCGATTCCGGAAAAAAAAATTCGGGTTCTTGGTTATTCCGGAAAATGTCCATTCCGGAAAATCAATTCCGAAAAAAAACTTTCGGGTTTTTGGTCGTTCCGGAAAATGTCCATTACAGAAAACGGATTCCGGAAAGTGGGTGGGAACGAAAAATTCAAGCAAAGTCAATTTAAAAACTTTGATAACTTAAAATTAATGCAAAATATGATGTTGAATTAAATTTAAAAAAGAACAATTTTTTGTCACTGGAGATGGATTACCCGTTTGGTGGTTTAAGCCACCCTCCCAGGAGCTGAACAAAATTTTTTTTAAATTTAATTCCCTATTAATTTTAAGAAAGAAAAAAATGTCAATTCATGCCACTTCTAGCTGCTTGAGTTCCCTCCAGCGTAGAAAACCACCTACCTTAAATAAAGATAAAATCTTACAGATCATCAATCTGGTCTTTATTGCTAACATTTTCCAAAAAAAAAAAAGTTGTCGTCTCTTTCATTTTAGTCACAGTGCTTTGTTTGTATAAATATCAACATAACTATCATCATCTGAAAAAACATATTTTTCTTAAACACATGTTCAAGATAGGCACTCGCATCTATAGAATTTTTTAATCAAAATGAGCCCGGAAATTCAGCTAATAAAATATCAGTATCCTAAATGGGACCAACGCTTTATAATGATACTGAATATATGATACCAAAATTAAAAGTCATTAAATAGAATGTGTTACGAACTAAATTTGCAACCAAATTAGGAATCAGTTAAGTTTATCTTGAAAATCGATTAGCATGACGTGACTTTAATACTAACGACAAATTGTAATGCAATTGTAGTTTTTATTTATTCCAAACATGCGAGTGCTCGTATGCATGCACCCAGTTTTTCATGTACCCCCATCATTTACTTTCTTTCTCATTCTCCGCTTATCAATATCTCATGCTTCATTGTTCTCCTCACACGCAATCTTAATAATTACAATTTTTACTAATCAGATTTGTTGACAAATTGTTTGTTTTGTGGAAGATCGCATTTATTATATATGCACGTCGGTATGTTAACGCAATTGGAATTCTTATCTCAAAAATCAAATGAGCCTCATTTCAAATAGCTGTAGGCTGGGAGTAAGCACGCATAAGAGAATGCTTAATTAGCTATAAAAGTGCTTGAACATTGATATCAAGTTGTTGACTTTTTTGAAACCTCCATACACAGATTCTATTTTGGAGCCAAAATCGAGACGATACCGCCTCTTTTTCGATACAAATTTAACGTCATACCGAATTCTCTCGAGTGTCGATTCCATTTAAACCCTCTCTTCTGAATATATTGTCATGGCTGTTCAGTTTTTTTACTTAAGTCAAAAAATCATAATCCAACAGCTGTTAAGTCAAAGAAAAATGAATACACAGTCTGGTAAATAAGTAAGTATCAAATTAAGTCCGAAATGTTTCAATTTACAAATTATTTTCATGTAGCTAATGTCAAAGAAATAAAGCTAAAGTCACCAAAAATCAGGTAATACCAAATAAAGAATCAAGAAACTTTAATCAGAAAGCTATTGTCCGCAAAATTGCGATAGCTAAAAGGTGAAAGCGGTTTTTTAAATCGAGATAAATTAAAATCATGGTGATTTCGATCTCAGTATGAAAATATGACACTTATGATGCCATAAGTTGTGAAGAAAAGAGATTTTGTATCAAATGGCAAACCAAATTTTTAAAGTTCTTATATAAAGTATGAAAAATTAATTAAGTTTATCAATTGTTTTTTTTTTTTTTTTGAATGCGAATGAGAATAATATTGCAAATTACTTTTCAAAGTAATTGCAATTAATTTCTCTTTTTAAGTTTTTTGAAGTAGAAGTGCCATTTTCGTGGAATAGCTCGTATATAGAGCTTTAAGTGGACATGATCGCGCATTAATGAATTTTATTTTTATATATTCCAATATTAATGTCATTGTAAATTGCTATATAAATATGTATGAACATTATATTTCGAGAGACTATTAACTTATTTGAGCAGACAATAATACATTTAACAGTTAAAATGACTTAATTTCTATTAAACAATAACTGTCCGGGAGTTAGTGACACAAGAAATTGACTGATTTATGCATTTTTCTAATTTACCTATTAAATAAGTTATCGTTATCGGACTATAAACAATGAATATTATTTAAGCGAATACATACATACATAAAGTATATATATACAAACATTTACAGCTGCTGACAACTAATTGGAAACGAAATCATTTGTTGTGTTATCGGTAGTTTTTCTCATTTATTTTTCTATGTGTACCAGAAAATTTATACATACTATAAATGTGGAACATATAAGCTTAAAAAAAAGCACATAATTGAATTCAAATTCTAAGCAAAAAAAAGTTTTATGAGAGATTTTCTGTTCAAACCTCAGATTTGATTGAGTCAACTAATTGGAAACATAAAAATAATTTGCAATAAATAAAAGAAAAACTTGATAAAAGATTCCAGAAACAATATTGTGATATTGTCATTGCTTGTAGAAACACTTTTTGATCAAATTTGCTTGTAAGTATATCCTTTATCGTGGGTAGTAGCCAAAAGTTGTACACCTGTCATGCGTAAGTTAATTGTTGAGCTTCGAAAGATGGCCATGTGACATCAGGCGATGGCAACACAGCTAAATTGCTCCCAAAAGATGGTATTCAATGCACTTGATCATTTCGATAAGTATGACACAACAAAAAATGTTCCTCACAAAAAGAGACTTCGTAAGACTTCTGGTACACCAGGATCACCAGATTGTGCGCAAGGCAAAATTGGATCCTCGTAAGACTGCCGCAGAAATCCAATGCGAAATAATATCCAAACGAACTGTCGCTTGTCAATTGGTTGAGGCTGGACTCTATGGACGAATTTCACTCAAGAAAGATCGATGTTGTCGATGATAACACACGATTTGCAAAATCTTTTAATCCCAATGAAGCAGAGAGATCGCTGGGACACAGTAATGACGTTTGTTCCTTAACAGCTGCACATATTTGTAAAAGTTGGTTCCTTCCACATTTTGCTTTCCTCACTCTTTGCACTACCCAACATTAAGTTAAATATAGCACATGCTCTTCACAATATTCGGTGGAGGTTTGGAAAAGTTGAAAGGACTACATAGTACACTGCACAATATCCGATGTTGTGTGACATAATTGGATAAATCCTCTTGCAGAATATATTATCTGCTCAGGCAAGAAATAGAGGAAAATATCTGGTTCAGCCATTCTTCACGAAAAACGAAGTGTGATAAATTGTTGAAACTTACACAGGCTACATCTTCAATTCGAGATCGTGTTATTGAAAGTGGCTGACATTCATTCAAGCACATCCCCCACGCTGATACAAATAAAGCCATTAAAACGCTATGCTTTACTTAATTTGACACAAATATCAGGAGAGAAAAATGTTCGGATTTCGATTAGAGGACATTCTATCTCCCATACGAAACAAAAACTTCGAAATACCAGAGTTATTTAAGGCGATGCAACCAAATTTCACACAAACGCTAGTAATGGCTTGGACAGTCAACTGACAACGACTATGCGCATTTTAATATTTTAAAATTTAGCTTAATTTTATATGAGTACATTAGGTGCAATATGGGATACTTAAATTTTAGCGAAACCAAAGGTAATGCTATTTACTTATTTAATTTCAGAAATGACAGCGGACTTACGATAACTAAAATTTCATTAGATCAATATTGAGATTTCAGCTTTAGTCTAGTGCAAACATAAATTAAAATGATTTAGCATGATTTCTATCTAAATGTTCATTGACCTCTGCTAATGCTCTGCTTAGTCATAATTCTAATGGAAATTGCTGCACAACCTTGAATCACAACTTTTAAAGTCAAGAAGTGTAAATACTTAGAGAAAATAAATACAATGTTGTATTGTGATTAGATGCAGCACGAAAAGCCTTGATAAGTGCCATGTTTATTTAATTCACTTCTGTAGATAAGCGACACAAGCTACTGGTTACCGCCTCAAGAAAACGTACACGTTTCTTGCCTGATTACTTACGAGTGTTGACTTAATGCCACCCCATTCATTCAGCAGATAGAGTCTGTTTCAGATCGTAGCGTCTGAAATGCGAGCGCTGCCAAAATTTTTATTTACTGATTTATATTCTTTTGTGTTGAGATATAAAAAAATAATGCGCTTTTTTTTCCCTTATTGCAATAAACAAAACACGAACAGTGTTGGAAAAGATAAATTTACTGGCATTTTTACAAAAGGACATTATCCAAATTGTGGCCAATTTGCAAAGGTTTGATTGCCTGTGCTAAAAAACTCTTAAATTATTGTTTCCACAACTTCAAAATCCATTCCTAAGCTGCAACTAAATTACTCAAATTAAACAAAAAAATAATAATTTTAATGTGCACTTAGCTGCAGCTGCTAGCAGGCAATGAATTACTCAAACTAATTAGCTCTCTCTTGCTGATTAGAACTCAATACTCAATACAATATATTAATTAAAAACCACTGTTTAAAGCCCACAACCCATAGAACTCGTCAAGATTGTTGCACTTAAGTATACAATTGACAGTTAAAATGAAGTCATTGCATTTGTATGAAGTGTGGCCAAATTGTAACGTATCCGTCTACGCAAAAAAACAAATGAAACAAAAACAACAATAGATGAGAAAATAAAAATTGTTTTTAAATACCCAGCGATGAAGTACTCTGATTATTCATGTATGAAAAGCTATACCCTTTGTGTTGTATGTTTCTCAAATGAAATTGTTGCTGTGATATATTGTTTATTTGCTTGCTGGCTGCCTACTTTGTATAAGGAGATGTAAGGGGTCTTGCATGTTGGCTTCATGCTTTGTATATAGAGATGTAAGGGGTCTTGCCTGTAGGTTTCATGCTTTGTATGTGGAGATGTAGGCAACTCGCTAAGCCATACAGACACTTAGTAAGCGATGTTTTAAGATGCCTTTCGTTTGTTACACATTTTATATGGAGATGTAGGCAAGCTGCCTACAAAGCGGCCATCTCTTTGTAAAAAGAATTTATAGTTGTGGCTGGAGTTTTGAGCATTACTGCCTACAATGAGAATAATTACTTATGAATGTTGTATATAGCATATTTGCCGCTGGGTACAAAATATATATACAAATGAAGATTATTATTACCTATTATTACGAAATTTAATATTCAAAAGCGGGTTGGTAATTAATTGTTTGAAAACAAAACAAACGTGATTTTATCCAGCAAAAAGTTATTAAGCGAAACACTGTGCAATCGTGTAATTGCATAAGCATTTCGTTTATGAACTGCAAGGCAAAAATTATTTGCATATTCGCAAAAAAAAAAAATTATTTGATTGTATGTAACAAATATAATTATCAAATATAATTTGTTATATTTAACCAAATCGTTTTCTCTGTGTAAGAATAAGAGAGATTTTATAATAGCTAATCAATCGTGGATAGTAATTGTAACCTTTAAGCGATAGTGCTATTGATTTTTATAGAATTGAAGGCAGCTTTCGATAGGACACCTGGAAATCTGATTTTTAAATTACGGCAATGCAATATATCAACAAAAATCAGGAACTTTATAGAAGCAAGTCCCAAAATGAGCTATCAGAATATTTACATACTAATTCTGAAGTGATGGTACTATGATGTCTCGACTACTATTTGACATTGCCAAAAATGATTTTCATTACCAATTTAGAGAAACACTTTATATGGACTAACTTAATATTGGGTTTCTTTATTTTCAGATGCTGAAAGTTTTAAAAAAAAATTATTCAACAGCTAAAGTTCTATCATAACGACGAGCGGGCTATGGAGGTATATCTTGATAAATCCGAATTATGGTTGCACTTTAAGCAAGAGACAAGAAATATTGATGATTTCATAAGCAGATGCCCAATCCCCAACAAAATAAGGACACACTAAAGAAAATTTAATTAATATTTTGAATGAAGAAAATGTATTAAAGCACCATACAATGGACGGATATTTAAGACAGTTTTATATGTACTATAAATTATTTTATAAGTTATTACTTTGCAAAAACGTTTGTTTGGAATTAAAAATAATTTAACGACCACGGCCAGACGGTTTTTTTTTTTTTTTTTAATGTAATATAAGTAGACTAAGTGACGTCACTTGAAATAAGTGCTGAAAAACGGGTGTGCAAAGTGCAAAGATTTTAGAAACTAGTATTCAAAATTTTCGGACATATTGATAGAGTAATAGTAAAATAAATAATTTATAAATATCAGTCATTCTTTTAATAAATGCACACTTGGTTTTTTTTTTAAGTTTTTGAAACGAAATATCTCAAAAACTATAGTAGATAATATAAAAAATCATCCAATCATATTTGTTACGAAAGACTATAACTTTATAAAAAAAGTTTAAAAAAATTAAATAAATTTGTTAAAACACTAATTTTTTTAATTAAAAAAATTTTTCTCAAAATATTTTCAATATAACATCTTCCGTTTTTTTATTTTTTACATGTTATTCTTCAATCAATCCTAAGAATGCATGGGATTTCATATCGAAATTCCCACCATAACTTTGGAAACTACGAATTTATTACTGATGACGCGCACCATGTTTTTTTGGATAAATAAAATTTTCAATAAAATATTTTCGAATTTCTCATCCTATCAAAGTCAACTTGTTGATAAAGAGAAAGAAAGGTTCAACGTGAATCTCTTTTATACACTTGAAGCCCTTGGAATTATAATGTGTTGGTGATGTTGTCACTGATCACGATAGTATGACCCCTGATTATATTGAAATTTTAATAAAAAGATATCTCGCTCGATTCTTTATTTTTCAATACTTTCAGAGTACTTAAATGTTTTCAATGCCATATGTTATTTTTCTGCACATTTGAGTTTTGATTATGTTGAATTTTTCGACTTTCTTCGAGTTTTATTGACTTTTTCGACTGTCATGCTTTTCGATTTTTTTTTTGAGTTCTTTCGTGTTTCGATACTTTTCCAATTTTGTTCGATATCCTTCGACGTAATGAAATTTCTCATATTATTCGAATTTTATAAGCTTCTCATGAACTTCTCAACACGACTTTCAAGCTCGACTTACATTGAAGTTCTCAAAACTCTGCTTTAATTTTTTACTCTTAAAAACCTATCGATGCTATTCAATATTACTTTTATACTTTTTGAGATATTTCACTTTTACAATATTCAATAATCAATATTCGATGCTTTTCAACTTATATGATATTATTCGATATCTTCGACTTTTATAAACTTTTATGTATGGAACATTCCACACCAAATCAAATACCATTCTGCTTTTGCATTTTTGAATTTCTTAAATTTTTGTTTTTCTTTTCGTACTGGCTGAGGGTATTCTCCATAATTTCTTTCAATTTTTATATGAAGTTATTTAAGAGATATTTTTTGGAAACTATCGTTTATATCCAAACTTTAAAATTAGAGATTAAACGAATCAAATCGAAATATATAAAAAGACACTCCAACTGCTCAAATACCTTGCAAGAAAATCAAAATGTTAAGGCATACGAAGCTTGATCAAAAACCGATCCAGTTTTTCCAATTTTATTTTTATTAACCAAATATCTATTAGTTTAGAAAACAAGCTACACATTATAGCACTCCCGGTCAAAAATGGCCTTCAATACTCCGAGCTTATTCCTGGCCATGGCAAAATCCGGACTATATTTATGCCATTAATCAACACTGTACAGTGAAACAAACTTTACTTTTGGGCTTATAACTAAAATAAATATTTTAATTAGAGATTGGATTACAAACATGTTTAGACATCGCCAGGTATTATATACTACGTATGAATATGCATTTTTTACAGCCGCTGTCGCCCAAAGCCAGCAAGATAAACATTTATTAGTTACTTATATTTCATTTTCTAAAAAAAAAAAAGCGCTGCCAACAAAAAGAACATGCTTTCTTTTAAACAAATGCATTCGCTTAAATGTCAGTTATAGTTTAGATTTTATTAAAAGCAGTTGTTCCTGGCACAAATTGGATTTACACACACATATGTGAAACGGATTATAGCAATTCTCACAGAATTATGGATTTCGATGGTGTCTTGGAGAAATGTGGCAATTATGGACGTTATCAATTTATACTGTTGCTGCTCTATGGTTACACCAATATTTTATCATCATTACATTATTTTACACAAACTCTCATTAGTTTTACACCGGATCATTGGTAAAAAAAATGGACACAGCAACGATAATCTGAATTGAAACCAACAAAAGGATTTAAATTTTTGTTTTTTCTACATAGGTGCTATCATGAGAAACTCAGTAATTACAGTTTTGATGAAATACATCAACTTTATAAAAATTTGGAACATCCTTCGTGCACCCTCTTGGAGGACGTTGTTGACGATGTAGCAGTTGTTGCAAACTATGCAGGTGCTGAGAAGTGTCATCAATGGATTTTTAAATATGAGAGCGGCTATGAGAGTGTTCCCACTGAGGTGAGTAAAAACGGTGGTGAGAAAAATAAGTGATGATCTTCATTGCATGCCTAAAAGTATACTGTACCTTTTTTTTCAAATGTCTTCATTTCTCGATAATAATCTTAAGTAGACGGCAGTTTTTCTCCTAAAAAAATACAGTGGCACTATTATTTTTCTCGTTTTCATTGACTTTGATATTGTTTATCGATATGTCTTGTTTATGGCTCATAAAATAAGAGCACGTTTACACATTTTATTTAGTCTGGAAATTGTCACATTTTACTGCGCATAAGTTTTATTTTTTAAGAAATCGTAGTGATGGTTGATAATATTATCACCATGTCTATAAGTGATACTGGAACATGACACTTCCACTAAGTGTTGAAAAGATTTGAGTTCCATTAAACATTTAGTAAATATGAAAAATATTTGCAGTTTTTGTTTTTGTAAATATATTTTATTAATGACAAGAATATCGTGACAATTTTATTTGGATATTGAGACCAAGCGTCTAAGAAATAACCCTAAATATATTTGATTGAAATTGATCAAGCAGTTTTTGCGTGATATGCGAACATTGAAAACAGCTATCATTTTATTTATATACATAGATATTTTAATTTTCATATATCTTCCATCATTTCTTCCTCAGTTAAACTGGGTCTGTGACGACTCTTTCCAAATCGCTGTGGGACAATCGTTCTTCTATGTGGGCTCCGTAATCGGTACAATATTGTTTGGTTTCTTAGCGGACAGATTGGGACGCTTACCAGCGCTTATACTTACCACATTAAGTGGTGCATTTGGTGACTTCATAACATCATTTGTGCACTCGCTGCCCGCATTTGTAATTGGTCGTTTTATAGCTGGACTATCCACGGACACAGTCTTCTATCTAATGTATATTTTAGGTAGGAACAACGAAATTGAAGAACAAAAACCCTATCTTAACTCTATTATTTTACTTGTAGTCTTTGAATATCTAAGTCCTCAAAAGCGTACATTTGGTCTTAACATTATAACCGCCTTCTTTTACTGCGTCGGCTTAATGGTCTCACCCTGGTGTGCGCTCTGGCTTGGTAGTTGGCGCCACTACCTGCTGTTAGCTTCATTGCCCGCCATAGCTGTGCTCATTTACCCAGTGTTTATTTGCGAGAGCGCACAATGGCTGATCACAAAGCGTGACTTGAAGGGTGCCGTAAATTGTCTGAAGCGTGTAGCTAGATGCAATAAGCGCGTTGTCGAAGAGAGTGTCTTTGAAGCCTTTGTCACATATTACGAGCAAAAGCTGATAGCTGATGAAAAGATGCGCGATCAAAAGGATACATTCTTGGGGATGTTTCGCACGCCACGCCTACGCAAGTTTACAATTATACTGCTGGTGAAATCGTAAGTGATAAATGCAGATAGAATTCATTTTATTTTATACTGACCTTATGTGCCGTTTTCTCCTCAGCATGATAATCACACTTGCATTCGACATTATTAGTCGCAATATGGAAGGTCTTGGCAGCTCACCATTTGCGCTGTTTTCATTTACCTCCATCGTTTATGTACCTGGTGGTCTGACCATAATTTTGTTGCAGAATTTAATTGGCCGCAAGGGCATGGCCTGCGGTTCACTGCTGATTGGTGGCATCATTACTGCTATCACAGGATTTCTGATTGCTTTCTTTGATCGGGAGGAAAATGCTTTGCTACTCGGTCTGATGGTTGGCTTGGGACGTTATGGCGCTATTGTGGCCTATGATGCTGAGGCACAATATGCCGCTGAGCTAATACCCACAAGTGTGCGTGGTCAAGGTATCTCGAATATACATGTAGTCGGCTATGCTATGGGCTTTTTAAGCGCATATGTAATCTATTTGGGTAACTTTTTCAAGCCGTTACCTTCGATTTTCATTAGCTTGATTATGTTAGTTGGTGCTGGGCTATGTTTGGCATTACCAGAAACATTGAACAAGTAAGTTCTTTTCTTGTGAATAATTTTTTTAATTGCTAACGTTTCTGTTTGCTTGCAGAAAGCTACCTGAGACACTTTGTGATGGTGAAGATTTTGGCAAAGGTGAAAAATGGTATTTCTTTCCCTGCATAGGCGTTAAAAATGGCATGGAGAGGAGAAAAGACGCTCAGCAATACGAATCTTAGTGGCTTAGATCTATTTATTTTTACAGTGTAGTAAAATTTTTAGTATTAGAATGATTCCGACTGGTATTTTTTAAAAATTATAAAATATAACAAGTAAACACTTTTTCATAAGTACAATTGAATTTTATCAGAAGGACGATAGATCTTGTTTTAAGACTAACACGAAACTTAGACTTTTCCCAAACATCACCACTTCCTCGAAACTAAACAAGGAAAGTTCGACTACGATCGATTCAATCGACTTTAGTACCCTATATGTTTGGTACTGACTTAATCTATGACCTTCAAAGATTTTCTATTAATCTTCAAAAGCATTTAAACTTATTATTGTTGCTATGTAATGCTTTTAAAAATATTTTGGTTTAATAATAATATTTGTTATGGAACCTTAGCTTATATAATATATTTGATATCCTACAAGTGTACAATTTACATGACGTCAATGTAGAATCCAAATAAAGGCTGGCAGTGTCATGTGTTGTCGAAACTTGCGCACTGGCAATTTGCTAGAAAAATACTATGCAAAAATAATTTATTCTCAACAGAACGAAAAGCAGTTACATCGGGTGAAAAGCTCTTGAAGAAATCAAATTTTATTTTGGAGTGATGAAATAATCAGTTACTGTATAAATACTTAAGTTATAAGGTTTAAAGTGCAAACAATTAGTGCAAACAAAAAAGACTGCCAAAGGATATGACTAGGATTATTGGGTGATGTAAGTTTTTATTTTGAGAACAGCTGTTGGAAATGCTATTTATATTTTATCAAGCAAATAAATATAAAATACATTGTGGCTATATTAATACTAAGATGCAGTGAGTTGAACACTTTTTATGACGGTAATACGATATACTCGCATACAAAAAAAAATAAAATGTGTAATACAAATTTATTCCAGAAGAGAAACTATACCTTATGCTAAAATAATAATATATACATATAATATTTTATGTACATATAAACATATATTTAATAAAGAAAAACAGAAAATAATAGCGCCGATAAAATTTGAAAATTATCGATTGGTATGTGGATTGTCGAAAAAGCCGAAAAATATTGTTTCGTGCAAAGTCGAAGAAGTCGAAGAGCATCAAGTAGTTCAGAAAAAGCCAACAAAAAATCAATTAAAATCAGAAAGTACCAAAAATTATTGAAACATAGGAAGGTATAAAAAAAATCAACAGAAACAATTGATATACATAAGTTAAATGCTATATAAAATCATCAATTATTATCGAAAAATATAAAAAATCGGAAATATCATTGACAGTATCAAAAAAATTGCGTTAGTTGACAAAAGTATCGTATAGTATCGAAGACAACGAAAGCGGACTTAAGTCGAAGATTATCGAAAAACAATAAAGTTCTCGATGAAAGTCGAAAGGTTCCAAAATATGTACATCGAAAAATTCAAAAAATATCGGAATACATCGGAAAAATTCAGAGCAGTTGAAAAGTATCATCATAAAAAACGATACTGGTCGAAAGAATTCAAATAATCTAAGGCAATTACATCTAAAAATACGATACTGGTCGAGATCTTAAATAAAGCAAATATTTTCATAAATTAAGAGAATAATTTCTTAAATATAAATAGGTTAGACAATTTTCTCAATTAATGTATGATTTTAAAGGATTATTACTCGAGTATATGAACATTTTTTTTTTTTTCATTTTGGCACAATTTTCCCAAAATATTTTTTTTTTCTTTTCGGTACGATATCTTGGCATTTGATTGAAGAGACTTCCCGTTGTTTCAAAGGAGCAACATTTACATATAGTAAGAAAACCAATTAACTTATTTTAATGATTGCATATATGAGCACGTTTCTTTTGTTTCTTAAGCGGAGTAAATTACTATCCCAACATACAAGTGTGATCATTACCGATTCCTCCCGAAATCCCTTGTTTACTTACCTTTTTTTTATTCTCACTCCGCATCTTAAATTCATTGCTATTGAGAATGCTATGGAGAAAATAATTTTGTTTTCAAAAAATCACTAATGAATTAAATTCAATTTTTCTCAAACTAATGAGATTTTCTAAAACCTGTCGAGAAGTAAATTTAGTTTTCAACAAATGGGATGTAAGAAACTTTCGATAAAAATGCTTTTATTTTTCAAGGAAAAATACAATCTTAACATTGACATTGAAAATCAATTTGATGCTGTAATAAAGTTCAACCACTTGATTATCGAAAGAGTTAACCAGTAACTAAATAAACACATATGATACGCTGCTTGCACGGCAGCATCTTTGGTTATGGATCACATTATTTTCATTAAAGTATAGGTCAATGAAAAACAGGATTATAAGCCAAAATACTGCTCATGTTGCAAGAGTTCGCTGCTGCAAGCCAACAAAAAGTGTTCGGTGTTCCCCATGTTGTGGTTTTAGCAACGATAACAGCAACAACAACCACTAAAGACGCTGTCAAAAATCTTATGGCATTCTCTTGTTAAGCCTTTATTTTGCAACCTTAATCTTAGTGAAAAATGTAGCTGCCACTTAAAAACGAATACGAAGATAAAAACAAAATATTTATGTCTTGAAAAGGTCATTGGCCAAAAATGTTGTACGTTAATGTTAACACTTTGTGGCATTATATTGCATAAGTTGCCACTATTTTGTGAAGTCATTTAAAATGTTTGATTTTTTTTTTTATTTCTTCAATTTTCTTAGTAATAAAAAGAACTTTAATTGAAATTTTCGCTTTTGATATTAAAATCTCGTTTTGCAAAACACTAATCGTACTTACCTTCTTGTTCATTAAGCTTTAATGAATCTGAAATAGTTAATTAAATGACATTAACTTTTTTATGAATAATTTGAAAAAAAAAAAATTAATTGCTCTCTTCATAAAAGCGTTTAATTCATAGCATCATGTTTACATAAAAGAACTGCGATACAACTGTTATATCACTTGTTATTCTCGATTGCGGCTACCTTTACCATTTTTTTCATTAATCAATTGCCAATTTGTTGCTTTGACAACTTGCGTTTCTCGTATTCTCTATGCAGCGGGTGTCTAGACTGCATTCTTACTTCATTTATCATATGCTGAGGAAAACTCTAGAGAATTTTGTTTTTATGTCTTTATTACTCTACAAACTAAGTGGTCGCACGTGCAGGCACTTAACAGAAAATAATTATTATCCAATTGAGCACATACTGGATGTCCGTTTTTTCGTCATGATAAGCGTTCACTTTACAGGCATAATACGATAAAATAAAAGTT
Source organism: Tricholauxania praeusta (assembly GCA_949775025.1). Taxonomy (NCBI): domain Eukaryota; kingdom Metazoa; phylum Arthropoda; class Insecta; order Diptera; family Lauxaniidae; genus Tricholauxania; species Tricholauxania praeusta. The sequence goes on from OX459029.1 coordinate 162,310,775, forward strand.
ATCAAGGGTATTCCTCTAATCGCGAAAACTCGTATGTTTTCGAGCTTGCTTTCGGGAACACCCCTATCAATGCAAACGCATAAATGATTGAGCAATGACAATTTGACAGTTCGATCAGTGCTGCCGTGCTGCAGTGTTTTAGTCAAAACATTCACTTTTTCAGTTATGGTTAGTTTTGTTGAAAAATAATCTAATTTTTTATCAAATTCTTGGTCAAATAAATAATAATTCTTGGTACTTAAAATGCCGCAAATTAGTGAAAAAAATAAATTGATTCAATTTATTGAAGAAAATACTATAAACAATTTACTTATGTCGTTTCGACAAACGGCAACACTGTCTGGCAACTAATTTGCCTCGAAAGTTTTCGAGGGTTGAGCAAACTTGTCTTCATACAAATTATTTTCGAGGCTCGAAAATGTGCTCAGTTTACGCAGTTTTCGAGGCTTTTCCGTGTTTTCAGGAATGCCCTCATTATATAGTCATCAGGCCAAAAATGCAATTTAAGTACTCTGTTCTTATTGAAAATTGTGAACCTTAGTGAAAATTTCTAAAAAAAGAAACCTAATACTAGCCAGAACTACAGGAGCATCATTAACGTCACTTCCATCCAACGTCTTGCTGAAAATCCTCCGCGCCAGAGTCACCGAAGGAGTAGGAACAAACATTTTTTTAAATATTTTTGAAGATACATAAAATTCCCTTCTATCACTATCTACAAGTGAAAGTTTTTAAATTTTAAACCTTCCCGAAAAATTCAAAAACTTGAAGTTTTTTTTGGCCAGCTCTAATAGCGCAATTTGTTTACATGTAAACTCCGCTAACTAAAATTGTTCTCAGACATAAAGCATCTGATAAAAAGTTTTTTTCGCCGAATACCTATTTTTATAGAGAAAATATTGTTTTAAAAAATTTATTTTCACGCTAAAATAATAAGTCTATAAACATTTTACGTTCGTTAATAATTTTATTAATGATCTTTCTTAGATAAAAGCTTCTAAAAAATGACTAATATATGTAGGTATTCAGCGGAGTTGACAACAAATTAGCATCATTGGCTAATTGTGTTAATAACCAAATTAAAATAAAAAAAAAAAAAAAAATTAAATTATTACTTGAAAGTATCAAAACATTATAAGTCACAATTGTATTTAATTATCGTAAGCGATTTAAGTTATTTGCTAATAATCGACGCCCACTTTTTCAAGGATCGTCATAGTAATTACTAACTCCCAATATACAACATATAACGTGCATAGTTTTCAAAGAAGCGGTCAAGTGTTTTTTTTTTTTTCTATTTTTTCTTTAATTATTCTAATGAATATTTATTTATTCATATCATAAACATTTAGACGCATTTTCTACTTGTTGTTCTGCCGTCAGTAGCGAAAAGGGCATAACTCAAAAAAATTGCGTTTCGAGATAATTGATATTTTGTTTATGAAATACCTTTAAAATTGAGATGGAGAATATTCTCTTAAGAGATTTTTTATATGTTTGAACAAAAATATCGGCATTTTGAGTTCTTCATCAGACGCGTAATTGCTTAAGCTATCCGATGCCATAAGAATCCCGAATATGAATTTTTTTGAGATACGCCCATTTCGCTTCTCAGGGCAGTGTTGGTGATACGTGTTTTTTTTTTGCGCTTGGTCTTAAAAACAATATCTATCGACTTCTCCTCCTTCTTATCTATATTATGCTAAACAATGCCGATGTTCTGAACTTTACCGATTTAAATATAAAACGAAGTAAGTGTTAAATAGTAGTAAAATAAAGGAAAAACGTACTAGAACGCTTGAATGATTTTAGCATAACTTAGTAACGGTGTTCAAATGGAGGATTTAAATGAAAGTCACAGGAATAACTCATTTCTTTGGAAAATGTTAGAAATAACGTATGAATTTGCTGGAAATATCAATTTTTAATATTTATTTTTATAATTTTATTATTATTTCATATATACGGAACCGTCCGTATCTAATATTCATATTCAATATTACGTTTTTGAGATCAAAGTCAATTTTGCCCATTTTAGGTGCCGTTTTTGCCTTAAGGCATTTCTGAGTATTATTTTGTTAATTATTAAAAACAAATTATAAAGAAAAAATTAACATAAAAAAATTGAGATTTTAATTAAATTCGTATTATTAAAAAAAAAATGTTTATTTTTTGAAGGGATCTTAAATTGTATTGGTTCCAGTCCTTTGAATTTTTCGTAACATTTTTCCAAAAAAAACAACATGTTCCTGTTGCTCTTTCATCGTAGTCCTCCACATGAGCACCGTGTTGACTCAACGTCACGCACACGCCAATTATACCTAACACCGGTGACAATGGCGAGACAGCGGCATGAGCATCGCCAATGAATTCAAGTACTCGTGCATAACTGGTATGCTGCGGGCAGAGGTTTTAAGTAAATAAAAAAAAATCCGTGTTACCGCTTAACTCTAAGCTTGGTGCTATTTAAAATGAACCGCTTGATTAGATTTAATGTGCGGTTACACGTAAAAACTCATTATCATTGAAGAAAATTACACTGTCAAGCGTGGCATAATATATTGGTCAGCAATTGTGGGATGTCAAGACCTTAAAATTTATGTAAAACTCTGTTATTAAGTTACTATAAATAATCGCATGTAAGAAATAAAGTTAATTTGTTACACTGAGAAACGTCAAATAAATATATGAAACAACTTGGATTAGTCCTTTATTCAAAAATTTCGCATGCATATCTACAGGGTGGCCTAATATGGGTCTTAACATGAGAATAGTAATAAAAAATGATAACATTGAAAAACGTTTATTGATAGATAACAATTATGTGTAAAAATAATATTGCCCAAATGTTCAACATGTAGGGTTACCAAGTAATCGGTACTTATCCAAGCCGGTGGCCTGGAAGGAGTTCATAAACCTATAAAATAGCCGGGAATTGGACGCATCAAATATCACGTACAAAAATATTTTTTCACTTGCGTTGATACTTATAATACGAGTATGCAGTTATTTTTTTGCGACGATTTTTAATTTATAATTGACAATGATTACAACATTCACTCAGCTCTTTAATTATCATGTACCTGTCATGTATATACATTTCATTTGACAAAAAAGTAATATCTAACTATAAGACATTATTTAGAATCCATTAGAAAAATTTATTAAATATGAAACCTTTCAGAAACTTTTCAGAAACCTTTCAGAATCATTTCAGAATGAATATATTGCAATATGAAAATGTTTGGCACTTCACGTACTGTTTTTGAAACTTTCTAAAACGTTGCATACTGTGGGAAAATACCTTGCTGTTTCAGAATTAAATATTTTAAGCTGAATAACCAAATCTCTTAAAAATAATAGAAAAATTATCAACTAGGACTATGTTGCAATTTCATCACATAAAATATAATAAGTGGGGTGCTGTTCGGGAATTATGTCTGGATATGCTCAAAATTTTTGTTAAACATCAGCACAAAGTGATCCTTGAGAGGTTTGATTCCTGCGCACGATGACGAGTTAATGTGCTTGGGCTCTCTGCCACACTTTCACCCACGGTTGGGTGGGAACGGTTGTAATGTTTTCGGTTGATCAAACGCGCACTGATGATTTCGCATCTGCTACTGACCTAATTTCTTCGAATTTGTGTATTAAATTCAAAATTGCACGCTCAGTTGGTCAATTGTTTACATCAAAAATATCACATAATGCTCGATTTGCATTTCATTTTGAACGGCCATTTTTACAACAGGCTTCAATAATTTTAACACGTTATGCCACCCACTATCTATCCATCACTAAAATTGCTAATGACTGTATGTAGACAACAGATCATTTTTTGGAAAGCGAATGTATTTTGGTCATACACCTGGGAAAAACTGTAATCACTGTGGAAGATGTCAATATGAAACAATTTTTTTTTTTATTGGTGAAATACCCATCTTTTATATATTTTGTTTCGTAAAAATTTTGGGAAACAATTTTAAATAAATATTGATGACCTAAAGCCATTTTTATTTTGTAAAAATTTGATTTTAAGTTTTATATTGAATAATAATGCAGAGCTGTTTTTAATTATTAATTTTTGTCAAATATGTTTGTTTTTATCCAAGAAACTGGTCCCAAATTTATTTATATAGTATATTTATGAAGCAACACAAATCAAAGCGAAAGGAGCTGGGCCTTGAGTTATCATGTTTTTGCTTTATTTTTATTTTTTGTCGATTGTATTCGACCAGTTTATGATTCATAGATCTTGACGCCATAAGTCGAAAAACTTTTGCGCTACAATTTTTCAAAATTTTTGAACTTAAAAACATTAGCCAAGGAAATCGTTAGAACATAAAATGTTATGAATCTGGAATTTGGTCTTTCTACGAGGAGTTTTTTTTTAAATTTTTACCAAACTTTTATCTCGCATAGAGTGAATAATACTTTGAGTAAAACTTGAAAATTTCCCAAAACTCCAAATTTTTAATTTTTTTTTATTTATGTTGAAAATATTTCAAAAATTCAGAAAAAATAGAATGCTTAATTTGAAAAGTAAAATTTAAAAAAAAAAAAATATTCAGGACTGTTTTGATTCCATTTTGGAATTTGGAACGAAATTGAAATTGGAAATTTTATTTCAGTCTTACACAAAAAAAATCCGCTAAATCATCGGGACTATAACAGCTCAAGTACGAAGTTAAAAAAAAATTCATTGCGAATTCCAACCTCAATCGCAATCAGAGCAGGTCTGACTAATGCCATTAGCTGAAGCAGTTTTCAAGCTCTACTCCAAATTAAATAAAATTATCAAAAAAAATATTTTCAAAAGACCAGCTAATTGCTAACATTTTATGATCTTATAATGTTTTCATTGAGACATAAGAAATAAGAAATATTTTCAAAACAACATTTTTCACAAATTTTGTAAAATTGTAGCGCAACTTTTAGTTCGACTTATGTCGTTAATGTAGTTAATTTTGTTTTAACTTTTAATGTCTCATATGTTGCTACCCTACTTCTAAGCTTTGTCTGCATAACATCATCTAGTGCTTTCTAAAGATATCACTACCAAATTAGGTAAGGTGAATAACCGAACTGGACCGCTTGTATATCGATAACGCCCTTGATGATTTTGCAAATGTCTGCATATTATTTTGTCTTTTTTAACTTTTCGCTTTTTCGTTAACATAAGTGTTTGTCTAAATAGTAAAAACACGTTCATAAATTAATAAATTTCAAAGATGACAAAGTTGCACCAGAGATAAAAATCCGCGTTTTGCACTAAAACTAAATCAGCCCCTGTTCGGTCTGCGCTGTATTAAGCGCGAACTTGTTGCTAATTGGAAACAATGTGGTAAATAAATAAATAAATTTCGTATTCAAACAACGGAAAAAGAAGATTCGAAAATACATATTTAAATATTAAATTAAATTCAGAAATGAAATAGATAGAAATAGAATAAGATATCGGCAATCGTGCACATAAATTGTGCGCTACAATTGCAAAATTACATGGCACTGCAGATGTGTAATTAAATCGTAATGGTTTAAACGTTAGATTAATTGCTTAATCGGCAGTTAACGTCAAACGTTAAATTACTAGCATTATTGAAAATATGAACTTTTTGAAGAAAATTCCTAATGTATTGTAATGAATATTTAATTGTTTTGAAAAAATCGTTACGTGAATACCTGAAAGCGCTACAATTTTCAAAGCACGGCGAAAAATATTAATTTCACATAAAAAAAATCTTGAGAACATTTTAAGTGTCAATTTTATATATTCTCCTCTATTCTGAATAAATATATCTACGAAATTTTGCTCAAACTCACTGTTTTTGCAATCGTAGAGGATTTTTTGAGAATGAGAAAAAATTCCCAGGAAAATGAGTTTTCGCATTTATGATTGCAAAATTTAGTTCTCAGAAAAAAAAAATCAGGAAGAATCGTTTTCTTCCGAATATTCATGACAGCGGCCATTATATTGCAGTATATTATTGTTATTGCTAAAGGCTCTCTAAGTCTTTTAATTCACCAGAAATTCGGTTTTCAGTCACACTTTTGGAGCAGTCTAATTATTGAGAAACTAAGACTGCAGTCTTTTGCTGCCTTGGAGCATAAGGTTTTTAATAATGAAGTAATTTTGGTCATTTACACTAAAATCTATGCCGTAAAGTTCTGCTATATCATTTTTTGAATTATTCCAAAGTACATTAATTTTAACAGCAAGCTGTAAAGTGAAAATGAATCCATCATGAGGTATTTTCCTAGAAACTGATCTAGATATGGTGCTCCATTTAGCTCAGATTGAATTATTCTATTTGTCCGTAAACGCTTTCTTCCATTCCCATGCGAAAAGTTGTGAATGCACAAGAAAAGTTCAATTTTTTGAAATAGAGAGATTTTCAATTATATTAGCTGCAGATTGGTTTGGTTTTTAAGACATAGGTGGGCAAAATTTTGGAAACAAGAGCTTCTTACAAAAATTACAACAACAGAAAAAAACCCCACCATAAGTTCGATCTTGATAGCGATAAAAACTTCTGCAATAAGATAATAGCCAATTCCAAGAAATCAAGCAAGAATAACATAAGTGAGTGTAGAAGTAAAACAAAACGAGAGACGCATTTGTACGCATTGTTGTTTCCTTGTTCTCGCTAGCTTCAGTTCTTTTGCTGTTTTTTTCTGAATGATGCAACAAAAGCAATTATAAAAATCCCTTGCATAGCTTGTATAAAACAAAACATAACGATAAAAATGTGCGTAGCAATAGAAAAACAATGTATTTGTTTTAAAGAGCTAAAATTGGCTCAATTTTCCTACTTTGCCCACCTATGGCTTAAGCATAAAACATCGCTAAGAGGACGCTCTTTATTATAAATCGTCATGATTTGAAGTAGTGGCGAAAGGTTAAAAGAATGGAGTAGTGTCTATGCATAAACATTTTTCTTGAATTCAGTGATGCCACAACAGCCAAGGAAAGGAAATGTGTTCAAAGTATAAGTTAACAGGATATTGCGAGGTTTTACTAAGCATCGGTATGGCGCAAAAGTGGAGCTGCTTGATGAAATACTTAACATCTTTTTTCGGCATATCAAGCACATAATATGTCCATCTCAAATGCTGATGAACAGAGATATGTTCAGAGCTGTTAATCCCTCGCCATACGAGAGATAGTCCATTCGTCTGTAAGACAACGAACAGCATTGGTTCTTACTATTGTTAAAGTTTACCATATAAACGCAAGTCTGACTTTTTTGGTATTATTCATTCCTTTCATTCAGAAAGATTAGGATTGAGGACGATGATAAAATTTCATCGATAAAAAAAGAAATAGGGTCGGAGTTAGGATACATAAAATTTTAGAGAATATTGATGTTCATTCGAAGTAATCACCGATGTCATATTCAGTTAACAGTGAAACAGTATGGCCAAACCATACTTTCACTAAAAAGATAAACATTCTGGTTTCACTTCTTGGTGAAAAACGCCATTAGGTTTACAGTAAAGCGAACTTTGCGAAAACCTCATTGAAAATTATTGCAGACTACATGGAAGTTTATAATTCTCTCCGAATTTCGGTTAGCGCAGAGTATAACTTAGGGTTGGAATCACGGAAATACAAATGTGTCACTAGTGTAGCATATGTAAATAATGATTGCGTGATATAAGATAAGTGCTGTGGCACAGTTTCTCAACATAGCTGCACTTTTTTTTTTTTGTACCCACAAAGAATCTTTTCCAAAGTTTCGAGACAAACAATCCAACTTCAAATGTTCAACTTGAATTTCAACAACAACTTCAATGCATTTCCTATAAAATCAACTCATTACAAACTCAAGGGTGCTTAGACAAATTCATAAGAATACTTCTAAGAAAGCAATAAATAAAAAATATATCGCATTAAAATCTGCCAATTAACCAATAAGACAAATAATATTCTAATAGTATTAAATAATCAACTTGACAAAAAGTTATGCGAAAACGTGATTCCAATGAAAAAAAATAAAAAAAAATCCGGTTTCAATGGCGTATATTTAATGAGTTTATGTATATCTCTACATACACCTAGGTATAAGAATACGAAATTTGTTTTTGTTTGTCCTAAGCGCATACGAGTACATCTTAGAGATACTTAACAACAGCAGCAACAAGCGTAACATATACCACTTCAGAGATGCCATTTTGCACCAGCTCGTGGTGAGTTCGTTTTGCACCGCTCGTACTGTGCTTTTTTGTTTTGTTTTTTTCATAATTTTGCGATTTATTTAAATTTTTTTTTTTTTTTTCTCCAGCAGCGCCAGCACTGCCACCACCTGAGCGTTAACGTTGTTGGTTGGTAGAAATCGAAGAAACATTTCACAAACAAGCTTGACGCCGTCCGCATGAAACTACCAGATACAAAATAACTATAGCGCCCAGAGAAGATACACGTCGTTGTCGTCGGTGTTGTACGAATAAGGCATAAAATACAAGTCATAAGCAGGACGCCAGAACATAAGCGAAAAAAGTATCACAGCAACACGGCCGAAAACGTAGAAACACAATAAAAACGGAAAAACAATCACAGATTCTAAAAATAAACTCGAGTCGATGCAGTGAGTGAGTGGCGCAGTTCGGTGCAGCATTAGGATTACAAGCTGTCTGGCTGACTGACTGACCACAAGTGTGAGAATCAAAGGCAGAAGAAAACCTCTTTTGTTGTCAACAATGGGAATGGATTTTGATGCAGTGCTCGAAAAATGCGGTGGTTTCAATCGCTATCAGTTGATATTGCTGCTGCTCTATGGCTATACGAATATTCTCTCCTCCATGCATTATTTCTCACAGACAATCATCAGTTTTACGCCGGAACATTGGTGAGCAGTAAAATGAAAAAAAAAACCGAAATGGGACAATTTGTATAATCGGCATATTTTTCGTAGGTGTCACCATGAAGCACTAGAAAATCGCACTGTACTGGAAATACGTGAGATATACGCTGGCGCAGAGCGTCCAGACTGTACAAGTTTTGATATTATCGACAATAATGTAACGGACGGTATGGCCGAGCAATTTGAAAGCTGTGATAAATGGATTTACAATTATGAGAGCGGCTATGAGAGTGTCTCAACGGAGGTATGTACCAAACATGTTTCACCCAAAAGTCAAAAACGCCAGTGCTAAAAGAAGTTGCAATAAAAAATTCACAAGAAATCCAAAACAAAAAGAAAGCAATTTAACAGTGATAGGTTTGTGTGATAAAAATTTTGGTAGCGTCAGCAAAAACCAAAAAAGTGCCTTCGCGTGGCTAAAATTAAAAAATATATTATCAATGTTACATGTGCAAACCCAAGCAAATATTCAAAAGTTTCAATAAAATTAGCAATAAAATCCAATTAACACAAAAACAAATCCTCTTAATTAAATCCGAAATAATTGTCAAAACAAGTCTTGAATTTTATTTTACCAAGAAACACACTGCTGACATTGTGACATACAAAGCAGCTTTTTTTTTAATTATTTTTAAGAGGATTTTTTCCTGAAAACAATTTGACCGTATAAAATATAACCGAAATTTGCACACGCGAGTGATAAAAAAATAAAGCAACAGCCTCATCAGATGTTGTTATATGTCGCATATTAATTATGAATTTATGGTTCACTTAAGTTATTTGAAACAATACTAAAAACAACCAAAGTGAAACAAGTTTATAATCTTACAGATATGCGACGCACTTGACTTCCTCAACCCTACATAAGTTTTTCGTAACGTTTATATCCCGCTACACAAAATATTTCGCTTTAAGGTTGAAATTTTTCGAATTGAAGTCAAATTGTCAGTAATATGAATTTAATATTCATTAAATTTTGGAATATGTTTATTTTACAAAAATGACTTTTGATCAAATTTTAAAGGACATTAAGTGTTCAATGCGAATTGCGACAAGTAACCAAATCATGCAAAGGTGATGAACAGTAATCAAGATGATGTTGAATGCAGCATGTTGTGTGATCTTAATGATATTTCAATATGTTGTTAACCTGCAAAGGTACCAAACAATGTCAAAAAGTTGCACAATATCCTACAAATGCATAAAATGTTGAGTTGCTTTATTAATAGTAAAAACTAACTAGTAAATATTTGCAACATAACAAATTTGAAATTTTTATTTTTGATTTAAAGTTGAAAATAGTAAAAATAACATTTTTTTCGTTAATTTTCAACTTCAACAACTTTAAATTTATATTTTATTTCAGAATGCAAGAATTCTTAATTTATCACTCTTGTGTTTTAATTCGATTTTAAAATATCGGAAAAGCCTTCATAAAAAATTTAATCTCTAAATTCAATTCGAACATGGAAAATATTGAAAATAATATTTTCTAACTTTACTTCAATTGTAAAAGACTTTATAATTTGAAGTTGTAAAGCATTTGGTATTACTCTTTTTTATTTTACAATAAACGCTTTGTCAGTTTGAATTATATGAAATCGCTTTGATTCAAAGTGGATTCTATTTTTGCCTTTGGCTTTAAAACATAGGCTTTTATGGTCAAAACATTTTTTTTTTTTTTTTCTTTGGTGCAATAGTAAGTACCTATATCATTTGAAAAGTCTGTTTCAGTGAAATGATTTTTTTCCAGCCACTGAACTGAACTGTCCCTTGAGGTTGAAAGTTAGAAAAATCTATGCATTTTTGTTATGATTTGTACATGGTTTGAATGGACTTATTTCAATCTTTATCTAGCATTAGCTCTCAAAGACCAAATTAACTGAAATAAACCCAATTCTGTTTTTACACGGTTTGATATAACATGGTTCAGAACAAAAAAAAATTATTCCGTTTTTATACGATTTCCTTCGATTTAACGCGATTAAAAAAGGGATTTAATTGAAAATTTAAAGAAAAATATTTTTACTAACCGTAATTTTTAGAAATTTAGTGAGGGAATTGGGTTAGAAGGTTAATAGGGTTGAAGGATATGGAACTTTTTTAACATGGTTTTTTTACACGGTTTTTTGTAAAAACAGAATTAGGTGTATATAGCTTCACTGTACTTTTTTTGGTTAATTTGTAGCTAAAATCATATGTAAGCTATTAAAGTATTATTACATATATTATAAAACTCATTGTAAAGAATTCAAACTTTACTAATAATACTGTGTGAGAACTTTTTTTTATAACTGAGTTACTACATTATAATTCCGAAAGACGATGTTGTTCTGATAAATTTTGCCGCACTGAGTTAGAGCCCATCACGTCAAGCTTTTGGAGATATCCTAACCCATAAATGCAAAAAATGCTATTCGCGGAAGTATATTACACATAGTACTTGTAGGATAGGATTTTCATGGAGTACAGTCTCAACCAAAATTTTCAAAAAAATCAGAGATGCTTAAGCAAAATGGTGTCCAATCTGGCGTGGAATGTCCGATATATTATCGACTCTTCCACCGCTAGTGCAAACACTTATTTATTAGTGTCTGTTTTGAAAGCTTTTGGGAAGTTTTTACAATTTGATAGGCTTATTTTTTATATCAGGTATGAATTTTCATCTAAAAACCTGGGATGTGAACTGGGTGAAAAATTTTGTCTGTTCGGTTCAGAGGTTCGAGCCGTTTTTGCACTTTTGGATTGGTTTGTCAAAACGGTTTTTTTTTATTTGATATGGGGTTTCGGTTCGGTTCAACGGTTCGGGAATCATAAAATAACTATACACATTTGTGTTATTTTTATTCAGTAACAATCCAAAAGAACATAGAAATATATATGTATGTACGTAGTAAAAAATTCATATTTGATAAAAGATTTGATATACAATAATCCGTTGAGATTGATGAGGAGAATATCTTCTAACAAGTCCTCGTCAATATTTCCCCGCACGTCTCTGAGAATAAGTTTTTGGGTAGAAATTGCTCTTTTAACGAAACCTGGAACACTCACAATAATTTGAGCTTATTCAGATAATTTTTTGTCAGGGTAGTTATTACAAAGTTCAGAACATCAACATTTTTTGAAAGCCGCTTTGTATTATCAAACGATTTGATTTTATCTATAAATGAATTATTTTTGAACTCTGTCTCATGCTTCCCTATTTCTTTCAAAACTTCATAAGTATCCATACTTAACAAAAGAAAAAAATAGAAATAAGAATCAAACATTTGTGGAAAATTTCGGTTCGGTTAATAGTTCAGTTAATTAGTAAAAAAACAGCGGTTTTCCGGTTCAGAACCGGTTCGGAACGATAGTTCAATACGAATAGGAATAATTTTCTGAAGAATTATGCTCTCAGTAAGAACCTCGAATTGTTTTATTAAAACATATAAAAATGCATTGTGGGTACAATTGGTTTTTGGAATTTATCGCCAAACAATAAAAACAGAGAATATGACTTTTGGTCGTTTCTGGTAGGCATTAGTACAATAGTAACAAATAATAATCTTAATGAACCCTAAAGAAAACAATGTACTCAACTCAAGGTTTTTCATACAAATAAAAATAAAATTAAAAATAAAATAAAACAATCTATTTTTGTTAGGTTCTTGTGCATACATTTCTGGTTCCCATCATGCGATTTCAATGCATGCAATCTTTTTGCATTTTGCAAATACTTTGCCATAATTACAAATGCACTTTTATGGGTTAAGCTTGGCCAAAATATATTGCAAAGATTGTTGTTGGTTGACTTAAAAATTTTCTCACAGTTGTTCTTATGGAAATGTTTTTAATTTCATAACTTAGAAAAACTAAATCTAGCAGGTGTACTTTAAATTCTGCCAATTTGAAAAGACGGTTTTGAAAACCTTCAGAGATCTCAAGTATACTGAAGTCATCATTAACATAATACGAATAAAGTTCAAGTATAAATGCGGAAAGTTCATTAAAACAAATATTAACAATACAAATTTTATTCAGTTTAATGAAGATCAAAAATATTCTCATCGTTCAGTGCTAGAAAGAACTTAGTTTTTGTTTGAAAAGTTCCCTTGAAAGGCAAATTCCTTGATCCGCCACTGAAAAATTTATTATAATCCTTTGATTCTTTTTTGAAAACAAATTCTCCTTAAAACCTCCTTTTCCAAATAACTCAAATTGATATATCTTTTCAGCTCAATTGGGTCTGTGACAAGGCCTACCAATCGGCCGTTGGACAATCATTATTCTTTATTGGATCTGTATTTGGTACCATACTTTTTGGTTTTTTGGCCGATAAAATTGGACGCCTGCCAGCATTAATACTTTCCTCGATCACCGGCGGTTTGGGTGATTTTATAACCTCATTCATACGCACACTACCAGCTTTTGCTGCTAGTCGTTTCATAGCGGGACTATCAACAGACACAATGTTCTATATGGCCTATATCTTAGGTGAGCATTGCAGTTATTTCATTATTTTATTTATTAACAAATTTCAAATCTATTTGCATGCACAGTCTTCGAATACCTCAGCCCAAGTAAGCGCACCTTTGGTCTCAATATCGTACAGATATTCTTTTACACTTTTGGTACCTTCATCTCGCCATGGCTTGCCATCTGGATGGGTTCATGGCGTCAGTATTTGCTGGTCGCATCATTACCCATATTGGGTGTGCTGGTCTATCCATTATTTTTATGCGAAAGTGCACAATGGTTAATCACCAAAGGTAACATACCGGGTGCAGTGAAATGCCTCAAACATGTGGCCAAGGTAAATAAACGCGTAGTTGACGACAAAGTCTATGAAGAATTTGAAGCGCACTACCGCAAGAAAATGATGGAAGAACATAAAATGAAAACGGATACGGGTGATACATTTCTGGGCATGTTCAAGACTCCACGGCTGCGTAAGTTTACGATTATACTGCTGATCAAGAGGTAAATTCTGGCATTTAAAACTCAACATGTAGTCATTGTTCTGAACTCCCAATCTTTACAGCATGATCATCACGCTGACTTTCGATATTGTGGGTCGCAACATGGAAGGTTTGGGTACCTCACCCTTTACGCTCTTCTCCATTACTTCACTGACTTATATACCGGCGGGTCTTACGATTATTTGGTTGCAACGCTATATCGGACGCAAAGGCATGGCTTGCGGCTCACTATTTGTGGGCGGCATTATTACGGCGCTCACTGGTTGCATGATCGCTTTTCTTGATCATAAGGAGAACGGTTTCTTCCTTGCCATAATGGTTGCTTTAGGACGTTACGGCAGCATAGTGGCCTACGATGCGGAAGCGCAATATGCTGCTGAAATCATACCGACTTCGGTGCGTGGACAGGGCGTAGCCAATGTTCATGTTGTCGGCTATGCTTTCAATTTCCTCAGTGCCTATGTGATATTTTTGGGTACCTACTTTAAGCCACTGCCGTCGATATTCATCAGTGTGATTATGTTGATAGGCGCTGCACTGTGTTTGCTCTTGCCAGAGACTATGGATGTGTAAGTAGAGATTTTATTTATACTTTACGTATGGAAAAGTTTAATAGAATTCCTAAACAAAACGTTAAACTTTCCACATAAAACGCAAGAATTTTTCATTCAACTGCTAATTTTTAATTTTCTTTCTTTTTCTAGAAAACTACCCGATACACTTGCTGAAGGCGAGGAATTCGGAAAAGGTGAAAAATGGCATTACTTCCCCTGCCTCGGTGGCAAAGATCTAGAGCCAGATGTTGAGATAACAAAACTGTGAGATTGCGTAAAAGAGCTGAAAACGTTTCAAATTAGAGATTAAGACATGATATTTTTTTTAAAATAAAAAAGAAGAATATACTTTTTTATCAAAAACATTTTTTTACTTGATTATTTTTCTAATTGCTAGGAATCATGACAAATGAAGTAGTTTGTTTCAATAGTAATGACAGATGTAATGTGTATAATTGTTTCTTAATGAATAAACTAGTAATTACTCATTACTATAGTGTAAGCTTAATTGTAAGTTTTAAAAAACGAAATAATGAAAAAAGAAATACTTAATTGTAAATTTGCCGTGGCTTGTTTGTTTTTTCTTCCTTTAATTAAATTTGTATTATGCGCTAGAAGCTTAAGTAAATTGTTACTTTAATATATTTGCATTTTGTTTAAATTTGAGTAAGATTGCCGCTTAGAGACTAATGGTAAGAATCGAAAAACCAAAATCCATTCAGGCCTACATTTCATTAGTTCTATCATATATCTACATATACATACATACGTACATACACATACATTAGTAATCGTTGTATGATCGACGTATCATGCAATTTACGAAAAAAGTTTTCAAAATTTTTCTATGTTAATCAGTGTTTTTGTTTAGTGTTTAGGCGTTACTTAAGTACTAGAGAAAAAATATTAAATTGTAATCGCGCCGCACTTAAAAAAGTTAATAATTTTAATTTTTATAAATTAAAAAAAAATGTATAATTAAAAAAATAAATCTTATATCTTTTTTTACTTAAATCGATATGAACATTACAGTACATAAATTTGTTGTGTAAACTACTAAGCTAAGGTTTTTTGTTGTTGTTGTTGATCTTGTTTTCTTATTACGCACAACTATTACTATTCGCATCTGTCAGTATACCCTCCTCTGCATCTTTCACCGAGCTAAGGGAGTGCTTTCTATGATAGGTTTCCAATTCGGAGTCCGTACCCTCTTCGTTCTTGGACAGGCATGGGAAATCAAACATTTTCTCGCCTTTGCCAAATTCTTCACCTTCCTCGATGGTTTTTGGAAGAGTTCTGTAAAAAGAGGAAAAAAAGACAGAATATTTAATATTTATTTAAATTTAAGTGAGAATATAAACTTTAGCTTAAAAAAATTATGTATGGGGAGTCCCACTAAAAGCGCCATATTTAAAGTTTGCACCATTTTTTCGTATAAGGTTGGCAGCTCTAAAAATTTTATATATAATAGAGTAGTCAGCTGATCAAGAAACTAATCGAGAAAGTTCAGCAAAGTTTTTATATGTTATTCCAAGATCCGTGGATATTAAGAGGTGTAAGTAGAGGGTAGAGCCCTCTAAAGCGGCATTCCATTGCCTAAAATACTAAATTCATGAAAATTGATAAACGGAAGGCATCATCAGAATATTTCTTTACAAATCATTTTAGACTTTTCCTCTTTACTTAATTTACTAAAAACGAACCTAAGTCTAAGGCCAACTGGTAATAGCAATTGTAGCTTCTAACCAAAGCTCAGACAACTTAGGTTATACACAACACAGTTAACATACACTAGAGCTGATATGGACCAACGATCGAGCAAACTTTAACGCCTTCAACAACGATATAAGAGATCCGGAAAAGAGAGAAAGAGAGTTCAAATCAGCGAAGCAGCATGTCTGCGTAGATTCCTATCCAATGACCTTACTGCACCAGGATTCTTGCAAATTCTGTTGCCACATAATTGAGGTTCCCAATTAATTTATGCAAAACTTAAGTTTTAGAACTAGAAAAGTTAACCAACAGTTCCAAAAAATAGATTCTATCTCACATGATCTAAGACCACTATATCCCCCCGCTATAAGAAATTCAATTAACTTTTATCACTTACTTGTTCAGTGTTTCCGGTAGCAGCAGACACACAAATGAACCGCAGAAGAACAACACACCGAGAATAATCGATGGAGCCGCCTTGAAATATGTGCCCAACCACAAGATATACGGCGCCAAAAATGATGCTGCAAAACCGGCAACATGCACAGCAGCAACACCCTGACCACGCACACATGTTGGAATCAATTCCGTAGCATATTGTGAACCAGATTCATACGATATGGCAACACCAAAACGTGCTGCTATCGTCAGGCAAGCCAATAGTAAAGCATTATGATTATGTTGCTGATAAGCGATAGCAATACCAGCAGCAGCTGTGAAACAACCGCCCACCAATAACGAACCGGAAGCCATGCCCTTGCGGCCGATACGATCTTGCAGCAGAATAAGTATAACGCTGGATGGCAATACAGCAATGGCGCTCAGCGAGAACATAACAAATGGTGACATGCCCATGCCTTCAACATTACGTGAGACAGCATCATAGCAGAGTGTTATCACCATGCTGTTGGCGTAGAAATAAAAAAGGTATATAGTAATAGTGGGAAAGTGCCGGATTATCAGTGAAAACTTACGATTTGAAGAAGAGTATCAGCGTATGTTTACGCATGCGTGGCGTTCTGAACATATCGATCAGTGTTGCAGTTTTCTGATCATCACCGCCCTGTTTCTGATACTGTTTCTCACAATGTTTACGAAATTCATCGAACTCAATTTGATTTAACTGTCTGCCATTGAATTTGGCAACACGTTTCAGTCGCTTAATGGCGCCATCGATATCATTTCGTGTAACGAGCCATTGTGCACTCTCTTGCACCACAAAGTAGAACATTGAAATGGAAAGTATTGGAATTGAAGTACTAGCCAAATAGTATTGCCAATCTCCCACCCAAACGGCAAGCCAGGGTGTGAAAACAAGACCCAAGGTATAGAAAACACCGACTGACATATTGAGTCCAAATGTGCGCATGGAAGGTCGGATGTACTCAAGCACTGAAAAAATAGAACACAATATTGAGATATATCAATTAGGTAATGGATATAGAAGTGTTTTTACTATCGAGATGATTTTTCTATTAAGGATTTCCAGATATTATCTGGAATATTTCTGAAAAATATATTACTTACCAATTATATACATGAGGTAGAAATTGGTATCCGCAGCTAAGCCGGATATAAATCTGCACAACGTAAAGGTGGTAACACTCTTTGTAAAGATTGTGGAAAAATCACCAATAAATCCAGAGAAATTCGACAAAATCAACGCTGGCAAACGGCCAATCTTATCTGATAGCAGACCATAGAACAGTGTACCAGTAACGGATCCAATAAAGAACAATGATTGTCCGATACGCGCTTTATATGCCGAATCACAGACCCAGTTCAACTGCAAAAGCATCATGTAAAGACAAAGACAACTGTTAGAACATTTAAAATGCTCACAGAGAGAAGAATATCATCACTCTGCAAGTATCTATTTAAGTCATTTACTCACCTCGGTATTCATGCTTCTATAGCCGTAATCATATTTATATATCCAACGTTCGCACTTCTCCGTGCTCAGCGTCACATTTGTACCATCCAGATTGAGATCTTCCAGACGTGTGCACGATGGATATTGGTATGGCGAATATATCGCTGCAATTTCGTCGTATGTTTTATTTTCTAACTTTTCATGGTAGCACCAATGATCGGGCACAAAACTTATCACAGTCTGAGTAAAATAATGCATTGATACAAGGACATTCACTAGGCCAAAGAGGGCCAGTATCATAAATTGATAGCGACCGAAATCACCGCATTTGGCGAGTATCTGATCGAAATCCATTTTGATTTAATTTAAATTAATTCGGTTTGAGCGTAGAGTTGTCGCGTTTGCTGAAAAGTGTGGTGAGTTCGATTGCGATCGGTGTTAGTGAGTGGTGAGTTGCGGTTGTGTTGACGTTTTTTCGTTGTTTTTGCTTATTGTTTTTTTGTAGTGTAGTTTTATATGATTATCACAGTGACACTTTCACTCTATTCCTCTCTCGTTCGCACACGCTTTCGCTCTCACTCGCTATCTATTACTCTCTGTTGCTCCTCATTGACGCTATTAGCCATACACACTTGACGTACACATGAAGCAGTTAAATGACAGACAAAAGTGTCCTGTTAGAGCGTCTTTAATTTTGTTAAATTAAATACTGTAAGAAAGAAAGAGAAGAAAATTATGGCGTTTAGTGGAATGTGTCATCAATGTAAGAGTCTTGATATTTCAATAAATTGTTGTTACTTTTTAATGGAATTTTTTTGATGTTAGATATTTTATTTAATCTCCTAAAGGGTGAAGTAAAAATATTATTAGCATGTTAATTCAATTACTACTCATTTGCAAAAATATAAAATTAATTGAACATTTTTTATTTGACATTTGTTATTAACCTTAATGGCCAAGAAGCTGTTTTTAGTATAGAAATTATAAAATGAATTAGATAACCATCTTCCATTATACACGTAACATCTTTAGTACGCCTTAGTATAATGATCGCTACTTTTTTATGTTAGAAAAGTTTCATTACTAAAGATAGCACCGTCGATCATACAGAATCTTGTTGACTTGAATGTTTTATATGTCAACTAAAATCTAGTAATTTTAAATAAACAACTCAATAAAAATTATATAATGAAAAACAGTCCACTTTCAACTTCAAAATGCAAATTTGTTTCCATTGAAATGCAAGACCACGCATTTCTATTTCAATTTAACTGCGTTGTTTCTCCTATGATTTTACAATCACTTCCTTAACGTTTTTTTCATTTGGTCAAAAAAACGATTTACTTTTTCTCAGTGAACTTTGCGCAGAATATTAAAATTAAAATCTTACTTAACGTGTTGTTGTACTAGAGACTAGTCAAGCTAATAGATCTTCGACATGGATTCTTTGTTTATTGGCTTAGCTAATTTACTCAGAAAAAGCTCAATTAGCATTCGCAAATCGCCTAACAAGGCTTTCACACTGGCAACAGAAACAACACGTTTTCATGCAAAACCCCGCCAGAAACGATTACTTTTATATACAACTCAAACATCAAACAGAAAGCTGATGAAGTTTTTTTTTTAAAAAAAACATCTTTTCCACAAAACATTCCACTATGCAATTTGCTTAAGCTCGTTTGAGAACACACTGTTGACTGTCTGAAGCACATCTTCTGTACGTTTGCAGCACACAATTTAAAGCATAGTTTTAGGCAGAGACTGTTAATAACATAAAATTAAACACAGAATAAAGGCCATATGTTATTAAATGTTATTACCAGTTAATAAAAATAAATCGAAAACAATTAAGTGCTAATAGAAAGAATTATATATTTCCTGTAAATTACAGCTTCTGATTCTGAATAATCGATTGAGTATTCCAAACAAAATTAATCAGTTGCAAATCAAATACAAAATATATGTTAATTTAATACGGCATGTGTGATAATTAAAGAGTAGCAACGCTACACTCGGCATTAGAAGACATTTGGCAGATGATGTTATTAAAAATCATATAATGAGTTGCTCTTTTAGGTTTTTTTTTACTTTACTGGCCGGAATGAGGTACGCTATGCCATATATCTCGAAAACTAAATGAAATAACAAAATATTTTATTAAACAATTTCATTCAATCTGAAAGAACCAGCGTGGCGTCAAAGAAACTATAATGCTAATTAACTTGGAAAACATACGAAAACTTTCAACTGTAACTATCGATATCTCGAAAACAAAGTGAGATAAATTTATTAATTTTTTTTTTGATTGTTTACTTGAAATCATATGCTTCCCACAAACTTACGATGTTTAATAATATACTACGATAACGTTCTAGTGGAATCTAAATATATGCAAATAATTGAACTGATTCTCGAAATTAGTTAAATAAACATATTTTGAAACTTACGAAAAAAAAGACGTAAAATAATTTGCTGTCAATGAACTAACAAAATACTAAGAAAATATTACGTATTCATTATTTAAATATCCGTTTAAACAGATAAATCACGCAAAGTGAGACTACAAAATGTAAATCACTACGTCGAATGTAGAAAACAACAATTTTTTTACAGACACTGAATGAAAAAAAAAAAACAAATATCTAGAAATCAGTGTATACAAATCGAGAAAAAAAACATACAAATAAATAAAAATTTTATATTATAAATAAAATGTCTTAAGCACGACAACCGCGCGAGCTGTTACAACAAAAGTTCTACGAATCAGCAACGATAACGCTTTTCATTATCACACATTTTTCAAACAAAAGTTTTATCGAAATTAATGTAAATACATGTGAACATACATACATATTAGACTGTCCGTTGTTTTTAAATTTTTTTTAAGCGAGGAGATCGGTATTTAGTTGGATTGTATTTTATTATATTGTATGTTAACCCAGTATAGCGTGCCAACGAGCACTTGATTTAAAATTGATTTCAAAAAATAAATTAAATCAAAACTTTTTAAATGTTAAAAGCTATGCAAACAACGGACAGTCTCATCTATACCTATGTCTCTTTCTACACTAAGCACCTACAAAGTATTGACATTTTCTACACTTAATACACATGTATTTTCTCAATTCTAGACAGTTTTGCAATAAAAAAAAATGCCAACAACTTTTTAATCTTAATTGTCTCATACTCTATTATCCGGGAAAACTGTTCATGATATATTATTGGTATTTATAGATAGATAGTTGCCATGTGTCGTGCTACTCGCGCACATGTGCGAGAATGTTTTCACATTATGACTGCATGAAAACGTGCTCGAGCTATATCTGATTTCCGTTTATAGATAAATTACTAACAACAATAAATAATTAACGAATCAGATGTATTTCAACAACTATAAGAACTAAGACAGCAGGCTATAAAAAAATAAACCTCTTTTAGAGTTAACTACTTCAATTAAAATAATGGAACTTGAATTGAGTAGCTATGCTCATCCAATTATCTCATGAATTTAGCATGGCAACAGGAAAATTGTGAACAGCTTCAGATTTTCGAATGAACTGAAACTGTTAGAATACATTTTAATTTAAAATATATTTGGAATTTAAATTGTTTTCTTTGAAATGCTTGACAGAATTCATTTGAACTAAATGTGTTTAATAACTAGAGAGCATAAGAGTGGAACTGCTCTCAGCAAGAGACTTAACTACAAAAAGCATGGCAACAAGAATTCGCGTTTTTTATATAAAATAATTTTCTTTTTTCCATCAAGTTTTTTACAAAATTTACTTTGCTTGAAAACTTTATTTTGAACAGCTGTTGAGGTTTTTATTTTTATCAGAAGTAAAGTATTTTTTTTCGAATCAGCTGTTTGTTTCTTTCATCTCTGCGCTGTTTGTTTCTTTCATCTTTTATCTTAGTTTCTTGAGTAAACAAATAAATGTTAGGCAACTTAAGACCACAAAAGGTGTGACACATTTTTATTATATGATGAAATGAAAAATTACCAACTCTTCCAATTTTTAGATATGGTATATTAATCTTAAATTGAATTAACTTGGAGTTTGTAAGTTATATAAAACTGTAAAATCGACAGCGAAAACTTTAAACGCGTGTTTTTGCATTTCAACGGAAACAAACTCAAATTTGTACTTTGAAGTTGAAAATGATAAAAATAATATGCTTAGTGCGGCTCAGTGATAAAACCATACGCTTGTAATCTAAGCTCTCTGAGTTCGATTCAATCATTTTATTTTATTTTTAACAGGACAAAGTTTGAAGGAACTGTAATTCTTCTTAGTTCTTAACTGATGCCCGGTTAAATCAACCATATTTTAAATTGACACTAAAATATACACATTTTGGGTTGAGTTAACAAGATTATCTTTAGAGCACCTAGGGGGGGAGGGGTGGTTGCCCCAGGTGCAACGGCTTCGGGGCGGCAAAAAGGTCCTTGGTTTTTAGTATGAAGCCGTCCGTGAGTCAAAATAGGGGGGAGGGGGTCCGGCAACGGTGGTCAACGAAAATCTCACGTCGACTTTTTAACGCAGAGAGTATATATTATTATAGCAGATTACATCTAAAAATTATAACGAAAGTCTCACGGAAGGGAGGGAGGGAGGGTCCCACCAGAACTCACCAAATCTCACCAAGGGGAGGGGGGAGTCCGAATTTTTAAAAAAACACCTCACATAATTTATGGACGTACCCTATACATAATTAATTTTGTAGACCTTCAAAGTAAATTGCAATGTGGTTTTGTAATGTGAACAACTTATATATCATTTTGATAGGTTTCTTAGAATGCGAAAGCTGATGATTTTTTTGTCCCCGGGCACCGAATGTGCACGTTACGTCACTGCATACATACATAGTATATGAACGTCCATGGAAAAATAAACTTTGTTCCTGTGTTCCTGTAGAGGGGAGTTTTCTTAATACTTCTGTTTACTATCGATTGATTTTTTTAAATTTAATGTTATTTTCAATTTAATGGTCTGTCGAAAAATAAAGAAAACATCAAGAAAGATTAAAACATATACACTTTGCAGTTAATTGTATTAAAAAAAATCTTTTAAAATAACATCTAGCTCAGTGAATATCTCTTCTGAGAATACACCAGTAACATAGTTCCGAAAATACAGAACATGATGATATCCTTTTTTCTCATGAAAACTCACATGATATTTATAAATCGAAAGTTCAATTCTCACTTATATAGGGACATTAAACTTCTTTGTTTTATAATTTTGAACTAAAAGAATTTTATTGATAAAATGCAGTTTCAAACATGCAATTGTAAAAAACATTTTGGCGAACAATACTAGGAATGAAAAACAATTAAATTATTTGTATTATGTTACTTCTTCTTTCCCATTTTGATAATTTAAGCCTTTCTTATTCGATAGTTCAATAATAGCTCAGTTTAAAGTATTGATATATACCAACAGATGGCAGCACTAAAAGCTGTATTTTATTTGACAAACAACAGCAAAGGCAGATGTGATTTCTTTGTTTATTTAGCTGTCTGCTCCAACTAAAAAAATGTAATCTACACGAATGTTTGAGACGCAACTAAAGTAAGAACTTTCTCAAAGAGAAGTACTTTCTAAAAATAATAAAAGTATGAATTATTTGTATTTACTTTAATTAAGTATTATTAAATTTTTATGCCGAATCTTGATTTGACATTTGTTTGTTAGCGCAAATTATCATTTTCGAGTGAAATAAATTCAAATGTGCAAACTAAAGCGATAAATTATAAAGATAAAAATCGTTCAATAATTTCATGGAAATTTCAGCCAATTTTTTTTTTTAAATATTAATGCACTCTTTCGAGACTCCACAACATATTAAGGACACATACCTTAATGTAAGCTGTAAATATTTTATTTAATCGAATTGCTGCCACTGCGAACAGTGACGTACAAGGCCAATGTCTTCTTAAGGTTCAAAAATTATCTCATAATTTTTTATATGCCACTAAGCAAATAAAAAAAAAAAACGAAAAAAACAAATAATTCTGACACTTTAAGAACATTCTCCAAGACATTTCATTTTATAATCATTTGTTTTTTACAAAAAACAAAGCACTTAAGTAAATACTTAAATAAATAAATATGTCAGTATTTAAGAACAAGGTTATTATACCAGTGGATTATATGTATCATATATCCATACATATTATGAAGTGTATTTCTTAATGATATGTAGAGGAGACACCACACACGCATGTGATTCCTTTGTCTTAAGCTTATTATTTTTTTTTACTAAACTTACATATAGTATACCATATTTTTGCATTTCAGTTAAAAAATTAAAAACAAGTTCTTCAATCATTCCCAATCATTTGATATTTTTTTAATTGTAATTAACATAATTAATTGAAAACAAAGTCACAAGATAAACTTTCTCTAAAACTTATCAGCTGAAGAAAAAAAAAAAAAAAAAAAATAACAATCATTTGAAAGAAAGCAAACCAGTCAAAAATATTGACGATAAAAAAACCCCCCCTTTGACGACTAAAGGGTAAAAAAGAAGTACATACAATTATACTCGCAAGTAGCACCAAATTAATTTGTATTCTCTTAAAGATTAAGCAAACAACTTCAATTAAAAATTTTTAAATTATGCGGGTAATAGTAAGAAATTACTTAATTTTATTTGTAGACATAAATTTATTTGAGTTTTATTACTTTTACAAGAAAAAAGTTTTTTCATGACTGTAAAAGTCCTCAGAAAAGACTATAATCCTAAGACAGTTTTAAGTACAAATTTAAAAAATTATTAAAACAAAAGAATTACATGAAAAATCCTTGAAGATAAACTTTTTGTATAATTGTTTTCTAACATTATGTAAAAATTAGCAGTCTCTGTTAGAAAACTTTTCTTGACAACATACTGTTGAAATTAGCGCTATGCTTTACTGATACCATAGTGTACACTGTTCATTAGTTTACACCTATCCCAGAGCTGTACTATCAATTATTTCATAATGAACATATGTTAACAGAAACGTGCCTTCAGTACATGCCAAATTACACGTGCTTTGTTGTTGTTATCTATATTTTTAATATTTTATTTTATATATGTACATACATAACACTAAATAATATGTGGTTGTTTACTTAAAGTAAAATACTTGTATTTTGTATTAATTCTGCATTAATTTCTTGTGACGCACTTCAATTTGAACATGTTTCTAGTGTCGTTAAAAAGTTTTTAAATCCTACCTACTTCAAAAGCTTGTTTTTTATGGAATATTTCCCAGAAATATTGGGGGATTTTTCAATTATTGCATTTAATAACCATTATAATTTATATTGACAATTAGTTGGCAATTTATTTGAATTGGCAAATTCAAATAACATTTTAGCAAAACAAATTGAGGGTCCTTATTAAAGCCGACCAGCTGCAAAAACAGTCAGGTGCTTTAAAAAAGATTTGTGTATTCTACAGCAACTTCTCAACAAAACAACTAAACGATTTTTATTTTATGATGTCAGAAAAAATTACTTAATTAGTTCTCAAAGACCCAGACAAACAAATATATTATGGCTTCTTATATGAAAATGACAGGCTTGGCACACTGATTGAAAAGATTGTATAATATTTATATACTGACCTACAGCCAGAATAAAAAACTATGAACATTGTATAAGAAACTTTAAAAAAATATGCCAAGTTTTGTAACCGAATTGGGTTTAAGAGTTTATTCTAACGCCCGTTTTATGTATGGAGGCTCAAATGACTAATGACTAATTTTCGCCTGCATATACCTTTAAAGTGTAAAACTGAATTGAAACTTTATTTTCAAAATAAGTACATTATTTAAATTCAAGTGAACTTAAGAATCGGAGCAAGTTCGTAACTGACGACTTTTGTGAATGCGTCATTATCAGTCACTCACTTGGGGGGGTAAATGATTCGTTGCAAGTCTTTAAACCAAAAGTTTATTCACTTCTGTCGCTTGAGAAGAAAAGTAACCCAACGATATAGAAAACTTAAAAAATATGGAAATTTTTGCAACGAACTGGGTGTTAAAGGCTCAATTTAAATGGTTCATAATAAATTTTTGGATAAAAGTTTTTTTAACACATTTAGACTGAGGTTAGGAGAAGCCAGAGTTGTCGAAAAGTCTCATTTACATTTTTGTTTAGTTAGCGAATTTTACATTCTTGATCGGTTACATATACTTTTTTTATTTTTTTCACTTCCTCACTTTTCTTCCTTACTAATATTTTGTTATCTTTTGAGTTCCACACTTTTAACCTTTAAAAAATCTTGATATTTTATCAAGGTAAAATATATCTGTAAGTATTGCGAGAATTTTGCATGTAGAGTAATAAATGCTGGAAGGACCCCAATAATTGTCGTATACAACAATACTATTGCTACATAAGGAGTTAATTTTTTTTCTAAACAAGCTTTGTGTATCAGAGCTCTCTGCATGAGTGCACTCGAAACAAACATCAAGCCACTCACTACGTAATAAGCCCTTGCGCACAAAAACCAAAAATCCAATCAAAACAAATCCAAGCACCAAGCTGGAGAGGTGAGTTCTACAAAAGTTCAAGCACTCCAAGTTTATTGCATTGAGAAGCTTATATGATATTCGTTTTAAGTGCACTTATGCAGACCTCTATTATGTATGAACCAAGAATTATGAAAACAATTTTTTCAGATTGTGCTCGGTCTACACTTCTTGAGGCACTTAGATTGTTCCTTTTATTTTACGAAATTCAAAAAGAAAAAATTTATTCAGTACGCTTTGGTAAGCAAAATATTTATTAAAAATGTTGATATACATATGTTTATTAGGATGATTCAATTTAAGGTTTAATAATTGCAGGAAGGTGCATTAAAGAAAAATTCTGACCCAAGGTGGCTCTTTGAATTTTTTAGTTTTCATGGCAAAGAATACTTCACTAGACAAATTCGTCTATTACTTGTGAAAGAAAAATCTTAAACAAACGTGACACAAAAAATAAAAATAATTAAATTACAAACTTAATTTTTTCTCCATCTTCAAAATATTCGTACACCCTGAAAACCAAGAAACTGACGAAGTGTTATTTATCTACACCAAAAAAAAATGCATAGGAATTTTCTTATGGAAAATTTCATGTTCTTTCTAATGAGCTTGGTCCCATTAGCGAAAAGTTTTTTTCCTATCATGAGATATAGACGAAACTGTTTAGTGAAGTATTCCTTACCATATAAAGACTAAAAAGTTCAATGAGCCACCAGCAAATATTTATATTTTGAGCTCTCCTTGAATCAGAATTTTTCTTTCATCTACCTGCATTTACCAGCATGAAAAAAATTTAAACACCCTAATGAATGTAAATATTTGTGGTTAAAAAGACAATCACGTTAAAGCGAAGAAATGCTTATATAATAAAATAAATAAAAAAAGTAAGTGAGTACAACCGTCCCAAAATTGTTTTAAGAATTATGACAATAGTTTTGATTGATGATTCTATGAAAGTTATAACAATCGCTAGCTTGAAGAAGACAAAAGTCTTCACATTTTTTACTTGAACAATTTTTTCGTAAGTCTGATAGGTAAAGAACTACAGCAGGGAAATGATGAAAAAATATTTAAAATAATTTATTTAGATCGCATTTGTATGACATTGTCATAAGAAGTACTAAGTATGTAATACAAACTATATCACTGGTCTTCGGAATTTTAGCGGCATGAAAATTGTGTACAGTTCTTGGGAAATTTGGGATCGCTGAATCCAAAACTAGTTTTCATTCGACTCAGGTCTAATTTTCGTGGCTTATGAAGTTCAATACTTTGGTGTTTATTGTAGGGATATAAATTTTTATTATTATAATGAACATCATCTTGCACTATTGTTTATAATATATTTGAGATTAAAAATGAAATTATCAATATGCAGTGGCAAAACTGTTCAATCTGCTTTATAATACATATATCAACGTTGACAAAAATTTATATCAAATTAATATTTCAAGAATAGTAATTTTTCGAAAAAGAATTCGTATTTTAATTATTTACCTTTTTATCAAATTTATTAAGTTTTCTTTATCACTTAGCGCAAACAAAACACTTTTTATTGTCTTATGTATTTATATTCTTATGATCGTTTTGAGTTTTGGTTTATTTTTTTTATGTTTTGAGTTTTTCTTGGAAAATGTTTTCCACGCGACGTAATATCGTAAAAATAAATCACCACAAACAAAATGAAACACAATTTCAGGAATAAAAGCGAAAATATTTTTTTTGTATTTTATGTACAAAAAAAAAAAAAAAAAAGATAAAATCAAAGTTCAATGAATTTTGAAAATTCTTGCTACGAAACAACAATGACAACGCGTGTTTCTTTCACCGTGCAAATTTTTATGAAAATAATGTCTTAAATTTGTTCTTTTTTTTTGGCTTTCTAAATTAATTTTTTTTTTTCTTCAGTTTTTTCCACTGATTTTATATTTAAGCCAATATGCACGCAAACTATATAATTGTTAATATTATGAGTATTACTTTATCGGTGTAGTATTCGATATGAACTAAAAGGTAAAACAAATGTTTGCCGCGTGTTATAGCAAAAAATTTACACATTAAAATTTAAATTTTTTTTTTACTAACAGCAGCCGAATTTACAAATTTAACAGCGCACATATGAAACAGCAAAGCTTACAGTAGAAAGAGATCGCAATAGAAATGTCAAATATTGCAGAACTTGCAAGTTTGGCTTAAGCAGGAAAGCGGTAAAACTCAAAAAGTTATAGACTTGATTAAAAAATCACGATTTATAATAAAAATAAAAAAAAATATTTATGTTATTTTTTAAAAAAACTTATATTCGTTTCTTATAATAAATACTAGGCGTAACAGGTTTATTTCATTGATTTTTTTTTACTTAAGCCGCTCTTGTAATATTTATTTACTTTAAAAATTTCTTTTTATTTTTTATTTATTTAATTTATTTACTGAATAATTTCGCATTTACGCCATCTAGCGACTGGATTTTATTAATTAGTTAAACAAATAAACAACAGGCGTGAGTTCGAGATTGCTTGCTCGATATATTAAGGGTTCTGCATGTTTCCTATAGAAATTAAGTACTTCAAGTTTATTTTAGTTCGCTTTCTAGCAACTGCCAAGCCTCCATTGAAAATTTATTTTTGCGCTACTTTCTGAAAATTGTAGATTTTTTTCACATGAATTTAGCACATTGTTGTATTTATTTTATTGTAGTCATGACACATTTTTGAAAAGTGTTATATTATTTTTGCATTGAATGATAGCAGAGCTCTCTTTTAACTTTTTTTTTATTTTAAGAGTCATTTTGAGACTTTTGAAATTTATAACTTATCGCCTATGATATTGAAAATATGCTACTTAGAATATATGCTACTTTCAAAAAATAATCTACAAGTTCTAAAACCTTCCAAAAATGCAATATCTCACAATTTCCAGACCAAAAAATAAACATTATTTCCTCGCTGACAGCAGAATGCAAAACTTATCCAGGCCCGTACCAACCCAGGGGCTTTCACGCCTTTCATCTTAGTTGAGATTCTAAGGCCGTTGGTTTTACTCTTCGCAAAATAAAATTTGTCTGACTCTCCACGCAAAGTCGGGTTGGTACGGGCCTGAGTATATCAATGACATTTTCTAACAGATTGAACTCGGTACAAAGTAACCATCCAAGCGAAAAATGAGAAGTCTTAGAAAAATCAATGTAGCATCTCCATCTTTTACAATCAATCTTGACGGAAATTGGTACATTTATTTAATTAAAAATAATTACATTTTATTTTAATTTTAATTGACAATAAGTTCAAGATTTATTTACAATTAGTTTAATTTGATATAAGCGTCCAAAATAATACAGCAAATGATCAAAAAAAAATTATAAAAATCGAGTGCAAATTAAATTTTGAAGCAAATTCGTATTCTTTAAAGTGAATTGCAATTCTTCATGAAACTCAATAAGATAACAAAAAAACACACAAAATTGGTAACTCTGGATAGAGGTCGATGTCTTGAAAAACATTTTTGTGCGAAAAAATTCTCAAAAATCTTATGAACATTTTTGCACAAAATAATTCTACACGATAGGTTTCAACCCGGACTAAATATAACAAATTCATTATGAATCACTTTTTCGGATGAATTAAAATTTCTAGACATAACACCAGAAAAAAAATTTCTTTCAGCAGATGAATTAAAATTTCTAGGCATAACACCAGAAAAAATTTTTTTCAGCGTAAGCTCTTCTTTTTATTAAAACACTTCATTAAATAAAAGGACTCGTAAATTTCTGATAATTTTTTGATAGTACTGAACGATGAGGTAGAGCTTAACACTTCCCAAAACGTGGCATTGAATTAATTTTCAGCAAGCATTAGCAAAGTTCCTTCTCGCTACCAAGGAGTACGATACGCAAACAAAACTCACTGACTGCAAATATGGTTCCAAAGAGTTGGGTTTGAAAATCAACAGAAATAACGAGTAAATATTCACCCAAACCAGTATCTGAATCCATCATTGGATAAATTCACTTGCGGCAATCATCAACTGAAATCTGCCGAAAACGTTTTAGATTGCAGTGAAAACTATCGTTAAAAAAAAGCGTGGAACAGGAATTTATTGATCGTGCACATTGTAAGGCTCAATGCCCTGCCAACCATATGCTCCGTGAAGAGATAAAGGACACAAGTCGAAAAATTACTTAAATATTTTATTGAATGTCTGTCACAATTCCTTAGCAAATTAAATAAATATTTTTTTTTAATAAATAAATGATTGTTTTATTTTTTATTTTATATCGTTTTATTTTTTTATAAGTATTTCAGTTAATTTTTTTTTTTTTTTTTTCATTCGAGCACAAATTATTAAAAATTTCATTTTAACATTGTAAACAACTATTTTAATTTTTTTTTTTCATGATAATAATTAATTAATTACCGTTTTCTATTTCAATTTATTTATTTTTTACAACAACGGAAATTTCCTTCACCTCACAATTAATGTTGTAATTGTTATTTTTTTTTTTTCTTTTTTTTTATTTATTTCTTTTTTATTATTGTAATCAACACACTGTGCTCCTCCACGCAACACATTCGAAAACGTTTTGAAGTCAAGATCAATTGCAGTCATAGTTTTTGTAACTGTTTTGTTTTATTATTTTTGGTTCAATTGTTCGTTCTGCATTTGATATTGCTGTCTCTTTCGTTTAACGCACACTTGAGCATTCGTTAAGTTCGTTGAATTGTTTGGCTGTCTGTCGTCAATACGTCTGCTGCAGTAGCATTCGTTTAAATTAAAAACAAAAATCATACATACATAAATAACTATATATATATATGTACCTACGTACATATGTACTTTACAGAAGGAAAAGAATATCCCTCACAGCTGTTGTTGACATTCATCAAAATTGAAACGATAAACGAAATGAGACGAAAAAAACCCCACAATCATAACGACGACGAGACTTTTATCTATTTTTTTCGTCAAGTATCACTTGTTTCTCTGCTTTTTTTTTGCTGTAACTCGTCGTACATATTAACATGGAATCAATAACAGGGCAAAATTCTTATCATGCTACTTAAATCAGGCAAAATCTTGCTGAAACCATTAGGGATGATTGTTTGTAAAATGTCTGGTGATATGGTGGTGCACTAAAGAAAGCACTCATGATTGGGAAATAATAATGGGATATACATATCGCTCACTTACTTCAAGACTGGCATAACTCAAAAAACGTGATTTTTGAGTTGATGATGCAGAAATATCCGCCATTTCATGTTTTATTTTGTGTCAAAAAATCAGAAAAGTATCTCATAAACTTGCTTTGTGAGAAGAGTTTATGTAGACATACTTTCCATTATTTTCATATAAAAAGCAACATATTGAAAACTTTAAATGCGTTTTTCTCCCACTTTTTGTTTTTTGAGTTATGCCAGTCTTGAAGTAAGTGAGCGATATGTACAATGTAACGTACAAGAACCTATTCCTAAGCACCAAAATTATCTAACATATTTATTTTTTGAGCAAAACGTGAGTAGTTTAATATCAAAAGTACCTAAGTCCCTCTGTGTTGTTAAGGCAAAATCAAATAGATTGAGATCAACCCACCTAGCATTTAGATGATAATTTTTTTTAAAACACCTATACGAATCATTTTTGACTACTATTTATGTCCAAAAAGTGATTACAAGTCATAACTGAGAAAAAAAATCTAAAACTGATTACACAGGAAAACAGTAAAAATATTATCACTTTTTGATCTTCGTAATGATTCGAATATGACTTTAGAACTTATTCTTGAAACTGTATTTTGAATTGTGTTCTGTTTTGTAGTTCATAATAACTTTACTAGAAGCAAATAATATATAAATAATTTTACTTATTGTAATATATGCATATAGGGCTGATGGTGACAAAAAAAAACGGTAAGGACTCGGGAAGGAACGTGAATGCGAAAAAATTTAAGTCGCATGACTCGCAAACGATTAGAAATATGAATGAAATATGACTCGAAAAAGACTCGCATATGATTAGAAATATGACTCGAAAAAGACTCGCAAATGATTAGAAATATAACTCGAAAAGGAGTCAAAAAATCGGGTCATAAACGACTCTTCATGAAGAGTCGCGGATAGGGTACCATTTTCTCCCGACAAAAGTATCATTTATGATCAGAAAATGAGCGCATTTATGATCATTTTAATCAGACAGAGTACTCAAAAAAGACTCGAATGTGATCGGAAATTTTATAAAATGCTGGCTGGAAATTTGAATTTATTTACTTCTCTATTGCCTCCAGCTACGGCAGTGGGACTTACGCATATTCTTAATATTGATTGACTCACATATTTTCTCAGTATAAAACAAAATCATGCTGTTTGCCAAATTCGTTGACTTGCAAAATAACATTATTTTTTTGAATTCCCGAAAAAATCAACATTTTTTTTGTCACTCGATGCAAGGATAGTAAATCTTATTACCTTATTACGCTTATTTCCCATTTGGTGAAATCATCAATATTTCGATATTACGATATGTAGATCATTTTAAGATTACCCCTGTTTTACTTTTATTTTTAAAATAATATTGAATTAAGTTACTTCTTCGTTGAATTAAGTTACTTCGTCAAGGCTTATTAAAAAAAATTATAATAATAATCACATCATTTTTCCAAGAACATTTTTACTGTAAACTGATGTTTTTATCTCCTTAGGCTACTTTTTTAGAAAAAAAAGAAGTTAAATTGCAACACTGTCAATTTTTATCAGTTAGTTGCACTGGCACGGTACTACCAGAGTAGACCAGTTTATTCTGGTATTAATAGTTTTTTTTACGCAGGTTTGTTATCATCTTCCGCCGTACGCAAGATAGAGAGATTTTAAAGTTCACTTTATTGGAATAAGCAAATATTTACATGTCTCATACCATTTGTAATTATCGCTATACTTTACTTTTTAAAAGTAAATGTACCTTAAAAAAAAATTAAAATGTAATATTACTTTATACACACGGTGTTCAAGAAATATGTTTAACTCAGAAATTTTCATTAAAAATTGGTGCTGCTATCTCTATTATAAAATAAAAAACTTAAAAAAAGTGAAGAAGAACGAAAATATTTTACAAAACCTTGAACATTGATGAAATAATTATAATCTAGATTTGCTTATGATTACGATACATGGAAATAATTTGTATCTATTTTGCCCCATAGAATCTCTTGTATTTCAACCTGGATTATGAGTACATGAGCCTTAGTGTTCAATGGCATTTTTTGATTTTTTCGACCTTTTTTTAAAAATAGCACGCTTATTTATTGAATTCTATATTTTACAGTACATACTTAAAAGAGAACTAAGCCGATCTGCATCAAAAAATTCCTAAACGCCTAAATGTTGTGGATTGAAAATATTTCTGGAGCGCCGTGTACTGTGCTTTGTATGCCAGAATTATAATAAATTATTTTTATTGCATAAAATTACTTTATACACATACTCACAATGGCAATGACAGATAACATGAGTACTTTTAGTTTTTTATTATAAGAAATTATGAATCAATACTCTAGACTTCCATATAAAATTATGACTCAATGTTATGTCACAAAAGAACATTTACTTTTTTATGGGGTACATTAAAAGCTCAGCAGTAGATGAGTTGAGCGATTATATAGTACATATCGCTCACTTACTTCAAGACTGGCATAACTCAAAAAACATAAAGTTGGAGAAAAACGCATTTAAAGTTTTCAATAAGTTGCTTTTTATATGAAAATGATGAAAAGTATGTCTACATAAACTCTTCTCACAAAGAAAGCTTATGAGATAATTTTCTGATTTTTTTTACACAAAATAAAACATGAAATGACGGATATTTCTGCATCTTTAACTCGAAAATCACGTTTTTTTAGTTATGCCAGTATTGAAGTAAGTGAGCGATATATCATGGCTGGACTAACTGAACTTAAGTTAATTTTACTTGTTTTCGAGAAATTTCACTTACGATGTTTGAAATCTGTGTTGAGAAAGTGAACTTAGAATGAAAGTGGGTGTAAGCTATTTGTCAGTGGGGGCACAGATATACGATGTAGCCGGAGACAAACTATGTAAATTTGGAAGTGGTCAAAAAAGGTTTTGGAATATGGTATCTGTGAGGAATTTAGTGCCTCAGCATTTGAACTCGTAACTTGGCAATAATATGGCAAAGATTGGCTTCCAAATGGTCCAACATCACCCACTATTCGCATAGGCTAAGATTTTGACATATCTTCCTTTGAATTTGATGACTTCGAACTATTTTAAAGAAAATAGTACAAGATCTGAATTTTAAGTAATTTGGATTCTGCTATCTGCTTAGTGATAATGGGAATTTATTTCTACTACTTCAAAATATTCAATCGTTGTGGAGTTTGAATTCCATTACCATTAAAGCATTACATTTGGATGGATAATGAAACTTGGTATTTTTTTTTTTTTGTTGGCGTAACTTTAACATTTAGTAGCATTTGAAATGATAGTGAATTTATAATTCATCCACACTGTAAGGTTAACAAGCACCCGTAAATAATAAATAATAATAATAATGCATTGTTTCCTCAACTGATTTAAAATGAAATGAAAAGTTGCACTGTTTGTTGTTCAATCAACGAACTCTCGATATTTATTTTTCTCTCTTTCATGTTATATAAAAATCCAATATCCATTTCCCAAATAGTACGAGTAGTTCTGATTAATTGTGGAAAATTCCGGTACAAACTGGTTGGTTGCATACATTACAATTTAACTATAACAATTGCCAACACCAACAGAGTAACAACTACAACAATTCCTAAGAAAAAAATAAACGGAAAGGAAAAACACGCATTGAACACGATCATACATATGTAGTTAAAATAAAGGGTGTTGCAAAAAGAACGCCACCGATATTTAATAAAAAGAGTTATGTGTAAGAAATGGCAGAAAAAATATTTAGATATAGCAAATTGAATTCAACACCCTTTATAATAATACGGTACAAAATATAAAGTACAAATAAATTTTAAAAAGAAAAATAATAAAAGCAAATCGTTGGATAAAATCATTTCAAAATCATGAAGAGCTAAGCTCTCTTGGGTATGGTAAATCGGCAGTAACCGCCGCAAAGCATTAAGAAAACAATATCAGCCATATATCGACATTAGCAACAACATCCATAGCAACAACAGATTTGAGGCACCAACAAAATTGTCATCATTAATATCAACAACAAACGACCACGTCGCACAGTGGGGGAAAATGATAATCTAAGCGTTTAAAATTATTTTTTGTCACCACTTCGCATAGCATTCTCGTCGTGCCTATACTTTTGAAACATTACGTTACTTTAGATAGTAGAAATTTCAAAGAAAAAAACTATGAAAGTTTTTTACCAGATTGCTGTCTTAATTTTACTAGAAAGCCCAAAAATTTTACACTGCGAAAAATTTCAGTCCTCTTTTTCAAGCGTCGACAAAAGAAAAAAAAATTGGTCTTTCCCGCCTGGAAAAAAACCCTTACTGCAAAACACAATTTTGACGTGAATGAAAAAATGTATTTTTTTAAAATATAAAACATTTCAACACTTTTTTTATTCCGTTCAAAATAATGTCGTTACGAGGTCTAAGTACTCGAGAATAAAGTTTCTTTTAACACAAATATTTTATTGTTTTTATAACTTCGATTTTATGAATTTCAATCTCTTAGATTGTCTTTTCACACCACTGTACGAGACCACTGTTGCTTTGTATATCAATTAAATTGATTTATAAGGAAAAGAATTGAAGTAACAACAACAACAGCAGTGTATTGAACACTTAATTCAAGTTCACAAGAAAATTTAACAACAACAACAATCAAACAAAATATAAAAACCAATTCTAAAGAGATAAGTCAACGAGCGCCTCTAACTATTACAAAAAAAAAACTATGCTAACTCTTGCATGGTATAGGGTTGCCAGGGGCACATGTTCTTTACAATGTCTGTTACTATGGGTATTCGAACAAAGCTGTTTTTAAAGGCGACGTAAAATTTATAACTCAACACTTTTCTGTACAGTTTTTCTCCTTTATATTCTGCGTTACTTAGGGGCATTTTACGAAGACAGTTAAATTTCTTACCAATAAAAATTTGCGCATACATAGGTTGAAAAGACCATCCAATATTTAGAAGAAAGGACAGTTAGAAAGTGTATTATCATGCCTAAGCTGGGAATTGAACCCAGGAATTTTGTGGCACTGTATAGAAGTATACAATTCTTGAAGAAGCTAACTTTTTGTGTAATTTGTCAGAAAACCAAAAATAAAACACTTTTAAGTTAAAGGCTTATTTTTCTATTTGATATCAATAAAAATTTCATAAAAATAGGGATGAACGAATGATATTAAAAAAAAATTATTTTGCAAATATTTTTGATCTCTGTATGTTATAAATCAAATGCAAAAATTGTTTGAATTTTGAGAAAAATACAAATCGTTGGTAACCCTATAACTAGCTGTGATGATAAGCATCACTATGAATAAAAGAAATGCACGATCATTTAAGACTTGATTACAACAACAACAACAGATATAATTGTTATTAGTTTTACTGTCAAATAAATTAATAGAAATTTATTAAAATGTTATGACTATAACTTCTGTGCAGCATATCTCTAAAATGCTGGTTTTTCCACTTACACTTACATATAATTTGGGTATTCGTTGAATTGTTGTTTTTTTTTACTATTTGCAATGCATTTAATTTTATTTTTAAATGCACATACAAGATATAAATTATTAATTTGATTTTTTTTTTTTTTTCACTTTTATATCACAATTATTACTTTAACAACAACACTTTTCTTAAATTTTGTTTTTGTTATTACAGTCCGTTGGCCTATTTTTAAACTCTTTATTCCTTCTTTGTTTATAAAACGTTTCCTTAATTTAACTTCAGAGTTTTCCCACTCGCTATACGAGTGATCGCCAACGAACGACTGACGTCTTCAGGTAGTCGGAAAGCGCCTATGAGTGGCGAGATTTTTCAAAATGTTTCCGCTTGTCATGTGTGCCGCCGATCGATGTAGGATTTACATTTGATTTTTTTTTTTTTTTTTTTTATTATACTATTTTTTTTTTTTTATGCATTTTTCAGCATGTACCGTAGAAAGGGTGAAACTCTTATTCTGTTTACACTTCCTTATTAAATCAAAACAAATAAATTAGGGTGTGACCAGAGTAAACATGGAGATAGGTTTCACCTAGTGAGATTATGTGTCAAAACATTAGAATTTTTGGCAATAGTTTAATGCAGTGGTGGGCATGGAAATCTAACAAAAGGGCGAAACAACCACTTCAAGCAACGCAAAACAAA
The DNA here is from genome assembly GCA_949775025.1 of Tricholauxania praeusta. Lineage (NCBI taxonomy): Eukaryota > Metazoa > Arthropoda > Insecta > Diptera > Lauxaniidae > Tricholauxania > Tricholauxania praeusta. The sequence continues at coordinate 162,348,616 of OX459029.1, forward strand.
ATTTTAAAGTTTTTTGCTGACATTTTCAAATTCGCCAAGATCACAAAAAAACCAAATTGCACTACAAACAAAAACAATTGCTTCATTCGTCAAGACACAATGCGGCGCAGTCGCTTAAGCCTTTCTGTTTTGTTTTTGTTTTCATTTGAACTCAAGTCAACGCTGTGCCTCGATAGCGTTGAAATTCTGCGAATTGTTTTTTCGCTTGCTTGTGCGTCGAATAACTGTTCGGGCAATGAGGGCGGATAGGGACACTACGTGCCCACCACTGGTTCTGTGTAACACTTCCCCAATTTTCTTGAAATTTTTGTATGTTGCAGAGTTCAGCATGCTCAACGACAATACAAGCATATGTATGTTAACCGCGGAAACACTTCCATCATAATTTTTTTTTAAGCTTGTCGATTGTCTTGACTCCGATTTGCTTGCTACAGTAATTCTACATAAAATTTGTGGTAATTGTGCGGCCTTCGGCCATTGTTCATGGCTTACATCCACCAATATGTTTAACGAGATCTTCGCGGAGGCCTTCGGCCATGGTTCACTACAGTACACCTAATATATATTATAGTGAATCGCAGCCAAAATCTGCCGCGAAGCCCTTATTGGATATATTGGAGAATGTAAGTCCTGAGCCGACCATCTGCTGCAGTTATTCCATTTTTGCATTTAACTATTTCCAAACCAATTTTTATATTACGGCTCTTAAGGCTCACACAAGGTACAAGCAAATACTTTGAGAGAATCATTTGTCTCAATTATTGCCGTTGAGGGTCGGCCTTAAACTTTTTGTCATCCAAATCAGAGGCATCAATTGGGTAGGGCTGGGGGGCATTGGCCCCTCCCAAAGATCTGATATTATTATTAATTACATCGATTCAATTCAAAATATCATCGATTCGATATGTTATTTTAGCTCTCGCCCCCAAGGTTTTGGTGAAATTACGCCACTGAATCAAATGAAAAAATTAAATTGAAAAAAAGGTACCACAGTAATACATTTTCACGGTATATGAAATAGACATGAACGCATTTATTTATCAATCGGTTGCTTCGTAGCCACTGAGTTGCATTTAAATATGGTATTGTTATTACAAAACTCAAAGAGTAATTAATTTACATAAAAACTCTATCATTTGCTATATATAACAATTTAAAACTACCTACATATATGAAGGAATGAACGAATTAATATAAGATGCAGATAACATATAAGACAAAGTTGATTTTCTAGTTTTAACCGCTTACAACAAATTCAACCCTTAAGTAAGTAAGTAGGTACCAATAGCAAAGATAAACTTAAAACTAGAGATGTTGAATAGTCAAAGAACCGGCTACTTAGGCCAATTACTTTGAGAAGTGTAAATTGGTAAAAAAAAAAACTTGTGACTCAACAGTTTCACGGATCAGATGAACTCTGCTTATGCCATTGAAATCCAACAGCAGTATTTCAATATCAATAGGAAATTTTCTTGATGTCTTTCCATGACATTGAAAGCACTGTATCTACCTATCGTTATAAATACAGTACCTGCAAAAATCTCTATAGGTACATTTTCTGATCTTCAGACAACACTTGAAGGCCTTTGTTCTTTCGAAGTAAAATCAGGGATATTGCATTGCTGTTTTGATTAAATTTAGAAAAATTATTAGGATTATCTCTCTGGACATTATTTGCTGAGGTATCTTCATTGCAAAACAAAAATCACTTTCAACGAAACTGAGAGTCGGGAAAATAAAAGCACATTATCTGACTGGAGTTCAGAAAACATCCGCTTTTCGATTAAGCTGATTTGCACAATCATTTGATTATGCCTGTATCAGAAGTTCTCATAAAAATCTCTATCGCAACTCTTTTAAAAAGTCGGTTATGATTTTTTGTTATGTAAATTCCGAAGATATGTACACAATTCTTAAGTGCAAACTTCAAATCTGCCACTTATATTCCTCATGAAGTAAATACCTGAACCCAAACACTTGAACCCAAATTACTTTCATTGTCACTAACAGATATGGGTAAAGATCTTCTCAAAATGTACCTAATGCGCAATTCAAATGCAGCACAATTAATAAATCAACAAAAGAAAAACTCAGCCAAAAAAGTCATTGCACTCAAACCTCAAAATTATTTCCAAAAAAACATTTCATTTGTGCGGGGAGCACACTAACCTACTTTACGGTAAGCGCGCGCACAGCTGTAAGACGACCTTCATGTTAGTATTTTCCGATTCACGTCCGACCGTTCAACTTTTGTCTGCTTTTCTTTCTTCGCTTGGGTATATCCCTCTTTTTATTAAATACGAGAGAGAAAATTCAAGAATTGCATACAGCGAGCGAGTGAGAGAGAGCATGTTGTGGAAAGATCAATGCTAAGGTTAGTTTAGTTGCGTGTCGCTCTCTGCGTTAATATTAAGAAAAATATTTATCACACACTATACTACGACAGGCTTGCCAGACAGTGCGATTTTTTGCATGTTTCTCTTCCTCGAATAATGAGTTAGTTTTTGCCTGAGGATTTAAGTAGTAGAATGGGTCACTTGCAAAACTTTGAGAAAACATTATCTTCAGAGACCTTGTGAATTGGACACCAAGATAAAGTTATTTTATAGCTTTGAATTAGGTAGCTGAACCAGCAACTAATGCCGTTTTGGAAGGCAGCATAATTCGAGGGTCCGATGCTGGAAAAAAGTGATCGAAAATTACAGCAATGCACAAAATCATTTTCAAATAAGTACTAAACCATTTTGAAAGATATTTTAAATGATAAAAAATAAATGCCCATCACTGGTATACAAATGTGCTTTATTTCCGTTGAGTTAGTCATAGATTTGCAATTTTTTGAGATTAAAATTTTGTAATGTTTGCGGTGCAACATATTCAGATGCTGGCAAACCTAACTAATCACTACACCAGAGATGATGATTCATGGCATATGAGAAAAATTACACGAAAAGTTCAATATACCAATCCAAAAAGAAAGAAAAAAAAAAACGTTTAGTTATTGATACAGTTATCTTAAAATTATATGAGTAAAAAGTTTGGATTTAGCTTTCAAAAAATTTCTAATTAAAATGGTTCAAAAAAAATAACAAATAAAAAATTTACACAAATTTGTGTTTCCTGTCGACGAAATTTCCGTGCGAAATCATTGAAAATGTCGCAGATGGCCCAAAACAAGACAGCTCTATCAAAAAAACAAGCAAAGGCGTGGCAAACATCAACCACAAAAAGCCGAGAATTATTGCCTCATATTGGTCGGCACATACGATTTTCGAATAAGAAAAATTTAAAAAAAGATAGGAATTTCAAAGGAAAAGCTAATGATCTTCTCGTATCGCGGCATATTCCGAAGGAGCTAAGCTCAATGCAGAAAGAACACCACAAAGGGATTGTTCAAGATATATTTAAACGGGCCAATTTGTTCACCACATTCATGACACGCGTCATTGACGGTGATGAAACATGGATTTATGAGTTCGATAGGGAAACCAGTCAGCAGTTCATGGATTTTGCAGTTCAATAGCACGTTCTCACGTTTGACGACATATACACGCTAATTTTTAACGAATATGACAGAGGAAGCATTGTTTTTACAAGATATAACTTCGTCCGACTTTGTTCTATTCCCTCGAGATGTAATAGCCCCATTGAATGTAAATTAAGTCTATAGAAGCAATAAACAAAACGAACTGAAAGCATCAAAAATTGCCTTTAAAAAGTTTATCGAGAGCTATTTTTTTTTTTTGCGTTTTTCTTAAATAAATGCTATCATTATTTTTTATTTTTGGGGGAAAAAAATATCAACGGTAAGCCATCACCATTATGCGCACAAGCCAACTAAGCTGCTGCCATAACCAAAGACTATCACAGCTGCATCTGTGATGTATAGCTATGATACCATTCATATATTAAAAGTCTAAAAAAAACTTTAGATGTAACAAGTGACGTTATATCCGTATTTAATTCTAAACTAAAATACATGACGTATAAGAAGATCTCAAATGCAGCAGCTTTTTAGCCAATTCTATTAACGCATTATGGCGTAGTGATAAAATTATACAAAACAGATTAGATCGTGCCAGATCTTTTCTCTTAATTAAAATGTGGGAAATTCAGGAACAAATCAAAACTTTTCAGATGATAAATATAATTTTTTTTAAAAACAATGTATGGCTAAGCGTTAGCACTTGTTAACTTTATCTGAAAAGTTATATGATTAACTTTCAATCGGAGAACATTTGTATGAATGTAAATAGTGTGGATATAATGGAACGATATGCTTGCTGACATTTTTATTTTTAAATAATTGATTAAGTATACGGCACACAGTGTCAAATTTTTACATTTGCGTGTGCATCCGCAATTTCACACATATGTATGCCTAGGTGGTTATTTAACACATTGTATACATCAATTGGCAAAATTAAAAATCAACTTAAATTTCATTTCCATTACGTCAAATTTTTGAGAAAAGTACATTAGGATTTTTCTGTTTTTTCAAGCACTTTTAAATGAAAATTTTCTTACATCGCAGGAGCAACAATTAAAGGAAATTCCGGAGGTAGCTTGTGAACATCTTGTTTTATAAAATAAATTTAAAAATTTAGATCATGGTGTAAGCATAGAATTCCAAAATTAAGACTAGAGAAATGTGTGTACAGTTGGGTTAAGATTTGTGAACTATTTCGAATAATAAATAAAGTTTTTGCTTTTAATCATTCAAAAGTGTGTTTTGATTGCAACACATATTCATGATCAGATATCATAGGCATAAAAAATAAATTTCATAATAATATAGACAAAATTTGTTGCTTTGTATATTTTAACCATTTTAAACTTCAGGTAGCTATTTTATAGCAATATTAGTATTACAGCATTTGGAGGGATCAAACAAAGAACGAATAAAAAAGTAATGGTTCAAAGAGGAATACACGCAACTCTCTCATGAGAGTAAATGATAGATTTTTGAGAATCAGTGATCAAATGTACACACATATGATTCTGTGAATATCAGAAATGGAAAAAATCTTTTTTTCAGTGTTTTGCGCATTTTTTTGACCCTTTCGCTTTAAAAAAAAAAAAAAACTCATAAATTTATGAGATGAATAAAACTAAAATTGTCGTTAATTCAAGTAAAATCAATTTTTTTCATTTACTCATCATTAATATTTACCATGTGGACTTTTTTGTAGCAAAAATGTATGAACATTCTCGATTTTATACAATTAATAACATAGTCCAACAGTGGTATAATCCTAAAATAAAACGTTGTCCCCAGCAAAGCCAGCACAGAAGAAGTGGATAGCTTTACCTACTTTACACTGCCTGTAATAACAACAACGGAAGAATTGAGAATTCAAAGCACTCGCTACCAAACGAGCACGTTGGAATAGTTTTGTGGAGGCTTTATGCTCCATGAAAAGATAATGGACACACACAAGATTTCCAGAGGCTAATGCTGATAGTTTTCGATTATTTCAGTTTTTTTTTTTTTTATTAAATAATTTTGCTTTCTCAAGCTACTATTTTGTATACAAAGTGTTAAATCGACTATTAAATAAATAGAGACTATGTGGTGACACGCTTTTCAATAGCAAAGCACCGATGGCTAGACATATGAATTCCAGGTACATTTAAATCAGTGGTCGGCAGAGCGCAAATATCAAATATGTTCTTACTCTCAAATGAGAGAGAAATGACAAAAGCTCCAATCACTGTGAAAAATGCTTCTACGTTTCTCCATATAATTTCTTATTTCAGGGGTTGAATTTTAGTTATAAAATGCCTTTTTTTATAAAATTTACTAACTATCCTAAAAACTCGCTTGTATATTAAGCGTTGCGCATTGACAAACAAATTATCAAAGAAAAAATATTTATGTTTCCATTTGATTTCAAACATTTTTGCAGTGCATTAACGAAATATCAAGCTCATTTTGTGGTTTGCTTACTCTCGCTTATTCTCTTCATTTGCTCGCGAGCCTATGGGGTGCCGACCACTGATTTAAATAGACAAACAAAAATTGTACATTGGATTAGTTGTTATAAATAACCTAAATGCCAATATGTTTTTGTTTTTCTGTTCCTGTACACTGAATTTGTGATGCGAGTAAATAGCAGATATGTGGGTAGGCCAAATATGCTGTTGTATTTAGGGTACCATGTGCGGCCTCCTTCTTTTTTTTTTTTGTAATTTTCTACCAATTATCATGCAATAGCTAAATATGCTAAAAATATCAACAACTCAAATACAAATTAATTGTATGCGAAATTGAATTTGACAAATAAATTAATAAGGTAAATATTGTGAAAATAAATTATATACTATGTATAGGTAGAAAATTTAATGAATCATCAGCGTTGAGGGATTTTTTCAACAAAATTATACGATAGCACCTAATAAAATCAATCGAAAAGAACAACAAAATAAATAGCTGGTTTTAGTTTTGTTATTTATTCACCAATGCGAAAGTGGCTAACACTGCGTATACGCAACATTGAATTCAATTCGAAGAGGAACCTTGTGGTATAACATATCACAGCTTCACAGTATTTGACTTTGGGCAATTTCAGCGTATTACTTGAAGTTTATTGAAGAAGATGCAGTTTTTTACGATTAAATTTTCGTGAGTGTTAATTAATAGACATTTACATATATTATGAATCATTTTTAGAAAACTTATCACGTGTTTTAATTTATTAAAAGTTGACTTTAATAATTAATTACTAAAAATAACGAACAAATTGTATTCACATCATTCATATAAAGTTGTTACAAAGTTAAGTTGTAATAAATTTAAGAGGCAATAAAGAAGATAAGTTAAGTCACTGCTAAATAACGTCTAGCATTTGTAGGAAGCTAAGGTGTTTGCTTGTATAGTAAAATTTAGAAATATTGACACAACTAAATGAGTTATCCAATTGGGACTTCAAGCACTTGGCATCTCATAAAACGTTTTAATAAAAAATTAATTCATTTAACTGGCAACTAACTTATCATAACTTGTCAAGAGACTTAGCTGAAAGTTCAGCGCTTTTAATCAAAATTTACAACATCTGAAGTTACTAAGGTGTGGGCTTCATAAACTTTGCCAATGCTTATTTTTGTGGATAGGCTATCGAACGTTGAAAATAAGGCGACTGTATTTTTTAAATGATATATTCGAAAAAAAAAGCAACCGTTACACAACTTTCTCTGAATAGGAATATCTTAACATAAGACTTATTATCACAGTTTTTTCGAATGCGCCTTAGTTCTACAGAAATCGAGTTCCCGGAACAGCAATTTCGACAAATAAATTATTTATTAAAAAAATCATTAAAATTGAAACAAGAACCGCAAAAAAAACAACCATTCTAGCTTCATTAAAAGCAGAAAATATCAAGTTTTTATAAATAAAAGTCACAGAATTAGAAAATGTTGAAGGATAGCTAATTAGCTCTTGTTATCCTTTTATCTCTTTTGGAGTCCCCTTTGATTTTCTTGATTTTTTGATATCTTAATTACTGATAAATTACCTAAGTTTTGTAAAAGTTTCAGCTTAGAACCACAATGCCTTTTATTTTTAAATATATTTTAAAAAATATTTACTCGTAAAGTAGTTTTTCTATATAAGAGATGTATTGCTACGCAGGTAGATATCGTTACCCAGCAAACATTTAGAAGAATTTTAAATATTCCACATTTATGGCGATGAATTTATGTTCCTCCTATATACAAATTAATAACTAAAAAGTCGCTGAGGCTTTTCCAAAAATATCTTGCCTATGACGATCGTACAACAGACAACAAAGTTTTCAACGAAAAATTGATTTTGGCACATGCAAATTGCATAAAATTCAATTTAATCATTAACCCCCAATGATGTAAATAAAATGACAGTCATACCAAATGTATGCATTAAAAATATTTTCTATTTATAAATTTCAGGAAAAAAAAAAAAACAAACTACGAAACTGAAAAACGTGCCAACGAAGCATCGAAAATTATAAATAAAAGCCGGAAAATTAAAAAAATTACATGTGACACACGTCCATAAATCAACAACAGCAAACTAAGAAAGTCAAACGGGAAACGGAAAATTAGGAAAGAAGAACAGAACATACGTAAGTCGCAGTACTGGCTAAAAATATAACTCAAGGACGAGGAAAAAGTTTAGCCGCACGCAACGGCAATAAAACGTGGTAGGGGCTTAGGGTACCATAAATGCGATAAAGAAAGGCGTTTAAACGAAAAGAAAAGGAATTAAAAACTGTTAATTTAAAACTTAATAAGAGAGTGAGTGTAAAACAATAGAGAGTATTGAACTACATATATTTCATTGATTTACCTAATAAAAACTAAAGATCCCAAGGACTGTTTTCACAATATCCGGTTAAGTCTTAACAAGGAGTTTAACTGTCAGTTTGACAATAATACCTCAAACAAAATCTGGCAATTAAGTTTCAGCGAACATTATGAAAGCGGCTCTTAAAATTAATGCATTTGCCCAAAACTGAAACGATTATTCGACCAAACAAATCTAATCGCTGATATATTTCTAACCAACTGAATAGAAACAATTTTTGCATAGTACTCTCTCGATCTTATTGTTTTAGATTGTTTTTTTTTTTAAGTATTTATTGTTAATTGTGAAAACCGTGTGTATACAACATTAAAATTAGAAATTGTTTAAAAATCAATGAATTTTAACTTAGAAAAAATTTTCTCAATCAATCTTTGCGCGATTTTCATAAGGAAACTGCGCTCTAATAGAAAATTTTCTTATCACTTTTTCCTTTCATACTTTCAGCTAATTTTTCGTTTAATTTTGAGTGATATTTTTTCAAAAGTAACATTTTATAAGAACATATACATATATATCATATTAATTTACACTCAAAATTATTGGAAAATATAGAAAACATTTTAAAAAAATTTCGTCCAAAAAATCTTCTATAAAAAAGGAATGCACTGTGGACTTTATTTCACTAACAGAGTTTTCGTTAAGTATTTATCCTTTAATAATTATTTATTTAATTGTTTTGTTAACGACTTTCCCATATACATATGTCATTGAATCAATTATAACAAGAAACGCATCACATTTGTTTAATCAATATACTATACAACAAATAATAAATAAAAAGAGTGAAAGTAAAAGTTATAATAAATAAAAAATGTTAAGTTCTTGAGTAAACAAACAATTCAAGGCAGCTGCAATTTAAATAAAACTGCGTGCCGATACCCGTACACAAAAGAATCAGATGAAGTTAACCTTTTAATGGGTGCAATAAACAGACAACACTGACAGACTGCTGTTGAATTGACAAAAAAAAATTTCCAAAAAGATGCATAATTTGTAATGGGAGGAGTTACATGAGAGATACTTTGCTTTCTTCATAACTTTGAGCTTTTCACGCAATACATATTTATTGGATTGAACTTTATAAAACGTAAGTATATTCTTCAAAGCCTTGGGCAACATTAAACGAAGACTACTTCAGACACTTGACCTTCACCAGCCCCCATACCTTTCAAATGAGGTACATATCATTGGTGATGAGCAAATAGTTTTGAATAATAAGTTCATATGTTGACAAACTTCTCACATTTTAGAATGATAGAACTTTAAATTTAAATAAAAAAAAAGCACAAAGACGCATATACGCAGACACACTTAGACCCAGCCCTAAGGTTAGCGACAGCTCTTGATCATGTTGTAGACACAACAAAACCTGTTGCCGGGCTAAAAATGATTCATTGTCATTTTAAGCATATCAATTTAGCTCTTAGTTTTAAAAATATTATTAAAAAAGGTTTGCAACTGCCTAGGGGCGGCAAATTTCTGAATCCGAGCCTGAGCACAACCCTCCCAACCCCCATAACATAAAAAATAAGGAAAACAAGTTGATTTGCCTGTAAAACTAGAGTTAGGGTCAATATAAATATTAGTCATCACTGAATTAGGTTTAAGACTATCTAATGTCCTAAAAATGTGAATTTTTTAGACCGATGCGAGAACGCTCCAAAAAAGCATTTAGAAAAGAGTTGTAGTTAGGGCCTTTCATCCAGAATTCTTGTTTCCTAAAATAAACCATGACTGCGACTATCGAAAGTAAAAACTTTGCTACGTTTAAAAATGTCTGCTGCAAACCAATATTTCGTAAGGCATGAAGATGCTGTTAATATTTTCGATCAAAACGACACATTTCAATTTGAAATTTTTTTATTATAATATATGAACCCAAAAAAAAGAAGCAACGAAAAAATCAACGGTCAAGTAGTTTCATTTCCACAAAAAGTTAACAAAACCCACATGTTCCATCAAAACGTAACATTTCCATTTTATAAACTATAAATTATAAAACCAACTTTAATTTCAAAAACGCCAGCCGTCGCGCATCCTATTGTGGCAATTTCATCAAACAGAAATACAAATAGCACATTAATTATCCAAGTAGTTACTTAGTTTTCATCTTCTCCTGCGAAAAGTGGAAATGTGTCATTTTGAGCGCCAACTCCACTTTTATGTACGAACAATTTTTCAACTTGAAGATTGCGCTGCTGCACTCAGTATAATCTTTTCCAAAAGATACTGTTTTTGCTCTTAAATATTTCAAGATATTTTCACACCATCTACATACATTTTGCGTATCTGCTAAAATGCAATAAATTTTTGGCAACAGTTTGCATTTCTCTATGATACTATACGCGTACATTTGCGCTAGTCAGTAAATTTTTAGCGTAATATCTGCAAGATACATTTGCATCTTAAACAGCGCATGTTAAAAATCAATAAACTTAAATTTTCTAAAAAACTTACGATTCACAAACGATTTATGGCAACGTGCTCTTATTGTTCAGCTTAATCTTTGAGCAATTGAATTAAAGTGTTTCTTTTGTTGTTGTTAATTTTCCTATTCTTTTTTTTTTGTTTTTTTTTTATTCACTTCAGACAATTGGAAAATTCGCGTCGGGAAGAGTCATGTTGTTTACACAGTGAAATGCCGAAATCAACTGTGTGTGTCAACAATAGCGAAAAAATACCCTAACAGCTGAAATGGTGAAATTTTTGGCTTTGATTTTCACAGTGACGTCATGACATGCCATTTGGTGAATAAACGAGCGTTAGACTGTCCGTGATTTCCCGTAAAGTTTTTGCTATCAATTTTTTTTTTTAATGTGTAGCCTCAAATAAACATATTTTCAGTTTAGTGTATCATCACCTTTTTGGAAAAAAATCACTAACACTGAAAAAAAAAAATTTAATTAAATCGTTGAAGGACTTTTGCAGTGTATTATATTTTTACTTAAAACCTCATGATATAATAAACAAAACATTTCAATCTAATTACAAGTTATCAAGAAAAATGCATTGAAAACACAATGTGTGAGAAATTTATTGGAAAAAATCTCATGATATAATGCATGAAAACAACGTTTTTTCTGCAAAGCAAGCAATTTTTGGTCAAAAAAATTATTTTAATATTTTTTTTTGATTAAAATGTTATTTAACTTTTTGATTAAAAATTTATTTAATTTTTTGATTAAAAATTTATTTAATTTCTTGATTAAAAATTTATTTAATTTTTTGATTAAAAATTTATTTAATTTCTTGATTAAAAATTTTTTTAACAAAAGCTTAGAAAATAACGTACAGTCTAGCTGACACACAAACGTTAATATCAAACGATGTTGGCGACAACGAAGGCAAGAAGTGAGAGAGTCTATCTGTCTGCTAACGTCATAAAACTTTTCACTGTCGCCGCCGCCGCCGCCGCCGTGTTGGCCGAACTTTCTTTGTTGCCATGAGGGTGGGGGTAATTCTCTGTTTGGTCGTTTTGGGGTTTCTCAAGTTGGCAAATTTCCGTTCTTGTTGCTAACGTTATTGCTGTTGTTGTTAAGGCAACATGCCAAAGTGTAGCCACTAAAGAACGAATACGGACAATGAATAGCAATTGTCAACATGTGCATACGATCTCTCCTTAAACTACCATTATTTTGCGTATAGATGTCGATGCTATTTTTGTAAATGTACATCTCAAAATTATGTATATCCCCATTATGATTTCAAATTAAATGGTATTATTGAATTTGGCGCATAAAATATTTGACTTTTAGAGACTATTTGTAGTGCTTTCGAAGCGCTTAAGATACAGTAAGAGGGAAGCGCTAGCTTGATCAGGCGTTATTCAAAGCGTGAACGATGCATTTCAGTGCTTTAAAAGTTGTTATGGAGGAGCCTTGTTTTCTGATAATATTGCGCTTTTATAATGATTCTGTAATAGTTAAAGCAAAGTGCTTCATTGCATTAACATGGCAATGTTAAAAAATGTTATGAAGCGCTTCTCTCCGATAGGATGTTGGGTACAATAAAATCCAAGCAAGTTTTTTATTACTTTTCGTAGATATCGTCTCCAAAAAATGTTCAGAACCTAATCCGGATTTTCACTTTTTTGAAGTGTAGACCAGTAAACATTATCGCCCCCTTCAGGAAGAAAATTTCATGTGTGACAAAAGATACTCTATGTTTGATGCATAATCCAACCCATCATAAAAGATAAAAGATGTTCTCAGGTTTTCTTTTGATCCTGCGAACGAAAATTCGCAATTTAAGAGTGACAAAGCTTCCATTCCAATTGCAATCAGCTAATAACGCAACCTTGGTTTTGCATATTTGATATTAGTTTTAGTCACAGTGAAGTTGCAAATAAACAATTTTTGTGATTATTGTAAAAAACTTAAACTGAAAGTGTGAAAATAGTAATTGGTGTTAACCAATAACTGAATTTATTAATAAAGTGTTTATTTGCTTCTAAAGTTTTGCAATCTTTCGAAAGATTTTTCAATAACATTTACTAAAGGCGCATCGGTAATTTTGTTTCCATCTATCGTTTGAAAATGAATTATTGTATTATTTGAAATATATAGCATTATGCAAAATATATGACACCCACTCAGTAAGAAAAAAAAAAAGATCTCCTTTGCTCAAAATATAATATTGAGCGGAAATTTCCTTACATATCGTAAACATAGTTTTCTAATATATAATCTATATAGAAACCATAATATGTAATTTGATGACCAAAGAAACCTAAGTAACAAAAAAAAACAACCGCTAAATTCGGCCCTATCCAAAACTATTTGCCAAGTGCAATTTCGGCAGTTGCCGAATTCATCAATTAAATTAAGTTAAAACCCACTGTGAGCTTATTAACATTTTTACAAAATACGCCACATCAGCCAGAGTGATTGTGCTACACGGCGCCTAATTTGAATAATCAATGCGTTACACAATGTTGGAGCATCAAACGTTATTCGGTGGCATTTGTAAGAAATTAATAAGAAATTAATTTGAAATAGATTTGAACAATATTAATAAAAATCAAACTGAAGTTCCGAAATGAAAATAAAAATTTCAAAGGAATTATTATATGTATTTTCAATAATAATCTCTTTTGACTTTGATAATTGCAATGTTTCAACAGAAAAATCAAAATTTTAAATTTTTTTCCTGGAAAGTGATTGGCAAGGGAAGCTCTCTTTTTGTCATGGAATTGCAAATATCGATTCCAAATTTCGAGGAGGTTTTGAGGAAATCAATTCTCCCAAAAGAATGATTCGTACCAGCTCTGGATATTTAAAATTTTTTTTTTATATAAACGATGCCTATCAATTCAAGACGTTAACAACATATTATAAGTGATTTTAATGCTAAAACTTTGATATAAAACCACAATTATGAAATCATTTGATTTGATATGATCTGCCAACTTTTCAACCAATCCTAATGTATATAACCACAGAATGCTCATTAGCATTCAAGCTGCATGACATTTACTACTGAACTGCTATAAAACGAGATAACATTTTCGAATAATATATGTTTACCCTGTATAGCAGCGGTGGGCACAAAAATATAACAAAAGAGGAAAACAACAACATCAAGCAACAACAAACGAAATTTTAAAGTTTTTTTTACTTTCATTTCCAAAATTGCCATTAGCACAAAAAAAACAAATTACACTACAAACAAAAACAATTGCTACATTCGTCAAGACACAATGCGGCGCCGTCATTTATGCCTTTGTGTTTTGTTTTTGTTTTCATTTGAATTCAAGTCAACGCTGAAATTCTGCGAATTTTGTGTCTCGATAGCGTTGAAATTCTGCGAATTTTGTGCCTCGATAGCGTTGAAATTCCGGGAATTTTTTTCCGCTTTTTCCGAATAACGGTTAGAGCAATGTGAGGAAATTGAGGCACTAAGTGCCCTTCACTGCTGTATAGTACTGTTGACTGCTTGGTAAAGTCCACAAAAGAACCATCAATTATGATTGTGACTCAGGAGGGATTTTTCTTTTGTTTTATAATTTCCGCGTTCTCCACGGCTGTTGTGTTTTTAATAAATGAGTGACGTTAATCGACGTTGTATTTTCTTTTATTATCATAACACTGGCGTCAAATAATATTATTATCATCAACGTTGGCTGCATTTCAATGCAAAAAGATTAAATTTTTTGTTGCTTCACCGGAGTTCAGTGAAATTTAAAATCCCAGCATTGGGAATTTTTTTTAATAAAAAAATTATTTTTTTCTGAAAATTGCGAATTTGCTTGAAACATGAATTTTTAAAGTTTATTTCTATAATTTTTTCTTATAATTTTCTATATTATTTTTGGTGCTAAGCTCGAATCTTTTATTATTGTTCATTTTCGTGCACTTTTACTAAGGACACCAATTTCTTTGGAACATTCCTGAGTACAAAAAACTGAAATAATGATGAACCCTCTATTTGAGGTTCAATTAAAAAAACGCAAGTTGACTTAGAAAAAATAAATTTTTTTTTTAGAAAAACTAAAAATAATGAATTATTCATTTGTTACTTGTCTTACAGAAGTTATAGTCTTTTAAAAACTTCTACCCATCAAGAAAGGAACACTGTATGAAAGGTTGAGTTTTTTCTCTAGGGAGCAAAGACTACTCATCATATGTATATTAATGATTATATACGGCTATAAGCTGTACAAAAAATTAAAGAGTGAACTTAACGCATAGACGCAAAAAATGCGAGTAAATATTTCATTCATCACCATCATGTCTTCTATTAAGAATTCTATGATTTTCATAAGAAACAAATTAAAAATGTACCACTGTGCGGCACGTGTACGAGCAGTAGTGAATCAAAAGCGCCAATCTACTTGATAAAAGCGCGCGATTTGGCCAGACGCCAAAATTTCTTTGTCGGTTTTGGCTGATGGCATGTGTATTCCTCGCCGGGAAAAAACCTTGACCTTTGATACAAACAATGTTTTGGTTAAGTTCATTGTAATCTGTTTTTGCCACAAAAACAATTCATTGTAATTTTTGCAAGCAATTTTTATGAGTCAGTTTATTTCCTCTTCCAATACCTCAGTGTTACGTTGAAACCTCTGTGGGTGGGTTCATCAAACTCAAGTTCATTGTTTTGATAAGCTGTGCGATGACGATAAACTTAATGTACTTGGTGTTGGGTGTCTTCAGTAAATGAACGTCCTTTAGGAAAAATTTATTAATCGATTTAGCGAAATGATAAAAAAAATTTCATAAAACAAAAAAATTACGGGTGCTAATTATTTGATGCAAGTATAATTCATAGATTTGATTGATTCATATTGAATAAACAACAAAAAAAAACACAATAACCTACAGGGGATTTTAGCATATAATCTTTAGGTTAAATAAAAATGTTTTATTGCAGAATTCTTTCTAACAAGTTGTGTTAACGTCAAGGTCTCCAGTTATTTTTTATGATAACTAGGTGTGTATGCTAATTACCGAAATTCGCACAATCGAATATAAAAAAAATTTTCTGATTTGTGCAAATAATAGCTATAATAAGAAATACATATGATATATAAATGAATATTGAGTTTCATAACATATATGTATATGTACATTTTAGCTTCCCTTTTTAAATGAGCTAAAATTGTATATAAATAAATAAATATAGGTACACACACATACGTATTATATTTGAGGCATTGTTTGCCAAAACGAACTTATCTGATTATATGAAATGACATACCATAAATTATTTCGGCATAAGTCGAACCATTATTACATTACAATTTATAAATAGGGTAACTGATGTTTTGAGTTAAAATTAAAAAATTGGCCAGTCTCAATTTTATGTATTTTCAGTTTTGATTTTTTTTTAATCTGTACAAAATAAAGTCTATCAAAACTTAAATGGAATTTCAGTTGCTAAAAATATTTGTTTTAACAAATTTATTCAAAAAGTGATAACCTGTGTGGCTTTGTGTTGTTTGAAGAACTTAAGATTATTAATCTTTAAAACCTTTTTCATTTATATGATTTTGTATAAAATAGTGACAACGGATAAGGAACAATCCGGAAACAAAATTAATCCCAATATTGATCTCTAAAGCCCTTACGCTGAGGATAGCTCTATTTAAAACAATAAAAATATAGGTAGGAAGAATGGTAGAGTAACATACGCGAATTCCGCTTATAAGTTTGGTCGGACCCAAAAATCTACGAAGATTAAGGATAGGTGTCCAGCAAATTTTTAAGCCGCATAATTTTATCTTTAATTTGATGTATTAAGAAAAATTGTAAGTCTATACAAACTTACAATTGCGAACCTGACCAAAGTTCCGTAAAAATACTTACAAAACTTTACAAAATCAGAAATCATGCTGCCACTTGATTACGTGAAAATAATTTTAATAAAAATTTTATACCTTTAAAAACCGCCCACAAAACTTTTGTCGTCATAAGTTTTCACAGACTTAACTATGTGAAATTGCATGAGTAAGCGTGGAATCTCCCATATAAGCAATACATCTTAAACGTTATATAGAATGAAATATGTAAAAGCAGCTTACCCTTTTATGTACAAAAGCGTGATAAAGCTACTTAGTCTATATATGTACTAAGTTTCATATACATTTTTGAAAGCTTTCTTTCCATGAGAGCAGCCACCACCACTTAGCCAAATCTACCGATTTCGTGCTGAAATTGCCCTTGTCATACTGTGTTCTTGGCTCGAGATTCAATTCATTGAAATTTTCAACCATTTGGCTTTGTTACTTTGTACATTCATTGTATTCAGTTGAAAAACTATCTGTCCTAAATCGAGTGTAGAAAATTTAAAGTCACTAGGTGACATTATTAAGAAATGATTGGAAGGTAAAACTCACTAGGTGCAGTTGTGTTGTAGTAAATGGTAACAAGCTGAATATTTGCATGTAGGTTCCTTAGACACTTAAAATGAAAAGAAGTACAGTCTCCCGCAAAACAGACAAACAAGGCCGCTTTTGTGTAGACATTGGCAAATGTTAGTATATTCTTGTAGTGTTTTTCAAGCTTTAAAAGTATTGAAGAAGATTGCTTTATTTTGGGCCAGAGCTACCCATACATGATATCTAATGTCTTTCTCGTCACATGTAGTGCTCAAAAAGTATAAAATTTTAAAATGGTCCGGAAATTTCTTGAAACATCTTTATGATGTTCACTGTTTTTGTATGGGCTGAAAATAACCAATTTTAAAAATAAACTATTTTTCTTCAAACCCTCATTTACCTAAGTTTTACAAATATTTGTTTCCAATAATCATTATATTCATTTCATTATTTATCAACTCAAAATTCCTAGTCCATACAAATAGAACTTCAAAATAACTTAAACATTTATTATAAATAAACAAACATTTCATTTGGTTTTAACTGTTACATATAGATCATAAAAACGTACATATGTAATTCTTATAAAGTGCAATACACATTTGGCACTTTCTTATCATAATAAATAGTTTTGTGCATTTATAATATAATTTATAAACTCTAGTACAATTTTATTTATTGGTATAAATCATATATATTAAAAAATAAATATAAACGCTTTGCTTAACTTAATGAGAGATACGAAGGCAACAACAACAATTTTATATCACAAAATGTTTAAAATAGTAAAAACGTAAGGCATAATTAAGTAATACAAATTAGAGTATAATTAAAGCACATCAACCATAAAATCTTGCATTAGTTTACAGTTTTTGATTACAATAAAATTTTTAAAAAAAAATGCCCAATTGAACACAAAGCAATAGGAAGACAAAAATATAATTCAAACACGTTTTTGGTCAAATACATGATAGGTAACATTATAGCTGAGTGGTCCTATGATAATGGGGTAATTTTGCAGCTGATTTAGAACTGCATGAATTTTTATCGTTAATTCTGTTTCTTCATAACGTAACTGATCATCAATGAACTGGTTACATTATATCTAAAAGAGACAATCACTTTATAAGGTATTTTGGGAAAAATTTATGGTTTCTATAAAATAAGGCTTTAAAAGGACTAACATGTTTGCCATGGAGCTGATAGGTCTAACAAAAGACTAAAAAACAACTTTTTACATAGACTAATGCACATATAATATAGTTAGTATATTCTTTAAAAAACCAACTATTGATAGTGAATTCTCATTATTTTTTATTTCTTAGAATATTAGGACTGTGATATAAACGTTTCAAAAATTTGTCGATAGAGGGCAAACTTCCGATAAGTCTGTATAATTTTATTGAATTTTATTTTGTACGAGGACACTATTTTCGATAAGTTCCAAAGTATCGAAAAAGTCGATAACATCGACATAAACCTGTCCAAAAATGCGAACAATGCCGAAATAAAATTCAAAAAATGTCGATATGGTTAGTGTGGATGGGTTTAGATCACCCTTGCTCTCCTGTTCCGTCGATAATGTAACCAAGAGGATGAAAGCTTCGTGTAGAGTAAAAAAAAATTCAAATTTTGTCACACAAGGCATTCAAATTAAAACAAATCAAAAAAAATATATACCAATTAATTATAACTAAAATGACCCACCAAGGAACAGAGAATTTGACTGTCTTATTGTTTATATGTTTACTGTTAAATAAAATCTATTCACATCATGAATTTTGAAATTCCCATCTGAAACTCGATATTGGACACACTACTTTAACTACTAAAATACTATGAAAATAATTTTAAAATATAAATTTTTATACATTTCCGTATATTTTAAATAGAATAAGTCTAATAATTTACATGCCAAGGGACTGATATTTGGGCACGGAAGTACGATTTTTATTATAATCTCAATTTGATTTAAATATATTGCTTATTATTGGGTGGATTTTGCACTCATTTTTTCCTGTCCTCGTAGTTTTTAAGGTAGTAGTACATATCGATTTATGTCAATCACACCGAGTTTGCCCATTTTTATAGAATCACCCAGCTAAAGTTGAGAATTGTATGAGTTGGATGCGTTCTTGTCAAATAGCTTGTTTAATGAGGTGTTTCAATTTATGTATTTAAAAAAATCATACCTAGGCTCAAAGTAATTCAATTAAAATAATGAACATATTTTTTAACTAAACTAATATTTGAAAGAGTTTTCGACGTAAAACCTATAACAGCACAGCTGTAATAATGCATTATATTGAATTTGAGATATTTCGAGCACAACACATATTAGAAAATAGTTTTGGGCGTATACAGTTTATAAAAACATGTTTTTTACTGTTAATATGTGTATGTACATATGTAGTTTGTATGTATGCAAATATTTACACATATATTCGATTGATTTAAAGTTAAAGACTTTTATTGCTGATTAACTATATTTGGCCCATAATACCAGTTTCAGCATTATCGCCATGTATAATCAGGTCCATTTGAGATTGTGATAACTCACCACTGAGAAGTTTTTCAATTTTTATAAATTTATTTGAATCAACAACGTTGGCAGTAGTTGTTGATGATTCATTATCTTGCAAATACGTTGAAGAGCTGTTTTTGGCACGTTCTGCAAAAAATAAATAAGTATTATTAAAATTATAAATCACTTTAGAAAGGGAACATTTTAATGCAAACCAGTTCTTGCTCTTCTCGACTCCTGCTCAATAATAATTTCATTTGTGATATAAACTTCACGACGTATTTGATCACGCAGTTCTACGCTCATGTCGGGTATGCACCAACGGACAAGAATCATGACTAATGCCACAAAATTCTGCAATAGAAAAAAAAAACAAAAAAAATCATTAGTATAGGTTGCTAAAATTGTATGTTTGTAAGTTGACTTGAAGGCATAAATTGAAGCTATTAAAAAGTTAATATAAATACCTTAAGTATATAGGCCCTAAATTTCATCGAACTTAAGTATTTAATATTTAAACAAAGATTAATGTTACTCATACGACATGTTATGCAAATCAAGTACAAATTATGTAAGGTTTCTACTGGTTATATTTCAATAAAATAAAAGTTAATTTAAAAGAGGCTATTTTTAGAAGCCAAATTTAGACATTGTTTTTTTTAGTTTAATAGGGAACGTTTAAGCCAAAAAATAATATTTTTTCATCTTTTAAGTCATTCAATTAAAAATTCGATTTTAATTGACTGATCCGAGACTTGAAGTAATCTATTCAATTTAAGTAATGTCATCAAAGTTCCAACCAAAATCAAAAGCAGATTCAGTCCGCTCCAGTTATTCACATCAAAAAAACACCCTTCAAGGTTTCGTATGAAAAAAATGGCTTCACTTTAGTACAACGAGTCAAATTGCACTTTTTCTACAAAAGTTATTAAGGTCATATCATGTAAAAGCAGCAAATTTTCATGTTTCTACTACACATTTTTGCTAGTTACGTGCATTTTGCTATGAGAGTATGCAGCGAAAGTATTGAAATGTAATTTATGTCAGAGCAGATCATTGAACTCTTTGAAAGAACTTTCGATTTCACTTGCATTTTTATTGGATTCTTCTATTTTTTGTCTGACATTTACATTTCACTTAAATTCAGGAAAACAGAAACTAACTATAGCTACTTGCTTGTTTTGTATGTGCAACAACAGCGGCAGCACCCTGCAGTTCAGTTTATTTGTAACAAGTGTCGCGTCAACAGCATAAATTGTTGCTTGCAACTTTTTGAACTTGTTAAAGTACCGTCCATATTTTATCCGTGTGTGCCATCATAATTCATCAGTTATCAAAATGAAAAACTTCTCCTGTTTTAGTTTACGTTCGATTGCTATATTTATTGCATCTGTCGACATAGTTTGCGCTATATCGGCACTAACTTTTTGTTCATTTTACTTGTATGAGGATTTCGTACAAGTGTCGCAATTACAGGAGGGCATACAAGTGCAAAATCCATTGGCCTACTATATTGCAACTGTGGGTTAGTTATCATTTATTTAAAAACAAAAAAAAATTGATCCTGCCGCTGATTTTTAATATTCAGTTGAATATCAAACATCTAAGTCGCATAAAACTTTTAGTCAAAATTTCATTAAGGACATTAATTTTGACTAGATGATACAAAAACATTACAAAAACTGGGCCGATCTTTTAATAAAGGATTTGTAGTTATAAAATCGCTTGGAAGCAAGACTGTTTCATTTTATAGTCAGGACATTTTCTAAGTGTTTTTCAATTATTACAAAGAATTCAACTTAAATAAATTAGTCAATTAAATTTAAGCACTTTTCAAATAGACTATACCAGATGAAATGAAAAATTTATTTCTAATAATAATACACTATTTTTCAAATGTGATAAATAATAATTTTCGACAACTGAAAATCATCAAGAGACGCGACCCTGAATCAAATAATATGAAAATTTATGGTATAATATTACGCAATTCTGCCAAAAATTACAAAGCAAATTGAGCAAATTTTATGCCGATTTTAAAATGTTTTATTTTTTGATGATATAAGTAGCTCTTGACTGATGTTTAACGCTAAGCCTCTACTCAAATTAAATAAGTATTTTTGGTTGCCATCAGATATGATTTCAGGGTTTTTTTTTTTCAACCAAAATGTAAGTCCGGTATCGGGCCTTTTTTGAGATACAGTCTTAAGCCATAAGTGCGATAAATACTAAAAGGGGCATTTTTGTTCATGATCTGTAAACTTTAACCTTTCTGCAATCTTAGTGAAAAAAATAATTTCCAATACTTACGAAAAAAATATGCATGGCAGAATGCAATTTTCTTATAGTTTTCGGTATGCTGCATCTAAGTCTGCTCGCAAAATTTCTCTAGCACTTCATAATTTTGAGGCATGTCATCCTAAGATATGCTGAATCTAAAAAAAAATTTGGGGACTTGACGTATAACTACCATAAATGTAGTCGGATTTTTTTCCACTGGAAAGTTCACTATAGAATATTTCAAAAATCTGACATGCAAGAAGGTGTCTATTCGTATAATCAGATTTGAATTCAGCACACCTAGAGCAGAAGATAAGTGCATAAAAATTCTTAAGTGATAGAGAAATTGTGTGCACGGATTTAGATTCAGATTTAGATTTTTTATTTTTCATTTTTAAGCTTAGGATGGATTGCCTCAAAATTTTTGCGCATTAGTGAGGCTATGCCTCCGGATTTAAATCCAGTGCCAAATATATGTGTGCAAAGTTACTATTATTATTTTGTATTATACAAAATGTATTGCCTTAAATTTTACTAAACTATAGGTCCCCGCCATTTGCAAAATCGAAATGTACAAGACGGTAAGAAATAAGCTTAAGCAACTGCTCCTAAATATTTTTATTTTTTCAAATTGTTGTTTATGTTTTGTAATAGTTGAACTAATTTCTTAATATACCATCTTTTTACAGTGGACTATGTAACGATACATAATTTTTCCAATGCATTTTATATGATTTTATGTGTAACGCTATGGATAAAATCTTTGATAAACCTCATTGTGGCCTCAATACTTATCGATGGCGTCAGAAAGGTAAGTTATTAAGAAAACTAATTTTAACAAGAATATATTTTAAATTAATATTTAACCATGACAGCAACGTCTCATTTGCTTGGCTCCATGGCTTATAAACAACATTATCTCAATGTTAATTGAAATTGCCGTACTCATTTTCGTGGAGATAAAAATTGATGAAATAGATGTATCAATAGATCGTCGAGTTGCAAGATGTATACTTTTTGGCATATTTTTGGGTAAGTTAAATAAAGAATGTTACAGACAGCAATAAATAACTCTTTTTTTTTAAGTCATAAATGCGCTTTTCACCTTCGGTATTTTCGCACAGTACAAAGTATTGAAGGGGACTTTAAATGAAAATCAAGTTTTACAGGATAGCATCGTGGAGGCAGCTGGTCTCTTTCAGCATGTCAAGGTTTAAGGTACTCGTAAGTCAGATGAAAGCGAATAATTGCATTTAATTAATTTATGTATATCATGTTTCAAAAAAAAAAGTGCTGAAGAAGGCACGCAGAGATAACTTAAAATGAATGAATAAATCATTTATATGTTAACTTTTAGTTGTAGAGTTTTTGATTTTTTTTTGGCTGTTTGATTGATAATGTGTTTGTTTCTGAGTTTTAATCAGAAAATGTTTCCTAAAATATTGTGAGAATATTAGTTATCTTGACTTTCTACCAAGCTTTTCTATACTTTTACATCACAATGCACCAAGGCGCATATTTGTTCAATAAAAATATTTAAATTAACTTTGATTTTGTACGCATGTAAGTACAATATAATTAATCTTCAATAAACTCACCTCAAAAACTACAACGAATCCCAGACGACCAGCTAAGATAATGTAAAACATGCTGCTTAGCTCATATTTATGAGGAGAAGTAGGAGGTTCACGATAGTCCGCATACCTTTCAAAATTTCAAAAACAATTAGTAAGTACATATTTGAAAAAATATGTCAATGATAAATTACATGCACGTAGTTATGTTTGATTTATCACCAGCCAAACTGCGCAAGGGAGCTGAGTCAGTAATATTAAATTCTGATAGCGTAAAATCCAAATAACCATTAAGGCTACCATCCGATGAGACAATGGTGCGATAAGCCCAACGTGGTATCATGTCTGAGGTGAAGGCAATGATAAAACCCTTTAAGACAATTACGAAAGAAAGCTTTTAAATAAAACAATAAGTAATAAATCTATGTTAAGGTTTTACTCACATTAGTGATGACACTCAATTTACTTATGCTGTCTAAGATGCGATACCAAACTCCTATATCACGAACACGCTGAGACACGGGACGTTTATGATGTGTCAATAACTTTTTGGCATCCAAACGCATTTCGAGTATGTTATTAAGCAAAGCAAAAAATGGCGCCAAAGGAAAAGCAGCAACGAAAATTGTCACAAAGCCATATTGTAGTACTATAAAGTTTAAATATTAAATTTATGTTTAGTTTGAAACAAACAATTGAAAAATAAATAGTTAGCTGACCCATTTCCAAATACTCTGGAAATAAACTTCTTGGTCCCCAATCTAAAAGCTTTAGATCACGTATCCAGCGTTCTCCGCGTAAATTGTGTTCATGCTCTTTTTCTGTAAACAGTCGTGAAAGGCCAACCTTAATTGATAAAACCTTACGCCAGAACATAGGCATTATAACTTCTAAAATTGAATTAAAGGCCTGTTTGCCAATCATAATGATTGCCAGCTGAATACACAGTTCAGTCAAACAGCCGCCAGAGGAACACTGTAAGAAGAGTATATGCATAAAAATTTAGTTTATATTTCTGCTAAAAATAATGCTCACCTCTTCTTGCCTATAGTCGAAAAATTTATGATATTCGCCAGGGTGTCCAACAAATTTACCTTTGTAGAAGGCTATATAAAATATAGATGCATAGTAATTAACAAACTGCAATAAATAGATTTTTAGAGTCAACGAATCATCGAATTGTGTTTGTGTACGCCACATTTCCAATTCAGTAAGGTACTCGGCCAAATAATTGTACACCTGTAAAGAGATGAAATACTCGTATTATAAATATTGTAATCAAATTAAACAAAGAAATTAAACAAATTGAAAATATGAAATCACAGTCTGAATATAATAGCTTTGCTCTAAGAAGGCTCGGTTGTCATCGTCGATTGGTTCGCTTTTCCGCGGAACTCGACAGCGATACTGCAGGCCTTTTTTTTCTATCTTCCTCTTAGAAGGTAGTGCAGCAGCTGTTCTTTTCTACTTTCTCAATAGAAGAGAGCTTGGTGGGCCTAGTTTGTTCCTTTCTGCATGGAAAACAAAGAAGCAAGGAAAGGGTTAATGGCGGCATTGCCACTGGCGCCAAAAGAAGGCATAACATGTCTTTCCTTTATCTTCCTTTATATTCAAAAAAAAAAAAACACATCGAAAATATACTCACATAATTAAGTACATAGAGAAGACACAAATTAACAAAAGCTGCCGATGCTGTAGCCACAATAATAGCATTTGAAGTTGTCATCGGTATTTTTCCCAATTTTAATGTGGCAACCATTGACATACGATAGACAACGACAGCCACAAGCGCTACAAATGCTAAAGCAATCAACAGTAAGACAACAGAAAAGCTAAAAACCGTTGCAGGTAACTTCATACGCCAAAATGGCACAGTTGGCTCTTTTGTGTTTGTCACATAATCGGTGCGTGTTGGTGGTATATGTTCGAGTCGTGCTAAATACTCTGGACGTGGATGCTCTTCATGTACATCAAATCCAGTTAAGTCCCAACGATACGTTATTTCTGCAGAATAACGTTTCCACAATTCTAAAAATAGTGTTGCCCAAAAGGACATGAAGACAGCAAAAAAAACTGTACTCGGATTATCAATGAGGTAGGTTATTTTTGAATAACGGCAGGTTTCTTTCAGGTCCCAAAAATCACACCAATCACATAGTGGACACATGGTAGTTGTGCCGTTGCTGCGCTCGCAAATATCTTTACTGAAATAGATATAGCAAAACAGTAATTTTATTTTTGCAAATGTAGCAATTTTATAGTCCCTTACGATGGTATATAGTGTTTTAATGAAATCCATGAATAAATAAAACAAATGACACCTACTATGGAAGCCAACAATAACATGTATGTGTAAAATCCAAGCCAGGCAAAATATAATCCTGCAAACAATATAAATTGATTTCTGTAAATATAATTTTTTTAGCTTATAATTTTACCAATTTTAACGCCAAAATATTCCTTGATATAGTCAAGCGGTTGATAACGGTACCATTTGCTTATGGAAGCCCAGTGCTTGTGAAGTGTTGCACGCATTGTGCCTGGTTCGTTGACATCGCCCTGTAAATTAAGATAAGATGTGGATAAGAAGAAATAATGTAACAAGTGATGAACTAAAATTGTCCTTTATAAAATTCAATTTAACTTAAATAGAATATTATCTACTAACATCATGTAAAGGATATGCGGAGCAATAAACATTATCTGCTACCAAACGATCAATGCCAAATGCCATTTCTCCTTTAGTTTTGGCTGGGAAACGTTGACGATCCAAAATGAATTGCACAATGCGAGAGCGTACGGCGGTCGTGAAGAATCTTTCCTGATGTATATCAAATCTTGAAATAAAAACAAGAAAAATATGAAAAATGTTATTTATTATTGAAAATATAAAGCGACAAGACTTACAAATATTCCTTATCACGACTGTATATGGCCGTAAAACGATGTGGCACCTTGGGAAAATTACGATCGTCCACATAAATTTTGCGTAAGAAAAATGAGAAAACTCCTTTAAGCGATGAGAAAACACTTTTTGTGGAACGATTGACAACGGACAAGCCTGGAATCTGTTGAAAGCAATTAGGGATTTGAATTTTGCGTTAAACTACATTGGGACTATTGCTAAAGCTAAAGTTGTGCATATGCTTTGCAAAAAAAAACAACAAAAAAAATAATATAATAAAAATATTTGTGGTATAACCGGTGACTATAAATTTACAAGACTGCAATCTCAAAAATTCATTTCACGGTAAGATCAGACCTCGTTTCGTTCCCTTACTTCAATTTACATACATTTTTTGAGTGAAGTTTCGAGTGGGAGGCTGATAATTACGCGGATGAATTGTGAAGCGGAAATTGGGAAGCCTCTAAAATGATGTTGTCTCTGATATAACACAAATGTAAAATAAGAAAATAGAAACAGCGAATTTTCATTGAGCTTAAATTTAAGCATTTAATTAGTAAAACGCTAACAAGTTTAAGAAATGGTTGTGACGAATTCAAAGCCAAACTGCCAACAAATCATGTTTAGTAGTTAAAGCTTTTGTATGAATTTTATCAACATTTAGCAGACCTTTTCAGAAAGATATTTGGCTGCCTCGTGCAGACGATTTGATTTATCTAAAACATTTACACTGCAATATAACTGAGGAAATAAGGAAAAACAAATAGTTTTAAGTTAAAAAATACAAAACAAAAACTTATTATTAACAAAATAATTAATATCGGATAATATAACAAAAAGAAATAGTACATGGAAAATCGATTGGTAAAAATATATACTTAAGGAGTTCATATCATGCATACGTCACACATGATTTCCATACAACTGGGACTTAAGATTGAAAGAACCTCTTTCAATTGAAAGATTGAAAGAACGCTTTTAATACTGACAAAGAATATGGAATCAAAAGTACTTAATATATAATAAATACATTAGTTCAAATACAAAACAATCTTAATCTAACATTGTTTTTGGTTTTATTTTTGAAATCTAAGTCGATTGACACACGTCCAGAGCCAAAGAAAAACGATTCTCCTGGCGTACCACCAGGTCCACCGCCAAACCTAACAGAAATGCCAGATCTGGATACAGATGTTGAAGGTGATGATACATATCGTTCTTATAGAATATATCCGTAAAGAAGTTTAAACCGAATTCATTACAACAACGAATGCTGGCAATATCTGGTGAAAATATTGAATTTATGAAAGAAATGCACTTAGTTTTAATTATTTTTTTAATTCAAACTACTGTCAGCTTTATTGAAAAATCTATTTGAAAAATTTCTTTGTGTCAAACGGTGTTTTTAAAACATAAAATTAATTTAAAAATAAAAAAATAATATTTTAACAAATAAAGAAAAACGTTGTGCATGCAGAGGACTTTATGTAAGTTTTGGTTTTTAATTTTACATCAAAATTTCTTATTTTGAGGTTTGATGCACTGCAATTGTGTTTCCTACAAACGTGCAATGCCAATTTTTACTGCCCACAAGAAAATTAAGTTTTCCTCATTCAAAGTTTCGGAGTAATTCTAGTTTAAACAAAAATGATGAACAACTCATCCCTTCTGTTTTGTAATTATTTTTTAAATTCTTATAATCTATGGAAGGTTTTTGTAAAGTTTGGTTTAGGAAAATGGGTAATAACACGCCTTCCAATATCAAATTTATCATATATCTTCAACTATTTGAGGCAGATGAGTAAGACTTGGTACATTTATTAAAGGTACGAGCAAAAGAATGGACGGTACTACATCTTCCGATGATGATTTTGAACCCATACAAAAACAAAAAAAAAGACCACAACAATTAAAAAAAAAAATATGATGAACTGCAACGACGACTACAACAAAAACAGACCCCACGACAACGACAGCAGACGCTACAACATCACCATCATCAAGCACTTCCAGCTGTAATTTTTCAAGTCTCATCATCTGATGATAATGGTAAGATAAGTATTTTATAAAATGTTCACTTAATTATAATAACTATTTCTCCACCAGTGCAACAACAACAGCTGCAGCAGCAGAAACCACAACAACAGTTGAATAAGGAATAAGTTATATCACATAAACAATATTTTAGTTACCGGTAATAGGCATTCTTATAAAAATTTCCTTTAAAGTGCTATAAAGAGTCTTATATTGCTCGTTCTATAGGGAAAAGTAAAAATTTTTTATTTGAAAAATAATTTTTATGCTTATCCTTTTGATTGGAATGCTGTAGCTATCGCTAATCACACGAACGCTCGCGTGCAATCCTAATTATGAAAACTTTTTTTATTCATGCCGTTGATCAATTTTATAAGCAAAAAAAAGGTTCACAATCTAATATTTTTGATTTATAAATCAAACACAAATTTATGTTGTAGATTATTTTAAAAACCTAGAACTTTCAAACTTACTGCATTCTCAAAAGTTCATTTCGCGTAAACATCAGAGCACGTTCACCTCCTGGGGTTTGATTTTGTTTGAGGCCAAATTTGACTCCGTTTGCTAGGACTTGAACATCACAGTTCTAATAATTTTGTGACGATATTAAAAACGCACAGTATTTGTTGCTACTGTTCTACAGATTTTTTTTTATATTTGAAAAAATGCATGTGTTCATTTCCATGGGTCCCGTTCGACCGTCGAACACTTTAAAGTAAAAAAAAAGTCAAAATAAAACTGATTTTTATTTTGACAATAGGTTTAGCTTGTAGCCCATTATTAGCATTATAATTGGTGCTAAGGTTGAATTTGGACAATTTTTCGTTTTCAAGATAGTTGCAAAAACCCAAGGTGTCGCACGGGACAAAAACTTCCGTTTTCGTGGAAATGTGTTTTTTGTAAGTTTTTTCTGCTCTTTATAGTTTGACTTTCAGTTTGGATTTCTTCTGTACAACGTTGTTTTGAACAACCTTCCTTTTAAGCTACTATTATAAAAGGTAGTCATCCATTAGATGGCTGTACTTTTGCTCTTAACATATTCACCCTTATTACGGTTGGCGTCGTCGACGTCGTTGTCAATTCTTTCTCAATGTCGACATCGACATCACGTCAATGCTAAATCGGTATTTACTAAGGAAGTTGTGTCGACGTTGACATGTTATCGATAATTTTAAAAAATTAAGTGTCATATTTGAATTATTTACGTCAATTGTATTATTCTATTTTCAATTTGTGTCGAAAAATGTTTTTTGTTTCTGATACTAGTGAAAGTTTAAGTGATGACGAATGCAAACAAAATCTTCGGCTTCAAAGGAAATAAATGAGGCAGAGATCGGAAATCTTTGATTTGCCGGATAATAAGTATGTACAAGAATGTCATATGATAATTAGTTGCTGACCAATGTGGTTTCCTATGAGCTTATGTGTATTGCATTATTTTATTACAGGTTTGTTGATTATTTTCGCTTAAATAAATCTGCTTTTACACTCGTTTTGGAGAAAATACACTTTTGTTTATTACCTTTTGCCAACCATCACCATCTCTCATTGGTGGACCTAAAGAATTCAATTTTTTCGAAATGGTGTCCCATTCACCTTTAAAATTCAGTGGAATATTTCCCCTGTGAAAACCTTTTGCAAGGCTCGGGTTTTTTTCCAGTTCGGAATCTAATGCTCCAAATTGCTTTGCACTAGTTATTTTCATTTTTTCCTGAATTTTTTAATGTTAATAAACTTCAAAATAACAAATAAATCGTGGTTTACTTACGAAATTTTGCACTAGTCGTCGCCTAAAACTGTGTCGACTGAAATCTTGTCGTTCCTACTCAACATCGACGTCAATATTATTTAGCCGATACGAAACAAATGTCAATAGTTGTCAATTGTTATCGATATTGACAACGACGATGCCAATTAGGCGCAGTCAATATTATTCGTGTCGACGACGACAACTATAATAAGGGTGATTATCTGTTGAACTTTTCATTCCAAAATTTCGCACATTAAAGTTAAAAAGTGCTTAGTTTCTACAAATAATAGACTCATTTCATGAGGTTAAAAATTGTAATTTCATTTCCAATCTTTCAAAAGCCATGCACACAATATGAACTCTGTGAAAATTACACAGGCTTATAAATCTATTTCCCAGAGGCCAGATCAATTAAATTTTCAGGAAACACAACTTAATATACAGGTTTTTTCAACACGTCAGAACTTTATGATATCTCTACTCAAAATTACTTACCAAATGAGATCAAATGTTAGAAATCTTACACTTCAAAAATTCGACAAGGTACTTTTTTTTTGAAGAAGTTAAAAAGTTTTGAATTCAATAAACGATATCTTGACAAGAAATTATTTTATTGAATAGGTCTAAAGTCTCACGAAAAATATTGCAACTATCTGAAGTCTATTAATAGAAATCAGTTGAGCAATTTGTGATATAACTGTAAATTTTCTTGAAAGCATCGATATTTCTTATGTTTTTGCAAGGATATTTCAAACTTTTGACGTAACGAAAAAAAAAAATAAATATAGGTCGTGTTAAGCCTATAAAGATCTTCTGGGCCTTCTTGCCTGATCTCTAGTTTTCATCAATAGTATTTTTTTGTCTGTGAGCCTGTGTTATTTTTGTCTTCAGCTCTTCTGATCTTATTACCGCGTAATATTATTATATCAAAATTTACCTCTTTCATTGGCATTCTAAGCTTCAGAATTTCTGCATAGCGACGTAAAACTTCAAGTGGCGCATGGATCTGAGAAAGATAAAATATATTTTTTTCTTAAAAACCAACTTTGAAATAAATTCTTTCTACTTACTTACCTTAACTATATGAATTTGTTCCTTTTCCTTTATTACATGTTCCAATTCTAAGCCCTGATTAATGAGATTCTCTTCAAATACTCGACGTTTTTCGGTATTTTCCTCCTCGATCGGTGTTTGCGGATGCAATCTGTATGCAAGCACAAAATCAATGGAACGCATGCCATCGTTAAAAAATAGTGAACTATTAATTGCTGGTCTTTGGTAAAACTCGCGAGGACAACTACATTCTTCTTTTATATTATTGGGTAAAATTTCAGTCATTTGCATTAATGGTGTTGTGTTTTTCGTCAGACTGTCGTCCGGTAATAGCAGCGTCGAAGTAGTACCGTCGTTGTAAAGTCTAAAATTCAAATGGAAGCACAGAATTAACAAATTTAATAAATAGCTTGCAAAATGTGAAAATTAAGTGTATTGGCGAAAATATTTAACTAGAATACCTATTGTGAAAGAAATCATGTGTTAATGGGTAGTAAGGTGATGCTAACAAGCCAGCCAGCTGAACAGTTATACTCAGGAGAAAACACAAGCAACAGAGGAGCGGCAGCTTTAGTAAAAAAAAAAAACGAAAAACCTTAAACAAATTTGCATGTTGAAAACGTGTAAAAATAAGGAGCACAGCTCTAAAGGGAATTTATTCAGAGTATACATACGCAAAAATGTATAGTCACCCATTGCTGAAAGTTATTTATAAAATTTAATTTAAATTAAAAATATCAAGCCAGATATCAAGTAGAATTTTAACAACATATGCTCGAAAGGTCAAAGCAAGCTGTGATAACTAAATTTAACCATAAAGAGAAATGTAACTGCTGCGCGCTGTACTATAGATGGAAGAGCATGTCGCCGGAAATAACATTTGTAATTTTATATAATCAACATAAGCTCACATACTGGCATTTTACGAGTAATATACGTGTTTTATTTGCTGTGAGGGATGCTTCATGAATTTAAGTCGATTGACCTATTTAAAAATGTTCATGTCCTCATATCATTAAGAACTTGCTATACAGTGAAATGATATAATTACACACAATTACGATATTTTAATTTTTTTACTCCATACTATGCAATATATAATTATCAAATTTATTTAATAAAAAAACAAAGGTTACTTGTTGGAACGGATTGGTTATCGCATTCAGAGGCAAAAACTGATTCACGGAAACAAACAAGCAAACTGATTCTGGTTTTTATCAAATTTCTTTATTATATTATTCAAACCAACGGTTTTCTTTTCAATTTCTCTTCTATAAATTTAAAAGTTCTTTAATATTTTGTTTGAATGTACATAGTAAGAAATGCAAATACAAGAAAAACATTTTGTTGTTTCTTTATCTCAAAACCTTGATAAAACGCATCGAAAATCAGTAAATTCAAATGTGTCATTCACTTTTGTGAAACGATGATTAATCAACCGGTTGTTAGAAAATTCGTGAGTGCTTTAGTTGTGGGAATAATTAAAGAAATGTAGTTGAGTAACAAACCTAAAAGAAAATTAATCTTTAAAAATTCTTATTAATTTTCGATCCAACTTTCGTTACTATCAAACATATGTAGAAAATTACAGCAATGCAAAAAAAACATTTTTTTGGCCCGAGAATAAACGTCAACAATTTGCAATATATTTGGAAAAAATATTGAATTTTCTGAATACAAACAATAGATAAACATTAAACATTTAATGTAGTTGAAGGCAAAAATTGAGTTCTTGTAACGCAAAGAATAAATAAACATTAAAAATTGAAGGTTGTTGAAAACAAAAATTGAATTCTTGTAACGCAAAGAATAAAATGGAAAATAAATTAAATAAACTTAATGCTTACAATTCAGCTTACAGTTTGCTTGCACAACGCAGAACAGCTGATAGTTTAAGACTATTCATAATTTTAGCTTTGGACAAGGAGTGAAGCTCAGTTACTCTCACATCATTTATGATGATTATGCTTTTTTTAATGTTTATTTATTGTTTGTGTTTACAAAATTAAATTTTTTTTTTCCAATTATGTACAATCAAAATTTTTGACGATTATTCTCGGAAAAAAAAAATTTTTTTTTGGCGTCTCTGTATTTTATAAATTATTTTCTTTCACAGAGCGTTATTTTCATACTCTCTCGTGTTTGACACTTTTACAGGATTTAGTTTAAAAATAACAGGAACGAACCTAATAACATTGGTATGGCATATTTTGGTGAATGCATGAAAATGAAAATTTTCAACTAAAAACAAAATAGTAAAAGACCTTCCTCCTCCTTATGGTCTATACCAAGTGATTTATAACTTAATTGAAATTTCACTATTTTTCAGAAAGTTTACTATGATATACATTACATCTTTCTTTTATATAAAATAGAAGAAGAAAGGTTCAAGAAAAAAAACAAAAACAAATACATATTAGAAAAAAGAAACAAAAATTTCATTGCATACTTTTAGTTGTTAAAGAAAGGAAACAAAAATTCCAAGGAGCGCACAGTATGTGGAAACGGGAGGTTGGTGATCAGTAAGGATCCTCCTATTAACATAAATAAAGATTGTCATAATCTTTTTTAAAATGGGTTTCTTATTTTAAGAAATTTAAAAAAAAAATCAAAAACTATTGAGATTAGAGACCTTACCGATTTTTGAACATTTATTAAGAATTTAATTTTATTTTAATTCTGCGTGATACAAAATCTGTTTAAACAGTTAAGCTTTGTGAGTTATATCGATTTTTGAATATTTAGTATCTGTAAACGGTGTTCTGTAATAAAAATTTCGAATATTCCAAAAAATTCGTGGTTTTTTTTTCAAACGAAACAACTTAAATCATTTCGCGGTATCGGAGTCAGGTATATAAGTTCGTGTGGTTGGGATTTATGCTGTAAGCAAAAGTACACTTTGATCGCCTGTCTATCGATTACTGAACATCGCATTTAAAACAATTTATTACAATGGATTATCATCATTGGCATAACTCTACAGTGAGCAAAATTTTTCTTTATCTACACTAAGGTCTCTTAAGGTTAATACATGCTCAGTTAAAAACATAATTGAAAAGTAGTAATGTTTTCTATACAGAATTGCTACACACATTATCCACATATTTTTAATTTTTACCACTGTGCAAGCGCAAAATGTTAAATATACTTTTTTTCATTTATTTGATACACTTTGTGAGCTTCAATGCTAATCTTTTCGATATTATTTATTAGTTTTTGTTAAGTTTATTATTAGTTGGCAACAAAACAAAAACAAGAAAAATCTGATTCAAAAAGCAAATAACAGAAGCTGTGAAATAATAAGAAAAAATTTTCGCTTTGTGGTTTAAAATTAAACAAATGTAAATGTTACGAAAAATCAAATATTAACACTTTCCACTATGAAAATTGTTATTCTCTCATGCATAATCAAAATGATTATTATTATATAAAACATAGACTTAAAAGCAATTGAAATATTACTTAACAACAATTAAAAGCAATAATTTTACTAGGAAATTAGATTCTGAAAAGAGCAAGCATCTGATTTGTTAAAAAAAAATATTTTTTTCTTATAAGCGCTATTTTTATAAAGCTCTTTTCGCTGACGAATGCTTAAGCGCAATGAATGACTTGGAGAGCGCGTGTCAGACAAAGGCAACATACATAGCAACAAAATTAAACACAAAGTATTCTTTTTTTTATATATATTATGAAATAAAGACCGCCGTAATAAATGAACTGAACAACTGATGACTGACCAACCGACGAATAAAAGAGGCTGAAAGTCTAGCAAGCGCCACGAGAAATCAGGAAGGTAGATTATCGTACGGTTAGCAAAACACAACTGCAAGTCTACCGGCGAGATGGCTGATACGAATAGGAATTCATAAGATAATCTGAGAACAGAGTGGGTTTTTTTTTTTTCAACAAAAATAATTCACAGAAATCAGATATAAAAAATAAACAAAAATAAAACCGACACCCAGTGGGACAAATACATTCAGAATAAAAAAATAATTTACAAATTCGTTTAGTTTAGCGAATTCGGTTGGTAAAATTAAAAGGTTATATTTCCTTAGGACAAACAGCCTAGTTAAACTTGAAAACAGAATATACGTAGGTAAGATCGCACAGAAAAAAGTATAGGCCGAAAAAAATGTGTAATTTATATTAAAGAATCTCTCAAATTTTTGCTCGACTACTCAGTAGTGGATCAAAATGAAGCCTTTTGTGTTCTACAATATAAAACAGATTGGAATTCAGCGCACAAAACTTACTAGAAACGCTTACCTATCAACTTTTTTAAATCAAATCAAATTTACATCAAATATTAAGAGAAAATGTTAATTTTTGGATATAAAAAGTTCTTGGACAAGTTTTTCATAAAAGATGTAATTTCTGTCAATTAAAACTTTTTTAAATTGTTCAAAATTGTAATTGTTTTAATAATCACTATTGTCATATGATTAGTAGTCTCTAAATGTATGCAATATTTATATGACTACAAAAAAAAAGTAAGCCAGCGCTTGCTTCAGTCCTTCATACAGTTGTCGTAGGCTGATTGAGCATCGAGATCCCATTATCCCATGCATCTATTTAAGTATATGCAACCAAACTTTACACACGTACTAGAAATGATTCAAGCAAGTACGGGCGGGTGGAAGTAACACTTCCCATGCAAGCAAAAATTTTGACACGCTATGAGCTGAAAACTACTGACGCAAATTTTACCAAACTCAATAATGGAATAACTTTTGACGAAAACAAGCATTACAAGATGCCTACTATACAGCCAAACAACTTTAATGCACTACGCACAAACATCTGCTTAAGCAAATATAACCAAATGATCATTTGGCAAGCAAGCACTGGGGTAGCACATCCGATTTACGTTAGTATTGAATAAAATAGACCATTAATGAAACAAGCAAGTGGTGATTGCCTAACATGTAGCACAATGGGTATACATATATCACAAAACCGGGCAGAATAGCCTTTTAATAAAAATTTAAGATAGTTTAGGGTATTTACTTTTTGGCCAGACCAACACAAGATCTTTTGACGTCAAAAAGTGCAATTTTTTGGAGAGCTATGTTTTGAAATTTGATTCTGGAGAAACTGAATGAGCTAAGGGGACATCCATAAATTACGTGAGTCAAAATAGGGGGGAGAGGGTCCGGAAAAATCGCACCAAGGGGGAAGGGGGGTCAATAAAAACATCACTTCAACTTTTTAATGCAGAGACTATACATTATTATAGCAGATTATATTTAAAAATTATAAGGTAAGTCTCACGAAAGGTAGGGGGAGTCCCGTCAGAGCTCACGAAACCTCACCAAGGGGAGGGGGGTCCGAATTTTCAAAAAAACACCTCACGTAATTAATGGACGGACCCAAAAGCTTGGCGCCCCGCAAACTAAAATATTATATTTTATTGAAAATTATTTGGAATTTTTAATAGTATCTGTTCCACTGTTCATCACTGTCCATGGACAAATTTTGTATTGAAATATATATTTATATGTATGTTTATAGGAAAAAATGTATATGAATTATTTAATTAAATATTTAGTGCCAACTAGACAGTAAAAAGCACTTGATAATGGACCTTTTCGTGTTCAACTAATTCCACTTACCTTTCATCTGCAAATTGTGTGTGATTTTCATTGAGCTGCTGTTGTGATTCACCCACAGTGGATGCATCACCACCCGCGCCGCCTGCGCGTTCCTGCGCTAAAAATTTGTTCACAAAATTCTCGAGATTTTGTGAATTCTCTTCTTTATTTGAGCTTGGTTTGGAGCTGGGATTTGAGCTTGGCTTGGAGCTGGGATTTGAGCTTGGTTTTCTTAACTCATTCAGTTCAATGTTGTCAACGAAGGGAGCTAACGGTGCAGTGAAAGGTGGCTCAAAGGTCAGTAGTACCGATTCGCCAGTCGGTTTTTCTTCCAGCCTTGCACTCTTATCAGCACTCAGCATTGCCTGTGTTGATATCTGCGCTACTTCCTCTGTTTCATCATCCTCTTGCTCCGTTGAATTTTCATCAACCGTTGCTGCTTCATCTAAAATTAGAATTTTTCTACATCAATTTTTCGCACTAATTCGGTCGCAGCTTTAAAAATTCACATTATTTAATATTTTGGCAAAGTAAAAACACGCGTACACGCACCCATCTCTTAGTATTGAATCGTTTTTGGCCATGCAACAATTTTTTATTTTTTACACAATTTACAAATTACTTGTCATTATTTTTGAACGAATATATTCACATTCAATAGAAAATTAAATGGTTTTTAATCAGCGATATATATTTTTTACTCTCCGTCGTCCAAGGTTCGTTCAAGTATTGGTCTTTGGGTCCAAATCTACCTGATTTGATCGGTGAAGAACCAACACATCTTTTTAGGAAGACAGCGAGAGAATTTCTGTAAACTCTCAGTTGAAATGCAACAACGAAAACAGCTGTTTCAAATAACGCTCTTTTGGCTCTGTTCGATTTGAAAATTAAATATTGTAATAATGGTTAAATGCTAAACACAACTGGAACGAGAGCGATGGTTAGAGCAAGATACGACTCAGAGCTTTTTTGACCGGAAATGTCAAACTTTTGTAAATGAAGCTCTAAACATAATTGACGAGAGCGATGGCGTCAGAGAACAAGATAAGACAACATGATTTTTCCTACACGTTAGAACAAGATACGACACAAAGCTTTTTCGATCAGAAATGTCAAACTCTTGTAAGTGACACTACAAAATTTATCGCTGAGTGTATGGAACAAATTCTATTTTACGTGCGATTGGTTGGTAGCCAGTTGTGTTCAGTGTATTTAATTTACGATTTAACGAGATAATATGATTTTTTCTATGTAATAGAGCAAAAAAGCTCCTTCGCGTATCTTCCTCCAACATATAAAAAAAACATTTTGTCTCGCTTTGTTTTATCGCGCACTCGCATCTCACATTGATTGTGCTTAGAACTTGAGTTGATGCACAACGCATCCCTGGAATAACGTCACGACACTAGTGTCAGTTCAAGGTGTACGAATACAAAACACACTGGTGTATAATAAAAAATAAATTAAGTGTAAATTAAAAAAAATCGTGTGAATTGATAATCACGAATACCTGTGAAATATTGAGGAGCTTTTTCTTAAAGAAATCAATAATATATTACAAGGATGTCAGAATCAACGCATATGGAACCACCACCATCGGTGCGTTTAACTAATGATGATTTCCGTAAGCTATTGGCAACACCACGACATCCTCAAGCCAGTGTTAGTGGCGGAGCAGCTGGCGCTACAGGCTCATTGGCCACAGCGCAATTCGGCGGCACTCCAGGGACTGGTGTAACTACTGAAAAAAAGAAAACTACACCGGGTTCAAGCGAACGCAATGATCTACGACGAAAGAAAAAGAATTTTTATGCTGCCCTCAAAAAGCAGGAAGACGGAAAATTACAAGAACTCTCGGAAAAGTATCGTGATCGTGCTCGAGAACGACGAGACGGTGCTAACCCCGATTACCAAAATGTAAGCACACCCGGCCATAATAATGCTAATACATATCGTGCAGTAGCACCTGATCTTAAATCGGGTATAGATGCTGCCGAACGCAGACGACGTATTATACAGGAATCGAAATTTTTGGGTGGTGACATGGAACATACACATTTGGTAAAGGGTCTCGATTATGCGCTGTTGCAAAAAGTGCGATCTGAGTTGGATTCAAAAGAAGATGAACAAGAACTGGAAAAAGCAGCAGAAAAGGCAACGGCTGAAGTGGTTGAACAACAATTAGCTGCTGCTACGGAAAAAGAGGCCGAAGATGAAATGGCCATAAAGTCAACAGTGGCTAGAAACATTTTTAACCTAGTGCAAGCAAGACGTTCCAAAGAAATACAACGTTTGGAACTATTTGGACCTGGGCGAATGGCCTACGTAATGGATCTCGATGATGAGATGAATGAAACCGATATTCCTACGACCCTTATACGTTCCAAATTTGAAGTGCCGGTAAATCGAGATGACATAGCTACTTTAACTACAAATGATATTGTAATTAATAAATTATCACAAATTCTTTCATATTTGCGTGCAGGAGGACGCAACAAAAAGAATAAAAAACGTGATAAGGATAAGCCACTTTTCTTTGAAAAAGAAGCTGAGTTGGTGCGTAAAAATAATGCTGGTGATAATATTTATGATGATATTGGTGATTATCAGCCAACAAATAAAGAAAAAACAAGCGAATCCAAACGTTATCACGGTGATAAACTAGAAAAGAATGGACAGCCTGCTTCGAAAGGCAACTACTTTGGTGACACAAATAAACATCAAGAAGCAGAGGAGCCTTTAATTACCAACATACCACCTCCGCCTAAGATTTCAAAAGCAATTGTTTCGCGCTTTGCAAATGAGCCTGAAGGTTATGCTGAGTGCTACCCAGGATTAGAAGAAATGAATGATGCCATTGATGATTCTGATGATGAAGTTGACTATACAAAAATGGACTTGGGTAATAAAAAAGGTCCTATTGGACGCTGGGACTTCGATACACAGGAAGAATATTCCGACTATATGAGCACGAAAGAGGCCTTGCCAAAAGCAGCTTTCCAGTATGGTGTTAAAATGCAGGACGGCCGCAAGACGCGTAAAAACAAAACCGAAAAAAGTGAGAAAGCTGAGCTGGATAGAGAATGGCAAAAAATTCAGGTAACTTTATATGTTTTATAACTAAATACATAGGTCTTTTTGTTATTAAAAATTAATTTTGTTATTTTCAGACAATTATACAAAAACGTAAACTACCTAAGCGTGGTGGTGACGAGCCTGATTATAAATCTGCTAAATATTAGTGCTGAAAAATTTCAAGAAGCGAATTTGATTATCACTAATTTATAATTTAATAACTCATGCAAGTAAAGCTACAAATAAATATACCGTTTTCAGTTAAAAAAAAAAAAACTACCTACCAGTTAAATCTTAATGAAAGCGTTGGGCGCATAATAGGGTTACGGAAAAGCAAGAATTTTAAACTGGAAAATTTAAATTGTCATAACTCAGCAACTGTTTATGCAATTTTCTTATACCGTATTGTCACTTTATTTCTCTATATACATAGCTACCTATTTCAATTATTTTTTTTTTTTTTTTTTGAGTAGTCAAACGCGTTTTTTACACCCGAGGGATAAAAATTACTACTACACGTGTCTTGCAAAACAAAGAAAAAGACGCAAATATTTCACACACATTTTATTCTTAGAAATTCTGATGATGCCAAAAAAGTACTTCATTTTACAACTCACTGGTCGACTCACTACTTTTTTCTCGACACGCAACTTCAACTCTCGTCAAAAACAAATAGGTTGAACGGTGATATACCTGAAATACTAGAAATGTCCTTTGATTACCTCCTCCCGTTCTCAGCACACACTATGAACATTTGCAATACTTTGAGAGGTAGAAACAATACTCTGGGCTGGGACAGTTTTTGTTGACTAATAATAAAATTTATTACATAATTTTTTTCAGTGTTTTTTTTCTTCAAAGCTCATTAAAAACAAAATAGCCTACATTGTGGTCAACTAGTTTTCGAATAAAAAATAATTTAAAAAACTTTCAGTGCTAGTGAAGTAATATTTTTAGATAAAAACTTTATTTTTAGCAAAAAACAGTCTAAAAAGGCTGCGCATTTCATCTTTAACATTTGCATTGCCAAACGCTAGATAGTCTTAAAACTTGCATTTGATAATTGCCGATAGTCGTTGGCGGTCTGTTAAGGACGACAAAAGTCAAGCTGACGAGTAAAAATGTAACCACTAACAACAAAGTTGAGTAAGTTTGTTGGGTATAAGGTTACTTAGGGAACCTCTTTTTTTACTAAACCTGATTTCGATGCTTTTAACACTGACAACGAACTGGATACTATCGGTCGTTGTCGATTCGACAACCACATAGGGCTCATAATTAAATTATATTAAAAAGGAATAATTTGTATGGACAGAGGATTCGAACTTGGCAACTTAGAAATTCAAAACTTATTTCTTTCATATGCTATGTAAAAGAAACATTTTGAGGTGTTCGCGATAATGCTGAAAACCTACCAACGAGGCGTCTGGTGAAAACTTAAATAATCAGCATAATTGACCAAATAGCTCGATTTAAGAAGAAAAAATTCTTCATATACATACATGCATACATTGATTGGATTGGGAGTTGAGGAGTATAAAATTACCTTTCCGAAAATATACAATTCATCTCTGTGAAAAACATCTGCAGTGTAATTTCTGTCAAAGAAAACATTATTTTGGATTCTTCTATGTAAAACAAGAGATTTATTTTTAAATTAAAATTCCAAGTATCGCTATTAGTTTATACATTTAGACTTTAGATTAATCTTAAACCGCACGAAGGTAGTCAAGCTGCACATTAAATTTAGTGCAGCTTAAAAGTTAAATTTTAGATTAAAATTCTTATAGTAATGAAATTTTATTAAAATACACCTGTTTTTACACTGTAGATACGTTCCAGAAAAAAACAGTGTGAAAAAAGACATGAAGTATGTGTGTACATAAATAGAAAAATAGGGGACTAGTTCCAGATCCTTCAACGCTGTAACTAAATTTCTAAAAGATTATGGTTAGCAAAAATATTTTTCTTTAAATTTCCAATCAAATAGCTAAACGGAATTATTTTTTTTTTCAATACCGTGTTAAGTCAAAACCGTGTAAAAATAGAATTGGGT
Organism: Tricholauxania praeusta; assembly: GCA_949775025.1. Lineage (NCBI taxonomy): Eukaryota > Metazoa > Arthropoda > Insecta > Diptera > Lauxaniidae > Tricholauxania > Tricholauxania praeusta. Next base: position 162,390,629 of record OX459029.1, read on the forward strand.
GTATAGGAATATACATTAAAATATGGTTACTTGGTTTATGCCACGCAACATAAAGCCAGAGATAGTCGTCATGACTGTATGTCTGAATATTTGTTGTGTGGGCAGACAAATCATTCACAAAAATCAAAAAGACGTGAATGGCAAGTCATTCCGTATTGGTGGCTTCTTTGCATTCTTTCGATGAAATTCCGGAATTTCGAACCCTTCACTTTTTCATTCCAAAAAAAGTTTGAGCAGGGCAAACGAAGCCAAATTGATAATTGGAACTTCATCAGCGTTGTCTGATATATAAAATTCAAAAATTTTTTCAAAAACGTATTTCATGTCTTTTTTCACATTTCTGGAACGCATCTACCGTGTAAAAACAGAATTAGGTGTATTTTAATAAAATTCCCATACTATAATCTAAAATTTCACTTTCTTTCTATTGTAGACTTTTAAGCTGTACTACAGTTATTGTACAGCTGGACTGCCTTCGGGCGGTTTAAGATTACTTAATATATGTATTTAATCTTGTAGCGATATATTTTTAAGATAGCAGTAGTATTCAAATTAGTGTTTACAATTGAATGCTACATTGCAATTTATTTTAGTCGAATTAAATTTGTGCTTATACATTTCATAAACGTAAACTTAAAACTAATAAGCTAAAACAAATTATACAATCTATTTATTTATTTTTTTTTTTTTTTTTGTTATAAGTACATACTATAAATATGACACTTTCATGTAAAATATTGAAATATTACATCGATGACACTTAGTACATATTGGTTTTTAAGCTTAAAATACTTAAGCTAAGAGACTCTTTGGTTTTTGAATTTTTCAGTTGAGTCATCTCCACTTGTCAAAGAAAATATAACAAGTGTTATTAAATAAAATACTTAAAACTCTTAAAAACACTGTTAATCATGTGCTTAATATATTAATTTTTTAGAACATGCTTAGAAATATTGAACAAAGGGATAACGGTTATGAACGCGGGCACGTATTTTAAAAAATGTACTCTTCTACATCAATATTAATTGCTATTTATTTTAAGGGTTCTCTATGTCGAATATTGATATTGACTTAATAAATTAAAACTTTATCGTTGGATGTATCGAAAATTAAGTGGATGCAATCTTTTAATATCTTTCAAATATTCTCACTTTTTCGAGAAAAAAAAGCTCAACTGGGAATAATTACCTAAGTTATATTTTGCTCAGTCTGGCAAAATATTCAACTTAAAATCAATCGATTGTCCTGTAATAAGCAATCCCATTATTTCCAAAAATATACATTTTAGTCGTTCCAAACGGATGCTGTTCCGGCAGCTGTCGAATTAAAATTATTTGCACGTTTTCTTTTTTCAACCAATTTTATGTCTTTGACACACAAGTCATGTTTCGATTTTGCAGCAAATTTAATCACGGCCTGCGTTGAAACTTGCGGTACATGTCGCAAGTCCAACCAAATTAGCTTTTCACATTTTGCCAAGTGGTCAAGCGATAGCTCAGTAACTAAACGACAAGCGCTTAAATTTAATTCTACTAATGTGCTTATTGCAGTATGACATGTACCAATTTGTGCCACACCAGCGTCAGTAACCCTTTGACAAGACGAGAGATCCAAATGAATTAAATGTGGAAGAGCCTGTGTAATGTAACGCAATGCTACATCCGAAATATCAGTACCAGCCAATTTGAGTGTCTTCAAATCGCGTAGGCGTGTCTTAGAATCTGTCAGACCAGGTCGAGAATCTTTAGGCGGGGAAAGTATATCGCGTATGGCTGAATCATTTAGACCGCGTACAAAACTCAAATCTAAAATTTGTAATGGTGGACAGAGACATGTGTACAAAGCCAGCACAGCTTGTATTGGACAGTTCTGAAGTGAAAGATTTTTTAACGCCGGCAAACGTGCAACAATCCAAGCCAATTGTCGTTTCGCAATTTGTGTCCAATCCAATATAAGATGCTCAGGTTGACGACGCACTATAGCAGTTAAAAGTGAAGCGCTTAGCTTATGTTCTGCACAATTCATAATTTTCCAAAGGTCGGGATCAACAGAAACATTGGACCAAATTTTACAAACAGAGCTACATGTGACTAAAGTTTCTGGTGGCAAATAACGGAATATAATCTTTAATAGCGTAGCATCTAGCGCTAAATTAGATGAACTTGTAGTTGCAGCGCTAGTGCTACTGTTCACATTGCCACCGCCACCACCGACTTGCATTAACTGACCCGGACGCACAACATACTGTGGTTTCTTAAGTACACGCGTTGAAGAATTTAGCATTTGTTGTGCCAATTGCGAACGAATTGAATTCTTTTTTCTTGGCATTTGATTGCTACAATTAATACCGCCAGCTGTAAGACTACAATCCATTGATGCACTTGCATCAATACTATCTTGCATACTGCTACACATGCTAATGCCGTCGTCACTTTTACGCCGTTTACTGGATGTTAATTTACCATCTGCTGTAACTGTGGGCGAGATACCTGGTGAAGGTGTGTCATATGTACGTTCTGTTTTAATTTCGGGATGATGTCGCTTTGTGCCATGTTTCCAATTGACTACAGTCGTGTTTGTTGTATTTGTTGATTCGATTTCGGATTCGCTTGTAAATACAAAGTCATTATATTGCCCAATTGGTGGTTGTAATACAGTTTCATGTTCGCTTCCTGTCAGTCCAGCACCACCAACAGATGTACGACGTACCTCGGATGACTTTTGACGTGCGCGAAAATGCCGTGGCTGTTGAAAAGAAAAAAAAATGTAAATTTTATCTTACCCATATTCTATGTAAACGAACTAACCTTGTAATCATTATTTTTTCCAGAACGACAACAACTTGGACATTCCCAACTGTTTGGTAAATCTTCATTTACAATCCCTTTAGCATCAGCTGCATCTTCAGTACCATCAAGTTCTGATAGCGCACAATCTGGATGTGCGATTTCATAGCAGACGGAACATTCCATCAATGCCGATGGTCCATCAAGGGAAGCCTGTTGCTTAGCTTGTGGTGATACCGGTGTTTGACGCCAACCATCCAAATGACAGAAAAAACATTGTGCTGTCACCGGCAGCATTGGAGACAAACATTGTCGCATCATGCAAGTTTGTTTTGCACGTCCTGGTCCACCAAATTTCACCATATCTAGGCAAAAGCTACATTCACCACAATCAGAACGCTGACATGCAGCACATACCTTACAACGTGTGCGACGACGACGTGGCTGTCCTGTTGCAGTTACATTTGGTGATAATTTTGAGTCGCTGGGTGAAGGGCAACTTTCAATGGAGACGTTGTGGCCAACAGTAGATATCGTAGTAGATGCTAATGTTATGGGTGCTGCGGGAGAAGTTGTTGATGAACAGGAAGCTATAACACTTGTGTTATTATTAACAGCGGCTGCAGCTGCAACGGCAGCAGCTAAGTGCATCTTTTTTGGAGGACGATACTTGCAACTTTCTGTGGGTGAGATGAAATTTGTGGAATCACCTGAAAGAAATAAAAATTATATTATTCAACAGCTCAGTAAACATTTATCATGTACTCGTAGTCGAAACACTCTGAATAGTAAATGAAATTGATTTGAAGTGCAATTTTCAACATTAACACATTAAATATATATTTATAAAAACATCCTTACTTGCTACTGTGCCGTTCTCAAAGGTTTCCTTTTTTATATCATTCAATATACCATTATCTGTAATTGTTGTTATCGTCGTGCTGGTTGACTCCGCTGCACTGGCCGCTTCCAACTGTTGCTGTTCACGAATGATTTCGGCATTTTTACGTACAATTTCCTGTTTAATTTCTTGCTTAACACGTACACGATCATATATCTGATATGCTAGCAATACTTCACGTTGTGGTCGCAAAACTGATATGCCAGTTATTGCCATTTCTGGTTTGTCCTTGCAATGGCGTTCCACTAACGTTCGTACATCCTTTATCAAAGCGACAGGATCTCTCACTAAATCGGGAACGTTCTTCTTTTGTGGCGGTAAATCATATAAGTACATAACAATCTCTTTCAGACCAAAAAGCTCATAGTGTGTCAAATGTATATGAGGACGTGTCTCAAGTTCAGTTTCATTTAGTGATGGCTCCCCGTCTAAATGCGAATGACCGAGCAAGGTGTAAACATAACGTGCCAGCACATACCAAAGCATTTCAGTAAAAAATGGATAACGAAATTTCTGTGGAACTTTGGTACCATCTTCAACCTGTGCTGTTTTTAGTTGCTTTACTATGCCAAAAGAATGCAAAAAATTTCCACCAAATACAAGTGATTCGCTTGGTGTATAAACAGCGTGTATCCAACCAGTCGGTATGAAGAATGTATTTCCTTTAAAGGAGATATACGACATATTAGTAAATGTTTTGATGACAATGAGTAGTAAATGAGTTAGTAAATTAAAAATTCATTAAGGTCATGACAGCACAACAGAGAGTCGATGTAATCAGGTAGGTTGGTGACATATAATTCGGCTGTTGCCACATATACCATTGATAAGACCATTTTGGTGAATTTACTCCGTGAAGGATTTGACCCAAGTGTGTTAGCATATTGGTGGGTGCTCTACCTAATGAGCCACGCTGAGTTACAAAAACCTCATCTGTTGTCAGTTTAAATTTTAAGTTTTTATAGCTGTTAAAATGTCGGTTCGAAAGCAAAGCCAGGAGCTATGAATTTACTAGACTTTATAATATCAAAAATCCATTTGTCACGTTGTCACATTAGCGATATTATTTTTTAGATTTGTTATTGTTAGAAAAGTCCGAAACTTTCAGTGCATTCAAAAAAAAAGTAACGTGATGGACGTAACTATTATTTAAGAAAATGATCACTCAAAATACTCTTTCAGAAAAAATACATTTTATCTACGTCAAACAATTGGAATTATTTTTTAATTAAACTTACTTTACTTAGCAAAGACCGATATTCTTGTAAATTCACAAATCTTTCAATGCTGACAATGACAAGGTAACAGAGGATCGATCCTCACAAACTTTCACTGTTTAATAATATTATAGATAGTTTTACTCACCCGCTGTTAAATATACCCTAGCACATTTTTCAACTGTATCGCCAAAAAAGATATCAGATTGTTTGCCTGACAATACCCATTTTTCATACAACTGTAAATTTCGTTCGGTGGGTGGTATCAACCAAAACACTTTGCTTCCTTTTAAGATGTGATACCAAACAGAGGTACCACCGAAGTCAATATGAAAGTCTGTGTAACAATTTTTTACCGACATTAGGCAATATTTCTGTACTTTCGGATACATCATTTCACCCAATACATTGGTACCTTCTCTTTGTGCATCTTTTAGTTGTTTTGGCCAAACCACATCAACCCAATCGATTTGACGTACAATTTCGGGACTTTGCACATAATTGTCCAGACGTGTGTGTGAGAATTCCAGAGATATGACATTTAAAAGGCGATTCTTTTGCGGATTATCATAATACTGTTGCCATTCTTTCATAGTCATTTGTAAATTTTTTTGCGTATTTACATCCATAACATCGAGTATACGTCGCGATCCTACACAAAGACGTACATCGTTGACAGTGAATTCATTTGGATCGGGCATACGTAAGCCAAGACCACTTTTTTCACGAAATAATAATGGTATATTAAAACCATATTGCTGTAAGAAACTATAACAGAACAACGTGCTTTGTTAGTGGTGTCAATTTTAAAATAATAATAAACTTTATGACTTACGCCACATTGAGATCACTTCCACGCATTTCTCTCACCATGCTGGTTTGTGCAAATTTTGCGGACTCGAGCTTTTCAGCTACGCTGAAACCTCGAGTCCCTTCAAGATCATCATCACCAGGTGTCCATTCTTCAAGATACAGTTTACGTTGCTTACGCTCGCGCTATAAGAAAAAAGTAAGGATCTTGTAAAAAGAATATATAAATACACCCTCAACTTGAGGACGACTTGATCTTACAAAAAACATATAAACAAAAAAGGTTGCTCGGATCTGCTTAATTAGTTAGAAAACAACATTAGAGATAACTCGGTAAGAAGCTTTTACTCCGGTTCAGAAACCGTTTATGCATGTGGGTTAACTCTACCCGTGTAGAGTATAGCCGGGTAGCATAAGCCTAGTTTGTTAAAGATCCGTACTTCTTTTTTTCACACATAAAGCCTAAACCAAAATAGACGAGACGAGACATAACGAGTAAGTTCGAGTGTATGTAAACTAATGTTGATAGCCAAAATGAAACTACGTAATTAATAATAAGAGTTCCGTAAAACCGAACTTCGAAACGTTGCTACTCGTCATAACAGCTTTTTCGGTTCGTTGGCTACCGTAACATTTTGGGTTAAATGTTAAAACAGACGAAACGAGTTTAAACGTTCGTTCAATTGCTACCGTCTCGTCACGTCTATTTTGGTTAAGGCTTAAGTTTTTGCTTTAACGATCTGAAAAAGTAATTTCTTTGTGTCCATACATACGAGTAGATTAAAAGTTGGACATAAATAAATTTCGATGTTGCCATTGAGAAAAAAAAAATAGCATCATGCTATGGTTATTAACGCCAGTTTTCGTTTCAGCCCTTCCAAGACAGTCATTACTATCTACCATTATTTTATATTTTATACAAAAATTAAAAAAATTAACGAATTCTGGACTTCTTCAATCCAAATGTACGTTCTTTGCTTCAATAGTCAAAGAGAAAAGAACATTGTTACTGACTAATCATCCCTGGTACGCTACATCTCTGCAAATTCTTTTTCAAATGGAACGAAACGAAAGTAGAACATGACAACATAAAAGTATGCACTATGCCAGTTCACTTCATCCAACATGTTGGACAGCGCGGCTTGATATCAATGTTTAATTATTCAAACGCTAATAACAGCATTATCAGCAAGCACCCAAATTTTTTAATTTTTCTGCTGGCCAGTGAGTATGAACGCTGGATTTCCAGCCTATTGCAAATTTTACATTTCAAATAAGAATTCATGCTGTTAACTTTGATGGCGTGTGCTACAAATAATCATTTTTAACAAGATCTCTTTGAATTACATATATAAAAAGCCGGCCACTTAAGATGCACTGGTGTGTGCACATTCAACGACTATGGTTACCGAAATCATTTCGCAATCTGCAAACTATATTAGGAAAAGGCCCTATCTTACATTTTTATTATTTTACAGGAGAACGAAAAAACTTAATAAAAATTAAAGTTTTTGTGAGTAATGGCTTTTTTTATTTGCTTGTATTTGATTTATTTTCAATTGTAGCTCACACATTTTTTTGTCAATGTTGTATTAATGGGTGACCTATCGAAATCTATAAAAATCTCGATTTTGAAAAAAATGTTAGTTAGGGCCTTTCTATATTAAGATAACGATATGTAGATTTAAACAATTAAAATTCATTCGTCAGGAGAATTCATAACTAATAATGTGCCTTTTACCGTATAGTAATGCATTATTCCAAATTTACAGGGTTTGGTGAAATTTATTCCGAAATTTTTTTACATAGATTTTTCGAGCACAGGAACGCTTTTCGGACTAAGTCCTGTAAATGGGACCTATTCACTCTCGCGTTCGTCAAGCGCATTAGACGCAGCTTTAGGTTCTGCTCGCATGCTTTTTCATTCCTACAAAAATTTGATTTGATATCCCTGAAATGGGGTCAAGAAAGATAACATGAAAACGCCACTTTATGCATTATTGTACGAGAACGCAGCTACTGTCAATACTTAATAACATTTATTATGTTTTGACACAATTAGAGCGGTGGCGGTAAAGCGGCGACGAATAAACGCTGTCAAAAATAAAACGCAACGAAAAATCGTTTGAATAAACACAATTGCGGCGTACGACGAACGACGGAAAATTCAGCTGTTGTTATTCATTTTGTAATTTTTATCAATATTTTTTTATTTCAATTAAGTTGTTTTACTATTTCTCTTATTTAAGTTAAAATTACCTCGCGCAGTTCACATTTCAAACGTAAACAAAAGAATTTACACAAGCTGATTGGAAATGCAACACTGATCGGACGGTGAAATAGAATTAAATCTAAATCGACGGCGAACCGTCGGCAGCTCACCAGTCGTACGCCGCAATTCTGTTCTGTTCGTCGCCGCTTTACCGCCACCGCTCTAATTGTGTCAAAGCATTAGATGTCAAACAACAGCTGTTATTTTTGACAGGCGAAAGACATTGCCAGATGTAAACTGCATAATTGAATCACCCTTTATGTTTACAAAAAAATTCAATCAATTTTGTCGTTTTACTTAAAGTTTACAAAATATTTAATAAAACGTCAGTTTTCTCCTTTTGAAATTTTTGACTTTATTTCATTCGGGATTTATTTTTTTTTAAACTTTGTTTCATTGGGCGACCTACTATAATAATATTATGTACTACCAAATGGCCCGGAGATTTAAAAAAAAAACTACACTTTTGCTGATTAAATGTAGCACTTAAAAAGGAACTTTATAAAAATGTGCTTATTTACAGGCCGTAGCCGGAACGAAACACTAGATAAGAAACCGACCATAGTATGCAATTGTGTAAACATAGTCAAATAGTACAAGAACACATACGAATTAAAGCGATTCCATAAAAATAACAATAATATAAAGAAACTAAAATGACCAGAACGAAAGAGGTGACTTGCTGGCTGAAATGTAATCAGCCCGCACCACGTTTGAGTGTAGCGCTGCTGAGAGTGCGTTATTATGAGTACTGGTAAATCAGTCGCCGAAATAGGTAGTAACTCCAATGAAATGCTTCGTACTAAAATTTAGTTGTCTGCTTGATGTCATGCGAAGTAGACGGGTGTCTGCGAGTGTTGTGATTCGGCTCGTCTTAATACTGATAAATGCATAGTCGCATTTATTTTTGTATATATGTATGTATGTATATTTAAATTGCTGTCGGGTGGCTTTACAAATTGTGCCCTTCACCACACCAACTATGAGAACAAGAGATGGCTTAACGTACACTCGTCGTCTAAATATACTCACGCTGTTTTCCCTTTATAAAATACTGCAAAATTTTAAATTATGATGATGAGAAATAACTAAATGGAAAATGAGTTTTTGTTTTGCATCCCCTGTAAGTCCAGTGCATGCAGATAAGTCATCGTTTACTCTTTGGCTTTACAACAGGGTGTTTCGTTCACTCGTTTTGTATATGAACCCGGTTTATTTTACATATTTAACTGAGACAGACATAATTAACGAAACCAAAGTGAGAAAATGGCAATGAAAATCGTTCATATCCAACATTGATACGCGTTTTGCTTTTGCTTGGCATCATCGTGGTGTATATTGCAAAAGCTACCTCCTGGATTGACATTAACTACATGAATGTGTTTTTGTTTCTTTCTTTGCTGTATTTGTATGTTGCTGGAGATGTTTTTGTATTTTGCATTTCTTGCACTTGTTTGAGTATGCTGTATCAGATAAAAAAAAAACGCTCCGTGGGTATCCTATAAATCCAAACAAACTTCGTTATCCTTTAAAATTAAATGCTGTTAAACTTGTTTAGCCTGTTTTTTGTATAATTCTCTTTTGTCTAGTCTGCCTCTATCTTTACCTTTTTGAAAAACATTGTTCAATATTTTGAAGAAACATTCTGTAGCTTAACATGATCACTACTTTACATTGTACACTAGCTGATGGATGGCGATAAAAGTTCTAGGCAGTAACATGTACATATAATGGGAAAACACGTTGTGAAAACAAAAATACGCAAGAGCTCAAGTGAAAGTAATTTATAAAAATAAATAACTTGACTATTTTTGTTGGTTTTCGTGCAATCATAATTTCAAAAACAGATGACCTAGTCTGAGAATCAATTGATAAATATATATATTAGGGTGATTCAAATTTTTTTTTTTTTTGTTTTTTTTAAGGTGCTGTTGCTTAAAAAGTAAGTTTATGATATGAAGAAAAAGTTCACGAAAATTCAGCTCTGTAACTCAATTTTATAAGGTGGCGCCGGAGCCTTTTAGTTTTACATGTAAATTGTATGGAAAAATTATTTTTTACAAAAAAGGTATCTAAATGAATAAGTGATTAGTGTCATTGAGCTGAAAAGGGTCGTTTTTTGACGTAATTTCTTACGCTGAATCCGAATCTGGCCTCAGAATTGACCCATCATGTCGGAATCCTGAAATATTTGAGGTTAATTACCTGAAACATGATGTTTTTTGTCTACTTTTGAGGCAATGTATAGGATTCAAAGAAAGTTGATCAGCTTATTTTTAACAAAAGCAGCATTTAGTACCATCCTTGCCCTTTAAAATAAGCTTTCAAGTGGTGATCTGTGATGTTTCCCTGCAAAGTTATAGCCATTTTAAAGTGACATGAATTAGATCCCCTACAAAGGGTTGCAACCCAACAATATTAACCAATGGGTTTCAAATTCATGTCATCTTGAAATGGCTGCAACTTTGCAAGGAAGCATCACAGATCACCACTTCAAAGCTCATTTTAAAGGGCAAGGATGGTACTAAATGATGCTTTTGTTAAAAATAAGCTGATCAACTTTCTTTGAATCCTATACATGGCCTCAAAAGTAGACAAAAAACATCATGTTTCAGGTAATTAAACTCAAATATTTCAGGATTCCGACATGATGGGTCAGTTCTGAGGCCAGATTCGGATTCAGCGTAAGAAATTACGTCAAAAAACGACCCTTTTCAGCTCAATGACACTAATCACTTATTCATTTAGATACCTTTTTTGTAAAAAATAATTTTTCCATACAATTTACATGTAAAACTAACAGGCTCCGGCGCCACCTTATAAAATTGAGTTACAGAGCTGAATTTTCGTGAACTTTTTCTTCATATCATAAACTTACTTTTTAAGCAACAGCACCTTAAAAAAACAAAAAAAAAAAAATTTGAATCACCCTAATGTATATATGTATACATTTACATACATATGCTATACATACATACAGATATGCACTTTAGGGAACGTCCATAAATTACGTGAGTCAAAATAGGGAGGAGAGGGGTCCGGAAAAATCGCAGCAAGTCTCACCAAGGGGGAAAGGGGGTCAATAAAAATATCACGTCAACTTTTTAATGCAGAGACTATACATTTTTAAAGCAGATTACATTTAAAAATTATACGACAAGTCTCACGGAAGGGAGGGGTGGGAGTACCGTCAGAACTCATCAAATCTCACCAAGGATAGCACATGTAAAGATTCGCCTTTTTTTAGAGTTATAAAACTTTAAATTGATCGATTATTTTATTTTATTTTATTTTATGACATTTTTATGTTCAAAAATATGTAATCCGATTTCGTACTTTTCAAGCAATTGAGGCATAATTTCGAAATTATACGGGTTATGTCAATTTCCAAAATGCCAAAGGTTGCTACTTTTATTAGCGTAAGCAAGTGACTTCATTGTTGCTACACAAAATAATATAGAGGTGTCAAAAGTCTTGATATTAAAGACTAATTGTTCTCACAATTTTAAAGAATCAATTGTATTAAAGTTAATTTTATTATGTGAATTTCGTCAATTTTCACTATTTCAATGAGTTTTTTCGATGTAAGCATTTCCATGTTAATTTTTCAAACCTTAATTACTATGCAAAACTTTGAATAACATTTTTAACGATTTTATTTACATTTATAATTTAATAAAGAAAATAAATTCAGCGTTTTATAAGAAAAAAAATTAAATAAAATTTTAGTTTAAGATTAGAAAACTTCCAAAGAATAATTTTTAAGTACAACTTCCCCAGAATTATTTTCATGTGCAAGTCCCTGAACCTAATGGGTAACTTGGCATTATTAAGTAATATAAGTACACGCATGTGATTTAATACAATTTTCAAATAAATTTTTTCTCAAAAATTTTTATAGCATTGCTTATCACATTTGCGTTAAATTTTTTAATTTGTATGACTTTACTGGCAGCAATCGCTCTTAAGTAACTTTACTATCTATCCATATGTTCACACAATAATACAAACGAGTACACGATCTCTACACTGCGCGACTGCCATAAAAAGCAAGTTATTTTCATTGGACTGTATGTTCTTTTTCATGTTAGCTTCAGTTTTCGTCTCTATAAACTTTATACGCATGTTTTTTAAATATACTCGTACTACATTCATACATACATGAGTGTGTACATATATCCCAGTTAAAAACAGAAATAGTTTCAGTTAATGATAAATTTGCTAATGATTTAATTAGCAGGAACGTCAATTTAAGTCTCATATCGACTCAACTTTTGATATTACATACTTAGAACTGTTATCCACTTAACACATTTTAAGTCTGGCCTGATAATGGGCAACCGATGGTATATATTAGTGTTATATTAGAGAGAGTACCGCCCCGGGCGCAACCACTTGGAGGCGGCAAAATGAGCCTCGTAATTAAAATTTTGTTTATAGCACAACTATGAAATTTTGTAAATGTAGTCAATGGAAAATAAAGTATTTAGGTGTTACGACGCTTAATATAAGTACATACTTCCAAAAATATTGTTCAGCAGTACAAGCTTAAAAAATTAATTTTTAAGCACTTAATTTTGGTGAACGGGGGCACATTCATTGTAAGAAGCCCTCTTTATCGAGAGTGTCGGGTATTATAATTGAGAATACCTATTTAAAGGAAAATTTAGCTTTTTACAAATGGGGTTCCATATGAAGGAATATTTATGTGTATATTTGTTTGTCAGTACTCGTATCATTATTCATGTGTGTATATGAGCTAGACTCACAATCTCTAGATACGAAATCGTTTAGAAACACAAGAAAAAGGAAAATGAATAAAATCGAAAAGAATTTGTCATGCGGCGTGCAGTCAAGTTTTGCTCACAACGAAGCACGTTGCTTTTTAGTTATCAGAGATTAGCAACGCTTATTCATAGCGTTTATCATAATTTCTATTTTAGATAGATGGCGAGTTTAATTTAACTTTGTTTTAATAATGACTGTAATATACTTCCATATAAAGACTTTGAACAAGAAAAGTTATTGTGAAAAACTTGACAAATAAAAAGTTACAGTTTATGCCTTTTAATAATATTTGAGAAAAAAAAACATTAGCGGTATTCGCGATCTGTAGTATTTCTAGTATTTTTTATAAATGCTTACAATATTTACTACAGATTGTGAGCGCTCTAAAAATGTTACTTTTTTTGTTGATTTAATGTTAATATGCAATATTGCCATATAAAAATTGTTCTTTATATTGCGAAATAATTTACAAAACCTTTGCAAAAATATGATAGTTATGGCAACTTCGCTCAACAAATGCACAAATACGATACAAAAGTTACAATAGGGTTTTGTCATTATATTTTTGATATTTAGAGTATTTGAAAAAAGCAAGTGTTTTGTTTTTGTTAAGATATCAAATCTAATACAAATATCAAATTTATCAAAAATACACAATACAAAACCAAATGCTACAGATCGTGAATACCACTATTGTCTCTAATTAGGTATATTTATTGTAGTAAATTTTTTAGAGAGATAATTCTTATTAATAAAAAAGATATGTTTAGTCTCTTATCTTTTCAGTATTAGTCGTTTGTGTTAAAAGTCGTTCACATATTACGTAACGTGAATAGGAAGGTGGGGACACGCAACATTAAAGAGATATTATAAATGCAAGATTCTCGCGACCATCCCAAATTTTTATAAGATTGAAATTTGTAAAGAAATTGACTTTGGTCATGGAAAATCATTGGTCATTACTCTAGGGTACAGACATACTATATCTCTCTACTCTTCTCAGTCATTATACCGCATTGTTTGCTAAATTTTTACGAGATTTGAACCATAATTCTGTTTTTGTATACGTCAAATTTCTAAAAAATTAAGAAGCAAGCGCTGAGTTAACTCTTCAAAACTCTCCCTGGCGGCCGCCCTATATTTATCCAAATTTAATATATGAGTAAAAAGCAACCCTTTTTACAACTTTTGCAATGTTCTAAGTTTCTCAAGTTCCACCCTCTCTCTTTATAGAGTCACCACATTGTCAGATATTTTATATTAGTGAGGGGAACAATTTCGTTCCGCTTATATCAATTAATTTAAAGTCAGGTAATTCTTTGCAATGTTGAGTTATGATACAATTATAATTCAATATTGATAAAATTTTAATTGGATCATGTGGTGAGGCAACATGATTCATTAAAGACTTAATTATGCGATCGTGCAGTATCAGATCGCAATGGCTCGTAGTCGAAATTGTTACGATTACGTATCGTAACGCGAGTATTTTAATAATAAACAAATTTCGTCTGTTGTTTCCAAACAGCAAACAAATTTCAAAATTATTTAATTTTAAGTTCCCCATTGGGGTATATGAAGACTTGCAAAATTTCGCACATACATTTAACAAAACCTATGCAGCCTTTACTAATTTTTCTTAATTATTTTTATTCAATACTTTGGAAGATCTAAGAAATCTCTATTGACATTGTGAGCAAATAGGAGATAAATTAAAATTTTTACACAATTCGATACGATGCAGTATAAAATTACAAGCGTGGAAACAGCTTAGTAACCCCAAGAATGATATCAACAATATACACTTCATATTATTATAAAAATAAATAAAATTTTCTAAAATGTGGACCAGTTTTTCTTAAAATAAAGTATTTTGTCGGAAAATTTTGGCGATTTTCAAAAAAATATTTATGTTTAAGCCATATCAGAATATTCTATGTATTTAAATAAAAGATTTTTTTCGATTATACAAATAGGCTATTTCAAAAAATCTACTAGGTTTGCTTGCAAAACAACTCAATTTCTTGCAAATATTGATATCGGTCAGAATCTATTTCAGAATAATCAAAGAAAGGGACTGATATAAAGTACGACAAGAATAATCTACTACAATTTATAAAAATCCATGCATTTTTTACTGAAATAAAAGGGATACACAAATAGAGAGCAACTTGATTTTTAGACTTTAAGCAACTTGTAGCCAAGCACCCAAATCAAAATTGAAAAAATGGGTTGATATAAATTATAAAAGTCTGTTCCAAAGGGAACTCTTCCTTCTCATCGAGAAAGCTAATATTTGCACCTTGTATTTAAGACTTCCGCAATAGTAATCACAATCTTTATATATAATATGTTAACAATTTGAAAAGTTGGCGTGGCAAAGGTGACGGGGGCAAATCGATCGAGCCCCGACCTCAACGGTGCCCCGTAAAGGGCAAGTGGTTTTTGAGGAGCAAAAAAAAGGTAATTAATATTGGTTGCATAAACAAGGACAAAGAAATAAATGAAATGTGAAGAGCAAAATAAAGTTTATCACTACTATTTCCGCGGGAAAAACTAATGGTTATTGAGAAATTATTTTTTTTTTTTAACTGTTGCCGAATAGGCCCCGTAGGTATTGAGACACCGCTGTTAAAGGGTTCATATTTTTTGGGTTACAGGGCATTTTTCAGAAAAAATTTTTCAAATATTTAATATTCAAATGGTTGTTTATTCCATAAAAAACAACTCGTATGAAGTCTTTTTTCAGTATTTCTGATGAGTAGATACCTAGAAATATCGCTCGTCGCAAAATCCTTTCAAATTTTATAAATTTCTTTGGCATCAGTATATTCTTAATAAAAATGTATGTATGCATATCCTTTGATTGTTTACTGATTCGGCCGCGATTACTATCACCGGTGTTGGACATACTATAAGATGTATGCTTATCTTACTCAGCACGTTGAACTCTCTACAACAGACAACATAATTTCAAGATAATTTAGAGTGTGGGAGTTAAATGACATAACTATGTAATTATAGTTTTCAAAATATTTATTGAACTACATTTTTTTATTTTCTCCCATTTTGGGCTCACCTGACAGGTATTTACAACCGCTAAAATCGTCTGACATTTTTATTTTACATTTAAAGACATATTCGAACGCCAGACTTGTGCGAGTAGGTTTTTTATTCCGCAACATTTTGCATATTAAAACTCAAAGTGGCTGCCAGCTCGTAGAGCATTATTTTCAACATAATTTCTAAAATACCCGCGACTCGTAACTTTTCTCAACGAACTTGGACCCTTTAGGATTTAAATGGATGGTGACGTTCTTTTTTTTTTTAGTGAAATTTTAAATTAAACGAACATTTTATTGAGATTGTAAAGACTACTAAATTTATAGGCTCTGACTAAATTCTCAAACAAATTATTGCCACATTAAGCCACTTAAAAGTATGAAAAATCTGTGATGTAAATACACTATGAAAATATCTGTTTACATCTTGTATTTGGTTTTGACATATATGGTGACGAAATTCTCTCTTATATTTTAATTTGACTTAAGTCTTAACCAAAATAGACGTGACGAGACGGTAGCAATTGAACTAACGTTTGCACTTGTTTCGTCTGTTTTGACATTTAACCCAAAATGTTACGCTAGCCAACGATCCGAAAAAGCTGTTATGACGAGTAGCAACGTTTTGAAGTTCGGTCCTTACGGAACTCTTACGTCTCGTCAAAATGTTTCGTTCACTTTCGATCAATTACGTAGGTTCATTTTGGCTATCAACATTGGTTTACATACACTCGAACTTACTCGCTATGTCTCGCCTCGTCTATTTTGGTTTAGGCTTTAATCCGCATTATAAATCATTAATTAGTAGATATGTATATATATAATACCTATGTATGGATATAATAACAAACAGTGACGACAAATTAAAAACTGCTCTTAAGTTCTTATCTACATGCATCCATATGTATCTTTATTAGTACTTACCAACTGACGACGTTGACTGCTCTTTTGACTTCTACTTGGCGACCCCGTTTCGGACATCACCACAAAGTAAAATATAGATTAACACAAGTAAATTGCTCTTCTAGTTTTCAAATTTAGGGAATTGTGCTTTAAGTTCAAGTAACGTAACAAACAGCGAGTTTGAATTTTTAATGAGTGACGCGGATTTTAACAATGTTTATTATCGCAAAATTAATATTTTGGTGCACGTTTGTTTGCATACGCACATACATATAACAATACACCTTTTCACAAACATATGTACATACAAATGTATATGGGTAGATATTCAAAATGTTTGAAAACCAAAATACACGAGAATGGAGATGGCCAAGTGAGTGACTGACTGACTGCCTGTCGATCGTTCGGTTCTGTTCGGTATGGCTCAGTGTTGCTATTATGCTCTCTGTTTGTTAGCTGGGTCGCAGCTACTACCCAAACACATTAAAAAAAAGAGGGTACGTTTTTCTGAATTGGTATTGGTGTGAGATTGTGACGACGACGCAACGATGGTTTATCTCTGCGGGTTTTTTCTCAATTTCTGCTATATATTTTTGATATTATTTCACGAAAATAAGCATACCTCCTTTCTGGATGGCAGCAGTCGATGCACAGAAGCAGCCGTGCCCGTCTGTTCCTTTGAGTGCTGTACAGGTTCTAAAATTCGTATTCCTTGGTTTGATTTTTTCACCGATACACTTTGCACACACGAGATGTCGTTGTTGTTGGATAAAGAACTTTTTTTCTTTTCTTTTTGTTTGTACAATGAAAATATGATTAAATTTTTGCAATTTGATATCAAATATGTATTTTTTTTTTCTTTAAACAATTGGAATAATTTTTCGCTTAGCACATAGTATTCGTTAGTCCCTTCAATATATTTTCATTTTTTTTTTTTTTTATTTGGTCTTCGTGCAATTTTCAAGTGATTACGCTTGTCGCTCTTGCCACACAATTAATTTTTAATTACACTGAATTTTAACTATTGTGCCGTGCTTCTTAAATACGTAAATAACAAATTAATTTCTCACAAATCACTTTTGTATAGCTTTTAACACACAGATTTGAATAATTTGTCACTTTACAATATTTTGGGTTTTTTTTTCCTTTTCGTCCGTAAAATATTTTGCTCCGTTTTAAGCAGAAAAAATTTATAGTATAAGTCACAATCACACACGTACACACCTTTCAATGGCATCGCCATTAATGAAATTACATTTTACATTAGGCATTTAGGAGAGCCACACAATTTCTCATAATGAAAATGAAGCCACTATGAAATGGAAATGGAAACAAAAATGGAAATGGAAATGGAAATGAAACACATCAAAATTGGATTCAGAGATGCTAACTTTTTTTAAATAATCCAAAATTCTTCCCAAGTTCTTAAAAAGAATCAAAATATTTAATTTTTTTGTCGCAGTGGTCAATGTTTTTATCTAAAGATCGAAGTTTTCCGATTTACGATTATTTTATTTATTTATTTATTCTTTCATTAAGTCAATGGATACATTAATCCTTACTAGTAAAAAAGAAAATATTCAGCTAATAATATCAATTGATTAAACATTATACATAAAAATAATAAAAAACAATTTACTTAAAAAATTTTAAGATATAACTTTAATAACTAACATATAACGATTTCTTCATACTGTATAATTTGATGGAAAAATCAATGGAATAGGTTACAGCTATGCTATTAAATTCTCTCTGGCATCGTATTAAGGGAGAATTTGAAGTGTAATTTGTCCTACATAGACACTCATTAAATATCGGTTTATTTCGTAACGTTCTGGAAGGAAAATTAGGATTAGGGTGATTCAATTTTGTTTTTCGTTGCAAACAGGTTTAATAGTTGCAGGTACATCAAAGAACAATTCAAGTGCAAGGAGAGCTCATAATAATTATAATTTGGCTCATCGACCTTTTTTGTTTTCCATACGATTTATATGGGAAAGAATGCTTTATTAGACATTTTCGCCTATATCTCGCAAAAAAAAAAAAATTGTACACAAACGCAAAACAAATCGAATTACTTTTTTTTAAGTTTTATTAAACAAATATTCTAAAAAATTTAAAGATCTTATTTTCTTTGATTTAGTAAAATTTTTTGTAAGCTTTACTTAAAAAAGTACATGTCCCTCTCTGTTCCCACATAGTATTTTTATAGTTTTTTTTGTATAGTTTTTGAAATTATTTTATGAAATATTTTTTTGGGTCATTTGCCTATTTGAAATTTTGTCCAATATGGTTTTTTTTTACTTTCGTGCTCGAAACTTCAGGGATCGTTCATAACAGACGTCCGCAAAAATTCTTTACCCCTCTCCATGGTTGTCCAATTTCGCTACTCCCACCACCTAATGGACGTTCACAGAAGATTATGCCCGTCTTGAGGCATGCTAGATTTTCATCGTTTGCTTGACTAACGAGTTCACTTATCGCGTTCTATTAGCATCATAAGGTGGCCAGATTGCCTTCGACGTTCATGTTGTACGTGTTGAAAGAAAAATTATGATCCAAGGGAAGCTCATAATAGTTATATTTATTTACTTTATAGGACAATTTCGTCTATATTTCATGAAAGAAAAATCTTGCACGTAAGGGACATAACAAAGTTCAATCAAAAAGTTCGCAAAATCGATTTTTTCCTCAATCTTTGATATATTCTTAAGCTATAAAAGCTAATGAATTAAAGATGAGTTACCTTCATGACAAAAATACATTGTAACTTATGCACAATACTTCTTTTAAGAGCATATTTTGAACTTATTTCAAGATTCATAAAAAAGTTGATCTAGAGCAGAGGTCGGCAAAAAACAATATGTGTGGTGTACTTCAGCCCTGCCCCTGATCTAGAGAAAGAGTAAACGCCAGAGTGTTCCACTTTCATACTATTTCCGCCTTTTTTTGAAATTTCCATGTAAGGGAACCACAAATGTGTTTTTCTATGACCAAAAACGAATGTTCATTTTTTTACAAAAAATACACAATTTTTGACAGTTTCGCTATTTACTTTTGCATAATTGAATATTATTACTTCACAAAGCATTTGCGCATGCATCTTTACTTATACATAATTATAAACTTATCAATACAATGGAAAATTATTTCGTTAAAAACAGCAAATTTAACTACAAATCTGTGTCCATACCATCTAATTTTAAATTGTTAAAATCCAAACTGCAAGTATTATTATTATCAATAAAATCTGCATCAGGCTCATAAAAGTTGCTCTCGTCATTTGCATCATCTATGTTGTTGCCAACGTATTCTTCAGTCATATTGTTTTGTTTTTCACATCTTGCTGCGCTACCTCCTTTTGAGTTCTGCATTAATTCTAATATGGGTGGCGGTTGCCACAACACCAATGCCGTGCAAGGTCTTTCTGCTCTATTAATAAGAGCATTTGGTAAGAAGGAAACTTTGTTTTGTTCAGCTTGCAATTTTTTGATTTCATCACATATTGTTATACGATTGGCTTTTTTGAGTTTTTCCTCAAGCTCCCTGGCTGTTACTTGATAATCTTGGTATGTTAAGTTTGTAAAACATTTTCCACTAGTTGTAGGACGCTCATTTGCATAATCAGAAATTCCATCTGTAGGTAATTCATCAAATTCATCGCTGGCTGGATGTATGTGACTACTGGATATGTGCAAGCCATTAAAATGAGCTGTTATCTTCTCTTCGGAAATGAATTGTTTTGGGGTGCTGTAAAAATATTGTAAAGATAGTTTTACTTTATGTTTGGGCGAGTCACAAATAAAGGTGCACAATTTAGAGTCTGTCAAATAAAAACAAGACTATGCATTCTTAACTGGAAATTTAATTCGGCGCAAATATCACGTGAAAAATTGTTAGCGGGGTCTATTCTTTCCGCCGATTGAATGAAGTAAAACCTTTTCAAGAGATGACAGTCTTTGACTTTTTTGACAAATAACTTAAGACAAAGTCAATTGTAGTGTTCTATTTACACGAAATTTATTTCTCGAGTACTTCAGTAGATGATATATGGAACGCGTTTTCAAAGCAGAATATAACCTACGAAATACTTTGAAAATTGCAGCTGTCAAAGTAGAATGTAACGTACAAACTAAAATTTACTGCTTTGGCGATTGCAATGGTAAAATGTTAATTTCTCTGCTTATTACCACTCGTTAACAAGAGCTAGGGTAGATGGACGTGTTCATAAATGATCGAAAGTACTTGGCGAGGGTAAATGGAGTGATTTTTTTGCTCAAGTTGTCTGGTTCCGACGATTTTGCCTTTTCGTTTTTGAAGTAGGTCGGTCAATATCAGACAGAGTTTAGGAGACACTTTATGATCTCAAAAAAACATTTTATTCTATCTTTGTTTTAAAATAGAATTCGGAAATCTCCTAAATAGGTATCGGTACGGACTTTGAACCATTTTCCAATAAAAAAACTTACACCAATTTTTGCGGTAGGTTAAAAATATAATTTCCGGGCGCTTCTAGTACTATTACCACATGGCCAAGAGGGATATCGGTAACCGTCAGTAAAATTTAAAATTTTTATTCGGATTGACTTAATCTCGAATTTCTCGAACCCGTAATCTATTTTCTTTCCCAACGTATTCAAATTTGATAAGCAGAAAAAGGTCTTACGTTTCAATAGCGAATACAATGACATTTACAGACAACCTCAAATAGAGTACATTTACATGTTAACGCGGGTGCGAAGGCTCTTTAGCCACAGAATTGAAATAATCGACCACCTGAAATGGAATTCAAATTTTGTCTCCTTGAATGAAATAGATAAAATATTCATTACACTTGCAAAGGAATCGAGAAAATCGTAAAAAAGTCGGTACATACAGGTTTACTTTAGGGCCAACCAAAATTTACCCTATATACACAATCAAAGAAAAAATCTTACTGTGTTGACACAATATTCGACTTTCGTTTGTGATGCAGTTGAGCTCGCTTTTGCATTGTATCGTGCAACATTGCGTTCTGCGCACTAAATTGCATAACGCCGCCAGGTTGTTCAACACTTTTTGTTGCCACCGTCCATGGCATTGAGTCAAGATTCCAAGATGTCGCTGCGGGTAGTGGCATCATCTGTGGTAGCGGTAGCGATCTATGCTGTTGCTGTACGTAATCAAGCTGTTTCTGTGACTGTGCTGCTGGTATATTTGCACCAAATGCGCCTGGCCTGTAGATTTATACAATTTAAGTAACTTACACGGTTTTACTTTAAAATATAATTGTTACTTACTTCATTTCAGGGAATAAAACTGACGAAATAAGATTTAGTTTACTATTTTTCGCAGTCTGTTTTGTTTTTTCTTTGTTCTTCGTGTTGCCAATGGAATGTACTAGATTTTATGTCATCCACCACATTTAATGGAAAACAATTATGTCATTTTTATATCATTGTGAATGAGTAAGTCGATGTTCAATAGGTTGTCATCATCGGTTGTATGAGCTTGAATTGCTTAGACTTTTCCATGATTGAATAATGGACTTTTCTGCCAACCGTACAACTTGTGTGATATATAAATTTCGACAAAACTTGGAAAACTTTACGAACCATTTCATTATTTTTTGGAGTTTTGAATAAAATTATTACTATAATATTTTAAAATAGATATGTACATGAAGGAAAAATAAGAGAACTCAATTATTATTATAATTTTTTCATTTTCATTTTAGACTGTTCCTTAGCAAATTATTTTTTCTGTTTGATTTCAGAAATTTGAATGACACTTGAATGCCAAGGTATCTGCGTGCATGATACACATGGTACAATTAGCATGGTAGCAGCAATTTTAATCCCTCGTACTAACGTTGCGACCGACTGTACAGCCTGCTGTGAAATCGGTTGATCTCTTTTGTACAAACGTTATGATTTCAAATTTCACAATAAACTCTTTTTTATCAACGTCTGCAACAGGCAACAATTTTGACGAAACCAAAAACGAAGCAAAATTGTACCAACGTAGATACAAACCATGATTGAATAATATTATTCAATCATGGATACAAACGATGTGATCAGTCATGCGATACGTCAAAATATGTATTAAAAAAATTTGATTTTTCATGCGTCCGCTGTTACAACGTGTTGTACAGCCATACTAACGTTCTTCTTCTTTATTTTTATGCCTGTACCATGACACCCAACTGATAGATAGCTCTGATAAGTCACCGTTTACACGAAAAAACTCTTTCCGCAAATTCTTCTTGTTTTTTGCAAGAGGGGAAAACGAAATAGACGAGGAAAAAAATTGCCTTATATCGCCAACGCAAAACTAAAATCACAAAAGAGAATAGACAAGAATTTGTATCTCGGACTTTCCTAGTGTAAACGTCGTATAAAATATTGAGCTAAGAATGATATATACAGAGTAATTACACTATCCCATACTACACATTACGTTAGATAAAAGCACTCAGACATGAATGATATAAAACGACTAAAGGATTCAACATAAAGTGAACACCGAAACCACCGTTCCACTTTTTGCGTCTATGAACTCTCATGTCATTTTGACAATTTGACATTTTCCAATTTTACGTTTTTCAGCTTTTAATTGGAATTTTCTGGGACAAAATTGCAAAAAAATCCTTCATAGAACCCATACATAGTCCATTGAGTTGAACGGAACAAAACTGATAAATGCATTTTGCTCAAATCAAGTTGATTCATTTTGTGATAATAATAAGTAATTAATAATTCTGTAGTCCGCGCACGCATTTAATAGTGGGTAGAATTTGTTTTGAAATCTAACCCCATAGTTTTGGAGGTATGACGATTTTTCTGAAATTTTGACCAATTTTTTTCAAAAACGATTTTTTTTTTTCAAAAAATGTGTTAATAACGTGTTACTTGTTTGGCATTAAGAAAGCTTAATTTATTTCCTTTCAAATGGTATATAGTTTGTTTCATATCTTTACTATGTATATATATACAGAGTAATTACAACACTATCCGATGCTACACTTGCGAAACATATGTTTTTTTTCTCCATAACCAAATTATCACGTTTTGTTGTGCTCGATTTTGACAATTCGCGAAGAAAAAAATAATAAAGAAAGAGGCACCATCTGGCATCGCTCCAACCATATATGGTGTAAACGTCGAAGGAAATATTGAGCTAAGAATGTAATTACAACACTATCCGATACTACCGCATCGTTAGATAAAATCACTCCGGCATGAATGATATAAAACGACTAAAGGATCAACAACGTAAAATCCATCCTGGTTTTGATGGATACTTAGATTGTATGACAAGGACATTATTCGCAGGTTTAGCAGCGTGTTGCTTGGGTAAGTTGCTTTTATTAATATTTGTTAGAAAAATTGCATAATTGTTTTACTATATGTAAAGGTTTTGCTGGATTTTACTTCGCACAAAAAGGACTTGCAGCAAAGACTCGATATCCCGGTAAGTTTAATATTTTAGTATCTGCAGTAGCTGCTTCGCTTATTTCGTACAAAGTTACCAGCGATCGCACCAAATCTTGCCAAGCAGCCTGGATGGCAGCAGAAGATAAGCATACAATATTACAGGAGCCCGATTTTTAAAGCTAAACTGCATATTTTAGTTTTAAGTCAAAAAAATGTTTTCGAATGGATCTGCGGTCTTAGCGCGGAAATTCGTTCCAAGTATACGCATCTATCATAACATATTAAAAAGCGCAATGCTGCGACATAAATACACGCAAAATACTGGCGTAAAAGGCATTCGCAGTAGGAAAAATTTTTATGAGGCTAAGCAAATAAGTAATGCTGATGATGATGTCAATAAGCAAGACAATGATTTCGAGCATACTCTAAGTCTAGAAGATCGGTAAGTAGGCAAAAGTTTATTTTTGGTATATTAATAATCTTAGAAAATATGGCTCTTAAGGAACCTTTAATCAAAGTTTCCAGTTTTTCTCTTCGGAAGAAATCGGGATCATTAAGTGGATAAGACCGAGCATTAGCCATATTTTATTTTCCTGAAATATTCGAAGTAGTGTTGTTTCAAAATCTAAATTCAGTTAAAATTGAAATTTATTTCAATAAACTATTTCGAAATCCGAAGTTGAATGTCAAAAGCTGTTTTAAATTCAATGGGCGGAAATTGTTTTGAAATTTCTTTTTTGTTTTTTAATTTAAAACTATTAAAAAAAAGTAATCGACTTTGTATGGTTGAGTTTATGTTTTGCTCAAGAAATAGCAATAAAAAGACATAAATTCATAAAATATCGCTGCAGTGCCTTAGCGTCCTTTACTCTTTAATTTGAATTACCATACCCCTGGACATAAATATAGTGTAATTTTTTTATTTAAAATATGTTATTGTTAACTAACAATTTTAGTTTAAACGTTTGACCAACTGGAACTATTCAGGCATTTTTTTAAAACAAATGTTGAACAATTAAATTGCTCACAATTTAATTGGTTGAAGGATATTCATCATTATTTAAACGGCCACACCAGGTATAGAGAGTACCCTCTTCGGCTCTTTAGCACCGAGTCAACCTAAACCTTTTATTCATTGTTCTATAATGTGGTCTTGTGATTTCGATTTTCTACTGAGTTAAATGAAATCAATAAATAAAATAGGATAAAAAAACTGAGCAAAAGCTATAATTAGGATTTCATATTTTATGTAATAATTTTTCAGAAACTAATGTAACTAATAATTACACCGATTTCTATTTTATCTAAAAGTGATTACGACGAAGTGGCAAGCAATGCAATGCACGTTTCGCGTAGTTTTAACATTTTCCAAAATGTTTTCGTTATGCAACCATATGTCAAATGGGGTAAGAACAAATGCACAAATATGACGCCTAACGATCAACTGAAAGAAGCTGAAGCACTTGTGCGATCTCTACCCAATTGGAGTATAGGACTTTCACTCAAAGTTCCACTTGAATCACTAGAAAAGAATACACTTTTTGGATCTGGTAAAATGGAAGAACTAAAGCTATTGATTACTCAGCAGCGTCAAATGAAACCAATTACATGTATTTTTGTAAGTAAAGGTACCTTGTCCTTTGCACAAAAACGCCTTTTGGGAACTGAATTTAATCTACCAATTATGGATCGATATTCGGTTGTTATACAAATATTACGTCTCCATGCGACAACCGCTGAAGCACGTCTACAGGTAGCGATGGCAGAAATACCATACATATGGGCACAAGCTAAAGAGGTTAACCTATCAGTTTCGCGCAAACAGGGTTACTCTTTAACAGATACTCAGCGTGAGATATTGAAAACACGTGAGAAAAAACTAAAGTTAGAGCTGGAGCGTATACGCAGTCATAGGTAATTTTTTGATTATTGTTTCCTTGAATTTTATTCTCTTATTTACTTTAATTACTTGTTAAAAGAAAACTTTTACGAAGTAAAAGAAAACGTGAAAACTATCCTATAGTAGCGGTGGTCGGATATACAAATTCTGGTAAGACTTCATTAATTAAGGCTCTTACTGATGAACAAGAAATGCAGCCCCGCGATCAGCTTTTTGCAACTTTGGATGTCACTGCACATGCGGGCATATTACCGTGTAACTTACAAGTTATTTACATGGACACTGTGGGATTTATGTCTGACTTGCCAACAGGGTTAATTGAATGCTTTGTAGCTACACTTGAAGATGCTATGTTGGCGGTAAGCTATGAATATTTATATTATCTACCTTTCTGTCAAAGATTTATTTTTTGTTTAATTAAGCTTGAATGCGTTATTTTTTTGTTTTAATGTCAGTCACATATTTTGTAATTTAATGTTGTCAGTAAAATCTTAATTGTTTATTATGTCATTAAATTACATTTTTAAGTAATTCTTATATTATTCACTGACTAATGTACTTAATCTTGTAAATCAAATTTCTTTATTTATTTTCTCTTGCAGGATTTAATTGTACATGTTCAGGACGTATCACACGATTGTTATAGAGCACAAATAAAACATGTTGAAACTACATTGGAATCGTTGACATATAGTATTAGCGCTTCAAGTCCTTCTGCAGCAACCACAGCATCTTTACCACCCATAATAAATGTTGGCAACAAAATTGATTTAATAACTGAAGAAAAAAAAACCGATAAATCCTTTATTGATGACGACGTGCAATTGGTATCAGCAAAATCGAAATTAGGACTAAACAAATTATTGTTGGAAATTGAAGAAAAAGTTCTTGTTGCTACCGAAAGACAGAAGTTGACTATGCGCGTTCGCAGTGGTGGCAAAGAAATGGCTTGGCTTTATAAAAATGCGGCTGTGATAAAAATGCGTCCATGTGAAGAAAGTACTGAGCATATGCTTATGTATGTGGTTATTAGTGTTAGGCAAAAGCAGCAGTTTAAACAACAATTTTGTCAATAAAATCAGAAAAAAAATATGAACAACATAATTTACTACTTTTACTATTCCTTACAAAATGAACAACTTGAAATTTTCGTAGATACACTTTTACCTTAATTTAATGTCTTAATGTCATTTGATAAAATAATACAATGATTTAGTGTCCTAAACCGTGCAATAAACACCAGCTACCTTATAAAGTTTAAGTTAAAATATTGCAAAAAAATACAAACAAACAAGCAGCACGCATAAGTGCGTTAAAAAAATTGCACAGCAATTAAAAAACAAATTACTATTAATAAAAACAAAGATACGGTACAACAATTTGTGAGCAATAAGAGTAAAACAGCGCAAAAATAACTTGACATAGGCCTATGCTTATGTCTTCGGTTCAGTTATAACTTAGATGATAAACGTTGTACTTCTTCATCAGCAGGTTCGTAGTAATATTTGAACGGAACTAAGTTACAATAACGCAAAAGTTGAGACTCCAGTTGTTTCAATGTTTTTCCAGAAGCATTTTTACAGTGGCGCATTAGACCATTATCCTTATTTTTGAATAAATATTCGCCTTGTACAAAAGAATGGAGTGCTATGTTGATATTGTCCAATGCCAAGCAATAAGGATGGACATTGGTTTGGATATTTTGTTGCATTAACATTTCGACACGCTTCTGTGTGCATATTAATACGTCTTTAGTGGAAAACTCTTCTGTCGTCGAAAACTTAAATAAAAACAATAGTTAGGTTACAGTAAAAATAAAAGTTTAAATTTTTAATCAGTGAAATTACCTCATTTAATGTTGCCGCTAATTGATAGTAAACACAGAAAAATGGCGCTAATGCAGACAATATTAAATGACTGCATTCATTTTCAGAAATTTTAATAGTTGCTGATTCCTTAGAAATGCATATTACTTGATGAACTTCTAGAAACTTGAGATTCCTCTCGAATTCCTATGAAAATAAAAATAGGAACAATTTCAAGACAAAAGAAAAAAACAACAGTGAATTTGATATTTCTTACCTCTAGAACTCGATTTGATTCTGTGACAAATTCATGCTTAAAAATATGTTCAATAATGGCAGCACGTTGATATAAATTTGTTTTTAATTCTGCATTACTAGTAAAATGTAGCTGCTGCTCTTTTTCTTTGGACAGATCCAAAGCTGCTATTATTAAAAATGCTGGGCGTGCCAACCAGAAACAACACGGATTAATATACAATTGTAACGCCAGTGTAGGTACAGCAATGGCCATTGTTTGTGGCAAAAGTGCATGAGCCTTCAGTCTTTTATTATCGATTTCTTGTGCCAACTGCCCAGGAGATAGTTGCGTACAATGTAAACGAGCGATGCGAAAATGGACAATGTTGGAATGTATTTCTACGGTTTCTATGATTTCAGGTTTAATGCAATTCTCATTGGTTGCTACATGAGCACCAAGCTCTTCAAAAATATGTTTTAGTTTCACAACACCAGTAGCTAATTCATCAATATTTAAGAAACGCTGTGATGTATATAACTCTGAGGAGTAGTAGAGGCTCAGCAAATTAAATGTTGTAATAACAATACGCTGTTGTTGTTGATATATTATCTCATTTGCTAAGCCTTTAACTAAATCAATTTCATGTTTATTTAATTTCTGCAAATGCCCAGCTACAGCTGCACGCTGCACACGATCTTGACTAGTATGTCCGAAAAATTCTTTCACCGATATTGGTTTGCCAAAATCCACAAACATTTTACCAAAACGTTCATCAATGATTTTCAAAGCTTTAAAAAATCCTTTTGTTGTTTCTTTTGGTTTTGGTACACCAAGTAGTTCATAGACAAACAGTTGTTCTTCCAAGATTCGTTCATAGGAGATGCTCACCGGCACAATTGTAATGTCAGGTACTTCACCAGTAAAGTAAGGCAACAAAGCCATTGAAAGTAGACCAATTTTAGGAACTAGTGCTTTAAAATTACGACTACGTGTTCCTTCAATGAAAAATTCGACACCAATATGATATGCTGCAACCAGCGCATACATATATTCACGAAATATATCCCAATAAAGTTCATCATTTGAGAAGCTCCGTCGCATAAAAAAAGCGCCTGTCTTACGTAGCATGGTGCCCATGCCAAACATTGAATGAAAATCTATTTTTGTATAAAATTAAATTAGTTTTTTCTTTTTTTTTTTAAATTGACTCCGTTTTTATGCAGGTGACCAACGTTCATTCGTTTATTTTATTATTTTTTTTTTGTATACGACCAAATCGTTGTTAAGTGTAATCAACTGAATATTTAATTTGATTGATGAGTAGATTGTTCATTAGTCGGTCAAACCAACATTAAATAAGACGTTAAGGGAATAAAATGCATTGAATACTAAATCACCGGTGAACAGCAACGCATCACCGCGACATGGTTGTGATCACCTGCATTTCAACGGACTTGGGGGCAGCTGAATTGAAACAAAAAGTCAGCCATGTTTTTCAATCTAAGTCTTTGAAAAGACCTAGAATTTCAGAATTAAGCTTTCAGCGAAGACTGTAATTGATAGGAAGATGTCGAGTTATGTATATGCTCAAAAATTTTCGCATGTTTGAGGAATGAAGCTTGAAACTTTTTCAACTAATATTATCCTATACCCAAATTCAACACCCGAAAAAATTCGAAAACATGTAGTCTGAGATATGGGTTTACCTTGAAGTAATCTACCGAAACACCAATTGCATACAATTGTTTTTTGAAAAGCTTGGCTGAAGTTAAAGTTAAAGTTGGCTGAATATTTGATTAACTAAAAAAAAAATATGAAAAATATATTTTAAATATGCTAAGCACTTTATTCTTCAAACACCTTAGAGCAAATTTTCCAGTTCGGACTTATGTACGTGAACACTCCAGAAGCAAACCAGTTGAGATGCAATTATGAGTTTTGAAGGAGCAAAATATTTAAAAAAGATTAGAAAATACATGAAGCTCAAAGGCGTAGTAATTCATTACTCCTTTGGTATGCCTCCAAAATTACTCCACTGATCATCCTCTTACAAACTGCGATCTTTTATTATAAAGTTTTCGCTTTGACATTGTTGCCACTTTTCAGGAGAACAAAAGCAGCTTAAAACTAAGTTACCATTAAAACTAAAAAAATCTTGTTTCTTCTTTTTAATAAATTTTGTTTCTGTTGATTGCAAAAAAAAAATGAAAAGACCTTCTTGAACATTTGTAGTTTAACTTTTAACAGTTCATTTGTTCTCTTAAAAAGCAACGAAAATGACTTCCTTACTTATTTACAATTGTTACAGATGAATTCGGAGCACTTCCCAATTTCCCCTAATTAACTTGAGATTGGAGCCTCTAAAATGTAGTGGTTTCTGATTCAGTTTTCCCCTCTTAAAAATAAATCACCCAACAATACTACTTACCCATGCCAGCGGCTATGCCTGGAATTTCAATTTCATAATGAAAACAAATGTATGACATTAGTATAAAATCCATATAACTACGGTGACTGGGTAGATAAAGCACTGGATTTTTACCCAAGCCCTGTTTCACTTCATCCATGCTCGCAGAATTGACGTAAATACCGCTACTAATACGCTTTCCAATTGCTGTTATAGCTATGCCACACCAACGTATTATTGGTAAGCTACGTTCCAAGCCAATTTCATCAATAATGATCTTAGCTTGACGCTCAATTTCCTTTGGTGTGCAGTTTTGCGCATGTGCATAATGTTCCATAATTTTCCGCATTTTTTCACTATTCAGTACATGACGCTTTAAGCTTTCTGGATTTAAAAATTTTTCAAATTTATACGCAACTTGTGGTTTGTACTCTTTGGTCATGATAGGTTGGTTTCCTTCGGCAAGCATATTTTGAAAATAGGCCATATATGAGGTAGATGGACTAGTGCCAAATACTGTTGGTTTTTGTGGAGATGGTGGTGGTTGCAAAGGTCCGTCATCACTTTGTTGATCGGTAGTTTTTGATTCGTTGCTGGCATAAGATTCCATATTACTGATGAGATTTATGGTGTGTTAGCCTACAATGGTATAGATAGCAACTAACTTAATTTGTATTTTTTAGCGACTACTGTTAATTAGCTGAAGTGTTTAAATGATATGAAATACATCGAAGATATGTAAAAAACAAAAGGCTCGCCGATCTATTTATTTAAAGGTGTGTTATCATTTACCTTATCATTTCAAAATGATTATAAAATTTATTTTTATGCATGTTAGCAACCGGCTCGCTACATTGACCAACAGCTGAGTTTAATCTTTATGAACTTGCATGTACTATAATAAAGGTTTCAAGGTGTTAGTCCAAGAGCCCGCTGTATAAAAGTCGAGTGTATAAGATTACAGGATGTGATGTACGGAAAAGATAGTGAGCCATTTTGGTGAATCTAACGAACCCGAGTTGCCTTGCCAAAGCCTGTCCCGATGCCCGAATTTTAGCCAAATTTCCGGTTTTAATTGAAACTGTATATTTTACCTCAAAATATATGTCAAATGAAAGTAATCGAAGAGACCTAAATATAATATTCAGGGTTGAATAAAATGGGTTGCTACCAGTTTTCTGGGTCAATTTAAATTAATGAAGATATCAGCTAGATATTTGTGCCACACGATAGAGATCAAAGAGCATAAATAGAATATATAGGGTTGCCTTGTCGAATCCTGTCCCAAACATGTATTGGTACGCATTTAAGAACAATTGGCCATAAAAACGGGTGGAAACCCATGTTTAAGACCTGATATGACAAGGCAACCCTATATATTCTATTAAGGCTCTTTGAGCTCTGTCGTTTCGCACTTCAAGCATTTAAATGTTTTATTAAAAACTGACGCAAAAAACCGGTATCAACGCATGTTGGGGACAAGATTCAACAATAGAATCCTTAACATAATGTTTAGGCCTCTTCGAGTTCTATCATTTCACATATATTTTGAGGTATAATATGATACAGTTTCAATTATAACAATAAAATTGGTTAAAATTAGGACATTTTCGGGCATCGGGACAGGCTTTGGCAGTTTCACCAAAATGGCTTACTATCTTTCCAGTACATCCCATCCTGTAATCTTATACACTCGACTTTTCTACAGCGGGCTCTCCGCCTATACTACAAGAGATTTTTTTTTATCACACCGGCCGTCAATATAAATTAGAAAAATATACTGGGGATGTTTATTACACCGCAATTTCAAAGATTTTTGTGATTGAAAATAGCCGTATGTATTTATTTTATGAATGACATTTTTTTTTTGGCTTCCAGTGTAATTTTTTTAAATTTTGTATTGATAAGGGATCCGTTGTCATTTTTGAGCCCCGGTCTCCGCAAAGTAAATGCCTTAGCTTAAGGGCGTAAAAGTTACTGATGATTCCTCCTAACAGAGGATGAAACTAGTATAGTTATACTAGCTTCAGCATATTTTTCTGTTTTATTTATCTTGGTGTTTGCACACACACACATTATCGAACAGTAAGATCAATAAAATATTTATAAATTATTTTCTGTTCTGCCATAAACTAAAATTTGTTTTCATAAATATATGTAGATATGTACGAGTATCAACTAAGGCTACGAATATAGCTGTGCTGTGTGCTATACTGTCGGTTGCGTTTTTAATGCGATGATAGCTTTGAACAGCATAGCTTCACTGCTTTAAGTTACTAGGTATATGTATTTGCTCTCATTAGAACAAGTGCAAATGATTTACACATCACTCAATAGGCTACGATTATAGTGAACCTGTTAGCTGTACTGTGTTGTACGAGAATCATTTTGATGATAATAGTGAAGTAATTTTAAAAGCATTTCAATTAAATGCAAATCTCGTCCCGCTTCTCGACCACAAATATATTTTAATGAATTTTTTGGTTCAGCATATACTTATCACTTAAAAAAGTATATATCTCATTTTATTTTTTTCGGTTTTTGTTGTTTTTATTCAAAATAAATATAAATACATACTGAGAAAAATACAAAAACAAACAAAGTTGCGTTTTCATGAGATTATCTGTGATAACAACCACAAACATCATAGCATTACTGCTTCAAATATCCGCTCTTATAAGAACACACAATACGTTCAACAGCTTCACTATAATCGGAGCAGAACACTTTTGACAAAAATAGTTAGGAAAAGATGAAAACAAGTCTTACAAGTCAATAATGCAGAAATTTCTTAATAAATTTCCATAAAAATGTTTACATAGACTAACTGAATTTCAAAAGACGACATATACTTTTTCCTATTAGTGCAAGTGGATGGAGCACTTCTATAGAAGTATAAAATGCATAATGGGATAAAGTATAACAGATTGGAAAAAATCGAAAACTGAAAAGGAGACTATTAAAAGAACTTTAAAATATTGTTTTCCACGCCGATGTGTACCTAGTTTGAAATGTATCATGGTCGAAAGCACTATATCAGAAGCTCTACAAGTCAAAATACAGTATTAATGACATTATGTTCTTTCTAAAAGTTGAAGTACTTAAAAATACTTTTCAAATGAGGTACATCGATATTGGAAACAATTTTTCTGGATCCTCATCAAATTTTTCTGAACATTGAAAATATTTAATTTTTTACCTAAATTTTATTTCGATAGATCCAATTTAACGCAGAAAAATAGCTATAAAGTTTATTAAATCTTTCAATGTAAAAAGTCAATCACAAACTGCTAGTGTTAACTAAGTATATACCAGCTAGTCTTTGAAAAATCATCGCCACTACTTTTATTTCCTCAAAAAACCTAAAAGAAAAACTAAATTATTCTTATTTCATGCATACTCGGGATATAGTTTTACAAGCTCATTTGAAATTTTTTCATGCTTTTTCCAATATTTTTTAATAAAGACTCAAACGTGATAAGCTTGTCTGTGATATGATAGATGGTAGCGGTAGGGTCTAGACCAGTGGGCATATTACATTTTATGCAACTCAATATTACAAAAAAAACTGAAATTGTATTCTTAAGAAAACTTCGCCGCATCTATACTGCCGTACTAAGCGAAAAAAGCGTATCTGAAAAAACTGCGTTTCGAGATAATTGATGTTTTGTGAAGGTCGTTTTATTCTTACTTTCTCTACGGCAACTAAAATATCATTTTAAGGATATTTATTTATGATTTAGGCAAAATATCGAAATTCCCAGTATTTATAACCTTTTCATGAGATACGACCATTTCGCTTAGTATTTATATGTAGCTCTAAAAATGTAGATACGCCATACTTAAGACTTGTCATTAAAAATTTCTTACAAAAGATAATATTTTCTATCGTATTAAATAAAAACTAGAATCAAATTTTATTTTTTAGAAACTATACTATCTGACAAAAGAAAGATTCAAAAAATTATTCACACATGATTGTTACTTATGAAATCTCAAACCTTAAAAGTAGGGGGTTCAATGACAAGCCGCTTAGTAATTTGTGGTAAAATTTAGAGAGAGGAAATTTTCTTAGGAGCTTTTTATATGTTTGAACTTATATACTGGCATTTGGAGAAGTTCATTAGACGCGTAATTTTTTAAGCTATCCGATGCCATAAGAATCACGATTTTGTTTTTTTTTTTTTTTTGAGATACATACGCACTTTTTGCTTAGTAGGACAGTAAAGTTGAAGCAGCAAATAATTTAAAATTTATATAGATGTAAATATCTTCTATACAAAAACCTGTGTAACTTTAATATAGACACATTTTCGAGACGTTTTACATGATTAAGGGGCTATACCAGTGTGACACTTTCAAAAAATTGATTTTTATTTTTTTGACTTATTCGATAGTTTATACTTTCAAATATCCTGTGAAAGCGGCAAGTTCGTATCTTGAATAGTTTTTGAATGGCAGTGTTCTAAAGAGCGACCGCTCGCAGGTATAAGCCTCGATAGTTGAAACTTTAAACGCATTTTTCTTGAAACATTTTCAAAATTGCTGACATCATAGCTCAAAGACAAATTGACCGATCGACTTCAAATTGAAACTGAATATTCTTGAATATATTTACTATACAATGACCTACGATCTTTTTGATTGGTTGAAAATTATAAATTTGGCATTAAAAAAACGACCATTTTTTACCCCAAAAAACGACACTTTTTTTCAGAGCTACGCCATTTTGTTAATTTTCAATATTTTTCAAAAATATAGAAATATCTTCAACTTTAATAACCTTTTTGAATTTTTCTGTTTCAACAACTCATTCGGTCGGAATCATGTCAGCAGTTGGTAACTTTTTTTTTTGGCACCTCCGAAGACGGTACATAACTCCGTTATTTTTCAATATTTTTGTAAAAAAAAAAATCTTCAAATATAGCTGAAAATATACTTTATTATGTCCAAAAAATTTCAAAGCATTCTATTAAGTACTTTCTTTTAAAAAATTCGCGAAAATCGCCTATTTTTTCAAGGGTTACACTGGTGTAGCCCCTTAATATGCAAAAGATTTATTTGTCATATTAGATAACTAGCTTTCTTTTTTTGCATCTGAAAACTCTATGAAGTATTGTTGCATCGTGTCACGTCTTTGCTCACATGGATATCCCTCTTTTCAATGGCTAACCCCAATTTTAATAAGCTCACGACGCTCTTGGACTGTATCACACACGACACACACTTAAAAGACACTGTTCTACGAGAAGGGGTTACAATTAGTATAACGAATTACATTAATTTTGAAAAATTAATATTATCAGCAATGAAAACGTGTGATTTGAATTTTGTTATCGTATTCTGGCAACGCTTTAAAATTGACGGTAACGTTTATGATAAACAAAGTATGATCACATCATATAGTCAATACAATTGAAAAAAAGATAGCTGAATAAACAACAATGCTAAGCAAAGTAACGTAGAATATGATTAACGAAAGCCTGCGTATTAAGTTTATATTGACTTAGATTTAAGATAGACTGAAAACGTTGCTGTAACTATAATATATTGAATGTTAATGTTGTCGCATTTTTAGTTCAAGAGTTCGTAAGCTAATTTTAGTGAGGTTCTTGATAAATGCTAGAAGTTTTTTATGTAGTATTTCTACCCGACTTGATTCGAATTTCAAAAACCTGCCATCTAATTAGCCGTTAGTTTAAGAGATATTTCCGCTTAAAGGGACCAAAAAAGAAATGTTCTACAACTTTGAACTATGAATTTATGTTTTCTATTCAAGTGCCATCTCGCGAGCTAACCGCTACTGTACAAATACCATATACCAAACTTTAAGCTTTAATCAAGAATTTTCCTAAAGAAGTTCGCAAGCTCTCTGTCTATTACGATCATACCGTTACAGCAACAACATTTTAGTTATTGTCTATCTTAAATCTAGCTTTAGCCAAATTAGATATACCGATCGAATGGAAGAAATAAAACGCTATAATTTATGGAATAATTTCACTTAAAAAAAAAACAATTTTGCCTTAAGGTAGGTTCTGATTTAATTTTAAACAAATGTAAATTTGTACAGCTTTATTCCTCCAATATTTTAAGTGAAAAAACTTTTTTAAATTGACATTTTGTCCCACATAAATATGTGTATACAATTTAGTCAAATGCTTACCTGTTCTAAATTGTATTTTCTGTTCACGTCTTGTTATAACTTGCTTTTTAAATAAATAAATCTTTCAGGTAATTAGAAAGCGTTAAATACATTTACCAAGTAACACGACGAAAAAATTAATGTTTTTCTTTGCTTTTTGACAGATTTTTTTTTATTTTTGCTGTGATCAATAATGTGAAAATGTCATTCGATTTCATTTTTAGCGTTACCACATTATTAAAAAGCATTTAATATGATACAGCATGTCATCCATCAAACATCAATTGCAGAAAAATTGATAAGCGTCTTCATTGAAGTTACTTAAAATGAAAATTTTGCACTAGGCTTGACATCCAGTATTCACACAGGTTGCATGATTGTTCCATTTTTTTTCATTTTAAATTAAATTAAATGTTAAAATACATACTTTGTACGAAACCATGGTACAATTATCGTAGTAGCAGCAATTCTAAGTGAACGTTCCTCTTCTTTATTTTTGTGCCTACCTTTTCTGTCAAAATCAGCAGCGATTTCTTATCTTCTCTTGTTTTGCTTATTCTTGTCAAAGGCTAAACAGAATTGGGACGTGCGATTTATCTTCAGTGTCAAATCGCACCAAAAAATAGAATTTGTTCAATTCCTCTGCAATAAATAAAAACAGAAGAAAAATTGCACGTCCCAATTCTGTTTAGGCATTCATATATGATAGGCAATTTCACGGTTGACAAGATAGTTCTACCATGTAGAACTGTACCATGGTATGAAACTAAAAGTTAATTTATTCATTATATCTAGGCTTTTTTCATTTGAATTTTTGTTATATAAAACTGACAAAAAACTAATTTTAACACAATCGAATAAAATAAAATTCGAAATGAAATAAAAAATCGATGGGAAAATCGCTTAATGTAAAAAGAAGCCGCAACTTTAATGTCAACAATCGCTGTATGTGGAAATGTCAAAATACGTACAGCACGTGTAAAGTAGTTTTTGCTTGCGGATTAATAAATAAAATTTAATCAACATCATGTCTTTAATGAGAATAAGGTAAGAGCCATATCCAACTGTAAAAAATATTGGTAGAATTGAAATGAAAATTACTTACAGAAAACCGAAAACCCGCAAGGGAAAAAAGATTTTACTGGCCAGGGAACCACAACTAATTGAGCCTACACGCAACATGCTATTTGTAGATGGACGAAAGTGTGGTGGAAACGTTAAGCTTTGCATGAAAGATTTTCATCAATTAAAGAAGCCACTTGTAAAGGTACTAAATCGTAATAATGATATAACACCATTCGATGATCCTTCGTCATTGGAATTGTAAGTTTAGAACAAAACAAAGTGATATGTGATCTTAATTATCTTCATTTCAGTTTAACCATTAAAAATGAATGCGCGCTCTTTGCGTTTGGCTCTACATCAAAAAAACGCCCAGACAATTTAATCTTAGGACGCATATACGAAAACGAAATACTCGATATGGTAGAATTTGGCATAAAACAGTATACAGCAATGACAGAATTCAAGAATGATAAAATTGGTGCTTGTGTTAAACCTTGCCTGGTTTTTAACGGTCCAAAATGGTATCAAACGGAAGAGTTGCGACGCTTGCGGAATCTTTTAATCGACACTTTTCAAAAGGATAAAGTGGAAGCAATTCGTTTGCAGGGTATAGAGCATGTTATGAGCTTTACCTGCACTGAAGATATGAACATTTATATGCGTTCATATAAAATCTTATTGAAGAAATCCGGTCTCAAGTTTCCTCGTATCGAATTGGTTGAAATTGGTCCTTCTGCTGATTTTTCTATTAGACGCACTAAAATTGCATCTGAAGATTTGTACAAACAGGCACGTAAGCAACCTAGGGCACTTAAAGTTTTCAAAAAAAAGAATATTACTCGTGATGAGCTTGGAAATAAACATGGACGTGTACATTTGGGTAGACAGAATATTACCAAGATACAAACGCGTCGGGTCAAGGGTTTGAAAAAGAGCATTGAAGAAAAAAAGATAAACAGGCAAAAGAAGAAGATAGCACTTAAAACTGCGACTAAGGAATCTTTGGAAAATGCATAAATTATTTACTTTTTGTCTTTATTTTTTGCAAATAAAACTTTTTTTATTAAAATCAAAACAATATTTACTTTATAAACTAATGGAAATTGTGTGATGGCTGCTTAATTTAAAATATAATAATTACCCTAACTAGTGTATAGCATCTACAATATTTTTAATACGTCTACTCTTGGATTCAATTAACGCACCTTCCAATACACGTATGATATGAACCAAACTATTTAAGTCTGTTTGCACCAGAATATCTCTACGATTCCGCTTTTCTTCATCGTGTATGGGTTCATTACTGCCAGCTTCAATAAGATCTCTATTCTCCTGCTTCGGTTCCATATGCATGTACAATTTCATTGTCACAAAAACATTGTTTTGCTTCAACAGCGAACGTGACGCCACACGGACTTCCAACCGCCATTCCAAATTTACCAATCGATAGGCGCGTATGTATGCTGATTTAATAGAACCTGCTATAAAACGTCGTTTAGTAGATACAAATTGGCTAAGTATTGAGATCGCGTCTTCTGAAAAACCGTCAACCTCTAGTTTCTCCATTTCAGTTTCGCTTACATTTGCTTTAGTTGCATCAATTAGAAACGAGATCAGTGCTTCCACTGTATGTCGAATTATGATGGAGTTGGTAGCGTATTTCTTTGCCATCAACTCGTAACGTTGGTTATTTGGTCCATTAATTAAGTACTCAAAAGCCGACTTGCACAGCTCCACCACATCTTCAGCTGGGCGTTCGCGTATTAATTTCAAGTGTTCTTTCTGTTCATTCTTTAGATAAAAGGACATTTTTATTTGAATTAAATTTGTTTTCACGAAAAGTTTTTCTTTGTTTATTTACGATGTAATAATGTCAAATAAACGGTAGTGTATATTCACACGATCCACAGTATGCGCTCGATATACCGAAATATAAATAGAACAATATAATTCTATCCATTATTTAACTATTAAGGTTCTCACAACAATTGACAATTGATAGCTGTAGAAAAAGGTGGTTTTGTTGATTTTTTTTTTTGTCAAGCTGTTAAAATTATTTTTTAGTATTGCTAACCAAAAATAATCAAAAATTGTCATTAACTTTTTCCCAAAAAATTTTTCCCTATTTCAAGGAAAAATTATTTTATTTTAAGAGGGCCGGGGGTTTCTTTTTTTAACTTGACTGCCCTGAATGCATCTTTGATATATTGCTGCCGTAGAAAATATACAGCAGTTTCTACATTAGCAGCAAACTATATATATTTATTACCCCTATTGTTTCTATTATCACTATGCTGACAGTTTTGCTGCTTCTGCATCAAGATGCGAAAAAAACAAAACGAGGCATGAGATTTGTTATACGTTAGAGTAAATACGCAATAGAGCTTATTTGAGCTTCCATTGCGCATCTTGCTCTAACATATAGAAAAAATCACGTTATCTCTTTTTGTTTTTTTTCTCGCACTCGCATTCATTGTGCATAGAGTTTAAATTGGGTTTCGAGCATTTTGACATTTGATGGATACAATTTTTTTGCAACGAAGCATTTAACATTGCAGTAATCTTTTAAATTGAACCATGGGACAATAACAAATTTTGACTGTTTAATTTGCTGTGCGATATCTTAACTGTTTTATTTATTTTATAAAAATGCGTTACGCACAGGTAGTAATTGGTCCAGCTGGCAGTGGCAAGGTAAATATCAATATTTATATGAGCATATACTACGGTTACCAATTTTAATACTCATAGTCGACATATTGTTCGTACATGCAAAGGCATGCCCGGGATTCAAAACGTGTTATTGATGTGGTTAATTTGGATCCAGCTGCGGAACATTTCGACTATCAGCCTATAGTGGATATACGTGATCTTATACAATTAGACGATGCCATGGATGATGATGAGCTGCGTTTTGGTCCAAATGGAGGCTTAGTGTTTTGCTTAGAGTTTCTTATTAAAAATCAGGATTGGCTGAAATTGCAATTATGTGGTGGCTATGACAACGAGTTAGAGAGTGATCCAGATGATGATTACATTCTATTTGACATGCCCGGGCAAATTGAGCTTTTTACCCATCTCTCAATGGGTAAAGAGTTAGTTCAATTACTAGAATCATGGAATTTTCGCATATGCACAGTTTTTCTTGTGGATTCCCAGTTTATGATTGATGGTGCAAAATTTTTATCTGGAACTATGGCTGCCCTCAGTGTGATGGCAAACTTGGAGATGCCACATGTTAATGTATTGAGTAAGATGGATTTATTGAGCAAAACAGCTCGCAAGCAGATGGAAAATTATTTAGATCCAGATCCAAGGGCATTACTTGGTGATATTGCTCAAGAGTCATCATGGGGACGTTCGCATCGGAAACTTTCCGAAGCAATTGGCTCATTGATTGAAGATTTCAGGTAAGAAGATTAATTCTTAAACTGCATCGAAAGAAGCAGTCAAGCTGCACAAGTCAGGCAAGTTTATGTTAGATAAGCAGCTGTAAATATATCAAGATATTTTGATATCTTGCATTGCTTTAAAGATATTCAATTCATGTCAATTATTTTTTGTCAAATGTTATTGTAAAGCCTATAGTGGAAGTTTATTAATTTTTCTCATATAGAGTATTCGCATTTTATCGCCTTACCGCCGTATTATGTAAGGCAAGTGAGTGACTGAAAGTGACACATCCACCACAGCCGTTTGAAACTTGCAATTAAAGACTTGTTTCGACTTTTATGTTAACTTCATCTCAAAGACCATAATTTGGAAAAAAAAAGCTTAGATTCAAGCTTACACATTCAAGATATAGGCAGACGAAAAGCAGTCACTCATTTGCGTCGCCTTACATATTACGGGGGTTAATGTTATACCGACCTTAACCAAAAATTACTATAGCTGGTTAAGCGGGTGTAGCGTATACAATGATGTAAAACTGTTTCTACAACAACATCAATGAAAAGAATGATATTTATCAGCGCGCTCACTTTTCACTTGGCATGTAACGTTTTGGAAACCTCTCAGAAATCTTTCACAAATCTAACAAAAATCTAATTACTTTTCAGAATTTTTTTTTTCTGGATGGTACATGTGATCTGGAACGGAAAAATTTCAGCTATCACAACTTATTTTTCTGCAATTAATTTGATATTTTTTATAATTGAACTCCAAAAAAAGCTGCAGTACAAATGTACTTTCTCACTTTTGCTCCTCGAAAACCCTAGCAAAATGTGATATATTTCACATTGAATTAAAAAATCATCAACACATACCCTTCAATTATTTTCCATTTTCTAAAAAAAGGCATTTGTTTTCTTTAAAAAATTGGGTAGGCAATAAAAACCAACCTTGAATAGCACTTCATATGAAAGGACATAAAAAGTGATTTGTTAATCTGTTAATAAAAATGTATGTTAATACATTTTTTGCAAAAAATAATGGTTTTTCAAAAAAGTTGATCAAAAATTTAGAAAAATTGTCATACCTCAAAAACTATAGCAGAAATCTCAATTTTTTTTTATGAATTAATATTATTTTCTGTTTGTTGGGAGGAGCCACGCCCAATTTTTCAATCTCGTTAGCTTGGCACTAATAATGTACATCCATGTATCAAGTTTCAAAACTGTAGCTGCCGTTGATGCCAATATATAGCGTTTAATGTGTGTTTGTTGTAATGAAGGTGCCACGCTTCGTCTAATCCAGCTCATATTTCGTGAGGTGCTTCGATAAATAATATACTTCCTGGCACCAAATTTCAAAAGTCTTGTTGCTATAGGTGTGAAGATATAGCGTTTTAAATGTTGTTTTTATTTGAGAGGTGCGACGCCTCACCTAACCCCGTGCATATATCGTGAGGTGCTTAGCATAGACAATATACTTTCTACCACAAATTTCAAAACTTTTGCTAACAAAGGTGCCAATATATAACATTTTAAGTGTATAAGAGATGTCACACGCCTTATTCTAATCTCGTCCATTTTGTGTAAGGTTCTTCACATAGACAATACCAAATTGCTAAACTTTTTCTGCCATAGGTGGCAATATATAACGTTCTAAGTGTTTTTGTTGCATGAGATCTGCCACGCCCCCTTGTATATATCCTATATCATAATACCGAATTTCAAAATTCCTGCAACCGGCTTAGTAGTTCCAAAGATTACTCCCTACATACGAACAAACTTTACCTCTTTATATAATAGTATAGATTTTGTCTGACATTTCATTCTAATAAATTTGAAGTAAAAAATTAAAATCTGTGTTTTTTTGCATGTCATTTTGAAGTTTCTTCCTATATTTCAGGGGTCTAGAAACAAAAGTAGACAAGTCCTTCAGATGTGATTTTACAAAAACTGAGAAAAACACTTTACGAACTTGTTAACGTGCTATAGCCAAGAAAAAATCCATAAAATAAAAGAAAATCATGTTTTTATTATTTTAAGAACATATTTAGCACGGTATCTTTTAAATAATAAGGGTTATTTTAATAAAATGGATGGACATATCTAACTCTGTTTCCAAATGGCGGACATAACTAGTTTCATTTGTAAGCAAACGGGACATAACCAAGTTTGTTGCTAACATACAAACCAGGGACGTATTCAGTAAAATAATAATCAGTGAAATATTATTAATCATCTTTATTCATGAAAACACATAGAAATATGACATCACGGAGATATCGGTTTTGATATGCGGTTTTGGCATTCTTTTAAGCAAAACAATACATTAACAATAATGTACACGGGACCGAAATAATATGGGACGTTTTGCAACTGGAAAGTGAAAAATCGGTACGTTTTAATTTTTTCCGGTTAGTTTTAAATTTTTTTTATAAGAAAGAAAGAAGGAGAAGAAAAACTAATCATGAATTCGGGTACCTCGATCGATAATTGCCTGAAAACCATACCCACTTTGTTGGAAAATTTGATAACTTCTATAAATTGCACCATTTTTCAAATCCATATTTTTGAAAATGGGTAGACAACTTAAAACAGAAGGTGCTAATCCAGTTTTCAATATTAACCTTAACCCTAGTAATGTGCTTTGTCCAGACATATGAGACTATTGTAATCCGCTGACACAACTCTAAAAATTAAAAGTTTTTATTTTGAACCGCTCTAATATACATTTATATAAAGAACTTACCATGACCTTTCTTTTTCATATATAACTTTTTTTTAACTTATTTTTTTTTTTTTAAGCAAGAATGATATTTTATTAAATTTAATAACCCTTATAAAAACGCGCACGTAGTTGTATTCACAACTCTACTTAGAAAACTAAACTTTTATGGTTTGCTGTTAATCTGTAAATTAGTATTTACAAAAACAAAGTGCATTTTTGTTTGCTTTGAAGTATTTTCTATTATATTGCAACAACAACAAAACAATACAGAGTGTGACAAAAATAGGTTTTGACCAGCAAAATAGTCAGCGAGCCCATCGTGCACTGGTCGCCGTGATATATTTGCTACAACGATTTTATGTCACGAATTTTGAGGGAGTTTACAGGCAGCCCTTTATTTGAATATCTAAAACAAAACAAAAAGTCACTTGTTTTGCAATGTAAACAAAGATCCGGCCCTGGAATTACCTCTCTTTCTTCGCAACATTTGTCTTCTATTTTTCCGAATGTGCCTGCCTTTTCTACTTTTATTTGGAAGTACATCTAAAGCATTATAATTCATTTTGCATTTGCAATTAAAATAAGCTTAAATGCTTCAATATTTTCCTAACGTTTTATTGAAATACCGAGCACTGACACTCACAAAAACGT
This sequence comes from Tricholauxania praeusta, assembly GCA_949775025.1. Lineage (NCBI taxonomy): Eukaryota > Metazoa > Arthropoda > Insecta > Diptera > Lauxaniidae > Tricholauxania > Tricholauxania praeusta. Next base: position 162,435,114 of record OX459029.1, read on the forward strand.
TCGAGCGCAATTGAAAATGGAGCGTTCTTATTGGCTAATGTGGACTTAACCAGCTTTGTAAGTGACATCTGAGGACATATCCAATTCTGTTGCTCAACTGTAATTTCAAAGCAAAATAGCTTTGGAACGTAGCGTATTTAGTCTGATATTTAATTTAAAATTTGAATCTGAATGACCGATGAAAGTGTTACCATAAAAATTTCAAAAATTTACCATGTGTGACTTGTCTACTTTTGTTTGTAAGCCCCTGATTTATGCTACGTATATTGTTACATAGGGGTTGCCCATCAACCAAGAACCCTTGATAATGGGAGGTGGAGGGTTGGTCAATATAAATCCACGTTGAGCTATGTATGAGGGGTGGGGAAACAATACAAGCTCCTGCTTCGAATATTTTTTGTATGTTTTGCGTGATGGGCGCCGTTAATATTTCATCCAACCGATTGACAAAATTGAAATTGGTCATCTACAAGCCGAAAATTTCTAACAAAATCCATTAAAACCTTTTCGTTTCATAAACGCTAACTTTAATTTTATAAAAAAAAAAAATTCACAACTCCGACGCGGAAGATTCTTTTGGCATTTCATCATTGCCTTGCAGAAGTGAAAATGTTTCATTTTGGTTGCCCACTTCTCAAATATTGTTAGTTATACTATGAGAGCATAGATTTTTATATGAAAAAAAAAAAAACAATTCTTTATTTAAAAAAAATTATGATTTTAAAATTAAATCTTAAAATTTACTGTGTTATTTTCCTTGTTGGGTGGAATGGGTGTTTCATGTGTGATAAATCTGGTGGATTGTGTTCGAACTCTTCTATTTCTCTCATACCGACTTTGCCGATCTCCCAAATGGTTGGAAAGTCATCTTTAAAATTTTCATACCAATGTTTAACAAAAGGATATGGTGATAAATCGAAGTCAATTGCTTCCAAGCATAACGTGGATGACACCAAAGCAAAATCAGCAATTGTTAAATGATCTTCTACAACAAATCTTGTGTTGGTAATTTTTAAATATGTCTCAAACACACTTAGTGCATTTTTCAATTTCTTAAGACCCATTTCATCACGTGGGTAATCAAAGAAAATTGGTGCCATAACATAAGCACTGATGCAGGAATAATAAAATCCCATATTGAAACATAAACGATGATTAACAACAGCTCGCTTTTTGGCGTCTTTCGGATAAATCTCACTGTGAGGAGCGTATTTATCACAAATGTATTGCATTATAGCAATACTTTCCGAAAGATAAAATCCATCATCATCTAGCACTGGAATTTCTTTCTGTGGATTTAACTAAAAATAAATCACAGATATTATTTTCACATGGTTTGTAAAAGTCTTAAATCTTTTTTACCTTTGCATAATCTTCGGTCAAATGCGCTGATGCGCAATAATCAACATTGACTAATTCAAAAGGTATCTTAAGGGCTTTCAAGGTCATGCGGACAGCCAAAGATGGAGGCCCATCAGATACAGCATAGAGCTTCATAACGGTTCTGAAAGTAGTATAAAATATTTTTTCAATTCAACTTTTTACTGTTAAACCCTGATAAATTAAATTTAATATGGCTTCATTTCCATTCTTAGTTCAACAAACACTATTAATTCATTAACTTTTAATCAATAAATTAACCGGTTTATGAATGTAGATTTATTAAAGTTATTGACTACCAACTAACACAAGGCAACAAAGTAACGTATACACATTTTATACTTCGAGTGCAGTTTTGTAATATCAATATTCTACGCACAAGCTCTAAAATTTTACACAAACTAGTGTGACAGCGTTTATAAAAAAAATATTGCTATACTTTATTCCACGTACCCGAGTTTATATTGTTATTGGACAAATAAACTAAACAACATTGATTAATCAGGCGCCAAAAATTAAATTTTAATAAAAAATGCATACCTTTTTTTATGCCTTATGTAATGCAAAGATTATGTCATGCACCAAATATTTGGTTGCATTGTTAACTTTAGCTAAATATGCAAGAAATTATAAATTATAAAAAATGCTTCTACTTACTGTAAAAGAAAAAATTTAATCGAAAACCAGTTTCAAGAAGAGTTGATCTCGTACTGAGCGTACGGAATCAACTATATCAAGATAAAACAAATTTAAGTCTAGGCAAAATATCACGTTTATACAGTCAATAGTAAGCGAAAATACAGCAATTAAGCTTTCCAAAAGCTAATAGCTTGCAATAAAAAGCTTAACATCAAGTTTCTAACTTTATTCAACTTCAACTATCGAACGAAATTTTTAGGTTAAAATATGATCAATTAAATTTAAAATGTATTATTTGGAGCACAACTAAGTTAAAAATACCTTTTATCTTTATTTTGTCGATGCATCGCCAAACGTACTTTGGCAACTTTTTGTTCAAGAGACATCATCTTTCGTTCAAGTAAAACCATGTATTCAGTAGGCTTTGATCCACTTCTCTCTTTACAACTGTTAATAAGACGTTTTTGTATATCAGATTTGCTAGTGGGATGATTATGACGGTTTGTGACTCTTCTTATAACGTAACCTTTCGATGTCATTAATGTAGCAACACGACTTTTGCATTTAATCAATGGTGTTTTACTTTTTATACACTCCCAATAGGTGCGTATATCGCGAAAACTCTTTACGTGATATATATAATCATCAACGCAGAGTAACTCGCCACCTTTGGCAGAACGTAAGATGGATATTTTATTTAAGTCCATGTCCGATTCCAATATTTCATTATCTGGTGATGCGGTACCACTCGATATGTCATCATCGTCAATATTATCATAGCCCTCATTAGGGAAATTATCGGCTTGGTTATTATCATAATCATTTTCAAATTTAATAATCTCATATTTTATATTGTCCGATTTGTGTTGAACATTTTCCTTCATTTGTTCAATATTTGTAGGCAAGGCAGGAAGATCCATATCATCATCAGAAAGACTAGAAAAGCTCATGTTGTCGTTTTCGTCATCATTAGTGGACTTCCTTATTTTCCTGCAAAAGAAAAGAAATTAAATCAGCGTTAGTGAAGATTATGATTAAAAAAATCTCTACTTGAACTTTATTAACTGATTTGTATTTTTACAATCGATATTTTCAATTTTTATTTTTATTTTCGATCAAGAATATCAATCATTGGATGAGTATATCTATATAAATAAAATGATAGCTGTTTTCGATGTTCGCATATCACGCATCAAACAAAGAGTTCGCGAATTTTGAACAGACGGTGTGGCATCTCCCATACAAGCACAAGCTTCAAAACCCTACACAGAGCGCTTTTTAAGTAAATGTTGCAAAATTCAATGTGTAATCAAACCTGTCAGTAAGTAGCGAAACGAAAGAGATACCCTTTAAGTACAAATTTAGGGCAGTGAAGAGTATTGAATACTATATTTTGGTAAATGTAATGATTTTCACACGTAATGTTTAATTGAACATTTAACGCAGCATAATGTTAAATGCTACATTTAACACTTACCAGCTGCGTTCAGGTGCAATTTAAAGACATCTAAGAAGCGCGAAAGCCGTATCTCTGGAAGTGAGTTTGGAGAAAATTTATGTTTTGTTAGTGTCGTATTCGATTTTTGTTATTATGCGTCATTAGCCGCATAATTTCTTAAGCTATCCGATGCCATAAGAATGACGAATATTAATTTTTGAGGCACGACTTCTGCGGTTCTGAGGGCATTATTGTTGATAAATATTTTTTTAAAATGTTCTGTTCCTATCATTAAATCACTTTTAATGTTTTATGATGAAGACTGAGTTAAGGAAATTTTAACATTACTAACGAGATTCTAAATTTTTATTGTTGTTCGTTAAACATGTTTTCTTATTGTCCCAACCGTAACTTCTTGTAAAATTTGTAAACAGATTTACAGTTTTAGCTATAAGAATTATAAAATGCTTTAAATGAGTTTTTAAGGTCCAACTCGTAACAATTTTTGGTCTACCGTAAATACTAGTAAAATAATTGCAAAACTGGGCTCAGGGGTAAAGGCCTAGGTCAAACTGGCTTATGAGTCCATTAAGATGAATAAATTGATCAGAATTTACTAATTAAATTTAAGTAGAAAAATTGTGGTATCAATATGGCGATAAAGCCGTCAGTGTTACTATATTTAAACCTTTTTTGAATAAAGGGGCTAGGGTATGTTTTAAATAAAACTTCAATAATTTTTTTAGATTACTTACTGCTGTAGATCGTTTAAAGATCTTTGCTGAACGGAACGTAAACGAGAAATTTTAGGTTGTAGCGACTGTCTGGAACTTTTTATTCTATCTTTAAACTTGGAGCTTTGTTTTTCAATTGATGTATTTTCAATTTCACTTGGTTTCATTGATTTCTCTCCAGTTTTTGTGACATGAATTTGTAACATTTTTTCTTTTATTTTGTCTATATCATTTGGATGCTTATGTTTTCCATACACTTTAATAACTTTTAGTCCACTTGTATTTGTAATTTCTGTAGTAATACGCGCTCTACAATTATTAACTTTATCGCGACGATGAATACATGTCCAGTAAGAACGACTTTCGTGAGTACTTTTCGAGTCGTAGTGATATAGATAATTATCAATACAAAGTAGTTTATTACCCCTTGCTGAAGGCAATGTTTTTATTTTTGTAATATCAAGTTCCGTTTGTACAGTCAAATTAACCCTTCCTGATAATGGATCTGGATCATTGTCTAACATACAGTTTTCTTCATCTTCTTCTTTCTCCTTTTCATTTGAAGTATTGATACTGTTCTCATGTGTTTCAGCGCTTTCGACATTTTCTTCGGGACCACCCATGTCTGTATCATACAATGTTTCTATATCATTTAATTGCAAGGTATTATTCTTATCATTTGAAATAAATTCATTACTTTCGTCGAAACTAGTAGCCAGCATTACTTTAAGGAACATCGAAGTATTCATACAGTTTATTGACTCAAACTCTTCCATGCTTTCCTCATTTTGTTTCTTTATTTTTAAACTGGCAACATCTTCGTTTGTAAACAAGTTTATATTATGTTTATTAAAGAGCTTAATTAGTTTTGCTTGTGAATATGGGTGATGTGTATGCGACCAACGCTTCTGCTTTAATTGATGTTTACCGTTCGGTTTGCGTTCTGTACGTAGGCGTGCTTTGCACCTATTATCACGTCTTCTACAGCACTCCCAACGATAAATGAAACTTCCTTCTTGCTTCCCTTCAAAGCGATACAAAAACCCATCAACACAAATCATATCTTTGCCGTGGGAAGTTTTTAACATATAAACTGTACTTTCCTGTAAGTTGATCAAATTTGAAGTGGAATCCTCAAAAGACGTATCTTCCTTCTTAGTTCTTAAGAGTTTTTTCGTCACACTACTTGATGGTGCTTCATCGCTTCCATCATGCTCTTCTCTCTCATACAACCTTTTCATACGTTTTTTCGGTGGCGTTATCGTCTTCCAACTTGCTTCGGAAGCATCATCTTTTTCACCTTCTTCAAATTGCTTAACCTTTCGCTTTCCCGATTTCGCCTCCAGTGTACATGGTTTTCCTTCTAGGTTTGCCATACGTTTTCTTTCAAATGCCACCGAAATTTCTTCTGCTGTACACCGCTCATGTGAATGTTCGCCATAGCCTTTCACAACAACATGTTTAGTTTCATCATTGTCTAGTAAAGATGTAACAATTCTGGATTTGCAAGGAAAAATTTTATCTTTCCTCTTACTGCAGGACCAGCGATATGTTTTTAGTCCTTTGTCATCGTAATAATAAAGGAAGCTATCAACACAAAGCATATCATTGCCTTTTGCTGATCTCACCATATAAACTTGCGAAGTGTCCATTTTGAAACTGAATGTATTTTTTTAAAATATTGCAATATAATTAAACCGGAATTTCTTAGTTTTCCACAAAATTCCCACACTTTCGGGATTTTTTCTTTATTTTTAATGTTACCCTGGAGTCTATAAAATTACGTAGCTTTACAAATGGAGAATACCATGGTATAATGAAGAATACCGAATTATTACTTGTGTCAAACGCTCATCAGCGTTGCACTATATCAAATCATCTAATGTCATGGTCTTTCGGTTTTTGTATTTGTAGTGTCAAATTCCGGTTTTGTACAAATAGAAAGTCCCATTTCATATCTTTTTAATCACTTGAACATAGCGTAAAAACGAGAATGAGAAGACGTTAAAAAGCGTAAAAAAGCGCGCAATTATACAGAATCATCAACACATGCTTATCGTTGCTTATGGTAGTGGGCACCACTGCTCATAACCATAGCGTATACATATACATGGCACAATTATCATGGTAGCAGAAGCTCTAAATGATGCTTTGACACAATTAGAGCGGTGGCGGTAAAGCGACGACGAATATACGCTGTCAAAAAAAACGCGACGAAAAATCGTTTGAATGAACACAATTGCAGCGGACGACTGCTTTTCACGTCTGATTTCTTGTGAGAGAATCGTATAGGGAAAAGAGAGTGACAAAAACAAAATTTGTAAACAATAAATTTTGCTGAGAAAATCCTATTGGCAAAGAGAATGACAAAGAAATACAACACTGATCCGACGTAAAAATAGAATTAATTCTAAATCGTCGGCAGGCCACCAGTCGTACGCCGCAATTCTGTTCAATATCACATGATCAAGTATGTTATAATTTTTGACAGCGTATATTCGTCGCCGCTTTACCGCCACCGCTCCAATTGTGTCAAAGCATGACAGTTCTTTATATGTATGCCTACCTTATCTGTCAAAATCAGCTTAGATAAATGCCTAAACAGAACTGGGACGTGCGATTTATCTTCAGTGTCAAATCGCACCAAATAATAGAGTTTTTTCTATTTCTCTGCAATAAATTTTGTAGTGTCAATTTTGTGCTTACTACAAACGTATAGGAAAAACAAGAAAAATCACACGTCCCAATTCTGTTTAGACAGGAATGTACCGATATTTCCGAATTACACTCTTGACATATATGATAGATAATTTCACGGTTGCTTTTTTTGTGTTTGACAAGATAGTTCTATCATGGTACATTTTTTTTTCGGCACTCATAACTTAAATATTCACATCAATTCCCTAAAATAAATGTTAAATTCGAGTTCAACGTCAAGTTAAAATGTGTAGAAAAATAACAAATTTCTACCGTTTACACTAATACTTCTTTGTCAAATATACAAGGTTTGGTTTTTTATTTTATAGTTTTGATTTAATTAAAAAAAAAATACCAAAGTATAAAAAATTGTTGCTACTCAAATTCAGCAAAACCATTTTTGTATGAAATTACCTTTCAAATAACATGCATTTTATTCAAATATGCCCCCTATGCTAGCCAATGCCGGAAGTCATAATCTTTTCCAGTGAAAAATTTATTTTATGTTATTAAATGTTTTACCCATATTTTAAAGAACTGAAGAATTTAAATTTAATCATCCTTAATTTTATTTTCTTTTTCAGTTTGGTGCGTTTCGTTCCTATGAATATTGATGATGAAGAAAGCATACAAAACTTGCTTCTACAGATCGATAATGTAATACAATATGGCGAAGATGCAGATGTCAAAATTCGTGATTTTGACGAACCCGAAGAAGAAGATACTGAGATTAATTAAAAAATTTGTACATTTATTTTACTAATAAAGTGTGTTGCTATTTTACATCAATTAAGTTGAATTTTCTGTATCCATGACTAGTTTTCCATCCTTGTCCTTTAAACGCACGCGTCCATTGGAATATCGTGTCTCCTGGCTACCATCTGGGTAAACTATTTTTACTGTTCCATCTGGGTATTCACGGCGTTTATTTAATTTAGTATGAATTTCTTTTTGACCATTCGAAAGCATTAGAATTTTATCACCATTGCGCATTTGTATTAAGTTTGTACCATCTACAAAACGCCACTCCTCCAACTTATGCTCGTCCGCAGGATTAGTGATTTTAATAGAGTTGTTTGGAAAATGAACTTCTACAACACCATTTTTGTATCGATGTTCCGTTTGTCCATTAGGAAATTCTAAAATTTCCAAACCATCTAAGTATGTTGTATGCCAGGTATTTGTTTCAGCATAATAATATTTAACTGTTCCTTCATTAATATTAGTTTCCTTAATATCTTTGTTAAAGTATAACATGCGTATTGTCATACCGTCGGCAGATATTTTTTTTAAATTTCCATTTGGATACCAGATATCTTTACTACCGTCAGAATTTACTATTTCTCTTTTGAATTCGGCTGCAACGTCATTTTTACTGGTTTCTATTACATTTTCTGCTTGCTTATTTATATTGGGTTGATTTTTATTCTTTGAATTAGATTCAGAAATTTTAAGTTGTGTTGACAAATTATCAGTTTCTTCGTCATCGTCACAGCTGCCATTTTTGTACAATTTAGGATTAAATGTCGGTTTCAGCTGTTGATCTTCATCATTATCAGATGAAGTATCAGCATTAACTACTGCAGAATTTATTTTAACTTTGTCACTTTTATTGATATTACAACGTGTATATTTTGATTTTTGCACGCTTTTGATTGGTTTTACCTTTGTGGTTTTCCCAACAGGCACCGTAAACTCATTTTGGCGACTTACAGCATCATCATTACTACTCGTTGTTGAAGCCTTTGATAAAATAAAATATTTTAATGACCTATTGGAGCATTTTCGAATTAAGTACTCACCAATTTTGGTGCAAGTTTTGCAATATTCCTGTTGATTTCCTGTAGCATTTTGTTATTATTCTCACGATTTATTTTCATATTTTCGTTTTGCAAACGTTTATTTTCTTTTGTAAGGCACTCAATATCGTCGTAAAGTTGTTTTTGGTCCTTCTCTATGTTACGAATTTGAGCACGTAACCGCGCCTGCGCAGCTACGTGTGCTTGCTCCTTTAATTTTAACTGTGAATGCAATTCTTCTAATTCCTGCTTCAGACGAATTATTTCTTTACGATCTTTGCTGTTTGCTGCTGTTTTTACCATTTGCATATGACGTTCAAATTTACGTTTTTCATCTTCAATTTTCATGCGCTCATCATGTAAATAAATCTCCATTTGTACCTTTGCATCATTTAATTTATCCATTGCTTCTAAACGTTCTTGTGCGAATTGTGCCTTTTCCAATTCATGTTCTTGTTTAGCTCTAATCAAATTAATGTTGTTATCCTTGAAGGATGCGATCTCTTTTTCGAGCTCTGTAAGTCTTTTTTTCACGAGATCCATTTTTATTTTCAGGTCTAAAGAAAGATTAGGATTTATGTCCTTAAACGACAATACTTGATCAAGATCGGTTTCACTTTGATTACTCGAAACTGTTGTGTTGTAAGCTTCTGCAATAAAAAAATTGATTAAAATTTGGGAAAAATTATGAAATTAAATTTTGCCAATTTTGCACGTTTTAGGGCGATTGAAAATGTTTACTGTGTCATCCTTTAGAACGGATCTAAAAACATAAATAAAGCTTTCCTAAAAAATCTTTTTTAAAAAATTACCTTCTTTAGATTGAAGAGCTGCGAACAATGCTTCTTTAAACTGTTGAAACATGTTTAACGAAGAAGATTCGTCAGTAGTAGAAACATTAGACTTTTCAGCATTTTGATGGGTGGTATTTTCATCACAAAATCGTACTTGGAGTTGTGGTCTATGACTTTCTACGGCCTTGCTTGGCGTCAAAGTATTTTCGTATTCTGTAGTTGTATCAGCAGTAACATTGTGCTCATCTTCCGTTTCGCTTAAGCCGAGAGAACTTTCTACTGTAATTTTGGGTAATAGTGTAGATTTTTGTCCAGGTCGTACAGGTAACTCATGCTGATCCTCGGAATTTTTTTTATCCAATTTCTTAAGCATAAATTGGCGTATGCAAGTAGAGTTCATATCTACTGATCCCTCATTAGCTTTTTGCTCTAACAACTCAAACAAACTTAAATTTGAGTCAGATTCATTTTGAGCAACATATAGTGGTGGCTTGCATTGGTGGCGGAGTTGTTGCACTTCAATTGGTTTTATTTGTTGAGTATCTAAGACTTTGGCCCATGTAACAGGTGCCACTGTCGTCGATGTAGTGCTTGTCTCAGCGCTTATTCTATGTTCGAATTCCTTTTTTGTTTGTGATGAATTTGTTGTGGAAATTTCGACAAACCGAACTTTTGGCAAATGCGAAGTACTGGAAGAATTGCTATTAGTTCCGTGGCTGGTTTTCATATCAGGCGTTGAGTTGCATGTATTATGCGATGAAAAGAGTAAGTGTTGAAAGCGTTGCTCCTGAGCATCCATTATATTTTGCGTTTCCAGTTTATTTTCTAATAGTTGTGGCTGCTCGTCGTTTGTTGCCAGCTTAGGTTTCGACGTCTTGCGATTTACTACTGCTCTCCTTTTTTTTAAGATTGTCAAAAATTGGGGATGTGCATTTGCATATTTGTATCGGGGCAAGTTATTTAAACGTAGCGCGTCAGGATCTATTTTGAATCTTTGTTTGAGACCCTCGCCGCGACGCAAGAATGATCGTTTTACTTTGGGTTTTAATTGTTGATTGAGTTCTGGAAATTCCATTCCCTGTAAGTCATCTGTACAATAACCAGATGTCTTTCGCTGTGCGTCCGTATAGGTGATAGTCAAACTTTCATCCAGTTCCTCCATACCCGCGTCATTGGTTTCAACAGCATTTATGTTTTGTTTTTCATCATCTTTTGATATGGCGCGTTCTACTAATTTTTCAGAAGTGACTTGTGTGTTTACTTCCACATTTGTATGAACTATACCAAGCATTTCGTAAAGTTTACGCTGTTCCATTCCAAGCATTTGTCGCTGCATATCCTGGCGCTCTTGCAATAATTTTTTTTGCTCTTCCTGCCATTTGTTTAATTTTTCCAAACGCTGTGCTATATCTTCTCTTAATTCTTTTGATGAATTGCCGTGTGAAAGCATTCTTGAACATTTAAACTAACAAAATTTATTAAAATATACAAATAAATTCAAATGACAATTTTTGAACGGTAAGCGAGTGTCAACTAAAATGAAGAACAGCCTTGCCACACAGAAATTTCCTTTCCTAGCAAACTTTTCCCGAAAAGAGTTTGCAATTTACTAAAATTTTTCAGTTGAAAAATAAAAACAGCTTAGTGCGCTTATAAAATTAAAGCAAAATCGTTTTATTGCAAATAAATGTCTCTCAAAACTAGTGTTTATACATTTATACCGTGGTTATCGTTTTTTAAACTGGTAACATCACAGTGATGCTTTTGGCTGGATATATAACAATCTTTTCTAACAACGGTTCAATTGATTTGCTTGCTACTGAAATCTTTTGGCTGTTATTTAATATTGCAAGTCTTTGTTGTTTACGAGTTGTCGTTCTGTTTACGAACTTATTTCTTAACTTTGTTAACATATATTAATGCATTGAAAACTTTCGTCGCCACTACAAAACTGTATGGTAGTGCAAATAAAGTTGGTGAATCCGGTGAAAGGATTTATTCTATTAAAACTTGTTTTTAACTGAGTCTGTTAATAGATGTGTCTCCCTTAGCCGCAATAAGTTCACCTGTATTTTGATGGAAAGGAGAAAATTGGTTAATCTTCTATGAAAATCACTTTGAATGGGTTATCGAGAAACAAAAAAAATGATTCAGATGTTCCAATTGCAAATATAAATTTTGCAGAAACCTGCGATATCATATATAAGCTACTAAGAAAAACCTACAAATTTGGGTGAAAAACCCAAAGCGGCAGCCCTGATAGAGAGTGACATTGTTATTTGAGAAACTGACGTACTTATTTATCAGGAATGACAACTTAATAAAGAAAAAATAAATGGAATAGGCTGCAGATGCCATATACCTACAGTTTTGCGAACGCCGTGAAACCCAAAAACCCACGCGATCTTACCAATATGAAACTTGATACTGAAGTTAGCTGCTCGAAGCTAGCATATTTTTTTACAAAATTATGCTAGAAATTTTGACGAGCGTTCATATCATCAATTTGTTGGTAAAATTTTTTTGATGTGGATCTAATCGTTATTTTTTTTTTTTCATCAAAGAATTTGACGACGAATCTAATGAATGGTAAAGCAAAGAATATTTGTGGTAAAGTTTTCATATCAAATTCCATATAAATATTTTATGGTTGATCAAACTGTTTGACAAGCAATTTGATAATCTGAACCCCCCTAAAATAGGCAGATAAATAGCAAAGAATATGGTATAATCTTTGGTAAACCTGTTTTGACACAATTTTAATCTGATTAACCACTAAACGGATTGTCAGTCTTTTATTACCAATATACGGAAACACTCCATAACATTCCAAATGGCAATACAATGGAAGACTGTATTAGATGCGCTAATAACGACAGCACATATTTTGCTAGACCGGTTTTTGGAGTTAACTTTAGGTTGGTACCTAGGGCCACGTAAAATTTGTCCAGCACCGGAGCAAGATCACATTGTTGTCAAAAGTGCTACAGAACTTGCGGAACTGATTCGACAACGTAAACTAAAATCGTACGACGTAGTGAAAGCTTTTTTCGATCGCAGTGTGCAAATAAATCCTGATCTCAATGCAATTGTCGATGGGCCGTTTGAAGAGGCTCTTGAGGAGGCAAAAGATCTAGATAAAAGGCTATTGGCAAATGAAATCACAGAGGAAGAATTTGACAAAAAACCATTCTTAGGTGTTCCCTTTACAACGAAAGATAGCACTAGCGTTGCAGGCAAGTTACAAACACTTGGACTGATTTCCCGGAAAAATGAGCGTGCAACTGAAGATGCTGAGTGTGTTCGCTTAATGAAGGCGAGTGGTGCTATTGTAATAGCAACTACTAATGTGCCCGAAGTCAATAAATGGATGGAGACTAGGAATATGCTGTTCGGTAAGACGAATAATCCGTATGACTTTAGAAGGTCTGTTGGTGGTTCATCTGGTGGTGAAGCTTCGATCATCGCCGCCTGTGGTAGTGCTTTTGGATTGGGAACAGATATTGGTGGTTCTATACGAATTCCTGCTTTTAACTGTGGTATTTTTGGCCATAAACCAACAATAAATGTTGTGAATGTGCGTGGTTGCACGTTTCGCACTGGAAATGGGGAAGAGACTATGGTTGTGGCTGGTCCAATGACACGTTACGCTAGAGATCTGATGCCAATCTTTAAAGTAATAGTGAATCCGAAAATGACTGAATCTTTAAAACTAAACCAGCAGGTTGATATAAAGCAATTGCGTTATTTCTATATACCTTGCAATAATATGTCACAATGTAATCCAATAAACCAAGATGCAGAACAGTTGATGTTTAAGTTGAGACAGCATTTCTCCAAATTGAGTGGTGTAGAGGTTCAACTTGCCAAACTACCTGGTGTTGAATTATCAGGAAAAATGTGGCGTTATTGGATGACACAAGAGCCAGCCAATTTTAATTTGTTACTTGGCAACGGTGCCGTGTTAAATCCATTTGCGGAACTTTTCAAAAAAATTATAGGACAGAGCGAATTCACAATGGCTTCTATATATAGTTTGATTGATAGCTTACTTCCAAAGGAAAATGAAAAATTGATTAGAGAGGCTACCGCCGTTTGTAAGAAATCATTAAAAGATTTGCTTGGTGATAATGGCGTGTTGTTATATCATAGTTCACCCCGTACTGCACCATTCCATTACTATCCTTTAATAAAGTTCATGGACTTTAGTTATTTTAGTATTTTTAATGTACTACACGTTCCGGTCACACAAGTACCGATGGGTTTAAATCAAAATGGCATGCCAATGGGTATACAAGTGGTGGCTGCAGAAATGAACGATCGACTGTGTATTGCAGTTGCGGAGGAGCTGGAACGCGCTTTTGGGGGTTGGGTGCCACCATTTCTCACAAAACTCTAATATATATTATAAATAAATTTGGTGTTGGCAGTAGGCTATGAAAACGAATAATATGTAATAAGTATATGTATAAAATTGTGTTAAGGTGGGGAATAAATTTTGTTTATTTAAAGGAATATCTTATTTGTTTCTTTTATAAGATTTAACAAACAAGTTTTTATACCCTTCACACGGTATATTCGCTGTGTTCCTCCTATAGAAAAGCAAACATGTATGTATGTACATGTATCGATCGTTTGCTGGAAGATTGTCATAACTAAAAAAAAAACTAAAATTGAAGAAAAACATATAAATTATCAATAAATTACTTCTTATGTGTAAATAAAGATAATTTTTTTGTATGTATGCATGTATACAGCACTATACAAAATATTGCGAATTGTGCGCAAAAAAATATGTACGGAAATAACTGATGATAAAAGCAAGCTTAAGAAATATTGTGGGCGGTGTTGAAATACTAAAGCCAGGACTCCTTAAACTGAAACTGTGATATGCACTGAAAGCTAGTATATTGACTACTTTTGCGCTGTAGAAATAGTTTTATAATTTTCACTTGAAATGTAATACTTTCAGTAAAATGTAATATTTTTGACTGCTATTCGAAAAATACGGTTTTTATTAAAATTTTTATTCGATCAAATCTGCAAACCTAATTTTTCGCCCAAAACAACAACGACTTTTGATGAAATTTTCAGTACTTATTGGACACTTTAAAACCGTGAAGAGAGGGTCAACTATTGTCGTATGGATATCTTTCGGTCATGAAATGTGATTGATCTCCTCCACAACATTGGTCATAACTTGTTTTTTTAATTGTGACTTACTTCCAAGTCATTGAGCGAAACTTTTTTTGTCGACCTCTCACAACCAGGCTCACCACGATTCTGGTGACTTATTTTGATTATAAAATATACTTAAGTGATCAATTGCAAAAAAAAAATTAAGCGGGAGTAAGACAACGTATTGTATCGCTTTTTCATCGTTGAGCAACCAGTGTTGGTCGAACGGTTGGATAGAATCAAAACAATTTGATTTTTTTGGGCATTTCCAAATTACATACTCATAAGTTCAATTAGATTTCCCAACTAATTGAATCATAACTAAAAGCACGTGTTGTCAGAATTGTTGTCTTTTTCTTTTGTTTATTCTTGACAGCTATGGTTCTTCACACGTTTGTATAATTTGAGTTTGACAACATAACTGTGCCTTGGTAATTGTACCATGGGCCACAGTCATGTTTCTGCAAAGTGCGTACCTGATGATATGAACGCTTCTGACAAACAGCTGATTTTTTGTTTTGTTTAATTTATTCTTTTGTGTAAGATCAAAATGTTAAGAAAATATAGTAATAATTTGCAAAGTCTTGCTAAGCACTTTAGTTTATTTCAAACGAGTCATGCAGCAACAAAAATTCGAACTAAAAAAAATTCATTTACGGAAATACCCGCAGTGGAAATTAAAACAGAAGATGAATTGGGTCCATCGTATTTCGCACGTACATTTGGTTCTTCCTACGTTAAGTGGCAAAATGTACTGGCGCAAAATCCCCAATTAAAATCTGCAAAACGCAAAGATATTGAAAATGCCGCGGAAAAGTTAAAATCCCTTAACTATTCCCTGAGCGAAATAATGTCCAAACCAATGATTCTATACTATAATTCATTGACACTGGAAAATCGTTACAGTGTACTACGTGAATGTGGATTTGATAAAATTTCAATCACTCTACTCTCCAAGTATGTTACTGTAATGAACAAAACAGTCACACTCTTGAAAGCCCATGGGCACATAGCATTTGCTAAAGACTTGACAGAAACGCTGAGAAAGTGTTTTACTGATATAAATGTAGAAATACCTGATACCTGCAATTGCAGTGAGAATTTGGAACTGAAAATATTGCGTCAACGGATACTTAACTGCTACTTAATGAAACGTCTTGACATGTCCGATGCAGATATAGAAAAACTTTGGAAAACGTATGCTCGGATACGTCATAAAAGTTTTAATTCGATACAGAGCATGGTTGAATTGCTGCTTGATGAATTACAATTTTCTAAAGAGCGTATAAAAAAAAATGCTTATTTATTGCATGGTGATGCAGAAAATGTGCGACGCATTTTAACTGAACTTAAAACAATCGATGGACAAAATGTGAGTGAAATTGTTTACAAGCGTCCTAAGATTTTGATGTCTTCATGTGATTCATTGCTTAAAACTTTGGAACATGTAAAATCTTTTGGAATTCGTGAAGGAGCTGTTTTACGTTGCCTAGAAGTGTTAACACTGGGACCCGATACTGTTTTAGAACGATTACGTGACCTTAATGAGATTGAAGAGTTTAAAGTTTTGACCACCAATCCACGTGTACTGCGACTAGTACACTATCAGAATAAGGCTCGCTTACGTTTGGAATATTTAAATCAATTGAAAGTGCGTTGCGCGTCTTTGCATATACTTTCGTGTGGATCGGATGCTTTTGCCAAGTAAACCATGAATATATATTTAGCTATAATCAATTAATATAATTTTAAATTTTTATTTTTGAGGTTTGCTCGTGATGGCACGGATCGTACTAAAGGACGTGATATTGTTGTATATTTATCAAATGTTATAAAAGAGGATGAGAATGCAATACGTAGCTTATTATCGCGGCATCCTAATTGGTGTCATATTCCTCTCATACATGTTAAACAAATCTATGACTTTTTGATACGATTGAAATTCACGAATGAAGAAATATATAAAAATATTCATTTGCTCCTATATCCAATGTAAGTTAAGAAACACAATTTCAGTTGTTAACAGTACCTTTGTGATAACGCTTTTATCGAAATTGTTTTTTTTTTTTTTTTAATTCATTAGCAAGCGAATCGAAGAAAAACTTCATCAATTAAGACAACCTGAATTTCTTGAGGAAATAAATATAAATTCAAACTATAATCTTACTAAGAATGAAATTTTGCCCCTGGTTTTATATTTGATTGAATTCGAGTTTCATTTCACTGGCGATGGCATCTGGACAGAACAACATACACAGCAAGTGGAAAACTTTAACAACTTGTTGCCAGACTTTCCGGAAAGTCTAAATAAAGTGTACAAATATGGTGTAAAGCCGGCTAATCAAAAGGTCGCATTGCAGAGCTAGGAAAACTATTTTTCTGTTTATAAATGCTTTATTGTTATAAATGTAATATTTTTATTACTGTGGCACATTCTCCTCGTGATGTGTGACTGTTATAGCTGAATGTTTTATTGAGCAGTTTTTAACTTTATCTAATATTACTTTGTACGCCGGAGAAATAGGTTTTTGTATTACTTCGCGGTAAGTATACTCGGTATCTTCGTCGAGCTGAAAGTCAAATCGTATTTTAAATCATGAAATAAAACGCTCTTAAATTACACTTACATTTAAACTGTAAGACATATCCGAATCGAAACCACGCAAGTCTCCACATACAACAAACGGTACTAGCTCTCTATTTACACGCGAATCGGTGGCTTCAACAATGAGTTGTACATCGTCTACCATTGGATTAATCATTTGCGGTATGTAACCTTCGGGACACTGATAATTCTGACACACAACAAAGGCCTCAATGCTAGAATTCCGTGAACTTGCTGGTTTTGCGATGGAAACTTTTTCAAAAAATATTCTCAACTGCGAATATAGCAAGCTCGTATCCTTGCCACGAAATATTTTTGCCACAAAGTTTCCGCCTGGCATTAACACATGTGTTGTTATGCTAAGCGCTGCCAGCAGCAATTGACTTTGTATGTATTCATCAATGTCATGTAGTCCTGTTACATCAGGCGCTCCATCACAAACTACAAGTTGAGCTTTTTGATCACCACCAAAGTATTCAATAATAGCATTAGCTGTGCTCAACTTGGTTATATCTCCTTGCAGCTGTGTAACACCTGGTAACGGCGCCATGGCTTGTAAATCCACAGCGATGATTTTTACTTCCTCCGAACTGCGATTTTCATAAAGACGTTTGGAAAGCACTTGTGACCAGCTACCAGGTGCAGCGCAAAGATCAACAGCGCGAGTCACATCTGCTTTAAGCAATCATTTTTATTTTTTTTTTCAGTTTAGTTTGGTTTAAGTTTACCTTTCAATATATGGAATTTTTCATCTATTTGCAGCAATTTAAAAGCACTACGTGCTCTCCATCCTTCTTCTTTAGCTAGGCGATAATAGATGTCACGTTTGTCTTTTGAGGTTTTGCCCATTACAACTATTTTTGAGTCCTGAATAATCAGCTAATCCAGATTTTTAGGCTAGGCAGACTAATAAGGAGAATGGTCAAATTAAAATGGCTAAAGCGATGCCAAATGCTTCTTCTATTGTTAAAATTTTTTGTGTGTCTAATGTCAAAATTAGTGGCTGAGTGCGCAAGGCTTGGCATGTTTCAGTTGTTCATTGTATTTTTAACAAATTAGCCACATAGTTTCATTTTGTACGTCTAGCGTCAAAATAAATTAAGCCAAGACAGAAAATGATAATTATGATTTGTTTAGTTTCTTTGCCCACTTAATTTATTCAAAACATAAATGGACTGAACGAAAACCTTGAAATCGGTTTTCAACGCTTAAAGAATGAAAACCATTGGAATGAGATGCGATAGCGAGAAAAAAAAAACACAGCGAAATAACATGATAACGTAATTTTCTATTAGCTAGGCTCAATCACAAACCAAATGTCACTTGAACTTAAATTAGGAGTGCTATCCGCAAAGGCAATAATTGATTACACAGGGCCACGCATTATTTTTTTACGCAAATAAGATAAGATGTCTTATACGTTGATCATGTATGCGCTAATCTGTCAAATTGTTTGACATACAATTTGATGATTTCAACCCTCTAATTGAAATAATAGGTTTCCGCGAATCAATAAAAGTAATAAATTCTAGACTTCTTTAATTAACGCAATAAATTAACGACGTACACTTAAATTCTTACGGTAAGCGAGGGATTACTGTACACATGTATGGAGATCATGATTTAACCATGATTTAACTATATAGGTTGGAGCACGTTGTCAAAATTTGAAAATTCAACCCTGGTACACCTCTTCGCAAATTGTCAACCGCATAATCAAAACAAAGGAAAAAAGAAGATAAAATATCAAACTTATGTGAACAAAGTTAAAGTTAGTGGCTATACTGTGGAGATCACCACCAATCAAACTGAAACCGGATCGTGTAACCTTCAGGATGTAATTAATCCTGCCTTTAAGACTTGGAAGCTTCAAGATTACTTGTACGTGCTATAAACCATACAGTCACAGTACCACCGCAGGTGCGTGCTGCGAAATTGTTGAACAGGACTCTCTTCAATTCTGTATTCGATCCACTGTCGATGCCTTCCCTCATTCGTGGGAACACAAAAAAATGAAATATTTTCCTTCGAGGCAACCGCGCGACATAACTCAAAAAAATTCGGCATAGTAATTCACTTATGCAAAGACTTAAAAGAAAAAATTCACACGCGAAATAAAAAATCAATTTATATTTGCGAAACAAATGTTTTTGTTTTTCTTTTTAACCAAATTATCACTTTTTGTTGTGCTCGATTTTGACAATTCGCGAAGAGAAAATTTATAGAGAAAGAGGCACTATCTGGCATCGCTCCAACCATGTATAGTTAAATCATGGAAATTAGTTTTTGTAGGCTCTATTTTGTTGACAGCTAACAAATGTTGTATTCACTATCTCATTTGACATTTGTTAACTGTATTAAACATTTTCCTTAGGAAAATACTTTAAGAAAACAGAATTTTGGATCTGAATTCGTTTTTTAAGAAAACAATATGCCGGTATGTATCAGAAATGTTAACATAATATATGTATATAAATATATTAATTTAACATATTGCTTTTCATGTGTGAAAATATGATTTTAAGAGCGGTCGACTTCATTCCATAAAGCTAACATCCGCAATTGTGTTTATCCAATTGCATGTTTTTTACAATTTTCTTTTTATTTGCAGGCATATCATTCACAAATTAAAGAATTCCCACAGCAAGTGGGTAACATGGCCATTCTTCCACTTCGTACTCAATTTCGTGGACCAGCGCCCAGTGTGAATAGTGATAACGATATAATCGATGAGTCACTTTACTTTTTTAAGGCCAATGTCTTTTTTCGTACTTACGAGATAAAGGTTAATACTAATACATAGTTGTTGTTTTAAATATTGCTTACTTAAATTCTTTTTAGTCCGAGGTTGATCGCGTTTTGATTTATATTACTTTATACATCACCGAATGTCTAAAAAAGTTACAGCGTTGTTCCAATAAGAACCAAGGGTCTCAGGAGATGTACAGTCTTGCGATTTCTAGGTTTGATATACCGGGAGATGCTGGTTTTCCGTTGAATGCTGTTTATGCCAAACCACAAACTGCACAGGATTCTGGTACGTTGATCTGAATCAAACATACATATGTATGTTAAACTGTTACTCGGGAGATTACCTTTTACAAAATGTTTTAATTTAACACAAAAAAAAAAAACGACAGTAGTATCCATTTTTTATTTACGACAAAAAACATACATATGAAGTTTATATTAGAAAACATTTATGCATATAACAAACATATTTTTACCTTTAGATTTAATGCGTCAATACGTGTTGCAATTGCGCCACGAGACTGGTACTCGCGTTTGTGAAAAAGTTTTCTCCACCGAAGATGGCAAACCGAACAAATGGTGGGTTTGCTTTGCCAAAAAGAAGTTTATGGAAAAATCACTTTCTGGGCCAGGACAATAAATATCACTTGCAATGCATATTTTTTCAAATTAAAAAAAAAAATCGCTTTACTGTGGGCATTTCAAAGAAAATTATTTTAAAATTAAACAAAAAAAAGTTTTTGAAATGTACAATGTTATGCTAAATAAATAAATAATATCAATAATTTCATGGTCATTTCCTCCCGCTTAATTTATCTTTTAATTAATAGTTAAGTAAGGGTAGTAATTAAAATGAGCGTCTGTCGCAAGAGTTGTGGTGGGGCCGGTTGTGAGAGGCCGACAAAAACAATTTTACTCAATAACTCCAAAAGCAAGTCACAAGTGGGAAAATATATTAAGACCAATGTTGTAGAAAAGTTGAAAACAAATCGATTTCGTGCCCGAAAAATTTCCGTATGGCAAGATTTGACCCACCATTTAGTTTTAAAATTACTAACTCGTTCAAATGTGAAAACCGCATTTTTCGTCCAAAATAACTAGTTTTGTTCAAAAGTACTTATTGGAATCTGTAAAGCGGTAACAAGTAGGTTAAATCTTGTCGTAAGGAGATTTTTCAGGCATGAAATTGATGTGTTTTCATCTCCTCTACAGCATTGGTGAAAATATATTTTTCTACTTGTGGCTTAACTACAGAGTTGAGTAAAATTTTTGTCGGTCAACACCACCCTACCACCCGAAAGGAATAACTTAAAATTGGAATAAAACGGGAGGAAATGATTGTCATTTGCATTGTGAATCTATTTGTATAAAAAATAGAAAAAGTTAGTTACAGAAACGAGATGTATAAAGGAGAGAAATGGTTATTGTTTTTATTGAGATTATAAGTTTCATAAAACAGGAATTTTCTGAATTTTTTTGTTTCATTACTATAATTATAATCACCGTGAATTATATAAACATTACAAACCCATTTTTTTATTTGACTACTAACTTTTATTGTGTAATTTTAAAATTTTTATTTAATATTTTAATCTGATATTTATTTTAGCGATACAAGTGATCAGCTTGTAAGTTTGATGCAATTTCAGACTCCCATTTATCGCCGTTGTTTAAGAGTTTTTCTTTATTGTAAAGCAGCTCTTCATGGGTTTCAGTTGAGAATTCAAAATTGGGTCCCTCCACGATAGCATCAACTGGGCAAGCCTCCTAAAAATAAACATATTTCGTTACCACCATTGTTATCAAGAGCCGATTAAATAAACCTTTGGTAAGAAATATTGCTACCAAACGTAAATATGCTAAATAGCTGTCTCTCATTGTTAACGAGAGATAATCATTATTCAATTACAATGACGAAAGAAAACGTAGCCAATTTGATTTCAGTCTAACTACCACTAAGCATCTGCACCGCTTCAACTCTAGACCTAAGATTATTTTTGAATCAATAAGATTCAAGTCAAAAATTTACTTTTTTCGAATTTAAGTTTCAAACAGCGAACTTTTAAATTAAAAAAAAAACTTCCTCAAACCAAAACCAAAAACTGTAAGATATACAAAGCAATAATGGAAAATAGAATAGCAAAAAAAAAACGGATATCGACCCATTTTATAAAATGTCATTGTTCTATTTTGTGGATATGACCGAAGAAATATTTATTCTTGTTTCAAGTTTTTAAGTTTTAAATGGGTAAATATTATAAAATTTTACCAAAATATAGAACATATGTTCTGTGATAAATTAATTTAATCATTTGCACCCTCTAACTCACCTGACAAAAGCCACAATAAATACATTTGGTCATGTCGATATCGTATCGGGTTGTTCTTCTGCTACCATCTGCACGTTCTTCTGCCTCAATTGTTATAGCCTGGGCAGGACATATGGCTTCACACAACTTACACGCGATACAACGCTCTTCACCACTGGGATAGCGACGCAGAGCGTGCTCACCGCGGAATCGTGGACTTAGTGGCCCTTTTTCGAAAGGGTAATTTATTGTAGCTGGCTCTTGGAAAATATGAGCTAGTGTTACACCTAGGCCGCGAAACAGCTCTCCTAAAAACATAGTTGAAGCAGCACGATCTGTAATATCTTTCATATCCATGCTCAACTCCTTATTGTTTACATAAACATAGCCCTTTGGAACCTCAACAATATCACGACATTCTTTAGCCGCTAATAAGCGTGGTGCAGCAGAACCAAACATACGCTGACCTGTTGGAGATATTGTACCAATTTTATTGGAAAAAAAATAATATTAAAAATATATAAAAATAATATTATTGATGACATAAGCTGACATAACCTCAATTGATGTTTTTTATGCGCATTATGCACCACCGAATCGTCGATTTCATTTTACTCACCATTTCTAGTAATTGAGAAAATTCTCATCGGCGTAACCATATTTTTAGCAAGAAATGCTCTAATATTGCACTAATTTACCGAAATGTTTTCTGATAATTTTTAACAGTATATCAAAATTGGAATTAGTAGCTGTCAAAAAAAGCAAAACAAATCAAAATAATTATTTTGCATTGTTGGCTGCACTGATAAGCAATATCAAAAATGACTTTTTCTTAGCGCTGTTGGCTTGTGTAGTCTTTCGTTGCAACGTCGTTCATTGCTTGTGCATTAAAGTTCAATGAGTGTTTACGGAACTACAGCGGTTGAATACGATGAACTAAAATTTTTTCTCAAAAAATTCATCTGTTTTCAAATACATTATGAATAATAAGAGAATAACGAAATTATTGACATGTTGTACAACACATTGTACAACAGAATCGATTGTAGAAAAAATTGCTAAAATCGTTACAAAATGCGTTATACAATAGATTGGAGCGTCTGCACTTTGCTATAGATTTGAAACATGATATATTTAAAGAAGCATACACAAGAAATTGGAACCATAGCCATAGACAATGTCATAGCCACATGATGTCATAGTCTATGCCATAGCCACATAATGCTATTGGAACGTGTATGGCAAAACATCAAGTCTGCAAATGACGTGTCGTATGAACAGCAGTATAATATATCCCCTGTTTAATCTATGGGCTCTATTGAGATAAAAATATAATAGGCTCTACTTTATAACGGGCGGCTGAACATTATCTGCTGCCAAAATTAGAGCACACTTGCTTGAAATGGAACATAATTGAGGCGAACGACGGAGACATGACCTGGTGTTTTTCGCCATTAATCAGTAGTCTTGGTGTTCAATTAAGGGACGATTATTACTGATATGTTTACAAGAACAAGAAAGATCAACAAAAACCCTACAAGCCCATACAAATATATGTTCTATCTAAGAAGCTGAAATATTGGGACAATTTTCATTAGGTCCAATACTAAGAAGAGAACTCCGTTGTGGACGTGTATTGATCGCATTTTCATCCACTCAAAAAATGCTATAAAACGCTGTATAATGGCACCTATTGCAAATTTTTGTACGTTTTGCTAAGACGTGTTTTTTTTAAATTTCAATTAAATGGGAAACAATTTCTGTCTGCGCCGTTCACATATATGATCTAGCAGGCGGAAATTTTGTGAGATTGTAAAATATTGCCATCAAAATCAAATAAAATATAACAAAAAACACATTTCATATATGTATCTACAAAAAATTTTACTTATCACAACTTTGGAAACTGTATATGCTTTTTTTTATCTTAAAATTTCTGAGATATTGGTTTTTGTTTTGGTTTATAACTAATTTTGAGATATACACGCACACAAAACTTATGAAAAAGAAGCAGGATTTGACATCCAATCATCAATTTCAATTGAAACATGGATTGAACTGAATGAAATGATAACTCAACATATGCTATTTTTACTTTGTATTCGTTGGTGCTATTTTCTCATCGCAGCTAACTTCACATCAATTGTGGACAGTTTTTTTTGTGGCGTTTTTTTATAATTTTTATAATAATTTTGATATTCTTTAAAATGTTGTAACTAATTAACTTTATTATGATATTAAACATTTTTTCAATATATGTAACAAACGTTGAATGGAAAAAAATTGGGTTTAAAACGCTTAAAAGTGTCTTTCAAAAGGTGAAGCCAAAAAGGCGGACAAAAGGAAAATCTTAAGATATAAAACAACAAAAATTAAAAAAAAATTTCTATAAAATTCATTAAAAAAATGGAAAATATTAAATCAAATGAACCAATTTTTGCAAATATACGTTACTTTATAAGTGGAAATCTTGATGCAGAGGTGAGCAATTAATGTAACAATATAACTACGATAAAATTAGTAGCTTCCGAAAATATAAGTAAAATCCATTTAAAGAAAATTCACAGGAATTGGCGTAAATAAAATGACAACCTTCTTTAATTTTGGTAAAAATATATCTGTAGTGAAGATTGGAAAATTGGCTTTTTGGCGCAGATGTACTATAGGCTGCCTATTGTTTTTATAATCGTGTCTGGTTTTTGTACAAAATAAAAAAATACTATCAAAAGTTCGGTAAAACCTTAGGTGCC
This sequence comes from Tricholauxania praeusta, assembly GCA_949775025.1. Taxonomy (NCBI): domain Eukaryota; kingdom Metazoa; phylum Arthropoda; class Insecta; order Diptera; family Lauxaniidae; genus Tricholauxania; species Tricholauxania praeusta. Next base: position 162,460,188 of record OX459029.1, read on the forward strand.
GTGATATAGCCCATCGGAAGACGCGAATATCGATAACTTTTCTAAAAAAAAATAATTCGTGAATTAATATTCCTGAATTGATTTCAAATCTCTCATAAATGTCATCTGAGAGATAATTAAATAAGGTCTAATATTGATACACATATTGTCCCATAACTTTCGCGATACACATGACTATTTTTCTAAAGTTTTTTGACTAAATGTGAAAAATGTGTTATTTATTAAGTATAACTTTCCGTATTTCGGATGTCTTAGAGTTTGAGCCACATCTCATGCTTTAATTTCAAAGCAATGAATTGCTAAATAAGAAAATTTGAAATATCAACAACAATAATAGTAAAGAAGTAAAACTCCGCAATTAGTGAAGGTGATCTATTTCTGTGAGTGTCCAAATAAATCTCTAAACATTTTTGACTCATCCGTAAGCTCATGGAGAAACATTATTGTGCACCACAGCCATCAGGCTCGGAAAGAAAAAAAGGCCCAATCTTCATTTAGAGACAAAAAGACCGTATATAGTAGATAGCTGGGGCTACAAAATTAGAACGATCTGTCCTGGGATAGAGAAAGCCTTCTTCAATTTAAGCCATAACCCTTAATAGAAGCCTTAAAGAGTAAAGTTAAAGTTTGCTAACTTTTTTAATCCGAAAGGAAACATTTGTTTTAAATCTTAGAATATATGGAGTCATCAACATTTTTGTCAGCGGCGCTGTTCTTAGTTTTGATTGAATTTTATTATTTTTTTTTTATAGAAAAACGTCCTACCGGCAAAAAATTTTAATAAAAAACGTCAACTGACCAAAAAAGCCAAACATTTATAAAATTTAGTATGAGGACACTAGTTACTGCAAGCTTTCACTAGATCAAAAAGAAAAAAATTTATCGTGTTACCACCCATGCAAGAAAACGCCTTAAATGATATATTTAGTACATAAATGCTGGTTTCTGCAAGCTTTCACTGGATCAAAAGTGAGCTAGATTGTAGCAGTGAGCGTAGCACATGTCATGATAAAAAATCTACATATTGGTTTAAGTAAACCGTAAACATTTGTCTCAAATGTTGTTTGTTGTAATAAGTTTTTAATAGACCGAAGTTGAACGAAATCGCATTACTGAGCGTGGTATCTCATAAAAATAAAATACCTTGAACTTAATAAACAGCCCAAATGTAACTTGGTACGAAGACTTCTGGAGCTTTTACTGGAGCAAAACTGGGCCGATTTGCACCAGTGAACGTGGCACCTCCTATACAAGCCCTTTATGCTTTCACTTCATGTTAAAATAACGTGAACATCTATAATGTTTTTATAAAAACCAAGCTAATTAAACTTAACTAAACTAAAAAACTGTTCTGTCGATTAGTAGACTTTTGTCTTTTTTCTTGCTCAGGGGTGCTAAGTGGGCACTTTGAACGTGACCAAGCTTTTAATTGCATGTAAAAACCGGAGACCTTGTAGGAATTGAAAAAAGTCATAAATTTTTTTTAACGAGCACAAGAAAAAGGTTATCAAGTTTTTTATATTAACTATCAAAAAATTAATTTTTTAGTATTGGCGACTATAAAAATAAAAAAAATTTAGGTTTTACCATTTTAAGGAAAAACTATTTTATTTTGGGAAGGCCGGTGATTCCATGTTTTCAACTTGGTAACCCTGTTTTTGGTTTTTTTAAGTTTTTTTTTTTGATATTATTTTAACAAATTTTAAAATCACGTTTCAATTCCAATTTTATACTTTGTTTTCTCAACAAAAGAAATAATCACTTTTCGATTTCGTTCCGCGCACTAACTTTTATGCAATTATTCGCTGAATATGAAGTTTTTATATCTCATCGGTGCAACGAGTACAGTACAAAAGAGAAAATTGTAATGTAATTTTGGAAAATTCCAAAAGTAGGGACTAATTTCCCATTTCTGCTGCTGCAGATCTAGTAGGAGCTGTAGGGACTATATATAATATTCACCCCCCAAAATAGTTAAGTCCTAAATCCGCGATTGGGCACATGTATGTACAATTTAAGGATATTTTGAAGAAGACTCGAGACAGTAACTTCAATGCAATACTTTAGTGGAAAGAATTACATATTTAGTAAAAATGAACGAAAATCTCGTGCAAAAGCTATTAGATAAAACGTTTTTTGAAAAATTTCTTGTTGAAAAACAAGAAATTTACATTTTTTACCGCCCAAAACATTAATTTTAAAATTAATTAATCCAATATTTATTTATTTTTTTGCTAAAAATTCTCCGCATATACCTATGTACTTATATTTATATTGTCTGCTCTGATCTACAAATATTTTTAAATTGCAGATAGAAAAATTACTTAAAGATGAAGGCGCTCAATCCAAGTCATACCTCTCAGATATTGTTACTCATTTGGTATGTGCGCCCAACTTTGCGGAAGAAGAACTTGTCATGGGTGTTGACTTATACAGTGTCACACCCGTTACCGAGCAATGGATTATGCACAGCGCCAAATTGGGACGTTTGGCCACTACAAAACCATTTGATCCGAGCACACCAAAACTGTTGACCGGTATAAGTTGTGCAATCGCCAACACTGTCAGTAGCAGCGATCGGAAACGTTTGTATGCCATGTTAACGTTTCACGGAGGTCATGTTACACAAAGTTTTAGTTCGCTTAATACGCATCTAATATGTGGTGCTGCGACCGGTGCCATATATACAAAAGCCAATTCACTGCCAAAAGGAAATGTCAGTATTGTAACGCCAGACTGGGTAAGCGATTGTTTGATGAAAAACTCTTTGCTACCATGTGAAACCTATCATCCACGTTTGCTTAATGTGGTCGAGAGAATAAACAAAAAACCAAATGTCGGTGCCCCAACTGTACAACTTTCACAAGTTACAATATCAGAACGTAGCTTATCAAACATCTTAGGGTTTGATGAACCCACAAAGGTGGAATTAAATGAAACAAAAACTGACCACACAACTAATAACATTAAGCAACATCAACAAGATACCTCTCAAATTATTGGAAACATTAAAATGAAGCAACACACTGTAACTAAGATTGCAGAGGTTTCAGCTGTCACAGGACAGTTACCAAATGTATCTGTTGCTTCTACTCAGAATAACTTAAACTTGAATGTTATAGAAATAGATAAAAGCCAACAGCAACAACTTAAAATACAACAGCAACAGCGTCAACAACATCAGCTGCAGCAACAGCATCAGCAGCAGCAACAAATGCAACGGCAGCAACAACAGCTGCTGCAGCAACAACAACTAACACAACAACAATCGCAACAACAACAAACACTACAAACTGATCAACAACAGCAATCATCTATTGTTTTCGTACGTCCGCGTAGTATACAACAAAATCAACAACAAACTCAACAACTTCCTGCTACACAGCAGCAAACTATACAGCAAACATCTCAACAAGCAACACAGCAAATAATTTTGCAACAAAAAATTATACCAAATGTAGCAAGTATGCCATCAACTGGACAACAACAATCCCAACAGCAATTAAAAGCATTGCAGCAACAACTATTGCAACAAAAAAATCGCAAAAGTCCGCAGCAAATACAGGTTATTCAACAACAATCACAGCAGCAACCACAACAATCACAGCAGCAACCACAACAATCACAGCAGCAACCACAACAAACGCAGCAACCACAACAAACGCAGCAGCAACAACAAACGCAGCAGCAACAACAACAATCACAACATCAACAGCAACAACAACAAAACATAATTCAACAGCAGCAGTCACAACAACAAAACATAATTCAACAGCAGCAGCCGCCACAACAAGTGCAACAATTTCAAAAGACACAGCAATTGCAGACACAAATTTTGCAACAGCAGCAACAGCTGCCATCCCAGTCTTCGCGTACACCACAAAATCCACAACAACTACCTCATCAGGTTCCACGGGCACAGCCTTCTCAACAGCAACAACAGCCAACACAGCAACGTGCTCCTTTGACTCCGACTTCCAGTGTTTTGCCACCGACACAGGATTCCAGAACTCCAACTTCGACAGGTAGTGTATTAAATTTAAAGACTGAGTCCGTCTGCTTAGTGACAAGAATATGTACTGACTGTATTGCATTAGTTTTATATGTTTAGTACAACTGTATAACTAAAACTATCTGTATATCAAAGTAAAACGTATGATAACAACAAACAGTTCTACATACAGGGTGAAGGCATACAATTTATAAGATTTAATTGATATGTTCCTACATTTCCCCTTTTTATAATTATCACGTTAAAGTTCATAGATTATTTATACTCACAATCTTATCAGTTCATAGTTTCCGTGTTTATATAGTTAAATAAATATATCTGCGGTCACAAGCAATAACAACTTAAGTCGCCATATGATTACAAGTCAAAGCAACTTAAGATTTGTGAATAAGCATGTGACTTATACTGATTCGGATTGTCATCGTAGTTCGACTTAAGCTATTTATGTATATTACTTATCACATCCGATTCTTTTTTCCGAAATTGTATGGCTCAAAAATACACTCTTCCTAATTTTCTGTAACGATGAGAATATTTATTCTTTGAAATGCTTCTGGCGCAATTTTTATAGCAATGGTAGGCGCTTGAATCGATAACTTCAAAATAGTGCATTAAATGTCCATAGCTCTTTTGATTTTCCACTTAAGGCAATTTGAAAAAAACCCATCCTTTAAGTCAAATACTGAAAACATTTTCTTATTTTTTAGATTGTTTTAATTTATAACCATATAAAGGTATTTTGGATTAATACAAATTTTTTGTAAGGTTTTTCCAAATAACAATATTTGAAATCCATTCGCTTGGATGTTCACATTTTTCTATTAAGTACATATGTTCATTTCACAGAAATTTTAATGCTAGAGGTATTAATAACATACGGTGATAGCAGAATACATTTCTAGATACAGGGTGATGGCATACAATGCATAATATTTAATTCATATAATTCTACAGGTAATGGGCTGTCACAACCACGTACACCGCAGGCCGCTAACGGACGTCAAACTCCACAAGCACCTCGAACACCGCAGCCACTTGGTCAGTCACCACAGCACTCTACGATTGCAGTGTCACCACAATCAGTACAGCATCAACAGCAACAGTCTCCATCACCACAACAGCAACAGCAGCCGCCACAAACTGTTAGCATGTCACCGCAAATGTTACATCAACATATACTACGACAGCAACAAATTTTACAACAGCAACAATTGCAACTACAACAACACATACAAAACGGTCAAAGTCTGACGCCACAGCAACAAGCATTACAACGTCAAATACAGCATCAGCAACAACAAATGATACAACAACAACAACAATTACAACAGCAAATACAACTCCAGCAGCAGCAACAACTTCAGCAGCAGCAGCAACTTCAGCAGCAGCAACAACTACAGCAACAGCAACAACTTCAGCAGCAGCAATCTCCACGAATGCAACAAAATCCATCGCCAATTGTACAGCATGGTCCGGTTGCTTCACCACAACCACAGCAATCCAGCATGATGCCACCACAATCTCCACGTCAATTACAGTCACCAGCACTTCAAATGACGCCTCCACCGCATTCACCACAAGGAGTGGCTACTGGTCAACAACAAACGGCAATATCTGTACAACAACAATTGCGTCAGCAAATACAACAAGGACGTCAGCAGCAACAACAAAGGCAAATACAGCAAGTGCTTGGTGGTGGATCGCCGCAACAACCAGCACCGCCAACACAGATGCCATTTACACAACCACAACAACGTAGTATTCAGATGCCGCAGCATAGTCCACAACATATATCCGCACCGCCATCACCACAATTGCAAACAAGCCAACAGACAAAGCAACAACTACTGATTTCTTCTCAAAAGCCAATTGATCCAACAGATCCAGTGCAGGTGGCACAAGTACTCAGTCGTTCGGCACCCAGTCCGAATCACGAATCGCTTATAATGCGGCAACAACAGATAAAGCAGCAACAATTACAGCAACAACAACAACAACAACAACAACAACAGCAGCAACAACAACAACAGCAGCAACAACAACAACAGCAGCAACAACAGCAGCAGCAACAACAACAACAGCAGCAGCAGCAGCAGCAACAACAACAACAACAGCAGCAGCAACAACAGCAACAACAAGTACAGTCATCGCCACGACAATCGCCTTTACAACAACATCAACAACAAACGACACAGGCACAAATAATCACACAGCGACAAGTTATCAACACCTCAACTGCTCAGGGACAACAGATTATACAGAGTCACATGCTGAACATTCAACAACAACAACAATTGTTGCAACAAAAATCTGGTGTGGTAATAGGAACGCCACAGCAACAGCAACTAAAATTTACTCAACAACAACAGCAGCAGCAACAAAGCTTAGCTGCAGCTGGACAAGTAAGAATAATACAACAGACAATACAACCACAACAACAGCAAATTTTGCAGCAACAACAGCCACAAACAAATTTAACTGGCAATTTTCAGCAACAACAAATGATTGTAACGCAAAGCTTGCAACAACCGCAACAACAGCAAGCGATTAGTGGTGGCCAGCAATTACAAATGCAACCACAACAACAAATGCAAACTCAGTTGCAGACACAAATGAATGTTAGTGCTCAAACTCAGACGCAACCGAACAACAATAATAAACCGAAGTTTATAATAAGCCAGCAGCAATTTAATCAATTAAGTCTGCAACAGCAACAACAAATATTGCAACAAAATCAACAAAATCAAAATATTTTCATTGTTAATCAATCGAATATACAAGTTGCACAACAACAACAACAGCAACAGCAAGTTGTACACCAGCAACAGGTTATACCGCAGCAAATTGTGCAACAACAAATAGTACAGCAACAGGTGGTACCACAACAGCAAATTTTACAACAGCAACAGCAAATTTTACAACAGCAACAAGTCGTACAACAACAAGTCATACAGCAGCAGCAAGTGGTACCATCACCACAACATCAGCAACAGCAAGTTGTACAACAGCAAATATTACAGCAACAATTACAGCAATCGCCACAACATCATCAACAAACTGTGCAACAAACACCACAACAAATTCCACAAAGTCCAACACCTACGTCGAAGCAACAGCCACCGCCAATGTATCCACAAAGACAGCAGTTGGATATTGAAGGCAACATTATTCAGCCCCAACAACAAACTCAGCCGCAACAAAATCAGCAAATGTTTGTGCAAACGCAAGTCATCTCAAATCAGCAACAACCGCGTATACAAATGCAACAACCACAGCAACAGCAGCAATCGAATGTGACACCACAACATCAACAGATTGTTATTAATCAGCAACTAATCAATAATCCACAAAGGCTACAATTCCTACAGCAGCAGCAACAATTGCAACAATTACAACAGCAAAAACAGCAGCAACAACAGCAGGGAACAGTTCTTACTGGACAACAACAGCAGCAGTTGCAGCAGCAACAACAAATAATCATACAACAGCAAACAGTGCAGCAACAGCAACAAATGGTTACAACTGCTAGCAATACGATTGTGGTTCAAGGAAAAATTCAACAACAGCAGATTGATGCACAGCAACAGAAACAAATCATTTTGCAACAGCAACAACCTTCATTACAGCAACAAACAGTTCTTATTCAGCAACAACAAATACAACAAGCGGCGCCGCCCCAATCTCCACAACAGCAACAACAAATAGTATTGCAGCAGGGATCGCCACTTCAACCACAGCAACAACAGCAACCTAACTGGAGTTCGCAAGGTTCAGCTACAGTACAGCAGCAACAGCAACATCTTCAACAGCCAGGGTCACAAATTGTTAATCAAAATATTACAAATATGACTGCAGTGCAATCTCCATTGCAACAACAACAACAATTGTCAGCGGGTGTTCAGCAGCAGCAACAGCAATTTATACGTGCTGTACGTCCTGGCCAATGGCAACAAGGCGTTCCACCCGGTGTGACGGCAGCACCACAACGTCAGTTTATACAACTTGATGATAAAACACATGCTCATTTTATGTCTTTGGATCCATTGAAAAAAGCTGAATATATTGCAAAGCTGCAGCAGAGCAAACAACGTGTCATGCTGCGTCCGCAGGTTGCATATCAGCCACGTCCTGGAGCCCCGAATGTTGTGGCAAGTGCATTGGGTGCTGCACCCCGTCCTGTTGGCCCTGGTGGTACTTCTCACATAATTGTACAGAGTCAAATGCCGGCTGGCCTAACGCACCAGCAACAAATGCAATGGTTACAACAACAAGGTGCGCGACAAGTAGTTGTGCGTGCCGGTAAGTAAAAAATTTAGTTATAAAAGTTCCGCGGATCTTTAAATATATGTAATTTTCTAATAAAAATTGTATTTCAGGATCTGCACCTGGTTTAGCTCCAATATCGCAGCCGCAACAGCAAGCCCCTGGAACACAAATTTTGGCTCAACCACAACAGCAACAACAATTCAATCCAAACGATCCAAACCAACAATTATTATTGCAACAACGCCAACAATTACGTGTCCAGCAAGTTCAAGTGCAACAGCAACAACTTGGTGCACAGAAAGCACAAACCATGCAAATTATATCTAGTGGAGGCAATATAATTGAACAGCAGGTAGCACCAAACACTGGTAATGGCAACGTTATGACAGCACAGGCAGGACCACAAACTATGGGTATTTCAACAACTGTTGGAACTGCAGTAGATATTCAACAACAATTACATCAGCAGCAACAATCCAATTTACAAACTGTACACCAAACGCAGCAACAAATGAATTTAAAAACAAAAACTGCGCTGGCGAATATGTTGAGTAATCGGCTTAGCAACAACAATGGCACAAGTGCCATTCAAATGGGAGTTCAACAGCATCAACAACAACAACTGCAACAGCAACAGCAAACGTTGGTTATCACTGGTGGTGAACAACAACAACAGCAGCAGCAACAACCACAACAAATTATAACACAAAATCAAGTTGCAGCCGCTGTAGCTGTTCCGCAAAGTGTAGTATCGCTTGGTTCAACTGGAACACAACAGCAACAACAAATTGCAACTGGCGTTATAGCCGCTGCAGGTGGCGGGGTTGTAGGTAGTTCAAATGTTGTTGAACCCTCAGCTGCTGGAACACTTCGTTTGATGACTCAGCAGCGTAACGCTGCACTACAACAATCTGGTGCAGCGGTTAATGTTGTTCGTGCCCCACAGGAACTTCTACTATTACAGCAACAGCAGCAACAACAACAGTTGCGTCGTCCAATATTACAGACCCAAATGTCAACAGTTGGTGTAGGTGTTGGCCCTACTTCACAACAGCAGGTTGTTGTTACACCTAGTGGTCACCAGCAGCAAGTTGTTTTGGCCGGTAACCATCCACAACAACAGCAAATTGTTGTGAGCGGTGCTAGCGGTGCTGGTGCTGTACCACCAGCATATGTGCAAGGTCGTCCTAATCTACCGTTGCCACCACGCCCGCAATTCTACGGGCATAACCCAAATTTAAAACTGCCACCTGATTTTTTTTTGCTTGGCTGTACCTTTTACATTGTGGAATACGACAAGACAGATGAATCCGATATACCGCTTTGGATAGATACCATACGTCAGTGTGGTGGTGATATTGAAACTGTATACTGTCCCCGTGTTACTCATGTACTTTGTCGCACACAACGTCATGGCGTCGTAATGCAAGCATTGCGTGACTCAAAGCGTTGCATTACTGCTTATTGGCTCAGTGACATTTGCTTAAAGAAGCAATTGTTGCCACCTTGGCAATGTCTACATCTTCCGTTTCCCAGCTCATTCGGACTTCAAAAACCACTGGAACAGTATTTGCTAACAACAGAAGGTTTTGAAGGAGAAGAAGGCTTTCGCATCGAGCAAATGGCCGAGGAATGTGGGGCTATATGTACTTCATATTTATCAAAACTTAGTACGGTATTGATCTCAAAAAAACCTGATGGTGAAAAATATACAGCTGCCAAAAACTGGAATATTCCAGTTGTTAATGCGCTTTGGCTGAGTGATATTTGCATTGGGAATCTGAGTGGACTGACGCAATACGAAAATCAAAAGTATCAACAATTCAGTTTGACTGCACCGTTTCGCATTGATTATGGCCTGGTGCCTCACTTAATGGGTATGTTTATTATTGAAACAACAAAAAAACGTTTGCAGTTGCAAACAACTCCTTTTATAGAAAGTAAACACCCTAACTTAAAGAATTGTTTTTATCTTGGCTCTTGGTCATTTATTTTTGATTTAAGTTAATTTTTCGAATGTTCTCCTCATCATCAGGGGCTAAAAATGAATAATTATAACAAACTTTTTAAATTTCGCAACAGAGAAAAAATAATAATAAAATGCAAAATCATTCGCAGCGTACACAACGGTATATGTACAAGCAGCTTCTGCTTCAGTTCTACCGCGGCTACCCACTGGCGGCAGAATGCCTAAAATTGGTATAAAGGAACAAAACTTCACTTATGATCCGAAATATCGTAAATTGAAATTTATTATACAGGTCTTCATACAAATCTACATGTTTCAGTAAGGCAGAATAACTGGAAAATGTGTAATAATTTTCATCTCCAAGCCTTTTAAAATATCCAATGGTTTTTTTTACACAAATATTGGAAATAAAAAAACATTGAACGATCCATTTTTCAGGACCGTTCAGATATGCGTGTATCCCAAAGTAGTACTTTTTGAAAGCACACATGGTGGATCTTATCATTGACTGCCACGAAAATGAAATAATTGCAAAACAGACTGTCTTTCGAAAAATTTATTTCAATAAATAGTTTCTAACACGCTATATTTGAATGAGCAATCCTAGAATTTCAAATGAGTCTCCAAGATAAATTCTAATAAGACTAGAGCTGATACACAAAATATGTTTAATTTTCGGATTCAGCGGGCCGAAAGCTTCGCTTAACAGGCCTTTATAATATGCACCAAAAATTGGCAAATTGACCACAAAATTTTAGTTTTTGACATATTAAACTTTATGTACCTAGAAAACTAAACCTGATAGTAAGGGTAATTTTCAAAGGTCCAACACATACCTAAAACAGGTCTATTTTTTAAGAAACAGGTATTTATTTTTTAAGAGCAGTTACGAAAATATTTGTTTAAAGACTTCATGCCGAACTTCATGCATTTATTTTAAAGACACTATTTTTTTCTGATCAAACTTTTTTTAAAAATAGTTTTTAATGTTATATATAAATTTCTATTTTATGTCTTAGCGGCTTGGAAAGCTCCAATAAATTTAACCCAAGAAGCACATGAACGTGTAAAGCGTTCTCTCTCGGATCCGTATTATGAACAAAAACCGAAGCGTCCTAAATTTTCGCCATACCAAGAAGAAATTCCAGAGACCATTGTTTGCGTGGAATATCCACAGACAGAAAAACCACCTAAAGTTATTTTTTCACAAGTTGCAGACCCAGATGCCTTAAAAAAAGCAGTACTGTATGTTGACTTTTTTCCAATTGAGATAATAAAAATTTTAATCCAAAAATGATTTCAGCTCGCTTGGTGGATTAGTTGTTGACAATCCCGCAGATGCAACATATCTTGTAATGACACGCGAAAGCCGTACCTGTAAATTAATTCAAGCCGTTTGTCATGTTAATTATGTTTTAAAATCAACTTGGCTTGTGGAAAGTGCAAAAGCTGGTAAATTTCTTCCTCCAGATTCGTTCAAAATTCAATACATACATGTTGATGAAAACCTTAAATTTCATTTGGACCCAGTATTGAGTTCACCAACCCGACCAATTCTTTTTGCCGATAAATATTTTTATGTAACACCAGACGTTTTTCCTGCGCAAAGTGAAATTGTGCGGATGATTGAATCTTCTGGTGGAAAAGTGGAGTCAACGCGTCGTACAATTCAAGCCATAGCTGATGCTCATGAGAAGGCACCCAATACGTACTATATTATAACGTGTCCAAATGATTTGGCTTTGATCATCGATTTGACACGACATGGCATTCCGAAATGTCCCATTGTGTCAACAGAATTCGTTATGAGTTCAATTTTGAAACAGCAATTGGAAATTGAACCACACATAATACCATATTTTTATAATAACAATTACGTGTCGGAAACAAAGATAAAATAAGTAAAAAGTTTTTTTTGATAAGTGAGTAGAGTCTTATATTGTTTCAAAATTTCAGAAAATATTTTGAAGAATTCATATTTTTAAGTTAGTATTAACATGTATATGTAACAAAATAGTTAATAGGTTTAGTATACGATCGTTTCATGCAATAAAATTTATATTTTACAAAAAAAAACAAGGAAGATTTGACTTAAATGAAATGTGATATCAGAAATAGTCGGCTATAGTGTTAAACAGAAATGAAGAGGACAGTTTATAATATTTAAAACAACTTTTACGACTTATCTCATCAAAAATGTCATTTGAAGACTTTTAAGGCACCAACACCATGCATTACGTGTTGAAACAGGATCTGAAAAGTTTAAGGAACGCCGAACAAATCGAAGAAAAACAACATTTTAGTCGACTGCGCAAAAGTGTAGTGTAATTTCAACATATCGCTAAATTAATCCAATAAACTTGCCTTGTGAGAAGAGTATATGTCGACATACTTTCATTTATTTACTCGTAAAAAGTAATTTATTATACAGCCCTTTCACGGTTGGCTACTATCTCGCGTTTTAGTCGCCGAGTAAGAATTGACTGTATGTTTATAAAGCTATTTTTGCTCGGCGACTAAAATGGCGAGATAGTAGCCAACCATGAAAGGGGGGATAATCTTTAAATGCACTTTTCTTCAAATTTAAGTTTTTTGAGTTATGGCGGTCTTCCAGCAAACGAGCGATATGTGTATGGGTCAGAGAAATCTGAGCTAATTCGCCTCACGAAGGCTTAAAAAGCATTGACTTGAATTAAATGAAATTATAATGGTACGAGAAAATACAATTAAATTTACTATCAAATATGACCCATAACTCTGTAAATTCATATACTGGCTAAAGTTAACTGCATTAGACTTAAAAATGTTAGCTGTATCAAAGTAGTAGTAGTCATATTTACACACTTCATAATCAAAATTTTTGTTTTGTCGTGATTATGAATTTAAAATCAGGAAGAAGAGTTATCCCAGTGTTGCACATAGAAATTTTAGAGACAACTTGCGGCAACCTAATTTATAGAATCATGATACAAAGCCAAGTTTCTTCAATATAACGTCTCTGTTCCGTGAATACCTACGTTAAAATTGTTTTCACATCATACTTCATTTTTTTGCTAGCCGTGCGAATGTGAAAATAGAATCGCAATGAACAAAACTTATGACAGATGTGGTCAAACAACCTACAAAATGTCAAAAGCTTCGTAAAGGAAATTCTGACAGTTAAAAAATTATCTGTGTTTGGAAAGATGAAAAGTTTTCATTATATTTTTCATTTAAACAACCAAATTATATGTTAGAAAAGAAACATATAAAAATATAATTTAAAAATTTCAGAAAAATCATTCTTGCAAAATCTATTCACCTTTAGATCTTAATAAAATAAAATAGCCAAATGATTAGAAAAATGGGTTTGACTGTGCAATCTTTGAGATTTGGAACAAAACCACTTGGAATGGCCACCACAGCACTTATGTACAAATGTGATGTTTTTGTAAAGCGTTTCGTTGCCAGACAATCCTCAAACTCAACAAAGTAAGTAAAAAGCGATGTGTAATAGCGACGTTGCAATTTTGCACAATTTTAGAATTCGCTAATTGCAACGCAAAACACCAAAAATAGTCGCGAATTTCATCAGCAGCAACAACAAAATTGCATAACAAACATGAATTTCAATTAATTTTTTATGTACGCTCATTTTTAGATTAGCGGAAGTTGGCCGTCTGGAAGTACCGAAAATCGAAGGAAAATATGAGACAGGTCAATTGTTTCTACATCGAATTTTTGGCTATCGTGGTGTAGTCCTTTTCCCATGGACAGCGCGTGTATATGATCGTGATTTGCATAATCCCAATAAACAAACGCAAGCCACATCAGCAGTGTCGCAAAAATCACTAAAAGCAGAACCTAATATAGAACAGACAGAAGAAACTACATCTCAACCCGTAATAGCGAAAACTAAGGCTATTGATGGTGTTAGTAAGAATGATGGTAGCGTAGCTAGTAATACTGCTACTTCAACAACAGCGACAGACTCATCAACAACTGCTTCTGATGCTACGTCAAAAGAGGTAAAAGGCAAGGTGCATACGTTTTATCAAGTGCTAATCGATTCCAGGGATTGTCCTTATATTGTAAGTAGCTCACAAAACTTTATACAAGTGAAATCATTTGTAGTTTAATTTATTGATTTAATTATATACATATGTACATACATTAGGGTGTTTATTTTGAAAATGTTGTAGATGGACTTTTTTTGTTTCTGTCTATATTTAAGCTTGAGGTTTAAAAATAATTGTCTCAATATTTGAGCTTCCTAGGTCAAACCTCTAAAAGGCGCGAACAGTTTGTGTCCGATTTCGTTTTACGAAAAAACCGACTAGTCTGCCTTAGGTGCCAAGATATAGCGTTTTAGGTATTTTAGTTGTATGGGAGATGCCAACCATTGTTGTCAAACCACGCCCACATTTTTCGTGTGGCTCAAAATGTGAACATAATACACCCAAAAGTGTATTATAGAATCGGGTTTGAAGAAAATTCTCCCAAAATTTCAGCTTCCTAGATCAAACCTGCGAACGGCGCAAACAGTTTGTTTCATATTACAAGTCATATGGAAGCAACGACTTTTTTACTAAAACGCAATCTTTCGTTTTCTGCTTTTCGCTACCTGGTGACATAAGCAAAATAGATTTGTTCTAATCCGCAAGTAATGCTTACTGTTTTGTATTTAGTTACTCTTTAATTTTGATAATAACTTACAATTAGTATAAATATTTTTTTAATTTTTTTTTTAAACCATACATAAAAGCGTGCCCAAACCGAAGCTGTCACCTTTCTTGGTAATCAGGACTCTAATCGTAGCCTGTATGCTATACCCGGCTTGGATTATGTGGCACATGACGATATTATGCCATATGCTTCAGCGGAAAAGCATCCTTTGCATCATGAATTATTTGATAAATTTCTTACACATGTACCCAACAATGATCCCCCGTTCCAGGGTCAGGACACGCTAAAAGCGTGGCAGGAAAAAAATCATCCATGGTTGGAATTGTCAGATGTACATAAGGAGACGACAGAAAATATTCGTGTCACGGTTATACCATTTTATATGGGCTGTCGCGAAACACCGGCATCAAGTGTTTACTGGGTTAGTATATTATAAATAGACTTGTAACCGAATATCATGCAGTCTTTTCGTATGGTTTATATATATTTTAGTGGCGCTATTGCATACGTCTGGAAAATCTTGGCTCACTAAGCGTCCAACTACGTGAAAGACATTGGAGAATATTTTCACTTTCGGGCACACTGGAAACAGTTCGCGGCCGTGGTGTTGTAGGACAGGAACCTATACTAAGTCCACGTTTACCTGCCTTCCAATATAGTAGTCATGTTAGCTTACAAGCACCCAGTGGACATATGTGGGGCACTTTTCGGCTTGAACGTGAAGATGGTCATACTTTCGATTGTAAAATTCCACCATTTTCATTAGAGAGCAAACCAGAAGATGCGGCGCCAGAAAAAACTGGTTTAGGTGGCGGCACAAAAAGAGATGATAGTGATTAAGTGATACGTATGAGGCTGTTGAAGTAGCTAGAATTTAAAACAGTTAGAGCAACAAACGCAAAGAAAGTGAAAGCAAAATATAAAAAATAAAGTAAATTTTCCTTTGGTAGAAATAATTTAATTTTAAAAAATATTTGAATATGTTAAATTAATAAATATAATAACGAAGAGGACAAAACATGTTTTCAAAAATTAAAATAGCGTGTTTTATTTATTTCAAAACTAAAACTACATACTGAGTTTAAAGAATAAACTTGAATATTTCTATAAAGGGAAGTTTGCGATGAAAAATTAGCCCAAAAGACTCTTATCTGCTTATCTGAACTTAATGATCTGCTTTCATCAATAATTTCAACTTTTTAATCGTTTATGCAATGGCTGGTATATTTATCAATTACAATATTGACTGAATGTGTCCTAGTGAAATAATATACAAAAAAAATTAACTTAACTTTTTCAAAGCCTTTAACTCCGCCAAATTCGTGTAATGGTAAAAAAAGATCTGATTTTTTCTATTTTCGAGGTATTCTGGTGTGGAGTCTAGTATGCTTAACGGAGACGTTTCTGACTTGTCCAAAATCCAAATGCCAAAACCAAATGAATTTCAAATATACTTATCTTGGAATTTGTTTTTGGTGTAGAACTTCTACACACTTTTCTTCAAAGGAAGCGCACACAAAAGTTAAGAAAAAAGTTGGAAGCCGAGTCTTGTCGGTATCATTAAACAAGTCCCCTCTCCGAAACTATTTTGTACATCTACTCCCGATTTAATAAATTTTTACGATTTGTCACTACACAAAGTTAGTTTTCAATAAAGAAAATTATAAAAAGAAGATTAGCAAATGAATTTATCGTTAAGGCCTGATTATGCGCTCTTAATATGATATGAGGATGGATTTGATTAATATATCTAAAATAAATTAAGTGCGCGTTAAGCTATAGTTTCATGTTTCTTTATTTAATTAGCAGCTAGTTTCTCATTTTTTGCTTCAACATTTAGTTGAAAATTAAAAGGTGCCATGTTATCTTGTATTCCAAAAATAACCTGAAGTGCGTCTAGTGAGGCTGTTTGTATGGCGGTGTCAAGATCTTCTCCAAATCCTAGAAACAATAAATAATATATTAGTAATTGTAATCCCATGGTTGTCATATACTGCTGGATCTTTATATCGGCTTTTAGTTTGTAGACCCAAGATTATACGAGGAGTTTAATTTACATACAACTCGGTATAAAGTACTTTTCAACCGAAATACATTTTTCAAAATTACACCAAATACACCGTGAATTTGTGCAATTTTTATATCATGGTTTTGGCATTTCAGCTTATCGAAACTCAATAAAAGGTACCCATTTAGTTATATAGTTTTAAATGCTTTAGGTTTTCTGTTTTCTAAAAGTATCAGAAATTTTTTGAAAATCTTTTTTTTTTTAATCAAAGATCATAAAGATGCTTCCATAATTACGCAATACTACACCAATAATATAAGACGCAAATTCTGTTTTGAACTTAAAGAAAAAAAAAAAGATTAGTCTAGTGCAGCTTGATTTTGAAAGAAAATATGATAGCAGTTTTTTACGAAAATTCGTGAATATCCTTAGGGATAGATTTCTCTTTATACATATGTATGAACACCAAAAAAAAATTATATAAATTTCAGAAAGAGTTTCCAAAATAAATCAACCAAATGTACACTACAAAATTTTAATTTTGGCTTTCAATACGAAATTTGGGGTGAAGTTAAGGCACATGCTGGTCAAAATAATGCACAAATCAGAGTGTAATTTCAGTCATCTTGTGAGTTCGGTTCGACAATGCAAAAAAAGAAAGCTTTTTAATCCTTTTGGGTCATAATAATTTTCTGATAAGCTTGATTTACTAGCAAAAATAATGTCATAATCTTTTTATTACCCACCTTTGCCAACAATTCTTTTGTTGGAATAAATGCCCACTTGAAAAGCCGCTAATACTGTGTTCTTAGCACAATCGCCAATGAGGCGTGGTTCCGGTTCAGGCATTTTATGATCTTTGCAGACTTGCCTTAAAACAGATTCAGGATTTTCTATTTGCCATAGTTCGAGTATATTCCGTTGATTTAATTGTGTGCAAATAAAGTCGCGTATGAAAAGAAAGGCACGGCCCTCACCAGATGACTTTTCTAATGCACCAACTATCGCGTGTAAAGTAGTTGCTAAAGTGTCTTCTGTAGGTGGATATTCTGCACTAAAAATCAGGTCCTTTACACCAAGATGCAATGCAACATCTGCCAAAGTGTTTTGACTTAGCAAATGGGAAGTGAGTGCTTTTTGTCCCGCTTCCGGTACTTTTGGCAGTGAATGTTTCAAAAACACTTGTACATATTCCCTGATTAATAGTTCACCAATTTCAGCTAATTTTCTATTGTCTTCCATTTGTATATCGGCTTCTTCAATACCAAGATCTCGTTGTCGTTTCTCTTCTCGAAATATATACGAACGATTGGTGAAAGCGGTATGTAGTAAAGGCAACTGAAATTCTTCTCTTAATCGCTTACTAAAAGCAAATAATTCCGAACGATAATTCCATTCAATGAAACCAGCACGCGTTTGTGGTTCTTGTGGTCCTAATTTTTTTTGACGTCTTCGCAGCTCACGCAACGTGGGAGAAACCCATCTTTGAATAAAGCATTTGTTTGCTGAGAAATGTAAGGGAAATTGAAAATAGTATCATTATATTTATATTCAACTTACAAATTGTCGGTATAATTTTATTTGATTGAGATAGCAATGTCTTTATTGAAGAACGCAGCATTGACATTTTGTGTAAAGTAATAACAAAATTCAGGTAAAAGATAATTTTTTTATTATCCAATTTTTTGAATGTCAAATAATTTAGTTTTGCCTGAGGATCGTACCCAACATAAAATTATCATGGTAGCAGCAACTTCAAATGCCAGTTGTTCTGATTTATTTTTAGGACTACCTTTTCTGTCAAAATTAGTAAAGATAAATGCCCAAACAGAATTGGGACGATAACGATGGTATCAAAAAATAATACGAAACAAAATGATTTTTCCTATACGTTAGAGCAAGATACGACAGAGAGCTATTTTTCACCAGAAACGTCAAACTCTTGTAACTGACATTACAAAATTTATTGCTAAGCTATTGAACAAATTCTATTTTCGTGTTATATGGTTTGAAGGAAAAAGAAGACAACATACAAAAATGAGATAAACAGCTTAAAAAATCGTTTGTCAAACAGCTCTTTGTCGCAACCATCATCGCTCGCTCCAGAAGTTTAGTCTCGTTCCAATTGTGTTTGTTCATTACGCCATTTGACATTTAGTTATATTTGACAAACAGCCGCCATTGCAGTGAAAATTTTTGTTGTCATCACAAGACGCGTTTTTGTGAAAAAATTTATACTAAAATTTTTTAAACAATTTTATATTAAAATCAAATAGTGGATAAATAACCAAAAATGTCATTGCAAACATACGGCGATAAACCAGTTGCATTCCAGTTGGAGGAAGGTGGTGAATATTACTATGTCGGCTCGGAAGTGGGCAACTATTTGCGGCTTTTCCGTGGAATACTCTATAAAAAGTATCCTGGCATGACACGCATTGTATTGTCAAATGAAGAGCGCAAGCGTTTAGCTGATTCGGGATTAAGCTCACATATTTTGGCCAGTTCTGTTTCATTGTTAAGATCAAGTGAAGTGGACGACATTATTGCGGGAAATGATGAAAAGTAGGTCGCTACTTGGTATATATTTTGGGATAGCCGCAATCTTTTATATATTTTAAATTTACATTAATACATCAAAATGAAAAGCCCTTTCATGGTTGGTTACTATCTCGCCATCAGACCCCTCTTTCCCACTGGGCACTATGGGCAAGTGCCCAGGGCCCCGCGATCGATCCGTTCGTAAAAGAACATTAGTAAACGTTTTGATTTATTATTTCTATTACATATGTATATGATTATTTCGCTTGAAAGCTCTGAATTCCGAAGAGTTGAGACAAAGTTGTAAAGAGTTTGCTGAATTTTATTATGAAGACGTTAATGAGATAGAGTTAGAAATGGAATATCTGAATTTAAAAGAATACTTCAAAATTGTTCACAGTGAAAATGAGGGAACTAATAGTATATTGTAAGTGTATCAACTATTGAAAGAAACCCAAATTGAGGACACACTTCCAAATGTAGAAATCGTATTGAGAATCTTTTTTATACTAATACCCAGAATTTAAAAAGTAACGAAAACCCAAAAGTGTGCCTGTCAGACACATATGAGGTAAAATACTGAAAACCGTAATTATTTTATCATATTAAATATCCGATACGTGATTAAAATACGCTAGATATTTTTTATTTTTATTAAGAACTAGCATTACCCTGTGCGCATCGCCTCACCTCAACCGTGGTGAAGATTCGATGTGCGGTCTGCGTGAAAATTCTATTTAAAAAATACTTTTGTATCAGGACCACCCTTAGTATGAACCCAAAATGAAATTTTTACAACCTAAGCAGTACCTATTAACATAAAAACCACGTGATTTAAATTTCATGAGAATCGATTAAGCGGTCTTCGAGAAAATGATATTTAAAAATATATTTGTATGAGGGCAACCCTAAATAAAAGTTTTGTAGCCTAAGCTATGCCTCTTAACATAAGAGCTACGTGGTGTAACTTCGGAGTGAATCGACTAACCTGTCTTCGTGAAAATGATATTTAAAAATATTTTTGTATGAGGGTCACCCTAAGTATACACCCTGAATAAAATTTTTTTCACCTTATCTGTGCCTCTTAATACAGAAGCCATGTGGTGTAAATTCCATGAGAATCGATTTGGCGGTCTTCGAGAAAATGATATTTAAAAAATATGTTTGTGTGAGGACCACCCTAAATAAAAGTTTTGTATCCTTAGCTAAGCCTCTTAATATAAGAGCTACGTTGTGTAAATTCGGTGTGAATCGTTTAACCTGTTATCGTGAAAATGATATTTAAAAAAATTGTGTATGAGGGCCACCCTAAGTTTGAACTTCAAATAAAACTTTTACGATCTTATCTGTGCCTCATAATATAAAAGCCATATGGTGTAAATTCCATGAGAATCGATTTTGCGGTCTTTGAGGAAATGGTATAAAAAAAAATTGTTGTATAAGGGCCACCCTAAATAAAACTGTTGAAGCCTTAGATATGACTCTTAAAATAAGAGTTACGTGGTGTGAATTCGGTGTGAATCGATTAACCTGTCTTCGTGAAAATAATATTTAAAAATATTTTTGTATGAGGGCCACCCTAATTTTGCACTTTAAATTAAATTGTTACAATCTAGTCACTGCCTCTTAATATTGGTGTGAATTCCAAGAGAATCGATTAAGCAGTCTTTGAGAAAATGCAATTTTTGAAATATTTGTGTATGAGGGCCACCCTAAATAAAAGTGTTGTGGCCTAAGCTATTCTTCTTAACATAAGAGATACGTAGTGTAAATTCGGTGTGAATCGATTTATTTGTCTTCGGGAAAATTATATTTAAAAATATATTTGTATGAGGACCACCCTAAGTACGCACCCTAAATAAAATTTTTACGATCCAATCTGTGCCCCTTAACATAAAAGCCTTACTGTGTAAATTTCATGAGAATCGATTTGCCTGTCTTTGAGAAATCGCTATTTTAAAAATATTTGTGTATGAGGGCCACCCTAAATATGCACCCTAAATTAAAGTTTTATAGCCTATGACACCCGCCCTATCGATACTAACATACTGTAAAAATTTCATCAAAATCGGCTGGATAGTTTCCGCGTGCATAAGAGACAGACAGACAGACAAAAAATGAATTTTATATAATAGATTTACAAACAAGAATCAAAGGCTTTTCGGTGAAGCAAAAACTTTAGTAATAAACTTTAGTTTTCACATTCCTTGCAAACCTTTATGAATGCTCATTGCGAATATTTTATTTGCATCTGAATTTTGGCAGTCTTTGTTGGATAAATATGACAGCGCTTACGTTTCCGGGCACCAGTATCAGACGGTTGTGGATCGAATTCGTAACACAGTATTAATATACACCATATTACACATATTTTGTACACCACCTTTTTCGTATGTGTGATTCCACAAGAGACTCTCCCAGTTCGCGTAAAAACCAATATCTTTTGTTGTGTTTATGCTCATTTAAATGAGGATGTGTTTTTGTAAATATAAAATAACCAGCAATATTAGCAGCGTTAATCAAGTTCATAAAGAAAGTTAGAGGCCATCTATTGGTTTTGCGTTTTATCATATACTCAAGAATCAATTGGTCAAATCTACTCCGCCCTAAGTATTGTTTTAAAAATTCTTCTGAGATTTGTTTACCCTCATTCTTAAGTGTTTGCGTCATGATGTATAGTTGACATAAAAATGGCTGCCAAGTTTTGGAACGTTATATGTTTAGAATCTCAAAAATAGTTGAGTTAATCTCTCGTGGTTTGTGCCTCTAAGGCACATTCCTGAGGTTTTGTTACAAAAAAAAAAAAAATTAAAAATGTGTACTTAATTTAAAATTTGTTAAAACAATATAACTCTCACATACAATTATAGGAATACATAAAATATTGGAGAAAAATATATTTAAGTTTGGGAGTCACACTCGACATTTAAAATGTTGATTGTGTCTGTGAGGCAATTTTCTGGGGATAAGAGTTAAGCATAATGGTAACTAACTGCAGTGGGAAACACTCCTTCTCCAAATTGAAAAAAATAAAAAATGAATTGAGAAATACAATGCTTCAAGAGAGATTAACCAGTTTGTCGCTAATGTCCATAGAATGTGATGTGCTTATAAACATAGATTTTGAAGAAGTGATTAATGATTTTGCTCATCTCGAATCTAGAAGGGTTCCTCTTCAATCAACACAGATTTTGAAGCAATAATCTGTGATTGCTAAAAGAGTTAGTTTTGTGGATTTTATTACATTATCTATTCATTTAACAAATCTAGAACCTTGTTTATCTACTTTTCTTGTCTATTCTAACAAAATAGTGTTCTGTCAAAGTCTTAGGGGCCCCGTTACCCTCATATGCCCAGGGCCTCCAATAGGTTAAAGACGGCCCTGCTCGCCATTTTAGTCGCCGATCAAGAATTGGCTTTATAAACATACAGTCAATTCTTACTCGGCGACTAAAACGCGAGATAGTAGCAAACCATGAAAGGGATGAAACGCTCTACATTTTTGCTATTATAATTTAAACAGACGTATCGTATCTGCTTTTGTTGATTCAAAACTAAACTCTATTTCATTCCAAATTTGTTTTTGCCCTTGTATATTACTGTTTTTCCGCTGATATAATGGATTTTTGTAGAATTTTTTAGTCTAATGTTCATTTCTTACTATTCCTGTTTGCGATTTTGCGATTGTATACTCTTAAATTTTGTTTCATGTCCAAAATTGCAGGTATCGTGCCATATCTGTGAACACCTCAGAACCCCCATTGCCGCGTGAGAGCAAATCAAAGAAACAGCCACAGTATGTGCCTACTATGCCAAATTCTAGCCATCTGGATGCTGTACCGCAAGCTACACCAATCAATCGAAATCGTGTGCATACAAAGAAAGTGCGTACATTTCCCATGTGCTTTGATGATACAGATCCTACAGCAAGTTTAGAAAATGCTGCACAAAAAGAGTGTTTGGTACCTATACGACTGGATATGGAATTGGAGACGCAGAAGCTGCGTGATACATTTACTTGGAATAAAAATGGTAAGATGTTGAATATAATATAAATAAATATCTTTTTTGTAACTAAAAAACAAACGCAGCAGCCGGAAGTACTGGATCAGCATTGATTTTTTGACTATCGAAACCCTAATGGAAGGTTGTTAGGGATAAAAATTATATTCAAAAAGATAAAAAGTAATTTGGGGTGGGTAAATCAGAATCACCACTTATTGCTCATAAATCCAAGTCAACGCTTCTGAAGGAATCACAAAATAATCGCTATTGATGCTATCAAACATCCAAATCAATCGATAAAGTATCACCAGTGATTTCTTAAAATAGTTCTTTAAAAAAAATTTAATCGATCAAAAATAGATGTTTTATTTTATATTCTAATAGCGACCTCAGTTCGAAATATAGTATTAACTTTTTATTTTCCTTTGCAGAGAGTATGATAACGCCAGAACAATTTGCGGAAGTTTTATGCGATGATTTGGACTTAAATCCTATACCATTTGTACCAGCGATCGCCCAGGCAATACGTCAACAAATTGAAGCATTTCCCAGTGAACCACCAATACTTGAAGAGAGCTGTGATCAGCGTGTAATTGTTAAATTGAATATACACGTCGGAAATACTTCACTTGTGGACCAAGTTGAATGGGATATGTCAGAAAAAAATAACAATCCCGAAGAATTTGCAATAAAACTATGCGCCGAGTTGGGTTTAGGGGGAGAATTTGTCACGGCCATAGCTTACAGCATACGTGGTCAATTGTCCTGGCATTGTCGCACTTATGCATTTAGTGAGGCACCTCTGTCAACTATCGATGTTCCATTCCGTAATCCCAGCGACGCAGATGCATGGGCACCATTTTTGGAAACTTTAACCGACGCTGAAATGGAGAAGAAAATAAGAGATCAAGATCGTAACACTAGACGAATGCGTCGCTTGGCTAATACAACAACTGGTTGGTAATTCAAATGAACATTTTACATTTACTTTTACTATATACTTTTACAATTAAGAACTTTTCAAATGTTTAATATCCTTACTTTAACGAAAATAAAACTTAAAGCAGACCCAATATGTACGCTAATATAAACTTCATTTGGTTTAATTTTTTTCCCATTGAAGTCTACATTTTATTCTTATGTGTTACACTTAATGAAAGTACCATTATATCTGCTCTCATCAACTATCCGCTGAATCTCCTTTGTCCTGATCCTGATCACCATCGTAAAACTCATTTTTTGGTTCAATCATTTTATCTTCATCGGCTTGAGAGATTCGTACATCTGAATCTGGCTCTTCTTTAACACGCAATTCTTCGATATCCATTGCGTCAGGAGGCATTTGAACCATCTGTACACTTGGCGAATGTTGACACATTTTTAAGTTTTCATACACATGCTTAACTATTAGCTCCAAATATTGTTTGGAGTTAGCGTTTTCCTGCCGCGAATTAACTTCTGGATGCAGCGTAAAATCTGGCGCAAAAAACTCTAAATATTCAGTCATTGGTAATTCATTCGAAATGTTTTCATCTAGAAGCAATGACGTTTCATGCGTCCAACATCGTGCAACATTTCGCAGCGTGTAACCGCCACCACCAACCACAAGTGTAGGTACATTCAACTCTTTGACAAATTTTACACATTCGCCGTGACCTTTTGTGCTTAGAGAGAAGCAACCTAAACGATCACCAGCTAACGAATCTGCACCACATTGTAAGACAATCGCAGTAGGACGATAGAATTCCATGACGTAAGATATAATAGGTTTAAAAACTTGAAAATAACTTTGATCGTCAATGCCTTCTTTTAGTGGAACATTAACACTATAATGACGGCCGGATTCTGCACCAATTTCATACATATCACCAGTGCCAGGAAAGAAATAGTTGCCATATTTATGGAACGACACAGTCATAACGCGATCGGTGAGGTAGAATGCTTCTTGCACTCCATCCCCGTGATGTACATCTATGTCAATATATAGTACACGAGGATGATATTTAAGAAGCTCCAATATCCCAATTACAATATCATTAACGTAACAAAAGCCTTGGTATAAATAAAAAAGACAAGATGAATCGATTTTCTTTCTTATGGAAGGTATGTGTTTCCCTTATGAAAACTCGAAATGTTTCCAAATAGAAACATAAAAGTTCCAAATAGAAACATAAAAGTTTCCATGTTAAATTATATTTACCTGAGGCTTCAAATTTCTTTGCATGATGTAAACCACCCGACCAATTAATACAAATGTCACTGTGGTTATGGTTGAGTTTTTGCGCACCTTCTAGCGATGCACCAGTGTACATGGCACAAAATTCAAAAAGACCATCAAAGACCGGACAATCTTCGCCGACACTGAAATGTGACAAATATTTTGTGTACCCAACGGCTAAAATTACGTTGGATTAATAATGGTAAACAATCTTATTTCCAAGTTAAAAAACTTACAATTGCATTGAATATTTTGTGGTGTTACTCGTTGCAAGAACTCAATGTACTCCTCACTGTGAAAACGCAACATGTCCTGAGCACTTGCTCTACTCGAAAGAATATACATTGTACCAGGTAAGAAAAATATGATTTAATTTGAGTTTAAGTTTTACTTACTTGTAAGGACGATAGATTTTCATTTTTTTATGCAATCCATAGTTCATGACTAGACTATGGGTTACCGATAAGCGATGAGGTTTCATCGGATGACCCGGTCCGTAGTGGAAGTTGCCCACATCGGCATTGTAGAAATATGAAACACGACGGTTGCTTGCTGTAGTACTCATTTCTCAATAAAAAGTAGGAT
Source organism: Tricholauxania praeusta (assembly GCA_949775025.1). NCBI lineage: Eukaryota > Metazoa > Arthropoda > Insecta > Diptera > Lauxaniidae > Tricholauxania > Tricholauxania praeusta. Next base: position 162,486,457 of record OX459029.1, read on the forward strand.
CTGGATCCGTAAATAGTATATTTTTCATAAACAAAATAATTAAAAGCACGCAAACTAAAAATAACAAACGACGTGTTAGACTAAAATCCAAGTTCATTACGCTCAAAATAATACAAGTTAAGACATTGCTTTTGTTTGCATTTATTTTATTATTAAACGAAATCTGACAATAACGTAGGGCTGAGGAAAAATCGATTAATATCGATGTTCATTGATGTTTTTCAACATCGTACATACGGACATTAATAGTTTTTTTTTGCCGTCAATGTGGTACCAATTGTTCCAATTGGACTGAAATTTTTGTAGGATTTTTCTGCAATTTTGTCCCACAAAATTCCTATTGAAACTACGTAACCAAAAGCTGAAAAACGTCAGTCAACGGCAGTTGGTGGTGGTTCTCAAACTTTTTGTGGTTGCGGGTCATAGTTTTTGCTGTATGCACAGTTTTTGGTGGTGTGCGTGTCTGGAACTTTTTTGTTTACCTTTTTTTGATTTTGATTTTTAACAATTTTCTAGTTAGTAGTAGTAACCAAAATTTTTCTACAATAATGATGTGGATGTGGTCCTCTTTAATCCCACTAATTTTTAACACAATTTTTCTAAGTCGTACATTTTTTTAAAAGTTGTAAATTTTCGCGTTTTGCAAGTAAAAAATTAATTGCAAGCATTCCGAATTAGGGCTGGGGAAAAATCGATTAACATAGGGATGAAGGATATACACGAAGTCCACGTTTACATGAGGAAAGTCTGAAAGATAAAAAATTTCTCTTTTATGATTTTCGTTTTTGCGTTTTCTCGTTTTGAAAGTAAAATTGGAAAGCCAAGCATTCCGAATTAGGGCTGGGGGAAAATCGATTAATATCGGTGTTCATCGACGTGTTAGACTAAAATCCAAGTTCATTACGCTCAAAATAATACAAGTTTTTTTTGCTTTTTTTTGCATTTTATTATTTTAAACGAAATCTGACAATGACATAGGGCTGAGGAAAAATCGATTAATATCGATGTTCATCGATGTTTTTCAACATCGCTTACTATCGATAGTTTTGAGCCCTAACGATTAAAATCGAAATCTATTAATCATTGAATAAATTTTTATTTTTCTTTAAAAAGGATATAAATATAAAAAAATTTACAATTAATTATAAGCCATTTTAAAGGGAATAAATTAGGCTTTTTTAAAATTCTAAAAAAGTTATAGATTATTAACACATTTTAAAGAAATAATAAGGTTTTTAAAAAAAATTGGTCAAAGTTTCAGAAAATTCGTCAGATCTCCAAAAATATAGGTCAAATTTCAAAACTTCACGCTTCATTATTGTAGGCCATTAAATTGCCTTTCTTACGACACTCATATTTACTATTTTCTATTCAGCGGTTCCTAACTTATAATCATTTTTCCAAAAGCTATGTCCACAACTATCGATATATATATCTCCAAAACTAGATCCGAGCGACACTTTTTTTTTTCATTTTTTTCTCGAAGAGCCTTTGTTAAGTGAGCAAACGGACATAATTCAATACTGGAATAGCTATACAAATTGTGATGCATTAAGGAGAGTGGCTTTGCGATATCTGTTTATTCCAGCTTCATCCACATCATCGGAGGGGGTCAATTCATCAGCGGGCAGTATTATATCCGAAAAGAGAGCTTCACTCTGCCCCGAGATGGCAGAAAAACTGTTTTTTTTTGCGCAATAATGTGAATTATATACAAATGTAAAATTAAGTTCTTTATTACTAACTACCTAAGCCATGAACGTGTTGCAATGCCCTAACATATCAATTTTATTTAAAAATTATATATTATTTTAAAAATTATTTATAACATACACCATTAATGCTATACTATTATTATCAAAATAAATAATATTAACCAATCAATAATGGAGGGGGAAATTTCGATGTTATCGGTGATAGTCGATTTTGTTACCAAAAAACATCGAAAACATCGATGTTTTTTTAAACGATTTTCCCAGCTCTACAATAACGCAGGCAGGGCTACCACTGGAATTGACAACAGTCTTCCAAAAAAAAGTAAAACATGAGTTGGACACAATATACGTCCCGATCTGCGATATGCTAGTATTGGTATTACATTGAATATACATATAATTATTTATTTATGTTTTCAAAATGTCAGAATATTACGATAACTATTGGAGCCCGCGTAATCGCGTAGAATGCAGCTGTGCTCATCAACATTTGTTGATAATTTTCCGGACTGTTTTTGGCTATGAATAGCTATTTTTGGCAACCAATATCCAGATCAAATAAAATCTTGATTTTTAATTTAACGATCTGACAAACTCATACACTCAACGATAAATCATCCAACAATATAAGTTGAATGAATTTGTGACGTCTCTGCTGAAGAATAAAATATGACGTTTATTGCTAAATTTTTCATTCTGCGGGTTTGTTTACAGAATATTTTGGTAAATCTGAATTCTCACTAATAGTATGAATTCCACAAAAAAGAAAAACGAGGACTGCCTGGCTACTGATAGTGACGAATATGATAAGGAAGTGTACGATAGCCAGGACTGCGACAACGATGATGAAGACAATGATTATGATGATACTGATGACGATGACGGTGAAGAAGGCTGCATTGAAGTGTCCAGTGAAAATACTACAGGCTATGATAGGGGAACTAACTTGGAAGATGATATTGGTGCAACAAATGTTTCCATTATGAAAGAAATAGTCGAAGTACTTAAAAGTAAAAGCCATATCAACTGTTCTAATGCACTGGCACTCAACAAACAAATGCAGAAGAAACTTGTAAATGTTCGTGATACAATGGTACAACTACTAGAACGAATTAAAAACAGACTCTCATCTAACGAAAAAAGTTTGTTATTAGCAAGAAAGTATAAACAGAAAGGTGTTGGGATCAGAGGTGCATACTTAAGAGGTGGCACATTCTATTTCAAAGGAAATATGTTTTTTAAGGATATACACTGCAGAAGTTGTCCGAATAATTCTGACTACGTACATCGTAGCGAGATAGAATGTGAAATGTTTCCTATGGACTTTGAACTGCGTGGTAGACATGTCTGGTCAATGACGGATAAATATGATATTGTGCAAGGCATAAAAGAACAGGTTTGGATAATAACGATTGTATATCTATTATTTTGTCGGAGGACAAGTTTTGATTAATTTTTGTAACCACCTAACTAGAAAAGCAAGCAATATTAAACGAAATTTGTCGATGTTTATTTTGGCTCTCGAGATATTCGATATTAAACTTTTATTTATGCTTGTGATAAATGGCTCTGTACTTTTTGCAACATTGTAAAATAATTGAAACACGTAAATTTTAAGAATATTCTATTATAATTAATCCAATTATTTTTGAGAAATTTACTAAGTTACCTGGACAATTTAAGGTTTGTGAAACGGTGCTGCTAATTTATATAAATTTTGAGCTAAAATGCTATATGCAATAACTAACTTCTTACCATAATCTTCCGTAAATAAACATTAATAATATTACGGGGAAAAAAATATACTTATTTAAAATTTTATATGATTTTTAAACAATGTCTTAAAAATAACAATTTAACAGCTTAAAAAAATTCGAAAACTTTCCTATGTAATCTTGATACAAGAGGTAATAGACCATTTGAGTCCTATTTCCTACAGAGAGACGATTCCATTCACTTTTTGGTGTACCGGAAACTAAAATTTATCTGTGTCTAACGATAACTAAAATCCCTTTTATCACTGTGAGAAAATGTTTAATAAGCTGAAAGAATGCCAGCTGAATCTTAGTTGTGTTTAAAAATGTTGCTTCTGTTTCGCTAAATTACCTTCAATAAGATTTAACGGCTAATTAATTAAAATCAATCAATCCAGAATCTTTGTACTTTCTCCTCAGAGTACTTATTCATATATTTTTTATAATCCTTATGTTTCAGGTGATAAACCATTTGAGTCCGATTACCACTAAGTCAAGTAAACGCAAGGATCAGCTTGATAAAAAAATTTCATTGCATACAGAAAAATTGGCAAACCTTTTGGAAAAAGTAGACGATAGTTTTGAAATTGATTGGAAACTTATTTCATTTTACAATCTAAAACATCGTCATTCGCCGTCTTCCTCCAATGCCATGTGGAATGTATATTTAATGCCTGAACTGAAGCGCGGTGCTTGGAGTAATGAAGAAAATAAAAAACTTGTGGACGCTGCCAAACGGCACAACTTTGAAGATTGGAACTCAATTGCGGCAGAAATTAAATGTCGCTCCGATTATCAATGTTTTGTACATTTCCAGACTAAACTTCATATGCTTATAAAACGAGAATCAAAATGGACAGCAGCTGAAGATAAACGACTGCTTGAAATTGTTAATGTATATACAATAAATGGTGTTATTAATTGGAATGCTGTTTCTGCTAGATTTCCTAATCGTACCAAGGCCAGATGTTGTATTCGTTATTATTATACAGTGAACCCAATTTTAAGTCATGGTAAGTTTAATATTTTGGTATCTGCAAAGTCATGTTGCCTCATTACTATTTTCTACTCTATAAAAGTTTCATTTATGTTTTAATTTTATTTTTTAGCATCTTTTACTCCAGAGGAGGACTTAATGCTTTTGGCAGCTGTCGAAGAATATGGTGAAAATTTCGCATGTATGCCGCGTACACTTTTTCCAAATCGATCAACACTTCAGTTACGTAATCGTTATAAAAATACACTTTGTAATCGAGATAAAAACAATGGATGGACCCGTGAAGAGGACAAAAAAATAATGGACTTCGTAGCAGAACATGGACAATCAAGTTGGACGAAATGTGCAGAAACGATTGGCACTCATACAAGAACAAGTTGTCGCGGACGTTTTGTTACTATCACGAAATTCCTTAAAAAAAATCCTAATGCTAGACTTGAAGATCTTGTAAGTCGGCCACGTGCTAAAGATAATTGCATAAGTTCACAAAATTGGACTGAAAAAATAATTGAGCTACGTAACAATCCTGATGCATGGAAGTCAAAAACAATATGCAAAAGAAAATTACAATTAGAGATGAGAAAAAATGAAGAAAAACCATATAAGCATAAACAAAGATATATTAAAAAACTGCGCTCTAACGAACTGGAATTATATAACTTTTTTAAATATGCATACAATTTTAAATTGCAAACTGATCCATGTCGCACGACTTTTTATAGACCGTTTTCGCTGGCAGTAGTGCAAAATGCTTGTGGTTTTCAAATCTCTCCATATCACAATTTTATACCTGACGAAACTTTGCCACACAATGTGGTAATGAGTTATTCTAATATGTTAGCAATTGCGACGAAACAGCATGGTCTAAATCAGCATATGGCCGACTTGTGGGGATATCGGTTGTCTCCTAATTGGTCAACATTAATGGGATTTCGATCATTGTGTGTTCAATCTAATCAGGCGACACAAGCGATAACGAATTCGGAGGACTCCACTCCAGTAACCGAAAATAGCCAAGCGGTTCAGTTATTTCGACAACGTTTAAGAGTTATTTTATACACAACTGCCCTGCTTAGCCGTTTAAACCCTCACAATGTTAATAATTTAGAGAAAAGAATTGAATCCCAACAAATGCAAGAACCTTTAAGTCATACACAAACAGGTATGGATTCATTAGTTATGGAATCATATGAGTCATGTGAGCAGGAACATACAAATTTGTCTATAGATACTTGCGTATCGTCAGGTCACATACAAATAGGTATGGATTCATATGAGCCATTTAAGCAGGAACATACAAATCTGTCTAAGGACGCATCACTAAACCACACACAGACAAGTATGGATTCAATAGTTATGGAATCATATGAGCCGTGTGAACAGAAACATACAAATCAGTCTATATATACTACGAGTAGCATATCGTCTAGTAACACACAAATAGGCATGGATTCCATAAATAAGCCATGTAAGCAAGAAAACATTGATCAATGTATAGATACTAGAGTACAGTCAAAAGAGGCGAAGAAAGAAATCAGAAAAAGAATTATGGATAAGATGGCTTTGTCTAAGAAGCAAGCTAAATGTATGAAAATTGAAGAAGTATGTGAGGAAGAAAATCGTCTATCAGCTAAACAAATGCAAATTAAAATAGAATTAGAGTAACTTTAACTTTTTTAAATAAGGACATGTTCTTATGTATTTGTATTGTTGATTACACATGTCTACAAAATTAAAATTTTTGAGATTTTTTCATAGAATGCATTTCAATTTATTATTTTTTTTTTCTTCTGAAATATAATTTTAGCAGCAATATTACATACATACATGCAATTGGTCTGCACTTGTACCCCTCTGGTTCCAAGTCCGTCATATATTAAAAGCTACAAAATCGCGTGGTATAAGTTAGATTAGGTTAGGTAGGAGTGGCAGTCAGTTTAAGAACTAAATGGCCAAATGTTGATCCATTGCTATACAACAGGATATTTAACTATACCCTCTCGTTGAACCAAGCATATATCGTAATAAAACTAAGTAGCTATTTACTAACATATCTGAGGTCATCCAGGTTACCAAATAAAAAACCAAGTTTTTTGTGTCGTTTTCTAAAAAGTGTTGGGCAGGAGCAAAGAAAAGAAAACTTTGATTTTTTCCTCCTCCTCCACATCCTTACAACTTTTACTGAAGTCAAAAGACCGACCACATAAAAAATGTTAATATTTCAATTCAAAAAGTGGTGGTATTTTAAGCTACTTTTCAAAAAAATATAAAAACAGAGTGGGGATTAGTGTACTAAATTTCACGTTCGTTTTTAGTGCTAAGTGGTATAAAATCCATTGCTACTAAATGTTTTATTAAAAGGCTATATCAAATATACATACATATAAACAATATATGTATGGATGTGATTTGTATTTAAATAAGAGGTCAACATCCCAGCAGTTTTTGGGACCATGCATTACCATTTTTACGATATGTACCCCCCTTTCATGGTTGGCTACTATCTTGCGTTTTAGTCGCCGAGAAGAAATTGGCTGTATATTTATAAAGCCAATTTTTACTCGGCGACTAAAATGGCGAGATAGTAGCCAACCATGAAAGGGCTGGTAATCATTGATTTCATGTATTATAATTAGATGGAGAAAACATGCATGATGAGGGAAGCGAAGACGTAATGCATAAACAAATTTTCAAAATCACAATAGTGAATAACATAGTGTAAAACAGATACCTGTATAACAACTGACAGCGTGGGCAAATAGTTTGTGAACTCTTAGTGCGTGAGTTCGATACTCGGTCAGACATTATTTTTAAGCTTTTCCTAGTTACACTAGGAAATTCTATCTATTTGTGATTTTTTTTTTGCGTTTGGGGCAAATTCTGTACCTCGACCCTTTCGTTTTTCCCCTCTTGCCAACAAACAATGAAGTATTTTCGGAAAGAGTTTCTGTGTGTAAACGCACATATGTAAGTAATGTTGGTAAAAAGCAGGGCCATAAAGTTAAAAACAAGATATTAACGCCCTTCCCAAAATAATATTATTTTTCTTGAAAATATTACCAATTTTTTTTTTGGAAAAAATTCAACATTTTTTTTAAATAGTTTTTTTCTGTTCCCCGACGTCCAATTTCACCTGGAGGTTTCCATTTCAAAATTTACAGGCCTGAAGGGAGCAAGAAAAACTTAAATTAAACTGGAAGTAGTTGAAAATGATACTAAACGAAGTATTTTTATAAACGAAACGAGATATTTTCTTAAAGTGGACAAATCAATCAATATGTTTCCCTCAATGAAAAAAAAAAAAAGACTTTAACCCTCTACTACATACAAAGCCATATATGGAGTTTAAACTTTGAAAATAATTTTCTCCACTTTTTCAACGTTTATCATAATTCAATTTGCCATTTTTGTTATCTATACTATATTCGCGTTTTTTAATATTTCACCTATATACGTAACGAAAAGTATGTTTGATGCAAAATCAGTTTATTTAGTGCGATTTACATCACAGTCGAAATTTCAAAAAAAGTGAATTGCTAAAAATGTAAATTATATCTTTGTTATAATGACCAAATGAAATTGCTATTCTTCATTTCACAACGTTGCCTAAAACAAAAATTTTTCCGTTCATAAATTGATCGAAAAGTCCTTTGTGTGCATACAGAGGATAAAAAGGATGCAAAATATAAAAAGGACACGAACAGGATAAACATTTTTTTTTTAAATTAGTGTATAAAATGAATAAATAAGCGTATATTTGAATAAAAATATTTTTTTTTACTGACGCTTATATGCTCATGCAGTAGAGGGTTAAGTACATAGAACAAAAATTATTATGATCACGCTCCTTATGAAGAATAATTTCTCATACAAAGATTTTTTTAGACGGATATTTTATTTTATTTTTATATTTCCAGCTTATGTACATGTAAGTTTGTGTATAAAAGATTGAATTGATTCATTTACGTAAACCAACTCAAAATGCATTGCTGCAAAGAAACATTTATTCAAAAAATAAATTGTTTTTAGTGGAAATAAAATATATAGTTTAACTGCATATAGTAAATTAATTATTTCTTTATATAGTAATCTTAATTTAATTTTTAGTTTTTTTTTTATAAATTGCAACAACAAATAATATTTGATTAAATTCTTAACAATAAATACTTCGCTTTTATTTATGCATTTAATATGTGGCATATTTAAATGAATTCTGTACTGATATATGTTATGTATACATACTTTATAAGCTATAAGCATCACATAAATTTAAAATATCCAAACCATTAGTCACCCAAGTATAGAATTTCTTTGTGATCGTATATGGGATATATTGCGCCATTCTCTATTGCGATCAAAATCTTTATCTGTTGGTGGAATTTATGTCAATATGTACTAATAAATTAGTTCCACTAAATTTAATGTGCAACTAGACTATTAAATTGGTTTAAGTATGTTTATACTTAACAATAAATTTATCCCTTTATTTATGCATTTAATATGTGGCATATTTGAATGAATTATGTACTATGACATATGGTATATGTAGCGTAAACTTTATAATAATATGCATCACATAAATTGAAATTATCCATATCTTTGTAGATTTTTATTTATTTATTAAAATTGCTAAAATCTGTTTTCAGTTTTATTGTAGGTTTCTGCTGTTTAGACGCTTGGCCATTTCGACTCTGCAGCTCATTTGCTTTATTTGCAATATTAATTGATTGTTGTTGATTACGTATAGCTGATTCGAGTTTTTGTCGCAATTCGATCGATTGTCCCATAAGCGTTTTGAACTCTTGTGGGTATTTCGGTCCGATCTTCATAAGCCAATGCAATGACTGCTCATGTAATTGGCGTTGATATTTCGGTAAAGTGCGTAATTTTGTAGGTTCACTTAAGTAGTTTATCAGCACGGGTACAAGCAATGTTAGCATTTGTATACCTTAAGGCGAGAATTAAATAAAGAACACATTAAAATAAGCAAAAAAATATTATTCAATTAAATGTGCAACTGAAATAAAATTAATTCTAGTTTTTATAACGATAACTGAACTTATTAGTAATATATTTTGCTTAAGCTGAGTGTGCAGGTAATACAAATTTTGAAAAGACTCATTGAATAACTATTTACACGGTGTTCAAATGGAGGACTTAAATGAAAAAGGAACATTTTTCTTGGAACATGTTAGGAAAAACGTTTAGGATCAGTAAAACATAGAGGTATGCACGAGTGCGCTTGATGAGTTAACACATTATTGTACTCGGTGTCGAGTTCTTCTGCAAGTTCTAAAGAGAGCGCATTCGAGAGTAACGGGAGATCCATATGGTTGTTGTACCACTACATGGAAACGTAGTTTTGCGTGGAGGTTGGTGCTCATCATTGAATATATGTTATGATTTGTTCTGCGTTCGTCTCTTAGCGGCACACGTCTTTAAAATTGTCGTTGTTGTTCAAATTCACCGCACAAAGCAACACAGCATAGCAAATCTGTTGTCTGAGCAAGCGCACTAAAAGCAAACAACACACTCGGTGCCGAATTCAATAAATTACGAGTGCTTGAATTCGTAGAACATTTGCGAGTACAGCACTCACCTCTCTTGCTTGGTGTTTTGATTGGGTTTGTAGTTTTCGTCCACAAGGGTTCGATGGACTCGCAATCGTGGTGAGTAGCTTGATGGTCGTTTCAAGTGCACTCGTGCAGACCTCAAGTAAAATATAGATTTCTATCATTTTCACTTTTTAAAGAAAACACTTTTTTCTTCAAAAGGAAAATAAAATCTACAAGGGAAAAATAAAAATTGAATTTCAAAATGAAAGTTCAGTACATTATTTTTGTGGCAAATGCGTGCTTTGAGACATTTGGCCCAAAGTATGTACATTAGGGTGATTCAAATTTTTTATTTTTTGTTTTTTTTAAGGTGCTGTTGCTTAAAAAGTAAGTTTATGATATGAAGAAAAAGTTCACGAAAATTCAGCTCTGTAACTCAATTTTATAAAGTGGCGCCGGAGCCTGTTAGTTTTACATGTAAATTGTATGGAAAAATTATTTTTTACAAAAAAGGTATCTAAATGAATAGGTGATTTGTGTTGTTGAGCTGAAAAGGATTGTTTTTCGACGTAATGTTTTTACGCTGAATCCGAATCTGGCCTCAGAATTGACCCATCATGTCGGAATCTTGAAATATTTGAGGCTAAGTACCTAAAACATGATGTTTTTTGTCCACTTTCGAGGCCATGTATAGAATTCAAAGAAAGTTGATCAGCTTATTTTTAACAAAAGCATCATTTAGTACCATCCTTGCCCTTTGAAATGAGCTTTCAAGTGGTGATCTGTGATACTTCCTTGCAAAGTTGCAGCCATTTCAAGGTGACATGAATTTGAGATCCGTTGGTTAATATTGTTGAGTTGCAACCCTTTGTAGGGGATCCAATTCATGTCACTTTAAAATGGCTATAAGTTTGCAAGGAAACATCACAGATCACCACTTGAAAGCTCATTTTAAAGGGCAAGGATGAAACTAAATGATGCTTTTGTTAAAAATAAGCTGAACAACTTTCTTTGAATCCTATACATGGCCTCGAAAGTAGACAAAAAACATCATGTTTTAGGTACTTAGCCTCAAATATTTCAGGATTCCGACATGATGGGTCAATTCTGAGGCCAGATTCGGATTTAGCGTAAAAAATTACTTCGAAAAAATATCCTTTTCAGCTCAACAACACTAATCACCTATTCATTTAGATACCTTTTTTGTAAAAAATAATTTTTCCATACAATTTACATGTAAAACTAACAGGCTCCGGCGCCACTTTATAAAATTGAGTTACAGAGCTGAATTTTCGTGAACTTTTTCTTCATATCATAAACTTACTTTCTAAGCAACAGCACCTTAAAAAAAAACAAAAAATAAAAAATTTGAATCACCCTAATGTACATATGTGATAGAAAAAAATTAATACCATTTTCGTATTCAGCGGCGAAAATTACAAAAAAAAAACTTTTATAAATATATTTGAAAATTGGCATTTAAAGAAAATTCGGATTTCTACGGAGAGTGGTATTTTGAAAAAACCAATCATAGGATTTTAAATTTTGCTGATCTTTGTTTTCCAAAAAAATAATTCCTTGTTTCATTTATTTAACTTTTTCATTTGAACACTGTGTTTAATTGTAAAATAACACAACACGAACACACAGTAAGGCCATTTGCCACCTCAAGGTTCAATGCCTTATATCTTCTAGAGCCTTCAGTTTCTAGCCGATTTTCCAATTTTTTATATTCACCACTCAATGAAACCTTGAGCGGACCGATTGATGCCCATCCAAGATAAAATTATTGTTTACAATTTATTTTCGAAGAAATTAAGTGACTCCCTTGTTGTTAATTGGACTAGTGCAAGAATAGTTCTGAACTAGTTTCAAAAGAGCTAGTACTAGTTCCATCGTAAACCTATTTTTCCTGATATGGACTAGCTATTTTACAGACAATTGTCCCCTTTGGCGAAATGTGAAAATGTCTAACTTATTTTTTTTATTTTTTCATCAACTGCCGTTTCTAATACGAATACGTGACTGAATACGATATCAAAATAACAAACCTTCGCGTTCTAATAATTCACCTATAAAGTGAAGCTAAAGATTAAAGACATTTTTAATCTTCGTAAACCTTGTATTTTAAGCCTAAGACAAATTTTCCAATATTTTACTTGCTTTAATTTTAGTAGGAGGGACATTTACATTCGCCAATTTTAAGTAAATTCAATAAGCAATCATTGACTGTAGAAAGTGTGCGCTTATTTATATATATAAAAAACAAAATAAACAAAAATTTCAATTAGAAAAACATGCTACAGTTACAAATAGTGAACGGTGAAACACTAACACTAGATAAAACATCTATTCTTCTTTTTAAGAAGGAACAAAAAAAAAAATTATACACAAAACATTTAAAGCCACATTTTGGAATTGCTATGCAATTCATATTTTGCTCTTATCTTTAACTTTATGTATAAAGCTATGCATAATTTTGGCGACTCTATGTAATTACCTTGCAGTAAGTTTCCTATTTCAAATTACATAAATCAGGATGATTGGTGTTAGTGTTAATTGGAAGGCGTTTGAGAGAAAACAACAAATTTTTTTTTAACAATTAAAAAGTATTGTAAAATTGCAAAAGGTAAAAAAGATGATGGGAAGAGATCAATTTATGAAAATCTAATTAAATAGTTACAAAAACACTGTCAAACTTAAATATTGACAAATGGCAATAATTTTACACTTACGGTTTTGTGGCTCAGCCAATTCAATTAATGTCTCAACAGTCACTATGCTCTCTAAGAGTATTTGCAGTTCCAGTTCAGTACGTGGCTGATTAGCTGTTTCCACGTAGAGAACTTCAATAATACGCGGGGCCAAAGCATGTATATATGGTGTAGATATTTTCAAATCAGCTCTAGCGAAGATGGAACGTATTGTCTGTATGCATTTCAATTTGACAGATAGGTTTTCCGATTGTAAGCATTGTCTAAAATGATTTATGCATGGATATTGTAATGATGGTGCTGAAACAACAGCAGCCGAGGTATTTAGTATAAAAACAGCAATAGCCAACACCATTGTGACTTCATCTACTTTTCGTTCATCATCGTCTCCTGCTGCGGTTTTTGTCAAATCAATTATGGTCGCTAATGCACTCTGTAATAGTTGTGACCACTCTGCAGAAATCGTTTCATCCGTACTCCATTTATCTATGCAAACTGATTTGAGACAATGCAATGTTGCCTGTACTGCACCAGTATTGGCTAAAATTGTTGAATCAATTGCTGATTTATTAGCTATTTCTTTAATTATAGAAGTGGTCATGTACAATATTGTTGGCAATATTGTAAATGCACCTTTCGGTGAGCACAATGCAGTTAGTTTTTCAACACATTGTAATCCACTCGTCACTAACATGCCATTATCTTCACCTAGTGCACTAAAAAACGATTGAGAAGTGAAACTTTTGGCGGCCAACTCTTGTTTAAATTGCATTGTGCTTAATTTTGCCGCTGAATTTGGATTCATTGTAGGTATCTGACGTACAAATACACATAGACACACTTCCAAAACAGCGTAAACATGCGAATTACCAGGAACAACATCACCTGTGTCAGAGCCTTCACCCAGATTATTGACTGCAACTTGTACGTTTACACTTTCAGTGTTATCTGCAGTCTTGTGTTGCTCTATGTAGGTCTCTTTTTGAGTTTGGAGGCATTCCTCTGCAGCTTGTATGGACTGTTTGAGTATTTCAACGCAAAGCAACTGCACCAGCAGCTCATCTCGCGTAAGTATCTGACGATGTAGCACATTACAGAGTTCTATAACTATAGATTTATCTTTGATCAATTGCTGGCGTGCCCACTTGGAATCAAAAATTGTATATAAAGACTGTAGGCAACTTATAACATTTTTCGGTTTTTCTGATGTTCGCGTACTACAAAGGGCTTCCATACAGATACCAAAAATCATATGAAAACGATCAGCTGAAAGTGAACCATGAGAAATATTATTATTTGCTTCGTAGCTTGATGTTGATTTATTTGTTTCCAGATGCAAAGTGAAACCTTCGTCTCTGAGCCAAAGCGATGCTGCGTATAAGATTGGTGGCCATGAAGTAAGATAATGCGGCTTCGATGAATTAATTGTATCTGTGGTATAAAATGCACCACCATCATGCGGTAGTTGACTTTGAAATTCAGCTGGTAATAACAACAACGCATGATCTTTTAATGCAGAAAGCCAGTGGGTTGAGAGATTACTAAGTTCTGGTTTTACTAATGTAAGTAAACTTTCACCACGACTTTCAAATTCCCCAAATTCTCCACCACCACCCGCTACTTCATCGTCCAAGTCTAAGCCACTTGTTAGTGGTGTTATTGTATTAGTACTGCTTAGTTGCTTTTGTATCAACGAAGCAGGCGCTGTGCCATTACCAACCATTGCAACAATATAAACTTCAGCCCAGGCTTTGAGAATGCTTAGTTTCTCGAGTGTTGCCATTGATTCGTTGTATAGTTGTGTGCTATTGGTTTTAGTATGCAACTTATCTAAGGAAGACACAAGCAATTGATGCACACGTCGCAAATCATTGAGATCACGCGCTACGCCAGAGCCAATCCAAGCAGAACAAACTTCACAAGCAGCGGCGGTGACATGAGATGGAGTGTCTGGGGAGAATGCTGGACGCAAAGCAGCACCAACCTGCAAAAGTATTTGAAATTGAAGTCAGTTGCAAAAACCCTACAACTTCTACGAAATTTTACCTGCGCTTGAAATTGTTCTAACAATAAATGTCCCGGAAACTCCGGTTCCGGAACATTGGCAAAACGATCAATAATTTCCTGTAGGGTACGCAAACCTTCTAAGCGCAATTGATCTGAGTCAGAAGTGGCGGCCATAAATGACATACGTATTAGATCGGACAAATGCAAAATTAAATAATCACCACGTGATTTTATCATTTGCATTTCTTTGGCCTGAATTAAATCAAAGTGTATTGGGTTAGCTGACTCGCAGGTAGCAATAATTTTGCGTACACATTGTGCAGCAAAAACACGTGTAGGCCAACGTGGCTGCACGGCCGGATGAGTGGCGGTATTCTCTTCTGCATGGTATTCATCAACGTCGTCATCTTCATCATCATCCTCATCATCAGCTGCAGCAGCGGCGATGCTACCACTTTTCACCTTACCGGCATTGTCGCCAGTTGTTTGTATTTTAGCAGATACATCGTTTTTGTTCGAACTTGTGAGGTCTTCGATTTCAACAGCTACCGTAAGTACATTCTTACAGAGACTCAACCAAGAGGTGAGATTATCGGAAGCCAATATTTGAAGCATGGAAGTTAGTGTATCATGTATGTTCTTTAACATTTCCGCATCGGTTTCTGAATCTAACATGGCAAACAATAGTCCGGGTAAACCGAATTCTGTTATAATTAAACCAGGACATTGCTCTGGTGTTATAAGAAGCGCTAGTTCGCAAACTTCTTTAGCCTCACGTTGAGCTAACTGGCGTAGACATGAAACTGCTGCCTTGCGTAGCATTAAATAATTGTCAGATAAAGTTTTCACTAGAGTTGGAACAAGTGACGACAAGTTTACGTGACGAGGTGCAAACAAATGCAATTGTTGTAAACATCCTGTAGCCTCTGCTTGAACAAGGGGATCAGCGTGTGACTGCATTACGGCAGCTGCACACATGAATGATGAACGCATTGTACAGATTGCAGGAACGTTACCCTGAGTAAATCAATTTTAAAAAATATTTTAGTGGAATATTATGATATGTTGTGTAATAAAGCAGAAAAATCTTTAGTTGCCTTGTATTTTTAGTAAGAGCCAGTTCAATTTGGATTTAGAATTCAAAAAATAATATAAAAAATGTTTCTCAAAGTATCTTCGACATAACCCAGTGGCAAATATGTTATAAACAACACCGATGAATAGTTATACTCTTTGTAGGCAGTAATGCTCATAACTCCAGCCACAACTGTAAACTCTTTTTACAAAGCGATGGCCGCTTTGTAGGCAGTTTGCCTACATCTCTATATACTATGTGTAGCAAATGAAAGGCACATTGCCTTAAAACATCGCCTACTACTTAAGTGCATGTACAGTTAAACGCGTTACCTACATCTCTACACACAAAGCATGTAGCCAACAGGCAAGACCCCTTACATCTCCATACACAAAGTTAGCAGATGAGAGACACTCTGCCTACATTTCTAAACAAAAAATTCTATTACAAACGTTTTGTCAGCTTATTAAAAAATTGAAATGGAATTTTTGTTTCATTTTGACTATGGTAAAAAAGTGAATATTTATGTCGGTTGTTAGAACGTTTGCTTGGAACGCCGAACGCGCGGGTTCAAATCCTGGAACAGATAATTCTTTTTAATTGAATTTACTTACAATTTTTATTTATAAAATGATTTGAATAACACAATTTGATTCGACTGAGATTTGAACCTGCTTCGTTTCTATAATAGTTCGAATGCGACCCCGTTCCTTAGCTAGCTCGGCTACAGAATGTTGATATTTAATTATATAAAATTGAACAGTTAAAAAGAAATAGGGAAAAAGATGATAATAAAAATGAAATCAAATTTTCAAGATAGATGAGGTTATTGTGATAAATGAATGGTTTGGTTAATTTTTTACATGCATTATTTACGAAAATAAATGGCGATACTATGTAGCTCTGAAAATAATTTTTTGGACTTTTGGCCTTGAATTAATTGAAAGCGGTTCTACGTGAGTGGATGGAATTGGCTTTTGGTTGATCAGAGTAAAGTTTCTGATTGCTTTCCACCTGGGGATTGCCAGAGCGATCTCTGAGCCAACCATTAGCAAGTTCACACACAGCCTCCCCGCGGCTCCATCTGGGTAGCTATCTCCGCATCCGCTGAGATAGTGAGCGAATGTGTGCAGCATGTCCTCCCTGGAAGTAAACTGGGTTGTGCGCAGGGTTTGGTACCCGCCACGTAAAAAAAACACTCCAATGAAGACTAAAAAAGCCTCGGATAATGAACCCCTCATTGTTAGAGGCGCCTGGAGAGAGCTTTTGAGGTCGGCCGTAACCCGGTAACGGGTTGTTATGGCCACCCAAGTAAGTAAGTAAGGTTCTACGTGAGCATAATAAATTTTTTGTAGAGTATTTCTTCATTCATATTTTTTGTCCAAACTAAATTAACTCATTAGTAATTGTCAGCAGAGATTTTTGTCAGTTAAGTAAGTGTCAAAAAGAAAACTTTTGATAACCCAGACTTTTCCACATTTATCCGCTATTTGTTGAAGAAATTTTACCTGCAACTCTGGGCCAACAGTTGTTATTAGAGCATTCAGAACTCTACCGATACATTGATGGACATCCACATTTGCATGCGGCACTGACAACAACAGTTTCAAACATAACGACAATGTTGCCTCAATGTAACCACGGAACATTGGCCCTCCAGAATCTGCTATCAAAGAGAGTGCATATAGCGACCACACTTGTACCACCGGTGATGAGGTATCCTGCGCCAGTGCTAGCAAAATAGAAACGCTTGTACTTAAATGTTGAGATGACCCCATGCCACCAACGTAACGATGCAAACAACCCAAAGCCAAAGAGTGCCCCGTGCGTGTGACAACATCACGGGCCGATTTTAATTTATCGAATGAATTCTGCGCCAGCTCAGCTGTAAAACGAGAATCACCTACTACTTGTGCCATACGGCCAAGAGCTTCACTAGCGGCACAACGCAATGTTGAATTGGTGCTGACTAGGGCAGAAACAATTAATGATGTGGCACTCTTTTTAATCTCTTCTTGACCAATGCCAGATTTACTCTCTGTAAGACCCTTGAGACCACTAAGTAAAGCTGTAAAAATATTCATTTGTACAGCTTCTTGACGGCTGCTCTTAGCTTGTTTAATACATTCGCCAAAGTGTTCTAGCATTTGGAGTCGATGTTTATTTGCCACTTTAGGAAATATCAGACCATAGAGTGTAACAGACATATCAATAACAGCTACACCCAACGGCAATGGACCAGGACACTGTTCGGTGGCTTTCGTTGCAGCAGTTGTATTATTCATTGTGGAATTCATTGGTGGACGATATAGACAGCACGGATCGTGTTCAAGTGCACCTGAACCAGCAGCGCTATTTGGCTGCAACTGTGAAAGAGAGAGAAAGAGACAGAGAGAGTGAAAGATAAAGGAAATTATTTTTTATAAGAAGAGTAAACTGAAACTTGAAACCAAAATGCCATTTGTTCGCACGGACATGAAACATAAGTGACGCACGAAAATTTAATGATTTTTTTCATTTGCTATTTTTATTGCATAATTTTTGTTAACGCTGGATGCCATATATATTTTTTTCATATTTATTTAAAGTAAATTACGTTTTTCTATGAATTTTGAGTTGCTGATTACGAATCTGTTGCCTGTTTGGCCCCATCAAATCAGTTTTTTTAGTTAGGGGAAAAACAAAATTCGACGTTTAAGAAAACTTGACTTGTTGGAGCAAAACATTATTAGAGTTAGCTTCAGCGGCCTGAAATTTTCAAGGCCACATGACCCGAGTAAAAACAGTATTTGTGCAATTGATATATAACGACGAGTCACTCTGATTTCATTTCCGTAGAAATGCTGAAAATTATAAAAAAATATTAAATCTAAGAAATTTAAAATATAAGCATACATTAAAAAATAAAATACAACCTTACATATGCGAAACACTTCCGATAAAAATAAACTTAGAAAAACAGACAATATTACACAATAACTTTTGACGTTGCAAAAAAAAAAAAAAGAATCGTAGAAGGAAATCAAAAAATGAACAAATATACTTTGGGAAATTGCCAAAATATCCTTAGCACACAAACAGCAAAGTAATCCAATATATAAACAGCCATTAAGAGAAGGCAAAAACAAATTCAAAGGAGTCATACAACAACACTTACATGCTCGCCATCAGATCTACGGTTGGGTTCCATCTTCAGTTTAAAGTTGGTTTTGCAGTTTGGTTAAGAAATTTCGTTATGGTTATTTGAATTTTATTTTGCATGCATTCGCATATTTAATAACGTTTTGATTGGTAGGAAAAATATACAAAGAAAAAGAAGTACAAGAGCTATATTATTACTGTTAGCACAGGAATAAAGAGATAATAATTTTTTTAGCACTTTTGCTCAGGGGCGGTAACGACTAGGATTTTAAAGCTAAAAAATCACTACCTGGTTGAATTGCTTTATGGTTTTAGTTTTTTTCGATCGAAAATACATAAATAATTTTTTACTATATTTTTTTATTATACGAAGTTTTAATTTGTTGAACAGAAATAACAGCATGTAATTTTTAACTTTTCGATAAAAGATAACCGAAAAAGTATAATAAAAATTACAGTTCTGCAGTGATTTCTTAAAATACAAATTACAAAATTTAAAACATGCTAATTAGTACAATTAACGTTATGAAAATATTGTCGACTACACCGACTATTTAGTTAATAGTTTTTGGCTATTCTCATTGAGGGCAGATTTTTAATGTGCCGATAAATCTTGAATAAGACTTCTTGACTTTTTCCATAGCCATTTTTTGAGTCTATATTTAGTGCTGTAATTTCTTTGGGTCGATGCATATAAGATTTCAGTTTCTATACGATGAAATTTGAAGAGCTCTTTGTGGCAAGTTATACCCCCAAAGTTTTGGTTGCGGGCACCGTAAATAAAAAATGTATTGTATCCGAGTCGTATTCCCAAGAATAAAATGCAATTGACCATTGAATTATATATTCTAACTCAATGGTACCTAAGCGTGATACTTTTGTTAGAGGACCTGTGGGATTTTGCAACTGCAAATAACATCGAAATTGAATACATTATTGCAGACTCTCGTTAAAGATTTACAAAACAATGAAAGAAAATAATCAATTTTCGAAATTTTGTTAGATGACATCGTCTAATGATCAGTTCATATTTAGAGTTTTTGTTTTTAGTTTCGTTATTTATCTACACTTGTTTAGTTTTTCAAAGTTCAAGATGAGAATCTGTAGAAAAATTAACTATGCACAATATAAGCAATTGAAACTCACCTGATCCTCGATGGTACGATGATCAGTTTCTTGCAGCCATGTACCCAAAATAATTGAGTCATCACCATGACAAAGTGCACGTAGTAAAGAATTAGTTGTGTTTGCTTGATTCTCCGAGAGTGTAAATTCCGAGACTAACATACGTAATAAATGTGTATAGGATGATTCCATTGCGTTGGGCGGTAATAAGGTAAGTGTTTCATAAAGCCTAAGACGCACCATTGCGGCTGGGGCTTTTAATTGTGTACCATAGCTTTTGATAATAGGAGCTAAGCTATAATAGTAATTGGAAATTTATATATAATAGGGTAATTAGTGAAACTTAACTTTTTTTTTAACTCACTTCACCAACATAGCCAGTGCACTTTCAATTGGTGTCAACAGTCTGCGTGTTATATCATCAGTTACCAGATCTGGACAATTAAGCAAAAAACTATGCATCACCGATAAGGCACCGGCACGTCCTTCTAACGTAACTTGCCATGTAAAAGCATCTCCACGCGCCTTTTCAGATTCTAATTCTTTGTTCGATCTTGGGAAAGAATTACGCCACAAGAGTAACATGCGAGGCAATAGCCCCTTGACTACTGGTGAACCCAAAGTCATAATGGCGCCAATTAGCAGCCAACCGGCTTGGGTGCGATGTAGAGACATGCGACTATTTTGGGAAGCGGAGCGTAATAGCTCTTCAGCGGAATTAAATACAACTTTGCCCTTGGTGTGTGGTATGCCTAGAGGGGAGTAACGCACGCTACCCAAAATGGCAGCCAATGCAGAGCTATAGCCGGCAATGGCCTCCGGTGAGGAACGCATTTGTTCGATTGCCTCCACAAAACGATCAAGCAGCGGTGTAATTTGACTGGGTACTGCAACGCAGAAACAACGCAAACACCAAGCGGCAGCTAGACGTGCAGCGGCACAGGGATGTACCAGGACGGCGCATGTTGCATCGATTGAGTTGAGAGAATGATCGTTCAGTAGATTTTGAGCTGTTGTACCTAGGCCTAGGACAAGTGAGCCCAGTTCCTAAAAATTATAAATTGCAAAGGTAAACAAAATTAACGACTGCGCAATTTAATATTTTTAATTTACCTGTAAAGCGCAAACCAACAAGTGTTGACTGAATAATGTCTCCTGATTTGAGTCTTTTGCATTTTCAGGATTAAAATCAATCGAGTTCATTTGCTTAGCAATCAAGTGTATTAATTCTTTGCAAGCTGAAGTTTGTGCCTTTTCACCCAGCATTTTACCAATAACTGAGCGCAGTATAAAATTGATACATTTCCGCGAATAAACGGCATCCACATGTGAGGAAGCCGCCTTTGGATTGGCTACCAAATCTAAGATATGCGCCAAAAAAGTACTCAAATTACGTTCTAGCCAAACGCTGCCCATAAACTGCACAAACACTACGTATGAGTGTGTTACGCCGACACGGACTTCACGATTAACGCCAGAGGAGCCTTTGATAATTTCACCGGTACCCTTCAGAAAGGATACGCCACCACGTAGAAAACCAGACATTAAAATTCCTAATGCTTCATCTAACGAGACATTGCGTGGTTGATTTTTGCCTTGCGTTTGCTGTGCACCTGGTTTTTTATTTCCACCTTGTGGTGCATCTGATGACTGCTGTGTAAATGCAAGTAACGTACCTAATAGTTTAGCCACAGCACAACGCACTTCATAGTTGCTACCATCGAAAGCACGAAAGCAAAGCGTTGCTAGACTTTCTAGTTCGGTTTGATAGAGGAAAGGTGTATGTTGGATCATTTCCAAAATACATTTAGCAGCGGCAACACGTACAGCCATCACGCGATCGGTAAGACAATGTTTGGTGGCCTTGTAGACGTCCTTGTGTACATTTGAAATGGCGGTTCCCATGCCGG
Source organism: Tricholauxania praeusta (assembly GCA_949775025.1). NCBI lineage: Eukaryota > Metazoa > Arthropoda > Insecta > Diptera > Lauxaniidae > Tricholauxania > Tricholauxania praeusta. The sequence continues at coordinate 162,508,450 of OX459029.1, forward strand.
CGCATACCTGTTGTAGCGAAAATAAATTTTGATTTATATTTAAGCAACATTTCACAATGAAAGGGGGTTGTGCTAAGGAGTAAGCTAGCTTTGACCTAACGTGAGAAAAATCGTGCGAAATTAAGAATAAACCATGCCAATTTAGCTTGGTAACTTTTTCCTTCGTGGCAATTTAAGATTTATGTAGAGCAAGATTCATTACAAATATTGATTTAGCCAAAGACTGTCAAATAATTTAAAGCTTTGCATTCTCAATCGACCAGAAGTTCCATACGGCTGAAAAATCAGAACCGTTACCCTCCGTCGTATGACATATATATCGAAAAATTGTGAGTGGGGTCTCGTGAATGAAATGCAATAGAATTTTCTGACTCGACAGACGTGGTCAAAACGATTATATTGAAGGAAGAAATTGATCTATTTCATATTACGAGGAACTTATTCCGAACGAGGATACTTTTATTTTAAAAGGTTTGAATAAAATAAATATTTTTCTTCAACATTGTCATTTTCAGTTCCGATTATAAAATTATTATCTTATTAGCCTATCATAAACAGAACATCAGAGGTTTTTCATCTTATTACCTTTTCTAGAGTTATCATTATTTCAATGCGAGCTTGTGACTCAGCATTGCGTAGTGTGCGCAGTAATATTTGCACTGTTTCTTCGTAGGAACGTCCCATCATTCGTCCCAATTTTTCATACATTGAGCCAAGTACACAAATTGCGGCCCTAAGATTTGAAAAAAATAAATCAGAAAATAAAATATGTTATGAATATGCAACACACATACAATTTTGTTGGCAAATAACTTGGTGAATCATCTTTATTCTTGAGTATATCATTGCATGCATTGACTGTATCAAACAGCATAAATGTATCACCAACTGAAAACAGTGTGGCCAGACAATTTGCAATTAATTTACGTGTTGGCGGTCCAGGCGAACCCTGAATTTGTTCAGTTAACTGTTGTACCAATTTTTTCTGACATCCTTTAATATCGGATTTTTGTGCTGTAGGTAGCACTTTCTCAAGATAACGCAACCATTCGAATATGAAAACTGGACGCTTTTGTTCTGGTATTTGTTTGAGCGCATCTTCATTTAGGGTGAGGCTATGTGAAAGCTCCATTTCATCAGTCGCAGTAGACTGAGTATTAATATCTTCGTCGTCTTCAATACAATTAGCGTCTTGATCGTAGCGTTGAAAAGATCTGAAATTAAATAAAAAAAAAAGTGATATTAATACGAGCGTTGATGGTGTCATCTAGTACGTTGATAGGTTATCTTTTTCTTAATTTGTAATTAGTTATTAAAAAACTTTTTCAATTGTTTAGAAGTACAGATAATAAATTTTAAAGTTAATAGTAAAAGTGACAATTATAATTTTTTTATTTTTAAACTGTGGGCTCTTTATAGTTCACTTAGTAGAATTACCGTCAACGGCTTCAAAAGGTGATTTATAACTAAAATACTGGCATCTATATCGAAAAAACAACTTTGTCGGCATTTTAAATAAATTTTCGCTTGTCTGAAAAATACTTGATAATACTTAATTGAGCTATTAATTAATTGAAATAGATTAATCTCTTTAGTTTACATAAGTAAGAATTTATTTTTTTTTATGGGAAAGTAGAAAATGCTTAAAAAATAAAACACTTGAACTAAACGCTGTAAGATTGTTAAATTACTACAATCTTCAGTCAATACTGCACATTAGCTAAAGAGCAGGCTTTACTTTTATAAAACTAAGTCATTTGATAATGCAAAATATGAGCACAAGCACTACAAAGCAAAAACTTTATGGCAGTGAAATGTGCTGTAGTCATAAAACACTGACCTTCTTAAGCGCAATAGCAAAGTACTCGTACGTAGTTTACGATATTCATGCAATATGAATCTCATATGACAAAGCAAAATATTTGCTGACCAGGCAAGGCATAAGTAAACCAGTGTAATAACAAAAGCAACAAGGATCCCAAGAGATTTTTATTGTCTTATTGAAGAAGATGCGCTGCTGCTGATGCATATGAAAAGTTTTTGTTTGAGATGATTTCTTTATTTGCTTTCATATGCATAACACCCCCGAGCAATGCAGCAAAGTTAAGTCAGGCAGGCAGTAAACACAATGAATGTGACTCTTAAGCAACTGGATAAGCGATGAACTTTGCTTTTAACCTTTTTTATTCCGCAATTGCAGTAATGTCTTAGCTAATATTCGAAACGAAAGTGTCACATAGGCAAATGGGGACATTTTCTTAAAACATTATTAGATATACTCGTGTGTAAAGGGTGGGCCAATGGGCATTACATCATTAGAGTTGCGAATAAAATATAAATGTATAAAAAAAAATGTATTATATCGACATCTGTCCACTACAGTCATTTACAATTTTAGTCATAGATGGAAAAAATTTAAAATGATCGAAATTGAACGTTCAAAGAGAAGAACATATCTCCAATTGAATGTACAATTTTAAATGTAGCGCACAAATTTCTAGAAACTGGGTCGATAACAGATATGAAATCATCAGTGCGATGACAAAATTATATTTTTGAATAACAAAGAAATGAAAAAAACAATACTTAATATTTGTGAAATTTCATTTGTATTTTGATAATTTTGTACACCAAAGTCATGCGATTTGTGTCCAAATTTTTCAGCCAATGTATATGAAGAAAAACAAGCTGTCAGACGTAATATTTGTATCAGAAAGTTCTTTAGTCAAAACTAAAACTATGTACATATATGTTGTCCATTATTGCATTCAGGAGCACAATTTCGATGACAACCAACATTTTTGTGTTGTATACACAAAAATATCGATGATCCACATAAGAGAACTACATTTTTATTTCACACTCTGTTGGTTTTGATGGAATATGCAGTTGAACAGCAGCGACAGTGACAGCGACGCTTATGCAGTGTAACTAAACGACTCGTTCACATATTTACTGCAGCACTCTTGGGCAGCCGCAACATATTTAACTCCTTCCCGGGACACTTATGACGAATTCGTATATGCGTACTTTTGACTATCTTTGTATTTTCGAAGCGTCACAGGGGTGTGGAATGGGACTATACTTAAAGAAACTTCATCGTAGCATAGGTCCTCATACCAAAGCGTGTCACTTTTCATTGAGCCGTTATTGAGTAATTACAACTTAAAATTAATGAGAGGACAAATTCATCATAGGTGTGTCTTGAGTCCTGTTGTTTTTCGCGCAATACACATTTTTTGCAAAAATCGTATTTTCTTATTCAAATAACCATTTTTACATATTTTTCAATTTTTTAAAAAACTAATCATTCGCAATGATTTATTATGAAAAAAAACAGGAGTATTATTCACTAAAAAGCTTATTAACTGAAAAATTAAAAAATTTTATTGCAAATTTCATATACGAAAATTCCCTCTTTTCAGATTGCTAAATAAAAAGGGTTTTTGGAGCCGGGGCCAACACCAGAAGATTATTTTTAAAGACCATGTTATCAAGATCAAATCGTGTAATACGTGGTAGTCTCTAGGGGGTTTTCGGTGTAGTGCTATCCGTAGATTAAAAGTATAAAAAAATCAATGCATGAATTAATGACAAAAATCGAAAATAGATTTTGAAAGACACCAGCGAGTTTTTGGTATCATCTCGGAAAAAGTTTACAGTTTTCACTCATAATTTCATAGCGACGTAGCTTATAAAACGGTATGTGACATTATCATCCTCTTATGGAGGTTGGAGCATCCGCTTGGTGTCATGTTGTATCTCTTTCAAAACATGATATGCCATTTACAGTGAACTTTAAGAGTCATTTTTTCCAGTTTTGAAAGATTTTTCATTTCGTTTTAGTTAAATTTTTTGAGAAACTTTTTTTTTTTTTTCGGACAAACGGATTTGCGTAAACAAATGGGTTAACATATCAAAAATGATAGATTTGACAAATGTAAGGGTTGTGCAGTGGTAAGGACGGCACATGTAGCTTATGCTGCGATATTTGAATAGGCCATAAGAGAATCAGTGATGTACGAGTAGTGCTTATGTAATTTAATCTAGTAAAAGAAATATAGGATTTCTTAAGTTTTTATTGTTACCACAAAGTAAAACCATAGAAAGGATAAGGATTGCGCAGTTAAGAAGAGGGTAACACTGAGTGGAGAAATTTTCAACCTAACGTAGCCAAGCTGGCTATGTACTCGTTATGATTTATTGCACTATGTGGAATATAAGAATAAGAAAAGTACTAATGTATTACCTGAGAAGTTTAACTATGAAAACAATCAGAGAATATATATATTTTTTTCTTACCTGCGGGCCTCTGTGAGAACCTTTCGCAAAAAATGTGGCGTACGCGAAAAATTTAAATTTTCCATTTTAAAGAAAATGTGGACAACTGCGGATGACTATATGCAATTTCTTAGAAAAATATACAGTAAATTATGACGTATATTTTAAATATTTTCACTTATGTATTTGTACACACAAGATAAAGCAGAAGAAAACACAATTTTCTTTTAGTTTTCTTTTCATTAAATCGATATTTTAACACCTTACTGCTGCAGCAGTAAAAACAGCACCAGCTGTTCACTTTTGAGTCAACATAGTAGAAAGCAATAACAATACAAGTAATTTTAACAATATTCAATTATTATTTTTTTTTTTTTTAAGATTATGTACATCATTTGAGCAAGTAAAATTACTCTGCTTTTTAATTTGTGCACTCCGTACTTTGTCGATGTCAAACAGTCAAAGTCAGAGTCACAGCGATTTTATTTTTTTTGGATTGGCGTCGTTCCGTTCACTTTGAAATACTGCAAGGAAATGACGACAGTCGTTGAGCGAACAAACGAGCAATGAGCGACCCTTCTTCAACAACGGACTAACGCAAAAAAAAAAAAAAAAGAAATGAGAAATGAAAATGTGAAATGGAAAATAAAAAGTTTGTTTAGCACTCGTGTACTCAGTCTTCTCAAAAACTATTTCATTCAACTGTGTTGTTCACATATGGGAAATGTTGTTGTTATCTGTCGTTCGCAGCAACATTTTGTGAGTCTTGTTATGCTCGTAGCATAGTCGTCGTTATCTGGAGAGGGCTGCTAATGGGGGTGGGTGTTAGCAGGCGTCAATATGAGTGTTGTATTTTCACACACATTTTTGCCGGGTCGCTCACATTTGATTGCAGAACCGAAAACCCAAACTTGTGAGAAGCATAGGAAAAATAAAAATAAATAGAGACAAAATAAAAAGCAAAATATTAAAACAAGAATAAGAAATATAAAAAAAACTGCCAATAACACTACTCTCGTAAGTCACATAAAAAATACATCTGAAGACTGATGTGCTTAAAAAATTCATAGGATTTTTTTCTTTTTGTTTGCAATCGATTTAGATATATTTAACAGGACTAAAAGAAGGGTACGAGCAGTGACACATTTTTTTATCCGGCATATCTTTGTATTCTTTTTAACAATCTTAAGCAAACTTTGGTTATTATTTCAAGGCATATTTGGCCTCATTTTGAAATAAATTTTAGTGGTTTAACATAGAACGCGACTATAAGTTTAACAATGAAAAAAAAAATCATAATGTCTCACTGTTCGCCAGCAGTGTGAGACAGTGTAAAGCGAACAGCCATTTATATGATGAAATAAAGTTACAAAATAAATTGCTTTTATCATATTTATAAGTTTGTAACAAAATAAGATTACAAGCAATAAACTTTTCATTTCAAATTTCACAGTAATAAAATAAAATTGTGATGGGTAGCACTGGCATTTAAGCAACATGCTGCGTATTCATAGCAGCTATAATTTAACGAGCTAAGCTAAATGTGCGATTTTGTTGTTTGTGTTAAATATAATTATCACTGGTAGCGATAAATACATAACCAGCAGCAAGTAGCGAGTATTAAGAATCCTTACGCACTCGAATCAAATCTGGGTCGCTAAATAAGAAATAAATGTGGGAGATTTTTCGTGTGGAAAAAAATTCACAAACTTTGAGTTAGTTTTTTTTTGTTGTTTCTAGGCGATTTGGGCATATATATCTATTTTCTTTAACCCTTAGCGGCACCACTTAATTTTTGTAACAATCCGGCACATTGGGGGCTTTCACGACCCCACGTTGAAAAAAAAAATGTATAAAAAAGTGAATTTTCGATTCCAGGTTTCATAACTATGAATGAAGATGACTCTACTTTATGAAATTTAATGATTACTAAGGATATTTTTCAAAAAATGTTTGTGCTACATGAGGCTAAAGTTGGGTATTTATTAGTTCGAAAAATGATTTCAACATTATCGTGGGGTCGTTCACGACCCCATGGTGCCGCTATGGGTTAAGGGAAAATGTGTAAGTGCAAATTGCCCCAATTTCATTTATTTTCGTTTTTGGGAGATTTTGTTTGGCTCAAATTTCACAGGCGATTTTTTTTTTATTTGGCGGATTTTGCGTAAACTTAAATTTATATGAACGCAGGATTTTTCTTGTTCCGAGTACTTTTTAGAGGATTATTTTTTTTCCTACCATTAGTAGAATCTGTTAAAATGGAAAAATAGCTAAAATCTGTGATTTTTAAAGGCTAAAATATAAGTGCAACCTTGATGGCGGCTCATAGGGGAAGCGTGGTGTTTTCTTCTAGACCATATCCATTTTTACTGTCAACTTTCGGACATTGTTCCTATACTTCACCAATACGAACTTAACAGGCACTGTTAATCTAATGCAATCCATACTTTTTCCAATTATAATACAAAATGAAGGGAAACATTAAACGAACGCATGTATAAAAGCGGTTGCATATTCACTTTAAGCGTATCAGAAAATTAGAATTTCAGATAAAATAGGTAATACTCGTTTGCATAATAAATACGTACAATTATGAACTTTCGTAAGTTGTATCTCTTTGAAACTTCGTGTATGCACACAGAGCGGCTATCATTCTCATCAATCTTTTGCAAAAAAGGGTGAACAATTTGACAATGCGAACTTTTTCTTTATAAAAAAAATGGAAAAGTGAAACTCTTCACGAGCTAAATAATTCATACATGTTGTGGGAGGAAAAATAAGATAGTTCAGTGTTAAAGTCACGCATCTTTGTAATAAAAATACAGGTATTAAGTTATCACATAAATTGTTTTTTTTCTTAATGTATTTATTTATCTGCATTGACGATCCCACCTCAACACTGTTGATACTGCTGCTATACTGTTGCTAATGCAAAGTTTCACAGCCTGGGAGCTTTTTATATTGTATTTTTAAGCATTACTTTTCTTAAGTCAATACAGAAGTGCTACAAAATGCAAAAAATACAAATAAAAGGATGCTGAAGCTTTGCTTCCTTCTGTAAGAAAATATACACAAATTTATAAACAAAAATACATGAAGAAGGTAACAGTATCTCCTGTTGATTTAATGCAATAAAGTGTAACTGAAGCACCGCAAAGAGATATATCTACATAGCATACAAAGTGCGAGTCATCAAAAGCTTACACTTGTTTAGCCATCGGATGAGGTTATGTAAAGAGCACTCGTATATTGGAGGAGGGTGCGTATACTCGTAATTGCATATGTACGAGTATTTTTTTGCTCAAATTAGCATAAAAAAATTGAGCTACAAGAATTAATGGCTTAAAGCCAGCAAAATGATTATTTTAAATATTAAAGGGAAAAAGTTTAAATGTAAAAAATATGGAACACTAAAGAGAGATCCAAGTACACGGTTAGAAATTTTGGAATACATTTTAATACTTTTGGGCTTACATATATAACTACACCAGAATTGTATTTAAATTCAATACTGTCTAGATATTAAAATTCATTTTTAATACAAATTTGTATAAAAATTTAATACTCGTTTTTATTAAAATTTAAAAAAAAAATGTGTCGTATCCATTGGGATTCGAACCTGGTTCCCTTTCAATACAAGGGTTGAATGAACATTTTAACGACATCAGCCAACGTAGTATCATATTTAGGTTGGCTAAATGTAATACTTGCGATAGCATCAAATTGATTCCAAATGTTATAAAATATCGTTTTGATGTTTGAACTGTATTAGAATTTAATACAAAATGTATTACAAAATTTTGTAATATATTCAAAAGTATTGAATTTAATCAAAATTGTATTAAAAATCTTTGTAATAGTATTAGTGTGAAATTCGAATGCACTACCTCATTATAGCGTTTAAATATTTTTGTTTGAAGATACAGCAGTTTAAGCAACCGTGCCTCATACATCACTCAGTGTACGTTTAAAACTTTAAAGCGTTTATCTCACAACTCACGTTTTGAAAGTCGGTGCACACCAATTCTACTTTTTTCTGAGGCGCTTCCAAATAATTGCTGCCATTGCCGTAGTTTTCAATATTTCTTTCTGAAAATTTTTCAAAATATTCTTCAAATGTTATACTTTAATCTATCATTGGTTTTAATAAATAGATTTTAACTGTGTTGTCGAAAAAAATTCACAAAAATGTGCCTGTTTTTGTACGAATTAACGTTACCCTCCCCTTAATGTAGCTTTTTGAAATTCATGCTTTTTTTTTTGCCTGGTGTTGGGCCAAATCATTGTAATGTTTGTACGAAATTGAGTTCCATCGCCTTAAATAATTCTCCAGTATAAGAGTTTTAAAGTATTTACTTGTATGGGTGGTTCAACGCCCTCTGTTCGAAATTCGCACAATAGTCATTCCTACTATTTGCGTGAAATTGGTATCAATATCATAAATAGCGTTCTCTTTCTTTGCATAGAAATGGGGCGTGTCCGGGAACCGATTTTGCACATTTTCAATCTCTCGAGCTATGATTGAAAGTATAGCCAATGTAAGTGATTTCATCAAAATATATTGCAGTTTTCCCGCAATTCTGATTTCACAGGATGAAAGTTTTTCTCAGAGTTTACAAAGTTTTCAAGTGTGCTGCAAGATAAAATTGGCCAAAGTTGATTATAATAAATTAAAAAAAAAAAAAATAACCAAAGTCCAATTGAGATGAGTTACTGCTTTTATTTTATTCATAATTTGTTTTGTTTTTATTTTCAGCGAAGAATGAATGACACCGTCATCAAAGCTGTGCCCAAATATGTAACGTTTCAATAGCTTTGTTATGAGAGAATTCAAAAATTATAAAATAAATATTACTGTGTCAATTAATGGAATGAGCGCATTTCGCAAACAAAAAAAAAGAAACCGAAAAAAAATATGTGCATAAATTTGTGACGTCATTTTCGTTTTTCAGCGGCGCAATTCCGTTTATGTTTTTTCCATTCTTGGTTCCCAGTCAAACGATAGCAAATTTTAATATTAATAACTATACGGATGCTTATTTGGTATAGTTACATTGACTATTATTATGAATATACATTTCGATTTTATGATTACTACATACAAACTGCAAAATAAATAAATTGAAAAATTACACTGTGCAACAAATACTTAAATACATATGTATGTAATGGAAACGTTTTTACTTTTCGTCCAAATGCATGCACACGTCAGAAACTACAAGAAGTTCTGATAGATGGCATTTGAAAAAAAAAATACCCGTGTATCCCAGTTCTTTTGTATCACGCCAGAAGAGTTTTTGATTTGCATTTCAGTTTTCGTTCTGTCAATAGTTTTTTTATAAATCAAATGAATGTATGCACGTATTTCCAGTAAAAGTGTTTGTTTAAATTTTCAAAAAATACGGCAGTATCCCTTCTCCCCCTTCCCACTCCAATGCTTTTTAGTTTTTTTTCGCATCAAGTTCAACGATAAATTGAATCATGTAAGGCGCACAACACTTGGCCGTGTGCACTTTTGTCAGTTGGGATGTCGGTGAAAAAAAAAGTAGACTTAACTAAGACGCATGGATTCGGGATCTCTACCACATAGCTGACGTAGCTTTTTCCCGAACTCACTCGCTTTAGCAAGGAGAGATTGTAGACGACGTAGTTTATAGACGACCCCTGATGTAAACTATTCTAAGATGACATATAATTTGGTAGTCTCTTAACTATGAAAATCTTCCTACATGTAGTACACCTATTATTTTCAGGTTTCTGCGTAACCTGTTCCTTAAATTATCTAACCAATTTATTGTGGTGCTACAGAACATAGCGGCCAACAAACCGTGCGTTGATAAGTTTTGTCTAGATTTGGATGATTTTTTTTGAATCGAAGTTTTCAGTTTTGTGAAATTAGCAAAAGTGTGAAGATGAATGTGACGTGTCGCTTCATTTAATAAGGTTTATCACACCACCAAATAATTTTTCTCATATTTTTTTTTTACTTAAGTACATGAACATGGCTGAATAATAAACAATTTGAATTTATAAAAAAAAACAGTCTTTAATACTCATATCTGCCGAGCGTACTACATTTAGTACGAATTCAAAATCCAAGTTTAAATATTTTTTTTTAATTTTTTCTTCAGTTTTGTAAGTTATTCTGTCAGAACAAATTATGAAAAATTACGAAGGTTTTTGCAATCACGCGCCCGCCGGCATATCTGGGTTAATTTTTTAATTTTATTCAAAAATAAGCGCCATTTCTGATTATTATTTTGTTCGATCAGTAATAATCGTTATTTTTGATTTTTATTTGTTTAGCTTGAGTTAATTGACAGTTTAATTGCAGCTAATAATACTCAACAAATAATATTTTTGATCGAAAAGATGATTGATCAAAAAATAGAAATCAAAAATTTTGTTTTTATTATGATCGATAAAAAATAGCATTAATATTTGTGAAAAAGTTAGAGCGGTATAAAATGATCAAAAAAAAAAATTTATAAAAGTCAAAAAACGATTATGCATTAACGCCTTTAAAAATCAACAAAAAAATTAGAAATTTATTGCACAGTGTATTTTTTAATAGGCATAAATGAAGTCTGGAATGTGCACGGGTGTTAAGTCGATATGTTGAGAAAAAACAAAACACAAACAAAGACAGCTATAGCTTTAATATTTTAAATTTTATTATCATTTTATTTTTAAATTACTGGTTTGCCAGTTTTAATTTCATTCTTGATGTTTTCTTTAAAATTTCAACTATGGCAAAAATATCAACGCCGGTATGTAACGTAAGGCCTTCACAGTTGCACTACTTGGATTAGCCAAATCCTTGATGATTCCTTGTATGCGTGAAACTACATCACTACGTTGTACATCACGCCGATCAAGCATACGTTTAAATAGCGTATAAAGCTGCCGCTCTGCCGAAGCATGTGATAGCTCATATAAATCTCTCAGCAGCTCTTCAGAGTAACCTTCATATTTGCTGAGATTTGCCGCTTTAGCGTCGCGTTTAAGTAAATCGTAAACAAGTAAAAACTCAACATATGGTTTTGTAGGTGGAACACGCTTTTTACCCGCCGTCGAAGTGCTAGACCAACGATCCATAGCTGTGTCGGGATCGAAAGCAACACGTCCATAATTATCGTCGTAAATACGTAAAAAGTTATCTAACGATTCTACATCATTAGTGAATTCATCATGATTGATTTCAGTTTGTATATCACGTATTAGGGACAACGGTGGACCATCAAAATCGAAATTAGAATCATCGCCGATTTCATCGAAGCTTGCATAGCCTTCAAGCTTTTGTGTTGGTTTTCCTGAGCGCAGTGGTATTGGATGTGGTGCATAAAGACCTGGTTTATGCGGTGGTGTAGGCTTTGCCGTTGTTGTAGAAGTTGTGGTGGTTGTGACTGCCCACCAATCGGGTGGTTTCCACCAGCCGGTAGTTATGCTTGGTTTGACTGTTGTTGGAGTTATTGGCGTAGTGCTGCCTATTTCAGCAGCTAATTCTTCATCACTGAGGCTAAATGGTGGTTCAACGGTTGTTGTAGATAAGGGCTCATATTGTAGGTGATCAATGTAATATGCCAAAGCTTGCATAGAAGCAGGTAAATAGCTGGTAAGCAAGTTAGTGGCACTGGTTGGCTGGTAGTTGAATTGTAATAAGCATAACGTGGTTATGTATAAGCTTTGTAATGCAAGCATCTCGATAAGTTCTTACTGCTTAGAGTAAGTATTTTTACATAATTATTGAGCAATATTATGCACACTGTACATGACTTAAATTCTTTTGTTTTTAGTAAGAACAAATACGTTAAATTTTGACACGTTCCAGTTTAAGATGACAACGAACGACACACTTCTTTTATTGAAAAGCAAATTCAGACTAATCGATATGATCATTTTTGGAAGTTAAGTATTTGTTGTTGGTGCTGTTTCTGTTTCTGATGATGGTGGCTGGTTTGGTCATTTTTCGGTATATTTTAAGTTGAAGATTATTTTTGCGTGCTGGCGCTACAGCTGGCATTAATAGAAGTTCATTACAACTTAAAAGTATATAATAGCGGTCAAGGTTTTTCTTAGAGATTTTCAACATCTTACTATTTTTATGTGAAGAAAAACTTTGGTGTACAAACAATTTGAATAGTCGATCATCGTATTAGTTTAGCATGAATATTGTTTTTAAAATAAAACGAAAAATTGGCTCCGACTAGATTCGAACTTGGGCACACAAAGCTTTAAAATTTTTAATATATTGTAGTGCTTATCTCATGGCGCTACTGAATTCGATATTTATGTAGAACGCATTTTTAAATATTTTTTTTTTTAATATCTTATTTTTGCTCTTATAAAAGTTTCGTTGATGTAAGCATCTTATTAATTTTTGGTAATTTTCATTGATTGTTTATATGTATTTGTAAGTAATAAATTTCTTAATCAAAAAAGTAATCGATGAAGAAAATTTTTCGATTATATGTAAGCGTAGAATTGGCTGATTTTATTTTAAATATTGAGGAGACATTGAACTTTATCCTCTCACAAAAAACAGACATCTAAGTAAATTTGATTTGATTTGAAATTTAGTTGTAAAAATAATCAGTTTAACCTATTAAGATCTGAAAAATCTTTGCACAGGCAGAGATTGAAACAAAATAATAAACGAATAACATTTATTTTGCTAAAAATTTCACTAAATGTTCAAAAATTAGTTACAGAAGAGTGCCATTACAGGATTTTGAATTTCTTAAATTGTTTTGCTAGAAAAATTCTGTTAGATATACAATTCTTATACATACAAATATATACATTACACTGTGTCGAATTGTATGGAGCAAACAAAAGCTACCCCGACAGGGTCTGAAAAATTCGAGGGTCTCTTAAAAACTGATTTTTGCATTTCATGAATTTTTTTCTCAAATATTGTTTTCAAACCATTTTTTTAAGAAAACATTTCTTACAAAAAACATTTTAGTCTCGAAACACGACTTATAAGAAAAATATTGACAATTAGTTTAATAATTAATAATAATAAAAGTCAACTTTTTCAATTTCAAAGTCGTCAATGCCTACACTATTGGACTTTGTTTTAGCAAATTCTTAAAACAAAAGGTTAATAACTTTCTTTCACAGTATATGCGTAATTTTGTAACAAAGAAACCTGCCAAACTTCTGAATATTCATAAGAATACAAACGAATAAAGAAAACTACCATATATATGAATATACAAAATTTGAAAGAAAATAAACCAGAATTTCGGGCATAAGAACAAACAACAAAATAATTTAAAATACAGCTAAAGGAGACTACCAGGTAAAGGCTTTGCATAATATATACCAAGCTACCACTATTTAAAGTAGCCACAAGCTGATGCTGTTGCTGCTGCTGTTGTGGATGTTAATGATGGCACAAGCAAAACAAAAACGAAAATAAACATAGTTTATTATGAATGCCAGGCGATATCATAAATTAGTGTAGTGCTTGAGTATCTACTAGAAAGTAAATGGTGAAGATGCATGTCAATGTTTTTCACTTCACTTTTATTTAAGAGCTTCCAGGCAGCATCAAAAACAAAATACAGAATACACACGCACACTTATATAGACCCCCACACCTCTGCTGTCTAAATGTAACATCAAGATATGTGTCAGTTGTGTCTTAATAACGGAAAGCATATAATTTTAGAAAAAATAAAATATAAAATGGGAACACAAAATATTGGTAGTTAAACATAGAGCGTAAGTTTATACAAAGTTTACTCGCAACATATATTGCACTAGTTGATTGTGGACAACTGTTGATTTAATGATAAATCAGCAGCTTGTAGGGTCCACCTAAATAACATAAGAGGGTTGACCGTTAACAAAGTTCGACGACCGATCAAAATGAAATGCATAACATTCTGTATTATACAGGAATAAGAAAGATTTTAATATTGTCAACAGATTTTTGTCCCTTTTGTGTTTTCGTTTGCAGAACAGCTCGAGGTTATTGACTTATGAATACGCACAGAATGCATTGAAAAAGCAATGTTAAGTTTTGGTGCTCGTAAATAAATGAAAAAAAATGTTTTTGAGTGCATTTCTTAAAATATTATAAGAATAGTTTTATTTTTGCATGGTAACTTAAAGTAAATTTAAGAATTCGCCCATTGCAAACTAAATTTTTATTTCATTAAACACAACTGTTTTTTTACTATTCAAAATAGTTCACAAGTTGTAACAGTTCTGTGGACAGAACCACACATTACAGTATAAAATTGCTTTTGAAAACAATTAAATAATTCAGGAAGCCTCTCCCTGAGGAGTTAACAATATAAAACTGATTTGTCACAGAAATAAAAAAAAATGAGTGTTTTATTCAATATAGTTTCAAGGGCTTGAATAATTTAGTGTGGCATGTAATATTTGAAAACTATTTTGTCTAAATAAATTTGTCAGTTAAAAAATTAATTCAATCAAAAGCCGATATGCCAAGATGTTTTGTATGAAAATATTAAATATTTTAGATTTTTTATTAAGAAAACAATACAATTTGGTTAATTTTAATAGGATTGAATTCTCCAGTATCTTGTAGTCTTAGGTAAATCAAATTTTCAATTCGTTCGAAAGAAAACTTTGTAATGTTTTGATATTGGTAAAGATGAAAACCAACCCAAAATATTGCATACAATATTCGGACCAGGTTCAAATTTTATTTTCAAGTTTTTATGAATATCATACATAAAATTGTCAAAAAATATGAAAGGAAAGTCAATCCTACTACATTAACACCTGACAGTCAAATGAAGGGTTTAAATGAAAATTTTTGTTTTTGCTATATGTACATTTCCACCAAAAAAGCCTTTTAGCTGGCCTCGTTTTTTTTTTTGGAGTACATCTTTCAGCCATAGTTTTTCTTGGAGCTAAGGCTGTCTTGAATTAATATGTAACTTTTCGTGTTTTTTTTAATTTAAATTTTAATGCAATTTTAACTATGTCTCCCTTTGAATTTTAATTGTTTCTCCTTGAATATCAATTCAAAATATCCCTAACTTCAAGAAAACCCATGTTTGAAAAGTCTGCTCAAAAAAAAAAAAGTCGAATTTGTCATCTTAGCTCGACCATGGCTTCGATTTTTTTTTATTTTTTTTTCTGGAGCAGACTCTTCAAACATGGTTTTTCTTGAAGTTAAGGCTATTTTGAATTAATATTCAAGGAGAAACAATTAAAATTCAAAGGGAGACATACAGTGGCTCCAACGAATAATCGGACAAAGCTTTTTTTTTTAGAAAATTATATGAAAAATTACGAACTAATTGGAACTTAAAAAAAATTGGAATGCCATTCAATTCATCCTTAATCCTCCATTCATACAACAACAAACAAATTTAAAAAAATCTAACCATGAATTTTTTAAAAATTATAAAGAATGAATAACTCAGTTTTACTTGCTCAATGAATAATCGGACAACATACCAAGTAGTGAAAAAACTGTCGATATTTCTTTCTATAAAGGATTATTAAGAGTATTTTGTTTTACGTTGCGTTACTTTGCACCTATTAGTTACATTTAGTGTTAGAAATTATATTAATTTCAACGCGTATTACCAGCAATGGCTCCAAAAGGAAAGCAAGCATGCCAGCTTATTGTAAAATCACATGGAGAAGGAAAACTGTCCACGAAATTGGTGAATTAGTCGGAAAAAGTCATTCGACTGCCCACGGAATCATAAAAAGGTACCGTCAAGACTTTAGATTGACTTGCAAGTCCAAAGATGGGCAAGGAAAAAAGTTTAATAGAAGATTAGAACGCAACATTTTAAGCGAAATTAAAAAATATCCGCTCAAAACTGCAAAAAAAATCAATTATCTGTGGATAGTAGGCTTGGAAAGGATGTATGCTTGAACACTCTATGTAGTGTGTTACATAGGAACGATTTTCATGGTAGAGTTGCAAGAAAAAAGCCATTTATGAGCCCAATTAACACAATAAATATGGTGAAATTTGAAAAAGAATACCTTCTCAAAACTGATGAATATTGGAAAACCGTAAGAACTCATTTAATATGTTTAGAATGTTGTCCTTTTAACTTTATCTGTATAAAGAATCTGTGTAGAGAATATTCAATATACAGAAAAAAGTTGAAATGACAACATACTAAACATATTAAATGAGTTCTTACGGTTTTCCAATATGTACTCCAAAAAAAATATAAAAAAAACGAGGACAGCTAAAAGGCCTTTTTTGGTGGACATATGTACATATGTGTGCTCTGATGTTCCAAACGAATTGATGTTCTGTACAAGTGCAGTAAAATTGTCAAAATCTGTGTTCTTAACATATTTGACACTACTTATCTCAGAACCAGACGTGATTGAAACATATGAATCAGATTCGGATTCACCGTTGACAATTACAAACGAAATGATAAAAAAAATTTAAAAATCAATGTTTTTAGCATGTTTGTATTTTGTACGGCTAAAGTGTTTATTTTTTTTTTCGAAGTTCCAATAATAGCAGAGAACTAGACGTAATTGCTAACACTTAAAAAGAAAAAATCTTTTTCTGATTTGCAGAAATATTAGATTAAGCCCTGCCCCCTCAGCAAAATCACATATGTTCATGGTTTAAATTACACCTTAAATAACTACATGAGTGGGTTTGACCTTCCAAATGAAAGTTTCCATAATATTGCAAGATTAAGTCTCTACTAATAAGTACTCATATACATATGCTCATATTACAAATATAAATAAACAATTCGAATATGAAATTTTCAATATATTTAAAATGATACAAAATAGACTTGATTTATGATCATAATTAAAAATTTTTTTATACTTTTTCGTGGCATGTGTGAAAAATCGTTTACACTTCTCGTTGGAACACCGCGAAATTTAGGTCAATGAAAACTCGTTTCTAATTTACAAAATATAGCAGCTTTTGTTTTTCTTATCAACTTACCGCAATGTATATTTATATTATTGTAACACTATAGATTAATAAACAATTTAGCACATTTCAATAAATTCTATAATTCCATTGCAATTCACAAGCAAAATTTTTCACTTTCGGGTTCTTGTAGTTTTAATTTTTGATTGCACTTTTTTTTCGTTTAAACCGTTTTATTGTTTTTATACAGATATATCAATATAATAATCGCTTTTATTTTTTAGACTTGCAATGATTATTTTACCTTAAAATTCACAATTTTCATAAGATCGTAAAAGAAAATAATTATAATTTTTCGATTCCAAAGAAAACTATTGTGTCAAAAGTGTGAGCTGTCAATTTTTCAGCATGTTGGTAGCAGTGCTTGCATGTCAATAGTGGGGTTCAGACTATCAAATTTTTTACAAGTGTTTATTAAACAACTTGGCAAATAAGTTGTGCCCACATGTTTAAATTTCATATACATATTTAGTTTCTTTGTGCAATTTTTGACATGCAATTTGATGGTCGGCACCCCCGCTTAAAAGGTGGCCAAATTCACCAATTGCAATACTGCGTGTTTGCATTGTGAAATATATATCTGAAGTTGTATTGACTGACAGATGCTGTGTATCAACTTAATGAATCACTATTTTTATGAGCATTTAACAATAACAACATCATAAAACGCACCACAAGCATTGGCTTGATCATTAAAAACGTTAAAATTACGCTTATTTAACTTTCAGTGTTATGCAGAACTCAGGAATCCAGGAATATGATGTGTACAAATCTTTGTGGAAACAACAACAATAAACAACTCTTCAAATTATAACAAAAACATTTTGCAATGAAATTTTCTTTCCTGAAGAAAACTAAATACTGACCACCCTAACGGCCACACACACGTTCGACACACTAGTGTCAAAACACAAGGCTGTTTTGAAGTCATTTTATACATTACGCGTAGAAAGTGTTGTCTACTTATAGGCTAATATATTTTCATACAAGCCTGTGAGCCCAACGTATGTAAATAAAAGTCAGCTGCTTTTGACAGCAAGGAAAATTATTGCCCAACAAAAACAGAAATTTCATTTGAATAAATTTTAACACTTTTAAATTTTTAGTTAAGATAGTAACACATAGCACGAAAAGTAGTAAGGGAAATCAAACGCATAAAGATGATGATTAAAAACGCTCCAAAGTTTTTGCAAATCTGCAGGGAACTCTTACCCGAATTGAATGTAGCAGTAACAACAGCAAACACTAAAATGAATTTGGATATAGAAATGATAGTCTGCCAATTATATCAAAAATATTTCGCAACAATGGTGCTGCAGGGCACAACAAACAGTGGCAATTGTGGTGACGTGTCCAACTTAAGTACGATGCTCGAAACGACAACAAATCAAAGTGCACGTAATATTCCGCAAACTATTGACGATGTTTGGATCTTTGGCTACGGATCGCTAGTGTGGAAGGCAGATTTTCCATTTATTGATCGCCGAAAGGGGTTCATACGTGGCTATCAGCGTCGTTTCTTTCAGCATAGCATCGATCATCGTGGAACATATGAGCGGCCCGGGCGGGTTGTTACTTTGCTGCCAACTGCACAGCCAGAGGATCGGGTTTATGGCGTGGCGTATCGTATTGCAGCGCAGCAGAAAGGAGAAGTTCTAGCGCACTTGGACTATCGTGAAAAGAATGGTTATGTACGTTGTACACTAGAGTTTCAAGAATTCCCGGAGGAGACGGGCAAACGTTGTGACATTATTATGTATATAGCCACACCAGAAAATGAGTCATACGCAGGCGCTGTGTGGCAATTAGATAGTATAGCAGAGCAAATATTCACCTCAGCAGGACCAAGTGGACCTAATCGCGAGTACCTTTTTAATTTAGCTAATGCTATGCGTACACTTTTTCCGGGTGTGGAAGACGAGCATTTGTTCGATTTAGAAGCTGCGGTACGGCGACGTATTAGTGCTGATGAAGCGCAAATGCTGGAGCAAGCATTAAAGCGCACAATTCGCCACGTTTTGGATAAGGCTATGCAGGAGTCAGACACCACTACAGATATAACATCAGTACAGTTATTTAAACAGCTTTTGGAAAAATGTGAAAAGCCCGGATGGAGAGAAGCGTTTTTAATGCTATCATAGACATAGTCTAAATGCCTTTTTTCTTAAAATACAGCCTAAGTGATTTAAATTCTTTATGTATACCTATTCCATTTTCGAAAGAAAATACCAAATCTTATTTGAAATTTTAAATATTTATTATTTTAAATTATACATAAAAACTACAATATCGTTAATATGCCATTTTTGATGCAAGACTTTTCAGATATTGAATAACTTTTTTTTAGATTTTATCGTTTATCATTGCTTTACGCGACTTCATTGCTATTAATATGTTAAACGAATTTAAGCGCTGGCACACTCTAAGTCATTGATTCCCAAAGTGGTCCAGGTGGACTCCCAGGGGTCAGTGGGAGACTCGACGGGGGTCTACGTTGACGGGACAACAAAATTGGGGTTCACAATTCGTAAACGGAGGTCCACGAAAATTTATCTGCTTTCGATAGTGAGGGACTAAAATGTTGGGTTGACTTCAGCTATCAATGTAGGTAGATTATATTTTAAGAAGCTCATCGACTGTTACTTGTAAAAACATGCATATTCCATATTTAGTACAACGTGTCGGAGCTCAGCTGCAACGCAAATTTTCATAGTTAGATCTAACCTTCACATTTTTTTTCGAGTTTTGGGAATATAGTAGAAATGTAGCTGCAGGGGGTCCACCGGAACCTGCTAAATTTTGAAAGTGGTCTATGAGAAAAAAAAGTCTGGGAACCTCTGCTCTAAATGAAGTGGTTTACCTGGGCAGGACTTATAAGGTTTTGAGACAAAAACCTTGGAAATTCTCTATTTGAATGAAAAGTCATTGCTTTGATAATAAATTCTTAATAAATGTAGATAAATCGATACATGTTTCTATAAGTATCTGAAACGATTCAAATTATGAAGGCTATACCACTTGGTCTTTGAGGTTACTGATAACGAATTTGACATCAAATTTTGATAAATAAAAGGCAGATGATTCTTTAGACTTTGTTCAGGAATTTATAAAATTAATTTTATCTTGATTATCTTGTCCAGACTAATAGCCATCCTCGTTCTAAGACTAAGAGTCAGTCGCCAATAGCGAAAACACAAATAGATTTCGACTTTAATAACCCGCAAAGTGATCGAACGTTTAAACACAACACACCCGCCCTTTGTCGCTGCTTATGACAACGCATACGTCACCTTATATGTGGTAGAGTTGCACTGTTGGTGCCGCTGTAAATTGTGTGTAAAATTAAGTGGTGAAATCAACTGCGTTTGTGTTGTTTTGCCGCAATATTGATGCCAAAAATAAAATAAAAAAAAAATGATCTACAAACTCGAACATTCATGCATATCTAGGTAACTATTTAACATAAAACGGTAACGCCGCTGTGCTGCCCCACAAATAGTATTGGCAGCGGTAGGAATAACAATTTTTTTTTTACTTCAATTGCGAAGAAAAATCAATTTTCTCCCTCGTTTTCAATATTGAAAAATAATAAAATTGTGGCGCTAAATTAAGGTCGCTTGTCAAATAATTTTACCTCACATCTGCACCACGTTGCCTTAGCAGTGGTGGTGCAGATGATGGCGCGCCTGCGTGTGATGCGCATACTCAATCCAAACAAGTGCGGTGAAAAATAAAAGAATGAATAAAAGGAACTTCGTTGAGCGGCACGCAGTATGTGGTGCTGTGGTGCGAGTGATTATTAAAATTCGCGCAATTTGAACAAGTGCCTGTAAAGGAGAGAAAAAAAAAAAGGATGAAAATGCGACTGCGTTTAGTACTAAATTGATTGGTTTCTAGGTACAAATCGTTTTTTAATACGAAATCTGAGTTTTCTATGTCATTCCCATAAAAAAAGCTGTGTATATGGATGGTGCTACTTATTTTTCAAGTGAAATGTGTTTGGGTCTAGTAAGCATTCATATATGAATATATTTTTGGATTTCTGGGGAATGCCATAACCATAACCTTAAGCAATCGAACTTCAAAAATGTATTTCATGTTAGGTATATAATTTTAGAGGCTGATAAACTTTAAGTTTATCTTAATATATTTCAAATACAAAAGACTTAAGCGACAAACTGGATGTTTTCGTAGCAAACGTTTTATTTAATTTATATTTCCAAGTACCCGTAGATAAATCACATACAACTAAAGACAAAAGACTTAAGCGACAAACTTACTTTTCCGCTTGTTCTTCCTTCTCTCTTTATCACTTAACAGTTTCTATCATCTATGGGATTGTTGTTCGCTCCATTTTTCTTTTGATATTCAATACGATGCTTAGGTGCTGATAATGTCCACTTAGCTTGTCAGCAATGACGAGTCACATTGTTCTGCTGGTGATTGAATTTCATCGCAATGTTGGTCGTCCCTTATTGGGGCTGCCAGCCAAATCGTCTGCCCCACTACTGGGCAGATTTATGCATTTCAAATGATTTTATTGATTATGTCATCAGCAATGATGTTGTCAGTGCGACTGATGGACATATTTGATGGACTTGCAATTGCAAGAAATTGAAGTTGATTAAGGGAACGAAGTAAAATTGTAGAGAGCAATTTTTCGTTTGGCTATTGTGCTTTACCAAGTGCATGGAGTAGAAAGTAAACTTCTTTGGCATTAAATAAAGATTTATGTTGATGTTTATACGCTGTTTTTTTTTTTTTTACATTTGATATATTGTGTAATTTTCTTCTCAATTTATGCCAAATATTACGGCATAGCACAAAAAAAAAAAATGCAATACAGAAGAGTAAAGTTCTTGTATCGGCGACGCTTGCATACGCATAAATGCAACATTTACTGCCGCCGCCCTTTTACTTGTGTTCCCATTGCTTGTTGATATTTATTGCCCATATTATGTATTGGCTTAAGAGGTGAGCATAAATGTTGCATGATTTATTTAACCCAACGTAATGATGCTTGTTTAGTGACGGTCCTAGCATGTACGCTGGCGTTGAGCCAACTGCATACATATGTAGATCGATATCTAAATTTCTGCAATAAAAATGAAGAGTTTGAACGGATTGAAAAAAAAACTTTGAAATAAATTCATTTACATTTACTTATTTATTGATTTGGGTGCCAAAAATTGAGTCGAGCTCAGTGCTTCTAGAGTTTAAAGATGAAAAATGTCAAGAATTCTCAGGCATTCAGCGGCAGATTTTCTTTAAATTCCAGGTTATGCAAAAGGCCTCATTATTTTCCCCACTCAACCAACTACTAACTATTCATTTCGACTTTTGCTAGAATTAAACAGCGCCGCCACAAGTGGGTGCAGTTAAGCGCAACAAATTTTAACCTTAATTTTACAGTGCAAAGCCTAGAGTCGCATTCAATGTCAAAGCCACCCAACATTTAACCAATTCATTATCAAATTAGCTATTTAAGTTTTGTATCGCCGCCCAATTAAAAAGTAATTTCATTTCGAAAACAAATCAATCAATCAAATGTAAAATTCAAAAAAAATTTCCAAAAACTTTTCAATAATTTCAATTAATTCGGTAAATATGCTAGGAAGTTCGTAGCTTAAGTCTTTCTTTTTTACTCCAACTGCGTTGCGCCTATTACGCGAATTCAAAACGCGAAAATAAAAAAACTTTCTCGCAGGGCTTTGTTGCGCTAAATCGCACGTATTTTAAACCCTTTTTCATATTTCCTAGCGTCAACAACAAAGCAAAGCGGTGCGCTATCGAACACAGTTTTCACTCACTCTCTCTCTCTGCAATGCGGCGGCGCAACACATCAAAGGATTTTGCGTTTTAGTTATAATTTTTAATAGATTAGTTTCACATGGTCCAGCCAGCGCAGCGCTGTGCAGCGACCAAGAATTAACTTATATCCATGCTATGAGTATTACAAGCGCATGCTGCAACAAATGCCGGCTGCATTCGACTATAGGTACCGCCTGATGCGCAGTCGCAGCAGTCAGCTGAAGCCGCAGAAGTTATGAAAAATTAATAATAATGTCGAATCGATTGATTTCGAGGTTCGACTTTATGGAGAGATCTCCGGAGAGTTTTGCTGTTGTTGTTGTTGTTGCTGCGGTTCAACTGTCCTGCAGCCAAAAAGCACAACAAAAAACCGCATTCAATCTGTGTGGATTATGGAACTGTTACTGGAAAACATCGTTGGGTTTTTTGGATTTTTTTTTTAATTTTCAATGTTGTGCAGAAATTTATTGGCAAATGAAAAATAGCGCCAAATGCCTTAAAGGCGTTATTTGAGTGGTTCCTAGCTGTGGTTACCCCACTGCTTCCACTACCACACAACTTTTGTTTAGACTGTTGGTTGCATAATTTGTAAGTTGTTGTTGGTTGTAATGCGTTGTCTTCGGTGCTGTAGATTTTCATGTGCTTTTTTTTATTGATCTAAATTTTGTTTTATTTTGCATGGCTAATTCCCCAAAGGACTCATGCTACAATTGACAATTTGATTTTAATATTGATGACTAGAGTTGTGAATTTGAAGCATTGCCTAACAGGCAGGGAGTCAAATAAATGTAGTAGATCAGGATGATGATTTGCTTATCTCAGCGTCGGGCAATTTTTTGCCCAAAAAAATTGCAGAAAAATTGTTTACGCAAAATATAAAAAAATACCTGTCTTTGTCCCTTGAGTAATTCTTTCATTTTATGGGATCGGTTTGTTTGCAAAAAATCTAAAAAACAATTCATTGATAGCTAAAGCACTTTGGTGTTAATTAAAATAAATTTATACCTGGAAAAGTATACGAACCAGGTCAAAACTATGTACAGTGTGGCCAGTAATAACTGTCAGTAAATCTAATCTGAAAAAATTGAAAACCTGATTTTTCGTTATAATCTCAGAAGCTAAGGTAAACGTGACTTAGTTATAAATTTTTTTGAAAAAAAAAATAATGAAAATTGTGACAGCATAAAAACACTAAAGCCACTCAGAATAGCAGAAAAATTCATACATAAGACAATAAAACGATATAAAGAAACGGGAGACTCGAAGATTAAAATAAAATTGGACGCAGTCGGACTGTGCGAATAAATGACGTCATAAAACAAGTGAGAGGACGATATCCTGCTCAATCAGCCTGTTCTGTAGAAAAGGATATGAAAATATAAAAAACTTCCAAGCAGCTTTCTACCAAGAATGATATACGACTCAAAGCCTATAAAAGCTAACGCTTTCATGAGCTAACAAATAAGCAAAAGCAATTACCTGTTACAAAAAGTAAGGAGCTACTTGACTGGCACGGTGGAGATGAAATAATCTTTTCGGATGAAAAACTGTTCTTCCTGCAAGACAGCAGGAGAAGTTTTGTGAATACTCCAAAAGATGAATTATTGACTGCTGAGCTATATCAAAACGTGACCAAATTCAAGGTGTGGGGAGCAGTATCTCAAATAGGAAAATAGCCGAAAAATTTGCATTATTTCATCTCTACGAAAGAATGGCCAGCATCATCACCGGATCTCAAGACCTTGGATTTTTGCGTATGGGGCCATATGCTAGTCTAAGTAAGGTTAACAAAAGGCTTAACAATTGATGGGTTCAAGCAGCGTTTGACAAGGATTTGGGACGAAATGCAGCAGAAGACGGTGCGTGCCGCCTATGAATCGTTTTTCAAACGTTTACGTCTTGTAATCAGAGAAAAGGGTGATAGTTTCGAACTTCATCATTAGTTTGAGAAATTTTGGAATGTACTTAAACGCTTGGAATAAATAAAATAAAATATTGTGGACGGCTTTGGTTTTTATAACACTTTGTTTTACTGACAGTTATTATTGGCCACACTGTATAGTAAACTTGAAGGTAGTATTAAGGTGCATTAAAAAATGGATTTAAAAACTACATTTTATTACTGTATTTTTGCTCTAAATTTATTATGTAGTTATAATGTTAATAAAATAAAAAGATAATCTTTGTTTGATGGTACTACTTTAAAGGAATTTTGTTTAACACCCTGAAAGTCATAGGATGTTTAAGATAGACCCCCCCAACCATACAATGATCCAGGATCTTCTGGGTATTTCCAATAGCATTTCTGGAGGCGCTATGGGAGCTATCTTGATAAGGAGGAGTACAATAGGCTTTCCTGTGGAGAAATTGTGGAAATGAGGAAAAGGTAGAAATAGCTAGGGTTCTGATGTATCTAGCACGTTAAGAACGTTGGTTACGACCACTAGAGCCAATGTTTTTTAATAACCTGGGTGATACATTGAATGTGCAAGTTACTTTCATAGCAACAGTTTAAGAAGTTCGCGGTGGCTATCACATTCTAAATATTTCCGCTCACGCTAGGAGTATTTCTGCTTACATAGCAAACCGATGAGCTTTGCTTGTAAATCCACAAAGTTTTTTATGGAATTGTCTCCAAGTTTTTGTTGTTTTTTCAGCATTTTTTTTACAGCACAATTAAACAGTGCTGCATTAGTTGTTGTTTTTCCAGCTGTTGTTGGTTACTGTTCTTGTTGTGGACACCCAACAGAGACATCGTCTTCGATGTCGTTGTTTTTGTCGTCCTCATAGTTGGACGTTGGTCGTTTTGTGCTGTTCTCGTCTGTGCGCATATTTAATATTCAATTTGCATTTATGTTTGATTCCTTTTTTGTTTGGGGTTTTTTTTCCTTTTATTTGGCAGCAATTGGCGATTTTGTACAATTCAGCATCATCCTTAACAAAATAATAATATACGACATTTTAGCTGGGTTCGGTTAATAGCATGATGTTCATCTTTCGTTTTTTTTTTCTTTTTAGCTGCAAATTTTATTTCAATTTTGCAGTCTTTACTGGTTGCTTGTTTGTTGGACTTAATAGGCGTGGGATTGCCTGGCGAGCGTTGTTTTTTTGCGGCTAATAATGTTGGCGCACTGTTTTAACGACAAAGTGTTGACGAGTGCCATTCACGAGTTGGCGCAGCTATTGATGATGATGATGATCATCATATCGATGGTGGTAATCATAATGATGATGATGCGACTTTTGCTATTGTTGGTCATGCTGAGTGATGTGAAAATTGCCGCAGGACTCTCAATTTATGTCAAATGTTGTGAGCGTTATGTGCTCTGTGCTCTGCTGGACTGGTGTACAGCGCTGTTTGTATCAAATTTTATTGATTTTTCAAGAATTTCAAATAGTTATTTCTAACTTAAGAATGCGATTTGAAAAGTTTTGTGTTTGAATGTCAAAATTTATTGAATTTATTTTTAAGTCATTGTAAGTAAATGGATAAAATAGGATCTCTTGGAATAACCAATGTTTAAAAATTAAATAAACACACTTTGGAAACAATATTCGCTAACTTAGACTACTAAAATGTTTGGAAAAACTGTATGGATTAGAAGGCTAAGAAATATATGGGCATGTCACGTGCGACACCTTGGTTTTTTGCAATTATCTTGAAAACGAAAAATTACCCAAATTCAACCTTAGCACCAATTATAAAACTAATTAGGAGCTATACGTAAAACCTATTGTCAAAATAAAAATCCGTTTTATTTTGACTTTTTTTTACTTTAAATGTGTTCTACGGTCGAACGGGACCCATTTCCATTTCTTATTAAAAAAATATATGTTTTAAGGCCCTTAGCAACAATGTTCAGAAAGAGAGATGGGCCCATTTTTTATAGCCTCGAATCCACGTTTACTATTAAAATGTATTTTCATGTTTTTTTTTGATCCCCACTTTGAAAAAACTTCCGGTTACTTCCGTTGCACGGCCGTCACAGTTTAAAGTTTTGTGATGTTCACCATAAAGACATGAAGTTCACTGCTCCTGTAACCTATTCGTTTATCAAGTTTTAAATAGAATAAACGAAAGACTTAAGACACGAACTCGTCTCTTCCATTACATGCTATTTAACTGAACTGTCATTCTGTTTTTTTTTCTTCAAAATCTTTTTGACTTGAAACTTATTCCTTTCAGTTAGAGCACAAAAAAAAATGTATTTACATAAAACATCGCATTTGAGTGTACAATTAAATTATCGCTGTAGGTCAATGTTCGCTTTATACAATTTTATTACCCATTTTTTTTGGTACTAAAGTATTTAAAATTTTTATCAATCAAAATCATTTGCGACGTAATTACAAGAAAAACGTGCGCCTTATTTTGTATTTCTTTTAATGCCCCAAAAAAAAAAAAGTGACTACACTCAAAAATTGTATTGCATGCAAATTAGTTAAAGAAATCAAATTATTTTTAAACTAAAATAAGTGATTTAAGGCCAAAAACAAAGAAACAACAAGAAAAGGAATAAACCTCATGAAAAAAAACCACTGTTCAGCACTTTGTTGTTTGTCACTGTGATGAAGTGAGCGCGCGCACAATGACATTCCTGCTGTTTGTTGAAGTTGCTGGTGCTGGGTGCTGCTGTTTTTGGCTCAAACGAAACGTGTGACAACTTGAACGTGCCTGCAGCAGGATGTTGGTGCTACTTTAGTGCTTGATATTGTATGTAGTAGTTGTTAGTTTTGCGTTGTGTGTTTTTCGTTTGCGTACAGGGCCGGCTCAAGTCTGGGCGTCGTCGAGGTGCAAAATCCTGGTTTGTCACCCCTTCTTGGACGCACACTTTTGAAATCATATGTTTTAAAATTACTTAACAGTTGCATTTTGTTAACACTTGTTCTATCCAGCTGCAATGCCACCTTCTTGTGATGATCTTTTGATGAAAAACACAGATTTTTGCAATTAAAAATTGTTAATTTTACATCGTGATCGTAAGATTGTTTTCAAAATTTACAAAAAACTCTAAAGAAAAAAGTCCAACGGCGTTAAATCGGATGATCTGGGCGACCAATTCTGATTAACAAAACGGGAAATTACACCATTGTTGAATTGTTTCTCGAGTCTTGTTGAAACCACTTATCGTCGACATCTATATCTAGGAATTTAGGCACAAAAAACTGAATTATCACATCACGATTGTGTGCACCATTGACTGTTAATGCCTGACCAGTTGCATTTTCCAAAAAGTTCCGATGATACTTTCAATCCAAATTCCGCACTAAACAGTGATACGTTGTGGATGCATTTGTTTCTTAACAATCACTCGTGGATTTTCTGAACCCAAAATGTCAAATTCTTGACAGCAGTGCCAAATTGATATTCCTACATTCTCAGCAACACTCTCACGAACTGCTTCGATCTTTTGTGTTGAATGACTTGTTTAAGAACGGCCCGAGTATTAAAGATAATTTATTATTCGAGTCTCCCTGAATTTCGTAAATATTCACATCACACTTGAAGAAGTTGAATCACTATTCCGATCATATTTTGTAGAAAAATTATTTTTAATATACTCGTATGACAAATTTATTTTTTTAAGTCAGTGGTTTTTTAAATAAGCACATTTCGAAAGAAGGCTCAAAAGGTTGACAATGGCCATGTACAAAAGCCTTGATATTGGTCAAATGCAAACTATGTTCTGAATACAAATGGATTATTCGGTTCAATGGTATGTATTCCTATTTTTTTTTTTTGTATTTATTTTAGACTACAAGGACTCATTTTCGGTGACGTTACAATTTAAACTTATTGTAAAACTTCTCACTATGAGAAACCTTTAAAATGAGTAACAATTATTTAATGAAAAATGTACAATTTTCTGTGGGCAGTTCAATAAAAAAAAAATTACTAAGAAAATGACGATAAACCTTATAAAAATCTGTCTCTATAAAAAAGCTTTTCTCCAGTAAAATTTAAAAAAATCGATTTATCTGGTTTTGTTTATGTAGAGCGGTAAGAAAATCAGATTTCCAAACTTTTTATAGTCGAGCGGGTTACATAAAATTTTGTCTCTTGATGTTCACTTCAAAGGGTGTCTGCAAGAGTTTATTTTTTGGCAAACACCCTATGCACAATTGCCATACTGCTGCACGCATTTAAGGGGCTATACCAGTGTATACTCATAAAAAATTAGGCGATTTACGCAAATTTTTTTAAAAGAAAGTACTCGATAGAATTTTTTGAAGTTTTTTGGACATAATAAGGTATATTTTCAGCTATATTTTATATATTTATATATTTTACAAAAATATTGAAAAATAACGGAGTTATGTGCTGTCTTCGGAGGTGCAAAAAAAAAAGTGCCCCAATGTTATTAAAGTTGAAGGTATTTCCTATACAATGACCTACGATTTTTGAAAAATATCAAAAATTAACAAAATGGCGCAGTTCCGAAAAAAAGTGTCGTTTTTTGGGGTAAAAAAATTATCGCTTTTTTAATGCCGAATTGACAATTTTCAACCAATCAAAAAGATCGTAGAATAGTAAAGATATTCAAGAATACTCAGTTTCAAATTGAAGTCGATCGGTCAATTTCTCTTTAAGTTATGATGTCAGCAATTTTGAAAAATGTCGCTTCAACTATAGGCGGTTTTACCTACGAGCGGTCCGCTGCCATTCAAAAACTATTCAAGATACGACCTTGCCGCTTCTACAGGATATTTTTGAAAGTATAAACTATCGAATAAGCAAAAAAAAAACAAATCGATTTTTTGAAATTGTCACACTGGTATAGCCCCTTAATTTGCACATTTTAACAGATGCATCACTTGCACCAAACTTAAATTCAGACCTGAATTTGTGTTGTATTCGAATTTGTTATATTTTTGGTTGTTTTTTTTTGTTGCAAACGAGTAAATTTTGCAATTTAAAATGGGGACTATAAAATTCATGCAGTCGAACGGAGCAATTGTCATGTTGCTTACGTTGATTTGACATGATTTAAGTGACGTTATATATAGTATTCTATAGCAACATTGTATGCATAAATTTTGTAAGAAAATATTTTCGAAAATTGAGCTACAAGATTTTGGTTCATATTAAGATATAAACTTTAATATAATTTGCCGCTTATTCCTAATGTCTGCTGTTAATATCCAAACGTCACTTTCGTTGCATGGCTGTCACGAAGAAATTATTTCGCAGTTTTTGTGATGTATACCATATGTAAAAGGAAATATTCTTAAAAAGTGCTCATTCCCTAATTAAATAACATTTTACTTAAACGAAAGACTTTAGACACGAACTCGTATTTTTTTCTTGTTTTATAGCTGGAGTTTAGTAATTTTTCGAAATTTTTTAAGCAAATCAAATTTATTAATTAAACCCTTTTCTAGCCAAAATCTTATTTTCAATTATAAGTAATTCAATGTATTTTTTTTTTAACCAAAATGTTAGCAATTTATATCGTTTAATTGAAAAATCAATAGTGAAATTATCTTAAAAGTAATCGAAAATTTAGAGCACGTCTGCATGTTGTTAATTCTATTCAATTTGGCTGCTCAGTCATTTTGTACAGCTAATTTAAAGTTTGCACCATTTTAAGAGCAACAGCAATCGGAACATTTTCATAGCTATACAACCGTAACAAATTGCAAATTACTATAATTTTGTGAAAATAAGTTGAAAATTTTCGCTACTGTTTTCTATGAGCTCTCTCACGGAGCAAGCAAAAAAAAATATGAATGAAGCAACATACAATACATCCGCAATGCATTTCACTGAAGAACAGACCAACAAATTTGTTGCTGCTACAGCTACTGCCGCAGTAATCACAATCATTGCTGATTTTACTGTAACGGCATCAAAACCAGTAGCCATTCTCAGTTGAATTCAATCGAAATCACGTCCAAAGTTGAAATAAATTGAAAATTACAAGAATTTGTGTGAATTGATGTGAATGTGGGATCGATAGTCGCGCTACCGGAGCGTTGCTCTTCTTGTGGGAGACATAAAGATTTATGAATGGTTAGTGGTGATCTTGGGATCAATGAATGTTGCTGAACAAATTCTCAACTAAGAGTCTAAGATTTTTTACAAGACAAGCGTAATCACTTCCAAAATTGCTGAATTTATTACAAAAAGTTGCTTATATTATACATTTTCAGTTCATTCTACTTATAATCAAGCAGCCATACATAAATTATGGCTTGTTTTATTCCTAACGCTTCACAGAACAATTATCTACGTGTGTATTAAAATTAAATGAAATCATCACTATTTTTACTTAAAAACTGGAATAAAAATGGCAAGTAGAAAGGCTTCATTTTAAAAACTTTCTTGAAACAAAAGGCTTCAGCAAAGAACTTGCGTAATATATACAAATTCTAAGCTTATTTATGCCACAAATACTGTCGGAAAAACGATAAGCTACTCCCCAGTTATTTTAAAATTCAAAACGCATCACATGCAGCTAATTTAACCCATAACTGCTGCCTATTACATTTCCGCGGCGCGTGCCACACGATAAGACTTTGATTTGAAGCGACAGCTTAGAACGTGCTCTTCAATTAAAGAACTAAACTGTAGCACAGAAATTAAAAGAAAATAAAAATCGATATTTGAAAAAAAAAAACACGAAAAACGGAAGTACGACGGCACACGCAATGCATTTATTTGGAAATTTATTTGAAAAAAAGGATTATTTTGTTATTAAGTTTTATTTTTTTAATTTCGTTGCTTTGATCAAACCGCGTTAAAGCTTATGCATATTATAAAAGTCTTAATATTGATATTTAGTTCATATTCAAATTATGAGACAATCATATTTCTTAAAGCTAACATTTATAATAAATCAATTTTTCAATAGCTACAAAAATTTTAAGCTGAAACGTAAGTTTCCCATTAAAAAAATAAACCCTTAAGGGGTTATATCTTATGCTCTATAAAACAAGGCGGTTTTAATTATTTTTTTTAAAGGACATTTGAGATTAAAGGTATACAAATAATATAACATTGGATTAAGCAACTCTTGAAGAAGAAAAAAAAAATTTTTTATTGATATTTTTTTACAAAATGGGGGCTGTGCAGTGATTACCGTGAACCGCTTTTTCAAAAAGGTCTGCCGCAGCGAGCAGTAGAAGTCTCGTCCAACTCCACCTATAACAAAAAAAAATTTTTTTTTTTCATTATCTACATGAGATTTGCTAGTGAAGTACACATGATTATATTTTTAGAATTTTATTTCGCGAAATGGCGATTGTTTTAACAAAAAATCGTGTTTTCGACGAAAAAAATCGACTTAAATTGCTTATAACTTATTTTCTTGTTAGTTAATCGCTGAAATCATGTGTACTTCACTATATCATCAAACAATGAAGCTACTGTTAAAATTCCCGTTTTTTCAATGTTTTCAAAATTCTTGCCGCTTTGTGATAATAAAATATAAAATTTGCTTAAATGATAGCTTATGACAAATGTTGAAAAAGTCACATGATTTTAAAAAAACTCGAATATGTAATGCTGAAAAATTCGAAAAATGTTGATAGAGCGGAAAAAATTTAAAGCAGTCCAAAAATGTTGACAAAGTTGGAAAATGTTGATAAGGTTGAAAAATGTTGACAAAGTCCGAAAAATGTTGACAAAATCAAAAATGTTGATGAAATTGAAAAATGTTGATGATATTGGAAAATGCCGGAAAAAATCAAAACATGTCAAAAATGATCGAAAAATTCGTCAAAATTCCAAAATGCTACACTATGTGGCATAACGTGTGGCATAACGCTTTACTTTTCCGACTGTTAACTCCAGCATAGATTTTTTTTAATACCCATTTTTACGCAGCAGAAAACATTACTTGATGTGCTGTTCATTCAGCTATGAAATTTGTTTGTTTACTGTCAAATGACTCATCATAAGTTCTTTTTTAATGCTCCCATGCTGACCATTTTTCGATCTTTACATTTAAGCTTGCAAAGCCATCTTGGCGCCAAATGTGATCACTTAAAATTATTGATATGAAATTGAGGCGCTTAAGTTTACGTTCGTTTTAATGTGCCATAAAAAATGACAAAAATTTGTTTTACTGCTCATTTGGGTTTTTGTGGTGCAGCGCAGTAATAAAAGATAAAAAAAGGAGCATGAAAATATTTTATTTTTTGATCACTTTTATAGTCATCATCAATGGCTATTCACATGGGACCACCATAAGCAATTTAGTTGTTTTTGATTTTTTTCTCGCACAGACGCACAGTACACAGCAGATGCTGCAACTTGTCTTTATGCCATTAAGAATTTTGTGGCTGATGAGATGAACTGATGATAACAATGGCACAAAGTGTCAACGAGTTGGGATTTTTATTAAGGCAATAAAATAAATGCAGTAAAACAGCAGCTGAAGCAGCAAAAAAGTGTAGTAGCTGTTGGTGTTGAAGTGACGTAATGTGAGACGAGTTATAAATAAAATTACGTGTGGAAACGACTAACGCACACCGAGCAACCAAGGATTTATCAATTTTTTGAATATTTATCTATTTTTTCGATATTTATCGACTATTTTGATTTTTTGCGACAATGATCGTTTTTAGACTTAAGCGAAATTTTTGTACATTATATGACAATTCTCGAACTTTTCGACAAACTTTATTTTACCACATAGTGAATAAGTTTGGTCAAGTGGGCGTGGCACCTATAATAAAAGAAAGAACATTAACTTTTCTACCTATTGGAAAAGTTTAACAAAGAAATTTATTGGAACTTAAATGATATTGTGGCAATTTTTGTTCAGCTAAAAAGCGGTAGGATTTAGATAAGTAGGTGTGGCACCTCCCACAGAAGTAAAAAAATATTAATTTCAAATATCAAGAAATGGAACTTGGTACAATGATACTGCAACTTTAAATCAGCCAAAAAGCGGTAGGGTTTGAATAAGTGGGTGTGGCACCTCCCACTGAAGTTAAAACAATAAATTCTTAATATCAAGAAAATATTACAATATATTATTAGGGAATTTTTTTCCAGCATATTGAGTAACATAACTTGTTAAAAAGTGGTCGCGACGGCATCTCTCTTTGAAGCAAGAAAAATTAATGAGACAGAAATATAAATTGAGCTTAAGATATAGAAATGGAAATAAGAGAGATAGGAATAAAGAGATCTACAGTAATTTTGTAATGATTGATGCTATACTAGCTTATGCTACTTTTTAACTGCATACTAAGTAAACTGTAGCAAAATCAAAAGACTTAGGAAACAAACTTCCGATACCCACGCACTGAATTCAATATTTTTTTCATAAAAATAGCGTGCCAGCTAAGAAACTAACGAGTTGCCGGCGTTAAAGCATTTAAATGTGTGCACATAAATTCGAACTTAATTGAAAACCATAAGTTGCGCATGCGCAACAGCCGCCACCACCACCGTAACCACAATGACAGTCATATTCATAAGTAAAGATAGATGCACCAAACAGCACTGCAAATAAAATATATACACGGGGAAGCGGGCGGTAAGCAATCCAGGTGATGACAAGCAAACGCAGAAGACACTCATTCAGTATGCTGGGCCGGCCAGTTATGGTTTAGTTTGGCGGGCAAACCACAAATAAAATAAGTCCAACAAATATTCGCAACTTAAATTGTGTGTCTGACTATTTGTGTCTATCTGTCTGTCTGTCTGCCTGCCTGCGTCTGCTGCTTTCATCTTTGACTATAATTAAAATATCCTAATAAAATTCACAGCACGTGCTCGCAGGCGACATCGATATCATCATTGAAATTAATATTGTAATGCGTTGTGCACACATACATACATACGAGCAAGCACTTGTTTATGTTTGTATTTGTAACTGCATCTGTGGCCAAGTGTGACCTCTTTGGCCACAATAATTTCATTGCCTTAGGGACATGAGGAACAACAGCAACAACTAACACAAGTTGTGTACAAGTTGCGCACAGCAAGGTTTTAGCTTTGCGCATGCGCGACAGCGTTTAAACAACGTTTAAATAAATGAAAATGTTAATACGCAATTGCTAGGGGGCTTTTGAAGCCACACTAGCGCTGTGTTGAAGTGGGAATACGACCACAACAAAAAAAAAAAAAAAAAAAAAATTCCAACCTACGAGTAAAAAAGAGTTTATGAATACTATAAGCGGGCAATTCCATGCTAAAATAAGATTTTAAAAACATCAATTGAGTGACAAAATAAAATTTTATTGTGCTACAAAATGGACTTTCTTGGATGCTAAATAAAAATACATTTTAAATGGCCATAACTCTGATACTTTTCACTTTAATGCCATTGGACAGTTAAATAGCACACTCGAAAAATAAATTAATGCCTTTCATAAGTATGTTCTCATGAATATATGCTAGAGACAAGAAAATTGGATGATTTCTATTTTTCCAAAAATGATTTTCTCCTAAATTGCGAATATAAAAAGAAATCTATACCGGAATTACAACGCTAACTCTGATATGTAACTCATTTCGGTGTTTCACTCCATTTCTTGCCAAACGACCCCTTTATGGGGATGTTTTGACCTCATCAATCAATCAATCGACGGGGAAAATTTGAAAAAAACATAACCAGGGGTGCTCTCGATTCCTCTAAGTGGGTGTTTTGACTTCATTTATGTAAAAAGCTTTATTGCACCAATCGATGGGGACAGGTCGGACATAATTTTTTTCTTTCTCCTCTAATTAGGGGTTTGATCTCATTAATGTTACAACGTTTATGTCAACAATTGATGGAGGAAGGCTGAAAAAAGTCTTTGGACTTGACCAGGTCAGTGGTGGCGTTAAAAACTGAATGCAAAATGAAACCTTCTTTGAAATACTAAGTTCCGTTTTTCTTAAATTCCGATGAAGTATTGTTTTTTTTGTTCGCATGCGTATGTCGCTCATAGAATAGTCCTTGCACATTTATTTGATTTTTCATAGGCAGCATATGTTGGCTGGCATCTTCTAATCTTCATTCAAGAGCAGAGCTATTCTTGATTTTAGATTTTGATTTAAAAATTTATTTTTTATACACCAACAAGTTAGAAATTGAAATGCAATTAATATTTTTAACATTTATGGCCAACAGCATGACTGGTATTCCTCGGATTTTTTGATTTTTCCATTTGTAGTCATATGGTATAATTTTTTGCTCTGCTGCTTTCTCATTTAACCAGCGGCAAATTTATGCGCGCATTTCAATTGTTGTCTTAATGTGGTTAAGTTATCTTCATTATCGTTGTTCGCTGTTGTTGGTGCTGTCTTTAAGCCCACATATTTCTTGTTTTAACAGTTTAACAGCTTAACGGGTACCAAGTCTGTTGAAGTGTCTGCATATTAATTTCTTACCAGCCTGTCATTAAATTGACATAATAATTCATTAAAATCGTTAAGGTTTCTGAAATCAATCGCATGCAAAATCATTTTGTTTTCGATTTGATTGATTGATTTTTCGATGTCTTGGCGCGTTGTAGGAGCTTGACAGCACCAACTGTGGCAGACATTTTTGACATCTTTATTGATTTACGCGCATGTGCATGTGCATACGTGTTACGTACTTGTTGTAAAATGCTGTCTGCTATATTGGCGTTTTCGGAATTCTTTTTTTGGGCGTAGTTAAAATCCTTTTAAAAAATAATTGAACAATGAATTTTAATAAAATTTATAAAAAAAATTTTTTTTCCTCAAAGAAAATGTGAAAAATTATCGGAAAGGAAAATTTTTTTGATTGTAAATTGAAAGAAAAAATGCGTGAAAACTTTATGCAAATGGGAGGTAATGGAAAAATTGCTGAAAAAAATCAAAATTCGTTCGGTCAAACATACCGAAAAGCACCGTGAACTCAAGATTTTTTTTTTTTTCGAGACTTGTGATTGGGCTATTGCTAAAGTTTAATAATTTCTATTAAAGTGGCAAGTAATTTTTGGCCCGGTCAGATATGACAGCTTTTTTCTAAGCCCTTAATTTTAGGATTTTTCTTTTTTTCAATGAGTTGAGTTCAGCAGAAATCTGCTCCTTTATGTCACTAAAAAAAAAGAAAATATTTTCCTTTGTTGTTGTTACTAATACCTCCTACAACAAGTATCCACATCTCATATTCCCAAATTTCTACAGAATTTTCTCACCTTTTTTTTATTTTGGTTGTTGCAGACTGGCGTCAATGTCACAAAAGAAAAATTTGTTTTCATTTCTTTCTGAAATTTGAGTGAAAAAAAAAAAAAAATAGAAAAATAACGAAAACTTCAACAGTAGCACTACACAGTAGTAGAAACGGTGTTAATCTTGTGCAGACTGCTAAATGGCATCCCAATTTCTAGTTGTTGCTGCTGTATCCCTACATAAAGCATGGTACAAACAATGAAACGACGCGACGGCGACAACAATTCTGTTAAAAAGCATGCCTGGCGATTATGAAAAGGATTCTAAGAAGCGCACTGTGGTGAGAATTTACACACACTATATAGACAATGGAGGTGAAAAGTTATTTTGGAACAAATGGATAGTCCATGGCGCTCAGACAGAGAGAAAGACAGACAGCTATTGTTGTGATAAAACTGAAGTGATGTTGTTTTTAGAAAAAAAATGTTTGTAATGAAATTGTTGCATGTTATGCCAATTGGAAATTTGAAGCACTTCGCTTAAGTACAAAAATTCGCTTTGCTTTAAACGGAGCACTTCGCTTTTGCACACTGTTGCTACGTTACTGTTTCAAATTGTAGGTTTTTTGCAGCACTTTCTATAGGTATCTTCGGATTAAGCTTTCTGGCACTAAATAAAACATTTTAGCAAATTTTTTTTTTTGGGTGTATTCGTTTTCGAAATTTCATAAAAAAAGTTTCTGATTACTGGACAAATTTAATTCAATTAATTTTACTAATTTTATTTAAGGGCCTCCGGGAGTTTGTTTTTCCGAAAAATAAAAAGATACTTTTTTAAAATTTTTTTTTGAATAGGCATTTTATTTTAAAGCAATATTTTTTTTAACATCATTAAAGAATAACTATTCAAGATTTTTTCCTGAAATGTTGGTCCAAAAATATTCGTTAGAAAAGTGCAATGCCGTGAAAGACTTCAAAATTTGCGGTGAGTAAGATATCTGTAGACTGGTTAATTCGAAAAAAAATGCGCTTTTAGAGCGCATTAGATACAACAAGAGGGTAGAGCTTCTTAAACTATAATCTTAGATAGTGGCAAAAAAGTTTTAATTTCCCTAATTGAGGATATGATATTTTTAAGAAGGTATCGATTTGTCAGGATTTGATTTTTGAAAATTGATTTTTGATAGCTATTTCTCCTTTGTGCAAAAACAAACATAAAGCTGTTAAAAAATACTGAAACTTTGCGAAAAATGAATAGTATCGAACATATTATCGAAAAACATCGAAAAAGTCGATTAAGCTTAAGAATATCAAACCATTTCGAAAAAAATGTTAAAAGTCGAACGGTATTACATGAAAAATATTTAAAGCTGTCGAAAAAGTCTATTGAAGCCGAATAGTAAGGTCGATGAAATTCGAGAAGTATCGAAGAAACCCATTGCAAACGAATAGTATAAGAAAAGTCGATTAACATTGAAAATTCAAATAAAATCGAAAACCAACAGAAAGTAAATAAAACCGAGTTATATTGAATATTATCAAATACTCGAAAAAAAGTACTCAAAACACGATTATTAGCAAAAAAGTCGATAGAAGTTGAAAGATATCTTTGAGGAAAATCGATAGAAGTCGTTTAGTATCGACAAATAAAACCAATGTTGGCCAGTGTAAGTCTTTCAATTAGGGTTGGGCAAATAAAAAATACTATCGAAACATCGATATATATAATATTGAAATATCGATATTTCGAAACAGTATCGAAATATATCAAGAAAAAAACATCGAATATATCAATAACCGAAAACCGATGCTTTTGCTGAAAAAGTTCTATTCTTACCAGCGATGGTGTAACATTTCACGGATGCATTTATTTGACTATAACAAAAAAATTATATCTTGTTAGGCTGGGAACAAACGAGTGGTTTTAAAACGAGCGTTAGCTAACGGTATTAGACAAACACAAAAGAAGATCCAATATATGCTATGCAATCAATTGGATATAGAGCTACCCTTAAACAAAAATATCGAAGTTCGATAGTCGAAAAATAAAATCGAATTTCGATATATCAAAATAAAAAATATCGCCGATAATTATCGAAAAAAATATCGGAAATAACGATAATCGATATATTTTGCCCAAGCCTACTTTCAATGTAGAAAATCAATGGGAAAGTCGAGAAATATAGAAGAGATAAATGAAATACGAAATAGGTCAAAAGAGTCGTTACAAATCGAGAAGTATTGATAATCATCGCCAAACGTGAAAAAATCGATTAAGTTCGAATAGAATACTATAGAAACTACATACTGAAGTAAATTTCCTGGAACTGAACTATGTCTATTGTCTTATAAAAATGATTTCATCACATCTCTTAAGATTTCTTCTCCATCGTCAAAACAGTGTTTTTTTATATTATTATGTTTCTAATTGCATAAAGAAAACTTAATTTTTTTTAAATTTCTGAAGAACTGGATGAATTTGAATTTTTTCGACGTTATTTGTCTTTATTAGCATTTTTTCGCTTTACTAATATTATTTGAATCAATCATTTACGACTTTTCGATATTTTTTGACGTGCATGAACTTTCTCTATTCGACATTTTTCGATATTCTTCATCATTTTTCGACTATTTCAATATTATTTGATATGATTCAATATATATCGATTTTTTCAATAGTTACTTTTCGATATTTCTCGAAACTATTTAGTGCATGTTGGCTTTTGTGATACTTTTTTTTCCGAAAACCTTCTCTCGAAAATCGCATTTTTGCGTAATTTAGTTAGTAATTTAGGTCGAAATGGTTTTCATCTGAAATACAAATATGAATTCCCAACGAAAAAGGAGTCTTCTAACGTAGAAGTCTCAAGCTGCTACGTGGCATCGTTTTTCACCGTAACAAAACAAATGCACAACTTACAACTTTACAACAAAAGCAACAAATCCTTAAAGTGTGCAATAATTTGTCTTGGTAAAAACAGCAGCACATTAATTTCCTGCTTTTTTCGATGTTCCCCGTAATACTTTATATAAGCCAAGTATAGTGTCTATTTTTTTCACAAGTCGCTACTCAAGCGCATCGCATGTTTCCTTGGTGAAGCTGAGAAATAAAAAAAAAAAAATTATTTGCATTGTTAACGGCTCCCTTTCCTATCTATGCTACCACCATGAGGAGCCAAGAGCATTTTTCTTAAAGAATTTCTAAACAAATACAACAAATGGCGAGGCAAAATTTCGTTGTTTTTTCGTATTTTGCAAAAATGTTTGCTGTATTTTTATATGTATTTTGTATTGACTTGGCTTATAATGCAAACAAGAAAAAAGAAACAGCCACTGCTGCACAATTTGGTTATGCTGTTGTCACAACAATAACAATGGCAGTGTTGATATTCTGAGTGCTACTGCTGCTGTTAAGGCTGGCGCCATTTGAGAAAGTGTTACAGTGATAAAACTCCTTTGACTAGAAAACTTTTTTGTCTGACTACTAGATGAGATTTTTTTTTTTAAATTTAATATTAACTTGCACGTAGCACAAATAAATAAGCTATAAAATGGGGAAAATAATGCTATGAATTTTTAAAGAAAATATTATGTTTTAAGAATTGTTGATTGAAAGTTTTTTAATGTAAAACTGAAAAAACGTCACATCTACTAATTTCTGCAGAGTTCTTTTATGCACAAAAACTGGCTAGTGCTAATTGAAATTAACTTTAATTGTCCATTGTATTTTGGAACTGACTTGTTGGACTTGGTTGGGACTGCGCGCATTCCGTTTGAAAATACCAAAGGTATGGTTATTTCCAAGTAAACTTTAATCGGAATGGTCTTAGTTTATTGACAAATACAAAAATTTCTAAAAACTGGGTCGTGAAAATCGAAAATAAAATTGCTCTCGATCACTCCGGAAAGGGTATGTTTGCTTTAAATTAAATGTATTTAGGTGATAGATTAAAAGATATTTAGGGCCATACCTATTACAATTTTGAGTTGAGAGATTTGTTTGAGTCAAATATATTTTTAGGAATCCTATTCTCATTTGATTTTGCTTCATAAAAATATGAATACTATAAGAATTTTAACATCTTACCTAAAGTTATAAATGTCAAAGTTTATTTGTCTGTATACTAGACCGGGTCGAAATTTAGATTCATCCTTAATAAGGATCCTTTAAAAGCGTAATTTTTTTTTGGTTCTGAGAAAAATCAATGGAGCACTTTTGATTCTCCTGAAGATCCTTTTTGGCTAAAAAAAAAAACGTGTTTTTCGCTCGTAACTTTTATTCCTTCACCGAATAGAAACTCGAATTTACTCGAAAAATAAAGATTGCGATCTTGCCAAAAACTTGACGTTAAAAAATTTAAATTTTTTCTGTTATAGATAATATTTAGTAACGAAATTCGATTTTTCACATTTTTTATCTTTTTAATGGTCCTTCTAACTTTTGAGTCGATGTCTGGCTGACTTTATTTTGCTTCATACAGATTGACCCGGTCTACTGTATACCTTTTCGCGGCTTAACTACTTATCCGATTTCGACGAAATGCAGTGATAAGGGTTACATTTACTTCTTGTCTCGGAAAAACATAGAGGCGTGCCACCTCCCATAAAAAAAAATCTCAAAAATATTGGAACTTGTATTTGTGAGTGCGCGGGTAAAACATAGAGGCGTGCCACCTCCTATAAAAAGAAAATCTCAAAAATATTGGAAATTGTATATTGTGAGTGCGCGGGTAGCAGCCAGTATTTAACTAAAACAATATTTAAGTACTTTTTGTTTGGCACACAATTACGGTAGTTATAATACAACATCCAATATAAGAATGTAACGATATGTGGTAATATCGATTGGCTTAGATATCGACACATCAAAATATCGATTTCTTACCCTATCGGTTTTACATAAAGAGAAAAATTGTTTGTGAAAAAGCAATACTTTTTTTCGCCAAATACATGATTTGGTAATCATGTTTGCGAAAAAAATATATTTTTGCAAACAAAATATGATTTGGTAATTTTTACCAAGTATATGATAAGCTCAATAATATTGAGTTTTTTTTGCGAAAAAATAGCTAAAACTTTCGTGGAAAAGCTTTAGTTGAGTTGGCTTCGAAAGGATGTACAGAAGAGAGAGAATGCCACTGAGCTACTTATATACAAGCATCTTTTTGATTTTGTAGCAAGTGCCTTTGCCTTTGAACTTTAAAGAACTTCAACTAAGTATTCATATTTTGACGTAAGAGTGTTTTTGTTTTTACCACGGCCCGAAAACTGTGGTGGCATATTTTATGACATTCAGCAGCTTTATCTATACTATTCGAAATTTAACTATTATTTACTTCTATCAACTTTTTCGGTATTTTTTGATGTTAATCAATATAGTAACAACTTTTTCAATACTATTCGAATCCGTATTACATTCTTACGATACTTTTCAAATTTTCTCGATACTTTTTTTTCGAAAAACTTTAAAAAATTATCTAGAAAACCGCGTTTGTTTTTCGCACAGTTCAGCTCTCACTGTGGAACAAATATCAAATTAAGCGGAAATTCGTTTAGGTGCGCAGTTTTCAGAAGTTGGTGCGTCTGTAAGAACTTGAAACATAAATATGAACTGCATACAAAGAAAAAGCTATTTAATATAGCAGTCTCAAGCTTTTTCGTGGCATAAATTTTCTCCGTACAACAAAAGCAACAAAATCCTGAAAGTGTGCAATAATTTGTCTTGGTATAGAGAGCATGTGGTGCTAATTTAGGTAAGGGAGGAAAAGGGTCGGAGAGACAAAAAAAAAGCGTATTTTTGTGTTTTTTTTTTCACAGTACCTTCTTTATTACTAATTCTTAAAATTTGTAACATAATTAAGCACCATTTCAAGAATATTCTGCTAAATTTTCATTAAAAAATAAGCCAGTGGTAGTGGGGAGAACTAAGTAACCTAAAAAAAAAAGTCAACATGCGGTAGGCACGATAACTCATGACTGCTTCAACTGAAATCAAAATACCAAAAAGATTTCTTTAGTAAATAAGTTCACCTTGGATTTGAACGAAAGAATAAACAAAATATTAATTTTTACATTTTTGGTACAGGTTTAATAAAAAAACTTTGATTTTTACCAAAAATTGCTCTTTTTG
The DNA here is from genome assembly GCA_949775025.1 of Tricholauxania praeusta. Lineage (NCBI taxonomy): Eukaryota > Metazoa > Arthropoda > Insecta > Diptera > Lauxaniidae > Tricholauxania > Tricholauxania praeusta. The sequence goes on from OX459029.1 coordinate 162,551,682, forward strand.
TTTAATTAAAAAATAAGTAGTAATTGAAAAAAAAAGAAAAAAAATCCTTCGTTCAGATCCGAGTATTTAATATCGAAAAGAAGTATGTAAAATTTTTGCAAAATCGGTTCACAAGTTTTCAAAAAATTTTGACTACCGACTTCAAAAAAAAAATTTGAGAAAAACGCGATTAAAGATTTTTTTTAAAAAAAAATTTCGGTGCTGTTTTCTTCAGCTTATTGTGCTCTATTGTCGGGAATTCGAAAAGTTTTGCTCGTAATGACTTTAAATTTTCTGACAATATTCCTCATAACTTGTAAAGAAATTAAAAAAAATGATTTTCCGACCCTTTTCTCCCCTTAAAGCTTGAAAACACCTTCAGAAAACTAAGTGGAGGAGAAGAAAATAATTAGAAAGAAGTGTCTGATCCGGAAAAATGCATAAAAGGTTGATATCGAAAAATGTTGAAAATTTTTTTTAAAAGAAAAAAAACGATAGAACTTGAAAAAGTCAATAGGTTCAAGTAACGTTAAAGGAGTAAAAAATAGTCGATTATATTGAAATAGGGTTGAACAATTTTAAAAAATTCGAGAAATGTTGAAAAAGTCGTAAAATGTTGGAGAGAGCTTGAGCACGATAGCGTTAGCCCTTTAATTCACTCCACTATAAATTTTCTTTCACATCTGACAGTAAAAATGTTCACACATTCATATCATCTGATTTTGTTTAACTAACGAAGCAAACAAGAATAAAGTAAGGTATATTTCAAAATTATGGTGGAACAATTCAAAATCTGGAATAACATCGATTACGACGACTTTCAGAATTTATTTGTTTGCTTCAAAGGTCAACTAAAAGTAAAAATTTTATACTATAAGCCGGAATTAGTTTCCCGATATTGATAAAATCATATAATGGATTCCGTTTAATTTTAAATATATAATTACAACAGTTTTTTTTATTACAAACAAAAAGTTGACAAAAACCACAACGTAAATTAGTTGTTAATTAAAATAAATTCCAATTTTACTATTTTATCGATTCTATTGAATTTAAATTTACGTCAAATACTACAGCGTTTGTGTTTTTTTTTCTTATATCACAATTGTGGTAAACGATAAATCCTGCTTATGTTCGTTGCCAAGCTGCAAGCAAGTTTGCCGCTTAAGTCTTTTGTTTTGCAAAGCATATAAATTACAATTTTTTTTTCAATTAAATTAATTAATGCTTTCAACTGCCAATTAAAAACGTATATCTGCCGATAATCTAACAATAAGTTCTATTTAAAAAAAAAAGAAAAAATCCATGCAAAAAATGACACACAATCAGCGCTGCGATGTGAATAAATTTTCTAAAAATAATTTATGAATAAACAGCAACAACGGCTTGCGCACAGCTCGTAATTTATAATCAAAATGGCAATAATTAAAAGCTGTGTGAATTTTTAAAATTCAATAAGAACAGAAAAAAAAATTATTCGTTAATAAATTAATAAGAAAAAAAGAGAGAGAGAGAAAAATGTAGGAAAAATCACCAACTTTTCTGATTTGTTGTAAGGTTTTTGATTCTTATATCTAAGACCGAAAGCATTTTGTTTAAATGCAAATTAAATGAAAAAGAAATTAAATAAATCAAAAAATCCACAACAGCAGCAGAACAACGCCTTTTATGTTAATTTTGTCAAACGCTGCTTAACATGGCCTAATATGGCTAACATGTTTGTTGTTGCTCTTTCAGACCATAAGACGTCAATAGTTAACTCCGTAACTTTTAAGCTGAAAAAAACCTACTGGTGTGGTTAAGCTTTCAGCCAATGTGCTTGCAGCTTAATACATATGCAATTGCATAAGTATAGGTATTCTTGTGCTTAAAGCAGAGCTTACGTAAAAACGTAACACAAGAGCTTGGATGCGCGCATTGAAAACTCTCTCAATTTTCTCAAGCGCTCATTTTATGGGCAAATTCTTGTGCCGCTGAGCGTAAAAAGTGGGTGTTAACAAAATTCGGTTTCAGCTAAACTTGTTAACAACAACAACAACTCAATCACGCGCTTGTGTGTGTGTGTGTGTGCTTTCGTGTTAACTCAAGCATTGCACCCACACTTGAAAAAAAAGCTGCTCCACTGGATATCCACTATACTTTTTTTTTGTTTGTTTTTGTGTTGTTCTTGAAGTTTTTTGTTTTTTCTTTGTTGTTTTTGCTCCCTGCGCTGCTAAAAATCGCTTTCTCGCGCATACAGAGTCAGTCAACAAAGCGCAGCTGACTTTTTGGTGTGGGACAGAACACGTTAGTTGTCTGTTGAACGCGCGCGCACGCTTATTCTGCGGTTCTATCGTCGTCATCTTCATCGTCATTATCGGCGGTTGATATTTTTTTTGTTTTTGCTTCGTCGCCGTCGGTCGGTCGTTACAATCGTATGTTCGAGGTTTGATTCGGGTTTTGCTTATCGTAAAAGAAAAAAAGTTCTGGGCCAAGTTTTGTGTGTTCTTTGCTCTTTTCTCCACACAAAAAAAAGCGTATAAAAAAAAAACAGGGATTTGACGGGATGCGCTTTAGTTTATGGTCTTGGGCGCATGCGTATTGTGCGCTTTTTTTTAGTAACGAGTGAGACTTTCAAGCGTTAAGTGTGCAGCAGTGAAAATTACGCGAGGAAATTTTTCGGTATAAAATAAAACTGACGACGTGTTTTGTAAACAATTAAAAAGAAATTGCGCAAAATTTAAGCAAAAGCTTAAAAAAAATTTTGTTTTGTTTTTGCGCTGAAATCTAACTAAATTGTGCGCGTCGTTGTTGTGTCAATCAAAGCTCAATTATTCAATCAATCAAGCAATTGTTCATGCAACAATCATTAATCAGCACTTGAGTGCAAAAAAAAAACAAAAATTTAAATTAACATAGATACACCAATACATTAAAAAAGTGGAAAAATTATTACTTAATCAAAGAATTGGAAAAAAAATCAACACTAGAAAACATAAAACTGCTGCAAGTAATTCAACAAATTTTATTTACTATTAACTGCAATAAACGTGAAATGACACAAGTGCAGAATTTATTATATAATAAAAATATTACATTATTTGCTAATAAAAATTGCACAAAATATCAAATTATTGTTGCGATCTAAACGCATGTGGGCTGCAGCATTTCAATAAGTGAGAATATTTGCTCGCAGCAAGCAATAAATGTTTTATAGTGCCACTATTAGGTGGCTTAAATTGTGGCATTAATATCGTAGTTTAAGTGTTTTTTTTATAAAAATTGGATTAACTGGAAATGCTACTGATTCGTGTGGATTATTGGCACATACGCAGCCTAAAAAGTGAATAACTTAAAATTGTAAGTATTGCATTTTATTTGTATTTTATTTTATTACAAAAAGCAGGTTCGTTTCTTGACTCCTTTGTTTAAAATTTAAATATTCAAAAAAATTCCAATTGAAAGAAATCGCACTTAAATAAAAAGAAATAAAACGTTATGATTTTTTGACTGATATTTTTTTTAAAGTTTGGGGGCGAAATTCGGCTCCTGCTTTTGAGTAATTTAGGCTAAAGTATTCTTTCCATCCATCAACAACTTTTTGTTGCGTTTTTTTTTCAGTTTAGACTGCGTTAAGGTTATGTTTGATTTTCATATTTTATGAAGTTGTGCAAAGGCACTTCTGGCAGCTATGTTTTCCCGGCACAGCCTTTAGTCTTTCGCTCCCAAGTTTGTAGAGAGATATGAGGCGCCCAGTTGCAAAACCGGCCAAGTTCAAAAAAATCAAATTTCGAGATATTCTCATATATCAAAATCTAGACCATGCTCCATCTTTCTTATATTAATAAAATTCGAAAAGTGTGATCTGACATGCTTTGTTTAATTTTAATTTTTCAATGAGCACAGATGAATATAAATTTTTTATGAAAAAGGGACGTGGCCGGTTTTGCAACTGGGAGCCTCAAATATTGGCGCTTATTTCCGGAAGACTGATCAAGTTTTTATAAATCTGTCGATTAAGTTCCAAATCATCTTATTGCCAGTTTGAGTAATTGACCTTTCGTTGAACTTTTGAGACTGATTGCAAAACATGTCCTAGCTTCTAGCTAACTTTCCGCCTAATATCCATGAATCTATGATGGCAGTAATGTAGCACTATGGATTTTAAGCTGTTGAAATCGAAGCTGATCGGAAAATTTTCATCACGTTAGGATTATGAGATATTTGACCATTGATGTAATGATTGAAGGTTATCTTTTCTACTAGATTTTTCAAAAAAGCGTATGTCCATGAATTTTTCTATTTTACTTTATTGCACCAAATCTGATATTTTAGGATTTTTTTTCAATGAAAAACTTTAAATTCATATTAAGTCTAGAGGTTTACATTTATTCTCTAATTAAAATTGTTCAGTCACAGGAACCTAAGTCTGGAGAATATGTCGGATAATGAATCAATTCATAGCGCAATTGATAAAACTTTGCAATAGCGACTGAGGACTTCTGCGTCGATGCGTTATCCCGATGAAAGAGCACTGTTTTTTGTTCGCCAAATTTGGTTGTTTTTGTTTCAAATTATCGTCTAATTGATTCAATAGTTCTGAATAATATTTGCTGTAGATCACTATGCTTGTGTTAAGGTAATCACTGTGAATTTTTTTCTCGCGCATTCTTAAAAAAACTCGCCATCACCTAGCCCAATAGTCTCACCTGGAACCTTTTGGCTTAAATTCTTCAGATGCCAACAAATGCTCATTCGAAATTTGTTGTGGACTTAGATCAAATGCGGCAACTATCTGATAGCGAGCTTTCTCTTTGCCAAATATTCATGAAAAACATTCTCCAACTATTCACGTGAGATGCGCATAGCAGTAAACTCATTCGTCGATCGTCAATTATAATTTCTACCACTTCTACCGTTTTATTGACCATATCTGGTGAACTTTCTTGGATGCCCTAAACGTTCATAATCAAAAATACTCGCAGGACCACGGTTGAATTCAGCTATCCAATATTTTATTATTGAAGGTGTAGCGTCGGAATAAAGATCATTCAATTCGGTGTTGAACTCAAAAAGTAAGCGAACATGCACTGAATGACGCAGGTTAAGATTAGACAGCTGTCAGATGAAAGTTAGAATTGACAAAGGACAACATTGGCTTGATAGTGGTGGTGCTATATTTTCAGCGTGTCCTCGTTTAAATTTCAGGCACTTCATGCCGTCGTAGGTTACAGTTTTGAAGATTTTTCCAACGGTGTTATCTTTGGACAAAATCTTTTTTCTTATAGGCACCAAGCTCACCAAACGTTCCATATTGAATTTTGCAACATTTAGGGCTGCTCTGATCTGCTTCTGTTTAACTTATGAACGGAATTAATATCCGAAGTTGATTTCGAAAGGTGTTCGAATTCCGAATTGGAGTTCAAACCAGCAAAACAGAGAGACTGTAGCAATCTTATGAAAATGTGGGGCAAGATCCTCTGGCCCTCTGGTCGAAATTTGCATAATTTACATGTTCACATGAAAAGTTTTCTTCTTCATGCCGATTTTTTTTCACTCTCCACACAGTATTGATTCGCGATATCTTGTCATTGTTGTCTTCAACGACGAGGGGGTCATAGGACGGCAACAAATCTCTTCCCTGCTTGAAGCTGTTGCTACGTTTTCCTCTGGGTCGCTGTTTTGGCTAAGCCTTTTGATCTCCTTGTCGTTATTGGTCTACAAATTCGCCGTGCAGCCTGATAATTCCATTCGAAGGGCTACTTCGCGATGTTGTCGTTTGGCTTCCTCAGTGTGTAAAAAATCCTGCAACAAAATCCTGTCTCTATGAGACAAAACCAAAAAAACAAAAATTTGCTGTCCAACCTTTCATTCAATCAAATCTGTTTTATTAAAGCATGCCACATAGGATCTCTGAATTTGTTTCGAGCTTTTTTCTTTAAGTCTTCAAATTTGATTGTTCGATTTTCCACCAAAATTTTGGAAATTTTATGTTACCTAAATTCTACCTCACAAAAATGCAGGTTAATCAAAGAAGTTCGAAAAAATAAAAATATTCATTTCAGACCAATCCTTCCTCTACACAAAAAAGCTTTAAAAACCACAACACCTCTTACCTGTCGCTTGGTAAGATTTTTTAAAATTCACTCTTTTTTTGGGTATTTAAATACCCAATAGTCTGGAATGAGTTAACTCATTTTCCGCCACAATTCAGGGTTGGATATATTTGGCGACCAATGTATACATCGTAGACAGCGATTAACTAAAGTCGGTAATTTTTTTCGTGATGTTTGCCGAGACTATCACGTTGGATTCGATGAGACTCAACTTAGTGCGTAAGGAGATTTGTCTGAATCTAAAAACTGGAGACAGCATCTCAAAGTTTGCGCGAGATTTACTTATTCTGGTTCTAACATCTAAGTTTGTTTTGCCATCAGATTATACAAAACTTTCCAGCTAGGTAAGCTCTTCGACCTCCTTAATTGGAGCGGCCTGTATACATGTTTATTGCCATTGATCCTTAGACCGATTCACTTTCCATTTATTGGCAGTGATTGACACATCCCTTCTAGTTCACTGATGTACTTGCCAGGAAGCAGATATCAACGGCATAGTCTAAATGACTTAGTCCACCAAGCGGTCTTCATTGAATGCCATGTTTCTCAGATGTATCTACGGTCACAGTCAATGCATTATCTATCGCCAGTAAATAGAGAATTGGCGACAAAATATCCCCTTGCTGCACTTCGAAAGAGTGTATTGCATAATTGAATTGCCAAAACATTTAAGAAAATTTTCTGCAACTGCGGATGAAATTTTAGGCGCCATATTTCAGGCAGTTAATATTTGTTTTCTCAAATGCAAGAAATGTATTGGGAACTTTTGGAAAATTTTAAATTAATCAGCTCTAAAACTTTGGATAACATTTAATCAGAAAATTAACCATAATCGTTATATCGTTGTACAGTCTTTTTTTTGGCATTAATCTGCAGATCTAGAGGTACCTAATAAAGTGTACAAAAATAGCAACAATATTTACTGATGGTTTTATTTTTAATTCATTACAATTGAAAGCTCTGTATATTTAAGATTTTAGCAGCAAAGTACGATTTTTATATTAAACTCAATTTAAACAAAATCAATAAATAAATAGGGGAAAAAATTAAGTACCAAGCAATTGAAATTGTTATGTATAACAATAACAAAACCAATAACAACAGCAGCAACAACAAAATGTGAGAATTTTATTATTTCATTTATAAATCATATTATCCAGTTTTAAGTTTTTGTTTTTTGATATTCGGAAGATGCTCACAAAAATTCATCATCAATCATATTCGATTTCATTTTTGTTAGTCTTTTTCTTCAACTTTTTGTTAAAAAGTTATTCCCATAAATTATGCATTGTTTGCATTGGCAGCAGACGGTGGAGTATCTGCAACTTTTGGTCTGACTGTCTGCTGAACTGTCTGCGCTACAATTACATTTACATACGAAACATTAAATTATCCATCGCTTGAGTTTTTTCTTTTCTTTTTCTATTTACAGTTCGAATTGAAGAAAAAAAAAAAATTCTGTTTTTTTTACTCGAATTTGATTTTTGTTGCTCGCACCATTTTCATTTCAAGTTTTGTTTATTCATCATTTAGACGAATTTTTTTGGTTGTGCTGTGCTGCATTGTTATTCTTTGACTTTACGCTTAAGCACAAGATTACAATAATTGATAAATATTTACAGAGACGAAATAATAAAAATTTTATCGATACAATTTGACAAGTAAGAGCACAAAATATGGCATGAAAAATCACATTAAAAAAAAATAAATAAAAAAATTCTAAAATTAAACACGTCAAAATGAGTGCTACCAAAATAAGATTGAGAAACTTTTTCTAAAGGGGATATTACATATTGGCGCAAAAAAGTCACTCAAATAAGTCTTCTTTATTCTTTAAACTTTTTACCTACGAAAAAAGTTTAAAATTAAAATTCGCTCAAAAAATCTTTCTAAAAGTCATAACATTTTTGGAGATTTGTTCCATAGGAAAAAGGCCGGTGAGTGGAAGCAGTTGCGGCGTGAATGATGTTTCGTTTACTTAGAATAATATCGTCGAATGAACCGATAAATATTCTGATGTGTCTAGAAATTTTGCAACATATGGAAAAAGTTGACAATCTTAAAACCAACAATTTTTCAAAAACAATTTTTTATTTTTGACTTATTCCAAAAAATAAATTTTTTTCAAAATTCGGACTCATGGTTGCTGATGCATATGCTGCTTCTTAAATTTTTTGTTGTTTCTTATTTCTTCTCATATGTATCGTTTTTATTTGGCTTCGAAGTTTAAAGAACAAATTCTCTTTCATTGGTTTTTTTTTACTGTTGCTAAATCAACCTTGTATTAATTTTTGAATTTTCAATATATTCGGGCTTTGGCCGTACGTAAGAAAAACAAAAAAGTAATTGTTTTATGTTATTTTTAATCATCCAATATTTCGACCTGCGTTGCCGGTCATCATCAGGGTATTATGTTTTTGACATTGATAATTTTAATGAATTTTAATTTTTGTGTTGAATGGAAACCTTTTAAGCTGATCTACTTAAATATATGTTAATACTGTCAATTAAGAAAGCATTATAATTTTTAATAAAAAGCTTTAAAATGCACTTTGAGCCTCCATTCGAAGAAGTCTTCAAATCTAATTATTATAGAACAGGTTTTGTTGCCAGCAAAAATTTAAGAACTAAGTTTTCAAAAAGTTTTTGACGTACTGAAAAAAATAAAAATTTTTTATACGACCGATAGTTCTTAATATTTTATACAAACTTTTTTTAAAAACCCCAAGATATTTTAATATTTATTTTTATTAAATAAAAGTTGTATTCTCATTAATTTATTGGTGCACTTGAATTTTTTTATGTGACGCTTCAGTTGTCGCTGCGCGCAGCCTCATCAAAATACAAAATAAAATTATGTACTATGTGGTACAACAAAAACTCTTAATGCTATCGTTGTTGCTGTTGTTGACGTTTCAAGTGTCACTTTGTGTGATCTATGATATGAATTGAATATCTGAGTTTATGTGAGTTCACTCAACATTTCAGTTAACAAAGCTGTTGTAGACCACCGTAAATGTTGATTGTTACTTTTGAAGAAGACGAAAAAAATAGCCCTAAGTTGGCTGTACAATTGAATAGAGCATTGCTGAAGTAGCAACAGTAATAGCAACAATGACAATAGTAGCCCGGGCAATGGTAAGCAGTAACAACAGCAACCGTCGCCGTACGCTGATAAGAAGGTAACACTTGAATGTTTGGTTTTTGAAGTTCAACCTAGCGGCGTCTGTTGTGCGGCGCTGATAATGCTGCTTTATTGTTACAATAATTTTGTATTGAAAAATGAATGACTAAATAATGAATAAAATTATTTATTTTTTGATTTTCTTCAATTTAAAGTATTAGGGCCTATTTTGACAAATAAAAAACGAAGAAAACTTTCAATGTGAAATGCCGTCGGCAATGTGGCAGTAATCAGGCATTTTAAAAATAAATTCTTACTAAATTGCTGCATTTTATTTAACATAAGACAATAAACTTTTTTTCTTTAAAACAGAAACATTAAAAAAAAAATTTAAAAATTGGTAAAAATTTCGGCGATGTTGCAATAACTAAAATTGCTTTGATAAATCAAATTTTAAACAGTTTAACTATTTTAATAAAGTACTCATTAAAGTACTTTAACAAGCAACAATAAATAACGCAATACAAAATTAATTTAAATTACAAATGCAACATTTATGCATTAACAACAAGTTCGTAGCTTAAGTCTTTCGTTTGAACTCAAACAAAAAAATACGACTACAGCATTGAAAGAAGTCTTTTTTTTTGTTAGAAAGCAAAGAGCAAATGAAAAACTTTAATTGCAAATTATGCTGACAACAACAAAAAAAAAAAGCAACAATAAAAATTGGCAGCAACATAAAAAAAATTTAACATGTTGCATACAACAAAGAATTTAATGGCATTTATGAATATGGCTCATTGCAGTGAAGTCGTTGGTTGGTTTGCTAAGCGCATAGATTAGAATTCGTGGTCATTATCTGATTATTATTGTTATTATAGCCATTATGACAATGCTTGTGTTTTGTTGTTGCTGCTTGCAATAAAAGTATTGCTTCTGCTGTTGCTTACTTACTGTTGCTGCTGCTGCAATAACAAGTGCGCATTGTGATCGTCGCTACCATGCCAGCGTAGAACATAACGATAACAATGCAATTATTAATTTCTGCTGTCGTTTGCAATGAGTTTGTCTTTTGTGATTATTGTTGTTGTTGTTGTGGTCTTTTTTACTCTTTTTTTTTTGTTGTTGTTAAGGTTAAATTGTATGGAATGTCATGGCTGCAAGAACCTCCCGCGTTGTTAAAGTGGAATTAAGTTACTCATACCAATCTTGTTTTCTTTTGCATTTGAAAAACAAAAGACTTAAGCAAGCAACTTGGAGTTAATAAAAAAAACGCTATAGAAAAAACTTTTTTCTTTATAAAAATTGTGCTTGTGTTTGAAACTTAGCAGCAGCTTCACTTCACAATTGGAACTGCATTTTATGTTAGCTATACAGAGAGGAGTAGGAAGATTTCGTGGTGAAGCCAAACAAAAGGACTTAAAATTGAGTGGTTATGAAAAAGTTGTGATCAAATAAATTAAATAACTCAGTAGTGGAAAAAACGACAGTTCTTCACTTTTGACCTTTGTCTTTTATTTGTCCTTTAAAAATTTCACTCCTTTAACTTTAATTTTTTAAAATAAATTCTTACGTTTAAGTAGAAAAGCAACGAACTTAACCATTTTTAATAAAGTTTTTTTTACATTTGCAGCTAAACATTAAAAACATCATGAAACTAATTTGCCTGCGTCACTAAAAACAATCGTCATGTACAACGATAAGCGTTTGGAAAAGTCACTGTTGACCGCACCTACGCCAGTGATGCCAACACCGCTTAATAATGTCGGAACACATCATGTACCGCATACGCTGTCGCCGGTCAACGCAGCAACGATGCATCATCATTTGCATCATCATGGTCATCCGCATCATCAACATCCGCATCCGCATCAGCATCATCTCGCTGCAGCAGCAGCAGCAGCAGCGGCGGCGGCTGCTGGACATCCACACTCACCACATCACCCGCATGCGCAGCAGGCATTGCAGCAGCAAATACAGCATTTACATGCGCAACATATGACAACGGCAACGCAACAACAACAACAACAACAGCAGCAGCAGCAACAACAACAGCATCATGTTGCTGCACAGCAACAACAGCAGCAGCAGCAACATTTAACAACAGTGCAACAGCAGCAGCAACAACATACACATCACCAGGAGCAGCAGCAAATGTCGCAGCAGCAGCAGCAGCAAAATGTAACAAATCAACAGCAGCAGCAACAACAGCAGCAACAACAACAGTCAACAATGTTCGCTAGGTAAGCACAGTTTACAGTTTTTTTTTTTTTTGGGTGTTTGGGATTTTGTTGTATAAATTGAGGATTTTTTCTCAAAATATTTTTGCTTTATGTTGCGCACAAATTAAACAAATTTTTCTATTTAAGAATTCGTTCAATTATTTCTCACTCCTATGTGCACGGACGCTCCTCTTTCAGAATTGTTGGTATCAAGGTTTTTGTGCCGTTGTCATTTCCTTTGCAGTTTTTTGTTTTCAATTCCAATGCAGTAAGAATCATTGACATTTAAAAGTTCTATATTGGCGCATTCTACAAAAAAAAAGTTACCAAGAACTTTGCACTGCACTAAATAAAAAATGCCACAATTTGTAGTGTAAGAATTGAAGTAAAAAAAAATCTCCAAATCAAATAAATCTAAAGTAAAGAAACACACGATACAGCAGCAAGAACAGCATCGGAAAAAGTGGCAGCAACAGAAGTTGAGGTGGCTGCAACAACAGACTGTAAAACAGTTTACGCTAATTTAAAGGCCAGCATGTGTGCGATATGCGGCTAAGAGCCAAAATGGATAAGAAGAACTAAAATAACAACAACAACAACAATAACTATTCAAATGCCAAAAAAATATAACACTATTGGAGTGATTCCATAAGTGACTACAACCATCCTACCATTTTAAAAATTTTTTTGATTGCATTTTTTGTTCGGTTTTAAAGAAAATAATTTTGAAAACCCTAAAAAACTGATTGGCACTGTAAAGCAAAAGAAAATGGACGAACTGGCAAATTATTTATAAATTATTCTTCAGCATTCTGATGAAGTTAAATATCTGGTAGCCATATTAGACACAAGCTTTCTCAGTGAGGCCAGATCTCAACTTCAGTGGCAACAAAGTGTGAGATTAAGGTACCAAAGGCGAGTCTTAAGAGAATATGGAACAGGTTGTCACCTAGTCATACCTAAGCATTTTGGTCGAAAACGACATAAATTTTTATGATTTATATCTCATTTGAAAGGTATTTACTTGTACTGTAATTCAACTTATTAAAACGTAAAAACGATTGCATATGAGAGACCCACAACCCAAAATGTGGCGAAATTGAGATCTCTGTCTTAGCTCTAGCTATTTTCTCAAATACAATGGAATTGCTAACACCAAACTTATTATCAAAGTTAGTGAAAAATGCGTTTTAATTGCCAAAGATATATCATATGAAAGCCCATTTAAAGTACAAGTCTTGTCATACACAATTTAATTTCCTGAATTGCGCGTAAGATGTGCCACAAGACAAAATACGGACCAGTCCTCTGAGCCGTAATTAAAAAAATTCAGATTAAACTGTTGACATGCGCCATCCACAAACTTAACGACACCCCAATAAAAAGTCTAACAATGTGATATCATTTGGGCCGCTAATTCACGCAATAAATTCCTTCAAGAGCTGTGTGGCAAGTAGCGCCATATTGTTGGAACCAAATGTCGTCGAGATCACGAGCTTCAATTTCAAGTAGCAAATAGTTAGTAGCGTACCTAGAGGGAGGGAGCGAGTGGAAAATGGTTCTTGCAATATGAAATAAAAATTCTGTAAACGTTGTGTACCTTCTTTTTTTTAACCCTTAAATGCATAGGGTACCATATATGGTACGTGCGTAAAATCATAGTCAAGTCTACTCAAACAACCTGCATCGCGTTAAGTTTTGCTTCAACTTGTAGCAGGCATTACCAGCTTACCAGCATCCATATTGGGGGCTGACCCCATGCATTTAAGGGTTAATAAATCAATGAAAAATAAGTCGAGTGAATGTGTTGTTGATTTTGCAATTCAATGTGAAATATATTTCATTTTCTCATTTTGCTAGAGTTCTCGACTACCAAAAGTGAGGACTTTTTTTTTTTATTACAATTTCAAAAAGAGAAAAAAAATCTGTTGGTAGAGGGCGGCAAATTACATCTTCGCCCCGACCGCACCAATGTGCACGGTACGTCACTAAAAATAGTCCATTATCATTGCGCAATTATGGCCACAATTCATAGTACGTTCCGGCCGACCTCATTTTTCGCACCAAGCCGTTCTTTTATCTGGAAGTAATGGTAGCTTATGAACCTCTACGATTTGCTCTTTAGCTCAAATACAGCAATACTGCCTATTGATGTAGCCATTGAGCCAGAAATGGGCCTCATTGCTGAACAAAATTTTGATAGAAAACAGCGCATCTTCTGTAAGCTTTTTGGAAGAGTTGAATATCTTATGCTTTTAATAAAAGATTTGTTGTTGTTGAAAATACTGAGGACGGAGTCGACACTGATACCATGTCACACTGTCACACTGATACCATGCCGTATCAGTTAGGTGCAGAAAGTGTCAAAAGTTCTACATTAAATAATGATATTCCAATGGTTCTTCTATGATTAAAGATCGCTGTTCTTTGTAAATCGGACGAGTAGAGCTGATACTGAAGTCATCAGGTAAGCATTTATCATGAGAGTCATTCGTATTCGGTAGTAATGTTGTTCTTTAGCATCTTAATTTACCTATTCTGTACTAGGAAGGGGAACTTCCTCGTAGCACTGAAGGTGTTGTTGCTTGTTTCTCTGTTAGTCTATCAGTTGCTGGAAATGTTGCTCAAATTGTTTCAAATTTGTAATCCAATGTGATTTTGTGAGTAGATATTCAGAGTAATTTCAATAGGATTTTTTTGTCAGATTTTTTTTTTTTGAATACTCTGGGGGAAAATAATTAGAGCAATGTGCTTCGTAGCAATTTTTTCCCCTGATTTTAACATTGAAATTTGCGTGTGAACAGCAATATATTGTTTCTGGACACTTTCAATTTACTGTGTCAACTGTTGACTTAATTCAAAACAAATTTTCAATTTAATTTTTAAAAGTTGAATCTCCTTTGTGAAAGGACCTCCTTAATGAATAAGGCGCAAACATAAAGAAAAAACCCCAACTGTGGTAGATATATACGCAATTTTCTGCTGATTGAATTTGTTTTTTTCTTTTGTTTTGATTTCAAACTCTACGGTTGAGTAGAATTGAATTTTGTCTCAATTGATTTTTTTTTTGCTTAAGTTTGGCGCTTTATTTTTATGCGACTTTTTTTTTGTTGAATATATATAAATTCTGTTCTTTGCTTGATCCTGAAAAAAATCAGCAGCAGCACCACCAACAACAACAACAAGAAGAAATGCCTTAATTGTGTGCCTTACTTTTCTTAGCGCGCTCTGTTTTTTATGTGCTGCAGTCAAACGACGTGACGTGGCCGTCAATATCAGATTTTGTTGTTGCTTTGTGTTAACTGTATGTTTTGTATTTGTTGTTGTTTTGTGTGCTTGTTGTTGTCAAAGTTATCAAGATTTTGCCGCAGCAGCACAATAAAAAAAAAACAAAATAAAAAAACTGTAGCAAACCTCCACCAACAAACCAAATGAAATTAAAAGCAAAATTAAAACAGCAGCAGTAAGTAACCAAGAACAAGAAAAAAAAAAAAATAAAGCGCAACAGAAGAAGTTGCTCGAAACAATTGAAAAATGCACTAAATAAAAAGAAAAATTCAAAAAAAAAACACCATTTGTGGAGGCTTAAATACATAAAATTTAATTCAATGCCAAGTTAAAAAGTTAAATAAAATAAATATTTTTAATTGTTACTTTTTTCAGTGCAATATTTGTGGGCGTTGCAGTTTTTATCAGACATTATATGTGTATGTGTTTTTTAGTGGTTCATTAATTAATATTTCTGCTCGTTAAAATTTTTATGTGCAAAATTTCTATGAGTTCGTTGCCTAAGTCTTTTGTTTTAATTGCAATTATATTGACAATTAAGTTAAAATTTTACTGCTTTGGTGCTACACCCTTTTCAGCAAATTTATATTTTTTTCTTTTTACCAGTGACTGATTAAGTAGTAGCGATTTCACAAAGACTTAAAAGAGAGAAGAAATGTTGAATTTATTGCATATGAAAATTTGCATGTAATTTAAGGCGATAATTCAAACATTTTTGTGTAATTTTTGATTTTGAGTTTTGTACTATTTTTCTAGTAGACAATTTATACTTAATGGAATTATTAATTTTTCGTTGAATTTTCAGTTTGGCTCAAGACATAGAAGAAAGACAAACAAAGAAATGCTTTTTTATTTTGTTATATGAAAAAATGACAAAATAAAAATTAAATTTCAACTTCCAAAAAATAATTAATTTTTTTTATAAAAAGGATTTTTGATTTTAGACAATGTTTTGTAAGGATATTTAGCCCTTCAGCCCTAAAATTTACAAAACTTCTACATAGTTCTAAGAAACCTTTCCAAAGTAAAAATTACTTTATGCGGACATTTTTCCTTTGAATTTTTTTAATGCGATGCTTTAAGCTTTAGTGACAATTTCCAACTTTCTAAATAATATTGGTTTAAAACGAAATCTAACCTAAAAAATAACTGCACTCCAACATCAAAAAAATTTGGAAAAAATGTTTGGCAGTGCAACGACTTCATGAGAAGCTCTAAATACAGCGTGATGGTTGTGATTTAAGCCAGTTTTGATTTTGTTTCGGGTTTGCTACTTAAACGAAATATATTTTAGTATCATATAAAAAGGAAAATCCCTCAAATTATAGGAATTACAACAGCTCAAATTCGTTGTTAAAAAAAATTCCATAGCAAATTCCAACTATTAGATTTAGGAGAGCTGTTGATATTCAACTCCGATTTTAAATTCCACTTCCAAACAAAATCGGAATCAGAACAGAACTGATTATCATATTTCTCTAAGAGCCTCAGTCTAGTCTAAGACTCACTTGAGTCTGCTTGGAGTCTAAGCTGAAACTCTTTCTAGTTTGGTACAAATTCTGAATCTAATGGTTTTTGCTTTCTTCTTGACTTTTGTTAAGAAAACTTGTTATAAAATTATCCAAAAATATAAAAAATAACACTAAAAGTTTAATTTCCCTTTTACATGACATGTTTTATGTTATTTTTTTCATGCATTTAAGAAATTTTTGTATGAAGTTCTGATTTTCTTAAAGAACGTTCAATGTCGATTCGTTAATTGCTGGCAAAATATTTAGTTCCATGCAAGATCTTTCTTGACAATGTGGTACCAATTATAAGTATTAACAGAAAATTTTCATCTCGTTTTCTATATTGAATAAATATTCAAATAAAAAAATAAAACGAACTCAAGCCACAAAGTTAAATTTTTTTTTTTTCATAAAAAAGCGCCTAAATTTCTTTGGAATGTTGATAAAAACTTAAAATTTTCTAAAACTACAATACATTCTCTGCTTTCTTATTTCTCATAAATTAGTAGAACAATTCAATCAAATGCCATGAAACGCGCTGAGTTAGTAATCCAAGAGACAATATTTAAGTAGCAAGTTTGTAGCTAGAATCTTTTGTTTACCTTAAGAATTTGCAAATTTGTTACTTTCCTTAATAAATAGAAGAATTTATGCAAAATTCTAATAAATTAAGTAAACATTGCAAAAATTGAAGTAAATATTTGTTCTTTTCACAAACTGTTGTAGCCAACTTAAGTAAGTACAACAACAACAATCCCATAGTCATATGATTCGCTTGAGTTACAAATTGAGGGTAACATAAAAAAAAAATTAAACAATCAAAGAAAAAGTAAACACGTTAGAATTTTGCTTGATATGCAAATTTTAGCCCAGTTCTTGGACTCATAAAGTAAACTGAATAGCATGCCAGAAAATCAATTGAACAGTAAATAAATGAAGGTTCTTAAAGTGTAAAAAAAACGGTATTTTATACCAAGCCAAGCAGCATTTTTAACATTAAATTGTTGCAAATATAACACTAGCGCTTCTAACAAGCAATATACACAAAATGGTGTTAAATAATTTTGAGCAATTAGTGAATGTAATTGGAAAACAAGAATTGCAGTAATGCAAACAATTCGTCTTGTTTCATTATGGTCATTATTATAATGTAAAAATATAAATAATTGTAGTTGTCACACGTTAATTTGCTGCAAATGAAAAAAAATTAACTTGCTTCTAGTTTTGCGTATTTAATTATGATGTAGAATTTACAACATTTCAGTGACAGCTTCAGTTAAAAAAAAAAGAATAAAAATAACTAAAATGGCAACAATTTTGAGATTTTAATAAAACATTTGATTAATAAAATTGAAAATAAAACTCAATTTAAAATAAATAAATTTTGAAATATTTAATTTTCATCCACTACATAGCCAATTGTTAATATACCAAGCGATTAGGCGTTTAGCAATTAATTTTCACATTAATTAATGGTGAACATGACGTATGTGGTCCATATATCATATCACATATCTTGTTCACAGCTATCTACAGACATTTTGTTCTCTTTTCTAACCCTAAAAAAGTTTAAAAATTCATCGCTGCTTAAGCAAGAACACACTTAAACTCTCTCAAAAAACCAAACTATGTTTTAGAATTCAATCAAGCATTTAAGGTACAAAGTTAAAGAAATTTATGAAATTTTATAGCTCTTGGAATCTTATATACACTGTGCAACGCCTATTGTTCATAAAATCAAAGACTTATTCAGCAACTTGACACGCCCATATCACTTCGAAAGGAAAGTCAGCACGGCACGATGTTTTTGATTTGTGTGATATTTTGAATGTCGTATCGCGTGCATCAAATAACAATATTTTCAGCATCTTTTTAATGTCGAAAAGAGGTGACATTGTTGGGCCAGATTTCCGTAATTTCAAAAATTCAATGCTCCAAAATTTTTTAACCGATTGCCATCTTCATAAACATGTTCGAAAGATGGTTTTCTGTGCTTTCAGTGATTGAAACCAACTTTTTGTTTATTAAACAAATAGTCGGTCAAAATGAAATCCTCACTTTTCAACTGCTTGTGGCATAGTGTTAGATACATTTTTTTCAAATTTAGGTTTTTTTTCAACTATGTATAAAGTTCCTATTACTTACATATCATGCTTGAGCTGTGGCAATCAATATAAAAGTAAAATTTGATTTCTAGCATAAAATTGGACTCGATTTGGATCCATTGAAGAATCCTTAAACTGTTAGAGACAATCACTTACAGTTTTCAGCAGTGTTGTTGGTTTTGGTGAGGTACATACTTAATTGGCACATAATTGTTCCTACTTAAGAAGTAAGATTCGTACAAGGATCCTGTTGCATCTCAGACTCATATACGATCTTAATCTTGGCTGAGATTTGCGACACAGTTGGCTGTTTCTTTCAATTTTTGGTAGCTCATTTGCGAACATGATTAAAATTAATGGCTTTAACATCAATCCTAGAGAATAATTGTCATGATTCGAGTCTAATACTGACGGAATGAAGATTCTTTTTCATATCTTTCAGTGATCGGTTTACTTTAGGACATAATGCGTTTGTGCACAATGCTTTCTAAGGCTTTTGATAACTAAACAAAGTTCGCGTTTCACATGAAAACATCGTTAGCTTGAAGCATAGGTTTTGATATTTTTCAGGTTTATGAATTACTGGGGTTCTGAGGCCTTATTTTGGTTTTGATAAATGTTTATTTTGTTGTTGTTTTGTGTGAATTTAAAAATAAGTAAATACTTTTTTTAAGCGATTAAAAACAAAAAACTTAAGATACAAACTTGCAACTACTATAAAGATCAAATATTGGACTCAACCAACTGCCCCAAAGCTTAAACATTATTTTGTTTATTTTATTTTTTGTAATTGTTGTTGTTTTAAGTGCTGAAATAATTCACGCCCTAACCTAACATATATTGTAAAATAATTTATAAATTTTTTTTTTGTGAATTGAATGTTGCAGCAGCAAACGCATCACCAACCAAATCATGTTGATTTAACCTGCACACCTATTTTGTTTTTTCCATAGACAAACATTTGTTGTCACTGTCATTGTTATCTGCTGCATGTCGTTTAGTTGTGCTTTTTTCCACCCTTTTTATTGTCAACAATTTATTGACATTTTGTTAAGCCGTGACAGCAACAATTTGTCAATTGTTAATTTTTGATTTAAGTATGTTTTTTTTTGTGTGTTGTTGTTGTTGATGCTTTTCTTTTTATCATTAAATTTGAAAAACGAAAAAAAAAAAAAATTGAATCTCAAATATTTCAGGTATTGCAGCAAAAATTTTAATTGTTCACTTTATAGTTTTTCTTTTTACTCCATGCAGCAGATATTTTACCTTATAAGGCAGATTTTCGCATCATTATGCGCAGTGGTTCTTATTTTTTTTTTTTTTGTGTCTTCTGTGTCACTACCTTCACAAATCGGCCTTCTTATGCTGCTGAGTCTCAAGCAGCGCAAGAACAAAATCCAAAAAAAAAAGCATAGCGACGAAAAATTGCTGCTTGTAAGCGAATTTATCTGCGCTTAGTAATCGCTACGTTTGCGCACTTTTTTTGCTTTCCTCCATCTTCTTTGCGCGTTTACTTTAATGCTTTCTAGCAGCCACTGAGCCACTGAGAAGCGTTGAAAACAACGCTTAGGCCTTAGCTGTATTTGCACAGCGAAAATAAAACGTTTTAGCTCGTTTTTATTTAGCTCCAATTAATTAGTGCTTCAAATGCAATGCCATAAGTTACAGCAACACTGCCAGCGGTGTACTGTTGAGTTGCAGTGGCTGCAATGTTCAATATATCCGACTGTTGCTTCTTCGCCTTTTTTGTTTTGGCCTGCTGTGGGTTCTTAAAATAATTGCTTTAGTTGGAAAAAAATCAGTCAGCAGTTGAAATGAGCGCTGTTGTTGTAGGCAGTTGCTGCTGGTGTGGTGTGGTAACCAACAGCAGCAGTGGTGGTGGTAGTTGCATTTAAAAGTAAATTCCCATATATTCTGATTTTCGTAGAAGGTTTTAAGTAGGCAAAGTGTGTGCCTAGCAGTAGGATATGCAAAGGTTTTAAATCTAAGGGGAGACGTTCCTATATAAATAGATTTCTTATTTTTAAAGTTTGTAGCTTGAATCTTTTGAATTTTGGATTCTTGAAGAAGTGAGAGGATCAAAATACCAAGGTTGTATTATATTTCTTTGTGAAATAGGCAGAATTTGGTTTAAAATACAAATAATTAAGAAGTTTCTCGATTAAGTCTTTTGTTTTGTCAAAAAAATGTGTGCGTAAATTCGAAATGCTCAAGCTTGTTGCTTAAGTCTTACGTTTTTTTTTTTCAAAAAAATTTCATGCTACTAGGCATATTTTCGTCGTACCCAAAAATTAAATGAACCACCCTGTCTTTAGCCTAATTAACAGCACAATAGTTTTGTTTTTTATTTGCTGCTGATTTGCTGTGCGGTGCTAATTTATGTTATCTTCAATATGTTGTACGTATTTTATTTTCAAATACTAGCGAATGCGATGTTATTTGGTGGCAATGCTGCTGCTGTTGCTATCGATATTGGTGCTGTTGAGGTATAGCAGCAATATCAGCAGCAGGGGTGCTATGCTATGCGCACATAGTAAAGTTCACGCGTTTTGTAAGTTGTTAAACAACAGCAGCAACAACAAAAACAATAATATTACAAGAAGCAAATACAACACAAGCATTTAACACTTCCTATTAAATCGCAGCAGCAGCAACAGCAACACCGTGGCCATGGTCAGTGTTATACCATCATCATTGTCTTCGAGTGGCACAGTGGCAGCAGCAGTTAGAGAGTTGTTCCTTTTTTTTTTTAATAGTTCTTTGATTTTGCATTAAAAGTTTTTATCAAATTTAAGAAAAGGTGGCTCTATGCAAAAAGGGATTAGAAACATACTTTTTTCGAAACAATTTGGGATATAATAAATTGCTGAAACTGTCCAAAATATAATTGCGGAAAAACTAAACAAAAAAATAGCGCAAAAAATGTTGCGATTAAGCTTGGGCTAATTTTTAGTTCATTTTTATTATGTAGTTTTTAGGTGACTTTTTCATATTATCTGTCTAATTTTTCCTGACGATATGATGCCAGCAATTTAAAATCACTTTTACAGAAGACTTTGATTTCTTTTAAGTTTTATGACAAACTTTTGTTCCATTTTGAGCCGAATTCTCTTTGTTTTAGATGTGTTTTTTGTCCGACAAGACTTTGAGCAATTTTGACAACACCAAGTTTCTTCTATGAGACCTCTAATTTCAAGTAAATCTGAAGAAAAAGATGTTCAATGCATGATCGCATTTCTTATTGGAAAGCATATCTTATTAGCATCTGAATATTTCGTGGTGCGCCAGCCGTATAACGTGAAAATGTTGAATGAAGTGCGTGTGAATGAATAATGAAAATATGAAAGAAATTTTAAAAAAAAAAAACAAATAGTATTGAACCATTTTGATTTGTATCAAAAATTATTCTAAAACTTTAATAATATTCGATTTGTATCAAAAAGCATCAAGATAAATTGATAAAGTCACTATGAATAGAAATATGCGAAACAATATCGAAAAGCGTCGAAGAAGTTAATAAAAGAAATGATAAGGATAAAAATATAATAATATAATTGCATCGAAAAATATCAAAAATATTTCAAATGGTATCACAAAGTATGAATAAATTTGATACAAATCGAAAGAAGCATTGACAAAGTCGAAAGCTAACGATTAGTAAAAAAACCGATTAAAGACGATAAAAGCTGAAAAGAATTAAAGCAGATAACGTTTGAAATATTTGAAATATCACAAAATCCATTAAATTGAAAAGTGCTATTCAGTACCTAAAAGTGTCGAAGTTTATCGAAAAGTGTTGATTAGAATCGATTAAAGTTGAACATTGACAAAATGTGCCGAAAAATCAATGATTTGTTTAAGATATTGAATGATAAAGTCGAAAAGTATTGAAGAATAGTAACGAAAAAATTATATCCATCGCATAGTATCGAAAAAGTACTAAAGCGCCAAATTGTATCGAAAATATCGATATATCAAAAAGTATTGAATGGCATAGAAAAATTCAATAAAACTATTAAAGCATAGAAAGTTTTAAATAGGAAACTAACTAAAAAATTTGATAAAATATATGAAGTTGCGACAAAAAAAAAAAACACGAGATGTACAATTAGAAAAATTATCAATTACTACGGAAAAAATATCAAATTATTTCGTAAAATATCGAATAAGTCGATGAAAGTCCAAAAGCATCGAAGGAAAGGGCAACAAATGTGGTATAGTACGGAAAACTTCTGAAAGATTTATCGTTTTTAAGGCCCCTATTGCGGTTGTCGATTTGCGATAAAATCGATAGCCATCGATTTAATAGAGTATTACGAAACTCAATAGAAAAAATTTTATCATTGTGACTTGAAATATTATTATTTTTCTTGAGACAGATAAAAAAAATCATATCCATCAAAACAAAATGATAGAACGATTGTGATCGATAAACAAAATACCAAACGAAATCGCTAATAGAAAAAAAGCGTTTATCTATTGTAAATCGACAACCGCAATAGGGGCCTAAGATAAAGCAAAATGTATCGAATTAATACAACATTCTCTATGTATCAAATATTTCACCATTATAGATGCCACAAAATTTCATTAACTCATTACGGTCTACTGGGTATATTTCTATCCAAAAGAAGAGTGAATTTTAAAAAATCCTACCTGGCGACAGCTAAGAGGTGTTGTGGTTTTTAAAGCTTTTTTGGGTAGAGGAAGGATTGTTTCGAAATGAATATTTTTATTTTTCTCGAAACAAATTCAGAGATCCTATGTGGCATGCTATATTAAAACAGATTTGATTGAATGAAAGGTTGGACGATAGTTTTTTTATATTTTGTTTTTTTTTTGTCTCATAGAGGGCTATGGGTCAAAGTTTACTCCGGTGTGCCGATAGGAAAAACATTTTTTTTTTCATCAGCAACTTCTATTGATCCCCTGCCCTTCCACACTATATTTTGTGAAAATTGTACGAGCCCTTCTGGTACCAGTCTTTAATGGGTTAAAATCTAATAATTAGTTCTAAATATATTTTCAAAACAATAACTGTTTTGCCTGAACAAATTTTTTTAAACTTGAACATCACAGTAATCATATTCTCAATAATCAAAAAGATGACGCTTTTATTTTTTGACTAAATTAGTTCAGTAGTTAGGTCCAATAAGTCCCAACCCTCTGGCCAATTTATATGTTCATACTTATGACTATAAAAGCCCAAGTTATTGTTCTTTCAGAAGACGGTTCTATGAATGTGTCTGGTGTTCAGCAAATGTAGATTTTCTGATTTATGTACTTGTAGTCTTTCATAGTTGGGTCAATCACTAAAAATTTTAACATTTTCGACACTATTTGATTTTCTTGATATTTTTCCATTTTTAATAATTTTTTTTTACAGTAAAAGAGCGCTTTTTGATTAAAAAAAGAACAAGAAAATATAGAAGAAATATCATCAAAAATGTTAAAAATTTGTCAAAAAAGAAAATTTTATCAAATCATTAGGCTGAAGCACTGAACTTCGTTTTAAAACTGACTACTTACTCCCTCAATATCGCTCTGCCTGCTAACTGGAACTGCTTTTGTTTTGTGCTTTTAATGTCTTTCATTTAATGTGTGGACGAACTCTCTGTTTCTGACTTCTTTTTTTCTTTTTTTATTATTTCTTCCAGTCGATGGGAATCGCTTCTGGGTATTTGGCCTGGCTAATGCTTCAATCTCTCTGTCTTCATGCGATGCCTGTGCTATATATTTTTTTTTTTTAGCCTTAGCACTTACAGATTTTTCCTTTTTTTTGTGCTGGCCAATGCTGCTTGTTTAGCAAAACTGAAACTGAATCTAATTAGGGCGCCAGTAATTTGCAATTGGGTTTTTTTTTTACGGCAAAAGGTTTGCGTTTTTTGTCTCTCTTTGCGATGGGAGTTTTCTTTTTTTTTTTTTTGAATTTTGTGTGAAATTATTTCTTTTACTATTGAAATTTTTGGTTTTATTTTTTTTTTTAAAATAAAAGAAAACATTTTTTTCAAGTGTGGAATATACAGTTTTATTAGATTAAAGGGACTGTGACTAAGCTGTGGTACTTATGTTTAAATAGTAGATTCCTAAAAAATATATCATAATGCACCGTATAGATTTCGTTGGAATCGCGTTCTGTTTCTAATGTGATAAATCAAAAGACTTAAGACACGAACCTGAATTCTACTTTAATAATAAATGCATAAGTTTGTATGTTTGTTACACCGTTACGCCTTACTGGCTGAACGGATTTGGATAAATTTTGGTGAATGAATGGTATATTTCCTGCACTAGAGCATAGGTTAAAACTGAGACATTTTCCATACAAAAAAGTTGCAGCTACAGTTATGGAATTTGATGCTTAAATGTATACCGTCTGCCATAAGTACCGAAATAAAATGTAGGTGGAATCGAGATATACATATATTGTTTGTGGGTGTGGCAGCTCTCTTTCAATAGAAAAACTTAAAGCGCTTTATTTCAATTCCCAGAAGAGCTATAGCTGTGAAATTCGCTAAATGGTTGAATATTGGCTACACTAAGCACCGAGTATAATTTAGCGTGATTGAACGAGGATAATTAACTTATAAAGTTAAGATAAATTCTTAAAATTTGATTTCACTTAAAATAATTTATGTAAATAGCTTACTACCTATGCTTGTCCGCAAAAATGTCGCTACTTCAAAATCAAAAAACTTCAAATTTCAAGCCCACAATTTATTATATTCAACTAACGCACGTCACACATAATGTCACATGCTTGCATCTGTCACTTAGTTTGCTCACTGACACTGTGTGTCGCATTCACTGCGCGGCGTCACATGCATTTCAAAAGACAGCAGCAGCAGCAGCGAGTTCACCGCTTGTTGTTTTCAGTGTCAATTTATTTGTTGCAGTTGCGGTCGACTTTTTTCCAACACACAATTTAATAAGGTGTGGTTTATTTGAGCATTTTCACCGTTCACATCCATACATACATACGTGCACACTAACACATGCGAACGCGCTTATTTCATTTATAATTTATAGCATTTTTGATATGCGATAGCGCGGCTCATTTTTTTTAAGGTCACTCATTGCCAGTTTGGAAGCTGCAGCAGCTGCTGCTAATGTTGCTATTGCTATTGCCACCATAGCAGCCAAAGGTTAAGTTAACAATTTATTTATTTATTTGTTAGTTATTGCAGACTGCTGTTTAAAACGCGAACACAACAGCAAAAAAAAAAAAATGTTTTTTTGAAGATAATTTTTTCGCGTGCTACTTAACGACCGTCGTATTTATTTGTATTTTGTTTTAATTGCCTTGTGATTTCTCTTAACTGATTTTACTCCCAATACTTGTGATGTTGCTACAACAGCGCAACTCCCTCCCTGTCAGTACAACATATGCGCAATTCAATTGCATTGAAAGTTGAAAGTGTTTGCTAGATAGAGAGTTCAATGTTGAATGCCAGTGCAGTATTACGGTAGGGGATAGTTTTGGTTATAGCTTCGTACCTCGAGCTTGACGGGATTCCATCAGCATGAGGGTTTTTCGTTATTAAATTTTTTTTTTTTATTTTTCATGGAAATGAATTACGCCTGGAACAAGTCGAGGTCTAATGGTGAAAACTAGTTTTTGTAACTTTTATTAAAAGTTTCAACAACTTTTTCACTCCTAATACTCGAGCACCATGAATATGCGCATTTCCACGTAAACGGAAGTTTTTGTCCCGTGCGACACCTTAGTTTTTTGCAATTGTATTGAAAACAAAAAATTGTCCAAATTCAACCTTAGCACCAATTATAATGCTAATTAGGAGCTATACGGTAAACCTATTGTCAAAATAAAAATCCGTTTTATTTTGACTTTCTTTTTACTTTAAATGTGTTCGACGGTCGAATGGGATCCATGGAAATGCCCATATATTTTTTAAGTTCAATATAATATAAAAACCTCTTAAGTAATTTCGCCATGTTCAATGTGATGAGCGAAAAATCATCAGAACGAATTTACTGTAATGATAAAAAAATTTCATCACTTCTTACATCACAAAATCTCTCAAAAATGCCGGTGCCTTTTTCATATTTTGATGGTTGATGAAAAATTACTTCCTAACTTTTAAGTCTGCTGAAGGTACTTATTCTTTAGATTGGGCTAAGGAGACAATAGTTTCGCCTCAGAAAGACCACAGAGTTTCATATTGCTACTACGAAGTCTCTCTACTTAAGGAAGATTAGTAGATTTCAGTTTTCATTGTGAAATTTATGGATGCAGAAACTTTTTTCAAGGATGTGAAAAATGGCTTACTAAGATCCTGCCTCCTGCAAGAGCGAGGCAAAAACAAAAAAGATGTCTAATTGTTTCTGTTCCAGTTTTTACAGCATCAAGTAACAACTCCTATCATTAAACTGCACTCGCTTCAGTTAAGGAAAGCTAAATGGTGATTTTTTTGGAGAGCACGAAGTTCCAATAGAGATAGCTTTCAAACGAACTATCAGTTCACGTGCTTTTAGTGTGAAGGCTATTCAGTATAGTCTGGCAAATCATCATAAAACGTCTAACGTTAGAGTAACGCTTGCTAATTGTGAAAATTGGTTTAGTTCATTAAAATTTCAAATTTAAATTCACTCAAAGTTCACATAAATTGTGAAGCGAATTGCCCGCCAAGATTGCGTGATTTGACGCTATTGGCTGATGTGAAATCTTTGGCCTATGCCGATAAGCCAGTAACGATAGACGACTTGGAAACTCGGACAACTGTGGATATTAGACCCCAATTTTTTTAAAAAGCGGTTGAAAACTCACCTGACAGAATGCGCTTTGTCAGAGGTAACCGCGTTAAAAAAATTGACCGAAATTGTTTTCAAACATTAATGCCATTGAATGTCCTTTCATATGAATTAAAAAGTTTTAAGATATCTCAATTGGTTGTTGTTTTATTTGAATTTAAAGTTCGAACACTTCAAAAGAATCAACTTTTATATATTGCATGAGTTAAAAAAATAAATTTTAAGTAAAAATTTCAGTATACCATAAGCAGTTTGCATTCAAATTTCTTTCTACTGGAAAGTTTTGAACTGACCTGATCTGACATGGGTCATATACTCAACTAATGAAGTTAAGTTCTTGGTAAGAAATAAAGTACAGTAAATACTTTTCAAACGAAATATCATTGATGTCAAAATTATAGCTATGTTTTGCTGACGACTAAAGCTTAATTCAATATTTTGGACTTACGAGCATATTTTTTTTTTTTGGTTTTTTAACCTTTTCTCAAAAATAGCAATGTTTTACAATGAGAAAGAAAGATAGCCGAACATATTCACATCGAAAAATTCTTTATATACTGCATATAATTGAAAAAAACATGACTTTCAAATGAGGAAGCCACTCGAAGTAATTTTTTTATGTGGAATCGAGGATTTTTGAGTTTGTGACCTTTCTTTAAAAGCGATCAAAGAAATTAGAAACACGTGCAATTTTTTTTGTAGTGAAAATTGCTTTTTTAATTGAAAAAGTTCTGAAATAGTAAAATAATTTAAAGAGTGATATTCTGCAATCCAAACTAAAATAAAAATATATTCTGAGAAGTTAACATAAAATCGGAGGTCGGAGTTATAGCTTTTCTAAAAAAAAAAAAAACTAAAATCTGCTCTGCTCTGCTCAAAAACATTTTGAAATAATTTCGATTATAAAAAATATTTTTTATATTTATTATATCTTAAGTATTATTTTATATGCTGCCATAGGAAGACAATAAAAAATAATAAATTTAATGTTTATGGCTTTATGATGATTAAAACCAAGTCAAATACAAAGAATTTTTAATTAACATCATGTTAATTGCAAAATAATAAATTAAGATTTTCGTTTTTAATTAAAACTAAAGTTATAAATAAAAGATAAAAAACTTAATGCTTGAAATACGCTGAAATGATACAGATGAGAAATGTTGCATAGCAAAAAGGTTTCCATGTCAACATTTATATAAAATTAGTAAGGAATTCAAAAATTAATTATAAAATCAAATAATACAATCTGGAGGTTCATTTGATTTATAAGTTTTAATTTTGAAATATTTTACATTAAAAAAAATTTTTAATGGAAAATTTGAAAAATTTCACTTACATTACAAACCGAAGTAGCCTAATGGCTACTACAAAGTACTAAAATTTGTTACTTACTGCTGCTAACTGACTATAAATACCAAGCCATGACGCTCACATTCGCCAATTTCCCTCAAACAGCATATATAGCTAATGGCAGCAAGATGACCCACTCAACTCTTCAATAATTTGCTGTGCATCAAGTGCACAATAATCAGCGTCACAAGGCATTGCTGTTTATTTTTTCTCTCCTCCCCTCCCCTCGCATCCGCTGATACGTAGTTGTCGGCAAAAGCATAACAATTCAAAGCATAGCATTACTGTGTTTTACGGCGCTGTTTAACAACTGTATATTGGCAGCCAAATGATGCGTTACATGCAGCAGCAAAACTGCATGCTGTTGCATCCCAAAATGCCGCTTAGCTGCAAATGCTGCAATGTGCATAAATAAAAGTTATTAAAAATGATTTACTCACTGCGCAAGTCACCGACAGATAACCAACCGGCAGACAAATAAATTGACAATCCACTGAGTAGAGATGCACAAGAAGAGTACAAGACACACACGACAAAAAGTATGTTAAAGATTTTGGCAAAAAAATTCCACAACAATTTAAGACAAGAAAAAAAATTGCAATGAATATTTTTTAATGCAAAAGTTGAGCAGAAGATAACAAAAAAAAAAAAAAAGTAAAATTTCACAAGAGTTAATAATTTAATGCAAAATATGCGGGCATATATCACTTTGTTCAAAAAAAAAAAAAAAACGCCGCACAATTGTCAATCTTAAAAAAGAAAAATTTAAAGAAAAAAAAAAAAAAAAAACAGCATACATAATACAACTTAAAAAAGCGTAAAAAATTATAAATTTTATATGAAATGAGTAGCGGCGCACAGTGCACCGCCGACTATTTAAAATATCAAAACTGTTAAGCAATAAAAAAAATATTTCAGTGAAAAGATTTTAAGAATTAAAAATTTATGCTTTTTTCATACCTCAGGTCACCCTGCGTAGTAATTTGTTGAAAATGTAGACATTTTATTTATTACTTCAATAGTCAAACTAATTTTCAAAATAAAAGCTCTTTTTTTAATCAACTAAAGTGCACTGTGCTTCGGCGCAACATTGCAAGCGCTGACTTTTTTTTTTGCGTTGACATTTATGAATGACCTCGCGTACAGCGCGTCATGCGTTTTACTGTGTGTGCATGCACTTTTGCGTCACACTGATTTATTTCTGATTGAGCGCAACGAATGTACAGCGTAAACACAAATCACAATGCATGAAATTCAATTGAAGTCCAACCAACGGACGAACATTTTGAGGGAGCAAAACGAAAGACTCAAGCGAGAAACTTGAAATTATGTGGAAAATTCAATAAGCTTGTGCACAATACATTTTGTTAATATTTATTGAAAAGAGAAAAAAAAAAGAATACGAAAAATGCATTGTTGTTGTTGTTGTTGTTTTATTAGAAGAAAACAAAAATATTCTTTCCGTAGTTAATACAAAAAAAAAAGTGTTTGCTACGCATGTCCAAATGTTTGTTTTACAAACAAGCGCCTCACTGCTTGAATGTTAGCAGCAGCAGCAGGAGCAGGGGCAGCAGTAATCAATTTAAAACGGCGGCATTTTAATGGGACAGCATGTCACTTAGCGCGCCACAACATTTTTTTCACAGATATTGCAATTTTATTTTCGTGTGTTATACATTGTGTTGGTCATATGTTATTTTTGTTGTTGTTGTAATTCAATGTAGCTAATTCAGTTGATAACAAGCGAGGTATTACAATTTAAAAAAGTTTAATAAACAACAGTTGGAAAAGAATGAAAATTGCCGGAAATTTTAGAGTTAAGTTAAGTTTTTATAGGTGAAATTCTACATAGTCTAGAATATATCCTTAGTAGAGTTTTTTTGGCATTATATACATTTGAATGGAAAAGTGACCCAAAGGAGTATGAATAATCGCACAAGATTTTCCTCAATTTTTATATGAAACTAAGACCTGTGGTATGATGTCTGTGGTAAATAGAAAAAACAGCATAAGTAGACTTTAGAAAAATTGAGTTCTTGGTGGTATTTTTTTTTTCGTTTTTGGGCATTATTAAGTACTAAATATGAACTTAGTATAAAATATACAAAAAGTTTAAGTCTTTTTTATATTAGAAAAGCTTTTTTTGCGAATTTTTTGAGCATAGAAAAAAGTGGCAAAGAAAATTGAGCATAAGTTTACAAATGGGCACACATTTTCTTCCAAATTCAATGAAGAAGTGATCCCAAAATAAATCTAAATTGTGAAATAGATCGCCTGCAAAAGATTTATTAGGTACTCAGCCTTATTTGTATGCTTTGAAAATTTTCCTTTTTTAAGTTTTGAGGAAATAAAAGTAAGCAAAAATCGTACAAAATGGCAGTATGGTCAAAAATGCATTATAAGCCATCTTAAGTCTTGTGCTACGAGTATTTTGCATATAAAATTTGTCGCAGATTTGTATGAAACCCTATTGGTAAATATTTCATTTAAAATTTGCATGCAAAAGCAGAAATATCAGGCTTTGAAATCATTTTATGCATCGTCTTAAAGGTCGCTGATGATTCCATTTAGAAATGGATGAAACTGACATGACTAGCTTTAGCTGTTTTTTGTTATTTTTTCTTTTTATTTTTTTTAAATTTTTTTTTGGTATTGTCTCACACTGTACTGAAGAGCAAGTTCAGTAAAATAACTACAAATTATTTTTTGTTCCGATACACTACGAATGTTTCATTTGATTCGCTGTGATTTTCATCACCAACTGGAAATCTGATTCCATTTTTAGAAATTTTTTGACTATAAATAGCCGGTTGTCACTTATTTTGAATGTGAAGTGGAAAAACACTCAATTTTCTTTTTGTTTTAAAGAACTTAAGATTTGATTTGGTGGAAGTTTCTCCATTTGATGTGCTAGTGTTTTTGTATACATTTTCTAGTGTTGAAGTTATGTATTACACACATATGATCTTAAGTTCATTATGCAAACAAATTTTGGCAGCAATACATTTTGGAATGACTGCTGTTTGGTGGTGGTTTCTTGCTTAAAGTCGGTGTGCTATTTTAGTTCGAGTAAATCGTATTCTTGTATTGTAATAGATTTCGCTTAGTATTTTTTAGAAACTTTGACTTTTGGAGACTTTGCTTTATACTATGTAGTGAGACTGGAACATTTCTAAAATGCAAATTTAAAATTTTAACATTTTTTTCTGCGTATGAACGTTAAAAACAAAGTATTTTCTTGCAGTATTTAATAGCAAATTAAAGGAAATAACCGTCAAGTTTGTGTCTGATGTCTTTTGTTTGACTGCAGTCTTTTTATTATTGTGTTGCAGTTGAATTAATTTTGGCTCTTAACAAATAACAAAACACAAACAAAAAACAAATAACATTTAAAATTTTTATGACAAATGAAATCAAAGAAAGTTCACAATAAACAAATGAAGAAGCGCTAAAAAATAAATGAAATATGGCTACAAAAAAATACAAAAGAAAATAAATGACAGCAACAAAAACAACAAAGCGCTCTAAATATTTAATTACACTAATTAAATGGAGAAAATGTAACACATACGAGGTAACAACAGCCAGCAGCAACAGCCATAGCAGTAGCAGTAAAATCTCACCTTAGCGCAATTCAATTTAACAGCAGCAACAGCAGCAACCAACATCAAGCAAACGGAATTCCAGAACGTCTGCCGTGTTAATATAAATAATTAACACTTTAATGGAGTTCAAATTCAAAATCAAAATAAAATCAAAAAATTAAATAAATAAACAACAATTCTTTTTTTCTTTTTTTTTTTGTAGATAAAGAGAAAAATTAAAGCAAACGCTTTGCACGGTTAATACGCGCTGTGTTTGCTGTCGTTGCTGTTGTTGCTGCTGCTGCGTTGCTAATTTCATTAACACCTTTAGTAGCTGGGACTGCAGAGTGCACTGTTGAGCTGGTGAAATGTGATAAAATGCATTTCGAATGCATTGAACTGCATGGATGTGCAGTGATCTGCATTGTTTGCTACCTGTACTCTACCTGTCCTGTTGTTTGCTTGAGCTCACACCAATTTGTTTGCATTGTTGCTCGTATTAATTGTATCCATAAATATTCATTTGAATGAAATTAATTGTAATAACAACATTTTATTTGTGCATAGTTCCGCTTTAATTTGAAATTTCTCAGAATTCAGTTGAAACTTTTGAGGGAAATGCAATGATGCCAAGCAAATTAAATACGAGTAGAATAAGTTCCGATTTGACCTGAGACTCCAATTTTACTAAGGGTAACAACAAATAGTAGGTTAAAAAAAAAAGTTTTAAAAAAAAAAGAAAAGTTTATTTATAGCTAGAATTTCGTTATTTTGCCCGTAAAATGTGAATACAATGAGACGTTTATTGTCCTAGAACACAAAATCCTTTCATAAACTTTTG
The DNA here is from genome assembly GCA_949775025.1 of Tricholauxania praeusta. Lineage (NCBI taxonomy): Eukaryota > Metazoa > Arthropoda > Insecta > Diptera > Lauxaniidae > Tricholauxania > Tricholauxania praeusta. Next base: position 162,584,556 of record OX459029.1, read on the forward strand.
TCGTGCCTATTTGGACTTTTGATCAGCAACACAAAAACTACATATTCCCCACATATTCAAAGTATTTCTAGAATAAGTAAAATCTACACTTATGGAGCTAGATATCATATTAAAATCATTAAGAGCCCTAATAATAGGGACATTTGAAGCATAAGTAGTTCTACAAAGGCCAACATGAAAGATTTCAGAACTTTTCTGGCTTTTTACCGGAATATTAAATCCAATGAACTGTAAGAGGGAAGAACAGTTTATAATACCACAGACTATATCATAAACAAATGTTAAGGCAAGGATACTTCTTCTACTTTCAAGAGATTTGAGGTTAATTAGTTTACACTTTGCATTATAAGACGGAATTGGATCAGTAAAGTTTAAGCAAAGGCTTTTTGAACACGTTCAATTCGATTTAAATGAATCGCATAATATGGTCTACAATTAAAAGCGCCATATTTAAGTTTGGATCAAACAATCGACGTATATAATAATTTAAGGTATATAGATCCGAAAATTCAGAGCTATTACGCCTAAAAAAAGCGAGTAACGCATATGACTTCGATATAATGTAATTGTAATAACTAACAAAAGTAAATTTGTGATCAAAAACTATTCCCAAATCTGTGACTTCCTTTAATTTTTTTAGAATGGAACTATCAAGGTGATAGTCAATGCAGAATTGCAATTTTGACCTGAAAAATTACGTATGAAAACATTTCTTTAAGGGGAGGGTAAGGTTAATTCGTACAAAAAAAGGGAAATTTTTGTGGATTTTTGCCGACAACACAGTTAAAATCTATTTATTAAAACCAATGATAGATCAAAGTATTACATTTGAAGAATATTTTGTAAAATTTTCAGGTAGAAATATTGAAAACTATGGCAATGGCAGCAATTATTTGGAAGCGTCTCAGAAAAAAGTAGAATTGCGGTGCACACCATAACTTCAAAAATTACTGCATCGATTCTTTTGAAATTTTAAAAACTATTTTTGTACATAATTTTTGCGATTTGTGCAAATAAAAATCAGATAATTTGTTATTATAAAATAATAAATGTTGATAAATTTGAAAAGAACTCCCCAGCGTTACCTCGTAAATTATGTACAGAAATATTGTTGCTATTGGACTCGATCATAGAAGCATAATGAAAATAATCAACATCTTCTCTTATCTTCATATGCAAAGCAATTCCACATGGGTGGTATAAATTAAAAATTGTATTCTTCTGTCATTTCCTACTTGGCGCATAAATTGCTTATCAAAATGCTGAGTGTTGCAGATATGCGATTGGCGTTTAACTCGAAGCGATCACAACTCATGCACTGCGACACCCATAACACAGAGATGCACCTGCGTCATGTGGAAAAGAAAGAAAGCTTTCTGAGTTGGTTGACGAAAAAAAAGGAACACAACAATTGAACAATAAATGCGAATGAAAACGACAGCGAAGAAAAAAAATTAATTTCTTCTCACTCGCATGCTTCAACGTCACGGATGGCTGCAGAACAAACGGGCAGGCGTGTGTTTGCGCGTGCGCAACACTGCCAGCTTCTTTGGGCAGGTTTTGCTGTTTTTTCATTTTTGCAAGCAACAGTTGTTGTTGCTGTTGTTCCGCTGTCATGACGTCAGCCAATTAGTTTATTGCTACGCTTGATGAATTCGTTAAAGTTTGTCGCTCGTCGTCGTCGTCATCATCATCATCGTTGCTGTTTATCGTTCGTTGTTGGTTGATTCGTGCAGCTTGAAAAAAATTCATATTTTTTCTCTTTTAAATAGCAGTTTTTTCTATGTATTAGTTAGTGCGTGCGTGTGTGTGTGTGCTTTTTATTTCTTCTGCTTTTTTCCACGTTTTTGATTTGTGCGCAGCAACGGCGGCGTAAGTCTGCGTGTCACGTGAACAAATGTTGGCTTTGAGCGCACGAAGTTCTTGTTGTTGTTTTTGTTTTTATTTTACCGTTTTTATTGCTTTTTGTTTTTTTTTGTATTTTGTCTTTAACACCACAAACTCCAGCTGACCAATCGTCAGCGTGTAATTTGTGTAATTAATATTTTAAGCATCGATGTTGTTGTCGATGTCGTCGCTGCTGTCGTTGGCAAAATTAATGACTTTGAGTGAGAGCAGCGAAAAATGAAAAGAGCAACAACATTGTAAGCTTAAAAATGGCGCATTTGAGAAAATGGCAGACGTCTTGGGTTTCAATTTTTCAATAATTTCATTAATTAAAATATTTATTTAGAACTTGGGATGTTTTTTCAACGGATGTTCGTTGCTTAAGTCTTTTGTTTTATTTGAAAATAAAGTTGTAGCGTATTGAAAAATTATAGCAATTTGAAAAATATTTTTTTTTCCAGTATTTTATTGCTGCAAGTTAAATACAATTTTCAATTTACTTTACTCTTTAGTAAGGCGTGGAAAATTGTATTTTAACAAATTCATAAAATTTATTAAAAAATTGTATGAAAAAATTTGGCAGTGGAAAAACAGTGTAAATTTATAGCAAAGATATCACAGTCTACAATCCAAATAACACCAGTTTACACTAAAAGTGTAACTTTGATAAGAGGTGACTTTTCTTAAGCATTTTTTCGTTTTGTTTAACATTTTTTTTTATGGAACTGTTTTTCAGATATTGTATTTTTTTTTTCGTTTTTCGACTTCTTTCCACTTTAAAAATCATACCTCAATCTAAAAATGTCAAATTTAAACGTTGGTATCAAATAATAGGTATTAAAATGACCAACAGGAAAAACCACATAACACAAGTAACCTCTCATCAAAAATTTATTATGTAAGCTGGAACTTAAGGCTGCAGAAGTGTTAAAGGTTTCGCAGAATGTAAACGAAATTTTTCACACAGATTGTTATTTTTAGAAGTCTTTGTTTAAGTCCGAGAAAATCGCTCACACTTTTTTAAGGAATATAATTAAAGTTTTTTAATCTTACTTTGTAAACGTTTGGTACTATTGACGGTATATATGAAGCGGCTGCGTGAAGCTCCAATATGAGCAAAAAAGCACACGAAACGTAGCATTCTGCTTACTGAACTTCAACTTCGTTACAATTCGACTCAAGTTAAGTTCATATTGAATCAAAGAATTCGCCCATAAGCCTGTCGGACAGTATACTTAACTTAACTACTGAAGTAAAATTGAAAATTTAAAAAATCTTTTATAAACATTAATCATTATCATAATCATTAAGAAAAGTAAATATTTACGAATTATAGAAAATATTAAGCCTATTCTGATTCCGGTTTGTATTTGCTTCGAAAACGGAATCGGAATTCGAAGCTTATGTCAGGATTAATATAAAATTCCAAAAATTTGACTTAGAACTCAACTTCGGATTTCAATTTCACTCCCTAACTAAATCGGATTCAGAACATCAATCAGCAATTGCTACTTCGAAATGAGTGATTGAATCCGCAGACAATATATGAATTGAGATCAAAAACAATCCTAAGGATTAAGTGAATCTATATAAATAAAATGCTAGCTGTTTTCGTTGTTCGCATATCACGCAAAAACTGCTTGATCAATTTCAATCAAATTTATTTAGGATTATTTCTTAGACGCTTGGCCTCAATCTCCAATTAAAATTGTTACGATATTCCTATTAAATATCAAAATATTTAAGTCTTAAAATGGCTAAAATAGTTAATTTCACTCATAGAAACAAGCATGTAAACATAACAAATCGTTGCCCAGCTAGCATTTTGTGAAAATCAATAAAAATTGAGTCAGATTTGACTCTGCAGTATGATTGAAAACAGTCACATATGCGCTTATTTTTCGATCAAATATGACTCTGTTGTCGGGAGAAAACGGTACCCTAGATATGACTTCACATGAAGAGTCTTTTGTAACCGTTATTTTCATTTTTGACTGTTATATGATTGGTTTTTCTAGTTATCAAGATAATTTTGCAACATTTTAAAATTTTTCGACTTTTTAAACACTTTCAACATCTTAAATATCTTTCAACATTTTCGAATTTTTCAATGCTGTTCGATTTGTTTACTGAATTAGCCAACGTTTTTGAAGTAGAAGTTTTTACCATTCTCGAAACCTGCAAATCAGTGGCTAGTATTAACTCAGAAAAGACACAAATTTTTTTCGATGATCAAAGCGTTGAGCAGGGCACAAATAAAAACGAAGCTACTAAAGTAGAACAATGCTGAAAGGAACTAGTTATACTAGAGCACCAATTTAATACAACTTTCATTTGGGATCAAGTTCACAGAAACAGTGAGAAAAATGAAAGAGCTGGTGAACTAGCAAGGCGTGGTTCCTGCTTGAATGCAAACGAGAATGAATCACTCGAACACTTTGTTTGCAGCTGTCCAACCTTAGCCAGAACCAGACTTAGATGTTAAAAAAAACCTTTCTTTAGTAGCCTCAGCGAATTCACCCAAATTCAAATCGGTTTACTACCTTAATAAGGCTAAATGGATATATCGTTACCAAGGCAGTTTTACCATCAATTCATAGGGTCACATAATGTGATATTAACATGATACAATTTGTGCTACTTAGGGCTGCTAGGCTATTTACTAAGCCATATAAATGGATTTTTTGAATTTTTCAACACATTGAATGTTTTTCGAACTTTTTCAATATGTTTGACTTTTTTACATTTGGCGATCTTGGCAATTTTATTCGACTTATGTCGTCTTACTTTGACTTAAAACTTTAAGTGCAATTTAAGAAAGGTTAAAGAAAATTCCAAATTAAAGAGCTTGAAGAATAATTATTAAGTTACATCAAAACTTATGAAGTACACACCTAATTAGTATGATTCATTTTTGTATTTAGCTGATTTTTTTTTACTTACATAGAATCGGAATGCATTTTCAATATTTACTTAGTTGGGCATAAGTGTTATAGCAGACTCCATGTTCAACGTTTTCTTGGTGAAGTCAAATGATTTTATTTTAATAATTTCGCATTGAATTCTCAATGGTTGAAAACTAATGATTGTAGCTACCAACTTATGCCCAGTGTTTAATGCCCAAGTTCTTAGCTTAAGTCTTTTGTTTTAATTTCCATTGAAATCGCAAAACCCTACATAAAGCGCATTCTGTAAAAAATCACAGCAACCTGTAATTTATGCAAAAATTCCAATAAAGTACGCATTCTCGGAATTCAAAACATTTTTTTGCTGTTCGTCCAAAAACGAAGTTCAAAATAAAACCGATAAAAAGGGCAAACCGAAATTTAAGGAAGCGCTGCATAAAAAACGGTTAAGCTCACACACACACACCTACATATGCACTGCACTAACACTTGCAATCAAGAACTTAAAGTAATAACATGCTGGCGCTGGCTATATTGTTGCTGCTGCTGCTGCTGCTACTCTTGCATATAAAACTCTATAATTTAAGTTTCCCAAGCATTTTACTCCCGCTGGCCGTGAATTGCTGTGTTTTAACAGCGTAAAGGATACTAAGAGCCACAATACAAATACAGTACGCTGTGCTGAAGAAAAAAAAAAATGAAAAAACTAAAACCTGTTCGCCGCTGCTGATTTTCGTTTAATTTCAAATTTATGTTGTGATTTTTGCGAAGAAAAAAAATGAGTCTATGCTCGCCAGCGTAAGTCTGGTAGCAATTTGAGTTGCTGCTGCCGTTGCTGTTGATCTGAGCTTTGGCCAACAGATCAGATTAACATCAGTTGTTGTGTGGTGCGCTGCAGTAGCTGATATGCAGAAGATGCAGAAAAAAAAGAGTCAAACTATTGAATAACCATGGGGTGTTGAGCTTTAGCACCAGTAACAATAACAGCAACAACATCGACTGTGGCAGCAGCAGCTAAAGAAATAAAATCAACAGCTTTTGTGGCAACATCAGCAGCAACCGCAAGAGGAGCAGCCAAAACGCATGCTGTAAATTATCCTTGTTTTTAGGGTGAATCATAAAATTAAAAAAAACATAAGTTTGCTTTAAAAGGATTATTAAATTTCGGTTCTTATTCAACACAACCGCTTAAGTAATCGCACAAATTGTCAGGCCATTATTCGCGCTATTTAGCTTACGATAGTTTTTTCCTGTATCCCCCAACGATTAATATATTCTCTTAAATTGTAATCCACCCTTTTTGTTCGCTTATCCTTGGCTCTTGCGCTTTTTTTTATTGCTATTGCTGGCTGTGGCTACTGTTTGCTGTTGCATCGGTTTTCTAATCTTTATTGCCATTGCTGTTTCTATGGTTTTTTTTTTCTCCAACAACAGAATTTCGCCCAAAACCCAAAAAGCAACAAGAAAACAATGCTACGACTACTGCCGTTGCTGTTGCTGCTGCTACTACGCGAGTGCGTGATTTTGATCGATTTTATTTGTTGTTGCTATTGGTATCGACTGTATGCGAGAGCCGCGGTGGCAGCAACAAATTTAATGATGGACTGCCTAAGCGCAAAAATTCATAAAATTTTGCTTTTTTTTGCTACTGGGCAACAGCAACTGTTGCTATTATTGCTGGCTGTTGTTGTTGCAGCTTCGATTATCTTAATTTGCGTGCGAAACTTTAAATCAACGGTTCGTAGAATTTGTTGTTGCTGCTTGCTGCTTGGAGCTTGTGCTAACTTTTCATTTGTGCAATTTTTCCCATGACTTGAATTTGGTTTTTGTCCGTCCGTCTGTCTGCCGGTTTTTTTTTAGTGTGTGCGCTTGTTGCTGAACTGTGTGCTACTTGTGATACGCACCTTACGCAGCAGCAGCAGCAGTAAAAGTTGCAACAGCAACAGACACACACAGCAATTAGCTTAAGAGAAGTTGAACTAATTTGTTTGCCCTTGGCATTGCTTAAGGGGGGGCGTTCAGTACGGGTTATATGTAGTTTTTTAATTTGATTTTATTGCTAGCTGCTGTTGCTACTATTGTTGTAACAACTGCTATTTCGCATTTCAAACAGGTGAGTTGCGTTTAGGCTCGGTTTGTTGGTGGATTTTTGTTGCTGGTTAAGGTTTGGTCATTCTTTTTTTTTTTGTATGCAAATTGCTACTTTGCATTTTTTGGCGTGGCGTAAATGTGTTCATTTCATGTGCTAATAGTTTGATTAAGCATGCAAAGTCTTTGTGAAAAAAGTCATCAGTGATGTTAAATTTTATTACAAATAAAAGTCCCAATAAAATTTGCATATATTATGATCCAAGCAGTATAATAAAACACTTTTGCTTGATATGGAAATCACAAATATTTTTGCAGGAACAAATAAGAATAAATTACTTTGGAGAAAAACATTTTTTTATAAATTTTCTGGAGTTGTAAAAACTGCCAATTTTGGATAAAAATATCTATGGCAACGCTGATTGTCTGGCTTAACTATCACTGTACCGTGTGCCGCGCTACACTTGAATTATTTTATATATGTACGTCCATAAATATAGGACGTCTACAACTGAAACAGTTACCAATTAAAGTAACAGTTGAGGCCGTGACTTCACCCTTGGTTTGAGTCGAGATTTACCCACATCTCTTGCCGTCCTGGGATGGCCAGCTCTCCCTGTGATTTAGATTTCAACCACAGCCAAGAAAGTGTCTACCGCATGCGATCCATTCAATTAAGCTTCACGCAACTGCTTACATCCTAGGGGCTTGTGACAACCCGTACTAGCAGATTAGTGTAGACCTTCACCTGTGGTCATGCTTAGTATTTAAGAAAGTGGACGTCCATAAATTACTTGAGTCAAAATAGGGGAGAGATGGTCCGGAAAAAATCTCACGTCAACTTTTTAATGCAGATTGCATTTAAAAATTATAAGGCAAGTCTCATGGAAGGGAGAGAGGTCCCGTCAGAGCTCACCAAATCCCACCAGGGGGGAGGGGGAAACCGAATTTTCAAAAAAGCACCTCACATAATTAATGGATGGCCCCTGAGAGTAGACACAGGATAAGGTTCAAAACGCATGAAGTACAGTACAATTTTCTGTCTACTTCCAGTTTGAGCGCCCTCGGGCACTGGCAAGCCTCACTTCTACCTACAATGAGTACGGTACAATGTTGAGAAAATGCAACTCCACACCAAGCTGTACACTTTACTTTTCCCGCGCTTTTGGTTGCAACCACAGCCAATACTATGCACCTCCAAGGGAGGCTACCGCATACGATCCACCCAAAGTGGACTTCTCGTAAATTTCAGGCTGTAACTGAAGTCATTAACAGCACGTTGTCCTATTGTAGATAGTACAGACCCTTACCTTTGGTCAGGCTAAGTACAAAATACTTCCAGTTTGAGTTAACTTTACAACCCTCGGGGGTTTATAACCCCCTAGGGCTGCGAATAGTAGTGAGAATTATTCGGGCACCCAAAAACTTCTCTTAAATACGACAAACTATCATGAGACATTTCTTTCAATGTCCTATGAACATAACTGTGTAGCTGGGCACCTCTGATAGTTGCTAATATGATATAGACTGCTGTCAGAATCAAGCCTCAAAGTTTCTACGACGCATAGACTCGTAAGCAATGGAATGCCATTGAGAATGTTTCTCGTCATCACTTCTCTGACTTTTGTTGGTGAATAGCTTGCTAGATAGGAAAGGGCTTAGAGTAGTTGCTTATGCTGATGGCATATCCATCGTGTTATGCGGTAAGGGGTTTTCTACTTTTAAAGGGCGCCAACAATTTAGGCTTAATCTAAATTTCAAAGGGTTTCAGCAATGACGGCTAGGGGTCAACCTATATAAGACAGAACTCATTCCTTTTAGCAAGATATACAATCTCTTTTTATGACAAAAAGATCGAAGTTTTTGTTTTTCTCTATTAAGATAAGCAACATTTTGATTTTGCTCGAAGTAACCAACCATATAGGATCGAGTCTTAAAAAATTTCTAATGTTGAACTGGGAAACTTAATTTGATACCACTGTGCGCTAGTGCTGTGCCGCCTACTGTTCCTGCTACCTCCCATAACTCTTTGCTGCCAAAATGATGCTTCCAACACAGCAGCATATCGATTGTTCATCATCTATCGTTGCTGTTAATCTTTTGTAGATTGTTGTTAAATTGTTGCTGCTTGCTAATTAAAAGCGAAAACACGATCCTTTCAATTTTTTTTTTTTGCCATCGTCTTCACTGTAGACATTAATACTGTTGTAGACTCTACCCGGTGTTGATGTTTTCTCTTTCTTATGTACTCTATCTATCTCTTATGCTAGTGGTCAGAGACAAGTGGGGGAGTCTGTCAGCAGCTGTGGTAATGTCAGTAGTTATTTGTTGTTGTTGTTGGCAGCAAGATCTTAATCAACACTGATGCAACGATGCACTGGCGCATAGATCACCAGCCAGCACCGCATACGATATGCTCAAGCTTCCTTAACACTTGTTTTCTTCGAATGTAGACAAAGTGTATGGGTTTACTCCCCTTTTGGGGGCACCTAGCGTTAGCATTTGAGTGCAAGGAAGCTAAGCAAATAATGCAAATGCAGTGCTGCTTGTTGTTGTTGTGACGGAATAAGTTCCTGGAAATCGATCACAGATATTCAACGTAATTTGCTTTAGAATTGGTTTTCGATAATTTGCTATTCGAAGATTTTGGAATACATTAGGTCTGTCTGTAAAAGCCAACATGCAGAAGATGAATTGGGATCTACGGATCAACAGAAATTCAAAGATTTCTATAAATATTGCGATTCTTGGGTCGCTGTTTTATGCTGCACCAAATTGATCCGATTTTCGATATATCATTTTTTACCATTCGGAGGAATGGGGAATTGGTCCTTTAGCACGATGGCATCTTCAAAATAGATAGTTTGAAATTTGATTTTTTTTTATTGCGGATTCAATCGCTCATTGTTACTTTCTGAATTCACTAAGGTCCACGATGACCTGTCAACACTTTCCACAAAATATGCCCAATTTTTGGTCAAAATATCTACACATATTTTTATTTGCCCCCACCACCTCGAGTTTCTGATATAAAACCTAAATTGAGCTACATCTAAATTTCCTCCCGCACTGCAACTCATTAAAAGAAACATAAAAAAAAAACTCAATCCCTCAGCAACAGCAATCAATTCAATGCTCCAGCTTCAGCAAAAAATATCTGTATCGTGGGAAAGTTGCTAATAAATTTCCCATTATTGGTGAAAAAAAATCAGAGATAGAAAAAAAAATTGATGGTTTGCATGCGGCTCAATCTGCTTGGATTTGGTGCAACGCTTTGCAGCTCCTCTGCCTAAGGGCTGTGCAGCGCAATTTTATGTTTTCCTCCACCTTTTTTTATTTCTTTTGCGGCTTTTTTACTGCGCGCTCGTCGTCGTTCTCTTACTGTAGCACGCTGACTGATGAGCTGACTGAATGACTGGCTGACTGCTCTGTTGCTTTCGCAATTTAAGTGACGTATTGTGGTGCACTGCAATGGGCAGGCAGGCAGGCGCTCATATACAGTAATTTTGAGGATTTTTATTTTTGGCGCTAGCCGCTTTTGTGGAATTTTTATGTGAAATTCTTGGCAAAGTTATAAAAAAATGCAGTAATGAATTGGTTGAGGGGATCAGCATACAAATGGGATGGTGTTCACTGGAAAAGTTTTATACACCGAAAAAAAGTGGAGTAGTTCTTAACATGCTAAGCATTCAAATGCGAAATTTTGAGCGGTACTACACTCCCCAAACATTTGAGCTTCCTCTTATCAAAATCGATAGACTCATTTTAAAAATAAAAGTGGCAAGTAATTACATAAAAGAAATTTACCTAATAAAAGGGCATATGTGTGTGGGTAATATGAAACATTAAATTTTTTGCAGAGAAAAAAAATGGCGATGAAAGCGGGTGATTTTTTAAGCGTTTGGTTTTTGGAAATAAAAAAAAGAACAGAAAATTTGCAATAGTGAATAAAATATTTATTTGGAGCGATACATCAACTCCTGGCATTTACTTTTTAAGTTTTATTTCATGTAAATGTTGCCCACGGCTACGCCAGGGGTTGTCCATTCGTATGCTCCGATTTTGGCACACTTTTTCCAGCATTTCGCCCGCTATCTAACCAATGGCAGCTATAATGTTGCCTTCCAGGGCTGCAATTGTGGCTGGCTTGTCGCTATACACGAGAGACTTTACGTAGCATCACAAAAAAATAGTCTAGTGAGGTCAAATCGCATGATCTTGGCGGCAAATGGACTGCTCCAAAACGTGAGATTAATTACTCACCAAACTCGCCTCTCAATAGGCTCATGGTATTACGTGCCGTGTGGCATGCGGCACCGTCTTGTTGAAACCACAAGTCAATCAAATCCAATTCTTCCATTTTAGGCAAAAAAAAAAAAAAAATCGGTAATCATCGCACTGTACATTGTTCCATTGACTATAACGTTGCGATTTTCATTATTTTTGAAAAAGTACGGTCCAATGATGCCACCGGCCCAAACAGTGCATTTTTCAGGGTGCATTGGCAGCTCTTGAACTGCCTCTGGCTGCTCTTTAGACCAAATTCGACAATTCTGTTTGTTGACGTACCCATTGAGTCAAAAATGAGTTTCGTCGCTGAAGAAAATTTTTCGATAAAAAATTGGATCTTCATTATTTTTCACAGAGCACGAATTTTGATAATAAAATTCAATGGTTTTGCAAGCGCTGTTCGTTTGTTGTCATTTTGTGGAAAAATGGCAAACCTTACTGAGCATTTTCGGCACTAACACATGTTGCGAATCACACGTGAGGTGTCAAAAAATTCACACTAAAAAACCAAATAGCAAAAAAATCACCCATTACATAGCCTCATCAGTACAGTTTTTAGTTAATTTCTATTAAGATTCGAACACGGGATTACGCGGGAATGAGAAATGCTTATATTGGGCCTTATATAAAAATTATTTTTTTAAGTTTTATAAAGTATAATACAGTATATAATGCAAGTAAACTTCTATTTTTTTCTGTGTAAAAAAAATATGTACTCTACTGACAAAATCAAAAGCATCACATTGATTTGGTTATTTTTCGTTTGGATTTTCTACTTCTTCTTCTTTATATTTACTAACGAAAAATTATGATTTTTTATTGTTATCGTTGTTGCTGCCATAGGTCCTGAGGGTATTTTTCCGCCAAACTGAGACCACAGTCTGAATGTAACTTACGTAAGACGGTAGTTTCACGTATATTGTTTTATAATTGATACTTTAAAATACAAAAGTTACTGCACTGAAATTTAATGGTTTGTTAATTGCTGTTGTTGTTGTTGAGGGTTGCAGTTTCATTATAAAAAATAAATAAAAAATGAAGTGAAGGCAAAATGAGCAGCGTCTTGATTTAGTTTTTTATTTAAGTGTTTGTAAGGAATAAATGCATTTTATTATATTGTACGGCAGGTACACTACAAGTCGGACAGTTTAAAGCGTTTTATTGCTAATTAATTAATGCCATAATTGCTATATTTATGGGTATTATTTAAGTGTTAAGCTAGCTATACGATCCGGCTACCAATATTTGTAAGAAAATCAATAATTCAAGAGACAAGTTCGTCGCCTAAGTCTTTTGTTTTATAATTTATAATTTTTTTTTTGAATTTATTTCAATAAATTTTCCAAGTGTCGCAAACATAAGCCACATTTTTAAAGAACAACTGGCAGTAGTGCGCAACAGCAACAACAACTACATTTCTACTTGCACCCACTTGAGCAGTTAACAACTGCAGCGTTAACATTAATAATCAATGAAATACTATCGGTAAACAGCAGCACAAACAAACGGACATAGAAATGTTACCTTTTAAAGTAACAACAACAACAACTACAATAACAACTTGTTAATATGCTCAATTTAACATGCATTTTTAATGGCAACATAGCGCGCAACAGCAACCTGTCCAGTTGCCATTTACGTTTTTATTATTCGCCATTTGCATGTCATTACATGGAGAGAAATACAAATGCAGCGAGAATACTAAGTAGAAACCACATAATCGCATTTTGTTGCATTTCAGAGACAAATTTATGATTTATGAATGAATTTTTGAATCTCACATTAAATAAAAAAATATTAAGAAAAGCTATAGCGCCACAAAATACAGAAAAGTTCTATGCTAAGCTCAAGCGGCGGTCACACCAAAGCCATTAAAGGAGTTTACCGTTCAGTTTTTTTTTTTTGCCTTTGCTTTAAGTCGGCATGCAACATGCAACGTATGTTTATGAATTAGCGACATATGCAACATGCAAATATACGTTACTCTTACTTTTTATGGCAAGCCGAGATGACCCAATTAAGCGGATTTAGAATGCTGCTGACATATGCAGCAAATAAATAAAAATAAAGAAAAAGTCATGGGAAAAATATAGCAAACAAGACAGAATTTAATTAAATTTAAATCAACATGCTACAAGATAATTAAAAAAATTGTACAGAGCAGCTGTTAGTGCTAGAAATTTTCTGAAACTTAAATTGCGAGTAATGAGAAGTTCGGATGTGGGCGAAGTCCATAAAACAATTAAAGAAATAAGACCAGAAGGCTGAAGCGTAAATACTTAGACATATGAAAAATTGCCTAAACGCCAGAAGACAGTGCAATTCAGTCTATTTTTCAGAATTATAAAATGTTAAATCTTTAACAATAAATTTTAGGTTTTTCCATATCGAATTCTTTCTGCATTTACCAAAAAATATAAGTGTTCACATAGTTAAAAAATAAAACATCTGTTTCACTCTATTAGATATTGGAAAATTTTCATGAGATTTAATTACATTCTTAAGATTTTACTCTCTTCACATTATTAATATCTCAACAAATTGCAGTAGACTTAATTGCATGAGATATTTCGTCTCTTCGTATAATAGTGATTGCTTCCTATATTTTTAAGCTTGATAAAGTTTTCAAAAATCCCATGGTATTTAATTTTTTCGGAACTATTTTTTTTTATAGCAATTTGAATCATTTTAGAGTTTTTTGAAACATTTTTAGCTATTAAAAAACTCACTTGCGATTTATTTGCTATGGGTATAAATACTTTTTTTATAACTCTTACCGCCTTAAAGATTTTGAAAACAACATGAAGTATTAAAAAACAGTCTTATGAGATACAATTGCATGTGATTTTAGGTTTTAGGTTTTTTTTAGATAAATTGACCGTCTTCATAGCCACATACAATTTTAAAAAAAATCACATAATATTTCATTTCGGATTTCAGAAGAATTCATATTAAAGTTCTTTGAAACATTTTTAGCTACTAAAAAACTCTCATGTGACTTATTTCCTTAATTACTTTTATATATGTAGCTTTTACTGCCTTAAAGTTTTTGAAAACATCATGATATATAGAAAAAGCTACATGAGATTTAATTGTATTCATACAATTTTATCATATAACTTGACTGTCTTAGAGTTCTTTACAACCTCATACAACTTTTCAATCATCAAATGAGACTTAACTCTTTAAAGTTAAATTTTTATTTGTAATCGAATCGACTTAGAATTTCTTACAGCTATATGAAATATTAAAAAATCACATGTCATTCAATTGCTTGAGACTTAACTTTTTTTAAACATTTTGAACTATCAAAAAACCCTATGCGATTTATGTGTTTGAGATTTAATTACTTTTTTCTAACGTAACAAAGTTTAAGAAAATATCATGAAATATTTAAAAAATGTCTCATGAGATTTAATTGCACTACTTACAGCATCATGAAATACTAAACAATCTCATGTTATTCAATTGTTTGTGGCTTGATATTTTTTTGTTCAAATATATCGATTGCCAAAGCGTTATTTAAAGCTCTGTTAAATTCACTTAGAGTTTTTTTCAACGTCTTAAAAATACATAAAATCCAATGATTACTCGATATTTTGCATTTTTCGTATTATTTGATAGTCCTTGGAGTTTTATAAAATGTAAAAATCTCGCGAGGTTTTATTGCTGAAGTTTAAAATCTATTTATGGTATTTTCAGTCTCATAATTCTTCAATACACTATGAAATACTATAAAAAATCATATGAAATTCGAACTTAAATATTTTAGCAAAAAATCTCATGAGAGTTATTTAATTTTTTCGGATTGCATTAGATTTTGAGATTTAATTGATTGAGATTTAAGTATTTTTTTGCATACTTTTGATTGTTTCTATGTTTTTTACAATTCTTTGACATATTAAAAAAAATATCGTGTGATTTGATTTCAACATTTGCTATTCTATGAAATGTACTTACCTTAGAATTACAAACTCTATGAAACTCAAACGGTTATTACAGAATACTACGTCAATAAGATGTAGTGCCAGTCACCATGAATCTATAAGTAACTGGAAAAAAAAAAATTACATGACATTAAACTGCAAGAAATACTTTTTTGTGTGAGATATTATACAAAACTAACATAATATATTAGATTTTTGTTTTCTTCGCTTGGGGTTTGATATTTTCTAATACATTTTTCTTTACAAGTTTAAGAATATTATTGCAGGAAATCTCATGAGACTTTACGTTTCATACATATTTTTGTTCGTTTAAGAAATATTCAAAAATCTTTTTTCAATACAATTTGGTGATTTTAATGATGGTAAAGCTCATAAGGATATGTTTCAATAATAGCCAAACATTTAATTGCAAACGCCAATGAAATAAAATTTTTCCATATTTTTTTGACTTGTGAAATTGCACAATCCTTGACCTTACCTTGAACTTAGTTAAAACGACGTAAAGAAAAATTCTCAGCGCATTTTGAACTTGCACTTAATCGCAATTGCAACAGCAACATGAAGTTAACGCGCGACTGTCAGTGAAATTGCTTCTAATGATGATAAACGCTTTTGCTTTGGTGCGATTTAACTTGCAGTTAAGCCCAAATACCCTAGCAAATATTGCCAGTTGCAAAACAACAGCAACTGCAGTAGAGAATATTGCTATCGCTCTGCAGCAACTTGAACTTGCTGTCTATTATTTTGCGATAATTTTGTATTACCTGCTTTGTATGGGTGCGTGTATTGTGCGTTGTATTTAACGTTTGCTTGAAGAAACCAATTTTCAATGGTTGCTTGAACTCTACCGAAAGTCTGCGCCAGATTATCTGTGTGTTTGTCTTAGGTGAGTTACAAATTTAAATTTTCTATAATTTTGGAAATAGAGAAAAAAGAAAAACATAATACGCCCTAATTTGCGTAAGGAGCTGTTGAGAAAAAAGACTTCATCTAAGCTACAACTGCTTGTGTTAAATTGACTAACATAAAACGCATTCCTTCAGACCAGAATGCTAGAGATGATCTATCACACGTCATGTAATAATTGTTAAGGTCCTTGGTTTCATTCGGCACACTTAAGGCTCCCATTTTATTAACTAAAAGTATCAGTATAAATTTTCGTAAATATTTGTGCATTTAAGAGATAAAAGTAATAATTTTATTATAAATGAGTTACTCAGTTATTCCCATTCTTTCTCTTCACAGATTCGATGCCAATAAATCAACGAAAGGCGCCTCAAAACTACGCCGCGACTTGATCAATGCAGAAATTGCGAATCTGCGCGATCTGCTGCCATTGCCGCAGTCGACGCGGCAACGTTTGTCACAATTGCAGCTGATGGCATTGGTCTGTGTGTACGTGCGAAAGGCCAACTATTTTCAACAAGGTGAGTGTGCACACAGCGGTGGTGGTGTGCAACATGCAGTAACTGTTGCATGTGGTAAAATTAGCATAGCATAGCGTTAGATTTAACAACAACAGCAGCAGCAGCAACGGCAGCATATGTTGTTGTGTTGTTCTTGCTGCTAAGGTTGCAAGCTGCTAACAAGTGACAGTTTGGATTTTATAAAAAAAAAAACGAAGGTAATTGTTGTGGTCTGAGGTTGATCATGGGAGCAAACGCTTATTGTTTTTTTTTATGCTGTAGATGTTCAATAAACAGGTGTATTTACATAGGTCATTATTGCTGCTATTAGAGTCACTGATTTTCATGGAAAATGTAATTTCTCTTAATTTCATTTCTCATTATTTCCATTAACTCGAGTCAATTTATTTTTATTGAATTTCCTCATTTGATTGTAATTATCTTAAAAGCAACAATTTATTCATCTTGATGACAGCTTAAATTTTGTGCCTTTTTTTTTGAATTCTGCTGCATGTGAGAATCGCTACAAGAAAACCAAATCGAAATCGAAATAATATCGTAAATGGGAAAATGAAACTCATCATCAATTTTTGCAAAATTGAATTATGTGTGTATCCTTAACGAAGAGCATCTGCTGAACATGATGGTGATTAAGTTAGATTAAATTGTGATTAAGTACTGATATTTAGGGAGGCCGAAATTGCATATTGGCCTATTGCATAACTGGGCAAAATTGTAGTACATTTCACAGTAATTTATAGTGTCATAGTGGCAGTAATTTATTGTGTGATTTTTCGAAAAATTTCTTTAACGATTTTGTGCATAGCAATTTTCATTCAGGTTTGCTGCTTAAGTCCTTTGTTTTTTCGTGTATTACGAGTATTTTATTATTTAATTATAAATTATAATAAAAATATATTTATACAATATTCATATTGCCATAAAATTGTGATAATCACTGAAATTATGCGACATAGTCATAAGTCAACAACGTCAATTGCTACTACAAAAATGGCAGCAGCAACAGCAGCAACAAGAGCAAACATTTATTGATCGCATTAACACATTTGTACGATGTGCAACTTCCTGAAATGTTAAAACAACAACAAGCGTAAAAATAAAGCCAAAGTTTTTTTTTGTTGTTTTTTTCAAGTGTTGCAGTTATAACAATGGTGGCAACTTTCTGCTTGTTGTTGATGTTAATGTTGCGTTAAGCGAAACAGCAGCAGCAAGCAGTAACGCTGTGAAATGTAAATAAAGTTTATTAGCAACAGAATATTAAAAATCACAAATTGCTGATAACACAAATAGCAGCAAAAAACGAAATATATAACAACAACAAGCATAGCTGCAATAATTTTCACAATTTCTACAAAATCTTCAAAGGTTGAAGTTTGTTATTATTGCCGCATGCTACACAGCTGCATGCGTTTTACTGGCTGGCAGTTAAAGAAGCATAGTGCGCATGCGCAACAATATGAGGATAACATGTGCACATGAAATGGGAAAAAAAAAATAAAAAACTTCAGCAATAGCAATATGTTGCAGATAAAAAATTGTTGTTGTTACTGTTTATGTGCACTGTTGCGTTCATAGTTGTGAAATTATATTTTCCCAGCTTGTGATGCGCGCTCAATTACAACTAGAGTGCGCTGCTGATGTTGCAGCAGCAGCAGCAGCAACTGGGAGTTAGAGATGTGGCATCGAGAAAAAAGTTCATAAGAAATTACTTCATTAGTTGGTACATTTTAAGAATTTTATCGACCTCTTTCATTACAAAAATAAAAACACTTTTCTGGGTTAAGGTCGTTTTATATTTATTTTAGCTATCTGCTATCTAAGTTCATTTATCATTTAAATCAGCGATGGACAACATACGAAAAATGAGCCATTTGTGACTCATTACAACAAACACGTCGCTTTTCTTAAGAAGCATGCACTCTTCATTGCTACGCACATTTTTATCGTTGTGGTTTTTTTTTACTATTGCTATTGTTGCATCATTCAGAAAAAACTTAAGCTAGCGAGCGAGCAAGGAAACAACAATGCGCACATTGAGGATAGCTTCTCTAGTTTCGTTTGATCAGTGTACTTTTATTTCTACACTCATGTTGTGCTTGTTTGATTCTTGGAATTGGCTTTTGTTTTATTGCTGAATTTTTGATATGCTCTCGAGATCAAAGATACGGTGGGGTTTTTTCCGTTGTTGTAATTTTTGTATTTGTTGATTTTGTTGTAAGTAGCTCCAGCTTACAAAATGTTGCCCATCTATGATTTAAATAATTATTATTAAAAACTGCGGAAAAAAATAAACAACTAAAACGCAGTCGACAGTTTTTAAAAAATGTCGAAAAATATTGATAAATATCAAAAAAGAATGAAAATAGAACCTGTACTTTTAAACCCTCAATAAAAATATTTACACATATAAAAACTGAAAATATGTTGATTTCATGAAAAATCTCTGTTTTAGGAGAAATTTCGAAATCGATCGATCTCGATCAGATCTTATTGTGAAGCGGATTTTTTGGGCAAGAAACTGACAAAATTTTTCTCTTCTACAACTCAAATATAATTTAGCCAATTAAGAGTTGGCCCACCCTTTATGTGAAAATTAAAGAAAAAGCGCTCATATCGTGAAACAGCATAGCAACAGCCGATACCTGCGAAATTTCAATTGTGTTGGTGGCCGCGCATCTACAAATAGCTGTCTGTCTGTCTGTCTGTCGGTCTGTCTGTTTATTCCTGGCTTGTCTGCTGAAGTGCGATTTACTTGCTGTTCCGTTTCTGATGGGATAACACAATTTTTTTTTCTTTCTTACACATTTCGCTGTTGCTGTTGTTGTTTTTTGCTGGTGGCAGACACTAAGTTGCTTGTTTTGTTTGTTTATTTATTTGTAGGGTCAACGATTTGTGGCACTTTTTTTTTGTCGAAGTTGTTGTTGTTGTTGTTATTGCTTAAGTAACTGCGTTTATTTCTGCAGCAGCGTATGCTAGGATTCATATTGCAACAAACTGACGTTGTTAGATTATTGTTGCAAATAGTTTGTCCGGGTGTGTGTGTGTGTGTGTGTGCGCGCGCTTGTTGTGTTTAAGTTTGACTTTTGCGCGTAATTACGAAAATTGTTTTTTAAATTAGTGTGCTGAGAAAAAAAAAATGCAGTACTGGCAGAAAATAGCACAGTAAAACAACAAAATTCAAATAAAATAAATTCTCTAAATCGATTAAGTAATTTTCTAATAGTCTGCATAAATATAAGATTTGCATTAAATGAATTTTTTTTGTCTGATGTTCCTATTTATCCTTCAAAATGTTTGTCTCAACAGCTTATTATTATGTGTGAAATCAATTTTTTTAGCAATTTTAAAACTTAAATATTTTGATATTTAACAGGACTATTGTGACAATTTTAATTGGAGATTGAGACCAAGCGTCTAAGAAATAACCCTAAATAAATTTGATTGAAATTGATCAAGTAGTTTTTGCGTGATATACGAACATCGAAAACAGCTATCATTTTATTTATATAGATTACAGGTAATAAGTAAATAAATCAATTTAAGTTTTAGATGAACTTTTTTTTGAAAATCATAACTCGCAAAAAAAAATTTTCGACAGTTTTGTAGGATAGAATAATTGTTAAGAGCATAATGAATTTTTAGAAAAAAATTATTGCATTATGAAACAATTTTTTTTAAGCAAAGGGTCCACTTTGTTATAAGCAAAATCGATTTTTCCAAGGTCCTTAACGTCTTTTTGACATGAGATTGATATCAATACTCAATTGTGGTTCAAATGGCATCAGGTTTTCCGAGCCGGCCAGCAGCAGCACAGTCAAAATAATTACAGCTGCTTAAAGCACCATCTGGTGGCAGATTTCTGAACTTTTATGTCTTCCATTCCCATTCAAATCGGTCCAATTAGTTTCGGTGTCATTTAAGTTTTAGGGTTCAAAAGTATCGAACAGTACTGAACAATAATACAAGTCCAAAAGTATCGAAAAAGTCGATACAAGTTAAGGCATCGTAACACACCGATAGGTATTAAAAAGCTTTTTTCGTTGAAAAGTGTAGATTAATATCAAAAAGTAGAGCGATAGATCTCTAAAAGTATCGAGTAATAACGAGAAAAGCGTTCAATGTTGAGAAGCAGTAAAAATACCAAAAAGTAGTATCGATTAGTATCGAAAAGAATAGAAAACTAACAATAAATTTGATTGAGTTGAATTAAATTGAAATTAATGGAATTGTATTGAATGGAATTTAACTGATTTTAATTGAATTGAGTGAATTTAATTGAAAGCCAATTTCATAAAAAAATATTTAAAATGAGGTGATTGGTTGATTCTAATTTTTTTAATTGATTTAAAGCTTCAAGCTAAATAGCTGAAAAGGAGAATAGCTGTAGTAGCTAAACTTATTTATTATTAATAGAGATATTGACAAAAGTTTCTGCGGTATTATCTATCAACAAATCTTTAAAATTGTATATCCCAGTATTTATCTGACAAGCAATATAAGGAGCATAACGCAGTTTCATAAGGGATACAATTTGACCCGCATAAAAATATTACTCAAAAAATATATAGGTTCGACTTAATGGAAAGAAATGGGTCTGTTTATCTTTCCACCGAGCAAATTCTTATAGACGATTTAATCAGTAGTCAATTCTTTAAATTTTTAATAGCACCATATGAAACTCTAAGGTAATATGGACCTTTTCTTTTTCAAAAATGTACGATTAATTTAGCAGCTATGATGTTTACTACTTACAAATGTATCGTGTTGAAAGGACTAATTCACTATGCTAACTATATAATACCAATTCGATTCCTAAATTCGCCACTGAAAATGTGCACACATTGAGAATGCATTTAACTGGCAGAAGCGTTAAAAATATTTTTATTAATTTTTTTTGCACGTTGTTTTATTTTTACACTTGGCATTTATTGTTTTATAAATATGTGTGGTTTTGCTTGCGGTTACAATCAACTGGTTTTATGCACTCATCATTTAATTGTTTATTTTATAAGCTTTTGACGTCACATGATGAGTGACACTGTAATATTTTTATAAAATTTTCTGTTTATAAATTTTGTATGAGTGATTAATTGTTATATTAATAAAAGTTAATGGAAATTTTACGCTTCTTCAAGCGGTATGTGACAAAACGAAAGACTTAGGCAACAAACTTAAGTTTTAAATCAATTCCAGTAACAACATTTTAATTATTATTTACAAAAAAAAATAAAAAAAAGAAAATAAATCGCAGCAAAATATATTGGCACTGTATTAGTTTATTAATATAATTTTTAGAAATGTTTTTTTTCTTTGTTTTTTTAAGTAAACACACGCGTCATTTCATTGACAAAAACCAAAAATTTATTTTTATTCTCAAAGTTAAAAAAAAAAAAACTACTCAGCGCGTGTTACTCAAGCGTGTGCTTTTAATTTATGTAAATTAAAGAAAGAACATTTCTTTGAACTACTTTTTTTATTTAAATTCATAGTGCAAATAATGAAAATGTGTAAATTGTTTGACAAAAGTTGCTGTCATTTTGACAAGTTGTTAATTTTATGATAGAACTGTTAAGTAAATAATTATTTTCTAAAATACACATAATTGCTAATTGAATATTTAAAAAAAAAGTTGATAAATAAATAAATTGTAATAAATTGAATTTGATTTTTGTCTAAAAATAACTTTTATCAGCTTTACATAGTTCAAGAGACTTAAACAAAACTGCATTCTCTGACTTTTTCTATCAGGCTAAAATGCACAAATTTTTTAAATGTTCACGCTTTTTATTATTTAAGAATTATTTAGTTTTATGGTAGGAATTAATGTCAATGAAATTTTGGAAAGAGTTTGTGAGTAGCTTAATTTACAAAATATTAGAAAAATGATCGAAAAATTATAATTTTTGTACGAATAATTCTACAAAATGAAATGGTTCATCTTAACGCTTAAAGCTAAAAGCTGTAGCAGCTAAACTTAGTTATGAGGAAATTTCAAATAACCGATTATTTTTCGAAAATTTATTCCAAGCACAACCATTTGAAAATCATTAAAATTAAATAAAATTTCAAGCAGCATGTTACAAAACGAAAGACTTAGGCAACAAACTTAAGTTTTAAATCAATTCCAGTAACAACATTTTAATTTTATATAAAATATAAACATAACATTAAAAAGTTTTCAAGATCGTCAAGGCTTGCCAATTAACTATTACCCAAAGTGGCAATTTTATTAACTCATTTTGCGTCCTTTCTGATTTGCATCATTTTTGCTATTATATTAATTATTGATAAATCCACAAGACCTTATATTTGACCAATTTTTTTTTTGAAAATATTCCTAGCAGTTCTTCATAAATGCACAGTGCTACCAAGCACTAACTTTTACACAAATAATTCATGTGTCACTGAACATTTCGGAGTTATACTTAGGTCAGCAACAGTAACAAAAAGTGAGTTTTGGGATTTATTTTTATAAAATGACAATACTATATACGACGAGTAGTAGCAGCAACAGCAACAATCGCAATTAACAATGCAAAACTAAAAAGTGCATCCAAGCAATTAAATTCACTGATTGTTGTGTACGAATGAGTCAAGTGATAATCTCGTTGAACTGCAGCTGCTTAAAGCGTTCGCATATTAATTACATGCTGCTGCAAACAATGGGGCAAAAGCGCAGCCGTTGCTTAAACGTTGCAATTAAATTCAATATGGAAAACTATGGAAAATCTATTAAAATATCAATTTCAAACTTAAGAAATAAAAAAAATATTTTTTTTTTTAATAACGTTTGGCGCACCTACAAAAAAAACCTCAATACTAAATGTTGCTAGCATGGGGCTGATGCCATATAAGAGACAACTTGCATTTGGCAGATGTGGCATTATGCAAATTATTTACTTTGCCTAACATTGTAATTCACAATTAGTTAGGCTTTCAATTAAACTTTTTAAGAGCTGAAAATTTTGCGCTGTGACATCAAGGTAGGGTAGGGCTTTAGCAGCAGCATATTATGCCCTACAACACCTACGCGCAGCAGCATGAACTTGAGTTTCGTTTGGCTGTGACAACACCTTGCAACAAATTGTCTCCACTTGTTGTTGTGCTGTTTGCAAATGTCAATTGTTGTTGCTGTTGTTGTCTTTCATGCTCAAATCAACATTGATTTCCTGATAGCGCGCTGACTGTGTGTGAAACAAAATTACACTAGAGAACAGTGAATGATTTTGGTTTTTTAGGTGCGCCAAATGATCTGCAATGGATTTGGTTATTGTTATAAAAGCAACAATTGCTAACAAACAATGAATTTGAAAAAAAAAACAAAAATAAACTAAATGCTGCAGCTTATAATTATTATAATTATTTTTTTATTGTACTTGTGGTTGTTGCAAGCGCTTGAAAATTTCAAGTTCATAACTTTGCAACTGCACTTCAAGTTCAAGTCCTTGAATATAAAAAATCTAAAATTGCCCATTGATTTTATGCTGTGCGGTGCCAATATCGTTTTGAATTTATGCAAAATGTGAGTTCCCACCCGCTACCCTATCTCATCCTTTCAGTGGCGCCAATTATTTACCACAAAATTAAGTGGCGCCTTTTTTTCTTTGTTTTTTTTTACCTTGCAACATAAAGTGTTGTGCAGCAACACAAATTGAGCTGCTGCTGCTGCTGTTGCTCAAGTTCATTGCAATTCAGTGTTGTTGCTGTTGTGGCAATGACACAATTTCTGCTTTCATTTGTGATTCATTTGTTTGTGTAGTAAGAAAATTAAAAACAGAAAAAAATAATGGAAAAATTCTAATTTATTGTTATCTACTGAGTGTCATCGATTGTTTATACAACAATTTAATAACATCTCGCTTAATTGCATATAATTTGCAATATTTCGCTTTCAATAACCAATGGCAAAGGCAGCAAAGTATATGGTGAGGGAATGCAATTGAAATGTGACAACCGGAAAAATGTTCATTGAAATTATTGGTTTTTTTCTCTTTTTTTTTAATTAAAGAGTTTCAAATTACACGTCATTTTTTTTCTTATAAAAATTTCATGTATGACATCTGTTAATGTTGTCATTGATAAATGTGGAAATTTACATGAGAGTGCAATGCTTTATCATCTAAAACTCACTAGAAAATGGAGAAAAATATGGTTCTGCACAAATTTTCGCTCGAAATATTGCTTCAAGTGACTCAACACTTCGAAGAATTGTCAAGAAATTTTAGTAAACGGATTCGATTGCCGCTCATGTATCCTCATAACATAGCAATTGTTCAATCGAAAACAAAGTGAGTCAAATTGTAATTGAAAACCCAGAGACATTAATTTCTTATGGCTCACAAGAATAAAGCGTTGCAAGAAGCAAATTACATCGAAATCTCTCAAAAGATTTGAAACTGCATGCCAACAAGATCCAACTGTCTTAAGAACTCCAAACAGCATACCATTACAAGCGAAGAGAATTCGTTAATTTGTTGACGGATCTGTTGGAAATTTTGCGCAGAAATTCATTGCTAAGTATCTTTAACCCAATGAATATCTAAATAAACAAAATTAAATGAACAAAATTGTTAAATTTAGCGTCCGGAGAAACCAAGAGTGATTCACCAGAGGCCAATGCCATTTACCTCGCGTCACAGTTTGATATGGTTTTAGCACTGATGGAAAAACTCGACCACACTCCTTTGCAAATACAGTTACAGTGAGAGACTTGCGTAACAGTACGATGATAAGATTTTTTTTTTCTGACCAGTATTGATTTATTTGGATCTTGAAGACTTGTGGTTTTAGCAGGGTGAAGCTAATTGTCATACTACATAATTTTTATGATTTGATACAATATGACTATTTTTTACGGTGATTTTTAGAAGACACAAATGTATACCAATAAGAAACAGACCATTCTTGAGCTACAATTTCATTGAAAGTTTCATCAAAAGAGCAGGAAGATCCGTGGGGTACATCTGCCTGCTATTTGGTTTGGAAATTAAGTGCAAAATTTGTAATTTATCTATATAAATAAAATTATAGCTGTTTTCGATGTTCGCATATCACGCAAAAACTACTTGATCAATTTCAATCAAATTTATTTAGGGTTATTCCTTAGACGCTTGGTCTCAATCTTCAATTAAAATTGTTACGATATTCGTGTTAAATATCAAAATATTTAAGTTTTAAAATTGCTAAAAAAATTAATTTCACACATAGAAACAAGCATGTAAACATAACAAATCGTTGAATGGGAATTGAATGTGCTAGTTAGTGTGGCAGTTTTAAAAAAAAATTAATTCTTCACTAAGAATTTTGAATAAAATTTTGAAATGTCTGAAAGTAAAAGCTATTGATTTGAGAAGAAAATATTTGAAAAATTATTAAAGTTGTGTTCGAAAATTTGTCAAATAAATTTAGAAGGAACTTAGAGCTAATGACTTATATATTTCGTACTAAGATGCACCATATAATTATAACCTGATGCGTTAACGTTTTTTTGAATGTAAATAGAGTTATGGCACATTAAATTTTATGGCCCAGTACTCTTATGTTCATAAGTGACCGAAATAACTTCGATTAAAACTTAATTAAAAACATACTACGCGTACAAAGTCGAGGGAATTAGCTAGTTATGATACAAAAATACTGTCACTCATCAAAAAAATAGTGGTGCAACGGACTATTCATTTCGTGGCTTAGAAAATGCAGCGCTGTCACTTGGCAGATTTGAGTTCAATGTAAGCCATTTAACATTTTGCATCGATTAGCTAAGTAGTTAAATTTCTAAGAACTTGAAATTGTTTGAAATTAGAGGAGTTTATACTCATCATTAGCATACTATCAGGGGAGTAGAAGACCCCCAAATGGAAATGATCGCTAGGAAAAGAAATATGCGAATCGGTGATATGTTTCAGAGAATTGCAGACAATTGCTACTCAACGTGCACTTTGGAAGAGTTTTGTGGAGGCCTTATGCTCAGTGAGGAGTTAAAAGACACAAGAGCAGAGAGAATCGTCCTGCAGAGCAAATAATTTTTAACGCTGTTCGAAAATTTGTAGAAACTGGATTTTTTATGGATGTGTTAAGACCTATACATCATCAAATATCGGCGTTGTTAGTGAAAGTTTAACCGAAGATTTAAATATGTATTTCGGCAGCTTGTGGCGAGTGCTACATTAAGTTGTTGAACTTCATCCATAAAAAGTTCAACTGATGCAAGAATTGTAGTCTATACATAATAGAATGCGAAGCAGATAATACCCCGATTTGGTAATGGAACAACAGGCATTCCCCAATCGTAAGAGCCATAAGTGAGCTTAGAGAAAACCATTGTATGTGCAAAAAACATTTGCCTAATGTGCGTTATGACCTGGTAGTGTTAATGGCTCATATTCCTTAGAGCACTTGGAGGAGTATGAGCGATAATTACCGTAATTAATTAGCGTTATGGCTGTAAGATAACTAACTTTTTTTGGACAGCTATTCAAAATTTCGAACTGAACTATATCTGGTTTCAACATAAACATAGCACATATTTTGATAGAAATTCTGTTTGTTAATTAATTTTGAAAATAACGAATCACAGTTTGATAAATTTAAAACATTTAATAAAAAATGTATTAGTTTTTCAAAAATAATTTTTCAAAGTAATTTTAATATTTTTATGATTTTTTTTTTATTTATTTAATTTCATATTATTTTATTTTTTCAGTATTTAAAAGGCATGACGTTTCACCGCATCACGCACCAACACCAAATATAGGATTCTCTAAGGTACGTCTGCGATATATTTCTAAATAAAAATTATAAATACTTTACAATCATTAAATTTAAGTACAATTCAATTTAAAATATCACATATGAAATTAATCTCACTTACCTACGATGCGCCTGCTCTATGGGAACTAACTCTGCCATCTATATTGGCCAACAACACCACCGCTTTGAAGGAAATTCCCATCAATCTCTGTAGTGAAATCATTTAAAATGTGCGCAGCTGTTCGCAGAAAAACGCAGCTGATTCGAAATGATTTAGCTGCACAAGAGATGGAGCACAGATTGAAGTTGGGGTGTTGTTACATGTGAGCTGCTGCGCCAGAGTTTCCCAAATGTAGGGTAATGCGCTTAGAGTGTTAGGACTTTATATTCGATATGAAAGAAAATCTATATTCTTGATGTTCTTTTTAACCTTTTTCATATTTTAGAGTCTTAAAATTTTTATTGCAGTAATAGATAAAAAAATGTCGAAAAATACTTTTGAACCAAGCGCACGCCGAATTCCAATTTTATAGCACCAATCGATGGGGAAAGGTCGGTCAATATTAGTAAATTTAGAATCAAAATATGCTTTTTGGTCCTGGAATATCTTTAGCAAGTTTACTGACGATATCTGGAAAATAATAACATTTTGAAAACAAAAACCAATTCAGCTTGGCAACCCCTGCCAGCTGTTGTTGCTGCGGCTGTTTAAATCTCTTTGTTGTAAAACATTTGCGCGAAATGAAAATTGGTGATTAGAAAATTCGTATAATTTTGCAGCGATTTACAAGTTTAATGGATTCTTAGGGGCGGGTCACTGTGATTAGAACTGAAGTCAATCATACGCGTTGTTTTGCAACGAGCTGGTTGGAATCAGCGATGCCGTCATTCATTCATTCATTCACTACGTCCAGCGAACGGTGACGCACAAGATTACATAAAATGCGTTGAGTGATGGAAAATGGAATTGAGTGAAGTTCTATTGCTGAAATTTACGTTGCACAGTGTAGTAATTTTATGTAACAAGTTGGCAAAAAAATAACCTGATATTGATAGGATAATAGAAAACTACAGAGTCTAAGAATGCTGCTAAAGATACAGGGGAAACTCTGTCAAAAAAAAAAAGCAACAGAAACATAATAAACATTGGAAGAGTAATAAGAAATTTGTTTAGTACTTGCTATGGTCAAAATAATGCCCAAAAGTCGTAAGGAAATTTCATCAAGAACAAATTGAAATTTGGAGTCTTAAATTGACTTAAGTTGTGATTCCTTTCTGCCGCAAGATTATAAGACGTAGGTGCTACTGTTTTGGAGCTCTTTGGTAACGAATATGAGCCCATTATTTTGAAAGTGGATCAAGTAGTCATATTATATTCCGGCAACGTTAATGTTAAAAAGATTTTTGGTAAGGCATCAACTTGTCAAATACTACGCACAAAAAAAATCAACAAGATCTGAGAGCTTTTAGACCAACTCTTTCCGTTTTAAATACGTATCCGGTTTTGATATTTCCATGTCAATGTGTCCCAAGAATTTCCGCTTCTAGGAAAGAAGCCTTATATCTTTAAAAACATATCGTATTTAAGACGAAATTTTTCGTTTCAATTAATGACAATTTTTTCCTAAAATTATTTAAACAACAATTTAAAGCATTTGAGGCATATTTTTAAGACTTTGCCCACTGTACGTTTAAGCTTAACCAAATGGTGGGTGATTCCAAAGACAACAACAATAGCAACAACAATGAACGAAACTATTATTAAATCAAACGCAACGCAACGACGACATGAGAAAGCAGCCAAAAGGTGGGAACTTTGAAAAACTGCTGAGGGAAGGTAAAGAGCCAAATGGACAGCTGGGTGTTTTAATTTTATGAAGGAAGCGCAAACTAACTGACGTTTACTGGAAAAGGCATTCCAACAATTTCGGTTCGGCTTGGGAAAAATTCAATTTGCAGCTAAATAGCAAGAAATAAAAGAAAAATTCAAGGACGAAATATTTTTGCCTGATCTTAAAAGAAAAAAAATACGTCAATCCTATGACTAAGCCACGCTCACGTTAAATGGAAAACTCATAAATTCAGCAACAAAAGCCGCTTAGTACAAAATCACATTTAAAGCGAAAATAATAACCATATTTCACTTTAACAAAAAACAAAAAAAAATGTGAAACCTTTTAAAGTAACTGGCTTTACCCGTAGTTAGGTCAGGTCAAGCATGTTGCGCATGCGCCAAGGCTTGTAGGCAAACTTCTTTGCTTAACGCGCTTACACTATGGCTTTAAGCCTCAAAGCAAATACTTGTACAATACGGACAGCGGCGGCAACGCGAAAAAAACGTCCATAGCACACAGCAGCAATGGCAATATTTTAAGGGGCCCTTCTATTTGAATTGCGCGCACTCAAAGACTTAACATATGAACATGCAGCACTTTTCGGGTTGTTTAACACAATTTAAAGCAGCCATTGCTGTGGTAACCCTATTTTATTAACACTAAATCGACGGCCGTTCCTTAATTTGTTTAATTTGATTGCATCGGTTTAAGTTTTTTTGCCAATTTGCAATTTAATATTTTGATTTGATTTTTGCACAATATGCGAACGCATACAGCTTACACAGAAAGAAAATTTTTCAATAAAAAAATTTTTTTTTTAATTGTACACACACAATGCTCTCTATTAGCATATTTCTGATTGAATTTAACATTTGATACATACAATCAAATATTTATTTACGTCAAACATATTTTATTTGGAAGAATTATATGGAAAAATATACTCATTAGAGTTGTCAACTGTGTTACCACGATATAATCCTGAATGAAGACTTTGTGCTGATCAATTTTGGAGCACAAATTTATAGTTCATCACGTCAGGTTTTGGAGATAGCTTAATAAACCATAAAAATGCAGGAATCACTTCATATTTTGCTACATTCGCGAGTATATTTCACCGCGAATTAATTTTTCTCATCAAAACTCAATAAGACATGAGAAAGTAGTACTTTTTTCTTCAAAACCTATCTTGTGTTTTTCAGATATGATTTTTTTTTTCCGAAAATATCGTCGTTGATATTGAATGCTTCTGTCTATTTTTGTATGACATACATATGTACCATCTACATAAGTAATGAATGTAAGGGATGCTTTAACTAGCGATTTCTCGGAAAGCAAAAACGCAGATTTTAGTTTTGATGAGAGAATAATTCGCGGCATAGTATACTCCCGAGTATAGCAAAACACGTTGATTTTTGCATTTTTTAGGTTAGAATACCTTAAAAAACTAACGTGAAGGAGCAATTCTGATGACAGATTCGAAGGTTGTATACTCTGGTCTCTTTTATCAAATAAACAGTTGCTATATTCAATCAAATCGTTTTTTTAGTGTCAAGGTCAAAGGTTACAAAAATCAATTTTTAAAAAAATAACTCTTTTGCTGTGGTCATTTTAGTCAGATTACTAACCTAACCAATTAAGTTGAAAGTTCTACACACACTGAGAAAACGATTTATTTGTATATAACACAATTTGGTAATAGTCAAAAAATGATAAGTTTGATCTAATCGAAAGAAATGTTTTTATTATTAGTTAACATGCCAAGAAAGGTTATTGATTTTTTCATATATTTGGTAATAATTACGAAATCATGTATTGGTTGAAACAAATATTTGCTATCGTAAGAGATATACTTTTGTCGCGAACATATCAATTTTGCTAAAAAACCTTTTGACTAAAATCAATGATATGAAGACATTGTTGCATAAATAGTACGTTG
Source organism: Tricholauxania praeusta (assembly GCA_949775025.1). Taxonomy (NCBI): domain Eukaryota; kingdom Metazoa; phylum Arthropoda; class Insecta; order Diptera; family Lauxaniidae; genus Tricholauxania; species Tricholauxania praeusta. The sequence continues at coordinate 162,615,624 of OX459029.1, forward strand.
TTTCCCAATATCATCACATTCTAATACTGGATATTTTTGATATTTACACTGTCATAAATACAGAAATTATGTGCCATTCAAGAGCATGCTTAAATGTGTTAAGAATCATATCAACTATATAATAATTTTGGGTGACATTAAATATGAAAAATATTGCTATACATTTCTTTAACCCAACCAAATCTCTTTAATCCCCTCAAACATATATCATATGTATTTGGATCAACAAACAACGTTTTAACTTCCAATTCAGCATATAATTAACTTCGTTTAATATTATAAAATATTTTTAGAAACTGTCAACTAAACTCATTTGTTTCAGGGAACAAACTCTTTTCTCAGTGTGGATAAGAAAATTTTCCGCATAAACGGTTTCGATAATTTTTTCCACAGAAATTAACATTCTCACGCTATAAGCCAAAGTAATCGCTGCCAATATCCGTTTAACTGAAAGTGAAGTATTTGTGGTGAAGAGGTCCGTTCCTGAACTAGTCAGAAATAGTAAGATTTACAAGGTTTAGTCAGATATAGGCTGAAAAACGTTCCTGTACTCGAGAAACCTGTCAATGAAAGTGGATATGAGGAAATAAGTAATTGAACTTCTCTCTTTGTACAAAATTACAGCTTTTAGTCAGAAGAATTTTTGCTATTGAACAACAAAAACAAACCGCACACACAAATATTAACTTACTATTAAACGGTTTGTTATGCTTGCATGCTTGTTTCTATTTGCGCAATTAATTTTTTTAAACAACTTTAAAAGCGTCGTCAGTATAATATTAATATAGAGAAGTGTTAGAGCACACAGCCATACTAATAGTTCAATATTTATTTCAATTCATTATTATTCTCAGTGCATAAAGCTAAGTTTAAGCTTTTAATACCAAAATAAAACGTGTGGTTTACAGTTTATATTTAGTTCGCTTAGTTTCTGCTCCATTTTTTGAATTGTGCAGCTCATTTTTTCGGCAAATTTTCGTAGCTGTCAAACTTAATTTATCATCATGCTGTGATCTGCTCATAAGTTTTTCATTTAATGTTAATGCGCCTAAATATTTGTCAATAGTAATTTATGCTTTTAACTGAAATAGTATGTACAGGTTTGTCTGCAAAATGGTTAGATGAATAGTTTTTTTTTTTTATTACTTAGAGAAACTTCAATAATTTCATTATTTCGAAAATAGAAATCATTGCAGAAATATTTTTTCTTCTATAACATGTCATACAAAATGACCATCTCTATCCAAGCTAAAATTAACTACCACCTTTCACTTGTTCACAGCTCAAATTGGTAATCAAAATTTCAAAAATTCCATCTTAACACAATGCAAGATGTGACCTTTAACAGCGGTTTCCAACGTAATCAATAATCATATTCATCGTCATCATCATCATTACAATAACTATCATAGCGAACATTCAATTCAGTAAAAACTATGATTTTTCTATGGTCGTAATATGAAGAAAAAAAAAGCATTGCATTCCAACAACAAGGCAACAATTGCCACTGCTATTGCCATTCCGTTTATAGACCTCCCTCCTTATACTATATAAATGCTAAGAGTCAGAGCTGTGAAATACTCAAATTATTTGGTGAAATATCAAATATTTATATCTATGGTATGTGTAATACCAAGGTTCGGCCTTTGCCAAAAAAGTTACCTGGCAAAGCAAGGGTAGCTTCTTTTTTTTGGAAAGTCAGTGTTCAGTTAGTAGAAACCTATAGCGATATTAACATATTAAGACATTGAATATTGGATTTAAATGACGAGAGAGTGACGTTAGCATAGTGTAAGGCACAGCAGGGCGTGGCACCGCCTATACGAAAAAAGCACTATAGTGGGAATTAATTTCCCACTAATATTGGCAATGATTTGAGCAAGAGCTAGACAAAAAATTGACGGATTAGAAAATTTGGGGAATGGTACTCCCCAAACATAGGTTTAAGCTTTGATAAGCTATACACTGAAAATTATTTAATAAAATCTTACAATACTTGGTATTTGAACACAAGCAAGCATTGCACAAAAAGTAGTGGAGGCGTGGCACCTTCCAAGCAATAAAAAATTTGAAACGCCATCCGTAGGAAACCTTTCACACAAATTTCATCAATCTTGGTTCGAAAATATTTGATGACACAATCAATTAGTGACCAAAAAGTAAACGCAGTTTCACAAGTGGGCGTGGCAGCTACTATCAAATCACAAAAATTCGATATGCTATGAAATTGTTGTTGCAAATTTTATCAATCTCGATATGAAAACATCTGGCAATACAAAAAAGTGAGCGCGGTTCGTCAAGTGGTCGTGACACCTCCCATTAAAGCAACAGCTTTGAGACACCATACTGAGAAAACTACGAAGTTTCAGCAAATTCGTCAAGAAAATATTTAGTAACACAAATATAGTCATCAGAAAAATAAAAGATGAGCCGAGGACGATCAGAAAAAATTCCGATTTTTTAATCCGATTTACCAAAAAGCTCTATTCTTTTCTGATTTTTTTACCAACTTTTTCAAAGTAATGAGGTCGCCACTTTTCGAACAGCAAATCGAGAACATTTGCAGGAAAATTACCCAAGAATATTAACAGATATTTAAGGATGAAAAGGACATATGAATACGAGGACGATTCATCAAATAGTAGAACGTCTGATAATCTTAAACTGTGGCAAAAGTTTGAACGGAATTGGAAAAATGGACCTGGCAACTCACAAACAAGGAATAACTTTGAAATCATATGATAAAAAAACTATGCAAAATATAACCAAATTTCATATGAAAACCTCAGAAAGTTGGTGTGATACTTCTCATTTCCATATAAGCGGAAATCTGATAAAGCTGAAAGAACTTCATTTTTGACTTATTGATTTTCTTTCAAGCGGAACCGGATTAAGCCGAAAAAAAATTTCGAAATATATACATATATCAATTTTCATAAAATTTTTCATTCTTACAACATACTTTTTTAGGTGATTTTTTTTCTCAATTTCAGGTAAATTTGCTTTAGTCAAAATCGCACAAAAATTACTAAGGCAAAAATTCCAAAAAAACTTCAATAAATAGGAATTTCCTATAATTTTTTGTGATCTATTGGTCACTTTAAGCGATTGCTTTCTTTTGCAACGTTGCCTGCAACATTTAAAACGTCACCCTTTTATTTCATTTCCATTTTGCAGCTAAAAGCCATCAATCTGACTTGTGATGCGATGCTGCTGTTGCTGCTGCTGTCGCTAATGATATGACTTCATTGGAAAACAACTCTATTAAAATTGTTAGTACGAAGAGTAACTAAACGCTTTGATTTACTCGTAATCACAATCGTAGTATTCATCGCTGCAGCAGCAGTGGCAGCGTCAGTTTCGTTACGTCGAGTTCTGTGGAAAAAACGCTGCTGCGCATCACTTTACCACTTGCTGTGGTGGTGCTTTAACTGAGTTACTCAGACTGACTGCTGATTTGGCTTAAAAGCTTCTATTGTTGTTGTTGTTGTTGTTGTTTGCACAGCATATGAGACACACACAGAGATTGATCTACATTCGTGACTGCATTAAAGATTCCACTATGAAATATCTTTTTTTTTTTGTTTTGTTGTTTTTGTTGAGAAGTATCTTCAAAATGCAAGCAGCAGCAGCAACAGTATACCAAATAAGAACAATGAATATTAAGGGGTTACTTTTTTTGGTGATTTCAACATAATAACTGGTTTTATTATGTGCTCTAATTTTACTTTTTAACAGAACTAAGGCTTTGTTCGTTGCCTAAGCCACCTGCAAGTTTGAGCTGTTCGCTTGATATTTTTTCACACGGTATTTGGCAATTTTGGTTGCTTAAATGCTTTGTGTGCTCTTTAACCCATTCAATGTATATTCATTAGATAGCTACTTTTGAAAATGTTAATTTGATTTTACGAGACGCATCACAAGCTAAAATTTGTGCAATAGTTTCAAATGCTTTTTTCTGCTCAAAATAATGATTTTCTATCATACACTTTTTATGTCAACTGCATATAATCAAATGCAGAAATAATTTGCAAAGTTAAAAGAATAATAACTGATCTGCAAAATATTCACATTAACATTCACTGAGAGCTAAAAATCTAAAACAGACTTAATTATATTTCAGCTTCATTTTAGTCACTCTCAAGCAACAGTTGCTAAAAATAGGTTAAGACGTTACAACAAAAACAATATGACTTTCCAAAAATACCCATATTTGTCATATTACGTTTCGCATATTTTTTTCAATTTTTTTTTTATTATTTGCAATGAAATGCATCCATCCTTCAGCTAAATATTGTCAATATTTTGACACTCAAACGGATTAAAGTCGCCACTCGTTTTTAAGACCTTTTAGTCTGTTGTCTGTTTCATCTGCCTTATGTTAAGTGTTTAAGCTCTTTACACTTTTTGATTGTATTTGCTTGGTATAAATTAACACTTTGTTGTTGGGCGTATTTTAAGCTCCATTTCATTAATAATTTTTTTTTTTTAATTTTTTTCCATCTTTCTTTTAGGCTCTCTCAGGTTTTCTCATGATGCTCACACAGAATGGCAAACTTTTGTATATTTCGGATAATGCAGCGGAGTACTTGGGACATTCAATGGTAAGTGTGGTATATCGAATTAATTGAGTGTAAAATTGTATTATGAAAAAAAAGACATAAACTTTTTGCTCTCCTTCGAGTCTTCATTACTTATTTTGTGATAAGCTTTTTACTTAAAATCTTTCACACAAAATACATGTCACATGTTTGACATTTAATAATTATTTTTAATTGCCTCATTGTTTTGATTGTTGATTGATTGTTGATTAATCATAATTTTAATAAGCTTCTTAAAGAAAAATCTTGCTTCTTTCACTAAAAACTTACAAAAATAACGCAAGCGATAAATAATTTTTTAATTCAAAATTTTCATTACTTTAACCAATGCTTTATATAGTATAAAAAATTTAAACTTTACATGACAAACTCTCATACACATATGTATCTCGCATGATATATTTCAATTTACTTTTAGTAATTTATAATTTTCTAATTAATGAGCTATAGTTTTGCTATACATTTTTATATATTCGATTTATAATTTTTCATATTATTGGTTATTAATAAAATTCAATTAATTTGAAGAAGCAAAATGTATACAAATATTTCATGCGAGATTCAATGGATTCTAACAAGCAAAATGTATACAAATATCCCATGAGAGATTCAATTAATTCGAACAAGCAAAATGTATGCAAATATCTCATGCGAGATTTCTATTTCGATCAAATATCTACTCATGACTATTAAAGCAGCTTAACTTTTGTAAAAAATAATTTTATTGTTTTTTTTTTTAAATGTTTGCACTAAGGTTATTGCTCTTGGAAAGAATTTAAATCTCCCATGAAAAATATTGCTATACCTCGCATGCAACACTTCAATGTTTTTAAATCTATTATGTTCTTTGTTTTCTCATGGAGCAAAGGGGCTCTACAAAACTTTTCCAAGCGACTGAGTTTAATTCTCTCCAACAATTCCCTGCTTTATAGCACTAAAGATTTTTTCAATCATGATTTAAGACGACCGCATTTTCTGCTACCCTGAAAGTTGCTGGCAGATTTTAGTTAACTTCCGCAACGTTTGCCCCATCTGTTTCCCTTTTCGCCGTTTGATTTGAATGGAAATCGGATCTTGAGAGCTTCTGGTGAGCAATTCGATAATAGGTATGGTCTTGGGCCATAAAATTTTCACAAGTCGGCGAGGACCATTGTTGGTGAATACTTGTAATTTTTTAATCCGGCTTAATGCTATATATTAAAAAAACTTGAAATCTCACACTCAAAATTTTTATATATTTCAAAGCTGTGATGGCATTTGGACTTTTCTTGTATGTAAAATTAAGCAATTGCTTATGAAGGGTGATTTTTTAAGCGTTTGGTTTTTGAAAATTGAAAAAAGAACAGAAAATTTGCAAAAGTGAATGAGATATTTATTTGGAGCGATACATCAATTCCTGCCATTTACTTTTTAAAGATTATTCCACTTAAATGTTGCCCCACTCAACGTCAAATAAATTTTTAATAATTAGTTTTTATTAATTATTTTTACAAGAAATTAGTTACTATCATCACATAATTTATGTAATTGCAAGCAGAGTGCTCTCTAGTGCAAAAAGTCCATTAGATTCGTTACAATTTCGCTTAGTTGACAATCAACTAAATTTGAACAACAACAATTTGAAAGCCCAAATCGTATGTCAAACATTTGTTGTCAAATTTAATCTGATGAGTTTTTGCCAACAGTCAATTTGGCTCTTTTTCGAAAGCGGAGAAAAAAAAACGTTGTAAACTCAAAAAAAAAAAAAGAAAAAAAAACCAAAAACAACTTACAAGCTACTTAAGCTTTTAGCTGAAATTAAAGCACAACAACAACAACAGCAAAAAATGTTACAAAAAAGTGATGCTAATCTTGACAACTGACGACAGTCTGAACATTACAGCGCGCATGTCAGGTTCAGTGCAGTGATTTTTTTTTGCTGTTGTTCGGATGTTGGGGGATTTTTTCTGCTCTACAGCATTTTACACTGCTCGCTGCTGCATTTTGTTACAAAGTTGATTAATTTTTGGCTTAATTTTGTTGTTGTTGTTTTTTTTATGGTATAGCTTATGGTTTACTTTAGTGTTCGTCGGAGATTTTTATTGGCGCTCATGCTCATGTCAGTCTCAGTCAGCGGTGTTTGTGTTGGCCTGACTTGGTTTGGTAAACATTATTGCTTTTTTCAAAAAGAAATAAAAGAAAAAAGACACAAGTATTATGTTACATTTGCTGCTAATATTGCTAAAAGTTGAAAAGTGCCTGTTAATCCTTTCACTTTATGTATGGGAAAACTTTTTTTTTCCTGCATTTGAAAGTCGGTTTTTTTTTTTTAAATTTGGAGGACAATTTCTTAATAAGAAAAATGTTCAATTTTCAGTTATTTCACATTTCGATAGTAAGAATTCTAAGGATCAGGCAAAATTATGAAAACATTTGGAAGAAATGAAGCTTTCAAAGGTATAATCACAAGAAGCGAAAAATAACTCACAAAAACACAAAATAAATCTTTTCATGTTTTAAAAAAAAATTATTTTCAGACAGATTAATGCTACCTTCAAGCAAATCAGTTATTTAGCATTACTTCTATATCAAAAAATATTGAAATATGTAAGAACTCAAGTTTGTTGCTTAAGTCTTTTGTTTTAATTCTAATTTCTTTGTGTTAACGATAAAATACCCACACAATTCAATTTTCCAATATCACAACACACATACAGCTGCTATTAGCTGCCACTAACACTAACAAGGTCATGGGAAAATTAAAAAGCTGCAGCGACAACAGCAGCAGCAGCCGATGAATGGTGGAATATGACGCGCATACAACCCAATTTAATTTAGCGAAACGAATTGACATGCGCTCCTTTTTTGCGCTTCACATAAATGTCGGAATGTCAAACTAATGGTGTGGCACACCAACAAATTAAGCAAAACAGTCAACAATTCAAGTCAAAGTAACAACAACTGTGAAATTTAGCAATTAGCAATTTTGCTAAAAAAAATTTATTTATTTCTTTGTTGCTGCTGCTGCTGCCTTTCTGTCCGGTGTGTTGTTTTTGTTGTTGTTCTGCTGCATTTGTTAAACATGAAAAAAACATGCGCTAAAACAAAAATTTCAACTTAAAAGGATCATTTAAATACATTGGCAGCAGCAATTGTATCAGCGACAGCAATACATTGAACAGCTGTTGGCAAGCTGTTTTTTCAACTTACAGTAGCCATTAGTAAGCAAAGCACTTTATATTTGTTGTTGCTGCCGATGATGCAAATCGACAAAAACAGCAGCAATGGTAACAACAACAGCAACAGCAGCAAAATTAGAAAAGACATTTAGCAAGCAAAGTTAATTAACAAACTGCCAATAATGGAAGTCACTACAACAAAAGTAGCAGCAGCAGCAACAATTTAAATATGCATAGCATATAAATTGCAGCATCAATTGGTTTTTGTTGCTGGTATTGTTGTTGTTATTGCTGCAGCTACAAATGGTCAACCTAAATGTTGCTGTTGATGCATCATAATTTTTAGCGCACTCGCTTGTCTTTTGTACTCAAGGATATATTTGTGATGTTGGTGGCCATGGATGTGGTATCGACTAAAGCATTGAAATCTGAGCTAAAGTATCGAATAAAATTTTTTAGTTAAGTACTCAGTAATTACAGTTAACTTAAACTTTTTGGTGTAGCTACAATTTCAAAAAATCGCACAAAAATAAAGAAGAATCCCAAGAAAGACAGATCGATTTATGCGCTATTTTTTATACGCAATAGCCGAAAATTTAATGAGTTTTTACTAGAGATTCCTTAGTTTATTTTTCATAAAAAGTAAAATGACTTGTTGTCGATAAGAAATTGAAGATTTTATTTAAATACCCAGCGGCAAATATGCTATAAACAACATTGATGAATAGTTGCACTCATTGTAGGCAGTAATGCACACAACTCCAGCCAAAACTGTAAATTCTTTTTACGAAGGAATTGCTGCTTTGTAGGCAGCTTGCCTACATCTCTATATACAATTTGTAACAAACGAAATGCAGATTGCCTAAAAACATCGCTTTCTAAGTGCCTGTTTAGATTAGCGAGTTGCCTACATCTCCACATACAAAGCATGCAGCCAACAGACGAGGCTCCTTACATCTCCATATACAAAGCAAGCAGCCAGCAAGCAGACTGCCTACAGCTCCATATACAAAGCAGGCAGAGAGAATGGAACGACGAAAAAAAAGATCATTAAAAGACACCATGCCCAAAATTACAGGGAAATTAATTTTAAATATGAAGAAAACAAACTTAAATATCTGGGAAAAGATGAACAGATTTGAATAACATCCAAAAAAATCTCACGAAACAAATAAAAAGAAAAATCGAAAAATATCACAGAAGATTGGACTTCAAAAAGTTTCACACAATTTTTAAAAAAATACCTTCCGTACAAGTCTCCTGAAAAACAGTATCGTCAGACGCTTGGCATCTCACTCTGACCATTATTTCCTTGTCATACTGCATGCAAGTCCTAGGATCAAAATTTCGTTTGTTTTTTCTGCCATATTACTTTTAAACAGCATCTTGCATGTGGTACACGGCACGCCAACATTTACCATATTCTGAGGAATTTATGAATTAGTCCCTTACCTTTTACGTGCTTAACAGCTTTGCAGTTACCATCAATGTCCTTATAAAGGCACTTTTGGACCACAATTGAGTTTAGGAGACATGATTCTAAAGGCTTTACAACAGCCTGACTGTCTGAATAGTAGGAAATATTCAATGTTGGTATTTTTTTTAAGAATCAGAAATTGAATTCTTTTCAAGATATCGGGACGTTTTTCTTTTCCAAAAAAAAGTTGGTAACAATTTTTTTTATTAAAACACTTTTCATGATGAGTTTTTTAACTCATCTTTTTAGTTCTGATTCTTAAAAAGAAAAGATCAGAGTTTTCAAAATTGAATATCTCCAAAATGTTTTGAATTTTTCAAAAACTATTTCAGGATTTTTTCTTTTATAAGCTAAGGGCACAAGCACAATGTTTGCATGTTTAAAAATGCGTTCAAAAAAACATGTCAGTCATGTCATTATAGTAAAGAAGATGCTACTTACTTGGAGTGATTTCAACTAGTCGCTGTTGCTGATTTTCGAAATTTTTCCAAAACGCTACAACTGCAGGTTCACTTTTTATTTTTATCGTTTTCATGACGATATATCGAGTTAATTGTACTCTTAGTACTCCAAAGTATCAATATAAAATATCGTGTTACTACTTTTGTGGCTTTGAAAGGTGGGTGTACATAACCACTAACGACAAGATTTTGGGCTAACAACTTGTAATTGTCATTGCTTGTTGTTGTTGTTGTTGTTTTGGTTGTTGTCATTCAGATGCATAAATTAAAAGTTCAGTTTTAGATTTCATTTTGTTTTTGTTTGAAAAATTGATCTTTCAGCTACTGTATTGAAGACCATAATTGCGCTTGAATGATCATTTCCTTTTTTTGTTTTTGGTTTTATTTTTTTTTTTGCTTATCTGTTGCTGTCATTTGTTATTGTTGTTGGTTGTCGAAGTGTGCACATAAGTTGTGTTTTTGTAAATGTTCAAAATGCTAATAATGTCTAAATGCAGTCATGTGTGATGGTCCGATAAAAACACAGCGGCAGAAGTGCAGTGCAATTAATTGCAAATGTCACCAAATGGCCATTATGATTCACTTGTGGCAAAATGTTGGCAGATTTTGAAAATCTGAAAAAAATTCAATAAAAATATTAACAATTTCTAGCATGGAAAGTTCATGGATTTTTTTTTGGTTGATAAAAAAGATTGAAAGACTTCACCCACACCCATAAATTTTATGTTATTTAAGTGAGGTTTTCCAAAAAAAACAATTAAAGTACATAGTAAGAATGTTTACGTTCGAGTATAATAATTTTTTTTAAATGTTAAATTTTTTTTTAAAGAAAAGGAATGTTAGCTCCACACTCTTCACTCTCCAAGAAAATATTTTAAATAAATGACAAATCTACGTAGAATTTCAACGCTTGTTAAATTCATGTCCATATGTAAAATTAAATTATTTGTTCATAGCCGCTGGCGTGCCAATTTTAATTAAACGATTTCATTATGTCAAAATGAAAAATTACATCGAAGAACTCAACATCAAATACAACAATAAATTTCACATATGAAACTTCAATTAGTCGGGTATATTTTTTGCAAAGCAGCAGCAGCAGTAAAAGCTGCACAAACTGTTGCGGAGACAGCAGCAAATGCAACATATGCAACTGCTAATGGGTGCCGGCTCATATGTCAAAATTTAAAGTGCACTTTTTCAAAGGAAAAAAAAACAAATGCAAAGCCAAAAAAAAAAAACATTTATATAGAAAATAAAAAAAAAGTAGGTGTGTCACATTCGTTCGCCTAAGCAGTGTGAGCAATAGCAATAGTACTCGTAATTGCCAGAAGCTACAGCAGTATAATTTATAGTTTTGTTTTTTGGTAGAGGTATTTTTTCACTTCAGCTTGTTGTTGTTTTTTCGTAACTGTCTATTCTTTTAAAATTTAAATTCAAATTTTAATTCAAATTGAAAAAAAAGGTAGAAAGAAAAAAAAGTTTTCCACTGATTTGACTTTTGACACTTTTGCTTTATTACTTGCTGACGCATGCCAGTCACTTTTTTGTTTTTTTTGGTTATGGCCACGGTCTTTTTTTCTTGTTATTGTATTGTTGTTGTTGTTGCTCTTGTATTGTTGCTGCTACAATAAATTTGAAATTTTCAGCGCGTTGCTGTCTAGTTGAATATAACGCTAAATAGTTTATCTGTTATTGTTGTTGTTTTAGTTGCGTGCCGATTTCAAATGGGAGTGGTGGGCGGGGATGGGGTTGTATAATTAATTAGCTATTAATACTTGATCTTTGACCTTATTTGTTGGTAAATGAGTCAAAGCTATATATTGGAGTAACAGCATATTATTGTGCTTTATTGAGAATAGCAGCAAGTTCGTTGCCTAAGTTTTTCGTTTTGTAGACGTTTGGGTGATTCAATTGGAGGGTATAATTTAAATGTAAAATAAAATAACGCTAAATTCGATTTTAATAAACTGTTGATATTTTTAGTTAGATATTTTGTTGAAATATTACCATCAAACATGCACGGTGCGCCAATTATACTCCGGTACTGAAGTTATAAAAATTAAAAATTTTTTTCAAATGTCTCTTTTCTATATGCAAATTTTGATTTAATGCTTTTTCTATACTCGTAGTGTTTCAAATTCCCTTTTCAGGTCATTTTGTGGTATTGCTTCCAAAGTGCGCGTTTTCAACTTCATTTTCATTTTTGAGAATAGTGCGAAGTCATATGGTGGCAAATCAGTTGAATGTGGGAATGATTCAGCATACAGACTCGATTTCGTGTTAGAAATTGAAAACAGATCAACGAAATGTGTCTCAGTGCATTGTCATGTAACAAACACTAGTCGTCAGAATCGAAATATTCTGGTTGATTTTGACGAATTCTGGCCATCAAACGGTGTAAAACTTAAAACTAGAAAGCACCAGTAACTGTTTGACGAGTTGAGAGCGAACTCGCCGTGGATTATGCCCTTGATATCGAAGAAAACAATGAACGTTTGTCTGCCATCCAAAAATCGTTAAGGCCACTCAAAAAATTTTAAGGCCAGAAGTCTTCAGCTTTGCAGAGGCACAGCTTCAGTCCCGGAACATAATTGCCGCACTGTGTAGATATTGATATCGGCCGTTTGTCCTTCACTAGCGTTGCATTTTTATGAATATTTTTTAACACAATTCCTTTTCTGCAGTTGACGAACAATGTATGGTCCATCATTGCGATAGAACAAAAAGTAGGCGTATTTAAGACGTGTCACAAAAAAGACAATAAGCTATAAAGGACATATGGAAAAATTTGCATGAAAATAGAATGAAATTTCGTATAAAAATGAGTGGTGTCACATAACTCCACTATACGGGAAATAAATTGATTTTAGTAAGTGGGCGTGCCAACACATAAGCTAAAGAATATCACCCCATATTTAGTTTGCTTTCTTTATAGCTGGAATGCAACTTGATAAAGGAATAAGTCAGTAATTACATATTAAGCGAAAATGAGCTACTCCTATAAGAAATGGGCGTGGTACCTCCCAAAATAAATTAACAACACTACATATTGGCATAAAATTTAACAATAAGTTGCCTGTTTGAAGGTCAGACCAAAGTTTATTCCCAAATTCATGATATAAGATATATACATTTTATGGTAGTTTCCACGCCTACTTGCTAAGGTCCTTTGTAAAAGTATTATTGAGCAATTATGTTTCTTTTCATTTTCATTGAAACTATTACTGACTTGGTGTGATGCCTATATGCGAGGTGTCAAACCATTCGCTAGTTCCACATGTTAAACCTTTGATCTGCTATATCATTGAAACCGTCGATATCTCAGAGAAATTGAGTTCTAAATATGAATTTCTGAGTCATAGCAAAATCGATGTCCATTTTTCGACTAAAACGGACGGTGTATTTGCGAAAAAATAATAATTCCCAACGTATATCACATTACATTTTTTTATTAAACGCATTAAATCTTTCGAATTTTTTGTTTCTTTTCTACACAGGAAGATCTTCTCATTCATGGTGATTCAGTTTACGACATCATTGACAAGCAGGATCATGCTGCCATTCAAGCTGAACTCAATCGTAATGTACCACAACAACCGGGACAACATGCCAATTCAGCGGCGGCAGCAGCAGCGGCGCTGTCAAGTCTAGAGGGTGAACATCGTATGTTTCTGTGTCGCATGAATGTCAGTCGCAATGCGCGTCGACAAATGAGATTCGGTGATCAGAAGGTGAGTGCGCGCAAATGCTAAACAGACAGACAGACAAACAGAACAAACGCAAGAGAGAGAGAGACACTCTGACGCAATTGATGAATGAAGACAGCACAGAGTGCGTGCATAAAGAAGCAAAATGAATTATGCATGAGGAATGGCAACAGCAGTCAGCAGCAGCAACAACAACTCTCAAGTGATTTATAAACTGACAACAATTGTTGCTTGCTATCACACTGACAAACGATGACAGCAGTTGTTACGTTGATTTTGCGAGGTGCTGCTTAAAATGTTGTCAGCAACAGCAACATGAAAAAATAAAATACAAAATTGCCCGCACATACCTACTTGTTGTTGTCATTTGTTATTGTTGCTACTGCTTGGCTATTGTTGCCATCGTTGTTGTTGTTGCTTATGAGGAAATGTCAAATTGAGATTAAGATAACGTCACTGAAATGTCTTCGTTGCTCTGGTTTTTGTTGTTCGTTCGTTGCCAACTGGCTGTGTTGCGAATCAGCGCTGCACTGCACTGCACTAAAAGTGTTGAGTGTCAACCGGTAGCTTAAGTGGTTGCACATATGATGTTTTGTTGTTGTTGTTATTTTAGTTAAGCCAACAATTGTGTTGTTTTTATTTTAGTCGTTGACAGCACGTGGGTGGTTTTTGTTTTAATTTAGCGCCAAGTGAGTGGCAGTTGGCAATAAAAACAAAAGACTTAAGCAACGAACTTAAAAGTGAAATTTCATTCACTTATGAACGTTTTATTTATGTGCGCATGATATCGCAGATACATAAAAATTTTAATTTAAAATTTTTTACGATTGTATACTGCTTTTTTTTACATACTTTCAGTCTCATTGAAAAAATTTTAGTAAAATTTTTTGTTCTCAACCAGACACTCTCCAAAGTTGCTGTAGTTGTTGACAGAGTGAATTGTCAGCAATCGGTGTCTGATTGGGAAAAGTTTTTTTTGAAAATTTTCTCAACCCATACCGTTTAAGGCATATTATAGCCTACATCAAAATATGTGTTTGTCAAAACTTTTATTTATGCATGCCAATGTTTCCGGAACTAAAACTTTTCGAAGAAAAGTTCTTCAACTAAGCATCTGTCGGTCAACCGTTCTGATGACTTTTGAACTGTCAAATGTGGTCTGGTCAGACCCCTTTACACTTAAGGGAATTTCTATGGAAATATGGCGATATTGGCGTTACTTTTAAGCGTAATTTTAAACATTGTGTGTTATATTCAGTTTCTATTTTTTTCAAAAAAAAAAAAAATCGTTTTGTGTTCGTTAATTTTTGTGTTTTATTTCGAAAAATACACAGCCCACAAAAAGAAAGTGTTCCATGGCCTGGAGGTCAGACCATATTTACTATTTGTTAGTTAGTGTGAACTATTCGAAGGATCTGTCTTACTAAAATTATTAGAAAATTTTATCAATAATTTCCAAGAAGAATTCCAGCGGCAAATATGTTATAAATAACATCGATGAATAGTTATGCTCATTGTAGGCAGTAATGCTCACAACTGTAAGTTGTTTTTACAAAGGAATGGCCGCTTTGTAGGCAGCTTGCCTACATTTCTATATACAATGTGTAACAAACGACTTAGTGTGACAACACTAAGGCACAACTATTTCAAAGAACTTAGAAGTAAGAAGTTGTTCTAGAGCCTTTTCGTGAAATTGCTTGATTGGAAATTGTCAACAGAAGTAAGAAAAAAAAGCTTTATAAATTTGAAGGACATGTACCAAAATGACATTAATGTTTGTACCTTGGAAGATGAATAGGAAAAATTTCTTAACATTTCTCAAAGGAAACGAGAATGCCTTCAAAACCACATCAAACAATTCAGACAAATTAGATATCTCGTGCGATAGTGGTGGCGTCAATGAACATCACATCTATCAAGCCGTCAAAGTAATATCTTGCATATTTCCGAATATTGATATATTATTAAAGATTAATCTAGCAATTCCCTTATCTAATGCGTGCGGAGAAAGACAATTTTTTGTTTTAAGGAGAGTAAAAAATTACACTACTCAACAAAATTAACTTTTTTTTTTGTTGCCCTGGATGTCTCTGCGGATTTCTATAGTTTCAAGCTCACAGTTTACGAATATATTCATGAAAGTGCTGGATTGGCTTTAGTTTTTATGATATTGAGGTATTTATCTCTCATATATAAAAATCTCGTGTCACAGTGTTTGTTACCGAACTCCTCCGAAACGGCTTAACTGATTTTTCTGAAATTTTGTGTGTATATTTGGTAGGTTTGAGAATAGCTTGCAGGCTGTAAAAATTTTAATTAGGGTGCATATTAAGGGTGGCCCTCATACAAAATTATTTTTAAAATAGCATTTTCACAAAGACTACTACATCGTTTCACATGGAATTTACACCACGTGTTGTTTATATTATAAAAGACACGTGCTGTAAGTTCCATATATATCGATTAACCTGTCTTCGTAAAAATGCTATTTTAAAAATATTTTTGTATGAGGGCCACCCTAAATATGCACACTAAATAAGAGTTTTATAGACTCAACTATGTCTCTATATATAAAAGACACGGGATGTAAATTCCATTTGAATCGATGAAGTGGTCTTTGTGAAAATGCGATCTTAAAAATATTTTGGTATGAGGGCCACCCTAAATATGTTCCCTAAATAAAAGTTTTATAGCCTACGAGCTATTCTCAGACCTACCAAATATACACACAAAGTTTCATAAAAATCAGTCAAGCCGTTTCGGAGGAGTTCGGTAACAAACACTGTGACACGAGATTTTTATATATGAGAGACAAATACCTCAATATCATAAAAACTAGAGCCAATCCAGCACTTTCATGAATATATTCGTAAACTGTGAGCTTGAAACTATAGAAATCCGCAGACATCCAGGGCAACAAAACCACTGTTGACTAGTGTTATTTATAGAAAACTAGCACATTCATTCCCATTCAACGATTTGTTATGTTTATATGCTTGTTTCTATGTGTGAAATTAATTTTTATAGCAATTTTAAAACTTAAATATTTTTTTATATTTAACAGGAATATCGTGACAATTTTAATTGATGATTTAGACCAAGCGTCTAACAAGTAACTCTAAATAAATTTGATTGAAATTGATCAAGTAGTTTTTGCGTAATATGCGAACATCGAAATAAGCTATAATTTTATTTACATAGATAATGAAAGAGAAAAACTATATAGCTAGGCCATAATTGATGAAATTTTTGAGAAATAAAGCCAGGCGAAAATTTATGTTATGAGAGATTCCTTGCTATTTTTAAATTAAATTTAAGAGCACTTGACTTTGTTCGCCACTGCATAAGAAGTGAAATCAAAAAGTGCCATTAAAGTCGATAAAATTCTAAAGTGTAACACCAGTAGCTTCATCTTGATAATCGTTAGGTTTTCAGTCAATTCACCACAGAACAGTTTTTCTTGCATGACCGCCAGCAAAGATTTATAATTCTTGAGAGAATTTTGTCTGTAACTACACGAAGAACATTATGCGGGATGGTAAAATTTTTCTAAAACCAATCACTGATAAAAAGTTAAGTAAAGTTAAAACCAGCGGCTAATTGCGTCAATAATGGCCATTGAAATCTAAGCCATATTTTCCCCAAGATCCTTATTCTCAAACGACAATTTTTCTTAAAAATTAGCCAAATTAATTTAAGCATTTCAGTTTTTTTTCGATTTTTTTCTATTTTTTTTCAGTATGACATTGTTAACGACTACATTTTCACCCAATTATTTTGACGCCCACCTATTTGTGGTTGCTGTTTCATTATTTTTCTACTCCAGTTTATGTTTTTTATCTATTTGTTTGTTGTTGTTGTACCTACTGCCAGTGACACCAACGAATTGAGTTATCTTATTTTGGACGCTTTAGACACAATTCAAATGCTACAGCAGCGTATTCGATATCACACTCACAAAAGTGATTCATTTCATTGGTATTTTGTTGGTTGCTTCCTTTCTTTTTCGATGCTGATAACACTTCTACTGTTGTTGTTGCTACTCATGTTGTGTCTGAAGTGAATTTCCGCAGAAACTGTTCTCTGTTAATTGGTACAACTGTGAAACACAATTTGACACATAAATACCAACGATGCAGAGTGTCAAAGTATAGCAGTCGTCAGTCTGCTTCGCCACTTTGTACATATGATCTAAGGCTGTTCTTTGAAATAGACGCCACTTTTAGTGGCATTTCACAAGTCAGTACACAACTTTGTGTTGCTATGGGTAAAAGCAGCTATATGGGCATTTCCATGGGTCCCGTTCGACTGTCGAACACATTTAAAGTATGAAAAAGTCAAAATAAAACGGATTTTTATTTTGACAATAGATTTAACTTATAGCTCCTAATTGGCTTTATAATTGGTGCTAAAATTGAATTTCGGCAATTTTTCGTTTTCAAGATAATTGCAAAAAACCAAGGTGTCGCACGGGACAAAAACTTCTGTTTTCGTGGAAATGCCCATTATGCGCCGAAACCAATTTTTTGTTTTTGTAAAGATTTCTATTTGATTTATTTGATGAGCAAAAATAATTCAAAAATTTAAAATTTTTTACCACAAAAAATTTTCTATAAAATGAAACACAAATTTTGCGCCATTTTTACTTAAAAAAATTAAATTTCTGTGCAGTTTTTTTCATTAATATTGGGCGAAATTTTTCCCCTCTCAAATTTCGCTCTACATTGAGCAAGTATTCAAATAAAAGCTGAGTTTTTCTAATGAAAAACATTTAAAAAAAAACGCTGCTGCGGCGACTTGGCGCACTTGGCCACACTACTCCATACCAAAATTGTACTCGAAATCCACTCAACAATCAATATACAAACACAAGCAAGTGGCTGACTGGCTGGCTGGCTTGCTGGCTGGATGATGCTACAGCACATACTACGACTACTCATCCCCAAACAACAATAAATAAATATTGATGAGGGCCACTATTTGAATTTGAAATGATTTCATTTTATTGCTATTGTTGTTGTTTCTACTCTACTGTTTAGGTTTTTTGTTATTTTGAATTGCAACAAATGGCGCCAAGCTGTAGCAGCAATGCGATCACCTTAAAATAAAAACAAAACAAACAAAAAAAAGAGAGAGAAATTTCTTTGATTTGGGTCCACTTTTATGCTGGACAATGAATGCTGCAGCATACGTGGGAGCGGTTATTTGGCTGTTTGTGCGCTTGCGCATTCGCATTTACCATAAGCTACATGCAGCATGCCGCATGCAGCAACTTTAGAACAACACACATTTTAATTGGATAATCGACAATTATTTTTGCATTTATTCTGCTGCTGCATCGTCGTGATTGTCTGCGAATGGCTTTTGCCAAGGGCCCGCATTTTGCGCTACTACTTTGGTTTTTGTTGTTTTTTTTTCGTGCTTTGTGCTATTTGGTCTATTTTGACCATTTTGAGATCTTAATAGAAT
This sequence comes from Tricholauxania praeusta, assembly GCA_949775025.1. Classification (NCBI taxonomy): domain Eukaryota; kingdom Metazoa; phylum Arthropoda; class Insecta; order Diptera; family Lauxaniidae; genus Tricholauxania; species Tricholauxania praeusta. The sequence goes on from OX459029.1 coordinate 162,634,500, forward strand.
TGCAATTGCGAATTGTAAAGCATGGGAATTGATTTTTGTTTATTTTCGGAAAATGTTTAATGTATGTAAGAATAATGCATGGGGGAAATATTTTCGGAAGACTATGCTTTCAAGTTAAAGAACAACAGCGGGAATAAACATCACAGAGTATGGAATCAATATTTTCGGAATTTTTAAGAATAATTACGAAAAAATTGAAATCAATTTTGAAATTTTTAGTTCATTTAGAGTCTGTCAAATTAACTCAGCTTGCTGTGTTAACATCTACATATATTAAAAAGGTATGAAAGAAAATCTGTGTGCTGCAGTGTAATAGCTAAAGAGTAATGCGACAGGCTCAGGAACTTTTCTTGTTATAAAGCGTTTTCCAATAAAAGTATAATACTTTTTTGTAAATAAAATAAAATCTTAGTACGGTAGAGCAGCAATCTTTATTTAATTTTGAAGCAAAATCGATGGAATTATGTTCTAAATAGAGTATTATTCTAATAGTCGCTTCTGCTCCTCTTACAGAGGCGAATACGATGAGTCCACAAATAGATTGAGACCATTTTATTCAATAAATCAGTAATTTTTCAGGACATTTGTGTTCAGCATTCAATTTTAATTATCATCAGCATCAGTTATCACTGATTTATTCGCATTGCCTAGTAATTTCAAATAACAATATAAGAAGAAATCCATTGGTGTTAAATCACAACTTATTGCGTGTCATTTTACAACTGCGTTTCTTGAGATTATCAACCCTTCGAACTTTTCACGCAATAAATCGATTGTGGCATTAGCTGTATGGCACGTAGCGTCATCTTGTTGAAACCACAATTCAGGTCATAAACAGTCCATTATCATCGATCTGTATCGCTTACCATTGATAGTAACGGCAAATCCTTTGAAATGTTCGATAAAATAAAGACCGATGATTTCACCGTGCCACAAGACACAACAAACTGTTACTTTTATAGAATGTTAAAGTTCCTTGTGAATAATTTTTGGATTGGCTAGGGACCAGTTACGACAATTTTGTTTATTTATCGATACAGAGAGGGAAGAAAATACGTCTCATCAGCGAAGATAATTTTCTTGGCAAAATAAGCAAATTCACGACATTTCTGATGACTTAAACGCTTTAATTCTGTGCTTATTAAAAATTTCAACCAATTTTCAAACAAAGTTCAACCATTAAATACGCCATGAGAATCACATGATAGTCAGATAGTCAACTGTTGAGAATGCTTGCCCGAAGGTCAGCAATACTCGTATTTTTGTCACTTCGACCCGGTCTTTGTCTTACTGGCCCGCGAATATTGTGCAACGAAAGACTATATCCACAATTCGACGAATAGTTAGCACATTAGGACATTATGACCATAAATTGTAAAAAGTGTACGATAAATTGATATAAAACAACAATTGTTTTGATTAAAAAAATTCAATAATTTCCAAGTGGTGTTGAGACGTTTGTCTTTTCATAATTAAATTGCAAACCTTACTAAATACAACCAACAGTGACACAAAATTTTGCAATTTCATATATGGCCACAAAGTCGACCCTATACCAGTGGTGGGCATGAAAATCTAACAAAAGGGCCAAACAACAACATCAAGCTACAACAACGAAATTTTAAAGTTTTTTTTACTTTCATTTCCAAAATCGCCAACAGCACAAAAAAAAAAATTGCACTACAAACAAAAACAATTGCTACATTCGTCAAGACACAATGCGGCGCAGCGCTAATCCCTGTGTGTATTGTTTTTATTTTCATTTGAACTCAACCCAACGCTGTGCCTCGATAGCGTTGAAATTCTGCGAATTATTTTTCGCTTGCTTGCGAGTCGAATAACGGATCGGGCAATGAGGGCGGATAGGGATACTACGTGCCCACCACTGCCTTATACCATAAAAACTTTTGTCAGCTTTTTTTTTATTCTTTTCAACATTTTCGCTTTCTCCACAACCTTTCAATAGTTTAAGAATTCATCAATATTTTTGGTTTTTTTTCAAAATTTTTCAACTTTCTCAACATTTTTGGAACATTTCAACTTTTCAAAAATTTTTCGACTACTACAGCTCGTTTGCTGGAAGACCGTCATTATACAAAAATAATCGCCAATTTATATGGAACGTAGAAAAAATCTGCCATTCTGTTTGCGCCGTTGTAGGTTTCATCTAGGAAGCTGAAATTTTGGAGGAGTTTTTTTCAAACCTAATTCTATAATATTGGCATATGGGTCCGCAAAAAAATCCCTCTTTCGCCAAATTTTGTTCGCGAAAATTTTCAAAATAAGCACGTCTGAAAAAAAAATTTGAAAAAGTCACCCGCTATTTGAAAGTTTACCTTGAAAGGATTTAGGAAACAAAAAATTTTGTTTTGGAACACCCTAAAAACAGCCAAAATTATCTTTTTTCCATTACTTCGACAGGTGATTTCCGATGCTTAAAAATAATATATTGCTGTAAGGGGCTTAATTAGTAATACATTTTTTTCTTCATTTTCTTTTGATGCTAAATACTCTTAAGAGGTAAGCTTTTAAATAGGAGGTGGGTTTTCCAAACTTTATTTTTTTATGGACACCGACTCGATATAATGTACTTGCAATATACTCGAAATGTCACAGAATATATTTTTTTAATGAAAAAAAAAAAAAAAACAAAACAAATATTAGAGCATAGCGTTTAAAAAGTAAGGAGCAGCCTTATTATAAGGCGCTTGTAAAGTATTGACTCTACTCTGGATTCCCATAAATTAATCCGTTTTTTATAGAGAGAAAATGTTGACGTTTGGTTTTAAAAGACTAAAAGTAAGCATTTAAGAAGCGTCATATTTTTGCAAGTCTCAAATGTTATTCATGAACGAAGTAGAATGTCGTCAAAGTTATATGGAGCAACTTTCGAGCAGCGTGTTATAAAAATTAAAAAAAAAATATTTAAAAAAAAATATTTAAAAAAAAACATTTATAAAATTAATGGTTTTGTATTAAATGTTTGAACTGAAGCTAATAATAAATATGGTACATAAGCAACTGCATATTAGGGTGATTCATGAGAACGCTTCGTTCGAATTGCGGTTTGGTATAAAAAGTGATGAAACGTTGCCAGATAGGCCCATGTTTCTATAAGCCATTCAAGAGCTTTTAATTTATGCAAAACGATCTTTAGAAAAGTTATATCCAGACTTTCGATAGCTATATCTCCATTAAAACCTAATTTTTCACACCATACTCGCTATAAGCATCAAAAACTAAGTCAGAAAATTAGATATATCATAGAAAAAGTGGAGGAGATTACAAAGTTTCAAGATCTTTGAATGGACCAAAGACAAACTGAATCTCAAAATATTTTTCATGGAAATATTTAAGCCTATTCGACTACGTTTTATCACTATGACAAATAGAAATTCGTAAAAAGACATTTTTATGAGCTACCCTGCTGTAAATTGCAATTTATGCGGACAACATAATCTTCCATTCCGAATCGCATTCGACGACTTTGCAAACAAAATAAATTTACGAATTGTTATTTTATCTCTATGGTCGTTATTTCTTTCAAATGGTTAAATGAAATAAGTTATCGGTTAGATACTTTACATAATATAGGCAAAAAAAAACAACAACAACACAACCAAGTTGAACCACTTTAAATAACAATTTTATTATTTGTTTTAATTTTGAATTGTACAGAATTGCAGTGGAGCGATTTTTTTGTTTTCTTTTTTTGATTTTTTTCTATTTCTCTTCGCACTCAGGTTGTGCTCGTTCAGGGCCATTACTTGTCATTCCTACCGCTTTGCAGTCGAAACGAGCCCGTTTTTGTGGCCACATGCACGCCCATCGCCATGCCAGAAACACGCGAATGTGTGGTGCAGGGCGCCACCAATGTCTTTACCACCATACATTCCATGGACATGAAAATCGCACACATCGATAAAAAGTGAGTAACGTGGAGTTGCACTGGCATTTAATTGAATTTATAACGATGCCAAAAGCTATGGGCACTTGAGTGTTAAAGTAGCCATAAAGATTTAATTTAAAATTAAATTGTTTTTTTTTTTTTTTAACAGTGGCGAATTTCATTTGGGCTACAGCAAAGGCGATATTCAAGGTCTTTCCTGGTATAATTTAATACATTCGGAACATTTGCGTGAAGCACAAAATAAACATAGGCTAAGTGAGTATTGGAGAGACGGATTAAGTCGTTGGATTTAATGTTAAATTAATGAAATCTGAAATTTTGTTTTGATCTTTTCAGTAACGCAATCGGAACAGGATCGTTCTTGTATTTTACTAGTGCGCATGCAACGTCGGCAGGGTGAATTCATTTGGGTGCATGTTGTGCTGCAAGTGCGTGATAGTCAAGACACCAACCAACAACCGGTTATTGTGTGCACAAACCAGATTTTGAAGTAAGTCAAAGAGATTTTCGATCTATAGCTATTTTTATGAAAGAGGTCTTGAGAGGTTAAGCCAACTATCCATCACAATTATTTTTTAAAATCAATAACTCGGAAAATAAGTGAATTGAATGTATTCAAATTTTCGTCAAACATTCGCTATAGTTAGGCCCAAAAGTAGGCTACGATTTAGTTTAAGTTGTGACGTTACTTAGGTTTTAAAATTGGATGAGCTCTGCCGTCAGTTTGACAGCTGTGGTAACAAATGCGAAATGACAGATGAATGACAGTTGGCATTGTCTTCTTTAGCTATCAAAATGAGTTAGACAAAATATGAGTTGCCATTTAAAAAAAAAACCAAAATTACCTTAAAATGCTTTTGAACAGGACCACCTGTAAAAAATCTAAGCCTGTCAAAATTTAAGTTTTTTAATTAAACGTTTTTCTTTTAAAATCATTTTTAAGGATTTATTGGGTTGTGCAAACTTAAGCGAAACACCCTGTATAATTTTATCTTTTACAAAATATATTCCTTTATTAATAAACTAAAGTAAATCGCACTATTCGCGCAACTTCTCACGCAATCACCCACTCGAACGCGTCGTCATTTAAATTAGCGCATAGGCAAAGAGTCACAAAAAACACGTCCGATCTAATTATTTTCCTTTTCCCATGCTAGCGTACGAATCTCAAACTGTAACTTCCCACTCTTCTCAATTTTTTTGGTTTTTTCCTCCAGCGAACGTGAGGCCTCAGTGATGATCGCTAACTCCTGGCTGTATCACTACTATTCCGTGCAGTCGAAAATTCAATTTGGTCTGCCATTCGAAGGACCGACACGTGTGCCGCCCACAGCATCTGTCTACTATCATCCTCACCATCCGCATCCACATCATCATCCGCATGCACATCCGCACGTGCATCATCATTCACCAACAGCGTCGTTGCCAACAAGCCTACCACCACACACTGCTGGTGGCATAAGCGTTGGCGTCGGCGGCTACACACAGTACCATCACATGGCTGCTTATGGTGGTGCTGGTGGTGGTGCAACAGCAGCCTATCACTCACCAGGTAGCGCAGCATCACCATCACATTTGGTTGGACACAATCACAGCAATGGCAACATTTGTAGCAGCGTTAACGGCAGCACGCTGCACAGCAACATCACAAATGGTGCCCTCTATGCTGGCGGTTATCAGCAACGCAAAGGCAGCGGCACACAACCTGTCGATTATAGTCAGCAGCAACAACAGGACGCCGCTTCACCGCCCACGCTGGCACCACTCAGCGTTGCCGAGTTGCGCTGCAGCAGCGCCAATAGTTCCGCCTCAAGTCACAATGCAGCGACGCCTATTTATGCCAACAACAACAACAACACCCACCAAACAACTCAGAGCGTTCTCCACCACACGGCTACTACGCCACCACCGGCTAAAAAACGTGCCATCAATATCGGTAAGCTTGAGCCGCTTTATCTTGCCGCCGATTCACCTGAACCACCGGGTGCCAATACAGAATTTATCGAGCTGTCACACTATGGCCATACTCATCATAGCCACGCCCACCATATGCATACAACGCAAGCGGGAATCTGCACCGCTGAATCACACGGCTCAGTGGTTTTTGCCACTGTGGTGCCTACAAGGCCGCGTCTGCTGAGCAAGGCGCTGCCACCGGATCCACCGGATTTTATTGATCAATGGAATCCATCTCCGCCTTGGTCTGAAACAGCACAAAAAATATCACTCGATAGCTCGTGCTCGCAACAGGAGCTGAGCCCCTGCATTACAACAACACCGCCGACACCAACAAGCGCGCCCCCCGCTGGTGTGCAAACACTTGGACCAGGGCCTGCGTTTTCCTTTGAATGGATGTCTGCCGGCGAACAATTTGTGCCCACAACGATAATGGATGCGTGTGCGCCGCCATGCGTCTCTTGCGTGACACCAGATGGCGTGCCGCTGGTTATGACACACTCGCACCATCATCATCACCATCACCACGCCCATACACATGCACATCATCATTGGACTACTGCAATGGCACCTGTGCAAGTGCAGGTGAATATGCCGCCAGCAGGATCGGCAACGTCAGAGTATCATTTGTCACATGGACATCGGTTGTTGAGTTTGCAAAGTGGTGGTGGTTCTGGTGGCGTTGGAAGTGAGGTGCTGACGAATACATCAATTGGTGGTGCTGACAAAGGTAGCAACAGTTGTGGAGGAAATAATGTGACCACCAAGAGAGAAATTGTCGAGGAAGGCGAAGAGAAGGGTAAGTTGGCATTTGGTTTCCTTTTTTTATGGAATTTTGTAGAATATCGATTATGCTGGTGGAATATAGCAAAAAATTTCGTGTAGATGTGAGTAATATAAATTGAAAATGGAACAGCCCTGTAAAAATTACAAAAAAAAAATCGCACAAGACTTTGGGTGCTATTTCCTGAGAGAGAGGCTTGTGTTCATTTTACAATACATTTTTGCGAATTTTTTCCTATTTATTTTTTATCGCATGCGATTTTTTAGTACTACGCTTATGATACTTTCTAAGTTTTGTGCAACAAAAATGTCTTATGAAACATTAGAATAGCGCCTTTTTTTTCTGCAACTTTTTATCATATACTATCGTTTATGGTCCCATGAGACTCGTTTACCTTAGCAAATTTCGGTGCACTAGATGCTGACTCTACACACTAGAAAAGTCTTATGAATGCTTTAACACTTTTTAGTCGCATGCAATTTTTTATTCTTCAATTTTGCATCTGTCTGTGATTATGAATAAACGAAGTGAGGGAAGCAATTTCATGACATTGTGTAACGGATTATCTTAAAAAGATATCATATTTATATAATTATCATACAAAAATATTCTTCACTTGATAGTCGTGAAGATTGAGCCCCAAGTCGCCATCCCACTAATCACTGGGCTACTGAAATTTTTATTTATTTATAATCTTCGTTTACGCTTAAAATAACAATATTTTTAACATTATATTTCCTCTTCTTCATTATTTACAGATACAGCAAGGTAGCTGTGTCACAGCTGTGACACTGACAAATAGAAAAGGCTAAAAATTACAAGCCATAAAATATGAAATTTGGCTGGAAAGTGCAATTTTATTGTAAAAGTTATTGTAGAAAATAGTATTTTTATGAAACTAAACTATTTATTTAATATATAAATTTTAAAAACTATTTAGCTGTTACACTTAAAATAATATTTTTTTTTGAATATTTTGTGCCAACTTGGAAATAAAAAATAAACTTTTTATGACGCAGAGTGTAGTTAGTTAAATTATTTGTGTACAATGTTAGGTACCAAAATGTTTGTATGTAATTGTTTTTAGTTAATCTTAATTTATTTTTTAATAAGCATACGTTAGTTAGTGTAATAAAAAATTTACGAGTTTTTTACAAAATTAATTATAGATAAAAATTTATAGCTTGCGTTTAGTTTTTGCATATTATTTGTATCATGTAATTTGTTATTGTTAAAATTTTCCCATTATATCTGTAGTTTTAAAAGTTTAATTTGAATGATAGTTACTTTATTAATTTAATTATATTTTTTAAGAATTTTGCAATAATTATTTTCATACATTTAATTAATTTTTTAGTATTAAGTCTTATGTTAAATTAAAAATCCAAATGATATGAAAAAATACAATTTGAAAAAAATCATAGCGAGTGTTTTATTTCAATATGTTGCCGAATAGTCTAATTCATAAAAGAAAGTAGTTCAGGTGCTAAATGGAATGGACTGTGCAAAATATGAGGCCCATCTACAGGGAGGGGCGCATTGGACCGGAAAAAGCGGCGAACGTAATTAATACACAGCGTCTTTACAGAAAATTTAACTAAATTGCACCATAGGGGATTAAGGAATAGTGCTGGATGGATAGTGTAAATGGAAAAATTATTGTCTTTTTGTGAGGCACAAAAATAATAAAAAAAAGTCATAGGAGAGCGTTTGTAACATTGCCAAAATCAGGTTAATTTGCCGCTTTCTCGAAACGCTGATGTGTAGGCAAAAATCTGGTGACAGCTTTGAGCTCAGCCACCCTTAATTAGCCTGAGTTGATATCAGTCGATGTTCCTCCAGTATTTAGGCATCTGTTTGGCACACAATGTTATTTCAGGATGCATTTTGTAGTAAAGAATATTAAGGGGGCGTGGTAGCTGAGGAAATCTCAACGGGTTTTATATTTTTCCACTAGATCAAATACTTTTTCCCAATGCTATTTTTTGAATTAATTTTTTTCCACATAAGAAAGACTTTATTGTTTTAAAAATGCTGATTAATAAATACATCTCAAGGGTGATTTCTTAAGCGTTTGGTTTTTGAAAATTCTAAAAATAACAGAAAACTTCTAATAGTGGAGGAAATATTTATTTAGAGCGATACATCAATTCCTGCCATTTACTTTTTAAAGATTATCCGTAAGCTTTAATTTTTTACATAGTTTTTCAGCATTTCGGCCGGTATCTAACCAATGGCCGAATTATATAGGTCGAAAAAAAATTATAAATTTTTCTCATTTCAATAAAATTAATTTTTTTCCTTAAAAGCAAACTGTATTGGGGTCTACCCTATAACGCATATTTTCATGAGTCCTTTATCTTTTTATGGATAATAGAGTCTCCGTACAACTCTTTTATTCTTCTCGATCAAAGTTATTGCGTTTTCTTATTCCAGCGATTGCCCCCCCCCCCCCCCCCCGCCGTTCTACTCCAATGTTTGTCGGTCAGTCTCAATTGATGTTTTGTGCTACGTCATCATTTTTGCCTTAAGATTTGAACGGAAATCGGATCTTGACAGAATTTGGCGAAGAGTTTTACATTAGAGATGGTCCTGCACCCCCAAATTTTCAGAATTTGACGAAATAAATTATTGGTGGGCTGACTTCAGCTTTGAGTCCATCATTTTGAGTTTAATTGTTGTTGACAGGAGCAAACATTGTCAGACATTGCAGAGCTAAGCGAAGGTCTTTTTATTTTTTCTGATTCTATTATGAATGCTTTTATTGGTACCGCTATCGGCCTTTAAGATGTCCCCTAAATAAATGCAATGCTGGATATGCCTTTTATTAAGTAACTGCTAGCATTAGTATGGCAGATGGACATGATTTTTGTGTTATTAATGTCATTTTCAGACCTTCTGAAATAGATGTGACATCATTTGGATATGCGAAGTCCGTCGGATACTCGTTTCATAAAAGTTTCATTAAATACCACGATATCAACTTAGAGGATTAAAAAGTTGTTTGCTTTATTAGACACTACCACTTGCTTTGATAAGGTCAATGATTTTCGGTGCTGTAGCTCCGAACTCAGTAATCAGATTCACGATACTACAAAGAATTTTTATTAGATACCCAAATGATCTGCTCGAGCAAAACTTGGTTCATGTTTTTGAAAAATTAGCTCTAGTTTTTTGTTGACTGCAGAAAGTAGGGTTCTCGCCAGAGCTTTAGATGTAATTAACAATAGCATGATATAATGGCATTTCCACCAAGGTTTTCTCTATGCCTAGTCTTTACCTTCTTCTTCTTTCTGAATACATAAACTATAAAGTGAGTTCTGGGGATGCCTTTAATATAAGAGGCACTATTCGAGCTGCGTCCGCAACTTTGTTGCATTCAAGAGATCTGTTATAGCCATTGCTATCTCTGTTAATAAAAGCAGGAACGAGACCAGTTGTCGCGATTGCTTTGAAAATGTCGTATGGAAAATATTAACGAGTGGAGATGGCCAGTCAATAAACTTCAAAAAAATATTCTTTCAAATGGGTAAATTGGTTTTATAGTACTGTAGTTAATAGGTTCTTGTATTTGCTCTTGATTCGCTGATTTTTTTGGAGCAACACGCTTTTATATTTTCTGTTATTTCATAAAACGCACAAAGGTCACTGATTTCCGCAGCTTGTTAGGCTTTGGCTACAAAATCATTGTATCATACATGCCCTTTTTTAAAAATTTCACTGATGAATTTTCTTTGATGCCTTAATAAAATCGGATAGTGTCATCACTGTTGATAACACTCCTTAAAAAAAAAGTCATCTTAGCATAACAGACACCCCCCCATATGTGCGAAGAATATCTTCTATGCATCCACAAATAAATGAAATTTGTATGGTATTTATCCTGAAGCGATTTGCAGGCTCAAGCATAATAAATGCAATTTTTATTACCATGACACCCTCTACCAAGTGTGTGTAATTTTGTGTGTGTGTGACTGTGTTGAAATCATAAATAATAATAGAATTTTTTTCAGACTAAAGAAACATCAGGCACAACTTTCAGCTGATAAATTTATTTTATATGAAAAAGTTTACAGCAGTTGTTGTTGTTGCTGCTGCTGTAAGGTGTTACCAAATCCAACCAAACCCCGTATTTGCAATTCTAATTGTTTAGAATTTAAGATTATCTACGATTAACAGATAAATTCAGCAGGTTTGGATCGCTATTGCGGTTGCAGTTGCTTTTGTTAATTCCTAGAATTGTTGCCTATTGTTGTATATGCAATTGGGAATTTTTCACTATTAAGTTATTTTATATATCGTATAATGCTTTTATTATTGGAAGCAAATGCTATTTTCTTAAGATTTTATAATTAAAATTGTTTAAGCTTATTAAAATGCCATTAAAAATGTACTAAGTACCTTCACATTTAAATAAAGGCAATTGATAGGACTGTGCAACAAAAAATATAACGTAAGTTTCTAACATTTGTTTCTGGTAGAGCATCCAAAAGCCGTTCGGCAGTGGATCAAAACTTTCGTATTTTAACCCATTAACTCCTAACTTTATATGCTTTTTTAATTTTTTTACTACGTAGCTCCAGAAAGATCAACTTAACCCTTAAATGCATAGCGTACCATATATGGTACGTGCCTAAAGTCATAGCCAAGTCCACCCAAACAACCTGCATCGCTTTAATTATTGCTCCAACTTGTAGCAAGTATTACCAGCTTTCACATAAATGTCTCTTCAGCTCTTCGATGTACACTTTCAGTTCCCAGTAAGCTGTCAAAGTGGTCGAACGTTGTGCTTACAAATAATTTTAAAAGTGACCCTCATCAGTGAATTAAATATTTCTAATTTCCATTATTTATTTCCATATTTCATTATTATTCATTTTTCATTAATTTCTAATACAAAAAAAAGTTTCGAAAAAAGAGTTTTTCATTTCAAATATATAGGCTCAATGCATCGTGTACCATATTTGGTACACTGCACAAATCACACTTTTTGAGCTTTTCCGGGAAAACGGTGCATTTCCCAGGAAAATAAATGCCCATTTCGTGGTCAGCGTCTGATTTTACATAAAAGGAGCTTGGTTTCCATTATGGGGGCTAACTCCATGCATTTAAGGGTTAACAGTGGGTCAAAACTTTCATATTTTAACCCATTAACTCCTAACTTTGTATGCCTTTTGAATTTTTTTTCTAAGTAGCTCCAGAAAGGTCAACTTAAAAAGGATTTTCAAGGGTTAATGAAATTATTTGAACAAAGTAACAAAAAAAAAAAAATTGGACGAATTTCACTAAGTAGGCGTGGCACTCCCATCAAGCAAATACTTCAAAACGTTATACTGAAAAAGTTATTTTCACACAAATATTAAGGATTGTTCGAACAATGTTTGTACAAACACTGGGCGAATTTCGACAAGAAGGTCTTTTATAGGACAATAACTTTAAAATGCTATACTGGGAGGAATATTTTAGGTAGTGGGACTAAATTCCACACAAACACACAAAATAATTCCATCTAGCGCTAGATGAACATTTTGACAAGAAAGCGTGGTACTTTTCATTCAATCAAAGCGCTTTATTTAACCCTTAGCGGCACCACTTAATTTTTATAACAATCTGGCACATTGGGGTCTTTCACGACCCCACTTTGAAAAAAAATTTGTAAAAAAGCGAATTTTCAATTCCAGGCTTAATGATTATTAGGGATATTTTTCAAAAAATGTTTGTACTACATGAAGCTTAACTTGGGTATTTATTAGTTTGAATAATGATTTCAGAATTGGTGCGGCTAAGGGTTAAGATAGTGCAATCAATTTTCACATTAATACAAGAGAATGCAAAGAAATTTGCCACAGTGTATTGTACTGAACTATTTTGATATATTACTTATATATTTATCATATCTGCAAGATTTTCAATATTATTCTTAACGCACAAAAAAATATATGAATATTTATAGAAAGAAATAAATGTAGTTCTTGAATTCAAAAAATTATGCGATATCTTTCAACAAAAACAATTTTCAACTTTACATTGTCGATAATGTTTCTAACAGTCAGAAAAGAGCAACAAGAAGAAAACAGTCATCATTGATATAAAAAGTAAAAAAGCCAAAACTACTACTACACTCATAAGAGTGAAGTGAAAAGTTTTAGAAAATACAAAAATAACGAAAACAAAGGAAAGAGTCGAAAAAACTCAAAAAGTATCGAATTGTAATGAAAGAGTTGAAAGGTATCAAAAGGCATTAAAAAAAGTCTAAAAGCATCGAAAAAGTCAAAAACAATTCGAATGGTATCGAAAATATCGTAAAAATCGTTGAGTATAGAATAAAATAGAAAAACTCAATATCAGTAGAAAAGTAAGAGTAAAAAATGGCAACGAGTAAGTCGATATAAGTCAAAATGTATCGGAATAGTATTGTAAACTAGAAAAAAAGTAGTTAAAAATCAAGACACATCAAAAAGTCATCAACAACATCGAAAAACTCGATAAATATCGATAAATTGAATAATATTACGAAACATCGTAAGTTCGATACAAGTCAAAAAGTAGTATCGAACGACATCGAAAAAGTCGAGAAGTAACCTCTAGCGCCACACAATTTATAAAGCTTTAATATCACCGTCATAATCGTTTTAGAAAAAAAAATCCTTCATTTGCCAAAGTGGTTTCACATTTTTTTTTGCACCACTCTACGCTCCATATCCATCTCAATACGTACAGACATACAAACACATATATGCGTTCTATGTTGCACTGTTTGTTTGTTTGTTGGTGGCTCCTTCAAGACGCAGACGCCAGACACTCGCTTACGAACTTTAGATGACGCTGACGACAACAATGCTGCTGATGATGATGATGATGGTGATGCCAAGATCACAGCTTTGCTTCAGCAAACATAAACGACGACGATTTGAAATAAGAAAGAGATGGAACGAACAGTAGAAAGAGTAGCAGCATGCGCGCTTAAAGAGTAACTAAAGCAGCTGGCTGACTGCATTGGGGCAGCATTCCCAGAAATATTGGTGTAGGTCACAATGCGATTACATGCTGTGCACCGCATTGTATGCAAATGCGCCAAAAATAGAGGGTTACTCGATGGACTTTTTGTTTTTTTTTTTTTTTTGAGAATTTTTTTCATTTTTGGATTTGCAATTTTTGGGATTTTTTAATACGATTTCTAGCAGACGTATGGCGTGTGGTGTGGCTGCTTGCTTAAAGAGTTTGCTTTTGTTTTTCTTTTTTTCAGATGCGACTGTTTTTCGTAATGAACAGTGTTGGAAGTAAACAAAAATAATGGACAGCACTGAGTTCACCCTAACGACCTTTTGTTCCGGAGATTTTCGGAATTCGAAAATTGACATCTTCGGAAGAATATTTCCTAAATAAATTTAAAAAAATAATAAAGCGGATGAGCACAAGTTATTGTGGCCTGAAGTGTTAACTGGATGATGTTTTATTATTTTAATCAGCTAATGTTAAAAAGTTCAAAAAAATTTTGAAAATCTTCGAATACGGTTAAAAAAGGTAGAAAAATTTTGAAAAAATCGAGAAATCCGAAGTATTGAAAGTCACGAAATATTTTGAGAAAAAAATAAAATAACACAGCTTCAAGACTGGCATAATTAGTAGACGTTTTTGGAACAATTTTGGGCAAGCTCAACTTTTATGGTCCTTAAGTTTGGCTTCACAATTAACGTGCAAAAAGTCATCATCGATATTGCGTATGCTAAAAAAGTTAATCTAGGTCAAAGGTCACGAAATTCGACTGTTTACCCATATCTCGTAAGCTATTGTTTTTGCGGCAATTTAAGATAAATAAGATACGTTCCGCAAATAATTTTATACAAAAAAAGTTGAATAAAAAATTTCCGTAGGATCAATAGTTTTTTAAAATAAATTGATTTTTCTGTGAAATTCAAATTTTTTCTATTTAGATTTTTTCCTTATACCCAAAATGTGTCCCCATATTAAGTGAATTTCGTATACTGTGTATTACCTTTTGTTTTGGAGTACATTATGTTACATTTTTGCGAGGATTCTTGTGTTTTTATTTACTTTGTCCTTTTCTGCTGTTGAGTAAGGCATTCAGAACACCAAAAATAACAACAACAAAGAAGCCACAACAAAATTTAAATTTTTTACTTTTTTTTTTGGTGCAAAAATTTAAGAAAATTTTCAAAATTGAAAATGAAATAAAAACCAAACAATAAGTTGTTGTTGTTGTTGCTGTTGTTATTGGTGTTTTACTACCCTTTTATATATTTTTTCTTGTATTTGGCAACATTTAAAATTCGCTTTTTTTCACAAAAAAAATTAAAAAACAAAACAAAAACAGAAAAAGAAAAACGCATTCACGTTGGGGTCACGACATTTTTTTTTTTTTTTGCCATGCAATGTCGTCTCCAACGTGGTCGCGTTGTTGTCGTCATCGCTGTCGCCAATTGTCGTTGGATGGCTGGCAGGCTGCTTTTTTTTTTGAATTACTTTAGTCAGCAGCAACAGCAGCAAGAGCCTCTCCTTACAGAAAAAAAGCCCCTTGATTTGCTGTTGCTGGTTCCCAGCAGCAGTTGCTTGTACGTTTGCAATTGTTGTATATGCGAATTGAATTTGAATTTAGATTTTTTTCTTTTTTGATTTCTCAGCTTTTAGGGCTATAAAATTCAACGCGCCATGACGCGCCTTTTGCGAGGGTGCGAGGCTTGGTTTCAGAAACAAAAACAACAAAAACCAAAGTCCTACAAATGCAATCATAGATACGAATAAATCGAAATTTTACACATTTAAATATTTTTATCAGCGAAATCTTAAAAGCCAACAACAACAGCAAATATTTATGCGAAAATTCTACTACTGGCGACTAAGAAAACAACAGCAACAGCAACAACAAGAAATTGTTACGAAATGTTCTGTTGCCTCACAATTTTTTCTAGGAATTTTTTGCTTTCAAACAACAAAAAGTTTAAAGTGCAAAGTATTCGAAATGAAAAAGCAATCGAAACGACGAAAATTCTTAAAATGCATTTAGTAACAGCAACAACAACAACCAGCAACAGCCAGCAACAGCATTCGTGCTGACACAAGTTCAATGGCAAATGTTAAAAGCGCATAAAAAGCTTCTGGGCGTCTGCGCATGCGCGCGCTGACAATCGACAGCTGTGTTGCTCGTCGCTGATTTGGTTGCGCTTCTTTATGCGCCAGCGAGCGCAACAACGTACAAACAGTTGAACGTGGACCGAAGATGCTGCAGCAGCAGCAGTCAGTCGTCACAGCCAAAAAAATTAGTTCAGGGTCAGCATTGCGCGCTGGTCACTACCCTCCCACACACAAAAGCTGCTTCAGTAAATCAATTTAAGCGTTTGCATCTTTTTTGATACGCATTGTAGCGCGTCAAATGCGCATTTGAATCCTTCAAATATGAGCAGCAGCGCAGAATCAGTTGAAATCAGCAAATACAAATTTTCGCTGGGTCTTGAAAAATGGGCACATGGTAAAAAAAAAGTTGCAAGCATTCCGAAATTTATTTTTTGTCGTGTATTTATTTTTGTTTGCTTTAGTATCATACACTGGAAAAAAAACCTTATTAAATTCAAGAAAATGACATTAATTAATTTAAAATAATTCATTAATTTTATTATAAAAATGTTCCTTAATATTAGGAATTTTTCCTCATATTATGAAATTTTTCATTTCCACTCTTCCTCGAATATGGGTTAACCGCTTGTAGTGGTAATCTTTCTTTGGTATAGTAAATTTGTCAATGAGGGAGGCAAAAAGTCAAACTTTTCTCTATTCAGGGGAATATTGCTTAAAACTAAGTGATGCGTCGACTACTCTGAGAATCACTTAGCACTTAGCACTGGAGGACTGTACACGCACTTGATTAACATAGCCGCAATTCGGCTATTATCTCTAAGTAGTAACTCCTGGGAATTCAGTATATTTTTAATAACTTCTATTGGCCTGGCTACTACAGCCGGGCAAAAGACTTTTTCATGATCAGTCGCCTAAACATGATCGATACCAAATCAACACACTTCGTTAACAACGAGTGAAACTTAAATATAACTACCACAGGTAGTACCTAACCCTAGTGGTAATCCACTCATCGATTCTGTTGTCGAGGCATAAGTCTTTGCCTCACATGGCATTTCCTATGGATTTATGTGTTCTAGGTCTGCTTTCCAGATATGAACACAGAGAACAATTCAGAATCCTTGAAGTTATTGATTAAAATCCAACTTCCCTGGTTGTTTGCATTTGAAAAGCATAGAAATTCAGGCAGATGCTCCACCTATTCGCTGAGGTGTGGAGAACCCCTACAATAATATAAGTAGAAGATAACAGAACAAAGTCGGTCAAACTTTATACATCTTCAATAGATTCAGAATCGTGGCATATGCAACGATACTGTTCAGTGGAAAATTCTTTTAAGCGATCAATGAACTCATGATCGGAAACACAAACAAAATGAGATCGTACATTTCACTTGAGAATACAAATTACCCAAAAATGAATATAACGATACTTTTACTTTTAAATGGAGTCAAATACTAAAGCGTCAAATTTTCTTGGATTATAATTTCAGCGAAAAATATAAAAATAAAGGTTGAATGCTCTATAGCGGAAGTTCGGGAAGATGGAGGTGTGTAACAACAATCACTCAATGTATACATCGGGTGTTCTCCTTATTCATTCTTACCGACCTCTATTTTGGTACGAAACAATTCGTAAGAGGGTCGCTCTGAGTAAAATGTTAGAACAAGTCTGATAGGGAATCACAGCTTCCTTAAAATAACATCGCAAGCTGAGCTTAAAGCGATGCTTCAACTACAGCCGCGCACAACTTCGTACCGAATTTGGCCGCTAAATTGGTGTTAAGTATTAAGTCTGCCAACATGATTATGTTGCATACGTCTTGCGGCAAAGGTAAGTACGTCACTTGAGAAATTATGTGAAGAACTAGATGAATGAACATGGAACTTAATGAATCGGAGGAGGTTCGTCAAATCTTTATCAAAATCATATCAAAATATTCGGTCCGTTTCCTGACTAGCCCTGGGCACTTGCAGAGTAGATGTTTATCCGCCTCATTCTCTTCTTCATCGCTACAACTGCTGCTGGTCTCTGAAGGGGTGTCCCGTCAGTATGCCAACAACAGTTCTTAGCTCTACTCCGCTGAATCATCTTAAGAGAATTTGAGTCGTTCCTAGGTTCAGTATAGGCCACATGGTGTGATGTTGTAGGTAGATTGGTATTCACAGTAGAATGCTCAAAATTCTTTGCATTGGTCAAAATAATCAAAAATCTGCTATTGAATCGTATCAAAAGTTGAAAAGTTCTTTGCTTTGTGCAACATCAATTTTTGAAACATTAATAACAAGTGTTGTATGTTATATAAAAATATTTTTGAAAATATTAAGTTTTGTGATTTTTCTCAGTTTTTCCATTGCAATTGATTGCTTCCATGCATGACTTACATACAACGGCATCTCTTCATCTTCATAAAATAGCTAAAGGATGTGTATCTAATTACAAATGGCCTAGGATATAAAAGCGGGAGAAGAGTGCGGGGAATTGCAATCTATTGCTGTACATCTATGGTAAATACACTTACACATATATGCATCCAAAGATAAAGAGATACTTCGTTTACGCGCGCACAGCAAGCAGTTAGATACAGATTCTCAGGCATTTAGATAGATTAGATACTGAAGATGCTGAAGATATGCGGCGTAAGTTAATGCTCATACTGATGTAATGTTGCACTGATGTTCTTGTTGTTGCTATTTAGAATTTACAACGCGCCAAGTTTGATAATTTCAGCAGATTTTCTTCGTTTTTCTTGCAGATACTTACTAACGTAGCGTTAAGCGGTGGGAGGAAGAGTTTGAGTGAGCAATGGAAAAGATGTTCGAGTGCAATGTGTACAAGAACATTGACGCCGCACTTTAATTTTTTTAGGAAGAACAGTGGAAAAAATATCTAAGCAAATCAAAAAAAATTATTTAGTGAAAAAGTTTTTTGTCAAAGAAAAGCTACTTTTTACAAAGAAATAAAAAACTTCTTCATGTCTTTGGCAAATAAAAGTTATATTTGCTTAAATACTATATAACTGCAATTCAATATCGGTAGAAATAAGTTTGTACTTTAGTAACTGTGGAAAAATAAAGGACAAACAAAATTTTTTTATAACCAAAAAGGTATTTTTTTATAATCAATTTGAAATTACATCAACTTCTTGAAGTGTTTGGCAAAATTTAGTCATATCAGCTTAAGCATCATAGATCTATGATTTCACATCAGTATGAAAATGTTTGTATATCAAATTGGCTTATCGATAAGAGCTGTTTTTAATAGAGAGTGCTCATGCAAAAACTTTCCAAAAAACACTTGATTCCATTGGTAAAATCAAAATGAGCATAATTTTCTGCCCACTGTGCAAGCAAATCAAGTGCATTTATAACAACAACATTTATAATTCAACTGATGTGTACATAAACTATACAAAATCATACATCAATTCAGCGTTGAGGAAGCACCAACTCTAGGAATATTTTTCAAAAAAAAATTTGCTGCGCTTAGCTCACACGAATTTATGTCGCTGTTCTTGTAGTGCACTTTTGGCGTCTGCTAACTGATTTATTTGGAGCTGCGTGATATTTAGCTGAGTGCCATGTAGAATATACTTTCATACACATGTAGAAAATCACGTAGTTTATTAATGGCATAGCTTGGTGCCACCAAAAAATTGTCTAAGTAGTGCCACGCCTACAATATATTCAAGCAAAAAGCAAAAAACGCTATATCTTGAGTGCTTAAAATGAGCACGGTAAAAAGCCATAAAACAATAAAGCATTCAGCAAAAAGTGGGCGGACTTAGTAGAGTAGGTGTGGTAATATAAAAACTTGTGCATTTTTGAGAGCTTCCAACATAAATGAAATAACATGTGCTTTAAAGATAATATGTTTTTTACTTCACTTAAGCTTCAAGCTCAATAGCTAAGAAGGCTAATAGCTGTAGTAGCTGAACTCTATTATTATTATATTGTCTTTTTTTGTCGCATTGGAGGTGCCACGCTTGCCTATCCCTTCTTTTCATTCTGAAAGGCTTTTTTTGGTCACTCAGCATCACTACATCAGGTTTCAACGCATTTTCCACAAAGGCTTCCTAGATAACTCAAAAATTAGACTAAAACGATTGATTGGATTGTTTTGGGAAAAGTTTCTAATTTTTGGTCGATATCATTTTCGAGTGAAATAAACCATTTCATCTTTTTTGTGAGAGAATTTAATAAATTTCAAGTAGTTCGATTCAGTACTTCGACATCTGCACAATAAAGAATTTTCTACACGCAGACACAAGCGTCTTCTACGAACGTAGAGTATTCATCTCAACTCTAATTGACTATGCTGACCCACCTGCAAATGGTAACCGAAACTACAGCTTTAGCTGTAACGAAAGTTAACAAACATATGCTATTCCACACACAGACAGCAACAACAAAATAACGCTTGTGAAAATGTAGCTGCGTCTGCGCTTGCGCAATACCACGACATAGAGACTGACTGACTGAATGACTGTCTGTCTGACTGACTGGAAACTACGACTCTTTCAAAGATTTAGAGCGACATTAGAGCAGTCAATCCATCATGGCAGAACATTATCATAAATTACACAGAAATAATTGATTATTACGAGAATGTTTCAACCTGGCACAGCCTGATTTAACCTGGAACTGAGATCAGTTTTGTTTAGTGCAGAGCAGAGCAGAGCAGCGCAGTGCAGCTCATCCAAGTTGCCATTACTGCCATAGTAAACGACGGATGGCCATTATCCTGCGCGATGTGATGCGCGCGTACGCATGCGCAACTGGCATATAATCTCAGGATGAAAGGTAAGCCACACCACTGTAAACAGCAACAACAACAACAGTTGGTTTTTATTGCGCAATTCAACTACATTGTGTAGTGAACTCAATGCCATTCTGTTCCATGTACCGATGTACTCGTACACCACCAATGTGCACCGATTTAGTTTAAATTACGCTGGGAAGAAGATGATTTTTACAAAGTTTTAACAATTTTTTAATGGGTAGAATGATGGAATGGCCGTGTGTTGCTGCTGGATGAAGTTGAGAGTGGCACAGTTTGTTGGGCCAATGTGATCTGCCTATTTTTGTGCTTAAGCACTTTGAACTTTCTCGCATTGCAATTGAGAAAATTTCTTCGTTCTGCTGCCATGTTCGACTGCTGCCATTCATTTTTCGTAAATTGCTATTGACGTAATTTAAAAGCAAGCAATGCTGGAAAAATGAGCTTAAGATAGAGATAGAGCCTCAACTAAAAGTTAGTTTCGTAGACATTTGATGGAGGCATATGTGTAATTTATGTAATGAATAGAAATATTTAAGTACATACGCCTATTTTGGGTGATTTCGTTGTGATAAAAATTGACATATTTGCCATTTAAATAAAAAGAGTTCTTTTAACAAAAATATATCAAATCGAAATATCGTGACAATTTCAATTGGAGATTGAGACCAAGCGTCTAAGAAATAACCCTAAATAAATTTGTTTGAAATTGATCAAACAGTTTTTGCGTGATATGCGAACATCGAAAACAGCTATCATTTTATTTATGTAGATAAAAGTAAAAGATGATTAAAGTACTGGATAAAATGTCACTGTTTTCATCATTATAGAATATTTTAGACTTTTTTCATGTCTTGCGATACCATTCGATACATTTCGACCTTTCAATGTTTTCCGCCTTTTCGAAGATCGTCAATACCAATCGAGAATTTTTGAATTTCATTGCCACAAAATTTCCTTCACCATTTTGATTTATAATTTTAGCTTGAAATTTTATATATATTTTTCCAGAAAAAAAATTTTAAAATTCCCAAATTGAATAAGACATTTCGTCATGCAGCTCATTATTAAATGATGTTGCAAATGTGAGACGCCTCCTCTAAAATTTATTAAGATATCGCAGCAAACATCTGTTTCTTTCTGTCTCGTCTTCATTATTTCAATGCAAGCAATAAATTTGTCAAAATTCGTTCAACCTGTCAAAGGTGAACAAATAAAATTTTAACAAGCCGTTAAACTTTGATTTGAGTCCACAAAATTTCTACTTTTTTTATGTCTTTTTCAACGGCTTTTCACAAATGATAATTCATCAGATATGGTTTTTAATTTAAAATGCTCAATACTTAATTAAGCTTATTTTGTGAAAAGAAATGAAAAAAGAAAAAAAACGACACTCAAACAGACGGGTAGACCAACATTTCCGAAAAAGTGCCAATTCATTATATCCAACAGATAACACTTTGAATAGAAAAAAACAACAACCAATAATGCAACAGCTAGAAATTGTTTAAGCATCTAACAACAACAACAAAAATTTAACATTAAAAATACTGTGAAAAAGTATAAATAGTTACAGCTTGTTAAATTACAATTGACCACCCCCCGTGAGCACTGAATCAGCAAAAAGATTTATTTCTTCAAAATAACGCGCGATTTTTTTTTTATTTTTTTCTGCTTTTCGTGTTCGATTTGATTTTCACAGCTCAGCTCAGCTTAGACGGGGCTTAGATTTTTATTATTTGACGATTCTTATGTGAGTCGTTTGGAATTAAAGCCACAGCCTGCAGCTTAAGCTTATGAAGTTGTTGCTTTGGGTAATTATTTATCAGCGCGCTTTATTGGATGTTGTCGAAATTTTTAGTATTTTGGAAACTTCGCGCTGTTGTGAGATAAAATTCACAGATTTTAAGAAAATTATTTAAAAATTCAAATGTCATTAGATTTCATATTGAATTCGCTGATATACGATTTTATTGAAAATTCGAATCAATAAAAAATTTTTTGAATCCATCTAAAATTTTATTAAAATTTTCAAAGCTTTAAAAAAACTCTCTAAAAATAAATTCTTAAAAAAAAATTGAATTCTCAATTATAAAATTTTAGTCTCAAACAAAAATTCCGACCACAAATATTTTAAAATTTTTTATCTATTTATCAAAAACCTAAGTCTATTAGAAATTCGCTTCCATGAAAAAATTTTTTGATAACATTTTTCTAACAAAATTTTATAATACTATATAAAATTATATACATTTCATAAAGGGCTTTGAAAAGCCCTAAAATTATTTTGAATGTACCCTAACCAACATTTTTTCACCGATCTTTCGAAAAGCATATGCAACACATTGTGCATGAACTCATTTTTCGGGTGATTCTTTTGCTATTTGTTTTTTCAGTGTAAATTTTGTGACACCTAACGCGTGATTCGTAACATGTGTCAGTGCCAAAAATGCTCAATAAGGTTTGCCATTTTACCATAAATAGACTAACAAACGAACAGCGCTTGCAAATCTTTGAATTTTATTATCAAAACTCGTACTTTGTGAGAAATAGAAAATTTTCTTCAGCGACGAAGCTCACTTTTGGTTCAATGGGTACGTCAACAAACAGAATTGCCGAATTTGGTCTAAAGAGCAGCCAGAGGCAGTTCAAGAGCTTCCAATGTACTTTGAAAAATGCATTGTTTGGTGCGGTTTGTGGGCCGGCGGCATCATTGGACCGTACTTTTTCAAAAATAATGAAAATCGCAACTTTACAGTCAATGAAGCAAAATACCGTGCGATGATTACCGACTTTTTTTTGCCCAAAATGGAAGAATTGGACTTGGTTGACATGTGGTTTCAACGAGACGGTGCCACATGCCGCACATCCTATTGAGAGGCAAGTTTGGTGAGCAATTAATCTTATGTTTTGGAGCAGTCCATTGACCGCCAAGATCATACGATTTGACCACACTAGACCATTTTTTGTGGAGCTACATGAAGTCTCTCGTGTACAGGGACAAGCCAGTCATAATTGCAGCCCTGGAAGACTACATTTCAGCTCCCATTGGTGAGATACCGGCCGAAATGCTAGAAAAAGTATGCCAAAATTGGAGCTTACGGATGAACCACCTTAGGCTTAGCCGCGGGCAATATTTACATGAAATAATCTTTAAAAAATTAATGGCAGGAATTGATGTATTGTTTTAAAAAAATATTTCATTCATTTTTGCAAATTTTCTGCTCTTTTTTTAATTTCCAAAAGCCAAACGCTTAAAAAATCACACTTAACAAGTCATATAAAAGTTCTTCGAATTATGATAGATAACTCAATTTCTTTGTACAAAAAGATGTTAGTAACAATAACAACAACAACAACTAAAAATAATATTGACAACAACAATATCCGCCAGCATAACTGTATCAATCAACACCTTGCCATCAACAGTTCCAAAGAATTTTATAATTAACATCGAAACCACAATAGTGGAGCGGGGGGCAGACACTCAACCGGCAACAACTTGTTTATCACTTGCATTGCTAGCGCACTATCACTGCACTCAGTTGGATATATTTCTCTCTTTTATTATTGATATATTTTTACGTATTAAATCAATCAATCAATTTCACTAATCAATCAGTTAAAACAGCACTCAAACCAAATGACACAACCAATAAAAATCCAAAATAACGAGCATAAATCTGCTTAGTTAATCTCAAAAGAGAGTAGAAATCGAACGAACAAGTCTTTTCGCCATTACTGGAAATGCCAAAGGTAATGGCCATGTCAATGGCAATAGCCATAGAAATGAATTTAATGCCCACCCGGCACAAATTTTATGTGAAATTAAATTTTCTTTAAGACAAAGATTTTCGCAACTCTCGCCAATTTTCAGTTTGATAGTTTTTAGCTCTTAGTTTTTTCCAACTAAGTGATGCAAAGAAATTACGCATAGTGGAAATGAAAGAATATGCCAGAAACCGTCTGCGAAAGTAACTTCAAAACCGTCTTTAAAACACGGACAATTTTTCAATAAATGAACAAACCTTTAAAATATTTGCGTGATAGCACCAAAAAATTACAAGAACAAAAATCAATACAAGAAACCGTACTAAAGCGTACCACACTAGTGTCATTCATTGCTAAATGGAATCATCAGTGACCCTTAAGCCGATGAGTGAGAATTTCAAAGTCTGTTTTCGACGAGTTCGTTACGGAACGCCGAACGGAATGTTTTCGCTTATGTTTTCGAGCGCGATAATTTTATTTATAAAATATTTAAGAAAACCTTTAATTTCAATACTTAAGTCGAACTTTGTGCCGGGTGAATGATTATGCATGTTTCTCATATTCAATTTTTCCGCAAATATCCTTTAAAAGTTTTAATGTGATCGCCTGCTAAGCGCCAAATGAAAATGCCAACATACAGTTGACGAAGATTTCCCGGCGAGTTTTTATAGCAACGCAGTGATATCATAGGGAATTATCAAGCGCCAATGTGACAACAGATTATCGTCACTTGTGATCTATAGTGGGTCATTTTATGCTGCTTCTCCTATACTTTGGTGTATGCATGTGATAGTCAAGGTTTTGGCACAGGTTTAGTTACAGTGTGCAACAAAAAAAATTTTCTTTAAAGAAATAATTTTAGGTCTTTATGCAGCAACAATTAACAAGCGTTGCCGCAAAGAGTAGAGAACCAAATGGAGAGATTAAGTAACTCAGCGGCAAATATGTTATAAGCAACATCGATGAATAGTTATACTCATTATAGGAAGAAATGCTCACAACTCCAGCCACAACACAGCTTTATAGGCAGCTTGCCTACACCTCTATATACAATGTGTAACAAACGAAAGGCAGATTGCCTTTAAACATCACTTACTAAGTGCCTGTATGGTTAGGTGAGTTGCCTACATCTCCACATAAAAAGCATGCAGCCAATAGGCAAGACCCCTTACATCTCCATATACAAAGCTAGCAGACTGCCTACAGATCCATATACAAAGGAGGCAGCCACCAAGCAAATAAACAAAATATCACATTAACAATTTCATTTGTGAAACATACAACACAAAGGGAATAGCTTTTCATACATGAAAAATCAGAGTACTTCATCGATTTGTCGCTGGGAATATAGAATTTGAGTATCAAAAATAAAAGAGTACACGTAACAGATGAAGTCGAAAAGATTTGCGATTGCTTTAGTTCACGTGGATCAAGAATAGCTCAATAGCAACGCACTTCATTTCTCCTCAATAATGGATGTCAATTCCTGCTGCTGTAAATGCATGGGATTTCAGTTCTGGGGTGTAGTACTCCCATCAAATTTTTTTTCAGTTTTTCAGTTTTTAGATGTATATATGTCTCCAAACCGTGCTTAAAAAAACTTTACAAGATATGCTATTAAAAAACTTCGTTGGCCTGGTGATCTTCCAACATATGAAGTGCGATGCAAGTTGCTTGGAATTCAGCCATTAAAAATCAGAAGAATCACATATGACCTCATTTTTGTTTATAATGTCTTAAATTCAAATATACAGTGCAGTGATTTGTCTGCTCTTTTCGTTTTATATCAAGCACCAAGGGACTTACGTTGTAATCGTATGTTGGTGGAGACATTTCATAGAACAAATTATGCTGCTAATGAACCTATTTCAAGATGTATTAGTCTTTGTAATAATTATTGTTCAATATTGGAATTTAATTGTTCTTTATCTAGCTTTCGTATAAATTTATTTAAAATTTTTAATTGATATTTTATTGCTTAAGAAACTGTTAACTAGTCTGTAAGAATTATATTCAGTAGACCGAAATAAATAAATAAATAAACGTAACGCAGTTGATTCCTTGGCAACAAGTCGTTGGAACATTGTCTTTATATGCCAGTGAAATTTTGTTGCTTCGTTTAATCGATTGCCTATAAAGATGCTGGTAGTCAGTTCGTCAGCCAGTCAGTCAGTGATCTTCGATCTTATGCGATTGTTTTTGTTGTTGTCTTTGTTGTAATATAGTGCAGCTTTTTGTCTACAGGGCGATGTCTTTGTCTCCACTGCAAATACAACAGCGGGAGATCATGGTAAATCAGCACTCAAGTTGCAATGGCTCATCCTCTACATTATCCTCATTGTCGTCAAAAGCAAACTATGGATTTTTGTTTATAGCACATTTCAAATAAGTTGAGCTACGATCAGACCGAATGAAACTTGAAAAAAAATGAACGATGAGGAGCGGTAAGCCTTGGTAAAAGTTTAAGCAGTTTGTCAGAATGACGACCAATATTCAGTGTCACGATGAATAAAGATGTAGTAACAAGCAGTTTTAGCTATGACACTTCAAAGTTCAACTCACTTTGAACAGCCTACCATGAATGAAGGCGCTGATGGCGATGACTACAACCAACAACGACGACGACTATAACAACGTCAACGACGTCACATTCAGCGAGTTATTAATTTTCAGTTCGGATTGATTGAATGACAAAATCGTCAGAGAGACAGACCATCTTTATTATTGTGACTTGATCCTTAGATTGTTATTGGTTTTTGATGTTGTCCCAACTGTTATTGTTATGGTAGACTTTTATGGCTTTACTTGCGCCAAGCTTTGATTTCATTTCCTATTGCTCTGCTCTTGCAGCATTTCCATTTTGGTGCTTGAGGCGTTTTCGTTTTTATTTAATCGTTTCTTATCCCCCTTGTGAGAGTGAATGTGCCGTGCCTCCTTCATGATTGGATTACAATGCTCTGTGTCTAGTTTGGGGGTCAATCAATTAAGTTGACTGTTTTATATGACTCAGTTTTATGGTATCGCGTAATCTACTGCGACCACAACGACTGTGATTGATTTAGAAAATGTCATTGGACATTTTAGGAGGATGGCAATGTTGCTGGTGCACTTTAGTGCAGTGGTTGGCAGATTGAGTGATTTGTCTCTAAGATTGAATAATGGCATAATAAGGCAAAATAAATTGGTCCATTGCGCGGTGTTCAAAAATTGGCTTGGGAATCAGTTGCGCGAGGCAACTGAACGGAGTTTGGCAAACCAGAGGAAAACTAGCGCTTGATGGGAGTTAGGTTGATATTTTTTTCTTGTTATTACAGTCAATTATTTGTTGATGATAAAAAAACCATTATGACCATATCATAGTAATTTCTACCAAAATCTTGTTGATACTTCATAAATATTTTAAGAATCTATATATCAACCAAATACATTTGTTTGAAGGAAACATACACTTTCCTCAGTGTAGTATTTCAAATTTATGTGGTATTTTCAAAACAGTGATATTTTTAGCAGAGCTGATATTTTACCAAATTTCGTAATTTTGCAAAAGTTATATTTATACATTCACCCATATCATAAATATCCGTAGGAAAACGATTCTCTCGGATTTTTGTTTTTCTCGAGAGGAGTATTTTGCGATCATAAATAATTGACAAATGGAAAACTTCATATCCAGTCAGTGCTGCCAAAATATTCCCAATTACTTCCAATCAGTCCAAAATCACAGTTGCATGTTTCATATTTGACATTAGCTTATCAGTAATTTGCGCGACACGTCAAAAAATGTTCCCCAAAAAAGTATTGCCAATAACCTCATTTTCCAGGAAATTTTTTCCCATTCCCCAAAAATCTTCCACGATCGCAAAACAGGGGATTGGAAAAAAAATCCGAAGGAATGTTTATTCATGATAGGGGTGATTGTGAAATGTTGGAAAGAATTTTGGAGAACGCTTGAGCTTTGGATGCGTAATCTCAATTTTTCGGGGATTAACTTCTTATTTTTTAATATAGAATCTTTAGTCCTCAAACCGTTTAAGGATCCTACAATTAACAAAATTCCTTTGGGTATCATCAAAAAAAGAAAATCGCTGACCAACGACAACATATATTACACACACACTGAAGAGTCAGAGCCAGCCCATTGCAACAAAGAAATTTCGCAGTTTTCATACTTTTTTGCAAACATCACCGCATTCAATCGGTCGTTCTACACCTTTGTGTGTTTGCTGCATGCAGCACAAATTCTGACATCAGCAACAACAGCAAAAAAAAAGGAGGTTAACTCGAAAGGCCGAATCGTCGTAATTTGTTTTCACACAACATAATCAACATGATAACCCGTCTTTAAATTGAGTCTAATGATGATAAACGTTTAAGTTATACGTTTCGAATTTCTGTACGCCCGTCCGACCGTCCGTCTGTACATCGCTTAGTTTGTCCGAGGTTATTTTTTTTATATAGAAAAGGGCTATTCCATAGGTGACTTGAAACAAATGTCAATGTTGGATTTAATGTTGATAAATGTGTCAGCAATGCAAGCTATACTGAAGTTTGAATGTAAAAAAAAAGATTAAAAAAGTTTGCTCACAGATGGCGCTGTATATACAAAAACGATCTTAGTGCCCTTAGTTGAGCATTAAATTCCTCATTTAAAAGCAAATTTACAGACAATTCAATTTCAATAAACCTTCCTCATGGAATCGCTTCGTCCAGCGCAGACTCACAGCATCGACGCAAGTGTAAAAATAAGAAGGGGCAACCATAGAAGCAATAATAACAGCAACAACAACTAATAATAAGTCAACATTCCAAGGCGTGTAAAAAGATGTTCGATTAAATGCCATGAATTGAAACCATATTGAAACATGGACAGTAACTTTGTACATTTGGAACACAGCATCGAAAACGCTTGGATGGCAAAATGCGCCAATATCTGGGCATGGGCAGCAGCCGGCGACCGGCAATGAGTTTGAAGAGACCAACGTAAAGAAAAAACAAAAGAAACTGCTCACGCCCCCACATTGCACTTGCGCCTTCGACAGCTGGAGAGTCAGAGCCGAAGCAAAAACAGCAACAGCAAAGGCGTCATTTAGCGTCCAACTTAAGTACGAAAACGTATTTTCAATATCGAAATTATTATTATTAGCTGCAATCGTTCGACTGTTCGGACGATATTTTTTTTTTATTTTTTACTTTTACACTCAGTGAATCACCGCATAGCATTAAAGCAAAAAATGTCGGTCGAGTGTCTCAGCTGAGTTGTTGCTGCGCCGAAATGGTAAAATGGTAGCGTAGAGAGGACAAAACATTTGGCCAACAAGTGCTTATGCGAAAATTAGTTTTTTTTATTTTTCAAAAGAAACTTTGCTTGGAACACGTTGATATAAAGTGTGGTTCTAAATGCTAAAATAAGGTAAAAAAAATTGTTAATCATTTGTATTAAAAATGCTTTAATTTTATAAAAAAAATTAAGAAGATTTAAACAAGTTTACTCAACATTGATTTTTTATTTATAAAATTGTTTCACAACATATTTTCGACAAAACATCTTTTTTTTAAATATTTTTAAGTATCATTCTTCAATCAATCCTTAGAATCTGCTTTCAAATCGATATAAGACTCGTACGCGCTTTTAATAAAAAATTCACATTTTCCAAAGTTAATTTAGGAATTTCAACCCCAAAGCAGATTTTTAGCATTGCCTAAAGAATAACATTTAAAAAAAATCAAAAAAATAAAAAAAAAAATATTATGTCGAAGACATTTTGAGAAACATTTTCATTATTTAAAAAATCAAGGCTTAAACAAATTTATATAAATTTTTTTATAAAACTAAAGAATTTTTAAACAAAACCGTTGTAAAGTTTTTTTATTCTATTCACCATAGCTCTTGAGATATTTCGTTTCAAAAAATATTCCACAAAGTGGGGTGCATAAGAGAAAATATTTTTAAGAAAAATTTCTAATTATTGTACTAGATGCTTCAAAAAGTCCCGGGAAAAATGATGAAAACACAAACTTTTTGATAAAAATCGATTTTATACTTCAATATAGTTCCCTTCGAGGGAGATACACTTCATCCAAGGATCCTCCAACATTTCGATACCTTTTTTTATATTTTTATAGTAGTCGACGTCGAGGCTCTCAAAATTGGCATCAATTTCGAACACGATCTCCTCATTTGAGTAAAATCTCTTTCCCTGGAGCCATCTTTTCAAGCTTGGAAACAGATAATAGTCGCTGGGGGACAAGTCTGGAGAATATGGTGTGTGGGGCAGCAATTTGTTCAATTTTGCCATTGCTTTGAGTTATGATTAAGCCGGTGCATTGTCGTGGTGAAACAGCATTTCTTTTTTTTGCCATATGCGGCCGTTTTGTCTTAATTTCATTGTTCAAACGGTCCAATAACGTTACATTATAGTCACCCGTGATGGTTTTGCTTTTCTCAAGATAGTCGATGAGGGTTATGTCATGTATATCCCAAAATATGCTGGCCATCACCTCCCAGCCGAGGTTTGTGTTTTTGGACGCTTTGAACGACTCTCACCCGATCGACAACTTCATTATGTCTGCTAGCTCTCTCACTTTCACTTTGCGGATCAGATGGATTTTCTCGATGTTTTCTAAAGTGGTAGCCTCATTTGGCCGGCCCAAACGTGGTGCATCACTGGTGCACGTACGACCCATTTTAAATAATGCAAACCATCTGTAAGCAGTTGTTTTCGACGGAGCAGATGTGCTGCGATGTTTTTTGGGATCCATTTCATTGTTTGCTTCTCGTTTTTTCCGATCACAAGGCAATGTTTTATCAAATTGCGAAATTCACTTTTTTCCATTGTTTACGAAATACCAAAAGTATTGTCACTCATACAGCGATAACTTCAAAACTTCTAGAAGAAATGTCATCAAAATTTGACATTCCTCTTCCGAAAAATTATATCGATTTGAGAGTGGTGACGCCATTCTACCAAAATTCCCGGGACTTTTTGAACTATGTGGTATGCATCAAAAATCAAAAACCTGTCTCTATGCAATAAATTCAAGGTCAAAGGCCGCAATGTATACTTTTCACTATTATCTCGATTCCTATAATCCGGACAGATATTTTCAGTTTACACAGAAGTTGTGGATAAGTATATTTTGTATAAAAAAGTATTGGTATTGATTTTTATTTCCTTATTAAATAATGCTTATTGATCAATAAGAATTTTGTGCAAAAGAAAAAATATTGAGCAAATGTTCACTACTACATCGGCGGCATATATATCAATTTGCTTGTTCAAATTTTGGGATGATATCCCAGACTCAATTTTTCTTGGTTCTTCATCGGCCCAAATGTGACAATTTTATGTATCCGCCAAAAAAGTGAAAAGATTTTAACTTAAACCTCTTTAAAAATGTGAAGCAACATATTCTTTGTTAACTTAATATCATAATTTTCTGTAATAGCTCTTGCATTGCTAATATTGTGTATTTTGCGCTTAAAGTTTCCTGCAATGTATCTAATTAAAATTTCAAAATCTTGGAATATTTAATCCAACTTTTCTTCATATTTTCATTATCGAGATGAAAAATCTTCACGTGCAAGTTATGCTGTTGATTAATAAATACGCTTATCAGCAGCTCCCACAAACAAGCTAAGTAATCTGCCTTAGGCGTCTCAATATACCATACGCTCATATCTAGCGTTTAAGCTCCTTGCTAATCCTACCGCTTGATCGATCTCATGATTTTCGATTTTTTAATTAGCGCAACGTAGCAACTCTTGACTTGTCTCTTTATTTAACGCTGCTACACAATTTTTAGTTGCTGCAGTGGCAGTGGCAAGACAACCAAGCGAGATGCAACAGCATCACATTATCTGCGAAGGTAGGCGCCAATGTGGAAGATCGCTGCGATAATGCGATGAAGCGCGGGCGCTTCAACAGTTGCGTTTATGCCACAAGTGATTGCTGGGTGTTTTTTGCCTTACTGTTGTTGGTGATTGCGTTGATAGTGCTCCTGTTGCTGTTGCTGCTGCTGCTCCTGCTGTTGTTGATTTTTGCTGCGATTTGCCAAAGATCAATGTCGATCGACAGCAAATAAATAAATAAACAACAAAAACAACAACAAATCGCGATTAATATCAACCAGCAGCTTTTAATGAGTAAAATTTATCTGCCCACTGGACAGTATTGGGTGCGATATGGGGATGTTGATCAGTTTTTTGCTTATGGGAAAATTTAGTTGAATATTTTAAGTAGGTTTTATGAAAATTACACTGAAAAAAAAAAACGGAGAGCTCAGCACCTAATAACACGTACTTGTTGGACGCGGAGACTACTATTTACAGAGATATCGCCAACGAAAGTTGGATATAACTTTTTTGTTGTTGTGGATATAACTTTTTTTGATGTTTTGAGAGATCAAAAAATATTTTAAAATTAAATCATAAATTTTACAATATGACGTAAGGATTAATGATTAATTAACTTAACTGAAGAGTGGACATGTTTCCTCTGATTGACAAGAAAAGAAAAATTAATTAGGCCGTATATTCACGGAGTTATGAGCATTCCAAAAACAAAATGTATGTCTCTTGAATAGCTAGATAAGAAAATTTAAAATAAAATCATGATTGAAAACAAATCAAAAACAGAACTTTTGAAATTTTTCCAAACCGTTCCACTGTGCAACAATGGCATTCACTTACCAGTCATTTGCAATTGCAAACGACATTAACTTGGGTACAACTAAATCTAATCAAATAAAATAATAATAAAAACAAAAAACATTAAAACACAGCCATTCACTTGTTTAGCAACTCATTTAAAGCGCATTAAAAAAAAATGTTATTAGGAAAGGTACAAAATTAACCCACAAACAAAGCGAAGCACAACAGCGCACAAACTTCCCTCTCTCATTTGCGCCAAAGACAAATTTATGATTTATGAATGAGCGAATGCAGCCAAGTTTGGCTGGGGATTTTTTGTATTTTTTGTACTCGTAACATTTAACTACGTGTCGCCACACTGACTCGCATGGTTCCAGCAGCGATAGCAACTGCTGCATTGCCTGCTGCCATTAAATGCGCACACAATACGTTGCAATAATTCTTAAATGATGACCTAATTACCATAATCATAGAAGCGGAGGCCATAAATCCTCCAATAACAGTGGAGCAAAACACATCAAAGAACACGAAGGCAAATACACCACCAACCACTCACTGGTATTGTTGTTGTTGTGCTGCATAAGTTTGTTGTAATTCATTGCACAAGTGCGGCCGCATGTGGTGCGTTTTGTTCTATGCAGTGCACAGCATAGGAGGCGCGCATGCGCAATTGCAATCGCACACAAATGTTTGGCTTGCTTGATTTATGGCGTTGACTTGTTTGATCTTTATTTTAGAGGTTTTTTGAAAATTTATTTTTTTTTTTCAAATAAAATTTTCATTTCTGTTTGCATTTTTTAACATTGGCTTGAGCACAAATGCTGTTTAGCTTGCCAGCTAAGCGCGCACGTCTAAAAACTAATAACGACAGGTTCTAGGTCATAAGTAAGGGTTTATAACGAGATAATGTTTTTGCCAAGTTGTGTAATAAATAAAGAAATAATTTAAGTTGCTTGAATTAATTCTTTTAAAAATAATTTTAAGATTTCTTTTAAGTTTTAAGATAACATAAGTTGTAAGTTTGTATATGGGCAACAAAATTATTCGAAAATTTTAGTTAAGTTTTAAAAAAAAAAATTTGATTGCAATATTTAACATAAAATATTCTTTGATAATACTATGACCCAATCTACAGCGAACTATAATTTTCAAATGGATTTACCTTGTGTTATAGCATAGCAAATTTAAGTTTTTGCTTGCACAGCTGCATTGTAACTTAAATCCCATAAGAGCTCAGGCGCACTATCATGCAACGCGTTACTAAGGCCGGGCTCTAGCGAAACGCACCTTGGAGCACTCGATTTAGTTCAGTAAAACTGTAAAGAAAAAATGAAAAATCAGTCAATGTTTACACATTTTTATTCAAGGAAGAAGACTAACTTAAAGAAAATGTGAAATTATTTTTCAAACTAATAAATACTCAAGTTTAGCCTCATGTAGTACATACATTTTTTGAAAAATGTTCCTAATAATCATTGAATTTCATAAAGTAGGGTCATCTCAACACTCGTTCACAGCTCTGAAGCCAGGCATTGAAAATTCACTTTTTTATAAATTTTTTTTCAACGTGGGGTTGTGAAAGACCCCAATGTGTCGGATTGTTACAAAATTGAAGTGGTGCCGCAAAGGGTTAAAAACACCAACTTTTTTCTGATTTCCCTGAAAACTAAATACCCTAGATACGGACCTGTCTCTTTACATGAGTATTATTACACCGACAACAGCACGTCACAAAGTTAAAATATTTGGCAGCTTGTTGACCATGGTAGCCATGGAGATAAATTCATTGTCAGACAAGCAAACAGAAATTTTATCGCTTAAATGAAAGAGTAAAGCTGACACACAATTTTTCAATAAAAAATTTGTTAAATTAAATAAATAAAATCTTTTATGCAATTTATCACCAAAGTCAATGTTAGCGCAACGTCAAGGAAAAGTAAGCAACACTTTCGATTTTATTAGTTATTTTGCACAGCGAGTTCGCTACTTAAGTCTTTTGTTTTATTTCAATAATTTACAATTTAATAACTTTATTGCTTACTCTGGCAATATGAATAAAATCAGGGTGCTATGTGCATGATTTCGAAATAATCTCGTTTTTGTACAGGATGTTTCATTTAGGCAAATTGGCGAGGTGGAGGACTTCGATGCTCATATAAGTATTTTGCAGAAATAAGTTATCTTATTTTTTGGTTAGATCAAAAAAGGATGCTGTGCTGAAAGAGATTGAATTTTGATTTTAAAAAATTCCTTAAATATTGCAATATTGAACCGTTTTCCAAAGAGTCTCAATGACACGGATATGCTCGTCTGCATGTACAATGGAGTAGTCTAAAATACAAAAGTATTTCAAGAGATATATTTTTTTCTTGGAACTCTTTTTAACTGTGACATTGGATTTCGAAAAATACAAAAAAAAATAGTTATTTTACTGAGCTTAGTACATTGTGTGATAACACAAAAAAAAAAATTATCAAAAGCTATTCATATTAGTTTCATCCATTGTTAAATGGAATCATCAGTGCATCGGCTCAAAGGTCACTGATGATTCCATTTAGCAAAGGATGAAACTAGCTTTATTTTTTTTTTTTTTTTTTTTTGTTGTATTGTTTTTGTTTTACGTAATATTCTTGGTGTTATTACACACTGTGCTGAACAGTTAGCTCAGTAAAATAGTGCAAATTATTTTCTGTTTCGAAGTAAGACCAGTTTTGGGTACATTGACACCCATTTTAGGGATGTTTTGCACATTTCCGAAGTTGGAACTCTTTGGACCTTAACCTCTACATCAGCTTAAGTTTTATAAATGAATTTTTAAATAGGGAGGATTTGTTTTTTTTTTGATAAGTTTTAACTTTTCTATCGATACTTCAATGAAAATACTGTGGTAGCTTTGAAAACTAACAGTTTAACTGAAATAACAATTAAATTATTTGCATTTTTTTCTAATAGTAGCATTGAATAAAATTTTATATTACTATGAAGTAGAACATAAAAGTACATTTACACTGCGAAAGGCTTACAATTTTACTACGTAAAATAAGCAAACAACGACATACTGACAAACGTCAGATTTTAATTAAGCAGAAAGAGAAAAAATGGTGATTTCCATCAACAGCATCAACGTCATCGTCATCAACAACAACATCGAATTGCAGACAATTTTAATAGCAACGCAATGCAATGTTGCTGGCTGCGATACAAAACAACAGCAGCATCAACGAAAGTTAAGAAGACTGAAAAAAAAGTACCAGTGAACTTTAATCTGATCGAAAATGAAATCAATGACAAGCCGGAGCAACATCGTCAAAATAACTCTAAAGATACTGAAAGACAGAAGACAGACAGACGACGGCGATGTCGTCGAAGACAGAGTGTAGTCAGTGCTTTGAATTTTTTTTTTCTCTGGTTTTCGGTTTTTTTTTTCATCCTTCACATATTGAAATATCGCAACGAACCCATCATAAGTGCGACCACCAACTAAAAATGCTACAATTTTGTTGTTGCTGTTGCTGACACTAGTATTGTTGTTGTTGTTGTTGGTGGTGGCAATGGTTTGTTGTTGTTCTTTTGTACTTGTTTATCTTGACTTAATTTTCATTAGGCGCACTCAATGTTTCACTTGTTGTTGTTGTTGCCGTTGCCGTTGACGTTCATTGCTGTTGTTGTTGTAGTTGTTTGCGTTGATGCAACAATTTCAACAATTAGATTATCAGCAAATGTTTGTATCTTACACTGTGATCAGCTGGCATTGGTGTTGTTGCTGTCACAGACATGCGCAACACACCCTGTGTGGGATTTCAATTGACAATTTTGTTAATGCTCTGGGTTGTTGTTTGTTGTTGTTTGGAAAGAATTTAAATTTGCTGATTATCAAGAAATCTTAAGCCACCCAAATCGGTAGATAAACATTTCAAGAAGATGAAATTGAGCGAAGCAAAAGAAAGCGCAATGAATTTCATGAAATCAAAACGAAAGACTTTGGCGACAAACTTGCTTTTGCAGTGCAGAAAAATTATATTTTTTTTTAATAAATTCTAATGTAAAAAATATTTTTATTTGCATTATTTTTAGTACACATGTTACAACTAAGTCAGCCACACAAAAAAAGTACATATTTTGTTTGTGACGAAATTGCACAATATTTGTAAAAGATAAAAATCTAAACAAATAAATAGGACCGAAACTACTCATGCTAGTTCCATCCGTTTCATAGTCAAATATTACTCATTAAAAAACTCAGCGAAGGACTTTTTTTGTTCGAAGAAAAACTGCCCAATTTAAAATCCGAATAATATAATAAAACAGAGCAAAAATGTCGGTGTAAGAAGTATTTACAGATGACTTTATTCAGCTCAAAAATGTATGCGGAGGTAGTACAGAAACCAAAAAAATTTAATAGTAATTCAGTCACTTTGAATACAAATATCTAAGGATTATAAAGTAAAGTTCAATCTTTTTCAATTCAACTTATTATTCTAAGCCAACAGTGTTTGGGGTTCTACTATAAAATAGAAAACAGCTAACATTGTACTGCAAAATTTCTAATTGAAATGGTTTTTCATTCTACTGCAAAATTTTATTTTGAGGACTTGTGCTGCTTCCTTTAAAATAAAAGTTTAATTTTTTTAAAAACATTGTTCAAATGCTTAGAAACAATGCTCTGAAAGAGTACTTTTATTTTTTTGTCTTTGTTCCCTTTACTCAATATTGAAATAGATCATGGCTGCAGAAATGCCAAAGTGTCAAAACAAAAAGGCGCATTTTAGACCGCAATTTCACAAGAACAAACGAGAACGCCGTAACTCATTTAATTTAGTTTGCTCGAAAATGTTGCACCCCAACAGCATATCTGGAGTCGCATTAATTTTCACCGACAAAATACGCGCGCACAGATTGGATGGATGCGAAAAACAACAACAGCAACAAAAATGTATTTAGTTACTCCACTAAGAATCCTTTACAAATCGACACACAATACGAATGCGAATACGGATCCAAGAGAATTAGTGGACATGCAATCTGATTAGCGGATTGATATACTTCTTGCACGCGGCAATTGCTGTTGGTAAGTGCTGCTGCTGCCGCTGCATCTTCTCTTAACTACAGAAGTTTTGTTGTTGGCAGCAGTCGCAATGCAGTGCAGCTGCTATGTAACCAATGCCAATGAGAATTGAGTAAAAATGTAACGATTTCTGTAACAAAAAATAAAAACTGTAAAGCTTCAACTTAAAAACAAAAGCGCTTATCTGTGACTTGTTGCAATGATTTGTGGCAATTACGAAAAGAGCGCTAAAAACAAACGCATACAACAATGTTGACACTAGGCAACAGAATATTTTCGGCAAAATATTTGCAGAGGGAATAATCTACTACTCGTATTTTGTTATTAGCCTATTAGGAGCATAGGTGCTGAATAAAGTTTTTATAGTTATTTAGATCACTTTGGCGGGTACCGCCAAAACACCGCTCTTCAATTTCTTCATTTCTTCAATGTACATCCAAACGGCCCCATAAGAAATTTGAAATGATACCTTTGTATAGGTGTTGGTTAATCATAAGAGCAAAGAAAGAAAGATAGGACCTCCCGGATTTTCGGTATGAAGATTACTTATTCTGTTCTTTTTCGAGTAAACGTTACTATCACTTGATTCTGTCTGGACTTTGCATGTAATCCTATATTGGAAAAGTTATGAGAAAAATAATCTGTTTAAATGAAGACAGATTTTAGGCATTATTTTCTTCGAAAAATTCGCTTAAGATTTGTAATAAGAAGAATGGAAAAAACTCACAGCATAGTTGGAATATTTGCCAAAAATTTTGTGGCATTTTTATCGAATATTTTTTTATGAAATTCTACAATATTTTTATCAATTTTTCCAATACATTTCCAAATTTTTCTAGCTTTGCTGGGCTGATTGTGAATACAAATTTGCGCTCTTCTAAGGTATACACTGCAGTATTATAGAACTTTAAAAATATGATAAGACACCATGAACAAATCAGTTGGAAATTTGTACTTACAGTGAAAAAATAATTCTTCAAATATTGTAACCCAGTGTAATAATAAAATAAAAGCACTACACAAAATGTTTCGCTTATAAACCGAAATTTATTTTGATTTTTAAGCGTTGATTTCTCATCTCATTTCATTTCGAATTATTTAATTCTTTTATGCCTCTTCTTTTTTGGTTTTCATTTATTTTAGTTTTCTTAGCATTTTGCAGAAGACTGACTGGAGCCAAGAAAGAAACAGCACAACAGTCTGGCCTGGGTGCAACTATGAATTCGCACGCCACTTGCGCGCAGTGTTTAATATAATTTGTTCATATTGCTGTTGCTGTTGTTGTTGTGGCTAACAATGTAACCGCTGCCTGTGCTGCTGCTCTTATCATTGACTCATCATTTTGGCGCTTTTTTTTCGTTTCGTTTTTGTATTAAAAAAGTTGTTCTTTTACAGTGTTACTGTTGTTATTGTTAACAACAAAACAAAAAAATGAATTTTATTACAAATTGTCTTAAATTATGTTTGAACTGATTAACAGTTCAATTTATGACTTTGGGGGGGCGTGTACTTAAAGGCGTTTTTGTGGTGTTGCGGATTTTGCGGTATTAATGTTGAGTTTGGTGTAAATTTGATTTGTTGGCTGATCACAAAAGTATTTAGCAGCAGCAGCAGCAGCAGTCGATGAGGAGAAGGTAGCAACAAAATATTGGAGTACTCTTTAAATAAGACAAAACAAAAAAAAAACGTAACAATGAAAAACAAAAGACTTAAGAAAGCAACTCTGCAAACAGCTATAAATCATAGTGAGAAAATGACTTTGGCATGGAGAACAAATGAGTGAGAAAAAGCAAGCGATATTCAGAGAAAAGCGGCAAATCATGTGTAGGTTGGTATTGTATTGGAATTTTTAAATAATTTTTCAAAGTTTTTGTTTCATTTGTTCATTTAAAGAATATTTTGATTTCTTTCTTTTAAAATTAAAAGCAAAATTTGCACAGAAATAAATTACACTGAACATCGGAATACTTTTTGGAATATTTAGGGCTATAGGGCTCTACAGACTCAACTAATACTTTCGTATTTTTTTGGTGATTTTTCCTAAATTGTAAACTCAGGCTTTTTTTCAATTATATAAGATTTTTCCACAATTTCATAACATTTTTTTTTACTAAAAGTGCGTCGCATCTCAGATTATTTTTTTCTTCTTAACTACAAACTGATTTAATTTAAATTACCAACAAATAAACTGAGGAGATGCCAGACCAACTAAGCAACCAACGACACAGACAAACGCATTGGCATTCAGCATAATTTTCCAAGCAACACACCCCTAACCGCCCCCAAAATACGCCACAGACAGTTACATAAAACAACAAGCAGAGTGCAAAGAACGCATTATCATTAGCCCAACTCGCTTAAGAGGAGGCTTGTTAAAGCGCTACGCAAGCACATGTTAACTAACGCGTAAAGTGATCCAGCAAGGTGGGTGATCCATCCGCTTGCTTGCTGTGCTCTGCTGTGTTGTGTTGTGCTCTGCAGCAAATGTTGTACCAGCTTAATTGCGCAAATTATTCATTTTAAGACTAATTTTTATGCTGCAAAACAAATGTTCACAAGTTAAGCGATTATTTAAATAGCAACAACGGGGAGGAGCGGAGAGCGGGGAAGACATGCCATTTAGAAAAAGGAGGTTTCTATGCAACTATGTAAGATAACAGCAAATAAATTGAATTGCGTGCAAATTTGTAATTAAAATATGCATGTGCTGTTGAGGAAGCGCTAGCGATAGCAACAGCAAACTTAAATACTCTAAGTAGCTCCAATGCGTTACTTCGACATAGAAAATAGAATATAGAAAATGTTGATAAGAAATAGTTTTAAATTCCCACCCACATGCGTAAATTATGAGCAACGCATTTTTGCCGTACAATTCACTTCAAAAACAAAAGACTTAAGCAAGCAACTCGATCGAAAATCATTTCAAATTTTAACTTTTCAAATAAATTTTTTTCCGAACAAATCATAAATTTTATTCCACATTTCATTATATTAAGTGCATTTTTATATTGCACAAATGTAAATATGCGCATAAAATTTTTTCTGCAGAACCAGAATTGTTACAACTTTTACTCGAAAATAAACATAACAAAAATTTCCCTTTCATTTTTCATAAATTTTAAACGTGATGTGACATTTTCACAGAGTTCCCTGTTGTTAAAAATCACAAAAATATAGAAAAAGAAAAATATGATACAAAAAACTACAAATGCAGATATTTTAAAAGACACGTTTTTGCCAGCTGCTTACAACATTCAAGCTATCTGTAGGGGGCGGGAGATGCCTTATTGTTTTGGTTTAATTTTTTTCTTTTTTTTTTTTCAATTCTACTGCTGATTTTGCATATAAATGTTGCATGTACTAGGAAAAAGAATCTATTTAGAATTTATATACATCACATTATGAAAAAAACTTTGCTATTGACAGTGGCAAATGTTGCAGTTAAAGTTTTAAAAAATTGTAAAAAATAAAAATTTTTTGGTGACAATGGACAATTTTTATTACAGCTGAGGATGTAATATTACGCAGCCATAAATTAAATTTATTTTTTATGATACAGCAATATTAGGTGCAAAAAGTTATAGCTTAAAATTGAGTATCAATTTACATCGAACAGGTGCCTAAAGTAAGGAAAATAACTAGGATTATGTTACTCATACGTCACGATTAGCATAATAGCTTTCAGAGGCAAGCAACGTAAAAATAGTTTTTCGTATAAGCAGCAATGTAGCCTCACAAATAAAGAGTATCTTTAAAACTAGATATTTGACTTTTGACGCCTTGCAACTGAACTTTAAGTCAAAAATAATACAAAAATCTCAAGGAGTCGATACTCCATAAAAAATCTCTTGAAAATGGGTATTGAAAATTTTCTAGTAACCTAAAATGATAAAGCAGAACAGATACTGTAGTCAAATTGTATAAAAAAATTAATGAAAAAATAAAATTTTCTTTAAAAAAAATGTCATGAATTATGAATCGCATGCAATTTTTTGAAAAAAAGTTATAATGAGGCATCTGCGTTAGCGTAACCCAACGTGTGATCGGGAGTAAAAAATAGTGTGTAGTCAAAGGGGTTAAGAAATTAGTGATATTTAAAATTGATCATATTAATAAAATAAATCAAACAATTAAATCTGTGAAGCCGTTTGAATTTTACATTAAAGAATAGTAAATCTAACAGATTTGGTAAGGTTATAGCTTCGACCAGGCTGTCAATTATGTTATTAAAACTCAGTCGGAAATTCTTCACAACTCTCTGGGAGTGGAATTTTAAAAAAAATATTAAAATTGACAAAAAAATCTCAATTAATTTTATAAAATCACATTAAATTTTGCAAAAAACCCCAGGTGATTGTGCAAAAAAATCATATCAGATTAAGACTGAACTGTAATAGTCTGTCTTATCTATTAAAAATATTTTATTATTTATTTTTTGTTTAAAAAATATAAATTTAAAATTAAATCTCATGAGATTTTACAAAAATTTCATGACATTTTATTAAAAATATATATTAAAAGCATTTAATTTTTTAAATAGTTTTAATAGTACGTGGGCACAGTAGCCCATTTTAAGTATCGGCCAAAAAACATACTCGTTGTACTTATAAAAAGACAACAATAACAAATGCAGCAATGATATTTTTACGCTTAATCTACCAATATTTGTGCATATGTAGCGAAAGTAACAACAACAGCAGCAGCAGCAGCATTGAACGTGTTGTCAACGCAAATGCTGCAAATAACACTTTAAGCTTAGTTATTGTTTTTGTTATTACTAGCATTAACTATTGTTGTTGCGCCAAATGTCTGTCCGTCGTTGTTGCTGTTGTTAGCACTGCTGCTGTGCAAACAAGAGATTTGCATATTTCTCAGGCTGCTCAAGCACTGGAAACTGTTGGCTAGCTATGTAGATGGCAAAACGTTCTCAACGACTTCAACACTTCCGAAGAGCTGTGATGTTGCTGATGCTAATGCTGTTGTTGAGGATGCTGCAACAATTGTTGTTATTTAAAAGCTTTGTTTAAATGTTGTCCACTTTTTTTTACTTTGTTTTTTTTTTACGAAATTTTTATTTTTGTGACATTTTTCGTTGTGGTTTATTTTTTATACTGCTTGTTATTGCATTGTGGTCTGCAGGGCGCAAAAAATGTTTTATTGATATTACAAATGCTTACGGACAAAAAAGTTTACATTTTTATTTTGAATTTTCTTAAAAAAAAAACATTTCTTTCAAACTACAATAGCTACCAACTTAACTTGAGGAACATGCGCGATGCTACTGCTGTGAGTGATAAAAAACCTTCAGTGAAAAACGTGAGGTTAAACGCAATGAACGAAAATTGTCACAGTTGTTGTTCTAGTTGTTATTGTTGTTGTTGTTGCTTATGTTTTCTATCTGTTTTTTACTAGTAGCTGTGAAGATGATTCCCAAAAGAGCCAGAGTTTATCGCTTGATTTGGTCTTTTGTTTGTATCTTTGTGTATTTTTGCTATTGACCAGTAGCACTGCGCTTTATGAGCGTTTTAATGTTTGTCACATATGAGTTGAGCCACATTTGTTTGGGGCTACTGGTTTCTTTTTGATATTGTACGTTATAAAATGTGTGAACTTTTTAAGTTGAAGTATGGAATTAGACTTTTAAGCAATACATGAATCAAAAAAAAAAAATCCCTTTCAATAAAAATTTTTAAAATGAAACAGAAAACTTTTTGCAAATATTCTTCACCAGTGAAAAAGTTTATTAAAAAAAAGTCACCTTAGATTTATCAAAGAATCGCATTAAGTTAATCCCAAAAAATCTATAAGAATCACAGGAGATTTAAAAAAACTAACACAAAATAAATTGAAATTAAGGAGAAAATTTAAGTCACATTTGATTGGACTACTGTTTATTTTATTTTGGTTTTTTAAATTAAAATTGTCTCGATTGCTGGTAGTTCAATAGCTTTAATCATTTTACAATTTTTTCACAGCTTTGTGAGGTTAGAATTTAGGAAAAGTTATTACAACTAAAATAGGCTTGGCAAAAATCTCAGAAGATGAATTAAAAATCACCCATATCATAAATATCCGGAGGAAAACGATTCTTTCGGATTTTTTTTTTCTCGAGAGGAGTATTTTGCGATCATAAATAATTGAGGAATGGAGAACTTCATATCCAGTCAGTGCTGCCAAAATATTTACAATTTCTTCCAATCAGCCAAAAATCACAGTTGCATTTTTCATATCTGACATTAGCTTACCTGTAATTTTGCATATTTAACACTAGCTTATCTGCCAGCTGAACAATTTTATAAATAAAATGAAGTGCATTT
The DNA here is from genome assembly GCA_949775025.1 of Tricholauxania praeusta. Lineage (NCBI taxonomy): Eukaryota > Metazoa > Arthropoda > Insecta > Diptera > Lauxaniidae > Tricholauxania > Tricholauxania praeusta. The sequence goes on from OX459029.1 coordinate 162,678,825, forward strand.
ATCCATATTACAAAAATAAATTACCTAAAATAGAGTATATCATAGCTTGATAGTTTGTCGTTTTCATGAAGCTTTTTACTGTATCCAAATTGGATTTCATGTACTGAAATAATTCCTCTTTATTTGTGTTGCTAAGTCTTGTAAATATGCTAAAAAAATCTTTTTATCAAATAAAATTACAAAATATTGCTAGCATTGACTCTTTCCTCATTAAATTCCTCGCCAAAAAGTTAGGGAACAAAATTTGCGTGAAACGTCAAAAAATTTTCCCTAAAAAAGCATTGCCGATAACCTCATTTTCAAGGGAACTTTTTCCGATTCCACAAAAATCTTCCACGATCGCAAAACAGGGGATTGGAGAAAAAATGCGAAGGAATGTTTATTCATGATAACCACTATTGTATAATAATAGTTTTTGGAGCATTTTTTTTTTTTTAATTGTCATCCCACTGTTTTTTCCTCTGACCAATTTAATTATTTTCCTCCCAAAAACATATCATCAAACTCATTTTTTAAGAACTGTTTCTGTACATCAAAATATCTTTATGAAAACTTATAAAAATAACTTAATTCATTTCAGCTGGTTCGTGTCTTATGTCTTTTGTTTTACTTCCTCATATCAAAATTAAGAGGCGAAACTTTTTAACGCATAAACGCACTTGCATGCCGAAAAAAAAAATTAGCAAATAACCAAACAAAAAAGTGCGTCTCACTTGCAACCACTTTACATCCATCAGCAACATAAAATCCTACAACTATAACGACAACCACAACAACAACTGCAACACTTCAACTGTTGCAATAAACTCAAGTAGTTGACATATGAGCAAACAGAAAATGCTGATGAGGACCAAGTTGTCGTTATCGTTGTGTTGTTGATACAGCAACAGCAAGAATAGGACAGCGGCACCAACCAACATCAACAATGACAGCAGAAGTTGAAGAAAACGAAGACGATGACGTAGAAAAAAGAAGTTGCCGCCAAATCAACGGCAATTCAAAGACGAAAACGACGACGACGTTTGATACAACAACGACTAAATAGGTGAAAACACCTCTACGCTCTGTAATAAATTGTATTATATGAGCATTAATGCATACAAGCAAACAAACACACACAACAGTTACATACAGCGAACATATCTACAATTACTGCTACAAATCGGACGCATTTAAAGAGCGTGCAAATTTGCGTTTTGCACGCTGCTTTGAAAGCTGAGCTTCTTTAGCGCATCGCATCTTGATAGCTTTAATGATTATGCAACATAAAGCCTGGCAAACTGCAGACCACAGCAACAACAACAACTGCAACTGCAACTGCAAGATACTCGCACACGTATGTAAACCTTTAGCGGTCAAGTAGCAAAAAAAGCGACGGCAATCAAGATTTTTATCCCGTTTCCTAATAGACGGATTTCTATTTATTTTCTACCTTGACGACTTCTCGTTAAAAACTGCTTACATGCATTGCCGCCGCTGTTTGTACTATTGTAGTTGTTGTTGCTGCTGTTTGCACAAAATGTTGCTCACTTTGAGTGCTATGCAAAATGAAAACGGGCAGCTCTTGTCAGTTTGAATTTTTGTTGGATGTTAAATTATTTTTTTTTAGAATTTTGGCATGGGTGTCGACCATGGACAAGACAGTCAAAATTTTATAAAATAAAAAAAAAGATATTATTGAAAACATTAGTTTTCAATTCAGAATAACACAACATTTAATTTGTAAAAATATTTCATGGCTTAATATATATTCAAATAAATATTGTGTAATGGGAACTATTGCATTTAATGGTACTCGTATTGACAGCCTCTCTTCAGCAGCCCATGTTTAGTTAGGTTTTTATAAAAGTATTCAAATTCACAATTTTAAGGAATATTTTCAATTTTTTTAACTTGAACATAACAAAAAATATGTTGTTCTGTAAAAAAAATGCTCATATTATAAAGGGTATTCCAAAATTCACACAAGAAGTAAATTTGATAGAAAGCACAAATTTTTGATTAAAAATTATAAATATTTTATTGATTCCTGCTTGTTGGCTGCATGCCATGTATGTGTAGATGTAGGCAACTCGCTAAACTATACAGGTAGCTAGTAAGCGATGTTTTAAGGCAATCTGCCTTTCGTTTGTTACACATTGTATATAGAGATGTAGGCAAGCTGCCTACAAAGTGGCCATCCCTTTGTATAAAGAATTTACAGTTGTGGCTGGAGTTGTGAGCATTACTGCCTACAATGAATACAACTATTCAACTATGTTATTTATAACATATTTGCCGCTGGGATTCTTTTCGGAAATTATTGATAAAATTTTCGTATTAAGGAGGAGGGGGTCATTTTTTTCTTGTTTTCTTATTAGTAAATAAAAATTGTAAATAATGCAGGCCTACCTACCATCAGGTTATAATTTGAGGATTTATGGGAATTTATAGATGAACGGGAAACATAAATTTTGGTAGGTAGGGGGCGGCATATTACCTCTTATCCCCGGGTGCTAAATGTTCACGGTACGCCACTGCAAATCATGTAATTGGCCAGAACGGCTTTGGTTTTGGTTGAATTTCGTTGATACAGTATATACTCAATTTTCTCCTTCAAGGCATGGTTGGTCATGGTTGTTGAAATAAGCCTTAGATACTATAAGACTCTTGAGAAAAAAGGCAAACGGCGTTAAATCGCATTATCTGCGAGACCAATTCTGATCACCAAAACGGGAAATTACACGACCATTAAATAACTCATGCATTAATTAAATTTTTTTCTCGGGTTTTATGGCATGTGGTACCGTGTTTTTGAAACCATTTTCAACAGCCCCACGAAAATGTTGGCGTGGTTTGACAACAGTGGGTGGCATCTTCCATACAACTAAAAAAACCTAAAACGCTATATTTTCGCTCCTAAGGCAGACTTTTTCTACGTTTTAGTAAGTCGATTTTTCCGTAAAATTTCAACGAAATCGGACATAAGCTCTGTCCGCGCCGTTTACAGTCCTGAGCTAGGAAGCTCAAATATTGGGACAGTTATTTTAAAGCCTCAAGCTAAAACATTGGCAAAAAAAAAATTAAATCTATCTACACAATTTTCAAAATAAACGCCCCTGTTGAAAAAGCCGAAAAATGTTAATAAGGTCGATAAAAATGTTGAAGAAGTCTAACAATGTTGATGAAGTCCAAAAATATTAAGAAAATCAAAAAATTTTCGAAAAAATTTCCAAAGTACAATAATTTTGATTGAAAAGGTCAGAAAATATCGATAAATGTTCGAAAAATACCGATTAGCCTAACATCGCAATGTCAACTATAGGTTTTTGGTATAGGCGTTTAAGCCCGTATTTTCATCATAAAATTTTAAGACTGGGCTAAGCTTTCGTAGGTAGGATTCTAAACTTTTTTAAACATTTTCTTTTTTCTTAGTTTTAGGAAGTTTTTTTTTTAACTTCGTAAGGATTTTGTACATTATCTTGAGAATTACACCTCGATATACTTAAAATATAAATAAATAATATTGTCTGTCACTAAACTTCTATGTAGTATTCCATATATGTATATAAAAATGTAGAACAGTTGGCAAAATTATTGCTCAACGGTTTATTGTCAACTGTTTAAATCAACTGATATCATTCCGTCTGTCTCTCTGGTTGTCTGTCTGTCTGTCTGTCTGTCTGTCTGTCTCGACAAAAAGGCTCGACTTTCAGGAGCCGCTAGATTTATTTTATTTTCTGGGTTAAATTGTCGTAAAACAGAACCGGTGAAATCTGTGTTACTGCAGTCTGAAAAAAGTAAAGAAAAAACAAAAAACTCTTTAACAAAAGTAATGCACCAACAAGCTGTGTATTGTTTTAAGCAAAAGACTTTGGCTTATATTTTTTTTTTTTTTTATAAAGACAAGCAATGGCTAAAATACAGCATTAACTACAACAGCGGCAGCAATAACAAGAAAAACTCCTTATAAAATAATGGAAAGTCATATGAAGAAGAATTTTTGCTGACAGAAAAAATTCATGTAACAAACATTTGTAACTCCATTAACCAGTTGGTGCACATGAGTCCGGTCTTACGTTCCTTCTTAGCATTTCGGCAAATGTAAATTTATCTGTTAAAAATCGAAATTTGAAAATTTAATCCATGATGTAGGCTAAGCCTGATAGGCTAAAAAAAACCAACATTGGACCATTCTTATTCAGAACTGGTGAGACAATCAATGGCAATGGATGTTGGCACACTTTGTGCTACCAAAAAAATAAAGTCGGAAAGACTTTTGCTTCCAACCAGACGGCGCAACTTGGCACTCTCCACGCAGCCGTTATCTTTGAGAATTCCGCCGTCTTTTCAGGTACTAATGGGTTAAGCATCGCTTAGCAAGACAAAAGCATGTTATTGATTTTTTCTTCTATTTTGTTGTTTTTGTAACTACTATTGTGCTAATCTCTTGCAATATCGCATATTGTTCATTTTTATATGCTTTTGTCCAAATTTTTTATTTGATTTTTTTGTTTTCAAATGTTGCATCGCTTACGCAAAATATTACAAGAAAATTTGTACGACTTCCCAGGATTTCACTATATTGGTAGTTGTTGTTGTTGTTGCTGTTCTTATTGTCATGGCTGCTGTGTTATTATTGGGCGCTCAATGATTTCAGTCTCAGCTTCAACAACAATAAGCAAAATATATTGTCAACACAATTGCAGACAGTAATGCAGCATGCTGCATGCAGCCAGCATCTTTTGCTGTTGCTGATGATGCTCTACTGCTGCTGTAGTTTTTTGCTTGGATCTCATATTTGCTCTGATTTATTTGGCGTCTATTGTTTTCCAAGTTGTTGTTGGTATCGTAAGTTTTTTTTTTTTTTTTTCTTGTGGTAAATATTCTACAAAAATCAATAAATATTACAATTTTAGTGGGCAACATATAGCCATTGCTATTTTACGTTACGTTTGCTGGTATTAAAAAGTTCCCACACTTTATGGTTAATGATATGTTTTAAAAGTAAAAGGTCCAATAATTTATGGTAGAGGAAGGACATTACCAAAAATATTCAAACAAATGTTTCCGTGATTATATTTAAAATAATAAATTGAAAAATAATTGAACTAAAATTGTGTATATATTTTGTAGTATGATATCTAGCAATATCTTATGAAAATTTTGCTCCGATAAAATAAAGTCCCTTCACGCAGATTGCATTCTACATAAGATTAGCATAGTAAACAACTGATACTTTATTTTCCACTTTTTTTACTGCAAATACCTCGTTTCTTTTTTCACCAATTAATTCATGAAATATCCACCAAATTATTGTAGACAATTTTCATCTTGTTCTACAAATTGAAATTGCGTTTTATACTGTCGTCTCACCTAACTAACCATCTTGCACACCGCTTTCCCATTCTCATCGAATACGCCGCTTAATCGTCTCACTTAATTTACTCAAATTACGCTAATGATATACGAGTAAAATGCTGTCAGCCAGTTGAATGCGCGGTCAAACGTTTGTACATTCGGCCATTAGGAGGGGAGAAAATTGACAGAGCAGGAGGTGGCGGGTGACAGCGGCTGTCGTCGGCGCAATTGATTTCGTGTCACATTTGAATTTCAAATGCAAGGCAAACGCAGGCGTTTAACATTACTACAACTCTTACAACGGAGCAATAGCAATAGGAAAATAGCAACAGCTGACGAACGGCCGATTAACGTTACGTACGAGTTGACATTTAGATGAAGTGGCTGCGCATGCGCACCACTGCACTGTTGTTTAAGCTTAAAAAGAGAAGCCGCCGCCGCCAAGTATCGGCAAGATCCGCTTTTGTAAAGTCCATTCATAAACAAAAGCTTAATTTGTAAATTCCGCGCTAGTTGGTGAGTATTTGTTGCTGTAGTTGTTGCTATTGCAGTGGTTAACTTCTAAATTTATATCCGCGTTCTGTGAACATACTTCAAACGCTTCAGGTAATACATACTTAGTAAGTGGTGCTGTGTGAGATTGTGTGTTTGTTTTTCGGTGAGGAGCAACATCATTGACCACCAATCGATGACTCAATTAGTTCTCACGCTGTTTGTAAATTTGTACAAAATTGCGAGGTATTCTTTTTTTTAAGATAATTTCAAATGGAAACAATTTCTAGTTAACTGCATTAGTGAATTTCAGATGTTAACGTTACGTGTTAAGATTTACATTAGAATGACATTTTCATATTAAATTAAATGTTAGTTTAGTGACTAAACTTAATAAATAAAAAAAAAAAAACATACATTTTGAGAGATCTTTAAAGCTATGCAAATTTATCATGAAGAGAAGTTATTTTATGATATTTATCAGTGCAGTGACCAAGAACAACGTCACAATATGCCTCAACTTATACTCACTAAAATGCAACATGGCAAAACTTTTAACATAACTAATCTGTAAATTTATTTTCTTTCGTACGAAGCTCTAATGAGATCGCCTATAGAACTTTAATCTAGAATCTTAATTAAAGAACATGTTGCAGATTTTTAAGGCAAATCTCTTACGATAAGTTCCCACGTGATAGCATGCAGTGAAGTGCGAGAGTACACAGGTCAAGTTTATAATAAATAACATTTTCTTGGTAAACATACTGTTGCTAAGCACATGCCAGCTCAGGACTAAAAATAACCAAAGCAACAAGGTAAACAAACAATTAACCTTCAACTTGCGCCGCAGATATCCTTCAATGTTACAATCAAAATTTAGTAGAATTTTAACCTTCAAGCCGCCATCAACAGCAACGCATCTTCAAAAATGATTTCGCGCCGCGACAAATTGTTAAATCAACCTTGGGAACAACAACGCTACGAGCAGCATAGGCTTAAGGTATGCTCTGCAAAACCAGCAATTGATGTGAAAACGCCCAAAAAATATGCACACGTAACTGTAAAACCCAAAAAGATACAATCCGAGAAAGAACGCTTGAAAAGAATCGAAGCTGAAAATGTGCGTCTTCTGCAGAAACTGGGCGATATCATGAGAATGAAACGTTTACAAAATTTTTGGCTACAGCCGCGTCCAAAGTAAGTTACTGTAATGGAATATGATTTAAGTATGAAAATCTACATAGCATTTGATATTTTTAAGCTTTCTACACCGTGAAAAACTTTTTGAAACAAAACCACGCCCATATACAAGCTTACCACAGCTGTCTGCGATTTATGCGCCAACATTAAAGTCCCCGAAGTTATTAACAGCTGGCAGATGTCCCACTTGCAGTGGCAAACCGGAACGCACCGAAGTGGTAAAAATACCACCAGACGATTGTTTAATGTTATTTTGTTTTATTGATTTGACTTAATTTTTGTGTTTGTTTGCCTTAGAAAATACCCGAGAAACGTATCCCATGGGAACCTGTACGTAAATCGTGGAATTGCAAGACAACGGAGGTGGTGGTAATGAGAAAATGCATGCACTGCGGACATGCAAAGAAATAGTAAAATAAAAAAGGGACTAACCAAATGACGCCTAGTCGAAATTATTCATTTTAATATTTGTAGATTTTTTACATTTGAAAATATGTGCAGAAATAAAATATACTTTTTCGCAAACGATCTTTACTTCGTTTTTTATTAGTTACTATATTTGCGATTTGGTTGGGTATTCTTACAACGGTTACAAATAATCACTCAAAAACACTTACCTTGTACGATTATTTGTCATGGTCTGAGCTAAAAAAAAAATTCCAGCTCCTTAAATTCCTCGCCACACTTCTATTCGCGAACTTTGTATTTTTTTTTTAAAGCACTGGGTGTCTTTATTTTCACAAGACCCTTCAATCTGAAACTTTTCATGTCTTTTTTTCCTGAGCAGAACTTTCTTTCCATCCCTTCTTTTGGCTATGTACTCTTCACGGACAGCTATTGTTTATCGTTACAGTGATTGATTATATGCTACCTCCATTAGTGCCTCCAACTGTGCGTATTCTTCATCGCACTCTACTTAGTAGAGTAGAGGCTCATGGTCAGCGTCTTTCATTTTAAAACAATGGCACGGTATCCATAGGTCTTTAGCGCTAAGCCAAGTATTCTTGGCACTATAGCTGTATCCGACACACTCACTTCTCGAACGCTGTATTTATTTATCTATTTGTAAGAGCGCAATTGCTCGACCTGCTAAAACAACTTTTGCATGATTCACTTTTTTTTTTAATAATAAAAGCAAGTTCTTTGCAATTACATTCCTCGATTTAATTTTATTTTAATTTAACCGCGCGCCAAAGTTTCAAGTGCTTTGAGCAAAATAAAGGGTGTTTAAATTGTAGGTCTGGAAAGGTTTTGTTAGTAAAATGCAACCCAATGAATAAGTGTGAAGCAACAAAAAAAGTCATAAATTTTTATTTGTGAAATGTTTATATTGTGCTCGGCATTAAACCATATGAGTGTAAAAATAAGTAATTGTAAATCTCTTTAGGTTCGTACACGATATTTTATTTCTTTTCACACTGTACATTTTGCATGAAATATATAAATTATGCATCACCCTGTGTCATATGTTCCACAATCCACACTGCACGCTGTGATAGCTGTCAAATTTTTTGTTTACAATTCAAAAAATAAATATATTCCTTTTGATTTTTATAACAAAATACCACCTGTAAAAATGAGTTTCCTAAAACCCAAAGATATAATTGAGGAAGGTGACACAGTCATATTATATCTCAGTGTTAATTCAATGCACGCAATCGAAGCGGTTCCCACAATTGTCAATAAAAAAGGTGAGACAATTGAGTATACCTTCCAGACATCATTTGGAGCGTTGAAGGTGCGCAATCTTATCGGCGTCGCATATGGCAGTAAAGTTGAGCTATCCAGAGGTTGGGCGTATGTGTTACAGCCCAATCCAGAACTGTGGACCGTGACGCTTCCGCATCGTACACAAATCATATACACACCAGATGTCAGTATGATACTTTTCCAACTAGAGGTACGTCCCGGCTCGGTAGTTATTGAGTCAGGTACTGGATCGGGTTCATTGTCACATTATTTTTTGCGTGCTCTCAAGCCCAGTGGGCACCTGCACACGTTCGATTTTCATGAAGCACGTGCGCAACAGGCACGTGATGAATTCAAGCGACATGGCTTGAATGACTTTGTCACCGTGTATCATAGAGATGTTTGCGAGCTGGGATTCACAGAGGAATTAAATGGAAAGGCAGATGCTGTTTTCTTAGACTTGCCAGCACCACAGCTGGTGGTGCCGCATGCATTTAAAGCGCTGAAGGATGAAGGTAATAAAGTCAATTTTCTTAATTTGTTATACATGTCGGAGCTGGTATAGATATGTCAAGTAATAATACCAAAAAAAGGCCAATTTTTTATTAATTATAATTTCTAAATGACAGGATCAAATTGTGAGTTAACGAAAAACTAGTTCTTACACCAGCCGATAGACAAAATGCGAAAAATAAATTTTTACTAAACCAGTTCCACTCTCAAGCTACAAAAAAAAATCATATATCAGTAAAAAAAAATATTCGCGCATGTGTGTAAGATTATCTTGTGCAAGCTTGCGCATATTTTATAACTCTGGCATCTTCTTCGCTTTTTGATTACTCACTGACTGACTGACTGACCACTTAAACTCGGCGCTATCCTATGTCTGCCTGCTATTTGATATGAGATCCTAGTGATTTTTACTAACGGTCGGAAGTCACTACACCAACAGCTTAAGCTTCAAAGAGCTTTCGCCGGCAAAACGATGTTGTAGTTGACATTAAGCATGTATGTCCAGCGGTCTGTCTACTTGTGTTTATTGTAGTTGTTTTATCGAAAAGGCTTACTATCGATCAGCAATTGACATTGAATGAATGTTTGTGCGTTGTGTCATTTGGTGGTTAGCAAGTTTGTCATTCATGTTGCATAAAGCAACAGCAAAGTCAGTGGGCCACCGATTCAAAAGACAATCTAACAGACAAATTGACAGTCTAACTGAGAAAAGTTGTCACTTAAATGACATCGTTTCTATGGATGTAGAATTGAATTTATTTCCTAATGATTCCTAAAACACAATTTATTTATTGCCATTTATTAACACCTTTTTGAGTAATTTTTATTTTGACACTATCTAAGTTTTTCTTTTTTATATTTTTAGGTGGTCGTTTCTGTTCTTTCTCTCCATGTATAGAACAATCTCAACGTTGTTGTGCTGTTCTACAAGAACATGGTTTTACAGAAATTCAATCAATGGAAATTTTGCAACAAGAGGACATTGTCAAAACGAAAACTTTACCAGTAATAGATTTGGAGTTTCTGAAGTATAAGGTTAGTGGTAGTCATATTTTAATGATATTACAAGTATGCTCTTGGTCAAAAGTCTTGCAAGTTCCAAAAGTGTTAAGAAAACTCTTTTGCAGTTAAAACAGAAACAGATATATAAACTAGTACTACAGCGAAAAGTGTATTTTGTAAATATTATATTTTAAATAAAAAAAGTACTGTTACATAGAAGTTATAAGACCACTGAGTACTTTGAACCTTAAACTACATTACATTGTAGCTATAATTATACCAAGCAAGGTCTAACAGTTAGTTTTTTCTCACTGCACTTTGTTTCCTCTGACTAAAACTAGCTTCAAATGAATTTTATAGATTTCGTTAAAATTTATCTCTCATGTTTCTTAAAATCTACTTCATCACTAATAAAGCACAACATAGCCATAAATAATATTTATATACGAGTACTTGCTGGTTTCATCCTACTGCAAATGCTATTCTGATGTTTCTGTAATGCTTAAACTTTACAGTTTTCAATGTCTTCCTGCAAACTGCAATCGGCGATCATCTCACCTGTATTCGCTAGTCGTTAGTGGCAATTAAATGATATGTAATAAAGCTATTTAAGCGCAGCATGGTCATGTATAATGGCGTTTTTGCATCCACTGTACAAGCAGCTATGATGGAAAATGTAGTATTTGTAGCTGAGTGTTTAACAACTACTTAAGTTTGAGTTAAATGTTTAATAATTCATCGAAACATTAAATTAAAAAGCCTATCCAAATGTACTATTTGTATCCATGTAGTTCACAAACCGGTTGTGATCCTAGTCCTCACCGCGCAGTCTATCAACAAGTTATTTAACTGCTTAAATGGGCGCTATGAAGGTGTTAAATCATCGTCTAGATACACAGCTGGGTGTTTTGTTTTTTACCTTAACCAAGTATGTTCCTATATGCAGACAAACTGTCTTACCTTTTAATAAAATGTAAAACAATAACCGCTTGCAACTATGTTTGTAACTTGGAGAAGAAAATTTATTGAATTGAAGAAAACTGAATAATCCAACAACAAACGCCTGAAGAAAATAAATAAAAAAAAAACATGAAAAAAATATATTAAAAAAAAAAGTAAAAAAGATTTTGTCAGAAGTGGGATTTGAACCCACGCCCTCAGAGAGGACCAGAACGCTCAGCTACCTTCGTTTAACAAAGGCAAGATTGCTCTTGAGTCTGGCGCCTTAGACCGCTCGGCCATCCTGACATGTAAATTATTAGTGACTAAACATGCTTTTGTTTGTTAGGTGCAATATGCGATAGCTGAAATGAAGATCATTTATCATAAAGGTTTAAACAGACGCAAACATTTTTGTACACACATATTCTTTGAGGTGCTCTAAAAAATTAATTTACTTTTTCTTATTTTTTAGAAACCATCTGTTGATGTTTGCAGCGATAACAATGACACACGTGACTTGGCGAAAAATCCAAAAGAAACTAAAAAAATTTTAACATCTTCGGCTCCGATAACATTACCAGGGCACACTGGGTACTTGACATTTGCAACTTTACCACCATCTTTTGTTCGCTAAGGTATAGTACATGTATGTATGTATGTATATGCAGGGTTATGTTATAAAGACGAAATGAACATTAATTTTATATACCAATAAAGTGTTATATATTTTAGAACACATCTTAAATAATTACTTCCCACATTGTGCTTAAACAAAACTCATGAATTAAAAAAAAATTGAAATAGGAAAAAAATATAGTCCCGGAAGAAATTACGTCATGCAGTAGAACAAGGGTTGTCTTTTCGTAAATTTATTTTGACTAAGCGATTACTTTTTCAATTTATTTTATGGAGTTATGCCGTTTATGTCAAAATCAATAATCATCATAAGGCGATAAAATTCTAAAAAATACTTCCAGTTTTGTTATTTTATAACTTACTGGCACACATATGTTTCAGAAATGTATAAAAAGTCAAAACAAATTGTATCATTTATTGTTTTTAGTCCATGATTTCGGTTTTTGTTTGTGAAAAAAACTAAGAGGCATCTTATCTGCCTATGATTTGACTTAAGCCTTTAAATTCAATATTAGCTTTGTGCTTTGGCGCAGCAAATGTAGGATTCTATGGATGAACCCCTTCATAAATCTATAAATCGAAAGTTCCAAGCACATTACCTTGACAATCCGTGTGGAAACACCCTGTTTTTTGTATGCACACAATCCACACTGAAATTGACAGCTTGCTGGCCAAATTTGACAGTTCTATTTATAGCCACCGATGATTTTGGTATCATGAGTGCTGTCAGTACCGAAAAAATGGAAACAAATAAAGAAACCAGCGTTTGACTAAAACCAGGAGAACTCACAAGACAGCATATAACACAGAAGAACCATTTCAACAGCAAAAAAAGAAGAGAGCTACTTCCGCCAACAAAACAGAATCTATAGAAACAACACGAGCCAAACAACCACCATAGTACAACACGCGCAAACAACAATTATTCAATTAGCCGTGACTGCGAAAACATTGAGAAGAAAGAATTACGATATACACAACGTCAATTTTTTGAACACTCAGTCAATGTACAGCAAGGTGGTAGCGCGAAGTACTAGCAGCAGCAGTTTAGAACAATTGAAACCAATTTTTCAAACTCTAATCAGAAGAAGAGCCTTCAGCTGTTTACAATTCTTGCAAGATCAACCTTTAACATTACAAGATTCCGTAACACAACCACGTTTTTCTCGCTGCTTGTACTCGACACAAAAGAAAAATAGTCCCATCATAATGGCTGCAGATAAACCAAAAGTTGTTTTTGTACTTGGAGGCCCAGGTGCTGGAAAAGGTACACAATGCTCAAAAATTGTAGAACGTTTCCAGTTTGTACATCTCTCTGCGGGCGACTTGCTGCGTGAAGAACGTGCACGTGAGGGTTCGGAATATGGTGGCCTTATCGAGGATTACATACGCAATGGTAAAATTGTACCTGTCGAAGTGACCTGCTCACTGCTGGAAAATGCTATGGTTGCATCGGGCAAGAACAAATTCTTAGTCGATGGCTTTCCGCGCAATCAAGATAACCTAGACGGTTGGACTCGTCAAATGGGTGGAAAAGTTGATTTTCAGTTTGTGCTCTTTTTCAACTGTGGTGAGGATGTTTGCGTTGAACGTTGCTTGAGTCGTGGCCAATCAGGCAGTGGACGTAGTGATGATAATATGGAAACTTTAAAAAAACGTATAAGCACCTATAACAATGATTCATTGCCGATAATAAAGCATTTCGAAGGATTGGGCCAGGTGAAAACAATCGATGCTAGTCCAAGTGCGGCGCATGTATTCGACAGCGTTGAGAAAATTTTTAATGAATCTGGATTTTAAGTGAAGGAGTTATTGTAGTAGTTGAATGGAGAATATTGAGAGTTAAGGTTTCGACTGCTGTGTTTGGTGGTGGCTGGTGGTCAGAGGCATTTCTCACGTACCTAAAGTATAATTATTTATATTAATTAAATTAAAAGAAAACAAAAGCAACAAAAATACTTTAAAATGTTAATTATTTTATTGTAGTAATCTTAGAGAAATCAATGTGAATGTTCTACTGTGCGAATTGTAAATTATTTTGAAAATGTCACGTAAATAAAATATAAATGCATTGCAATTAGTGCAGGTTGGTGGATCGCAATCAATGTTAAGTAAAAATGAAAAAAAAAGAAAATGTATAACCTTTGTTTAAAATGTTGATATTCGTCAGAGAATTAATGAGAATTGTTATATCAGTTGATTTTAATTTTGTGAACTTAAAATGCAAAATATTTTCATCTTAAGGCCCTACGATCCGACAATATATAAGACAAAGCAGACGTTTATTTATTATTTGAAACATTTTGTTGGAAAGAGGCTCCTACACCTTTAATTTTTGATCCGACAGGCAGTTTTTGTTGATTATATAGCTCTGTTCTCGTACTCAATATGTATGTATGTACATGTAAAAACATTGCGTTGTTTGACGTTCTATGAGTGCAGTGAGGGGAGGGGTTAAAAATCGCATTACGTCATGCCAACGACCCCCTAAAATTAACTTCTCATGTGTCAATGAGTTATTGTGTATAAATCATGGCCATATCTTAAATGTAATAACGAACCTAAGCAGTTTTTGATTGGTGAAAAATAAATATAGATTTTTGGGAAGGTATTTTTGTACTGATCAACCTTAACAACAACAACGTTAAAGCTAAACCTTTATCACGTCATATTTTATAACACATACAAAGTTGCAGATGTTTCATAGGAAATTCAATATTCTTAAGAGAATGGAATGGGCGTTTTTAAACGATTTCATTGCGCTGAATTCGAAAGTAAAATAATTTCGGTGGTCAGTTTCTAATGAGTATATCTAATTTTTGATTTCCTTACAAATTTAATATAATCACCCATATAATATACATTCCTACTAGCAATGGTTTCAACTATAACTAATTATTGTAAACTTTATCAGCATTTTATATTATAGATATGGTAAATGTTTTAACAAGCGCACTACTTAACATGATTCATTGAACAAAAAAATTGATATAGTCACTCAAGCAATTGTAAAAATACACTTAATAACCAAAAAGTTTAAAATTTTTATTAAAGAGATGCGTCTGATTATAAAAATAAACTTACTCGTAGGACATTTTCGTAAAAGCACACTTTTACTTTTACTGTGTATCTGGTATTTTTTATGTCATAAAAAATTTTACCATAATTTTTATTCATTCTATCATCAGTAATAACCTTAAATATTGTGTTCAAACCACTTAACCGAATAAGCTTTTTGCTGTCCGCACGTAAATAAATATTTAAATTTATGTATAAGTATATAGTAAAATATCAATCGTAATATTAAAGCTTAATTACTGTGCGCGTATAGTTGTAGGTGCTTTCGTTTCGCATGCAAAAATATTTCTTGTAGAATATTTTCCAATATTCTATGGTACCAAGTCTGCACCTCAGCATTCTTTGAAGGTCTTGTAGCACCAGTTCTATTTTTACCATTTCCACTTTCTTATATATAGAACTCATGGAAAAGATACTAAAGCACCGAACATCTTTCATATTGGCTTCATCGAAAAATGTTTTACAGCACAACCGAAACAGATCAAAACTATAGATTTGTTCTTACTTTTCCCATTTAATTGCTGTCAAACGTTTCGTTATATTAAATCAACGCTGAGAAAATGATTTGATTGTATATAACAAATGTATATTTGATATACAGAAATCAAATGTAAGCCCCGGTATTTACTTCAACGGCTTCGTTCAGTTAATATTTAAAGCGATGGTTCGTCTTTTCTTTTAAAGGTTCTCTTAGCTAGAGCGTTGTCTTTCACTTGATACGTTTGAGCAATGCAATCTACGAGCTTTTACTTTATGAACTATTTAGCGTTTCTGTATACGGTCCTCGCAAGCAGGACGTAAGATCCTTCCGAACCCAGCTGTTTGGATAGTCGAAAGTTACATTAGGGGCCCTCCTCTGTAATGCGATGCGAAAGCATTGTAATTCGAAAGTCAATGCATTTTAGAGTTCAATTTATTCAATTGCAATATGATTTTGTTTCGAATCAAATTATAGAAGCATCTGAGGCCGTCTAGAATAATCATTTTTAAGATCTCTATGAACTTTATTTTTTCTTTTGTGTAAACGTTTACTGCAAGGTATGAAAAGTTCTTGCCTGCCTCGAAATTATAACTGGTGATTATATTCGTCCTAGGCGATAGAAAGATGTTGATCGTCAGTACAGCTTTGCCTTATCTTCTTACTCTATAAAGGCTTTGCATAGAGAGTACTTATATATGTCTGACTACATCATTTATTTACAAAATCTATTAGATGAAAGAGTTTTAAATAGTGTTTTAAATAATCGAAGTTGAATTTTTCTTAACTAAATTTTATTCAAGCTATTCGGTGAAAACATATTTATTAAAAATTTTTATGAAATAGTTCTTGAGAATACAATAAATGTTGTAAAGAAACTGCACCCTCCATGAATGAGCAGTGTGACAAAAATAAAATTGATTAATACACATTTTATAAATCGCGAAGCATTTGTTTCTACATTTTTCTTGAGTTCGAGCTCAATTTTTTTTTTAACATAATAAATGGAATTAAAGCACATTGGTACTACGCACTACTACAAATCCCTCAACTTATCTAACCTCGCTTGTAAGTCAGCATCTGCATCGGACATTGGTGAAGTGCCACCGCCTCCTCCAGTTCCACCGGTACCGCTGTGGCCGCTACCACCGCCACCAACACCGGCACCACCACCTCCAACTGCGCCGGCTGCAACAGCCGCTGGTGTGCTTTGTTTGCCACCCGCTATTGAAAGGCTGCCAGAAGCGGTGGGCAGATCACCCAATTGTTCGCCCAACTGCAAGCCCAGTTCATCTAACACTTGTGATACAACAGCATCAGTTTCTTCTTCATCACCCTCATCTTCCATGGCGTCATCCATGGCATCGTTTATCATTTCCTCTTTCATATCCATCATTTCGGATTGTTTTTCGAAATCGTTTAAGATTTTTTGAATTTGTGGCAGGTTCATCTGGCGATTCATACTCTGCATGGCTTTAGTGACACCTGCGGCGGGGAGATGGAGACAAATTATATTATTCACGTTTTGTGAAATACGTTAAACATTGGAAATTATGAGATAAGTCTAGCTTAGGCCCCAGTGCGATTTTGGGTTCTTATTAGAAAAAAGTAGAGGCACAGTTTTAAGTTACAATCGACTGTATTATCAAAAAATGTCTATCGGGAGTTGTAGAACTAATTTCCGTGGGCCGTGAACTAATTTCCCCAAATAATTACCTTTCATTGCCTGCGCCATGGTGTTCTGAGATTTGAGTGTTTGTATCTTTAGTGATACTGCCTGTATGTTGGCCTTCATTAGCATGAATTTCTTGGTATAGCGTCGTGTGCGCACCAAATCCTTTGCCATTATTTTGACAGCATCCATTTGACCTTCTTTTGCCATTTTTTTAATGTCTACAATAATTTTTTTCTCCTGTTGTTCCATCTTCATGCGCTCCCTGTCCAAATCGCGCATCGCTCTATTTAGTGCCCGCTGATTTTTGCGCAGCATCTCATCGGGTGAAATTTTCTTGCCAAAGAGCCAGTCCATTTTGGATATAGTTTTTTATTTCTAAAATAGATGGAATATGAAGTTCAAGACTAAATAATAAATTGTATTATTTTCATACCTCTAGCAATAAAAATCTAAAAAAGAAAATTTACACAGCGATGATGGAATTTGTACAAAAATTACTCATCAAAATGTCAAAATTTTGACGTTTATTTACCAAAACAAACCAAATCCACGGGAAAAGTGATGCCAAGTTGCCATAATTTTCAAATAAAAACTTGCTTAACCCTTCTATGTATGGCTTTGATTTTCCGAAGCTTGTTTTGAAAATTAAAAATTTGTAAGAAGTCATTTTATTCTTTTGTAAGGAATTGCCCACATTCCACCTGGTTTAATTTTGGTTTCTTTTGACTTTTACCTTGTCCTCGATTTACTGCTTAGGTCCAGCTTTCCAATGGAGATTCAGCCCAATTTCCGATTTAAGCCAAGCTTAGACTCAGCTTGACGTTTAGTTCAATTTAGGCCTCTTTTGACTATCACCTTGTTGGAATGTATTCTAAGGCTCCCTTTTTTTAAAATATTAGGAAATTGTGGTGTTCATGACAAAAAAAAAAGTACAATTGCCAACAAAAAAACAATTTGCTTGATTTTTCTTTTATATCATTAAAAATTAATACATTATGTAAGTTCTAACGTTTTCTTCAACATTTTATTATGATTTTCGTTACAAAAAATATGTTTTTTTTTTCGTTTTTATCCTTTGAAATCACCTAATTTATTATTTTATTATATTATTCATCAAGTGACGCACTCAAATGAGTGAACTCACCGCACAAGGGTGAACTTTAATTTTCACTAACACTGTTACAAAAATTCCTCCCGCCTGAAAGTACTTTCCGGTCTAAAATATTTCAACAGTTAAATTTTGCATATTTTGCAATTTATATTAATAATAAAACTATGAAAAGTGGTGGTATCTATTTATTTAAAAGTTTCAAGTTTAAAAGCCACAAAATGTTTTAATAAATTTATGTGAAAATGAAAAATACCAATTGAAAAGGTCCCGTTGGCAAAGCAGCTAATGAGTGTGCAGTGTTTAGTTGTTTTTGTTGTTAATTTTAAAGTGGGTTTCTTAAAAATCTTTTCATTTGCTCACAAAAAATGCAACAAGTGCTAAAATTAAATTTAATTCATTCGAAATTTTTGGAAGTTGGTTTTATTTATAAAAAATAATTTATTAATAATCCTAAAGTGGTGTGTGTGAGTGCATTGGTTGCTGCTAAAATTCATTGCAGTTGCTGCTAAGATTCATTGCAGTTGCTGCCTAAGTGCGGCATCAGCTATGGTCAAAGGAGTATAATCAAAGAACGAGACTCCTTTTTTTTAACTGTGGAAGTTGCAAGGCCGTAATCGGTAAGTGATTTATTTAAATTTTATTTTATTTGTGCAACAATTTTAAAAAAGTATTTATGTCCATGTCAAAAGAAAATTACATTCGCCCTCTATTACAAGTCTCTATTAAGTAAATTTTCACAAAAACCCAAATGCCATCACTGACTAGAATATTCAAAGAACCTCTGGAGTATATAATATTTTTCTGTACAAAACTCAGTTTAACAAGGGGCATTGGTCAGTTTGAGTTACAGTCTCAATACTAAATCACTGAAGAAAAATGATTGTTAAATTTTTATCGTTATAAACTGTTTAAGCAAACATCAAAAAAATGTTTCACATAATATTTGCTATATGTATTTGTATATTTAATAGATTACAGATATATTAGTAGGTTTTTCACAGATACACAGCTATGAACGTTTCGATTCAAATAACTTAGTTTGGCGTTGATGAAAGCAAAACAAACATCACCCAAATATGCAATAGAGCCACATACATAAGTACAAAAATTCGCATCAAAGGATAACGTCTTAGAAATGCACCCAAACGTATACCCGCTGAATCTAAAGAGGAATATGCACGTTTTACACGACGAGCTACACGATTATCAAATGGATTTTCCTTCATAAGCAGCGGAAATTGTGCTTTCGCTACATATAAAAATAAAAAATACGAGTTAGATAAAAATAAATAACATTAGATATAAAAACATACCATCATCCGTGCTATTTAAAAGCAAAACATTTCGCTGAGCACCACCAACTGATGACGAACTGCTATGGCTCTGATATATGCTCTGTTGCAACTGACCCTAAGTATAAAAAATTTGATTATTTTTTGACTTAAAAAAGAAGAAAAAAATTATCCACAACAACGCACTTGCACCTTCTCCAACTGGATACGCAATGCACTTCTTTCAGCAGTTATATGCTCAACAGCATTCTGCTTATCCACTAAAGCTTGTGTTAGCGATTTTATACGCGTATCAGCGCCATTAAACTCTGTATGAACACCACTTCTGCCAGTGTGATCGGCTTTTAACTGCTGTATAAGTTGCTCCTTTTCTTGTAAACGTGTAGCGGACGAAGCCATTTGATTACTGAGTTGCTGACGTAATGTTCTAAGCTCTTGTGTAAGCACACGCTGCTCCGATTCCAATTGCAATGAACGTTCTTTCTCTAAGCGAGTTTCTTTTCGTAACGTTTCTTCGTTGACACGTAAGCTCTGGATCATTTCTGTATGTCGTTTGCTCAATTCGTTTAAATCAGTTCTGGCCTCTTCAAGATGCTGCAGTAAATTTCCATTTTCCTCACGTATATGTTGATGTTCCTGCCGTAAAGCGTTTAATTCTATTTGTAATAAGCGCAACTGATTGTTTTCTTCGCTAGCTGTAGTACCAGAGGTGCCTGAGCTGGCCTTAAGCTCAACAATGAGATTATCCTTCAGTTGAAGTGCACGTTGTGCTTTTGTGCGATATTCTTGTAAATCTTGTCGCTGCTGTGCTGTTTCTTTTATTTGCATTTGTAGCTTCTGCGCTACGTCAAAATATTCCTGTTGCAATTTAGCCAAATTTGATTCGAGTTCAGAAATGGAATGTACATAAGCGCTGCTAGCTGTCTGTGAATCCAGCAAGTCACATTGCACTTGATCACGCTCTTCTTGAAAGCGTTGTGCCAATATTTCTAATTCTTGTAGCCGTTGCTTTAAGCCTGCATTTTCAACATCGCGATTGAGACCGTTTAAGCGTAGACGTAACTCATCACGTTCGCTTGTCACCTCAGTAAGTGCGATTTTAAACGCAGCCAACTCCTGACTGTCACTGAAAATAAATAGATACGAAAGGTACTTCGATTGGAAAACATATACTTAAATTTTTAGGATTGATTAAAGAACATATAAAAAATATGTTAAACGAAGATATTTTGAGAAATATTTTTATAAAAAAAAATAATGTTTAAACTAATTTATTTAAAGGGTCATTCTAAAATCAAAGCATTTTTAAACCAAAATTATATGGTGATATGTGTATGTATACTTTGGAGAACCTGGGGCAAAAAATGGCCAAGTCTAAATTCTTTTGTCTAAATTTTGAGAATTTATTTAAAAACCATATTGTTACATATAATATTTAGAATTAAATCAAACAATGTAAATGTTATTGCCTTGTCGAAAAAATATGGTTGTTTGTCGATATCTCACAACTGTTAAGATTTAACTGACATGCCTGATTTTCGCACCAAGATCTCCAATTGCAAATCAATATGAGTCCTATTATGTCTAAAATAAACTTACTTAACACCAACGCTATTACTAGACCGTTCTATTTCTACAATATTAGTAGTGCTACCCATGTCAATTGCAATCGCATCTGCTTTGGCACTTAGAGAGCTACGCCTGGATGAGCCTATCTCAGAATTAACTTGCCATTCTACCTTAGCACCTGACTCTATAGAATCTGTCATAACTGTGGGTATTACGTCCATAAGTTTGACGCTGCTACCACCACCACTACCGCTAGAGCGAAATTTCGATAGTTTTGCTGGCGATGAAAACGATGTTTTCAACGAAAGTGAACCGGACGATAGACTCTTCTTCATCGAATGCGACAGCGTACTTGGAACATTTTGTTGCAATGCTGTGTTGATAACTGACGAAGTGCTAGAAGAAAGGCTGCTTGAATCAGTGGCTGATATCTGTAACGCAGTGGCAGCATTTTGATCCAATTTGTTGAGGATATTTTCAGCTTTATCTGCTAGCCCTGCTATCCACGCCATGGTTCAATTTAGTTAAATTTTTTTTGTTATTTTTCACTACACAAAAATAAAAATTGATTTGTAAAATAAAAACTTTCTTTACGGTTGACAAAATAATACGTGTAATATCAGGAAATGTGAGTTGTCAAAATCAGCTGAGTTTCTTGTTCAGGCAGTTTTTTGTGTGACTTGGAACGACAGGGTGAACTGTAACACTTAAGATTATCGTGAAAACGTGACTTTAAAGACCCAATCACAATAATTGCGAGACGAGTGTGTCAAAAGAGTTCCTCGCCCAAAAAAACTATCTGGTGGAAAATTAAACGATTCTGACTTTCAGCGTTGTAAGCTTTGTCTCGCAATCATTGAATCGCTTTTATAAAATTTTCAAAATGTATATGACGGAAAATTCAAGTGATTTTGGGATTAAGGAATACATTATTCTGATACGAGCTAATTGTTGTAAATATTTAAATACTAACTAATTAATACATAATCAAATTCCTTAGCTTTTACTTTTTATTAAAAAAAGCTTAAATAATTCGACAGTAGCGCCATCTACCGGGTCCAAAAACTGAATTTATTATTTTTTATCATAAATAAAACACGCGATTTATATACATACTAGCTGTCCCGGCAGACGTTGTTCTGCCCTTTTCGATGTGTGGGGCGATGTTGTATGAACGCATACGAAGGAATGTAAAAGCGGAACAGCCCATTTTCCCAGTGAAACTAACTTTTGTCCCTATTCTTTTACAAATGTATAGCAGGCCTAGCAGTCGTTGTTATGCGTAGCGATAATTTTTTCCTTTGAAACTTACTTTTGCCCGTACCTTTTATATATGTACATGTTTGTGTACGAAGTCCCATTAATCTGCGTCCAGTAGTTGGTGATATATGATGAATTTGATTTTGAAGGGCGTGTCATCGCACATTTTTTAAACCAAACTTTGTAAAAACCTTCCATAGGCCACAATTATGAAATCTTGATGTAAATTCTATTTAAAAAGTTATTTTGTATAAGACCACCCAAAGTTTGCACCCTACATAAAATGTGTACGGCCTAAGTTGTGCCACTTAATATAAAAGTCATGTGGTGAAAGTTCCATGAGAATCGAATAAGCAGTCTTCGAGAAAATAATATTTTAAAAATTTTTTTGTATTAGGGGGCGTTCAAGTATTACGTAACGCAATTTTTAAAGATCTTTGAAAGTAATGCGCTGTTATTTATTTATATAATAAATATAATATTTATTGCTGTAGCTAATCTAGAACTCGTTTCATTATGCACACCTAATTTCAAATCACCCGTTGTTCGACACTTCCTCCCGCCCCTGTACCGCATCGTATCGTTTTACAAATTGCGTTACGTAATACTTGAACGCTCCCTTAGGGCCAACCTAAATATGCACCCTTAATTAAAGTATTATAGCATACTTATGCCTCTTAATACAAAAGACACGTGCTGTAAATTCCATGTGGTGTAAATTCGGTGTGAGTCGATTTACCGGACTTAGTGAAAATTCTATTTAAAAAATATTTTTGTGTGTGGGCCACCCTAAATATGGACCCTTAATAAAAGTCTTATATTCTATGACACCCGCGTGATTGATACTAACATACTGTAAAATTTTCATCAAAATCGGCTGGATAGTTTCCGCGTCCATAAAAAAAAAGATAGACGGACAGGCAAAAACTAAATTTTATAAAAACAGCAAATTGCAGTTTAACTGTAAAAAGCAATGTACACTTTTTTCAAAAATTTATTAACATCGTACTCTCTCATCAAAAGTAAAAAAAAAACTCAAGGAGAGTTGTGCTTTGAACTTCGAAGCCAAATACAAACGGTACAAATGAAAACAAAAATAACAACACAGAATTCAAGAAGCAGCATAAGCAGAAGCAACGACAGATCGAATGAGAATTATTGTGTGAGGTTTTGCAAAAAACTTAATCCTAAAAAAAGCATTTTTAACTTTAAAAAATCATAGAAATAAGTATACAATAACCTTTTTTAGTGCAAATATGTTGTTTTAAAACATAAATTATTAAAATCGGTTCAGTATATTTTGCGGTTTGGCGTTACAAACCATTTCCATATAAGCAATTTTATATAAATAGTATAGATATATAGATTAGCAGTCAGGGAGGTTGATACTAACCGCATTTCTGCTGACTACTCTTCTCTCAAAATTTTTTAAATTTGGTAATAACCAGAAATCTTACCGCGCTGTAATCTAGGAAATAGTATTGAGCGAATTTCTTCACTGGATGAAAGCGCAGTTATGTTGTTATTATTATCAGTGAGCTGGCGTTTTACCGTCATTTTAAAAAATACATTTCTTAAAAAATTTTTAAAACTTGAAAGCTATTTATTGCATACCACTCAGCAGGTTCCATCTGACCAGTTCGCAGGGAAAAACGGATATAGTTTTCACTCCGGGTTTTGATTTTGTAATATTCGTTGCGACATACTATGTAG
The DNA here is from genome assembly GCA_949775025.1 of Tricholauxania praeusta. Lineage (NCBI taxonomy): Eukaryota > Metazoa > Arthropoda > Insecta > Diptera > Lauxaniidae > Tricholauxania > Tricholauxania praeusta. The sequence goes on from OX459029.1 coordinate 162,702,815, forward strand.
CTATGGCGTTTAAACGAAAAATTTGAGATAAAAGGCAAAACAAAATCATTAAATCAAGCTAAAGTATATTTCCTAAGTGATTTTTTCGCGTCATTTATTTTTTCTTTTAATCTCTACATAAACATTGGACTAATTTGCCCATGTATATTTTATATATACAAGAGATGTCATGTAATTTTGAACAATCTGCAATTGCACGTAATTTGTGTCAGAATTGATTGGATATCAAGATATATACAATCTCTTTGATATTGAAATAACACAATTTTTTATATTCTATTTAAATGTTAAGAACTGAAATAGGAGATAAATTTAATATTGCGACTTTTTCACATTTAACTGAAAGTTTTAAGTACTTTTTATATTGCTTACAAATTTATTCACAATTTTTTTTAAGTACGTATGTACTTTAAAACTTTTAAGCTCCAACAAGCACAAAATTGCTATAAATATTAGTTTAAAGAAAAAGTTTAAGAAGAGAGCGCGAAACTTTGATATTAAGTTAAATAACAAAAAAAAAAAATACATAATATTAAGTAACAATTTAATAATAAAGAGTTCTCGGCCGATTTGCAAAAAACAAACGCTATATGCCTTTTAGCTTTGTGTATCAGTCATCTGTATAATATGAAACGTGAACAGCATCGCCGCCAATACTTATTAAACATTGTCCCTTGAGGAGAAATAAAAAAACAAAAATCTTTTAAAATAAGTCGAAAAAGTAATGAAGTATTTTTAATTGGCCATGATTGAAACGTTCCAACTTAAAAATATCAACAAAAAAAAAGAGTCAACAATAATAATATATGAAGCGTATGTATATCAACAAACTACAAGGATATGTAGCTTTAGTTAATTGCCAACAAAGGAATAACGACAGTTAGGCGTCAAAACTTCTTACCTGATTTTTATGTTGATTATCAACCAATATCAATTCTGTCATGTAAAATGAGACCATTGCGTTACCACCTAAGGCAGCAATGTGAGCGCGTACTACTGCAAGTAACTGAAAATAAAAAGCCAATGACATTGTCTTTTTCCTAAAATTATAAGGTCACACTAACCTCTGTAATAAAGCCATGCACAAAACCGCTTATACCGCCAATCTCACGTATAGATGTGCTCTCACGAATGAAAAAGAAATTTAAATTACCTAAATATTTTTCAATTTTACCTCCAGGTATAAAACTAAGTGGTGTGATGTCAACGCCATAACGATCGCGTAAAGGAAACTAAAACAAAATGAGGAAATAAGCTTCCGTGACACAAAGAATATTAATTTTATATCATGAAGCGCTTACATAACGATTCCGAAATGATGAACTTGTTGTTTTTGTGCTTGATGCTGTTGTTAGTCTTGAAGGTGATGTCTTACGTAGCTTAAACGAATGAGTACCATATGGTGGCAAATTTGTTGTCGGTGTTGGTGTTTCAACCATATGATCCTCATCCAATGGGAAAATGTAGTCTTCCTCCTGAAGTGTGCGCTTTTGGCCGTGTGCACTGCTCATCTCGCTGCTTGGCAGATTATTAATGTTATCTATATTGGGTGCGGTTGTTCCATTCGTGACTGTTTTGCGACGGTATTTAATTTTGTTGCTAGCATCGCCGAGACCCAGTGCCATGCCAGTGACAAGTAATTGTATTTGATCCTGAATAAAATATTATAATTTCATGTTTCGATTTGAAAAATTAATTTATTATAAAAACTTACACTTTCCGGTAAGTCTAAACGGAAACGTAAATCACAAATAGCACATGGGATCATAGTTCGTAGCTTAAAGTAAATAGTCTGCAACAATCTGTAATATAATACAATTTGTTACTCAACAAATTACCAAATTTAATAATAAGCACTACCCTACCTCTGAAAATGTTTTGGGAATCCATTCACATTCTGTCCCACATCCAATTTCGCACGCCAGACTTGTGCGAACATTTGCAAATTCTTTACTGCCTCCATGTCCATCATACCTGGTACCATTTGAGTGTTAACCACATGAAAACCTTCTGGTGGATATGGCTCCATTAGCAATGAAATAATTTCCAAATCTTCTATATCATCAACTTCAAGCACACATGTATCTTTATTGCCACAATTCAAATCAACTTCAATTATTTCTTCATCGGACTCGTCAGTATCGGATTGCTTGTCAGTGCCGCCACTGCCACCACCCATATATACCAAATCTGGATCCATACATTTGAGTTGATAAATCTCTTGATTTCGCTCAAAAGTTTCTTGTAGTTTCTTTTGCAATTCATTTAGTTTTTGTTTGTCTGTCCAAGAATTGCCTGCAACAATTTTGGGTACTTGTGGTACTGGCAACGCTGTAAGGAAAAGCGCTGTACCAGTAGCAATTAGTGCAATCATACGCTCTCCAATTGCTACCTGCGCCTTTAGCCCAAATATTGCATTCATGCCTTTTGCCTTAAGCTTATTAATTAGTACGCGATGCAGTTCGTATTCAAGAAAGGGCAAACCATCGGAAATTTCTTTAGCATTTAATTCGGAACGTAAATCTTTTTTGGCACGTACAACCTGCGCCTGCATGAAACAACCACGACCTGAACAAATTCAACACAAGAAATTAAAATTTTTTTGTCACCAATACTGTGAGTTTGAATACACACCTGTCACTTGCAAATATTCTGGTACTTCGAGCGTCGCCAAAAGCACGTCTGGAACACGACCTTTTTTACATATTGCACATTTTTTCATTTTGGTATTAAACGGCACTGAAGACAAATTGTATGGAATGTGACATGCAGTACAAGAGTTCTTTACAATATTCAATGGTGGAAGACCAAACTTTTTATTACCACTACCCACAACACCACCAACGGAAGTATACGTGGAAGATATTTCCTTTGCTAAAGTGATGACTGGTGGTGCTGTCTCACTGATGCCATTGCGCACTTCTTTGAGTATATCACGATCCTCCAACGACGCTGACATAACAGCACCACCAGCAAGAACCGCAGGTTTAGGCATAATGTCGGTCTGAGAGACAGATCGGTTATAGGCCATATTAATGACAGCAGCAGTACCAGTAGCAGAGAGAACACAAACATCATCACTGAAAGGACAAAGTGAAATTAAAGTACATAAGACAAATATGGACAATTCCACGTTATTCAAATGAGTGACACATTAAAATATAGATTTGATTGCAGCATGGAGCGAAACTAATGGGTATTTTCAAAAATTAAAAAATCGATTTTGGAGTTTACCCCAGCGTCACCAATGATAAATGCGGCACTGTATCAAACTTATAGAATTTAAAGTATGCATTAAAGAAGAAGGTTTATGCAATTTACTTAATTTGCAAAAAAAAAAAAAATAAAAATATATTACATATTAAAGACCTATCTCATATCATTTCATATCACAATCATCTTATAAGACAAAACTTACGATATTGTTGTTGACTCTGAATAGCCCAAGACAACATTACAACCGAGTGCTCTTGCATGTGAGCGAATTTCCATACGTAGCTCTGTCCACCAGGAGTCCCGTACTTCTGGTTCATCTGGATTCGGAACACGTTCCAATAGCTTAACTGAACGTGCAGCTACTGTGGCACCAAAATGCAATATAAAACCAGAAGGATATTTAGTCATAGTCAGAAATGGATATTCCAGCATATCCATTGCCGAATCTGTGGCAGATGATGATTTTCCAGCAACTGTCGATGGCTGAGTTAAACGCATCAAAGCTGTAGCGGCAACCAAACGTTCGCTTGCAACGCAAAATGAATTCCCTAATAAAAAAAAGAAAATTTTAGTCATATAATAGGCATGAAAAATAGATAAATCAGAGAAGTAGAATAATAATTAAGACAGTAGGCATACGAACGCTTTTCTTTAATTATATTTATCTTATGTTATTCATTCATAGTCGAAGCCTATTTGGCCTAATGACTTAATATAGCATAAAAACTACATATTATTTTTTTAAATAAAGTCAAAGAAATAAAATATAATTAAATAACATCATAGAGCCTGGTTTTATAATATTATTTTTAATTATTTCTTTAAATTGAATACATGTAATATAATAGTCTTGTAACCCTCACAAAAAAAAAATCTTTGCATTGTTAATGATGAAAACAAAGGACATGAAAGCGAACTACTGGAATGAGAAAATCTAAAATGATTCATTAAAATGACAGAGAACTGAACTTTAGTCTTGCAAAAATCAAAAGCAGCCGGATAATATAAAGTCAGCCAAACTCATACCATAAAGTTTTTAATGTGAGAAGAAATTAATATGAAGGTTAAAAATGAATAACTCGATTGAAACAAATTTTTAATTTGTATACATGTAGTATGTACATATTTTGTTGAAATGTGCCAGTGTATAATTCCAAACCAAAAATGAGTATTGAGAATTTTTGATCTTCTTTTTTACCTCACATCACAATATTGATGTCCACTGTTGCTTTAATTATAAAATATAAGACCTTCAGTTAAGTATGCGCGTATGCCTTTCAAGTTTATTCCACTATCTCAAAAATGCCTTAAAAATATGATGTAATATCTATTAATACAGGGAGCCCTTCCATTTGTTGCTTTATATAGTTTAGCTTTCAGGTTTAGTTTTCAACATACTGAGCATTATAGGAGTTTATGTACGATTATACGCGATTTATATACGCAAACATTTAATACATACATTTAAAAATTAATTATATTTATATTTATTATGGTAAACATGCGTGTTTTATACAGAGTCTTTAAAGGATTCATCATCATGCTGCTACATAATTATGATTGGAAGATCATTTATTGTGCCAAAAAGTTAATGGGCTCCCCTTATTATAGCATGGTTAGAAAAGATTATCCCTAATGCATAGAAAGCCATACGATGACCATAATATATACAACGAGTATAAATGAAAACATTAAAACATTGAATAACAGTGAGCAAAATTATATAGAGACAGTAAGATAAGAGGGACAGACAGTTAAACGAGACAGAGACAACGAGAATCGAAACTAGTTTACTTACTTTTACGATGAAGTGCTACAATAGGCAGATAATGGTGTGGGACGCATTTGGGAGAGAGTTTTTAAGGTATGTTATATATTATAAATGCGTTTTTTTTCTAGATCTAATCTAAGCCAGTAAGGAAAGCCTCAATAAAAGAACAGCATTTTTCTAAAGGATGTATTACAAAACAGGATGAAATTAGAGCTAGAACTAATTCATTGTATGTATTTAACGATTAAGGTTGTTTTTTAACATTTTATGACAAATTTACCCATTCTATTTTTTATAATTATTTATATACACTTTAGTTTCATGTATGATAGTTATAGTTATAGCTTCGCTACATTATCAATTTTACAAGTTTCATACATATTAAGTACAAAGCTAAGTTGCTCAAAAAATATTGTCGAAGAATTGTTTTTTTTCTTTTTAAGTTCGAGTTTGGTGCCTCTTTTCACCCTCAAATCAAGTTTTTTTTTTTTAACACCGATTTTTATACTTTTCTGATATCGAGGAACTAACGGAGGAAGCCTATAAATGAAACTGTAACGCAAAACAAGAGCTGCAAGTGAAGTGTACATATTCAGAAGTAAGGCAGTTTACATGAGTTATCCCAAGTCAAGGATATTCAAGGGAACGATGTTGCAAACGTTAAGACGACCGACATTTTTATAAAAAAGCTGGCGGCTAGCAAGATACGCGATAACTCATGATAGAATGATAGGAGAGCAAGCAACATCACTACTAGTCAATTGAGGAATTCTTCTGCCTATTCAAGAAGAGGAAAGTCTATTGGGAAAAAAGCTAAGGGACAGTAAATCATCATCAAATTATTTGTCCTATCTACAAAAAAATATTAAATGATTATATGTCCCGCAAGGGTTATCGGGGCGTTACTCTATTAAATATAACATAAAAATCCCGAATAACATACTGTCTGAAGCGTTTGAAATGTTTCTGATCACACTGACTGGATTGTATCAGTGTAGCTTCCACTCCACTAGATCGACTATGAACCCAATATTTCACTGGCAAAACTCATGAAAAAACCCACGAGATTAAAATCTATCCTCATCATATTTTTATCGATTTTAAAGTCGCATAAAACTGTCAACTGACTGAATTTGTAAAAGTAAGGGATCTCGAAAAAAATTAATCCAGTTATGCAGTGAAATGGTTGAAAATAACTAATGTACTGCGCATATGGTAATGGTTTATATGAGCTGTTCCAAACTTGCACCGAATTTCGTCAAGATGATCACTGTCATGCATTGAGGATAAGAACGGAAGGTACGACCCTTTACAAATCTATCATCTCAACGAGCTCTCTGCGGATATTTTGTACAGATTGTACGTTACGTTGCGAAACGATTGGCGTGGGCCAAGTTCCAGTCATTCGAGAAAAAAAAATGTCCTCCTTATATTTGATAATATATATGCAGACGATGAGCAATCAAATGATGACGACCATCACGTCAGGATTTAGGCATACAACAAAAATTATGTTTTGGCCGTACCCAGGAATCAGATTAGCTACGCGTTCATATTCAGTAATCCCATCACGTCAAGATTCTAAGGTGTAGCCGTTGTAGTTCAGTCATGGAACATTATAGTGAAGGCCATAAAGTCACTAACTGAAGAAAGAAGTACCTACTAGAAATTTTGGCCGAACAATAATCATTTTCTACATCAACAAAAGAATCTTTAGAGAACACTTTAGATACACTTTTCTGTAATTTTCTTGGGTATCGAAAGTGAACTTTCAGCTGAGTCTTCCACATTTGCCTCTTATTGGTATTGGTCTCGTTCCTACAACCGAAATGTGTCCAAGGCCGAAAATAAGACAAAAATATCTAAGAGGAAGAAAATTATTTCTGTTGAATTTTTTATTTTTTTCCTTTTTCCGTAATTGAGTAACTATTTCATATTTTAAAAAATTTATTAACTCTCGCCATTTTTATTATGAGAAAACAAAGTGGTATTCCATTTCCACGTACTTCTTTCTAGAAATCTCATTTTATATTTGCATAAGAATTGTATTATTTGAATTGGGCGTTTAGTTTTACTTCATTATGCCTCACGATATTAACAATAAAGTGTTCTTTCTTTGTATAAAATTACTTAATCGTTATTATGTGACATTTTTTTTAAGCATGAACCTTTCTTGTGTGCTCTATTTTAAAAGAGGACAAATAAGAAGAAAACAAAGTGACTTATTCAACTCACCTTTTGGTGTAACACTTAAATCTGAGTCCGAGGAGCGACGACATATTTCACCCACTTCCTTTGGTATTACGGTAGTTGTCGTTGATGTTGTTGAATTTTCTGAGTGCGTAGCTGAAGTGTTTGTAGCTGAACTGTTTGTAGATGTTGTATTTGTTGTTGTTGTTGTTGTCATTGTTGCCGTTAACGTCGTTGATGCAATGCCTGTTTTGGATGGGCTTGGTGTCAATTTAGAGCGACTACCCATAACTGTACCAGACGATGCAGCAGCAACAATAGCAGCTGAAGCAGGTGATGTAAAGCGTTTCATGCTCGGACTATCTGTGGTACCACCTATTGGCGGCATAGCACTGGCAGCAGCAGCGGTGGCGCTTTGATTTAGCTCGTTCAGTGACCTATGATGTTTTTTGCAAAATAGCGGAGAAGATGGAGCAAGCAACGATGATTTACTAGTGTTAGTATAATGTTTATTTAAATTATGATGATCTGGAGTATTAGAAGACTCACTAGGGGTGGATAGAGCGAACGGGGGTCTGCTGCAACTATTAACTTTAGCTGAATTTACGTCACTTTTACTAAAGGAATCATACGATTTATGTGGGGTTAACGTTGGACTTGTATGGGGAGAAACTAAAGAAACTGCGCTGGAAGAACTCGAGGAAGATGAATATTTTTTGGCTAAATTAGTTACGCTATTTGGTGAAACTTGTGAGCTATCGGACTCGGAGGGTGTAGGAGTTGAGGGACAAATTTTTAAAATTGGAAAATTAGGTTGCTGAACACATAATTTGGGCGACGTTGTCGAGGCATAAGTTGTAACGTTAGTAATTGCGCTTAAATCGTTATAAGAGCGAGTGATTGCAAGCGGCAGAAGCTTGATTGGCGGTAGCGCAGCTGCTGTTCTAATATTAGTAAATGATTGTGATGTTTGCAGTTTATCTGGCGGTATCGAAAGCATGCTTATGTTTGAATCAGCCATAATTTCTGGTTGAGAAGAATAATACGAATTACGTTCACCCAGTGTTTCGATTGGTAACGCCAGTATATTTGGTAGCCTGCGATGAGGAGTTTCTGTTTCAGTTTTAGCAGTTTTCATAGTTTCAGTGATTGGCTTTGTAATACATATCTTCTTTGGAGTGTAAATTAAGTCCTAAGGAAGTTCAAGATTGAATATTCTTAGCTGGAGATATTATCTTCAAAAATATATTTTTTAGACACAGGCGAGTACACGGTTTTGGGAATTACTACGGAAGACTGATATATCTCCTTAATTTTTTTGTTTTACATTTTCAACCACTTCGCGTAAGTCTCAATACCGTGAATTCACACACATATTAAAATGTTAACCTGCATATGCTGGGAAAAGACTTTTAACTCTTTCAGAAGTGAATGGCTCTTTTTAACATCTTCTAAACTATCCTCAAGGCTATAGTCATAATTTGGGTTTGGTTTTATCCATTTATACTGCAACTGCTCATCCGCGTAGTCTTTATTTTCTTGTTGAATTTGACACATTTGCATAAATTTATCCATTTTTTCTTGCTCACCCTCGGTATCATCTGTTTGCACGGAAATACTTTTACACAGTGTTGGTGTAGGCTTTGAAGTACAAGGTTCATCATTTTCCTCCATCTCTACTGATGTTGTTGAACTTTCAGATATCGTATATGACATTGAAGAAGAGCATGAATTATGTATACTACCGTTAGCATCAATTTGACACAGTGTGCCCAATGTCAAACCAGCATTAAAAGCAGCAACAGTTTTGGGTAAATCTGTATCCTCCTCTGTAGGTATATTGGGCGATGAACGTGTGCCATCTTGAAATTCTTTATATGCAGACACACAAGCCGGTATTTCGTAACTTGTTGATGTATTATGCTTCACTGCTGAATTGTCACTGACAGAACGCACTATAGCCTTTTTCAAAGGTTCATGCAGAACAGGGCGTTGTTTTTGTTGATGTACTGCCTTGTTGCTATGCTTGGCCTTAAAACTTTGTTTGCGTACTACGTTAATTGAAGTACGATCGCTACCCGAAGTAGTAGCTCCACTACCACTAGATATTGATGATGATTCTTCTCTAATAAGCAGACTGTTAGGAAAAAGTACAAGAAGAGATTTTGCTACATTGCTTTCAAGCGATTTTTCAGAATCGCCGCTGTCGCTGACTTTCTGCTTAGTATTAAACAGATTTCTTGAGCGCGTGAAATGACGCATTTGATCTTTTAACTTTTTTGTTGGTGGTTTTTCACCACGTGCATCTTCTTGACGTATTAACTCTGACATTATTTCTTGATCTTCTTCATCTGATACATCTTCAGTACGTTTTAGTAGAAACGAGGTAGAAGACTGTGACTTTTTTATTTGTAATTTATATTCTGGTTCCACAAATGCGCAACCACTAGTACCACCGGTAAGGAAATTTAAATACTGGCGCCTATTTCTATTGAAAGGGAATTCATTGATAACGATAACACATTTACAGAAGAAAATTATTTGCACAAAAGTTAGTTATAATTTTTTACAACAAAACAACAATAATTGGATTTTATGATATTATTTTGCAGCGTACAATGCATTGACAAAAAGATAAAGAAATTAATTTTAAGATTTTGTATAAATTTCTTAAGAAATAAATAAATTGGAAAGTTACATAAGATTAGTCAGGAACCATTTATTTTTTTCTTTTTATAAAGAAATATGGCAAGTGTCGCCATCAATGATCTTTAATATAATAGTGAAAGCTCAATTTTTTAAGGACTAAGATGGGACTGACAAAGTTCGCTTAGGTTTCCATTAATTTCGACATATTCTTTAAGAGCTTTCGCTCAATTTTTTTATTTTGTTTTTCAAAATCATATATGTAATAGATTAGAGAAATATTCTGCTAGACAAATGTCATTGATGCTAGAGAACACAAGAAAATTGTTGGTTTTGTTCTCAAAAATGTGAGTGCAACAATGAATTAAAGTGTACAACATTTTTGAAGACAAAATGTATGGAAAGCTAGTGTCTGTTAATCAACATTATGACTTTTTCCCCTTTTGTTGTTTCTCTTAAATTGTTGTTTAGTTCCCAGGCCATACTTATGGTTCCAACATTCATCACTTGTTCTAATTTTATTAAAATGGCATGAATATCTGTTTACAAATGTTTTGAATATCAATCAAAATTAAAGGAACCTATATTTGTGTTAAGTAAAATGTAGTGACACCAGTAGCAACCGAATTTATCCCTTTTTCAGTTTTTAACACATTTAATTCAGTTCTTGACTAAAGTATTATTTCTTTATACACTCACTCTTCGATAAGCGCATTATCCGCCGTTGCTGGTTGGCTAATAGTATCCTTTATCAAAGTTACAGCAGTGCCAATACCACGTGCAACAACACCAACATCACCTTCTAAATCAAAGCATTGCGTATAACCGATTACAGCATTTGCACCCATATTAATGGCCTTAAGTCCCATTTTGCGTTGCACCTAAAAACATTTGGCAATTGAACATTTCGGTAATTTAAAAAAATATCTTAAGTACTTGTCCTGATAACTTTAAAAACACAACTTGGCGTGCTTCATTAGATGCGCGTGGTGTACGTATTTTATCAATCCACTGATATTCAGGATCATCATTTACCACCAATTCTTCAACAAAACCATGTATAATTTGTGCACGATAGCCATGCGGTATACATTGAGCTAAATATTGGAATAACAAAACAAAATTACGTCACATACGTTATAACTATTTATAGACAAAATATGATTTATGTACATACAATGAAAAAACTGTATGCCGCATGAGCTTTGACGAAATTTATTTAAATCAGAGAAAAGATCAACTTTTACAATGACATTCACTTCGCCACGTATGCCATGCATAGTGTCAAAGACAGGTATCCAACCAGAGAGCACAGTGCCCTTGCCTTGTGTCGCCTGTCCTGATGTTTCTATGCACAACGGGTTTAAACTAATGTTCACTTTGCCAATTGCATCGTTTGCCGAGTACGTGTCGTGATCCATCAAACGTATTTGTAATGGTTCATCTTGTAACTCAGCATCGTCGATTTCGAAGCGAAACCTAAAGAATGAGGATGACGAAATAGTTTATTAATTAGTGATTTAACTCTCACAAGCTTTGAATATTTTTTAGATAAAACATTTAAAAGCGATTATTAATACGTAAAAGGTTGCAAACAGTATATTTTTTATTTGTACATATTGTTTATTTTTTTATTGATTTGTCTTAAGATCACGATTCAGTTCTTGATATAAAATTAAGGATTTGTTTTACATATGAAAGGAAAAGATTATTATTTAAAAGCCTCTATAAGTTCAATTCGCTTATGCGTAGTAAACGTTTTGTTTAGTATTGCATTAGAATTTGTGGGATAAGTTAAAATTAAAAATTCTTGTACCTATGTATATATTTTTTTTTAGAAAAAATATCTTTAAATTCACTTTAAGAAACTAGTTAATTTTTTTTTTTAATTTAATTTCAAATATTTACTGTAAAATGTGGAAGTTTTATTTTAGGGTTCTGCGAAAAATAAAATAAAAGTGCAATCAAAATTGGAGAGAGGCTTAGTTTCGGAGATATCGTAAGGGACGGATATAGCTTTCTAAAAATTGTTATAAGTTGGGGATTTTTACACCATGTAGTTATTAAAAAATTTAAAGAGAAAATTAGTGTAAAAAAGTTTAAAATATGTGTCATAGTTTTTTAGCGATTTTTCTAACAACCAACATTTTTTAAGAATCTTATTCTATCAAATAATATAGTATTATACTAGTTATAGTTAAGCTAATATAATTGTCTCTGAATTTTAATTTTTTTACCTATTTTTACCAAAAAAAAAAATAAATTCAAAATTTTTGTAATTATGTATTGCTATCCCAATTATGCAAGTACATGAGTCGAGATATTTTTCGATTTTTCTCTATTGTCAAAAACAATAATAATTGAAAAATAGGAAAAGAAAATAGAAGCAAATATTCTGTGGTAAAAACTAACTAATACACCTTGGTTGGTATTCTTATAACGATTCTTAGCCTCGAAACTAGGTGCTTTCCCTACTTTTGATTACATAGTCGTAATCATCATTAAAAGTCCGTTGAGAAAATAGCATTAAGTAAAAAAAGAGTTCCTTAAGTAATATTGTGACTAAAATATATAGTTATGTGCATATATTTTCTAACCCTTCTGCAAAATTACAATTTTCTTAAACTGCACTGTTTGGCATGGAAGGGTTAAGCATGTCACCAATTTAAAAATGATAAACCATTTTGATGACCAGTACTCCCCGTGATATTTTAGCGATAATTTACTATCTATAACTTAAAGATTACACTGATTTTACAACTAACCAATCTGTATTCCATTGTGGATTTAAACTTTTGCGGCACACATCCGTCTTGTGCGTGACATTACCAAGTTTTATTTCAACATAAGCATCCGTTGTATCGCTGCCTCTGTCCATAACAGGCAGATTCCGACCTGCCTTGATTTTTACACCAACTTTTCCAGGCATCTGTACCACCCGTCGCCCACTCCTTCAAACACACACGTTTTGCTAACAAATCGCTAGCTTCAAATACAGAAACTTGTATTTGCGATTTTTCGATTTTGGTTCTGCTGTCCCACACGTGAAAAATATAATACATTAACGCCTTGATCGCTCACTTTGAGCGTGTAGTCGCTATAAAATATAAAAATTACAGAAACCGTATTTTTCCAAGGTTTTTTTGAACACAATAGTTTTTGATCAATTGAATTAAAAAATGCTTAAAATCACAGAAATTTTACCTTCTAAAATTTAACTAAATGTGCAGCTGTCAAATTAATTTATGAAGTGTCTAAAATTCTTTTAGTTGAGCAGTGCTGCCATTCATAACATACATCGAGCTTCAAGATTAAGGGTGTTCAAACCGTCAAATTATTCATCAAATTGTTTGTCAAACAATTTGACAGCTCAGCGTACACATGATCAAATTTTTCGTCAAATTTTAGTTTTCTTCTGTCCACCGAAGAGAAAACATCGTGATGGCGGACAAATAATTATGTTTATGAAAGTAGATATGTTGATGAAATAGGAATTTAATACATAACTTAATACTTAATGTCATTTTGAAGACCATATAACAATCCGTCATTTTTATGTCCACTATACCAATTAAAAAAAGAGATAAAATTGTACATACAAACTAAAACGTTTCCAATAATCGAAATAATTATAACTTAATTGGTTCCGTCGTTGCTTAAGTATAAAATTTATTTTAATTAAAATTTACATCCTCTGATATTGTCAACATCGACTCCTCTAGCGATATTTAAAAAAAAAAAAAACAATAAAAACACCCTTCTACTATGTAAAACAATTAAGAGCCACATAGCATTTCATCATCCGCACGATGTTCACTCGTTGAAATTTTTTTTCAAGTGACAAAAATGTACTAGCAAATTTGACGAGCGTACACACCATCAAATTGTTTGTCAAACAAGCAGAAAAACAAAATTCTTTGTTTTCCATCAAACAATTTGATGAGCGTTCACATCTTCAAATTCTCATCAAACTCCATATATTTTTTTGTTGGTCAAATTATTTGACAAACAATTTGATGAGTTGTTTGATCATGTGTACGCCCCTATTCGCGAATTCAATCTTCAATCGGCACAACCAACAATTGCCAATCGCTGTTTTTTATTTTTTTTCTTCACTTTAATTTTTATACAATTACAATTGAACATTATATTAATTGAACTAACTGTTATAAGTAACCATCAATTTTCATGTAAATTTTTCGAATCGGAAATTTTTCTTAAGCAAACATCACAATATCAATTTAGCCTGGTAATTGGTGACATATGTCACCAATGGATATTTAACTGATCTGATAAGGCTATGTATATATGTGACTATTTTTATCCACATCTCTTACCTAAGTGGCTAAAATTTAGCCAGTTGCTTAAAACGCTAAACACAACTGGAACGAGGGTGTTGGTTACGTACAAAAATGAGCTTTTCGATAAACAAGTTTTCAAGCTGTTTATCATTTGCTGTGTTGTCTTCTTTTTCCTACCAACCAATCGCACGAAAAATAGAATTTGTTCCATCGCTCAGCGATAACTTTTGTAGTGTCACTTTAAAAACTTTGACATTTCTTGTCAAAAAAGCTCTGTTGCGTATCTTGCTCTAACGTATAGGAAAATCATGCTGTCTCGTATTATTTTCTAACACCGTCGCTCTCGTCCCAGTTGTGTTTATGATAAGACACGACAGTTGACTAGAATCTCATACAAATCTGACAGATATTGGTGTTTATCATAGTGCAACTCGGCAACTCTGAAACTCGTTTGCCGCCAATTTCCACGAAATGTCAAAAATGACTGCAGGAGTTTCACAACAATTTAGGAAGTTCTTGAAATGTTTTGTTTATCGTAAAAAACTTTAATTTTTTTTAAAAATAATGAGTAAAATTGGAGGGATACGAATCAAAAAGTTATCAGAATTAGTTGATGTAAATCAGGTACTCAATGAAAATCACGACACAGGCGATTGCCATACAAGTGGCGTAATTGCGAAAGATGCAAAAAGCGATATAAGTGATGTAGAGTTCGTCTCGGCGACTACACCAGTGATACCTAAGAAAACGAAACGTGCTGGAATAACATCAAAAAAATTAAAATTACCTTTAGATTCAACAAATGCAATAGAGGCAGTGGCCGCGACAACACCAAAGAAAAGATCAAAAACAGTGATAAAGCAACTGCCGCCGGATCAAACAAAAATCGACAGTTTCTTCAAAAGCTGCTCCAAATCATACAAAATTGACAAATTATCATCTAGTGCAGAAGCTAAAAATGGAAAAGAAAATTCCCGACAGGGAACGACTACAAAAAAGAAGACAGCTCCGCGAAAACGGGGCAAAGGTAGGAAGCGTCTTTTTGATGACACCACCAGTGAGACGAACACAAGTATCAGCTGCTTTGCAGAAAATGTCGTGCCGAAGACCAATAGAAAACGAAAGTCTTTAAGAACAGTTAAACAATCACAAGGTAAACAAAAGAAGCAGGAAGTGGTCGCCGCATGTATTGATCTCTGCTCTGATAGTGGAGAAGAACTGGGAGTAATATATAAAGCAGAGTCTGGTGATGAAAATGAGAAAAATATACAGTTGAAGCAAAATCCCGTTCAAATTCCAGAAACTAAAGCAGAAACTCCCCATACAAAGCATGAAAAATCGGAAACATCGGCTGAAAAACAACAAGAGCAAGCGCAGCCACCAATGGTTACAATACATCTACATACAGATATGCATCTCAAAATACTATCACCACCGACAAGTACGAGTGATGATACCTCTGCGGAAAATGTTCACACGTCTGTAAAAACAGATCTTCATCTGTCAACAATTATTGATGTCGATAGCTTTGAAAATGAGCATGCAAAAAAATGGAATGGTCCACGTTGTAAAGTGCGTATTTGTCCACCTTATAAAGTTGTCGCTGGTACCACATTTGCTGTTGATGGTTTTCAATTTGGTCCCATTAAAGGCGTAACGCACTATTTCCTTAGTCATTTTCATGCGGATCACTATATTGGTTTAACGCGCAAGTTTTCGATGCCACTATTCCTCAGTGGTGTTACAGGTGCCTGACACAAATTAATTTTTCATAAAATTGTTTTTCTAAAATAAGTTTTTTTTTAGCCCGCTTGTTGCGTATTTTTATACCTATCGATGAAAAATTCCTGCGCATAATGGAGCTCAATGAACCTCAAATAATCGATGGTGTACAAATCACGGCAATTGACGCCAATCAGTAAGTATTGGGCGGGGGGTGTAAACGTTTTTCTATTAAGCCCTATTTCTGACGTTGAATCATGGAAACTTTCCATGTAATAGCTTCGTTGGTCAGACCATAGCAATTTTTTTTGTTAACTATTCTTACCAAAAATTACGTGCTGCCTTGCCCATAAGCAATGAATCAGACATGAAGTGGCTTCAGTCGTTTAAAAAATATTTATATTAGCGATATGCTGATAACGAAAGCAGGGTTGCCAAGTGGCCGTTTTTGACGCGGCTAAGCCGTTAATTGCATGTCAAAGCCGATGGCCTTATAGAAATTCAAAAACTTCGGCGAAAACCGATAATTGAAGGCTTTTTGTTACATGTACTTAAATTTTTTTTAACGAGCAAAAAAAAAAGCGTAAAAATTTTTCCCAAAAATAAATTTTTCAAAAAAAAAAAAAAATTTTTATTTATGACTAAAAAAAGTTTCAAAGTTCTTTTTACCGACAAAAACTTAATTTTGTGTAATATTTGTAGCTAACAAAAAAGGTATTCAACTTTTTTCCCAAAAAAATTTTTGCCATTTTAAGGAAAAATAATTTTAATTTGGGTAGGTCGATTTCTTTGTTTTCAACTTGGCAACCCTGAACGGAAGTCTATGCAGGGTTCATTGCAAAAGTTTCTGCTTGAGCTGACTTATTGAATAAAAGCTAGAAAAATAAGAAGTTCCCTTCAAAATATCCACATAAATTTAGGTCTTATTTCATGTGAAACCAATGCGCAATATTATTGCGATAAAAAATGTTTGAAGGAATTGGATCTGAACTTATTCCCTATATATTGTTTTTTTGCTTATAGCTGTCCCGGTGCAATAATGTTCATCTTTAAGCTGCCTACTGGCAAATGTATACTTCATACAGGTGACTTTCGTGCATCACCAAACATGGAGTCAGAGCCCGTTTTTTGGAATAATAACATAGACACAATCTATCTGGATACCACCTACATTTCCAATAAATATGCCTTCTGTACACAAGATGAAAGTATTGCCGAGGCCCAATGGTTAATCGAACAATTTCAAGAAAAGCATAAGGACAAAAAAATTCTTTATATATGCGGTGCCTATCTGATAGGTAAAGAAAAATTTTGGTCAGCAATAGCACGTAAATATAAACTCTCTGTGTGGACTGATCCGAAACGTGCAAGAGCTTTGCAAGCAATGGGCGATTTAACTATAAATGCACTTTTAAATATGAACCCCAAGTTAGCAGATATGCATGTAATCACTATGATGAAGATTAGTTATTTCGTAAGTTTGTTCTTAAATTAACAATCAACCATTATTTTAATGTGCCGCCTCCTTTATTTGCAGTCGCTGGTCGAGTATTTTGAGCCTTACAGTTCAATTTATGATTTATGTCTAGCAATACGTCCCAGCGGTTGGGAAAAAAATAGTAAACCTCAATACAGAGGTAAAATTAATATAATTGGCATTGAGTACTCAGAACACTCAAGTTATAATGAAATGCAACGTTTTGTAACCTACTTGAAGCCAAAAGAAGTTATTAGCACAGTGCCTGCATCCGGTGACCTTATGATTACAAGTAAGGTACCAGTAAATTGGTACAAATATGACAAATTTCCCGGTTTTCAACGTAATTGGCAACCATCTATAACAAGCTATTTAAAAATGCAAACACGCAGTGCCTCTAGCAATAAAAAGAACTGTGAAGAAAATACCACCAAAAATTGCACACCACCACAGGACCAATTGCAAGAAAACTCCGATTCACCAAACTTAACGTCAAACACAAATAAATTGTCTTTGAAAGTAGGATATGATGCTGATGATGATTGGCTTTCATAGCATATAAGCGTGAATGTCTCAAATTTTTGTTATTAAAGAAAAAAGTGTTGATATGTTATGAAACTTATGTTACAATAGTTAATATAAAACAGAGCTGGCTGGAATTGAGTTTTCCATCTTTTAAGTTCCATTCCATGGATTTGGAATCGGGTTTTCGAATTTCATTGAAAATGAAATATACTCTAATATGGAATCTAAATCCCAAATCCATTCTTTTACCATGAAATTGAAAAACTCGATTCTAAATTTCAATTATTTGGAATAAATAGTAGTCTTAGAGAAATTTTATTAAAGTAATGATTCCTACCCAGCTCTGATATAAAATGTAAGCTTAATTCGTTTAAGAATTAAAATTCGTTCTTTATAAAAATTTTATACAATTTCAAAATATATTCCAGAAAATATTGCAAATTGAATTAAGTTCATCCACCGATTTCTTATTTTGATTTAATTGGTAAAATTCCTTCGTTGTGTATTTGTCGACATAGTTTGAGTAGATTTGTTCTTTTTTCAAATACTTTCCAAAGTTCCCCATGTACCATGCCAAGCGTGAACAACTATAAAGAAGTACAAACCGAATTGAAAAGATGTAAAATATCGGACATTTAACAAAAAAAAAAGGTCATTCATATAAAATATAAACCTCTTAAGTCATATTCTGAGCATTAAATCTATAATTTATGATTTTTTTTTAAGAGCAAGGTAAATAAAAACACTTAAAATTTTGCACAACTCGATAATAAATGCTCGTGAACTCTTTTCCAGTGTACAAATCAAAAAGACCTATGAATTTAAGGAAATATTCAGATAGCAACTATACCACCATCTACTAAGCTGTGGGCAGCTTTTGGGTCAAACATAAATAAATATTAAAGTTGCATACAAAATTTGCCATAGTATTCTCCAAAAGGAAAACAACAGAGTCATAAAATTTGCAGATCTGCATATAGAATATCCTTGGCTATTAAACTGCAAATTTGGGTTCCTTATTGGTCTAATGTGCTCCACTGTGCGATGATTTGCTTTGCTGTTATTTCATATACATCTTTAAAATCTGTTATTTAACATGTTTTGCATTTTTTCATTTTGCTCAATTAACAGTCTACCAAATGTTACTTGAAAATATTGATGATTGCCACGAATTACACATTTATCTCTTTATCTTAACATTCGAGATCATTGGTCGAAAACTTTATACAAAAGAGAGCATGCACTACACAAAAATGTCTTCAATATTTTATTAAAATTTGGCTTTTTTGCTTACGTCACGATAAGATCCTTCAATCCAAAATTTGAAGCTTCTATGGTAAATGGTTTGGTCTGAGCATTAATTCTCATACAGTCAAATTTAAGACATCGAGATCTACATATCGTTACCTTAATATAGAAAGGCCCTATCTTACATTTTTATTATTTTACAGGAGAACGAAAAAACTTAATAAAAATTAAAGTTTTTGTGAGTAATGGCTTTTTTTTATTGGCTTGTATTTGATTTATTTTCAATCGTAGCTCACACATTTTTTGTCAATGGTGTATTAGTGGGTGACCTGCCGAAATCTATAAAATTCTCGATTTTGAAAAAAATGTTAGTTAGGGCCTTTTTATATTAAGGTAACGATATGTACATACGTATAAAATTCTATGATCAAATACATATTGGCTTACTGCTTTTATGAATGACATTTGTTGAAAAATCGAAGCTTTGAATCACTAAGCGAAATCCAAAAATTTTATCTCAATGAAAATTCTACCTGTTCCTGTAAAAACTTTTCTACTCTAAACGCAAATTGTGTAATTGTAAGAAGTGTAATTTTTTCCAAAAATTTGAACGAAAGTAAGTTGAATATTCTTCGTTTGTAATCTTTTTATAAATTACACTGAAAATTAATGCATTTATTTTGACTTTTTTGACCATAGTGAGGTGCGCCAAACATTGACATGCTAATCAGCGAAAATTTAATCATAAAGTTGAGGAAATCTTATAAAGATATTCTAGAATCTAGATATTATATCGTGCTCAACAAAAAAGACAATTACCGCCATCAAATATGTAGAAATCAGGAGAGAAGAGCTGTAAAACGAAAAATTTTGCCACAACTCGATGACGAAATTGTGGTGCCGTCCAAAAAAGATCCAAAGAAATCGGTTAGGCAGACAAATTATGACTTAATTGTGTCTAATATAACTCTACGGAAGAGGCTCTTGGAATCAGGATTATCAGTTCACAGTCCGAGAAAAAGACTCCAGTTAAAAAAAAAAACACAAAAAAAAAACGGCTGAAGTTTGCAAGGAAACATGTTGACTGGATTATCGGCAAATGGAGAATTATTTTCTGAAGCGATGAGTCTAAAATGGTTTTGTACGGTGTCACTGGCACACAACAGTATGTTCGACGTCCACCCGGTATCGCGTATGATCCAGAATACACTGTAAAAACGGTTGAACACTGAGGCTCAAAAATAATCGTGTGGGACTTCTTTTCTTACAATGGCGTTGGTCCTATATATTAGATTTATGAATAGTTCCAAGCGTTATGTTACTCTACACTACGGAAGACTTAAGAAGAAAAAAGTTACGAGCAAAAAACACGTTTTTTTTAACCACAAAGGACCTTCAGGAGCATCAAAAGTGTTCCATTGGTTTTTCTCAGAACGAAAAAAAAAAAAAAAAAAATGACGCAGATATCGTTTTTAAGGGTCCTTCTATTTTTTGAGTCGGTGTCTGGATGAATCTAAGCTTCGACCCGGTCTGGAACTTTTTGGATCTTCAACTCTAAGTTACTTGGAGTTATTAAGGTGAAATTTCAACCGAATTCGTTTTTATGCTATTTATTTCTCAATTTTCTATTTAAAGGCATATGTGAGTCTTACCTTAAAGCTGAAATGCAGGATGATATGTCGATATAAATATCGTGACCATACTCATATACAAAAATTTTCGAAAATTTTACGAAATGTTAATTTTGATTTTAAAGCCTTCACAGAAAAAAAAAAAATATATTCGCGCTTGCAAAACTAAGAATTGTATAAAAAATAAGTGTAACAGACGCAAATTTGTTATTTACCTTATGGTTTAACAGAGTACTCGTGCAGTTATGTTGTCATATGATTACAGTTGGGAGCGAGATGCTTTCAACATTACTCATGGGCTGTTAATCATTTACGGGTGCTGTTAATCCAACACTTCAACTCAAACGAAACTTTTAGTTAAACGAGAGCTGTTGTTGTTAACGGACGTGTGCAAACGCAAGTGTTAGATGGTTAAAATCTCGCGCGAGTGATAAATTAAAAAGTTCTTTTATTTAAAAGTAAATTTTTGTGTTTATGATTTCTTTACATTATTTTAAATAAAATGTGCTACACTTTTACTGTGTAGTTTGAATAAAATAACTACATTTTTGTGTAAAACGCATGTAAATTATAATTTTTTTTCTCCTTAAAACGAGACACACAAATACACAGTTAAAACAAAAAATTGTTGTTTTTTTCTATTAACAAAACAAAAAAAAAAAAAAGCCACAAATGTAACAAAAAAGAAAAAGTGTATAGAATTTGCAACAGGCACACAGAAAAAAAAAGCGCATTGGACAGTGGTGATGTTGGTTTTTATGTTTCCTTTCTAATTTTAAAGTACCAACCAAAGGAAAACAAAGATTCCGAAAATAAATTTTTTCTTTTTAAATTGAAACGAAATAATAATTTTATGTTTGTAGTAGATTAAAAATATTTTTAACAAAAAAGTTTCGTTTTTTCAACATAAAAAGTTTTCAACTTGTTGGTGAAGTGAAAAAAGCAGTTTTGCCTCAATTTCAAGATACACAGAGATACATTCTATGTAAGTGTATCTATTGGATACAACACAACATTATGAATTTATGAGATCTTTTTTTTCTTCTATTTCTTCTTTACAACACACTCTGTAGCTGTTAGTACAACAATAACAACAGAGGCAGCCGAAAAACGTGAGTATCCTAAGTTGGTGTTTTATATATTTTACTGCTTCAAGATTAAATACTAATTATAGCCAAAAAAAAAAATAAAAATGTTGTATGTGTGTACAGACAGACAGACGGACATATGTTGCTTTAAGCCAACAACAGCTATGCGCCAGCTGGTGTTAAATTTTTGCGTTAAATTTTAGAATTGAAAGGAAATTTGTCTACAATATTTTTGCTTAGGATAATCTTAAAGAGAGTGGACAGCCCCTTCGATTTTTTTTTATTTTTGGCTTAAAATATCGACTGATAACTTATGAGTTTTGGGAAATTAAATTTTTCTCAGACATACTAGGTTCATTCCTGAACTTTTTGGGTAAGATCCTGTAAAACTGTCAAACACGAGAGAATAAGAAAATCGCGCTCTGTGAAAGAGAAAAAATGTAAAAATTACAGGAACGGAAAAAAACATTTTTGTTAAAAGTGTCCCTTTTTCAGTTTTTTCCCAGAGTTCAAACCAACCCTTTTTTTTTGCTCATTTATTTTGACCGTAAACTTTTGTCAAAAAAGGCCCCCTTTCCAGTCTTTGGCTCTTGAACCCGTCTAAAAAGCGTCTTGCACTAATGTCTTATATTATGTGAAACCATTAGCAAAGTAAGCTAAGTGAAATGCATATTGTATAATTCGAACTTACAGTAATTAACTAACAATGATACTCATGTAAATTTAAAAATCGATCAATGATTATTTCTAGACAACTATGATGGGTAATTTTAACTTAGTAATTGGTGTATTTACATATGCTACTATCCCATTCATATTCATCAGACCAGTTTTAGTTTATTGTTACAATGTAAGAATTGAACCCCGGCTATTCCATTCCATGCATTGTATCAAAAATTAAAACTTTTACCATGAAGGTTAGTTTTTGAATTTGTAGCATAAAATATAACTTTAGAGTGAAATTTTTTTGAATTTGAAGTATTAGGAAATGTGAAAATTTCCTTCGAGAAATCAGCATTTTAAGTTGAATCTAGTAAACATAGACATATATTCATTTTAACCAAACAAAACATGAAAAATGATATAAAATAGTTGAACATTTTAAGAAAAACTGCAAAAATGTTGTTTTGATCAAAACTTTTTGAGAACGATTCAAAAACTAAACACAATTTTTGAACTATGTAGTTGATGAAAATACGGAATACAGCATAAATATGATTGTGGGACAAATGAGTACTAAATTCATCAAAAAAATGGATGGGGACTATATCAGGTATGACGCTATTGATTGCACAAACCGAAAGTGGGTTTTAATAAATATAGAATACCATAAAAATAACTATTTTTTCAAGAAAATGGTCAGTAGGACAAATAAATAGCACCCTATATACATACATACATGTATATAGCGCCAATCCCAATATATCGTCGCAAGGATTATAAACTAATGAACAAGACTTCAGAATAATAAGAAACCTTATGAATATGCCATTGAAGTATAAAGAAACTTTTGCTTGTATTTAATGAATTTTGCTTTCGTTTATAAAATAAAAGAAACATGTTTTTGTTCAAGCTTCAATGGTTCATTGAAGTTGTAAGCTCAACGAAGATATTGGCTTCCTTCATGAGCACTGCCACATTATTAAATAATTTTCTAAAAATAAATAATATTTATATACAATTTTTTTTCGGAGTCTGTGAGACTCCACCGGGCATACAATGTAACTTTTTCACCAGGTTTGCGAAGCTGCGGATGCTGTTTTGCATTGGAAATCGAACCCAAATCTATTTTTTAGCTGAGAGCATTCAAACAAATTTACGTACTGGTCAGTGTTCATGGTTAATGTTGATTAAATATTTTATTATTTTGTCAGTCTGCGGAATTTTTGAGATTGCAAAGTCTCTTATATTTATATGTAGTCAGTGGTTTTTTTCAACTGATTGTATTCTGCATTGTATTTCATTTATTACTTTAGGACTCTGACTAATTGCAACAAGATTATATATCTTATAAGTAAGCATTAACTGAGCTTAAAATGTTTCTGAATTTAGTTAAATATATCTAATATCATTGAACTTTTTGACTAAATGTATAAAGAAATTCCAGTATATAATTCCAGGACACAGTATATTCCTCAAAAGTGTTTTGTTTTTTTGCCAATATTAAGTAAGTTTACAACTTAATCTTAATATGTTATACAAAAATTAATATAGTTTGTATTTTTTTTTTGTTTTTGTAAAATTAATCAAAATTTGTGAAAATTTCAAATGATAAACATACAAAGGAAAAAATTAAAATTGGAAAATAGTGCCAAAATTAAAAAGAAACAAACTCGATAAGAATCTTGCTATAAAAAGAAATAAATTTTTAGGAGATTTTCATCAGAAATCTAATATTGCTTATGCAGCTTATTGATTGTATAGCAACATCGGTTTGAACCGATTATAATTTTCCAAATTCCAAACCAGCAACTAACTAGTTTTTCACTTGTTTTTCCAACTTTTAATTTCTTGCTACTTAACTACTTTTTTTTTTTTGGCCCCTACTACTACAATGTACTCAACTACGTTTTCTATGCGTTTGATTGTCCGAACAAAAACGTACATTTATTTGTGTGTACGTAACTTTGTCAACACATTGAATGTGCGGAGACAACAACAATAACAACAACAACAATTGCAATTGCATTCAAGTTGCATTAAAATGACAACAACAACAAGATATTTCAACATACTACATTGAAGTTCAGTCACTCTTTGCTCATCGTCATCATCGTTGTTGTCTGCGTTTATTACTACTTTTTTCTTGTTCATTCTTCCTTTTTTTCTTAATGCCGTTTTCTGTTGTTTGCCTTGTAACTTTTTCTTCTTCTTAAATTCTCTTATTTCTCTATGTTTTCTTTTATATTTTATTTCTCTTCCTACCTGTTTCATTTTTCATATCAAAATTTATCTGCTTCTTTCACACACAACAACATTGTTGCTGTTGTCGTCATCTAACAGCATCAATATCATGCTTATCATCATCATTATCATCATCGTCATCGTTATCACCATCATCATTATTATTCCATACCTTTTTCATTTAATCCACCTAAACAACAAATAGTATAATCAACAATGTTGTTGTTTATTTTTAACGTGAGCATCAGTTGTTAGAAAAATAGTAGTAGTCAGTATTTGTAGAATATACCTACCTACGTCCCAAATAACATAAGTTGTTTTCAAATAGTAATTATCTTAATATGTACACATGGTACGAGTTTAAGGGCATGCTGACATGAAACATGAAATGTCAGTTCATGTTTCCAATGAATATGTCAAAAAATCTCTCAAACAATCAAACGAATGTTTGAGGCGAAGAGGATTTACTATTTGATTTAAGTGGGGTCTTCTTATCTATACCTAATTGAAGCTTTGGTAATTATTTACCTTTCCAAAAAAATGTAGGTATTTCGCTTTTGGAACGTATTGTATCATGAGTAGTGTAGTCGATCAAAGGAATCGTTGTATATCCTCTACAAAGAAATTGCTCTATTCATTAAAAGACAATCGCGGCTAAAGTAGCACCCAACATTCTTTATATGCTGGGCCTTTAGATTTTTCTTTCAACTCTATTCTTTAGATTATTTGCTCAAAAAATAAGGTTAGGCACAAGAGAAAAACACCTGCAGTCGCCTTATTCGAAATACTATTTACGTAAAACGACATGCTATTAGACGTAGTTGTTGATAGTAATCTTATCATGTTTTATTTTAAATGCAGAACTTTGAAAAAATATTCGACATAGGTCATTAAATAAATTTATTTACTCATTTTAAATTTTAAATTTTTTTTACCTCATGTGTTGTAACTACACAATTAACTAAGTAAATATTATAAGATTTCGTTAGTCATTCTAAACAAATATAGGTACGTACGTACGTAACTATATATGTAAGTGTAGTATCTACATGTAGGTATGATTTTACGTAATTTTTGTTTTTAACAACGCTAAAAGGGTTGTCGAGAATTTGCACTTTCGTAAAAACTGATAAGTTTTATTATTATTTAAAAACATTATTTGTAAATATTTATTTAAATTGCTATAATAAATATAAGGACTGTCCTACAAAATAAATAGGCTCTGATTTTTCAGTAATAAAAATATACCTAATCAATTATTTTTTTTTATATTTTTTATTAGTTATGACTATATAGTATGCATAACCTTGAAATTATTGATAAATATTTAAAACTTGTTAGTTTTTTGTAGTCTTATTATATTAAGTACAAATCATTCTCAATTGGTCGAAACTCTGAGCTGTTTTTGTTAGAAAATTGATCTATTTGCTTTTGTAACACTCCATGATGACTTTCGAGTAATGAGATGTTTCTAAATCGAGCCAGAACATCGCAGTAGCCTCATGTGCTCAGAAGACGTTTTGCTCGTCAATATAAACTTTGCATATGAAGTCGGATTTTCATTTCGGTGAAGATAGCACTTTGTACAAGTAAAAATCTGCATAAGCCCGCTTATTGACGGTTGCCAGAAAATGAATGGAACCTAATTATTTCTCATTACGTAAATTCAGTAATACTATGAACTCGATCAAACAAGTAACAATATTATTTTTTACTAATTGAAAAATCAGGTATCGCAGGTTTTTTTTGTTTCAATGAATTTTCACTTAAAACTATCGTCACTGTCAAACAATTCATGAGAAGTCCCATGATATGCACCAACACATAAGTTGAAACCTTGACTAAGGGCCGTACTGAGCTAATTCTTAAAAAAAAAATATTATGTGTGGAAACTTTACCGAATCAGTCATAGCCCGCCAATAGGCGGTGGTATGCATTAGAGGGTTAAAGTTGCTTTGTATATGCCCCTTCTTTGTAGATGTTTAAAATTCGGGCCCATGTAGTTTGAAATCTGCCTTAACGAATTTTTCCATAATGCAATAGCCCAACTTAGTCAAGTAGAGTTCATATAACTTTAGGACTCGCTTTTGAGCCAGAACGATCTTGTAGCTTTTGAACAATGTTTGCCTTCAAATTATATTTCTTCATTATATTGTGTAGATATATAAAGTAAATTGCGAGGTACCAGGTACCTCCTTCTCTTAATATGGCTGGCTTAGATATTACGAGTTCAACAACTCTTGACGTTCTGGGCATATCAATTCAATCGAACCTGAGGTGGACAGATGATGTGTTCGATGTGTCGAAAGAAGCGGCCAAGTGTGTTGGTTTTTTGAAACGCTGTAAGAAATACTTTACTCCAGTTGTTCACTTATATTAGAACCAAACTGGAGTATAACTCATACATTTGGGCCGGGGCTCCAAAAACCATCTTGGAGCTGCTAGATCGTGTTCAGCGACGTGTGATGAAACTAATAGGTGATGAATCTGTCATCGCCTCTACCGATTCCCTTCACCACCGGCGTAACGTAGGGTGTTTAAGCCTTTTCTATAGGTATTTTAATGGGATGTGCTCTAGAGAGATTCATGAACTGTTTCCATCAGCCCGGATTTTCTCTCGCAGCACTCGGGCGTCCCATCAGGCCCATTCTTTTTGTGTCACGCCGGTGTTTAACAGAACATCACACTTTCACGATAATTATTTTTTTGGCCGAACTATTAAGTTGTGAACAGCTTGCTGCGTCTGTCTTCCCCGGCAGTTGTGATATCGGTAAATTCAAGATGAATATTCACCGACACTACTCCATCTATCCCCCTTCCCTCTAACCTTTCTTCTTTTCTTAAAACCAACGCGGTGCATTGCATTTATAGGGGGCATCCCCTGAGCGTTGGCTTATGCTTTAAAAAAAAAAACTTTTAAAAATCCTCATTTTATGTAAGCACAAATATTTCTCAAAACAAAAAAGAAAAGCTAACAAACAAAAAATCAATTAATTGAGAAAAGACCACATCATTTCCACAGCAGTAACATTTAATTTATTTCTTAACAATATTAGTGATGAAAAAATTGCAAAAAAAAATATCACTGCTACCTCCTAAATAAACTACATACTTTTGCAAGAAAAACTTACAAATCCATCATTGGAAAGTTGGATGAACACCATAGTTAGTTGCGGAATGTTGAGCCATTTCAGTTGATTACAGATACAGATGCAGACAACAACAACAACAAAAATCACTAATACAAATAGAAAAAAACAAGAAAATCAAAACCTTTAAATGAATGAAGTTTGTACATTTTTTCTTTACTTAGTCGTTTTTAATTAAAACGGTTTAGCTTTTTTATGCAATCCAATTTAAAGCTTAAGAAATCAAGTGGATTTTTTTCTATCTTTTGCAATCACACTGTTATGCGATGCCGATGCCTTGTAATTATTTGTGTATTTTTGCAAACAACAGATATTTCTGATACGCATCACTGTACATTTTAGGGTGCACTTAAGTCAATAGACGGAGCGATATTTTATCACTTGAAAAAAAAAAGTTTAGGAGCTGAGAGTAAAATTGTTATTTATCACATTTTTTTAATTGCTGTCACTTTAAAAGTACTATTTCAAAGTTTTTCCAAGAAGCAAATGACACATCAAATTAAAGAAAATTTATTATTAAGAGACTTTTATGTAGTACACATTTTGAAACTCACAGTTTTTATTACTACAAAATTTCCAAATTCTTAACAAAAGTACAATGACTTCTGCCTGAACATTCTTAGCATATCCCAAGGAATTTCACACATTTTCGAGCCTTTTATCCTTAAAACAACACCATCGACATACAAGAGAACATGCTTCTCAAATCACGTCTGGGTACTCGTAAATATTTTTGCGCTGATCAATTTTTCAAACTAAATGACACTTGGACATGTTACCGCTGTCATGTTGTCAAGGTGTGAGAAAATAAATCTACATTTAAGGCATGGAAAATGGGAAAAATCGGTAAAAAGAAAAGAAATCAGCTACGCTAGAAAAACGAAAAAAAAAACAACCCCCACGGCATTTCCGTTTTGTCAATTCACACACACTTTATGAATATATTGAGAATGATAATGATGATAAGGGTAATAAAGATGAATTTTGTTGCACAGATAAAGGCCTAAAACTTAATGGCAGCTATAGTCTGTTAAGAAAGAGATGATTAAGAAAAAAATTCAAAGTTTTCTCAAAAATAAATTTATTTATAAAAGAGATCATGAGAATTTTTTAAAAGGCGAAAAGTGTGGTATTATTTGTAAAGCTATGTTCCTTACACAAATTTTTGGCTGTTTTGTACTTGTAGTATATAGTGTTGTGAAAAATCATCGCATTGCGAATTTAAAAATTTTGCTTTTGATTTAAAATCACAAATTTCAAAGTTGAAAAAAGTAAAAATAACATTTTTCAACTTTACTTCAATCGTAAAAACTTTAAATTGCATGTAGAAGACGTTAAGTATTTAGAAATATTTATATTTTTAATTTTTAACTCAATGCTTTGTCACTTTGAATTATATAGTTTATGCGGATTCATTTTAAATCCAAATCTTTAGACTGAAGTATACTTGATTCATAACGTTTCAAGTTTTTTAGGTTCTTGAAGACTTTTTTAAAACGATCTCTCAGAATATTATCTGACACAATTCTACTTTAAAACAGAATATTAAACTTATTTAAAAACATATTCGTTTCTATTGATGAAAGCGCTCACTTTCCATTTGCCTTGATCTCTGCTCATACAGATTGTGCTATATTTTCTTTTTAAGGTTTTTTTTGGATGGGCGTTGTTAAATAGTTTCTCCAATGTTCTTAAACAACATTTTCTACTTCTTCTTGAATTTTCTTCTCAATTCACTGTTTGCAATTCGTTGTGCCACTCAAAACTATAGCCGCTGTTGCACAGTCTGACGGCCATTGAACAAGTGTCATTTATGACAGGTAGAAAATTTTCAAAGTTTTTCATAACAATTTATATGTTTTCTTTGGCTTTGTCTTATTTGATGTTCTCCTACTTGTAATTTTCTTCTTTATAGATTAGTTATTGTCTTGTTTTATGACGCCAGCTGCTTGTAATATTTGTGTTTGCCGGTTTTAACCATTGAGACCTATTGCATGAACTCATTGAGACGGTTTTCGAGAGGAGGCTCAATGAAACAGAAAAAAAACGTAAAACAAAGCAAAACTGCCGTGAAGAAAGTGCATTTCCACAGTTAAAGTCATGAAATTTTGCAATGGGTGGAGTAATTCAAATTATGCATGGTCTCTTCAAGCAAACGCATTTAAAGGAAGTTTTTCGGGCTTTTATGACCTAGTTTTCTATAGAATATTTATTAAATGTTTCAAGAAGAAGACGTAAGGATCTGTATAGTCTGATCCAGAATTATTTTTTGTTTTAATTAAAAACATAAAAAGTCAAGTTTTCTAGACTTAATATTTCATACAATGGTACTTGTTTGAAGAGGAACTTACTATTGAAAAATAGTCATAAGGTACCGCAGCTGTCAGAGCATGTCCTTAAGAATTTGAGCTATTAAATCTTTTATTTTAAACCAAATTGTAGATGACACTTAAGGGAAAGGTGCAAACAGTGAGACAGTGTAAGCAATATGATAGCGAAAATTGTTTGTAAGTTCATTCCCCATAATTTAGATATTTTGCAATCGGATTTATTTTGAACATTTGCACTTTTTAAGTGACTTATAAATTTGTTTCAACTATGGATATATTGAGGGAAATGAGAAAATGTAGATTGTCTGTCTACGGAAATAGCTTGAGAAAATGAACTGTTAATTAACTAAGTTCTTAATGCATTTTTATGTGATATTTTGAGGTTTTTTCTATACGAGTTTGAATCTAATTTCGTTATGTGTTAATTTAATAAAAATTATAATTATTTATTATATAAATTTATTTGCTCATGAAAAATAATTTTGAGTGACATTTCTTAAATACAATTGTATAGTCACACTGTTTGTCTTCACTGTTTCAATAATTGCATTGTGTGCGAACAGTGAGGCAGTTTGACTTTTCTATAAATTAGTTTATACTTGCATTGTCTTAAGTTCATTCAGTCAAGTATTTCTTATATATCAAATAATATAATGGTCCCCTGAACTTTTTCGACAAAAGTCTCAATAAGCGCTACCATAATCTTCTCCCCAAGTTAATGTCTCAGACAAAAATTCTGGTGATACTGCCAGCACGGGTGTGCAAAAGTTACTTATTCGCATGGATAAATATGCTATGAATTCAGGAGAATACGTAGAAAAGTTTAGAGTTGCTATTGAATAAATTTCAAAAAACAGCTTCGGGCTGGTATGCCTGTATTTTATGTTCAATATATCGATAATTTATAAGCATAAATCGATCATTTACTAAATATGTAGATAATTATCGATTTATTTTCAAAGCTTCCTAGTTATTTTGGCTCAATAAAGTTCATCTAACATTTTCTAGTCATGGGCTAATATTTTCAACACCCTTTATGAAAATGGTCTGTTAATTCGTTACGACTTAACAACTTTGCATTTACATACACGCTTAGCTGAAAAAAATATTATTGTGCTTATGTTTGTTGCAATACCAGTTTAAGTCTTTCTTTTTAAAATCCACCCACCTCCTACTTCAGTGTACTTACCATATTTGAAGTTATAAAACCTGAATGGAATTTATTTTCTATTCCACAAAAACTGCGGATTTTCCTCATAGCACAATAATTTCATTGCTTAAACTTAAACTTTAGTCTTAAGAAAAAGTAAAATTTTCATATCGCTATAATTTGAATTTTCCTACGCAATTTCCACCACCCTCAACTATTACATTTGTTGTGGTTTTTCTTTTCTATTTCCACATTTTATAGTTATAGTTATTTTCTCGCGCAACAATTTTTTAACCTCTTGTATTTATTTACCTATTTTAGCCAATTCGCACACAAGTCTTTTATAATCGCTCTACAACTATGATAACTTACGTTTTCCGCTTGTTTCTTTCTAAAGTTATAACAAGCAAACCCACTAGGAAAGTTCGGTCGGGAAAACTTTTAAAATTGGAAAGAAAAATTTAAGAAATAATAATAAAATAACTTGAGAGAGCACGTCCTAAACTCAAAAAATATTGCAAAATTTACATCACCGTTTGAACATCACTTGGCTTCAAACTAAAAGTGTTTACCCGTTCAGGAAAAAATATTTCTTAAGTTTTTTTTTTAGAAGACCGAGAATTGCTACTTTTCGACTTGTATTAGTAAATGTTTAGGATAACCATCTCTGGTCCTAACCATTTTTTTATCCCAGTCACTTTTTTGAATGAAAATATTTCCTACTAGGTCTCAACTAATAAGCTGCCACCAAATCAATTAAACTTTGGGAATTATTTTTTGTAACTTAAACTTTTTGCCTGACAATAACTTAGTAGCTTGGCTATACATTTACATAGTTCCACGGTGAAGGGAAGGAAGACAAATGCAAAGATACAATTAAAAGGGAAAAAAAAAAAAAAATGAGCGACAGAAAACATGCGACCGGAAAAAGAAAAAGTGAATTGAATTGAATTTTTCACAAACAACCAAGAAACAAAAGGAAAAACACACCAGCAACAACAACAACAACAACAACAAAATACATTTTCCAATGCAGCAATAGGTAAAGGAAGATGCAGAAAAAAAGGGTGCAGTTGGGGGTGTTGTGGGGGAATCATGGGTGAATGTTGCTTGCATTGTATAATAGTTTTGTGCATATTTTGTTGTTGGTTTTCTTTTTCATTTAATTTTTGCTGCTGTCATTTTGTAAATTTAGATTTTTATTAGTGGGATGCTTAACCCTGTAATGCTCAAGTAAAAAGCACTCGTTTATTTTTGACGAAGAGAGCTTTGGAATAAAATAAAATATGAAAATAAATAAATACTTTTTTAGGCTTAAAAATTATACCAAAACTGACCCAAAAATTTATATACTGGATTAAATAGACTTATTCTTGGCGGCTTTTGGACTACTACTTCGGAAATTAATCTCAACCTTAATCTAATAAAACTTGCCAAAATAGTCCATTGTTATCAGTTTTTATAGTCTTCTGTGTTTTCCTCAGAAATTTCACAAAATTTAACTCTCAATAAATTATATCTTATAAGTTTGACTAGCTATTAAAGCGTTAATACACAAAAAGAACAACTGCTGCATGAGCGTATTGAATGGCCTAAAAATAGGGCAAAAAAGAAACAACTTTAACCCGTGCCGCCTGAAATGCATACGCGCTGCACTTCAAACATTCGTCCATAACAGCAACAACAGGATATTTTTGGGAGTAGTCTTTGTAGTTTGGGACATATTTTCTTCTTTTTATTATTGTTGTTGTTGTCGCTTGCGTAGGTGGGATTGAGTGGGCGCACGCTAGTTTCAGTTGGTGTCAGTGTCATGCGCTCTTTTTGATGTAGGTAGAGAGGTATGTTAAATGTCTATGTTCTGTTGTCGTTGGCACCAGCTCCGTCAACACTTTCCACAAAAAAGCTTTCTACTCGTTCTAATGTTGCAGAACATTGAAATAAATTGGTTGCGCTAAATTATTGTGTTCTTTTTTTTGTTTTGTTTTGTTTTGCTTGGCGGTTGTAGTTCATTTAAACTGACAGCTGTCAACAAGGTTTTTACACCAAGCTCTACATAAGTCCGCACAAGCAATAAATATTTATTTGGGCAACTTGGAATGTTTTCATGAACTGAATTTTCTTTTTTATTTTGTAGAAAAAGATTTTGTAGAAACTCTTTTAACCCATTGACAGTGAGATCGACTTTCATGGGCCCTCTATGAGTTAGCAAATAATCAATCACGGGAAAAACTATAAAGCCAACAGACTTAAGTGTCCTTTTAGACAAAAATCTCCCCAAAAAAAATTAGAAATTGTCGAAAATATTTATTTGCTTCAAAAGTTATATATCTGCGGGTGTTAAATACATTTATTTGAAATTGAGAGAACGCAAGCTCTCAGTTTAACTTCCTCTCTCAGTTAATGATATACTATCAACTAGCAACAAAACCAAAATGGGGTGCACTTTCTTGCCATAGTGTCGAAAACTATTTACACCTCGTTAGGGTGACATTATTGACCAATTACAAAATTCAATTACAACACAAAGGGATGTCATCAAAATAACATCAGAGCTGAAAGCAAGCAACATCCCGTTTGTCGAACGACAGGAAATGTTACACCAAATCCTGTTGATAACATTAATGTTAACAATATTTATGTTTATATACTTCTACAGTATTGCCAACACTAAAAGTTGTACTTTCACACGAGTAGTGTTGCATTAAATGCATTTGAACAGCTGTTAACCTCGTTTATACTCACAAAGGATACATTTTCTCTATTTTGCTTTTGGTATATCAGCTGAAGTGACAAAGTTTGTTTTAATATTTGCTGTTGCTGTTGTTTTTATTATTGTTTCATTTAGGACACATGGCATACAGTATACACATCATAATCATCATCAGCTGCATTTTTGAGATTAGTGACCTACTTTAAGTTTTAACTGGCTTTGCTTCCCTTCCTCATTTTGCGACCTACTTTTTTGTGAATAAACTCTGGAATGTTGTATTTTTTGTTAGTATTTTATGACAGTTTTTACCGACAAGTACGGGTAGTGTGCGCCTGCTGAATTAAAGCAATTAAATTATTAAATGCTATTTTGTGAAAGGTTGGATTTTAATATTTAAATTCACTTCATTAATGTTGCTAAATAAAAAAATTCAATTAATAAAATTACATAAGATTTTAATATATCTTAAATTATCTGTATCTAGCAAAACAGTTGCTATAAATAATTAATAACATGAGAAAAAATTTTTGAACTATCTCTTTGCCGGTTTTTAGTATCAGTGATCATTTAATTATGCAGTCCTAATTAATATAATAAAAAAGTATCCAGAGTAGTTAAATAAAATTTATTTATGCAGCAAAATATATTTCATCGCCTTCAAAGTAGGCTCCACTGCTTGCAATATAGTATGCTAGTGCTTGATCTACTTAGTTCTTCATACATTTTTCGTAGACTGATTGAAGAATAGCCTTCATCTCCTTCAGTGAATTTTCTTTCATGGCTTCAACCGACCCAAAGCGCTTTAGCTTCGGAAACAGGAGAAAGTCAGTCAGGTGCTTGGTCGATGATATTCGTTTAATTTTTAGCTAAAAACTCTTGCAAAATGACGGCTTTATGCGATGGTGCACTGTCGTGGTGCAAAGTTCAAGAGTTAATCTTTCAAAAATCTGGCTGTTTTCGGTGAACGTTCTCACGCAAGTGCTTCATATCAACTATGGATGTATAACTCGAATGTAGTTGAGAATGTCGAAAAATATTGGAAAACTCGAAGACGTTAGTAAAGTTAAAAAATGATTGATAAAATCGATTACTGTTGAAAATTTTTGGAAAAAAGTGATAAAAGAGGAAATTTTGCCCAAAACTAATTTTATCACTAACTTAAAAACTAAAAATTTTCTAAAAATTTTTATAATCCGAAAATATTCTAAGTCATTCAAATTATGCAATCAAAAAATAAGAAATATTTTTTGGTTTTTTTTTTCAAAATTTCACAAACATTTTTCGTGACCTTTTCCCTTTCGGATGGCATCTTAAGTCGCCATTTTTTGATTCGCAAAAGGCCACACGGTATCAAAAAATTGAACGTCTAAAGAAAACTTTGAGACCACTATAGTTTCTGAGAAACTTCGTTTCCAAAAATGTTCCAAAAAGCCAAAAAAAAAAAAAAAAAAAAACAAAATGCTTAAAAAGTTACAAAGTTATTAAAAGAAAGTAGTAAATAATAAATATGAGTTATTTGTAAGAATATTAATGATAACATAAGATCCATTTGTCTTATGTCAACTTAAGCTGTTATTCCTTTTTAATATGATATACGACATTGTATACGCATACAGTACATATTTACTGATAGTTAACAACTGCGATGAATAAAACATTTAATAGTCATCATTTGCACATGATTTAACTATTGTGTTTCGATGTATTTTTTCATTTTATTACCTTTTGTTTTTTCTTTGTTCGACAGTCGCATGTTGTTGGTATGTTAAAAAATTTTAATTGCGTAGAAAATACCAACCAAGACTTATTTGACTACAACACCCAGCAGGCAAATGAGCAAGGCCTTACTCGGAGAAGGCCTGCTAGCACTGCTGCGATTATATAAGGACTTCTCAAAACTAGATTTTCATGCAAATAAAAATACAATCACAGAAGGCATAATATGCCTTGCCACAACAGACGTGCTATCAGGCCTGATATTAGAAGGCAAAGAAGAAGGACTCCATTTACTTTAGCGCTTTTCTGTTTCTTTTTTATTTCATGTATTGCAATGTTTTATGATTCGGCATAACTTTTTTGTCATATGCATTGTACATATACGACATGAAAAGTATACACATGGTTAGAAATTAAGAGAGGTGTTCATGTTATGTTAAGGAGGTAGAGTTTTGTGTATCCTTTGTCAAATTGTAGAGTCATTAAAAAAATATTAACGCAAGTGAGATGGCGCGGATGAAAAAAAAAAAAAAAATTAATATTTAGAGTCTTTTAATTTATTAAAATTAAATTTTTGTCAAGTACTTCTGAGAGTCCTTCTACAGTAAGCGGTCTTAGAAAGCCTGCTTAGGAAGGCCTGTTTTCTGCGGCCATTTCATATAAAAAAGAAAGTATGTTTGAAAGGAGGGTGGAAGGCCTTATACTTACGAAGGATGGCCTTCTAGAAGCACTGTTAGCTCCTGCCCTTGCCTACTGGGCATGTACACTCCACAACAAATAAAGGTTCATACACTTCTTGTAGCAACCAAAATAAACACCGTTACACTTTTAAGACGCACAAAGGTAATGCCAAAGAAAATAATGAACTTTTCTTATTAATGGCGTTTATTTCTGATAACAGGTATCAAGATTTTTTTCATCGACTTAAGCCCCATGTCAATATGACGACAATGTAGTTTCATGCGCGAACAATGAGCTTCAATTGTCTTTTTTATTTTTATGCACCCATAATGGAATAAGGGAATCAATTGTTTACATGACATAAAATAATAAACGTAATTGCAATCCATAAATAATGGATGATAAAGCACAATTTTGTATAGACAAAGTCGATATTACTTTAAGCAGCAATTGATGAAGTCTTTCTTGCACAATTGCTTATTTGTCAAAATTATTGCAGGCACTAGAGTGTATTGGACTTCATTTCATCAAAAATATTCAAAAGTCTTTTAGGCTTATCAGCTTAATTGAGTTTTTGGGTTTCATTGGAAAAAATATTTATTGCTGTTCTTTAAAGAACATTATTTATACACGTAAATATTTCAGAGTGGGTGAGTAAATATGGGAAAATCATTTTAGCTCAGCATGTAATTTGCAGAAATAACTAGTTAAAATGGTATTCCAAAGCAGATATCTTGTATTTCTTGCAAAAAAAAAGCTTACGTTTTCGGCGCACGTTCCACATTTCATAAGAATCATTATAATTAATCTTGAATTCGTATTTAGTTCTATTGGCTTTTAAATACAGCCTTATAATTAGTAACAAAATTTGGGCAACAAAACATTCCTTCTGGTCAAAACCTACAAATAATATTGTCATTGTCATTTGCCAGACAGAAAAAGTGATATTCTTCAGGACATTCAAATTCCCTTTCGAACAGCCATTTGAACACATTTTCGTACAAGAACATTATAGAACATTAGCAAGTGAGTAGATTCATACAAATCTCCTATGTGTACCAATACAATACGATTCTGAAACGAAACGAGTGCATACTCGTACTTCTTGTTACGTTTTCATGCCATAACTTGTGCTACTCGCACTACAGTTGACTCCGCTTATTTGACTTGGCGAAAAATGCAAACATTTGATACAATCAAAAAGGGATATACTTAAGTGGGCCTCTTTTCATCGATTCGATGTATCAGTAAAAATAAATCCGTTTTATTGCATGAGTCCATTTTGTTATATTAAGAAAAAATTCTACTGTGAAAAAAATGTATTACACCAATAGATCGAAGAAATCTTGAACATGTTTTGATTGCATTTATGGCATATTTTCAAAAAAAAAAACAACAAATTGCACTAATCGATTGGAAACGGTCGAAAAAACTGTTTGGATGTGTGCAGAGACCCCCGAACCCGAAAAGAACCTTTCTGAACCTAATTCGAGGAAAAAATTTTACAGCATCAAACTATGTGAAACAGATTTTTGGAAATATCCATGGGCTCTACCCAATGAAGTACTCGAATCCTAAGGACTTGCTTAGGATTAATTCTTGTAAACAAATTATTGCTCCAAATAAGATAAAGTTCATAATATAAATCAGCATCAAATGGCATACCAATTGAAATGATATAAACAAAGCTTTTCTAATAGGTAAATAAAATTAGAAATTTTTTGGAATATATCGTAATATTTTAAAAAAATTCTCAATATTTTAGAAAAGTCATATCTCGGAAACTGTAATGTACTTTTGTATACTAGCCATCTTATTGAAAATTGATACAGATATTTTATTTTTTTAAAAATCGGTAGGTTAGGTTAGGTTAGGTAGGAGTAGCAGTCAGTTGCAAACCGACTCACTTAGACCAAGTGTTGGTCCATTGTGATACCACAGGGTACTCGACTATACCCTCTCATTGAACCAACCAGATTTCGTAATAAAAATAAATAGCTGACATGTCTAAGTAACATGTCTAAGGTCATCCAGGTAATCAAACAAAAACGAACCAAAAACCTGTAATCACGACTTTGATGGCTGCATCTTCAAACTAAACGCGTCCAAAACTTGTCGCTCGCTAAAATCTGTCACTGTAGACCCGGCACTCTGGGCTTTATTCTTAATCGGACCCTGTCTTACAATCTTAATAATATAATTGAAAATTAATGTAAATTTCTTTCTTTCATTGCAGTTGCGATTTTGGTGCAGACAGACAAAGATATACGTAAACTATAGAGGTAAATAAAAATTAATTTGGAAAAATATCTAAATCTTCTTACAGTTGACATTGTAAAAATTTTTACATTTAACATATTTAAAAAAAAAAAAATATTTTTCTACTGTTCTTGGAAAAGAAAGTTTTTATGTTTAACATTTTGTCTAAGTCCAGACACAATCCACTGTATTGCGTTATAAATAATGAACCCAACAACGAATCTAAGTACCACCAGCATAATTATTTTTTTATTTGATTTAGAAAAACTAGCATTTCTTCTAACAACAAAACAAACACTAAAATCCTGGTGTACAATTTTATTTTTTTTCCAACATTTGAAAATGTGGTTTAGAGGAAAAAATTTCACTTTTCTGCAAAATCTTGAACTGCCATAAAATGCAAACATTTTGCGAACACTTGAAAACGCATGGCAACGTTGCAAGACACAAACGCTAATAAGTGCACTTTAAGTTAAAAAAAAAAACGCAGAAAACAAAAATAAAACATCAACGGCAAGAAATAGTTGGCAACACACAGAAATATGCACATTGCTAGAGGCATGCGACATGCCTCAAAACGGCTAAAACTTACGAGTATTCGTAATGAAACGTACTCGTATGTACGCATATACGAATGTGCAGCACTGTTTGCAATTGCAGTTGTTGCTGTTGTTGTTGACTTTTTTCGCTATTCATTATTTTTTATTTATTAATATTTTTACCCTTCTTTGGTAGATAAACAAGTCAGCGTTAAGCTTTCCTTAGCTTGCCGGCTTGAATATCCGCTACTGAGCTTTGCGTATATAGCGTTAAGTCAGCAAAGAGTCCGCTATGTTAAGTGCATGGATTAAAAACGCACTTTCAAGAGGTACACACTATTAAAGAGTGCGCAGAATAAAAAGTGCTAGAAGTTATAACGTCTAGCAATGCAAGATGCGAAGAGTACGCACATTAGGTTACAAACTAAAAAGTTAATGGATCAAAAATCATATCCAAGCCGATGCGAATAAGAATACGCTAATACAAAAATTACGCATCAGCAAAGAGTACGCATACATTAAGAGTCGAAATTACAAAATTAATACAATCAGAGAGTACGCACGACCAAGGAGTACGCATTAATATAAATAGTGCGAAAGTAAAGCCTAAACCAAAACATTACGTAACAATTGAACGAACGTTTGCACTCGTTTCGTCTTACTCGTTATGTCTCGTCTCGTCTATTTTGGTTTAGTCTTAAGTTCGAATGTATGTAAGCCAATGTTGATAGCCAAAATGAACCTACGTAATTGATCGAAAGTGAACGAAATATTTTGACGAGACGTAAGAGTTCCGTAAGAACCGAACTTCAAAACGTTGCTACTCGTCATAACAGCTTTTTCGGTTCGTTGGCTAACGTAACATTTTGGGTTAAACGTCAAAACAGACGAAACGAGTGCAAACGTTCGTTCAATTGCTACCGTCTCGTCACGTCTATTTTGGTTAAGGCTTAAGGCCTGCGTAAGTTTTTTTTTTTTTAATTTCAAAAAACGATTACTGATAATTTTGTAGAAAAGGGACTGGCAGCAAATCTTTCGTTATATTTAGTGCGTACTCTTTGCGCAATTTACCCTATATGCTGTTTTCCATTTGCTATCGTTGTAGTTGCTGCTGTTGTTTTTGTAACTTAATCTCTGTTAAATATGAAAAAATTCGCACTCACAGCATATTGCAATAAAGCCTGCGTCAGCTTGGCTATCGTCATCAACATCATCATCATTATCATCATCGTCAAAGTCTAATGTTGCGCATGCGTTGTTGCAGCAACATCTTGTGTGTTTGTGCCAATGTACGAGTATGTGTACGAGTACGCGTTTGCTGTTTTGCATTCTTCAAAATAATTTCTCTTGAGTGCGCATTGAAACGTAAAGTTTGTGCATACGAACGTCCTTCACTGCCGTCCTCTTAAGTTTCGCTGCCGCTACCCGCCCAAGCCCCACGACACCACAACACAACACAACACACCACACCATACACACACAAATTGCACTCTCCAACCAAGTGAAAAAAGTATGTTTGTGTTAATGTTGCTATGCGTCTTCAACAGATGTTGCACATTTGCTGGAATTTGCAATTTGATGCATTGCCAGACGTACAGTACAGAGACCGACCGGGCCAGTTGGAGGGATTCGCATGATCGCCAATTTGTTATGAGGTAGTAAAAGGTTGCTGAGTTGGAGCCGTAGGTGAAGGGGGCGGCAACTGGAGGTAAAGACTAACAACAAAAGTAACAAAAGCCACTTGGCCTGTGTTTGATCGATCGATCCGTTGGTAGATCGGTCGGTCGGTCGTTCGTTCGATCGCTTGGTCGCTTGGTTGCTCATACTCTAATGTTACGCCTTTAAATGCTCTGCTATTGAGTTCAGTTCATTTACACGAACGAACTTCAGTGATCGCAATTGATTGTTGATTACCTTAGTTCGTATGAAAAAAAAATTTGATCTCTCTGTGCTATTTCAGTTATGCGTAGGAACGCGGGTGGGTTTACCATATTTTTCTCTGACATTTGATATGTAAAGAATGTCAAGATTTTCTCTTTTTTCTTTCTCCATATCGTAGGTTGAGGGAGTAGGTACGTACAGTTTGAAATGCCTATCAGTTACGATCGCTGTAATTCATTTTCTTTTTTTTTTTTTTTTTGTTTAGAAAGCTCTTTGAACTGTGATATGTATGCAACGTTTTCTTAACGAGATTGACTATCGCTGGAACTTAATACATCAATTGCACAAAATTCTGAAAAGTTTGTCATAGATCTTAGGCTCGTTAACTAACTAACTATTTGAAATCTGTTTAAGAGGCTCGCACTTAAAAAAATAATAACTTTTTAAGCGTGAATTTTTCAAAACTTAGGGATCTTTTACCATTTTCCCATTTTCGGTAGCAAGTGTTAAATATTCACTCCATACTTTGGTGTAACTAGAGATTACAGCTTAGGGGGCTTATCCCCCTCAGATATTGGCATTATAAGTAAAATGTACATACGACTAATTCTTCTGGGGAGAGGCTCTATTTGGTTGTGCCAATATATTTACATATGTACATAGCTATTCTTGGAGAAGGAATACCTTGTGTTCTTCTAAGCAAGTTCGAATTATGATTAATATTATAATGAAAAACAAATATGAAAATATGAAGGAAATTGTTTCCAAGGTCATTTGCAGTTCAAAGTCTTTTCCTTCAAATGCACATGTTTTGTATTTTCCTTTCATTTAGAACCAAGTTTCTAAGAGAAATTCAAAAAAAAAAAACATAACCTCAAAACTTAAAAACCAGCACATAACCTATAAAACTAATTATTTTGTTAATTTATTTCAATTTCGTTAACTTTATTTTATTAACAGCCAATGCTATTGAAGCGTTTAATTCACATTATTCTTCAATTCATTTCAAATCAATACAACAACAGCGAGAGAAAAGCAATAATTCTACCACAACAACAATAAAAACTACAAAAATTTTAACTTAACAAATAACCATTACTACTGCATGAATGGCAAATTGAACATAAAAAAAAAAAAATTTAAAAAAAATGACCCACTTTCCTGAAAGAACCAAACAACAACTGTTCGAATCGGCCGGCCCATCGAAGCGTATAAACCTCAAATGAAGTCTCAAATAACACAAAAACAACAACAACAAGGAAAATAAAACATAAAATGCGCGTAATTCCCAACAATAATAATAATAACAATAATGGTTTCAAGAATATATAGCAATAAATAAATAATAAAAATAAAATAAAATTAAAATGGCATACGTTTAGCTTTTATTGTTTCTTGCTTTTTGTTGTAAACATTATTTTTAATATTGAAAAATAATAAGAAAAAATAATAATTTTTTTCAAAGAAATCGTATGAATTAAAGAGAGACATTTAAGAATTTGAATACTTCGTAATTACGGAATTATGGCGATGTGTTCTTTTTTTGGCAAAAATAAGAACCAAACGTATTTGACCTACCCTTTATTGTTATTGCAAAATATTTTGGTGAAAAAAATTTATGTTTTTTGGCTTTTTTTTTTTTGTTCATATTTAGTGATTCAAATTTTTGTTATGTGAACATCATTACTGGCGGGTATAAAAGAAAATTTCGCTCCACTGGCTAAAATGCAAGGCTAAGAAACAGGAACGGCCACAGGACTAAATAAAGACGACAAGACGCTCCGAAATCTTATATGATAAGAACGGTCAGACAAATAAAATTCAATTTAGCTGATAAAGCTTAAAGATAATCCAATCTTCTTTAATTTAAACAAAATTAAATTATGTGGTAATTTACCAAATACTTTACTGAAGTCAGTGTAGATGCAATCAACTGGCCTGCCAGCGTCTATAGAGCTTAAGGTACAAAAATGTTAAATCAAGGAGTTTAGAATATGAAGATCATGGGCCTGTAGTTTGAAACTTATTTTTTACACCCTTTTTTGAAAATGCACATAGATTTATTTAATAAAAACTGAGCGGCAGACGCAGTTAATTAATACTGTCGCCATAACACCATCAGGTCTGCAGCTGAAGTCGTCATCAGCAAATAGGACATATTTCTCTTTGAGTTCAAGTGAGAAAGATATCGCATTATCTGAAACTAAAGTTTCGCTATTCATGCGAAGAGAACATTTGTGTAAAGTTTTTACGAAGATTTGCAAAGGAACATTCAATTTTCACTGTTTCTTTCTTATCAACAAAATCAATTCCAGCAAATTAATGAAATTTTGCTATGCGCGCTCGTACAAAAACAATAACTGTGACTAAGCCAATTCAATATACAACATTTTTCTTTCGGATTTTGATTCTTAGTGGCATTATGCTTAATTAAAAACTATAAAAATGTCCATACTATACGCAGAAATTGTTTCAATGTTAAATTGAAATTTTTATGGCAACTATTCTAGCATTTTGACAGTGAAAATATTGTTTTCTTGTGGCTTAAACATTCAAGAAAAATAATACAAATAAATGTAAAATAAAGTTTTTGAACAATATAAATCCGCAATAAAATATATTTGAACACTAAAAATCACAGTTGACCTCGAGTTGACCTTGAAAATTTGTTTCAATCTCAAAGGCAAGATCGCTGTTATTTGACCCCCTAGAAATCTTATAAGTATTGTCTAAAACATTTTTCACTATCTTATGTAGTTCTCGAAATATTGAGCTGGGAAAATTTAGATAGCACACATACACTGTATAGTAAGTGCTTGTGCTGCAACACTTTTCATGTCAAAATCACTTGATGAAAAATTTCCCATTGCTTGAGAATTTTTTTTCTCTAAAGATAAAAAAGTTGCATCTCTTTATAATAAAAATCTTATCTTCGAAATTACATAGTGTCGTTTTTCGCACTACTGATACGTTTGTTTTCTCACCTATCGAGTGAGGTTAATTTCAGACAGATCCGTTTATTGATATCACCTTAAACCAGTGTTCTGCTCGCTTCGAGTTAAAGTAAATCAATACAGATGATACGATTAGCGTGCTTAGAACTTAAACTTTGCTAAATATCATTTAAATTAGCCGTGTCCAATTGAAACTATGCCGGTACTTCATAGAACTTTAAATTTTGATTATAATACTCATTTCTTAAGCAAGAACCAAGTGTTTCTGAGTAGTTAAGCAAGTGCTTTTCATATGCACATTCCTCACATACATTTTATTTTTGCTATGGCTAATTATTGTGAAATTATTGTTTGTTAACAGAACGTGACGTTTCTTAAAAAAAACAAAAACAAAAAAAAAAACTCCAGAAAACTAAGCCCACAACTTTATCGAAATCAGAACTGCGATTTTGCAATGATTTGACCCAAGTTAACAATTGTGCAAAATTTCATATTTCGCAGTTTTGTAAAACTATATTATGGTATGTGCCGGTATTGGCATGACAAAAACACACAATTGAGTGTTTGCTTATTTCACATTGGACGGTCGGTCAGTTAGTGTTGTTGTTGGTT
Source organism: Tricholauxania praeusta (assembly GCA_949775025.1). NCBI lineage: Eukaryota > Metazoa > Arthropoda > Insecta > Diptera > Lauxaniidae > Tricholauxania > Tricholauxania praeusta. Next base: position 162,747,515 of record OX459029.1, read on the forward strand.
TTCTTATCACTGCACAGTCACGAGCGGTATTTTGTTTTCTTCTGGTGCTAATAACTTCTTGGAAATTTGCTTTAATATTTAAAGTGTATGGTTACAGTTTGAGTATCTTATCAGTGCATTATTCAGATACGTGCTATAGTGTAGGTGTTAAAATTTAATTGCAATTCACAAATGGAAGAAGTGATAAGGCAGTAGATTACAAAGAAAGTTTAAAAATAGAAAAAAAACATTCAAACTGGTACATATGGGAAATAAATCAAAATTATTTTTATGCTGTCACAAAAATTAAGTAGAAAGTGGAACGCGAAGGATTTGTTACCCATCTGAAAAAAGTGGTATAAGTTCAATACATCGTTTGAGAACACTTATCTCGAAACAAATTTTTGAACAAAATTGTGACCGCCCTTGATAAATCGGATCTCAGCACCTGGAGAAAATTTTTGATTGGTGACTTAAAGCAGTCTTAAATTCAATGATCTGTGTAAATTCTAGGAAATATTTTCAGCTTTTCAGTGATTTAAGCTAGAAACATCATAGTGCTCAGTATGTTTTCTTCGACAGAATTTAAGTCATGTAGAAAGTTCCGCCACATGTTATAAATGGACTTAATCCATCCAATCCAATAATTTTGTCCAGAGACAGCAGCTTAAAGTTATTAAAATTTTCAAAACTTTTTAATTGATCATTTAACTAATTTGTTATATTTTTTAATAGTTTGCCACAAGGGATCTTCAGTTAAAATTAATTTTATCGCAACATTTCCATTAGAAATGTCGCATGCCAAAAACTCATCAAGGCGTTAGAACACACGTAAATTAAGATTTTGCAATATGTTCTTTTATGGCTTTGTACCCACAACAAAAAAAAATATCAAACGTATCATGATAATAAAAACTAAGCGCATAATAAAAGCAATTTATTTGCATTTTTGCAAGCAATTGAAATTAATTTAAAAATAAACTGAAATGCGTAAAAATTAATAAAAAAAGCGACAAACTCAGCGAAACTGTAATAAATTAGAAAGAAAAAAAAGATTCTACTGGCGCCTCAAATGCGCCATTAAAAAAAATCATTTTTATTTTTTCAAAATGTAACCGAATCGAAAACGTTTGCTTGCACGCAGCAAAGAAATACCGACAATTTAAAAAAAAAATATATAAATTTTTATCTAAATTTGACTTGCACGCGTAAACTCGATAATGAGACAGCAAAAAGGAACGCCAGCCTAGCGGCGTTCATTAAAAAGTTACTCTACGAAATTAAGGTTTTTGTCAAATTGTCATGTTAGTGTCAATGAAAATTGATCATCAAGCTTATCGCTTGTGATAATGTGATATGTTAGCCGCAATAATCATGAATATCTGGCAACTCATCCCATCAATTTCAATTGTTATGATCGCAGCAACGCTTCAGCGGCAACGAACGCAAAGTGTAAAGCCTTGGTACTGGGCGCGTTCATTATTTCCCATAATTAAATGTTCACGGCAACATCATGAAGATGCTGCTGCTGTTGATCATGATAAGATACAAATTAAAATTTAAGCTGTCAACCAAAATAGCCAGCAACAGAATACTATTTTTATGCTTTTGAGGAATTTGGACACACTACATTTGTACGCGAGTACAAGTCTGCAGCGCAGCGTGTGCGCCTAAAATTTGGGTAAATAACATCGAAAATATACACGAGAGAACGCAATAATTAAAATTGAAATTTGAAATTACAACAAAAAGTTGCGACAGTTTTTTTAGCTATAAAAAATATAAAATAATTTAATTAAGAATTTTGAGATTATGAAATCAATAGTAAAAACATACATAAGTACATCCCTAGTACCTGTTTATTAGCGTCTGCTGTGATTGAATAATAAGTGCAGACGTCTTTTGCATCAATTTAGTTAAGCAGATAATGCGTCTGCCTGCTGTTTTCTTTATTCAAGCACTCTGAAGATTAATATAAATTGCCATTGCAGACGTTTTTAACAAAAATTCGACAAAGACTGTTAATTAAGCAATTTTTTCAAAATTCACATACATACATCTGCCAACAGTTTTATCTTAAGAACTTAAAAGAAACACTTAAATTCCCATGGCAGATGCTTTTCGCATATATTGATTAAGGAATATCAACTGACATACATTTTTGCAATATTAGTTACGTCTGCCTACCAATTTCTTATGATCGAATCACTCACAAAAATTAACAAAATCATATTGATGCCTGCACGTAGCATATATTTGTGAGCCCAAGGAGTAACAGATTCTACAAGAAGTAACGAAATTGCTTTGTGTTCAGTTCGAATTATTCAATTTGTCTTGAAAGTCAATAAATATAGATTGATAAGCGCTTTTATGGAGTATTCATCATAGGCAGACCATGAAAAATAAATTTGCATGCGTCTGCCACTCAGCTTAAATAATTTAAAAAGATAAAAATCAATACTTATGTGTGTAGTAACAGCTACTTGAATTTACTGGCAGTGGCATAGCACTTCAAATAGTGACTAAAATTATTTGCAAACATTTTGCACACAATATTTTTCAAAGGCAGACCATTATAAATATATTTACAAACGTCTGCCACTTGATTAAAATAACTTATTTACTTAAGTCAATACATATGACATATATTTCTATCAAGTATTTTATAATAGCAAATAAATTCAAATGTTGAGGATTATGTGTAAAAAATCTTAAAAATTTGTTATTTTAATATCAACAAATGACGAAAATTCCACTTTTTATGGTTGCTACAAAATAACGAAATCAATAAATAATTTTGTAATACTTTTTTTCTAAAAACTTTTTTTATGAAAATTAGATTAACATAAATGCAAACTAATAAATTCATTAGCCATAATCCATTTATATGTCATTTTTGTATTCGAAAAAAAATTCAAATGTTTCATCTCTCGAAATAAAAGCAACAACAGCAGCAGCATCATATTAAAAAGATGTGACTCAGTTTAAAAATTGTGTGTTGTTTTGTATGCAAAAGTGGACCCAGACCCAGTCATCAACAGTATGAGCAACAACATCACGCAAGTCCACAGCCACGTCAGTCGTCACAATGCTCACAAATACCTGTTTTAAATTGTCAAAATTAATAATGAAATGAATCTAAATATGCTAGGGATTAAAAATAAAATTTGAAAAAAAAAAATATTTAAAAAAGATGACTCGCAGCAGTAGCAGCAGAAAAAAATGTCAATATATTTTCATTTAATGTTTTTTCCTGCTATTCTCTTGAAAACAAGCAAAGAATCTTAAAAATCCGAAACAGAAACAAAACTCTTGAACAAACTATAAAATTTGTACAAACTGGCGTATGTTAAAAAAACAACACTAAAATACGTATGAAAAAAAAAATAAAAGAAATTTATTCTAAAAAAAAAATTTTCAATACTGAAAATAGCATTATGCTGCGGCATCTGCATCTCAAAAATGCACCGCACCAGACAAATGCGCATACGGTATAGAGCGGCATTTAGTTGGACAAACATCGCTGTTTTTTTTGGCGCATAAATTTTGCCAATTTATGTTGATTACAAAAATGCTTATAAATTGGTTTTTTTTATATTTGTTCTTAAAGAAACTACCTGCCATTTTCTTTGAAAACATAAAATAAATTTCAAAAATTCTTATCTTTGGAGTTAAAATGGCATAACATTTCTGGTATCAATTTCAATTTGATATATATAATTAGATCGCTTATCTTAGTTATCTTCTGTGTATAGTTCATTGAGATAAATTAATTAAGAAAAAAAAAATATTTGCTCCGAAATTATGTGCTCTTGTGCGCCTTTGAAGCCTGAACTCTTTTGGGTTATCAAGTGATTTTGCAGGCATTTTCTTGGAAGCTTGAGCAAGATCTTTCAAATAAAGTTCGCATCATAAGTTCAGTACAATGTGTGTTAACAGCAAAAAAAATACACTAAAGTCAGATTAATACAACAAAAAAGGGAACAGATCTAGTTTCATACATTGCTAAATGGAATCCTCAGTGACCTTAAAACTGATTAGTAAGGACTTTGAAGCCCGCATCATTTGGGTCAAGGAAAATAAATTTTTTATTTTTGCATTATTTCATGATTGGGGCTTAAAAACATAGCTTCTCAGGTGTTCTATTTGAGAAACAAGTAGTTCTGACACTATTCATATCGTAGTTTAGGAGTGTAAATTCCTTTTATTTTAACTCTGGTTAATTTCGAAAAATCTGATAGACAAAAAGATTTGATGTATACACTTGAAAAAATTTGCCTAATGCAAAAAAGGGCAACGTCTTGTTAAATGCATTCAACTTTGAATTAATTACCTTTATAGAAATGTAAATTACTCTTGAAGGGAAATTTCACTTATAGTTTTCATTAAGGCCATACCTTCAAATTTCTCAAATTTACAGCTATAATTTGTTTGTTTTTTTTTATTATTATTTTTTGTTAAAACTTTCTATACTTTGTTAATTCTCATAACTCGTTAATCATATGTTTGTTGCATTTTTTTTTTTTTTTTTCAAAAAACCTTCAACGGTTTAAAAGATTTCAAAGAAAGAAAGAAAGAGGTTCTTACAAAGTTTGTTTTCTTTTCACAGGCTTCTATGGTACCTACATATATAGACAGCGGAAACATTGAACAAGCGTAGCTTTAACTTCTTTATTGTTTATTGTTGTTATTGTTGTTAGTATTTTTCGTAAATATACCAATTCTTGGAATAAGAGTCGTCTTAACAACGTGTTTAAGACTCTGATGTGTTCTTGATGTCATTTTAGTTTTCAATGGTGTTACTATGTTGTTTGCTTTGGTTTGGTTTGGCTTAACTTGACCACGATTTTTCTCGAGTTTTTCTTTTCCTTTGTCATACGCGTATGCATGTGATTGTTGCAAGTTGTGACAATTGTTGTTGACATTTTGTTCTGGTTTTTTTTTCTCTCCATCTTCTTTTGTATGTATTTCTTTAATTTTCACTACTTTTGAAAAAAGTTTTGCTTTAAAAGAGTTGTGACAGCATTTTCTCTGTGCTTTTAGACGCTGTTTGTTGTTCTTCGTGTCTTTTAATTTTTTTATTTTTAAAAAAATGTAGCACAATTTTAAATTACAATATGCCAATGATGAAGAGTTAAAACCATATGACAACAATTAGCCTTTATTTTACTTTCTATTGATTTTTTTTTTTACTTTCTGTTGCTTTTCAGTTAAAAACGTGCATTTATTTTGTTTTGTCAAAAGTTGAATTAACTTTATTTGTTTCCATTACAATGCTGACAGAAAGAACGTTCATTTTAATTATGTAGCGAAAGTTAATTGCAGCGTTTTTGAAAGCGTTTTAGATGGGTATACAAGTGTGAACATGTGTGAATCTAAAAAATATTCTCTATTTAAGTTACACACAATTTGAGTTAGATTATATATTCAATGCATACCATGCAAGCAAGACTTATCAAAAATGTTTGAAAATGATATTCAAGTAAATAACTAGTGAAAAAGTTTTAATTTCCCACTAGGTAAATTTTTATTTTCTTTGTAAAGTTTACATTTTAAATAAAAAGTGCAAATAGTCAATAATTTGACATACATTTTTAATGTAGCTTAAAAGAATTTAGTGGAAATCCTGCAATATTTCTCTAATTTATGCTAATATCCCAGAAAATTGTTCTGAAAATGTTTTAAAAAGATGTTTTAAATTAATATTATGTAAAAAAAATGAGATTTCCCATGGTAAAAAAAATTTCCTTTTTTTGGGATTTTTTTTTTCTGTGTGATATATTAGCTTTAGCTACAGAAAAACAAAATAAGTTGAAGAAAAACTCAATAACATTTTTTTATTTATTTTTGGAAGCCATATTGTAAGGCTTAAACTACTTTTCCTTAAATATATTGCTTGTAGATAATACACAAAATATTTGTTTTTGCAAATGTGCATGATCTCTCCACTGTACAATCTATTCTGTTAAGTCCATAAAATAAAATTTAGTATATTAAAAGTATAATGGAAAATAATACATATATGAAAGTAACCTCAATTTCTTAAAATTTAAATAAGTTGCATAAAACACTAAGTCTTAAATAAAGTAGAAGCAGTAATCCTTCGATATTTTTCTAATTAATACGAGCTTAAAACCATTTGGGCTATACAAAATAGCAAATAAAATTACCATTGTAAGAAAAGTTTTCGCTTCTGTGAGAAACATTTTTTTTCGTTTTTGATCTCAAAAATATTTTAAGATTTCTAACAAAAAAAAATGGGTTTTTGGAGACCACATTGCGAATCGAAGGCGTATCTAAGAAAAATTTTCTAATATAAATCAGAAATTACATTGAAGTTCTGCAACATACCTATAACCTATGTAAATTTCATAGAAAAATATTTTTAAAATGTATCAAAAAGTTTTCGCATGATAATAAAAATTTCCCTTTTTAGGAATTTTTTTATTTTTTGCCTAAAAGAGCAAAATTTCAAACTGTAGCTACAAAAAAGCAATATATATTCAAATTTCTAATTTTTTTTTTGGAGCCCCCATCCTTTTGGGAGTGTCTTTTTATCAATCATGCACATGTTTGCATACCATTAGTACCATTTTCTCCAAACCAAAACTTTTTTTTTATTGATTAATGTCTTTCATAAAACATATTAAATATTCTACAGACACAATTGCAACCTGTTCTGTACGACTTATAAAATATATTTTAGCTTATTGGGACTATTAAAAGCTTTTAAAATTTCAATGCACGTGAACAATTAAATACGAAAAAAATTCCCTAAGCAAAATGTTTCGTTTAATAGCCTCTTGTTTGACCAATTCTTACTCGTATTCGGTATTGCTATTGAATACTTTCACGCTTAATTTGTCACATTCATATGCACGACTCATAAATAATTTCACTAAATATGTCTTTTTAATATAAAGACAGCAATAAAATAAAAATAATAATAATAAAAATAAAAATAAAAAAATTATAAAAAACTTAAGCCAAATTTGTTCGTGTGGTAATGAAAAGGTCGTCGCATCGCGCTTGACATTTATTTTGATAAGGGGTTTATTTAGTGCTTTCGTAAAATTTCTATTTATTTTTTCGTTGTTATTTTTTTCGAAGATTTTAAACCTTTGTACATAGTTCAATCGATTATTTTTGTTAACAACTTAATTTAAATGTTTATTGACACAAATTAGTGCTATTGTTAATATTTATTTTGGAGATAATGTTTTTAGTAACACAAATGTTGATTTTGTAATTTATGTACTCTGTACGCATGTAATTTTGTTGATGAAATTCATTTAGTGGCGCCAATTTACATTACTTCAGTTGAATTTAAGAAATATGTTGTTTCCCAGGCTTGGGAAGTTTTAAGTGCTTGTAAGCTACTTAATATTATGTAAGTTGTTAGTTATAACAGAAAAATTATAAACAGCGCGCAAAGTTCATGTAGTAGGTGGCAAATGAGATTTGAGCCAGATGTTGAAATTGAAGTTTATCCTCCATTACTTTTTGGAGGAAGCGTTAGAGCTGCATTAGAAATTTTTTAATTAACAAATCATACAACTCTTTTTCAGCACTTTTTAAGAACATAACAGAATATAAAATTTTTAAATTTTTACAAATTTGTTTTTCACTCAAAAATAAAATAAAAATCACGCATAACGAACAGAAATGGGCATAAAAATATGATAAAATAAAAGAATTTATTAAGGAGTCTCACAATATGCGCTACCACGACTCAACACTTAGCTATGCAGCGGCGTACTCTAGTGGCGGTTACAAGAGGCATTAATAATGATGATGATGATGATGATGTAGAAGGAAGATCATAATGCTGTTGTGACTATGATTACGGTGATAGAATTATGATGGCAATATAATGATGCTGGTGGTGGTGGTGGTGATGACGGTAGTTTCTATTTTGTTGTTTTTGCCACTGTCTAGAGGGTCATAAATCTATTGTCACTGAAGAAGAGTTAAAGAAATACACAAAACAAAAACCACAAATTCCAATGACAAAAGCCACTTCAATAAATTTTCTATAAGAAAAATTGAAGAGAGTTATGTAAAAAAAAAGGCTGCAAAATAAAAGTTTTGGCTTATGGTAAGATTACAGCATCGAAAAAAAACGTTGTAACGAAAATGTGCTGACAAAAATACACAGAAAAATTTATTTTTATTTATAGCAATTTCAGCAAAATATATGGGTATTCACCTAAGCGCGCAAAACCCCTAGCAAACTGTGCAAACTGTAAATTTTTGCGCTATTGTAAACGAACTGTCAAAAATCGTATGAAAAGTTTTTTGAACAAACTAGAAAAGTTTGCGCGACAATTTGGTAGCGCAAACTTGTGCAATTGTTGTCACTCTCTTTTCCCATACGATTCTCTCACAAAATAATTACATGCTCATCAACTGTCACAAATTGCACAAAATATTTGAAAGAGCGTTCCTGAAACACATCGCGCAAAATTGCCAAGTTTAAATGAAAACCACTAATATTATTTAAGAACTTGAAAGTGTAAAGACGCACCATTCAAAAATAAAAACATTGAGAGTGCCGAGTTCAAAAAATAGTTGTCTGTAGAATTTTTATAAAAATTGTTTAACAATAAAACAATTTTTTTTTTTATAGAAGTTAAATAGAAAATCTAACGCAAAATGAAAAGAAAATTCGTTCAAAAAAACTAACATTCCCTTAATTATTCCCATTACAAAAATCGCGCCAAAAACCAAAAAAATTTTTTTCATAATTTTTTCTGAAATTCCTCTTTATCTTAATATTTATTATATGCCAACAATGCATCTAATATATATTTTTTTTTTGTGTAACTACCAAATTAAAAAAACATTTTCGTTGTTTCCTATGGAAAGTGGGCCTAAAATGACTTGTTGTTCTCTGTCTTTCGCTTGACTAGCTACTACTTCTCTTTAATTTGCAGTTACCCGAGGATTTGTTGTTTGTTTTCCAAGTAAATTAAAAGTGGTAACACCAACAACAGCAACAAATAACAATAAAAATAACATCAACAGCGTCTGCCATAACAGATATCAAAATAATAGAATTTAGAAATTCCCACGCGGCTATGATACAATACTTCACTACTCTTTCCCCTTGCCATTAGTGCTCTTCACAAAAATAGAAAAAAAAAGAGTAAAACAAAACCCTTTTTTTTTTGCCATTTTAGTGACGACCGGTAGCTTGCAACTGGGGCGGCAGTCATTACATTTTGTTCAGTGGGGAATGCTTTTACTCAAGTGCTGTTTAGCTGGAATTTATTTCATTGTGCGCTGATGTTTTTTTTTTAGTTATTGTTGTTGCAATACCGGGAAAGCTTAGAATTTTAAAACTTTTTTTTTAGTTATGTTAATTATTGAGCTTTTTGAATTTGGCTTCAAGTAAAGGGAAATTGGTCATTAAAAAGAAAATAAAATACTAGGAAAAAATATATTTAATTTTTAGTTTTGGAGTAAAACTGCTAAAGATTTATAAATATTGAAGCGGAAATAATGGAATGTGAGAAATTGAAATGAAAATGATCGTGGAAATGTTGAAACACTAAACATCATCTGTTAAATTCTACTGCAACGTCTTTGTTCGTTATAATCCGATACTGTCCAAAACATTCGATAGAATTTTATCATATTCTATGTCTCCTGATGTTTTCGATATTAATTAATTCATTCGATCCGGCCTTCCGATATATCTACCCATATCATCCGATACTTTCCAATAAGTACTCTTCCGGAATATCAGTATATTTGGTTGATATTTTGCGGTCGCAAATTTACCGTCATTAATATACTTCCAACGGCAAAGTCGCCGCACATTTGCAGCCGCAAGATATCAGCTAAAGCTGTGTGGTTTAAATCAGCAGTGCTTATTGAGCACCTCATGCCATTCAACACCTTTTCTTCTGATTTGATATTTCCCTATGTCTACCCATAAAACCAATAACACCCGATTCTTTTCGATTCTTTCGCAAATCATGCGATACTTTGTGGTTTCTTGTGATATGTTCCTACATAAACTGATGTTTTACAGTGTCTTCTGATACATCCTCAGTGTCAACTTTGCATCATTTTCTCACATTTTTATCCAATTTTTTCAGTTTGGGGAAATTATAAATCAATTTTGGACCAAATTTCTTGTTTAACTACATACCTTTGCCTTTGAAAAATTTGTTAAAACAAATTCATTAAAACCAATTAAGAAAAAAAGTCACTTTTTTTTCTCATACAAAAATTAAAGAAAGTAACTTAAATTACTGCCTTTTATATTGTATTTTCGTATTGTACTCAGCATTTTGTTGTTTTCACATGCCATACCTTATTTTGACCAATTTTTGTTCAGCAGGGTTTTTACACTGTATCGAAATTGATATTAATAATAAAACCAAATTTGAAAAAAATCAGTTTACACATCTTGTGAATACCCAAGCAAATGCACATTCTTTCCAAAGGCGTCATATCACACCATCTTTAAGGCTAATTGATGTCAACATTTCATGGAATTATGTTAATTTAAAAAAAAATTTAAATTTAAAATTTTTACGAATTTAATAAAATTTATACAAATTGCAAACGTTGCGTGTCAATCTTTTCATGATAAGAAGAATACCTTACATAGTAGATGTAAATGACACCAGCGTTGTCAGATTTCATGAGTTTTTTGACATTTAATCCCTATTGAGAAGCACAATGTTCTTAAAAAAAAGAAACCCATACTAACTAGTGTTAGGCATACTTTTTGATATTTTTAAGTCAGTTAAGAAAATATTCAATTACATATTTCAAATAATTTTAATAAATTTTTTTCTCTCTTTCCAGGTATGTACCACTCAATGTACAGTCTTTAACAAAATATTGGTATGTAAAATAGCTAATATTCAGGGAAAAAAAAAATGAATCCTCGGCCTTCCGAAAGTAAAATAATTTTTATTAAAATGATAAAAAATTGAAAAAAAAATTTTGTGTGCAAAAATCTTGATGACCTTTTTTTTGCAATTCCGGGCCGGGTCAGAACTCATTGTCACTCGGCAGCTCTGCTAAATTTATTTCGTTAAGTGCTTATGAAAACCTTTTGAAATTGAAAAACTTTCTTTGTGCTTTAACTATTTAGTACCTCATTCTGCTGATAACCATCGGTTATTGGTGAAGAGGCAAATATTGCTGAGGCAGAAAATTTTTAAGAAATTGCAAAAATCGAAAAATACTGAAAAACAGTCGAAAAAATGCTTAAAAAATGCTAAAAAATGGCATTACGTTGGATAAATTGAAAATTGTTGAAATTACTTAAAAAAAAAATTAAAGAAAAAGTTTAAAATACTGAAAAATGTTGAAAAGTTGAAAAACACTGAAAAAGTTGAAAAATGTTAAAAAATATTGAAAAATTGTTGATAAGTTCGATAAAAGTTGAAAATCGTTGAAAATATGAAAAAAGTCTAATATACTGAAGAAATTGAAAAATGTTGGAGGAGTCGAAAAAAAATGCTGAAAAACATTCAATATAACGAAAATTTGTATTCAAAAAACTCGAAAAAAGTTCAAAAAATCTTCAGAAATTTGAAGAAGTCGATAAATTTTGTAGTAATCAAAAAAATTTTGAAAAGGTCAAAAAAATAAGAAAACATAAGCAAAAGTCAAAAATATTACACTAACATTACACTTGCCGGTATGCAAGACTTGTTTGAAAAGTAATATTTTAACAAAGTAAGCACTAATACACCACTAGTGCTTATGGCTACGGAAGTGATATCGTTTTTTTCTAATGCAACTTCTGTTGAATCAGCTCTCGAATAAGAATGTTCACAATTGCTGACATAATCAACAAAGTATTTTAGCCGATTTGGTACATTTTTAGCCATGACTTAATTACCGATGCAAAAAAATGGTACTAAAATTTATTTATATTTTGAAACCTGTCAAATTCTGGTATTTTTTTTCTCTTTCACTCACTGGATTTTTGCTTCTTTGTCATTGCATTTGTCAGGGTCAAGACTGACTGACAAGAAAACAACGCCGAACTGTCATCATGTTTATAAATACCGCAATAAGTTGAGTCAAAACTTTATGAAGAGGCGACATTAAAGCACAATAAATTTAAGCAAAAAAACAAAATAACTTATTAGCCAAAATTTTTTAGCCATATACATATTTGTTTTCTCTCTTTCTATTTTTTTTTTTTTGTATCAAAACCACAATATAAAACAAAAAATATATGAAATGTGCAAACATTTAAAATTCTTCTATTGTATAAGAAAAAAACGCGTATTTCAACAATTTGACATTGAAAACAAACTGAAATTAAGAAACAAATAATCGAAACAAAAAAAAAAAAATTTTCGTTTTAAAAACTTTGCATAGAAAAATAATTAAAATTTTAATTTAGAAATTAAGAAACGTAGCGTTTAGTAGAAACATTTTTTTTTAAACATTCTTTCTAAATGGTATCATTTTTATCAACTTTGAAGAATTTTTAAATAAATTATATTTTTAATTGACAAATGGTGGAAAATTATTTGTTTTTTCGTGTCACCGCTGCCATTATTTCAAACGTTTCAGCTGCTGCTGATCGTAGATAAATTAATAAATTTGCATTTTTAATTTCTCAAATTGTTTAAATATAACAAAAAACAAAACTTAAATCAGCGCTAATGTTTATATTCATTACGGCCATAAAACGATGGTCTGGGAAGACATTTGAACTTGGGTTTTATGGGTTGATGTTGTTAATTAAATTCATTTTATGTCAGTTTATTTCAATAACATTTTTTTTTTCGACAGTTAACATTTTGATAAATTAAAATTTTAAAGAAAATTGATGATTGAGGATTATTATTATTATTTTGATTTTTTTTTTTTTCAATATTTTGTGCACGGCATAATTTAATATGTAATTTTATTAGACCTTTCAAGTTCAAGTGCAATGTCAATTTTGATTGATCGATTGAATAGCAATGTTTGTGTTAAATGAAGGGTATGGTAACAATTTTTCTGAAAACATTTGCGGAAGCTTTACAATTTGGTATTTATTTCAATTATTAAAAACTTTAACGTATTAAATTATGATCTGTTTCAATAACGCAAACGAAAATCGATTTAATTTATGAAAAAAAAAATTATTCATTCTTATTTCTCTTTTTATAATCAGTTTGTCCCCAAAAAAAACTTTCGCAGAGGATTATGCTACCACCCTCCCTCATCAATTTTAATGTTAGTTTTCGTAAGAAAAAAAAATGTAAGTGACATTTAGGAAAATGGACGTTCGAAAAGTAATCGATCATCCCCCTGCTTGACCGTTTTCTTACGTTTTTACAAACCCCCACCTCCCCCTGCTTAAGAAAACATGTCTCTTTTGAGCTGATTTTTGAAAATTTAAATCTCTAAGAAACAGAGTTACCAAGTTAAAAAAGAGTTATTGACGGACTTCCCCCAAACTGAAATTATTTTTCTTTGAAGTGGTAAGTATAAAGCCCTTTTTGATTTGTGCGTGGCAACAATTTCATCGTTACAAAAAAATAAACTTTCCAAAGTTTTTCAATTTCTACAACTCGACATGCAATTAACGACTTAGCCGCGTCAAAAGCTGCCAATTGGCAACCCTGTTAACCTTTAGAGGACCAGAAAACCGATTAGAGGAAACCGTTTAGAGGAAAATCAATAATTTTTTGTCATATGCAAGATCCAGGCGTTTTTGGGGTTGCTGATCACGAATCTGGAATCAGATTTGATAAATGCATTCGCCCTACCCCCTCTTCTACTCATCAAATACCTCATTTTTTAGTACTCAAGCAACTCGGTGAAAACTTGACCATTGGGGTTGCTAATGAAGAAATAAAAAAATAGGAGAGAGGATACTCTCTACGTCCACGTCGTTAGCTTTGGGTAATTCTAAGGGGGAGTTGAAAAATTAATTAAACTTCGGGAGTGCCAAAGAATAAAATCTTTATAGCGGAGGAGCTAGAGTGGAGGGTAGGGATATGTAAATTGATCAAATCTGACCCCAGATTCATAATCAGCGACCACGAAAACCCCCTACCGTATTTCAGCAATTTGATAAAATTTAATGCTAGAAAATTGTTCCTATCCCTTACCGGACCGGAGAGCCGATATTTCGGTTTGCCCTGTGATACAAATTTGGGCACATTTAAGGAGCGGTGTTAGCTCTCAAATCCCGGCCGTTTAAAGTTAAGAAAGACGGCGCCTACTAGAAATTCAAAATTTTGTTTTGCCATAGAAAAAATACTTTTTCTTCCTAATAAACCATACTGGAATCATCGCTCAGCCCAAACTGAAAATCGCAAAAAACATGTAGTGTTCCTTAAACTCAAGAATAAGTTATTTTCAAACAAAAAAATAAAAACTTATTTTAAAATTGTGAAAACTACTAATCTCAAAGCAAAAAACGAAATACAGCCTGAAGCAATGTAAACGACCCCTAGATCAAACTGGTCTCCTCAGCTGTCCAAATCTTGATACTAAAGAATTTATAATGAAATGACAAAGAGATTACGAGTCATAAGAATGGATAAACACAAATCAACAGAAGCTCTAAACACAAACCAATTAAATTTGCGTCAAATTAATAGATACTCATAGATAACTCATAGATCAAAAACAAAATGCAAATACAAAGGCGATATCTAAAAAACCACAAAGAAGCTGTATAAAAAATCAGTAAAAAAATTCCTTCTTTAAAAACTTCACAGTGAATGATGAAATAAATGATGGGATAATAAACGCAAAAAATGTCATACAAAGAATCGATCAAAAAAGACAAATATCATTTTGAGGTTATGAATCAACATTTTGAGGTTATGTCAAACATCATTCTTGTATTATGCAATTTTCGTATAAGAAAATGTAATTAATGACTAATAGCAAATATTTGAAGTTGATTGTGTAAATAAAATTTAATTGTGAAAAATTCACATAATTTAAAGAAAAGATTTTGTGGTGGGCAAAATGCGTTTTGTTTGCATAGAGAATTATTTTTTTGCTTGAGAATAATTTGCGTGCTTAATTTATGTAACCAATATACGCATTGAAACAAAAAAACAAAAAAAAAATCTCATGAGAGAATATTGTAATTGCATCTACTTAATTAAATTACATTAATGATGATCATGCGAAAATTTCTTGGTCGATGCTGCCAGATGTTTATAATACGCTTGCTGATAATGCTGATCATGACAAAGGTGCGAATTACACACGCTAAGCTTGATAATGAACAACACTTGAAACCACAATAACAACAGCAATAACATGATCATGTTATCTAACATGATCATTGTATGTTGTTGTATTGCATGATCATCAAGCAACAGCTGGAAATGTTTGTAGCTGCAGACGCATTGTGTGAATCGGTCGGTCGGTTGAATTGTTGAAATTTGAAAATTTTTAAGCAAATACATTCGAGTAAATTGCTTCATAAAAGATCGCCAGCGGTTAAGTGAAAGATGAAAACTTTACAGGCACAAGGCAAATCAGATATAACAATATGTACCATAAGTTCACGTAAGGTGCACTGAACTTTTCAATTAGACGTACCCTCGTATTGTTGCACTAAAATTGAATCAAAATTGAACAATATTATTCATTTGCTTTTGAAATTGTTTTCAGCTTTGTGCGAAGAAACAGCACTCGCATGTAGCTATGAAATTCTTTGCTGAAATGTAGCATTTGTTATGGTTAATGATGCGCATCGCAAATGCAACGCATAGCACAAAAACATCTTATTTTCCGGCTATTTATTGAAAAATTGAGAAGATTTTTGGCAAGCTTAACAAGGTTAGGTAAAAAAAAATATTTAAAAATTTAATAAGTTTTTAATTTTTAGTAAAATTTTCATTCTCTTGATGATTTCAAGAGACTCTAGCGTTGGAAAGCAACATGCTTAGGATGTAAAACTTGCTGTTTTCTTAGTAACTTGGTCTTTTTCCTCAGCAGCCATTAAGTTGGTAATAGAAACGCATACAACTGAGACCAGAATTCAAAAAACAGCATAAGGTTTGCAAAAACTTAAGCCTAAAAAAAAAAGGATATTAGACTTTTTTTAAAAAAAAAACGGTATGCAATAATCTTCCTTAACACAAATATGATGTTTTAAAAAATAAATTTTTTAAATCTGTTTGGTATATTTTGCGCCAAAGCGTTACAAACCATTTCAATAAACTGTCATTCTGACAGATGAATATTTTTGCTGGGTTCAACGAATCACTTGTCATGTTTTACTCTTTATATCATAGCAAACTTCATTCAAACAAACTCTAATAAGTGATATTTTAAAGTTTAGAATTTCCGGTTTAAGCAGAAACAAAAAAACGTTTTTTGCAAAAAACTTTTCATAAACTCCAATACCAAAACAAAAAGGTTCCCTTACGTTATTAGCAAACGGAAGTTGACAAAATTGTTGTCGGTTTGTTGGAACCGCAAATGATCATCATCATATGGGAGGTCAAAGAAGCAGGGCAAGTCCTAAAAAAAAAATAAAAAAGATAGCAACAGATGTGCGTAACTACCTACCTACCAATTCGAACAAACTCTTATTTGTTGAGCACATTGAACGTTGAGGTTGAACGGTTTGTTGTGTGTGATTTGAAGCATACAAACATTGCCGTGTTGTTTACCAAAGTTGGTGATCTACAGGCGATAATGATGATCATCATCATCATCAACAACATTGGCAAAAAAATGACAATAAAACAACAAAATTGCCAAGAATGGTATGTGGTTTTACCATATGCTTGAAATAAAGCATTAATAACAGGGGCAACATGAAGATTAAAACCGCAACAGCAGCAGCAGCAAAAGCGTCACTCAATCTCTGCAAAACGGAACTCTGAAATTCAAGATGTATTGTAGCAACGTTGATCAACTTTATTGTGCGCTGAGAAAAAAAAACGTAAATCTGTTGCAAAAACTGCCGTAGATAGAAAATATTAGAAAAAAAATTGGATGGATAGTGTTACCATCTTGAATTTATGGCGCAGTAGACAGTGTATTTTAAATGTGAAAAACTTCGCCAAATTTTATTAGATTTTGAGGGGTTGAACCCCCCCATTTTGCCCCCTTCAGAATACAATTGTAAATGTAATATTTCAGCAGCATCTTTGTCATATTCATGCAACAACTTCGATATTTTTTCAACTTTTTTTCATGTTGCTACCAACAACTGCGCAACAATAGCACGACAGCAGCAAACTGTGTCATGCTTGATCATCATGTGGAGCGAACGATCGATCGCGCATCATTTGATCTTGGCGAGATATTTGATCACTTTTCAATTTGTTCACTCACGCAGTTGTTCACCTCGTCGTTGTTCAGCCACCCCCAGCCGCAGTCACAGCATTGTAGATCATCATTTTTTTTTTTTTTAGTTTTGCCATCACGATCTTTTTTTTGTTGTTTCTGTTTTTAGTATTTGCTTTGTTTCAAATGTGGGCTGCTGCTGCTGATTTTTTTTCTTGATGTTGCTGCTTCTCATGGTGCAACACATATCATAAATTTATTTAACTTGACATTAGATGAACTGCATTAACTACATTTTTATATGGATTCCAAGCGACGATGCTATCGGCGGACAGACAGCCAACGACTTTGCTTAGTTTTGGCCACATTGATCAGCGCTAGTGCAATGTGATCCCACCATCAGCCGCCGCCGTCGCCGCCAGTTGTTGGCCGCCTACTCGTGTTGCCGTTGTTATTACATTGCTTGGCATAAGGAAAAAGTTGCTCCCGTTCATTGTTGATGTTGATTGCACATATGGCGCATATGTTCTTGCTGCTGTTGCTGCTGTTGTTGGGAAAATCACAAAAGAAAATCTTTCGTTTATTTTTAGATAGGAGAATTTATTACACGTTTAACGTACGTACGTACGTGTGTGTGTGGAAGGAAGCGCAAGAGAAAAAGTGCCAACCTATTTTCTTGTAAAGTTATTTTTATGATAAATATGTCAAATATGTTACCAATTTGTAATCGGCAAGAAATAACATGTAGCTCATAGGAAGTTGGGCGGTATTTTCTTTAAAAATAATATATACTTTTGGCCTCGATATTCGATGTAGCATATTAATAATAAAATCTTAAAATATGCAAAGTAGGAAGTTGGGTATTGGCCTTTCAAGCTCTCGTGTAATTTTACCGATTTCTATTAGAGGCAGACTTTTCCTAATCAAAAATTATCCAAGAAATGAAAATAACCATTAACCATTTGTACGTACTAGGGTAGATTTATATATGAGATAAATTTGGTCGGAAATTGGACAAATAGTTGCTCAGCTGATCAGTGGGTTCAGATCACCTTACAAAAGTTCAATTTAACATCGTAAACTCAGCTCGGATTTCGTTACCTTTTCCTTTTTCTAATAGAAATAATACATTTTTTTATAATAATCGGTACATTTAAAAGGAATTAAAAGTATAATATCTGGACTAATTAAACCATCAAAATTTGAAAAAAAAATCCTCGAAAAATCATTGCCACAAAAAGTACACGAATTCTCTAATTGCTACCTCAATTTTTGCAAATCAAAAAGTGACAAATTTTGATAAAATTAGCAAGAATTTATTATTCGCTTAATTTTACGCTCAAAAAATTAAAAAATTTCACGCCACAAAATTACAAAAAATAAAAAAATAAAAATTACAATTCAATTTCAGCGATGCACATAAATTTCAAAGTGCGCGCCTGTGAATCGCGCGTGCAACAACAACTGACAAAGGAAGCAACAACAATAACAAAAACAACTAAATATTTATTTTATGCGCTTTTGTAATTTTAAAAGTTGGCTGCCCTGAACTCGGAGCAATAACGGCAGCGACTAAAATTAAATTTACATGCAACACAAATTGATATTTTCATTAAATTGTATGCGTGCCGCTGCCGTTGGTGCATATGACTGTGTACATTAGAGTGTCCCGTATTTGCGAAATTTTTTTTCAAACTTTAGGCGAAATTATAGTTTTTTTTTAAGAATTGATTATCTTAAGAATTAACTTTTTTTTTAAGAATTAATTTTTTTTTTGGTATAAAAATACCGAGAACTTAAATTTTTTTAATTTATTTTTTAGCTGGAAAACTTGTAGACTTACAGAAAAAATGGTAAGACTTTATTTTTTTTAAGGAGCTTCAAGAAAAAAATATTTAACACTGAAATAAAATTTGTCATAAAATCAGGCAAAGACTTTTTTCAGTGAATTTTATTTTACAAAAAAACGTCATAAGGCAATACATAAAAAAATCGACTATTTTTTCTGTAAGTCTACTAGTTTGCTAGTAATAAAATAATTGCAAAAACAACATGTGCTCGATGGTAGCTCGATGGTCAATAATAAATGATTGTTAAGGTTAAAAGTTTTTTTTTTATTTTATAACGAAAATATTAATTCTTAATCGATTAAGAAAAAATTCAAAAATTATGGACAGTCTAATACGGTAGACAGTCCCATATTTTTAAGTGCCTTCCAGGAGCTCAGTACACTTATCTCATTGCTAGATTAAAAAAAAAGATTTTAAGATAAAAAATGTATTTAATTGCTTGCTTCACGAAAAAAATACAAGGAGCTTTTTTTATAGAAAATTTGATGACCTTTCCAATAGGCTAGGTCCCGTTTATGTAACTTTTTTTTTCACGAGACATAAACACAAATGTCTTGTCAAGAATTTTTCCTTATAAAAATCGTATGGTAAACTAAAAAGCTCGATGAGTCACCAGTAAATATTAATATTATGAGCTCTAATTTCACCAGAATTTTCCTTTCGTGTGCCTGCAACGCAAAAAAAAAATTTGAATCACCCTAATGTACACCACTTTATGAGCCTGGTCACTTAGAAACTGTGCGCTACATTGGGCCTCATAGTTTAGGTCAAACATTTTAATTTATTTTTAACAAAATCATGGACAGTCTACTACTGCATTCATGTGTGTGGTTGGTGTATGTTAATTTTTAATATTTTTCCCTCGTTACTGAAAAGGATTTTCGTTGGTCAAACAAAAACAACACCAACGCATTTTAATGCGATTTAACGGTATTTTCGTTTTCGTGTGTTCTCTCAAGGTCTTAATTCGCTTAAATGTTCGAAGGTTAAATCGGTTGCAATTAATGTTGCGTATAAATTGAGGTTTTAGCATACCTGCCTGCCTACTCGTACTGGTTAAATGAATAGGATATGCAATATTTTGAGCTTGGCGTCATGTAATTTGTAGGATTTCAGAACTGGTTACTTGATTGTACTCACTCGCACTTTGTATGTAAATGTTGTGAGGTCCATTTGTTTTTATGGCCTTCTCTTTCGATTTAGCAACATTTTCGTATGAGCTGATTAAAGTAATGATTGAGTATTTATAAAATTTTGAAAACAACATGTTATATTTGACACTTGACCTTATAAACATCGATATTTTGCTCTTTATGGCAAGGTCGTTACAATACATATTTTGACTTGAAAAAATCATCTCTACTTTATATTTTTACTAAAAGTTAAATGATTCATGAAATGTTCACGCAATTGAGTTGAGCTTAATGTTGTGTGTGTGATAAAATAAGAAAAAAAAGGAAACCATATCAGGCTTAGAAATTCTTACTCATCGACGTTAAGGCCACTGATGATTCCGTTTGGCAATTGGTGCAACTACTTAAGTAGTATGACTAGCTTTAGCCGTATTTTGTTATTTTGTAATTTGCTTGGTGTTATCATACACTGTTCAAAACCGTAAGTTTATTAAAATCAGTAAAAATAACAAATAGTTGTGCTGCACGTAGAAACAACTACCCGAAGCTACTTGAAAATTAACAGCAAACAAGAAACTTCACAACAGCAAAACTTTAAAATAAAAATTAAATTGGAATAAGCAGACAGACAACGTAGCAAACAAGACAACCATCTTGATAATTGATATATCTCGACGCTCAAATAGCAAAACAGCGACTTGAAAAAGGGTAAGAGCGAAACAACTATAGCAAATGAAAAGCATCGGAAAAAATCGGTAAATTTCAAGATTACACGAGAATATTCGAGAGCATCATATAAAGCAAGTCTTTTACATACATTTACCGATTTTTTCCAGCATTTTTTGGCCTTTTTAAAAGTTATATGACGTTTTCGCCATTCATCGACTTTTCGACACTTTACACGAAAATTCGCACCGGGTGCGTAAGAACTCACCAGGTATTTTAATTTAAATTGATTTTTGATTGATTTTAATTTTTAGTCTAATTGAAATGCTGTGGTCAATTTTCGCACTCAGAGCTGCCTTCTGTGGGGTCACGACCTCACCGCAAGAATGAAGGTTATCCACACAACTCTTATTGAATGTATTAAGTAAGGACGAAAACTAAAGGCTTGGCCTCACCACCCTGAACAAGTGAAATGTTAGTCCAATTTAATTTTTAAAAAAACTTGCACTTTTTATTCAAAGCCTTGGCTCTTTCTAGCGACTCTACAACAAAATGGGTTAAGTATAAGTCATATGGACATTAATAAAATCGAAAAAGAACCTTAAATAAAACTTTAACTCAAAACTTGTTTCTTGATGTCTTCTGTTTTGATTTCAATATTCTTTAATACAATTTTGCTGCGCCGCATGTTTAATGCAGCATTTAAGCGATCGTACGTTAAGTTTGGTAGCTTTTCGTACAAAAAAAAAAAAAAAAAAATGCAGCTTCAACATCAACGTTGAAGAAATAAAGAAAAAAACAAACCACTTCACCTACGGGTTAGTCATGACCTTATTCTGTGCTTCGTTTTTGGACAAGTTCTTTGCTGCTTTTTGGATTTTTTGCTTATGCCCTTTTGTTTGTTTGCTTTTTTTCTTTGGAACTTGCTCAACTTTTAGCTTAAAAGTTTTAACCGCATGTCGCCATTCAGCTAAATTCAGCATATAACATATGTCAACTGTTTTGATCGATTTCAGCAAAATGTGATAAAAATTTCAAAATAAAAAGTTACGAAAAAACAATAAAAAAAAATATGATGAAATATGTACTGCTTGAGAACTGTGTTATGTCACGGCTTGTGCCGCCTTCGATTTTCGCATGATTTATATGCGGATTTGTCGCATGCGCGATTTGTTTTCATGTATCAACTGATTTTACTGCTCGCAATCAGTTCTTGTTGATTTTATTGAGTCTGTTGATTTAAATTACTTGAATTTTTTTTTTGTTATTTTATCATTAAGTAATTATTTAGGAATTTCTCTAATGTGCCATCATTAAAGTGAATTTAGAGATAGAAGAAAAATCGCAATATTAAGCACTTAAAATAGAAATGATTTAATGTAGTCGTCGGTCGTATGATGAAATCAACGTATAATTGACTGTGTATTGAATGAATGAGGTTTTTATTGTTTCGTTTTTTGAATCAAATGTTAATTTTTAGCAAAATGACCCAATGCTCATAGCAATAATTACTCAACAAAATTTATAGTAATTGATTCAAATTAAAACAAAAAGTTTTGCCTTTTACAAAATGGTTTCTTTTGAGTTACACGCTGGTTCTGGTTTAAATATGAATTAACTTAACTGCCTGCCGCAAATGTTATTATTTAAAAACAAAAAGAACAAACTAACAATTTTGATTTGTTCTTCTTAAATTTTCCAATTTTATTTGTCAAATAACAAAATAGAGAGATTCGGGCCATCTTGTAGATGGTTGATTTTGCGCAACTTTTCCATTCAAAAAAAAAATTTTTTTTTTTTCATAAAAAAAATTTTTTTTTTTTTAAAAATAAAATTTCAAAAC
The DNA here is from genome assembly GCA_949775025.1 of Tricholauxania praeusta. Classification (NCBI taxonomy): domain Eukaryota; kingdom Metazoa; phylum Arthropoda; class Insecta; order Diptera; family Lauxaniidae; genus Tricholauxania; species Tricholauxania praeusta. The sequence goes on from OX459029.1 coordinate 162,770,233, forward strand.
GACCTCATAAAAAAATGCCATAAAAAGTTAAGTTTTTGCGACACGGATGGAACATTAAGAATACTCGTAAATTTTGTCATAAGTAATAATTTTCTTAAAAGTAAATTATTAATGAAAAAAAAAAAAATCAATAAAAACTGGGTTAATTTTCTGAAAAAAATATTTTAAGAAAATCAAAATTGTGTCACAAGAACTAAATAAATTGTGATATATTTCTTGTGTTTTTATTATTTAAATTCTTTATTTGCGTATGTTTTTTAATTTTTTATATTTATTTTATTAAAAAAACATTTTTGTGTTGTTATTGCTGGTCTTGCCATTAATACACCTACGCGCAGACTTGGCGTAATTTGTATGTGTTGCTGTTGTTGCCGTTTTGTTTATTGCCGTCATTTTGCTGTTCCTGTTGCTGTTGTTGACGTTTACCGCTCGTTTTGTGCTTCGCTTTCTGCCATTTCTTTGGCATTGGCAATTTTTTTTCTTTTTTATTATTATTTTTAAGTTTATTCTGCTGCTTGTTTTTGTTGATTTTAAACAAAATTCGTGTTGCTTTTTTTTCAATTTTCTTTTACTTTGACGAAACACAGCAGCAATGGCAACATTGTCAGCAGCAACAACAACAGCAAGAGGGTACAATAACAATAACAGCATGAATGGGTGACTCATCAGGTTCTATAGAAGTTTTGCGATTTGTTTGCCCACTGTCGTTCGTTTGTACGATCAGTAGTTGGTCGAATTTATTGCCGGTTTTTTGAAGATGCGTAGTTTGGAAATGCAAATAAACAGGGTGCTGTTTTTTGTTTAACTTTTAATTTGTTGTGTTCTTTCTATTTAATATTAAGAGCATTTGAACGTGTGATTTTTATAGCAGCACCTTCAGGTTACAAAACTGAAGTAACATTAGAATCACTGTTATTAAACATAAGGTTCATATGATCTTTTGTAGTGCAGCGTGATGTTTATTATGTTAGTACTCAAAGGTATCATGCAGTGTCGAAAAGTCACAAAGTTACAAATAGCGTCGAAAAATATCGAAAACTATTGGAAAGGTCAAAAATGCTAAAAATACAAATAAATATTGAAAATATATTGAGAAATGTCGAAAAATATCGGGAATTGAAAAAATGTTCCTCAAACTCGAAAATTTCTGAAAAATTCGAAAAATATTGAAAAAGTCAAAAAGGTTTAAAACTCAAAAAGTGTCGGAAAATATTAAAAACTAGCATTACCCTGTGCGCATCGCCTCACCTCAACCGTGGTTTAGATTCGATGTGTGGTCTGCGTAAAAATTCTATTTAAAAAATACTTTTGTATGAAGACCGCCCTTAGTAACCACCCAAAATAAAATTTTTACAACCTAAGCAGTGCCTCTTAATATAAAAACCACGTGATGTAAATTTCATTAGAATCGATTAAGCGGTCTTCGAGAAAATGATATTTAAAAATATTTTTGTATGAGGGCAACCCTAAATAAAAGTTTTGTAGCCTAATCTATGCCTCTTAACATAAGAGCTACGTGGTGAATATTCGGTGTGAATCGACTAACCTGTCTTCGTGAAAATGATATTTAAAAATACTTTTGTATGAGGGTCACCCTAAGTATGCACCCTGAATAAAATTTTTTTAACCCTATATGTGCCTCTTAATACAGAAGCCATGGGATGTAAATTTCATGAGAATCGATTTGGCGGTCTTCGAGTAAATGATATTTCAAAATATTTTTGTGTGAGGTCCACCCTAAACGAAAGTTTTGTATCCTCAGCCTCTTAACATAAGAGCTACGTGGGGCAAATTCGGTGTGAATCGACTTACCTGGCTTTGTGAAAATGATATTTAAAAATATTTTTGTGTGAGGGCCACCCTAAGATTGCACCCTAAATAAAATGTTAACGATCTAATCTGTGTCTTCACATAAAAGCCATATGGTGTATGTTTCATGAGAATCGATTTGGCGGTCTTCGAGAAAATGATATTTAAAAAATATTTTTGTGTTAGGGCCACCCTAAATAAAAGTTTTGTATCCTTAGCTATGCCTCTTAACATAAGAGCTACGTGGTGTAAATTCGGTGTAAATCGACTAACCTGTCTTTGTGAAAATGATATTTAAAAATATTTTTGTTTGAGGGTCACCCTAAGTATGCACCCTAAATAAATTCTTTTTTAAACTTATCTATGCTTCTTAATATAAAAGTCATGTGGTGTAAATTCCAGGAGAATCGATAAAATGATATATAAATTTTTTTTTTGTGCGGGCCACCCTAAATAAAAGTTTTGTATCTTTAATTTTGCCTCTTAACATAAGAGCTACGTGGTGTAGATTCGATGTGATTCGATTAACCTGTCTTCATGAGAATGATATTTAAAAATATTTTTGTGTGAGGGCCACCCTAATTTTGTACTTTAAATAAAATTGTTAAAATCTAGTCTCTGCCCCTTAATATAAAATCCATTTGGTGTAAAGTCCAAGAGAATTGATTAAACAGTCTTTGAGAAAATTATATTTTTAAAAATATGTGTATGAGGGCCACCCTAAATAAAAGTTTTGTGGCCTAAGCTATGCTTCTTAACATTAGAGATACGTAGTGTAAATTCGGTGTGAATTGATTTATTTGTCTTCGTGAAAATGATATTTAAAAATATATTTGTATGAGGACCACCCTAAGTGTGCACTCTAAATAAAATTTTTACCATCCAATCTGTGCCCCTTAACGTAAAAGTCATACGGTGTAAATTTCATGAGAATCGATTTGTCTGTCTTTGAGAAATCGCTATTTTTAAAATATTTGTGTATGAGGGCCACCCTAAATAAAAGTTTTATAGCCTATGACACCCGCCTGATCGATACTAACATACTGTAAAAATTTCATCAAAATCGGCTGGATAGTTTCCGCGTGCATAAGAGACAGACAGACAGACAGACAGACAGACAGACAGACAGACAAAAAATGAATTTTATATAATAGATATTGAATTCGAAAATGGTTAAATGAGGCGACCGAAGTTGAAAATGGTTGAGAAGTTTTGAAAAATTAAAAAAATTTCAAAATTTGACTTTGAAAAGAAGCCGAAAGATATTGAAAAATTAATTTATTAATTAAAATTTTTTAAACTTTAAATACTTTAAAAGTCGAGAGTGTTAGAAAATATTGAACAAGTCGAAAAACGTAATGAAAAGCCGATATATATCGAAAAATTCAAAAACATCTTCGGAAATCATAAAATAAGAGAATTTCAAAAATATTAAAAATCTCAAAAATGTTCTTAAGTTTGAATTAAAAAATATAATAGACTGTTGGATAATTTTGAGAAGACCGAAAAGTCGAAATATGTTGAAGAAGTCAAAAAAAAAAAAAAAAATTGGCCAAAGAATCTCGAAAATTTAAACTCCGAAAAAAAAAGTAAAAGTCGAACAGCTTGAAAATGATAACAAAAAATATCAAACATGTGACACTGGCATTAGCTTAAGGTGATTTGCTTCATTTTATGGTCTTAGCCAATTCACTACAGTATACATTTTCTGTCATAGGCGACGTCAGGAAATATGCTAACACTACAAAAATTATCCTTTGTCTTTACTTCTCAATATTTCATGAATCAGAGGCGTAAGAATTTTCCTACTACGCAATTTGAAAATCTTCACTGCGCTTGAACTTTTCCACCTTGAAATTGAACTGTGAAAAATTGTTCATAACATTTAACATTCATTCATAAACAATAAACAGAGTCTGAGAATTCCTTTCGCATTCAAATTAAACAAATCTTGCAGTAATTGTTGCCATTTAGCGCTCATAATAATTTTCATTCTGTTTTTTTCAATTTTTAATTAGCGGCTACAGTATGATTTCATGTAAACAAATTTTACAAAAATGCTATGTAAATCGCATCAGATGTTCAGGTAGTGAAATGAATGAAATCATTCAATTTTCAGATAAACAAAATAAGAACGTCGAATGGAATGTATATGGTATTTGTAATAGGGAAATGAAATGGCATATTAACTTATATCAGCATGGCCAGATATGAGCGACGAAATTCGCTACCACACACAAGTTTAAATCCTAAAATTCAACTTTCGATTGAGCTATAAAGTATTTGGGACAAAAACATGGTTTTCATCATATTGCAATTCAATTAAATCCTTCGAATGATAAACATACATATGTATATATCTCTGGAAACATAAAACATTTGTTATATTGAACAGACAATATAACCAACTAACTGTGTCATCTCTCATAAGCCGTTTAACACCCTATACTCTAATCAAAAGTTGTGGAACAAAATAATGCTTTTCAGATGAAGCACATATCACCAGGTTTCAAACAAAGTAAACCTTTATGAAAAGTTATACAGTTTCTCGAAAAAAAAAAACAATTTATTTCAAAAGAAAGTTTGACAGCAATTCTTGGTATCCAAATGCATTCTAGTTATATCACATGGGAGGATACAGGTTCAACAAAAGTGATAACATAAACTGAGTATGCAGTATCATTGGTTAGCTCTAATACGATAAGAATCAAGCGAACGTGACAATGGCGCAAATCGATTTCGTAGTAAAATATGTCAAAAACGTAAAAATTAACCAATGCCAGGACATTCACCGTTTCCAGTAGTAACATATTTTATTATATCAAATCTTCCTTTATTAAATGTTTCCTTTGGCATTTAGCAATAAAATTTTCCAAAGAAATTTTCCTAATTTTTCTAACTTTCTAGTGCAATGAATTTGTTTCTTTTTTTTCACACTTTGTTCTGAAATTTGTGCAAATCCATTTGCTGCTATTTATAGATTTTTCTCCCCCTTTAGTGCTGAAAGTTTCGCATTTCTTTTATTTTTTTTTTTTTTTTTGATTGTTTTTCTTTCCACCTTTGATGTGAAATAAAGTATTGTATATTTCATAAAGATAAATGGACTATACTTTATTTAAATAGCATGTATATTTGTTCGAAGCATAGCCCACTAAGCAATTGAGCAAGAACACTTACGCGAATGCCTGCTGGAACAGCGTCAATACACATGCCAATGTATACAGTAAGAAAAATTGGCATTGTAAATTTGAAAATTTTATTTTAATTTTGCAAATAGTAAAAATAACATTTTTTCCGTTAATTTTACATACAAACAACTTTAAATTCATTTTGAATTTAAAAAAAATTTAAAGTAAAATTTTTTAATTTTACATCAATCGTTAAATACTTCAAAATGCATTGTGAAGTTTCAAAGTAGTTGAAATTACTCCTTTTTATTTTACATCAAACATTTTTCCACTTTAAATCAAATATGACATCACTTTGAATCAATGTGGATTCTTTTTGAATCCAAATCAAAATTGTTGCTCTTCAATTTAAATAAATATTTTTTGTTTCCAATTTGAAAAAACTTTGAAATGCAATTTTATTTGAAAATTTATATGGATTTTCGAACTACAAATTGATTTTTTTTAACAAAATTTATTTCCCAGCTCAAAATGAGTTGTAAATTTTACCCGAAAAAGGCCTTTTCTTAAGGTATTTGTTCAGCGCTCTTAACAAAAGTGTTATAATAAGACCTATCAGCTATACTGAAAAGGCCGTATTTTTTGCTTTTTTTCTACTGGGAGATTGCAACTAGCAAATATACGTAGTACATACAATTTAGCACATACACTAACAAATTACTACACACACATGTGCATATATCACATGCTGTGCGGTTTTTGCAGCTCTTTATAATTTTGCTGCGATTTTCCATGAGTTGTGCGTTTTTTCTCTATATCTTCACGTTTTTTTCTTTTCTTTTTGCATCTACTACTACTGTGTTTCTTTTTCATCAGCATTTGGAGGCAAATCGTAGCTCTAAGAATATTGCAACATCATGTTGCAAGCAACGTCTCATTATGGATCTTTTCTTCATCTGCCAGTGGTGCAGCTTCTGTACTTTTCATCAGCGTCTTATTTTTATTTTGCGTTATTTTTTCGCATTATTTTTTCTTTGGCTTCATTTGCTTGTGAAATTTTTCTATTTGCGTTTTAAGCATTGGAATTTTTCATGGGTTTTTCGCTATGGATTTTGTTTTATCGTTTGACGGCATTGGAAGTGTCAAGTTTATATAAATGTATTAAAAAATTCAAGTAAAGTTTGTTGCTAATACTCGATCAATGTTTTTATTTTTATATGATCGATTTTTAAATTTATAAAAATACCAATTTTTCATAAATGTAAGTTCCATTTAAAAGAATTTCATAAATAGAAAATTTTAAATAAAATTTCAGACAAAGGATTAAAATTTTTTGATCAAAGCAAAAACTTTTAAACATAATATTTGATATTTAAAATAATTATGTACAGCTTAAATTATTATAAATAAAATTGAATTGAACGGTTTTGAATAATTTCTTTTCTGTTTCATTTCAGGTATGTAACCATTTTTTGCGTAAGTTAAAAATAAGCCACAGCACAGTTACGCCTTATTAACCTGAAAGATATCATTTAAAAAGTAGAACTATTAAAGTCTAGATGGCCATGAAAAACACTTCCGTTTTTTGTCACATTCGAATTGCTTTTTTATTGCCTCTACCTTGGAACCAGTATTACGTCTGGCATCAACTTTACCACTAAATATAGTGCTACCAAATGGCTATACCTTAAAGCAGGGAAGGGCACTTAGTGCCTCAATTTCCTCACATTGCTCTAACCGTTATTCGACGCACAACCAAGCGAAAAAAAATTCCCAGAACTTCAACGCTATCGAAGCACAAAATTCGCAGAATTTCAACGCTATCGAGGCACAAAATTCGCAGAATTTCAATCGAGGCACAGCGTTGACTTGAATTCAAATGAAAACAAAAACAAAACACAAAGGCATAAATGACGGCGCCGCATTGTGTCTTGACGAATGTAGCAATTGTTTTTGTTTGTAGTGTAATTTGTTTTTTTTTTTGTGCTAATGGCAATTTTGGAAATGAAAGTAAAAAAAACTTTAAAATTTCGTTTGTTGTTGCTTGATGTTGTTGTTTTCCTCTTTGGTTATATTTTTGTGCCCACCGCTGCCTTAAAGTTACAAAAGAAAGTAAAAGTGTTTGCACTTTGACTTTTATTCCACTTTAAAAGTGTACGACGGTCACGTTCGACATTAGAGAAATGCCCATATGTGATAAGTTAGACTGTACTATGTCTAATAACTCCTTCAATATATTGTTTTTTAGTGTTCGTGGACCGATTTTCAATTTCACGAGCTATGCTTGAAGAAGTAAACTTTAATCCCATAATCGTAATGGACTGGGCAGACAGATATGACTAAATTGAACTTTTGATCTATAAATACTTCTATTTTAGCACAGTATTGAGTGTCACCAGAAACACAACTTATTTTAATCGTCATTTCTTGATGTCTTAAGCTCTTTTCTATATTATTTCGTGAACTTCAAAGAAAAAGTAAAATATTCAGAAAAAAATTATTTCATAATTTATTTTTTTTTTGGTATAAAATTTTCTTAAAATTACAGAAAATCAGAAAATGCTGTCACATTGCTATCTCTGTCATAGCTTTTATTACGTACTTTGATTTCAATTATCTCTTGATATGTTTTGCCACTCTGTAGCTCACTCTGGGGTTAATTGCGAAAGTTTCTGTTTTTTACTTACAACAATAAAGGTCACTTTTTTATAATGCACCTCTGTAGTCTTTCATCATACAATAACTATGCGGCGGCGAGTTCAGCAGGTGCTTAGCTAATTTGTTTCCCCCCATTAAGGCGTGGTCAAAAACCGAACAAAAAAAATGCGACAATCTTTTGTATTACATGCTGTTCAATTTATCGACTAATAACCTGATGCCTGTGGTGTTATGAGATATTTCGAAATCATAAGAAAAAAAACTCATTCGGTATTTTATGTTAACTTAATGATGTCTTTGGCAAAATCAACAAATTAAATTTAATTCACATAACTTTGTAGATTATGCAATAGTTTTGTTTTTGTTGTTAAAATAACAACCGCAAATGCTCGAAAAAATTCAATTAAATGAAAAATTATTCTGTTAGCTAACGAATTGTAGATATTCGCATACAATGCAATAATAATTTGCATCCATTCTAAGCACGAACCATGACACGCCTGAAGGCCAAAGCGATCAAAGACATTCTACCACCAGAAAAAACCTACTTACACAGAGAGTGACCTTATAGGAAATGACGTCGTGAGTGATCAACTAAGGGTTAGGTATATGAAGATTTTTTTTTTTTTGAGCATTCAACAGAAACTCTACTTTTCGGTATAGACATGTAAGATTAAAAGGATTTAATATAAATTTTTTGAAATTTGTTTTGTACAAAAGTTTATAAAATAAATTAAATTTTCTGCAAAATCAAAAATTTAAACAAAAAAAAGCATTTAATTTTTATACAAAAATTGTTTGAACGGTGACTTTATACAAAAATTTTCGCAATCTTTGAAGTTTCTCATAAGTTTATTTTTAAAGAAAAATTACCCAAAAAATTAATCCACAAATACCGGAAAACTTTCCTCCATTCCAATGTTAAGTTTAAGTGAACTTTTTTCAATTTAAGTTGAAATATGGGCATTTCCACGAAAACGGAAGATTTTGTCCCGTGCGACACCTTGATTTTTGCAATTATCTTGAAAACGAAAAGTTTCCCAAATTCAACCTTAGCACCAATTATAAAGATAATTAGGAGCTATAAGTTAAACTTATTGTCAAAATAAAACTGAAATTTAATTTTGACTTTTTTTACTTTAAATGTGTTCCACGGTCGAACGGGACCCATGGAAATGCTCATATATAAACTATTGAATTAGAATAAAAACTATTTCAAAAATCCATTTCTCGCTGGGATGCAACAATATAGTGCTATATTCCAACAAACATATTGTATGAAATTAATTTTGAATGATGAAATTGCACACAAATATGCGATCAGTAGTAAAAAAATTGCAACTGCAACATTTTTCTGGTTGCTGTGGCAAATCAGCATAAAAGAGCTAAATTTATTTATTCTTTTTTTTAACAATTTTTCTCTAACATGTAACAAATTAAATTTAACATTAAATGTTTTTTGTTTTTTTTTTTCATTCTGTTATTTTAAACGATTGACTGTTGCAAATTTTTTAAGTTACTGAACGCGCATGCGCGCATGACGTCGATCATAAAAATAATGAGCGCTGATTGTTGTCCACGCTATTGCTATTGCTGTTGCTGGTGTTAGCGTTGGCGTTGGCTTTGATCACTGCTCGTCAAGCGTAATTTTTTTTTTATTAGCTGAATTCTTATTATTATTGTTATTGTTTTTGGCTTTTTTCGCTGTTTGCTGATCATGCATGAAAAACGCTCCACGATTCAGTGATTTTCAGCGATGTTTATGTGCTTATTGCTGTTGCTTTCATTCAATTTGATTTTATTTTAAGGGGGGTGCTTTTTTTTTTGGCTATAATGAAATAACGAGGAAATAGTAGAAAGCAGATACTATTCTCAGAGGATAAAAATATAAATGTCACTAAATGGAGAAGGAATTGTCGCTCAAAATTAATGGAAAACGGCTTTGAACTCAAAAGTCTCCCAAAAAATGTTCTGCATTCTCAGTACCAGGAAGGGCTAGTTTTTAAAATGTTACAATTATTAAGAAATTTTTTTTGGAAGAAAAATGAAAATTCCTCAAAAAATTACCCAAGACCTTGCGCTGTCATATAACTTCTACGCGTTATTTTAGAAATGTTTTCACCTTTATCAACTTTATTTGAAACAACTGGATGTTAGGTTGCGTTTATAAGGGTTTTCGATCACGTAAATTAAAGGTAACCCTAGTCCGAAAACATTACTCAAGGCATTGAACTTAACAGCTCTAAGGACCTTACGAAATGTTACTCAACTATATTCAACATCACTCTTGGACATTTAAGTATGATGAGAATGATCGGACTGTTGAAACGCCAGAGAATGTTATATACTTATGTCAAAAACTAGTTTTTAGGACAAACTGGTATATTTTAGGCCAAAGTAGTTATTTTGAAGGCCTGAAACTATGAAATTTAATTTTAATGCAAAGGCAATGTGAATAGCAAAGTCAGTGTTGCACATTTTACAGACTGAACTAGTTTGTCCTAAAAACTAGTTTGGCCGGCAACATATATAACACCAAAAAATCAAACATTCTTTCAGCGATACACAGACAATCTGTTCATTTATTGATAGGTGTACTCATGGGATACTACAACGTACAAGTTATGATCAATACATTATAGGTACCTCTGAAAAAATGAGCGTAAGACTTGCTGATAAGCAGGGCTGCTTCAAGACTATGCAGGGCATGGGGCCAAAAACTTGAAAGAGACCTTTTCAAAAAAAAAATCATTTTCTTAAAAATGCATACAAAGATTGATTGATGTGCAAAAAAATCATGTCGTTGGCCCGCGCCTAATGGTGCCATTGATGATGAGCTGTGGAAAACAGTGAATCTGTTTTTGCGGGTCTATAACTCATCTAAAAATTGGTATTAATTTCATCTTCAAGTCTTTCGGTTACTCAGATGAAGGCATTATACTGCCGTAAAGGTTTTCCTATGTTCTTGTCGTTGGACAGCAAATAATTTTCTTAATCTAACCTGACTTTTGACGGTTTGTTGCATAAAAATTGGGCCAACATGGGTATCAATTATTTGTGGGAATTTTTTTGCAAATAGAATGTATGAAGATCAGCTCAAAAATTGAAGCTATTGAGACGATTGTAATAAGGGCTTTATACGACAACTTCTTACATTATTTTTTTTGTTGAAAAAGCTCCTTAAAATAATCACTGTATTGGATTTAATATGACGTTCTAAATCATAAATTTGTAAATAACTTTTTGATTCCAAATTTGAGTAAATTAATTTTTTTTAAGCTTTTGCCATGGTTAAGAACCAAAAATTTAAAATATAAAAATTTTAGCCGGAATCTTATTTCTATATCGGCATTGCTATAGGTTTTATTTTATAAGATTTATTTTTAAAATTTATTTTTTACAGCGGCACAGGAACTTTAATTTTGTCTAGGAATCAAATTAATGTCACTCATACGTCACGTTGTACAAAAGTGCACTAATAATTTCATATCATTTTTGTGACTAAAAGTGATGGTAAATCTATATCTTAGATAACTAAAATTAAAAGTTTTAAGAAACAAAGCTAAATTAAAAGAAATATGTTATTGTAATTAATAGTAGTGAAGCTAAAAATGCAAAAATCGCTTAAAATTATTGGATTTTCGATTTTTAGTTGATCCTCTACTAACACAAATTTCGTGAATTTTATTATTTATTATTAAAATATTCAAAGTGGCTGCAATTTATAGGCAGAGGGGGTCAATAATTCACAAAATGTTTATTATTTATTATTTGTAACTTATGCTGCATTCATCATTTAATTCATATCCCCCCTTAATTCAACAGTAATTTAATTTATCCATGATATTTAATCTATGAAATAATTTATATCATGATTTATTTTATGAGGTTTTTAGTTTTCATTTTCATTTGAATGTAGTCGTATTTTTTTCTCAGCTCGTTAAAAGTTGACTAATCAAAACAAATGGCATTTAGAAAAAAAAAACTCAATTCAAATAAAATAAAATAAAATAAAACAAAAAAAGAACCTGTCGTTAGTTGTCACGTCACACCCACATGTTGGCTGCATCTCAGAAGCAGCAACAACAGCATCACGAATCATTTTTCTACACCACGGGCATCTCTAGCAATTGACGTTGTCGTGGCTTCTTCCGTTTGGTTTCAAAAAACAAATATTTTATTTAAAGTTTTTTTGTTTTTGCGAAATTTGTCTTATTCTGTAAGATTTCAAGCATTATTTTGAATTTGATTTCCTTTTATTTTTTTTTTTATTTTTTGGCTTTTTTTGCTTTTAAAACTGATTACGATCATGTTGCATGCTGCTGCAGACGCGCCCAGTCTTTTGTCGTCGTTGTTGTTGCTCACTTGCTGGTTCTACGTTCGGTTTTTGCGCAATTTTTATGAAATTTATTTATGAAAATTTTCTTGTTGACTTCTAATGCTTACAAATTGTTGTGTAATGCAATAATTTTACTAATTTTATTTTCCATATTGAATTCCGAGATTTTTGCAAGAAATCTATAAAAATTGCTCGTAAATTCTAAATAATCAACCGGATTTTTTTAAAGTTCAAGACAATAATCATATCATTAATATTTTATCGTTGTGCATCAACATTCTTTAAAATAATTTACCTACATTTTTGAGTTTGAAGTCTTCATGATTTATTTAATGTTTTGTATACGTCCGAGAATCTCAAGAAATAATTGACGGTATAACTAAATAAAATGAAATGTGTTTCCAAAAAAGAATGCAATAGGATTTCATGTTTTCAACGCTTCAACGCAAAAAATAAAGCAAAATGTACAGTGATAATCGCCTGAAGTATTTGCGTGACATTTGCGTTTAATATCTAGCTGGCTTAGCGCAGCAACAGCAGCGTTACAGAGACGAATACCATTCGTAAATTGAAATAAATTAATATGACATAAAGATGCACTTTCTAAATAATAACCAGAACAACAACAACAACAAGAGTAAAACGAATGATATGATGAATCGCTCTGATACAAAAGACAGCGATGCAGATACGCCTTAGCATGCAACAATGTGCACTAAACTGTAAATGTATCCGCATCTTTGTACCAGTATCTTTATGTACTGCAGTAGATACTCATACAGCGTGTGTGTATGCGTTAACACTAATTGGCATTATAATCATTTAAAAACAAATTTAATAAATAGTTTATTGGTCCCACTGTATGCAGCATATGCAGCAGTCGTCATCATTTGAATCAATCGTAGAGATTAAATTTAAAATTTTTGCACTTTTTGTTACATTTCGTTTATATTATTGTTGTTTTTGTTGCTGTTTTTTATATTTTTTAGTATTTTTCAATTGATTTTTGTTTTTTATTTCGTGCATTTTTTTCCAGCGACTTTGGTATTTTAATGCATCGTTGTGTTTTCGCTCGTTTGCACTCAATTGAATTTCGATTTTCTCTAATTTGTTTAAATTGTAACATTTTTTGCTTTACTTTTTCTTTTATTATGATTATATTTACAAGAAAAAGCAACCACAACAACAACAATCACATAAATGAACGAAAAATCAATAATCACGAATGACATTTCAAGTGTTGTGTTGTGGTGAAATTTTTAAGTGTAACTTCAGTCATAAAATAAGTGGCTGGGTTGGGTTTAAAATGTAACTACACTGGGGAAATGTTACATTTTATTTAACTGCATATTTTCACTATCATTGAAAAAGTTTTAGTGAGTAATATAGTTTGGCACGCTGGTTTTTTCATCAAATTTTTCAAATCAGCTGAAACAATTTGAATGAAATTTTACAATTTAGATTGCTGTGAACTTGAAGCTTCGTAAACGTTATATTCTATGCATAACTAACATTGGATTACATGAAAATGTGATTATTTTATCTAGTGGAATTAAAAATTCATCATACGTCATGTGAATTAAAATCAAAGTTCTGAAAATATGGAATTCGTATGCGTTACTTAGCATTTCTTTTTATGCAAAAATTGCACATGATTTTTGGGCAACTATTAAAGCTTTTTAAATCAGGCTCCAGTACCAATAATATTTTGTTGTATCATTATTACGCTTAATTTTTTGACTAACTTAAAACATTTGTGTATTTATTTTTCTATTTCAACAAAATGTTAAAAAACATAAATTCAGTTTCTCTTAAGCTCTAAAAATAATTTAAATTAAGCCCCAATGACCATGATATGCTTCATTTATTTGTTGCATGAAGTGATTTGTTAGTTTGCTTATCGGTTACAGACAAACCACCGAACCGATTTTAAATAAACTATTACAATTACGCTTTCGAAACCTCAAAGCTACAAAAAAACTGTGTTTTATTAAATACTAACATTGCAATGCGATGCAAATACGATTTATTTAAGTTGTTTTATTAAAAGTTTCGCATACGTCATGAAAACTTTATATTTATAGGAAATAATTTTCAGGCAATTCTTCGTTCATCTAAAAAGTATAACGATATCAAAAAAGAAAAATCGCTTAAACAAATCTATGAAACAAATATGAAATTTTGGGTGATTTATTTTTAGAAAACAAAGTCTTTTTTACAGAGGATTCTTTCAAAAACTCTTTCTTTTCATATTTGGAGTATTTTATAAAACTGAAAAAGCTATCTAATTTCTACAAATCGAATATAGACCAGAGTTGGAAAAAATCAATTTTGAAAAAATCGAAAAATGAGAGTTTTGATCTGCTGAGTTATAGCTGTAACATATTATTTTTGTGTCACGTGTCGTATGCGCAACATTTAATTGGTTAATTTAATAAATATCATAACGTCTACAAGACATGTGAAAGTTTGTGGGACTTTTTCTTGAAATTATTTTTTCTGAGATGGTGCTTTTTTGGCCGTCAAGTTGCTTATCAAAAAATCACATCGTATCTGAAAGTACCATTTTCAAGAAGTTTGAAACCCTCCCACTTTAAACGTTGCGTTGAACTTTTCACAGACATGGTTGACATGAAATGTCGTATATATAAGTTTTAAGGGCGATTTTGCCAACGTTTTGTAATTAATATCTCTACTTTTGCTTCGGATTCTAAAAAAGTTATAGGTTTTTTTTTAAAAAACAAACACTTATAATGCTTCAGTGACTAAGATGTTTACACAGCTCTTACTAAAAACCCAATGCATCGTTATTCATAAGATAACCAACATAAGTTTTAATGACACTCTGATGCTACATTAGAGCTAGGTGTTATGATTTTTGTAATAAAATCAAAAATTTGATTTCTTTAAGCTATAGAACTAAAAGTTAATCATACGTCATGTTGTCCAAAGTAAAGTTCTTGATTGCTTAGAATTCAAAATAGGAGTCAACATCACAGAGGCCGTGATTCGAATACAACCCAACTTAAAACTTAAAGTTTTTGCTTAAAATGCAAGTTTTTTATAAAGAACTATGAAAAAATTCTTACAGAATTTTACATAAAACATAACGGAAAACTGAGGTATTCATTATAAAAACATATTAAGCTTTAAATTTAACAACAACAACACAAACGTTAACAGCGGCAACAAAACGCTAGTGGCCCCCTTTAAAATGCATTACTACGCTAATATGATTGTTGTTTCTCATTGTTGTTGCTGTTGCCAGTTTTTAAATGTGAGTAACCTGTTGTTGCTGTTGTTGTTGTTAATACCATACAGTTAGATGGTAACACAAAAAACTGCTATGATAATAGTTGTTGTTGTTGTTGCTGTTTTTGTATAAAATCACATACCTACAACTTATTTTGAGGTCTATGTTAAAACAAAAACTGAAAAAGAAAAAAAAATTGGCTTGAGCAATTCTTTATTTATTTGATTTTTACCACGGCAACAACAAAAACAATACTAGAAAAGAAAAAAAAACACGCCTACAAGTTGCGCTTAGATTCAAAAGAGAAAAAAAACAAATCAAAAGACCGAATTCAAAACGCGTAATTGTTACACCCTGATTACGCGACCGTAGCTTACACACATACACCATGACATACCTGCCATATATTATGGTAGATATGAACACATACAGACACCTCGACAAATCCATCAGCAACACTAAAAGCTATGCAATGTTTGATTTGCCATTGCAACGTTGAAGCCGATGCGCACTGACGACCCAATAGGAAATGCGTATGCTTGTGACATTTCATATTTATTATAAACAGCCTAAGCTACTAATTTAATTTTAACCTTTATCTTAGCTTTGACCTCATTTTCAGCATAAGCTAAACTTTTTTGCAGTTTCTTTCTTTTCCTAAATCCTTTAACTGAACCTTTACTTTACGCTTTATTTTAGCTTTACTCACTTTACTTTGGCTTATGCTTCTTCCAGCAGCGTAGACAAGCTCTTCTTCACGGGAGATCACGCCCATATTTTTATCTTCATCTTCCCCATTTCTTTACAATTTTAAATAAAACTTCGCTTCTGATGACAGGACATGACCTCCAGAACGCATCCAGACACCAACTCAAAAGTTAGAAGGACCCTTAAAAGCGGTATCTGCGTCATTTTTTTTTTCGTTCTGAGAAAAACCAATCCGACCCGGTCTACTGTATATGCGTATGAATTCTTTGTTAATTTCTTTCTTGATCAGCTTGCGATTCTTTTTGCCTTCCTCCTAAACAATCAATCACTAAGTCAGCTTATATTGCAACGTACGGTTTCTACATTTTCTTCAGTCTTTATCTCTATCTAAACCTCTTTCTCAGCTTTTCAGTCTTTCCAATAGCTCATAGCTACATATTTCTTCAGCATCCTCCTCTTCTTAAGCTTTTACCTCAACCAATATCTCAGTTTTTACCCCCTTTTCAACTTCAGTTTTTTGCCTTTGCTTTCTTGTTAGCATAAAACTCAGCCTTTGTCTCATCTGCTTTTATTTCAGAATTTCTTTAGCCATAACATCTACCTGTTTTTCAGAATCTGCCTATACTTTAGTTCTATTACACTGCTTTAGCTCTACATGTGCCTTTATCTCAGTCCTTACTTCTTTTTCAGCCTCTAACATTTACCTCTTAGTTAGCCTCTATCTAAACATTTACTACAATCGCTATCTTAAATTTAGTCTCTACTTCTTTTTCTGTCTCCACCTTAGCCATTACCTCCGTCTCTGGTTTTCTTTAGCCTTTAATTTTATTTCAACTCTTTCCCTACTTATCTCTGCTTCTTCTACCTCTGCCCTTATCTATATTGTTCGTTATTATTGACACAATAATATTTTGGTCATCGTATTTTCATTTTCCAACTGGGTGTACATTTGATTGTTTCTGCACAGCAGCAGCATTCGCTGAGGTGTTGGCGGCATTGGCTCGAAAGCAACAAGCGAACAGTGCAACATTCAACACGCTTTGTTGATTTCTCAAATTCAATGCAAAAGTGCAAGAGCGCAAGCGTAGCGCAGCTCAGCACAGCGCAACATTTTAAGGTTTTAGCACAAAAATGCGCTGTGTGATTTTTTCTTTTTTTTATGAGAACATGAACATTAGAGTAATAGCTGCAACAACAACAACTATTAAAAAGTAACAGCTATTGGCAATAATAATAATAAAAATCCAGTAGCGTGCATAGATTTACAAGATAGATATCTGATATGGCTGCTGTTGCTTGCTACATATTCTCACATCTTTCAAATATGCGAATTCTTTGAGTTCACAGATTTATTGTTGAATTTTTTGCATTTTCAATTTTTGCATTTTCATTTTAGTTACGGTGCATTTCTTATGCTCGATAAAAATATGGTAATGATTTCATTACAAAATTATGAGTGAATAAAGCTAAAGCGGGAGGGCTTAAAGCAGTTGTCTATGGTTGATGGCTTTAGTTGCTAAGTTAAGTCGATTATTTTCATGTGAGCAATAATTCTGAAATTGTTCGGATATTTCCTACAATTATTGAAGTTTGAAAAGTTTAGTCATTAGTGGTTGAAAATATACTTTATGTTGTTAACCCTTTTGCTTCGAAGCCACTGAAGCGATTTTAATACGGCTATGACCATAGGGTTGCTGAAACGCCTGTGCTACAAACAATTTCTATTCAAAATTTCATTGAAATAAAAATTTGATTTAATTGTGAATTTCAAGAATAAATGTTACTCATACGTCATGTTGACTAAATATAAAATTTTAACAGCGTATAATTATTGAAAATTAAGTTCTTTTACAATTTTTTTTTTAAATGTTCTTTCAGATTAGTGACACCAAGAAATCATAATTTCATTGCATAACTCAACGTGTCACTTGTGTATCAAAATTCGTGTAATCAGCACAAAAAATATTTCAATGCAAATATTGATAAAACAGTTCGGTTTCACCATAAAAATATCTGGATAAAATTAAATTTTCTTTTGTTGTATCTAAATGAGAACACGAACCTCATATGCCATTTATATAGTTTCGAAGAAGTATCCTGAACACTTCATTTCCTACATCACAGTCCAATGCAATGGCAAATATTCTCTATTATATTTACGCAAGAAAACCCAACTTTATTCAACTGTTGATGACTCATACGAACTGGACATATCTTAAAGAATAATTTTTATTTTCATTAGTAAGCTCTTTGCCTGTCTCATAAATTAGCTGAAGTATGCGAAGTAGAATAGCAAAAAAAAAATAAAAAGATCTTGAAGATGTAAAAGAATTATAAACAACTTGCTTGCTGGTTCTTTATACTTATGGTGACACATTTTCAATTAAATATTCATCAAGCGCAAACTTTTGCTTAAAGTAGGCAGTCGACGACATTAAAGAAGTGGAACCGGAATTTAGTCTTTGATTAGTAGTGAATTCTTATTAAAAATTAAATGCCATGCAAGTTGCCATATATGGGTGAAGTTAAACCCTAGAAAACTTTATCTTATCTAGTTAATGCAACAGGTTTCGTAAGCATAGAAGGAAGCACACATTTTTATTTTAATGCCACCTACAATTTATTTATGATTATTTTGTTATTACCAGTAACTTCAAAAATTCTTCGACTTGGTGAAAAAATCGCATACAAAGGGTTGTTGTGACGCCTTTAGCTTGAAAATTTTAAATTTTTTCTTTAACAAAACTGGCTTTTTTCAGCGAAAAGTTCCCTCATAAGAATTTCGACTTTATTTACACATCATCCTGTTTATTTTTGCGTAGTGCGAAATTCCAAAGGACTAATTAAATATACCAAGGATTATTTTAAAGCTGCACAATCCACATCGCTTGTTAGTTTACCCATTAACTAATTAGCACACAGAGACTCTTCCTTTGGCTTTTTCACTATTTATTCAACCGTAACTGTCTGTCTGGCAGTTAGTCTGTCAATTTAATGTCTGTCTGTTTGTTCATCTGTCTCTTCTAATGCGTCGGCGCATATGCGTTTACACTTTGGTGTTGATTTTGTTTTTCCATCGTATGCTTCATCGCATATTTGTAATTCGCGTTTTTTGCATCATTTGTATGCTACTCACATACTGCGGCAGTATACTCAGTGTACTTGTTATTTCTCATATCGTCTATATGCTGTTGTTGTTTTCTTTACATTTTATATTCCTTCTCTTTCTTTGTTTTTGCTTTATTACACCGTGTTGGTTTACAAGATGTTTGCGATTTATTCATTGGCAAAGCTTTTGGTGTGGTCCGATGAAGCCATGCTAAAGTTGTGAGTTACGCACGTAGGGTGGATGTTATGTTACTTTCAGCACTTTTGCCAGGAACGCTACTAATGACAGTCATAGTGTAGCAAAATCAAAATCAATCGTTGGTTTATTATGTTATACGAAATTATACATTATTTTTTGAAGACACACAAGGTACACCTTAATTTGCTGCATTATGTGTAAACTGCCTCTATGTCTTTTCAACTGTTCATAAGTCCGACTGTCTGTCTATTTGTGGTGGCTCTTATTTGCTTTCAGTTCAGTTGTTGGTTGCATGCCACTTACTCGCACCTTCACGTTGTTGTCCCACCGTATCACAGAGGCGTCATGGAAACCATCTCGAGGTCAGCAACTTTATTTGCACCAACTTCCATCTGTTGTTGGTTTTTTTTTTATTGTATTATTATTCCATTGCTGTTGTTGTCCAACTCGTTATATTCATCCGACTCTCTGTCTATTTGTCTTTTCAACTGTCTGGGTTTTCGTTCATCTGTCATGCGCTGAGTCTGTCCAGTGGACAGTGGGAATTTATAGTGTTTTTACAAATAAAAATTTTGCTTTGTTATTTTGTCCCACATACAAACAAAATTTTGCACAGCTAGCCAGATTTTTAGGAATTTGTGGACTTAGCGAGTTTTCCAGGAATTAGTGCAACTAGACACATTTCAATAAATTTATTTTTCTTCAAATTGAAGCCAGGGTAATCCTTTAAGATCTAAGCCAAATGCTGCTGTCGAGCGCAGGGAAATTTCATGGATCAGTAGTTGATGGCAGAAAGTTATAGCAATAGATTCGGTCTTAACACTATGTCGTGGAGGACTCCAGCATTGATGGTTTGTTCAGTTAATACTAAACTGTCTATGATAATGAGTACAGAGGCTTGTCAACGATTCTTTCATTGCTCATTGTCAAAAAAAGTAAACAACTACAAATGCATTGTAAATTCTAATTGTTTTCTTTGTTGTCCACAGTTGTTTATTGTCACAAAAAAGTAAACAACTACGAATGCATTGTAAATTCTGATTGTTTTCTCCGTTTTTTGCCGTTGCTCATTATCACAAAAAAAGTAAACCACTACGAATGCACTGTAAGTTCTAATTGTTTTCTCCGTTGTCTGCCGTTACTCATTGTCACAAAAAAGTAAACAACTATGAATGCATTGAAAATTCTAATTGTTTTCTTCGTTGCATAAAAGAAAAAACAAAATATTTTTTAAGGCAGGATATATGTACATATTTCGAAATATTGAACATTTGCAAATGTTTCAATTAAATTTCAGACCAAAAAGACAAAAAAAAATAAAATCTTTCAAAAGGCAATGAATACAGATGTCAACAAAATAAAATAAATATCCAATAAAACTCTTCAAAAATCCACTGTGGTTCAGCGCAACAACCTGTCCGCTGCGCATGCGTATTAACAGCAAAAAAGGCAAAGAGCTTTTTTATAGCTTTTTTTCCACTCATACCGTAGGTAGTGATTTTCTACTATTTTGATTTCTTCCAAGTTTTTTTTTTTTAATTTTATAGCTCTTTGTTTTTTTTTTTTTCTTTTTCTTTTAAATGTTGGCTGCTTAATTTTTACAGTTACACCATAGCTAACCAGTTTACTTTGTTGTTCTTATTAGAAAATATCCGCAACTGACACGGTAACTACAATAAAACAGCAGCAGCTAATGTTGTTTATAGCCATAGTTAGTTCATTTTTTGTCTCTTTCTTGATTTATGCGCTAGAATGGAGCTTTTTTGAAGCAAGTTTTTTTGTAATTTTTTTAGTTTTTTTTAAAATTTTCTTTTTTTACATTTTTTGTATTTTTGTATATTTGTTTTTGATTGTTTTTTAATTTGTTGTAAATCGTTTTTACCTCTGACATTTGTTGTCTCCCTCATACATATGTTAGTGGCACAGTTCTTGGGTGTGCCTCCGTATGTGAGCGCGACCAATTTGATTTTTAATGCTGTTGCTGCTGCTGTTGCGTTTTTATCGCAGGCGCATGCGCTATAGCTACTGCTGAGCTTACGATCAGTCATTAAGCTGGCAAATTCATTTCTACCAAGGTTTACGGCATAAGCCCTTCTCTAACGTAAGCATTCGCTAGCCATGGGTCAGTTGTCACCATTTCATGCACCTCGGTGACAGTATTTACAGTAAGTTGATTGATTATGTCACCGAAACCTTGGCGCTAGTGATTTCGCTACGTTTGCTCGAAAAATGCGACTTTATTGGAAATTTGAAAGCGTTGAAAGCTGTTTTAAATCTTATTGTACATTTGTATTTTGAGCAAGAAATTGTATGTTTTCAATTTCTCTACAATTTTGAACTTATTATGTTTTATTGTTTGAGCCTAATTTTTCGAGTTATTGAACAATAAACCTCTTTTGCTACCTCATTAAGCGATTATACATCAGAATTGTGCCGCCTTTGTGCTGACAAGAGTTCATTTTTATTTCATACAGCACTAAAATGTAACTTTTTTTAATTTGGTCTCAATTTTATAAATTTAGCTTTGTTTTCGGCTGTATGACTTATTATGGCCATCATGTCAATATCGCATTTGTGCATTATAATAAAGCGCCAATGAAAACAACATTACTCTGGGCGCACCCTAGGAACAGCAATCACACGATATCGACAACTGCATACCACAGTTATGTTGTCGAATTATTCAATTACTTCAATGAACTTTTCAGCCACAAATCAAAAATTGCAAATCGATGATAAAAATGTTAAAAGTTCGCCTTGATTTCGGCAGGTTGTCGTGGTCAAAATAAAGCTGTTAATTTTTTTGCCATTTTTTTTTTTTTTTTGGTGGCATTTTGAATTTTTTTTATTCTCGCATATATTTTTAGCAATTTTTGTCAATTGATTAATTTGTACGCGTTATCGAAAAACGCTTAATTGCCGTTGGTATTAAGTGTGGCATTAAATTGCTATTGACACATTTGACATTTTGTGGCCAAGCCCATTTTGACCACAATATTAAACGGGGCTTTAGATTTTGATTGCAGCAAAATTTTTCAAATCTAAATGCGAAGTAAATTTTTTTTTATTTTAAGAGTTATTCAATTTTTAAGTAATAAATTTTTAAATGATTTTATTAAACTTATTTTTCTCTCTTTTCTAGGTATGTACGAATAATCCGCTTTAAAAATAACTTGGTATGTAAAAATGAAAGGATTTATTGCCTTTATTATTTATTATTTTCATATAAGTAAAGGCGTAACGATATTGCTTAGTTGGAAAATTCGAAAAAATCATTTAGTTTGTGAATTGAGGTTTGTTCAAAATGATCTTTAAGTTGATATTTTGAAAAAAAAAATACAAAAAAATTTAAAAAAAAAAATATGGAGACTAGTCTGAACAAGCACAAAAAGAAAAAAAGTACACAAAAATCAAAGCTGTAAAAGCAAATTGATGTCCGATTTGGGATGGAACACCCCATATTCACAGCCAAAAAAATAATTTAAAAAAAAGATAGTCTGTATGATGACCAAAAAAACACAATAGTATATTTTGGATAGTTTTAATAGTTTTATATACAATAGATATATCCTTAATAACTTGCACCTTAAGTGCTCAAAAACGTCTGCCTTCGAAAAAATAGCGTCTGCCTTCGAAAAAGCAGCGTCTGCCTTCTCTTTTTTATGTTATTTATAAATAAAGCAACAACTCAGCGATGATGCAGACGCGATACAAGGATTTAGTATAAAATTTATTTTTTTTTACATGTATATAATGTTGCAACTTTTAAAAGCAGCATCAACTAAGTAGCAGCGATTCTTTCTCTCGTTTCTTAGAGGCTGTCCACAAAAAAAAAGATTGGGGGGGTCGTAAAATCGATCAAAAGTGGGTAAGCAGGGTAAGTTGGTGTCGAAACTTTTCGGACTTCCATTTTCTCAAAATGTCACTCTTGACTTTTTCCTTTTTTTTTTTTTTTGTTTTTAAAAAACGAAAAGGTGGTAGCATAATCCTTTGTATGGCATAATTTCTATAGTAATCGCAATCTGCCTGACGATAAAATCAATTAAGTTTGTATAAATCATAAAAACTTAAAAAAAAAATTAATTACTTTTAAACGTAGCAACAAAAAACGTCTGCCTCTTGCATTTAACCGTTTTTGTGTATACAAATATTTTTTAAAAAAGGCAGACGCGTTAGAATTGTTAATGGAACCTCATATATTTAGTTTCAAAGGACTCTCAATTAATAACGCAAAAACAACGGTTCGATAGAGATTGTTCGTAATATTTATGTTATGTTATGTTACTTAGAACTACATGATTTTCAACATCTGCCGCACGATTAAGTCCTACTATTCCTAATTATAAGCTATAGGTCGAATACACCCAGGAGGCACATATTCGTATGAATTATTGGTATTTCTAGCAGTTGAAAAGTGAGGAACGTTGGAAAGGAAAAATATAAATTAATTATTTTTCACATTTTCCCATGAACGGCAAATTTTTGTGATCTTGTGAACTTCTTGAAACAGCAATTTTTTTTAGCACAAAAGTTGATCAATGCTTCATGTCTCAGTAAAGTCAATATACTTTCATTATTCCATGTTAAATATTACTAGCCGAAACCTTTCCTATCCTAAACCTATCAATTTTTCCTACACCCTTTTATATTAGACATAAGAATGTTAAAAAATTTTTTAATTTTAGAAAATATTAAAAAAATAAATTTCTTTAAAAATTTTTCTTTCCGACCGAATCTGACCAACTCTTAAATATTTTATATTCAATTAATAAAACAATTAACGTTTTTCCTTGCCATTTATGTTATGAAAATTTGCATAACACTTCGCCATAAACATTTTACATAAAACAAAAGTAACAGCAAAATAAAATGTAGCTGCTTAATTAAAAAACTTGTTATAATTACTAACTTAATGCCAAAGTACAGTAGATCAACAGCAAATTAAAACTGTTTTTTTTTTTCAATTTTTTTTTTAAGTGCTATGCATATGAGTTGTTTTCCATTCGATGGTTTATATAAGTTTTGCATATTTTTGAACGAGTTTTGCTAAATTTAATTTTAATACCTAACTGGCAGCTGTGGAAGTAATAATAATAGCAATAATAGCTGCAACAACGACTACTTTCTATCGCTTTTAAAAAATTTTATTAAGACTAATAAAATTTCATTAGTTGAATTGTGATGTAGAAGTAAATTTGCTGACTTACAGTTGAACAGAGAAAAAGTGCTAATCATCAATATTTCATCACAATAAAAAATTTAATTTTGTTTCATGAAATTTATGCCACTATCATAAAGTGTTTCAAGGTGTATCTGTACTCTCAACGTCATTAAGACATAGTTAGTCACTTTAAAAATAGATTAACCTTAAACTTTATTTTCTGTTTATTCCCACCCAAAAATATAAAAACTGACTCAAATGAAAAGCGAAAAAATATTCAAGTGCCTACGCGAAAATATTTCAAACCAATGAACTTGGCCAAAAAGCAGTACACGTACGTCATATCCACTCCTGAATAATAACACTGACATTTTAGAATTGGAACGATGAGTTTTAATGTTCCACAGTTAAAGTAAAAAAACAAAAATAAAAACACACTAACAACAACAAAAACTTATAAAGGGTGGAGCTGCAACGCATTCCCCAGTGTAAATTATTGGCAAGAACAACATGAAAAACAGTTAACCCAACATATGGATGGAAAGAGTGAGGTGAGAATGGTAGACAATGTACAAAAAAAGAAGGTTAAAATTTAGAATTAACAAAGTTAACAAAATAATCGTTGAGGCGTTACGCGATGTGTCCACCTTTTTGAAAAAAACTACAAACTACAGCAACATATTACGGCCGCCTGCAAATGTGGTCAGTTGGAAAAATAGATGTGGTGACCATATGTTTAGAAACTGCGAAAAAATTATGTTAAAAAAAAAATAAGCATTGCATCATTTTTAAGTATCAACATATGTTTTTTATCAATTTTTTACTTGATTGAAAGTTTTAAGCTTAAAAGCTAAGTAGGCTTTTAGCTGTAGTAGCTAAACTTTATTATCGATTGAAATCAAGTGACTTCTTCATGCATTTCACTTTGCATGAAAAATATATTGATGAAAAAAGATTAATGAGGCGATGTCTCAAACGAATGCCTAGCTTAAGGCAGCGTTTGGCCATTCGCAGTAAATATAATCAAAATAATCCTGAAAAATACTCATAGCTCCAAATAAAGACCATTCATATGTGGCAAAAAAGTACACGGAAGAAAATTATGCGTTAAATCAATATCAATCCTACTTGGATTTTGAGTCAACTACGCAACATAGTCAATGGAATCAATATTTGTAGTTAATGCTGTGATTGTATTACCACGCGGCATTGTTATTCCAACTACATTGTATGGTTAAAATTTAAATTAGAGACGAAACAAAATATTGAAAGAAGATCTAAGTTTTACATCTGGACAGCACTGAGCCTATCTCAGTCTTTGGTCAAAAATAATTGCTACAAGTAGCGCCGGCTTAAAGTTGGGCAAGAGGGAACTGCAGCCCCGTTCCCCATCAATTTTTTTGGGAACAAAGATGGAGAAATTTGGGTTTTTGCATTTTCAAAAGTATTTAAGAAAAAATTCCTTGGAAATAAATTTTTTTGTGACTAATGCAATTTTTAGATGGGTTCTTAGCCCCTGACCCCACAAAGTCTTATTTCAGCGCTGATGACAAGGCAATGATACGGATATTTTTCAGCTTAGCTCAATAATTTTGCTTAGTGTATAATAGAAGAGTGCTAATATTGGAAAAATAAGTACATATTTTCTTTTCTCTAGTAGGTTTTAGTTTAACACTTTCGAAGAGTTATAAAGACCCTTTAACTCATTAAGACCCAGCGGTCGATTTTTCGACCAGTAACTTTTGCATTTTTTCCAGGTGAGCCAGAGAGTGTTATCGCCGAAGCGGTTAATTAATATGTTAGTTTGGATCTTTGCCAGCATACATAGTTTTTTATTTGGCGTGATTCGGTTATTTAACTGTTTTTCTTGCCTTGGAGCAGAGGCATTCTGGTTTGTTTTTTTTTTTTGAAAATTCGGTAAAAATTTTTGCAATCTGGTAAAAATAATTTCCCTCAAATGTAACTACTATTCAGGGTATATTTGATATTAAAAATACTACAGTTGCAATACGTCAGAAATGATTTTCGTTCATATCAGAAAATATTACATTTTTTGATATCGTTTGTGGCCACCCACCTGAGCCCAAACCTGAGTAAATAAAAAAAATTAAAAATCAAAGCTAAGACCTACGATCCAAATGTAGTCTCTGGATGAAATTTCATTGATTTTGGTCTAGTATTTTAGGCTTGGGACTTAATGGGTTAAATGATTATCAAAAATTGTTTAAATCTTACAAGTCTGTCATGGATATTGTATTCATTTAAAATCTGCAGAGATTAGATGTTTCATTAATTTCGAAGTTTAGTATGTAAAGAAAAATAGCTACCACCTAAGGTGCTATCTTTCAAAAGCTTAATTAAGGTGAATGCTAATACTCTTTTCCTACTGGGCACAATCTATACACGCATTCATACACATCTGCACTTGTAGGTAATTTAGCACACACAAAAATAACAATAAAAAAGAATTAAAAAAAATTGTAGAAAAAAAAAGTAAAATCGTTGGGTTGGTTGAGCATAACAAATCTGGCAGCACTGGTTAGCATATTAAATATGAGATAATGTAACCAACTTGCGCCCGTTTGTTGTATTAATTCTATACGAAAATACTAAAGCGCGAACCGGAGTAGCAATTACAATTATAGTTGCTGCTGTATTGTTGTTGTTGTTGTTGTTGTTGTTGTTGTTGTTGTTGTTGTTGTTGTTGTTTTTGTTGTTGCTATTGTATGCATGATGCGTGTGTCGAATTATTTTATTACAAATTAAAAAAAAAATCACCGTAAGCTTGCGCGCATGATCAATGAACTCAAGCATGAAGTATGAAAGGAAAGTGAGGGTTGAGGGATATAGTGTTTCTATTTCGACCTCCCAGTGGTCATCAGGAAATTGCAAAAAAAAACAAAAAAAAAATGTAATGATAATATGTAGGCATATGTACGTATTTACAATTTGAATTGTAAATAAAAGCAATAATCATAAAAAAAAAAACTGAAAACTAAAGTTGGGAAATCAACAATCGTGAACAAGTGTTACCACTTTTTTCTTTTATTTTTTTGTTCCATTTGTTTGTTATTTTCGATGGCAGCATTCTGATTGCTTTATGGTTTGATGGCGCTATTTCGACCGGATATGGATTTTTGTTGTTTTTTGTTGTAATTGTTGTTGCTGTCGTAATTGTTGTTGTCACAAAAAAATACATTTTAAGCGGATATGCGATTTAATCATTTAAAGAAAAAAATAATAATAAGGTTAGGCAGATCTAAAAAAAAGACACCTAATGAGGCTTACAAATTGTTAGCTAAACTTTTGCGGCTGCCTTTTAGAGGATTAAGATCGTATTCGATCGATATTTGTATCGTATAAGGAAATCACTTAACTTTGCGCAACGCTCTTTTGTTAGTGATAGTTTTGTACTTGTGATAGTTGGTAGTAGCAGAAAATTGTTTTTATCATTTTTATGTTTTAGGAAAATATCACTTACAGATTCTTATATTTTTAATTTAAGAACGCACAAGACTTAAAAACAGTGACATTCATTTTCCTTGATTACATAGAAATAGCAATAATTTTTGTTTTTTTTTTTAACAAGACCAATATATCACAAGCTCAATAGCCGCTGATGAGAGCATTTAAAATAACTGAAATGATAAATTACAAGTAAATAAAAACATTAATTTTTTTCACGCAATACATTATTCAAGTTTTATAGATATGAAGCGTATAAGACTCTTTGGTACAGTTAGTTGGATATTAGCATTCTTACGTCCGACAATTCACATTATCATGCTCTTAGATACATGAAGCCCGAGGGTTCATTAAGCGTGATTACATGTCATCTTCTAAAGAATTCTTTGCAATGCATTCACGCATTTCTTGCAACATTCTCCGTTTTCTTTTTTTGCCCCCCTGCTAATATGTTTTCCCGACGTGTGTGGTAAAGCGCTTAGAGAAAATTTTCAAATATTCTTAAAGAGTATAGAAGAAAATAAGGTTTTCACGCTAGTTATGATTCAACAAATTTATTGCAAAATAAAATTTAGGTTGCAATTTTCTTTACAATTGAGAAAGAAGAAAAAAATTCTTGAAAAATTTCCTCTAATTTACTTTTTTCTATTGATGCTACAATTCTACTGACAATTAGTTTTGAAGATCGTGTGAAAACTAAGCCAACAACTAACCGTTAGCTGGCGTTGGATAAAATTGACCAGTGCCACAAATGAGGGTCAAACTTATTAAAGCGTGTGGCTTCTTTAGGCTCGCTTCCTAATTGAAAGCCTCCTGCTGCGTTTTGCTGCTTCTTTAACGACTTGCAGATGTTGTTGGGTAGCGAGATGTTGTGGCTTCAATTAAAAAGAATTTCTTTATAATTTCAGAAAACGTTGCTATCTTCTTATCAAGAATTAATAAATTGTCATATCTTTGAAGAGGAAATGCCACATAAAAAGGTTCAGTAATTGATCTCTTCAATTTAAGACACAGCGTTTGAACATTCCGCCCATCACTGCGAGTGTGAACTTGAGCAAAGTGTTTATGATATCTAAGATTATTTGAGAAACTATATGACCATGGTATAGGCGATATCTTTGTTAGTCATGCAAGTACAGCACTTAAAGTTTGTTTGCTTAGAATAATTGAATTACTGAATAGATAAATAGATGTTGGCTATTCTCAATATTAAAGTATTATTTGCAAGAGTATAACAAGTTAATGAATTGATAAAGTTACCAATACTTATGTATATGTTGGAACTTTAAAATAATATGCATTATGAGTAACAGTTACATTGATGTAACAGTAGCATTGCACTTCTGTAGAGCATATATGTAGATATACAACCCAGCAAACATTTGGTAGATTTTTAAATCTTCAACATTTATGGCGACTCTTCTAGAAGAGTATTACGTGATCCAACTTCAGCGCGATTAATAAGCGCACCTCTTACTACTCTTCATGAAGTTAAATATCAACAAAGATTTAAATAATTGATTTTGAATCATTATATGGCGATTCTTCTATAAGATAATATGATTCCATCTTCCAAGCCAAGAATTTATAACACTTCTAAAAAATCAATTTTTTTTTTTTTTTTTAATTTCAAAAATTCCAATGTCTTATGATTCGATATTACTTTTTTGTTACCTGCAGTGTACATATACGACATCAAATGCAGATCCATGGTCCGAACGAAAGGACGGTGTGAGTGTTGCCCTTTGTTGACCCCCCCCCCCTCCCTTCCGTGAGGCTTGCCTTATAAGTATAGTTTTGAGATATATTTATTAATTGTAAATTACTAGTAGTACCCACTTTGCACGTCCTGTTATTTTTTTCATAATAAAATAACTCTTTAAGAATCTCATTTTATCTTGCCTCTTCAAAAGCAATAAAAAAACAATTAAAAGAGAGTTTGTGCTTTGAACTTCGTAGCCAAATACAAACGGTACAAATGAAAAGGAAAAAAAAACAACAATAACAACACACAATTCAAAAAGCAATGAAAAATCAAACGACAACTTTTGTGTGAGGTTTTGCAAAAACTTAATTCTTAAAAAAAAGACATTAACTTGTAAAAATTATAAAAATAAGCATGCAATAACCTTTCTAAGCACGAATATGTTGTTCTATGAAGAAATTATTTAAATCGGTGCAGAATATTTTGCGCCAAAGCGTTACAAACCATTTTCATGTAAGCATTTTCATATAAATAGTATTGGCACAATTTTACAAACATTAACTTTTAAGTATTAGCTTCAATTGTGACACGGATAAAATGAAACTATAATTCAAAGTCGTCTGATTCATAGTGACGTTATAAATTTTAATTTTTTTCTTTCAACAAAAATTGCTTCAAATGCTTCCTTATGTTTCATACGTAAGACAGTCCCTAACACCGGAAAGTTCCTATCGAATACAATTATCGCCTAGCATTAGAATATTAATACGCCCGTAATCGAAACCATCGTCAAGGCAATTGAAATATGACTCTTATGCGGAGGCCCGAATTAAGAAATTAGCCGCCCCTAGGCAGTTGCAAAAATTGCCGCCCCCCACCTCATTACTTCTTCATTTATTTCCTTTGCGGAACGAAAAACATTAACAAAATTAAAACAAAATTTGAAAATGAATAAAATGCAACATTTTTGCAAAGTTTCCGCCAATATTTGCCGCTCTTTAAATCTTGCTGCCCTAGGCACGTGCCTACTCTGCCTGTAAGGTTAATTCAGGCCTGCTTATGCGACTAGCAATGTTTGCTGGGAAGTATAAGTAATATCTGTTAATGTACGAGTACAGATCTTAAGCTTAATCTTTTATTGCTGATGTGAAGTTGATAATCGTTTTTATTTGTATATCCGCTGAGAACAAACTTAATGGAATTAAGGCGTTATTTATAATGTAGAGTCTGTTTTTTGCACTTTAACCTTTACGCTCTTTGTCAATGTTTTTTCTCTTTCAATATTTAATTTTTATTATTTTTGCACTAATAGACATCTGTCTTGCTATGCTTTTTATTGTTTTTGTTGTCTATGATCTAAGTATTTATATTAGGCATATTAAAATAAGCTCGTTAGTGCAAACTCTTGTGGCGTGATGATATATGATATTTTGTTTGAGTATAGAATGTTAAAAAAAATCTAAAACACCTCCAAAAATTTTCAAAGAAACGTATGACTAAAATGGCTACTTCTTGATACAGCAACTGTGGAATATTTTAACTTTTTTTCCACTTTTTTAAGCAATGTTTTCAACAACAAATTGATTAGATCATATGATTTGTTATAGCAAACACCCCAAAATTTCTGTTAAATGAAGATATAATTTGGTATTTAAAAGTGTTAATTATAATGAAAATACAAAAATCATGGTAATCACGCACTGGCGTTGAAGTGAAAATCACAAATTTCAGTGAATTTCAAACTGTTGTGTATAAATTAACACTTTACTTTTATTGATATATCTCGTATATCGTACGTTTACGATATAATTAAAACTGTTGCATAGAGATTAATGTCCGCCGCGTGTACTCGCAGTTGGTAATTTTCATTACGAGTGTTACGTGCAATGTAGCGTAGACCATTTTTTTTTCTGTTTTTTCGTTAAGGAAATGACGGAAAATCACAGAAGAAATGCGAATACGATTGTGCAATGCGGTAAAATAACAGAAATTTCAAAAGATCAAATAACGATCTTTAGCGATCTTAATGAGAGTGGCAACAGCAAAAGCAGCAGCAGCAACCGACAAAACCAAAAAAAAAAAAAGTAGTAAAAGAAATTGAAATGTAGATGAACTGCAAGCAAATTGCAATTAACTGAACGCAGTAACAACAACAACAGTATCGATAGTTAGTATCGTATCATATGATTAATGTATTTAACACTTTCTTTTTTTCCTAACTCTCCATCATTTGTTAAATTAAAAATTTTAATGATAAAAAATCAGCAGCAGCAACTGTAAATTGTATTTTATAAATTCAACAAAAATCAAAGAAATTAACAAATTTCGCAAAATTTTGCTTTTCTTTGTTTTGCAAAGAAGCTGTGCGGTGGATACGATCGCGTTTGTTCGCGTGTTAACTAATAAATTATGCAATATGTGCGGCATGTGGCAGCATTGTTTGGTATGAATGAAGTTTTAGTTGGTTCTTTTTCATTAGTTTTTTCACATGTCTTTGATTTCAATTAAGTTAGAAAATCTATACTTGGTCGTTCTTCGCGTTATTGAGGCTCCTGCTTCACTTCAGAAGTTAGTGCTAGTGGTAAATGTCATTTTTTCTTGAGTACATTAATCCTTTATACGGTTATGCTAAATTATTTAAAATTATTTTTCGAAGTTTAAGTCATGACTAAAAATCTTTCGTTGATCCAAAAATCGGAAACAGAAAATTTTACGCGATTTTGACTTGTAGGTCTGTAGCTCTGTTGTTCTTTTCTTGCATCCTTTATTTTCTTACAAAACATAGTGTCTCCATCAAATTCATACAACGTACACTATCGTTTCTTTAGGATGGCTGATTTTCTTGTTGCCCAAAGGATTGAACTCCAATATTTGTCGACAGATTTCAAAGTTTATTCCAACTATTACAACTTATGCCGTTTGATTTGAATGGAAATTGAATTTTGTTGGCATACTCGGCCAATAAAAAATGTCCGGAAAGACATTGACTTTTGAAGTTCAACTTTTTCAAATTAGACACTGTCCTCTAACTTTTGAAGCGATGTTTGACTGACCTTATTTTGCTTCATACAAATCGACCCGGTCTATTAGACAACTACTTTTACTCATTTTGTACCTCTCTGTATAATAAACAAAGAATTAATATTGTTGAAACACTTTTTGTAAAATTAAGAAAAAAATGCCTCTCCGTATCCTCTTACTTTTCAAGAATCAGAAACTTCTGTTGTGCTGCATTTTACTTATTATTAACCCTCCACGTGACAACTACATTTTCATTGCTTACTAGGGACACCTATGATGAATTCGTCTTCAACTATGTTTTCCAACTTAGGAGTGACCAATTTAGATAGATATTTACAGGTTTCATTTAAATGTTTCAATTTAAAAATTTTGCCATGGAACGATCAAAAATGAAGGAACCGCATAAAATGGGCACAAGTGATCCAGTTTACTAAAAACTCGATATGTGGGACGCTAACTGCTAAATAATGTACAATTTGATCCTGATAATATGATCCTTAAAGACAGTCTGCTGGCGTTGGCCCAGCTCCTAAAACCTCATTTATTAGGCCACCTGAAAAGAGAGAATTTCCATATGTCAAATTTTGCGATAAAATTTCATTATTTTTCAGAAAATAAACTTTTTAAAGAACCTGCTTTCTTATAATAAATCACTGCAAATGATAATTTTTTTTTCAAAAGAAAAATACGATATTTGGGTAAAAAGTTTTATTTCGTGAAAAACCGCTGACTCAGGGCACAAATGATGAATTCGTCATCTCACAAATTACTCTATAACGGCTCCATGAAAAGTAAGATGCTTTGAGGTGGGTTCCTATGTTACAATAAAGTTTGCACGGATAGGCAAATTCGCCATAGGTGTCCCAAGGAGGGTTAAATTTGTATTAAGTGAAAAATATCAACTAATAACAGAAGTATTCATGCCGGCCTCGTTAGTTTGATAATTCATGAATTGTTAATACAGTTAAACTTTTAACTGTGAAGACCTTACCCATGTTTTATTTCATTAACCTGGCTGATTTAATGCTTTAAATCTGAAAAGTACATCGAATAAAAATCACGAAAATGTCAAAAAAAAAGGTGCAAAATCTAATAAGCGGAGAGCCAGCTGTAGAAAAGTCGAGTGTATAAGATTACAGGGTGGGATGTATGCCAAATGATAAAGCTCGATGAAACTTAATAGAATATTTATTGTTGCCTTGCCAAAGCCTGTCCCGATGGCCATAGGGCTCATCGAGCTCTATCATTTGGCATACATCCCATTCTGTAATCTTATACACTCGACTTTTCTACAGCCGGCTCTTGGGCTATAAGATTATTATTGCATTACGTTTGTGGAACGAACAGCTGTTCGCTATGTTACTAACAGCAAACTATCAGGCATGCCTCCTAGTTACTTTGCAACTCGTTAGTGCGATAGTTCAATAATTTTACAAAAATAAAATCAACATGAAAAAGTAACGAGTAACGCATAACGACTAACAAATTAACGAGCCTGATGTGAATTTCACCAATATAAAAATAATAAATTAAGATCACTCATACGACCTGTTGTACATAATCAAAAAAGACACACGAATATAGTGCACCTGAGGCAGACAACGTTTTTCAAAATAAATTATGTTTAATCAGTTCTGAATTTGATTTAAAAATGTTTTCAAAAGTAAGAGGCCGACGTGGATATGACTGAAAAATACCATATTTCAAGTAATGAAGAAAAAGCGTAGCTCTTCATAAACTATGTCACGTTTATTTCCCAGTTTTCACTTTTGAGATTTTGTTTCCAAAGTTTCTAAGCCTTTCAAATGAGCTATTATATACTCCAAAATGACTGCATTTTGTTCCGATCTAAAAGCCCAAACTTCGACTTTTTTCCACATTTTCCTTAAACTGATGCGAGCATGTTATGTGTCTAAGCGTTTGAAAGAAATATTTTAGACTAAATCGAAAAATGTAATAAAAAGTGAAAACTCAAACCACTCCTTATTTGAAATAATTTTCATTCAGTGTTGTTCAAAAAACTGATTTTTTGTGCATTTTCCTAAAATTTTGGCTCCGCACTATATGCGTTTTTGCTAAAAATTTTCACCGAGATTTTTCTGAGTTTCATTGTGAACTATATCCACACAATGATAGTGCACTTTTTCAAATAGCTATTTTCATTTTTTTACATATGGCTAAAAGGATCACTCTAATGTATATGCCTTCAACATGCTTAATACAATAATAAGCCGCGCTAGTGTTTGTTTTTACAACATAATTTCTGCGATGAGTAATCAGTTTTATCTCTTCCTTTTTGAAGTAAATAAAGAAAGACATATCACCGTAATTAATGAAATATTTTATGCATAAAAACTTCAAAAGAACAGTGGGCAAAAATGAAAATAAATAAATTCGTTGAGATAACAGCAGAGTTGCAGAAGTTTAAGAAAGCTAAGGCATAACAAAGAAATTCCTAAATGAAAATACTAAAATTAAGAAAAAAAATGTCTAAAACACAACAACAATACATTTGACTGTCTAGCGATTCTAACAAAACTGCGTAGCGCAAAGCAGCCACAGCTGGCGCTAATTAGAAATGCAACTCGCAAGATAGACGCACAACAAATTTAATTACTCGAACCAAATGTTTGATGATGCGCTCAAGGCATAACACCATCGTGGAGCAGCAGCTTCGCTGTATGGTGGACAAGTAAACAAGTGGTCGGTCGGTCGGTCGTCGCTACTAGCACTTACAGGCAGATAGCGTATCTTTTGGATAACTATGCCTACGATAGAAAATAGAAGTAGCTACATAATGACAAAAAGTTGGAAAGAAATTAGAAGTTCGGTGATTATTTTTAGTTTAATGTAGCGAAGATACAAAACAACTCTTTCATTTATAAATTTTATTTAGAAAATCTAAAAAGAAAGAAATTAAAGTTTTCATCTACAGCCACGGCTGGCTTTTTTTACTGCTTAATTCATGTTTCCAGCTGAGTTGTTTGTTTGCTGGTCAACTGAAAAGTGAAAGATTTTTCGTTTGCTGTAACATTTGTATTTGTTAGATACACAAAGATTCTGTATTGCCGTCGTTCCATTTCTGTGCTTTCGTTGCATGCATTTTTTTTTTTTCTTGTAATTTGAATGTCATTAGCAGCGTGACACCTCGTTACTCTGTAGTGCGATAAAGAAATTTTAGTGAACGCGCAGCCAAATGTATCTTTGAGATTTCATTTTGTTTGAAACAAAATTTTAAAGTCACGTCAAATTTCTTTTAAAAGTCCGTTTGTCATTTATTGTCAATGGTTCATGTTGGCTGGCTGCTGTTATGATTTGATGTCACTTTCCAACAAATGACAGTTTTATGTCTTTTTGGACAGTTAAATTGTGCTTTCAAATGTCATATCGTCAGACAGACATCATAAAAAAGTGCCTAAATTTGCATAGAGAACACGTTAATGAAACTTGTTGTTGGCTGCGAAGAGAAGCAGATAACAATAGAAATGAAAAATTATATGGTTTTTTAAAGCAGAGCATTTCTTCTTTTTTAAAAGAAAAGATAATAAACTTTTGCAGTAGAATTTCTAAATTATTTACAGTTTTTGTTATTTTATTTTCTTATCTGATTATAAAATGTTGTTCTTCTGGGGTCTTTACTTTTATACAGTGTAGCGCAAAAGTCACGCATGTGCTTTAATAATTCATTGCTTTTTTATGAAATATAACATTTAATTTTGAATTTCTTAACACCAGTTGTGGACATTTTTTCTTTAAAATATTCGCCATTTTCGGTCTCTCAAAGCCTTAAATTGGATTTGAGCTACTAGCTTGTTCACAAAGAAATTTTTATTGATCAGCAAAAAAAAACCTCAAGAAAATGTCATCAATTTCGTGGTGTAAGCCTCTAGGCTGCAGCCTTTGTAGCTTATACTTAAACACGGCCCTAGGACGCAATATCAGTCTTTAAGCAATAGGGCTTAAACTTCCTGGAATATCATAGAACTAGGGAGCTCGTCATCGAAGTTGATATCGCAGAGGAAATTGTTAGTAACCTTCCCCTGTGGCAGCATAAAAATAAGTGATTTTTGTTCCGAACTAATTTTCTTTGATGTAAAAACTTCGATTTAAATGATAACATATTTCATAAAGCACATGTGAATAGCAAAATAAAACATAAAATTGATATATTGACACACCAAAAATTCAGGTTAAATAACAAGTTCTTTGCCTAAAAGGTCGATTAAATCATTAAAGATTTTTTACTTCAAAAGTTTAATACGAAATAAGTGTGAAATCAACGATAAAGTTTTATTTTAAAAGCCAACATTAAAGCAATTTCCAACTTGACACATTCTGTAGAGACAGAGCAAAATGATAGACCATTAAGACCCCCACGCACGAGAAAACCGCTTTAAGGAATTTAAATTTTTATTTAATCAAAAATCTTTAAAATTCACTTTTTAATTCAAAATGTTTGTTTTTTTTTACAGCATTAAAAATTGACACCAAAATCGCTTAAACGACAACTTTAAAAGGGCAATAAATTGAAATGCGTAGGCAATAGTGTGCACAAAAATACACTTAGCGAAAAAACAAGCAAGGTACCAAAAAGCAAAAAAAAATCAATAACAACAACATGCATATGAAATGTTTTTAAATTTTATTATGCAATAACAATAACAACGAAATTTTAGCCAAAGTCAATTAATCGATACAACATATCAACTGAAACAAAAAAAAAGCGGATAAAAATTTAGCAAATAAAAAAGCTGTTAATATTTTAATTGAAGAAACAAAAAAACAAAAACAAAACAACCTATTGCTGCCGTATGTTCCGCCTTACGTACAACAGCAGGGGGCGCAGTTAGAATGCCTACAGAATGTGAGCGAAGTGTTACTTCGCCAGCAGCACCAGCACCAGCACCCACGACGACGACGACGACGACGACAGCATTCGACAGCAGCAATTTAGCATCGTCAGAAGCAACAGCGCACTTCGAACATATGGACGATATCAACAGTGACGGCAACACAATGGACAAGGATATGTTAAATGGTGAAATGTCAACTTCAACTGGATCCACTGGATCAGCAACAAATGGCCACAATGGTAGCAGTAATAATGGCGGAAGAAAATCGGTGAGTTGGTATTAATTTACTAATCTTCTACCGGGTACTAACAAGGATTATTTGCAAAAAAAAAACAAAAACAATTTAAAAATTATTGCACAATTTAGACTAAAAATTGATGTTGATGATGAATAATGCGCCGCCTTACACTGAGAAAATAATTCGATTAAAATAACAAGTTATATATTTGATTTGAAACATAAAATTCAACCAAGATTTGTCACTATTTGCACCAAATAAAATATATTTGGTTCAAATGAATATTTGATATGTATCAAATACTTATATTGTAGGTAACTACATGTATATTTGACCTACAACATATGATATTTTAAATAGTTTCGAAAAAATGGAGATAACTCAAAAAATTGGTATCGACTTTATGTCAAAATTTTAACGAAAATGCATGCAATTATCCAAAAAAAATTTATTTTCATTATTGGAATTTTTAATTTTAAACGAAGTATTTTTTATGTAAAGGAGAGCCAGAGTACTTAAGATAACTAATTGATACAGTCTTCCTGAATTTTATAAATAATCTATTCTCAGTTGATGAAGCTAGATCACTATTCCGACCATATTTTGCACAGAAATTTCGAACCATAGCTGCCAAATTTTAATTATCTTTAACCCTTAAATGCATGGGATCAGCCCCCAATATGAAGATCAAGCACCTTTTATGTAAAATCAGACGTTGACCACGACATGGGCGCTCATTTTCTTGGAAAATGCACCGTTTTCCCGGAAAAACTCAAAAAGTGTGATTTTTGAAGTGTACCAAATATGGTAAAAACTCTTTCTTAGAAACTTATTTTTTTTTTATTAGAAATTAATGAAAAATGAATAATAATGAAATATGGAAATTTTCATTATTTAATTCACTGTTGAGGGTCACTTTTAAAAGTATTTGTAAACTTAACGTTCGACCACTTAGACAGCTTACTGGGAACTGAAAGTAGACATCGGAGAGCTGAAGAGACATTAATGTGAAAGCTGGTAATGCCTGCTAAAAGTTGGAGCAAAGCTTAACGCGATGCAGATTGTTCGGGTAGACTTGACTATGATTTTAGGCACGCACCATATATGGTACGCTATGCATTTAAGGGTTAAATTATTGCTCAGCAATGAGAACGCGTTGTTCTTTCGTGTAGCGCTCCTTTGTTAATGAACCTGAGCTCTAGGCTGTCTTTTTTTTTAGTTCATGGACAACACTGTACCGCACAAATGGCGTGTAGTACCCTTTATTTTGATCCTCTCTACAAATTTGAGCATAATAAATTTTTTTTAGTCATAAGAAAAAACCCTCCTTTTGATTCCACGAACGAAATTAAAAAAAAAAAATTGTGATATGGAATTTTATCTGACAACAGCGAGTTTGTCAGAAGAGCAAAAAATGTTGCCCGATGTCAAAATTGGCGATTTTGCTGAGTTATTCTGCTTATCTTGTCACCCAGTTTCCACTCGGGCTTTGTTCAGAACTTACAATTAATTGCGTTGATTAAGTTTCATATAGGGTTACCAAGTCGTATCAAGAAACTCCTGGCCATCTCAGCAAAAAATAATTTTTTTCGTAAAATGGTAAAAAGTAATATTATTTTTTTGATGAACTTTTTTTGGGTCAGCAATATTAAGAACTTAATATTCAAAAAATGGTAGATACCTAAATTTTTGTGTGAGAAAATTGGATGAACTTTTCTGATCGTTAAACAAAATATTTCATGTCACGAAAATCGTTCGATTCCCGGCTCAATCCCGGTCACTTGGTAACCCTGGTTTCTTATTTTTGAAACTCCGATCACATAACTAAAGGGTGATTTTTTAAGCCGTTGGGTTTTTGAAAATTAAAAAGAGAATATAAAATTTGCAAAAGCGAGTAAAATATTTATTCGAAGCGATACACCAATTCTTGCCATCTACTTTTTAAATATTTTTTTATTAAATATTGCACGCGACTACGTCTAAGGTGGTGCAACAAATCACATGATCTTGGCGGCCAATGAACTGCTCCAAAATATGAGATTAATTGCTCACCAAACTTGCTTCTCAATAGGTCCATGGTATAGCGTGCCGTGTGGCATGTGGCACCGTCTTGTTGAAACCACATGTCAACCAAGTTCAATTCTTTCATTTTGGGCAAAAAAAAAACGTCGGTAATCATCGCACGGTAACTTACTCTATTGACTGTAACATTGCGATTTTCATTTTTTTTTCAAAAAGTACGGTCCAATGATGCCGCTGGCCCACAAACCGCACCAAACAGTGCACTTTTTGTGGTGCATTGGCTGCTCTTGAACTGCTTCTGACTGCTGTTCAGACCAAATTCGGCAATTCTGTTTGTTGACGTGCCCAGTGAGCCAAGAATGAGCTTCGTCGCTGAAGAAAATTTTTCGATATAAATTGGATTTTGACATTTCTCACAGAACACGAATTTTGATAATAAAATTCAATGATTCGTTTGTTTGTCTAATGATGGTAAAATGGCAAATCTTACTGAGCATTTTTGGCGTTAAACATGTTACAAATCACGCGTAAAGTGTCAAAAAACTTACACTGAAAAAACAAATAGCAAAAAAATCACTCGTTATAAGCAAATTTGGATGCTAAATAAGAGCTTGGCTTAGTGCTTAACATATCTTTACTTGAAAAATGTTGAAAGATTAGCAACATATTGAAAAAGTAGCTAAAAGTCTAAAATGTAACACTAGCGTCACTTTTCAATCAGTTGACCTGCAAAAAAAAACTTCATCGACGACCTCTAAATATCAGATTTCGGAAATTTCCTTGAGGGTGGTATACATACGTAATAAATTATAACGTAAATTTTCATTGAAAATAAGTTTCAAAAATAAAGCTCCCCAATGTTCACAAATCGAAAAAATAGCTATTTAGTATTAAATTCATTAATAAGTCATTTCAAAATCTGTTTAATATAGAGCAATGAAACTGCGTCTTTATTATTAAAATTTCATCATAAATTGAAATTGATTGACTTTATCTACGAAATAATCAAACTTGCATTACATATGCACAATTCATACTCAAAGTGTTAATAATATGTTACTCACGTTTTCTATTTTTTTTTTTTCGATTTCTAGAATTTTAAATTTTTTACAAAACTGTCAACGATTGCGCTTTTTTATGCCAGAAAGAATTGAAAAAAATTCTATAAATGATATCTTCAAATTCAAGAGTGTCTTGAGTTTTGATTTCCATTAAAAATTAGGATGAAAAAGGGTTTCATTTCGACTTTATCTCATTTTTAAAATAGTTATGATTTTCATTAAAAATATTTGTTTTCTTTAAGAGCAGGCTGCACTCAAAATTTCTTTGGAACTACATATATTTTGCAAATCAAAAAAATCTCATCAAAAGCCAATAAAGCACTAACTAAATGTTACTGCCATTTAAATTCTAAATTCTTACACTCCCCCTCCCCCCTACACGCTGCTCCTTGAGAACGTCTTATATTTAGCGTCTTATATAGCCGTGTTCATTTCTTGTTGTTGTTGCATTTGGGTTTTCACAATAAATTGCCATCGATAATACGGGCATAGTGAGTGCTTTCTTCATAGACGGCACATTAGTATTTCTTTCTCTTACTTTCATCGTAGAGTTTTTCCCTTTTTTATTCTTTTTTTGCTTTTTACTTGGCAACACTTAACTTAAGAGGTTTCTTATGGCAGACATCGACTTATGGTTGACTTTTTTTTGGTCGATGATAGTCACTTGATTGCTCGGTAGGTTGGTGGGTTGTTTGTTAGCGTTGGGTAGTTGTGCTCGTTGTGCCCTCAAGTACTTCCGCCAACAGCAGCTTGCAATACTGGCGAGCATTAAAGTTTTGTTTTATTAGGTCGTTGAACACATTTTTCATATTTTTCATAAAAGTTATAAGCAAAAAGCAGCGCTTTAAGCATTTAAGTAAAACTTTTTCCGAAATGCTTAATAAGTTGGCAATCAGCTGTGATTGATTTGCTGTCAACGTTGTCATATCAAAAAATGACAATTTGGCATTTGAATTGAGTTAACTTAAGCTTAACCCCAAGGGTAACTTTCTGCAGTTTTTTTTTTTCACTGTGTATGCAATAATTTATATTGAAAATAAAAAATTAATTTTTTATGCAAAATAAAATTTGTTCATTTGAATAAAAAGAAACCTACATTTAATTAAATGAAAATCATTAAAAATTCATTATGTCTGGCACTTGGCTTAACAGACGCCTGCTGCCTACACCTACATAGTATTTGCGTATGAAATTAAGAATTTTTTTATTATCCGTACAACTGATCAGCGCTGTCTGAACCCCGCGTGTAGCACAGAATGCTTCATCCATTAGCATTTTTGATTGCTGCGTCATAATTTTCATTGCCATAAAAAAATGAATTTTTTTATAAATTTAATATATTTCCACATTATAATAAAAAAATATTTTTTTATATTTTTTCTTTTCAACAGTCCTTAACATCACCCGATCCCACCGCTTATGTGGCCAAGGCGCGTGTAACGCGTCCAACACCACCACCACCGTCCATCAATCCAATGCAGTTCGTACAAATTAAACCCTGCAATTTGTATCAGACAGCACAGCAGCAGCTCAAAAAAGCCGAAGAAGTGAAAAAAATCAAAGAAATTAAAAAGGAAGAACCCGAGGATTGGCAAAATGTAAGTGAAAACTTTAATTCAATAAATCGCTCATTTAAGGGCAAAGGGAAAGTCGGCCCAACTCAACCATATTCATTTATTTTCGTACAATTTTGTCCAGAGTTGATTTGAGAAAAGTTGGAAAAAACCGCTTAATTTATACAAAATTTAAAAATTCGTAGCTCCGTAATTTTTGATC
Source organism: Tricholauxania praeusta (assembly GCA_949775025.1). NCBI lineage: Eukaryota > Metazoa > Arthropoda > Insecta > Diptera > Lauxaniidae > Tricholauxania > Tricholauxania praeusta. The sequence goes on from OX459029.1 coordinate 162,812,737, forward strand.
CGATTGCAAAGTATGGGTACTCGTTTCAAAGAAAATTTTATCAACTTTAAAAAACACATTCCTTGTGCTCATTAAAAAAATAAAAGTCGCTAAGAATGAGAACTTTCGTTTTCGACCAGTACCCATTTTTTCACATTTTAATTATACCCTACACTCAGGGTATATTCACTTTGTCATACCGTTTGTAACGCATAGAAGAGGGCATGGCAAACTTATAAAATTATGTATATTCTCGAATTGAATGAAATTTGGTACACAGGCTACACCTTTGAGGAAAGTTTTCGGGATTGAAAATGATTGAAATCGGTTAACAGACACGCCTACCGCCCATAAAAATAACATACTTAAAACGCTATATTGAGAGAGTTATTTGATGTGGTGCAGGAAGTGAATATCATGTGGTGAAAATTTCTCAAATATACTAAAAATATCTTGAGAGCTTTGAAGAAATTGTTAGTAAACTTTGAAGGGCATGGGATCTTCATACAAGCAAAAACTTCAAAGCTCTATACTGAGAGAATTATTTAAGACAATGGAACCAAATTTCATAAAAGTACAAGAAAATGGTTCGGTCTAGCATGAGACAAAAAATTAACAAATTTCGAGAAGAAGGCGTGGCACCTCCCATACAATTATAAGTTTCAAAACGCTACACAGAGAGCTTTTTAAGTAAAACAAGGCGTGGCACCTCCCATACAAGTATAGGCTTCAAAACGCTACATAGAGAGATTTTTAAGTAAGACAAATTCAATGTGGATACCTTTAGTCAAACTAGCCAACACGTAGCGTGGTGGAAGAAATTCCCTTTTAATAAAAATTTGAGACTTAGCGCAGTTTTACTGTTACTGTGGGTATAGGGTATTTGATTTTTGTCGAGGCAAAAGGTAACTCCCTAACTAGCTTTTTAATGAAAGAGCTCCTTACGAACTGTTGCCCGAGCTATTGGACCAAGATAAAGATTATTTTTGATTTCTAATACAAAATGGGGCTCAATTGAACAAAAATTGTTGTCTATGTCACTGAAGCTTTAATTGTCAATAAATATATATATTCAAAAAAAAAATTATTAATTAATTTTTTTACATTCCGGTAAAAAATGGGTTAATATAAAAAAATTTGGTACAACTGATACATCATTTTAAAGCAAATGAATTGAGCTTTCTTATGGTGCTAAAAAATTATTTGCTAATAATACATTCTTTGAAAAAAATCAAAGATCGTCATATCTCGAAGACTATGCAACAAATTTTAAATATTTATGTGTCAATTTTATGCCTTATTCAATTATCTTTCATAAGGTAGCAATATTTTGGTAAGTTATATATACAACTTCCGATGACTATATCTCCGAAAATAGATTCGACCGACGTTGAAAACCGAAAAATGTGTATCTTGTCCTAAAATCCACTCCAGTGCTTTCATAGGACTGTAGACATTTGCTTATGTATTTTTCATAGCAGCATTAATCTGAAGCAAATGCTTTGAACATCTCTCAAAGACATCTGTATTCGGCGCTGTAGTAGCGTTAGCCAAAATGTGGCATATCATAGCGCACACCATAAAAGGTTTTGCTATTTATTTTTTCAAAAACTACAGTTACTCCACTATAAATAATCGATATGCAAAACATGATATTCACTTCCTTTCCCACAAATTAAAATGCGACCCACTTTAAAATTATATAAAAGAAAAACAAAAAATTAATGAATCAAACTCCCAAGCCAAATATCAATGATAGGTGAGTTAGTTAGCACTGTAAAATGACGACGCTGTCAAACTCTTAAAACTTAATGACAAATTCATTTAAAACATCATTATAAAAAAGTTACGAAAAGTGTTAACGAACTTTAATTTAAATGCGTCAAATGCGTTCACTTCCACAAAATGGAAAAAAATTCACAGATTGAACAAAATTAAATTTTCAAAAGATATGTAATAAAGCCACGCAGCAGATCAGGCAACGAACAAAAAAAAAGAGAGTTGACCAAGTGTTGTCAATTGCAGTTCAATTGGAACGAAAAAAACAATTCCCCAAAAATTGCATAACAACAATCAGTAAAATTGTCACAGCCGCAAGTACTCGTAGACGTGATCTTTTTCGTTACCGATTTTCACTTTGTTGATAACAAAATTTAAAATTTTTTTTTTTTTTTTTAATGCATATTAACATAAATGCACTGATGAGCTGACAACAAAATTAAAATTAACATTAAAATAAAATAAATGTAGTGAAACTAAAATGCAAACTGAATATTTAAAATAGCGAATTACGTGAATTTTTCGCTATAGACGTAAGTGCAAGATTGTCACGAATATCTCATAAATAGTTTGCTGTTTAAATTTTATGTTTTAATTTGCACAGCTTTTTACGTAACTAGCAGTTTATTACGCACGTTTCCGTTTCCGCTGTTGTTAGTGTCATAGAATTGTGTTTAATCCAGATTTAGTCATTATAGGTATTACATTCTGGAAAAAATGGCATTACAGATTTGAAAATTATATTTTTGACTTAAAGCTGTATAGCTTAGTATATCTTTCCTTGTTCCATTTATCAAATTATGCTTAGAACATGATTTTAAGCTTTTTGCCAAATAGCTATGAAGACTAATGGCTGTAGTAGCTAAATTCTATCATTGTTATTAATATTAATAATACTATTCGCACACACAATCAATGCTCGAGCTATGGTGAGTAATGTGAAGGTATCCTTTGATTTCTAATACAACATTTTTCCCAACTTGGGTCCCTTAACTCATTAAAGTAAGTACATTGGGTACATTTTTACCCCAAACAAAAAATCATACCAAGTGACAGGTAAAAGCTGTTGTGGTTCTGAAAGCATTTTTGAGTAGAGCAAGGATTGGTCTGAAATGAGAATTTTTATTTTTCTGAACTTCTTTGACTAACCTGTATTTTTGTGAGGTAGAATTTAGGTAACATATAATTTTCAAAATTTTAGTGAAAAATCGATTCAGAAAAATTTGAAGACTTGAAGAAAATAGCGCATAACAAATTCAAAGATCCTATGCTATGGCATGCTATAATAAAACAGATTTTATTGAATGAAAAGTTGGACGGTAAACGTTTTTTTTTTTTGTAAAAATTTACCCAAGCCATAACTCCGGTGCACCGATAGGGAAAGATTTTATTTTTTCATCAGCATCTTCTATTGATCCACTACAAAATGTTATCAAAATTGCACGGGCCCTTCTGGTACCAGTCTTTAATGGGTTAAAGAAAAATTATATATGTTTACATACAGCCTTCAGAAATCTTGTTAGTTTTGGAAATACCCATTATCGTTAAGTAGTTGTGTAGCATCTTCGAAGTGAACTTTAACCTCAAAATTCAAAAAAACCTCTCAAGGTCAAATGTTACTTCAAAAGTTCTTGTCGATTATGTACCGATAATGGACCATACCAAAGCCACTCCTTCAGCAAAGGGGACGTCCATAAATTACGTGAGGTGTTTTTTTTTTTTTAAATTCGGACTCCCTTTTCCCCTTAGTGAGGTTTTGTGAGTTCTGGAGGGACTCTCCTCTTTCCTTCAGTGAGACTTTCCTTATAAGTTTTAGATGTAATCTGCTATAATAATGTATACTCTCTGCATTAAAAAGTCGACGTGCGATTTTCGTTGATCCCCCCCTCCCCCTTAGTGAGACCGGACCGGACCCCCTTTCCCTATTTTGACTCACGTAATTTATGAACAGCCCCAAAACTCTCTCAATCTTTATACTGAGAGTTAACAATGATAATGCGTTGTTCTCTCCGTTAATGTTTCATTCCCTAAACGCTGCATTGACTCGTCTTTTATGAAATTTTCGCTTACTTAATATTACCTAATTAGACAAATAACTCTAAACTCTCTTAAATTTCTTACAGAACTTGGACAATTGGAAATCATCACGTAGAAAACGTGTTGAACATATCATTGATCGTGTAGTTGAAGTGAAAAAACTTGAGCTGGAAGAACACGATCGCAGCAGACGAAAATCGAAAACTTTTTCGGAAATGATAGAAGAAAGGTAGGGGGAATATTCGAAAGATTCTTTTCCAACTTACCTGAAATATTTAATAAAAATTCCACTTAACCAATATTACAGAGGTGAACGTCCCCCACGTGCTGGCCGTGCAAAATTGGTCTCTTTAGCTGTCTACAATGAGGATGAATCAAACGATCTAAGTGATCTTGGCATTGGCACCAGCAGTGCTAGCGGCAAGAGCAGCCTATCAGAGGATTATGATAACAATAGTGTGATGGTGAGTACTCTTGTCGAGAACTTGGCAAATATTTGCTAAATATTCAGTAACTAGGTCATTGTGAAATTTGCTATCTCTATAACAAACGCAAGCGAGTAACCACGGCCCACTGTTATGGCGGCTGGCGTATGTGCAGGTGCAATTAGACAAAGAGTTAGCAATACTCATAAATACAATCATTAACACAATTTCTACACTCGTACGCGTATTTATTGTTATGAATTTATTTTTGCAATAGAAAACCATTCTATCATCTCTGTACGAAGCATTTAACTTTTGCGGGGTACGGACTGTAACCTTAACAATGGGTCATTCGAAACAAAAAACATAACACAATGATGTTGGAAATTTCGTTGAGAAGCTATGTGCAAAGCTTAAAAAACCTGACCAAATGTTAAGAAAATACGTCAAAACGTTTACAAACAATTACTACAATTATTAACAGAAATAATTCGCTTGGTTTTCTCTCTACTCGCTGGTGCTAATTGACTTTAATTGATGCCTCCTCAATTTTTTCGTTACCAGTAAAGATTAGCAATAAAATATTAAAAGCAGAATTAATTACTAAATAGATTATTATTTACTTTTTTTTTTTAATTGATATACATATATAAAAATTAATGTTTTTAAGCACTCATTGTTATAGTGAGTAATCAATTACAGATTCGTTTTTTTTTTTTTTCATGTGCGCCTCAATGCCCATGAAATAGGGTAAACTATCCAAATAAAGGCATCCTCTGGCTAATGAAAACAAAAATAAAGGTTGTCGAAAAAATAATATATATAGGACAAAAAACTTTTAGGGGATCAGTGATCCCCCAAAAATGGGTCACTTAAAAACATATTTGTTGACCCAAAAGCAAGATGGTGGATTAACGACTTAATAAAAAATTTTAAAAAAAGTCTTAGAGAAAAACTTAATGCATTTTGTTTCATAATTTTAATTAATTTAAAATTTGGATTTGAATGGGATTTTATTTCCCAAAAAAAAAAATTAAAAGTAAATATATTTGTTTAACATTTAAATTGAACTCAAATCGAACTAAAAATAAAATTAAATCAATTGTTATTAAACGTTTTCGCCGGAGTGTAAGAAACGCTTCAAATCGGGAACACATTATCTAATTCTATAGAAAAGTTAAAATACACTTTATACTTGCCGATGCTGGCTTACACAAAACTCTAGCACATTCTCTTGCAATTCGGATATTTACCGATTTTTTTTTAATTTGGCAATGCTGATCTCGTCAAACATCGAACACAACTTTCTCGCTTTTATATTATAATTCTTTGCTTGCCGTTGAAATGGCTGTAATACTTCGAGTTGCTGTTTCTCTCTTTTAACTCAGGAGTAGCAATTTTAACATTCCTACTGGAATGGGCACATCTCGCATTGAAATAAATGAAAATTGCTTTCAAAAAGGATGTTTGGTAATCTACGTGTATGGGGTTAAAAATATCGAACATATTCAACTTCTGTGTCATTATTTCCAGCCAGAGAAATACGTAAATTTTGCCAAAAATGGTGCTTCCGACTTTTTTATCTCCAATCTAATGCTGTATAAGCAAAATAGATAATTTTTGAAAAGTCGATCTGTAGCATTTTTTTATATCAAAGAAACTTTTTTTGCTGTTGCCGAGTGTTATTGAAGCGTCTACGCTATGCAAGATAACAAATGAAAAAATTCGCATTTGCAAAGAAATCACAATTAAATCGTTTTAAAAATAAAAAAAATACAAATATCAAATAAATTGCATCAATAACAATTTATTCTGATTGTTATTTTAGAGGGCGGGCATATGGCATTTGGAGAAGCAGCCATACAAAACTAATAACGCCAGCACTAACATTAATAAGAACAATCAAATGTCAAACTTAACCATATGGCTACGTCTTGTTTATTTTTGTTGGCATCATTAAAAACTTACGCCGTCTCTTTAAAATAAACAGTGGAAATGTTTTGCTATTTTTTGTTTGTTTTTTCTTTAAAGAATTTGCCATTGAAAAAATAAACAAAAATAGGTTGTAGCTTCAAAATGTGAAATTGGTTGATACAAAAAAAAAAACAATAATTTTGTAATAGAACTTAAATGAAAAAAAAAACAAATTTTAACTTTTTCTCCTTTCTTCACATTCCAGAGCGACAATGCCGATTTGGACAAAGTTATCTATGACAACAATCATCTGCAGAGTAGCAAAACACGTGAATATATCTCCTCACCTGGTTATGATACTTCCTCTAGCACAGCACCAGCCAGCTCACCTGATCCATGTGAGTACACCTATGAGGGTGCCATACAAGATTACAAGCAGCGTGTTTCTCGAGCGACCTGTGGCGGTAGTACCGGTTTCAAACTCAGCCAAAACCAACCAAAAACTTTAACAACTACAAAGGAATCGACGCCCGAACGTGGGTCCAAACAAACTAATAACGGTATGACAACCACAGAAACATATCCTGCCAGACGTGGCAGTAAAATTGAAGAACGTCTCATTGGCTTCGAAGTCAATTCACCTAATGATAGTCAAGATGTGCTGGAGAAGAATAAAGTTGATGTACCAAAAATTGATATTTCAAAGCGTAAGGAAATGTTTGAAGCAACAAACAATGAACCACTAAAGTCACAGGGCAACATCAGCAATGGTGTGCCAAAGCAAACGCTGAGGGATCGTTTCAAAGTTGATGCTGAGATACAGCAACCAGCTGCAAAGAGAGAAGTCAAGCGACTTTCAGGTGATGTCAGCAGCATTAAAGATCGTCTGCAAAGTTTGGAACAACAGAATGTCGTTAATTCAACAAATGGCGGTGCAAAGGCAAACGCTAGCAAATTGGTTGATATACCAGTGCCGCCGCTGAAAGAGCGTCTTTCAAGTTTGCAGAATGCAGTCACCAAAGAAGAAGTTAAGAAACCGCCAGTAGTGTTGGTCGATGCTAGGCAGCTGGAGATTATGAAAGATGAGGACGAGACAGCAAAGCAGCGCATCAAACAGTTGCAGGAAATGCAGCCAGCAGCAGCAGTACCACTTTTCCCAGTGGAGCTTAAAGAGGAAGTGGAAGCTGATAGAGATGACAGCGGCATACACACATCAGATGACATCGATGAGGAGCAGCAACAGTTGTTGCAGCAGACACAAGAACAGCAGCTGAATGAAGCAATCGCCGCATTGGCGCTGGAAGAGAAGCAACTTGAAGAGGCCGCAAATGCAGTCAATTTGATTGAAGCAGAATTCGCCGAGCTGTCAAGTCAAGCGGTAGCGCCAGCAGCAGCAACAACAACTAACGAAATGGAATTTAGTGTAAGTTCTACTAACAATTTATTGAAATCCCCACATCCAGTTGCAAACAAATGTAAAAGTAGCACTAGTATTGAAAGTAGTTTTGGTCTTGATAAAACATCCCCTCACCCGTATCCCGCTGATCCCAGTAGTGTAGCTTTTGTTGTGGGTAAAGAGGTGTTGGGTAATGATTATGCTATAAATAAGTCAGCCGTTGCAGAGCCAACGTGCAAATTGAGCCGAAATCCATCAAATGAGATGGTACATGCACGCAATCTATTGAAAATGTTTAAAGACACTTTCAAAAATGATATAGAGCTAGATGAGGAGGGCGAAGATGTAGCCAGTGGTGGTGAAATGAGTCCTGAAGCTAACGCTTCCGCAATACCTACGCAAATTTTTACAGCCACCACAGTATATAGGCCACCAAGTCCAATAGATAGTCATCATAAGTACTTTGGAAGTAATATTGGTAGTCCACCTAAAGCTTTGGGAAGTCCTAATGGTACTCCACCCAAAAATTTGCGTAGTCCTGTCAGTAGTCCAGTGGCAACAGCTTCTTCTCCACCACGCTACCCTGATTCGCCCTCTATGATACCGCGTTCTTTAGGACTTACAAGTAAACCTCCAATCTCACCGAAGCTTTCACGTTCTAGTCCCCCAAAACGCCCCAGCCATATGCCATTGAGCAGCCCTACCAACAGTCATAAGCCAGAGAATCAGTTTAGCATCAATGGACGTGTTGAAATTTTCAACTCTAAGAATATGCAAAGCCCAACAAAATCAAATACTCCAACAACTCCACCAACAACACCAACTATGTCTACGAAGAAATCTCAATTACCATACTATACGGCTACCGCAAGTAGCAAAAAAGAACCAACGTTCACAACCGACAGCATCGAGAGTCAGATCGTATTACCTCAGCAGCAACAACAACAACAACAGCAGCGACGGCAACAAACACCAAAAGCCACTGAACTATTTTTAGACACAAATCAAACCCTAATGACAAATAAATCAATTCCAACCAAGGCCGCATCTGTCAAAGTACCTCAGGTTAAGCGATCGCCATATGTTACAGTTGGCATACCAGCACAAATGGTATCCATAGCACCAATACAAGAACAACAACAAACAGAAGTTGTGCAATGTGCCCCACCAATAACGATTATTAATCCAGATGAGCTACCGAAACCAAATACAGTCAAAGCTTTAAGCAGCTGCTTCTCCAATGATCACGCAGTGCCACCGCCAACTCCACCGAAGCCATTACCTAGAAGCCATGTTACACAAACGAAGACGACAATAACTCCGCCGCAATCACCTCAACCAGCGAAGAGAAATCTATTGTCAATGGAGAATGATGTTGAAGTGCCACAAAAACAGGATACGCTGCTCCGCATATCTGAAGTATCCACCAACTCAAATACAAGTGGCACCAATTTCTCAACCGATTGGGATTCTAAGAAAATTTCAATGATTTCAAATACTTCAACTTTATCCAATAGCTCTATGGGCCCCTCAGGACCATTTGAAACAAGAGCTATTGTGCATAGTCCACCACTAGGTGCAGAAATACTCAGCAGAGCTTGCCAGCATCCAACAACACCTATACTGAATGTAAAGTCAGAATTACCGCCACTTATTGTGTGCCCTCCTAACGAATCAACGCTTTATAAGTTGGCCACATCAGCGCCTTCATCTCCTGTTTCACCTACAAGTCCAAATCAACCAACAAATGATGACATTGAACTATGTGCAAACTTTTTTTCAAGTTTTGCGGCAGCACCAATGCCACCAAAGAGTCCTACTTCTGAGCTACAGCGTCAACAGACAATTGAGGAAGTGCTATGCGATAAAGTTGATGTTCACACTTTGCCAGCGTATAAGCAAGTTCCCATTACCGGCTGTTTTGAGGTTACTCCCGCCGATATACGCCGTTGTGATGGTCTGGGCTCGAAACCTACTTCACCAATTATGGTCGCCAGGGCTGCTCATTCTAAAGCACTTATTGATACATGTGAAAAGATCATTGCCGAGGAACGCAAGTTTGCGCGTACACAAATTAGTACTACCTTACCAACGACGCCAACATCACAGAAGTCGACACCCATTTTGGCGCGAAAGTCCAAAATACCGAAACCCATACAATGCTGTTTAAGTGGCTCAGATTCTATGGCTAAAGCTGATCGAGAAATGCCAGCAGAGACTGCACCAGTAGTTGTAACAGCAACAGACAATGGCTCAGCAGCTAAAAAAGATGATGATAATCTGCTTATTGCGCGTCTTCATGTTGTGGAAACACAAATCAAGGTTACCACCACAACACCACCTCCTTCGCCAAAAGTTGTTAACAAAATGCAGTCCAACAACAATAACAGTAATGAGTCCTGTGGAAATAGTCCAAAAAGTACTAATCAGCCTAAGAAAAAAGGTAATATCTTTGATTTCCTTAAGAAGAACTTCGGGCTTCATACATCCGATGAAAATCAGGCAGCTACTGCAAGTCAAGCTGTTGACAACAACCCCGTCGAAGATATAGTTAAATTTGATGAAATCCATAGAGTGGAGAACTCTAAGTTTTATGTTTCTTCGGATGAAGAATCGATAGCACCACCACCTTTACCTAAAACCCCGGCACCTGTAAATATTGAAATCACCAAAAAAATTACAACTGATGAGATACTCGAAGAATCGGGTACAGAAATGACGTTAAGTCAGGAAATCAACGACATGTTAGATGATGAATTAAATAAACTAAGCTTAGAATCATCAAAGAGTGGTAACTAAAAGACCTCAGGGGCGAGAATGTTGTAGCTGTGGTGACTAGAATAGAGAACGTTGTTTAAGATATGCTTTTTAAAACAAAGATTGAGAATTCAATAGTTAAGAATACTGAATCAAGCTCTAGGGAATAAAAATCAACTCAAAAATTTTTTGTTTTATAGAGTTTAAATTACTAATAAGAAGCGAATATGAAAAAAATCAACAGTAAAATATTATCTGCCTAATCTGGGTAAATCTACATGAGTAGCTGTATGCTATAGGCATTTGTTCAAGAATTGAAAAATATTAAATTAGTCGTTAGTTTGATTGACCATCGGGGCCAAATCAAGGTATGGTTCCTACAGAGTTGGGTATAAGTTGGATAGCTGAGAGAGTTAAAAAGTTGTGTCACATCATATTGATAGGCTGAGCAGTACACCTCGCATGTAAGCTTCAGAAACTCGCTTCCTTTCTCGTCGAAGCAGTTTCATCAAACCTACTAAGCCGACGGATCTTACAGTAAATGCGATGAGAGCCATTGTTGTGTCTAAATGAAGCTCGAAACATAATGTTGCAAGCAAACTTGATACAAACGAGCTCTTTGTGACAGTGCCGAATTCTATTCAAACGTATATAGAGGTCACTGCGTGAACGGTACTGCAATCGACTGATAGTTTGAATGAGTAAATATCATTCATTTTGAAGCTATCTGTTATTGCGTTCCTGTTATTGGTCTTTCACCTGAAGACATAATAAAAATATCCAGTCATTGAATAATTTGGGGATTTTGGATAATTTCAGATTTTTTGTCTTGTTATTTGATTATTTTACTCTGCTTAAAAACTTCCACGTGAAAAATGCATAGAGATAAGTTAAAATAAAAATTGGAGACTCTTTATAGCAAAGAACCATAGGAACATCTCGAGTTCTTTCTATTATGTCATGTGTATGCTGTACAACGTAAAGACTCCCTGAAATGTTTTACTCATTAACAATGTTTGTAAAGACTATGAATCTATCACTTGAACATTATTTTCCATATCTTTTTGAGTTCATTAACGTATGCCATTAATTCCTTCCAACTTTTTTCCGATTCACCTATATTTCTTGCTCTTTTTATCTTTTCCAGCAGCGTGGTAATTAATCACACTATATCTTATTATTGGTGAAGATTCTAGTTGATCAATTTTTATTCCTTAAAGCCTGATTTAATATGTAAACTATTGAAATTACGAGAAATGTGAAATACTTTTAAACACAAATCAAAATAAGAAAATGCGATTTTTTTTTTAAAACTCTCTTGATCTTATGAGATGTTTAGTAGCAGATCAGTAGAGACTCATGTGAGCGATCTCACGTTGCCTGCTTTATCTTAATCTCTGAATTACAACAACAAAAAATTGCTCTTGAAGATGAGAGCTTTTGAGCTTTCTCTCTTATTTTAACAGAAGCCTGGTCAACTCACATAAAATATTTCAGTATAGCCAAGCCATTAGGATTCCCATGAATTTTCTCGCGAGCGAGCTTAGGCTTCGCTTATACAAACTTTATAGATCTGTTGCGGTAGAGATTTTGAGCGAGTAGGGTGATGTTGTTTATGTTTTCAATTGCAACAACAATACCAATGCCATGCATACATTATCAAAGCTCTCTGTCGTTGCTGAGACATTAAACATAAAGTTTCGTGCTACATGCCACAACATACGGCCACTAAAAGCTCTTAAAAAAATTGATAAAATTGTGGTGGCTGTTTTTTCATAATGTTCATGCAATTTCTCAAAGTCTTACGACTACCATCGTTGAATTTCAGATTAAGCATTAGGATATGCTAAGCATTTTTTACAAAATTCACTGAAACCAATATACTGCTTATGGTAAAACATTTTAAATATGCACTCAAATCTTTAGAAATATGATGCCCACAAATGATCTACATGATAATAGCCAACAATTTTTCGAAAAAAAGAACTAAGTCGCTTTTTATTATTTAAATGACCTGCTCGCTCGATCGTATCGTAGCACCTTTTTGAGTAAGCCAATCGCTTGGAAGGAAAAAAAGTAATAAATTCTTATTCAAACTAAGTAGCAAATTAACATAACAAGTAGGGGAACTTGTATAAAATAATATTCTTTTCAAAAAGTTTAACAAACAAATAAATTACCACAAATCTGTCGTAAGCTATAAACCAATGCAAAATTTAACATTTAGTAAAAACATGGTAGTAAAAAAATTTATAAAAATAAAAGATGTATATTTATTTTTAAGCAAATTTTTACTAATCGAATTTAAATCAAACGAAATACTCAATTTTTTTATTTACTTGTAATTTTTGTTAATTTTTTTTTTTTAACACGTGACCATAGCTAAAGAAAATGTTAATAAAGATAATCTTTCCTATATATAACTTTGCCAATTTTTTCTTTCCAATTTAATTTATCTTCATATACCTTCACCTACACTATTCATTTCAAATCATTATTCATTTCATTAATTCACCACTTTTGTGAATTGTCACCACACCAATCATTTATTATATGGCTGTACGAAAACTTTTCAGCTGTACTGTACTACTTGGGCTTATGTGTTGGTCTATTTTCAAATGTTGCCGTGTTATAAGAAATCATTTTATTACTATCTTACTTAGTTCTCGAGCTATTGGTCTGGGAAAATTGAAATGGAACACACTTATATCTATGTTTCATTTTGTGTCACCAAGAGAAATTTAAAATAATTGCGAGAGAGCGGGAAAATTTTGATGCTGATCCTCGTCCTTTGTGAGACTTAGCTGCTATTGAATTTAAACCAAATCGGCAAACCCGCATAAAACACCATTTCAAGTCATTTTATAGAAGCTGGAAAACTTTTTTGTTAAAGTTTCTCGATGCAAAGCGTAAAAAAAATAATATCAAATAAGTCTCGGTAGGTAACTGATGTAAAATATATAGCCAAAATGACATTTGGTAAAGCTTTCAGCTAAAGCAGTGACGGTATTAATAAATCAAAAAGTCATCTAATTCATGTCTTACGCTATGTGCAATGCGTTAAATGAAATACTATGACATTTTGCGATCGATCAAATGAAGCTGTCCGCAGAACGCAAGCACGACTTTTTTGTTCATTTTGGTCATTCATAAAATAAATACGTTTCCAAAATATATTTGAAATTACGGAGTCAAAAGGGTCGCCAACTGGCTTCTTTTTTGAATATTGACAATGTGACTAAATAATATAATATATAATTTTCCATTTCATTCGCTAACTCAATCCAGCGGTGAGTTACGCTCTTTTCTATATAATACTCTCAGCCAATAATCGTAAAAAAATACTGCAACGGCACTTTTGATGACGTACGTATTGCACGCAACGTACTCACGTAATACGTAAGTAAAGACAGCAGTAGGGGTAGTAAAACACCAACTTTCACTTGCATTCAGTGTGACTCTACCCTAAACAGAAGTGAGCTTTAAATTGCAATTTGATTTTATCGGAAAATATCTGAACAATAACTTATTATTTGAAGCTTTTGAGCAAACACTATTTCTTATCTATCTATCTCTCTTTATCGCATATACTATTACTCTATTGTTTTTTTTTTATTGTAATCTCTCTTTACATGCCTGCACACTTGTTGCTGCTCGTATTGTACAACAAAAACGAAAACTTTGTTGTAAACTGCTATGAAAATGCAAAAAATAACTGCTATTTTTGTAATGGCTAAATGTATTCGTAAAAATCAAATATTCAATGCATATTATTTTTAAAAAAAATTTCATTTATAATTTAAAATACAGTTACATTTGCATAACATTTGCCAGCAAAAGCTTTTATGCAACGTAAGAGGTAAGCGGAGCGAAGTTGTCTACTTTGTGATTGCATGTGTTTTTGTAAAAAAAACAAAAAAAAAAAGAATTTGTTGTCTTTGTCATTGTGGTTTTTTGATGTTTTCCTTTTTAAATGATTTTCTTAAAATTTTGCATGTTCTTTATTTCAATACAATATGCGCCGTCATACGTACTATATATGATTTTTGGCCATCAAGCTCTAAGCACAATTGGAACGATATGCGATTGCGAGAAAAAAAACATAACGAGATAGCATAATTTTTCTATATATTAGAGCAAGATGCGCAATGGAAGCTCAATTGCCTATTTTGCTCTAACGGGTAAGAAAATTCATGTTGTCTCGTTTTGTTTTTTCTCGGTGTCGCATCTCGTTCCAATTGTGCTTAGAACTTTGCTTGAACCCGAGATTCCAAACTTCTGTGTCGACTGTTCTTCTCCAAGTCTCATAGCGTGTGCCTGGAGAACGTCATGTTAGTTGGCAGATATGCCAGCAAAGGCTGGGGGGGAGTTTAAATCGCTCATCGGTATTCATTGAGATTTGCAAATTAATATTAATCCGACTAAAAAATGCGTAAAGCAAATCAGAGGTTTTTTTTTTTGAGTAAATTTTAATTTTTTTATGAAAATTTTAACATTCTGGATGTATGGCCAAAATCAAATCATTCACCCAGTACATTCTCAAAAAATCGCTCCAGGCAAAAAAATGTTCAAGGTACGCCGCGGGCTAGAGCACTGTTAGAAAGTAGGTACAGTGCGCCACAAAGAATATTCCCAATTTTAAACAGAAAAAGTACTGAAGACAGAACGTGATCTTCAGATTTATTAGATAATTTCTCTTCGTGCAAAACAGGGCATGACTCACATTCTCCAGAATGCCTCTATGACATAAGTCTCGAATTATCGGCGATATGGTTTTTACAAGAGCAAAATTTCGATCGGCTTTTTAGCATTGAATAGATCGTATTCCACAAAAATTTCTGCCACATGTTTCTCGTTTTTAAATAGGCGTGGCAACCACCCATTTAAGACAAAATTTGTTTACTGTCAAAGTTAACTAAGTATACGATACTAAAACGTGTTGAAGATGGCTAAAGCCAATGCAGAAAGTAAGCGTGTTTGGTGGAGTGGGTTTGATATTTTCTTTGAATACCACACTGTTAGTTGAATCAAACGCTGTATGACAAAGCACGCTCTAGATTGAATGCACTGAATTAACAGGCGAGATAAAAAAAACGTTATAAAACCGAATTTAGGTACGGTTTAAAGTTCATGTCATGATTTGTGTCTAAGGTTTGGGTTTGGGAATAAATTTTAACTTGGGCTTATGTCTGATTAAGAGTTTATAATTGATTTTGATTTAGGCTTTAGCTTAAAGTAAAATTTATGCTTGGAATGTGTTTAAATTTAGTTTATTTGAAAGGGCAAAGTCGGAGAAATGTGCAAAGTGAAAGAACCTTGCTCGAACAGGAAACCACTCAGGTGACTCGGTTTTAGTTTGAGTTCCGAGATGGATTTCAGCATGTGGGTAGGTGTATGGTGTAATGAATTTGAACATCAGCGTTGTAATGATTAAGGATTTAAGTATGGGCTTGTGTATGGACTTGAATATAATTTAATATGGTCTTAAGTTTGGATATGGGTATAGGCTCTTGCCTTATTTGAACTATAATTTCAGGTAGAGAATTTAAAGTTTGATGTAATTTAGTTAAAGTTCTAAGTCTTAGCTCAGAATTTAAGTCGCAGACTTTGACTATAATAAAAAACTAAAAAAAAAACGATGTCGCTTTCAAAATTAAAAAAAATGAAGTGTTCATATGTCGAACGAAACTTTGCCCCCTATGTTTAAAAATCAAATACAACAAAATTAAATACAAAGATAACCTTTATTTCTAATGCCACCTCTAGACGCATTAAGGGTGCAAAATAAAATTGAACAAAAACCAAATAAGTAGAAAAAACAACAAAAATAGCAAATTAAAAAAAGAAATTTCAACTCGTGCCATGGGGCTTCACAAACAGGGCACACAAGTCAAAACAGCGATGCATACTTTTAGGGCTAAAGGCAGTGCTAATGACGATTGTAATGGGAGGGATTTTAAATAGAGGCTAACAAAATGGCAAAAATAGCATTTTTAAGCGTTAGACCGATGCGTTGTCGTTTAAATTAAGAAAACATTTAAGCGCAAATGTGATGTGGGTACTTTTTTTTCGTTATCTTTTTTTAGTATTATTCGTTTACCTTTAGCTTTTCCATTGCAATTTGTTTAAACAAACGCAAAGTCGAGCAATTTCTTTATCTAAACGAACTGTTTTTAATGCCATAGTTAAATAGATTTAGTACCCGATGGTCGTTCAAACGTAAAGGTTCTTCAGCTCACATAACGTTCTTAGTTTAAATGTTAAATTGGAATTAAACTTCTCTAGAATTGTTCTGCCTGTTATAAGCTCGAGTAATTGTGAGTATAAATAAAACGTCAAATAGGGAATGTTGGCAAGGCTACAGCGCATGTCTTCATTGGAATGGATTGATCGAAAACCAGCGGTAAGAAGTGAAAAAATTGGGTTTTATTTAAGGCATAATGGTAAAGTTGTGAAATTGTGCAAAGTAACATATGTGGGCTTCAGGTAAAAGTAAATTTTTTTTTTTTTTTTTTTTTGTTAGAAACGATTTTTAAGCTAAGGGGCTGTTGAAAATTCTCGGTATGTTCTGAAAATAAATTGAGTTGCACTTAGGAAAATCTTGAGCGATTTTTGAAAATCGAGTTTTGTTGACTGAATTTCGCAAAAACTGATTTTTTTGAAACTGTAAGAAATAATTATAAAAAAAAATTACAAAAAATTGTTGAATCCTTTGAGCCAAATGAATTTTTTGCAAAATGTCGTTTTTTGTACTTTTTCTAGCTTTCATTTTGCATGCAACATGAGGTCTAAATTTAAATTATAGCACGGTCATGACTGCCAGTTTTACGCTTATAAACTCTTCCAAACATATAGAAACATGTCGCTAGTTATATTTAAGCAACTATTTCAATTTATCGCCATTTTGTATGGTTATACTTTTTTGAATGTATCATGCTATTTTTTATGAAAAAATATCGCAACACATCAAAGCTCCAAGGAGTCCATTCTAGGAATATCTGCTTTGCTTTGATTGAAATTCAAAAAAATCTTTTGAAAAATTTGCGTATAATTTTTAGATAAATCGCATGACATATTTTTAAAAATGTCATGGGGTTTTTTTGTGAAATGAGATGTGATTTTTTGTGAATTCTTATAGCAAAAAATGTTAATGTGAAAAAACCCTTTTATCAGAATTCTAAAGAACTTCACAGGGAACATGTTTCAACAAAATCGTCAAAATTTAATCACGATTTTTCTCTGTAATGGAAAAGTTTGCATTTAAAGCAGTGGTCGGTACCTTATATGCTCGCGAGCAAACGAAGAGAATAAGCGAGAGTAAGCAAACTACAAAATGAGCTGGATATTTTGTTAATGCACTGCAAAAATATTTGAAATCAAATGGCAAAATAAAACTTTTTTTGGTGAAAATTTGTTTGGCAATGCGCAATGCTTAATCTGCAAGCGAGTTTTAGTGAAAGTTCATAAATTTCATATAGAAAGCCATTTTAAAGCTAAATTTCAACGCCTGAAATAAGAAGTCATATAGAGCGTTAACAGCAAATCGTGCAAACATTTTTCGCAGTGATTGGTGCTTTTGTCATTTCTCTCTCTTTTAAGAGTGAGAAAATATTTGATATTTGCGCTTTGCCGACCACTGATTTAAAGTTAGCTGAGGATTTTATTTGAGAGATTGCATTATAAAATCTCATAGTTGGAAAATTTTAGTTTTTTACATACTATAAAAAAATATAATGAAAAACGCAAATAAACTTCAGTAAAATAACTGATAAGGAACAAAGTATTGTGTTAATTTAAGTCGCTAGAAATTTTGTATATAAAATAATATTTTCTTTTAATTTATAGTTAAATTGCAATATTCATTTGCAAAATATTTTAATCACCTGCTAATAAGTTGGGTCTATTAATGACAGTATTGATTGCTTGATATTATGGAAAAAAATGTATTGCATTCCTTTTAATTGATAACAAAAACGCTTTTGTCGCTAACCTCTGTGTAAATATTTAACATTTTGTTTATAAATTATTGTGTGCCATATATGAATTGCTTTACGTAATTAATACTTAGTTTATTTTTTAAGTTTTTATTGATTTTTTTTTTTTCATGGTTTCAGTTTCCTATGATTTATTGATTTTTACTCTTACAACTACAAAATACTAAATTAATTTGAAATTCTCTTTCACATGCTTACGTTTATTTGCTTTGGCTGTTTTGTGTGGCTGCTGACAATTTTAATTAAAAAACTTGGTCAATAATATGAAAAAAAAAAAACAAAACAAACTTAACTAATGCCATAATAATAAACAAATAAACTTAATAACAATAACACCAATACCAATTCCCAACCATCGTCGTCCATATGACGGAATGCAGATCAACGAAGCTCTTGAATTAGCGCTGGAGGCAATCGATAAAGAAACAATAACAACAACCACAATAACAACAAAAATAAGCAAAGAAATATCAAAAACAACAACCACAAATGACGATACTGATGATAATTGCAACGACAACAACAAAATTGCAATTGCAACCAGCAACAAAATAAAAAATTTCAACACCGAACAACATAAAAAACAAAATGAAAAATCAAATGAAACAGAATTAAAAATTGAAGAAAATTCACGTGTGCCAATTCTGACACAAGTCGACACCGACGAGTTAATAATACAAAACGAACCAATTTATGAGAATATTTCGGCAACATCTACAGCGCCCGTAGATGTTGAGGTAAAAATCATTCCAAATAATTTAAATAAACTAAAAAATAATCAACAAAATATCAACAAAAGCAACAACAACAGCAAAAATAACAACAATAAAAATTCAATCAAAATTAGCAACAATAACAATAATAAACCCTTAGTCGATATAACAAATTCGTTGGCAACATCACATGCAACTGCCGAAATGTTGCAGCAACCAACATCAAACCAAATTGAAGCCAACGCACTGGAGCAACAGCAACAACCACAGCAATTCGAAACACCAATGCCAGCAAGAATTTCAGCTGCCGCTACCGAAGAAGAACCGTACTATCAAGTACCCAAGTCCAGTGAACCCTACTATGATGCACCCAAACATTTGCGCCCCATACCGCTGTATGAAAATATTGAAATCTTCTATAATGGTCTCGAGAGTGCAACACTCGCTGTGAACAGCGTTGGCAACATGGGTGGTAAAATGGAGCCACCAAAGGAAAAACCACCACCACCACCCATTGATAGTCCACCAGCATTTGATGATTTGGATGGCCATGAAACTGGCTTGGATAATTGGTCATCAGATAATACATACGAGACCATCTCAAATCGCTTGCCCAATGGTAATGATCCGCACCCATCACCGCCTATCAAACGCATGAACTCTACCAAACGCATAAAGAAAGAGATGCGCAATAAGCGTTCTTCATTTCTTGGCATTGAGGGTACAACCGATGATGATCTTGAAAGCTATTTGGAATTGACAGTGGCACCACCACCCGATATGGCACAATTGCTGCAAGAGGAGCGTCGTCTTGAGAAACAGCTGTACATGAAAGCGGGACTGTGCGATAGCTCTGATACAGGTGAGTGAGTGTACCATGAGGGTTAGATTTGTGACAACATTTTATGAATTGGGAATTTGGGAAAGAACAAGCTTTGGCTAAGTGCCTCTTTATGTATCTCGATTCGTCTGGCACGTCTCTAATTTTCATGCCTAAAAATATGCTAGTAAAATTCTTATATTTGTAATTAATTATTCAATAAGCACAGGCTGTATATTTTTGTTTTCATGTAAAATATAATAGCATATTTTCAGGCTTGAAAATTAGAGACGTAGCGAGACGAATCCAGATACATAAAGGGGCGCTAAGTCCTACAATAACACCCACTACTATGGAGTGTAAATTTTAATACCGAATAATCCAATCCCACATTATGTGTCTGCAAAGAATGTTAGCACATTGTATGTAGTTAGTAGAGGTAGTGTTCGCAGACAAGAATTTTGAGGACTGATTAAGTCATTATATTCTTATATATACCTTCTATAAAAACGTTCAAAAAACAAAAAAAAATATCATATAAATACATTAAATGATTCAAGCCACATTTAAATTTATGGCCCCTATTAAATGAAATAATCTAATCAAATGATTACAAATGCTCTGCAACAAAATTTCTCAGTATAGTTCTATGATTAAGATACATAACACAATTAGATCAATATCGAGCTAAATTCAAGTACAATCAAATATTCTAAAACTAAGCAGAATTGCCAAAAAAAAAAGCCACAGAAAAAGCCAAATATTCTTAGTAGAACTGAATCATTGTTTTGCGTTCACATTCAAATGCGCTCTCGTTAGAACTTGCGCCCATCCAAAGTCTTAAAAGATCAGTTGAACTGTCCGAACTTCATATACGTAATGTTTCGCTTTGCTGATCTGGAATGTCGAATAATAAGTCAATAAATGTCTAAGTATGTTAAAAAACTCGAAACCGTTAAGAATGCAGGAAAATTCGCAAAAATAATAAAATTACGACAGCAGTTTCAAAAATTCCAAAATCATTGTTAATTATCGGCAAATCGAAAAATGATGAAAAAGTTGAGAGAAAGTTAAAAATGTTGAAAAGTATTAAGGAAATTGAAAAAATTGATGCAGTCGAAAATTCATGAAAAATTCGAAAAGTTGAAAAAAAAAATCACAAGTTGGAAAAATGTGACCAAAGTTGGAAAAACTCCAAAAAAAGTTGGAGAGCCGATAAAAGTTGAATGAATCGAAAAAAGTTTGAATATGCCAAATAAGTTGAAATAGTCCAACAATTTTGAGAAAGTCGAATATAATGTAAAAACGTCAAAAAATTCGATAACAAAGTATTGAAGAACTTAAAATTACAGAAAAGTCGTAGAAGTTAAGAAGGGCTGGAAAAAGTTGAAAAATGTTGATATCATCGAAAAACGATTAAAATCGATCGATGAAGTCGAAATAGATATGTGAAAATAGTTCAAAAATTATGAAATATTAATTCATTTTCCAAAACTTTTTTTAACTAATTCTTTGGTCAAAAATTATTTTCATAATATATGTTTGTTTTTTTGTTTCTTATAATAAACATTTTATTGAATCTGCTAATCACAAAAATCATCGCTTTGTCGCATTTTGCATGTTATGTTATCGCAACTTTGACTTTGTAGTAAACGGAAGCAGAACACACCTAGACAAATAATCGATCGGTGGTTGTTATTTTTTTTTTCTTTTTTTTTAAGGGGATAACCCATTCACACGTAGTGTGTTACTTTCGAAAGGGGTGACAAAAGAGTTTTTTAATTATTTTGGAGCAACCATAAGAATGAAAGTGATCTGAAGCAAGTGTTATGCCTTTGAATTGCCCGGCCCCGAAGCAGCCGTTTTTTTGATAATATCAATGCTTCGCAATTTTCATGCTTCTATGGCATCAACAGTCGATTTCCCACATCGGAAACCGAATTGGGCATGGGATAAGCCCTCTGAGTTTTCAAGGGTCTACTGTAATCGGTTAACGATGATTCTTTCTAGCACTTTCCCCAACAAGTCGAGCATACACAGTGGCCGATACGAAGATGGCTGTTCAGGTTATTTACCAGGCTTGAGTAAAAGGACTAGCCTCTGCCGTTTTCAGAAGGCGGGAAAACGCCTTCATATAGGCACCTAGTGAACATCCTAGTAAATATTCTAGGATTGATTTGATACCATCAGGTCCTGGTGCTTTGTTATCCCCAATTTTCTGCAGAGTAAGCAAAACTTCATCTTACTTCAATTATGTCTTCTATTTCAGTGGGAAGGCAGTAGTAAACTGGTCTCTCTCCTTGATTGTAAGTGTGTGTGTGATAATTTGGAGTTAATGTGTGTGTTAATATGTGTGTTAATGTGTTTGTGTGATTTAGATTCTTCAAATTCCATGAAGATGAAGAAATGAAATGACAAGTCATCTGCTCAGACAGGTCGACAAACATTAAAAGCAATGAATATGAAATCGGATAGTTGATGTACACAAGTATTTGCCACACATGGCACACAATCTAATTTTTGTGTTTCTTTTTCAATATCACACAGGTGAAAGTCGCGATTCAGGAGTTTCTGAAAATCACTCACGTCAAAGTAGTGAACCCTATACCAACTCATCCGAAGAAGCAGATCGCAATGATGAAACACCCTTAAGTTTGAACACCAACTCCAACCACATCATCAAACAGGATGAACTTATCTATCAGAATGGCCCACAACTCTTAGTTGCTACACAGACGCCACTGCTACAGACCGTCAAAGGTAACTCTGCAGAGTCATGGACGGAGTCAGCAACTGCAGCCGCTGCAGCAACTAAATCATTGACTGAAGCAACAGCCACTGCGAATGCGAAAATGCTTTCGATTGAGGAAAAGATACGCGAACAGGAGGAAGTGCTACGCGTAGAGCGTGAATTGCTGCAGCTGGAACAAGAAGAACTGAAGCGGCAACGTGAAAATCTGATGTTGCGCGAAAATATAGCGCGTCGTGAATTGCAGCATGGGGCGAAAATGCTCATGTCAGCAAATCGTCAGTCATTGCAGGACATAAATGCTACCGGCAGTGACAGCCCAGCAGCCCACGTAACAATGCAACATGTGATGCCACAACAGCAACAGCAACAACAGCAACAGCAAATGCATCATCAGCAAGCACAACCACAACAACACCAGCAACAGCAGCAGCAACAGATCTATGCGAATGTACCAAATTTACAACAACAATACTATCAAGTAGAAACCGACTATCGGAAATCCATGTCAGATTTAAATGAATTCTCCAAGCGTCTAATGCTGCCCACGGTAGCACCGCTACCGCCAACAAAGCCAATGCGCGCCATGCATGTTGCACATGCGGACGTCGAACATTCGACACGGCAGCGACATTCACTCAACACACAGAGCTATGGTGGCTCGCTAGTCAAAATTGCCGGCACGCCCATTACTACGGCAATGGTGGCGCAACGTCAATCCACTGGAGGTGTTGGTGGTGCCATCTACTCCAACTATCAGCAACAGCAGCATCATCAATCGGCACAAAACTTGGCGACCGCGACAGCAACAACAAATGGTCATGCAGCACACACAAATATGACGCGCAATACGTTGCATGCGTTGAGTGCAACGCCAAAGCCTAAGTACACTGACGGTTGGGTGCAAGTGCAGAATCGTAAATCCTATGATTCCAATTTGTCCAATGATCCTGCCTGGTTATCAGCCTATCAGCAGAAACGTAAGTCTGTGCCGGAAAGTTATCTTTACAACAATAACATGGGTAGCAATCATTGGTTGGTGCAAGAGGCTGAGCAGCGAAGATTAGCCGAACAGCAACAGCATCGTCGTTCGCTTAGTACAACGACAACAACTGCACAGCAGCAGAATGGCGTTAATGGCGCTAACAAGTCAAGCGGTAAACCGCTACCAGATTCCATCATACAGACATTGACGGAGCGTGTGCAGAGCAAAGGAATCGGTGAACGCAAGCGGTAAGTTGTCGGCAAATTATCACCTTCTGCACATGGTTTTCATCTATCGAAATTTCTTTCAGATTTGACAACTATAGCAACAATATTGAAAAAAGTCCTATGCATGCCAGCAATGCTGCCTCATATCATTTACAACAACAACAGCAACAGCTGCATCCTTCAGCAGCACCACGACATGCACACGATTTGAGCACCCACAGTCACAACCTTTCGACGACAACTTCATTATCAACAACACCTGCTGCTGCTGCACAGCAAGATAAAGTGCTGAGCGTAAGCGGCAAGAAGAAGTGTTCCCACTGTGGCGACGAATTAGGTAAAAATTGCTACTACATTGGTTGTGAGTGTTCAATTGTTTACCTTCCACTCTAAGTTATCAAAATATCCCAAGATCATCGAACATCGAATAGTAGTATTCATTTCAATTGCATACAGTAGTAGATTGGCTAAGTTACTAGTGATAGGTCATATTCATACGCCAAGAAATCAAAGATCGATTTGTCAAACGTTAATAAGTTTATCAATCTATATTTTCGTAATCACATTGAGAGTGTTGATACCTGATTCGCTGAGTTGAAGTCTGCTGAGTCTCATGATTCCTTTCGATTATAGATTGAAAATCTCCTAAATGAAAGTACTTTTAGAACTACCTTCGATTCGCCAGCAGTAGTTTTGCCTAGAAGTTAAGTCTTCTGCACCATTCACAAATTCTGCATCAAAAGCTAAATATAAGACAATAACCTCAAGTTAGATAGAATTAATGACCAACAGAATAAATGAAGAAAATAGGGTGTGTCATCATAAAGTTCCAAAGTTTCATCACCTCCCACTTCTCCAATATCTCATGAACTTTTAAATTATGTTGCTGATAAATTGGGGATGGATTCGATATACTTCATTTCATCGAGAATCCACCATTTCTTCGTGACATTGGGGCTATTATTTTTTTTTTAAGACGAAGCCTTTCTGAATTACTGTGGACAGTGCCGGCTCGAGGGTGGTTGGCGAACTGTTAAGAAAAGTTCGGGCGCCCTTTTTCTATATCTGATTTTCATAACTTATAATGTGCATCAATTGTATCGCGAACAGCGGTATAAATTCCATATAAATTTGATGTTTCCTGATGTTTGTGAAATGAAGAAGTGTAAGTTCAAAATCGATGAAACTAGGAGACAGTTAAATCGTAGCTTCAAAAATTTATTAATTTTTAAAAATAACAGCGAGACTCAATGTCAAATATTTCCAATAGACGTAGTTTTATCTCATCTTGCATTAGTTACATCTGTAAAACAATTTGAAAGCTCCATTTACATTGCTACAGACATATTTTGCATTTTGTAATAAATTATTTTCTTTTCAAATTTTTACATGCCTTGCATAATTTTGAAATAAAAAAAAATCAAAAGATTTAGGATGCACCGAAACAAATTGCCGTCAAATACAAAAAACAATCAAATATATTGTTTGGGTATAAGAAATCAAATTAAAAGACACTTTATTAAAAACTCACAAGCAATGCAGAACAGCACGCATTCAATGCCTATCAACTTCCGCTTATATTTAACACAAATTTCTTTCATTTTCCAAAACAAAAAACAGGTCGCGGTGCCGCCATGATCATCGAATCGTTGCTACTGTTCTACCATATCAACTGCTTCAAATGTTGCGTCTGCCATGTACAACTTGGTGATGGACTTAATGGCACAGATGTGCGCGTGCGCAATCACAAGCTGCACTGTCAAAATTGTTACTCCAGTGACGATGGCATCAAATTCAGTTGCGTTTGATGAAAAAAAAAAAACAAGAAAACCACAGAACACAGAAAATAAATTGTTATAAAGCTTACCATTAAATGTTGTTAATTTGTTAAAAAAATATCAATGTTTATAAGAAACTAATAATGAAAAAACAGAAAACAATTGTTATAGTTCAGTGCTTGTGCGTATACTAGTTGTACGTATGCAAGTGAGCGCCTAAAAGTATGCATTACAAACTATGCTACGGTTTTCAACAACGTTGTTGCAAATTTTGTTACTTTTGCTTGCATAGTTTTAGGTGTGCTCAGTAAAATAACTGAAAATTCTTGACCTTTTTATTAAAAAATTATAGTTAAAACTTTATTCAAATTCGTAAAAATCGATAACGCTGAATTTTTTTGCTCTTTTTCGATTGTATTTGTAAATGTTTGCATAGATACGAGTATATTAATATATGTATGTATGTTCCACTGCTATATTGAGAAAGCAAAGAAAAAAAAAGTTTTTGGAGTTTTGAAAATCTTAAATGGCTCTCTATTCAAAATTTACATACGATATATTTATGAAACTCAAAATTTTAAAAAATATATATTTACAAATATTTTGTTTTTACTATAAATATGCTAGTTAATCTACATAGATCTGAAACTGAATTTAAATAAAAGAAAAGTGACATTAATTAGTTATTGTTAAAGCTGAAATTGTACATTGAAAATGTGAAATGAGCATATAAAATTCTATATATATATATATTTGAAATATAAATATTTCTTAATTATATTTTTAAGTTTTTACTATTTTACTATTTTTACTATTTTTATTATAACTTTAACTTTGTAAATTTTTTATTATTACGATTAAATACTTTATTACGATTTGTTTGGAAAACACAACAATAATAATTTAAAAAAAAAAAACATAAACTTTAACGTAAATTTTAAACTCATTGTTACCAAAATACATAAGTACATATCTACACATAAATATGATTTTATTTTTTGCATAATATAACGCCTCTATCTTCAACCATGCTAATGTTTCCATAAGCTAACTACCGCCACTCCTCTGTGATGTATGTATTAACGGCATGTTAAATGTTATTTTTGTAATGATAAAGCTTTGCTTTTGAATAACATTGTCCCACAAAAAATGAAACCAGATATGTTAAAAAAGTTTTTTATGCCCGAAGTAAGTCTCGTTATCATTTTTTTGCCTGCGCTTCAAAATTTGCAAAAATCTCACACTGTCAAGAAGTTGTTCTTCTTTATCTGCAAACCGACAGCAAAAACTTTCCACTATAAATTGTTTGTTTTGACTTATCTTTCTTTCCTAGATAACTTAGCTCTATGCAAAATTTTTTGTATGAATTATAAACATCTTAAGCTTAATGCAATCTCAGAAGGAATAGGTCCTTACTGCTAGCACAACTTTCAGTAAGTGAGAAAGTCTTGAAGTGTAGAAAATTAAATGAAAATGAGGTTTTGCTTAGCACGCAAAAAAAACTTTCGAACCTACCGGGTTTGTAAAATCTTAACATTCACATTACAGTTCTAAGCTTTTGAATTTGAAATATTTCCTAGGCAAACAATTTAATTTTGATCACATACACAAACTTTCATTATGTTATCCGCATATCTTACATAATTTCTTCCACAATCCCTTTTTGCATATTGCATGTTTCTTACTGAAATCTTACTTTATTAAAAATTATTATTTTTTATTTAATTTTACTTTGTAAAAAGACATTTAAAGTTTAGTCTATACAATTAGTGAATAAACTAAATATTTAAATATTATGCTGAAAAGTTTTATTTAATAAAAATTATATTCAAAAAAAAAATTGGTTGACATTTTATTAATATTCCCTAAAGGAAGTGGTTGAGCTCAATTTGATAGTTTAGAGGTTTTATAGGTGACTCTGAGACCTGATTGAAACAGAGCTGTTTTAAGTATACTACCTTAGGTACTAAAAGCTTCCAGTACAAGTTTTGGTACAATTTTCAAATTCCGGAGTAGTGTGTGGTGATGTACAGGATTCGTATATATTAATAAATATTTCCTTTTTATTTTGTAATATGTATATTTATTTTGATTTTTTATATTTTTAATCTTGTTTTTATAATGATTTTTTATGAATGAAAATTTTTGAATACAAACAAAATTATCAATTGAAAATTTAACAAATTCGAAAGTAACAAAATCATTTACTTTGTGTACAGTATTTCATATGTGTTGTAGTGTATGTCTGCATGTTATAATGTGGACACTACAAGTGTAACAATAAATTTTTTTAAAAAAAAGACGCTTACGCGTGAAATCGACAGTTTTGATTCTTAGTAACGCTATGAGTTTTGACATCCCTTTTTTAAAAAGTATATACATTTCATTAACAAAAACTGCAATTTATCAGATTCTCTCGTAACATTATAATGTTGTTGTGTATTTTTTTTAGATGCAAATATCGTTTAAGAATCTACTCCGTGTTCTGCTTTTCTACATTAGTTGCTCAATTTATTGCAGCTTTTCACCAACAGTTCCGTGGATCCCTATGTATTTAAAGCATCTTTACCCTAGGTAAGTTTTTTCATAATTATTCTTTGGTTCTGTTGTGATAAATTTGAGTCAAAAGTTATTAAAGCCTTTCTCAGAAAGGTCGTCTCGCCACCAAGAGTGTAGGGGCGTAAATGCAATTTGCCGTCCTCTAAAAAGAAAAATTTCGTCAGCTTTCCCATTCCAAAGCAAAACTTCACAATACAAAACATTGCGATTCACTATTTTCATTTCCTATAAAAAAAATTTTCATTTTGCTACCCGAAGCCGTTGCAACTGTCCACTTCACCCCTCACCCCCTCTCTCTCCCCCCCCCTAATTACTCAGGTACGCTACTGACTCCTATGTTGGTAACACATGCTACTGTTTGTTGTAAGATAATAGGCTCGATGAGTTCTCTTATCAACTTTTTTTCCATTAAAAACAAACCCTGATATATTTTCTTAATGTGTGAAATATCCACCATAAGTGAAATCTAAATTATAGCCATAAAATGAAACTCATAAACATCATTTTAGATAGAATTTTGTATTAGTTCAATAAAACTTAACTTTTAATAAGATAAAATCTTTCAACTCTGAATTACATTTTAACATTTTAGTTCTTAAATTTTGCTTTTACATTTAAGATAACAAAATTTTTTATTAACAATGGCACTATTGGGGAAAAAATTCTAGTAAGAATTCACAATTAAGACTTTATTCGTTAGGCGCAATAATTCAAAACATGCATACCAACCGCCGTATCCCATTCACGCGAGTAGGGAAACTCATAAACCGTACGCCACTGATTCATATCCTCAAAATAACGTGATATTTCCTCCCCTGAGACGCTATACAAATTGTTATCCACGGCGAATATCTCATAAAACTCACGTTCATCATTGAAATCAATCATTTCCCATTTACCAATGCGTAAGTCGTAACGTTCCATGGAGCTACCCAAGCCCTCACAACAATAAATGAAATTATTGATTACAGCACTGGTGCAATAACTGTTGACGACACATAGCGAAGCCAACTCTTGCCAATGCCCTTCACGCGGATCGTAGCGTTCCATGGAGTGTAGACTGCGATGATCCGTTTCACCACCCATAACATAGAGGCAATTATCTGGAAAGTTAGTGAAAGATAATAATTTTTAAGCAATTCATCTGCCATCTGCTCAGTACAATCCTCAAGTTACCTGTTGTTATGGCGCCCATTGAGCCGCGTTGCGCCAACATACTCTCCACATACATCGTCGTATTAGTCCCCAAGTCTAAACACTCTACAGTATTTGTTGCTCCCTTGCGACCATTGCCACCAAGTGCATAAATATATTCATCCACTACCAAGGAACGATGATGCGAACGTGGCTCCAGCAGCGGTTGTAGGCTATGCCATTGATCATGATATATATTATAATAGAAACTGGCACGTCTGCTGCGACCAGCGCAACCACCCTGTACGTAAAGTGAATTTCGATGTCCCACCAGACTGACGGCAAACGCTTCATCTGGCAGCGGGGTTAATGGTGTCAGCGATCCAAAAGCTAAATCGAATTTACTTAGATCTGGTTTTCGTCCCATTTTATCTAAAACATAGATATTCCATTCGCGACTGCCAACACGATCCAGTACGCTGTTGAGCCATTTTGCGCTATCAGCTGTTGCAAGTAAGATATCATATGAACGTACTATGACGTCACTTACACAAGCGGGATGCAGATAGTTAATAAGACGAGCTAAATGTTCCAGGCGTTCATTGCGGCGGTATTCAACCCAGCGTGTTATACCGGAAAGTAGGGAGTCTTCGGAGTGCTGGTAGATGTCATCGCTGGCAAGGAAGGCTGAGAGCTGAAAGGTGCATATGAAAAAAAAAAATGACGAGCTTAGTACAATTACGAAGCAGAACTTCCGTAAAAAGAGATCTTGTTTAAGGGTGAAAATAAAAACTTAATCGATACTGAGCCTATTTTGCCATTTACATAAAACTGAACGTGGTTGTGCAAATCCAAAATCTATGATTTTCGAAAAAAAAATTTTTTTTCACTGAAGTAAGTGCTCTCCTTAAAAACGATATCGGACTCGGATTGAAAATCATAAAATCATTTGTACTTTTTTCAGTACATTCAGCGCATTGTCAGTACATTTGGACTACATATTTGTAAAAATTACCATGTTATTATTGAAATTACCGCGAAATATGTCTGTAGTAAACTGATGTTTTTTTAATGAATAAGTTTAAATTTTTACTGAATTTTTGAAATTTTAAGTATATTTTTTTTTTAATGTTCAGGTGGAAAAAGTACATTTGGTATCTAAAAAGTACATTCCAAGCTTCCGTTCATCGATTCGTTCCTTATACACTTTTAATTAAAATAACCAAATTCGGGCATTCTTGGGGATCAGGACGGGACTTGGCAAGGCAATCTAGACATTATTTGAAATTACTCATTTTGTAATACATAAATGAGATTCTTTTTGAATCAAAATCCAAAATATTTCTCTTCAATCAGTCATTGATTTTTTCTCTAAGTGTATGCAGTACTAGAAATTTCTGAATTATTGGACTCAAAAATGATATATTTTTTGCAGTGTATGACTACATTATCTCCAATTACTACATTACTGAGGCTTCAATTTAACTTACATTGTTTTAATGTTTGGGAATATTGTGCGAAACTGAACTTATTTTCATGTGTATAGTACAATGCAAGCTCACCTCCTCATATTGTAGATCTAAAAATTCATCTTGCTTCATGACTTCCTGAAAATGCTTAATAGCATAGTCATTTGCCGCAGTCATCAGTATGGTGTTTGATTGTTTCTCTGGCAATTTAAATGCGGTATAGAGATAAGAGCCGTATTTCTACTCAATCAATAACGAAAGTATTTTAAGCAACTTTACCTGCAAACTGCCGAAATCCCAAACAATTAGCAGCCTCCAACATTTTCGTCATATAATTGGCACAGCGTTCCTCCACCCATTCAACCTGTAGAAATGAGGCGGTCATCAGCAATTGCTGTGCAATGCTGGCGCTCACGTTTAAGTTTCCGGTGTACATGAAGTCAACAATAAGTTGTAAACACTGAGCGTCCATGTCTTGTAGGATAATTTCCTTTTTGCCACTTTCCGGAAAACGTCCTAAACATAGTGCAGCACGTGAGTGAAAACTTCAGTGTCGGAGTGAAGGAGTGAAAAACAAAAACAACTCACCACTGAACATGGCCAAAAAGTAAGCACTTGCCGCCGCCAGCACATTGCGATGTGCATGGATTTGAACTTTGTTGCAAATTAATGTTACATCGCAGAACTTTTGGTGAAAATAAAAATAGCAATACATTACGTGATTGGAAGCAGATGGAAACATTTTTTGTTTTTTTTTTCCCCCCCGTTAGTACAGACCTGTGCGGATTTTCGAAATTCATTTAGTTGTTGCAATATAACACTGCTATGCTGACAATTATGTGATTTATTGGTATTTTGTGTATCCATGTTGCTTAACTTAAAAATTAACCCTTTAAAAATGAAAAATTAAATTCTTCATTTTTTGTTTAATTCAATTTGCTTAACTACGCAGAAATGCGCTATGAAAGAAAACAGCTGTTGTGGTTGACAGTGTATTTGCTCAACATGTTGAGAGCGCAAAAGAGTTGAACTTTAACGGTTATACTTTTGGGTTGGCAATGCTGAATGATGAATGTCTTATAAGATAACAGTTACAAGAAGGGTGTTTTGCAAGCTTCTACAGATTTTTTTTTTTTAAATATTTTTGATGAAATGAGTGATACAGATTTCAGCAGCAAAGCCATAACTCTGCCACTGTAATACCTCAATGGTTTGAAGGTATAGGACTGTTATATATTTGCTGCACAGCCTGGAATTTGAATTGACATCATTGATATTGACTACAGCTGTACGGTTTCGCAAAATATTAGCTTGAGTTTATTCTAATGGTCTAGAAAAACATAAATGACCGAACGATATAGCTTTATATGTGATCATCAAAGCTGATGGAGTTCGGTTTGCTAGCACTTTTGTGCAGATAAAGTACCAGATATGGTTACATTGTATTCCTTCACGTTTTTTTCAGAAACTCTTATAAATGAAATCATATTCCTCAGCTTCGGGCCAAGATGTTCTTTATTCAACTTGATAACGGACCTGACGTATTACTGAAATTCTACGGACCAATCAGGCTTATATCATTCCAAATTAAGACTATTAAGAAAAGACCATCAAAGATACCTGCAATTCATTATAGTCAATTTGCCTAAACTGCAAGATGCACTTCCACATAGATGACAAAGAGTCATGTTAAAGAATATGAAATTCAATCCATTTGTGAAGAGTCCGTGAAAGACTGTCGATTGATGATCGACGAGCATAACTAAATTGACAAGTTATCGAAGCAAATTTTCTTTACATTACAACTGAAGACAAAAGACAAATTGAAACAAGCAGAATTGGCAATATATGCCAAGAAATATCGTCGAATTAGGTTAAAATTAGACCATTCGATGAAAGAAATAAAAATTTTAAGAATTTTACTTTGACGACAACTTTGTACGCTTTATATGTAAGTTATAGACATTGATGGCGGAACAACTTCCATTTAGTGTGGGCTATAGCCTCACTTAAGCTAAAATGCGTTCTCCATTCCTCAAATGAATCTTATTAATACAAATGTCCTGGAATCAGTATTAGATTTTTTAAACTACAAGTCTCACTGTCAATGATTAAGGATACTATAATAACAAAGTTTGATTTTCTTACTAAACGGATTTCAGACTGTTAAAGTGCTATTGTTTGTTGCTTTACAAAAAAAAAAAAGCATTTCATTTATAATTTATAAAGAATTAGTTTACATTTATTTACTAAAAAAAAAATTATTTATACATGAAGTTCATTACATATTTTTACATGGAAAATTAACAAATTTTATTATCTAACACTAAAATAAAATGCACTTCGATTATGTGCACTGTATATCTCAATCATTTTTATGTGTAATTCCATACAAAATGACTGATTTGTTCGTAGATCACTTAACTAAAAACACAAACATTTATTTTTATTTAAATGAATGATAAAATCAAAAATATCAATAAACTTAAAATAAATACATACATACAGATACGTATTGCAAAATTAGAGACTTTAACATTTAAGTTTAGAAAGGGCATAAAAATACCCCTACCCTACGCATGCAATATGAGAACTACACACTAAAATACAAATCCAAAATACAAACAGCCAAAACGAATAAATTCTACCAAATTTCACATTTTTCCACTGGATTCATAACAGAACCTTCCGGACATTTAAAATCTTTAGAGAAGTCCTTGTTATTACTTAAGGGGCCCAAAACACGGAACTCCGATGGTGAGTGAACGCCAGTAGTGATGCGCATTTTCAGAGATTCTAAGACAATGCAAAGCGAATTATAAGCGAACATTTCGTATTTATTTCAAGTCACACTCACCTTTTCTGTATTTGGAGCACCACGTTTGCCCTGCAGATATCCAGAACATTTGCTCTGGTGTAAAGTCCAAGCCGGGTAATTTTTGTTCCGGTCCATGCTTAGCTGCCCATTTGTTATATGCAATGTAAGATTCCTTAACGCCACCGTTGTCTGCAATATTTTCACCCTGTGTATTGATGCCATTGAGCTGTAGAAAAATTGCACTTTAGTTAATACCTTTGAAAGGCTCAAGGTCACTACTAAATGAATACTTACATTAAGACCTGTGGTCTTTTCCGTGTAATTGCCATATTGATCAATTATGCAACGGGCCTTATCCAAGTAGGCCTTTTGTGTATCGGGTTGCCACCAATCTACGAGATTACCGTCAACATCAAATTGTCTGCCTTGATCATCGAAACCATGGGTTATCTCATGTCCAATAACGTAGCCAATAGCACCGTAGTTCATGTACCTTGGACGATGTGCGTTAAAGAAGTGACCCTGTAGAATGCCAGCGGGAAATTCTGAAAAATTCAAGTTTTTAAACTTTATTACAGTAAGTGGGTTTGGAAAATATTCTTGAGAGTGCTACGTAAAGTTGTTCCTGTTGGGAAACAAGGCTTTTCAGTGCATTACCACACTTCGTAGTACACCTCCAACAAAAACGTATTCAATCTTACGATTATGTTCAATACTTACGTATACTATTCTCAATTGAAGAGTAGAATGCATTAACTATAGCTGGCCTGGCATGACGTATCCAATCGGTTTTGTTGACCGGCAAACGCAACTTATTGAATGAGTAATTGGTACCGAATATATTCATACGTAGGAACGATTCAAAATATTTATCCGAATCAATAGTCAAATTACGGAAGTATTCCTCCAATTTTTCATTATCCAACATCTCATCGGGATAGCCGATATGTGTTGCCATAGTGTGTAACTTCTTCTTGGCTTCAACCTTGGTTGTGGCATCCATCCAGTCGATTCCATCGAGAATGTTGCTGAATACAATGCGTATACTTTCGACCATTTCTAGGGCAATCGCTTTCGAGTCCTGCTTGAAATGCTTGCGCACGTAGAGGGATCCCACCGGAATCGCTAAGCTGTATTTATGCATGCATGTGTATGTGTGCGTGTATACATATGTATGTATATGAATTTTTATTTGTGTGAGTGTGTTTGTTGGCGAAAAGCATGGAAAAAGAATGAGAAAAACAAAAAAATAAATTTAAATAAAAAATAAATTAAAAGAGTTCGTATTTTCCACAAAAGTTATAAATAAAATGAAAGCATTTCTTGTATTTATGTGCATAGCTAACATAATGTGCGAAGCACTGTACGTTTTCATCAATGAAAACTGATTTTGCTTGAATTTAAAGCGGCCTTAATTTCCACGCAATATATTAAGCAAGCCCTTCACCTTGAACAAAATGTTGGCAATTAAAGCACTTGGAAATGAGTTCGTTGAATTCTTTCTTTCCCTAACACTAAGCTTTAGTTTACTTTGAAGCGAGAAGCGAGATTTGCTATATTACTATAATAGAACTATTGCTGCATCACCCCAGTACATCGAGAACCAATAATTGCTCCGAGGTTATGCCTGTTCATGATGGGCTAAGAGAGAACTCAAGCTTAGAGTACCATCTTGCGAAAAAACCTACTTCAAGGGTCTTCACTTAAAACGATATCACACCTTACCCATTATAAATATTCGAACATATGAGCCTAGCCCGTGCTAGACTTTAACCACCTAACTTCGAACATCTGTTAAATCTTCCAACTTCGCAAGCCACATCTTCGCAGCAAAACTCGCACGACGACTCCGAAAGGTACTATAGACCGAGGCCAAGCTCTTTTCAACTGGAATAGCAAACTTTCAGTCCTGCAGGGCCTAGCCCCTCTCGGCAGCCACGTCGGTTACACCGCGACCTACAGCAATCACGGTTGTCGACACGAAGCTACCTACAGCTTCACTGTTTGAAAGACACGTCATTAAAATACTTTTTGATGCCCAGCATTCCTAGGAATTACATCCAGCACAGCTGGACATCAACTTTTCGTTAATGGTGTATTCTTTTGAACCAAGAAATAGGAACAATAAAAAACGATCGTAACCAATCCTAAATGCGCCCCTTTTCAATCAACGGAGCCTCACTTGACAATTTTGAATATTCAGCACGATTCGTCAAGAATGATTAAAATGAGAATATTTATAAATGATATGTTTTTTCTTAACTTTATTTTGGTAAAAATTTTAAAAAAATGGAAAGCTTTAAAATAAATAAATTCGAAAGCAAAATGTCGTATCTCGATATATGTTGTATGCGAATGTATGTGTCACAATTCCTTTGTAACTGAAAAAATTGTTGTATTGCAATGCTTCTTAACGTAAAATATTTAATAAGTCAATAAATTTATTTTTTTTTTTTTTTCATCAGAAATCTTACGAGGGGTAGGCAAGAAAACACTTTTTCGGCAAAAATTCATTTGAATTACATTTTCGCGCGATAAGCCTGCCTTCTGCATAAGCCGATTTGTCCAGCTTCTTAAAATATGCCTACGGTTTAGTGATGGCGTTCTTATTCGATCCAAATCTCTTGCTACCGTGACATTTTTTGCAGTTTGAAAACAGTGAACAAAATCTGGAGATGATGGATAAGGAACCATGATGTGATTTCACTCTAGTGACAGCGCGCTATTGCATCGCAGTATTGTCCTAATGAAAGAGCACCTTTTATTTGCAAAATGCGGTCAGTTTTGACTCAACTTCGATTCGAACTAATAGTCCCGTGATTATTTTAACCTTTTTAAGGCAATAAATTTGAATGACTCCAAGCGCATTCCAGTCGCCATCACTTTGTTCCTCTTCTTCGGCTTCGATTCTGGTCATTTGATGGTTAGTACCCACGAAAGACAACATAAATTTTATAGTGGCACAGTCATTTCTTGCATAGACCGATTATTTTTGAGCCCATCCTCGTATAAGGCTGATTTTCCATAATTAATAAATATTTAGATATGACTTTTCGTAATGCATGATTGATTGAGTGATTTTTGCTAAAGCTCTTTTGATTTTTCCCTTCAAGAAAAAAGTGGCTATGCTCACATTTTATTGCTATTCAAAATGCAAGAGAAAAAACCAAATGAATTCGTATATCGACTTACGATAGTAAGTTCCAGAGTCTGTGAAATTAAGTTTTTATCGATGGTCTTTTCATAATTTTCCCGAATCAGAAGAACTTTGGCGAAATATCTGAAATATTAAACCACTCAAATGTATTAGTTTAACAAGTCTGAGGCAAACAATACAGCACAGATGTTGCAAAACTAGAAACTCACAGATTTGAAAAAAAAGCGTTTCAAATAAAAACCAGTGACTTTTTTCGATATTTTAGCTGTGTGCACTGAATGAAAAATGTGTACAAGCAAAACAAAAAGCGATTTTGTGAGCATTTAAATCAAATGAAAAAAACTATTATAATACACCAAAAAAAATATTGGTTTCTTCTAAGTACCCGGGTTCCTCTTCGAATTCAGAATTATATCGCTGGAAAATAAGAAATAGACAACGGTAAATAAAATGTGCTTTCTATTGATGAAACCTAAGATTATTTAGTTGTTTTTTTGTTTTTTTTTGGTGTGAACAAAATTGTTTTCTTGCACAACTATCCAAATTAAAGAATTTATATACAAACCAAACACTAACTAACAAACCATTAAATGTTATGTAAGTTTAAAAAAAAATTAATATTTTTGGCAAAATAGTTCATTATCCCTGTTTCTTTATAATTCCGTATACACATTAATTTTATCGGGTTTCACACCTTCATCGTAGTTTTTATGAATTACCTCAATGCTATTTTCGAACCAACTGCAACACAATCACAAGGGATTAAAAGTTTTGTATGGATTGCCCAGACCAGACCATGCATGAGGTCCGAGTCTGACGAAATTTGTTTGATTAACCGAAATGCATCATGAAGTTATTTGACTTGCGCAAATAAAATGATTCTTTTATTTGATTTCAATGAAAAAAAAAAGTTTTTAAAATAATGTCGCTTGTAAAGGATGGTTCAAATTCAGTTTCCAAATTAATTTTCAGAAAACAAAATTTACGAAAATCTTGATATCAAACGTTGGTGCTCGAACATTTTGGGTCTGTCGTGTAGATAGATTAACTTTGAAACATAAAATCGGTTTTTTTTTTTTTTTTTTTTTATTAAAAAAAATTAGGTTTAGTATTAATTAACAACAGCTTGAAACGAAATAGAAATGTCCCGAAAATTAAAATTTGCCCACAAAGACTTTTTTTTATTTTCTTTTATAAAGTTCGCCAAAAACGAGCCTCAATGAAAAACAATCGAAAACGAAAAGGAAATTTCACCATAAATTAATTGAAAATGCCGATATTAAGTGACTATAATAAGCTATTTTGCCAGTATTACACTGCAACTTAAGAAAAAAACAAAAACTTTCTACCAATATATTGCATGTACAAAGTGGCAGCACTTATACTTACGATCCACTTGCGATATCTACACATTCCTTCCAGCGTGCCTCCATCTCTTGTCGACCAGAAAGTGCAGTAGCATATTGTAACTTACGTTTGCGGAACTCCTCCGATAGGAAAGCTACTGAAAAAGCATGAATACGCCACATCATATAATTGGCAATCACACGTTTGGGGGTCTTAGCCAACAAAGGACCCAGATCCACAAAGAAACTTGGAACCGACACGTTAATAATTTCATCCTCATCTACTTTCACACCATCTGGGAGCAGTGCATTGATGTAGTCCAACCATTGTACATATGGATAAGCCGCTTGCAATTGTTTAATGCTGCGAATATTATAGTTATCATTATAGTTGCGACGTCTTTCCTTAGCCCATGAAATCTAAAATTATTTAGAATGCATCAAAGAAGACCCAATTCTTTCATTCTACATACATTAGCCAGAGCAGTTTCAAACATTAGAGAATCCATTAGCTCCATTTTCGCTTTCTCCTTATCGGCACCAAAAAGCACTGCCATATCAACCATATAATCATAGTAGGCCGATACCAATGTTTCGTTAAATCCTTTGATAAGATATTCGCGACTGAGACCAATGGCAGACTGATCAATCTTTAATACAAAATTTAGAAAGTTTTAGAAAATGCACAAAAAGCACCCCCAACTCCCAGACCTACTTCAATAATACGTTTAGTCGTATTTTTCCAGTCCACAACTATGGAGAAAACAAGTATATAATCCATGCTGAAACCGAGTTTACGGAATTTCTTTGTAGCTTCCTGCCAAGTCCATTTATTTTCGCGATCCCAAGCATCACCTTTTATTAAAGGCCAACCACCCAGAGATTCGGAAATGTTAACGATCGGCATAGAACCCATTTGTTCAATGAGCGCTAAAATTAGTGACAAAATAATAATCTAACGAACGCAATATAACTTCAAGTTAGTAAGCACTTACTCTTATTCATGCACGCCTTGTATAGTGCATTCGGTAAACGGAAATGCTTTGGATCTGTTTCGGGACGCTCTTCAATAATTATATATTTTAGCTGCTCTTGTAGCTTATCTTGTATTACTGAGAAGGTATTAATCGACACCTTATCCTCGGGTATCATCTCCTCTTCTATGTACGCTCCGCAGGTGAATTCATAGAAATCATCGCAAGGCTCAACATCTGGTTTCATTTTACTCAACACAGATGAAGCGGTGTGTATGCATTCGCGTGTAAGACAAACATCATCCTTTGCCCGAGCCCCGTGAGGTTTCTTCGGCATGTCAACCTCATTCAGTGTCGGGCTACCAGGTTGATGTAAAGCCTCTGCTGGGTTGGGTTTTAGTTCTGCAAAAAGAAAAAATCAATAAATTTCATTATTCATCAAATAAAATAAGGTGCACGATGTTACCTTCAGCAACTTGATTTGAAAGTATCACGGAGACAAGTCCAATAACTAAGCCCACAACGGCGATAAACGCAAAGATGCTGATCAATGTAAGGCATCGCTCTAGCGTTGAACGTCTTCGCCACCAATTGGGATTTCTGCAATGAAATAAGTAAAAAGTAAGCATTAGCTTAGTTGCCTTTTAATGGTGTTGGGTATTACTACATATTTTCATTTTATAAATATTAAAAAGTGACCTTTACTAAATTTAAAGTTAAATATTCTTTAGTGACATAATGAATCATCAATTGGTCTAAAAGAGTCACTTCTTAAACTCACTACCCTCCTTCTTAGCCTAACTTAACACTTATGTAAACTTTTAATTACAATTTTAAAAGAAAAATGTTCATATTATGACTATATGTAGCGACTTGACTTAGCAGCAGAAACTTTAGATAATAAACAATCCGTTAAGAACTAAATAAGTTCAATTGATATAATTTGTCCAATGAGTCGCAATAAAGTTTTTGTGCAACATACTGAGATTTTCAGCACGCGATTGTTTGCTCCTATGCAGTGGCGTACAAATAAAAGCGATCAACCGAAAAAAAGTTAAATTAAAAAGTTTTGAGGACTTGAATATAGGCCAAGGCATCAATTTTCGAGTTTCTTGAAATAATCAAACTGTTAAGTTTACGATTTTCCGGAATCTTTTGGTGGAATAAGCGTGTTACAAATAACTAAAAAAATTTCTGAACCTTAGGTCCCACACATTTCTCATGTAAAATTGGCTGCTGATTCCGAAAATCACATTATTTTTTTTTTTCTTTCACGTCGTTTTCGAGTTATCGGTCATTTTCGGTTTTTGGACCAAAAAAAAAAAAAGATGGTTCCACTTAGTTACACATATCTCAAGAGTTAATATCTATATTTAAACGTACAGCTGTGTTCAGGAAAATAGTAGTGCCGTTAGGTCCTGAGTATTTAACTATCCAACTAAATGAAGAGTACAATGTTCATGTAAAATTATGAAAAAATATTAATTTATATTTATTTCTTAGAATATTTACAGCTTCATTTGTTACAAACGTTTATTTATTTTTATGTTAAATTAAAGGTAATTAAATTTCTTACAAATATTACTCACATCACTTTTTGATTGGTGTGTTAGTTTCGGCGAAATAAATTGATTACTAAAAAAAAAATACTTTTTCGAGAAAAAGAAAAAAAATCAAATTTAAATAAGAAAAAAAAATTTTAAAAATGATGTTGTTCTTTTATATCTTGTTCTATATATTTATGAAAAATTTAAGATACTATTTGAGAAAATCAATTAAGAAATGGAAAAGTTATATATAATTGAACGAAAAATTATCGAATTGCATTTTTGCCTGTTTTTCCAATTCTTTAATTTTATTTGCCATAATCTGTATATTATATATAATAATATATATATTAGGGTGGTTCTTAGGAACAAGAAATTGGGGACGCCCTCTCAATCGGTTCGAAATAGGATAATATAAATTTGAAAATTAATCTAAACTTTGTGTCTTTTTAAACCAGTGTCAACCAAACGTCGCTCGCGAGCGAAACGCGGCAGAATTCAAGCAGAAACTGCGTGTATGTATACATATTCATTATGCCACGAGAACTCG
This sequence comes from Tricholauxania praeusta, assembly GCA_949775025.1. Taxonomy (NCBI): domain Eukaryota; kingdom Metazoa; phylum Arthropoda; class Insecta; order Diptera; family Lauxaniidae; genus Tricholauxania; species Tricholauxania praeusta. Next base: position 162,853,844 of record OX459029.1, read on the forward strand.
AGAACTCATACAAGCAACAACACGTCGCACGGCTTTTCTTTTTTTGTATGTATATACATGGTAAAAATAAATGATTAAAGGAAAATAAGGTTACGCATTCAAAGCTTTTTTTATGTTCTTTCCTAATTTCTCCTTGTGCAGTTCATGCGCACATTGAACGCTTGCGATGCGTTGGTAAAATGCGTTTGTGTAGGTTTGGTTGACACTGCTTTAAACCCTACAAAGTTAAATTTGACCTAAGCCGCCATTTTTTTAAACAATTTTAGAAAAAAAAGTATCACTTGGATATAGTTTTCGATATATAGTCATGGGGAAGTTGCGACAGGCAATAACTTGCCGGAACTTTCTGCCTTAAAAAATATGGGACCATTTTTGGCAAATTCCTAAGATGTATGTGATATTTGCCTGACTTGTGAAAAAGTAATTAGACAACATTTGCCTCAGTTCGCAGACAAAAATATAAAAACATTTTTAGTGAACAAAGTCCTTCAAAATATTGAGTCTACGTTTTCTAATGCATATATGGACTTTCACATTAAATTAGAAACTTCTTTGAAAGGTCTGATTTATTTAACGACCACAGGATTCAGCCTTGTAAGACAATTATTAATATGTATGCATATTGCCACAAGATTGTTTCACGAAAGTACAAAATTGGTAAATGAAAAAGTGTACGTGAGGAATAAATTTACCAAACTAATTTTATATAATAATCAATAATATTGATGCATATTTCGTGCGAAATAAAACCAAAATTTTTTTCCAATTAATAAAAAATTAATTTTCTTCATTAGATCTTATTTTTTTTTTGCGCCGCCCCTGAGTCCATTTGGCATTCAATACATTGTTTTTACAAATATTTCAGAATAAGTCAATTTGGTTTACAAATATTCTTTAAAATCAACACATACAAAACTAGCGCATGCCCTAAAGAAACTATAGCTTTTAATTATGTTAACACCCAGCTAGCATTTAGATGATCAAAAAGTGATAAGAAGTAATGACTGAAAAAAAAAAAATATAAAATTAATCCAAAAATCACATTTCGATATGCCCAATGATCTAAAACTGATTGCACAGGAAAACATTTACAATATTAATTTTTTTTGATCTACGTAATGATTAGAATGTGACTTTAGAACTTATTCTTGAAAACATATATTTTAAGTTGTGTTCTGTTTTGTAGTTCACAATAACTTTACAACAAGAAGATAATGTATGAAAACTTTTTCAATAAGTAAAATTATGCATATGGAACTGATGAGGATGAAAAGAACGGCAAGGACACGCAAAGGAACGTGAATGTGAAAAAAATTATGGTGAATTTGATAAGCTTCGCGTTGGATATTTAAGCCAAAAATGATAGCAATAAAAAGACAAAAACGACTAAAAAATAGAGAACAAAATGGTTAGAAACGGCAGTTATACATAAGTCAAAAATGATTACAAACATGAGTGAAAAATGACTAGAAACCCCAATCATATAACAGTCAAAAATGAAATTAAATATGAGTGAAAACTGTTTGAAAATAATGGTCATCTTCATGTGAAGTCATATCTGGGATACAGTTTTCTCCCGACAACAGAGTCATATTTGATCGAAAAATTAGCGCATATTTGATTGTTTTCAATCATACTACTAAGTCAAATGTGATTCACTTTTGATTAAACTTCAAAAACACTGAGCAGGTAGTTTAGTAGCAATATAGAAGTATTATATATATGCATATACTCTATGTTCCATTAACACTAAAAGTGCAGGTAAAAGACAATAGGCAACTCCCTTTAGCAAAAGCCAACAAAAAAAAAATGTCTTGGTCCGAAAACCAAACCCACTAATTCTTGTGTGAAGTTCCTTTCAGAATTCTAAAAACTAAAAAAAAAATGTTAGAGCCAATTCCCGCCACTTCTTCCACCAAAATATTTAAAAAATTAAATTTTTTATTTGACTACTATCTTCAGGGAAGAATTCAAACGCAGCGAAGAATTTTGTAAACGATAGGCTTAGAAACAAAGATTGGATTTTTTAAATATTTTGGTGTGATCAGTAGTGGAAATGTGGGGGGAGTGAGGGGAATTGGGACAACAAACTTTTTTTTTTAAATTCAACGAAGAATTTCACACAAAAATATTAGACACTCATCACATATCGCTTTTGTAGCCATCAATTGCTTTCAAAAGTCAAGACATCTTTGCACTCCAAAATACATCCCCCTCAATTCGAGCCTCAATCATTATTGAGTTAATCAATAAATATTAATTTTAATTGAATTTGGTGAGCAATTTATAACAGCAAATTAAATCAATGTTACTAAAATCGTGATTTGAACTATCTCTATATGTATATATAAAAATTGAACGCCGTTCGTCTGTCGCATCTAAACTCGGTAATCGCTCTACGGATTTTCATAATTTTTTTTTCAAATGTTTCTTTTAGTCTGCGTAAGGTTATAGGCATAGTTTGGTTTGGAAAAAAAGGCGATGCCACGCCCCCCATATAAAAAAAAATTTAATTTCATCATATCTCATTCAATATAGAACACATGTGAATGAAACTTGGTACAAATATAAAACATCCGACTTAAAGAAATTTTCAATGAAAAATTGGGCGTTGCCACGCCTCCCGTAAGAGAAAAAAATAAAATTTGTTATATCTCAGCACCTATTTGACGTAGATGAATAAAATTTTGAATATATGTTTCTTATAGTTTATGAAAAGTTCCTAGCATAATACAATTTGGAATAAATTGGCGATGCCACGCCCCCCCCATATAAAAGAAAATTTAGATTCATCATATTTCATTCAATATTGTACCCATATAAATTAAACTATAAAAAATACGACCTAAGCAAATTTTCAATGAAAAAATGGGCGTTACCACGCCTGCCGTAAGAGAAAAAACTAAAATTTCTTATATCTCAGCACCTATTTGACGCAGATGAATAAAATGTTGTACATATGTTTCTTATGGCTTATGGAAAGTTCTTAGCATAGTTTTGCTTATAACAAATAGGCGAAGCCACGCCCCTCCATGTAAAAGAAAATTCAAATTCATCCTATCTCATTAACTATTGGACGCATATGAATGGAAAGTGGTACAAATATAAAAAATACAAGCTTAAGTAATTTTCAATGAAAAAATAGGCGGTACCACGCCTCCCCAAAAAAATAGAAAAAAACAAAATTTGTTATATCTCAGCACCTATTTGACGCAGATGAATAAAATTTTGTACATATCACATGTTTCTTATGGTTTATGGAAACTTCTTAGCATAGTTTTGTTTGCAACCAAAAGGCGAAACCACGCCCTCCATATAAGAGAAAAATCAAATCATCATATGTCATCAACTATTAGACGCAGATGAATGGGACTTGGTACACACATATGGGTTAAAATAAGTTTTAATGAAAAAATAGGCGGTACCATGCCCCCACATGTGGAAAAAGTAAAATTCGTTATATTTACCTCAGCACCTGACGCAGATGTATAAAACTTTGTACATATGTTTCGTATGGTTTGTCGGAAGTTCTTAGCATAGTTTAGTTGGAAACAAATAGGCCACGCCACGCCCTCCTACATAAGAGAAAAATAAAATTCATCACATCTCATCAACTATTAAACGCAGACGACTGGGACTTGGTACATACACACATATATAGTATAAAAAATACGGTCTAAAGTAAGTTTCAATGAAGAAATAGGCGGTACCAACCAATATAAAAAAATTAAATGCCATTCATTCATTTTGTTGATTCGCTGCACGCTATATATCCCATTCCAGTTGCGAATAATTATTTTCTCAAATAAGTGAGAAAAAATTTATAAAAAATTATTATTTACCGAAAGCATTACAATAAACTCATTTTAAAAAGTAATAAAACATGAAAAAAAAAGCATTTTAACTGTTTGGCCAGGCGACAAATATTTTCTTTAGACAGCTAAGAATATTATTTTCGTACGCGTAGCGAAGCAAGCGAGGGTCCGCTAGTAGATAATAAATTTGAAACAAAATGTTCTTAGAAAATGAATATTCATTAAATAACATATGCAATAAAAACCCATATATAAACATGGGATATTAATTATGCATTTATTCAAGAAACGCAAAAAACATTTAAGTTAATTTATTTCTTTATTTAATAAATGGTAATTTTGATAAAAAATCAAACATCTTCGAGTACTGATGATTCTTTGTTCGGTTATGGATACGAAAGATGTCGAAGATATTTTGAGAAACATTTTTATAAATAAATTTATTAACGTTTAGACAAATGTCTTAAAGTTCTTAATAATTTTAGTTTTTAACAAAAATTATCATTTGTTTTTTTATTGTAATTCTCTTAGTTTTTGAGATGTTTTAAAAAATGTTCAAAAAACTTAATAAAAATACAAAGTATGCAGTTATTTAAAGAACGATCGAAATGTGGCAAAACGTTGCCAAACAAGCCATGACGAACCTTGAAAATAAGAGCATTTTTACGATCAGCTAATTAGAATCTTCATCTGATATGTTTGCCAATAAAAATAAAATTAATTCTGTACTAAGCAGTTAAGCGTTGAAAAAAAAAAGCAAACCATATTCGCCACCTGAAAAAATGTTTGGCTCCGATTTGGCTGAAATTTAGCATGATTGTAGTATTGATGTCTGGCAATAAAGGTCGTTTAGGATTTTGCCCTAATATTATTTGTTGTTCAGATACGCGGGTATGAAATTCACGATTTTCGTACTTTTCCAGAATAAGTGTTCTTTTTTTCGAAAATTCATAGCTTACAGCAAACTTTATCAATTAATAATTCGAAAACATACATTTTTAGGTTTTTACATGTACTTTTCAAAAAAAATACTGATTTTGAAAAAAAAAAAATTTTCACAAAAATTTTGCGAATTGAAAAATACTTTTGCATTTTTTTTTTAAAAAACCATATTTTAAAATTTTTTTTTTTATTCTGCGCTTAATACCGTAAAAATTTTTGTGGGAAAAAAATTATTTATATTTTTTTTTAATCTTAAAAAAAATTAAAGAGCTAAAATTCTGTAAATTGAAATGAATTTTTCAATTTTTTTTTGAAAATCCATATCTGAATATTTTTTTGCTTTTAGGTTTATTTGTGCTTTTCATAAAAAAATACTGATTTTGAAAAAAAAATTTTTTTCGCAAAAATTTTGAGAATTGAAACATATTTTTGCATTTTTTTAAAAAAATCTATATATTAAATTTTTTTTTTTTTTTTTAAAAAAATTCTGATTTATTCTGCGCTTAATACCGTAAAATTTTTGTGGGAAAAAAATTATTTATATTTTTTTTTTTAATTTTAAAAAAAATTGAAGAGCTAAAATTTTGTAAATTGAAATGAATTTTTTAATTTTTTTTGAAAAATCCATTTCTGAATATTTTTTCGGTGAACTACAGATTACAGTTTGATCCGCAAGCTTCAAAATGATATGCCATAACATGAGGGCAAGTAGTTAAATAAAATGTTTGAGCCGCTAAACGCGCGCTGTGCTACGCGTTGAAAGGCTACTGCACTGATTTTAAATTTCAGTTTTTGTTTTCAGGTTAACGGCTTCTATTGATTTTTTTTTTTTTCTCTAAAATGTTTTTGATGAAATGAGTGATAAAGATATCAGCAGCAAAGCCATAACTATGTCACTGTAATACCTCAATGGTTTGGAGGTATAGGACTGTGATATATTTGATGCACAGTCTGGAATTTAAATTGACATCATTAATATTGACTACAGCTGCACGGTTTCGCAAAATATTAGCTTGAGCTTATTCCAATGGTCTAGAAAAACATAAATGACCGAATGTGACTTTTACTTCATACCCTAAAGCTCACTTTCTGTACTATATTATTGTTGGAGAATTTTCTTATTGCGTTCCCTTCATTAACCCTTAAGCTGATATAGCTTTGGCTAGCATTTTTGTGCAGATAAAGTACCAGACATGGTTCTTTTCAGAAATCCTTTATAAAAGAAATCATATTCCTCAGCCTTATATGTAAGTTATAGACATTGATGGCGGAACAACTTCCATTTATTGTGGGCTATAGCCTCACTTAAACTAAAATGCGTTCTCCATTCCTCAAATGAATCTTATTAATACAAATATCCTGGAATCAGTATTTGATTTTTTAAGCTACAAGTTTGATCTTCTTACTAAACGGATTTCAGACTGTTAAAGTGCTATTCTGCCGTACTAAGCGAAAAAGACGTATCTCAAAAAAATTCATTTCGAGATAATTGATGTTTTGTTTATGTCAATTTGTTGAAATACCTGTAAAATTGAGATAGAGGAATTTTTCTTAGTAGATTTTCTATATGATTGAACTAAGATGCCGACATTTGGAGTATTTCATTAGAAGCGTAATTTCTTAAGCTATCCGAGCCATAAGAATCTCGGATATTTTTTTTTTTTTGAGATACGTCTTTTTCGCCTAGTACGGCAGTATTGTTTGTTGCTTTAAAAAAAACATTTCATTTATAATTTATAAAGAATTAGTTTACATTTATTTACTAACAAAAAAAATTATTTATACATGAAGTTCATTACATATTTTTACATGGAAAATTAACAAATTTTATTATCTAACACTAAAATAAAATGCACTTCGATTATGTGCACTGTATATCTCAATCATTTTTATGTGTAATTCCATACAAAATGACTGATTTGTTCGTAGATCACTTAACTAAAAACACAAACATTTATTTTTATTTAAATGAATGATAAAATCAAAAATATCAATAAACTTAAAATAAATACATACATACAGATACGTATTGCAAAATTAGAGACTTTAACATTTAAGTTTAGAAAGGGCATAAAAATACCCCTACCCTACGCATGCAATATGAGAACTACACACTAAAATACAAATCCAAAATACAAACAGCCAAAACGAATAAATTCTACCAAATTTCACATTTTTCCACTGGATTCATAACAGAACCTTCCGGACATTTAAAATCTTTAGAGAAGTCCTTGTTATTACTTAAGGGGCCCAAAACACGGAACTCCGATGGTGAGTGAACGCCAGTAGTGATGCGCATTTTCAGAGATTCTAAGACAATGCAAAGCGAATTATAAGCGAACATTTCGTATTTATTTCAAGTCACACTCACCTTTTCTGTATTTGGAGCACCACGTTTGCCCTGCAGATATCCAGAACATTTGCTCTGGTGTAAAGTCCAAGCCGGGTAATTTTTGTTCCGGTCCATGCTTAGCTGCCCATTTGTTATATGCAATGTAAGATTCCTTAACGCCACCGTTGTCTGCAATATTTTCACCCTGTGTATTGATGCCATTGAGCTGTAGAAAAATTGCACTTTAGTTAATACCTTTGAAAGGCTCAAGGTCACTACTAAATGAATACTTACATTAAGACCTGTGGTCTTTTCCGTGTAATTGCCATATTGATCAATTATGCAACGGGCCTTATCCAAGTAGGCCTTTTGTGTATCGGGTTGCCACCAATCTACGAGATTACCGTCAACATCAAATTGTCTGCCTTGATCATCGAAACCATGGGTTATCTCATGTCCAATAACGTAGCCAATAGCACCGTAGTTCATGTACCTTGGACGATGTGCGTTAAAGAAGTGACCCTGTAGAATGCCAGCGGGAAATTCTGAAAAATTCAAGTTTTTAAACTTTATTACAGTAAGTGGGTTTGGAAAATATTCTTGAGAGTGCTACGTAAAGTTGTTCCTGTTGGGAAACAAGGCTTTTCAGTGCATTACCACACTTCGTAGTACACCTCCAACAAAAACGTATTCAATCTTACGATTATGTTCAATACTTACGTATACTATTCTCAATTGAAGAGTAGAATGCATTAACTATAGCTGGCCTGGCATGACGTATCCAATCGGTTTTGTTGACCGGCAAACGCAACTTATTGAATGAGTAATTGGTACCGAATATATTCATACGTAGGAACGATTCAAAATATTTATCCGAATCAATAGTCAAATTACGGAAGTATTCCTCCAATTTTTCATTATCCAACATCTCATCGGGATAGCCGATATGTGTTGCCATAGTGTGTAACTTCTTCTTGGCTTCAACCTTGGTTGTGGCATCCATCCAGTCGATTCCATCGAGAATGTTGCTGAATACAATGCGTATACTTTCGACCATTTCTAGGGCAATCGCTTTCGAGTCCTGCTTGAAATGCTTGCGCACGTAGAGGGATCCCACCGGAATCGCTAAGCTGTATTTATGCATGCATGTGTATGTGTGCGTGTATACATATGTATATGAGTATATATTGTGTGAGTGTGTTTGTTGGCGAAAAGCATGGAAAAAGAATGAGAAAAGTGGAGAACAAAACATAAAGAAATATTCGTATTGAATTGATGCAAAGTTTTCTTTAAATCAACAAAAACAAAAAAAAATTTAATAAAAAACAAATTAAAAGAGTAAGTAGCTTCCACAAAAATTATAAATAAAATTAAAGCATTTCTTTTGTATTTACATAGCTAACATAATGTGCGAAGCACTGTGCGTTTTCATCAATGAAATCTGATTTTGCTTGAATTTAAAGCGGCCTTAATTTCCACGCAATATATTAAGCAAGCCCTTCACCTTGAACAAAATGTTGGCAATTAAAGCACTTGGAAATGAGTTCGTTGAATTCTTTCTTTCCCTAACACTAAGCTTTATTTTACTTTGAAGCAAGAAGCGAGATTTGATATATTACTATAATAGAACTATTGCTGCATCACCCCAGTACATCGAGAACTAATAATTACTCCGAGGTTATTCCTGTTCACGATGGGCTAAAGGAGAATTCAAACTTAGAGTTCCATCTTGCGAAGAATCCTACTTCAAATATTTGAACATATGAGCCTAGCCCGTGCTAGACTTTAACCACCTAACTTCAAACATCTGTTAAGTCTTCCAACTTCGCAAGCCACATCTTCGCAGCAAAACTCGCACGACGACTCTAAAAGGTACTATAGACCGAGGCCAAGCTCTTTTCAACTGAAATAGCAAACTTTCAGGCCTGTAGGGCCTAGCCCGTCTCGGCAGCCACGTCGGCTACACCGCGACCTACAGCAATCACGGTTGTCGACACGAAGCTACCTACCGCTTCACTGTTTGAAAGAGACGTCATTAAAATACTTCTTAATGCCCAGCATTTCTAGGAATTACATCCAGCACAGCTGGACATCAACTTTTCGTTGATGGTGTATTCATTTGAACCAACAAAAAGGAACAATAAAAAACGATCGTAACCAATCCCACATGTGCCCCTTTTCAATTAAGGGAGCCTCAGACCGGCGACATTGTGTTCAGATGAGGGTATACTTTTTCCGATGCTATCTTCTGTTGCAGAAGTACAATACAATTCAAGGTCATTCTTTTTTTAGTTTAAAAAGTTTCGCATTTCCTATTTGAGACTTAACTCTTACTAACATTTCATTAACATTTTAGAGAACAATATATCTGCTATTATTTATTGTACCTAAAAATGGGGTTTCTGATCCACTTGACAGTTTAGAATATTCAGCACGATTCGTCAAGACTGATTAAAATGAGAGTATGTATAAATGATATGTTTTTTCTTACATTATTTTGGTAAATATTTAAAAAAATGGAAAGCTTTAAAATAAATAAAGTCGAAAGCAAAATTTCGTATCTCGATATATGTATGTGGTATGCGTATGTATGTGTAACAATTTCACAGAGACAAATCTTTGTAACTGAAGGAATTGTTGTTTTGTAATGCTTCTTAACCAAAAATGTTTAATTAAATTCATTTTTTTAATCAAAAATCTGCTTACGAGGGGTAGGCAAAAAAACACAACTTTAGCGGCCAAAATTCATTTGAATTACATTTTTGCGCGATAAGCCTGCCATCTGCTTAAGCCGATTTGTTTAGGTTCTTAAAATATGCCTACGGTTTAGCTATGGCGTTCTTATTCGATCCAAATCTCTTGCTACCGTGCCATTTTTTGCAGTTTGAAAACAGTGAGCCAAATCTGGAGATGATGGATAAGGAACCATGATGTAATTTCACTCTAGTGACTGCGGACTATTGCATCGCAGGATTGTCCTAATGAAAGAGCACTTTTTTATTTGCAAAATGCGGTCAGTTTTGACTCAAATCAACTTCGATTCGAACCAATAGTCCCGTGATTATTTTAACCTTTTTAAGGCAATAAATTTGAATGACTCCAAGCGCATCACTTTGTTCGTCTTCTTCGGCTTCGATTCTGATCATTTGAAAGTTAGTACTCATGAAGGAAAACATTAATTGTATAGTGGCTCTGTCATTTCTTGCTAAGGCCGATTGTTTTTGAGCCCACCCTAGTATTAAACTGATTTTCCAAACTTGATAAATTTTTAGATATGACTTTTCGTAAGCTTTTAGTCGATATGTACATATCATTGATTGAGTGATTTTTTGCTAAAGCTCTCTGATTTTTTCCCTTAAGAAAATCAGCGATAAATACGTATTTCGACTAACGATAATCCAGAGTCTGAGAAATGAAATTTTTATCGATGTTCTCTTTTAATAATCATAATTTTCCAGTGGAGAAAAAATTAGAAGAGCTTTGGCGAAATATTTAGAAAATTAAACCACTCATATGTATTAGTTTAACAAGTCTGAGGCAAAGAATACAGCACAGATGTTGCAAAACTAGAAACTCACAGATTTGAAAAGAAAGCGTTTCAAATAAAAATCAGTGACTTTTTTGATATTTTAGCTGTGTGCACTGAATGAAAAATGTGTACAAGCAAAACAAAAAGCGATTTTGTGAGCAACTAAATCAAATGAAAAAAACTATTATAATACACCAAAAAAAATATTGGTTTCTTCTAAGTACCCGGGTTCCTCTTCGAATTCAGAATTATCGCTGGAAAATAAGAGATAGACAACGGTAAATCAAAATGTGCTTTCTATTGATGAAACCTAAGATTATTTTGTTGTTTTTTTGTTTTTTTTTTTTGTGAAACAGAAATGTTTTCTTGTACAACTATCCAAATTATAGAATTTATATACAAACCAAACACTAACTAACAAACCATTAAATGTTATATAAATTTAAAAAAAAAAAAAAACAATATTAATATTTTTGTAAAGAAAAAAATTTAATTAAAATTGTAAACAAAACAAACTTGGCAAAATAGTTCATTATCCCTGTTTCTTTATAATTCCGTATACACATTAATTTTAACGGGTTTCATACCTTCATCGTAGTTTTTGTGAATTACCTTAATGCAATTTTCAAACCAACTGCAACGCAATCACAAAGGATTAAAAGTTTTGTATAGATTGCCCAGACCAGACCATGCATGAGTCTGACGAAATTTGTTTGATTAACCAAAATGCATCATGAAGTTATTTGACTTGCGCAAATAAATTGATTCATTTAGTGCAAGATCCGACGATACATCGACCTTCTCCCATCTGCTAACCGAATGAAACTTGAATTGAATGAATTTTTTTAAGAAAAAAAAAAAAACGGTTTTATGTTTCAAAACTTATCTGTCTACACGACAGACCCAAAGTGTTCGAGGACCAACGTTTGATATCAAGATTTCCGTAAATTTTGTTTTCTGAAAATTAATTTGGATCATCCTTTACAAGCGACACTATTTTAAAAACTTTTTTTTTTTTTCATTGAAATCAAATAAAATAGTCTAAGATCCCACGATACATCGACCTTCACCCATCTGCTTACCGAATGGAACTTATTTTTTATTAAATTTCGAATATAGACGAACACATCCAGGAACACTTGCCTATTGAAATATGGTCATGGCTTTTTTTAATTAAGACTTTCTTAATTAATTTTTTTTCGAAATCTTCACCCACTTGTTTAATAAACAAATATTATTCGAACCGAAAGTTTGAAGCTTAAAGAATATGCCTAGGTAGTATTGCCTACTCATTTCTGGTCATGACTACCTGGCAAGCAGGTAAGTAAATGTAGGTAACTGCATTGATCTGATAGGTAACTGATCTGATCGAAATATATATCGAAATAAAGATAATTTAATTACAAACACGATGGTATAGTATTGCCTGCAATGAACCGGTTAATTAAAATAGTTTTAATTAAAAATAGCCATGACCATATTTCAATAGGCAAGTGTTCCTGGATGTGTTCGTCTATATTCGAAATTTAATAAAAAATAAGTTTCATTCGGTAAGCAGATGGGTGAAGGTCGATGTATCGTGGGATCTTAGACTATTTTATTTGATTTCAATGAAAAAAAAAAAGTTTTTAAAATAGTGTCGCTTGTAAAGGATGATCCAAATTAATTTTCAGAAAACAAAATTTACGGAAATCTTGATATCAAACGTTGATCCTCGAACACTTTGGGTCTGTCGTGTAGACAGATAAGTTTTGAAACATAAAATCGTTTTTTTTTTTCTTAAAAAAATTGGCCTTAGTATGAATTAAAAACAGCTTGAAACGAAATAGAAACTTTGTTAAAAAAATTAATGAAAGAAATATCCCGAAAATTAAAATTTACCCACAAAGACTTTTTTTGTTTTCCTTTATTCGCCAAAAACGAGATGGAAATTCCACTAGAAATTAATTGAAAATGCCGATATTGAGTCAACCGATATTTAGTGACTCAGTAACTCTAATAAACTATTTTGCCAGTATTGCACTGCAACTAAATAAAAAAAAAAACAAACTACCAATATATTGCATGTATATACAAACTCCCAGCACTTATACTTACGATCCACTTGTGATATCTACACATTCCTTCCAGCGTGCCTCCATCTCTTGTCGACCAGAAAGTGCAGTAGCATATTGTAACTGACGTTTGCGGAACTCCTCCGATAGGAAAGCTACTGAAAAAGCATGAATACGCCACATCATATAATTGGCAATCACACGTTTGGGTGTCTTAGCCAACAAAGGACCCAGATCCACAAAGAAACTTGGAACCGATACGTTAATAATTTCATCCTCATCTACTTTCAAACCATCTGGGAGCAGTGCATTAATGTAATCCAACCATTGTACATATGGATAAGCCGCTTGCAATTGTTTAATGCTGCGAGTGTTATAGAGATCATTAGAGTTGCGACGTCTTTCATTGGCCCATGAAATCTAAAATTATTAAAAATTATTTAAAATGCAAAAAAAAATACTCAATTCTTTCTTTCTACATACATTAGCCAGAGCAGTTTCAAACATTAGAGAATCCATTAGCTCCGTTTTCGCTTTCTCCTTATCGGCACCAAAAAGCACTGCCATATCAACCATATAATCATAGTAGGCCGATACCAATGTTTCGTTAAATCCTTTGATAAGATATTCGCGACTGAGACCAATGGCAGACTGATCAATCTTTAATACAAAATTTAGAAAGTTTTAGAAAATGCACAAAAAGCACCCCCAACTCCCAGACCTACATCAATAATACGTTTAGTCGTATTCTTCAAGTCCACACCTATGGAGAAATCAAGTATATAATCCATGCTGAAACCGAGTTTACGGAATTTCTTTGTAGCTTCCTGCCAAGTCCATTTATTTTCGCGATCCCAAGCATCACCTTTTATTAAAGGCCAACCACCAAGAGATTCGGAAATGTTAACGATCGGCATGGAACCCATTTGTTCAATGAGCGCTAAAATTAGTGACAAAATAACAATAATCAAACCATGACACTGATTACTTCATGTAAGTACTTACTCTTATTCATGCACGCCTTGTATAGTGCATTCGGTAAACGGAAATGCTTTGGATCTGTTTCGGGACGCTCTTCAATAATTATATCTTTAAGCTGCTCTTGTAGCTTATCTTGTATTACTGAAAACGTATTAATCGATACCTTATCCTCGGGTATCATCTCCTCTTCTATGTACGCTCCGCAGGTGAATTCATAGAAATCATCGCAAGGCTCAACATCTGGTTTCATTTTACTCAACACAGATGAAGCGGTGTGTATGCATTCGCGTGTAAGACAAACATCATCCTTTGCCCGAGCGCCATGAGGTTTTTTCGGCATATCAACCTCATTCAGTGTCGGGCTACCAGGTTGATGTAAAGCCTCTGCTGGATTGGGTTTTAGTTCTGCAAAAAGAAAAAATTAATAAATTTCATTATTCATCAAATAAAATAAGGTGCACGATGTTACCTTCAGCAACTTGATTTGAAAGTATCACTGAGACAAGTCCAATAACTAAGCCCACAACGGCGATAAACGCAAAGATGCTGATCAATGTAAGGCATCGCTCTAGCGTTGAACGTCTTCGCCACCAATTGGGATTTCTGTAATGAAATAAGTAAGAAGTCAGCATTAGCTTAGTTGCCTTTTAATGGTGTTAGGTATTACTATATATTTTCATTTTATAAATATTAAAAAGTGACCTTTACTATATTTAAATATATAGGTTTAATGTATAGTTAAATATTCTTTAGTGTCATAATGAATCATCAATTTGTCTAAAAGAGTCACTTCTTAAACTCACTACCACTCCTTCTTAACCTAACTTAATACTTATGTAAACATTTAATTACAATTTTAAAAGAAAAATGTTCATATTATGACTATATTTAGCGACTTGACTTAGCGGCAGAAACTTTAGATAATAAACAATCCGTTAAGAACTAAATAAGTTCAATTGATATAATTTGTCCAATGAGACGCAATAACGTTTTTGTGCAACATACTGAGATTTTCAGCACGCGATTGTTCGCTCCTATGCAGTGGCGTACAAATAAAAGCGATCAACCGAAAAAAAAGTTTTGAAATTTGTGTCTTTAACCCCTAAGGACCCTATTTCAAAGTGAAATTTGACCTAAGCCGCCATTTTTTTAAACTATTTTTTCTTGAGTGGCTTTTAATTTTAAGAAAGAATATATTAAAAAAAAGTATCATTTGGATCTAGTTTTCGAGATATAGTCATTGGAAATTGCAGATATGGCTTTTCTAAAAATAATTATATGTTGGAAACTCCTGAACGGATTTTAAATATGTTGATGTCATATGGAATTAAACTGAATTAATCGGGCTATCGTAATATGTTAATAAAATCACAGATTAATAATACAATTTTTAGATAAAATAACATTTATTTAAAAAAAAAATGGTGACAATTTTTAAAAAATCAGTAAAATGACCTTCCATATGACTTCAATATTAGTTCGCAGACAAAAATATAAAAACATTTTTAGTGATCAAAGTCCTCCAAAATATTAAATCTTCGTTTTCTAATGCATTTATGGACTTTCACATTAAATTAGAAACTTTTTTTGAAAGGTCTGATTTATTTAACGACCACATGATTCAGCCTTGTAAGACATTTATTAATATGTATATTGCCACAAGATTTTTTGACGAAAGTACAAAATTGGTAAAAGAAAAAATGTACGTGAGCAATAAATTTACCAAACTAATTTTATATAATAATCAATAATGTCGGAATTTCATTATAGACTGATGTATATTTCTTGCGAAATAGAACAAAAATTGTTTTCCAATTAATAAAAAAATAATTTTCTTCATTAGATCTAACGTTTTTTTGCGCCGCCTCTGAGTCCATTTGGCATTTAATACATTTTGTTTACAAATATTTCAGAATAAGTCTATTTAGTTTACAAACATTTTTAAAAATCCACACATACAAAACTAACGCATGCGCAAAACAAACTGTAGCTTTTAGATATGATAACACCCAGCTAGCATTTAGATGATCTTTTTATTTTTTTAAAATCTCATATAAGAGTCATTTCTGACTACTAAGCTTTGTCATGGATATTGTAGCCAAAAATTACAGGAATAAATAGTCAAAAACAGCTAAAAAATAGAGTACAAAATGGTTAGAAAAAGAAGTTATATATTAGTCAAAAATGATTACAAACATGTGTGAAAAATGACTAGAAAACCCAATCATATAACAGTCAAAAATGAAATCAAATATGAGTGAAAACTGTAATGGTCATCTTCAGGTGAAGTCATATCTAGGATACAGTTTTCTCCCGACAACAGAGTCATATTTGATTGAAAAATGAGCGCATATTTGATTGTTTTTAATCATACTGTAGAGTCAAACATGACTCAATTTTGATTGAAATTTTCACAAAATGCTAACTGGGCAATCTTTGTGAATTTCAAACACACTGAGCAGGTAGTTTAGTAGCAATTAAGAAGTGTTATATATATGCATATACCCTATGTTCCCCATTAACACTAAAAGTACAGATAAAAGACAACACGCAACTCTCTTTTGCGAGCCAATTCCAAAAATTTAATTTTTTATTTGACTACTACAATGAAGAATTCAAACGCAGCGAAGAATTTTGTAAACTATAGGCTTAGAAACAAAGATTGGATTTTTTAAATATTATGGTGAGATCAGTGGGGGGAGTGTGGGGAATTTTTTTTTTAAACTCAACGAAGAATTTCGCACAAAAATATTAGACACTCATCACATCGCTTTTGTAGCCATCAGTTTCTTGCAAAAGTCAAGGCATCTTTACACTCCAAAATGCATTCCCCTCAATTAAATTTCTGACTACGCATCAAATCTTTAGTTAACATGACTTTGAGCCTCAATCATTATTGAGTTAATCAATGAATATTAATTTTAATCGAATTTGGTGTGCAATTTATAACAGCAAATTAAATCAATGTTATTAAAATCGTGATTTAAGCTATAGATAGTAAATTTGAAACAAAAAGTTCTTAGAAAATTAATATTCAATTAAACAACATATGCAATAAAAAAAAACCTAGGACATAAATAAACATGTTATATTAATTATGCATTTATTCAAGAAACGCAAAAAAACATTTAAGTTAATTTATTTTTTTATTTAATAAATGGTTATTTTGAAAAAAAAAATCAAACATTTTCGAGTACTGATTTGAATTTTTCAACAGTACTTATAAGAAGATGATTCTTTGTTCGGTTATGGATACGAAAGAGTTATGCAAAGTTATTTCGAGAATACATTCTGCAGATTTATTGCAGAATAATATATAAAAAAAATCAAAAAACGAAAGATGTCGAAGATATTTTGAGAAACATTTTTATAAATAAATTAATTAACGTGTAGACAAATGTCTTAAAGTTCTTAATAATTTTAGTTTTTGACAAAAATTATCATATGTTTTTTATTGTAATTCTCTTAGTTTTTGAGATATTTCGTTTTAAGAAATGTTCAAAAAACTTAATAAAACAACAAAGTGTGCTGTTATTTAAAGAACGATCGATAAGTACACTTGAAAAATGTAGCAAAAAGGTGCCAAACAAGCCATGACGAACCTTGAAAATAAGAACATTTTTACGATCAGTTAATTAGAATCTTCATCTGATATGTTTGCCAATAAAAATAAAATTAATTCTGTACTAAACAGTTAAGCGTTGAAAAAAAAAGCAAACCATATTCGATTCCAATTCGCTGTATATATGATTCTTAGAAAGGTGTGTCTTCCATGGCGATGTTCACAATTTGTGGAGGGGCGTTTGTGCACTTATGTCAATGTCATTGTTTTAAGGCTGATACCCACACTGTATACTTCTGCATGCATCTTATAGTTTACAAACGACAACAATAAGATCAATTAAAAAAAAAAACGTCTTACAGACTGTCTGCTTGTCTCCCACACTTTTTGATTCAAGCGAAATGAATAAGAAAAAAAAAACAACATTTCTTCTTATGAAAACTCAATTTTACACAATGCCTTTACCTTTTGTTTTCCGACTAAACAGACAAAACAGAGCCCCAATAAAAGCTGTATCAACTTTGTAGTGCTTTGACCCCTTTTTTAAAAGCACTTCAGGTATTGAATTTTGTGCATTTTCTTGATTTTACAAAAAAAAAAAAAAAAAAAAATCAAGAAAAAGTGGCATAGAACTTTTAATACAAAATAAATTATCTAATTGCAGAGACGTAGAGTGATAAATATAGTATTTCAAAAACTTAATTTACTTACAACATTTTGTTCGTAGATTAACATTTTTACTTCAAATGTTTATTTATTAAATAAAATACAATTTACTTTACTTAAAACGCTTTGATTTCTAGGCAATGTGGAGGCAACGTAATTCGAGCAAAAGATTTATGTAAATTCAATGCTAATTTTTTAATAAGTTAATAAGTAAAGTGCCTAGCAAGAATACCAAAAAAATCTTTTTTTAACTTGTTATGGAAAAAAAAATTTTTTAAATAAGTGTATATGTACTATATGCTAATTGCTTGCAGGGCTACATCAAACAGAACCTGTGAATTGCTGCAAATCTGCATTTTGACAGAATAATAAATAAGGTATTGCATATAAGGCTCATAAGTGATATTGTAGCCTCCAGAAATTAGCCTCTTTTGTTACTTAACTAAATAAATAAGTTTTCATTTTGAATCTAAGCTGATTATAATTCTTAATAATTTTGGAAAAGAAAGCTTTTTTCAACTGTTTCGTCTATAGAAAGGAAAATCTTACACGAACGGATTGGAAAAAGTAGAAATTTTTCTATGAAAAAAAAAAATCGGCATTTTATCTCAAGCTTTGTGCGAAAAGTATTGACTAATAAACATATAATGGGAGATTTCTTAAGCGTTTGGTTTTTGAAAATTAAAAAAATCTGTGCACAAGAGACTTCATGTAGCTCCACAAAATATAATCTAGTAGTTACAAATCGTATGATCTTGGCGGCCACGGAACTGCTCCAAAACATGAGATTAATTGCTCACCAAACACGCCTTCCAATAGGTCGATGGTATCGCGTGCCGTGTGGCACCGTCTTGTTGAAACCACAATCCAATTTTATAATTTTGGGCTAAAATAAAACGTCGGTAATCATCGCACGGTAACTTACTCCATTGACTATAACCTTACGATTTCCATTATTTTTGAAAAAGTACGGTCCAATGATGTCGCCGGCCTACAAACCGCACCAAACAATGCATTTTTTCAGGGTGCATTGGCAGCTCTTGAACTGCCTCTGGCTACAGTTCAGGCCAAATTTGTCAATTCTGTTTCTTGAAGTACCCATTGAGCCAAAAATGAGCTTCGTCGTGGAAGAAAATTTTTCGCTAAAAAATTGGATTTTGACAATAAAATTCAATGATTTACAAGGGCTTTTCGCTTGTTAGTCTATTCATGGTCAAATGGCAAACTTTCCGGAGCATTTTTTGACGTTGACAAATGTTCACGAGTGAGGTGTCGAAAAATTTCCGCTGAAAAAACAAATAACAAACAGTTTCATCTATATCTCATGAAAAAAACTTACACGGACGATACCAAGTCCATCGGAAAGAGCATAACATTTTTTACAAAAAAAAAAAAAAAAACAAATAATAAAAATTTTTTTTTAATAGAGACTAATCCATTCAAATTTAAAAATTGATTTATCTTAATTTTTTAATGTAAGCAAATTTTCTGTTCTAACCTGGAAAGCCTTAATAAAACGAAGCACGAATTAGAGCGCTAGCTTTATCGCATACTCTCTTACTTAAAAGGTTGTTTAAAGGCCTTTACTGTTTTTATGGATTCAATTTAAAATCGAAGAATTTTCACCAATTTAAATGAATTTTCAATTGAATTGAGTTTAACGCCGTCAGCATTTGTGTTATTGTAGTTGGTAATGGAATTTACTCTACAAAAATTTATTTAAAAATCTCAACGTTAAGTTGTGATTGACAACAGTTATAATTCACTGATTTGCAAATAAAATAAAAGAGTTGTTGTTTTTTTTATGTGAAAAAGACACGTTTTTATCGTAATCAATTTCTCTGTGGTTAAATTGTACAATTAAAAGTTGATTACTCTGTACACAATTGGAAATACCTGACCCCTTCGGTTTTTTTTTATGCAATTAAAATTCAAACACGAGGCGATTAATTCTTTCATGCAAATGCTTTTAAACAAACTACTAACAAGTTCTTTAAATAATTTAAAATTATTTAATTCTGATCATTTACCGCATTGACGAATTAATTTCTCAAGCCGGCCGGTGTTAGAAAACCAAGAAATCTTCATTATTACGATAAAAACTTCGACTGATTTCGGAAATTACCTTGGTAGCATAACCACAATTTTAAAACCTTACGATCACTAGGTCTTACAATGACATTAGTTCAAGAGCTGTTGAACTTTTTAAGTGAGGTTTTTCATAAAATTTCAGCTTATTTGCTTTTATCGGTTACAGTTTACCATTAGTAAAGGTCGTTGGTGCAAACTATCCAAAAAACATCATTGCATTTTAAAAGTTCATAAGCTTTGAGGAAAGCAATGCGAATGATTTAACAACAGATTTCGATACTTATATTCCTCAAAATTTTCCAATTGTTAAGACACAACGAGAACTTCGCAGTCATTTTAATGCAAGAAGTGCCCAGTCTAGAGATACGTAATGTTGTTCGTTTTCGGCTAGAAGAGACTTTGCCTAATCATAAACAAACTGGAAGAAATGCGTTCGAATGTTTATAAGCCACGTACAGGTATTTCTTAACGAAAAACCTTCGGCAGAAAAACTTTTCCTGCAGAAAATATCGTTTGTGTAACTCTTCTCGATAAAATAACAAACTCTTATTCTGGTAGAGGACCGAAAATAAACATACATGTGTATTAGACGGGATCGATTTGTATGAAGCAAAAAGAAGTCAGCCAGACACCGACTCAAAAGTTAGAACGACCCTTAAAAACGAAATCTGCATCATTTTTTTTTTTTTCGTTCCGAGAAAAACCAATGGAGCACTTTTGACTCACCCGAAGGTCCTTTTTGGCTAAGAGAACGTGTTTTTTGCTCGTAACTTTTTTTTTCTTCCCAAAGTGGATACCTGAATCTGCTTGAATAATAAAGATTGCGTTCTTGCAAAAAATTTAAGGTCAAACAATTTAAAATTTATTTTCTGTTAAAAGTAATATATAGTCCCAAAATTCGATTTTTCTACATAAAAAATGTGAATTTGGGAATCCATTCTGTGAAGAAAAAAAGTTACGAGCAAAAAACACGTTTTTTTAGCCAAAAAGGACCTTCAGGAGAATCAAAAGTGCTCCATTGGTTTTCCTCGGAACGAAAAAAAAATTACGCAGATATCGTTTTTAAGAGTCCTTCTAACTTTTGAGTCGGTGTCTGGCTGAATCTAAATCTCGACCCGGTCTAATGTGTATGGGCGTTTCATATAAGGCGATTTTTGTCAAAAGACGAATGAAATAGTAAAATTTTGCTGTGAATATTTTCTTAGAATATTTTAGTCCACTAATATCTACCTGAATGGGTAGACGTTTATTTTGAGATATATAATAAAGTTCTCCTTAGAAAAGGCGTCGAAAGGGTATAAACATTTTACATATTTAGGCATTTTCCGTAACCTGCAAAAGTGCCACTTGTTTTTGGTGACCCCAAACTGGAATTTTCTGAAGAATATATTGTGGAAATTTAAAAACTGAACATTCCTTTTATATGCACTTCTATAGAACTTCTCCATAAAACGCTCGAAACACCCAACAAAATTAGAAGTAATGGACTAAAATGTTCTATGAAAATATTCCTCGCAATATTCTTCTCATGATTTTTTATATATTAGACTTTTAGCAAAAATATTGAAATTTCAAATCACTGTTAAAAGTTTTAATTTTAAATTTTCAAAATGCCGATAAATTTATATATTCGTTTGAGTCTTCTACCAGAATTAAGTGTCTACTATGGCATTTTTTGTATCGGGAGGGTTACAGCCCCTCCCTCCTGATAATACGCCTTGTTTTTAGATACATATTCAATATTCATACAAATTCCAGTCAGTAAGTCGATGACCGATCAATTGAGCAAACCCCTTTAATTTCAAATAATTATTTCTATTTACATATGGTATTCTATGTGTAATTTGTCTACAAAATAACAAAATTGAGTAACTCCATATTAGATAAATTATATTCTGTTGTTGTATAATTTTAGTAATAACTGAAGCATGAAAAATTATTGATAATGACTTGAGATAAAAACACAACAAAATATAATCAACTTTTTTTATATTAAATATTTAATAGCATTTTTGATTATACTCAAATAAATGTAATTTGTAAAAAAATGCTAAGAGCAAAATTTCTAAACATTAAATTAAATTGAATTAAAAAATAAATTTACTGACAGAATATATAAATCAAAACCAAAATGTTCAGGAAAATTTAATTGACCTATAAGGTTTGTCTGAATCGCAGATGGCTATCAGCGATAGTAATGTAGCAGCCCATCTGCAATTATTTTTAATAGAATGCGTCTAGCGTTAATAGCTCTGCAATAAACTAAAAGTCAATTCGATGAATCAAGAAAGAGCAACATGAGTGTAGAAATAAAAGTACACTGATCAAACAAAACGAGGGCAGCTGTCCTCAATGTGCGCATTGTTGTGTCCTTGTTTGCTTGCTTCGGTTTTTTTTTTTTTTTTTTTTTTGCAAAAATAACAATAGTAAAAATCCCGCGCATAATGCATATTAAAAAAACACAATGATCAAAATGTGCGTAGCATTGGTGAGGGAGGTGATTGTTGTTTTGGTAATTTTTCTTAAGAAAAACGACGTAAGAGCTACAATTGACTCATTTTACCTATTTCGCCCGTCGCTGGTCTCGAGTAAGCAATTGTGTACATTAACTACACAATTAGTTGTTGCTGATTTTTTGTTTTTTCAATTTAACTGAGTGAAGAAACTGACTATGCAAATAAAGAGACAAGTAATTAAAATTTAATCTGAAGTCATTAGATCATTATATTATTTATATTTTGAATTAAAATTTAATTTTTCTTTAATTTCTTGTAAGAACATTTGCAGTAATGAAACTGAAAACTTACGACGGAAGCAACAATTAAAAATGTTGACAGACAAGTTTTCATTTTCGCACATATTAATTCATTAGGTATTTCAAGCAAATTGTTTATTTACACTTTTTTGCTTGTTTTTATTGCTTGGCGCCGCGGCATGCAATTGAATTAATCTAGCAAAAAAAAATAGTTTAATCGATGTTACATACACCGACATACCTACTTTGCTTACCCAATTCTGCTCTAATTAAGATTAATTTTTGCGCGGTTTATTTTAAAAACAAAGCAACAGTTGCTGCCGCTGTCAG
The DNA here is from genome assembly GCA_949775025.1 of Tricholauxania praeusta. Taxonomy (NCBI): domain Eukaryota; kingdom Metazoa; phylum Arthropoda; class Insecta; order Diptera; family Lauxaniidae; genus Tricholauxania; species Tricholauxania praeusta. The sequence goes on from OX459029.1 coordinate 162,876,901, forward strand.
TTTTCTGTCCTCTTGTCTGTATTGCGCTGCGGGCAACTAACAACAAATGCCATGAGATAAGATCCACTACAGTGACACACAATTGAAAAATCAGTGCAAAAAAATTGCACAAGTTGCACACACGTAATTCTAAGCTATTTAAGAAATCAAGCCTGAAACTATGCAATAAAAAAGATGCAGCTATTTATCTTATCTGTTACGGAAATTTTTAAAGTTTAGGTTGCATAATTTTAGGAGCTACATAAAGTTTTTTTTGCTATGGTAGTCCATTTTGCACTTAAAACTACAAATGTTTTGGCTCTGTTACACTGTATTAAGTAAAAATTAAATCAAGAAGTAAAAATGAATCATTATCCAACTTGTTCATTTCTATGTCACTGTGCCAAAAGGGGGGCCTGTATAAGACAATGGCGCTTACGTTGACTACAACTATCGTGTTATTGGGCACGCTGTGTTTGACGCTCGCCACTCGTATATCATTAGCCCACAATTATTTGTTGTCTCTTTGATGAGACGCGTTGTCGCGTGTCATATTATTTCACGTTGAACGCAGGAAACGTAGAGAAAGTTTTGAGACTTTGATAATCTCGAGATTTTTTAATTAAAATATGTAGATTTATCTTAAAAATCTGCCCATCTAATTAATTTGATAAAACTATTGCATCAAAAGTACATAAAGGGTGTTTTTTTAGAGTATCATACTCTTCAAAATGGATAAAATATAAATATTTTTAACATACATATTTGATAATATTGATGTTATTTATGCTCAGAAAAGTTTGGTATTTTATCATTAAAATTGTGGGAATTTACTAAGTTCACAAAAATTCCAACATTAAATTCACATAATTTCTTGCAATTATGGAATTAATTGACAGCCAAATTCGCAACTCTTTTTAAATATAAATAAATCGACCGCTTTCATACATCCCTTAACACTAGCTCTTGATCACTTCATCTTTCATCAAAAAGACGATTATCCAACCCAATAAATATTCCAGCGGAAAAAATATGCTACGAATTAAAATTTCAACTGATCAAGATTTAGATTTGAATAAATTTCAACCTTTTTGTTTTTTTTTTCTTCATTCCAATTAACCATAAATTTAGCACTTTTACAACATTTTTAAAAGTTCTTATCTTTATATAAAGTGGTTGTTGCAATACGTTTTCGATTATCACAAATCTGAACTATGTTGTTTCGTCGCAATTTAACTACCACAACTGAAAGTTATTTCCGTTCGTTGTATCGATCGCCAGCAAAACAGGTATCCCACAGGCACAAAAAACACGTATTTTTAGTGTAACCCGTTTGTGTCTCTTTTAAAACAGCTACCACTTTTAATTCTGCACAAATTTTTCAATTATTGCCATTGATGAGTTTTTCAATGATAACAAAATCGATCGCTATTGAATTTTTGAGTTGGTCACATGGAGAAGAACTGCCTTCAAGCTGCTGGCAAAAAAAAAATGAAGATCAACTTGCAAAGTACGTACGATGGTACAATGACGTCAGTTCTAGCACAAATTGCATTTTGTAAGCCTTTAAGCCGAGAGCTTTGTGCAACATTTACCATGTGGTAGGTGGGTACAGTGATGGCTTTGTGTAAATGTACTGAATGGTGAGTTGAAATGTAATTTTTATATGCCGAATGTATCTATTTCGACATGAACATGAAAAAGTTACTTAAAAAATACAAAAATTCAGCAAAACTTTAACATTTTTACCTAAAAAAAAAATAAAAAAAAAATGTCAAAGTTATCTCCAGGGATTATTCACGATAAATTTGTAAAAAAAATGGTAATTTTTAGAAATTTTCGAAATGAACTGGAAATGCGCCGAATGTACTGAAAATGCGCCAAATGTACCGAATGTACTGAAAACTTGTCGAACGCATTGACGACAATTCTTCAGGTGGCAAATGTACTGTAAATACTTAGTACAAATGTACCGAATATGCCATCAATGGGCGGGTAGAGGCGAAGCTCTTGAGGACAGCAACGAATAAACGAATTCAAAAAAATTAATTTTTTTTAAGAACTTAAGTCATATGGTTTGACAGGGTTGCACATTCATAAAAAACAGCATATACTTATTTCTGTAAAACCATTCCATTCTTTTTTTTTTGTTCACAAAAAATACAAAAATTTTAAAAACTGTTGATATATTTCATGTGCAGAAATTTGCACTATACATACTTTAGTTTTTGGTAACTAAGATTTCATCTAACTGTAACTGTAGTATTCCGAATAAAAAGTTTCAAAAAACAAAAATACTCTGCTTTTTTCTTTCTCATAGAGAAAAAAGAATGAAAAATATGTATATAAATGTATATATCTCTGATGTACGAGTATATTCCATTACGAGTAGCATGTTATTTCTGTTTATTATATGCGCACACGCTAAAATGTCGAAAGAGTTAAGTTTGTGAAGATTTTTCAGATTAAAACGTTATTTCATGGCTAATGAAAAATTCGATACAATTTGTGTACAATGTTGTGTTAAACTTTGCGGCATTTTTTAGAAAATACTACAAACAGATTTAAATTGATAACACTGAGAAAAATAAATTCTATACACTTCAACTTCATATTAAATAACTTAAATGACTAAGGGAAAATGCACTATGTATGGGAAATAGAGGTATGATATTACGGAGTGCAAAATTCTCTTAAAATATTTTTACTGTAGAAGTCCAGTTATAGGCCTAGATAGCCATTAAAGAAAAGTCATTCAAAGAATGAATTGAAGTCATCTACGTGTACAGCGAAGATTAAGAAAATACACACTAGCCTTTGTTCCCGTAATGATCTTTTCGGAAAATAATTTCCAATATATTTTGGCCGGGAATTTTCAAAAACACTTCTTCTAATGATTGTTTTCAATATTTAGTATAGAATAATTTTTTCTCAGTGTCATCTTTAATAATTAACGCTAACATTTAGATGCTATTTAACTTTCGTCTGGAACTAAAAATTGTAACAGAGATTTATTTTAATTGTGAGTTGCTGCACATTGTGCACAATAATCGTTAATGTAAGTGTTTCGTTTTTTTCTTTATTTTTCAAAAAAAATAAAGCAAAAATTTATAATTGTTTGCAATTGTAATTAAGACGTTTGCTTACATAATCTCGAAAATATGATAAAACCACGTTACAATGCAAGAGTTCAAGCGACGGAGCAAGACCTACGAGCAACAAACAATTTTACTTTTTATGGAGCCAGTTAAACCCAAATAAACAACAGCAGCAACAAGATACACAGATACTCGTAGCTACTTACAGATAGCGTAGCATACGGTGAGAGATACTCGTAAAACAGATCTTCTGGTTGCAACCGCAAATGTTTTTCTTTTATGATTGTAACAAATTTCTTAACAAAAAAAAAATACAAAACTCTTCTTAAGCCAAACATTTGGTGTTTTGTATTAATTCGTGCTCAGAATACAAATGTTTTATATTGCAACAATAAATTAATATATAAACAAATAACAAAGTTATAAAATGAAAAAAAAAAACAAAATTGAAAAATTGCTGTGCTGAGCCAAAAAATTAAAAATTTCAGTGTCAACTGTCAAACATTGACATTTGCGTTGACTTATGATGAGAGACTTTAAGGTTAAATCACAAAATATGTGGAATGGGCAATAAATTACGTGCATGTTTTAAGGTGATGGATGGCTAGAAGGTTTCCATAAAATTAAATATAAATCAACTTATGCCAATATATTTGAGAATTTTCTTCAAAAATTAACTATCGCTCATGTTCTTCAATAGTGGTGTCGTTTATAATACAAAATATAGAGTTTTAGCGTTTTTGGTAAAGAAAATTCGGCCAAATTCAATAGGAACTTGCCACTTTCAGGCCAATTTTGATTCTTAGAATATTAGAATAGCTGACAGTATACCAAATCTGAATATCATACATATGTATGTAAGTCCAAACTGGCATCAATATTTGCTCTATAAATTCGAAGTTTGTTTTCAAGAGAAATCTCAGATTTTGGATGATGCAACCAAAATCATTTTTCATATTTAGATATTCTTTTGAATATTTTCGAGAATGTTAAATAAGAGACTAATTGGATGACTTAACGAAATGTCATTTTCAGGTTTATTCGGCTTGGGGACCATAACGTTGTCTGCACACTTCCATTATATATCATGAATATATCATAATATGGATTATGAGTATGATGCATTTGCATGGTTAGACTCTTTACTACTTTTGCATTTATGAAATTATAACCGAGAGAGTTACTATTTTTAACCCTCCGATGACCGATAAGGTCCCTTGGGACCTATGTGGTTTCAATAATGTGGGATTTTAAAAAGGATTAATCGAATAGCTCGAGCCTCCGTGACATCTACAAATAAGAAATGTAAAGTCGATTTAGTAGCTATGAATTTAGACAATAGAACTATCCAAACGTACTTTTCAGTACTGAAAACGTGATAAAGGGGTCTTTTTCATTTTTTCGTCCTCATTTTAAACATATATTATTTTTTATCTGAAATTTTATTCAATTTTTATCTAAAATAAGAAAAATATTTGCAAATGCTTAGTAGTATTCACCTCACAATCTATAATTTTTCTTAAAATTCACCACACGTTCATGACCTACAAAATGGAAATTATCAATTATGATGCCAATAACAATAAAGAGTTATAATGACAAATACATCATAAAGTTTTGTTTTCACGCATTTATTAAAATTTTACCACAACGCGCGTTGCCAACCACCTTGAATGGTGGTTATTGAATTGCACGTAAGTCACAACGCGTACAATTCAAGAAACCCAGCAACATTCAAGAATCCACAGTGAACGTTGTGGCAAAAATTGTGTCAATCGAATTCGAAGTGCCGGAAATTTGAGTTTTTTACTAAACGGATGATTCAATTGAATTATTTTATTGATTTACTTGCGTATTTTTTTAAATTGTATTTTCTTATTTTGAATTTGTAAATTGCTCATCATGCAGTAGGAATGTATTTTTTTTTATTGCACCAACTTTCTTCCGCTTATGAACGGATATTAGAAATGTGGAAAACTAAACTTCGTTTTAGTGTTGCTTCCTGTAGAAAAAACCTTTTTCTTTCGGACTCAATAGTTTTTACTATGAAATAAATAAATGATATCAAGGAACAATTTCAGTCCTTAAATAGATTTGCTGCTTTGAAAGAAAGTTGAATAACAAAATTGGGAAGTTAGACCATCGGGCAGTTTTTCAACTAAAACTTTAACTTACTGTTTCATATAAATTTCTATAGAAAATAATTTTTAGTCATAAGCTAAATTATAACTAAACGGTACAGAACTACTTATGTATATTTCTTATCGCTGTGATCCATTGAAATTAAAATAAAACATTTAATAACCACTTCGAAACGGGTCCGTCGACTCATTACGTGTTCGGAACAGATCCGCATCCGTTTTTGTGCACATTGGGGCTTCTAAAGGGGTGCGACAAAAACCTTGCTAAGATTTAATAACGCCAAAAATATCAACATTTTCTCTGAATAATTTTTCACCATTAATAAGCTACGAGTACACCTACAGCGTTTTATTGAACAACGTTCCTACGTTTACATGAAAATTATTAAAATCCAGAGCTTAATAGTCGCATGCACATACTCAATAGCAGAATATCTGAAACATATTTTTTATTGGTAAAACTATTAAAAAATGTAATTTCACGCTCAAGTGGCAACTGTTTCAATGCTTCTTTTTGCGTTTTGGCAACGCACTTCAACGTCTTATGCTATGCCGAAATGCTATAAGTCATTTCCTTTGCTAAAAACCTTAACAAACATAAAAATCTTTCCCGGTAACTCTAACGCAATTAAAGCACGCGAGCATATGCCATTTATAATAAACTGACGGACCATACAAAACGACGTACGAAAGCGGTAATGATGATTTGCGGTCAGCAAAAACGAAAAACAACAAAAGAAATTATTATTTTATGAAATTGAATGGATAATGTACGGTAGAGTTTTTTTATTAACGCATATGAATAATAATGCGAAATTATTCACACTTTTTGCCGAAAAAAAGAAATGCTATAGCTCAACTAATTTATTTAGCAAAAACAAAGTTAATATATTGACTTTATTAATTTAATTAGTGGCATATAAAGGAAGCTGGATAAAGATGGTGTCATTTTGTCTAGCAGACATGAGACTTGGAATTTTATGAATTTTTAAGTTTTCTTCTTTTTTGAGTTAGATTATACAAAGCGGCAGCCAAAAATGTGCTTTGATATGAATACACAATTGCTCTTGGGTGAACATCCGATAACCCAAAAGATGATCTCCATTTTTCTCAGTTAGCTTTGGCTTGCGAGAAGCATATAAATTTTATGGATGAAATTTATTTTAGAGACATCAAGCTTTCTCGTATATTTTTGTCTATATATTTACTTATGTTAGTTCGAAATTAGCAAGCTTTCCCTTTGAAACTTTCTGCTTATGATTAACTGTCTTTTTAAAAATACCATGTTAACAACTATACTGCCCTCAGAAGCGAAAAGAGCGTGTCTCAAAAAAATGTGTTTTGAAATAATTAATGTTTTGTTTATGTCAATTTGTTGAAATACCTGCAAAATTGAGATAGAGAAAATACTCTTAGGAGATTCTTTATATGTTTGAACTAAGATACCGGCACTTGGAGTAGTTCATTAGACGCGTAATTAGTGGCGTAAAATTCGGATTCCGCGCAAAAAATTACCTCGGAAAACGATCTTTAAAAATTCTATTACTCGAATTTACCTCATTTAAGCTTGAGTTTTGTCCTTTTTGGGAGGGTTTTTCATTTTTCTATCACTCTGGTCTTCTGATAAAAAATACTGAAACATCAGGACTAGTCAGAATTTCTTCGTCTGTTTGCGAACTACAATGCGGAAGAATATTAGACTAAGAAAAAAAATTATTCCTCGAGTTTACTTACTTAAACCCAAATTTGCGCTGTTTTTTCGCTGTTTTCAGGAAGCTTACTCTTAATATCAATATTTTTTAATGAAATTTTCAGGGCTGCATTTTTTTACATGACAGTAACTATTTTTCATATAAGCAACATAGAAATCGAAAACTGGATTTTTTTTGGTCACTCTAATGAGCTTGTAAATAAGCGGAACTTGTGGAATTTGGAGCTACGAAGAATATAAGAGCGGTTCACGAGAAGCCAATGTGTACACCACGCGTCTACTTGGTGCGGTTTTTGGGCTGTTGCTATCTAAGGCAAAATGGGAGATCTGTATTCTATCGTTCCCGAAAGATGCACTTATGTAGGATATTTACATATTGAATTAAATTTATATCTGTAAAAATGAGCATGAATAATGTATCTTATGTCGTGTTTTTCCGTGCCTCCTCAGATTTTTTCGGGCCTCTCGTTTTCGAGCTTTTGTGGTTAGGCCCGAGCCCATCACCAGAAAAGAAAGACCCGCGGGCCACGGAAAAAAACTCCGATCCGCGCCTATCTGTAGTCCATGTCACAAAATGTGCCCACTTCCCGGCTGTTTCAGAAATTCTTGAATTCCTACCAGGCTCCCGGCTTTGACATCATATTTTGGGCATGGCCGAGAAAGTCCCGGTCACTTGGCAACACGTTGTCAATTTCGTCGATTTCAGAAATCAATTTTTATTCATTGGCTTAAAGGAACCTTTAAAATAACAAAATAAAAAGGTTATGGCGAAAAAATGTCTTTGAATGTTAGTGGTCCTGCCAAAACGAACTAGTCCAAACTGAAAACTTTAAACGCGTTTTTCTCGAAACAATGTTTTTCAAATTGTCAGATAGATAATTTGGTCAGTTTTTGACCGATAATCTTAAGATGTTGACTATATATTCAAAGCTATATTCCTTATACAGATTTTTTTTTATATTGCATAGTTTTTTATAAACAATTAAAGCGCACAATTTTTGCAAGCTGTGAGATATCAAAGTAATCCCACATTTATTTTTCTCTAGCCACAATTCAGTGATTTTTTTTTGTACCCACACTTTAAAATTCCTAGTGTCCGGCCACATTTTGTCTACTATTGCTTCGAAAAAATATTTTCTAATATTCAAATGTTATACAATAAAGTACTTTTTCCAGATTAGTTTTATTGTCCCGCCGAAAAAATGCTAAATATTTGCTTACTTTTTGCGCCACTACTATGGCCTAACCCAAGATTTTTTTAAATTTCTATGGTCTCTATGGCTTTCTTGCAAAGTAACGAATAAGTTTTACGCATTTATTCACAGTTCCTACAGAAATATAAAGTATTCATTTTGCAGTTGTCTTAAAATCTAAGTGCTCTTTGGGCTTATAGGTCTTTGAACCTTTATGTTCCGATCATTGCTTTTTGCGTTTATTATTTGCTCGCACTTAAATCTCCACAAAAAAAAATGCGGCATTTTTTAAATCTTTTGTGAGGAAAACGCAGCAAAATTCCTTAGTCATGCAATGACTTATGGGGCGTTTTGGTAGAAATTGAAGCAGTTAACTGTCAATACGATTATTCTTACGCAACTGACAATAATTTTATTTAACATTCAACACATGTCGCTATTTACAGCATTGTTTACTTATGAAAGTTTGCTAACAAAAAGGTACAGATTTTTTATTTATTTTTTAGTAAATTACAGTTTTTTTTTTAATTTGTTAATAACACAAAAGGTTTGTCTATATGTTTATAAAAGTTAACAGTAACGCAATAAAATTATTCAAACAATAGATAAAAGTCAATATAAAGCCGCCATAAGCTTTAATGTTAAATTCGAATTAATTTGCTTTGTCACTATTTTAAGAAGAGGATTAAATATTTTATGAGCATTTCAGCGTTTCTACAGTAGGCATGGTACGAATTTTCGCAAACAAAAGCTGGATACAGGCAAAATCACTCAAAAGATGAACAAATAAAAAAAAAAATTCCAAAAAAGCTATAAAATTAAAGCTATAAGATTAAATTATGGGAAAAACTACCCTAAAGTTTAAAAAAAAAATTCGTAAAGGAAAAATCGATGAAAGAATTATCGAGAAGTAATTTCTACCAAGCAATTATTTTTAACCTTTATTTGTTGCTGCTTTATTTACTGTCAGCAGTAATTCACAAGTCTCAGCAGTGATGTTTAAGTCCTTGAATATTGTGTTTGGAAATTTGCATATTGAATCATGTCATGTGGTTTTGTTTATTTCCTTCTTCTTTTGTTTACACGATTCTTGATTTTCTTTTTTTGCATTTTCTTTTTTAGCACCCATTTTCTTTTTTTACATGTGGGTATTTTTATTTTCTCTTTCAGTGTTCTTCATTTCCTTACGGAGCATAAGGGTTCCACACAACTTTTTAAACATTTAATAATAATAATAATAGAGTTTAGCTACTACAGCTATGAGCCTTCTTAGCTATTGAGCTCGAAACTTTAAATCAATTATTGGTCATTAGGCGTCGTTCATAAGGGAGGAATACAAAAGTGGACAATCAGAAGGACGAGGCTTTTTCGGGAGTCTATTTTATAAATATCACTCTTGAACTTTTTCATTTTTTTATTTTTGTGCCTATAAAAACGAATAATAATTAAAAAAGAGGAGATAAGCATAATCCTTTGTGTATATGCTTTATGAGCTTATCGATATCGGACAAAAATAGACAGAGTTGAATGGAGGAGGAGGTTGTTTTATGGACAATCACTTAGTAAACGCCTTCAATTCCCTTTAGTATTTCTGCTACACAGGAAATTCTTATTCCAGTGATCGTTTCTACTATGACCGCGCTTCTTGCTACTCTGAAAATTCCACTCCAAAGCTTGCCGGCAGATTTTACTTGCTGATTTAGGCAATTGTGTCCAATGGATTTCCATGTTCGACTTTGGATTTGTATAAAAATCAAATATTATCTGATTATATCTGATGAGCAATTTGTTATTGTGGACAGAATATGGCAAAGAAATTTATAGGTAAACACTTGAAAACTGTCAATCAAAGCGCTGGCATCATTTACTACTCAATAATTTTGAGCTCCGCTGTTGTTGACAGGTAAGAGAAAAGCCTGTTATTACAAGGCTGATTGATGGTTCTCTTCATTTTGTTGATTCTAGCATGAATATTTTTATTTGTCCCGTAACCGAGTGTTTAAATAAATGAAGTATTATCCATCTATGATGGATTCGGCTATCATGATGCCTAGTTTCTCTAGTTCTATTACTTTAAAAGTTATAAGATAATCTTTGTTTCAAAGTACCATTTTCAAATGTATTTAAAATTTATAAGCAAAATCATTAGTTTCTAAGGCAGAGGGCAACAAACCATAATCGCTCAAGAGTAATAGCTTAATAAGCGATTATTTAATAACATAGATAATAACTTAATTTATCGTCTATTAAAAAGGTGGCATGTGACAAAATAATTCCAATACGAACTGCCCACATTGATATGGCGCTTATGAGATATTTCGTTGATAGCCAATAAAGTGACTAACAATAAGTTGACGACATGAGTTCAATTATAGCCAGCCAATGTATTAATACATGGAGGTAGCCCTCAATATTTTTTTAATGTTGCCTGCTTGTCTGCTTGAGTTAACATATTTCTACTTAAAAAAAAAATACAACGTCTCTTCTACCCGTTTGTTATGTCGGCTGTTATTAGCTGCCAACACCTTTTGCAATTAACAGCAATGTAGCAAAAAAATAAATTTTGAAGTCAGTCAAATGTCATCAACTTATTAGTACGCGTTAAGTGGAGACTGATGTTTGAAACGTGTTATTTTTTTTTTTTTTCTTCGATGTTGTTTCATTTTTCTTACATAATTGACTTTGTAGAAAATATTGCAAAAATTTCGATTTGCACCAACGTAGAGGATGAGGTGGAAACTATTAATTTTTCAAATTTTCTAGACACACCCACTTATGACTTTTTGCTTTAAGAATATCTTGTTTCTTTTTTTCTTTAAAATCTTAACAAAAAACCGTTCTAAATTACTTACTAAAATAAGTTCAAAAATATTTTACCGAAAAAGATAAGATATTGTTTTGTAATTTAGTTATCAAATAAACTTCTTATGAGTTCGACCGCTTACTTGGGATGCAATTAAAACGCAATTATTAAACTAACTCTGTGCGACATTAAACTGTATACATCAAAACTTAAACTTCGATTGTGTAAACAGTCTTATATCAGGCGATGCTGGCTTCTACGAAAACCTCGAACACTCTCGTGCAATAGTGAAATCTACTGAAACTTCTTATTGATAATTCTGTTGATAACTCACTCACTTATTCTTTTAATATACGTACATAGCTGTCTTTTATATTAGCTGAATTACTTGCTATTTCGCATGTAATGTTCCCGCTTTGACTGGTGTAAAACTGGTCGTTTCTCGGAACGTTTCAATTTGAAATGATACACTTTATAACAAAGATGATGCTTTTAGTTTTAACAATGTTCAGGAACTTAATTGTCGCACTGTATGCACTCACTTAAATGTTGATCGAAAGTGCATTTGTCTGCAGTTGCATTTTTTTCTTGTTTCTAAAAATATACAACGCAATCACATAGGTGGCAACACCCTGTCGCTACAAATCTATTCTTGGATTAACACTTGCATGTAAAATCCATGTCGTGGCATTAATTAGACATTCCGTCCGACCCTTATGCCTAGTTCGAATAACGTTATCATCGTCGACATCGTTTACTGTGTAAGAACTTTTAGTGGAACAATTTTTTGGGCACACGCAAACGTGTGAAGGAATTGTGTTACGATATCAAAAAACAAAAAAAAAGCACTAAACCAAGTTACCTTCAAATTGACCCATAAAAACTTAAGCGACATGCGAAACAATTTTAAAAGTGGGGGGAAACAATAAATTTAAGAAATTTTATATTTCTTAAGCTAAAACTTAAATTTTTATAATCAAATCAAACCAAACGCCTTAGGCTATGCAATGAAAAATTCTTTAGTTTACCTATATGTCTTAAAAGCAATTTTAAGCATAGTTTATTGCATAGTTTTATGCATATAACGTTCGTTTTATCAAAGATTAATTTGTGTCAAAGGCTTAAAGTTTTTAAGAACATAGAATAAGCAATGCAGTACTTAAAAGCACAAAATAAATAACAATTTTAAGTCAAAATAAAACCTAGATAGTCCAGTAAGAAAAAAAAATATTGATTTGTCGAATATCGTAATTACTAAGCTATTTTTGAGGGCCAAACAAACTTTGTTTCTCACGAAATTCTCATAAACTAATTATGAACTATAAAAAGATATGAAACGTACCACATAAATAGAAAAAAAGTTTTTGTTGGTTCTACTTAAAGTTGTCAAGTTTGGTAAGGAGTCTGAATACCTAGCTAATTTATTAAGGGCTTAAGCACAATTTAAATTTATTGTGTGTTAGCATTTTATAAGAAAATAACAAGGATAATTTTTTTCATTTTCAACATTTATCTTTTAACAAACTTTTAACTTTACTTAGAGCTACAAGCCTAAGAAGGCTAATAGCTTAACTCCATTATTATTAAAACAAAATGGAATGTCCTTTAAGTCCTTTAATATAAAGGATGGAAGGTTATCGTTAGTGCAGTTATTTTTGTAACGAATCACTCACGATTTCTACCGGAATTCAATTTTTGAAATTTAGCTGAGTGGTTTCTGAGATAGAAAAATAAAGATTTTTATGGGCGGAATGCATTTTCAATCCCACAAAAGCGTCATTGAAGAAGTAACCAAATTCCACCAAATTTCATTGGATTATAATGTTTTGTTTTCCCATCATTGTGTTCGACTCAGAACGTGATGCTGATGAAGACCAGAGATCTGCAACGAGTCGCTTTTTTGCTACTCAAAGTCGCTGGCTTTTTATCAAGTGAGTCAGCGTATTAATAAGATTCTTGCCCTTTAAGCATAAATCATCGTAAATACGAACATACTTTTGACTTGTCTTACTTATTCGCTAAAATCAGAGTGAAACGCAAATACGCACCAGCCGTTAGCAACGCAATCATAGAGAGTCTTAGTAGTAAAAGTGCTTCAAGATTTTGAGTTTATAAAACTATGAGTATGGCACTGCGTAACTATGAATCAGTGCTAGACTCATAAATAATGACTCATGATTTGAGTATACGCTATTTTTAGCTACTCATTGCAGACCTCTGATGAAGACCAAAGTATATGGGGTATAAAAAAAAGACCTTCGTACAATAAGATTCTATTAAGTTAATGAGCTGCGAAATTGGTATACTTGTCCGAGCAACATAGCTCAATCAAATCTTAAGGTATGTTGGTTTTTTGACCAAAACTTAATTCAAAGCATAATTTCACAATACATCACCAAAACCAAATGCACAGGAATTTTATAAAAAAAGAGCTGCTTTAATGATAAATTCAAATGTATGTATGTCAGTCAAATTTAATCCCACAAAAGACTTTCGATCGATGTAACTTTATCTCCTTTATAATTTTATCTATCACATATTTCTCAATTTATGGCTTAGTTTTTGAACTAAATCAAACATTACTAGAGAGTTTCATCTTTGAACTTCTTTTGACACATGAACACCTTTTATTCATTGGGCTAGAAATATACTATAATACGTTCCACTTTTCTAAATGAAATCGAAAACAATTTACATTAATGGAAATGAACAATATTGCTTAGCAAATTAACCTTCGGTATGTAAAAAACAATTAGCATATGAATGACGAACTTTAAAATATTTACCCGTTTAAAATTTACTTCAAAAACATAAGGATTTGTATTTGGCTGCGTTGTAATAAAATTGGTATATTTTTTACTTTTGAAATAATTAACCATTTACTGACGCGAAAGTTGTATTTAGTGTATAATAAAGGCCTGCATATGCGCTCGTTATGTCATGTGACATAGAGTATCGGATGGTGGTGATACATCATATTCGAAACAGATGTTGAAGGGAAAATTAGCACAATGAAAACTAATGAAGAGCATATTTATTGTAAGCCACTATCCGATACTATATGTGACATTACAGTATAAGCGCATAATCAGGCCTTTAAGTCTGTTTGTATATTTTATAGTTAATTCTTCAGTTGAATCCTTTGCAAAAAAAAGTCATCACTCTCACGAAAAATGTTCTCATTTTTGTAAATGGCGTCTTATTTCATGGGCACTGAAAGTCCGCATGTAACTTACTAACCGCCAATCCATTCTCTCGAAGACACTTCTTGGTAAAGCTTCTATGGAAAAAAGGTACTTGGCCCATATTCTTAGGAAGGACAACGTTGGTGTTTGGCTTGGAGAATATATGGCTCTAGTAGAATGGTGCAACCATAAAGAGCCAATTTTTCGCAGACAAAGTTATAGTCTTAGCGAATCAAGTGACGATTCTTGCGCTATATTTTATGTCCACGAGCAAATTTTGACAGATAAACCACGTCATCGCACACGTTTAAAGTAGACATTAAAGTTAACTTTAGGCACGTAAACAAACGGGGCTAATAAAATTGACAGGTTTACAACTCATAATTTAGTGGCCGAAAAATACACCCAAGCATTAATTCTAATAAAAATTATAGACCTGTTTTGTTTCAAAACAGTTACTAATTAAAATTTCATTATAATTATATAGGATATTGTAAGATGTTCACATAAAACTGACAACTATCCATTTAGTTTTTATAGTGCCATTTATTGTGAGAAATTACGTTTGCTAAAAAATCCAAATTGTATGACATGCAATAAATATAGGTACGTTTATAACTGGATACTGTAGTAAAATTTTGCTTTTATCCGGTTTAAATGAATTAAATTTTAAAATTAAAGTTCTTATTACGTCTGAAGCAATATTTATGCCTTCTACTTAATGTTTTCTAATTTACGTCATTTTTTCTAATTAAAATAAAAATTTAATAAATATTCTCGTAGATTTGCAAATAAAACAACAATGTTTCATTTCAATAAGCGGTTATGTTAATAATTCCTCATCGGAATTGATACGCAAATACTCCCATAAAAGTCTCATCTAAAAGCTATCAAAATGTACGGATATTCGACTAAAGTCTTTGTTTCTCTAACCGCACGAACTTATGTCTTCCATGAAAGAAATTTTATATTCTACCTTCGAAAAAGACAGAGTGAGTACAAGTACTCGCAGTCTGATGCGCTAAGGTAATATTATTTTTATAGGTCGAAAAATATGGCTGAGTGGACCTTGCTAACCAAATACAATAAAGAACTGATAAGGTCGAACAGCGAAAATACAAGGATCTAGTTAATTCAATTAAGTCAAGTATGTAGTCAGATTAAGATCTAGTTATTTTAACCAACATATAACATTTTAATGTTACATTCTTGATCTTAAAATTTTTTTTAGACACGAAAATCAACTGCGAATGAAACCACCTGGTTAAAAAAAAGGTTCTACTTTTCTTTCAGTGTAGCATGAGCGCTGTGGCTAGATAAGTTTCCCAATCTCAATCTTCAAAAACTTTTTTTATATCATTGACAAAAATCCCAAAAAATCGGGACGGTAATGTACCATTCAGTGCAAAACGAAAATAAGAAATATTTTAAAACTCTAACGAGCTGGAAAAACTCTAAGAACGAAAACAGATAGAACGTTTGTACTTGTACTTGAAAACTTAGAGGGTAAAGATACATAAAAATTATTGATAGTTCCATGGCAAATTGTGGTGCTCTCCAAAAGCTGCATTCATAACGAAAGGAAAGAATTGAAAGGATAACTTATTCTTCTTTTCGGAGGGCTCACATATTTGGTATAATGATGTGTTAAAAATACACTAAGAAAGTAATCTATACAGTATTACTAGCTCAAAAAATAATTTCCGAAACTTTCGAAAATTTACCCATATTCACTCTAAAAAAACTTCATCCCGCAGGCTCTCGCAGCAATAGCAAAAATAAAACTACAATATAATGGTATTGTTTTTTCATTTAGAGGCGGTTTGAGAAGGGTGGGAAATCCGATATTGCGCCTTTGAAAATATGTCTCCCAGTACATTCGCAGCTTTTTTTTCTAGCTACTTTGAATGGAATATTTCTTCATCAGACAGCTCAATTTTGAAGCAATTAAATATTTATATAAAACTTCTAATGACTATACAAGAAAATTTAATCTTTACATTTAAATGCAAATCACTAAGTAAATCGTTTCTACTGAAATTAATTGAAGCTGTGTGTCTTACAGATTCATATAAAAACTTACAAAAATAAACCAAGTCATGAGGAACAAGCTAGGAAATCAACTAACTATATTTGGCCAAGATCGAATGTGAGACACTGAATGCATAGCTTAGAGCTTAGGCTTAATATTTTTTCAGTTTTTAGCTGTTACTTGTAAAATCGTCTATTAAATAAATTGGCATATATCAACGTCAAAAAAAAAGAGGTTTTACACAAACCTGACTAAACCTAAACTAGATTTGGTCAACAGCTTAGCAGCAAACTAAAAACAGCTGTAATAAGCACATACGCGTCATGTAACCTCAACCCAAAGATGTTAGGTACTTTTATCAGTGTGAAACAAACTGGTTTCGAACGCATTTCATGTTGAGCGCAGATAAAAATCTTTGAAGAAACGAACCAAGAAAAAATCTTCAAGATAAAAAGCGGTTATTGACAAATAACGATGCCGCCGCTGGCCACAAAAAAAATGAATTCAGGCATCTAAGCCAAGCCAGCTTTTGGTTAACGCTAATGGCAGCTTGTGTTATGGTTTGTATTTATCTTTTTATCAAGTAAATTATACAAGCTTGTGTTTAATAAAGTTTTCATTAGTTGAATTTAAGGTCTGAACTGATTGGAGCATGCAATTTTATCATTTAGAAATGGGTGATCTATTTTGGGTTCTATATAATTTGATTTCAAAAATACATATTACAAAACAATGTTTTAAACATATCGCAATATTTTAAAAAAAGTTTAACCAGCTTAACAATTGGGTGTGATTGAATAAACTTAGTACCATGGTCGCGTAAAGTTCTTGTAGGGTTTTGCAAAGATCACGAACCAGCGAAGTTTGTCGACTTATGAATTTTTTGTGTTTCACAGAATTTTTTAAATGTTCTTCTCATCAATTTTGCTCAATGACTCATACCCCAGCAGTAAATCGATTAAGTATTCTTTGTGTTGTTTGTTTCAGAAATGAAATTGTTACTGTGATATTTTGTTTATTTGCTTGCTAGCTGCCTGCTTTGTATATGGAGCTGTAGGAAGTTTGCTTGCTGGCTGCCTGCTTTGTATATGGAGATGTAAGGTAAGGTAAGATGTGTGTGCACATGTTGCCTGTTGGCTGCTTTGTATGTGGAGATGTAGGCAACTCGCTAAACTATACTGGCACTTAGTAAGCGATGTTTTAATGCAATCTGCCTTTCAATGGTTACACATTGTATATAAAGATGTAGGCAAGTTGCCTACAAAGCGGCCATCCCTTTGTAAAAAGAATTGTGTCTGGAGTTGTGAGCATTACTGCCTACAATATAACTATTCATCGATGTTGTTTATAACATATTTGCCGCTTGGAAATTATTGTCTATAGCAGAATTGTAGCTTAGAATTCAGTAAATGAGTTTTATTTGTACCAAAAAAATCACTTCTGTTCAGTGTTTCGAATCAAATTTTTCGACTTTTTCGATCATAAATTGCACGATATTGAATTTTTTGTTTTCAGTATTGTTTGACATTACATCATGAATAGACTTACGCCAGAATAACGCATGCAAATAGTGGAAACTTACTAAATTCACAAAAATTTCATTTTCAAATTCATTTGAAATTCAGATGATGTCTCAAAGGTTCAAGGGTCACTGATGATATCATTTAGCAATGGATGAAACTAGTATGGCTAGTATTAGTCAGTTTTTGTTGTTTTTTATGGTGAAATTATTATAAGTAATTTTCTGTTCCGAAATACCACAATAAAATTTTGTATTTGAACTCTTCGCAAAATCCAGCTATGGCAGTATGTACCTTAATTCCATCATAGCTTAGCTACCTGTGCTGCACAGAGTAAACAAAACCAGTACCGTTAACCATCGAAACATCTTTTTTGTGCAAGCTCGGAAATACAAATAAAAAAAATTTTTTATCGGTTCACAAACCGACAAAAAAAAAACAACTAAACATTAGGCCTTGTGTCAAACACACAAAAAGCCACACACGAGCTGCTCTGAGCAACTTTCTATCACTTTTCTTCCTTGCACACATGCGAACTTTCTTCCTTATCCGGCCGTCGGCAGTTCACAAGTCCATTGACCGTTAGATGTTCGAAATATTGTTGTCGTCATCTTTAAGATCGGGATCTGAATTGAAAATAAAATTCAAAATCAAGTTTGAGCTCCTTCTTGGAAGATCTTGTTTTTAAGGTGGCTTAAAAGGTGAAATTTTTTATTACTTTGCATACCCGATTTAATTTCTTTTTTCCTTTCTTTTTCTGTTGACTTGTATTTTCTGCTTCTGTTTTTTTATCAAATATCAAAACTTTATCACATTCAAGGTATTTGACTCGCATCTTTCATTTATATTTTTTCATTAAAATTCGCATTAATTAACAAAAACAAAAAAAAAAGCGGTGTAACAAACACAAGCGCGCGTACAGAATATCGGTCAGTCGCCGAAAGTGTTGTTATGCATGAGGGTTCAAATACGCACATAACATTCGTTCAGGGTTTAGAAATTCATGTACGAAGGTGTTAATTTATTTTGAAAACCTGTATATTGACGCTTTCTATGAATTCATGCATTGTATATATTATTGTTCGTAGGTATTGTACAACACCACATGCTTTGAATTTGAATTTTATTTAGAAATGATCTTCAACGTTTGGAGAAACTAAGGCAATGGTAGATTATTTTTTTTGTTTTTTCTATCACTTTCAATTTTTTCGACATCAGCGAATATTAAAAAATAAAATATTCAATTGTGTGTTATTTCTCAAAGTTATGCATATAAATCGATATTCTGCCGAGTCGAGGTTCTGCATTAGAAAAACTTTCTTTGTGTTAATATTTCGGTAACAGTGAAATATAGCACATATTAGTCGGACATGCTGGTAAAACCCGGTAAAATCATTTTAAGAAACTTCGAATTGAGAGTTAACTCCTTGCATATGGTAAAATTGGAACAACAATTGCTTTAATACAATATAATGCAATTTTTTCATAGTCAATACAAACTAGATGGAGGATCATAAATATCCTAGGCAGAAATTAGACAGAAATTGTTGGAGCAATTTCGGATATTATCACATATATATATAATCATATACATTTATACATAGCCTCATCATTATATACCTATTTCACTTCTTTCTGTATTTTCCAAAATTTTTGAATAAGAGCTTAAGCTTCGAATCCTGTATTCCTTGGCAAAAACAATGAAATTTTGATTTATAATTAGAAGAAAAACTACAGAAAATATCACCATTATGCTGCAGTGAAGTTTAAAATTTAATCAACGATTTTTAGATTTCACTGCTTTGTTCATTAATGCTTCTGATATGATTGTTAGCACTTTCTTGTTAAAGAAATTTCACATCGCTGGGCTTAGAAAACTTTGGCTTAAGACTCATAAGCTGATAAGTTTTGGTAAGACTTAGATTATGATTTTTAATACTGACGGCTTCAGTTTACTGAGCTACACTGTTTGAAGTTATTTAGCCACGGTTGACTCTCTACTATTAAAGGTTGACTTAGACAAAAAGTTAACTCAATTTATTTGAAAAAGTTTTATGTTATTAGGACGCCTTGGGCTGTACCTATATATCCTGATGTTGCTCTATTTTCTCAGCGAATATCCTGCGTGAAATGGTTATGTACTTTGAGTTTCATAATTTCTTTCATATAAATGCATTTTCTCATTATAATTTTGTTACACGTGATTTTTACTAATAAATAATTTCTTTACAATTTACTTATATTTTGGTTTTGATTGCTGGCAATCAGTTCATAATTTAAAAAGTTTTCAGATAATTTTTAAGACCGCATAATTTATCATGTTGATGTTATTTTAACCAGTTTAATATTTACTAACAAAGCATGTCGTATTCAAAATCCGGAATCCGGATGACAAAGGAATATATGGAATATAAATTCTAAGATTTTGATTAAGTAAAAGCTCGTAAGAAAAACTAATTTATCTAAAAATATTTCCTAGATGTTATAGCAGCAGACAACTCACTCATAATTTCTATACCATTTTTCGAAGAAACGCAGAAGTAAGAGCGCAAAACTCGCATTACCTGCTTTCGACTATCAACTACTCGTTGTCCAAGAAATTAACTTAAGAGTTTTTGAATTATAGAAACCACTTTAGACCTTTGGCACTTAAATTGCAATAAATTTCGGCGTTGCTAAGCAACACCTTTTATTTATTTATTTTTCTGCAGAAAACTGTTTATAATGTGTTAAAATCATAATAATAAGATATACGCTTCAATTTAATGTTAATATTGTACTTTCGCTAACTAATTAAAAATCAAATGAATTTAAAAAAAAAAACTCATACACGGCGATATCAAAATCAGGCCTTGAACTCTTTTTTTTTAAATAGAAACGAAATAAAATACACAATAGAAATCCGCACATTAAATTTGATTTGTTTGCGTGCAAATTAAGTGATGTTCAATTTTACTACACAACATTAATTCACTCTTTGGTGTGCTTACACCCTACACTCTAAGTATGCTCGGTGTAGCCGAACTTGATGGTCATACTTGTGATTATTATTTTTTTTATCAATTACCAAAATCTTTCGCTGTTTAAGTTCTTATAATTTAGGCCAGAAATTTTACAAAATTTCAGAGAGTTACTGTTTAAAGTTGCCTTTCGGCGATATGGTACGTAAAGTTCACTCAATTCAGCGATGCAAAATTTTTCGGAATTTCGGAACTCTGCACGAATTTTGATAAAACTAGGCGAGTAGGTTTTTGAGATACACTAGTAGTTTTCGGGTGTGTTTAAGCAGCCACTTTCTAAATTGAGACCCTCAATAGAGCAAACAAGGGCGCGAAATGGTCAACTTCTAAAATCACTTAAGAATGAACAAAAACTTGCACATTGATGTTTTCGAAGACTTTGCATTAAACATTTTTAAATGGGGGTGACCCCAAAGGTCTATTTCTTTATATATATATTTGAAAGCTCAATAAGAAATATTATTTTTAAAAATATTTAAGTTATTTGAAATTTTTATTTATTTTGTTACTTGAAAGTAATTTATTGATTAAAAAAATAGTAAAACAAAAACTTTATTTATTTTTTCTACATGAAAATTTGAAATAACCAATGCATAATAATTAAATGACTCATATTCCTTTTAAGACATTTTGAATTTTTAATATCAATTTCTTGTTCCTCGACTATGAAAGCCATATATACAAATTTTTGATACTTTTGAAAAGGGTTTGGAAGTTGTTCGCTTCGCAGCGCCGGATTAAGGTTTTTTGGGTCTGGGGGCTCAAAGCTGAGAACGTAAAACTATAAAAAATTTTTTATGACTAGCACAAAACATAATGGGGAACCCCTTGAACTCAGAGCCTGGGGCTATATGCCCCCTATCCGTGCCTTAATCCAGCGCTGCCATTTCGGGTATTTTTTTCTTTCCTTTTTAAGTTCATTGGCTTTACATTTTATAGCCCCTATTATGTAAAAGGGAAAGTCAAAAATTGTGTTTTGACTTCTTTTTTAGCCATCATCCATAATAATCAAGACACAATGAAAAATTTTAAATTTCTAATCTCGAGTTCTTTCTCCGCTAAATGCACAATTTACAAATTTTTGTTAATCGTGAAGAGATTTTGCGAATTGCTTGTTTTTGTTCTTTTAAAGGCCTTAATTTAAAAAGCGGTGAGCAAAACCCACTCGCAGACTTTGCCTTCCGATTGCAATTCCAAAATTTCGAGATTTTGCCATTTTTGCGCTTGATTGAATAGATTGAAAATCAGTTGTAGATTACAAAACGACTTTGAAGTTTCAATATACATTATAATAATATACACTTGACTTCAAACCTATTTGTTGTTACTGTATTACTCAGGAAAAGTTCAAATGCCATTATCTATTATCATGTTAAATTATTTACTTTTGATTGGACTACAAGATAAAAAATATTTACTTGGTACATAGTAGACATACATACATATCTTGTTTACTGTAAAACCAAAAAAAAAGAATCGAAAAATAAAATCACCAAAATATTTGCATATTGTTTTGAAAGTAAAAACTTCCACAAACATCTCTTTGTCCACCTTAAATGATTTTAAGAAAGAAATCAACAGAGTTAATTATGTAGGTACCTAAACGTAATAAGCACGTAAAAACTTATTTTAGCACAGATATTTTAAGTGGTGGTATTAAAATCAGATAGGATAAGACGACATTTATTACCGTAACTTTGAAGAGAATATTCTTCCCGAATACTATGAATTTTGGAACAAACAAAAATAACAATAAATTGGGTATGGATATGTGTACAAAGGATATACTGCTATATTTATTAGTTTGCGTATGAATTTTTAGCAAATTTCAAATATTTTTGGTACCAATTTCAAATAACATTTTTTTTGAAGATTTGTGAAATAAAACAGTTTGTTCGTTTTTAAAAGTGAGAATGATAACTAAAGCCAAATATTTATTTTGCTTAATCAACTATACTATTTGTTAACTATAACCATTTCTCAGTAAAATCAATTACATCATTTGCTCTGTGTTCTTAAGTACTTTCATATACTAAAAATCTTTATTGCGATTTTTCCTTCGATTTCGATTTAAATAACCACTAAAAGTGGTTAAACAATCTTTATACAGATCAACAAAATTTGATCAAATCTTATCCGAAGGTTTTTGACGCGCTAAATTCGAATCTAAGCTCAGAATGTCTCAAATGGCTCTAGTTTTTGAGATATTTTAACTTAAAAGTGCAAAAACTACGGATTTCCGAGATAATGATTGAGGCAAATCTAAATTGAAATTGAAATTGACCTCAGTAATATTTTCATAAAAAAAATTATATTTCTATGTAAATTTGCATTAAATATCTCGAAAACCGGAGCAATTTAAGAAATTCTAAGCCTCAGCGAGTCAAAACCCTTCGGATATTAGAGTTAAGGCAACAAAATCATTGTTGGCCTGTGTTATTTGTATTTATCCATGGTGTCAATTTACTAAAAAAAAATTAAATCACAGCAACTAAGGGAAACACAAAAAAGTTGATATAAACGTTTCTACGTTAAGCAAAAAACAAAATGAAGTGTTTTTTCGAGTTTTTTAAGTTTTAATTTTTGAGTAAATTTCATGCAAAAAGTCGTATGACTCTTCAACAAAAAATATTTCAAATAAACAAAGAATAGTTTAAGACTTACTTAATAACAGTCTGCATGTTTGACAAATTCCAAGAAAAAATTTTAATTAAAATATTTTCAATTCTTTCTTATATATTTATCCAAAAATGTAAACGCCGAGAAGGAACAGCAGCAGCAAAATGTACTTTTTTTAATAAACAAAAGTTGATGAGGTTAAAACTTTAATTTTCTGTCTGACTTTTATAGACTTTGTTTTTTAGTTTATTACAGTAAAAATTTAAATTCCAATTAAATCAAACGTTTAGCACAATGAATTCCACCTTTCTTAATTTGTTTTTTGATTTTTTTTTTGCAGGTAATTTTCTTTATTTATTAAGTGCACTAAACCATTATTCTAGTAATTTTTAATATTGAAATCTTAACACAGCAGTTTGTTCATTTATTTGTTGTGCTGTCGCTCGCTCTCACACACACACTCTAAAGTAACTTCATAACCGTTACTTTTTTCTCTGTCTCACAGTTTCTATCAAATTCACAACATCCGCTTAACTGCGCTTGCAACGATCAACTGAAGTTCGAGCTACAGTGAAGCTTTGTTTTTATAGACAAAAAACCAAACGAAATTTTTCGCACAGACTCAAAACTTAAACCAAGCAGACGCAATGGCGTTAACGACAATGTTAACGTTAGCGTTAACGTTCTCGCAGTCTTGCCATCGTTGCTGCTGCGGGTTGTTGCTGTTGTCAGAGTTCGTTGATTGTATTTGTAATTCAAGATAGTGTTTTTTGTTACTATTAATGTTGTTGTTAAATACACCTTTTTTCCGCACGTTTTAGTTATACACATATGCACATGCATACATGTATGTACACATGCGTGTACTTGCATACGAACGTACAACTTGACACACAAACTAACGTTAACTTGTCTTAGCTCATTTTCCTGGCTTAAAAGGCGCTGCAGCAACGCAGAATTTTCTTCCGTTTTGCAGTGGTAGCAGCGAAGCAATTTTTTTTTTTTTTTTTTTGAAAAATGTGTTTTCCAGTGCGTTTGTGTGTGTCCAAGAAGAAGCACGAGCGAAATGTTATGAGCAAAAAAGCAAATAGAGAGAAAAGAGCAAAATGAAAAAAACCATTTGGGCATCTAGTTGAACGCGCAATTTATATTTTAAAAGAACTTACCATTTAATTTGCATTGTTTGTACTTAATGCTTATGTGTGTGTGTTTTAGAACAAACTATTTCGTGTAGGAAATTATCAAATTAGAACACTTTTAATTTCGTTAAACAAAACGGAAGCACCTAACATTTTGAAATTCAATTTTTAAATATGCGGAAATTGACTACAACATTTGAGTGAAGTAGGCTGCGCTTCCTAAGGAATAGACTGTGCGAGTAATTCACAATAGCAAGGTCATTTTACAGTTCATCAAAGAAGAATTCATATACAGTAGAATCTCGTTAGTCTGGATCAGAGATCTGCAATGAGTAGCTAAAAATAGCGTATACTCAAATCATGAGTCATTATTGATGAGTCTAGCACTGATTCATAGTTACGCAGTGCCATACTCATAATTTTATCAACTCAAAATCTTGAAGCACTTTTACTACTAAGACTCTCTATGATTGCGTTGCTAACGGCTGGTGCGTATTTGCGTTTCACTCTGATTTTAGCGAATAAGTATGACAAGAAAAAATGTAAATATAAGTATGTTCTGCGTATGACTCGTAAGTATAACATATCGCACTCAGTGAGAGAGCGAGAGTGTTGCGACAGACAGATCAGTGTTGCATTTCTGATCAGCTTGTGCCAATTTATTAATAACAATAAGCTCGCGTCATTCAAATCAATCGCAGTAGTCAAGTATTTTTGTGAATGATGTGTGACTCTATGCAGCAATGTGAGAACCGAGCAGAGTCAAAAGCATATTCGTATTTACGATGATTTATGCTTAAAGGGCAAGAATCTTATTAATACGCTGACTCACTTGATAAAAAGCCAGCGACTATGAGTCGCGTATGAGTAGTTGCTCATCAAAGATTTATACGCACTCGTACGTTTTTTTTAGCAAGTGACTTTGAGTAGCAAAAAAGCGACTCGTTGCAGATCTCTGGTCTGGATATGGCCTAATCCGGATCATATTGTAATCCGGACAGAAGGAAAAAAGTAAAAATTTCCATGCCGATTTTTTAAAATAAATTTTGAATTGATGTATATTCCATTACTTTTTATTTATTCTAACGCTTATTTTGAGTGGATTGTTTTCGTTTCAATACCTATATTACTATTATTTGTTATAATAAGTTAAATCGCATTTATAAATATTTTTCTTTAATAATTTTTATATGCCTTTGGTAATCCGGACCTCCGCATCGTTTTATTTGATCCGGATTAACGAGATTGTACTGTACATACTACATTCCTATAAATAAAAAACGCAACAAACGTGTGCAGAGTAGTAGCATTTGCGTGTCGAACATTGGGACATCGCATACGTGCGATTATATAGTTGACTAGCTATTGAATGCAATTAAAAAGCTATGTTCCTTTGAATGTCGACTCTAGTATTGTGAAGCAGCTAACTAAAACTTGTTTTACTCCTCTCGTTACAATTACTTTTCAATTTAAGAACTACATACATAACTACTTGATTCCAACAAGACTCCAATTATTTTTCTTACCCTAACTTGTAATCGGTCATTTTGCTGTTCAATCAAAAGATTTCTGCGCATGCGCAACGAATTTAAATTGCACCTATATACATGTAACCGATTTTATATGATTTTGTGTATTGAGTCATTTCTCAAAGTTCTGAATTATTTTATAGCTGCAGCAAGTGAATGACTTAAACCGTGTACAGCACGTAAACGTTAATTGCATGTTTTGCTCTGAAAAACGTATTGTTGTTCGTTCGTTTTTAGTCTTTTACATAGTTAATACTCTGAGCAAATTAAAACGGAGCAAATTTTGGATATTAAAATAAAATTTATTTGTTTACAAAACTTAAATTATTTAACTTAGCCATAAATGGCAATCGATAAAGCAGTCAACGAACCTAACCAGACTTACTTGAATATCCAATGGAAATATATTGATTCAGGTCAATAGTCACGCAACTACTAAGTTGTATATATACGCTGACCTTAATGGCCACATGTTGGATGGATTTCAAAAATTTTTGATTTTTCTGCTAGCTTGTCGAGCTATACAACCTGTGTGAACTGACTGTCAAGCCTAGTGAACATTTTTCATTTTGAATAAGATTTCAGGCAGTTTACTTCGATGTGGACGCTAATAAATTGTTCTGCAATTGATGTTTGATGGCATGCTCGATAATGTGAACGCAAAGCAATATTGACATTCACACATGTTGTCAAGCAATGAAGGACAACATGTGTGATAATGTGAACCGCCCTTATAGCACATCTCAGGACAGACGCGAACTAACAAATATATAGTTGGACAACAGTTGTCCCAACTAAATAGTTATTTTGAACTCCAATTTGTTGCCGTTTAAACAATCGGCAATCAATTATGTAATTGATGGATAGTTGTTTACCATGATTATAAATATAATACACTTAGGGAAGATGAGGAAAGTTAATATATTCTGTGTGTACTAAACTATTTACTAGTTACGAAGTTGGCCAACTATTTGACAGTTATTTGATTGACGTCAATTTTTCAATCATACCATAAAAAATGTGCTAGCCATTGTTATTATTTCAAAATTTCCATAATCTTTTCAGAAAGCATTCGAAAAAAAAAATCCCGCCAAAACCAATTGTTCGAAGCGCACATTAACGAACTTTTCTGAATATAAGCAGGCTTGAGAAGCAATGTTATCATAGGTTGTACGGTTGAATAAGACAGAAAAAAAAATTGAAAAATGTTGAAAATCATACATGAGTGTCAAGCGGTTGCTTCTAGCGTTCACATGATCAAACATACAGCAAATATCGGATATCGGTTATCGAAACCAGCAAAAATCTTCAAGCCAACATCTCTACTTTCAAGTGTAAACCAAGCGATTAATATTGTGTCAAAATTAAACTGCCTCCAACTTCGTGTAGTTCGAACGTAGAAAAAAATTGCGTACACATTGATTATTTTTCACTGCGAATTTTAAGAAATATATAGCTTCAAACTTAAAAATTTACACTTCGAAATGGCGTAAAAAGTGTTAAAAATCAAATTTTACAATTTAGTCTTAAATTAATTAGCTCATAGTACATTAAAGGAAAGTTTTTAACGTCGTAGGCACACGCGAAACCACGCGTCGCGTATCTTAACGAAACGACAAATGTGAAATTTTGCGACGAAAAAGAAAATCAAAGAATTAAGTTATTTCCTGCATTAATTTTAATAATTAAAATTCAACAAACTTACAATCGTTTTTAATAAAAAAATCGTACTTCTCCCAACAACGCAAATATGGAATTTGAACCACCACAAGTAGATACCTCGCTACCGCCTCCAACGATGCAGCTTCCACCGCCAACATTAATGGCGCCGTCTGCATTGGCAACAAATATTACAAGCTTTCCACCTCCTATGGGTGGTGGGCCATCACACGGTGGTCCTGGCGGTCATCATCGGAACCACTATTATCAGCATCATTCGGGTGCAGGGAAACCAGGACACCCGTTTTATAAGCCGCTGCACGCTGGCAATTTTCAGCGACCATTTGGTATGATGACACAAGATGATTTCGACGGCAAACGACTAAGAAAAAGTGTTATGCGTAAGACGGTAGATTACAATGCTTCCATTGTGAAAGCAATTGAGGTTTGTATCCTTGTCCCAAAAATATATTAAACTTTTTGTGTTAATAATTTCTCATATCCTCTGTAATAGACTCGTCTATGGCAACGTGACTTTCGTGATCGTCATGCATTGCAGCCGGAAAATATATACATTCCTGATTTATTGCCACCACCAAGCTATTTAGATAATCCTGCCAATGCAGTAACAACGCGCTTTGTAAAGACAGCCACAAATAAAATGCGTTGTCCCATTTTCACTTTGGCCTGGACACCAGAGGGTAGGCGTCTGGTAACAGGTGCTAGCTCTGGTGAATTCACACTATGGAATGGATTAACATTTAATTTTGAAACCATTTTGCAGGTAAGTAAATTGTGGTTTAAGAAAATTTCTTAAATTTTATTTGGTAGGAAAATAAGATCACTATCCAACAACTTATGATTTTGGTCGTTCGCAGACTGATAGTGACAGTTGAAAACGTTAAGATCAAGTTGAATTTATATATTTGATAAATGAACTATTGAAATTTCAAAACTAAATAATATATACAAAACGCACAAAAACGTATTAATGTAGATTGAAGAAACTTTCCAAAATAAAATGTAATAGCTCCAAATGATTAGGCTCGATAATGTACCAAATTTTAAAAGTTAAAAAAGGAAAACTTCCAATCCCTTGTAATTTCTTAACAGATGTCTTGGAATAAACATTTTCATTGATGGCAATTATATCTCAATATATTATTATATACTTTTTTTAAGAATATTGCCTCAAATTGATCAAAATTGATTTTGCATTGCAAATCGTAGAAAATGGGTGATAATTACATATCGTTCGCTAAAGTGGACAGCCTCGAGAATCTATTTTGAAATGAATAGAAGATTTTTATGTTTATCGTTCAAGATATCCTGAACACGCCAAATCGAAAAACACTTAAATTCAATATATGGAAACAAATACGAGACAAGCAGTAATACGAATTATACCCTATTATGTAAGGCGAAAAAGTGAGTGGCTGATTTCCGTCTGTCTGTATCTTGAAACTTTACCTGTGTTTTTCAAGTTCAAATGAACACAAAAGTCGGAGCAAGTCCTTAATAAAATGTTTCAAACGGTTGTTGTGAATGCGTCACTCTCAGTATCTCACTTGTTTCGCCTTACATAATACGCGGGTTAAAAAGGCACGTTCAAGGATTCTCGAGCATCAAAAAATTTATTTCAAACAACAATGTTTTCTAGTTAAGCCGACTATCTTGTCAGGGTTAGAAGCTATAAAAAATCGATATTTTCATGTTTAACCAAAGGTATTTGTATTTACTGATGATGCTACATTGAAATTTGTTTTTCTACGACTGACGTGTAGCAAATTCTTAAAAAAAATTAAAGGTTTTTTTTTAATCCAATTAATGGTTGGCCAATTATTACCCCTGACAAACATTTTGTAAAGTTTTTTTCAAATTAAATAAAAATTTTAAGTTTTCTAAAAATCTTTTTGAGAAATGACTAGTAGACTAAGATCTCACTATGTTGAAAATGTTGATTTTTGAGAAAATTTACTACCTAATATCCTTAAGCTCCTTCAAAAGCGTAGAGCCTAAGAAAGCTTACATTGAATAAATAAAATTATCAAGTTTTCATGAAAAGCACAATAATACAAATGTTGAGTTGAGTAGGTTATTCTCAAAAAAAATAACAAATTCGGATATGCAATTAAAATATGACATTGTTTATTGCTGAAATCTGTACCCACCACCCTTTCATCGGTTTAAAATTGGAACATGTTGCTTAATAGCAAACCATTATTTACCTTCTACGACAAAATGATAACCATTGATAGCAACAATTTCGAGGTAGCGACTTTGACTCCACAAACGACGCCCTTACTGATAATTTGAAGGAGAATAAACTTTAAAAAAAGGTAAAATTTTTGGGCACGAAACTCATCTCTGGAAAGAACAAAGCAATGCTGTATAGGACATTGATACAGCCTGTTGTTCTGTATTGAGCCAAGTGTTGGGCAATGAGCAAATTTACGGAAAAGATGCTGAGGCTTAAGAGGAAAATCCTACGTCGAACTTTTTGTTCTGTATATGAGCAAAATAATGAAAATAATGTGGCTCTGAATGTAAAAATCCGTCGCAACTTACCAGCCAAGTGAATCTTCACAGCGGCACAGAGAGTTAACCTGTAAACTCTGCTTTTTGATCATGTCAATTTTGATTACCTATATTCCAAAATTTACCTGCGGCCTGTAACAAACTGCAGTCAATTGCGGTGTAAATTATTGCCATTACAATTAAATGAATGAAACTTTCAAACTGCAGTCATAAAACCAACTCCAAACTGTTGGTTTTAAGATAACAGTCACCAGTCGATCCAGAAAAGCAGATTGAAGTTAAAATTGGAAAAGATTGTGACTGAATGAGATTAACTGTGTTAGGTGACCGACAATAGTATCCTTAAAAAGTGCCTGCTGACTCCAATTTAACTTCATTTTTTTTTAATCATGAATGCCACAAAATGAAGCAGAAAGCGTTAAGTATTTACGAGTGACTCTAAATACAAACATGGTTGTTAGATTGTCGTATAAACAAATGAAAAAATATCATAAAGAAAATTAAATATAAGCTAAACTGAAACAAATTTGATGCTCTATCAATCTCTGGTTCACTCATATTTAACGCATTTTAATATAATGTAGGGTAACAAAGTCAGCCAATATTTAACTTTAATCACTATAATTATACCAAAACAATGCACTTTATATTGTTCTCAATCCTGTACGGAATAGGTTCATATGCCTTGCAATTTGACTAAATTACGTCGGTTGGAATGGGTGTGCAATACGCAATAAATAAAAGGCAGACTAGGCATTTGAAAATGTATCTACATATTCTTAAATGCAATATTTTTTTTTTAAATATTGAACTTGTTTACTTGTAAATAGTTAAAATGAATTGTATTTTAAACATAAAATATGTTGAATTGTCTACCAATAATAAAAAAAGTGAAGTTGACAATAATAGGCACACAGCCTTTATCCTTTAATAAGAAAGAGTTGACCATTCATGTCATCCGGTATAATATTTACAAAATCCATTTCAAAAACGAAATTCACAATCAAAATGAGTCTATCGGATTTTCCATACGATAAGCATCAACGTCTAGTCTAATATATTTTAGTTTTTTCTAAATCCTATTATCAATCACACCGTAGAACAATTCACAAAAAATTATCCGAACTACGAATATGTCTATCTCTTGTGTCTTATCTATTCGCGATCAATGGCAAAACGAATATCTGTGAAATGCAATCAAAACTTTGAATTTTTCCGGCTCTACTGTAGTATTTTTGCTTTGTTTTTTAATAATTTTTAATATTATAATAAATACACCTTTTCATTTCTATTTATTTTGCTGAAATTTGATGAAACCTTTTAATTTATTTTTGTTTTTCTTTAGAAAGTGAAGAGGTATCAAAAGTTTTGTGTGGAAGTGACTTCCAGCTTTTTTGCCCCGAGTATCAGATATGTACCTCAGCTACCACACAATTAGGAATGTACATTTAAGTTTACGGACAAAATTTTCTTAAAAAACAAATATTTTTCCGCTATAAAGTTTCTTCGTGGATTTCGTTCTTTTTTAATTTTTGTTTTGCAAAGCTAACCGACATTCTACGTTTAATTTCCGTTGTAAAATACCATTTATAAATTATTGTTTTGGTATGGCATTATGTAATATTGGAGTTGTCTAATCGGCAACAAAAATTTTCTAAAAGATCGTCTTGCGCATTTCTTTTTATTCGAAATTTTTCTTCAGCCGTTGTTTTGCAGGAGATCACATCACGGCACACTTACAAATTGTTGTTTCCAATTTAATTCTCCAAGGAAATTCTCCATTCAAATTTTTATTTTAAATTGAAAGTAAAAACAACCCAGTTGTTAATGTATTGAATATAATTGATCTAACAAGATTGGCCAAAAATTACTACATATTTCAGGACTCTTATTACGTCACTCTTGTTCTGATAGATTCTTTTATTATAAATGATTTATAAAAAAACGGATACGTAATAATTTTTCAGTATTCAGTAATTATTAATAAAGCTATGTTTACGATAATTTTATTGCGATAGATAGGCGAATTTTGTCCACTGTCGATTTTGGTATTGTGAGCAGAGAATTGTCGACCGCATTTTCTTAGGCGACAAATTTTAATTTTATTTATAAAAAAATTAATTAATTTCTTAAAAATATAATAATAAAATAAAAACTATTCTATTACAGTAGAAATTTTTTTTTGCCAATTTCAGAGCAAAAGTTAGTAACCATTATAGGACGGTTGCTGCAGTTGATGGAGAAAAATATTACCATCATAAAGGAAATTTGTGCAAAGTTAAGAAGAGAAGCCATTGCTGTGGATTTTTATTGATTTTTAAATGAATAATAAAGCAAAATTATTCAGCAAACAAAAACTAAAAAAACAACCAGTTTTCAAAAAGGAGTAGGGTGATAGCTCCAGTTGCGATTTTTTTTGTCATATGCTACTTTTGCGAGTATTAAATGTGTTATTTGGATGCATCTCGTTACATAAAGAATTTATTAATTTTCATTTAAAAAAGCTGATAACCATCTATGCGCTCTTTCCTTAACTGACGCCAACTATCATCATCACTAGTTTTTTTTTAATTCACAATAAAGAAAATTTTATCACTGTTTCGCAATACCAAATTTGGTTTAATTGACACGATCGAAAGTCCATCGACAGTCCAAATAGGTGTCATTGTTTTTGTTTTTTTTTTTTTTTTTTTGCTATGCTTACAATATACATTCAATTACATATTGTTGAATTGCAAAATGAAGATGTAAATGAAGTTTTCTACCGCTGGGAATTTGTGACTGATCGCCTGCATTACAAAGAACTTTCCCAAAAAAAAGTTTCGCCTGTTTAACTAATTTTCGCTACATAAATTCGTTAAAAAGCATCGTAAGCAGCTTAATACAATTGTACACAAATAAGCTCTACACTGCAATATGTCATGTGGATTAAGGACATTTCATCCTTCTCCATTTTGTCAACCAAAGCTGTAAATATTAAAAATAATCAAATTCCTTATGTGGGTGTGATTTGAATTTTCCTAGGAAAATAATTGTTTAGTCCTTTACAATCGTTGGCTCCACGGAGAGTTTACAATTTGGTGTCAGTAGTCAGTGAATTTGGTCAGCCTTTCCGGTTTATTGCATAGCATTATTAAGTTGATGTTGACCATTTGGGAAAGAATACCCTTAAAAGTTTTCTGAAAAGCACTATTGCTGCGAACTGCTGTGCATAGTTTTATAATTGCTTTTCTCGTTTTAGAAGAGAAAACATGTAAATAAAGAATTAAAATATAGGCGGGGAGCCCACAATCCTGTAAGTGCACTTACACGGATTTCAAAATTTTTTATATTAAAAGATAGTTAATAGAAATACGAACAAAATAAGCCCGGTATGACGAGGTGTATCCTGGCACCAGTATTTTTTACATATTTTTTTATTATTAATAATCATTTATAATTTGCACTTATCGCGGAAATTAATTTCAACTAGTGCATTTTATTCGAAATTTAATGTCCTTTCAGAAAAAGATGGTATGACAGCTGCCATCGTGGCAACAATGTCTGTCATACCTATTTTAATAACATATGAGTGATAAAGTTTTACCCTTAGCACGGAATAACTTTTTTTTTTTTTAATTTCTTCCTTTTTTTGTCTATTTTACAATTATTTCGGTATGACAGCTCGCAACTTGACCAAAACATCTGTCATACCAGTTTGAATTCGAGCTCTGACCCTCTTAAATTATAAAAATGGAGCGTGTTGTTATTTTGGAATAATTTTCTTTCTTTCGAAATAGGCTTGTCTTTATTTTCTACGTTCGATAAGCAGATAAATCTGCGTTAGCAAAAAAACTTATTTCTTCAATAGAAATCTCCATACCACACCATATAGATATTGACATTATTGATGGCTTTCATTTGTTGCACAATTTAGGGCCGTTATGCCCCAAACTTTTGGGAAAATCGCAGAATATATTCTGCAGAGAATATGCAACACCACTGCCTCTGAAATTCATCTAATATTTGACAGATATTTTGCCCCATCGATTAAAGATGTAGAGAGATCGATTCGCCAAGAGGATGAAACTCCGTTTGCCGTGACAGGACCGTTATAGAGCCGACCAACCAATTTTAATAAAAGTTTAAGTAATATGAAATTTAAAACAGCACTAGTCACTTTCTTATGTGAACACTGGTCAACCGATTCCGTAAGCTCCATTTTACAAAATAAAAAAAGTTCTCCTGACAGTTGAAGAGCATTGCTTTGTGTATACAAATAATAGCGGAACAATTAGTAGAGAACAAAAGGATAATTATAAATGTTATCACGAAGAGGCAGATACAAGGATTTTCTTCCATTTAAAAAAATGTCCACAAAACGCAAAAGTGCTTATTAAATCAGTAGACACTGATGTTTTGATTATTTGCCTTGGAAACAATCATAAATTCGATAGTCTTGAAATATGGATGACTACCAAAAATAATAATGAAATTGGATACATAAATTGTACAGAACTAGCAAAAAAATTAGGTTCCTCACTTTGCCAAGCTCTGCCAGGCTTTCATGCCTTTACAGCAGCGTTTGTACGTAAAGGCAAAATAAAAGCGTACAATCTTCTCTTTAAAAATGATGAATATCAAAATGTTTTTCAAAATCCTATAAATCCAGAAGATATTTCGAATGAAAATAAAATAAACACGATACAAAAATTTACCAATGAATTGTATGGAGTTAGCCACAATAATGTCAATAAGGCCAGATTTGATCTATTTTTGAAATTTTTTGCTAACACGACTAACAACGAGGCACTTTATTAGGGCATGATTAACTTCAATTCTAGCAATATTCCTCCCTGTTGGAAATCTTCAATGCAAAAAATTCTACGATCAATATTTATCAAGTCAATGTGGTAAAATGCGACTGAAGAATCGTGCATTTCACATGACCTGACAACGTGTGGTTGGCAGCTTAACGAAAAAAATAAACTCGAACCATTATGGTTTACTGGCCAAGCAGTTCCTCTAACCATGGATGAAATCACTAAAAATTCTGAAGATGATGACTAAAATGAAGAAGAATCCACAAACGAACATTATGATTGTGATGATTTTGATGATTGCGAATAAACAGAACAAAAAATTATATTGATATTCATTTTTTTATATAATAAATTAAGATTATGGTAATGTACACTTTAATCAACCTTTTTTCACATTATAATAATAAATGGTATTTCAATAATGAATAAAGATTAATTGTAATTGGTCCGATAATATATTAGCTATTGTACGAATCTACGCCCCTACTTCGCTTCTTTGAAATGGTATGACAGATGTTTTGGTCAAGTTGCGAGCTGTCATACCGAAATAATTGTAAAATAGACAAAAAAAGGAAGAAATTAAAAAAAAAAAAGTTATTCCGTGATAAGGGTAAAACTTTATCACTCATATGTTTTTAAAATTGGTATGACAGACATTGTTGCCACGATGGCAGCTGTCATACCATCTTTTTCTGAAAGGACATTAAATTTCGAATAAAATGCGCTAGTTGAAATTAATTTCCGCGATAAGTGCAAATTATAAATGATTATTAATAATAAAAAAATATGTAAAAAATACTGGTGCCAGGATACACCTCGTCATACCGGGCTTATTTTGTTCATATTTCTAATAACTATCTTTTAATATAAAAAATTTTGAAATCCGTGTAAGTGCACTTACAGGATTGTGGGCTCCCGGACTAATAAGAATTCAAATTACAAAAGGCACTCAAAAATAAATAACAAAAACTGAAAATATTGTTGTCTTTCAAGTGTTCATTTTTAGGCTGGTGACATTTCAATCAGTTTCTACTTTGATAGCTGATGATTGCAAAAAACTAAGAAACCAAAGTAGTTGTTATCGGAAAAAGTTTATTATATGTATGTAGGTGATTCAATAATAAAATAGTCCTTTGACAACAATTATTTCTGTGAAATCTGCAGTTCTATAAAATCTCCCTTCACTTTTAAAAGATGTTGTCTTGATTGTCACAAAAAAGTTTTGTTATTAAATATTGTGGTTTCTATGTAAGGTGCGCTTACTTGCTAAACTATTACTTGATTTTGTTTTTGGAAATATCTCAACATATCCTGATATTTATCTATATATTTTTTAATAAAATTAGGCGCATGATGTTCCCGTACGCACAATGGTTTGGTCACACAACGACAGCTGGATGGTCACAGGCGATCACTCGGGTTACGTCAAATACTGGCAATCGAATATGAACAATGTGAAAATGTTTCAAGCACACAAGGAGCCAATTAGAGGCATAAGGTATAAAATACAAAAACAATTATACAACTTTCTATATTTAGTTATTATTACAACTATTCTTTTAACGCTATATTATTTATTTAAATTTAAACATGACCAAAAAAAGTTGAGAACATTTAATAAAAATAAATAAAATCCCGGCCCTCAACTTCCACGTTGTAGTAGTTGTGTTCGTTGTGCGTTGTATTGTTAGTTTAAATTGAAAAATAAAGATAAACCGTATAAACTTTTAGAGAGCACAGAGCACACACTACTCACATTGTTAGGTAGGATATGAATGATGCATTATTTTCTATGAAAGTTAAGCAATATTATAAATTTAGTAGTACAAAATTTTTTTATACCAATTGTACGCATTCATGAACTCTGTGATCTTATTAAAAGAAAGAATAAATAAAAATCCTGAAGACTGAAATTTTTCTAATAAAGTTTTTAAAAAATGAACAACACAGTAATTTTCATTTTTTTTTTCTTATCATATTTGAGCCACAGCGTTGCAACAATTAATTAAAATTTTAATTTGTTTTTTTTTTCGATGGGCAAGTGGGGAAAAAATAAACATTCATTTTTATACCAGCTTAAAATTGTTGTTTTAATTAATGTTTAACAACAGCGAGAGCGCAGAGTGAAGTGGTCTGACTGACATTGCAACTGGGCGGCCAAGGCCAACAAAAACTTCATATTTAGAGCTTACACTCCAATGATTTGTATTTGTTTATTAATAAAAACTTTTATTTCACATGTAACAAAATTTTAAAATAAAAATATAAATTTGATGATTTTTTTAAAAACCGCCACTACCAAGTTCTTTTCATTGCAAAATAAAGCTGGGTTCAAATAAAGCACAAATTTTTCCACAAAAAATGAGAAATGTATTTTTATTCCTACCAGACGTTTAGTTTCATAACATTTTTTTTTTCTACAAGATGTTACCACTAGAACAGTATTAAGTTTTTTTCATCAAAAGCTCATAATTTGAAACCTTTAAACAGTCAATCAACTTGAATGCTACTGTACAAATTATTACAAAAAAAAAATATGAATATTTTTCAAGTTTTTACACATTAATAGTTAATATTTAAGTAGAATAATTTTTGTGACGAATAAACAATTTCGCTACACAAAACAATAATTTTACTCTTTTAATCAGTAGTCTTTAATTTAGAAGCAACATTTATTATAAACAAAACCAAACCATATTAAAACGTAAATTTCTTTATTAATAAATTATTAAAGATCATAAATTTATTAAATTGCAATCATTTTTTGAGTGGGTACTGATATTTCCGCGGAAAATTTTCATTTCTCCGGTTTTATAGACAAATAATATTTTTTTAATTAAGAAACATACAAATTTAGTCTTAAAAAAACCAAACGTTATAGAAAAAACACGACTCGACATAAACATGCAGTTATGGACAATTAAACAAAATCATTTGAACTGCTCTCAAAATTATGTTTTTTTTTACGCGTAGTAAGGACGCAATCTCGGTGACAAAGACGCGTGCATTGCTTCTTACATATTTTATAAACCAAATATGACAAAAACATATTTCTTTGTTGCTGTATTTGTTATTCTCTTAGAATATGATTCGGTCCCGTTTTAACTAGCTACTTTTGGTGCTGTTTGAAGTACCGATGACTTAAAAGTCACTCGCCAAGGCACCAGCGACCAAAAAGCCGCTGTAATCTCATATCTAATAGTATTTAACAAAGCTTTATGAAAGCGTCATAAAAATTTTGATTTATTTTAGATCTAAGTTAAAGAAACGAGCTACGACAAAGAAAGAATTTCGTGTTCAGACTTCTTAAACTCAAATATAGTAAGTCAGCATCGTCATTATATTACGATAGGGTGAATCTGAGTAACTGAGAAAACATAGAC
Source organism: Tricholauxania praeusta (assembly GCA_949775025.1). Taxonomy (NCBI): domain Eukaryota; kingdom Metazoa; phylum Arthropoda; class Insecta; order Diptera; family Lauxaniidae; genus Tricholauxania; species Tricholauxania praeusta. The sequence goes on from OX459029.1 coordinate 162,915,252, forward strand.
ATTTTTCGATTTGCTCTTGCATATAACTGTTAATGTTTCAATACCATTTATTTATGAGTAAGCCGCTTAAGTCCGGCATTCTATTCTATGGAATGGTTATGAGAAAAGCTATTACGATTGCCAAAATATTAACGAAATATTTTAACAAAAATAAAAAAAATCAATCATACTCAATTTTTATTACTTAATTATAAGTACATTTTTTGATCAGATTATAGAAAGTATAATTGCGGCTATAAACAAACCCCATTGCAGATTGCCGTCTTCAAAAAAGTCGAGTCTTTAAGTGCACCAAAGTATTCCATTACTGTCTAGAACACATTCTAGATAGAAATGCGAAATTTTCGAAAAAGTATTGATATTAGTCGCTACGGACGAAATAACCAAATGGATTTTTAATTTTGTTCTTGATTGCGTTTTCTTTTTTCTCTCAGCAAGATTTTTAAAATAAAAATATATATATATATGTATATCTTTGAGTGAAAGGCTGTTGTAATGTGAATGAATTTAAAAAGAAAATCGGGAAACCTCTAAAATGTAATTGTCCCTGCTATTAGTACACTCAGTAAATTTTGATGACCCTTTGAAAATGTTAACTATATATCATCTCATTATACAAAAATATGAAGTCCACAGTCATGCTTGATTTTTGATTGATTTTCTCCGTTTTTCTCACGAAGCGCTGTGAAATAAAAAAAATGGTCCAGGAAAAAAATAGTGCTCTTAAAACTCTGCACAAATTCTGGTATATTTTTTCGTTAGTTTTTACCCAAATTCTTCAGTTTGCGTTCTATGTCTGTAAGACCAGAAACTGAAAAGGATATTTCAAAAATTTAATATATGAGCCGTTTATTTTGAAAGTGGTATAAGTTCATATTCACAAATAAAATAAGTTTATGTGGTTTTTAAGTAATTAAAAATATATTTTCATTTCATTTCATTAAAAATTGCAACTGCTTTGAATTAGAATTTAGTTCAAAAAAAATCTTAAAAGCAATTTTTGAAACTCCATTCATAGTAGGTAAAAACTTTTTAAGTCTAATAAAATGTAATTTATAAGGACACCAAAAATGATAAAGTTGCACGATCAATAGCGAATGCTTTCAATTCTCTCCAGTTTCCCGATTTACGTACATAAGTATGTCTGGGGAACTTTATCACGATGATTTAGGACGTTCGCATTTTCCGCTACGCTGTGGGTCCACTCAATGCTTGCAGGCAGATGTGATTACCGCAGCGGTGTCCAATCCGTTTTCATTTTCGTCTTTCAATTTGAATGGAAATCGGATCTTGTCAGCATCTAATAAGCAACTCGACACTGAAGATGAGTCATCAAATTTTCAAAAACGGTGAAGATAATTGTTGGCGCATAATTGTAAATTGTGTAACAAACCGATATTGGTTAATATTTTTCACAGCCGTACAGAAGAATCATATTGGAGAAATCATCTTCATGTTTGTGTCAGATGTCGAAATAAGTAATTTTTTAATTCAGTGAAATTAATGACTTACAAAAAGCCAGTTTTCGGCACTAGCCCTTATTTTTTTTTTTTTTTGCAATTTCCCTTTGCCTGGGGCTCTAATTTCAAGTTTTATAATAATTTTTTTAAAGCTATATTTCCAAATAATTTTTCATGAGAACGTTTATAATTGAAATCCTTATATTTTTATAGTTCTCTTCACAAAAAAAGTTCATAGTAAAAGATTTAATTGTCCGTAACTAAACATTACATATTTAGACATAGACAAAGTTGCGAAGTCGGCTCAGATTTTTTTAGAAAACTGTTCAGGATTTTTTTTTAACGACAACGGAAAATAAAACAAAGATCGGATATTATACACAAGAATTATATTTTATGAATTTAAAAAATAAAGTAATTGAAGCTTGCATAGTTTATTACAATTAGTAGATTATCAACATCTTAGTTTTTTGTGAACAATTTCGTTCTATTGTTTATATATGCAAATTTTTTCTCTTTTTCTCTGTATGTTATATTTTGTGTGTTCTTGGCTACATATGACAAAATGACCAATTTGTTAAAAATAAATGAATAAATAAACAGTTTTAGTCCAACGGATAGTAAATTCGTCAGCTGCAGTGATGATGGCACATTACGCGTATGGGATTTTCTACGTTGTCAAGAGGAATGTGTATTGAGAGGTATGTACAGAATATATTATTATAATCAAATTATTGTATGTATAAAATAAAAATTGTATATAAGCTACTTATTAATAAGAACTAAGAACTTTCAATATAAAATTGGGCTTAAGTCCTAGAAGGTCTAGGTCCTAAAAGTCTATCGGTTATCGTCAGACAAAAGCTTCTGGGAAGAATTTCAGCAGGTACTACAAAAAAGAAAACAAACTTCATTTGGACCTCACTAAGGAGCCCATAAACTATCCCCATTGATACAGGTTGGCGTCATCCCAAGTTCAAAACCATTTTTCGCCGATTTTTCAATAATAAAAGTACTGCTTTTTTATTTTTTCTGTGATGTATCGACAACTTTAATAACACTACCCTGCAAAATTTTGAAAACTTAGTGCCGCTGGATAATGAATACTTGTTCCTGTGGTAATTTTTTCCGCTGAACCCAAATTTGGGCTCTATCACATCTGGTTTTTGAGATGTTCAAACCTAAAAGTGGAAAAAACACTGTTTTTGCATATGGTTGAGTTTGTGAAAAAACTATGTGTGGTATCTTAAAGTACAATGCCGTTGAGTTTGCTCAAATATCTTCTTTTTTTTCACCGAGAATTCGCATTTTTGAATTAATAAAAAAAGTCTTTTGATATACTCGTGCCCCTAATAAGTTTTTAAGTACATATAGGAAAAATCACAATTATGAAAATTTCAAAATGCGATATCTTGCCAAAAAAAAAAAAGATATTTGAGCAATCTCAACGTTATTTGCAGGAAGAAGACTTGTACTTTAAGATACCACCCATAGTTCTTTCAGAAAAAAAAAATCGCGGGGCTGTATAATGTCAAAAAACAGTTTTTCGCACCTTTAGGTTAGAATATCTCAAAAACATGACATAGGGCAATTCTGAGCCCGGATTTGGTTTCAGCGGGAAAAATTACCTACGAAACAACTATTCATTGTCCAGGGGCAAAATCTTTTAGGGTAGAGTATTTAACCATCATCAAAATGAAACAAACAGGACCAGCTCTTACCTTCTTCTTGCGACCGATGTGCAATTTTGGCAACAGTCTCTTCTGAGGAAGTACAATTCATAATAGCGTATAAATCAAACACTTGAACTTTTTTCTAAATTTTTATACTGCTTAACTGTTGCCTACCTATCACACTTGCATATTAGGGTGAGCATTAATAATAAATTTTTGCAGAAGTCCTCTAAAGCACTATATGTATGGGCTTACTAAACTGTTTTTTTTTTATATTAAATGTTAGCTATGTATGTGCATCCCGAACATATATAAATTAGTGATTTCCAAAAGAGCTCGAGTGACACTTTTCGAAAGAAGACCCAAAAAATCGAAAATTACCATTTACAAATGCAACCTATTTCTCAACCCCAATGAGTTTTATTAAAGTTGTTCCTCTTTTATTTTCGTTGCACTGCTCATGAAGATGGCTTCAATGAAATATTTTTCGGAAGTCACGTTTTTTTGCTATCAATTTTACTTCGACGGTAATCGCAACGTAAAGTGGACGTATCTAGCACCTAAAATTGTATTCAAATGACGGAAATAATCAACCTTTTTTTCATTCGATTTCTCAGCAAAATTGTTTGTTGGACCGAGCTTATACAAAGCCAGAGAAAAGAACAAGGCGTGTGTAAACATAGACATTGGTAGTCAAATTTGGGAAGATCCTAAATGTTTAATGCCCCACACCTGTTAAATAGCCTTGATACTATAATAGTTTGCACTAAAAAGTAGTATAGGATTTCTTTAAAACTCGAATAGATTAGTATTTTAGTGACAAACTAAGAATATTTAGGCACAAACTTTAAAATTTTCTGATAAACTGATTCAATTCAAAAGAGAAATTTAAAGAAGTTATGATCTCTTGCTTTTTGCTCATTTTACTCATATTCCCTTTGCGGTACATTGGCGTCATAAGAAAGTGGACTTTCAGCACCGGTTCACACTCAACTTTAAGAAATAATTCAATTTGCTACAATTTTTAGTTCCTACCCACTCGGCATGAAACGTTTCGTAACGTTTCTGCAACGTTTCATGCCGAGTGGGTAGGGCATGACACACAGAGCTGGGCGATAAAGATTACATGTGTAATTGATTGCGTCTAGGATTACGATTATTTTAATAGCATATTCAAAATTTTTTAAATTATAATTGCTGTAATTGTTCATTGAAGGAATCTAGATTACAATTGCAGTAATCTTAATTTTGGAAAAACCCAAATTACAATTACAGTAATCGTAATCTTAAAGCCGTCGATGAAGGAGTACAATTATTTTAACATTGCAATTTTCTAAAATTACGACTTTTTGAGTAATCGTAAACGAAGTTATTCAAGAAATGTCCTAAAGTTAAACGCGTTACCTATAAAGATCATATTTCTTTATATAAACAAAATTATTAAAAATAATTTAGACTCAGACAATTTGAATATGACCATAAAACGTTCAAGCTTTACATCTCGATATCCCTCGATAACTTCAAAAAAATTTCCTTCCGATACACATGTTCACTCATACAATGCCTGGAGCATGTAAAAAAAAAATTTGGAACTATTTGTCGGTCAGAAAGTATTCGGTCTAATTAAGTAAGATATCATTAAGTTGTAAAATTGTTATATCTTTTTGAAATACACTTTATAAAGTAAATAACAGCGATTTTTACTGATATTTAGTAAAAGTAATCCTTTGCAACGATTACAGTAATCCTTATTCAAAAAAAAAAAAAAAACGGAATTACAATTAAATTAAACTTTTATTACGATTACAGTATGAAAAATCCGGAAAAGTCGAAAATATTTAGAAAAATCAAAAAATTTTCAAAAGTCCAGTGTTGCAAAATGTTAAAATATTCCAAAAATGGCAAAAAAAACTCGAAAGATTTTGAAAAAAGGCGACAAACGTCGGAAAATACCTGGGCCATAGTCATGTCCAAAATTAATTTTCAACCTTTCACCATCGACTGGGTACATATGTATATGTAGATTTTCTTACAATTAAATAGTTTTTTAGTGAATCAAATTTAAGCTCCTTGAAAATTTTTACAGAAAGCATGAGGTGAATTAAAATTCGGGGATTATTTATTTAATTTTGTGGGTTAATCCTGTGCACTTACACTAAAATGATTAGTAATTAAAAAACCACGTGCAAATTTTAATTCATAAAACCTAGTTCAGTATGACAATGCCAAATTTTCGATATTTTGGACTTAATAGTTTCCTTTATTGATGAAGGTTGCGTCTTCTCCTTTTTAATGCTAATAAGTGTATTCGTGCACCGCCTTCGACAGCATCGAATCCAAATAAGTAATTGAAAAATTTTAAATTTTTTTAGTTAGGGTGTTATATGAGGCCTGACCTGAAAAATTAAAGCATATTTTATATAAATATTTTTCCAATAGTTGCGATTTTATTTAATATTTTTTTACGTTTTTAGGGCATGGTGCTGATGTCAAATGCGTACATTGGCATCCTCAGAAAGGACTGATTGTTTCTGGCAGTAAAGATAATCAACAACCTATCAAATTATGGGATCCAAAAAGTGGTAGCGCTTTAGCCACACTGTAAGTTTGGGATTTAAAAAAAGAAATAAATACAAATTGTGTGTGCTTCAAATTTTTACACATTTGTCAGTAATTCAAAGATTTTTTTGGACAGAAATGAAACGTAAGTGACGCATACTCTTTAGATCAATTTTTTGAATTGAATTGGAAATCCGATAACAATTGCGTCATTTATACATCGCTGTCGTAAACTAAATTTTTATTTAAATGTGTTCCGCTTAAATTATTCATCAGTGACTTATAACAATTTAGCTATGATTTTAATTTAAAGAACTTAAGTAGAGAAAGCCCGAATCTTCATGTTTCTTTTACCAAACTTAACAAAAGTTCAGTATAAGCACTACGAAAATTGTAATTCCTTTGACCTTTTTTGTTTGTCACAAAGCAAATATTTTTATTTTATTCTGCATTTCGCAGGCATGCACACAAGTCCACCGTCATGGACTTACGTTGGAATGATAATGGTAATTGGCTAGTTACTGCGTCACGTGATCATTTGTTAAAGCTCTTCGATTTACGTAATTTACGCGAGGAAGTACAAGTATTTCGAGGACATAAAAAAGAAGCAAGTTCTGTCGCCTGGCATCCAGTGCATGAAGGTCTTTTCTGTTCAGGTGGCTCAGATGGATCAATATTATTTTGGAATGTGGGGTAAGAAATCAAAATGGAGTTCATTGGCTTGAAAACTCAGTTATTAAAAAAAAATATTATTCTTAGGACTGACAAAGAAATTGGCTGCATTGAAACCGCACATGATAGCATAGTTTGGACATTAGCGTGGCATCCACTTGGTCATATATTATGTTCCGGTTCGAATGATCATACAATAAAATTCTGGACACGTAATCGACCTGGTGATCTGATGCGTGATAAATACAATCTAAATACATTACCTGCCAGCTTAGCTGCTTTAGACGACTGTGAATATGGTAAGAGAATGATGATAAAAAATGCCCACTTATATTTCGACAAATTTCAAATACACCGCCATAAAATTGGTTTAATTAAGTTAAATGGCGAAACTATTCCATTGCGTTAGAATTTGAAACTGCTATTTTTGCAAATGATCTGTAAGTCCTTAGCCTTTGCACAAGTTTTTCTAAAAACCTAATATTATCGAAAGATATCAATTATAAAAAGTACCCATAAAATATACTGCAAGCGAAATTCAAGGAAATAATTTAAACTTGACATGCATTTTCTTAATCACTTCCTTACTTTTTCAGATGACGCCATAATTCCTGGTATGGGACCCGAGGACAAAGTCGAATTCACTGAAAGTCTAACTGCTGATAAGGGCTTCATACCCGGCCTTGATTTAGACCCATCTAAACTCTCTGACAAAGATAAAGAGAAAAAAGTTCCATACAGTAAGCCAATTCCACGTAACTTCCAAGCTCAATGGAGTGGAGCGCGGCGACCTGAGGACGGTGTCATGCATGATGAACCACAACATCCGCGTGATGTCAAAGACCCCAACCTCACGTATATGCAAATTAGTGAAAATTCAATTGAATCTATGCTCGCGAGTGGCTCACTTACAACAATGGATCCGCAAGCGATCGTAGGCATTTTGGTATATGGTCGCTTTATACGCGTGCATCCAGATTCACGTCTAATGATTGCAGTACGACAAGGACCCGACTATCTTAATAAATACATAGACGCTGGTAAGTTGGATGAATTGCACGATGTTATACCGGTACGCGATCGTTCACGATCACGTTCCCCCACACTTGACGGTCGTGAGTCTTCGCCACCAGTGAAAAAATCACGGTTTGAACCACGACAACATAATCCACAAGCAGTTTTTGTACGGGAATTGCTGTCCTTGAAGAAGCCATTTATGCCCTGTCTGCTTGCTATGAAAATGCAGCTACAGCAGCAAAAATCAAGCACACCTGATGAAGGACATTCGATGCGTGATTCGCCAAATCAAAATGATTCACAAGATTATCAACAACCACCGCCGCCACCACAACAACAGCAACATCATATGCAACAGCAACAACCACCACAGTTGCAAAATCGTCCAAGCCCTTGGGTAGGTGGCTTTCCACCAAATCAAAATAATGCAGGGAATTTTTCGGGCCCTTGGGCAGGGCCTGGGCCAAATGGTCCTGGTAGCGGTGGTTCAGGTGGAGGTGGTGGTGGTCCAAGGCAATTGGCACCCGGCCCTGGACCCAATCAAAATGGCTACAATGCCAATAATCCATTCAGTGGTGATGTTCCTCCCTCTGGTGCTTTTGGCAACAACGGTAACAGTTTAAATTACAACGATAACTTCAATGATAACATGGACAATAAAAATATGATGTATCAAAATGGCAATCAAGGTGGTCCTGGTCCGGTTAATAGTAGCAACATCAATAATATGAACAGCGGTGGCTTTAATTCAAATCGTAGTAACCGCGGTGGAAACAATCGAAGACCTGGTGGAGGCGGCGGCGGTGGTGGCCGACATCGTGGTCGGAATAATAGACGTTTTTAATTTAGTCATAAAACTTAATTAACTTAACGTATGATAAAATAATGAGAAATGAAACAAAATAATGTATCTTTATTGTGTTAGTTGTGCTAGAAAGTAATAATTAACAACTAAAATTAAGCCTCTAAATAATGATGAATGTGAATATTAAAAGAAAAAAAAAACCCAAATATAATCAAAAACAGTCCTAATTAAAATTTCTGCAATGATTACAAAATTTTAGGTTTAAATTACATTTAAGTCACATTTAGCATAACCCCATAATCGAGGAAGATTGATCCCAATATTTTATCGAATTCTTGAACTGAATTAAAAGAAAATGAAACGGATAACACAGAGATGTTGCGTTGTTTGATCTCAAAAAATTTGGTTAACATTTTGAACTTTTTGTTGGAAATTTGAGTTTTACTACAGGGAACTGAAAATTGGCACGGAAGTAGTTATGGTTTAGTTTAGTTTTCATTCCTATAAAAGCTAAATCTATTTATTTTTAGTTTATCTTAGCAGAAAACCTTTAGGAAATTAAATGTAAGAGTCAGGCTTGCCAAGAGGCCACTTTTGACGGAATTGAAAAATTTCGGAAAAAGCCGTTAATTGGATCATTTTGAATTTTTTTTAAATTTGGTGACCAAAAAAATTGTAATCCAGTTTTTTTATATGAACTATATAAAAAAAAAGTTTAACTATTCACAAAAAATAAAATTAGTACTTTTTCCAGGAAAATTTATTTTAATTAATTCCGTTGATTCCTGTTTTTCAACAAGTAAGTAAGCTTTAACTGATATATTGGCAAAAGAATCATTGCTATGCTCACAGCGCAACGTATGAACAATATTTTGAAACTTCAATAAAGCAATGTTATCCTCCTTTTTAAGACAAAAAGAATGACACCTCTATTGTCAAAATCGGTTCAGTAGTTTAGGAGCTATGCTTATAGTAAATGCGTATGCAGCGGGCGAATTTGCCACCCCACGAAAAAATTCAATATGTAAAATTTGCAAAACACCAGGCCATGCCAGCAGCAAGTAACAAGTTATTTTTTTCACTCAAACTTTTTTTTTACAGAGTTGCCGTTTCGGTTTGTTTTTTATTGTACAGAGTAGCTACTACGAAGAAGAATGTACTAAACTATGGTTATGGCAGAATTAAACTAGGCTCGATCTTTTCAGTATTTTGCTAACTAATAAATCCGGCTTTTGAAAGGGACCACTGACTATGCACCTTTATTACTACTGCGAAAGTAGAATTGTATTGAAATTTGGATACTTTCCTCTGCTTTATTTCACTTACACAAAACAATCTTATGTATTTTGAACTTCGTCATTTATAAATGTAACTGTAACCTATACTTTCAACTTGATCTTAATGAAAATTTGTTCTCGACATTTACTTTGATTGATACTTGATATTTAAAGCTAGTTCTTTAGTGGAAATTTAACACTCATTGCCTCAGACTTAAATTTAGTTTTTCTTGTTTCGACCATTTTTAATTGACAACTTAAACATCAATTTGATCCCAATTTATGGAAACAATTTCTTATATTTATTGCACTTACCTCAAGTTGATATTCATAAGCGAACAATATTTTGGATGAGCAACGTCCGTTTGCTAAAGTCACTGTTAAAACCACAATCTTCAAATAGTTTTGCACTGTTAGAGAGAATTACCGAATTAGGTTAATTTTTAATACCAATGCGATTTCATGCAACTTTTAACACAATTGGCTGCCCAATAACTTAATGGATACTTACATCTCTCTCAATATGTAATTAATTCGCAACTATAAGGATTAAATCAAGTTAAATTCATTTTAAGCTCTTGCACTGCAAATGCATTTCCATCGATGGACAAAACTTTTGTTAGTTCTTAGAAACCTTAAGAGTGCAACTTTAATTTTTTTGTTAAACGTTTGCATTTTTTACACGCTGAAGCAGTTTTCTTTTTTTTCAGTAGTTTAATTCTAAATTAAAAAATTAGTTTTTCTTTTAAACTAAAATTACAATTTCAATACTTAAATTAAAATACAGAGAGGAAAACAAAATCTTATGTTTCCTTTTCAATTATTTCCGTTCTATTCATTAAACTCTCTCTACTCGATTTAGGCCTATCGTCAGTTTCCACTTCCTCCTGCAACTCCTGAGATTTATCTTCCTCACCGACAACAGCAGTGTTTACAACAAGCGCAGTGGACGATGAATGATTGTATTTACGCTTACGAAAATTATCCTTGATCTCATTTTCTTCCTCGCGCATGCGTATTTGAGTATCCTTCTCAATGGTACGTTGTATCTCTTCTGCTGAACGCACAAGCTTATCAGTTTCTATAACAACACGCCGGGAACTACTGCTATGACGTGAAGTTCGTTCATCTTTGCGTGACCATGAACGTTTTGAGCGTTCACGACGTGTAGAGCGTGAATGCGATCTACTCGAACGAGATGATGAACGTGAACGTCGTGTAGATACTAGTTTTTTGTTTACTCGCTGAGGTGACGATTTGGTGCGTGATCCAGATTTTTTTGACTTCGAACGTGTGCGACTGTGAGTACGGGTCCTTGAACGCGATCGTGAGTGTGGAGAACGTGATCGTGAGTGTGGAGAACGTGATCTTGAACGACTCGTACGTGAGCGCCTCTGACGAGAACGAGATCGAGAACGTGACCTGGATTTTGTTCGTTTTGAATAATGACGATTTCGTGACCGTGAGTGAGAACGCGATCTTGAATAAGAACGCGATCGGGAGCGATTTCTGAAATGGAAACAAATAAGGCAGTTAGTAAGTATAAATTACACTAGTTTACAAATTTGGGCATGATCTCGAGATCTGGTTTCTCATAGACTTTTTTCCATGTATTTTGAGGCGTAGATTCCAAAAATGGCAACCATTTTTTTTTCTTAAGAATCGTTTTCGAGATATCCTCAAAAAACCCCTTTTTCGGCACTTTTTTCATTTATTTGACTATATCTCCATAAATTTTTTTTTTGACTCAAAAAAGATTTTCAGCATTCGAAAGATAGTTGTATTTCCTTTCTAACGATATGCTGGTTGCTTAAATCGGATAAGATTTGATGGAGTTACAAGCGCTCAAAGTCCAAAAAAACTGACTTTTTTGGTCTTTTTTGAAAATCACTCAAATTCAATTGCTCCATTTAAATGCAAAATTTTTTCTTTTTCATATTTTTAAAATTTTTAATGAAAGACTATTCTTTTGCAAATATTTTAAGTATAATTTTGCGAAAATCGGACAAAAAATGTAGAAGTTATTCGAAAAAAACACTAAAAAACTTGCAATAAAATTAAACGAAAATACATACGATTGTGTTTGTGTGTGGCTCTTTACTTTTATTCTCCGTTTCTTTTTAAATAAAAAACGTATGTATTTTCGTTTAATTTTATTGCAAGTTTTTTAGTGTTTTTTCGAATAACTTCTACATTTTTTGTCCGATTTTCGCCAAATTATACTTAAAATATTTGCAAAAGAATAGTCTTTCATTAAAAATTTTAAAAATATGAAAAAGAAAAAATTTTTCATTTAAATGGAGCAATTGAAATTGAATGATTTTCAAAAAAGACCAAAAAAGTCAGTTTTTTGGACTTTGAGCGCTTGTAACTCCATCGAACCTTATCCGATTCAAGCAAAGGGCATATCGTTAGAAAGGGAATGCAAATATCTTTCGAATGCTGAAAATCGTTTTTGAGTCGAAAAAAAGTTTATGGAGATATAGTCAAATAAATAAAAAAAGTGCCGAAAAAGGGGTTTTTTGAGGATATCTCGAAAACGATTCTTAAGAAAAAAAAATGGTTGCCATTTTTGGAATCTACGCCTCAAAATACATCGAAAAAAGTCTATGAGAAACCAGATCTTTTTTCTTGTAAACTAGTGTTATCGACCGAAAGGATTTTATTGATAGATTATTTCCAAGCTTTATAAGCACAGGTATCGTTAACATATCTATTTTCGTTGATAGTGAAATGCTCATTTACTCACCGTGAACGCGAACGATTAGAGCGTGAATACGATGACTTATGATAGTAACTATCATCGTCTTCGTAGCCATCCTCATCATTGTAGTAGTGTTTATAGTTGTTATAGTACGAAGCTGATGAATCATAACCACCACGGCCTCTGCCACGACCTCTTCCCCTTCCACGTATACGTGGTGCATACCCACGATAATTTGAAATGTGTGGTGTTGGAAAATTTGGACGGAACATCGGCATGCCAGCAAAAACTTGTGGCACATATGGAAACATTGTCAGCGATTTCATCCATTCACTTGTCATATCAGCGGCGGAAGCATACGGTGTTCCAATTCCAGTCTGACCTGCATTACCAGCTGCTGCAGCAGCAGCAACAGCAGCTTTAAATGGATTAAAAGGCATGCTATCAGATGGAGCAGCTGTTGCCGCAATAACATTTGAGGTAGAAATATTGGAATTTTTATATAATTTACGTTGCTTTTCAGTTTCATTGTCATCGTCGTCACTTGCAGTATCGTTAGTATTTTTTTTAGATTTTTTCATTTTTAACAATCCAAATAACGGTGTTTTACTCTTGATATCTTGTACTTTCTGCTTTTGATCCATTAGTAGTTTTTCTGTAGCCGTCTTATATTTTGCAACCAAACGATCACGTAAATCAAGTTGATTATGTAGAGCAGTATCTCGGTTCAACTTTTTTGCACTGTATTTTTGCAAATGTTTCAGCTGTGATATATAAAGATAATTAATGAAAATTTAGTTCTCATGCTTAGTGTTAGGGTCAGAAGTAGGAATATACCTTCATTCGATCAAATAGTAGCTCTAAGATTCTTATACTTTCCAATTTGCGCTGTGCAATCATTAGTTTGCGCTCTTCAATGCGTATTTTCTGAGAGATTTCAACTTGGCCGCGCTCCTGTATTTGCTTTAGATTTTTTTCCTTACGACGCTCTTCGCGTTCGTGTTGTTTTTCTAACTCTGCTAATTTTAACTGTTCCTGGTTTTGCCTGTAATATTCCGCTTACTCTTCAAATGCAGTTTTCATATGTTTTTTTTTTTTTATTTCTTATATTATATATATATTTTTAAATACTTTAATTCTCTCAATGAAAAACTGGAACAACTACAGATAATGAGCAAATTATTTGGCATTGCAAATGATTTTCTCATTTAAAAAAGTTGAATTAATAAAAATGTTAATGAAAAAAAAAAAACAGAATATTAATTTAAACCTCTAAAAAGGCAATTTTTCAAAATTAATATACGATGGATTTCGGGATCCCATACATGTTTCAAAATTTGCTTTAGTGTTATTTACATTCTAAGATCCCACTGAATGACTTCTACACCCATGTTTTCTTTCCAAAAACAAAGACGAAATATTTCCAAAAATTGATGGATAAATAAACATGTCGCAATGTTATCTCCTTAAAAACGTTGAATTCACACAAAAAATTCCATACATAATTTTTTGCGATTATTCAAATTTTTTTATTTTGCATTTTGATTTTTGGGAGATTTTACATAAAGAAAATTATATACTATAATTAGCTTATGAAAAATCGCTTATAATTTCATATGTAATAGGAATTTTTCCTTTTAAGTATGCATTGGCGATAATATGTGTTTTCAACTATTTAACCTACACTCGATTTATACTATTATTGCTGGATTATTTTTCCAATAATTTTGGACGAAATTTTCTTATCGTTCCTATGACCAAAACAAATTTAGATTAAATACTTCTGCATATGTCGATCAACAGTTTACAAACTGTTTTTTCTTTTTAAATTTTCATTTCTACTGATTCGATGATATTTTAAACATGACTTGAAGATTATAGAATTTTGGAGATAAAAATTTTAACTTTCTCAAATAATCAGCTGAATCATACCCTCGTACTATGTAAGGCGAAATCACTGAGTGACTGACTTTTGTCCGCCTATATCTTGAAAGTGTAAATTAACATAAAAGTATGAGCATGGTTGTTAATTAAAAGTTTCAATGGCTATTGTGAGTGCGACACTATCAGTCTTTCAATTGTTTTCAGGGTATAATTAGAAGCGGATGCAAAAGTGCAAGTTAAGCTAATTGTAAGTAACACTCAATAACACAAAAAGTCAGGTGATTTTCTTTTTCTAATACAAATTGCCCATTTAGAAATTTGAAAATGAAGAAGAAATAAAAAATTATTTATTTATTCCTACATAAAAATTATTTAATTGCCATTTTCAATGGCTGCATATCAAACCTCTCTTTCTCCACACGGTCCAATTCTAATTTTTTTTGGCGTTCCAGTTCCTCTTCCTCACTCTGTGTTTTACTTATCAGACGTTTTCGTACACGATCTCGACGTAAAATTTGTGCGTCGCTTAAATGCTTGGATTTATCAAATTGCACATATATATTTATGGCCTGCGTTTTGTCAACAAACTTACGAACAAGTTTCATGCCGCGAAACTCATCCATTGCACGCACAAATCCTACATATTCCTCAAATTGTACATAGCTGCATTAACACAAAAAAAAATTACTTTGTAAATTAAACTGGATATAATTCATTCAATCTAACTTACGCCTCAAATAGCACTTCTTGTTCAAAGTTGAAAGATTTCATGCCATTTATATCAGAATTCATTTTACTACGATATGGATCACAAATCGGCACATCAACGGCACGTACACGCCCAAATTTTTCGAAAATGCGTCGAAATATACTCTCACTAGGTTTAACATTGTCTTCGTTTTCCATGTGACGTGGACAGAACCAACGTATAGGTAGGTGTGTAAGATGTATGGTGTCTGGACGTTCACCTGCTTTCATTTCGTCCATATTGCTGGCATCACGAAAGAATGAATCCCAGTCGTGACGTGTTGGAAATTCATCTTTGGGTTCACTGGCACGTACTTTAAAGCTTTCGTTAAAACCAGATATTTTAAGTGAAACGCCATCTAAACGTGATAAGGCTATACGTAACTTAGTTCGATCATCGAGCTCTGCTTCAAAGCGTATTAAGTCTAGGGTGCTTTTAGAAACCTGCAATAAATACAAGTTTTTAAATGGATAATAGCTCATATAAAAGCTAAATCGGCTAAAAGAAATTGCCCTGTATTCTGATTTTCCAACCATTACAGATTTTTGTTTTGCAAAAACTAAGATTGGGAAGGTGGGAACTTTTATGAAAATTTAAACCCTTACCTAGTGAAAGGTTTGCATTTTTGGCCATTGTATCATCTGAGTTCTTATTTCCGTAAACACACGATTTATGTTGATTTCAAAAGTGTGAGTTGTCGCTGTTTTGTCAACATAAACCAATGTTTTCAGTTATCTTTAACGCAGTAAATGTGTTCAAAATTTATCAATAACTTAGTTAGCAGTGGTCATTTCACCAAAAGCTTGGGGATGGTGAGAGTTTAAATAACATATCGAATCGATGATATTTTGAAACGAATCGATGTGATATATAGTAATACCAGATCCTTGGGAGGTGGGGGGGTCCAATGTGCATAAAAAATGGGCATCAGTTTATGCCCTTGTCAAGTAATAAAAATTACAAAAAACATTTCTCGAAGCGTCACACACAGAACATTACTCTTGCCAACTAACATAACCCCACTTACCTTAAGCACCAAAAACTTGTCCGGTTTCAAGGCTGAACTCAATTTGTCCATTATATCCAAATTTGAAATAGATTTACCCATTTTATTATTGGGTAAAGCTATGGAAATGTTCATCCTGGCCACAGGCTTGAGATAAAGACTATGCGGCAAGTAGAGCGGCACACAATCGGATACATTCTGAATATTCTGAATGTTGATCATTTTTGCATGAAGTTTTTTTAATTTTTTTTTTTTATTTTATATTGTTATAACGTTGTTTTTTATTTTTATTTTAAAATATTCAACAAAAAAAATTGAGTCTCAAAGAAAAAAAATAGATAAATGTTAGTTAATATTATGAATCAAATACAAATAGCAATCTGAATAAAATTTTGAGAACATTATATGAAATTCCTAGTTTTATGTATGGAGTGGAAAATTGCATAAAAAAATTGCAAGTGAAAAAAAAAATTAAATGAACAATTGCTGGGCCCTCAGACAAAAAAAAATTAATAAATCGTTTTCAGCATGAATTCAGAACGGCTTAGACTTTTTATTTATTCGTTTATTTTCCGCTTGTGATAATGATTTTTTCTTTTTAATTTTAACTAGTTTTCACGAAAAACACTTGGCGAAATTTGACACTACAATGGCAAACAGAAAGGAGTTCAGATGAACAAACTATATAACAACTTGTTTGCAAAACAGTTTAATGGGTACAAATTGATGAGAGTTTTAACAAATTGTTTGACTAACCATTTGAAATTGTGTTTCCATCAATATTTCTTTGTATTTTACTGTAACTAGATGAGCCGATGTTAGCAATGTTATAGGACATGAATAAAAAAAAAAATTCGAATATCGGAGCCGTTTTAGTTTCTATTTCAGAAGGAAAAGTTTTATGAAACTATATAAAATTTTATCTCTTTGTTTAATTGGTGTTGTGGCTCAAAAAAAAAAGTTCGATTTCTATCGTGTGTCTTGATGAAGATTAATGCGCACATGTATATTTGCATTCTTTTATTATTTTGAAAATTAATTTCCTTTTTCATAACATAATTATATTCATGAACTCAATTACATTATATGTTCGCCATTATGATATTTTTCTCGTTGATGGGCAAAGCAAAATTAAAATATTACAATAATTTTGATTAGGTGTATGCAGAGCTACCAAATGTTTGTAAACAAATTATTAGAAAATTGGTGCTCTGAACGAATCCCCACTTATGGCGAAAATTTGCTTGTTTAATGCTAAGGGTTAGTTCACACGATCTTACTTGTTGGATAATGATGCTAGACAATACGTTTACTTACAAATATTTATCTCCTTGCGTTAGATTCGCCGTTAATGGATTTTTTTTATTCCTCAAAAAACAAATTTTTCAGCTACCGAGCCTTATCTTTCACAGAACTTCACATGTTAATAGACTATTTCCTAGCGTTCACACAATCAAATTAGACAGTCATGCAATACTGTTTGACACACAGTTTGTGTGAGCTAGTCTCCGCAGATGTATGAGCACTAATTACATATGTTAACGCAATTACATTATTCACACACATCGAATTTGAGCGCAGGTGGATGACTTCGGAGGTGTAACTATGAATGACATCTGAACGCCGACGTATGAGCGTGTGAGTGCCAGAATAATAGCAATCTTGTGAATCGGCGTTACAAGTCGACACTGCGAGTAAACAACATAAGCTAGTTAGTAACAAGAAAATTTTTTACTATGGCAATGCTAATGAGGAGAGAGCTAACACTTCCATATTAACTTTAATATAATATTTTTTTTTCGTCGAGGGGCGACGATACAGCGGCATTTCTAATTCCAATTTATAAATTTAAATTGTATGAATATGTATGAATAGTAATTAGAATTGAATGAATAGTAATTCGATTATAAATAAAAACATATATGAAATGAATTCACTGAATTATTGACATACAATGTAGGCTTACAAAAATATTTTATTAAGAAAACAATTTCCTTCTAAAGAGAAAATTACAGCTGATTTTCCGCTGTAGTTCTGATTACTTAAACGAATATTATGGCGGCAACGGATCAGCCGATGAATCCGTCGCAATTGTGGCTCAGGCGATAGATGTTTAAACAAAGGGGACGGATCTGGGGGCTTACAATGATGAGCGAAAGTTTTTTTTTCTTCAGACTATTGAAACACGATGGACAGAAAGGCTACTGAGATTGTTTTATATTGGTAGTTAGGAAATTTTTAATTTTCCTTGTTAGTGTTGAAATTGCGGAAAAAAAATTGTTCCAATTTCCGGTGAGCAGACTACCGAAATAAATTTTGCGCCATACAGTAAATAGCAAGAGATTTGGTCTTCGAATCTACATTGTGACATGGGGCGCTGAAATGAATACCAACTATTCGGTTCGTCAAACTTTGAAGTAATTGTCAAATTGACATGCAGTACGGCAACACTAAGAATCAACGAGCAAAAACGAAAATAGCTCGTATGTCGTTGTTCAAACTCATTTTTATTACACGAAAATAAAGTGCGTTGTTATTTCTTTTATACGCGATATTATTATATTTTCCAACGTTATTCGTTTTATTAAAATAATTTATACGTAATTTGTAGATTACAAGCCAAACGAAATTAAAATATATTAATTGGCGATGAAATGGACGCGATAAAGACTGCAATTTCAATAGCATAAAAAACTTTGTTAGAGAAAAAAAAGTCACTTCCAATGGTGACTCTGCAACGAGTGAGTTGAAAATATTGAAGAATAGGAAGAAAAACGGAGTTGGAAAAAAGGAGGAAGTGAAGCAAGTAAAAAAAAAACTGCTGCGTGCTTTGTTCGCACAGCTGGACAGACGGATTTGTGAATTTTCGTTCATTCGTTATTTTTTCTATTATCTACGTCTTGTCCGTCAAAACATTAGTGTTGTTGTCATTACTGCTGAGCTGCTGCTTTTGCTTTAACACAAAATCGAAGTCTAAAAATTGACGTTTTGTTTTTAATTCTGACGGAAAGAAAGAAAACGAAAGATTTGTGTTGTAGGTGCTGTTGGCTGCTAGAAAAAATTGCAACAATTTGCAATTTTTAGCTTACTATTCGTTATAATTAATTGATGAATAATTAAATTAATCATTTTACGGTAAGTTGAAAAATTGTACAGTATAATTTCACATGACAGCTTTAATATACACATTGTATTCATATTAGGTAACAAAAACAACATTTGTTATGCTGTTGGCATTTTCTTAAAATTTCTTTGTAAAAATCAATTACATATAGACTGCAATAGTTATTAATCAGTATTTCAGTTTCCATTTTCTTCGTTCATATCTATCTAAGTTGATATTTATTTTTCATCATCATGATGATTGTCTAATTTTATTATTTTGTCTGTACGAACGTTTTCGTCATCGTTGTTGTCATATCGTCGGGCTCAAGTCTTGTTTAGCGACAATCGATTTTATTTCTTGTAACCTAGTTTTTTGAGTGGTTTTGATCAAAAATTGTTGCTCGAATTTAGTTGCAGAGATATAGCCGTCGGAAGTTGCAGGTATACATATGCAGTTGGGAATCCCTGGATCGATTCCAAATTGTGAGTCATATGAAAGGTAATTTTATAAACTATAAAACTGGTACATAAAAGTTGGAAATCAGTTTTGAGGAATTTTTTCTTTCGAAAAGCCGAAATTTGCTCACTCATCTCTTTGTCTTATCAAACTTTTTTTGTTGAAATAAAAAAAAAATGAACTCTAAATTTTTTTTTTTCAACATGTCAACAGAATTGTAATGATAATAATAAGATATCTCCATTAAGCTCTTATTTTATTAATAATTAAAAAGTAGACAAATTAATAAAACAATCAAAATAATAGGTTCTGTTTTGCACAAAGTATATTTGCGCTTTTTTCTTTTGTTTTGATGTGATTTTTAGTAAACAATTTTGTAAACTATCTAAAGACAATCTTTATACGCACAGATCTCATTTTTTTATTGTTGTATAAGAAACAGTGCCGGTGAAAAAAAAAAAAAAAAAATGACCGTGTTCTTTTTATTGTTATAAACAATTTCCAATTTAAAAAAAAAAAAATGTTTTTCTTTGTTTTCCGAAAAAAAACGTTAAAAAGAAAAACACGGACAAGTGGCACGTGATTTTGAAGGCAATGATTAACACTTCCTTGCATACATATTCTTAAAAGGATAGGTTAATAATGTAATTTTGGAGAAAATTATGATTAAAAAAAAATCAGTTAATAGTACATATAGAAAAGTTATCATCTTAAAAACTACGACAGATTTTCAACTTTTGCATACCAATTTTATAGGTTACTAGCAGCACCCTGTGCGCATCGCCTCACCTCAACCATGGTGTAGATTCGATGTGCGGCCTGCGTGAAAATTCTATTTGAAAAATACTTTTGTATGAGGACCATCCTTAGTATGCACCCAAAATAAAATTTTAACAACCCAAGTAGTGCCTCTTAATATAAAAACCACGTGATGTAAATTTCATGAGAATCGATTAAGCGGTCTTCGAGAAAATGATATTTAAAAATATTTTCGTATGAGGGCAACCCTAAATAAAAGTTTTGTAGCCTAAGCTATGCCTCTTAATATAAGAGCTACGTAGTGTAACTTCGGAGTGAATCGACTAACCTGTCTTCGTGAAAATGATATTTAAAAATATTTTTGTATGAGGGTCACCATAAGTATGTACCCTGAATAAAATTTTTTTGACCTTATCTGTGCCTCTTAATATAAAAGCCATGTGATCTAAATTCTTTGAGAATCGATTTAGCGGTCTTTGAGAAAATTATATAAAAAAATTGTTGTATAAGGGCCACCCTTAATAAAAGTGTTGAAGCCTTTGATATGTCTCTTAATATAAGAGCTACGTGGTGTAAATTCGGTGTGAATCGATTAACCTGTCTTCGTGAAAATGATATCTAAAAATATTTTGGTATGAGGGCCACCCTAATTTTGCACTTTAAATAAAATTGTTGCAATCTAGTCTCTGCCTCTTAATATAAAATCCATTTGGTGTAAATTCGAAGAGAATCGATTTAGCAGTCTTTGAGAAAGTGCTATTTTCAAAATATTTGTGTATGAGGGCAACCCTAAATAAAAGTTTTATGGCCTTAGCTATGCTTCTTAACGTTAGAGATACGTAGTGTAAATTCGGTGTGAATCGATTTATTTGTCTTCGTGAAAATGATATTTAAAAATATATTTGTATAAAGGCCACCCTAAGTATGCACCCTAAATAAAATTTTACCATCCAACCTGTGCCCCTTAACATAAAAGCCGTACTGTGTAAATTTCATGAGAATCGATTTGCCAGTCTTTGAGAAATCGCTATTTTGAAAATATTTCTGTATGAGGGCCACCCTAAATATGCACCCTAAATAAAAGTTTTATAGCCTATGACACCCGCCCGATCGATACTAACATACTGTAAAAATTTCATCAAAATCGGCTGGATAGTTTCCGCGTGCATAAGAGACAGACAGACAGATATACAGACAGACAAAAAATGAGTTTTATATAATAGATTGAATTACCTTTCACATCTGTCCAGAGCGAAACTTTTTTAGTTTTACTTCTAAAACGCTACTTCCAATGGAAAAACTAGACTTGTACCTATAGTTATGGTACATATGAAAAAAAAAAAAGAAAATAAAGACGATGCATAAAATGCAAAACTAAAATAACAACAAAAGAAAAATAAATACGATGATAAAATGCAAAATAAAAATGTTAATCAGTTTCAGATTTAGTTCAACTTCAACATTTAAAAAGTAGAATGAAAAAACAAAATGCAAAATTAATAATAAAAGAACAAATATCAAAGAAATGCATTCGTGTCGGTGTTTTGCATTCTTTGTCCATGTCCAATGTAAAAAATATAAAAAGGTTGCCAAACAGTCGGTTTATTTCCCAAAGGGAAACTTTGTAAAAGTGTCAACTTTGAGGTCTACGTCGTTAAAAAATCCATTCAAATAATTTTTACAGATCCTTGTGAGCAAACCTAATCTTTTTTTTATTGATTTGAAAAACCAGTAAAAAGGTGTATCGGAGGTTACAATCGCGAACCATTCACCAGACTGGCAAGCACCTACATATGTATGTACATCCGTGACGATTGGTCAGTTAATCGATCTTTCTTGTTTTCGTGAAATTTCACTTCGAAAGCTTGCGTTTTCAGATGAGAATAACTTAAAAAATTTAAAAGATACTTGAATAATCAATGGAATTAATGACATCAGTCTTTTTTTGTCGAAAAGTAACAATTTTTCGAAAAACTTGGAGAAAATTAACTTAACTTTAGATTTATTGAATTGGCGATCACAACTTAAATCAGTAAATTGTTTATTATCATTGATATCATGTATTACGTAACGTGATTTTCGTACATTATAGACAATCTTATCACACTAATTCCCGAAATTCCACACCACCCGGACCCTCCCTCTTACTAACGTCACACATTACCACCTTAACTTCACACAGATCCTTGTGGTGCAAAAAAGTTGCAATTAAATAAATCATTGAATTTGTTGTGAATTAAAATTAAGCTCAATGAAAAATATTTGTTAATTAAATAAATAAAACGAACTTAAAATTGATATTAAAAGAATGCGATGCTGCTTTGATTTTTCCAAGTCTACCTTCGTTTTGTTGGTGCAGCTGTCAAATAATGTCTTTCTTCTATATTACAACAATGTGACACCTTAAGGGCTTTGCTTCTTCCAGACTGTGCTTGTGTCACTTTGTTTCCTTAAGCCTGGTTTACAACATACTTTTATAAAATTCATTTGATGACTGTGTAGAAAAAATGCCTTCTTGAATTTCAAAAAATTCCTGAACGGATTTGATTTGAATTTGGTCTGGGTGTTGATTCTGTGTAGGCTTTTTACGTAGAGATTTTAATGTGTAATGGCATTACGTCGATATACTATATGCTTGCATTCTAACAAACAGTCAGGCCGCTTTTAAATTCTTTAGCTCTGTTTCTTACAATTATTTTGTTGTGGCTAGATGCCGAAAATCTCTAAATGACTTTGGCACTGCAATCAAACGTGCTGTTTGCTGCTTACCAGAGCATAGAGGTGTTGAGAGAAGCAAGGAGCGCTCGTCAAGAAATGTGTAATATGATGATAATAACTAGTCAATGAATAAAGTACAATACAGTAATCCCAGCACTGCGCGGTAGTTACGTTCTCAAAAAACAACGCGCAGGCCGAAACCGCGCACTGTGAACCCACTTTTGTATTAAATTTGAGGAATACGTTCCAAATCCTAAATTTCTCTTAAAAAATTTAGTTTTAAGTAGGTCCATAGTTCAAATTAAGTCTTTATTAAGTGACTAGTTATATTACATATAAATAAACGTAAAACATAAGCAAAAATAAATAAAAATTATAAATTCATTTATAAAAATACCTATGTTCATATGTATGATAAAACAAAAACTCTTCACATCATTACATTTTCACTGCTGTCTTCACTGTTGTTTACATGAAGAGTTTCGAAAACAAAATGTGACTTATGTACATATGTATGTAAAAATTACAAGCCACATCACACAATTAAAGGGGATTCACCAAATTTTATGTGCATATATATTGCATGAAAAATAGTGCGAAAAATATAAAAAGAGAAATGGAGATATACGCGCTGCTGCGAAACTTTTACCGCGCAATGCGAAATTTCGGTGGTAAAAACAAAATCGCGCAGGTGCGAAACCGCGCAGTTCGAGGAATTACTGTTTAGTATGCTTGTGAGTTCTTAAACGTCAGCTAACAAAACTTACTGATGATACCATGTAGCAGTGGTTGAATTATATTATTATATATTATATAACTATGTTATTATATTATTATATAATTATATTAGCCGTGGTTTTTTTTGTATGAGAATAACAGTTAATTTAGTCGGCGATACTTAATTTCTCATGCAAAAAACAATTTTAGCGGGTAATCGCGTCAAAAAAAAAAAAAACACCGCTATTATTATATAATTATAATATTATATAAACAAAGAAAGTAACACCTTTTCAACGATATATAATATCGTCAGATGACGTTACGCGTTAAGGTTGGATATATAAATTCTGATCCTATTTTTAAACTTTTACGTTTACCAAGTCGCTTTTTTGATGTTGCACAGTGTAATTTTTATGAATTTAATGAGCTTTATGATTTCAATGAATCTTGCTTATAAATTCGATTTTTTATTTTGTTATGTTTGGTGGCATAGTGAGTTTGGGTGAGTTCTAGTGAGTTCTCAATGAACTCAAACACATTAATAAAAAGAACAGCTTCGATGGCCAATGGTCAGTTTCAATAAATATTTTTATACATAACTTCTGCGCGCCGTTTCACGCATCAAACTGATTTACTTCACTTTTTTAATATTTTCGTATGTTTGCAACATATTCGATAAGAACCTAAGTAGATAATATGTCCAATGAATTGTTCACATGTAATGAATGCAGTCATTAGATAGAATTATTTTAGATGCGGAACTACCAGATATAGTTTTCTCGTTAGTCAATTTCACTTAAAAGTTTGATAAACCCCGTTTAGCAACCTCTGTATAATCTGTAACCAAAATTATAATATTAGTTTTTGTTTTTATTGTTGCGATCAAATTTTGTTTATTATACAAGGTCAATGAATTTTAGCAAAACTTTGCTCCACATTTTGTTGTTTTAGTCAGTAGTTGAATGGATATGAATTTTTGTAGTATTTTTTTCGAATTTCGTTATCACTTGCTCGTGTCATTGCGATTGTTTTTTTTTTTGTTGCTATATTTAATATTAACATTTATTTAAAACGTAATTTTCATTTTATAGCATGCTGTGTCTCATAGTCGCGCCGGTGTTATGTCTGCTTGAGTTAATCAATTAGTTATGTGCTTTATTTTGTGCCCGTATGTTTATTTTACGCGCGTTCCACACTGTACTTTGTTGTTTAAGAAACTTCACCAAGCTTGAATATATGTTATCTATGGACTGGCTAATTAAAAAATCTGTCGCTGTACTAGTATGTTAATCGTTCTATTTATTATTTTAAATATTTTTCCAATTTCAAACAGGTACTAACGTAAAGAGAATAAAATTGAATTTCATGTTAAATAGCTCTTCGAAAAATAAAATAGGTGTCAAATCCACAAAGCTGAAAGTTTTCAATTCACTTTTTATTAACTTTGTTTCTTACGATTGACCAAAGGCCAATATAATTGTTAATTTACAAATAGATGAATGCTTTTTTCCTAAACGAACATGATAAGACAACTTTGTAATTGGATATATGCATATGTTTCGACTATTACCACTTACTAATACCGTTCATTCCATAAATAGCTATCAGCACACTTATTTGAATTTTTTGTCTGATCTGCCAAGCTCAAGTGATTTTACGCATAAGGATGCGTCCGATAATTGTTATAAATGTTATATACATCTATGACTTCAGGAACCTTCTTATTATTCATATACGAGTATATTATGAAGCTTGAAAGGCCATACAACAAATTTTACTTTCTTTGAAGCTTAGCGGCCGATTGGAATTTACAAAACCATTTTTTCTTTCTTATTAAACATCCAAAAAAAAGGTATGTTTTCACAAACTTGTGAAATTGATCTTTTGAAGTAGGTAAAAGAGAATAAGCATCAACAATTTACTCACTTAAAATGACATGTACATGACCTGCTGCAGGTAGTAGCCTTTAACGTTCGAATAAGACTAAATCATTAGTTTCGTGTCTTATAGTCTTTTTAAAAGAAAATTTTTCCAGACAATATACATAAATAACTTTGATACAAGAAGTTGTGAATGTGTTGAATTTATCCTTTTTTTTTTTTTGAGTGACTAACCTGCGGTTATTTAAACTCTTAAATATTTCGTCATATTAAATATTTTTATATAAACTTGTAATCGTATTTTTGGTTAATATGTGACGTGCTTATCGCGGCGGCGATTCATCGTTCTTTAAAAGGTGAGGTACTTTGTTTACGGCTTATCATGAACATAGAATGAACAACAATCTATGTGCAATGCACTAAGAACTCTAACGGACAAAACGTACTATTTGTTCACAAGTAAGGGGCTACACCGTATTTGTCTGGAAATATTTGTACGAAATCCTATTATATCTTATGTACAGTATCTGAAAAGAAACAAGCACTTTTAAACATCGATGAATTTTAATAATTTTTTCTCGTTTGGAACAATTATTTCCTAAACTAATCTATTCCATCTTATTAATAATGTTTATTACAATGTAGCGTACGATTTTTGTTTTTTTATGGTTGTTTTTAATGCTTAATTTTCTTTTTAAAAATAATTATATTAAAAAAAATATTTAAATAAATTAAGAAACACAGTAACAAAACTTATTTCATGAGTGAAATTAAATTAGTTTAAATAATTTTTTTTTCATTAAAACATTAATTTCCATAGCTTCAAATAAAATTTTACTGCTGAAAAAATAACTTTAAGTAAAAGGGAAGCATATCCGTTTAACTGCAAATATTACCAACTTTTCGTGAAGCGTAACCAACGCTATATGCTTAATTGTAAAAACGTGTATAATTGTTTTTTCTATTCATACAGTATAGTAT
This sequence comes from Tricholauxania praeusta, assembly GCA_949775025.1. NCBI lineage: Eukaryota > Metazoa > Arthropoda > Insecta > Diptera > Lauxaniidae > Tricholauxania > Tricholauxania praeusta. The sequence goes on from OX459029.1 coordinate 162,941,677, forward strand.
GACATATTATCACTCCAACCTAACAGCAAAAAAAAAAATGTTAAAAAGTCATTGAAAAATACGGTTCGAAAGAGCTAAGTTTTTATGTCAAATAGCACTTTAGAAAGCGTGTGACTGTCCCACTGCTGTTCAAAATTAGAATTCTTAGCTTCCATAAACTTTTTTTCAATATGCATTCGAAAGGTCCCACTAATACCTTAATTTGAATTTTTAATATATCAAAGAATATATAATAAAAACAAAAGAATACGCGCACATACAACGCTTTCATTGATCTTAGCCCCTTTTTTTTGAAAGCTGATGTCATGGCTTAAAACCTGGTGCTAAATAAAATTCCAAAAATGTGAAAATAATTTGTATGATTTCTTATTTGTCATTCAGTTACGTACATACTTACCACAACAAACTATTTTTTAATCTGGTTCTATTTTCTAAAATTTTGAAGTAAATTATTAAGTTGTCATAATTTTTAGAAAATTTATATCTATTTAAAATTACTTCCTATGTATGTGATTTAAGTAACACTGTCACAGATGATAAACTTTAGTTTTCTATGGGACATAAATTTATGTATAGCAGCCTGAAACACCATAAATATTTTGATTATTTGATTGATATACATACATAAATATGTATACACAATGACTACATTTCTATTTAAGAAAAAAATAATTTCTTTATTTATTCATCTTTCCAGTTTTCATCAAGATCTACCTCCCTTCCCGCCAAGATACAACCTGCGGCAGTCCACTCCTCCTATATTTTTGTCCTTCTACAAAAGGAAGCCTTTAAACTGAACTGAGTACTCAGCAAATACAAACTTTTTACACACTGCCAACGCTAACACCACTATATCAACATGCTTTACGTATTTCACGTCGATATGGGTCGCATGATGAACTTCGACATGACAGTTGCGCTGTCCTCTGTCGAAAACCTAAAAGACACCATCGAGCGTTTGCATGGTATCGCAGCGTCGAATATCGTGTTGCTCGTCAGTGGTGGTGAAATGTTAACCAAGTCAACACAGGTCTCATACTACTCAGCTGGAACTGATACGAATCCGATATATATGTTTCTCACTGGCGATATCAAATTGCCACCAACAATGCCACAAATTGAGCCTGATCTTGATTTACGTGAACAGGTCGATCGTTCACTCGAGCTGCCGGCTGTCTATGAAACAGTAGTGACGCGTGCTCAGTTAGCATTAAGAATGTACGATTTAGCGCGAGACGAAGATAAACTATGCGAACGATTGGTGCACGAGCAGCATCTGCAGCAACAGGGTTGGTCAGCTGTTGTAGCCAACATGGAAGATTTGACTGATGAATTTCGTCAGCGATTTAAAAATTTTTGCATAGCTTTTGATCGACATCTGGAGAAACGCGGCACCTATTTGGAATTATTGCGAAATTTTGGAGATGACCTAACAAAACTCTCGCGAATTCCCATACTACCAGCGTTAATGGCTTTAGCGGAAGAGGATTTTCATGGATTCGATGAACTTCTTGATACAGATGAGGTTTTTGCTCGTTCACAACAACAGCAGGATTCAGTTCTAGTTGGTACACGTCCATCTGCTAGTGCTCATGTTGCTGCAACATATGACGGTGGTGATGGCGGTGAAACTTCCGATACAGAAAAAAGCATGACATCCACATCACCCAATAAGAAACTTAAAATGGGAAATGAAACAGTAGAAGAATTTACAACCGCCGCCACCACTACATCACAAGGCTCCACCACAAGTATCAATCAGAGGCGTACATTAACGCTGCTGCAATGGATCTCAGCAAAAGAGAATCACAATACGCTTAAGTTAATGTCAGATGAATGTGTTCAGGGTTTGGGAACATTTGACGAAGATGTTTACGAAAAGCTCAAAGTTGAGGTGCAAAATATTATTAAGCTCGCTGATCAGGGTGATGTCAAGGAGATCAAAGGTCTTGGCGAACGCCTTTGCAAGCTGGAAGAATTCAAATATAAAATTAAAAGTATGGTGCAAGATCAGAAAGAGCTGTCCACAGCGTTTCAACAAAATCAAAATCGAGCAATCAACTTACGTGATGCCTCCATTTTGCCAGATTTGTGTGCCTCACATCAATCGCAGTTGCTAGTGATGCTACAGAATCACCAAAAGATACGCGATCATAGGAGGTGCATATCAAAGGCTAAGGATGAGCTGGGCATAAATTTGCATACGCGTCTTAAACGCATCGTTTGGATTGAGAATGCAATGAGTGAATTCGATAATCGCTTACTGTTTTATCATCGCTGCTTACGACGTGCAGAACGACACATAAATATAATTGAACAAATTCATCAAGCACCGTGCATATATGTGGCAGCAGTGACAGAGGTAAGTTATTAGTTTGCAATAGGTGTGACAGAAAATTGTGCACCCCATAGAGTGCTTACGTAATATTTTATTGTCATTCTAAGCAATTTAAGGGGGTTATTTTATATACTGGATGGTTTCAATTTTATTGTACTAACCGTTGTATAATTTCATTGAAAGCAAATTGTTAATATAGAGAAAACTACTTAAAAAGCAATAAAAACAAAAAATGCAAAATAAATGCAATAAAAAGTATAGCATGTAGTATTTATAGTTAAACATTATTCATTTTAAATTGTATCTTACTTTTTCTTCTGTTAGGTGGTGCGCCGCAAGATCTTCTCTGGCGAATTTCGTCTATGGGCCTCAAAACTGGCCGATGACTTTGATTCCATACACAGCGAGGAAATAAAGCGACGACAGCTCTTCAATGCCAGTTTTGAAGGACACTTTCTTAATATTCTTTTTCCTGGGATGAATGATATGCCACCAGCGTTCGCGAATGAAAATCCACTAATATTTGATGCTCGTTTGCCAAATATAACACGCTCCGACATCGATATGTTGTCATCTCATCTGCCCGATCTGACTGCTCACGTTCAATTGCCTGATATGGGACCTGTGATAAATTTTTTCGTCTCACGTTCAGGTGAACACCAGAAAGAACGCATGGAGGAGATTTTAAAAGAACAAGCGCTTAACGTTAAGCTACTGCAACATCAACGCTTAGGAGAATTGCAAAAGGAGGCCACTGCTGTAGAAGGCGGCAGTGCATGCGATGAATCGGAAACAGATACGGAAGAGTTTGAAAAAGTTGTCGATGCTGAAGTACCTACTGCGCCGCTAGCACAAAGTGCTACTACATCCACAAGTGAACTAGACAAGGAAACCATCGCTAGAAGCACAGCAACCGAACGTTTAGAAATGCAAAGTGTCGAAACGCTAACCGAAGAGAATAGCGCTACTACACGCGGTGAAGTTGAACGTTTACGTAACGTTCTTGGCGCCTTATCTAAGCTATCTATTGATTGCATTAAATTGGCACGTGCAAATTTAGAGACGTTACGCACAGATACCATAGATTATCAACAAGATTTGCGATCGGAATTGCAAACTCTTAATGACAAATATAATTTAATACGCATGCGTGCTGAAGCTAAAGAGCTTGAGCATGAAAAGGAGCTACAAGAGCTGCGTACACTTTTGACCGAGCGAAACAACGAATTATTATTGCTAGAGTCTCAACTCTCCGAGAAAGAAGTGCTGCAATTGCATTGCACTACAATTGAAGCACAAATGGAGCGAATGCAGGAGCAGCTAAATAATGTGGAACACGAGAGGGCACGTGCAGTTGCCGAAATACGTGAGAAGTTGATACACGAACACAAGACAGAAATTGAATCGCTACGTTGCCGCTTTAAACTGATGACATCAATGGAGCGTTCACCATCGGAGGGTAATTTGGAGAAGATTGAAAAATTGCAGCAGCAGCAATCGGAAATGATTGAAATTGCTTGCCACGAAGCGATTTGTGCACAACTACGCGATGATTTGCATGAAATGAAAGAAAAAGAAATTACTGCTGCACTTGAGGCAGAACGTTCTATTTGGCAGTCGAAAATATTTCCAATGAACTCAGAATCTGTGATGGCTAATGTTAGTGTGCTTAAGGAGATGCTAGAAGAAAAAGAGAGACAACTGGATATGCTACGTGAAAAGGATCTCATGATGACTAAGGAAAATTATCAATTAAAAACGCGTTTCGACGCGCTTACCAATGAGGATGGAAACAGTTGGCTTAGAGAGAAAATCGAATATTTAAATAAAGATAAATGTCGATTGGAGGAAGAATTGACAATGGAGAAGTCACGACGTCTGGAAATGGAAACATCGGTTGCAGCATTACGCAGGTATGTATGTATATGCTAAGTGATATTTTTTATTTTTTTTTGGTTTTTTTTTTTGAAAAGTTATTACCTCTAATTTGATTTGTTTTCGATAAAAAAAATCGAACAAAATTGAGAAAAATAGCCAAATATGGAATACCTCTTTCAACAAAAATTAATATACCATTTAGAGTATTCACAAAACCTGTGTTTTTTATCCTCAAGAGAACCCTTAAAATAGGGAAACTGTCGTTATATCTATAATATCACTTTGTATAGAAATTTTTTATCCTTCCTTATTGCTAAGTTTTGATAATATAATAAGCAAACTTATTTTCTCTTTCAGCTCCACATACGATCAGGCGATTGTAACTGCAGGCACATTGCCACGTTCGAAGTCCAGTGGATCTAGTCACAAATATATTGTTCTTGAATCGTGTGGCAAGGGTGATACTGTTTTCGTTGTTTGGAGTATGCGTCATGGTCAATTTATGGTTGTACAAGACTCACAGAGTCTTTACTTTGTGCATGGTGATAGTTTGGCTGCTTTGAATTTGCGTTTACCAGTGTCTCCTATAGAAGCTGGTGGTAGTGCAACCGATGAAGTTCAGGCAACCATACCAATGCCCTATTATGCAATTGGCCGCGTTACAGAAAAAGAATATTGTCAAGCAAGAAAAGTAAAACATAAAGCGAAAAACTCTCCCATTTTGTATCTAAACCATATTTTTATTTCAGGATGAAAATCGCTATCGCGTTACAAGAGGCTCGAAATTTTATCGTATAAAATTGGCTCCATTGACATCGAAACAGTCCACTCGTCGGGAACGCTTGGAATGTGAGTCCTAAATACTGCATTTAATGTTATTGTGTAGAAATTTAAGACTTTTGACCAGTGGTAAATTTGCCAATTGGCCGATCGGAAGTTTGTCGTTGGACAGCTTTCTGAAAAAAGGAGAAACAGAAGGAATTTATTAATACATAACTTGAAAATCTATCAGTGATATGTCGAGCTCTATCTTTTTTATAAAACTTTCGACCTTATGCCAAAAATATTTATTTTCATTTGTTTTTTTAATAAACTTTGTTTTAGTTGTAATATCTCATTACTTGAGCATTCGTAAACCGCGTGCCCATCTTAGGAGGACACGCTAGGCAAAAAGCTACGTTGATATATGCTTGAATGGGAGATCTGATCTCATGCTTCATATTATGTTTTCCACCGAAATTCACACTGGCATACATACATTAATGCACACGTGTTGAGCGAAAAGTGCAAAGCAAATTTTTAATACAGTGGACACTCGCAAATTAGAACCACTTTGTTTTTCGGGTAATTCTAATATCCGAAATGCTCTAATTTCTGGAATTTTTTTTTCTCTGTAGTTTCCAAAGACAAAGTATTTTTTACGTTTATGAGACATATTTAGTCAGCACTTTCACTTTAATAAGCTTTCGTTTTCACTTTTCAATCAAGACTGCCCGAATATTTACATGTGTATGAACATTCATAGCTTATGACCAAATATACGCAGATTGAGTGCGACAAAAAAAAATACGAGGATGGTGATTCCCCGTTTTTAGTTTTATTTTTTTGAAGTTTTTAAAAAAAAAATTGAAATCGTCCATGTGAAAAAAACTTAAAAAAAGAAAACTCTCTGAAATTAGAACCACAAGTTCTAATTTTAGAGTATTCAATGCATGACAAAATCAGTTTCTAATATATGGAAGATTTTAATTCCCAAGAGTTCTAAATTGCGAGTGTCCACTGTACAGCTGTCTGATAAACGTGCAATTGGTCTTCTAAAATCCCATACACGCTACAATTTATCATCCAAATTGTTCAATAAAGCTAAAAAGCATAGGGAGAGGGGTCGAAGGAAGAATCCACGTAAGACTACGTGGGTGAAGTGTGGCTGACAAAAATGAGGCAAAATTTAACCACGTAGTTTATGGATGCTCCCGTGCATGCCAAAGGCATTTTCATTTCGCCTCTTATCATTTTATGGTTCAAACATAGATGACTTTTTTTTTTTTTTTTGATGAATTTGTACCCGAGGGTGCGCCAAATATTTTTGGCCTACACTTCAAAAAAAAAATCCAAGTGCAGTCCTCCTTGCTATTATTAAATAAACAAACTCTGATAGAAAGTAATATAAATCAATAAATATTTTATTTTTATGATTCATAGCATTTTCAACATCGATTAGCCGTTCTATATCACAATGCGAATCACACAGTGAATCCTCATCGAATGTCGTAAGCAGTGCTATTCCCCGTCCATCATTATCAATGGTTAGTGGTAGTAACGCAACAGCTACTGCAGCAATATTACATGCGGCAACAGGTATCGGCAGCAGCAGCAATTCGAATGATGTTGTTGACTCTGGTGTTTGTGGTTTCTCGTCAACAATAGTTTCGACAACATCTGTAGCGACATCGCCAACATTTTTTGTGACTTCATCTGCGATTAGTGGTAGTGTACCACTTTTGGGTTTTAAAGAACGTACTATAAGTATAACAAGTGTTACCGAGGAAGATGATGAACCAATTTCATTATTAAGTGAACGCTGTCGCTATATTAGTGTCAGCGAGGAGGAGGAACCGCCAGCAGCTCAGGCAACAACAACAGCATTGCAACAACAGTCTGTGATAACAGAGCAGCCAACAGCATCTACGACAAATTTAAAATTGGATTTAATGTTGGCCTCTGCTGATATACCACATGTAACTAATAATACGACAACAGAATCTTCTATTAATACAACTATTTTATCAACCACTTCTGCAACAAGTCCTTCTGTAGTTGTTGTTACTACTGCGACAACAACGAAATCAGCTATTTTTATGCCAAGTTGCTCCCCCTCGATACCAACTTCAGTTGGAACTAGCGAAGATTCCGATGAGTATCGTTCATTGGAAGCTAAAGATGAGTCAGTTTTTTAGTTTTTAGCTGAAATTCTTTAAAGATTTAAAATAATATTAAAAGTAATTATTCAAAAACTAAACGTTTTTATTTGATAAAAAAAAAATAAAAAGTTTTTCCTCCATGATGAGCATTAAATTATCATAAGAACAGAGGCAGCCCCTATGGATTTTGTGTCGCCAAAGTTAATTTTTTGTTTTTCAGCGGTGCCCGTCGTTTTACTCCATCACGCTGGATTTTTTTTTTAGATCAATACTTAATTTGTTTTATTTTTTAATTGAAAACAAAACTAGGCACTGAATTTTCATTAAAAAATTTCGTAACTCTTCAAAAACACAATTTTAAAATTTTTTGTTGACTTGAAAAGCCTGGCGCGATGAAGTAAAACGTGCACTTAAATCGAGAGTTCTGGCTCAAAAAATTAAAAAAAAACACCACATACATACATACAATATGTATGTATAATCTGGTCTGAAGTAAAAAAGAAATCTATTTGTGGTCCTGCGTAATGAAACTCGTTTTTGATTAAAACTGTACTTGATTACTATCTCATTTTAAATTTTTCATGGATTTTTCAGGGTTCGATTACGTAACGTTTTGCAAATAAGAAACTTCACGTTTTTTTTTTGGTTCGTGTATTGAAGGTATATACATATACCCTTTTACAAAAGTGAAAACTATAAAAAAACACTAAACACACTAAAAAATATGCGAAAAAAATTACACCAAAGGGTTACATTTACACCATAAACTGTTTTGTAGAAAATGACAAAAAAATATCGGAAAAGCCATTTAAAATACTACATATGTTAATTTTATATTCTGTACTACATGAAACGGTGGTTTCCAATCTGCTTTGAAGAGCGTTATAATGAATGTCATCTTGTTTCCTTTTGAAAAGCGAAAACAAAAAACCAATGGAATGAAATCGATTTCTAGGAAATTTTGTTTTGTGATTTGTCGATATCAATAACATAGAGTCAAATTTATATTATTTCATACAAAAATAATGTCGAAAAATTCTCTGAAATAGTTTCGCGTTTTATTCTTCATAACTCGAACATATAACGTCTTTTTGTATTCAGTTTTCGAAAATGTAAATCTAAACTTTTGGTGTGGACCTCATGTAATGTCTATGTACACAATACTTTCTTTGTTTTTATATTTTTGATTTTATGCTCTTAAAGTTAAAAGAAAACAAAATCTTAATTCAATTAATTTTTATATATAAAATATCTTAAAAATTTAGTTATTTAAACATACAACCATAAGCGAAAACTGTAGAAAAAAAGTAAAAAATGTGCACTTCAAAAGTGAGAACTACCTGTTTCAACACTGAATTATTAGTAATTAAAAACACCAACTGAAAATAAATTACACATGTTGCACTAAATCTACTACTGTGCAACTGGACCAATTAATTGGTTTATGTATTCATACTTAGCAACTGTATATTTTAAAATTAAAACTAATTATAAAAGGAATAAAATTAAACAATTCAAATCGCCTAGTAAATAAACTTGTTAAAAGTTTTTTCTTTCTTTTATAGAAGAAATATTTAAAAAAAAACTATTTCTGATTTTAGGTACATACCCGATTGATTACTGTATATGGCTTACCATTAAATTTTCCCGTTTTTCAGACTAAGGCATGCAGAAAAAAGCTCAGAGCTTCAATAAAAAATTTTAAACACATGCAAAAATAAGCTCCAAAATGTGCTCTAATTCATTCACTTCGGCCATAATCTTTTATAAAGTCTCTCACTAACTGAAATACTACTCCTATTATATGTTCAACTCAACTTTGGTCATAGCTGGCATTCACATTTTATATCTCCTATGTTTGGTTATAAGTACATAACTCCATTTCTTTATTATTTTGATTGTATTTAACGCTTCAATGCAGAAATATTTTCTTTTTAAGTCTAAATGTATTATTTTATATCTTATAAGATTTAGAAATGTTTTGCAGTCGCAAAACACTGATTTGGACCTATGCACTTTTGATCAAACACAGTTTATGTAAAATAATTGGTTTTTCATTGATTAAAAGGATGAAAGATATGATATCAAAAATCTAGAAAACGTTTGGACACACATATATTAATCAAATAGCACATGGAAGCAGACAGGAAGGAATTGGACAATGTAATTTTCGGAATGGAGTTATAAAGTTCAACATGAAAGGAGACGACCGGCGGTTAATCTTTCCTGTAAATGAGGTTTGATTCAATATTTACATGCAGACTTTGCAATTGCGATTTGAAGGAGAGGAACGGGTCTCATTTTTTCGCCGAATAAATTCTTTGCAGTCGATTGATAGTTGCAAGATCGTAATTTAATTTTGACACAATAATTTGAAACAACAACAGAGGCTATAACTTTAGGAAGCTTTGTAATATCAATAAAAATCATCATTTTGCGAAAACAGCAGGCCCCACTCAGAATTTCACTAAAAAAAATGTGATTTGATGGTGGGGACTGATGTTTCCGCGGAATGAATTTTTGAAAAATCAAAGTCTTAAAATTATCGTCAATGATATCAGTTTGAAATTTAATATTACATATTTTTATTACACATGGTATATTACAGAATAAATTATTATGTTATATGTATATTTTTTTCTTATAATTTAAGAAGTACATAATTACTTTTTCCCTTCTAAATAATCAAAGAGTATATGCTGTTTACATAATATCAGTCTCCTGGTGCTGCAGAACGAAATCAATATCAAAACTATGCATCATATGGAGTTTCCTGAAAAATTAAAGAAAAAAAGTTTATTTCAACAGTGAACCTTTTTTAAATTGCATTTTTTAAAAGTTTTTACATAACCCAATAGTGTTAGAGCGGCCGTCCATATATAATGCATGGAATGACCGGGATTTGAAACCCAGTGTAAATCAACCAAATCTGCACTGATGAGATTGTCTATATGTATGTGGTACAGCCGAAACATATATCACCAATTACCAGGTGGAATTGATCCCTGTGTTGTTTTTTCATATTTGTTAAAAAAAGCATTGATCGATTTGTAAGTTTACATGACTAATGACTTTAAGTTTAGTTAATGCTCAGTCGTAATTTTTACATAAAATCTATTTACAGTGCTTTCTAATTTCAACATTTTTAATATAAATTTTAGAGACTTAATAATCTCAACAAAAATGTTCATTCCGCAGAAATTTCAGACCACACTCAAAAATGTATTTGAAATAAATTTTTGATATTGCAAAGATTCGAAAAATTTGCTGGAAACTTTTCTGAACTTTCATGGAGTTCTTCTACGAAATTAAATTTTTTCCGCAAGACCTTTTTAGTAAAATTTCTAATATGTTCTCATTTTACTCACATGTAATATGTACATATCGCTCACATACTTCAAGACTGGCGTAACTCAAAAAACGTGGTTTTTGATGCAGAAATATCCGCCATTTCATGTTTTATTTTGTGTGAAAAAATCAAAAAAGTATATCATAAACTTGCCTTGTGAGAAGAGTTGATGTAGACATACTTTTCATAATTTTCATATAAAAAGCAACTTATTGAAAACTTTAAATGTGTTTTTCTGCCACTTTATGTTTTTTTGTTTATGCCAGTCTTGAAGTAAATGAGCGATATGTATGACCTACTGTTTACAAACATAAACATATTATTTAAAGGCTGCTACCAAAATAGCCAATCCCAGTATATATAAATGTCATAGAAGTATTTTCAATATTTAGTTTAAAAAGATTGGCTCATTTTATGATAGACAGCTGACTTTACCAAAATTTAAATAAGTAAATCTTACCTTTAAATTATCAATAATTTGACATTGCAAAACTAGTCGTTTTTGTTTGAAATTAGATATGCATAGACTAGTCTGTTATTTGTAAAGTAAAAAGAAGTTATTTATAAATTCAGCAGTCTTCTTCGTCATAAATATAAATTATGATTTTGATGATCATTTTTTAATTTTGTTTCTTGCTTCCTTGCTTCTCTTATTTACAGCTTTTAAATTAATAATTAGTTAGTGTATATGTAAATACTTATTTTTTATTTATACGAGTATTAATTAATGCTCCAATTAGTAATTGCATTAATTATTTTTGATGTTTATTCCATTACATACAACACGCAAATCACAAAATTCCGCATTTCTTTAAAACGATACGTCGCTTTCGTGTTGGACTTTTCTTAGCCGCTCTCAAGATGATTGTACCGCTGCTATTGGTTGTATTGGATTTCGTGAATGTAGGACTAAAGGCACTTATCGCTGGCTGTTGATTCATTGAGTGATCTACATTACTATAGGATTGTGTCATCAATTGATGGCATTTTGTGGCCAAATATCGAAATACTGAGGCAACATTTACATCTTCTTTAACGGAAGTTCTTATTAGGCGACAACCAAGCTGGCGTGCTAATGATTCTACTTCATCGGATGTCACAACAGCCTGTTCGATAAGATCAATTTTATTTTGCACAATCACTGTTGGTATCTCATTACATTCGTTTTCTACTTTACGCTTCCAATCTTTAACTGCTTCGAATGACTGTCGATCAGTGGTGCTAAAGGTGAGTACACAAGCTTGTGCACCACGATAATAGGCTTTGGTAATAGCATCAAATTCTTCCTGACCAGCGGTGTCCCATAACATGATGCGTACATCTTCACCATCAATTTCGATTTGACGTTCCAAAAAATCAACACCAATGGTTTTTTTGTAATCCTTAGTGAAAATACCTTTGCAATAGCGTTGTATCATGGAGGATTTTCCAACGCCACCATTGCCAACGATAACAACTTTAATGGCAATTTCTATGTCATCTTCTCTCATTTTGTATGTCTTGAAATGCAGCAATCGCATGCAGTTGGTATTTGTTGATTAAGGTATTATTAGGTTATCCTATTAAAAAACCTATTACATGTATTGTTGGTAACACTTGTGTGGTAGTTACAATTGAGTTCTTTTATAGAAATTTAAATTGATATTTATTTTTGCTAAGTTTTATTTCGTTTAAGATAAATTCATAACTCTTTTTCTATTTATTGTTGACTTGCCAAATTTATCCTACTATGATTAATGCAGAAATTTAACTTGTTTGTGCAATGCGGTAATACAATTTTTGCATACCGTAGTGAATGGTTTTTATTCACTTTCTATTAATTGATTTCTCTTCCAACAAAAGCAACATGATCAAAATGATCATCATCATTTGCAAAGAAAATTTTTCTTTCATTTTCCGTTAACAGGTTTTAACGAATTTCCACACACCATCACACACATATGTACATGATTTTACACTAAACAAACTCTCGAAGACGCATATAGTAGGATCACTAAATATCAGATCGCTGCTAACTCGATCAAACAACCGCACCTTTGTAGCACGTCTCGCTTGCTTGACTCAAGAGTGTGGCGGTGGCAGCTACTTCTGCGCAGTGCGGCGGTCGAATGAACGTACCTATGTCTTTTGCAGTTGCTCTGTTGTGTGATCTTCGTTATCTTTTTTCTTCGAGTTTTTCGTATTTTGCAATGAAGTTAATTAAGGCCACTAAAATAGGTTTTATAACTATTTCTTTCCATAAACTTTTTATTAATTTTATGATCTCGTATATAATATGTAAGTATGTATTTACGTAAATCGTTATTTGAAAATTTTCGTTATTCTTGAAAGTTTTTAAAATTACACTTATTTCTTCATAAATGATCTGAAGGCACTAATAAAAAAATAAGAAGCCCGGAACATGCAACTAAACTTTAACTTCTTCCATATCGTGGATATTAACTTTTTTTTTTCTTATTTTCAGTTTGTGAAGTTCACATATTCATGCTCATGTCTACGTGTAATACGATCCAAATGCTTGAAATTTATAGATGACAGTCAGTGAGACAGACGACTCAACCAATTCCTTGTCTTGCTTAACATAATCTAATAGATTTGTTCTTGCTTTTTTCTACATTCCTTGGTTAGATACTAAAACTCTTTTGTTTCGGTTTTTTTTTTTTTTGTAGTCGCTGTCTCTTGTTTAATTCTCAAATGGGTCTTAACTTCTCAGATGTCTGTAGCAGCTATTTCTTTCTTTCATTCCATAATTTTATACACGAAATTTGAACTCCTTGCTGTTGTCGTTGCTCTTTAATTAATTATGCATAATTTAATTCTTTCATAATACAAATTTTAATTATTGATTTTAACGGTATTTGGTTTCATACTCTGCGCCGTATAGCTGTTTATTTTATTTAATAATTTATTATATTAAATCAATGACTTGACAAAGTTAGCAGTCGGTCGTATGTTGGCTGTATTAAGTAAACTATTAGCAAAAGGCAATCATCTACAAGTTTTTTGACATCAAAGTGAAAGTCTCTCTTCTCTGCTCTCTATCTTTATATGTAGTTATGATTTAAAAGTTACAACTTTATCTTATCGAAACCGTTGTAGAAATATTTAATCGATAGCTTAACGCAGATCACCAAGATCAAAAGCCGTCGTTGTTTTAGATGTCGTATCTTTGATCGCGTTTACAAGACTGATGTTGGTTTCTTGTGATTTGTTCGACTTAACCACCTTGCCACTTTTGTGTTTATATTGGCTTAAACTAAATATGAGTTGGTGTTGGTTGCAATTTATTAATTATTGTTAGCGAGAGAAGTGCTTAAAAAATGTCGTGTATATTGTATATTACATATATGCATGTATGCAAGTGTACACACATGCATATGTATGTATGTGATAATATAGAGTCTTCCAATAAGAACGCCGGATTTAATTTTTAATTACGCTCATTATTTATTGGAAGGGTGACAAAATTTTTATTCAATCGTCAAGTAAAGATGTTGCGATTGAGTATGGAACAAAATGTCAGACAAATATATTCTGCTGGCAAACTCTTGCCCGAAACCTCTGACGAAAATTTCCCATTTTTATAGTAAGTTTTAACAAAAACAGCGAATTGTTCTCCATTGACAATGGCAACATTGGTAGATGTAATTCTTGAAATTTTTAGAGCTGCCAACTCTTTAGGAATAAAGTGAAACGTTTTGAAATCATGCACTATGGTAGAGAAGTAGCCGAATATGAAATATGACTTTGTTTTAATAACAAAAATTGCAATTTAATACACTCCTACATAATTATTATTGACTGAGAACTAGAAACTTGACATTCACACATACGAAAACATATCATCTAACAAGTCAAGTCAAAAAAACAGTAATTGTTAAAAGAAATACATATTCTCTATATATAATGGCATATATTTTATGTATTTAAGTTTATTCTTGTAAGAGCTAGTTTTCAAGGTAAGTGTCAAAAAATCCTATGCAATTGTTTTTATTGTTAGTAACAACGCTAATTTATGTTTAGTCCTCCCACATAGAAAGAAAACGTAATTCACAAAGAGCAAGAATTTGATTAGCTACTCTTCTGCTTGATAGCTCGTAAGGATGAAGCAATGAAATCTTTTCGTGTGTAAATTGGGACTAAAAGTAGAAAGGTAAAAATAATCTAATTTTAATTGACATTACAGTTTGACAGTCATGTATGGTATTTTGAAGTACAACTCTGACAATTTAATATCGTAAAACAATTGAAATATCGTAGATCTAGTAAACGTCATAATCCAATAGCGCTTGTCGACGAAAGTAAAATTTGTGAAGAAAAAGTGTTGAAAAGAAAATATTAAGCCATGCCAGAATCTGATGTATTGAAAATGAAGGTAATCAACGCAATTTATTTAAATTATTAATGTTATGCTCTTATTTAACTGTGCTCTCGAATTTAAGGTGGCCGATCTAAAACGTGAGCTAAAACTGCGTGGACTTGCCACAACTGGCAATAAGACCGAACTTCAGGATCGCTTGCAGACGGCACTGCTTGACGGTGAACTTTCATTAGAAGACACTGCTATATCTGGAGAAGATTTGCTGGATGGTGAAGATGAGGATGCAGTGCTTACCGATGAAGACGAGGCTAAAATACTGGGCGCCGATGAGAATGAGCTGCTTAAGAGTCCAGCACCTACACCAAATGCCGCACCTGACTTAACACTGGCGGTTGATAGAAAAAGTAGCTCTGACGATGTAGTCACAGATGCCATACTGCAAAATACAACAGCAACGCCACCAGCAGCAAAGAAAATCGTTCTTAAAAGGAAGAGTTCATTCACGACTATTGGGAGTTTCGCTGGTGTTACTGAAGCAGCTATAACTATTAAAGAAAACGAGCCTACTGCTGCAAAATTGTCAAAAATGAGTGAACGTAATCCAATTATAATCTCGTCCACGGAAACGGCAGCAGAACGCAAAGATAAAGCGACTGCAAAGGTAGCACAGCTCAGCATTCAGGAGCGTTTGGAAATGCGCGCAAAAAAATTTGGCATTGCAGGATCGAACAATAACAACGGCAGTATTTCTGCAGCAACTTCAACTACAGGGTCCGATACGCAACAAATTGAAATGTTAAAAAAACGTGCTGAGCGCTTTGGCTGTGTCGTTTCGTCTAAAATTGCGAAAATAGATGCTGAAGAAAAACTACAAAAACGCAAAGAACGTTTTGGTGGCGGTGGTGGCGCTGAGCCCAAAAACGACAGCAACAAATCAACAGACGTTTGGGCAGAAAGGGCACGGCAGCGCTTGGAACGCTTTAAGACAGCACCGACTGGATCAGCAACGACAGAGACGACAACAATTGTCGCTGCAGCAGCTACGGTTGATAATTGAATGATAACCACAAATTTAAAAAACAAAAAAAATTTTGTAGCTAATATTACATACCTATGTTAAGTACGCTCCAAAGCAATTAAAATAAAACGCTATTGAAGGAAGAAAAAACTGCAGACATTTTACTTGAAAGCTTAAGTGTATTTTCCATACTAGGGAGTGTCATATTTCGAAAAACAATATTTTAAAGGAAATTTTAAATCCATAGAGCGTGTAGCTCGGCAGATTTTAAACTCACAGTTTTATATTTTGACAAATTTTGTCCTTTTACTATTGTTAAACATTCACGATGAAATTCGTGCCATAACACCTGATACCTGAAAGATAATTTTATCCCATCCTGTGTATCATTTAATAAGCTAAATGAAGGAGAAAGTTAAGTTTTTTGAAAATAGTCATCTAAAATTGGCAGATATACATAAAGCAATGGCATATTTTGCATAAAAGTCGTACCCCACGATGAACAAAAGATATACCCTCTTTCAATGGTTGGCTACTATCTCGCGTTTTAGTCGCCGAGTAAGAATTGGCTGTATGTTTATAAAGCCAATTCTTACTCGGCGACTAAAATGGCAAGATTAGAGCCAACCATGAAAAAGTGGTTAGGCTGCAGCATATACATATGTATGTACTTAAGGGTACAAAAAGAAAATGCTGTTAAAATTATCACTTCCATCGAAGTTTTAAGACAAATTTTATTATTACTAGAAATTACATAAAAAATAACAATCTGCATATTCAAACAAAAAAATTTTGTTTTAAAATTGGAACAAATTTTGTTTTAAAATTGGAACAAATTTTATATACATCATTTCTTGTGAATAGAATTTTTAACTATTGAATTGGAGACGACTTAATAGCATATTTATAGTAGCACAGTCGATAACTTTCAAGTATTGGCGGCTGTTTCATATTGTTACGCGGTGTGCGCGGAGACAACTTAATATCATCCTCATAGTTGCAAAGTCGATAACTTTGAAGTATTGGCGGTTGTTACATATTGTTACGCGGTGATTTATTCATGGACAAAACGTCAACACAATTTGATTTTAACAATGGTGCCTCATTTTTGGTGTCTAACGTATGTGCAAAAGTTTTCTCGTTTGAGTTGTGAATTTTAACTGATTGTGATACATCTGAGGTCTGAATTTTGACTGCTGGTGATACATCGTTATGTTTGATTTCACAAGGGGCACTACTTATCATTTGAAGTTTTTGTCCACTGGAATCCATTGTTTTAAAAGAAAAAGTTGCATTTAAATCTATTAATTCACTTGAGATGCAAGAATCATTGATTGTGTTTGTACATTCAAATCTAATGGTGTTACTGCACGAGGCTGAAGCTTGATCACATAAAACTGATTGAATAGGTGAATCAGCTGAAATATCCCTTGATTGATTTTAATTTTTTCTCCTGTATTTTTTTAAGCATTTCGGAAAATTCTGCATCGAAGTCTAAACTATAACGTGCCATTTTTTTTTTTTTTTTTTTACTATAATCAATTTATTTAATGACAATTAACACGAAAATATTTTGCAAACCGTTATTAGACCAAGAAAATACTCGAACATTGCAAAAGAGGGATAAGAAGAAAAAGTAACCTGCCAGGTCGGAACATAAATACCCTGCACAGTAATCTTATCGAAATTTTCCGAAGGCTAACTACTCAAATTAAAACTCGGTATGTTATGGAACAAAAAAAAATAATACTTCCATTTTTTCTTTGGTCCTTTTTTGAAAATTATTTCTACCTACCATTTCTTCGTCAGTTGTCATTTGTGTCGAAACAAATACTTCTTTTTACAAACTACCGAACAATTTCTTCGCTCACCTTCTCGTTAACCATAATTTTCTCGAAATTAATCCGGACAAAACTATCAATATACAAGATTGATACCAAAACGGGCATATGTAATATGGCAATATTTAATAAAAAGAAAGTGTGGACAAACATTTTATTTAGTACTAATCGTTCTAGAACTATACCGGTAATGTTTGGTCGTTTATATGAGAGGTGAGGTGGCAGTAAATCGAAAATTTTTTTCATATTCCGTAAAAAATAATAATTTTCTGAAGAAATGCCTGCTATGTCAGAGCAAAAATCCTTTGTTTTGTGTGCCTTAAGAGAAAATATGAAATGTGCACATTAGAGGTTTAACTTGCACTTCAAAAAAGATAAATAATTTCAAAAAACTTTCTTGTTCTAGAGATCGTTGCCACGATGATTATGGGCGGCCGTGTTTTGTTACCATGAGGGTTCCTCTTCAATTATTGTCGACAAACTTCAGTTGAACTTTCTGCAATTTAACGAATTTAAGTTTTGAAATTATTTATTAGTCGAAGCCAATTCAATTCAGCTACGAACTCGAGGTAAGATGTAGCTGTGACATTTAAAACTTTAGCCTTTTTTATTAGATTATTCAAAAGATTTGTTTCGTTTTAATCGAAATTCCCACTGTCAGTCCCTAGAGGTTACAGAAAAAAATTCAGCAATATACCTTTTGTTAAAAGAAAAAATATTAAAATCATTTTACACTCATAACTCCTTTGAAGGAGACTTTATTTTTACCATAATAGTTAATATTATAATGCTTAGTGTAATGCGCAAATGAAACTATTAAGTATTGATTAATGTTGTCTGCAACTAATGTAAAATACCGTCAATATAGTAGTATATTTTTAAAAATATGAAACTTTTATGGTTCTTCCATCCATGCGTGATCCATCCATCAAACCTGCATTAAAAAATTATTAATTTTGTAAAATAAAAATTGAATTCATCATTATCACCAATAGCTAACTCAGCATCACGTTCTTTAAAGAACCTAACAACACCAAGATCATTGCCACGAATTTCAGCAAACTTAACTTCACCTACATCGCGGAACTTGTCACGCAATGTTTGCCAAGTACAAGACAAAGGAATCTAAAAATAATTATTATAAGTCCATTACATTAACAACGTTTAAGTAAAATTTGCTTACATTTTTGATAATAATTGTGTCTGATTTACGCGGATTGTTAGCGCCAAGACCAGAGTTGTTGCCGCTTCCGCCTCCACCGTACATATCTAAATTCGATGAATTATTATAGTCATCTTGACCATTGTTTCCTCCGCTATTACCGCCACTGTTATAAGCATTACGTAATCCATCGAATCCACCACCGCCACCACCACCGCTGCCAGTGTTAAAACCAGAAGATGAATAACCTGAACTGTAGTTATTTCCACCGGTACTGTAATTATTACTTAGTCCAACATTTGCAGAAGACCTGGAATCATCGTTGCTTGGTGTTATCGGAGCTTGATTTAAATTTAAGCCCAAGTTTGAGAGTGACGAAGACAACAATGGATTGGACAAAGCCGCTCCAAGACCACCAACAACGTTGCTAAGTGCAGCCAAATTAGAGCTTGAAAGATTGCTAAGATTTAAGCCAGCAGCAGCTAAGGTGGCCGCAGCACTCGACTGTGGTTTTTGTTGTTGTACCACTGGAGCAACAGGCGAAGGCTGCATGGATTGATTAAATCCACCCCCACCACCTAGATTAACTCCCATATTAGCAAGCAAATTGGCACTTTGCGTAGATAATTGTTGTTGCTGCTGCTGCTGTTGTTGCAATTGTTGCACATGCGCACCTTGCTGTGTTTGATTTATTATATTAGGCAAATTTCGTGAAACATCCTTTAATGGTTCACCATTTTGTCCTAGTCCAATACCTACGCCACCTAAGCCCTCGGGCAACTTTAAGCCTTCGTTTTTATCTGGAATACGATCCAAACGTACGGTCATGCGACGTTCATACAACATTTGACGATCTAACATTGAGATTGCCTGCACTGCTTCTACAGGATGGTCAAATTCCACTACAGCAAAACCGCGGCTATTTCCCTCTTTATCAAGAGATAAGTCGACACTTTGGACTTTACCAGCCAATTTGAAAACTTGTTTAAGTTTCTTGGAATCGACCTTGTAATCAAGCTGTGAAAAATTTATATATTAATATTGTTCAAACAAAAAACACACATAATTTAGTTGAAAACTTCACCGAAGAAAATAATACATAGTGGGCATATCGAAAAAAATATTGAGAACAATAGGAAATGAATTGCAATGATTAAAGCAATGCAAAAGTGACTAAAGAAATCAATGGAACAAATGTGGTCTTTGAAAATAACAATTTTAACACAAATCTTACACTGGCCAGAGAAAAAAAAACCACGATGACTTAAAATCGAGGGAACCAGTGATATTTAGGCAAAGTTTAAAAGAAATAAATCTTTTTTAACATTACAAAATATAAATAGTTACCAATCAAAATAATTGCAATAAGTCCTGTTCTCGAAAAAATAAAACATTTTATGCAGGCATGTTAGGTCAGAATTCTAGTTTTTCAAAGAAGCAATATAAGTGAGTGGTTAAATTAAATTTTGATGCGCACAATTGTAGTACCAGAACAGTAAAACTTAATCATAGAGACCGTACATTTTCGTTCTGTTCAAGAATAAACTGACAACGAACATAAACAAGCTCATTGGGAGTGACATAAATTAATAGAGATTAAAAATCATAATATTTACGGCCCCTGCTTGGGTCTTACATGTGACCTAAAGAAATAATAGTTTACATCGATATCTTACTACTGGTTACTTTAACCAGAAACCCATTAATAAAAACCAATTTTATAACTTCCAAAACAAGGTTGAACTCGAACAAATATAGTCTTTTACAACTAAATGTTTTCAGCTGCCCAACCAAATGACATAACCGCTTCAAAAGGCAGTTTTAAGGTTAAAGAAAATTAAGGAAAACTCGATGATGAGAAATTCTTGCACGCTGTAAGAAACAAATAAGGACCTAAAACCAACTAAAATGACTTAAATTGCAGCAAAATTTATTTTACATATTACATTTTCAGTATTTTCAGAGTGTGCCCATGTTGATATCGAAAAAATTTTCACAGGGAGGATGGTTTTTTCCAGTTATTTTTTTTTTTAATTTACTTTATTAACAAGCAGGTACGAATGTAAATAGTTTGTAAAGTTAACAATTAAACAAATTTCAATATACTCACATTAGCGACAAACACTTTATTATGCAAAGGTCCATTAATGCCCAGACTTTCCAAAAACGAAGCAGAAAGCCCATACAAATTGTAATTCGACGAATTATTAAAATCATTCGCCATCATGAAATTGTTACGCCCAGATCTAAAAGAGGAAATTGACAAATCAGCAGCAAATCTACGAATTAATTTCCGTTGTTGAGAAAACTACACCAATAAGCAGGCATTTTAAATAGTATTCCACAGTTTTAAGTTTGTTAAGGCATTTGTAGACGGCTCAATAAAAAAAAAACAACAAATTATTAGAAAGTGAAACAAAAAAACTTTACGCAGGGAGAAGTTAAAAATATACGCCAGTAGTTGAAGAAAATCAAAAAATAACAGCTAATTATAAATATCTATTTTTCTGTAAAGGCCATTTACAATATTTAAATATGCAAATTTTATACTAAAATTTTAGCTTAAGTCCAGTTAAGCTTGTCAACAAAGAAAATACTATGTACATACATCCATCTCTGGTATGTATACAGTTATTTAATATTCATATTTTATTTTTCAATAGTCCGTTAAAAATTGTTCATTGTTGAACAGAGCATATTTATAGCCTATTACTTTTTAAAAAATTGATATAAAATTTATAAACTGCAATCGAAACCGTATTACATGAAAAATTTTTCGTTTCATTAAAAGAAGTTTAAAATATGTTTTTTTAGCTATTAAATGATTCATCAAAATCTTCTGCTTTTCTGTTCGCTGTTATTAATATTTTTTATTAGAGCCTATGCAAATTAATATGCATTTGCATATGAATTTTAAAAATAAAATAAGAAAGTGAGTTAAGCGATTCGAGTGGAGACTTGGAACCCTTTTAACGTTTGAAAGCAAGCACTGGAAGTAAGACCAAGTCGACGGGAACCTCAGTACAAAGGATGTACCATGATTTCTTGATAAATAAGTTTCTAGACCAGAGTGCAATTTTTACATTTCAAAAATAAAATTTTCAATTCAATTTTGAACCCAATGTGAGTCTGTTACAATGCCTATAAACGATGAATCGCTTACACCAAATTCTGCTTCTCGCCAAAGATACAAAAGTGAATTTGATATGGCTATAAAAGTCGCTTTTGAAAAAGAAAATCTAATAAAAACCATAAAAAAATAACTAATTCAGAAATGTTAATACAATTTAAAGTAAATATTGTCGTTGAATACTTCCAATACTATTTGTCAATAAAACTCCTTTCAAAACATAGCTCTTTCATAAAACACATTTTTTTTTTTTGATAAAAGAAGCCCCGTTGTATGACAATTTCTGATTCGAAAGCACCGTACTGAGTCCAGACATAAAAGCTGAAAAATAATTGCACCTTAAGCCCCTTGTTAGAATTTTGTTTAATATCTAGGCAAAAATTAAATGCGAAGAACAATAGTAACCATGTCTTCCAGCTGCCTTCCTCCATTGCAAGTAAAATACTATATTTGCTGAAAAAATTAAAAACGCCCTCTTTTAAAATTATACTTACAATCGATCATCATCGCGACGTGAAAAACCACGATCACGATCTCCACCACCGCCGCCGGCACCACCTCTGACGCCTCCACCACCACCACCACCGCCGCCACCTCCTCCTCCTGCTCCACCACCAGTTACTACACCATCACGTAAGATTCGTCCACATTGATCACGTTGCTCGCCATGATCTTCCTTTACTACCAATTCGCGTCCATTGATTTCATAGCGATTCATCTTCTCTAGGGCTTTTTCAACATTGTCAGGATCCTTGAATTCAACAATTCCGCAACCGCGCGCCTTTCCGCTCTCATCATGAAACAATTCCACATACTCAACAGAACCAACAATGCGTCGGAACAAATCCTTCAAGTCTTGCCAGCGATAATCGTAAGGTATGTTTGATATGTAGACGCGGCAGTTACGACGCTCACGGCTACGATCGCGATTGCCACTATTGCTGGCATTTTCTGCATCAGAAAATCGCGTTCCACGTGCCCCACGACCACGCCGGTCGCGATCCTTCTCACGATTGTCAGTACTTGTGTTACCACCAGAGTTGGAGTTAGTGTCCGAATCGGCTTTCATCTTTGCTGTTTTTTAATATTTCAAGCAAAAATAATATAAAATATAAAGCGTTAAAAGTTTTTTTGCACCATAAAATAAAAAATGGCGCATAATGAATACATTTTGCAATGCCGAAAATTACATATGCGAATGCTTGTATATTTCTTACCTTTCTATGTTACCAATCCGTATTTAAAAGTTGAAACTTCTTTAAACTAAAGATTAAATCAGATCCTTATGAATTCTGATCCACTTTTTAAACTGTTCTAACTAAAATATTATTGTGATATACTTCACAAAAATAATTTAAAACTTTCACGCAAGAACCACAGCGAAATATAAAAAAACTACGGCGTACACAAAATAAAATGTCGAATTCAATTTCAGCGTTGTGGCAATACTACCGCGCTATTCACACACACCGAATTCGAGCGCCGTCTAATGACATCGGATAGTTTTTTTTGAGTTGTGTGACTACGAAATATTTTGGTGTAGTGAGTCGATGCACAAGTCCGTTGTCGTGTGAAAAATGCTTAAATTAATATTTGAGTGAAATCAATGGTTAATATAGCATACAGCTAAAATTTGCTTTAAAATTTAATACAAATTAATTTGAAAAGAAAAATAAGAGAAATCATCAATTAATATTAATTATTTTTCTTAATTTTTGCAATATATTTATTTGTTGGTTTGTTTTGACAACAACAAAATTTCAACACCGAAATCTGTGTGTTAAAGTGGAGTTGAAGACCATGCGTTGTCGTTTTATAGCGTTTCAGCTTTCTACGCGTCTTGAAGTTACATATCACGCTTCTTTGCGTCTAAAGCGGCCCTCACACGATCAGTATTACTGACAGTATTTTGCATACTGACTGTATTACTGTCAGTATAGAAAAACGATACTGTTGACTGATGAAAAAATCGGATATTACTGACGAAGTTTTTAAATACTGACAGTAATACTGATGGTTCATCAGTATTATTTGCACAGAAAAGTGGTCAAAAAGTGGCAGATCCGGCTGAAAGTTGGTCAGAGGGTGCAAGTAGGCACGGGACGGCAAAATTCTGGGAGGGGGCGTGGCATGCCCCATTTTGTGGCAGATAGACGATGAGGCAGCGAAACTTGAAAGAAACTTGGAAAAGTTCCTCATTCAGTGGCATGGAACATTGCGTCCAAGGGTATGGTCGTCCGATGCCTAGCTGGAGGCGTGGTGCAAGTTTGGATGGAATCTGCCCCAAAAAGCGGCATGCCATTTTCGGCTGTCGGTCACGTAGCCGGAGCATAGTTCGCACCTTCACCAGTCGAATGTCAAAAAAACTGATTACTGACAGCAAACAATACTGACCGTGTGAGTGGTACACTGACAGTAATGTAAATACTGTCAGTAATTATACTGTCAGTAAAATTGATCGTGTGAGGGCCGCTTAAGATCTTATGAGAACAGTTGACAAATTTGTAAACAATAAAAAATATGTTTCATAAAATGAAAAGTTTGTTTAGTGAATGGAAAAGCTTATGAAGCGAGAAAGCGTAGAAAATGTTGAAAGTTGATCAACTTTTTGCGTCATACGCTTTTTGACTTCCTACGCGTTGTGCTCTGTAACGCAATCCATACGATTACAGGGTTTGAACTTTTTCTGAGAGAAGCGTGCGCCGCTATAAAGCGACACTTTAAATACCTGAATAGCAGCGAACTTGTGGGTCGGTGTTACAAGTCGACGCTGCGTGTACACAGCATAACAATCATGCAATAGAAGAGCAGCAGCTCTCATGTAACCTCATGTTGTCCAACTTGAATCGACAACATCAATGCTCGATCATGTGAGCTCTAAAACAAATGCATGACACTCATGTTGACAAGTACATCGCATTACAAAATGAACGTAACAATACTGCTCACCCAACTTCGCTGCGAAAATATTTTGAATGGCAGCATTGGCGGTGGTTAAAAGAGGGTTGCTCAATTTTGAAGTATTTAATTTGCAAACGTCTTTTGTTACGGCGAGTCGAATTTATTTAAGTTAATAGTGGCGCGTGCGGTTTTTTGTTAGTAAAAATTCAAATTTGCAACGTTGATTTATATAAAATCTTAGCGTTTGTAAAGTGAATTAATCAAAGTTTTAGTATTGCCTTATGCTAACATTTGCGATATCTACTTGTCCTTGTTTTCGTTTCGAGACGCGATTGTGTTGAATTTCAAAAGTTTCTACAAATTTAATCTGCAGCAGCTTAAAATAAATTAAATTTATAAAAATGATGAATTTCGAAGGCTATAACGATGACAACAAACCATCTTCCAAGTAGGTTTTATTTATTTTAATAATTTGTTAGCATGTCCTTTGCGCACATATTTTCTGTTTTCTTCCTCTTCGAGAAATAAGAGTTAAAAAGGAGAAAAAATACAGCGTTCTTTGTAATCCACTTGCGCCGATGCAGCCGTTGACAGGGTGAACAAAATATTAAGAGAACACTACCGAAAAACTCAGCATATGACAATTGAAAATGGACTGAAAATGAGAACAAATTTGGTGTAGATCCCAGTTTAATTTTGTTTATTAATTCACCTGAAATACGACCATATTTTGCAACTCATATTTTTGATATCCATTGAGGGGTTCCCAACTTAGAATGATTTTTACAAAAGCTATATCCGCAACTTCCGATGGATATATATCCAAAACCATATCCGAACGACGTTCTTTTTTTTCCTATTTTTATTTTCATTTTAGGGAGTAAAACAAAAAAAAGATTGGAGCAAGGGAGCTAAAGTAAACCTGTGCCAAAATACAAGTGTCGGTCGAATGTCGTTTCGGAAATATAGCCGTTCAGACGTTGTGGATATAGCTTTTCTAAAAATCAATATAAGTTTGGAAACCCTGGATTGATCGATATGTGCGTCATAAAAAATATAAGTTTAAGGCACAGGCTTTATTTAGCTACCATTCGCTTATTTTTAGGGAATAATATTCTTTAAGCAGTTAAAAACTAAAATTACAAAATCTTGGTCAGATCTAGTTTCGGAAACATAGCTATCGGATTTAGCTTTTCTAAAATTCGTTATAACTCGTGAACCCCTGCATCGATACTTAAAATGTGGGTAGTTACTGAGAAGTTGTTTCTATAATCATTTTAATAATCAATATCTTAATACATGGAAGTTTGAAATCATATAGTTTTTCATATACGATTATTTGTCTGAGATGATCACTTTTTTTTTCAAAAACACATTTTTTTCCAAAAAAACATAGGGTTATAGCTTTATTACAACTTGACTCAACCCAATCCCTTGCGTTTTTCATGTAGCGTTTTTTTTGCCGGTAATCGAAAAATAGTTAAATAATTTATTTTTCAAAAAGTTCAACCATAAGATTCAAATAGTCTGCCGTATTATTTTTCTAAAAAAAATATTAAATGAGATATATTAATATTAGAAAATTAAAAAAAAAGATTTATTGAAAGTTGCTGATGCGATTTTAATTACAATAAATAAAAGAAGGAGCGCAGCAACACAGGATCTAAAGTTGAAATAAATACGAAAACTCCAAAAGATTTTGGTAAAATTAATAAATACTTGCAAATGAAAGGCTTTTCTAACAGCTTATAATAAAAGATCCAATACCGAAAATCAAAGATCCAATATAGGCATTACTATGTAAAAGATTTGCATAATTGGAAGTGAAGATAAAATATTGAGTCACTCAACATTGAGTAAATTTTCAGATGAAAAGTGAGTTTTCGAAATACAAAATTAGGGCATTAATTTTCACCAGAACATCTTAAGCTTTTAAAAAGTGAACAAATCGGCAGTAAAGTTTTATTTGAACCCTCAATCTTTATTTGTGTGTAGAAAAAATTATAAAAGGTAAAAGATATCGATCTCTCGTATTTTGTATCCACATTCATCTGCAGACTCCCTCTGATTTATCCGCTCAACTTTTTGTTAAATAAAAAATTTTCTTTTCATTGAGCTTTTAATTGCTATTTCTCATTTTGTAGGTTTGTTGCTTAAAAGGATTTGAGCGACATTGAGATATTTCCGAAACAGATGACGCATTTTAATTTGATGCAGCGGGATTTGGTTGAAATGCGAAATTTTTTCGGAGCCAAATCCAACAATTCACGATTAAAATTTTTTTCGGGTCGGACAATATCTTTCGTCTGAACTGTTCATCTGAATTTTTGATGTATTGACCCAAAAATATGTACATTTTTTTATGTCTCAAACAAAATAATCTGTTCCTAATAAATTTCGGATACTGTTTCCGAATCGGAAGTTCGTTCTTAGTTTTTTTAAAATCTGCGATTATTGCATGGTTTTCCTAAATTAATGACGGAATGTGTAAAAATCGACTACGGATTCGGAATCAGCGACCCAAAACTCATTGGGATCGTAACAGATGGTTTTGTGTTTGTAACGAAAAAAACATTGTTTTTTTGATTTCTTGGACCAAAAAATCCAAATTTCATGCCGGAAGATATTGTCCGATCCGAAAAAATTTTACACATGTATTGCTGGTGTGTGCGGGTATATGTTCCTCGCACTATTAGAACTGCATTTGAGGAAAACTCGCAATTCGATCCACCCTACTGTAGCACGGTCGCTTTAAATGTTAAGTATTTGCCATTACTTTAAACATTCCAAAATAAACATAAGCATATCTTCGCATTTCTCAGCACAGAATTGCTAACTATTGAGTTAGAATATTTTGATGCCGATCACGACTGGCTGCAATATTTTTATTTATTTTCTTTGTACCCTTTTTATTTACACACTTCATATGATTTGCGCTTTTTGAAAAAAGTCATTGAATTCTTATTTGTCAGCTGAGTCACTCGTTCGGTCGTTTTAGTTGTAAGTCGAACATTTTTTTCCTTTTTTTGATTTTGCATTTTTGCGCAAAGTTTTCTGCTTTTTTTGCAGTTGTTTTTTTGCTTTCATATGAATTACTGTTTGAAAATTTCATCTTTTAATTGCTATAGCGCCGTAAAGACGGAAGTTTCTTTGTTTTTTATTTTTTTACATAACACTCATATTTATTCGTTTTATCCATGGGGCTAGAGTGTATTCAGTTTGTTACACCCTAAGGGTTGAGTAGCTGAATGTTGAAAAGCGAAATTTAATTCTATTTATGTAACAGCATAGCTAATAGCTTAATCTGTGGTGTTCAAACACTATTTTTCTGGTGTGAAAGGTTAAAATGATGGTATTTAATTAACTAATTTCTTCTTTTTTTTTGTATATTGTTGTTGTGTTTGGCAAGAAGTGTGAATTTTCATTATTCATCGTCTTTTATTTATTTACTTGTACTATTTTTAATATGCTGTCCTCAATACATATTTCTCTTGTTTCTTGATCTTCAACTTCAAAAAATTCTTCATATTTTTAACGCTTCTTCTTCTAACCGTTAACCATATAAAATTTGCATATATGGTTGATAATATTTTACTTTTTCAAATGATTTATTTTCCCTCCTTCGATTCAGATGTGCTATTTTTTAATTGCTTTTATCTATTAAGTTCAAGAATTCATTGTATCTTTGAAGAATGTTGTTCGAAACTTGTTACTTCTTATTGCTAAACAATTAATTTTAAACGCATAACAACTATTTTGTTGAACTCAACTGCAGCTGCAGTATCTCACAAACATACAGAATAATTTTAAAAATATTTTTTATATAGTAGATATTTTGTATCTGTATGTATCTTACAAACGTACATCCTTGTTTGATTTCTTGTTAACTCATCGATCGTGGGTTCCCGCATAATGATACTGACAGTATTCATAAAGCATTGTTATATACAATTTCTTACAAAAAAAAAGCAGAAACAGAGAATACAAAAGTATCCTGCAGTAATTTCGCAATAACGCACACATCTTGAATAAACAATGACTCCAAATGAATTTAGTTATTTACTCTCGCTGTAGTTGCAGTAGTTTTGAACGATATGCTAATTTTCATACCTTTACTCTTCACTGGAATTATAAATCGTAGTGCATTTTAAACGCACAAGAATCCAAGGCGTGGTAGTTTGACAAAGAACATAATTGTTATTAACACGAGCCTTAAACTTTAAACAACTCCCTAATGAAATACTTTTATAAGTTACCGATAATAAATAACAGGAGTCAAGTAATACTTGCAGGCACCGAAGAAACACATCAATCAATTGGTTATGTTTATCATATCTTTATAAATTGCTGTAAAATTTTATATAAATTTATTCGAAAGATTTTGAAAAAGAAATTTTAATAGTTATCATCTAGTTTCTTTCTAAATGGCAACATCCGAAAGATATATAAAAAATTACCAGAAATTAAAAAAATGGAACATTTGTTGTAAGTAATTGAAAATATAATTTTTCTAATAACAATTAGATAACTTTTAAAAGTTAACTTTCATTTTTCAGTAGATGACACCATAATTTGGTGAAATCAATTGGCTTACTTTTATGAGGTGCTTTATTCGAATCTCTTATTTTAAATCTTTCTGCAAAGCGGCATTTATAGACAAATAATAAAGAAAAAATTTTTGTCTGAATTAGGAATTGTAAACTCATTTTACAATTGGGGTAAATATAAAATTGCATTTGATTACAAACTGCACCATACAAAATTGAGACGAGAATTTCTATGTGCTTTAGTAGTATCCTTAAGACTTCTTTATCTCAAAACGTTTCTCTGCGGTATAAGGCTGTACCAATATTTTTCCCAAGTACTCTGTTCTTTAAGAATTCTTGAAATTAACGATTTTTATACTTACCACAATCATAGAACGAGTTATCTTCCAAAGTTTCAATGTTACCAAACTTTTCGCATTTAAATTACTAATTTTTAACATATTGTTTTATTTTTACCGCCATATAAAAAATATCTTTTGTCTACCTTTAAATAGTCATATTTTAGTAATAACTTAATTCTATTTATATGAGTTTTTTTTTTTTTGAATATCAAAAAGTTATATTTTAATACAAGAAAAAGTTTGTTTCTTGTCCAGACATTGTTATCATATTTGAAGTTCAAGTGAAAATAAAAGTTGCCGAATATTTCTCTTTAAGATGAATAGAGCATAAGAGCAAGATGTAATTCCACCTCCTATCAACGAGGAAATTTCACTATCTACTTCATTAAAAAGAGGACGGAATAGATAAAAATAAGCTGAAGAAACATTTATCAGTTTTTTCGGGACTTTAATTTCTGGGTTGCCAAGCTTTGATTCATACTATGAGCTTACATAGTTTACTATGTAATATATCTAAAACTAAATGAGGCATTTGAGTATATATAATTTCTTCTTTAGTTCATCGAGTCCTACAAGAATCAAGAGTCTAAACTTAATGCTCCAGAAACTAACATAAACCCCATATTTTTGTGATGGAATATTATACTAAGAAACTGAAAAGTTTAATACCAAATATCATGCACACCAAGCGTTATATCAAAATAACTTTCTGATAGGATCGACTCTCATAACTTGACGTCCCGGAAAGTTAAGTCTGCCAAGTTAACATCTATAACGTTCAAATTCAAGTCAACGTAAGATATGTACATATGCTATGTTTATCCCATACGTATACACGGGTAGAGTCTACCCTTAATCATAATCGGTTTCTTAACTCGAGCAGAAGCGTCTAACCGTATTATCTCTATCCTTGTTTTCTACATAGTGCTTAACTCGAGAAACTTTAAAGAAATTAGAAGAAATAATAATAAGAGTGGTGCCCAGCTCGTGCGTAAACGTAGGGTGTAAAAGTGAGTTGACTCTGCCGTGTAGAATATAACAAGGTAGAGGCAGAGCTTTTAATCCTCTCTGTAAATGTCCAGTAGAGATGTTAATCAAGTAAGGTGCTTCAGAAAAGACGTACATATTGAGTCGGTAAAAAGAAATCACTGAGTTTGGACGTCGAACAAGATGGTGAGACTCCAATGGAGTCCAAAGATGAAGAAAATCGGGTAGTTTGCTGTTTGGAATCGTTACTGTCGTCAGCAATAATTTCCGGCAGGAAATTTCAAGGAGTTATCCTCAAAGAAGAAAATTATGACCGATCCATTGTTTCTGTAGCCAGCCTAAAAGTTCGTTTTAGGGTATGGAAAATGAAGAGAATGCGTTTTTAAGTCATATGAATAAAAATCGTCAGTCCAATCAGTTTTCAAGTGCTGTATATCAACTAAAGAGTTTGCAGTTTCGTTGCGGAGACTATCACCTTAAAATAGGCTTAAATTAGCAACGTTAATTTTGCAAATCTGGTATAAACAAATTGCTTTATTGACAAAACTATATTGTATTTTGCTGCAAAGTTGATTAGTTGCAAGTCATTCTCTGGGGCTGAGCTTACTTATTGACGCTTCATGGATGATTTTCCAACTAATTTGTACTACATATACCAGATTTTTCTCGCGTCCGTCAAAAAGGGTTATGAGACCCATTAGAGAGTGATACCAATTGTATGTTTGTTTGGCTTAAAATTGTTGATAGAAATAATATGTGGTATATACTTATACGAGCAATGCCGTAAGCACATTTTTCTAAATGCATGTCTAATACAACGAAATAGAGTCCAAACTTAATTGTTCTTTGAATTTTATGTTACTCGTTACTTATTGTTTGCGACAAAACACGCGATACAGCGTTTTGTTTGGTTTCAGTCGTCAATGCATGTTTTTGTAGTAAAATGAGGACATTGACTTGAATTTCGCAAACAAGCCAGCCAGCCAGCCAGTCAGCCGACCGACAATCAATGGTTGGATATGAAAAATAATAAAATCAACAAATCACCCCCTTTCATTATATACCCAATTTACCAACAAAATGTATTGATTTCAAAAATAATAGTTTGAATAAAGAAAATAACAGCTGTCGTAAAAGTGTGAAGCCACTCAAAATTTGAAAAGGAAACTGTAAAAGAAATGTCACGTGAGTGACTCATAAGAATTTAGCTTTTGACATATGTTTTAAACTTCCTCTTTACATTTAAGTAAAAAAAAAACAGTTTGAGAACTTCCTATTTGCACAATACAATAATGATTAACATAAATACAAAATAATGTTCTTTTGGGCGTCACTAAAACTTTAATATCTTATTAACGCCAATTAATTTTAAGATTTCCCTCAACAGTTTCAATTCGTGATTTTAATTCGTCTTCGTTTTTATGCTTCCAAATGATTTTGTCGCTACTGAAATAATCTAGAACTACGTACGTGGTATATATATTATTAACCCACCAACGCATTCTGCCGCTGAAACACACC
Source organism: Tricholauxania praeusta (assembly GCA_949775025.1). Lineage (NCBI taxonomy): Eukaryota > Metazoa > Arthropoda > Insecta > Diptera > Lauxaniidae > Tricholauxania > Tricholauxania praeusta. Next base: position 162,973,932 of record OX459029.1, read on the forward strand.
CTTAATTTGAAAAACAACAGTGCAACGCAATCAGTTCGGCCCTTAGTTTATGTTGTGCGTCAGTTTATCCTGTCCCTCCTTTTCCCGTTGCTAACCTTTATCTGTTAATTCTTTTCCTCTTTTTTTTTCGTGTTGTTAAGTACCAGTTATTCGACTGTCACATGAACAGCCCACAGACGTTTGCTCATATGCGATCAGTCTTGTTTTTAACAGACAATGCATTAAATTGACGCACCATGTGTTCGGGCTCACTTCCGCATGATACTGTGCAGCAAGTCTCTTTTATTCCAATGCATTTGAAAAAAGAGTAGGAGGAGGAGGCTTTTTTTTGTGTGTGCTACCCGTTTTAGAAATTAAAAATAATGTAATGACAGAATTGACTTTTACTTATTGTGTAAAGGTAACCCTTAAATGGGTTTGAATGGACATCGGGCAACGACATAGTATGTAAATTGCCACCGTAAAAACATTGTCCCATTAAGAAATTACCTGTTATTCATTACTACAAATTGCTATATCGACATCTTGCCAATTGTTGCCAACTTGTTTTGATTTCGCAAAACTGCAGTAACAAAATCCTTTGACTTTGATTGAAAAAGTCTTAAAACTGGAAATCCTTATACACCATTAAAATATTGGAAAAGTAAACTTTTTTTTTGGGAAAGTAACTAATCTTGAATTTAGACGGAAAAGTATTACGGCAAAAGAGCTGACCGTTTTTTATACATGTACACTAGTCCGGGTCGAAATTTAGATTCATCCCGACACCAACTCAGAAGTTAGAAGGACCCTTAAAAACGATATCTGCGTAATTTTTTTTTCGTTCCGAGATATACCAATGGAACACTTTTGATTCTCCTGAAGGTAATTTTTGGCTAAAAAAACGTGTTTTTTGCTCGTAACTCTTGTTCCTTCATATAATGGATACCTGAATTTGCTTGAAAAATATTCTTGCTGATCAAATCAATTGGACGAAAATTGAATTTTGTGCTCTCAAAAATATTTGCTCTAAGATTGGAAGCAATGTCAGATCGAAAAGTTTCTGATCATGGTCATTATATTGCAGCGACTTCGTTTCAATTATAAACTGTTCTGTTTGCACTGGGGTAGTCTTGTAAAAATACCAAAGCATACGATTTCTCTTTTAAATTTAAAAGGAATATCAATTTCCTTAAAGTACTTGTTCAAATAAATTAACTACAGTATAATCTGTTAAATGATATGTACGTTTTCTTATCCCTAAACTTTATAGGAATTCGTATTTTAGTTTGAGCATATTTAGGAAATGCAAACGCATGTCTTTTGTTTCGTAGTGACTAAAAGTATATTTTCTGTGTTTGGCAATATTATGCATATCTCTATAAATTTCATTATTCATATTGTGTTTTCAAAAGTGTTTCTTTTTGTTTATATTTTTTTTTTTGTGTCATATCAGCATTCAAGTATCTGCCATAGTAATACAATTAAACCATATGTGCAAGATGATCATCATCAATTGTTATGACTAACGCGACTTTACGCCTCATTGCGTGCCATATATCTGTGTGTGTGTGTGTGTGTGTGTGTGTGTGTGTGTGTGTGTGTGTGTGTGTGTGTGTGTTTGTATGAAAATGTTTTTATTTTAAGAAAAAATTTAGTGGCGGCGCCTCATTGAGTCAGTTAAATGCTGCCTTGATTTATGGAGTAGCTTTAAGTGTTCAGTTAAATCCAAAGTGATCATCCTTTATATTTTACTATTATACGATAAGTTTATTTATTTTTAATTAATTGTATGATCTTGACTTTGCCGGCTGTCAAATTGGCTGAATTTGTTTTTTCACCATATTATGGTCACCCATGACTGCCTTAAGCTATTCGCATTCCAATTTTAAGTTTTTAATGTATTATGTCTTGAAAAGAAATGATCACCTTAATATACAATCTGATATTTGTGCTGTCTAAGAATGGATTTTTAGTTTTTGTGCATATAATTAAAATTAAACGTCCTTTAAAGGACGCAACTCTAAAGACCTTCTCTGAAGCAGCCAGATGGACAGTGATGAATATAAGTTAAATACACAGTTTTGATATTTGCTTAGTAATTAGGTTTTTACTGAATTTAAAGCTTTCAGCTCAATAGCTGAGACGGATAATAGTTGTAATAGCTAAACTCTTGTATAATTTAAAAAAATCGACGAAAGCGAAAAAGTTTTTTTTTTATATTTCGAACAATCCAACTATATGTTTTTCCGTAAATTTGAATATAGATTTGGAATTCGATTTTAGAATTCCTCTAGTACGTCACAATTTTGAGAAAAACGCTGTGTTTTGCTAAATGCGGACTTGAATAGTCATTATAGTATAATGAAATTTTATGTCGGCAAACAACTAAGCCATCGTATAACGTATGCGCAATAAAATCTGGACAAAAGTTTATAGCGCAAAAAAAAAATTTATTTCATTTATAACAAAAATCTTATTTCAATACTTTAATGCTTATATTTATAGAATTACTGCAAAAAAATTTTATGTCCATATCTGTTCGCTTTCCTGATGTTAAGGGGTACTTTTTTCATTGCCTCTTGAATTCCGTTTGTATTCATTTTGACCAACTCTCTCTTAATTTTTAAGATTAGCGCTTCAATGTTTTTCGGTTTAAGCCCTTTCCCATAAATATTTCTTTTCAAGTTCGCCCAGAATGTTTCGATTGGGCGAAGCTCTGGAACATTAGGGGGATTCATATCCTTGGGCACAAATGGTATTTTAAATTCATTAAGAGCTCGCAGAGTGGCTTTTGCGTAATGGGACGATGCTAGATCTGGCCAAAATACGATTTCATCATTTGAGTGATGTCTTTCAATAAAACGCTTTAACACTGGAAGAAATTTAGTGACATAAGCCTCTGCATTCACAGCCAAACCGCTTTTAATGAAAACAGGCTCACTGATACCACGCTCACTTACAGCTAACCACAACAAAACCTTTTGAGGGAACTTGGTTTTTCTAATATATTTAACTTCGTCAACAACATTAGTGTTAGGCAGCTTGAAATAAAACTTTGGAGTCCATTCGTTGCCTTCAAGTGTAAAATATGTTTCATCATCCATTATGCAAACGACGTTTGATGTTGGAGCAAACAAATTTTTGGAAAGCCGGCTAAGCCTGAGTTTGATAAGGATTTCTTGGCTGTCTTTGACATCAGGGACTATTTTTTTGGTATATTTTTTGATACCCATGCCTTGCAAATATTTTTTAACAGTATGGTCACTCACTTGGTACTTTTTGGCCAACTGTCTGTAGGACTTAGCTGTGCAACCCACAGTTTCAGCTTTAAGGCGAGATCGAACTTTGCTGTCACTCAAATTGCATTTTTTTCCACTTCCTTTCTTCCGTTCAATCGATTTTCCTCTTTCATATAGTGCAATTGTATTATAAATAAACGATCTTTTAAATTTCAGTTCCATAAAATATTTTACGACTTCACTTTTCTTTTTTGAACTATTTTTCCTGCAAAACTCGAAAATTAATTTACGACGGTCAACTTCTTTCAACGACATTTTCAAAACTAAAATGAACCTAATTAACCAAAGCACGTGTTGATTGTTTACCAAATATATACCGTTATATTTCAAATATTTTGGTTTGGGCGTCATACTTTTCTACACTGTGCAATTTTTGCTTACATTTTTGTCCAGATTTTATTGCGCATACGTTAGTCCTATCGAATGCCTCGATAGCACTTTTTTCTTTGAGATATCGCAAATCTGTCTATACATGCAAATGAACTCAACTCAAATCCTGTCGAAGTGTTTCAAAACCTACGTGAAACTCTTATGGAAAAATTCTGTACCACTGTGTAATCGAAACTTAATGTTGCTTCTGCCAATTCTTTGATTTTAATGCTATATAATATTATCTTACCGAGGAATCATTTGATAGACTTTGTCGACTCTGTCTATGACTTATGTACATATATAAATATTATTTATAATACTTTCATACAAGGCGGACAAATGTTGGCACCGTTTGATAAAAAATAACAAAAGTCCATTGACTACTACACCCTTGAGTCTATGATGAAACAAATAATTTTTAAAAAAAGATATAACTTTTTGTGTGCTGCTACCATTTTTGGTAACGAACAAGTATCTTGCAAATAAACTCACTTTCAATAATTTCAGCATAAGAGAAACTTATATGGGCATGATTTGCTGGATTAATTTTTGTTTTAACACCACTGACAGTTGGTGTTGTTTTTTTCTTATGTATGCACATACCCTGTTTATGGACTAATTTTAAATACTGCAAAGTATTTATTGAGGAGCTTAGTAAAAGAACAATTATTTGGGCGATTATTAGTCTTAGGCGTAGGCAAAATCGCCCTAGGAATGCATTAATCTAAAATTTTTAGATCAAAAATCTAAATCTAATCTAATATAAAATTTTGAGTGATTTTTTCTTAGGAAACGATACGCAAAATCTGTCGTACCTCTTACAGGGTTTTTTATTTTTAAAGTCTGTGAAGATACTACAGCATTTTTGATTAAAAAAAAAAAATTGTACTTGCAATGTGTTGAACGGATCCTTATGTGTTCTAGACGAAAAAACAAATGTTCTGTTTTTAAAAACTATATTTATTGCTAGTGTGAACCCACTTAGCCTAGTATTTTTTATTAAAAAAAAATGCTAGCCCAGTATTTTTTATTTAAAAAGTGTTAGACTAGTATTTTTTTTTTATTTAAAAAATGTGCGGTCAAGAAAAATAAATTATTCCACGAATTTTGACTTCTAAGTATGAGCCAAAACGTTTTATTTTTGCGGTGAAGTTGGCCCAACAATTTTTTATTTTTTTACAAAACAAATTTGCTGCATTGTGTCTTCTGACTTATGGTAAATGTGACGTGTCACAAAATTTTAATTTCTACTTTTTGATGTTAAAAACTTGGAAAAAACTAAAAATCATACAAAAATTTATGTAAAGTTAGCCCAGAATTTTTCAATTTTCTTTAAAATAAGTGTTGTGCCATATCAAAAATATATAATTTCCACTCTTTATATAAGAAAATTTGCAATAAACAAGAAAAGGTACATAATTTTGTGTTGATTAACTATCCAAAACTCTGGCACTTCAAACACTTTACGATGTGGATATATCAAAAACCAGGCTCAACAGAGCAAATCAAAAACCAAATTCAAACTCAGCATATCAAAAACCTGTGATCATTACAATCAATTTAATTTTGGACGATATTTATTTTTTAAGACCCAAATTTTGTGAGTAATTAGTCATTGTTTTTTTTTTTGCGATTTTATCTATAATACCTAGCCCCAATACGAAACGATAGCTAATATAACTACTTAATGTTAGGAACTCCCCTTAAAAACAATAAAGAATATATTGTTGTATACATATGGTGTGTGTTGAGAGTTGCAATTGATATTCAGTTGATATCGAGTTAAATACTTAATAAGATATTTTTTAATTAAGTTGAGAAATCTACATATGACCATGCAAAAAATTAACCAGATTGTTTTGTAATTCTTCATGGTTAGATTATAATTTTATAATGTTTTTGCCCAGTGCAAAGACTTTTCTTGCATTTTCTTTATGTATTGTTACAATTTGTTCTATTTATTGTTGCTGTAGTTATTGTTGTTTGTTATTGCTGTTTTTGTAAAATATAAAGAACTGGTTGCAACTGACTATAAAACTTGTTTTGCCACACTAAAACATTTTTCCCCATATTTGTCAAGTAATTTGAATGCGATTGCAATTTTGTTATTTAAATAGAACACGCCTGGTGCAAAAATCTTATGAAAAAATACAGACTTATTTTTATATTCTACCTATAGGTAGTTTCCATCCATTGGCAATTAAATACGCAAACAATTCTTTTTCAACTGAAAAATGCTATAATTTTAGATTTAAACCCAACGATGTCACTTTCTTAATGTACTTGCTCTAAAAAACAAGCAGGAGGATACTTATTTTAGGCCTGTGCAAGAATGAATACTGCATTGTAAGATATGTACAAGGAAGGGCATGATTATTAAAGTGGGCCGTTGTATATATTATGTTAAATTTTTTTAATTTTTATTGGTTACATTTCAATTGTTTATTATTTTTTCGACTTTTTCAACGTTCTTTGATTTTTCCAACATATATTGACATGTTCAGTGTTGTCTTTCTCAACATTTTTTGACCATTTTTCACCTCTGACTTTTTCAAAACTTTTCGACTTCAAAATTTTTCAACATTTTTCGGCAGTTTCAACATCCTTCGACTATTTTAATATTTTTTGATATTTTCATAATTTTTCGACTTATTCAGGCTTGTTCTGTTCGTTTCGGAATTCCTTCGGAAACGGAATTGAAACTCGAAATTTATTCAAGGATCCGTCAAATTATCGGAACTATTGTATTGTGAATTCCAACCATTAGACTTAGATGAGCTTTTTACATTCAACTTTCGCACTTCAATTCCACTTCCGAACTAAAATCAGAACAAGAACATAGATTATTTTGACGTTTTCAAAATTTAAAAATTTTTCGAGTTTAAAGTCTTACAAGCACTGTAGAGTAGACTAAAACTTATCGAAATTTTGTAGACCTCCAATTGGTATTTATGCCACTAATATGCTCTCTAATATAATTTTGAATAATTTGAATTTAACTATTTTAAGATCAATTTTATATTTCGTAAAGACAAATTTTTTCTGTGATACAATTAACGTTATTCAAATATAGCTGACACAAATTATTGAGTTTTAAGTCAACCTACAATCATCAAAAAATCCAAATGAAACTCAAATCAAGTTCATGTACCTATTTTAAAGGCCCACCCTAGTGATCATATCACAAAGATCACTTGCATTAAAAGTTCATTCACATTTGACACTACTATGGGGTATCAGTGAATTTGCGAATATTCGATGTTGCTACATAAGAACACAAAAAACAGTCCAAGAGATGGCCGCAAAATGAAACCCGTTCGTTGTTGTCGTTGTCATCATTTTATTTCGTTCGTTTATCAGTTATTGTGTTTTTTGTTGCTTTATCATTATTATTTGTATATAAAAATGAATTAATGCAGAACGTTTGCTGCTGCTTGCTAATATCGTGCTAAATACATCACAAAATAGAAGATGCCAATAATGATCATAATTCAAAAATATATAAAATGACAATAAAAATCTGTCTAATTAATACTCCCATTGTATATTTTTGTAGCTGTTACGAGTATTACACTAGGTAGCACGGAATTTAAACATCTCGTTGCATGCTAAGTTGTTTGATCGAGTTAAGAAAGTGCCTAACTCTATTTTTAATGCTTTTAACCCTGCAACTATAATCTTCGTCGTATCGGACGAACACCGTTTTTTTTCTATTTTCTTACTATTCAGAACAAGTTGTAATTTCGTATGTATAGTTTTTCAGATTAATCGTATACTATATGTATAGTTTTTCAGTTAAACCTGCTTAAAATCGGTCTTCGCCATTTCTACGAAGATTACACTTAACGTTTAAAAACTAAGATTCAGTTCCAGTGTTAAATCAATTTTCAAGTAGTTTTAGTATCCATACATTCGGATCTTGAGTGTTCCTGATTCTTTTGGATCCTGTCCTTCAACCTAGCCTTGGTCCATTCTTATTCCTAAGTTCGTGTGTGTGCATCATAAAAAAATTGATAAATTTCGCCCAAAACTAAATGTAAAACTTAAATCTAAAATTATCCAACAACTTGACCTAAAATTTTTAGATTCCTTATATAAGGAAGCAACAAGAAGTGGACAGATTTATACAAAAGAACGTCCAAAATTGAAATTGAAATTTCTATATTGGAGAGCTACATATTTAAAGTAACAAACTTTGCAAATTGTGCGTGGCATCTCTAAAAAAAGTTAAAGCTTAGACCGCTTTACTGGAAGCTATTTTTTAAGGTCTTAAAGCTCAGTTTCATTATCAGCTACAAAACGCTTCATTGTAGTAGCATTTTAAGTATCTGTTTTCCCATTTTTACTTGTCCAAAACGATGTTGTAAAAAGAAATCTATGTGGCGAAAAATTTTGAAGACAAAATACTTAAACTATGGTACCAAATAGTTCTATATATTTGTTTCAGAATAATTTCCTGACTTTTAAAAAACTATTTAAAAATTAAATTTTTGCTGACCTGTGCTACATCTTGTCATAGACTCCAGCTGATTTTTTTATTTTTGTCAACTCGTCAATAATGCGCATTAAATAGTACAAACGTTCCAACATTCTTGAACGAATGCTATATTTTTCGCCACTTGCTTATAAGCTCTGAAATAAACCTGGCACCTGGATTTTGTTATTTTTTTTTCTCATTCATAAAACCCAAGAAAAAGCAATGAAGATTATACATTAATTTATGGTGAAATCTAAAATTTTTATTGTTATTACCTATTTTGCTTTAAACCGCAAGAACTTAACAGAATTTTTATATAGACTTATCCTCCTTCGAATTAAATTATGTACGATAATAACAGAAGACTGAAATTTAAAATCAATAAATTGCATGAGTCATACGGGTTAAAGCCGCCATAACTTAACTGTCGAAGTTTGAATGGTTTGTACCTTCAGTGCACATTTAGGACAATCTTTGATTTAAATAACATAATAAAGCGCATAATGAAAACAAACCCTTTTCTTGAACATGAGATAATTAAAAATAGAGTTTACTATAATAGCACGTTTCGAATAAACATACAATGCTCCTTAACTTTATCGTCACACATTTATACAGGGGGGGCCATTGAAAAATTTACACAATCTTACAAATTTTTTTGTTTCTTTTCTTATGTATTTTATCCCTCTAAATTCAAAAATGAAGTTCAACATTTTTTAACAATTTTTGAGATATTGTGATTTCATTTTTTTTTCGAATTCTTTTCACTTCAAAATTTATATTTCGAGTTAAAAATGTCCAAACTAAAAGTATTAAAATGACAAACAAACGCATTTGATTGGATCCTTAATTAGTTAAGCGGTTCAAAAGATATCGTTGAAAACAGACCAGATTTTAAAAAATATTTTACAGTTGATTCTGTTACCACAAAAAAAAACCAATTTATTAAAAAGTTTTGATTTTAAAGTTGATACTTTTACGCAAAAAATAAGACTGACCAGAAGAGAATTTACCGTAAAATGACAAAGTTAGGAGCGATTGAATGAATAAATTCAAATCACACATTTTCTGAATATATTAATTTTTTCGACAATTTATTCTCTTATTTATTGGTGTTTTTTGTATTATCAAAAAAAGTGCTTAAAACCACCGATAGCTCAGAAAATAAAAAATACACCAGTTACTTTGGAAAAGGAGTTTGGTCCAAAAAACCACATTTATTGGCACACACAAGCACAACCAATCATAACATATGATACAAAGTTAGAAATATTTGGATCTCTTGTTTTGTCTTCGGCTGCTTTTTGGATCCGTTTCGCTCGTGAGGAACCATACGTAATCTCCCAACATTGCTTCATCAGAACTCTTAATAGCGCTGCTCAATCTCTTGATATATAATAAAAGTTATATGTTTGAAATTTATTTTCGTCACCCAATTTTTTTTGGCAAAAAATAAAAAAAGTACAGTCACTCAAAATAAAGAACACGGCGTCACCGTATGTATAATCTACAAAAAAAATAAGTAAAAAAGATTGAAATTGAGCAAACTATGACTATGACAAACCATAATTTTTCAGTGACCACCCTGTATTTATTTATAATATCGCTGACCTCTGAAGGCTTTGTTTCTTCTTATCAATTACTTGTACTCGACTGTTTCTTCGCCTGATGATGATGATTCATTTTGAAACGAATTGGTGAAGAATTTTTATGCATTTAATTTTTCTTATTCATATCACTCCAGCCACTGCTGGAATAAATACTTCAGCCAATCAACGGAAATCATAAATTTACTTACCCGATCTCAAATTATTTGAAAAGTTGAATATTTCTTTATAAAGCATTGAGGGCAATTAAGATTATAAACTTAATACTAAATTTCTTTGTTTATCTGAAATTTATCAATTAAACTCTATTGCAGTATTAAGTGACAGGCTGCAATTAATAACCGAGCAGCGTGATTTACTATTTACTTAAGGGCTTCGCTGTATTCATTATTTTAACACGGTGCACTGTGGAAAGGAAGAGGACTTTTTCGGAAAAAAATTTTGGAATGGCTTTTCGTTAATGCTTACTTTTATTTTTTAAAAAAAATCAGCCAAATACTTAAATTGCTATAAAAAGTCTAACTTTAACGATACCATTTTTATTTAAAAGTAAAAATCGAACAAAAAATTTTCTTTATAAATGATATCAAGTTTTATTTCTTTAAGTACTAAACTGAAATTAAATTAAAAAATTATCTTTTAATAAGCTTGTAAAATCGGCTTCCAGTATTTTGTGCGACCAATTGTTAAAAGTAAAATCGCTAAGATAATCGCCAAAGATAATAATGAAAAATCGTCAAAATATTAGTAAAAAAACCTTTGGGAAATTTTCAAACGAAATGTTTGATAATTTTTTACATTAAATTAAGTACGAGTAAGTACATGGTTATGCAACTGTTATGTAGATTTTTCCTTAAACTTTTCAGAAATTTCGCTTACACCCGTTGAAGACAACTATGAAGCAATAACATGAAAATCTAAGCTAAGCGTCGGGAACTTAGTTTAACTTTATTATACATAGTTATCAGTTTTGCACTTGCCAGAACTGTTCATTCGAAAATACACCTTATTAGAGTAAAAACAGGGAAAAAACTTATTTGTTACCTAGTTACACTTGTTTGAAAGAAGTTGGAACAGCATTTTTTCTGTTTCACCCTTAAAACTTAATTTTGTTCGTTTTATTTTACCTGTTACTAGTATCGATATTTACATTTCCCATAAAAATTAAGTTTTATACGTGAAGAAAAGTATGTATGTATCCCGCATTTCTGTCTTTTCTTTTTTTTCATAGTGTGTTATTCACCACTATTATTATACCAAAATTTCCTATATCAATTTATGTTCTCACTTTAAGGCTTTAAGTTTGTGCCTTTGCTACGCTCGTCAAATATGTGCTAAGGTTGCTGTCTGTGATAGAATGTGTTTTGGAGACTGTTTTCATACCCAGCTGTTCACCACTTTATACTCAACTTTGCTCATACTAAAACTGTTCTCATCCTAAGGTTTCAGTTCGTAGTGCTGCTTTCTCTACACAATTGTACGTGATTAGGTTGCTGTCTGTGAAGCAAATGTGTTGTGAAAATTTTATTCGCGTGGACTTTTTCGACATAATTTTTTATTTTGTGAGTCGAGGTGAAATTGCGTATGGTATTTGAAGAATTTTTAATTTTGATCTTCAAAAATAAATTTGACCGAAAAATTAATTTCTTTTAATTTGATATTTATTTTTGCATTAAATTTGTTAATATAAATTTAAATATTTGTAACAACGAACAAAGACTTTAAATATTTGTAACAACGAACAAAGATTTTTGATTACAAAATGTTTTGCGAAAGATAAACACGTACAGAATCCAATATGATGTTTCGAAATGTACTTCAGTGAGACAGACCCATACCTAATTTTAGTTTTCTTCAATTTGATTGCCGTGCTTAAATGTTTCTTCCTTATTTCAGTATAATGTGTGTTCTTTTAGAAAAAATAAAACTTCGATGAGTTTTTCTTTCTCCATAGATTGCACTTAAGATATTAGATATTGAATTGTAGTACACAATCATTCGTTCATGTGCATCTTAAATATTGCAAAATTTATTCAAGACAAAAATAGCAATCAATAAATTTGATGTCTTGATGTTTTGCGGTAGGAAACAACGCGATCTGCTTAGATCAAACTTCATTGAATAAATGATACAATTCCTTGTTTTTCTTTAGAAATAATTGTTTTTCTCAGCTCCTATAAAATTTGAAGTAGTACGGATTAACGCCTTTGCTTTTTTTTCTAACCCTCTTATACTCAAATTTTTTTTGCGAACTATATTAAGTGATCTTCATGTGTGTCCCTGCCCTGCTTTAGATAAAAACTTTAGAAGATAATTAATGATGAGGATTAAAAAGAATATTAAATGAAAAGTTTAGGATTTAAAAATAAAGATTTTAACCAAATAAAATTTTATAAACTTTGGTTGCAACGCAATGCATTTACAAAAAAATTTACCAAAATTGGATGAATTGAAGAAATCATGAGCAAAAGACCTAAATTTTGGAAATAATTTTCAAACATAAACTCTGGTGGAACTAAAAAAAACTTTTTGCATGACCCTAACATATTTGTACATAAATCTATAATATATATTTCAAATATCTCGATTAATTTCATCGCATTTTAATAACAATAATTCTTTTATTTTCAGGTGAGTTTTTCTAACCAGATACATTGTATCATTTGAAGACGTTAACAAAGAAGGTTTTTGCTATAGTAAAATTATTTTATATAAAATTTTAAAATACTGAAATAAGTATAATATTTTTAGAAAATAAATAAAAAACAAAATTTAGTTATTAAGTATGGAAAATAAGTTTTTCTTGAACAACCGATATACTTTCATTGAAAGATGATGAAAATTTCGAAAATGCTATATTCCATATGAAAAATTTGTCTGCAATGTAAAAGGTATGTACCTCAATCAAAAGGTATTTGTAGTGCTACAGCTTTTACTGTGACAACAAAGTCACAAAATCCATATCCGAGGTCCGATAAGTCAAAATATGATGTTTGCTTAGTCCCCAGTCCTTGTGCTTTAGTTTTTAGCGGCTTGTGATATGGTATTGGGAATTGTTTTTTCACATTTTATTTAAATAGCCTATTTTATTATCTTTTGAGTGAGTTTTCGCCATATCCGAACTATGCCGATCAATGCGATCAATGCGATCAATGCGATCAATGCAAAGTTAATTTTGGATTTCCAGTGCAAATTCGGATGCGATTTGAGCCAATTAAAAAAAAAAATTGTCCATAAATCCAAAACGGCTAGAAATAATCGCTTGCAGTCTTCAGTTTACAGTGATATCCATAATTGGTACATAAAGTTCTTCAATGGTTTTTTTTTTGAACTCAAGGTGCAACCTTTTTCGTTTTGGCAAAGATTGCACTTATACTCGTATATGAGATTAAATACATATGAAAGCACATAAAAGCTTTTCATGAAACGAATTTAACTGGATGTCTGAGTTACTAAATTTTATAGTAATAAAGTTGACATTTTAAGTTTTATTTATTTTTAATTCGACTCTATGTTTAATTTGTAAGAATCACTCATTTATGAGTTTGACTTTTCAATGCAACACTTTCTAAGGCATCAACACAAATTCCCAGCTTCAAAAAAAAAAAAAAAACGTTTATTCTCTCACGTACTAAATTCAACAATGGCTAAGCATTCATCTAAAGTTTTTGTTTCCTTTTTTATTACTTTCCTTAGAAAATCTCAATCATCATTAGCGCTACTACAGGCATATAAAGTTGCTTGAGTAATTTCTTAATATATGTGGTACAAAAATGCTTTTTTTTATTAGGCAACTTCCATGTCACATTTTTAGTCATAAGCTTTTATGGCTTTATCAGTTTTCATAAAATATCATGTGGACTCTCCTTTTTTTTTATTAATTTGTTAGTTATAAATTTTAGATTAACAAATTTTCCTATGTCTTTACGACTGACTTTAAGTTTTTATATTCCGTTTTTTCCATGAAATATCTAATCTTTAAGAATGCATCTCTTACTCTTAAACTTTTAAGTTGTTTTCTTTCGTTTTCCTTTAATTGAATGCATGTAATCTAAAACCCAACTCATTCCAGCAATTCACACTTGATTTAAGCTCTTGATAGCTAACCAGCATCGCGTATACGGTTACAACGTTCCAAGCTTGATTACTTTCTTACAACACACAGGGATATCAGTAGTACTAAATCTGATTGAAGTAATGTGAATAGGTTAGCCTATTGCAATTATTGAGCTGAATGTATAGGATTCGTAAGAAGATTTAATTCGATATAGTGGATCTTTTGTATGAAATATTTAAAATTGTTTGGAATGGGGGAATTTAGGACAAAATGTTGGCCAATTTGCTAACTAATTGAATGCAGTATCTTATTTTAATAGCACAAATATTTCAGAGAAAACGCTCAATTTCGTTCCAATTTAAATCGAAACTGATATGTTTTTGTAGGTCGAAATATGAGTGCGCCTTAAGTTTTCAATCAAGCACTATTCTTCCAAAGGGCACAATATGTAAGTGCTCTTACACAACTCAACAAATACTAAACACAAAAGAAATGCATCCTCAAAAAAAGTTTGTTTATTTTGTTCGCAGTGACACTAAGCCAACTCAATTATAGACCCTGTCAACATTGTGCTCCAAGAAAATTCTTTAAAAAAAAATTCTTTCCTACCACCTCCTCCTTTTTTGTAGTTGTTGTTTTTGTTTTTCATTGCAAGTGTGCCAAGCAAACGATTTTTTGTTTTTGTTTTTCCCAAAACAAATGAAAGCAATCTCATCGTCGTTCGCTAGTGTTGGTGTGAGATGCAGCAAAAAATTTCAGAAAAATCTTTGGAAAAGTTTAAAAATAAACAAATATTACCATATACTGCTAAGAAATACATAAGAAATATAAATCTTTTGGGTGGCAGCAGAACACGGAAGCGCACAAGCTGCAGAAACTCGATGAAACTCATAATACCCGCATATACTATATGTATGTTGGTTTATCTAAAAATATGTTTTTTTCATTGCGGAAAATTATAAAAAATACAAGACAGCCAGAACTTAGGAAAGCGACCATCAGTCGGTCGGATGTTTTCCCACTGAGTTTGTATGTCTAATGATTTAATGTGTATTTTTTTATGTCCTACGATACAAAATATTGCAATACATCGCAGAGTCTTTTTGTGTTGGTACGTGCGCTCTTGAACACGTCCAATGTTTTTTCAAAGGGATAGGTAAAAGATGAATTCGAACAGTTAAGGTAGTCATCATTTAGTACGCCAAAGAAATTAAATGCATTATGGCAGTAAAAAAATCATTTGTCACTTTTTGTGTTCTCCTGGGGATAGGTTCATTAAGACATTAAGCCGTTTGTTCGCAGAGTACCGAAGATACAATGTTACGTGCAATTTTAACCGATGTGAGATTTTTTCTTATGCAAAGTTTTTTTGTATTTTTATTAAAAATATTTGATTTTTAAATCATTTCAATCAATTATCTTGGGCAAAAGAAATGACACAATATATTGGCGCTTGAGGATCACAACAAAACGTAACCATATTGTTTTAACAGTTGTTTTCTTAATAACGTCACCATTTAAGGGTGGCAACCCTGCTTAACGAGCTGACTTAGCCTTTTAAAGAATATTTTTTTGTTTTCTTCTTAGAAGTCTTACAATATGTTCAATTGTTGAAACTCAAAGAGCACTTCGTTAATTTGATATGCAACTTAATCGGTTATTCGTCGTATGTACAGGGTGGTGCTTTGAGTGTTAGTTTTATGTCTACGGTTAAGGAAATGGGTCGATATATCGTTTTCGATTCACTAATTGGGCTGTGGAATGCTTGCAAGAATCTTTTTCTCATCTGAGCATTCTTACCGGAAAATAATCTTTTCTGACGAAGCTCATTTCTACCTCGGTGGTTACGTAAATAAGCAAAATCCAATCGTGATTGTTGATAAGCCATTGCACTCTCAATTGGTAACTGTGTGCTACCGCGCAATGATAACTAATTATTCGTGTCCTTACGAGGATATGGACTTGGACAAGATTTGTTTTCAACAGCAGCAATCGACCTTTTGCGTGGGAAGTTTGAAAATTGCGTTATTAGCAATGGTTGAGGACGGAATAGATCAGCTATCGGTCAAATTGAGCGCTTTACAATCGAAAATGTACTGAAGAATTGGGTTCATCGTTTGGACTACTAAAAGGACAGTCGAATAGGAAGTCATTTAAATGAAATAGTGTTATGTAGTTTTCCTGGCAGGATTGTAATTTCGACTATAAAAAATTACTTTAGAAAAAAATATTAATTTTTTATATATAAGAAAATCAAATTTCAAATTGTAAATGGTCCACCCTATATAATTGAAAGACTTCGCAACATTCACACACTAGACAAGAGCGCATCAACGAGACGAAGAAATGAGCGCAGGTGTTGGGAACGTTGTCTCCAAATAGCCCAACTTGTATAATCGTCACTGTTCTCAAGAACCATTGAACTTCCATGAACTATGTACCATTTTTGGCTATCGTAAGCATTAAAAACCACATCACAAAAATTGAAATTTATAAAAAAATGAGAGTACCTAAAGATCAGTTCGAAATCAAGCCTCTCTTGCTACATCAAAATGTGCTAAGTATTTGGCCAGTACTGTCATCAATATTTTTTGCATATATCTTGTGTTTTATTTATAGTTAAAATAAGTTTTCCCTCAAGGAATTCAAAATGATATTTGATAGCTTGGTCCAATAAGTTGAAAGTAAAGAAAGCATACAACATGTAAACTATTTTTAAATGATTGTTTGCTATTAAATCTTATGAATATGCATTTTATGAGTTGCAGTGTTTCAAACACACAAGCACTGCTGATATTCTCCCCTAGAGAAAATGCAATGAGCTGCGATAAGGTGTACCTTCGTTTAAGATATTCATTGATCTGACACGTGTAAATCTGAAAAAAATTTTTTTAGAGATTTAGATTTCCTTCCACATAGAATAAATTTCCTTCCAGAGAGAAATTAATTTCCCTCCAAAGAGAAATGAATTTCCCTCCAGAGAGAGAAAAGTTTCCTTCCAAATTGATACTTAAATTTATTATATTGATCAGCCGTTGAGTTGAAAAATCAATCAATGTTGATATGTGACCAAAAATATACTTTTGAAGCCTGTTACTTTTGAACTGTTTGAGTCAGAACAATTTCATTAATGACACTTTAGAGTAGTTAATGACACCTTCCATGCCAAAATCCCTAAGTATACCGCATTGATCTCTTAACATCCAAGTCGTTGAAGAAGGTATATTTTTCAATATTTTTTTTCGATATAACTTAAATAAGGTACACCCTTATGAGTATATCCACAGTTTTATGCTACATACAGTCAATTTACCAGATTTTTTTTTGTCTTTTGTTTCATAAATTCTTTTAACACCACTTTCATTTGATCTAAATTACTTTTAGTTTTTTTTTCTCCAAAATTTTAGTGTTATCCCATTTTTTTTTCTACCGCGTGTCACCTATCACTTTACTGTTTTTTTTTTGTTTTTCTTCTGATTGCTTTCTTGAATTTTCTCACATATGAGGTTAAGAAAATCTGGCCTCGAACAACACTTGGTCGGTCGTTAAAACAAGACGATGTCACTGGTGTGAATTCGTTGCAGCCGCTTGGTTTTTTTTCCAATGATTTGGTTTTTTGTTACACCTGAAGTTACATTTTAATAAATTTAACCTGTGTGTCACACAACATTTTGTAACGTTCGAGCTGCTTTCTTTTTAGTTTTTCTTCTTAATTTTTTAAAGTGTTTGTTGTTGTGGTGTGTTGTCCGTCCCCCCTTCTAATTTTGTTGTTTTACGTGCGAAAGTTTGTTATATAGAAAAATCGAAGCCTAAGTGTTTTTCATGTTGTATTTTTTTTTTGTCTTATTGTTTGTGCAATTTTTTTGCACTTATTCGAGTTTTATTAAAAAAAAAAAAAATACCTAAAAAATTAAAATAAACTGACATGCAAAATTGAAACACGAGAGCTTAATGTATGTGCTATGTACCTGAAAGCTTTTCAAAATGAAAGGTCCTATGTTACTTTTTTTTTTTAAAACCATAGTTTATTGCAAAAGTTTTTGGTAGGTAATTTTCGCTGTCGTTAACAATAATTTAATGTTCTAAATATCGTCGCTCACTTGTACAACGGCCCTAATTGACATTTTTAAATTTTCTCCAATTTTTTGGGTGAAGGAGTATTTGAGGTTGGTCTTCAGGAATATGTAATAAACTGGATTTAAAAAAGAAATGTCAATTAGGGCCGTTGTACAAGTGAGCGAAGATATGCAGTGTTCAAGCAAATGTTGGAAAAACGATTCTGCACTCGAAATATGTTTTATCGAAATGATTTCTAGTGGGTGCTCTGACCAATTTTTTCGAAAATCTAAAAATTATTCTACACTATTCCACCCAATATGTAGAAATGCGCGCTCTATTGCTTCAGCATTCCAGCTATGAAATAATAATTATAATTATCTAATATAATTTTTGACAGGATGAATTTTACATAGACCTTCATTCAGTATAGCTGAATGACACAATTAAAAACAATATTTGGTTCTTCTTCATTTTGCACAATTATCCTCTGGCTTATAACATGGCTTATGGTTTCATAAACTTAGTAAAATATAATTCTATAATTGTATATTCTGAACGCGCCCATAAACACCAGAAACTGGTAGATAGTTTTGTTCGCGAGGCCAAGTGGCTGAAAAATCACCGAAATCAAAGTTCTAAGCATTGGCAGCTAAGGACTTGGATTTAAGTACTGGATGTTTTTTCAGAGTGTTGTTTTGAATGGAAATAAAACTCAAAAAAAAAAGAAGGCTAAATGAACTGAAATTTGATTTTGTTCGCTAGATAATTTTATGCCATTTATCATTGGAACATGGTTTCGTGCATCGAGCACCGCGACTGATCCGCATATAGCGCAGTCTGGAGACCCAATTTTAACCCCTTTTTTTCTAGCAACTGGCTCTGAACAAAAACTTTCAAATTGTCTTAGACTAAGGACCAAGACTAGAACGGTACAATGCGCACCAAAGGCGGTTCTGAACCATTCTATTGACTTCCAAAACCTAATTTTCTCCTATTCGCAGTAATTAGCCTAATAACTTTTTTCCAAAAAAGAAAGGATAAATATCCCTCCTAAGGGCGGTTTTGTATCTTTTTAATTTTATTTTTCATAACAAGATACATGAACCCTAAAGCAAAATAAAGACGGGAGTGTCTTGAGCACACTTTTTTAAGTGTAGGATCAGTAGTAGGATCTTTAAAGAATTTTCAAGTTAATCCAACAATAGAGAGCTACTTGGTTATTTACTTTATACTTGCTCTCGAGCAAGGTTTTCGAAATCTCACTATCTCTATTCTTAAGAGTAAAACTAAGTCAAACATTCAAAATTAAAAAAAAAAGAAAATTCTTTTATGACAATGAAATCATTTTTAAATGACAAAACTTTAAAATCATAAAAGCGCGCACATGTAGCTATGGCGTAAAAGAATATAAAGCTCAGAGTTTATCATTTACATAAGAATTTCAAACAAATAATTCCAATAATCCCATTGTTTCTATTGTTTGTATTATATTCTAAAACAGTATAGTATATTTAGCATGGAAAAGATGTAAAGTTTAAAAGCTTTTGTTTAGAAAAATCACTTTTCCCTCAGGAGACACAAAACATAATAAGAATTCTTGAAAATAAAAAAAAAAAATGCTTTCTCATGGAACAATGAATTGTAAACTTAGACGTTGCAGTACAGTGCTATTGCCAGCATGCAGCCAAAACGGTTATGTTTTAATATCCATTATAATTATAATTTAGTTCCTTTTTTTACTCTCCCCTTTTTAAAACTACTGAAATTTCTAGGTCAAGATACAAATAACTTCGACTGCAAGATCATAACCTAGGTAGGTGAAGAAAACTTAAACGCGCGTCTTCTTCATCCAATGCAAAAGCACTGCAAGACAACAGCATTGGCTGAAACAAACCTACCATGTAGTAAATTTATGCTTAAAAATAATGGATTTTATTAAACAACTAGTAATTATTTCAAGTGTTGGGTGTAACTGCTTTTATTTTTTTGTAGATATTGTGTCTGCCCTCTAAGTGAACGTTAAGTTGTACATAAAGATATTAACTATTTGAAAATCATCTGACTATGGACAATAAAAATTTCCCTGGAGGGATGAGTACTTGAAGAGAAATTTTGCTCTAGTTAATTTTATTTTAATTAAAATAACGATTTATATGATTGCACTTCAAAAGTGTTTTAAAATAATGGCACAGAGAGATCTTCAATATGAAGAGAAATATAGGCCTAATAAATAGTCCAAGAGGCAGCTTTAGGAAAGTGGATGAAAGGTTGCCTTATGCAGTACTGTTCCAATCTGAAACATTCAAGTTCAAATGTCACATGAAACAGTTTCTCGCTTTTATTTCGCTTTCTATTAACCAGTCGGAAATTCAATCTGAGCAAAAGTTATAGATTGGACAATTTTCCATAAAAAAGGTTTGGTGCATTAATCACGTTTTATGATAACTAATCGTTTTTATGATATTCAAGGTCAAAGGCTAAAAATGGTTCCTTTGTTAATGTTTCGCTTTCTATTGGACGGCCACTTAATTACATCATGTGATTTCCTCCATGACTTCGATAGATAACACAGGCTATAAACTTCTGGTGTAATTAAAAATTAAATAACGCACTATTTCACTATCGGCGCGACATATGTGCGTAAAAATATTTTTCAAAATGTCTTTTATAGAAAATCAGACAGTCTTCAACTTTTGTCCGACCATTAGACCATTATGGACCTTTGATCTTAAGTATCATGAAAACGGTTGAGCTTCATATAGCAGTCCGAAAAGCTGTAAGGTCTATCATAATAAGCCATTTTCTATTTAACAAGAAGTAATGTGTTGTATATAAGAAGACGGTGTGTCTAAAATACAAAAATTTTCAAATTGAAATTTTTTAGTCCCAACGAAATTGATTTGCGTGTCTTAATTGCATTTCATAAATCTTCAAAGCGTAAAAGTGCATTCAACCAATTTACCAATCAATAATTAAGATAGAAAGAATATCAAGAAAAAAATAAAAACCTCAACGTGGAGAACAATAGAAATGCATAAAATAAAACTGCAAACCGCAAGATGTGGCAGACTGACAGCACGCAGTACTTGAGACTGATGGAAGAAAACATCAAGGAAAAACACTAAATTGCATGTCGTCGGTTATTGTTTTGGTTGAAAGCAACCAATGTCTTCGATGATGCATTGACAGGCAGCGTAAAAATACCATTAAATTGTTATATATTGAAGTTGATGGTGGCTCATACACTTGACATCCAGCCAGGGATGGGAGAGCGTGTTAAACACAACATTGTAGAAAAGTTCAGTGTCCGTAGAAAACCATTAAAATATTGAAAGGGAAATCATGTATTAAAAAAAAGGACACTTGCGTCAAATTTAACGGATATGTGACCAGAAAAAAAAATGTTTCATGAACTTTTGAAAGTGAATGCACAGGCTCAATATGGTGCTAATTTGATAAGAGCTCGAAAAAACCTTCAGAAAATTAGGGAAGATGGAAATTATGTTACCATGCCTGAGAAGGGAATCGAACCCGGGGACCTCTGTTTTGTAAGCACTGTATACTACCACTGCGCCACCAGGCCTGCCTTTTGGCAATTTTTGAATTCCAACAAATAAACAAAAAATAAATTTTGCCTAAAGTTAATAGGAAAATGGCTAAAAATAAAAGGATTATAAAAAATTATGATTATGGCCATTATGGTGACATATTCGAAAGTAAAGTAAAGCTCTCTTTAACAGTTTTTTTTTTCGAAAAATTGCGCTTTGACGCATTGAAAGTGACATGAGGTCATCACTAGAAGTAACCGGAAGGCGTCATAAAGAAATTTTTTTTTTTCAAGAAATGGTCTTTGACGCATTAAAAGTGACAGAAGGTCTTTAATAAAGTTTTTAGAAATGTTAACTTATTGTAATATTTGGTACAAAATGTGCCCAAAACTATTTCAATTTGTAATAAGGCCATAATGGTTTTATGTCACTTTCTTAAGCTGTTGTTGAGCTCTCCCTCTCACTCTCTCTCTCTTTTACCTCAGATATTTCGAATCAAGGTTTTTAAGTTGTAAAGTTCAAATGCTCATATAAATAAACTCTAGTGATAAGTATCTACCTAATGATAATGTGATGAGTTGTATGAAATTTACAAATCCCGCCTTAATTAAAGGTAAGAGGAAGGTGTTACAAGAACGATTACTTGCTTACTTCATCACCAGAGTTGCTCCACATTATCCAAAGCTGAATATTTTCTTATTTTTTTTTTTTTTTAATAATTCGAATTATTCAGTGAATAAAGCGCCTTTCATGAACATTTCAACAAAGTATCTAATTTTCTCTAACTGTGCAACAACCAGCACTGAGATTTAGCCACATAATTAAATGGGCGTTAAAATTGTTGTTACAAAATTTTTCTTTCTTAAATATCATGTTGCTACTCGTACATTAAATGAACAAAAATGAACGAAAAACAAATCATTTATTTATACAACTTTTTGGGCAAAAGTCTCAATTTTCATGGGAAGTCACATCATTAAAGAAAGCGGCTGAAGCTAAAACTTAAGTTAAAAGTTAAACTAAAACTAAAACTTAAAGTTGGAAGTTAAATAAAAGCAAAGCAAAGAAAAGAAAACGCATAACGCCAAGTGGCCCTTTAAACTATTAACACATTACATTACACAGAGGAAGGAAGGAAGGCAGGCGAAGCAGCAACATTTACTGCGTTAAAACTCCGTGTAGTTTTTATTGTTGTTGTTGTTGTTGTTGTGGTACGATATGTAATACATATTTTCAAATGCTTTTGTTTTTTACCAAATAATAATAAAAAGCGAAAGCTGATAGTATTCGTAACTTAATTTCTACTGCATTTTTTGTTTTGTTTTTAATTTTTGTTTGTTAAAATTGCATTCTTCTGCTGTATGATGATGATGTTGATGATTTATTATCTTTATCCCTACGGTAAGTCTTTTGTTTTTTCATTAATGCCGGCTGCATTTTCAATTTAACCGCCTGCATGTTGAAATACAGTGGGAAGTTTTCAAGTTTCTTTCGGAGATTTTTTATATTTGAAAGACATGCAAAGGAATCAAGTTTCGGTTATAAAATTGTCTATATATGAGGCTATATGACGGTTGCAAAAATGTTACCTCCAATGAGGTGCATTTTAGTTAAATTTTCTGAAAATATTTTTCAAGGAGTGATTCTGAAGGTATAGTATGAATTGAATTGAATTTTTGTCTTTTCATGAGAAAAACCTTTGCCTCAGACAACAAAGCTCTCAGACTTGAAATAAAAAAAGTAGATGCAGAGCTTTTGTAACCGTGTCAATTACTGGTTACTTTACTGAAACGGTGACGCGTAGGCCAAACTTTGATGGCAGATTCGAGCTCAGCGCGGAAGGTTTTTTGAGAATTCTATTAGCATATACAGTGGCGTATATAGGGGGTGGGCCCGTGGGCCCGGGCCCGCCCGAAATGAAATATGTAATCTCACTAAAATCACCAAGCAAAACAACAATTACAACAAAATATGAAATGATAAATGCCTGGCTGAGCGCGTTCGAGATTGTCAGAGCTTCGCTGCTGCCGTCTCTGGTCACTGTCGAGTCATATTTATTATTATACTTTTCTACAACGTAGGTTAGTTTCATTCTGAATATTGCACGATCAACAGCACAATTCAAAATAATATTTCGTGGTGTAAATTTTTCGTTGCAATGAATTCGACCAAAATCACGGTTTTTTTTAAAACGAAAAATAATGATAATATTGAAGTTGAAACCAGTACAGTGGCCAATATTCATAGTGATTTGTGTACTGATAAATTACCATCGAAGAAGCGTAAGAGAGAATCATCACAGCCAGATGTTATAAATGTGAGTTTTTCTTAATTATCTTTAACATATTTAAAATAATATTCATTCGATTTAAAATGAAAAGTTTCCTTAAATAACAGACTTTTGTTAGAAATGTTCAGAGCGTGAAATCATGCATTTTTCAAAATTATGTGTTTCTGTTCAATATCTTCAACACGTTCCATGCTGGACCGATTTTTGGTGGCCTGATTCTCAGGCCGTTCCAAATTTTGGTCACAGCAAAAGCACCCTACCATTTACAGACAAGTTGATTAATTTAAATTCTAGTGCATGTCATTTCACGTCACATAACTTTGACGACTAATTTTAATCACCAATCAAAATTCCTTTTATAACTAAAAAAAAAGAAAAGCTAGAGAAGTCGTCTGTCACATCTTCTGGGCTTATGAGGTACTGCGAGACCCGGTGGGTAGAGAGGCATGACGCTGTTGCCCTCTTCGTTTGTGCTTTGGCTTATGTGGTCGAATCCTTGGAAGACTTGGTAGAGGCAAAAAAAGACGATGCTGCAAAGGCCCAGTCCCTTCGTAATAGCATATGCCAATTCGATTTTATAATTGCTCTAAAAGTGTGCGAACAAATGCTAGGCTTAACGCACACACTCTCAGAGTACTTACAAAGCAAGTCACTTGACCTAAGTAGAGCTATGGCTCAAATTGAACTTGTGAGCATGAAAGTAGCGGATATCAGAGCCAATGCGGACCAGGAATTCCTTAAAATATATAAAAAAGCCTTGGATATTTGTGAGCCTTTTGGCGTAACCCCATCACTTCCGCGACGTAGTGGTACATCGAAATACCGAAGTAATCAACGCGCAGATACGCCTGAAGAATATTACAGACGAATCCTCTTCATACCGTACCTTGATGAACTTGGATCTTCACTCAGCGAAAGGTTTTTACGACACAAGAAGAAAATTATTGGACTCCAGTGTCTAGTACCAGCAAACGTAAACAAGTTCACATTCGAAGACCTAAAGCCAGCTATAGAACTTTATATAGATGATCTGAAGAATTCAAATGAAGCTATTCTTCAGGGTGAATTTTAGGCAAGTGTTCTTCCAACTTCTTCTTCTTCTTCTTCTAATATTCACAACACAAAACCACTCCGATTGTTCCAAAGAAACTTTATTTTATTATTAATCCATGAAGTTAATTTAAATTATAGGTGGGCAAAATAGGAGAAATGAGTCAATTTTAGCTCTTTACAACAAACACAAAACTACATGCTACGTACCACTGCTACTCACAATTTATTGTTTTTTTTTTATACGCGCTATTCACGGGATTATTGTTGCATCACTCAGAAAAAAAAACACCTATACTAGTGAAAACAAAGAAACAACAATGCGCACATTGAGGACAGTTTTCCTCGTTTCGTGTGATCAGTGTACTTTTATTTCTACACTCATGTTGTTCTTGCTTGATTCTTGGAATTGACTTTCGATCCATTGTTGAATTTTTTGTTGCTATCGAAATCGTATTTATGGTGGGGTTTTTTTCTGTTGTTGTTTTTGTTGTAAGTAGCTCCTGCTTCCAAAATTTTGTAAAAGTTGAATGTATGTTAGTAATGTCTTTTGTGTTTATTTTTTTTTTTTTTAAAGATATTTCATGTTTGGCAACGTTTCACTATTTTGAGCTAATAAAACTTTGTGTTGTCCTTAAACGTTTTGAATCCAGTTTGAAATTTTATAACGCAGAATATCAAAAATTACCACTGTAAGTACAGAGCTGTCTAGATTTTTCATCTTCATCTTTTATTGTTAAAGTGCTGCAGGTTGTAACTTGCAACATAACATACAGCCCCACTGTTGTTTGTTGTTTCATGCATTACAAAGTATGTAATTGTGACGTAGCAGTAGGTACGTTATTTGCTCGCGTATGTGGCATTAATGAAATGAAAATGTCTGGCAGTTAAAACAAATCGAAACAAAACGTCTGCAGTTAGTTAAGGCTGGGCCAAGTCGACGCGGTATTTTGATTTGATTAATTAAATGATGGATTTGACCGAGAGTTGTATTCACAACAACAACAACAAAAATAAAAGAAAAAATCTCTTGTTGCTTAATTAAAAATTTAGCATTTGGAAAGAAAGTAAGATTAATCCTATTTAATTAACTTATTCAAGCTTGGAAAGCACTAAAAAGTATACAGATATATTGCAACTAGTTAAGCGGAAAGTCTACAAGAGTTTTAAAGATATGGGCGTTGGATTTTTAATTTTTTTTTGTTTTTTGTTTGTAGTTTTTTTGCTCTGCCGAAGAAAGTTGTTAACTGACCAAAACACTAATGACAATTTAAGTGGGGGCGTTGCACTTTTCATAACTAATGAGTGTAATGCTTTTGCAATGTATGTCGTTTTATAGTTTATGTTTATTTAAGTATTATTATTATGTTAAACTTTAATTTAAAACGGCTTAAATGAAAATTTTCAGTCATAATTGGTTGTTTTATTGTATATGAAGGCACATTTATGTTGCATCATTAGCAAACTTTCACCGAATAGTTCTTAGTCGTAGACGTAACACTTGTAGCTGTGTAATTTCTGAGTTCGATCAATTATTTCTACAAATTTCTTAGTTTGACCTGCATTACAGTACCAGCAAATATTTAATTTACTTCGTCACTGACACTTTAATGTTGATTAGAGCACGATTGGATTTGGCTATAAAAAGGATGTTCCATTTTTAGATTAGATTTTGATTTTACTTTAAAGTCTGAATTCGCTGCGACAAAGTAGTCCTGTCTCAATGTTTGCACATTCTCATAATTCGCACTGTTCGCGTATTTTTTCTACTGAATGTTGCTTCTATTAGTAGTGCCACGCCCGTTTTCCTCTCTTACGATTCGAATTTTGTGAAATTCTATTAACGGCATAATTGCTCCAGCACATAGATGGGCAAAGTAGGAAAAATTAACCAATTTTAGCTCTACAACAAACACGTCTTAAGAAAAATAACCAAAACAACAAGAAGCACATGCATTCACCACTGCTACGTACATTATTATCGTTTGTTTTTATACGCGCTATGAACGGGATTTTTATTATTGCTTTTGTTGCATTACTCTCGAAAAACAAAAAAAAAAAACTAAGCTAGCGAGAACAAGGAAACAACAATGTGCACATCGAGGACAGCTTCTCTCATTTCGTTTGATCAGTGTACTTTTATTTCTACACTCATGTTGTTCTTTCTTGATTCTTGGAATTGACTTTTGGATTATTGCTTTTTTTTCGTTATAGAGATCGAAATTATTATGGGGTTTTTGTTTGTTATTGTAGTCGTTACTTTTGTTGTAAGTAGCTCCTGCTTCCAAAATTTTCCCCACCTTTAGTCTAGCATGTCAGTGTCTCAAGATTGTTAAAATGAAGTGTCAGTGAAAAAAAAAAAACAAAATAATAAAATAAGGCTCACTTTTATATTAAAATATTTTAATGTCCTCCGTGTTAGAGCGATTATATTGCCGGATTTGTTTTCAGGATCAAAAAGTCCTATTATTCAAATGCCAAAAAAGTTTTTGTCTCATATTTTTAAGCACTCAAGGTGACCAAACGCACTATTATGTGATTGCCTGAGCTCACACAGCCTTCTTCTGCTATCGTTTCCAGTTTTTTAGATCATGAGAACTGATGTCAGTGATGGTACTACATTTTCGTTTCCAATCTGATGATTTAAAATCACTTTATCTATAGCATCGTTTGACTAAACATCAAAATGAAATATTCACATGCACTGAAGACCTTGTATATTTCCTAAGAGCTGTTTTTTTTTAATCTTACGCTAACACATCAAATTTCTATAAAATTTATATATTAAAAAAAGCTAATAGTGAACCAAAATATTTGTATTGGCATTAGAAATTTATTTATTTTTTTCTTAATTTTGCCCTAACACATTTTAAAACCCTGGGGACGAAACACTTAAGCTATCAACACTTAATAAACGCGAATAACTAACTCGAATAAGAAATAACTCCACATATTCTGCTCTTTTTAAAGTTGTCATAAATAGATTGTTGTGTAGAGAAGGGGAGAAACATTAGAAAAACTATTGTTGTACGCATAAGCGTAGCTATGGTAGAGGAGGTGCCCCGGGCGCTACTTGGAAGGGCCAGCAAAATGCGGAATTATTCGCTTATTTATGGTGAAATTTTTTTTTATTTGAATTAATGAAATTCTATTCATTCCTATTTATTTTATTACTAAGCATCTTTAGACTTAATATTTTGATAGACGTGATAAGTCAAAGATGAAATGGTTTGAAAGGCTACCATTACATCATATAAAACTTTTCAAAAAAAAAAAAAAAAAAATGCGGCAAATTTGGTATTTATCTCAATGGCAAGTGGGATAGAAGTGTGATTCTAGTCGCTAACTTAAATATACTATGAATAAAGATTTTTTTTAAAAATTATAACTCGATTGAATCACTCCACAAATAGCCACATATGTACACTAGGGTGATTCAAATTTTTTTTTTTTTTGTTTTTTTTAAGGTGCTGTTGCTTAAAAAGAAAGTTTATGATATGAAGAAAAAGTTCACGAAATTTCAGCTCTGTAACTCAATTTTATAAGGTGGCGCCGGAGCCTGTTAGTTTTACATGTAAATTGTATGGAAAAATTATTTTTTACAAAAAAGGTATCTAAATGAATAGGTGATTAGTGTTGTTGAGCTGAAAAGGGTCGTTTTTCGACGTAATTTTTTACGCTGAATCCGAATCTGGCCTCAGAATTGACCCATCATGTCGGAATCCTAAAATATTTGAGGTTAATTACCTGAAACATGATGTTTTTTGTCTACTTTCGAGGTCATGTAAAGGATTCAAAGAAAGTTGATCAGCTTATTTTTAACAAAAGCATCATTTAGTACCATCCTTGCCCTTTAAAATGAGCTTTCAAGAGGTGATCTGTGATGTTTCCTTGCAAAGTTATACCCATTTTAAAGTGACATGAATTGGATCCCCTACAAAGGGTTGCAACCCAACAATATTAACCAACGGGTTTCAAATTCATGTCACCTTGAAATGGCTGTAACTTTGCAAGGAAACATCACAGATCACCACTTGAAAGCTCATTTTAAAAGGCAAGGATGGTACTAAATGATGCTTTTATTAAAAATAAGCTGATCAACTTTCTTTGAATCCTATACATGACCTCAAAAGTAGACAAAAAACATCATGTTTCAGGTAATTAACCTCAAATATTTTAGGATTCCGACATGATGGGTCAATTCTGAGGCCAGATTCGGATTCAGCGTAAAAAATTACGTCGAAAAACGACCCTTTTCAGCTCAACAACACTAATCACCTATTCATTTAGATACTTTTTTTGTAAAAAATAATTTTTCCATATAATTTACATGTAAAACTAACAGGCTCCGGCGCCACCTTATAAAATTGAGTTACAGAGCTGAAATTTCGTGAACTTTTTCTTCATATCATAAACTTACTTTTTAAGCAACAGCATCTTAAAAAAAAACAAAAAAAAATTTTTGAATCACCCTAATGTACACAGGTATGAAAAATTAAAGTGTAACCCTTGAAATTATTAAGTACAACTTCCATAAAGTAATTTATAAAATACAACATTTATTTCCGTAACACGCCTCAAATCATTAATAAATAAAAAAAACGTTTTGTCATTTTACTACCTCTCCTTTGAATCTGACAATATCAATTAACCTTTCATAAGTTTTTAGCAAATTACATTAAAATGATATAAGAAAAACTACATAATTATTTTTCCATTTTACTTTAGAAAAAAACAAAAAGAAAAAAGTTTCAATTTAAGACCAAGCGGAAAAAGCAACATTCACTTTATTCATTAACCATTAAAATAAAAGATTGGCCATCATCGGCTCGCTCTGGTCCGCCGCTTTGGCCCATTCCTTTTTCAGGTGTTAATTTAGTT
Source organism: Tricholauxania praeusta (assembly GCA_949775025.1). Classification (NCBI taxonomy): domain Eukaryota; kingdom Metazoa; phylum Arthropoda; class Insecta; order Diptera; family Lauxaniidae; genus Tricholauxania; species Tricholauxania praeusta. The sequence continues at coordinate 163,003,554 of OX459029.1, forward strand.
TTGAAACTAATTGCTTTGAGTCTAAGCGAACCAAGACGTAATACGACAAAATGTAGAAAAAAAGAAGAAAACCTTAGTAAAGTAGTAATTCATTCATTGCCACAAAAAAGTCATAAACACGATTAACTAGTTGCTGCTAGATGCTGCGCTTGCAGTGGATGAACCCAAATTAACGTTCTCGCTTTTGTGCCTTTAAATCAATGTAATGTCTTTTTTTTGTGTCTTGAGTTTTCTAGAGAGGCTTCATTGATTTTACTGCTGCAGCGGGCCGCTTTTAAATTCTCAAAAAAAAAAGAAAAATTATACTGGATCAGATAGAATGTATGATATACATTATATTTAAGATATGCAGTTGCAAAACTCGCCTTGTTTACTTTTATTTAAAATGAGTTACCGCATATTTTAGCTTAAGTTCAATTGTAATAGTTCTGGTTGGTTTCATAAAAAAAAAAATTATAGTTTTTATACTCCTCTGTGAACCAAGAATTCTTTTTTTACAAAAACTTTTAATTAAAAAATTGTCTATTAAAATCTTACGAAATTTTTTTATTTCGGATTTGAAGCACTCCTTCTTTAATCGTGTGTGGTAATTAAAAATAAACATGTCTATAAATAATATTGTAAAGACTTGTGAATTGTTTCGAGCATTGAATAAAGCAATTACTTTTATGTATTAAAAACTGTGTTTTTGATTTAACTACATTTTCATAATTTTAACTAAATCTAGACAGAGCTGATACTCCGGTTGCTAGGCAAGCAACGTCACATAAAATTTAAGTGATGACTTCATGCATACACCCTATAAAAACATCAGTTTCTGAAGTATTCCGTTGACAATTCAACGCTTTTCGTGGCATAAGAAATCCCTGTATTTTTAACTGAGTGGCGGTTTTAATTAACTGGGTTATTTTTTGTTAAATTTAATCAAATCCTACTTATATTTACTAATTTTTTCTCTCCTTTGGCGAGATCCTTCAATATTTACAATCCTTAAGTTTATTTCCTTTTAGCGCCAAAAGATTGGCGGCCAAATTTGTAAACATCATGGTAGTACGATAAATTTTATTTTATTGCACTTTTACATGTTTTTCCCATTTTTTAGTGTTTAACAAAACAACAACAATTCAATATTTTTCCTTTTTAGTTCACGCTTCATTTATCCTACCAACATAATTTTCTTTATTTACCTGATAATTCTTTGCACAGTCGTCAGTCCTCTCTATCAGATAAATTAAGCTTCCTCAAGCTTAAGTAAGTAAACATAAATTAAGTCTTTTGCCACCGTTAATATATACTCGCATCTCATTTGCCTGGGTCTTGCTAGGTACCATAATTTTTGCAAAATTGCTTATATCATGAGTTGGGAACAGCAGGCGCCTTACTGGTCCATCTCCATTTTACCTATTGCTGGAACACGGCACTTGCAGCTTTGTCGGTTGAAGACCGACATCGTGCTGAGATTGTAATAAACCTGAAGGAGTTGGTATTTCTCCTGTTCGTTGGCAAGCAGCTTGATATTGAGCTTCTAAACCCATCTGGCATTCATTGGTTAGTTTTTTTAATTCTTCTATTTGTGGCTTCAGTTCTTCTATACGATCATGAAGTCGTCTGTTTGAAGGGGGCTATTAAATAAAATCTTTCTTTATTCTTTTTTAAATGACGTAAGGAAAAATTAACAATTTTATAAAAATGAACGGGACTTTCCTTTTCTTTTAAAAACTATATTCTGTTCAATTCAATCTCAGACCATTTTTTACAATCCTGGGAACGTGGGAATCGAAAGTTTTAATAGATCCTAAATTTTTGTCAGGACTTGTTAGTATTTATTTATCCAATAGTTCTTAATCCTTCTTATACAAAAAGTTGCTAATATGTGTGTAATAGGCAGCTAAAAGTGAAAACTAATAATTCTTAAAAGGTTTTGGATATTGGAGGATCTATGCTACATGTACTTAAACTATTTTTTATCGAACAAAAAAAAGTCATCAAGTTTTCACGGAGTAACAGCCAGTGTTTGTTACCTACAGAAGAAAAATAAATTATTTCAACTCCCGACTCGCATTTCTTCTAAGCAAGAAGCGCTCTTCTAAACTACTATTCGCTTAAAATTCACATGGTGCCTTGAAATGTTGTCACCAATTGGTCTCCAAAAACGTTCGATTTGACACCTATTAATTGCAACAAGGATTGCTGATGAAATCCAACATAATTTTTCTTTATAAAATGTTACGGAAATTAGACCATAATTTTACCTAATTTCATGAAGATTCACGTGAAATCTATGATTACTAAATATTTATTTGTCCCAACCAAATCGCTTCGCTTGCCTGTAATGACTAAAACAGTTGCCCTCGCTGTTTTTAGAAACTTTCAACTAAAGGTAGCAACATTTGGGCTGCGGCGATGCTTATGGAATACTTACTTGTGAACGACAGCGCTGTTGTGGTTGTGGTCGGACGTTAGGCGCTGGTGCTTGATATTGTAAGCTTGCCCATTCCTAAAAAAAATAAAAATGAGTAAAGGCTTCTGTAAGTTTGAGACTGTGAATGGGTTGATTGCAATAATTTGCACAAATTTAAGAAGAGGTTGGAGTCAATTTGGCTTTACATAATAATTTCCCATGCACTTTCGAAAACTGGGTTTCAATTATTCGGTTAACATTTCGCTCACTTACTTCAAGACTGGCATAACTCAAAAAACGTGATTTTTGAGTTAATGATGCAGAAATGTCCGCCATTTCATGTTTTATTTTGTGTCAAAAAATCAGAAAATTATCTTATAAACTTGCTTTGTGAGAAGAGTTTATATAGACATACTTTTCATTATTTTTATATAAAAAGCAACTTATTGAAAACTTTGAATGCGTTTTTCTCCCACTTTATGTTTTTTGAGTTATGCCAGTCTTGAAGTAAGTGAGCGATTTGTGTTTTTGTATAGCTCTCCGTGGAGGACTAAAACTCTGCTGATTTGTCTATATATAGAAGCTGTCTTTATTGTTTGGACTTAGTGATTCGTGATCACACAATCTCTTGCTTGTGTTTGCACTTACCGCTGGTGTTTTTGGTACAGCCTTTTTTTTGCTCCAGTCCCTACACAATTCTGGGTTCTCGAACTTCGGCTTCCAGAGCTATTAAAGACAACACATAATTATTTTTGAATATGTCAGTAATTTTTTAAAAGAACAGAGTTCTATAGAAGATGAAAAAATTACGCTACAGTTTAAGTTTAATTGTATTTCGCAATATTTGTTTATAGTTAATAAATGGTGGAGTTGATGCAGATGCTTACTTTTGGTTGTTGGACGATTCCTTTATTCAATTGCACACGTTGGGGATTGCAGTATGGTCCAGTATTTCGTTCAACTAGTGATTTTCGACTACCCTATTTAATAAGTTCGCATTAATTTTTTTCAAAGATACATCGAATTTGTCAAAATCTCAAATGATGAGACAAATATTGAACAATTTCAATCTCATTTTTAGGTTTCGGTATTTACGTGAGGTTTGCTTACCAGTGAATTCATACTTGGTTTCGGTTTAACCAGCGTCTGTCGTGATTGTGGCGTGGAACAACGTGCTGCTACTCGATATTGTTGGCCTGCCCATTCCTGAAAAATAAAAACGAATTTTCTTTGTAGAACTGTTGTGTCAATTCACAGTATTGTAGCTCAATGTAATCTTTGACTCCGGAAATGTTATCGGTTTGAACAAATATAAATGACTGGTAGTACTCGAGTTGTAAACCATTGTAAACTCAAAGTTACGAATGGTACGAACTTTTAACCCATTTACTTACCGCTGGTGTTCTTGGTATCGCTTTTTTTTTGCTCCAGTCTCTACATAATGCTGGGTTCTTGAACTTGGGCTTCCAGGGCTAATAGTAATTTTTTAGTATGTCAATAATTTTTTTAAAAAATAAAGTTTAGTAAAAGAGAAAAAAGAAAAAAAGACGCTACTGTTTGAGTTCAATGGTATTTCTGAAAATTTGTTTATAGTTAATAAATGATAAAGTTGATATAGAATATATAAAAATATGCTTTTGCTAAAATCCCATCTAAACAGTATTACTGTAGCAAACAATTATTACTACTGTAGCAAACAATTATTTGTTAATAATTACCAAATTGTGTTTTGGTTGAAACAAGTACTTTCTCGTTGGAAACACTCACTAGTTAACAATTACTAAATCATGGGTTGGATGATACAAACATCAAATTGCAAATTAATGTTATGACTGAGTGACTTTCAGTCACTTATTAATTTCGAGTGATATCTACTGCGGTGTTTCAACATCAATTAATCAAATCAGAGGTTTAATTAAATTTTTTTCAAGTTATGAATTACCAAACCTTTTCATTTTATTTATTATTTATGGCTTACCTTTGGCTGTTGGGCGACTACCCCAGTCTTTGGAACACATCCTTGATTGTAACACGGTACAGTATTTCGTTCAACTAGTGATTTTCGACTACCCTATTTAATAAGTTTGCATTATTATTTTTTTCAAAGATATATCGAATTTTTCAAAATCTCAAAGGCTAAGACAGATATTGAACAATTGAATTTTTTTTTGTAGAGTCCATTGACGGCATTCAAAAGCTTTTGATCGAATTTTATCTTTTATTCTTTTTTCACATGGATTTTTGTCGATGAACTTTGTTTTAAGCATCAATATTTCAAAATACTGGCACATTTTTCTTAAAAAACACTAATCAACAATACAAAATAAATTTAAGAAAATAGAGTTAGTTTCAAAGGTAAGCTCTCCTCAGGATGTCTGGAGCAATGAAGACGAAAAATTTTAATGTGTAATCGACTTTTCTATGTGTTGTTTTTATAATATTTACAAAAATCGCAATTCTACTTACAACACAATCACCCATTTTGATAGCCTTGTGAAACTTTTTAAAAACACTAATGCACCTCTAATACGGCTGAGTTGTTGCTGACTTTATTGTATTCGCTTATTTATTGATTATTTTTTCAAGTGATATTTAACTGCAAATTTAAAAAAAATATCTTTAATCCAGAAAAAGCAACAAACTTAATAAAAAACACGATTAACTCCTACCCTGAGAAAACGATTTGTTTGAATATAACAAACTGATTGAGGCAAACATAAAATGCTTCAACCAACACTTGGCACTATTTCATCCAAATACAATATGTTTTACTCAAATAAATATTTGATTGCTCTATATGAAATATACGTTTGTTATATTCAAAAAATCGTTTTCTCAGTGTAGATCTAGATTGACGTGCTGAAACTAAATTTTAAGTCGAAACCAAAAGTTAATAAACCATACAAAATCAGCACTTAGATAAAAAAAAAATTTAAAACGGTAACGGATTAGAAATTAAACTAAACTTTGTTAGATCGCCGTTTTTCTCTTTCAGTTCAAGTTTTATTTTAAGTTTTTTCAAATAGCAATTTTCAAGTAATTCTGGCTTATCGACTTCATGAAAATTCAAATTCCATCCCAGCACGTTTCGTCAAAACATACTGATACTTATGTGCCATTTTGTATCCTCAAATGCACTAAATATGCTCGAGTATATAGTTAAAAACATTGGTAGGGCACACCAATTCGAAAGTCGTTGAACCAAACACTTACCGCGATTTGTGTTTTTGTATAGCTCTCCGTGGAGGACTAAAACTCTGCTGATTTGTCTATATATAGAAGCTGTCTTTATTGTTTGGACTTAGTGATTCGTGATCACACAATCTCTTGCTTGTGTTTGCACTTACCGCTGGTGTTTTTGGTACAGCCTTTTTTTTGCTCCAGTCCCTACACAATTCTGGGTTCTCGAACTTCGGCTTCCAGAGCTATTAAAGACAACACATAATTATTTTTGAATATGTCAGTAATTTTTTAAAAGAACAGAGTTCTATAGAAGATGAAAAAATTACGCTACAGTTTAAGTTTAATTGTATTTCGCAATATTTGTTTATAGTTAATAAATGGTGGAGTTGATGCAGATGCTTACTTTTGGTTGTTGGACGATTCCTTTATTCAATTGCACACGTTGGGGATTGCAGTATGGTCCAGTATTTCGTTCAACTAGTGATTTTCGACTACCCTATTTAATAAGTTCGCATTAATTTTTTTCAAAGATACATCGAATTTGTCAAAATCTCAAATGATGAGACAAATATTGAACAATTTCAATCTCATTTTTAGGTTTCGGTATTTACGTGAGGTTTGCTTACCAGTGAATTCATACTTGGTTTCGGTTTAACCAGCGTCTGTCGTGATTGTGGCGTGGAACAACGTGCTGCTACTCGATATTGTTGGCCTGCCCATTCCTGAAAAATAAAAACGAATTTTCTTTGTAGAACTGTTGTGTCAATTCACAGTATTGTAGCTCAATGTAATCTTTGACTCCGGAAATGTTATCGGTTTGAACAAATATAAATGACTGGTAGTACTCGAGTTGTAAACCATTGTAAACTCAAAGTTACGAATGGTACGAACTTTTAACCCATTTACTTACCGCTGGTGTTCTTGGTATCGCTTTTTTTTTGCTCCAGTCTCTACATAATGCTGGGTTCTTGAACTTGGGCTTCCAGGGCTAATAGTAATTTTTTAGTATGTCAATAATTTTTTTAAAAAATAAAGTTTAGTAAAAGAGAAAAAAGAAAAAAAGACGCTACTGTTTGAGTTCAATGGTATTTCTGAAAATTTGTTTATAGTTAATAAATGATAAAGTTGATATAGAATATATAAAAATATGCTTTTGCTAAAATCCCATCTAAACAGTATTACTGTAGCAAACAATTATTACTACTGTAGCAAACAATTATTTGTTAATAATTACCAAATTGTGTTTTGGTTGAAACAAGTACTTTCTCGTTGGAAACACTCACTAGTTAACAATTACTAAATCATGGGTTGGATGATACAAACATCAAATTGCAAATTAATGTTATGACTGAGTGACTTTCAGTCACTTATTAATTTCGAGTGATATCTACTGCGGTGTTTCAACATCAATTAATCAAATCAGAGGTTTAATTAAATTTTTTTCAAGTTATGAATTACCAAACCTTTTCATTTTATTTATTATTTATGGCTTACCTTTGGCTGTTGGGCGACTACCCCAGTCTTTGGAACACATCCTTGATTGTAACACGGTACAGTATTTCGTTCAACTAGTGATTTTCGACTACCCTATTTAATAAGTTTGCATTATTATTTTTTTCAAAGATATATCGAATTTTTCAAAATCTCAAAGGCTAAGACAGATATTGAACAATTGAATTTTTTTTTGTAGAGTCCATTGACGGCATTCAAAAGCTTTTGATCGAATTTTATCTTTTATTCTTTTTTCACATGGATTTTTGTCGATGAACTTTGTTTTAAGCATCAATATTTCAAAATACTGGCACATTTTTCTTAAAAAACACTAATCAACAATACAAAATAAATTTAAGAAAATAGAGTTAGTTTCAAAGGTAAGCTCTCCTCAGGATGTCTGGAGCAATGAAGACGAAAAATTTTAATGTGTAATCGACTTTTCTATGTGTTGTTTTTATAATATTTACAAAAATCGCAATTCTACTTACAACACAATCACCCATTTTGATAGCCTTGTGAAACTTTTTAAAAACACTAATGCACCTCTAATACGGCTGAGTTGTTGCTGACTTTATTGTATTCGCTTATTTATTGATTATTTTTTCAAGTGATATTTAACTGCAAATTTAAAAAAAATATCTTTAATCCAGAAAAAGCAACAAACTTAATAAAAAACACGATTAACTCCTACCCTGAGAAAACGATTTGTTTGAATATAACAAACTGATTGAGGCAAACATAAAATGCTTCAACCAACACTTGGCACTATTTCATCCAAATACAATATGTTTTACTCAAATAAATATTTGATTGCTCTATATGAAATATACGTTTGTTATATTCAAAAAATCGTTTTCTCAGTGTAGATCTAGATTGACGTGCTGAAACTAAATTTTAAGTCGAAACCAAAAGTTAATAAACCATACAAAATCAGCACTTAGATAAAAAAAAAATTTAAAACGGTAACGGATTAGAAATTAAACTAAACTTTGTTAGATCGCCGTTTTTCTCTTTCAGTTCAAGTTTTATTTTAAGTTTTTTCAAATAGCAATTTTCAAGTAATTCTGGCTTATCGACTTCATGAAAATTCAAATTCCATCCCAGCACGTTTCGTCAAAACATACTGATACTTATGTGCCATTTTGTATCCTCAAATGCACTAAATATGCTCGAGTATATAGTTAAAAACATTGGTAGGGCACACCAATTCGAAAGTCGTTGAACCAAACACTTACCACTCTGTTTATAGAAAAATGTTGGCTTAGAATCGAAATTTCATGTAAAATGTTGACTGCAAATTTTTCAAAGCGAATTTCATCCAAAACTTTTTTTTTTTATTGCGTTTAAGTTAAAAAGAGATAGAAAAAAAAACTAATTAAATTTAGAATTTAGAATGAATTTTGACTTAATTTTTCGGAATTGATTAAAATTTTGATTGACAAAAAATTAAAATTGAAAGGAAAATTTTTAAATTGATTTTTGAGTCAAGTCTGTGATAAACACACAGAGGCGAGTTGCTACTTCCTGTAAATCTTTTTGGACTTTTGTTGATGAAAACAAAATTAAATTTTTAAAATTCATCCAAATGACCAAAAAATGTTTTATTATTAGTTATATCGAAGATTATAGATAAAGGCTGTAAATAATCAGCTATAGTTTCGTTTCATGCTACAGAAATTCTTTAGAGACCTTGAGCTGATGAAGGATATCGCACTTTATTGTGTTGAAAAGGAAGATGAGCTTACATTTTGGGAATAAGTAGTTCTTTTGTCTGCTGATGTCTCAATGGGCAAAAAATGTATCAGATACGGGGAAACAAAAGATTTCTCTGCTCTCAGAGAGCCGATTTTACAAATTCGATCATTGCTAACTCTAAGCGAAAGAATTTTTGACCATAATATCCATTTTAGACTTATTCTAAAAATTTAAGCTCATTTGAGTGTTTTTACAGGTATCCTAAAGGATGCAAAAACACATTAATTTCACACTGAAAGAGTCACTGAATTGCGCACGTGATTAGTTAAATTCCTCTTAAAGAAAACTGACCGGATGTTAGTGTAATGCCAACATATTGCAAAAGCATCAAAATCAATTGATTTTGCTTTTCTCAATAATGACTTCCTAAGATCATAAACATTTAATTGCAGTACGAGTATTCATATAATTAACAACAACTACATTAGCATTAAAACAAACATGAGCGCAAGCAAAATTCGAAGTTTCAACAAATAAAAAAAAAATTTTTATTTAATTTTTAGTTTAGTCAATGAGGACAGAAAATCGTAGAGAAACTTAAATAAATTAAAATCTTAAAAGAAATGGTTTTGTAATATAAATATAAACATTCGTCGAATTCTGCCTTTAACATTATTCATTAACTCAATATATTGTTTGCTTAAACTGCTAAGTTAGCTTTTGTTTAGACATTAAATTAAAAAAAATAGTTACCACGCCCAAAAAATATTTAGCCATGCCATAAATTTGTGCGTATACTTCAAGTTCGCTAATGTCACATCATTTATGTACAATTTGTGTAAAGAAGAAAATCAGTAAAAAATAAATAAACAGACTATTATTTGGACACAAATCTTTATAATTATGTGACAACTATCCTGAGTTGATTGTTACTATAATTGTTTCTTTTTCAAATCATTTCTTTTTTTGTGCGATTCGCCCGTTTTCATCATACAAAATTATTATAAAATATGTACTTATATACTTTTATTCAGGCTGAAAATAATAATAGGTTTGGCTGAAATCGTTAAGGTGCGAATACGGGAGGCCCAGACTCGAATCGAATGGTGGCAGAAATAAAATTTACCTATTTTACAATTTTTAATATGTTTCTCAATGTCCACCACAACCGAGTTTCTATATAAATAAAATGTCTATCGATGTTCGCATATCGCGTAAAAATTACTGGATCTATTTTGATCGAATTTGCTTAGTCTCATTCATTAGACGCATGGTCGCAATCTCCAATAAAAATTATAACGGTGTTATTAATAAACATCAAGTTATTAAAGTCTTAAAATAGCTTAAAAAACTAAATCCGTTTAATGGCAACTTAATGTGTTTGTGTGTATCCTTTTAGCTCATTCCATGGTGTAATTATAAAATGTGAATTCTTTAGGGAGAGCTACATATGCGTGCTGAAGTTGACGCCATTTTGAGAGCGTGAGAGGAAATCGATTTTCACAACGAATTTTAAAAAATAAACGCGTAGAATTGCCGATGAGAGAGCAAATTTTCTTATTACCTCACTAAAAATAAAAATTATTGAAAATATATAATATGAATTTAGAATTAAAATTAAGTCGCGCATTCCAGTAATCCAGAAATAATACGAATATTGTTGGTATGTATAAACTGTTCGTGCATTTCTCGAATGCATACCGTAAACAATTCATTCGTAAAAGTATCCTTGCTGTTCTTTAGACTTATAAAAATAAATTCAAAGTTTTCCAGGTGCTTATCGGTTATGTGGCTAATCATAAAATTAAAAAATTATCTTCATACTATATAACTTTGTAAATGATATATTCTGAATGTAGAGCCTTGGTCCCACTGTGACAATTTTCTGGACATTTTCCAAAAAAGTTTGCTAAATCTTAACCGAATTTGTCACATTAATCAAGTTGATTTTTATCAGTTTCTTAGTATGTTGAGAGTTTGAATCCCCAAACCTAAAGTCTGCATATACCCCTGTTGAATAAATTTATAATAACAGAACATTAATGATACATGTACAGCTACGGATAAAATGCAATTTTGGTAATCTATGGGTGAAGAAATAAACTACGCGCATGAAATCCCAGGCACATAAATTAGGTTACAATATCGTAAAATTTATTATTTATTCATATTTTGTCATAATACCTACCACATGTTTTACGGTTACAACGGCAACAAAAACAACAGAAAAAAATCATACAACATGCGAGAATTTTTTAGGTAAAACAAACGGAATCTTTCTAACACAATAGATGTTGCACAAGACGTGCTGCAACAGTCAGGCGCACAAATAAAGGAACGCCACCAAAGCACTGAATAACAATCACTGTCTGCCTTATGCTGATATAATAAAAATGGGAAAGATACTGCAACATCTGGATCATGTCCAAATAAACGAACCGGCGAACGAACGAACGAACGGATGCATTATAGTACGATACGGTACGGTACTGAACGGTATCGTCAACAGTCATCTCGGCTACTTTACGATCTTTCAGAGTAGATCTTCACATCATCTTTCGAGTCATGGCTGACGTTGGTTTGATTTTGATTGCCCCAAACACAGATATGACGCGCGAGTAACACCATTAAATGAGTTAGAAGAAGCACGCAAGGAATGATGATGGCCACCATGGCTATTTATGAAGAAGAAATAATCAAAGCATAGACGACTCAAACTTAAAACAAAATAAATAAATTTTCCAAGTCAGTGGTTAACCGAACGTGATTGCATTTCTTCTGCTTTTTTTTTCATTTTAATTTTGTTTATAAAGGGTGTATCAATAAGTCTTTGAGATGTTAATACTTAGTAATAGTGGGAGCAAATATTGATTTTCCAAATTGTTATAAAATATAATTGTAAATTTCAAAAATAAAATTACGCAAGTACTTAATTCATACAAGAGTATGCAAATGAGAAATGCACCGCTGCCGTGTATCCACCCACCATTGATCTCACCTGTATTTGTCTTTATATTTTATGCTAATTAAGCAAAGTCTTTATTGATTTCGTTTCTGTGATTGTAATGTACTTTTTGGTGAATTTATGATGAAGTTTCGTGATAATTTGTGTCTTTGAATTTATGTTGTTTTTTGTAAGTTTTACTCGGATGATCAGAACGCTGTTGCTCTCACCAGCGGTCAATAAGTTTTTCACACTGGCATCAAAAATAGTCCGTTTATTTATTTATCTTCTTTTGTATTGCTTTCACATACGAATTTTTGCGTTTTTGTTGACTCGTTTTGGTTTGACCTCAACAGCATGTTTTCGTAATTGCATCTAGGAACTTATGTTTTTTTTTTAAATTTTCGTTTTGAATTTCTTTGTAAACTTAACACATTTTATTAGCAAAACTACTCTTTAAGACGAAACAACTTACATCGTTTTTAGATTCCATTTTGTATTTGTTTACTTTTTGTTTCTTTGGATTAAGTGGTTTTGGCGTAGATTGAAAATCTATCAGACATTCACAACAGTACCGTTTTTTTTTGTGGGAGAAAAAAATAGTTTTCGAAGAAACCAAAGCCCGAGCGGTTTTTGTTTAATGTTTAAGTATGGATTGTGAGATGTTTTTAGCTCAAAAACGAGATAAATATAAAAACGTGGCGATATTGCCAGTGTGAAAGCGCTTTTTGATGCCACAACTTTTGCGCCATTTCGATGACATTTCAGAATAATTGGTCTTGTATGACTTATCTCGTTCTCAGTGGTGTACCGTGAACCTTTGGCGTCCAGGGCGGAGATGCAATTTGCAGCCGCCTATCTAAAAATTTGTCCCTAAAGAGAATTTTTATTTACTAAAAAGAAAAAAAAGGGTGTTGGCTTTCGCATTTAAAAACATTCAAACCTCAAATAATATATATTTCACATTAAAGACTTCATGGGGCTCCTGCACGTTGCAATTTACTATTTTCATTTGCCAAAACTAAAAAAAAAAGTCCACAAAATTATTTAAATATGCTTAAAAACCACGTATCATTTTACCGCCCCCCAAGTCAGGGCAACCGCTCCCCCTAGGTATGTTAATGCTTCGCTCTATAGCTCTGAGCCCATTAGCGTAAAAGGCTGTCAAGAATTGTTTCATACACCCCTTACCATGCGTCTACGATCTGATGTATATTTTTTATGGACGTTGTTGTTGCATTATTTTTTGATATGATCATCATGATTTAGCTGGTTTTTTATGTCAGTACTTTGTTTCGTTTTATTGTTTTTTAATTGAATTGCAGCTGAAATATACCTACGTTCGTGCGTATGTACGTACCAATAAATGAAGTAAAAATTGTAATAAAACAATTTATTTAATTTATTTTAATTGTTATTGCATTTCTCACAAATATTTATTGTTAGCCTTTTGTAGTTTTTCAATTTCAAATCGATTCAATTTAATAAGGCCAATGACCATATCGCACTACTTTTACGATCTACTACTGCCTACTCACCTACTTATTTTAATTAACAATGTATTGCTTGCTTAGGCAACCCTAACTGTTTATAACGCACTTAGAATTTTCTATTAATTAATTAATTTGGTATTGCTCACATCTGTGGTAGGTAGCATCTTCCTATGAGAAATATGTCACACAAATGCTGCTTGTAATGCGAGCCAACAAAAACGTTCTAATAAATCAAAAAATTTTCACTTTAAGGAATCCTTTTCTGATTTTTAAAAAGATCACGATTTCACAGTAGAATCTGAATTCTAGAAGTAATGTTGTAATTTGGTATTTTATACCTCAGAATAGGGAAAAATTGTTCGCCAAGTCAATTCCAATAATCAATGAGTGTAGAAATAAAAGTACACTGATCAAACGAAACGAAAAATGCTGTCCTCAATGGGCGCATTGTTGTTTCCTTGTTCGCTCGCTTTGGTTTTTTTTTTTGTTTTTTTTTCTGAATTATACAACAATAATACAAATCAACGATAAAAATGTGCGTAGAAGTGGTTTTCTTGAGAAAAAACAACGTGCTTCTTGTAATGAGCCACAAATGGCTCATTTTTCATATCTCGCCCATCGCTGGTACAGTACAAAAATTTTTGTTTTTCAGATTCAAATTTGGATTCCTTGAATAGAACTGGACGGAAAGTTGATTTCATATTTTTGATTTCCTACCCAGCTCTGTTGCTATACCCTTCAAATATAATAGCATGGATTACATAATGTTCCCAAAAAATGCGTTTCATCAATCGTCAGATGTCGTCACATGATGAGCTATCGATGAAATTTAAGAATTGTTTTTTTTTTAATTTTTTGTATTTATGTTTTTTTTTTTAATTTTTTTGTATTTTTAAAGATTATCATTCAAAATGAAAAACCTGACCGCATGATTGTGGCTGTCGCCAGATCATTTTCGATGCAGTCCATTTCATATGCTGCTGATAAATTCGTGAGTATGCATGCGTAGATCTCGGAAAAAACAAAGCTCTACGCATATCTCTCTAAACAAAGCAACAACAATAACAACAAAAAGCAACAATTATGAAATTACTCTGCTCATTTCCTAAATTTCCGGCTGTAGCAGGCAAAAACTGAAAGGAAAAAAAAAAACAATTTCATTCATTGTCTCTTGCAATACAATGCAGATACCACGGCAACAGCAACAACAACAACAAAAAGTAGACAGTCGATCGGATCAGTTTGGTTTTCAGTCAGTCGGTGCCTTTGCTTTGCTTTTATTGTTGTTGTTGTCTTTTTTTTAAATAACATTTAAAAGATTTCATGGAATGTAATCGCTGATAATGACTTTTCACATATGATTACCTCGTACTACATTGTTGTTGTTGTTGTTGTTGTTACTGTTATTATATATATTATTGTTGTTGTTGCTGCTGTTGCTGCCGCTATTGTTATTGCTGCTGCAGTCAATAATGCAATAGAAAAATGCATTAGTCGCTTGTAAGAAAATAATAATATTTACAAATACACAAGATACAAATCCACAATACAATACGATACAATGAATGGCAAGAGTTATTGACACTTGAAAAATATTTTAATGAATGATTACTGCAATACCAAAGATATCTGTACATTAATGTTGATCGTTGTATATGAATATTTTACATAATAAATTTAATAAGTTATAAAACATTTAAATTATTTTATGGGATATTTTTCTTTTCATTTTTCTTTGTTACCTATAATTTCCTTTTGTTCTCAACTCAACTTACATTGAACTTGGGCCGAAGAGGTTAATAAAAAAATCACCAAAAGTACATATAGTTATTAAGCCAATCACAGGTTTATTAAGGGGGCAGGGAGGGGCAGTCAGACGCGTGAAAAATAGAGCATTTTCAATCATTTTTGTTGGTATTAATTTAATTTAATTATTTAATAAAAGTGATAATATAGCATCATTGCATTATGTTTCAACTTAACTTGACGAAAGTTTTAAAAAAAAAATTATAGCTGGCTCTGTTGGACCCTGTCCAATACAGAGTGTCTTGCGGTGACCATCACAAATAGTTGGAAAATCATCTGAAATCAATCGGATAAGAAAAATTAGTTATTTATAAATAAATAATCTAGTGCCTGAGGAAATTTACCTCCAGATTTTCGGGAAAATACCAACAATCCATTGTTACTAAAAAATCGATATTTAAAAAAAAAATCCTTCCATCAGGCACTAGATTTTTATGTTTTTCAAAAACTCTGTAAATTTCATTGAAATCTATCGAGCGGTTTTCGAGTTACAGTAGTCATCAGCTCCGAAAACATAGTTTTGAGAAAAACGCATTTAAAGTTCAACTACCGCACGCAGACTGACGAGAAACACATGAATGAGCGAGAGAGAGCCTTTTGGTTATTGCCGAATAACATTAAAAGTAATTGTCGAATTGACTTCAAATTTTCAGGATATATTTTTAAGATATTATACTTTCAGGAAAAAAAAATTGATTTCTTGAAAATTCTGACTGCCCCCTTAAGCCAATCACAGTCCCGAACGGTAGGTCTGAAATATATTGCTGCTCCTGGTTCACAAAACATGCATCCACTCGAAAAAGCGGAAGGATCGTTCGCTTTGTCGGATCCGTCTTGAACTCGGAACGGACTTCATATACGAAACTCGTTTTTTGTAAATAACACGGATTCGTTTTTTGTAAATAAAACGCATTTGATACGGACTCGTTTTTTCTTAAACAAAACGGAACGGATCCGTTTTATTTACAAAAAGCGAATCCGGAAAGAACTAGCTATTTTAAAGACATTTTGATAGCTGGATTTTTATCTTCATAGCTTCCCCTTTTACGTACTACAATCAAACAAATAATTTATTTTGGTTTTTTCGGTCTATAAACAATTTTAACTAAACGTAAATTGTTCTAAACTTTGGAATTATTTTTAAATTTTTAAGTTGACCCATAAAATTTTTTTAAAATCTGAAAAAACTTAATATTTTGCGAGTTATGATAGAAAAACTGAAAAAATTGAAGTTTCTCAAAAACACTAGCCAGAAGAGATGTTTTTGATACAGTTTGTTCTTAAAATTTGCTTTGAAATTTAGAAAAAAATCCACTGAAATACAAAAACTTCCTTGATCGATAAAGTTCGCTTGGTTGTGAATTTGCAAAACCCAGCTATTGCTTACTAGTGCACACTTTCATCCCAACAGAGCCAATTCTTAAACGAGCAACCATTGTTGCACTGTGTTATTAGCGTCTCCAAGCCATACGTAATATGACAAGGCTTAAAAAAGTCGTTAAAATCACATCCATTAAAAGATACTTGAACGTTACGTTTCATTTGCACCGCTTTTCGGTGCCTAACCTACTTTTCAATCTAATCCAAGGTTTTTAATTTTCAACCTTGGACACTTTGGCGTACGTATGCACATTCACATAACTAGTTAGGAGGAATACAAAAATGCAACATCAATGAATTGCATTAAAATTCTTCTTAACTGCAGCTATGAATCTTTCACAAAATCTTTTTATTTTACCACATTAAATGCAAGTGCAGTAGCAGTAGAATGTTGCCAGAAACTTGTTCTCTCTCTCTCTCTGCTGAGCAACTTGTGTGAGCAGCAATGCTTATAAACAAATTTTTTATTTTCTTTGTTTTTGTAAATTTGAGTGGTTGCTGTTGCTACATTTTACGGTTGTTGAACTGTTGCTGTGCTGTGCTGTTCCCGATTGCTATGATGACTAATGCCGTACATTTGGAAAAATAAAGCGCATCCATAGCCAAATGCAAATAACGGAACTCTCGCATGCTGCGAATGCGGCAACATTTTAGTCTGTTGTCAACAGTAACAGCAGCAGCAATAATGTTGCTTGGTCTCTTTTGCCGCAGCAGCATGGTTGTAAAATTTAATACTCACTTCATAATATTGCCAAACTTTTGCTTATTGCTCTTAAGAAAATGCTGGGTAGCTTGTGATTCATACACTACACTTTTTGCGATATTCACTCCAGATGTAAAAAATTTACTACGAAAACGTGCATAGAAACATGATAGATTTTTAGAAAAATTTGAATTAGTCTGGCAACTTAAGGTTAGTAATCTGTTGTTCATTTTCCCTGTAACTGTCCGACACTTGTCAGAACCAGCTTTCTTCAACAAACTCAGCGAATTAGTCGAAAATTACATTGGATCGCTGCTTAACTTGAAACACTTTTCTTAAAGTTAGATGCTTGATCCAGCCTATATCCTTCGATTTTCCATCTATATTTACGATTAGCTGTAGCATAAAAATCCAATCTCCAATATTCATCGTAAAGAGTTTGCCAAGATTGGAATTTTTGATAAAACTAAAAATTAAATGCCTTTAAAACGAAGCATTTGTACACAATTAATTCCGATACAACGTGGCGTATATGCAACTTTTAATCCCTATAGGAAGTTAAAGACACTCATCTTCTGTCGTGTACCTAAATTTCATAAAAATTAATTTTTAAATAGCTAAAACTTTATTTAATGTGAATAACATTAATCTCTGTCTAGAAAAAACGTTATAGACACTGGATTACCCTTCTGGGTTTGTGTTTGACTTTGCGGCCATTTTAAATCAATAATACTCGATGTCATGAAGGCAGAATATTACGCAGACTTAAGCTGTGTGTGTTTTTTTTATTTTTATTTTTAATAATAAAAAAACATAAATCGGCGAAATGGGCAAAATAGTACATATCCCTTTTCTCATAATAATCGTCGATTTTATTTTGCGTCTGTATTATCAGACTTGAAAGCAGCGGTGAAGTTTGCCCTAAAAAGATTCAAACTATCGTCTAAAAATAAATCTCGGCAACACCGTTCAAAAGTTTTTCCAGCTCTCTGTTTTTTTATTGTGCACTCTCCCAAAAGCAGTGGCGCTTAAAAGTTAAATTTACAATGCTCGCTCTTTTCATTTTTCCCGGAGAGTGTGAAAAACAGCTGTATTTATTGTTGTCACTCTTCTTGTTGTTGCTGTAGTTGGCGTCTTCATGGTACTATATCGCCTGCTGCCGTTGACGACGATGGATGACGTCTGGACTGTCGGTCTTTTTTGGTCGCTGCATGAAAAAAGACTTCTCCATTTCCCCACATTCGCGAGTATGTGTGTTGGCTGTTCTGTGCTAAGCTATCTGCTCGCTCTCTTTGTTGCTGGTACTGTTGTTGTTGAGTTGTGGTTGCTGCCGCCGCGGCGTATTGTTTTTGCCATTGTGGTGTTTTCACATTTGGATCGATATATAAAATGTTTTCCACATTTCCATGTTTGGTTCAGTCGAAAGCTTAAATTCAAAACGTGAGCAACAAACAACGACGTCAGAGAAGAAAAATCCGAAAAATTTTAAAGAAAATAAAATTTTGACTCATCATATTGCTTCCGCTATAACTACAAACAAAAAAAGTTAAAGTTTTCTTAAAAAATAACGCGTGTTTTTTTTTTGTTGTTTTTCAACGAATTTATAAGAACTGTGCAAGTGACGACATCAACGTTTGTCCTGTAAACAAAAGAGGAAAAAAGAAAAATAATTAAAATAAAGTGTTAAAATTAAATATTACAAAAAAAACTCTTTATAGTGAGTTTTTCATTTCAAAGAACTTGACGGAACTTTTATATTGTGAAATATTTAAAATAAAGAAAAACATATGCAAGTTTTCAATGAAAAGAAAGAATGCATTACACAAAACTCCTACGTTCTTGTATACCGAAATGTTGCAACCCCTCTCTACCTATTACTTCCTGACCTCTCCTCTTAACTCTTTGTTGTTGCGATTTTTCTTTTCAAAATTGGTCCACATACGTAACTAGGATTCATAAGTGCACCACAATACGAGTATAACGCTCGTAAAACGGCAACGTTGGTGGTGTAATTTTTGCCTTTGTTGTTTTTTTTTCTGCTCTTTTTCGCGTTCATCTTTTTCTACTGACTGCATGTGGGTTCCCACAAGCAACTTTTCGCACAGCATCCAAAAAGTTAAAGCTGCTGCAAGTTTATCTCATAATTTACCAATACATTAGCAATTTGGTGCAGCTTCTTGCTGTATGTGTGTCACGGTATCTTTTTCACTACTGTCACTTGCAAGTAACGGTAATAAAAAGTTCTCACAGTGCAGAGAAAAACAGTCAGTCTCTCTGAAGTAGTTTTTTCGTGTTAGTAAAATTTGGAAAATATCCCTGATTTAAATGCGCTTTCAGTATGCTCGTCGTATTGTTCAATTTCATATGCTATATATGGCTGCCTTATGGAAATAATAGCAGAGTTATAGCCATCAGAAATCGGATATATATTTTTTCATAAACTGGGACTTCATAGACTTCAACAGAATTAGTATCATCTGGAAAGTAATTTGAATCCAAAAACAGCAAAGCAAATTAACATAGCTCAATTTGTTCGCCCTAATATGATGTGTCAAATGACTTACTTTTAATGCAAACAATAAATGTGCATTTTACACCATACCACTATATACAGGGTCTCGAATGAGTTTTTAAAAACTGTCTCTTTTTTAAATATTTCACAATAAAAGTACATACTAAAATTAAACAAGTGACTTTTTTAAACTTAAAATTTTATTGAAAATTTCAATTGAAATATTTTTGAATATCTACACATTTCCAACAGCTTCAATTTTTTAAGCGATACTCCAAGAAAATAAATTCAAAGAATAATGGCCACATATGCTGCATTTAAACATGTTGAAATCTACAATGTTGGTAAAACTAAAAAGAGGTAAGCTACGTCATAAAAAATTAAATATAAAGCTTTAATAAAACTATTCTACAAAAAAAAAAATGAAATAAAAAAATCAGCTGCAGGATTCTAAAGATTCGCTGTATCCTTTTTTCTATATATATTCGGTTAAATGCGTCATTGCCAATTATTTCTAAATATTTTTGAACATATAATAAAATAAAAAAACTTCATCTCCTTACGATACTTTTTACCAAAGATTATATTTTAAAAGCTGCACATCATGGTGTGCTGGAAATAAGTTTGACTGCGATAAAAATATTAACAAAAATGGAGGCTTCCTCGTATTCGTAAGCATCAAAAAAAGTTCTTAGTCTTAATGAAATAAAATACATTCATTACAAAAGTAACATTCTTTGCAAAGAAAGCTCTATATGTGCTCTGGCAGTGCTTTTGGAGTTCAGATAGCTCGTGCTTACGTATGATCATGACAGTAGTAAATCCTCAAAGTATTTCTTCGGTGACGTAAAAACTAGTAAAGGTAATATCTTCGGCCAGGCTGAAATTTACTTATCTCTCACTGTCACGCCTACTTGTAGAAATTCGCCTAGCTCTTGTCCAAAGCTATATCGAATTAATATAACTATTTGCGTGCAATTTGATTTCATTACCTTAAATAATTCTCCCACGAGCTATATTTAAAGCTGTAGCCTGTATACCAAAATTTCTTTGAATTAACTGGGTTGGTTTTCTCGTGGTCGTGATTTCCACAGGCAGATAGACAGACATGTCTAAATTGACTCAAGTGTGGACGCTGAACAAGAATATATATAGACTTTTCTATACCTACCACGCCCCCTTTTTTGCGATACGAATTGACAAAGTGAATATACCCTGACCAGACGACGTGTGAAGACCTTTAGTGTTTAAAAAACAAAACAAAATAAATAAAGTGAACATTTAATATTTATCTTTAATTATATTTACTTTAATTTCATCAGTGTCATTTCTCGGGAGACATTAAAGCAAAATATTCACTTTACTTGCAAGATAGTCAAGTTTTATCGTATGTAAGCAACATTTAATGACTAATTAAAAAGATATCCAATACGCCCAAGTTTTATACACATCAGCTCAGTTCAGTTCAGAACACGCTATGTTTTCTTTTTTGTTTCCTTGGTTGATATTTAAAGGTGTGCCAAACTTCAGGGGTTGTTAAACGACAGTGTAAAAATTTTGAAACATTTTTAATTGAAGAGACATATGTTAACCCGGAACCCCAAAAGTGCGCACACACACCCTAAGGTAAAATTTAAAAATCTGCTTGACGTTTAGTAAGGGCTGTTGTGTGGAATCAAACACAGTCAGTAATACGTGTAGTTTTGTCGGTGTGACATTACGCTTTTAAACGCAACCTAAACGTTAATAAAGTTCAAGCCATAAAAGTTGCGCTATGGAGTAGGGGTTGGCTAACCAATATGTGTCAGAAACTTAAACTGAGAATTGCATTAAAATGGTTGTAACTTTAGTTCACACAATTGATATGACAAGCTTCTTAAATATTGAATTACAAAAATAATATTAAAGTTAAAGATTTCTTACGCAAGATTTCAATTGATCATAAGCAATAATTTGAATCGAGGCAAGTTTCTAAATATGAAATAGGTCTCTTAAATAGAATAGTCACAGGCTTTTTTGCTGTTCAGTGCCATTTCGAAAGTACGAAACATATACATACCTAACAAGTCAACAACTTTTTTAATTTTTATATGAAAACATAATACCCAAATTCAGTATAAGTAAGTATAAATATTTTTAATTTTTAAAATTAAGTAGTATTCCATATTGCTTCTCTTTAACATAGCTTAAAATCATAATCTTCTTAAACATCACGTCTCGACACTTTCGCTGCAACTTTGTCACGATACAAAAAACCGCAGTTTGGTATAAAGCCTTTCAAAATAGTTTATCAGTACGAGTACTACTTACTAAAACTTCCCAATTGAAAGAAACTTTGTCGGAGCTGAAGTTGTATAAGAAACTCCTATGGATTTTTACGTTCTCATATGTAAACCACCGTTTTAGTGTTTTTGCAAAATTTGAATATTTTAGCATTTTCTGGTCATTTACCACAGAGTGCATTCAACTTTTCCTTCTTAACTTTTTTCGCGTGCTTTTTCTGCTGCTGCCACTATTCTTGTTTTTGCTGTTTTGTTTAGTAAAATCCATCTGTTTGTCCGTCTGTTTACTAGTCGCCGTCGTCGTCTGTCCATTCATTGAGTGTGAATAATAGAAATATTGATTTTTAACTAAAAAGTTAAATTGTATTTGTTGTTACTACTGGTGGTGCTGCTGCTCGCAACGAAAAGTTGGACGTTAGTTAGGGTAATACGGGAATTCCTTTTGTTTTTTGCAATAAAATTTTGCATATCTTGGCAGACATGAAACTTTAATGTTTTAAGTACATTGAACTTTTTGAATTTGTTGCAGGGTTTAATGGGTGTTTCTTGAATTTTTGTTGCTCTATTTCTTTAATTATTTGTAAGAAATCAATGGTAACAGAGCAGAGCACATCAACCAGCCGTATATAAATGACATGCACTTCGTCTTAAGCATTAAACAATATGAGGAAACTTATTTTATTTTAATATGAAATTTTCATTACTACAATTCGCTTCAGTCAATGAAAGCAATTTTTTTTTTTAGAAAATAATAATCTGTTTGGCAATATGTTACGTTGGGAAGGAAGGCTTTTTTTATTTTAGTGCCAAAATGTCTTCCGCACCTATTGTTTAATATGTAAATCAAATTTTACGTCAACATTTTTAGGTACATCGTTTTCCTCTGTTGCTATATTTTCTTTGCTTTCGTCATGTCATATGCTACAATTTAAAAGATTTTTTAGGTTTGTAGGGGTTTAGTAAAAGCCGCGGAGTTAGAGGCTTGCCCAAATTTGTTTTGTTCGTGGTCTTTAAGTTTGTCAACTATTGACGCGATAATTAACGAAACAACGCGCTTGAATTAGCTTCCGCGAGCACGGGTAGTTGGAAAGAACTCCTGCAAACCGCAAAGCTTACAAATTCTTATAGTTGAACACATTTAAAGTAAAAAAAAAAGTCAAAATAAAACTGATTTTATTTTGACAATAGGTTTACCGTATAGCTCCTAATTAGCTTTATAATTGGTGCTAGGGTTGAATTAGGACAATTTTTCGTTTTCAAGATAATTGCAAAAAACCAAGGTGTCGCACGGGACAAAAACTTCCGTTTTCGTGGAAATGCCCATGTAGTTCATTCTTTGTTCAATTGAAAAAAGTCTTCGATTTTGCTGTTATTTTTTTGGGTTGTTGATATGGCATACATCTTTTCCACATATTTAAAGTTCGTTGCACTATAATTTTTCAAAATTTATGAAAAATATTACTTTGAAAATATCAAATCTACATTTTTTTTTTTTAATGTTTTAATGATGTAAATAATATTTTGAGAGTTTAACTCTAAAACAATTTTCATGCGACTATGACTCAACGTAAAAACTAAAGCGCACTTCACTCTCAAATTGCTTTTCCATACGCAAAATAACATAAAAATCTACATATCCCACAGCGCCCAATATATAAAAAAATAAGCGCATAAATACATAGTGACAGCGTGTATCACCCAAGTTGTTTAATGTTAGGTTGAAAAGTTACAGCAAGTGCAAAATAAATAGGTCATTTTTTTGTTATAAATATGTTACTTTTAAATAACAATAATAATACTCCCTATAGTCCAGTGTCTGTAGTAAAATAAGAAACTCTTTCGGCGTTCATGAATTAAAAAAAAAACTTTGCCAACTTTAATATAATTAAGGCATCTAATTTATCTATAAAAATCAAAAATTTTGCGTGGGCGTGGTATTGCCCAAGCACTAAAATTTAGTACATCAAAGCTTATTTTGATGGAATGTTTAGTGGGTGTGGCGCTATTCTGTATTCTATATGAGAATTTTTGTTTTTGTTTCCATATCTCAAAAATAGCTCCAAAGATTTTTACGGAACTCGTAAGAAATATAGCTTAGGATGGTTTTATCTTTTAAGATGAGTATTAACCTTTTTTTGAAATGCATGAGGCAACTCCCAAAAGAAGAGTTTGTCATAAGTACTTCAGCAACAATAAAAGCAATTTTTATGAGGTATGGTTACTTTTATTTCAGTTATCTTTCATTATGTCGAGAATGGGCGGGATTGTTGCAAAGGGTGTGGTAACTTTTCACAAGAACTTGTGTTTCGAACGTCGTAGTCAGGAAACTACACTAACCTTCAAAATCTCATATAAAGGTCTTTTTTCAATTGGGTGTAAATCCGCTATGTTTTGAAATATCACGTCAAAATTTTGAGTGAACGTGTATTTGAGGGTTATCTTTTAGGATCGACAAAAAAGTAAATTTCGAAAAGAAATGAGTTAGGGCCTTTCTACACGAAAGCGACGATATGTGCGTGAGAGACAGCAATAGTTTTTACTAAACCATAAATGGACGGGATCGACAAAGTAGCCGTTTACGCTACTGTGATTATAAGAGAACCATTTAAGCTATTTTAAAGAAATTTTATATATTCGCTTCTTTTGTTGCAAAAACTCTTATGGTTCTCGAGATACAGCTTATACAAATGAACTGTCTCAAAATTAATTTTTTTTTTTTGGAAAAATTAAATGAAAAAACAAACAGTGAATAAAATAAAATTGAAATATTCATTGGGACGTCAAAAGCACTTCGAAGTACGAACCTACAGACACTGGACTACTGAAACTTAAATCAACTACTAATAAATATCGTAGGTAAAGAGAACATTTATTTATTAGATTACCTTAAAAACATTTTATTGATTTAACAATTACTCGTATTTCCTAAATGACATCGAAATTGCAAACTCGTCGTGGTATATAAGAATTTGACTCCATGTGACATACAATCAACATAAGAATACAAGAATACTTTTTTTATATAAAAATCTATACAGTGCCTTTAGTTTTTTTTTTCTTCTTCTTTAAGTAAAGCGCAAAACTATTTACTACATCAACATACCATAGGATATTTCGCATAGTTGCCTTTTGCGAACACCCAACGCCTTGACAAAAAAAAAAAAAAACGACCTTACTTTATTTGGCTGCGATATAGCAGGACTGACGTTGATTTCGATTGGTAACTGGTACGACTCACATTTACATTAAATTGCACAAAAGGAAAAAATTAAGGCTTCCTTTTCTCTATTATTTAGTATTTTTGTTATTTCCTATGAAAGGAGGAGGAATTCATTCCATTGTTGATGCCGTTTTGGCAAAAAAATAAAAGGAAAGAAAAGCGCACTTGCGTGGCTGCCATATTACCATGATAACAATTTTTTATATTTTACAAGTATTTTTATATATTTCGACTGAAATATTTTTTTGTTTTTGTACCCGTAATTGGTTTGTTGGCCTAAATTTGATATGCGAGTAACACACACAGTTGTTATTATGTTTTGTTTCTTTTTATTTTAATTTTTGTTTTATTCCACTTCTTGTTTTAAATGTAAATTATTGTCAGCGCGTCATTATGAATGTGAGCATTTTATTTTTAAATTTTCATAAAATTTATATAAAATTACATTACCCCGAAGCCGTAAAAATTGCATTCATTAATTGCATATGAAGATTTCGTTTGTAATGCATAGAAGTGGGCGTGGCAGTTATAGACAAATGTATATAAACTTGATCACTGTCTAACAGTGTAAATCACAATAAAGCCGAAAATGAAGCGAGGTAATTTGAATCTTATCTTCAATTACAGCTTGTGAGATTGAAATGAATGAAATGGGCTTATGTACACGCCTACCACCGGCCATACAAATTAAACCTTTAAAATGCTTTGCTGTTGAGCGCAATATTTCGGTAAAAGAGCAAGCAAACACGCTGCACTCAGAGAATTATTTATGGAAAGGCATTCAACTTTTTCACAAACACAAAGCACCAGACAGGTGGAATATTTTTGACAAAAGAACGTAGCATCTTCAGTACCAGCTATATTGTGGGAGTTATTTAAGGTGATTCAATCAAATTTCACAGAGGTATGACTCAAACAAGCTCTGCATAAAAAATTGGAAGTGTTTCGACAAGAGGACGCCACGCCAGCAAAAACTAATGCCAAAATATACAAAGAAGCTTTGGATTAGCAATAAATTAGCATTTTGACAAGAAACCGATTTTTATTGGAAATTTTGAAACGATAAAAGCTTGATCAAATACATATACAGAGGTTTTACGGGCATAAAATGTGGTTCCATCTCTTTGGCATCAATTTAAAATGTTGTTATTTTTAAAGCTTACTATTCGAGTAAATGTAAAAGTAAATGACAAAACTGAGCTTAATTAGATATTTCTACTACAAATATTACAGTAAAAATCATATATCTAAAATAACTCATCATAATGTTGCTCTTTACAACCGTGTTTAGTTTTTTTACGCTTGATATATTTTTTCCATAGGGGGGAAAATTTCGCACCGCTCTTGTGAATAAATCACGTTCGAAAGACTATTCCTCACTCCAATAAAACTAACTACAATTTTTGAACAATATAATTTTTATTTTTGCAAGTCAGAGAGTTATTACTTCCGCTTGTCTTCTGCAAAATGTAAAGAAAATTAAATGGAATGAGCAAAATTTACAGAAAACTAAAGCATTAAGCTAATCGTGTCACATAATTTATATTCGTAGTACCTAACTGTTAGTAAAACCAGCTTTAAATAAGTGAATTTCACATAAAATTTAAACCATCGTTACGATGTTACTAAGTCAAATTTTTAATTTTTATGATGTAAAGTTGAAAAAAAAAAATAACACGAACTTTTAATCTTAAGAGCTTTAAGATTGACAAAATTGTTGTTACCAGTGAAATTACGCTTTAATTTTGATTACTCATCCAAACAAATCAACTTTGGGATTTATTTTTTGTTTTTCGGTTACTTTTCGTCTTCTACTCCATAATTAAATTAAACAATTACGAGTAATCGTGTAGTGTTGACCTAGTTTACAGAAGCTTCAACTTTAATTAGATTAAATCTTTGTAATCTGCAATTTAGATATATAGTGAGAACTTTACTAGAATAAAAAAAATCGATTTAAGCAAATCAACATTTAGATATAGTACATATGCCTTGCAGCCTTCTTTCTTCTGCTCTGGACTTTTATCAGTCGAAATCGAAAGAAATCCCTAAAGAAAAACTAAAACAATAAAATTCATTTGTGTTGCAAAAGAATTTTCCAGGGAAAAGATCCCTTGGGCGAGGGATTAGTGAAAAAAATTAATAATAATAATAATGGAGTTAAGTACTACAGCTAGTAGCCTTCTTAGCTATTAAGCTTGAAGCTTTAAAAAAGTAAAAAGCCTACTAAAAATAGATGAAAGTGAGAAAATTATGTTTGATATTGGAAGCGGAAGGATTTAAATATTCAAAAGTAAAAATCTTTTTGCTGCTCACTAATTTGGTCACGACAGTAGAGACTTTTAGATATTCTTTGTAAGATTATAAATTCAACGTTTATCCAACTCTTTTAATGAAAGACTTTTTGCACGGAATCTCCAGTAATAAGAAATCGGAGCATCAATAAAATGAGATGCTAACGAAATTTGTCTGGACATTTATCGGACATTCTTTTAACAAGTTTACCAATGTCCATCTATGGTAGTTATAAAACTGCCGAGATATCAAACCCTATAAACTATTGGCTAACAACTCTATCGTGTAAATTGTAAACTGTATGCGGCTCAATAAATTGACTAGCGATATGGCTTGCAGACAATTTTTTCTATTAGAAATCTGACAGCATTCCTCACCGTGAGAGCAATCAGTTAATCTTTTTAGGTTACTTTTGATTTATTCAAAGGGCTCTCTTAATCGGTGGTTCCTTAGTCTTTGTATATTTCAACAAGTGTTGGGTACCTTGTGTAATATTTGTAATTAAAGTTTTTAAAAAAAATTGTTGTGAGCCAAATTTGACTTCATTTGCTATAGTGTGCCCACCGCTGATTTGAAGCAGTTGTAACTTAAAACTTTTATACATAATCCATTCTTTTCAAAAATTTGCTTATAAATTTCACATATTGCATACACATATTATTTTTCTCACTGGGCATCATGGTTCGTTCATTGTATGCTGTATACTCGCATGTTAAAATTTTCACCATGCGATTAATTAGTTTTGATCAAATTATAAAGCACGTTTCATAGAGAACTCAACACCATTTATAAAATGAACGCACACACGCTGATAAAAGCTTAAATTTGTAGTTAAAGAGATATAAGTAACTTTGGCATTAACTTAATGTGCAGTTTATGTACACATATACTCGCATGTACCCATAGACGAAAGTGCTCGCTGCGAATGGTTACACCAACTGACGGCTTTAAACATTACAATTATGTGCGCATATCTATGAAACCCATCATCCGGTAACTCTAATTCTGATAAATCTTCAAGTTATGAATATGTTACTGCCTTCGTTGCGCTGCAACTCTATTAAATGAAGTTGAAAAAGTTTTTAGTTTAAGCGAAACGGTTATGGTTTATTATACGATACGATACGATACTATCAAGTGAAAATTGACTCGTTTGTTTCAACTGTACTACATGAAAGATATGTCTGTTTTGAACTGGCGAAACTACAGGGCTTTGTTGCTTTCAGTGGAAATTGATAAATGATTTCCAGATAACTTTTCTGCAATATAGCGATTGTTCCTAATGTGCAGATAAAAATGAGTACAAAGTTTTCAAAGTGAGGAAGATCTTTAATTTTTCCTCAAATTCTAAAAATTATTTTTGAATTCTTAGACAGTTATGAATATGTTATGAAAATTTCTTTTATAATTTTAAAGGGTATTTCTTATCGATTATAACTGATAAAGTCTTACAATCTCATGTCAGCTTAGATTTGTGTGGATCCAAGGAGTATCCGTTAACCGATAATAATTTTTAACATAATCTAACCGGCGTGAAAAGTAATATGAAGGTCTGATCTGAACAAACGCGATTTGCAAAATTAAGCACTATTTTTATTTGTATTGACGCCTAAAGTACGATTTCTTTCTAATTATTATTTATTTTTTTGCAATTTTGTATACACGAAAAATTTCATTCCGCTCGTTATGTGATATGATGTACTGTTGCCAACTATTAATTAAAAAATCTTTGATATGACAATGACTTCAAGTGATTACTCAAAAAGTAGTCATCACGTGTCGTACCGTGAAATTCTATTCCGAATCGAATTTTACGGACTTTGACATTTCGAATTGTGCTGTCGAAACAAAATGAAAATATTTGTGAGACGAAAAATAATAATAAAACAAATAAAAATGAAAAATGTCAAACAGTTTTGCCGATTACTCAAAAAATGTTGGTCTAATTTTCCTTTTTAATGTGATTTTTTTAAATAGCCGAAGCATTAAAAATAAAAAACCATCCGAAAAATTTTTGCAAAGGTGATATCTGATTTTGGCCGTTATTTCCTTATAAAAATATGTAAAGATTTTTTTGAGCGATTTCCATTTTATCTAGAGCGATTTTTCCATTAATTTTAAGCGAATTTCATTTATGTTTTGGGGCAATGTTTTTGTCAAAAAACTTTGTATGTTTTGGGTATTATTTCATATGTAACACGCCTCAGCACTTAAGACGGTTTTATTAAGACTTATTGGGAAAACAGATTGCACTCAAAAACTCTTACTATTTTTTTCCTTCCAACAAAATATACATAATATGTATCTATGAATCATCTGTCAAGCCACTGAATCTTTGTAAAAAGGAAAATTTCTAACAGAAAACTTAAAATCATCCAGTAATAGCCCAAGAGCCCCGGCGTAGAAAAGTCGATTGTATAAAATTACATTGTTGCCTTGCCTTGTAATATTTTGCATATTTGCTTGCTGGCTGCCTGATTTGTATGTGGAGCTGTAGGCAGTTTACTCGCTGGCTGCCTGCTTTGTATATGGAGCTGTGGCCAGTCTGCTTGTTGGCTATCTGCTTTGTATATGGAGCTGTAGGCAGTCAGTTTGGTGGATGCTTGCTTTGTGTATGGAGATGTAAGGGGTCTTGCCTTTAGGCTGCATGCTTTGTGTGTGAAGATGTAGGCAACTCGCTAAACTATACAGGCACTTAGTGAGCGACATTGTAAGGCAATCTGCCTTTCGTTTGTTTGGAGATTTAGACAAGCTGCCTACAAAGCAGCCATCCCTTTGTAAAAAGAATTTACACTTGTGGCTGGAGTTGTGAGCATTACTGCCTACATTGAGTATAACTATTCATCTATGTTGTGTATAACATATTTGCAGCTGGGATACTTACGAGTATAAGGTTGCTTTGCTGATTCCTGTCCCAAACATGGGTTGTCATCGGTTGCATGGGTCAATTCTGTTAATAAAGTTGCAGCTTGAAATGTCTACTGACTAATTGTCACTTGCTGTATATTTTTATTTAAGTTGAAAGCAAAACGGAACATTTCCAATAAGATTCATCAAAATTAATCATTATATAAGCTCTAATAACTTTGTAAAAAAAATAAAAATTTATACCCTCTCAATTGAAAAGGTACTTTTAGGTGAAGTTTCTAGAAGAAATTAGGTGTTTTTTTTTTATCAAAGGTTGTAGTTTAAACAGAGATGTGGAATTTTTTGACTAAAAGTGGTTATTTGGCAAAGTGTTTCTTTTTTATCGAAGGAAATCGATATACCCAATATCGCACAAATTGAAGACAGAGTACTAGTGTAAAATACTTTCTGTACGTACAATTGGCGACATTTTTAATAAGGAAAGTGCTTAGCAACAAAAGAGAAGATGTTTGATTGCAACTCTTCGACGTTCATCTTTTTTGTGGCGTTAGCTGTAGCTCCCCCTTTCGTACGTTTTTCCCACACTCACAAGTTGCTAGAATTACATGGTGGTTATTGCAATGCAAATCGCAATAATGCCAACTATCAATTAACTATAATTATTATTTTTTAAACATTATAGTCTGCTCTTGTTAATAAAATGTTTTTTTCCTTTCTTTCTTTCTTATCATTTGCAGGTAAGCGTTTTATTCAAGTTAAATGTTTAAATTGTGCGGACTTTGACACTGTGACGATTGGTCGGTTGGTAACGTATCTTAATTCATCAATTATGAAAATCACATGGTTAATTTAAATATTTTAGAAAGTCCTTTTACACGATATATGTACATATGTGTGCGAGTAATTAATACTCACAACAATACGTTTGTGTGTGTGTGTGTGAGGAGTAATCAAAAGATTATTCACATTTCTTCCTTTCGCTCGCATTGTAATGAATGGAAAATGTGTCATGGAAATTCATTTTCACTTGCGTGTCCATTCACTTTCGCCTGATCTTTTTGTGCAAAACACCACATAAAGCTGATCAATCAAAACTCATTCATCACAGGCGAATGTTGTTGTTGTTGTGTATCTGAAGTTGGATTTGAAAGATTCTCAAATAATGCGTCGCAAGTTGAACTAAAAAGTCAACCATCAGTGAGTTTTTAATGGTGGTGCCTTCATTTCTCTAGCGAAATCTTGAAGATGATGATGATCGTAATGTCAAAACTGGGATCACATTTGCTTAATATAATCGGATTAAATTTTAATCGCAATCTGTCAGTATTTTTCTTAAGCTTAATTAAATTTAACCAACAAAGTCGTTAAGACTTCAGATTAACAATTTTGAATGTCAGTTGGGTACTGCACTGCTGCAGTGCATCCTTAAGTCGCTTTATGTTACTTTTTCAATCATTTGTTGAAAATTGCCATTCACCTACGCTGGTCTGAAAAATAGGTGGAGTTTCGCAATTAATAATTTTGTGACATCAACGTTTACATGTTCAGACATGGTTTTTTTTTTGTCGTTTTAATTTGTGAATACTTCAATTAAAAATTGCTGTTTCTTTTAGAAAGTATTGTTACAATTTTCACCTTCTTATTGGCCATTGGGAATTTGATGTTCATCTGTTTAAGAAACAAACAAACAACAAGGTAAATGTTTTAGAAAATTGTATTATCCACAAAAAGGTTCATACAGTTTTGTTGGTCGAAGCACCAATCACAAGTTATCTGATAAAATGCGTCTTTCGAAATATAGCCTTAAGCCACTAACCTCCAGCGACATAGGTGAATCATTTCCAAAAGTAAAATTGCAAGTACATACGGAATTTCGTTAACAATCAATTACATAGAGAATATGTTTTCTTAAAAAAATAAAAAAAAAATTAAAAATAAATTAGGAAATAAATAAAGAGTAAATGAAACATAAAAAAAGTAAATATGAATAAATTCATACATAAAAAAAAAAATTCAAAAAAAAAATTAAACAAATAAATAATTGAAAAATAGAAGAAAAAAATAAAAAATTGATTATAAAAATATTTAATAAAGAAATAAAAAAATCAATTAAAAATAAAAATCTATAAAAAATAAAAATCCACAAAAAATAAAAATCAATAAAAATTAAAATATATATAAATTAAAAAAGAATTTAGTAAAAATTAGATTAAAAATAACTAAAAAGTAAATTAAAAATAAATAAAGAAATATAAAAAAATTTAAAAAAAGTAGAAACGTTAAAAAAAATTGAAAAAAAAAGAAATACAAAGTCTTCAGCAAAAAACAAAACCACAAAAAGTTACCACGTTCGCTTATAGAAATTCGTCTAGTTCTTCTCCAGAGCTCTTCCGAATCATTCTTGTTTGTACTTTGAAGTTTTTGCTTCTATGGGAGATGCTGCACACTTTTATCGAAGTTCACTAATTTTTTGTCATTTGGGAAAAATGTGGCTATGCAACATTCATGAAATAACTCCCTTAATAAAGACTGTTACAAACGGAATGACGAAGTTAATGTACCATGAATGTAGGGCATAATTAATTAATAAATATAAAAATCAACACTTATAAAATTTCCTTAAACTTACCTGATGATAGACCCACTTGGTGTAACTGGTGTCTACAAAAAAAATCTTCTTTTGATCCTAACTGTGGATCCAGAGCGGGTTGATAGAACAATTATCGCATACACTTACATCTTACTGCGTACACATGTACTTAGCAACTTTTTGAGGTACTTTGATTCCATACCTTACCCCGTTATAGGATGCCCTCAAGAATGAGTTTCATCCTTCATGAACATTAATGCAGCAGCAGTCCTATTGGTGCTACTAGATTTAATAATGACACTGGTTTTTTAGTAATGTATTAAGTAACTGCTAAAATTCTAAGCTTATTATTCCCTAGTTGCATTAACTCCCTTCGAGTAATAATCGAGCTAAGGCAAGTTATTTTCCCAATATGAGCTATTTCATCTAATTGAGATATTATTCTGCAAAAAAGCTCTGAACTTACTAAGTCCTTCGCGAACCTTTTCCTACTTTGAAAGCTTATCCATTTTCTTCTGCTGGGAAAATGCTGATATGACTGATTCAGAGGTTCTTCTGAATACTTGTTACTAAAAATTATTATTACACGTTTTTTTTTTTTTTTTTCTTAAGAGGGCCACTTTATTTTTGGTCCAGCTTAATTTGTACTTTTCATAAACAAAGTGCCAGCTGTAGATGTCTTTTCCCCATATCATTTCAAGTATCGAATCATATATAGTTTTGTGTTTTATTTTCATATGAATTTCAATTAAATAAAATTAAAAATTGTTAATTTTCGTAAAGCAATTTCCGCCAACATGTACAAAATAAAAATAAAAACTTTTCCTTGTAAGAAAAGTGACGATTAGACGCATCTTCAATTCACATTGCACCTCCAATGTTGATTTATTGAAGATTCCGCAAAATTTTTCATAATCCAATATTTTACATAGGCTCACATAGCGCAAATTAAAAGTTTTTTACAACAATAACAACATAAAAAACAACAATAATATTGGTCGGCAAATGGATGCAGCCTTTGCTGCATACAGACTTAATACTGTTAATACTTCTTAACCCTTGCATGTGAGTAACTACTTTTTTGAAAATTTTTTAACCTACAGCATGCATAGGCTATAATATTCTTTATAAATACAAAAAAAATATGGGACGTGGCATGTTATACTGATGCAGACATAACAAGTAAAACAGGAATCATAAACAATTTTAGCATGCGAAAATTTGATAATGCAAGCATGTAATGGATAAAAAGTGGATATCTTTGAAAGGAAGGAGTAGCACCTTCTATACAAAAAAGGCCTGGAATATGTTCGCATCATAATTATTGCATAATTATTTCGCGTTAATGTCATGAAATTGTTGCAGCAAATGAAAAATTGGTCACCAATAAATCTCTCCATTTAAGTGTTAAGCACGAACAAGAGTGGAACGATCTTTCGATCTACAGACACACACGATACATAAACAATAAAGTTGTAATGCATTGGCAGAGGAAGCAACACCGGCCGGCCGGCCGGCAAAACAACGGCAGCCGCTATATATGACCATATGTGCGCACCCCGCCATCACATTAATCAGCATTTTGTGTTAACATTTTGCCGGCCTCCGCAATTGACCAAAACAAAGAGACGGCCGGCGAGCAAGCGCAGACAGACAGCGAACAAGCAACAACACTGATTTAATTGTAGACAACAGAGTTGTCGCTGTTACTGTTGCTGCTACTTTCAATGACTAATAGATATGCAACAACCAACAACCAGCAGCAGCAGCAACAACCAATAACCAGCAGCAACAACGACGACAAAAACAATCAAATATTTGCAAGTGTTAAAACAGGCATTTAGTGAAATTCCAAACATTTTGTCCCAATGCCAGTGATTACCATTATGACCATGACAACGACTCGACTCGACTCGACGACTGCGATGAGGGTGTTCATTAAGTCATGCATAAATGTCTTGACCAAGTCGTAAAAAAGGTGGCCGTGTGTCGGGGCAGGCGGCATGGTGAAAATACCTACTATCTGATTGTTTAAACTTGAAATAACTAGGTGGGTACATATCGTTTATTTAATGTAAGATATGGGGAAAACTTTACATTTAGGAATTTATTTCATTAATTCGACATTGCTATATTGGCTGGCTGTCTGGCTCTTACACTTTAAATGAATTTTGTTGCTGACCTCGTCGCCAAATTTCTATCTTGATATAGAAAATAAAATAGGAAACAAATCGATATTTTTAATGCAAAAAGAAACTTTCTTTACTTGCGCTGATTTTTTGTAGAAAAAAAAAATCTAATTCCATTTAATTTGCAATATTAACTACTGAAGCGTCGCTAGGGTGGGGCACCCGATGGTGTCACTTGATGTTGTTTGGGTTTTGTCCACAGTGGAAAAGGAGGACCTATTTTTCGTGATTAAAACCCCAGGGCTTGATTAGTTAAGTATTGAAAAAGAGGTTTTTTTTTTGGTCATCACTTTGAACGGGCAAAAAGTGAAGGCCTGCATTATTTCTTTGTGTCACATTTAGAATTGGCAAAGTGGAAACCTTTTGTTTTTGCTCATCAATTTGAAAAAAACGGAAAGAAAGCAGTTTGCTACATAGAAATTCCTGTGAAAGTGGTTAAAAAACGACATTCCTATGCCACAAGTCCCACACTTTCAGAGGGGACATATGACACAATAGTGTTGGCTTCAGTTTACTCTATCGTTTACTACTGGATCGATTCACGGACTTCCAACTTATTGATATTGTTCTTGGCCTACACGTCAGCATTTCGAGATAACGGCTAGTTAACTTGTAATTGGCACGATTACAAACGTTCTACGACTTGTTTTTATTTCAAGTCTGAGAGGTTTGATGTATGAGGCAAAGTTGTTCCTCAAAAAATTTTTTCCACTTACATTGTTACTACCCCAACCCCCTATGCCGCATTTAAGTCAATATTTTTGGCTAAAACCGTGTGAAAAAAATGTTCAGCCGTTTCTTTCGTATGTAAATTTTTCCAGAAATTGGACTAAACGTGTAAGGTTACTATCTGATAACAAATTCGAGCTCAGCGACTCCAAATTACCATAAGTTTATATCAGTTGAAATTGCTCCAGCATAGAGTTCTTATTTTTACACACAGTGTTATTATAGCTGATATAATTGCCTAATTTATAGCGATTTCTAGATTTCGATGTTTATGTCTCTTATATTAGATGCCTCTTAATTCAAGTCAACAAAATAGGGTTTATTGAAAAAAGGACTTTTAACAAATTAATAAAATTTCTAGATCAATGCTACGGTTGATAGACGCAATGAGAATGTCAAATTATTTAACATGGACATTATTTATTAGGGATAAATTCGAGTGCTTGAACTTGTAATACATTTTATTGCGATTTATTTGCAAATGCAGCACTCACCTCTCCTGCTTGGTGTTTCAATTTGTTTTAATTTGATTTGCGGCTTTTGTGCACAAGGGCTCGATGAACTCGCAACGTGACGAGTGGCTTGATGGTCGTTTCGAGTGCATTCATGCAGACCTCTATTATGTAGCATTATTCCAAATTGAAATTGAAAAAAAGTGTTCATGTGTCGCATTCCAATACACAATCATGCGTAATCCTAAGTTTTATCTTCAAAAACTTAGAAAACTTTCTACACTTCTTTCGTCGTAAATTAAATCAAAACCTTTCGCCTTAAACATTCTCCTGCAGTTTACGAATGTGCAACTGTCAAGGGGCCGTTCAAGTATTACGTAACGCAATTTTCGAAGATTTTTGACCCCCCCTCCCCCCTATGTAACGCACCGTAACGTTTTCCTCTACCCCCCCCCCCCCCCCCTTAAACGTTACGTAACACCCAAGTGACCATATTTACCTAAAAGTCACAATTATGTTGCGAAAAGTACCGGAAATACATGCGTATGTTGTTTATTTTCTTTATTATACCCTACACCGAGGGTATATTCACTTTGTCATTTTGTTTGTAACGCATAGAAGAGGGCGGTGGTAGGTATGAAAAAGCATATAGATATATTCTTGATCAGCGTCACCACCTGAGTTGATTTAGCTATGTCCGTCTGTCTGTCTGTTCAAATCAGGTTTACGGAAAAACCAAGAAAGCTAATTGAATGAAATTAGCACACTCAGGTCAGACCTTCTTGCAGGCATCTTGCTATTCAAAACGGACGTAATCGGTTCATGGACACGCCTACCGCCCATACTCTATGTATATTTGCCCAATCCCATTTTGAAAAAAAATGCAGCGATTTTGATGAAACTTGGTGATTAGGTGTACATTTGAACTAAATTAAGATTAGGCTAGGTTTCAAGTTTCCAAAGATTCGCGTGGCACTGTCCTAAATTTTAACCTCTATACCACCATATCTCGTAAGCCGTGCAAGATATTGTGATGAAATTTCTTTTTTTTTCGACTTTTTCATCGATTTTAAATTGTTTAGACTTTTTCAACCTCTCTCAACATTAACATTTTGCATATATTTACGACTTTTTCAACAGTTTTCAACCTCTTAAACATTTCACACTTTTTTCGAATTATTTAACCTCTTCAACGTCTTTTTTTACTGAAATATATGTACCTACTTTGAGTGCAGTGTAGGGTATGTGAGTTTCGGCCTGACTGAAGATAACACCTTAACTTGTTCATATTGTTATTTAAAAAAAAAAACACATAATGTAATAAACATTTGCTTAAGCTTAAAATATGTTAAAATGGCGAAAAATGAGACGAACATATTTTATTAAAATGATAAAAGTTGATGGGATCTAAAACAGCTACAGCAATAAATGAGAAAAATAGGAAAATTTCCACGCTTACATCTCTGGTTTTGGTTAACCAATCTCGAAGATGATAGTTTTAGAACATTCTGCTTGATAAGTGCTTTAATTTAACATATCATTTATTGCTGTAAATTATCTAGATCCTATCAACTTTTATCATTATAGTAAAATTTTTTGGCTGTAGCTATTCAATAAGCATACACATAAAGAAAGCGTTTCATTATACACACCTCATTTCAAATCACCACCCGCTAAAGTAGTTTCACTTCTAAAACAATGTTACGTAACGCGTTGTTCGAACCCCCCCCCCTCCCCAGTAACGCATCGTAACGTTTCACAAGACCCCCCCTAATTGCGTTACGTAATACTTGAACGGCCCCCAAGATACAACAAACAAAATTTAAAAAACCCTAAATCAGCATAAAAGTCAAAAAACCAATTTAAATCTATGGGCTTGTAAACAAAATGTTGCATGCAAACTGCACTGCAAAGACTTAAGTTACAAGGGAAAGTGAAATAACATTTAGATTTTCATGGATCTTTCAAAAGACAATGAAAATACGCGCAACTGTGTAGCCAAGGCAAAAAAGAAAGAAAAATCTTTTCAGCAAACAAATCTCAGAAAGGAAGCAACCTAACTGCGGAGGCATGCGCTTAATTTCAATACTGACGAAAATAGACCATGAGCCTTTTGTTGTCTCTCGATTTTCAAGTTGGTAAGTTAGTGCGACGAGTATATTTACAGTTTGACGTAAATCTCTTGACACCACCGTGAAAGTAAAACAAAATTTTGTAAAAAGTCAAACGGTACAAGGTGCGCAGCAATTCAATTCTCGTGGCGCTGCAATTCAAAGCAGTGAAGCAAAACCGTGACCCAGCAATGAGCAAAAAAATAGTGAAATAAAACCCAATAACAATAAAAAATACCCGCAGTCAAAATCAAAGTTCATGGAGAGAAGTTAAAAATGGGGCAGGTACAATTTGTTTGTTATGGACTGCTGCGAGTGCAGCAGCAGCCGCCGTTGTCGTTGCTGCAAACAACAGGTGCAGTTGTAGTCGTCGGCAACATGTTGTTGCCTTTTTGCTATTGTTAATGTATATCGTAAATTTATAAATCGTGGACATTAGCAACAATTACGTGTAATGAAATCAACCGAAACATGAAAGTTTTTTTTTGTTTTTTTAGGGTACTATCATATACTTAGTTAATATACAGTTAATTTATACTACTGCATAATGTTACTTTTATTAACCCTTTCTATACATTTGTATACGAAATTGCTAAGCTTTCTTTACTCATGTGAATGTAAAGATTTTTAAATCCGATTTCGGGAAGTTGGTTGAATTGCGTCCTAATAAAGAAATCAATTTTAGTACAAGTGAAGCTCAAAATGCATTGGGAGTTATATTTTGTGCATGTGACCGCATGCACAACTTTGCTTTTACCGTTCAAAAAATAATTAAACTAAAACCAGTAGTTGTTTTATGTATTTTGGAATCTTTCTTGCAATTCAGAACAAATTTGTAGTTATTTTGGTACCAAAAACAAATGCATGTGGTCATATGCATATATACAATGATAGTCAATGAGAAAGGATAATTTCTTAAAGATATTAATAAATAATTCCAAACTAAAACTATTCTTCTAACCTTTCTGTGCACAAAAACTTT
This sequence comes from Tricholauxania praeusta, assembly GCA_949775025.1. Taxonomy (NCBI): domain Eukaryota; kingdom Metazoa; phylum Arthropoda; class Insecta; order Diptera; family Lauxaniidae; genus Tricholauxania; species Tricholauxania praeusta. Next base: position 163,042,883 of record OX459029.1, read on the forward strand.
AACATTTCTCCATCCATTTGCTGTTTTTATACTCAAAATTCCGTAAAAAAATTTGATAATTTAAAAATGTTGTTATGTATGGCACCACTCTAGAGAGATAACAAGAATTGGTTTGTTATGGACAATCTTGCTAGGGTGACAGTCAACCCGAAAGATAGAAAACTTGTTCCTTTATATACAATGGAAATTTATAAAAAAAAAACAAAATTTATACCTTATGGGTTAATTTGCCTCAATTGTAAAAGTAAAGTTCGTGGATAAAAAGTTTTTCCTTAATTTGGAACTCGTCATTACCAAACGTCCATTCATATGATATGTGTGCTTAAAGAAGCATGAAATGTTTTGGTTTAATGCTTCGCTGAAGCAGCATTAAAAAGTTGGAGCTTTAAGTTGAAAGCATTTAATCAGGTGTGTCATCGGAAAATACTTCAATAACGCTTTGCTTACTGCATTTATATAACTTAATTAAATGAATTGCAAGCGACTTGCATGCAAACAGCGTAAAACTTGCATGGCATTGATGCGATTTTTAAACAAATGCCAGACCTCTTCGAAAAATTAATTTAAAACAACAAAAAAACAAATGCATGCAAGAGGAAATAGGCCAGGTTGTGCTTAAAATAATTTCGCTTGTTAAAATCAAACAAAATAATCTGAGAAATGATTAATATTAGTATTAAATATTAATATTAAACTTGATGCCATCGACCTCACAGGATGACATTAACCAAAAATGGGCAAATGAGCTCTTTGGTGTAACCCACAGGTAGTCCGAGGTAGAGAAAGAACCAGAATATTATGGCGTCCAATGATAGAAAATGATGAGTTAAAAATCAGAACGAACTGGCAAATAGCTATAGAAATTGTATTCAGACCCTCTGCTTTTCAGTTATAGGTTAGTAGTACCATCTTAAATTTTTAAGTGCATGATGCTTATGATCAAAAATTTCGACAATAAAATTTCTTCAGATTGGTAAAATTATACATAGTAAAATTATGATATAAACAGCATAACTGTGCCACAGAAAATGCGCTTTTTTGTTTGAATTGAATTAACGAAACAATAGGCCCATCTTAAGTAGCATTAGCTATACATACGCCTAACCCAAAAAATTATACTTATCCCTTACCCGTTATCATGTGCTCTAGTGAGATCTCTTCTGGTCTTATCCAACTTGTTCGTTGCCCGTTATGCCATAGTTCTGAATGTGATTCTAGTGCTTTGATTGACTCGTTAGTCATACGACATGAAAATACTTCTGACGTTTCTGCAGTTGCGAAAGTGAACTACAGATTTAATTTATAAAGTGTCGGTAAATTTGAATTCTGGGTGCAAAAACCATCAATCCCTATGAAGAACAAATCAGCCAAAAAAAAAAAAAAACTACTAGAGGTAAAATACTTCAAAATTATATTTAGATTAGAGTTACATAGCTTGGACATAATTTGGCCAGTAATAATGATGAGCAAGTTAAACATTCCCATCATGTTTTCTTTTTACACAAAACAATTAAAAATAACATCGTGAATTTTTGGCTGAAAACGTTTCCTTTTGCTTGGCATAAAATGCATGCAAAGGATTTTATTTTTCCCACTGAATATTTCGACAGCTAAACCAACTTGGATTTAATTGCATGCCATATTGCTGCCAGACGACAATTGGAGGTGATGTGAAACCGCCCCCTTTTGCAAAGAGAAAAACAGCTAAAACAATTTCTTTTATTTTTAAATCATATAAATAAAATGGATAAAAAAGCGAAAGGAAATAAAGTGCAGTTAATTGAAAATATGTCAGGATTAAAAAATAATGCAATCAAAATCATTGCATGAATCGCTTAAATCGAAGGGGGCTTAAAAACAACCAACAGAAAGAAATTAAGAAACAAAAACAGATAAAACTCTCTAATGAAATTGGGGAAAAGGCGGGCGATGAAATGGTGAAAAACTATGTGCTTTTGTATCTCGAAACTTATATCTGGTGTGTGTGTGTGTGTGTGGAAAACATACGTACAAGTAGAAAGGGCAGGCAGACAGACAGACAGATTGCAGTTAAAGCTGATTAAATTCACTGTGTTAAACGGTAACTTCAAACGATAGCACGATCGGAAAACCTGAGACAGTGACAAATGCGGAAAATTCATGTTTTTTAGTATTTGATTTGATTTAATTTGATTTGGTTTTATTTTTTGTTGTTGGTTAATTTAACGTGTATTCTGTGGTATTAACTGTATCATTAATAGCAGCAGCCACCATACAAAAATCGTAAAAAAAAGTAAAATGAAAGTCATTGCTTTGGTTGCTCATTAATTCAATAAATGAAAATGATTTTTTTTTTAGTTGTCCCGAAAATTCAGTGCAATTTGATTTTTCCACCGGACGCATTATCTTTGCTTCAGTTAGTTCATACATAAAAAGCTTATAATTCTTTAAAATTTGACAGCTTGACATTGATTATAGTGCGGTCCTGTCAGTCCAAATTTTAACTTCAGATAAATAGATGGCTAATAAATGTAAACAAAGGCAAGATACTCTGATTAAGTGATGTTGTTTTGTGCAGTTTGACAGTGAATCTTAAATAAATTGATTGTCTTGTTAGTCGAAAAAAGAAAGAAAGAAAAAACGTCTTCTCCTCTTCAGTTTTTCAGTAAAAAAAAAACTTCAATAAAAATATTTGTCCTTAAAAATCATAATTTCTTAGTAACAAATCCAAATTTTTTTGACTTCTTTATATTATTAATGATTTTTAATGAATGTACCATAACTTGCGTGGCACATATTGCCGAAAATAAAAAATATTTATGCCAAATACTTTGTTTTATAAACAGTTTTTGTGTGAACATGTAGCACTCATCCGTCCAATAACCATAACTCTGATATCTGTGACCTTTGAGCTCTAAATTAAAATAATCTCTTAGGATCAAAAGTCGCTTGTAGCGATCATGGATCTCATCAAGGCCTGTAAATGGTACGTTCAATTATTCTTCAATAAGCCCAAATTGAGCCCAATTTCATGCTAAAAATTAAAAAATCATAGTCATAGTTGAGCATAGCTTACGTGTGCAAGGGATCTTATATATCGTTAGAAAGGTATTAAAATGATTTAGTTAAATTAAAATGTAAAAAAATGCTATAATCAACACTGTACCGCCGAATAGCAACTTTTTGTTGGTCAAAAAGAATGTTTCGTGCCTATCGGACAATCGGTTTAAATCGGTGGCGGAGCTCTGAATTTTTGAAATTTCACAAAAAGCAGGTCGAAGGAATTAAGAAAAATAAAGATTAATTTTTTTTTCTATACTTCCCAATGAAAATCTATGAACAAAAATCACGCATGTTGAGAAGAGCCAATTTTCGCTTTGACTTGAAATCGCCGAAATGAGGTATACAGTTTTGGGGGCGTTATCTGTACCATATATCACATAAAGGGCATTTTTTTTTTATCTACTTCCCTTTAAATATTGAAATTTATTTCACTTGTTTTTTTTTTTCTTTGTTACTGTTATATGTATGTTTACTCCAGTGTAACAATGCATCTTTACAGTTAATACAGCAAACACTCCCATACTCATGTTACTATAAAAAAGGCTTTATGTTCAATTTTCAATTTCAGTTTAATAATTTTGTTGTTTTGTTTTGTGGGATTGAAGAATGATGTTACACTCTTATTGAAAAATGATGCATGGTTTCGTAACGCCGCTGCATGTATGTACCTCCTACTCTTCAAAATTATGTGTTGAATATTAGTTGGTTGGTTGGTCGGTCGTTTGTTTTATTAGCTCCAACCTTAAGCCCCTTGGATTGGATGCAATCAATGATGTTGCATTTCATTGAGATTTTCTCCCTGTTGGCTGTGGTGTTGCTTTTCATTGAATTTGATTGTCTTGTTGTTCGTCGTACATTCATTTGTTGTCAGTGATGTTGATTAATATGTTGCTGATGAAAGTTGGCCAAGTGAGCGAGCGCAAGAGGGAGAGAGCGAGAGAGAGAGCACCTTTTTCTGGTTGTTTGTTAATGTTTAATCCGTAAAGGAATTTCTTCATGCATTTAAGATGATGTATTTGTTAGTCATAAAAAATTAAGTTTACTACAGAAAAAATACCCATATTGTAATACTTTTGAAAGAAAGGCCTTTGTTGTATGTTTTTTTGTATTGTTAACTTTTCTAATTGTTTTTTTTTTTTTAATTTTAATTTTCCGGCTTTAAGTAATGGCTTATCATTTAATAATCACGTTATCTTTTAATTGGTTATACAGTCAGCATTTTTACGAGGTGTGGACTAAAAGTTCGTGCAGTCAATTCATTAAATAAATCTTTTCTTAATATTGTATTTTAATGCTCTCTCTGAACTGAATGCATTTGTTCCATCATTCGTTTCCGCTGTCAAGGCAGTGATAAAAGCATTTGTTTGATATGCCTCACAGAAATTTGACCTTTTTACTTGCAATTGTCGTCTAATTGATTTTTTAAAAAGTTCTTATGATTATAAAATCAGAACATAAAATCCGTAAAAACTAGACATTTCAATACAAAATAGTCCGCAATTAACTTAACCCTTAAAAGCGTGGTATTGTAGGTCTTAGGTCCTGGTTATTTATATCTACTAAGTGCATGGTGTTGCATATCTGCGACACGTTGTTTTTTTTTTAATTAAAATATATTCAATATTAAAAAAAAAAAATGTTCTACCAAATATATTTTTTACACAAAAAAAATTATCCAATTAAAGGTTAACGCCAAAACTTATCTAGCAAAAATGACTCGACCATAGACAAAAAATTTTCGTTATTTTTTATAAAAAACTGTTCAGTTCACAAGAAGTGAACTTTCTCCTAATTTTGAAGATTGTTTTCAACAATTAAATATCACTGCTCTATAGAGTCAAAATTGACAATACTTAATCTGCCATCAAAAATCAGATGTTTTTTGCGACAGCGAAAAAGTATTGGCAAAATTAAATTGTAGACACCAATTGAAACACCCTATATATGCACCACCAAATCATCTGTTTATTGATTTTTCAAATTTCTATGTAAGTCACTGCTTAATATCACTCGTCTGGCAAACACTCAGTGTGATATTTGTTGCACTGTAAAATCGGTGCGTCTTCTTCTATGCTGTTGTTGCAGGTGGTGTTTTTGCTGTTTACGATGATGATGATGATGATGATGGTGTGATGATACACTTTTATGAATTCGTTTTGCACGAACAAGAATTAGGGCAAACACCGATTACATCAGCTTATTTCTCAGCACATTAGCAAAAATAACAAAGCTTCCAGCAACAACAACAAAAATAATAATCATAATAACAACAACAAACAAAGTTTTAAAAGCGCCACGAGAGTACAATGCAAAAATTAAATCACTGAAAATATTATGTTAATATATTGCCAACATTCGCAGTCGCAATGGGGGCAGAATTCTTTCAAAGAAAGTTTGCCACATTGTTGCGGCAAAGTTAACTCCAGAATGAACATTTCTCATGCACACGCATTCACTCTGGGCATTTCCTTATTTTGCAAAATACATAGTGCTTCTGCGCGAATTATAGGCCAAGTATGGGTTTACAGCTAATGCGCTACCTACCATTGATGGCAGCAAACAAAGTAAAGCAACATCTGATTCTCGTGGTATTCAAGTGAGTCAGTTTTCCCCCTAACAAAAGAAAAAAAAATGAAAAATTTAATGAGAACAACAGACAGGGAAGTGTCGGTTGTGTTGAACAAATGCAACACAAAATAGACGAGAATAAAGTTATTGTAATTTTCTTGTAATTATATTTAATTCGACTGAGAACTTCTCTCGATTTAACATGAAACAAACTGTAGGAAAATTATAAGTTTTGAGCTAGCAATAAAATATTTCAGAAAATTTGGGATATGGAACTCACCGCAGTTGAAATTGTTGTTTTCAACAAGACAATTGTTTGGTGCATAGCAAAGTTCTCACTATGCCGGTGGTTATTAAAATGATTCAAGTTAAACATTTTTTTATCGCCAAAACATTTGAAATAGTGAGGTTGTAGCACAAAATGATGTCGAGATTTGGATTAAGCAACATAAAATCCATGTGAAAAATATAGCATGAATTGAATATAAAATGGTTTTGTCGTCCAGCGCGATAAAATTAAAAAAAAAAAAAACTTAAAAACTTGATTGCTTGATTATTTTAGGTTCCTTGAATCCGAGTCTGGTACCAGTGTTCATCTCATCACTTAACGTTTTTTATCTAAATTTTTTCAATACGCAGTCTCATTGTGCATTTTGCCGATATTTCGGACTCCAAGTTTGGTTTCGGCACATAAAAATGCTTAAAGGAAAACCTCAAACCAACTCACAAAAAAGGAAAAAAAAAAAAAAACACTCTGACGTGTGAACATCTTTGCACGTAAGTAGCATAAATCGCTGCAAATATAACAATCAAAGCGAATTTTAACATCAGGTGAATTGTCCAATGCTGAACATAAAGAAGATAAAAGCTGCAGTTTGTTCTCCATCCACTGATAGCTATAGATAGCAACGATAGTTGTATGTGAAACCAAAAACAAAATCGCAAACTTACGCGAGTAAAATTATAGCAAGTTGGTTAAGCGCCAGTGCTGCCCTGCAGATTATATTTTTGTAGTGAGCTATTTCGCGAAAAACAATTGTCACACGTCACAAAGAAGCAATTTGAAATAAAAAAGTAGAAAGAACAACAGCGAGTAATCGTATAAATAGCGAATAGAATACTGAGCAACTTGATTGTTTTATTCGCACGTAGAATAAAACACAACTAAAGTCTCACAACTCCTAAACTACTGGAAAAATTTTAACAAATGAAATTCCATTATTTTAGTTTAACCAAAGAGATGTAAAAGTAGTAAAAGGGGATAGTAAATTTTCAAAAATTTCCTCATAGAGCGAGCTGTAGGTAAAATAATTATTTGTAAGTGCTCTTAAACTACTGACTACTTGCTAATAATATTTATAATGGAATATTAAAATTTGAAAAATGTTAGTTAAACAGTTAGCTTTTGAAAGGTTTTTAAGGGTCATTATAAATATCCACTCTTTAACGAATAGAGTGTAAAATTTATAAAAATCAAGGCTAGATCCTTTTTACTTGATCTTTGTAAATTGTAAGATTTTAAAAGAATTGGCCTTGTGAGTCAAAATTTATCATTTCTATCGTAGGTTTTCATAAGCGCATCTAAAGTAAAACGCTAGATGGCATTAGAGGAGTAAGTTGCTTCGTTGTTGTTAGCTGCTCGTGTGACTAAGCAATTTTCATATGTTGGCTAAAAGAGTTTTTTTTCTCATGTTTTTATTGAAAATTATGATTATATGCTAAGCAACAGTTGTTGTAAGTTGTTTTGGATTGGCGTCAGTTACTGTTACTGCTGTTGTTGTTGAATTCCCAACCGTATTACGTAAAAGAAATTAATTAAAATTTATTAATAAGAAATGTGCAGAACCGTTGAGGATGATACTGTTGATGATAATGATGGATGGAGGATGATAGGAACTACTACTGTTGTTGAAGACGGACCAGACGCGAACATGCCGTTGTTTGCGATAATGATGCATTGCATTCATTGTAGGTGCATCATTTCATCATTTGTGGAATCTTTTTATAGCAAGATAGTGTAATGCTGATGGTAATTACTGTAGCTACTACCTACTAAATGAGTAGTGTGAAATCATGAAGCACACTTGCTGCTAGGAGTCATGTTATTAACTATTAAACTTTGAGGTTGATATTTTCAATCGATCACAGAAATATTCAATGTGAGAAACACGTGTAGATTTGGTCGAGTTTCTTCTGGAGCTTCCAGAGTTTTAGCATAGGTACTTTTGCTGGGAGCTGAATTTGGCGCCATTTCCTGTAACGCTGATTGTGGTATTTTATATAATTGTAAAGTATTAAATATGTAATTTTTTTCATAATATACACCTGCCCTTTACAAAACTTCGTCGATTTAACATAATTTTCATCTATAAAATAAAAGTTTTCTCAACATTTATATTTTAATATTTTTTTTTTAGCTTGAAAATTCCCATTATGTATTTGATTAACACTTAAAAATGCAAGTTATTTAACAACTTGAAAATTTAAAATGCACATATTGATTGACCCATTAACGCTTATCAAAACGCATTAAAATATTGGTTTCCGGCATAACTGACCCTATTTAATCTTATTAAAAATACAAAACTTTACAAATTTATGCAAAACTTGACTTGACAATTAATTTATCGATTTGGCCATAATACGCTCATTTTATGTTTTAGTCATAAAAACTTTCAAATGTTGACGTAACAACTTAAAATTCTTAAAGAAAGTTTTCGCGCTAACATTTCAAGAATACAAAAGAGGAAAATGCACTCTTGCCGCCCGTCACTTATGTGTGACAACTTTGTCTGTCTGTTGTCTTTCTGTCTGGTCTGGTCTGGTCAACTGTTACATCGTTGGGGCTCTAGAAGCTTAAGAGCATAAAATTAACTGATTTCACAGAAGCCACAGTAAACAGTTAAAAATTAAAGAAACAAAAACTGATGACATTAAAAATTACACGCTTAACTTAAAGTATTAAGCATATTGTTTGTGTATGCGCTCGTTAGTTATGAAAATTTGTATGTATACTCGTACCAACGTGGAATTTTAACATGACCAGACCATGACCGACCGGTCGGCTCATGCTACGCGTATTATGCATTTAGTTGCATAAATTTATTGTAACGGACAAATTTCAAGGAAAGTCATAAGAACGGCACAAGTAGCAATAGAAAAGAGGAATTTCATAGATTGTAATTTTTATGATTTGATGAAAATTTTTTAACTCGGTCTGGGGATATATGCATAAAGCTACATGGTAGTCTTTTTTAAAAAAATCGTCTTAAACTAAAAAGTTTTTTAATATTTGGAAAATTTTTTTTTTTTTTAATGTCCTAGGCATTTTTTGAATTTATTACTTAGCCCAGTACTTTTGCACTGAGCATTATGTAAAATGATTTTTTTAAACAGGCGACTTGTCAATGAGTACTCAGGCAGTTCAAAAATGTTTCGTATAAAGTAGGCAAGTCTCAGGTTCTTATATAACTTTTTGCGGAATTTTTCTGCCCTTACTGACAGTTGAAAATATATAGAATTCACCAAGAAGCTACATAAAATCCATATTTTTTATCGAAATTTTAAGAAAAAATTTTTGCTCCGGAGAAAATTTGAATTATAGCATAAAACTTAAAATCAGAGCCTTTCTGAATCAAACCTTGGAATGATCCCGCCCGATATGTACTATAGATACATATACAGAATCTATGCTGATAAAACTCGTTAAAAGGCGTGGCACTGCCTACAAAACTTGAAGTAATCGTTGTGAAATTTAATATGAAAGATGTACGTGCTTTAGGTATCTATTAACCAAAAGTGGGTGAAACACTGCCAGTGGGCGTGCCACCACTCATACTAATATAGAACCTAAACCTAATCGTTTCTCAGCCGAAGAGCCGGACTCTAAAGACTTTGAGCTTCGTTGTCATTAATAGGAAACAAAGAAAACAAAGTTCGAAATGAAGACTCTCAAAGAGATGTCTTTAAACGTATCTTAACTAATAACGTTAAAGAGAAAAAAATCCAATTTAACTAAAGCATAGAACGCTCAATTTTCAAGCAAAAATCATTACTTGTATCTTATTTATATTTTGTTTAAAACAAAAGTGAAAGCAACAATAAATATGCAATTAAAAGTCATAAAATCAAATTGGCAAAATCCTTTCATTGATGCAGCAATTTTCATGCACTTTGAATGCAATTTTCGTTAAAGATACCGAATTGTTTAAAGAAAGAAATTCATGCCACTCAATTGAATTTTATTTTGTCTTACTAAGAAATCATAGTAAATGATCGTAGTATGAACACTCAAAGTACCAGCATCGGTACTTACTGTATACCGGCATGAATATATGGCTATGGGTAGTACAAATGTAATTTATACCGTAAAAGCAGTTGGCTAATAATCCAAACTAAAATTGCAAATTACGAATTGCGAATGGCAAATATTGGCATGTGTTGATTTGATTGTTGGATGTCGAATGTTGAAAATTGAATGATGATGATGATGATGCTGATGACGATGACGATGGTAATGACGGATGTCGTATAAAACAAATGGAAATGAAAATTGGAATATTGATGCACTGACTGGCGCCGCATTAGACAACAACAGCAACGAGTAGTCCGGCAAATAGTGAAATGTAAGAAAAATTGCATATGGTTTATTAAGTGGCATCAACAATAACAGCAATTACTACGAGTACAATAGTATTTTTCACTTCTTGGCCTGTGGTTATACAAAAAGCATGAAACAGACAACAACAACAACAACAACAACAGCAACAAAAACACTTTAACAGTTTTGGACCAGCAGCCAGTTTAGCGCATCATCCTTATCGTTTGTTTGTGCTTTAGCTTAGTTCACATGATGATTTAACCCATTAATGACAAACGATCGAGATGCTCTCGATGTACATAAGAAATACTATCCAAAGTAGTAGGGGGAACCTGCTTACTTTTTGCAATAATATGTCCTACAGTCTTCTCTTCTCCGTATTCAAAGAGATTCTTGGATTTGACCCTATTGACTTTGGTTCCTGCATCATTCTCAACCTTCTGCTCTAGCTTTTCCGTCACCTATATCACGATATTTGCATGATCAAATAATTTTGACTTAACTAATAAGTTTAAGATTATTTTCTACTACTAGAACAGAAATACTGCTGTTATGAATACGGTTGTATACCGCCCTAGGGAAATAGATAAATTCGTGTAAATAATGGCACTAAAATCAATAGTGATAGGTTTTTTTTTTGGTTTTAATACAGTCTTCTCTTTTCGCTAATCTCAGTATGTAATATGCTAAGAACATCGCTTTTGAAGAGACCCTCACATGGTACTCTTATCAACCAGTATTTTTTGATCATTTCTTGTTAAAATTTAGAATTTACATTATATGAAGAATTGCGTACAACCCTCAACTTAAAATTCATAATGAACGTAACGTGTTTTGTGCATGCGTCCACATGCACATCTTTGACACATACATACATATATGACATATTTAATTTTTTGGATTTTTTATTATTATTACGAACGAAGTTCAAAAGGATGCAAGTGGAAAAAACTAACTAAAGAACTTATAAAGAAAATTCTAAAATCCGTCAATTTGTACATTTTTATTCGAACGCTTTTGCCCATTCCCAAATTTTATCCCGCCAGTTGCGCTTATTAATAAGTAAGAGGGGATGAAAGATTCCAATAAGTATCATTTTTACTTAAATGCATTTTTAGACCCCTTCAATTAAGCTAGTTTTTTGTTGTTTTTTTTTTTTTTAGTTCCTTTGAACTTCATTGCACTTCAATTATTCTGTTTTGCCCAAATAGCGTACTTTCTTATCAGCGCTAGAAAAGTTCAATGTTGTGCTAATTTTTATAAAAAAAACCTCCAGGAAGTTCTTTTCCTTAACTAGAAAATAATTGAAAATTGAAGAAAATTGGAAAATATAAAAAGTTGCTATGCCAGAATGCGAACCCACGACTTTTGAGTTGTACAAGACCACTGCACCAGAAGGTCGGCCTATCTTGACAAGTGAGCACTAATGAGTTAATTGCAATGCTTCTATATTGCTGCAACTGGAACTATTTTGTTGTTGTTGCAGCAATGCTTCTTGGCCATTCAGTAGTTTGTCTGTGTGTCGGTCGGTCTATTGCGTTGGTCGCTTGTGTTGCGGTTCAGTTCGTCACAGTATCTTGAGCATAATAATTATTTATTAACATTTTGCTGCTGAAGTTTTTGTTTTTCGTTTTTTCTTCATTAAAGTTATTTCGGTTACTGGTATTGTTTTTGTAGTGACTGCAGTTGTTGTTGTTGCTATTAAGATACATTTTTATCTCGAAGTCAAATAGCATGAAATGAAAAATTTTGCAAAGAAAAAAAAAAATTAAATAAACTGCATTCGTACCTTGGCAACTTGCAAGCGAAAAGTGTTGACGTATCGCTGGAGTTTTTTTTGTATTTTAAATTGGATTTCTTTGATTTTTGCAAATACTCGCACAGTATCTGCATTTTTTTTTCTTATCTCAAATTGGGCTCGCATTTTCTAACGTAGAATATGGATGTTTTTGTTTTTTTGTTTTTTGTGATGTACAAATTCGTTTCTTTATTGAATTTAATTTGTTTTTAATGTGATATTTAATCTTTGAGATCTGCACGTCTGTCATTTTAATTACAATTTTGACATTGAGGCAAAATTATTAACTACAATAAATTGACTTGATTGACTTAGAACTCTGCATGCAACTTTTAATATAATTTTTACAACGAAAATATTGAAAAATATTCGGAGGCAATGGTTAAAGTCATAGTTCAAATATAATTAATTTTGTAGCAAAAGGTTTACCCTAAATGATATCGCTGAATGTATAATATATACCAAGAACAACTACTTACAATTTGTACCATTGTAAAAAAAACTTCTGTATCTTTTGTGTTAAGCGAATAATTCTGACCATTGTGTACTCGTTAATGTCGTTCTAATGAATAGGTTACTTCACAACAAAAAGCTACAGCAACTGAAAACAAATTCATTATCTGCTAACTTCACACTTGGCTTCCTTAAATACCACGAAACCCCTTAATTAACTGGGGTATTTAAAAACTAAGCAATGAGCATTTGAACATAAAAAAAAGAAAAGAAATTCATAAAAATTGCATTTCATGCTTCTTGATTTGTTGGTTACTGTTGCTGCTTCAGCTGCTTCAATTTTCTGCATTTTGAGTTGAGCGTAAAGAACTCAATCTGGCTAATTACCAAACCCATCGTACATTAGAATGCATTCAACTTTTTAATTCTAGACCAAACAGTGAATAATTGCAAAAGGCCCCGTTTTCATAAAATCTTTGCAGGTATTTACTCATAGTATTATATTAAATGTCATTTTAATGAAAAATTAAGGAAACATTTTTAAAATGAGAAATCTGCTTTCTGTCATATTTCTAACCGCTAGCGTAACATGTGAATCTTTTTTGAGAGTCATAACTTTTTTAGCTTCAAAAACTATTTAAATTAAATGTTTTGTCAAATTTTTCTAAGAGTTTAAAAAAAAAATTGAAAATTGCATTTATGTCGCCAAGCTAATAAACTAACCACATTCAAATAATTACAAAAAAGCAGTAGGATCTAGTACCGTAAGGTGTTTTTTTCAAGACATTTATAAAACAAAAATTATTGTGTAAATAAATTCATAGAAAAGTTTATTGCCTCTATTTAAATCCGTTCATATGTCTACGTTAAAAATGTTAATTTTTAAAAATTAATTAGAAACGGTCGCGCTTAAAACTGGTATTTCAAACAAGTTATGGGTTTTAATTAATTTGAAATTTTTAATCGAACTTTACAGTCAATTGCAGTAACCAATATTCTTGTGAAATTTCACAAATCGGTTAATGCTTTATAAACAAACATGACAAAGACAACAAATGGAACAATTTAACCTGGTAATTGGTGACATATGTTTCGGCTATTACCACATATATACACATATTCATATGTATATACATAGCCTCATCAGACCAGTTTTGGTTAATTTGTAATGTGATTAGAACCCCCGACCATTCCATGAATTATATGTGGACGGCCGCTCTAACACTTGAGCCACGGAGGTTGTGCTGGACGACATGTACAAAGTGCAATTTATATTATGCGATTGCGCCATCTGTTGTAATTTTATTGTCATTTCTCGTTTGCTGCATAGCTTTGTTAAACCATCGGTTTAAGGACTTGCTATATGATGTAGCTTTATTATTTCGGATTTCAGGGCTTCCGCCACTTATTCTTCGAATAATTGTTGGACGTATTCTTCCGGTTTTAGAAATTTTAATTTGTTTTTAGTCGACTGAATGTTATTAATTAATTTGAAATTTTTAATCGAACTTTACAGTCAATTGCAGTAACCAATATTCTTGTGAAATTTCACAAATCGGTTAATGCTTTATAAACAAACATGACAAAGACAACATGGGTTTTAGATAGAACGGAAACAGTTTTTGATCTATTAGTTTCCTTGCCGGGTAATACCTGTAGTATATAAACATATTTTTCAAATGAGGTACATATATACCAATTATTTAATCGTTTAAGTTATAAGCAGAAAACAGCAACAAATCGTAATTCCAGTAAATAAAGGTAAATTTGCCTCTGGCTTATAGGAAAAATATTTTAGAATGCACCATTATGTATGGAAAAGAATATAGAACAAATAAGCTTATCAAAAATAATATTATCTGACTCCCTAATAACTTCAGAAAGTTCTCTTCTCTACCACAGTTTCGAGAAAATGAAAAATAGAGTTCCGAAATTTTTCTCATAGCGTCTTAACTATTGAGCCAAATTTGGCAAATTAATTTTTCTGATTTTTGATATAATAATACAACTTTTAAAATCCCATACTTTCTATTTTTTAAGTTTTGAAAATGATTTATGTTTTTTAGTAATTTTTTGTATATTAAACTCATGCATTTTGTTTTTCTTCTACTTTACAGAGTGTTGAGACCTCCAGGCGGTGGTTCAAGCGATATTTTTGGCAATGATTTGCCACAAACGCCTCGCAATATTAAAAATCACATGCAATCACATATCTTTTCAAGTGATAAAAACAACTCTACAGTAAAAAATAATGGTAAGTTATACCTTTTCCCGCATATCTCTTAATATCGACGTTAAGAGTTTTAATAATAAAATTTTTCTTTTAAATAATGTGGAATTATTGATAGCAGTTAGCAAATATTGCAGAACTTTAATTGGCAATTATCTTTGCTAACTGATGTGAAACCCATTTACAACATTTTGTTAAGCTTTCTTTTATAGTTGTGCCTTTAAGCGCTTTTATTCAATAATTGTTTTATTATTATTAGTATTAGCTTGTAAATAAAACAGTATACAATATATTTACAATTGGCTTTAGCTTCTTATCAATACTCTAATAGGTAAAGAAAAAAAAAATATTTTTAGGGTCTTGTGTATTCTGTCCAATTCAATGTACTTGAGAGCCTAAAACTATGCAAGAAAAAAATCGTAAGATTTCAATTTTCATATTTATTGCTAATATGATTATTTGTCATTGCATACTTAGAGGTGTTGCAGAATTCGCAAAGACCACTTTTTAGATATAAATTGCTATTGACATTATTGTATGTGTTAGTCAAACATTTTGAATGTAGTCAAAATTAAAAAAAAGAAATCATACAACTTAAAGTAATGCATTCGAATTGTTCTATTTTCCTTTCTCTCTTTTTTTCATATCTTTGCAGTTCGACAAGGAGCTCACAGATTCTATTTCATTGGTATTTTTTGAAAAATCATTCACATTTTCGTTTGTTTTTTTTTTTTTTTATTTTTTGTTATTAATAACAAGAATAAATAAATGTTTTTCTAACATCTACCATACAATATATATCGTAAATTGCTACATACCATACATACGTATTTGTATTTTAATAGAACAGCAAACAAATTTAGTTCAATCAGTATACAAAAATTACACATAGAAATTTAAATTGACTCAAAATAGTCAAAAAAAGTTGGCGAAAAGTTTCCTCTTTTTTTTTAGAAAAAAAAAAAAAGAAACTTCAAAATCAATCTAATTTTCCATGACTAAAAGAAATTTAAATATTTTTAGTTTCAAAAAAACATTTTCTTTAAATGCCGCACTGCTAGTCACACGCACTTTAGACCTGTTAAAAAAAAAGCAAAATTTTTTTTTTCCATTTTCTTGTAAATTTTCATTTAAAAAAAAGAAAAAAATTGAGCGCCAAGCGGGCGTTAGCTCAACTTTTTGATTTAGTTTTTATTTCCGTAGAAGGAAATAAAAATTTACTAGGAAATAGGAAAAAACAAATTTTTTTTTTTGAACAAGTCTAACGCACATGCAATACGCACATTTTTTTACGCTACTTAAACCTTCCAATATAAGTAGTTCTCACTCTAACGAGAAAGGTAATTTCTAGTAAACAGGGTGCCTATAATAAAAGTTACATCACAGAACACTATAGATTATAAAACTTAAACTTTTTTTGTATCATCACTATTTTCTTGTATAGGGTGTTTTTTTGGAGGTTTGGTTTTTAAATTAGCAACACTGTTTCTAGTGACAGTCAGTTTGACAAATTCAAATTTCACATCATTTTTGAATTGGCCGCTAAGTTCGCGTGACTTGCTACCTCTGAAATATTTCTTGTAACGATGTGTAATTTCTGGCCTGTGCTGATAAACCCAAAAAATGCTAGTTGCCCGAATTTATGTCTTTAAAATTTTATTTCAACATACAAATCTGTAAGAAAATTGCATGTGGTACGAAAAGGTTTAAATTTTATAAAACCTACCGGTCGAAAAAGATCAAAAAAAAAAGTCCAAAAATATTTCTGCATGGTCAGTCGAGAACGATTTGAAAAATGTCACTTTTTCCTGAGGATATATAACAACTTAAAATACCCACTTAAGGGAGTCGTTAGCATCCATCTTTTATATTTCGCTAGGTCTATTTTGAAAAAAATTTGAAATTATTTAAAATGCTTATAAAAATAGGTATTCAAGCGTTTACTCTTCCACTGTATTTGGTCGCAGTTCCCACTTACCGAAATTCGTAGTTTTTTACTTGAAAATTGTGCCTAAAGTCATAAAATATAAAGATTACTTTGTAGAGGAAAACAAAAATATCGATTTCATGCTTAAAAGTGCTCTGTACAATAAGATTTAACCGAGAATCGTGCGTTGAATTTTTATTGCAACTATTTTGGTGTTAAACCAAAAATCGACCAAAACATCGACCAACTTCAAGATGCATTATCTCTGTGCGATCTTATTATACAGAATATAGTGTTTTCTTTCCTATACCGTTTATATTTTATTCGATTTTGAGCAAACTTTTCGAGGAAATAACCAAAAACTGAAAAGATAACGATTTTCGAATTCTTAAACCAGACATTGACAAAAAGCACAAAATCGGCCCAGGCATGGGTAGATATTTTTTGGACAAAAACCGATATGTTTTCTCTTCTCTACCACTTTGAAACGAAAATAAAATAAAAAACCGATTTTTGATGACAATTTATTTTCTGAAGACGGAAAATTGATGGAACTCGGATTATTGCTAAATTGATTCATCGCGATTGTATTCAATGTTATGAATTTTAATAATTATTATAGTTTATTTTGGCCCAAAAAAATGTACGAGTATTGGATATGAAGGATCAAAAATTTAATATATGGCGACTTACTCCGACTTCTTTTATCTCTACAACTGGCCGTCTGGTGTTCATGCATTTAAGAATTAGATTTTGGATAGAAAAGATTGATTGCCGCTGATAGAAGGAGCACCATAAGAAAAAATTTCAATGTCCGCAACTTCCGATGTTTATATTTCTGTAAATAATAACCAAAGGCGATCAGCACTATTTTAAAAAATTGAACAGTACAACGAGCACTATAACATACTAAAATTATATTGAAATTGTAAATAAACACGGCAATTTAAACTTTTTTCATATTTTGGTCGGTGGTATTAAAAAGGACGACTTTTGTGGAAAATTGAACTATAGTATCTGATGCATCTGCGAAAATTTTAAATTAAAAGTTTTTTTTAAATATTTTCTTACGAAAGTCTCAATTAGCGACAATCAGTTTATTGTAGGCTAATCGCTGTATCTGGATTTTGAGAGAAAATGTTAAGTTTTCAATATTAAGTTTGATATTCCTAGCCTTTTTTTGTATGTCTGGTGACCAACATTGCCTTATAATTCACAATTTAGCTTTTCGTAATACAAAAAGTAATAAATACAAATTTGGAGAGCAGACTACTAAAATCGCAAAATAACAATACTATGTCTTTTTCGGCTACTTTTGGATCAGCATCCATTGTTGATTATGTTCTCATATCTAATGGAAGTTTTTTTCAGCTTCTTAATTAACCACACACTTGGCTGCTTTAAAAAAAATCACTCTTGTTTCCAATATTTGCAGTGCTAACTTGATTTTTTTTTTGCCAATTACACAAAAACCAACCCAAATAAACCACAATATCAACTAACAGCCTAATCAGCTGATTATGTATCTTGACTTCAATTATTTTATTTATAGCAAAATAAAAATAGATGAAATATTTAAGAAGTAAAAAAGTTGAACCTCCAAGGACTCCACGCAATTTTTTTCGGTACCTGGAAAACTAATTATATAGATATTTGCTTAAGACTTAGATACTGTCTAAAATTTTTTAAACAACTCAATCGATAAATAAATACCCACAATCTACAACCAACTTCGGGATACATAATCAGACTATTATTGTTTCTAAAAAATTATACATATTTTTTGAAAGATATTCTCAAACTGAATCCCATTTTAGGTGATCAGCCACGTCGTGCTCAAAAGAATGTTGACTCGTACTCGCGTCTTTTTGGACAACCAGAACAACCCGTTTCTTCTGTTAAAAGTACCATGAGGAGCAACATTGCCTTTGGTGCTAATAACCCAGCTGCTGCCCAAATATTGGCCAATGGCAATGGACATCATCACTCGAATGGAAAAAGTGGTTCGGTATCATCGGCATCATCATCGGTTTCCTCATCTACCGAGAATTTGAAAATGAATGGCACTTCAAAGACAGGTGAGGAAGGAATATTATACAGTTGTGTACTCTGTGTTAAGTCATTATTTCAATTCAAATGCGAAAAACTATTCTGAAAAATGCATTTTTATGTAATTCGATAGATAGACTACTATATATACTACGATATATGACTACTTACAGCATTACTTTAAAATAGGCATGTCATAAGAGGTAATGCATTACAGCAGCGTAGATTTTATTGGTTGAAGATCGATATGTTGTTTTCTTTTCTATAACTTTGAATTACATATACATATGTATGTATATGTATTTTTTTGATTTGAGGCATATTTTCCGAGTGAATCCATGAAAACTGATTTCAAAATACATTGAAGAACGATAAAACTCGGTATCGCATGTATAACATGTTCAACACCAAATCAAACACTTTTACTAAGTTTTATTCTTGAACTAATTAGAAAATAGGACGACATCTTGCATTTATTGGTCTTATAGCCCTAGTATTACCAGGGAAAGTTATGAAGACAAAAATCCAGCTTACTAAACAGTGATGTCTTTAATATAGCTTTGTATCGTAATTAATCAGATACTTTGCCTCTGTAGCGAAATTTGGTTTTATAATATCTTGTTAAAACAAGATATAAAATCATGATAAAGAGACCGCATGTCTCTTATGTCTTAATACTGTAGTCATATAAGTCACTTGAAAGACATGACGTCTCATGTTTTCGGAGAGATACATTTAATTTTATTTAATTCAATAATTCATTGTACAATAAGATTTCTCTTTTAAATTAGTACAAGTTTAGTTAATTATTAATTATAGACTTAGAGTTTCAATTAATTTTGACAACTATTAATTAAAACAATATATAATAAAAAGGTTAAAGGAGAGATTAAGTAAATTTTATAAATCAAAATAAAATGACATCAATTTAAAAAGGAAAAAGTTCAGGTAAGGAAAGAGAGATTTAGATAAAAGTAATGACAATATTAGAGAACTTCTGAACTAACTGATCTTTAGATCTAACTTCGAGATAGGGCACGTTATTGTCCATTTTGTGTCGCTTTACCAAAATAAATGTCAAAAAGATATGATTCACCTTTGACATATAATACAATATATGACAAGTAGCCTAGTAGGAAGCGTGCAGGACTATAAATCACTGGGACATAGGTTCTAGACCGACTTTAAAAATTTGTAAATTGTATGTAAAAATTAAATTTGACAATAAAATAAAATGAAATATAATAAAATTCTAGAATTTTCATATAAAGAAGACACCCAAATATTTTTTAAATGTTTTTAAGGTGTCTCTTAAACAGCTAAGAAAGATATTTTAGCGAGTCTCTTAAAAGATAACAAAGAGGGAAAAATGTCTTTATACTTCATACGCCAAATGGCTCCAATAAGTCCCTATAAAGAAATGATAAATATAATATGTTGCTATCTACTTGTCTTTAAAAGGCCTGTAAAAGAAGCTATGATACCTTTTTTGCTGCTAGGGAAATTATCCCATCTAGCCGTCTTAATTGTCTCCTTTCCTTAAGAACTAAACACTGCATTTTTCCCATAAATCGAACACAATTTATTGCTGAACATTTTTAATATGTGCCTCCATTTAAAAGAGGCTACAAATTGATCTTCAATAATTATTGATGAACTTGTTCTTGAAGTACTTTATAATAGTGCTTAACCCCAATGTTTGATTTATTTTTTAATAAGAACCTCATTACTTTTATTATTGGCATGACAGAAATAACACAAGATTTTCACGAAAGAATATTAACAAATCTACCCACCCACAACGCCCAGTGACTGAGCATCAGAACAAAAGTAGTTTCATGACATTGATTCAAACGCCGCACCCACTATTCATCAGATTAAATTTATTTTTCATGCTTTATTTCTTAATGCAATTAGTAATTCAAAGAATATCAATTTTATTGAATGCAACCTCCTCCTTTTTGTTACAATACTTCGAAGAGAAAAAAAAACAAAGCAATTGTTTATTTTCCAATTAAAAACAAAATATCAAAAAAAAATTACAACTATAAAATAGTAAAATATTTCTGAGCAAATTATAGCTTTTCAGCATATTGAGTTTTATTTACTTGAAATTGCCAAAATAACTAAAGAAAACAAAAAAAAAAACACAAAAAAAAAAAACCAATTACCAAAAGCCATAGTGTAATCTTAAAATCTTGTAAAAAGATATAAATAAAAAATTGTTTGTTGTCACTTGCTGAAATCACTCCATTCAAATTTATCGAAATCTCAACCGCTTCAGCACTTCGTCCAATTGCAATCGAAACTTCCACGGCAAAATGAGTAGTAGTAAGTGAAATTGCTACCATACACGTAATTGGATAACCCTTTATGATATTTTTTGATTGACCTTCCCACTTAGAAATTGATGATGCCTGCATACAATCCGAAACCAGCACCAGTTCCGAATTAACAGCAGCAACGCCACCACCACTTGACATTGACCTGCCATGTGAGGATAAAAGCGCTGCCAGCGCCAATCTGTCAGCACGTTCCAAAAAATCTGACGGAGGGGCTGGTGATGTTGCCTCGCAGACATGTCGTGATAGCGGCTGTAGTCCTGAAAATCAATATTCGCTATCAAAAATGTCACCACCAAGCGATAAGAAAGAACCACTTGATGCGTGTATTGAAAAGCAAACCGCAGTGCCACCACCTAGAAATCCTATTACTGGTCTTGGATTAGGGGAAGATGGTGTAGGTGGCATTAAGCCCAAGAAGCCAAAGAATCGACGAGGTTTGTTCCGGCATAACTCTTTCTTTTTTTTTTTGTCATTATACCGTAATACCATACTAGAAGCGATTCCAGTGGCATAGCTAGTTTAATAATTTCGGGTGCCGCCCCTTCATGCAGGTTTTAGTTTTAAAAGTAAGACTAGTAAAATATACTTTTTCGTGAACTTTTAAACAACATCTTGGTCTAGGTTAGCCGTGATTGCTCTGAAGACCTTTTATTTGACTGTTTGGCCGATGACGGCAAATGCATGTAAGATTGCACGATTTGACTCCCCCGTAACTACTGTCCGCATGTGACACACGCTGACCCTGGTGCTACTGATTTGAATGGCTGCAGACAATTGCTCATACTATTTACTATAGATAATTTCTTACCAGATTTCGAGATTTATGTTATAGTTTGCTTACATGTAGGAGATGGCTTCTTGTCATCACCACTTACCCGAAGACGGAAGCTTATTGTAAATTTTTTAATAAGTTTATGTAGAAGAACTGTGTGCATTTTCAGAACTCTTGAGATTTGAAAAAGGATTTTGTGTACGTAAGGTCAACGGTCCCCAAACTGTGACCGAGAAGAGGTTTACAATTCTTCACATAAAATGCACGTTCTAGTGTGTGAATTTCGCTGGTCTAATTTTATTTTAATTGAATTATATTTGCTGGTTCTGTCAGCTTCTATTGTTTGCGCTACTGCTATTTTACTAGCTAGCTGTGAAAAAAGCCTTTTGTGCAAAATTTTATTAATATACGTAATATTTTCTAGTTTTAAAGGAATAATTCCAAGCAAATAATTTCGCATTTCTAATTATTTTTTTTTTATATATTTTTTAGATGGTAACCCTGTAACTGGCGAAGGCTATAAAGGCAGTGATATCAATTCATCTATACCCAGCTTTAATGGTGCCAATCAAGTCATCAATAAAAATCGTATTCCACCAGGTGGTTTCTCATCTGGACTTTGGTAATCATCACGATTTCTATGTCGTCGTCGTTAAATTTTTCACGTAAAAAAAAAACTCAAAAAATAAGAAAAATAAAAAGCGACGTTGCGAAGCAATGAGTTACAATTTTTTAGATGGGAGCTCATGAAGTTTTAATACGAAAACTAAACAATACAGCAATCTTAAAAAAACGAACGACGCTGCAATATTTGAAAAATTATAAAAAGAACAAAAAAAAAACTTAAAATATTAATGCATTGAACATTAAACACTAAGGCAAATTCTCAAACCGTCACAAAACTTTGGTTAAAACAGAAAAACAACAAAAATTTAAACATTACAATTTAAGTAGTATCTATAACTACATGCATACATACATATATTTATATCAAGAACATTTTAAGTAATGTTAAAGTAGATACAAATAACAAACTGAAAAGAAAAAAAAAACAGAAAGAACAAAAAGAAAGCTGCATGAAAACGAAAAATTTAAAGAGCAATAATTTTTTAAAATCACTATTTTATTGACTTATTAACAATTTAAAAAAAGAAATAATTGAAATTGCATTTTATGTACAGCACTGCATAACAACTGCAATGCTGTGACAGATATGAAAAACAACTTTTCTTACAGCTTCGATCATATATATAAAAACAACCAATAATAGTATATGGTATTGCAAAATTTTTCAAATAATTCAACTTTTTTTTTACTAGAAAAAAAAACTTCTGAAATTTCGTAGCGAAAACAACATCAAAACCACAAAGAAAATTTATGTATTTTTATACAACACTTGACTGACGTACGTTATTAAATAATTTAATTTTTTTACATATAAATTTCTATGTTTCATAAAAATGTTTTTGTTTTTATATATATATAAAAAAACAGCAAAAACTATGTAACTTAAAATTTAAAACTGCAGCAGATGTTCATTTACCAAATAGTGTAAAACAAAAAAAAAATTTGCTCAAAATACTGTAGTTTTTACTAAAATTTATATAAAGACATAACTTTGTTGTCACAGAAAGGACAATTTTTCGTTTCGTTTCTTTCCTCCCTTTAAAAGACATTTCGGACATTTATTTTCTTCTATATAAAACTAGAAAAAAACATTTAATAACTCAAAAGAATCAACTCATTAATATATCATTCATATTATATTACATACATATAAATCAAACAATTATTCACATGCTTTTATTAATAATTACGTTATTTTTATTTTTATGATTTTTATATTAATATGAAACATTACATTTATATATTTTTTGTAATATTCTTTTTACTAATTCATTTCGTGGAAACACATGATTTAAAATTCATTTTTTATAATGTATTTGTAAACCAAATTAATAATACATACTATGTAAAAGCATTCATACATTATATACACATAAACACTCATTGTAAAAATAAAAATTAAACCAGAAAATTTGTTTAATAAATTTCGTATATATCAAAATAAACCAAAAAAAAAGTTTTTTTTTTTAGTTTTACTGTCAAATGAAATTGTAACCATTATTTTCTTCGTCTTATTCACAACCCATTGGCCTTGTAGGAATTGAGAAATTTCGGAAAAGCCGTTAATTGGAGGGCCTCACTGAAAATCAAAAAAGTGATATATTGGCAAACGAATCTTTGATTTGCTCACAGAGTACCGTATGAACAATTTTTTAAAACTCAAATAAAAAAATGTTATCCTCCTCTTTAAGACAAAAAAAATTGCACCCCAATTGTTAAAAAAATCAGTTCAGCAATAGCGTTTTAAAGTAAAGTAAAAAAAACGTTACTTGCTGCTGATTTATGGTGGCCTGGTGTTTTACAAATTTTACATGTTTTATTTGTTCGTGGTGCGGCAAATTTGCCCGCTGCAAACGCATATGATATGTTGGTAAAGAAGAAACCATAGCTCCTAAGCAACTGAACCGATTTTAACAATTGAGGTTGTCTTGAAGAAAATAATAACATTCTTTTATTACTAAAAATAAAATAGTCGGCATAGAATTTAGGCAAAATAGCAAAACCAATTTGTTTTTATTTTGGGTTTGAAAATTTTCTACTTGAATGCTTTGCACAGCAATATCGCATTAGGCTATGTAAATATTTTTTGAATTACAGCGCTTTTCATTGAAGTGATTTTTAAATGCCAACACTGTATTTCAATTCTACAAGAGCATACGAAGCGATTGACACCTCATTTGTCAAAATCGGTGCAGTAGTTATCAAGAGGCCAACATAAATAATTTGCAGGTTTGCGCTTTGTATGAGCATAATTTCGATATGCCGATGCTGCATTTCAGTTCCATAAGAGCAGACAAAGCGATTGATACCTCATTTGTCAAAATCGGTGAAGTAGTTACCGAGATGCCAAAATAATTTTTTTTTAGTTATAGCGCTTTGTATGGGCATAATTTCTAAATGCCGATGCTATATTTCAGTTCTACAACATTATACGAAGCGATTGACACCTCATTTGTCAAAATCGGTTCAGTAGTAAACGAGAAATTAGCGAAAGAAGTTTCACTTGAAAAAAATCACTTGCTACCAGCTTATGTTGGCCTGGTGTTTCGCCAAATTTCTGCGTCGGTGCTCTGCCCAAAAAATTGAGCTGATGAAACAGGGTGCTAACGCATGCATAAGATTTTGAAAATAAAATGTGGTATACCTTTAGGCTTTATAAAACAGGGTTGCTAGGAATAGCATTTGTTTTTATAAAAAATTTTAAAATTTGGTGTGCTCTTTTGGGCATATGCAAAATTTCGCCTGGTGTAATTCACAATTTTGAAGACTTGGGAAACGAACTCGATTTCAGAATTTTGAAGACTTGGGAAACGAACTCGATTTCAGAATTATGAAGACCTGGGAAACGAACTTGATTTTAGAATTTTGAAGGCTTGGGAAACGAACTCGATTTTAGAATTTTGAAGACTTGGGAAACGAACTCGATTTCAGAATTATGAAGACTTGGGAAACGAACTCGATTTCAGAATTTTGAAGACTTGGGAAACGAATTCGATTTTAGAATTATGAAGACCTGGGAAACAAACTCGATTTTAGAATTTTGAAGACTTGGGAAACGAACTCGATTTTAGAATTTTGAAGACTGAGGAAACGAACTTGATTTCAAAATTTTGAAGACTTGGGAAACGAACTCGATTTCAGAATTATGAAGACTTGGAAAATTCGATTTCAGAATTATGAAGACCTGGGAAACAATCTCGATTTCAGAATTTTGGAAACTTGGGAAACGAACTCGATTTCAGAATTTCAAAGACTGAGGAAACGAACTTAATTTCACAATTTTGAAGACTGTGGAAGCAAACTCGATTTCTTACTTTTCTTTAAAACGCAGATCTCAAGCAGAGGCTGAGTGTACATACATACGTTGCGTACACTGTAAAATGTAATTCGGCTCGACGCGATTGCGCTCGGCCGTTTTTTTTTTTGCGTAAAAATAAATTATTGATGTTAAAGGAAATGTTTGCTGCCGACAAGTCTGTATGCGTAAACGAGCGTACACGAGTATATGTACATACAATTACAAATGTAATTAAAAAATCTGAAAAAGATCAGCTGATATTTTTTTTCCATAACACACTCTAACTTTTTTTTACGGAGTTGCCGTTTTGGTTTGTTTTTTGTTGCTACTACATAGGAGAATGTACTTAACCATGGTAATTGCAGAATTAAAGTAGGCTCGATTTTTTCGGAATTTTGTTAACTAATAAATCCGGCTCTTAAAAAAGTAACGTTGGTTAAAGTACCTATAGTTGAAGAATGGAACAGCTCAATTTTTATTTTTGGGTTCTTTTCGAATTTATATTTATCTGAAATTTCAGTAGCTATAAACCACAGAACTATTATAAATAAATAAAGTTTTATTAATCATAAAAAACTAGACTAGTTTTGTTCTATGTTCAGCTCTTGTAGCTTATCATCTAGCACAACTGGATTTTTTGTATTCGAAACCGTTTTTTCTGCATTTGTAGATTCTAATTCTATTGTGACGGGACCATCATTTTGAATATGAACTTGCATATAGGCTCCAAATTTACCATCTAAAAAAATTTAATAATTAGTGTATCGTATCAACACGGTTAAAATTAATAATTATAAAACTTAGCAACGACATATATGTTTCCTTAGCTAATAAGCTCAAAAGCTTATTTTAGGAAAATACCGCGTAGAGTCATCAAAAAAAAGCCTCCTTAGCTTTTTTGCACATACTCAGCATGCCCATGGTACGCAATATTTAACGAAGCATTCAGCTTCCGATATTATTTTCGATAGCATCCGCCTCCCTTGAAACTTAACACTTAAATGTATCACAAAAACTCACTAGCCCCTTCATATGAAAAAAGAAGCAATAGTAAGCAAAAAAAATAGAGAATATTCGGAAAGGAAACTATATAAATAGCAATAAGCTTTAGGTCTTTGACTTGAAAATTCACCTTGGCTTTGACTTTACACCGGAATGTTATTATTAAAATACTCGTATGTATGTAGTTAAATTATACTATAAAAGGATATTAAGATTTAAATAAAAAGATTTCGATATAAGGTGCAACTGGGTAGCCAATGTTCTGTTATTCAACTGGATGTTACTACTTCGCTTCGTTTGTTCTTTATTAACCCTATTTTTTCAAATAGTTGGCGGATAACTTTTCGTCAAAGTATTATTTGACTTCGAAACCCAGTATGTATTTACTTACTCATTGGTGTATATGTATTAAAAAGAAATAGTTTTGTAACTAATTTAAACCTTTGAGAGCAAAACGAAACAAAACATTTTTGCTAACTCTTTGAACGGTAGTTTTAAAAGTTATGTGAAGAAATTGCAATACTTGCCTAGAATACTTCATTAAATTATTCTGCCCACTGCTTAGTAAATTCAAGATAATGTGTAATAAAAATAAATCTATCATCAAAATGTACATCGAAGTACAGTCATCATCAATTACATTGTAAAATCTCGCAAGGAAACCATTGCTTCAATTAGAGTGTAAAACCTTGCAAAAAAAGCATTACTTGTCTTTAGGTTCAATTTAAAAAAAAAAAAAAACTTAAGATAAATAAATAAATTTTTTGGTTTTTACCTTTAACTTTATCAGCCTCATAGTCTTTAGAAAGTTTCTTTAAGAAATTATTGTACAAACTCTGCGCTGCATCACCTTGCATAGCTAAATGAAAATCAGGTTTATTCCCTTTAAGCCGGTGATATAAAGTGAATTGTGAAACACAGATTATTTCAAGTTTTTCATCTTTGACACTACGTTGCCAGCGTTTACCACCTTGATCCTCAAAAAGACGTAGCGCTAAAAGTTTGCGTGCGCTAAATGCAGCAACAAAGTCACGAGAGGTCATCAAAAATATTGAACATTCTATTCAACAATCATACCTACATGTAATCTGCATCTTTTTCCGTATCACTGTGTGTGATACCCACCAGTACACATAGTCCACGTCCAATACTGCTTATAAGTTCGCCACCAACTTGAGGATAATAATAGATAATTGAAAAACCATGGAACACTTGAGAGAATCCCCCTGTTTAGATATTTACCCATCACTTTTGCTGATGTCACACGCTGTACAACGGCTTTCATTGTTTTAATTTTTTATCTTTGTTGAAACAGAAATTATTTAAACACTTATCACATAAAAGACAAATTTACGTACTTATTCACGGCTGTAAACAGTATGTCCATTTAGTATATTACATGAAATGATGCAACTTTGCGAAGAATAAATAAGTAATTGGTAAATATTAAATTCTTACTCCTGAAATTGGCATACGGAACATATGTTTTTTGTTTGGAAATTTCAATTGTACAGTACGTTTGACAGCGACTGTCAATCTGACAGCTGTACTTCAGTAGTCTGATGTTTCCGTTGACTATCAGTTTTATGAAACTGCAACCATAATACGGGCTATTGCACACCAACGATAAGTCTATGTTTACACGAGGAAAGTCTGAGAGAAAAATTCTTGTATAGTCTCTTTTGTGATTTCCGTTTGCGACATATGACAAATTTTTTACCTCGTCCCTTTTGGTTTTTCCCTCTTGCCTACGAGCAAGGAAACTTTGCCGAAAAATTTTCCTCGTGTAAACGCTGACTATGGACTACAAGAAAAACCCTGATTTTATGGTAGTCCTTTCCTCACCTATATACATCTTTCGTAATGATTGACGTATTATAAGAAGACATTTTTATGAAATCTATTACTTTAAATCTTTTATTTTTTTTTGTAAAAGCTGTGTAATATCAATAATTTGAGAATTCCTCTAGATCAATTTAAAAAATAAACAATGTTTGAATTAGTTGATAGGTAATTTAATGTGCTATAAATTTTATTTTCGATTTATCTTCCTGCTTTGTCAAAGAAAAACTGTGAAAATCGTGGAGAGGGTGTTAAAAGGAAAAGCTGCGTTAATCTACATATAGGGATAAAGGGGCTAAAGTTAAACTAGGTGGCTTATCAACGATCCCATAAAATCTTAAAATTTTAACTCATTGACACAACTCTATAGCGAGGATTTTAAAGCAGTTTTAAACTATGCATAAAGGTAACAAAGAGAAGTCAAACCAAATGTCACCACATAACCAATAAAATAACAATGATGAAGTAATTATTTAAGCTGTAATTATTTTACTGAGCTTACTGCACAGTACGTGTGTCAACACTAAAAAATTACACATTAAAAACAGATTCAATATAGTTAAGTTCTCCTAAGACCAAAAATTTATTAGCATACCAATTAACATGCGACCATCAACTACTTGAATGATCATAAAAAACCCATTCATTGGTATACGCAGGTATTTTAGTGCTGTTATCAGTGATTGCTACAGCAAGAATGGCAAAAAAAAAAAACATTACCACTTTACACAGCTTATCAATTAAATGTCAGTTGAAATGCAAACTTTTATCAACAAAACAACAATAGCAATTATAAAGATTATCTCCCACAGATTATTTGATCGCACTTTACGCTTTAATAGATGTAGGTACCCACCCAACAGGAAGTATTGGAATCTGCTTCAAAGGAAAGTGTGTTAAACGCATTGCAGTCTCAATGGCTCAAAGCACATCAGAAAAGTTTCTGAAGTGATTTTATTTCCCGTTGTATTTGTAAATTACTTCAAATTATAACGTTGCGTAAGATTTAGTTAAGACGATAAAAAAAGCTACTTTCTTAAAAATCCGTACAAATTTTATTTTTTAAATCACATTTGCTTCAGTCTCAATTAGCTTTAATATCTTTCTTTTCATCTTTGCAATCACCTGGTGGATCGTCTGGACCAAAAATAGGTTCGCCACTGCCACTAATGATACCAATTATTTGAGAAAGTGTCAATTTGCTGAGAATCCCGTTGATTTTCTATAAATAAAGTTATCATTAGTAAAACATGCATGCATACTTAAATTTTACAGCTTGCTTTACTTCTTGTATTATTTCTTCTACAAGCTCATTCTCAGCTTTCCATATATCGTCTATTAATTCCAAACCGAGCTCATTAATTAAAGCATGTAGAAAATCATTTATACGCTCTTCCTCAATAATATGACCCAAATCGACATCAATGTCATTTATTGTAATCTGATAAAAAAAATGTTTGTCAAAATATTTTAGTGTTCCCAAGATAACAGAAGCTTTAAAATATTAATATTGAATTAACCAACCGTAATCTTTAAATTGCGTATGCTCAAGTTAAGACCTAATCTTAACGTTGTAGTTATTAATATGCGCACCTTGTCAACAGAAGCTCTGAAAAAATGGTATTTTTGTTATTGCAAGTTGTAAAGATTATTGCAATATACATTCATATAAAATAAATTTTTTTCGGAAATATAAGCACCTTCAATATCAGGCTATCGTTTGTATAAATCAATATTTCACGAACGCTTTTTCTGACTTCAAAGATTGAAGTATTTGAATTGGTGATGATGAGAATATTTGCATGGTAAAATGATTTAAAATATAAAGTTCCTAATTCCTTGATATAAAGCAAGTCCTTGAAACCACTTTCTTTAACAAAACTTAAACTAAAAACGTTTACCTTTTTAACTTATAAAAGTTATGATCACACTTTAAGTATACTAAATAATAAAATATAATATTTTCAAGATGACGTTTTTTATAGTTGTTTATGTGAACTCTTATTGATTTAGGTTTCGTTACATAGAATATGCTTTTGTTTCTTGTTTTTTTCGTTTCAAGATTTATTTTCATAAAATATGTTTTTTGTTTTGTTACATTCAACAAATAGTGTATTGAATTTTCTAATATAAGACCTTTGTATTTTATGCTGTTCGTGTTTTTTTTTCCATCTATTTCGCACCCAAAAATATGGTCACCATATTTATAAAGATTTATAAAGGAAGTTTGATAGTCGACTTTGATAGAACTTTACATTAAAGTAGACCATTATCTTTTTCAATAAATGTTGGCAATAACGAAACATTTTCACGGGCTTTGGAAGTTGATTGAAATGCAATGCTTACTTTTCACTTTATCAAAGTCTTAATTAGTATTTTACACTCCATTCAATAATTTTAACAGTCGGATTTGACTCCTTTAAAAGCTTCAAAAGCCTAAGCAGCCCTCTTAATTGAACAATTAATTCTTAATTGGTAGAAAGATTTTTTTCACACAAATTCTTAAAACTAAACATACTTTTTTTTTTTGCTCTACTTACTTGGCTAGATCATCACCCGCTAAGTTAACAACATTAGCAACGGATCCCTTTGCTGTATATAACGTATTCACTGCTGTCAATGGAAATGTCATGTCAAATGTAAATCGTTGCAATGGAAAAGTTGTGATTTTGATCTCATTGATAATAAAATCAGAAACACCATCTACACGAAGATTGGTGATCGAGCCAGAAAAACTAAAATATATTTAACAATTTGATTAAGTTTTAAAAATATTTATTTTGTATATGAACTTACTCCCTTAAGTAATAATTGTTTGCGGTATATTCTAGGTGAGAAATCTGAAATGGATCCAAAGCAGGCAGACCCCATTTTGGTATGGGATGGCACATACGTTTCTGAAACTCTTCTAAAAATTCTATAATGCCATCTTCCAATGCACTTTCAGCTGGTGTAGAGCACAATGTTATGGCTACGAAAATTACAGCCAAGACTTTGGGGCTTTTCATAATGCTGCCAATTAGTTCACAAATAAAATAAATTTTGATTTCTTAACGATATCCTATGAACATCAGCCAGCTACTGAATGCCTATGCGAAGTGTTAACATGTTTTTGTTAATAATTTGGAAATAATTATTTTATTATAATAAACGCTTTCTGCTTGGTTATTTATGTACTCAATTTTATTGAATACAGCTAAACTAAATTTGGTTTACTATTCCTGATTAAACATTAACACGTTCACTTATCTTACGTATCGATGCCGCGGTGCTTACCGTCTTTGCCTCTGTGTGGGGTTGACGTATTTTTAAACATGGTTATCGGCATATTTGTATATAAAAAAGCAAGCTATAAAATGATAACTAAATTTTAAAATAAGTTGATATTTCTTATCATTAAGTATGCGGATAATCCTTAATTTTTTATTTAAAAAAAAAAGAAAATCTACTTTAAAAAAATTTTCACATATTTAAAGAATTAAACTTACTCTGAAGACACTTATTAAAGTGAACTTTTCATTGGATCTAAGTTTAAAATTACATCGAGAAAGTTTTTGGCAAGTTAAATCAAAAACTTCAATATCATAGGCACAAAATTATACCTTTAAAATTCACTTGCAGTTCATAGAAAATGTTACATTTGACTTGAAACAATAATACCGTTCAATCAGTGTTCACTTGCTTTATCCAAGTCGAAAATCTTTTCAACAAATAAATTGCTATTTATCGTACTGAATTAATCATTAACTACTTTAAAACTTAAGTATATAAATTGTTCCTCAAGCAAAAATTAGCTTATACCACAGCGGCAAATATTTTATAAACAACACCGGTGAATAGTTCTACTCTTTGTATGCAGTAATGCTCACAAATCCAGCCACAACTGTAAATTATTTTTACAAAGCGATGACCGCTTTGCTTACAATGTGTAAAAAACGAAAGGCACGAAATAAGCACATAACATTTTGTTGCAAAAAATAACGGTACTTTCTAAGTTTGCTATTGTATTGAGTAATTTGTACTTTCGAGCGGTCAAAATAATAACAGTGTTCAACTCCTTTACTTCTCAAGATTAGGTATTTACTTTTATTAAAAAAATTTGATCGTCACAAGTAAGTTCCACTGTTTTTGTATAATACTCCAATGATTTTTTTCAAGTTTTTGCATTTTAGTGGGCCGTGGAAAGCATTCTCCGACAGAGCAAAGTAAAATTATTAAAAATTCCATTTCGCAAGGTAAAACTTTTAAGGAAGTTTAAAATGTTATCGGATATTCTGCGAAAATGGTTTCGAATACGTTGAAATACACAATGTCGAATGCCTTTCATGTCCTCCCGGGACGTGATTTGTTCGATACGGCTTTTGCCTGCTACGGAAATAAAGAAAGTGCTTAATATAGCACCGATTGTAGAAATCTTGAAAAATCATGGGAGTATTATACAAAAATAATGGAACTTACTTGGGACGATCAAATTTTTTTAATAAAAGTTAATACCTGATCTTGAGAAGTAAAGGAGTTGAACACTGCTATTATTTTGAACGCTCGAAAGTACAAATTACTCAATACAATAGTAAACTTAGAAAGTACCATTATTTTTTGGAACAAAATGTTATGTGCTTATTTTGTGCACTTATCAAGTAACTATATTTTAAAAGATTAGAAGAAATAAAACCGTCATTTGTTCGAAATATTTTCTTTCAATTCAAAAATGACACCGCACTGCTATTATTTTGACCACTGCTGTATATTGAAAAAACTAAAATTTGACTACCATATTATTATACATGTTAATTTGCCTGTTAACATTAAACATAACTTTGCATATCGGTCATTCAAAACGACATTTTAAAACCGTCCGAAAATTTTTTTACAACCTAAATATGTACGATAATACGAACTTTCAATTCCATGTGCGCTGCGTGACTTGTATAGCTCCATAACTTTTCGTCATTAAATATACTACTAATTAATTCTGATTTATATATGTATGTTTATCTAATTCAAGGATTCAAAAACAAAATTAACTTAATTTTTAGTTCTGGTGAAAATTCACACCATTGTGGGTTGCTCTCGTAAATGTTCAGGCATTTCTTGTATTTCAGTTTTCTTAACATTTAGCGCTACACCTTCAGGTAAATTACGCTCGATGTATTCCAAGAACGTGTCCGAGGTAGATCCGGTTAATTTATGAAAGTTCATGTAGCGGAAATATGTACGTACTTCATACTGAACTCGATGTTTTTTATAAATGTGCACCGACTTCAATAATGTCATGCGATCGTGATGAGCTTTACGTGCTGACCAACTGGCGAAATCAATTTTATTTTTTCCATTTAAAAATTAAGTAATTGAAAAGTTTGTGCTTACCATTTTCCTACCTCAACACCTAAATGAGCAGCGGCGGTAGTAGCAAACCAGGTATAACTTTTTAGCACTGCTGGATCGACTCCTCGCAGTTCAATTTCTAATTTACTATAAAGTTTATCTTGTTCATCTATCGCTGATGCTATACTTTTATTTATATTTTTTTCACTTGTGCTCGTTGCGGCAGTAGCTGATGTGTTCTCCATACATAGTGGTGCTAGGCTACGAAACCCAACTGTGCTTAGAGACAGCCGTGATAATAGTAAGTTCCTCAAAGGCTTTATAATAGAGAAGATTAAAATCATTAAAGAAATTTAAAATTTATATTTTTTACACTTACCGAAAACATTTTTGTCTTGAAATTGGCTTTTGTTTTTTTCATAGGTTATGCAAGTAACTGACAATCAGCTGTTTATGATTCCACTTTAAGGGTATACACATACATTCGACAATAAGATGTGCGATTGAGTTGAGTGGTATTTGCTAAGGTGATAGATTAGTATCAACTTTTTCACCTTGATTATCGCTTGCTTTTATGAGAGCTATTTTGGTGTTGTTTTCAAAAACGACAATATAAAACCGACAGTCGATTATCAGCTTACATACATCAATAGTGGCGTCCTAAGTACTATCCTCAGGACCATTAACGCAAGATCTGAACAACGTCCAGAAAATGAAAATGGCTACTTCTAACGATCACATTTTGATGGCAAGCCATTCTGTCCAACACTCTGGATAATGTGAACTAGCCTACTGGTGACAATTACAAAAAGAATGATTGGTAACGCCTAAACAAAATCATAACAATCAATTGACAGTTCTTCAGCACGTGCAATTTGTTTTAAGCAATCTTCAATTTTAAAATTCTAAATTAAGATGGAAGAGCTTGATGATGGTGAGAAATTAAATTGTAATATAATCGATCTTTAATGAGTTCGTAACTTAGTACCACCACTAATTGTTGAAAACGATGCGATGGTAATTTGCGGCTCTGACAATGAAAACTATTCAGACGACTCTGGTGATGAAGCTTGGTCCAGTAATGCCGAACCAACTACGTGTCTGTTTTGCGTACAAATTAGCCCCTCCGTTGAAAATGCAATGCTGCACTTAAAAAGCGTACATGATATTGATTTTTCGCAGCTGAAACGAAAATTTCAAATGGATCAGTATTCATTTCTAAAACTCATAAACTACATACGATTGGAAAGTATAACGCCTAATCAAATAGTACAAGCGCAAGAAGTCTTCTGGGATGATGAAAAATATCTCAAGCCCAAAGAGTATGAGCCATGGCTTAGTTATGGTAAGATTCAGTGAAGAATATTAGAATTGTATTGAAAGTTTCCCGTTTCTAGATTACGATGAGTTAATTGAAGATGTCAATACAAACAAAACACAAGATTTGCAATTGCGGAGCTTACAAAATAAGGTATGAAAAATATATGGAGATCTTTAAATCAAGTGCCATTTTTCCAGTACTCTATAAAATATCCTTAGGATTATGATAATAAAACTTAACATCTACTATGACAAAAAATATGTTGGTACCTTTGTATATTTTAGGTAAAAGAACAAGAGCTTCTTCTCGAGCACGCTTATGCAGACATGAATAAAATGCGTATTAGTTTCCAACGATTAGTGGAAAAAGAAAACTTTAGCAAACAACCTTTAAATTGCGTTTCTGCAGCTTCACTTCATGCAGATGAAGGATATTTCAGCAGTTATGCGCATTTTGGTATACATCATGAAATGCTTTCGGTTTGTAAATCCTTTAATAAATTGATATTAAATTATTAATAAGGAACTAATTTACAGGATGTAGTTCGCACTTCAAGCTATCGCGATGCTTTGCTAAATAACAAAGATTTCGTAAATAACAAGGACGTACTTGATGTAGGCTGTGGCACTTCAGTTTTATCAATTTTTGCATCACAGGCTGGTGCAAAAACAGTCGTTGGAATTGATAATTCTGATATTATTTACAATGCAATGGATATTGTTAAGTAAGTGTACTTTAAGGAGCATCGTTTATATAGACACATTACTATCTTACGTGTCAAGCTATTATAAAAAAATGTTGATTTGTCGAAACTAACTTGAAAATGATCTGTAATGTTTAAGTTACTTAAACGAGCTTAGTAACAATTTCATAATTAATTTCTTGTGGGTACCGTTAATGGTATGGGTGAAAACGAGATAGTCGATGAATTAGCAAGAAAATGGGCCAAACTGCCTGTTCCAGACTTCTTTAGAATTGAATGAGATAACATGTAGGGATAAATATATAACAATAAATGGAGTAAATAGCACAGTAGGCAATTATGCATGTATATTAATAAAACGAAACTGACCAAAAAGCCTATAAAAATTGTTTCCTAATTCCAGTTTTTTCTTAATTTTAGAAAAAATAACATAAATGTTACGTTGGTCAAGGGACGCTTGGAGGATACTGTGCTGCCTCAAGAGAAATACGATATCATTATTTCTGAATGGATGGGTTATTTTTTACTTTTTGAAGGTATGCTGGATAGTGTTATATACGCACGTGATCATCACCTGAAAGAAGGTGGTATGATTTTGCCCAATCGTTGCACAATGAGCATACTGGGCTATGGAAATGAAGAACTATATAAATCACATGTTACATTCTGGGATAATGTTTATGGTTTGAATATGTCAACAATGCGAAAGGAAGTTATGCATGAACCTCTCATCGATATCGTTGATGCTGAGCATATATTAACTGAATCCAATGTTATAGCAGACTTTAATTTGTCCACAGTCGATTTAAACTATTCAAATTTTTCCTACGATTTTAAATTAAAATGTGTAAAACCTGGAAATTTATCTGCAATCGTTGGCTACTTTGATTCATATTTTGATTTGCCAAATCCTGTAATGTTTGGTACAGCACCAACAGATAAACCAACACATTGGAAGCAGGTGGTATTTTTCATAGATGAACCTGTAGCAGTTAGCTTAAATGAAGTTGTGAATGGGAAATTGATTTGTAAACGCAGTCGTAGCAGTGCTCGATCTTTAGATATAATATTAGAATTGTTTTGCAAGAAATACAATTATTATTTGGACTGATGTGTGATATAATTGATAATTTTAAGCTTGTTTTGACCATATTTAAGAATATTGCACCAGTGAAAAATAAAATCATAGGACAAAAGGAAAATGGTTTTAGTTTTATGTACATATAAGTAACGTGACCAACCCATGTACTGCGTACTTCGTAGTATAGACAAATATTCTCTGTTTTACTACTTAAAAAATAAAGTTTTGAAATTAGTCTACAGGGGGCGGGCCTTATTTCAACGATTTTTGATTTTTATTTTTTGCTTTAAAAAAATTTTATATTATGAATGACGTTTTTTTGGTCATCAATATATGTAATTTTATACATCTTTTCGAAAAGACAAATAAATTTTGACATTTGTGATGTGCAACCTAATACGAAAAGTAGAGTACTAATAGATTAGTGTAGCGCACAAAAATTAAAAAGTTTGAAAAGTGGAGTTGAGCGAATTGTGCAAAGGACGGCTCATACATATGTATATCATTTAAAAACTTTCCGGTCAATACTTATCCATAAGAAATCAAAAATAAATTGGACATTATGTTCAAAGATTACAGCTCTACCCATATTGCACGATTTTTCTTTTTATCGAAATTAGTAAACTACGAAACATACCATTAAAAAGTCAATGCCTTTACTGTATCCAATGTATTTCTAAGAGGACAAATGTATTAATAATAATTTAATATAAATTTAAAAAATCAAAGCAGACTTTCGCTGTTCTTAAATATTTTCAGTGCAAACATAGTTAAATGCGTTAACGCTCAAATAAAGTCTTAATAATTTAAGCTGCACCGCTTTCTAATTCTGTAGCTGGTATCTCTGGTTCTTCATCATTATAAACATTTTCAGCCATTTGCCATACTTGCATTATATTATCCTCCGATACGGAACAAATTATCCACGGTTCATTGGGATTCCAGGAAAAGTCAGATATTTTAGCAGTGTGTCCGCCATGAA
Organism: Tricholauxania praeusta; assembly: GCA_949775025.1. Lineage (NCBI taxonomy): Eukaryota > Metazoa > Arthropoda > Insecta > Diptera > Lauxaniidae > Tricholauxania > Tricholauxania praeusta. The sequence goes on from OX459029.1 coordinate 163,080,848, forward strand.
TAAATAGCAATTCTGGTGGACCATCTTCTGCATCTTCAGCACTTTGCTCTTCACCAATTTTAGATAAGTCCCAAACATGTAAGCGACGATCAGTGCCGGATGAAGCCAAAATGGTCTCATTATGAGGAGACCATTGAACTTGGAAAATTTCATCCTTATGTGATTCGAAGGAATGTAATTTTAGCTTCAGATTACGCAAATCCCAAAGCGCTACTGTTTTATCAGCTGATCCAGTCGCCAAGATAAATTCAGAGTATGGATTAAAACTCAAGCAATTAACCTCAGCTGTATGCGCGTCGACAGTGTGCGATGGTTTTGAAGTATTATTGTTACGCGTATCCCAAATCATTAATTTTTGATCATCAGCAACAGAACCAAACAGAGATTCATGTAACAGATGCCATGCAACATCTTCAACAACAGCAGTGTGTCCAGTGAAAATATTTTTGGCATCAATAACACGATGTTCTTTTGGTGTGGCATTAATGTCCCACAAGCAGATGGTATGATCATCTGAGGCTGATAGTAAGTAACCTGAGAAATAAAAAAATAAAACTGTCGTTAGGAATATTTTAAATAATTTTTTTTGAATTGCTGTATTTTATTTTATTCTAGTCTGTAAGAATTGCTATGTTCATAGATATAAATAAATAAAAAAATAAAATAAATAAATTCAAATTTTTTTGTTTGAGACTAATAACACGGGTTTGCAAAACGGTGCTTATTTTGTGTCCTTCAAAGAAATTATTCGAAGTCGCTGAACACGAATATGCAGAGCAAATTTGCACATCAGGCCTTATTTTCAAAATATATGGGGTTTTATATGTAGATCGAAATCGTCGATTTTGGTCAACTTAGTATATTTATTTTTGGGACACCAAATTTTTCCGAATATATGTAACTATCAAGTTGAAAAGCTTAACCATTTTCTTTCAAAACCCAACTTAAATTATACATATTGATATTTTTTCCGAAATATCGTAAATTAAAATTTACGTTGTCCCTAAAATAAATGTACGATGTTGACCAAAATGGACACACACAATATGCCTGACTGATGTAAAAATTTAGTTTATGCATTCGTTTTCGACTAACGCGACTTTATTAAGTCAAGTATGATTTATTGAAAGGAGGAAAACGTTGCAGGCCATTGTAATTAAATAAAAAATAACTCGCATAATTGAAATTATCCAGAACTTTCGTTACCATTTAAGTTGGGATTCCATGATAAGCCGTATCCTTCCTTTTGATGGCCACGCAAACGCAAATCCGGATGGCATTCACCCGATGGTTCTGGTTTACTAGGATGCTTTGTATAGTCAAATACCAAGACATCACTTGATGGAGTTTTAGTAGCAATAACACAAGCATTTTGTGGCATATAACGTGCACGATTCACTTCACCCTCATGATTGATTTTTATCTCTATTTCAATTTTGCCACAAACCGAACCAAATCCACCGAATTCACCTTTTTCGTTGTCATAATGCGAACCGTCAAATTGTGCATCTTCACTGGGCAACTGAACACTAGCGATCAGCAAATGATTCTGCTCATCTGAGGTGTGCGTGCCCAATATTAAGCGATGTACCGAATAATCTTTGCCCTCTTGTTTGGTAACATCGGGCAGCCACTGTGCTGTAAGCGAAGGCCATTCCAAAGCGTGTGTCATCACTAAATCATAGAGGAATGGAGTATTTTTCTTCCAAATTTTATATTCTTCATTAATGACGCGCTCTTCGACGGCGTCATCAAAGGATTCAGCTAGAAGATAAGAAAGCTTTAGGCCAAGCTCAAAAGCTACCTTAAATAAAATGAGTCTCACCATTATCATTGCGATCCACCATTATTCTTGGTTTTTAAAATTGAATTCTGCAGTTTTAAGAGCAAAATCGAGCGCCAAAAACTAAGAAAAACGGTATGGAGTAACAGCCGTACACCCAATCCACGTTTTACTAGTTAGAGGTATCAAGCGTTTAGAATTCTTACGATTATTAAGTAATTAAATTATTTTAAGATTTTTTTGTTAAATTCTTGCAGTTTTTTGCTATACTTTTCTTTAAAATTTCAGTTTTTATGCAAAAAAAACTAAAAGTCAACACAACGCTTGACAAAAACTTTACCCAAAAATTTCAATGATGCGAAGTTGGCTACGATTCATCTTTGTGGAAAAAGAGCGGCATTTTACGCAAAATAATTTGGCAACGCAACAAATTTTAAATGAAGTGGGTAACACCAGCAAGTACAATTATCATGGTAGCAGCAATTTTAAATTACACTTCTTCTTCTTTATTTGAAATTCCGCCTTACCTGTCAAAGCTAGCTTCGATAAGGCACCGACAAAAAAGTTTTGATTATTTCCAATTATAACGCATAACGAAAAGTGCGCTTTATCAAAACGACTACATCTATTTTCTTTATTTTTGAAAGCGTGCTCCATCGCTTCCCACGGTTGCAAAATTTCATGGCTTTAAGCTCCGTACACAATGAACGCGAGCTCTATTGTCACAAATATTGTTTTCGATGTAATGAACTTAACGGTTTTTGCCACTTATTTTTGCATAGTTTGAAACCACGATAAACCCTGATATATTATTCTTACTAATTGTTCAGGACAGGAAAAATAGTATTTCGAAAACTATATAAGATTCTTAAAATTGTTGAATGCAGATCCTATGCGATCAATTCTTAAAAATCCAAAAAAAAAAATGTTTCTTGTTTTCAAAAAACACCTTATTGGCTTAAGGCGTTCGAGTAAGTGTCCGTCATATTGACCAATAGAGTTGTTAAAACTACGACGATTTTTGCATAAAAGTACGATGGTGTAATCTTTATTTACGTAAACAATTCGTAGTTTTGCTCAAACTGAACATATTAATGTGGCTGTATTAACATTTGAATGATTGTACATTGTCATCTATTTAATTTTAATTCATATTTTTAAATGTAATATTGTTTTTTTTTAAATGTTATCGGTGTTCGTTTAAAATATTTATATACGTAGTCATATGCTTTTTTTATAAAGTAATGAATGATTAAACGTTTTAATTTAACTAACTTATCTAGATTTTCATATCATTAACATATGCGTCCAACTCTGCGTCAAGTTCTTCTGCAGTAGGCGCTGGTCCCTTACCACGTCTTCCACCACCAGCACTTGCTGCGGGCCTGTTTTTAACTGCATTACGACGTGGTCCTCCAACGGGACCTGCAAAATTAAATAAAAATTTGACACTTTACTAGGTACTATAAAATAGAGTAAGATTATTAAATTTACCTCCACGTCGTGCAGGTGCGTTGCCAGTTTGCCTGCGTCTTGGATTCGGAACAGAGCTGCTGCTCCCCAAACGGCCACTGCGCGTAAGAGCGGAGCCACTGCCACTGCGCGCTAGAGCGGAGCCACTACGCGTTAGAGCGGAACCACTGCGCGTAAGAACGGACACATCAGAAGTTGCTAATTGTATATTCATTGGACGGCCGTCCAATGGAACACCGTTATATTGTTTTATGGCTTTAAGAGCATCACCATGACGCTCAAACACTACATCCGCAGTCCCTAAAAAATAATTTTTTTTTTCAAGTAAAATTCGTGTCCAAGCAAAGTTAAAATTTAAATAAATAAATAACTTTTTTTTTTTTTTTTTTTCAAAAAAAAGTTCACCAGAAAGAAACGGAAGAATTACCCAAAAATACAAGGAAAAATCTCTCAAGAAGTAAGAGATAGCAAATCCAGATATATTAAATAAACACAATTGTTAGCCCTAACAGGGGCCAAATATAAATAAATTATTTTTGTACCAGCGAAAAAATTTTTGTGGTTGAGTAACAGTCAACGGCCATATTTGTTTTTGACTGCTAGTGTGTACCGAAAAGCGTCAGTCAAGTGGTATCATGGAATCGACAACATGGATGCTGAGTGATTTTTTGAAGGAATTCATATGTTGCTATAAAATGCAACGATGCCTCTGGGACATAACTAGCCCAGTGTATAAAACGTAAAATTAAAAACAAATCATATGAAGAATTATTAAAAATTATGAAAAAAATAATTTTTGAAGTCCATGAGCTCAGTGCCTCTAATAACTTTCACATGAGAATATTTTTTCTGAGTGGCAACCCATTCCTTTACCCAATTACTCTTTTTTTACAGGAATTCTTGGTTGACTTGCGCGATGATTATAACGCGCACCAAATTTTTTTATTTCTCATGTTTATGAGTCAAATTTCACAACTTGAATGACGGTTTGAGCTTCAATCATGAATGATAGTTTGACCGCTGCGAAGAATCATTCAAAACCAATGAATTTTTGACTGACGAACATGATCGCTAGTGTGTACCGCCGCCTTTAAGTTATATAAAACGGTTTTTCAGACAATTCTTTCGAAACTAGGCTTAAGCGGCAATTTTTAATTAAAAAATAAAAAAATATCTCATTTGTGCAAATTTAATCCTTACCTAAGGAACGCCCAGATCTATCATAGTGCACAGCCGCCTTCTTCAGCGGACCAAATTCTGCAAAAAGTTCCTGAATATCCGAATCCGAAACGCCATAGTCCAAATTTGAAACCAACAACTTCGAAGTGTCACCAGATTTTAAAATTCCAAGTTTTGGCCCATCGTACATGTCATGCTTCCAAGCGCTGTTCACGTCGCCCTAAAGGGGGAAGGAGGGAGTTCGTTTTTGCGTTGCTTCAGGATTTTTTTTATTTAATTTGCTTCAGAGAGACTTTGTGTCGTTTTGAGATATTAACTAAAGCTGGATTTTGTTGACTCAGAAATTTAAAAATTACTCAAAGGAAAAAGATTTCAATTTGCTAAATTATAATGAAAATACACAAGTTTACGCACATATTGGAACTATTTTTAGAGCGTCGACTGTATTAACAGTTACTTTGTCGCGTGCTATTTTGTTTTCTTTTGTAGCGCAGCGATTATCGATATCTTTCGTTTCTTCGCCTGTTCCACACAACGAAACTGTTTCAAATACTATTTTCAGGATATATTTTTCGGCTTTTTTGAAATTTTTTCAATGCATTACAACAAATTTACATGTGGCTGTAAGAAGCGAATAAATACTCTTACTGTGAGAAATAATTACATTAATATTCATCTTCCCAAGAATTAGAAAATGTTCCATTATTCCATTAATAGCTCAAATTCTCCATCTCTAATAATTCCATCATTTTGTTTACCCTTGATAATTTCGCCTTTTGTACGACACCGCCACGAGTGCGTCCCTTGAGAACACCACCTAAATCGTTGCTCGCAGCACCCTTTCGTGGCGATACAGCACCAGCACCACCACCTCCTCTACGACCACCTTTGCGTTGTGCTGGTGCTCCACCACGACGTGCAGTTCCACCACCACCATCACTGCGTCTTCCAGAACCACTTGACTTTTGTTTTTTATTCGATTTTATAATGTCATCCAAGCTCATCTCAATTTTGTCCACCATTTTGACGAGTGATTATAGTTATCTGCAAGCTTATACGAAAAAATTATTGAGTAAAAATCGCCTGCTGCTACAAAAATTAAAATAGTTTTTATGAAGTTTTATTGATGTTTTAATTTCACAATCAAGTAACGCACACGGATACCAAATAAAAAATTATTTACTGCTAATGGCCGCCGTGGTGAATAGTTATCAGTTGGTCATCACAGTTCTGAAGCATTGCACCAATCTGTCAAACTCAACAAATGCGAGCTTTGAAAACCGCCACTACTGTCAAGATTAAACAAAACAAAATAAAAATTTTGAGCAACACCGTGCAAGTATTTCAGTATTTATTTGTTGAAAAATGTTTACCTGAAAATCTGAGAGAGTACGTTAAATATTTTTCTGTTTGATATGAAACTAAAAAGTACAGAAACAAAATTGCAAGGGTTCAACTTTGAATTCCGAACGCCGACATACAAGTTGTCACACTACACAGGCATAAATCGTATTCACAGTCAAAAACTGCTCCAAAGCTACGTCGGCGCTAAAATTCAGTGTATGTAAATATGTTATATCAGAATTTATTTCGGTTTGACAGGCTTTGACGATAGAAAAATCTTTCGATTCTAGAGTTCACATTATCGAACATTGATGTTGTTATACATAACATATAACCTATACATAACCTATAAAAAAAGTAGAGGATTTTTTTCCGTTGACAAAGTATTAATGGAATGTGTTCCGTCACTGTCAGTTGAAAAATATAACTTGCTGCGTGTTATATGACATTTGACAGTAAATTGACGCTTATGGCAAATATGTACATACTTCTGACGTCAGTCGTTTAATTAATTTTTCAGTTGCGGTTCGCAATAGAAAATTGTCAAAAATTTAAATTTTTTAACTAAAAAATAAATAAATTAAATGTTCATCGTCGCAGTTACCGGGGGAATTGCCACTGGTAAAAGTACAGTCAGTAATGTTTTTGAAAGGAATGGAATCCCAGTCGTAGATGCGGATAAAATTGCCAGAGAGAGTAAGAATTCCACTACTTTGTTAAATATTAATCAATATGAATAATATCCTTTTTATAATCTTTATAACATAAAACACTAAAAACAGTTGTCCAACCGGGTAAACCATGTTGGCACAAAATACGCGAAGTTTTCGGCGAGGAGGTATTCCATCCCACTAAAGAGATAAATCGTGAGGCCTTGGGAAAAGCAATTTTCAATGACAAGGAATTACGTATGAAGCTTAATAAGATAACACATCCGGTCATACATCGTACGATTTTCATACAAGCTTTCAAACACTTTATGAGCGGGCGTAGTTGGATTGTATTGGATTTACCGCTGCTCTTTGAGACGGGCATTCTTATGGATTTCATACACAAAATCATAACAGTTTCTTGGTACGTATTAATGTATTTAATTAGTAGTTGTGTTTTAATTAGAATAGATTTTAGACCCAATGGACTCTTATGAACATTAGTGAATTGGCCTCTCTATTTTTATCGTTGTCAGAAATTTTGTAGGGTGTTTTTGCAAGTTCAGTACTCAATTTTTAGATTCACTTTTGAACATTTTAAAAATTCAATTCTTTCATGAATAAGTCTTAGTCGGACATGATAGGATATTGTCAGACTGTTTTTTTTATGAATTCAGGATATTAATATGATGATAAATGTATAATCATCGAAAAATATCCATTAGGTTTTTTAGCAGTCAAACCTCAAAAATGCCGCTGTTAGTGTTTGTGGACTAAATGTAGTCATTGTAGCTTTTCCTTTTGAAGTCTTAAGTTTCGATCGGATATATACAGTATTGGCCGAAACTTAAGCACCTGCTTAGTAAACTTTTTCATATACATTTTTTATGAAAAAGACGTTTTTTAACCATATTGCGTATTTATTATATTTATTTATACCTTTATTATTGACAAAAAAAAATTAAAAAAATCTGCGTCTCATAAATAAAAAGTCAACATCAAAAGAACATTTTTAACTCGAAAACTTAACGGACAAAACTAAAGCACCCTTTTTATGGCAAATAAAAACTTTTAAAAGTTGTTAGTTGCGAACCCTTTATTCTGGACGATACACGCACCTCTTTAAGGCATAGAGGATATTAAATTATTAGTTTTATCAACCATAAAAAACGGGGTGCTCTAGTTTTGTCTGTTAAGTTTTCGGGCTTAAAACGTTCCTTTGATGTTAACTTATTTATGATACGCAGACTTTTTTTAATTTTTGTTTAGTCAATAAGAAATGTATAAATGTAATAATAATGCCGTTTTTATAAAAAATATATGATATAAAAAAATGTATTTAAGTACATTAAGTACTAAACTCACGTTTAGGATACAGATGGCGTGCTACTAAGCTTAATATCAGTATTAAATATATATTAAAAATATAAATTTTTGTTTCTTACAGCGATTCTGAAACTCAGCTCAAGCGTTTAATGGCACGCAATGAGTATTCTGCAGAAGATGCGCGTAAACGTATTGAATCACAAATGCCACTTGAGAAAAAATGTGAAGAATCGCATTTTGTTGTAGATAACTCAGGTAGCATTGAAGATACAGAAGCAGCAGCAATGGACATTCTTAATTTATTAAATGACAGCAAACAACATTGGCGTAACAGACTGGCGCTCCTTGGTATTGTTTTTGCAATTGGTTTCACTATTTATTATTTAGATAAAATTTTTAATTTTCTACCTAATTTACGAGGTATTAAATCATAATCAAAAAGAAAATTCCACAAAGCTTATTGTTATTAAATCATTCCCGTGGTCAGTCAAGTTAGATAAAATTGCACTCAACGATGTGTCAAAAATCTCCTAAATAGGCAAACAAATGCAAAAACGTACCTTGTTAAAGATTATTCAGATACTAGCAAACCACTACTTGAACGAAAAATCGGCTATATTTGTCTTGAAATTCTGCACAATAATAAGTGCGAATTTTTGATTGCCATTTTACGGAATTATTGTTAAGAAATGATTTAAAAAAAGCTCCATGCAAAAAATTAATTAATTCTTAAGCTTAAATTTCGGCAGGCTTAGATTTTTATGGGTCAAATTTCCAAGGTCAACACCAGGTCAACTGTAGTTTTTCAAATACGAACCTCTATTTTTTATTGAAGATTTGTATTCTATGAAAAAAATGGATAGATATGTTTTGCTTAAGTTGTTTTTTAGTTTTTGCGTTATTGATAAAAACATTCTGAAAATTCTTAAAACTAGTCAAAAATATATCATTTTTTTTTTTTTGTTGCAACAATTTTGTTTTATAATAATTTTTTTCTTTTTTTTAAAATCCCAAATATTTTTTTGAACAACTTTAAAAACTTTTTATTCAGTTCGATTTTTTCTGAAAATTAAGAAAAATGATAAAGAGTCAAATTTTTACCAAAACTGTTTTTATCAATATTACAGAAAAAACTCATATCTATTTTTTTTTTTTTTTTTCATAGAATACAAATCTGCAATGAACACATAGTTTTGTAATTAAAGAACCACAGTTGACCTCGATTTAACCTTGGAAAAAGTTTTTATGAATTTTGTTAACAGACTTTAAACAAAAACACTATGGTACGGTTACAAATTGCTTTTTTTTTTCAGTGGTCATTCATATTTAAAGCCTTTGAATTCGAAAACACTTTCAACTTAGCATCTTTAATTGGAAATTTTTCTTTAGTAATTTAAAAAAAAAAAAAACAATTCTGGATGAACAATGCTTTAAATTTGATATTTTCCGTTGACGATTCGTTAAAGTCAACTGAAGCACCGAAAGAATTTTTGTTTTGCTGTAAAAAATTTGAGGTAAAAGTTGATTTCGACGTTAAACGTATATTAAAAAAAAATTGCACCGTAGTCCATGAAGAGCTTTTGTTCTCATATCCGTCACTGTTCACATATTCAATTTTAGCGAGTTATAATTTAATACAATTTTTGAAAAAAATATATATGTATGTATGTATGTACTTCTAATCTGTTAGATAGCAATAGCCTCACTGCCTATCAATATAATGTTAAATAGATAAATAGTTGTTTCTTTCAGCTACTATATATACGTTTATTGTGTCAATAATTTTTACAAGGAACCCTGTCAAGTTATAAAAATAAGCAAAAAATTGTCTTAGTTTAATTAGAACATTTATATTTTGGTTAATATTTTTAATAAAACTTGATAGATAAATTAATAAACTAAATCAAACTAAAAATGGGGATAACTAAACAATTTGTTTTGGAGTACTCAGTTAATATAGGTTGTATTTTTGAGAAAAATTTAAAATTAGTTACCAAAAATTTTGTTATCTACTTCAGACAACAGAAACTATAGTTTAATGGCCATGGAGGAGAATACGTATACGGACACTGAAAATTCTCCAAGTAAACCTCGTGAATTTACGTGAAAAAATTCAGTAAAGGAGAAGTCTGGATTTTGTTTTCGTTGCACTTTAATTATGTAAGATTTTTTTGGTGATTTTGAAACCCCTACCCACACACCCCATTTGTAGGAAATCGTAGTACAAAAATATAAAAAGTATATCTTTCTACTATATGAAAAAGTTGTCAGTGTCAGAAAATTTGCGTAGAATGAAAGAAGTAAGATAAAAGAACAAAAGATATATAAGAATACAAAAGTTCCACTGCATACTTTTAGTAGTTAAATAAAGGTAAGATTCATGGCATACTTTTAGTTGTTAAAAAAATGGTCGAATTAAGTTGCCAAATATAAGAAAACAAAAATTCTGAGATACACGCGTCAGAGCCCACGAGCGAAGCGATTAGAAGGCGGAGCCTCCTTGTGATCCATTATGAAAAAAATGTACAGCCCATAAAGTGTAGATACTTGAAGAAAAAGCGGTCCACCGAGAAATGAATAAGTCCGCTTACAGCTGGAATGAGTTAAAAATTATTGCTAAAAATCGAATGAGGGTAAATATCTCTGCCTCGCTTAAAAGCGAAGGAAGAAGATAGTTTAATCGATTTTACCGATAGGCTGGTTTTCCTCATAGTTACACTATTTGGTTAAACAGAGGAGCTACCGAATTGTTTTCTATTAAGCTCAAACGTTCATTGCACAGAATAAACATACTTTATTAAAGCAGACTACAGTTTTAATTTTTGAAGGTCAGACATCTTCAATGATTACAATTAATATTAATTTGCTATGGATTTTTCCATTTTAGATAAAGCAACTGAGATATTTTTTTAATGATTAATTTTTTCAAATGACTAATCGATTTAACAAAGTCGTGAACAAAATAACACAAAAAATAAAATTAAAAAAAAAAGAAATGAAGCAGCAATACAATATTGTTTACCGCTTACAAGAGTAGTTCCAAGAAAAATGATATGTAGAAAGCAAACCCTATACAAAAAGAGCTAAATATGTATACATCGTGCTTTATTTTATTAATTTAATTTTGTTTTAAATATCTTTGTGATTTACAAATAATCTTTTTTTAATAAGTTGAAACAAAAGTATTGTTGGATACATTTTTTCTTCAACATTTTACTAAACAAAAAAAAAATGTTTATCGTTATTTTTTTTTTTATATAAAAAAACGCTCAAGTATAAAAGCCATTCCGAAAATATACTACATGATAAGCCACACATTTCCAGAGAACGACATTATTTATATATCCAGACTGTAAATAGTTGTCCCGTTCGAAAACTGCAGTCACCACAGACAAAATGTACATATGTACATATGAATGTATTTGATATATTTTTTGAAACCTTAAAGACTTGCAATTTTCTGAGTTTGTCATATTAATAAAACGAGCCCTTAAATTAAATCAAATCAAAAAATCAAGAAGGCCATAAATTAATCCTTTTGAAAAAAGAAACAATAATACCTTGATAACCTTTAAAGGTTTTTCTTAACTTTAAGATTCATGTTTCAAAAATCTTTTTTTATTTTGTCTCAAATGATTCGTTTACGTAATTGGTATAAATTTAAGTGACTTTTCATCTATCAAAATTTTGTTTTCGGACTTCGGTTTCTTAGAAACTGCGACATTAAGGAGTTTTGTCCTACTCTCATGTATAGTTTGGAACACATCGCTAGGGATCGTGATCCAAATTTGTCTTTTTGTTTGTATATTTTTGAGCAAACAAAACTGAACTGTTTATAATAAGAGTCCCTCGCTATCAGCAATTTATTTTTAAGTTAATATTTGTTCTTATCATTTTCTTCCACGGTGTCTGATACTTGAGGTAAAAAATAGAAATTGTAGTCTTCCAGAACTATCGAGGTTCAGATACGTACAATATAAAGTTTTGTTTTGAGCTGAGATCAGCCATTTTTTGCTTTTAGTGCTACACATTTCTTTTTCTCTTTTCAAAATGCAAACTCATAAATGATATGGCACAAGAAAAAAAAAAAAAAAAAAAAACAAAAATACAAACAAAAAAGACGCAAAAAAAAATCAGGCAAAACTCATCGGTCATGTAGGTAGATTTGAGGTGCTACTTTCGTATTATTTCATATCGTCATTGCGGCTAGAAAAACATTTCCGCTGCATTCAACAAAATTATGTCATTCTAACGTTTAAAGTCATCAAAATATGGGTGTATTGTTTGCTTCGCGTGTAGACGGGCATCGGCAGGATCTATTTAATGTTGATACAAAATTTCGAAAGGGTTCAGATAGCGGTTTTTCTAGCCGGAACGATATACTACGCTACGATGCTATTCATCATATCACCACTTAGATTTGATGAGTGAAAATCTCAATAGGGTCTGATGTTTCCGCGGAATGGACATTTTTATTTAGATTGCAGTTTCTAAAATTTATCGTATATGCTTATAGCTTGGTTTTTTTACACACTAAGGCTTTTAATATGATGGAAATTTTGTCCTGTTTCTCGCCCACAAATATTATTTTTCAATGATTTTTGTTGAGCCCTTTTTTTCTCCGAGGTATCAAAAATTGAAATTTACTACACAAGTTTCTATACAAATCTGCCTTAATTTCAGTAAGACACGATAGCTGAAAAAAGATATCGATATAATTCAAAACGGGTTTTGAAAGAAAGAGTAGTACTTTCACATGCCGTAACGAGTTTTGGTAAGAAAAATTAATTCGCGGTGTAATATACTCCTGAATGTACCAAAAAACCTGATTTTTACATTTTTCAGATTAGGATTTCTCATTTCTCAGAAATTCATTTCGAGATAATTGATATTTTGCTTATGCCAATTTGTTGAAATACCTGTAAAATTGAGATAGAGGAAATTTTCTTAGTAGATTTTTTATATGATTGAACTAAGATGCCGACATTTGGAGTATTTCATTAGACGCGTAATTTCTTAAGCTATCCGATGCCATAAGAATCTCGGATATTTTTTTATTTTTTTTTGAGATAGGTCTTTTTCGATTAGTACGGCAGTATAGCAAACATAAAAATTTACAAGTTTCTTTTCTATTTCTAATTGGATTCAATTGCCATTTCTTGTCTGACAGTTGTTCTACGCAGTGCTGAAAAGTTTTACTTACAAAAAAATTAGACGACGACGTGCGTTGTTTTTTTGCCACATGTTTTTTGCAAACACGATGATGATAGAAATCTTTCAGTCGGATCTCCTCTTATAAGAAAAATATAAATTAAAAATGCAGCTTGTAGGGCATTCGCACATATCTATCAGCTTGTATCGCTGTCATGGTAATGCCGAAAACAAACGATCTGTTCGAGCCCGGCTCACTGTTGCGAGTCTCAGCAGCAAAGAGCGAAGTCAGCAGGGCCATCACAGATTATAAATAACTGAGCTTGAGTTCTGTATTCGGTTAGTATTAAACTGTGTCTCAACAAGAATAAACTTCTCGATCGATCCAGATATTTCAGTAAGAAATTGAAGTGAAGTGGTACTTGGTTTAAAAGAAGCAATAAGTAATAGTTAATAACAAAAACGTTTTGTAACGACCTTATTTTGCAAGCAAAGTAATAGCTATCGAGTGAAGACAGTGTGCAAAAATTTGATTTGAAAAACTCAATGCCAATTGCTTAAAATTTGATTGTAACAAAGAAATCGGAATTATTTTGTTTGATTTTGGGTGAAATTTAAAAAAAAATCAAATAATTTATAATAACGTTAACAGCAAAATGAAATTGCTTTCGAAAGTAGCAACGTTATTTCTTTTACTGGAACTTGTACATGCAGTTCCATACTATGGCGAGTAAGTAACATTATGATGATATATTTAAAATTTCAAAATTGGTCTCTCATTCGTTTCTTTTCATATTTTCTTAAATAACTCATTGACTTCATACTTTCCAACATTTTGAGCTGCCTAGAGTTTATTATTTATTTAAAATATTAAGGCCTTTTTTTTAGAGAGACAACAATCGCTATACACTATCATTCTGCAATGGTTCACAATCATTCATTGTACTGTTTTTCATCTATATATCTCGATCCCGAGTGAAGCCTTTCCTAATTACTAGACCAAATGTTCTGATGTCAGTTATAACCGGATCTCTTAATAGAAGATTCCGCTTTCCTGACTTATCTATATAAATAAAGGGGCAAAGGTGTTCCATTATATTGCCAACTGAGTATCTAACCCTCGTTATATCGAAATATCGAAAAAAATTTATTTTGAACGGTGTGCAACGAATTTAGTTCGGAAAAAAATTGATAGAAATATCTAATAGCTAATATCGAAAAGGATTCTTAAGAAAAAAAAAAGAGGTTGGCATTTTTGGAATCTGCGCCCCAAAATACATAGAAAAACGTATATGAGAAAGCAGATCTCGAGATAAGGCCCAAATTTGTAAGCTAGTGTAATAGGTGGTACCAGGGAAGTGGAATTTGGATTTCAGAGAATGCAAATTAAAAATCGATCTTTTTCAATGCCTTTCAAGATATTAAATTATTTTTGAATGTATTCCAAGAAGACGTAATATGAAATTGGGGAATGGAACTCTAGAGCTCTTCCTTGGAAAAATAAAATATTGCATATTGAAAAGGTTGAAATTCGATTTGGCATCGGAATTTTTGATGATGTAAAAGTGACTTTGGTGAAAAATGCATTGTTTATCTTTTTGTACTTTTTACGCACATGTCGCTGTGCGCTCGGGATTGACCGATAACATTGCAGAAACTTTTCGCATATTAACGCTTAGGAATTTATAGAGAACATTTTCAAGACTTTAATGTAGTACTTATTTTTAAGTCAAAAGTTTGTAACGCATTTATTAGCATGCTTGAACAGCGAATCGAACCCGGAGAGCACTAAGTCATAAGCGCCGTAACCTGCTGCTGCACCGCAAAACCGACCATAATAGTAAATTACTGAACCACGTCTTTAAAATGCAATTCAAATTGCCTGCGCAGAATTTTATTTACTTATCCTTGCCCATGTAAAAAAAGCAAGTTAAAAGCTTTTAATCCAGAAAAACAGATATTAACATTGAATCTCGTGAAGGATTACTCCTTCAAAAATAAAAAATGCGATACAAATTAGTAATGGATGCAGGGACATGCCTAGGTATATGCGGGTCTCTAGACGGAACATTTGGTGCGGGCCCTACCGCGAGAGGTTGTTGCCTAAAAGATGTAACGAAGTATTTTTAAACCCTTAAAAAATTAAATTTGTATGATTATATTAAATATGAAATTGCTGACCATAAAAAAAAGGTTACTAATTTTGTGGTGTCCCCTTTTTGGCGTGGGCCCTTAGGATATAGCCTATGCTTGGACACGGTCCTGATTGATTGATTTTTTGGAAAAGCTTACCGTTTTCAAGATATTCGCTAAGGAACTGTTTTTTGTGACTACGTGTAATTAACCTAGCTGGTCACATCGCTAAGAAAACTCACACACCACTAAGAGCCCCAAAAATTAAGCGTGTTACAAGTTTTTTCAAACTTATAATGTCTATTTTCACTGGATTACATAATTATAATATTTTATATAAGAAAAGTCATAAATTGCACCACAGGCGAAAGTTAAATTTATTATTTATTTATTTAAAGTAAACTTTTTTATTTATTAATTTAACTGTGGCGCAGGTGAAAATTTCTAAAAATAGAAAACTAAAATTTACTAAATCGTCGCTCCTCTAAAAGTGCTATCCTGGGCCATTGCCCATCCCTAGATCCGGCCCCGCTTTTCACGAACTGAAAATATTTATTATATTTGTTAGGACCGGTCAGAATATTAACAGTTTTTGTTTTTTTAATTTATGTAGGTCAAAACAAATACATATTTACGTAAATTTTCTTTCTTCTCTCTTCTTTCTTTTACCAATAAACTAAAAATTTCACCAACCTTTTGTCATATTCGATATAAAGGTGTTAGTTAGTCAATTCATGCATGAACTGGAGAAAGATGTTTTGAGTGTGAAATATTGTGTGGTTTTACGTTCAAAGCCGTAAATAAATTTTAAGAAGGGTACGCGCTTCATATACAGATGACGCTATGCATGGGACACACACATTCAAAACGAAAAACTTGTTTGAATCAACACACAAAGAAGTTCGAAGAGATTTACAATCTTGGTTAAGTGATAATTACATTGGAATTGTTAGCGTTAGTGTTTAACCTTTAGAACACAAGTTTATGCAGAATTTTGCAATTTTTTGTAAAACTTAGCAACAAATAAAATTTTTTTTCCACGAAACTATTATATGGGCTATAGCATATACAGTAGCGTACCTAGGGGAAGACGAAGGGGACGGTTGAATGGGGCGTAATGGCTTGGTGGCGGAAAAATGGTTCTTGGCTCTTAGCATATTTAATTAATTTGTGAATTTGTTTTGGTAAATAAAATTTTATCACAGTGCATATTTTTTAGGTAGGGGGCGGCAAATTGAATCTGCGCGCCGCCAGATGCCGAATATGCCAAAAAGAGGCGAAAAATCGAAATCTGGAATTCTTGTACTTTCAGGCAAATATTGTTTTCAATCAAAAACTTTCGAGGCGAAATACCCAAAAAAGTAAATGTCCGCACAGAAAAATTTAATAGTTTTGCTGGGTTTCATGAGGAAAATGACTCAATACTTTGGACAACTATTCATTGTATTCTGGGGTCATTCATATATTTCGGTCTCTGAGAAATCTCAAAACTCTAACGTACTAAGATAATTTTTTTGTCAGATACTGACAGCGTCAAGAACTATGGTTGGTTTTCTTTTCTTAGACCTCATGTCTGTAGGTACTCAAGTGTTTTTAGTGAAAATTTATTTTTAATTTTTGGGCGATTTATCTTTAAGCTTTCGTACCTACTCGAAATCATAAGTGATTCGAAACCCATCCATCGTTCTTGAATTCTATTTTAAGACTTTCTTTCTTTTTGACTTTTAATGACAAATACAACTAAAAACTATCGTGAGTGAAAATTGGTGAAGTTTACTTTGGAGAAAACTTCGCATTAAAGCAGTTTCGTTTCGTTTCTTCTGTAAAACATGGGGTTCATGCCCCCTAAAATGCTAATATCAAAGTCATTCCTCTACACTCAGAAAATAAATTTGATTAATGCAACCAAACCTCTGGTTAGAATTTTCTAATTTTTGCGATATTTCAGAGAAATAAAAATAATATCAATAAAATTTAAACTATTCGCTAAGATGATTTTACAAAATCTACAAAAAAATACGAGTACAAACAGTTTACCAAAACAAAACAAAAACATGGCCATTGAGTTGTAACATTTGCCCCGCACAGATATGGGTTAACGAGTTTGTTAAGAGAACAAAAAAAAAAGAATATACATAAACAACAACAACAACGAATACAAAATTTAAAACGTTGCTAATGTGGCTTAAATTTTTAATGATGTTGCAAACACACAGAGAAAGGGAAACAAATTTTTGGATTTAAGTAGGCCAGCGTTATTTTACCTTCGAATGCAACCGTTAACAAAACAAATGCAGAAAGGGCAGCAATTTTGTTTTTGATTTTTGTTTATTTTGCGCAGTATCTTTTGCTTCCGCTTGAAGCAGAATTTATTTTTTTCACTTACTTATAGCCAAGATCTGTGGCTGAATTTCACCTAGAGGGAGTCATGCAAGTTTTCTGTAGAACTCAGATTCAGTGCGAATTGCAAAAGGTGTTAATTATGGGCTTGTACTTAAAGTTAATTAACGTTTTCTATTTGAAATCATTGCCAGCTGATAAACAGAGGATGAGTTAAGTTAGAGCTTGCCGATATACATACGATGCTACCTACCATTCAATCTATAGATATGTAGTGTTATGAAAATAAATATTTACTTGTTATTATCTACACCTACCTATCTGTATCTATATGTACATAACGAACGAGAATTTTCTCTTTACACAAATAAATATCATTTTTTATAGCAACTCCGTGACACTCTTCACAAGTAGCCTTTTAACAATGATTTTTGTATATCTTTATATTATTAATGTAGCCGGGTATTTTTTTGTTCAAACACCATGACTCATATCGCGACTATACCTGCATGTAAACATATCTATGTTATGGTATATTAATCTGGTGTTTTGACTTGCATATTAACGAGCAGGTACATTAACTTTCATCGTAAATGCTTATAAATTCAAACATACTTTCCTGTTGATATTATGCGTATTATGATGTTTAAAATTTCAGCTTTAGAAACTCAAAATTTTTATATAACATGATGGTTTACTATCCGCAAAAGATGTTATACTTAGAAAACTGGTGACAGAAATTTTTAAATTATTAATTCGTCTGCCAGAAAATAAAAATTGTGAAACTGTTAGTTCAGTGTCTGCAGAGTTTTTCAACGGAATTCTTTTGACGTACCTACATACATGAATGAAAAAAGATTGAGTTGGGTTAAACAGACAGCTTGTGAATCCAGCCTCAATCAAGGTCCTCAAAAATCTTCTAATAAAACTTCGACTAGTTAGAACATTTGTTACCA
Organism: Tricholauxania praeusta; assembly: GCA_949775025.1. Lineage (NCBI taxonomy): Eukaryota > Metazoa > Arthropoda > Insecta > Diptera > Lauxaniidae > Tricholauxania > Tricholauxania praeusta. Next base: position 163,099,183 of record OX459029.1, read on the forward strand.
TGCCCAAATCTTCAAATGGTAAGTTTCCTTTGGAGCGCAGGACATTTGTAGTAGAGGTGCTTCACCGATTCTATTTCTTCCTCATCTTTTAAACTCCTACAATAGACCTGATTGTGCATATGAGCCCCTGTAGGAATGTGAGTCATCCCTTTTGTTGAACTGTGAAATTTTCTTTTCTAGTGCAAAGTCGGCAATAACTTTTAGGACTCGCTGCATCCAGACGTTAGCCACCTCCGTTTGATTAGGTTCATTCTTCTGTCATAAAACATTTACAACAAAAACATTTACATGATATATGATCCTCTCCGTGCAGAATCATCAGCGCGTTCGTTGTCCTCAATTCTTCTGGCTCATTAAGCACATTGGTTCTATACAATGATATACTAGGGCGTTGATTGCTGCTAAGCTGTTGATACATTTGATTATAATGGAGTTTTGAAAATTCCTCACAATAATCCTGCAGATTTCCAGTAGATTTTCTGCGAGTTATTTTTCCAAAAAATGTGATGAAACCTATGACAAATTGGTGTGACATCTCCCATAAGAACAAAAACTTTAAATTATCGTTTCAAGAAAGTTGGCCAAAAAACGAAAAGCGGGAGGGCTTGAATCAGTAATAGCGGAAGGCCAACAAATTTCACAAGCGTTTACTCGGGTCAAAGTGTAAAATATGTCTACATTGCAGGCGATTGCTACGCGTTCACTGGATCAGCCAGAAAGTAATACCCCCATAGGAGAAAAAACAACTGAAGTTATCATGGTTAGAAAGTTTTTATAGGAAATGTAATGAAGATTAAATAAAAAAAAGAACATTACACAAATGGTATAGAGATTTTGACAAGTAAGGAGTATATGATAAACAATAGGCGGAGTAAAAGGAATAAGAAATTAAATTTATTAAGTGAATTAGAAAAAATCTGAGTACGAAGTCGCAGGAAGCAGCTAGTCCGATATATTGATTACAAAAAAAAATTCGGTTTCAGGCGATTTCTCGATTGATTTATGACTATATTGATGCCTTTTGTAACTACGCAGATCAAACAGTCTCGAAACTGATATTTTTGAGGTCAGGTTGTTATATTACTCGTAGTTCTTGTTAATCGTAAATATTTTTAATTTAATGTTAATTTTATTAGAATATGTATATAAAGTACTTATGTATATGCAATAAGTAATATACTCATATGTACTTATGGATTTGAAGCGAAACTCACGTAAGTCAGCAGACAATAGCTTGGTTTTATTTAATTTTTATTTGCTGTGAAATTCATTTATATTCAGCACAAGTTATTTTTAAAATTTGAGTTTAATAAATGTTAAAATAATTTTTTTATTTTATTTACTGAATTTTATTTGAAGACCTCAAGTAGCAGGTGTTGACTATTAGTTTTCGTTTTATGGTGTACAAATGTGACGAGTATGAGCAAATATACAACAGGAATGTCAATGATATGGTAACTTATTTGAGTTTCCTTCGGCATATTGTAAGTTTTATTGCTTTGATAGAGCCGCTGTTTACAGATTTTGTTTTTAAAAGTGTAATAGACCTCGACACATCTCTTGTATTCTCTTATTAAAATGATACAATTCATAATACAGGGTCATCAAAAATTTACTTGTTAACTAAGTAATACTCACAAGGAAATATAAAATTCCAAGGGTAGGAGAAATTGAGATAGATAATACTATTGCCTAATCCGTTCCAAATTTTGTAGGTGCTATATTAGAACTAGAACTCAAAATGGATTGCAAATATTGAAAATGCAGAAAAAATTTCATTTTGATATCTTTTCTGATTTTAAGAAAAGAAATGAAAGAAGAAATTAAACTTTTTAAGGTTTATGTTTATGTTTAAGTTTATTTATTATTTTCTTTCAAAATCTTTCGCTTCTAAGTTCACTACCAACTAAAATCATCCACACAGAACTATATTCAAAAACTACATACATACTACATATTTTCCAAAAATTATTTTATACTAAATTTGCATGTAAACTAAAACAAAAACAACATCCAATTGGCAAAAACTTCCATCTTTCTCCATAGTTTTAGACATCATGTAACATTGCCACAACTCATTCCACCCATGCCATTAGAACCACAGCCTCAAGCTTCCACACATCGGCTTTCACAAATATGGCAACCATTTGCTAATAATCCTTTTCCGGTTTATAGCAACTTCGATAGTGAAACCGAATTTTTACCCTTGGAACATCAACAACAACGTGGACGGGGTCCGCAATTGAGGGAGAAACCTTTCAGTAAGTTGCATAAGATCTATAAGCCTTGGAGTTTTTAAAAGTTGTATACTGGATTAATCCAAAAAAATAAAGCTCTACTTTTAAGAACTTTACAGCACTGTGACTAACCTAAAATCGTATGTTATTTGCTCTAATCAAAATTCTTTCCTACTCTTTTTCATTTAGACATTGATGTTGTAACAAGTGAAGTCGGCGGCGATGGTGTCTCACCTCCGGGCGTTTTCTTCCAACAATCATTTCCATTTTTCGGTAATGATTTCTTTAACTCATTTGGTGGTTTTGGCTTTGGTGGTGGTCCACATCAGGAACCATGGTGGAAAGGGTAAGTTAATTAGTAAAAGCAACAAAAAAAAAAACACTGCTAACATCGAATTTATTGTATGTCAATAGTGGCGCCCATTCTACGTAATTCATAGATAACATGTCGTATGAGCAACATTTATTTTCCATAGAAAATAAAAATCAATCATTTATCATTGTGTTAACATGATAAAAATTATTTTTTTTTTGTTATTATTCATTTCAAACAAGCTGAATTTCGAGCCACCCTAATGTACATACACACATACATGACACTTTAACTACCGGTAAACTAATTTATCATTGTAGTATCTGCGAGTAAACATGATGCTTCTAGATCGCTGATCTTGTGTTTTCTATTGTGTAACATTTTAGAAAAGTCTACATATACTCTCAATTGTTTGCGCAGTTGGTTTGCCACTGAGCCCATGTACGAGTATTTCATAAAGTGAATTGTTCTGGAACTATAAACAATATAATTGATGTCGTTTATATGCATAAGCCCTATTAGTCTCTATGCGCTTATAATGCTCTACATATAAAAACTCTTTTGATTGTTTTAAATGATTTTTCTAGATGTAATAATGAAATACATATGCAAGCAAACCGGTCCAATTTTAACGATAAAAGTTTATTTTATGTGTACATTTTGTACACATAAATAATTTTTCCTTAAAAATGGTAACAAGTAAAATTTTTTATGGAAAAAGCAAAATTTTAAAATCGGGCCAACGGCTTTCACATGAAATTGCGTGCCACTTGGCAACCCTGCGTAGAGTAGTCCATGAAAGCATGCCAGATCAATAATTTTATTCCACTCATTTTTGTTTTGAATTTATTCTGGAAATGATTAAATGCCTCTTTACATCTCGATTCCTGTCGTTTCGTTTCTAGATTTCAAGCCTAAGAATATGCTATTTTATTTTAAACGAAAACAAAAATATCTAGCCGTGATTAGGGAATAATCAGTTAAAAATATAAACATTGTACTAGCATATTATAAGGCTTGAAAATCAAAGTCGAAACGTGCCAAATCGAGATACATAAATGTAGTTTTTCTGAGATTTTGCATAATTTACTCTGATTGAAAATTCTGCAGCCCAAACGTATGCACCGACAAAGAGGAAGACGAAAAAGTAACGGACCCAAAAGAGACAACTGTAGAAACTGGAGAAATTGTTCCAGGCGCTTCGGAAACTGTTGAAGTTCATCCTCAATTATTTGAACAATTTCACTTCAGCGTTAATTCCTGCATTGAAAAACCCAGCAAGCATGTCTGCACAAGAATGTAAGTGAAACAAATCAAGTAAATAATAAATTCAAAACATGTCCAAATAGGGTGCAATTTGGCCTCTATTTTTCGATTTTAAATAACTTCCTAATACCATTTTCATTTTATTCAGCGTTAACCAAAATGGCAAAAAGAAGACGTTAACGATTACACGCCAGTGCTGTCATGGCTATGGGCGACCACGTAATGCTGATGTTGCAACACCTTGTGAAAAAATCGAAATTAAAGATATCGAGGAAGCAGCAGTAGATATGGGTGCCAAAGAGTTCATAGCCAGTGCCAAGAGCAATGGCCTGAACGACATAATTGGCAATCGCAAAAACGTTACAATCTTCATGCCTATCGACAGTGCCTTTAGCAGCTTTAGCGAACAGCTGCTTAATGAAAACGTAAGTTGATCGTAGTGATATGAACTGGTAATGCACGAATGGTGCCAGTAATTGCCTTCTCTATCTAGATACCATGGTATTTTTTATTTATTTTATGCTTTTTTGTTTAGAACTTGGTCGAATCAAAGTCAGATGGTGCTATGCGTAATTTGTTCTTGCGTCACATTGTCTCGGGCGAAGTTAATTTGGATGATGTCGCAAATGATCAACTATTGGAAACACAGTTGGCTGGTCAAAAAGTGCGCATCAATACCTATCAATTGCCACCTTCGTTGGGGGCAGAACCTTTCCGTTATAGCGCCAATTGTGTACCAATTGAGAAGCATGACAAACTAACAGAACAAGGCTTGGTGCATACTCTAGGTGGTGTTATGAAGCCGGTGACTGCAAATGTTATGGATATAATACGGCAACGTAAAGATTTGTCTGTTATGCGCACTGTACTGGAGAAGACAAAACTAAGCGAACTGCTAGAGGGAGAGAAGCCTGTGACAATTTTCGTGCCAACAAATGAGGCATTTGAAAAATTGGAACCACACCTAAGAAGAGCACTCAAGGAAGGAAAGGGATGTGCCTTAAGTGAGTGCCAATAAAAAATTTGAAATACTCGTAAGGTATAAGTTAGGTACTTATACGTTGTTTAATTTGCCAAATGGTTCTTTTGAACCTCACTAAGCCCTGAAAAAAAACTCCCAAAAGGAGGATGCGGTAAAATTATGATTCATTCTTCATTAGCTTCATTAGCGTTATTTGGGCTTCATTTAAAAAAAAAGTGCATTTTACCAGTGGTAAGATAGCCAACATAGATTTTAAACATTATCAAGGACACCTTTAGTTATCACTAACAACTTTTTTCAAAAATGAGACCACAAATCCATGTCATGTCCAAAAATTAAATTTCAACCTTTCCCCATCGAATAGTGCAAAATGTGCTATTGAATTCGTCCATCAAGTATAAATTCCGTGTTACAATTCCTTGGAATGAATTAAAAATAATTCAATTCCAATTTTTCAGAATGGAGTTAAAACTTTTTAATTCCAAGTCTTGACTCCAAGGTCTTTTCAAGAAAAGACTCGACATATGAATCGATTCCTTTTGCCATAGAATTGGAAGATTCGTTGGAATTGAAGTTTTTGAAGAATTTGATTCCCAAAGAAATGATTTTTCTCCAGTTCTGGTTATACCCTTATGCTCCAATGAAAGAGAAAAATGTCATTAAATTGTATTTCAATTTAACCAGTTTATTTCGTTTTCATTTTTCAGACATTCTCAAGAATCACATTCTTGATTTGACCTTCTGTTCGTTCGCTTCTATTGCTGGTACCAAAACGACTGCATATAATATACTCGGTGAAGCCATGCGTTTCAATCGGTCAAAGGCTGCCGCAACTTCTGAAGCATCTGAGGTTGCTGACTTAACAGCACAAGAAAAACAACCGCAACCAGTTGTCATTAATGGCAATGCCAAGATCATTGAAGCAGATCTAATGGGCACTAACGGTGTAGTGCACATTATTGATACCGTTATACCGACAACTTCCGCCTTGCCACTGTCAACACTAATGCAAGAAAAGAATGTTACGCTCTTTAAACGTCTTGTAGAAGCTGCTGGCATAGATGATAAGTTTGATGATATGGATAATGTAACGGTATTTGCTCCAACCGATAAGGCTCTGGAGGGTACGAAATGGGCTCAAATCTTAGCGGAATCGCCAGAGCAACTTAAGAATAATCCCGAACTATTGGAGTTCATTAATTATCATGTTGTCAATCCCATGACCAAAACGTGTGACTTAACTGAAAAACTACTACCCACTGCTGCAGGTGGTAATGTACGCATCAATTTGTATTCCACACATGCGTTATTTTCGAATGTCATGAATCGTGCCACTGTCAATTGTGCACGCCTTGTACATTTCGATGATGAAAGTTGTGGTTCAGTACTTCATCAAGTGGATAAAGTTTTGACAGCACCAAAAACGGTTAGTTCCCAACTAGAAATTTTATTGGCTTAACCGAAATTATTTGATTTTTTTTTTTCTCTTTTAATACAGAATCTTCTCCAATTGCTCGAATCGAATCCAAGCTATAGCAAGTTTCTTGAACTCGTGCGCTCAGCCAATCTTACCAGTCTACTGACCAACATGGAACAATCATTCACCCTACTGGTACCCAAGAATGAAGTTTTCGAAGAAGTTGAAGACTGGGAACAAACTTTAACAAAAGATCAGAGTCAATTGGAGAATCTGGTCAAAACTCATATTGTCAATGATGTTGTATGCTGTGCTGGTATTATTCCCACCAATTGGCCATTCGTTCGTACCATAGAATCGGTAAATGGTGTCCATTTGCATATCACACGCGAACGTCGTCCAAAGATTGAAAATGCCGGTGTAACTAAATGTGACACTATCGCTCAGAATGGCATTGTACATGAGATCAATGATATTATAGTTCCTAAAAGTCGTCAGTCAAGGCCACCACAGCAACCTCAATCTCAGCATCCCATTGATCAGTTTGGTGACTTATTCTTTTAAAGGGGAGAAATTCGATGGAAATTTAATTCGAATCCCTATAGCCTTATACTGAATAAAATGGTTTTACTCAAAATGTCTGTATTTATTATAATGTATTTTGTACTTTGATAAAAATTTCGTCTACTCGTAAGTTTGCAATAATTTAATGTTTACTCTTTAAAAGGCCTTTTAATTCTTTAAAAAAAGAAGAAGAAGAAACTATGTTTGATTCGGTTGTAAATTGGGAACATGTAAAGCCTTTTTTTGGGAACATTGAAATTTGCAAACATATGCAATAAAAATATTTATAAATTGTTGAACAAGATTGGTTTAATTAATATACTGGACTTATTTTCCTTGTTTGAGGCGTAATTGATTTTAATAGAATTTTAATGACCAACAAATATAAAGTAATAAAAAACAAAGTTCTACAGAATTTTTTCTGATTAAGAATGCAAGCAAATTAGGGTGTTTATTTTGAAAATTTTGTGGATGTATTTTGTTATTTGTTTGCCTATATTTTAGTTTTAGGTTTAAAAAATAACTATCCCAATATTTGAGCTTCGTAGCCCAAACTTGTGAACGGCGCGAACAGAGCTTATATCCGATTTTGTTGAAATTCAACGAAAAAGCCGACTTACTAAAATGAAGAAAAGTCTGCCTTAGATGTGAAGATATAGCGTTTAAGGTATTTTATTTGTATGGGAGATGCCACACACTGTTGTCAAGCCACTCCCACATTTTTCGTGTGGCTGAAAGTGCGGACAAAGTACACCCGAAAAGTTTTTTTTTTTTTAACTTGCGGTCCTTTATGCCTTTATTATAGAATCGGGTTAGAAGAAAATTATCTCAAAATTTCAGCTTCCCTGATCCAACGTGCGAACGGCGCAAGAAGTAAAGAACTGTATGTACTTATGTCGCCAGGCTTGTCTTTTTTTGTTTCATGTTATGTTAAGGTGGGTGAGATGTGAGATGACGCGGTTAAAGAAAATAAATCAATTCAGAGTCTTTACGAAGTACTAAAATTTATTTTTTTCCAATTACATCTGAGAGCCCTGCTACGGCAAGCAACCTTAGGGCTGCTTAGGAAGGCCTGTTTTATAGGGACATTTCATGTAGAAAAGAAAGTACGGTTGAAAGGAGTTGGGAAGGTCTGATACTTCCCAAGGAAGGCCTTCTAAGTAGAAGCGCTCCAAGCTCCTGCCTACTGGGTATGAATAATTATTAAATACATATACACATGCACAAACATGGTGGTTAACTGAATTATGGATGTATGTGCACTTGTAGATTTATTCAGGTGATTGCCATGAGCGTTTGTAAAAACAAGTTTCAGTGAGGGTTCAGGATGTGAGATTACTAAATAGTTCTAATTTTGCAAACAACTACTTATGCATCGTACATTCTAATATGTATTTTCTTCGTTACAAAAAATTTAAGTATTTTAATTTCAAACGCAAAATCAACTAATGGAAATATTAAATTTAACCAATATCCATGATTTTTTTTTTTTGCAATTTTATCAATTTGAAATTGTTAGGAAATAAAACAGATAAAATACACCGGTGAAAATATATAAAAAAATGTTTTATATTCGACATATACCGCGCACACTGTCGGTGCGAACCTGAACATGCATATGGAGACGAAATTGAGATTGGGCCTGGTGTTAAGTTTGTCAAAAATCTTAGAAGTTTTAAACGTTCTTTCGTCAAATCTCGCAGACAATGTAATGTAATGAAAATGGCGCATGCCGTTCCCAAATATCATTTACTAGACCAAAATTCGACGAAATTGAAGTAGGCGTGGCACCTCCAACATACACAAAAAAATTTAAATGTTATTTTCAATGAATTGTCATATTGCAAGACCCTAAAAGTGTTTAAAAATGCACTAGTGGGCTTGGCAGCTCTCACAGAAGCCAAAAACTCTAAATGCTATATTAAGTGTGCCATGAGTGTGATAATTATAAAATTTGAAGCGAGTTTTCTTACCCATACTATTTATATAAAATTGCTTATATGGAAATGGTTTGTAACGCCAAGCCGCAAAATATGCTGAACCGGAAGATTAACCAAAAATGGGTGAGGCATCATCCATATATGAAGTAAGTAAAACTAAAATGTTTCATTTAGTAATGATAATATTCAATATAAGTTTCAACAATATATACTTATAATCAAAGTTACGAAATACGAATTTGTTCACGTCACGTTAAATATTTATAAAAGAGAATTCATTTATTATAACTAATAATAGTAGTATAGGTTTTAAAACAAAAACAAAAAATAAAAACAATCCATTCAAAATAAGCGTTAAAAGTAAGTAAAAAGTAATGGAATATACATATATCAATTCAAAATTTATTTAACAAATCGGTGTGAAAATTTTTACTTTTTTCACCCTGTCCGGATTACAGTATGATAGAGATTAGGCCATATCCGGATTAACGAGATTCTACTGTATGTATTTTTTCCTCTTCCGTTTTGTCCGTTGACGAGTACATACGTGTTTTCGGTGAAATGTATGAGAATCAGTAAATAAATTAGACGTAGACCTTGCATTATAAACCATAGTGTTGCAGCCAATTTAGTTATAGCCAAAAAAAATGTCTTTTTATAAACAAAAAAATAAAAGCAATATAAAAAATTGAATCACCGACTATCAGTGTAAGCTATACAAAAAAATATGTATGTATGTTTGAAAAAATTTATTTGTTTGAAAAAATATTCACCACTGAAAACATCTAAAATCCCAAAAAAGACCCAAACCGATCATTTTGATTGACATGCGCTGATCCGAGACATAATATTACAAACTGGTATTTCAAACTTTACTATAACATACTTTTGCCAATATAGCAAAGCCCGGTGCACGTTGCTACGCCCCCAGAAATTAATTAAGATAGGTGTTTTTATTTTTGGTGGATCAAATAAGATATGAAGGTTGATGAGATATGATGAATTTAATTCTTTTCTTATATGGGAGGGCGTGGCATTTCCCAAACTAAGCTATGAACCTATTACAAACTATAAGAATCACATGTACCAAATCTTATCCATCTACGTCAAAAATTTGCTGAGATATAAAAAAGTGTATTTTTTCTCATATTGAAGGCGTGGCACTGCCAATTTATTTTTATTGAATTTTACTTTTACCATTACCTCTTATATATGTATGTACCAAGTTTTTATTTGATAAGATATGAGGAATCCAATTTTTCTTTTATATGGGGTGCGTGAAATAGCCCATTTTATCCAAACCAAACTATGCTACGAACCTTCTGCAAACAATAAAAAAACATATGTGCCAAATCTTTCGGCGATCGGTTGAATGGTTAAGAGTACATTAGCAACGAACATATTATACATATAAATTTGAATAGTACAGTTATGTTATTACATCTTTCTTTCACAATAACTTAATATACCCTGTACTGAAGGTGTAGGGTGTCTTAGCTTTATAATAATAAATAATGTTTTGAACAAGTTCTCAGTTGCTAATTGTGTTTGTTGCAGACAGTATTCGCATATCGTTCTCTCACTGTGATCGTGACTGTATTTCATACTTTTTAAATTGAGTGCAACTTTGAGCGTTTGGAAAACTTTTTTTTTATTTGCAATAAAAAAAAACATTTTGTCACCGTTGAAATTTCTGAAAAATGTCATCATTTTTGCCAGTAACGTTCCAAAAAGAGTTTCATGATGAGAAATTATGCAAACGCATGGAGTATCGAACGCTTGGAGGAACCGGCTTACAAGTATCAAAAATATCACTTGGCTGTGGAACTTTGAGTGATTTTTATGGGTATACGCTACATACAAAGGGCCGTATTGTGAGAATGGGGGGACTGGGGCGAATGAAGAAAATGTTTTAAGAGTATTTAAATTTATAGTTTATTCTTGGAAGAAAATAAAAAAGATATGGGCATTTCCATTGTGGCGTTACGTTACGTTTGCACGAAAAAATATTTTAAAAAAAATACAAAAAGACACATTATTAAAAGAGTTACTATATTTAGTAAGAAAATTGACAACAATCGAACATAAGGATTTCAATATATAAGCAAAAATGTGCACTGGCGTTACGTTACAAAAAACAGAAGCGGGTTCTTACTTGGATTACAAAATTGCAAAACTCTGTGAATTGGGCAAAGCTTTTAGTATAAAACTTTTTTTAGTAGGACTTGATATAATATAGGTTTATTTTCCCAGTTGTCAAATCTAAAACCTTTTCTCGATTTTTTGGTTATTAGCCTTAGAATCTGACGTGACGTTACGTTACGTTACTTAAATTTCCATTGGAAAATTTTCGGTTAAAATTGTTTTAAAAAAATTATTTGGCGCAAATAAAACATCAATTTTAGCTATTATATATTACTATTAGGAGACCATAGTTCGGTTTTTTTGAGGCTGAAAAAGTCGAAAAAATATGCAATATGTTGAAATGAGTTGAATATTATGAATTAAATATTATTTTGGTTTAATATGTAGAAAAAATATGGAAAACACTTAAAAAGTTGAAAGGGGTTCATAAAATATGGAAAATGTTGAAGAACGTCAAAAAAAGCTAAAAGTCGAAAAATGTAAAATAAACAAAATATCATTCACCGAAATTACTGGCAATTTGGCGTTACGTTACACACTTTCGAAATTTAATATAAAATTAACTATTTGTTTAGTAACCGAGTTTTTTATTAAAATTAGTTCAATTTATTAACCTTTGTTAACATACGAAATTTCACGCATTTGCGATAGTCAGAGTAGAGATAATGAAAATAAATGGTTTTTTGTCTGGCGTTACGTTATCTTAGAATTTCATTGAAATCAAATCGTTCAAAACCGTTCTAGCCAAGGCTTAGCGATAAGAATGCAATTGCACAAATACTCTTAGAAATGTAAATTTTAATGAGAAGATAGTCTTAGAAATAAGCAAAACCGTAAACGTGAACTTGAACTTTATAGCCCGATATATGGCCATCGTAACTAAGGAAAGGTTTGAACTCTTTAATTTAATTAAATTTGAATATCTCTCTTTAATAATACAAGTAAGAAAAAACTGTCGGTGAACTTTTAATTTTTCGGTCAGGGTAGACTTTTCTGTGGAAATGCCCATATTCAACATAGCAAATGAAAAGATACTCAATATTCAATATCTAACTGATAGATGAACAAATAAGTCACCAAGCGCGCGGCCTCTGAATGTTTTTACTTCCCCAACGTATTTAGTTAAAATTAAGTTTACAATATCTAAGTGAAAGACAAATAAATCAAGCAATAAGAGCGTTGCCTCACTAGATACCGAGGCCCCTTTATCAGCGCGGCGCTTGGAACGATTCGCCCCACTCGTGATACTCACGGTACTGCTTAGTACATACTTACATATGTATTTTTGAGAATATTAAAATAGAGATAGTGAGTGCTAAGTAAATCAAACAGATTTCTAATACTTGACTTTCAGTGAACTTGACTTGAAGGAGGCAATTCAAACCATACATCAAGCTATTAGGTCTGGTATTAATTATATCGATACTGCACCCTATTATGGACTGGGTCGTTCGGAGGAAGTTTTAGGCATAGCTCTTAAAGATGTACCACGTGAGACATACTACATTGCAACAAAGGTTGGACGCTATACCAAAGACCTGCCGACTATGTTTGATTTTTCAGCCAAAAAAACAAGGGAAAGTGTAACCAAAAGCTTGGAGCTATTAGGACTGGACTATGTTGACATTATACAGGTAGAATTTTGTTGCATGGGCATAATTATTTATCTAGTATTTATAAGTTTGCTGTTGCGGACAATAGACAATTTTATTTTAAATTCACTTTTATATTTCAATATACAGATTCACGATATTGAGTTTGCTAAAGATCTTGATATTGTTGTCAATGAATGTCTACCGGAATTGGAAAAAATCGTCAAAGAGGGAAAAGCCAAATTTATTGGTGTAACAGGATATCCAGTTGAGCGACTAAAGGAATGTATCACTCGAGCACCAGGAAGATTCAATGTACGTGTAGTAAATTATAGAATTTCATACATAACATATAGTCTACCTCTGTAACTCGAGACGAGTGAGTGAATGAAAATCCCCATGGGATCCAACGACATTTTGGTTAGCTTTTTTTTTAAAAAAAAATTGTTCATTTCCGGCAATATGTGCGCTTTCTAGCGAATTTGAAACAAAAACTCAATTTGGGATCAGTATACAGCGGCGCGTAGTACTTTCAAAGGTGCGCGAAAGATTAATTTATTTGGGATAGTAACTATTTTGCAACCATTTGGGAAAAATAGGTTTTTTAAAGAAAATTCGACATGGAATTCAGTGGTATTTTTTTAATTGCGTATCAAATGGCGTTGAGTCTATAAGTAAAATTTGAACAAATGATTTGCTATAAAAAATATTAATTTTTTATGTAATGGGATGGGATGGAAAAATGATTTTACGTTAAAGTTTACCAGAGATACGACAATTTGAATACGGCCATAAAACACCAAAAAACGTAAAACGTTCAAACTTCACAACTCGATATCGCTGGATATCTTCGATAACATATGAATTCCCGAGACACGTGCTCACTCATATAATACCTAGAATATATAAAAAAAAATTTAAGCGATTTATGATTGGGTCGGTCAGAAAGTGTTCGGCTTGTAAAATAATGTTTCATATACATATCAGGGGTCTACAAACAAAAGTAGACAAGTCACACATGGAAATTTTTTAATATTTTTATGGGAGCATCTTAATCTGTCATTCAGATTCAAATTTCAAATTAAATATCAAACATAGTAGGCTACGTTTCATAATTATTTCGATTTGAAATTACATTTGAGAAACAGAATTGGATATGTCCTCAGTCATCACTTTCAAAGCTGGTAAAGTCCATATTAGCCAATAAGAAAGCTCTATTTTCTATAACCGCTCGAACATTTTTGTGAGTTTCGGTATTCGGTATTTTAACAAAAAGTTAGTAAATATTAAAGCTTTTCAAGCTAATTTTAATTACAAATGCAAAATGGATAAAAACCCATGCGAGGTATCTCCAAATAAAAGTAGAAAAAGGCAGGCACACCCGGAAAAGTGGAAGACAAATGTTGCGAAGAAAGAGAGGTAAGTCCAGTGCCGGATCTTTGTTTACATTGCAAAGCAAGTGACTTTTTGTTTTATTTTAGATATTCAGCAAAAGCTTTGCCACTGCCACCAGTTTGCAATCACAATACCAAACGCTTTAAGTGTTCAAGTGTGAAAGGCAAACTGCTCTGGCAATTTCATACGGCTTTCTACGAAGAGCCCTCAAAAATTTATCAAGATGGAATACTACTCAAATGTTGCAGTGCTTGTCCAATTAAAAGGAAGAGACCAAGAACAGGGCAGAGGCAAACTAAGCAGTTTACTGTTGTGTATCATATAATTGTAAATAACCAAAAAGTGCCTGTTTGCCAGAAGGTCTTCTTGAGGGCAATGAGAATAAAGAAAGGTCGTGTTTTGAACTTAGTAGCAAAGTCATTTAAAACTGGGCAGTTTCCAACTGACAAACGGGGTGAAGATCACAGAAGCCACAAATATACTGAATTTCGATAATCCATACACACATTTATCAAAAAATTACAATGCGTGGAGGCTCATTACTGTCGCAGCGAAACTTCGACTCGGGAATATCTTCCAAGTGAATTAAACATCCGCAAATTATATAATATGTATAAGTCCATAACACTCGGTCTGCACCCTAAAGAATCCTACTTCAGACGCATATTTAACACCAAATATAATTTGGGATTTGGGAGTCCAAGAACCGATATATGCTCATTCTGTTTACGTATGCAGGAAAAGATTAAAACCGAAGTATATTTGGAGAAGAAAAATAATTTAATAATGGAAAAGCGAGTTCATACTCTTAGAGCAAAGGCATTTTATTCCTTACTAAAAGAAGCAGAAGAAGGTCTTAAAACAATTTCTTTTGACTGTCAGAAAAATATGGCTTTGCCAAAACTACCAGATCAGTCATGTTACTACAGCCGCCAACTAAATATGTACAATTTCACAATTGTTGAAGGAAGCTCCAAAGATAAAATGACTCAGGAAAACGTATTCGCTTATGTGTGGACTGAGGGTGCATATGCTAAAGATTTTAACACTATTGTCTCTGCGTTGTATCATAAACTAGAACATACGGATTTTACAAATAAAAGTACATTGCGTTTAATCACAGATGGATGCGCTGGTCAAAATAAAAATTCGACTATGATCGCAATGTGTAGTGTGTGGCTGTTAAAAAACGTCAATATAAATCAAATTCAACTTGTGTTTCCTATAACAGGACACTCTTATTTACCTGCGGATCGGGTGTTTGGAAACAGTGAAAAGTCATTCCGGAAACACGATACAATAACAGATCCCGATCAATATGAAAGTATAATTGCTGAACAGTCAACAATTTTAAAATTAGGCAGCGACTGCTCAGTTTATGACTGGAAAAATGCTGCAGAAAAAGTAATTAAGCCTCCTGGTCAGTGGAAAATTCAATTTTCACAATGTCGAAGGTTTTATTTAAAGCGTAATAAGCAATGTGACAATGTTTTGGTAATGGGAGAACTATTTTATAAGTCCATATTAGGAAATTATGTCAACATCTGCAAGAAAGGCAAAAAAATATCCATGATTAGACCCAAAGTTTTAAATAAAGGGCTGCCTGTAAGTTCCCTTAAAATTCATGACGTAAAATCGTTGTTGCAAAAACATTGCGGTGACCAGTGGGAAAAACTACCACAATTACGTTTTTATAAAAATATCATTGAAGTAAATCAAGATTTTAACGCTCAAGAAGAAGAAATTACAGCGAACATTAATTTGGAACCCGAATTGTGCGAACCACAAGAAGAGTCAAAACAGCTATTAATTTAAAGATTAAATGGCATACTGATAGATTAAATCCATCTTCATGATGTTATCGTTCTATGTGTTTTTTTGAATAAAGATGATTAATATTTTTTCACTGAAGCAATAACTTTACTGAATACGTCCCTGGTTTGTATGTTAGCAACAAACTTGGTTATGTCCCGTTCGCTTACAAATGAAACTAGCTATGTCCGCCATTTGGAAACAGAGTTAGATATGTCCATTCATTTTATTAAAATAACCCTTATTATTTAAAAGATACCGTGCTAAATATGTTCTTAAAATAATAAAAACATGCTTTTCTTTTATTTTATGGATTTTTTCTTAGCTATAGCATGTTAACAAGTTTGTAAAGTGTTTTTCTCAGTTTGTGTGAAATCACATCTGAAGGACTTGTCTACTTTTGTTTTTAGACCCCTGATATGTTTGACAGTGAAGTGGATAATTTGTTATTTCGTAGTCACTGTAATAAGTATTTAAAATTGAACTTTAAAGAAACATTTTCGTCGTATCGTGCATCGATTGATAAATATAACTAAGAATAATTATGTTAAAAATCTTCGCATGCCATTCAAAATGAATTTGCGTGCCATAGGTTCGCCATCACTGATATGGGTAAACGAAAACTTTTCACTCACTTGTATAGATCTACAGAATAAAAGGGAAATTTTCATAACACAAAACTTCTGTATTAGGTCGTATTAACCTATTCACGCTACACATTGCTAGATGATACGGCACTCTCGTATATGGAGTTTTTCCAAAAACAAAATTTAGGAATTGTATGTGCTGCTGGACATGCTCTTGGTCTGCTTACCAATGACGGTCCACAACCATGGCATCCAGCAAATGATGAGATAAAAGAGCTTTGCCGGAAAGCAGCAAATATTTGCAAGGAGGCTAACATCGAACTTGGTAAGCTGGCCATGTACTATTGTATGCAGCTTAGTGGTGCAACCACTTTTCTAACTGGAATGCAAAATCGCAAGTTGTTGGATATCAATTTGAGCTCATTACACAATGGCCTGACGAAAAAGGAACAGGAAGTGCTGCAGCTTTTGCGTGAAACGTAAGTAATGCAATCGGAACTGGTTTACTTTTTCCATCACTGTCTTTGATTGCTTAGTTCGGAAATAAATGTCGGTTGTGAACGCGTACAATTCGGATATAAAATTTGACATAATCTCTGTAGTCATATTACATAATGAACTAGTTAGCTCATGGCGAAGTTG
This sequence comes from Tricholauxania praeusta, assembly GCA_949775025.1. Taxonomy (NCBI): domain Eukaryota; kingdom Metazoa; phylum Arthropoda; class Insecta; order Diptera; family Lauxaniidae; genus Tricholauxania; species Tricholauxania praeusta. The sequence goes on from OX459029.1 coordinate 163,116,075, forward strand.
TTTCCTAATGGTATGTGGAAAATATGAGACCATTGGCGAAACACGTTTTTACTACCGTATTACAGGGTTGGACTCTTAACACTCAAGACTCATAGTGTACGACATATTTGTAAATGAAATCGTTAAATGCGTTTGAGCTGACCAATTATATTTATGCTCAATTGCAAATTATTTGGTCGCTATACTTTTTCTGTAAGTCATGTCATTAGGAAGTAATGTCAGCAATAAAACTGATAAAGTAATTCAATATTGATGAAAAAAACCGCATAAACTTTTTTATTTAAATTCTTATAAATATTTTGATTTTGAAATTACTATAAATTTTTGTTGGCTTATTTCAGTGTATTCACCAAGTCCATGAACTGGGAAGGCAACGAATTGCAACGTTATTGGTCAGAACTTGACAAAATCAAATCGAAAAATTCAAAAAAATAGCAGCAGTTACTTATTGAAACTAGTTTTCATATACGTATATATATATCTGTATAAAATATACTTTGTAAACATGGAGAAGAAATATATTGTACGTAATTCAGTTTTAAGATTAATTAATTAAGTTCGACCACTAAGTGTTCCAACTAAAAATACACAGTTTTAATGTTTCAAAAACAACAGTTTCAATCACTGTTCAAAATAATTTACAAGTCTTTGTGAACCAAACAACTTCATTTGTTACACAAAGCAATTTTTACATAAGACTAAGGCTTAATACTTAAACTGCCAGATCTATATTTCTATTTATTTTTCCTTCGATATACAATTTTTAAGCTCAGCTCTCTAAAACTACAGTTGCTTGGCATTACCTTACGACTTCAACTCTCAACAACATCATGTGTGGATATAACATGTGGATATAACACCTTTTATGTCAGGTCCAACGCACTACGTAACTGCTTGCGCGGTGATGCTAAGAAAACCAAAAATATATTGATCGCTCTTGTCTGTGTTGCACAGTGTTACATTCAACATTGAAATACATATTTGAAAAGATTTTAATTATAATTTGTTATTAAAACTAAGTCATGAAAGTAAATTAAGCAATAATACAGCCAATAAGCTAAGTTCCTATCTTATCGGCTATAATATCAATTAGATATGTAACGAACAGAATGGAGAATATTATAATTCACTCTCAGTTGTTTTTAGTGTTAGTGAGAACAAGAATTTCAAATAAAAGTTATATCGCATTAAAAAACACCCTTTGCTAAAAATGTTCCCAAGATGTAATGGATATAGTGCTAAATACCACGGCAGCGCTCAATTTTCTATAAAGTTTAAGTTTGAAACAATCTGATCTAAATTTTGCAATATTTAAATGATGATTTCGTTTAAATTAAGTTCATAGTTATCAATTATCAATTATTCATCATTTAATTCATTTATTCTTCCGGTTGTAACGCATAGAAAGGGGCGTGGAAGACTTAGCAAAATATTCATGAGCAGCCTCACCTCCTGATCAAGTGTGATCGAGTTCAATCGAATTGAATTTTTCAAATTAAAATTTAATTTGAAGTTGGTTAAAGAAAATCAGCCTATCTCCATTGATTGGTTTATGTCTATGGGATAGAGATTAATTTGTAGATGTTTCCCTAACAAAATTGAAGCTTTTAGCGATTACAAGAAGATAAGATTATTAGTTAAATTTGTCGATAAAATGTAGATTGTCGACTTTGTTGCTATACCCGTCATATGTACATACCTAAGTACGAATTAATAATACCATAAGCAAAAGGCGTAGGGTGTTTTGGCTTCATTAGAAAGAAATGTTTCGCATGCTCTCAGTTGCTCAACGTACTTGTTACAGAACAGTTATTGCACCGATCTTCCACTGGGATCGTAGCTGTATTCAATTCTTATTAAATTGAAAGTGTTTCGTTAAAAAATATTTTGTCGCCGCTGAATTAAAAGAAAAATGCCATCTGCTCTACCAGTAACATTTCAAAAAGAGTTTCATGACGAGGAATTATGTAGACGCATGGAATATCGAACACTTGGAAAAACCGGCTTGCAAGTATCAAAAATATCATTAGGCACTGCAACTTTAAGTGATCTATTTGGGTACATATTCATACATAACGACTAAACAATTTCAGAAGCTTCTACACAGGGCCGCGAAGAGGGCATGGGCACGTAGAAAAAGGGGGCCCATTTTCAAGCCAAAACTAATTTTAATTAGTACTTAGGTATTAAATACTATTCATTTAAAAACACAGTCCTGCAATAAATTCCCTTTTTGAAGTTCGAGAAGTGTTTTAATTAGATTTGTGTATGCTGATTACGCGAAAAATTGTCCAAAAATTCCATCTCGTAAGGTTTTTGAGATATTCTAATCTAAAATCGCAAAAAAACACTGTACATGACATATGCAGCACCATGAATTTTTTTTTTTTTCAAAAAACTGTAAAATCTTAAAGTACAATTCTTCTTCTTTCAAATGCCGTTGAGTTTTCTGTAATATTTTTTTTTTTGCCGAGTTATCGCATTTTGAAATTTTCATGCTTGTGATTTTCCCTATACCTGAAAGCTCATAAGGAAAAGATTTAAAAATTTTAAAATGCGATATTTCGGCGAAACAAAAAGATATTTCAGAAAACTCAACGGCATTTGAAAGAAGAAGAATTGTACTTTAAGATCCTACACAAAGTTTTTTGAAAAAAAAAAATCAAGGTGCTACATAACCTCAAATATGTCAAATAAAGTGTTTTTTGCAATTCTAGCTTAAAATATCTTAAAAACCTTAAGTCATAGAGCAATTCTGAGCCCCGATTCGGTTTAATGATATCCCAAGACACAATAAATCAGTCGAAACTGGAAAAAAATTCGAATTTGTAGGACTGTGATGATGATTTCATCGAAGAAAAATCGTCACTCAAATGGAGCGAAGGTCCGAATTTGTTTGTATCATTTTATTTAAAAAACGTTGCATAATATACGTTCTCCAGCTAATGAATGCATCAAACAGCCCCATTTTGCCCCATTTGAGACGTATAACGTATAGCTAATATTTTAAGTTTTATTTAACAACTTAAGTTATTTATGATGCATATTCATACGATTGAAGAAAACTGCCCCGGCCCGGGGCCCTGTGTGTACACATCTCGACTTAATGTTTTCCCCCCTTATTTTAGCAACTCTGAGCAGCGGTATCAATTGAAGGCATGAATGACTGAGGGTGACTGAAGAACTGTTCACATACAAATTAATAAACATTGGATAAAGTTGTTACATACGCAAGAGTAAATATAGGAAATGTGAAAACTTTGCAGCTCACTTCTGTAAAGTTTTTGTCATGTCACGTTCATCTAATCATGTCTTCAATTGATAATGATATTGATTATACGTGTATGCTATTATCAACACACGGCATTGATACTGGGACTCAGGTTAGCTAGAATAAACATAAAATCGAGTTGCGAAGCTATGAAAGCTATGTGATTTCATGAATTTTAAGAGATAATAAATGTAAACCAAACTAAACTTGACTTTAAGTGACCTTGACGTGGATGAAGCAATTCAAACCGTACATCAAGCTATTAAGTCTGGAATAAATTACATCGATACTGCACCCTATTATGGACAAGGCCGTTCAGAGGAAGTTTTAGGAAAGGCTCTTAAAGATGTACCACGTGAAGCATACTACATTGCAACAAAGGTTGGACGATATACCAAAGAGCTGTCGACTAGATTTGATTTTTCGGCCAAAAAAACTAGGGAAAGTGTAAACAAAAGCTTAGAGCTTTTAGGACTGGATTATGTGGATGTTATACAGGTAGCATTATTTTTACTAATCAGCCATTCCAGGTATATTCACGGACTCTGTTGTGGCTTTCTGGTGGTTCTTCGAATCGCTTGAAATTGAGACATGATAAAAAGATAGCAAATGAGTGCAAACACTTGCGGTGCTTCCAAGTTTTCAATTTCGACTTGAAATTCATATTTTTATTTTGAAAATGCATATCTTTAGTTTTTAATCAATTTATTTATAAATTTGAGAACGTATTGCAAATGTATTTTTATGAACTTTTTTTTCATTTGAATTTCTACAGTAAGTTGTTTTAGTGGAGACAATTCTATGAATTTTGTCTCCTGAACTTAATTTAGTAATATTATTGGAAAGGTAATGATGTACCTTTCCAATTCGGTTAAAAACATTCGAAACATGTCATTTCAAAGACTATCTTTATTCAAATTTAGAAAACTTTCGTAAATTATAGGTAAATTACGCAGGTCGGGTGTTCATGTTAAAATTGAACATTTTGCTATCAAGACAATGTCTCAATTTCAACCAATTTGAATTCACCTGAAATTACTGTACTTCTGTAATTCTTTGATTTTGGCAGTTCACTACATCGATTCCAAATACATATTTCAATATTCATTACAGATCCACGATATTGATTTCGCTAAGGATCTGGATATTGTGATCAACGAATGTCTACCAGAATTGGAAAAAATCGTTAAGGAGGGAAAAGCAAAATTCATCGGTTTAACAGGCTATCCATTAGAGGTATTGCAAGAGTGTATAACACGGGCACCTGGTCGATTTAACGTAATTAATTAACAGCTCTACAAAGATGCATTTTCTCAGTAACACTTTTTTAATTAGGTTGTTTTAAACTACGCACGTTATACATTAATAGATGATGCGTTAAGTCCCTATATTGAGTTTTTCCAAAAACAAAATTTGGGCATTGTATGTGCCGCTGCACATGCTCTTGGCCTTCTTACAAATACTGGTCCACAACCATGGCATCCAGCAGATGATGAATTAAAGGAGCTTTGTCGCAAGGCCTCAAATATTTGTAAGGAGGCTAACATCGAACTTGGTAAGCTGGCCATGTACCATACCATGCAACTGAGTGGTGCAGCCACTTTCCTAATTGGCATGCAAACTCGCAAATTGTTGGAAATTAATCTGAGCTCTTTGTATAATGGCTTGACGAAAAAGGAACAGGAAATATTGCAGCTTTTGCGTGAAACGTTAGTATTGCAAGTGGAACTGCTTTTGCTTTTTCTTTTTTTTTCGGATATGAAATTGTGTAATTCGGATATAAAATTTGACATAATCTTTTTTAATGATATTACATAATGAACAAGCCTAGCGAGGTACATATGTATGTGAAAACTATGCTACCACTGGCGATACATGTTGTTACTACCGTGTAACAGGTTTGAACTCTTAAAATTTGCCATTCAGTGAACATGGAAAAGCTTAACTGGTTATAAAGAAAATTGAGAGAATTTGTGATGGTCAAATCAATTCATACTTAATTACTTGGTTGTCATTAGGAAAAAATATGAGCGTTTTTTTACAACATCTTTTTTGGATTGGACTTTAACCTTACTGCGTGCCATCACTGCGTTTTCTAACAAGGTAGCACGCGGTCATAGAACAAGATCAGGATAGAACATCGAACCTATTTGGAGAGTGCAACTCTATTCCAATCCAAAAAGGGTGCTGTGAAAAGGCACCTTTTTTCAACAATAAAATTAGTATTTAGTTTTAATTATTAGAACGATCTTTTTAATATTCGTTTAAATTTTGAATTGCAATTTAATCAAGAGTTAAAAAAAATTTATAAAAATAAATCAATTGATCTTTTAGTTAATCTAAGGGTTTCAACATTCTTTTTTTACATTTTCCTGTTTTCAGTGTTTTCACCAAGTCAGCGAACTGGGACGGGAACGAGCTGCAACATTATAAATCAGAGCTTGATAAAATAAAATCAAAGAATTCAAAAAAATAATACCAATTATCGATACATATAACATATTTTTTATGTATTAAGTTGTGTTAAAATAATTACAGAGTTATGTATCTGAAATACTTACGAAAGAAATAAATTCAAGTTCTCTAACGCTAGATAGTTGTTTTCCTGAATTTTTGGAGAAAAATGTAAACAAAGATCAGATTAATGCCTGGACCAAATGACAAACCTAAAAGACGCTCTGACAAATTTCGTGTTTAATATAATTCTTTAATAAGCAACCCTAAAAGTTTCAGTTTAATAGAATGACAAGAGGACGTTTTGTTATGTAAGGAATCTATTTTTCTAGCTAATTAAACAAAATAAGAGGTTACGGCATAATACCGGCCAATGCATTGAGAACCAACTAAACTTTTATTGTGGAACTCTATTTTCTTTTTCAAACGCAGAGAGACTCCTTGCCGAATGACTTTAAGCACAGACAAATTCAAAAATTTACCGTGCCCATGAAAAAATGTTGCCATTTTTTGTGAAGAATTATTGACTTTCGAGTTCCTGCGAGTACCTGTTTTCCTTTCCAAATTTTAAATAACTAATGGCCAAAAAAAAAAACAAAAATCCCTCACTTTTCAATATTTAAAAATATGTTTCTGTCCTATGATTTTCAAATTGATGAGCAAAAAAAGATCCTCATTTTTCAACTGATAGACAAACAAATAGTTCACCAAGCACAAAAGAGTATAGTGATCCGAAAACTGCCACCACTAAATCGAAAAATTTCCAGAAATTAAATGTGCTACTCTTATGGATAAATCATTAAAAGACTGACCCCATACAAAGGTAACACGGCTGCCGCACTTAATCATACATATAGTTACTCCCCGTATTTTTCTTTGTAAACTCCTGCTTGAGCGAGTATTGAGTATTCGATGACTTTGCATAATCTCAAATCACGAACTTTATTTGGCTATTTTTTCTAAAGATAAGCCACACACACACGGTCAGGTAAGATGCTAGAGGAACTTGTCGATCAGCGCTTTGATAGAACCCCAGGGTGACAATTGCAGATGAACTCTCGGAACATCATGATGGTAATGTACTAATGTGAGATAGCAATATGAAAATTATTAGAATGAAAGGAGTTGCAGGATATCATTAGTAGTAGTGACCCTGCATAAATTTCTTAGTATGTACGATGATATCGATGGGGACTTTCCATTAAGCCATATTGAATGTTTATTCGAAAATTCAGCTCACCCGAAGTTATTCCGCAATTTGTCCGTTTTGTTTTAAGACATGCAGGCCATTTATTTGATCATATTCTCATTTCCAAAATCGTAATAAATGTCTCAATATTCAAGGCGTTCGAACTTTGCATTTCTTTTACATCACGTTTCTTAAACGGTTCCATCATGTACCAGCACGCGATTTGTCTTGGGGAAATAAAATACTTACTGCTTTGCTTAATTTATATGGGAAGTTTATTAACATTAAAAACGAAAAGGCAACCGCAATTATAACAACAAAAACGTACGAAATGCGGAAAAGTTTGTGAATTTATACTGTGATACAAAGAGTTGCTTCAAAAGAAAATTACATTTTGTTAAAAATAAAAAAATTAAAAAAAGATTACAGCAAAATAAAATAATGAGTACATGAACACCAATAGTACAATGCGTTTAGTCAAAGGAAGCCTTTAAGCCGGCACGTCTAGCGCAGAAATTTACACTATACATAAATGCATGTATGTATGAAGCCAATATATTGAGTGATTAAGTAAAAAAAACGCAGCACAAGTAAGACCGATGTAAGCAAATTTGTAAATAAATATAGAAATCGCTTTAGAGTAAGTAGGGTGAGCATTAGAGCACCGCGTTTCTAAAATTTTCTGATTCTAAGCCATTTTTCTTATACTTTTCATACATATGAATTATTATTAATTATATATTAATTCCCACTCGGCATGTAACGTCTCAGAAAGTTTCAGAAACAGTACTCAACTTTGCTAAAATGTTTCATTTTAAATGTTTCAAATGTAACGTTACTAAAATCTTTCCAATTTATGTATGTATGTATTTCAAAAAAATAAATATTTCAGCTGCAATCATTCTGAAGTGTTTCTGATAGGTTTCCTGAACCTTTCAAATTAAATCTTTCTGGCACGTTGTAAACGAAATCCTTCACATGTAATCGTTCTGAAGTGTTTCTGGAAGGTTTCAAATTCAACGTATCCTGAACCTTTCAAACGAATTCTTACTGACACATTGTAAGCGAAGTCGTTCTTATATAACACGGTCCGACAAAATCAAACTTTTTGTTGCACCCATGAGAAATTCCAATATATTCTGAAAATAGACGCTAACAAATATATACGTATCTCGTGGTTTTTCCCCCGTACGTCAGAAATTTTTTTAATAAATTTTTGAAGTTTTTTATGATCGTATCTTATATGTACATATGTATGTACATATATAAAAATCAATTGATGTGCATTAGTCTCGCAAAGGGTTGAAAATTGGTGGACCGATTTGAATAATTTTTTTTGTTGTGTTCGTAATTGTTCAGGCAGGTTTATGGCAAAACAAAGTTTGGAAAAATTTTAAAGAAAAATCGGCAAATTGTAAAAACTCGATATAACTTGCGACTGAATTAATTTGCACCATTTATTCGATTTTCCTTTTTTTTATTCTCATTTAAAGATATGTTGTCCATTAGGTTTTGGGGTACGTTTTGACGTAGTTTTTAAGTTATCAAGCAGCAAAACTACATCTTCTGATCGAGGGTGTCTTAGTTTCGTAAAAAGAAAGACGCCTGTAGCTTTCACAAAAAAGTCAAACAAATTACACAAGATTTCGACATTTTTAATTTAAGTTTCTTTGTCTGGCATATTAAAATCAATTTAATTTGTTGTCATGAGTTGTAAATTCCTGAAATAATGCCACACCATAGTTAGAAAGTAAAGTGTCAATATCAAAAGATGCTTACTATACGAATAAGACACTCAATAAACCAAAGATAATTCGTTCAATTTACTGATTTACTCTGATAACGTTTAGTTAGATTTCTTTCAAACTTTAAAAATCGAAATATTAAATATATAGCTGTGGCCACAAGGCAAAATAGCACTAATCATACATAGAACTTATGCTGTTTTGTCTTGTGATCACAGATCGACTAATGATGTTTTGCCTTGGGGTATTTACGACAACTTTTAATTAGGAAAGCTACCAAATTAATGGCAACACAGACTTACAAAGATCTATATTTTTTAAAAGTTAATACACCCTAATGGCAGACTAAGCACATACGCATGCGCAAGCACAAACTTAAGCCATCGATCTTGCGAACTTCTATTTAAGTTTTCTTTATGTCGTCGTTGAGGCACAAAAGGTGGATCGGTTTTCGTAGATTGCTTACTTGCTATTAGGTGTTATTATTATTGTTTGTTCCATCTCCACGTCTATCTCGATTTTTTGCTCTATCTCTCTCTATTATTCGATGTGGTTAAGAAAGACTAAGGTGTTTCGTTATATCCAACAAAGCTGACGAAGTGTTCCGTGGTTTTATATTTTGTGGTCATTTGCGGAATATCGACAGTTTAAAACCAAACACCAAACAGTAAAGTTGAATGAATTTAACGCACGTTTAAGCCGCCTGATATTAAAAAACAACTTGATAAAGTTTTATATAAATAGCAGCATATAACAAAATGTTGACAAGTAAAAACGTCTTGCTTTTAGTTTATTTGCTAAATTTGGTAATAGCAGCATGGAGCGGACAACAGAACAGTAATAAAAATAATAAAGAACAAAATAATGGAGGTACATACTTTGTGCAAGATATCGGTTGTAGAAAATTCTACAATGCAGTAAAAAAACTCGAAACCGGTTGTGATTTTTGTGATTCGCCGGTAGACACGTAAACATTGAGAACACTAAGTAACAGAATTTGTTTGTGTGAAGTAGTTTTGTAACAGATCTGTGCCAATTTCGGTCTTAAGGATATAAAAAGTACAAGTGTTATTTTAATCCTGAGTCAAGCCTGTATGCCAAGTTTGGCTAAAAGTGCACAAAATTTTTTTGAGTTTTTGTTATATATATACATATATAGATAGCTCTTTTTACTTTTTTTTGATAACAAACTCAAGACTTTTTTATTTCTTATATAAAATATAATTAATAAATTTAAATAGTTCGTCGTGTTGTATTGGTTAAATTGGATATGTAGTCATCAACAAATCGACATTTTCATCTGGACCAAGAGCGCCATTTATATTTTTGCATAATTGAAGGGAACTGAGCAAAACTTATTTTATAGAAATGCATTTTTTGATAACAAATTATTATCACATTTTTGCATTTTTATGCACTTTATTTTAAAAAAAAATTATGTGAAAGTTATTGCAGCAACTAAATTAATGTAATTTCGATGATGGTTTGAATCCATTTTCGAAAATGAATAATCGATTCTATAATAAATATGGAAACAACTACCCAATGAGTTAATGCAGGAGCAATCCAAATTCGGGCTACGAGTACAATGGAGCAGTTCAATGCTAAATCTGAATCTGCTATCCATACATTGCTATATATTTTCCAAAATGTCCAAAATTGCTGTGTTTGACCCCATTTATCTCAAAGACCAGATGTAATAGAAAAATATGGATTCTAAATCCAGATTAAGTGCCAAAAATTTTTTAGAAAGCGTCATTGATAGCAATTGGTTGATTCGTTCAAAATTTTATAATGGTATAAAAATTAAAACTTTTTTTTTTTAATTCATATTGCAATCATATTATAATTTTTCGAAAAAGTGTTTTTTTAGAAAGTGCCAATTCCTCCTCGGAATAATATTTTTTTTTTTGCTTGATTTTTATAGACTGTCTTAATGTAAATACAAGCATATACCTGTTTCCATTTATGCAACAAAGTTATTATATTAATTTAAACCATTAATCATATAATCAATGCTAAATTACATTGCTTAAAATATTATAAACTAACCTAAATTTCTAGATCAAGTATGGGAGCAAGATCTAACTGACACATTTAAAATCGAAGGCTCCGATCAAGGTATACAAAAAGTTAATTTAAAGTGTGGTTCCAACTCTATGAATGTTATGTTGGAAACTGAGAAACCTTTTACTGGCGTTATGTACACACGAGGAAGTTTTTATAAGCAATCAGCACCTTGCTTTGTAAAACCAAATGATTCAAATGCACGAAAATTGGAAATGAATTTCCAATTAGATCAATGCCAAACATTAAACGATGGTGAACTTTTCTCCAACATTGTGGTGATACAAAATGATCCAGAGTTAATAACACCTGGAGATTCAGCTTTCTCACTGGAATGTGACTTTCGGCAACCAAGAAATATAAATGTTGAAGCCAACATGCAAACAAGAGACAGGTAAAACAAATTATAGCTTAATTGCACCCATTTAAGTTTTCCATAATTTTGGATGATTCCAGTCATAATGTCCCGCCTTTCATGTGAAATTAGGATTCCAAAACATATCGGGCATTCAAATTAAAATGAAAGCACCTGCACCTTGGAGCTTCCGAATAGCCGATTATTTGCTGTGGGTGCCATAAGTTGATGAAATATAAAATAATTACTTTGTAATATATTTTTATAGATTCGACGTATGGCGAAAAGATAACACAACCCACAAAAAAGAAATCAGCAAAATTCAAACTTTAAGGTCCAGCTCCTTCAGTTCTGATTGTTAATGGTCCATATGTAGTATAAAGAAAAATAACAATAAAATCTTAAATACACAACGGCTTAAATTGCTAAAAACTTGGGATGTGTGTAACATTTGCATGGAATCACCCTTGTGTAAATAAAAAACAATAAATTTTAACAATGAAATTAATAGAAATCCACAAAAATTGCGAGGATCTTCGCGACAACGGCAATAGATATCAACTGCATTGAAACTGTAAATAAGGTATACTTTGTACTATACAACACTATAAGTATTCATTTGAAAACTTGGAATCTTATTCATTTCGCTATTTATTAAAGTAATAACTTGTGGAAATAGCTAAGTGCAATATTTATATGAATTTAAAGACTTTTGAAAGGAATACTTTTTGTCTTTATTTAATGCTTTAACATGCAACACCATATATTGATGTGGTACACACTTCCTACATAATTATTTGAAGACACAATTAAATTATAGTCCAGTACAAAATCTGACTTTTCCCCTAAAAGGTGAGAGTCTATTTGATAGCACTGCGTTAAACAGTATCTATGCCTATATATACATACATACATATATCTGTAAACGCATGTACATATTTATATTGTGCATTATTTCCCAAAACGTGAGGAATTGGTTCTTGAGGTACCCGATTTTACTGTTTTTTTCTTTGTAGTTAATTTTTGACGAATTGATGATTTACCATAAAACATCTAGAGACCTCCAGATACAACTCTTTTCATTTTGGGAAATAATGCTCCAAATATATTTCAGGAACTTAAAAACATCGTGAAAATTTGATCTAATTTGTAAGAATTAAGTTCAGTTTTGAACAAAGAATTCGAAACTATATTTCACAGATAGCTTTGAACTAAAAATAGTTTGATTATTTTAACAGACCTAATTCAGCTACTCCGCTTATGAAGATTAAATTCATTTGCAATTTTTTTAAAATTTCGAGTATACATATTTCATAAATGAAAGCCACAAAGGTTCATGCACTACACCACATTTAATTATTGATTTCTTTCAATAGGAGACATTAACAGTTCAATGCAATTGTAGAATTACCATAAAGGGTGATTTTTTAAAGTGATATAAATTTAAATTGAAATAATACGCATATATAAATTAAATTTAAATCAAATCATCCGGCACATGTCCTCCACGGCTAGTTGTAAAAAACTATAATTAGACACTCGATGCAACAACAAGACGGAGAACAGTGCCTATAGAAGAACATAAATAAGTGTTCTGAGCGTAGTGTTGATCGAGTGGTCCAAAATTTAACTAGCAATATGAGAGTTATTGCACTTAATCGTGCTGAACATATTCCGGAAATTATTTTTAAACAATAATTGTCATAAAATAAACTTTTAAATAAAAACATATTTTGGATTCAAACTTATTACATGTATAAGTGATTTATATTAATATAATGTTATATCACTTTAAGAAAAAATACCCTTCATTACAAAACTGTATATGAAACTGCATAAATTTTTTTTTTAATTTTTAAAGAAGTAGAAACCATAAAAAAATGCTTGAATTTTGATGTCAGAAACCTATGTATGTTATGACCACTTCCAGCAATATGTAATTTGAGGAGTGATTTTCTGTGGTCTTCTTTAAATTTTCATAAAATATAAAATATTCTGTAACTCTTTGTGTGCCACTTTCCCTTTCATTAGGAATCTGAACTTTTGGTAGCCTTGTACTTACATACATATGTACCCACAGTTTACAACCACATTTTTAGGATAGACTAGTTTTTCCTAGATCAAACTAGTTCATCCGAAGCGTGTTAAGATGAACCAGTTCAGCCAAGGACAATTTTAGTATGTTAGGGTAAGTGGGCACATTATTGAACTTTGGAAATAATAAAAAAATGCATAGGTTTGATTTTAGTTACCTTGCTTTGACATCATTTTCATAGTTATGAGAGGGTTAAAGATTTATCCTCCTTCCGATTCAATCTACGAAGTAATGAGTATTACACTTGAAAACGGCACTTCTTGCACAATTCAATGTTCAATCATCAACAGATTAGTCTTAACTATTATTTATTGATTCGTTTTAAAATTATGTACACACAGAACTGTCATTGGGTCCAAAATCACACTTACAAGTCCAGATCCATCAATTGCTACAGGGAGCTCCTTATACACAGTACAGAGTGACACTGACACAGTAGAATATATTCCACAAACTAAAATGCGCTTGGGTACAGTGGAAGAGGTTGCACTTACTTTAGAAAAAGATGAACTATAAGCATGAGAGACTAAAGTATTAAAATTATATTAAAACACATAAAAACAAACACACTTTCCAGAACACGTCTTAGCCTAAGGTAAGCCAGATTCTTTCTAATGCAATATATTTGAATGTACATATTTGAAATTATTCATAGATAGTTATTGTAAATAACTGGTGATAAATTAATGGCGTTATTCGACCTATTACAATTTTATTATATTAGTGTGGCAGCACTGTTATTCGCTATATAAGTGAAGAGCAAGGCGGCAATATTGCCACACTATTACGATAAAAAGCTAATAAGTCTATTAAAAGCATTATTATCACTGTCACAACATCTAAGGGTATGGTTTTTCAATGTATTTCCTAGTATTTTTACGTTTTTGAATAATAATCAAAATATTATTTTTTCCGTTTTCCCACAGAAAGTCGCACCATAATGAAACAAAACTGTAAAGGTGTTAAATAAACATGAAAATAATTCAAATAATCACTGACTGTACAAAATATACATATATCTGCGTGACGTCTTGTTAAATGTTTCTCCAGGACTTGTTTTGTCAAATGAATATATACGAATATTTTTCCTACCATATCGCTTAATTTACAATAATGGAAAACATCTCCTGTGATATCATATAAGTTTGATGTAAATAAAACTGAATCAATATATGAATTTAATCCTTGATGTTATGAAAATAAATTTTGTTTTCTTATATTTTAATTAAAACACCAGAAACTATGAATATGTAATAATTTCCTATCTAGCTAAAGTTCAAATAGGAAATTTCCAACAATTTGGAATTTTGTACGACGCTTTTGATTAATTTAGACTTCGTTAGAGTTTTTTCAAACCCCCCAAAAAGAACATTCCAATTTCTAACATACGTACATGGTGCTCACACGTAGCGTTGACTTGTAGCGCCGACTCACAAATTCGCTGTTATTCAGGCACGACTGCGTTCAATTGTCATTCAATGCTGTCAAAATAAGCAACAAAAAATAATTTTACTTAATCAAATAGAAATAATCAATAATAATAGATGGTTTCTCTTATTTTTCCTTTAAGTTCTTAAATTAATTTTAGCTAAATGCTGTTTAAAGCCTTTATTTTACTTAAATTTTAGTTTAAGCCGTTTTGACATCTGAACGCCGGCGTACAAATTGTAATTCAAGAAACCCTTTTTTGACTAGAAATGTCAAACTTTTGTGAGTGATGCTACAAAAGTTATCGCTGAGCGATTAGCACAGTTTTCATTATCACACATGCTGTCCAACATGGCTGGAGGACATCAATGTTCCATATTGTAAACTCTAGAAACGACCGCTTGACGCACATGTTGTACGTACAACCTGTGTGAACACTGAATGTCCAGCTTGGCGCAAATTTTTAATTTTAAGTAAGATTTCATGAAGTTAAAGCCCAATTTCCATGTGATCTTATCTTATCTTATTTTATCCCATATCAGGGATATCAAATCAAATTTTTGTAAGAAAGAGAAAGCATGCGAACAGAATCTAATGCGCTTGGAGAATGCGAGAGTGATTAGCATACATTTGCTATCTTAATCGCATGTGATGTCCTCCCTGATATTTGATAAGATAAGATCACATGGAAGTTGGGCTTAACTTCGATGTGAACGCTTATAAATTTTTTGCAATTGATGTATGATGGCATGCTGTTCTTGTAAACGCTAAGCCATGCTGCATAGCATGAGTGATCATGTGAACTGCCCTAATAAATTGTTAAGTGCAAAAAAATTATTTTTGGGGAAACTATAGTTCATATTCTTATCTAATTGCTTAGATGGAGCGATCTGTTTTAACGCAGCTGTTTACGCTGTCTGGAGTATTTAATGTTTTACTTATTAAGTAAGTCTAACCAACCGCAATTAAAAAATATAATACCATAAACTTTGAATAAACATAGATGGTCGGACACGCTACAGGGCAAGTGCAGCGATGGCAAATGGCGTAGTTTTCAGCATCCAGTGCTACAAACGGCTTTAATGTTTTTTGGAGAATTCCTTTGTTATGCGGCCTATAAAATGGTGTTTTATTTCCTTAAACGAAGGGGGGTTAGTAAAGCATATTAACAGTATTTACACCTGTATATATATTGTTTTCAATTTCAGGATGATTCCGAAAATCTAAATTTGTTTACAAGAGGTGGTCGTGAATTTTCACCATTATCTCTATTATTTCCAGCGTTATGCGACACAGCTGCATCAATTATGCTATTCACTGGACTCTATTTGACTTATGCCACAAGTTTTCAAATAATAAGAGGCATGTTATTAGTATATTTGAGAAAATTTATGTGCTATCTGAACTTTTCTAAACGGTACCTTTCGTAAGTTTTATTTTCCAGGAAGCTAGGGTTGTCAGAGAAAAACAGTCTTAACAAAAAATGTCAGCCGCATCTAGTTTCGGAGACGAAGCCATTGGAAGTTGCGTTTATTTATAGCCCCTGAATTGATTTCCAAAACAAATGAAAAATATGACTAAAATATTGATATGTGAAAGTTTGAAGCCCATCTCAGTCTTCGAGATATTTTGAGACTTTTTCTATAAATTATTTTTAACTTATAAAGAAAGTTAATTTATTCCATACTTTCATATTAAATTTTAGGGCTAATTATTCAAATAGCTTGTTTTCCAAAAGAAAAACTTTTTCTTAAATAATAACATAAGCGGCCATGATCCAATACAACCATCATTGGTAAGTTTGATAGGTTGTAGGCGATTTCAAATTCATATCACCTTAAAATGGCTATAATTTTGCGAAGAAACATAGACGACGACCTGTAAGCTAATTTTAAGGAGAAAGGATGGTCAGTCTGAAATTATGTTTTTATTAGATATAAGCTGAAAACCTTTTTAAATTCTATACATTACCTCAAAATTATGTGAAAGTAACTTTGTAAGTATTTAACCTCAAATATTCCAAATTCCTGACGTTATGTTCCAATTCTGAGGCCGGATTAGGCGTAAAAATCCATTTGGAAATGACCTACATCTGTCCAACAACATTCATGCCGCCTTTATTCGAAGACCTTTGTTATTAGAACAAAAGTGAATGAGGGACTAATGAACGTATTACCTCCCTTATAAAAATTCTATTAAATGCTCTATTGCAGCTCTTGATTTAAAACTCAATATGAAAAGCTACCTACATGATATATATTTCTAAAGAATAGGGTGGGTTAGGTACCTACACAAATGTAAAATCTCAATATGAAAAGTTATCTACATGATATATGTTACTAAATCAGAAGTGGGTGGGGCACCTACGCAAATGTAAAACCTTAAATTATTTCATGAAATATCTGTGCAATCATAGTGATAGGGCATGGCTGACGTGATCAACCGTACTGTTTTTACGAGTACAATACTTCTTTTTGTCTCTTTGTACTGCGTACCTACTTCGAAGTACAGACGAATCTTCTTTTTACTACTTAAAAAGCAAACAGTAAAAAAAAAGAAAACATTTATGTTCTATATGAATGATGTTTTGATTTTGATCCTAAATCTTTTTGTTTGCAAAGTGTCCGATATTTTCGTTTTTGACTGATTTTTTGAATTTTTCGATATATACTTTTTTATGAGGGATTTTTTTGTACAGTTCGGTTTGTACTTCTTTTTTCTCCAAAATAGTTGGTCACGTTAGGCACGGAACATGTCATATACCAAAAAAAAAGTAAACGTAAAAAAGCAATCTTTATAAAATTTGGCTAACGACTTATAAACTTTCACTAGGCCAAAGCTTGAGCAAATTGCGCCAGTAAGTGTGGTACCTTCCATACAAATAAAAATAATGGAATTTATTACAATATTATGATATTTGTAACTAAAACCTTTCACTTGAGCAAACTGAACTAGTTTGCGCCATTAGGAGTGACGTCTCTTGTATAAGCCCAAATTTCTTCAAGCTATATTGCGGATTGGAGGTGACCAATTGCAATGATTGTCTAACGAACATGGTTTTTTCGGTTTTTGCTGTGGACATACGATATAACAAGCAATAGTTTATTATTCATAACCAGTTATAATTAAAATAAATATCTATAACTTAGTTTTCTCTCTTTTAGTTGGTGCTATTATTTTCGTTGGTGTTTTCACTTCAATTTATCTGAATCAAACTCTTACAACAAGACATTGGATTGCAATATTAACTATAATTTGCGGCATAATAATTTTAATTTCAATCGATGTCCAGCGTATATATTATGATCATACATCACTTTCTATAGTTGATGCTAATGCTATATTAACTGGAGACTTAATGATTATTTGTGCACAAATACTACATGCAGCTCAATGTGTTTATGAAGAAAAACATGTTAAGGCTATGGATATTCCAGCGTTGGAAGCTACTGGGTGGCAAGGCATCTTTGGCTTATTAATAACTATACTTTTAAGCATATCAATGAATTTTTTACCAGCTCAAACGCCATTTGGTGATAACTCGCGTGGTGTTTTTGATGATTTCGGTGATATACTGCCACAACTAAGCTCTAACGTTTGGATAACGGTATCGTTGAGCATTTTTATTATTACATCTGCTGTTTATAATTTTTCTGCATTAAGCATTGTCAAATTTTCATCATCCACGAACCGTATATTAACTGATAATCTACGAGTTTTGCCTATTTGGCTTAGTGTTTTACTTTTTGAATGGGAAACATTTAATTTTGGTATCTTAATGGCATTTTTTATAATAGCTCTTGGTATCGTAACTTATCGAAATGCAATTTTTGTGGAATGGTATCGTTCATTACTGACTAGACTAGCACGCAGACGTTATGTAGACCTAAGTGTTGATACAGAAAATGATGTCAGGAACGTAGCTGTAAGTCGACCAGCAGATGTTATATAAATAATATACTTGATAATTTCAAATTGTTTTCTTTTTTTAAATTCGTTTGTGATATTTTAAGAGAAATATTTTTGCTTAAATAATTAGGCTGATAGAATTAGTGCAAGATCTTGCTTATTAAATTTGTAAACTATTTAAGCTAAGAAATAAAATGTATCTACCAAAAATTAAAAAAACTACTTAGTTACTTAACAAATTTGTTTTATACTTATTTTTGAGAGGTTCTTGTTTAGTAAACAATTCACAATTCACAAATATGTTATCAAGAATAAGTTCGCTTATTATACCACATTCTATGCTTTCTCTATAAAAAATATTTTAAAGATTTTTTCCAACCGTTCTGCAATCTTATAAAGTATGAACATACTTTAAACCAATTTAATGGTTTAGTTACACATTAAACCATCAATCCAACAATTGTTCTATCGATTGAAGAAAATATGACAATATAAAATTAATGTAGTTGGTAAAAACAAAGAGATATGACTTTGCGCACGGGTACTTGAATTGGTCGCTTTTTGGTCCTTTTTCACACTGCGAAATATTACTAGAATATAAAATTTCTAGAGTATAAAAAAAATACCCTTTTACATAATTGAACTATTTTCATAATTGATTTTTATTGTCATATTTGTTTTTGCGACAGGTGAACTTATATATAACATACATTTAAATTCTTTTACTACATGTTTATTTTGACATTACAATAGCTTTTTATAACATACATTTTTTGCTTTTGCGTTCGTGCTTTAACACAAAATAAAAATCCTATCAAACACTTTTATCATAAATCTATTTTTCGTTTTAATGGCACATGGCCAAATAATTGATATTATAACAACAATACACACTGACTTTGTTAATTTAAAATTGCAAAGTATAAAATGCTTTTAATAACTTTCGTAAACAAAAATACATATGGTTATATGGTTGGCTGACTTTTGAAGCAAGCTTTTTGTTTTTGTTCTTCCGTTTAGACTTATTAATTTAAGTAATAAATTTATTCTTTCTTTTTGTATCCCAAAAGTCCTTCGGCAACTCCTAAGAAATACACTGTCTGAGCGATGGCAAAAAGTGGTGCAATAACAATAACACGACAAAGACCACCCTTAAAGAAAGCAGTTGGACCCTCGTACTTAAAAGTTTTTCTGTAAACGACAAAATAAATTAATTGTTAGAGCTCATAAAGTCACTAAATTAACAAAAAAAAAGTCTTTCTATTTTTTTTAATTTATTGCAAAACTGTAAGGCAAAAAAAAAACGATTTTCTTGCATTAAGTATTTTGCACGCGATATGAAAGCTCATGATGTAGTATTCAATACGTCAAGATAAACTATCCTATAAATGTGCAGTTCATTGGGCAACTTTTAAAAAGAAAATACTTTTTTGTCTGATTTCCCGGGCTATATGGAATCCAAAAATTTTACTTTTTATTAAAAATAAAAAAATTAAGCGATTGAGAAAAATGAGCTATGGTTTCAGATTTAGATTACAAAATTGAAAAGAGTCATTGACTTGATAAAAAAAAAAGCTTTCATGATGTGGATAGAACAACAAATTTTCTTAATTAATGCGGATCCTTTGATCTTAATAAAAAAAAGTTAGAGCCACACACTTCCTCAAAAAACTTCTCAAACAACTCTTGTAATTCCACTAATTTGACTTACGTTATACAGTCCATGATACCCTTGAACTCTTTTTCGCCATCAGCTTTTTTTAGCGCCTGCAAACGAGTTTTAACTACATCGAGTGGATTCACAAAAATCGCTGCAAAAGAACCTGCAGTTAATCCTGATACGAAAGAGACCCTGTAAAAAAACTAATGATCAGAAAAAAGTTCCCATCCGTTTATTTAAAACAAAATGATTTACCAAAACACAGCTTCACCGGAGCCATCACTGCGACGTGGTCCCAAAGCGTTTAATGTAGCAAATAATGGGAAATAAACCACCGAAAAAGTAATATCACGCAAGCCAGTCGCACCGATACCTTTGTACAAACCAAAAATACCTCTTTCTCTGAGCAATTGTTTGGTTAATTGAGTGGCGGAAGATTTTTCTACTGTCTTGCCAGCAAGCTTAGCTGCTGCTGCAACACGACCAGCATCTTGCATTTGTATTTTTAACAGCTCCATTGGCGTTGTAACGATAATTTGGAACGCACCAGCTAAACCACCAGCAACCATTTGACTGGATATTGGCAGTTTACCATCTTTGGTAGTCAATTTATGACGGAAATAATCATTAGCTGCCAATTTTATAGCCTTTTCTGGAGTAATAAGTAGAATGTTAACACCAGAGCCACGGTACATGCCAAAATAACCTTCAGCACGATATGTTTTCCTAAAGCAATCAAACCTAAATACAGCAAAAAACAAATATAGTATCTTCAAATTTCAATGCATTCAGAAGGAATAATACTTACATATTTTTGTACATTTTTTCGCCATTTGGACCGACCTGCTGATTTTGTAAGCGTGTTTTTACTAAATCTAATGGAAAAACGCATGATACACCAATGATACCCGCAATGCCACCGTTGATAATTTTTGGAAGTAAACTATAAAAATGTTGAATTTATAGCTTTAATTGTATTGCATATTTAAAACTTTTAATATAAACACTTTATATCATAAATTTAAGTTTGATCGAACATTCTTTTTAGCTTATGTTTTTCATTCAAAAATATAAAATTTTCATTCACTTCAAATAAATAAACGATCTAACTACCTAAAGGAACGTTAGTTAAGATTGCAAACTATTCCAACAAAAAATAAAATATATTATATTGCTAATTTAAATTTTTCTGGATAATCTAATAAATACTCTTAAGCGCTGAAATGAAATCTGCAAAACTTTTTTCTGTACTGTAAGCATATACTTACATATGTATAGTACAAACACGAAAAAGAGAAATTTTTTCAAAGAATTATTACATATTTAAAATAACCTGGCAGTAATAACATGGTTTAAACAGCAAGACTACTTGTTTACTCGCAGCCGTCAGATCTTGGGAAGAGTAGGTATGGAAATCAACATAAATAAAACAAAAAGCATGCCCAACCGATTTCAGCAATTTATAGGCTTTTCTAGCATAGGAGATGTGGATCACTTTACTTAAGGAGTTATAGCACCTGAAGGCGGTACCAATAAGCACATCCATGCTAAAATATACAAAGTGAAAGGTACCTTCGCTCAGCTTCGTAATGTCTGGCAATCTTCGCTCCTGTCACGACAACAAAGTTCAAAATCTTTTGCTTTTATACGGCTGTGAAACTTGGCTTACAACGCTCTGCTACACAATTTACATGTGTTCACCAACAATGTCTTTGCCGAACTCGGAAAATTTGGTCACCAGATGCCGTTTGCTTCGATTCAAATCAAGCGGCGAAAATTGAAATGATTGGAGATTGTGGAAACGATCGTTAGAACAAGAAATATGTGAATAGGGGAAGTGTTGGAGAGAGTCAAAGGTACTTGCTACTGATCATGCACGTTGGAAGAGTTTTGTGGAGGCGCTATGCTCCGTGAAGAGATAAAGGATACAAAAGACTAGTTTTAATTGTATAAATTCATTGATATGTTTCATGTTAAATATTTTTAAAGTACAGTCTAATATTTGAACCAAATATGACACATCCCATACCGGATTAGTGTTAACCATTCAAAAGTACATATTCCTATGCGAACAAATATTTTTTGTTATTTTTCTGTTTTATCTATAATTAAATTAATTGGTAAATAAAGCTACATTTAAACTAAAAGAAAAACTACACTTGACAGTGACAAAATTTTTGTGTATACATCCATACATACATAGATATATGTTAGAGGTGAAGCATTGAATTCTTGAATCGTTGCCACATAACGGCGGCATGCTTTGGCTGTTATTTTAGCGCACTTCGAATGCTTAGCCAAGAATCGTAGGACGAAAGTATTAATGTTATATAGAAGGTGCAATAGGCGTATTGAAATATTAAAATTTTGATGGAAGCGTTCATAACTAAAATTCCCAAGGGGAAAGTTATTCATAATCACAGAATGAACGCATTGATTATATAGAATTCTACAAGCGTTCTTAGCAATGCAATTTATTGAAAGAATGTTTAAATTCGAAAAAACGGTTCTATGTGATCAAACAAAATTTTCAAGTTACTCTTGATCAAATAAACCGATCTCAATGAAACTTTCCCATATTAAAGGTTATGATGAATTAGGTCTTAATTAAGCGTTTGAAAATTTCGAACAAAATAGTTTTTTCATAAATTTTTAATTAAATGTTTATAAGTCAAATTATGATGATACAATGCTGCGCGGCGTAGTGCATCAGCATACGAAATGTACAACTACGTTGCACGCAAAATATAAAAAAATAAATTAATTGTTAATAAATTCGGGATAAACTGGAACGATTTCCTAGCAGAAACACATTAAGAGATGGTTGTTCGAGCTAGTGGTTGGCTACATCCGGATGAAAAGTTGCCTAGCATGATCATTTAAGCAATGTAGCGAGAAATTAGCAAGAATTAATAACGAAAAGGAAAATTCAAAGATTTCAATTTTAAACTTCGTATGTTTAAATGTGTTCAAACAAAAAATTTTTTATAAAAATAATTTTAAAAAATCCATAATCTTTTACCATGTCAAAACAGAATAGGTGTATTTTATTAAATTTCCACACTAATATTAATCTAAAATTCTTTCTATTTCAGACTTAAAAGCCGTACTCAAGCTGAATCGTTTGAGCCTCCGGCTGCAGTAAAGGTAAAATTCTTATATATAAGTTATATTTCATTTACTAATTTTTTTTGTCTTTTGAATAGAATGCTGCAGCAAACAAAAAAAAATCAGCGGGGTTAAGCTGCACCAATGCAGCTAATACCACGATAGCCGCTGGACGGTTTGATAAGATCGTTTAACATTTCGATGTTATAAAAACAAACTCCTAAAAAAGTACATAAAGATTACTCCTATTGGAGCAATAAAAGATTATACCGCCTCAATGATACGCAATGTTGAGAAAAGGAGTACGAAATACATGGAGATCGGAGAAATATTCAGTAATAAAATAATCCTTTTGGAATACTACAAGATTACTCCACAACTGCTTATGCACTAACTCTACATCATTTATGTCACACTAGTGTGGAGATCACCAAACTACGGAAGCATATTCCAAAATATATTTTAATAAATATGTGTAAAATGCTTTAGTAATAAATGGATCGCAAGACTCTGTACACCAGTCATTTATGAAGCCAACGACGCAATTAGCTTTATTGATAATTCGGTTAACGTAGGAATTGAATTTAAGTTAAGTATCCTAAATCTTGATAAGTGTAAAAATATTTAAGATTAAAATTAATAATATTACACGTGCAACATGTCGTTGTTTCCGGGTGAAGAACATAAGCACGCATTTTTTACAAAGCATAATTTATATTCTTCTAAACGATTTGCCATATGGTATACTTTTGAATTGAAATCTGAAGTAACAAGAGATTTTATTCAGTAGTAATCAAAACTGGCATCGCTAAGTAATTTTGTATACTGGTTGAGGTGAGTGAGCAACCTTCGGCCGCGGCTCAGAGGTTAACATCTTATAGTATGTCCAACACCAGCTAAGCTAGCCAGCCTTCGGATTCGAATCGGAGTTTACTATGTCCAACACCAGCTTCGCTAGCCACAGTACTTCTGCATTTAAGTTTGTGAAAAAAAAGATTAGTTAACGTAGAAAACGAGGTCCGAGTATTTTTTGATTGACTTTTTATTTGTATGGACAGGGAGCTATTTTTGGCTTAAAAACGAGATAAATGAAATGTATTTGATGTTAGTATTAAAGCATTTTAACATACAAATGTATGAAGACATTAAGTATTTGAAGTACACTTACGCAAATTGCTTTGTTGCTGGTGGTTGATTCTGTGCCATTCTGTAAAGGAAGCAGTTAAAATAGATTTTAGTTCATTTATTATAGAAAAAATATGCAATATGAATGCACATTGTTAATCGATAAGGAATTAGGTCACATAAGCAATTATTTAAAAGTTAGCACTTCAAGAACTTCTCGACTCCTTTAAGAATGTTTATGTCATACTCGAAAGCCAAAAATAAAATAATTTCGTTTGGTAGAGACTATAAATTTATGAGTCTATGCATTCTCAATAAAAATGGTCATTCCGCTCAAACATCAAAATACACTCACAAAATGTATGTGGTTCTGATCTTTTCGGCAAATAAGTTTTTGGGATTGCAGTCTCGTAAATTTACAGTCTTTTTTATTAGTTACTTGATTAAACGCATTATTTAGCACACCGTTAAGACAAGATTGCTCGTTTCTGATAAGCAGAAAGATTAAAAAATTTACTACAGAGTTCAATTTACATCAATCAAATACTAACAGACTATAAAGTCAAAAGAGAAAACTTTATTCAGGAAAATATTAGTGTCATCTAGAGAGCAAAACAAAAGAGAAGTGGAACAGAATCTTTTATGATTTGCAAAGGCAATACACCTTTCTTTTGATAAATACGAGCTTAGTGGAGCTTCTTTTGTCTTCACTAATAACATACATATGTCCTGAGGTTTTAAGTGGTTGTATTTCGGAAGCAGTTTAATTTAGCAGCCAGTAACCAAACATATTCTAATAAGGTATGACTCCTTCCAAAACGTATGTTTAGGTCATCAAAGTCTATTAAGGTGACAGCATTTCGAAAGACACTTAAATTAATAACAATAGCTTATAACGTGCTAAAAATTTTAGCTCAATGTAGCTCAAAGCAATGCCATATTTTTGTGTAATTAAAGAGGGTATCGGCTAATATTTTCGGCAAGAGTTTTTTTTTAAATTGCAGTTTCCTAAATTTAGTCTTTGGTATTTAAGGAAAACGAATAAATTTTTTTATAAAATTGGACGGTCGATATTTAATGGACCATGTTGTGAGTTTGAAAAATGAAGTGCACAACAAGGTCTGCAAATAGTCCAAATTGTCCGATGATAGTATGCTTTTATACTGTCATGTGACAAAAATCTATAAGGTGATAATATCAAACAAATTTGCCGAACAGTCTTCAAATTAATACTTGTGTTAAATATCGCAAACATGAATATGTGAACAAATGAAAATTTAATAAGAGTATATTTATCTGAAAATATAGCAACAAAATTTAATAGGACATAAAGATATGAGTTATTTGTAGTGTTAATTATCAAATAAATTCTATGCACTTTGTACCCGCTCTAATTTAAGTTAACTTTTAAAACGTTACAACTTACACTTTATTGATTTTGTTTTTATTATCAATTATGAAAAAGTGAAAAAGGGAAGGCTATTATTCTCAAAGTAAGCTAGTTGATTATTATTTTCTCAAGATCTAGATAGTAATAAATCTCATATTTTCACGAAAATTATGCTAATCTCGTAGAAAACGATTCACACAATCTGATTATCATATGCAAAATTTGTGCACATTTCCAAATATAATATAACCAAAAATTATCGTTATTTTTTCCAATGCAATACATATATTTAGTACATATGATTATACATAATTTTTGCACAAAACTTACTGTGTTATCTTTAATTTCTTTATGTGGAAGGAATATGTATTACTTCCTTAAATTAACACCTTATTCGTAGAAAAATTAATTTGAGATGCATCACCCAATTGAACTCCCAATTGAAACTCACAACTAAAACCTTTAAAGCCCCTTCAGACTATGTGAGAAGTCATATGAGTCGTCAAATATGACAACTCTCACAGTGTGAATATGTTTATATCATCACTTAACTATACATGGTTGGAGCTATGCCAGATAGTGCCTCTTTCTCTATTAATTTTCTCTTCGCGAATTGTCAAAATCGAGCACAACAAAAAGTGATAATTTGGTTAAAAAAAAACAAAGACATTTGTTTCGCAAAGATAAATTGATTTTTTATTTCGCGTGTGAATTTTTTCTTATAGTTAAGTAAAATAATAGTTAAAAATAGTTAAAATATTACACAAATGAGTTTTCATATGAGAAAGCATATGACTATTTTGACATTAGATTCAAGTCTATTTCAGAAGAGAAGTCATATGAGTTCCTTGTTAAAACAAAAACAATATTTACAAATAAAAATAATGATAATGTCAAAATTACTATTCAGAAATGTCAAGTTCTCTTAACATAAATCATATCAGTATGAGCACAATAAAATAAATCTTATGCGATTTGACATATCATATGCAAAGGACATACCAAAAACATACAAAAAAGCATATGACTTCTCACATAGTCTGAAGGGGCTTTTATTTCCAATTGCGGACTGTCATTTTCGCCAGGTGTCATGATCTCGTTCAGAAGGGTGTCAGCATACAAGCTATCTTAAGGCCTCAGCCATTGAGTACGTTGCGTCAAAGCATGCAACTAATAGCTTAAGACTTAACCAAAATGGTTGTGACGAGACAATAGCAATTGAACGAACGTTTGCACTCGTTTCGTCTGTTTTGACATTTAACCCAAAATGTTACGCTAGCCAACGAATCGAAGCAGCTGTTATGACAAGTAGTGTCGATTTCAAGTTCGGCTCTTACGGAATAACACGTTTCGTCAAAATGTTTCGTTCGCTTTCGATCAATTACGTACGTTTATTTTGGCTATCAACATTGGTTTACATCAAAGAGTATCCAAAGAGATGAAGCTCTCGACAGAATTCTACTTCTAACGCAAAAAAAATCAGTCGCGTCGCTGCATTTAAAAACTCACCCACCCATGGTGACTAATAAAATTCTTGGCCTTACCACTTAGGACATTTTGGTCCAAATTAGGGACATAAAAGAACTAATTTTATTATGTAGTCAAAAAAACAATGCAATTTAGATAAATTCTAAATAATGTAATGAAATAAAGTACTAAATAATATAGTTTGCAAGTCTTCTGTCCTTTAAATATGCAAAAATAACTTCCTAGCTTTTTTTAGTTAAACATCTTAACATATGGCAACCTACTCATTGGGCAAATGTCATATTATACTTCACCACTGATTTTTTCATTTCCATTGAAATGTCAGTTTGTTCACCAAATTAAAAATAAAAATAAATATTTCCCCTCCTGCACGGTTGTAAAAATCAGTTTTCTTCACTAATTAGTAGTACCTCAAAATCAGCTGTCGGGCTTTTCACCAAAATAAAAATATTTCCCCTCCTGCACGGTTGTAAAAATCAAGTCTTTTCACTAATACATACGAGTCCAATTTAAACTTACATGGGTCTGTTAGGAATTTTAACCTCACACTTTCTACAAATTTTTTCAGTATTCTTCTTCTTTTCTCAGTTTCTTTATGAAGGAAACGGAATTAAAAGAACTTTATTATGCCCACTCAAATAATAATAACGAGTTTTAAGAATCAAAAAATTAAATATCTTGTTAGGCAAGGTCTAAAAACGATTGCAATTGTGTTTTGAAATTTTCATATTTCAGAACATTTTTCAGTAAAATATTTTTTTCACCACGACGTTAAGATGTTGCCCCTACGGACAAAAATTAAACCACACGCCGTAAAATGTTTGAAATAGGCAAAGTTTTCCCAAAAAGAAAGTTAATATGACGGCTTTCAACGAGTTAACTTATTTTTGCATATAAAGTGAATAATTATACAGATCGCATGAAAATAAATGTTTTGATCACAACCTTACTAATCATAATAAGTTAGCACTGACGTTTGTTTAATTTTTTTTTTTTGTACTTATTTAGTATAAAATATAGCCGAAAATTTTTAATTTCACATTGATATTAGCCGAAACACTTACAATCGCGCCCGTCGTCAGTTTCTTATAAATCTAAAACTCAATTACAAATTTTATTAAATGGAAAGTATTAAAGGAAAAATAGACTTAGTGTCACTAAAAACATAAGCTTATTAAAGATTCTGTCTGGCTTATATATTTTTCCAAAAAAAATAACCTATTTTCAAGCTTCATTTACTGAAAATATTGCTAAATTTTTTTAAGAAAACTTGCAATGGTTTAAAATTGGAGTGGAGTTTTGTCCTCAAGTTTTTGATTTAAATCTTTTTAAAATTAAACTTCTGTAATAATTGCGTTCACTGTGAATTGTGGGTAAGATACGTACTCCTTTGAATGAAACAAAAATTTTATTGAATTAACAAATTTTGTATTGATATTTTACAAATCTATAGACAAAGTTATTTTACATCTAGAAAATAATCAAGTTAGAGCCTGTTCAAATATTACGTAATGCTGTTTTTAGCCTCACTTCCCTTCCCTTAAAGACTTATGAGCAGCTCCTTATCGAGCTGGACTATTTCTTAATCGTGTAGCTCGTTTTTTACTATTCACATGAACTTATTTTCAATTTAGTGATCTCTTTTTAGCATGCTTACTGTTAGTTCATAAGTTTTCATGCCGATTATATAGACATATTTCAACTATTTTCAAGATTGCGATTATGTAACATGTTTTCTTAGCATTAACAGGAAAACTGTCAGTAACTGATGACATTCAAACAACAATTTACGCGCTGCTTTCAACAACATTTGTTAATATTATAATTGAAGTTACATAGTTTTGTAAGAAACTGAAATTGCAGGTATGAAATGAATAAGGATCTTGAAACATTTTTTTTTTGTTTTGATAACATTATAAAGTTATGTAACTTTTCAATTATATAACAGCATTATGAAAATATTCCCAAGTGATTCCCCCAATCGCCTGATAATATCCCCAATCAAGACAAGTTTTCCGAAAATTTTATTTCACAACATAAGGCAGCATGGTTTGAAACGAGTCACACGTATTCTCTGACAAGCAATACGTGTGAGCAGAATTTTTGGGCAGAGAAGAGCTTCATCTCTTTGGATCCTCTTTGGTTTACATATACTCGAATTTACTCGTTATGTCTCGTCACGTCTTTTTTGGTTTAGACTTTAAATGAAATCCATTGACAGTAAGACCTCGATATATCAGACTTATTGGAGGGAGGTGGTATCCGCTAAAGCCGAAGGTCCGTTATATAAAAATATGTTTAAAATTTGAATTTATTTACTGGAGTACATTGACGTCGAGTAAGCAAGTTAAACTGTTAAGAGTTGCGTAAATCCCCAGCCAGCATGACAAACACCAGTGTGCTGCGTCGAAACCTAAGCGTTATTATATCAGGAAATCCCCTAATATACTATCGCACCGGCTAGGTGCAGTCTACGAGCAGGACGGCATTATGTCTCAAGTTACAGTGCTATGCGTAAATTGTTTACATGCGGCGACACTTGAATTTAAGCACGTATAATATTAACAGGACGTTTTCAAATTTTGTACACTTAACCGGTTTCAAAGTCGTTAAATAGAGATCCGTTATATCGAGACTTTACTGTATTTGTATGAAGTGCGGCCAAATCGTAAACGTATCCGTGAACGCGTTTCATACGATTTCTTTGTATGGAAGGACGTACGATTCAGAACACGATTTGCTGACAGTTATAGAAGCAAATATCGATTTTATTCGGTCTGTCAAATTTCGATAATAGCAGCCGTGCCAAGAATAACAAATCGAATCGTGTTGTTCCAGATAGTTAATAATTAAGAAATAATTTTAGTTCTGCACAATTTAACGAACACATAGCACACCATTGAAATATAAAAGTCATGAGTGGCACACGGTTTGCGCGATCTGGGCGCTGTCGTTTATTGTTATGCCTTGTCGCTCTGATGCTGATGTTCGGAATGGTGGCCATATTCCATAGCTCCCAGCAACAACTAGACGAGACAAGGGAACAAAGAATGCGATGTGAGCAACAACAAGAGGAGCTAAATATACGATTACAATGTAATTTTAAATTTTCATATGTATAGATACCTTAAATACAATTTGTCTTTTTGTTCTAGCGATTGTGGAGCAAAAATATAATATAGAAAAATCGCAGGAACGCGAACGTGATGAGCAAATGAAATCACTTAAAGGCTTGGATCAAAAACTAAAATCACAAAATGACATACATGCAAATGATCAAATGGAAGCAACCGAGCGATACGGCAAACTGCAAGAAAGCTTTAATACTTTGCAGAATGAACACAAAAAATTGGTTAACGACTACAGTCACGCCATAAAACAACATAAGGAGGCAACCAATGCGTTGGAAAAGAAGTTACAAATGTTACGCACTGAATTGGAGAAAGAAAAAAACGCGCAGGACACTGATGTACAGTGGAAGGTAAGGAAAAATGATTGAACTCTAAAAATGTACCTTGTTGCAATGTTTCACCATGGAAATCATTTATCACAGAATTTGAAAGTCTATCTCAATTCAGAAATCCCAAGAATATATGGTTGCGTTGATTGCTGTTCTAATACGTCAATTCGATCTAGAACCAAACTGCTGATACACTCTTTTTTATGCAAAAGCTGCGTTATAGTTCAACATTAACTGTTTAGCCAAATTACATATTTCAAAATGAAATCATTCTTAACACTTTTTTTTATTCAACAGGAAAAATACAATGCTCTAGCTCACGAGAAGGAACGTCTGGATGCAATAATTACATCAAATGATCCTGAAATCACAAAGCAACGCATCTCACACTTAGACCACATATTAGCTGAATATAAATCAAACTGCGATTACAAGCCAAAAGATTATCTATTAGATGGACAGCAAATAAATAAACCCCTGAATCCACCTGACACTACGCGAAATATAAGTCCCCCCCGTCTTGGTTTTGATAAGCCAGAAAACTTAAAATCCTTCAGTGAACAAAAAGCTGTGAGTCCAGATTTGTACAAAATACCCTTAATAGTAACTAATAAAACGCTTCATGCATCTACTGCAACTACTATAAGTAGTGGTGGGAAAACAACAAGTACAAGCAATTCTACTAATAAAACAATTTCAGCTGCTTTCACACCACCAGGTGTTAAAAACGGTGATGGTGTTATTGGTGTTGGACAAAATATATTGCATAATATAGACAGTCAACTAAATTTACCATTTTCCGCACGCAACAATCGTAGCTTTATTATTAATTCCGTTGAAAATTTTCAGATTGCACCCAAACCTTTGAAAAAAGTTTCTGAAGAAACGCCTGAAACTCAACTTAAACAGCATCAGCCGGAGGTTCAACAGCAACAAGATGATATTGGCCATGCCAATATTGCTTCGCCATTAAGTGCACCACTTAAGCGCTCTACAGAAACAAAGAAAGATCAAGTTAAAAATTTAATCAGTTCAACTTCAATTTCACCTCCTTTATCTTTGCCACTGAGTCAACGACGACCGTTACCTGACAATGTTGCACCAATACCAGAAAATATTGATGAGCTTTTGAAGGAAGATCCCGCCAACCAAAAAGCAACTGCCGAAAAATTTAACAATATTGTCGATCCAGCTGATATTGATGCAGCTGTGGAAGAATTACCCAAAAATGATAATGACAATGACAATAATCGCTATGCGAATGTTGTAAATGAGCTGGAGCAAAAAGATAAGGTCGGTGCGGCAGCGAATGAAGACTCTGGTGCACATGAAATCAAAGATCACGATTTCATTAATGATCAAAATTTTAATTTACCCGCTGATGAAGACAATAATTTCTTTGGTGGCAGGGATAAACATGAGGCAATAGTCGGCGGTGGTGGTGGTCTTTCAGGAGATACAATGAAACACAAAGCTGTTGGGGCAAATAATGACGATGATGATGATTTATTAGGCAACGCAGGTGCTGTTGGAATTGGTGGCGATATTGCAGTAAAAAATCAAAATTTGTTAGATGCTGATAATCTTAACAATGAAGTTATGAGAGATCAAGGCAAAGAATTTCCAGCTGATGGTCTACATTTAGAGGACGGTAACGATGAAGACGAAGATGGTATAAATTAGTTTAATTCAGTTATTTCAAACAATTTATGGTTTGTTTTACAGAAGATGACTATTCAAATCCAGCTGCACGGAAGAATGGTGCGCAAGCCATTAGAAATTAAGTTTAAAGTGCTGCTGGCTGCAGCTAAGGCTTAATAATATCAAATAAATAAATTAATACCGAATATTTTGAGAATATTAAAAGTATTCTGTAAAAACTTCATATAATTGAATTTGTTTCGATTGAACTTTTTTCTGCCGTGATATACATACATACACATGTATGTATGTATATTTGATCAATTGTGTCTAATTAGCAACTACATCAACCAAGACACATTTTATTTAATAATTTTGCTTAGTTACTAATTTATATTTTAATATAATAATAAAAAACAAAATTTTGGAAAAAATTGTTGATTCGCATCATGTATTTTTGGGGATCAAAACAAAACATTGCACTAAATGGGTGAAAACTTAAAAATCTGCGCACAGCGGGAAAAAAATCTCACGTCAACTTTTTAATGCAGACTACATTTAAAAATTATAAGACAAGTATTACGGAAGGGAGGGGGGGCCCCGTCAGAACTTACCAAATCTCACTAAGGGGAGGATGTAGCATGCGCAAATCGTATAATAAATTGGTGAGTTCACTAAAAGGTTAAATTTGTGGTGTATCCGAACAGAAAATTATTATTTTTTTTTTTTTGATTGGTAAGCATAAACATGCTTAAACCAATATAATGGTCTAGTTGCACATTTAATTTAGTGCAACTAATTTACCAAAAACCAACAGATAAAGATTTTGTTGTGAACAAACGTCTGAATAGTTCCTGTCTGGACAAACGAATTTCTTAGAAAATTCAAAAGGAGATTTCGCGAAACAAACATTTCTGGACTATATTTACTGCTTACTGAAAGGTGATAGAGCAAAACATGAGCTAGATCGTCAGCAGTATGTATAATTTCGTGGTATATTGGCACAGAAAATACTTTTTTCTGAATATTTTGCATAAAAACCATCGCGTTGTCAAATATTTAAAAAGAAAATAACATGAAATTCCGCTTCTTGTAATATTAGGACTATTAAAGAAGCGTAAAGTTTTATAAAAATAAAAAAAAAATATTTTGACTATGTTTCTTAATAAAATAAAATGGATTTTATTTGGTTTCTTAGCATGTACATATATGTATATTTTTACACATGTGTAAAAATTATTTATTTACTTATTTATGGCAATCGGCCTATATAAGTAAATTCTTTAAAGGCATGTGTTTCATCATTATTTCCCAACGTTGTTCAAGCGTATATCGACCCATTTCCTTAACCGGAAATATTAAGCTAACTTTCTGTTATAATACGAATGACATTAGATTTGCCACACTCAAAAGAATAGCTTATTTTCATTAAAAAAAGGGGGAAAATCCGACTACCTGACGAATGTCAAATAAAAAACATCGGACGAAAAAATAAAAAAATTCAACCGACTGTACGACGAACTAATAAAAATTAAACATCCGATTATCGGATTAGTAGCCACTCAGATTAAAAAACATTATTGACTTAATAATTTATTACTAAATAAGTATTTACGAAAACAAGTGCATGATGTAAATACAAAGTTTATAAAATTTATAATTAAAAAATGATATGACATATAAATACATAAAAAGCAAAAATAAATGTGCTGCATGAATATAATGAACATTAAATGAAAAAAATTGCTAGTTTTTTCGTGCAACAGAGCTGCAAAAGAATACAATAATATAAATTAATGGGTATTTTAGTTTCGAAATTATTATAGGAAAATTACAAGTTTTTCTCAGAAGGTAGTGCTGAGGATAACTTTATTTTAAATTTGCTCCTGTTAATTTATGTTTCTAAATTCGTCTTTTGTTTTTAATTTGAAAATATGCTAGTTATTATTTTTTAAATGAAAACAAGCACTTAATTTTTTTATATTGTATCGGAAATTATTGAACTTACAGTATAGAGAAATTTTATGAGCTTTTTAGAAAAAAAGAGTTATTATATGCACTAAAAGAATATTCCTTGCATGAATTTTACACCAAAAATTTTTGTGAAATATATGTGTGCCGATAAAAGTTTCTAACGTTTTAATTTTTAAAAAAAAAAATCCACTTTAGAAGCATACCAAAAATCAAATTTTTAGTATGTTCTAACATTTTTTACTGCACAAAAATTAGCGTTAAAGAAAAGCACAAATATCAGAACGTCAAATTTTACGGACATTAATGTATTTAATAAGAATAAAGAGCGTAAATATATTCAAGTAAAACATCAATTAATTAGTTACAACACTAAATTGCGGTTATTCATAATGATTTGACAATTCTAAACAAGAATCTGTTATTAGGATACTGAAATATTGTTTCAAAGTGTAAAACGCTGTTTTGAGGCATAATTTTAAGTAATATATGTTTAGGACGTTATATCCTTCCCTTTTCAATCTTTGCAACAAATAAATTTTTAAGTATCTTCTGTTGATAACGTTAGATATTGGATATCTTTCTCTTTTCAATCTTTGCAAAATTATTCAAAAAAATCAAAAAAAAAAATTGTCTGAAATTATCATTAAAATGGCCCAGGACTCCACACGATTTTTTAAATATATTTTTTCAATTTTAATTAATTGTAGTATTGTAACTTTTTATAACTATATGCCCTAATGGTCTATGTAAGACGAAATCGTCACCACCCTAATCTTTTGCAACTCTGTCGGCTAAAAATTGTCGTAAACAGTAAAAAGGATACAAATAAATACTAAGCAATTACCTATTAACTACTGCGTATTCACCACGATCCACGGATGCTTCAGTACCTGATCGAGTGGCAAACGCTCTTTTGGATTAACAACAAGTAGTTTTGAAATCAAATGTGCCGCTGCTTTTGAGACATGATCAGGAACTTTATAGTCGACTTTTATTATTTTCTTGTACGTCGCGTCATAATCATTGGCTGAAGTGGCGAAAAATGGTGCACGACCAACAAGTAACTCATAACACAATACACCCAAACTCCAAAGGTCAACTGTTTTAGTGTGCGAAAATCCTTGCACCATTTCGGGAGGCAAATAATCTAAAGTACCACATAGTGTGTTGCGCATTGAATTCGGTTCGTGAACCGACCAACCAAAATCAGCAATTTTTAAGTCACCATTGTGACCCAAAAGTAAATTCTCTGGTTTGATATCACGATGTATGACATCACGTTCATGTAAATAACTTAAGGCAGAGGCCAGACAACGTATATAAACTGCTGAACGTGGTTCGTCAAAACGCTTTAGTGGCTGTGCATATAACTCCTTGAAAAGAGTGCCCTTAGGTGCATATTCCAAAATTAAATAAATTCGTGATTCGTCATGAAAAAAACCAAATAGCCTTAAAATATGTGGATGCCGTAAATGAGATTGTATCTCAATTTCTCTTCGCACCTGATGCTCTACATTAGATTCATGTATTTGCGCCTTAAAGAGTACTTTTAGAGCAACGACAAATTGTGAATCTTTTTCACGCGCCAGATAAACATTTCCAAATTTTCCTTTTCCCAATGCGCGTCCGATTTCAAAGTTATTTAAACTCCACGTTTTCTTTTGTCTTTCAGTTGTACTTTTTTCTTCAACAGCTTTTTTTCCTGGCTTAATTTCATGTTTTGCTATGACTTCTACTGTTGAAGATTTTGCAGATGCTACGTTAATTTTGTGTTGTTGCAATTGAGTTGGTATTTTATTTTTTTGTATTCCTACTGCTGTTGGTGGCGCCGGTTTTGCAAATGTACAAGGTTTTGTTATTTTAACCACTTGCGTCGAGTTTGCGGCGGAATTTGCATTCGTTATTTTTACTGTTTTTTGAGTGGAGTTACCGACGAAATTAAGATCTGCTGTTTTAACTATTTGACTGGAGCTTGCGGCGCCAATTGTCTTTGTTGTTGAAACTATAGGATTGCTGGTCGCTATTGGCGCTACCAACTTTGTTACGGAATTTGGTTTCGACATTGGAACCGAGCTACAAAAGCCTGCTGATGGAATTATCTGTGAGCATTTTTTAGCATTGTCAACCACGACCTTGAGAGAGTCATTGAGGTTAGACATAAGACAAGGGGATCCAATTACATTCCTACTTACCATCTTTTCTTTAAGTTTATGTTGTCCAGTCTTGTTCTCTTTGCCGCCTTGCATGTTGGTGGGTTGCTTGAATTATTTTATTATTAAAAGCTAAACCTATGAAACTGCTTCGCTTCTAAACCGATTTTTTCAAATAGCGCGCAGAAGGTATGTTCACTTCGTTCTGCTTTTCTTTTCTTCTTTTTTAAGGTATGTTCGCTTCGCTCACTCAATAGTCAACGTTTACACGAGGAAAGTCTTGCCGCAAAGTTTCCTTGTTTGTTGGCAAGAGGGGAAAAGCGAAAGGGACGAGGTAAAAAATTTGTCATATGTTGCAAACGCGAAACGAAAATCACAAAATAGAATGGACAAGAATTTGTCTCTCAGACTTTCCTCGTGTAAACGCCGACATATAAATATTGTTCTAACAAAGTTGAAAGCATCGCTAACTCGTTGCACACTTTTATGTGCAAATCAAAGCTGCATCAACATTAAGGCTGAGTTCACATTAAACGTTTTTTTTAACCCGTATTAGCTTACGCGCGTTTCAGTATAGCACTAAATTACATGCAGTAAGCCACACCATCAACGCTCGTTAAAAAATTGTGCGTTGCAACACGCGTTGGTTTTGTCAACGTCGGTTTTATACTAAAACGTGGGTTGGTTTTCAGCTGTATTTTGTTTGTTTGTAAACTCCTGATATGAGTGTCATAAGAAAGATAATTTAATGGTCTTCAATAATGGTACGTACACACCATCAACGCTCGTTAAAAAATTGTGCGTTGCAACACGCGTTGGTTTTGTCAACGTCGGTTGGTTTTCAGTTGTATTTTGTTTGTTTGTAAACTCCTGATGTCATAAGAAAGATAATTTAATGGTCTTCAATAATGGTACGTACAGTTTCGAAATTTAACCAATAAATTTGAATAAATGACAATTATTCTACGTATAACTAGCGCGCGTTGACTGCCCGTGTGAAAAGTACTAAAACCTGCATTGAAGAAACGCAATAGCTAACGCGCGTTGAAAAAATGCTTATCTCTAAGTTTGAATATCGATATACGAATGCTTGTATCGAAAATCACACAGAACAAGAAACTTTTGCTTTGAAATTTGTAAATATTTTAAATGGAAATTTTAAGCAATTCAACATGTCGCGTATGCTTAGGAAGCTTCGATACTTCTAACTCGTTATACGATTTTGTAGAATACGAGGAAAAAGTGGAATTGAAAGATGTGCTAAAACGTGTAACCAACGTAGAGGTAGAAATATATGATGTATTTTTAAGTTGAAAATAAAAAATATATTTAAATTATTATTATTATTACATTGTAAGGTTGCAAATGATGAAGAGGTGACTCCAACCAGAATTTGTAGCAACTGCACTGAAAGGCTTCTAAATGCCTACGAGTTAGTGTGTCAAGTAGAAAAGTCGGAAGTTATGCTCCAAAGTTATATGAGAAAGGAAAACAAAAAGTTGCTTGCAAGCGATTCGACCTTAATCCAACAACAGGAAGATACTATTCCATGTGATGCAGACGAACTGGTTGAAAACGAAGAATTTGAAATACTGGATGATGAATTCCAAATTTTGCCTGATGACGGTCAAGAATCTTTCACATATGAAATTAATCATAATGAAAATGAAATAGAGACGGAAGAATCTAAGTTGCAACCGGAAGAGCAGCACCGAGAAAATCAAAACTTGGGCTGCAATAATTCAATAGAACAAAGAAATGATATAAAAGATGAGAGTATTAATGCAAAAAATTATAGGTTAGTGCACTTTCGAGCATATGAAAATATCAAATATGTAGTAATTTCTGATTAGTTATATAAATTTTTAAATATTTTTTATACCTTTTTTCGATCTTGTGGGTCTGCATTTTTAGCTACCTCGGATGAAAGGGAAAAAGTGCTTTTCATATAAATTAACGAAACTTCAATTAAAAATTTTCCCATTTCTTATCATCTGAATAAAAAAACACATTGTAAAAAGTCTGCAGCAGATACTTTCGAATCGGACTAGCTAGCAATTAGAACCACTTTGTTTTTCGGGTAATTCTAATATCCGAAATCTTCTAATTTCTGGGTGGTTTTTCTCTCTTTGATTTCCAAAGATAAATTATTTTCTTTACGTTTATTTAACATATTTAGTAAGCACTTTCACTTTAATAAGCTTCCGTTTTCACTTTTCAATCAAGACTGCCCGAATATGTACATGTGTATTAAGCTTATGACCCAGTATACGTACATATATTGAGTGCAACAAAAAATACGAGAATAGTGATTCCCCGTTTTTAGTTTTATTTTATTTTTTTTGAAGTTTATAAAACAAAAATTGGAATCACCTATGTGCAAAAAACTTTCTAAAATTAGAATCACAAGTTCTAAACATTGAAAAAATAAAAACAGCTTTAGGTACTTTTGAATCGAAGTACCCAAAAATACTCATTTTTCAACCTATCGAAAAATATAAATACTTCTACTACATACGATTTGTGACATATTTCTACCATTATGGTCAAGCGAGGGAGACAATTGGTAATTTTACTCCCAAACTTTCCTCATAAAACCCAAGCAATTCATTATTTTTCACAACTCTTCATTTATTATTCCCAGTACGCTCCTTCCGCATCTACACACTGCTGACAGCGTTTTAAAAGTTCAGTTGTCTTAGCGTCGCCTCGATAAAAACAATCTTTGAGCATTAATTTCAGTTTCGGTATTAGTAATGTCACATATTGCTAAATGAAGCGAATATAATGGGTCAAAATTGTGAAAAATTTACCTTTTTAAGGTAAATCCTTCAAAAGGATATTATTTACGACGAAACCTGTAATTCACATAAGGTAAGCACCGATAAGCTCTATTGCGCCATTATGAGCTGGTGCGTTTTCGTGCAACAAGCTATACATTGCCTCCTTTTCAACGTTTTAGGAATTTGGGCTTTTAGTAATTTTTTGACTATTTTTCTTGTTTTAAAATAAAAGCTTGCATAGGAAAATTGTAGAAACTTTTGGCTACATGATTAGTAATATTAATTTATTTTAACAGCGTATCACATCCATCAACAGAAATTGAATATAGGGAAGGACTATTGGGAAATATTAACAGTACTTATCAGTGTGATCTATGCCATCGAAAATTTGCAAAAGCAGATACACTGAAGCGACACATAAAAGTTGCACACACATATGCACCGCCGGAAAAAATTGCAGCAGTTGTTGCATTAATACCAAATCCACCAAAAGAACAATTTACTTGCATGTACTGTCCGCGTACGTTTGCACGAAAAGACAATTTAAAGCGACATCTTCAAGTTGTACATCACGTTAAGATTATGCAGGAAATAACTACTAAAAAGCAACACATATATAAACGTGGCTTGTGTCCATATTGTGGTGAAAGTTTTTCACAAGCCAGCCTTATTGTTCATATAAGACGTCACACTGGTGAAACACCATACAAATGTACCGATTGCAATAAAGGCTTCCCACGGCGCCAAGACCTTACTATACACCAGCGAAAACATACCGGTGAAAGACCACATGTTTGTACGGTTTGTGGAAAAACGTTTTCCCGTCCCAATAAACTGACACGTCATATGCGTATTCATACAGGTGAACGACCATATAAATGTACGGAATGTGATCGAAGTTTTGCGCAGTCGAATGATTTAAACATCCACCTAAGGCGACACACCGGTGAAAAGCCTTATAAATGTAGTGTTTGTGGAGATGCTTTCATTAGCGGAACAGCGTTAAAGTCACACCGCAAATTAAAATCGCATGATGCTGAGGAAAGTGAACTTTCAATTGATCCGTTTGAAAAGATTCGTGTAAATAATCGCAGACGTACCGTAGTAGAAAAAGCGATTCGTAGAAAAACTGAACCATCAGATGAAGTAATAATAGAATTTATTGATGATCCATAATTTAATATATAATAAGTAGCACCAAAAGTATTGAAACAAGTTTTGATTACAATATAACATACACTCCGGACAAAATTCGGATAAAAAAAAGATGTATTATTTTTAAATAGTTTTAGCTTATGATAGTATCATAATTGTCACTAGCCCGAAATTTCGAAACTTCTGCTTCAATGTCGCTCACACGCTTTCTGTATGATTATGCTATTATTCTCTGAGTAGTCTGCGTGTAGTTGGAACAAGGTGGGGAAGGCAAACCAATATATTACGAAATTACGGAGGTGATAGAATTGAGGTACAATTTGATTTGTCGCTTTGCAAGCGACCATACTAAGTACCAGTGCGCAAAGTCCGGTATGTTTGTGATATGTATTTTTTTTAACAATGAAACTCGCCGTGGATTTTGGGCACTCAAATTGGTTTCCCTGAGTCGACTTTTAACGGTTTCCACACTCACTGCTATATTACGCACTTTCTTTATTTCCGTAGAAGGCAAAAACGGATTATGTATCGAAAGCCGTATCGAACAATTCACGTCCCGGGGTGACATGGAAGGCATTCGGTCTCGTGTTTTACGTTTATTTGTGTATTTTATCGTATTCAAAACCATTTTCGCAGAACATCCGATAAAATTTAAATTTCCTGAAAAATTTTACCTTGCGAAATGGAATTTTTAAAAATTTTACTTTGCTCTGTCGTAGAATGCTTTCCACGGCCCACTAAAATGCAAAAACTCGAAAAAATCATTGGAGTATTATACAAAAATAATGAAACTTACTTGTTACGATCAAATTTTTTTAATAAGAGTAAATACCTCATCTTGAGAAGTAAAGGAGTTGAACAGTGCTATTATTTTTACCGCTCGAAACTACAAATTACTCAATATAATAGCAAACCTAGAAAGTACCGTTATTTTTTTGGAACAAAATGTCATGTGGTTATCTTGTGCACTTATCAAGTAACTATACTTTAAAATATTAGAAGAAAAAAAACGTAATTTGTTCGAAATATTTTCTTTCAATTCATAAATGACACCGCGGTGCTATTCTTTTTACCGCAACTGAAATTGTAATCTTAAATTACATGTAATTTAAATTATTGTAATTGATAAAACTTCAATTACAATTACTTTTAATTTCTTTTTTCAATTATAAGTGAATGATAGCTTGTAATTGTTATTGAAAAAAAAAGTTAATCCAAAAAACCCAAGTCTGGGCACAGCTATGCTCCCACACTAACTTATTTTATCATAAGAATCCATTGTTTTTGTGGCATTTCGATACAATTTTGACACATCGTTTCTATCCCTTCATAGCCACGATTTTCTGGGTTTTCCGCTGCATCTGTTATCATTGGGGTTCCAAATGCGCTGATCGCCAAGTTTCTCTAGCATCTTTCCTGATCGTATGGCGTCTAGTACACATAAAAAATTTACTAAGTTGATACAAACGATCGAATGGGTTGTCCATTTTAACCCATCTATTAAAAAGAAACATCAATCATAATACTTTATTTATTTATTTTAAGTCGTAGACCTTATTAATTGTCAAATAAAAAGGTGCATATAAATAAGAAAAGAAAAATTGGAATAATAATTTAACTTCTATATGTACAACAATTTGAAGCAAACTTGCAACAAAAATAAAATAATTTAGGCTTTGGGTTGAATTTTTTCCTTTCAGTGTTCGAGTAGTTATTTTTTTTTACGCGACATTAATTACTTTTTTTTTTCAATAATATAGCATTCAGTGCCATACTTAAAAAATTGGTATAGAAGTAATATTTATTCAAGTGTACATAAGAGGGTCCCTCATTTCAACAAATGCTTAAATATTAAGTGTGTGATAATGAAATGAATTCAGATCCAAATGAATTCTGATCCACTCGTTAAACTACTCAGCAGTGAGCAGTCAAGCCATACAATATGCAATGTAAGTTTTGACTGCCGAAGCAGTCAAAACTCACATTCATTAGTAAAGCTTATAAGTTTAAAAAGAAAGAGAAATTTTAGATTATTATTCTTAAGCCTCAATCACAATAACGTGTGATAATTTCAAAAAAAAAAAAATCTGACAATGAATTAAGAAATCTTTGATATAACTTCAAAGATGCAATCTGTGTTTTACAATTTCTCGTCAAGCAGAAAAATTATATTTAAGAGCATTCAAAAATTAAAAGTTTGCTGGTAATATTAAAAAAAAAAAAAACATACTATTTTGAAGTGGAACATTGAAAATACAATAAAAAGTTGTTAAATAAAGGACACTCTTGTGTACCAATTCGCAATTAAAGTTTAGAATTGGTTACTCCTATAACTTTTATGCTTTCATATATATTTAATGTCTATGTCTACTTGAGGAATAAGTCGAACGTGATCTTGAGCGTGATTTAGATCTTGACCGAGTTCCTGTATGACTCTTGCGGTCACGATAACGCTCACGATGGTGCGTTGAACGGCTACTGCGATATTTTTTTGAGCTATGATAATCACCTTCGCCATAGTCGTCAGAATCACTAGAGTGGTATCTATGACGACTACTCTTGCGATTGTCATAATGTCGATCACGATAATCTTTGTCATGACTTTTCTTATGACCATGGTTGGATTTTTTTGCAGAACTTGAGCTTCCATGATAATGACGCTTTCGTTTTGCAGGCGAAGATGATATACCGCTGTTTTTTGAAGAATTTCGTGAAGAATTCGAGCTTTTGGAAGAACTGTCTGAACTGTCCGAGGAGTCTGAAGTCGAGTCGTCTTCGTCACTAGAGCGACGTGACTTTCGATTCGATTCCTTTTTTGATGAAGATGGCTTATGTTTGCTATCACCTTCGGTTTTTGATTCTCTTTTTGCTCCTAACATTGCATTAAATGGTGGTAGCGCATCAATAAATTTTGTTGGTAAAACTGTTGAAGACGTGCTGCTGTCTATTGGTAGTTGTAATAAGGCGGTATTAATTTTGTGTGCTGCTGTTTCAATTTGGCTGTTTTTAAATTGTGAAACATAATCCGCAGCTTTTATTGATGAATTTTTCAAATCTTTAATATCACTAAATCTCGTGGTTCGTTCCTTTTGCCTTTTGCCTATTCATCAAAAAAAAAAAACCATTATTCAAATTTTATGCACATCATGAGGAAAAGCTCAAATAATAATATTAATACATGATAGTTATGTTCAAAAAATTAGTATACGTTCGGATTACAAAAACTTGAAAAATGTCGACAATTTAAATTGATGTATAAAGCAAAGTAAAAAAAAAAAAAATATGATATTTAAAAAGAGTATGCTTGATTTCACATCTTTTTGTATAGAAATTAATTTTGTACTTTGAAATTCGTAACCATTATGTTTTAAGCTAAGCTTTGCAGTATTCAAAATAAAATATTTCATTTAAGCTATGGTGTAAAAGAACTGACGCACCGTTCGAAAATTGTAACTTTGAATCAGGTGTCTCACCAAATTCCTTTTCGTAACCTTTACCACTTGCAAATACTGTTGTTGAGCCCAAGCCACGCCCACTGACTTTATAATTAAGGGAAATA
Source organism: Tricholauxania praeusta (assembly GCA_949775025.1). NCBI lineage: Eukaryota > Metazoa > Arthropoda > Insecta > Diptera > Lauxaniidae > Tricholauxania > Tricholauxania praeusta. The sequence continues at coordinate 163,160,081 of OX459029.1, forward strand.
CTACTACTATTACGCTCAGATTCACGATGATTATCGCGTTCTTTTTGATTTTTGAGTTTTTGTTGTTCCTCCGCTTGCATATGATGCTCTTGTTCAGTGTAGAACTTTAGTTTCTGCTCTTCTCTCAAAGCGGATTCAGCTATGCGTTCTTCAATTTCCTCCGAAGTTTTTGCAAAAACTTTACGCTTCATTCGTAAGCTTGCCTTTAAAAAAAAATATTCGAAAATCATTAGATGTTGTGATACACATTTTGAAATATATTCTTTTTGGCTCAAAAATAAAAAAAAATTTAAATAATAATATACAGGCAAGTTCACCGAACCGCGCGATTTTTCGTTACTATATAATGCCAAAATGCTTCATAGATGGGTTAAGGCGTGGTTCGGGAGGGGTAGTGTTAATGGAAAAAATTTGGTCTTTTCGTGAGGAATAACTTTGCCAGAAACCAAACCTCTCACACTTTAAATAAATTTTCGTAGAAACGCTATGTTTAAGCCAAAATGTGGCAGCAGATTCGAACTCCTCCAATTTCCTTGCACACAGTGATATAATTCTCTCAGCATTGAAAATCATTGTTTATAAAATGGATTTCAAAAACAAATTAATTTATAAATAAATTTATGCTTGTTATTTTAAAATGCTCATATTAGGAACGTCAAATCATACGGTTCTGTGGATTTGCACGTGTAAAATAAATAAATAATTTTTATTCAGGCGGAGCAAGTTTAAATGCAAGAAAATTGTAACCGAAAACTGAGCCAAATCTTCAAAAAAAAAGGTTAAAGTCCGATGGAAGAGACAATTTCTGCGTACGCAAGGCCTCTGTGAATAGTATGGTTTGCTAAACAGCTTATAAATGTTCCACGCAACATCGCGCAAATCAGAAACGTGACACAGCATACATATAAAAAAGGACTGCAACTACATTTTGAGCCGCTCAAGGCCAGAGACAATAAACATAGGAGACTGCAATCTAAACATAAAAGTTCACTCATCAATGTATATGATTTGTGAAAGCAAAACGGTGGCTAAAGTTTCCGCTGAAGGATTTTGAGATTGCAAAGTATAATAACATTATTATCTCAATTTTTATTCAGTTTTCGAAATAATGCCAGTTTAACCCCTTTTGACTACCTACCCACATCAATTTTGTCTAACATGTCTTTCCCAACTTTTTTACCATTTAATTTCAAATTTTGCACCGGATATGACATTATACAATGACGGATCTTTTTTCGAGGGCAAAACTTCTTACGCTGTAAGACAACTGGATAATAACTACATTAAAATTAAGCAAAGGCTGCTTTCAATGCACGCTGGAGTTTTTAATGCAGAGCTTGCAGCAATAAAATTTGCGGTTAAATATGCAGTCAAAAAACCAAACAAAAACTTTAATATGCTCAGATAGAATAAGTGTTCTAAAAGCATTAAACAGTGGAAAAGGCAGTACATATAAATTTGTTTTTGAAAACATTAAATGTAACAATCTCATAAAATAGGAATTCCTGGTAATGAAAATGCTGGTGCTGCGGCTAGGGCGGCTCTTACTTTGCCGCTTGTTTTTGAAAACCCCTGCTTGGACTCAGTGATTTTAAGCTGTTTTTATGCAATTCAAAAAGAAAAAATGGAACTAGCCTGGGAGTCCTCAAGCTCTTTGTTGAGAACGCACAACATGAATTTGAAGAGACCACATTATAAAATTCACTTTTCACGCGAAGAATGCGTAACGTTAACTAGGATTAGACTCAGTAAAACTTTATTTTGTGTAAAACACTTGTTCACAAAATCGGAACCTATGCAGTGCAATTTTTGCAACTCAACGATGACAGTTCAGCATGTGTTGTTGAACTGCCCTTTGTCCAAGTGTAATCAACAATTAAATACTTTACTGGATTGCAGCAAAAGAGAATCTATTGATTTTGTTAAAGAGGCACTGATGAAACACAACCTATTTTACGAAGTGTAGTCAACTACCGGTGCAACATGGCCTCGCTGCCCTGCACCATTCCATATTTTATAAATTAATTTGTAAAATATGTTACAATAAAATGTCTTTCCCTTCGACCTCGCGGTGTTTCGAAGTTTTATTTTTTTTTTTAACCAAGTTTATAGATAAATCGAAGCGTTTTTGACTGGTTAAATGAAAAACTTACGGCGCACACCACGCACAACACAGATTTGTTCCATTTATGCCAGTGAGTACGGCCGAAAAAATAAAATGACGCCGAATGAGCTCACATAGAATCTCCCCCGCGTAGTTTTTTGCTAGCAGACTCCCCTAAGAAGATGGTTTATGCACACTTCCTAACTTGCATATTATAAATAATTTAACAAAAGCTTTGAGCCGCATTGAAAAAATAAGTGTTATTTAAATATTCATACCTTAATCTCTTCTTCAGAGTCAGCATTTTCATTTTTATTTGACTCCTCAGAATCTGATCCAGAGCTTTCATCAGAAGAGTCATCATAAGCTGCCAATCCTATAACATAATTTTAGCTTATTTATATTCATAAAATGGATTTACAAGCTGGAAATATGGGCATAAATAGTATTAAAGGACATTAAGTTTGCAGCAAGTAAAACTTTTAGTAACAAATTAATTAATCTAGCCTAACTATTTTGTGAATATGAGGTTTCTGACTAATTTAATTTAAAGTGATGAAACGCCAAGAATGAAAGATGAATAAATCATGTTAACAAAATATTTTGGGAAAACAGTTCCACTAACGTAACTGTTCATATTTTTACACATCTGTATGTGTCCGAGTTTACCTATAAAATATATCCAAATTTAGTACTAGTACAGACACCCAGACAGTTATTTAGGGGAACGCTTTTTCTTAAAACGGTTATTGTGGGAATAGTTATTTAGATTTTGATGACAACTTCATACATTATCAATGTATGGAACAAATAAAACTAATCGTATGTATAGTCAGCCAGCTTAATCGATTCCGAAAAAGGTGACCTTAGGGAGTGTGGATATTGGCAAGGGCATCTGTGTTTCCAAAAGTTATAGCGGTGGCAATTCCGGATCGCATAAAATATTTTCTTTGCTCTCCGATATATGCTACCGGGTTTTCGAAGAAAATCATGGCTATAAATAAATTAACATATGAAGTGTCATCTCTTGGATTAAGGGAATTCGATTCACTGAATTTCACATTGGTGAAAAATATGGATACATTCTCCTTCGAGTACTTTTTCATTTAGTAATTGGGGATGTACTTGATGCGGTATTACATCCACTAGCACGCCGCCTATGTACTGTGTAGGTTTATCGATTCAACAAAAGACCTCAATACTGAGGGATGTACAGCAGGAATAAAGAAACTACAAAAACCAAATCAGTATTGCTGCAAAACCAAACGATTGAGTAACCATTTGTGGTCATGATATTGAAACAGTGGACAACTTTACATACATATCTCTTTAGCGAATTAGTCGTTGTTTACGCAAGTCTGTCTAAAAAAAACGTACATTAATAACCACAATAACCAAGCAGCAACTGAACTTTGTGCACCGATATTTTCGGTATATATCAAGCGATACTCCATAGTTCAAATATAGGACCGCTCAACAGATTAGTCAGAAGACAAATACATACGAGTATTTAACTTGCGTAAAGACAGCAATATTTATAGTAACAGAGTTTGCAGCCATTAGCCTTTTTAGCATTATATTTTGACGCTTTTAATCAAGCTCAAAGCCAGAAACGAAACTTTTGGAATGGAAGCAAAAAATGTTTCAGGAAAAGGTTGTAGGGAATGCAAAATCGCAGACTTTGGTGAACAATTTTTTTATAAACAATAAAAGTTGTCTGAGTAATGATACTATTCAGCTGATATTAGATATACATACTTTGAGTAAGTTGCAGTAACATTTACTAAAAAATACAGACAGGGTCATATGGTCCGCGATTTAAATTTCTTACTTTGAGCTTACAGAGCGAACACTTTTTAATTCCCACAAAAAATGCACGATTGGAAAGCAGGGACTTTAAGAAAAAGTTCTAGATAATGTTCATTCTTGAAAAGGGCAAATAAATTTGTCAAAAACTTCCTATTCACATAATAAAGAACTCACCCATAACAAATAGCGTAACTATGTTGATAAAACAAATTAGTTTTACACCAATTGGGTACTAAAACTTTTACGGAACATTCTCTACGTTCGTAATAAATGAAGAAAATTGATACTCAAGAAAAATCTGCACCACTATTATATGGAAACATAACATAATTTATTTTTCATAATATTTGTGTATCTACAATATTACTTGCGTTACATTTTTATTTTGTTTAACTACTGATTTAAATGTTTTTCTTAAAACAACTTCTTAAACTAGTGGAACATATACATAGCTCGAAAAGTAATAAGCCGATATTATTCATCACGTCGTTTTAATGGCATTATCTACAATCTTATCTAAGATTTCTCTATGTTGTTTTTTAACTTTAATTTTTAATGGTAAATTTGACTCCCATTCCAGAGACATTTTTCTAATCTTTTCCGCTATAGCAGATGTCAATATTAAGATATGATGGAAAATTGAATAAGCCGGGTTCATTAGTTTTCGAGACACTAAGTTCACTTATTGAAAGCTGTTTCCAAAAAAAAAAACATTTAAAGTCAATATCGCGAATTTGTAGTTAATATTAAGATTTTTTTTGAAATGAATCGAAAGTTTTCGAAAAATTTACTTAAAAAAAGGTGGTGCGACACTTCGCTAACTTATTATAGTATTGTTCCCACTTTATCAAAATTCATAAGTAATTTGGAGTAGAAAGCATAGATCCTAACTGATTCTTATTTAATTAATTGCTCTGATAGACAGTTTAAGATAACACTAGTATAAGAGATGCCTAATTTGCATATTTAATCTTTATTATAAAATTAATTAAAAATGTAGTATCATTATTATTCCCAACCAAAATTAATATATCAAGAAGCTTGAAATAAATATTTCAAAATCTGAGACTGTTGTATTTTTAAAGCTTGAATTTTAGGGCATTATTTAAATAGGATTATGCACTTTACCACGAATATAAAAAAGTTTAATTGAAAAATAACTTACCCAGTTTGTCAGTAATGGTAGAAATAGCGCTTTTTGGGATCAGTTGTGCCGATGTTGCTTTTATATATATAATAGGTACATAATATTTAAAAGAATTAACACATATTATGTATAAATAAAGTTTTTGTATTACATCAAGCAATATAACTATAATTTTACTTTTTATTTTTTATTATTCACTTACTTATTGATGCTGAAAAAAAAAAGAATATATTTTGAAGATTAAAAAATTTAAAAGTACCTTTATTTTTAAGCGATTTAATAGCTTCATTTGAAATACTGCAAATCTCTTCATTTGTAACTTCTAGTAAAAGTTCAGTAAGTGTTTTGCGTACCACAACCATCTTAATTTGTTGGCATGCGAGGCGTTTTATTGTTTTTAACATAGGACGTAACATTAATATTTTTAGCAAAATTTATGCAAAGTTTTATTCAGGGATTGACCGAGCACAACAACATGAAATATCGTTGCCAAATGAAAATAAAAAAGATTTTACAATTATAGCAAAATATTATTTAATACATTGCAATTATTTTTCGTTGCGTACCAAATCGGAGAGCTTGTGTTCGTAGCTTTTACCAGTTTTCACAGCTTCCGCAGCATGTTCTATCTGATTGTCTTCAACTTCGGCATCGGTATAGGACTGTGACGCAGTTCTAATTTTTTCAATGGAAGAACCTGCTGTATTTGCAGCAGTTCTTTCATTGCCATCTTCTTCATTACCTGAACTATCACTTTCCTAAATTTTATATACATATTTATATCATAGATTTTTCTTTTTCAATACTTTTTACTGCGTTATTTTTATGATTTATAAGGTTCGTCCATACGGTTTGTATGTAATAAGATAATCACACCTGACTATCAAACTTACCAAAGTTGGTCTGATTTTATTGTTTACCATGTGTACTCCTGAAAGTGGTGGCGTGTCTGTTGCTGTTTGGCTATTGGAGTCATCTTCAGATACAGCGATTGATTTCTTTTGTTGACTTTCTATTTGTCGTTGTTTTTCACGCTCCATTTTCTCAAGACCCTCACTAAAAAATTAACCAAGAATAGAATATATCAAATTGTCATTTGATATAAAAAGCCCTAAGTTTATAATAAAAAAAAATTTTACTGGAAAGAATTTCTTCCTACTTAACTATCTTCAATCTAGAATTTTTGTCTTATAGAAATGCTTGTTTACTTGAAAAAAAAAAAAACATTATATCAAGACTGGCAAATATACTTTTATTTTGCATACTCAATTAACTGCAAAATTGATAGTGATAATAAATAGAAGAAACTTTGCGATCGGTAACCTTTCTTTCCCTTCATCAAATTACATAAATTTTTAGTGGAGGCTGTTGTTTCCATGGAGTGAATTTATAAGAGGTGATTGAGAAGCCTATATAAAATATGTAGTTGTCTTCGACCAAACACTGCCAAATAAAATTAAGACAGCGTTATGTCGTCGAATAAATTTTATTGAAAATATAGTTTTTTTGTAGTTATCACAGATAAAAGGGGAAAAAGTAATCGCTAATTGACTATATAATTCAATGTTGGACATACACTAGCAAATGGAGTCAAACTATCGACTCAAAAAAAAAAAAAAAAACAGCTAATTATTGTTTTGATTGCTAAAATACCAGGGACTCTCCTAGACTCTATCAACCACATGAAAAACTGGACAATTAAGTGAAATAAAAACTTAACAATACCAATTCATCAATTCACATTGACTTTACTACAAAACAAACACATTATCCAATATACATATTCAATTCATAAATTCCATACTCAAATAACGCTAACCTCGTAAATGCACCATGATACAATAAAAACGAAGCTGTTCTCCGAGACATGCAGATAGTTACTGTTAGCAGTGAAATCAAAAAATAACCCATCAGTCCACAAAATGAGGCTTGGCTTCTTGTGACAGATGTTACGACTCAAAGGTACTAAAACCCTAGTTTTGATTAGGAGGTAAAGTAATCTATTGATAAACTTAGGTATACACTTCAGTATTTTAAAATAACAAAATTACTTTTTAGCCTTAGGAACTAGTTGTAATGCAATAAAAAAAGATTGCGTGCTATTGTGGTTGGTCCCCTATATCCCACTTGGGATAAAGTAGCAATCATACATGTGACAAAAAGAAAATAACAGCTGAAGTCTACTCAAGACAAATGGAGTTTCTGAGCAAGAATATATACAAAATAGGCCTCAATTCCATTTGTCTTAAGCTGTTATTTCTTTTTGTCACGGAAACGTTTGTATTGTACGGTATTGTGTTTTAAGTGTCTGATTCAAGGCAAATATCTCTGCAACTTGAAAAATTTTGCCGACTATTTTATTGTAACTGTCCATCTTTTTCGTTTTAACTTTATGGTCCTTTAGTATTACCAGAAGTTTTTCTCATTGTCTTTATGGAAACATAGGTCGCTTATGTTGAATAAATTTTTTTTCTTCAATATGGCAAACACACATATGGATATTTCCGCGAAAACGGATGTTTTAGTCCCGTGCGAATGCTTTGGTTTTTTGCAACTATCTTGAAAACGAAAAATTGCCCAAATTCAACCTTAGCTCCAATTATAAAGCTAATTAGGAGCTATAAGTTAAACTGATTGTCAAAATAAAAATCCGTTTTATTTCGACTTTTTTTTTTACTTTGAATGTGTTCGACGGTCGAACGGGACCCACGGAAATGCCCATATCTATTTGTAATGACAAAAAATTTAAATAAGAAAAAAAATTTGCGACAACATTTGTGTAATAACTCTTTCATCACAATGTCCGCCTCTGCTGGAGATGATAGCGAATTCAATGCCGTTCCTCTTAGTTGGTTGTAAATTTCATCGCACATATAGCATATTTTCTTGCCAAAAAAGGCAACTAAATTTACTTTTCTTACCGTATCCATGCTGGAAGAATTTTCCTTTTGGCTGCATCCATTGTAGTGCTTGAAATATTATCATTTATGTTATCTGGCATTGATTTTATATTTGGATCCGGAATATTTATTTTCATAAGAGATGGTATATGCGCTGTAGAGTTATTTCCTATTGGAGGAACAGGTCTTGCATTTGTATTGACTGCAGGTGTTGATATCATAGGTCGTGGTGGCCAAACATTCCATTGTGCTTCTGTTTGATGTACATCTGTTGCTGTAAAAGAAACGATAATTTTATTTGAATTCATAAGTTTAACATTTCTCAAACTTAAAAATTTTATAATTAAGATATAGGATTTAGCTCTTTACAGTGTCCATCTTTATAGACAAGTATGAAAGAAAATTCGTAGCATGCCATTCTCAACATTTTTCACTTTTTTCGGTTATTTTACCTAACATACACACATATATCGAATTTTTTAACTTTTAACGCATTTATCCATTTTTTCGACTCTTTTAACCTCAATCAACTTTTCGACTTTTTTCAATTTTGTATTACTTTTATAATTTCGATTGTTTTTTTGTTTTTACTTCTTCAACCTTTTTCGTAAAGGTTTCTTTCAACAGTTTTCAACTTTGTCTTTTCTCGAATTTCAACCTTTTCTACTTTTTTAATATTTTTCAATTTTCATCTTTTCAACATTCTCCAAGTTCTGTAACAATTTTCAAAATTTTTTAACTTTTTCAAAAATATGTATCATTTTCAGGTTTTCAGAAAATTTTTCATTTCAGTATTTTTTGAATTTATCTACAATTATACCATTTTTTTGACTTTATCAAGATTCCACCGTTTTTGGATAGTTATTGACTCATTTATAACATCCTATACTAACATAACGAAGTATCATTAAGTTTATTTGTTAGTGTAAATATTAATAATTAAATGATAATTGAACCAAAAAAGTTAGTGTAAATATTTTCTTAAAAACTATTACAGTTAAAGTTTGGTGGTAAAAATCGTGTCATTAAGGACCATAATTTAAGCTAAAATATTATTTTAATGCTCTTACACATATCTGAATTAGATCCCATTGAACCGATGGGTTGATGTATAAACCAATTTGGTTGCATAATATGTGCAACTGGCGGCACCCGATTACAATATGTTGACATTTGGTGTTGAGCACTTCGAACCTTATCTTCGTCATCATCATCCATTTCCATGTCGGCTTCCCCTTTTTCTTCAAACTTTGTTTTTTTTTGCGTTTTTCGATACTTGCAAGTCATTACTTTTTGTATTTCGTTTCTCCACTACTTCATTATTATCGAAATTTCCACTTATCTTAGGTGGAGGTGGAGCATCTGGTATATTTGATCCTATGTCAGTTCCTGAAAAGTCTCGCATTTGTATCCATTGTTGTGCTAAGGATGCCCAATCAATGGAACCGCTTGATGTTGTTGGTGCAGTAAGACCACATGCCACTGCAGACTGTGCCGTTAGTTGGAAGTTGCTAAATGGATTCAGACCGTTGACTCCTTCCCCAGTTGAATCTCCACCGGAAAACATTTTACTTAAAAACTGAATCAATAAGAAATTTTAATAAAATTTTAACTCAGCAATATAGCAAAATCGCCATTTTACTTTAAGGTGTGTTCAATATTATTAAAAGTCAAAAGTCAGTGTTGCACAGCTTTACTGTTCAATCTAAATTGGAGCGCCAGCGTCGTTTAGCTGTAAAAATTCTCTCAAACACATACATTTTATATGAAGCCAACCGAAATAAGTAACGCTCTAACGCCAGCGTATTCGATTTTTCAATTTTGACAGGGCGTTGGCAGCTAATTTTTGCTTTATTATGTTGTTATTTTTTTCTGTCACAAACAGTAAGCAAATAAACTCTACATGACATTTAACGTAAATTTTTTGAATAGCAAAAACGAGAAGACATTCGAGAGAATTTGATTTGTGTCAAAAAAGAGCTAATCAAATCGAGATAAATAAAACTAGTCTGAATTCGATGCCAGTACAAATATAATAAGACACAAGCCAAAATAAATTTGGTTTCGTTCACAATTTACCAAATTATTCCCAGCATGCAGTAAATAGTTCTTCACAATCTCTTTGTTATATTTACAATTATAGTCAGCAAGAACTGACATAATGTCGTATGCAAACACCACAAAGCATAAAGTGGCATCACTAATATAATCCTACCATTTACAATCCACATTTACAGCTGTTTTTGACAATCAGAAAAATATAACCTAAAAATGTACCTTCAGATTTGTGAAATATTTATCAGCTCGATAAATTAAAATTAAAAAAAAAAAGTTGCAACTCTTATAATGCGTCTTGGTGCTGTGCTGTATGTGTATCAGGGTGAATGGGGCTTGCCTTCCATAGATTTCGAGTGTCTGAGAGCTTTGGTATGAAGTATAATCATCATAATGCATCATAATTGTTTACAACATTGTTTTTAGTGTTTGGTGAAATTTACGAGATGTCCATTACAAATAGAAACAAAAAGTAATCCATTTCGGCTTGGTGGGGGAAGACTTCCTTACCTCCAAATAGGAAATGAAAAATTTGTTGGTTATAGGAGGATCAAGAAACTTTTGGATAAGGAGGTGAGTCCATACGAAAATAAAAAACATTTTTGCAAGAAGTAAATGAGAAGGTTGAACTCAAAATGGAACCAATGACAAATGCGAGATATAAGTTTAGCGCTGCGATCAATGATCTTTAACATTTTCAATTTGACTTCAAGTTTAATTATAGATGATCATTCTACGTTGTTAAATTTTTCAAGTTATTCTAATATGTGCGATCTTGAACACAAATTTTTAAAATTATTTTCCTACTGAAATCAGTACACTTCGTCATTTTATAACAGAAAGAGCAGGTTCGTGCTCTAAAACAAATATGAGCACTTAGTTTGATTGAGTTAGATTTCTACTACTATAGCTACTTATAGCGGAACTTCTGACCATTGAGCTAAAATTTTGCTTCGTAAACTTCCCTCTTTGCTCTCCGTAACAAACGCTTAAATTAATTTATGTGTTCATGACCATCGGAAAAGGCGAACTTCGATTTTACGTAATTTTATTTGTCTCACTTGAAATGTATTTTTTAGTGCTAGCTCAAATTTGCCTTAGTACCCGCAAAGCTAACACTCATATCTATTTTTATTTTGCCTTTTAACTAAATATTATCGACAATCACAAACCGATTCAGAACGGAGGATTTAAGGGCTAGGCCCAAAATTTACATTATTATAAAGAAATTTCCGACCTAATCGAACTAGTATACTAAATCAAATATCAGATAGCTGCGCATCTGCTAGTACCGAATTTGGTTAAAAACTTAATCATTTAGGCAACATGATCTATAGTAAAATAAAAATATCATTTGTATTGCATTACATAGTATGAAATTGATTTTGTTCTGCACTAATACTTTGAAATCTAATTTAAGGGCTATCCGGTTGATGCGCATTTAAACAAAACTGAGGCTAAGCTTTTGTCTCCGGCCTATGCTAATTGGGTCTTTACAAACCTGCATGCTTACTATAACTATTTTATGTATGCTGAGCCTAATAATTTTGATACAACCAGAGCACTCTATGCTAAGCGTACGCCGTTTCCATTGAATTTCTACTCTCCAGGCACGTACCAAAAAGAGGCACATGATATCATCTTAGTAATGGGTGGATTTGATTTTAATGATAAAATTGAAAAGCATGAAAGCGAATTTGTAAGTAACACTCCAATCACAAACAAAATAAATAAATAATAAACTTTAATTTCAGCTTGTGACAACCGCTAAAAAATGTGTTAATACACTTTCGAAAAAATTAGGTAAAAAAGTTTGGTTCTTCGGTGACATGTTCAGTGAATTCGATGCTACTGTTTACGCATATTTGTCCATTTTATACAAAATTACACTGCCTAATAACCCACTTCAGAACCACATTAAAGGCTGCAATAATTTGATAAACTTTATAAATAGAATTTCTAAAGATATATTTAAAAATGAAGCATTCAATTCTATTAAAACAACAAAAGGTGGAGTTGCAAATGATGCCATGCTTACAGCGACTGAACGTAGTTTTATGGAATCAGAAAAAAAGACAAAAATTTTAGCCGGCATTGGAGCAGTTGTGGCTATGGGTTCGTTTGCAGCCTGGAAAGGATTTTCACATCAGGTAAGCATGTGTTAACGAAATCTTATTGCAATTTGGTACTGATACATTTTCATTTGGTTAAGGAATTTCATTGACCGATTTGTAAATTTACAGTTCAATTCAAAATAATTTCAATAAATTTTTGGTAGAAATTTATTATTCTTTATTATCTTGTATAGTTAACACTTTTCAGAACAAAGCAGTTTCTATGGTAGTTCTGCAGTAATTCAAAAATTTCTTAGTTTCTTTTCAATTCTTGAGATATTTTAACCATAACTCGGTATTTTCAATCGAAACTTTGGGTCAGTGCAAACCATAGTTTTGATTTAATTCAAGTTTAAATTGACAATGCTATGGCTAGCCTCTTAGTCCCAGCTTATTTTTCAAACAGTATTTACTTTGATGAACATCTTTTATGTATGACCATATTACGAAATAATTTAAAAAACATTAATTTTTCAGTTTTCCACATCTAAAAGAAGTTATGCTGGCTACGAATATGATGATGCAGATGATAATGAAGATATGGAATAACTTACATTAAGCCATACCTATATTTTTATTTACACTAATAATGGAAGAAAACATTATGTGTTTAACCATGTACAAAATTATCAATATATCTCGTCATAGTAAAAAAACGTTTTGAATTATTTTCTTTTATTAGGCGAGTGCTTCTTGCAGTTTTTTTCTTGCCACATTGACACGTTCCTCCTGCCGTCGTATATCTTCCTCCGAAACTATGACAGCCTGCATAAGTGGTTGATCTGGATTTAAAAATGCTTGAGAATTTCTCGTTAAGTCAGTCTTTGTTGAAGTTTGTCCAGTAACAGGTGCATTGAGCACATGTAACGCAGTTGCCAGTGATTGCAAAACAGTTTGTTCATTAACATTAGGTCCAACGGAACGTATTCCTTTCGGAAGTCCAATATTATCGAATTCTTCCCCAGTAGCATGACAAGCCCGTAAACGTTCTAAGCGTTTTTCCCAAAACACTTGTTTTGGTTTTTCTTGACATCCATGCTTGTTGTCATGTTTTGTCCTTGAATTTTCATGATTTCGTACAACCGTTACGGGTTGCTTAAATATGGAAGCTGTTTGCCGTATCGGCGGTACTAAGGAAACATCTGTACGTGAAGCGCGACTGAAAAAGGAAATATGAAATTAGTAATAGGGAAATATCATACTAATGTTCAACAATAGCTTAATGGGAATGATTGCTTTAATGCAAAATGATTGATGCTGACACAAAATTGTATTAAACTTAGTGTGTTGCAATAAATAAACAAAACTATGCACCAAAACAGATATAATAATTTATACAAACAATTATTCCTAGTATTAAGTTGCCCAGTTACAGTAGCTTACAGAAAAATAATACTGGATCCACAAAAAGTGGTTTCTTATGTAAAATGGAGTGCTGATACCTTGAACATTTTTGGGATTTTAAGTTTCGTTATGATTTGGATTTGATAAGTTATACATATCGTGCTTTCTGAGTGTAAGTGTTCTATCAGCAAAAACATAAAATGGAGAAAACAGCATTTTAAAGTTACTTAGTCTGCGATCTGAGATTTATGGAGCATTAAGGTTTTTTTATTAATTAAAATTCAAAATCACATAATTTGCAGTTAGAACATAAAAATTTCTAAAATTATTTGGATTTGTATTCTGGAACTGTATGTAAAAGGTATGATACGTTTGATCCAAAAGAAACAGAAAATCTTTTTTTTTTTATTAGTAAACATGTTTGATGGCGGGTATAAAAAAGTGGGTACGTAAAAAAATCTATGCTAGCGTTTTGGCTGACCCGTTACGTCCCGCGACTTGCTAAAATTCACGGCATGCTCATGTGATAGTGATATATTTTAGAAAATATACATTTATGAATTTATTCGATAATTCGCAATGCACTCATCGTATAATGAATATAAGATAAAAAAAAAATTGTTCAGAAAAGCTCGCTAGCTTGCGTTCCTTTTTTTGGCACTCGAATCTTATCAATCTTTTTTTAGCTCGTGTAAGGTTGAAATTAAGTTTTGGAAGTATTAGATGAAAACAAAAATGAATTCCGCATATTATGGATAACGTCGGAAAGGAGGACGAAAAATTCTTTATAATTTATTTTTTTAAAAAACCGAAAAGTCTATAACTAAACAATAATCACTGTGAAGAAATTAATTGTTTTTCGAAATTGGCGCACCATTTTACATAAGAAATGTTTGATTGCATAAAAACAATACATTTTCATGTATTTATGTATAAAATATGTAGCATTATTGGTTGATTTTAGGTATTTTTTGTTATAGTAGCATATTTTATGCTAAATTTCTACACTAATTGGTAATAATTTTTTATTTTTAATTTTTTAAATGTCACAAAAAAATGAGTTTATTAACATCAATGCACTATTTGATACTTCCTTAGCAAATAACGGTAAAATTTTCTTTTATTTCTATTTTTTCGTGATTTTTTTTGTCTTCTTTGTTTATTTTTTTGCAATAACTATTTTTGTGCAATTATTCTTTAGACGATTTTCAATTATTGATTGTTCTTAAGGTAAAATTACCCAAAAGTTGATACCGGAAATCGCTCAATAGATCTTGCGTAATAAGGGTGTAATTAATAAAGGGTGGCCACTGAAAGATATTTCTCAGGAGGTCCACCCTGTGCCCACTGAAATACTGAAAGATATCTACAGCAGTAGCTCCATCTTATTGGAACCATACCTACATATTATCTTCGCTCACTTGGCGTAAAAAATTTTTTTTTTGAAGCGATGTTTTAGCGATGCACTGTTGAGCAAAGCGATGACGGGCGATGAGGCAAATGTATCCTCAATCATATTTTCGTTAAGAGATACACTGATCTATAACCTACGAGAAAAGATAAGCAAAAAGACTGAAAAAGAACAAGTTAGAAATTGTTCGAACCTTTCAAGGTTTCAATGACCACCCAGTAAAAATCGACCAAAAAATTTGAGAATCGCTCAAAAACAAAAATAAGTTTTCGTACATTGCAAAGAAAACATATACCTATTTCCTAAAATTTGATATCAATCAAATATTTATTTGAAATATTGAGCTATGGCCGTAGCAATAAAACAAAAATTTTTTATGTTTTTGTTTTTTCTGATTTGGACAGTTATTGACCGCATTCGCTAAATATTTTTGGGAATAAATAAACGTTAATTCAAAATGGCATTAGAGTACCATTGTACTAGAAAACTTAAAAAAAAACTTTGTTTTTTTTTTTAAAACTTTATGATTTGGGTCGATTGGATTTCAAGTCATAGCAAATCATTTCTTAGTCGCATGCAAACAAAATAAGGAGAGTTTTTATTAATACATTGATTTTAAAACGCACATATGAATTATAGTTTTAGACAAATTTATAATACGAAAAGCGAAAAACATAACATACATGCAATATTCATTCTACCTGAGCTCTAATTGCTGACGTAAGTTTGATGAGGATGCAGTTGAACTACTAGGATTGATGCTACTGCTTGTAGTTATTGCTTGTTGTGATTTATATTTACGCTTTAAGTTGTTTGCTGCAGTTGTTGGCAAATTGGCAGATGTTGAGGCTCCAGCAACTGGAACTGGAACCACACCAGTTGCAGCTGCTCCACCACCACTGCCGCATCGATATAAAGAAATGGATGGCGGCGGTAGATTTTTCATTATCTTTCCAGTTTGAAAATCAAAGGTAGAAATATCTATGGCATCGCCAAGCTGACGTGCTAATTGTGGTTTACTTTCGATTTTTTTGCCTGCAGGACTGTTGCAAGTTTTTAAGGAAAATATGTGTGTATAGTGTTAAGGCAATAGTTGTTGCAAGGGTTGTGGATTATGCAGGTGCAACATTGTGTGTTCATTAATTGTGAAGTGTGGTAAAGTTAAACAGTGGAAAAGGAGTTTAATTCAATTTCTATCAGTAAGTTAACTTACATACCTGTAATAGTAAACATCAACTTTTCCAGCGGATAGACCGGATTTGCGTAACACCTCCTCCCGCTGCCAACCTTTAGGTAAAGAGTTACAATCAACACGTTTGCGTTCAATCGTTATTGAGTTGATTTGCATTGTTTTGTTAAAATTACAAGCCAAATTTCAATGTTTAAGCCAAAACAAATTTGGTTTCGTTCTATCACTGATCAGTTGACATTACTTTGACTATATTTGACATTCAGTTGACATCAAACTAGTCGGTGATGTTTGCATACGACATAATAGCTTCGTTCCAGAACTTTTTGGGTGAAACTGTCAAAGACGAGAGAATAAGAAAATTGCGCTCTGTGAAATAGAAATAATGTAAAAAGTACAGGAACAGAATAAACCATTTTTTTAGCACGAGAATAAACGTCAAAAATTTTTGAATTTAGTTGGTGCAAAAAGTTAATTTTCTAAGTCCAGACAGTAAATAAACATCTTAAATTGAACGTAGTTGAACAATAAATTCAATTCTATAAACGCAAACAATAAAATGGAAAATAAAAATAGTCATAATAAACTCAATGTTTACAATTCAGCTTGCACAACATAGAACAGCTGATAGTTTGACACTTTTAATGAGTTTACACACAAAAATTCTTCGGGTAAAAACCTGTAACTTCTTACAGTGAGAGAACATAAATTACTCTCTCATTTTCATTCTCACCTAGAGGTTTTTCCTGTAAAAACCTGCAAATTGTACTAATGCATTATTGTACGGGAACGCAACTAATGTCAGTGTCAGTTGGCATTGTTTGTTGCGATAAGAGGGAACAATAACATTAATAGAAAAATTTTCCTACAGCGGTTATCACTTCCAGATATAACCATCGCTGACTATATAGATAAAATTAAAATTAATAAGTATATACATAATAATAGTCTTAAACCTCTTTGTATTTTGAATTCACGTTTGCATTGACTAATATTGCGTATTAATGAAGCTATGTCAGACACTACTTAACCCTGGATTTGTTTTGCTAACGTGTTGATTAATTCATTTGTTAATTTATCTTTTACACCACGGGCATAGAAGCTATCATTGGACAGGATACGGAAGAGTTGGATGCGTTTCTGCTCGATAAGCGCTGGTATTGATATACCTCGAAGATTGAAAGTTTCTAGTCTATGGCTGGCGCTTCCCAAATTCTGAATATATTCTTCATTTCTTAATTAATTCAGTTTTCTACGGAATTGAAAAAGTTTATTCTATATTTGATTGAAAGGATTGATTCCCACACATCTCTGATGAAAGTGATAACTTTTATTTCGTAAATGTACATTTTTATGTACATACAACGATTTCTTTTACCAACCCTGTCAACTGTCATTTGCGGTTGTGAATACAAAACTTTCATTTTGTACGTCCAAGTCTCCAGGCAAAGATTATATTGATTGGCTTCAGGTTTAACCAGCCAAGGCTCAAAACAAATTTCTCTTCAAGTTAAGTTTTCATCGCAGCTGCTGTTAGTTGCCTTGCGCTGCTGTAAGTAAAGTAAAAACAATTTGCTTACTTTACTGCTGGTAGTTCAGTTAATTGACCACCATTCGCCCTCATAACTTGTTGGGTATGTATGCTAAAAAAATTTGTACATCACTTTAACGTTTGGCAAACTTTCTAATTGCATTTTCCTCAATTCGTTTTATAGAGATACGAAACCTGAATTTTTGATCATTCAAATTAAACAACTGTAGCGTTATGGATTTATCCTGGGAGACCGGAATGTACATTGCTGCAGCAATCTTAGCGCACATCGGAGTTTACCTTTTTGTAATGAAAAAGAGACCAAAGATGATAGTCGGTCGTCATGTTGTGATCACAGGTGGTTCCAAAGGAATCGGTCTATGTTTGGCTGTTGAATGTGCTATGAAGGGTGCTAACGTGACCGTGATTGCACGAGATGAAAAAATGTTAAGTACGTTAACAGGGTCTTTCATAACCCTTTGGAGTGGGAACATATTTCTTCGCTGCCTTATACAAACCAATGATTCCCAGATTATA
Organism: Tricholauxania praeusta; assembly: GCA_949775025.1. NCBI lineage: Eukaryota > Metazoa > Arthropoda > Insecta > Diptera > Lauxaniidae > Tricholauxania > Tricholauxania praeusta. The sequence goes on from OX459029.1 coordinate 163,178,222, forward strand.
TGTTGAGAATCCCAGGTGGTTCGTAGTTGCTGGCAGCTGTAGTAGAAAGTAGTGAAAAAGTAGTCCACAATTTGCTTGCTTTTTTGCGCAAAGTGTTTTACTCGGTGAAAGATTTTAGAAAAACTACCATAACACTTAGAAGTAAGGCTTACATATAACAGTCCAAAGTTGATCTTTTAAAAATACCTCCTTTTGAAAAACTTCATAAAAAACTAACTTCTTGCATACCTATTTTGATTTCTTAGATCAGTATATATATCAATATATTTACAGATTCGATTCGCAGTCGGTAAATTAGTTAACGCTGTTTTTCGGATTCATACTGTTCACTAGAATGTCCTAACATAAAATGTTAAACGATTTCTATAACCGTTATAGCGGCGCATTATCTGCATTCACGCAAATCGGAAGCGCAGATTAGCGACATCGCTAGTATATACTTAATGTATATATATATTTTTTTTTTGTATTGTTTGCCAATACAGGTTAACATACAGGAGTTAACATAGTTTCTACAAATAATAAATTGCGAAACCGTTTAGCGGCGCACTATCCGCATTAGCAAATATAAGTAGTAAAATGCGGCCGCAGCCGTCATTTCAGGTATACTGTCTTGATCCATCAACGCAGGAGTAGTTTAGAATGTCCTAAGTAATTTATTAAGTTGCAGAATTAGCTACTAAATTTAATATGTGTGGATTTTGTTTTCATTCCAAAGTCGGTGAGGGAATTTTAAAAAAAGTTTCCTTTCCACATCTCCCGTACTTTGAAAAACATTTTATACAAATTAATTTTGGCTATAAAATCCATTTTTCGATTAAAAATTCGGAACGGGTGTCAAATATGTATATATCGAGTAAATTTTGGGTGCCAAGCAAACTTTATTTGTTACCAAATATCCATAGACTAATTGAGAAACATAAGAAAAAAAAATTGAAAACTTATTTTCGGGCAACTAGAGTAGGGCTGCAATTGGAAGGGCCAATAAAATTAAAGCAAGTGTCGATGGAACGTTAGACCTGCTTACAGGTCTGTTGTTGCAGAACCTGAGACAAGGTCACCAAGTGGCTGTTTTAACCCGGTCAAGCCCGGAATTACAGGTAGCGATATTTTCTGCAGTACACACGATTCTGTTCTTTTTTGGTACCGCCGCATCACATAGTGAATTTGTATAGCGAAAACGAACGACTATTATAGCTTGCTTGTTCTATCTTGGAAGTTCTATCACGACTAAAAAACCCCATACCATATTTAAATGCAACGATAAAATAATATTTTTAAAAATTTATAGGCGGCGCGGTTGCCCTAATGGAAGTCATAAGACAAGTACCCGATCAAAAATTTCAATATCATTGCTTGGATATCGCTTCTAGCTATGAAGATGTTGCTAAAACTATGAATGAGATTGAAGACGCTTTTGGAGACATTTACATGTTAATAAATTGCGCTGGCATGGCAATTTGTGGTGTGTTTGAGGAAGTTTCAGTTGCTGACGCAAGACGTTTAATGGATGTCAATTATTTTGGTTCATACAATTGTACACGGTATGTCTTACCAAAAATGAAAAAAGCACGTGAGGGAATTATTGTCTTAACCGCATCCCAGGCAGCTTTATTCGGCATTTACGGTTATGGGCCATACACAGCTTCGAAATTCGCTCTACGAGGAATGGCTGAAACGGTTGCAATGGAAACTCGTCATTTAGGAATTACAGTAACGTTGGCGTTGCCAGCTGATACTCAAACGCCAGGTTTTGAAAATGAGGAAAAAACAAAACCACAAGAAACTAAACTTATTTCTGGAGGTGGCGGTCTAGCAGAACCTGATCTGGTTGCTAAACAAATTTTAAATGATGCCTTGGTAATGAGCTAGCTTTCACATGAAGTTTTCATTCATGCAATGTGTTTTTCTTGTTTTATAGAGAGGAAACTTTATTTCAATTTTGGGATTTGAAAGTTGGCTTTTAACTCTGCTTGGCGGTGGATTATTTCGTTGGGGTGGTTTGTTCCAAAATGTATTTCATTCTTTGATGCTGGGCCCATTGCGTATTGTTGGTTGTTTTTTACATTTGCATTTCGAACGTATAATTAAAACCTGTGCCAAGGAAAAAATGGACTAAATTTTAAGCTCTTAAAATCTTGCTATTCGATATTAGAATTGTAATGCCATTTAACACTTCTTTTTAAATAATTAACCAAAGGATTTCTTTTTTTAAATTATACATTTGATTTGGCTTTATTTGTTTTCAAGTCCTGCAAGTTTTACAAACTTTTGTATGGTTACTGTACCTGAAAAATTAACTTGACATTCAAGCCTAAAATCAATCAATTTATTTAGTGACTTAAAGAACAATAAATTATATAAAATCCTTATATCTGAAAATTCGTCTGGACGATTTTGAAATGTTTTAGATCAAAGGTGACATGAATTTGAAAGCATTTTTCATTTCATTAAGATTGTTGGGTTATATCGGATCCTGGTTTCAAATTCATGTCACCTTAAACATTTAATAACAATAAAATAAAAATCAAATGACAAAAACTACGAAACAACGTTTTTATAGTCAAAAACAAAGAAGAACAACAATAACTATTACAACAACAACAATTATTAGAAGACGATTCTCATTGAAAACTTAAAATTTTTTAATAAAAATGTTTCGACTGCGGCGCTCTTTTTTTTCAACATAACCTTACTTTTTATAAAATTAATTTATATAATAAATAATCTCGTCATTTTATAATGAGAATCGTCTTATAATAATTGTTGTTGTTGTAATAGTCATTGTTGTTTTTCATTGTTTTTGACCATAAAAACATAGTTGCCATAGGAATTTATTGAATAAATATTTTTATTTTTCGATCAAAAAAGGGGGTAGGATATTTAAAAATTTACAACAATCTATACACCATGTTAAAGGTAATAAATTAAGCTTTCTTACCATGCTAAAAAAGTTCCAGGTTGATTACACATTTTTCGGAAAAAATAACTGTTTAAAAAAAAAAATAGGTCAAAATTTCAGAAAAATCGTCATATCCAAAATTATGGGCTAGATTTCAAAAATTCACGCACCATTGTTGTAGGCCATTAAATTATCTATCTTATGACACCCATATTTTTGATATCCATTCAGGGGTTCCCAACTTATAAGGATTTTCACAAAAGCTATATCCGCAATTTCCGATGGCTATATATCGGAAACCAGATCCGAGCGACACTTTTTTTTTTTGCTATTTTTATTTTCATTTTAGGGGGTAAAACAAACAAAAATAGGAGCTAAAGTAAACCTGTTCCATTAATTTTATATTTTTGTTTTTTTAAAAAAAAATAAATAAAATTGGACAATGTCAGCTAAAGTAAACCTGTTCCATTACTCATTCCAAAAGTGATTAGTCTATCGAAAAAAAGTTGAAGCAATAAATTCAGTCACATTTTTATTTGGTCTGCTTTTAACAAAAACTTGTATTTAATTTGTATAGATGACCTTTATTTAATCATAGTTGATCGTTAAGTTGACTGATATTTTCTTCATTTATTTTATTTACTAAATCCATTGTCCATCGCTAAATTGATTGATATTGTCACGAACGTCCTACGATGTTCCACAGCCCACTACAAGAAATTAAAGTTAAACTACAAGAAATTAAAGTTAAACAAAAATATGGTAAAAAAACGAAAATTTTACTTACCTTTTGATATTTTGAAATAAAATACATATTCAGATTGAGGACATGGGTGTTGCTTTCGATGAACACAGTTTTTAATTGAACGTTTTTGCTCGTCTTCTTAAAACAATTTTCGTTTTATCGAATTCGGAATGGTTTTTGGCAGAAGTCAAAATAATGACTAAAACACAATGAGGGCAACAGCGACAAGACTACAAAGCAGTGTTTGCACGCCTCAATCATAATGATGACGTCACGACGGGACGAGTTTGTTCAAAATTACACGTCGTAATGCTGTGAAACACAATGGCGGCGTTACGAGATCAAAATTGTTATGTCAATTTGCTTTCACTTTTTTTATTTTTAATATATCTTGTTGAATATGTTTCATAAAAATAAATTTATTCGTTGTGGTTTACTGGCGTGTTTGATAGCCACATATGTCATAGTCAGACAACCACATGTGTCAAAACTTTCGTCGCGTGAAAGTTTCAATAATTCTGATTTTTGACGTCGCGTCATCACGTCGTCACGCGTTTCATTTCATCAAAATTAAAAATTTCGCATTAATGTCTAAGCAGAATTGGGACGATAGCGATCGTGTCAAAAAATAATACGAGACAACATGATGAGTTAGAGCATGATACGACACAGAGCTTTTTTAACCAGAAATGTCAAACTCTTGTAGGTGACACTACAAAATTTATCGCTGATTGAATAGAGCAAATTCTATTTTTTGTGCGATTGGTTGGTAAGAAAAAGAAGACAATACAAAGAAATGAGAACTAGCAAAATAAAGGCCTCAACCCATAGAGTATGTCAAGTCCGTTGCGTCAAAGCTCACAACTGACAAGACGGAAATGAAGGAAGAAAGCGGCCCAATGAATACGTCCGCAACGCATTTAAAGTCAAATAAAAAATCAAAAAAAAAAAAGCTTTTTGAATGATTAATTTCAATATTTCTCCTTTATACTGCGCATTAATATATTTCTTAAACATGAAAACAATTTTAATTTTCTTATCTCTCTTTTTTTTCTATGTTTCGCACAAACTCACATATGTCAAAGTATTCAACGTACATCAAAAGTTAAAAGTTGCCCAACTTCTTCCGTTGCGTTGATGGATAAGTTGCTCTTAAGGACGCTCTTCATACAAACCAATAGATTTCTTGGTTGTCAGTTGTAAACTTTGACGCAACGGACTTGACGGACTCTATGGGTCAGGCCTTAAAGAGCTTGAAAAATCTTTTGTCAAAAAGCTCTTTTTTGTTCTCACAACCAACGCTCATATCAATTCCGTTTAGACTTTACAATCAGAAGCTATAAACCAAAATCGGGTACGCAACCTTGTATGTTCTGAACGTAAGCTTCTTGACACTTGGCTATAAAGAAATGTGCGAGTAATTTTGTGAATTTTAATTAAATTAAATTTATTGTTGCAAAATTTGCGCTAAAGGCAAAAAACACTTTGTGATAATGGAGAAAAATAGTTTATTGGAAAGACGCTATAGCCTGAATGCGACGCACATTGCAAATCCAATCGCGGAGTCAACATGTTTAACTTTTAATGGCACCAGGTAAGTAATTTAGTTATTTATATTTTGATTTTCCTTTTTGTAGATTTAATTTCTCTATATGCAGCACACCAACACACTTCCCCTGGGGTGGCATACCCATAAGTCCAAAAAATCGCAGCAACTCTAGCATCTGCTTAACAAGCAGCTGCGTTGGCAGCAGTGCCAGTCAGAATGGAGCCCACCAACAAAACAAAACCAGCCACAAAAATAGTACTACATTTTATGGTCAGCTTTCTAACGCAACTCGTATGAATTCGAGCAAAATTGATCCAAGGTATTAAAATGAAAATAGAATAATTTGACGACAAGGCGATATGCACACGCGGAGTATTATGAATATTGAAATGAATCCTAGTGTTTAATTAAGAAATGTTTTCTCTGCAGAATTTACGCTGATGTACAAAGTAAAGGTCTGGCCTCACGTATTGTTAAATATCATGAAAAAGGGACTCGTCTTAATCGTAGTTTATCCGTAAATAATCTATACAATAAACCAGGACAATTTCCAGTTGTACACTTAAAAAAAACGGAACTTCCCTACAGGGCCACAAAACAAAATTTATCTATGACACGTATTGCGCCACCAGGTAAAAAAAATTTACGTTAAATATTTTAAATCGAGTTAAAACGCAAAAATTTTGAATTAATAATTAAAATATGTCTATGTGAATTAACTCTATCAACTGACCAGTTCATAAATAACGCCATACGAAAGAAGATAAATCGCTCCGTCCAACAAAAAGATACCATATTTGCGGTAACGCTCGAAAAGGTTTATACAATAACCATTAGCGTGAATAAATAGCGAAATAACGAATAATGAAACTATTCCTTTTTAATTCGATTTAAACTTGATTGTACTTAATATGCTTCTAAATTTAAATAAAATTCTTTTTCTTTTGTTTCTTCAGAAAAATCTATGTTTTATGGAAACACACTTTCAAGTATTATACGCTCAAACTCTATTGTTTCATTGCATAAAAGTGACGAAGAAATATCTCGTGAGAATCGTCCTATTATGCATCCACCAGCAACAGGAAGTGAATTAGCACCGACACGTAGTGTCCTTGAAGTTTTAAAAGAAATTTCTAGAAAACGTATTAGCAGCGATGTAAGTAATCACTATGTTTATGGGCCAGTTTGTCCCCCAACTATCAAAATATTGTTTGGACATTTATATATATATATCTATATATAATATATATATATCTATATATATATACGTATATATATACTTGCATACATACGAAATTGAAAATAAAGAGAATGTTGTTCGATTCGATCTCAATGTTGATGAATTCATTCTCAATTCTCCTATTTAGTTTCGCCCAGTTCTGACGTAATTTTCATCATTTCGACCAGTGTATTGAGGTGAAATTCTTCGACAAATTAATTGACGATTTCACGATGAACACTTAGACCAAATAAAGAATGTGGTACGATGTGTCAAAATTTCAAATCACGATTCCAAAAATACCGAAGACAAAAAGGGTGTGGTACGATATGTTGCAAAATAAAATCTCGATTCGCAAAATACCCAAAAATAAATGTCGAAAAAAATTAAGATTTTCGACATTTTTTAATTTTTTCGACATTTTAAATTTTTTTGGTATTTATTTTTTCAACAAAACAATTTTTCGGCGTAATGCACTTTAAAAGATTCGATGATTCACCTTTCGACATTTTATTTTTCTACATAACGTACGGATCCCAATCAAATTATGAAATTAATGATGCCGTAGATGTGCGCACACTTAACACCTCATTAATTACATTATTATTAAAATCCCTATATGTACATACATACATATATTGAAATATAAATCTTGCCAAGAAATGTGAGAACGGTAATTATTCAAAAGCAGTTCTCCTAATAAAGAATGTTAACGGAAATATATATTTAATAGATATTTTGTTTCAAAACTCAGATAATTTAAAACTCAAACGATTTTGCTTATTTCAGGATTTGGACACCAATGATAGTATGAAAAAATATTGCAATAGAGAAATCAATGAGCCAACAAATTTTGTTCCACCCAACAAAACTTTACATACATTTCAAAGTCATAAACGACAACGTGAACGCTTAAGCAGCCCACAACAAAAGCGGGAGCAGCAGTTCAATATGCCTAAACAACAAAATACAAGTTCTTTTCCAACACAACACTCACCAGAACAAATTGCGAAAAAAAGACTTTGCAGTTATAATAACGATATTGCAAGTTCACTTAGTTCCAGTCAAATTTATGCAAATAAACGTAAATTGTATGATAATAAAAAAACCCATGAAAACATCACGTCAGTAGGAACAGAATACGAAACAACAAACTCAACAAAGAGATATCAACGAGGATCAGAACAAGAATCAGAAATACAAACTACATCAAACTACAAACAAACGACTACTCAACAAGAAGACAATTTAAGGAATTCAACTAGAACATCTCCAAACAAAACAAATAATATACATACCTCTGGTGCACCACCACAACGTACTATGTCAGAACCATTTTATGCAGCAAAACAAAATAATGCTGTTCCGAAAACTAAGCAAAAATTAACACTTTTTAATAAAAACTATGATGAATGTAAGGAACCAGTAGTCGCTGAGGATAAAGTTGATGATGAATTCTCTGGAATATCGTTTGTTATACCGAAAAAAAGCATTTCTAGCTCTGGTACGAAAAATCCCATTATAGAAAGAACACAAAAATCTAAATTAGCATTAATGCTTAGTGGACTACGTGGTGAATTACAAAATGATGAAGATGAAGTGGATGTGTCAAGAAAAAATAAAGAAAAGCAAACCACAGAACAAAATGTGAAAACAACAGCACATAATAAATCTGATTTTGCAAAAATAATAACTTCAAGCAGTTCTGATATTACATCTAACACAAAATCAAGTATACTTCAGAAGCCAATTCCAACAGCAACTGTAACTACATTTACTCTAGCTGCTACTACAACAACTGCAAGTTCAACTGCACCTTTAAAACCGACTACAACAGCATCAACCGCTACGTTGCCTAAACTCGCACCAATTTTAGGTTTTAAAAGCACAACGTTGCCGTTGCAGACTGTTACAAAAACACAAGAAGCCACAATTTCTCCATCCTTGGCGGCAAAAACTACATCACCTTTGGTTGGAATTAAGTTAACACCACAAACTACTACTGTTACACCTGCCACAACCATAACACCAGGTTTTGCTGTTGTACCAACATTTGGATTTGGCACTGCTACAACGGTAAATGCAAATCCTTCGAGTGCTGCTACAGCACCTTTACCCGTTTTAGGTGGATTTTCTTTTAATGCTGCTGATAAAAACAATGACATTACTGCAACTTCAACATTAGATGGAGGTTTTAACTTTAGTACCACTACTGCAACCGATATAAATAATAAAGTCGCAAATGTAGCAACAGCAGCACCAACTTCAACCGCTACTCCCTCAACATTTGCATTTGCAAGCAATACATTAAAGGCTACCACACCACCAACACAAACAAACACGCAAAATTTTGGTGTAACAACTTCATCTGTTACATTTGGTAATATAGCGGGTGCTAAAACTACTACGCATGCAGCAACACCGTTTGCATTTGCCGCGCCAGTAATGTCCGCCGCTGCATCATCTAAATCGCTGGAGCAAACTACAATTACAAACAATGCCAATGCACTTGCATCAGCTTCTGTTGTTCCAACCACAGCCGGAACATTTAGTTTTGGTAATGCTCCTGCTACAATTACAACTGCTAGTGCTGTATCCTCTACTACAAATTCCTTTTCATTTGGCTTAAATTCTATGAAACCATCTGCCGTGGCCACACCATTTTCAATAAATACAGAACAAACTACATCGCCAGCTGCAATTAATAATTTTGCATTTGGATCTAGTGCTGCTTTGAAACCATTACCAAACATAACCAATAATTTTACATTTGGATCTGCTGTGGCTGTTACCTCAGCACCAGTTCATAGCAGTAACTCTTTTGGTTTTGATGCAAATAAGCAAACCTCGTCACAATTTGCTTTTGGTGGAGCTGCTCCTGTTCCTACAACACTACAAACATCTGCATTTGCACCTGCGTCAAATTCTACAAACAATTTCGCTTTTGGTGGTAATGCAACAACAGCAACGGTTGTTACTACAGATAAGCCTGCTGCAGGTGGATTTTCATTTGGAAACCCAACATCACCGTCGTCTTCAATAGCTACTTTTGGTCAACCAAGTGCAACAAATATTTTTGGTGGTTCAAGTACAACAAATACAGAAACTTGTATTATTAAGCCAAGTTTCAGCTTCGGAGGTGCTACTTCACCAAACCCGAATACAACCACAAAATCTATATTTGAATCTTCATCTGCAACAGTTCTCAATAATAAGAACTCGTTCGCTTCATTGGCTAATGCTTCAGCTAATAGTAATTTGCAAAACAAATCATTTACTTTTGGTACAGATAATAATTTAACAACTACAATTGGTGCTTCCAACACAAAACCAGCCACAACAGTAGGAGGTGGATTTTCTTTTAATTTAGATAATAAATCCGCCGGATTTACATTTGGTAACAACAGTTTTAATGTATCTTCAAATGCCACAGCAGCAAATAGCAACGTTACACCTTTTGCTTTTAGCTCCCAATCTAATACTTCACTTACAAATGAACCTTCAAAGATTGCAAATAAAACGTTTTCATTTGAATCCAATACACCTAATTCTTCGACTACTTCATCAACAAATTGTTTTGGAACTGCAGCGAATCCCGGCACTGGCAACTCACCATTTGGTTTTAGTTCGGCTACCAATTCAAGTGCACCAGCTTCAGCAGCTAGTTCCGCTGCAGCTGCAAATGGTAATATATTTGCGCCATCACCAGTTTCAGGAAACGCTGTAGCCGGCTATGGTGATCGCCCAATACGTCGTGCAACAAGGCGCTTGCAGAAATCATAACATTATAAGCAAAGTATTGTTTTTGACTTATATTAATTTTGATAAAAACCTTATTTGTTATAATACTCGGATAACGTATATGATTTATACAAGTTTAATTGTAATAAAACAGTTGAAAACAAATAAAAAAATATTGTCTAAATGAAAGATAAAATTGCAATGCATATAAAAGTTACCATGGTTGAGCAATTCATTTTAATGAAGGGACAACCAATTCCAAAGCCAATTCGTGTTACTTTCTATAGGATACGTTTTTAGCCTTAACCAAAATAGACGTGACGAGACGGTAGCAATTGAACGAACGTATTTCCGATTTTGGGTAAAAACCAGGTTTTAACTTAATTTTGTGACTATAATTATGGGCCATTGACTTTAACAAAATGCAGATGACAGCATGATATCGCTGTTTTTTGGTCTATGGTGGAAAACTTTAAATTCACTCAAAATTTTGGGTTATTTCTTGTGGATAGATAAGCCAGAGACGTTATACAATTTGGAAGCTTGTATGACCAACATCAATTGACAACCATAAAAACGATAAAAATTCGATAAACTGTCTTAAAAATTCATGAAACGCCACACAAAATTGCATAAATTATTTAATAATTTACATGAATACATAATTATGCTAATGGATTAAATTTCAAGCTCAGTTATAGATACGTTTTAACTGTTTAGGACCGGTGTAAAAAAAAATAGCTAGTTAAGGTTTTATATTATATGGAATGAAATACTTGTTTGAATTGTTGGAATTTAGGAACTCAGCTCTTTTAGCTGTAACGTTTTTTACACAAGCCCCAAAATGCATAATAAATAAATATAACATAAGATTAAATTAATAATTTTCGGTGGAAAAATATTTCATCATTGTTTTTGTATGCTTGAATTGTATACCATCAGTTGATGTCAGCACTTCGTTGATAAAGCTCTGTGAATTATGTATGGTAGTGCCACCAAGTATAACCTTATAACCTGCATTATTCATTTGATGCACAGCTAATGCTTCTTCATATGTTGTGCCGCCTATCATAAAAACAACTACTTCTTGTGGTGGTCGGCGAAAAGGTACAAGTTCCAAATTAATTGCTGGATACATTGGTTCAAGTTCACGTCCTTTAAATACTTCTTCCAGAGTTTCTTTTAGCAATGGAGTATGTTGAGTGAAAACATTTTCAACGCCTTTGAGACCCTGTTGTATGAAAAATATTAAAAACTACAGTTAATTGTTTAAAAAGAATAAAAAATTCATCTTACTTAGTTGAAGGAAAACCAAATTTGGTTTTTAAGCAAAATACTACCTTAACTGGATATTGCCATTAACTTTGACTGCTAGATTTCTGTCATTATCGCGTTACATCGTAGAAGTGTTAAAAAATTAAATACCTGAATCCGATAAAAGAATAAAGTCAATGGCCAATGACCATTTAATCGGAAAGTGCTGGTACACTTTTTTTTTGTAACGCAAAAAAAATCGTGATCGAAAATTTGTCGATTTATTACAATGTTTTTTTTTTTTTTGTAATTCTTGCCATCAATGACTTCCTACTATTGAAAGATAGTATTTGATTTTTCGCGCTTTCAAGAAGTGATGACAGAAATCTTGTATTACCAGAGAATTTATAAACAACTTTTCATTTACAACAGAAACCTAATCTACTTACTTTAATCAAATTTCTGGTTAGTTTAACAGCATCAGTTATGCGAACTAAATTAAACAGTTCCCCCTGGCGCACATGCATGCCGGCATATTCAATAAGACTGGGTACTATAGCTGTACGTCCGCCACGTGTTTTAATAATTTGTAGCAAACTCGAAGTATCGCAGTTTGCATGACGTTCATAACGTAACGCATAAAGCGCTACTAATTTAATAGCATCATCAATTGATATTCGTTCATCTGAAATTATCTTCTTAATACGTTGTAACTGCGCTGAATGTTCCGCCTTGCAAGCTACCTCTTGTTCAAGTTCGGAAAGTTCAAATAAATTACGCTTGGTTGTGAGTGCAGATAGTTCACCCATCACGCAGAGATGTTTTTGCATAGTACCAGACATTTTTTTAAATTGAGGATATGTTTCAATAAAATTTTTCATATCGGCAATGCTCTCGACCTTTAATGGAATAATAGATTGAATGTTTTTCAGATATGTGATAAAATTATTTAAAACTTGTATTTACTTTCTTTTGATCTTTTGCTTTACGTTGAAAGTCTTCCATTAGACTCTTAATAGTCGAACCGACTTCACCAAAATTGGCATACATGTTTTTCGCATAGAAATCATCTTGATCACCGGACAATACTAACTCCTTAAAATCTTTAGGAATACTGGGTGTGCCAGAGAGGTCAACGCGATTATTTTTTATCGTAAGCAGTTCATGTACCATTGCTTGGTAAGTCCATTGATGTAGTAATGGTGTTACTGGATCGTCCCTGCGATCCAAAATCAGTAACAAAGGAGGTGCCGCACCATTTTCATGAGTTCGAAAGTCAAAAAGTGATGATTCCTTTGTTGTTTGTTCGTATATATGTTTAGCTAACAACTGTGCCACTTGACTTCCGGCACGGTAGCGTATAACTGGATTAAGTTTGAGCGAAAGTAACACTGATGTGACTCCCTGTACAGTTCGTGTTAGGGCATCTGGTAGCCAATTTAAACGATACATGCAGTGTGTTATATTGAGTGAGTATAAATTTGGATTAACACAGAGATAATCGGCGTAGAGCTCTTTTACCTCGCGTACTGATTCGCTTTCATCGCATTCCGCAAGATATTTGATATCAGTGCGCGGAATTATGTTGCTGAAGTCTGCATATAATGAAAATTGAAAATAACATCTATTTCTAAAATGCTTGTCAGAAATCCCTATTTAGGCCGCAGTTCAATATAGTCTGTGTAACACCTGTGCTAGCGCATACTATATTGAACAGCATCCGGCTCACTGTGGCTAGTGAAACCAGTGTTGGATATACTTACTATAGTATGTAAGCGATTTGCAAGCTCAAAATATGAAGGAGGCGAAAAAACGAAAAATAAGTTCACCGGTCAACATTTTCATTGTAGCTCTATGTACAAAATATAGCGCTCGTCGAGACTTATATATATACTATACTTGACGATCGAAAATAGATGTTCCCTTTTTGATTTTTTATGTAGAATTACTGTGGTTAGAGAAAGCGATATTGGATATACTATAGTGAACAGTATACAATATAGTGAACGATTTTCAAGCTAAGAACAAATATGAAGGAGGCGCCCAACATACATATATGGATGTACATATTTTTGATCAGCATGCTGAACTGAACATACTAAAGTTTCAAGAAAATCGAGAGGGAGGCCGTTTAAATAACTTTTTTATGCTTTATACGCTGCTGTCATTATACGGCTCATGTATTAGTTGCTCCAGTGAAGACTATTAATAATAGAAAGAAGCATTTCCACGATATGGGTTCGAAACTTTTCAGGTTTCTGAGAAATAAAGCGTGAAAACTTATTCACATTACTTTTGTGTATGCTAATATTGACGTAAAATTAAAATTATCTCATACGCATTTGGTATTTGCAAAAAGTTTCGCGCTTTACTCTTCGAATTCCCTCTCCACCGGAACCTCAAATTTTCCAGTTCGATCATAATGAAGCAACTTGTGTATAATTGGCTGGAGTACACTTATTCATTAAGTTTTTCAGGCAAATCGTGCTATTTGCTTTGATTTTTTATAATTTTTGCATTGCGGTTTAACTTACATATAAAATAAGAACCATATTTTGGAGCTCGCAGCTCATCAGCTAGCAACTGAACATTTTGTTTTGATGGACGTATAAATACAATGCATTTCAAATGTTTTAAGCGTTCATTGGAACGTCCAGAATCAATGCGCTCGAATAAGTACACCTCACGTTGTAACATATCCGATTGACTAAATGCCATTGAAATAATGCTTGTCTATGTGATAAAAGAAAACAGAAGCAAATATTGCATTACAAAGTATGTACATTCATATTTTTTTTTTTTTTTTTCAGTTAAACTTACAGTCTCTTTGTCTAATAAAATAATTTTCATGCCTGGTCCAGATTCATTACACATCTTTTCTATGTACAATTTGATTGCAGATATTAAATTCATTTTATATATATATTTTTTTAACTGTTAATCTCACAAAAAATTAATTAATATGTTCAATGTATGTATTAAAATTACATAGCTGACAGCTGTGTCTCCATGTCAAAATTGACAAGTTGTGATGGTTGCATGGGATGAAATCGCTAGATTTTTGAATCGGACGGATCTTGCGTCAAAATGCATACAAAATTGTTGAAATCGTATGAAATATCATGAATGAATAATATTCTATCATTCTTGATGAAAATATCTAAATTTTTAAATTTTTTGCTGAAGTTCTGTTCTTTTTCTTCTATGTTCTATTATTATTAATATGTTCCGTACAAGTGTGTTCTAAAGATTAACTTTACAGAAGCCAAAAAAATTTCAAATGTCAGTCACTATGTCAGCGTTTACACGAAGAAACTCTTGCCGGAAAGTTTCCTTGTTTGTTGGCTAGAGGGGGAAAACGAAAGGGTGGTGTACAGAATTTTCCGTACCCGCAAATTCTCTTTCGTTCTGTTCGTTAGCTTATAGTATTATGCTGGCTTAAGTTTACTTTAGGGACAACTCTCAGATTTTATTTATTTTTTAGGGGAAGTAGCGTGCTATGAATAAACAATAAATCTGCAAAAAAAAATTATCGCTCGGATCTGGCTTTGGAGATATAGCCATCGGAAGTTGCGGATATAGCTTTTATAAAAAACGCTATAAGTTGGGAACCCCTGAATGGATTTCCAAAATATGGATATAATATGAAAGGTAATTTAATGAGGTATAAAAATGTGATGCAAAAAATGATGAGGATTTTTGAAAAATGTTGACCTCTTTTTTTGAAAAACCCGTTATTTTTTTCCAAAAAATGTATTATTAACCCATAGTGATGCTTATATATTTAGAAAGTACAATTTATTAGCTTTAAAATAATGTAAAGTAAAGTAAACCTGTTCCATTATGCTTTGACTCTTCGTTTGTTGCGGTGGATCGCCGGAGTAACTGCTTTGATATTCACAAGCAGAAAGAAATTCTAGTTTTCGTGTGTCGACGTTTACACGATGAAAGTCTGAGAGACAAATTCTTGTCCATTCTCTTTTGTGATTTTCGTTTCGCGTTTGCAACATATGACAAATTTTTTACCTCGTCCCTTTCGTTTTTCCCCTCTTGCCGCCAAACAAAGAAACTTTGCCGAAAAACTTTTCTCGTGTAAACCTTGACTGTGTAAACGCAAAACAAATTCACAAAAGGGAATGGACAAGAATTTGTTTCATCGAATTTCCTCGTGTAAAGCTTGACTATGAAACTACTGTTTGAACGATTTGGCATGTATTTTGTTTAATTAATGCTAATTTTCATACCAACCTCTCCTAAATAAAAAAAATTATGACTTACTGGACTGTGGCGTAGTGGCAGTATACTTTACAACCCAGGATCATCGTGGTCAATTTCTAACTCAAGCATGGTAATACACTTTCCATATTTCTTCTTATATTCACGATCCGGGCATATGGTCTTGCCATAGGGTTACCAGATGACATTCTTTAGTAGTAGTAAATGGACTACTTTTGCAAGACAAAAATACTTTTCGGCTGAAATGGACTTCTTTTGGGTGAAATGTAATAGTAAAAAAAACTTAATTTTTGTTCTTAATAATTCACTTTTATTTACATGTACATATGCTAATAAAAATACTGGTAAATTTAAATCAATAAATGTGATTTAAATTAATTCAATTCTTTATTTTTATAGTTATAATTATTTTTAGTTAAAATAACACTAGTCTGCAAATATATAAATTTTACCAGATGAATCGATTTTTAGGAAGAACCAGTTTTCCATAGGCCAAATTAACTCATCCTAATATGACTTCAAATTTTAAATTATTTAATGTAGGAAATATACGACCAGCGAAACCGCTGAGGGATATACTAAAAAATGTACATACATACTAAAAATGTAGAATTTTTTCTTTCTTCTGGTTAAAAAACATTAATTTTCCTAGCCCATGGACTCGAAATTACATCACTCTCAGCTCAGAGTTAACATCCTATGGTATGTCCAACACCAGCTTCGTAGAACAGTGTTTCTGTTATAAACATTTTGAAAAATTCAAGGCATATTATCAGGCTGAAAAATAAGTTCGTTTAATTTTACTGGTCGACTTTGACCTAAAGCTCTTCGGATGAACCCGTTTGGTCTGAAAAAAAAAAACTAGTTTTTCCTAAAAACTATGTACTAAGGCTGGTAGCACTTGTATTTTTTTGGATGACGCCAAATCTGGTTTTTCTTAGATTTCACTATTTAAACAAGAATGTTTTTAGTTTGCATCGCGTCAGGATTCTCAAAGATTTTGTTTGAAAGTACGAATACTACGTTTTGATGCATATTTGAAGTTATCTCGCGTTAACAGAAAATTATTCCACATAGTAAAATTTATCTTAATTTATTTATTTTATATTTTTCCATACTTTTGGAAATGTTGCATTTTAAAACTAAGATGCTTTCAGTTCACAGTATATTGTAAGGAGTTAAGAAATCTTGATTTCAATGGATATCTCGGAGAAGAAACATTCAATGGAAAATATCAAAACGTAATATTTTAAAAAGATTATTACTATTAAAACATCGTTTTTTGCGCTTCAAGAAAGTAATTTCAGAATCTTGATGCTAAGCAAATATATATAAATTCATATATTTTGGTACAAAATAATCAAATCATAAAAATAGACGGGTTTGGCCTCATCCGCGAAAGTATTTATATAAAGCATGGTAGTGTAATTACTATAATATCCAGTTCATAATTAGTTTGTTTCAAGCGTTTTCTCTTAAAAAGACATGCATCACCCACTTCGCATCAAAGAGAAATTCGGCCCCGGTATCGAAAGAGGGGTCCCTCTGAATTTTTGAAATGGGCGATTTTTATTAGAAAATAACACCAGAAATGTGTCCTGATAAATAAAAGCTCCAAGGACTTCTCAACTGGAGACGATATGCCTGAAAATTAATATTCAAAATTCATAAGCATTTTTTTTTGTTGTTAAAAAACTTATGCCAGTAACAGATGCGCGTCTACAGTTTGCGGTACATTATTCGGCACTTTATTGTAGGAAGGTTTAAAGTTTGTAAAAAGGTTAATAAGTCACTGTGAATAGCTGGAAAAAATAAAAAAAATCTTTAAAGTATCTTTAAATTACTAAAAAGAAAAATTTACATACATTTATTTATTTATTTTATATATTTTATAATTTAACTTTTGCTTAAAAAACAAATTAGCACCAAACAAATTCAAAAATTATTGCCTATAAGACGGCGTTCCATGAGATTTTTCTGTGCCTTCTCAATATTCCTTCAACGAAATTAAAACATATTTTGTCAAGGGTTTGATATTATATATTAACAGCCCTATTCTGCTTGTTGACTTAACAAGAAATAATAAAGGTGTTCGTGTTAATCTAATTGTTATAAAATGTAAATATTGGTATTCTAAAAAATCATTAACAACATAAAAGCTTTTGAATTCCCCACACAAAAGCTTTCGTGGTAAACTTGTCAAATTTTGACTTTTTAAATTTAAATTAATAAAATAACAAATAGAGTAATAAAAAACTTGAATATACAAGGCAACGTGGTGAAGTAGTTAGGACTTTGAACTCATAGCTCGCGTGCGTGGGTTCGATACTCGTAAATCCAAAATAAATGTTTTTTAAGACATGGTTGTAAATATTTAAAACCACGTTGTCCTGCCTTTTAAATTTTATAAAAAAAAATAATTTTACTTAGCTCAATACTGAAATATCACTCGTTGTTAAGACACTTTCTGACATTAACAAAATAGTATAGAAAAGAGCTTTTAAATTTTTGCCAGAATACGAAACATTAACGTGTTAATATTAAATATTTTGTTAATGTGCTGAGCTTTGTTAAGCTGCCAGAATAGGGCTGTATATATCAAAAAAGTTTGGAATTTTGTCAGGTTAGTATTGTTTTACAAATGTATTGCAAATATTAGTATTTTCCATAAATAGTTGGAAAGCGCTTGAAAATTTCGAAACTAGTCTATTGACAAATTCGTTTCTCAAATACTTCGCATTTTTTTGTTGCGAACTTTATTTACTTATTTTTTATTGAACAGCTTCCTCGGAAGGATGGAGGATTGTAAAATTTTTGGAATTTTTTTTTATTAAACTGGGGTCCATAAAACCAGGAATTTAAAGAAAAATATGACTTGATGACCCTAAATCTATAAGGACTTTACACCCGACGACTTTCGCCACAAAGTCGACTGGCGATTTTATTTTTACATTTAGAACGTAGAACGTTAAAAATTGAAGCGGTAGAAAATACGTTGACTCTCTCAATTTTTGCCACTTCAGTACCATTTTTTATTATCACCGGACCAAAATAGCTACTTCATTCCTTCACAAGTCTTGTTAGCAATAGTATGAAACATCATAAAGCAGAAATGACAGTCAGTAAAATGTAGTTCGCCTATAGGTCAAAAAAAAAAAAATAATAAAAAGAACTGTTCAGTAAATTTATTATATACGATACGTTCGCCTATCCGATATGATACGAACTCATAATTTTTACTTCTTCTATGTCAATGACCCCTTAAACACTGCTATAACATATAAGAATATAAGCTTAAACAATTTACATAAAAGGAAATTAATAAAAATGTCCAATCGTCCCGACTATCACTATGCAATGATCCAACTACTGTGTTTTGAATATCAAAGTTAAAAGAAGTTTTTAGTTTTTTTTCACTATGTATGTATGTAATCTGAATTATATATTTATTTAATGATTTATATTTAAATTTGCTGCAGTTAATTTAAAGCTTTCATTCAAAAACAGAAGAATTGCAGTTTTGTTGACACACAGGTAAAAAAAATTAGTTAGGCTTTAAACGTAGTACATATCATGACGTAAGAAGAAGGAAATTATTTTTTGTTTTTGTTAGTTTCCGACATTTCATTTGATACACTATCTATAGCAGAAAATTTTAAATTAATCTAAGACCATTTGTTTTACATCGTTTAAACTGTGATTTTATTTAAGTTGCGTTACTTTCAAAGATGTCTTCATTTCTTTTATTTTTAGTTTAATTTTTTAAAATAAAATAAAGTTTAATTTTAAATTTAAATTAATTTTCTATTCTGTTTCAGAGCATTTGTTTCGCAATTTCCGTTTCATTTGCACACACAAGATTTTAAAGTTAAAGGGAACAATATACGAAAAAAAATTTTAAAAAATAGGAAAACAAAGTACATATCATGTATTATAAGTTTTGTTTTAAAATATTATAATATTAATTTTATTTATCACACTTATTCTCACACTCACTAAAAATTTAATAATTTATAAGATTAAATATTTATTTCATTTTAAGAACTAGTAAGTGGTTTGTTTCTTTTTAGTTCCTTACAATTTAATTCTGTAATATTTTGCAGTTGATGTTGTTGCTGTTGTTTATTTAAATGATTGTTTTTACTTCATGATTTAAACAATACACGCACTCGCACACAATAATAGAGGGAGGGCAGCTATATGCAAAAGTGGCGCCAACATTTTTTGTCAGTAGCCAATAATTAAAACCCATATTTTATTGCAAGATACTGAAAATTCAAATCAAAAGCTGTAGTCATATTTGCTTAAAGTTACATCGGAGCTGGGAATCGCCGGAAGTTACAGAATAAATATTTTTTTATACAGACTTTTTACAGATTTATTTTTATCATGGCATATGAATGACATTTAACTATCAGACTTTAATATCTCATTTTCGATGCAACTTAAAAGCCATATTTCGCAGGAATTTTTGATTTGATTGTTTATGTACACTTAGCAAAATTATTTAGTTTTTATTTATGCCAGTTGTAATAGCAGACGTCAAGCATTCATATTCATTGCCCTTTTCATTTTCAAACTTGTTTTTGCTTTTTTCTTGATCTTACCGAATTTCCTCCGTTTTTTCAGTTATTTTTAAGGTGTGTATTTTCTTAATAATTAATATTTATAATAAAAATTTTAATAATTTATAATATTAACGCAAAATCGTAAACAATAATATAATATAATTAATATATAATTTTAATTTAAATTACAACGGAAGTGTCGGTGTATTTGTAGTTGGTGTTGGCGTCAATATTGACGCGGATGGAGGATATCGCAACGTATGTTGTGACGTTGCTTGGTGTATATAATCCTGGCTAGGATTATTCAACACGCTATCCCTTGAATTTGAATGTGACGTGGCACGCAACAGTGTGACTGCCTCGCGTTCTGGACTACACTGAACACCTTCTAGTCATTTTTGGCGCGATGATTTCTTCTTCTTTCGTTTAAAGAAGCAACAACATCTGAAAAATGTTAAAAAAAAGGGTTGAAATTAGGTTTAACAAAAAAATTCATGTCATTTTACTTTGTTTCATCCACAAGATCCACTTCCGGCTGCTGCGTTATAGGAGTATTTGAATGGCCAGCTGTGGGATCGTCCGCATTTAATTCGCCATTTGTCGAACTCACAACCTGAAAGTACAAATTTTAGTTAAGACTAATTAGTACATAGTTGGAATAAAAGATCAAATCAATCGACGACGATGATCAAAACATCAAGATAAAGAAATCACAAAAAAATTAAGGACAGTGATAATTTCTGTATTTTTGCACTATTCAAAAATTAATGGAAAGAAGGAGAACAAACAAAAACGTTTACACACAACAATATTAAAATAATATTATTTCTATACTCGTATACTGATGTGTAACAAAAAAAAAATTGTATTTCTAATTTTTAAGAACAAACAATAAATATAAAACAACGAACATTTCCTTTTAACAAAACTACTTTGTGATTTTTGTGCATATTTCGTTGTAGAAAATTTGTAATTTTAATAAAACAGGTACTTAAAGTAGTACTACTTCGAATTAGTATATTTATACTTAACAAAGCTTATGTGAATCTGGCTACTATATCGTCAAAGGACCTTGTCCTGAACAGACCGCGATTTACACCAATGATTTTTATGGCAGCATAGTTATTTTTATAATATAGAAAAAAACTATAGGACTTCGGACAAGGTTCTTTCTAATGATACGTGACAGTGACAATGGTATGACAGCGCTATTGCTAAAAATATGTTATGAAATTAGAATTAGAAAATTCTCCCAAAATTTCAGCTTCCTGCGAACCTGCGAACGGCGAGTTTGTTTCCCTATTACAATTCATATGGAAGCAATTTTTTTTTTTTACTAGTCTTTCGTTTTTTCATATGAATTGTAATACTTACTAAACAAAAAATAATTCAAAGCTGCAATTACAATGCAGAATAAATCAATGGTAAATATAAAACTTATTCCATAGTCAAAAGTTAAGCCTGATTTTTGTTCAAATAATCTCAGCGAGCTGGAGTTTTTTCGCAGTTTCCTCAACAGCCATTTTTAATGTAATTTAAGAGCAGAACAATTGCGAAGTTTGGAGGTAAGCTTTGGTAAGTACAGTTTCAAAATAAAAAATCACACTTCACTCTTACTTAAGATATTATCTTAAGAATTTAATCTATGTCATATTAAGCTAAACAAGATCGTGCAACTTGGATTCTTTGAAGGGTTGTGATATGATGAGTAATAAAAAACCGCATACTTTTGTGACTTTTGAAACGAAATATCTCAAAAACTATGGGGAATAGAATACAAAAACATGATATCACTTTTGTCTAAAAATGCTTATATTTTATTAATAACAAAAATATTAACATTAATTTTTTTATTTATAAAAATATTTCTCAAAATATTTTCGACATAATATTTTTTTCTTTTTAATTATTTTATGTTATTCTTCAATCAATAAAAAGTATGTATCTGATTTTAAATTGAAACTTCCGACATTACTTTGGAAAATTTGCATTTTTTATTGAAGGCGCGCACTATTCTAATCGTAAGAATCGTACAATAAAAATGGATAATTTGAGAAACATTTTTATAAATAAAATAAATTAATGTTTTAACAAATTTATATATAGAAAATATGAAAACTTTTAATTTATTTTATAGAAAATTTTCTATAGATAAATTTGTTAAGACATTAATTTATTTTATTTATAAAAATGTTTTTAAACAAAAATGATAGAAATTTTTTTATTTGTGTTTTTGGAACATAATACGTATACATATAATAATATTTTTGTACAGAGCTTATTGTTCAGTAATTTGCTTGTAATTTTTTTGTGGTTTTTTGCACTAAAAGTACTGAACAATAAGCTCTGTATAAAAATATTAAAAATGATAGTTGTTTTATTTTATTTCTTTATAGTTTTTAAGATAGTTCGTTTCAAAAAAGTGTGTAGGTATTTAAAAAATGACCGATATATAAAAGTCGAGGTCAATAGCCTTTGTAGCTAGTGCCTTCTTTAGTAATATCATTATTTATAATAATATTTCTTGTAAATAAATAAATAAATCAAAATCGAGAACTATATCTACAGCAACCATATTCATACCATAGCCAAGAAACTGAAAATAGTTTACATTATATTTGGACTTGACTTGACAGGTGGCGCAACTATCAAGAAATTTACTAAAATCTTATTTATCGTCAGATTTTTTTCAAATTTAGAATATGTTATTTATGATAAAAAAATATTAAGTTAATAAATTAATATATGTATTTAAATAATAAATTCAATTTTTGGGGCCTGTTGTCCAATTATTTAACTTTTATAATAAACAATTATATAAAAGAAAAGTCTAAGTAAATTTAATTTTATATTAATGTTCGATGCCGGTGGGTTCCAGCTAGTACATATTTAATATTTATATTTTGCAATAAAATTTCTCCATAGTGAATAAATAGTGAGTTACTCGTAAACTTTTAAGAACTCTGAGAATTTTGCTTATAAGAATTTGTCAAAATAAGAGTCAACTGGTCGACCTTCAGAAATCCAACTTACATCAAATTAAGAGTAATTTAACTAATTATATTTTTTCAATAACTATGAAGGTGGAAAAACCACCCTTAGTATGCACCCAAAAACTTTTACAACCTAAGCAGTGCCTCTTAATATAAAAACCATGTGATGTAAATTTCATGAGTACGATTTAGCGGTCTTCGAGGAAATGATACTTAAGAAATATTTTTGTGAGGGCTACCCTAAATAAAAGTTTTGTATCCTTAGCTAAGCCTCTTAACATAAGAGCTACGTGGTGTAAATTCGGTGTGAATCAACTAACCTGTCTTTGTGAAAATGATATTTAAAAATATTTTTGTGTGAGGGCCATCCTAAGTATGTACCCAAAATAAAATTTTTACGATCTTATCTGTGTCTCTTCACATAAGAGCCATATGGTGTAAATTTCATGAGAATCGATTAAGCGGTCTTCGAGAAAATGATATTTAAAAAATATTTTTGTGTGAGGGCCACCCTAAATAAAATGTTTGTAGCCTAAGCCATGCTTCTTAACATAAGAGATACGTAGTGTAAATTCGGCGTGAATCGATTAACTTGTCTTCGTGAAAATGATATTTAAAAATATATTTGTATAAGGGCCACCCTAAGTATGCACCCTAAATAAAATGTTTACCATATAATTTATGCCTCTTAAGATAAAAGCCATAATGTGTAAGTTTCATGAGAATCGATTTACCTGTCTTTGAGAAAATGCTATTTTTAAAATATTTTTGTGTGAGGGCCACCCTAAATAAGCACCCTAAAAAAAGTTTTATAGCTATGACACCCGCCTGATTAATAGTAACATTCTGTAAAAATTTCATCACGATCGGCTGGATAGTTTCCGCGTCCATAAAGGACTGACAGACAGATAGACAGACAAAAAATGAATTTTATATAATAGATTATAATAAATTTTGATATCTTTGGATCCTTAGAATAGCCATTAAATGAAACAGTAGAACAAATGAAATGAAATTGGGCGGATTAAGTTTGAATAAAGAACAAACAAACCAAAAATTACACCGTAAAATAATTTTCAAAAAATTTGTATTAGCGGAGATGATATAATACATAAGTATATAACTATTTCATCTCTATAAAACAATTAATATTCCACGGTGTTATTAACAAATAGATGAAAAAGATTTTTGCAAGATATGAATGAATGTATAAATTTTATACTCGAATAATACCTTTTTCGTTGTATTTTTTTTTTTTTGGTTTTTTGGTTTTTCAATATCATTAATATTATAAAAAATATTGGGGAAAATGTGATAAAACAAATTTGAGTTGCTTTATTCAATTGTGTTATTTCATATCGTTTTTTGTTGCTGGGGCTTTAATTGATTCTTCTTTGTCACTTTTTTCATTATATGCATCAAATGGACTATCATCGTCGGAACCCGAATCTTCTGGCAATCTCTGTAATTTTCGGGAAAAGTAAAAATAGAAATGTATACCTTATGGGATTCGATGATGCTGCGCTCTTCCTTTATATTACAAAATGCATTAAAGCATGCAGTTTTTCTTATTCGAATAACTAGATACTAAAGGTAGAAGTTTTGCAAAAACAATATGTCATTCTGTGCAATAAATAATATTCTGAATTTGGTTAGTATTTTTTGATTGCCTTTAATGCAAAGACAAAATTCCCAAGGCCTTACAATAGATAACATTCTCATGATTTTTGAAAAGAAAAATAACATGCAAAACGTTTTAAATTAAAAACGAAAAACAAAATTAAGAAATTGCGATTTTTTTTAAACAAATTTTTTGCCCTGCCTCTTTAAACTTGGAAAAAAAAAATTTAATTTTTTTCGTGAAGAACCTTTAACGAACGTGACTATCATTTTACTAGCCGGTGTAGTAGTGGGAACCAAGTTTAGAAAGTATGAGTATTTAAAAATAACAATTAGCTGCTAACAGCGAGATATCGATATCTTGCAAAAATTGATACCTTGCCATATTCTTATACAGGACACAAAAGAGTTTTCCAGTAGAAGATAAAACTAAATAAGTGTCTACACATTTAATTTGTTATGATGAAATTGTAAAAAACGGCAGGCATTCCTGACTGAAATGTTTTGATGGAACCTTATTGGAAGTGTTCCGTTTTGATGTCAACTTAATAAGCACATTCATTGAAAAGTTTACTTCATTCGTTCATGTCTCGATGGATAGAGGGGTTAAGTGCGAAAAAATGAAATTTGAATGAGAGCAGTGCCACCCAAAATGTCCAACATGTGACATGCCCGAAAAATAAGTTTTGGACATGATCAAGGCCGCAGCCGAGAGTAAAAATAAATTTATGTAAACACTTTTTCGAACAAGAGCTGGATGCGCCATAGTAAAAAAAAAAACGATAAAAAAGTTGCAAACTAAAAAAATTCCTTTCGATAGCATCAATAAAACATATCTCTTGATATGCCCCATCGGATACCTTAAAGGTTTATTAGTTTAAGAAATAATTCTATATTGCATATAAACTGTGTTGGGCATTATTATATTTATTGATAAAAGTGTGTTCTCTAACATAGACATAGTAGAGCGCGTTTTCCGATGCAATGCTTTTTTAAATAAAAAAAAAAGTTGATGGAAATTCGAAATGGTTTCTCCTTCTTTTCAAATTCTCAAAAATCTTTAGAATTTACTAAGTAGCTATTATTTTTTTTTTGTTGTTGAAGTAAAAAAATTCTATTTTATTGTAAATTACTTTGCATGTGCAAAATCTATACTTTTATTGGTTTTACTAACTACATAATATTGCAGTTTTTTGTTTTTTCTTTGCAGGTTGGAAACAAAAAAAAAGAATTACATAAGTTAATTGCTAAATACCTTGAGTTTATGTAGAGTAAATCAAGTGAAAACATTAGAATTGAAAATGCCAAAAAAACAAGAGTCTGCAGTATTTACAACGTAGGCAACAAACGGAAGCAAATTAAGAGGGATGTAGGTAGGTTTATATTACATTTTGGAGATACAGATGGAAGAAGGAAGATAGAAGGGAAAGAGAATAAAAAAGACAAATAAAAAGTGAAGTACATTTCACGACCTTAATACGACTTAAGAAACTAAAGCTTTGTAAAAGTAACAAATTGTAATTAAAAACTTTTGAAATTAAAGAAAAACCAATAGAGGCACAATTTCATCGTGTCGATTCATACGTCCACGATTATTTATATTAAAATAAAAAACCTTGCTTTAAATTTTGTATCTTTTTTTGGACTATTTGGTAGTTTCCATTTTGTGTCCAGTAACCGTACAAAAAAGAAAGTTAGTTTGAGTACATACACACATTTATATTATTTACAAACATGATGAAATTGTTGTTACACAAATTTGTTAAGAATATGTTGTACAAGTGAGAAAATTTGTTATAACAAAACTTACCTGCACTGAACCATGCCTATCAGCCGGTGTTAAATTGCCCAATGTGGCACCTGGTTTGGGTACATCAGGCCACGCAGCAACACCTCCTTTGGCATTTGTCTGTTGGGTGCACGCGGGCAGAGCAGTTGGTAGTGGTGGTGGCAGATGGATGGAAGTTGGAAGGTTGAGGTAAATGCGATGAAATGAATTTAGTTTTATATATTGCTAACACTCTTAGTTGATTTTTTATTTCTTTTTTTAAATAAATATTTTGTATATTAACAACTTCAGAAATAAAACAAATTAGCAACTAATTTGGTTATTTAAATTACCAAACAAAACAAAAAATACTATAAAGAACTAAATTATAGATGATTTGAAAAACTGACACCAAACTAAAGCAAAAAAAAAATCACTTATTTTTGGAATAAAAATCCAATACTGTTTAGTATTCGATTGCGTTATAAACTTTGATCATGGATTCTGTTATTTACATTATTCATAAAAGCTAAAATAGCAGTCGAAATGGGTCGACTATGTTCTTATACTTTAAAACAGATAATGGTCCTCAGACAAGAGGATAAAGTTCATGATTTTTCAACAACTGTAATGCTTGTGAATGGCAAAAAGTTTGAGCACAACTGTAAAACCCTACAATTAGGTATAGTTTTCAATACAAAATAAATGTTACTTTTTAAAATAACATCTAGTATTTGTTGTCAACATAAGTGAGTAGAATTCATTATGGAAACGTTTCCCCATATTATCTCTCAAAGATGTTGCCTACAATATTTTGGAGAGAGTTCATGAAATCCATATTTCATATCATTTCTTTGAATTCACTTTACTCCACACGAATCAAGCAATGACTTATAATAAACCTGGTATTTTTTACTTTCAGAAATTAAGCTTAAGTTTTTGCCACATGCTTTATTGATGGTGTCCGAAATAAAAGTGTTCTGCTGACATTTATTAATTGATTTTATAGTTGTAGATTATAGTTAATAATGTGTCTTTCTTATTAAAGACAGAAAATTATTGATCTTAAATCATTTCTCTAACGATAATATCGGGTGCATGAGTTCTCTCTCTGCATTTATCATTAAAAACAGAATATCATGGTGTAATAACCAAGGTGGCGTACTTAAAAACGAAATTCTCAAAAGTTTGGGTTTCTTGTCCTTCATTGTCTTGTTTCGTAATTTTTTTTTGACACTTCGGTGTTTTGATTAATTGGCGCGTTCAGCAACTTCAGTATTTTTGAAGCGCTTTAAGCAACTTTTTACTGAGAGGTATTTGTGTTGAGTTTCAAAATTCTGATGCGAACAAAAAACTACGCTAAATAATGTAGCAGGCTTTAATATGATAGCAATAAGTCTTTTTTGTTTTTGCAATAACAACCACATCGACTAAATTTTTAAGATTTAATGTAGTTTGCAGCTATCGTTCAGAAAATGTTCAAGACCTTACGCCTAAGCGCTGCAATTTATCAAAGCGCTTAAGTTTTCTGAATGGGCAATTGAAATGCTATGAATGTCAAAACTACAGCAAATAGGATGACAGATGATTGAAAATCGAGGCTCTCCCTAATTACTCCACCTTGGTTATTACACCATGCAGAATATGAACGATATCTGATGACTGATTATAATCTGTACGTACGCTCTCGCTCTAACTGAATCAATCAAAGACTGATTTTGGTAGTAAGTTTCCACAATTAATAAACGTTGTTCAGGAGTAAGTTTATTCATGATTGAGTCGTATTGAATACTGAACACAAACGTCATATGGACAAGCCATTTGACACATGACAGCTGTCAAAGCAACCCATTTGGAAAAGGGACCTCGTATTGGATCACCATTTAAAAGTCATTTTTACATCATTATGTTTCCTTATTACTTATGAAATTGAGTGAATTGATGTCACTTATTTTTGTACGTCGCTTGTTTTAACCTTTGCACCAAATCGATTCCACCCGCCTTAAGTTTTGTTTTGCCATTTGCCCAGTAGTTCTCAATCGGACGGAATTGGGAGCAATTTGGTGGACTTTGCTATTTGGGCACAATTATTTCCTTGTTCCTTTCATACCATTGCATTGCAGCAGTTGAGTAACGATAAGTAGCCAAATCTGGTTAAAATACAGGCGGAAAACTGTGATGTCGTATAAATGTCATAAATTCCTTTATGTAAAATTCGTGCATTGTTGTGGACGTTACGAACGCATGACTCTTCAGATCACAAATGCATTATGCCTGCCAAACCATCACTTTTTCGCGAATTTTTCCATTTGGATATATTTATACTGTAGAAGTTTAACATCGAGTTTGACGTTAGTTTCATCATCAATAATAGCACAATTTTTAAATTCTGTCAAAACAGTTTGGGTATTTTATGGCGTGATACGATCTATACCGTGCATTAAGACGTATAGAGTAACTTCGGGTATTAAAGTATGGGTATTTTTGTATCTTAAATTACACGCAATTTTTATAGCATAGCTTTTATTTCTTTTTGTATTATGGTTTGTTGATGCATTGTGCAGTGTATTACAACTTCGGAGCTCTATAGCATATGAAAATCTGAAGCTATTTCAACGAGATGGAAAAAAGCCAAGTGACACCTCTAAATTAAATTGGCGGGTAATGTGATATATAACGGATAATGTGATATACGATCATGAAAAGTATAACAAGTATAAAACAGTAGGAACTAATAATACAATAACATTACATCTTTCAATAGAATTTCCATAAAAAAGGAAACTAGATTTAAACTGAATCAATAAGCGAAAAGCAGAACATATTAAAGTCAGATAGATGACTCACGTATAAAAATTGCTTGCCGTCTAGGAAGACAATCATTGTGAGCCCAAATTAAATCCAAACCCAAATTGCAGGCATTGAACTCAGGTCTGAATCTTTGTATCCCTTTGGAAGGATTTGTTGCAAAAAGCACAGTCCTTGTCCTTGCTGGGTGGACCAAATTGGACTATATCACATTACCCGAATTTCAGTTTTAATATGCTCGGGATATTTTTATTAAAACACATTTCAGCAAATAAAGAATTCACATTATTTATGGCAAAGTATATTCATCTACTAACAAATTTTAGTACTTCGGCTATAATACTTACTTTATTTTGGGCTTAATTCACTCATGAAATGCACACAAATAAAATCTCGACTTGTGGCTAAATCAATTTCACCGCACTGAGACCAAAAACAGTGAATGCGAACGCACAAAACCTTGCAGCACATATCTCTTTCCGTTACTGATATGTTGACAAAACAATTTTTGTCGAGTATTGCTTATTTAAGGAAATATGATGGCATATCACATTACATGACCATATCACAATACCCGAAGTTACTCTACTTAATTTTTCATCAATAATTCATTTCTAGTAGTGCCCATTATTTCTACACTTCTTGTTGACCTTTCAACAGATATTCCATCCTTTCATCGTTTTAAAACACAACAAACATAAATTTCTTATTTTTTTGTAATTTTGGAACAGGACTATATCGGGTTTTTGTAATGCGTGCACATAATTGTCTAACGCTGATCGATTTCCATAATGAACTGTACAACGAACAAACCGTGCACGAAGCTCTTTATGTATCATGATTTGTCCCGTTTCGTATCTAATTTTAAAGCCTGCAAATATGCTATAGTATTTTAAATAAAAAAAGTAAAAATATCTAGCCTGTGCTAAATGAATAATTAATTAAAAATATAAGAACTGTCATGGCATATTTTTAGGCTCGCAAACTAGAGAATTAAACTTTCAACCTACATATCGTCTATGTAGAACAAAAAATCAATATGTATCTATATTTTCATGTTTTCGAGTTATAAGACTTTTTTTTTGCATACTTTTTCCCAGCTTTTGTATGCACTTAAATAGTTAATAACAAAGAATATATATTATTCAAAAGATCATATTGATAAAATGCATATTAAAACCAGCATAACTCGAGAACATAAAAATGTAGAAAGCGAATTTTTGTTCCACATAGACGATATAACTTAATTCGTTTGAATCAACAAAATATAATAAGTGAGAATGTGTACAGAATATAAGTACGTGGAACTGTTCACGGTAATAAATATTATCTAAAATAGCAATGGTTTTTAAATTTATATTTTAATTAACTCATTTATACAAAAATTAAGTAGTAGTTTTTATAGAAATAAAAGCATAAATTCGGATTGTATTTTATGACAAAATTAATTAATATTGAAGCACACAATGGGTTCGAGTATCTGATCTTTCAAGCTCCTAAATATGTACATATTTATAAGCATAATTATTAAGTTTTAATTGCACAGAATAGATAATCTTCTTATAAAAACAGCGAAAAGTCTTACAAATCAAACAACGATAGCCTGAGTGCAATATACCAATGCATATACATACGAGTAATACCTAGTCAAGCGGTAAACATTACATTCACATTACATCATTACGCGTCAAACTGTTAGATAGCTGACAAATTGTGTTGAAGTATTTTTTTAAAATCTTTGAAAAGCTTTAAGCTTATCATAGCAGTTAGCAGAGCAATGGCAGCAACTACAGTCAATAAAGAAAAAAGCAGATTCTCATTTTTGTGACATAAAAATTCATGGTTCAAAAAATTTACATCGCTACCCAACAGGAAACTGCCAACTAAAGGAAATAAATGTTGCGTACTTTTTTTAGGAGCATATTTTGCACACTTTCGAATTCATTTAAAAAACAATTAATAGATCCTTAGTAACGGTGACTATTAGAATGTTCTATTTCCACGCCTACTTGAAATTATCTAGGAAAGCCTTGTTGTACCGTGTAATTATTGTTAAGTATTAAAAAAATTTGGGATAATTTTTAAATTAACATTAATCAAGAACATAGCACCAAGGCTAAAATCTTAATACTATAAGTATTCATCGAAAAATTTCAACAAATTCAAGTACCGGTATTTAGAAACTTAAGGTATATAATTTTAAAAAAGATAAATTTGATAGAATAGCTTTATTAACCCATATCGTACCTTTGATTCGTTAACGAATCACGAAAATTGCTCATGTTTGGAAATTTTTTTCATTATAAAATAACAAAAAATTCGAAGGTTTATATTTTTAATATTAAAGTTTAATCTATTGGTTTTTCTCTAAAAATTTTATTTTCTCGTGTCACGCCCACTTTTTAGGATTAAGTGGGAGTTTAAAAAAACAATTGTTTTGGATATTCTTTGAAAATTAATCAGGATAGATTCAAAAGCATTAATGTTACTCTCCACAATAAAAATTATATAACCAGATTGTTTAGGTGAGCTATATATAGCACTCAATTATGGTGATGCGTATGAGAATCAATGGCCACTTTCCTGGGTAACTATTTGGCAATTTTTAATTTTTGAAGATGTCAAATTTTTTGAGTAGGCCAAGCGCTAAAAAATTCAAAATCTTGAAGAAATAACATTTTTCGATTATTTTGGATAAAAATTTTTTCCGATCGACCTTTAACTTATTTTCCGCCATTTTTTCCACTCAATTTACCACCTCAATACAACTTTTTTAAAAAAAAAGTATGCTGAATATTTTGGTACTATATGGGTTAAAGATTGAATGTTTTAGTAAAAAAAAGTGAGTTTATAGATTATGAACGACAGGACTCTTTCCCATTGGGTATAAAAATTTTATTACGTTATATACCATGGTGCTCCTGAGAAAATTCAAAAAAAATATTCGGACCAAACAAAACAGAAACAAATTCCACTTAAGACTTTTTTATAAAATTCGAATCCAGTGCAAAAAATTACAGAGAAAATGATAAACAAAATGTTATCAATATACATTTTTCAAAAATTGTAATTCCAAATTCATTTTTGAGTTTTGTCCTCAACTAAAAAGCACCGAGCAGATTTTGTTCTCAGAATACACATAATATAATATACGTCTCCTACAAAAACTGAGTAAAATAAAAGTATGTGCCATAACTTTGTGGTATAGTGAGATAAGGGGCGAAGGCTGAACGATCCCGTAGCACCGTGATACCATAACAAAACAAAGAATAAAGTTCTTTGAATAATGAGCTACAATTTCAATAAATGCAAAGGTCTGTAACTTGAAAGAAAACGTTTCTGTTTAGATACCTATCACACTGTTCAACATACTTTTTCTTACAAAATGTGTGTACATTTTTTATATATATTTCACGGGTTACTCGAATAGTGTACATTATTAAATAATATAATCTTAACCTAAAGACCTTTGAATTTGTAGCACATTAAACAAATCGAAATTATTTTTCTTGACTCCAAAATAAAAAGCTAAATTGCGTCTACTAATTATACATAAAATTCATTTATTGCACGCTTGCGCAAATAACTTAGCATTACTACTACGAAGACAATACCCTCTTATGCAAAGAAATGCTGACCTCAAGTATTAAATATTCCTCATCACCATTATCTTCTTCGAAATCAAAGTAAGATATATCCTAACAAGCAAATTTTGTTCAGCATTGAGAAAAAAGTAAAATGATTAATAAGAAAAGTTAAAAAATAAATTGTAAATTGAAAAAAACAATGCACAAAAGGTATTAAAAAAGAAGAGTACGAAAAGATTTCGCTAGATTCAGAAAAAAAAAACAAAATCAAAATAGTCACTAAGTTCTTAGTACGAGTACAATGCACCGTGTGTAATTATGCGAGAACAATATACGAAAAAACGAAAAAAAAAAAACATAAATTTACCTTAGCCGTAACATTATGACGATCTTTATTTGGTGAAATGATGACTTCATGGCCAGTTTGCAGAGATCCAACAGGCGTTGACTATATATTTGATATTAAGTTAGGTTTGGGTTTAATGACAACACATACGAGTGAGTGAATAATCAATTTTTAGTCCAAATCAAACAAACACATTTGAAAAGAGAAAAAGAAAAAAATTATATTAGTAAGTTTGATGCTATAGAGTTAATAATTGCATTTTACTCTTCAATATAAATATTTTGTTATTACAGCAAATTTACAATTTATTTTCTATAAACAACAATAGAATAGCGTTAAACCATACAAGAACAAAAAGCTACTATTTTCAATGGTGATACAAGTGACACTAGTACTTGGACTGTTATTTATACTGAAAAAAAGACATATACTCAAACATTAAACGAGAGCACTCTAAAATGAACAAAGTGCCTTCAGTACCTTAGAAACGTTTTTAATCACTACCTCGCTGCAGGATATCGCTACTAATACTACGAAATTGGAAAAGGAATAACAACGAAAAATGTAAACAGGAACTCCCCAGGAAGATGATGTTCACAACTACTGTGGTTTCTTGAAGTTAACAAGATTATTCTCTTCCAAACAAAGGATGAAGTAAAGGCTACGCTGATAACTTGCTTCTATTGGTTTTTGCCTCATGGTATGGCATACAAAGTATTTTCAAGATGGATGAAAGAAAACGTCACGAAAGTACAAGTAAACTATCTACGATCACTGGATGTTTACCTGTAAAGAAATGTTCAATGACGAATTAGCATCACTGGCGCACTAAAATCAACACCACAAGCAGGTGTTTAGATGCAAATTTGATTCTCACACCGCTTGATATACACGTCAATAGCTTTGCAGTGGTTAAGAGAAGTGAAAGTATGAAAAACAATACTTATGGAAAATTTATTTTTCGTTGTACGAGTATAATATAGTCAACGCAGTCTATGGCCTCCGCGTAACCTCAAAAGATCAAAGCTTTTTAGCTCTAAGCCGACAATCTGTTCGTTTACTAACACAAATCCTTATGGGACAGACTGCAAATATTTCACGACTTTTGGAGAAGTTGTGGAAATGAAGAAGAAATATAGTCAGTATGGCTGGGAAATAGAGTAAGTGCGCCAGCTGCCAATAAAGCATCACAATAACCAGACGCCCTCTGGGTGTATTTATTGGTAGGCAGCAAACCGTCTTCGTAGCCTAAGCTAATAGTTCAAAGCAATGATATTATTCAAATAGAGCTTGATAACCTTTTTAACAATATTCGCAATCACTAAACAAAGAAACTACTGGACCAATTTAAAGAATGATCTTCAATTAAAAGAAAATTAGATGATACCTCCATAGAAAGTAAGGTAAGTGAACCAAAAAATCAGATTCCCTCAACATAATCAGGTTTTAACTGAAAATTTCTCATAGGCCGAATAACTTCTCAAATGCATAGAAAAAAAAAGTACTACATAACTTGTTCTTGTATGGTTATTTTCTTATGGCGTACCGACTTCTAGCCTTCCTATTAAGCAAAACATTTAAAAATTACAATATTTAGATAAAACTTAAAATTTAAGTTGGCTAAATTGATCATAACTAACAATAATAAATGGTAAAAACAAGAATATTAAAACTAAAAGCTTTAAATAAATCATGAAAATGAAACGAAATAAATTAATTTGTACCTTATCCGATTTGTTTTTTGCTAAATGCGATGGAGGCGCATTTTTTATAACTTTCATTTGATCGAGTTGTTCCTTTGTCTTGGTTAAGATTATGTATGTGATTTTATCAATGCATTAAAACGTTAATTTTAAATTGAACAATTAAATAAAAATTAAGTATTTTTGAAACAATAATTACAGACATGAAAAATTAAAACAAAAATATACATATGTTTTCTCGGGTCTAGCAAAATTGACACCTTATATGGAAAGCAAGAGATGCTGGTTAGCAAAAGTAATTCCAAGAGAAGTTTTCTTGTAATTTCGAATAGTTAGCGCAACCGAACCTTAGAGATAATATTTGTGAATTTAAATTATTCATTTTTGAATTAAAGTCGTGCTCATTCAACGGAAGACAGAAAACAATTCAAAATTTTCTCAGCCAAAACCAATTTAGATATATATTTAAATATATAAAATAATGTGTTTTATGTTTTGTGCATTTCGTAAAGTGCACCTAAAGTATAAACTAAAAAAAAAATCCTGTAAAACAGTTGCCAATGACGTTAACGGTTAACGATATTAAAGCCGACATTTTGTAATTGATGGTACCAGAATCGGTTAAAAATATTTAAAAAATGTCATGTACTTCTAGGTATGTGGCCCTGAAACTTGAAAGAAAAATTTTAAACATAAAATACACTACTTTAAGAAAATAACTATTTTTGCACGTGCCCCCTTTTTATCGAATAAAAAAATAAACATTTAAGAAAACTAATATTCAGCTGTTTCTAAAAGCAACTTTTTACTTAAGTTTGTTTTCATAACAACAGAAACAAAGGGATTAATTTATATGCATGCTTTAAGTACATAATATCAAAAAGGTTTTTTTCCTGTTTGTTGTTGCCAGAGATAAATAAAATAAAAAAATAATAAATCCAACGGCTTTGTTCAAAATATATATATTATTAAGAAAAAAAAAATACAAGCAGTTTTTTGCTTCCATTCTTTTTAGTTTTGTATAGAAAAGTTGCGTATCACACAATTTGATTAAAAAAATATGCTGTTTTATACAAATAGATAAAGTTATTTTTTTGAGTTAAACATTTATGTATTTCATTTGCTCAAAGTTTCAACATTTCCAAGTTTGTTCCCCAAAATTCATGCATTCTTGCATCATCATTCTTCAATCTTATTATTTTTCTAATATCCATAACTGGCTCTCGAATTTTCATGCTTAGCACACAAATTAATTTCATATTTTTTGCATTATTTCTTTTAAAATTTGTCAAGTAGTTTCTTTGTGGCTGATCCCTTAAATTAAGTTAAGGATGGTATTAATTTTCTTCATACTAAATAAAAAATATAAAGAAGCTCTTGCATGCCGAGAGCACATTTCATTCATATCAATAAAATAGACTATTACCAAAGATGATAAATTTATGAGACTGCAATTTAAAAACTGTGTTCCGCGAAAACATCAGACGCCGTTCCCCTCCGACAAATATAGTTATATTTTTTAATGAAGTTTTGAGTGTGGTTTGATGTTTCCGCGAAATGCATATTTTTATTGAGATTGCTAAGTCTCCTAAATTTATCGTCTCTGCTATAACTATCAATGTTATTTAATTTAAAATAAATGCACTATCTTAACTTACCATAGTCTTCCCTGTCCAGTCGAATTCTCCATCATCCACATAGCCCTTACGATCGAATAAGTCTTGAAACAGTCTTCGCAGGAAATCATAGTCGGGCGTTTCAAAAAAATCTAATCGCCGCACATACCTTAAATACGTCGCAAATTCTTCAGGATGTCCATCGCAAAGCACCTATAAATGCAAATGTAAACATTAAATTAGGAATAAAAACCATTTCTTCCATAGTACGGGCAATTAACAAACCTCAATAGGCGTTGCACGTTTGGTATCACCAATTTTTTGATATCGTTCTTTAAGTGTATCAGCCTTAAGGCCTTGCCACGGCAGTGAACCTCTTAAGAAATACATAAACATATGTCCTAACGCTTCTAGATCATCACGTCGCGACTGCTCTCTGCCCATATGCGTGTTTATCGACATGTAACGTGCAGTTCCAGTTAAGGATTTATGCTCCCGATATGGTATATGCCTATTTGTATCTAAGTCAATATATTCTTTGGCCAAACCGAAATCTGAAAAATAAATTGCAAAAATGTACATACTTTTTTTCCTGAGTTTTTTTTTTTATTTTTAACTTACCAATTATGTGAATAATTTTCTCTCGTCTCGTCGATGTTCTACCTATCAAGAAATTTTCTGGTTTAACGTCTCTATAAATTAAGTGGCGACTATGAACATATTCGATCCGGTGGAGCTAAATAATTAAAATTTATGAGATAATGCATTAAAATTTATATTTTTTAGCGTCAAAATAATTTTCAAAATTAATACAATTATTGAAGTATAAGTAAGTGTAGAAAGCAACGCCGAGAACAGTTCGCAAATCAATTAGTATAGACAATAAAATTGGTAAGAGCAAATAATTATACGTTCGAAAAGACAGCCAGTCTAAATTTAATGTCATATGGGTCAATAAATCACAAATGACATAGTTCCACTGTGCCATTGAAAATGAACTAAGCTGATGAAAACATTTTAGTTGCTTCCAACTTAAGAGATCGTTCAAGGTATGCGTGCTTTAAGTTCAGGACTCGCACTAAAAAGGGACCCAACAAGTTTTCAGTCGGAACTTTGGTTGAAGCTCAATTTTCGAGCATAGATTTTTAGAAGTTAAGACCCACAGTTTTCTTGCATAGCGAAGTTGAACTATATTAAATAGAAAATAAGTCGTTAGCATTTCAAATTTCACTTTAATTGAATTACATTTCAAATAAATCGAGCCTTGGACAAAAACTGGTTCAAAATCATTATTTAGAATATATCAATGTTTTGAAATTATATTTTTAGCTTTTGATTTCGAAATTGTCTTTTACCTCTTTAGATTTGCTACTCGCTTTCAACGCTGCTTTATTTCATACTTTCATCGTCATTTTGAAATCGTTTTACTATATAATCTTGGAAAATAGCGTTGCGTATTTGAAAAGAAATCTTTAAAGCACGGTAACTTGGTCAAATCTTGATATTCGAAGAACTTTTGTCTTCTGGAGATCATTGTGCTGTTTCATATAAAGCATACTTTCAGAGTAAATCAACAAAAACTCATGGTTTGGACATTCCCTCCCATTCAACTATGTACTCAATATATTTTCCGTCTTTGAGCCAAACCAAATACAGAAGTGACCTCTACAGGTTTAATTTTCTGTTAAACAAACATTGACACCAAGTTTCAATCCTTGGACTTTTTTTCCACCCACTACGACTCATTGAATTGAACTAACTAATTATGCAGTAAAACAATTTTGAGATGACGACGACATACTGTAATGTGAAGCATACTCGTTTACATTGAATAACAGAAAATGCAATCGCTAAATAGAATAATTAAAATTGAAATTAAGTAATTTTTTCGTTTATATTTTAATATTATAATTAAAATAGTGTCTCAACTAGCATTTGAAAAAAAATATATGTTTCCAATTTTCCAATATTGTTGGAACTAAATAAAATAAGAAAAATAAATAATAAGCAAATCAAATTAACATGCATTGATTATTGATTTTTTTAATGATTTAGAAAATATCTTAAGTAGCTTAAATTTATTTCATTGTTGCATAAGTTAAATTATGATATAATTGTGTAAGACCTTTCACCAAAATTGTAAATGCTAGTGGCCAAAGTAACGGAAATGGAGCTTGTTGTTTGTTGGAGTTAAGAGAATTTCATTAATGTAAAATACGTAATGGTTTGACCAAAATACATACCGCCCCGCTTCAATTTAAATTTGACACAACAAGAACAAAAGAAATTAAAAAGTTCATATCATTAGTTTAGAATTTATGCTTCATTTTAAGCAAACGTTAAATAAGTTGAGGGGACAAATTTGATTTTGAAGCTGACCTTTGGATATTTTTAAGCACAAGTGACGCATATTTTTTTTTTTTAATAAATCCTCGCGTTTTTCTTCGCATTCCTATCAACTCTAAAAAAACAAAAAAACAAAAATAAACTCAGTAGGACAATTAACATTTTACACGTCACTTGCGTTTCAACTCTGAAAATAGCCATCACTAATTTGTGTTACATTCACCTTGAAAAATTATTTAAATTTCATTTTAACTAACTGATTTTCTGTCAAAATTACAACCTAAAACGGCAGATGTTTTTCGGGTTACGATAACACAGGTACTATGTGCAAAGTCATAACAATATATAGATGAGTATATTTACGAGCACTGAGTAAAAAAGCTTATGATAAAAGTAAAAAATGTTAGTAGCGAAGGCGATAAAAAAAAGTCAATATTAATACAGTAACTCAAATTAGGATATTATAATAATAGGCCAAGCAACAAATAAGTAGAGTGAATACACCAAAACAATTTTTTTTCGCGGTTCATTTGTACCTAAATAAAAATCTCTTCAAATATTCCCATTCAAAAAAGTCGGCATCACCCGGAAAAAATCGAAGAAAGTAGCTCAAAAGTTTGTTTTTCTTAATCCTTATCGTGGAATTGAATATATAGTAGGAATCGTGTTTTGTGTGATATCCAAGGAATGTTATTTTTACATTTTCTAAAACGCGTTGAAAACATTTTTTTGTGGGTTCTCCATGTAAAACATTATCTTTTGATTGGTGCCAAATGCTTAAGTCGTCGAGAACGTAATATGCGTTGTCCTCGATTCACAGTGTTCACAATTTTTATCGCGACCAATGTAGACTTGGGAATTTGACGACTCCATAATTGCCTGGTTCAGCAGCTCAAACATGCATATGTTTAACAGCTAAGGGTAAAAGCCGTTAATTTTTCAAAAAAAAAAAATTTTACTATATTATTATAATTGGTCAGTCTGTCAACTGAACTGATATTCTGACCTCTTCCACAAAATTCGGGTATAATTTTTGATCAAAAAAGTTTATTTTTAATATTCAAACAAGTAGTAAAACATTTGGAAGATACAGTGCAGACATACCCCGCTTAACGTCGTTGGGTCATTCATTGAAGGCAAAGAAAATATTGTCTTTATTTTAATAAAAAAAAAGTTTTGTAAAATTTGACACATCGTTAATATCGAAGTACTGAAATAGCCCGTTAATGACTTTGAAGCGAAGCAATGGAAACCCGCTCCCAATGTTTTGTAGAAAGTTGCTCAAGGTATCTAAATACCTGATTAACTTATCTGTTTAAGTAAAACTGACACTTCCTTCGAACTTTTTTGATACAACGCCAACCTCCATTGATGGGAATATTTTTAAAAACTTACAAATGAAATATTTCCAAAAAAAGAAACATATATATTTCGTTAGTTTTCTCCACAATTTTTATGACTTGTCGACTGACCCATTAATGCTAAACAAAAATTCTGTAAATACGAGTATAAATTTTGAAAAGTAAACTATGTATAACAAAAATGTTTGGACAGTTTTGTTTAACATATTATTTTATATATAACATTTTAAATAAAACGGATATATTCAAAAATATTTATATATGTGCTTTAGGTTTTCTTTTTGTTTTTTTTTCACAGCTCTTAGATGTAAGATTCATGTACTTACTAATTGTATAGCTATCAGAAGTACTGTCTTCAAAGTGAATCGTCTTCCACATATATCAAATAAATCTTCAAGTGATGGACCAAGCAATTCCATAACAAGTGCATTGTATTTGCCGCATGGTCCGAAGTAATATACTTCGGGAACACCCTCTGCTACAGTAGTTGGGGTGAGGTGATAGGGAAAGGATAGTTTGTAAATTTACAACGCGAAAGTACGTGAAGTTAAGTAAAATGATTTTATTTTTTTTGTTTCATTTCAAAATGTTTATGTTGGTAGGATGTTAAAATTATAGCGCGACAAACCATGAAGTTGTGTAGAGTATTGAGAACGTTCAACAACAGTAAATGTGTAAGCAATAAAAGGAAAGAAAGATAAGATAAAAACATAGTTATAATTTAAATTAATAATATAAAAAATAATAAGAATCTATTTTTATTTTTTTTTTTCGGAGATAGGAGTTCTTGTATATTTTTACGGGATGTGTTAGTGGTCATTTTATATATTTATATTTTTTAAGACTTTACCACCAATCGCGTTTTATTTTACTCAAATATAGAATGGAAAATATGTTACCTAATTTTTGAAAATAGAAATTCTCGCATATACAAAGAGTCTGCTTTAAGGCTTGATCATTGAAACCAGTTTTCGTCACTAAATAGTAAAAATAATGAGCAACATGAATATGCTCACATGAAGTCTTAAATGGGAAACAGAATGTGAAGCTTAAGATTGAAGAAACTGAAGCACAGCAATCTGTCAAAAGTTAAATGTACGACACAATGTGTAGTTGTGGTGTGTCAGAACAGAAAATAATTTATAATTGTTATTTTATTGAGCTTAATGTTCAATATAACGGATGGACTACAACCAGTTTCATCCGTTGCTATGCGGACTCATCAGTGACTTTCAATGTGGCTCAATAAAATAACAATTACAATGTGAAGTTGTTGCTGTCGCTTCAATCAGCTTCAAATGCATGCTCCACGCTTTGCATTCAGTTATAGGCTTTAACATCGAATGAGAGCTTTTGTTGTGTAAAAGAGCTTATTATATCAATGTGAAAGTACAAAGCTCATTTGCACGGGGGCGCTTTCATGACCGTTTTGATTTCAATATAAAGAAAAATAGTTAAAAGTTTTGTCCGCCGCTTTCTTATGTTAAAAAAAAATAAAAATATTTTATATGAAATATTTAACGTTTTCCTAAATAACGAGAGGGCAAACTATTTCATTAATTCTATTTTTTTCAATCGGATAATAGGCGCAAGCTGTGTTGAGAAACAAAGTCGGAATTAGCGAATCGTGATTTTTATTATACTATGTACGAGTATATAAATTGTTGACTTTTTTTGTCGACTGAAAGAACATTTTTTTTTTAAATTTATTTCTTTTTTAAACAAAAATTTTTGCAAGTTTTAAATTTATAAATTTTTCGATCAAAAGTTTGACGTTTATTTTTTCCAATGCAGAATATTATTCAGTGGATATGTTTAATGACCTAACCACAAGTACGACGGACGGCGGGTAGTTCGTCGACGTGCACCCGCTGTCAAGATTAAAACGCACTTCATCATAGCAAATATTTGCGGCGGTGACGGGTAACCGTCAACCGTCATAGATTTACTTCTATTTGTCAAATTCATTAAAAAAATAATTTCCTTGTAAACAGAAAATCACAGCTGAATTTTTCATCGTTTGTCGTAATTCTGTATATTCGACCGGATTTTACGGCAATTCCCGTCGACGGGTTTCCCGCCATCCGTCGGAATTGTGGTTGGGGCATATGTGTGACAAAACGTGTTGAAATTATAGGACTGTGGATCGATTGTGTTAATTAGTACAGTTTTAGTACGTTTCAATATCAAAAAATTGATATATTTGCTAGATAAAAATACATTAAAAATATCGGTTATTGACGGAAAGATTTCTTTTATCAAATAAAAGTCAAAAATAATGATTGTTACTGATCGAAAAAATCAAAAATATCTGTTATTTTAGACTAAAAAAAGCAGAGAATAAAATAATTCTGACCGAAACTAAAAATCAATCAATAACGA
This sequence comes from Tricholauxania praeusta, assembly GCA_949775025.1. Taxonomy (NCBI): domain Eukaryota; kingdom Metazoa; phylum Arthropoda; class Insecta; order Diptera; family Lauxaniidae; genus Tricholauxania; species Tricholauxania praeusta. The sequence continues at coordinate 163,220,966 of OX459029.1, forward strand.
TTATGCAGTGATTTTTATTTTAGAAAATGATAACCGTTACAATCCCTGGATAAAACAAGCTATGTCGTACTGCAGGACTCATATTTAAAATTATTACTTTCGGTTTGATAATCCTTACAATTACCAGAAATAAAAATTTCCATTAACATTACCATAGCTGCAATGGAAATGGTATTAGTACTGTAATATTATTTATTTATTGCAATGGCCACAAAAAATGGGATGGAAGTTGAACCAGGCCAGGCTCACTTCCACTTTCATTGTTAATGCAAGGTTTGGTATTTTGTTACAACTTAAAATTCAATAGATATTGTAACAAAAACTTTATTTGAATTGAATAAAATGATCAAATCTGAGCTCGTTTTTCGCAAATGACATTCAAGTAAGTCTTTTAACTTTTTTCGGAGGTCGATTTCGCCCAAAGCCGATAAAAATTATTATAAAAATGTATGCGAGAATTTTTTGTTTAAAATGAGACAATTTTCCGAATTTTCCAGGTTGATCTTATTTAGATTGTTCTTTAAAAATGTTGCTAGACGAATCGCTTTAATTCAATTGTAACAAGCATTTTGCCGGTATCAAGTCATATCTAGCAAGTTTTCCAAGCGTAGTAATGAAGCTTGGAACAAGAACACTAAATGACTTAAGCACAATTAAGTAGAAAGAGTGTATGTGCTGAAGAAGTGGGCATGTTGCCTCCCATAGATGCAAAGCCATTGGAAAAGTAATGTAAATGTAAAAACAATGGATATCAAAGCACTTTATGACAAAAGTACCGTCTTTACGAAAAACGGGCATGATGAAAAACTATCCAAATTCCATACCATCTTGGATGTTTTAATTTTTTAAGTTTTCAATTCTATTCACAAGATTTTTATCAATATTGAAAATGTGTGACATCACTAAGCGCCTTCTTATGTATCTCGATTCATCTCTAATTTTCAAGCCTGAAAATATGATGCTATGTTTTAAATGGAAACAAAAATATTTAACCTGTGCTTAATCAATAATTACTTACAAATATATTATGAAAATTACTCGTATACTAGCATATTTTTAGGCTGGAAAATAAGAGACGAGACCAATCAAGACACATAAAGAGGCCCTCAGATGTGTGACAAACTAAATGGCAGTCTGTCAATAAGGGCGGATCAAAAATGTTTGAAAATCGCTTTACGTTAAATGCGAAGGACCCCCCAAACGTACGTTTTGTAATGACAGAGTATTTGTTTGATATTTATAAAAACTATTGAGATTAGAAATAATTTTTTTTATACATTAACGATAAAGTTCTAGTCTTCCACCATAACTTTTAGATACATTAGGAAGTTTTACCAAAAATCTATACAAAATAGAATTGTGCAATGAAAGGAAAGTGCAAGCTGTTTATCTATCTTTAGGATACAGCGCTTTAAGTTATTGTATTTCATAAGTAGCACTATCTAAATTTCATTCTGTATAACAAAACTCAAGAGAGTTTCAAGACAAAGTAGTGATTGTCAAATAGTGTACTCTTTTGTACTGGAACAAAATCTAGCTAAGTACAATATTTTTTATGCTTAAAGTACGAATAGATTACATTTTAAATATGTTAATTCTGCATGAATGTTAGCGGCCATAAATAAAATCTATATATTCTTATAGAGCTTTCAATTGCAATCAAGTGAATAAATCGTATTGATTCTAAGTGTAATCGAAGCTGAGCTATCAGGTTAAACTCTCGTTAGCACAACGATTTAGTTGATTTATTATTTTTAATGCGATGCTTCATTACATTTAACAACATTTTGAGCAAATGTTTGAACTTTTTAATATGATGTTTTGTATGGACTACACAAAATGGAATATCCATATGTTTAGGCTACGAAAATACTTTACAAGACTACAAGATCTGCTAAAGATTTTCTTTTCAGACGACTGAAAAAACTTGATGTGTAGATGAGGTTTATGTGTTAGCTATTTGAGATTTGAATGACTCCAAACTCCCTGTTTGTATAGTAACATGCAAGATATTTTTGAATTTTGTCAGCTACGGACAGTAATAGAATCTAGCGACTTTGGCGGCAAAAGCTCTGTTACTGTACCGTGTTATTTCCGGCACACGAACTTTGATGGTTCAGTATTTTATTTTCAAAGGTAGACAAAAGTTTTCTTAGCAAAAGGACTTCGAGATTTTTAGCGGGCTGGACAATAACACTCGGTATTGTCTGGTTTAAAAATTATTTGTACATGTGCCATTTTCCGCGGTACGAAGCCAGAATGCAGATTAGCGCTGAAAAAGTACACAAGTCAGAAACTTTGTCTTCATTAGGAAATTTTTTAAGTAATTTGGAGTTAATGAGGTCGTTCTGCGGAGATTTTTAAGTCAACTTTTTGAAGGGACAATTATGACAAATGATGTGCTATTTTTGTTGTAACACTAAGAATATAAAGAGCTCGATTTTTTACTATAATTTCTTATGCTTTTCAACTTTCTGGACTGTTCGGTACCATTCGACTTTTTCGTTACTTCTTTTTTGGACGGTTCGATAAATCCGATTTCTATCGACTATTTCGTTACTATTCAACTTTTTTGCTTATTTTGAAACATTTGTAAGCCGCGTATATTACTGCGTTCTTAACATATTATTGCATGATTTCCCGTATAGAAATATCGATGTTTGTAGCGTATTTTCGGGATCGCATGATTCTGCCCGATTTTTCTTTAAGATATTTTTATACGTGCACGATTATTTTCGAATTCAAATTTCGGTTCTGGTGTATGGTCAAATCACACTATCTCCTTTTACCTTACAACCCCGATCAAATTATTAAGACACCCATATTTTGAGCCCGATACAACTGAAAGTCCATACGATATAGTTAGACATGGGTGCTCTATAATTTAATCAAGATTTTGTTTGAGGCCGCTGAAAGTCATTCAATTACTTTCGGCATTTGTTAGTCAGAATTTTATTGATAAAATCTATTTCTCAAATTAATGTGGATAGTTATATGAAATTTACAGCTAAATTTGTATATAATAACACGTGTAAAAATCGATCTAAACCTTTACTTGTGGTCAAATTTAGTAAGACTGTGTCCTCGATTTTTCCTTAAAACGTCACGATTTCGACTTACTGTTCAACCTAAATTAGAGCGGTGGGCGTTGACTTTGCCAGCGCTACGCTTTTGAGTTCAGCGCTGAACCTAAATAAGAGCGTAGCGTTAAATGTCATGTAGAGTTTATTTGTTTACTGTTTGTGATAGAAAACAAAAATCAACACAATAAAATAAAAAATTAGCTGCCAACGCTCTGTCAAAATTGGAAACTCGAATACGCTGGCGTTAGAGCGTTGCTTATTTCGGTTGGCTTCATATAAAATGTATGTGCATGAGAAATTTTTGACAGTTAAACGACGCTGGCGCTCTAATTTAGGTTGGTTTAACAGTTATTTCGTCAAAACGATATGAAAAATGATAGTTTTTCAAAACAAAAAAAAAACAGATATTCCAGGGAAAAACTGAAAACACAATTTCATATTTGACTTTAAGTACCGCGTGTACAGTGGCAGGCAAAACTAAATATGTTCGGCACTCAACTTGAAGTGTCTAGAGCTCATATGCAGAAGTGAATCATGAAGAAATTGTGGTAAGAAGTTTTGTTTTTCGTTTTCATAAATTTTATTATATTTAGCCACCGAATTTTGTAAAGTTTCTTACCACAAACATTTTCCCTCGATTCATTTCTGCGCATGGGTGCATGTCATCTCATAGTTCAATTAATATCGATTTTTTCACATTTAAGTGTTGTCGCACAGTGTAATAAATAATAGCAATAATATTTTTTTCAATTCCAGATTCATTACACAATCCTAGGCTGACAAACATCAAGCGCTTAGTAAGCAAAGACTTAAAATTCTTAAGAGAAAAAAAACTAAAGTTCAATCAATAATCAACAACTAACTTAAAATTAACTAATGTACGACGTATTGTATTTATTACGTCCAGAAGATAACTTTTAAATTTAATTTAAAAAAATATCTACTTTAAAATGTTTTCTAGCTGTTGAGACACTTTAACTTATTAGAAGTTTTATTTAATTTATTTATTTTTGTAGAATTACAAGTACATATAAACAACATATGAAAATTATGAAAATAATAAAATAATTTTCAAATATAATCAACAATTTAACGCTAATTTTAACAACAACAATTAAGTGTTTTTTGTACTCGCAATTATTTAAAACACAAAATCAAACATATAACGACGAGTAAAGAATTTAAAAACAAAATTACATTTTAAAACGAAAAAAAGAAGAAATTCCAACATAGTTACTTAATAATTAAAATGATGAACAGAACTTAAGATGATTTTAAATAAAAAAAAGGAAAATAATATTTTTGATGAAAAACTTACTAGTTGCTTAGCTATCATCAGTACAGTCTTAAGTGTAAATTTACGGGTGCAAATATTGAAGAGATCTTCTAATGACAGTCCCAATAATTCTAATACCATGGCATTGTAACGGCCACCACATGTACCCAGATGATACACACGCGGTACACCTTCTGGACTATTATCTTTTGATTTTGGGGAAATGGGAAAAAATACACAATACAGCAATATGAAAAATAAGCTTAAAATAAATAAAATCCAGGGACCTTTGATAACGATTATTAATAATTTTTTTCTTTTAAGTGACATTGAGCTGAGCTCTGAAAAATCGTCCTTTAATTTATAAGATATTTAATCAGTTCTTAGTAAGCCTTGTAATTCAGGAGACAACGTTGCATCTTAACCTTCGTTGTAAAACACAAAATGTACGGTACGAATCGTGTTTTGAGCATGTGACCGCATGCACACCTCTGTTTGAAAAGCAATTACTTGAAGACCAATAGATGTTTTATGTTATGGAGCCTTTATTCATTAAAATTCATGCAAACGCAAGTGCGAAAAACATCGAGAAAACTATGAGAAAGCCTTAGACAAAATTCAATTTTCGAAGAAATAGCATTTTTCATTGTTTGACACATTTTGAGTTAGGTGTGTACATGTTACACATCATGTTAAACGTTAAACATTTTTTTTTTTAGAAAGAAAATATTCTCTTAAAGTCAACAATCTCTTACAATTTGCGCTCAAATGTAAATTTTTTACAAAGTTAAATCGAAAGTGTCAAAATTTGACCAATGGAATTTAAAGAAAAAAATTTTTATCTCACTTGGTTTTCGATACTCATATTTTACCACTGAAATATATCTTATAGGCCTCAGATTACTAAACAAACGTTTTCTTGATAACATCCCTAGTTTTTCTGTTCTTTTTTTTTTTTTTGATATTTTACCCAATTTTTTTTTTTTTGTTTAGGACATCGAGATATGTATATAAGATTTATTGAAACAAAAAATACATATCTTATTTGTTATCATGAAGAACAAGCAAGTTTTTACGCGAAAATAAAATGCGACAGCAAAATTCCCGCGATTTGACCTAGAAGTTCGATCAACGGATTGTGCTGCATTCAAAAACACACTTTTAGTGGTTGAAACATAATTGCTGTGGTTACTGTTCAAAACAATTCACAACCCTTAAAAATGTTAGAATACTCAAGAAAATTTACAGGTTTATATTTTGTTTGCACAAATAACTTAAAAGTTAAGCTGCTCATTACGCAGCTGAATGCACCCTATTTCAGTTAACATAGTACATATGTATTAGAAAATTCCATTGGTTTTGAATTTTTTCCACGCTAGATGATATGGACATAACTCAAATTTCGAGTCTTGAGTTTAATAGAATAAGCAATAGGCAAGCAATTTATTATATTAAACAATTTTCTTTACATCCGGTTTGGTTCTTAACATCGAATATCGCGAAGTCCAAATGAGATATCAAATATTTTATTAACATTTTTCGCTCAATTCCAACGAATTTTTAAGATAAAGAGTCAAAACTTAAACGTATCGAAACTAACATAGACCCTAAGAAACTCAAAAATTTACCAGGACATATCTCGTAAGCCAAGTGAGATATCGAAATTTTCTGCTGACCACATCGAGTTCTATTCGAATCAGTTGTCAAAACTTGGCGTCCGAAAAGATAAAGCCTCATCATAATTTTTAGAAAAACCAAGACTTTTCATTCATATAGAATATACTGTAATTACAATACTAAGTTTGGCATTGTATTTTTATTTTTACATTTACCCACTTCACCGTTATTTTGTCATTTATGATTTTTCAAACCATAGTTATGTAAATTAATATAATCAGCCTCTCCGCAATAATAGTTTTAAATGCAACGTTATCTCCCGAACTATTTAGGGAACGAAATAGTTTTTTTTTTACTAAAAATATTTATTTAGTATTATTCCTCAGGCATACAAATAAAAAATTGTTGCATATGAATTGAACGCAAAGAGACAGTTTTAACCCAAAACAGGGTATTTTGAGTTAATCTTGTGCATAATCGTTAACAGTCCCTGAACAATGAAAAATATTTATTAGCTGTAAGAAGCATAAATACAAATACGAATTAAAGTTATTCTTTTTTTTTTTAATTTACTAATCCTAAAATTACTTTATCTGAACATTACTTTTTCTAAAGCACCGACCTCCGGGATATGCTGAGAAAATCTATTTCTTGAATTTATAACAACATCGTTGAGTTCACATGTTTATTTTCTTTTAATTTGATATTTTTTTTTCTTAGTTTTAATGGAAATCTTTAAATGGATTTTAAAAGCAAACAGTTTGATTTTTGATTTTTTCTTTTATTTTTCATTTACGAAGGTGGTAACGGTGCAAAAGTTAATAGAGTGAGAAATATAATTTGAAAATATAGGAACGGATGGATGGAGCAGGAGGAAGTTTTTCACTGAAAGGATGGGTTGGTTGGGATAAGGTTAAAAAAAGTGCCTATAAATACGCAAAATAAATTATCAGAAATTGCATTGCATATTTTTTCCACAATTTTGGTCGAGATGGTATTACAAGTTCAAATCAAATCAGTTTGTAGTCTAAGTCAGAGATGGACAAATAGTAACATTTTGTTCCAATTTTGTAATTAATTTATTTTTAATACCTATTTTAATTTATCAAATTTGCGTGAGAGCCTGAAAAAATGTTTGCACGAGCTGGGCATGTAGGTCTTAAGTGTTAGCACTTTAATACAATGTTGACTTGAGTGTCGGGTTGAAATCTAACCCAAATATTTATTGAACATTTTATATGTAAATCAAAATTAAACAACGATTTTCAAATAGAATGTTTACTGGATTTTAATGACTGCTGCACGATTACAAATTTATCAAAGTCGGAATTTAATGAATGAAACTTTTAAAATGTAATCAAATGGCTAACTGACCAGCCTGAATTAAAAAAAACCGCAGTTTTAAATATTACCAAAAAATCTAAATCGAGGACATTTAGGAAAATAACCTCAAATTGAGAACACTTACAAGTTTTCGAGGACGCGAAGACATCCAAGCACAATTTATTTAATTCAAGGACATGTCCTCGTAATCGAGGACGAATGGTAACCATAGCTTAATCTCACATATGTACAACTGAGATCAATAGTGCCATCTCAGTCACCACATTCATCAACCAAAAAAAAAATGAGATGAAAAACTTATTCTCCCATTATTCTCTATGTGGCTTGTGTTGACTGCCCCAATTTTGTTTCAGGGATAACAGTGTTTCATTGTTTTCAAAAATACCTATTGGTTATTTTTTTTTAAATATTGCGTCATTTTAACGTTAAGCTCAATAGCAACCCAATGTGCACAAAAACGAATGCGGATCCGTTTCGAACCCATTACGAGTCCCTCCGAGCTAATTTTACTTTTTTATGCTTCGACGGATTTGTTTCGAGCCCGTTACAACAATGTTCAGATCATTTACATACAAGGCAGTTTTTAAGTTATCATCAAATTTTTATTTTATCTTCAATGTATCAGGGATACGAAATAAAGTTCTGTACTTATTTTTAATTTCTCTACTTTTTTTATTTAAAAAACGAGTCCCTTTCGAATCTGTTTTATTTAAAAAAAATGAGTCCGTCTCGAATCCGAATCCGTATTACTTAAAAAAAATAACGAGACCGTAACGTATTCGTATATGAAGTCCGTTCCGAGTTCCGAAAATAATTAAAAAAATTTCGAACACTAGTTTTCAAGATATAGTACATATTATCAGATGTCTTTAAGGTTTTTTTTTTTTTTAAATAAATCAATCGAACTTCGCTCTTATTAAACGTAAATAATTTTATTAAAAATATGCCTTTATGTTGCACTACTATTTGCTTTGATCACAACTGCATGAATTTTCAAAAATATGAGCTAATTGCTCTAAGAGAATAGGTCTTTATGTCAGAAACCATTTTTGGCTGTTGCCTTTACTTGTTTAGTTTCGCCTAAGATCTAATTAATTAAATTCTTGAAAACCACTCAGGGAAGTAGAAAATTTATTAAGATTTTAAAGGATAAATGACGGTAAAAATATGCAAGCAATTTCCAATTATTTAAACCTGGTTTGACACAAAATAAAATTTATGTTATTAAATTTTTTTTTTCTTTCAAAAAATTAAGTAAAAACAAAAGAATGTTATCAAATGAATACGTACCATGTGATCCTAGTAGTTTATAAAACCTATACTCTAAGTGTAGTTGCGGAGCCTTTGACTTCATAGGCTCCATTTTTATTGCTACGTGTTCATTGTTGTAAAGATTTTTGCCTGGAAATATATAAATAAGAAATTGATAATAACGTCAAAGAAAAATTATATGTTCAAACATACACTGAAAATTATAAGAAAACGAAATTAGTAACCTTTTTAGTCAATTTTACTTTGGTGAACTTAAACGCGATATACACAAAAAAAAATAGTTGCGGCTCTCGAGGGCGATTTATTGTAAAAATTATAAATGTTTGATTAGAAAATGCTGTTATTTTTTTTTTTTTTACAATTTTAACTACAAACGTGCACATACTCTGCTGAAATACTTCACACAACTGCGAATCAGCTGTTTCATGGCTTCATCGTGCAAATGAAATATGACTATTCTCAATGACCAAAAACATCATCAACAAAAAACTTTGGCTACAATTTTATGTCAGGCCTACCTGATGTTGCATTGCTGAAAAAACACATACGTCGACCTGTTGAAAAATTTATTTAAACAAAATTTCTAAATTAAAAAAAAAAATACTAAGTAATGCATGTGACATAAATGTGAATTAAAAACAGTACAGAAAAAAAGTTTCGTTGATTGGATGCCATTGCAACTTTTAGAATGGAACCCCGTCTACCAGCGTAGCCACTCACTAGACTACCCCAGGCTTAGATATTTTAATTAAATGTTAAAACAACTGCACAATGCCGAAAGCATTGCATTTTTTAGAAGAATTTTGTTTATATACAGCGCTCACGCGAAAATTATTATTTCAATTTCAATTGACAAAAACAAAATATTTTCATAAATCTATAGCTCTCCTAACCTAAGGTTTTCTTTTATCTTGAAATATTACATCTGTATGAGGTGCTACCACACCCACTTACACGATTCAACGAACTCATTGTATAAAAACATGCCATAGATAACCTACTCGTACATCAAAAATATATTTGCAATCGGTTCAAACCGCTGAACATAAAAAAGCTAAACATTCGGGTGGTCCTCGATAGCAGTGTGTAGCTGCAGAAAATTAACCTTAGGGACATAAAAATAGAAAATATTTTAAGTGTGTAAGCTAAATCTGTAGAAGCTGGTCTATAGTTACCTATAATATGGTGGCTGGCGGTTAACTCCCACGGCTGCCAAGTGAAGAGTTTCGATGAGAAAGACCTACGCTATGCAGTGAGCAATTTTGTGATCATAAAACAAAAGGGTGTACAAATTTGAGATGAGATTTTACAGGTACTAGATTGCACCGATTTTGAAACAGAAGTTTAAGAAAATTTCAGTGGCAAAAAATACAAAGGAGTAGTGTGCAAATTTATGTGGGTAAAAATTGATTGACTATCTGTTGTAATGAACAATCTCGTCCCGTTTGACAGAGATGTAGCCACTGGAAGTTGCGAATATATCTTTCCAAAAATTAATATTCCCTAAATTTAAAAAGCTTTAAACAGAGAAACAAGAACTCTATTGTCATTTTTTTCGAATAAGAAGCATTGAATGGATTTATAAATTTACAGGAATATCGATTTCTTAACTGACTGTAAGTTCATTGTTTTCATTTAATCAATCAAAATATAAGCCATAACCTTCCTCTACATATAATCCAATTCAGTAGTATACTCCCTGATATAGTACATTGGAATAAAGACGACCCAGAAGGCAATTGAGCAAGGCCTGGTCTGAGGTCTTTTCAAAACTAGATTTTCATGCAAATAAAAAATTACTCATGGATGGTTACTCATATTAAAAGGTCTTAGATTAGAGAATTTCGTTGTTTCTAGAAGGCCTGTTTTATCGAGACATTCCATATATAAAAGAAATTAAAGAAGGAGGAGGCTTGAGAGGAGTTGGGAAAACATTTTTCTGTCAAAGGAACGCTAGAAACGCTGTTTGCCTATTGGGTATTTACTATCCCAAGCAGCCTTTTTTGCAGATTAAGCTTTTAATACGCAATTACAGCGTTTTTACAGCTGTATACACCTAAAGCAGCTGTAGAAGTGCTGTAACTGCGCATTAAAACTTTCTTCTGTCAAAAATGCTACTTGGGAAGTTTCAATCTGACCCGCTGTTCCGCTTCGTAATAGCCTAATGGTTTAAGGACTTTCATATGAAGAAATTAGTCCCAATATTGAAACTTGGTGAAAATATTTGAAGGAACCTATTTAGATAGTGATAAAATGAAATTTGGTCGATCTTTTAAAAGATATATGCAAATTATAATTATGTACTCGTATGTAGTTGTATTTTTGCATTCAAATTATTTACGTGCTCGACTTCGCAGTTCATGATTTTATGTAGCTCATAACTGTGCGTTTAAACACAGCTCAACACTCACTCACCCAATGCATTCAAAGTCAATTGAAAATGTAATTGTGTCAATGACTACTAACACTATTACAAAATTACAAGCATAGCCGCCGATTCGCTTTATAGTAGATGGAGGGAGCATTTTGTTTTTACGTTGCCCTGACGACGACGTTGACGGGAGGTCGATTTGGCTGAGAAACGTATTTGTTATAAAAGCATGACGTCGTAGTTGTATGAAGTAAAAAACAACAACAATAACTATTAGGGGAACAGTTCTAAGAATGAAGAAAGTGAATGAGCACTTACCAATGAAATGAAAAACAAAGCAATTCATTATTATGGAAAATTAAAAAGCCAAAGAAGTTTTAAAGATTTTAACCGAAAAATAATTTTTGACTTTGAAAATTTGACGAGCATCAAGACCGCACACTTCAATGGCAAGCAGAGTTATTAAAGAAAAAGCGAAGAAGAGTTATAAGAATCTCAGATTTTATTAATCTAATTAACAGCTGTATATAGTATGTGTACTTTTAAGGTATCCGCCCAAAATTGCTTTGTGGCTTAACTGAAATATAAGTTTCTTATCTAGTAACCATTAAAATCTGAAAATCCATTATACGTACAAACATTGCAGTAGCAACTATAATTAATTAATGAGTTTCCGTTAGTTATCTGACTCATTTGGTGCTGGAAATATGTTTTATTTGTTGAATAATCAGCAAATAGAAAACAAGCAACTGATTTATCTTATCAATGTCTTGTCGCCATTTATCAGGGAAGTAAAATATGCACGCATTAAAATATGTACCTACTTGGAGAAAATATTTATAATGAGGTAATATAATGGGCATAATTACGTGGGCCTAGCTGTTTGTTTTAAGAATATTATTTCAAAAACAGAAATGCAAAATAAATCGAACACTTTAGAGAACGATAACTTGAATTACACGAAAATCTTTTAGCCAAAAAATCTATATTTTTTTCTCTAAATTTAATATATTTTTCGATTAGAAAAAAGTTTTAGCTAAAAAATAATAACAAAGACATGGTTAATTCAATTTGGAATGTCAAAAGATTTTCATAAGTAACTTGTATTAATATTCACAGGTGACACACATTTGAAATCGTACATTGTTTTGTTAAAATAAAGTTTTTCCTTCAAATTGACGTTGAAACTGTCCAATATGTTGTAGTAATATTCGGCGGTAACTCGATCTTTTCTTACCAATATAATCGAAAATGATTATACCATGTTTACCTCAATAACCTATGGCAATGAGCCGAGAATTTCGCCTAAGTTTATTTTGGAGCGGATGCTTACAGTTTCGTCTGTTCCTTAGCGGTATAATAAATCTATGTTTTGTGCACAGTTTGAAAACGACGTCAAATCTCTTAAGGATTCCGATTCAATTTCGCCAAACGCTCCTTTGAAGTTGTCAGAATTGTGTGTTGCGGAAAGTTTTTACTTTAAGAAATCTAGCTGATCGATATAGTTTTTAGTATAGCAACCTCATTGGGATATCTCGAATGTTCAGCATCTTTTGTGCTTCTACGACCACAATGAAAATCGATTCAGCCTTGTGAATTATTCCAATCGACGACGTAGAGTTCCCATATTGCTCATCTAGTTTAGTTTTAGTTTCAGAAATGGTTTTTCTTTTCTAAGAAGTTATGTTTAATTAGCATTCGAAATTGGGATTTCACATTTTTGCAAAATTAGTTGAGGTTATGTCAAATTATCAGTTCTCACAAGAAAAAAAGTTAATATATTAAAATGATTGGTCACGCTGATGATTGAACTTTTAGATTGTAAGCGCATGGCTTTGCTGTAGAAGCATACAACAAACTATGGTATTTTCACTACTTTCAACTATAATTTCTATTAAAATAATTAATTTTAATTTAATTTAATTTGTTCTTTATTTCACATTAAAAACCATTTACAAGTAGATTTGATATTAAACAAAAGAGTATAATCGAGAAAAAGTCGATTTGGGACCATTGTGCAGCGACGTGTAGTACTTTAAGAGGTGCGCGGAAGAATTAATTTATTTGGTATAGTAAATACTTTGCAACCATTCGAGAAAAATAGGTTTTTTAAAGTAAATTTGACGAGGAATTCAGTAGTATTTTTTTATATTGCATATCGAATGGCGTTGACTCCATAAATCAACTTTGAACAGTTGATTTGTTATGAAAAATATTAATTTTAAATGTAATGGCATGGACAAAAAAGTAACAAGCTGAAAAGGGAGTTAGTTGAAAACGAAGGCTATATCTCTGTTTCCCTCAAATAAAATGATTGAAAAGATAAATATTTGCATAAACAAAATGTCACTTTAAATAACGCCAATCAACAAATAGGAAGAATAATTTTTTTCTCTTCCTTTCATTCAAACACGAGGTGATCTTTTTTTTTTTGTTTTTATAAAATTGACAGATACAAAACAATTGACAAATAAAGAAGTCAACGAAATGCGGCCGTCATTGCTACCGCAGCAAAATTGAATTACATAAAATTGTATAAATTATTGAGCAAACAGAGAGCGAGAGAGGAATTGAAACGAAAGAAAACATATAAGAAATCGATTGTAGGAAATCAACACTTAAATTAAATTGACAAAAAATTCGTTGTCAATATTTTTTAGCGTATCTGCTATAATTGTTTTGGTTCCTTTTTTTATTCTTTTGGTTCATTCCGATATGTTGATTGCTCGTTGAATTTCAGTGAACTTAATTTCAATGTCAACGACAAAATTTTTCACACATTTATTGGGTTTGTTTTTACTTTGGCGTACTCATTTCTTGCATTATATTTTGTTTGTAAATTCATCAATTAGAAGAATGTCAAGTTTTTTTAATCTAGGGGAAAAAGACGAGACACAAAACACGAGATGAAGGTATTACATATAGAAGCCATTATAATATCTATCACAGCAAGAGGATCAATTTCATCAGTTTCCCGCCCTTTTCAATCATTATGGCTTAGTTATTTTTGAAATCTTTAAAGCCTCACGAAATGAGATATATCAATAAGCTCATACAAATCAGTTCCTATTTATTGGAGATTGAGGGTCAAAAGTTGATAAGACAGCCTTCACATCACTAAAGCTGTTCATAGCTCAGATTTTGCATCAGAAAGGACCCAAAACGTTTTTTTTTTTTATCAGAAAAAAAAACATTTTCCTGTCAAAGTACTTAAGATTTACATAGGCCCCTATTGCGGTTGTCGATTTACAATAGATAAACGCTTTTTTTCTATTAGCGATTTTGTTTGGTATTGTGTTTATCGATTACAATCGCTGGCTGTTCTATCATTTTGTTTTGATAGATAAGATTTTTTTTATTTTAGTAGATATATCTTTATATTTTAAATTTTTCACACAAAATATTTCAAACTGAATGAAACTAAACGGCTGTCTCAAGAAAAATAATAATATTTCAAGTCACAATGACGCAATTTTTTCTATTGAGTTCCGTAATACCAAAATGGCATCGTTTCTATTAAATCGATGGCTATCGATTTTATCGGAAATCGACAACCGCAATAGGGGCCATAATGTAAATAATTGTAAAATTCTGCTCTTTGCACAGTACATGATTCATTCCGATATTCGATGACGTGCATAAACTTGTTGCTAACGCTCAAGCCTACATATAAAATACATAATAACAATTAGTCATGGCTGAGAATTTTTAATATTTTTCAACATATACATCATTTAATTTGCATTTAAATAAAACGAGAATGAATATAGGAAAAAAATCACAAAAATACGCTTTTTTTGTCTTTCTGACCCTTTCCCCCCTCCCCCCCCCCCCTTAAATAGCGTTTTCAGAAATGCCACACATTAATCGGTGGTTCTGAGACATTTGACCACATGTACGTACAAAGCCAATGATAGTATTTTAATTTTACTGATCCTCGATCTGGGCGTTATTCCTAACATTTCTCAAAAAAAGTATGATCCGATTTCTTATATTATACATATTTAAGTCCATCAATTTCTGATGCTTCGCACATCGCTCAGACGAGAACTATTCGGATCATAATCTCTATAAAATTGATAGTAGAATCAACGGCGGATTAAGGTAGGGCTAGAAGGGATTATAGCCCCGAACTCAAGGGGGTCCCAAGTAGCGGAATATGAAGTTATTTGCAAGGGTTAACCTTGTGGTGTTTTAAGGAGAAACAGGAAGACCTATTTTTTTTGTAACACCGATAATACACACAAAAATAGAGTATTAGGGGTCCCCCCCTGGTACTCGTATATAGTATCTTTAAATTAGATTTAAGCTAAGATTTTTATAAAATTAATTTACTAGTCCCCCAATCTCAAGTGTTATGTTTGTGACAAAAAAGGAAAAACAGCTTAAGTCTACTTAAGACAAATGGCAATGAGGTTAGTTCTAGGTGAAATTTCTATTTGATTTGATAATTTGATACCGAATAAGATCGTACATTATTTGTATTTCTTTTCATATTTAAAATACGTATGCCCCTCATGCACCAACGCATACATAGATACGTATTTATGTTGTACACACGCACACAATTTTTAAGTTTTTTTTTGTCAGCACGAATGTTTCTAAAGTTTTTGTTTTTCTTTTTTACGAGTAAAGTTTATGATAGGACGTGTCTTTAAGCAAATGATTCATCCGGCGTAGAAATGTTTGATCATTTAAGACCGGTCTTTGACCGATACAAAAAAGAAAAACCAAACAAAACAACATTTAGGGCTTAGCTGTATTCAGAAAGAGTAAAGAAAAGAAATGTGCTACAAAAGTTTAAAAAGTCGTAAAATTAATTTCCGTGTGTTTTGCAATGGGTACTTAATTTTTTAGTTTGCATCCTACACACAGCCAACATCTTAAGCCGGTATTTAATTTCATCAAAGAAAGACATGTTTTTTTTATATTTCACTTATGCATACTGCCGTACTAAGCGGAAAGGGCGTATCTCAAAAAATAAACAAATATCCGAGATTCTTATGACGTCTAATGAAATACTCCAAATACCGGCATCTTAGTTCAATCACATAAAAAATCTACTAAGTAAATTTCCTCCATCTCAATTTTACAGGTATTTCAACAAATTGATATAAACAAAACATCAATTATCTCTAAATGGATTTTTTTGAGATACGCCCTTGTCGCTTAGTACGGCAGCATAGTTACTCGCAGATTGAATTATATTTTGGTTTTTTTTTTCTCTGATAATTCTCTTTTCTTTCTTTGATTTTCATATTTATTCAGAATTTTGGTTAGTCATTTACTTTTTGAATTCGACTGAAGGAGATCTTTTGTTGTGAATACTAAATACACCGAACAAATTTATTATCAGAATCCAATGTATTTAAAATTATAATTAAGAAGTTCAATAAATTTTCAATAAAAGGCATACGCCGTGGAATTAGAACAAATTACAGTTCATTTGAAAGTTTTCTTTTTTCTATTTTTAATGTTCCACAAATGTTCAAACAAGTTTTCATTAAACCACTCAGTCTCTGGAATATTATATGAAAAATGAAAAGAACTATTAATACTTTTACTTGAAAAATCAATAAAGTCTCAAGCAGGAATTTTTGGAGTAAGTCGTTGTAAAGCATATCTAGGCAACTTAGTTTGGAGAACGCCCAATGCCTGCTCATAAGAGGGCTTTCTTTTTGCTCGTATTTAAAATCTACTTCTAAATATTCTTTTATGCCTTCCAACAGCAGGTCTTCCTTAAGTAAGGAAAAGTAAGTACTTAGGTATAAAACGTTTAAATACCGCCAAAAGTATAACATGTCATACACCGTTTGCTTCTTTCAAACAATAAATAACTTTATAACAATTTTTTTAAAACACAAAAAATGCACTATAACTCAAAAACTACTATACAGATTTTAAAGTTTTATAATCAATCCGTCAAGTGATACCCACTATTTGGTCCAAACTTATAGCGAGCGATTCTTGCCGCATATAGCCGGACAAAATTAATAAACAAAAATCTCGTAAAAGTCTCACGACGAATTCTTTTTTTTTTTACCGAGCTGTAAGTTTTATAATCCAATTATTTTTCGCGGCGATACAGCCGTTTCAAAGTTTTTTCGATTGATCCTTTAATTATTTGCACAGCGTTTCAAATACTTCACAATACATCAAGTTTATTTTTGCTTGACAGACTCACCTAATCGCAGTTCTCCAAAATTACCACAGCCAATTTTTTTGCCAACACGAAAATTTGGTCCGACCATCAGCACTCCAGTAGATGTGCTCACTGATTGGCGGGTGGGATACATATTGGCGGAACTGTTTGTTCCTCTAGCACCCGTTGCTGCTCCACCACCTCCACCACCGCCGCCACCAGCTCCACCGGCTGATGAACCAGCAGCTTGTGTCCCTCCACCACTGCAAAGAGAAACAAAACGGAGAACAAAATTACAATTTAATACAGAAAATTATGGTAATTAACATGGAAGTAAAAAGGCGATAGATTTAACAGCTATGGAAGATGGAAGGTTTCATTCCTTGCTTACATTTTAGTAGGAAGACGCATTTCTAAATATTAAGTTCTCAACCGTAGATAACATTTATTTTTTCTGGTATTTTTTCTATACATACTCTTTTTTATCCAAGAGATTTAGAAGATCCATCGAACTGACATTGATTTGGTTTTAAAAAGAAATGTAAGTTATTTCTTTAAAAGAAAAAATGGTACAAATACGAAGACTGAGAGAAGAAGCTTTTATTTATTTTTGTTGTTTCTTTTTACATTTTTTTTTTATTTTCTATAATTTTTTTTTTCGTTATTTTACGTCAAATAGAAGTTTTTATAGGAAATTAAATTCACAGGTAACATATTTTTTTAAAATATCAACTTTGATATGAGTTTTATTTATATCAATATTTATCTGTTTGATTATGAACCTTTTTTTAGCTCTGCTAACAATAATGAAGTTAAGCTACAGCAGCTATTTACCTTCTTAGCTATTTATCAAACAGCTTTAAGTCATCTTATAAGCTTATTTATATAAATGAACAATTGAACTTGTAATTTTAGTTTTAAAAAATAATTGATAATAAGGGGACGTCCATAAATTACGTGAGTCAAAATAGGGGGAAGGGGTCCGGAAAAATCTCATCCCCGCTAGGTACCGATTCTGGTAGTTTTTACGCTCCACATAGACTGAAGGAATTGATTTTTTAATTCCTTAGCAATCAAAGATCTTGTTGCAATTCTTAATAATTGATTCAATATTTTTCAATTACAAATTTTGATTCTTTTTTTTTCTTGAAATTGTCAGTAAATTTCTCAGTTTTCGGTAACGAGCATCAAAAATCAAATGTCAACTTCAAATAACAACATTACTAGGGGTACACCGCGTACTCGTAAAATGTAAATGCGTAACAAAGAACGTTAATCCACGGTTAATTAAATTAATAATAGCAATAACGATGACGTTGGAATTTTACGAATTACTGATGACAATAAGTATTTTACAGGTAGGAATCCACAAAAATATTTTTACTTTTGATTTAATTGTGATATCGTCATTTGAACTTTTTTGCCTTAAATGCGTCATCGATATATTATAGTATTGCTGTAGGGAAATGCAAGAAATTGATGTCAAACCGTAGCTATTTATGATGAACGCATTTTTCGTAGTATGATTGGGGAATAGCCATAAAGATTCTTCAGCGAATTTGCTTTTATTTGGGTTTCGGCTCAGCTATTTGAGGCGCCATTTCGAAGACCGTTATACGTTTCATGATGCTGGGGTCCGTAGAAGACATGCAAACCAGCCAACAAACAGTCTTCGGAGTAGCGAGTGAAAAACGAACCAAAAATACCAAATTTGCTGAAGGCTATTCCTCAATAAAGCCTACGAAAAATGTGTGGAGGACTGGATCAAGCGCTGACGTAGTTTATTGCAAGTGGTAGGGTATACTTTAAATAATTTTGCACTTTTTACGTGGTATGATTTTAAAAATTTTCTTTATTTAGTTTTTATATATCCTAATATTAAAATAATTTAACTAACCTACTTCAATCCCTTCAATTTAATTCTACAGTTTATTCAGATACGTGAGTTTTTCATATATAATTACCACTGGAGTTACCTGCCGATACCAAATATTTGAAGTATTTTTAGTCACAAGAAGATATAATTTTTGCCACTGTGCGTCATTGCTGAACCAATTTCTTTTGTATTTATGACGTCCAACTTTAGCCTTAGGTTTTTTATTGAGTTAATTAAAGGAAAGAAAAAGTTGCTTATTCAATGATTTGCTCACGTCTGCCCATTTGTCAGATAGTTTAATTTCAAATATAATAATTAAAAACTAGCAAAGCAGAAGTCGCTTGGCCTAAGTTCAGATACGCTAGAGCCCCGATTGCCGTCGTTAATAGCGACCGGAGAAATGCGACGCAAGCCGAAACGACGCAAATCGAATCACTTTTTTTCTGCTATTTGATTGACTATAGCACATCACTTCTTATTGAGAACTAAATTATTACTTCCTAACACGCAACTATGCTTAGAATAACTTACCCCACAGAATAAAACGAGAACTCCCCTTTTTACACGCAAATTGAAAAAATTTTCGCACGTGATTTTCAGTAAAAAAAATCCAATCGTATGTAGCGACGCAAATCGAAACGACGCAAATCGGGGCTCTATTGTACTCAGTTTTTGAAATTATATGGGAGGTAGGCGTGTCTGTAATGGAATGTATTACAAGACAAGTCTTAGAGTCCATTAATTACATGAGGTGTTTTTTGAAAATTTGGACCCTCTCCCTCCGCTTGGTGAGTTCTGGCGAGACTGTACTTAAAAATATCCTTTCTAAGATAAATACTCAAACTTGTCAAACTTAAGCATTTGACGTTTTTTAAGAAAACAGTTCACATAATCAAATATTGTAGTACATTTTAAAAAAAACTTTTTTTTCTGCTTTTTCTAGTAACAAGACGTAGTGCAGTAAAAGAATTTGTAAAAAAAAATGCTTATCTTATCGCTCGACGTTGTTTTCAGAGCCGACAGACGAAGTTTATTATTAACAATTAGTTAGCATACTTTGGTTTGAGAACATTTGTAGAACAAACAACTTGATAAATTGGTATTTTTATTCAACAATTTTAAAAAATGCTTTTATGTTCAAAACATCGAAATCTTTTCACATGGGGATTTCGATACCAATTTTAAAGTTGTTCCCACATTTTAGTGTCCCACATTCTGAGTCCAATTTCGTTATACTAAAAGAAAATTAGGTATTTTATATTTTAATATATGGGGTTCTGAGAACCAAAGTACGATAAAGAAGAATAGTTACGTTTCAAATACATTAGTGAATTATATACAAAAAAGGTATTTCTTGGATAATTTGGTTACACATAATTTTAATTCTTGTTTCGTTAATTCATCATTCTACACGTTGCAATTAAATATTTAATTTTCTCATCTTTGCCTTTAGCTTTCTAAAGATAATTTACGCTATCGTGCTACAAGAAATCCTGTCTATGATGAAATTCAATTCAAAGCAATGCGATTCAACAGTTCAATGTAGTTCAGATTGATTTCATTAGTTATTAACAGTGCAGCTAGTAACAACTTAATATCCAACACATACTAACTGATATTTATTTTATATGTACAAGTACATATACATAAGATCTTGGTATACGTATATTATATCCTGTGGAATAATTTACGAGTGTTGGTAGTTGCAAAAAAACCGTTCACTCAGTCACTGGCTGCTAACTGGTTTTTTGAGAAAATGAAGAAAGAAAATAAATTCTTTTGTCTTTTAAATTGAAGCTGGTGGATATTGGATATATCGACGGTGTTAATGTCTTACCAGACAGTATACCGGTTGTGAATAGCATTTTTTGTATTTCCTTGCATTTTTTTCTTTAAGAGCAACATAAAGGTTTTTTTTTTTATTATTATTTTTTCCTTACACGATTGGTGAATGCTACCGTATTTCTAGAGACTTTCGTTCGCTCACAGTGTCTTAAGAGAACTACGAAATAAGCTAAAGTTTTCAATTCTCTTAACTATATACAAAGTGGTTTGCACTGAGAAAATTTATATAATAGATTTTTAATTTGTATCTATTACACTTCAAGTAGCTTAAAGATTTAGATTCGGAAATCAATTGCCAGTGAAATAACTTGAGAATTGGTGTCTGAGTTAACAAACCAAAAGTTGCAAACACAAATCTTTCTAGGAAAATTGTAATCTTTTAACATGACATAGATGTGATATTTAATACTACTATCACCATTCAAAAATTATGAAAACGACCACCCCCCTCTTGACTTATTTTAAAGTGTATGAATTCTTTTCAATAATCAATATAGTTTTTTTTTTTTTCAAAAATTAAGGTGTGTTTTTGAAAACAAAACACAATTATTCTTGGTTTTTTTCTCATGTTCGGGTTTTTAAATGTTTTGTTCGGCTTAAACAATGTTGAAAGCGAAACACGAGTCAGAGTGTAAACTAAGTCAAGTTGAATCGTTCTGTTTGGTTTTGTTTGCGAGTCTATTGATGACTCACAGAATGTCAGTTTGAACTCGACAGCGAGTACAATAATCTGTTGACACAGCAAGCGCACTAATGCAGACCTCTTATGCGCATTCCAGGGCGGCCCTGAGAAAAACATTTAATAAAGTACGCTAAAGAAACCTCGAGATAAAGTGAAAGTGATTTTCAGAAACCTTACACTGGTGTTGTCGATGCCTTATATCTGGTTTTTTCATAAAAACTAATAAACTACAGTTTGTATCAATCACCCTGATGAAAAGGCTATATGGGCACAAGTCCAAATTATGGACAGTTTCAGAGATATAGAGCAGCATTCAGAATTGAATGTATGGCAAATTTATTAAGCTTTCATTGACTTTTAGTCCTCTGTACGAATAAAACTAATCACACGAAAAAATAGAAACATACGTCAAAGATATACATAAATATGGAGTAATAATCTCAAAGGTTTTTTTTTTGTATGACCATACTGCGTTGAAGGTAAACAAAGGCTTATTCATTTTTTACTTGGTTTTTGTGCCTTTTGGGTGTATTTTCACAATGTAGTTGTAGTTGTTGATTCATATTCACACTACAACATAAATTCATAGATGTTGGTAGTGAACGTTGACCGGCAAACAGTAAAATTAAACCAGTTGTTATTGTTGTTGGGGTATAAAATCGGTGACGATGCCGATGCTAATGATACTGCCATCAATGCTGTATTGTATCGGCAATAATAATACATTTATTTCATATTGAATTCAGTGATAAAATTCATTCAATATAACAGATAAACAAGTAATACACGTATAATTTGCATAAAAAAGCGAATGACTTCTGAAAGTTTAAACTCCTCGTTATCATTAGGTTTTTGTTGTTTTTTCCAATAAATATTAATTGAGTCAAGCTTTCGTCGCTAATTATAGTGGCAGTTTCTGTTTTGTTTTTAATATTTGTTGTCATTAAAATATAAGGTGAAATTGCAAACGTTCAAAATTTATTAATATTTAAGATAAGCAACAACAATATAATGTATTTCCACAAAAGATGCAATTTGGTTGAATTTATTAACTGTTACAGTACGAAATAGTTCCTTAATAAAATAATACTTAATTATTACAAAAGCAGAATTTTTCCATGAGGTAAAACATCAGGGGATAACTCTTTGATACGTGGTGTGTTAGCTTCAAAAGAAGAAGGGGACAGAAAAGTTCGAATAAACTTCCATAAAAATAAGGGAAATAATTAGAAAAATTATGAATTATGAACCTTACTAAAGATGACCTCGATTCTGGCCACAAGGCTTGCAGTTGAGTTTTTTTTGTCAAAGTACTATTGGCCAATTTCACAATGTCCAGTTAAATCTTAACCGGTAGCTTGACACAAAATCCTGTCAGTTAAAGTTCCGATTAAGTTTACCCGGAGATTGTGAAAACAGCTATAGCTGTTCTACTATCATAATCATTTTATCATTATCAACCTATCAAATAAAACAATTTAAGATATTCTTCAGCGATAAAAGCTTAAACAGAAAAAATATAGTACTTTGAAAAATTGGGATTAACACAGTGTACAAATTATTGATTATTGATATTTTACACAACTTTGTTATCGTGTGAACAGCCGGTTATGAGCAAATTATATCAAGTTGAATGAACACCACCACCAATAGCAATATACTCGTAGTACCTTTGACCATTTGCACCTTAAATGTACTCGGATAAGGTCTAGTAGCTCTATAAATAGTCAATAAATAAATGAGCTGACAGTTTAAAAGGAAAAAATGTGTATCATGACTTAGAAAAAAAAAAAAATAAATAAAAATAGTTCATGAAAATAAACGGACTCATTTGAGTTTTAAGGGTGGTCTCAGAATGTTGCCAAGTGATTTTTCAAATACTCACTCACTTTGCATATGTATGCACTATGTTCTCTTATAAGAACCCTTAAACATTTTCAGGTAACAAGTGCGAATATTAACTACTTGTAATCACACGTTTTCTTTTTTTGCTATCCCCTACTACCAAGTTTATTCACAAGGTAAAGAGGCTGTAGACCAAAGAAAGGATAAGTACAAGATTCTTATGAATAATTCAATGTCAAATTTCAGTTGCTAATTTGAGTATGAATGACGTTCTTGGCTTTTTAGCAAGCGACAATTGTTAAAAATTAACAGCGTGAAATATATAGGTCGTTTCTTTCTTTTTGATTCCACACAAAAATCAGTTAAGGTAACCCAATGCGAAAAAGTGTCGATATTAAAAACACATCGGTTGCATTCGGAAAATAAAATTGGTTATTGTAATAGAATTTTCTAATCTGATGGCTCTTGTTGTTAAGTGTAACTAAACTATAGAAGTTCCTCAAAAAACTAACAGGATTTTTTTTGTTGTTGCTTTTTTATCATATTCTCTTATTACTACTTATTAATTGGAACCTAATTTATTAATGTTGCATTTTTAAAACTTCATAGAGAACTAAAATATTTTTAGGTCTTAAGTCTTCTATGTTATGCCACAAGATGCGCACATCTTAATCAACTGAGCTACTCTCAATACCGAATGCCCAGGTTCAAACCCCACTTGATCGAAAAAAAAGTTTTTTTTTTTTTTAATCAAATAGAATTCCATAGAATAATTTAACAGGTTAATGTGTCACCTGACGCAGGTTAGATATTTTCGTCTGAGTGTGCCTAGGATAGTTAAAAGGTTTTTAGATATACATATTTTGCTATCTTTAAACAAGGCGATGTTTTCTAGTAACTAATTACGTTAGAAAAGTTATTCAAACTCAAAGTTTACATACATCAATTTTTGCAAAATCTTGTTAACCGTACATAAATAACGTGAATTTCGTGTGCATGGAACCTACTCGCCCACCTTGAAAGAGTTTAATCAGTAGATGATATTCCGGGAAGAGATCCTAAACACACTGACGTATCTACATATCTGGAAAATTTCGCCAGAAAAATTTTTAAGGCCAGCGGTCCAGGATAATCAGTAGGTGTTATGGTTGGTTGGCGTTGGTGGTATAATCTATCTTCTTAATAAGCAAATCTGTGTAACTTGATTTTAAAAAGAGCACATTATCATTATGCTGCCTTAGTTTCTATAACCTAGCTGCATTCCTGAATAGACCAACTAATAACTTTCAAGGGTTCGGTTATACATATAGTCCCATTAAAAATAGATGGTTCCAAAAAGCGAATTTTAATCTCTTCCGTGCATACACCACCGTTACACTACACACGCAGACTTCGTACATATAAGCACACATGTATGTATTATGTGTGCGCACACATTCAAAGGGTTAATCTAGTAACATGAGCCTTTAGGTCAATAGTCCATTGACGGTAGTCGTTTAAAAGAACTATCATATTTATCAAGTGTCTACTTGATTCATAGTTAGAATTGAAGATAGAGACAAGTTACTTGATTGTACGATGAGCATGTGTGTATCTAAATGTGCTTGTCGATGAGCTTATCTATTCGATTTCGGAATCAGTTGATAATGAAAAAAAAAAAAAATAAAAAAAAGCATTTTGTTGTTTCATACCGAAAGTATTGAATAGTTTTAACTATTATACCAGTTCACAGAAAAAGTATAAAAACGAGCAAGATATGTAATCTGGGGATATATAATTTGACATGTGGCCCGCGGAGTTATGATGCATTTCCAAAGTGGCTTGCAAGATCGTTTGGGTTGGCCACCCTTGTTGTAGAACATTTTATTTGCAAGTGCAGCACTTACCTCTCTTGCTTGGTATTTCAATTTGATTTGTGATTTTTGTGCACAAGGGCTCGATGGGCTCGCAACATGGCGAGTGGCTTGATGGTCGTTTCGAGTGCACACATGCAGACCTCTAATGTCCACTATATCACAACCTACATATGACTAGTATCATACGACTGGGGCCCATAGTATTGAAGGTGAAATGTAACAAAAATAAATGATTTTTAAACTTGGAAGATTTCAATTGCTTTCCAAGAAACTGAAGTTCGGAATCGAGATTTTTGATTCTATGTCAAAAAAAAAAAAATCATTTGGCGATTCAGTTACAGGAACCAAATTCGAATTTCCTGGAGTTGTAATTGAAATAGAAAAATATTTATTTTTATCCAGCTTTGGCCTAGGCTTGCTAGTTATAGTCTTTATCAAACTTACAAGTTGTCCTTCAAAATATTTAATTATTCTAATTTTTAAAATGAATAATGAATGGTATGGTATCTTTGAGACCATTAATAGAACAATAAATTTTGCTGAAAAGTTTTACAATTGGACTTTCTGATTAAACTGACACAATTGTGCTAATTACATAAATTGTGACTTAGTGGACGGACATATTCAATGGTATTTCTGCTAAATTTAACTGGCCTCAAGATGATATTGGAAGTATCTAAACCCACTATAAATACTCGTATGGCATAAAAAAAAGACTTCAAGTATAAGGATCGTAACATTTCTTAATTAACACAAAAAATAAAAAAAAAACGTAATGATGCATAGATAGTTTATAGCCTAAGTTATCGGTCACAACGATACATGTTCACATATGTATGTATCTTGTTTCTATGTGTACTGGGGTCTTCATTTTAATTTTGATTTCAATTTTAAGAATTATTGATCAAAATTAATTTGTGCTGAATAATACACACCCATGTCATAAAATTATAATAAAAGCAACAAAATGTTTGATTAAATTTTGAATTCAAAGAAAACTAGAACAGATAACGCTTTGCGCTTTAGTTATTCCCTCATATACAAACAAACCTATCTATAAATAAAATGTACTTGTATTGGTGATAACTAATCATTAATTATGATGGTTTCAATGGGTTTTAAAAAAATATTGTGATTAATCATTTTAACATAATTGGTATATAAAAGATATATCAAAAAAGATTGTAAATATAAAAAAATCAAAGCATAGATACGCTTTATTTTAACTATAGGCAGGATACCTAAAGACCGATTCATTTATGCATAGTACATATGTATATTATTCCTAAATGCATGGATATCGTTAGAGATATTTTGTGTCTATTGAATAGAACGCACATTTTGGAGGCACTGAACGGTCGGAATTCGAAATATTTAAGGCCAGAGGATTTCTTTTTTTTTTTAATCGGTTGAGATTTCTTACGTCCGACCAACGGTTTTTATCCTGTAAGGCCGAGGAATGATTCAGAAAGAAAATATAATTAAAAATTTTAAGTTTTAATGTGGGTGATAAGAAAAGTGGGAGGGTGACAAGAAAGAAATGTATGCCATAATAAGCATAATAATTTTTACACAAACAAATCATATTTATCGTGAAACCAGAAAATTAAAATAGATCTAATAAGCTAATAAAATCAAAATAAATTGTAACAAGATTATGCTGAAAGATTTGTCGAAGAACTACAACGATTAAAAATGTTGGCATTCAATAGGACTGAAAGAAATGATAGCTTCTGTTCGAAAACTGCACTATTCACCCTTGATTTCGGGCAGGTCAGTCCTGTGCCGAGTGGTAAGTAGCCAACGCTTAATAATTTAGTTCCATGAGTTTCTTTTTTGACATACACTGGCGGTCATGAAAACCTCACCACCACAAAAAATCATTAAGATTCGATATTATTGAGATTGAATCTTTGATTATTTATTTTTACAGAAACTGATCAGTATCTTGTAACCTTCAATGTTGTTTCTAAATACTAATATCAAGTTACAAAAATAAAAAAAAATAGTAAAATGTTGCTCGTCTTTTAGCCGGTATTACAGCCTAAATGGCATGGAATCAACCAAGGCTTTGAGGATATCGTCCTGTATCACATTATCCCAAAGCTTATTTAAAGCCAAACTTGATTTTTTTTTTGTCTCGGGCTGCTGTTCAGTAACTTTGCCCTTCATTATATGCCACTAATGCACGATAGAATTCAGGTCCGGCGAATTTCCAAGCCAGGTCAGACGCGAAATTCCGAGATCCGTGAATACTTTTCCGAGCTATAAAAACATGATTTGTTTTGTTGACATCCAGTTTATAATTTTAAAGTCTGTAAGAATTATAGAATATAGATTATAAGCACCGACTCTTAGTACTCCCTTATAACTTGCCAAATTTTTTTTCGCATCATTCATAGTTCTTTCTAAATAGTATAGAGGACCACGAACATTGTAAGAAAAACATCCCCAGATCATCTGGCTCCATGGAAATTTTATTTTTTTCAACGTGCCGTTTTCTTTTTAACGTTCTACATCGGAACGACGCACTTACGGCAAATTATCGACGCATAGCAAGTTGAATTTACTTTCATCCGACTAAATGACATTTCCCCACTGTACCAGTGTCCAGTTTATGTAGCTTTGAGCACAATGAGCTTTTTTCAATTTTTGTGTCAACAATAGCTTTCTAGCAGGACGTCTTCCATATAAACCAGCATCTCGCAGCCTCCTGCGGTCAGTTTCCATAGTCATTTTTATGGAATGATGCGTTTCTAGCTCTGTCCGTATAGCAACTACACTTTTAAAATGATCGTCAAATCCGTTTTTCCTCTCTAGCGGCTCCTAAATATCCTTTTTTTTCAAATAGGCACAATTGTGGAATGTGAGAAACATACTCTTTACGAAATTTTACGATACCATACACCTTGGTCCGCTAGTCGCTTTTTGATCACGTGACAGCTGTTTATGTTTTTGACCCATTTCTGTACTTATTTTAAAACACGACCTTCTGCTTTAAGCAAACGCTTAAATACAATTGCAAGACCTTAATGCTGAAAGTCCCATTAATCGAAGTTAAAATAAATACGGAATTGTTTCAATTTTTACATATAAAAACAGTTTTGCAAGTGGTGCGGTTTTCAAGACCGCCAGTGTACATGCAAACATTTTGTGTCTTTTATGAGGAATCGACTTTTGTTTGAATACTTAGATTGACCCAACCAATTTAAATTAAGAGACCCAAATAGATTAATTAATAAAATGTTCATCACACTTACTCAACTAAACAAACGCTCTGCAGAGAGTAGCGTCCGTTGTTTTATCTCTCCCTGTGTATTCAACAGTTGCATAAATATACTCTGGTTTCTGATAGGTAAGAAGTAAATGCGCTTTTAAAGTTGTGTAATTTCTGTTAAATGATTTTCCTTTACAATTTTTTTTTCTTTATAGTTTTAATTTGCGTAAACTTTGGTTATATATTTAGCACTTTTTTTATAATTTTATTTTTAGATTTGTGAGTTTGAGTATTTTTTTATTTGTAAACATCACATTTTATACTGAAGTATGTGGTTTTTTTTTTGTAATTTTTAAATGCAATCACACTGTTTCACTACAAGCAAAAAAAAGACGATTGTAAGACTGTTTGCCTGGATAATGCATATCTCGCTTTCTATAGTTTTAAAGTTTAAATAAAATTAGTTTATAGTTTTTATAGTTGTTCATAAAAAACTGTTTCGAAAGAAAAACGAAAAAAGCAAAAATTTGTTGATATCCTACGTTATAGTAAATTTCACACATTTCGAAAAATCAAACACCTTGCTTTCTATATTTGAGGAAATCGGCTTCCTTCACAGCATAAATTTCCCATTTTAGCTATGGCATTTTTTTTCAAAAGAGAGCAACATTTGATTATACTAAGGAAACCAACAAACATATTTTCAGGAACGCATGGTTTCAGTGCATACTGAAGAACACATTTTCCATCAATTTAGGAATATTACATTTTTTTTGAAGAACTTTCGAAGCTACGCAAATTTTGTTTAGTTAGTTGGAATCTGGTCTTCAAACAGTTAATGGATGTTTCTTTTTAATTAACTTAAGGAAATTATCGCTACTTTTCATTTGAAAGCAATGTTGATTGAAATTTAAAGAAATCGAAGAAGAAAAAAAGTAGAAAATGGAGCACAAAAAGCGGCAACAACGGAAAACTTTAAAGTTGATTAAAGTAGAGTAAAAGAACTCGTCGACATTCGCTTTGTACTCATTAAATGAAAAAAAGTTATATTTTAAATCCAGTTTTTTTCTTACAGTTGGTTTGTTAGTTGGCTTTCATTTGTATCTGCTAAATACAAAACTATTCGTATTTGTGCAAAGAATAACAGAAAAAGCAACGCAGTAGTTTTGCGGGTCAAAAAAGCAAACGAAAAAAAAACACATAAAAGATAAAAAAAGATAAAATTATTAAAGAAGAAGAAAACATGCTATTGCTGTTGCTGTGGTCGTTCATGGTCTGTTGTGCCGATTATAAGTGTTACATAGATACACTCACACAAATGCTCCAATGCATCCATACAAACATGCAAATATACAAGCACAATTATTGACGTATTTATATAGCTTTATGAAACAAACTAGTTAGGTTTAGGTTTAATCAGTCAGGTTTTTTTAGTTAAGCCCTTTTTCCAACCAGCTGACTCACACACAAAGGCACTTACACACTTGCTCGAAGGCAGCAACAGTGAAAATGCACAAGCGGAATCCCAATAGGAACAATTACAAAATGCCCCTTATTAATGCATTGCAACGTGCCGATTTGACGAAAACGAGAAAGGTTATGGAGAAGAGGCAAAGATTGAGCAGTGTAGGCGAGTTTTTTTTTCAATTTACCGATGTCCCAGCCGTCGGGAAAATCATTACCAGGGAGACAATTTCACAACTTTATAATAAAGTCAAGAGCCCGATGAGACGCACGAGTGCTGCTAGCGAAGATCCGAACTGATGGAACTAGTTCCCGATATAATATCTATCAAAAAAAATATTTAACAACCTACTTTGCGTCGATGCTCAAGGGATTCGATAGTGGAAATAATAGCCTCATTATTTATTAGTTTCATCATACGATATTAAACTTGAGCTGGTAGCTTCAAAGTGATTTTCGGAGCTCCGGCCAAATGTGATAATTGTACTCTAGTTTGAGTGTAATATAGTTGAAATAGGATAGTTCGAAGATCGAAGATTACATCGTTTCAAAAGTCCTATACACTTGGCTGCTTCTTTCAACACATCGAACGAATCATCTGTCCAGCTTAGGTCCGTTATTGCCGATATGCCCAGAACTTCAAGAGTTGTTGTAACATATATCTGTGTCACACCTTTAACATTAAAATTAACCCGATTAACATGAAGTGTCATCCATATACCTCATTTTTCTCTCTACCTCCACAGACCTAGGGCAACAATTTCAAGCGACAAGAATGACGAAAGTTACTTTCGAAAGGGAATAAATTAGGTTGGTGGTCATAGACAGGTTGTCACTAAAAACAAGGGAGAGAGTAGCAGATAGGACAGAACCTAGGAGAGTGGTAATTGGATATGAAATCGACCAACATAACAGGGATAGAGGAGAAGTTCCAACAAGCAAAGAATTTATTAACACGAAATGCAATTTGTTTTGATGCGAGGGATCGATGCCAGACGCGATCATACGCTCTTAAAATATCCATTGTATCCTTACTCTCGATGAAAATGCCATCAGATCGACAGTAAGTTTTGGAATTGGAAAATCAATTAAATTGGAATCGAAAGGTATGGCTCTGACTCCGCACGTAGGCATTAGCTTCTGATGTAGAACTCAATTTAAAAATAATCGGCGTTAGAAAAAAGTGCATTTTCATTTTGAAACGCTCAACCAAACATTGTTCCATGACTTTCTACTGGGGTTTATCTATATACATATGCTATGATTAATGTTTTTAGTACATTCGATGTGTAAAGCCAAGAGTGCAAACGAAAAATATATGTACTAACAACAAAAAAATTTCACAATCTTTATTTTTTTTCCAGGTGGAAGACATTGAAAACTACGAGCAACAACGACATTTGAGAATAACTCAAGGCAAGAAGCAGCAAATTATGTGGAAAAAGCAAAGAGAGTGAAAAAAGAAAACAGCAAAGATAGAGAAACACGAAATAGAAATGAAATTAAAAGAGATAACAATATTTAGTTTGAAAAAATAAATTAAATAAAATAATTAGCGTAAATGTACGTCAGCGATTAGTGTAATAATTATGTTTTAACTAATACGTATGCACTCATATATCTACGTATGTATATGTGTATCAGCGTGCGTATCTATGGGATGTTGAAAATTAGATAAAAGCTAAGTATTTTTTTATTTTATAACACACAATTCAATTATATTTTTCGCTGGAAAATATGCACCATTGCATTACTTCTCAATAAAGAGCGAAATAAAAATTATTAATTTTTTTACACACTCAAGCACAGAGACTTGCTCAAAATATAATTCCACGAATATAATTTTTCATTTAATATTTAATAATTTAGTTTCATTATTTTCATATTTCACTTTAATGTTGAAATATAGCTATAGCTATTGCTTTTGTTTTTTTTTTTCTTTTCAATAAATTCAGAATAATAAAATTAATAAAACAAAGCACAGAACGAACACAATCACACGGCAAAAGCAAAAAAGAATAGAGAAGAAACTCTTGCGCAGAGATAACGAATTCAGTCAGACTACTATACTATACTATACTTCTCCGGCAAACGATCTAAAATAGACTGACTGAAAGTTACAAGTCAGAAAACTGAAAAAAAAAAAATCAACCAGTTGTTTAAATTGAATTGTTTGCAATCGAGTGTTTTATGGTGTATGAGAGAGATAGGGAAAAAATAAAAGAGAAACAAGAAAACAATATGCTGCCACCTTAACAAATGTTCTCATAAAAATGTGCATCCCATCATCCATGCCAGTGCCTGTTGAGCAAATAAAAAAAGACTTTTTTTCTCTCACATCAAGGATGTCATTGGACTGTTTACAACAGCTGGAATGAAGAAAAAATTTGCTTTTTCGAATAAAAACAGAAAGCAAGTATGTAATAAAAATGTACATAATGTTGTTTTGAAAATGGTCTAAGTCAAAGATTTCAAAAAATTAAGGTAACTACGAAAGGTATTATGATCGTGTAAATATAAAAAATACTAATAACAGTGTATCAAATAGTATTGAAAAAATCGATAAGCGTATTGAAAAAATCGAAATGCGTATTGAAAAAATTTCGATAAAAATTTAAAAACAGCAAATAATCTCGAAAGCCTATAAGAAACGAAAATTGCCAATTACTTATCATCGAAAAAGTCTGAAAGATAACAAATGCTATCCACAAAGATAAAAAACATTTTACTGATCAGAGCAAGAATCTTAAAAATCAGACATCCCGTTTTTAAGATAAATTAAAATATGTTGAATAAGTTCGTAGGGTCCAAAGTTACTTTTGAATAGATTGTTGAATCCTGTCCCCAAACATTTGACCTAAAAATCCGGCAGCAACCCATGTTTGGGACAGGATTCAACAGTACAACTCTTTGCTCTTCGAGCTCTATCGTTTAACGTGCATTTCGAGCTGTAATATTATACACTTTTAATTAAAAAAACAAAAATTCGGGCATCAGGACGTGCTTTGGCAAGGCAACCCTGGTTGGTAAGTTTCACCAAAATGCATACTGTAATCTTATACACTCGACTTTTCTACAGCAGGCTCTTGGGCAGTGAGTCTTGCATTTACAATAAAGTAACATTTTTTTAATAAAGAAATAAGGACTATTGCAAAATTCGTTGATGTGGTAAAACAGTGTTGAGTAGCAAACAATCTACACGCTTATTCATTAAAAGTAATACAATTTTTTATTTTCTTGTTCCTTGAGATATTTTAGTTTAGTTGTTAAATGAGGGTAGATAAATGTGCAGGGCTTTACGTTCGTATTACCAACGAGAAAATTACAACACATACGAACAAATAAATAAACAGGAAATAAGGAATCAATGGAATGAGATGCGTGTACAAGTTCAGTTACACGATTTCCTTTAAAAAAAAAAAGAATAGAGAATAAGGTTTTTTAGTCCAGCCGAATTTTGTATTTATTACACGTAAAGAAAAACACGTTAAATTATTCAGTTTAGTAGTAAAATAACAATTATGATTGTTTTTAGTTTAGTTCATAGCAAAATTGCAACCAATTAATTATGTAATATTACGAGGTGGAGCCTCATGGATCAGATGATACATTATGTTTCTATATTTTTAAATACTACCGTTTGGTACCATTTTGAAAGCATATGATCGAAAGTATCATCGCTTCTTTGATTTGTTTCATGCCCATTATCCGGAAGTGTAGATCTGCTGGTTCAGAAATATATTGGACTAAGAAGAGAACTTCTTTGTATTCGCACACTTTAAGATTATTTACATTGACCTCAAATGAGCTGGGATAAGTTTTTATCAGGTGTCCCCCTTCAGAATGCTAAGCTTTAAAAAAATGCCATTACATTTTTGTATCGAATGAAAGAAAAATGCTAGGAGCAAATTTATTTTTACAATTTTTCCGAATACATATTTCGAGACAATTTTCCATCGTGAAGAATATTTTTGATACCAGTAAGTAAGTTCCATAGACTGTCATACAAAATGTTGATATTTCATTCTTGCTGTGTACACATCAAAGTATGAAATGTATAAAATAGTTTGACCACGCCTATAAAAAATACTTGATATATATGTATAAAAAATATATGCAAAATTTTTATGAAAATTTTATTTAGAGTTGACACGTTTTTGTTTTTTTTTTTTTTTCAAGTAAAAAAAAACGTAACAAAAACTGGAGCTCAAAATATCAATGCATGGATTGCCTATGTGTACGTATATCATTCAGAATGGAAACAACAATGTAAAGAAAAAAATTATTGGCCATTTCGTATTTAATTTAATTAGACTGCTACCTAAAAGTTCTTATTCGTTGGTCTGTAATATGGATCAATATTCCTTTTTTTTATTATAATATTATTATTCTGGAGAAAGATAGGAAAAACTGTACTTTTTTTTATTCTTCAAGCTATTTTTGCCAAATTTTCATCGGGATTTGTGACTTTGAGTTACTAAAAAAAGGTTTCCGAAATATACTGATGAAATCTAACATAATTATGTTTTTTAAAAAAACAAGTAAGGGTGTTATCTTCGGCCAGGCCGAAACTCACATACCCTACATTGCGCTGAAAGTACCTTTTAAATAAATGTTAAAAAGGCGTTGAAGGGGTTGAAAGTCAAAAAAAATGTGATTTGTTAGAAAGTTTGACAGAGGTTGAAAAATGTTGAAAAAGTCGAAAAAGTCGAAAATATATGCAAAATGTTGAAAAAACTTGAAACAATTCAAAATGGATGAAAAAGTCGAAAAAATAAAGAAACTAATGAAGAAAGTTGAAAAAGTCGAACAAATACATATAAGATATATTGAAAACAGTTACAGGGTTGTAAAAGTCGAAAGAATAAGGAAAATGTTGAAAAAAATCGAATAGAAATGAAAAATTTGAAATATACCACGCCCACTTGTCCAATTCCGCCCACTTTTGTTTCAATAAACTATATTCGTGATCGACATCCTCATATTAAATTTCAGCACAATAGCTTGTAGAGTTTGCGATATTTGCCGCAGTTAAATTTAAAATTTAGGGCGGTGACACACCCACTGGTACAATCCAGCCCGGTTTTGATCCAGAAATAGCTTTCCATAAGCAAACCTCTTACACCAAATTTTAATATGAGTGCTCACATATTTCGATAAATATGCCACTTACCGTATTTTACTTGTATGGGAGGTGCCACGCCCACTGGTGCTATTTCAGCCAATTTTGATTCAGACTTACTCTGTAGCAACTGAACCACTTACATTAAATTTATAGCAATTGCTGCAATAGTTCACTTAAAACAGCGCTAACAAATTTATGTTAATATGGGACGTGCCACGCCCACTGAAGCAATCCTGTCAAAATTAATTTATTTTTAAAGCTTATAGTAACTGACATCTATACACCAAATTTTATGAAGATTACTCTCATAGCACACTATCTATAACAATAAACGTTTTTTGCTTATATGGGAGGTGCCACGCTCACAGGTACTATTGGACCAAAATTTTGTAGTAAGAAACCTTATAGGAAGAATATCTACCTCATTAAATTTCATAACGATTACTTTGTTAGTTCTCTTAATATAACGTTTATAAATACTGTGGGCGGTGCCACGCCCTTGAGCGAGTTTTTTCAGTAAAGTAGCTGAGCATGTATTGATGACTACTTTCAGCGGCATCATCTCCAAAATTTTTATGGAAATCGTTTGTGCCAATTCTGAGATATACGGAATCAAAATTTTTAACAGTTGAAAAGTGCGACACCCATTTTTTCGATTCCGCCCACTTTTATCTCAATTCAAGATATATTTCTTGAACGTCTTACAAGATATGGTAGTATAAATGATAAAATTAAGTGCTGTGCCACGCCCCTATACGACCCTTTGGAAACTTGAAACCCAGCCTAATCCTAATTTGGTTCACATGTGCACCAAATCACCAAGTTTCATTAAAATCGCTGCAACTTTTTTCAAAATTGGCCTGGGTAAATTTACATAGAGTATGGGCGGTAGGCGTGTCCGTCAACCGATTTCGCCCATTTTCAATAGCAATATGCATGCAAGATGTGACCTGTGTGTCAATCAATTAGCTTTCTTGGTTTTCCCGTAAACCTGATTTCAACAGACGGACAGACAGACAGACGGACATCGCTAAATCGACTCAGGTGGTGACGCTGATCAAGAATATATATACTTTTCTATACCTGCCACGCCCCCTTCGATGTGTTACAAACGGAGAGACAAAGTGAATATACCCTCGATATAGGGTATAAAAAAAAAATAAGTATGAATGATTTAAACCATATATTTAAAGTAAACTGTTTTTTTATCGTTTTTTTTTTGTGACATTTTGCTTAATCATATTCTGCTTTATATAACACAATATGTATATCCTGTGTAATGAAAGCAAAAATCGTACAAAAAAATTTAACGCACTACACCGTATGAACTGAAATACGATGAGATGCGATTGGCTTTTGCTGTTGTTGAGATTGAATTAATGACAAAAAGAAGGCAATGAACTTTTTTGTTTCATTTTTGTATGCAAGCAACAAAAACGACTTGCACGATCAATGAAAAAACAAGAACAAAATTTAATATCCAAAGGCTTTAATTCGAAACACAGTCAAACCTAAACAACACAACTTCCCAGTAGGCAAGGGCAGGAGCGAACAGTACTTCTAGAAGGCCTTCCTTGGTAAGTATAAGGCCTTCCACCCTCCTTTCAAACGTACTTTCTTTTTTATATGAAATGGCCGCAGAAAACTGGCCTTCCTAAGCAGGCTTTCTAAGA
Source organism: Tricholauxania praeusta (assembly GCA_949775025.1). Classification (NCBI taxonomy): domain Eukaryota; kingdom Metazoa; phylum Arthropoda; class Insecta; order Diptera; family Lauxaniidae; genus Tricholauxania; species Tricholauxania praeusta. The sequence continues at coordinate 163,257,654 of OX459029.1, forward strand.
CCGCTTACCGTAGAAGGACTCTCAGAAGTACTTGACAAAAATTTAATTTTAATAAATTTAAAGACTCTAAATATTAATTGTTTTTTTTTATCCGCGCCATCTCACTTGCGTTGATATTTTTTCAATGACTTTACAATTTAACAAAGAATACACAAAACTCTACCTCCTTAACATAATATGAAACAACAGAAGACTAGCCTTCACACCTCCCTTAATTTCTAACCATGTGTATACTTTTCATGTCGTATATGTACAATGCATATGACAAAAAAGTTATGCCAAATCATAAAACATTGCAATACATGAAATAAAAAAGAAACAGAAAAGCGCTAAAGTAAATGGAGTCCTTCTTCTTTGCCTTCTAATATCAGGCCTGATAGCACGTCTGTTGTGGCAAGGCATATTATGCCTTCTGTGATTGTATTTTTATTTGCATGAAAATCTAGTTTTGAGAAGTCCTTATATAATCGCAGCAGTGCTAGCAGGCCTTCTCCGAGTAAGGCGGCCTTGCTCATTTGCCTGCTGGGTTATGTTGTAATCAAAAATTCTACTATTGAATTGAAATACTTAAATTCGAAATTACATCAGTTCTTTGTTTGAATACTCTTAAGCGTGGCTGGGCATATATGAGTCATAAGTGGTGTTCACACTTTAGAGTGGGCCCTCAATAAGAATCGATCAAAATTTGCTCATGCACATACAAAATGGAACTATAATGGCGTTGCCATAACATTTTCAAAACATTTTTGTGCTGCATGAGGCGAAACTTGAGTATTTATTAGTTCGAAAAATGATTTCAACATTTTCGTGGTGTCGTTCACGACTCCAAAGAGCCGCTAAGGGTTAAAATAGGTGGCGAGGATGATTTTTTATTGTTTTATATTTGACTGTGGCTGAAGAAGCAAATAACCTTTTGGACCCAATTTATTCGCAACAACAATGTATTCGAAACTATATCCCTTGGAACCGGGACTGGTACTGGGACTTGGATTTGAACTTGGACATAGAAAAATGTTTGCGAAAATTCGAATTACAAATAGGTTAATCCGCAAAACCTGTAGTGTTTTGTGTAGAGAATGCACACCATAACTCGCGATTGAATTGGTTTTAGGCAAGGCAACGTTAAATAGTTTACAAACTGAAATATTTGCTGTTTTACTGTACTCGTAAAAGTTCCTTCAACCTAAATGTGATTTTTTTATTTAGTACACATTTCAATTTAAGTATTTAATTAATCTAGTTGTTGCTTTAATAAAATAATTTTGGTTATTTATAGAAAAAGTGATGTGTAATTTTTTGGCATTGAATATGCAACTACAACAACTCTTTATGTTGTCGTAGTCGCAAAAAGTAAAAAAAAAGTAAAGAGTCGCTATCGTTTTATTGCAACTACAATAAAATAGGTACATTGAAGTATTAAATGCGATTTCTACAGCTGAAACGTCTTTAAAAGCAAATTGTAAGGTTGTTTCTATTTAATTTTATTTTTTCAATGTCTTCACGTTGCGAGTACGGAGTTGAAACATAATGTAGAGAAATGTTTTCTTAACATTTTGGCTTCTTAATAGTAACGCAAATTCTCAAAAAAATTAATAGAAGTACATTTTTAGAAAAAGGAAAAAGAATGTCTCAAGAAAAGTATAGATTATTTTCGTCAGAAAACATTACTGTAAAGGACATGGGTCAATTTCAATTCGTGCAAAACAAGAAACATGATGGTTTACTTTAAGAACCCCTCCCTGAGCCCCTTTCTGAACACATAAGAGTCCTACAGAAAATAATTAAAGTGAAATAAGTAGTTAATAGTCCAGGAGAAATAGGGTTTGAACAACAAAGTAATTCGTTACAGCAATCTGACAGCGGAATATTGTTGAACGAGCTCTTTTAAAAGCGGACAAAAAAATCGAACCGACAGCAGCTATCCGGGGTGGAATGGGGTGCATTTTTAGAGGTCGAACACAGTTTTTCACGATTTCTGACTAAACTGTGCATCATATCAAAAAAAAGTTCAATGCAAAAGTTGTAGGAAATAATAAGATCTACAACTTTTGTACTGATCATTTTCACCTTAACCTCAAAAATTTTCGAAAAAATGGCTGAAAACCGGTTTTTTGGTTTTTAATTTTTTTCTTTGACAAAAAAGTTTCTATGGAGCTGAAACAAAAGTTGTAGGTCTTATTATTTCCTACAACTTTTGTATAAAATTTTTTTTGATATGATGCACAGTTTAGCCAGAAATCGTGAAAAACTGTGTTCGACCTCTAAAAATGCACCCCATTCCACAACGGATAGCTGCTGTCGGTTCGATTTTTTTGTCCTCTTTTACAAGAGCTTGTTCAACAATATTCCGCTGTCAGATTGCTGTAATGAATTATTTTTTTTTTCTCATTTGTTCGACTAATTCTACTGGACTATGAGGAAAACACATCCAGTTTCGGAGATAAATGTATCGGAAGTCAGGGATTTAGCTTTTCAAAAAATCGTTATACGTTGAGAATCTCAGATACGATTTCATCGTATTTGATTTTTATAAGCTTCTGATCAACGTTTTTTTTAAAACAATCGATACTTCTGCTTCCATATGGTTTGAAAAAAAAAATATGGGAGGGGCTCCTAAAGTCATACATGGACCTGAAATTGATATCAAGTATATTTCTGCATCTGCTTCATTTTCGGTGGCTTACTTGTGCAAATTTTTTTAAAACGAATTTATGTAGGAACGAAATCTCACTAAAAAAAACTTGAAAGAATCGGTAACATGCGAATGCTTACGTACCCTACCTATTTTTACATAAAAAACTCTTTTATTTCTTTTCCTAGTGTAATTAATAATAGATTTTGGAATGTTGCCTTGCCACACGCAGGCAGTAAATGTGTTGGGCTTACAACAAAAGCTTCATTACCTATTTGTGGCTCTGATGCAAAGGATGGCTACATATGAGCCAGCCGCGGCATAAATTATATCAATTTTTGTCAGTCTCTACTTATATATTTTATCGTGATTAAATCATTAAAAGTTTTATCAAATAATTTGTCTGTTTTTCCATTACTATAATTTTTTAGTTAAAAACCTAACACACATAGAGCGAATTAAAAAAACATTGTATGTATTTGATGTTTATTTCCACCCTGATATACTATATTGCTGACAGATCAACAGAAAACGACATTTTTGTGAAGAAGTGATTTTCCTGACATTAGCATAGACGAAATAAAAATTAGAACGGTTAACTGTTTGGATATGGATCTCATCCGTTAAGGGTTTATAACACTCAAATAAATCTACGTAGCTAAATAACTTGGTCGCAACATTAAGTAGTTTCTATTGCTGCCCGAGACATTTGGATTTAGAAAAATCAAACCTTACAATTTTTTAGTATTTTCAACAAATCGTAAGCAGACAACACATTATTGGCGCTCTCCCCCAGGCCCCTTAAGGTTTTAAATATTTTTTAATTTTAAGAATAATATGCCTTCTGACAAAACTTACCTTCCTTGTCGCGTATTTTCACGTGTTTCACCTCTCCGCTGCATTTCCAATACAGCTGCTGTAATTGTGCGTTACTTTTTACTGCTGAAGTTATCGTTCTCGCCAATAGATAAATGTCGGCAGTCAAATTTTTCTTCTGCGAACTGCGTTTATTTTTTTAGATTTCTTTGCCTTATTTTATAATAGATATTTTGTATTTCCTCTTCCACTTGTTAGAAAGAAAGAACTGCTTGATTGGATCTTGAGCTTTTTGTTTTTAATGATGTCGCTAACAACAACAACGTTTTATGCACCTCACAGTTGAAATTGTAATTTGATTTGAATTGAAACTGAATTTTTATTTAAATTGAAATTGAAAATTAAAAGTGGAAGATGAAATCTATGTGTTGCTTAACGTTATATTCCTTTTGTATGATAAGATTAAGTAATTACATTTTATGTCAAATCATTTTCAGTTATTTCGCGCGAAACACGACGATTGTAATTTTTATACATTTATTTATAATTTAGTTATTTTTATATTTATTAACACACTATGCTATTTTTATAAATTGAAATTTAAATTAAACTGACAGTTTTATCAATTATACCGCTGTTTTAATAATTTTTTTTTATGTATTTATGGATAGATTTTGTTCCTTATTAAACGTTAATAGTTAATTAATTTTATATTACATGTGTATTTTGTTGTAAATAATATTTAGTAATTTAGATTTTTACATTGGAAAACTCATTCGTTTTAAGATTCATTAACGAATGTTGTTGTGCTTTTCCTAGTTTTTTGTTTTTCTAATTTTGATTTTCACAAAGGTGACAAGTAAAATGAAACAAGTGGGAAAATGCAAGCAAACGAGTCAAAAATAAATAGTAAAAATCGATGAAGATTTTGTTTTATTTTTAAGGTGCTGCTGCCACTTCCGCGCTTCTGCTGCTGCCGTTTTCGCTGTTGTTGCAATGTGCGTTTTAAAGAACGTTTAGGTTGCTTTTGCTGCCGCTGCTTACTCAGTTAGGTTTTTGTTTTTTCTTTTTTTGTTTTATATAAAATTTGCGCTAATATTGAAACGTTAAAACGTTGTTATTAATCGATTCTTTTAACCGTCGTCGTCGTGGCGCACGCTAAATTTGATGTATACGAATACTTTTTGTTGTTTGTTCTATTTACTATTTTTATTCAAATTAAATATGAAAGAAAATATTACAAAAATTCCAATGTTTCTTTTTGACTGTAGCAATGAAGTTCGACATTTAGATGAGTAGTTTTTGTAGATTTTTTTATTTGTTTGCTTACTGTTGTTTTTTGTTTACTGCTGCTACTGTTGTTGCTAATGTTACTATTGCTGCTGATTTGTATTTATGTGTGGATTTCCTTAATTGCACTTATGGTCTACGGTGGATGCGTCGTAGATCTAATTCTATTATGTTAATTTAGTACTCGTATTTAAGCTGAAATGAACACAAGAAACAGTTTTAGAAAGAGTTACTTAAAATATGTTATGTATATGTTATATGTTGCAATATCAATACCAATAATAAATATATCTAGCACTTCAAAACAAGCATACATCTTAATCGAAGCAAAGGTTATGAAACCTGTTGTGCTAGTAGGTCTTCCTGTGTATCCTGCAAAATTCACTCAATCATTGAGATTCATAGTGTGGATGGTGGTTCTAACAAAAGTTTGCAATATTAGCATTCTTTTATTATTTAATGAAAAGTCTGATGCTGATACACGCTTTCTAATAATCTTACGATTTTTAATTTAAAATTTAGGAAGGTCGCTTTTACGAGTTTTAACACCAATGAAATCCCTTTTAAACTTAATATTGTGAGCAAAAATGACACTGATTTTCAACTCATTTTTAAGGCTCAACACAATATTTTATTTAATCACTATAATAACTCAGAATTTAGTTTTAGAGAATTTAGCTCAATTAATTTAGAAAGCCTTTTATAGAACCACATTTAACTATTTGCGGTGACAATAAAACTGGCTATAAACTGGATGCAAACGTTAAGAACTCATTTTTCCTTCCAAATGAGTACAATTTTCATATACATAGATCAAAACTTAGTTTTTCATTCAGAAATCAAATTTAGTTTCTCTGTTGTATCTGAGGATGAAGTAACAATATTCCATAAAATCTAACGCAATAGGTTAAGATGATATTGGCTTAAGGTTTTTAAAATTAATTTATCCGCAGATACTTCCTATTCTACATATTCTAAATTTCTCAATCACAATATCTGCATTTCCCGATAATTGGAAAATAGTCAATAACTTAGTTAATTTACTCTCAGATTTTCATCCTACAGGTATACTATCTACACTTTCCAAGTGTATGAGAAACTGATGACAAAGCAAATTGTGGAATATATAAATAAAAATAAGCCTCTCACTATTAATAAATCAGGATATGGGCTAGGCAAGGCAGTGCCACTGTTCTTCCGAATTAATGATCACCTCCAAGTAAATTCTCAGTGTAACCCATGAAAAATTAGGCGACTTTCTCGAATTTTTTTAAATAAAGTACTCGATAGAATGTCTTGAAGTATTTTGGACATAATAAGGTACATATATTTTCAGCTATATTTTAAGATTTTTTTTTTTACAACAATATTGAAAAATAACAGAGTTATGTGCTGTCTTCGGAGGTGCCAAAAAAAAAGTTCGCCAACTGCTGGCATGATTCCGGCCGAATGAGTAATTGAAACAAAAAAACTCAAAAGGTTATTAAAGTTGAAGATATTTCCTATACAATGACCTACGATTTTTGAAAAATATCAAAAATTAAGAAAATGGCGTAGTTCTGAAAAAAAGTTTCGTTTTTTGCGGTAAAAAAATTGTCGTTTTTTTAATGCCAAATTGACAATTTTCAACCAATCAAAAATATCATAGGTCATTGTATAGTAAATATATTCAAGAATACTCAGTTTCAATTTGAAGTCGATAGGTCAATTTCTCTTTGAGTTATGATGTCAGCAATTTTGAAAAATGTCGTTTCGAGAAAAACGCGTTTAGATTCAACTATCGGCGGTTTTACCTGCGAGCGGTTGCTCTTTAGAACGCTGCCATTTTTTTTTTAAAGAATCATTTTATTTGCAATCTATTCTATGAATAATAAGCAAATATAATAACAATATTCATCTTAACTTAATTTATTGATCTCCAACGAAATCAATACAAATTATATACATTGAATTGACTTATACGTATTTTTTTTAAATATCAAAATATTTCTTAATACTGCCTGTAATTATTGCCTAAAAGGGAGATCAAGAACATGCAATCTTTTCAGTCTTCTAATTTCGTCTGTTTCATCGAGAAGAGTTATTGCTAAAGGGTTCACATGGTTGCTTAGTCTATCGAGATATTTTGTACTAAATTTTTTAACTTCTTCTTTTATAAATGGAATGTCAAGATCATTATGTATTGAGTTGTTAGTTACAAACCCTGGTCCTTTAGTTATTGATCTTAAAGTTTTTGACTGAAACCGCTGTAAAATCTCTAAGTTTGAATTACAGGTTGTACCCCAAAGTTGAATCCCATATGTCCAAACTGGTTTTAACAAAACTTTATACAATAAAAGTTTGTTTTCAAGGCTTAGTTCTGATTTTGGTCCCATTAACCAATTAAGTTTTTTAAATTTTATATTCAAATGTTGTCGTTTGGCATTTATATGTTCTTTCCACGTTAATCTTCTATCGAGATGCATACCAAGATATTTTACACATCTAAATTTTGGAATATCATTCCCGTCAAGCATCACTGGTGGACATTCTCCCCTTTTTAAAGTGAAAGTGACATAAGCAGACTTTTCTGTATTAACTTTAATTTTCCAACGCCTTAGCCAATTCTGAATTTTGTCAAGTTCAATTTGGACAAGGTTGGAAGCCTCAATTGAGGACTCATGACAAGCCAACAGAGCGGTGTCGTCAGCATTTGTGGCCATTAATACACCTTCAGTTTCTGGCATATCAGAGGTGTATACTGTGAAGAGAACTGGTGCTAAAACACTTCCTTGTGGCACACCTGCATTAATTTCACGGATGCTGGATATTTCGTGTTTTATTTTAACATAAAACGTACGCTGATGCAAGTAAGATCTTAAAAGCATAAAAAGTGGTGTAGGTAACAGCTTTTTTAATTTAAATAGCAAACCTGAGTGCCAAACCTTGTCGAAAGCTTGTTGTACGTCAAGAAATACTGCTGAGCAATACTTTTTGCTCTCCAAGGTATCTGTAATAGACTTAACAATGCGATGACATTGCTCAGGCGAGGAATATTATCTGCATTCTGTTCAGAAATATTCTCTCAAATAATTTGGAGAATGTTGATAATAAACTGCCATTTAAAAACTATTTAAGATACGACCTTACCGCTTTCACAGGATATTTTTGAAAGTATAAACTATCGATAAACCAAAAAAAAAAACAAATCGATTTTTTGAAATTGTCACACTGGTATAGTCCCTTAATGCAAACAAAACATGCCATTAGTTAATATTTCATTCTCTACGAAATCTGAGGAGCGTTTTGCAACTTTACTCTTAGGTAATATACACAAATTAAATTTGGAAATCAAGCCATGGCTTTAAAATTAATTCTGGCTTTGACTGTTCCAGTCATGTGAACTATACAGTGAGTAAAATATATGTTTTGAGGAAATTGTGACGAACAGCTGCTTTCGTACCCCAGGAGCAAATTAAAATATTGTTAGAAACTTCATAGTCCCACTCTTATCGTATTGTGAGCTAGTTTATGGTAACAAAAATTCCAATTGGCTGTGAACAATTATGCTTGATGTTTTTTTTTTTTTTTTTTCAGTAAAACTTTTGAGAGTATATTTTTGTGTAAAAAATACTCAAGAGTAACCTAGCAGCATTTTTATATTTACGGATTTTGGTTTTTCCTTATAAGCTAGTTTACAATAAAACTCTCGCATAACTCTACAGTAAACTAAATGTTAAAACGTATATCCTGGTTTTACCAAGTTATAAATTCGTTACGTCACCAATAATGTTTTTCGTTAGTGTTGTCATAATTTGGAATTCTCTTCCAATTACTATAAAATGCCAACGCAACCCCAGGTGCCTTAAACGTAGAGTTTTTGATATCTTCAATAATCAATAGATTTTTTCTCACTCACGCCAGATTGACCAAAAAATCCCAACTTCAATCGCTCCTGAAGCGAATCGACCACTGCGTGATGACCAATCGTGTCGTATTTTTTGGGTTTAATTTTCTACCTCTAGTTGAATCGATCAATATAAAACGACGCCAAGCTGGCTCCGCCACAAAAATCGATGTCAAATGTCCAGGTGATCAAACGTTACAACAAAAGAATGGGCGGAGTGGATCTCATAGATCAGATTAAGGTTAGTCAATGATCAAAATGTTTTTGATACTTTTTTATTTTAGTTTTACTACGAATACGATCGCAAATCAAAGACTTAATTCTACCTGCGTATTTTCGAGTGTGCATAATTCGTACATTGTTTACAACAAAATGATCGATTCGTTCATCAACCGCAAGAGACCACCATCAGAAGCTGAAAGAGAGAGAGAGAGAGGGACTTAAACGAATCAAACTTGCGGGCGTCTCTACTCTGTCGGGTCATTATCTCTGCAAAAGTGAAACGGGACGTAAGAGATGTATACTCTGCTCCAAACAAAGCAAGGACCGTTGAACTTATTGAATGCTATTTGGGCCTTTTGCAAAAAACCATTTGTTTCACCAATGATCGAAATTGCTTCGATATTTATCACAAGAAATTAACTTTCCAAAATGTAAGCAAATTTATTTTTTGCTCTAAATAAATTAACAAAATCTAAATCGGCAACAAAATTGGAATGTCATTGATTTTTACCGTTGACGACCATTGGGACATATACAGTTGCGAGCAGTAAAATAGTAGTGCACACTTGCAATATGACTTCTGATTTGTTTTGTATACCTAAAACGATTTTTGTTTCGATTATCGTTTTCAATAATCATCTTTAGTTTATCACCTACATCTCTGCAAATTTTAAATTTTAACGGTTTTTTTTTTTTTTTTTGAAGCAGTAGTCATTGCTACATGTGCCACTTTTGAGCGAGCAGTGAAATAGTAGTGCAGGACAAGTAACAATATAACTTTTTTTTCGGTCAAAAAAAATTATAATTTTTTAATAGAAAGTAAGTTTTATTGCTTTATTTAATATTTATACTGGCAAAATAAAAAAAAATAATTTTACAACTTTAGTGGGACGAAGTGTGCACTGCACTACGAAAAACCCAAAATTATTCAAAGAAGTGGTAAAATTTATAAGGAAGTGGACGAGCTTATTGGTTGTTCATCAACCTTGATACGCAATGCCATGACACATATAGAAAAAACTGAAAAAGTGGGTGGTAATCAGATATTTTCAGCGACCATCGTACGACAAATTATAAAATGCTCCAAAGCTCGGCAAACAATGTCAGCTGTTGAAATTTTGGACTACCTAAAATTACCCTGTGGTGTTCATACTTTAAGGAGACGACTACGCGAACATAACCTGAATGCTCGAAGTGCACGTAAGGTACCTCTTCTGAAAAAAAAACATGTAGCAAGCAGACTTCATTTCGCCAAGCATCATCTGGAATGGCCAATTCGAAAGTGGGGGAACATATTGTGGACGGATGAGTCTAAAATTGTTTTGTATGGTTGTAAGGGTTCTCGGGAATATGTGAGATGCCCTCCAAATACGGAGTACAATCCACGGTACACAACAAAGACGTTAAAGCATGGAGGATCAAGTATCATGTTATGATGCTGTTTTTCATACAATGGTGCGGGGCCATTATATTGGATAAAAACTATAATGGAACAGCATGCATACGTGCAAATAATGCAGACTGTTATGCTACCGTTCGCTGAGGATGAAATGCCTCTCAAGTGGGTACTGAAAAAGATAACGACCCAAAACATACAAGTAAGCTTGCAAAATTGTGGTTTCGGGACACTGGAATTGAGGTTATAGAGTGGACAGCTCAATATCCTGACCTCAATTCCATAGAAAACCCTTGGACTGACCTCAAGAAAGCTGTGTGGGATGCCAAGCCCAAAAATAATAACGAACTGTGGGTTGTGGCTCAACGTGCGTGGCAGTCCATACCACAAGAAAGGTGCGAGCGCCTCATAGACTCTATGAGGAACCGTTGTGCTACTGTAATAAAAAAACGGTCATGCCACTAAATACTAACTTATTCTATTAAATACATTAAAAAAAAATTTACGAAATACAGTTTTTAGTTAACAAAATTATGTTTTTTTCATCCACTACTATTTTACTGCTCGCTTTAATTTTCATATAAAGCACATTTGAAGTGAATAAATATATTGAATGCTTATGTGAAATAAAATTCTTCATCCATACTTTTAGCTGTTACATGTAAGACTAATTTTACATTAAAACTTATGCAGAATTTATTTTGATATTTTAGGAAACATAAAATGTAGATACCCACTACTATTTCTCTGCTCGCAGCTGTACGTCCCGCCAGATTGTGAGGTCGCGTGGGTGTTCAAAGTGGACAATCTTTTTTTCTTTGTTTTTGTTGGAAAGAAGAAGGTTGCCCTCAATTTCTCCAAAAATGTTGAGCCTGTATTTACACCCACCCACAAAATATTGCGGCAAGAAGAAGGGAGAGGAAAAGTTAAGATTTTTTAACTTTGGAGTGGTCTGGTGGGCAATAGGATGAGTCTACCTTTGAAAATTAACTACCTTCTAAAAGCCACACTCATTCCCTATTGAATGATACCTTGTGACGAAGTTTTTCCAGGATTCCAGAATTCGAAGAGTTAATCGATGTACCAGTGTTGGTCAAAGGGTTAGGGTTAACACATTCTTCGATTCGAAGTATCTGTTTTAATTTTTTTTTAAAGCGCGAAAAATACCTTTGAAAAATCCCTTAAGCTTGACAATTTGTTAAAAATAAAGGCGCAATGAGATTTTGGAATGATGGACATTGAACACTAATGCACCTTCTTTCAGACCTAAAAACAATCGACTATCCAGGGAAACCAATATACATCATACCGACTTGTTTGAAAGTTATTTTTAAGCGCTTTAATCTTTCTTTACTTAGGGTACATGAAAAGCATGGCATTACCAAAGTATATGGCTAGGCCTTCTCTTTAAGAACAAGTATAGCGCCTCCCATGCTTAATCTGCAGGATCGGAATAAAAACTTTATTGAAAACAAAGATATTTCAAACGATTGTAAGCAATTTTTAAATTGGGGAGCTTAGACGTTTTACTATCATTTTTACTTACGGCGGCGGTATTTTTCGCTTATGCCGCGAAAAGTTTAATAAAAAGTATCATGATTTTAGTGATTACTGTGTTGCTGTTGTCACGAATTTGAAATAGTCCTCATGATTCTAAGGGGCCGTCGATAAATTACGTAAGTCAAAATAGGGGGAGGGGGTCCGGCAAAATATCACCAAGGGGGAGGGGGGTCAATGAAAATCTCACGTCAACTTTTTAATGAAGAGATTATACATTAATTTAGCAGGTTACATCTAAAAATTATAAGGAAAGTCTCACGGAAGAGAGGGGGGAGTCCCGCCATAACTCACCTAATCTCATCAAAGAGAGAGGAGGTCCAAATTTTCAAAAAAAACACCTCACGTAATTTATGGACGTCCCCTAAAATCAAAAACTCGTCGTTGTCATTATAGGAAAATTATTCTTCAAAATTATCTCAAAAACAGTGGATATCACACTTAGTGCAGGCGCTGGCTGGGGATATTCGATTGCACAAGATATGTGGGTCGAGTTTGGTGATTAATATTTATTTATACCTAAGGCCCAAAGGTACTAAGAATGTCAAGTTGTCGCCAATGTATGTTTAAATCGAAAAATTTTATGGGTGTCCAAAATTGGAGAAGAAAAAATATCGATTTAATGCCCAAACATGAACTTGAATATTTTGCTACATGACTGTCTCCTGCACCTACTTCTTTACTTCAGCTCATTTCGTGTTAACGCTCCATCATTTGTCAGGATTGAAGTTGACAGAGCGACAAAGTTCCACAAGTGCTACACGAGGTCGTACATTAAGAAAATAACGAACCAGAGATTGACAATGTACCTACAAGTAAACATGATCAATGGTGATATAGAGGTTTTATACCACAATTAAATTTTGCACTAAAATGTAAAGGAACCATTCCAACACAAATAAGAATAACCATTTAGTCTTCAGCAATGTTGAAAATAAAGTTTGTCGAAAATTTCGAAAAATCGTCCTATCTCGAAAGCAGCTAAAAATTTGAGACTTTTACTTACCAATATTATAACTTATTTATATACTTTTCGGATGACTAAACTATTTTATAAATCGATCAACGGTTTCCAACTTATAACAATTTAATGAAAAGCTATTTATGTACATTAGGGTGATTCAAATTTTTGTTTTTTTTTTTTGGATCAGGTTTAGTTTAGCTCCCATTCTCCAATCTTTTTTTTTTTTTTTGTAATAGGGGAAAATGCAAAAAAAAAAATATGAAAAAAAAGTGTCGCTCGGATCTGGTTTCAGATATATAGCCAACAGAAGTTGCGGATATAGCTTTTTTAAAATTACTTACAAGCTGGGTACCCCTAAATATATATTTTAAGTTTTACAATGAGAATGGTCTTATAATAATTGTTGTTGTTGTTAGTTTTTTATTGTTTTTGTCCATAAATAGACTTCTCATACGCATTTATTGAATATTTTTTTTTTGTATTTTCCGGCAAAAAAGGGGGCAAATACGCAAAAATTTAGAACAAGTTACATACCATTTTAAAGAGAATAAATTAAGCTTTCTTAATGAGCTAAAATAATTACAAGTCATTAACACATTTTTTTGAAAAAATAAAGTTTTTCAAAAAAAATTTGGTCGAAATTTCAGAAAAATCGTAATATCTCCAAAATTATAGGTCGAATTTCAAAACTTCGTTTGCCATTATTGTAGGCCATTAAACTATTATTCTTATGACACCCATATTTTCCATTTTTCATTCAGGGGTTCCTAACTTATAATAATTTTCCAAAAAGCTATATCCGCAACTTACGATGTCTATATGTACGATACTAGATCCGAGCGACTTTTTTTTTTTTAATTTTATATTTTTTAATTTTTAACCATCTTAAATTTAAATAAATTGATTTGGAGAATGTCAGCTAAAGTAAACTTAAGCCTTTCGATTTTCTGACAAAAACAATTGCACTTTGGTCGCTAAAATAAATCCAAGCCCAACAATTTCGCAGGACTTTCTTTGAACTAACTTCTCTGCATGGATATCTGTAATCAAGGAAAAGCCTTAAACTGCGTATCCTTGAACGAAACAAATTATGACAAAAGTATCTCATTTCTGGAAGCAACTGGCAACCACTTTAATAATTTTTGACAGATTCCAAGACGCAAAGCCACAGCAAGTAAAAATTGCTAAAAAGAGACAACAGCACAATTAACTGAAAATTATTTGTCTCTTACCAAGCTGGCTGCACTTGCATTGATTTTCAAATGTGTAAATAAAAAACTCAAAGCAGCTAACTTCTTCATTGGCGATGACTTGGGGTTTATTATCCTATTTTGATTTCAGATTCAAAAGAAAAATAAATAAACATAACCCTGAATTAAACACTTTTTGGACAATAATGAACCGAAAAGTTGGACAGTTGGAAAATAAAACAAAAACAAGTATGATTCAATTTGTCTCATTCTTTCCTTTAATACTTTTTGCAGCAATACGTACAATTAATCACACATCTTTTTCTCTCCAAAATGCATAAGTACTTTTTTATACAGAGTCTGGCACCAACACACACAACGTTAAAATTAGCCAGCACACACTTGCAAGCCACTGACGGCCTGATTAAGAAAAAATGGCGAAAAACATAAGACTACACACTTTGTTCTTGCAAGTACAACCAGACCAACGAGATGAACTGTCAAAATACGTAATTTATTTTTTTTACATAGCAGCAGACGGTGATCATTAAAGTAGAAAAAATTTCATATTAGTTGTTTCTTTCCATATATACACACACATTTTTCAGTTTGAAATTGCAATTTTCATTTAAATCAATTTATATATATTACCGGATAATTGTTTTATCTTGATTTTAAATTAAATTCCATTTTTAACTTTAGCACTTTGAGCCATTTAAGTATTAATAATATCTTCAATTTCTTTTGACCAACATATTTTTACATTTTCCGAACTTTTACACTTCGCACCTTCACAAAGAGTTTTCACCTCAGTTTTATTTTATTAAGTTTCTAATATCCCAAAGATTGTACATTTCTTTTTGTTTAAATGTTTTAATGAAATCGAAATAAAATAAAAACCTTAAAAAATTTTCACTCGCCGTTTTGCTTTCGCACACACCGAGAACAGCGACAGAGTGAAACATCGTTGCCACCTTTGACTCAAAAATATTCCACTTGTGAAGTTAACGCTTGTCGATGTGGGTTTTTGTAACCTACACAGGGCGTAAACTTTGTCCTTGTTTGAAAACCATAGGAGGAAGACGTTTCAGGTATAGAAGGGCAAACATATTCTTGAAAAGAGTCACCTCCTAAGTTGATCTAGCCACGTAAAAACGAAACTTTGTATACGTTTTTTTGACTATAACTAAATTGGCTGCAACACTATAGTTGATAATGCCAGGTCTAATTCAAATTTATTAACTGATGCTCATACATTTCACCGCTTTGAAAAAATCATGTAAAACGACTTAAACGCTGAGACAAACGCGACCGACTATACTGGACAAAACGGAAGAGGCTTCGTATACGTTATACCTAACGCCCATATATGAGAGAATTTGCCAAAACATGTAGTGAGAATGTCTTTGCTCTATCATGATATTTTGAAAGTGTTTGGTACCTACCCTACAAGCAATCATTTTTCAAAACTTTACAGATAGAATGCAATGTGGGTTCATACTATACAAATGAGGGTGGGACACCTGCCATTTATATAAATATTTTAAAACGCTATCCTGAGGGATTTATTTAGAAATACTAACTTCAGATAAGCACCACACGAAAAGTGCGCTGATTTTTACAAGGGTGTCACTACCCACGCAAGCAAAAACTAAAAAACGCTGTTGAGATCGTCAAGCAGAATGGACCTGCTTTCTTGAAAACTGCTGGAATAAAAAATATTTTGTCATTGTCACGTTAAACATACCAAAAATATGTGCAACTACTGGAAACCATACATCTTCTGGAGTATTCACCTGCATTTATTGCACCCCGACAATAATTGGACTCGCTTTTGATAGTGTAAGTTGTAATTGACAAATACTGGGGTACTGAAGCAATGCTCATGGGCTAAATGTGTTCCTGCTATTCACTCTCGCATTCTCCAAGCGCATTAGGTTCTGTTCGCATGCTTTTTCTTTCTTACAAAAATTTGATTTGATATCCCTGATATGGGATGAAATAAGATAAAATGAGATCACATGGAAATTGGGCTTAATTTGAGGGATATTTACTGTCAATTTAAACAGGAATTAAATTATATTACACAAACAGCTAGGTGGCAGCCTTGTACGCGAGTTCTTTAAATTTGTGTGTATCTACAAAAGTAAAACAGTACAGCTAGTCAGTTTCTTCGCACAGGCACGAACACCTTGTGTCAATATTTATTATTTTGAGTCCCGTTTTATTACTCTGAGCGAGAAAGAGATAGACTTAGAAACTCAGAAATATCACAAAATTTGTAGTACAATAAAATTGTAGTTGCAAAATTACATTTTTATGAATTATGTTCATTATGTAAATACAAATGTTTTATTAAGACGCAATTGAAAGAAGGTAAATATTTACCATTTATACATCCAACGCTACCGGTCTAAATTTCACAATGAAATCACGACGAAAAGACCAACCGCACAAAAACACTTAAAATAAAACGAGTCGAGCGACGATGACCTCCGCCTTTTCGCATTTCTTTCAAAGTGACATTTGTCGGCATGCAAGGTGACCAAGTTTTAAAAAAAAGAAAAAAAATATATCCATGCAGAAATTTAGAACAATATATAATATGTAGTAAATTCCAATTATTTAGACATACGTTAAAATCATAGTGTAAAAAATGTTATTTTGTTCTTTGAGCTTGCTCTTCATCAGTTTTTATAATGTTTGATTGATCTATAAGATTTTAATTGTGAACTTTAATCATATGTATAAGAAATCATTATTGGTTGAATTGAAAATTTACTGATACAACAATCTAACTAACTATATATATATATAACTAATATCAGTCGAATCAGAGAAACGCTTAATATTTTAAGAAGTATAACATAGTTTAACCAATTATCACGCTTTGTCTTGCTCGATTTTGACATGTTTGGTGGAAGGAAATTGAGATATTGATAACACTCGGCAGTGAAGTTACAATGTTAAATGAATCTAGAACCCTCTCTTTCATTACTCTTTATATACTATTTTCACGACATTTATCAATTCTTTTTTGTTATTTACGTTCTTTGCTTCACGTGCTCTTAACTTTTTTGTTTAACTTTCGTTTGAGCTTTTCTTAATTTTTTTAAAATGGCAAAGAAAAATAAAATTAATTCTAAAGTACAGGTATGTGCAAAATATATTGCAATAAAAATATATTTATTCATAAATAGTTTTACACACAGCCAACAAAAAGTGAGAAAGAATCTCTGACTAATGATAAAACGCACACTGATAGTGGCGATGAAGACCAGTCTGGTTATGATTCTATGATTGATAATGGTACAGATGAGCAAAGTAGTGACGATGGATTCTCGGAGCAAGAGGACTCTAACGGCAATGCTGATATTGCTAACTTGTCGCAAAAACAAAATGTACAGAAAAAACGCAAGCAAAATTTAAAACAAATCGAAATCGGGGTTGCGCCCAAAAAACTAAAGACTATTGAAAAAGTGAAGGCACCTACACTGGAAGAAATAAATGAATTGAAGGAAACACGTAATCTCTTTCATTCAAATCTTTTTCGGCTCCAGGTCAAGGAAATGTTGACTGAATTGAAAGTAAAGGACAAATATACAAAGTATGTTAGTTGTTGGCTGGAACAATTCAGTGCATTCTTAAAGGAATTAAAATCAGAGACGACGAAACAAGTAGTCAACGAGCAGCATTGGTTACACAAAGAATGTTCATTGCAGCTGCCGTTGGCGTTGTCTAAGTTGCGCACGCGTAATCAATCGCAATTTCAATTTCAGTTTATTAAGCCCAATGAAACGCCCTATCTGATAGGCGCTGCAGCGACGGATACACTACTTGGTCCTAAATTGATAGTTGACATAGCTGTCTCTATGCCTGCTGAATGCTTTCAAAAGGATAATTACTTAAATTTAATTTATGAACAGAAACGTGCCTGTTATCTTACATATTTGGCCATGAAAATGTTGGACGCCAAATTTCTTGAGGGTCTTAAAACTGAGCATTTGAACTTCAACTATTACGCAAATAATCCTTTAAAGCCAATATTGGAATTGAGCCTGCCAACATCAGCTGCAACTGCCAGCATTGCGAAGAAGCTAAGCATACGTATTTTCGTTGTTGCCGATGAGACGTCATTTAAATTGAGTCGTTTTGTACCTTGGAATAATAATATACGTCCATCCCTTTTTGATGAAGTAGATGAAACGACTCTACCAGTTGCTACTCCAAATTATAATGCTGGTGTGCTCTTTGATTTAACTATGAAACGCAATCAAGATTTACTGCAAGAAATTTTTGGTGTGCATAAAAATTTACGAGAAGGCTTAATTTTACTAAAAATATGGCTTAAACAACGTCAGCTAAATGTCGGCTTTAGTGGTTTCCACAATCATATGCTTGCCATGTTTATTGCGTATCTGTCTAGGCTGCGTAAGCTACATACGAACATGAGCAGTTATCAGGTGGCGCGAACTGTATGGAATAATTTGGGTATGTGCGATACTCAATTATTATATTTATTTGTTTTATTTCGATAAGTAAAGCGTAGTGAGTATAGCTAATTTTTAAACCTTCACCAATCGCTTAGTGAACTTTAGGATAATTGCACCATAAACATTAAGTAATATCACAAAACTTCACCTAAATTAAATCAGTTTCGGAGAAATGTTTTGCATATTAAAAAATCTGAGTTAGATCTAAATAAGGCGTCTGGAACGTTTCGAGCGACAAAAAGTTAATTCTGGAATAGTACCAAAAAAAAAAAAATATCGGGTAAAGGTTTAACCCTAGGAGGTTCAGGGATTTTTTGGCGCTGACTGGTACAACTAGGTCTGCGCAGACCTATATGGGATTTGTATTGGAATACATGGGCAGGTGTCCTAAAAGTATGTGTAAATGTGTTTATGAATAAGACAAAGTGAACAATAAAAACATATTTTAACATTTTCTAAGTAACAATTTACCATATTTTAGTTATCATAGGTGTGAGAGGTCTGTACAGACCTACTTGTGCCGTATGAACCATTTCGTTTGAAAACACGAATAAAAACGAACACAAATCCATAAACGGTCGGATTTTGTGCTCATCGTGTTCGCCGTAGCCGCTTCTGGGAAGTCATGGACGGATTCATCTCTAACACCTAAACAAAAAAAGTTATACACACGTTTATATGCAAAAGGTCTGCACAACCCGGTTGAACCTCCTAGGGTTAAACTATCGAATGGTATATGAATATCAAAAAATTCGGTAAAAGCCGAAACTATTGGAAGTCACCAAAATCTAAAAAAGACTTTAATAATCATTTAAGGCTAAACACGAGAATGTTCCATTTTTAAAATACTTTCATAATTATTATGAATATGGCTTTAAAATGACTGAAAAAGTCAAGAAAAAATCACCTCGAATTGACCTTGAAAATAGGTTTCACGGTCAAAGGCTAGGTCACTGTATCTTGACCTCATAGAAACCTTATTAGTTCTTGATATATTAGTCTGGGAAAATTAGAATAGATCAATGGACTTATAAACATCAAAAAAGTCGATAAAAATGTTGAAGAAAGTTCAAAAATTTCAAATATTGAAAAAGTCGGATACTATTCTACTCATCAAAGACAGAATCTCTAAAATCGGACTTACCGTTTGAGACAAAGAAAAATATTTTAGTTGAATGTAACGCCCTTTGGTAAATTTTGAATTAAGAATTGAATAAAAGCTACCCTCCTACAAAATACCATCGATTGATCAGTTTCGGAGAAATTGCCAAAATAATAGTTTTAATTTGCCTTTAAGTTATAATCTGTGTTCCTTTATTTATTAATAGTTTAATTTCAGCTCATAGTGCCTGGGATGAAAATCTTAAAGGCATCTCGCTTTGCGCTCCGGCTGAAGCTGACGTTGCCAATCAACCAACACTGGAACAATTTCACGTTTATTATGATGTGGTTTTTATTGATAGAACTGGATTTTATAACATTTGTGCTAACCTTTCACCTGAGATATATCGTCGTGTGCGCGCTGAATCTAAGTTAGCCATTAACACGTTGAATGATATGAAGTTGAATAGCTTTCCGTTGATATTCATGGAAAAATATCCATTATATGCACAGTTCGATCATATTATCAAGTAATGCTTTTTCCATATTGATATTCTTATACGAATGAAATGCAAGTGACACATATGTAAATGTTGTTTTGGTTTTAATACACTTAATCCTTTTGACTTAAAGAGTTTTCCTTTTTATAAAACCATAGCTACATACATATTTATGTGTCATTTTTTATTTAGAGTAGGATAGGTATGAGTTGAAAAATTTTAATTCCATTCGAAGAAATTTGAATTCGGAATCGACTCTTTCAGTTCTAAGGAAAATGAATTGATTTCTTTGTCGATTCCATTCCAGGAATCAAAGGTTGAAATTCAATAGTTTTAGTTCCAATTTAAGGAATTATAATCTGGAATCGATTGAAATTTGAAAAAGAAGTCGAAATTGCTTTAGCTATGGAATGTAAAGGGTCAGTTTCAAATTTCAATTCCTTGGAAATAAATTGTTTCATTTCAAATTTTAGATTCATGGAATAGAATCAATTTCTTTTGTCAGAAAATAGAAAAAGTCGCTTCTGAATAACAATTTAAAGTTTTGATAACTGGAACGGAACCGACCAATGAATCAATTCCTTCCGCCATGAAATTGAAAGGGACGATTTGAAGTATGTAGTTGAGATGAATGATTATACCTTTCAACTCTGCTTTAAGTCCCTTCAAAAAAAACTTTGTAAAGTTCATTTCAAGAGATTTATTTTTTTTTATTTGCAAAGAATCCACAAAGCAGACATTGTTGAGCAAATTTTAGAAATACATGCAGCACCATCAGATCGCTACAATTATGCTGGCGTCGCTCATCCCCAATTATTAAAAATTATTACGGCGTAAGTTCTGTAAACCTAATGTTTGCAAACTTAAAATTTACATTTATTTATATGTGCTATTTACCTTTTTAAAGATTACTACGCAAAGGACTTGGTCAGCGTGTTAATGCACTCATACCTATAGAGCAACCTAGTACAGCATGGTCTTCCGAAGAACAATGTACAGGTCTACGCGAATACATACACTTGGGCTTAATACTTCATCATGAAAATGCTTTGGAAGTGTTAGACAAAGGCCCGCAATCAATCGATGAGGGAGCTCAAGAGTTTCGTAAATTTTGGGGTGAGAAAGCGCAACTACGTCGCTTTCAAGATGGTTCTATAACAGAATCAGTCGTTTGGGCTGCAAATAGTGATCCTCTTGCAAAAAAGCGTCTTGTTGTACGTTCAATTGTATTGCACTTGCTAAAACATCATTTGCAAGTGGAATGTTCAGATGTAGAATATCTAGCAGGTGAATTTGACGTGGTCTTTAAATTGACACCAATATTCAAAACAGATAAACTCAAATCAAAAAGTCCTGTGGATCAGCAGACAGATGCTGAGGCAACATCGCTGAATGTTATACGTGCATTCGATGAATTGGGTAAAAATTTTAACACATTAAGCGAGCTACCGCTGGAGATTGTTTCAATTGCCGGCATATCACCGGTATTTCGATATTGTGATCCTACGCCCATTATACCACAAGCTCGTTTCATAGAGGACAAGTTGCTTGCGAATAGCGTACAGTGGGGTGTCATACAGTTGGGTGAGTTTTTTTTATTTAAAAAACAAAATTTACTTTTAGGTTTTACTTTTGACATCCAAACATTCACTCGAATGATTTTTTGGGGAAAGTAAAATTTTTGATGATTAGAATTAACGCCGCGAAACTTATATAAAAATAAAAACCTGAACACATTTTTTGTAGGTCTCAGTGGCAAATGGCCGGAAGAATTAGCAGCATTGCGTGCGCTTAAGACCGCATTTTATATACAAATAGCAAAGCTTTTACATGAAAAATACCATCTGCGTACTAAAGTTACCTACGACGGTGTCTTAGTGCTGAAGCATGGTTACGTATTTGGCATAGAAATTGCTCATCAAAAAGAAGTAGTGCTACTTAAGCGAGAGACAACCGAACGTGGAATTACAAAGTACACTGATAGTGAGACGAGCATAGCTGTAGAAAAGCGTCATTATATTTTACCTAAAGTAACGGGTGCGTTGCATGGACTCTATCAAACACATCCTAGTTTTGGCGGTACTGTAATGATCGCTAAACGTTGGTTATACTCACAACTAATTGATGATGGGCTTTGGCCGGACGAATGCACTGAACTCTTGATTGCAAATCAATTTTTGAGAATGCCACAATTGGTGCCTCTACAGCCACAAACTGGATTTTATAGATTTTTACAATTACTCGCTCATACTGACTGGAAGACAGAAATTTTTTTAATAAACTTCAATAATGAAATGAATGGTATGCTGTAGTATTTTGAATTTTACTTTATAGCTTCACTCAAATTTGAATTTTTTTCTTATAGGAAATGAGGTTTGCGATTTGGAAAATCGTTTCAACACTGAACGTGAATCTTTCCCTCCACTGTGCATAGTGACATCATATGATTTAAAACATTACAAATCAGTATGGACTTCAGACTTGAGACCAAATATAAATGTACTGGCGCGTGTTACTATTTTGGCACGTCAAGCTTTAGCTATAATTGAGCCAGCAATTGCATCAACTAAAGAACAATTTATTACACCTTCAAGGCTATTCACAGCATCGCATCAAGGCTATGATTTGGTGATACAGTTGAAACCTGAACTTGTACCAAATAGCTTAGCCGTTGAGTTTGCATCACCATTCACAAAATTTTCAAAGCCCAACTTCAGATTGCCGTTGGCGGGCACTAATTTCTTAAGCGATGCTGTAGAAAAACTAAGGGTCAGTTTAACAAATGCGTATAACTTCCATCAATTTTATAAATATTTTATTTTGTTTTTCATGCAGGAATCTTACTCCAATTATGCTGCCTTTTTTTATAATCCATGCGGTGGTAAAGAAATTGGCGTAATATGGAAACCCAATGTATTCGATGAAAAAGAGTTTAAAGTTAATGAAGTAAATGGTTGTACTCTTAGCGCTGATCGCACTAAAGTGCAATGCAAAAAAGAAATATTTATTGAAGATTTTAAGGTGATACTAAAAAACTTCTATCTAAGCATAGACACAGTTGATGCCATACTAAAGGCATCCCAGGAATCAACACACAACCGGAGTCAACATTTGAAATTAAATAAAAAACCAATCGCTGGAATAAAAGTAAAACATGAGGACCCACAAAATTCAGTGATACAACAAAAAGTTAAAGAGTTAAAGAAAAATATAACGAACAAGTTCATTACAAAAAAATCAAAAACAAAAGTTGTTAAAAGTAAATTAAATAAAAAAGTCGTTGTTGATACACAAAAAAATAAGAAACAAAAATTGTAAATAAAAATTTAGTAAATAGAAAACATTTCTACTTTAGGAAACATAACTTATGTCTTGTGTCATTTTCTTTTGTTTTAACTGTTCACGTGCGCTTTGTGGTGGATCCTTAGAATGGCATTTACGTGATGACTCTTCGGTTTCCATAGTATTGCAGCCGCGTGAACAAGAAGCAGTTTTGCATTTATTGCAACAGCAGCAGCAACAGCAGTCGTTAGAAGGTTGTTGCGTTGATGTTGTTTTTTTTGTTGTTACATCAGCTGTTGACGTAGCTGCGTTATAGGTGAATGGAAACTGCAATTGGGTGAGATTAAATGAAAGTATTAATAGATGTTCATGCTTTCACTGTAAATGTTAGAAGCAGTACAAGAACGTGACGCAAGTGAAGTGTTTTTTTGTCGGCTTTCCGGATCCAAACTATTGCCTTTAAGAGCTCAGTTTAACGTGCAACATAGTTTTAATTAGATTGGATTTAATTAAATTTTAACTGGGACTTTCGCATAAAATGTCACACTATTTTTTCTTAGATCATAAAGGTTCAAACTGGTATTGCAAAAACGGTACTAATTTATGAATTTAGTTCTTATTCAATGAAAAAAAAAAAATCTTTTGTCATACCGGCTCAGAGCTATTGTTATTAGTTTTGGCCCATTGTAGTTGTTGTTCCAAAGTTGCTATACACGCTGGTGATTGCCTTTGCATATATTCAGCGTTACAAATTTCCAAATTTTGTGATTGCTTAGTACATATTCTAGCTAAAAGTTCTAACAGTAAATTAACATCCGTTGTTGCTGCACTTTGATCAATTTGCATACGATATCTGCAAGCATTTAAGATTGCCTCACTGACATTTGCATTATGTCCCAGCGATTCCATTGGAATTAATTCACCTAAAGTGTATTAAGCACTTAAATAAGATATAAAAACTTATTTTATTATATATACATATGTACCATTTGGTGTCAATTTGCTATAAGTTAACAAACGTGTGTCTTCAATTTTTCGTACATCTTGTTGAGTTACTACAAAGCATTCATTACCAAATACAATCGGAACTGTTGTAATATATGTATTTAAATTTCAATCGTTTTCAAGCTTTTTCACCGACTTACTATGCACTGGTTTTTGAGCTTCCTCAGAAATTTGTACTAGTTTTTTAACCCTGGGATTGTCGTTCATTTTTCTTCTTTTTAGTTTTTTGGACCAAATTTTAAAACCAAAAACCATTTGCTTCAAATTTTGAATTTTTTTTAAGAATTTTGATTTTTTTTTAAATATTGAGAGTTGTACTTCCGAAACATATTTTAATTTTGTTATAATTATCTTAGAATGTTTGTTATTTTTATATTAAGCTCAAAGTGTTTTTACACAAAAATTTCTAATATGTATGTTTCGCAATATTTTTTTTTTTTTAATATTTAAGAATAAAATTTATTAAATTTCATCCCATAATTTAACACCTAAACTAATTTATATAATTTGCCATCTTTCTTTTAAAATATTTAAGAACGAAGATTATTAGATTTCATCCTATAATTTAACACCTAAGCTTTCTTCTTTTACTACTGTTGCTCCTGCCGTGGCTGTAACCTCCTTTTCCTTTGTGCCGAAATCTGGATATAATTTTGCCACTTGACCCTGTGGTGTACAGAGTCGACCTGAGAAATCTAAACGTTTGGTCGATTGAGTACGATCAGCAGATGAAATAATATCTAATAACGAACGCTGACCATTTGTGCTTTGACCACGTTTTCCACTTCCAATCTTACCAAGCACATTGGTGTCCATCGAATGAGGTGGTGAAAGTGGCGAATCTGTTGTTGCACGTATAATAGTTTTACCAGAAGCATCACCTAAGAGTAAAAAGGGTAGCATATTTATATTACAAATTTACATGTCCACAAAAGTAAGACTTACGACTATTGTCAGACTCTAGCTTAGCAGCATTATCGCCACATGCTGCTGCACGTACATTTTGTACACTTTCAAGTATACTTTTATGAAATGGTGTTGTTACACAACTGCGTATTAATATTTCTAATTCTGAGCAGAGTAATTTATATTGATCGATTTTTTTTTGTCCTTTAAGCCTACAATAAGACGTTTAATTTTAAATAAAACAATGAACGCGCTTATTTATATGAAGATATACCTTCCACCGCCCATATTTGGAAATGGCATTGGCTCTGCACGTGTCGCTGAATTGTAAAGTTCAAATAAATATTGCTTGCACATGACTTCATCCGGTTTTTCCATATCTTCAGCGGCTATTTTACGTAATAAATATGGTATCCAATTGACATTCCTCTGAAGATTATAGACCATACTGGTGCTTAAAGTAAGTGGAAAATATTTGGAACGACGATAGAGTCTTTCCCGTGCCTTGTGAAGATTTTCTTCAGGTTTAACTTTTCTTTTTAATGGTACAAAACGGTGTGCTTTAATGAAAGCAGCAAAGTCTGCAATACGATAGTCAGTAACACGACCACCTGGACCTTCTGAAATAGACGGTGGATCTTCAAGACAGGAACGTGTTATTTGTAATGCATGTATAAAGATTTCGCCACCGCGTGCAGAAAGTAAATGACTTGTTATTTTTCCACCTGTTTTTCTGGAAAGTAGAAAGGAAAAGAAAGAAATTCAATTTGCAAAATTCGATCTTAATTGTCCTAAAAAGGGTAAGTGCTCAAAATGTTTTTCCTGGTTCTAGGCATGAAACCCCTGAATTTATTTCAACTAAATCGTATTCAATAAAAATCGTTCTCAAAAATACGTTCATACCAAAATTCATAAGAATTGGATAATTTTTCAGTAATGGTCGGTCATTTTGAAGATTCTATTTGTTATAACTTTGACTTCAGATTCGTAATCAGCGACCTCAAAAACTACTAAACACATATTTCTTAGTTAATTGAAAATCATAATCTCGACTACTCGCTTCCAAAAAGTAACAAATATCCTTTATGTATTTTGATATTTTGAGTTACGATTCCAGAATAGATGATCCAGAGTATAGTGCAAAGGCATCTTCTGTTTATTTTGTCCCCCAAAGCTATTCATATATTTTATCATATCTATCATCATTTACCTCGGCATTTCAAGAAGCACTGAACGGCCATTTAGAAGAAAATTAATAAGACACGAACTTGGGCGTGAAGTGACATCAACTGGAGTAACGCGATGTTGAGCCAAACATGGTTGCATATCAGATGCACCACAACCGCGGGGAGTACACCATTTTAAAGTAACAGTTTCATATTCTGCACCTTCTTTAATGCTGGTTGGCAAAAGTGACTCGTTGCCACAAATGGATGTATGTGCATTGCGAGCGTGTAATATTTCCACATCATAATTGGCACTTGAATTAGCATTTTGTTCTTCCTTTAAAGATAAAAAATAAAATGGTAAAGTTGTTCTGAAAAAGAAGACATAACATTTACTTTCATCGGAATACCGATAACTGTAGTGCTTGCCAGATCGTAGTGCGATAATATGAGATGCGTGAGCTTGTTGGAAATTTCCGGTGCACTAGTTGAATGTATTTCGGTGGCTAGTGAAGGTGAAAGTTCTGATTTTGCACGATTTGAAACTAATGATTCTACATTTAAGGGCACCACATTTATGATTACTAAATGACAATGATCAATGTGTAGCATTTTCTTTTGTGTTGCTGCCAGCGTATTTTGTTGCATTAAGACAGTATGGAATATGTCTTCCAAGCTCTTGATGCTGGAATTGTCACGGGCCGAAGTTACACATATAACTCGACCCTTATTGGTGATTTTTTCCGCTAAGCCGGCGGTAACGTTAATTTGATGCTCAGTGGGTTCCGCCAGCGCTTCTATAGCCGCACGTAAGCCATGAATTACTGAAAAATCTGCTGATTGTGGTGTATTTCTTTGCGGCACACCTACCAAAGCCATGGCATTGAGCACATGCGACATGTTTTGTGTTGTTAAACTCCATGTATTGACTATATGCGCTGCTGTGTCACTTACGATAAAACGCACCAGCTTTCCTTTTGGAAATAAGTCCCAGACGATACGACAATATTCTACTGATGATTCTACCGAACATGTCCAAAGACTTTTACTAAATTGATACGAATTTTTGGATGCATTGCCCGCTGACACGTCAATAGCTGTTGGTGCCGGTTTACCTTTGAGGAATTCCAGCGGTATGAAGTCTTCACTTGATATGCTGAAGTATTGTGTGTGATCAAGCACGAAAATGGTTTTTTGATTTAAATCATACATTTTTTTTTAATATCCTATTAAGAATTATACAAATTTTGTTTGTGGTTTGTCAAATTGACATACAGTGGAACCTCGATTATCCGTGCCACGATCAACCGTCACTCCGATTAACCGTCACATTTTGTCAGCAAACTTTTTTTTTCGTTTTGTTTCGATTCTGTTTATGTATGCACATAATAAAATACGAAAATGACAAATCAACATTTTTTGTTACGTTTCCTTTTTTCTTGCGTTTTTGAATTACAGTACATATATATGTATATTCAATACTTTCTATTCTAGCGTCACTATACAGAATCAAAACAAAATTCTGCCATATATTCGATCATCCGTCTATTCGAACATCCGTCAAGCTGCTGGTCCCGTGCCTGACGGATAATTGAGGTTTCACTGTATTCCAGGGCTTCAGGTTTTTTTTAAAGATTTCATCAATTAACCCTGAAATGAAACAAAGCAAGTTTTATTCTATTCTCTTCATGAAAAAACTGGTAAGAATAAAACCAGATGTGGACAACAGTGAAAGAATACACATATATATTGTAAAAGTGTCGTCCTGCTTTATATTTGAAGAGTAGACTTTGAAAGTTAAGAATGTGCCTTTTCTAAAAAGTAAAATAAGTAGGGAAGATATATATGTTGAACTTTTAAAATTGCCACAAATACCTTGACTCAAATGTAATAACAGAAATATGCCACTTATAAAAAACGTGCATAGAAGTAAATAAATAAATACACAAATTACAGAAACAAGAAAATGTTAATAAAAAATATGTTCACTGGTAAAAACTTTTGACATCCCAAAAAAAAAAACAAACATTTAAACTTCTCTACTTGCACATTGTGAATGGGCCATGTGTTTTGACATTTGTACTGTCAAAAAAATTGTAACCTTCAATAGAACGAACCTATGTCACGTTTTTTCTGAATTCTATTTGGAGGAATTTTAGGAAATAAATTGAATTATTGAAATAAGCTGGTAGTTATTTTATTCCAACTATGTCTTGGCTATTGGGAAGAAACAGGCCGCAAGCGCCACAAGAAGTTGCGGTAGAAGGTACGGATAGCAACGACACGACTGCTGGAGAAAAAAGCGGCGACACTCAATTGAGCAAAGCGGAACGTAAAGCCATGGAGGCCTATCGCTTCGATTCATCTGCTTTGGAACGTGCTGCAGCAGCAGCCAAAACATTGGAACATTCAAGTGAGTGCCGCACCAACTAATAAGTATTTCACAATTTGTTACTTGATTCTGTAGTCAGTTGCATAATCACGCTACTGACCCCGATGGGTGAACTTTGTTACCACCCGTTTTCTTTCGCAGCACGAGTATTTTCTCAAAAAAAAATTAGAAATTATACCAAAGAACAATATTACACATAAATTCAGGAATTATTCAGGAATCGAAAAAACAAAACGTACAAGTTGAGTGCTCTACAGCTTTTACTGGTGGGAAATACATTTGGAGCGAGCATGGTTTGGTTTTTATGAAGTTAATCAAAAAGTCTTTTGATTAAGGGTCGTAAAGAAAGAGCGGGGTTAGCGAATTTTCGACAAAGTGTGAAATAGGGATAGGGGTCAGCTTATATGTTATTCCACGCTGAGAAAATGTAATAAATGCAAGTTTCTTGTGGTCATTTCAATTTTTTCTTTATTAAAATTTGTGGCGAAATTGATTTAGTCTTCGGCATTTCACAAAAGTAGTACATAGTATTTGCCCAATTTTGACGTAATTTTAAGTAAAGCGTAAAATGGAGGTCTAACAAGTTTGTTAATAGCGTTACGCATTGTGTGAACGACTCCTTACTAGAATTGATAAAATATGAAAGTTAAAAATACCACATTAGTAAAAACGACTTTTTGCAACCGCTTTACTTTACCAGCTAGTTACTCCCATTTCCTACGTTGCCATCTCATAAATTTTTTTTTAGTGCTGGTCTGATGGCACATATTATTTTTCCATTTGCATATTTTATTTGTTAGGTAGTAATAAGTAACTATCAAAGCTCATCACCAAATACAATTTAATACGATGCTTGAGGAAATTTTTGTGTTATTGTTTTAAAATTTCTGAAACATAGAATTAAAAAATATCTTTGGTTATTACTTTGCATATCCGACAATTTTCGAAGAATATTATTTGATATATTTACTGCAATAACTTTTTATATTTTCTTTAGAACATGCTCGTGAGGCATTGGAGTTATCTAAATTACAAGAAGTGACGCGACAAACAGAGTACAAGACTAAAGTGAAAGAGTATGAAGCGCACATTGAACAGGCCAAAGTAGAACAAAAACGCATTGATCATGAAGAACGCCGAAAAACGTTAATTGTTAGTTCATTATTTTGAGTCACTTAATTTATGAATATTCTAATAATAATTTAAAAACTAGGAAGAAACTAAACAGCAGCAACAACGTGCTCAATATCAAGATCAGCTTGCACGCAAGCGATATGAGGATCAACTTTCACAGCAACAACGTGTTCAGGAGGACAACTTGAAAAAGTATATTCAAATTAAAATGAAAGTTCTTTCTTTATTCACTATCTGTTTTTTAGACAAGAAGAAAGTGTGGCTCGACAGGAAGCTATGCGCCGTCAAACTATTGAACATGAAATCGAGATGAAAGAAAAAAATCGTCTTAAGTTGCTTGAGCATGAATTACGCGCAAAGGCTAAAGTAGATCGAGAAAATCGCGATCTTAACTTAGAACAGATACGCTTGAAGGCACAGGAACACCGCACTACAGTACTCGAGGGTATCAAGTAAGGAGAATTCACTTAAAAAAAAATGTAATTAATTTTTCCTTTATTTTCTTAAGGACTGCTGGTTCAGTTATTGGTGCTGGTGTCGAAGCTATGCTAACCGATTGGGATAAAGTTCTTACTGCTGCTGGTGGTCTCTCTCTTTTAGCGCTGGGTGTTTACTCCGCCAAGGGTGCAACAGGCGTAGTATCGCGCTATGTTGAAGCACGGATTGGTAAACCTACACTTGTAGGTGAAACTTCACGTTTTGCTTTTCTTGATGCAGTTCAACATCCTGTTAAGTACATTAAGAAATTAAAGTCAAAACCTACTGATGCGTTACGTGGTGTTGTATTACAACCAAAGTTAGAAGAGCGCTTGCGTGACATTGCTATTGCGACAAAGAATACACGCATTAATCGTGGCATGTATCGCAATGTACTCATGCATGGTCCGCCAGGAACAGGCAAAACTATGTTTGCTAAAAAACTTGCAGAACATTCCGGCATGGACTATGCTATTATGACAGGAGGTGATGTGTCCCCTATGGGTAAAGAAGGTGTAACAGCCATACATAAAGTATTTGATTGGTCACAGACTAGTAATCGTGGCTTACTGCTGTTTGTTGATGAAGCAGATGCTTTCTTACGCAAACGCTCATCAGAACGCATATCAGAAGATCTGCGTGCTGCCCTCAATGCTTTCCTTTATCGAACATCTGAACAAAACTCAAAATTCATGTTGGTGCTAGCATCGAATACGCCTGAACAATTTGATTATGCAATAAATGATCGCCTGGATGAAATGGTTGAGTTTACATTACCTGGAATAGATGAACGTGAACGTTTGTTGCGCTTGTATTTTGATAAATATGTCCTGCAACCAGCTTCAGAGGGTGCAAAGTATGTCAATATAATTGTTGCATTAAATTATCTATATTAATTTATGTATTTTACAGACGTTTTAAATTGGAACAATTTGACTATGGTACAACTTGCACGAAGATGGCGCAAATTTGTGAAGGCATGTCTGGTCGGGAAATATCCAAGTTGGGAGTTTCATGGCAAGCTGCTGTATACGCCTCAGAAGATGGTATACTTACTGAAAAAATGGTCTTAGACAAATGCCACCAAGCAGCAGAGCAACACAAACAAAAGGTAAATATTATATAAATTAATGAAATGAAATGTTATAATATTTCTTGTTTAACCACTAGATGGCTTGGTTGTCAGAACAAGAACGCAGTGACCATAAATCTATAACCGGTGGGAAAGGCAAATAGTAATGACCTACAATAAATGCGAAAACGGCCCTCTACGATTTTCTTGATATATTGCACGGAAAGCTAAAAGCATTGTATTTCAAACGCAATACAGTTTCCTTATAATATTACTGTTGAATATTCATTCTTACTTAAGTGAACAAAGCTTTCTAAAACAACATTCTACTCAAGTGCAAATCATATGCAATTTTTTTCTCATGCATTTAAATTGTGCTTTCATTGCAATTGAACATATTTTATTTGTTATTACATTTGTTTTATAAAAACATGTGCAATGGTTTAGATAGATTTACAAAACTGAATAGAAAGCTTTGTTTTATTGCTAAAAGTTGGCTTTTTATATGAACGACCTATGAGAAATTTATATTAAACTTCTTGGAAATTCATATATAGCATTTATCTTTTTTCACTCTTATTTACTAATGAACAAGATGGAAATATATACATAGTTTAAGAAACACACAAATGAGATTTTTTCTTGTCTGATTTGAAAAGTGCAACATTTGATGATCGGGTGATACGAAATAGTTCAATGATGAATATGTAAAATTCTTCGCAAAAATAATTTTTATTTCTGGAAATTGAAAGCTTAGAATCAGAATCATACAAAAAAATTAAATCCGTCAAATTATGGAACTATAACAGCTCAAGTTCTAAGTACAACAAAAATCCATAGCAAATTTAGAAGAGCTATTGACATTCAACTTAACTTCGGGCTCAAGTTCTAAGTACAACAAAAATCCATAGCAAATTTAGAAGAGCTATTGACATTCAACTTAACTTCGGGCATCAACGGAACATGCCTGATAATCCACTTTCGCTACACTTTTCCCAGCGATGCAAAAGTGAGTCTTGTCGAGCTCTTCGACATAAACATTAACAGAGCCGTGTTAACACTATATGTCATCATAGCATTATTTATTTATTTAAAAAAATTGGTTGAAATTTCCGAGAATGGAAGCAAATTGTAAAATTAGTAATATTTGCTTTTAATTTTTATCATAAAAGTGCTATGTATGTATTATAACATGGAATTAAACTTAATTGCTTATAAAAGAATTCTACGACAACCACAGTACTTGCGCCCTATGTGTGCGATGGCCCAGAAAATCTTATTAAGTTCGAATGACCTTTTTTTCTGCTAGTCAATATTAAAATTATTATTAACTAATTCCTAGCGGAAAAAGTTGATGACATTTTTGCTGCGGCTCTGACGCTTACAATTATTTAATCAAAAAGTAAAAAACTCACCTTTTTCCTAATAAATCACGGCATGTCACCCCTATGGAATGCCGTTGCTACCATTGGCGGCATTGCGGTCCCTTTTATAATCGCCGCGACAGATTTGTCTCGTTTAAAAGAGCTAATGTCATTGTGTGTAGTGCTGCCACACTTTTTAAATTATATTATAGTAAACACAATAGGTCTTAGCACATCACTGTCTAAATTGGAAAACACTGGCAACATGTGTATTCTACATTCTTGATGGCTACCAGCGCGGTCAGTAAAAATCACAAAGTTTAACAATAATTTACAAAAATCTGAAAGTTAATTCCGTAAAGCTTATGCTTTGAACACAATTACAGCGGTGGCGGTAAAGCGGCGACGAATATTCGCTGTCAAAAATTATAACATACTTGATCATGTGAAATTGAACAGAATTGCGGCGTACGACTGTTGAGCTGCGACGATTCGCCGTCGATTTAGATTTAATTCTATTTCATCGTCCGATCAGTGTTGTATTTCTTTGTCATTCTCTTTGCCAGTACGATTTTCTCAGCAAAATTTATTGTTTATAAATTTTGTTTTTCTCACTCTCTTTTCCCTATAGGATTCTCTCACAAGAAATCAGACGTGAAAAGCAGTCGCCGACAGCGAATATTCGTCGCCGCTTTACTGCCATC
Source organism: Tricholauxania praeusta (assembly GCA_949775025.1). Classification (NCBI taxonomy): domain Eukaryota; kingdom Metazoa; phylum Arthropoda; class Insecta; order Diptera; family Lauxaniidae; genus Tricholauxania; species Tricholauxania praeusta. The sequence goes on from OX459029.1 coordinate 163,291,203, forward strand.
GCTCTAATTGTGTCAGACTATTACTCGCTGCTGAGTAGTTTAACGAATGGATTAGAATTAATTTGGATCCGAATTCATTTTTTACAACCCAGAGAAGATTTGAAAATGTCGCTTGTAAATTATAGTAGTTCTTCTTCCGATGGAGATGAGCCACCACAAGTGAAAAAGCCTAAGGTTACAGCAACCCAGGTGCAGCAAGAACAACCACAAAACGCCAACATAAAGTGAGTGACAGCACAAATACGAATTGCTTGCAATAACAAAAAAAGATTTTTACTTCCAAACGCTTTAAATAAACTAGGAGCAGATGAGAAAGTTTCCAAAATCGATCAAAGGGATGATCCTAGTGAACACGGTGGACGCGTTCGCAGTTTTAAACATGAGCGCGGAAATTGGGCTACCTATGTTTACATACCAGGTTCAGATTTTTACCTTGCAACACATTAAACTAATAAAAAAATTTTCATTATAGTGGATGTCAATATTGTTGAAGACTTGCAGGAAGCCTTATGCGAAACACATATTAAGGATTCGGTTCAGCTGCAGCCATCGGCAGAATTGCACATCAGTTTAAGTAGAACAATTGTGCTCCAATATCATTTGATAGATTCATTTAGCAAGTCTTTGGAGAACGCACTTGATGTATTCTCTAGGTATGGGCCGCAGATAATTTTTAGTTTTCTGGGAGGATAAAACAATGAATTCATGGTTGCTTTGTACATTGGCAGCGAGTATTGGAAAAATACCTAGCATGTAGAGTGCCAACAAATTGCATATGCATGGTATGCTAATAACGCAAAAGGTGCCAATGAGCGTACTTATATAATTTTTTTGTTTAGCTCTGACAGTTTCACAATAAAAGACTAGGCTTAAAACAATTATTATCTCCGTTCCGTATTTCTCTCTTCTGGAAAGCTCAATGTGGTGGCAATTTCCATACATGTAGTTCGAAAAAGCTTAGAAAACTAAAAGGGAGAAAAAAGAAAAAATGAAATACGCATTACCATACCTGAATCCGTGACATCTGTCTATTACAAATTTGAGAGTCGTGGCATTTTTAAAATAGTCTTGAATCCCTTGTATGAATCTGATTTTTGTAGAGCTTCAAATATTTTCATCTCTAAACATTGCATATCACAGTCAAATAACAAATTTTTGGAACATAAGTTACTTGTTATTAATCTACTTAGTAATACAAGAAACTGTAAAATGTTAAAAATTTATCACATCATCATATCACTGTTCGAACCATATTTAACTAATTCAAAATTTAAATGTAATTTTTTATTTTAGCTTTACAGTATGTTTGCGCCACCTTAAAATCTACACAAATGAAGACCGTACTCGAACATTTGTTGCCTTAAAAGTTGATGAACTATATTTCGATAAAATGCATAAACTGATGAAAGCGGTGGATAACGTAATGCAAGAATATAAACTAGCAACGTTTTATGAGGTGATTTTTTTATAAATTTTTTAAATATAATTTTTGACCAAAATTAATTTAAACTTTAGGATCCATCATTTCACACCAGTATATTGTGGTGTGTTGGTGACCATGTGCAAGCACTGACTGCACAAATAACATCACTAGAAGGCATTGTGCAAAATGTTGGCGAACGAACAAGTGAAGATTTTAAAGTGAATATAAATGAAATTAATTGTAAAACAGGAAATAAGCATTTTAAATTCAAACTTCAGTAAAATGGCCAATTAATGTTTAAACTTTCTTTTTTCCATTTCCTTGCTTAGCAGCTTGTGCTTGTTCTTCTAGCTTTGCTTCCTCTTCCAATTCTAAAATACGTTGTCGTCTACTACCCAATGGTGTCTTAGACCACCAGGATTCAAAAGCTTCTTCCTCCTCGCGATAACAGGATAAAATTTCTGTTGCATTTATTTTTTTTTAGTTCTTGATAGTAAGTATGTATACTTAATGCATTTATAAGCTCAGCATGTGATAAAGGTTTTGAACGTAGCTGTAGTTTTCTTTTACATGTCAGAATTTCTTTAATACATGAATTAATGGCACCAATAGTGTAGCCATCTGATAATTTCGCCATTTGATAAGCCTAAAATGTAACTTAACATAAAATGTTAAACGATTTCTATTTTAGAACGTTTGAAACCGTTATAGCGGCGCATTATCTGCATTCGCGCAAATTAGCTGAAGCGCAGATTAGCGGACTCGCTAGAATATACTTAATGTATATATATATTTTTTTTAAATAAGCTTAATGTAGTAAAATGCGGCGGCATTCTATTTAAATGAAAAAAACAAAAAAATATTAGTAAATTAAAAAAATTAAATGCATAATATACTTACTCTGCTGTAGAGTTAATGATGATGATAACATAAAATGCTAAGCGATTTCTATTTTAGAACGTTTGAAATTGTAGTGTATTGAATTGCCAATATAAAATGCGGCGGTGACCAGCCGTCATTATAGGTTTTGTTTTGTCTACATTTGATTCATTCCGTTACCTGATACCATAGCAACACCACTGAAAAGATTTGAGCTAATATCAAATAAAGTAATGACCTAGTCGTAAAGGTCATTTTATACAATTTGATTTTATTATGGAAATACCATAAATATCATATTATATACCATATTATTGCACTTGGCAACTAGAGTTGGCGAATTGCTATAGAAACAACTTTAAAATTATGTTTATGATATTTACAGACAGTGGCGTCACTGCAGGGAGTGGCACCACCAGGGCTTATTTTTAAGAGCTGCTAGTGAGGGTGACATCCAACGAAACAAAATAATTTCCTAATTTTTTGATTGCATTTTAGGGTATTCAATGGTTTTCCTCTGGATTCTGTTAAAGTCAAAGTTGCGATTACACTTCATATTATAGGTTTTTACTTATGTTGTTGGGATATTTAGCATTGGATTCGTATAATTCATAAACTTTTTTCTTTTTTTTTTTAAAGGCTAAAAAAGATTAAAATTAAATGAAACAATAATTCAAATTATTTAATTGTCGCTTATTTGTCCTCTTCTTCAGGAAGTCTGTTTCTTGATATCATATTTCTCTAAAAGTTGACAAGTTAGGTTAAGCAGGCATCTTGTCGATCAAACGGAAAAAATACTCAGAGGCTTTAAAGGATTATTACACCTAGAGTTTGAAATGATTACAAGTTCTTATAATGGTATTAGCCCAAATCTTTAAACATTCTTTCACGGAGGTAGAGGTGATGTTAGATTTGGAACGCAGGGCATTTGCAGAGGTGGTAATTCATAAGATTCTACTTCTTTATTTTTACAGCTCTCACAGTCCCAATGGTACATTTTTGTAAACATGCATCCCAACAACCGATTGAACCTGATTAAAAATTAAACTTTTTAAACCTTGAAAGTTTTTTATTGAATTCATAAATACAATTTTGATAAACATTCAAATGATATTCTAGTAGTTTTTCTTTAACCTCAAGTTACTTCAAATACTAACCTTAATATTTTTGAAAAGCCAATATATTTAAAATATTTGTTCTTTATTTTTTAATTTGATTGTAAAAATTTACGAATTTTTTTATTTTGAATTTTTTTTATTATTTTTTATGTGGCTACAAGAGGATGTTTATCGGCAGGATAATTGGTTTAAAATGTGTGACTATTAAAAAATGCATTTTTAAGTACATATTTTTATTTTGGCTTTTAATTTAAGTGACACACTTTTTCAAGTTGAGCAATGGTAGGATAAAAAAAATTCTTTTTATTTAATAAATATTTTTATTGTTTTATTGAATTATTGTTATCAATAAGATCAATTTTTAAGTATGTTTATATTTCTTTTTTTTTATTCAAAGTGATTAGTTGCCATTGAATTTTGAATATACACATAACATATGTATATATGTATGTACCCTATGTTGGTATATAGAATTATCTTTTCTTTTTATAAAATAAGGAATTAGGAGTCAAAATTTTCAATATTCGCACAAAAAATTGTCTAGTTGTTTAATTTAACAATACTTTTATTTATTAACATAATTAAAACGAATTATTAGAAAAAAAAAACAAATAAAAATTTTAGCTAAATCTAAATCTTAAAGGTTATTGTTATCAGGTAAATTATACTGATATTTTTTTTTTAATAAAAACTATCTATGTACTTCTTTTACAAAATAATCAATAAGAATGAAAAAGTTAATGAACAGTTTAAAAAGTGAAAAACTCTTGTGCAGGAATTTTGTGAGTTAGTTTTTGTTGAACAAATTTAAGATTAAGATATATTATTTTTTAAATACAAACGTAACTAACAATAAGTATAGTATATAAAATAATCAATTTTGTAATACAACACTTAATGTTTTTAATTTTGAAATTATTCCCTTTCAAGAAAATTTAATCGTCTCACAACTTGTTTGCTCTTTTATATTTTTTACTTATTACATTATTATTGTATGTTGTTTTTATAAATATTTCATATTCACTCATTTTTTGGAGAAGTTTTTTCTTCAATTAAATTTTTAAAATCTTAGCTTGACAACGCAAAATGTGCTCAAATCTCACGCAGTTATATTTTTAAGATGCAACAATTTTACTTTCAGTTCGGCGAACGCAGGTCTTTTGGCTGGATTTAAGTCCCATGCTTGGCGCATCATTTCATAGATTTCAGGTGGACAACCTTCGGGTGCTTCCATTTTATAACCAACTTCAACGTGTTTTACAACATCAGCAAGAGGCTAAATTTTTGTGTACGTTTAAATATACTTAAAGTGCAATGCAATCATATGGCTTAACTTACAATTCTTGGGTAAGGAACTCGACCAAAAGAATAAATTTCCCACAGTAATATTCCAAAACTCCACATGTCTGATTTATTGGAAAAACGCTAAAAATTTATTTGAAACTCAGTATTTGTTATAAAAGAAGAGCAAATTCAGTTAATATGACTTACGCCATTTTTAAGCGCTTCTGGCGCAGTCCATTTTATTGGTAATTTTCCAACGTCAAGATTATAACATTCCTCTCGTGCCAATCCAAAATCAGATACTTTAGCAACACATGTTTCTGATATGAGAACATTTCTAGCTGCCAAATCTCGATGCACAACTTTCTTAGCTTCTAAATACTCCATCCCAGAGGCTGTGTCACTAAAGAGATGAAATCAAAAAAAAAAAAAAATTAGCCCAACAGCACAATATTTTTGGCAGACATGGAGATTGTAGTGTAATATGCTTTTCACTACCTCTAAACAAAATTTTAGAACACACTGTTTATGAAATATAGTGAGGAAAATTTTATGATTTTTCCAGCTATGTAGATTTCTTTCTGACCCATACTGAATTGTCCTACGGTGCATATGTTGCTCATGCGCCTTGGTAAACAACACTACCACCATAGAACTATATGTAATTGTCATTATTATTTATTACTACGTATATACAATAATATGTTGGTTTAATCAATGACTACCTCACTTTGAAATACTTACTATGCAAAATTAATTTGATCTTTTTTCGTTATATGCTGCCGACCCCGCGACCTAAGGTAATCAACCAGTGATCCTTTGCTCATATATTCAGTAACTAAGTATATATGCTTGCTTGTGAATACTAAACCAATAAATTTAACCAGATTATCATGCTCCAAGGTGCTATAGAATCATTTATTTTATTAATTTCAGAATAAGGAAAATCATATCATGAATACATACGTCATAACTGAGGCTTCTGCTAGGAACTTCTGCACTGCACCCTCATCTTTTAACATTTTAACAGCCACCTTTTCATTGCGTAAGATGCCCAGCATAACATCACCGAATTCTCCTTTTCCTATACTTTCGCGTAATTGCAAGTCTGCTTCTGGTATAACCCAGCCTTTATCAACAAAGTCTTTGGAATTAATGCAGAATTCCTGTTTGCCTTTTTTCGGAAGACATTCAATAAGTTGGGTACACAAACCATCTGCATCGGCTTCGTAGTGCTGAAATATTATTCAAGAAAAAATTTAAAAACAAAACTTAATACAAATCGTTAAGAGTGTATTCACCGCAACTAATTGTCCCAAATTTTCAAAATATTCCTCATCATCTATCGTTAATTTGTTTTCCAAATATTTGACTCGATAGTGTTCAACTTTTCCCTGAAAACATACACACAATGTGTAGTCACCAGGGAAATTTGTTGATTCACGAACCAAAAATAGACCATCCTCACGTGGCTGCAACAGGTGTTCAGCTTCGTCGCGTGTAATACTGCCATGAAACCAACTGTCGAAAAAAAATTAATGTAGTACACGATACTAAAAAGGATACAAGGCCACACAAGTTAGACGAAGAAGAATTTTGGTAATTCTTTACTTTTTTATTCTATTTATTTTTCATGATATCTAATTTTAATACCGAGGACCGTGGAGCCACTGTTTTACTGTTTCAGATACACAATAAAGCTTAAAATATTTGATGAACGACAAATTTCGAAATTTTTACTCAAGGAAAATTGACACAAATTTCAAAAAAAAAAAATTGTTAAATTTCGGAAGTTTTCTCATTAATTTCTTATTTTCGAGCCGTTTGATATTAACTTTAGTCAAAAATTACCAAATTATAACTGGCCAAAATTATGGACTTTAAAAAATAAATTAACCAATATTAAAGGAAAAATCAAAGCAAGGACGAGGAAGATATTCGGAAGATTTGTTTGGATACCTTCCATATTGGTTTATAAACTCTGTTCCTAAGCATGAGTAATCGCCCAAAATGTTGTGTTATATTTCATATGAAAGGACCATTTCATATATTAATATTTCCGATAACCTTTTGAGCAACTTGACCCACATCCTCAGAATATACTAAAATAAGGCAAATTTGAGTGCACCGTACTCTGAGACTAATTGCTGCATTGAACAATTATTTGAAGGCAACATTGAGTACGCTTAGGACAACAATTTTTTTGCAATATGTGCGAAATCTGTGTGGCCTAAAAGAGGTCGTATTGATAATGTGAAAAGAACGGATCAAAAATTGATTAATTTATTTCTACTTACGGCATTGCATTCAATTTAACTTCACACTTTCTTTGCTGTTGCTGTTGCAGATGTTGAATTCCTCCTATGGCATGGTTTTGTGCCAAAGCAGTCGTTGGTGACAATGAATTGCCTGCATTGTTCCACGAGGGAACACTACCATTTGCATCAAAGCTATGCAGTGATGTTGACATACCCGAAGCCGAAAGCGTTTGTGGCGTTGTAAGATTTGCTGAGAGTGACGATGGTTGTTGCGACGATGATGACAAATGCTGTTGCTGTACTGATGTATGCAGCAACATATTGCTACCATGGAGACCACCACCAATAACACCACTTTTTGGTGGTAGGCCACGGTCAAGACCAAGTGTTATAGGCACCACAGATCCGCTGCTGCTACCAGCTTGTCCACTAACACCACCACCAATTGCCACACTCATGTGACCCTGCAATTGTGCCGCATTTAATGAAGATGACATTAAATTATTATTGTTATTATTATTGGAAGTGTTCGATAGTAATTGCAAATGTTGTTGTTGTTGCTGTTGAGTTACAGCAGCAACTGCCGCAGCGGTAACATTTGCTGGAGCATGGGCGTGACTATTTAGTATGACACCGTGATGAATGTGTGAGTGAGGGACATGTTGTTGCTGGGATTGAGTTACAATTGCAGCAGAGGACGTTGTCATTTGTGGCTGCTGTTGTTGTTGTTGATTTGGGGATTTGGGCGAATGATTGGAACCAATTAAATTATGACTATTTAGGGCGTGTGAGGAGAGGTGAATTGCATTGATGTGAGAGTTCTAAGCGCAAAAGAAAAATGTGGAAAGTTAGCAATATTGAGATTAGAGGAAAAACATAAAAGTTTTAAATACCACATTATTTTGATGAGGTGGAATACTTGGTGGCACAATATGTGGTTGAGAAAGGCTTAGTTGTTGCTGTTGATGTAAGAGTCCACCTGATACTGCGTTCACCGTGGTGTTGTTAGTTACTCCGACACCGGTACCACACACGCTACTCGCACCAACACCTACACCTGTAGGCTGAGGAGCTGGACGTTTATTATGTCGCAATGGTGCTGTTGGAGGCATCTGATGCCCGGTTGATTGTAAAAACCATGGATCGCCTGCAGAATTAGCCGCCACTGTTACAGAGGGTTGTGAAAAGCCGCGATGATGACCGCCTACTGATGATTGCCCGCTGGATTGTAAATTGTGTATTGCCTGCGTTGCAGTAGCGTGACTGTTCATATCTGTTCTTGCTGCTTTTGTTGCTGTTGTTGTTGCTGTCGTTGTGACTGTAGCACTAGCAGCACCTTCTTCAGCTGTGCAGCTGCCGGTATTATTAGTAGCCAATGACGATGTTAATAATGATGATGTTGTCGTCGGTGTTGTAAAATTTTTTGTTTCGTGTGTTTTTTCACTTGTTGATAAGTGAGGAGTTAGATTATCTTTTTTATTGTTGTTGTCACTGGGCGCTTTTTTAGTTTGCTGCGCTTCATCTGCGTTTACAGCACTTTCGTCTAAAAACAAAAAAAAAAAATAAAATTGTTATAAAATAGAAAATATTTATTAAAAAAATTCAACACTACAGCTATATTTTGTAAAAATCTAAGCGGCCATAAATGAAACTTGCCGTTTATTGTACAACACTTAAAGATAAAGTAGATTTCTTGAGAAAATAGACTTAAAGTTTTATCGGTTTTGCGTTCCAAGAGTCAGAAGATATAAGCAACTACTTGATTGTATGACAACTAAAAGTAACTCATACAACATGTTAACCAAAATGTCAGATTTCTTAGTGCCGGTATGATCTGGAGACTGTATGTAGTTGTTGTTTAGTGCTTCACAATAACATTTTTAATATTTAGAGCTTGATCTAATCTTTTTTTTTAATAATAATGTAGGGCACAACGCTAACCATCAATACATGTAATTTTCTCATTTTGTTTTGTTCTTAATTCTTGTGAATGCACAGGTATATTTTGTATCTTTGTTTCAATCAGTGTTTACACTCGCAAACACATGTGATTAAGCTTCAGCATTTTTCTGAACTCCATATTCGTGCGTAGTCTTGTTGTTTCATAAGAGAAGCTTGAGCACAGCTTAAGCAAAACATTTGCCTGTGTTTATAAATAAATGAACAATATTGTTGTTTTTAATTTGGTTGCTGTTGTTAATTGCCATTGAGTCATACTTGCATAATTTCATTTAACGATGTGAACTTGAATTCGTATGTGATGATTAAACAATTAAGAGATAAAAATTAAGAGAAAAAGTTGAATTCAATTAAAATTTAAAGAAAAATAATGATTTAGTTGAACTTAACGTATTTCTTTTATCGTAATACATTGTTTTTTTTAGAAATTTGTTACATCTAGAACTAATTTCTAAGCCTCTCAGCAGCCCACTAAGGTATGTGAACCAAACAAAATTCGGTCTGTTGATAACATACTCAGCGAATGTATACTACAACAACCCAGCGGAAACAAGTCATACCAGGAAGGCAGCAGCTTTCACCTCATAATAGATATGTAGCAATTATATAGAAAGAGCAAAAAAAAAACACTAAACAGAAATTATTTTCGCTAGGCATGAGTGAGGGACAATATTTTGGTAAGAGATAAGTTCCAGTTTCTCTAAGGCCTGGCTATGCGCTCGTTATGTAATGTTGCCAACTCTGAAATAGAAATTTGTGACATGGCAAGCATATAATTGATTACTCAAAACGTAAACGTGACGTGAGATGAATTTTACGATACGTCACATTTCCGAATTAGATGTTAATGGGGAAAAAGGAAAATGGAATATTTGCGGAACGAAAACTTATTAAAAATAAGTTTAAAATTTAAATTACTAATGAGAAACAAGATTTTCAGTAAATAATTTCTACAATACGCTACAAGCAGCGCAATTGCAACGAAGTAGATAACAATACATTATGAGTGCATAATCAGGCCTTAAGGCTTGTGGTCAGATCAACATCATGTATCCGAAGTCATAATGCCTCTGTTTGTTTCCCGTTCAAAACAGTGGCAAAAGACAAAGTTTATTCGGAACATGTTTTCGAAACGACCGAATTGATTTAGTATCCCTTACACCTGAGATCAAACTGTACGTGAAAGTAGAGCGTTTGCAGTGTTTATTCATAACGGTTTTTGAAATGACAAGGAAAAAAAAAGCAGCACTCAAGCATAACTCATTACAGATGAACTCAAACGGCGTTTTTAAGAACACGACAGACCCCACTTGGAAAAACACCACTCGAAGTTGAGAAGTTAATTACTGATTTAGCTATGTTTGAGGCAGCAGCTGCAGTATTGCTTCTTGTTCAAAACAAAATATGTAATAGCTAAACAAGTGATTTATAGAAATAGCTATAATCGATTCTTTGGATTACAAATTGGAGGGATTGCTTCAGGAGAAGAGTTGCCTTAAAAGAAATTACAATGACATTGAAGAATTTAAAAATCGTTGTATTGAGCTAAAAGAAGATTATTGTAGCAAATGAAAAATTTGTTTTTCTTTTCAATTTTACTCCAGGGACTTTTTTTTTTTAATGAAACCAATAGTATTTGAGTTTTTAATTTACTTAATAATGCATTTTAAGCAACAAAGCAAAACAAAAGTAATCAACAGCTAAATAAGTCAACTTGTAGCAAACTTAAAAAAAAAAAACAAATAAATTTATTGTTTGCTCGTGTGTTGATTGTCTACAAGTGGATAGATAAATTTATGCATTTTATATTGATGTTCTACGGAAAACAATATACGCAACTATGGCATCTTTTTAGTGAAGCTCCATTTTTTGATTAATTTTTTAACCGTTGATTTAAGTAACAACAGCAACACAACGTGAACCGGAAAACAAGGTTTAAACCGCACAAGACGTGAGAACCTTTGGAAAACTTCCTCATTGTTTTGTATAAAGTGTGACGTTTGTGTCAGTGTAACGCTCGTCTAAGTGTTAGTGCACTCATATGATTTCTTATTTGCAAAATACGAACGTAGTTGTGTGCAGCAACAACAATAACAACGTAGAGTGTAGAGTGAAATATCCAAATAGGAAAATAAGACAAAAAAGCTTTACAAAATAATGTTCAAGTACATAATTGTAAAAAAGGAAATCAATCCATCATATGAATGTACCGAAAATTTTATTCCAACCGATTAATATTTACTATTCCTACTGCGAGCTTGAAGTTTCAAAATTTGAATGAAAACTAAAAAATCAAATTTTATTGAACAAATCTATCCATTTCTTATGGATTTTCGGTCGCTGATTCCGAATCATAAATCGGTTTTTACTTTTTCTCATTAGTGCTGCAAACTTGCAAAATTAAAATATTTAACTTTGACAAAATGTACCTATCGCTCACTTACTTCAAGACTGGCATAACTCTGAAACGTGATTTTTGAGTTAATGATGCAGGAATATCCACCATTTTATGTTTTATTTTGTTGAAAAAAATCAGAAAAGTATCTCATAAACTTGTCTTGTGAGAGGAGTTTATGTAGACATCCTTTATAAAAAGTAAGTTATTAAAAACTTTAAATGCGCTTTTCTCCTACTTCATGTCTTTTGAGTTATGTCAGTCTTGAAGTAAGTGAGCAATATTTATACTGTTAGCCATATGCCCAGTTGGTGCAAAATATTTTTCATCTTGCAACATTTTGTTATTTTTCAATTCTTGCAATTCGAATTCCATTTAATCATATGCAAGTAGATTCCTAACTCTTTTAATCAGATTCCGAGATTATGTCCGGTGTTAGCGAATAGATAACATTCATACTGTCTATGGCATAATATACCTTTTTTAATTTTATTTTCTTGACAAAGCCATACAATCTCCTGATAGGAGGCAGGTAAAACGACGATTGAAGCGACATGGGGATGTTGAAGTATCGTTCAATAATGAAATAACAATGCCATTATGATGTCATTACCATTTGACCTTGAAAATTAAGGTCAAAGTCGGTCAACTCGCATTTTTACATCTACGAGGTATGATTCATTTTCTAATAACAATTGACGATTTTATCGAACAAATGGTGATTGAGAAAAATCAAATCAAATTGGAAGACCCTTCCGAGGGACTTTGAGAAAAAAAAATAAAAATAACCAAAAGGTACACTTCAGAGTAGTACTTGTACATTGGCTCAAAACTCTTCAATTTAAAGCTGCCAGGTTCGAGAAAGGTGTGAATTACAAGCCTTAAATATTTCATCCGCAATCGAGGATGATGACCATCTATCAGGTTATTATACCGCAAAAATAGGGAGTTTTTCTCAACATGCTTAACATATGGGCATTTCCACGAGAATGGAAGTTTTAGTCCCGTGCGACACCTTGGTTTTTCTGCAATTATCTTGAGAACGAAAAATTGCACAAATTCAACCTTAGCATCAATTATAAAGCTAATTAGGAGTAATAAGTTAAACCTATTGTAAAAAATAAAAATCCGTTTTATTTTAACTTTTTTTTACTTTATGTAAATGTGTTCGACGGTCGAACGGGACCCATAGAAATGCCCATATGCTTACAAAGTTTCTTCCGAAGGAAATAGTTTTTGGAATTATGTTAAAAAAAAAAACAAACTAACGAATAGACGATAATGGCAAAATCAATGGTGAAATTAATGAAGAAACTGACAGACTGAAATAAGTATTTTTTTACATTTCCAATCTAACAAATGTAATTCATTAAAAAAAAAGACAATAATTCCCGTGAACAAAAATTGATTAAGTCGTTGTCAAATGTGTGCCACATTTTAAGATATAACGAGTCACTTGCACAGTGAAGTAATGTAAGAAGTATCACAAAAAAGGGTGTCGATGTTGAGCAGTTGGTAAAGTGCAAGCGTGCCAATGAACTGCAGAAACTAAGACGTTGTGGATGTGGTATAGTGGTTGTTGCTGTTGTTATTGTGCAATATTTACAACAATAATATGTAGGTAATAAAAAAAGACGAGCAGTGACAGTACTCGGTCGTACAAAAATCTGCACAAATAAAATTGCTACTGGGCATCGTGTCACTTAGCTGCTGTTGTTGCAGTATGCAGGCAACAGAAAAGCGACATGAGGAGACAACACAGGTAGGTAGGTAGGTAGGTACTATGTGAACGTGAGTTTATCTAAAATTTCATACGTGTAATTTTTTGGTTCACATAAAGTTGTCGTGTTTTAGGTGAGTTCGACTTAAATTAAATTAAAATGCTTATTGTTTACTCATATTCGCAACCAACTGAAAATCCAAACACTAGCTCAGATATTGTAAATTATATGTACGTACATATGTAGAGGATTACTAGTGCATTTCAGCAATGAGTGTATGTTGATGAGAAAATTCAGACTTAAGGTGAAGCGAATGTGGTTTTCATTATAGAAGTGCAAATAACTGTGATTCCTGTGTATTTCAATGCGCTAATGTGGAGCATTACATTTTACCCAGTACGGGTGCTCATGTTGTAAGTGGTAAACAACAGCACAAGAGCATGCGTTTACACCTATTTTAGCGCCTTAGTAAAACTATTGATTTAAGTCAAAAAAATGTAGATCTTATTTTTTTAATGTACATTTAGATATTCTTACTTTTACTTGTTTATTAGCGATGGGCAAAACATTTTAGCCTGGAGCCAAACTTCGTCAAAAAAGTTACAAGAACCAATCAGCTGAAAGTTGGTTAATCCACAGTGTCAAACGAAAAGTTTCATGAAACCTATTGCATTGCAAAGTTAAGACCAAATGTAAAAAAGTTTACTAGTTTCAAATAACAGCTTGGCTCTATAGAGGGCGTGGCACTTATTAAAGTAGCAACATTTCTGCAGTTGTAAATCATGCAAAAGATTTTTATAAAACTTAGCATATGGGCTACATCAATGTTGAAGGGAATACATTGTGGGCTGGAAAAGATTAAAAAAGGCGTGGCATCTCCAATACAAGCAAGATTTTTAAAATGACATAATAAAGGATTTGCTGGATATAATACTTAAATGGGCAGGTATACCCATGTGTTTTGTTTTCATTTAAAGATAAACTGTTTTTCGGAAGGATAGGTTTCTAACTCCCACTGTTTGTTTTAGCCCTATTTTAGGTAAAAAATTATATTGCACCATTCGATGGGATATCTTAAAGGGGATGTTTCGTCTCATTTTTGACCTTTATCCATAGAAGGAGCGATACATTATTTTTCTTAAAATTTTACTACATATTAAAGTTTGTTTTAAGAGTTTAATAAGAAAGTTATATACAGGATTATACTGCGGATTTGCTGTAGCATCCAAGGAAAGCTGTTGGACTGTGTAATTTAAGCACATTAAGTTTACATATTATAATTTTTTTAACGCCACGCATTCAATCATTAATAAAAAAAGTTTTATCAATAAAAAATCTAAAATACATTGAAAAAAGAATTCTTCTTCATGAAGTCTGCTAGTTTTACATTAAAATAAAATAAATAAATTAACGAAGTTAAGTGTTTGGTGACACGTTATATTGTCTTTGTATTTAACAAAAACATAGATATATCAAGCTCTTCGATTGAGGAAACTTGGGAAATAATTAATATTTTATATGTAGCTTATACTAACCAAACCAATCCTCATCACTACGAAACACTACATCCTCGTGTTTTGAATCACTTTTTGTCTTTTCGATTGTTTTTAAAGGTTTTGGATGTATCTCTTCTAAAGCTGAAAGCGATAAACGTTTTTTCAAACAGTTTGCAGCCACATCTTTTAATTTAGCTGGTTTTTCAGTATCAAATTTAATGTTACCATTGTTATTATTATCACACAATTTCCGTGGCGAACGTAAAAAGCGCAAGAGACGATGATCGGCCGCACTGGTGGTATTGAATTTAACACCATTTGGATTGGGCGTTGAGCGATTATTTGCACGCGTATATTCAGCGCCGATATTCGATTTGGTTTGCCTCAAATTCACTTTGGATTTAGGATTTTCAGGTAATGCATATTTTTCAAGGTATTGGAGTTCTTTCGGAGGTTTTGCGCTCGTCGGAGTAGATGCAGCGCTTAGGCTATTGGAAAGTTGCTTGCTACGTTGACGTCTGAAGTTGCTGCCACAGCTGGATGCATTTTGAAATTCTTTGTGCGTAACCGAACTGGCACTACGAGTTATACTGCTGGATTTTCTACCGGCAGTTGATGTTTTATTAATTACGGAATTGTTTTCTAATGATTTTTTGTCACTTTTAGGCGTTGTATTTAATACACCGAGGGTTTCTTTACACCAATAGATGTTACTGTTTCCAAAATAATATCGTCTGGCAGGCGAAGTTCGTACAGATGTTGCATTATCTTTGAGTTTTTCCAGCTTTTGGTGTTGTTTTTGCTTTTCACGTTTCGATGATGATGATGATTTGGTTGATATTGGCGTTGCTGATATGCTGTTACTTCTGCTTTTTATGCGATGCTCGAAATGTAATGAGGTTTCTTTAGATTTGTTATTTTCAATTGTTGCTGGTGTTGTTGTTGGCGATGTTGTTGTTGATGAATTTGTTGATGACAGAAATGAATTTGATTGGATGAAAACTCCATCACATGTGATTTTAATTGTTGTCACCATTATATTTTACACATAGCTGAGTGCTGCTTTACATCATGTAAACAATTTTTTTTTTTCAGCTAACCCAAGTCTATAACTAATGATTTTCATAAGGGTAAGAATTGAAGAGTAAGAAACTATTCCTAAGGCTTAAAACTTTAGATTTTTATTGCTATTATAGTTAACAAAACTAGCGATGTGAAGAATTCATTACCATTTCAAACTGTTTGGAATGGTAATTCCAAAAATGATTTGAGACATTTTAATTACAAAAAGAATGGACTCTACAAATGTCTACCCAGTCTAAAGAAACTGTAGAGATGTATTGTTGTTGACATAACGTGAAAGAGATTTTTTACTTGCATTAAATTTTGATTCAAAATCGTAATTTTTCTAGTGTTAATAACTTGTCATGTTGTGATGTTAACTGAGTATCTTGTCATGTTGTGGTACAAGTTTTGAAAAATATCTAAAAAGTCGAAAAGTATCGAATGGTAACGAAAACTCTATAAACATCATATGAGATTCGAATAGTAAAGAAAAAGTAGATAAAAGTGTATCGAAAAAGCGTAAAAGTATCGAAAAATGTTGAATAAAATTAAAAAATGTCAAAAAGAATTGAAAAAAGTCGAATAGTACTGACAAAACGAAATGGTAACAAAAGGTTTCGAAAAAGTTGATAAGTGATAATAGGTAGCTGTCGAAAAAGTCGAGTAACATTAAAAGTACCAAATAATTTCAAAAACGTCAATTTCGGATAGCAAAGGGCATCGAAAATATAAAAAATATCATTGTATGTATTAAGTTTCCTTAGCGCAGGGGCTATACCATGCGTTTGTAATATGAAAGGTTTTGCGATCGATCCCCAGCAAAATCATAAATATTTACATCACACCGGATAGCAGTTTGAATTAACTGAGTTCCATGTTCTCCGTTTGTCATTTTCAATTCGATGCATATTTAAAATAAAATAAATTCTCAGTGTAGAGACACTAAATTTAAATAAACATTTGTGTTGAATTCTGTAAATTTACAGATTAATCGGTTAGTTTAGCGTTGAAGCTGTTACTGTTAAAAGAACCTTGCATTGCAGTAAACTACATATGAATGTTCTTAATGTTTTGTAACGGTTTTGATAGATAGTACTCCCATAGACTGTAAAGTAACAGTCGACAGATTCCAAAAAATTGTCCGAAGAAATTGTAGAATAAAACTCCTACGGCGAGATCATCAATGGCAAATATCATAAATTTTTCTTTAAACAGAGAGAGAATTTTGTGAAAATTTAAGAAAACCCTCCTTTACGCCTTCTTGTAAAAATGTTGGCACTTTTTCTTCGGTAATTGATTAACCATTTATTTATGTAGAATTTGGATGATTTTATAAGTTTATATTGCAAATTTTACTAAAAAACCGCAGTAATCAATCGTATACAAAGGCACCCGTAGGTCGTATCTTGCCCCCATATAAAAATAAAATCAACCCCAATTTGTGTATGTTATACATAATTAGAAACAAAGACCAAGCAGGTGAGGCTCAGGCTATTTAAAAAGAAAAAACTGATTTCTACTTTCAGCTGTCATTTATTATTTCAGCCTGCGCTTGTGATTTCTATGGTTTAAATCAGTGATGGGCACATAGTGGCTCTATTTGCTCTCATTGCCCTCACCGTTATTCGACGCACAAGCAAAGAAAGCAGAATTTCAACGCTATCGAGGTACAGCGTTGACTTGAATTCAAATGAAAATAAAACACAAAGGCATAAACGACGGCGCCGCATTGTGTCTTGACGAATGTAGCAATTGTTTTTGTTTGTAGTGCAATTTGGTTTTTTTTTTGTGCTAATGGCAAATTTGGAAATGAAAGTAAAAAAAAACTTTAAAATTTCGTTTGTTGTTGCTTGATGTTGTTGTTTTGCTCTTTTGTTAGATTTCTATGCCCACCACTGGTTTAAATTGTTGAAAACAAATTTGTTTCGTATCACCCAAAAATAATTTCGAAAAAAACAAAAGCACAATTGAAATGTACGGCTTTTCAAAGCAACAAATAAATAATGCATTAGTTGCCGGTGAGTTGGTTACACGCGCTTCTGTACGTCAACGTTTTCTATTTTCATTCACCTATTCAGTTTATTTCCGATAGAACTTTTCTCTTTTGTTTATTGACAATGGTGCCAATTGAGAACTTGTCATATAAAAGACAATACTAACGAAAAATATAAAATAAAAAATAAGCTTAAATTACGCAAAAAAAAAATATATTAAACCGTGGATAGTTAAATTCTGTACATGAATGGTATTTGTTTGATTGCTATTATCTGGATACAATAGCCAATACAAGGTCTAACTCTTATGTTGCAAAGGCATACAGATTATTGCCCTAATTTGGAACAGTAGGTTTTACCAAGATTTTTTTTTTTTCACTCCCAAAAAATCTTCCACGATTGAAAAACGGGGAATTTGAGAAACATTCCGAAGGAATGTTTAAGAAAATGAGTTTTCTTTTATTAAATATTTTGCTTGCGACTTAGAGACTTGACGCTTAAATCTGAATTTTTGTCATAGGAGTCGACAGCTTTAAACAGCAAAATATAACAAATTATCTGTATGAAACACTGATGTTGATCATTAGCAATTTTGCTTACTCAGTATCTACTGTAAGTCTCCTACATGAAAGAAAGAAAAATTGTCTCCTAAAGACATAATATAAAAAGGTTTCATTAGTCTGCTGATTTTATTGTTGTATTTAATCGAATTATTCGAAATTTGTTTTGCTTTACGTACATTTGTCGGAATTGGTGATTTTAATGCAAAGGTTGATGATGGTTGCTTCTGTTTATTTTTTAGAATTAAACGGTTTCGCGTATTATTTCGTCTATACAAGTTATGGCTTTTCAATTAGGTCTATTAATTAGAAATATTTTCACATGTTTATGTGATAGTGGCTTGCCAGTGATGTGCCGAAATCGTAAATTATATTCACCCACGATTTCAATTTTATGACTTGATAAAATCTTTGAAATAAGGCACATTGACAACCATATTAAGGAAGTCTGCGGTGAGTTAGTTTTATCAAAAACATAAGCATAAGAATGATAAAAATCATTAAGATTGCCGAGAAGTGGTTTTCAACGTGTGGTCAACGGACACATTGAAGGGAATGGTAACTACTTAAAAATCTTCATTTGTGTTTGAGACAAATTACAATAGAATTTAAGTCCTATATGTAGTTACACACAGAATATATTTTGTGATCAGATAAAATTTTATGAAAAATGTCTTAATTTACTATTGAAATGGCTCAAAATATACGAACTTCAAAGTGGTCAAATTTTATCGCACTGCTTCTGGGCCGGATCGTTTTATCTTTTTTACATAGAATGTGGAAATTTGCTTGAAAAGGGTCATATGATGGGCTCACAGAATCCGAGATATCTTATAAATTAAATTATATAAACATTTTAGAGGTGAATTCCGTTCAGTGGTGTCACTAGGGTTGGAGTGAAGATATAGTAGTGATTATTTAAATAGTCAAGAAATTTGGTGGTATTCCAACAGGGTGACATCAAATAAATATGCGCTTGTTTCGACAATTGGGTTCTTTAAACTTTTTGGTATTAAATTAATTTCAAGTTCAATACCAAACAAAAACAGCATTTAAAGTACAAACCGAAACTAAGCAAATTTTAAATGAGTTTTTTATTTCAATGCGCATTTTCAAGAAGAAAAAAAAAGAACGAAAAGTAACAATTTTTTAAATAAATACGAGTATTGCTCATTTGTTTACATAAAACCAAACACATTAAAAAAATAAACAAATAAAAATGACAATGACAACGGCGATGAATGAGTAACTAAATGAACGAACGAACGAATGAATAATTAATGGCACCTTTTTTATTTTAATTTGCTTAAATAAAACAAAAACAAAGTCATAACAATTACGATTATTTTATTACAAAATTTTTTTACACAATCACGCACACTGACAGATTAACAACAAAACACACGGTGAATTTTTAATAACTCATCTTCAAAAAAAAAAAAAATGTTAAAAAACTGAAAAAAAAAATAGACGAGTGCGCATGCGCAAAAATCAGAGCCATAACTACCCAGATGATCGGTGCTGCCCAGAGAACGAGCAGGCGCTCAAAGTGCGTAAAAATGAGAACGAAAAGGCGCTTAAAGAGCGAAAGAAAGCGTGCACATATACAGAATTGTTAAGCAAATCATCAACACATGCTTATCGTGAGCGCGCTTTCATGTAGTAGTGGGCACCACTGCAGATGATTAAAGGCCCAACTAAACCATGCATCGCCTAGCGTAACCTACTGTCAAATTTGAACGAAAAGCCTGTCAGATGCTTAAGAAACTCAGAGAAGATTTTTTAGTGGCTATGTTGTACTTCGTTGAACTTAAGAAGTGATGTTGCCATAGTCGGCAAGCGTGTGAAATATTCCCACAATTGCATAAATTTTATTTCTTATATTTCCTAAATAAATTGAATTCATTCACAAAATGTTATTCAATGACATTAATTTAGATACTTAAAGCAATAAATATGTAATCGAGATATTGTTTTTACTAATTTTAAGAAAAAAATAAAAAAACAAACTTGCTCATTTTGTACTATGCGTGTAGATTGTGGGGAAAAGTATTGGCAAATGCAGCGTGTGGCATCACTGAATTGTCAATCATATTGTTGTATGTATTGTGTGTGTACATTAAAATGCATATTTCTGCAACTGCACTCCAAGCCCTTTCCTTTACATTTCGATTACAATAAAATGCGTCTATTTTACTGTTTAATTGTCTCTTTTTTCACATTTTCTATTAATTTCAAAACAAAAGTATTTTCCACTTCAAGTTCCATTGCAAAAATTTGTTCTTATGTATACAATGTATAAACAGCTGATTCCGTACAGAAAGTGCGTTCAGTTTCGCTCTTTCCTTAAGGAAATGACATTTGTGGAAATTGAACGAAACTTTTTGTTAAGTACGTTGTAGTTTTGATATACGATTTGTGTGTATTCGCACACTTGCATAAGTTGACTGAAGTCAAAGCGTGCATGGTTTAGTTGGCCCTTAAGAAATGCATGCGCGGCTCACTCTCCTAGAGTGAGTGTGTGAGAAAAAGAGAGAAACTGACAAAAGAGTTAGGCGACGATACATAGCACAATGAGCGGATATCCTCGCGCACACAAAGTTGAGTTTGATTTTTTGACCGCTGGGATGGATGGTTGGATTTAGTAATCAGTGAAAGTTATTCACATATTCATAAAAATATAAAAACAAAAACTAAAAAAAGTCATTAAATAAAACAAATAACTAAGTCTGTCTGTTCATAGGTCTTTTTGTTGTTGTTGTTGTTGTTTTATTATGCATGCGCAACGTAGTAAATGGCGTTACACGCCATTCGAATAACGAAATGATAGATGATTTCAATTATTTTTTAACTCTGCCTAATGGGTAAAGTGAGGGCTTAGCACATGCAAGCTTGCCCCCTTCCCCCTGCAGTTTGTTTTCTTACGTTATGAGTTTCGATTTGCTGCAATAATGTGCGCATGCGCAACATTTTACACTTTTTTTATTACCAACTTTGAAGTTTTTTTTTTGCAGTAAGACGCAATAAATAAACTTTGTAATAGCAGTTTTAGCCCATTCTGCGCCAGTTTCGTTTTCTTAAGCTTTCAGAAATATTTCAAGTCTCGCTAGGAGCTAAGTGTTTCGGAAAGGACTGTAACCAATAAAAACTGAATTTTTTTAAAAATGCCGAAATTTTGCTTGCCAGCTATTGACATAGTACATATATAATCGAGAAAGTGTAGTCAGTCCAAATTTCAAGCATGGATTAACAATAAGCTGCTCATGCAAACTTACGAAGAGAAGAACCAGGGTAAACAAGTGAACGGGATTAACCCGCTCTGGTCGGGAATTTGATATCCAAAAATTTCTGAAATAGCCGTGAGATTGACGAAAGTAAATGAGAAGGTCATCCACAAAAATGGAAGAAAATAACTGCTAATTTTCCTAAATGAAATCCTTACGCCTATTTTGGAACTACTGTGGGTAAAAAGTTAATGAATACACACACCATACAAAATAGTTTATGACGTCCTGAACAAAAGTTTATATGAACACGAGTTAGAGTTATGGACAGTTTCAGAGACATGGACATGGGGACGGTTTCGCACAATCTCCACGCTAAAAAAGATCAAACCGTATATTAGTCATTAAATTAGGTATCAAGTCTTCTTGGGGAGATTTGACTTGACCCCCCAAAAAAATTAGACCATTACGCCGAAATCGGAGTTTTATACGATTACGATTCTTTGCGATTTTTTAAAGATATGCGATCGACATTGATCAAAGAGGAAGTCTGCATTGGTTCTAGTAATACCAATTTGTGAATTCGATTTCCTTGTCCAAAACGTATAATTGGCAAATCGTAAACTTATGTTTATGTTAAATGACATATTAATCTAAGAGCCTTAGGTAATTTTGCAATACTTTATTTAATGATTTCCTAACTTGATTTATTTGTAAATCATTGCTATATCAAAATGGGTTAAATACATTTTAAATTAAAAAAAAGCAATCACTTTTGTATTGGATTTTTCAATAGATGAATTCAACACTTTTCACTCGATAGTTCGACAAATAACCAAAAGTTTTGCAACACTTTGTCTATGAAGTATTGAGTTTCAAGAAAAACAAATTAAAAATTTATTTACAAAAAGTTTTCATTTATTGCATTTACTTAGTTTTCATTGGTAAAAGAAAATTCGCAAGTTTTCACTTTCACCGCGCGACTTTTTAGTAGTTTTCTGCAAGTTTTCATTCATGGCGAAGATACTCGTAGTTTTAATTTTTTTTTTTATTTTGTCACAGAAACCTGTTTCAGTCAAGCAACGTTTTGTTTTTGGGTGGGTTTGAGAAATAGCGCGTCGTCGATGACTAATGAACGAGTTGGAAAAGCAAAAACAAAGGAAACTCCCTGTGCTTTTAACGAATTGCAGGTTTGTTTTTTTTTTCTCGTATTTTTTTCCGACAATTGTAGAATTTCTTACACTGAAATTCTACATTTTAATGGAGATTTTTATCAAAAATCTTTTTCGCACTAGATGACTTGTTTTATACACACGCGCATTTTATTTTTCGCGATGACACAGACGTTCGCAACGACGCTTACGCTAACGAGTTTTGAACACAACTAAAACGTAGATGATCATTGTGCATCAGCTCCAGTGGCAAAAGCTTGCTCTTCAGCAACAACAAATCCATAAAGCATCAAGTCTACAGCGAGTTGTGATGACGAATGAATGATCAGCTTTTGTTGGAAAGTGTGAATTGTATTTAATATATAGTACAGGGTAGTGAAAAAAAAAAGGGTTTGAAAATTTTATATTGGAATTGAGTTCTATTCCAGTAAAAGATTAATTATTGAAATTTAAAGAAAATAATAGCAACATCATTTTGATGGTCAGATCAACTCTCAGCGATACGTGATTCGGAAGCTATTCGCCGATCTACCGGCAAGAGGTCCTAAGCACATAAATTGTAGTTTGATGCGGTGTTATGACTGAGAGTTATCAGCCCCAATTCTTTTGAAATGGAGGTAGGTCAGCCCGTTAGAATCAACTTATTTTTTATAAAAATTTGGAAGAATTAAAGTAGCAAAAAAAAAAATATTGTCTAAGTCAGAGGGAAAAAATTTCAACTCTTCGATTTTTTATGAAAATTTACAAAATTTTAACTATCATATCTCATTTGGGAAACTCGGCCGCAGTTAAAATTTTTGTATCGAAATGTTGAATCATGGTTCTTTTGGAACATACTTTCGTTTATTTAAACACTAATATTGAATTGTGGCGGGAAAAATTACTATCGACAAATACCCGGACTAGTTTTACACAACATTCTAAGCTAAATTCAAACAAATTCAGTGAAAGATATACTATCATGGGTATGAAATATGATCGACTGGGAAGAACTACCGGGCTATCTGGGAGGGCTTAGAACACAGCCCTTCTTAATTAAGAAAATCAAACCCTGATATGCGGAAGCCTAGAGTTGTTGAAATTTTGAAATCTGTTTTATTCAAAAAAACAAGTCCCTTACAGATTCATATATGAAGTCCGTTCCGAGTTCGGGACAAATCTGAAAGTGCGATTCGCGTTTTTGAGAGGAATTTCATACGAAAACGAGTCAGTTTTGGATAAAATATACGAAAAAGCGAGTCCATCTCGAATTCGAAACGGATCCGTTTGGCACACTAGGAAGTCGTTATTCCGGGCAAAAGATCTACAAAGATCTACGTATTTCGAAAATCTGTTTTGATAGAATAAATAAATAATTTCATTTCTGAAAAAAAGCCTTAAGAAGCTGCTACAGAAATATATATCTGTTTATGAAATGAAATTCATTAAATAGGTTTTGCATTAAATTCGGTTATATGAAACAATCTTACATATAATTTTAAACAATGTTTTACTTAACCGAGGATCTGCGGGGATTTAGGTGGTAAGCAAGGGGATCTATAACGTGGAAAATTCTCAAGCCCACTGGGCAGCAGTTTTATTTTTATATTTTTTTTCAAGTATCTATCTAGTCACAGCTTCGACAGTCATTCCGTGTAGAATATGATATTAATTTTTTAGTTGCTTTAGACGATGACACTAATGATTATCATTTTTTTCCAACCTCTTCAACATAGAAAACATTTGAATCATAAAAACCAACGTTTCTTTGGACGTGAACGATGGGAAAAATTAATTATTCCCTTTAAGTTTTAATTTCATCAAAGGTTTTTCTTTTTTCCTCAAATGTGAAGCTGATATCCATACAAATTACAAGTTTTTTTTTTGCTTTATTGTAGTGCTCTGCTGCCAATAAAGTTGGTGTTGCTGTTGTGTCGCAATATACTACATCTGAGCAATATATTCGCATTCATGCAGTATTTTTTTTTGCAATTAACTTTGAGACCAGTCGATGAGTTGTTCGTGCTGTTTTTCTATGATGTGCCTGTTGTTACTGCCGTTTTTCCATGTTCTTTGGAAAAGCTGTATTTTGATATCAATAAACATCTTCAGACTAATAATAAGCAAGTCAAAACATGTTGTAAAAATTATAATTCACTTTTATTTTATTACTTCGCAGAATTAAGCAAAGTAAATTGAAATCACAACAAAAGTGTAATGAGATGAATACTGATCTTGTTTTCTTATTGAAATTTCAAATTAGTAGCCAGAAAATGTACTGCGAGTTATAGGTTTTGATATGCTAGTAACTAGTACAAAGTTAGAAAAATTTATATAGCACTGTAGGAGCACGTATATTTTTTCTTTACTTAAATCATTTTTAAAAAGCTTTTAACCAAAAAGGTTGATCAAGTTATTACCTAAAGATATAAATAATGATCTACAAGTACTTAATTTAGAGTAACTATGTTGCAATAAAACAAACATTTATTTTAATTATAGAATAAACAAAAAAACTGCATGCAGCTGTGTTGATGTTGAAAGCAAACTAAAAAATAAAACATATTTTAAAATCATTGCCAGTAATTTTAGTAGGTCATTAAAGAAAAAGTCCTCTTACACAGGAAAATAAAAATATAGTAGAAGTTTTTTTGGAAATTGTTTTACTACGAGTTAGATTTTTGTACACAAAAATATAAAATTTAAATTTAACGCAATATATGAATGAAAATATGTATATTAGGGTTAACTATTCAAATTATTATTTTTTGTTTCAAACAGGTTTAATAGTTGCAGGATTATGAAAGAAAAAATTCTGGTGCAATCAGAGCTCATAATTTTTATATTTGCTGGTGGCTCATAGATAGAGCTTTAAAGTTTTCCACACGATTTATATGGAAAGGAAAGCTTTATTAGACAGTTTCGTCTATATCTGGTGGAAAAAAAATCTTACACAAACGGGACCAAGCCCATTAGAAAATCCATAAAATTTTAGAGAGTAGATTGATTTCTCGTCGCTATGGCAAGGCTTTGGTAGTTAATTAGTGCAATATGTACTTGAAAAAATAGAAAGTCTTTCCACGCTTATATCTAAGCTTGTATTTAACCGATCTCGAAGCTGATAGTTTTTGGGCACTCTGATCGATAAGTTAGTACAGAATTTTTTTGTAACTAAATTTAATTAAGTAATTAAATTTTATACATAATTTACTATTTATTATTTAGCTATTCTAGATTCCGTCAGCTAAGCCTCATCTTCGAGGAAAAACATATGTATACTACGTGAAAATACGCCTAAAAAAATAGGTGTCGCTTTTTGCGTTTCCTTATACTCTTTTTGGTCTACATCATTTCGAGATAACGGTAAACTAACCGGTAATTGACACGCTTTCAAACGATCTTTTAAGACTTTTTTGGCCCATGTTGCAGTTGTCGATTTCCTGTAAAAACGATAGCCATCGATCTAATAGAAACAATGCCACTTTGGTATCACGAAACTCAATAGAAAGAATTTCTTCATTGTGACTTCAAATATTAAAACAAAACTTATCTATCAAAACAAAATGATAGAACAGTCAGCGATTGTTTGTCGACAAACATTCTACTAATCGATAAACACAATACCAAACAAAATCGCTAATAGAAAAAGAGCGTTTATCTATTGTAAATCGACAACCGCAATGGGGGCCTTTATTTCAATTCTGAGAGGTTTAGTGTGTGGTGCAAAGTTATTACTCATTTTTTTCCATTAACACTACCTCTTCTGCACCACTCGTTAACCACCTTATGGAGCTTTTATTAAATTTTGTGATAAAAATTGTGCATGTAGACTTTTCCAGAAAATTTTTACTGAAATAATTGATTTTTTGAGATTTTGAGAACTAAAAAAAAAACTACGTTGAATTTTTTCCTTTGATATCTTTAAGAAGAGTACCACTAAGCTTCTTCAAATTTCCATAAGATTGCGGCTTTCACTTTTGATGAAATTCTCTGGAATGAATAAGTTTCCTTTGATACCTACTCGTACATAGTTTTCTTTAGATTAATGATGATTCGTTTCACAACATAATATGCCACTTAATTTTATTAGCGATCTGTTTTTGAGTTTAGCTTCATTAACTCGATTTAACATTATTCACTCAGCATTGTGAATATATGCAGTATAAAAGAAATATTAGCAAATTTAAAAAAAAATTCTCTGTTTGTGGTCATATCCATTTGCATTTATGCATCAGAAAAATATGCTTATTAATAACCCTAATGTCACTTAGCTTAATTTGTTCCATGGTCGCGAGATTATTATTAATTAAGTATAAATTTTCCATTGTAAATATTTTTGCTGCTACACAGCTGTAATGATTTCAATTCCAATTAACTATTTAATTTAACAGCACGTTCCAAATATAATATTTATTAAATAACACATTTGTGTTTTTGCTTAAGAAAAACTAATAAAGCGAAAAACAAAAATAAACCAAACGGAATCCATTTATATCGCACGCCCATTCATTTCTCTTATCAGAGTCAGTCGGTTGGTCGTTTGTTTGCTTATTTTATTTCATTTTCACATTCCATATCTTGGTTGTGGACAGGTGGACTGCATAGTTGGTATCTCACTCACTCGTTACCATTGCTAAGCTGTTCACAGTCAGTTTTCCCTCTATCTCTACCATTGGATTCTCCCGTATATCATCCACTGGAATGCACATTTGTGATCACAACTTAATATTCATTGCATTCTTTGTAGATTTGATATTTCATTGTGATTTTTTCTCTGCTGCCTTATTAAAGAAAAATCAATAATCAAGCGTATATCGTAGGAGTTCGTGCGTAAATCCATGTGTGTATGTGTTGTTTTTTCTTTTTAGAATTTTTTTGTTTCTGATATATACATATATTATATAAAAAAATAGAGTCATAGCCAAGGTAATGTTCGAAATCGAATATGTAGAGGCCGCCCGAACCCGATTCATAATTTTAAGCTAAAATATAATATATATTAAATATGTAATGTATATTGGAGGTTGACCTCAGATAAGACGAAGTAAATGAAAGTAGATGTGAGATTAAATACAAATACTGCTGAAAATTATATTTGTCTCGAAAAGTTCATTGCACATAGAAAATGGTCAAAATCGATATTTTTTGACCCAAAAACTCGACGTACTAAAAAATGAACACCAGATTCGCATTCAGCGTTGAAAATAACACAGGAAATAATAAAAAGAAACTAAAAATAAATTCTAATTTTCAAAATTTGTTTTGAACAAATTCGTATTTTTACGAAGTGATTTTTTTTTTTTGTAAATGCAAATGATAGGATATTAAATTTTATTAATTGTTGATTTGGAAATATATTTTCGATTGCGACAATTTCTAAAACTTAAAAAAAAAGAAGAAATATTTTGTTAGTAAAAAACCAATACATAGTTAATAGTGGGATTCTAGTTGACAACTAGACATAGACAACAAAGTTAATACATTTCTTTCAAATCCTTTTTCTTAACACTCTGATTACGTGGATGTAATCAATCGCACAGTAAACACTCAATTGATATGCAGCTTCAAAGATTTCATAAAAATGGTTAAGCAATTTTTTTTTGCTCTATTCTTTTAAAGTGCTTTTTTGGTATTAGGTTTGGACTAGATATCAACCAATAAAGTACAGGTATAATTTTTCTCGGAAACATGACTTTCTTTTTCCAAAAATCGAGATATAAGGACTACTTTATTTCAACATTCGATTTCTCAAAGTTGAAAAAAGATATCCGAACAGATCCAAATGCGTTTTGAAGATAAAGAGTAGTTTTTTCGGAACCCATTATTGGTTTCATAAAAAAAATATCTTTCGTTGTAAAATAAGGGGCCGCCCATAAATTACGTGAGGTGTTTTTTTGAAAGTTCGGACTCCCCTCTCCCCTTGATGAGATTTGGTGAGTTCTGATGGGACCCCCTCCCTTCCGTGAGACTTGCCTTATAATTTTTAAATGTAAACTGCTATAATAATGTATACGTAATTAATGGATGGCCCCTAACCTGAAATATCTGGAAAAACCGGAGCCATCCAAACAAAAGAAAAAATAACTTTTATACTAGTTTTTAGACCGAATTAAATTTTTTTCCATGAAAACATGCAAAGCAATAGTTAAGAGTGTATGTACTTCAGACATTTAGCTTGATTTTACAAGCTCCAAAAGACAACAATTTTTAAAAACTTTTCGAATGAAACTAGCGACCTCTAAGTCTTATAAAATGGGCTGAAATTTCATTGAGTTTCTTAATATTTACAAAAAAACTGTCCTTGAAAGAAAGGAAGTTTCAAAATGAAATGTTGAAAAAGGAAACAAATATGGGAACAGGTTTACTTTAGCTGATATTGTCCATTTTTTTTTTAGTGGAAATAAAGTCTTGGCTTCGCTTAATTTTTGTAGATGTGTAATTTTTAACCCTATTTACAGTGCATAAAGCTTAACACAGAATCGAACGTTAGATAAGAAATAATTTAATAAAACATTTCTTGCTTAATGCATCGAGTTCCTCAAAAAAGTATATTCACAAATTTTTTAAATACTTTCATGTAATTAAAAATCTATAAAAAGATTGGAACCATAGGTTGAGAAAAGGCTAATATGTATGTGGCCATTTTTTAATTTTACTTTTATACATTTATGCATAAAATTCAAAACTTTTTTTTATTATGGGTGTCGCACGATTCACACAAGAAGTAATTTTGATAGAAAACACGTTTTTCTGTTCTTTTATCTGTGTGAAAACTTTCCATAACCCTTTTGCATAATTGTGGCTGAATTTCGTTGATACATCGCTCATTTTCCTCCTTCAAAGCGTGTCTTGTATTGGAAACAAGAAAAAAAATTATAAAAAAATAAAGACGGAAATTCATGAAATGGAAACTTTTGATTTGTTGATTGTGATGTTGATGTTAATGTTGAACTGCAGCATCATACTGTATGCATGATTGTGGTGAGATGATCCCAAAACGAATCAGTGATGTTGATGTTAATGTTAATGTTGATGTTGAACTGCAGCATCATACTGTATGCATGATTGTGGTGAGATGATCCCAAAACGAATCAGTGATGTTGATGTTAATGTTGATGTTAATGTTGATGTTGAACTGCATATTTTTTTTGACAATAACAAAATTTCAACGCCGAAATCTGTGTGTAAATACCTTTCCAATATTTCCCAATATTTTTACAAAATTCCTAATTTATTCAGTGATGCCAAAACATTTTTAATGAAATGGGTAGTGACACTTTTTCAAAGTAAGTCATCAAAAAATCCTCAAAGAAAAAAATCCAACGACGTTTAATCGCATAATTTGGGCGGCCAATTCTAAAACGGGGAAATCACACGACCATGAAATGATTCATGCAATAATTGAATTTTTTTCTCGGGCTATATGGGATGTGCACTGTCTTGTTGAAACCACATGGATGATCCATAAAAAATAAAAAAATCGTTTATTTCGTTACATAAATGGAATTTTCGCAACCGTGGAGGAGATGCACTCAGAGTCCAAATCAGAATCCAACACCAAAAGCAGACAAATTACAAAAGTAAAGCGTAAAAAATAAAACTGAAATTAATTATTTCGTGTAACTTTGTAGGCACGCATGTTTGTTTCGTATTTCAAAATGTTATTTATATTGTTTTACGCAGATAAAACTGAAGATGGTGTAAGCGCAAAATTATGCAAACAGTGAAAAATAAAAACAAAATAAACCAACGTGGAATTCTTGGCTAACACACAAAATACATGAACATTTAAAAGAAATTCTTATTTTTCCAATAAATGCGGCGGCATTGCGTCTTTTCTTGATCCAAAGTCGACAATGAGTTTTCCGAATAACGACCGATCATTCAGTTGCACGTAGTAAACGAAGTAGAAAGAAAATTCACACCTTTTTCGTGTTTTTTTTTTTCTTTCTTCTGAACTTTCCTTCTTTATGCTAACGCAGTGAGCTACCTCATAAAAAAAAAACATTTTCACCATCGTCACTTCGTACTTACTTTTTTCTGTTTTGCTGCTTCACCGTTTTCTTCGAATTTCCTATTTGCGTCTTTATGTTATTTGCGCCTTCGCAGGAATTCCTTTAAAGAAATTTTTTTTATTATTCGCTAAATTCTTTAAGGAATTTGCATTTTTGTTTTTACTTCACTTATTTTTCCATTTATAAGAAGTCACTTTTTCTCGTTTTCAGCTCGACTTCTTTTTTGTAATAGTTTCATCTACTTTTTTTAGATTTTTCTTTTTCACATTTCACTTCAGAAAAAATTCCATTTGTGCAATTTTATTTTTGCATATATTAGGTTGGTTTTCACATTTTAAGTGGAAATTTCCATAGAAGTTGCTTCACTGTGTATTAAATTTTCGTTTTGCCATAAATTTTAAATATTTTTTCACTTTTAAATGCCCAAAAATTGAATTTTTGTTATTTGAATAACAGACGAACAAGAAAACACCTTTAACATTTTTGACACATACATTTGATACACATATGCATGCGCAATGTCGGCCATTTTGAACTTATCGATATTACTAATTTCGATAATTTGTTAAGTAGAGAAAGATATAAAATGTAATATGCTGTCAAACTCAACAAATGCAGCCCTGTGAGGGAAAGGAGATAGAATATACCATATCCCAATTCTGTCAAGATTACCAACAACAAAACGAAAATTCTTGGTCTTCTTCAGAAGATCGTGAAAAATCGTCGGTAAAGAGATGCTTGTATGTTTTCTCATCAATCTATACCGGTATCTAAACAAATACGTAATCATAATTCAACAATAATATCCAATGCAAGCTGTCGAACTGAGTTATTTTGACATTAGACAAACAAAACAATTTATAGGAAAGAAGAAGCATCGCAACAACTATTATAATTGAATCATGCATGGTAGGAAGATGCGGCGAACGACTTGAAACCCGTATTCATTTATGATATTATTTATTTTAAGTAGTTCTAAAATAAATTAGTTTGTTGTAAACATAAAATGAGAGCTGAATTTATCGGTGTCCGTCGCAATTCTCTTAACATGAACGATCATTTCGCCGGCAACGGATCAGCTGATCGATATCCGCAGACGGGTTTCCGTCCGTTACGGCACGGCGCAGCCTTCAAAGGCGAAAGCAATTATATTCATTCAAACGATTGTCCGACTGGTTTTTTTTTTGACAGCGTGCCATCGTCAACGCTTTTCCGACCCCGTCGTAATTCTGTGTGAAGCATAAAGCTACGCCAATGCTCGTGCGAGGAAAGGGTAGAAAAATTGTAAAGTGCTATTAAAAGAGACACTGCAAGCAAATTGCAGTCTCTCTTCAACAAAAAGTTTGTAGAGAGACGGATGTTTTTGACAGTTGGCGCACGTTGTTTGTCTTTTCGTAACATAATTTTGGATATTTTCGTGGTATTTTTATAACAAATTAACAAATACTGAGCAGTAAAAAATGCGTAATTTGAAGCTTCAGCACTGCAAGCAAATTGCGGCGGAAACTGTTTCCAATGGAAAATTTTTCCTACTTGATCCGAATGCAAGCGGTAGCAGCCACCTGTGCTACATTGCAACAGAAAATAAACTCCATGCATATAACACAAGTACAGGCAACATAGACTACCTCTGCGAAGTTCCTGGCATCGTTGGCTGCGAATATCTAGCGTTGGATAATGAAATTTGTGTTGCCACAGATGTGGGGGAAGTGCTGCTAGTAAATCCCCAAACTAAAGCAACTAACGAGGGCACCTACTGTGATGTGGGTATTAATCGCATGGCTTGGAGTCCTGATCAGGAGGTAGTGGCATTTGTGACCAAGACACATAATGTCGTAGTAATGACATGTACGTTCGAACCACTCGCAGAGCAACCGCTATCGGATAAATTTTTTGGTGAAGGTGAATTTATCACAATTGGTTGGGGCAAAAAGGAGACACAGTTTCATGGGTCCGAAGGTAAATCGGTGGCAAAGCAGAAAAATGAATTCAAGCCACTAACGCAGATTGAATCGTTAGTACAGGTAAATTATTGTTGCTTAGTAAATAAATGGAATAATCCTTATGAGCTTCATTCAGGATATTGACATTTCTTGGCGTGCAGATGCTGCCTACTTTGCAGTGTCCATTGTCAATGCACAAGTTGGACGCACATTTAAAGTTTTTGATAAAGAGGGCAGACTAAAATATACAGCAGAGAATCTTAACCAATTACAAGCGCCAATCGCTTGGCGTCCCACTGGCACGTGGATTGCAATGCCACAGCTGTTCCCAAATAAAAGCACCATTGCTTTATTTGAGAAAAATGGCTTACGCCATCGTGAAATTGTGTTACCTTTCTCGCTGGTTGATGAGGCCATAGTTGCACTTCAATGGAGCCTAGACTCTGATATTTTTAGCGTGGAAACTAAAAATATTGCAGCTGGCGAAAATAATTTGTATTTGTATACAATTGGCAATTACCATTGGTATCTGAAGCAAGTGCTTACATTTAAGTTGGATGATAAAATTGCCGTATGTACTTGGGATAACAGAATTGGAGAGGAAAAGACGCTGCACGTTTTACTAGAAAGCGGAAAATATTTGGTTTATCGGTAAGAAATAATTATTAAAAAATGAGTAACAAATTTTGGGAATTTTTGAAATATCTTATAAATTGCTTGGTAATTTTTGAATGATTTCAAAGGCTTGGAAAATAGTTCAAAAATATGAAAAAACATAAGAGGGGAAAACTTCGGAGACAATTGAACGCTCTACGCTTAATGTTTAATGTCGAATAGCCAAAGGCTTGTAATTTTAAATTTGTGTTGGTGATTTTTTTCTTCTAAATAACTGGGCAGTTTTTATTTTAAACTGCAAAGATTTGAAAGAAGAGTGTGAATCAGAAACAGTTTACTGTCGAGGTACACGGGTACTTTCATATAAATGCAAGCAAAGTTAACTTTTCAATACCAAAAGGGTCAATATTAACTTATGTCATCGTTTTGGATTAATATCGCTGAAACCGGTTCATGGCTTGTCTTTTCTGTTTTTGCTCCTTTTCTGATAAAATTCAGTTTTGATATTTTAAAAATAATTAATTTTTAAGTAAAAAATTAAAAGATCAAAGTTTTACTTCAAAAACATAAATAAATTCATAAGCTCAAAAAACCTCCTGATTTGGTTAATTCAATTGTTTTTAATTTATTATTTTCAGTTGGAATTATGTTGTCAACAACTATGAGAGAAGCGGCATTGTCGCAGTTATCGATGGCAAAAAACTGCTGTTGACCAATTTCGCCAAAACCTTAATGCCTCCACCCATGTGTAATAAAGAATTAGAAATCGATGCATATGTTAATTCATGTGGTTTTATTGAAAATGCTGAAAAAGAGTTACTCTTATATGCCTACGATGTTGCACAAAATGTACACATTTTTAAAGCCAATAGCTCAGACATAATTTCATTCGGTAAAATATGTAGACTGCAGCCGGATGATAAATTCCTCAACAGCCCACTCATTCTTGCCAATATAACATGGTTTAATGAAACACATTTGATAGCTACTACCACGCAATCGAATTCAACTAAAGTTTACTATATTTCTACTGTTGACAAACCAGAACACTATACACTGGAAGATTCGGTAGAGCTTAGCGGCACGGTGACAGCGCTTGCTCGAGGTAGCTCAAAAATGAACCAAATCTTTGTAGTTACTAATTGTGGTAGCTTGCAACAAATTGGCATATGTTCAAACAACACCCTTAAGTTAGAGCAGCGCTTAACGCACTTTGACACTGGTGCAGTGGACAATTTGCATTGGTTTAGCACGCGCAATTTGGAAAATTCTGGATTAATAACATTGCACACAAATCAATGTCTTTACATAGATAAACAACGCATTGCAGGCGATGTAACATCTTTTTGCTTGGCTGGAAATTTTTTGGCTTTTACACAGCTAACTACGCTACATTTTCTACGTCTGACTGATCAGCAAATTGTAAGCGATCGCAAAATTGAACGCGGTGGCAAGTTGGTGACAACAATAAACAATGATGCACGTATTGTACTGCAAATGCCACGTGGTAACTTAGAGGCGATTTGTCCACGTGTGTTGGCACTGGAAATTATAGGCACATTATTGGAGTTGAGGCGTTATAATGCTGCCATGGATATGTTGCGAAAACAACGCATTAACTTAAATATAATTTGTGATCACAACATGTTAAATTTTATGGACAATTTGGAAATATTTCTGCAGGAAATTACGAATCCCAATTGGCTTAATTTATTTCTTAGCGATTTAAAAAACGAGGTAATAAGTCATGAAAAACATTTTTAATTTTTACTGCTTAACCAATTTCCACATGTACTTACAGGACTTCACAAAAACAATGTATGCCAGCAGTTACAAAGAAGGCTCTCAACAGTATCCCGAAGGCTTCATAATTGAAGATAAAATTTTATATTTGTGTGAAAAGTTATGCGAATTGATGGAAAAAAGCGTTGAGGCACGTTTTCGTTTGCCAATTATTACTTCCTATGTAAAAATTGGTAAATTGGAAAAGGCACTGGAAATAATTTGGCAAGAAAAGCAACTCGAAAGTCTACCAAGTGTAACAACCAAACACGCTGAAGAAGCGCTAAAGTATTTGCTGTACTTGGTGGATGTTAATGAACTATATAATGTAGCTCTCGGTACTTACGATTTTGGGTTGGTGCTTTTCGTCGCGCAAAAATCACAGAAGGATCCAAAAGAATTTTTACCATTCCTCAATGAATTAAAATCATTCGAATTGAACTATCGTAAATTCAAAATTGATGAACATCTCAAACGATTCGAAAAGGCACTTCACAACATTGCAAAATGTGGAGAGGAAAACTTTAATGAAGCGCTTGATTTTATAAAACGTCATACATTGTATCAAGAGGGATTAAGCTTCTATAAAGAACAGAATGAATGCTATCAGGAAATTTGTCTTGCTTTTGCTGACTACTTACGTTCGAATGGAAAATTAGAAAATGCTAGTATTATGTATGAGCGTGGCGAAAACTTAACGCAAGCGCTGTTGAGCGCAAAAAACGTGCTGGATTGGCGCCGAGTTTTGGCGTTGGCTAAGCGAGATGGCCAAAATTTGGAGAATGTTGCATTGTATGTAATAAAAAATAAATCAATTTATTATTGAGTTTGATTAACTTATATGTAGGTCATTGGTGCCTGCTTTGCAAGAAAGTGGCAAATATGCTGATGCTTTCGAATTGTTGAAAAGGTATGGAAACAACATATCAGAAGCTCTGCAGTGTCTTCTCAAATGCAAACTATTTTTGAACGCTATTTTTGAAGCTCGCATGCAGCAGTTTCCTGACAATGAAGAACTAATTGGTAAGCTTTGTTTATATACAATTGTTTCAGAAGTAATTTGTTCCATTACTTTTCCCTTTCTATATAGCCGCAGTCATAGCACCACATTTGCTGTCATACAAGAGTCTACTTGAAACCTGCTTATCAGCTGACCAGGAACGCTTCATAAATTACAAACAACGTTTGCTTACAATACGCATACAGAAGGATAAACAGAAACAATTGGATGAAGACTGCGATGCTAATAATGTTAATATTGATGAATGTGATTTATTGTCAGATACTACAAGTATGAATTCATCTCGTTATACTGGCAGCTCCAGAGGCAGCACTGGGTACGCTTTATATAATATATTTTTCAATTTTCTTAGTTAAATTGTAATTTACGCTTGAATGCTAATATTTAACACTTACACTCTCACCAACATCATCATCATAATTTCTTTATTAACAGCAAAACATTCCGCTCGAGTAAAAACCGTCGAAAACATGAACGTAAATTATTAAGTCTTAAGCAAGGCAATCCATTTGAAGATATCGCGCTAATAGATGCGCTTCATAATCACATCATGAAAATAATAGCTGAACAAGAGCATATTCGTGATACATGCAAAGCATTAATGGAGTTACAATACGATGTAGCGGCCAGTGGCATACAGCAGCGATTTAAACGTTTGCTAAATTTGATACAGGAATCTTTGGATGAAATATGGATTCCAGAAATAATGACTACACAACAATTTTTAACTGGTCCAAATATTGACTATGCACAATTGCAGAATGAGCAGCGCTACGCAATGATAAGTAAGTTATAGCGTATGAAATTTTGTAAAAAACTTTGATTAATTAAAACCATCTTCTTTTTTTTATGTTTTTGTAGATCCACAGAAGCGTTTCAAACCACAGCTCAACATCATTGACTGGGAGCATGAAATATTGCGTTAAATCAGCGTGTAGTTAAATATTTTTAATTACTTTTATTAAACTTTTATACTCTAATATATGCATGTAGATAGTAATTTTTGTTTAAAACTATGATGCATAAATTGCTTAAAAGATATTTAACATATCGTGGGTTAATAAGTAAAACTCACAAGTACAAACATTTTGTTTAAAAATTAGTTAGATCAAGCTCACATTGAAAAGCAATATTTGTTGTGAAAAACTAATTTTCTTAAAAATCGGCCCAAAACACATAAGAAAATTTTAAAATGTAAGTAAGGGCCGTTTTCACCATGTCGGGTTAAACTTAATTGGAACTTTAACTGACAGATTTTATATGGGATCTTTGTTTAAATTTACTGTTAGAGACCTTACCAAACACTA
This sequence comes from Tricholauxania praeusta, assembly GCA_949775025.1. Lineage (NCBI taxonomy): Eukaryota > Metazoa > Arthropoda > Insecta > Diptera > Lauxaniidae > Tricholauxania > Tricholauxania praeusta. The sequence continues at coordinate 163,328,413 of OX459029.1, forward strand.
TGGAAATGGCCCTAAGTGACAACTTTTAATAAAAATCGATAGTAAAAAATATTAGCTGAGAGTTAAATCACTACATTATATAGGTAAATTAAAGCGACCAAACTGTATTAATGCAACACTGCGAAAAGAAAATAAATTTCCTCAGCTGTCAAAATAACAATCAAACCTATTGCATGGCAGATTAATGCAAATTTGGTCATAAATAGTCTCTAACACGCTGGAATTTAGATTCATTCAATACAAAACTAAACCCTTAACTTTTTTTCCACAGGTCTAACAACTTAGTTTTAAAAATTGTACTTAGTGAGTTTTACCTATCAACCGGCAATAAGTTAGATATTTTAGTTTTTTATACCCACGTATAAATTTTTCAAAGATTTATAATAAAGTTTGCGCAAGTAAGCAAATACGTATACAGTATACTCTCATGCAAGGGTACCAATCTCGTGCAAAATATCCAATGTTTTGGATTTTACTCAAGCCATTTGTGTAAATTATTTAAGCGTTTAAGCCTTCCTGTAATCTGCGTGCAACCTTATTAAAAAAAAATGCGGGGATGGTACGTAGTTTAATCGATGATGTGATTTGTACTACAAGAAAAATGCGAACATTTTGATTTTTCGTCCAACCGTGACATGAAATTAAATCATGTAAATATGATAATCCTAAAATAAAAACAAAACTTTACCGAAATCAAAACGTTTAAATTCCTAGAGTTTTATAAAAACCTTTATTTGGACACAAAGTACATATTCCACTTTTGATACAGGCTAGTCAAAAGAAATATGCTTGATATTAAAAGAGGAATATGTTTATTTTTCTCGTTGTATAATTTTAATTTATTTTTTCTTTAATTACAGATAAATCCAAAAGAAAAAAAAAGTCTTCAAAATATAAATAAATTTAAAAAATTAAAGAAAAAAGCCATCTGCTTAAAATGAATTTCCAGCACAGCAATTCGCCCAATAGTATTTCATATTCACACAAGAAAACTAACCGGGGAAGGGCAGTATTACACCAAAAATTATATTGGAACTTCTAATGGTCGCCATAATTCATCTAATGCACATATTCAGAACAATTTTGATACTTTCCCAATATACATAAAAATAAAAATCGACACAAAATGACACATGATAATTTTGAAGCCTGCCAAAAATAGCGACAATGTTTCTTGATATTGGCTAATAAGTTTGTTGTCAAAGTTCTTCAAACTTTTTGAAAAGTTACTAACGATAGGAAATTTAAATAATATCTCATCATCAGTTTAACATTTATCCTCAAATCTGCGACTTTTACTATAGAACTAATAGTCCAGGCGAAATATGAATGCAATTATTCTTTGTGATGTCTATGAACGAAATTTGAGCATGTGGACATTGGTAAGGCATCACTGTTACAATGAAAATATAAATCCACTTTTTTTATTCCTGCGCCAAAAGTCGTCTCCATCAAAACTTGGTTTTTTCTAAATATCTCGCCTCTTGTTGGTTGGGCAGAAGCTGTATAGAATTATTGAATATGTAATTTTTATCGAGATCGAGATTTTCCTCCCCAATAACAAAAGGTTAGGTATTCAGAAAAAATGGATTTTTAAGGCGATGTTGACATATACAGAACATATGCGTAGATATCAATAGTTGCGTATGTTTTCGTATCTAAAGTTAGGTATCGTAATAAATTCCATACATAGACGTAAGACGTAGAAGTTGAAAAGTACATAAATCCTTATAAATTTCAATTCCCCAATTCAGTAGAAATTATGTTTTAAAACTTGAATAGTGCAGTTGTGGTAGAACTGTAGTACAAATTTCGTCAATATTGAATTGAAATTTTTAGAGACTTTTTTCACTTCAATATCAACTCATACAAAAATTACCTTTTTGACGATTTTTCCCTCAAATCCCGAAGCGCAAATTTTCTAGTTCGTACTTCTGGTATATATAGTTTTCGGTCGGACGTGTCCAACTTTGTGTCAAACATTTTTTTAAGTCATTATGTTATTTAAAAAACTAAATATATGAACTAACAAAACACCAAAGTCTATAATTTTTAATTTTCTAACGAATGTCTCTGCATTGTTTTAGGTTTTTGGTACGTCTTAATGTTACCCACATATAGTGCCGGGTAGGTGAAGTATAAGGTCTTAAGTGCCTAGTGCCAACGAAAATACTGAGGCGGTACAGATATCGGAAATCAAATTCATTGAACATTTGTGGTCAAACTTAAACCGGAGAATCAGAGAACGGTCTATGTCAACAAAGGAATCTGATTTGAAGAATGAAAAGTTTTTTCGTAAGTCATATGTTCTTATCTAGTACCTCTGTAGAACTTGAGATAAAGTTATATCACATAAATAGGAATTTTAGTAGACACATTTTTAATTATATTATGAAAATTCAATTTTTTCTAAAAAAGAAAATGTTTTTATGCAAATGCGTGCAACGAAAAAGATTCACTTTCTATCAATTCCATACGTATGTAAATCATTGAACGTTGCTTCAGTTTCAATGCTGGACATGCAAACTTGTAACTTTCACTAATTAATTTATAATTAATTAATAATTTATAAAAAAAAATACAACAAAAATTAATAACGATCAATATGTACGTAAACGAAGCATGAACAGAAAAGCCCCATTGCTTATTATTTGCACGATTTGGCTAAATGTTAAGATAACACTAAACGGGGTGTTATTTTTTTATTAATTAAATCTTATTGATAAAATATGTACATCTTTTTATCTGCACCAGTCTTACTGCAAAATTTAAATGACGAATGGTACGATGAACCATAAAAACTTTTAACGCCCCTATTTGATAAGAGAAAAATGGTACTTCTCGGAGTAAATACATACGCCCATTAAATTAAAAAATCATTTTCTAAAATATAATTTTCATAATAAGGTTGTTTTTGTTGTATTTTCCAATTGCATTTATTTTATTGTTGTTCAGTTAGAGTTATTTTTTCTAAACAAGACTCATACGCTATTGAGTTTATATAGAGTTCATTTTAACTTTGAGTTGGACTCCATTTTTTTACTCTCTGTTTTCATTGCTCTCCAGCGCGCAAAGTTTGCTCATTTTTTTCGATTGCTTGGTTAATGTTCAAAAATTCCACACTGTGCCAACTCTCTACTGAACTGTCGATTTGAAAATTTTCGCAAGAACGGCTTCACTAATTGTTAGTGTGATTTTGAGACCTGTTTTTTGCTTTTTCAAGCTGATGTTGAAATAAGAAAAATAACAAACAAACACGACTTTAGAGTTTGTAAACAGGTTTTTCTTTAATGGGTTTCCCTTCGTCTTGACCGGACGTTGTTATTGAAAAGGTGATACAGTGGGATCGAAAATAGTTTTAATTGAAAATTCATATTTCAGATTTTTAAGTCAAATTTTACATAAAATCACTGCAAAATTATTATGAAGTGTTATTAAAATTAAGTTGTTCTCTAGTAGCAAAAGAAAGACAATCTTAAGCCTAAAATAAAATGATATAAATTTTTGGTTTTTAGCAACTGACATCCAAGTACATGTTACTTTTTTCATTCAAGTTACTTTAAACGAAAGCAATCACAGTAATCGACCCTATAACACGGTACTCTGATAACGCGTTTCGATACTACGCGGTTTCACGTCCCTTGTATAACGAGCATTCTCGTACAACGTGTTTTCCTATAACGCGGAACGAATCTACCGTATTATACGGGAGCTTGCTGTACATATTATATTTTGTAAGAAAAAAGTAACCAATACAAGTATCAAGCGTTCATTTTGTTTTCGGACTTGGGCAGCACTTAAAGCGCTTGTTTGATTTGTAATAGCTGAATTGAAAAAATTACCAAAAACTATTCATGACAGCAAACCGCGTACGGCTTTACATATTTTTGGATGTATTTGAAAATATTGCGAGACAATTGCATGTTGCAAGGATTTCTCTATGTAAATTCTACGTCAACACCTTTAAAATGTTGCTATCTAAGGATTCTCTAAGAAACACTTTGAAATTACAAGTCCGCACTTTTCTGGATATCCCTTACATACATATATTTATAATCTCTAATATTACAAATAAATTATTTTTCTACTAAAGTTCAGCCACGAAAATAAAAAAGGTTCAATGGTTTCAGTCGAACGTTTTCAAACCAGAGACTATTTCCTTTTATGAGAAACAAATGCATACTTGAATTGAATATTATTGCTATAGTTATGGTGTATTTGGGAAAACTTTATACGGTACAAAAATCTAAATGTCTCAGGGTATTCAGCTCATTCTTGATTTCTCATTCTTGCATTCATTACTTCTATCCTAACTTATAGTAACACGCACAGCTTTATAAATCATACAAAAAAAAAAAAAGAAAAAAAAGATTTGAGGATCGTTATCAGATCGATTAATAAGTTCCCGAATCAGTAACTCTTTTTTAACATTTGACGCCCTCCCTTTTTCCAATATACTTACAATCAGAACGCTTACACGTAATTAACCTCATTAAATTACCTAAGATTTTGAGGGCCCACCGTAAGAAAAAGTATTTAGTTTACTGGGATTTTCAGAAGTAAGAGATGTGAGTTGTTGTTTTTTGCTTATCAAATTGAATAAGGACTGTTAAAAAAACTTTGTATACAAATAAAAATTTTAAAAATTACTACAAACTATTTTTGGTCCTTGGAATGTTTGCCAACTGTACATTTTCTCTTAAATTCACCACTGTTTGTTGGACGCGGACAAAATCATCTGTAAGACATGTTCATGGCAATAAAATAAGTACCTACATTCTTTAAATGACAGCACACTTTGTTAAGTTTTTACTTACATATTTTGATTTTTTTATATCTCAAAAACTATGAGGAATAGAATAAAAAATCTCAGAAACTTTTTTGCTTAGAAATGCTTTGGTTTTATGATAAGAAATAAAATACTCAAACTAAATTTGTTTAAACATTAATTTTTTTTTCATGAAAATGTTTTCAAAACAACTGGATTTTTAAAATTTTAGGATGTATCTGTTTTCATATCGAAATTCCAGTCATAGCTTTGAAAAATATGATTTTGTATGAAAACGCGCACCGTATGAATTGTGTGATATTTTTCAAAGTCGATCTAGCCAAGGCCGTGGAAAGTCACGATTACGGGAGAGCAAAGTAGAATAGTTTGATGAAATCTAGTACGCCATTTTTCTTAAACATTATTTGTATTTTCAAACTTAACGAAGTTTCTAAACATTATACCATAGCAAAATTATGAATTTTTTCTGTTTCTACAGATAATTTTAATTTGTTTTGAGTTTTTTCAATATTTTAGCTCCTGAATACCACTGTATTTAAGACCAACATGAGTTACCAAAGCGACAGTAAAAACAAAACGTAGCGTAAACAACAAAATAAAAACAAACTAGATTTGTTTAATTTTTTGTTTTATTTTTATTTAAAACAAAAATGTTTTCATTTCATTACAACAAAACAGGCGTGTTTGCTGAGTATTTGTTGTTGTTTGTTGCCACTTGAGTCGCCGCCAGTAACTAACACAAGCGACATAATTATTGTTTATCAGTTGTTGATGTTGCAGTGACTACACATACACGTACACATATACACAGTGCGACAATTTTCCATTCAGACTTTCCAGCACCAACTTTCCGGATCTTTGTATTCTGGCCGAACATGTCGAATTCTTGGAACCAAAGACCGCCGAACTTCAAGGTAGAATACTGCCATTGTTATTTGGCCACTGGAAGAATCTCTTAATGCACCAAACAGCATTCAGCATTACTTTTGACGTGTTTTTTGAGTTTTCCGCGTGACTTACACGTAGCACTTTGGCGAAAACGTTTATGCCAGTCGAAAACTGTTGCTCGTCTTAAGCACAAATCGCCGTGTGCTTTTTTTGCAACGATTCGAATGCTTTTGTGGCACTTGGGCCTGAATTAACTTGGAATTTCATGATAGTGCGTTGCTCCATTTTGATTTGCCAGCACAATTTTTTTTTTTGAGCTGTCACGCGGAGTTTCATAACTTTTCCTTTTCAACAATATATAACGTCGGCAGGTGGCGCTACGGGAACAGGCAGGAGATATTTATAAAGTTTGGATAAAAAATTGTCGCACTGTGTATGTATATGCACAAAATGAATCTGCTCTGTTTGTTGCCTTTCACTCAAGACTATTGATACACTCGAGCTTCTACGCTCACTTGCGCGCTCTATGCTTTGTATCTCGATAATCTGAACAACATTGCCAAAGTGTTGTTAATTGAGTTGCCGAATTGGAGTTCATTTGAGTGAGAACTGCCGAGCGGGTCGGCTGTGTTTTTGTTTTTCATAAGCAAACGAATCGAACGAAATCGATCGCACAAAAATTTAAATAAATAAAAATAAAACAAAATATTTTTAAAAATAGTAAAAAGTACAAACTATAATAGAACACAAAATTTTCATTAATTATAATAAATATGTAATGTAACAAAGTTAATTTAAAAAATTGGTACCTACAAAAAAAATAAAAAATATTCCATGCATTCAACAAGTAAAACTTAAATGTTTTTTTTTTAACATTTGTACATACATATAAACATAAATAAATAAATATATGTATGTATTGTGCATAAAATTAGCGAGTGCTTAAAATTGTTTATTTAATAAATTGTTTATTTTCCTTATTTAGCGATATTTTATTTTATTAAGAAAGTGTGTGCAAAAGAAAAAACGTGCTAATTAAGTAAATATCGCAATAAAGAAATAAAAAGTTTTAAAATGTGAGAAAAATGAGGAAAATAGTTCAATTTTAGCAATTATAGCCAATAAATACAAAGAAGAAAAAACAACATAATAAATAATAGCGAATATAAAAAATTGGTACGTTATGCTTTAAAGCTAAAAAATGATGAACAATTATTGAAGAAACATAAAAAAATACGAAAATCTTGGTATTTATCATTTGTAAAGTTGTGAAAATCAAAATAAATAAAAGAAAGTGTTCAATTAAGTTGAATATAACTTCATTATGTTCATATGCGGCTATTATGCATAGTTTTCTCTTAATACGTGAAAAAAAGTTTTTAAAAAATAATTCAGTTTTTGAATAATTTCGTTGGGGAAATAATATGAACATGCGAAGTAAGTTTGTAATTAATATTTTATGTACATAATTCAAATACCAATATTAACATAATCTTTTTTTTTACATAATTCCCTCCTTAATTACTACGTCAGAAATATTCTAATATTCAAGTTGCACTCGAACTCGAAATATCGAATTTGCTCACAAATTAACAATCGGTTTGATGGTGGACGAGAGAAAAAAAAAACGAAAAAGCCGCTATACAAAAACTGGCTAAACGACTTTCAACATCACTTTTGGTATTTTACGTGATTTTAAGGTTGTTGTTGTTGCGTTTTTTTTTGCTATTGCTCTCGTTGTTGCTGTTGTTGTAAAATAGTTTTATTTATTTGTTTCATACATGAGCGGAGCTCAACACAAGCCAGTTTTCAGTTGTGTTAGGATTGCCATGCAGTTTTCTGATTTATAATCTTTCATTTTCGTAACTGATCGACAAAATTTGGTTAAACTTCGGTATTTGAAACCCAAATATACCTTTCCGAAGGTTTTCGACTCGCTGAATTCGAATCTGAGGTCAGATGGTTTCAGTTTTCGAGATATTCTAACCTTAAAATGCGAATATCACAGTTTTTTAAAGTATTTAAAGTTATTTTATATTGAAAGGTAATTTTTATTTATGAAACCATTAATAGGATCCAAAATAACTACTCTTCTTCTTCAAAACCCACTTTGAATTATATCAATATCTTCTTTTTTCTCCAAAGTATCGTAAATTGAAATTTATTCCAAATATTCTTAATTTTATTTGTATGGAGCCCTGTATAGTAAATTTCAATTTACAATATTTGGGAGATAAAGAAAAATTTCGATATAATTCAAAGTGTATTTTGAATAGAAAGAGTTGTTCTTTTGGACCTAATTAATAGTTTCATAAATAAAAATTACCTTTTGATGTAAACCAACCTCAAATACCTTGAACAACTGTGATATTCGCACTTTTAGGTTAGAATATCTCGGAAACCCAAACCATCAGAGAAATTCTGACCTAGGATTCGAATTCAACGCGTCGAAAATCTTCGGGAAAGTATATTTGGGTTTTAGGTACTGTGGCTTGTCGACCTGTGTTGTTCTAATCGGAGAAACTTTTAGGAGACGGATAACATGATAATTTTCTATCAAATTATCGAAGTGTTTAGATGAAAAAAAAAAAAAATTGATTTGGTAAATAAATTCTTAAGAAATGCGCCGAAAAACATTAAATTTGTCGACAGTCAAATTTTTTTCACTCTCGTTTTTTCCTTTTTACAATATACTCATAACATTTTATACATTCGAATTATGAAAAAAAAAAAATAAATTATATATCTTGAAAATTCTAAAGGTATCGCCCCCTTAAGATATTAGTATTATACGTATAATATATTGCTAACTAATTCTTCTGCGGACCTACGGCTTGCCTGGAAGGAATACCTACATTTACATATATGAGAGAGAGTAATAGATTATTATCTCCTCGCTATGGCAAGGCTTTGGTAGTTAATCAGTGCATTGCTTTTATCTCAGCTTTTAGTTAACCGATCTTGAAGCTAATAGTTTTCGGGCACTCTGCCCGATAAGTACTTTACTTTGATAAACAATTTTCGTCTCATTATATCGCAGTTTAGTTTTCAAAAGGTTTCACTTCTTTCACGTGTGAACTACACATGTTATCTTTTTTCCCCCATCGAACTCAGATTTGCATGATATTCATGGTATTCCCTTGTAAGTACATGGAATCAAAAACTTTAGCTCATCAAACTAAATAATTAACTTATAACAATCATTTTAGATAGTAAATATTTTTATAAGGGTGCAATAAATCATCTTTTGGACGCTCATCTTAAGCCAGGTGGTCTGTCCATCTCGCTACGCTAGCGCCAGCACCTATGTATATCCATTTATCATAGATTTCAGTGGATTCAGTCTAAGCAGTCCAATTATATCTTTCAAGTACTATCATCTGCAAATGGTTTTGTTATAATAGGCGTGATAAACTAATGACAAACTATTGCACTGATTACAGTTTTGGCAACCATACCGCTTCTTAAAAAAATGTACAGAAACGTTTCTCAAACACATAAACCAACTAATATCTAAACTTAAGTTAGCATATCAAGGTAGCTTCACTTTTCCAAGTACTTCCACTAAAACAGGCTTCCGTAAGCCAGTTGAAAGCACTGTTCATCGAAAAAAATATTGTAAGGTTACGAAGCATTTAATCTTTATTTGAAAGAACGTTTCCATGTAACTCTGCTCAAAGAGTTACGTCGCTAAACAGTGTGCCTAAATTGTGTAGACCAATAAATTTTCAAAATGTTTCCATTTTCAAATCACATCATATTAGTTCAACTCAATGTTTTCCCATATAACATATGTGCGTGTTTTCTGTCGCATCATTATTACAACTAACTATGTTTCATTTTGCTAATATCATTATAAATAAATCAATTGACCTGTTTCCTTTCATATATACGAGTATATCCAATATAACAACCCAAGTCAACAATGGAAAAATTTAATTCCATTAACAAAAGTGTTATCAAATCAAATTAGCTTAATTGGACTTAATTTTATCTTCTAAAATAGATACATTTCCACTTAGTGAAGAAGGGTCCTAATTATGTCTATGTTTAAATTTATTTTGTGCATCAGCTTATGGCAGGCATGTCTCAGTTTTGTTTTGCATACCTACTTCTTATGACACAGAACAATACAGAGATGTCATGAGTCATCCACTCAACTATGAGTTAACTACCTTTTCATATACCTTTTACTTATGTTCTGGTATTAATTTTGCTGGTCATTTTGTTAATAGGTATCATATTTTATTAAACTTATACACGAGTTCTGTATTTATTTGAGTTTTTTCTACGCTTGTGTGCACGTTACTCACGTCTTTTGATTCAAGCCACCTTCAACTTGTCGGAAAAACATGACAAGACAAAAGAGTAAGAAAAAAGGTACTAAATGTACTACCTGTTTTTATTGTTGTTGCAATCTCTGACGGTTTGAATGATCCGATCAACGGTGTTCGATCGTTTCTGCAAAGGCTACATAACTTTAATCCAACAATGACTAAAAGTCAAGCCATGACTTATTCGTTTACCACTCGTAGTGGTTGTTGAAGTCAATATGGGTGTAGTAAATAAATCCATAGGCTGGTATCGATCGATTGCTTAATGCAAATGGAATTTTTTCAAAAGACACATTGAAACGGATTTGTTGGAATTTCATTAGATTTTACGTGCATGTTTTATTAAAAAGTTAACAATGTTTGTTTTTTATATTCACGTAATTTGTACCCTACATTCAAAGGGTTATGACATATGTAAATATGAACTTGCGTAAAATAAACTTGAATTAATGTACTGCTTTAATCTGTTGTGTGGAGAGTTTTTCAGCTCTTCAGTTGAGGCTCTAACACTGCGCCAATATAGGCAATTGTAACAATCGCCTCGGATATCTGACACACCCTCCGAGTGCAGCTAGTCGAAGTCAACTTTGTGGAGAATTTTTTCTGTCTGCATACTTGTGTGTTCAACATAAACACCAAAAACACTGACCGGTTATCATCTGTTATAGCCAATTGTTCAATTGATGATCAAATGCTCTGGTATTCGTATTCTCTGTTTCAAGATCGCAGAGAAACTTACTACCTGCAAAATCGGCCTGGACTATGTGTTTTCAATCAGAAGCAGTTAGCTGTTTGGGCCGCCAAGGAGAAAACTGAAAATGTGACTCTTCCGATTGTCTCATGTGGGTCCAACCACCAGCACTCCTACTGATAGGGTCTCTAATAACAGAATTTGTCAGTTTTAATGAACTCTGCAATCGTTTGTTTGACTTTTGTAAGTCGATGTCCAGACAGTGCTGAACCGAAGGTCTTAGCTATCAAAGCACGGCATATCATATTCGACCTTTACCAACTATAATATCTCAGCGTGTTTTTTGATACTGTCGCCATTGTTGAAATACATATTTATTTATATTTGTAAACATGTTTTTTAATTATAAGCTCTAAGTTTTTGCGATTATTTGTATAATGACTAATTAAGTCTGACGACATTACTGACAGCCTCAATTATTTTCATACCATTTTTAGAACTTTAATGCTTTTTCATAGAAAGTAAAGTTCTGCGTGTTATGACCTATGTTTATCTTTTTTTTTTGTTGCTTTGTTGTTGCTCTAAATAATATTTTTTCTGCGTACGTAATGTTATGAATATGGTGAGTGCAAGCACTATATGAACTAAATTATGTTTCGTTACCTTAGGGGACGACCCCTTAGTATGGGAAATGTTGCAAAAGTCGGAAATGTTGGAAAAAGTCCAAAAATATTGAATATTTCCTAAGAAATGTGTAATAAGTCTAACAATGTTGAAAATTTCGAAAAAAAGTGATAAGCGATATAAGATCATAGTTAGTTTCCTTCTCTCTTACTTAGTGAATAATTCGCAACGTAGTGAACAAATTTGAAGAGGCTGGAAGTTTTGGAGATATGCGCATTATCGTGGAGTTTGTTTAGCCGAAGATATTGTTGCTGTTAATGAAAATAAATTGAACCTTAACCAGTCAAAAATTCAGTTGACATAAGAACTGAATTTCAGCGATAGAGCAGCAGGAAGTTAATGTTGAATTTTCGAAGAAAATCTTCTCCTGATGAGGTATATTTCCATTTATCTGGATATGTTATGGTCGAGGAGAATCATGTCCAAGAAGTAAATTTTTGGTGCGCATTACAGACTACCAGCGTCATTGGTCGTTATTTCTTTGAAAATGATATAGTTCGGACTGTAACAGTCAATGGTGTGTGCATAATTGTAAATGATAACATGAAATCGATGCTATTGGAAAGATAAGTGGTTTTAGCAGGTCGAAATAACTTACCGCACTTCGTTCCCAGGCTGTATTATTTCACGTTTTGGTAACGTTAAATGCATTGTTACGCTAAGGGTCGTCTCTACGTCAACAAACCCGAAACGATAAAACATTTAAAAACCAACAGCCATCAAGTTATCGCCGAGATATCACCAGAAATGTGCAAAAAAATCATTAAAATTTACTCGAAAGGATGGACTGCTGCTTACTTTACATATGTAAGGACATGCATATATTCAATATTCGGATATTTGAAAAGAATTCGAAAATTTCTCTAAATTTGTTTTGATTGTGATTTTGATCTGCGTTTGTCCAAAAATCAGTCAATAGAATAAAAAACTATTCGTTTGCAAGGCAGTTAATTTCTACAAATCCGTAAGTTAATATTCCTTTACAAGCAACTCCTCAATGTTGTTCGATGAAAGTGTTGCTATAGAATGCCTTGACTCCCATGTGCTTCCTAAATGTCTCTGGTTGAGCATCCATCAATCTCATCATAAACTTACTGGTTGTGAGCACATAAAACTATTCCATTTGTTTTCTTTTGTTAATTCAATTAAATTCAATCAGTGTAAGTGTCTTATTAGTTCCAAGTTTGTCGTCGCCGTCGTCCTCGTTGTTCAATAAATTGAGTTGTTTTGTGTCGTAATTCCGTAGTTTCGAATTCTGTGTAGATTGAGATGTCGATGCTGTTATTACGAGTTTATTGCTTCAAATTTGTTTGTTCATAAATTATTTAATTTAATTTGATTTCGAAATATAGGTAATGGGGGAATTATTTTTTTTTATAAAATATTATAAAATTGTTTTCTTTTCAAAATTCAATTCCTAACTTATTTCAATATGCATTAGTTTTTATAAGAATATTTTTTTATTTTTAAATTAATAAGAATCGTATCTCGGATTTTATCTCGCGAAAGTCGATGTGCTCTATACTACTCTACAAATTTGATCTTAATATCATTTCTGATATAGTGCATAATTTGCGGAAAAATTATGACGTCGAGTAAAATTTTTAGTTTTCGATTTATAGTTCAGCTTATGTACATAAAATTTGGCGAGTTTTTGTAGCCATATTTTTGATCATATCATAATTTCTAAGAATCTAAGCTTAAACCATTATATTTGCTTCCAAACTTTAAAAGTTACTTGCAATATTATTAAGGTGGCCCTAAAGCATCTAAAGCACTAATTTTTGTGATAACACGAAACTTTTTATTTGGTCAATACAATGTCTGTCACAAAGGTATAACGTTTGACACGAAACGTCCCATATGCATCTTAAAATTTTTTTCATTCTTTATCGTTATTTCTGCCAAAAAAAAATATTTATTGACCTGTAGGCCAAAACACAAATTTTTTACTGATCCAAGCAGATTTGCAAGTAAGGTTTTTTTCGAAAACATTTGACCCGCTTTCAACGTTCGAACGGCAAGTGTTAATGGGTTATTGTTCTCCATAATAATGTTTATCATTGGGCAGAGCAATAATTATGGCTTTTGTAGCAAAAATTAATTTGCGAAATTATTTCTGTTTTTGCTATTTTTTTATAAAATTAATTTCATCGTATGGAGGTTATATATAACCAAAAGAATAAACAAAGATTGACGACAGTGATTTATTAATTTTTTTTTATAGATGAATTGCAAATTTTTTTATGAATAGATTTTTTATAATATATGATATGTTTGGTGCAGTTTTTAATGAGTTATTTCAGGGTGATGAAAACAGATAAAATTTCTTATGTTTTACTGCAGAAAAAGGAACTAAACTTTAATAAGTTTTATGTTTAATATTTCGTGCAATATAATGAAAACTTGTTCGTATTCCTTTTAACAGAAAAAGCTATGAACATTTTTCTTTCTTTTGATCTGCTGCGATGTCTTGTCTTGTATTTTGGATTTGAACACACTATTCATTCGAAAAATGACAAGTGTTGCATTTAAGAATGTAAAAAAATGTCATACAAATGCTCCACACGGCTCTACTGATGAACTCTTGCTCTTTTGTTGAAATTATCGATGAAATCGTTGAATAATTGCGGGTCGATTAAAGCAATTAAACGTTAAATTTCTGCCTTAAGCGGAGAAATTATTTGGGGCCTATTGGTACACACTTGTGACTGCAAAAAACGACAAAGAAAAATCGCATGGTGTCAATTCCCATGATCTTAGTAGCCAATTCTGATTTCTTAAAATTACACGACATAGAGATTTTACCCTCAGAAACTCAGTTGTTTCGCGCACAGTGTGACAGGTTGTGCCGTCTTGCTGGAACAAAAGTCTTTTCTCATAGTTCTATAATACAGACCATTCGCTGTAACTGCATTTCCAGCCATATTTTTAGATAAACGCCGCAGTGTTTAACCAGTTGGTGTCATACGATCAGATATTCGATGACGAAAATCACGTTGAGCCTAGTCAAAAATATTGACAAGATTATCCTGTAGTATAGCGTTGTCTGTTTATTTCACAAATTTTAAAGTTGCGAAGACATTAGGTGCCATTTGTACAAATTGGAGAATCTTTTGATAAGTTGATGATTTTTGTGTCATCTTGTCTTTGCATTGCAAATTAATGTTGGTCCTAAAATTGCTACTTAAAACATATATATCTGTTAAAAAAAGTGACAAAATGAAATTTTACTGTACGGTACTTTTAATCAGTTCATTGACATCTACAGCTACCCACCACCCATATAAACATATGATTTTGAAGTTGTGTCAACACAAAAAGAGTCAATGATTTCTCAACAGATCTTATGCTCAATCGTTCGAAAACTCACAGAAGCCAAGCAATGTTGACATTTCCGCATTATCACCAAAAGTCATCGCATTGTCAATACTGTCAATGTTTACAAATGCCAACTGCCTGTAGCTCATAATTTCCATCATAACAATTTGGGAAGAAGACAGAAACGATACAGTTCAATTACAAAACTACAAACCACACCCACACAAAGAGTTGAGTGAAAAAATCCCATTTAGCTTATGATAATTGCCGCAAGTTCAAGTGCGATTATTGAGCCATGTGCGTATTTTTTGTATGGTGCTTTAACCTCTTAATATGACAAAGTATGCAACAACAGTGAGCGCAAATTGTTCACTTCATCACTTCAATTTACAGATATTTTGGTAGTTGCGAAAAATCTTGAGCTGCAAATTTCGCCGCAGGTTAAATTGGTTTTAAAAAGATAACCAGTTTTCAAATTTATTACTTAACCAGTGTAGTTGCTTTTGGAATGATTACAATTTCAAAAAATCATAGAGTAACATAGATAATTTTGTGCCAATTGCTTTAAGTTTTTGTTCGCAAAATCATATTAAAAGCTAAAATAAAACACGTAGAATCATTTAATACCCCCGTATCAGATTTGTACTGGCATTTAATGATAACATTGGCTTTATTTTTTCACGCTGCTGTGTTTGTTTTCATGCTTGAATCCATCTTTACCATTGCTTTGAATTCTTGAAAATATTGTATTTATTTTTACCAGTGTTGATAGTACCAATGTTTATGAAAAAAAAACCAAAATTCTCAGCTTGTTAACCATTAAAAAAAATTAATTTGATTCATGAATCAATAATATAAGAATATGTTATATCTTAATCGAAGAATACTGTTCGTTGCGAATACTACTGAGCAAAAACAATCACGCATCTTTGATTTCCGCAATTACATCCAAAACATTCATCCGGAATTCGCTTTGGTGGATGTTCTCGTTTACAAAAAATGTTTAGTATTAGGTTGAAATTTTGTGCAACCACCAGTTGTTAGTTGCTCGCATTATAGCATCTGGCATGTGTTTCCAACAAAAATAACGTACATCGCATGTAACTATATACACTGATTCGTATTTTGCACGCCAAAAATCCATTAAATCATGAAAAATTGTAAAATTTTTCATTCATTACTAGTTATTCCCACTAAAGTTCCCCAAAAAAAAAAATGTTGCTCCCTAAAGTTTTCCCTTAAGATTTCGTCCCTCAAATTTATAAACTCTAAAATCTAGAAGGAATCCATTCAACCTCGCAACACTGTCTGCTAAGAATCAACTACTAAAAACTATATTTAGACTCGTTCTCTACTGATTGTATTGAAATTTTAAAGATATTTTTTCAGATTATCCTAGACACTTGAATTGATTTGATAATTAACCGTAATGAATTTGATTACTATTCTCATTTCTGAATACATAAGGGCTGTTCACAGTATCATGTTGTCATCACTGTGTTAATTTTACCATCTTGTACGATGTTTTGTTATAGTTTTGCTTAGATACATGAAACATGTTTTTGAGCGCTTTAATGTGCTAAATTTATGTCCAATATGCTTTGTAGCACAGCATATTATACAAATCTGGATTGCCTAATATCCGCGGTATTTTTAATTATAAAATTAAAATAAGAAACAAGAAAATTCAAGCAAAGCTTTGACATTAGTGGGATTTTCGTGAGTGAAATGTCAGATTGTTAAAAATAATTGCAGTGTTGTTGTATTCATCTTGATATACTTCCATATTTACTATGAAACTGTGAATAAGCTTATAGTCTTAAGACTTTGTTTATATAACAATCTAAAAGTCGCTTGCCATTTTCTAATGCTAGTTTATTGTTCTCGTACCGAGTTTTACAATATATTCTTTAAATTCTTTTTGAGATTTTGCCGAATTATGACAATGTATAATCTTACCACACAATTTCCACTTGGTTCTAGCAAAGGGCTGAGCCCCTAGAAATATTTAAAAAAATCATTTACTTAGCTTAACAATTTTTGCAATTACAAACTAAGCAAATCTTAAAAATCTGTTTAAAAATAATTAATGAATTTGTTAATAGATAAAAACTTTCAGTGTATTTAAAAGCAAATGTTGTTTTGAAAAAAAAAAGAAAAACAAATCAAGCTGATTGTTTACAATTTGTTTTGAGTATCCAAAAGAAGGGAAGTTGTTTGGCTGTATACAATTCGTTTGTCTTCTAAAGACTTTTTTTGTTTTAAGCAAAACTGTAAGAAAACAAAAAAATCACCTGCCAACTTACAGGGTGATGGAGCTTCATAAAAATTAGCATTTGTTTGCTGAATAATCTAATTTTAAAATTTACTGTTTATTACACAGTTTTTGAGTCATTAAAAAAACACGATACTCTCACACTTTGGTTTTAGTTTTGTTTTTCTTATTTTTGCTTGAAACAGCTATTAAAAAGATAATATATTGACCGTTTTTAATTGTTTCTAAATTGTTTGGTTTAAAAAAATTGTACTTTTTTCTTTATGTGCACGCACGTTTCTTTTAATTTTTTTTTTGTTTGGGTTGAAAAATTTGTTGATAATAAAATTTTTTGCATTTCTCTGATGATGATGAGACTTCAGTGGCCACATTTTTGTGTTCTGTTTTTTCTCTTCCGCTATTGAGTCTGCATTAAAAAAAGCCACATAAAAAATTGTTTGTTTTTGTAACAATCATTTTGTTGCTGTACAAAATATGTAATTGGCTTTTTTTTTGTGTACTATGAAGAATATTCTAACAGCTGATTTTAAAAACCAGATAAAAAAGTTTAGAAAACTCAGTAAATGAACAAACGAACCAAATTCAACCAAAAAAAGCTGAAGGAAATAATTTTTCCACAAATTATCTTAAGCAAAAAAACATTGGTCAAAATAAAATCTGCATTTTAATTAATTTTAAATGAAAGTTCTACATAAAATTCGGGAAACAGTTAATGTAAAAATGCTTGTTTGACCATAGCGTCTCCTATACAAAACATATGATATTTCTCGTTCCGAAATATATAAAAATATTTTTCAAAGTCGAAAAAAAAATGTATATTTTGCCAAAATTTGCACGAAACTCGCGATAGTTTCGATCACATAGAGTTCTGAACGATCGGATATATAATTTATATAAATTGCATTACTTTGTGAACCCCTGATTTAATTCAACATCATGGACATGGCGACTTTTCGCTTTAGGAATTTTATATGACAAAAAAATTCATCAAGCATATTTCATAAATAAATGTGCTACATATATTTTTCAATTTGAAAGTTTCGAGTAAATGAGCAAAAATCGCTTTCGAAAAAAATAAAAAAATGTCCCTTTATAGAAAGGTAATCCTTTCGGACTATAATGCCTAACGCTGAGTTTGACATTTACACTACGTTGATCCTTGGATTATTTTTCCAATTTTTCAAAAAGCAGTGGGTTGAAATTTCATCCAATTGTTTTCCTATATTTTTAATTCAAAAAATAGATACAGCGCTCTTAAAAAACCATGCACCCTTTACAAATTAAACTTTTTATTTTAATTTTACTGCCATCTTAGCTATTTGTCTTTTTAATCATTTAACATAGAT
The DNA here is from genome assembly GCA_949775025.1 of Tricholauxania praeusta. Taxonomy (NCBI): domain Eukaryota; kingdom Metazoa; phylum Arthropoda; class Insecta; order Diptera; family Lauxaniidae; genus Tricholauxania; species Tricholauxania praeusta. The sequence continues at coordinate 163,346,741 of OX459029.1, forward strand.
GCAAATTATTATTTAAATTGCCATTGGATACTTGTGTTAAACCAGTTAGAGAACAAGTTACTTTTCCACTTAAATCGTGCTGTAGTTCTCGTAAAGGGGGATTTTAAAGAAAATTCTTAGAAAATAAGTTATTAAAATTTAAATTATGGGTAGCGTTTTAAATGCACAAATCCGCTTTGAGATGCAAAATTGTCATAAAATACGTGTTGGTTTACATTATGACCTCTTTCTGGAATTTTCAATTAAATGCTAATGGACGAGTACATTGGATAACTTTAACTGAGAACTTTGTTTGAAATTTTTCACACAACGCAACACAAACTAAACGCGAAATTCGATTTTTGACAAAATTTTTTGTGAGGTGTAAAGTATAGCCAATGAAAGACTGAATAATATAAAGCAATAATGATGTTTACAAACATATTTTTTTTAATATTTTATTTAGGAAGATAAATGTTATGTATGAAAAACAAGATTCTCAAATGTCCATCACTTTGTTGCTCAGTTATACAGACTTTTTCCACATCATTTTTAATCCAGGGTTTTGGCTCGAATGTTCTGCTTAAGTTATGAAATTGTTTGGGGTTTATTTATATACATAAGTCCGTTTTCACTGCAAAAGTCTGCTGCCTTCAAATCAGGTGAACGCAGCAGAGTTGCTCAAAAAGTTTTTGCTATTTCTGGCGAGACATTGAAATCGAATGGCGTACTGCAGGCGCTGCTTAGTATCTGGGGGTAGTAGTGTTTTGAGTCACTTTGTATCTTGTAAGAAAACAATTCAGTCTTAGCGACTTCTCAAGTGATGTTTAGGTTAGCAAAGCGTAGACAGGTAGTCACAGATCGATTCTTAAACATTCTCTGCCGTGCAACTTCCACCGATTGCTATTCCTAAAAGGTTGTCAACTGATCAATTTCTTTTAAACAAAGCAATTGAATGAGAAATTACTTATTGCTTCCGGATACTAAAAATTGCCCGTATTTTCTCTGAGTTTCACTGGATAGAAAAACTAAATGAGTTTTACGTGTTGAAAGAAAAAAAAAAGAAAATAAAATAAAAAACTTTGAAAAAGATATTCTCATAAGTAGAACAAAATCTTCTAATCAACTCAATTATTTTCAAAATTAAATTCATCTTATATAATACTTATGTTGATTTTGTCCTGGCTCAAAGATAATTTAGCCACTTTAAGTTCTTTATTTAGCGAAGTAACACTAATTTTGCTTAACAATATAGCGAAATTTTTCACAGTTTAACACATTCACCTCATAGCTATTTAAGCACTATCATCACATTTTTTACGAGCAACATAAAAATTAATTTCAACTTAATTTCATGCCATGTCGCGACCACATTAGAAATTCCCAGCTTTGCAAAATACGAAACGAAATTCCAAACAAAAGTAAAAGTTTTCACTGGCATCTTAACCGACCCAAAGAGATCATTGCATCCGTTCGGCTCAAATTAAACTTTGTATGCTGTAGATCATTTACCTTTCAGAGTGGGTGAGACGATGACGTCGTCATCAACTATGATCACGATTCATTGAAGGTTTCCCCCAGCAATTTATTGGCAAACAACAACAAAAGTAACAACTAACAACTGTTGCGTTTTGTTACCACATCTTGCATGCGATTTTTTTTTTGTTTTTTCAGAAAAAGAAAAAAAATCCGACGTCCTTCTGTTTGCAAAGTTGAATTATGTTACCACTGAATCTGAGCTTAACTTGGCTTATTCCAGTTGTAAGTATTATTAGCTCTTTATGTCGTGTTTTGACATTATGTCTGTCTGTTTGTTTACTCATATTTGCGTGTATTTTGTGCTCTGTTTTCTTAGGCTTTTCTGTTACAATTTTTTTTTTTCTACTTCTTATTATTTTGCTTCTGCAACTCACGTAATCTGTGCGCATGCGAACTGTTGGCAAGTCACTTATTTGATGTATGGAATGAATGAGTCATGGATGTGAGTACGAGCATATGCTACTTTGGTGAAGGTAAATCGTAGCATTGTCTTTGTCGTTTGAAGTCATCTTCGCTCTTTCATTAAAGACTTCGTTAACTTTTGTTGTAAGCCACATGTTGATGATGCAAGTCTGAAACCCAGTAAAACCCAACGATTGCAAATAGATTGTGGGCTTAGGCAAATATCGTGATTTATTTTGCAATTCGTAGCGCCACATAATTTGCATCTTCTCTTAACATAAATCCATTAGTCAAAGTAAGCGTCTTCCTACTGAATTCATTCGATGTGCATAAATTAAAAAGATAACTTCTAAATAATATAAATAATTCTCTTTTGGTTTTCCCTAGTTATTTTCTCTAAAATATGTAATTATGATACCTACATGCTGAAGAAAAAAAAATATCATGTATGCAGTTCACACGTGGCAGAAGTAAAGCCTTCGGAAAACTAAACTGCTTTAGAATGAGACGAAAATGTTTTATTAAAATGATAAAAGTTAACGGACATAGAATAACTACAGCAATAAATGATATATCAAATTAACGTACTTATCGAGTAGAGTGGCCGAAAATTATCAGCTTCGAGATCGGTCAACCAAAAGCTGAGATATAAGAGTGGAAAAATTTAATATTTTTTAGCGAGGAGAAAAAAATATACTACTCTCTCTCTCATTGTAGTTGTTATCACCGTTGTTGTTATTAAACCGTTTCGGACTAAATATACGAAGAATCGAGTCCATCTTGAATTCAAAACGGATCCGTTTGGCGTACTGGGTTAGCACAAGAAAAATTACTAATACTACGGGAAATAGTTCCACTAAAATGTAATATGTAACTTACTGAATTGAGCTATCTAATTTAGTTAGTTCTCCGTCGATATCATACATATATGTATCTTGACTCTTTGGCATATTCATAGTGCTGGAAATACATACGACTTGAAGATGCAATTCCGTTTCTCATAAATTCGTTGCCACGCTCACTCCCAGAGTAAATGAAAGATATAACCGCTCTGCATCTGCGTAGGGCTAAAAAACTATTTGCATTTGAGTTTCAAAACATTTAAGTATTTTGAAATTCCAACTTAACTTTAAACCATCATTCAATAAACAATAAGTTTCCCAATTTAAAGATATGTAGCATACTAAAGCGAAAGATTTGTTCACCTTCGTGTGACCCTCGCATTTTCACACTGACAGAAAATACCTGTCACTACAACAATCATTTTCTTTATTGTCTGTTCAAGTTGCGTGTCGGCTTCACTGTCTATCGCGTCAAGTTGTTAAGAGCCAGTCAAAGTGACGCATTAATATTTTCACTTTTATCCGAGTATCTGTGAAAATTTCCCACGCATCAGCAATTATTTTCTCATTTAATTTTCTTCTCACTTGATTTTGACAGTTTTGCGTAATTTTTTCTTTTCTTTATTTCAACTCTTCAATTTTCGTTTGTTCGTTAATTTTTGACGCAAACAATGAACGGTGAATTCATTGCTGAAATAGGCGCACTACTCTCAAGTCATTGACTTGATTTTTTTTCCGTTAAATTGTCACTTTTGCAATTTATTACAAGTAAGCAATTTTCTCACTAATCAATAATGGTTTTAATTTATAAAATAATTACTCAAGTAATTTACTACTTGTATTGTATGTCTGGTTCCAATTGTGTTGCCCAGTTGCAAAAACTGTTATACGCTTTCAAATAGAATTGTAGATAAATGCCTAAAAATTGTTTCTTAAAATATTGTAAAATTCCAAAAATGTTGAAAAATTTTGAAAAAACTGAAATATATGTGGAAGAAGTCGTACACCGTTACTGGGAGCCATTGTGTTACTGCCATTTTCAATGTGATGATTTTTGACAGCAACACATTTTTAGGAAAGAATCCTTGGAATATCTTTTTGTTGGCCACCATTGTCATTTATTAATGTGGATTAAGTTAATTTTGTACAAATAATTCATTTTCTTAATTATTTGTTAATAAATTAAAATAAAAATAACGGACTTAGACACTTTTGAAATTTATCGACTCATATAATATTGTATACATACAATATACATGGACTTTTTGTGTGATATTAATAAACTTTATTTTATATATATATTTAGCTACGCTAATGGTTTGTTCTATTAAGTATATGATAGATTCATATCAATTTGCGTTCTACAAATTAAAATGTCGTAATACGCTGTTTTCATAAACAGCACCCATCCGCACAGCAATTTACATTTACTTCCACTTGATAAGGCCACTAATGTTAACGTCAAATACGAACCGTCTGGAGTTTAGTTTCGGAACTTAATAAGTGGTTTGTGCGACATTCCATATTCTCTTGCTCATGTTCAATAATTGCTGCGTTTTAAACACAACATTTGAAGTAAATTACCGCGCAAAATCAACGCAAAATTTGTGCGCCATTCTCACTGAGACAGAAAAAGCGAAAGCCAAATTGAAAATGTTTGGAATGTCATGACCTTGTGTGACCAACTATAAATGGTTCAACGTATTGAATCTAATGTGCGTCGGGTTAGAAATTCGAAATACTCGTAATTGTTAGGATTTTATTTGACGGCAAGTCATGTGCGTATAAGAACGTGTTTATTTCGTTCTACAGCGATATGTACCTACATAATTGTTTCCGTAATTCGCAGAAATAGACATTGGCAAGGTGCTTGAAAGTTTAATCGAAGTGAACATATATTATTTCACTTGAAATAAATTTTGCCCGCATAGTAATACAGCGGAATTAAAAAAAAAAAATGTTTAGTTTATCCACGAAAAACTTTTTCTACTAAATAAATACTTTTGATCAAAGAAGAATGTTTACAAAAAAAAAAAAAAAAAATACAAGTATACGTAAATAAAGCTTCAATGCTAAATGGCATAGCATCCCATGTTTTGAGACACAATCTTTTTAAAATTTCCATGTGAAAAATTTCTATCTGGAACCTTCAGCTTATTCCATCAATTCGTAACTTATCAGGCCCATTTTTTTTTGCGTTGCATCGGAGACTCTCGCACAATTAAGTAATGGAACAATCTTCCTACGAACGTTTTCCAGACTATTTTCAAATTGGTAAATTCAAAACCACTACTCAGTCTATACTCCTTCTCACTAGCCTATCATCCTTTCTTCTCAACAAACACAGTGATTTGCGTTTATAGGGAATGTCTCCTTAAGCGTTGGTCAAATGCTTAAAATAAAAATAATGGAAATCGGAAACCATTGTATCGCGCATTTCCAGCTCAATGAAGGCACAATTAATAAAAATTAATAAAATCGCTGTAATATTTTTCATTATACGACTGCAATTAAATTAAATATTTCTGTTGTTTTTCTTGCCAGTACACAAATTAAATAATTGTGGTCAAGCAAACTCCATAAACTTGGAAAATTTGACCCAAAAAATACACGTACGTGTAATTACAAAACAAAAATGTGTTAAAATAAACACTCGCCATTGTTCGTTCGCTCATTCGATTTGAATGGGCAATTTTTTTTGTTGTTATTACATTTTGTACTCGCAGTTATACAATAGAAAAAAACCATAAAATCATGTTACTTACCCATTTTTACATGACATGATGCATAACATCTGACTGCCTTGCGCCGAATTCAGTACCCGGTAATGCATTTTTTGTATGGCATGGTTAATTCATATTGTCGATTTGCTATAAGTCATAAAAAATCACATTGGAATGAGTGCGTTTTTAATGTACTCGCCAGCGATGAAATAATGAGTGTCTGTTCGACATATGCTTGGCACACTAGAGAACAAAATTTATTTTCAGATAATAACTTTTTTTAGTTAGCAAAAGAAAATGTTTTTTTATTATTTTGTGTTCTTAATGAGTTGGTGTTACTTTCAATAACTAATCATGTACATTTAGAAAAAAAGACTATCTAAAGAAAATTTTCTCGCTATTGAAAAATAAGGACACTCAGCATACGTGAAGAAAACTGTGTCAATTTCGAAGAAATGTCTATATCCCAAGAAATGAGTTGCTGTTTTCTCTAAACAATGAGATCAGAAGATTCTCCTCAAAAGTGAGAAAATGTTCTTAAAATGGCAAAAATTAATAAAAATTCGGGGTGTATGATCATTTGAAGAAATCTTAGTTTTTAATGCGTTAAGTGTAATCTTCGTAGAAATGACGAAGACCAATTTTAAGTCGGTTGAACTGAAAAACTATATAGACAAAATTACAGCTTATTATGAATAAAAGGAAAATAAAAAAACAACGGTGTTCGTCGATTCGACGAAGATTGCAGTTCCAGGGTTAAAGTTTCTCAGAAAGTGAGAAAAGCAGAAAAGCTTAATTTTTAGTTTTTTGACCAATATTCTCAATGCTTTTGTTGCATAGTGTAATTATAGTCACCCATATGTTGATTTTCTTTTTATCGCGATTGCATCCAGTTGCAATTACACACATCGCACATAGTTCCGTCACTTTAATTTCGTTAGCTTTGACATTCACAAATTGTTTGTTCACAAATTTTTGAACGGATGGCCTTATTTTTGTTTCGCTTAAATGCATTTTCTGGTTAGATTACTTAATTACGGGTGGTCTCCAAATAATGTGAGAGTTAAAGTAAACATTATCCATCTGTATGTGGCCACAAATTCAGAGTATTCATATTGTTTTTTTTTTTTTAACTTAATTTTTGTATTACAATTAATTTACAAAAATAAGAAAAATAAACTCTTAGAAAAACATCTGTTCTTAATAATATTAGTAAGAGACGTTGAAATAGATTAGAAAATATAATCATGATTCATGATGCAAGTCAAAATTGAGAATAACATATCTTGGGCACCAAGAGCGATCTCTAGATGTCACAAGTTCAATATCTCACCTAAGAATAAGAAAATTAGCCAACATTAGTGAAATGCCACTGAGCCGAATATTTTGAAGGTTATCTGTGGATTGTGCCTCGTATACTGAAATCTCAGTGAACTGATTTCATATAGAATCGATTTTTATTTTCTACTTGATTTTCATTATTTTTTTTTGAAGATTTCAATTGGAACTTATTAGAAAAATGGCCTAAAAATTTTCTGTCGAAAGTTTTAACATAACAATACATTAAGTTCAAGGTCATAACTGAAAAATTGAAAACAAAGTTCTTTACCCATGAAGTTTGAAAATCAAATGTTAATTTGATTTAATAATAAATCAATTTTCAATGATCTTACAACTCACACATTCACAAGCAACAACATAAGCGAAACGAACGACTTTGACCCTACAGTTTTTACTCTAATGACCAACAAATAAAATCAATTGATTTGAACGTTTTGCCTTTGCCCTCTTGATCCGAATAAGCGCAAATTGCACAAAAGTGTTAGGTAATACCTTGAGAAGCGCATGTAAAGATCATTAAAAATTACAATAAAAAAAACAACAACAACCAAGAAGAAAAAAAGAACTACACCAGAAAAACAAAAACAAAAACAAACGATTATGGAATCATTGCGAATAATGTTACGTTTACCATTCCGTACAACTCCAGCGTTTGCATTACCTACTCCAGTTTTCGCGTTCCAATAATGTTGCTGATGATGATGGCTATATGTTCACTGGCGCTTTAATGTTGCATTATTGGACTTAAACAAAAAAAAAGTTCCACAAAAAACAGTGCAGAAAATTATGTTGAACCAATTCAGATTGAAATTAGTTTCGCAATTGCGATTTCACTCTATACAAAACATCATTAATATGGAATGCAACATAGTCTCATAGTCATTATGACGATTTATATGCCTACACCATGGGAGCATATATTTGAAAAAATAAAAGTTTATTTTCTTTAATTGTTATGCGGCGTATTTTTGTAAATATTTTTGCATTCCAGTTGGTTCGGGTATTCTCTGTTGGTCGTGTGTTGCGTGTTTGGTGCGTTTAATTGATCAGCCAAAGTGTCGATACACATAATAGTCCGGAAGATAGCGTCACAAAATATATAATACCTGTGAAATAGGGACGCATAATGGAACCGAATTGAGTATTCTTGAACCAAATTCAGAGTAGGCTTGGTCCAATATGATGGTTTGCCAATTTACTTGAAAAGTACGTCATAAATAGAAAAACACTTTGTAATCAATATTCTAAAACAGAGAAAAATTCATGAACTTTTGTACAAAAAAGGTTTTATATGCACTGCTCCACCAATTGAACGTCAGACCGGCGAAACTTAATCAGCACATTGTAGAAGTATGGAAATGACTTTTTGTGACGCTACCTCCCGGAGTATAATGACGCATGACACATTGGTTTATGTAGTTAAAAGCCTTTCGAAACATAATATAACAACTTATATAAATATACATTTTATGCTGCTGAAGCACTTGATTAATTAAATGAAAATTAAATTTATAATTTACAATTTTAATTTGGGAAAATTAACATTTGGTCAAAATCAATCAATCAATTATATGTAATTGATGACTGTGCATATGCAGATAACAATCAAAATGCTGTATAGGTTATGATAGCTAAGGTTTTGTAATTACTTGCATTTTTAAAAATAATATGAAGTTTACAGCACACTGAAAAAAAAAAAAATTTAACTAAAAGAAACTCTATGGTGAGACCTCGAATTGTGCTTGATAAAATTATGCAAAAATAAAATTTATGAAAAATAATGAGTTACATTTACCGGGTTCCTGAATTGAAAAAAATTGGCAGGATTGTGTGATTCTTAAATTTTGAGACCAAAGCTATGAAATGTTTCCTTCTTTTTTCTTACTTAAGAGCTAAAGCACCCCAACAGTATTCTGAACTCAGAAACACAAATTTTTTGTAACATCAATTTAAAAAACTTACTATTTCTTATGTAATTTTCGACGTCTGAATTTTGAGAAACAAGTATGTTAAATGTATGAAAAACGCCTATTCTGACCATTTTTGTGTCCTTGTAGCAAGATTATGTACTTAAAAGCTTTTCCAAGAACACTAACATGAAGCAATTTCCTTGCTATTTAAAATCCATTAAAAAAAAAAGATAACTGAGCTGATAACTGTACCAAAAACATATGTATACAGCAAAAATTCTAAAACAACAAAGTCTGCTATAAAAAAATAAAATTTAGATTTCAAAGAGAAGATTCAGTGTTTCCTTTTAGTGTATTCAGAGATCATTCCAAGCTGTTGATTTCCTTACGACAAGTGCACGAAAATCATTTTTGTTTTTAAGTGAACTTAAAATTTTGTCTGTTGCTGATTGTTCGTTAACGTTACGATTTAATTTGTTCTCATACGTACGATAAATAAGTTATTTTTAATAAAAAAACATCCGATATTTTTTTGCTTAAAAATTTAAAAAAAAAATTGTTGTTCTTTTTCTGTTTGTTCTTTTGCAAAATTGACATAAATTACGAGTACAATAACTTTGCAACATATGGCGCATTTATGTTAACTAGAGCATTAATTTATTTATGTGCAATTACATACAAAGTCTTTAGTTAACATCTCTTACTGAAGATTTTACACCGATATTAATTATGAAGCACAAGAATGCTCATAAAAACTTCTTAAATACTGTAGTTAACATTAACGGCTCACATTTGTTCTACCCACAGTAAGATTTTTGTCAAACGATGTCACTCAAAAGCACGCAATGTTGAACATTCATTAAATTTGTCATTATTTTCATATGTACATTAGACATGTTCAAATAAATGCCATGTTTTAGAATTCTTCGGGAACACTCGATTTTCGAAAATGTATCTATATTCGAGTATATCCTCATTCAAAAATAAAAAAAAAATACTTCTATGGTTGCTACCAGAGCTGCAAAATTTTCACTTTTCGCAATTTGGCCATAAAATTAGGAAAATTTGATTTTTTTTCTACTTATAATATTTTTTTTTAAGTTAGGTCGCACCGGTTCATTTATTTGATTTTTACTTTGTGTAATATCTGGACAAAAATATTACGGTGAAGATCTCAAGGAAGACTTAAACGAAGTTTTGCTCGCAATCCAAAGAGGTGTGCTATAATTCATGATGCTCTGCAATTATGCACTACTACAAAGCATCAATTTTAACTGTTCGCCTAAAAGTAGACAACAATTTTTCAACAGAATTTTCAGTACAAAGAAAATGCTGCTGAAAATAAAATTGACATTTCACTCAAACACATTATTTTGTTCATAGCAATTAAGTTAGCAGTTTATTTATATCTGGTAAGGTTAATAGGGGCAAATATGACAATAATTCTATAATCCATATTTTGAGGTGCAGTTTAAAACTCTAAGGTTTATATCTTTACATAATTTTAAGAAGAAATAAATATGTTATTTTTTTTTCCAAAGGAAGGGAAACCATTGAAAACTTCGTGATATCGGAAAAGTGGGTTTTTTATGGCTGTTTCGAATTCGAAACCAAGCGTAAAATTTGAAAAAGGCGACTTTTGTCCTATATAAAAGACTCTTTAAGCTTCGAATTATGAGTCCTATATGTCTCCGAAAAAAATCAAAACATTTATATATCAGACTCAGAACAGTTACATATTTTAGACTCTAATATGTGTCTAATTTTTGAATCATTTTTGTGTGCCCTTCTTAGATCGGAAATACACACATTTGCTGGGAACGAACAAAATTATTTTCTGGTCGAATTTTTTAAAATTTTTCGGAACTTTCAACTCATTAAAAATTTTTTTTTTTCATTTTTTACTTTTTTTAATCTCGCAAAATTTTTTCTTTTTTTCAAGATTTTCTATGCAAACATAACGAAACATCACTGAGTTCGCAATGGTTGCTCTAATTTTTTTTTTTAGCTTTCAAAAATTTGACAATTTTAAAATACGTTATGTGTAAAAATATCCGAAACTGACTTTTCTTTGATTTGTATGGTGGTTTCTGAATTCTTTCCAGAAGAACAAGCAGTAAATAAGGAATATTATTCAGGTGCCAGGAAGTGTTTGCGTGAGAATGTCCACCGAAAATCCAGATTTGAGTAAGGGGCTTTGAATCATGACAATGTAATATCGCTTAAAGCCATCGTTATGCAAGAGTTCTTAACTCTAATCAATGGCATCGACCAATCACCATATTTACCAGATATGTTCAAGTCAGACTTGTTCCTGTATCCGAAGCTAAAATTACCACTTTGAGGAAGGCGTTTCGAGTCCGTTGAAGCCATAAAAGCAAACTCACTGAAGGACTTGAAGGCAATTCCACAATCAGCATAGGAAAAATTTATGGAGAGCTGGATCAAGCGCTGATGTTGTATTGCAAGCTGTGGGGCCTCCTTTGAAGGCGACTAAATAAATTTTGATGAACAAATAAATTTGTTTCATTTGCTTATCAATTTCGGATACTTTCTTACACATCTTTATTTCAGGCATAGCTGAAGATCTACAGCTTTATTTTTTGAATTTCAAGACTCTTTTTGTAAGATAGTCTTATAATTGATCCGGTTTTGTTATTGTTTATCGTTTCTTTTCTTAATATCAAATGTTTATTTTTTCTTTTTTGTATTAAAAAAGTACTAAAACATTTTCATTAAAACTGCTTTAATTTAATACCAAGCTCAGTCTTATTGTGCATATTTTGAGTTTTTACTTACGGTGTGAAACAAGCTTAGTCTCGATTTTTCCGGATATACAAAAAATAATATTGGTCTGGAAAAATATCGAAATCATTGTGGTTTCTAAAGACTTATTCAAAATGTGCTAACACTGGAAACCTTATTCATTAATGGTAAAATTTCCGTACATTTACTCCATCATACCTTATCCTATTATCGTGGAAGAAGCTTACATTTGACATTCACATTCAAGTTTCTTATCAAAAAATGTGAAGAGATTTGGTGTGCGCAATTAGTCATTGAAAAAACATTTTGTTTATATGTATTAGGGTATTATTTAACTTTATTACCCTTGAGTAAACTTAATTACCTATGGCACAGAACAAAAAAAAAAAAAATAAAACAAAAAATGAATTATGAAGATAATTTGTTTTTATATAGAATTACATAACACAAAGAACTCTTTTGTTTTTTAGAAACCAAATTGTAATTTTACTTCAACCTTTAGTTTCATTATTTCCCGATTAGTACGATATCACCGGAATAGACCAATGAACTATGCTATCTCTTCATCAGAAAATATTACCATATGTCACTCGTATGTAACATTACTCGACAAATAGTAGTTGCCACCCCAACTATATACTGACGATTCTACATAACAACTACCCCACAATTAGTGCAATCTGTGACTGCACATATGCTGAAGTTCATTAAACTTTCAAACTTTCAAACCACCCAGCTGGGGCATGTTATAGCTGCCATATGCACCCATAGTCTTATTCGCTCTGGAATGGGGTTCATGTTTAAAAAAGTAAAAAAAAATCAGATAAATATAAATGTTTTTCTACGTTTGCCCCACTTCACGTAATCGTTTGTTTACTTTCTTAAAAAAAGCAACAAAACAAACTAATTTCATGTCAATGCATCCATCAGGTTCAGGGCAAATTATTCATAGACAGGGTGCAATTGTTCATAGTCACTTTAATGACATCGATTATGAAAAATGTTGGAATAGTCACGTGCAATTGATAGTTGAGACTTACTGGAAGCAAAGTGCAATGTAAATGGGAGCGAAACATAAAAAAATCGAAGTCGTTTAGTTTATACGCGCTATTCTGACACTTGGCTTAACGAGTTCTAATTGGAAGGTGGAGTGAACATAATACAAATAAATTATACCCGCTGTAGCATTTCGACCCTCGTTCCCAATGGCGGCTGTATAGTTAAATCCACAACAATACTTACCTCGTAGGACTTGGTTTGTTAGCAGCTGTACGAAGTCCAAAGGGCTGAATTTTAAACTATCTACATATTTAAACCTTAGCAACCCTGTTACATTACTATGCCTGTACCAAACACCCATTTCACCCATATAAATCATGATCAAGAAAGATCATCAAGAAAATAATATTCAAACTCAGATTGAAAAATGTATGTATGTGGGACATAGTAACTATCACATTAAAGGCGTAGGATGGATAGGTGAATATGTCCGCAAAAAAATTTTTCTTAGAATGGTAGCTGATCTCCTCATGCCCTAACAGAAGTTGCGGAGCTCGAGAACAAATACGACTTTACAGCTAATTAACCTCAACTCTTGCGCCAATCAGCAGATAGTACTCTTGTCGAACTAGCGACAACAACATCGAATATGTCATGGGTAGCACGGTCTTAGTCAGCTAATTGCAAATGGTGAACTTTTGGTAGATTTCTGTGATACCCAAAAACTCGTAGTAGAAAGCTCACACTTCATTCATAAGCTTAGGCACAAGGTAAAATGGCGTTCAGTCAGTGGTACGGAGACAAATCGATCACTTTTACATGAGAAGTGTAAACTCCGGCTTGGAGCGTTTTAAAAATGAAACCACTAAAAATATTTTAAGAGAGTATATTAAGAGCTTGGGCTGATGGTCTTTCAAAAGAACAAAAGTGTAAACCACGCACTGTGAACATGGGATAAAAATCAGAAAAGATAGAAGTCAATTTATTTGCCAATATCTCTGAAATAGGCCACTAGGTTTTAATAAAAGCTTATACAAGGGGAGCATTTTTGAGTTTCTTATTGTTTTTTTTTTTTGATATTGATATTTGATATTGATGTTTTTCGTCTTTTTTCGATACTGGAGTTTTGTCGACTTTTTTGATATTGATTTTTACTCTTTTTAGCCATTGCGATTTAAATATTTTTGACTTAATACATATTTTTCATGTTTCGCGATACTATTCGATGCTCCTTGACTTAAATAGATTTTTCTACACCATACGACTTTTATCGGCTTCCTTGAGGTTTTTGTTAACATTATTCTTTGATCGATTTCTATGATACTAACCGACTACTTCGATGTTTCTCAACTTTTTCGATGTTTCTCGATACTTTGAACTTACATTTTTCAAGATTTTTGGACTTCCATAGATTTTCCGATGTTTCTGAACTTTCATGAACTTTTTCGATATTTTCCTAGTTTTATCCACTTTTGAATGTTTTTCAATGCTATGCGAAACTTTTGAACTTTTATTGCCTTGTCGACATTTTTCGAATACATTTGAATTTCATCGTTTTTTTTCGATTTTTAATTTTTTTTTTTGATCTATTTATGCCACATTACCTGAACTTACAAGTCTACTGATAAAATTAATTAATTGATAAAAAACCAAGTTTATACATGTATGTTACATCTGTCATTTTTCATATCCTTACATAGCTAAGCTTGCTCACATAAAGAGTTCGCAGTGAAATTGCTCAGTATTTGTTTTATTCTTACTATCCTCGGATTTTTGAAACTAGATTGTGATATCAAGGATGTTGAAAAAAATCTGAATCTTTTTTTCTAGCAGGAAAAATGCTGTCTCATTCTGTGTTTACGCACTGCTTCAGCAAAACTTTCTCCATTTTTAAAGTGAAGTATAAAGATGATAGCGAGAGTTGTTCTCTCGTACATTGACAGATGTCATGCATGAATTTAGATTATAATCTTATTCCCTTATATTATATTATTAAGGTTTCTTCAGCATTAAATATTTATGTTGTTGACCTAAAACTTTTATAAACTTATATATTTCACTCTTTTCTTTAACGCTTTTGTACCATAACTAAATCCACTTTTACTTTTTACTTTCTTTGCAGAAAATTGTATGAATACTTGAAATTCCCCGCCACAACTCATATGATTTCCTAAAATCCAAGCTAACAACTAAAATGGGAACATGGAATTCCAATTATTTACGAAAAAGGCTAAACAAAATCAAAATAAACATGATTCAAAACAACAGCAACAGTTCCAGCGACACTTTGGAGAAGTAACAGAGGACTGGCAATAATGGAAATGAATAACTGGCATTGAAAGTATTGAAAGCAAATACCCAACCTAAACCAATTTAAATAGGCGTTTCTAACACGTACAACTTAAAAGCAACGAAGCGCAAAACAATTTCAAGAAACAAAACAATAAAAGAGATACAAATAGCTGACAAAAAGAAGAGGATACTAAATAACGAAACGCACAAAAATCTGTTTTAAATTGGCGCCAATTTCAACTGTCACTTAATTGAGAGTGAGATAAATAAGAAAACAAAAACGAATTTTACGTAAAAAAGCCGAATGCTCATAAATATGTTGTTACAGACAACAATGTTAACGAAACTTCCCGCCGCTATGTTGCTCACACTGTTGCTCTCTAGTGTACAGATTCGAGCGGGAGTGATTAAGAAACGCGAAACGTTGGCAACCTTGCACTCAGTGCAATCCCTTGCTGATAGCAATACGGGGAATGTGGATGCTAATGTGGGAAAATCCGCAGCGAATGGCCTTAATCCTGCGCTAAGCACTAGACTGTTGCCCGAAAAAAGTGGCAGCCTTGTTATGAATAAAGTAGATAAAGAACCGCTGAGGAATCCCAGCGAATATGAAAACCTAGAAAATAAAGTAGCGATAGAGGAATCCAAAACAGTTGTATATGACGTGGATAATATGGAAAAAACTGCGGCAACTATAGAAGATTCAGCTTTTCTCAAAGGCACAAGTATAATAGAGACATTAACGAAACCTCCTAACAAAATAAGCAAAAATTCAAATACTCTTTTGGAAACACAAGAAGTTTCCACAGACGCAAATATAGCGAGTAAATCACAAGAGTTTGGTAAAAATGAAGTTTTCAGCAATATAAACCCGCAAAATACAGCGAAGATAGAGTTTACGAGTGACAATAAAATAAGCGATGGCTTGGATCAACAACCGCTAAATAAGAACACCAAACCCAGCACTATTTCTGATACCTTGGAAAATGAACGAGTTTCGAATGTGATGACAAAAGCACTGCCAACTTTGGGGACAACTCCCTTGATGACCGTAGTGCCCGCAACTTCAAACCCACTTAAACCTCAAACAGAAAATGCAAAAACAGACTATGCATCTAAAGAGTTAGATGATTTTCAGGTGGAGACAACAACCATACGTTTCGAACCCATAGTCATTACTTTGCAAAATCCAACTCAAATGACAACAAATTCCACATCAAATGAGTTGTTA
Organism: Tricholauxania praeusta; assembly: GCA_949775025.1. Classification (NCBI taxonomy): domain Eukaryota; kingdom Metazoa; phylum Arthropoda; class Insecta; order Diptera; family Lauxaniidae; genus Tricholauxania; species Tricholauxania praeusta. The sequence goes on from OX459029.1 coordinate 163,362,765, forward strand.
CACTTAAGCGAACTATTTAAATCCAACAATGTGGCAGCTGAAACAGCAACTACCGTAAGCACCTTGACACTCCCTGAGGCTAAGGCGAGCAAAGCTACAACGCTAGCGCCAATTCATTCAATTGATTCAAATGAACTTGGCGCTACCTCAACGAAACAACGTGCGACGTCCAGCGGTGAAAAGCGTGCAAAATTCATTAATGATAATTCAACGAATACAAATAAATTGCAGCTTCCTGATGCAGCTGAGGTATGGACGCTTGCTGGTATGAAGACGGTGGTGATGCATCATGAGAGTAAACCAACTGTCAGCACAACGGAACGTACGCCAAATGAAAGCAGCAATAGTGAGAAGAATTTGCTCGATTGGACGCAAATTATGATGGCCATGAATGACAAACAAGATGATAAGACGTTCGATAACCTCATAGACAGCAGTACGGTAGCTAATAAAGTCGCTGAAATTTCCAACGATATTCCACGTAACACAACAGTTGAAGCCACCTACATGCCCGCGGCTACAATGGCAATTGAAACTAAAGCTGAATTGACCAACAATATGACCCAGATAGTTAACGAAACTGCAACAATTGAAAATGTCACAGTTTTTCCGAACGTTGATGCAAATACAGTTTTGAATATCGAGCCGCTTACAGCAACAACCCCAATTGCAGCTGCAAATAATGATTTCGCAGACAATACCACTACAGCAGATGTCTTATCAACAACGCCAACTGCTGCTACGTTATCAATAGATAAGAGTTTAGATAACAAGGAAACTATTTTGCCTAGCGAAAAATCTAGCGTAGCACTAACAGAGCGCATTGTGGTAAATCAAACTACTGAGCGTACGCTTGAACTCTCTGCGAACGAGAAAAATATCAGCCCTAGTGAGCTGGAAGAAACTTCGACAGCGGCATCTACGACTAAATCAATACTAGACTTGCCAGAGCTAAAGACGACTACACTGCCAACGTATACAGCGGAGGCCGATAAGCCAGGCGTGACAGAACAATTTACAACAACAGAGACGCTGCCGCTCCCAGATAAGCATTTTAGCACGAGTGTACAACCACCACCCGCAACTAGCGCTGGAAGCTATGAGACGAATTCCACGAGCTACTTAAATGAGCATGCTAAATCTAGCGACGACACCAGCAACAACAGCAACAACAACAACAACAATAAAAACAACACCGACGCATTTAATACAGCACTTGAGCACAATTCCAGCGATACCACAACGTTCAGTATGCCGATAGCTAGCGTTGTGAGTACAACAATTGCATTCGATCAAAATACTACAGTAGCCAACGGAGAAGACGATTTTGCTGCGACGACGTTGGAGAAAATAAGCACAACAACAACACCTACAACTGACAGTGAGTTATTATCAACAATTTTGGCAACAGTAAATACCAAACCAATTACGGGTACAACAACGGAAGCCAATAACCAAAATGGGAATGATGTGGAATTAGATATTGGAACGGAGCAAATTGATACAACTTCAAGTACAACAACAAAAACAACAACACCGGAGACAAAAGCAGACGAAACGACTACGACGTCATCAGATAAAAATTTATTAATAATTACAACAACAGCAGCAACTCTGACGACAACAGCAACCCCTAATCAAGCGCTACCAACATTGGCAACTGAGTCAGTGTCAGCTGTAAATGAGACAGACGAAGAGCAGCACAACGCGATAACGACAACGCCACATGCAGTGTCGAATACAACAACAATCGCGACAACATCGATTGAAGATAACATTGGTTTAGAAAAACCCAATGAAACGGAAAGCTCAATAGAAACAAATGCTATAGATTCTTCGGAGAAAACAAAAACCACCGAATCTACGGCGACTACAAATACCACAAGTCCAGTAAACGAGGACGAACACAATGAGGATATGCTGCTACCAGAGCAGCAGGGTATCACTAGCACCACACCAACCATAATCCCAACTTTCACAATCCCCACAAATACCACATCCTCCAGCACTACTCCCAGCATTACATCCACCACCACGGAAGCGCCACTCATAAGTTTGTTAGATGATTTTCTCACTTCCACAACAACTGTAGCGCCACCACCTGTAGGTTTATCAACAACAACAGAAAAAAGTGATATGTATTCTGTCTACTCAACCACAACGACAACAACTGACGGTGCTATCGTCAATGCCACTGCTGCTACAACAAGTGTAGCCTCAACCGAGACTATGGTCACCACTTTAACTTCTTTAATACCAAAACTAATTGAATCAGCAACATCACCTGCTGCTACAACGACGCAACAATCAAACGCATCCAAAAATATAATCTATGGGTCACCCCATTTGAACAACAACAAGGATTCAGCTGCTGACTCTCCCGAAACAGATGTTAATGTCATCATCGCCATTAGCGTGAGTTGCATTGGCATTGTTGCTCTTGTACTTCTGGTTGCTTTCTTGTATGTCATGCGCAAGCGTCAGAAGCAAATGTCCTATGGCCAACGTTGTCGCCCTGTTAGCTTGGATGCCTATAGCATGGATAATGTGTCAGTATTTAATAGTGTACGTCGCAAAGGTGCCCCACGTTCTTCCAAACGTTCATATGGTAATGTGGCTTTTGATGATCCTTCTCTGAAACATCATCTACTTGGCGCAACTGATCTGTCTAAGTTTGTTGAGCGTCGCATAAGTATTTTTGAGGAGTTTAGGGATGTACCGCAGATTACTGCACGTGCTAATGAGGTGCCACAGGGATGTGAGGATAAAAATAGGTAAGTTAAAAAAATAACGAAACTATTCGCTTTAAATTTAACAGAAAAAATAATTTTGTTGCTTTATTTTGTGTTACCTTTTGCTTGGGTTCTCAACAGATCTATGAAAAACGTCTTAAAATGTATGTGTGTTACCAAAAATGTCCATACAGAGTTTGGTAAAATTTCCTGAAATAGTTCATGAAATAGGACATGAGACATTATTTTAAGTACAAACCGAAAACTTTCTGATCGACCCATTTCGGTTTGAAGTTTTTTGGTGTTTTATGGTCATATTCAAATTGTCATATCTCTGGTAAATTTTAACGAAAAAATATTTTTTTTTTATCGTTTTAAAGCTGAAAAGACCAGCTTTTTTGTTGAATTTTTGTCCATGGCATTACATGAAAAATTAATATTTTTGTATAATAAGCCAATTGTAGATAGTTGACTTATAGAGTCAACGCCAATCGGTACGCAATTAAAACTAATGGCACTGAGCTCCTCGTCAAATTTTCTTTAAAAAACAATTTTTTCCGAATGGTTGCAAAATAGTTCCTATCCCAAATATATTAATTCTTCTGAGCACCTTTGAAAGCACTATGCGTCGCTGCACAGTAGTCCCAATTCGAGTTTTTGGTTCGAAAATCTCTCTAGCGCAAATATTATCGCAAATGAAATTTTTTTTTAACCTAAATACCAATAAATCAACGGCGCCCGAGTTTTGAAAAAAGTTTTATTTTTTTATTATTTTAAGTTAAATTCCGGATAAATGATTTTTTTTTAATTTAATTCCAAGCCTTAATTTTGAAATAAAAATATAGTTTTTTGAAAGGACCAAAAACAATTTTTTTTGAGATCGTCACTCAAAATTACAGATCCTTAAGTATGGTATGTGTAGACATTTTGATAAGAGAGGGACTTTTGACGTAAGGCATTGGGATATTTTCAAATGCGTCCACGAGTTACGACAGTGTCTTTATTCTAAAATAACTCCTTACAAGAATATCAATGTAAATTTATAATTAATTTAAAGCTGAAATGGTATAAGCTGAAAGGTACGGAAAAATCTTGTTAACGAAGAGCTCAACATGGAACGCTTTCTATTTTAAGTTCAAAGTTTAAAAAGGCATCATAAGTCTAGACCGTAAAAAAATTGCCGCATATTAACAGATTTAACAGTTTTAAAATTTTATACGCTATTTAGAAACGCTTGTAAGAGTCAAAACACAATACTTAAATGTCAAATGTACAAGTGTAGTTTTGTTATTGTTGTTTAGAAACACTGCTATAAAAATTGCAATGAGAGCAAAATACGTTATACGTCATCTACATTGGTATGTTTTCTGAAGCCATTTCGTCAATTTTCTTAAAATATTTTGTAAAAACGTAGATTTACTCGTACTAAAAATTACACACAAAATATTTCTAATTTTTTTTCTTTATTTTCTTCCAAAGGTACGCAAATGTGATTCCACTTCCAGAGACACGAGTTATACTGCAGCAACAGAACGATGATGAGAAAACGGAATATATTAATGCCAACTATGTCAGGGTAAGTAATGACAGCGTCTAGCAAATTGTCTCTTCAGTGAAGACAACATGGAAAATTTAATGTAATACGCACTAAGCCATATAAATATTTTTGTCTATACGCAAATTTAAATGAGTCTCGCTGCTCAATTTTATTCTGGAACTTCAAAGCAAACTGTGTAATCTGTAAGAAATTACGCTTTCAAGAGTTTCGCTTGTTCGGAAACTCGCTAGACTATGGCACTAATGTCGTTTTAATCACAGAAGGCAATGAGCGCAAAATTACGCGATCATTTTCTTTTTTCATTTAAAAAAAAAAAAAAATGTTCAAAATCAAAAAAGTGGGCGCACTTTGTATTCATATTATCTGCCTGTTTGTCGGCATCAAATTTTATAACTCAAAATTATATAACAAAACGTATTCATTTTAGCGCATTTTCTTAAGATCAATTAAAGCGAATAGAGCGGGAGTAGATATTTTTAGAATCATTGAATTGAACGCGTTGTTACACTTGAGAAAGATCGGAGCGCATGATATTGTAATTTAGCTAAGTCTGAATTATCTTTTTTTTTGTTCAGTTATTTATCTAAAATATATATGAAGTTGATATCAAGCATACAACTATTGCGTATTCAAAATAATTCCAATATCGTTCGGTCGTTATTACCCATTGCATATGTAGGTTTCAATGTCAAGTTTCTTAGGCTGACTAATTTTTATTAATACTGAGATGAATTCATAAATGAATTTGTTTTCCTGTTAATTAATCAACGTGTTTGTTAAAAGCCTGCAATACTTGACAATGAAGATCATGAAATTTATTTAGCAAATACATAAGTTATGTCAGTATAAAACCAGAAATGAAAGAAAATATGTACGGGAGTGAATTAGCTGGAAAGGAATGCCTGAAGCCACAGCAAAACAGAGCGAAGTGCAGCTTTCAAATCTATGTAATCATGTTGAAGTGCGTTAACCGAGCGTAATTTGTGTTTCAAAAAAATATATTTTTCAGCCGCTCTCTTTTTCCATATGACTCTTTCTCTCCTGAACCCCTGAACTTTTACGCAACTATGCTTTGTTTGGTAAGGAAGGCAAAGCTCTGTGCTGTAACGCTGGCTGACTCGTACGAACACTTAGACTTATCGACTTTTAGACAGTTTTAAAAATTGTTTCGCTCTTTCAACATTTTTACTATATTTTTTGGGGCTCAAAACATTTTCCGACTTTTTTCACATTGTTCAACACTTTTCAACTTTATGAAAATTTAGCAACTTTTTCCGACATTGTCCACATATTATGACTTTTCCCAAATTTATCGACTTCTTCAAAGTATTTCGAGTTTTTCAACGTTTTCGGACTTTTCCAAAAATTTTTGACTAAAAAAAAAAATTTTCTACATTATTTCGTTTTTTCTATAATTCCGACTCCCAACATTATTCTTTGGATTTTTCGAATTTTTGAGTTTTTCATTACCTACTGTTTGACTTCTTTAATAATTTTCGACTCATTCAATATTTCAACTTTATAACTTTCTTTTGTAAATTTTTCGAAGATTTCCACATTTTCCGATGACATTATATACAATTTTTGCTTTGTTCGATATATGACAAAATTCAACATTTTCTAACTTTAATTAACTTTTCGATAATATTGGACATTTTATCGACTTTTCGAGATTTATGGATTTTTTGGAAATTTTAGACACTCAGGTTTTTCGAGTATAAGAACGCTTTTCGGACCAAATCAAACTATTACTAACTAGTTCAGAAACTGACCTATTACAAAAAACTTTTCGACACTTTTTTGATAGTTTTGACATTTTCGACTTAAGTTGAAAGTTTTTGACCTTGATCAACTTTTTTTATGCTCTTCAATATTGTTCAAATTTTATTGACTTTTTCGAAATTATTTGATATTAACGCGGAAACATGATCCCACTCAAAATTTTATTCAAAAAATTAATAAGAACTGACGGAGGGGAACGGGAATCATCGTATGTGCCAAAAATCAAATTTTACATTAGAGGGCTTTTTCTAATTTTCTGTGCTTTATATATATATGTTACTAGGTGATGCGTTCTGGGGTGTAGAACAAATTTGCATACAAAAGTCATCACAAACGATGATTTCGCACACGATATAACAATTTCGTACCAATAACTTCCTTACTAAATTATATACATATGATATTTAATTTTATTTTACCTATTAAGGGTCCCAAGGATACACCTAACTACTATATCGCCTGTCAAGCACCATTGGAAAGCACGGTTGCAGATTTTTGGCGCATGATTTGGGAGCAACAGTCACGTGTGATAATCCAAGCAACTGATTTGATTGAGAACGGTATAGAGAAATGTGCCGAATATTTGCCACCATCCGTAACAATTGATAATCACGTAACATACGGCGACTATCAAATTACGCTTAAGAATCGTGAAGTCAAAGATAAATACGCCATATCTACGCTAATGCTTAAAAATATTGTAGAGAATACTAGTCGTGAGCTAACACACTACTGGTATAAATGGCCAGAAGCTGGTGTGCCGCAGGAGGAAGCACCCATCATAGCAATGTTACTGGAAGCGCGTTCTTCCCTCAAGAGCTATGCCATCGAACAGGCAAATGAGTTGAGGCAGAAATCATCAACACTCACTATCAAATCAGATGCAGCAAATTCTGCAAGCAAAGAAATGACTTTGTCGGTTTCATCATTAGAGAAGAGTGACGAGCAGAAAGATACGGGCAGTGCTTCTGGTTCACAAAATGGTGAAATTAATGGAAATATATCAACGGATAAACTGAAAGCGGCAGCTAGAAATCAAGGGTATGTGATTTTTGAAGTTTATCAAAATTCTCAAATGTGTTTGTCAATATTTCAATTTCTGCAATGAATGTGGAAATGTATCGAAAAGTACAAGTTTTTTAACGATTCATAGATAGCCAGTGAAATTTCGGTAGTGGCGTATTTTCATAGTCATGTGCCTAACATGTGTCCAAAATCCTAAGTTATGTCGGGAATTTCGATTTAAAAGCAGAAACAGTCTCAGGATTATTTAAAATTTATAAAAAGTAATTTTTTTTTTTTATAAAATTAAAGTATTTCTAAAAAAAAAATTGCTTTAAGTATTTTTATTTTATTACCCATAGTTTTTGAGATATTCCGCCTCATTTAAAGAATTACCAATATATAAACACGAGATAAATACTGAAATCACAATCAGATAAAAAAGTACAGAAAACTTGTACATCCCACATTTCTTAAAAAAGCTTCGGGGTTGGGCTGTTGAAGTACAGAGCTGCTCCTGAAAATATATGTAGGTAGGTGGGTCATAGTTGCTATCATTTAATTTGGTAATGCACCTACAAATAATTTATTATTTTTTTTTATCTATTGCTCGAAAGGCTTAAATTAGGGGTTTTATGATACATTCCATTCATTGTTCATGCATTCTATATCTTATTCTTTCTATTCTCTCTATTTATATATATGTTTCAATGTTCAATGTTTCTTCTTATTCCACTTTAGACCCCTAACAGTTCACTGCTCTCCAGGTACTGGACGAACAGGAACGATTATTGGCTGTGACATAGCAATACGATGTTTGGAGACACCAAAACGTATCGTTGATATACCACAAATAGTCTACTATGTAAGGAGGGGGCGTGCCAGTGCGGTGCAGACAAAAGAACAATACGAATTTATTTATAAAGTTGCAAACATGTATGCAACAAAAATAACAAATTTATCAAATGATAATTAAAACAACTGACCGTATATTAAAGAAAAATATTCAATATTCCAAAAAAATAGAAGACACGCAAAAGGATCTCCTTCAGAAAATTGGCAAAACAATTAATAAGCTTAAATTAATAAGCTAAAAGTTCTTATAGTCATAGTCAATATAACATATATGATAAGTCCGGTAAATACTTTTGTTTGTTCGTACACAGTTGCAAACAAGGAAATAGCTTAGCTGAGAAAAAAATCTTCTTACTCGTACTCAAAATCAATAACTCTTCATGTTATATGTTGCTTAAGAAAAATATAAGTTAATATGAATTATAATGTGCTATTTTCGTGTCCACATCTATTTATAAAGCTGCAACCAGAGTTAATTTGCGTACATGTGCTTGGTATTTCTTACCTTTACTCTGTTTTCAAACTTATTATTTTTTATTATTAAAATGTATAATTTTTAGTTAAATCGTATTAGCGTTGAATCAAATCCTAACAAGTGCAGCTTTATTTGATATTAAATAAAAATCCCGGTTTTCGCACTTGCGCTTGCGTAGCCAAATATTGCGCAATATTTAAATGTATTCCTCTACATTGTGATATAAATATGTTATTATTAAAGTTTACAATTATTATTATGCTACTATAATAAATTATTTTTCTTTTATTTGCAGTATATAATTTTTGTTTCTAATCTATTACTTTAATATTATGTATTACCTAATTATTCTTCTCTTACTAATTACAAGTTGTAATTTTGTACATATTTCATTCAAACTTATATCAATTATTGTATAAATGTAAATTTACGAGTATTTTGTAAAATGTTATATATTTCGTACATATGTATATGAATAAAATATAAAAGAAATTTTGAAAGATTTGTAATTGCAATGATGTTGGCAAAATTCTAGAATTTTGTCATGAATGAAACCATAAGTCATAAAAAGTTTAGTTTATAAGATGCATATAGTTTCAAGGAAAGAATTTAAATTGCTTAGTGACTTTACATACATAAGTTATGTATATGCAATACATACATATAAACTTAACAATATTTTACCGCTTGATTTTAAAATAGGCGAAGTTTTCAAACATCATACCAATAACTTTATGAGTGTTTTTGAATTTGAAATCAAAGGCTCCATTAATGCTTTATGGAAAAGCCTTGAAATGAAAAATCTTTCAACTCCTTGGTATCACTAAAAACGGTTCTATCAATACGGCTTGTAGGACTGCCCGTTTTGGTTAACCATGTTTTCCTGAAAATGAAAACTCAATATATAATCATTTTGTTATGTTTGTACCTGCATAGAAAAATACATATGAATCTTTTATTTTGAAAGTGGCGTGAGTCCCTCTTCTTTGAGAAGAAAAATTAAGTAATTTGAAATGAACTGTATAAAATTTATTTCATTTTTTCTTCTCAACGAAGAGGTACTTGCACCACTATCAAAATAAAGAAGTCATATATATAAATTTTGGTCGAATTTCATGAAGAAGAATCATCCAAATTGCAGTATTCTCTTAAAAACTTAGAGGACTTATTGCTTATTTTTTCGAGACTCAAAATTAAGAGCTCAACATTTTTTATCATCTCTTAATCTGCCATAGTTTTTATATCGAAATATAGCAATTTGGAAATCACAAATTTTTTTAAGAGACACATTTCATATTATTTTGACCGGAATATGTATAAAATTTTTTATTTAATTTTTAAATTTCAGCATACAAACATTTCTTCAAAAGGCTCCGTTGCTGCTTCAATTTGTCCCTTTACAGTATCATTTCGGGTATTCATGCACCAACCGCGTACACCCAATGAATTGGCCTGCCTTTCGGTGTACTTAAGATAAAAATAAATTCGACAAAATTTAAAAAGAAAAATAACGACAAATTTCATTAAGAGAAGTGCAAAGCGAAGCAAAGTTCGCACTCACCATGCGAAAACAGACCCCTGAAAAATAAAATCAATTTCATAATCGGACTTTTAATATGAAAAATTTTCCTTGATTTTCTTGATCTTCACATACCTTGCACAATTCCAAATACTTCAAAATCGCAGGCCAGTATTTTGGACATTTCTCTGAGTTTGGTTATAAACTTTGTAAAAATTATGTTAAATTAATTGTAGTTGGAGTAAATTCTCAGACTATGCGTGTTTTTCTTCAGTTGCCAAATATGAAATGTTCAACATATGATTTCTGTTTTGTTTTGGTTCACTATTACGAAATCCGGAAAGAAATGCGCATGTGCTCATTTTAGTTCTTTAGCAATTGAGAAAATTCAGGCTGACCAAGTCAATTTACAATATACCCTACGATTTTAATATTATATTTTAAAGGCATATATAGCTTGGTATTTATTCATTTAATTTTACGCAAAAAAAAAAATAACTGAAAAAAAAATTTTAAATAGAAAACATTTTCGAATGATTATGGCCAAATTATCGTTTACAAATAGACCCAAATGAAGGGACTACGAAACATGTATGGAGGACTGGACCAAACGCTGGTGTAGTATTGCAAGTGACCTACTTTGAAGTTGAAAAAATACATTTTGATGAATAAATGAATAATTTTTTCGTTTTATTTAATAATTCCGGATAATTTTTCAACAAAATTATGTATGTACCAAATTGAAAAATTAAACAAAGGATTATTCCTTAGCTTAGCATAAGGTTATCAAGTGGAAAACAAGGAATTAACGGCCTTCTCAAAGAAAAGAAGTTTCCGGAAAAAGTTCAAAAAGAGTGTAAGTACATGTAACAAAAATCCTCCAATTAACGGCTTTTTCTAAAATTTGTTGAATTCCTACAAGGCCCACGGCTATTTATTTTGACTGCAGCGCCCTCTATGTGCAAATTATTTTATTATTTTTCCATTATCAAAACTACTAGAAGACTTAACGAAAAAAATTACACTCAAATTGTTAAAATCTGTCCAGTATTAGCAGAACAATAACGTTTTAAAGTAAAGTAATAACACCTCAGTTACTTGCTGCTGGTTTATGGTGGCCTGGTGTTTTGCAAATTTCCCATATTGAATTTTTTCGTGATGCGGCAAATTTGCCCGCTGCAAACGCATATGATAATATTTGTAAAGAAGAAACCATAGCTACTAAACTGCTGAACCGATTTTAACAATTGAGGTTGTCTTAAAGAAAAGAATAACATTCTTTTATTAATAAAAATAAAATAATCGGCATAGAATCTAGGCAAAATAACAAAACAATTTGTTTTTATTTTGGGTTTGAAAATTTTGTAATTGAATAGTTTGCACAGCATTATCTTCCTACGTTAAAGACTATATAAACACTTCTTTGAATTACAGCGCTTTTCATTGAAGTAATTTTTCAATGCCAACATTGTATTTCAATTCTACAAGAGCATATGAAGCGATTGACACCTCATTTGTCAAAATCGGTGGAGAAGTTATCGAGAGGCCAACATAAATAATTTGCAGGTTTACGCTTTGTATGAGCATAATTTCGATATGCCGATGCCACATTTCAGTTCTACAAGAGCAGACGAGGCGATTGATACCTCATTTGTCAAAATCGGTGTAGTAGTTACCGAGATGCCAAAATAACTTTTTTTTAGTTATAGCGCTTTGTAAGAGCATAATCTCTAAATGCCGATGCTATATTTCAATTCTACAACATTATACAAAGCGATTGACACCTCATTTGTCAAAATCGGTTCAGTAGTCAACGAGAAATTAGCGAAAGAAGTTTCACTTGAAAAAAAATCACTTGCTACCAGCTTATGTTGGCCTGGTGTTTCGCCAAATTTCTGCGTCGGTGCTCTGCCCAAAAAATTGAGCTGATGAAACAGGGTGCTAACGCATGCATAAAATTTCGAAAATAAAATGTGGCATACCTTTAGGCTTTATAAAACAGGGTTGTTAGGAACAGCATTTATTTTTATAAAAATCTCAAAAATTTGGTTCGCGCTTTTGCGCATATGCAAAAATTTGGCTACTTGCTGCGTGATCGCGTTGTGTAAATCACAATTTTGAAGACTTGGGAAACGAACTCGATTTTAGAATTTTGAAGACTTGGTAAACGAATTTGATTTTAGAATTATGAAGAAACGAACTCGATTTTAGAATTTTGAAGACTTAGGAAACGAACTCGATTTCAGAATTATGAAGACTTGGGAAACGAACTCGATTTTAGAATTTTGAAGACTGAGGAAACGAACTCGATTTCACAATTTTGAAGACTGTGGAAACGAACTCGATTTCAGAATTTTGAAGACTTGGGAAACGAACTCGATTTCTTACTAGGTTTTAAGAATTTCGAAGACTGAGGAAACGAACTCGATTTCTTACTATGAAAGAAAATAGAGTTTGTATGCGTATTGGTATGCGTATGTGGCATTATGCTACTGATTTATTTTAAACAAGTTTTTCATACGTTTTTTATGTATTTTTCGACATAAATTATTATATATATATACTTTTTTTTATTTAAAGGATATTTAAGTGCATTTTAATGATTTTTTCACAACTTTTTGAGGTTTTAAAACATCTTTTGCTGGATTTTATTTTGTAAGTGATTTTCAGGCTGTCTATTTTAATAATACAAATGAAAACATATTTAATGGGAGATTTTGAAGATGTTTAGAGTTGCGCACAGTTTTTGCTGTAGTTTTTGAGGATATTAATGTCAACTATTTCGAAATGCAATACTTACGTGCAATACCACTGCTAGAAAAAAGTTTAGCAGAATTTTAAAGAAAACACAAGTCTTTTATTTAATTGTCTATTTAACATTTTATTTAGTTAATAAGCCCTTCTCCCCCAATTGGTTTACATTTTATGTTTTTATTTCACATTACTTGTATTTTAATCATTATACATAGTTATAAAATTTTGGCTTGAGTTTTTTCATTTAATTTTTAAAGCCTAAAAGCCATTTTGACAAATGAGGTATCAATCGCTTTGTACGCTCTTGTAGAATTAAAACAACAATTCGCTGAACACCTACGAATCTTGGTTAGTAAGGTTAATTTCTGTGTGGGTATACTGATGGTATCAACTTAACCTGTCGCAACATGAAACGCCAAATACAATTGACTGAATTTGGTTCTCCCTTTGTATTGTATATTTTTTGGCTTGAAATGTGAATAAATACTGGGAAAAAATGCTATAGCAACGATTTGCTTGTTTATCGGAAGCAAAAAAAGGAATTTGTATTTCTTATCAAACGTCAATAGAAAAATTTGCTCTACAGCAATTTGAATATCTTCTGCGGATTGCATTTTCAATTTCAATTCAAACACAAAATGGCAACAATATGGTAGGTTTCAATCATTTCTAGCGTAATAAAACTTGAAAACAAATTTTCCTTTCCTTTTCTCAGTTGGACAACCTTCACTGACCCGAAGTCATTAATTAACGTGGGCATGGAAGCCCTTGCAATGCAGAGTAATAGTGTCATATACTTCTTTGATCTCAAAACGAAGGCAGTCAACTTTTATAAGGGCGATAACGCACAATTGGGTGCTGGTGTAGGACATTTGGCTGGACACAATCGTTTCCCTTTATTTGCCTTTGCTGAGGCAATACTGCAACCATCAATTTTTATCATGAGATACCCAGACTTTAGTAGATTTTACACAATAACTGGTATGTAAAGAAATGGGGTTGACCAGTTTGGGTTGGCAAAATCTAGAAAGAGTCAATAAAAATATTTACTATATTTAATATTGGGCGGAGTCGATAAGAAAATACAAATCCCATAATTTATTCGAAAGTTTTATCGAAGTTTCAACTACATTAATGATTTCTAAATATTTTTAAGGCAAGCACATCTTCAACTATGCAGCCTTACGTTTCTCGGAATTCGATCATCTTGTTGCTTTATCCGGCCATCCATATTATACAATCTACGTCTGGAATATACGTACTCATCAATTGGTTGTCGAACACAATACTCACAAGGCATCGGCTAGTTTTAGTCTGACCTGCTCTGCCAACAATATACCAATTATAATGCAATATTCGGAATTGCTCAAGGAAACGTATTTGTGGGAGATATGCATAGGCACTGACAATGTGCAATTGCATGAGATATCGACCATAAAACTAACGTATGATAATGAATACAGCAAACTCTTTTTCTTTTGTTTCGGCGAAGATGGTCAGCTGTACTTTGTAAATGATTTTGGCAATGTATATATTGTAAGTAGTATGATTTTCGGAGAAGTAGTTATGAGCTTTTCATGACGTATATTGGTCTAAAACATTTCTCTCGACTTGCACTAAGACTTCCATGCTATTGTAGTGTCTTTCAAGTATAGGTCGCTGCAATTCTTAAAGTGACGGAATGTGTTATGCCATTTCTTCCATAGATCTAGGAAAGCTTCAGATAAAACGGCCAAATAAATTAATTTTGGTCAACGACTTTTGTAATGGCCCCAACCGTCAGAATTTAACCTCAGAAATTTTATATCGTTTCTCTTCATTCTCTCATAGGCTGAAACCACTAAATTCAAACGTCAGTTACAATTCAGCCTTTCAAATGATGATAAAACTACAGAGCCAATGGCACATTGCATATTTTTTCACAGAGCTGGTCTCATATTAACCAATAAGAATACGATTTGTTTCATCAAAAAGAAATCACTTCAGAATTGGCAGATTGAATGGTCCATTGATACATCGAACACAGAAATTGTCAAAATGGTTTATAATTTCAATAACGAAATTTATGGCGTCGACGAGGTTGGCAATATCTACATGATTGAGACAACAGCTGAGGAAGCCAAATTAGTACAACAAAACAATCCCGGTCATTATTTGGTTAGAAAATTTTTGCTACTGAAAGGTGTCAAAGAGGATTCAGCTCTTGTGCTGACACATAAAGGAGAACTGCTGCTGGTGGACATTTTGCGTAACAATCATCTGTCGAAAGTATATATTGAAAATGCGGAAATCATGGCAGCACATAATCAATTGCTTTTCGTAGCAGTCGGTACTTCACTGGGAACAGTACACTTTGTTTCATATGAAAAATTACGCGCACCCGTTATAATTGGTATGCTTGACCTTGAAACAGCGAAGATCGAATGTGTACGCTTGATGGACACAAATTGTGTCGTGCAAGATGTCAATCAAAAGCTGCATATCCTCCACTGTGACTATAAGCGCGCCGTCTTCAGCTATGTCTCTAGAACGAGGAAGTTGAGTGTACTTATTAAGGACTTTGCAATTATTGATGATAATAATATGGTTATTGCCATATCGAATAAGCTCAAAGAGCCAATGACCGTTAAATATACCGAGGAATTGTGGATTTGTCAATATCGTCGTAAGACTGCAGCCATAAAAGAATTTAGATATAAGTTACCACATCAGTATGTAGATTTTATCATGGCACCTGTAGCTAACAAGAATGCAATTGAAATCTTTGGCATACGCTATAATGATTATGTCATCGATATATATAATGTCGTGAACTTATCTGGTCTGACATTGGTTACAACAATAATGACACATCATTTTAGCAATATAAATGGTTTGGCTGGAATAAAGAATCTCATAACATGGGGTGTAGATAGTATCATAATGCATTTTCGTTCACATAAGAAATCAACCAAGCAGTACATTATATCACGACCGTTGCAACTGCATTACCTTCCAGTAGTCGAGGAACATGTGGAAGATTGCTTAAACAGCAAGTGAGTATAATATATTGTCATATTTCATTATCCTATAGGGTTTGGGCAAAAAAAACTACCAAGAGTTTGAGATTTCTTCTCCAATAACTTGCAGCTTTGTCTCCTTTTTGCAATAATAATCCGGTGGTTTTCTTTAAGAGTTGTTTTTTTTAATTCTTTCAGTCAAAGAGTTCTTCGCTGCCAACGGAATATTTATGCCATTTTTAAGCGCTTTCAGTTAGTCGTTTCTGTCATGACTTTGGCTCAGCAACAGTTTTGAGGCCCCCAAAGTTTATCCCTCCGCCAGCGATTGTGAGTAACATCTGGTGTAATTTTTAGTACATATGTATGTACTGGCGGAAAATTAGGATGATGATTTGGTGTCGATCTTGTCTGACCGCCGGATCAGGAAAGGTTAATCCAGGAGCACCTTACCCAACTATTCTACAAAGCCAGAAGACTACTACTTCGAGGTCCTACTTATAATAACGCAGTTCTTGAGAATCGTATGAGATAGAGTCTAAGTGAAGGATTCTTCTTCTACTTAATGAACTTTTACCCCATCCCATTGAAAGCTACCACCTTTAGGCATACCCCTAGTCAGCCCCAACAAAATTACAAGATATTTTATGTTTTCTAATATCTATTACAGAGATCTTTTATGTTAACAGATATTTAATGATACACCAATCAAATGGATGCATGAAATGCTTCCGACTCCCAGCGCTATCAGACAATTTGAAGGAAAATGTTGTGGTACCTGATACAAGTCAAAGTCTAGAACCATATAAAGTCATTATTATCAAAATACATTCGGTTTCCAAAGATTTGGAAGTGTTCGTGCCCACCGCTGCCGAACTGAAGGCACGTGCACACGTAGAAAGTCTAGTAGCAGATCTAAAAGAAGTTATGCGAAATCTTATCGATTATGACATATCGGTAACGGGCAAAGTGCATGGAACTTTTCGAAAATTTTGTCTGAATCAAAGCTGGTTAGATGGACTGAACGAACAAGCGCGTTTCCTTTTTACCGTCGAACGTAATTCGCTACTAGAAAGTATAGAAGATCAGACAAGAATACGTGATTGGATAATGCATTTGCTTACAAGTGACGCTGTAATTATTGGCTCAAAAATACGTTCATTATTTTCGAAAACATATTTTGAAAACTATTCAATACGTAAATCAAATCCAGAACATACGGCCATATTGGACATATATCGTTTTTATGATATGGATGCACCAGAAGAGGAAATTGCCGGCGACGACGATGAAGAGTCAATCGAAGAGGAAATTACTAGTCATAAGCGTAGTGATAAGCGTTATATCAAAACGGACAATATGCTCGATCATTTATTCGATGATGCTTTTATGGTGTCGGACAAAAACATTGTCACCTGCAATCAAATGTATAATGCCATGGTCAAGACAAAGGTAAGTGATATGCGAAATGTTTTATTGGGAGCATAAACTGCATGCGTTTTCATCCCTGTAGTTAATTCTAATAGATTCTTTAAAAGAAGAGTTTAATAAAAAGTACAATGAGGTGAGGCTGCTGAAGCAGGAGCTAATGGATAGTATTTTTGGTACCAATTCAACCTTGACAAAAATCTATGAAAATATGAACATCATGTTACATTTGCTTAAAATGGATACATTCCAAATGCCATTTCTATCGGTACCGGAGTGGTTGAGAGATGAAGTGCTCGAAAGAATTCTGACTGTAAGTTTGACTTTAAAACTATCTGATTGTATTCTTTATTGGTCTCCTACTGGAGCATAGCGCATATGTTTGGAACTCTAGTTTATTTAACGTTACTCAGACTGCACTGAGATTTGTCTCGCAATTAATATACCCTAAGAGAGTCAGGGATTTTCTTGATTTCTTCCCACAGGTTGATGACTCTGAAATAAAGGCCATAAATCGCCGTAAGAAAAAACAAGCAGCGGCTGAGCACAAAAGTGGTCGCATGTTACTTTGGGCAATTGAATTTTGGATACGTGCTCTGATTACTATGATGGATGGTGTTTTGGAAAAGTTATGGGAAGAAGAAATCAAAAAGGATATACCAATACCAGAATTTATGATAAAGAAACAAGATCATGAGTATAATTTGGAGGATCAGAAACAATTGCGTGAATATAATGAGAAAGTTCGTATACTGGGCGAAGATCGACGCAAATATTTACGCATCTTAAACGAGAATGAACAGAAGACTTTAGTTTATAAGACCAGCCTCATAATGAAATGTAATCAGAAGGTTACAGAAATGGCAACACTTAAGCTCAAATATGATTTTGCCGTGAAACAAGAGGTGTTACGTTTAATGTCGCTAAGGCAGACGCATCATACCAGAACACATTTACGTATTCAGATGAGATTGATGAAGTAAGTCTTTATGTCTTAATAAAAAAAATTTGTTTCAAATTATCCACTTTATGTAAACCAAAAAAAAAAAATGGACTGTCGAAGATATTCTTTGAATTGACCCATACGGATTTACTTTTATATAAAAGAATGGGTTGAAAGTCGGCAAACAGTGACGTGACAGCTCAAGCAGGAAATAAATATGGATGTGTAACAAAATTATTTTCATAAAAATCACAGTTTTCTATGATCGGTTTTAGTATATAGTTAAAGAACTTTCCACAAATAATTAAGAAGTTTTTACGACCAAAATTTTTTCAAGCTTAAATCCGACCAAGACACAGGCTATTTGTTGCCTCAAAGCCTGTGCTGATTTCTTGCTGTCACTAGGCAATGTAGAATGTAGTCTACTGGTGAGATTATATTCAGGGTATTTCTGGGTAACGTACCAATTTCTACGAGCCGAATTTATCGTCATCGCTCTGAAACGCCTATACTTGAACTCATTTAATCGCTATATTTCTTTTAGGATTGACGAATCTAAAATTAATGAGTACATATTGAAATACTCCAAGTTACAGACATATTGGGAAAAATCTGTAAGCGATATTAAGGCCAAAGTAGATAATCTCGTTTTGCGTGATAAAACATTGGAAAAACAGTTCAAAGGGCACTATATCAATTCGATACCAGCGCATTTAACGCACGAAATGACTAAGCTATTCAAAAAGCGTCCAAAAATGACGCAAAAATCATTTAATTCCACCATGGTTTGTATGGAAGCTGCCGCACGTATAACACCGCATCATCAGAAAAATCGCGTAGAATTTCCATTGCCAAGTGAATGCTTCGAATTTTTGGCCGCTATGGATGCATTAGATGATGCCAGTAATGTGCCAAATCAATTGGATTCAAAACATTGGGATACATTTTGTAAATTACGTCGTCAAAAGCTGGAAAGCGAGCTAAAGGTAAATGGGGAGATTGGGTGCTTGAAGTATCAGTTGTACAAATATTACCTCCGATCAAATGTTTTTTATTTAAAGATCAAAGGTATAAATTACCAACTGTTGGATGCCCAAAATGCCTTATTATTCATTGTAAAGGATGGTAGCATACATTTAAAGGATGCTCGCCAAGAAATACTTGCCAGAATGGAAGCGACTGCAATGGATTATGTGAGTAAATTGAAGAGTAATACTTTTAAATTATACATATTTTTTAAATCTTACGTTTTTTGAATAGTATGAGGCCGTGCTTAATCAAAAATTGCAGATAACACTTCCAATGGGACAGGTAGAAATTGGCGTTGGTGGAACAATGGACTCTATGAAGCATTGTATTTTAATGAATATGAGTGACATTAATGAAGTCAACCACTTGATTAAAGTAAGTTGGAGATTTTCAAGAATCCTTAATATAATTTTATTTTAACCAGATTTCGGTATGGTTCCATTAAATTTTTTTTTGGTGATTTTGCTAAATATAAGCCTTAAAGTTTTATTGATTGGGATGTCTGAAAGTATGGTAACCAACATGCTCACGTTTCCTTCTCGGATTGAAAATTTTCTACGTTCTATGCTTGAAATGCAGCATAAGCACATTAAGGCCCAAGGTTAAGGTTCGCGGTATTCAGGAGATCCCTTACGTATAAGGCAATATTATTTCAAAAATTCTAAGAAAAAAAAAAATGACGAAAGACTGACTTGATAAGTCAAGGCCTAATGTGTCGCGTGCACTTTTATGTCATTGTTTGAATTCTGCTATTGTGTGCTGTGGATTTAAAAGTTTTGAAGAAACTTTTTTCTCACTATCCTTTTTTGTCATGCTTGATATGAGTGGAGTCTGTCGAGTTAGAGTTTTCGAAGAGACCTCCTTCTCTGTTTTCAGAAAAGAGAGTTCTGACAAGCAGCTCAACTGTTACTTATTTTAATTTTGCAGACAGCTGGTGCCAAAAAACTTCGAGCTATGCAAAGAGTAGCCTTATTCCGACGCAATGTTATTTTCAAGGAATGGGAACACAAAGTTGTACGTGCCAACATTGACTATCTCAATTATATACTAAAAGTTATAGAAAAGTGCAAGGTAAGTAATATTCATATACTCAAATCGAAACTGTCATGTTACGAGTATTGAATTTGAAATTTTAATTTTTAAGGTCACCATAGAGTTTCGTGATGTCCTAAGAAAATGGCAAAACAACAAAGATCGTAAGAAAACTACGAGCGTTCTTGGAATATTGGAGCGTGTAGTAGAACAGAAAATTGCAGCATTTCGGAAAAATTTGGAAAGAATGTATGTGTGTTATACATTAGATCGAGTTGAATATGGAACTTTCTATTTGAAACGAAGTGTCATTGTGCCGAAAAGTTGCCTCGCTTCAAAACAAAACCCAGGACTTAAAAGTTTAAAATCCGTTCGCGCATCACAGTTGAAAATATAGAGTTTTATAGACATATGAACATATTTAGTTTAAATAATGACAAAGCATATTACATATCTCAATACCGTTGACTGAAAAAAGTCCTTTTTTTCCTTGCCTTTGTCTTGACGAGGTGCAGCTTTCAGCAGCTCTATATAGTAATTTCCCAAAAAAAGTTCACATGTAAATCTTTAATTTTAGCCTCGATAAAATCGATAATGTACGCGCCCAAATCGATCAAATGAAATCATTAAATAAACAGGCCGATAAAGCCAACGATGATATTCGAATTTCCGTAGCCATGGCTGAAGTTCAGCGTGATTATTTGGGTGAGGAACGTCGTACCAGGGAACAAAAAGAGCGGTAGGTTTAAAAATTCATATTTTGTTTTTGAAACATTCATTATTAAATTTATAAATTCATTTTTCTTAGAATGGACAAAATTAAAGCTCACCGCCATTTGATTGAATCAGTTCGTCATGATTATGCGCAAATTTTAGAGTTGTCGACAATTTTGGAGCTGCAGCGTCTACGCACTTATCCAACGTTGGGCCCAGCACCACCAGATTGTTAGTATTTAATCTATTGTATATCGTTAACTTTGTTATGGTTTAAAAATATTTATAAAAATTTAAAAAAAAACAAAAATAGTTTTTCAAAATATGGCATATATGGCCAACAGAGCACCTAGCAGATGTAGAAATATCCATGTCCAGTATAATCTGTAAATTGAAAATGTAAGAGTTATGAGTTTTCTAAGCAAAGTCCACGATTGTAATTCACCTGGTTATTTGTCGCTTATTGGAATCTACTTGGAAATGCTCATGATGCAAATATTTTTGTATGCCAATAACAAAACCTCGTATATAGCTGTCATAGTCGAGTGTTTCTAGATTCCAGTATAAGTTCGGAAAGCTGCCATTCTTCAAAAGTTCATCGAAATAGTATCTACTACGATTCTTGAAAATCCACTCATTTAAAGAGAAAGTTTTGCCTAAGAGAAAAAAAAATGCTTGTGATATTCTTCCGAGAGTTTTTATTTGAGTCTTACCTGTTAAGCAAGCTTGTCGAAATTTTCTTGCTATTGGCAGTACCATCTTCTTTTTATTGCTGAGTTTTGAATAAACATCCATTAGTATTGCGGGCACATAATGCAATAACATAACAGCTAAATCGTGCATCCAATAGCTCTTGCGATACTTAAAATTCGGATACATCATAACACGTTTGGTTGGATATATACGCGACCATTTCAGGGTCAAGCAGCCAAGTTGTTCCCATGTTATGGGATTTGTCACACCAGATGTTGAGTTAGAAATGTAAACTCTGAAAGTAGTAAAAAATCATATTTTATGAATCATGTTTGCAGTTTCAAAAAAAAAGTAAATAAATAAGTTTATTTGGTAGACAAAATAATAAAAACAAAATCTAAGAGCCAAGCAGGATGTTGAAGTATTGGATTATCTCTCTAGGCTCAGCTTGACAGAACTGTATCGGAAGCAGTGTCACCATATTTACAGTTTTAGTAGGTTCACCCTTGATTTTTTGCATCTGTTCTATCGGTACTGCAGTGACTTTATCGAATACAAGTTGCTATGTCTAACAAATTTTGACTCTATACACTATTTGCTTTCGATCTAAAGTTCCTATAGATAAGTCAAAGCTTGAATTAACTTTCATAACCAGTAGCTTACCTTCCAATTGTTGCACGCTGTGCAATCATCAACATAGAGTTCACCACGAAATCAACGGGAATTATATCGCATATTACATCTTTGTCACCCAAAATACTGCTAATGGTACCTTTGCCAATTTCCATCATTATGCCTGTAATTCCCTGTATATTGTCAATCCAACCCGGATATGGTTCACGATGAGCGGCTGTAACAATCGATGGACGCACAATAACAATCGGAAGAAAATGTTTATAGTCATTCACGATTTGTTCGGCAATTGATTTGGTGAAAGTGTACGTATTCGGATGAGGACCCTTTCAAAGACAAGTAGTAAGGTATGAATTCCTCAAATCGAAATGAAATACTATTCTTATCAGCTTACCTTTATATAGTTAGCTAAGCTATTGAAATAGGCATCAGGAATTTTATTGGTACAATCGACGAAACTTTTCCAATTAACAGGCGGTAATGTTGGATATATCAACTCATCAACATAACGACGACCTGGATTGCAATATGCTGTGGAAACGTAGACGAAACTCTGCGAAAAAAAAAAATTCAAAAACTTTTAGAAAAATATAATGAAACATTTTTTTTTATCGTGTGAATAAAATGGGCAAAATCGGTCCACTATCTATACAATTAGAAAAAGTTTGCTCCGGTTTCCGTATTATAAAAAATTTGCAGCTACGTAATTATTCAATCGATTGCTAGGAATACAGGCTTCCTTTAAGGATAATTTCACGCGTTTTCGAAAACTGCAAGCAAATATTTAATAACATTAAATCCACCACTGTACTGCTATCAATGTTTAATTAAGTAATAATTCATCAATCACAAAAAAAAGAGATACAGTAAGTACACAAGTGTTTCCTTCACCTTGAGCTGCTGAAAATGTTTGCATAATTCCAACAGATGCCATGTACCAATGGCATTAATTTGTGCCGCCACTTTGAGACGCTCATTGAAACGCACCGTAGCGGCGCTGTGGAAAATTATGTTAACCTCGCTGCAGAGAAGTTGTTTATCAGTGGCACTTAAACCTGTTAGGAGCAGGAGCAAAATTTAATTTGTTGTTATGGTCCAGTTTTTCAACTTGCCAATAGCAAAAATTTACCAAAGTCATCGCTCTCAATGTTGCCACATAAATAGATCAATTTCTGCAAACGCTCTGGATGGTGCGAGCGAATACGTTCAAAAATTTTATGTTGACAGAATTCTTCAAAACGCTCCGTAACACTTTTGTTGTGCTTTTCTCGTATGAGTAAATAAATGGCTTTTAGTTGGGGAAAGCTCCAGAGTAGTTTTTCCAAGAGTGTCTTGCCAACAAAGCCAGTGGCACCTGTGAATAAGCATTTTAGATTAATTTTTTTATCATGACGCTTATATGTAGCACGTAAAAATGTTAGAGATGATGCTCAGATTAAAGATCAATAAAATATTAGCAGTAAAGAAAACCACTTTCTCAAAAATACGAATTCGCTGGAAACATCAATTTTTTAAATTTATTTTTATATTTTTTTCAATTTCGCTTTTATTATTTCCTATGAATTTATGATACAGTTGTAAATGATGTTAGCAAAAATTTATATATTTTTTAAATGGATTTAAAAAAAAAAATTCACTGCTTTATGGCTGTATAGTCAGAGATGCTCAAAAAGCATTGGTGTTCTTGGTACAATTGCTTGAAAATGCGAAAATTGCAATAAAATAAATAAAAACCAAATTTGAACTCAGCAACAGGATTATATAGGATATGATAAATAGTTCGAAAAAGTGTATTATTTTATAAACACCAATAATTTTACAGATCTTCCATCTGGACATTATTTCTCACATTTTCACTGCACTATGATGGCTGCTATCCCATGTTCTTACCAGTTACAAAAATAACAGCGTCATCATAGAAATCACTTTGATTTTCCCGCATTTTCTCTTTTACAGGAACCACTTTTTACTCGCGTCAATACTGTACGGTTATATCACCAAAAATACAATAATATAATTTAATTCAGTAAACCGCACTATCAGCATTTTTCGTTTGAGTTTCGGTTCGCGCTTCTTTTTTGCCAGTTGTTTGTTATATTGGACGTCTCGTCTCAGACTGAACATAAAATACGCTGGCGATAGTAAAAATATCAGCGAGCGGGAAATTTCTTTGAATGCTTGAATTCGCATGATAGAAGAGGAAAATCAAGTTTGCGGAAAATACACAACCAAAACAAAATACTTTCATTTTTTGCAGACGCAATTATGTTTGAGGTTTTTCTTTAGTTTCTGTCTGTCTGCCTGTATGATTTGATGGAACTCGTTTTGTTTTTCGCTAGTGTGGTATAATATGGACCTTTCTTTTGCATAACTTTTAAAACAATTTGAAGTAGAAGCAAAAAAACATTATTAAAAACTACTTAACATTTAGTTGAAAAAATTTAAATAAAAATCATAGGACTTCCCAAGTTAGAGCAAAAAAGAACATATGAAAAATATATATCTTTTTCTTCAAAATTTGGAAAATTTTCGAATTCAACTAAAAAATGAGTTTGAAACTTGAAAACTTGCAGCACATAAGTTTCTTTTTACTCTCACAGAAATGACAATACAAAGGTTATAAGATTTAAGTACATAGGTTAAATTGTCTAAACTTAAAAAAAAATTTAATACTTAAAAGCAAATCACAGTAAAATCTAAGAATTCGATAGATGATAAATTATACTAAATTTTGGAAAACTCTTCAGCTTTTTTTGTTTTACAGACGCGTATTAATAGTTTCTTCGTCCACAGTCCATACTGCATTCGATAGTGGTGATTGGCTCTTCTTTGAATCCTTTTTGCCGACATTGGTTAAAATATTCGCAGACGCTACTCTGGGCGTAAGCAAAAAACAGGTACAAACTCCACCCAATATGCTGAGCAGACAATAGGCACTCAATGACAGTGCAACGTCGATCTTCTTAAAAACATTTATGAATGGAGCGGTTAGCAGCCAAATTCGTGCCCATGTCACCACTGAGAATACAAAGGGTACTTTTTTATTTGGTGGCATTACTTCTGCCATGCAAGCCAGCAGCATTGATTGTGCCAGTGAAACACCTGCTTTTGGTATGGTCGCTATAATCATCCAGTAAATAACTTTCAAAGTTGGATCCACTGAAAAGAAATAAGTTTGAAAATTTTATTGATCAGCATTATATCAAAACGTTTGTGAAAATTGAGTTACTTTGCAGTTTTTAACTTAAGCTTTGTTCCTTCATACCATTTTTGTTGAGCAATGGGTTGATTATATTGTATATGATAGAATACATTACGTTGTAAATTATTTTAAGAGTAATTAGAGCTTTTTAATTCAGAACCTAGAACGTCTCCTATGAATAGATATTTGAAGTTTAAATATACTTCCTCACGAATATCCTCCTTACCAGAGTCAACATAAGAAAAAAAAAACCGTTTACACGGAAACAACACGAAGGTTTTCGCCCGAACTGATCAAATAAATATCCTTCGCGTTATAGTGGAGCAGATATATAAGCGGCATGTAACGCTTATCGACGACAGTGCCGCTTTTGACCGGGGAAATATTCGCGAGGATTAGCACTTAGATTAGCACTTGCTACTGATCTGCACGCTGCTTGAGTTTTGGGTAGGCCCTTTGCTTCTTGAGAAAATAAAGGATACAAATGAATAAAAAACATAAAAAAAATACACTTTATTTGTCTGAATCGGTTCGCAAGCCTTAAAGTAAGGCAATTTTTGAATATGCTCGAAGTATTTACCTAACTGAAACAACAGGAACGACTCTTACGACGTATTGGGACTGACAGCAAAAGACTTGAAAATTTCGTATGAAACAAACTAAACCATTGTAATAAAACTTATATTTTCTATTAACTATTGCTCGCTGTTATCAAATATGGTTCTAAGTAGTCTTTATATATCTCAGTCATAACGACTTAACCGGTTTTTGTGAAAGTTTCCATGTATCATCATATATTACGTTCAAAAATCAAACTACTCACTGTCATCAGCACCAGTAAAAAGCCAACCTAGGCAACCGATAAGCCCAGCGATTATATTGAAACCACCAGCCCACTGCCATTTCCATTTGTTGTGCTTCATAGCAAAGTGCAGAGCCAAGAAACAACCGATGATTTCGCTAATGCCTAGAAAGGGAGAAACATTTAATTTTTTAATTGTTATGCAATGCAAAAATACTGGTTGTCAATTTAAGACTTAGATATAATGGGATGAAAATTGGTTTTTCATGGATTGCATATAAATATTTAAATTTAGATTTCCTTGGATGGGAAATATTAAGAGTCAAGGGTGATTTTGGAGAAATCTTTAATAAAAGAAGACGTATAACATATTTTATAGCAATTTGTGAATATATGTATTTACCTTAAAGAAAAAAATAAAAGCCATCAAGGCGTACAAAAATTATTGAAATCCGACATTAGAAGCAAAGCTATTAACTTTTTTTTGGCACTACTCAATTTATGTTTTATTTTGACTTACCCATAAATATAGTGTTCACCACCAGGTAATCTCTGCCAAAAGATCTGATATTTAACAGCATTCCCATGAAATTGATAATAAACGCAGCCAGTGCTAAATGCGCTGCAATCATATGAGTTTTGGCGCGTGGTCCACGCCATAACTCTAACCATGTGGCTGGAGTTGGTGATGCTTTCAGTGATTCACGCAATTTTTCTAATTGTTCACTAAAGTCACTTGGAATTTTAAATGTTCGATCATTTATTTCAGCAGCTTCACGCACAATTTTCTCCACACGTTTTATATCACTGTCACTGCCGTTGCGCAGCAACCAACGTGGAGATTCCGGAGTCCATTGCAATAACAGCATAAGTATTAGTGTTGGAAATGTAATACCCAAATAAATATGTGTCCAATGATTGAAGAACGATGACAATCCTGGTAGCAATATAACGCCAAGTGACCAAAATGTGTCGTAGAGTATAATGCTGCCAATGCGATATTTACCCGCTGTGATATCAACAACTGAAATGAAAGGATAAGAAATAGAGAATTAAGTTAAGGGAGTGCCTGAACACTTGCAAAGTACAATTTAGTCCTTTTACTTACAAATTGCCTGACCAGACGTAAACATAATGGCGCAGCAAACCGCGGATATGCAACGAAAGGCACAATGGAGACTAAAATCACGTGCAAATCCTGTTACACAGCCGCAAACAATTTGAGCCATCATACCAAAGAAATATACATTTCTTGGACTTATGCTGAAAAAAAAACATATTTTATTTGATGAAAGGCTTCCTGATCGGAGCATGTTTTATACTTTAAGGGTGCTCAAATTTGAATCAAATACCATATGTACATACCATAACATCATCTTAGTGCCCACAACACCTCCCACCAGTACACCGAACAAATGCCAATATTGCGTCCACGCTACAAAGATATCACGCATGCACACCAAATCAAATTGCATGATTAGCGATTGGAAATCAAAATTGTATAGAAAGTGCTGGCACTGGATGCGTTCCGGTGCTCCAACCGATGTATTGTTGTTCTGCAACAGCACATAGCATTGATTGGGTGTAACAGAGATCGACGTTGTTTGATTTTTCTCAAGGTAACTGGTATCACATTCGAATTCTTTGCTTGGATATAGCTCCGGTGCTGTAAATATAATGCAGGCCATAAACCAGGCAGCTGGAATTTTACATAGGAATATTATGAGTACGGTGCGCAGTTGCCAAATGCCGAAATCACCGATGATGTTGCCTATGACGTCAGTGCTGGGCGCAACGGTAGGAGTTGCGGAAGTTGGCACATTGTGCTCGCTATTGAGATTGCGTTGAGGTCTTGGTGAAAAAGTTCTTATTTGATGCACCATTATGGGGATGAAAACTTAAGAATTTACATCAGAAACATGCTCTGTATTGCTGCAATATTAAAATACAATAAAAATTAAATATTAAAAATATTTGTAATAAAATTAATGTAAATAATTGCACAAGCGCAAACCTAACACAACAGATATTAAGTTATAATATCGGGCTATAAGCTGTTTAGCTACACAGCTGCGTATTCTGCAAATATCTCAGAAACGACCTAACTTGTTTGTTTAATTCGCGTATGTAAATTGCATTGCATATATATAAATGGGCATATCTAGTTAGTTGTTTCAAATATTATTCAAATAGTTTTTCTGCATTTGTCACAATACTCTAAGGGAAGCAACAAAATCAATAATTCAATTTATTACTCTATTGCCAATAAATAAATTATCATACCTTTAAGTAAGTAGTTGCGTCGAGATCTCACTGACATGCGATAGATTAATTTTTTTATTTTATTGCACAAAATTAATGAAACTAAATCGATAAATTGAAAATTACAATTGCCAATTGGGCTGTGATTAATAAGTTTCTTATATAAAAAGTTATCTGTCGATGTAGTATGATAAGCCCATACAGTCAACCGAAATGCCGAAAAATTAGGAAAATTCAGGAAGCCTGTAATGAAGGGACTTTGAGGTTCCTGATTATGTATATAAAATCTTATTTTGAAAAAATGGCTTCAAAATAACCGACCGCTTTCTATAATAACTTATTTTTGTGGCCAATGACAATGAATCTAAAGTTAAATTTTCAAAAATAGATGTCAACTTTAAAATGACCGACTGATGTCTGGAAAACGGTAGAGTTTTCCTGTTAACTTTTTATTCGAAAACAAGTTAATTCTCCAAATGGTCATCAATTTTCATCTGATTAATTTTTTATTTAATACCCGTAGATATAGAATTTGCCTTTAACAACGTTATGCTTTCAATACAAATTGTTTATTTCTCGAGAAAACGTCGCAAAAACCAGAAGCCCAAATTTTGACCACACTTTTAAGCTTCGGTTAGGTTTTAAATTTCAGGAACTGTGAAAAGGTCATGTCATGGAAGAAATATACGATTCTACTAAAATAATAATAATTTAATTTAAAGACTTTTCAAAATATCTGGCAAATAAACAGACAGTGAACAGATTTATTTTTTTTTAGGTTACAAGGGACCTAGGAGATCCTGTTCTGATTTATTTTGTATACATATGCATGGGGGTGCGGAAATCGCGATTTACAGAGCTAATGGATATTACGGGTATGTATGTTTTTAGAAGTTGGAAGTCGCTGTACTGTCAAATGTAATTCAATATCATAAACATAGGAATTTAATAGAAAACTTTTAAAACGGTCCACTAATTTGTGAGTTATTTCAACAATTTTTTTTATCAATTTTAAAGTTGTATTTATGATTTACTTTATTAACAAAAAAAAATAGTTAACAAGACTGCAGACTTTTTTGTAAGCATAAATTTTCGAAAACTTAGAAAAATCACGTGCTATGTTGTGCAAAATTATATCACGTGGCACATCATGTTAAAGAAAATTAAATTGGCCATTTAAAGTTGCTGATAAAAATTAAAATTACAGAAAATTTTCGAAACAATAATTGTCACACTCGTGTTAAAAAAAATCTTTAAAATTTTCTAAATCGATTTTAACCCAAATTAATTAAAAATCGTATGCATCTTTTTTATGGTTTTTTTAAATTATTGAATTATTTCTAAGATTTCCAACTTATAACAATTTATATAAAGATACTACTCGTATATCAAATACTTTTTGTGGCTATACTGCTGTATATCATGGTTTCCGTGCCAAGCATTTGCAAAAAAAAAAAAAAAAAAAATACACGGGACAGTATCACCTACAATATTTGTATACAAATTATAACAAAAGACAGTGAACCGTTCTTCCTACGAAATTGGAACAAAAATTGTAAAAAATTTTGACAAATTTTATGCGCAAAAATTTGCACTATGCCTTTGTTTTGTAACAGAAGTTTTTTAAAATACAAAAATTGTAAAACATTAAAACAAAATTATAACGAAGAAGTTACTAAACTAAATGCAAGGAATTGTTCTTAGTCTTAAGTTTCAAAAGTTTTGAATTTTTTGAAAAGAGAGCACAGTGCGCCGTTGTGCTGCTACTCGCGACTTCTTCCGCGTATTATTTGTTCCTTTAGTTATTTTATTTAAGAAAACTATACATTTTTACTTTACGTATCATATCATATTTTATATCATTTTTATTTTCTTGATAAAATTTGTTGGGGAGTTTCCAACTTCTTATTGCTATAACTTCTCTGTAACTTTTCCGCACCCATCATACATATGTATAGGGAACGTATCTCGCCAGAGAACAATTTTCTGGATAGCGAAAAACGACAAGGTAAGTCAAGTTCAAAACCGATTTTTTTTTTAACTCCGATCTTTACAAACTTTTGATTTTTTCAGTTTCAAATTTCTTTGACTAAATAAGGATTGGTTTCACTGTTTTATTGTATTCTATAAGAATCTAAATCCAAGATAAAGTCTATTTACGTATGTGATGTGATCTATCTTTTTTATTCCAAAAAAATTTCTGAAATTTTTATCACTTTTTGATATTAATTTTTTGAAACAAAGATTGTACACTTAGTTTTTGTTTTCAATATTTATTTGGTAAAGCATTGTACGTTTTTATTGGCTCGTTAAATCTTAATTACTTGTCATAAACCAAAATTCATTAATTTTTTTTTTGGCAGCACACAATAAAATCACCATTTTTTAAAAAAAAAATTTTACCGTTAATATCTTAAGCACTTGACAAAAACGGCTAAATTTAGCTCAGCTAAAAAAAGATTACAGACAATTAAAGGTCGCGGTCGTAATTTTCTATGGAACTTTTTTTTTCCTCAAGTCATTCAAAAAAATCTTTACGAAAAGTGCACTATTTCCTTGATTTTTACTTGATTCTCTTATTTTTTTAATTAACAATTTACAACAATTTAATTTAAAAATCTATTAGCGCCACAATAAATCGAACTCGTTTCTTTTAACAGCGACTGACAACTGAAATGATCACCAGCGCCAGAATCAATCTGTCGCAAAGGCAGAAAAAGCAACATAATTCCGCGTGCTATCGTCACTAGAGATGAGCGATATATCGATACAGGTGACTATGTTGCAGTCACTGTGAGCAGAAGCTAAAAGTCACCACTAGAGATGATCGATTTATTTATACTTGTGACATACACTAGTTGTGATTATTTGCCACTTAGCTATAGCATCGACTCCTTACTGGATTTTAATTGGATTATTGTCTCTTTTATCAGTAACTGGTGTCACTTTCAAAGGCAACACTTAATTAGGCTCTATTTGTTGACTTAATTTTTATATTTTAATGAATGTGACAACAATTTGACTCTTAATCCGTAACTTTTGGTGCTGTTCAAAATAGCGGTGACTCCAAAGTCACTTTCACCAAATCACCCGTCAACAAAAAGTCACTGTTTAGCTCATATCTAGTCAGCACCACAAAATTCTCGAGGAAAGTGCCGAGCGTCAATTTATTTAATGAATTAGTGATTCACTCGTCTTTCGGTTTGTCCGTCTCTGTCTCTTTGAATCAATTGTCTCAGAATGTTGCACAACACCACTAAGAAATCAATTAAATTGCGTTGAATAGGTGGCAAGTGTTTCAATCGTATGAGCGCGCATTCATTCACTGCCATCTAATCCATCAATTTCATACTTTCCATTACTAAAATTTCTATTATTTTTTATCAATTAAGAAAAATTTCTAATTTTATGCTCAAATGTGAGAAAAATAACAGTAGTTAACTTAAAACAAGTGAATTGTTTAGGGAAGGAGAGTAGCAGCGAGAGCATCGGCTTTGTTGTCAAATGGTTCGATTGGTCTTATCGAGAGGTTTCTTTATGATACCCTACTTTAATAATTCGGGTAGGGTCACATATCTGATAAAACCATTTAAGGAATCTGGCTTGATAATCAATCGCATACGTTTTTATCAAAATAAATAATAAAATCGCTGATATTGAATCGTTCTACATTTAATTTATACAAAGAAAATTGGTATGAAATTTTGGAACTTTTGAAATTGGCATAGTATGAACTTCAAAATAGTTATCTATAGAACAAGATAGATATTTGCAGGAAATTTAAGACATATCTGTTTTATAGCTTCATTATGTTCAATTTGATATTTTCCCACCTATTACATTTTGCACAATTTTTTTACTTGCACTTAAAAGTAAATTTTTTGCTTATCTGCTTTCGGATGTAAATACTTGTGGTATGAAAATATCAAAATGAGTACGGCCTTTTTTTTATTTATTAATGTATTTCGAAGGAATTGTTTTGAAAATGTCTGCAGCATATTTCTAAATATGAATTACAACAACTGTCTGATGACTTGATTTTTTCTATATTGTTACGAAATTTCTGTCCCTTTGACGATAATTTCGATCTCTCACACTTTTCTGAGTTCGATCACTGGATTGTGTAACAATTAAAAACACACAAACTTATTTAGTTATAAAATGGTTTATTTTATTAACGTTCAAATTCTAATATTAATTTAACACTGTATAGAAAACTGTTTTGTTCTACTACGGATCACACTGTATTCACTTTATTGCTTACTGCTTCGCTGGTTTAATTCTACTGTGTCTTCAGCTCAGATGACAACCCTTTTTATACTGCAGTCATCACTCTCTCGAATAATCCAGTACCTTCTAAGTGGCGTATATTCTACCATTTTCTACAACCCACCAGTGCTACTTTGTAGCGTGCATTCTACTACTATCCACAATTCACCACAATGGTGAATGGTGCGCATGGCGCACTGACGTTGAGCTAGCTATTATGCTAGATGTTAGATGGCGTTGTACGTTGTACGACGGCGATAATTTCTCTCGGTTGTTGACTTTTTGTCTGTTCAGTTTATTATTTTGCCGCTAGATGGTGCTAGTATGTTTATGCTAGCTAGTATCGTTTAGTTTTCTTTCGTTGGTATTTATTTCAAGAGTTTTCTAGCATAAACCAAATTTCGCTACAATATAAAAGGTGTGTAGTGAACATTGAAAGCCATTACGACCGCTGCAAGGGAACACATGCTTATTAATTTGAATATTCGTGTTTATTGACCCAATCGTTGGTTGTGTCAACAGCATTGATATTGATTGTTAACAAAATTAATAATGCAAAGGGTTTTGTGGCTTTACGCTGTAATTTTAATATCCTTTTACCCTTTGATTGTTTTACAACTTGTTAACAGTTGAATGGAAATGAAGTTATAAAACTGAAATTAAGTTTGATAAAAATAGGGAAGATTATATGATGCAGTATACAATAATTCAATTAATAAACATCAAGTGTTGAAATCAGATAGTGTCGGTTTCCTGATAGTTATATTTGATTTGGTATCTATATAATTTCTTAATATAAATTGATTGGATTCGCATATTAGCAATTATAGGTATATGCATACTAGATTTACTTGTCTAATATGTTCTTTGCTTACCTACTTTCTTCAATTCAATCATTATTGCGTGGCTAAATTACTTATTTCCCCAATGTTGACTTTCATTTTGTTCTCTTCCTAGGGTATGCCCTAGCGAAGGACCAAAATGCCGACTTCTGTTATAAAAAAGGCATTCCACCAACGCATCAATATAACATCACAAAAACCTGTAAATTAAATTAAATCATAATATTTTTCAATTGAAAATAACAATAACAAAATAACGTTAAATTACCACAACAACAAAAAATTAAAGGTCCATCAAATTTTTTACATTTTTGGAAATTATTCATCAAAAGTAAATTATACTTTAATAGGAGAAACATCACTTTGCCTCTCTCCAAGCCTTTACGCCCGGGGCGACCGCTCCCTTCAACCCCCTCCCTCTGTTGTTATGGCTCCCCACCGTATTTTTTGATACGTAATTTTTTAGGATATTTCAAGTGGAAGGTATTAAATATATCAGGAAAATCAAAATCGAACTGCATTTTGAAAGGGTCGAAAAAAAGCATGTGCTAACGATAAAAACGGGTTCCAAGTAATACCTTTTTTTGTTATTCTTCTGGACTATGTATCTATTACTAGCAGAAATAGCGATGGGGCAATCAGAAAACCTCTTTTCGTGTGGAAAAGATAGGATAAGTAACCACTACGTAAAACTGAATACCGGAAGTTTAAGTATAGTAGCTACTCCGGATATAGAAGTAATTTTAACTGAACGTCAAAGTTTTTTAATTTGGTCCAAATACAATCGCGATTGCCTTGAACAATTTTTAACGGCAGAGATAACGATCCAATCATGCCATCCACTGGGAAGGTTCTCTACAACTATGTTTCATTGGAGGTGACAGACATAGTTTTACAAAGAGTTTTATGTAGACTTTCTGCCTTTCTGTTAAAAAGACCAGTAACATTTAACTTTTTGCTGGTGGAAATCTCTAAATTACTCTTATAAATAACTTTCATTCAAGCTCCAATTTATCTGAAAATTTTAGAGTTCATCAATACTTTTTCGAACTCAAATAATAAAGGCCAACTTGAAGAAGGTTAATTAATTTCCACGTCATCCCAATTGATTCAATAAATAATTTTATAAGTCGCAAAAAAAAAAAAAAAAAAAAACAAATGAAAAGTACAATTGCAGGTGTGCAAACTAAGATATAATTCAAGTAACTCTGTTTATTTAATTTATTAGTATCACCTATTTAAACTGCAGACACATTCGTAAGAAAAAAAAAAACGTTAATACAAAATGTCATCAAAATAACAACATCAAGTGCAAAAGTTTTTATTTAATTTAAAAATGACACAATAAATTTCGCATTTACTCCAAGCAGCGACTGTTTGCCTGTCTGTCACCTGTGCAATTTCTTTAATCAAATTACTTCATCATTAACGTTTAAGCGACAAAACCGCAAATTTGCCTACGATTTGTTGTCATAAATCAATTAGCATCTTAGCTGCTAACTCGCACCTTAGTGTAGTGCTAATTGTGTGCCTTAACGCAACAGTTAATTATCCATGGAGCGGTTAGGGCCTGCACCTGAAGATGTTTGCAAGAATTTGGTGACAGCTATAAGAAACTTGCTCAGGTTTTATTTAATTCCAATCACTTCAAGTCAATTGTAGGATAGTTCGAAGCTCATTTTTCGATGTCAAACTTTAGATTTTATTGAAAGAAATTTTTATTGTTAAAAACAATCGAAAGTTATCACTTTTAAATTCCGGAAAAATCACTCCAGCTGGGCGTGCGAAAAGAGCACCAAAGTCCAAAGGTTCCAGAAACAACATCTCTTGATGTACTGATATTCGAGGGCAAAGGTCACAAAAACTGTTTTTCGCTATTACCTTGCGTCAAGGGTCTGATTTGTACTTTACAGTACATTATCACTATCGACCTGGTACCATGATAACAGCATAATAAAGTTGTATGAATCTCTTTTATGTAGAAAACCATATAATCAACAACTTAAATCAATGTCTGACCAACAGAAAGCATTACTTTAGAAAAAATCATTGCATTGAATAGCATAGAATTAATTAAGCCTACGTTATTAATGCAAACAACCTTTTGTAAATTTGTCCAATCTATAAACTTTGTTCAGGCTGAATTGATTTACGGATGGTAAGATACGAGATAATACCAAAATGCTGTTTGTTGTGAACTTTGACCTTTAATATCTGTATGTCACGAGGTGCAAATTTTGTCTGCATCATAAAATTCTGTTTGTAGAAACTTCAGAGAACATACTGGCGGTGGAATCAGAGGTTTGCCAACACCTAACTGAAGCTTTCTTCGGAATTAGATAAATCAAACAAATATTATTTTTCATTTCTGTTTAATAGCTTCCACAACATAGAGTTTTAAGTTTTGTTTGTATTGAAGATACCACTCTCATTCGTTTAGAATGGTTCACCCATTATCTATTACTCGCTAGGTTTATCAGACGTTCCCATATTGAATTTGAAAACATTTACCTAGAAAATGCTAAGTATTGCCTTTTTACAAAAAATATACCACTTTATTGTAAGTACTTGTTTTGAACCATTACTGGATTTTTTGTAAAATTACCTTGACTAACTCTCCAAACTTAAAGTTTATGTTCATGTGGGAGAGGCCACATCCTTTTGCCAAAATCCGCACACGCGATAGACATCGTGAATAATTTGGATATTGGATCTCATACTTCACTAATACCACAATCACTAAAAGCTACTAGTTCTCAGATTTTATTGAGGTTTCATATTCTCGGAATTCTTTGAAATTCCATATCTGCAAGCCCGCTGTTGCAGAAACAGACGTTTCTCTTAACTTTTTTCAGAAAAACTAGAAAAAATTTGAAAGGTCTTTCGAACAAATTTTCGATGCTAAAATTAATAAGCTTTCCATCTATTCAGGCCTTAGTTAAGCATAAAGCTTATTTATGTTAACCAATTTTGTCAACATTTACCATATCACATGGATGCAACAAGGTTTGACTTTATAGTTAAGGAATAATTAGGACAAATTTGCAGATGTTCGTAAATATTATATGGAACATAAAAGAAGATGAAAAAAATTTGTTTCATTTATTCATTAGAATCTATCAAAATTCGAGAGCAAAATAGTTGCCAATAACGTCGTATAAGAGGGCGGGGGTACGAGCGATTCATCCGGGTAAGAGACATAGAAAAATATTTTTAATTTCTCGACTTTTGGCAGACAATAGATGAAACATTATTTGCTCTACACAATGAAACATTGAACGTATAGCCTTTATTAATCTAAGCATAGATCAAATTTTTCGTTATGATCTAAAATTGTTTTTAAAATAAAATCTGAAACTAAAATTAAAAAATTATAAATAATCAAAACATACCTTTTCATATCATTCCACTAAGTTATGATCCACTGAATTTTGATTACAACCCACTTATGAACATCGGTGTGATTTTGCAATTCCATCTTTAACTTTGGTCGAATGTGCATCATAGGTGTCATTCCCACAGACACTTCTTTCCAAAATTCCTAAATCCTCGGGTTGGAGCTGATTGGGTTCCGGCCTCTGTAGCGTAAATTGATTATTATACGCTGGATTCTGAGATAGCAACGCTGCTGGCAGTTATAAGCTGAAAAAAAAAAAAATCCGCTACTGTATATTGATGTAATCTAATTAATTAATCGTTATAGCATGTCGTGTTTTGTGTTATCAATTAAAAACCATAAATTGATTTTGTTCCTTTGTTTTGTTTTATGTTTTGGTGTTAAATTCGACAAGATTGCAATGCCTAATTGTTGGTAAATTGTTAAGTTCGCTTTGAACTTAATCTATTTTCAACTTCTGGTCGAAAGCAAATTAAAACAACACCTAATTAATTTATCTAATGAATGCTCCACTTAAACTTTTTCACAGGGCTGTTTAATCGCAAAACAATAGACAGATTATGCGTTATAAAAATTGTTAATTTTATTTTAATTTTTTATGAATTTTCCCACACTATTTATTCTCTGATTATTTATTAATATATGGTTGAAACAGACTTAAGTGAAGTGTACAATTAAAACTTTCAATTGCAATAAATCAAGGTAATCTTTGGGCTGAGTTTTGACTAATATGTATTATTCAGTTTCCTACAGGTGTTACGAATGCATTTTTTAACTAAATTTTTACGTAGATTTTAAAACAAATGTTAAAAAAACTTAAACCTTTTTTTCCCACCTTAAAACTAGTGAATATTTTTTTTTTGTTTGTTTTGTGGGCTCCTTCAAAAACCAACAAAATAAAAAAAAAGTTTTTTGTCTGCCGGAAAAAATGTATCGTTGTGTCTTAGATAGTCTTTCAATGCGTACATACAATGACGATTTGATATGATTCTTCTCAATTGGTTTGTAATTTATTCCACTAAATTGTTATGGGTTGTGTTGTAGCACCTATTGGTCCTCTTTGAATGCTTTATTGCTGGCACTCATTTTATCATTTGCCAGCTGAGTACGTTTCGTTAAATAAAGTTGATTGATCAAAATTATAGTCCCGGAAAGTTGCATTTTTCCGGACATTAGGATTGCACTCCCTAGTGACGTTTGCTTTTTCTTTTTTGTTTAAATTCAAAATACAAATAGTTTTGCTGCTGCGTCAAGCGGTTATACCGTATAAAATGAATTTGTTTCTGGTTCCTTATCACGTCTACGATAAAAATTCAATTGGTTGTGGTATGTGCTTTTGATTTTTATTATATTACACTAGATGGCAGCAAATTAAAGCGCAGACAATTACCATGCACAACTCGTTTTTCTTCCGTTTTTTATCGGCACACATGTTTCTGCCTCTACGGTCGATTCAAAATTTGTTGTATCGTGTGTGGCAAACACCTACACTTCGCAGTGTCTCTATTTGCGCAAGTAATTTCTTTCGTTTATTTGACCTGCTAGTCTGCTTACAGATTTAGTGACTTTACGACGATTTTTGGGAAATTTGTTGTCTTGTAGTCGAGAGGTGTAGAGGTAAGGAGTTCAACACAGACATTTGCGTAACCCCATGGTCCAGTTAAAATAGTTGTTGGTATGCGAAATATATCTTTCTCATAATTTTTGTTAGGCTTCAAGAGTGAAAATTGTATATTCGTCCAAAACAAAAAATCAATTTCTCTCGTTTAGTTTTTTCTCGTACTCGCATCTCGCATCCAATGTGTTTTGTTGCCTACATTGAACTGTTCCATCATAACTGAAAAGATATTTAGCTTAGCAAACTAATGATATTAACAGACTTTAATACGATATACAACTAAATTAAACCAATGATTATTTGCAATGGCAATTAGTGAAATTTACAACGAGTTTCAAGCGATTGTTCGATTTAACTGCTAATTCTAATGATCAATATCGGCCGAAATTATATAGAGCTGAACTGTTGGTTGTCACAAGAATTCAACAAATCTATTAATAAAACTTTACGCTAAGGAAAAGTTTATAAAAGGGGCTATCTATGAAATAAGTCCCAAGTACACAAAAGACAACGCAGATGCTGTACAACACTTTAAAGAGTTTATATGTGAAGCGGCATATGACACCGTTTGGTCGGGTTCTTTCCGGCCTTGTCATTTCATATGACGATTTTGAAACGCATCGGAAAATGCTAAAGATCACGTGACTTAAATAAAAAATTGAGTTCGTGTTTGATAGTTTAAAATTGGACACTTTAAATGCAGTTTTGTTTTTTTCCTGTACAATTTTTTTTGCCCAAGCCCGAGACAGACCAAGACGTACATGAGGAGATATGCCTATATACTATGTACTTTTTCGCGCTCAGGTTTGCCTCAAAATGTTGGGTGGCTTGAAGAAGACGACGTTGATGTGGTGGGCTAACCAGTCCCATATGGGAGGGGAAAAAAAAGTTACGTATTTTATGAATAGTCCCCAAGGAATTATGAATTGTTGCTATTTGGCGGGCAATAAAGAAAATTTCATAGACAAATATCAGTTGCAAATCATAGCTATAGACGTTGACAAGTGTTTCCATAATATTCGCGTGTTCATCATTATATAACTTCACACAATGTCTGCCGAGATTCCAGCTGCAGACAATTCTCAACCAAGACACGTGGTTACTTCACCCAGTGAAGATGTTGTCACTCAAGTAACTGGCAACTATGGACGTTGGCAGTTACGCACAATCATATTGATTTTTCTGTGTAAAATACCGTCCGCTTGGTTTATGGCCTGTGTCATTTATACTGCGCCGACACCAAAGAAAGGCGACTACTATTGCAAGCCTCCAGATAATTGGAATTACAGCAACGCTCAGCCGGAATGGGTGCGCATTTCACATCCCGTAGCCAGTGATGAGCGTCTTACTGATCGTGCATTTTATGTTGATGTGTGCAACATCTATGAGCGTTCCCTGGAGCACAATTTTGCAAAACTTTACACAAATTTTACAAATCCTTTTGAGCGTCCTGAAGATGTTGTGGCTGCATCAGCTGACATCACAATTAATGTTTTACCGTGCAAACACTTCGAACATAATTCCGACTATACATCGCTGGTGACACAATTTGATTTGGTTTGTTCGCGTCAATTGCTGATTAGTATGACGCAAGCGTTTCACGCCTTGGGGTCGCTAATTGGTGGACTGTTAGCGATTAAGGCCCTTAAGCAGTTAAGTGACGAAAAGTTTTATTTTATTTTTTTTAACATAAATATATTCAGAGCAAATAAAAAATCCAGTGAAAACGATAGTAATCGGCCAGAGAAAAATTCGCCGATTTTTAATCGATAACAATAAAGCAAGCAAAGCCGATGAAACTCAGTTTTCCATATCGTAGGCTTTACTTCTCGTTAAATATGAAATCTCCACTTCTTTGCTCTGCTGAGCCTAAAGTATTTGCTAACTTGTAATCTTCCTTTCCTTGCTTTTGTGTTATCCTTGCAGTATTAGTCCTCGAAGCCTTATGTTAGTTGGTATGCTTTTTCAAATCGCCTTTGGAAACTTAACTGGTTTGGTGACAACTTTTCAGCTACACGTGTTCTTTCGTTGCCTGACATCAGTTTTTTGTGCTTTCATGTACACCTCTGGACAAAATATACGTAAGTCTCAGATACAGGAAAATTTTATTTTCTCACTAAATATCGTTTTGTAAAGCAAATATGGCAACTCATTCGAGTTCAATTTTGAATCAAGAAAATAGTAAACTTATCAATTTTTAAAATAACACACCTCAATTGTTGGACAAAGCTATATATCATGTCATACAAGATCACTTATTTTCAGATGAGCTGATTTATATATTCTATACCACTGAGGAGTACTTTCTTTAAATGTTTTCAGTTGCGGACATCACTGGCGGCAAAGCAAAAACGATAGTCATTACATTATTTGAACTTTTTTGGTCCATCGGTCTCATATTGCTACCTGGCATCTCGATTTTCTTTGACAGCTGGAGTTATTTGTACGTTGCGATATCATCCTCAGTAGTAGTGCTGGTGTTCTTGCATAGGTTTGAGCATATTTCGTTATCGAAAGAAAATCTTTCATGAACTGAATTTCTTCCTTAAGATGGATCGCTGATTCCCCGCGTTGGTTACTGCGTCATAATAAAATCGATCGGGCTCTACAGCAGCTATTGGAGTGCGCTGCATTTAATAATTGTGAAATTCCATTAAATTTGGTACAACAGCTGGAGGCCTATGCCGTTGAGTTACAGCGAGAAAAAGTATACACCTATTGGTCCATATGGAACGGGAGGACAGAGTACAAATTCATAATATCAATACATTTTGCGTGGGCTTGGGCGGCAGTGATTTACAATGTAATGCTGCTGATGATAAGACAGCTGGGAGTTGAGTATATACATGTCAATACCGCGTGCTTAGGTGAGGATTTCAACATTTTCCTTGATTAATTTTGAAACATCAGATACCGCGGTAGAAATATTTTCCAAAATTCAAATTAATTTCATACCATTCTGATGGCTCTTCCAGGATTTGCAGAAATGATTGGTGTCTTCATCGGGCTCGTTTTAATACTCTATACAAGACGACGTTGGTTATGGGCTGGCTATATTATGACAATTGCTGGAATACTCACATACATAGTTTGGCTAGTGCCACATAAAAGTTGGACTTCTCAATCATGACATATTTTTCCTCAGGTAATTTTTCTTTTTTTTCTTAGTTAAAGAAAATCGTCGTGTTGGAGCTCAACTTATTTTTTGGATTATACTGAAGTTGGCAAATTCTGCATCATTGGCCGTGCTGATAACATGTTCTGGGGAAATGGTTAGCGCTAGAAAGCGTCTAATGCTTACGCTTTCAGTGGTCACCTTTAGTCGTTTTTGGCTCATCATAGCTCCGTTCATTTCCACACTGACCGTCATTCATCAGCTGATTCCCATAACATGTTTTGCAACGATGGCAATTTTTAATGGGCTCCTTATGTGCTACCTTAATCGCACTTTCTGGAATCGGGAGCAGCCACGTATTGAAAAAGTGCTAACACCGAATACGTATCGACGTAACTCAGCTATTGCTTTGTTACGTAGAAGTTCAACATGTTCTGAGTTAAGTTGCCACAATACCGTCAATGCATGTTATGACAATCCCTTGACGATAAGCATCACTGATCTATGGAATATGGAACTGAGATTTCGCACTATAGAAGAGTGTTCCATTTCACTGGAACGTGATTTGCACGAACAAAAGGCGTGAAAAGCAAAACATTTTGAATAAAAATTATTTATTAAAATATAGTTTGATATGAATCTTGATCGAAAGTGAAAACTCAACAGAATGAAAGAGCTCGCAATTTACACAGAGACAAAGCCGAGTATTTGTAGAACGTAAAATTATTTGAATTTAAC
This sequence comes from Tricholauxania praeusta, assembly GCA_949775025.1. Lineage (NCBI taxonomy): Eukaryota > Metazoa > Arthropoda > Insecta > Diptera > Lauxaniidae > Tricholauxania > Tricholauxania praeusta. The sequence continues at coordinate 163,405,155 of OX459029.1, forward strand.
AAAATTTGCAGGGTGGACTTGGTAGAGGTAGAGGCAAAAAAGTTAATTAAATGTATACTAAGACTCTGCAATTAAGCCTGTGAATGAAAACAATGAAAGAGAAAATATCACTTACCTTAACTTAAACTGACCCTGCATACCACTGATCCCGCCGCAACTTTAGACTAAAACGATCGTAACAGTTTCAGTTGAAAGTTTTCCTTTACGATGATTTTCCTGTGGGCTTCAATCGGTGACGTTATCAAATCTTTTTCATATCTATGTGTATTGGACTTGAAAACACCTGAATGTTTCTGAAGTTATTGTTAATCTCAGTGAACAACTTGACAAGTCGTCAAATCTAGTAAGTGAGTAAGCCCGCTGGAAACGAAAATGCTCTTATTTTTTTTCAAAATATTCTCCATCAAGACCAAAATACTTTTGCATCCGCTTGAGCCAATTTTCGCATCACTTTATCCACTACAAACGAGGAGTGAAACTCCGATCAAGTCAAATTTCCACTCAAACTATGCTGCATCCGACGCGAATAAATCTTCTTGACGGCAAAGTGTTCATGCAATATTGAATGTATTGAAGTGGAACTAATGTCTAACCAAGCCTCTATACAGCACCAATATTTTCTGACAGAACAACCGATTTTGGACGACCTTCGTCTTGTAGCAATCGACAACCACGCTTGAATTCAGCAAACTGCATCACCAAAAATGGCAGCGAGTTGATCGATACACTTTTGCTGACCTAATCCACATCGAAAGTCATGAAAAAATCACCGCACGAAAATGTTTTCAATATAATTCATTTTTGGTTGAGATGAACTTTTAATGTCGCTGTAAAAAACTTAAAATATCACACCTACGGCGAAATCTTCTGAGCACGTGGTACCATCAAAAACTGTAAACTTTACGATTGAAACGTCAGATTTGCCGCGTATTCTTCAGTGTTGCCATTTAAGTTTTAATGGCAACAGCAATCACTCTATAATTAAAAACAATTGATTTTAGTTATATTGTTTTTAATTTTATTCCATAGTTTATATTTTAAAAGGTTTTTTGTTTTTTTAAAATTCGATATTTTAGAAAATGAAGAATAAGTTAAATTTTGATAAAACTAGTAAATTACAAATATTACAATATTTTTTGTTTTTGTTACAATAATTTCATTTTAATTTTAATTTTAAAATTCATATGCAGCATTCTTTTAGCAAATATTAATGGAATATTTTAAATTTTTGCAAAATATCAAATAAATTATTGCCTAAGTTCTTCGCTCTGATTATTTGTTGAAAACTGGCAAAGTTTTCTTATTTCTCAGCTTAATGCGTTTATACGTTCGATAAATCTATTGGGACTAGAATTTTCATAAACAAATTTTACAATTTAATTATAAAACACATTATTTTATAATAATTAGGAAACATGGTTTTGCTTTTACATTTTAGTTATAAATTAAAAATATACACTTAAGTGGTTTTAGCTTATAACATAGGTATAATTGGTTTTCGTTTAAAACTAAAATTAATTTATATTTGCTATTAGAGTAGGTAATAAAAGAGCAACCGTTTCTTTTGCAATTTTTGTGTTTTTTTTTTTTTTGTTTTCTTTTTTGTTGAATTTTTGTTTATATCTAAAGTTTGCATTAAATTTTAAGTGACAACCATAAATTTAAAACTATTTATTTCATATTAAATGTTCATTACACACCAATCAATACTAATTTGTTATTATTCTTTAGATATTGTAATGTTTCTTTCATTGTATCTTTGGTAGTTACCACAATTTCCGCTTAGAACTTTCATAGTTTCGTAGATATAGTTAAGGGAATTGGCTTTATTTTACATATGCAAAGCTTAAAAAATTTCAATAAATTCTAAAATTAATGTTTGTGCAGTTTAAATTTTGAAAAATCATTTTTTTTTACAGAATGAAATAATAATCTAAAAAAAAAAAATTTTAATTCAACTGTGAATTAATATTTTTCTTTCAAATTTATTTGAAATTCATATTTCTTAAATTTAGAAAGGACCCCATTTGTATTTGTATAGAAAAGTGGTTTTGATCAAAAGTTCGATTTTTTTTGCAGGGAGGACTTTAAGTCACATAATCTGGCAGAGCTAAGGAATGACATTAGATTAGATATATTGGCAAAATCGGGAGCAATATTTCTTTATTTTTAATGACAGATCTCGCTGGGGTAATGTCACTTATAAATTAAATGCACCATGTCGGCTTGTAAGAACAGCAGATCGCTTAAAGAGAAGGGGCACAGAGAGTTTTGATAAAATTACAGGAAATTTACTCACAGATAGATTGTTCTATTGTGCGGAAAAGGAACCAATAATCTGTCCATCTCAGATCCCATAGATCCAATAAGCGTTAAGTGTTGTTATTCATGAAGTATTGTTAAGTATGAAATTCCAACCGTACATGATTTAATTGAAAACATTAGATCTGGCTTGAACTGAAATCGACTTGATTACCATGCACTTGGAGTTTGTTATGAGGTCATTTGAGAGTATTCCATTTATATGCCAAATGTTGCTGTCGTTTACAAAGAAATTGATTAGTTTAGAAGCTTATGAGTAGCTCTAACACTGATGAAGTCTACTTGAACGAGTAAAGAAATTACTGACGCCAGTCACACTTGCTCAAAGGCCGAAGGAATATCCAGAGCTCTAACCATATTTTCAGCCACTTTTCGGTGTGGAACGCTCTCAGATCTCCGGCAAAAAGGATTCTAAGGAAATTTTGTTGTTGATTACCAAGTAATTTGTTGCGTTGCAGGTAGTTACTAGCGAAGGTTATAAGATTTCGAGAGCGCAGAGCTTATTGCTGTGGGCGTAAATTGCGAAAGTGGTTGAACCTGCCTTTTGTGGGAACTGACTGGAGATTAGCACACCATCCAACATAATGAAAATTCACCACAAGTGTTGGAAATGCTTAAGTGATTATATTGCGACTGAGCCTGAGGCACATTTTCTCAACACATGGGCTGATGCTTTGATGATCTTTTGATAGAAGAATACACTTTCGAACAAAGAAAATACGTAGATGAATTTACTACCAATAATCTCGAAAGTTTTAGTTTTTTTTTGTCTTTAATATCTGCTACATTTCAATGATTTACACATATTGATGATTATACCCAGTAGTAAATTTCGAAGTCAGTGATCAAAAAAAAAAAAAATTGCTGAGCACCGCTGAGCCAATCGATTCAAAATTTTGACTGATTTTTCTATACAAATTTTCTGATATATATTTGTTCGATTTTTTTTTCCAATCAGTGTTGACGGTTTTTAAAGCGAAGAAATACAAATCGTACAAATAGTAATGATTTGATCAGAGAAAAAGTTGTAAAATTTTTTTTAATTGTTATTAACATTGTAGTTCAATTCATGGCATCATGTTCTTCGAATTGATTGAAGTTAGAAAAGATCAGTTTCTTAAAAAAATATCGCATCTCGAACGTTAAATTTTCAAAATTTCATCAAAACTAAAACCTTTGAAAACTCATATCTCAAATACTTCTTTATAAGTGCAGTGGTAAGGTACATTTATAAGCTGTTTAACAAAACTACTGAACTTAGCAATTTTAGGAAAAGCATCTGAGTTTCGCCTTTAATCCTTTTCCTTAATGCACACTACAGGAGTACACGTTTTATCGCAGTATTTTTTTTTAAAAACAGCTAAAAATCTAAAGGCTCTACGGGTTATAACTAAAAAATTGTTATGATAAAATTTTACAAAATACATAGAATTGAATTATATATTCTTCAAAAGGTACTTTTTAGTACTACAACTTTTATCAGTCATAAGTTCAAGTCAAAATATGATTTCTTAAGAACCTAAAATCCAAAATCAGAGAGTCTTGACCACTTTACAAATGATATACATAGTACTACATATATATTAGGGTGTTTATTTTGAAAATTTTGTAACTTTATTCTTGACAAAGAAATTATTTCCCCGATTTTGGTGTATTACAATATATTGATTTGCGGAGATACTGATATAGAACTTTTCCAGAAGTTGTCGCACTAAAAACCATTTCGAATGAAGTGGAGATCTGGTATATATTTAATATATTTTATATAATAGTTTCTTAAGTATTTCGCTGAACTAGTAGGGCTTCCAGATTTTATTTAAGCTAACTTAAAAGGAATTTCAATTTGAATTGTATACAAATTCAAAGAACTTTTGATAATTTAACTTTAGTAATTTTGTTGAAACATGAAAAAGCTTTCCAAAATATGCATTTTCAAAACTAATATTTTCAGTCGAATTTTTAAATTTTGACGGAGTGCCATAATTCGGTAAATTGCAAACATAGTAGTTCTGTGTTCAAAATTTAAACATTTTTAATCACGACAAATCACCATTTGCCTCTATTTCAAGCATTTCAAAGGACATGATGACATGTCATGGCTGTTTAACATTAAAAGTTTTGGTGCTTATAGTATACATATAGGGTAAATGTACAGAGATAAATATGTAGTTTAATTATTTATATTTATCGTAAATAAAATTAGCTCTTGTTTTGTATTATGATGTATGCTAATTGGAAACATTTGAGGGATATTTGGATAATTAGTGAAACTCTCGATATATCATTAGGGTGGATTTCAATTTGTAAATGAGATTGACTTTTCATACTATTTATTGTAAAGGGGGTAGAAGAGATCTTTTTAATACTTTCGATTATTGTTGGTGTAAATTTTTGTTGTTGTTATTTGTAAAATGATTTGTTTTACGAGCTTCGCTTGAGATTGTGTATTTTGTGTGCTGATGTGAAGAACTGTTGTAAATGTTAATGAGCTTTCTTGTAATGCATTTAATGAGGTTATGGAAGATACGATAGTCCATCTTTTGGCAATCGGTTTTAATTATTTTCATATATGTTTCTTAAATACTTTAATGCTGGTATGTAATAAGTATATATGTATAGTTTAAGAAGGAAACTTTCAAAAAAGAAATTAATTTGATATTTTAACTACGGTTTAGAGTTTTAATTTAATGGGATCGTAGGGGAAAAAGGATTATTGCTAAGTTTTTATACACGTTAGTAGGCGTGGCTGTTGTGTGCTTTATAAGTTCACTGGAATTGTGATTTCACTGGGTGCTGCTGTCATTTCACTGATTCAATAGCGTATTGGTCACTTCCGAGAAGGACAATAGAGGACTTCCGTCCGGCTGTTGATCACCGCCGAGTGCCGCACCGCTGATGACATATGCGTTGGGTGCGTAAGCGAGCGCTGTGTGTGCGGTAATGTTGGCAATGGCTGCTGCTGTTGTTGGTGTCACTGCTGCTGCCGTTGGTGGCTGCAATTGAACGCTGCCGAGCAGACTGAGGTGGTGGTGGTGGCCACTTCTTCCGCTGGCCGCATCACTGCCACCGATGCTGCGTAAGGTGCTACAGCTGGTTGTGAGAACATCATCTGTGATTGGCACGAGTGATCCGTAGCCGCCGCCGCCGCTGCCACTGCCATTGATGACAGATGCGGACGCGATAACAATTGGCGATGCTATGATGGCAAGTTGTTGTAGTTGAGCGTTGGTGCTACTGCCAACGCTGTTGGTGACACTGCCACCTCCAGCTGAGTTTGGTGAAGTGCAGGATGGCGACGAACTGGACGATGGTGTAGATCCAGTGCATCCTGTTGCAGCTAGTGGTTGGAGTTGCGGCAGCTGCTGACTCGCATAGCTGAGATGGTGTTGGTTGGCGTGATTGTGTTGGAAGTGACGGTGCTGCTGCTGCTGCAGGCTGTGCTGATGTTGCTGCTGCTGCTGCACACTACTGATATCGGCTGCACTGAGGATAATCTAAAGGGCCGCCAGTACAGTGAATGGCATTGGGGAAGGAAGGAAGAGAGAAAATCTTTTTGTTATGATTTGCTTTGGTTGGCGTTTACAATTTAACGGATTTACATTTGCAACTTTATGTATCTACAAAAAACAAATCAATTACTGCTAGAGTGTAAGTGGTGGTGGTGGTGGTGCGAGCTACAATTTAGTTGGAACAAAATTAAACAAAAGAGGTGGGGATAAATAAGGAGCAATTGGAAACATTTTTGGATTCTTTTCTGGGAGAATGTTTGTATCTGTACTTGTATCTGTACTGCGGAGAAGTGTATCTGCCTCTGCAGCTATTACTGTGTTTGTATGTATATCTGTATCCGTATTATTGTCCACATCTGTATTTGTGCGTGTATCTGCTCCTACTATTTTCATCTGTATATGTGGATCTGTGCTTGTATCTATATTTTTTTTTCTTTATATTTTATCTGAATTTGTAATTGAAGTTAAAATAAATCTAATTATGTGTATCTGAGTATCTATGGCTTAGTATCTGTATCATAGTATCTGAATCTATGCGTCTTCGTTTGTATCTGTATTTTTATCTATAAATTTATCTATCAATTGTACTTGTATCTTTATCTGTATATCTGCATCTCTGCCTTTGACTGTATCTGCGAGTCTGGAATCTGTATCTGTATCTGCATTCCTAAAATATATGGGTTTGTAACTGTAATGTACCTGTATCAGTTGATCTGTAACATTATATCTGTGTTTTTTTTTCTACATCTATCTGAAGAGTCTAAGCCCTTTGGAGCGTATTTTCCCATAAAACTTTTCCCCAGTTAGTTTTGAAAAAAAAAGAATTGGATGCGAAGGGGGTGAAGGGGGAATTCTTTTGTTTAGGTTTTGTCTATTTGCCATCTCGACACTCACTGAGTGCTAGCGTGCTGAGTAGTAGCGTGATGGTGGTGGTGATGGTGATAAGTGAAATACTGGTATTGCGAGTATGACGCAGGACTCCATACCTCGCTGCCATTGGCGGCGGTACTGCTGGCGCTAGCAGCGGCACCGACTACCGATTGTTGCATCGCTGCTGCTGCTGCTGCGGCGGCGGCATGGTGATGATGCGGATGATGATGATGGTGATGCGGGTGCGAGTGTGGGTGCGGATGGTGATGGTGCGAATGATGCGGTGGCGGTGGTTGTGTGGTTAAACTGTGATGTTGCGTTGTATTCGTGTGATGGTGATGATGCAGCGCATGTGCATGTGACGACGACGCTGACGCTGAGTGTTGATGCAGATGCGGATGCGAGTGACTATGGTGCGTAGTCGTTGTATGATGGTCAGCAACCGAATTCAGTCCAACGCTGCCACTGCTGCTGCTCAAGCGATGTGGCGATGTTGTGTGTGAAGAGGCTGAATATAGACCGGAATCATCGTGATGCAATTGATAGCTCGACGAATCGGGTGTTGTTGTATTTGCAGCTACTTTGCCCTCCTTGGTGCCAACACCACTGGCGTTGGCGCTGGTGCCGGAGCTGCCATTCCATTTGGTCGCATGTTCATCGTTGTTGTTGTTGCCACCGCTGGTATAGCCACCACCATTTGCGAGCGGTGGTGAACGGTCCGCACCCACATTATGTCGACTAGTGAGATTATTGATGGGAATACCACTGGATTGTGTTCCCCACATGAGTACAGTTTGGCGTTCATATGGATCCTGTTGCGTCATTTCCACTTTGGGAGTAATGATGCTGCCATTGCTATTGGGTGTACTCACATTGACCGCATGTCCAGCTGATGTGACACCAGCAGTTGCATTGCTAACAGGTGAGGGTCCATCGGAAGAACATGAAACGGCTTCCATGACATGTGGTGAAGACTTTGGAGTTTTCAGAGGAACTTGCTGCAAGTAGAGAGAAGAATATTTAAGGAGTTTTGAAAAAGATACTGAAATCTTCGGTTAAATTCGAATTTCTGTACAAGAATCTGTAATGGCGTCTATGAATCTGTGTCTACATGTGTGTGTATTTGTATCATAGTATGTGGCTATATCTGTTTTGTTCTTTTTGAGACACAAAATGGGGTGCAGGCCTCACGAATAAAGATTGCCATCATACGCATGCGTCGTCCGTAACTCCACTTTTTCTCAACCACTTACTCTAAATGACTGCCTTTAGGTCTTACTTCACAGAGTTTGCCTACCTTTAGAAGTATTATTTTACTCCGGTCTATCTCCATTGATTTTCAAGTATCCTCAGCACATCTTAAACGAGGTCATCAATCAATCAATTTTCACCAAGTTTTCTTACTTTTGTAGCATATAGTCTGCTGCATCGATTGATTTGATACGCCTTTAAACTTGCGCAGTAAAATAATGTGTGGCCTGTGCTTTCGTCTTCATTATCATGCCCAAGTCTATAAAGATACTTCCAATCACTAGCATGTCCGGTTAGATACTAACATATGTTGACATGCTTACAACTTAGCCATTTATTAATATTGGAGATAAATTTAAATTTCGAACTATCGCTCGTAGAAGGATTATCTCTGCTTTGAGGCTTATCTTTTTCCAGTAGCATTCTGTCTATTACACCACTTTCAGTCGTAGGATCGCCTCATTTAGTTCACAAGAGTTTCAATGGAACATTCAGTTCTGCTCTATTGATGTTTTTTTTTTTTTGAAACATAGCGTCGATAAAAACGTAAATTTTTGGAGATTACCAACCTTAACGCTGTATTAGAGTTAATCAATTCCAGGTGCTTAATCATTGGTGTCTTTACTACATCGAATCATCATCTTTTTCTGTAACTGATGTTAACTCTCCTATTTCTACTGCTATGTCTAAGTGATGAACGGCTTAAGTCTGGATAATGTGCTTAAATAAAACCCATTTATTTTGGGGTTATGTTTGACATCTGCGGGACTTTTTTGCCTCAATATTTTAATCTCGTTGTTGCACAAATAAAATGATGTACAATAGTACGATGATATATTATCTCCGAGATCTGCACTAAACGTTATAACTTTCAATGGTCAGAGAAACTTATCTCAAGCAGGCAATTACATAAAATTTATAAAAACTCTAAGATTTTTTAGTAATTGCTAACTAAAGTTCGTTGTTTCGAATCCATCCATATTATATTTCCCGATTTCTTATCACTCTCTTATAGAATGTGTTCCAACGTATACCAGCATACTTCCACAACTGCTCTCACATTTTCTTTCTTTTTGTAGAAACCTTCCTCCAGCTGCGAATACGATAAGTCGTATTCTGAACTCCAATCTACCTCACAGTCTCTGGGTTTTCAGGCTAACTTCATTACACCGATTGAGCTTGGATCCCTGGGTTTTATTTGTTGCTTGCCAAGGTTACCATGTGGATCAGTGAAGTGAGAGCTTTTTTTGTGAGAACTTTTTTTTAAGATTTAACCACTGTTTTTGCCATTTTTCCCATCTCTGTCTAGTAGACCCTGCTATCTGCTGCGAATTCTTGCATTGTCGGAAGCCTTGCTTATTTATATCTCCATATCTATACTTGCATCTCTAACATATTTCTATTCATTTATTTTGACTTTAAAATTACTCACCTGATGCGTTGAGGTAGGGCTGCCGTATCCACTGCTATAGCCACTGTAATATTTCCCCGTATCTTGCCATTTTTCGTCCTTCGATGCAATCGCATAGCCATCGTATGACAAGAAACCATTTGTCACATAAGCGGATGCGGGAGCACTTGTGTGATGATAATCAGTATAGTAGCCACCGACACCCTGCAGACGATACTGATGGAAGAGATTCTCGGTGACAGGATAAAAATTTGTCGAGTGCACCGAAGGACTCATGTAGAGATTATCCGCCGCAGTGGCATACGGTGATGCCGTGTACATAGGATTGAGATTGGAGTATGCGGCAGCCACAGCAGCTGCTGGATCTGGCAAATACTCGACAACCGGAGCGGGAGAAGTGACCTAAATGGGTAAGGAATTTCAATTTAACAGGGGGTACACGGTGAGTGTATTTGCTTGCATACCTGTCCTAATGGTGATGTCTGCTGCGGCTGTTGCTGCATTTTGCGTTTTGTGCGGCAGGTGGAGAGAAAATCACGTAACTGCGTCTTATACCGACGATTTGGCCTTGTAGGAGTAACTGGCGGCGGCAAGGAATTGGGTGAGCCACTTGGTGGCACCACAAGCTGATCAGCCTCTGAGAAGTATGTGGAAGCCAGTCCTGTATCCAAATAGCTAACCTTAAAGTCCATGGTGCGCTTGCCCAGCAGATCGTGACCCTCTTCATCCATGAGCTGGCGATGCGTACAAATGACAAAGTCGGGCTTGGAATTTTTATACACTAGGCGGGAACTAAAGGGGAAATAATGAGTACTATATTATTCAATATCGAATTGAAGCAATACCTCGTTTGCAGCCACTGCCATTCACCATCTTTCTTCTGAAACCGATAAGCGATCATGCCCGAAGCGCCAGTCTTCAAGACTATAAAATAAAGCGTGAGGAGTAAGAAAAAGAGCCAAAAGAGTAAGAAAGAATTAACGTTAACTTACGTTCCTGATGCGCGCTAGCCACATAAGCCAAGTCATCAAAATGCACCAAATCATAGCCACCCATGTTGACCAGCTCCGCATCTGAGTAACCCAGTATGTGTTTGCCTCTGTGAACAGAAAAATGAATAAAATTCATTATGTCTTCGAAAACGTTTCAACATGCTGCACAGAATTTACCTTTGATCCATTGAAACCAGCGACAAGTCCAGCTTGTGCTTTGACTTAAACATATTTTCCTTGTGTGGAATCTCCAGCAGACTAGGTGGCCCAAATGGCGTACAATAGGCGAATAGCGCCAATGGCGGTTCCTCTGTTTTACGGTTCTGTCCATGCAGTATTTTAATGCGTCCCCTAATATCGAGACGCAGAAAGCCGGAAGTATTATCAAGTAGACAACGAAAACGCACCGTAAAGCTGCGCTCCAAATACAAAGCTTTGTCGGGCGCCAAAGTATCTGCCAGCTGCATACTTGACATATCCGCGGGTAAAAAAGAATTCCAAAGCAGCTGTCGCTGCAGTTCTTCACGATCTTCTGAATGGACCAGTTCGTAGACCGACTGGTGCACAATGTCAGACTGAAAGAAAGAAAGAGAACAAAATTGAATTCAGTATTTTGCAGAGTTCAACGCTCCCTTGAGAAACTGCGCACTCTAATTGAAAAATGTGCCAAACGCTTGTGACGCCCACTGTAGCATGAAGCTGTTGATTTCTGTTTGTGGCCAAAGATTCAGGCATCAGCGTTGGTTTTAATTTAAATTTCTGCGGCCTGCTGTTGATGCTGCTGCCTCTTTAGTTTATTGATTTTGGGCGAATGCGATACATAAATCATTGGTCAACAAATTGAAAGCCAACGTCGATAGATTTTGGGCGCAACTCAGTCAAGCAGCCAAATTAAGACATAAATTTACAGAAACACACATGTTTTTTTTGTTTCTCGTATCGCAAAGGTCTTTCTGCAACAGTGTTGTGTTTTTATTTCTAGATGAAAAGTTTATGGAAATATAATCAGGGGTTCTTAACAAGCAAAGAAGTCTTAAGAGCGCAAAACACGATAAGCCTTGTCACAAACTCTAATTTGAAATATTTTTTGGCTTATGATTTTCTTGGTCATCAAATGTTTTGCACAAATGCCGTCTTTTCTAATGGGATGGTTTTTTTCTTTGCAGATTTTCTGTCTTTTTTACTTAGTTTTTGCACTTGAGATAAACTTGACATGCTACGATGCAAATTGCACACGAATAAAAAACTCAGAAAAACTGCCATGCAACGCATATAACGGTACTTTTTTGTTTATCGAATGTTACAATAATGTTTCTGATTGTGCTTTGCTGCTACCAAGAGCGTATATTAAAATGAGCTGTTAGTATTTTGAGCGGCGTTTAATTTAACTTTTAGCGGTGAATAATTTTAAATTTTATTTAAGTGATAAATCAATTAATTGAGCGCTGAAACATGTGCAATTTTCATCTCTCAAAAAAACTTTTAGTTCAAAACCTTACCTCTCCTAACCTCTAAGAGGCTGTTTTTCTTTCGGACAAATATTCCAAGCATCCAGAAAAGAGTAGATTAAGTTTAAAACGACGTTTGAACTTTATAGGACTTTTACGTAAATGGAAGGGCTACCTTGATGTAACCTAAACTGCTTTCGAAATAACGAAGTGACCAACAACGACTTAACTTCAATTAGGTCCAACACTTGCAAGCTGGCAAAAAATCATATTGTTGTTATTTTTTATTAATTTGAATGGTACATTGATTTCAAATATAAGACATAAAACGGATTACTAGCGTTTACAATTCGCAAGGCCTCTCAAAAATATAGACGGACAAACTACACCAGAGTAGCGAGACTACAACCAAACCAATAGCAATCAATTTATGTTGGACAAATAAAGAACATACGATTCCAATCGAACGCTACAACAACAAAAACATACAAATAAAAATCCATATCAAAATGCAAACAAAAATACAATGGGCAGCAGCAAAAATTATGACTTGTGCGAGCAACCTGCAACCAGCGAGTACTCGAAACGAGAGAATCGTCGTCTTGGCAACAGAACTATAAATAAAATCAGATCAGCGGGAGGATTGCGCAATCGTAGCAGCAGCAGCAGCAGCGAGTGTTAGCTGTGTTCCTCTGCTGCTTCGACTTTAGCACGAGGCGATATAATCGGTTTTGCAGTTCACCGTTCGCTGGGGTTCCCTGGTGTTTACAAGTCGCTACAATCGTTTGCACATGCGCGCACATGTGGCCAATAGAGCGGTGACAGCGCTGCGAAATAGTGAGTATTTCGATTTAAGGTATTAGATGCAAATTGATTTCTTTCGAATGTTAGTCCCAATAAAATACGTATCGAAGGAAAATAAATCCATGGAAATTCAATTTTTTGTCATTATTTTATGATTATGGAGTCAGGCGATGTAGCATTGAATAAGAATGCTACTGAAAAATAAGGTAGATCACTTATCGAGTGCTACTATAAAGTGTGTCCCAAATGAAAAAGCCGTAAGAAAACAGGTGGAACACAGAACCTCAGGACTTTTTATGTTGTTCAAAAAACTTCTGAATTGACCCCTTAAGGATGAAGTTCGAAGTTAACTTGAGAAGACGATACTGTTATATGGTAAATATACTCTATATTGGCCAAAAGACTGTTAACATTTGTGGATCTTCACTGCGATTGGAAATTGTTTTTCTAAAGTTTTTCTAGACATCGCACAGAGTAAAAATCTCCAACGTTTGGTTGACTACTTTTCGCAATCTTTTTTGCTAAGTCACTAATGTCGAATGTTATTTGGAACACCCTTTATATGCATGGTCCACACAGCAGTCAGTCAGCGCACTGTGGAATTAACTTGTTCCATAGTTGTTGTTGTTGTGTGTTCTGATCCTAATATCAAAATGTGCACATCAATTGAATTGAATTGTATTTGTTTTTGAGCACCTCCTGAACACCTCACTTCCGTACTGCAGCGATCTTTCACTTGTGCATCTCGTGGTCGAGTAAATTTGCAGCAACATGTTTTGGGATGATTTAGGCGTGTTGCTGCTGTTTCTGAGCGACCTGTTCTGTTCTGTTGCTTAAATGCTGCGTCAGCGCGTAGGTTTTTTTATTCTTTTTTTTTTTTAATTTAGTTGTAAATGTGTAAATCGGTTTTTTTTTCTACGCCCATTTATTGGCATCTCAATTAAATGCTTTGGAAATGCAGGGTTTGCTTAATGGGGGCTACAGGGGGTTAGGTGGACTTGAGATAATTTTCTGTGTAATAGAGAGTGATGCCATAATATATTTTTGTAATTAAAAGGAATATGGGTTGTAATTTATGCAAGTATCCAGATATATTTAATGATGTATGTAAATGTTAAAAACACTGATCAAAATTAAGTTTTCGTCAGTTCACTGCTGCTCTACATTTTTAGAGCTTCTTTTTCAATTTGTGGTTATTTTTGTGACAACAGATAAGACTTAATTGAGGCAATAAAAAATTGCAACTTTAAAAGCAATTCGTTTTTGTTTTGTTCCCACAACAGGAATTACCAATAGTTGTTTTATAAACATCCTGTCAAAAATTGTAAGGGCATGGCCTGATCTAAAAATGCCTTTCATACATTTCGATCCCGGGCTAGCTCAAATTTGACCGTTTAAGTGATTTGTTATTGGCGATCACCAATTATTTGTGGAACGAAGATACCTCCTGGATTTTTCCTCTCAAAACTGGCAGCTGTTAATTGAAGATTCTTTTAGCTGGAGTCTACATGTCATTGCATATTAGTAAATGCATGAGCAGGGGGGCCATCTCGTCCCTTCGACTTAAGAAAACTTGTATAGAACTTTGAATAATATATGATGAAATATCAGAAGTATAAGCTTAACCCCTCAAGAGATGTGAAAAGATGAGTCTGTACACGCCCCCTAGTGCATGTGGTAATCTTTAATTTAAAAAATAAAACAATCGTTTCCAATTTTATGGGAGCGGCTCACAATGGCGAAAAAGTGACTTTTTTTTTGTTAAAATCAACGTTCTGGCTTACGAGGTTATACCAGTGTGACACTTTCAAAAAATCGATTTTTTTATTTTTGGCTTATTCGATAGCTTTCAAAAATATCCTGTGAAAGCGGCAAGGTCGTACTTTGAGTAGTTTTTGAGTGGCAGCGTTCTAAAGAGCGACCGCTCGCAGGTATAAACCTCGATAGTTGAAACTTTAAACGCGTTTTTCTCGAAACGACATTTTTCAAAATTGCTGACATCATAACTCAAAGAGAAATTGACCGATCGACTACAAATTGAAACTGAGAATTTTTGAATATATTTTCCATACAATGACCTACGATCTTTTTTATTGGAGGAAAATTGTCAATTTGGCATTAAAAAAATTACAATTTTTTTACCCTAAAAAACGACACTTTTTTTCAAAACTACGCCATTTTATTAATTTTAAATATTTTTAAAAAATCGTAGACATTGTATAGGAAATACCTTCAACTTTAATAATCTTTTTGTTTTTTTTTTGTTTCAACTACTCATTCGGCCGGAATCATGTCAGCAGTTGGGGAACTTTTTTTTTTTTGGCACTTCCGAAGACGGCACATAACTCCGTTATGTTTTAATATTTTTATAAAAAAAAAGTCTTAAAATGTAGCTGAAAATGTACCTTATTATGTCCAAAAAACTTCAAAACATTCTATCGAGTACTTTCTTTTAAAAAAATTCGCGAAAATCGCCTAGTTTTTCATGGGTTACACTGGTATAGCCTTAATAATGACCTAATCGAGACAAAATTTTTAAAATCTTCGTCTGTTAGTTCTCCATTAATCTGGACTTCTTTTTTTTTGGCTTTTATTACAAAAAAGTGACGCGGTGCAAAACAAGATTATTTCATTTTTTTATATAAAGAGACTTGGAAAACTGCTCTCCTCCATTAAAAAGCTATTTTCAACCGTTTCCCATCGATTGGTGCAATAATTTTTTCTCTTTGAAAATAGGCTTCGAAATGGGTCCTCTCGAGTTGTATCATATGAATTTACAAAAAAAATATTATGGCTGTTCACAGTATACACTGTGTTAATTTTACAATATGCTATTTTGTGCAATGTTTTGCTTTTGTTTTCCATAAAATCAGGAAAAAAATTTAAAAAATTTATAAATTGACCCTATATTTTAAAATGGTCCAATAAGTTTGCAACATTCTCTTTAATATCAAATGCAAGTAATGAACAAGAAAAACCCAACAAAGGTTTGACAAACGAGGGACTTTTGTGGGAGAAATCAGTCAGAATATCAAAAAATAATGAAGAAACCTCTCCTTAAGAGGTCGTCATATTTGCAGTCTAAGTATACTCCATTGCAATTTTATTATGGAACTGTGAATAGGCCTATAGAGTTTTTATTGATTATTCGAATAATTTTGCATATCTTTGCTCGCATCAGATTATCGTTGCAAAAGTTCGATCTTCAGACATCCTTTAGAAAATTGTCTGTATATCTTTACTATTGTAAAACGACGGCTGATGGATCTTTTCAGCTTGAATAATACTGCGGTTGTATTCAGCGGTATTCGTCTTGATGTCGGATTGTTGATTTTGTTAAAATTTCGTATAATTTATAGCAAAAATGTTGTGCTATAAAGGCACGTTAGTGAATGTGAACAAAGACTTTTAAACTTTTATATGCTTTAATAATATATACTCGTATGGATATTTGTTTTTTTTTTCGGAAAAAAAACATATAAAAGTGTTAAGAGATAATCGTTGAAATTTGGCAAAAATATTGCGTTGAAGCATTTAGCATCATTATGCCTTGGGCAAAACGGCATTCGTTCATTCATAAAAACGTTTTATTGTAGCGCATTAAGCGAAACACAACTCTTACCTGATGAAATCCCAGATAGCTCTCGATGCTGTGCGTTGCAAAGAAGACTTCACCCTCGCATGTGAGTATCATTAGAAATCCATTTAAAGCCTGAAACGGAAAAAACCAAACAACAAAAATAACAAATTAAATGTTTGCCTCCAGAAGTCAAAGTCAAATAGTTACAAGGAAGACACAATTGATTTGGGTTTGAGACATTCGGCTACAGCTTATAAAATATTAAATTACAACAAATAGATACGGTATACAAGCAAACACACAGTGTAGATCAATTAAACAAAAAAACTTAAAAGAATCATAGCAATGACGACGACATAATAATTGCCTAACCGCCGAAGTAGCTACTTGAATGAAATTTTTTTCTTGAGACGCGCTGAACGGGTTAATCCATCATTTTGGATTTTTGTTTACTTGTTCATCATCAGTGTGCCCCCGAATACCAAGATTATAATTTGCAGGCAGTCAGTCAGCCAGCTAGAGTAAATCTGAAGACAAAGGCATAAATGAATGAACAATCGTAGGATCGGTTGGCTGGACGGCTGTGCGGCGCTAACTTGCGGCTAAACAATCAACAAAAGAAATGAACCTATCAGATCCACATCAAAATAAAACCAGGAAATGATGAGCAATTAAATCAATGATACTTCGTGTACCTGCTCATGCGGACGGACAAACAGTGGAGCGACGACGGTGACGATTATGGTGACGATGGGTTGTACTGTGCGCACAGGTTGGCGATGCTTTCAGCTTGAGTTCATTCATTAATTCATTTGACGTTGTCAGCTACAGAATGTAATTAAGTAGGTCGATCAGCAGTCGGAGTGGCAAGCGAACAAAAAATTCATAAATTTATTTTCATTTTAAAGTAACGCAAAAACCTCTAATGTTACAAGGCAGCAGCTCGACTTTGCTAGAGCATAAAATGTTTTCTAGTTTGAATGACTTTTTCTTTTGACATTATAGCCTATGATTTAAAATTGGTCATTCTTAGGTTAAGTCATAAACTCTCTATGATTTACTATAACTTCAACGTGCCAAAGCTGGAGAATGACAAGTTTTGTAGATTTCTGGTTAAAGAGCTTACAGCAGTCCTAATTGTGTTCGATGAAAGCATCAAAGCACCATGGTGTACTGTTATTTTTGCTTTTATAACTAGCAGTGATAAGAAACTTGGATAACGCCTTGTGAGCAAGAAACATTGAACGAGCAATGAAACGTTTTGTCGAAAGAAGAAGAAATCCGTAACGACAGCGAGAAGATGCTGAAAAAAACCGGCAGAGAAACGACACCGAAAAACTCTTTAATTCTCTAATAAAGAACTTTGACTATCATAAAGTAAGGTAGAAGGATCCGCTGAAGCTAAAGACTTCCGGCTCGGTAAAGATATCAAGCGCAAACATTCAGCAAAAGAAATCCGAAGCATCAAGAAGGTTTCGGCCGAATCAATCATGAAGACCTTAAGAAAAATTACCGAATAATAAAGCTTATACTTGCTCAAACTGCCAGTATTCATCAACAAATATTTAAGACACATGTAGAAGGTTTGATGCCCTAACTATATCTCAAATACCGATTAACACCAAAAATACAACCAGATAATTACAGCACATGACGTTAGAAGAAGATGCCAAGAAACTAATGCAGAAAATTCCAGACATTCAAGGCAATCAAGATATCCGAGACATCAACAATACTACTACATTCCCGACTTTTTAAATAATCAAGACAATCAACCCAATACGAATCAAAAGAAAAGCAGTTATGACATTTTAGGCTATTCAAATATGTAAGGTATTCGATAGACCCAAAATATTTAAACCTACTACGACCTACACAAGCAAGAGAAGACATTTAAAAAAATCAATAAAAAAGCTTTATCCTGTATTATCCGTTTTAATGACCATCCACCCTGCTGCGATGTCTTTTATGAACTACCCCTAGGGCCGCTAAGAGAGTCAATAAAGTTTCGAAAATCAATACGATCATTGAAGATATTGAAGTTACCCAAAGAGCCTCTGTCCTAAAGAGCAACCTTTAAGTTAAGAAACTAGAAAATGTTCTCAAATGCAAGAATCTTATCACTCATTACAATTTTGTTGCCTTACGGCACTTCATTAAATGCACCCCTCTTAGCATTCACGCAAAAGTGCCCCACATGTACCCAAGCGCTAAAGATTAATTTGATTACGTTTAATTGCAACGCGCAAGTCATTAATAAAATGCTGCAAGTAGTGGTAATTAATCCGTGCATATTTAAATTGAGTTCCCTTTCGCCAATCCAAGACACAAATTGCGTCCAAGACAAATGCGAATGCGACGCAGACGTGTGTGGCTTAATGCATTAGTCCAAAGGAAACCGCAATTCCAACGACTGATTTCACAAACTCTACCCACCACTGCCCAAACAGGGCATACATAATTTCTGAATGAATTTGCCGACATGACGTTTAGGCAAAGATCTACAACGTAACGTTCATCCGTCGAGATCGGAACAAATCCCATACATACATACACAAATAGATGTAAGCAAATGGCAAAACTTCGCCGCGTAGAATCAAGAGTCATAAATGTTAAGTGGCGTCATAATTTAAATTTTAAAAAAGGATATACCATGATATACCCCTAAGGCTTCACCGCGGTACAGTTAGCTTGGCAGGCAGAATACGAGAACTTAAAAATGCCCTAAAGTGATCATCAATAATACGCACAACAGAGAGATCGCTTTCAGGCTGAGAAAATGCAAGAATTATGAGTGAGTGGAAGCGGATACGTTCGTCGACGGACATTTGATGCGTTGATGACGCCGGATGACGCCCGATGACTTCTACTCTTTGTTGTGGTACCACCTCTATTCCTCTTTGTTTTGATTGTGATTCTGATTATGATCGCAGCTCGTTAATTGTTTCTTTTTTCATTTAGATTCTTTTTTACAGTTGAGATGCAATAAAATGAGCTCTTTACCTTGTGTAGGTTACTTCGTTTTTTTAGGTTATCCAGCAAGCAAAGTGGTGTTTCTTTCATTGCTTTCATCTGCTCAATATCATTCTAATGCGATTTTAATAATACACGCCTGTGAGGTAAACGTCACAAGTGATGCTGAGAAAACAAAAAGAAAAAAAGTCTTTATAACTTGGGCTCTGAGACTTGTAAGTCATTGTTACTTATGGTTGGCTACTTTGAAGGTAGTTTAGCCTAAACTGGTTCTAGCAATTAACAGCTATTGCCGTGAAGCCATTGTTATTCCATCAAAATTTCTTAAAGTAGTAAATGTTGTAAAATCTAAAAGATCCAAGAAATGTTATTGTTTTTCAGGCAAATCAATCAACTTTTACGACGAATAGTATGCTGAGCCCTAAACAGCTCAATTCAATAGCTTTTAACAGACATTTTCTGAATCCAAACCATATTTGCTTAAAAAATGCATTGTCCTTTGATTTTTATTTGAGTGAAGTTTACATAATGGATAATTTATAAGACTTTAAGTAAGCTTGCTTACCTTAATTCAAATCTTCAACACTGGTGAAGAACGTATTGAAATATTTAAGACAATCACTGTAAGTCAATCACACATTGAAACAATGCAGCCGTTCGAAACATTCAGGGCACTTAACACATCTGAGGCAATAGAGACATTCAGGTCATTCAAGACATTGCATACATTTGAGACATTGAAAACACCAACACGTTCAAAAGACTGAAGACAGTCAAGATAATCAAGAAAATTTTATTTTAGTATAAGTTTTAATGAAAGTCACGCCGTAAGAATAAAAGTTAAATCATAACTGAAACACAAACATTTTAATTGGCTTGCTGGCTGCTATATGTATATAGGTGTCCAAAAACTTAAGATAGGAATCCTTGAACCAAAGGCAGAATAACACAAGTAAGGGATAAACACTTTAAGATTTATCTGATCGCTAGCATATGTACTTCAACACCAAGTGAATTTCCGATTCGGCATGTGGGTCTCTATGAGAATGGGACTTTAGCTATTTTGGCACCAGCCTGAATTAATTAACTAAGAACCCAACTGAGAAAGACTGAATAAAGCTAGTCCCTATATGTCTGCCTCAGCTAAATTCATCGTCTGTAGTAAATGGTAACATTATCTGATTAAAGTCATAACTGGCTACTCGAATTCTCGTATTTCAAAAGAAATCTACACAAATAAAATGATAGATGTTTTCGATGTTCGCATATCACGCAAAAACTGCTTGATCAATTTCAATCAAATTTATTTAGGGTTACTTGTTACACGCTTGGTCTCAATCTCCAATTAAAATTGTCACGATATTCTTGTTAAATATAAAAATATTTTAGTTTTAAAATTGCTAAAAGAAATTAGTTTCACACATAGAAATAAGCATGTAAACATACCCTGTCGGAAGTTAGTCTACTCCATAACTATACGCAAACTAGTTCATACATAAAGTCCTTAGAACAGCTCCCTCTCTGGACAAACAGAAAAAACTGAGCAGGTCTCAGGAAAATTTAGAGGTTCACCTTCCTTACAAATACTAAAAACGATTACTACTGAGAAGCACTGGGGGCGCGTTAAAGTTTAAGTCTGTCTTATAGTGAAGTAAATAATTGTACAATTACAAAATATACATATACCCTGAGTGTAAGCCAAAACAGTTTATTTCATAAAAAGTGACGACTAATAGCTAAATTTCGTAGCTGTATGTTAATGTTGCTATCACAAAAGTGTTTTCTATCTCAAGCTCAGCTTAGTTGATATGGTAACACTGTAACAAAACGCATAAATTAGCAGCAGAAACAACAACTGTTTCAATCATAACAAGCAGCAATCACACACTTCCGAATGCAGGCAGCAGCTGGTGGCGTTGGCGGTTCGCATGCGCGTTACCAATTAACAGCTGCAAAGTGAGCGCGCAAACAACACAAAATGCGCCGCCGCATTCGTAAAAATCGAATTAAAATCTGGAAAATTTATGCAGAAAATTGCAGGTTGTTGCTGGCTGCACTGTAAGCAATAAAATGAAGACAACATGTTGTTGTTGTTGCTGTTGTGGCACACATAAACTATGCGCATTGCTCGTAAGAAAACATTTGTACATAATTTCGAATGTAATTTTTTCACTCAAAATCTAATTGAATTTAAAACTGCAATTATTTTGTATGGCCACAATCAGCATGAAAATCTAAGATCTGTTTGTGATTTGTTTTAATTAAATCGCATTGGATTGGATTTAACAAGCGCTCATGTAGTGTTGCGAAGCGTTCATAATTATTTTGGTGGTAAAAAAAACTTGGCAGCGTCCATCTCGGAAGTCAGTTAATATATGACTATTTATAGATAGTCAACCGTATATTAGTCGTTAAGGCCGTAGTATTAGCCAAAAAATGGAATTTTTGACATATTTAATAAAAAAGTTGATTGAAAAAAATGTTGGCGCAACTATAAAAATGACTGTCAAATTTATAGCATGTAATCAACTTTGATAAAAAAAGTTCAACTTTTTGAACTTTCTGATTTCCGGATATCAAATGCTATAAAAATTGCACATACATATATGCCTATTCCCTCTCTCCAAGCGCTTTAGTTATGCTCGTATGCTTTTTCTTTCTTACAAAAATTTGATAAGATAAGATCAATAAAGATAGCATGAAAACTAGGCATTAAGCTTGTGAATTGCTGTGATCAATAAATAAAGGAATTATTTTTTAATATCAAAAAAAAATTAAGTTTTTTCTGATAAATCATCAGTGGCTCGAACTTTGTTGAAAGCATTCTATTTTGAACTGAACTAAAAAAGTGTAAGCTTTTAAACTTGGAACCTTTTCCTTTGTAATAAGGAAATCTGAACAATTTCTAACTATAAATGAGCAACTTTTTGCGTATAGTGTGATTCACATACAAATATTCTTAAATAACTTCGAAAATTTTGAAAAATCGAAAAAGATAGGGATAGGGATAGGGATAGGGATAGGGATAGGGATAGGGATAGGGATAGGGATAGGGATAGGGATAGGGATAGGGATAGGGATAGGGATAGGGATAGGGATAGGGATAGGGATAGGGATAGGGATAGGGATAGGGATAGGGATAGGGATAGGGATAGGGATAGGGATAGGGATAGGGATAGGGATAGGGATAGGGATAGGGATAGGGATAGGGATAGGGATAGGGATAGGGATAGGGATAGGGATAGGGATAGGGATAGGGATAGGGATAGGGATAGGGATAGGGATAGGGATAGGGATAGGGATAGGGATAGGGATAGGGATAGGGATAGGGATAGGGATAGGGATAGGGATAGGGATAGGGATAGGGATAGGGATAGGGATAGGGATAGGGATAGGGATAGGGATAGGGATAGGGATAGGGATAGGGATAGGGATAGGGATAGGGATAGGGATAGGGATAGGGATAGGGATAGGGATAGGGATAGGGATAGGGATAGGGATAGGGATAGGGATAGGGATAGGGATAGGGATAGGGATAGGGATAGGGATAGGGATAGGGATAGGGATAGGGATAGGGATAGGGATAGGGATAGGGATAGGGATAGGGATGGAGATAGATATGGTAATAGGGATGGAAATAAGAATGGGTTAGGGTTGGGGTAACAATGGGGATAGGGATAGAATTGCGTATGGAGCTGGATATAGGGACATTGAAAATGAGAGCATAACAACGTCTGCTGGTTATACTAGTTTTATTATAATTTTAATTTTATTTTCGTTTAAGCGCAACTTTTACTAAGACTTTTCTTTGTTTCGCCTACAGCCATTTCGCACGTTTAGCAACACTGGCGCAAACTTTTTCATTATTAAGCTGCTCAGAAATATCAATGTTTTGCATTTTTCGCAGTAATTCGCAATTCTGTCGATTATGATTGAAAAACGCAATTTATATAAATTATCGACATTAATTACTTTCGCACCTTGTTGTGATGTTTTTTGTTTACTTTGAAGTTGCAGTTGCAAGTAGCGCTGCTGCAGCAATTAAATTTTATGCTGGCAATTTTCACAGCATCAGCAAAAAAAAAATGATCAGCTGCAAAAAAGCGGCAGTAATCAGCTCGTAACTTATGTGCGAATTTTAAGAAATCAACTCGTCTGCCGCCGCCCCCTCCCACTTCGGCAGTGTTGCCAACTTTGCTGGTTAAATAACGTTACATTATTTAGTACATCATTAATTTGTTTGTGTGTTTTTTTTCTCTCTCCATCGTAACAACATTGGAAATTGGTTGCAGCTTTTAAGCCAAGATGATCAGTTTAATTTCATAGCGTTTTCACTTCCTCATAATTTGATTTTGTGCACTTTTTTTTTTGCTGGAAACAGTTAAGTAAAACGATTTCTTTTTATTAACTTTTGTTATTTAATTTGTTTTTCAATTTTTAAAGTCTGTTGGCGCCTCTAATTGTTTTGTTTTACTTTGGTTTTTTTCTCTTCTCTCATTATTTCTATGTGTAAGCCTGGTTTTTTATAACTGTGTGTTGAAGCCTGCCTGAAGACTGCAATTATCGTGTGAAAAGTTGGTAGTGCAATTTAGTGTTTTTCTTGGCGAAAACCTGAATTTGTGGAACTTTTCACACTTTCTGTGCTGCTCTGTTAAGCCAATCGAACATCATTTTTACATTTCTGGGATGAGAAAATAAAGTCCAATTAACAGGCTTTGAGGCCACCACATTTCGATATTGGTTAATAAAATAAAATAATTTCGTAAAAAGAATAAATGGTAACTGAAATGTTGTGAGTGGCGGTGGATTCGAGAGTACATTCAGAACATTTGGTAGAAATTTTTGTGAGAACACTTTTTAAGTTTAATAAAAGGCGTGACACCGTCAATGAGCTCTGACAGTATGCACCGTTTTTATGATTGAGTAAATTATATATGTGTTCGGTATTCGCCTACAAAATCTCATCAAAATATCTCGCATGGCTCGCGAGGTATGACGTATTCAAGCATAAGATTTAGGGCATAATTTTAAATATTAACACTGCCTTTATATGCACCAACTTCCGCAGAATATTGAAGTAAATTATATTAAACCTGGTTCGGAAAATTTTTGTGACACAAGCAAGCACTACATAAAATGTGGATGGTTTTTGACTAGTAGGCGTGTCATATTTCATGTAGGCAAAAACGCTATGATAAGAACACTATCCTAGCAAAGTTGCACAAATTCGTATGAAATTTTCTGTGATACAGATAAACATTGGACATAAGATCGACGTGATTTCCCATAAGGCTTTAAAAATAATTTTGAGGCTTAACTATCGCCATTCGCGTGAAGTCAGCACAGACAGCTCGTCCATGATAATAATATGAAAAACTCAACTCAAATCATAAGACTTAAATCTTAACGCAAAAATGAACTATTTAAGATAAGAGTAAAAATAGTTTAAGTTTTTAACACCACAACCACATGGCCTACTTGACACTGCAACCAATAGATTAACCCATTTATAAATAAACGTGATATCGGATTCACCAGCAAAATAAGCACCATGTTTACACTGAGAAAAAAGTGAAAATTTAAGTCTCTACATTTAAGTCGACACGTGATGGCGTGACTCTAAATTATGATGGGATTGTAAACTAAAGGGTGCTGTACTGTGTGATGTGCTCAATAACAACACAATTTGTGTCATGTAAGTGATTGGCTGTTAAACAAATTACAATGGCTTTAACACGATTTGGTTGCTAATTCCGCCATTGTATGTTTATGTCACCGAGTTGTAGTTATACGTAGTAATTTACAAAAAAAAATTTTAAGAAATATTTTCAAATCATCAAAGCTTACAAATTGATGTATTGATTGAGAAGCCGCCTTGGAAGAAAATCCTATGACTATCAATTCGCAGCACAATTCAGCACAATTCATTAACTTTGCAAACCACTGCGTGACAACACTCAATTTTTAATGGCTACTCGAATATGTCGGTTACATTTCTGTCCGTCTGCCCATTCATCCATCCATCTGAATGCAACGTGTCACATGTCGCAACAGGTAGGTGTACCGGTATCGTACGTAGCACGGAGGACAGTTTGTAAAATACTAGAATTAAAATTAAAGACCACATTAGAAGCAGCAGCGATTCCAAAGTCAAAATGCAGCAATTGGCAGTGGCGGCAAGTATTAAACACGAAATGCATTTTGAATGCATTGCAAGCGAGCGAACGACAAATATGCTCCGGAAAACAAATACAAATGCATTAATGTACAAACATATGCCCCGTCAAAGAAATACCCCAGTAAACATATTGAATGGCAGAAGGAGGGAGTCATCATATTTTGATCGCAATGTCGATTGACTTTGGATGGTTATGGCAAGCGATAATTTGTTCAGGGGACCACCTGTATTGATTCGCCAAAGTGAGCTGTTTTAAAATAATTTTTTGTTGACGATGAAGTAAAAATGTTTATTACATATCCATATAAGACTCGGAGTTATTTTATCGATATTATCTTTGAAAATTACATGGATTTTTTGCTTTTTGTGACCTTTGAATTATAATTGAAAATGATTGCACATTACTTTTAATAATATGAAAACAGACAGCCAAAGCCTGGTAACATTGACATTGTGTCATGGTATTGCTGACCATATACTTAAATTTTATACGGTATTTACACAATGCAAATAACAAAAGAGTAATATCAAACACACAAAATTTAAAAAGTTCCTAAAAATATGCAACAAAAAGATAAAATTCAATTTTACACTTCCACTTATGACAAATTCAATGCCCGGAAGTTGGGTCGCGCCTACACTGTCTAAACTGAAACAAAAATTACAACAACAAAAAAAAGGAACCATAAATTTGATCTCAATAAAAAGAAAAAAAAATTTCAATAGCCAATTCCAAACAATAGTACATTGTTCAAACGAAACAAGAGAAGCTGTCCTCAATGAGCGTATTGTTGTTTCCTTGCTCGCTCACTTCGATTTTTTTCCGAATGATGCAAAAATTTTCCCGTGCAAAAATTTCAATTGTTCCAAAATTTAAAGAATATTGTGCTTGAGATTTTTTTCCTGATTCAATAAAAAATCTTTTTTGCTGTCTACAGAATGACGACTAAAGTTCAAGAATTCTGTTAGCAACAGCTCAAATCATTTGTCACCAAGCCAATATGCAATTTGGCCAAGTTCCAAAACAAAACTCCATGCAACCTCAAGTTCCTAAATCACCATACAAAAGCAATAAAAGGGTGCGAACGCAACATGATTTAAACGTGGGTCTTAACAACCAATTAACGTTAAAAATGCATACGAATGCACGGCCATTTAAGTTGCACTTTCACTTCGAATGCACTTTTTTCAACCCCTCCTCCCCCCCCCCCCCCCCCTGTTTTGCAACAGCCACAGCAATGTAAAATGCAATTGAATGCACTAATAATTCAGTAATCGTGTGCCAAAAAGCCGTTATTATCTGCGCACCCATAGTGCACATTTAGACTTGGCCAGTAAGGGCCAAAACAACGGTGAAGCAATGCCATGTAGAGAGGAGGGCGGTTTTGAAACAGGACGAAAATGAACGAATTTGAATGAGCAGGTGGCATAAGTAAGTGGCAGCAGATGGGACGTAGTATGTTATGTGCGCTTGGCTTTTTGCAAAAGTATGGTAACACTGAATTCAGTAGCAGCTGCTAAAAGAAAATGCAGCCCAAATTTGACACTAGGATGCATTATCACCATTATGCTCATGGGTATGAGTACTTCGTTACGTATGTAAATGTAAGTGATTTGGGTGGACCACTGAAGCAAGTATTTCTTGCGAAAACTTTCTGATTATGATTCATCTGATTAAGCTGCTGGGGCAAGATCGATTCAGAAGTCCAGCAAGACCACACAAATTTGAGATCTTACCTCGAGATTTTTAACTAATCAACAAATCTAAATATTTTAGACTATGCCACGCCCACTTTTAAATAAAGCACCAAAAGCTAAGACGATTCAAAGAAGAGCTGAAACTCTTGTATTATCGATTTTTTGCATTCATCGACAGTTTTTAATAAGGTCCACTCTAAAACGTATTCATTCTTGACATTGAAATGTGCATTAAAAAATTACAACAAAAAAGACGACGAAAGCGACAGCAGTAAAAACAATTGACGTTGACTGTCAGTTTGACACATAGGCTTGCATAATGGCCTGACAATGAGCGTTCATGTACGCATATGCAATTGTGTTTATGTGTTTGTGTAAGCGCTGAAAATATGCAATTTGTCGCTTCAACACAAAGCATTACGTTAACCTTAAAGAAATGTACATTTTTATATAAGTATTTATGTTCAAGGATTAAGGTGAAGAGTTCTCGTCCTGACAGTAAGACTGTTTAATGCACTTTGTGCAACGACTCTTCAATCAATGAATTCGATCCCTGAAGAAGCTATCTCTAAGAGAGAACAAAATTTGCAGAATAGGTTCGACGTTCCAACAATTCGTGTTTCAAAACTCTAAAGTTTTTCATTTCCAAAGCGAAGTCGGCAAATTGCATCGTCAGACTTTTTCTAAAGAACTAATCCATTTCATTCTCCAGTTAATGCGTCAATGAAAGGAAAACTTTTTTAGCTTCCCAGAAAATACTGGCGATAACCTTTCCGACAGAAAAATCAACTTCGCATTTTATGGTGCATACTTCTATGAATACTACTCTCAAATATTTATAATAACAAGACAGTGCACAGGATTAGTCGAGTCTTAACAAAATCGTCCCAACATTTTTGAAGAAACGCATAGTCACAAAAAAAAATGAAAATAAAAAATTGTCAAAAAAAGAAAGGAAAAATCGTTGAAAAATATTTTCTATTGGAGTCATCACCATTAGGGAATTGTTTTTTAAGGAATATCTTTACAGAAATTGAGTCTACCAGAAGGCCTTGATTTTGGTTAAGTGTCACCGGAAAGCTCTATTTCACGTTCCTTATTAAAAAATGCAATCGACGCAATTTTTTCTTTTGCTTGTCAATTTGAAAAAAAAAAAACATTGGAAAGCAAAAAAAAGGAAAATTTGCTTGTCTGTGAATTAGATATCAAAATATAGCGACCTTTATTTTCACAAATTGAAATGTTAAGAAGAAAAACCGTTTTTTTTTTTTTGTGTCAATGAGGCTTAAGTTTTTGTGAGCGTCCTTGATTTGGCTTATGGTTATTTGATAACTTTACTAAAATAATTATTTTTTTAGAAGCTATACTGCCGTACTAAGCGAAAAAGACGTATCTCAAAAAAATATCCGAGAAATTACGCGTCTAATGAAATACTCCAAATGTCGGCATCTTAGTTCAATCATATAAAAAATCTACTAAGAAAGTTCCCTCTATCTCAATTTTACAGGTATTTCAACAAATTGACATAAACAAAACATCAATTACCTCGAAATGAATTTTTCTGAGATACGTCTTTTTCGCTTAGTACGGCAGTATAGCCATTTAAAAATTTCCTCTTATCACCCTACGTTGATGAACGATTTACCATAGTACTTAATATAAATGTTGCTCATACGACATGTTGACCGCAAGTTTCAATGGAAAACAAAATTCATAGGATTTGTATAAATAAAAATGCCAGAAAAGTTTTCAAAGGAAGTTTCGATTTTCTTTATTTTTTAAGATTTAATAAGATATGTATTGACTCTTCTATAAAAATTTCAGCCTTAAACAAAAACATGTTTTTAAATAACCATAGCATTTTTTGTATGTAAAAACGAGGATATTTTTTTTTATTTCTACTCAAAATTTCTGTTTCCAATTTGAAAAAATCCTTAACTATCAATTATAAAATTATTTTTGACTATGCAACTGAAAGTTCATCAGGCAATAGATGGAATAATTAAAATAAATTTTATAAAACAACAATAACCTTTCCAAAATTAAATGAAAAGTAAGGCACCTAATGTATTTATAAAATCAGAGCTTCTCAAAAGCCTGACAATCAGTGCATTTATCTTAGAAAATCCTGCTTGAGTGGTTGATTCCATATGAAAGAAAAGCACGATAGAATGAAGCTGAGAAGGACCTGCTGAAATTAAATGATCAGAGAAGGCCTTCTTGGGGAAATTTGCGAATTTTTTTCAGGTATTTCTGTTAGCCTACCATACCATACACCTGATTAAAAAATAAAAGTCTTTTAAAAAGGAGATACCGAATTTATAGCAATTTTTCATAGAAAAATAACACCCCAAAAATCAGAGTTTTTTTTTAAATTTTACGAATAATCTTTTGACTTAATTTCGTTCTTCCAATTTAATGAAATGTGTGCAGGGCACAACTCAATCAATCCACTAATTACATGAAAAATGTTGGCTATTTCGCAGTCTAATCAATTTGAATGAAATTCAATTACATAAAATGAAATTTTATTAATAACTGACAACACGACAGACATGATTCAATCATTAACACGGTGCGTGAGAATGTGAGAAAATTTCTCCGGCCTGTACTCATATGGTTTGGGATTTTCATTCTACGAATCGAAGTAATTTGATTAATGAATTCACAGTGTGCTCTGTGGAAGGTCCTTGTTATGTCTTAATTAAATAAGGACCCATTTGTTTTGGTATTTAATTATTTGGTAGAAAAAAAAATTACTGTCGTCACTTACCTGCAGGAACATATCACCGTCAAGTAGACCCTGTTCGAAAGCACCAAGCTCTCTGGTCCGGTAGCCATCATGTGCGTGTATATGTGGCAGAATACCATTTTCCTCTTTATTCTTGTGCATAACAACTGAAAAGGATATAGAAATAGCATTTGTTTAGAAATATAATAATTGATTCAAGATCGATGACTTTTTGCTATGAAGTTGCAGGGAAAGACATTTTTTTTTTATTTTCTAGAGGCAAACTGGAAGGCTCTATTGCTTAAGCTGAAAATTAGTATCATTTCTGAAAAACCATGCCGCAAGGAGAATGTCCAGTCCTGAGCATAAATAATTTCTAAAATATTTTTTATCTCTGCGACCATCGAAAAAAGTGGTTAGAACAAAAAAATAAGAGGAACCTTAAGCAGCTTAGCCTCATGGAAAATGACAGTAAATTGTTCGTTGTTGTTTTCGAAACACTCCCAGGAAAGTAACAACAAATAACGTCAGCTTAGTTCCTTTGAAGTACTTCTACAAAACTATGAAAAACGCAGATTTGTTAATTTATTACAAGCTACCAAACTGAGAAGAAGAGAAAAAAAAAATGTCACTTAAATAAAAATTAATTTAATGAGTTAAGGCACGAGAAAATGTGAGGCAAAAAAAGGAAAATTTAAAAAAAACGGACCGAAATGCGCCCACAAGTCAAACAACAACAAAAACTGGCCAACAAAGAATAATGTAACTGAAACTGAGCCTAATTAAATTATGAATTATGACAACATGCAGCAGTTAAAGAAAAGACGTCGAGAAACCACAACCACATCCAACAACATAGGACTCGCAGGACACGCACAAAATTTTCTCATTCGCAGTATAATGATGCAATTCATATGAAAAATCAAAAGTGCGGAAG
Source organism: Tricholauxania praeusta (assembly GCA_949775025.1). Classification (NCBI taxonomy): domain Eukaryota; kingdom Metazoa; phylum Arthropoda; class Insecta; order Diptera; family Lauxaniidae; genus Tricholauxania; species Tricholauxania praeusta. Next base: position 163,435,859 of record OX459029.1, read on the forward strand.
GTTTTTTCTTTTTTTGTGGTTAAACTTGCGTCCTTCGAAACAGGAGCCCAGCAATCTTTCATATGGAAAATGTTTGTTTATCGCATTTGCGCTAAAATGAGCTTGGCTCCACCAAATGATAGGGTAAACAATCTTTTATCATTTTTTAATCTTTCTTCAAGAAAATATCGCAAGAGACGTTGCCGCTGAAATTTAATTGGTTTAAGGTAAATAGCTAAGCCAGATTTAAGGATACTTGAGTTTTTGAAAGCGAAAGTTTCTGTTGTCAATTTTATCAAATTTTGGATAGATGTAAATGAGCAGTGGAAGATCAAAACGAAGCATTACTACTTCGGCACAAGAACTTTATAATTTAATCATAAAATTGCGTGAAATCTTCTCCTTCTTCTTTTTTGGATGAACCTTGTTGGAAGTGTTCCTCTTTGATGAAAGAAATACCGTGAAAAGTTTCGTTTTGATGTCTTTTTGCAAGAATTTGATTAAATGAAAATGTCTCGTCTCGAAACGCTGCAGAAATGAAATCTTTCATTTCGATAAGTCTTACAAAAAAGAAAATGCTTTGGAAATATTTTGTTTTGCGGAAATTTTGTGAGAATTTTATTGAATGAAAATTTCACTGCTGCATAAAATTTCAACAAGAATGAGTGAACTTTAATCAAATAGGTGGGGAAGTAACTTTCGGTGAATTCAGAGAAATATCATGCTTGCCAAATTGTTTGAGGAAAAGTTTAGTATAATGCAACATTGATTTTCCCATGCAAAAGACATCATGAGGGCTTACACAAAACAAGTTTATGGCCCGGAAAGTTACACTTTCGATATAAAATCTCTAAAAGGTACTAAGGTTTCAAATAATAATCAGTTAGTATTAGCTATTTGGGGCTCAATAGTCTATAGAGAAAATTGTTTAGATTACGCCCCATAATCTAAAAATATTTTCTCATTTGTCCACAGTTGGTTCCAAAAATACTGAAAAGTCCTGAATTAACATTTTTTTAGTCCAAAAAAAATTTCAAATTTCAAAAATTTTTAAAAAAATATTCTGTCCATCAAATATATATGCTTATCCTACACTTTCTTTTTGAATAACTTAAGAACCAGAGGTGAACAAATGAAAATTAAGAGTGGACAAACATGGACAATCGCATTTATTAAATTTTTGCTCCACTCTACAGAAAATAGTTTTTTAAAAACTTTCGAACCAAAGCTGGACAAACGAAAATGGGAGGCCACATTCACATTTTTCCGCTTGTTAGGTGGACAAAAAGGAACATTCGAATAAGCCTCAATTTTTCATATTTTTTAGTTTGTGAGGGCTAACTTAACCTAAAATTTGCTTTTTTTTTTGGGATTTATTTCGGACCAAAAGTGGATAAACGAGAAAAAGGGTTGGCATTCGATGGGAAACCATTAGAACCTTAAATATTTCGCCATATTTGGGGATATTTAAAGTTTGCCCTAAAGTGATTAGACAAAACTGAATTAATGATGGACATTTAAACCTATGCAATAGTTCATTTCACTTTTGGGGTGCTCACCCTATGCATTAAAAAAAATAAACAACAAATACGACGACATTTTGTTAATTTGATAAGCGCCAACAACATCAGAGATTAACGCAGAAATTTCACTTGCTAATTGAAATTAAAAACGACAAAATAAAATAAAAAAACAACTTGCGAAGTACATGAAAATACAGTGGACATATCTTGGACAGAGTCAGAGTGCAACTCTAAGTATAGTGCGTCGTATTAAGTGACTGGCGGTCAAACGAAATGTTTTTTGATCTATGAGTTGCCGAGAATGTGGTTTTTAATTTGTGGCGCTAGGCTCACACCCTGACTACACCTAACACTACACAGAAGAGTGGCCTACCCTCTAAGCAACCCCCAGCTAAACAGGACGATTTTGTTTTTTCTTGTTTTGTTTAAGGATTTGTCGCTTAGTTTATTTACTTAGCTGAGTTTTGCCAAAAAAAAAGAAAGGTGTTCCTGGCATTTTGTTATCCTGTTTCACAGATCGCTTGAGATTTGAAGGGTCGAGGTTTTTAGGGGTTTATTTTTTTCTTGGCCATGTTGAGGGTTGCGTTGCCGCGTGTGTGCAACTGTCAGTTATAAATTCTCAGCTAAGGTCACAACTCAGGTTTGTGTTTGAGCGTTTTTTGTTTTTTTTTTTGGTTTTTATTTTATGCGTAAATTAGTAAAATTTTATTTTCTTCATTCTGATAGAAATCATAATTTATTACAGTAACGTAATACTCTGTTTTTTATATAGTACGAGTATATGCAGCCAACATTTTTATATACCAAGTTTTTTATTGTCAACGTAAAAAAATAAAATAAAAATGTCCTTAATTTTCGCTTTTTTTTGGAATTCATTTTTATTTCATTTACCCATTGTAGCTATTTCCACCACTCAATAATATTTCAATTTCAGTCCTTTTTTCTTTCTTTTTATTTCTTAGTTTTCAACGGTTTCGTCCTTATTTCGCCCCACCTCTCACGGTTTTCTTATGTAGCAAATTTATCTTTTTCCCTTTTCTAGTGCTCATAAATCAATTTTTAGTCAAATTTATTATAATCGCTTGCTAGGAATTTTTTATTATGTCATAATATTTCTTCAAGAAAACTGGGCTAATAAAATTGCTTGCACTAAATTTTGGTGACACCAGCAGCAAAAATTGAGTGTTCCTTCCATTTCTTTTTGTTTTTTGCTTTGGAAATGAATTTCGCCTGCTTCGCGCATTTTATTATGTTGTCATGGTACAGTTTGGGTAGCCCGATAATATTTCATTGTCTGCACAAAAAGTTTTATCAATTTCGCATTAGAATAAACCAACTGTCAATGTGCTGACTGACATATTTTGTAAAAATGCCTATTTTGTATTTGAATAATTGACAAATGCTCAGAAGGGAGGTGCGGCGGCACAAGCAACACTTTGCACTCAATCTTTAATTATTTTTATTTTGTTTATTGGAGCACCTTGCATGCAGCATAGGAAAAGTTGCGCCTTTTATGAGAAAATTATTGAAAGTTGGGCATATTGCGGAAATCAATAGAGCGGACAGTTTTATAAAAAGCTTACTGCTATGCACGGCTTTGTATTTATGGCTCAAGCAAATTGCATTCTTATATGAGACGTTATCTTGAATGGGAGGTGCCACACCAACTTTATGTCCAATGCTTATGTTTATCACCAAAAGATTTTATACCAAGATTGATAACTTTTGTATCATAACTCCCGAATATTTTTAGTTCCATGGGAAAAAACACGCCCAATTTTCAAATAACGCCCACATTTTCTTCAGTGCTTGACTGCGTCAGAATCAGGTGTTTGAAATTCGGCTAATAGAATGTGTCTATCGCAAATCAATCGAAAATTAGTAGGTAATGATACTGAGAGGATTCAATCTTTCTTTTTCTTGACCGAGCATCATTTTTTTCCAGTTGACTGTCCAAATTAGAGAATGATTTTCTTAAGATATACAGGCACTCGAATATGCACATACTGTTCCAGAAATATCAAGTGAATCTCATTACTTTTCAACAAATACAATAAAAAGCAAAAAAGAATCTTGCTTGCACCTCTGCTGACAAACAACGGACGACCTTTCAGAGAATTGTAAGAAACGATTTTCATCACTTTCCATACAAAATTCAATTTAATCAGCAACTACTTTTCAGAAACCACACAACTTGGTTATAATTGGCCAACATAATGCTTGGAAAATAAAATCGTAACGCTTTGGAGAAATTGACTATATATCAGACGAAGCCCATTTTCACGTCGATGGCTTCATCAACAAACAAATCTTGCGTTCTGGAATGCGGAAAAATTAGAGAAACAACGAAATTTCGCAAACACGTTGTTGTAAAATTCCCTTTAAGGGGCTATATACGTACCAGTGTAACATTTTCAAGAAATCGATTTTTTTTTGTTTTGCTTATTCGATAGTTTATACTTTCAAAAATATCCTGTGAAAGTGGCAAGATCGTATCTTGAATAGTTTTTGAATGGCAGCGTTCCAAAGGGCAACTGCTCGCATGTAAAACCGCCGATAGTTGAAACTTTAAACGCGTTTTTCTCGAAACGACATTTTTCAAAATTGCTGACATCATAACTCAAAGAGAAATTGACCGATTGACTTCAAATTGTAGCTGAGTATTCTTGAATATATTTACTATACAATGACTAACTTTCTGATTGGTTGAAAATTGTCAATTTGGCATTAAAAAAACGACAATTTTTTTATCCCAAAAAAACGTCACTTTTTTTCAGAACTACGCCATTTTGTTAATTTTTGACATTTTTCAAAAAACGTAAGTCATTATATAGGAAATACCTTCAACTTTAATAAACTTTTTGAATTTTTTTGTTTCAACTACTCATTCGGCCGGAATCATGTCAGCAGTTGGGGAACTTTTTTTTTGGCGCCTCCGTAGACAGCACATAACTCCATTATTTTTCAATATTTTTGTGTAAAAAAAATCTTAAAATATAGTTGAAAATGTACCTTGTTATGTCCAAAAAACTTCAAAACATTCTATTGAGTAAAAAAATTCGCCTAAAACGCTTAATTGTTCATAGGTTACACTGGTATAGCTCCTTAAAAACAAAAGAATTTGCTAATATAAGTATATAACAGTTCCGTGGTTTAAAAGGGTTTATGTAACCAAAAATTTCGATACCATAGAAAACATTTTTTTATCAAAAGTTATAGCTGATTTAGATTTCTTCTTTTTCCAATGAGACAAAGTTTCCCAACTGAACTGGGGATTTTACGAAACCATATAATCAAACCAATGAATTTATTAAAAAAATGTTAGACGATAAGTAGCAAAATTGAGCGCAGTTCTAAACTTTTCTTTTGTGTTTCTAAACTATATATATTTGATGGTATGCTTGTCAATTTCTCTTTTAGGTTATATTTATTAAAATACGACCATTCTTTTTTTTTCTTGAAAGTAAAGACAACTAGTAATTGTCGACGACAATCATATTATTAAGTTTTCTTATTTTTTTTTTTGGAAAAGTTGAAAGACCAAAATGTATTTGTTATATGAAAAGTTTTTTTTTTAATGTCATACGTGTACAAATACTCATTAACATAAATAGCCACTTCTTATAAAGTTATTTTCTGAATAGGAAAAAAAACATAAAAATTCCCACACATGAAATGAAAAAATTTAAATTATGAGCCTTAAAAGTTTCTCGCTCATCAAAATCATGTCAACTTTTCATGTGAATTTCTTCACCAACAAATATCTCGTACATGAGTGGTACTTGAGGCTACCAGTATTTTTTTCAACACAATATTATTATTTTTTTTCTTTTTAATCATTTCATAATGAAACGGACAGAGATGAAGAAAATCTTCATAATAATAAGATCGGTTGCAATTTTCTTCTTCCGCATTTTCAACTTGTGTTTGTCGACTTTTTTCGCTTGCTTTGATATTACGAGCATATGATCATGAGACTGTCCACACCGACTAAGTTGTTTTAATGCAGAGCTAGGTAGGAATCATACCTTTTGGAATAAAACTGCACAAAAATATTAATTCTTAAGAGTTGATTGTTATCGAATTTTTTTGTCAATTCCATAACACGAAAATTTTGACTCAACGAATGGAATTTCGATCTAAATTTCAGTCGATTTGACTGAAACCAAATAGTTGCAATTTCTTGGGAATGGAATTAAAATTTTTGTATTCTAAATTCTCTTTCCAGGAATAAAGTTTGCTAACATTAAATGGCCATCCTCATTTTCATTGAAATGTAGAAAAAACAGTATTAAATGCAAGTTCCAATTCCTTAAAATTGAACCAAAATTTTTCCATTCCATATCTTGAATTCTGTAAGAGAATTGACAAAGAAATCAATTGCTTTTCTCATGAAAATAGAAAAGTTGATTTCAAGTCCCTAAAATTGAAATCGAAAAGTATTCATTCCTACCTAGCGCTATTTGTCTGTCCACTATGAAATTAGAGCCATTTAATCTGTGCTGAAACTTGTTCACTGAGTTTGAGCCGCAGTTGCGCTGAGTTGTTTGGTCATATACGGATTGTAGTGTCTTGGTCCAGAGTCACTAATCGGATTTGCGCTAAAACAACGCGTGTGTGTGGTCCTTTCTGTTGGCATATTTGTACTTTAAAAATTTGTCTGTCTCTGAAATAAATCCAACTACGAAACTTTAAGTTACGTTTTTATTTTTTTCATTTTCGAACTCTTTGCTTCTAATGAATACTTGAATAAATCAACTTTATTACCTTCATTAAACTATTGCGTGTCACAGTAACTAGCATTGCAATAAAACCCTCTCAATTGCAAGACACTACAATTTTGCAGGCAAAAAAAAAGCAGTCACCTTAAGGTTATAATGCCGCTTAAACCAAAATATTTTGCAGTTAATTGCTAAACTCATCAATTAAAGAGTGTTCGATTGAAAATGGTCAATTACAGCAATTATTGTGACCATAAGCTTTGAGGGGGTGCGGGGTAAGCAACCGCTAGTACACGCAGTAATTATAGCCGCTTGGTAAGAGGTGAGATATTAAATTGGGTTGGGTTTCCCGAAACAGGACCACCCACAAAACAAAATTACATAAAAATAATAATAATAATAAGAAAAAAAAAAACGTTTTTCGCAATGCAAACAAAATGAAAAACTTCTAAAAATAATAGACATTTTCTCTACACAAATTCAGGGTGGAACTTTTTCTTAAAAAAAAAAAAATCTTTAATGTTTTTATATATTTCAAATGCAAAGTGCAAAGGAACTGATAGTCTGCTTTACTCCATTCGGTTAGTTAAAAGACTATAGAAAAAATAGAAACAATTGTCCACACCGTAAGAATGCGCAACATTTTTTTTTTTATAAAAACACGTTTTTTTTCTCAATGTTTTTCAAATTTTTAAGGTAAAAAAAAAAAGTTCTGAACGATAAAAAAATCATTCACAAAGTCTGAAGCCTAAATTCTACCTTGTTTGCCCAGCATTTATCGGCACAAAATATCTACATTCTAAGCCCACCGCGGTACAACAATTCAATACGCAATTGAATAAATTCCACACTAAATAGCAGCGAAGGGCAAAATGGTACAAATGAGCCAATTTTAGCTCCTTACAACAAACATGTGGTTTTTCTTAAGAAAAATATCTAGAAAAGAATCACATGCACTCATCACTGCCACGCACATTTTTACATTGTGGTATTTTTAAACGCGCCATGCACGAAATTTATACGATTGTTATTGTTGCATCACAAGGAAACAACAATGCGCACATTGAGGGCAGCTTCTCTCGTTTCGTTTGAATAGTGTACTTTTATTTTTACACTCATTTTGTTCTTGCTTGATTCTTGGAATTGGCTTTTGGTTTATTATTGAACCTTTTTTTTCGCTATCGAGATCGTATTTATGGTGTGGATTTTTTTGTTGTTGTTGTAAATGTTGTTTTTATTTTGAGTAGCTCCAGCTTCCAAAATTTTTCGAGTCTATGCTAAAAAGCATTGAATCGCATTGAGTTTCGAATAGCATTGCTTTACAGAATTGTACCCCTGGTCTGATTTTTAAAATAAAAGGGGTGAAAAATATTAAAAATACCGATTTTGACCTTGTTCGTGTTAACCAATACACCGACATGCATCTTAATCGCTCCGCATCGATTGACGCTAACAATTTTCCTTCACAAATGAGTCTTATCAATTTAGTTTTTTTAGTTCTTTATTGCCTTTTGAATTGAAAAGTCGCCTTTAAAATGAATTTTTGAAATGGAATCTACAAAGGAATCAGTTTTTTTTTGCCTTCGCATTGAATAAGCCGATGCTTTATAAGTTTCCACTTCAATATAGCTCTGATTAACATATTTGACTCCTTCTGGAGATCAATTACGACGTTTGATATTGGCAGCGCTATCAAACATGAAATTTAAAAAGATTTTCAGCCCAATTTCTATATGCAGAGTTTAATTATTGAAGACTATAGGCCCATAACGATTTTTCCTGCTTATTCCAAAATTTTCGGAAATATTATAAAAAGACGAATTAAAACAAAACTTTCTTTCAATGAATCCAAATTTGGGTTTCGTGAAGGTAAGTAAGTCAACTGATGGAACGCTTTTGCATTTTTGCATCAATACCAAAATTGACTCAGAGTAGAAAAAAGTTTCTGGAGTCTCTTCATTGACATTACGAAAGCCCTCGATATTTTGGTAAATTGTACAAATTCCGCTTTAGGCACTCAATATTTCAGGAAGAAAACGTACATACGAGTACTAAAAAATTCGTTATCTTTATAGTAAATTTTTGAAATTAGGTAGATGTTCCTCAAGGCTCTGTCCTTGGACTTGTATTTTTTTTAAAAATTTTCAAGAAAAGTTAAATTCGCATATAACATATAATCGAATCCACCCTGAATTTCACATTTTCGATTTTAAGTTGAGCAAAAATCCAAAAGAAAACTGCGCAAGTCAGGGTCAACTGCTACTGGAATACTTGAACTACTGACTACGGTAGCGTACAACAACCCCATTTAGCCCATTTACCAGTAATAGCAACACCAACAATTTGGCTCAAAAAGTTCTGTATCAGACAAACAGACAGACAAATTGCCATTATGTTGTTGCTTTTATTATATAAAATACATGTGGAATACATAGAGAGTATTGTACAGATGCTATGTTGGCAATGGTGGTAATATCGTTGACGGTGATATATTTTAAGTATCATCCAACCCCAGCCACCCTCATAGTTCTTACCGTGCTTTCGACCCTGGAGGACGGGGGTGCGCCATTTGCTGTAATAAATTGCACCACTGTGTTTGGTGTTCATTGACAATGACGCTTTTTTCTTATGAATAATTGAGGAAAATGCGCTGCCCTGTTGTTGCTGTTGTTGTTGTGGTTTTTATTGCTGTTTATGTTGATGATATTATTGTTTTTGTTGTTATTGTATAGTAAGTATGTATTATACATTTTATGTTGGTATGCTTCTTCACTTGAATTGTAGTAGATTTCGTTTTTTACCCTATCATCTTGTTAAATAAGTAATCTGCCCCCAGGGATAGTGGATTTATAGGCTACATAGTGTTAAAGATTAGCTGCCTTAATTTCGAGTAAAGTTTAGTTAAAATGGTCCGGTTGGAAAATGCTTATTTTCGGTACTCCCGCGTAGTGTATAGGTACTGTTACCATCTTTATTTTAAAGCGCATTGCTTTCTATTTTCCATTTTGATTTCTGCCCATTTTTTATGACTGTCCGTTAAAACACAAATGAAAAGAATATTAAAAAAAGAAAAATTAAGGAAACTAGAAAAATTCTAAAATAAAATATATGGAAAATGTGTTTACATCTCACATAATATTCCAGTTGGTCGGGACTCATTTGTAGTGTCCGAATTTTTAGTGGCATATTATGAATCTCAACTATACTGCCGACTTTCGCGATATCCGATTTAAGTTACTTTTGGCCTTTAAATGAAAAACGTCTCTAGAGATCGATGGTTATTTCGAAGGTCTTTGCCCTCTGTGTACCACTCATGAGCCCTATTAAGACCAACAGCATTAATGAAGATTATCTCTTTGAGTTTGAGCTTAGTTATGTACTAGAAATCATTGGTTACCGTGTTCGGAGATCATTTTATATCGTTGGAAAGGTATTGAAATGGGATATTTAAATAGAAATTCAAAGTGTGAAGAACGGTGGGTAACAGCCATCAAAGACTGAAGTTCAAAATTTGACAATCTCTTTTTTCGAATTTTTAAAAGCTCCTGAGATACCTTTTAGAACAAGGGGCTATACTTCGTAATCCGCTTTATTTTTTTTTTTATAATTTTATAGACAAAATTCAAAGTAAATCACATATAGTAAGTCGGGGCAACTTTCTTCTTGACGTCAAACGGACGAATTATATGTTACCACTAGTCGAGTGGGGCATGCGTTGGAAATTATTTTTAAATAATAAATAACTCTACAAAATTACTCTTCTCTCGAATTCCGATTCCACTCAAATTGATAACAGAAAAATGATATAAGAATTTTTCTCAACAGATCATTTCAATATCCTCTCCAGAATTGATTTTACTAAACAAAACCATTTGAAGAGCTGAGATGCAAAACCCGCCAAGTCAACGAAAAAACTGTATTCCACTGAAATTTAACTATAGTAAAAAGTAGATTGATCCATTTTAATAAGTAGTTGTCAAATTTTCATGACCTAATCTATAAGGAATATAATAAAAAAACGTTTGGACTTGGCGGGTTTTGAAACAAAAACTGAGGACTTGGCGGGCTTAGAATTTGAAAACGTGGACTTGATTGGTTTTGAAAGTGAAACCTCAGGACTTGGCAGATTTTGAAAAATAATAATAGTTAAAGGTTTCGAAATCATTTTTTAAAAACGGCTAAATTCATTTCAAAACAACGTTTATTCTTACAATATCTCTGCATTTTGTGATTTCAATATTCTTAAGGTGGTTTTATGATTTAAATACTCTCATATCATATTAATAAGGATTGATTACTTTTAATTTGGATTACTTTTGACAGCTTTTGAAATACCCATAATTTTTTCGCAAATGAATGTTTAGCTCCAAATAACAAATAAAATTGCACTTGGCGTGATTTGATTTTCAGAAATGTGGACTTGGCGGGTTTTGATAAAAAGAATTTATTAGAAATTTTTGCAATCAAAAGTTTATGAAGGGAAAATTTTTTTTACAATTTAGAGTATGTAGGCTTGTAGACAAACATTTTTTCTGTCCCTTCCTACAATATCACATATTTTCATATTTTTGGACTTGGCGAGTTTTGAACTACCGTTAATCTAAGGAGGGCCCAGATGAACTTGGTTTCTACTGTAGTAAATTTGAAATGGTAGCTGAATATCTCCTGCTAACTTTCAATGCCTCATAAACAAATTTGCAAGACTTTTTGTGAACCTCAAAAAAAAAAAAGCAAATTCACGATGAATCCGGCACATTAACTATGACATTTGTGGTTTTCTATGCATACATTCACGTTTACCCATAAAAATAAGTTTTCATTAAATTCAGTTTAAAACTTTGCAAGGTCATTCGGTCAGACAGACAGACAACAGGCAGTCAGCCAGCAGAAGGCGGCCTCTAATCAGCATAATTTAACGGTACTACAACATATTAGGTTGGCAATGCTGCGTGTTATGTTGGCGAAAGTGAAATGAATTTACCCATTATTGTTAGGGTTACTTGCTTAGGTGGGGGACGAAAGCAATAGCTGAACATAACCTATAAATATTTTCATACGAAAATTGGTTGTTTTGTTTTCAAAAAATGATTTTTTTTTTTCACTCAATTTCATACGTTACGTGCGTTTAACTGTCAGTGAGGCGCTACTGTCTGTCAGCTGGTATACACATATTGTAAGTGTGCATATGTGCATACACACACACACATTCACACTAAATATTCGCAGACAGACAGACTTATAAAATCATGCATTTCGGCTTGGTCTTTTGAGATAGAAGACGGTCGTTGTCGTCACGCTATTGCGTTGCGTGACTTATACCAACGACGACGACGGCGACGTTACTGCAATGTTTATAGCAACAACAACAACAAGGCAATATTTTCAATAAACGTTAGAATGTACAAAAAATAAATTGCTGTCTAAAACTTAAACTAAAAAAAAAAATCAGCGCTACTTCAATTTTCTGGGAGCAGCAGCAGCAGCCAACACGCGCGCATAAATATTTTTGAATTAAATTTTTGGCGCGAAATAAAAGCGATTTTTGATGATTTTGACATATTTGACAGCAGTTTGACATATTTGAAGAAAAATATGGCGCCATTAATTTTTAATATCAAAGGTTGGCAATTCGATTTATTACTTTCTCAACGTTAAATAAAATAAAGAAACCGTAAGAAGAAATAAGTATACTCACAGTTGCTTGGCATTCTACTGTTCTTAATTCAAGTAAATGTTTGTAAAAGATTTTACTCCGAACTAATTGTCATTAAGAGTCGGAATGAAGGGATTTTTATTTTATTTTACAGCAACATACTGATGCCAGGAGTTTACTGATTTGAAATAAAATGTTCATAAAGTGAAAGACTTTGTATGGAATAACCCATTACACACATACATACATATGTAATGTATTACATTTATTTAATTTCATATTTATATTTTTTTTTACGCTTTAAACGCCATTTTGTTTTGATTTTGCTTTTCTGCATTTTTTTTTTTCTTTCCATACGCTTTTCTCTACTTCTTCTCAATGGGTGGGGTTCTCTATGAAACTTTCTGTTTTCTATTTTAAGGGTGCGTCGCGCTTATCCGCTTATGACTGCATTGCTGTATCTGTTATCTACCCAAAGTGCTTAGAGAAAAAGTAGAGATTTTGAAAGATTTTCATTTCACCCCTTTGAGTGCTGGCTGAGTTTGCATGCATTGGGCGCAAATCTCCGCAAGGGATTATGTGTATATCTGCGCATTTGTATGATTTTTATACAAAGTTTTGATGGAAATAATTTCCTGCTCTTGCAGACGCCTTAAATAACAAAAATGCATAGATACATTTTTTTTTGCATTTCACAAAAATGGGTGGAGTTGCAGACAACTTTAGTGGGAAAGAAAAAAACAAAGAAAATGAAACTCTATGAAATTAATATGGGAACTTTAACACGTTTATTGTAAAGAGCTAGGGAAGTGCGACCACGCCTTGTTTTAAATAGCAAATTTTTAATTTAAAGACAAAATTTGAATCATACATGGTAGCCAGATGTATAATTTCTTATTCGTCACATTTTTTAATGACAAAACGTTGAAACATTGAAAGTGATTTCCGAACTTCTCTTTTCAACTGTAAAATATTTTTACATTAAAAAAAAATGTATATTTCAGTTGAACTGTTCCCACCCGGCACAGTCCGACTAAGTATAATATTGAAATTGAAATTGTTATTTAGGGCTTGTTTAAAAAAAAAAAAAATATGGGACTTTACAAAATTTAGATGCAGGTACTGCTATTTTTTATGTTCACAGCTGTATGTACATTAGACCGTACCACCTTACAGGCAAAAAAAAGTCCTCTGTACACCATCAAATCTGAAGCATTTTTGCAAGGCAATTTCAAAAAATTTTTTTCTTACCGCGCAAAAAAAAATGGTCTCATCGAGACAAAAACATCGATACATCATGTCTTTAGATCCGACTCTTAATACCGGTGATATGACGAAAAACTTAATAAGGGAACCCCTACGTTCGGTATAAAATTAAAAAAATTTTTTAAAATAGTTCTAATGGAATAATCGAAATACTTGCGTTGGAAAAGTTTAATGTTTTTTGCAAGCTTTAATTTTCCGACTCTAGAGTGGTACATTAAGATGGTAAGAACTGAGATCTGGTGGGTAAGTACTAGAACGGGGTCCTTGATGTAAATGATCTTTAAAGAATAAAATTGGTCCACTCGAGGCAAAAACATTGATATATCATACTTTAAGATCGAACTGTAAATGCCGATGATATGAAGAAAAATGCAAATGCGCGACCTCTATTTTGGGTATAAAAAACAAAGAATATTTTTTTCGAAATTACCTTGTAAAAATGCTTCAGATTCGATGGTGTACGGATGGTGAACTTTTTTTTTCCTGTAAGGCAAATGATGATGGTGATGATTTTTGCTGAAACTAACCAACCAAGGTTGCCTTGCCAAAGCCCACCCCGATGACCAAAAATACCTTAATTTCATTTTATTGAGATAACATACAGCTTGAAATGTGTGCGAAATGATAGAGTTCGAAGCAGGACCGTGTTTAAGTATTGGCTGTTTTTCCTGAGCGCAAAAAATTTCATTATCATTCACAAGTTTTCTTTCTTATCCATCGATAACAATTTAAACTGAAATTTCTTATACTGCATAGCTATTTTTTATATTTATTTAAGCAATATACATTTCAAAATGATTTTTTTTAATGCATTAGCAAATTAAAAAAAAATCACGAAATCACTCAAAGTGCAAGCTCAACAAAATCAATGTGTTTTGGCTTGTATTTCAACGCAATTTTATGTTCCGCAGTCGTGCAGGACGCAATGATACATTTGTCCCTATCACATGAAATAATTTCTTGTAGCACTCAACCAAAATGATATGACGTGTGCTATCTATCCAACGCGTTCAATTTGTGATTAACTTCCTGCGAAACGAATCAAATTATTCACTCCGCGATTATATGATTCGATTAAGGTGCTACGAACTCGCGCCCCGCTGGAGGATAGTAACGCCGCCGCCGCGCCGTGACCATGACTCATAAATGATTCAAAACCAATTTCTATAGAGTTTTTTGTTTTGTTGTTCTCAACATTTGGGTTTCCCTTTTTTCCGGAGTTTTGTGCACGTGGCACAAGTTCACGGATTAACAAATTTCGTATATCGCGTATTAAAAAGGTGAGAGTTGTGGCAGCGCGCTTAGTTTAGTCCTGCTGCCATTATGCATATGTGTTGTTGTTGTTGTTGTTGTTGCCATATTCACCTTTCTAGCTGCACACTAACACTATCTGTTGTCGTAAATTTTCCATTCTGCCTTTATTTTTAGTTACAAAAATAAAACGTAAATAATTTTCCCTTTTGTTCCAAAGCGTAAATCAACAAACATATGTTTTCTCAAGAGGACTTCGATGTTGCAGTTGTTTGAAACACAAATACAAAAACAAAAAAAAAAAAACAACAACCAACAAAAATTAAAACAGCAAAGGTATTGTAGCGAACGTTATCCTTTGTAGGCCGACATATTTCACAAAAAGGGGAAATGTTGGTAACTGGCCATTTGAGGCCAATGACTCTATGACTCGGTTTGTTGTTTGATAAACTTTCAGCTTGAGTTAAATTAAATGAAAAAAAAAACGAAAAATTGCTCGAATTGTCTAGGTTTAATGCGATCGACTTTTTAACTCACTTTTGAAAGAGAGAGGTTCAATTTATGATTGAAGTGGAGTTACACTAAAAATCGCATGGAGTTATAACTCTTTCTGAATCGATGTTTAAAAAAATGCTCATTCCAATAAAGCGCATTGCCACAATTAGAGCTCTTATCTTCTTTATCTTCGGCAGTATTAAAAGTACTCAAAAATATCTACCACTGAGTTCAAAGTCTCATAACTAGGGCTAGGGGGAGCATTGCCCCCCCCCCAAGGATCTGATATTATTATTAATTACATCGATTCAATTCAAAATATCATCAATGTGTTATTTAAATTCTCGTCGCCCCCCCCCCCCCCCCCCCAAACCTTTGGTGAAATGGCACTACTGTCAGCCACTATTACATTTAAGAGGTAATGCAAAATTAGCCAATTTATCTTCAAGAAATTTCTATCTATCTGCAAGCCATCTTGTACTACTTTATTACGCACTTCATTAAATTGAAAACTAAATTGCCGTTTTTAATACCTTAAATAGCAAAAACAAACATTGACCCTAATCCACTGAATGAACTCTTCATAAATTAAGTGCCGAGTAGCCGCATATCTGATGGCTCAGAAAACAACGTTCTGGTCCATTAAACTCTTTACCAGCAAGGACAAAACGCAAAGGATCAACGGTCAATGGTAAAGCCGAAAAATGACATGCGAAAGACAAACAGAGTGCAGTGAGTCCTTATGTTTTTTTTTTTTGGTTTCGGATATTTGTATTTGGTCGCTCTGTGCAATGGAACGTGTGTCATCCACATTAAATTGAAAGTATTTAAACAAAGGTAACAGTTTTAACAGCAAAATGAAAACAACTAAATGAAAGGACATTGTAAGGAAAACTCTACATTGAAAACATTACAATCTGGAATGGTAGTTGTTGCAGGAAGACTCTCTTAAATGATTACTTTAAAAATTAAGCGACACGCATTCGAACGCGTGCCATAGATTTGCGCTTTTGTTTAGCGGGGCAAGTTGAATGAAGAAGAGCACCATGAACTGGTACCGGATACCATTAGACTGTGTTGTGTTTTGTTGTTTGTGCAAGGAAAGTTCAATATTGATAGTTTTGCTACGAGCATATTAATGACGATATCGACACAAGACCTTTGACCGCTAATTGTCCAAATATTTGCCAAAAAGTAAGAAATAATTTAAACAAAACGCAATAGTTGTGAGGGTAGCAGTAGCTGGGGTCATTCTTTTGTAAGTACAGATACTAAGAGGCTTACAACTTTCGCCAAGAAGACCGCAAATTGTCACGTGATAAAGTAATTAATTATTGAAAAGAATACAAAAGGAAAATAATTAAATTGTCACTAATTTTAGCAGCGAAGGAGTTAAGACGAAACACTGGCGGCAAGCAATAAAGCTTAATTGTCTTCTGGTGGGCGACGCGTCGTACAAATGATGAAATTGCAATTTTCATTTCCCTTAGTTTTGGTTAAGTTCATGTAATTAAGAGCTCAAATTTCTTTTGTGATATTATAGTAAAATTAAGTCATAAATTAAAAATATTGTCATGGATGTTCTGAGAAGAAGCATATTATTCTTAAGAAATTTGATAATAAACTTTAAATTTAACTTTGAAGTTAACGACCTTTACTTAATATTAGTTTGATTGTTAAATTCTATTGCAGATACTTTTAAAATTAACTTTTTTATTTATTGGTCAAATTAATTCACAAGCCTTGATGCTAATGTTTACACACTTTTAATAAACTACTTTTTACTTCAGTTTAAACTACAATTTCTAAACTTTTTCATGTACCACTTTACATTTTTGGTGACAATTCTGGGCAAGAGTAATCTTATTTGTAATGTGTTTCCTACTCTTTTGTTTATTTTGCGTTTCATTATTATGCGCTTGTATCTACATATGTATGATATTTTTATTCTGGGTTATTGTTTCACTATATACAATATATATAATATTAACACGTAATTCAGTTTTTAATTTAACGACCTCTTCCTAGTCTAATTTTATTATTGTGTTTCCATCAAATATTATGTTTTAGGCAAGTGCTTTATTGACTATTCACAATAATTCAAAAGTCTTGCTTAAACTGTTTGCATACACTTTACTTCAGACACAATGCTGAACCGACTATTATGGTCATGAGCGTGCTTTATTCCGTACCCAGTGATAGCTTATCTCAGAAGTTCCTAACCACACTAATCTTATCCACTTTTTTTTCATATGTTGCTACTCAATTATTTTTCTATGAATCTATGTATTTTTGTTTTTGCATAGTATTTATTTCTAACTTACCTTGAAAGTAACTTTTTGTTCTTAAATAACTAACAGCTAGCCTTAATATGCTAAGTCGATCCAATTTGCTAAGTATATTCTGTTCAAAGGGCAACAGTGATGCTAATAAATCCAATTCGGCATTTAAGCGCTCGCGATGACGTTTGGAAGGATTACTTTTTGTGACACCATCTTTGGGCGGAGGTTTTAAACTGTAAAGAAGAGATATATAGCATTTTAAAAAATAAATATAATACTGAAATTATTTTATTTAAAATTATTTTGAAGAAATTTAAACTTAGAATTAAGTAGAGTATTAAACATCACCTTTGAGATGTTTGTAATTGATGAATTTTCTTCACATTAAAAAACCCTTTTTCCCATACTCTAGTTCCAATTTTTTGCACAATTTCTTAAAGTATGTATATTAGACCGGGTAGAAATTTAGATTTATCCAGACACCGACTCAAAAGTTAGAAGGACCTTTAAAAACGATTTCTGTATCATATTTTTTCGTTCCGAGAAAAACCAATGCACTTTTGATTCTCCTGAAGGTCCTTTTTGGCAAAAAAAAAACGTGTTCACAGAATGGATATCTATATTTGTTGAAAAATAAAGATTGGGCTTTTGCAAAAAGTTTGACGTCAAGAAATTTGAAATTTTTTTTTCTTTTATAAATTGGGACTAAACCAAAGTTCGATTTTTCCATACAAAAAATGTGAAAAAATCAAATTTTGGGACTGAATATTATCTATATTAAAAAAAAAATTTTAAATTTTTTAACGTCAAATTTTTTGCAAGAACGCAATCTTTATTTATCAACTCAATTTGGGCATCCATTCTGTAAAGGAATAAAAGTTACGAGCAAAAAATACGTTTTTTTTAGTCAAAAAAGACCTCCAAGAGAATCAAAAGTACTCCATTGGTTTTTCTCGGAACGAAAAAAAAATTACGTAGATATCGTTTTTAAGGGTCCCTCTAACTTTAGAGTTGGTGTCCGGCTGACTTTATTTTGCTTCATACAAATCGACCCGGTCTAACATGCATTCAAGTTTACATACACCAACCTACAGTATTAATTTTGAATACTATGAATACAACGATCGCGCTCGCTCTCATTGTTACATCTTCTAATCTATTTTTTAAATTGATAGGTAAAAAGTCACGCCCATTTTTAAAGAACGTATCTATATGTGTGATATATTATTTTGTGGAAACTATACGCGAGTTGTCTTGTCCTCTTAGCCTTGAAACTTGAAACTATGCTGGAAGGCAATTGCTATGACACTTTTGATGATAATGAAAATTTGGAAGATTTTTGTGGGGGATACAATGTTATAGAAATTGATGTGCATAGTATGTAAATAACACTTTTTTACTGAGAATTTGCTTGGTTATAGCAAATTATATTTGTTATAGAGCAATTTGTTATAATCAATCAAATCGAACTCTCAGTGCAGCAATCACCCTCTGTTTTAGCAATTAATAGCAAGTAGTTTCATTTAACATATGTATTTATACACAATAACTATGCGGGGGTGTGGCAGTAAGTCCATAATTCAAAAATCGGCGTTAGATTATTAACCAATAATTTGAAAACATTTTCAACTTGTAGAAATTATCTACCATCTCGTGAAAACTACATCCAGAGTAAGCTATTGTGAATAATAAGATGAAAATCTTGAGGTAGCCTTAGTTTTTTGTAGGTGATTAGTTTCAATTCTATCACTTTTGTGAGTTAACCTTAGTTTTTGGTGCTCTGCTCCAACAACTCTTAAAGACTTTTCATAAAATAACCGCATTTTTCATCATCAAAAACATCAGAAATCAAAAATGTTCCAAACATCGTAAAAAGCTTCCGTTCTAAATGCCAAATTTATTTAGCACTTTTTCGGAGAACAATATTCTTTTGATTCCTATTGCTATATGCCAAAAATGTTATTAAAAGAACGCGATTAAATTAAAGGTGCTCTGACGCTTTAAGGCACTTTTTTTTTAGTAAATCGCATACAGAACAAATTGTTATCTTGTCTTTTCATACGCTATCCAAACTATGCTACGTTTAGTGTAAAACTAAGGGTGAAAATCGATTAGCCATGCCCACTTGATCTCATAATTACAACATCAAACAAAACTCACCACAACAACAACAAGCACATACAAATGTGGGTGCAAAAAAAAAAAAAACCCTGGAGACTGTAATCGATATCCTGGGCCCTGGGTTAAATACTCGAAACAATGAAAAATAAAAGAACCATGAAAATGAGGAACACAATGCACAGAGAAACCGAAACTGAATAGAATAGAACAAAAAAGACGAAAATAAAATGAAAATCATTCAGCAGGGGTTTGCAAACATTTGAATGTTGCTTTTGTTGTAGGTATCATTCTTCCACTCGATTTCATGGTGGCGAGCGCGGGTGTGAAGCACAGCACAATCTACAACTTCAACTGTGCTCTCCTGGCCAGTCGACTTCTCTAAGTGGATTACAAGAAAATTGAATCGAAGCAGCAGTTAAGTTGAGTTGAGCTCCGATGAGGATTCACAACAACCCGTCAGGATAAGGTAAATGCCAATCCCTCTAAGCCGTTGGGTGTGAGTGTGTGTGTGTGTGTGTGTGTGTGCTTGTGTAGAAAAGGATTTCTTTTTTTTCACAAAAAAAAAAATGGCAAAATATTAGAAGTGTAGAACAAAGGCAAAACAAAATAGATATAGATAAAAATGTGCTATGGTGTTTTTCTTTTTTTTTTCTTGGTCGAGGATTTTGTTAATGGTTTCAAATGGCTGGATTTTTTTTTTGTTTTATAAGTACCTTTTTTATTTTATTTTTACATAATATTCTAATTACTGAGGTGTGGCAGCTTTGATCCTTTATTCTGAATGTTGGAAAATTAAAGGATTATGATTTTGTAACGCTCTTCAAATGTATGCGCATGAAGCTATCAAATTATCATTCGTATTTAAATGTACGTAGTTATGTGCAAGGGTGGTCTGATGGTTTATAAAGCCATATATTTTTTTCACAAAAAAATAAGTCAATTTAATAAAACTTTCTCATCCCGTTATACTCATATACAACTCATTGTTTGGACCGCTGTTATACCTCAGGTGTATGATATTGAACCCTTTATTTGAATTTGACGTTACCTTATTGCACTTCTCTACAGAAGATTAAATGGATGAAAACGCAAGGGACGTCTCGCTCAAAATTAATGAAAAAACTACCAATTCGATCAGTTCGGCTGAGATAAACATTTAAATAAAACATAAAAATTATAATAATAATAATTATAATTATAATAAACATAAAAATTTTGCTAAAAAAAAAAAAAAGCGTGCGTTCCCGTATTGGTCAGAATTAATTAGATTTTCAGAAAAGCACATTTAACTTTGAAAAATAATAAGTATGCAATATCATTTTCTAGCACAAATATGTTGTTTTAAAAAAGAAATTATTAAAATCGTTTCAGTATATTTAGCGCCAAAACGTTACAAACCATTTCCATAAGCAATTTAATTTAAATAGTATAGATACCGTGAAGTACCGAAAACAAAAAGTGTGAGAAAAAAAAACAACAAATTTCAAAAATTTTTTACCTTACAATTTTTTTTGTTGAGTTGAGTTTGACAGAACATCGTGGCAAATTTTCATACACTACTATTGGTAGAGATATAGCGAATTCCATTCCAAATTTTACGAAATTCGCATTGGAATAAATTGCTGTCTAACCAATTTCTCCTATGTTCCACCAAAATAATTTTTCACAGAAATGGTCAAAGCTATATACTATTAGAAAATTTAAATGGGAGGCGGTTACCTTGGATGATCTGCAGGCCTATAAGTCTTTGGCGCCACCTTTTAAGTATAAACAAGAGAGCTTAATTTAAGGCAGTAGTGTCTACAGATCATGCGTTACCTTTTGATCCTCAACTACTGCAGAACCACCTATTTATCTCATCAACGCTCTCGCAAGATGTAGTATATTTCGTACTTTGTACTCAGATTAAGTCCTAATTCCATCCTTGAATATTTCAAGGAGGCTGAGTGTATACAGCATATTGCACATCACCAATCTGTGCAACCAAAACATAGCTATTTACATGATAAGTATTTTTACAAAGTATTGAACATTCTTTTTGCAAAAAATAAAATTTTTCATGTGCAAAGATCTTTAATGGCGGGTATCAAAGAAAATCTGTATTGAAGTAGGGCTACCAGATGACCTGCCTACAAAAGTAGTGTATGTCAAAAAAATTCAAATTTTGGAATGAAAACAAAAAATTTTTTTAGTCCCATAAAAATATTTTTCATGAGCAAAAAAAAACAAAAAAATAAAGGTCCTCGTTTCTTACGAAAAACCCCAGCAAAATTAAAACAATATTTCAAATAACTTTTATTTTACAATGCAAGCATCGAAAGTAGCAAAACCATCCAAAAGTAGTGTATTTCAAGTGAAAAGTAGCAAGGTAGCAAAGCCTTGCAAAAGTAGCACATTTGCTACTAAAGTATGGCATCTGGTAGCCCTAGTATTGAAATGAACTAGCGAAAACGCTAATGTTACAAAGTGTAACAACATGTAACACTTTTTCGACTTTTTCAATGTTTTTGCACCTTTTCCAACTTTCTTTTCGAACTTTTTTCGAATCGTTCAAATTTTTTCAATTCTTTCGAATTTTTCAACATTTCATCGTTAAGTTCACACATCACGCCGCGAGTGCTTGCACTCACCTGCTTTTTTTCTTTCACTGTTCAGCTGCATTTTCATGTTTTGACTCATCTGACCTCAACCTATGGTTAAGTTTTTTGTTCTCGTTCATTGGTATCGGCGACTAAAGCCATCAAAACAATTAAATTCCATAGTTGTTACAACACGTACCATAGCATTTTCTTCGTTTTTTCCATCCTTTTTTGACTGACATTTATACGAAAGGAATATGACTGAAGAAAAAAGTTACATTGAGTGATGAAAAAACAACAGAATACAACAATTTTGTTAGCAATCGATAAGAAAAGTAACAACTTCCAACAAACGGAAAAACAATTCAAAGTTCCTAAATGTTTTGAATTCTTGGGGTTTTTTTTTCGATCTCTCTTTCTCTCTCTTCCACTCTTCTGGCATTTGTATCATGGCACTGCTGTATTTTGTAGTTTTTTTTTATTTTTTCTGTGCAAATTATTTGTTTCTGCTTGTAACTGTATTTTTCTACATTTTTCGTAAACGAAAAAGTTCAATTTGCTTTTTTTTTCGGTTTTTCTGCTTTTTGTGTTGCTTTATGTGTCCCTACATTTAACTTTTTTTTACGATTTAGTTTTCTTTCTACTCTTTTTATTTTTGTAGTTCTTGTGAGATATGACTGTTGTTGTATTTGTTGTTAGTTTGGGATTGTATTCTTCGTCCTTTTATTTTGATATATTTTGTTTCTCCGCAGCTATGTTACCTACCAACTGCAACAACAATAAAGAACCGCTTAAATAATTGAGTACGAAATTGAGGTTTCGGTAATGGGGGCACTGCAGAGCAATTTTTGGGGGTTGAATAAAATGTATAATTTTCTTATTATCTATACGGCCAAGAAACAAAAATAAAAATGAAATAAATACCACAGTTACAAACAGAAAACCGACAAAGGCTGGGAAGAATGGCATAGATGAAAAGTAAAACACAAATAATGCCATACATAGTGGCAATTCCGTGTTACATTTTCTGTTCACTTGATAGAAAAAAAAAATTAATTTTCAAATTGTTTTATTAAAAATATTTTCTTTAATCAATGATTTTTTCAGAAAAACTTGATTTTTTTTCTAAGGACCACGCTGCACTTTCTAATGCCTCTCATTTATGGAAAATCAACATTAGCGAAAGTCTAAGCTCGTGGGGCTCGAGCTTCTTCTGGAATCGTGAGAATTTTATAGCATTAAGTGCCATATCTTCCCCCAGAGCTGCCAAATTGAAAAGAAGGAATTTTCGGCTTTCTAAGAAGATATATAATTTTCCCTCAAATGGTAAAAACTCAAACCTTTTTATTTCATAAAATGGCTTTTTTGCTCGTACAACAAAAATTTTAAATACATGTCACAAAAATCGTCCGATTCCCGGCTACTTTTGAAATTTTTCTATTCTTATCAAGTCCCCGGCTTTGACATGAAATTCCGGGCTTGGCAACCTTGTCTTCTCAACTAATTTGAAACTATGTTCCGAGCTCCCTTGTACCAAATTTCTGACTATAGTCTTGGTGGCAGGTAAGGTTCAGGTCATACGGTTTTTTGATCAATTTTTAAACGAAATTTCTCCTGAAAAATGTCTGGTAATGAATTTTTTTTGCTAATGATTTCGAAGTTTTTACTTTATTTTACTCTGAATATTTTCATCTTATGTATTTCACTCTTTCATAGATTTGCCTGCATTAAGGGAAGATTTGAATCTACTCACTAATAGAAGGAAGGATATAAAATGATTTCCAAAAGAAAGCCCCGCGCAATGTTCTTAATTGAAGTGAAAACTTTGTGTTGCTCATCCAACTTTTCTGGTTCTTTGAAAAAAAAAGTATACGATACACATTGATGAGCAACAAAAAAAAAAAAAAGTTTTAAAAAAAACACAGTATGCGGATATGAAACCTGATGGCTAACTGTGGCAAGGACTTGAACGGAGCAAAACCTTGCAATCGCAAAAGTTTTCACCACTTTTTTATGTTCTTAATTTTTTTCTTTTTTTAAGCGATTTTTTCTGCTTTTCTTTTTTTGGTGGAAACTATCAAGAAAATGATTTGCTTTTAGAGAAATTACAACCTTCAGACTTCAACTCGTCTTTTGCGCTCGGTTTTCATAATGCGCCCAAGTTAACTGGAGTACACATTTACTACAAAAAGGTAGCAAACCCATAATGGCAGTGGTAGGAGAATGACAGGGTGAAAATAGCTGTGATACTGTTTTATTTTTGACAAAGGATAATAACAGCTCAAGCAAATAACAAAAGGCAATAAAACCGCATTTCCAGACTTTGACTACTCTGTTGTTTAAGGCTTTAAGACTTGTGACATTAAAAAACAAAATAAAAAAATCTTTTATGGCCAAGAATATATTTTGTTTTAGCCAAAAAGTGCTGCAATATAATTTTTTGCTACACAACACAGTTTTAACACTGACTAACACAATATTTGTTGGGTGTGCACAAGTCAATAGGTTCTAATAACTTAACAATATTTCTCTAAGTCTTACTAGCTAACTTGAGCTCATTTTTTTTTGCAATAAATCTCCAACTTATTAAAATATCAATTCACTGATTGTTATAATTTATAATTTTCTCCTCGTTCCAAATTCTTCTCAAGCTCCTTTCGCTGTTCGCCCGTCACGTCCTTCGATTTAATATTCATTTTCAACTCAACGAAATTCTTCTAAGCTCCTTTGTGGCAATTGGGATTTTTTAAGTCCTTTTGTTTCTTACACGTTTTCTCCCATTCCGTTATTGTGAATTATAGACAGATTTAATTAAATAAATTAGGGTACCTACCAACTATTTTGTTTCTTTTTTTGGTTTTGTGTTATTTTCTGGTTTATTTCGCGTTTTTATTCAATTAACGTAACCTCTCATTATTTACGTATTATAGCTCACATAGAGCGTTTGAATACGTTTTGCGGAATTCCTTGTGATGTATAATTTTCTACAATCAAATGAAACGTTAAAATATTTCGTTTTTTTACCAAAGAATGCACAATTTTGTACTGTGGCAAATACGGTATATTAACAATAAAAACATTTAAAGTAAATAGTTTGGAACAAAATCGCATAAGTTTGGAGTAAGATAATTTTTTTTCATACCTCCTTGTTAAGGTTGAAAGTTTTAACAGATAAAAGATTTGCCGTTGTAGCTACCTTGGTTAAAAAATATTCGAATCTGCTGCTTTTTTATACAGTTCCACAACAGCCAAATTTAAAAGAACAGAAACTTACATATTTTTTGTGCAGATACTTTTTGTAAGTGTGTTATGGAACGTTTAATGGAAATTATAACGAAAAACTTTCTCAAAAATACTCTATACAACTTACCTTTTTTTTTTTTCTTTTTTTCAATGATAATTATTAATTATAAATTTGAATTACTTAATTGAACTATTCGCAAATACCGATATTGTGGTAAGTTTAGGGTCCTTCAAATTTTTTGCTTTGCTTATATCATTAGATACTTAAATCCGATATATTAAAATAAATTACGCAGAGGAGGTAGTACAAAAATTGATTTTTGTTCCTTGAAATGAAATTCATTATGACAACAGCGGACCAGCCTGACAGCTCTTTGATTCAAACCATGCCATATAAACCACCAATTGTCTCCGAACTCTGAAAATTTGGTGGCCTAGGATATTTTCCAATGTCGAACTGCTTACCAGATGCCGTCAAGATGCAATTTCCATTCAAAGAAAATAACGAAAGTGGAAATCGATTGGGCAATCATTGGAGTGGAATCCTTGGGAAACGTTCTCTAGAG
Source organism: Tricholauxania praeusta (assembly GCA_949775025.1). Lineage (NCBI taxonomy): Eukaryota > Metazoa > Arthropoda > Insecta > Diptera > Lauxaniidae > Tricholauxania > Tricholauxania praeusta. The sequence continues at coordinate 163,461,538 of OX459029.1, forward strand.
CAGGAAACGCGTAAATCGGGTAAATTTTGGAGAGAATTGAAAGCACTCACTAATGATCGTACACGTTGGAAGAGTTTTGTGGAGGTCCTATGCTCCGTAAGAAGATAAGGGACAGAAGAAGACTGCAAATTAAAAAGTTATATCGAATCATAATGTGCATGATTCTCGAAAAATGTCTAAAATACCAAATAACTCTTCCAGAATTCTTTTGAATTCATCGCCTGGAAGATGGAATCAAATAATTTTATGGAAATGATGATTCAAAATCAATTATTTTTATCTATTTTGTTTTTAATCTTCCTGAAAATTATTAAGAGCCTCACTAATTAATTTTGATGAAATTTAAAGCATAAGACTCTTCTAAAAGAGTTAAAAGCTCATCCCTATGAATAGGAAAGATTTAAAAATCTTACAAATATTCACTGGTTATGTATGACTACACGGTTGAATGTCTGAATGTCAGTATAAAATTAATAACTTTTAGTTATTCATAAAAATCCATAAAAAAATCGTATAAATTTTATAAGCTCCGAAGTTATAAAATTCTATATGATATCATATTTGTCTCTATATTGAAAAGCATAGAATAGGCTGACGTATAAATTCTATTTTATAAGAAGAGTTAATATTTCATTTTAACGATAGTAAAAAAAAAACTGAATATTAATGTCGGTTGTTAGAACATTTGACTGGGACGCAGAACTCACGGGTTCGAGTCCTGAAAATGAATTGAATAACACAACTTGAATGGACAAAGACTTGAACCTGCTTCATTTCAAGAATAGTTTGAGTACGACCCCGTTCCTTAGCTAGCTCGGCTACAGAATATTGATGTTTTATTAGACAAAATTTTTATATGATGAAAAGCTATTAAATTTATACCGAAATTCATATAAAACGACTCTTAAACTGATATTCGTATAAGAATTTATACTAATTTCTTCGACCGTGTATATTATAATGAAATTTGGTAGAGAAGTTCCGATCACAAATGAACAAGATTGGACGCGGCACCCCCACTATCCTTACACAAAATATTGTAAGTGAACTATTGTAGCAATTGTCACAAAATATATTATGAAAAGTAATCTCGTTATCAAGTTTCTCTGAGCCAAAAAAGAAAGGAATTGTAGCTATAGGCGTAGCAACTCCCATACAAATATAAGTTCCAAAATGTTTTATTAAAAAAACCACATATGTGAGCAACCATAGGAAAGTTTGGTATAATAACACGAGTTTCTATATAATTTTACTGTTCAAAAGTGGACCGGCAACGATGGTTTTTGTTAACTGAAATCGTTATGAAATTTAACTCTAAGGTGGGAAGTTTTCATTAGAACATAGCTGGGTATAAATGCGTCAGTAGGCGTAGCCCCTTCTACAAATATTTTTGGTTACTATAGTACAAGCTTTCTCTGGAGTAAAACTGAGTCAACTTGCATCAGAAGTCACTTCCTATTCAAGAACAATATTTTTTATTTTCAAGTCATATTATGGAATGCAGTGAGCAATTGTAAAGTCTGTATAACGATGAAAATTATAGATCGAATCGATCAAAATTTAGTGGGATTGGATAGCTAGAAATGACACTTTCTATGAGAGTTAATTTTTCCTTTATTTTAAATCCAAGCTCATTCAGCGGAAAGCGACGTTAAAACGAATAATGGTTGGTTTCCTAGTACCAATGGTATACAGCAACCCTAACAAATTTTCTAAAGAGAATTTCTGAAATCATAAATTTAAGTCCTATAAAAAGAAGAACAAATGAATCTACATCCTATATCGCTGCCATTATTGCCAAGTTTTTTGGAAGATGCAGACATCATAAAAATAATTTGAGAGAGCGTAAATAACTTTAATTGCATCGCTTTTAGCGATGAATTTTATTTTAGAACTAGAAGCTCACACGCTATGCGTCCTTTTCAGAATACAAAATACAAATACAAAAAGTACCGGCTATACTGGCTATGAAGGGTGCTTTATGTCTTTACAAAGGTTTCAGAAACAAAATGTTTTAAAATATAAATTGCCACGCCTATTTGTCATTTAACTAAAAAAAAACGGCGGGTTGCACTCCGGGAGTGCCGACAGAAGTGAAAACAAATCGTTTAATGGCAAGTTAGTGCGTTAATTAGTATGTGTGCGTTTTCTTTTTATATGGCAATGCAATGGAAGACAAAAACGGAATATGTATTCAAATTTTACTCTCGCTCTCATTCTCAATTTGTCAACGCAACAACGCGGACATTGAAAGAAACAAACATGTAAGCATAACAATCGTTGAATGAGAATTAAATGTGTCAGTTAGTGTGTATGCTTTGCTTTTTGTCTTCCACTTGGAATATTTTTTATTTAAAAGAAACAATAGAACATTAAAATTTTACCATCGCATTCATGACGGGGAATCCCGATGACGGTCGGTGTCACGAGTTTATACTTTTTTACTCAGCCGCACAACGTGCCATAAGAAGTTTTCACTTCAAAAATTGCTGGAAGAAGTATATTCGGCTCAGTAGCCTCAACTGTGAATAATTAAATTTGAGCTAAGTACTCCTTATGTTTAAAAACAAAAATTTATTCTGATTGCAGTAAGACACATCATTGCGAATTATGTAAGTATAAGAAAAAATCAGGTAAAAAAAGTACCTGGACCTGTGACTAAATAGCTTAAACATAATTTTTCTTAAACTTAAGATAAAAATCTGCTTCTTCTAACAGACACTATGACACCACATTTATCAAAATCGGCTTATTCGTTGCCGAGTTCTGGCTGTTAGAATATTCAAACTGCTTAAAACGCCATCTTGTGACAGTTAATCATAATACAAATGACTTCAAAAAAATCTGCTTGTTCTTAAAAAAAACTATTACACCTCATTTGTCTAAATCGGTTTAGTAATAGCCGAGATATAACGTTTTAAAGTTTTTCAAAAAACCAAATTTGCTTGCTGCTGGTTCAAGGTGGCCTGGTATTTCAGATTTTTCTCTGCTTTGGGCTGCTGGCTCTGCTTTCGGCTACGCTAGCAGAGAAAAATTTGCTTACTGAGCAACAACTAACCGGAAGTCAACATATGTATGCTACAAATATAAAAATTTTTTCCACAAAATTACATACTTTCATGGGCCAATTTTTTCAAAAAACGTTGCCTACTTTTAGGCGCTATTAATAATTTACCCTTAAGCGGCCCTCACACGATCAGTATTACTGACAGGATTTTGCATACTGACAGTATTACTGATCGTATGAGGTGAGTACTGATGTACTGTCAGTATAGAAAAACGATACTGATGAAAAAATCGGATATTACTGACGAAGTTTTTAAATACTGACAGTAAAGCGGCCCTCACACGATCAATATTACTGACAGTATAATTACTGACAGTATTTACATTACTGTCAGTGTACCACTCACACGGTCAGTATTGTTTATTGTCAGTAATCAGTTTTTTTGACATTCGACTGGTGAAGGTGCGAACTATGCTCCGGCTACGTGACCGACAGCCGAAAATGGCATGCCACTTTTTGGGGCAGATTCCATCCAAACTTGCACCACGCCTCCAGCTAGGCATCGGACGACCATATCCTTGGACGCAATGTTCCATGCCACTGAATGAGGAACTTTTCCAAGTTTCTTTCAAATTTCACTGCCTCATCGTCTATCTGCCACAAAATGGGGCATGCCACGCCCCCTCCCAGGATTTTTCCGTCCCGTGCCTACTTGCACCCTCTGACCAACTTTCAGCCGGATCTGCCCCAAAAAGTGGCATGCCACTTTTTGGCCACTTTTCTGTGCAAATAATACTGATGAACTGTCAGTATTCACCTCACACCATCAGTATTAAGCGGCCCTCACACGATCAATATTACTGACAGTATTTTGCATACTGACAGTATTACTGATCGTATGAGGTGAGTACTGATGTACTGTCAGTATAGAAAAACGATACTGATGACTGATGAAAAAATCGGATATTACTGACGAAGTTTTTAAATACTGACAGTAATACTGATGGTGTGAGGTGAATACTGACAGTTCATCAGTATTATTTGCACAGAAAAGTGGCATGCCACTTTTTGGGGCAGATCCGGCTGAAAGTTGGTCAGAGGGTGCAAGTAGGCACGGGACGGCAAAATCCTGGGAGGGGGCGTGGCATGCCCCATTTTGTGGCAGATAGACGATGAGGCAGCGAAACTTGAAAGAAACTTGAAAAAGTTCCTCATTCAGTGGCATGGAACATTGCGTCCAAGGGTATGGTCGTCCGATGCCTAGCTGGAGGCGTGGTGCAAGTTTGGATGGAATCTGCCCCAAAAAGTGGCATGCCATTTTCGGCTGTCGGTCACGTAGCCGGAGCATAGTTCGCACCTTCACCAGTCGAATGTCAAAAAAACTGATTACTGACAATAAACAATACTGACCGTGTGAGTGGTACACTGACAGTAATGTAAATACTGTCAGTAATTATACTGTCAGTAATATTGATCGTGTGAGAGCCGCTTTAAAAGTATGCAACACTTTCCGACGAATTTCAAAAATAGCACCTAAAATTAGGACACATTATCTGAAATTTTTAAAATCGTTACCTACTTTTAGGCGTTCTTTTTGAAATTTGTCAGAAAGTGTTGCCTACTTTTAGGGGCAAATTATTAATAGCACCTAAAAGTAGGCAACGTTTTATAAATTTTTTGAAATCGAGTTCATTTTCCAAGTCTTCAAAATTTTAAAATCGAGTTCGTTTCCCAAGTCTTCAAAATTCCAAAATCAAGTTCGTTTCCCAAGTCTTCCAAATTTGAAATCGAGTTCGTTTCCCAAGTCTTCAAATTTCTGAAATCGAATTCGTTTCCAAAGTCTTCAAAATTTTAAAATCGAGTTCGTTTCCCAAGTCTTCAAAATTCCAAAATCAAGTTCGTTTCCCAAGTCTTCCAAATTTGAAATCGAGTTCGTTTCCCAAGTCTTCAAATTTCTGAAATCGAGTTCGTTTCAAAAGTCTTCAAAGTTCCAATATCGAGTTCGTTTCCCAAGTCTTCAAAATTCCAAAATCGAGTTCGTTTCCCAAGTCTTCCCGATGACGGTCGGTGTCGCGAAATTATACTTTTTTCCTCAGCCGCACAACGTGCCATAAGAAGTTTTCACTTCAAAAATTTTAAAAATTGGCATAAGGTAGTTAGAATCCTTCCGACTTTTCTAAAAATAAAAACAAAGGCATTTGTTTTATAAAAATCTAATTTAGACGCATATGAATGGCTATGTCATTAACCAGCGTTTTTTTATTTTCATTCATTCATCCTTTTGTGGCCAGCATAAATGTCATTAGTTTTTTTTTTTTTTTGCTGCTGATTCTTGCTCACAAATTCCCGCTGCTAACATAAAAAAGTTCAAATTTGTTGGCTGTTTTTTTGTTGTTGCCAACTTTTTTTTCCTTTTTTATTACTGGCAACTTATATGACGTTGGCTTTTTGTCATTTGATAAATGTGTTGGCAGCATTGTTTTTTTTTTGTTTTTTTTTTAATTCGCGCGGGTTTTTTTTTTTGTATGACAATTGCCAACACTGTTGACATACACATTCACAAGTCTGCATACACAAAGTGTAGAAAAAATAACATGAAAAATGAAAAAAAAAAAACAAAACACCCTGTTTATGAATATTGATAAATTTTGCGACAAAGTCCTTGTGTGCAACGATGCAAAGCGAAATTTAAAAGAATTAGAAAAAAAAAGAATTTGCACCACACAATCAGTTATGAATAATGCGCTGTTTTTCATGGACAACGAGAACTCTCACACCGAATGTTAAAAGAAAACCCTGTACTATAAAAAAGACAGTGCATCACAAAGGGTTAAATGCGGCATGGGGTGCTGCAGTTGACTTTGGTGAGAGAGGCAAACAAAAAAAAACAAAGACGACGAAATTACGAAAACAACACCAATTATTTTAATCACAATAATTGCGCCAGTAACAACGACATTTTTTCGAGTCAATTTCTGTTTTAAGCTTTAAATCGTTATTTAGCAAAAAACTATTCAAAATGACTAAATTAATGAAATTTCGAAACAAAAAAAAAATTAATTATTTGTTTAATTAAAATTTGTGCTGAGGAAGTTTGAAAGACTTTTTACAAACTCTTTCAAATTTTGTTCGATTATGACTTCGACAGGTAAATTTTTCAAAACATCATTAAAGTTTATAGTAATATTCCAAAACTATATTCTTTTTTGAAAAATTTTTAAAAAATTCTCAATCTCCCTCAATGTTTTACTTGCTCTTGTCTGGATAATTTTAAGAAAAAATCACTCAGTTAGCAAATAAATTATTAATTTTTTTAAAGACTTGGCAACATTAAATATAATGGCATGTAAGCAAAACTGAACAAAGCAACAAATATCGTACACAGGGTGTTTTTTTTTTATCATTGACTGATATCATGCAATTAATAAATACGAGTATCTGTTTATGTTACGAACTTAATACTGCTACGTGTATACATAAGTACATATATTTATATATGCAACATTGGCAATTCGATAGGGAAAAGTCAGCAAAAGTAATGCTATTTGAAAATTTTAACTTTGGTCTTCAAGAATTGTCATATCTTAAGCAGTCAGGTTAGGTCGGCCTTTAACAGAGCCTCACATAGACCACAAGGGTCCAACGTGCTATAAGCGGTCAACTGTTGCAGATTTTACGTCACATTTATCTAACAGCTGTTGTAATCTCGTATTTCAATAAAATCGTTTAATATCCCGAAAAATCCCGGGTGTATTCGAGAATTACTTTGTATGATTTTCGAGGCAGTTGATTTTTTTCATCAACATTGGTGGCATTGAAAAGGGTAATTCTACATCAGCATTGAGTGCAAACGAAAAGGAAAAGGAAAATTGGAAAATTCATTTCCTCTTTTTATGAATGTCCTGCATTGAATTTACGAAAAGTTGGATACCTTTGTTGCCTCAATAAGTCTGAATTTACGTGGCAAAATCAAGAAGGAATTGTCAACTATTGAATTTTGCTTATCTGTCTGTTTTTCAGACAAACATCTTTTTTATAAGCTGCTTTAGTATACGAGTAATACCGAAGAATTTCTGCAAAATTAAAATTTCCACACGTCTGTACTTCCATGAAACATTGAGTGCAAACGAAAAGGAAAAGGAAAATTGGAAAATTCATTTCCTCTTTTTATGAATGTCCTGCATTGAATTTACGAAAAGTTGGATACCTTTGTTGCCTCAATAAGTCTGAATTTACGTGGCAAAATCAAGAAGGAATTGTCAACTATTGAATTTTGCTTATCTGTCTGTTTTTCAGACAAACATCTTTTTTATAAGCTGCTTTAGTATACGAGTAATACCGAAGAATTTCTGCAAAATTAAAATTTCCACACGTCTGTACTTCCATGAAACTAGGCGTAGGTGTTCCAGCGTAATACAGTTTTTTTGAGCAGCCATCAATATTACAGAAAATTCGGTTTTTCGCTTAAGCTTCTCTATCAAAAATATGTAATTGATCTTGGGCACGTTTTAAGATGAAAAATAATACCAATATAAAATTAAAGATTTAAGAACATTTTTAGCTATAGTTCGATGACGAGCTTAAAATAGCATTTCTTCGTTAATATTTCAGATTTTAAACGGGCTCATTTAGGGACATATTTCTCGACTGAACTTCTTCTTGAATCAGAAGAACATAACCCCCTAGTTCTTGGATTCAGCACATAAAGAATATGCGGCCGACGAAAGCGTCAACTTCCATGTTAGAAGGGAAGCACGGCAAGAAAAATTTAACCAGAATCTTTCTGATCAGAAATTGATAGGAAACAAAAATCGCATGGCATTGGCATGGCATTCTTATTTTTTTGTGTGGAAAAATCGAATTTTGGGACTAAACATTATCTATAACAGAAAAAAATCTTAACATTTTTTAACGTCAAATTTTTTGTAAGAAGGCAATCTTTATTTTTCAAACAAATTCAGGTAACCATTCTGTGAAGAAAAAAAGTTACGAGCAAAAAAACACGTTTTTTTTTAACCAAAATGGACCTTTAGGAGAATAAAAAGTGCTCTATTGGTTTTTCTCAGAACGAAAAAAAAATTAAGCAGATAGCGTTTTTAAGGGTCCTTCTAACTTTTGAGTCGGTGTCTGGCTGACTTTATTTATTTTTTTTTTTTCATACAAATCGACCCGGTCTATTGTACAGGCAACTGTTTCTCCGTAAGAAATGTTGAACACATAGACCAACAAAATAATTTTATAAAATGTCTAATGGGCTGAATTCAAGACAGCACTCAGTACATGCGTGTATATAGTGGGGTGGGATCTAGGAGTCATGACCTAATGCCACCAACTTGGTCTCCAAGAATGAATATTTTATATAGAATTTTGAATTAATGCAAGAAGAAGACAAAAAGTCTTGGCATAAGCAACACCCCCAAAAAGGAGTGAAATTATTAATCCGTAAACGCCTCGAGCTCAATACATCCCGCTCAGCGAACAAAAAAATCAAAGTTACATATATCAAGATTTTAGACAAATTCTCTGACACTGACAACATTGCCAAGTGAAATTTCACTTTCAATTGCAACCAATTGATGATGTTACTCACGTGCATGTGCCCCTTTGCTCACTTTACCCTACATACATATATGTATATATGGGATATGCGTGCCAGCATTGTTGTTGTCAGTAAATGCGTGTCTAAGTACATACATATATCTATGATATAAAAAACAACAACAACAACAGCAACAACATGACGTGCCAAACGGTAGACGCGCGCTTAGAGGACATTAACTTCAATTTAACACGTAAATCTACATAAAGTAGCAGCCACAAAAAACGCAATGTGTAGTAGATTTTATGGTAGTATATACCATGCAGTTGTATATGTGTGTGTGTATGTGTGTTTGTTACAAAACGTAAATTCCATGTTTGCGATTTACACCTGACCTAGTGAACCACAAAGTACCGCCAACAAAAACAAAAAAATACAGCACAAATTGAGGCGAGCGAAAAAAAAATGCGACAGTGGCGCCTCCAAGCGATGACGCTACAAACTACAAAACAACAATAGCAACAACAATAACAAAAATTAAACATCAACATGCGAAATCGCATAAAACATGCACTTGAAAGACATGCAAAATTTTATTGAAAACGAAAAAAAAAATCACTGATGTAGTAGAAAATGGTAGTATGTAGTAGGTAATAGTAACATAGTAGTAGAACGGCAGTAGTTGTAGTAGAATCGTTTTTTCCAACACGCCACATTGCGTTTCTACATGGCATTTCGATATGTGTGCAGGGATCACTCAATAATTGAGTGATCCAAGTAGTTTCCCGCTTTTTTTTTTCATACGGTTACTTTAAATACAATTGATTGGTAGTGACCCCTAAGAAGGAAAGTTTACTGGTCGTGAAATATTATCAGAGAATCCTTTCAAAGGAATATACCATACAGGAATGTAAGAAATATTTATGCTTCTAGCAGATTAATTAGTTCTTTCCTTCATACGACTGAAGGCTTTATCCCATGAAATTTTTTTCTAAAGCGATCATCACTGATTTGTATATGTTGTTCATTATTTTCTGCTTTTATTAGAAATTCTTCAGTACACAAAAATTTCATTCACAGAATAGATCACAGCATAATCTTCAAAAATACAAAATGTTGAATAAATCAAAATATATCGAAAAAACCGAAATGTGTTGGAAAACTTGAAAATTTTTCAGATGTTAAAAATTATTTGATTTAATGATTTTAATAAATTTAATTTTATAATTTTCTGTGTTTTGATTTTTAACAACAAAAACCTTTAAAGCTTGTAGTCGGCCACTATTAAAGTAAAAGGACAATATCGGGCATATTTTCAGTTGTGACACCTTCTGAAGTCGGCTGACAATATAATTTTTTGAAAAAGCTTTCGAGCTGTAAAATCCATTTAAAGACTTTTCCAGATTAAGTGCGCAATAAAAAAAAATATACTAAAAAAAATATATCTCAAATGCAAATTATCGAGATCGAAAATATAGGATTAATTTGTCAAAGACATCACGTATCACTTATTGTCCGTAATATGGTCATATTTTGATATATTTCGACCTCTGGGACGCAGGTACACATTATGCTGCCTCGGCGTCGGAGTAAAAACTGTTGAAGTAAAAATTTCCTTCCATATGAGAAAAGCCCAATAGAATTTTCATTTGTTTCAGTGATTTTTTACTCAGTTTTAAGATTCAGCAAAAAAAATTAGTCGGATCGGCGACACACGTGACCAAACGATGCAAACAAAGACAACTTTTAGGTGGCCCTACTATGTCAAGACCCAGGGTGGTTCGCGCCCATTGCCCTCTCTTGCTACACTAACAATTACGATATAATACAATTTGTTAGGCAAAAATATCCCATCATTGACTGAAGTAGGTACCTTCTATTTAGTACTGCTGCTTTGGAATTACTCAATTTTCAACCAATATTTACATTTATTTTTCTTTATTTTATGCAATTTTCTGGCGTTGCACTTGTCAGTATTCTAGCTGGCAAACCCACCTACACACACTTCGGCCTACTAAAATGTAAACAATAATTTTGATATCGCCTGCGTCTTAGCCATGGTCGTGGTCGTAATCGTGGTCGCCATGATTTTTCATTCACTCATTCAGTTACTCACATGCTGCTGCTGCTGCTGCTTCAAAGGATTGCGTGTCATTTGTTTATAAACATTTCAAACGCTTTGAGCGTTTCATTGATGTTCGTGTGTTCCAGCAACTATGTATTGTACACACTCGTGGTAGTGGTAGTGGTGTGCCTTACTTTCTTCTAACTATTCAACACGCTTTTCACGCTGTCTCGGTACTTGTTGTCCAGCACAATTGTTGATCCAGCAAATATGCATGTCTGCTGGTATCCATTAAACATCGATGCGTCGTTATCGACAATGTTGAGGCGACATGATTTCATACGAGTATGTAGATACAGATGTCAGTATGTAATGCAAATATTGTTAGAAAATGCGCGAAAGCTTAACGCTGAACTAATAATGACCCTTAGTCCTAATACAATTCTTAAATATGAAATAAATAATGATAATGCACTAAAACATAGAATCTGGCTAAAACCAAATTTTTATAGAAAAAAGCAGGATTTGGATATAGACATATAGACAAAAAATGAAGTGCCATTGAAAGTTCACTTGTGTAAAGCGATGTTTAATTTTGGAGTGACTTGTGAACTACTTTGAATCATAAATAAAGCAGCTATTTTTCAAAACTTGAAAAGTCTGTTTTTTTTATTGCAACACAATCAAATAACCAAATCAGATAGGTAAAGATCGTTAATCAATATGAAACAACATAAATGAATCGTGTACTATTATTGATTGAGAATCTTTAAAGTTGCAATGAAAAAACCATATTCTTTCTTACGGAAAAACAAAATTTGAAAGTTCTCGAACGGCATACAGTTTTCTTTAAACTTTGGATTTAGCTCTAGGATATTTAAAGAATATACTGGCACGTGCGCATGTAGGTACCATGCGGCGCCATTAATCGATCAATTGGCAATCAAAGTAGTAAAAGATAGAAAATCAACACCAAAGTGAACTATTGCTTAAGATGATAAATTAATATTTCCAAATGAAATTATTGTATACCCATGTAAAAGTCAAAATAAAAGGTTAATGAAAGTTAAGCTTACTTTGTGGCTCTGATGCTGTAGTAATTAAGTAATAATAGGTTTTGCTCAAAGATGCCTCTTTAGGGTATATCCACAAGAATTAGACGTAAAGTTAAACTAGATTCCATTTTTCATTGGTGAGCTTAGAAAGTAGTTAATTTTTCTTATGTGTATTTGCGTTTCCATTTTGAAAGCAAAAACGGATTGAAGATATTTTTATATCATTGAATGACTGTTTTAGACCTAGAGTCTATTGCATAGATTCTATTCATTTATTGAATATTATCGGAATGACCTTTTTTATTGTGATGATTAATAAAACATGTGTAAAGAAAATTGCGAATAACCTTGTTTTTTTAGTACATTCTTATTTTTTTCCAAAGTTTAAATATTTTCCAATGCTACGCCACAATCCACTTATAGAGGATTTGATTTTTTTTAAACTTTAACACAGCTTCCGTTAATGTTATGTTGGATTATTAAAAAGGCGAAAGACTAATTTCGTTTTGAGAAATTAATCTCTCGCACATCAGTCGATTTTCCACAAATTTAGGCAAATTGACTGTCACAAAGAAGAAACACTTCAGACATCGATGAGCCTTTCCAAAGCCTTCGTCTACTTCCAAGCTTTGGTTTGAAAATCACATTAACATGCCCAAGGTTGAAAAAATCACGCCATTCATAAAAGGCTCTGTATAGAGCAGGGTGTGGAGCCACGAACTCTAGCAGCCTTGAAGATTACTCCAGAAAGCTTACGATCTTGAATTATCACCAAAGGCTCACGGTTTGTAATAGATGAGCAATTACCTAGCATAGGGTTTTTTTTACCAACTGCCCAATATTTTGCAGGATTCCATTGACTTTGTTGATTTCTTCCGCTGCTGATTTTATTGCATTTTGTCATTTGTTGATGAACTTCGAGAAATGTCCCCTATCGCGTCTGTTTGTAGGAATTTTTGCTTCAAGTTTTTGCTTCCTTTGCGTATCTCTCGTTCTAAAAGTGTTTGTTCCCTCTGCTGAAACGTTGAAATTGTTGTCTTAGAATATTCTCCTCGCATTTTAATCAAAGTATTTAATTGTTACGTATGAAGGTTCATAACTTAACAGACCATAGTCTTCAAATGTAAAACAAGCTTAGTTGTTCCCTGTTAATGCTAAATAAACTCAAAAAGTAAAAAAAGTATATGCCAGTCGGAACTCGTCCTACAAAATTGCCCAGTTTAAACCCTTAAATGGAAAATTTCTAAAAAATCTCAATGAAATTCTCATTTTCCTCTACGATTTATAAATCTTTAATGGGATCGTAATTAATGCATTTAATCATCAATTACTTAATATGCAAATCAAGTGATTTAATTGTCGCACCTTCATCAATTCGCTGATTTCACTAAAAAACTAAACATTCCCAAAGAAATTAAAAAATCTTTGCAAATATTTAGCGTCAAATATACAGCGTAATGCGTAAGACGCTTGAAAAAATGAAGCAAAAAACAGCAATATGCAAATTATAGCGTTGACAACTTAATTCGCGGCTTTTAATGCAAATTATAACCAAAAATTTAATTCAATTCATTTTACGCGGCGACAACACAACAACAACCACTTAACAACAACAACAACAGCAGTCGCCGGTCAATACGACAAGTGATCGCATTGATCTGGCAACATAAAAACTTTTGCCCTCTACTCTTTTGGATTCTGCACGATGATTTTTTGCATTGACGACGACTATCAGCCGCACGTTATCTTAAAAATTTTTTCACATTACGAATCGCTTACCAACAACAAAAACAACAACAACAACCAAATAACGATTTCAGGCAAATGTAGCTACTGGAGAGTGGTCCAAATTGTTGCGATTGTTACGGGGCAAAACGTTTTGTTTTTCGAATGACTTCTTTTTTCTTATGCCTTAATACATGCAACACTGACGCATTGCAAATGGCGCAAAACTGACGACAGCTCAAGCAGACAATGCGACGATCAGCCAACGATAAATAGTATGTAGCCACGTTTTGTGTGGACCTTGCACCGAAAGAATTATTTTGGGAAATAAAAATATTTATCACTGATCAAAGCATTGCTGTCATAAACAAAAATATTGGCTTGAGAATTTATCTTGCAAGAGTGTACGATTTGTAAAGAAACGTTGGTTGATTTCAAGATTTGACGAGATTGTTGTAAGGTTTTGTATAAACCAGCTTCGGCTGATATAGGATCAAATTGCGCGCAACACTCACAATTAGTTCGCGTTTAACTTTAATGTGTGCTGATTAACGTTCGTATATTGTGCAAGTTTTAAATTGTTTTTTTTTTCAATTGCACTCATACGGGGTATAATTTTAAGAATAATATTTCCCTAAGGTTAGTCACTAGGGGGTACAACAACCTGTACGTTATTTTAGACACCATAACTTTTCGGAGCTCCGTAGCCTCGAAAGAATGTTTATGTTAGTAGATTTCAGTGAGACTTTTCTCGAGGATGTTCAAAAGAATATTTTGAAATTTCAGATTAAGAGATCAGATCAAAAGGAGTAAGCTAGAATGCAACGTGAATGTGGCCTGGCTGAAAGATTTTCGCTGATTATGCTCGTCTTGAAGTCTTTTATTGAAGAAACTTAGAGGCACATCATATATTCGATGTTAAATTGAACGCAAATTTCAACATTTTCTCAGTGTAGTCGCAGCATCCGTCGCGATCAACTACAGTAGTGATCATTCATTGATTCAATGGTTGTCGTTGCTAAGCTCTGCCATTTGGTCTGTTCGGTCATTCATTTGGTCAATCATTTGGTCACTCATTTACACTTAAAAGTGGCAGCGCGATTTGGTTGACAACAAATTTTTTTTTTTTTTTTTTTTTCATTCGTCGGAAGAAAATTAATGACGATTGTCTTTTTATTTTTTTGCACGATCACTAAGAGAGGCGATACTTTTAACAGTTTTTTGTTGCGGGTATTTTAATTTATGCGTGAATTTAGTGCAACACATTAAACGAAACGCGATTAAAATGTTAAACAATAAAAATAAAAGCAAAGCAGAGCTGGGTGAAAAATGTGCTGGTACTTCGAAGCGTTTTGTCTTCTCGGTTAATCTTTGAAAAGGGAAACAGTAGCTGACAGTTTTATGTTTTTCTTGACAGCTCATTTGGGGCGCCATTTAAAAGGTACATTATTTTTGTTTTTGTGTTTTTCTTTCAATTTCTTTAAGCCAAAATTATCCGTTTCATTATCTTTAAGACGATTCTTAAAATTATTTAAGCAAACACTAACGCTTGAAAGTACAAAGACACTGATCAAATCTTGCCTTTGGCTATCTACACCTGTTTTGCTCAGGTAGCTAACTATTAGATGCCGTTACTACCAACAAAATACTGGTAGCAAAAAAGGCTTATAAATCTCCGAGATCAATATAAGATCATTATGAATTTAATTGAACTTGCCAGCCTTAAAATGATTGATTCAAGTGGTAGATAGTTTGCTTCTGAGTTTATTAAAAAAATTAATGATCTTGCTGCAAGGTTTGTTAATTAGTCTGATCATCTTAATCTTAGTGGAAAGGAAACCGTTTGCGAAAAGCTGCTGTTAATTAAATTTAGAATTTATTAATTGATTTATAATAGAAATATCTGAAAAGTTATGAGTTCTGGAAAGAAGAATACATTCTCTGGCTTAATAATCTCTATCAATTGATTGAGAAAATCGAAATAAAAGTAGCTTTTTTTTCATCAGCTTTTGGTAAATTTACCTATGTTAAGTTTATTTTTTAAAACGGATTATTAATTTTGAATACCAAATTAGTGCTCAAGGGTCTTAGAAGTTATACTTTGCTGACTCCGTTAGCAATTTTCAAAAGAAAAATTCAGACGAGACAAAGATTTAAATAGAAAAAAAAAGTTTATGTACAGATTGAAGATACAGATTTCAGCTAGTAGTTTTTGCAATTCTTGGTCACTACTTCTAAAAATATTTTTAAAAAATATTGAGTGCGTTTCAAGAAGGTGTATTAGGTTAAAAAAAAAACATATCTCACCGAACTCATGAGTATTAAAATTTGCAATTTATATTCTCTATATCAATGATATTCAAATTATTTGAATTGTCATATCTAAAATTGAGATTCAATTCAAGCTCTAAAAATGTGCGAAAAAACGTTTGTACGTTACACGATATAAGCGAAATCTTGGAAAATCTAAGTTATGGAAGTTTTCAATCCAGTGGTGTCATTTCACCAAAAGCTTGGGGGGGCTGAGAGTTTAAATAACATATCGAATCGATGATATTTTGAATTGAATCGATGTAATGTATAGTAATATCAGATCCTTGGGGAGGCCAATGCCGTCCCCCCTAGCCCTATCCAGTTGACGCCTCTGTTTACATCGTATATTAGAGTTTTATGAATGATAAACTTGAGATATTCATGTTCTGACTGACAGTGTTATGTAAAGAATTGTGGTATGAACCATTCTTCGAACTGTAAGGTCAAATCATGAAATTGATGTTAGTGATCTTCTAGTAATAATTGGGACCACAAAATATACAATTGAATATATTAATGGGCTAAGTTGCATGTATTGCACTCAAAAAAGAATCTTCATTTTATTCTATGAGAAGTCACAGAGGATAATAGTTGAGTAAAACTTACTACTCCCCCCACAATGTTCTTTAATTTTAAGTACAAAACCTAAACGACTGAATATAAATTCAACTTCTTCAGCGACGTATGTATGTTCATTAGGTGGTTTTTTTTCAAACTTTTGGAGAGGGATTTTATTTATTTTTTCCTATATTATAGCTTGAGGAATAAAAATAATTGCCCCAACATTTGAGCTTCCTACCTTAAACCTGTAAGCGGCGCGGGCAGAGTTTATGTCCAATTTCGTTGTAATTTAACGAAAAAAACGACTTACTAAAACGTAGAAAAAGTTTGCCTTAAGTGCCAAGATATAGCGTTTTGGGATTTTTAGATGAATGGGGGACGCCACTCACTGTTGAAAAACCACGCCCACATTTTTCGTGTGTGGGTGGCGTCCCCCATTCAACTAAAAATCCCAAAACGCTATATCTTGGCATTTAAAAATAAATAAAATCCCTCTCCAAAAGTTTGAAAAAAACACCCCAATGTGCATCTATGGTTCCATGGTAAATTTTTCTTTAGCACAATCATTTTAAATCTCAACTTTGGAAAACATTCCCTGGAAACACATTTTTTATAGTGTTTCACATATAGTGTCAGAAATCAATATCGTTTCTGTCGCCAGGATATTGAACGTTGTAGACCTTTAAGATTCCTACACAAAGAGTTTTAAGTTTTATTTGTTGTTTCTTACCCGATATGCATAAATCATATTATACGGAATAATAAATTATGTTTTTATAAACATATTTAATACTGTGATTTTAAAAAATGGGTTCTGCTGACAGCTAAATTTGTTTTCAGTAGTGGTAAATTACTAACTCTGCATTATCTTCATTTTACCTCTGAAACATATTTGCGGGCAAAGAATCGTGTGGAATTGAGCAACCAGCAGGACCCATTTTATATATTTTAAATACTCAGCATAAAATATATATACAGGAACATGACTAATTATTCCGTATACCAAGGAATATGTCTACTGGGGAAAACATTTAAAAAAAACGCGCCTTTGAACTAATAACCTCCAAGTTGATGAGGTCTGTCAGTTATTTCTTAACTATTTATCCACCTTTATTTTATCTCAGTGGAATTTTGTCTTGTAAGCTCTCTATTTAAAATTATTTTCATACTTCTAAGCTACCAGTACTGTTATTAAGGTTTTAAACTTTGTTGTGCCGGTTTTCGAAATAAATAACTAAAGCAGCGATGGGCAAAATAAAAAAAAGCCAATATTAGTTCTTTACTTTGATATTGAGCACAGCTTCTCTCGATTCGTTTGAACATTGTATTTTGATTTCTACACTCATGTTGCTCTAGCTTGATTCCTGGAATTGGTTATTGGTTTATTGCTGAATTTTTTCATTTTTTTTTACTAACGAGATCAAATTCATGTTTTTTTTTCTACCGTTGGAATTGTTGCTTGTGTTGCTTTTGTAGCAGGTGGCTCTTGCTTCCGAAATTTTGCCCATCTATGTTATAAAGTACACATGTGTATGCAAAATTTTGTTTTTATCCATTTGCTATTTTACTGTGCTATTTACAGATTTTTGCTATGATTTTCTTTATTAATATTTGGATCCTTTTTTAAAGAATTTTCATTTATTAACCTCAAACTCCTAGACCTTTGGACAAAAGCTGTGTGATCGAATGTCTCATTTTGCATTAAAAACAAATTACTAATATTGTCAGCATTTCAATTTTTATGTCTTATAAATATAAACTATTCATATTCAATATGTCATTGTGACTTGGTACCACCCTCTTATCGAACTTTATATTGAAAAATAAGCAATTTAGCTTCTTTAAATAAAACGTAATTTATACTGAATTAAAATATGGAAACTATGTGAGTATGAATTTATGTATCTACAAAGATACTCGTATATTTGAGTTGGCGCTAACTGAAATTAAAAAGAAAAACGGGGAGTAACTCTATAAAATCGCGAATGTTTAATCGATAAAGTTTTTATATACAATAAATATGTACGACCAAGTGTATAAAGTTGACGTTTATTAATATTTACCAGCGTACAAGAACAGCTGCTGCTGCTGCTTTTTCCATAAAAAGTACACTGAGAAAAGAATATGTTTCAGTCAAATAAATATGTTTGGTTGATGGTTCTTAAATTTTATAAAATATTTTATTGAGCTCTTTATGTTCAGCAGATTAGCCAAAATTACACAATGTACACGTAGTAAGGAAAAACATTCTTGTAGTCGAAAATTCTATACAAAACAAAATATTTCAAACTAAATCTGACTAAATTTTGTAAATTGGACTTATGCCTTATTGTACGGGAACGAAGCTAATATCACGCTTTTCTTGCAGGCGTTTCGTCGCAAACTTTTTTGAGAAGTCGAAACAAAGTTGCAAGTCAGAATCGTTTTATTCATAGCTTACGACGAAGCCCCTGCAGGAGAGTTAGAATTTATGATATGCAAGCGAATATTTTTGACAGTGTTTCTCTTGCTTTTCGCTAGAGTTATTCACACATCCAAACACGTAAAAGAGAGAATAGAGCAAGTTTGAATATTCTTTATTGTATCTACCATAAAGGTCACTGAGGATAATTCTGCGGCAGGAATCGAAACTATAGTCTGACTTACTTTCCTGGGTTTTTATTTTTGCAATTTTCTTTGCATTACTCTATGGCGTCATTTCAATTAGATAAATAATAAAGTATTTTTTTTTACTGAATACACTTTGCTACATATCACATATGTAAGGATGTCAATCTTTTAGTAAAATATTCGAATATCGATATTTTCAAGCATCGGTTTATCATTGTTCTCTAAATCTATTTGTTACTATAAAATATTTGTTACAACCAAGACGGATTGTGAAAATTAATACTTAATGTGTGATTAGTCCAATAAATATGTGGCATGTTTAATAATACCAAATGTTTATTTCGCCTATAGAAAATAAGCTATTTTTTTTTTTGCAACTACCAACAAATAAATAATTTTTCCAATGTAGAAATCATAATAATGTCAACAACAACAACAACAATAATAACAATAATAAAACTATGTGATACAAAAATATATGAACTCTGTCGCCATTATCAACGAGGCACCAAACGCGACTACAAAAAAAAAACAACAATAACAACAACTGACAATAAAATTCAAACTTTTCATTTCTGACATTTTTGCAATAAATTTTTTCCTTTTTTGACTTGTGTTGTTGTTGTGCTTTGACTTTTACATTAAAAATCATCGGAATTAAATTATGTGCTCCGGAGTTAAGCCACGGTTGGATTAAGTGTAATTTAGAGCCAGATTTTCATTAAGAGTTTAGCTCAGTTGATATTTTAATATAGTAAGCTCAGCCACTAGTTTTTAACCAATTTTAATCGTTAAAGCTTCAAGCACGTCCTAATTTTCCTATACTACTTCTATTGTGTGGGTCGTATGATAAGTACCTGACTTCAGATTTTTTCGTAAATGTCATTCTTGAAATGAACTTTGAAAATAATTGCAACAACGATGCTATTAAGCATCTCAACTTTAGCACAGCCGGACAAATATTTTTGTTGAAAAATGTCCAGGTTCTCCAAATGAGGTCTCTACATCAAATACAATTGATACAATCAGCGATAATGATGAAACACTCTAATATTTTATATTTTTCCGCCCTGTTCGCCACCCTCTACTCAGATACGCTACGGTCTGAGAGAATATTTTGTCATATATCATAAAACTGGAATTTATTTTCATAAGACAAAAACTCCCCAAAACAATTTCTATAAAATGTGGCAAGTTACTTGAAAAATTCTTTAAGGCTCCAGTGCATTTATTCAAATGCAGCAACAAAATAAAAGTTCATAAATAAAAGTAAAAGACATAAAATTTATGTCGTTGCCATGAGATACAATAACAACATAAATGAAAAGAAGAAAAAATACATTGGAAAAACTTTTCCATAATGACAACTTTGACTGTTGTTCATAGAAAAAAGAAAAAAAAAGAATTCTATTTATTTGCCTCATGCAAAATATGTCGAAAATGCGTTGCAGCTTTTTAGTACTCTACCATCTGCCATGAGGTATTTTTTTTGGGAAGGTTAAAACAAATCGAAAATGTTAGTAAGAGCTTATTTTCAAAAAAATAAAATATATCAAATTCAGTGTCCATTTTACCCTTTCCCGTAGATTTTCTAGGTACCAATTCGCTACACTTAGTTTTCAAGCGCTAACTAGATTTTAAGTGAAAAAATTATGAAACCATATTTTCTTTCAAATTTCTCGATATATTTTCTTTCAAACTTTTTACAATTAAATTTACATTAATCACTAGAGAAAATGTTGATATCTTCGACAGCTAAATCGCTAAATCTTTTAGTGATGTGTCTTGTTTGGCAAAGTAAATCAGAACATAGTTACCTTTCCAAAAATATGCGCATTTTTTCATTACGAATAATATATTCACATTAACCCTTAAATGCATGGAGTCAACCCCTAATACGGAGACCAATTTTTTTTATGTAAAATCATACGCTGACTACGAAATGGGCATTCATTTTCCTGGGAAATGCACCGTTTTCCCGGAAAAACTCAAAAAGTGTGATTTGTGTAGTGTACCAAATATGGTACACGCTGCATTAAGCCTATATATTTGAAATGCAAAACTCTTTTTTAGAAACTTTTTTTTATTAGAAATTAATAAAACATGAATAATAATGAAATATGGAAATGAATAATGCAAATTATCAATATTTAATTAATTGATGAGGGTCACTTTTAAAATTATTTGTAAACACAACGTTCGACCACTTTGACAGCTTACTGGGAACTGAAAGTAGACATCGGAGTGCTGAAGAGACATTTATGTGAAAGCTGGTAATGCCTTCTACAAGTTGGAGCAGAACTTAACGCGATGCAGGTTTCTTGGGTAGACTTGGCTATGATTTTAGGCACGTACCACATATGGTACGCTATGCATTTAAAGGTTAAAATTTAATGAATAAAATTTAACTTTTTTATATCAAATTCCTCTTAATAGAACATAATTTTCTCACAACCTAAAGCTAAGGGTTGAAAGAGGTCAACAATTTCAACCCAAAAGAAAAAATGTTCACCCCCAGCTAATGAACTAGCGAACAAATGAGTGCGACCTAATAGGACCATATTGCACAAGATATAAAATTTTAGAAATTAAAGCGGAATTGATAATTTTATCCCGACGGTAAATTCACAGAATGATAGATCGCTAGGGAACATTAGCTAAGAGTATGTGGATAGATAGACATTCTGACTGACAGACAGTTATAAATGTGCAGTATTGCGCTGGTCAATCAAATGGTCAGTCAGTTGGTCACCCTAATAGTTTTTTTTTTTTTGTTCGTTGTTTGCTGCTCTACAGGGTACGATCAACAGCAATTGGCGCGTTCATTAGTCGCGCATGCGCCGTGCTATGTTGATCCTTGCAGCAGCAACAACAAAAACGGGGCAGTTAAAGTTGCTCATTCTCGCCAGCCAAACGGAGTGTAAAGTTTTTTTTTGTTATAGCAAGGGGGGTTGGTTGCATTGCGTAGGGTTTGAAAATTCAAAATAATGATCACAGTTAAAAATTACATTCCGTTTGTTTTAAATTCATGTGAAGGACCTCATGCAGTTGATAGCGAGAATGAGAGATACAGAGCGTGCTTATTAATACTGTGCACAGTGGAAACAACACGTATGTTACTGAGAATTATTCTCAACTTTTGCAGTACACAAACAAATTTCAAAATTTGCTCTAAATTGGAATAAAATATCGCTAAAAATGTTTGGTCGTTTTTTAAGGACTCCTTCTCTACATACTTGCAAAATTAGTTTACAAATGATTTTTTGCATTTGGCAAATATTTAGGCATTTGAAGTTTTTGCAATCCAAAATCACCCAAAAATTGAAACAAAGAATTGACAAAAACGATAGATTTAGGATAAATAAAAATCTTAATAATTCATTCCGCTGAAACATTAGAAATTTCACTTAAAATTTATATGATTTGACGAATAAATACCGCTTAATTTTACTGACTTACGTTGAAATGAAACCGCTCGCGAACACATATTTTCATAAATAATTTAATCTTCATTAGAAGGAAATGCGGTTCACATCATCCTCCTCGGACCTCACGTGATTTCTCGTCAGATATTAAAGAGTAACTATTTTCATCCGCTTTGTAAGGGGGCGAGAGGATGTTTGGCCAAGTTTGAACTATGTTTTTCTGGCAAACTCACTCAAAAAGCATCGGAAAACTCTTTAGGGGCAGACTTAAGTTTTACTTTCACTCATACACATTTTTATTGCTTTTTAATGAAATCTCTATTTTTTAGCCAAATTTTTGAATTCCGTGCCACTGTACGCGGCATCTAATACCAAAGTGGCCTAAGATCGTGTGCGCGATCGTTTCTGGAACCCTACATTTTTAGCTACTAATTAATATCACGAAAAGCACTAAGCATAAAGAACCAGTAAAAGGAAAAAAAATTTGACGTTAAACGTAAAAACGTACATTCGTAATCAAACGTCAGCTGTTGACGTTAAATGACTTTGGCCGATGACGTACCTCTACTCGTATGTGTAACGAATTCGTATCTAAAAACAGCTGTTTGACTTAAGATAAAACCACGTTTTGCTTGCAATTAAAGCGATTTCCATTAACAACGGCAACAACAACAAAATCGTTAATAGCTTCTTGTTACCCTAGTCAAGGGCTTTGTCAATTTTTGTTGTAATACCAAACGCCTGATCCTTTCACATTTTGTGTGGTGTGCCCTTTCTTAATCCACACCCTTTTTTTTTTTGGTTAATTCAAAGCGTCACCCTGGTTGTGGTATTTGCAATATTTTTTTTTTTTCGATTTTAGCTAAGCAACATACCAGCCCAACCCAACCTACAACCACCCACCCACATTGTGTCTTTGGTTTAGTGGGCTTATCGCACCGGTGCTGGTTGGTAATTAACACCA
The DNA here is from genome assembly GCA_949775025.1 of Tricholauxania praeusta. Taxonomy (NCBI): domain Eukaryota; kingdom Metazoa; phylum Arthropoda; class Insecta; order Diptera; family Lauxaniidae; genus Tricholauxania; species Tricholauxania praeusta. Next base: position 163,484,802 of record OX459029.1, read on the forward strand.
TTGCGTAATGCGCTGTAATGAAAAAAAAAAAATCAAAAGGAAGGAAGCCCCTACAGTGTTGGTTGGTGGCATGGCTAAAAAAAGTTAAACGGCAACATTTAGTGGCAGACATTTTAAAGCTGCTGCTATGTCTGCTGCAGCAGTCCAATGGATTAACTAAACAGCCCAACAAATATAACTGGATTGGGCAAGGGATTAGGTCAATGTGGTATTAAGATTTGTAAAATGGTTGATTTTGCAGTCACATCATTAGTTTGAGTTTAGCGTCCGTCAAATGTGTTACAAAAGTGAGGTTAATTTTGACTCATGAACAACGACACAAATTCGATGAGTTTAGCTGACTAGCGACAGACGAACAACTTGAAATATATCTCCATCGAGGACAACCTTCGATCAATCCATCGCAGTTTTGTCAATGTGATAACGCAACGAAAACTTTGATAATAAAAAAAATCTCAGCGATGTATTTTTTTGTTTCTTATTCCATACAAAAACCCAATAAAATTGAAATGACTACAAAAAACAGTTGCTTCCGTCACAAATTTGTATGCCACTTCGGCACAAGTAACATTTCGTCCCAAGTGGAGTGGCTTAGTTTATTGGTGCAATAAAACAGAAACAAAAATGCAAAACTCAACGCTTATTATTTTCTCTTTTTATTGCACTTTTTGTTGTTGTGCTCTGCGGTTGTTGTTGTTGCAATTTTTTAAGAACCTTGCGTGTAAATATTTTATTAGAACTCATAATTTCAATTGAAAGCGCATTCCTGGCACCCATAACCGACCACATCGTCTGTCCGATCTTACGTCTGTCCGTAAGTTTGCCACCAGTAGCACCAACAACAACACAAATTAGTGAAGCACCTTTAGAAAAAAGCAGCCCCTTGCGCTGCAAATATCGTTCAAAAATAATTGCGAGCAACTTCAACAACGTTCGCAAATGCGTGTTTTTTCGGTAGATAGATAGCCCTTTAAATGCACCGCCACGTGCGCCTGACAGCAAAACCGACCAGCTCGGTAACTATTGTTACTCTAAATCAGGGTTGCCATTTTGTTGTTTTTTGTTAACTTTTTTAAGAGAAATTCTAAGTAACGGCAACACTGCTCATTACTATGGGTCTGCCTTAACATTTTTAAGAAATTTCCAAGTTTCCAATATTTTTGACTTTAATGGCTATGAAATTGATGATAGGGGACGTCCATTAATTACTTGAGGTGTTTTTTTTTTTTTTTTGAAAATTCGGAACTCCCCCCCTCCCCTTGGTGAGATTTGGTGAGTTCTGGCGGCACTCCCCCCTCCCTTCCGTGAGACTTTCCTTATAATTTTTAGTTGGAATCTGCTATAAAAAGTCAACGTGAAATTTTCGTTGACCCCCCTCCCCTTTGGTGAGATTTAGTGAGATTTCGCCGGACCTCCTCCCCCCCTATTTTGACTCACGTAATTTATGGATGGTCCCATATTTGATTTTTACTGTATGAACCGAATTTCCTTTGAGACTAAAATGATTGCCGAGTTATTACCAAAAATTACCCGGCTCGTAAAAGGTTCATTTCATTGTTGGATGAAATATTTAAAAAAAATCTTTATATAAACATCCCTGATACTGTGAAAAGTGTTGCCAAATATAGACAAAAAGCCCAAGTCTTCAAGTAGGGAAATACCTAATGGGGCAGTTGGACCCCACTGTTAACACACGAGTTATTGGCAATTGCGTACGGTCGAGAAGATGTTGTTGTTGCTGCTGTCGTCGTAACAGCTGAAACTTTAGCTGTCACAATTAAAGTGCTTTCTGTTTTTAAAGTACAACAAGCAGCTCCTGCAAATATGAAACAATTCCTTGGATTCCTTACTGCAGTGTTGCTGTTAACAAAAAAAAAACAACAACTACAACAACATATTCCACTTGTTGGTTGTTATGGATGCAATTTGCGTTATTGATTATCAAATGCTAGGATATGCTACACTCGTCGTTTGTACTCGACTATGCTGCAACGTATCCTGGCACAGGCACAGGCAGTAGGAAATAATTACGTACCTAAATTTTGTATGAGCTCTTGAAATTGTAACAGAAAATTACTTCATTTTATTAAAGGAACTTCTTTATTTTTAGTCAGAGGTAAAGAATATTTATTTAAGTAGTAGCTTTACTATAATGTGAAGCCTTGTTCGTTATGCAACACAAACATTTTGTTATAAGCACTTGCAGAGCTCCTAGAGCATTTAGAAAAAATTGTATTAGCAATATGTATGTATATATCCCAATTGTTAGGTCTTGGATTCGAAATATATGATTCCTAAGGAATGCCTAGATATTTTATGCTCTTTTCGGGAGAAGCAACTACATAGAATCCCTGTTCCAATATTGCGAACACAAATTTGTTCAATACTGAAACTGGAGGATTTGTCAATAATATATTCAGATTTCTCAATATCTTTATTAAATAATTGGTTACTAACACATTTCTTGGAAAAAAATAATGGTTTTTTGAAAGAGAATCGGTCGAAATTTCAGAAAAGTTGGTATATCTCGAAAAATATGTGTTACATTCCAAAGTTTTATAAACAAATATTATAGCCAATTAAATTATCTTTCATATAAGATCCATATCTTGGAAATCAATCTCCGCAATTTAGCCATGACCTTCCTCTACGGAATCCTCCCCACCCTCTCGCCTCCAACCGGGCGTCCTATCATCTAGACTTTTACAAAATTTTGTCACTTGAAAATATTTAGGGTCCTCAATCGATTTAATTTACTCGAACTACACTATGAGTGCCTGATGGTCAGAAAGTCCGAATTCGGTGCATTTTTTTGCATCAAACCATACAAGTCCAATGTCAATCGAGACTAGACTCAGCACAACCGTCTGCCTCATGTATGGACCATAATCCAGGGTGGCAAATTTTAGAGTACATTAGAAGTTTTTTTTTTTGGAAATTCATCAAAGTCAACAGATATTGGCAGTTGAGACTCAATACAAAGAACTACTAAGGAATCAGTCGATATTGTGTTATAGACAAACGAAAATAAGTTTGATGCATTTCAAATTATCGCTCTGCCGACATTTCATAGGCTGGTGTACATAGGAACATGCGAAAAGCAATATCCAATGTCTTCACTCTACATCATCACTTAGTACTTCTTTTCCGAAGGTTTTCGATGCGTTGAACTCGAATTCTCCGATGGTTTCAATTTTTGAGAAGTTGAGAAGAGAGAAAATTGCGTAAAGGGGTTTTGGACTAGTTCAAAAAGGCCTCTTAGCTTACCTCAATGAATATTCTTTGAGCCGCGGCAATAGCACTGTTTGGAAAAGGATCGCATTTTGTTTATAAAACTCAAGGAACAAAGGAATACGATAACTTTTTGTACGCCGATGCTCTAGTCCACTGCAGGGCTATAGTATATAATTGGAGCAGTAGGGACGAAGAAGTTTCGAAGGTGCTTGAACTTACTATTTTCTTCGGACTACTCCGAATGTAAATGCGAATTTCAGGAACATTGATAAGGCGCGAAAAATGGCTTATTCCATTGATTGGTGCAATGTTCATTTTTTCAATCAGAACCGGTTAGACAAAGATTGCGTGTCTGGCCCTGCTCAGCACGAATTAAATTTTTAGAATCGCTCCATTGGTGCCTCTCATAACTCATATTTTCAACTACAACTGATGTTGTGAGAAAATTATTTTAAGACCTGAATCATAGCTCCAAATTGAAAGAAATTTTCCAAGTCTCTGTTTGTTAGCCGACCTCTTCTTGATTGTGTCTCAAAATTAAGATGTACAACTTCAGATTATGCCAATGCAATTATGCATCGCTTGCCGAAAATAAAACGAATTTGATCAAATTTTTATGACATTTTACTTTGTGGGTCAGTTCATAAATTACAGATGCAACCAGCTGGCACACCGTACAATGCTGACAAGCATCGCAAATTTAACTGAGCACCTGAACAAACGCAGTCGTGGTGGTGCACCAACAAATGGGTGACATTACTAATTACCGGTGTGGATTTCAGGCGGACACTGAACACAGCAGCAGCAGCAGCAATCGAGTCACCAGGTAATTTCGCGTCACTCAAGCATGGATCATGGATCCAGGGAACAACGAACAAGAGGCCAACCCTCTGTGCTCACTTTTATGTTTCGCAAAGGTGAAAAATTAGTAAAACTCTTAAAATGCAAACAATTTTAAATTAAAAATGAAAATGCGCGCTTTTGCATCTGCATATTGTTGGTTCGTACATGAGATTGTAGTTGGGGTAAAACAAACTGAATTATCCAACAACAATAAAGGTGTGCAATTATATTCGTACAGGGCCTCGTAAAAGTCCGCTCCGACCGCTGCTGCGACCACACTTATTTAATGTAATAACTTTTAAGTTGGCTGCACTGCTGCATCGCGATCAGTTGTTGTTCCCTGCGATTATTGACATAATTGCGCGCAAGCAATGCGTCGGATCGCACAGCTCCAGCGCAAGGATAACAATGAATATTTATTGTGGGCAGCCATGCTGAGCATTGAGTTTCTCATTAGCGCTATGGGTCGGTTGCTCGGTCCAACCGCTGCATTTCCTACATGTTCCATGTGGAAAATTTGTATCACAAGTGCTGAAGGGTGAATAGTCCCACGAACTTTGAGTTTTAAGCAAATACTTTTTTCTTAATTATTCCCGTTTAGCTTTCGCATTTTTGCGCTTGCCATATAAATATTTATTATATTTTAAATAAAAACATAAAGTCTAAACAAATTGTATATGACGGCGGAGACGCATTTACAAGCGGTTGACTGCGATGCCAACGGTGCGATAAGAACCGTTTGTGAAATTTTTATTTTGGCTGAGAATCAACGCCTGTTTTTTCTATAAGATTCCGATCGAGATAAGATACTGAACGAAGCGGACACTTTCTTTCCTAAAGTGGAAATGTGACTCTTCTGTTTTCAAACTTCAATGACGTCTGTAAAAAATTATCTATTCTGAAAACGACTGTGATGATATACATACTAAAACTGAGTTTTTTATTTTTTCTCTTTTTGCTTCAACTGGCTGTGAGTAAATTCTCTAAATCAAACAAATTAAACACTGAAATTTGTATAAGAAGTATATTCCGCTCGGTGGCCAATTCACTCTCTCAAAAAACTTCAAGCACAAAGTTTTGAACATTTCCTGAAGAAAAGAAACGCAAAACACTAGAGCAGAATATATTCCTTTAGGATATAATACCAAATATTCATATTTTTTAAAGGAAGAAACACAGTACCAAGAAGCATAATTTAAAACGGTTGTCTCTATCTGGTGAGAGTATTATATTGCGGATTTTTGCTTTTGCGTGCTTCAAATTGAAAAATATTTTTCGTACAAAATTGTAAAGGAGGAAAAGATGGAATAGGTATGATCTATAGAAGGTTTTGAAGAGAAAAACTAGTAATCTTAGACTGCATTAATGGTTTTATAAAAAAAATAAATTTCGATGTAATATATTTTGAAAAACCGTATTTAAGCACTTTTCACTTAGGATATCTCGAAACCCGGAACTACCAAAGAAATTCTGACCTCGAATTCGACTTAAGCGCCTCATAAAATACAGAAAAAGGGATTTGATCAAATTCAGTATACAGTCGTGATCAAAAATATTAGGCACCTTGTGTATTTTCATATATTTAGACTTATTTGCGATTGTGAATTTTTGGAAAATACTAAAATACATACGGTTTTATTCGAACCAGGAGCAATAGGTTAAATGTATAAAAAGAGAAGTTAGTGAAATTTCCCACTCTATAAGGAAATGTTTTTTTGACAGTATGCTTTGTAGAATAAAAATTGTTACAAGGACTATGGGGGAGTCAACTATATATTAATTTTTTTAAAGCAAATAGCTTATATAAAAAATGTAAATAATAACTTTTTAAATATTCTGAGTGGTACTAGCAGAATTGAAAAAATTAAGGGGTGCCTAATACGTTTGACCACGGCTGTATTTACTGCAGGGTGGCTACTGGTTTACCAAAGGGTTTAAGCAAATCATAACTTCTTCGATTTCCAGTTTTTTTATTCTTTTAGGTTATGGAGCATCCTTTGTAAACGAAAATGGTTACATACAATGAGACACATTGGTTATTTCTATTTCAGTCAAAGATAAATCATTTGACCAACTGAAAATTTATTCTTCACAACTCGAGACAAGAGTGACGACTTTGTGTGAACTATTTCGCAAAGTTCGCGGTCTTAACTTTTTCCTAAACAACATAAGACATGTGCTCAGTGTAGAGTACTCGACACCCGAAAATGTGGCAGGTGTTTAATTCCTCACCTGAACTTTATAAAGGGCACTATCAATATTTCTGTATGCTTTTTAGTATGTTTAAAAATATTTTCCTTATTCCAATTTGTATAATATCGTAGAGATTAAAAATTAATATAAATATGAATTTGAATATCAGGAGGCGCTTGATCTCAATCTAATGAAAACTCACTTCAAGTACAATTCTGCTTGCAAATATTATTTCAAATGTACATTAGTTGTGTCATTAATGTCACATTTCTTGATTTTATTTTTAGGTATACATATAGCCATTAACTTTTCTTATGTTTAATTCGTTTGGCAATCTATTAAATATTTCATATCCCGTGCAACAGAAGGACTTTCAATACATTTTTTTTCTTCAAAATTGGTGCTATACATGTGTAGCGCATCGAGAATTACGTTCTGTAGTGCTTTTGGAGTCTCTACATTTTTATGATATAATAGAACGTAGAAACGTTCTAAAAGTGCTCCAGAGCGTTTCACTCAAAAACGCTATTATTTTCTCATGTTGAATCAGATATTGAAAGAGACCCTTCCCTTCTCCCCTCTTCTTTGACTACCGTCGTCACTCAACGTCCGAGATTTATATGTTTTTCTGCTTAACAACTACTAAGAAATCTTAAGGTGATTAGGATTTGAGTTTTCACTAAGCTTTAAAATTTTTTATCAATATTTTTGGATTTACTACTGTAAAATTTTTCCAAGTGATAGTGATGTGATTTATTTTGATGGTTATTGACAGCATTAACAACAAGCCAATAAATGTGCCCAGAAATCAGCAAGACATCATTATTTAAAAGACAAAAAACAACCACTAAAGAAATCCCTTCAATGCACATGACGTTTTTCAAAATGTCAAATCAAAGGATAATACACGAAACACAATGCGCAGGAATACAACAAAAAAAAGCAGGATACAATTACAATAACATGAACAATGGAGCAATACAACAAATCTGTTGTTGCTGTTCTCCCGCAGGTAATGCAATTCATGAAATCATTTATTACGCGCTTTTTACACCACACGTACACCAACCACACCAGTTATTATCGTATTGGCTGATGGTGATGACGATGGTGATGGCGATGATGCGAGGCAAAAGTTTGAAGGAATGAACGCGTCAATGAATGGTTGTTGGTGTTAAAAGAATTCACTGCAGCGCCATCATAATCATCATCATCACAATAATCGGCGCTCAAACAGATTGATTAGCAGAGTAATCACTTTTCAGCGGGTGGTAGCAAAGCGCCAGTACATCAAGCAACGGAAGCGAAACGGAATCCAGTGGTTGTGTTGCGTTCCTCCGACGGCAACTGAGAATCTCCGTCAGGCTCCGTCAGTTATCTGAATTAGTTTGGTTGCCGAATGATGAAAATCTTTCAAATAAAAATTGTTCACCACAGGGGTGCTGTGATTTAAAGACCTTAAGTGTGGGATTAAGGTATTATAATATTGCAATAAAATGTTTTTTTATTGTAGACTTCAGTGAAATTATTTCAAACTTAAAAAAAAAACGAATGAGTGCTGGAACTGGCAGCGTGATGTGTGAACTTAGTGATATTTTGTTATTTTGATATAGAGAGTATCAAACAGAGACAATAGTAGAATTGAAAAGGATCGACAGAGTCGTAGAAGGTTTCGTAAAGTTTCGAAGAGATTGATAAATTTCGAATAGTTTCGAAAAGGTATCAAAGTATTAATTAATTCGATTTTCAAGCGTCGAATAACATCGAAAACGTGGATCAAAGTCCGAACATGTCGTTTAAAGTCGAAAAGTATCAAAAAAGTCTGTAGAAGTCAAATAATGCCATAAAATTTTGAAAAATCACGAAAAATGTGAGAAAAGTCGGATAATATCGAAGAAGTCGATACATGTGAAAGTTTTGTGGAAATATGTTGAGAAAGTTGAATAGCGCTGAATAGCTCGAAAAATGTTGTAGAGTTATAACTAAAAACTATGAGAACATAAATAATATCGTTTCGACTTGACTATGAACTATCGACTTACTGTCAATAGCTATTTGTACTTCAATCTGTACTCACCTTTTGCCATTGCGTCGCCTTCGCTTTGTGGCATAAACCGTGCCCAATTGGCTCATGGCTAAGGCGGAATTCGTTAGGGTCGCCGTTTTGAAAGTGTTTTATTTGAGCTTAGTTTTCTATTGTAATTGCTATGTTTTGTTGGAGCTTCTGGAATTGCTTACACTTATGCTGGAAGCTGTTTGAAGATGATCCTATACCAGGACGATTGTCGTTTTGTCAGCACTTGTTGTTTTATTTTAGTTGTGTTCGTATTTTTTTGAATTTTATTTAATCATATTTTTTAAATATGTCACATTTACACTTAAAGTTCTTTGTTTTCAATTTTGTTATTTAACGTAACACTTTTACACATCAATCATTTTGATATGAATTTCTATTGCACCATAATATTTCTGTAGTTAAAAAAAAAATCTTTTATTAAACAGCCACGATTTATATACCCAAGAAATATGTAGATTTATATGGAGAATTTTTTTTGAGTATTTTTCGATCTTTTTTTTTAGTTTACCTTCTGTCCAAATACTCTATTTTTGTATAGTTCATTAGCGGAAGAGGCCATTTAATGAACTGTAACAATACATACATGTACATGTGCATATCTTATTAAATAAGCTATTTTTAGTACATCGAATTTTGTTACTAATATAATGTCATAGGTTCTCAAACGGAGTAACGTGAGGTTCAACACCTTCCTTCTGTTACCCTTTACATCTTACCATAAGCAAACTCAAATTCAAGACTTTTTTTTTCTTATTTGAAGAAAACTTACCTCCCTCAAGGAGGCTCAAAAGGTTCAGATGTGACTTCATACCAATTTGTATCCATTGTTTTGAAATAACGCATGAAAAGATTTGAAAAACAACCTTTGAACCTCAGCAGCATCCATTTTTACTCTTATTTGTACACCCTGACCGAACTACAAAAATAAATTCTAGAATTCTTTGTTCAACTTTATTGACTTATATTGATGACTCCAAAAATAAAAAGAATCACTTCCAATCTGATGCAGTTTTTGAGATATTTCAAGAACCTGTTATCATGCCAGACTCAGGAACCGTATTTTTTTTTTCACAAAAATGAATTTTTCGGATATTATTTTAATGATGACAACTAAATATACCCAAATGTTAAAAAAATACCCAAAGTCATAAGCCTTAGCAGTAAACAAAATACTATAAATCAATTTTTGCCTAGGATTTCAAGGACTTAAAAGATTAATCGGTGGTTTTTTTTAACCTAATACTTGATATGCTTATTTTATAATATAAGGCAAAATTTCCGAATAAATTAACGAAAACATATGAAGATTTTTCTTAAAAAATGTTAACTTTTTCAATTTGAAAAATAGTTTTCGATTAGATGACCTAAGTAAGGCCCAGATAACAAGGCTTAAGTAAATTTATGTAAATAATATGAAAAGTGAAAAATTGCTCTAAAAAAACTTCAGTAAATTTTCACCCCAAAATATATGGAAACTCAGAGATTAAAAAGAGGAAATCCTATAATAAATTATTCTTCCCTAGTCTAGCCTAGGGACAATTTTTGCAGATTGTTGCATCTTTCATTTTCCTGGCAAGGAATTTATAACTCTGTGCAATGATTTTCAATTATAAATGCACGAGTATTGATTCTGAGCTACATACGTGGATAAAAAGAAACAATAATTCAGAGTCTAAGTGCGATTCATACGCGAATTGCTTTGGTGAATCCGCTACCCAAGGACCTAAATCGCGAATTTCTCTAAAATCTCATTAGATTCTACATAAAGAAAACAAATATCATTTTAAGCGATAGTTTTATTAGTCAGACTACGGAAAAGTTCTAAGCCCACCACTTTTTTAATGAAAAATAAACACAATTTACACAAAGACCAAATCCATATCAAACTATGCACGCGGATTATTTTATGTTACGGAATTGGTTGCCGATTAAATATGTTGTTTTTTAAAGGATATAAGGGGACCCATATTTCCTCGATTTGATTAAAAAAAAATGTTTTACGAAGTTATAGCCGCGGCATTTCCATCCAAATCAAAATAATTAACTTTTGTCTTTTAATTCTTATAGAACTTATTATTCTCTGTTAGAATCTTTAAAGAAATTTCAAAATGGTTAAAAATTAGCAGAGTTATAGCGCTTTTTATGAGAAAAAACAAAGCTAATTTTCTGAAAAACCCCACCTTTTTTTAACATTTTATTTTGGTCTTGTCAAATTACACTCGAGTTACAGCCAAAATTGTGCACAAAAGAATTAGAAAATTATCTCAAAAAGATTCATTTCTGCTGGGACCTCTTGGCGGACATTTGAATGATGGTGTTTTTCAAGATTTAAGCAATATAATGAAATAAATATTTAATTGAACTTTATCTATAGTGCAGTTTTTAACTTTGCTTCCAAAGCACAAATTGGATAACCCGTATTTTACATAAAATGGAACACTTTTTCAAATAAATAAAAGTTTTTTGATGAAAATTTATTAAATATAAAAATAAAATCGTCCTAACTCAAAAACCATTGAACCGATTTTAGATTCTTAATTAATATCATTCAAATGATACCCAAAATGCCATAAGAGTAAGATCGTTTCATTTGTTCGTGCTTAGTTTTTAAAATGAACAACTGCGTAAGAAACTTTTTACGCAACGCTAAATATTCTCTTCACTTTTCACGGTTTTACTTGACAGCAATCGACCTCATGAACCCCATCGTTCCTTTCGCGGGTAAATTGCTTTGATTACACAGTCCTACAACAAAATCCCTTTTTAAAGTACGAATAGTGTTTCTATTAGATTTTTTGTGCTGATTACTGGAAAAATCGTCAAAAAATCCTATCACGTAAGGTTTTTGAGATATTCTATCCTAAAAGTGCAAAAACACTGTTTTTTGACATATTTAAGAGGTTATGTAGAACTGTTTTTTTTTTTTTTTTGCAAAAAGAACAATTCTTTTTTTTTTCAAATACCGTTGAGTTTTCTGAAATAACTTTTTTTTTCGCCGATTTATCGCATTTTGAAATTTTCCCTATACCTGAAAGCTCATTAGGGACATTTGTATATGAAAAGATTTGAAAATGTGATAACTCGGTGAAAAAAAAAAAAAGTTATTTCAGAAAACTCAACAGCATTTGGAAGAAGAAGAAGAACTGTACTTCAAGATCTCACACTTAGTTTTTGAAAAATAGATAAAAACACGGTGATATAAACATGCTCAAATATGTCAAAAAACAGTGTTTTTTTGCACATTTAGGTTAGAATATCTCAAAAACCGTGATAGAGCGATTCTCAGCCCGGATTCGGTATCAGGGTATCCTAAGCCACAATAAATCAGCACTTAAGTCAAAAAAGGAAAAAAAAAAGTTTCAATTTGTAGGACTGTGTTTTTGCTGCTGCTACTTTCAACTATTTTTAACATTTTTTAGTTAATAATTCCAGTTTTTACTCTGTTCTCAAATCTCTTCATTTTTTGACACAAAATTTTATGAAACACAACTATTTAGCAGTGGCGTACCATGCACATCAGGAGTCCGGGAAAAAATGTAATTTTCCATGTTTCTTGCAACACGAAACAATTTTATTTTAAAAAAAAAATGCGTAGTTATGCTTAAGACAAAATTTTGATTTTATATTACAAGGACCATTTTGCCAATCCCTTGGTCCCCTCCTTAGATACACTTCTGGTTCCAGGGCTAAAAGCTGTATAGAGGCCTCTTATATTTTTTTATAACTATGGTTATAAAGACAAAAACATTTTATGATAAAAACAAAAATGCTCATAATTTTCTTTCCAAAAAATGCATAAAAATAAAAAATTAAATATTGATGACAAAAGAAAATGGTTTCTACAACTGGAATTCACAAAAATCAAAAAATCGTTCAAAGGCAGATAGGGGCCCCCAGTAGGGCTTTGTCATGTATATTGAAAGTATGACCAAAACAAAGGGTCCTCTTGTGTCCTTTCTTCCATTCCATAAATTCACACAACTTTTTGACTTGTTGCGAGCCTCCTGGAACTCCAGTTCCGGGGCCCTAGCCCTACCTCTACCCCTACTCTAAGACTTTACCCCAGCGCTGGTGGAGTATCCTCTTGACCTCAGGGTTCAGGGCTCCATCATCCAGCGCTAAACTTAAGAAATTTTTTTAAAATAAGCATGAATTTTTTAACAAAATAATGCAATGTTTTTTTTAAATCTCACAGAGAATAACCCATATAATTTGTCAATAGTTAAAAGGTGACAATTACAACATACGCGCTACACTAAATGCGTGCGTGTTGCCAATTTTTACTCTTTTTTTTTCAGTCCTTCAGGTGTTAATTTGTTGTGTTTAACTCAAATTTTAGCGAAAATCAATTTTGATTGTTGTTGTTGTTGTTGTTGTTGTTGTTGTTGTTATTAATTAATGGTAACATTTAATTTTGTCAAAATGCATGCAATGATTTTTGTTTATTTTTTTTAAACACAGACACTTGAAAATATTTTTGAACACGCACATAATTGCAGTAGCAGATTTCAAAAAAAAAAACTGAAAGTTGGATTTTCATTTGTTGTTGTTGTAGATTTTATAGAAGTTGTTTACAACACGCATCAGAACAACGCAACACACACGACACGCGAATTTGTGTTTTTAAATGCAATAGCAACAATAATGATATTGGCCCATACGATCAATGACGATCAGCTGATTCCCTGATAAAAATAAAAAAGTTCAGGGGAAGGCAAAAAGTTTTTTTCGAGTTTTTAACATAACATTTATTCTATTTGCAACTTTTTTTGAAATGAAACACGTGTGACGTTTAAGTATTTGATTTATATTATGCTGCTGAAATTTGTTGCTTGAACTTTTTTATGTATTGAATTTTTAAGAATTTCTTTTAAAAAATTTTTAGGAAAAACTAACTACCTACATATAGTAAATTTTAAAGATTTTTCATGTGTAACACGAATTTTCTTTTTTTTGGTTTTTTTTTTGTGCTATGAAACAAGAGTGATGCACAGAAAGTTTGATTTTTGGATCTTATTTTTCGAAAAAAAAACAAAATAAACCTTTAAGCTTTAAAAAATTTACATTATGACACGTTATAATTTTCAGCGAAATTTCGATTTTTGAGAATTTATTTTATAACAGAGTTTGCTATTTTGTTTTTTATTACCGTTATATTTTTAGTTCACACATGGATTTTGTTTTTCAAATCTTTCCGAAATCCCATTGCGTTTTTTATTAATCGCGTGTCTCACCGACCACGACCACAATGACGACGGCAGCCAGCACACAACGGTTAAGTTTTGCAAGCGACGGACGCTGTGCAATGCACGCACTTCCAGAACGAATCTCAGCGAGTAACGGCGACGGCGGCAACGACAACGTCGTTAGGCGCCTTTTTCTATAGCGCGCACACGTTCGAGATACCGTTAGACACGAAGCGAAATCAGCAGACACGAAGCGAACGTTGCAATGGCGACTACCTACAGCAAGTGAGTGACTACTGAGTCACTCAGTGAGTGTATGCGTGCAAAACTGAGCGAGTGAGTGTGTAAAAGACAAAAAACCGACGGCGACCGGAACGACCGCAAAAAATTTCAGACTACTGTTTTTATTTCGCAGGGACTGTCGGTTCCGACCGACTGACAGACAGTAATTTAAGCACGCACACACACACACACACACACAAAGAACAATGAAGACTCTACATACAAACTTTTTGTTGCTTTTTAATTTTGTTTTCAATTTCGTTTGCGTGACCACAATGACGACGGCGACGACGTTTTACGCGATCTCTTTGAGAATCCAACAAGAACTGAAGTTGGAAAAAACCAGTCCTGTTTGTTTGCCTGTCTGCCTGCTGGCCAAAACGTAACAACAACATTCGAAAGAAAAGAAAAATAAAAGAACAACAACAAACAAGCGCGACTTTCCAGTCGCTCGCTAACAGTCCTGGGTATGCGCGCAACTCTGTCGTTGCGTTTTGAGTGAAGTATTCATTGGAAGCCCCAGAAACTGCGTTGGAATTTACAATATGAAGTGCGCATGAAATGGAAGCAACGATAATTTGAAGTGCAGGCTCAATTTATGGAAGTGCGAGAGTGATAGCCATACTCAATAACAGAGCCATAGGAGGAGCTTAGATCGGTAGCTGCTATTCTATTCAAATTTAAATCATAAGGTAAAACAGTGCCCACCAACTTTTTCCAGTGCTTCTATAGCCGTTCGTCTCTTTGTTTCGTTTTCAGTTTGTTTCGGTGCTAGGCTTCCAAGATCCAAGTATTTCACACAATCTCTTTGTCGCTCTTTCTATCTTCTGCACATATAATTCACGCTTAGAATTCCAATAACATCTACCTGTTATTCTTGCCTTCTCTATCTCTCCCCCTTAAACATTGACTGATGGTCTTTTTATCTTTTGTTTTTCTTTTTTCAATTTCTTTGCCACATCCTATCCCTTTTCCAGCAACTTTATTTTTTTTTTATGTGTAATAGGCGTGTCTATGGCCTTGTTGTTGCGTCTTTTTTCGCCTGCAGGCATGCTCTGTCCGCTAATTAATTACAGCGTAATTAAAAATTTTCAAGCTTAACTTTTATTACTTTTATTAGTTTATCTCGTATTAGCATCTGGCGCATAAATCACGCATCAGTGGTCACGCTGCTTGCCGCAGTGCAGGCAGTTGGCAACGCGCAGCACAGATTGTTGATAGTTGTTTGGATTTATCATTAACCTGAATTTAATTACAACTCCAGTCTATTCAATTTCAATTAATCATAACTTAAGCCCCCCTGCAATTAGATTTTTATTTGTCGCCCAGGTCAAAGATGGGTCTGGCTCTGATTTCCTTTATATTTTTTCTACCGCATGATTGTTGCACTTTAAGCAAATAGTACACGCATATGCAGCCTTTAGCAAATATAGCAGCACTAGGACAGGAGTGGACAGATGCATTTCGTCGCCCGCACTGCCAACGTGTCGTATGAGTAATATTTAAAGGTAAAAACGTAAAAAATTGGAAATATTGCGTTCAAATTTTAAATTATTAATATTATTTTAGAAAAAATTATTCGATTATTAATCAATAGACTTAATTTCAAATATAAAATTTGGGTTCGTTCTATTTTTTATAAAAAGTTAAACCAACCAATAACCCAATTAGTAGAGATTTTTGCATTGAAAAATATGAAACAAGGTCGATTTTTTCACATACCACTCAGATCGCAGTAGTCATAAGATAACCAAACTGTTGACCTATGTCTACTTTTCTACCCACCCTGCTTGCTCAATACTGATTTTATCTATATATGTAGGTCTTAAGCTAATGCAGCGTCAAATCAATTCATTTTTGGCCTGGGCTGCCAACATTTTACAGCAGCCCCTGAATAAAATTTATTAAAACTTTTTTAAACGGCCTTTTTACTACGCTAACAAGATTGAAGAAAACAAAATTCCAGAATATTTTTTGCCGAGAAATGTAACAATTCTTTCAAAGTAATAAAAAGATTCAGAACAAACAATGAATGGGATTCTAAGACCGTTGGTTTTATTCTTCGCAAAATAAAATTTGTTTTTCCCCCACGCAAAATCTGGTTGGTACGGTCCTGGCAAAAATACACACCTTCTACAAGGCCGAAAACTTACTTGTTACATAATTATTTTGATTCATTGTAAGAATCGTTTTTGTACTAGCATGATGGGGTAGTTATTAACTGCAATAGAGAAGCAAGGACATGGCTTTACAATCGAAAGTCCATTGAAAAAGTTTGAAGTCATGATTCGCAAAATTTGTTACAAAAACAAATTGTATCAGAACGTTTTGAAGGCAAGGATGTTTGAAACTGTAATGAAATCGACCCAGGTCCGCCTTAAAGCATGTGCACACTGGGGCCCCGATTTCAAGGGGCCCTACAACCAGCCCTCAATTGAGGTATTTTTTAGGGGTAAAAGTAAAGCTTGGGCACCGGACACCGAGCTGTAGGGGCAAGATGTGTGGATATTTTTGGATGGATATTTTGAAACACGATGACTTTTTTGATTTTGTTCTCAAAATGGATAATCGAACCTTTGAAATGCAGACAACGGTTCTTATTTTATTCATTTTTCCAAAGTCGAACTTGGAGATACTGCTTTGGAAGGACTATGCCATTGACACTCGGCCTATCAGCAAGCTTTGATCGTTTGTATAAAATGGAAAAATTGGTCAATCTCGCCGCCCGCTTCTCACATACCCACTACACATAAACAGAAACAAATTTCTTACATCAGCACTTTGTTGTGCTAACCTTCAGTCAGCGGCATAATTTGCACAAGCAAATAACCGAAACTAACAGTGACAACAGGTAGCACCAGCTGTCAAAGTCAAACAAGAAACAACAATTTGATTACGTCAAAACTGAACACCGAACTGACGAAGCCACCTGCACGCGCATGTCAAGCAAATTTTAAGCTGACAAGTAGATTACGGTGCACAATCAGCAAAAGCTGCAATAAAAAACTGCACCACTCATGGAAATGAGTCCGGTTGTATTTGGTAGATATTTGAACATCATGTTTTTGGGGTCAAAGCAAAAAGGATTCAAATCCTTCAGATTCAGCTGCTTTCAATGCCAAAAATTTTAAATTTCCTATATACGAACGGCCATTTTGAAATTGCTGTCAATCTCTGCCCCGAGTGCTCTTACCACATCTCTAAGGGGACGAAAACGATAATTTTAAGCGCATGCTGTTTGTTTGCTTTGGCGTTTACGCTTACAATGAAAGCTAGCAGCTTCGCTTTGACAGCGAAAAGCAGATTTAAGCACTGGCGCGCATGCGCAGCATGAGAATCGCAAAAAAAAACCCCAGTAGTTGCTGGAATATCAGTGGCCTGCCACTCTAAATTCCAACATTTGTAGCTACGACGTCGTTCACATCCTCGTCGTCGCTGTTGTCCTTATGCATGGACTGCTGCTCGTTTGTTGCCAACGCCAATCGCAAAGCCACTTTTTTTTTTTTTTGAGTTGCCTTTCTTCATAAGACTGACAATAGTTGTTGTTGTTGTTGTTGTTATTGCTAATGTGCACATGGCTCACTGCATTGCCATACAGATAAACGCGTCTTCTCAGCAGTAAATGCATTTTTGCACGCAACTGCAGCTAGCGGCCTCACTTGGCTGGCTGGCTCGCTGGCTGCAGTACTAAAGTACTTGGAGTATCCAGCCGGCAGCTAAGGAGCCAACGTTCGTATGCAATGTTCAACTTTTGATAGAAGCTACAATTGACGTCACTTATGTTGATTCTGTCTGTTGTCTCTTCTCTAGCCATTACGAATATGTCTCCCTCTCTCTGTCCAATCTGCCGTCTGTAGCCGCTTCTTGTTCTTGATATGCACGTGAAAACGCGTCATCAACTATTTTAACATGACACTCGTAGAACTGCCTGCGGTTAATTTTCATCATTGCCAACATTTAGCATGCATCGTTTGAGCTATGGAAGCAGCATTGCAGTAAGATTTACCAAACTCTTTTTCGAACATAGATTGATGGCCATATGTGGAAGCTCCAATGCCAATAGGCTGCGTGTTCATAAGTGTTTTGAAGACTACGAACATGGAAAGTGATTCCATGTTTGTTTTGTAAAGTTGGTAAGAAGAATCATATGCATAAGCAATTGAACTTCCTAGTCTGACTCGTCAATTGTGTGTTCCTCTTGAGGTACAAACTGATTCATGATAAATCACCTCCAATGTTGGGACAATTTGAAGTTTTTAAGTATAGAGTCCTAAACGTTAATCGAAAACAAAAGAGAAATTTTACTCAAAACTTAAATAAAAAAAAATTCCAAAAAATATTTAAGTTTTTGGGATCAACTTGACACAGGACAGGACTAGGGAGCACAACTGTTATAATACTTTTAATCAGGCGCTACGCTACAAAGGGTGCTACAGGAATTAATAGAAACGAAGTGAACAGACTAGAACTACACGTTACAAGTGAGCGGGATTGACCCGGCCAAGCTCGGAACTTCATGTCAAAGCCGGGGGTCTGGAAGAAATTCAAAAATTTCTGAAATAGACGGGAAGTGGACGATTTTTGTGACATGAACTAGAAAATTTGTTGAACGAGGGATAAAGTTTTACTACGCCAAAATTTAAACTTTTACCAATTTATAAATTGATTTTTTAATATTTCTAAACAGGAGAACAGGTAAACTTTTTTCTAGAAAAAAAATATTCACCCCTATCATGAATATCCGGAGGAAAACGATTCTTTCTGATTATTTTTTTCTCGAGATCTCGAGATTTTTGCGATCATAAATAATTGAGGAATGGAAAACTTCATATCTAGTTAGTGCTGCCAAAATATTTCCAATTTCTTCCAATCAGCCAAAAATCACAGTTACATTTTTCATATCTGACATTAGCTTATTTGTAATTTTGCATATTTGACACTAGCTTATCTGTCAGCTGAACAATTTTATAAATAAAAATGAAGTGTATTTATCTATATTACAAAAATAAATTACCTAAAATGGAGTATCTAGTCGTTTTCATGAAGCCTTTTGCTGTATCCAAATTGGATTTCATGTACTGAACCAATATCAATAATTGCTCTTTATTTGTGATCTTGTAAATATGTTAAAAAAATCTTTTTATCAAATAAAATTACAAAATATTGCCAGCATTGACTGTTTCCTCATTAAAAAAGATGGGGAACAAAATTTGCGTGAAACGTCAAAGTGTTCGCCAAAAAAGTATTGTTGATAATGTAATGTTCCAGGGATTTTTTCCCATTCCCCAAAAATCTTCCACGATCGCAAAACAGGGGACTGGAGAAAAAATCCCAAGGAATTTTTATTCATGATAGGGGTGATTACTTCTTACTTAAGTTCTTTTTTTTAGAATGCCGGGCGACCCTGCGTTATGATGCCACAATTCTTCGAACTAACAATATTTTTTTCGGGAGCAATGCAGAGACTAAGTCCTACATTACAAAAAAACAATTCAGACATCACAAAGCAACAACGTGTGTGGGCGTCTAAATATCTACTTGTATTGAATTTCCCACATTAACCGCAGAAAAATGCCACTGCCGCCAACTGTGTTTCATAGAGGTTCGCAATATTTTAGCGTCCAACAAAAATTAAAAAATGCAAACAAAATCCAAGGAAACTGAAGCGTTGGCGTATTCACCATCAACAGCTCGTATTCAACTGGCGCTTCTTCAATAAAAGGCTTCCAACTGCTGCTGTCAAACCGCATTCAACTGACCGCATTGCTAATCGGTTAAATTAGCCAGAACAAGTCACCCACAACAGCGAGTCAGTATCATGGATCAGTATCATATTTCAGCATAAATAAACACCCGCACAAGCACCAGCATCGAAGAGAAGAAAGACCGATACCAAGGAATGCCTGCCACAACATTGAAATCGATCTCTGATGAATTTGTGACAGACGTGTGCCACTTGACAACGTTCGTTGCATTCAACAGGTTCCTTCCATTGTTTACAGTTTAACACTTGCGTTCATTCGCTCAGTCGTTGACAACTCGTTCAACTTCTTCAGGTGATCGCGTTCTTGGTGGCCGTAATGCGCCTCGCCTGTCAACCTGTTAATCAAGTGTTCCACTTCGTTACGGCATTTGTTCATCTTCTGCTTTCATGTACGAATGTCAGTTTTGCTTGTGGTTTACGTTGATGATCATTTTGAAAATATCAGATTACTGATCTTTATTGCAACCGACCTTAGGGCGTAAAGTGTAGGATTTGGTTGTGCACGGCGAAAGTCTTTACTTTTTGACAATATTTATGCAAGGAAATGTGTAGTTTAATTGAAAATACTCACTAAGTGTCGAAAGCTGAGTAGAGGTGTCGTTCCATACGCAATTCAGTTTCCCATTGATTACAGTTATTTGGTCAAATCGTCGTGCTTCTGCTGCGTTGACAGCAGCGCGGTATTTATGTGTAAATCATTATAATTAAAGGACATTACGTTACGCTGCTGCTGGTATTTGCAATACCAGCATCATTATCAAGGATGGGACACTTTATGTTGAGATGTTTATGAGCGCGACGAACTACACAGCGAACGATCGGTCGAATGGAATGTCAGGTGTGCCTCGATATCAAGTGTAAAGCAAAAAGAATAGGCCGTAAATTAAACGCGCGAAAAATACTCTTATACACTGTGTGAAAAGATGAAACAAGTTTTGGTAAACTAAAAGTTATGCGAGTGGTTATGGAGTATTAACTTAAGATTTAAATATTAAAGGCTGAGATAAAGGAAAATCAAATTGGTTAAAAAAGTAAAGAAAATTTGCTGCCAATGTTCCTCACGAAGCAGGAAAGCAGGCCTTTATAAAACTCTTCAGTCGTGGACTATCATTTCAATTTTCTACAAAGTTTCCCCGATTCACAAATTTTTTGTTCCAGTGATGGTTTTTACGATAATTTAGAACGGCAACGTTTTCTGATTGCCTGAAGGTTTCACTTGCTCGCTTGTCGGCATTCCATTTATTTTTTCGGTGCTTGATTTGAACGATTATCGGATTTTGTCGACACTGAAGATGATCCTGCATCACCAAATTTCAGAAATCGGCGAGAATAATAGTTGGTGAACACTTGCACATTTTGTACAGAAGAGCTGGACTTACATTCGACTCAAAGATATTGAGCTAAAGTGTCGTTGACAAGAAAGAAGATTAACAGATATTATGAAGCTGAGCGAAAGAGCTTCATGTCACTGTAGCAACTACGTCTTTATTGATCTCATTATTAGCTGTCAGAATTAGAGAGTTTTTGTTAAAATGTTGAAATGATTTACTTCTCCAATACTTCCCATAAAAAAAAATACCAGGCTATGAGGCCTTATAGTCGGAATACTTTAAATTTGGTAAAGAGTGTCTCATATAAATTATCTTAAGAGAAATATTGTTAAGAAAATATTCGGAACATCGGGAAAATAAAAAAGCAAAGTGCGGAGCAACAAAACGAAATAAAAAAAGAATAATTGTTTCCTGTGTCCAATTTGGCAAAAACTTATAATTCAAATTAACGCTAAAATTATTCACTTGTCCAGCCTTTTATTTAGCGGTCAAGCGGATCATGAAAAATGCGCCACTTAAATGTAAACTAGATGGCCAAAACACTCCCCTCGTATAGCATCAGAGTTAATATCTATGAAGAAGTCTGCATTCCCAGCGCATACGCTACAGAAAAGAGAGGAAAAAAAAAAGAATCCACCAACAATGCGCACATTTTGCTACACCAATATTTAGATATCACTTTTATTTGGCATGAAGATCGCATCAATATTCGCATTACCAATATTATTATTATTACTATTTGTTTTGCCCGGAGGGTCTACCATTTATCATGGCACTACGAGTACAACTACGTTGTGGCAAGAAGGAACAACATATTTAGCCAGACATTTAACGCTGTTTGACCAAACAAACGAATGCGGAAACGTGATTCCATGCGCAATGATCCTACGCCAGATCAGTTACTCAGCTCAGCTCAACGAACGTCAGAGTCAGTGAGTCTGCGCAGCTTCAACTTTATTTACTTTTTTATGCGAATTGCATTGAAATTGGACAGACAGCGTTGCTGCTTTAAACTGAGAATTGAATGCGCAAAAGAGGCGATCGTGCGCGGTCAATGTCTGCGCTAGATTAAATCAGTTTGCAGGCAAACGTTGTGTAGTTACTGTGGTTGCTCTTCTTTGAAGGATGATGGTCGACAAACGCTTTGGAGGGGAAGTGCCATGCTGTAAACGAGTGTTTGGTTTATGTTTTGTATTGCTGGATTTGGATTTGCAAATCCATCAATAGTGGCGAGACTAACGCCATCTAGTGGTTGTTGGTGTGTTGTTTGTTGTAAAAGTAACGCTTCAATATTCTTAAAGTCAGCCACACGCCGAAGTGTTTTACCAAATGGCAATCGGCAACGACAAACAAGAAACATACAGAAATTGGTTGAGGAAACGTTGAATAGGGTGTTTCAAAAAAATAAATAAAGTAATGTTATACAAATAAGTCGACATCAATAGCAGATTAAAGAAAGAATGTGCAGCTAAAGTTTTTGTGCGTAGAAATTAGCTCTTAGACGCATTTAGAAAACCCATAAAATTAAATACTTTTCTTGACAAGAGCCCAGGCGGCAATTACCCTTCAATCCGTCACTGTGCCATATAATAGATTGCAGTATAATTCATGCTAAATTTAGAAACTTTTCATTGGAAATTATTTTAACGTCTTGCAGATAAACTTCTGATGTGGTTTCCATTGGTGTAGGGCCCTTGTCGTATCTGTTTTTGTTTATAGTTATCAACCCCTCTATGGGATAAAAAAAAACCCCTTGAAGTCATACCAGTCTTAACCTTTGTTACTCGCCTTGGAGTGTCTAAAGATTGCTCAGACTCTATATGATAGTTCTCTAACAGGAACTGCTGGTGTTGGTGGCGATATGATTCTGGAGCTTAGCAGTGAAAATTAAGATTTCCCACTTTCAGTATGTTTCACTACTCGGGTATCTGCCACACGGTAGCTTTGAGGCGAAGGTTCTGCCGGAGCGGAACTGGTTAAATGGGTGGCATGCCTTAGAACAAAAAAGAAGGTAATGAGTTAGTAGATATCGCAAATATTTCAGACTGAAGAAACCGTAGCCTACAATTTAAATCCAAAATAAAAAACAGAGGTATTACTTCAGTTTTTTGATTTTTAATCGATGCACCTCTATTTGAAAATATAACTTTACGATTCGAACTAGGAGAGGGTGTGATAAGCATGACAGGCAAGGGAAGCACATAGTTAGATGTGACCCTCTTCTTCTTTTTGTTCTGTTCCTCTCTAGCATACCGTAGTCTTAACAGATTCTCTTCTACATTTGTTTGGTTACTGATCTCCACCCACTATATGCGGTTCATAAATCATCTTGATAACAAATTACCGCTTCCATGGAGCCGTTCAGCGCGTCAGCTATACTTGCTGTAGTTGTAGTTGCTGTGCATTCTATTGTCTAGCACAACCAAAAGATTTGGAATGCCAAAACATACCATGTCAGACCAAGGCAGCAGCAGCAGCAGTAGTTGGAGAAGCTTAGAAGTTAAAGCAGATCAATCTTATTTGCGGCTTAAAAAATTGCATAACAACGCTGTACGTCGAAAATTGAACAGCAAGCGTGTGCGCGAATGCGCATGCGTCTCAGCAGAAAGATCAGTAACTGGCATCTGAGGCAGAAGAAGTAGAAAAAGATGAATTCTAAGGCAAAATAGCAAAATGTGCACCGCACGATTGTCGGCTTTGAGCATTGGCGTTTGCCTGCTGCTGCTGCTGCTGCTGCTTGTGATCACAAAATTCGATCAATGAGTTACGTTGGCTGCGCAGTGCACATCTTTCTAACAGCGAGCGATCAATGGTGGTGTTTGCTTTGTTTATTGGACGCACATCTTATTTTCCACTTAGTACTCGTCCATTGTGTAGTTGCTGGACAGTAAAACAAACTCTGCAATTTAGATTGAATTTGTTTGCCCGTACGGCGCGATCTTCATTGTTAGATCGCTGTGAGAACATCTTCTTCTTGTTGTTTTTGCTTCTACCAATTTTTTGCAGTTCGCATTGCGCGTACTCACCAAAGCTGATTTGACCCTGGGGCGCTGTATTTTGTTACTTTAAGGTTAAACTGATTGATTATTTGATTCCATTCCGAACTCTATTAAAATTTTATTAATTTCGTTTGAGATAAACGAATTTTCTCATTACACGTTGTATTTTGTGGAAAATACGTTTTTTTATTAAATACGAGATTGGGTATCTTTAAAGTGGGGTTATTCAAAATTTAGATTTTGCAGTATAATTTATTGTTGTTTTAATACCAAAGCAATAACTCATACTTAGCCCATGTCAAATCTGATGGCAAAACAGATATTTGACAAAGGCAAAACCTTAAAACTACAAATTTTCTTTCATCTCTATCTCTAAGCTTAGCTTCTGTTAATTTAAATCGATTTTCTAATTATAGCTCTATAATGAAAAACATAAGAACGCAATTAATTCTGTTCATATGCAGCAATTATGTTTATATCATGTCTTGTTTTCTGTGATACCATAGCTGTGATATTCGTACTGGCAATTCTTATGACGAAGATTGACATTTTCTACATGATAATTAAAGTCACTTCGTTTCTATCAAGAAAGATTTTAACTTCTCATTGAACATTAGACATAACCTCAACATTCTAAAATGATCTTATAGGACTACAATTTGCGGTAATTATAACATATTTGTTATAATTAAATGAGCAAACAATTTAAAGGGAAACAAATCAGAATATATTTTTATTCCATGTAAAATCAGCGAGTAGATGAACATATCAGATCAATATACCCTCCCCTCATCTTTGAATTGTAAATGATATCCTCAAAAAGCTCAATAGAATCAGGTTAAAAGTCGCTGCCGACATGGTTGGTGTTGATGTATTGGTATCACGGATAAATTTTATGGCCTAATTCATAATCTAAGAGAAAGAGCTTTGTGGCCTAGGAGTAAACGATCTGATGTTATTCAATATTCCCGGCTTCAAAGACAAATAATTTTCATTTGTAGAATGTTCATCCGTTTTCGACTAGCATTGTCCAATCATAATCAAACTGGAGAACCTGCGTCCGGTATTTGCTGAGATATCATAAGCCGTGTGTGGGGACATCTTCATCAACATCTCGCGAACGACCTTACAAAGAGTTTAGGAATGAATTTTTGCTGTTTTCCATATAAAATTCAATTTAGTCAGTAACTGCTTGCCAGAGACCATAAAGGAAGACGATAATTGACCCATATACTGCTTGAAAAACAATATCTAGATTACTTTTTCTACGCCAATGGTTTTTCAATTAAGAAAATGTAGCTTTTAGAGATGTGAAAAACACTTGAATTATTCAGATGTATTGACTTCGAGCCACGATTTAGTATGATATCTCTTTAGAAAATTATTCAGTAAGTCATTGGTTATCCGCAGCTAAGGTTAAGGTAAGTGATTTTAACCAGAAGGTGATAATAATCACTCAGTCAGGATGCGACAAATATTCTTCCAGAAATGTTCCCTGGCAGAAAAATTACAAAAAAATGGAGGCATTGATTGTCTAGCTCGTTCTCCGAACTGATCAGCTTCAGACTTAATTCTTTTAGGTTAAGTGAAAAAGAGCTTTGCGACAATTATTGCCGGTCTCTTTAAGACCTTTAGAGAAACATTAAGTTCGCTATGTTTCAAAAGATTTGAGTTCTACGAAAACCAAAATCCGTTCAACTAAAGTATATTTTCCATTCTTAATATTTACAAAAAAAAAGAAGAATTTTAGCAAAACCAGAACAATAACTTCAGTAAGTAACACCGTAATAAGTTTTTGTAAAAAATATTTCTATTTCTATGAGACGTGCTCAAGAAGCAAAAAAAGGAATCCTGAATACATCAACTACATAGTGTACGCATAGCAAATGAAGAAAATGGCCAATTACACAAATAATGAAGGCTTCCATGTTTTATGTTTAAAAGCTCATTTCTGTGGCATTTGTTGCATTGTTATTTCTGTTGTTGTTGTTGCTGCTAATGTACATATTATAATTAGATTTAATTGCTTTCAGTGAACATTATCGGACACAAAACAACAATGAGGACAAACAATATATCGGACGACCATTTTTTGTTGCAACGAAATGGAGTTTTTACTTCAAAAAACATGGCTCGAGTACACAACAAAAACATATCCCGCAGCAAATAACGACAATCAGTGGTGCCACTGCCATCGTCAACAGACTGTCCAAACAAAACTTTTTCCATAAGCAGCTTGTTTTGGGTTGTTATTCAGTCATAAATAAAGTGAAAAAAAAAAGATAAAATAAAAATCTGAAAATAATTGTTAATATGCACTTTGGTGGAATATTCTTTTGGTTGAAACAAAAAAAAAATGGCGAATTATTTCAAACCTTTGTTATTTTTATCTACAACTGCAATTAACTCAATTCATTATATCTGCACCCTCCACTTCCATGATGTTTGTCACTTTTACACTGAAAAAACTTTCAACACGACACTGTATCAGTTGAAAAAAGAAAACTATTTATTTTGGCATAACTCTATTTTTGGACTATTCAAATTTATTGTTAGGGAAATATTATGATTAAAAATATTCCGAGAAAATGTATTGATATATTTGATCGCATTTACTCAAAAATCAGACGTGATATGAACGAATTGATAACAGATTCAAATTCAGCGTAACTTAAAAAAAAAAAATATTCGAGAATTTTTGGAAACTTGGTGAAGAATACCTTCATGAATAGAGCGTGATCCTATGGACCGAATCCCTTTCAAATCATACAGGCTGACTGACTTCAATTTGCGAAAGTGGTTGCTAATAAAATATGTTAGTTTCAGAGGACACGTATTTCCCCGATTTGAATTTTAGGTGACAAAAGTCGGAAAATCACTGAATTTTCTTTTTAAGAGAGCGGCATGTCCATATAAATCAAAATAATTAATTTTTCTCTTTTGATCCTAATATAACTTCATATCCTCTTTCAAGAGATCTTACGGAAGTAAACAAAGTTGATTTTCTCAAAAATCTCACCCTTTTTTGCTAAAAATTATAGATTGTATGTATTTGTACTACAGTAGTAGTAATATGAGGAAGAAATTACATTTCAAGAGAATTATTTTTCGCAAAATCGAAATTTCAATTTTTTTTTTTCATCTTTGTCAATTCAATCTATGGTATTACTCGTATTTGCAAAGTAAATAACAAAGCAACATAGGCAAAATTAAGCAACTGATATTTGACATCTGACATTTCTAAAGATTCACCCTTCTTCGTTATGAAGGAGTATTCCCTAAAGAATGCGTTTTAATTCTTAAAACATATTTCCGAAATTTAGGAAAATTAAATAGCAAGCCTTTTACATTGGCATCGAAAACAGCCCGTTTCTCATTCATCTCATGTTTGCATCGCGTTTTGAAAAATAGTTTTCACACTGTCATAATTGAGTTTTTGCTGACTCCTTCTATGTTTGACGTCAGTTTGCAGAACTGTTTTTTAAAGAAGTGCAAAATTAGAAAAAAAAACAAATTTTTTAGTTGCTGTTGCCCTTCAAGAAACACAAAAATAGTTCCATCATTTTGAGGTTTCATTTTGTATTTGCTTACTTTGTTCATTTGTTTGCTTTGTTTTAACAGCTGTTTGATGATAAAGTTCCACTCTGATATTCAATGCAGCAACACCAGTACTGACCAGTATTGTCACTTCATCAGCATAGAGAGCTTTATAAATAACAGAGCTATTACCAAGCAGAGTTGTTGGCCTTGTCTTTGGGAATATTTTTTTCACATTCAAATTTTTTTAAGTGTATTCCGGTAGGTAGGTAGTTTTATTTTATTGCTTACACGTTTTTATGCAGAAAATAATTTTCACTTGCTTAAACTGACTGTCATTATTAGTTTCATATACGAGAATTTATATAAAAAAAAAATGTCCTATCTAGTTTTGCGATACAGTACAGCGAGTTTTTATTCTGAATCAAATTTGGCTTAGAGGAGGAACTTTTTTTTTTGCTATATAAACGTTATTTTTATTGTTGTAATTTTAGTGATAGTTATTGTTTTTATAATGATTCCTGTAAACTGATAAAGAAAATAAATGATAAAAAGTCCTAAGCAAAAAAATGGCCAGTACAATGCATGACATTATTTAAAAGTAAAATCATGTTTGCCATAGTGTCATCGATGTTAGCGAAAAAAAAACATATGAACAGAGAATGAATTGTTAACGAAAATGGCGTTAACAATAACACTGATGGCAGTATCGTTAGTATATAGAAATAATAAGTATTTAAAAAAAACGCTAACTTTGTTACATTTATATATGTGAATTTCTTAAAAAAATTATGCTTGAAATTTATACGGGTGGCCTCAAAAAACAACCAACGATTATTTACAAATTTCAACATCAATTAAAAATTTTACGACTTTTTGACAGTATCGACTACTCAAAGTCTCATACAACGATACTTTGTAGCCTCCACAATTATTAAGGGCGTTATAACCAGTGCTGTCAATTCGGACAATGGCATCGACGGCACGTTGACGTTAGCGTGTCGCCAAACAATCATGATGTTAATGCAAATATTTAAACTTTGATCCATTAACTCAAATACGTATTTATGTATATAGAAAATATTTTTCGCGTTTTATATTTTTTGCATTTTTAAAATATTCGTACAGTATGTAAAGATTTTAAAAGCGAAACAGTTTTTTTTTTTTTTTTGAAAAATAAGAGATCAACTTGATTTGCCTTTTCCCGCCCCCCCCCCCTTCATAATGTCTTACATTATAGAGATGTAGTTACGAGTATATTAAATCATTTTACTTGTATCTGGTTTTGTTTCTTTGCTTTTTTTTTTGTCGACTGATTCTTTAGCCAAGTCATATTTTGTCTCCAACTGAGAAATTTGTCAGACTTTCTGTTGCCACAGCATGCAGCGGCAACAATTCAACAACAGCGTCTTGTCGTGGTTTTGCGCGTTCTTATTATACACTGCAAGAAATATACTTTTAGAACTTAAGATGAAGCTAGTGAGTGCAAGTACTCATGGCGTGAGGTTTCGCCATGTTGATATCGAAAATTATCAAGCAGTGTCAAAAAGTAT
Organism: Tricholauxania praeusta; assembly: GCA_949775025.1. Taxonomy (NCBI): domain Eukaryota; kingdom Metazoa; phylum Arthropoda; class Insecta; order Diptera; family Lauxaniidae; genus Tricholauxania; species Tricholauxania praeusta. The sequence goes on from OX459029.1 coordinate 163,513,801, forward strand.
TGAATAGAATTAAAATTGGAAACGTATCGGAAAAGTAAATGAAAGTCTAAAAATATCGAAATAGTTGATAAATTCCAAAAAGCAGCATGTTGTCGAATAAGTCGTTATGTTATGAGGAAACTACCTCAGAATGGATGTGGAGTAAATTTTTTTCTATATATTATTTCAAGCTTAAAAGTATTGGCCCATAATTATAGTCGCAAAATTTAGTTAAAACCTGGTTTTTACCCAAAATCGAAAATACAGAGTGATCCCATAAAAAAAAATGCATTAAATTATGAGAAAATTTCAAAAAATAGATTACCCTGCGTTATTGACACAAAATATTGTAGACACAGTGAACAAAAGGAATAATAAAAAAATCGAACATATGAGGCAGCGTGGCGAAGTGGTAAGGGCTGTGAACTCATAGCTCACAGTACGTGGGTTCGAATCTCGTCAAAAAAGATGCTTTTTTTCTATAAGCACGTTTTAAATTTAAGAGCAGGACAACGTGCTTTTAAATATTTACAACCAGGTTTTGAAGTAATATTTATTTTCATTGATATCAATAAAAAAAAAAACATTTACATTTACGAGAATGTAATTAAATGTTGATTAAATTAAATAATCTCAAAAAAATCAATGAATGTACAATAGTGTCAAAATATTTGAAAATTATCGAATTATTTTAAAATATGATTTTAAAATTCGAGTGTTAAAATGTTGAATAATGTTCTATTCGATAAGTGCCAAATAAAGTCGAAAAATTAGAGAAAATGTTAAGTGTCGATCTGTGTCCAATATGTCGGTAAAAGTCGAATAGATTTCGAACAAGTCGCTTAATGCCGAAAAACTTTTAAAAAAAAAGTGAAAATTATGAAAATGAAGCCAAAATATGGTTTAATGAAAAAAATTATTTTCTTCGTGTACATAAGAATATTGCAAGCATAAACAAAGTATTTGCATCTATAAACAACAACAACAAAATACAAATTCTTTTGCAACAAACATGACACTAAATAAGCCGCAGGATTGGCTGTATACGCAATACACTTCGTTCGTATTAAGTTTTTCTTTGGAGCTGTCCTGTAAATTAGTACAAAACAAGCCAGCAGCTTGACTTTCTGCTTGGATTTTTCTGTTTCTCTCTGACAATGAGCAAAGGGGTCAGTCAACATGGTCTGCTGCGCCACAAACCAGCGGTAATAGGCGCCACTGCTGAAATCAACCGAAAAAATATAACACAATGTCAAAATTAGCGATTTCTTATAAATTTTAAAGTAAATCTACAGGTTGAAATGCAACTTATTGAAAGGGCGAAATTTTGTAGTTCCACTCAATGGTAAATAAAAAGAATTTCACTGGAGCAAAGCTTTCTCATTTGCATTCTTTAATATTTTTTTTTAGAAAAAATAAGCTACATATAGCGACAAATGTTTGGGGGAAGCCAATTTTAAATAGAATTTAGAATTCTTGTAATTGACTTACATATGCTTAAGCCCTACACAATGAGTTTCTGAGCTTTTATCGAAGTCTTCCAAAAAAATTAATCGATGTTTCCATCGGCTTGAAAGGGTGCCATTGATACTGTAAGCCAGTGGTGGGCACGTAGTATCCCTAACCGCCCTCATGGCCCGCATCGTTATTCGACGCACAAGCGAGCGAAAAAAAATTCGCAGAATTTCAACGCTATCGAGGCACAGCGTAGACTTGAATTCAAATGAAAACAAAAACAAAACACAGAAGCATAAGCGACGGCGCCGCATTGTGTCTTGACGAATGTAGCAATTGTTTTTGTTTGTAGTGCAATTTGGTTTTTTTTTTTTGCTGTTGGCGAATATAGAAATAACAACAAAAAACTTTAAAATTTTGTTTGTTGTTGCTTGATGTTGTTGTTTAGCCCTTTTGTTAGATTTCTATGCCCACCACTGCTGTAAACAATGCTCTCAGGGAAGGTGCATATTCAGTAGCAGACTATTCCATTCAAGCTTATGATTTGTGGTGTAATCATCATGAAAAGTTAAGTACCTGCGGAATTGTTTTGCAATTCAGTAAGAAGTTCAAGCTTGCTGACAGTTTAGTCGAGACTTATGATTTATTTCCAGCAATAAGTACGCAGTTAGTTTTAAGCCATTAAAAAGTGTGGTACTATAACAGAAAGAGGACATCTCTCCCGATTTTTGCAGTATGATAAGTAGTAAATATTACCACTATTTCAATTGAATTAAAGAAGGATCTGCCTTTAAATGGGGTTTTTTATTATACGCGCTATTTTATTTGCCAAATAGCCTCTGAACGATTTGATTAAGATACGATATATTTGCTCTTTATTTTACATCAACTTAACTTAAATTTTATGATTTTTTTTATTTATTGCAACTACTTTCCAACTTCTTTGCTAAATATATACATAGTTAAGTTTCATTTATATTTTATTTTTAACGAAATAATTTAATTTAATTAAATGTTACGCATACGCCACGATGTTTCTGATGAGCTCTTCGCCAATTAAGCCATAAATAAATCTGGTAAGCAATCAAATTTTTTTTCCTCTGAACAACTTAACAATGTATGTATGTATATTCAAAACAATGTTGCTGTTGTTGTTATGGCTGTTGTTGCTCACATTTTGCTGTTGTTGATATTGTTGTTTGATTTCTTGCAACAATTTTTCTTTTTTTATTTTAATTTTAATTGCATTAAATTAAAATGCAACAATTTAAACAAAAGAAAATAATAAAAAAAAAAACAACCACAGCAGCGGCAACAATATAAAATGTTGCTGCTACAGCTATTGTTCATTGGTCAAAATGCTGTTAATGCAACAGCAGCAACAGAGCAAAGAAGCAAAAAAATTATTAAAAAACAGAAGCGCACACCCATTCGGCATCGTCTGCGGGGCTGCTGCGTTGTCTTGTCGTTGGCGCTCTGAGCCAAGTTAGCAATTAAAATTAATTAGCAATTAAGTTGCATGATTATCTTAAAAGCCAACAACAATGAAAATTGCAACAAAAATACTAAACAACAACAAACCACTAAAAATAACTCTAATGCAAGTGTTGAGCAAAAATTTCAATGCATTTTCATTGTTTTATCTGGAACTTTTTTTTCCCATTTTAGCCGTCTACATAAAGCAGTGTTTCTTAAGCAATGGCAAATAGGTCGTAAATGGTTGCTAAGACTTGAAGATTATGAAAAGTATCGTATATTGAAAAGCTGGAAGCGAAATTGTGCCAAATTAATATAAAAAAAAAAAATAAAAAAAAGCACCAAAGTCTTAGACGATTATTCAAGCCTTTTTGTGTTATTTTTTTATTTCGGTACTTCGGCTACTTTTTCAGCGAAAATATTTCAAAGAAACATTTCCAAAAACTAATTTTCTGTTAAAGGTATATCAAATTCCGGACGTTTTTCTCCTGTATTCATCGAAAGAAATAATTTAATATAAGAACCAGAAAGTGTGAAACTTTTTTTGTTACACAGCTTCTTCAAGTCATAAATATCAAAAGTCGGCCTTTGACTCACGTAGTGGTATTTTTATAGACCTCATTCCCGAAGCCTTAAAAGCATCTTTTTTACCAGCGATATGTACCTTATTTAATAGATCCTTTTTAAGGCTTGAACTTTTGCAAAGCAACCAATGTCGTACACAACGTGCAACAGACCCTGCATCTCAAGATATTAAAGTTTAATTATTTTTGCTGCTGCAGCCATCTTATTTTTAATTCATGACTTAGATCAAATGACGTATATATCGTTGGTAGAAAAAAAAATAAATTGCGTTGAAGGTCTATTTACAACATTACAAAATTATGTAGGTTTTGGCGTCTTTTAAGCTTAACTAAAATAATAAATCAAAGCAAAGAAGCAAATGAGCTGATGAAATTTGTAAATTATTGAATTAATGAAAAACCATCGAAAATGTTGAAAAATTTCGAATTGTTTCGGAAAACATTCGAAACTATCGTAGGGAATTCTAGACAAATTCAAGTGTACCAAAAGTATCGAAAATCATGGAACAGGTCAACGAAAAATTCAAATTAGCGAATTGCTAACAAAATCATCGAAAGTATCGATTAAAGTCGACAATTAGTCGACAATTGAAATCAATAAAAATCGAAACAGATCGAAAAAGTTGAACTATCGGAACACACTGAAAATGTTGATAAAAATCAGAAAGTGTCGAATACATTGAAAAATAAAATAAAGTCGAATAGTGTTAAAAAAACCGAATAATCCGATGAGAGTCGAAAAATATTGAAAAATTTTAATGGTATCGAAAAATGCCAAAGTTGAAGATACTTATCAAAAAATATCGAAAATATATATCATTCTTCGAATTCAATTATTAATCTTTCTAGTCATTCAAAAAATTAAATTACGCTTCATATCCCAAAATCAGTACAGTAGCTTACGAAGTATGTCCTTGCAAATAATAAGTTATTCTTTCAATCAATACTTTCGTATGAATCTGCTCACTAAACAAACAGGAACGGCACTTTATTAATTTAGAAAACTGTCGACTGAATAAATACGAACTTTTTCACGGTGGGATCAGTCTGCTCAAGGTTTTTAGTTGTGAAGTGAACACTGCATAAGAAAAAGCATTCGAAAATTAGTACGCTTAAAGTTTTGTTTTGCTTAGACTTGTGAACTATTTTGAACATTAAATAAGACAGATATTTTTGAAATATTACAAATGTGTGTTTTTGAAGGATCTTAATAAAAGAAAATAAGAGTTATTAATTTTAAAACTAATTTAATTTTTTAAGTATTTTACGGTATAAGACTTTGTTTGGGCCATTCACCTGCCTCCCTCTTTTGGAGGAAATCTAGGTTAGGTTTCTTTTAATTTTTGGGCGAAATGTTCTTTATGTACATAAGTGATTTTCCAGTTTTATTCTGTTATATCTGTTAAGATTTATGTTTTGAGAAGCAAGTGTTTCATTGTTCATTGACAGGAAAGTTTCATCGCAGTTTTATAGCTTCGGGTCAGAAGTTTTTCTTTTAGTTGTAATTAAAAAAAAAACTTCTCTTTCAATGATAACTCCTTTCTTTGTTAATTTTTTTTTGCAAATCTGTAGTTAATTTTTATTTTATTTCTTAATTTCTTTTTCTTTTAGTTTTTAGCACCGCATGCGTGTGCTGATATGCTAATGTGGCAGCAACTGCCGTCGTCCGACTTAGCGACCCTCTTTCGTTTTTTTTTTATTCTCTTGCCTTCACTGGATGCTCGTCGTCGCGGCATTCAAGAACATGAACACCTACTTAAGTAGAAGTTAATTTAAGTAAAATATAATAAAAAATAAAATAAGAAATTACAAAAAAAAAAACAAAACATTTTTCTTTTGTTATTTTGCTTTTCTGTTATTTTTTTTTTTTAATTTTTTTACAATAAAAAATTTTACAACTGTATAAAAATGTTAGTTCTGTCGTTGTTGTTGTTGGTGATTTCGCTCCCATTTAATAAATCATTTATGAATTATGACTTTATTTTCATTGGGTTGCTCACAATTATTATTGTTCTGGTTGGTTTTTTCTTGTTTTATTTTCTTTTTTTTTTATAACATGTCTGAGAGGTTTTCACCATGAGTCTAAGCAGTTGCAGCACTAAGAAACCAGATCGTTAGATTTTTAAGAACCGATTTTTTTAAAAAAGTTCTTAATTCCATAATGTTAATGTAGAAAAAAAAATAAAAATTATTGAAGTTCCAGTCTGAACAAACCTTCAAGTTCAATTCAAATTAACATTTGCTCTATGCCCATTTCAGCACTTATGGGAAAAAAGCACGTATGATTTCAGTGCAGCACGCCGAGGCTTGACGAGGGATCTTTTTATGAGCAGACAAAAAGGGTATGAATTGTTTAGTGTGTCTTACATGTATGTGTGCGATACCGAACCGGAAAAAGTGTTTTAGACTTTATCAATAAAACAGCTTTTCTATGCGGGTATTAATATCAAGAGCAAATATCAGAATACTAAAGAGCATAACTCGCAAAGTGTTGATAATCTGAGCAAAAAATACGGAGTGTAGTGCTTCTTTCGTTCTGACACACAGCATTCGTGCGGTTGACTTGTTTATTTTTTGAGACATGTTTATTATTTATTTAAAAAATTAACTCATTGTTTGATACATTGATTTGCTACACAGATAAAGTTTACTTCTCTCTCTACTTAAGTTCATGTCCTCAATTCTGTGCATGTGTTGCATAAGTGTACTATGATAGCAGCCCCTCTCACGTTTTATTTGAATATTCTCTTTGCCATACACTGTTTGGCTACCAGGTATCGTTTTGTGTAGTTGAGCTGGACATCACTACTCTATATGATATAGAAATTTGAAATATTAATTCAAATAACCAATTACTTTCTAGCATTTTATGTTTCAACAATTTTTCTCTAAAAGTAGATACTTGCAAAGATTTATTATAAGCTTTGAAGAATTTTTATTACTTGAAAAATTTATGAAATTTATTTATTTTTCTCTGCAAATTTCAATACTAGAAACAAAGGAAAATAAATTATTAGAATTTATTTGGTTTTTTGAAAAAAAAAATTTCAAGTTCTTATCTCTTATATGGTAAATGATATTTTGAGTTTATAATACTCATGCTCTTGGTTTTGGTCTTGGTCAAAAAGTGTTAATAAATGGTGAAAAAGTCTATGCGTCAAATAATTTTAAAAAATTTCCAAGAAGTAGAAAAATGTCGAAAAAATTCAAATGTAGTGTAGAATTCGATAAGTTATAAGGCATGTTATATGTAAATTATGTAGAGCAGACTTCGTATCCTAACTTAAAGGAGGTTCAATTTTTAATTTAAAATTTTCATTTATGTGCATAAATAATTTTACAACATGCATAAAAACATGTAACCATTTGGTTATTCATGACGTATGAGTAACATTTAATAATTTTAAATTATAAGCTGATAAATGTTGCTCATACCTCACATTTTTCCTTGATAAGAAATATTTTAAGATTGAAAGGCTAAAAGAGCTTTCCGGGGAGCGCTTGAAACTTAAGAAAAGCATTTTATAAGAGCTTTTCTTAAATTTAATGTTTCAATTTCAATTTAGACCTAAATATTATGCCACTTTTATGATGAGTTTTCCGTAAAGTGGCACCACTTGGATTGCAACAATAGCTCCAGTTCCTCATCAACGCTTTTTTGTGCAAAAACTTTTACATTTTTTAATTTAATTTATAATTGAAATTAAAATATCAACCATAAAAAATAAAAGATAAGCACTCCAGCAGCTGCAGCGCCTTAACAGATGTAAAATGTTTGTATCAAAAAAGGCAGTCAGTCCAATAAAGGGAGCGTTCAAGTATTACGTAACGCAATTCGTAAAACGATACGATGCGGCACAGGGGCGGGAGGTGGTGTCGAACAACGGGTGATTTGAAATTAGGTGTGCATAATAAAACGATTTCTAGATTAGCTACAGCAATAAATATTATATTTATTATATAAATAAATAACAGCGCATTACTTTCAAAGATTTTTAAAAATTGCGTTACGTAATACTTGAACGCCCCCAAAGAGCAAGCGAAGAGAATGAAATAAAAACGTTAAATGCATATTATCGCTTTATTGTTAAAAGGTTTAAGCCAACTATTTGTTGTTGGTCTTCAATAAAAATTACACGAACAATTTTAAGGATCGCTACAACAATAATAGCACAGAACCTGCTGGGGCAGCACTCTTTTGCATAAATTTTGTTGTTTTGGTTTTCGAGATAAGCGCAACTTGTGCACTTGCTCGTCAGCAGATTCCGCCATTTCATTGTTTTTTCTTTGTGCTGCTAACGTGTTGTTCTCCTTCTCCTTCTCCATTTACATTTTTCATTTCTTTTGATATTTGAGGGAAATTAAAATTTGATTTATTACAGCATGTTTTTAGGCGTTCCCGCCACATGTCCGTCAAGTGCAACCGATTCGCAGTTGCTTTTAATGTTTTCTTAAATTATCATTATAAATCATGAAGTAAGTACTCGTACTGTTGCAAGAGAGAATTACATTTTACTGCAGCCATTAAAATTAAAATTATTACACTGTCGTAATTGTCCCATGAAATTGAGCGTAATAAACTATGAGTACGTAAAAAATTTGTATAAATATTCGGGACGATGACTAATCTATTTTTTTTATTTTTTTTATTTTATTTATTTTACACTCCTTTGACAAAATTTCAAATTATCATTTGATCAAAAACTGAATAATTCAATGTGGATTAGAAACCTTTAGAATAATCGGAAAATTTTAACATATCTCACTTCAAAAGAAGTGAGACAGAGCATTAGTTCATTATCAAAGAAATTTTTTTTTGCTAAGCTGTTGTCAAAAATTACTCTCAACTAAAATAAACTGAAAAATTTCTACCAACCAATTGCAAAAACATCATTCTCTTATAGACCTTGAACTCCTCCAAATGTCTAGTACAAAGGATCAAACACAATTGATGGCATTAAAGCACATTCCATGTGTTGTCAACAAAGTCGCTCACAAAATAATCTCCCGAAGATTTAAAAAATCGTTGAAAAACATTTGATACAAAATTTAGATAATACCACAAATTAAAAAAAAAAAGTTTCCAAAACTATGGAGATCAAAGCAAAATTGTACATTTTTAGTATGAAAAATGGCCCAAAATTTTTGGCGATTATTCAAACTTCAACGCCCTTTATACTTTTAGTTTTGACTATTTTTTAAGAAAAAATATAAAATCCCAATGCTGAAACTATTCAAAAACCCTTAGCACACATGAAAATGATTCAGATATACCTTCCTGTTTCCGCTTGACATTCACACGTATCATGAACATTTGGAGGAAAACAACCCATCCGAATATTTTCCCTACGTACCAAATTTTATAATCGTAAATAATCAAGGAATGGAAAACTGCATTTCCAGTCAGTGCTACCAAAATATTGCAAGAGAATAAAATCACATAAGTGCATAGAATCTGTGAAGGAAAATAAAAATATCCAAAAATTGCTTACTTTTTTCGTGAAGCCTTTGCCGATATTCAAATTGGATAAAATACTGTACTATAATACCATGTACTGCACCAATATCTCTAACTGCTTCTTATTGAAACTGTTGTTTAAAAATCTTGATATTAAATATAGTTAAAAATTACAAAGTTAGTTAGAGAAAAAAATTTCCGAGACATGTCAAAAATTTTCCATCCGATGCTCTATTATTTCAATTTATTAACTTTGTGTCTAATCATGTTTTTAAAATAAGTCTTTTAATTTAAAAAAATGAGATTTAAATATTTTTTAAATAAAACGTGCATTTTTCGTAGTACTACAGCGCGTTGCGCTACAACGCTACAAATGCTTAGCTTTTATATTGTATAGCGTGTTGGCAACCATTTAAAAAGCTCTCAGCAATAAATGACATTTTGTCTAATGACAGACGTCAACATCATCAACGAAATCGACGTCGACTACAGCAACGATAATAATGGCGACGAACATTCGTTTTAATTCGTTTTTTCAGTTTCGTTCCGATTGCGGCTCATTTAGTTTTAGAGCAGCAATAAAAATTTATTGCTGCATTTGCAGCAAAATGATTGCAATGTTGATGCAGTTGGCAACACTGACTCTTGTCAGAGTAATGCAACGAGCAAACTAGTGATGCGCTAATGTATCGATATTATAAATTTATTAATACCTGAGAATATACATACATAAGTAAGTACACGAATGTCTCAATTAATCCTTAAGTACAAAGAAAAATTAATACTGACCCAATGGACATAATACAAAAAAAAATTAATTTTGAGAGTTATATTACCAACCATGACGATAAATTTCATAATGTTTATAAGCAGTATAGCACACTGAAACTTCTTTCTTCAAAGTAAGTTCACATAATATACTAATTTCGCCTGTTGCTATATATTGCCCCGAATGTTAGAAAATGAGAGCCATTTAATAAAAAATATTACATTATATACATGGCCCTGTATACGACAAAAGTATACCCACTGCATTGGCTCGGGCACATCGAACGAATGGAAAACAAAGCTCAAGCTTAGAGAATCTTCATATTTGCTAGAAAATGCAGGCTAAATAATCGTTTAAAGACCAGGCGCTAATCGAGTACATATCATTTAAGCTAAGGAATTGAAAAGAACTATTCCGAGATCGAAGAATTTGGAAGGTCACTTTGGTAAAGGTCATAACTATACAGACGTAGATTTGCGCACATATTAAGTGAAGTAAAGAACAACGCTTTATTTTCTTCAAATTAGGAGCAGCCATGTCATATTTCGATTTGGGCAAAATTGCTCAAGAAAATCTAGTAAATATCGGGCAAAGTCACAAAAAAAATTGACTTCCCATAAGGTTTTGCTCAGCAAATTTTCCATTGTAAAATTCGCTCAAAAATCAAAATGGAAATGATCATAAAACAGCACAAGACTTTGGAAAACTTTTTTATTCAGGCCCATACTTATATTTAATTAAGTATGGAAAAATCTTCTAAGGAATAAAAAACTCTAACATTGGAAAACATTTCAAGAGATAAGAGGGATTTCAAAAATAAAAATGAAAAAACTCCGAACACGCATGAATTTGATCAAAACCTTAGGCCATTATTCATATCAAGTTTGGCCCGAGTTCGCATGAAATTATGTCGAGTAATTCTTCATTTTAATTTCTTGTCAAACTTCTTGATAAACATTTCGATGCATCGATATTTTTGCACAGCTCTAGCGAACCATTAATAAAAACCATTAAGGAGTAAAATAAAATGCAGTGTGCATCCGATTAAAACGCTGATAACATTAAGCGCGATCTGCAGCAAACAACTACAACCAAGGCACATTGCTTCCCTATAGCTGCCGCCCACTGCCCATCAACAAGCAATAGGCAACATTGCAACGACTGTTAAGCAACAATACAACAACATTGCAGCAATTATTATGAAATAGGTTTTTCATCCTTTTTTCCAATTGCCTGCAACGTTTGTGATGTTACTAATGTTGCTGATGTTTTTATTATTGTTGGCGTTATGTTGGCGCTTCTAATAGCAACAATAACAACAATAAATGATCATAATTGCACTAAAATATGAAAGAGATTTTCTTCTATTGCTGCATGTGATAAAACTTTAAGGGCAACATATTTTCATTGCTGATGTTGTGTTGCTTTGGTTCATCGCGATTTTTGCATTGCTGTTGTCTCTTTCATTTTAAAGGTCATCATACTTTGGCAATAGATTTTACTGCCTCTGCAACAGTTGCGGTTATAGCTCCCTTTCGGATGACATTTGCTTTAATATGATTTTGAAACAACAGCAACAACGACTTCGTCTTATTATTTGTTGCGCTGCACATTTCAACGTCTCTGTGATAAAACGCAAAGTGGCGTGTTTAGGCTTCGCAAGAATTAAGATGAAAACCGTAGTGTTCTTTATTCGTTCGTTCATTCATTGACTGATTTGGGTGATGATGGTGGCGTGGATACACTTTTGGTTCACTGGGTCATGGGAACAATGTGCATACATGCAGGCAGCATTGTAGACATTCAAACTTTTGCAGGTATCAATAATAGAAATTAAAATTTTTACTTTAAAATGTTACTAATCATTTCGTTTTACAGTTGCCAATTATGTTCCTTAAAGAAAAATTACAACAAAATTTGCATGTGGACGATGAAGCATATTATACTGTGCATTTGCTGTTGTTTACTTTTTTGAGACAACTAACATTTTAGGCATTTTACTTCTTTGAGATGATTAAAAATTGTAGAACGTACAATGCTTTTAAAATTGTTTACTTTTTGGGACATTTACAAAATTTAAGGTCCCAAAAACGGGTCAAAGGCTCCAATATTTTTTTTAAAAGTACGAGATTTGATATATACCTTTCGGGTTGCGATATATACCTTTCGGTAAAAGTAATATGATGTGAACTTGGATATCTGACAACGAAAAGTTCTGAAAAAATTGGTAAAGGTCTAGAAAAACGTTTCAAATATGTCCTGAAACTTTGACGATGATACATTTTTTCGTAGGCGTAGATATTGCTACATACAAAAACCTTCGCAATAGAAATTATTTCTAAAGAAACAACTTATTCGACCACTATCTATAATGACGTAAGGCTTAATAAAATAATCTCATACATAACAATATCAATGCTGGAATATTAAAATCTAAAAATACTTTCATAGGACTTGTTATTTTGCTAATAACTATATAGATTTGAATGAAATCGTAAAGACCGCATTTAAAATGGTAAATTAAGTTCGAAACTCTTCGATTTCTTTCAAATATTTCTTTACTATACTTTAAGGGTCGTCCATAAAAGATGTCCGCAGTAGGGGGGAGGGGAAGCAACGCTTCGTTTTTTTGGACTAGGTTCCTTTTCCACGGTGCATTTTAATTTTTTAAGTTATTGAAGGTTTTAAACGAACTTATTCTTATTATACAAAAACACCAAACAAGATAGGGAATGTCTTCCAAGTGAGTTAACTCAATGAATTATAGAAAAAATTGATAATTTTAGAAATTGTGGGATTTGGATTTATTCATTCAATCACTCCTAACTACATACTATGTTTATCATATATATTAAGGTCGATTTTCTGCTGGTTACTATTATTTTTCGCGTAAGAGCATCAGATCTACGTAAAAGAAGTAAGACCAGAAGCTAAAACTATTTTTTTTTTAACAAGCATTTTTAGCTCGAAATACATATGATTTTTAAGGTGAAAAGAAGTTGAAAAAAGAAGAAAAAACCTAAAAAAAATTTCCATGAAAATAATTAATTTTGTTAACTAGTGTTAACATTTACTTTGTTCACAAAAATGATGAAAAGTCGAAAAAACTAACAATGTTAAAAAAAATTAAAAGTCTTTATATATAGATATATAGTATGTACGTTGCAAAACCTTGGAAAATTTTGAGGCTTTAACGAAAGTCTTTTTTTTTTTCTTTTTTAAACCAACTTTTTCTTACATGGATTTTGATTCTGAGAAAGTAAATGTAATTAAAAAGTGTAGCTAGGATACAGTTTGGGGGATATAGCCAGCGAAAGTTGAAAGTATAGCTTTTATAAAAACCTGTATAAGTTGGGAACCCCTAAATCGATTTCCCCAATATGAAATATCATAGTTATGAAAGATAATTTAATAAGGCATCAAATCGTCACATAAATGTTTGAAATAGTTGTATAGTTTTCGAGATATGGCCTTTTATTTTTGTGTAAACTCTGAGTGGTAACTCTGATTCACAGCGGAAGGCCGCCCACTTACCCTTTTTTTATGTACAATTACTGTGGCTGCCAAATTAGGTGTTGGATATATTATATATTGAACCGCATTGTTGTAATAGGTGTTATAATAGTTGTTGTTGTTGTTTTAGTCGCTTTAGTTGTAGTTGTTCATAAATAGTTTTTATAAGTAGTTTTCAAAGAAATTTAATGAATTAATTTTTTGCTTTCTGACAAAAAAATGGACTAATATAAAAAAATTTCATACAAGTGATACATCATTTTAAAGCAAAAGAATTCAGCTTTCTTGATATGCTAAAAAAATACACGTAAATAATTCATTTTTTGGAAGAAAAAACTATTTTTAGAAAAGAAAAAGGTGAAAATTTTGCAAAAATCAACACATCTCGAAAACTTTTCAACGCATTTCAAACATTTATGTCCCTATCGTATGCTTCGTTAAATTACCTTTTATATGATATCCACATTTTAGAAATCTTTTGACGGGTTCCGAACTTATACAGCTTTTTATAAAAGCTATAACTAATTTCTTTTTTATTCCTAAAGCGCAACTTTCTCTAATAAACTTTGGCACAGGTTTACTTTAGCTCCTATGCTCCAATCTTTTTTTTTTTGTTTTACCCTCTCAAATGAAATAATAATTGTTGTTGTTGTAATAGTCGTTGTTGTTTTTTATTGTTTTTGGCCATAAAAACATAGTTTCTATAAGAATTCATTGAATAAATTTTTGTGTTTTTCGGTCAAAAAGGGGGTAAATATTAAAAACTTTACAACAAACTATACACCATTTTAAAGGGAATAAATTAAGCTTTCTTAACTTGCTAAAAAAATTATAGGTTAATAACAGATTTTTTGGAATAAATAAGGGTTTTTTTTAAAAAAATGGTCAAATTTTCAGAAAAATCGGCACATCTCCAAAATTATGTGTTAGATTTCAAAGTTTTGTTGACCCTTATTGTAAGCCATTAAATTATCTATCTTATGACACCCATATTTTTGATATCTATTAAGGGGTTCCCAACTTATAAGGATTTTTACAAAAGCTATATCCGCAATTTCCGATGGCTATACATCCGAAACCAGGTCCGAGCGACTTTTTTTGATTAAATATTTGTACTTAGAATAAAAATGCACATGAGAAAAGTTTAGTTTAATTACCATTGGAAAATGGAAGTTAAAGTAAACTTAAGCCTAAACTTTAAAAAAATTGGACGATTTTCGCTGAAGTAAACCTGTTCCAATATTGAATATAGACTTTCACCCACAACCGTCAGTAATCCAACAATAAAAAAAAAGAAAAGGAAAACACGTACTTACTCACCAAATTGAAGAAGCTCCGATCATCTTGAAGACACTGAAATCTAATGCAACTCAATGCACTTATGGATGCGATGGAACAAAATCTAACACTTTATTTTTATTAAGCAAAACAAACACTTGCTAAATTGCGAAATATAAACAAAATTTTACATTTAAATTTTCAACAAGAGAAGCAACAACAAAACACTGCACTTTGACTGCGGCTCTGCCGACGGTGCCGCTGTCGATAAGGTTTTGCATATTTTGCAAATCTTTCATTCAATATTTCATTGAATTCATCACAAGACACTGGTGAAGATATTAAATTCACATCTTATTCAATTTCCTTGTTACCATTTACGCGAAAAAAAAACAAAATTTTACTTGAAAATGAAAAACCGCACAATTTAATAGAAATTGTAAGTATCGAGTGACAGCTGGTTGGGCTTGCCACCTGATTCAGACTCTGCTACAACAGAGAGGCTCTGACCTACAAAAATAAAAGTCACAGCATTCGATATATAATTTTGTTAATATATTAAGCATTTTTATATGTACTTTAGGGTTGAACCTCCAATTTAGAATTATGAGAATTAAGAAATATTGTTGAGTCGGGCAGTTAAAAAAATTTAAATAATACCCAACTTAAAGGCAGTAACTCCATATAAATACGCAAAAACGTAAAAGATTTTTATAGGTAACAGAAGTTAGGGGCGGTCCATAAGTTGCGTGAGTCAAAATAGAGGGGAGGGGGTCCGGCAAAGTCTCACCAAGGGGGAAGGGGGGGTCAACGAAAATCTCACGTCAACTTTATAATGCAGAGAGTATGCAGTATTATAGCAGATCGTATCTAAAAATTATAAGGCAAGCCTCACGGAAGGGAGGGGAGAGTTCAGCCAGAACTCACCAAATCTCATGAAGGGGGGGGGGGGCGGGGGGGCGTGTCCGAATTTTCAAAAAAAAACACTTCACATAATTTATAAACGTCCCCTTCTGTGTTGTTTGTACAACGAAACCTTGTTGTACAATTCATTGTATTGTTTTTTGATTTGTTGTACAGCCAAATTTTGTGTTGGTCCAACGGTTGGATAAAAATCAAAATTATTTGGATTTATTTTTTGGACGGAGTTAGCGGCTGTACAACAAGTTGTAACGTTTGTAACAAAGCTGTCGCAATAGCATATGTTTTTTGTTCGCCGTTGAAAATTTTATGAGTGCATGCATAGCGATTGAAAACGATGAATTAAAAGTTTTCCGGCAGAAAATACTTCTTTTTTTAAATATCACTTTTCACTAAAATGTTCTCTTCATTTTTTATCATTTAGCTACGTTGCTTACATAAATAATAAATACACAATGACGTTGTACAATTTATTGTACAACATATTGGAGTGTGTGCAAAAAAAGCAGTTAAAATCGTAGTACAACGCAAATCGGTGCTATATGTCATGAATGCGCAAATACAGTAGTTAAAACAAGTTCAGCTTCAAAAAATAAAGTTAAAGGGTTATAATTTGCAATAGTTTCAAAAATATTTAGCTTTAAAGAAACTTCAGAGCATATAAAATATTTTATCTGAAGTCTCAATTTTAAGATTAAGATTTATCAGCTAATTTGAGAATCAGTAGAGTGCAAAAAATCTTCCTGACCGAATAGGTATAATTCTACATATGCTCTTATGGTTGATAATGGACGATACAGGAAAAGCAGTAGCAGCAAAGTACAACGAAAATTTAATTTCTAAGGCATACATTCTGGGCTTTACTAGTGCATTTTTGAACGCAGGTTTGAATGCAAAATGTAAGGTAAGAAATTTGACTGATTTAAGCTTGAAATTTAGGATACTTTTAATGATAAAAATGAGGCTTGAAGTTAAGGCTATTAGCTAGTTAGTAACTTAAGTTTTTTCACTAACAGTCACCTAATTTTTAAAATTAAGTATAAACAATTTCACCCTATAGGTGAAAGTATTTTTCATTTTTACAAAACAGTTGCTGCTTAGAAAAGAAAAGTAATTTTTGCGTACAGCGTCACCCATGATCACATATTTGAATGCGTAATATCACCGCATCCAACTCTCTATGACTTAGCAAATTATAATTGTTTTAATGATAGCGCCCCGTGTAAACAGTTTTGTATAGCCGCGGAAATCTATTTAGAGATCTAGCAAGGACAATAAAAAAAAAAGTAAACACAACTGGCAGCCAACCCCAGGTTTGAACAACAAGTTGGTTAATATGCATGACGTTTTATCATTCAATTGTAGTTTCTATAAATCAGGTGGCAGCCCCAAACCAGCAGTCACTCGTTAGTTATAATTTCCATTTCATTGTGCAGATTTTCATTTTCAAGTAAAATTTTGCTTTTTTTGCGTAAATGTTTATAAGGAAATTGAATAAGAAGTGAAATTAATATCTTCACCAGTGTTTTGTGATGAATTCAATGAAATGTTGAATGAAAGATTTGCAAAATATGCAAAATCTTATCGAAAACGGCACCGTCGGCAGAGCTGCTAGTGAAAGTGCAGTGTTTTGTTGTTGATTTTTCCATTGTAAATTTCAAAATGTATATCGTATAATTTTATTAAAAGGTTGCTATGTGGTAAAAAGTGATTAAAATAATCGTGTTTTTTCCTCAACTTAAAAGTGTTTGTTCTATTTAAAACAGCCAATCTTCGTTCATTCACATTTCCCCGTGCGTTTGGTATAAATGCATTGCAATTGCTACCAAAGTGCCACATCCGCTATGGTGTGTTTTGATGTTTTCAAATTCTACGAGAATACTTAAGGTCGGAACGGTAAGTTTTTCCGAATTAACTTTTTACTATTTATTTTGCGTACATTTAAATAAAGATTGTAAAGTCCTAAGTTCACTTTATTGAGTTATTTTTGCTGACTTATCCCGAAAGTCATCAACTTTCTTATGAATTATGTGCAAATGCAGTTCCGTTTTTGATACAGATGAATATACGGAATGAAACTGGTCTTTCATCAATAAATTTGATTTTCAAATCATTTAAGCGAAAGCCAAACATACTGCAGACATAGAAAATTCGTAAGAATCACATGTCAGAGCAAAAAAGAGATCATGTTTTTTAGCATTCCAAGTATCGTGATTCGAACGGTAAGGAACCGAAACCATGGACTCACTTGCGTTGTTTTTTTTTTTTTATTCCTGTATTTTTTCTGTGTTTTGCACACACGCCTCCCATGATTAAACCCTGGATCAGCATCTCAATCTCATATATTTGCTGGGACACTATGTCTCGTTTATTATTTTCGATTGCAGCCTTTGCAATGTTCCTAAAAAGATATTTCTATTTCCCGAAGGAGTAGTTCAACAGCACATGACAAAATAAGAAGTTTTTTATGCGCTTATTAAAATATCAGTACATATGATATGAAGAGCTTCTTTTTATTTGCAAATTGTAGGCTTTGAACAACTCAAAGGAACAACGAGATCAAATCGGATTCAATTGGAAGCAAACCGCAGCTGAGTGAGATTTGTACGTAAAACTGCTCAAATGCTTCCAGTCACTCAAAGAAACAAGAGTTGGAATGTTCAATGTGAAACTGTGAGGGACCTGAAAACACAATGAGATATGAAACAACGCCATGTTGGATTGTTGTTGTTGTTGTTGTAGTAGCTATATGCTGGTGGTTGAAATTTCACACTGCAAAGGCGGAGCTTCTCATTTTGATGCGGACTAATAAAATTGCCCACAAAAACCAAAAAAAAAAAAAAATTAAAATACTAAATTGTAGTTTTATCAACAGAGAGTAGAGTAAAAAAAAAACTAAAAACACTGATTATACGACGCGCTTTGAAAATGGAGAATCTGAAATTTACATTTACAATTTGTAATTTAAAAGTTACGTGAAAAAAACAATAACAAAAAACAGTATCTAGATACTATGCAAAAAGTAAACCAACAATTTTAATGTGAAAAAATTGCTTACAATTTGTTAAATAATCGACAGCAATTATCAAAATAACAAGTTATAACGACAACAGCAACAGCAGTAACAACAACAACATTGGCGACAACACTTTTTTAATTATACTACGTCGACGAAAATTATACAAATACAACAAACGACGATAACAAAGACAATAATCAGCCACTGACGTAAAATACAAAAAAAAAAAGCGAATGCATCAAATTAACGAGAACTTTAAAATGTCACTTTGACACTACTGTTCTCATGGTCCCAATTGTTTGATGCTAAATATAAATTGGAAAAAAAAATATTTCGGTGGGGCACAAAATTTTTTAGTCAAAAAATTTTAGAAAAAATTTGATAATGAAAAATATGCCATACTACAAAATCTGTTGGGTCTCTGGGTCTGGATCTCTCTCAGTGTAAGCCCAAAAAATTATTTGGCTTAAAATTTAATTTAAAAAAAAAATTCTCTTGGAATCGACTATAACTATTAACGTAACTACACTCTTCTGGGTGGGGGCTAAGCAGTGGCGGGGGTGTCAAAATAGTCCTCGTTCTATTAAATTTCAATATGGTTTTATCAAAAATTTCCAATATTAATTAATTGAAAAAAAATGATGAACCTTTTTTTAGTAAAGTAAACTTATTTTTCAAATGATCAATTACTTAAAAATATTTTGGCTACACAAGCTTTCGAGACAACAAATTCACAATGAAATAAATTATTTGCATGATTTTTTCACAGGAAACTTTTTTCAGTGCATTAAACTTATAGTAATAAACGACACGCTACGCTGGGCTAAATTGAAAATTTTTCTTATTCAAAAGTATTTTAAGCAAAAACTAATTTGATTGAAGATACTTGGAAAATAACAGACACTTTACTGTGGTAGACGTATTTATAAAGTTTCTTTCATTGTAATGATTGAAAAAGTAGAAAACTTAAATAAATTTTATTTCTGACCAGTATATCGTGCTATTTTTAGAAAATATTTTATATAACTACATAATTAAAATTAAAATAAAAACGAGCACCGAATGGATAACTTTTGACCTGTTTGATTTTTTACTAAAATTTATATTTGATTTGAGAAAAATTCTTAATATGATGAATTCAAACAAATGCATGTTGAAATAATGCTTTCAGTGGCCTTATTCGAAAATAAATATTTTCAGCCAAAAGTAAATTTGCATAGGAAACGGCTTTAGGCTGAAATTTCAGAATGTTCATATTAAAAGCCTATATGGGTGTAGGACCATGTTGTGATCAGTTTAAGTAGGGTTATGGGAAGATTGAAAATCAATGCAACTCATATAGATTAGCTGTATGGTTTTGATTCTCCATATCTTTTAAACTATTTATCATTCAGACCTGCGACCAGATTGACTCTTGATCAGAGCAAAATAAGCGAATTTAACTTAGAACCGTATTCCTTTCATTACAAAGCGTTAATTTTTAAAATTTTTGGGTAAATCACACCCCACATTGGATTTTGTTTTTTACTTCCATAATGCACCTATTTTTCATAAAAGTACAGATGTAAAGAATTACAAAAGTCTATTTTAACTGGACTATCTGATCTACTTTATAATTTGAACGATCATACAAATGTCTATATTGCACTAAGCAACAAACAAGCTGAATAACTAAAGACCATGGCGTAATAACGCATTCGAACTCATCAGCACTCAATTGAAGGACCTTAAAGTCGCTAAAAAAAACCCAGCAATGAGTTTCTCAGAGCAAGATCGAGAACTTACATTATACAGTTACTTAAACAGAACATGGAATGCCTGCATATCGTCTATCATAATTTAAATGCATTTCGCTTGAAGCTCCCTAGGCAATCGATCTATCATCAAGTCTTACAGAATAATTTATGAGACGTTTTCTTCTTTCATTATAATTTTCTGAAATTTTCGTTTTAATTTTTCCACATTTTGTGTTTGTTGTAAGTGCATTCATTTTTTTTTTTCTTAATTTGCTTTTTTATTGTTTCAAATAATAATTTCGTTGAACATTTGCATTATTTTGCAATAAATTTATTCTCGTTTCGCGTGTCTCATTTTTAATTTTAAAACGCTTTGGGTTTGAGACATTGCATTTCTCCTGCAGTCTGTGCTTTAGAGCATTTTTCGAAATTATCACAATTGGATGCATTTATTCGTATGTAATCTGGCAACCCTGCTTTGTTGTGGCAGTGGTCTTAAATGCGATTTTGTTGTTGTTCCGTTCTATTCGTTTTGGTTTTCTTTTTTTTGTTGTTGTTGTTGCTGTTGTATATTTAAATGCATTGTTATAGTAACACTTTTGTTGTTGTTGTTCTTGTTGTTATTTGCTAAGCAGAGCTAAGCATTGAAAAACTTTGTTGATAAGCAATTCATATCTTAAAAATTGATCTAAAGTAAACGAAATGCATAAATTAAATTTTTGATACGATGAAATGAAGAATTCGCTTTCTGTGCAAGAAGGGCTTAAATGAATGAAACAACAACACGTTTTGCTTGTGGAAAATTTAAGGAAAAATCAGTAAAATCTAAAATCCTATCATTGGCATCAGAATCAGTGGAAACAACACTGGTCTGTCTTAAGATGCAATGTTTGGGGTTCCCAAAAATTGTGCCTTAACCACCAAGGGGATTTAGGGGATTACCACCTGGGGCAATTATACTTAAGTTTCACATAACACAACTAGCCACTGAATATGAAGTGTTCTATCGGATGGGAATTTGCCTGACCATGCTAGTAAGTCTCGGATTAAGACTTTGCGGTGCCCGGGGCTGAAAACTGGGAAAAGGTCATTATGATCTACTTTTCTGTTCCTCAGTTTCCTAAAAATGCATACAAAAATACTTATAAAAATGATCACAAATATTGTTTAAACGTTGATAGGGGGGGTACCTTAATCCGGATTTGCTGGCAATTGTTACTAAGAACATTTGAGAGCTGTTTCGAGAAGCATATATATACTTTCGTGTGAATACTCATCAAAAATCATCATCATATGCCACATATCTGCATCAAACATGCATTTGGTAATAAAAATCAATTCCAAAACCAATCTTATTTGAAACAAATATACCTTTGTCCCAAGATATTCATTGTATTTGTAGTTGGTGCTATAAATACTTCCTTATCGCATGCTCTCAGAATTTTATTTTTTTTATGAAATATTTTTAACAAAAAATTTTAATTCTGTTTTTTCTTAAGTTTTCTGCAAACTGTTTTATTCTTGGAACTACCTGTCAGACCAACTATCGATCTCTATGAAATGCAGACTTTCCCATTCCCAAAATTTTTTTTTATCATCAATTGTAGTGGTTGAACCGATATATTAATTTTTCTTCAACATCCCTTTTAAACGAAAATTCGCTTGAGTAAACTTTCCACTTTTTGCCATCGTTTGTCGGGGTTCGTAATTAATTTCATTTTTAAGGCAATTTTCTCAAAACCCAAATGAAAAATCGTCCCAAATAGAAGAAAGTTTGATAGTTAATTTCAATTTTTTTACATAAGAAATCATTCGATATTTTTGGCCATTTTATTACTATAAAACATCAGCCATAATTGCAGCAAAACTATTGAACAACAGTTGGTAGTTTAACTGTGACATTGATAGACAGATACTATGCTGCTGTAGCAACAACAAAAAAAACAAAAGAAAATAAAAAAACTCAAAACAGAATTGACCACCAACTACCGATTGTTCGTTGTCGTTCAGCACCGGATGCCAAGTGGCCAAGGGGCTTAGCGGAAAACCACAATCAAGCGAATGGCTATGTTGTTGTTGTGCCTGATGCTATTGTTGTTGTTGTTGCAGTTATTATTATAAATATAATTAGTTTTATCTTTTGCCGCATAATTGGATTGTGGCTATTTTTTGAATGTCAGCGCTCTTGTTGTTGTTGTTTCAAAAATTTACAACAAAACGAAAGAACATTTTTTCGAAAAATGGGCAAAACCATTTGCTTTTTTTTTTCTATTTTCTAAAGTGTCAATCATTTTTTTTTTTTTAATAAATACTAATAACAAATTTTGGACATTCTTATTAACAAGATATAGAAACAAAAAAAGACTGATCACTTGAAAGATCAAAGCCAAACAGCAAACAGTGGAAGAAACATTTGGATTTTTGTAGAAGAATTACAAAATAAAATGAGAGATATTTTTGGCTTGAAAAATTTAATATATTTGAGTTTTATTGAAGTGCCGAACATCCACATATCGTCATTTGGGCTCTAATTTGCATTTAATGTCGAAAACCCAATGACTTTACAGGTGCGCAAGCTTAAACTCTGAAAGAGGAACTTACTGAATTTTTTAGCGTTTTTGGAGTAAAGTTTTTTATAATCGTAAGGTCTGAAATTCATTACAGAATATTATTATATGCTCTTTCAAATTATGGCAGATTTATGAAATATACCAACATTTAGATATGGTCCTATACCGTAGAAATATAAGTCTGATAGAGAAAAAAGCTATTTTTGTATGAGCTAAGGGTGAAAAAAATTAATTTATGGTCATAAATTAATTCTAATTTAAGTGAAGTTTGAGCTAGATCAAGTGAAAAAACATAACCTTATTTTGGTTTTATGTCAAAAATAAATAAAATGTATTTATGAAACAATTAATTTCAGCAAAGTATCAAAGCTTAAATTGTGACCATTTTGAATTTTTGAGGGGCTAGATTTCTGTAACACTTTTTGATAAAAAATTTGCTCTTAAAAAAGGTATTTCTTCCAGCACGCTACGTTGCTGGCTGGTTTGACCTTACCTACATTGAATTCGGCAACATTTACTTAAATAGATTTCTTTTGTAACTTATGTTTTTATGGGGAGTGGCACGTCCTCTCTATGCTTCTGAGATATGACATAAGTATTTGGCAAGAATAATGCATCGCTTTGTATGGATAGGGATGTCAAGCAAATCAATAAAAAACAATATGACACATCTGATTACACAGATCGATCGGTGTTTGAAAATATCGGATGACATTAATGACCAAAATGCCTTGTACTTTTTTCCACATAAGATACTTAGAAAATCGTTTTTCCTAATAAGCAAAATTATTTGTATTTAATGATGTATTTTGCACTAAACATATCATAATTTAATTAAAATTACAATAACTACACAAATTTCCTACAATCGGCCCATTATATAAGAGTTTGATTGCCGCCACGTCGCTTTTAATGCGCATATTGTTAACGCATTGTTAAATGCCAACAATTGACGACGACGTTTTAATCAGCAATTGATGATTTCACAAAACAATAACAACACAACAACAACTACAAAGAAACAATTGTAAGCAATCACTAGAATTATAGGAAACAAACAAAAAAAAGACAAAAAACAAATAAAATAGAAAATTGCAACAGCAACAGCAACAGTTGGCATTGTAACAATTTGCAACAACCTTCACATAGAAAATCTCTCAGCAAGAAAATTGCGCCCAACCCCCAAAGTACAGCAACAGCGATAGAAGCAGTCAAGGCAGTTACAACAACAGTCGCAGCAGATTCACAACGCATTATGGAAACCAAATAGCAGGGGAAAGAGACGCAAAGAAACACACAATCTGAAGTTTTCAAATCTTATTACATTTGAAGAGTTTGGGGAAATATCTCTTAATAAAGACGCATATCAATTTTATCATTTTTGTCGCCCCATCACACTGGATTAAGGGTAAAAAATTGCTGAACTACTGAACCGATTCAATTTTCGAACTTCCTGAGACTACACTACACTACTTTACATGGAAAAGATCAATGATATTATGTTTGATTCAACCATAAACAGACATGATTTAACGTCAAAGCCAAAATCGTTTAAGTTGAAAAGAAACATTTTTGATTTAGATTCAAAAGGAATTCGCATTAATTTAGAGTGGTTTCATATATGACTCAAAGTGATAAAGTTTTTACTACAAAATTAGAAAGTGTAGTTTCAAATCCTTTCAACTTCTAAATGCAAGTTGAAGTTTTAAACAATTGAAGTAGGGCTAAAAAATGTTACTTTCACTCAGGGTTGCCAAGTGGCCGCTTTTGATGCCACCAAGTCGTTAATTGCATGTCACAGCCGGAAACCGCGTAGGAATCGAAAAATTTCGGAAAGTCGTTAATTAAGGCGCCCAGTTGCAAAACCGGCCAAGTCCCTTTTCCATACTTTTGGACAAACAACGGAAAACGTTTATCTTCATCTATGTTCATTGAAAAATTAAAAATTATTTCCCACATAATAGCTTATAAAATTTCTTACTCAAAGCACGTCAGATCAGACTTTTCAAGTTTTATTTGCGTATGTTTTTGAGAAAACAATTTTGGACTTGACCCGTTCTGATACCAATGAACTGGACTTGGCCGGTTTTGATTCCAAGGCGTTGGAAAAAAAGTGGACTTGACCTGTTTTGATACAATTTTACTGGACTTGGCCGGTTTTGATTCAAAGGCGTTGGAAAAAAAGTGGACTTGACCGGTTTTGATCCCAAGGCGTTGGACTGGTTTTGAAAGCAAGTTCATGGACTTGGCCGGTTTTGAAATCCATGTATCAAAAAAAAAAAAAATTAAAAAGTGTAATATTTCTGCCAAAATTTTTTTTTTAATCTAAAACCATAGTAGAAATATAAAGCATGGGCTAGATTTTGATATAAGAGAATATCTCAAAATTTGATTTTTTCGGACTTGGCCGGTTTTGCAACTGGGCGCCTCAATTGGAGAATTTCTATTAGATAAACTTAAATTTTTTTGTGAACGAGCAAAACAAAAAAAAAAAAAAGGCCGTTAATTTCTTCTTTCCAACTTGGTAGCCCTGGTTTCAATACTTATTAAATTCAAATGCAATTTAAAAATGTTTGTTTAAAATTAAATTTAAAAAAAATTTGCTTTAAAATATTCGGGCTTAAATCAAAAATTACATTTTCAAATTTGCGCTGTTATGTTACCTGAGTGTACTCGATACCTTTCGACTTTATTTGATAGATACTACTTTTCAAGATATTTAATGCTATTGAGACTTTACCGCACTTCTGAACTTCTTTGATGTATTTCGATTCTATTCGATTCTTCAAGATTTTTATCAACAGTCTTGATACTGTGCGTTTTTCGTTATTTTTCGATTTCTTTCGAATTTTTCAATGATGTTGATACTACTCGATACTTTCTTACTTGTTCGATGCCTTCGATACTTTTCGACTTCTCCGAAGTTTCTTATACTATTCTATTCGCATCGAATTTTATCGACTTTTAGTCTTTTCCAATACAATTCGGCATTTATCAACTTGGGCTGAAAAATGCAAGTTTATGAATAGTTACCTATATATTCCGCACTATTTTTTTTTTCGGCCTACCCCATTACATACCACACTTGCCTTAAACGTACGGTAAATATGAATTCTAATATCCATGGTGTCTCCAATTACAGCATGGAAATATTTCGCAAACACTTTAAGTTGACACTTGAAAACACTTAGAAATGAACATGAGCTGCCACCTCAACCGCCAACGCCAACACCAAACGCCATTAGCCAAGCAAAGAAAAGGCAACTTTGCAGCAATGGAGGTGCTAATTGCTTAGACCCTATTTAACATTTTCTTGTTTTCAATATTAATTTGTAACTTAATCCATTCGCCATTAAATCGCGACTGTCACTTTAGACCGACTCGATGACACGCACATAAAATACAGCGACTTCGACGAATACGCTTCCTCCTTCAGTTGGAGCGTAAGGTGCGGGACGCATGGTACGAGTGAATTGTCTACTACTGCTGCCAAAGCATAAAAATGACGTCAAAACGGTCGTTGTGTTGCCGGGTCGCAGTGGGGGCGCTGCCGTTGCTGATGAAGAATTGCGTGCAAAAATGCATTTTCCACAACTCTACGAAGTTTATCGTTTTAAAAGTAAATAAAATAAAATCCAAATAAAAATTGTAATGCCATGAGAATGTTGTTGTTATTGTAACTGTTGCATTCGCAAACTCAGGCTGAACTGAACTCAAATCACGGTGCAGACAACGAAAACAATTTGAAAATTTCCAACACCAAACTGACAATTATGCCAAACTTATCACAACAACACCAATCAGAGTAAAAACAAAATCAACATCAGACATTATGTACTATATAAAAGGGGTCTCAAATGTATCGTTCGAGATTTTAACCTCAATTTGCAATTCGACAACTTAAGCAATTTGTTGTATTTTTTTGCATAATTTTTTATTTTAGCTACTCAGGGTTATTTAGAAGTTGCGCAAAGTTCCGTAGAATTTTAGCGCTGCATTTGCGCATAAGTCAGACTTCATCTCGAACTCCCATTAAATTCTCATTTTAGCTGTCAATCATGACCAATAATTTCCTTGTTTCAGCGGCAGCTCTAAGCATTGCGGCGACGGCGACGCGTATTCTGAAATTCCTTCTTCGACGGTTCGCCTGTCGATGGTGCTTAAAGTGCGATCATTTATCGCAATCAATCCGGAATAAGGGCAAATTAATGATGCTAAAAAATTGTTCATCAAGAAAGGTTTCGATAATTTGCAAAATACCTAAAAAGAAATTTGAAAAGTTTCTAGAATTTAAAACAAATTAAAATAAAATAAGAACACAAACAAAAGTATGGTTAGCAATAAATCGAACAGAACTTACGGTGGTGAAATTAACTTAAAGAAAAAGTTTGAATACCAAATTTTTTCTGATGTGATGACTGTAGAGCTGTAGGCTACTATAGTTGCACGAGCTGTCACTGGATGGATTTATTCATGATCAGGCGGTATGACAAGGTCGATACGAAACAAACCACCTTAATTTTCGGTACGTTAAACTTTAATATAACTGCCCTTCTACAAATAAAGTTAAGCTGTAAATCGGTTCCGAGAGGTTGCAATATGTCAAATTTTCTAAATTATGGTAGCAGCCATTTTATCCGAGAAATTATTTTCACTTTTTTTTTATATATAACTGCAAAATATGTAGCTACTTAAATTTGAAATAATTGGATTGAAATCACTGCCAATGGACGAAAAAACCTTTTTCTGCGGCTGAAACTCTTGCTGTTGTCTTAACCATCAATCAAATCAATTATTATTGACTCTTTCGATTCCTTTGTTCGCTACATGGTATAACCATTTTGTTGGGACAAAGGATAGAGTTTTTATAAACTTGATCGAATCTTTTTGAACGCCATAATAAGCAGTTGTTCTTCTTTTGTGAAACGTTGATTGTGTTTAGTCTTTTTTGTTTAGTCTGATGAGTATATAGAGACAGATCATGTATTGGCACATACATAATTGCGAATGTATTATTCCATAGATGACTTACGTTCCAAAAAAGAAAAGTGAACTAAAAATACTTTGTTTTTCTTTTTTGCACATTACAATGTGTGTTTGTGGTAACATTGTTGTTAAAATAATTTAAAAATAAAATTATTTAACCTTAACCCACCAAACAATAAGGTGATGATCCTCTAACGAGTCGGGTATTTTTCGAGTCTTTCGACATCGTAAACTATTTGAACAAAACTCAATATATTTTTGGCAGATACGATGATTATCACACCTTACAAAGCTGAGCAAAAATGCTTTTCACTTAGTTGGCTCTAGCATGCATATCTTTATTGTTCCCGTCACCAGGTGTAACGACACAGCCCAAAAAAGTAAAGCTACCCAACTATTACACACGAAATTTTCGCCTGTCATGGAACCACTGCTGCCTACAAGGGCACTTTCTTGATTAAAGCTTTGAGCTAAATAGCTAAGATGGCTTATAGCTGTAGTAGCTAAGTACTTTTGTCAAAATTATTGTGAAACTATATCTCTCTGGAAAAATATGACTGAATCTTGCGTACCTTGGTGAATGCAGAAAGCATCTGATCCAAAGTGGGCGTCTGCCTCACACTGTGCGTCTCTCAGCTTATTTAGTAAGATTGAGCAGCTGCAAAATGACTTGCATCTGACCACCTATCAGATATATCCCTAGGGTTATGACTTAAATAAAATAAATAAATAAAAACGTAAATAGTCCTCCAAGTGACAATGCCATACCAGGGAGTCCATCGACTGCCTTATAAGACATAAAACTTGAAAAATAAAAGTCACCTGACGTGGGGAATTTCCCTCTATAATTTATACATTGCTACACAAAATGAAAAACAACCACTTCTTTAAAACCTTTTACATTTTCGTTGCTTTTTGTTCTAAGGGCAATAAAAACATGTTCCGACTGCATTTAGTGTAGAGAACCAAAAAAATCCCAATATTATGAATTTCCATTTTTTTCCTTATGTATTTTCTCAGTTATGCTACCATTTTTTATTCGTTTCATACCGCAAGATCTCAATCATATGCACGCAAACCCCGAAAACAACAAATTAAACAATGGAGGCCTAAAATATAGAGTACCTCGAGTAAATAAACAAGAAATAGCCAGCCAACCAACCAACCGTTTGAACGTCAAAAGGACCAACTGACTCTGTTAGGCGACCAACTAACATGGACAGCCATGCAAAGTACTGCATTCGAAGGTTCGGACTGCCTGCTGTACACAAAGTAACTACACAAATAATAAATTACAAGTATTTCATTCAAATTTCTTATCGGATGTTGAAGGACTCATTTCTACCATTTATGTTGTATACCTTGGTGTTTACATTGGATTTTTATTTAATGTACTCTTGAAGCAGTATGGTGTTCATGTATAATACATGATATCCATGAAAACTTTGCTTCTTTTCTTTTCAATAACAAAGTACTCAGTTGTTCAAACATCTCTTAAATATCAACAGCAATGACATTAATAATTGCGCAGTCTTTGATGTGCCGACAATTAAGCGCCATCCATATAAGCGAGAATCTCCAACAGGCTACATACAATTTTCTACGCTGCAATAAATGTTCGACCGCAAGCCGTTAATTAACGCGCGCTCATTCATAATTTGAAACTTTGAATTCAAATGAAATTTTGACGCGCGCAAAAAAAAAAGCACCGCCGCCGCCGCCAACACCGATGATACCGGCAGCAACAGCAACGGCAATAGCAATAATTGCGACTGCGGCATCTTAACAACAAAGATAAATTGCCACGATGATATACTGTGGGAAGACGCATAAATCATTTTGATTGACAGCATTTGCGGCCGGTCGCCAGTGGTCAGCAGTAAGCGTACCGATGACCAACACGTACCCGCTCCCCCGCTAATGCAGTATGTTGCTCGCAAGCTCTTGTAATGCGTTTACTAGAAACTTTTGTTTTTGTGTTACAACTGATGGATGAGATCTGAACGAAAAAGCGCATGATGATCGCTGGTCACCATCATCGTTTATTGTCGATTAAGGTTTCTGCGAATCTATAGAAGTAACACACTAAAACATACAGTGGGACAGTTTGAGAAATGTTCTACGGAGAAGATTTGCATCAAAAATAAGTGGTCTTTATTGGCGAGAATAAAAGAAAATCTATCCTTGAGTCAACTGGCAAATTGCATCACGGTAACAGAAGTATCACAGCTGTTATGCCTACTTCTATATATATAGTACATAATTTATATGCTCTAGATGCATTACGTATATTACACATGTATCATATACCGATTTTGAATTCCACCTCCCGACCTTTTTGATATCCATCGACTTTAACAACGTTATTCAACACTTAACTTTTTCGACACTATTGACCTCTCGCAATTTATCGATTTTTATATTTTTCAACATTATTCGAGATTTATCGACATATCAAGGTATTGCCGTAGATTTGAGAGATATTCGCTTTTATTTTACCCTAATCAAATCTGACTCCAATATTAAAGTTGTTTGATATTGATATAGTCCCTAGTTTACGGAATTAAATTTTACTGAATTTTATTTCAACTTTGTGCATTGTCGCAAGCATTGAGGGAGATGGCCATCATTATGATGGAATGGTATTATGAACTAATTTAAATTATGAAAAATTATTTGGAAAAACGTATGAATTAATAAAAATTACAAAAAAATTGGAGCACACAAATGTATGTTATATTTGATAATTACAGGGTGCACTCATTTAAATGAAGTAGATCAATCATCTTGAGGGAGGGCAAACCAGCAAAAGTTTCTTCAACATTGATGCTCGTATTTCTTCTCATTGATAATATAAGAAAATTAATTAAGTTTTTTTTAATTAAAAGATGAATGCATGTTCTGCAAAACCACAACTCGTAGATCATCAAGTGTTTTGATCAAAAGATGTTTGTAAAGATTCATCATGGAATATTTGGCGCATATTACGAAGTTTATAAAAATCGACTGTGTGACACATAAATACTATACCCAAATAATGAGAAAATTTAAGTTCTTTCCTAAGTTGAACGCAAGGAAATCCAAATGATTATGAATTATTACAATATTTGTTAATTCAGCAAATGGGTAACATATAAAAAAAAGGACCAGCACAACAGTAGGTGAAAGTCAACACTGAGGCGCACAAATAAATGTCGAACTTCGTAAAGTGAACTTTAATTTAAAAATGAAATCATCGGTATGACTGAAATCACTCTGTCGCAGGACATGTACGGCATGATTTGTTGCCATGTGTAAAGCGCTTCCCTATTGCATTTCGCGAACTTTTGAGCTATACCGACTCCCCATTGCGCCAGTTATTCGATATGTAATTAATTCTTTGCTTGTTCTGCGATATGCTACATTGATGCTGCTACTAGGTCCAGTCAGCCCGTTCAACAGTTCTCTCTCAGGTTGTGCCATAACATTTCTTTGTTGTGTTCTGGTCGCTTCTTTTTTTCGCTTTTTTTTTTTGTTTCATCACAAGTTGGCGCTCAACTTCACATGGATGACCGCTAAATTTTCGAAAATTTGCTGGCTCCAGTAACACGCTGCCGCTGTCATGCTGTTGCCAATGTTTTTGTTGTGTTGCTGATGGTGTTTGCTTAAATTGCTGCTATTTATGTCGGCAACTACCGTATAAGTTTGTTAAAGTCTTACCCTAAGCATACGAGGAGAAAAACTGCCAAGTACAAAAATTCCAAATGCAACAACAAATGCTGAAATCAATACCTTATGCAATAAATTTTAAAAAAAAAATTTCATTAAATTGTGATTCACCTATGAGTGGCTATGGGAATATGAGGTGCAGTTTTAAATGTAAGGTGATCAGATTTTTTCACCTTGATAAATATCTTATGTTTTAAACAAATAAAATCATACAAAAGGAGTTCAAACCAAAGCAAAAACAAACACGTCTGCCGCTCGTATATCAATATGTTTCGTGAACATAAACTTTTTAAAAGCATGAGCTTTCATAATTTTCCTACGTTTTTTTAAATTAATTCGTACGGTGCAAAGACAGACGTCACCAAAAAAACAATAACTTACTAATACAAAAACAAACGTGTCTGTCACTCGTGTTACAATACGTTTGTTACTTTGTTACTTGAAAGTACATAGTAAAATCGTCTGTCTTCATAATGTTTATTTCCGAAAATTAAATCTGTCGGTGCAGAGAAGAACATTAATTAAAGCGTCTGCCATCGCTTGGTACAGCAAGTGCAAATTAAAAGTACTAGTTTCCAAAAAGAAACAAACTTATCATCGTCTGCCGTAATAATTTTTTTATAATTCTAAAAAATAAATCTTTCGGTATAAGGACAGACGAAAATAGAAAAAGAAAAGTTGGGAATACGAACAGACATTAGAAGCTAAAATAAAAATATAAATCAAAATAAAAACAAATAGCCGATAAAATTTTAAAACTAAAAATAGTATTTAGGATTATCGAAAAACTTGAAATCCTTATTGAATGATATCGAAAAATATCAAAAACCGAATATTATCGAAAATAAATATATAAAATTAATCCTTCTCTGCAGAGGCAGACATTGATTAAAAAATGCTAAAAAGCATCTGCCTTAATGATTTTGATTGTTGTTTACGAATTAAATCAAAACATCAGCCATGGCTTCCTAATGCTAAAATATACATATCAACCACCCATATTTCAATACTTTCAGTATGGCTCAAAAATATATTCACCCTATAGCTAATGTCGCCAAATTTTTTATCTAATTCTTCCATTTCATTTCTTGGCAAAACCCATCACCTTCATGAAAATATAAATAACCTGGTCACATTATAATTAAAAATTATTTTAGCGCCTCTTACAATTCATGCGCGTCTCCATATGCTGAAAGCAAGTTCATCTTCATGTTGTTTTCTGATGTGGCCAGACAATACACTCATACGTACACAGTTGTCTGAAATGTTCTTTTTGAAAATTATGACATGAACACGATCCAAAATCCACATAATGATGTTATACAACGATTACAATAACGACTGTTCGCATATGGTAGGTTTTGGTTCGGAACGGACAGAGTCTTGTGGCCGCATGTAGTCGCCTGTAGGGACTCTTCTGCTGGATTTTATGATTTAAAGCAAAGCTGTGAAGTGTCGAAGCATTTTACGTTGACAAGATATATTTATTCGTTTGCAATTTCATTTGGAATGTAGCCAAGACCAAGAATCGATAAAAACTAGCTAAAACTATATGCAGCTCATGATAAGAATTCATTGTAATAATTAAACTGACCAACAAATTTTAAATAGTAGGAGTGTCTATTTCTGAAAAAAATTAAAATTTCTAATTAGTTTGCCAACGCTGTCCAAAGAAGCTACGGGGGGGCGGTGATTCGTATCATGTGCAAATGTTTCAATTAAATATTTCCGTAATTATTATTAGAACTTTATGCAAATTGTAACTCAAATATGAACTTTACAAAACATTTTTTATGAGTGTAGATAATGCAACTCCAATGCAAAATTACTTTAAAACCACTGCTGATAGTTACATACATTACACGAATCAAAAGATTTAGTTCTGCGCGAATGTAAATCTGGTATGAAGGTGTGGCCATCTAAACATGCACACAGACAAACAATTACATAAACACACAAGCTCACACACACTCATATTGTACTTTGTCATGCCCTAGGTATAAATTAAAGCAATGCAGTATCTACGATTAATCCACACAAGCCAGCAGTAATCAGTGGATGATGACGACGACGACGATTACAATGAATGCCGGCAAAGGGCGTTCCCTAGACCGGCATGGCGGATTCGTAACAAAGAAACTCTGTTTTTTTTAGTGCCATCAAAATGTGCCAAATTATAAGGTCATTCTGCGCATGGACATTAATAATTCTGTGGCAAAAAGGAAAAGCAGCTCAAGTCCTGTGTATAAGCATAGCGCTTAAGCTGTTTTTCCTGTGTGTACTTTTTCAATTTGAAATTATGCCATCGAACAGAAAACTATAGCCAAATAGTTTTCAAGCAAAAAATAAAAATTTCTAATAAATATTTAATAAGAAAAGCAATAAACGAAACATATTTGTAACCCATTGACTTGCGTATAGGTGCTTCATTGTAGCTCCAACTTGGATCGCTTCTGCATTTTCCCGTTGGGTTGTTTGTCGCATCAACAACCTGTCCTTTATTTGTTGCTTGCGATCATTTTTAATCCTTGAGATCAACAATACCTAAGCGGATTAGTACGCCTAAATTGGTAGAGCTGCCACTATTGTATGTGCACAATTATTGAATATTTGTGTATTGTGCAATTTTCACTATTTCCCATTTTTGTTCAGTTTAATCATTGGCATTGTGTTGCTTTCCTGCACCTGTGCGTGCGCTTGTCAATTCAAAGGCTCAGCTGCCGTTCCTATAAGAATGCAAAAATTAAAAAATATTGACATTACAACTGTATGTTCTTTTCTTTTGATTAACCATTTTATATTAATACTGGGGCTCAGTGTTGCTAGAGTTAGCGCTTACCGAGTAACATACTCATGGTGATAAGTTTTTTCTACATATTTTTTTCGATTTTGTGCAGAGGCGTCAATTGTGTAGGGCTAGAGGGGGCATTGACCCCCCCCCAAGGATCTGATATTACTATACATTACATCGATTCAATTCTAAATTCAACGATTCGATATGTTATTTAATCTCTTTAATTTGACATAAGCCGCCATTTCTTTAAACTATTTTTCCTTAAGTAGCTTGTAATTTTAAGAAACATGTATTAAAAAAAGTATCGTTCGGATCTAGTTTTCGAGACATAGTCATGTGAAGGGACGGATATGGCTTTTCTAAATATCGTTTTAAGTTGGAAACTCCTGAACAGATTTTAAATATACTGATTTCACATGGAATTAAAGTCCGTTAATTGGGCTATCATAATATGTTAACAAAATTACAAATTAATAATACAATTTTTAGAGAAAATAACGGTTATTTAAAAAAAAAATAGTGACAATTTTTAAAAAACCTCCATACCTCAAAACACGTGGAAATTATTTCAAATTTTTATGCATCAATCTTATAGACAGTAAAATGAACTTCAATATGACATCAATGTATGTAAAATCTGTTCAGGAGTTTCCAACCTAAAACGATTTTTAGAAAAGCTATATCCGCAACTTCCCATGACTATATCTCGAAGACTAGATCCGAATGATACATTTTTATAATATGTTCTTTCTCTCAAGAAAAATAGTTTAAAAAAATAGCAGCTTAGATCAAATTTCACTTTAAAATAGGGTCCGTAGGGGTTAGAGGTAAAAATTTTAAATTAATTACCAAAATAAAAAAGGTCAAATTCAACTTTGTATTTCAAAGTCCGTATATGTTGAAGATAAAAATTTTAAATTATTTTTTAAATTTTTTTATCCTATTTCGAACCGATTTAGGGGGCATCCCCAATTTTTTTTCTTAAGACCCACCCTAATGCACATACATATGTACGTACATAAAATAGTTTTTTTAATGTTTCATTGAGACACTATACACATATGTATGAGCATATTGAAATCAGTTTTATTGACAATTATTTCCCTGTGCTTATCACGTGAAACGATTTTAAATCACCTTAAGTGCTTTTGTCTATTTTCTTGCGAATAGATAAGAGTTCCATACAACTTCAGTGTACAATGGGCAATTTGCTTAGATTAGCATGGCAAATAGTTGCTATCGTATACAGATAGTTAAGTGCAGTTAGAGGGCATTTCAAAACATTAAATCGGAGTGGAAAATCGCAACGTGCGTGGGGAACGTCAGCGGGCACAAGTGATGAGCAAAACTGCAGAGCCGAGAACCAATGAGTATGGTCTTCATAAAAGTTTTTTCAATGAAGATAGTTCCAAGAAACTTTGCGAAGATAAATTTTCTGTCTGATATTT
Source organism: Tricholauxania praeusta (assembly GCA_949775025.1). Lineage (NCBI taxonomy): Eukaryota > Metazoa > Arthropoda > Insecta > Diptera > Lauxaniidae > Tricholauxania > Tricholauxania praeusta. The sequence goes on from OX459029.1 coordinate 163,549,495, forward strand.
ATTTGATAAATCGAAAACATGTCTTTTATACTATGCATTTACAATTTTTTTTATTATCTTTAGTTTTAGCAATATATTTTCAAGAAATCCCCACTGTACAGATAGAAAAGATAAAACAAAAAATCAATTATTTAAATTAAAACAGAAATTTCCATTATTTGTATTCATGACGGTCGAAATATTGCCTATACATCACCGACGTTATATGCAAAGGCGCCGTGGCTTAGTTGGCTAAAGCGCCTGTCTAGTAAACAGGAGATCGTGAGTTCAAATCTCGCCGGAGCCTTAACACAATGGTGTTTATTTTTATAGTGTTTGTACTTTTAATTTAAGATGGAGTCTTTAAATAAATAAATTTATTTTTTATTTACTATTTATAGAAATTTTTTGAACTAAGTCAGATCTTTTATTATTGTAATTCAATTTAATCAATTTTGTAGCTATTCGTAGTGTAGGTTTTTTTTCCTGTAGTAAATTGATAAAAAAATTTAAACTTACAAGAAATCTTAATTTTTTGTATTTTATTAGGCACGAAATTAAAATAAGCTAAAATATCTAAAAGTTTCGCATATAGTATATACCGATTATAATAATCGAATAACTATCAGCCTCATATAAGTATTTTATATCTTTAATAAACCATCCTAAGCACAGGTAGTACATACATATATGCAGACTAGCTAATTCTTAAGAATAGCGTGCTTAGTAGCTTCTCTCTCCGAAGCGGCGGCGACATTTGATCGACGTTTACTGCTGCTTCTGACCGACTACTTTGAAATTATAGCGCTAAGCGATCTGTGTGATCCATCGATCTATCGAACGAACAGCGAACGATCAAAAGATTGACGACTCCCATTGGTTGGCTAATGATTTAATGATCGATGAATTCTAACTTTATTTATCTCGTCTGTAGAACAGTTGTATTTGAGTTTTAGAATGGAACTTAAGAAATTTAAAAACAAAATAATAATTTTATCTTATGACAAAAGATGAATAATATGGCGGCCGAGAGAGGACACACTCATGAAAATGTTTTTACTTTTGCCAACAAATTATGGACTACATATGAAATTTTAATAATTCATATATCAGTTTCGTGAGATTTCGATATGTTTCAGTGTATGACATTAAAAAACTTTAATAAATTTTATACTTACAATAAGTATAGTCGAACAGGGTGAACTAAAAAACTTGACCTGCTTCTTAATTTTGGTGTTTTTCTTTTTAACCAGAGTATTATATTTTCTAAACTTAAATTGATTTCTGAAAATTTAAGCCAAACATGGATCGCCATATTAAGATTTCTCTTAAAATCATAGATTTCTACAAATCCAAGCAAGCCTCCTAACGATACTTATCATTGATCCAAATAATGGGGGCAGAGAAGTGAAGCAGCTTACATGAAATATCTTATTTATATGTATATGGTAATAACCAAACCAAATGTCACCAATTACTGGCTTACTGGATGATCCATTTTGTCATCTTGTCATATATGTATAAAAATCCTTCATCGATTTGTGATTTTACAAGAAAATAAGGTTTTGTTAATGACTGTAAGTCTTTTGTAGAAATGATTTAAGAATAAATAATAATTTAAATCAATTTCGACTCATACTTACAGTAAACAAAAAACAAACTTTTTAACGTACACTCTAACGTAAGCATTTATGTATGTACATACGTACGTGCGAACGATCATCATCCTCTGGCAAATACGAACTGAAATCGACACTTTAATTGGCCATAATAAGATGAACGATTGATTGTTGCAATCTGTCTGGCACTGATGTTGGCTCTGCTGCTGTTAGTGCTGCTGCGGTAGTTGCTCCTCCATTTATATTGAAGAATTATACGCTATGTGATTGGCGTTTGTATCCGTTGGACTTTAATTTTTTGAATGGCAATAGAAGCTACTTGAAAGCTCTCATTTCAAATACTTTGTATGGTGTAATAAAGCAAGGCCAGCTATAAAATATATGTTGACTACAAGTTAAAAAAAAATATCAGGTTAGAATTATAAAATAAAAATTACAAGTCTTCGTAAAACGATTTTTTCACTTTGTAAGATTTCCGCAAAGTTCGGCCTACCCATTTCTGCTTGTATCTTCTAACCCAGATGCTGAGCGACTGCATTTAAACTTTTCGAAGCAGTTCATTATTAACAAGCATATAAAGTCAACAGATTTTTACGAGACCTCATGAGACTTGAAGAAGGGTGATCGGTAAGGAAACTGATGCCCTATGGGACAAACAGAATTTAAGGATATGGTTTTGTATTTGCAAAAAATAAAAGATTGTCCTGTTGTATCTCAAACAGTTAAGATAACGCTGTTAACCCTTCTGTGTGTGACGGGGTACCCATTTTATTTTCAAAACAAAAGTTTTTACGTTTGAACATGCTCTACAATTCTGAAACTTCACGAGAACGCCTGGCATTATATCAATATTATATTTTTATATGAGTGGCTTAACCTGATCAGTTCGAGAGATGTCGTTATTTTGTACAGTTCGAGCTAAAAATTTTGAAATTTTCATATTATTTTGTACAGTTCGAGCTAAAAAATTTAAAATTTAAATTTTCATACAATTTATGAAGGGGTACCCAGGTACCCTGTCACCTGGGGAAAGGTGCATTTTTTGTCACGCACAGAAGGGTTAAACAAAAGATATTTGATTAAAACATAAAAATAAAATAACCGTAGAGTTAAATATTTGTACAACGCGGTACTAAAAATGACTTACATAAAAACTGCATTAAAGGGTTATCAAAAGAATTCTAAGAATTTAAAAAAAAATTTCGATTTAAGTCCACCACAAGGAAAGTGAAGCCGAATGTCGTTGCAATTACAATCTTGATAATCAATTCTTAAAACAAGTCCTAAAATTACACTTTAATTAAACGAACAGCTATTAGTGCTTAAAATTTGACGTTCATCCGTCAAAAAGAACACATTGTCACCGTGTTGCACTGTGCGCATATTAATTTCACCAATGTCAGGCTCAACGATGTTGTCAATTTTTTCTTTTGCAGTTACCCTCGTTTCTTTACACTAAAGTCAAGTCGATAGGCCACTTGCCCTTGAATGACACCAGGCAACCAGCGACTTGTCCGCTTACTTGCTTAAGCGATATGTCAAAATTTTTACTACGCGATATACATTTGCTCGAGTCCTTATATTTTGCGACATATTCGTAATATTAATTAGCAAAAGGGCGCAATATCACCCCATATAATGCAGCGACACAATAATTATGTGCCACTAACTGCAATGAGGAATTTTTTCACATATTCGCGTTTTTCTTATCACAAACGAGTTCAAGGCAAAAAGTAGGAGGTAACTAACGCAATTATTGGAAAAACATCGTCAGTTATTTAAAATTACAGAAAATTAATACAACAGGTGCAAAAACAAAATTTATTGAATGTTGCAACCCCAAAGTTATTTACAAAAAAGAACTTACATTATGAATATTTTTATGTTTGTAACAGAGTTAAAACGTCTCTCGACTTAACTCCGTTAATAACAGCTAAGGCTCTGCATGAATATTTCATATTCTTTCCTTTAAAAATCTACTTTCAGTGGCGTATATATTCAAAGGGCGTTCTCTAGAAACTAATAATTATGATTAGTTCCTGAAATATTGACAAAGGAATATTGGTTTTTTCCACAATTCCCACCATGATCAGAATATAGTAACTTAAATATCACAGTATTAAACTTCTAAGTACATTTTACGAGTTTTCAAGGCTTTCATTTCTTAAGGTTTTTTCATATTTTTATTAACATCAGAGTAAAATTGAATGAAACTTTATTGAAAGGCACTCCACTTCCTTTTCAAATTTCGTCCAATTTTCGTGCAGTATATACATATTTTGAGTGGCCTGTATTAACATTTTTCCTTGAATTTATTTTCAAAACAAACTTCATAAATACACAAGCGGTGTTCTTTGCCAAAATGAAAGCAGTCTTCGAATTTTTTTTTTTTTTTTGGACATCATAAAATACAAATACTTTTCTTACTGAGATATAGCTTTCCATTAGCTCAAGTGCCTCAACTCCGCATACCCGGGTGTAATTCAGTTTCGCCAAATACAGCAAATAGGCGAGTGGACTCAAAAATTAAATTTTTCATATAACTTATATGACATTTATTTAGAATTTAAAAAGATGCCTGACATTTGAACACCCTTTATAAGAAAAGCATAAAATGTTGATTAAGGTTAGGATTTGGCGATTACAAAATGTATGATCATAGGCAGTAGCATACATTGTATTCTGCAATCAGAGGGTCATAGCAGCAGTGGGTGCTCACTGCAAGCGCTATATCCAACTATGCTGTTTGCTTGCGATTAAAATGAAATTATGCGCAAATTATCCCCAATTTCAGAAACTGCCCTGATTGTACTTAGTGTACGAATTGCTGTAAAGGTTTGTGGGGAAACTTAAAAAAGAAAAAAACACTGGTATTATGAAAAACACAAACGATTTCTTAGCTTATAACTTAGATTTTCTTCTTTTTGTTTTTGACTAAGCATCGCGTGCAATTTGCCACAAATGCATTCTTGCAACATTTTGCTTGCAGTTACAATTGCCGCTGGACAGGCAAACAATGCACTGTGGTTCAAACGTTTTTAAAAATGTATCCTTTTAAACGCAAGCAAGTACGTAGTATTACTAAGATTATGCGGCCTAAGATTCATCTGTAGAAATGATAATAAAAATATTTTAATTATTTTTACAGCCTAAGTTTTCAAATTATCTGAAATTAAGTGAGGCTAATCTGTTCCTAAGCTAGCTCGGCTACAGAATGTTGATGTTTTTAGACAAAATTAAGCATAAACAACTGTCTGTGTAGCTGGTTTTTATATGTTGAAAAGTTTTAAATTTATACCTTGATTGGTATAAAACGACAGATTCAGATGATCGAATAAAATTCTATACTTATTTTTTCAGCAGTGCAGTCTTGAAATGACCAATTTGCGCATAATTACTATGGTTATTTTTCAAGTACAGAATCGCGTACCTGGTGCGGGCTGTGAGAGGTTTTTGGCTAAAAAAATGCAAAGACATTTTTTTGAGCAAAACAAAAATTTAATTTTTACGATTACATAAATTATAACATTGCTGACCAAAAAAGAAAAAAAAAAAGATCATCCCCCATCGGGCCCTGTTTCTAGCGCGCGCCTCTATGCTGCAGCCTAAGCTTACATAGACACGGCCCTGACAACGAGTATGCTGAAGTTACATTCACCACAAAAGTCATTGCTGCGCTCTACTTGGATTCGAGCATGTATGACGAAGATGTGCAGTTCAAAGCGCTAGAAGTCACTCGATATATTTTTCTCAGCTCACAACTTTTGCTTTCTGACCGGATACGTACATAGTTTAGTTTTCAAATCAATACTTATTTAGATTGGTACAATTTCTGAATTGTGTTGCAATCAAAAACACACTTTAAAGTGCTAAAAATATCTGATTTATTTATTATTTACAATAATTTACAAGTCTTATCACATTTAAATGTGCATGTGTGATACCACCGCGCAGGGGCGTCTATTTATGTCAGTTAGTAGATTTTTCAATTCGCTGATTTTATTGGACATTTTCGTTCAACTGTCACTCCATTACTTTTTATTTGTTTCAATTATTTTCGTGCGTTTTACTATATTGATCGATATTGGTTTTAATTGAGTTGTTGTTATCGGGTACTTATTTTATAAGTTTTATGGAACCTTCGATTACCTTCGTGATTTCGTTTTTATTTTCGCATATTCTAAAAGTGTGTGTCACACAGTACTTTTTTCGCTGATCAACACATACTTTCGCAAGTAAGTAATTGGAGCAATACAAACCACTGTGCAATGTCCCATAGACTTTGCTAACATCGTTGGCGGTGGGGTCCAAAAGCGACTACTTAATCATCACCATGAAATGAAAAATAAATGTTTGCGCGTATATAATTAAGCCATAAATTCATATTTTACGATGTTTTTCGTCAAACATTTTTTGCTTTTGTTATGAATAAATTCTGCATTTCAGTTTTTTTTTTTTTTTATATCTTTGTAGGCGGCCGTCCAGTTGCTCACCATAATGGAATAATTTAAGGGAAGCGGAAGTGCAATGCGCGCGCATTTGAACCCGGAATAAATGTGGTAAGTGCGTGTGTGTGTGTTTGTTTATTTCAATATGGCGGCAACTGCGGCGGACGCCATGTAAGAGGGTGTCGACAACAGCAGCGGTGTCTGCGCAGCGGTCGGCCTATTAATGTCAAATGCATATAAATTGAACGCTTTAAACTCCATTTTATGCGATCTTACGGCACCAGCCACCTTGTGTTGCACCGACCGTTCTGCTCCAATTTATTTTCACAACAGTTTTGTGCACTTAATTTCACTACTTATTGTTGCATTTGTTTTGCTGTAATAGGAATTTGAATAAAATTTTTGTTCGCTGTTGGCTTTGTTATTGTTGTTGTTGTTTCTTTTATGTTTTTGTTTTTTCTTTTATGTTTTATAGTGCAATTTTAAATGCAAATTCATTTTACGCCAAATTTATGGATTCGTTTTAAATTAATGAAAGAGTGGGTACTATAAACTACCGTTGGCTTTGGTGCTGCGGCGTTACCGTCGCGACATAATTTGTGGCGCAAAGCCATACATTTTTGTGTGTGAATTGATTTTTGCATTGTGAGGTTAAAAAGTAGTTAGCAAAAATACTGAATAATTATTGAAAATGTAATAGGATCGACAAATAAAAATTACAGGGCATACAGCAAAAGCTTCAATACGTGTCAAATAATAAATCATTAATCTTATGATTCGATATTACTTTTCTGTTATCAGCATTGTACTAATACGACATAAAATGTAGACATGTATATTAGGGTGATTCAAATTTTTCTTTTGCTTGAAACAGGTTCAAAAGTTACAGGCACACGAAAGGAAAATTCTGGTGCAATTATAGCTCATAATATTAATATTTACTGGTGGCTCATTGAGCTTTTGTTTTCCATACGATTTGTATGGGGAAAAATGCTTTACAAGACATTTGTCTCTATATCTCGAAAAAAAAAATGTTACATAAACTCCTTGCATTTTTTTCGTGAAGCAAGCACTACGTCAGTCAATAAGATTCAAGCTCGGAAGTCGACAATAAGGCGAGCAAATAGGCATCCATGTTGATTTTAAGCTTCGCTTATTGCTCGTTATTGAGTTTTTTATGTTAACTGGCGAAGTGTTTGTTTCACAAAAAAATGCAAGGTGCTTTTTTATAGAAAATGTTATAGTCTTTCCAATAGGCTAGGCCCCGTTTATGTACGATTTTTTTCACGAGATATGTAGAACTGTTAATGTTGTCAGACTGATTTTTTTTTTTTCGTGTGGACTCAGATTTAGCCCATCACGTCAGAACTCTAAATATTTGAGGTTAAGTACCTAAAAAATTAGGTTTTTTGTCTATTTGGTGTATATTTGAAGCTATGTATGGGATTCAAAAAATTTCTTCAGCTTATTTTTAGTAAAGACATCACTTAGTACCGTCCTTCGCATTTAAAATAAGCTTTCAAATGGTCATCAATGATGTTAGTTCGCAAAGTTACAGCCATTTTAAGGTGACATGAACTTGAAAACGGTTGTTTAATATTGTTGGGTCATAGGGGATCAAATTCATGTCCTTAACTTTAAAATTACTATAACTTTGCAACGAAACATCACAAATAAACACTTCAAAGATCATTTTAAAGGAGACTTTTATTGAAAATAAGCTGAAAATTTTTTTTTGAATCCTGTACATGGCCACGAAAGTAGACAAAAACCACGTTTTTTAGGTAATCAATCTCAAACAATATCAGAATTCCAAAAGTCGGAATTATTGCTTAATTTTATCCACGTATGTAGTTGCGTAAATATTTAGTAGTTGGTTGTTGTTTCTTTTTAGTCTTAACTAATTTAATATTATTATGTTAAATTAAACTAAATAAAACATGAAATCAACGAGTCAGCCTAGCAACATTGACTTCACTCTTTGTTTATTTATAACCATGTCATAGGCCTGTAATAATATTTCAGCTTTTAATATAAGTAATGATGGCAACGCTATCCCTCAAAGTAATTGAGTGTTTGTGCTGCTTTATGTCACCTTTACCGCAAAATTGTCATTTTGACATTTATACCATTGATCCTTAAATTGACAGTAACAAATTGAGTATCAAAATATTTACATTTTTAATTGCCGCCACCTTTCGGTTCAACTACACACACATTTTATATTCGTAAAAAAGAACAGATGAAAAGTTTTTAATTTCTTTTTGGGTCATCAACGACGACAAGGACCCTCACTCACATCGTCTCTCTCTACAGCCAAGTAGCAAACCTCAACCCTTCAGTGTATCGGACGATTTTTAAGTCCGATTACCATAATCGGTTATGAAAAGCGTAAGGATGAGTGACCTGAACTAGTTCCTTGTTTTTATTTAAATTAAAAATTTGCAAGGGTTAGATCAAAACAAAGGCGAAAGGTAAAATGAAATGAAAACATAGTCCGTAATTGCTTTGGATCTTATCAACGTGGTCATTAGCTGGTCAGTCATGGCTTGTAGAAACGTTAACTTGTTATTAATTTAAATTCATTTCTGGCTTTGTGCAAGTAATTTTTGATTTTATCAGTTGAGCCAAATATATGGAAACTAATAAACGGTTTATTTTGCTAAGCTTTTTAGGTTGCATTTTCATTCTATTGTAAGTATATGATAGTGAGGCCAATGCAATGGGACTCTACAGTTTGGCGTAAAATTTGCGACTTTATTATTTATTATAATATTTAATACTGAGTAGTTTCATGCATTAGCTGTGGAAAACTTTGTCTGTTTGGTTTTTTTTTTCTCATTATATAAATGGTGCGACGCGTTGATCTTTGCCCAGGGCGCCAAAAGCCGTAACGCTGGCCCTGCTCAAGAGTTTATGGCTAAAGTTCTTAATTAACGTTTTGTAAATTACGCTAGAGTTCTTGGATCGTTGCAGACTTGTTGCTGTGAGTCGTTTCCTTGAAGTGTCTTTAAGGGAGGGCTGAAACTTGCATTGTTTTTAAGATATCTTTTGAGCGCGTTCTACATAAATATTGGAACTCTAGGCACTTTCCTTAAGACAAAATATAGTTTTCCTATGGAATAGTCAGATGAAACCCGCTTTGATATAAGTAAAAGTATGCAGTACTTTAAAATACCATTAAATGATGTACCTATAGTATATAGTTATTTGTTCAATTTCAATGCTATAGTATATGGCTTAGTTCGATCTTAGCTCAAACGGCAGTTCACTGCCTTAAATACAATAACTCCGAAAAGTCTGCTAGACCGACCAACCAAATAGACAACAGTGTAACCTGTTTTCAAAATCTGCTTTCCAATCAACTTTCTTACAACATTTATCTCAGTTGTGAACATTCATTTTATTTTACTGAAATCCGCAGAATTCGTTATGCCAGGAAATAATTAATTTACCAAATTCCAATTAAAATTTTTCTTTTTCATTAAACTGCAATACAACGAGCAACAACAGCGTAGAATAAGAATGAAAATTAAAAATAAAAATTGAAGAAAAAACTTTAGACCAAATCAAGGGATGCCTGCTGTTTGGGTGCCCACCAGAATCCAAAAACCAAAAGAATCAGTAGAAAAGTTTAAATGCTGAAATCTCTTCGCACCATCTCAAATTGCTCATTAACATTTTGTGTTTGCGATATCATTTGTGAAAATCGCGAACCACATTACGATTCCACTAAGGCTGGGAAGTTTGAATCTGTGCCTCATGCTATGGAACTAAAAGTGCAACTGCAAGAAGTTGCAGCATCATGATGAGCACAACTGTTGCTACTGTGCTGCTAAATGAAGATGATGATGATGCTCAAGAAGTTTGGTTTCATAGCGAATGGATTTTATTTATTTGCAATGCAGTTTGTTTATTTATTTTTACGACAGCTCACCAAGTCAACTTCTTTGTGAAGTTGGAGAACAAGTAAAAACTGAAACAAAATAAAAAAATTAAGTTACTGCCAAGTGAAGGTGTGAAAAGGTATTTGACGAGGCAAACTCTATTTTTTTTTTTTTTTTGTTAACTAATGTATTAACCTATTGGTTTTGTCGTGATTTGCCATGTTGTGGTCGAGACTTTTTCAACTTGGATAGTACGTAACGAATTTAAAGGTCGTTTGAAGTGTTTATATGAGCAGCGTTTTTATGTTGCACTTAAAGAAAATAAAAAGTTGTACTGTATTTAATAAAAATGTTTCACTCTTCAAATAAATGTAGTCGGTTGGATCCAAGCTTTTGTTTTCTTTATACTCTTGGCTCAATCTCACCACTGGTTTTGTACCAGGAATGATCTCTATAAATACAATGCATCGTGGAAGTTGGTAAAAAAAGAAGATAGATTGGTGAGAAAGGATAGAATTTATTTTAAATCTGAAAGACTCTTGAACAACTTGATCATTCGGCCAATGAACAAATTATCACGGTTGTGCCATGTTTGGCTTGATGGTGCATTGAGTGGTAATACCTGAATGTCTGGAGAAGATCTTAGTAATTGCTATTAGTTTTATCGCACGTCGTTGAAATTTAGCTACGATCATAATATTCGAATTTTCCTCCACTTTCGGTCTAATAAAGAAGAAAAAGACTTTCTGAAAGTCTACCGGGGGTCTACTAAGTAATTGCTCAGAGAAAAGGAAAAAACGCGATAAATGTTCCATTCGAACGAGGCGTAAAGCATGCTTGATTGGAAAAATAGAGTTCACCTGCCACCATTGTACATTTTCATATCGCACTTGCGCACTAAATCAGTTAAAGCTTAAGGCTCCCGATAAGCTAAGACCACAAATATATGTATGTATATCAATCCTATAAAGTTAATACTCCCACCAGGGGGGAATGCAGCGTTAGCTTCATGATAAGCAGTTTAAAAATCGCAGTCTTGACCGTTTATTCGAAAATGAATTGCGGGATGCGCTTAGCCATCTAATAGAACGCGCTAATCATTATTGGGTCGTTAGAACTAACTAGCAAATGTAGCATGTTTCAAAAAGAGCCTATGCTATTGAAATATCTCTCACCCTCTATATCGGCAATCAAGGCTCTAGGCTACCCATTCTTTTAATTCAATGTGAGTAATGAATTATGGGAAATCTCCACACAGCATTTATGAGCATAGCTTCAAATTTGTTGGGTGTTTGGTCATTATGGCAATTAGGTGGCGTTATGAACATAATGTTAACTGAACAAGAGTTCCAATCAATCGGTGGTGGTTAGCCACGTCTGGCTGCAGTATCTTCAAATCACAATCAACAAAAAGATGGTCCGCATATTTGCATTGCCTCGAAAGCTCGTTTTGTGCCACCACGACTGAAAGGGAATGTTTAATGGCATATATTTTTCCAGTGCTACCAGTCAACACATTTCATACTATATTTTTCTTAAGAATTGTTTCATTGAACGTTGAATGAGGCTGAAAAAAAGACAAGCCAAAACGAGGATCCACTTTACGATTGCAAATAGAAAAACAAAACAAATTAAAACGTATTTCAGTAGCTGACGATTTATGTTAAATAATGGCGCAAAAAAAATTAAACTTAAAATAAATGAACATTTGGCTTGTGACTCACGACGAGCGCAACAAGGTCCAAGCCAAAGCAGTAGACTTAAGAAAAAGAAAAAAATAAATGAAGATGATCGAGCCAAGCTAAATGCAGTGAATGTCACACCACAAGCGTACGACCAGCACCAACACTGCAAGGCTCACTGGTTGTGCCAGACTGTTGAGCTGCAGCACAATTTCAAGGCGTGAAAAAAACTTTTCACTGGATTCAAAATCGCGACATCAGATTTCTTAATTTAATTGGCTTACTGCAACTGGTCGCTGCTACCTGATTACAAAACAAAAAGGGAAAAAAGTCAAAAGCTCTCATTTTATTCATTGGAACTTAAGGGATAGACAAACTGTCTACTAGAGATTCGTCTTTGTTGTACATCTCATATTGTAACCCATCTTTGAACAATTATTTCCATTTATATAGAGGCTTTGATAATACAGGAAAAAGAAGGATTTCTGGTGAACCAAGCAAGAACTAAACTAAGAGTAGACTGATTTGGGGAAATAGGCGTGGCATATTCCTTACACACAAAAACTTAAAACGAACATTGAGGAAGCTATTAAAGTAAAGGTTACTAAATTCGATGCGACAATTAAAAGGTGGGCAGGTTTGTGGGCGTTCCAGTTTCATGTAAGCAAATTTTATCACTATAAATGCGCTACAGGAACTTTTCATGCAACTAATAAGTACCGCATGCTTTGAAAAAAATTGACTATTTCAACAATTGCCGCTTATTTTTGTATCAAACCTCGTGTTCAGAATGGGTTAAACGCAAAATATACAAGGTGCTTTAATATGTTAACTCTGATATCGTACATTGTTATTGTAGTTGTTGTTGTTATTGGTATTTCTCCACATATGTCAGGTCAAATTAAAACACACATTCGAGCATCCCACAAATAGTCAGATAGCATCTTTTGCAGTTTCTGCTACTTGGTCGTCTTTTATTATTCTGAAAGAGTATTATACCACTTGGAAAAAAAAAAACCAAAACAAACGGTAGCTGCCATTGACACGACATTTACTTCATCATGTTAAAATAAAGATGGGCCGTGGGAATTTATTGATATTTGCATTATTAAATTAGCTATTACTTTATATTTTTGACTATGATATCTTGCTGGAGAAAGTTAAGCTACTGTTAAGCACAGTTTCTGAAAAATATTTAAACCGATATCATGAGGAGGTTAAAAGTCCTTATTTAGAACATCCCTTGTTTATAGTCCTCTGAAGGCATGCTAGTCTTGCATGTCAAAATCAAAGGATACAATTCCAAATGCACTTTCTGTATCACGACAGTCACTCAGGGTAATCCCTTTTTGATACTTTTCGTCAGTGTTAGCAAAGCATTTTCTGTGCACTTCTCCCTCTCATAAACGTGTTGGCTATTAAAGAGTAGTTGTATTACTAGCCCGCCTTCCCTAAAGAAGATAGCGTACAATTCAAGCGTCTTCAGCAAAAATTAAGTCAAGCTTTTTGCATCGCAGTAGTTCCATTTTCCGATATGGGCATGAAAATCACTTTTATGCCACCTAGGAAAAAACTTAACGATTTTTTCAACCAGGCGCTTGGTTTTTGAGTTCCTGTTGAATTCTATTTTTGCGCAAATATTTTTGTAACTAAATTTTCATTTTGAAATTGAAAATCTAAAAGCTCTTAGTTCGATCCCCAAACATTTTCATATGTAACTGGATAATGGATAACGAATTAATTGGACTTCTTTTTGTTATTCGAATTCGTTGACAGGTGAAAATAATCAGATTTTCGGAGTTATATTAACAAATTCCTGACCTATTACTACCAAATACCATTTGACCGCCCCAATCCCTTGCGCCCATAGCTCCGCTACTGTATGCTGGACAAGAGCTTGAAATCCTCTCTAAAATGAATTCCATGGCCTCAAAATCCTTATGTATGTAAAAACATTTACAGCTTGTTATTTTTCAATCGCAAAAAACTCAAAAAAAAACGCTCAGCTCTATGAATTCCAGTGTAAATCAATAATCAAATTATTACGATCATATTTAAGATAGGTGACTTCAAACAAAAAACGTGTTGTATTATTTAAAAGTGGAAATACAAAAACTTTCGATTAGTTCGCATTATCAGTCAATGACACCAAGAGGATTTTCCACATAACTAAGCGAGTGTCAAAAATATAGCCATGAAACCAGTTCGGCACAAATTAAACATACTACGTATTACTGAAACAAAGCCTCGAATAAAAACAATACGATCAAAATATGCAACATGTTGCACGATACGACACACCTGCCTAGCAGAAAAATTATTAAAATGAAAAATACGCTAAACGAGACACTTGAGCGCGTTTTATTACCTTGTATCATTACGTAAAAAGGACCGACCGACCGGCCAACTGACTGACGATCGTCCTGATATATGCACAAGGATAGTAATTATACATACGCTTATCATTATTGTAGTTAAGTGGAATGCGAATGGATCGTGCTTGCAAAAGCTGCACTCGTTTTAATTGGAATAAATAGGGAATAAGCAGCGAATTATTACAGTCAATGCGAATTATAAACGAGCAAAGTAAGGACACAATAACTTAAATATTGAAATTAATTTCTGTTTTATTTTTTTTTTTGGTGAATGCCATACCACAATTAAAAAACTTACGGATTTTTGAAAAAATATCAAACCTTTTTCAAGTTTTGAACTCGTCTTTGATCTCAAATGTTTTGCTTAGTCTCTTAAAGTGACATAATTTTGACACGAATATTTCATGCCTTCATAATGAATATGTTGAATGACCAATATTAGCATTAAATATTCCGTACTATCAAGGCCCTACTGTATTTTGAAAGATCATTTGTTTAGTGCAAAAGAAGGACAAACCTTTTTTGATGTCTCTTTTGCGATATGCAAATTGGGGCAAATGAAAAATTTGAATTCTTAAGTAAATTGCGCTTTAAGTTAATAAATGCGCTCTTGCGTTGGGGGAAAACTTAACATACATAAGTAGGTGCTTTGATATCACAAAGCACATTTATAAAATTTTATTTTAACCCAGAACTGTCTGCAACATAGAGATGTTTTTGCTTGAATCTCCAATTGTAGAGTTAATTTTCTATTTATGTAAACATAATACATACATATGTACGCGTATAGAAAATAAAATGCTTTCCAGTTTTGTAGAACACGAGATCAGCTGTTGTCAGTGTCTCAGCTGTTGTCTCTAGTTTGGACTGACTCTTCTTCTCGAACTGCAAGCTGCAAATGCAAATTCAAAAACTTAAACATGTCGACATTTTTCGAAAAAATCAAAAAATTTCTGAAAAAGCCGATACACGTACATGTGCCGAAAAATGTCAAACAAGTCGAATAATGTCGAAATATCGATTAATGATCGTAAAAATGATCCAAAATACATCGAAGAACTCAATAAATGTCCATCAAGTCAATAAATGGTGAATTATTCAAAAATTCGTTAAATGTCCAATAACCCAGAGAAAGACCCCGGAGTATTTGAAAAATATAGAAATTTCGATAGGTTTGAGACTTACATATATCGTTCCAAAATATCGAAGATGCCACCAACTGTTGTCAAATCACACCATGATTGTAATACCCACTCGGCATGAAACGTTTCGTAACGTTGCAGAAACGTTTCGTAACGTTTCTGCAACGTTTCATGCCGAGTGGGTAGGAAACAAACTGATTGCGGCATTCACAGGTTTGACCTAGGATAATGAAATTTTGGAAGAATTTTCCTCAAACCCGATTCTATAATATAGGACTGCAAATATAAAATAAAAAGAAAACCCTCATCGGGTGTATTTTATCCGCTTTTTCAGCCACACGAAAAATGTGGGCGTGATTTGATAACAGTGGGTAGCATCTCCCATACAACTAAAATACCTTTAACGATTTTACGATTTAATAAGTCAGTTTTTTATGTAAAATTTCAGTGAAATCGGACATAAACTGTGGCCGCGACGCTTACAGGTTTTGTATTTGGGTATTTCGGTATTTGGAACAATTATTTTGAAGCCTCAAGCTAAAATATAAACAAAAAAAAAGTAAAATACATCTACAAAATTTTCAAAATAAACACAGTTTATGTAAATTCAGCATTCACAGGACCTTCACAAAGTTCTTCCAATTTGCACAATCAATAGTAAGTTTCTTCCGAAGAAAATCCGACGGCATTGGGTATTTCTTGCAAGTCGCGCAACTTGGTGACGAGGAGGCATATGGCGGAGGCGGCAAATGTTCGCGCTACGTCACTTCGCAGACAACTTTAACGCACAATACTCTAAATATGAAACCTTCATATTGAGCCTCTGTGCCTCAATGCTATCGAAAGCGGAATTGAGTCGATGAAATTTAAATGTAACAATGCCTGCCACCATCTGCTCCATGATAATACGAATGGTATTAATTTGATAATTACACGATTTCTTCGGGTGAAAACCTGTCTGTTGTTTCCGGATAGTGCTTCTATTTTTTTACTAACTCTGGTGTGGACTTTCGTCAAGACCTCACAGTGGAAGTTCCCATTTAAATTCTTTTTAAATTGTGGTAAGCGTTTTCAATTTTATTTTATTGATCTTCCCAGTTTTTTTTTTTTAAACAAGTCTATAGAAGTGGGGTATTTACCCTATAACAGCTGAATTTTCTGCAATGAGCTTAGATGAAAAAACTAAAATGGCATTCAAAGCTTAAGAAAATTTAGCACAAAAGTCCATCCAAAAAACAAGTTTCTAAAAAATATTTCAGCAGCAACAAAGAAAAACGATTATCCATTTTATTCCTAAATTTCATTAACTTTTATCGTCCGCTTTGTAAATAGAAATTTATTTTATCAAATAAAAGTCACATAATATAACTAAACAATAACAAATCTAATATTTAGATTAAATTCAAAAAATTAATACAAAACAAAGTAATTTACAGTTTATTTTTATCGCTGCGACATTAAACTGGAGTGTGTTATCAATGGTAGATGACCCTCGGAACTAGTCGGTGTATGTACAATGCATTTACTTCCTTTGCCACCCAATGACGACGATTGTCTTCTCGAAAGCCACGAAACAATCAAAAAGATGATAAAACAAATTAGAACATAAATTGCTATTGTTGCAAAAACCTGCAAGAATATAATGACACCAACCTTTTTTTAAATTCGCATTATTCAATTAAAAATTTTCCAATATAATTTATTTACTATAAGCAGTCCATCGGATAGTCCTTTGAGCCAATATGGTAACGAACTCTCGGTGCTGCCTGTGTCGATTTCATCAATTTGACGCGAAATAACGTGTTTCAATTTTAAGTCTTCATTACTTAAAGGATTATACTTTGATCCACAAGGTTCGTTTATAACAACATGTGGAACAGTCTGAAAAAAAAGAACAAGATGTAAAAAAGTAAATAATAAATTAAAAAAAAAATCTTCACAAGTAAGGCCCCGGCGAGATTCGAACTCACGATCTCCTGTTTACTAGACAGGCGCTTTAACCAACTAAGCCACGGCGCCATTCATACCAATTGCAATTACGGTGCTATATATTCATTGTGAATTGGCATGAAATGTTTTTATATTTAGCAGTGTTGCCACTTACAAACATTTTTCAATCTAAACTAATTGTAAGAAGAAAAACTGCCAGACATTGTATTCGCATGAACATTACTATTTTAGTGGATAGACCTATTTGCATTTCTTTAAGCCCAATTTCCATGTGATCTTATCTTATCCCATATCAGGGATATCAAATCAAATTTTTGTAAGAAAGAAAAAGCATGCGAACAGAACCTAATGCGCTTGGAGAATGCGAGAGTGAATAGCATACATTTGCTATCGTAATAGCATGTGATGTCCTCCCTGATATTTGATAACATAAGATCACATGGAAATTGGGCTTTAGTCATTCCAAATTCATCTTTTTCATACCTAACGCAGAGAAAGTTTGAGAAGAACATAAGTGGAATAAAATTGGGCCAATTGAGAAGAAATACAGAAACGTACTCAAACTGTTATATGATAATCAAACAATTGAAACAAATTCATTGAGAGTGGAAAAATTATGTAATAATATATTTAATTTTGTTTTATTTCAAATAAATTATTTCAGATACATATCTAAAGCGTTTGTTGGATCAAATTGAAATGTTCACACAATGCATTTTCCCTTAAAAAAAAGTTAAATGAGTCAGCAACAGCAAAACTGCAGTACAGCTAAATCTGTAATTAAGCTTATAAAGAACAATGGGAAAGATACAGATAGCATTAAGATTGATATTAATAGACAAAAAATCTATAAATCTGATGCATGAAATGAGAAGTTGGTTTTATTTCTAACTCATTTCGTTGCTCAAATTGTATGCAACAACGCGGTTTCTTGCCTGCTACATTGTGTTTCAGGTATTACTTTCTCAATTTCTAAATTTATTGAAAAAATTCGGCTATTATTGTAAAACATTGTGTTGTCGAGCCTCACGTATCCGTGTTACCCAGGTTTTTGACTAAAAGCCTTAACGCATTATTTTTTCTACCTCTTTTATCTCACATCTTAAAATCAATTTTAAAAATTAAAATCTCACCGGAGACTCGGTCTTCAAGCTTAGATTGTGCTCCTCAAACTTTCCGTTTTTAATACTTTCAATATCTTCTTCATTACAAAAGTTCTTTGTGTCAATGCACTCGTTAGCGTAAATATCATATATCTAAAAATAAATATGAGTATAGTTAAAAGTCTTAAGCTTAGCAATTTCAAAAACTACCTCTGTATTTTCCGTGCAACGCGCCACTTCCTCACACTGTTCGCAAGAAACATTATAATAGCTGCGGCGTCCAAAATATCGTTCTTCACAATCTACAGGTGTGCAGTTTTTCAAATATTCCTTATCCCAATTTTCACAGTTTTTATATTCTTTGCCTTCACATAAATTTTAAAAAATATATCATCATAAAAATATTGACTATTGCTTTGGAATGAAAATAACTTCACATTTTCGCAGTGTGTTCCCATCTGGATCCAATGTCTCAAAACGTGTATCGAAATGTAAAATATGCTGCGTATTGCACTGTTCGTTCTTAGCGTTGATGGCGGTTATTACTATAGGGCATGTGCCAACTCTATTGAAGAGCGACTAAAAATGTAAGACGTAAAAAAAATGTTATTTTCAGTTCAATGAAAATAATGATTTTGTTCTTACCACCGTTGGCCATATAAGCGAAACGGTTTCTGATGATCCTGGTTCAATATAACCAAAATTGCCACCTACTATTCGACCAGCCTAAATAATTAATTAATTAATTTTTTACTTATTGGATTGAACTCAAATTAATTTTTGATGTTGCAAAGTCTGAAACTAGTAGCAATTTGAATAAGTTAAACTTTCAAAGCAAACTTACACCTGTCATTATTTGTCCATCTTCAGTCAAATTTAAGCAACATGTTCCATCTGATCGTATTACAAATTCCAGTAATTCTTTCTTCTCCATTGCTGTGTTTACTATGCAGAGATCTATGGGAAATTTCAAAAGTTAGAAACTTTTGGGTAAAGTTAATTCTTCTTAAAAATTCTTACCAAATATTAACCCTATATCATTTTCATTAGGTACACGTGCAGTTATTTTGGTAATAGAAATAGCAGCGTTTGTAAAATTGGCCACAAAACCTAATATTATTGCTATTGTTATGCCATTCATTATACTGAAAATGAGAAAAAAAATGTATTAATCCATACAAAAAAAGTTGTTACCGTAGACATAATGTTAGAACTTAACTCATTAAAACAGCTAAAGACTCAATTTTTAATAACTTGTTAGATAGAAAAACTTTCACTGAACTTTATGTCTTACAAATGATCAATAAAAATTATTTTAGTGAGCTTTTGTCTGCAGAGATTCTGTTGTTGTGATCCAAGTTCTTAGCAAAAAACGTCAAAAACATTTTCTTAAATCAAAAATGACGCAGCAACGAAAAAATTCAAAATTGATTTTTAAATTTGTTGATTGATTGATTGGATACATTTAAACTCATACATCCAAAAATAGTGAATAGAATATATAAAGGTTAGAAGTAATGGTTTTTACATAATTACATATTTAATAATTGTTGCTTGTCAAGGCTTTTTGGATTTAAGGTATCGATATGTTGTTTAGTTTTCAAGATATGCCACGAATATTTTTGCAAAGTAATGAAAACTTAACATCGAGTGTCTCGAAACCCAATCAGGATTAAAATACATGTATTTCAAAATTTTTATTAAAAATATTAAGTTCTACAATAATAAAAACTTGGCATCTCGGAAACTAAAATATGCGTGGTAAATGAGGTCGATCCTCTAAATCAAATACTAAATTGACGATATTTTAGTAGCAACAGTGACTGTCAAACAAGAACTGTGGCAACACGAAATCAATTTAAAAAAGGCAACACTTCAAGCACAACAAGTGACATTTTGTGACAAAAGTATTTATTTTGGTCCAAGATTTGTGGATTTTTTGCAATAATAGTGATTTTAGGTGTTATTTTATCGACTTTCACAAGTAAAAGGTTAAAAAATAATATTTAATATATATATGAGCATAAAAATGATGGCGTTGTTGTTACAAAGTCTCTGTAAATTGTAAATCAACTCGTCGAGAATTTTATTTACATTAAAAATCCAAATAGAAATTTGTAACTATTGTTATCTTAGGGCACGTCCCCTAGGTGTATGTGATGAAAAATGGTACATCACAGATTTTATTGGTCGTCTTAAGGGATCGCGAAAAATTATCTATTAATTTTCGTGTTAGGCTGTGCAACGATTAACAAAGGGGTAACTATTTCAAAGAAAATGTGACTTTTAGAAAAACACTCAAATTAGGGATACTAGATACCAAGAAGCAATTCGAGGACATTCAGATAAATTTTTATTTGTTTACCCAACTAACTAAAAAGTTCTGGTAGTGAGTGACCTTTTGTCTTTCCAAACGTTTTCAACATTTGAGAAAAAAAACCAAAAGTATCCGAGGACGTAACCCTACTTAAATCGAAATATGGCAATTCAAAACAGTTTTAGAAAAAGTGCTTTAATCGCCTTACTAACTTAGATGAAGAGAACGTGGTATTCCTTTAGTGGCTGCAGGAACTAAAAAACTTCACCAGAACGATATGACATTCATATACTTTTGGCACCGTTTTAATGAAATAGATTTCAAATATATTATAACTCTGACTCAGAGTGAATGCAGTTTACTGAATCAAGATGTGACTGGTTACTGTGTTATTGGACATCATGCTTTCGGAATAGGCATAATATCCAACAAATGTTGAACAAAACTTGATTTTAAAAATCGTCTGCAGATAGCTCTCTGCGAAAATACATAGAACTCTCTATCTAAACCAAATAAAAATGTATTGACAACAGTATTATGTTACTATGAGAAGTGAGTGAATGATGTAGCCTTATAAATCTAATATGTGATTTGTTTGTACCATTTATCTCCTAGAACAAAGTACAGTCATCAAAATACAAACTAGCATGTTTTGTAAGGACTATGCGATACTATAATAAAACGAATTTCATTAACAGCCATTTCATGGTTGGCTAATGTCTCGCCATTTTAGTCGCCGAGTAAAAATTGGCTTTATAAACATACAGCCAATTTCTTCTCGGCGACTAAAACGCGAGATAGTAGCCAACCAAGAAAGAGGGGTAAATTTTTTGTACATTTATGATACTGGCTTAAACTTAACTGTCAAAAAACTGCGATTTCTGAAATAGCTGTAACTTTAAATAATCAAATATTTAAGCGGTGTCTTCATTTAATTATACTATAAGTTTAAGAAATCTTGGGCTACTTCAATTTCGGAATGCATAAAAAATTGCTTACTTAAGCTTTTTAGCCGAAATTTGATTCAATATGGTTTAAAAAAATGTTAAGTTGTTACCATTTTTAGTTGTATTGGAGGTGAATGTGTCCATTATTCAGTTTTATAAGATTTGGCATTAGTAATGCCTCAGAAACTTTTGAAGAAAAAATTGTATGTTCGCTAAGTTGTATCGAAAACTCGACTGTCTGTATCTAACGCATGTCTGGAGCTGCTTCAACTATGTTCTGATTATGAATATGCACTATTAAATGGGAAACCAACTCCAACTTAATTGAATTTTTAACTTGAGTTCAAAAATGGAGCATTTCTGCTATTGAGCTTGATCAATACGTAATTTTTTAGCATTTAAGTTACTTTTTTCATGAATGTTTTTTTCGTTCCTGCTAATTCCCCTTGAATCCTTTTGTTTTCATCACTTTAGCAGAATATAATGTGGAATAACATTTCATTTCGTGACTATTCTTCGCTCAAAAATTTTAAGTTCAATGATGAAAAAGTATCGACTGTGACCTCAAGAGAACAAGTAAACTAAAATATTCACTACAAAAAATACAATTCTAACACCATTTCCTTCTTTTAGCAAAACACGGAAAATTCTATAGAAAAATGCTACGATAGATTTCAACAGCTGCAATACTTAGATCCAAAGATAGCAAAATTTTATCGTGCTGAACATGAACTATATCTGGAAAACATGTTACGTCGCCTGCCTACAAACTACGAGTGCTTAGACTCAAGTCGCCCATGGAATGTATATTGGATTTTACAATCGGCACATGTACTAAATTTTACCTTTTCCGATGATCGCTTAGAACATATTGTTCAATTTCTTATAAAGTGAGTTTAAAATGTTAACGAAAGCTAAAATTACAATTGAAGTTATTTCTTAAAGATGTCGTCACCCTGATGGTGGCTTTGCAGGTGGTCCAGGACAATATCCACACTTAGCGCCTACTTATGCTGCAGTCAATAGCCTTTGTATGATTGGTACACCTAGTGCATATCGTGCTATCGACAGAGACTCTTTGGTGAAATTTTTATTTTCTGTTAGGGAGCCAGATGGTTCATTTCGAATGCATGTCGATGGAGAAACAGATGTACGAGGTGCTTATTGTGCAATTTCCTGTGCAAAGTTAACTAACGTGCCTGGAGCAGTGTTGGCAAAGTTATTCGATAAAACCGGTGACTGGGTTACAAGCTGTCAAACGTATGAAGGTGGTTTCGGTGGTGCTCCTGACTTGGAGGCACATGGAGGATACACTTTTTGTGGTATTGCTGCGCTAGCAATGCTGAATGAAGTGCATAAGTGTGATATACAACAGTTGCTGGTAGGTTCTTTTTAAAACTGGAAAAAAATTCTCATGGGCTTATTAAATTTATATTATTTAAGAAATGGAACTTACAACGACAAATGACTTTCGAGGGTGGCTTTCAGGGGCGTACTAACAAACTTGTTGATGGTTGCTACTCATTTTGGGTTGGCGCAACAATTCCCATAACACAGGCGATAATAGCAAGCAGAGGTATGAGTAAAAATATTAGAAAACAATGAGCAAAATCTGTATGTAAGCTTAATTTTTGTTTGTAGCGGCCTTAAATAGAATTTATATACTGAAATAGGGCTTTCAAAAAACCTCGCACAGTTGTGTTAAGGACGTCATAATTGTACTGGAATTGACATATGAGGCGTCCGGTTTTGAAACCGGCCAAGTTGTAATACTTCTGTCAAAAGAAAATTTTTTTAATCTAAAAACATAGTGGAAAGATAAAAATGGTCTAGATTTTGATATTGGACTTGGCCTGTTGTGCAACTGGACGCCTCATATGGTAATTCAATAATGATCATGCTTACGAATCAACGACAATGAACTGAATAAATCTGGTTCCCCGTTCTTTTTTGGTTGAATTCTTAGTTAAAAACAAAACCGTTACTTCTTACAACACAAAATTATAAAAACTTGTCATTTCGACGTGTTAAACATGATAATCAAAAGAAAGATGTACCACTTCTAACCAAATAAAAGATACATATTGTTCCCGTCGTACTAAGGTGATGGGCCACACGCTCCGCACACCCAAATATTTCGACTTACACTATATAACCCGATTTTTCTAAGAAAGCGGTTCATTAAATAAAACTAACTTAAGATTCCTCGGGAAAAAAGACAAGACTTAAAAATAACTTTCATGCCATCATAAGCATCAGAATCATAGTATTCATCTAAAACGCTCAGAATTTTGAATTAGGTAATATTTGAGCTGTTCGATCTCGTTTTTAAAGAAAAAAATATTTACGAAGGCTCACCTACAAAACTGCTTATTTTGTTATCAATCAAAACAAACTTTGGGCTCATTGAACAATTTTGACCATCAAGAAAAACTTGGACAGTAAAAACGCATCTCGCTACTATTTAAAAGTGGACAACATTTTATAGTCTCCTCTACTTACGCAAAACCCGATCTATCGGTAACACAAGAAACAGCAACTTATAAAATGAGGCTAAATATGTAGACTTTACTTTTAAAATCATTTAAGCGGGAAATCCATTTATAGAAGTCAAAATCAGATATTTCATCAAAAAATATTATCTATTTTAATATAGAAAACCAACCAACGCAGTCACTGTTTGACGGTGCAGCATTGCAAGAGTACATTTTGCTTTGTTGTCAAAAAGCTAATGGCGGTCTAATCGACAAACCCGGCAAGTAAGGCTTTTCTATAAATCTTTAATTGATTATTTGAAATCATACCACATTTCTAAATTTTTTAGACCACAAGATCTGTATCACACTTGTTACACACTTAGCGGTGCTGCAATTGCACAACATTCAGAATCCACACTTAATCCACAAGTACTTGGCGATCCTGTAAACGAGCTATTACCAACGCATCCACTCTTTAATGTACCACCCCGTTCAGTTGCAGCTTCTTTGCATCATTTTGCAGTTTTAAACGACGACGGGGTTAAAGAAAATGGTACTAGCAGCGAAGGGGAAACAGAATCTATGTAGTACAGCACAATGCTTATTTCGGAGTTTCAGAAGAACTGGAGCTCATTGAGACAGAAAAAACATTTTTTACAGCCTTTGCTATAGGTTTTGTTAAAATTGTTTTCTTAATAACACTACGATGCAACAAAAAAAAAAACAAATCTGTATATGAAACAAAAAAAAAATCAATGAATCATTTAGTTTTGGACTACTGTACCTGTTTCTTGTCCAAAAAATAAATACCAAAATAAGACTGCATTTTTTATGCAGCACTTACCTAAAATCAATCCGGTCTAATAGTTTTTTAATAATATTTGTCGTATACACACCAATGTAAAGAAAAATCAATGGATATTTTCAAAAATATAAAATGTAAAAACTAACTTTAAAAAAATTATATTTCTTATGACATATTTATCGCTGTTTGCATTTCTGTTTTACATTCATTTGCTACTTGCTGATGGATAAGTGTCCCTATATGTTGTTTCAACAATTTTTTGCGTGCAAATGTTTTGTTACAAGGATCACATCTGCAATTAAAAAGGAAAAAAAAGAATTTTTTATAAGCTGGAAAAATTGTGGTCCAGTTTGAGAAACCGATATTTTAGGAGCTGACGATTCCCTTCTTTAGAATAAAAAACTTTATATGAAGGCTACTATAGGTTTATATAAATTAGACAGACGGGACACATCAACAGGCTGACCAGAAAGCCGTCAACTACGGATCAGACGCTTCCTACGTTTATTGAGCATCAAATTTGCAAAATGTTATTCCTACGTCTGAAAAAATCCAAAAACTGGATCAACAAGTCGGGCCCTCCGACGTAATAGGGCTAACGCTGACACTAAATCGTGAATTATCAAGCGTTATCATAACGCTTTAGTCTTGCTTTAACAATGTAGACATCGAAAAGATATTGATGTTACACAGTGCACTGATGAATATGTCAAAGCAAAATTCTATTTTTTAGAAGTTTATCTGACTGACATTAATTCACAGACAACGACCGCAAAAACAGTCAAATTCTTTTAGAATACGATTAAATACGGTTGTTTTAAAAATTTCGTATTAATTAAAAATATATTTTTATTGTATTCCAAACCTAAATTGTTTTTCTCCGGTATGTGTCACCACGTGATCCTTTAAGCATGACAAATAAGTAAAACTTTTGCTGCAGCATTTGCAAACATAAGGTCGTTCTTTGGTGTGTATTCTGAAAAAATCAAATACAGTTTTTAAAACCGAAAAAAAAACCATACTTTAAACCATTTACCTTTCATGTCGTTTAATTGTACTCAAATCACCAAATTTTCGATCACAAAATTTGCAAGTAAATGGACGATCACCTGTATGGACTCGCATATGTCGCTCTAGCTGCGGTTTAGAGACAAACGATTTATAACAAATCCTAACAATAATACATTATACTTTAAAGCAAATTATAAGAGATTGTGTATTCGTAATCACATATATCAATATTTAACATACTCGCATTCAAATGGTTTTATTTGCAGATGTCTCCGCATGTGCAAAGTAAGTACGCTTTGACTTCTGTACTTCATTCCACAAATTTCACAAATAACTTTTAATTCTAAGCTTTTAGCGGACATTCCAGTTATTGCTATAGAGTTTTGAATATTCTGTTTTTTCGAACTATTCTGAACTTTAACTGATAGATCTATATTACTTTCTCTTAATCTACTTGTGAATTTCTGCAATGACTTTTGAATTTCTCGTGAATTTTGTTTTTGTATATTTCTATGTACAGCTTTTGTAATACGTTTACGAACGTTATTTTTTGTTAGAGCGGAATTTTTAGTTTCTTTTTCCACATAAGCCATTCTTTCTCCTCCTGAAGCTTCTGACTTAATCTAAAGTATAGTCATAGAAATAGAACTTTGTAAAATTAAGTAATAATATTTACACAATTTGTCTTTAAGGAAGAAATATGTCTACTTTCTTTTTCAACATTATTCTTTAGGGTATAAGCTTCGGATTCGAAATCTTCTAGTTTTATCTGAAATATACTTATAAATTAAACGAGTATAAATTGAAATAGTTGGTTATGCAAACATTTGCTAATTTTTCTTGATTTTCTATGCACATCATCCGAAAACCGTGTGCTGCATTTAACGACTTCAAACAACTTTGACATATCCGATTAGGCCATATTTTATCCAGTTTAATCTGCAATAATGAATTAAATATCAAAATAAATATACAGAAGGTTTATGTCATATGCAAGGTAATTTTATTGAGGTATACAAATGTTAAATAAACATAAAAGATTAAATTCTTTCATATAGTCTTGAAGATATTATAATTTATGTAATTTTTTAACCGTGTTTTTCCAAAAAAAAAAAACTTATATTTTCTTCAAAAAAAAATTATTATTAAACAATAGGAAAGATTAGAGAGCAACAAAACAAAAAGCTTGAAATCAAAACATTTTTTGGTAAGTGCTCATTTATTTAATTAAATAGCTGAGCGATCTTTGATTGAAAAGGAATCGTAAAATTGAATGTCACTTAAATCGTTGTAAGGTAGTGAACCAGATAATTATTTGTAAAATATTGTTTTTCGATGCCCACAGTTTTAACGTAAAAATTGGAAGTGTCGCTAAATCAATTCCATCGAACATAACTATTTTGTTTGAACAAAAAAAAATTGGTGTACAACTTTTCTGGAGTACCTATAAGCTGTTAAAGATAACGTGAATTCTTTAAAAACCTATGCGCAATATATAATTTTTGCATTGCATAACATTTTAAACAGTGTCGAAAGTGTCTTAGCTTCGTTTCAGATCTTTTATTGGATAAGCGGTTCAATAGATATATGTAAATGAAAACAGGCCAGAATTTTGAAAGAATCAAATTTTACAGTTTGCTCTGTGGCCACGAAAAAATATAAATCGATGAAAAACTTCCAATTTTACTTCACATTACAAGGATCACAATATTTGAAAACTATATGAATTCAAGACTTTTATATAACAATTTTTATACTCTCTAAAATTATTTTGCATATGACATCCAAATTTTGGAAATCTGTCTAGGTGTTCCCAACATATACATAATTTAAAAAATAACTAAACTCAAGACTTCTGATTCCTATACCTTCGGAAGTAAATCCAATGACACTTTCAACCGACACTCTAGACCGATATTTACTCACCTTGAATCCAATAAGTTGTTCCATCTTTAAACAAATTTCTTCAACTAGGGTATCACCGTTTGCCACTGAAGTTTTTTCATAAATCAGTTGCATATTTGCTTTATTTGAGTTATCAATTTTATACAGACAACATATACATATGAATTCCATTTTTGATGCTTGTTTATCAAAATAAGATTAATGGTGGCGTATAAAAAGTACGAAGTTACCTGACAGTTGCATAGTCAAGGTTTACACGAGGAAATTCGATGAAACAAATTCTTGTCCATTACCTTTTGTGAATTTGTTTTGCGTTTACACACGAAAACTAGAATTTCTTTTTGCTTGTGAATTATCAAAGCAGTTACTGTGTCGATCCACCACAACAAACGTAGAGTCAAAGCAAAATATAAGCTAACGAACAGAACGAAAGAGAATTTGCGGGTACCAAAAATTTTGCGGGTACCGAAAATTCTCTACACCACCCTTTCGTTTTTCCCCTCTCAAGGAAACTTTCCGGCAAGAGTTTCCTCGTGTAAACGCTGACTTACCTTTTGAAAGCAAGATGGTTTCACAATCAGTGATGCCATTTTGCAGTTTTCCGGTAACATCTGGCAGATTAGATATTCATCTGGCCAGAGGAACTCGAAAAATGACTATTTTTGAAAATTCTGCTTTCCTTTATTAAAACGGATAATTTTACGATAAGTCACATAAGTTACTACCAAAAAAACAAATAAGAAGAGACCGAAAAATAAATTTAAGAAAAAATTTACGCGTGTACCATGCTGGCAACCTTATTATTTCATTGCCTGACTTGTAAACGTCATTGTAAAATTTTGCTTTTTGTTTATTTGTAGGTGCGTACCATTAATTCTGTACACAGGATTTTAGTTGATTGTAAATCCGATGTCTTCAATTTCGAACGATAACAGTAATCTTATGGATGAATTTGAGGAAGCATTTCAATCCTGCCTGCTTTCTCTAACGAAACAAGAACCCAATACAGGCACCAACAAGGAAGAGATCGAATTGGAAGTTCAGAAAACCACCAACCGATTTATTGATGTTGCACGCCAAATGGAAGCATTTTTTTTGCAAAAACGTTTTCTAGTATCGACCCTCAAGCCGGATATGTTGATTAAAGATGAAAATCAAGATCTTCGCATAGAAATACAACGCAAAGAGACCCTACTAAATAAACATTACAATCGACTAGAAGAATGGAAAGCTTGTTTATCAGATATACAACAAAATCAAGGTGCACATTGCAGACCCCCAGGTCAAATGAGTGCTATTGGATCAATGAGCGATAGTCCTAACATGAACAATGCGAATGAAATGCGGCTTGGCCCTGGCAGAGGTCTAATGCCAAACTTGTCACCTGGACTACCAACACAAATGGGTGGTGTCATGCCAACTGGTAACATGGGTGGTGTAGGTCAGCAAATGGCACAGGGACAGCAACATATGCAATCCCAATTTCAGCAGCAAAAAATTCTGCAAGCTCAGCAAATGCAACAGTTACGAATGATGGGAAAGTTGCCCAAGTGAATAAACCGCGAGTAGTTTACATGTTTTTATTTTTAGTACATATTTTGCATATCTTTTTTAAAGTTTAACAATAAAAATACATTTTCATCTAAATGCATTTTTAGAGACTTAGATGAATGTAAGAGTTTCTAATTTTACCAGAGCTTGTAGGAATCACTTCTTTCGGGAATCAACTTCCTCAAAAATTCTAACTCATTCAAAGACTATTCTTTGGTCCCAGAACCTAGCATTTGTACTGGTACTTAAACGCAAAGTTTATAGATCTGCTTACAGTTCAGGGTTGCCAAATTGAAAAGAAGCGATTCCCGGCCTTCTCAAAAAAATATAAATTTTTGCTTAAAATGGTAAAGTTACATTTTTTTTTTTTGAGTTGGCCTTTTTTTTTTTGGCCCGCAAGTTAAAAATAAATTGGTAAAAACTTCAATTGTGGTTTACGAAGCTTGAATCTTTTTTTGTTTGTTCGTTTAAGTACATGGTACAGAAATCATTGAAATTCCGGCTATTTCAGACATTTTTCAATTCCTATCAGGCTCCCGGCTTTGACATGAAATTCCGAGCATGGACAGTTTTTTTAAATTTATTTTAGTAAATATTGCTGAAATATGCGTCAAAAATAATCGAATGACCTTTTTTTGCGTTTGTTAGTACATTTTTTTGTCCATGACATAAAAAAATGTACATTCGCCCTTTAAAAAGTAAATTCTAAGCCTCGATTCAGTACATTTCCACGAATACCATCACTGCTCCACATACTTTGAAGATAAATTAAAGTTAATTAAGTTAAATCTTTTCTATGACCCCTGCACACAACACCAAACAAAAATTCGATGCAATTTTTTTTTAAAAAACTTTAAAACATGTACCGCATAGTTCAATTCATACCAAAATGGTAGGAAAAATTAATGTCTCACACACAACAACTGAACCCTTTCGAGAGTAGAGTTTCGAGCTTAGTTATTTCGATAATCCAAGAACTTTGGTTATTATTTCGTAATGTTAAATCGTTCAGCGCTTCCCAACCTTTTAGAGATTACTCTAAAACTTTTGCAGCCTTCTTCCTTCTACAACATCGGATTAAAACAAAGGCGAATTTATATCCAAGGCTGAATTTTTACCGAAAACTTGATTTTTATTAAGCACATAAATTTTCAATTTCACTAATCGCTTAATTACATTAGAAACTATAAATAAAGGACAATGGGAAGAAGTTATCTCACATAAAATTTTAATATATGTAGACAAGTTTAGGAAAGTAAATTTTAGTCTCATGAGCCATAAAGAAAAATGGAGTAACTTATTAATTCAATTAATAAATCCAAAACCAAACAAATTTCAATTGTAAAAACTAAAGGACTGCACAAGTCGGCTTGAAATTCAAATGCTGTCACTGAAGAACGATTTAGATCTTACCGTTGGTCGTATCAACGACATCAACAGCATTGACAGCTTGCGCCATTCAAATGTAGAACGAAGCATTCTGCAGTACTTTAGTAAAAACATAATTATATTGTTACAGTATTTTATTCTATCTTCGGACCGTTTCATAAAAACAACAACAATAATTAATGTGAGTTTTATTTATATAATTAAATTATATGTAATTCATATGTCTTATGAAACTAATAACTGTAATATCCCATGGAATATTGGTTTTAAAATTAAATTAGGATATTCTGTTTTGTTGTATGTTTGAATTAGTTATGTACCCAGCTGGAAAGGGGATGATCCCTGGAGTAATCTTGGAGCAATTCAAGAGAAGTAATGGATTACTCCCTATTACTCCCATCTCCATATATGTATGTATTTTGAACTCTTTTTGAGCATTGCGTATGGATGGGGCGGAGTAATAGTTTGTTGATTTATTAGGAGTATTCTTTTAGGAGGCTATAGTTTAATTTTTATAAAAAAAACATTGTTTGAGCAGAGATTCGAACATATGAAGTAAGGAATTTAAAACTTTGAGTCCTCCTCTACGCTACGAAGCAGATAAAAAAAAATAAATAAAATTTAAGAAGATTATTTTAAATACCGTTTATTACTCCAAACGGATAAAAATATTTTGCTTCTTTTAAACTAAACTCCTTGTTGGATTACTCTTATGATTTCTGTTTAGGTATCTTTTAAGCCAAAACAAAAAAGTAACCCTGTATTTAAATGTCATTTCTTCACAATGAATGTTTTAGAAAGAAGACGTCCCACACTGAGATTAATCTATCTCGTATACTTCTTCTGGATTAAATCTTGGCGGAGGTTGCTGTATTATTGGTCGCTGCATTATTGGCTGCTGCATTAGTTGCTGTTGCATTAATTGCTGTTGCATAATTGGCTGTTGCATTGGCTGTGGCATTCCTGGTTGTTGCATTGCTGTATTCGTTTGATTGTATCCAGCTGCCGCATTGTCTTGATTAGCGTATAACAAAGGATTCATATACATGCCACTTGGATGTACCAATGCTGCATGCAACGTTAGTAACTCCTTGTACATAGTTGGATCTCCGTTATTCATTTCAGCATATAGCCTTTCCAAATAATTGGGTACCAGCTGAACAACTTGATTCTGATTTAGATCATTATGATCGCTAGCGATTTTCATGTTAAGCAGCTGCAGTAACACATCAGTACGGAAACCAAAGATTTTATTTGATGTAGCACCAGCAAACTGGCTACCAAATGCATTACGATCATACGAAATGTATTGTGCTGTTTGTACAGATCGTGTTTTTTCTGCTTCATACTCAGACCATGCAGCCTTTCGTTCGGCTTCACTCAAATTCTCGCTTTCTTCATTTTCCAGCAACGAATCGTGTTCATGATATTTGAATAATAGTTTTTCATGTTCAGTTAAAAGCTCAGCAAACAAACGGTCCTTGGGTAAAATTGGTATTTCACGTGGAGTACTTGGTTTAAGTTCATATGTGTAGAGCTCAAGCAAATCGCTTTGATTGTAATGACGTGAAATTTGTTGTTCGTCAATAACACGTTTGGCAGTAGCCTGCTTAGCTACTTGTCTTTCATAGACCTTTTGTTCCATCGTACCTGTAGCGATGAGGCGATAAATGTAGCAGGGTTTATCTTGACCAAAACGATATACTCTGAAAATACTTTGTGTGTCGTGAGACGGATTCCAAGATACATCAAAAATAACAACACGGTTCGCAGCTACTAAATTTATACCGAGACCACCTGCTCTAGTGGAAATTAAAAACAAACGACCACGCAAATTTTTAGTGTCATTAAACTGTTTGCACATATTTTCACGATTTTCAACCGAGCATGAACCATCTAAGCGAAAATAATCTTTTCCAGGCGTCCAAAAGCCTTTGAAGTCACCAACATCACCTGCAAAGTAAATACAAAATAATGTATAAAATTCCAAATTAAACTTATCCCTAGATTTATAACACTGTATCCCACAGACCACCTCAAACAAGTTAAAAATTTTAATTTCGATATACTCAGTACATGGTCTTCATGTGAAATTGAGAATATTGATATCATGAATGCGAGAAGCAATGTTACAGCATGGGTTTTATTTTCTTAGAAAAAGCTATAAATTAGTATAATTTAAAACTATTAATATATCACAAAATTATAACCCCATCAGCCACCCCAGTGGCTGAAACTTAGTACCCCAAAAATTTGATGATCAACAAATTCAATTCAAATATTTTTAGTAGACCTGTAATTTTTGATCATTCTCCTTGTTGTTTGCAATGTAAATTGACAAATTGAGAATGAGAGCGAGAGTAAAATTTGAATATTCCGTTGTTTCTCTTCCATAAATATTCCAGTGTATTGCCATGGGTAAGATAAGAACAAAACACACACAATCACATTCAAACACTTCCCACTTGCATGCTTGTTTATTGTGTGTAATTAATTTTTTTAGCAATTTTAAAACTTTAATATTTTGATATTAAACAGAAATATCGTGATAATTCAAATTGGAGATTGAGACCACGCGTCTAAGAATTAAACTAAATAAATTTAATCAAAATTGGTCCAGTAATCATTTCGTGATGCGCGAACATCGTGAACGGATATATTTTTATTTATATAGATTGAAATAGATCTTTTCTGCACCTCGACCATAATTTTGATTTATTGTCCTGCGTCCTGCAACTTGTTTAATATTTTTAAAGCCTTTAAGGTCTAAATTGTTCACAAATTTGAATGAAAGCACATGAAGATCAAACAATTGTTAATTTCGACCGAACAATATTCCATAACGCAACAATATTGAATAAATGCATTCTTTCATAACTTACCCTCATACTCATGCCCCTTCGTTTTGCTATCAATAAGCGACAGAAAGTGTTCAATAACATCAATTGATTGAAGAGACTGAGAAAATACCAACAACTTATCGCCAATTGCTTCGCATTGTCCTAACAATCGCATAAGAATCACCAATTTCGGGGAATGATTAATGTTATTTAATTCTTTCTCTTCCACAAACTTTTTCCACCATTCTGATGGGTCATCTTTTTCAATCGGCATTATCGATAGATCCTCAAAATCACTCTCCTTCCCGTTGGGATTGTTGCGAGTTTTTCGTGTACCACTAGCACCAGCACCGTTAGTTCCTCTTTTGGAGCTACCTTTTCCATCAGCAGAAACAATACTGGAGAACGATTTTATAGAATCATTCGATGATGAAGAAGATGAAGCTGCTGATTCTTCATGCTCATCATCATTATCATCGATAAAGTCTTCCATAGAATCACTCTCGGTAGTCATCATTTTCTTTCTTATAACAGTATCACTATTAACACGCAAATTCATCGGATGCGTCCATATGCGTCGCAAATCTTGAAAATCCTGAAATAATCGTGCACCTTTTCCAGAAAGATCGGAGCTAATGAGATCACGCTGTGTGTTCATATAGTATTCGTATAATTGTTGTTGTAAATCGGACAATGTCGTATAGACCACGTACTCATGTTTCGGTGGCAAATACGGTGCCAGCACAGAATAGTCCCTTCGTTGAATGCAACCTTCTAGCATCTTATGCAAAATATGTGAACGATGTTTCATCAAACGAATATCTCTTTCTGTAGAATCTGTATACTGCCCATTACAGATAGGATTGACAAAACGATTTAAATATTCTTTGTACGTGCCGAGTAAGTTCGGTTTAATAAACTGAATCATACAGTAATCTGCAAAAAAAAGCGAGATAAGCAAAATATTTATTTTATTTATTTAAATAAAACATTTTACAAGAAAATATGTATGTTTAGTTTCTTTTGCTAAACTATAGGGTTTTTTTTAATAGGGACGGTAGATGAAAATATAATATTGATAATAACAGGTTGTGTGTGAGATATCAACGAATTTTTTGTTTTATTTGAAAGGCCTTGCGGCCCAGCGACTTCGCTGAGTAATGCGCATCCGAGAGGTCCAATTGTCAATGGCTCTGACGCATAGATCAGGCTGAATGTTAACAATGGTACGGGTTACGTTGACTTTATGGGCTCCGTTTTTATTATAAAGTTTTATCATTTGCACGTGTTGCTCGACGCTTTCAGAGTCTGGAATACATCTGGTTCCAACAAGACGCGTTGAACAATGCACTTTTTGTTCCCATTGACTAGATTAAGATGGCACAACCGTTATTGGAGAGCACTTTGTTTCTTGTTTATTCTTTGTTAATTGGTTATAAAGGACGCGCGCAATGGCTCAAGAACCCAATAAGCACTGTGCAAAGTTTTGCAAAATTGAAAACAAGGGCGATGCTTATTCTCATATAAGATATTGATTTTATATAAATTAAGTCCATCTACTTCAAATAAAAAATGTACACTTAATAAAGATCCATAAAATAGTGAATTGAGTAAATCTAACTTACATTCTTTTAAATTGTTTTGTAGTGGTGTACCAGTTAAAACTATTCGCCTTTTTGTGCGCATTTTAGTAACGGCTTGACTTATTGATGTCTTCTCGTTTTTTAGTAAATGACCTTCATCACATACGACCATATCTGGACCGGGTTCCACTAAAGTCTGTTGCAGAATTTCTCGTTGTTTTTTGCGCAAACCTTTTGCCTTCTCATTAGCTAAAATTCGATACATGTCGTAGCCTAAAATACAAACGCCACCATCTTCAAACCACTCACTTAACTTAAATATACGTGTAGGTTTGTCCTTATATTTGGACATATCATAAATCTCAATTTTCTTTTTCTTGGTAAAGCTCATCCAATACCGAAACTCACGTGCCCAATTGTTTAAAGTACTCAATGGCGATATGATGAGTACTCGTTCGATATTAGTTTTCCGATAGTTAGACAGCAGAGTATGCGCTAGCGCAACAACTTGTAGAGTTTTACCTAGACCCATACAATGAGCTAAAATACAGCCTGATCCTGGTTTTTCTAGAGTGTCTACAACAGTTTCAAAGCAAGCATCCCACATAAACTTAACACCTGAGACCTGATGGGGTTTTAATTTTTTCAACAAACCCTTATCAACTTCAAGTATCGGCTCTTTTGTTTCATCATCAAAATCCAGTACCAATTCTGTGACTTCAACACTATCTGGTTTTTCATAAATTTGATTGTAAATTTTCTGACGTTCCTCAATACGTTTACGACGTTCTTCTTCCTCCATATTGGCTGTCTTTGTGCTGATGTCTAAATCTTTTGTTTTAATAATTTTGCGTATGTGCTTGCGTTTGATTTTATTTTTCTCATCATCATCGCCACTATTTTCGTCACTGTCATCACTAGAATGTTTTTTAACAATACGTCGCTTTTTGGCTTTCTTTTCTTCGGGCTCAAAATCTGAATCAGTATCAGAGCCTTTTTTCTTATTGAAAACGCGTTTTCTACGTATTGGCATTATTTCACTTTCGCTACTTTTGCTCCCGGAATCATCAGAATTGCTTTCCTCTGCGCTAACAGAATTGGCATTATGCTTCGCAGACAGCACCGGTGCAAAGTCAGAATCTTCAGAGTCTGACATGGCGAATTTTCGTTTGGAGCTGGAAGGTTTTTCATTATCAACTTTCTTCATTCCGGCTTTTGTTGTTTCCTTTGATGTGGTTGAAGTTCGTCTAACTGCAGCAGTAAAATGTGTACGTTTTAAGCGAACAACGCACTTTTTTATTAAGTGTTCAAAGTTTGCGGTTGTTGTATTATTTTGTCGCTTTGTCGATTTAAGTTTCACAATTTGTTCGTCACTATTCTCGTTGTCGTCGTCTGTGTCAACTATTTTAGTTATAGTATGTGCGCTTCTTGTTGTCGTACTGTTTTCTCGATTTATAATCTTACGCTGCACAAGAGCTTCGTCCTTTTTCTGTTTTTTAGCTTCAGTGGCTGTGTTGAGATTTGTTTTGTTTTGTCGCTGTGGTTTTATACGCTGCACAATAACTTCGTCACTATCGTAATCGTCTTCACTATCACTCAACTCTATTATCGATATGTTTTTGCGTACACTTCTTACAGGTAATACTTTATTTGTTATGGAATCGAATGAAGACGTTTCCTTGTTCTCTTTAGCGATTGGTTTTTCAAGTAGCTTTTCTATTGGTACAATGCGTAGTTTAAATTGATGATTTGTTGGTGCTATGCAAAATTTTGGCGTTTCTATTTTTTCTTCGTGATCCTTGCTATCAGTTGATTTTATTTCAGTACAATTTGTTTCTTCTTTACCGCTGCTGTTGTCAACACTATTTTCAGATGTCTTTAATTCAGCGCAGTTTTGATCTTTACTGCTGCTGTCATTACTCGTTCCATTGTTTTTTTCTATTGAATATTCTTCAGTGTTTAGGCTTAATGTAGTTTTGTTAATTCCCTCCGTTGAATTCGATACGGAATCGGATATTACTGTTTCTTTACCCATAGATAAAACTAGATTAATAATGAGGACCCAACAAAAATGTTTTACGTTTTTTGCTGAATTCTTTTTTGAAGATTTCTTAACTGCTTACAGATGTAGACTGAAGCCAATTTCTGCTACTAAATACTTTTATCCAATATGATCTAAAAATAAATATAAGAAATTTTAGTGAGTAAATTAAGCAGTCAATGAATGTAGTAACATCGGAACCTAGAAGGAATAAAACGAAAAAAGATACGAAGGTAATCTCAGTGAATTCGACTTTTCCAAAAATTGTGCCTGGCTGTTAATTAAACTTTTCCAAATATTGACCCAAAAGCTGCTTTAAGTATTTACTGAACTAAATTTCAAGTCAAGTGTTGTTTTCTTAATAAATTATATTCGAAACGCATTGAAGTGCAAGATTTCTGTCATGATCGCTTAAGTAATCAATTTTTGACCAAGAGTTCTCTTGTGTGATTACAAGTCACAAATGTACCAACACATAGAAGGACTTTACGAAATAATAAAATGAAATAGTGTCACCTTCTATTTGGTCGAACAGGTTCGACACCAGTGATCAATACGAATGTGAAATGGTGCATTTCAAATTTTTTGAGTTCATTCATATACATATAAATTAATACGGACATAATGCAAAATAGATTGTTATTCAGATATATTTGCAGCTCATTGAATTTTAAAAATTCTTTTCGATCCAGCCTTCAGTTAAGTTAGACACAGAAAAAATAAACTGGAACAAAGATTCCTTGCTCGATTGTTTCACAAAAAACAAAATGTACAGTGTATTTTAAAGAAAGAGCTACGAAATAGTGAAAAAAAACTTAGCTGTTAGTTACTGCTAATTGAATTATAATATTTTTTTTTTCGATATTTTTTTAAAGAAGCGCGAAATCCAAAAATCTTCAATTTATAAATAACGGACACCGTAATAAATATATAGAATGTGATGCGACCTGCGCAAAATGATATTTTCGTACCAGAGCCAAATGTTCAACAAATCGAAAAATGTCCTTCAGCGATTGGCTGCCACACAGTATCAACTCAATTTGACCTCAAAAAAGGATACACCAGCGTCGATTTAAAGTCACAAATCGAGTTTCATATGTTCGAGTATGTTTGAAAACTTAAATCCTCAAAATTGATTTCATTTTGACTCCCACCTTTAAAAGCTAATAACTTTTTAAGTTTTGGTTTGTTTTTGCTAAATAAAAGCTTGTTTTCTTGCTTATACAGTCATTAATCTCAATTTTTAAAATAGAGTTCTTTATGCAAATCGCATCCCGTATGAAAATATTGAGTATTTCATAAAAAATACTTCATATCTAAAAACATCGCAGAACGAAACTTAAGTGCCTAAGAAAGAAGAGATGTAACGGTCTAGCCTCAGAAAAAAAATATCCATCCGATCTGGATAGCGATTCATGCACTGTTTTTATCGTTTCACAGGCTAAATAAGAGATTCATACTTTGGCGGAAGCACGTGTCCTATATACACCTGCCCCAACTTTACGAAGAATGCGAAGGCAACTGCCGATGAAAAACTAAGTAACACTAAGCTTTTAAAAATAGAAGAGCAACTTACAGAAAAGCCAAGATAGCTAAAAGGCAATACAAGCACAGAAAACAAAAATTAAAAATCAAATTTTGCAAAAACAAAATTTTATTGAAAGATTAAAAGCTAAAGCAATTAATTAAAAGCAAATTTGCTATGAAGGATGAATAAATACTCTCTTTAATATGATTTTGGTATTGGTATTGTGGGTAACACATTACTTACAACACCTTTAAGTTTTTAATTTAAATTTTAAAAAGTTCGTGTCTTAATATTGAAAACTTTAATTTCAGCTAAAAAAAATTGAAATACAGAAACGCTTATCTAATAATGTCCAAAATATATGTGTTATAGTTTTTTAGCATTTTGGATATGAAGAATAAGGTTTAGCTAGACAAGAGAATAGTGGTACATGAATATCTTGAAAGCTAAGCACGGTGAACTATTTTATGCCATTAGGTGATCAATAATCTATAACTCTATCTACTATTATATCCATTTATATAAACACCTAATTTTTATATATTTTGATTTTAAATAAACTACTAAAGAAAAACGTAAACAATTACGATTTTCGTCTGGTGACGCAAAATATAATAGCATAACACGTTTTTTCAAGTTTGTTTTTCAAAATTGTTTGAACATAAAACATTTGCTAATATTTAACTATTTGATATTTTAAATAATTAGGATTAATATTTTCAGTTGATGTACAGCAATGAATTGTATAGCAACAAAAATATTTCACACTCTACAAAAAAGAGTTTGCGTTTTATAAGATAAAATTAATCAAAAGTCATCGAGGGGATAAAAGAGGCCCATGATGAACACCCATGGTTTGTATAGCATAGTATAGTAATGGCCAAGGATTACATAACAAATAATTTATTCTCATGTGCTAAATTATGACTTAACCATATCGTATCACACATACAGCACACAAGTTCGAAATCCTTACATTGTTAATAAACACGATATAGAACAAGTAGGGCCCAAATATTGTAGGGTTCGGATCAAAGTTATTTCTCTATATAAAATATTTATCATATTTTTCTAGAGATTTTTTTCTCCAGTTATTCAGAAATAAAAAATAAAAAAAAATTAAACTATTTATTATTGCTGCTGATTTTTCAGTGAAAACAATTTTACTCAAAACTTGAATTTTGTCACTTGAGCCCCTATTGCAGAAGAGGGTCCAAATAATATGGACAAAAGAAACATATCAAACATGTTAAATATACTAAATTTCGAAAATAGTCTCAATTAAATAAACATTTGAGTTTTGAAATGTAGCATAATAAAATACATATTAGATAGAGGTCTGCATAAGTGCACTCGAAACGACCATCAAGCCACTCGCCACGTTGCGAATCTATCGAGCCCTTGTGCACAAAAATCACAAATCAAAACAAATCGAAACACCAAGCAGGAGAGGTAAGTGCCGCACTTGCAAATAAATTGTTTTACAAGTTCAAGCACTCGAAGTTTCTTGCATTGAGGAGTTTATGTGATGATCATTTCGAGTGCACTCATGCAAACCTTTGATATATATTGTCCAAACGTC
Organism: Tricholauxania praeusta; assembly: GCA_949775025.1. Lineage (NCBI taxonomy): Eukaryota > Metazoa > Arthropoda > Insecta > Diptera > Lauxaniidae > Tricholauxania > Tricholauxania praeusta. The sequence goes on from OX459029.1 coordinate 163,589,656, forward strand.
CTTGCTCTATTATACACGCAATAACAATGTTTCCCAAGTACAAGCCAGCGTCCACAAAATGTACGCTTCTCTGTTCAATTCCATTAGTCTCATAACTCGCAAGTTTTTTTTTTAGTTTTAGTTTGTTAGCTTTTTTCTTAAAAAAAAAAATCGTATCTACTTGCTTACATGAAATCGACAGTCTATTTCTAATTCGTCTTAACATTTTGTATCATGTAAATGTAATGCAATTTACAATAGAAAAAAAACTTTCTTGTGTCCGAGACTCACCTGAGTTTTTTCACTCATAAGAATCGCTGTTAAATCGTTGAAAAATAATATTAAATTATACATACTGCAAATAATAAATAAAGTTTGGTAATAAAAATCGTCTGTTTTCTGTTTATCAACTTGAAAATTCACACAGAATCAAAACCGAATTTCACACCGAAAATTCGCCACAAGAAACAAGAAGGCCGCTAAAAAAAATTAGGTATACACAAGAGCTATGTTCAGTTTCAAATGCAATCTGACAGAAAGTGTGTTTTGACAGTTTTGTTTGCAGTTTCTGACATAGTGGTGCTATGCATAAAAATAAAGTTTTTTTTTTCAAAATAGTAGTTTCTTACTGCGTTAAAAGTGGAGCAATACTATCTCACAATACACACAGAAACTCTTTCCGAAAATTCTACTTGTTTGTTGGCAAGAGGAAAAAACGAAGGGGTCGAGGTACAGAGTTTGTCGCAAACGCAAAACAAAAATCACAAAAGAGAATAGACAATAATTTCTTTCTCAGAGTTTCCTAATGTAAGCGTTGATTATGTTACTGTACAGCGTATAGCTTTCTACGCGGTACGTTTCTCAAATCGCATACGGTGCTTCTTCGCGTCGAACTGAGCTTATTTAGAATCCTTAGGTGGATCCGATAACTCAAAAACCTTAATACTACTTTTTTCAATGCTACAAAATAGTGTTCAAGGAAGTTTATGTTATCAGTACGACCTAAAATCCGATGAAATACATCATAAGATAAACACAACAATAAGCTTTTAAACTAGGCTCACATGGGCGTTTTTTCAACGCGCCAGTGTTAATAAGGAACGCACGTTGTAAAAAGCGCGTTAATCATGTGGTGATTATAATTTTGTAGTATCCTGAAACGTGCGTTAGTTAACGCGCAATATAAAAAACGCTGTTGTGGCCTTAGTCTAGTTTTTTTAAATAAAAGTTTTAAGTTTGAAAACGGCGCGGCAACATGAGGGAGGTCGAATATTCCGTAAAATAACTGAGCACAGATTCGTACTCACCAGACAAAATTCATAATACAGTGGAACCTCTTTAAGTCGAACCTCGTTAAGTCGAAAACCTCCCAAATTCGAAAACATGTTGTGTTCCCTTCAAGCCCCAAAAACTCCATTGCTCGAAATCTGACCCCTCTATAAGTCGAAATAATTAGTGAGTCCCTACAAGTAAATTCAGAACATATTTTAACTCTATTACTCGAAAAAATAAATTTGACCTCTGCATCTCGAACATAGCAATGTTTGATTTTACAACCTTTACCACTCGATTTGAAACGTATTTCATCTATAGCTCGAAGAAAAATATGGTACCGATTTTAAGAATATGCCGACAATGTACATCATTGTTTCTTAGAAATCAATGTAAAAGCCTTCTCATACAATAAACCATCAATAAATGAAAAACGAATTTTTAGCTGACGTTATTTGAACTTTAACGAAGTTACTTTATTGTTGTCGACTGAAAAATTATCACAAATAGTTTGGTCATACTGCAAAAAGGAAAATCAAAAATATGATAATCGTTAGTTACTTAAATAAAAATTTAATTATACTCAAAAAATTTCATTTAAAGGACACCTAGTTAATGTTTATGGTAGTCCTTTCCCATCACCATATAGAATTATCGCAATGATAAGCTTTTGTTCAATGGTGCGGCTGTAAACCTTGTAAGTGGAAAAAGTTATCAGGCATGTCTATATTATTAAAAAAGAAATGAATGCACTTCAAGTTTTATTTCATTTATTTCTTTATTTATAAGTAGGTAAAGTTGTAATATTTTTTATATATATAAATTTATGTTTCAACTTGGCAATATAATTGTTTTCAATGATTTTTAATTTGTATCTGCGTAATCAATAAATAATTCTATGCATTTTATTTTGCTTTATTTCCTTTTCCAATTTGTATGATTTCGGCATGATGCTACATATTAAATATTACTATACTATATTCAGCTGTTTTAAAATATTTATTTAATTTTACGATATTCAATGAATGTTTTGTTTCAAACTTGTTGACACTCGTCCATATGTCTTGAAGCATTTGTTAATCAAGATTCATATTGACTTCATATCACCCACTTTTAAAGTTATGATTTAGTTTTTTTTTTAATTTTTTTTAGATTATAAAATGTTGGAGATCTGCTTCTAAATAACATTTTGATAAAATCCAGCGTATATAACGTTAAATATTAGCGGGTTTCTATCCGTCAACGTTGAGAAGCTGACTTTGAATAAGTTGTTAATGTTCCATTAGTGCAGCTACAAAAAAATATGTATTATAATCGGAAAAAAATAAGCCTTGATTAAAATATTTTAAGTGAAGTACGTACGTGATGGGGTTCGGCATGTTGCATTTTCAATGGGTGTGTAATTTAAAAAGTCCCAAATTAAAATTGTGTCATCATGTGAACTGCTAACAATTTGAAATTCATCGAATTGCAAACGAAATACTCTACCAGTGTGTTCCTGCAAATTTATCAATAATTTACATACTTCATTTAATGATCGTACATTCAGATTATTCCTCTTACCACAAGTGTGTTAAGGCAAAGCGAATTCGATTGAGCGCGTGGATCTAATGCAGCAACCAAATCCCAAACTTTGATTTTGCCATCGTACGCACCGCTGACGATACGTTTTGAATCAAAGCGAATGCAACGCACAAGTTCCTCGTGCCCTTCAAGCACACGTAAGCAAGCACCGCACTCAATGTCCCATAATCTAATTGAAAAGTAGATAAAATTTAATTTCATAGTTCGTTTAAATATGGTTGACTTTTAGCAGTCACACAAATTAATTTTTCAATTTGTTAACAGATGTTATTGTTTAAAATGGATTCGAATTTATTTTTATGACGAATCTTTTCAAATCATATTCATACAAAAAATAAAGCAAATGGAATAACAATATTTATTCATTAAGTCTATGGATTTACAATCCCTTACAGACAGCTAAATAAAGTTACAATAATTCAAGGTAATATATATACAAAAAAAAAACTGAATTATATACAAACTACAAATTAAAACATTTATTTATACATAATACATTTAGACAAAGAGAGAATATATTATTAATACATATACTAACCTGATAGAGTTATCGGAACTGCCACTAACTACCAAACGATCACGATATTGTAAGCAAGCAATACCGCGTTTGTGACCATTCAATGTGCGTACAAATTCACAGCTTGAAGTTGACCAAACTTTTATTGTACGATCGCCGCTGGCCGAAACAATGTACTTTTCATCAAAATCAACCACATTCACAGCAGCACGATGACCAACCAAAACACGGCGTAGTGTTATTTCACTTGGTGAGGTCATGTCCCATACAGCAATCGAACGATCTTTTGAACAGGTCACCATCATGCCATTGTTGAAGCGTAAATGCAATACAGCTTCGCAATGATGTATCAATGTATTAACCATTTCACCATTAATTACGTCCCAGACGCGCACAGTGGAATCAGAAGAGCCACTAATAATGACTTTATCATCGTATTGGAGACAAAGGACTGAACCAGTATGACCAGTGAGAGTCTATTTGTGATAAAATTAAAGTAAAACATAGCACAGACGCAAAACAACATATCGGTTAGTTCTTAATATATACCTTAACACATTGCAAATCCGTTCGATCCCAAATTTTAATGGTGTTATCTCTAAGACCAGACACAATTTTTACATCATCATATTGCAGACAATAAACACCTTTTGAATTTTCTGAACGACAATTTATGCGGCGTAGCATATGACGCCCAGACCGCCAATTATTTTCTATGCTCTCAATATCCTTTAAATTTTGTAAATGTAATGAATAACAACACTCCATTAGAGAAAAAATTCGTGGAAAAACTCAAAATATATAAGCTTACATTCATTATTTTCGGAAACAATTCACGGTAGAATGAATGTGGTCGATGTGATGTTCCAGGACGTGGTTTAAAAAGATACTGGATCCAACCACGTCGTTCAGCTAGGCCACGCCACAAAGAATCAGTACGTACTTTTCGTTCGATAAGTTTCTTCCATAACATGCCCTCAGAGATGACACGTAACCATTCTTTGCAAACCAATTCAGCTGCTTTAAGAGAGGCAGCATCGAGGTATGAGAGTATGTTTTCGGCAATATGATCAAGACCTTTTTCTATATTAAAGAAAAAATAAAGAAAATCCGTATTTATATTTGCGAGTTAAGAAGTTTATTAAAAATAAAATACATAAATTTAAATTTGTTATCTGCTTTAAAGTACACTCACAGAAAGGTCTTCTTGAAATTTTGAAAAGGTGTCTTTTGGTTTCAAAAAACAAGATTCGTTACAAAATAAATAAATAGAAATTTACTTACTAGGCAACAGTGATATAAAATCTCTTTGCAGCATCGGCTTGAGAAAAGCATTTATATGTCCATGCTGATAATGACACATTCGAGACAACAATTGCTCAACAAAATCTACTTGATCAGCTTCGTTCCATTGTGAAAAATAAGTTAAGCAGGTCTCTCGTTCTATTTGAAATGTTGGTGAAGACTCTTTCTTGCGGACAGGATCATACAACATCGTTGAAGTAAACTATTTTTAAGCGTTACAAAAATTTAAATAGTAACCATTATTATTATATCTGCTATTATTAAATGAGCTTAAAGTATGTAAATATATATGTGCATCGGCCATTCTTTAAATGACAGCACACTTTGTTATTTTTGACTTTTTTTGAAATTAAACATATCAAAAACTATGGGGAATAAGAAAAAACATAAATATAATACAAAAAAAAATTTTAATTAAAATAATTTAAACTAACGTGACCGTGTGATTCGCGTTTCGTGGGATTTTTTTGCTGCTCCGCATTTTATCGAAAAATATCTGGTCACGTTATATAGACTATTGGCCAACATTAGAAAATTTTTTTCATATAAATTTGTTTATTACAACGACGTTATTGATCCATATTGCGAATTTATTTTATTTATTTATACATTTATTATTGACAGTCAAAATAAAAAAATCTGCGTCTCATAAATAAAAAGTTAACATCAAGGAACATTTTAAGCACGAAAACTTAACGGACAAAACTAAAGCACCTCCTTTTTTATGGCAACTAAAAACTTTTAAAATTAGTACTTAGTTGCGAACCCTTTATTTGGGATGACACATGCACCATTGTTTTACAATTTTCTCTGTTGATATTCAATTTCAATTTATTCAACATGTAATATAAAGCCTTTTTGGCCTAAAATAAAATATTACAGATAGGAGATAAGTTAGAGTTCTTAACACTAAATAAGAAAAATAAAATATATATAAGTAATAATAATAAACGGCTTCCATACAACAAGAGAAAAAGAAAAGAAAAAAATTAATATAAGAAAACACATTGATATAAGAAAATACATCTTAAAATTAGAATTATTATTTGACATGAACAGCAACAAACTCAAGTTCATTATTTTGAGCAAATTGAATGATTTTAGTTTTAATAGTTCGAATGTAACGAAATTGAGTGCAAACCAATTGGGAGTTTGTTCCAGCATCGAGCTGCTCGTATGCAATATGACCGTTCAAAAACCGAAGAAGAGATTCTTGGTATTATAATTTGTGGATTTCTCGTCGAACGTAAGAAGGAAAAATTTTGTAGCAAATATCTGGAAGTCTTGGTTTTAATAACTTCATAGAAGAATAGTAAAGAACGTAATTTGATGAAATTACGAAAAACACATTGCAAAAATTTTAAAATGTACAACGAGACATGATCGCACCAACGAATACCAAATTTTATGTTAAATATATCCCGCAAGATCTCAAAAGTAAAAAGGTTAGGACAAGCCAATCAGGTCGGAACAGGTCTATCCTTTTGCTCTGATGCCAGGTCTAACAAGCTTTAGAGGTACATTTTGGATCGTTGTCTTGATGCATCTATAAATGGGCATATGGCAGCATCACATCTTTTAGTATGTCAACGTACATGAAGCAGTCAATAACTTCTTAAATCCTGTGAATCGGCCCAATACCTTGAGCAGAGAAGCAACTCTATACCATTACACTGACCCCTCCGAAGCCGTAGGCCTCCCACTTACCCTAACTTTTAAGTATAATTACTCTGATTGGTGAAGCCGGTATTGCATATACTATAGGCTGTGAGCGGTTTTCAAGCTAAAAATATGATGGAGACGCTTCAGTGCCCAAAATATGTATTTTTCTTGATCACTATGCTGAACTCTACAACATACTAAAATTTCAAGAAAATCGGACAGGTGTCCCTTAAGCTAAACTATGTATTACCAAAATAAATATGTATGTCGAATATTTTTTGAGAAACATTTTTATAGGTACATGAATCAATACTATGTATAAAGATTGCATCACCAGATTAGAAAATTGAAAATCTTCTGCGCAGTACGTCACAAGAGATTATACTAATGATTGCATGACAGCTGCCTTAAAAATAAAAGAAAAACAAAAATATTTGACGTTATTGCTTATCATTTATCAAATCGTTGTTAACAAATCAAAATATAAACAAAGGAAATGTCAAACGACTAATTGAACCATTCTTAATGACATGTCTGATCAATTTTTCCAAAATTTTTTGTTGACATGTTTTTTCCTTAAAAATTTGACTCAAGTTTTTCGAAACGGAATATCTCAAAAACTATGGTGAATATAGAATAAAAAACCTTATAGGTATCATTTCTGTTTAAAAATTAGTTTTATATGAAAGTTACTTTACATAAATTTGTTTGAAAAATATTTATAAAAATGGTTCTCATCATATCTTTCTTGTTTAGTTTCTCAATTGAAACAAGCGCGGCAAAGCTGGTTTTCTCTTTTCGTTTTGGAAGCGAGCTTGGATGGCCTACTTTGCTCTCTTCTGAATTGAAGAAGTCAGCATGTCAATTCTTGACACCCAATGACTTTGTGTGTAAAAAAGAAGCAACGAAAGAATTGAGGGCGGCATGGCTATTGGAGCTCGCAGGAGGCGTAAAAGCATGCCTGATGACGTGTTTTGTTTTTTTTTCACTGTAATTGCACAAGGTGAAGTATTTAGGAGTGGAAATTTGAGCCATTTTGAGAGCATAAGAGATAAACTATATTTAAAACGAAACATAGTAAATTTCAATGTGATTGGAGGAATTGCCGATGAGAGCAAATTTTCTTCTAACTTCACCTTCGTCGTTTTTTTTTTTTTGAGAATAGAAAAAATCAAACAGAAATACAGAAAAAAATCAGTATAAAAATTATTGCAATGGAATATTTATAGGAGATAAACAACGGAATAAAATATATTCTTAATATAATAAGCCACGCGCACGTAGTCGCGAACATCAGCTAGTTGAAAATAAAATTCTTGGCTTTATTTTCTTTCCAGCAAAAATGGGTTGAAATAATAAGACTCTGGGACAAACTATACACCCATTAAAAGTAAATAAGTTAAAAACATTATATAAAATATTTTAAAACCATTAATGTAAATAATTTTTTAAGAAAAATAACGTTATATTAAAAAAAGTTAGCAATTAAAAAAAAATCATCATGCATCGGAAACTAATAATCATATGCATTTCCACAATAATTGTCATTTTAGCCGTCATGGTTGGAATGTTTTTTGAGCACATCTTTCAATCATGGTTTTTCTTGAAATTAAGAATATCTTAAATTAATTATATTCAAATACTTATAATTTTAATGTAACTTAATATGTAAATTTTCATATTTTTTAACTTTAAATGTAATTGTAACTATGTCTCCCTTTGAATTTTAATCGTTCCACCTTGAATATTAATTCAAGATAGCTTTAACTTCAAGAAAAACCATATTTAAAGGGTGTGTTCAAACAAAAAAAAAAGTCGCAACCATGCGAAATTGCCATTTTAGCCCGGTCAGGATTTTTTTTGAAGTTAAGACTATCTTTCATATCAAGGTGGAACAATTAAAATTCAGAAGGAGACATAGTTAAAATTGCATTTAAAATAAAAAACATGAAATGTTATATCTAAAGCTTTGAATGATGTGCATTGTTCTGTATTTTTTACATATTTTACCTACATTTTATATTAAACTAATGAATAAAAAAAAATAAATAAATTTCTCGTTATACGTGTGAAAATGTTATCAATTTTACAGATATGCATACATATGTACAAGTATTAAGAAAAACAAAATTAGACAAACCTTGAAGTAATTAAATGTGCTGTAGTAATTTAATGTTAACATTTTGCTAACGCATGAAGTTTCTTTATAAGCTTTCAACCAATAAATGACAATGAAAATTACATATAAATTTATGTTCCCTATCCATTATTGAGAGCAGTACCAGCTAAACTTGAACAAAGATCATTGACGTTGTCCTTCAACAAAAATGCTATGAAATAAAACTCAGCGATTATGGCTGTACTAAATATAATGTAGTTTTTTTTTTTTTAATTGATAATTAAATAAACATTCAATACACTGAGCATACAAACGCAATCGAAGGACAATTTTTGATTTTATTTATCGATGTCATTTCATTGTCTGATTCACACAAGTCGAAAGTTGTATTTGAAAAAAAAAATAATTTTTCCAAAAACAAGCATTTACACCATTTTGCAACATTTTTTGTTTTTTTTTTTTCAAATTGGTAATTCAAAACGTAATGACATATTTTTAAAATACTTTCGCAATTAATTAAAACTTACTGGTTGTGAATTAGAATTGGTTTCATCCAAAATTTTGTCAGTCTCCATTTTTATCATTTTATTTTATTTCTTTGATTTCACTGCTTTTCGTCGTAGTGCAACCGTCGTCTTCCGTGAAAGAAAGAAACAAAATCAAATTCGGTCTGTTGTTGGTCTGTTTTGTCGCCGAAACGTCAAATTAAATAAAGAAACAAAAAAGAAATTTGCAACAAAAACTTCAATTGTATAAAATTGTAATAGCTTTTTGTTTGGACCAAACAATTTCTACTATCCCAAATGAACTGACATTTTCGTACGATTTTTTTGCACAAAAAATTAATTCAACGAAGTAACAAAAGACCGAACAACGTAAAAATTAGGAGTATTTTCTCGTACGTGCGATTTATGAATTTGTTCGTCCATGTTTGTTTATATTTTTTACATATTTTCCATTTTCGCATACATATTTGTAATATGATAACCAACTAAAATTGTTCTCAATAAAGGTTTCCGCTGTTAAACGCAAATTTTTTGCTAGTAAATCGAAATAATTTATTAAGTTGAAAAAACTAAAATATAAACAAAACTTGTCAAAAGTAAAAAAAAAAACCAATTATGTAGATTGATAATAAGGATAGCTAGTAGCTAGATCGTGTGAATAAAAAAAGTCAAAGTGCACATGGACATGGCTCAATTGAAACTTTCCACTTTTTATTCTTCATTAGACATGTCTCAATAATTGAACTTCTCTCTTCCCCAACCGAGTTTTTCCATTTATCAAAACTGAACCGAGTTTTTTGCAGCAGAGAATGACCAATACACTGATTTACTAAAAGTATTATCTACTATCTTAAAATTACTTACTAACAAAGTGAAGTATAGAAAAAACTTACTGGTTGTGAATTTGAATTGGTTTCATCCATAATTTTGTCAGTCTCCATTTTCATCATTTTTTTTTTATTTCTTTGATTTGGTGCTTTTCGTCGTAGGCTTTTATGAGCAGTGACAATCGGTTCTTAGCTTCACTTAAATATATAGCTTTATCCCGTTCTTGCACAGAAGTTGCACCTTACACCGTTTGTTATTGCATTTCACACGATTGTAGTACAAATCTAGTACAATTTTGTAAAATTCCCCTACCCAATTTATTGTAGTTTACTCCCTTACTCCAACGTAGGTTGCTTAAGGCCGCGGTTACACTGGATGCGGATATTTGTTCGTACGAATTCGAACGTATTCGTAAGAATTGCAAAAATTGAACAAATGCATGTGTGTATATGAATGCGGTTACAGTGGCTACGCATGCTTCGTGCGTATTCGTACGAATCTGTACGACTGCTTTGATGCGAACAAAAAATTTTGTTTTTCATCAGAACAGTCGCACGAAAACAAGGAGAAAAACAGCTGATGGATTGCACTTCAACTGAAAGTATGAACGAAGTCGCGTCTAATGTAACCACTCTGTTCAAATATATTCGCACGAACAAATTATTAAGAATTCGTACGAACAAATTTCCGCATCCAGTGTAACCGCGGCCTAAGACTTGTAATTTTTTTCTTTCTACTTGGCAATAAAAAGCTATTGCTTAAAGTTTCTCTTCATCATGACGAGCGTAATTTGTTCCAAGAGTACATAATTGGAATTATTTTACAAAATATTTTAGCAATATATAGACAACTGCTATCTTAACACATATCACTAAATATTTACACAACTCCACCAAATTCCTGCAACTATTCTTCACACTAATTCAAGTGCACAAAATACAAAGCAATGTGGACGAAAGAAAAATCGAATACCACTCGCTGCGCATGACTCAACTTGGCTTTTGATTGCAATAGGCGCGAGTGAGAGAAGAAATGTTAATAGCCGATAAAAAAAAACAACAAATCATACTTTTTTTTAGATGTTTGACGTTGGAAGATGGGTAAAATATATAAGGCAAAAATAATTATTAAATGAATGTGTTGAATGTTTAAGCTACCGTAGAAGAAGCACAATGCTGACAATTTTTAGTCAATTCGGGATCAAACTTTCAAAACTTGGCTGCTTTAAAATAATGTTTACTTTTAAATGAAATTATCTAAGCTGATAACTGACTACTCCAAACTTGAGTTTTTCTTCTAAATTAAAATCACTTCACTATATCTTCAAAAACTCAATTTAAATTTAATTTATTTGTTACTTGTTATTGTTCACTTTTCTACTCCAAATTTGGGTTTTACTTGAGTTTTTCTTCTAATTTAAATCAATCCACTATTTCTTTAAGAAAATTCAATTTAAATTTATTGTTTTTATTTATGTTAATTGTTATTGTTCAGTCGCATGTTAACAGCTTGATTTTTGAATCGTACGGATCTTGCGTCAAAATGCATACAAAATTGTTGAAATCGTATGAAATATCTAAATTTTTTGATGAAGTTCCGTTCTTTTTCTTCTTTTTAGGTATGTTCGACAAACAGAAATTTCTGGTTAGTACTTTATTTATACCGAAATGTAAAATATTTTCACACTTTTATTAAACAAAATAATTAGGCGGAAAGCCCACCGTAGAAGTCGAGGGTAGTGATCAAAGAGTATCCAAAGAGATGAAGCTCTCGACAGAATTCTACTACTAACGCAAAAAAAAATAGTCGCGTCGCTGCATTTAAAAACTCACCCACCCATGGTGACTAATAAAATTCTTGGCCTTACCACTTAGGACATTTTGGTCCAAATTAGGGACTTAAAAGAACTAATTTTATTATGTAGTCAAAAAAACAATGCAATTTAGATAAATTCTAAATAATGTAATGAAATAAAGTACTAAATACTATAGTTTGCAAGTCTTCTGTCCTTTAAATATGCAAAAATAACTTCCTAGCTTTTTTTAGTTAAACATCTTAACATATGGCAACCTACTCATTGGGCAAATGTCATATTATACTTCACCACTGATTTTTTCATTTCCATTGAAATGTCAGTTTGTTCACCAAATTAAAAATAAAAATAAATATTTCCCCTCCTGCACGGTTGTAAAAATCAGTTTTCTTCACTAATTAGTAGTACCTCAAAATCAGCTGTCGGGCTTTTCACCAAATTAAAAATATTTCCCCTCCTGCACGGTTGTAAAAATCAAGTATTTTCACTAATACATACGAGTCCAATTTAAACTTACATGGGTCTGTTAGGAATTTTAACCTCACACTTTCTACAAATTTTTTCAGTATTCTTCTTCTTTTCTCAGTTTCTTTATGAAGGAAACGGAATTAAAAGAACATTATTATGCCCACGCAAATAATAATAACGAGTTTTAAGAATCAAAAAATTAAATATCTTGTTAGGCAAGGTCTAAAAACGATTGCAATTGTGTTTTAAAATTTTCATATTTCAGAACATTTTTCAGTAAAATATTTTTTTCACCACGACGTTAAGATGTTGCCCCTACGAACAAAAATTAAACCACACGCCGTAAAATGTTTGAATTTGGCAAAGTTTTCCCAAAAAGAAAGTTAATATGACGGCTTTCAACGAGTTAACTTATTTTTGCATATAAAGCGAATAATTATACAGATCGCATGAAAATAAATGTTTTGATCACAACCTTACTAAGCATAATAAGTTAGAAAAATGCACTGACGTTTGTTTAATTTTTTTTTTTGTACTTATTTAGTATAAAATATAACCGAAAATTTTTAATTTAATCATTGATATTAGCTGAAACACTTACAATCGCGCCCGTCGTCAGTTTCTTATAAATCTAAAACTCAATTACAAATTTTATTAAATGGAAAGTATTAAAGGAAAAATAGACTTAGTGTCACTAAAAACATAAGCTTATTAAAGATTCTGTCTGGCTTATATATTTTTCCAAAAAAATCACCTATTTTCAAGCTTCATTTATTGAAAATATTGCTAAAATTTTTTAAAAAAACTTGCAATATATATTTTTCCAAAAAAAAATCACCTATTTTCAAGCTTCATTTACTGAAAATATTGCTAAATTTTTTTAAGTAAACTTGCAATGATTTAAAATTGGAGTGGAGTTTTGTCCTCAAGTTTTAGATTTAAATCTTTTTAAAATTAAACTTCTGTAATAATTGCGTTCACTGTGAATTGTGGGTAAGATACGTACTCCTTTGAATGAAACAAAAATTTTATTGAATTAACAAATTTTTTATTGATATTTTACAAATCTATAGACAAAGTTATTTTACATCTAGAAAATAATCAAGTTAGAGCCTGTTCATATATTACGTAATGCTGTTTTTAGCCTCACTTCCCTTCCCTTAAAGACTTATGAGCAGCTCCTTATCGAGCTGGACTATTTCTTAATCGTGTAGCTCGTTTTTTACTATTCACATGAACTTATTTTCAATTAAGAGATCTCTTTTTAGCATTCTTACTGTTAGTTCATAAGTTTTCATGTTGATTATATAGACATATTTCAACTATTTTCAAGTTTGCGATTATGTAACATGTTTTCTTAGCATTAACAGGAAAACTGTCAGTAACTGATGACATTCAAACAACAATTTACTCGTTGCTTTCAACAACATTTGTTCATATTATAATTGAAGTTACATAGTTTTGTAAGAAACTGAAATTGCAGGTATGAAATGAATAAGGATCTTGAAACATTTTTTTTTTGTTTTGATAACATTATAAAGTTATGTAACTTTTCAATTATATAACAGCATTATGAAAATATTCCCAAGTGATTCCCCCAATCGCCTGATAATATCCCCAATCAAGACAAGTTTTCCGAAAATTTTATTTCACAACATAAGGCAGCATGGTTTGAAACGAGTCACACGTATTCTCTGACAAGCAATACGTGTGAGCAGAATTTTTGGGCAGAGAAGAGCTTCATCTCTTTGCATCCTCTTTGGTAGTGATGCGTGTGAATTCTGGAATAAAGTCGACGCTGCGAGTAGACATCATAATATTTAGACTTGATTGATTGCGTGTTTCAAAATTTTTGAAGCGCTTAGGCTGGCTGAACGGGCCTATAGTTGCCGCATATATGCTATTTACACACACCGAATTTGAGAGTCGACGTATGACTTCGGAGTAATTTTTTTTGTGTAAATGCGACATACGTCGGAGTGGTAGTTCGGTATTTCTACGTCGACGTGGTGAGTCGATGCACAAGTTCGCTGCTGTGTAAATGGAGATTTGAGCGTCGACGTTCGAATGTCAAAAATGCTTATATTAATGTGTAAGTAAAATAAATGTTTAAAACAGCATTAAGCTAAAATAAATATTAAAATTTAGCAAAAATAAATTTTAAAATACGAAAGCAAAAGAAAAATAAGAGAAAACATCTGTTATTATTAATTTTTCTTTTTAACCTTAGACTACGTCGTAGCAAACTATTTTGTTGTTGTTCGTTTTGTCATCAAATAATGACATTTGAACGTCGACGTATCTGTGTGTAAATGCCTGAATAGGGCAGTTCACATTATCACACATGTTGTCCTTCATTGCTTGACAACATGTGTGACTGTCAATATTTCTTTGCGTTCACAATATCGAGCATGCCATCAAACATCAATTGCAGAACAATTTATTAGCGTCCACATCGAAGTAAACTGCCTGAAATCTTATTTAAAATGAAAAATGTTCACTAGGCTTGACAGTCAGTTCACACAGATTGTATAGTTCGACAAGTTAGCAGAAAAATCAAAAATTTTTGAAATCCATCCAACATGTGTGTCAAGCGGTCCGTCCTACCGTTCACATTATCGAACATTGATGTTGTCACACCATGTTGAACAGCATGTGTGATAATGTGAACTGGGCAATAGAGACAGCAAAAATGCGAAGCTGTCAGCAGAATTCTAATCCTTGCGCAAAAAAAATTCAGGATTTAAAAACTCATCCACCCATGGTGACCAATAAAATTCTTAAGAGCATTTTGATCCAAATTAGGGACATTTAAAAATTACTATTATTACATAGTTATTGTAATTTAGTTACATTTTAGAAATAATTAAAATAAGTTGATAAATAATATAGTTTGCGGGTTTCCAGGCTCTTTTTAGCACAAAATCTTATCGTATACCAACCTGTTCATCTGACAGCTGATTTATAAAAATCAGCTGTCAGTTTGCTTACCAAAATAAATAAAAAATTCACCTATTTTACGGTCAATTCAATTTTTCATGGGACCATATGTAACGTAACCTCGAATTTTTATGGAACCAGGTGAAACATAACCTTAAATTTTTTCAGTATTAGTTTTTTTATGAAGAAAACAGAGTTAAATAGCATTACGCAAATAATAATAATACATAAATAGATTTTCACCACGATGATTACGTGTTGCCACTACGAATAAAGCCCTAAGTGTTGCGCCAGAAAATATTTGAAATTGGCAAAGTTTTCCCAAAAACAAAGTATGATGGCTTTCAACGAATTCATTTATTTTTGCATATACATATATTCCATAAAGTAACAAATTATTCCGATCGCTTGAAAACAAATTAATTGTTTATATTTTTTTTTTAATATTAAGTGAAAATTTTATCCGAAAAATTTTAATTTAATAATTGATTTTAGTCGAAATAATATATAAATCTAAAAGTCAGTCGGGTCTAATCCATTTTATTTTTCTGAGCACAACAAATATTATTAAATAAAAAGTATTAGAGGAAAAACAGATTTATGACACTAAGGACTTATAGGCTTCGGAAAGATTATGGCTGTTTTAAACATTTTTACGAAAACATCACCTATTTTCATGCTCCATCAACTGTAAAATATTTTTCAGACAATTTGAAATTCCAAATATAGTAATGACAATTTTTCATGGAATTAAATGAAAATAACGTGTGATTAATTGATAATAAATAAAAATAAGAATACTGACCTACATCTTTTTTAAAAAAATACTTGTAATGGGTTAAGGTTGCTAGTTTGACAAATAAAAAACAGAATGAATGAATTTCCATAAATTTTATTTCACCCATACGGCAGCATTGTTGTAAACAAATCACGCATTCTGACATGCAATATGTAGAGAATATTTTTTGGCGTAAAAGAACTTCATATCTTTACAATCTTTGATAAGCTGTCATACTTCAACCACCAGTGCCAAAATCATATGATAAAAAGATTTAGTTTTCTGCAAATGAAATAAATAATGGAAGCAGCAATATTGGAAAAGAAAGTCTTACTGGACAATCTTTACATGGAATTGTTCGGTTTGGTGGAAGAGCAGGTTCGCTGCAAATTAGAAATCGAAAAACATCAAAATTCAGGCCAACTACTGTTGGCCAAAACACGATACATTCAAGGGACACAAAGCGTTGGACTTGCACAAATACCTACCGAACTAAGCAATGAATTCAGTGCGCTAAGTAAAGTTAAAGAAGTAGCCAGCGATGAGACCTTATCAGGTAGTAAACTGCAATTGATCAAGAGTAAAATCAACAACGACACTGGTCACGTGGACCCACTTAAATGGTTTGGAGCTCTGCCACCAAGCGCACTACGATTGGCTAGTGACCAGTTCAGCAAATGTGTAGAATTAGTGGTGGAATCTGCCAATATACATCGACAATTGAATGGGGTAGTGAAAGACATTGTCAGATTAAAAAAGTTATTAAAACATCAATAAAGAATTTTAATCAAATTGTAACATTTGAATTAACAATATATGTATGTGTATTCTTATTTAGCATTCGCCTTTCACTTTGAAAGTCAGTTTTGCAACATCGCCCATTCCACACTCAACGATATCACCAGGCGCCAAAGGTAATGCACCATCTGGTGTTCCAGTTAAAATTAGGTCATTCGGCTCTAGCGTCATATACTTGGAGGCATGTTCAATTAGTGCAGGAATATTAAATAAAAGATCTGTTGTGTTGCCTTGTTGTCGTATTTCACCATTTACCTTTAGCCAAATTGACAAATTGTGTGGATCGGGTATTTCGGTAGCAGGTATAAAGCGTGACACTGGTGTCGAAGTGTCAAAACCCTTACCTAAACTCCACGGATGACCATTTGTGCGTGCTTCACCCTAATTTTTTGTAAGGAAAATGTTAATATATTGCTTATAAGCTGATGCAAATTTACCAATTCACATTGAGCAGTTAAATCAAGAGCTAAGCAGTATCCACCAACATAATTCATGGCATCATCTTTTGTAACATTTTTACATGATTTTCCAATTATAAATCCTAGTTCTACTTCATGGGCCACTTTTGTAAATACTTTAGGAATCTACAAATCATATCAAAATTTTTACTTAAGGACCAACTCTTCCGAAGAATTTTTGTAGTTATATGTTAATAAGGTTCGATGCGTATTAACACCATTAAGCCAAAAACAAAAAAATTTCGAATAAAACTCCCAAGTTCGATTTGATTTTCAAGTACTTCAATATTTAACATTAAGTAAGCAAAAAGTATTACATAAAAAACTAACTTGAAGTCAGGGAATGAATTATTTATTTTACTAACTATAATATCCTGGCCCTCCTGTATGTATGAAGAGGTTGGTTTCAAAAACAATAAAGGCACTTTAGGACACTGCAAATTGCGCGCCCTTATAATGTCCCTGTGAAAAGACTTTTTAATAACTTATTTTCTTTGATAATGTTCAAATTTTACATATAGTTCAAAGCTGCACCCAAAATTTTACGGCCGTTACAAACAAAATTCTCCAAGTCCACGTTACTTTTAATTGACATTCTACTTGAAGTTGTGCTAAGAAACCGACTGATAAGCATTTTACTAAATTTTCAAATTCTTTTCGCAATACGCAGTCGACAAATAAAATAACAGAAAAAATTATTTTTGATAAGCTGATAGCTTTTGAACTTGATAATCTTATACCAATTCGTGGTTGTCAAAACCAGCTGATTCAATTAGACTAGTTTTGATAGGGTAAGTGTGCAAAGAGACCAATGAAAAGTTCTACGAAAAATCAAATTCATGAGCAAAAGAAAAAGTAATGAATATTCAATTGTTTAATTGCGATTATGATTTTTACAACTTCCGATGAAGCTCTCCCAGTGTTGTATTTTAAAATGTCGACAACTTGCGCCATCGTACATAATTTAACATGAACAAAACGTGTAGGTCTTTCGTTTTGTCTGTTAGCGAGTACAGTCGTGTCTTCACGGGTGTAGTCGTTCGTATGGGTCTCAGCTTCTGACCCATTCCACATGATTTTTTCAAATTGGTGAAATGTTAGGTTAAATACGATTTTAGTGACTCAGAACGATAAGGACTACAATTAAAACCTCGTGTTTCTGATAATCCTTTCTTAAGTACATATATATATACTGTTTGAAATGATTGGTATATTTAAAGAAGAAAAAGAAGTTATGAAATGTAGTTACCACTTCAAAATCCAAAAAAGAGGTATTCTTCTCGCCCAGTGTTTTTAGCTATACCTACAAAAAGATACCAACAAAAAAGTTTTAAGTACTATATCCAAATTGTGTACTCATATCTAACAGCACTCTTGTTAAATTTTTGTCTTCTATTGTTTTGTGTTGACAGCGATGTAGCTACTTCCACGGTTGCATTAATTTAAGTATGATAAGATAGTTCTACAATGTTTATTGAACCGTAGCTGCGTCTATTGCCATTCAATTTATTGTTTGTATGCATCGGGTTTGTGTTCGTGTCACTGAATAGATTTAAATTGTTAGGAATATAGTTATATAGAATAAGACATGTTTTTTTCCTCGTTTTATTTTTAGAATATGTTGGATTAAAAACCACAAGTGCCAAAATAAATTTTTCTCTTAAATGTCATATAGTGTCAAAGTATCAAAAAATTCTGAAAGTTTCCATTTGGCACCAAAATTTTCATTTCGGAATCGCTGTAGTGTAGTGTATTTTTTTTTTCAAAATCAAAAAAATTTGAACAGTCCTAATTTAGGTACTTTAGAGCTCTTTTGTTGACTGTTTTGGTTAAATTAGGTACAGTACGAAACTTCCATTTTCCATCCCTGGTTTATACACACAATGTCAAACAAAAATTTAAGAGCGCAATGTGCGATTTAATAGTTATACAAAAAGTAAACAATAACATCATTTAACTCAATTAGTTTTAACATTTTGCATTGAACTTTTGACAACTACGAAACCAAATAAAGAAACGCGCACTGATATATAACCTTTATTATTGAATAATGGTTTTACTACAGAAAAAAGGTAAACATCAGAGACTGGGATATTGTCATGGAGTAAATAAGTTGGGAACTCAAAAGGTAAGAAATTGGAGCTAAGTAAAGTGAAAGTATACGTTAAATAAATAAAAAGGTATTGCACTCATTTATTTCCCAAGATAACCACGTTCAGCATAAAGTGTCGATTGAATAAAAAAACCTTATTTAATCAAATAGTAAATATCGATTACACAGTGCCATGCTGGTAACCAATTTATATTAGACGTCATAAGCTATAGTTTATGGCATAGTGAATACGAATAACCGATTTAAACGCTTTAACCATATTTAACCCTAATTAAAAAAAAAAAAACTTTCACAATTTGAAGCCACAGATTTTGCCATAGTCAAAAAAATCTGGTATAGTTTTAAAAATAAGTAACCATGTCATATATTTTTAACTGAAATTCCTATTAAATTTTATGTCACGGATTAAACATAATTGATCTAGTCGTGGCGTTAATTCTTCCATGGCCGATCTTAGAGTTTGCGGTGCCAGAGGCGAATGAACAACATTTGTTATACATCTATTTTGTGGGAGAAAGGTTTTCTTTCTCGAATAATTTAGCAAGCGCAAGGGCCATTGAAAAAGCACGTAGCCCAAAGCCATTCGCTCCGAACCTGAACTCTTCCTTTATTTTAATCGAACCTAAGAGTCAAATGTTTTTTAATATAGAAAAAACTACACTGCCTAAATCATACCATGAATTCAATGACTCCAATATACATTCTAATTGCAGCTATTTAAAAATATATGTACTTGTATTTATAACATAAACACGAAAGGATTTTTTTCGTACCACGCAGTAGCGTACTTAGGTGGCGGCAAACATTTTGTTTTAAGTTGCAATGTGTAGGTGGAAATTTTGTAGTTAAAATGTAATTTTGGTAGAGTTTCCGAGATGTTAAAAGTACAATTTTCCCATGTGCTAAAACCACAAATTTTTTTTTTTTCTTTGGTTTCAAAGGCCTTGCCTTCGCAAGATATGAGTGCCGCCGTAAACGAGGTTTTGCTCAATGTCTTGGAAAGTAAGCTTTGAATAAAAACAATACTAAATCCAAACGAGATGAAAACACTGATTTCCTTCTTACGATAAGTTTTGACTAATCCTGCCTCTTTTAAAATTTCAAATTAGAGCCGTACTTATCAAACAAAAATATTTGGTAATAGACAAAACTAATGTTAACAATTACCAGGCAATTGTTGCTGTCTGTTATGTTTGTACAAAAAATATTGGTCGATGTTTAAATTTACAAGAATTGGCTGTCATTTTTGTGCTGGGGCTTGAAAAAATATAACCACTATCTGGAAACAACAGGCATGATTTTGCCCGAACTGATCGTGTATTGATTGTGGAGCAGATAAATGAGTAACAGGCTTCGTTATATTTAACTTTCAGCGACTGCAGTACCGCTTTTAATAGCATCAGCCGCAATTTCATCTGGGATGCATTGAACAGACGAGATGCAGTACCCTAGATAATGTTATCAAGGCTGAATACGAAGGTTTCAAACGTAGAGTATTACATAACAGGAAACTTTCTGATCTTATTGAGTTCGTCTCAGGTGTGCGTCAAGCTGGTCTGCTGTCACTGATATTGTTTCTAGGATTACTGGACAATGTTCTCAGCAGAGCTTTAAACTCTACAAACTGTGGAATTCAATTAAATTTCATTAAGCATCTGAACGACTTTGCTTATGCTGATGACATGTCTTATCGCCACCAAGCAGAGCAACATGCAAAAAAACTCACTGCTGTCAGAGCTTTGGAAGAAATCAACTTTGATAAAACAAGAAGCATGTTCACCCGCCCAATCAGTGAAGCAATAGCTTCATGATAATCAAATCCAGCATAGAAGAATAGACAACTTTACTTACTTCGGCAGCGTAATAAAACCTGATAGCAGTACCAATAAGAACATCCATGCTTGAATAAATGAGGCGAAAGATACATTGGCTCAGCTTCGTAACATCTGGCAGTCTTCGTTTTTGTCTTCTTTGAGTTAAATCTAAAGCCAGTAAGGCGTTGTATTTCTGTTAAACCTGGCTAACCAACAGAACTCTGCTACATAATTTACAAGTGTTCACCAATAGTCGAATTCCGAAAGTTTTGTAGCCCAGGACCATTTCCAATGTTGAATTGCTCACCAGATGCCGTCAAGATCCGAATTTTCCTTCAAATCACACGGCGAAAGTGAAAATGGATTGTGCACACGTTCCTGAAATCACCAACTGAAGTTTGCCGAAGTCTGAAGCAATAAAGGGTAGCGAACTAAATGTTAAGTCAGCGTTTACACGAGGAAACTCTTGCCGGAAAGTTTCCTTGTTTGTAGGCAAGAGGGGAAAAACGAAAGGATGGTGTACAGAATTTTCCGTACCCGCAAATTCTCTTTCGTTCTGTTCGTTAGCTTATATTATGCTTTGACTCAACGTTTGTTGTGGTGGATCGACTTAGTAACTGCTATGATATTCACAAGCAAAAAGAAATTCTAGTTTTCGTGTGTAAACGCAAAACAAATTCACAAAAGGGAATGGAAAAGAATTTCTTTCATCGAATTTCTTCGTGTAAACCTTGGCAAAGCAGTTACTGCGTCGATCCACCACAACAAACGTAGAGTCAAAGCATAAGTTAAGCTAACGAACAGAACGAAAGAGAATTTGCGGGTACGGAAAATTCTGTACATCACCCTTTCGTTTTTCCCCTCTTGCCTACAAACAAGGGAACTTTGCGGCAAGAGTTTCCTCGTGTAAACGCTGACTTTGTAAATTTCACTTCAGAGCGCATTGTGTGGATAAGATGTAATAGATACATAAGTGTACATAATGATTTTGCAATTGAATAACCAAACATGTGATAAGTTTAAATAAACATCATGCCATCTAGTCAAGTACCAATTTGTTATGAACAGGGTTGCCAAGTTGAAAAGAAGCAATTCCCGGCCTTCTCAAAATAACATAATTTTTCCTTAAAATGGTTATATTTTTATTGGGAAAAAAGTTGGGGACCTTTTTTTTTGTAAGCAATATTACAAAATAATTTTGTTGCTCAATAAAAACAATTCAAGATGTAACAAAAATCATCCAATTCCCGACTTTTTCAGAAATTTTTCAATTCCTACAATGGTCCGGCTTTGACCTGCAATTCCGGGCTTGACAGAGTCAAACCCGCCCACTTGGTAATCATGGTATTGCGCCTTGATTAGATTAATAGGGTGCTGCACATCGTTTGTTCAATGTATTCCAGATGTAAATGCGGTCGATGCTATCAAAAGCAGTACTGCAGTCGTTTAAAGTTAAATGTAACGATACCTGTCACTCATATATCTGCTCCACGATGATGCGAAGGGTACTAATTTGATAAATACACGATCTGTTCTGGCGAAAACCTGCCTATTTTTTCACTGACTCTTTTGAGGAGGACTTTTGTCAGAACCTTGATCGCGATTAATAGCATCATGATGACCCTGTAGTTCTGGAATAGGGATAAGTCCCCTTTTTTAGGATACTTACTAATGTATGTATGAGCCAGTCTTCAAGTATTCGTTCTTCTTCCCAAATTTGGATAAGAACACGGTATATAAGTTTGGCGGCAAACTCCGGGGAAGCTTTCAACATTTCTATAACTATGCGAATTGCGCCCGCTGCTTTGTTGTTTTAAAGATATTTACGGCCTTTCAGTGCGCAACCTGTGACGCGTCCTGTAGCACTCAGCTTTGCTTTCCGTAAAGCAGAGAATAAATCGTGTAGATTTTTTTTCGATTGTTAACCCTTACAAAACCAGGAAAACCAACAAGTTTCAAATCAAAGCGTTTTGGACAGAACCTGCCTGAGGTTGAGGAAGCAAGATATAGCATTTTAGGTATTTTAGTTTTACTGTTGTCAAACCACGCCCACATTTTTCGTGTGGCTGAAAATGGGAACAAAATACACCGGAAGGGGCTTTTTTATTTTTTTTAATTTGCTAAAAGGCTAAAATATTGGGACAATTCTTTTTATTCCTCAAGCTAAAATATTGGCAAAAACAAAAATAAAATCTATTTACAACATTTTCAAAATTAACACCCTAATACATATGTATGTACATCCTATATTTAGATTATTTCCTCTCCGGCCAAACTATGCTATTCATATTTTAAATTGGTGCAAAACTCATAACTAAACAAATGCGCAAACTTTCTGGCACCGAAAACTATTTTGTACAATACGAGTAGAAAGATAATGCTGATACGGTATGAGTTTGATTTTATTAGTTTGGTCTAATCAATGTTATCTTTTTATCAAATACAAGATAGCTTCATATATGTAACAATCACTATTATGATATTTTTCGTACATAAACTATTCATAAACGTCTCAATTATTACTATTTGAATTTTATCGTTCATTTGATTTTTAGGATTTTGGATTTAACGGGCTACGAATAGCAAATGCTTAATTGACACAACGAATCGATTACAATTAGTCACAACAATAAAAAGCTGTATTCCCCATAGCATTCTGATACACTATTTAAATAAAAAAGTAACATATCTACACCACAAAATGTCAAGTCCAAAGTATTCTGCTAAACGTAGCCTGAGCGAAAGTTCTGCTGATGAATTTCTAACCAAAGCTTTTGCGAAGATTGACAAGGAAAGGTGCAATCAAAATATGTGGCGCAACGAACTTATTGTAAATCCTAATTCTTCAAACAAGGTACCTACAACATATGAAAAGGAGAATAGCAAAAATAGTTTATTAATGAGCAATGTTGTTGATATAGGCATAAGAGTTGTTTTAGTGGTTGTGTTTTTGTAAGTTAATAATATTTACATATTTAATATTTTTCTATTCTAATATTTTACTTCTAAATAGCAAACTTGAAACGACCAATGCATTTGTACGAAAGATTCAATTGGAGGAAATGTGGCAATACAAAAATCCACGCACCTCAGATTATGTTTCGCCGCATGCTTTGTTTTTATCAGTTGTATTTGGACCTTTATTTACAACTTTATTGCATTTATTTATGACGCATAATCGGAGAGATTTTCGTGCTGCTAGCTGGACCTGGACACTAATACTGGGATTAAATGGACTTGCAACAAGTTTATTTAAAATAACATACGGCCGTCCAAGACCTGACTTCTTTTATCGTTGCTTTCCCGACGGTGCTATGATTTTAAATAATAATACTGGACTAATCGACGATGGCACACTAGAATTGTTTAATTGCACTGGTGACGCATTCGTAATCAATGAAGGCCGTAAAAGTTTTCCCAGTGGTCATTCTTCATGTAAGTAATGAGAGCTAACACATACATTCGCTATGCCCTTAAGAGTATCTAAAAATATAACCATGCAAAAGTTAAAGTAAATCGAAGAAGGTTGTGTCAAGCTTGTTGCTCGAAAAATTTTGAAATTGCCCATTGACAATAACGTGAGTGAGTTTGTTCGTGAAATCTCTGACTTTCAATGTTCCAAGGGAATGATTTAACTCATTCCAGACTATTGGGTATTTCAATAGCCAAAAGAAGAGTGCATTTTAAAAAATCCTACCAAGCGGCAGGTAAGGTGTTGTGGTTTTTAAAGCTTTTTTGGGTAGAGGAAGGATTGGTCTAAAATGAGTATTTTTATTTTTCCAAACTTCTTTGATTAACCTGAATTTTTGTGAGGTAGAATTTAGGCAACATAAAATTTCCACAATTTTGGTGGAAAATCGATCCAGGCAAATTTGAAAACTTAAAGAAAAAAGCTCGTAGCAAATTCAAAGATCCTATGTGGGATGCTATAATTAATCAGATTTGATTGAATGAAAAGTTGGACGGTCAATTTTTTTGTTTTTGTTTTTTTTTTTGTCTCATAGAGGGCTATTGGGTAAAAATTTACCCATGCCATATCTCCGGTGTTCCGATAGGGAAACATTTATTTTTTTTCAGCAGCTTCTTCTACTGATCCCCTGACCTCCCACACCAAATTTTATAGAAATTGTACGGGCCCTTCTGGTAGCAGTCTGGAATGGGTTCATCAGACTTTAATTTTTGTGAAAAACCTTGTGCCTTGCATTAAAAAATGTTAGAAGTTTTTTTTTTTGCATACCAATCTTTTTTATACATTTTGTAGTTTTGTAGATATTTTCTGTTAAATTTGACAGCCTTGCTCAAAGTTTGTACAAAATATTTTGAAAAATTGGATATCTTGGGAGGACGTTTGCAAAACAAAATATTATTGAAAAAGACAATATTTTACGCATTCAAATTGCACTACAAATGTGAATATTTTTGTTTCTGTAATTTACTGTTAAAATTTAACCCTTTGACGGGCAAGATCGTCTGCTTTTCTAAATCACATATTTGTTGCACGACGGGACATGAACCCTTTTTTGTTGATTGAACGCACTTAACGGTTTACAGGACGAAGTTTTGAGCGATAAGCTTTTTTGGTTAGGTAGCAACAAGCATTCAAGTGAAAAGCAGTAGTGAAAACTGACACATAAATTATTATGAAATTTAATAAAATTTCAGTTGCAAAAATAAATAGTTTCTAGTAAGTAAATTATGCTTTCATAATTTCCTTCTGGTTGTTCGTGGATAAAAAATTACCGGTGTTTTTGTGTATTTCGTGAAGACCGTCTCTTGACAGTCTTGCCCGTGCAAGATAAAAAAATTTTGCTCACATATTAGAATACCGTAACACCTTTGTGTTTTGTTCATGCCACCCAGCCAGTGAAAACCTGTTGATATAATAATAAAAATATTGAGGTAGACTACCTACATATAATTCGTGAGTACAACTCCCACATGGGCGGTGTAGATTTCATGGATTCCTACATGTAGAGAAACGGTTTGCACATAAAAACCATGGATACAATGACGTACATCCGTCGAAAAAAAGAGACAGCTACAGAGGAAGACGAAATGAGAAATAGAGATATGACGCTATACAGGTTTCGTTTGGAAATAGTTAAAAGCCTCTGTTCTACAACCCAAAAACGAGCTGTTGGTCGGCCATCAAGCAGACAACAGCCTTATCGTAGCAGTC
The DNA here is from genome assembly GCA_949775025.1 of Tricholauxania praeusta. Taxonomy (NCBI): domain Eukaryota; kingdom Metazoa; phylum Arthropoda; class Insecta; order Diptera; family Lauxaniidae; genus Tricholauxania; species Tricholauxania praeusta. Next base: position 163,615,789 of record OX459029.1, read on the forward strand.
GCACTGTTGGTAAACGAACAGTGCTTCCTGGGGAGGGCATAACGTATGAGGAACTGAACCATATTTCTGATTGGGGTTTAAGTCATTCAAATTTTGCAAAAAATTCGATACGTCCGATTTTTGCATAAAATGTCATAGACATTTATGTTTTTCAAAGGCCAAAAATTGCTTCAGAGACCATTTACAAGTATTTTAGTTCTACGTTCTTCACAAAGAACAACATCCTGCCACAACAGGATGACATTGGCTGACATAATCAGTGAATTTTCTTGTTTCATCTAAAATATTAACAAAAAGTTTTATTATATACTTGCAGTTGCATTTGCTGGTTTTGGTTTCCTCACATACTATATTGGTGCAAAATTACATGCATTTAGCTTTCCTGGACGTGGTCAGAGCTGGCGGCTATGTATTTCAATTACTCCACTTATATTGGCAACATTAGTAGCTGTAAGTCGTACATGCGATTATCATCATCATTGGCAAGATGTTCTAGTAGGTAGTTTGATAGGGATATTTGTTAGTTATGCCGTATATAGACAGTACTATCCATCAATTTTCGATGCGAATTGCGATCGTCCCTATGTATGTAGCAGCAACTGCAGTGATTTGAAAATTTTCACAAATGATAATGCAAAAATTTTGAGTAACAAAACAATCACAACGACAACGACGATGATAAATGGAAATTGCAATAATAAAGAAGATGAAAATGAGCCATTAATATGCAATATCAAGAGTGATACCAAGTGGATTTAGTTCAGATGCTTAATAAATTAGAGCTTAAGTGCTGTTAACGTACAAGTTGAAATATTAAAAAAAGAAATTGAGATTTGCAACTAAAGAATCTTGCTTAGCAGTTTATGAAATCTAGTATGTCTATAAATGTATTGTATGTATGTATATAAGGTTAAAGTAAAAATTTTATGCTAATTTCACATTAAGAAAATGTGAGCCCTTTTTATTTTGTACTCTTAAAAGTATGTAATATTTGTACCTATAAACATTTATGTATTGTAAAGATATTTTTAAATTTGAAATTTTGTTAATGTTTTCATATTAACGGAGCTTATTCGTTAGAACTATTTACACATTAATGGATTTGTATATGAAGTCCGTTACAAGTTCTAGACGAATCTGAAAAAGCGATTCGCGTTTTCGAGAGGAATTTCGAAACGGATCCGTTTGAAAGACTGGGCCCAATGTTTCGAACCCGAGCGCGTGTACTGCGCGTACAACGTTTACTATGGTTTCCAGTTTGTCAAACGGATCCGTTTCGAATTCAAGATGGACTTGCTTTTTCGTATATTTTTTATCCGAAACAGATTCCGTTACGCTTTTCGGGTTCGTCTCGAACTCGGAACGGACATATTTTTTAAATAATACGGATTCGAGACGGACTCGTTTTTTAAGTAATACGGACTCTAGGTGGATTCTTTATTTTAAATAAAACGGATTCGAGACGAGCTTGTTTTCTTGAAATAAAATGGATTATTTGAAAATTCTGACAAGTATATTCGGTTTGAAGATGAGCTTCAGGAGCACGTGGTTTATGATATAAGAAAAAAATTGAAATTGAAAATAAGTACAAAATTGTATTTCGTATCTAGGATACATCTATGTATATAAATAAAATGATAGCCGTTGCGAATCACGCAAAAATTACTGGACAAATTTTGATTAAATTTATTCTCTAATTAAAATTATTACGATATTCCTGTTAAATATCAAAATATTAAAGTTTTAAAATTGCAAGCATAACAAATCGTTTAATGGGAAGTTAATATTTTTGTGTGTGTTTTGGTTTTTGTCTTTCCCATGGCAATACAATGGAATATTTATGAAAAAGAAACGGAATATTCAAATTTTACTCTCGTTTTCATTCTCAATTTGTCAATTTACATTGCAAACAACGACACCGCGGGTTTTATGAAAAATTATGCCCTCAGAAGCGAAAAGGATGTATCTCAAAAAAATGCGCTTCGAAATAATTGATGTTTTGTAAATGTCGTTTTATTCTTACTTTTTCTACGGATTTTTTATTTTATTTATGGCAACTTAAATGTCATTTTAAGGTTATTTATTTATGATTAAGGCAAAATATCGAAATTCCCTGTGTTTATACACTTTTCATGAGATTGTCGCTTAGTATTTATAGTTTTAAAAATGTAAATACGCAATTTTACTTAAGACTTGTCATAAAAACTTTCATTCAATCAAATTGTATTTTTAGAAATTATACTATAGTGAAACCGGTTTTTCTGTTTTTTTTTTCAAAAAAAATATGGATTCTTTATAGCAACACACAACTGGTCAAGCAAAAAGTCACCATTCTGAAGAATATAAATTAAAGAGCAAATGGACCTTCTTATTGCAATGAGAACACCACCACCGCGATTAAGCCCAGTTTTTACGGCATCTCTATCCTTTTGATAAACTTGATATAAATTGAGATCAAAGAGTTCTGCACCATAAAACTCCGAATTAAGCCAAGTTTCTGCAAAAACAACGATATCGTAGACACCTTGCGAGGACGAACTTAAAATAGCACTAGCTTTTGTCCTAACACCAGACATATTATGTATTTGACTCTAATGTGAGACTTGAAATATGTAAGCTAATCTTAACGTTTTAGGTATTTATCAATTTTTAAGCAATATGAAATCTATTTTTCCATAAAACGTGAAAAAAATTTAGTGCGTCAAAGTTGAAATTTACCCTCCTCCTCCTTGAAATGAACTCGCTAAAGTCGAGTTAAGGCCATTTTTCCGTTACTTCTGTTTTTATATATACTTAGACCTAAATATGAAGGCGAAATTGCGCTCACAGCTAATGGAAATTGGCCTTAACTCAAATTCAACTTCATTTTTCTTAACTCGACTTTAGCTTTTATTGCTTTTTGCCACAAAATTTCATGACGTTATACATATAATATATATTTTATATTTATATTGTATATGCTTTTGCATATCGTTCGAAAATTTTGTACCTCTGAGCAAAATGAAATAATTTCTTTATTACTGAAACATTTGGCGAGATTAATCTTCATCCTAGAATATTCCACTTTTGGTTGAAATGATTCTTTTTTATTCGGATTTTTTTCTTTGATTTCACCATTCCGATCCTATGAGTAAGATCAATTTCTGCAAAATAAAAACAAAATGTGGAATAATTATGTTTAGCAAAAAACCGCCACATTTACTTTCCAAAACTATAAGGGCTACATTAATTATTGAAAGTTTGTAGCAATAATTGCTTTTCCTTTTCTTTTTTTTTAACCACATCTAAGCTGCGTTGCCTCCAAGTACTCTTCCTTAATTTAATTGGGCGGCTTCCAACATAACGCCCATCCATCTCTTTCATAGCTCTAATAAAGTCGGCTGGCTCTCGGAAACTAACAAATCCAAAGCCTTTACTTTTTCCCGTTCGTTTATCGCGCACTACACGTGCCCGCTGAAAAGATGGATATTTATTAAAGGTACGTGTTAGCACTTCGTCATTGACATCATTTCCGAGATCTCCACAAAATATTCTGAAATCATCATCTGGCCAATCTGCCAATGATGCGTCTTCCCAAACAGTACCACCTGCAATTCGAACAGTCTTGCGATCTTTTTTCTTTCGTTCGGTTGTCTGAAAGGACTGCAATGCCGATGATGCACGCGCTGCTTTAATTGCTTCCTCTGCAATTGGATTTGGCCCAGACTTCTCCGCTTTGAGTTTTTTCAGTTTCTGCGTAACATCAAATTGAATAGCATTGATGTCTATATGTGGTGCAGGTGCAATTGTCGGGACATTAACTGATTGTCGACTTTGGTATAGTTTTGGTGCGCTACTGAGGACAATCGGTGTTGCAGCTTTGTGCATGTTTGGACCACTGCTATTGTTGACCTGGGATGGCACAAAAGTAGGCATAAATGCTGGCGGCGGAATGGGAGGTGGTGGCACGCTTATTGCAGCGGCAGAGGCTGTTGGTGCAGGTTGTTGTTGAAGCTTCTCCTGTACCTGGGAGTATGTGTTGGCCGCAATTATAGGTCGAACCTGATTTGGTACAAATAGATTGCGCACCGGTACTGCAGATTTAGAAATTTCTGCTTCAAATCGTGAAAGCTCGTCCTCTATATTTTTTCGTTTTGTTCCCATAATGAAAGGAATAAGAAAATTGTTAAAACGTTTAAAACTTACATATCCAAATTGTTTGCCGAACCAGTTAGGTTGGAAGATAACTTATCGATATATCAATATATCGATATTTCAGGAGATATCGCTATCAATATTTGTGCCACATAATATATCGATATTCGACATCAGATTTATCATATCGGTTGATGGGAATTGTTTTTTGGAACTTTTTTCAATTGAAAAAAAGGTAGATTTTGGCTTATTTGAGCTGCCGATGGTTCGCCGTCGATTTAGATTTAATTCTATTTTCACCGTCCGATCAGTGTTGCATTTCCAAAAAGCTTGTGTCAATTCTTTTGTTTACCTTTGAAATGCGAATTGTGCACAATCATTAAATAAAATAATATAAAAGAATTTGTTTAAATAACTTAATTAAAAAAAAAAAGAAATAAAAAATTACAAAATGAAAAACGAGGAGCTTATTGAGGAAGTCCGCAAGTACAAATGCTTGTATGATTTTTATGCGATTACACGCCTCAACATACATGTCGTACATAGCGTTCATTACGGCCACAATTTTTATGATTCGAACTATTCTTTGGGTACTAGTATCCATTTTTTTTTTTTCAACAATCCAAAATTACCAAATCACCAAAAAATTTTTCCTTATTTTTTACTTTTGTATTTCAATTCAAAAATTTTTTTCATGTAAACTAAAGCCCAATTTCCATGTGATCTTATCTTATCTTATTTTATCAAATATCAGGGAGGACATCACATGCTGTTAAGATAGCAAATGTATGCTATTCACTCTCGCATTCTCCAAGCGCATTAGGTTCTGTTCGCATGCTTTTTCTTTCTTACAAAAATTTGATTTGATATCCCTGATATGGGATAAAATAAGATAAGACAAGATCACATGGAAATTGGGCTTAAATGACAGCTAAATTTGCCGTCGTTCGTCGTACGCCTCAATTGTGTTTATTCAAACGATTTTTCGTCGCGTTTTTTTTTTTTTTGACAGCGTATATTCGTCGCCGCTTTACCGCCACCGCTTTAATTATGTTCAAAGCATTAGGAGGGCTGTTACTACCAAATTTGTCATCATATTGTGCACGTTTTATTATGTAATGTCATGTTCTTTTGATTTTGTAATTTGTAGTGCCGAATTTCGATACCGTGCAGAAAAAGATGAAGATTTTTAAAGGTTCAAGAAGTTAATACGATGAAAAATGGGATAAATTTTTTAATACATGAAATAATTGGCCAAGAGAGAAGACCGATAACTTTGACTTCTGATCGGTAAAAAATTTTAAGTGATGAATGTGACAGCTTGTTGGAACCTTAGAAATCGCACGCACCAGAAAAAACTGCCGTTGGTGACTTAACGTTATTCGGCTTTTTTTTACATATTTTTTTCATTAGACTTTCTTGGAAGTGCAAGTCAAATCCTACAAAAATTTCGTCCAGTTAAGACTTAGAAATTTATTTTGTCACCACAATACATAATATAACTTATATTCGAAGTGACTTTATAAACTTTTTTTTTCAGTGTGACGCTTAAGTTCTGCAGTAAGAAACATATATCATAAAATTAAAAGAACAGTCTAAAATTTCTAAAAAAAAGTATTTTTTCAGTTAAAATTTGTTTAAACTAATATTAATAAACCGAAAGTTTTTTGGTAAGGTTAATAAAATAGAGAAATTATTCTCGACCACTTGTGAAATGCAATTTTCTTTTTCTTACTACGTCGACACTAACGCACCCTAATTTTTCATTAGCATAAAACAAAATTCACAAAACCTTTTCGGCTGACGGCGACCAACCAACATGGATGACGCTAATATTCAGGATAAAGAACGTTTTGCAAGTAGGGAAAACCATTGTGAAATCGAACGTCGCCGCAGAAATAAAATGACTGCTTATATTACCGAGTTGTCAGACATGGTGCCAACGTGTAGTGCACTGGCACGAAAGCCCGACAAGTTGACGATATTACGGATGGCAGTAGCACATATGAAGCAATTACGCGGTACAGGCAACACCAGCAGTGACGGAACCTACAAACCATCTTTCCTAACAGATCAAGAGTTGAAACACTTAATTTTGGAAGCAGCCGACGGTTTTCTTTTCGTTGTCTCATGTGATTCAGGACGCATTATTTATGTGTCGGATTCGGTGACTCCAGTACTGAACTACACACAAAGTGATTGGTACGGCACCAGCATGTACGATCATATACATCCAGATGATCGTGAAAAAATACGCGAGCAGTTGTCCACACAGGAATCACAAAATACCGGACGTATTTTAGACTTGAAGACGGGAACCGTCAAAAAGGAAGGCCACCAATCTTCAATGCGTTTGAGTATGGGCGCAAGACGTGGATTTATTTGTCGCATGCGAGTGGGAAATGTTAATCCCGAATCAATGGTTGCAGGACACTTAAATCGTCTTAAACAACGGAATTCTTTGGGACCATCGCGTGATGGTACCAATTATGCTGTTGTGCATTGCACAGGCTACATTAAGAATTGGCCACCGACCGATATGTTTCCAGGTATGCATATGGAACGTCCAGTCGACGATGACATGCACTCGTCGTCACATTGCTGCCTTGTTGCTATCGGCCGCTTGCAAGTGACTTCGACAGCTTCAAATGATATGACTGGATCAAACAATCAGTCCGAATTTATATCACGTCATGCTATGGATGGAAAATTTACGTTTGTTGATCAACGTGTGCTTAATATTTTGGGCTACACGCCTACCGACTTACTTGGAAAGATATGCTATGATTTCTTTCATCCCGAGGATCAAAGTCACATGAAGGAAAGCTTTGATCAAGTCCTCAAGCAAAAGGGACAAATGTTTTCGCTTATGTACCGCGTACGTGCTAAGAGTGGCGAATACGTTTGGCTCCGTACACAAGCTTACGCTTTCTTAAACCCTTATACTGATGAAGTAGAATACATTGTTTGCACCAATAGCTCGGGCAAAACATTGCACGCCGGTGCACATGATAGCAATGCCGCCGATCCGTCAGAGCAGCATGTTTATGTTACACCTGGTGTCGACTACACATTGCAAGCTGGTCGTGGTCGTGGTGTAACACCTACTAGCACAGCGGCAGATGGTACCCCACAGTCTATCTACAACACCCATGGTATGTTAAATGCCCACATACAACCTCAAAGTCAGTTGGGGCAACAGCCAAACAACGTGCAACGTCCCGGATCAGCTCAAAATGCGGTTGCCTATAGCTATGATGCAACACACTCTCCATTGGGTTATGGTACAGCAGCAAGTGGTGGTGGTCCATCACCCAATACTGCACATTTAGCTAAAATACCGAAGGCAAATACTTCACCATCATCAGCAGGGGCCCCGACCTGGACGCTACGTCAACAACAACAGCAGCAACAACCTGTGACTGAAGGTTATCAATATAATCAAACCAGTCCAGCACGGTCACCCAGCGGTCCAACATATACACAACTTAGTGCCGGGAATGGTAGACAAGGAAGTTATCATACTGGTCCATCCGCAGCTGCAAATACTGCTGCGAACATGTGGGATTGGCAGAATGCCGGACAAGCTCCTCATCCTGGACTTGGACCTGGTGCGCATCCTCCACATCCAGCAGCACATCCACACCCACATGCATCACATGTCGGACAAGGTCAACCGCAGGGTCAGGAGTTTTCGGATATGTTGCAAATGCTCGATCAAAGCGGCACTGCTACCTTTGAGGACTTGAATATAAACATGTTTAATACACAATTTGAATAAGTGTAGGATAGAAGTTTATAACGACAGTTAATTCATTAAATATTTTGTAGTGCTATTGGGAATATCGGTGAAAGGTGTAACGAAAAATAATTGAAATGTATTTTAGTTCTAGTTATAAAATGTATTCATTTAATTGAACCATTATCACTAATTGTGCGCGATTGAATTTGAAAATTTTGAAGTGTAAGTTCATTTAACTTAAAGAGCTTTCGCCTGAAATTGATATTTTGTTTGCCTAGACGGACATATAACAAAAATTAATAAAAGATAATTTGATGGAAATGTATTAAGGACCCAGAAGTAAAATTATAGTGATCAGGTAGCTTTATATTTGATGAATTGAATTAAAATCGCTTAAAAATTGTCCGTGTTACGACACTTTTTTAATTTTTTGAAAAGCATCCCAGATTTTTTTGGAAAACTCATTATAAACATATGTATACTTAATACAACTATTTTCTAAAAAGTTAAATATTTGAGAAAATTGCTGCGACATCAAAAATAAAATAAAGAATCCCAAACGCAACCGAAATATTCCCTACAGCCAACATATAAGCAAAATCGCAAAAGCAGTCCAGGCACAAATTACATACATATTAATTTTTTGTAATGCATTATACATTAAGAGTTGGTTAAGTGCAATGTAAACAATATTATTTTCGCTATCAAACATCTGTATGTCATTTATTATAAATATGTACCCATATAAGTATAAAAAGCCAAGATGGCTCGTATTTGTATGCATTTGCGTTTGTTAATACATGCAAAACATGACACTGAAAAATTAATTGAAGAATAATGTTCAATGGCACATTTGTTGCTATTACGTAATTTTCAAATAACAACCAGATAAACAAAAAATTTAAGTACATACACGTAAATTCTCGAAATCATTAATTTAAAATGAGTACCATATTTAAATTTTATCATATTGTAAGAATTATAATATTTGAAATAATAAAAAACATTAAAATGCAGAGCATCTGTAAACAACATGAAGATTTCATAGCATATTTAAAAGTACACTTTGCTACACTTTAGAAAGGCATTTTCAATCATATTTTTTAAGAATTTTTTTCTCAACTCCTTTATTACATACCGTCACAGATTTTTCCAACAAATAATTTTTTTTTTAATTTTCATTCTAGGTGGCATTAAAGTTAAGTTAAAAAAAAATCGTTGTCCCATGGCGGACACTTCATCTCAGGATTGGCAAGCCTGAAACTAAAAAATCATGACAATTTAGCATAATTAATGAAAAATCGATAAGAAAACTGGGGGATGTTGGAAAAAAAAGTACAAAATGGACCCCGTTTTTTACTTTTACTCTAGCTAAAAAAATTGTGTATTTTGTTTTTTAGAAAAAACGTGATTTTGCAAAATCGGCACAGCCAATCCGACGATAGACTGTCCGTCATTTAAAAAATGCTATTTCGAGGTAAACACGTTTAGAGATTTATACGTTGCATACTTAGTTTTTTTTCGGGCTTGGCGTTATTTCTTAAAATTCTTTTCGGAGCTGATTTTTAAAGGTATAAGAAATCGAATTAAAATAAAAGTTCGATTTTTTTGAAAATTCTAGTTTAGCAGTGCCTTATTCGATTAATTGAACCATGTTCACATAGAAAATCACCCTTTTAAAGGTGCTCCAATTACATGAAATCTTAAAAATCAAATATCAACAGGATATATTTTGTGGTAATCCATCCATATTACAAATTATGAATAAACCAAGAACGATTTGGTCATTTTTCAAGCTGTTGAATAAAATTTATTGAGTCCAAAATTTATAGTCAAAACAAAAAAAAAGTTGACAGAGATAAAATAATTAACAATTATTCTATGCGGACATCTCAAAATCAATACATATCAGCAAATCAGAAAAAAATGTAGATTTTTGTAAGAAGTCAGAAACTGTGAGTGCATTTAGTAAAAAATATTTGGGAAAATTTGCTTAAAACTATCTCAGAAAATGTTCTAAGGAGATATAATTTTTATCTCGCTATGAATTTTTAAGTATCATTTTATATTTTTATTTATTTTATATTTTTTTTTTACTAATCAGTTCAACGTATAAAGTTTTTTCCTCCTACACGACAAGATGTCTTGAGATTAGTTCAAGTGTCCAACATCAACTACAAGTATTTTTAAATGATCAAATGAAAGATATGAATTTTATTTAAAAAAAAAATATATTCCAGACACAGTTATAAATATATTAAACGCCGATTATAAAAGAAGAAACCGAGATACAAATGATGTAACAAAATATTAATTTAATATTTAATTATCATTGAACGAGTTGAAAAATCAATATTCCCAGAAGATCATTAAACATTTTATTCTAATCTGTAAATTAATTATATACTTTAGTTATACAGATCTGCCATTTCTAAGATTAGGCAAAACTTTTTAGGGACGACGATTCTTAAAGAACTCGATGGGGTAACATATATCAAATTTATTTATTTTCGAGATACACGACCGTAATTTTGATCCGTACTTTTACCCTCATAGGAGTGTCGAGTTATAATAATCAGCGTTTTACAATTAGATATTACACATAGTGGAAATGAACTTGAGTTGTTTCTTTAATCTTCTGGTTTCTCTGGTGGAGGACCACATGGTTGCAGCATCCTCTCCATTAGATTAAATCTTATTCGCGCTTTTGATTCATTTTCCGCAATTGCAAAATAGTTTAACATATCATAGTGTCCCATGTAGCTGGCCAATGAATCACGATGCTGATTTGTTAACCACTCAAACTTCGTTGTATCCGCATGTCCAGTACCAATATATTTACTTTGCAAATGTTCCAATTGACTATGAATGTTATAACGATCGCCCATTTCTGAATAAATAAAAATCTATAAACAATCAGTATTTTAAAACGTGTAGATAATTAATTATAGCAGTTCTTACTACATCTGTTCACTTTGGCTTTGTTTCTGTTTGATAGGGATGGGTAAAATCGATAACTATCGATAGACATCGATGTGAGTCAAGCATCGATAGCTATCGATGTCTCTTTGCGAAACATCGACATCGATAAGAACTGATTTATTTTGAAATATAATATATGCATTTTGATTCAACACAAGCAATTGTCAGAATACTGATGTACAAAATATAAATATTATATTTCTCGTTAAAATTTTGCAGAATATTATCTAGATTTATATGTTCACATTTACTCGTTGCCAATCTGATCAACGAAAACACTTACCAAACTGACCGTGTGTTAAAGACACGACATTGAACTAATAGAGGGAAAACACGCGCGCGCAATAGTCCTCATTTTCAAACAACTTAACTTACCCGACCTAGCCTGCATGAGTTCATTCTCTTCCCAAACTTAACAGCAGGAACTTAGCCTGCCCGACCTAACCTGGACGAGTTCCTTCCCTTCCCAAACCTAACAGCAGTTACCTAACCTGGAAGAGTTGCCCCACTCCCCAAACCCAACAGCAGGTACCTAACCTGGACGAGTTGCCCTACTCCCCAAACCTAACAGCAGGTACCTAACCTGCCCGACCTAACCTGGACGAGTTCCTTCCCTTCCCAAATCTAACAGCAAGTCCCTGGCCTGTCTAGCTTAACCTAGAGTGGTTTCTCCTGATCCCCATATCTACAAGCAATTTCCGAACCTTGTTTAGGAAACTTTTTGCAGGTTCCGGGATGAAGGAACTTGTCCAGGTCAAGTTGGGCAGGTTAGGTACCAGCAGTTAGGTTTGGGGAGTAGGGCAACTCGTCCAGTTTAGGTCTGACAGGTTAGGTACCTGCTGTTAGGTTTGGGGATCGGGTAAATTTGTCCAGGTTAGGTTAGATAGGTTAGGCTAGATAGGTTAGGTTAGGTTAGGGAACTGCTTATATGTGCTTGTAGGTTTGGGAGCGAGGAAGCTGGTCTCTTTGAGTTTTTTCTTTCATTATATAAATTAATATTTAAAGAACTCGTTTTCAGTTGTCATGTTTTTTGTTAAATGTGTTGCTTCTAAAAAATAGATAAAGAAAAGGGGAGAGGTCAGAAAAATAATTCTTGCCCGTTATCGATGTTTTATCGATTTCTTCTTCTTATCAATTTTTTGCATTCGTTTTCAGTTATCATGTTTTTTGTTAAATGTGTTGCTTCTAAAAAATAGATAAAGAAAAGGGGAGAGGTCAGAAAAATAATTCTTGCCCGTTATCGATGTCTTATCGATTTCTTCTTCTTATCGATTTTTGCATTCTTTAGCCTTCTTGGCATACTTTTTTCAAATAGAAATATAAAAATATATTCTTGGTCTTATCGATTGAAATCGATAAATTTGGAGGAACTATCGATGCATATCGATATTTTTTCTTATCGATTTTACCCATCCCTACTGTTTGACACACATGATACAAGTTGGGCAGAACTAGCGCTTTGCTGTGTTGCATCGCGTCAATGCTTTGACATCTTGAAACGAATAAATGCTTTTGACACGAGTGGTCGCCACAATCGCATTAGCACTTTGCTATACAATTATACATGGTCATACTCAAATAATGCAACCGTAAAATTACTTATCACATATGTCAAGAATAAACAAAACAAGACAAGAAATCCGACGATAAGTGTGTAATTTAGAAATGTCGCTGTTTTATCTTAGCTGAGTTTGACAGAAAGGGTAGGCATGAAAATAAAGAAGAAGAAGAACCGTCTCTAAGAATTGCTGCTACCATGATAATTGTACCATGACTTAAGACCATAACTTTGTTATGGAGTTTGCTACGTGCACCTATATACAAACATATGATTAAAAGCCAATGATAGGGTTACCAGATGCCCTGCCTACAAAAGTAGTTCATCTGAATAATTTTAAAATCAGTCACATATAAGCGTGGTCCAAAACGTAATATACCAAACATGTATACCGAAATCGAAAAAAGCGTTTTCATGATCCACCATAATGGTCGTATCGACGCTAATAATTTAATTAAATATTTTACAGCTAACAGTTTTCTTATTTAATAGTCAGATACTTCGGCTTTTTTGACTGATTTTCATTTTCGCTTTCACTAGTCGATCCTGTTTTGTTATTTTCGTCATCGCTTGATTTGGTGATGTTTTGCTCCTGGCACTTACGAGCATTCAACCATGCTAACATTGTTTTATTCATTGATGTTGTTGATTTTTGAATTTTGCATAAGCTTATTGGTTTATTGCATTGCTCTGATTTGTTACGCGAACTATTGACAAAGTTTGAAACCTGATACCACTCAAGTTGTCTTGCTGGCCGTAGTACCGATAAAGCTTGTTCATTGCTGACTTGTTTATAGTTCAACCAATCCTGTAACGATTTGTATATAATTAATCACAATCAAATAGTTATTTAATATATGCAATTATGTAGTAAGTTTTTGTTTCGTTATATTATATATGAGCTGTTTACTGCCCAAACTGATCAAATCCGAGAACCAAGCTTTGCTCGTTTTAATTATTTTGTAATAACATTTAAAGTATTTTACTTGTATTTACGCCCACATTTTTCGTGTGACTGAAAATGCATCAATATGCATCCGAAGGGGGTTTTTTTCTCTTGTAGGAAATTTACTGTTCTTTTCAATTATGAAATCAGAATTTCAACAATTTCGGTCATTTTATTTTAATTTTAAGCCTTAGCTTAAAGTGTAGAAATCAAAGTAAGATCTACATTAGTTTAGGAGAGACATGTATTGATGTATATACATACATACATGCGCGCCGCACTTACCGTGGTACCTGGGCCTTGCTCCAGTAAATTTATTCATCTATCTCCTAACCTAATATAGAGGAACACTAAAAAGGTCAAAGAACTACCAGTAAATATTAATATTATGAGCATTCCTTCCACAAGAATTTTTTTTTATGTACCTAACTATTAAACCAGTTTGAATGAAACAAAATTTGATCACACTTATGTACAATATTCATACTTACATTAATCTGTTGTTCTGTTTCAAGTATAGCGGGCATGCGATGATGTAGCCAGGACATAATTTTAGATGACATGAAAGTTATTACACTATAGCTGTACATTTTATCACCATTATTATCTTCCCAAACATCGAAAAGTCCAGCCATTTTTAGTAAATTTAAGTTTTTGGAACTCCAAGTGCTCTTGTCGTATATATTCACTTCTTTTTGCTGCGGCATATACAGCAAATATGCTTCACGTTCTGATGGTTTTGCTGATTTTGTAGTTTGCCACTCGTAGAATCCTTCACAAAGAATAACACATCTCTGACCCCGTTGAAAAGGTCCACGGTATAGCTTTGATTCCGACAAGTGCTCTAAACGGCAGTTGTTTGTGGTGAGACCATGCTTACGATAATCGCCCTAAAAAGTTGGTTGTCTCAATAAAATTTTTATCTTGGTCTATTTTCGTGAATTTTTTTATATGATTCCATATCATAGTGATTCTATTTTCTATGAATTTCGCTCAAGTTCTTCCGATTTGTTTAAATACGAAATCTACGTGAAGTGTCTGCTCAGCGTCTAAACAAAAATTGACGCCTTTACAAATAGATTGGACAAAAGGATTTACCTTTGTTCGCCTCTTTGCCTAGACTTGGCACTGGAATGATTTTACTTCTTTTTTGATGCATCAGTTATGAACAGTGTTGAAGGGATGCGTTGGGGACGTATGTCAGATAATACAGACACATTTGAGTATTACACTAGTTCCCATGACCTTAGATGGCTTAGCATTTTGTATAGCTGACGCGACAGCATCTGGTGTGAATGTGAACGCTGTTCGATTTATTTCTATCTTAAGGGGAGGGTAACGTTAATTCGTACAAAAAAAGGCACATTTTTGTGAATGTTTTTCGACAACACAGTTAAAATCTATTAATTAAAACCAATGGTAAATCAGAGTATAACTTTTGAAGAATGTTTTGTAAAATTTTCATGTAGAAATATTGAAAAATACGGCAATGACAGCAATTATTTGGAAGCGTCTCAGAAAAAAGTACAATTCCGGTGCCCCTCATAACTCGGTTCTGTATAATCAGAAATTAAAAAAAAAATTTCCTCGTTAGATAATCGCTTTTTCCAGGTAACGCTGGGCGGGTTTTTCGAAATTTAAATTTTTTAATTTTTGGGAACACTTTGAAGTATAAAACGCGATTTTTGCAAAACAAAATCAGATAATTTGTTATTATAAAATAATAAATATTGATAAATTTGAAAAGAACTCCCCAGCGTTACCTCGTAAATTATGTACTGAAATATTGTTCAAAATTTTAAAAAAATAGATACAGTAGTTTTGAAATTATGAGGAGCACCGACTTTGAGTTGTGGGAAAAACTCTTTAAAGTTTTAAACACTAAAAAATTTAGAATAAAACGTTCATAAGCACGGTTGCTTAAACTGCTGTATCTTCGTTAATTTTGCTTCGATCCGTCTTAAGTTTTCACACAATATTCCTGAAAGGTTTCAGAAAATTGAATAAAAAAAATGTCGTGTGCTGTTAGTTGAAATAGTATAATGTATTATATACATATATAAATTTTGACCAGAAGTACAAAAAAAAGTCTTGTGCGATGTCATATTTTTTTTGTCAAAGGCAGGAATCTGCAACTGAGAGTTCGACAGTTACGCTCTTCGCCACTTGAACGATAGGTCAAAAAAGTTCTCGACATCGATAAGTCAGACACGCTCATTCCGACCGTGAACTATGCGAAGATTATTGACGCAGTTTGAGAGTTTTCCATGCTAAAACAATACGAAACCGCATGAGAGGAAGAAATTATGTCCGCAGTAGCTGCAAGCACTTGGGGCAAAAACAAAAAACCATGTTTATAATGCATAAAGCTATTGGACGTTTTGCAGTAAACTACGATACACTAACATGGGCACCGTCTTTGAGCGATATGGAATGAAACTAGTTCCAAGCCACGGCGATAAGCTGCCACTTAATGACTCAAAAGAGGACCACCTCCTCTATGAGTTAAATTGCTGAGGAAGAAACAGCTAAACATCCTATTATCGAAAAAGTTCCTCGTCGTATGTCACCAACCAAACCAATTAAGTAAGTGCCAAGTCACAATACAAGCACGCTACAATTTGACTAGCTTGCTTTTGAGGCGCCCCTCAAAGCCATGCAAAATGCACACAGGTGCAACACCGGTCAGGAAGAACTTAAGTTCCGACAATCTTATAGCAAGATGAAAAGTTTCGGAACAGGTTTACTTTAGCTGTCCAATTTTATTAATTTTTTTTTTATTAAAGGGGGTTAAAAACGAAAAAATATAAAATTATCAAAAAAAGTCGCTCGGATATAGTATCGGAGATATAGACATCGGAAGTTCCGGATATAGCTTTTATAAAAATGGTTATAAGTTGGGAACCCCTGAATGGAAAATAGGAAATATGGATATCATAAGAAGGATAATTTAACGGCCTACAATAATGGTACGTAAAGTTTTGCAATCCTACCTATAATTTTGGAGATATTTCGAATTTTCTGAAAGTTTGACCAATTTTTTTTTTGAAAAACATTTTTTTTCCCAAAAAATGTGTTAATGAGCTAAAACTTTTTTAGCATGATAATAAAGCTTACTTTATTCCCTTTAAAATGGTATATAGTTTGCTGTAAATTTTTGCGAATTTACATCCTTTTTAAAGAAAAACAAAAAAATGTATTCAGTGAATTCTTATGAAAACTATGTTTTTGTGGACAAAAACAATGGAAAACTGCAACAACAACGATTAGTACACCTACAATTATAATTATACAACGATTTTCATTATAAAATAATAAGGTTATCATATAAATTAAAATTTTTCTAAAATGTGAGGTTATGTTGAAAGAAAGGAGCGTCGCAGGTAAAAAATTTTTCTCAAAAATCGCGCGCGCTTTTTTTAATAAAAATTTTTAAGTTTTACAATGCAAATTGTCTTATAATAATTGTTGTTCTTGTTGTTGTTGATTTTTTATTGTTTTTGTCCATAAATAGAGACTTTTTATAAGAATTTAATGAATATTTTTTTTATTTTCCGGCTAAAAAGGGGGTAAATACGCAAAAATTTAGAACAAGCTATATACCATTTTAAAGGGAAAAGATTATTATTAATATGCTAAAATAATTATAGGTCATTAACACATTTTTTGGGAAAAATAAGGTTTTTTCAAAAAAAAAAATTGGTCGAAATTTCCCAAAAATTGTAATATCTCCAAAAATATGGGTCAAAATTCAAAACTTTGTTTACCATTATTGTCGGCCATTAAATTATCCTTCTTATGAAACCCATATTTTCCATTTTCCATTCAGGGGTTCCCAACTTATAATCATTTTTCCAAGAGCTATATCTGCAACTTCCGATGTCTATATCTCCGAAACTAGATCCGAGCGACTTTTTTTGAAATTTTTTTATTTTGTACCCTCTATTACCCCTAAAAAAATAAATAATAAATAATAAATTGGAGAATGTCAGCTAAAGTAAACTTAAGCCAATGTTTCTTATCACTACATAAAAAACCGACCAACCTTATGCCAAAACGGTATCATGCTCCACATCATAGGTACAATAACACGCGAGTTTCCATCAGTACCATTGTCACCAAAATGTTCAGCAGATACTAACACTGGTGTGATATCCGTTGGTGCAATATTATAAGAAGGCGAATACTTGCGTCCACAATTAAACTCAGATCTCCATTCGGGCGTCAACAAATCTGACTCAGATTCCAAATCCTTAAATTGTTCTTCCTTAGCGTCATTTGCTGTGTCCAATGTTTTTGATTTTGGCAATCGATTTTTGTTTTTGGCGGGTTTTGTTGCTTGGTATCTACATGCGCAAATGATTTCTTTTGGTTGTAACGTTCTAAAATCAAATATTAAAATAATTTTTATACAATTTAACAACTATACCATAC
The DNA here is from genome assembly GCA_949775025.1 of Tricholauxania praeusta. Lineage (NCBI taxonomy): Eukaryota > Metazoa > Arthropoda > Insecta > Diptera > Lauxaniidae > Tricholauxania > Tricholauxania praeusta. The sequence goes on from OX459029.1 coordinate 163,633,585, forward strand.
AAAATATATTTACAAGCATGTTCTTCCACACATTTTCTAATTTTTCAAACAAAAATATTAGGAAACTGAAATTTCCGTAAGTTTTTTTTGCAATTTCGTCTTAGAAAATTCTAATTAATAGCGTAGACAGACAGCAGCGTTAATGCCCATTAAAAATTTATTAATTAAAATTTTACCCTGACAGACGATAGTTTGTGCATTTAGAAAACAGCTGACGATCTATTAAAATTTGTCAATCTGAAGAGCAAAAACGTATTGTTTACAAATTTTGTTTTTGTCACTCTCTTTTCCATATACGATTCTCTCACACAAAATCACAAATAATGACTTCTTAAATGAAAAAAAAATGCATTAAGATTTTAATATACATATAAGTATTTTTTGCTAAATATAATTTAAATAACTTACCTTCGTTGTCTTTGTGTCCATTTTTGAATATAAACAATAAATTCAATAGGGCGGCTCACATTATCACACATGTTGTCCTTCATTGCTTGACAGCATGCTTTGCGTTCACATTATCGAGCATGCCATCAAACATCAATTGCAGAACAATTTATTAGCGTCCACATCGAAGTAAACAGAATGAAATCTTATTTGAAATGAAAAATGTTCACTAGGCTTGACAGTCAGTTCACACAGGTTGTATAGTTGGACAAGCTAGCAGAAAAATCAAAAATTTTTGAAATCCATCCAGCATGTGTGTCAAGCGGTCCATCCTACCGTTCACATTATCGAACATTGATGTTGTCACACCGTGTTGGACAGCATGTGTGATAATGTGAACTGGGCTATTAAATAGCTCACATAACGAAATGTTATGAGTAACTGAAACAAATATATAAGACTTTGAATGATGTACATTTCATTCCGTTTCTGGTTGCATTACCAAAGAAAATATCAAGTGAACGGAATCAGTCAAAAGTAATAGCAAAAAATTATAAAACTGGTAGTTTAGTGCTTGCTGTCTCAAAAAAATCAAAATTTTTGTTAAACCTAAATATTATTAAAAAGTGGCACGACTTTAAGTGCATGGAAAAATTATTCATAATTAAAAAAAAATAATAATGTAAATCATGGTGTGTTAAAGAGGGCGAAATGAAAATCAGAATTTTTCGTTTGTCATATCCAGGGAAATGAAAACGGAAAATAGTGAAAATCGAAGATATGGCACGAAGTGAATGCTATTGCAAATACGAAGTTTTAAAAAATATTAAAAAGATTTTATTGCGCAGATAAACCTTATATTGTTAAATACAACTTTTGCACTTAAATACGTCTGGTTAAGGAACTTTGTTTTTAGAAGATGAAAAAACAGTTGTCAAAATATTAAGAATATGCATGTCAGAAAAAAGATTACTACAGTGTGCAACTTAAATATTCTAAGTACGGTTTTCATTTAATTTGTAACAATATTTAAGTAAAATCGAAGTTTTTTTTCACTAAACTTAAACTAATGGTGAACTCTTTCTCGCATGTGTCATGAAAGTCGATACTTGGGATAAAATAAGACAAACGTATAATTTTTCAGATCAGTGTTGCATGTTTATTTACTTACCAGTTATGGGTGTTTTATGATATGTACATATATAGATTCATGCTATAATGTACCTATGAATAAAGTTTGAAACAAGGTTACTTTTTAGCTGCCATTCTGGATAAATTAATTAACTACATTATTGGTGCATACAAGTTGTAAACCTAACCTGTAGCTATGGAGATTAAGGATTTTTCTGATATTTTGATCAAAGTTGTTTCTGGAAATTTTCCAAGATATGTGTTGCTAACTCATAGTATTATTAACATGTCAAGAAATCTTCATTCGTATTTTAACACTTCTTACCGAAAAATCAGACTTAGTAAAATGTTTTAAAATAATGTCCTCATGAACAATGTCATCATCACATAAGTTTGGATCACTATCCCCATTTGAAATAGTGTCGTACAATTACCCATAGTATTGTAAGAATTCAGGAATCCGTGGTTCTCAAATTATGCCAAATTTAAAAAAAATCTGTATTCGCAATTTCAGTTGGCTATATGTTCGACCCACACTTTTTGATTGCATATTAATTTTAACAAACATGAAAAATTTAGTTTAATAAAAAACAAGTTGGATTATGCCCAAAATTGCACAATATCTATTTAGGGTGTGCTAAGTCAAGGTTTACACGAGGAAAGTTTTTCGGCAAAGTTTCCTTGTTTGTCGGCAAGAGGGCAAAAACAAAAGGGACGAGGTAAAAAATTTGTCATATGTTGCAAACGCGAAACGCAAATCACAAAAGAGAATGGACAAGAATTTGTCTCTCAGACTTTCCTCCTGTAAACGTCGACTAATAATTATTTGTTTCTTTAATAAGAATCTATTACGGTTGTAGTTCAATTTGATGGTGTATGAACAATAAGAAAATTAGACTAGATAAAAAGTTTAATTTTCACACAGTTTCGAGCTAATGAATGCATAAAATATACATATGTATGTATATACATATTTTTGATAGTTAAAATATTCTTATAGTACTAACATTTTTTTATAAAGCTTAGAACACTTCATAGCCGCTATACAATTTTAGTTGCAAGTTTTTCACGAGGTGAGTTTGTAATACATTTTGCATAATACTTTATTTGCTACTTTGGGTTTGTTGCATTTGATATTTTTTGCTACGTTGGATAATACTAAGAATATTTGGTGATAATTGACCATCATCGGTACTTCAGTTTTCGAGATACTTGTTTTCTTAGTTCGTATTAGGAAATAAAAATTGAACACCAATTTTTGATATTTTAAATTTGATAAATATGGATTTGAATATCGATTTAAGAATATAATTCGAGATAGATAATAATTTTATGTATTTTATTCACAACTCACGCTGACGCACAATTCGTTTCAAGTTTTTTCTATATTAAAAATAATCAAAACTGAGTAAGAACTAAGTTGTCAGAGTCTTGTGACTTGTTTTTGTTTTGTTAAAACATTTAGAGAATAACCATTTAGCCCGAAAACAAGATCACATATCACCCTTCTGTAAATTAAAATTTGTTTCAAATATGCAAACCTTTTTATGTGCGGTAGTTCATAAAAGGAGGCAACACTAACAAAACCGAAGAAGGAAACTTCGTTCAACGACACGACCCATGATGAAAATACGAGCGAAAAATACTGCAACCGTGCGATGAGTTAAAAATAATTTTTGCAACGAAATTCGCAAGAGTCGCTGAAAATCAAATATAATAAAATCATAAAACAAAGAAATTTAATTTTTGTTAATATTACTAATTTCTATATTTCCATATAACTGTTGAACATATGAATTAAATGAAAAGAAAATGAATTAAATTTTCGTTGCTGAATATGTAAAAATAAGACGTAAGAAAAGAAAAGGAAAAAAAAAAAAAATGTCTTGATGCGAATGATGAGTTCTTTAGTTTAGGAGTGGTGGGGGTCGACATCGGTGTAACGACTGAAAAATGAAGTGAGGAGATGATAATTCGGGTTTTTCAGAATAGATATACGGTATATCTGTCAGACAGACTTAATTTTTCTTGTAAATTGCAAATACCTATTTTCTATTGTTAATCACAAATATTTTATTTAGAACTTAATTTTAGATAAATTACGAAAAGCGAGAAAAATATTTCAGGCAACTAATCAATTGAGCAGCACATTCACATCGAAAGAAGCGCACAAAGAAAAAAAAATAAATTAAATCAAATACAAAAATATTCTTTGGAATATAATTCAACAATTGTCAAAGAATAGAATTGCAGTTAAAGTGACACTGGCGTGAGTGAATAAAATCCTTTTACCATTGGCACAGCTGTGGTGGCTTTAAAAGAACCAGCGTAGTGAAGGAGCCCTGCTTATGAGAAACTCGCAGCAACGCGAGATTTTATTACTAACAAATTCTTAGCGGAAGCAGAAATTACACAACTAATAGCTTGGGACAGAACGTGGAATATAGTGTACTTTCGAATATCGTATATCGTGTTTGAATAATGAGTCGCCATGAAGGTAAATTTTGCAATATTCATTATTTAGATACATATATATTTTTATTTTTCCTATTTTCAATTCACTCTTAAGCGTTCGTTTTGTTTTTAATTGCAATTTAAGTAACAAAATATGTGATCTAATAGCGGAGGATAAACTGCGCGATTGCATAAATCCAACGTTCAAGACACTTGCTGTATTAGTACTGATTTATGTATGTGCAATCTTTACACTTAATCACACTAGCGCAAAAATTGTCCTGCACTAGTTCCAAAATATGCTAGTAGTTGGTCCACCGCCAACCTTTTCGATGTTATGAACTGGAGATTGTTCAATGGTGATGTTCTAGGAAAAGACAATTTCTTTTCTTCCTAGGATAGCAACATTAAAATCGTCGGCTTATGGTTCCTTTTGGAACTTGTTCAAGACTATACATATAAATTTAAAACCAGTCTTAAACCATTGTAATTCTGGTTCAAATGTAATGCATAGTGCGGCAGTTCTAGTTCCAATGTGACGCATAGTTTGGCAGTTTTTGGGAAAAAAGTGTGTTAGAAATCTTCACAAATCGCATATGCAACGGGGCTGTAATTGCTAGTTGAATTTGTAATAATCACCAGGGCTCAGAAAACTATGCTCGAAAAAACTGATTTTAACCCTGGAACTTTTTAACACGTTAACTGTAATCTTTGTCAAATGGACGAAGTCCAATTTTAAGCTGGTTAAGCATTTTGTTTTTCATACTATTTTTACAGACACAACTCTGGTAAGTAAACTGCATTCTCTCCGGTTAAAGATATAATATATTTGTATGTTATCTGTTTCATTAAAATGGTGCCAAAAGTATTTTTTATCTTACTAGTGTCAGAACACTGCCATCTGACAGCTCCCTTCTTTGCCTTTTGCTATTATTTCGCAGTCGTCTGCTACCCACTGATGGAATATTTCATCCTCTTCACTTAAGGTATTTAAAGCTCTTAAGCATTCTTAAACTGTTTTACGGCTTAAAGGCTTTCAGAGCTGTCTGGCTTTATGAATCGCAACTATCTCAGCTTGGAAAATGTTGCAATTAGCTGGTGTTTTGAACGCGAAGCATTCGTTTTTGTGTTTATTTCGTCCGTTGGGTCATCACGATACTTTCGAAATTCAGTTGAAGGAAACGAAATCAATAATTTTCTATCAATTTAAAGTTTGAGCACCAAACAATCCGTTGTACTCTAGATATGTATTGCCTACATTACCGTGTCCGTGTGGTCCGTATTTGAAGCTCCCAGGTTCTGTACACCTAAGTGCAGTTTTAAAAGCTACTCCATTTGCAACAAATGTAATATAACATTTGAAGATTCTGCAGAAGTATTACTTAGGTGTCCAGAGATTCAAATACATTGAAGACTCTGTAATCTTTAGTTCTTTTTGTATTGATAGCGTGCTTAGAGCTGTCTATCAGACATGTACTTCGCATAAAATTGTTAATTCGAAGTATAAATCCAGAGAGTAATTATTGGGTCGCGACATCAGGTGATACCAACATTTTTTTACTCGCATAGAAAGATTTCATGTCGAAATCTGCATAATGAGCCCAATCGATGCAAACCTAAATTTCGTTTAATTTGAATTTACTATTTAAAAAGAAAACTACGATTTATTTTAATTTTTACAGGTGTTAGTTGCGATTCATGTCTTAAAAGTAATTTTAATGGTCGTCGCTACAAATGTTTAATTTGTTACGATTACGATCTTTGTGCCGATTGCTATGAGGAAGGAGTTACATCCACTCGTCATATGGTTGACCATCCGATGCAATGCATCCTCACCCGTTCGGACATTGAGCTCTTTTTTGGCGGAGAGATGTTAAATTCGGAACAACCACAGAGTTTTACTTGTCCCTATTGCAAGAAAATGGGCTTTAGCGATGCATCTCTGTTGGAGCACGTAAGCGCTGAACATTCGGAGACAAGTTTAGAGGTTGTATGCCCATTATGTGCTGGGCTACCTGGCGGAGAACCGAATCTAGTCACAGATGATTTTGCTGGTCATTTAACTTTGGAACATAGGACTGGGCCGAGAGAGTTAATTTCATTTTTGATATCCTTTTCAAACAAGTTAATATGTTACTAACGTAACTTTTTTGTGTCTATAAAAAAAGATTTTAGTTTTTGTTATTCCTATTATTTTTTTTGTTCTATCAAAAAATGTTCGCATATTTTAATTTTCCTTAACCATATAAATACGATGAACCATCAGCAATACGACATGGTGGTGGAGTACGTCGTATTCCAGGTCGTACATTAGGTGGCCCACGAACACGCCGTTCTAACATGCACTTTAGCTCCTCAAGTGGACTGTCGGCATTGTCACCATCTGGGCGGGATTCGGTTGATCCAATTGCAGAGCTTTTGTCACAATTATCGGGAGTACGCCGTGGTGGTCCACAAACTTCCCAACTACAACAGCTTCAAATGCAGATTCAGTTGGAAAGACAACAAGTAACGGTAAACATAGAATATCTATGTTGAAGTGGTTCTTAAAAATATCCTGAATTTAAAGTAGCGCCAACTAGAAACCTTGCAAAAAATTCTTTGCAAAATTTGAGCATTATATCTTATTAAGAACATGTGCCCAATGGAACTCAGCTAAAAAAATATTTTAAAACTTTACAAACGTCACAAAGACGATACTATTGGCTTAAAACCCGGTTTTACATGTGTAACATATTGAAGTAGATATTACTCATAGAACCCATTATCCGTAATAATTACGTTATCCTGATGCAATATAGTATTAACGCTATCGTATTTAAATTCAGCACACTAAAAACCAATAGAAGGGTGTTGTTTGGTCTACCGCGCGTAATAATTACGGACAATGGGTCGCATTATATACTATTTTATAAAAAATACAAATATTTTTATCCACAAACGGTAAAATTTTTCAAAAAAAAATTATTTTTTTATACAAAACTTCAAAGTCCTTGGGGTACGTGCTAAATATGAGATATTAATCTCAAATTTTGCAGAGAGTTTTTTTCTAAGGTTTCTAAGGGGAGCTTGCTTTAAAAGTTAAAAGAAGGCATTTTTAAGAACCACTGTGCTCTACATATAACAGCTAAAACTAATGTCAGATTCACGTTTTGTTGGCTTTAATTAGGCTACTCGACAGCAATTAGAACGTTTACCGAGACGAGCTCATCCTATGGTCTCATCATCGAATTCTAATGCAACTATGCAGGAAGTTATCAGCGGGAATAATATTGCAGGAAGCGGTACTGTTTCTGGAAATAATAGCTCAAACGGTGCTGGTTGTAGAACAAATGAATGGACTGTCAGTTCATCTTCAACAAATCAGCAATCACAATCCAGTATTGCAACTAATGCCCTCAACACTAGAGAAGTACCATTGAATTCTTCATCTATTTTGACTGTCAACGAACTTGGTTTGTCATCATATCCATTTCTACAGTCTGGCAACAGTGGTAGCGGAGGCAGCAGCAATATAATGAGTTTGAGTGTCACTGGTGGTGCTGGAGTGAATGGAAATGCAGTTGGAGCTGATGGACAACAATCCCAATATTTGCTAACGAAGTTTATGCAGCCAACATTGAGTGATGTTGAATTGGCGCAGTTGGAGAAGGATCGTGCTAATCGGTAAATTTATATGGTTCTATGAAATTAAAAAATCATTTTAAATATATTTTATTAAAACATACATAGATCCCAATTTGTTCAAGCGCTATTGCTGTCAACTCTCTCAAGTCATTTACTTGAAGCAAATGAAGAAACTGAATTGAATAAGGATAAGCGCGGTGACTCGCAGGAAACAAATAGTGATAATGTAAATAATGAAAAATCAGTAATGAGTGTTGATTGTTGTGATGATAGAGAATCAATGCGCAACAACAATGCAGCAGCGTCCAATGTCACTACTTCGATGGTAAGTGGTGGTGGTCGTCGACTAGTAAATCAGCAGCAACAAACTTCGCCCGAGGACTTCGCTGATGAGTTTAAACCACAACAGCAGCAACAACAGACATATTCATCGAAAAAGAAATCACCTTGTTCTGCTACTGGTGGTGGAGCAGGTGGTGGCGGTAAAACATTACAGAACTCAACAACAGCAACGGCAGAAAGAGGCATAGAAAGGCGTGGACGGCCTCCACCTCCACCAGTGGGTGGCGCGTTAGCTACAGGCTCGCAGCAGCCGCAACCACAGCAAGGACAGCAAAAATTGAAAACATCAGCAGCATCTACCATGTCACCATCAAATCAAATCCCAGATACTAGGTAGTGCTATCATCACACACAGTATATACAAGAAATACAGCAAAAACTTGAACATCGTTTATTAAATATATTATTAAAATTTATATAATTATAAAAGAAAACTTATAAACAAATGAACTAATTCTTAAATTATACAGATTATGATTGTTATTTTTTGCAAGAGGCAATTTTTGACAAAAAAAAAAAAAAACATTTAAAAGGAGGATAGAAATCGTAAATGTATTTTTTGTTTGACAAATTGCAGCTAAAGGGCTGTTGTCTAATCTTTTTCGAAAGCTGGTGTCTTTTTTTAAGCGGCCATTAATAAGTCGACATTTTTTTCTCTAGCAGACCGCAAATTACATAGCATATGCGCGATCACATGAGTTCTTAGTTATATCTTATTCAAGATACTATGGGCAATTATTTATCAGGCAAAAATTAACATTTATTTTTCAGAATTTTAGTCTTAGTTTTTTTTTAACTCAATGCATTAACTTTTAAGACTAAAAAGGAAGCATGAAATAATTATAATTTCCTACTTAAATTGTATGTTAAGAGGAAATCACCTAAATTAATTCAAATACATGTATTTCATTCAAATAAAATGGAGGGTTGAGTTAAAGCTATTATTTTATATGGTAGAATGTCTTTAAAACACTTTCGAAAGCGAAAAAGTCATGTTTTTTTTCGAGAAATGGTTTTATCGTCACGGTGAGCTTTAACCAAGTTTAAACCCCTAAACCTCAAGAGCTTAATATTATCTTCGAAAATGGTGCCCCAAATCGATACTTTGAACAGGTTTTCTTGTGTCTTTATGCTCTGCATTTTACATTGCATTCGTGTCAAAATTTGAGCAAAATTGATGTCAGCTATTTTGTCCGTTGCTAAGCCATTCAACCGTTCAAACAAATTTTTTTTCACTTGGGTTTTGACAAATCGTTTTAATTTGTTTACCTACATTCGATGCTGCTTTTTTCCTAATTCAAATACTCGCATTTTTTTAATGTGGCGCCCGTGTGCGACGCATCCTTTGCACCAATAGTAGGGAAGGCCCTGTATGTATGTATTAAAAAAAGGCGATTTTATGTACATATACGACTCTAAATTACAGCCCAAATAATTTCCATTCAAGTTTATTTTTGTAATTCAACCTTGCATTTAAAGTAGGTTAAATCTCACCATGGTGTCATACACGGTAGATACGTTCCAAAAAAAAACCGTGCAAAAAAAGACATGAAAATATGTATTTATATACATAGAAAAAAAGGAGATCAGTTCCATATCCTTCAACCCTTTAACTAAATTTCTAAAAGATTATGGTTATTAAATATTCAATCAAATAGCTTTTTTTAATCGTGCTAAATTGAAAGAAATCCTTTAAAAACGGAATTAAGACCGTGTAAAAACAGAATTGGGTGTATTCCTTATTACACTCTTTCTTTTTTTGCACGAGTTCAACATTTGTAAATATTTTAATATACTTTTTCTCATAATTTATATAAATATGTTATTATCAACTATTGTGTAGTTAAAATACGTTTATTGAGAATATAAAACACGCTAAAAAGCCTCATAAAACAAAACACACCCCTACAATTAATTGCATTAGAATTTAGCAAAATAAAACTATTAATGATATAAATTTGATGGAAATTTGAAATTGCATCAATAAAATATGAAAGAATAAAATTTGATTTTCATTGCCACATTATAATTAAATGTAACAGTTCAAAGTTGAAATTCATGAACGAATTAAATTAATGTGGTGTATTGAAAAGGGGAAACTTTTTACTTTCGCAGTTCTTTCTCGATTTGTATATTTTGAACGTTATCGTTATCGGAGAGAAAATAAAAGTTCATTTAAAATTGAGAAGTGGCTTAGTTTCAGAGGTAGTGGAGGTACATTTTCTAGATTCATATCCAAAATATGCAAATATAAGAAAAAAACAAAGAGTTAAACTGTACCTTTGAGTAGTGAGCAATGTTTTTCTGTGACCAAACTTAACTTCAATCCCATGAAAAAATTAGAATAAACGCAAGAAACATGCATTTATCATCTTCAGTGACTTTACATGAAAGTTGATCCCCTCTCTTACATTGAATACTTCATTACGAACTCGTGGATCCCTTAGTCGCGTTACGTAATATGTGAACGCCCACTGCAGAAGAATAATCACAATGAACCAACAGTATAATCAAACTAAGTGTGCTTATTAGTCGATGATACTTTCAGGATCTAATCCACTTCCCATAAAAACAAAAACTTATTCACAAGCACTAAAATTAGAATGGGAGTCTTTGGTTTTCCTTACGAGCAAAATCAGAAACATCGATGGTGTTTTCAAATTTAATATGGGGACTACACACATTTTAGAAAAGTGGTTTGGTAATGAACTAAAAAGTTTTGAGGGCTATATCGTAGTGTGAGCTATTCAAATTAATGTTACCAAACACAGTATGTAAACATTTGGTACTATATAAAAAGAAGTTGGGCTTAGGCTAAGTGTGGCATTTTCTATACAAAAAATGTTTGACTACGTTACGTAAATATTTGGTGAAACAAACAAGCATTGGAAACATTTTTATAACAAAAGTTAAGTATTTACTAACATGCCCACTACTGTGTGAATGTGTTTTTTTTTGGCCTAGCCAAAGAAAACAAATTTGGAAAATTTCGTTGAAATATAATTTACGGTGCTTTAAAATATCTCAGTATCCTGTGATTAGCCTATTAATATGAAGATAGAAGATCGGTCTAACTTTATGCTTTATTATTATACATCAAAAACATCGTACAGTTGTCCAAATATTTTAAATAAAATAATTTATAACTTTATTCAAACATTTTCATTATACAAAGTTAATGGCATTTCCAAGTCATCAATTGATATAACAGCCTGACGGATACAAAAAAAATTTTCGACAACAGCTTTTATCATTCTTTCATCTGAAATAATCATATTATACATATATTTTAATGTACAAATATTTTACTGTACCTGGATATTGGTTTTCCAATATTATACTACGGGATAGTTTCTTTGCTAGTTTTTTAAATAAGAACCGATTAGCGATCAAGCCATCGTTCATTGGTTTCATAAGATGTTTCACAACCCAAGGTGAAATTCTCTTGACACAACTACACATCAATATTTCATCTAGTTCAATTGATGGACTATATGAGGCAAACTCATCTTCGCTATCCTCACCAAAAAGAGTTACAAATTTCCATTTTATTATTTCGTTCCAACGAAAATCTTCTTCGATAAGGCGGGAAAGCACTTCGCTCAAACGTCGACGGTGCATATATAGTTCACAAGGCCATAGACTGTTTCGCATATCAGTGTAATTTTTACTTGTACCACCATGGTGGTATTTTTCCAGTTTGTTGTCTGATTTGGGATTTGATGGTATGGTGTTTTGTTTTGAGGATGTCGGAAGCTCTTGTGCATTTTCTTCACATGGAGTTGATACATTTTGTTCATGTGGTAGCTTTGCATTTTCAATTTCTTTGAGAATGATGTTAATTTGAGGATCATCAGGTTCTTCATTTGAATCGAAACCAAACATTTTATCAATTTCATTTTTCTCTTCGCTAAATAGCTGCGCCAGCTCAAGAGCAACCTCATCGTTTATAGAATTTTCTTTCAAGTTATTACTACTGGTTTTTTGAGTAATATTCTGTTCCACATTATGAGTAATAATTGGTGTGGTTGGAGATAGTTGCAAATGCAATGAGGGATTTTGAAGAAAACTTCGAGGACTTGTTCGAACTGCAACATCAGCTGCTCTACGTTTTCTTTTACTTCGAACTAGCAAACATTTCTGTTTAGATTGGGGTCTAGATGCAGCAACCTTGGACGCTGTTTCCCTATTTAGTTTTTCTTGAAATTTTTCAATTTTTTTTTGCAATGAAGGCGATGTAAAATCATTATCATTAGTTATTGTAACGCTTTGCGTTTGAATACTTTTATTACTTTTTGTAATGTAGCTTTCAGTCTGAGTTGATTTAGTTTCATTAGGAATTTTATTCTTTGGTGTTGTTCGTTCCTCAATGAGCAAATGCAACTGATGTTGCAAGCGACACTGTTCCGTGCTGCGACGAACACTGGCAATCTGAAAGACAAAATCACATTATCTTGCAGATAATAAATTAGAATGAAATGTTTTTGTTATCCTTATATCTAAGATATAGTCTGCGCTTAAGCCCCGCTAATTCCAAAAGCATGGAATTGGAAATGTTTAGGCACCAATTGAGAAATAAAATTATGCAAGACACATATAGGCTATTGGGAAAAGATAAAATTGGGCCTTATTATGGTTGTTAATAAAATCGACTTGACGATTAAATTGAGTTGAACAATTTTTTGACAACTATGAAACCTCATTTACTTGTCAAATCTTGACATGGCAAATTAATATAACCTTTATTGTTATGATTATTGATTCATCTTTCTCCAGAAAACCATCGCCAAATCACATTATCATTACTTGTGTACACTAATATTCACGTCAACTACTACTCCCTTCTGCCAAATGCAGTTGTTGACCACGCTGGCGCTTATCGCCCAGATAATATGCTTGAGAATTTTTAGGGGCTCCACATCAACAGCGTAGAATAATATTAAACTTGATCATATTTTTAAAATTGTTTCCAATAGATAGAAAACAAATGAATGAATGAACTGAAATGTTAGCGGGAAAATGTTTACTAAACTTTTCGATCCGCTAATAGTTAAATTGTTATTGTTATTCTTCCTCAGCAAAGGAAAACCCCAAAGCGACTCAATTCGTGTAGTGGCAAAAATCATCAATTTCAAACTCACGAAAAGTTTTTCGGATAGATCTATTTTGAAATTTGCGATCAAATTTTAGGGCCTTTAAAGAAACGAAACTTTTATTAAGATTTCGAAACTTATTCGTTCTGATTTTTCAAATCCTTGAAAAGCTTCGTAATCGGTTAATCTACTGAAGTAAAAAATATAGTAAATTTTTACCAAGACGATTTGAAGAGCAACGATTATTCAACAACCGAGATGTTTTTAAATCTAGCGAAAAGAAGCGAAAAAACAATTGGAAATTTGAAAGATGTAGTAAATTTTTTTATGGGGAAATCATTGGAGTAAGGGGATCGATCCGGAATACGTGAGATTTGTTAGACTTTTAATGACAACACTGCGATCCCCCTCTACCAACGAAAGTTTTTAGACTCTTCGCCGGTTGAAAAATTATTTAAAATCTACCATGCTACAAGACCGTTTAAATCACGTCGTATTTTACATGTTTATTCAGATATACACTGATATCCTAGATATAGAACAATTAACGGACGAATTTATTTTGAAAAATTCAAATTCAAAATTTGCACTATTTGCAAAATAAAATCTCTACACCTATCTCGTTGCTATTGATTGTTGTATTTCTGAATTGCTATTGTTTAATATATTCCTGGAACTCATATTTTCAAAAAAAAAGAGGAGTGTAGGGAGTCGCCTAATTCCAACTCACCACACGAGCTGTAACTGGCATTTCCTCTGGTATCTTAGGTGATATTAGATGCTCTGATGTTTTGCGGTACTCTTATATGAGAGAATGGTGTTTTAATTTTCAATGTATCTTAAAAGGAATTACTGACCATATTTGTACGATAAAAAATCCAAAAACAGACAGTTGAATTCGAAATTTCAGCTCTTTAAGCTAATCGAAAGTGTAGTTTAGAGTATTTATTTGATTTTTGTATCTGTGAAATTTTATATTTTTTCTCATGGGCGGTCTCTTATAAAATATAAAAAATAATTCAACAAATTCAAGTGAAAATGCATATGATCTGCTTGCTATAATTGCAGTACGCGTCCCTAAAGATAATAATTATGTTTAGAATGAGGATTGAAACCGAGATAGGGCTAGGGAGAGATAAAAATTAAAAAAAAGTATTAGATAACGAAGCCACAAAAACTTAAATTTAATTTAAATACATTGGTTGCTGGCATGCTCAATAGTGACTAATCGAAGGAGCAAGGAGAATCCTGTCGGAAAAATCAGAATATAATATAAAGTAAACTTACAATTTTAATCATTGTTTTTCTGTATATTTGCACCACCATGCATGCTTTCACCGCCTTATCTTCTAGTAGTTCAGCACAAGCTTTAATGTGGTTCTGTGGCTGCATTTGATTTAGTGCATCCTTGCACCAAGCAACATAGTTTTCCTTTAGTAACTTCTCCAAAAAGTCAAAATACTGCTTACGCACCTGTAAATAAGTTTTTTTTTTTAAATATTGTAATTATTTAATAAAAGCATTTAAATAGTTTCGAATACCACTTCATTAAGTCTGGTAAAAACCAATCCTGTGTCCATTTCTACATCAAGATTTGAATCGGGTAAAAAATCATCTTCGCTAAATGAATTAGAAAGTGACATTATGGAAGTAAAATTATTGCTTTCAGAATTGGAGCAGACTAATTTATTCTTTTTTAATTTAATTTTTTGGCAATATTTTGCCGCAGTAGCTCCTTGCGGTTTGTTTATTCCACACATAAACGCACACAAATGGATCAGGGTTGCCTTTAACCACATCAAAATTTAAGCTCCTGCCCTGTAATTTTGATTCCTTCCTTAACAAAATAAAATACAGAAGTAGTTTTTCCTGTAGCATTTTTTTGTTTTTTTTTGTCTGGAGTGGATGACCTTTTTTTTTTTTAGCTATTAATGAAAAGTTATTTTTGTGTGTGTCACACCAATTTAAAGCAAAATGAAGTAATTTTTGTTATAACCCTTCAATTAAAGTCTTTTTCCGAACTTTTTCAAGGCTTAAGTTTACTTTAGCTGACATTCTCCAAATCAATTTCTTTTTTTAGGGGTGATAGAGGGTGAAAAATAAAAAAATATAAAAATTTCAAAAAAAGTCGCTCGGATCTAGTATCGGAGATATAGACATCGGAAGTTGCGGATATAGCTTTTGGAAAAATGGTTATAAGTTGGGAACCCCTGAATGGATTTCAAAAAAATGGGTGTCATAAGATAGATAATTTAATGGCCTACAATAATGGTGCGTGAAGTTTTGAAATTTGACCCATATTTTTGGAGATATTACGATTTTTGTGAAATTTCGACCAATTTTTTTTTGAAAAAACTTTTTTTTCCAAAAAATGTGTTAATGACCTGAAACTTTTTTAGCATTTTAAGAAAGCTTATTTTATTCCCTTTAAAATAGTATATAGCTTGTTTTAAATTTTTGCGTATTTACCCCCTTTTTTGCCGGAAAATAAAAAAAAATATGCAATAAATTCTTATGAAAAGTCTCTATTTATGGACAAAAACAATAAAAAACCAACAACAACAACAACAACAATTATTGTAAGACCATTTTCATTTTAAAACTTAAAAATTTTTATTAAAAATCGCGCGCGCGATTTTTAATAAAAATTTTTCGCCTGCGGCGCTCTTTTCCTTCAACATAACCTCACATTTTAAAAAATTTTTAATTTATATGATAACCATATTATTTTATTATGAGAATCGTTTAAATAATAATAGTGGTAGGTGTACTAATCGTTGTTGTTGTTGTTTTCCACTGTTTTTGCCCACAAAAACATAGTTTTCATAAGAATTCATTGAATATTTTTTTTTGATTTTCCTTAAAAAGGGGCTAAATTCACAAAAATTTACAAGAAACTATATACCATTTTAAAGGGAATAAAATAAGGTTTCTTAAAATGCTAAAAAAGTTTTAGGTCATTAAAACATTTTTTGAAAAAAAAAATGTGTTTTCAAAAAAAAATTGGTCGAAATTTCACAAAAATCGTAATATCTCCAAAAATATGGGTCAAATTTCAAAACTTTTCTCACCATTATTGTAGACCATTAAATTATCTATCTTATGACACTCATTTTTTTGAAATCCATTCAATGGTTCCCAACTTATAACCATTTTTATAAAAGATATATCCGGAACTTCCGATGTCTATATCTCCGATACTAGATCCGAGCGACTTTTTTTGATAATTTTATATTTTTTTGTTTCTAACCCCCTTTTAGGAAAAAAAAAATAAATAAAATTGGACAATGTCAGCTAAAGTAAACCTGTTCCTTTTTCAATTCCTACAAGGCACGCGGCTCTGCAAGAAACTAATACATCATTTTCTAATTTTTTTCTTGAAGTTCTGTACTTAATTGTATTAAGTTAATACAGAGTTTTCATCCAATTGTCTTACACTAAACAAAAAACTTAATGTATGAGACTGTTATGGAACCGCCTTACCTTCTGAACCTTACAATTTTCGTCAGTTAAAACATGACAAAATTGTCAAAAGCATCATATGATTATATATGTATGTAAGTGGATTTGTGATTTAGTATATATATAACTTTCAGTCGCACAAGGAAAAGTTATCAATACAAATTTTATATTAAAAAAGAAAAGAAATCTAATACAACAAAGCAAACAAATTTTATTTGCAAAGAAATGGCACAACATGCTTATGACTTGAGCATCTTGGATGAGAACAACAGTTGGAGATACTTGTGGGATACTGTGTGTTAAAATTGGAGAAAACGTACAATTGTAAATGCAATAACTATTTTTTTTAAAGTTAACTAGGATTTCTTTTTCAGGACAAAGTTGATAATGGCATGAAGACTATCGGTGGAGGAGGAAAAATATGTAAATGGGTCGAATTAAAAATGCAACCACATACAGAATCGTCTGTATATGATGAAGGATATGAAGCAACAAAAGAAGCTCTTGAGATAGAATATAACAACACAGATCAACCACCCAAAAAGAAAATCTAAATTGAAGAATTGGATGGTAAAGTGTCGACATTAGAAGATATGGAACGAAAAATAATGGATGCAAAGCTAAAAATTCTAGAAATGGATTGTTATTCAAATCTTTAAAAATTAAAATGAACTCGGACTTCGACAATCTAGATTTACGCATGCTCTTTACAATATAAAAATAATACCGACAACATATGAAAATATTTTAAGTTAAATTCTTTTTACACATATGTATGTAACTATTTTTTGTATAATCAAAGGCTATAAATTTGAAACTCTGCAGTCTCTTGAATTATTTACTCGGTAAGATCCTTCCCTTTAGAAAATTACATGCATTTTCTGAATTTTTCGAGAAATCAACATTTTGATTGAGATTGCAGTCTTCTTAATTTATGGTTCTGGTCAGAGACTGTAATCTTAATCAAAATATTCATTCCGCGGAAACAGACACAATTTTAAGTTCCACTCACAAAATATATGTAATTTAGGAAAAAAGGAGGACCATCGTTGGCTTGCGAAATTTTCTAAATTTATCGTCTGCTGTGGTATAGCCATGATAAATTAAATTTTTCCAATTTAGATTCAAATGTTAAGGTTTTATTTCTCACTTTATAAATGCCTGTTAAGCCTATAAGTTTTTTATGCCTTTTACCACATATTTATGGATGCACAAAAGGCGGTTCGTTGTTAATTCTGTGACGATTCTGTAGAACAAAATATCTTTAGTAGTGATTATATAGATCGAAAGATAAGACGACTGACTTCGTGAGTATTAAAGAAAACGGTCGACATAGAAGAGTATAACCTGGAAGAATTGAAAGTTGCTTTCAGAAGTATAATTAATATTATTTTTCAAATTATTAATCGTCAATCTTGTCCTACGAAATCAAACTTATTTGGACATGTTTGTTCTATGTGTTGAAAAACAACTAAATAATAAGCCATATTGCGCAAAATCAGTGCAGTTTAATTCTTTATTTGACATCGGATCTATTGGCCGTCATCGTGTGATTAAGAGAAAAAATTTACAGGAGAGTAAAAGATCTTGGTATAATCTGAAGGAATTATGTAAATTGGTTGCCTGATATTAAGTAGGATGGTGCGTTGGCGTGTCTATTACATATCTATACAGATTTAAATTTCATGACTAAACGAAAAAATTGCAATGCATAAAGGCGAGGTAAGACACATCAATTACCCCAGTGACTCCCTTGACCTTGAAATTTTAATGGGTGATTAATTTTGGTGAACATCTTTTGTAGTACATATTTCAAAGACGTCTTTCATTTTCAATAACTTTTTCACTTTCGTTAAAGATCTATTTTACATCAACAGTTAATGATTTTTTTTTATGTTTAAGATTACGTTATTAGAGTATACACTTGGTATTTGCTCGCGGACAAAATCCAATATCTGCTCCAATCAGACGACGGAAAATGGATTGAATTCAAGCTACGGTTCACTATCTGAAGTAGCCGATAAAAAGATCGTTATCTCAGAGTAACGATAAAAAAGTCACTGGAACAAGAAATATGTAAATCGAGGAAGTATACACACAGTTGCACAGATGTTGACGGAGCCAATCAAACAAATGTGGAAATATCTGGGATTTTCCAATGGTCGGAATTGGGCTTAGCGACTCTAAATAAATAGCAGAAATATGTGACTTGTCTAAATACAATCGGCTATCTGATCAATAGTCAATATTTAACTTTTTGACACCTCTGGACTCTTCTTGCCTCAGGCTAGACGAGTGAATAAAACCTTTAGATAGTACCAAATCTGTAGAAAAATATTGACCGAACGTGAAAAAAAAACAAATGCACCTAAATTGTTGACTTGAAATTTATTATTTAGGTCAATTACAATTAATTATAGATAAAATTTTAAGTGTTTATAATATACATTTCTTTATAAACGGTTACAAGTCATTTTATTAGCAGCGCCTTTTTATTGTATTTCTGAAATATTTTATGTTACTAATAAGTCATAATTTTAGTATCGATGAAGTTTTTTTTAAAAAAATAATGTAAATTAAATTTACAAATTAGAAAACACAAAAGTTTTAACAAATTGCAATTAAGAAAAAGAATGTGTTGGTGCTGCAGTAATACAATTAAATATGTAGATAGAAGCAGATACTAAATATTTGCGAGACTTAGCAGTCTCAAAAATTTATTCGCCAAAAAGATGAGACTCCGTTTTCTTCTGTAAGATAACATACATTTTTTTAATTGAAATTTTGAATGGGGTCTGATCTTTCCGCGGTATAATTGAATATTAATTACTTTGGATGGGTATTATAACGTATTGGGACAGGATAGATTTTTTCAAGTCTCATTCTTGTAATGCTAAGTATTTACAAATGATTGCGTTACAACTGTGGCGTTTACGAATGAGCCCAATGCTTTTTATAATTAGGAGGGGCAAAAAATTACGGTATTTATGCAAACGTATAAAAACATCAAAAACCGTATAATCGCAAAATGAACTGTGAAGCATCATAAAAAAATTATACGACTTATAAGATTTTTATACATTTGCATGAACACCACTTATATTAAATTTTGTAAGATTTATTATATGTGATTCAGTATACTGAAATTGTTTTAATTTCAAAATTTTAACATATACAAATATGCATGTGGTAAAGGGTTGATAACATTCGCTTTATATAGTATATGTTTTAGAAAACCTGGCATATGTATTTAGATGTCCCTATGTATGTTGCAACAAAAGGTGACATCACAGTTTTCTTTCTTTTTTTTTTAAGGAAACTAATACCAACGAAACCCAACATTTTTTGAACGAATTGAGTTCTTTAATCCAAATCTACATTGCCATCATCAAATGCAAAAATATTATTTTGCTGTGTTTGAGTTTGATTTCCAGCGGCTGCATTTAGTGATGCTGCTGCTACAATGTTACGTTGTAGGCCGAGACCACTACCGACAGTTGGTAAATTAGAGCTGGTAGTTGCACCATTAAATGCTGTAGATGTTGAATTCCTATTTAGCGTTTGTTCAGCAGCAGTAGTTGAATTGTTAATGTGCATTGGACATTCAATAAGATTTTCAGAATTTGTATCGCTAAGTTCATCGCCTATATCACCGGACAAGGATTTACGGCAAATTGGGCAAGTCCCATGTAGATCTAACCAGGGTACTATACAGTTTTCATGATAAATGTGTAAGCATGGAAGCTTTCGCACAATCTCCTGCAGTCGAAAATCTTCCCAACACACTGAACATTGTAGTTTCTTGTCAACCTCGTCTGATGTTATTTCTACTTTGGGAATTTCATCTATTTTATCCTTAGCTAAAGGTGGCGGTCCTGATGTTTCCATTTGATTCAATAGCTGTGTTACTATAGTATCAATACCTTCACGTCCCCAGGCGTAATCTCCCGGGTTGCCCATGAAAAACATTTGTGGGGTATCAACATCACCCGAAATCGATTGTAAAAAGTCCATTAGCACATTATCAAGACGATCGTAATTTTGTTGTCGTACACGCCCACCACCAGTGCCACCAGCACCACTTCCACCGCTGCCAGTATTGAGACCGCTAATGCTGCTTCCAGTTTGGCTGTTGCCTAGACTGAGCAAATTTCCCCGTCTGCTACCCGGGTCAATGGAGATTTCTACATTCGGTCCATTGCGTGACATCAACAAAGTTGCTATTTCACCACGTATAGCTTCCAAATCATTAAAACGTGCTGTTTCGTGTCCATCCCCAGATGTTCCGGCACCAACTCCATGGTCTGCTATATTAGCGCTTGTAGATGAAGTTTGGTTTGAGAGCGGAGGTGTATTGGCTGGTAACTCTTCTATGAAACCGCCCGAGCAGAGGGGGCATGTGTAGTCCGTATTTGGTGTGTTTATTTCAACATTGCACATATGACAATAGAAACGAGGCGGCACCTGTGAACGCTCTTCAACGACGGCTTCAGCCATGACACGCGATGGCGGTGATTTTTGATTAATTGAAAAGTGGTTCTTTTACAATAAAATTGGAAGATTACTCAACGTGCTGTGCTGCTGCCCTCGCTGTCTGCGTCACTGTATGTTGGAGATGGAAATTAAAGTAATTTTCTCTCTTCGCACTTTTTGTAAATTTTAACAGACAACTTTAGTTTTTTAAAGACGACAGCACTTCTTACATAGTT
The DNA here is from genome assembly GCA_949775025.1 of Tricholauxania praeusta. NCBI lineage: Eukaryota > Metazoa > Arthropoda > Insecta > Diptera > Lauxaniidae > Tricholauxania > Tricholauxania praeusta. Next base: position 163,654,790 of record OX459029.1, read on the forward strand.
TTTCTTTATATCGAATTAAGCGAAGAACACCGTAATTTTTTTTTATATTTTCGTTTTTTTTCCCTAAAAATGACAATGATTTGACAACCACTCACCATCAACTCAAAAATCTGAATAGATGTGTTTAATGAATCATTGTTGGTAGAGAATCTTGACTCGTTTATTTCCCTTACCGAAATCAGAATCAAAACATCATAATGACGTAAAATTAAAAAGCAGTCGAAAACTTTGAATAAAAGGGGAATGTGTAGCTTGGGACCGAAACAAATTTCTTACTCCCAACTGGACTTAAATTTTTGTGTTATTTTTTTTTGCAATTTTGCCCCAGGAAATTCTAATTAAAACCATGGTACAATTATACATGGTAGAACTATCTTGTCAAACTCAAATAATGCAACCGTGAAATTGCCTATCATATAAGTCAGGAACAAGCAAGTCAAAAGAACACAAAATCGTACAATTATCATGGTAGCAGCAATTTAAGGTAACACTTCTTCTTCTTTATTTTTATGCCTACATTTTATGTCAAAATCAGCTGATATAAGGCACCAACATTTCAAAATACACACTCATAGCTTAAAGCCCAATTTCCATGTGATCTCATCTTATCCCATATCAGGGATATCAAATCAAATTTTTGTAAGAAAGAAAAAGCGTGCGAACAGAACCTAATGCGCTTGGAGAATGCGAGAGTGAATAGCATACATTTGCTAACTTAATAGCATGTGATGTCCTCCCTGATATTTGATAAAATAAGATAACATAAGATCACATGGAAATTGGACTTAAAGCGCGCTTTGTACCATGAATTGTACTATGATTAAAACTACGTAACCAAAAGCCCACCTAAAGGTACTATTATTTGGTGCGTGCGACTGCGGCTTTTCTAAAATTTGTCCGAACAAGTTTCTTGTGTTTTTTCATTTCACAATTTTACATTCATATTTTTATATGTTTACTAACCTAAATTTCTCATAATAATGGTTAAAAATGTTAATTTCGCTATTTTTTACGCAATTTTTACATTTATTATATTAATTGAACAAACTAAATCTTAAAACAAATTTTGCCAATGGATCAAAAAGTAAAAAGCAACAATTTTTATAAGTCTCCAATGTAGGTGTGCAATGTAACCTATGGGTAATTTTTTTTTATATACATATTCGTTTTATTTCCGGTAAGGTAGAAAAGATGGTGAGAGAAGCGGGACCATATCTTGACTGATTTTGACAGAAAAGGTTGCCCTAAAAATAAAGAGAACTGTAATTTAGAATTGATGCTTCCATGAATGTCTGAGCACAATTGGTACGTGCAATATCGTCCAGATTTTTCATATACGTTTGTAGTGAGTACAAAATTTATCGCAGAGAAATAGAACAAATTCTGTTTTTTGGTGCGATTTGACACCGAAAATAAATCGCACGTCTCAATTCTACTTAGACATTGATAATTGTACTATGGCTTTTGTCATGTTGAAAGTTTAGTGCAATAATTGTCGCTTTGACGCCTGCTTGTGTATGTAACACATTGAATAATTTTTTGCTGTCCGCTTTTTGCATAATTGATGCTTGATACGTTTTGACAGATGTTTCGGCTGGACGTGTGACGCTTTTGACAACCGACTGAAACTAGAAACAAAAAGTCATCATCACTTGTGGTAAATTGTTTGCAACGATTTTGCAATTAATTTTGGAATAAAATTTGTAAATCATTTCTGTCATAAATAAACTATACTATTGCAAATATGTCGATTTTGGCTTATAATGGTGGTTGTGTAGTAGCAATGCGCGGCAAGGATTGTGTGGCTATCGCAACAGATCGGCGCTTCGGTATTCAGGCTCAAACTATCGAAACGGATTTTGAAAAAGTTTTCCAAATAAATCCACGTATGTTTCTGGGACTGGTTGGCCTCCAAACGGATATATTGACAGTACGCGATAGGCTGACGTTCCGAAAAAATCTTTACGAAACTAGAGAAAACCGTGAAATGGTACCAGCGAGATTTTCAGCTATGCTCTCGAGCTTTTTATATGAGCATCGTTTTGGACCTTATTTCATTGAACCAGTCATTGCGGGGTTAGATCCAAAAACGATGGAACCATTTATTTGCAACATGGATTTGATTGGGTGTCCGAATGTACCGGATGACTTTGTTGTTGCAGGCACATGTGGTGAGCAACTATACGGTATGTGCGAAACTCTTTGGAAGCCTGATTTGGAGCCCAATCAATTGTTTGAAGTGATTTCACAGGCAATGATTAATGCCTTCGATCGTGACGCCATCAGCGGTTGGGGAGCAACGGTTTACATAATAGAGAAAGACAAGATTACCGTAAAGACTTTGAAGACAAGAATGGATTAATTTTTTAAGTTGCATTTCAAAAATGCAAGTTTTCATAAAATATGTATTTCAAAAATATAAACTTAAGCCTTTGCAGAAATAAAAATGGTTGAATGTCCTCAAAAACTAATAAACTACATTAAAATAAAAAAATTTTATATTGGAAGTTTACTCTTTTTTTAATGGAATGTAGTTTGTCAGCATTTCTAACTTGTTTCCATTTATAATTGCTATATCTCAGCTTAACTCAGCAAATTGAGCACACTACAAATGATATAGGAAAAACCATATTCTATCATTTAAACTTTAGAATTATAGTTGAACTTACGTACGATTCAGGTCATTCCCGACGCAATGCTGTTGGAATTCAATTGAAAATCAAGCCTATTGTAAAGGGTAACACTTGAGAAAATCTCATATAAGGTTGGAATTATAGCTTTTTCCTTAACATTTTTCCAAACATGAATGATTGCTTTATCACTCGAAATTAAAATTTCTTACAATTGCATGAACCAGCTCAATTTCTAATGCAATTGATTGAACAAATTTTTTGTTTGACAAATCTAAAATAATCATATATGGCAATTTTGCTTGAATTTGCTGAACCAGTTTTAGATCGCGCGAAGCCCTATGCAGCCAGAAGGTGCTAGGCCCAATTATTGACATCAGTCACATAATTAAAAAAAAAAAAAACAAAAACAGTGACGAAACAGCAGTGATTTATCGCTGCTTTAATTTTTACTTGTTAATACAACGTCAAATGGTTTTGTTTTTCACTGATTTTCTTAAGCACGGTATTTTATGCATGAGATTATGACGCCACAAAAGCTGTTCAGAAGCGTTTTATAGCAATTTAAAAAAAGAAATAAAGTGCCTTACCGCGTTAGGCCTTGTGCAACCACACGAGATTGCCGGCCATAAATCCAGCTCTGATTTTAAAACAGAAGTTCTGTCAAACACTGTCATGCCTCCAAGTGGTCATTGGCAGAATTATAAAAGTTTAAACTTATGCGTTTTATTCACTTTTAGGTTTAACCAACGCTAATAAAACAGCTATTATAAGCATTTTATATAGTGGTATTTTTCTTCAATTTAATGACTAATTTATTCGTTAATTATGTTTGAAGTCCAAGTTTTTAAAATAGTTTTTGTTTTCGGACACAAATTTAAGTTTATGAAAATTTGTAGATTATACAATTTTCTTTTAAAAATTGGAACATTTTTATGTACGACCAACCATTTTCACGACATAAGCATTAGATGGTCAAACAGTGGAAAATAATGATGCTACCAAGATCAAGTCATCTTGATGACAAAATTGTAGAGCCACAAAGTGAAGATACAAGTAAGTGTCTTTTTTAGTATTTTTTATGTATTCAATATAGATCATTCTCGTTAAAAATTAATTTGCATCGACGTGATTGATTCTAAAGCAGTCATTGTAAATTAATTATTAGTTGAAAATATATGTGTGTGATAGAATTTGCATAGCATGAATAGTTTGAAAGATAAAGCATCTGTCTTTTATATTGTTCGTTAGAGTTTTGAATGTCCATGAACATTTTAAGCTTATTTGGTAAGGCAACAAGCCGATAGAGCGCTCGCGCATGGGCTGGCTTCTTTTTCTTTGAACAAAACATTCTAACTCCAAGGCACTACACCTTGAAATCTTAACGAGAGCTAACGCGGTCTATCATTGGTTGGTTTCTTTTCTTGACCAAAACATACCAACGCACCTAAGCTTGGTGAAATCTTACTTACTTAATTGTGATTATAAAATTCGTTCTTGAGAGTCTTGCCGCCCTACATCCTTACGTACCTTATTTTTCTTAACAGCATTGGGATGCATGGTTGCCGCTCAGCCTTAGGCGGTAAGGTACAAAAAAAAAAAAATAAAGCAAAAAAGCCGAAACGCCAATAAGTACATACATACATATGTGCTGTATTTAATGTTTTATTTGTATTCAAAAATTTACCCAACGCTGTCTATCTACTAACGTTTGATTTTTGTGTGTTAAAAAACCTACATATTTGTTTTTTAAAGCTTTTAAAATTTTTTTAATTTTCCTTATACCTACATACAAACATATGTACTTCAAATGTTTTTTGCTAATATTTTTTAATATTAATATAGCAAAGATCACCAGATACATAGGCTACTTCATCGGATTTAACTTTCTGGTACTAATTTAAATATTTTAAATGAATTCCAAATAATTTTTCCCCTCGGGCTGGATTTAGAGTGTAGTTATTTACTGAATTAATGAGTTTCATATTTTATATAAATCAATTTATTATTCACTTATTGGCATTGTAAACACTTGATACTGCATGATTTTATATAGTGAACAATGTAACGTTCGTGTATTTCCAATATTTCCCTATTCATCTTCCTTCATCTCCACACTTTTAATAGCCATTGCGATTGCTGCTTCTTTTGTTGTGGCGCCTCCAATAAATCCGGTATGATGTACGAATACCAAATTTTCTATGCCAGCAACTTTACATAGTTCTTCATCACGTAGCCCACGCCAAGCAATGGGCAAAAATTTTCTCCCAAGAAAACTATCTGGAGTTTTTGGCACACCGGCAACGCGCCAACTCTTTTCATTTTCCGAAAAAATTACTAACTTAGGAACACCCTCAACATCGTATTCTTTTTCTAAATCACTTAAATGTGATTTCCAAGGGCAAAATTTTTTCAACAACAGGATTTCTGATGTCTTATAAATATCTTTCGCATTTTCGATTGATTCGCGCACATGTTCGCGTGCGTTTATCCAAGAATTACCAATAGATATAACATTGTCGACAAACTCTTTTCCTGCCGCTTCCATTGCTTGTTCGAACCTTACTTCTATGTCAACATTTTCCTCATCCCACGCTGGATTAAATTTACCAATACGTGCGGATATGTTCGTTGATATTTTATAAAGTGGTTCACCATTTTCAAACATTTGAACTCCATTATCGATAGCATCAATTTCACTTATAAAATTTTTATAAATCGATATGAAGACCAATTTTAAATTGGCAGGTGAAAGATTAACATTTTTGTGTCGGGCGAGGATACTTTGTATAATTCGTTTACCATAGAAGTTGTATATCAATCCAGCACTGCTTAGCCTATAAGCAAGCTATAGCTTAAATATATAGTCTCAATCAAAAAAAGTTGTGATTCGCCTACCTTATTTTAAATTGTGTGTCTAACTCAGGATTAAGTGTACTTAACGTTTCCTGAAATGTTTTCTGATGATGATCATATAGTTTTCGCTCATGATCGAATACTCCACCAACGTCAACGATTATGTCCGAATTTTCCAGTAGTTGCTTATCATCCCGACTTCGGAAAATTTTCGCATTTTCATATTCCGGTAACTGCTTAAGCATAAAACACGCAAGGACTTCATCGCAATGGAATGTTCCACTGTGGGTACCAATTGTTTTGTTATTGAGTCGCACTTTTTTCTTGCATTCATCTACTGTTTCTGTCATACTGTTGCTGTGTTGATTGCGATTTTGAACTGTTTTTATTTTTTTAAAGTTTTAAGTGTTTTAAGTTAAGCATTTATTATATATATATTATATTATACTTACGGTAAAATCGGCTTGAGTGAAATAACAAAACACGCGCCCGGCACAGGCATGGTTGCCACATTTTGCTCTGTCAAAACAAAATGCAAGTGTGCTGTCACATCCATGAAAACCGTTCTGACACTCACTTGGAGCTCTGTTAAGGCAGAAATACATAAAAAGCATGCATTGCACCGATGTCTGCGTCGAAAAAATTGTGTAACAAATATTTCTTTTAATTTTTCTATTATGTAATTATTTTAATATTAATCTTTGTACAATTTTACTTCATGCTGAATTTTATTTTGAAAATCTCTTTTTTCTGCTAGTTGATGCTTAAATCGCAATTCGGCGCTAGGTCGGTCGCGCTTTGAACAACTTTGACCGGCGTTTGAAAAACTTTACAAAAATATGCGATATTGGCTGTCAAAACGCCTGACCTTACTTTTTGTAAATCATAATGTTGCGAGCATCTGTCATGTCAACATTGTCAATAAAAGGAATTCTATTTGTCAGTTTTTTGCTTAATTTTGTCGTGTTTTTTAGTTTTGATTTTTATTTTCATAAAATAAATAGATTTCAACGAAATGGATAATTTAGTGGACCTTATTTTATCACTGCATGAAACGCTGGGTAAACGAGATGTGTCAAAAGCACGTTCTAGTAGAAAGTAGCTCTACTCTAATTTCGGGTATGGCGTTGATCGTATTTACGATAAAACGCAACGCAACGCCTGAGGTCGCATTTAAGATTATAGCATAAGCATGCATTGTTTCTACTTCAGCTGTCAGAGTGCGACCGACCGAACGCAGCATTGCGATTTCAGCATGAACGTTGACGTACAAATCCCTATTCACATGATAACGAAATTATGCAATCGACTCACTACGCCGACTTAGAAAGATCGAACTACTACGCCGTTGTAATTCTAACTTACGGTATTCACACACATCGAGCACCGGCGTATTAATTTAGAGTAGTTTTTTAGTTGTTTGAATGCGAAATACGTCGGAGTAGTAGTTCGGTACTTCAACGTCGGTGTGGTTCGTCGATGCACAAGTTCGACAAAATTCACCAAAGTGATTTTATATTTTTCCGTAATAAAGGGATAATATGAAAAACTTTTCTACATGTGATATTGTTGGCGATTTAAGGGCTAGTTGCATTGCTTACTCGCAAACCATTCTATTTCAGAATATGACAAAGTTTCAATGTTCACCTCTGGAAGGATAAAGTCACTTTACATATTATGAAAAAAAAAAAAAAAAACCAAAAAGGTTGCTAACACATGTATTCTCTAAAAACCTATACAATATAACGTATTCTCTCCCATTACCTATTATATGCAATTACAATGATGTCGGTGTCATTTAATGCTGCTGTTTTTGCCAGATAGCTTCGTTTATGTTTAGTGCATAATAGTTTGAGAGCCTCTCAAAAGTTCGGATGAAATCTCTTTAGAATATACTCGTATTCTCTGTGTGTAACATAGTTAGCAGCGAATGTTCTCCAGACCGATTCGACACCATATCCGCGACCGAACTATAAGTGAGCACCTATTTTTAGAGAACAATTGTTTCACCTCGTGAGCTTTCTTTCGGCAGCCCATTAGGGATAATGGAAAAACAGTAGGGATGAAAAAGGAGACTTTAGGCATTTGTGTAGGTATAACATGTACTTAAGTTAAATTTGCAATTACTAAATTCACTTGACTTTTCAAATTCAAAATTAATTAGCTAAGCAAGCCAATAAAATTTTAATATTGAATGAAAAATACAGAAGTCACACCAGCTAGTTTTTTCTTTTAATTAGCGAATTACCGCTAATTTAAAATGGAAGTATTCTGTGACGACAAACTCGTTTAAGGTAAAAACATGACTATAAATCTGATTTTTAGTTAAAGTTAACTAAGAACTACAAGCAGATAGTTCATCATTTTATACGGAGTACGTAGTATATAATGAAAGTTGTTTAAAATAAAAAATGGCTGAAGCAAGACTAAGAAGAAATCTTAATCGCAACAATCAAACGATGTAAGAAAATGCGTTTCCTAAATACTCAATTTAAATATGAAAGTGCGAAATACCTTATAAAATTGCAAACAAACAAAAAGCGTTGTGCAAACGTAAAAACTGACACTTAATACGATAAAGTGGTTAAATTTTTGTATTATCCTATTGACAAATTAAAAAAAAAAATCAAAAAAAAAAAAAAAAAAAAATGCACAAAAGAGAAATACTCGCTCTCTAGACTCTTAATTAAAGAGAAAAATTACCCTAAACGTTTTTTGAAAATAATCATCGCGGCCGAAGGCCACATACTTTCCCTAACATTCTAAAATTTTCCTCGACTTTGGTTCTTTGGTTCATTCATCCTAACACGCTTCGAATGAACTAGTTTAACCTACGAAAAATAGTTTATCCTGAAAACTAGTTTGGCCGGTAACATACATACTAAACATGTTCAAAAAAATATGTTTCAGAATTTATTCATATTCGAGTATGTCCTTATTTAAAAAAATAAAAAAAAAAAATATTTCTAGAATTTATACCAGAGTTGGAAAATTTTAATTTTTCGGAATTTGAGTAAAAAAATTAAGAAAATTTGATTTTTTTCTTGTTCAAAATATACAATTCTTGTCTTGTCTGTCTATCAGTCTGTCGGTGGAAATTACAACTACGGGAAAACTAAGTGTTATAGTTAAATTAAATTTAAATAACGCTTTATTGAGAGAATAATTTGATGCAGTGCAACCAAATTTCTTACAAATTCTAGTTATAATTAAGACAAACTCTGGACAAATAGCTTGCGTAATTTAGGTAAGAGAGCGTGGCACCTTCTATACAATCAGGAACTTAAAATCGCTATACTGAGAGCTATTTTAGTAATTTCAATGTTGCTACGCTTAGTCAAACCAGTGGTGGAAGAAATAACCTTTTGATACAAATTTTAGACTTACGCTCGCTCGCAGGGTATTTAATTTTTGGCAAGGCCAAAGATAACATTTTTCGACTTATTGAACTTTTTTTTTAAACTTATCGCTTTTTTTAATATATCTATGTAGGAAATGAGCAATGTCTTTTATTTTTAAGTTTATTTTAGAGCCCTTGTTTGACTAAAATATAATATTTTTCAAATTTTCTAAATTTTTCCTATTTAATTTTTTTGTTGTTTTGCTTACCAAAATCCTAAATTTGTTGACTTGTGTTTTTAGAAACAGGAAGTTTATTTGTCTTTTTTTTCAAATTAAAATGTAATGAGGCAAAATTACGAGAACGACACAAGTACACATGAAAACGGCTTAAGTAAAATTGTCTTAAAATGAATTTTTGTTCATTTGCGATCATTGCTTCAACCAATTTAGTAAAAACGTTAACAAGTTTCTACCAATAATACGAAAAGCGAGAAATAATTTCGCGTTTTGTTGGCACAAGCTTTAAACCAGAAATTAGTTTATTTTGAGCCGCGACGCGAAGATGATCAAAAATTATTGAAGAGAATACAGGTTTATTGTTTTGCGATCTTACGAATGGTTAACACGGATAACCCAGATTCATAAATATAAATACAATAGTACTTCGCGTCTATAACTTCAACAGTAAAATTAAATATAATTTTGCAATTGTGATTTTAATTATACTACTTAGTGAAAATTTCTTAGAAACGATGTGAATAAATAACACTACTCAACAAAATTAACTTTTTTTTATGTTGCCCTGTATGTCTCTGCGGATTTCTATAGTTTCAAGCTCACAGTTTACGAATATATTCATGAAAGTGCTGGATTGGCTCTAGTTTTTATGATATTGAGGTATTTATCTCTCATATATAAAAATCTTGCGTCACAGTGTTTGTTACCGAACTCCTCCGAAACGGTTTGACTGATTTTTATGAAATTTTGTGTGTATATTTGGTAGGTTTGGGAATAGCTTGCAGGCTATAAAAATTTTATTTAGGGTGCATATTAAGGGTGGCCCTCATACAAAGTTATTTTTAAAATAAAATTTTCCCAAAGACCACTACATCGTTTCACATGGAATTTACACCACGTGTCGTTTATATTATAAAAGACACGTGGTGTAAGTTCCATGTGAATCGATTAACCTGTCTTCGTGAAAATGCTATTTTAAAAATATTTTTGTATGAGGGACACCCTAAATATGCACACTAAATAAAATTTTTATAGACTCAACTATGTCTCTAAACATAAAATACACGGGGTGTAAATTCCATGTGAATCGATGAAGTGGTCTTTGTGAAATTGCTATCTTAAAATTATTTTTGTATGAGGGCCACCCTAAATATGTTCCCTAAATAAAATTTTTATAGCCTACAAGCTATTCTCGGACCTACCAAATATACACACAAAATTTCGTAAAAATCAGTCAAACCGTTTCGGAGGAGTTCGGTAACAAACACTGTGACACGAAATTTTTATATATGAGAGATAAATACCTCAATATCATAAAAACTAGAGCCAATCCAGCACTTTCATGAATATATTCGTAAACTGTGAGCTTGAAACTATAGAAATCCGCAGAGACATACAGGGCAACAAAACCACTGTTGACTAGTGTAATTAATCAAAATTTTCAATACAATAAATTTATATTAGTCGTCAAAAAGTGTGCGGATAAACAAGAGCGCTAATGAACTTAAATTAATATTAAGTAAAAGGTAAATGTGCTTCTTTAATTATCATAATCATACCATAAATATGGGATCTTTGTTGTTTTAATATGCAATAAGACAAATTCAGGTGTACGTGCAGTTGTTATATGTAGTCGACCAATGGGTCAGGTGTTAATAAATGTATTCAAATGGGAAATTTCATCTTTACACTTTTATTTAAAAGACATGTTGTTTTGGCTTCACACATACGCGTTGGATATATCACCCCAAGGTAAGGGTTGCAAAGTTGAAAACAAAGAATTAGCGGTCTTCCCAAATTAAAGTAGTTTTTCGTTAGATTGGTAAAAAGCTTATGACCGTTTTTTTTTAGTTGTCAATATAGAAAATTGATTTTTCCGTCGGTAAAAAACTTAATGACTTTTTTTTTGGACAGCAATAAAATAGTCAATATAAAAATCTTCATGACCTTTGACCATTTTTTTTTGCTAGTTAAAAATATAATTAAAATCCTGCAATTATCGGCTTTTTCCGAAATTTTTCAATTCCTACAAGACCCCCGGCTTTGACATGCAATTAAAGGCTTGGACGCTAGTATTGAGAGTATAGTCATCTACATCCTATTTGTGAGCAGTATTTGTCTATTGTCTCTATATCCTCATCACTCATCCTGCACCACTCTTGAATGCTTTTTAACCTTGCAGTATCCAGTTAGGAATCCTGTGACAATTCAGACATAGTTGAAGTTCAATAGTTATGTACTTTGATCATTTCGGGGAAATTTCTGGTATGAATGATTGTGCATGTCTATTATCTTTAATTTCTCCCCAGAATGTCAGGTTTTCTTTGAACAGCTAGAGTTTTTGATTGTAGCTGCTGAGAGGAACCTCTTAATTGGGCTGTGGTTTTCTGAATTGACCAACAGCGCTTTTTTTTGCCAGGGTATAGAGCGTTTCGATACTATGCAATGATATGAACACAATTTTTGATGGTAAGGCTTATAAGCAGCACATTAATTTTGAGTCGACCTCATACAAGCTGAGTGCAACGATAGCTGGTTGTTGTGAGAGAAAATCTGGTTGTTCTTGTAATCATATTTATTCCCTGATGCAAAGTTCAATCGCATTTATTTAAGCCTGGTAAACAGAGTTACCATAGAACATGCTTATATACACGCTTAGGTATTTTCTATACCTATACCGAAAATTCCTGCGCAAACTCTTTAGTCTGTATATCAAATTTGTCAGTTTCTACAATATTGGGCCAGTATGCCTTCCGCCTTGAAATTAATTGATTGCCTGTTCTTACTATTTCTGATAAAGACTGAAGGATATCGGTTATAGTAACTGTGTTGAATATTTCACTTGCACATTTTAATGCCACTGGGATTTCGATCGTCTTCATACATAGAAACCGATTGATTCATAAGACACTTTTTACATATCCCCGATGCTTATGAGAATTTCAAAGGTAATTTGACAGTAATTCGACATGAAGGTATTATTCCAGAGAGACATATAATTTTTGAATAAAGTTATTCATAAATGGTGAAGACAGCGTGAGGCTTAAGACATTTTCACTGACCCTCTTTACAAGTAGGCCTTGGAGTTTATCACTAATCAATTAGTCTTATTAGTTGAAAAACTCTAGATCGGTGGAGTCACCTGGCAGCTGACTGAGCAGAGTGTTATCTCTATTCTACCTGCTCTGGCAAATACTTCCACCCTCATGTAGCGCAATTTCTATAAAGTAAGAGCGTTGAGCCCCGCTAAGATTGTTGGTGTTTAGAAATCACCTAACTTTAGTATTTCTAGAGTTTTTAAGAAATTCGTTGAAAGACTTATTAGTATGTGGTCCTTGGCTGTATTGTAGCCGGGTTTCATTTGAAAGTTAGTGTGTACTTGTTTCAAAATGTGTCCACTTTATATTTGTGCTGCTATTAATGAAATAATCCAAAGTTTTCTCAGTCAACATTATTAATATTTTGGGTTTTCTGTTTTGTTTTATGAATTTGCTTAGATTGAGTCACCTGTTTGATGGCAAGATCAAGACAATAAAAACAGTTTTTGGCCCCAACGTGCATACATAGGTTGAAAATAAATTGTACTTTCTTTAATTATTACATGCTGTCATTACGAACATAATGTTATGTTGCATTGAGTTCAAGGTGTTTTTCTGCGATGTATATCGTATCAATGTGACATTAGACTGTTAGTTACTTAAGAAGTTTTTTTACTCGAGAGTGGAAGAGAGGTTCGGTATATTATTGTTTTTAAAAAAAAATCGAACTATAGAAATTTTTATTTTAGCCCAGCATAGCGTGTCTATGTCTCTTTTTACTTAAAAACTGGTAGATTTACAGTAGGTTCTGAGCTTAATTGCTTATTATTATAAGACCTTTTAAGAACAAAATAATATACACTGAAAAAAGCCCTGACACGAATTTTCCACAAGAAACCTGTTCATTATGTTTTAAATTTCTTTAATCAAGAAGCTCGATGCACCAATGTTTTTGATTAAAAAAGTTTTGTGCAAAAAAAAAAAAAAATTAGATAATAGTTTTAGCCCAGTATAGCGTGCCAACCAGTACTTATAACTTTTTTTATTTATTTTTTATTGAAAACTATTAGGCTTACTGAAAAATTATTTGAACTTTTTTGCTTTTTAGCTTACCAGAAAGATATTAATTACATCGAATAAAAATTCTGCTGAAAAAATCTTGAATAAAATTTTATCAATGCAATAACTTTTATCTAAAAGTTCTAAAAGAATGGAATAATAACAAAAAACCGGTAGCTCCCATGTTGGGGACAGGATTCAAAAATGTGACCCTGGATATTATATTTAGACCTCTTCGAGTTCTATCATTTGACATACCATATATTTTGAAGCATAATATTCTACAGTTTCAATTAAAACAACAAAATTGGCTAAAATTCGGGTTTTTTCGGGCATCGGGACAGGCTTTGACAAGGCAACCCTCGTTCGTTAGTTTCATCAAAATGGCTCACAATCTTGCAAGCACATTGTAAAGTCACTGTTGATGATATCTAGTAGGTGTTGTTTGTCAGTAAAGATATGGAGGCTAGCAAGGGGAGTCATGAGTACTAGAAATATTTCATGTAGACTTCAACTTACTGAGGTCGTCTTCATTGTTAAGTCCTTTTATAAAAGTTTTTCTGTGGGTTTTCCGATTTTCTTAATTTTGGTTTTTAGGGGCCGTCCATAAATTACGTGGGGGAGGGGGTCCGGAAAAGTTTCACCAAATCTCACCAAGAGGCAGGGGGGTCAACGAAAAACTCACGTCAACTTTTTAATGCAGAGAGTATACATTATTATATCAGATTACATCTAAAAATTGTAAGTTAAGTCTCACAGAAGGGAGGGGGGGTCCCGCCACAACTCACCAAGAGTAGGGGGGGGGGGCCCGAATTTTTAATAAAACATTTTACGTAGTTTATGGACGTCCCCTTATGAATTTGGCCAATGAGTAAATTTCAGTGATGTGTTTCGATAAAATTTAGCTATCGCAAGCTTGTAGTTCAGTAAGCGCTACCTAGGATGTACCACGAGATGGCGACCTACATATCTTACACTTTTTTTTCTACTTTTTTTAACAAAAACATAGATATACCGAACTTCGGGATTAAATCAACTTGGAAAATAAGAGATAATCGAGTGCGCATAATTTATCTTGTACTTTTTCTTATTAATGTTGCATTACATGCAATTAATCTGTTATTTATGTCGTAACCAAGTGTGCAAAATAGAAATAAAAAAACCTGCTTCAAAGCTATCTATAAACTATTAAGCTTCAATGGCTTGCAATGCAACAAATCAAAATGTTCAGGTTCATGTCTATATGTAGGCACTGTGTGCATAAATAACGATAATACGGGTGACTATTGAAGATAGTCGCCGTAATTGTGTGAAAAGTTTAATGAAAAACAAAGTACTGAAGCGTGACATAAGAACAATAAATGCTAAAACCTTCTCTCACTTTATGGTTTTTTTTTTGACATTAGTTAAATATGTATTTATGTATGTAATCGTCATCACAGCTACCTAGTTGACGACGATTTATATTTTTTTTTTTAACCGTTGAATGTGACGGCTATTTAGAAATAAAATAAACAGGTTACAAACTCTCTAAGCCAATGCTCGTACTCGTAAAAGCACAAACAAACACAGAAGTAAGTATAATGCGCGGTAGGTTTTATCAGACAACTCTCTTACGATTTTGAATGTGTGGAATTTAAATTACTCTACCACTTCAAGACTTTCATATATGTTATCAATAAGCTTTGAAGTCTCTGCACAATCTGAATGAAAGTCATAGTTTCTAATAGATTTTTTGATGTGTAATCCAAGTCCGTAATATGCATTTATCGTATATAAACAACTTTGTACCTAAAAAAAAAATTTTTTGTTTACCTTTTGAATTTGAAACAAATAGTTTTTAATTAAACATATCTAAAAAAAAAAACCAAAGTCACGAAAACAAAATTATGCAAGAATCAGTAAAAACTGTCAGATTCTTTGATGCAATTCGTTGAATTTGTACTTGTCCCAGTGTGCGAACCAGACTTAAGGTCAGGGTAACATTATCGCCAACGGTAGCAGGCTTTGGGGGGATTGCGGTTTCATTAAGGAAAAGGTGAATTTTTTATTTTAAATTAATTAAGTGACGGACATAGAACCAGAAATATATAAAACACACAACAAGTGCAACAAAAGTACTTCTCAGTAAAATAAGTTAAACGTTTTTTTCTTTTTTCAATATTACTTAGTACATTCAATTCGTTTAGTGTAATTGATAACCTGTTGGTGACATTTTCAATTTACAATTGTAAGCGCTAAGGAAAAAACATAAAAAAGGTCCTAACTTTTTCAGCTACACCGCAACACAATTAAAATTTTGTAGTAATTAGTTAATACAAATTTTAATAAATTTTTGTTGAGCAAAAAAAAAAAAGCCACTCCAAACATAATACTACATAATTAATGTATGATGTTAAGTTCCTAGACTGACATCTGACATAGTCCCTCTTTGCTAGTAGCAGGTCTGCCGTTTTCCTAATATTTTGCAACGTCCTGAAATTTGTTTTTTCATTAGCAGGATTGGAAAATTACTCGAAAATGCTGATGTGTTACAGAGATCCTCTCCACAAGATTTGGATACAATCCAAAAAATCTATGAGCAACTATGAGGGTGGTTAAACGGATTTTTTTGAATTTTTTTTTTTTTTAAGATCCTTATGTGACTGGATTCTACATTGACCAACAAGTTATAACCAGGGACATAACTATTATAAGATTTATGTCAAAAAATTGGTTTATAACTATTATGAATAAGAGATATTTTATTAGTTGTCAATAACTATTATTTTTCAATGGATTCTTTTTTACGTTGAGTCATAACTATTATGCATAAGAGATATTTTATTAGTTGTCAATAACTATTATTTTTCAATGGATTTTATTTACGTTGAGTCATAACTATTATGCATAAGAGATATTTTATTAGTTGACAATAACTATTATTTTTCAATGGATTTTTTTTACATTGAGTCATAACTATTATGCATAAGAGATATTTTATTAGTTGTCAGTAACTATTATTTTTCAATGGATTTTTTTTACGTTGAGTCATAACTATTATGCATAAGAGATATTTTATTAGTTGTCAATAACTATTAATTTGGAAAAAATATTTTTTTACGTTGTTTTGAAAAAAGTGTTCAACAGATTTTCATTTTTGTGAATCTTTTTGCACCAATCGATGGGGAGGTGGTTTTTATGACATCACCAGAGGTGGTCATCGGTTCGAAAATGTACGCGATTTTGACTCATTTTTGAAGTTTTTTTTGCTTCAATCAATGAAAAGAAGTCTAAAAAGGATATTGGCCATCACTAGAAGTGGAACCGATCCTTGAAAGTGCTCGATTTAGGTCCATTTTCGAAATTTTTTTTGCAAAAAATCGATGGAAAGAGGTTGACAATGGGCTTTGGCCATCACCATAGTTGGTCCCAACTAAAAAAGTGGTCGATTTTGGTCCGTTTTGAAAAAAAAATTTTGTACTAATCGTTGGAAAGAGGTCGAAGTCGAAAAAAAAGGTACCAAAAAGTGCCCGATTTTGGTCCATTTTCGAAATTTTGTTTGCACCAATCTTTGGAAAGAGGCCGAAAATAGATTTTGGTCATCATCAAAGGTGGTTTCGAGTCCCAAAATGTGCCCGATTTTGGTCCATTTTCGAAATTTTGTTTGCACCAATCTTTGGAAAGAGCTCGAAGTCGAAAAAAAAGGTACCAAAAAGTGCCCGATTTTGGTCCATTTTCGAAATTTTGTTTGCACCAATCTTTGGAAAGAGGCCGAAAATAGATTTTGGTCATCATCAAAGGTGGTTCCGAGTCCCAAAATGTGCCCGATTTTGATTCATTTTCGAAATTTTGTTTGCACCAGTCGTTAAATAGAGGTCGAATATGAATTTTGGACCTCATTTGAGGCGGCTCCGGACCCTGGAAAGGACCGTTTTTGACCCATTTTCGAAAAAAAAACCTCTTTTTTCTGTAATAAATGGGAAAAGGTCGAAAATGGATTTTGGACATCACTTAGAGTGGCTCCTGAGTCCGGCCCCGAGAAAGAACCGTTTTTGACCCATTTTCGGAAAAATTTTTTTTTTCTGTAATTAATGTGAAAACGTCGAATATAAATATTTGACATCATTTAGGGTGGCTCCGGGCCCTGGAAAGGACCGATTTCGATAATTTTGTTAGTTTTCAAGTTCCGGAGCTACTCTAAAAGATATCCAAAACGCATTTTCAACATTTCATAATCGATAGAAGCAATAAAAAATTTTAGGGTGGTTCATAAAAAATTTTTTTTTTGCTCCAATGCATAGATAAAGCTCGAAAATGACTATTGTCGACATTTCCCTATCGATTCAAAGAAAAAAAAAATTTTTTATGAACCACCCTAAAATTTTTTATTGCTCCAATCGATTATGAAAGGTTGAAAATGCGTTTTGGATATCTTTTAGAGTAGCTCCGGAACTTGAAAACTAACAAAATTATCGAAAGCGCTCCTTTCCAGGGCCCGGAGCCACCCTAAATGATGTCAAATATTTATATTCGACGTTTTCACATTAATTACAGAAAAAAAAAATTTTTCCGAAAATGGGTCAAAAACGGTTCTTTCTCGGGGCCGGACTCAGGAGCCACTCTAAGTGATGTCCAAAATCCATTTTCGACCTTTTCCCATTTATTACAGAAAAAAGAGGTTTTTTTTCGAAAATGGGTCAAAAACGGTCCTTTCCAGGGTCCGGAGCCGCCTCAAATGAGGTCCAAAATTCATATTCGACCTCTATTTAACGACTGGTGCAAACAAAATTTCGAAAATGAATCAAAATCGGGCACATTTTGGGACTCGGAACCACCTTTGATGATGACCAAAATCTATTTTCGGCCTCTTTCCAAAGATTGGTGCAAACAAAATTTCGAAAATGGACCAAAATCGGGCACTTTTTGGTACCTTTTTTTTCGACTTCGAGCTCTTTCCAAAGATTGGTGCAAACAAAATTTCGAAAATGGACCAAAATCGGGCACATCTTGGGACTCGAAACCACCTTTGATGATGACCAAAATCTATTTTCGGCCTCTTTCCAAAGATTGGTGCAAACAAAATTTCGAAAATGGACCAAAATCGGGCACTTTTTGGTACCTTTTTTTTCGACTTCGACCTCTTTCCAACGATTAGTACAAAATTTTTTTTTCAAAACGGACCAAAATCGACCACTTTTTTAGTTGGGACCAACTATGGTGATGGCCAAAGCCCATTGTCAACCTCTTTCCATCGATTTTTTGCAAAAAAAATTTCGAAAATGGACCTAAATCGAGCACTTTCAAGGATCGGTTCCACTTCTAGTGATGGCCAATATCCTTTTTAGACTTCTTTTCATTGATTGAAGCAAAAAAAACTTCAAAAATGAGTCAAAATCGCGTACATTTTCGAACCGATGACCACCTCTGGTGATGTCATAAAAACCACCTCCCCATCGATTGGTGCAAAAAGATTCACAAAAATGAAAATCTGTTGAACACTTTTTTCAAAACAACGTAAAAAAATATTTTTTCCAAATTAATAGTTATTGACAACTAATAAAATATCTCTTATGCATAATAGTTATGACTCAACGTAAAAAAAATCCATTGAAAAATAATAGTTACTGACAACTAATAAAATATCTCTTATGCATAATAGTTATGACTCAACGTAAAAAAAATCCATTGAAAAATAATAGTTATTGACAACTAATAAAATATCTCTTATGCATAATAGTTATGACTCAACGTAAAAAAAATCCATTGAAAAATAATAGTTATTGACAACTAATAAAATATCTCTTATGCATAATAGTTATGACTCAACGTAAAAAAAATCTATTGAAAAATAATAGTTATTGACAACTAATAAAATATCTCTTATTCATAATAGTTATAAACCAATTTTTAAAAATAATTATTAAAATTGGGCAACTTTTTCAATCTGAAAAAAAAAAAAATAGTTATTTTGGGTCCCTGGTTATAACCCTTTCTAAATCGCATACATTTTTCCACATAAATTGTGAGCGAAGTTTCTCCGAGCGAATAAACTTAAAATTTTCCAGTTCAAAGCTATAAATTATTGACAGTTTTTCGTGAAATGTTAAAAAGTATCGAATGGTAAGAAAAGTCTTCGAAAGATTTATTCAAGTCTTTTTCAATAAAATCCAATAGTTGATCCAGTGATATTGGCAAAAAAATCATTTTTACCCTCAACACCACCAACAACATCAAATTGGTGAAGTATCAAAGTCACCGTAATTTTTATTTGTAAAAAAGGTTCAGTAGCTAAGGACCTACATATGTCTATGCCTTTGTGCAGCAGAAAATTTTTTTTTTTTGTAAAGGGGCACTGACATTTCTGTTTAAAGGCAATAAAAAAAGATACTAAATAGAGAAGTTAGTTCAAATATTATTTTTTGCAGAATTTTTAATTTTTCGTATTAACTTTTTCATTCCTTAAACCGATATGCCCATTCCGCTGGCATATTATGTATGAAAAATTCAAGAGAATTTGCCATAAAAAATGTTCATTGAAAATTAATTTTTTATATTATATGCTGCTGTATACAAACAATTTATATTTGATTTACTGCTGGCTTTGAATACCCTTATTATGTTAACATATTTTCTTTTTGCTAGAAAATTAGTTAATCAGTCTTTTTTAATTCGCACATTTGTCACTAAATAAATTTTTTATTATAATTGAACAGTGTGCTTTCAGCAGAACAAACAAATTTAATATGAATTAAAAGAAAAACAAAATACACCCAGGGCCGGAGTAGTAAAATGCGCAGAGTATGCAAATGCTCAGGGCACTCATCTAAGTAAGCGCTTCACTATATATGCCTCAAAAAAAATCAGGAAAACAAAACAAAAAACGTAATACATACCATAAGATATATATCACATGAAGTAAAAATGTTCTGGATATTATTATGCATATTAGCACAAGATTCATTCCACTGATTACGTCATGTAAGGATTGAATATTTTTTCATCTGCATTGCTAAAAACGGAACAGGTTGCAAAATATTTTCAAACTAAATTTTTTTTAATAATACAAGCAGCGTATTTGAATTAAAATCAAGCATTTCCCTTAAAAAATTATGTTTTGGCTTATTGATAAGAACACGTCATTTTTAATCAAGGAACCAAGTATTAATTTCGAGGACTACGCCTACCACGAATGAGAGGGCGCAATAAATTAGTTTCACACAGGGTGCAAATTAAGCTCGCGTCGGCCCTGAAAATACATGCCCAATTTGAATCGAATCAAATAATTGAAGGTTAATAAAGAACATTTATTATTTGGTATTTTTTAATGAGGTATGTGAAACATGAGTGATTTTGCTGAATAAGCGACCATTCCGCTATGCACTTTCAGTATTTTAAACAGACTTTGATTAGGGATGGGTCGATACTTCGTTTAATAAATAAATAAAAATAAATTGGTTAAGTAGCAGTGACTGCTACTTCGCATATATATTATGTTGTATAAAGAGCTAATATTTCTATCAATCTACTCAGCGCAGAACAAAAAAAAAATCTGACTTCTTGTTATCGAACCAAAGGTCTTCGAATGGGAATAGAAATAATTTTTTGCACTTGAAGTTTTTAATGCTGATAATTTCACGGGTCAAAATGCAAAAAAAAAAATCGCTTTAAAAGCAAAATCTTACAAGCAAATGCTATGTTTCCCAAACCAAACTTGAAAACTTTGGCTTTAGTAGAATAGTTTTTGTGCAGGCTTCAAGGTCACTAACTACTTATATATCGGAGCCACTAAAGGTTGGAATATAGAAAAAATATTCAGTAGAAATATTTCACTTTTGCATTTTAACGGAAAATAAAATCTGATTGGATTAGCGATAACACCTTGAATCTAATCGACAAGAGACTCAAAATTAAAGATCAGCGCTACAACGCTTGCACTACGTCCAAGATTCGGATATTTTCGCGAATCGGAACGGGCTTTGTCAAGGAAGTTTGTTAGTTTCACCAAAATGCATCACTATCTTTCCTGTACATCTCATCTTGTAATCTTATGCACTCGATTTTTCTATAGCGGGCTCTTGGGCTTCACTGAAAAATATGAAAGTATGCATAGTGTAAATTACAAATTCAGCCGACGGGTTAGGTCACAAGTTGTAACTCTTATGATGTTGTCAGCCAATTTAATGGTCCAATATGTATTTACTTATTTTGCTGATGCTGCAATATCAGGAGATCGGAGTATTTAAATAGCAACATACAAAACACAATTAACTCTTGTCAAGAATAGTTTTTATTAAATTTGGGTATCAAAGTTTTTACAGTCTTCGCTTTAACGTTTGTTTAAATAGGAAACTAACGAACTAAGCCAGAGATGGTTTTTTCATTTGCTTTGGGTACAAGTTGGTTTCCCGTAATTCATAGCCATATTGGGCAAAATCGGCAGGCTGTATTTGTGGTTAGAATTAATTTTTTAATAAACATGATTGTGCTGAAAGTCTTGAGAAATTCAAAAACTGAACATCAGATGTGGTGGATATTATTTTTAATAAATTTAAGCCAACTCTAATATTTTGAGAAATTAACTAATAACCATAGGTGGGCATTAACTCGTTAATCGTTTATTAACGAAGTTAACATTTTTACTAACGGATTAACTTTTAAGTTAACTTTAAAAAACGTTAACGGACTCGTTAACTTCCGTTAAATTTCCCCAAGTCCGTTAATCGTTAATACAGTACCTACTATTTACCAAAAAGATAAAACACGCACCGCGCCGCGAAAAACACATTCTGACAACAAATACTTTCCGATTTATATGGCTGGAAACGTATAACAGAAGTCGAGTGGATGAAGTAAAAGTATGCATGAAAAAAAAGGTAGAAAATGCGTTACGACAAGAAGCTGCCGTAAGTTCGAAAACAGCGATAGTTTTAAAGTCTAAAGAAAAACATAAGAGTTACAAATTTTTCAAGAGTAAAGTTCAAAATCTCGCCAAAATGTGGCTAGACATAAGATCAAAAAACTTGTTCAACGATGCGGCATTTCTTGGGGAACAGATATTCATAAATCTGTTGATTAAATATAATACTGTTCTAACGTGACCATAGATGTACATATTTACCGGCAAAACGCGGAACAGCAAAAAAATTCATGAAATTTGAGTTAAAATCCAAAAATTTATCGGAAAAAGTTGATGAACTTTATTTTTTTTTTTGGGTTCTCACTTTCACATTCAGATATTTTTCTTCAACAATGAGATTTATTTCAGTATAGAAAAATATTTAGTAAAAAAGAGAAAGGTCCTCACTTACATATTCCGAAAACCCTAGCAAAATGCACATTCATATTTCATGAAATCAAAACGCGGACCGCGCGGGACGGAAAATAAAAAAAGCGGACTTGTCCCGCAAAACGAGGATCATATGGTCACGTTATGCTAAACCCTCAAGCGCTGCAGTTGAAAATGTTTTTTTCACGGGCAAAGATATTTTAACGCCAAAACGAGCTTCGGTTTCAGACGAGAATTTAAACATATTAATGTTCATGAAGGGGAATATCCAGATGACTAAATTACACACTCCAATTATACACGTGTTTTTGTTTTTGTTCCTAACGCAACGATATAAAAAATCAATTTTTATCACGTGTTAACGGATTAACGATTAACGTTAACTTGCGTTAAGTCTTCCGAAATGTAACTCTTTAACGTTTAACGGAGTTAACTTTTTTAGTAACGGATTAGCGATTAACGAAGTTAACTATTTGATTAACGGTGCCTAGCTATGCTAATAACAATATTCATCAAGTTGTAGTTATTATTTTTGAAGAGAGGAGGCCCATGTTTTATCTAGTTCTAGAAGTTTCTTTAAAATTTTTCAAAAATTCATCCTTAAAAAGATAAATTAATGTAGATTCAGTTTCCAAGTAAATAAAAAACTGCGACTTTGACAAAAAAAAACTTTGTTTTTGAGAAACTTTTAGACAAAAAATCGATGTTCCTTCTTGCTCTACAACTAAAAAAATTTTCGGATTGCTTTGTGCGGCCACCAGTGCGAACCAACCGAAATGCCGGCAATCTGCATTTTTCTGTACTTTAAGGCCTCAGGTAAACGAACCTGACAACAAATCGTGACTTACATATTTTGAGCACTCAAGTACCTCAAGTATTTTTAATATCTATGTAAAATGCTATATTAATTTCATTTACTTTTTTCGCAACATCTCCTCCATCACCTAATTTTAAATACCACTTTTCATATTTTATATTTCTATAGCTCCGTTAATGATCGTCCCCTATACCTTCAAAGCAACGATAGTGCCTGTCCGAACATGGAGCAAGAGGAAATAGGAAAGTTCCGACGAGCCTTGCCACAATTTATAGCTGTCAGTATTAAAAATATTTTGCTTTTTGGTAACTACTAAATCTAATTTATATTAAGGCCTTTTGTGATGAGTTTTAAAGGAATAAAGATATATGAAATTTGTTTTTTGTATTTCAAAAGTATATGGCATGACGCTTGGATTTCCTACAATAGTTATACCTGCTATACAGGGTGGTGATGGCAGAGAACCGAGTGACATTGTACTAAATAGAGAGCAAATATCATGGTTTAGTAAGTTGTATCTAAATGAAAACGTAACATTGTCTTAAAGGACATTTATTTCAAAAGGTTCCATAAACTTAATTTGCGTACCGCTGGGTTGCCTTTTTTCTGGATTATTGACACAGCCCATTGGGAAACGTCGAGCCATGCAGGTAGTTTTTATCCTTTTAATTATGTTGTATGGCATAAAAATCTGTCTTTCCTTTAGTTTGTAAATTTGCCAATTTTAGCATCGTGGTTAATATTTCATTTTGCTACAAGAACGGAACATCTTTACGCTGCTTTGTGCTTTAGTGGACTAGGAGGCGGCCTAATGGAAGCCCCAGTAAGTTAAAAGTGATTCTTTTACTTATTCGTATTTAATTTAACAACTTCTAGGTCTTAACATATGTGGCAGAAATCACAGAGCCTGAATATCGTGGCATATTGTCAGCACTAGGATCGACATGTGTTATAACGGGCATTTTCATACAATTTATTATGGGCTCTCTTATGGACTGGCGTACAATAGCAGCTGTAAGTTCAGCATTTCCGGTGATATCAATAATTGCATTATTCTTCATACCAGAAAGTCCAACATGGCTTATTCGCGAACAGCGCTTCAAAGAAGCCGTAAAAGCGTTGCAATGGCTGCGTGGTTGGGTTCCAGAATATAAAATTGAAGCTGAGTTTAATAAACTATATGAAGAATTGATTACTAAACCTGCTTTAGAAGAGGCAGAGGAGAAAGAAACCAAACACGTTTGTTGCAACACATTTCTTCATCGCTTGCAAATGTTTCGTAAAAGATCATTTCTTGCGCCATTTTTATTAGTTGCTTTTACATTTTTTACTGGCCACTTTTCTGGAAAAACTTCTTTGCAAACTTACGCTGTGCAGGTATGTATTATTTAGAAATAAATGTTTTAACACCAGAAATGGCACAAGTGTCTCCAAGTATATCACTTTCACCTTCGTGTCAAATTTACAGCTCCACTGATATCTATAAACCAAATACTGTTGACTATCTTATGTGATCTATCTCAATGTAGCTACATATACATATCTATCGAAGAAAGATCTCTCTTACCCTTTAGATTGTTAATAAAAACCATGTGCACACGAAATATAGGTTGGCCATCTGGCAGTTTCTTTATAAATTACAGAAAACGATTTGAGCTAAACACAATCCTAAGCTTTAGCTTAAGTTGCTCATGTAAATATCATATAGTCACACGACATGTTATCATGCTTGTTTGCTTGCTCCAAGACAGCACGAGGTTGAATATATGATTCATACATGAAATGATCTATCGAAATCGCATAAAATGCGATAGGAATCGCGAAGTCCATAGTAATCAATTATCACCGCCAATCGAATTAAATACTAGGGATAAGCAGGATTGCTTTATGCCTCCTGATATTTTCAATTGTGCTAGATGATATGCTAAAACATACTCTTCATAGTAGCTCTGAGTTCCCATGGGACTTTTTGAATCAACTGGAAGATCGACCTGTGTATGTATGTATATGCAAACCAATCTCACCTAACTCTGTAACTATGATATTTTTCCAATTTTGCTAATTGCCAAAGATTTAGTCAGGTCTCAAACCACTCACTCCACACTTCCCTCTCCAATAAGTTATCTATTTTAGATTTGAGTCCTTGCGCTTTTGGCTAAAAGAAACTTATTTCACCAACTATCAACAACAAACTAAGTACCTTTATGATTTTTCGGCACCAATGAAATCTTCCGGCTTTTTTCAAATCACGAATATCGTCGAAATATGCAACAACAGTTGAGAGGATCGATCACAAACGCTTCAAATTTGTTGCGCTGACAGTCAAGAATCTCCACAATTTGGGAGGAATATCTTTTAAGAGCTGCCATAAGACTCTTATCTTCTTGACTACGTCAGCTTAGCTTGAAGTCCTTGTTGAATCGCAAGAGTAGTAGTTGATCTTATTTTTGACAAATTCAGAGAAGCGTAAGTTAACTGATATTCAACCGCTTCACCGTTTCCCTCAATCCCACTTCTGATTAGGATAAAAACTCAAAAATAGTCATTATATGGATTAAGATCAATTTCAATTGAAAACATTTTTTAATCGATGCAAAGCCTTTTTATTTGACAGATATTCCATACTCTCAAGGCACCTATAAACAAATACCATGCCACAATTTTACTTGGAGCTGCAGAAATGGTGGCAACTATTATGTGTGTCCTCCTCATTCATTTTACCGGCAAACGTCCACTTGTCTTGGTATCAACAATTGGTATAGGAGTTTGTCTCTTTGGAACTGCAACCTATGCACATTACCTTAAAGTTGTGCCTGGTTTCGCTATCAATAATGTAGTAGTCAATGCGTCGTCCATAGTGCCAAAGGAAAATATTATATCTCAAAGTAATATAACCGACTTATTTGAGTCAGAGCAGAAGGCTCTATTGCTAACTTCCGATAACAAAACTAATGTTTTTGACATTGCAATGAATCGTACTGTTCGAGATACAAAATATCTTTATATTCAGACTTATAATGGCACTAACATTGACTATAATGAAGATGATGGCTTAACGAATCTAACAGCTCTTGAATATGACGACCTTAATGACACTAATTTCTATGTAGATGATGAGAATAAAACGTCAAAACATCACATCGGAAATGAAAAAAACTCTGAACATATTTTAACCACTTCAGATCTCCCGATTACCACTGAAGCTATAGCAAATAAAACGGTGAAAAAAGAAGCATCCCATGAGAGCGAATCAACATTGGCTGATGATATACTATTGACTGTGCCAAAGCAAGAAACCAATTACTTGGTTTGGGTGCCACTTATATTGTTACTGTCATCAGCATTTTTTGCACATCTTGGCATACGAATGATACCATGGATTTTAATCGGTGAAGTGTTTCCAGCACCGGTTCGAAGTACCGCTTCGGGTGCTTCAGGCGCTATTGGTTATATATTTGGATTTTTGGCCAACAAGTTCTTCTTACAAATGTTAACTACATTAACACTGCCAGGTACATTTTGGTTCTACTCAGCAGTTGCATTTTTTGGCGCAATAACACTTTATTATACATTGCCTGAAACAGAGGGTCGTTCCTTATACGTAAGTATTTTAGGTTGGATAATAATAAATTAATAATAATATTTCTCCTACTTTCCCACAACGCATTACTTTCTCTTAATTACTTTTGTATTTTGAAAGAGTAGTTTTGAGCCTAAGTTGGAGAGGCATTATCTTTCTCTAAATTTAAGTGATTACTTTTGACGTCTGGTACTCGGAATCATCGATTTTTGGCCGCTCTAACTTGTTCCAAAGCCAGTTAGAGCTGTCAACAATCAAACCTGAAACATTCTTTAGTATTCAGCACATACAGGATTACATAATGATAAAAATTACACAATTGAACTTAATTAACGAGTATAATTATAAACAACATTAAAAAAATATCTTTTACAGGAAATTGAGGCACATTTTTCAAAAAAGTCCGATTTTAATTTGCTTCGAAAAAACACGAAATGTAATGGAAGCCACCAAACACCCGCGCAATTGGATAACTTACAAACTCTTCAAGTTGCCGTTGGGCCAATAGCTGACACAAAAATTATTCATCTACAACAAAGTGATTTTCCAGGTAGGAAAACGAATTCAGGAATGGCAAATCCAGGTTTTGAGGAGAATAATACTACACATTTGTAAGTTGTGTCTTGCAGAAGTAATTGATTCAGATGACAAAACAGTATATGCATTGTAATAACGAGTTAAGCTTTTTTTGTTATTGTTGTTATTGTGCTTTCATAATCACGTAAATCCAGGAAACAAACTACGTAAAAAATATGTCTATATATATTCTTAGGTGGATGCTACATTCTTATAATAGGTGTGTGTTTTAAAACATCCTTTTTGCAATGTATTTTGATTTGACTGCATATCCCAGCTTTTACTAACCAGGGTCGCACTCTTGAAATATACATATCGTCGCTCTCGGGTAGAAAGCCCCACCCATGTTTTTACAATTTCACAGGAGGACGAAAAAACTGCATAAAAATCTTCAAAATCTCATATTAGGGTCTTTTTTCAATTGAGTGCAAGTCCGCTATGTTTTGAAATATCACGTCAAAATTTTGAGTGGACGTGTATTTGAGGGTTATCTTTTAGGATCGACAAAAAAGTAAATTTCGAAAAAAAATAAGTTAGGGCCTTTCTACCCGAGAGCGACGATATGTATGTCTTTTCTGATTTGATCCATGGCAATTTTTTCAATAGTCGCGCTTGATGAAATTACTAAGGGTGAATTCCTTAAACAATTCTCTCTCGTCACCATTTATGTATATTTATTATGTTTAATCCACTTCTTCTTTGTTGTTGGTTTCAATATGAAAAAATAATTAAATGTTGTGAGTGGAGATAGTTTTTTTAATCGTCGCCAAATAAAACTGACTCGCTCCCTACTGATCCAGTCTTAGTAAATTCACCATGTAGCCAGCCGCCTGCAACCATGGTAAAATTACTAAGGGTGAAAACACAAGGAAGCGAGTCAAGTTAATTTGCCAAGATGAATAAAATAAGACCAGGTGTATAAATATCTGATATTTCTTTCGGTTATTATAGAATGTCCAATGAATGTCAAAAATATTAAAAAAGTCGAAAAATGATGAAAGTGTCGGAGTTGAAGTTTTCCTCTCTCGCCAAGGGACCAAAAATTTACGTGAATCTGGTGTAAAAACATAAATAAAGCGTAATAAGTAATTGGCGATAAACGTCGGAATTGGAATGCACCCAATGGTGAACAGACAGAAAATTCTAATAACTTGAACTTTAGTGTCTTATCACGCATGCAACTTTGTTTGTATAAAAGGGATGTCACTCTTTAAATCGAAATCGAGTCCAAAAAGGATGTTGTTAAAAACGCAGCGGTTTCTTATTTTGTGCGCATATCTTGATATGTAAAAGCTAACGTTCTGCATGAATGTGTTTGAAATGCGTTTCAAGACATTCTATTGTAAATCAAGCACTTACTTCATTCTATCCACTGCTTGCAAAGCATCTGTATTAGTATAGAAAACATCCCTTCTTAGAACGAAAACCAAACAAAAGAGAGAGCGAAATATTCAAACACTGTACTTATGATATCATGCTTCGCTAGGAAAAAATTGCTTGAATATACTGTTCACTGAAGCGAGTGCAGCAAGTATTCTAGTGTACATCAAATTTTTTGGTGTACAGCAAATATACTAGTATACATATTTATGTATAATGAGCATAGTCAAACAAAATTGTGGCTGCTTATTGTCAATTTTTATTACTATAACTTTGATTTGCTACAATGTTGACGCATGTACATTAGAGCGGTACAAAATTTTGTTAAGACTTTTACCTGTAAAGAACTTCATGAATTAACTCTGAATGGAGTACATTTTTCTTTGTATTTTTTCCTATGTCCCGTTATAGTAACTTAGGCAAAAGTTACTTTTACATTAAACTAATCATACGAAAAGATTTTTTATAAAATTAAAATGTAATATTTCATGTGTAAAATGTATGCCAAGAATTTTAATTGAATTTTCGATTTCCATTTAGGTCAAAAAAATTACTTTTTTCACATATTTCAATCGGTTGAATTTGCAGTTGAAAATGTTGGGAACAAATTTGTTGGCTATTTAATTAATTTTAATTTGATACAATTTTTGTCCAAATCGGTAAATGTGAAGTTGAATTTTGTTCAAAAATGTTAGACTACGTCAAGATTCATATCTCGAAAACATGTTCACACTAATTTTGAAAGTGTTTTTTGAGTTTAACAGTCTATTTTACATAAGAAAAAAATAGTACAACTGCAAAACACTTTTTTTTTTCATTTTCAAACTAGCGTTGTTATCGTCTGAACTGCTTACTAACAGATCAAAACATTCTAAACATTCCTTTTATTTGCTGCACCCGGTTCATTTTTTGCCTTTGACATTTTATTTTTGTTTCATGAACCAAACATTGCAGTCGCGAGAAGAGACTAGAAATGTGTACATGCTTTGATTTCAAAGCAACAAGCAGTGTACATGTGTTGTTCTCTCTCATGCTCTCATTTTACTTCATTCTCTATTGCTTGCTTATTTCATTCAAGCAGTGTTCACTGAAGTAGAGTGCACTACTGTAAACGAAAAAGGGAATGCATTCGTGCAGATACTAAAAGCTTATACTAACTAAAACATCTAGCTGATCTTGAAATCGTTAAGTGTTTTATTAATATCATGTAAATACTCACACTTCGTGTCATTTTTGAGTCAAAATAAAAAAAAAAATATTTTGTAAAAATTTGATTCAAAAATTATGTCACGAGTGAATCATCCCTAATACTTATTGATAATGATCAGAGCTGGGCACCACTACACGTGTGTTTCTTTTAAATGTTCTTCAATGCATGTGTAGTTGTGCTTTGTTCGCTTTTCAAAGCAAACTGAATTAAATTTTACGCTCTCTGCTTTATATACGTATATGAAAAGTTATTCTCATTCTGCCGCAGTACCGCGCGCGGTACGTTTTGCCCAGCCACGATAATGATATGTACGTCCGCCTTAAAAATTTGTATTGTCAATTAATAAGCGGTATTCACGATCCGGAGTATTTGGCCTTGTATACGTATTTTGTATTTTTGATAAATTCATATGTTTTATAAATTTACGGGTACCCGTCGATTTAGATTTAATAATTAATTTTAATTATATTTTCATCGTCGGCGGACCATCAGTGTTGCATTTCGAATAAGCTTGTGTCAATTTTTATATTTACGTTTGAAATGCCAATGAAAACAGAATGGCTGCTGAACTTTTTGCCGCCCATCGTCCGACGTAATTGTGTTTACTCTAGCAGAATATATGGCCGCGTCCAAGCGAAGAGAATAAGAAATCTCTCTTGCGCAACGTAACAAGTACTTCAGTTTCAATTGAAACGTTGAATGAGTTGTCAAGTGCACTGTGAAAAATGTTTAGAAAGGAAGAAAAATATTTTTTTATTTGTATGCGCCTTTTAATGGAGGTACACAAAGGGAAGATAGATAGACATTTCATGAGTTTCATCCATGAAAAAAATATTTAGTTATTTTATACAATTACTTATCATGGATTCCTTTTTTAATTACCTTTTTCACTTTTCGTATACACGAAAAGCCCATTTCGATATATATTTTTTTAGCATTTCCAAATGTTCTTAAATTTTTATTTAATTTTATAAATTACCTTGATTTATTTTTTTTTTTTGAGAGAAAAACCTCGTTTTTTATCACAATAAAAATAATAATTTGCCGATTTCTCGTCCCCGTCCGTATTCTGTTTAACGAATAAGTCTATTCATGGTAAAATGGCAAAATATACTGAGCACAAGATATTTTTCAGTTTTTAAATTGATTGTCACTAGAAACAGTGTTGTCAATTTAAAAACCAAACCTCTAATAAAAAACATCCTATATTTGCAAATACTATTAGTATTCGTATTAAAAATAAAACGGTGAAACCTTATTGATGCATATTTTTTCTTATAGTAAAGTTCACAATGAATGCGAAATGCGATTGCGAGAAAAAACAAAACGAGACAACATGATTTTTTATAAGTTAGAGCAAAATACGCAATAAAGCTTTTTTTAAGAATCGTCTATGTCACTTACAAAAGTTCTCGTAGTGCGATTAAAGAAATTCTATTTTTGGCGCAATTTTTCGTAAGAAGAAGAAGACAATCAGCTGTTGTCAGTTGTATTGTAATTTGTGATTTGCGGAAACAATCAAACAATTTGTTCATAATCTGCCTGAAAGTGATAGTACAACACAACAACAGAGGTTCATAGAATTCCAACTCCAGCTTCGCTTAGCCTCAATAATTCTACATAAAAGTAAAGGTAAGTGAGAGGCCTTCGGCCACGGCTCAGAGTTTTCATCCTATAGTAGGTATACGAAACACTGGCTTCTCTAGTTTGCTACCGCAGGAAAAAAAGAAATATTTTTACAAATTACTTGTTGTTGGCCGGCTAGTAACAACCCGACTTTGCGTTGGGGGGCAAACAAATTTTATTTTGCGAAGAATAAAACCAACGGTCTTAGGATCACATCTGTTTTGTTTGTGTGATTTTTGTTTTCAAATCATTTGCTCCTTCAGCTTGTGCTTTTTGTTTTCTTTTGTTTGCATGCAATTAGCTTGCCGCAGTTAATAATAAAATGTTCGCCAACTCTAATTTTTTTTTACCAAAATACTTTTGAGTTTTTTACCCAAACTGATATTGTTGTAACCAGCTTTCGAAGCAGATTTTTGTGTGCATCACTGGTCTATAGTAAAAATTGTAAGAGTTTGCAAAAAATACTACAAGAACTGCAGATCGTCAATACCGCTATAATAAATTTAGTTGCACAGTTTATAGAAAGTATTGTTAGATAATTTTAATTGTTGAAAAGATTAAAAACAATCTGTAATAGTAAAATATAAATAGAATATAAGATTTTGAGCTTTAAGTACGAAATAATATTGTAATTGAGTACATAGTGTGTAAATAGCAACGAAGTATGATCAAACAACACGCAGAACTTATAGTAAGTATTATTAATATAGTTTCGCGAAATTACAAAACTCTGCGTATTTTTTGATAACACCTTGCAAATGTATGAAATGAAAAACTAAATTTATCAACATAATACGAATAATAAACTTCAACAAGATTAAAGTATGCAATTCAAACGAAAAAAATTGTTTTTTATTTTTAAATTTTGTTCAATTTCACTTTGAGCCAAACAAAGAAATACTGTGTATAACGAAAAAAATAATAAAAAGACCTAGACATTTCTAAATACAAAATAAAATAAAAATGTCCATTACGACAAGGTTTGTATCCGTACCCTTACCTTGCTCCTATCTTGCTATCAATGCATTCGACTTTAAAGAAAGAAAATTTTCCTTGTGTAAATTGAAATCAATCAGCAATCACTTGTTTATAAGTAGATGCAAAAATCGAACAACAGCAAAATTGTCCACGAATCATGAATTTGGTTTTAGCAAAAGTACCAAAATGTATTCAATTTTGTGAACCTTTTTTTGCTTTTAGTAAACTGAAGTTAAAGACTCCAATGTCATCTCAAATGCTATACAAAATTTAATTTAGAAGAAAAAATTTAGATGCGAAAACCCACAGAAAATGTGACTAGACCGGAGTTTGACTTTTGATACCGTGCGACATTTGTCAGTTCATCAAAGTATAATTCACTTAAAGGGATAGTGAAAGCGGAACGCCGCATATAATCGCGTAGAAAGTAGTGCATATTTTTACTTTTTCGCGAATGTCTCGTTGGGCTTTGTGTTTGAATACAAATATTTTACATTAATAGATTGTTAAATCTTGCCCATCACTGCCTTCCATAATTGACTAGGAGTATCCAAGACTTAACAGCGAATATCCCGCAGCATAAATGAGGTGTAAAAAAAATTGTATATAACATTTTTTGCTTGATTCATTGAGTTTTAGGCCGCGGTTACACTGGATGCGGATTTTTGTTCGTACGAATTCGTATATTCGTAAGAATTGCAAAAATTGAACAAATGCATGTGTGTATATGAATGCGGTTACAGTGGCTACGCATGCTTCGTGCGTATTCGTACGAATCTGTACGACTGCTTTGATGCGAACAAAAAATTTTGTTTTTCATCAGAACAGTCGCACGAAAACAAGGAGAAAAACAGCTGATGGATTGCACTTCAACTAAAAGTATGAACGAAGTCGCGTCTAATGTAACCACTCTGTTCAAATATATTCGCACGAACAAATTATTAAGAATTCGTACGAACAAATTTCCGCATCCAGTGTAACCGCGGCCTTACAAGAATCAACAGTCAAAGCTTATCACCCAGAAAACTAAAATAAACTCCAAGCTTGCATGATGATATGTTTTCACTTTTTACTAAGAGACAGCAAATTTTTACTAATTATTTCTTAACTCATCGGCTTCTAACATAAGAATCAGTTGTCAAAACTCACCGTCCCGGTGACTAAGTACCCAAGTGACCTCACTCACACTTTTCTTTTTGTTTTATTTTTATTATGCAGTGTTAAAAATTGTGCGTAATACATTTATCTCCTATTAAATTGTACTCAAATACCTTGCGATAAATTTTAAAAATTCAAATATGTAAATTGTTGGTTAATCCGACAAACTTAATAAAAAACCCAAACAAAATGAACCTGTAATATCTAAATAAAAACAAAAAACAACAAAAGCGACATCCACATCAACATGACACCAGAAAATTAAATTGAAAACTATTTATTGTTAGCAAGATTGTTAGCTTTGGCCTCGCCATAAATTGAATGCCCTAAGCTGAATTAATAGTTAAGTGCGCGTAAGTCTGTAATTTTTATTAAAAGGGTATTTTTTCACCACGCCACGTGCCGGATATTTTGTCTAAACATACCAATATTGGATTTGCCAACACTTACTCAAATAGCTCTTACAAAAGCGATTTTAAATTTAGTGCTTATATGCAGGGTTACCAAGTGGCATTAAATTTTTTTAATGAGCAAAAAAAAGTTTTAAATTTTTTTCAAGACAAAAATTAAATTTTTTACGATTCTATTAAAAATTTTTACACATGCTGAAAAAAAAACAAAAATTAAATTTAAATGATATTGACGAAACAATATATATAAATAATCTTTCCTTTTATCATTTTAAGGAAAAATAATTTTACTTTGGGAAAGCTAGGAATTCGGTCTTTTCAACTTGGAAACCCTGCTTGTATGCGAGGTACAATGTTCCATTAGCAAAATCCATCCATTATTTGTCTAGTGCTTATCAAAGCCAGTCTATATGTTTATGTGAGTTTTGGTTTCATAATATTTAATAATTCTGTCGACATGGCGTTTTGAATTTTTGTTTGTACTGGAGGTGCCATGCGCTCTCCTCGAAAATCACCCAATTTTCTACCAG
Source organism: Tricholauxania praeusta (assembly GCA_949775025.1). Lineage (NCBI taxonomy): Eukaryota > Metazoa > Arthropoda > Insecta > Diptera > Lauxaniidae > Tricholauxania > Tricholauxania praeusta. The sequence continues at coordinate 163,689,485 of OX459029.1, forward strand.
GGCTTGTCCGCACCCTTTCGTGTATATGTGTGGAATTTTCACGGCCTCTTGCCAAAATGCGCCAACTTTTTGTTTGGTATTGTTCGTATCACTTGGTGTATTTGCGTGTAATATGGTTGCATTATGTTAAGTATCTCTATTTTTTATTTTCGAGATTTCAATAGAAAGACCGATAGACAAACGCATATAGCTTAATCGGCTCAGGATGTGATGCTGATCAACAGTATACACACTTTTTAATAACTGTCATACCCCCTTCTATGCGTTACAAAATGATAAAAGGAATGTACTCTTTGTGTAAGGTTTAAAAGTAGCTAAATAGTAATTACAACAACATACAAACAGCTATTACACCGCAGTCTACAACAGCTGCATTATACCGACGCAGCTGGGGACATTTCGCAATATTGTGGGAATTCGTTCTGATGGCAAAGCTGGCGTCAACGTAATGGACTTTTCTATACCCTATCCTTTGTAGTTCGTAGTCTAACTTCCCATCTTCTCCTTTTGTTTAGATAATTGTAAGTGATTACAGGCATAAAGTTTGGCTAGTTATAGCCTCGTCTACACCAGCGATTATCACCATCTCTCGTCGGATAAATTTCGTATGAACTTTTGTAACATTCGTAGCCTTAGGTCGAATTATTTTACGGTCTATGTCGTTGTCTCCAGGTTCCATCCTTATGTAATGGCGTTTGGTGAGACTCTTGTGTGTGAGAAGGGTTGCCAAGTGACTGGGATTGACCCATAATTTCATGTCAAAACCGGGGGCCTGGTAGGAACTCAATTCTGATATTTTATAGACAAGGGGAGCTAGGAGGAGGGTTGTGGCCCAAGAGAAAAGTTGTTTTTAGCCATATGAGAGTGCAGCACGACAGTTTGAAAATCTCTGCCCAATTCTTTCTACAATTATCGTGAATATGATCCAAAGAATAAAATTGTATTTTGTTTATAAGTTTTCATTTAATATAATATTTTAAATACTACAACTTAGCCACATACATATGTTAAATACAAAATTTAATTCTAACACTTCTTGTAAGACTAGTTCTCTCTTTTGTGAATTTCTAGCAATGGGGTCTGCACATATTTTATTGTTACATAATTTATGAACGCCAGATTTTCATATTTAAAGTCGGTTGTGAAGCGATAATTTCTGAAAGCATGCAGCAGAAATACTTTGATGGCCATAAGAGCATAGCGACCACCTAAAATTCATATATATCGATAGTAATTGTTGATTCGAAGCAATTGGAAAGCGATTCTATGTCAAGCACTTACCAATACAGTTTCGCATTCCCCTAGAAAATGGCATAAAGCAGAATGGATGCCGTTGCGCTACGTTCTCGGGTAAAAAGTTCTCAGGATTAAATTTGTCAGCATCCGGACCCCAAAACTCTTTATTGCGATGTAGTTGAAAAATACCAACCAAAATGAGAAGGTCCCTTGGCAATACAACATCAGGTGTCAGCTGCATATCCTCAGTGACTTCGCGAGCAATATTTGGCACAGGTGGTGCCAATCTCATAGTTTCATTTATAACCATATCCAAATAAACACAATCCTGCAGTTGCTCATATTCCACATCAAAATCCTTGTCAGGAAAAATACTTATGATCTCTTCAAAGAGCTTTTCCTGTATTGAAGGGTGCATCGCAAGAAACGACAAACAGGAGAATATTGTACTGGCTGTCGTCTCAAAAGCCTTGGACATAAACAAACATACATGTATTTTTACTAAATTAAATCAAAAAAATGCAGCATATACATACGGCAAAAATAATCGAGTTTGACTCATCGGTTATATCCTGCCAGTTAAATATTTTACGTTCATAAAACTTTAAAGCATCAGTTAAGAAATTGCTTCTTTTGCCATTGAAGTATAGACCGTCGTCATCGTTGTCATTTACATTTTTCACATCATTGTTATTTGCACCTTTTTTAGTACTGGTTTGTGATAATTTTTGCGATATGAGCTATAAAATAAATTGAAAATTTTGTTTACACCGGAGAAATTAATAGATTCAATGAATTTTAATAAAACGAAACAAATCATACATCATCCACAAAATTAAAAACAGCATTTCGAGATTTATAGAAATTCAACAATTTCGCTACTCGACTCAATTTAACAGCATTTAGTAGTATCATCGCAAATGTTGACTTCATAACACTAAGAAGCAAGGAAGGAAAAACAATGATTGATTAGATGCGTTTAAGATTGCTGTTAGAAAAAATCCCATCAGCAGTTTTCAAAAAAAATTAATGTAACAATAAAAAAAGAAATGTATGTGCCCGGATTTTGAAAATTTGGCTAACCAAAATCAAAGTTGCAGCTGCTTTTTTCACATTTTTTTTTTATGACTAAGTTTTTCCTAATGCAATATTTGAAGATAAAAATATTTTTATTCCATCACATTCTGCAATTCTTTACAGTAATTATGTCAGTTGAAAAAGCTTATAGTGTGAGGGGTGGTGCTTAAATTTTGAAGGGGGAACTGTTTTTCTTCAATAACTTGTAAACTGTAAAAGATATTGCACAATTTTTAGCATTTTTGAAATCATCATTGCCAAATTATTGGAAATTGTTACCCATTTTGAAAAAAAAGGTCTGAACCGCATTACACCTTTGTATGGGAGGTAGACGTGTACGTGAAAGGATTTATTTTTGTTGTCTTCACCGTACCAAATTTCAAGAGTTTAACGCAATTATTACTATTTATGGCCGCCGTTCCATACAAACCCATACACTGGGCGCCAGTGGCTTCGGCAGTGAAAAAAAAAAAACTGTCAGTATGTGTGTTGACACTGCAGTGGCAGTGTGTTTTGACATTTTGATTACTTTTCCATGTTAATTTTAAATAAAGTTCCATTGTTTGTGTTTCAAAACATGGTTTCCGTCAATTTTTGTATGACATTCGATCGCCAAGTCAATTTATGAATAGAGCTAACCACAGCAGTGCTGCAAACTGCCACTGCCGTATTATGATTTACTCAATAGCAAGCAATGTGTTCTAAAACGCGTTATTGTAATTTAGACTCCACAGACGGACTTATTTACGAGTATGTCGAAAAATTAAAAATTATTAAAAAGCAAGACAAAGCCTCAAAAAAGTTAAAAAACTAAAAATGTGAAAAAATATTACTTGAACTTCTCAAAAATAAAATGTAAACTGTTCTTGCAATAGCCTTAAAGCTTAGAAATAACATCAAAAGGTGAAAGTTCATCAGCCCGATTCTTTTCTAACTAATAATGTCTCAGACATTAATGCGTCTTAGGTCTAAACAACACAACAAAAAGCAGATTAAAAAGTTTTGAATACTTTTATAGCATATTCACTACTGTAGTTTCAGCTTTCTTTAATATGCAGGAATATCTAAAAAAAATGAATCAAAAACTGTGATGGAAAACAAACAAATGGATTTGCATAATTTAAATAAACTTTTTAACACAAATACATACGTCGTATAGTGGTTCAATATTTCGTCATCGACCAATGAGCCTTCTTTCATTTCTTTGCCCAAAATGTTTTCTATACATGTTTACAAAAAATACTAATTTTAAGAAAATCTAATTAAATTAAAAACTTGCACTGACTTACCAACTGCTGTGGAGAGAGTTAATTTTTGTAAAATTTCAGTTAAATTATGTGCACCCGTGGCAACCAATATTCCCAATTTCTCCCTAAATTGACGAGAATTTCTATTAAAAACTGGGAAGAAAGTGCGCAAGACTGGTAAGCGAAAAGAGGGATTGATAAGCCTGCGATGTTGGTTCCATTTAGGTGCTGGAAGGATTTCACAATACAACGATTGCACAATGGATAAGTTGAATTGAGATTTGTATCTACTTACCTCTGTTTGAGAACAAACCATCGCCAAAAAGATTACTTAAAGGACCATACAGTAAGTCTGCCTTATTAACGAGCTCGGGCGAAGTGTATACCTTTTCCAATATAATTGGATCAATCGTATAAATTACTGGCTGTGTTCCAAAATACGCAAAGATAGTCTTTACCTTGTATATCTGCAGCACAAGGCATAACTTATACAAAATATCTATATTAACACACACAAAAAAAAAAAAACTTGAATTCTCGGAACTTGTAACACTTTCCAAATTTGAGAAATACCTTTTGGATTTGACATACGATGAAATATTCCAATGATTGGTAGTCCCAGCGGCCCTGGGAATTGACGTGATATCTTAAGAAATCGTCTTCTGTGCCAAAATATTGCAAACGTTGCAAAAACTATTACGCCATATAGAGTGATTAAAATATTATTAGGATCTGCAGTTTCGAACATTTTAGCCGGTTTTATTTATTCTAACAGCGCGAACTACTCGTAATATTCAACTTATGTTGTGCGAATTCTAAGAGAAATAAAGCCGAACTTTAAAAAACTATCACATTTATTGGGATTTTTCTTAATTGCTAAGTCATGGGGAATCAACATATGATGATAGACAGGCACTACCTGTAACTTGATTCGGGTTTTTCATTTGTTTTTTGTTCATAGACATAAAATAGTTGTTAGTGCGTTGATTATATTTGTTGGTACTCTACATGTGGCAAGAGTAAAAACAATATAGGAAATATGAATTTCTTAAATTTTTCAACAAAAAAAAACTTTAAAATTTTTTTTTAATTTATGTAAGTACCATATCACACCCAAAACACGCTAATAGCATTCGGGAAATTCGCAGAGCATGTGTTACGTCCAAATGTTGTTTTAATGTTAATAGTACGATTATTATCAAAAATCATTAGTAGGACATTTTGGACTTTGAAGGTGTTAATTTTATCAAATAATTATTGAAACACAATTTGTAGGAATTTGTGATAGCTTTAATTGTTATGGTGATCATATTCCGAAAAAACTAATACATAAGTAGTTGGTTTCAGAGCTTATGACTAAAATCAAAATCTATGTACATATTTGATCAGACCACTTTAACAACATCAATATCGCTGTCTTCTTGAAATTTTTTTGATCCAGTTAAAAAGCAACCATTAGTTTGATCCAAAAACTTTTTAACTTTTTCGAGAACAATTAAAATTACGAATTAGAAAGATTTTCTCGATACTACTTATGTTTTTCATTTGATGTACCCTTGTAGTTCTTTTGAAAGAATCTTTTTCATATGGTTAGTTTAGTTTTCTGAGTAATTTCCTTGGCGCAAAACAAACACTACCAAAAAGCAAAGTAGGTATATATAAAATATTTATCTATGCTGATCAAAGTAAAATGTGATAAGCAAAACTCTCTGCCTGTGATAAAAAACAAATAAAATTTTTAAATTATAATAAAGAGTTATTTAATAGACAGCTAAGTAACAAAAATATTAAGATATGCAAGTGCAGTAAACGATATTCAGCAAAATGCAATAAAAACAGAAAGTGCCATAAAATCCGTGATATCATGAATTTGGAAACAAAACATAAAAATTGTAATAATTCAAATGCAAGGTTCAATAATCATTTAAATAACATGAAAAGAAATAAAACTGAGGCATACAAGAGAGCTAAATTAATTAATACACATGAAAAATGGGTTGAATACCGACATCTCAGAAATTTATATAAAGTTGAGATCAATAACGCCAAAATTGAACATATTAAAAATCGTATTCGTAGTGCAATAAACCAAAAAAAAAAAAAAAAATGTGGACAGAAATAAAAACATTTGTCTATTCGACATATACATTTCGTCTGATTATTGACACTCCAAATATTTCACGCAATAAATTGGTTGTGGCATGGGCTGTTTTGCACTTAGTGTCGTCTTGTTTGCTAAGTCAATATCTTCCAATTCAGGCCAGGGAATACATTTTAAACGGAATGTAAAATGACAATTTTACTTACTTATCGATTCAGAAATGGAAATGTGCCTTATCAGAGAAGATGATTTTCTTGGAAAAAACATCCTCACTTTCGGTGCAAAATCAAATCAGCGTTTCCGATGATCTAAACGTTTCGATTCGTGCGTGAAAATAATAAGGATGTAGGCACAAGTTCACCCGTAAAATGCACCATATTATTGCGTCAGATAGTTCTATAATTTAGGAAAAGTTGTCAGTAATCACAAAATAACCAAATGAACCAAGCATTCCAAGTTTACCTTCTTGATACGATGTGGAACAGACAGAGCATACAGATCTTCTAACTAAATGCATTAGATGATAGCTGTTTTTGTTCATTTTAATTAATTTTCTATTTTTTATCAATTTCTAGATTGCATAAGGAGTAAATGGAACACTTAGAATGTATCAGAAAAATGTAGCGCTTCAATGTAGTCGGTAAGCTGTGACATACTATAGCATCTATTGTTGTTTGAAATTAAATTGATGAATATTTTGCCAAATTAAGCTTTTAATTTTTATTCATATAAATGCTTTGAATATATATTTGTAATAATTTCGCACAAAAAATCAAACGAGTTTTATAGTGATTCGAATTATTGACTATGTTAATTTACATATACAGTTACGCATGGGAGTGAAAACCAGATTTCCACATGGGTTTCAAGTATAGGCCCTCAGGTATCGCTGCCCGAATCCAATAGTTTACATAATTACTATAAATTAATTTAGCCGCAAGAAATGGGATTTTGTGTATTTGTCGCAAAGATCTTCAGATCTCAAATTATGAGGTAGGAAAGATCGTGCAAACGCACAGACACCAAAGTGGTGCACTCTACTTTGCAAAATTTAAGGTTTAAATAACAAATGAGTGTTTAAGCTGCATACTAAATATTACAGGGGTAAAATTGAAGTAGGAGAAATTCCCTTATGAGAGTTTTTAAACGTTTGAACAAAAATATAATTATTTGGCCTACTTCAATGGACGCGTAATTTTTTAAGAGTCCATAAGAATCACGGATATGCATTTTTTTGAGTAACGTCCTTTTCGCTTCGTAGGGCAGACTTGCACATGAAAAAAAAAATAATAAAAATTATATGCCTCGTAGATCAAACAACACTTTGCCTTTATTTTAAGAAGTATTATGTTTGAATCCAGAATTGTCGCAGAATTACTTCATTTTAAAATTTCAAAATACTTAACGTATAAAAAACCATAATTGTCAGAAAAACAATTTTTACTTTCCACTTGCAAGTTGATGATGGAGTGTCTCCGAACTCTGACCTGTAAGAAAAATTCGAAGAGTAGATTTAGTATTAAAATTTTGATATTGATTGCTCATATTGGTTATTAAAAGTGAGGGCTGGCTGAGGAAATATGCACCCCAGAGCAAACCCCACTTTTACTCAAAAAATCATCGCGAAACAATCAATATGTTTTCGATAAAACTTATTAAGGTCAGTTTTCAATTCAAAAAGATTATTTGTGTAAAAACTTTTTGTTTTTGTTTTATATTTGTTCTTAGCATCCCGAAGATGAGTTGCATTGCAACTCGAAATTTTGGTGGATTAATGAACTATTAATTAAAAATAAAAAATTTCAAGTCTTTTTTAATTGAAAATTGACCTTCAGCGAGCTAAAAAACAACAACCAGAAATTTATAAAGATCGATAAAATTACATAATTTTCAAAACAAATTATAATAAAAAAGTACTTTAAAGTAACATAAGCTAAAAAATGATATAATCACTTTATTGACTAGTTCATAACAAACTTAAATTTAAATAAGAGATTGAACACAAAATCAATTAAAATTAAATATAAAGTTATCACATGACTTCTGTGAAATAAATATAAAACTTGTAAGAATGTTGTCTTTGTCAATTGCATACCCTACAAAGTATTCGCAGTGAAAGTGTACACAAGGTTTCAGCAGACATTCCTACATATTGAGTTTGGTAACATTATATGTAGGGCTACCAGATGGCATACTTTAGTAGCAAAAGTGCTTCTTTTGCAAGGCTTTGCTACTTTCGATGTTTGCCTTGTAAAATAAAAGTTATTTCAAATATTCTTTTAATTTGCTGGGGTTTTGTCGTCCAAAGTGAGGACCTTTTTTTTTTTTTGCTCATCAAAAATATTTGTATGGAATTAAAGAAATTTTTGGTTTTCATTACAAAATTGGAATTTTTTGATATGTGCTACTTTTGCAGGCAGGCCATCTGGTAGCCCTAATTATATGAAGCTATTGATATTTAAAAATGCTACATGAAATTAGCGACCATGCTGTTAATATCAAAGCCGCGGGCCTTGTGGGAATTGAAAAATTTCGGAAAAAGGCGTTGTGTTTCAACATTAACGACTAAAAAAAAGATCATCATTCTAAGGGAAAGAAATTACATTTTGGAAAGACAGTTAATTCATTAATTTCAACTTGGCAATCCTGGTGTGCGGTGATATGTAAGGGATTGCCTGCTATTAATGAACTTTTAAGAAAGGTTACTCATACGACATGTTGTCTATAAATTTTAGAAAAATTGTTCTTAAATGTCAATAATTTCTGAAGAGCATAAAATAATAAAGATTGAACTTTGAAGTTAAGATAATTAAACTAAGTTTCAGAAGTACATTACAGTTACTAGGGGCAAAACGAAAACAACAAAAAACACAGTATTCCACTGTGATAGCATTTTCCTCAAAATGTTTTTGAGCACAAAAACTTCGATTTCTTACATCAAATACAATAAACAGTAAAGAAAAATAAGGTTGAATGTAAAAAGAATATATCTTTCAGCTTGGATTATGTCGAGTTAAACATATTGGCATCAAGTGTGCCATAATTAATTCAAAACAAAATTCAAAATTTTTAATGTACCATTAATCGAAGAATTCGACTAGCACTTAATTTTATGAATTAACATTTCGTGACGTCAGCTGTTAAAAAAAAGACGAAAGAGTAACAAGGAAAGCTGAAAAACAACAAAAGATCCATCAAAAATTAACCTACAAACGGTCTTCCGTGGCACCAACCTACCGCAAAAAGAATACTCCGATCATTTTGTGCAATAGAGTGCGATGAGCGTCTAACCAAAAGCTCGATTTTAAATTTCTCGCAGTATCTCAATATTTTTGTGTGGGAAAGATAAGGTTGAGAGCTTTTACTGTTAAACCTGAGTCAGCGAAATAATTTAGTGGCGAACTAAAAATTTCATCAGGTTTAGTTTTGTTGCTACAATCGAAGCAAAAGTATCAAATGCTTATACGCGTATCGGAAACAACGTTTCGGCAAAAAGAAAACATACGAATTGTGTGCTTCCCCCCATTCCCTCTTACAGAAGTGTGAATTGGAGTGTTTAAATTAAAGCTTATAAACTAACTAAACAGCATTACAAACATCAAACGAAACACAGTATTTAAATACAAAAAAAAAAAAAAACATTTATTGGTAATTGTTTTATTAAGGTGATATTAAAATCTTAAAATTTTTAATGAAATGATATAATATAACAATTTAGGCTATAAACAGTGGTCGCATAAAGCTTTCGCCAAATGATAAAGCTCAATTTTGGTATTGCATTAAGCTCTTCGAATTAATGTTTATCATATGCGAAGTTTAAAGAGTTCCCTTTGCTTATACAAACGGTGGTTGTCAGCTTTTGAGCTACAGTTTGAAAGGGAGCACTTGCAAGTTTTTTCTTAAGTTTTAATATGGTTGAAATCTTTTCGTTGGAAAAATTAATGCAGCCTATGTGTTACCTATGAAATAATTTATCAACGAAGCATAATTATTTAATAAATAAATGTTTCCCGAACTAAGTACGAATTGGTTGTTTCCGAATCCTCAGCAGTTGGGCCTATTTTGATGAGACCTCTCAAATATTACTTAATCTCATATAATAAAAAAAGGTTGTACATGGTACAAATAGATTTTCCAAACGGTGCTTGGAATATCTCTTAAACTTTAATTGTGAAATGCTTTTAGAATGAAAAAAAAAAAAAAAAAATAAAAAAAGAACAAATAGTTCGAAATAGTCTTAAAAAATATTTAATGAGTGTCAGATTTTTTTTTCAGTGTACCATCACACTGAGTCTTAAATAAATTTTATGAGTCATGATAATAACTGGCAAATCCTACCTAGGACTACCAAAAGCTCCCAGGATTGCAAATTCCATTAGACTAAATAATACAAAAAGGCGGTACAACGCCGCCCTGACAGTGTGCATAATAGCTCCATCGTGTTGGAAGTATACTTCCTGATTATCTTCGCCCACTTGAGGTAGAAAAACTTGAAGTATTGTTTTAATCAAGGTCCCACTGACTTTCCTCATTTTTAAATAAATAGGAACCCATAATTCAATCATGTCAATGATGTTATTTCATGGCGACTGTCTCACTTGCTTCAAACTGCTCGGATAAATATTTAGTAAGCCATTGCTCCCCTTGGACTATTCCAAGATTACTTCAGGGAGCAACACCTTTCCAAATATAGAGTTAGATTATATGGTATAGATATTTTGAAATCAACAGTTCTTGATGCTTGGTTGAAGTTTATCTGATCTGAGATGATATTCGCACATGAACGTGATCACAGCGAATTCATTTTATACTTATAGCGTCAGCAATAAAACAGTTCAACTCATTAAAAAAATTACTAACATAACTATTCCATTATGATTAGAAATAATTTATTTTTATGTTTGTATGTATTTTGTTTTTTAATCTTAAAAAGTAATTTGTAATTTGTACAATGCTCTCTTAAAATATTGCATTATATTTATTCTGATCAGAAAAAAAACAGCTGAAAATAATTATGAAATATAAGGAGCTTGATTAATAAGATATATATGTAAGTGGTACATACAATGTATGTGTCTGGAACCCGATTACTCATTTGCTTCTTTCTACAAAATTGAATTATTGACCACCATTTATCAAACAGTTTGTTGCGATTCACCTATTCATTTATCTTATCAATTTTATATGCCATGTGTATGTAGACAAGAGTACGTATGTATGTATGTGTTTGGTTCCATTTCATGATATTTAAGTACAAGTATCAGTACATAGTGCTAGTAGCAATTGAATGTCTACTATCCGAAACTATTCCGACTATATATAGGTATTAAATATGTGTCTGCAATCTATTCTGATAAGGTTTGATCGTTTATTGTTTCTTAAATCAGTTTAACATTTAAGGGAGAGTTGGAGGGGGAGGGGGTACAATATTTTCGAATCGGTTAAATTGAAAGCTTAAAAGAATGCGCTAAATTGATTCGAACAACATGTATGTATTATAGCCGACAAACTATTTAGTGTCAAGTGATATGTTCGTTTTGATTTTATTATTCATTTTATTATAGGGTGCATGTACCCAAAATTAATGCAGTTTTAAACTCCGATGTCTTTAAGGGGTATTGACAAAACAGAATTTTAAGCTCTTTTCAATGGTTCATTCAAAATAGCATTTCTACTGCGAATTGTACTACATAGACTAAAATGAAACAAGGCTTCTGCAACTACGGACAGAAAACGGAAAACTTTTTAATAGGACCAAGAAATCTGGGAACGCAACAGACTGGGAAAACTATATGTGCAGCTATAGAACGCCTATAAAAGAAAAATAATGAAAGAATAGCTACTACTACACTAAAGCGGAGCTGATAGGCCTCGGAAGCCTAACAGTCTATTTCTTGTGTCGCAGGCCTGCTTGCCAGACTCGCAGTGGCGGATTTAGGTTTGATGCCGCCCTAGGCCCTTGCCGATGTGCCGCCCCTTTTTTTACGTAAAAGTGATTGTCAAAATTATATATCTAATTACACTACTCAACAAGATTTTCCATAACAAATTCCGATAACATTTTCTAACTATGTATGTATAGCGAAATTTTCCCTAGAATCCGAATATCGTAATGTTTTTTTTCGATTGGTCCCAATTTTCCATATAAATAGCAAAACTCAAACAAATGGCCTGTTGAGAGCACATAATTCACATAAATGCTTGTAAGAAACTTGATTGTCAGCCAAGCCAATTTTAAATATGTCTAGAGAAGAGTCTTACAAACAGTATAAATGACAAAATGTGCCAATAGTATTAATGTTATGGCTGTTATGATCGAAATTAGATGAAAACGTATTTTTTTCGCTTTCTTTTAACGAATTCCAACTTTAAAGCCCTCTATCTGGAATGTATCCAAAATAAGATATTTAATAGTAGTTCGAAAATGTTCTTGTCTAGAAACAGGTGCTCTTTCGTTTGCTCGTGACTCGTCTGGCTGAAGTTTTCTGATTTTTTGGCGACAAGTATCATCATAATAATAATAATGGACTCCATATAGTGTTTTGGCTTTTTCTTCATATTCAGAAAACTGTTTATCTTTCATATCTTGAATAAAAGAAGCCAGAGGACCATAAATTTGGACAACGGATGATAAATTGATTTGAGAATCCGGAAGTTTTTTATTCGCAGCATTGAAGCGATTTAAAATTGTGTTCCAAACAATGATTGCTGCTATTAAATGCTGTAATTTTCTCAGTAGTCCGATAGTCAATTTTATCTTACTTTCCTTATAGGTTATTGTGTGTGCGGCTGTTTATAATGAAGGCTTTCAAAAAGGCGTCATAGCTTGCTTGGTGCATTTAAAAAAAAAATCATGTGTGCAGTTCACACGTGGCAGAAGTGAAACATTCAGAAAACTAAAGATCAAATCGATTTCAATCCGTGCAGTCGGACTATTTCATATTACGGAATTGGTTGCCGATTAAATATGTTGTTTTCAAAAGATATAAGGGAACCATATTTCCCCGATTTGATTAAACAAAATTTTTACGAAATTATGCCCATTTTAAGTTTTGGTGTCAAAAATTAAGAAACCGCTGAAAATTTTTTTTAAAAAAAAGGCATTTCCATCTAAATCAAAATAATTAACTTTTGTCTTTTGATTCTAATAGAACTTATTTTCTTATTTTCTGTCAGAATTCAGAAAAAATTTCAAAATGGTTGAAAATTGGCAGAGTTATAGCGATTTTTATGAGAAAAAAACATAGCTAATATAAGAAAGAAATGACATGAGTCTTATGCGGGCTTAAAGACATTTGAGGTCAGCAGAAATTTTTCTCAAAATAAAAATTTTAATTTTTGTTTCAATATTGCCAAGCCATCTGTGATACTACTACTTTCAGCTTATTTTTAATAATCACATCATTTAGTACCGTTCCTTCTCTTTAAAATGAGCTTTCAAATGGTAATCCTCGCAAAGTTACAGCCATTTGAAAAAGACATAAATTTGATCCCCTACGACCAAACAATATTAGCCAACCGGCAACAAATTTATTTCATTTTGAACGTAGGGGATCAAATTCATGTCTTTTTCAAATGGCTGTAACTTTGCGAGGAAACATTGTAGATTACCATTTGAAAGCTCATTTTAAAGAGAAAGAACGGTTCTAAATGATTTTATTGTTGAAAATAAGCTGAAAGTAGTAGTACCACAGCTGGGTGACAAAGTTGAAACAAAAATGTCTCTAAGCGCGCATTAAACTCATATCATCTCGTTCTTATATTAGTACAAGTCCAAAATAAAATTTTAAGCGAAATAAAAGGTGGTTTTTTTCAGAAAATTACTTAGCTTTGTTTTTTCTCATAAAAAGCGCTATAACTCTGCCAATTTTTAACCATTTTGAAATTTTGTAAAAGATTCTAACAGAAATTAAGAAGTTCTATAAGAGTCAAAAGACAAAAGTTAATTATTTTGATTTGGATGGAAATGTCACTTTTTTGAAACAATTTTCAGCTTAAAATGGGCATAACTTAAAATGGCCATAGCTTCATACAAACATATTTTTTATCGAATCGGGGAAATATATATCCTTTCAAAACCAACATATTTCATCGGCAACCAATTCCGTAACATGAAATAATCCGCGTGCATGGTTTGAGATAGATTTGGTCCTAATATTCTTGCGCCTTCAAAATGCTGTCGTTATTAAGTTTTTGCCACCCCTAAAATTTTGCCACTGCAGACTCGACAGAATGTCAAAGGAAAGAGTCAAAAATCCTCAGCATATTATACTGCACTCTAAAGTTTCTTGAAAGATTAACCCAATGATAGAATGTAAAAAATGTCCCATACACTGAGAAAAAAAAATTAGCCAGGACCTGGGTAATTCAATTAGGAAACGTAATGTTTTGGCGCCAAGTTGAGATCTGGTTATTTCAACCAGAAATCTGATTGAAAATAACAAAAAATAATCTAGTTAATTTAAAACTATATATAGTATGGTTAAAAAATTTCAATTGACTTTCTCGGAAACACCACTTTTGCGCCAATTGGACCAAATATAAAAGAATTTGGTTGAAGTTCGAATCAAAGCAAAATTGAGTTGTTAAAACAAAAATTCGCAAAATTTCTTCCAACTGGGATCATTTTAAGTTAATTTAGTCAAACTAAAATAAATATAGACAAAATTGTCCAAATCGGTAGTGGTGGTCATTTTATTGAAATAAGTACTTAGTAAAGACTTCACTTCACCTTATCCATTTATAGTTGGACCCTAAAATTTTTGAATATGGCTGACGCTTATGCTGACCCTGTTATTGAACAGAATAAGGATGATGTGACCTGGCTGGATGCGCAATATGTTACGAAAATCCTTAAAAGTTATATTGCAAAAGATTTCAGGGCATTGAAAAGCTTCACTGTAACAAGGGCGACGGCAAAAGGAGAAAACTACGCCAGTTCAATGCATCTACTCAGTGTGGAGTATTTAACAAATGCAGATGAAGAAACGCTAAGTAACATATCATTTATTGTCAAATCGCGCTTGGAAAACGAGTTAATGTCCCAAATCGAGGAGGATTTTAATGTGTTTCATCGTGAGGCCCAGGTTTATACTGTGATAATGCAAGAGGCTACAGAACTAATGAAAACTATTGGCGACGATGTACTATTCGGACCAAGGTATGTGTGTAAATATGGTAATTATTTGCAAAAAAGTATACTGTAGAAAATTTTTTCTATTTCAAGAGTAATTTATGTGGACGAACGCATAATTGTACAGGAGAACCTTAAGCTAAGAGGGTATTATATTAAAGACGTTAAAAAAGGCTTTAGCTATGAACAATGTCGCATGATTTTGGAGAAACTGGCCAAGTTTCATGCTGTTTCAATGGTGCTGTATAAAAAGGTGGGTGCACAAATTTAAAGTGACAATCACCACATCGAAGGCTCTGTCAGCGTAGGGGTTGACAATCTCCAACTTTCCACAGTACTAATTTTTTTTTTTTCATAGAATCCCGATATGTTTCGTCATCATTTACCGGGCAACGTTTCAGAAAATCCTTCCCCCTTACATGAACTTTATACAAATACCATACAAAGTTGTATTGACTATTGTAAGAAAAATCCAAAGCTGCAGCAGTATGTGCCTGGCTTAGTCGCTTTCGGTGATAAAATCATAGCGAAAATGATAAATGTTTTTAGTCGCAACCAAGCCGATCGTTTTCATGTGCTAAATCATGGCGACATGTGGGTTAATAACATAATGTTTCATAAAATAGAAGATCAAGATGATGATGTACTTTTCGTACGTATAAATATTAGACTGGGCCAAAAACAAAAAAATACTATTGATTCTGATTACTGCAATCCTATAGTTTGATTCATTTTGCGTAAATATCAACGGAAAAAATAATTTAAAGATGAGAAGTTTAATTTTGGACTGTACCCTTGTAACGAACTTGATGTTTTAAAATAAATCGCTATATTTTTTTTATTTTCAATCTTATTATATTGATACAAAAATTAAAATTTCTTGAGCGAAAGATATAGCGGACAGACATGAAAGCTTGCAGTGCTTACAGTTGTATGAGAAAAATTTAAATTGTACCATTTCGCGCTTTGAGCCGCCTCCAAAAATGTTTTTATACACTGATACGAGTATTTAAGATATCCTCTATTTTTAAGTAAAATGGACGTAACTAGAGAGTAGCATTCATAAAAAGCAGTCTTTTTTTTTGGCCCAATCTCACAAAGATGAATAGTTTTTTCTTAAGAACAAAATAATGCAATATCTTTTTTAAAAGATCGACTACCAGGAAGGTTTTTATGGTTCACCTGGTATAGATTGGAATTATTTTATGTTTTCATCATGGCGGACAGAAGTTTTTGAACACAAGCGTGAGGAACTCTTGGAATTCTATCATAAGATCTTAGCTGATGTGCTCCATAAATTGAATTATGAACAGATGATACCAACAGTTGATGATGTAAAAAAGGAAATTGTGAATAAGGGTTTTCACGGTGAGTACTTTCCTTGTTTTTTTTTTTTTGAAAAATTATTTAATAAAATTCTGCTTTATTTCAGGACTTACAACTGCCACATGTTTGCTGCCAATTCTAATAAATGAACATGAACACTTAGCGGACGCTGTGAATTTTTTACTAGATACTACAGAAGCGTTGGAAAATAGACGCATCGTCGTTGATAATCCTAAATTTGCTGAAAGGTTAGAAGTATTTTTAGCATTTTTTGCTGAAAACAATATTTTATAGAATGCGATGAAGAAAACGATTTTAAAGTCAGTATTTTTAAAGTAAGAACACTTGTAATGTTACTTTTCAAACCAACTGGATATAGTTGATTAATAAAGGGTGTTTTTTTTTGAGGTGAGGTATCAAACCAGCTGGCAGTGTAGTCTCACTGGAGATAGGTATGCAGTAGACACAATTTGGCTAAAACTACTATGTGTCTAAATATATTATTAAAGTGATCAAGTTGCCTCAATATCAAAAAAAGTTCCTTGTATTCGTATCTATATGATTATATTTATTAATATGGTATTCTTAGTTTGTTTAAACAAAACCAAAATAGCCATCAGCTTGATTATTATAGTATATTCATTTGTCTCACGCCAAAAAAACATCTATTATTCTTTGACGAAGACCAGGTTCGAAATCATTAATGTGAGTTTAATAAAGTTTCTCTTGTACCTATGTACATACTATATATGATTCATATTTATTAATTATTTACCAAAGTTTTATAATTATTTGCACATATGTAATTCTGAATAAAGTATGTATCAATATTATTGCAAAAAAATTAATTCAATAAATATATGTACATATGTATATACATGTGTACATACATTGTACATATATGTTTATGGGTCACTTTCCAAGTCAGGACATTCCAAATTTCAATTTTCAAATGACCTTGGCGTTGAACGTTTTATTTTTTGGTATGATTTTTTAAAAATTTGCCAAACATCGTGTCTTTGGGTTTTATATTTTAAGATGGGGTTTTACTAAGACCTTTCCGCCGACACATGGTATAATATGCTTTTATTTATTTTTCGTTTTTCTGAAGGAACTTGAGTCTGAAGCATTTTTCCAATTTCAATCAATTTTCAAACAGCTAAAGCACTTTTTTTTTACTTGACATCCTTAGAGGTTTTTTATATATTCTGAAAAGTCTATAAGCACCAGAGATGCAACAAATTAAAGTTGTCAAAAAACCGCGAGAACTCCAGTTTCTGTTCACATATTTTTTCTCAACTTCTGATCTCTCATAGTCAAGCAACTTTAGTTTTGAATTTCTTTGCTCCACTGTATATATGAAAGCCAATTCACAAACTTTGTGTCACAATGAATAAGTTTTGCTGCTGCCAAATGTCAAATTTCACAATGGTTTCTTTTTGTAAAGTAACCGTATATTTGGAAGGAGAATCAGTATATGCAAATAACCAAAACATAATGAGTGGGCTGTGTTGTGTATGACATTTCAGCTATAGAAATTTGTGTGTGACAATAATGAGTCTTGAGTTATGTACTGATATATTCAAAATCAAAAAATAAATAAATATTCATATCCGATTTGGTAAAAACAATTATACCTGCAGGTTTGATGAATACAAATACAATCATGATTTTTTTTTTTCAAAACAACTGTGTCTTCGCTGATCCACATATATTCGCTTCCCGAGTTCACAAAAAAATTCGTGTTAGAAGTAAAAATGTTCAATTACACTGTCGAAACAATTTTATAAAAATTGTAATAGTAATATTGCATACTTTAAGGCCCATATTTTACAGTCTTTATTCGAATTAGATTTTGCGAATTTGATACCAAAACCACAGCGATTTCAAATTGAAGAATTTGGGTTAGTTAGTTTTGATTAAAAATTACCCGGTTTTTGCACAAAATCTCCAACTGAACTCAGATCTCATTCACAGTAGATGTGGTGAGTTAAGTCACCAGTCGCAGACTGTCATTCGTTGCCGAATTTCAATGCATCTCCACAGACGTATTCGAGACACAGGTGAAATAGGAAGGTAAATCGCAAGATATTGTTTGCTAAAACTTTGGAAAATTTTTTACAAAATAAAATTGAATTTAATAATTTAAAATCCGCTTGTGTGTTTAAACAAATATTTTTGCATTAGTTTTCTTCTATACGTATTATATGTGTGATTTCAAATGAATAAAATTATGTAAATAATTTAAAAGATAGAAGAAAAAAGTTGAAAAATTCAATGAGCAGCAGTGAAAAATCATTAACAAAGAGCATGTACAAAAAATAACCTATAGTTGCAGTGGAGTGAACACATATACGTATACCCATATTGTGCTTAGTTTAATGGTGTATGGTGAAAACGATAGAGAAGTGTTTTTTAAGCGAGAGTGTATGTGTGTATTTGTAGGGGTTGAGTTGGGACGAGATGATTTTAGTAGAAAAAGTGTTGAGTAATTTTAATTTCGATTTTTTCAAGTTGCTTCGTTCATAGTTCGTTCACTCGCTCGCCAACTCGCTCACTCTTGCATAGTTTATAGGTTTTTGTATTTTGTTTTTAAAAATTTGTTCGCAATGGTTTTTATTTATTTAGTTATGCGTGTGATTTTCTGTACTTTTTTCTCTTTCGCTCTGCTATTCCTAAATGTAGTTGTATATACATGCATATGTAATAACAATATTAGTGTTATTTTATTTTGTTTGACAACAGTTTAAATTAAATAAATAATTATTTGATTTTGAACTTTTCAATATTGCTAGTTTTTACTAAATGCTTAGTTATAAAATTTTTACCACATTAATTTGATTAATTCTTCTACTTTGAAATGGTGGTGTAGCGCTGAAATGTGACTTTAATAACAAATTTATATGCCAAATTGAGTACTTAAACTTAAATTTTTTCCACATTTTAATTTTGTTTGTAATAATTAAAGAAACTTTTTTTAAAAAAATTTGATTCGATTCAATTTGATAATTTTCGAAGCTGGCAGTTCCTATTAACATTCACAATAGACATACATTTCTGAGAAGAGCAAAAATATTGTTCAATTTATTCGCGGGAGCGCTGCGTAGTTTTATTACGTTCCGTTGTCTACGTGTTTGATGTTCACTTCGCATTGTGTTTTTGTATCTCGGACTGTGCGCATAAAACGGCATTTGGTGTAGTAATTTTTGCAAGTTTTGTTTATATTTCAAGACTTTAATATGAAATATTTATCAAACGTTGAGTAGACGGAAGGATGGTGGTGTAAAGCAATATAAGAAAAGAACGAAAAATTTTACGTCGTTTTGGTGTGCGTGCGTGTGTTTACAATCCGAAATGTATGTGTGTTGAAATGTCATGTCACAATTGTCTGTCGATTGTTTTAAAGTGGAAGGTAAGAGGATTGATTGCATTGAGTAGCGTCAACGCGTAGAAGGAAATAAACAAAGCGAAAAAAATAAAAGTGCTTGTGTGAAAAAATTTGCATTAACAATGCAAATACTGAATTTGTATTAATCTTGCGTATTCAAAAAATTACAGTGCTAAATTTTAAATTTTGTGTGAATTATCAAGCGAAAATGGAAAAAAAAAAATAGAAAAACTTGTTAAAGTTTAATGTGGCGCAACAATAAAAAAGTAAAAAAAAAACATTCTTGTGAAATATTTTGGTTCCTTTCTTGAATTAAAAACAAAAAACTTATTCGGACGGGAACAAAGAACCAAAAACAATAGTTTAAAGCAGAGACATGACAATGCGGATGTGAGCAGTGAAAGGTGGGAATTCTTTTCTAATATATTTTTTTTTGTTTTCCGTTTTAATTGCTAAAAAATACGCAAAAATTTAGAACAAGCTATATACCATTTTAAAGGAAATAAATTAAGCTTTCGGAACAGGTTTACTTTAGCTGACATTGTCCAATTTTATTTATTTTTTTTTTCCTAAAAGGGGGTTAAAAACAAAAAAATATAAAATTATCAAAAAAAGTCGCTCGGATCTAGTATCGGAGATATAGACATCGGAAGTTCCGGATATATCTTTTATAAAAATGGTTATAAGTTGGGAACCCCTGAATGGATTTCAAAAAAATGAGTGTCATAAGATAGATAATTTAATGGTCTACAATAATGGTGAGTAAAGTTTTGAAATTTCACCCATATTTTTGGAGATATTACGATTTTTGTGAAATTTCGACCAATTTTTTTTTGAAAAAACATTTTTTTTTTCAAAAAATGTGTTAATGACCTAAAATTTTTTTAGCATTTTAAGAAACCTTATTTTATTCCCTTTAAAATGGTATATAGTTTCTTGTAAATTTTTGTGAATTTAGCCCCTTTTTAAAGAAAATCAAAAAAAAATATTCAATGAATTCTTATGAAAACTTGGTTTTTGTGGGCAAAAACAGTGGAAAACAACAACAACAACGATTAGTACACCTACAACTATTATTATTTAAACGATTCTCATAATAAAATAATATGGTTATCATATAAATTAAAAAT
Source organism: Tricholauxania praeusta (assembly GCA_949775025.1). Taxonomy (NCBI): domain Eukaryota; kingdom Metazoa; phylum Arthropoda; class Insecta; order Diptera; family Lauxaniidae; genus Tricholauxania; species Tricholauxania praeusta. The sequence goes on from OX459029.1 coordinate 163,710,123, forward strand.
TTTTTAAAATGTGAGGTTATGTTGAAGGAAAAGAGCGCCGCAGGTCTTACAATAATTGTTGTTGTTGTTGTTGTTGTTGGTTTTTTATTGTTTTTGTCCATAAATAGAGACTTTTCATAAGAATTTATTGCATTTTTTTTTTTATTTTCCGGCAAAAAAGGGGGTAAATACGCAAAAATTTAAAACAAGCTATATACCATTTTAAAGGGAATAAAATAAGCTTTCTTAAAATGCTAAAAAAGTTTCAGGTCATTAACACATTTTTTGGAAAAAAAAATGTTTTTTCAAAAAAAATTGGTCGAAATTTCACAAAAATCGTAATATCTCCAAAAATATGGGTCAAATTTCAAAACTTCACGCACCATTATTGTAGGCCATTAAATTATCTATCTTATGACACCCATTTTTTTTAAATCCATTCAGGGGTTCCCAACTTATAACCATTTTTCCAAAAGCTATATCCGCAACTTCCGATGTCTATATCTCCGATACTAGATCCGAGCGACTTTTTTTGAAATTTTTATATTTTTTTATTTTTTACCTTCTATCACCCCTAAAAAAAGAAATTGATTTGGAGAATGTCAGCTAAAGTAAACTTAAGCCAAGCTTTCTTAATATGCTAAAATAATTATAGGTCATTAACACATTTCTTGGAAAAAAAAGCTTTTTTTTTTAAAAAAATGGTCGAAATTTCAGAAAAATCGTAATATCTCCAAAATTATAGGTCAAATTTCAAATCTTTGCTTACCATTATTTTAGGCCATTAAATTATCCTTCTTATGAGACCCATATTTTCCATTTTCCATTCAGGGGTTCCTAACTTATAATCATTTTTCCAAAAGCTATATCCGCAACTTCCGATGTCAATATCTCCGATACTAGATCCGAGCGGCATTTTTTTTTAATTAAATATTTTTTTATTTTTAACCCTCTATTACCCCTTAAAAAATAATTGATTTGGAGAATATCAGCTAAAGTAAACTTAAGTCCAAGATTCTTATTTAATTACATAAAATTTTTCCAAAAACTGAAAATTTATCCAAAACGAGTCGGCTTTAGCTGAAAAAAGATTTTGCAACTATGACGGCCGAAATGAGCCACCATCTACAAATGCTCTGCCCAAAACCAAAAAAATTTAAAAATATGATAAGCACGCACAAAACACCTCCAAGACGATTCACTTGAAGGTAAATTTTGACATTTCGTATTTGTATGGGAGTTTATGGTATGGGATATGCGCCAACGTTTGATTTTTTAATATAATGGTTGGGGTAGAATTTTTTTGCTGACGGATTTAGAATCAGGGGGCAGTAATTACCGTAGAAATATACTTTAAATCAAAAATTTCAACAATTTTGCAGCGCGGTCGAATATGGGCTAAGAAAACTCTTCTAGGCTGTGAAATAATGAACAAATTCTGTCTAAATCTCTTAACAATTGGTCATTCTCTAACGTCTCCCGAAAATTCGCAAAATTGATTTAAAACCTAATGAAATGTTGCAAAATAAACATAGATCCAAGCAGCAGACGACGTCGACAACGTCATTAACATGGTTGTCTCAAAGTTATGGGTAAAAATGACCAAAAATAGGGTTGAAATTCAGGCAAGGGAAAAGGATGGAGCAAGCACACACAATAATTAATTCTGTATTGCGTGTGCTACAAAAAAATACAAACAAAAATCCACAATTGGCAGAAGCGGCCATTGTAACCAGAACAGTGCCATTGTTGTTGACGATGGTGAACGCGACCGGTCTGGCTTTTCCTTCGACAAATGCTTGTGAATTACTTTCAGGAGCTTAAATCTACACTAACACTAAAACGCATTTTTCGCTCACAATGGACTTAAGTCATTTTATTTGATTGTATTGGTGAATGGGTATGGGTGTGTTTTGCCTTTGTAACCAAAGAAGTATCCCCTACATATGAGAAATCTCCACTGTTGGTCAAATATCTAAAAAGTGTTACATACATTTTTCAATTTTGTTCACGGTTTTGCTACCAGCACAGCCTATTAAAAGGCTTATGCAGAGGGGCCTTTTTTATCCCTCCCTTAAGGTTGTAACGTATAATTTTCACTTGATTATCTTTTGTTTGTCAGTGGGAAATAGTCAGGTTTCTAGGCTACGCTTGCTCAAATTAAATGCTTGCTTTGGCTAAAATCCTTTTACAGTCCCTTATCGTCTTTGGTGGGAGTATTAACACCACCTTTAATCAATTATTATAAATATGCACTATTGGTTGGAATTTCTACGGAAAATATTTAATTTTAATTTTGAAACATAAACTTAACTAAGAAAATATTTAAAAATACACTTGTTTTCATTTCTGTATTGTACACACATCTAACCTGGACCAGTTTACTAGAACAGTAAATACACCATGTATTTCTTCTGTTTCTTTGTTTCACACAAATTCTCAGTTCTCAAAGTATTCAACGCATGTCAAAAGTTCAAAATTGCCCAACTTCATCCGTTGTATTGACGGATACGTTGTGATTTGGCCGCACTTCATAAAAATGTATGGATTTCATCTAAGTTGTCAGTTGCATACTTTTACGCAACGGACTTGACGGACTCTATGGGTTGCGGCCTAAAAAAATATCTTTTTAGTTTCTAAACTAACTCACCATTTATCTAGCAGACACCATGACAATATACGCATTTATGTAGTTAAGACATCGCAACTAAATTTTTACTGGTGTTGATTTTTCATGTGTTATCGCCCATACATACAGACAAATTTAAAAAATATGAGTATTCATAGGCTAAAATTTCCTCGATATTCATCAATTCAATGTGAAAGTTTATGACAGCCTTAAAACAAACGGAACTGTATCGATAACAATGATTAGGGTTTAGGTTTCGTGCCGCCGTCTGGCAATATATGAAGACATACAATAAACACCACAATGTAATGCTACAAAATAAATATCAGTAACCGAATTAAAAGCTCAGTATTCTGATAACGATTTTAAATTAGTTGATTTCTAATATGACCAAGCGCTGATCTAGGAACAAACTAAACAAGTGTTGTGCCTCTTTAACAAATTTTAGTGATACTAAATAAAACATTATTCTTTCTCTTGTGTTCTTTAAATCCTCACGGCCTCCATAGGGCCTCCACAAAACTGTTCCAACGTGTACGATCAATAGCGAGTGCCACCATCTCCATCTTTTCCCGTTTCTCGTCCTCGTTTCCTGTTCTAGCGAACGTTTCCACGAAGCTTCAGGACGGCCGCGTTTTCTACTACCATGAGGGTTCCACGCCAATGCTTGCCGGTAGGCTTTTTTCTGTTGGTCTTGTATGCAGGGAATTGCTAAAAGTAATTTTCAAACACCGTATTTTACACTTTTATGAAAGATATCTTAGAAGCCTCACACCATGTGAAAAAACTGATAGCAGATACTTGCTTAGCACGCAAAAATCCCTCTAATTTTGGGTATATCTTTGATATTTGCATGTATGTATGTCAGATAATGTGTGGAATTTCTATATCTCAATCACTTATTTCCACCTAGGATAGTTGTTCACATAGTAAAAGTGTGTATATAAAACGACATATACTTTACTCTTCAATAAATAAATAAATAAAGTTTGTCGTTGTTGTCCTCCAGTGTTGCCAGTATTTGAATGCTCCCACATATAAATGGTCTGTCTATCAGCCTGCACGCTTATTTTGTTTAATTTCTTCCCTATGCGTGCGTTACAGACACAGCAGCTGTTGTTTTCTTGGAGTTGGATATTTATTTGGTTGGGTTCTTTTGTACATTTATTCCTTTTTTCCTTTGTGCTTACCGTTTTTAATCTGTTCGTTTCCAACTTACTCTATGCATTTTTATGTTCTTAAGTTTTCTATATACGAGTATATCGTCCTGCTTTCTTTTTTGTAAAATAAAACCCGCTTGTAAAAATTACATAAAATCAGGTTTACTAATTTGCCATTTTTAGATCGAAGTTTGGCAGGCATTTTTTCTTCCATCAAATATTTTTGCGTATATAAGTAATGAATAATTTATGACTTTAGTTAACTTTTCCCTGAGCTGTACTCATAAGGGTGAATCTTAAATTTCCTTCAAAATCGTGTATAACTAATCTAGTTTTCAAATATTATCCATAAAAAATTTACATTTTGGCGTATTGCCTTTTTTTACAATTTTTTGTTTTGGTTTTTGTTCTCCATTTACTTGGCATGGAATGTTATTTTTTATCAGTCAATACGTACATGAAAGGCAGCTATAAACTTTCAGTAGTTTTGATTGCCAACTTGATAATATCGGTAACTTTTTTAAAATGTAGGTATTAAATAATCAGTCGGTAACATAAAATTTAGTAGTATTGTGCCAAAAATTCGTTAAAGAAACATGCACAATAATGGTGTGTATAAAACACATGTGCTTCTTGGTGTAACTAATCCACTAAGATACCTTACTATTAAAGGGATAGTGGAATTAAAAAGAAGAAAATAACAAGAGAAAAATAAACAAAAGTGAATCGATAATTTAGTTTTTTGAAAGATAGATAACCAAAAATATTTTGTGTGGGGAAGAGAATTCCACAATCTGATAGGATCGATAAAAAATAGTCTAGACGAATTAAGGAAATAAAATCTGGGTATGATCAGCACATGGCTACTGCTGGAGTGGCTAAATATTAATTTTTCAAGTAGATACGTTGGTGTCTTTAATATTTTAAAATATTTTCTGAAGAAACTTTTAAGTTAATCATTTTGAAACTTTTCCCTCACCTTTTTTATTTATTTGAAAATATATCATATAATGTACGGAAAGTAAAGCGAAAATTCATACTTTTTTCGATAATATGTATATTTATATCTAGACATAGTCTCGTTTTAGCTCGATACATTTCGCCCAACAATTTTTCAATTTGTGAAGCATTCCAAAAAGTTAGGGGTTTCTTCAAGTTTGCGAAGTAACTTGCTGTTTTGACGCTAATCTCTTCATTTGATGAGAATACACGGAAAAAAAAATTCTGTAAAAATTCATTGGATTTCCGACAATAATTACAGTTTTTCCCTGTAATGCCCAGATAGTAAGCGAAAAACTGTAATAATTGATTGTGATTGTCAATGAAAAATTACAGTGCTCACACTGTAAAATTTATCATTTACTCCGAAAAAATTTTAAAAACGAAAATTTTACTTTTTATTTTTATTTTATTTTTTTCTTATGTTATGTTTCATTATGCTTCCTAACCATACTTCTTAACATTGCACGAAACAGAGAACCAGCCTGGCAACATTCATATAATTATTTTCTTGTAACCATATATCTACATTTTATGTCGTATTTGTACAACGCAGGTGACAAAAAAGTTATATCGAATCATTAGATAAATAATTTATTATGTGATACTTATTGAAGTTTTTACAGTTTACCCTGTAATTTTTATTTGTCGATCATATGAAATTTTCATAAATTATTTAGTACTTTTTGCTAACTAAATATTTCCCGGACCACATTGTATATTTTCCATTCTGAAACTGTAATAATAAAGTTTTTGACTGTAATGATTGCAGTTTGCGCATCAATTTGTACTGAGTATTCCATGAAATTAGAAATTACAGGGCTATACGACAATTTTTCCTGATTATTTTGCTTTTTTTGAATATCTCACAATATTTTTTACAAAACCTTTTTTTCCGTGTATCTTCCCAAAATTCCATTTTTTCTGTTTGGGAGAGAAAGAAGTCACAGAAAGCCAAATTCGGTGAATAAGGTAGATGCGGCACCAATTCATAGTTCAAACCGACAAATTTCGCTGATACAAAGCCGGACAGATGTGCAGCACCTACTTCTTTATTAAATGAGGCCAAAAACTTTACTGGTTGATGGGATCGTCTTTGTTTTCTTCGAGGCAAGCTTCCAAGTGAAACCCACTGTTTTAGTTGTTCTTTTTATATTATCAACAGTCACGAATCGCAAAAGCTTTTTTAAATTGTGTCCAAATACTCGATTCAGTATTTTTAACGGAAGCGCGGCACCAATCGCGCGGAAAGTTTTCTTATCCCTAACCACTTATGTAGGATATTCAATATGCGGTCATATGAGATGTTTATTATCTCAACAATCTCTCTAACCTTTATGCTGCGATTGGACAACACGATGTCATGTATTTTATTGTCTAACAGTACCCGATTTTAAAAAGATACCAATTCTATAAATGGATCGATTTTTTATTGATATCTTTCTTCGTTCGCTCGTAATAATCGCAGTCTCCTTTTCTAATGTTGGCGATGTGTGAATTAAACATTAACATAATAGATTAACGAAAATCCAAGACGATACAAAAATGGCCGGTTCCTTTTTCCATGTTAAACTTGTACTTGTTTTAGTATAAATTTTGGTCGATATTTGCTTTAACGAGCTGCCGAGTTTGCAACGCCTTGATCTTAGAATGTTACTCCAGACTTTTTCTTTTATAGTGATGATCTTAAAATTTAGACTGCGGTTTTTTTAACAACATTTTTAATCTTCGCATTACGTTAATATAGTTAGGCGTTGAATATACAACCCTGCGTATACTGTAGACTGTCATGCAATGACCTCTTTTCATATTTTCTACTGTTGATAGTAGAAGTTAATGTATATACATTAGGGTGATTCAAATTTTTATGTTTTTGTTTTGAGCAAAATGCAGGTACATCAGAGAAAAATGTTGGTGCAAGGAGAGATAATAATATTAATATTCACTGGTGGCTGATCGAGCTTTTTAAGAAAAAGTCTTACACGAACGGGACCATGCCCATCGAAAAGAGCAAAAAAAATTAATTTTTTTTTCTCAATCTTCGAAATACCTGTTCCTAAAATCTGAAAGCTAATAAACTGAAGAAATGCTATCTTCAGAAAAAATATGATTAGGTACTTTTTTTATCGAAAATTTTATGTTCTTTCCAATGGGCTTACTCCCGTTTGTCTAAGATTTTTTTTTTCACGAGATAAAGACGAAACTAATAAGACTTTCCCATTAAAATCGTATGGAAAACTAAAAAGCTTGATATTTTGAGCTCTCCGTGCACCGGAATTTTTCTTTGATGAACCTTTAACTATTGAACGTGTTTGAAATAAAAAATTGAATCACCCTAACATACAAGTGTTCATATGTATTTGTTATCAAGTTTGTACATATATTTGTATGTGCTATATACTAACAGACGTAGCGTATATCACATGTGGTAATCGTATGCATTTGCAGTTTAAAAGTTTGTGTGTTTATGTCATTGATATAATTTTATTTATGTATTTTTTGATAAGACTGGTTTTCTTTGAAAACGATCATGCGTTGTTGTTTACCGACATATAACAAAAACATAACGTGCATTTATTGTAACATTACTGTGTTGATAAATTGTGAGAACGAAAGCAAAAATTTTAATAATAAATTATTTAATTCTTTACTGTGTTTAAGTTGCATTCCCTCGAAACAATGAACTTGTTTTTTAATTACTATCCCATTTAACTTCGTTATTTGTGTCCACATTTATTTCCTTGTGGCGAAGTTTCCGCCCTTTTTATTTGTCAAATTAAACTTTGAACGGTTTCACTATTCTGGATCGTCTCCGTGTTGTATGAGTGAGGTGTGAAGAGGAGTATACTTCGGGGTTCATCTAGTTTTTCAAGGAAATAGATTTTAGATCAAAACTTCATAAATGTTATCAAAAGCGCGGCTCGAAACCATCTCAACAATCGAACATCGTTTTAATTTAAACCCTAACCCATTTCAATAACTTCGGCAACACTTAAAAACAATTTATAGAAATATTGTATAGTTATAACCTGCGCTAATAATTCTTCATTTTGATGCTCCGTTCCGTCCTTCCGCTCCCGGAACGGCTGCATCTTTCGCTCCACCAAAGCTACGCCATTGTCTGAAGCCTTCAAGTTGGGGAACAGATACGATACTAATTACAAGGAGCCGGATCAAGAGAATACAGTGTGCTTGAATTGATCGATTTTTTTTACTGACTTGAGCACGCTTTTTTGTTAAGTATTACTGTCTTAATCTTTACAGAGTTTTGATGTGATTCCTAGTTTTGAGACTCTTTGTATAGTATCACTGACTTAAGATTAGCATTATCGCTGCCATTTTGTAGCTACCATATGAAATTGAAACCTTTGGCTTAAATGTGGTTTATGATTTTTCATCATGTGTCGGATGACATGGGTTACATTTTACATGTTATTTGTCAAAAATTCAAAAAAACTGAGTTTTCTTATTTTTTCGTTAACTCCTTCCATGAATAATGCCATTTATTTATATGAAAATCATCTCATTTCTCTGACAACCACTGCAAACAAAACTAATCGCTGACATCCGTCACATGCAGCAGCAGTAAAAGCTACAAAAAATATCTGTATAAAAAACAATTCCATGGCAGCCACCCACTTTTTTGCGCCCACTCATTTCATATGTAAATAAGTTTGTACGATGTGTAAACTACAAATATACACTCATCTAAACAAACAGTTTTTGCAGTTAAAATAACATTACGCTGCAACTTACGTGCTTTTTTACTTTACTTTTACTGCCTTTCTTTCCTCTTACTTTTTTATCTATTTTTTCCACATTTTTTTACTTCGTTTCCTCTCTGCTGCGTATATAGAAAATTATTTCCATTGCATCTTATTTTGCAATGAAACGAAAAAAAAGGAATCTTTGGCGCTGCTGAGCGCAGCATGAGTGCGAAATCCGGAAAATATAGATAGAGAGAGTGATGCTAACGAACGAAATCAAGAAAAAACAAATTAACTAAGTATAAAGAAAAATTATGTTGGCTGCAATGCATGTTGTTAGTGGTGAAATGTGAGTGAGTGCTAAGTAAATTTTGCGATGCTCTTTTATCATATTTTCGAATAAAATGTTTCTTTATTCTCGGGACTAATGTGTATTACATAAAACTTCATATATGTATTGTCATTGTATAAATAACAAACAATTTGTTTAAAACTAGTGGTGCCACCGATACCGATGCGATTATCGATATTTATTTACCGATACACCGATTCGTAAAAAAAAGTTTACCTATATATTGTGTCCCAAAGAGTCAAAATCGATTAAAAACTCATCAACACAGCTATACTCACAATAGATATATACCATAGATATATAAAAGTAGGGTAATTAAAAAAAAAATGTTTTCAGAAACCCTGGGTAATCGCAGTCTCCATTCACATTGAAATTTATCATCAATTCGATTTTGTCTTGTTTCGTATTGTTATTTGGTCCGTTCAGCAACTTCTCATTTATAAAGCGCTTTTAACAACTTTTTACTGAGAACTATTTGTGTTAGGAGCAGGGACGTGAACCGGATGAAAAATTTGGTCGGCTAGGTTTAGCTATTCGAACAGTTTTTGCACTTTTGGATTGGTTCGTCCAAATGGTTTTTCCGGGGTTTCGATTCGGTTCAACGGTTCGGGAATTAAAAAAAGACTATGCACATTTGTGTTATTTTTATTCAGCAACAATCCAAAAGTATATAGAAATATGTATGTAGACATAATTTATGTCATACGCTATAAGTACGTAGTAAAAAATTGTTATTTGATAAAAAATTTGATTTACAATAATCAATTGAGATTGAATAGAAGAATATCTTCTAACAAGTCCTCGTCAATATTTCCCCACAGATAAACGAGAATAAATTTTAGGGTGGAAAATGCCCTCTCTACCGAAACCTGGGTTACTGGAACACCAAAAATAATCTGAGCTAATTCAGATAATTCTTTGTCAGGTTAGTTATTCCAAAAGTTCAAAACATCAACATTATTTGAAAGCCGCCTTGTATTATCAAACGATTTGATTTTATCTATTAATGATTTATATATGAACTCTGTCTCATGCTTCCTTATTTCTTTGAAAATTTCATCAATTTTTATATTTAACATAAGAAAAACTAAAAAAGTGAGGAAAATTTGTCTATTGAAAATTGGTCAGAATGAACCCTTAAACCTTTATAAAAAGTGGTTCGGTTTTCGGTTCGGATTAAACATTTGTGGAAAATTTCTGTTCGGTTAATGGTTCAGTTACAGAGCGGCTTAATTTTTCAGATTTAATGTAGTTTGCAGCATATCGCTCAGAAAATTTTCAAGAGCTTTATGCTTAAGCGCTGCAATTCATCAAAGCGCTTAACTTTGCTAAATAAGCCATTGAAATGTTATGAATGTTAAAGTTACAGCAAATAGGATGACAGCCGATTGAAAATCAATTTACTCTCACGATTTCAAGATGGCTTCAATTTTAACATGCATGGCTCTCCCTAATTACTTCACTTTTATTATTACTCGTACACCATGGATATATACGAAGTGGATAAAGAACTGTCAAAACAACAATTAAGACAAACATAGTAAAAATAGTGAAAAATAAACTTAAACAAAAAAATAACTTATGAACGATAAGTTTGTATGAGTACCGATATCGGCGATAAATTTTTATGAATATCGCTATCGTATCGGCAGAAACGCGTATCGTTCTATCCCTAGTAAAAACATTCAAATCGATAGTTATGTCTAATGTTTCAAATTGTCTCCTATATCTTTCGATAGTTTCTATTATTACAGAGTTCTATAATCACTTGGCTTTCTTCGTACCTTTTGGAGGGCTTAAAATAGTTACAAAATTATTGGGTGTACTGAGTAAAAACATTTCATCAATATATTACAAATTTGATTCAAAAAAGTTAATAGAGATTAAATATACGACACTTTTCAAAGCAAACAATTTTTTTTTTCTACTTGCTTGAATTTTCAAAAATTTTTGTATCGTAATTTTTTTTTTCAAATTTTTTTTCAATGTCATGCAATACCCTTTTCCTCTCCATCGTGTTTTGTTGTTTTACATTTATTGCTACGTCTCATTATGCACTTCACTTGTGGTATGATGGCGATTCAAGCTTGTCGTTCTTGGGGGCTATGCTGCCGTACTAAGCGAAAAAGACGTATCTCAAAAAAATTCATTTCGAGATAATTGATGTTTTGTTTATGTCAATTTGTTGAAATACCTGTAAAATTAGGATAGAGGAAATTTCCTTAGTAGATTTTTTATATGATTGAACTAAGATGCCGATATTTGCAGTATTTCATTAGACGCGTAATTTCTTAAGCTATCCTATGCCATAAGAATCTCGGATATTTTTTTTTTGAGATACGTCTTTTTCGTTTAGTACGGCAGTATGGGTGGCTTACTGGCTAGTTGGTTGACTGGTTCGTCGGATATGGTAACAATTTTGTGTTTTTCTGTAGAACGAACATTGTGTTAAAACATAACTATGGAAACCCGAATTTGCATGTCTATCAAATCATTTGTGTGTCCACAGTGCTTTTTTGTTAAACACTTCCTCTCACTGTTTTCAAAAAAATCGAATAAAAAATGCCCATGTACTATTTTCATACATATGTACATATGTTATTTAGGCATATATTATTTCAATTTATTATTTGTTTTCAAATTTTAAAGAAATTTATACTAAATGAAATAAAATTGAAAAGTACCAAATAATCCATCAAAAAAGTTCATAAAAGTAGAAAGGTTTCAAATAGCATCAAAATGTATCGAAGGACTCGATACATTTTTTAAAATATCCTACTGTTTAATACAACAGCTGTATGATGTTCAAATGGTATCGAAAAACTTTTAACCGTATTGAAATGTGTCGAAAAAGCCGGTAAACGCCGGAAAATGTCAATTAGTATCGAAAATTTCGAGTAGCATAAACAGAAGAAATCGTAAACTAAGTAACCATTTGCTACGAAAATTTCTCAAATAACCAATTTTTTAATTTTTGTATTAGAAAAATATCAAGAAGAGTAATTTTTTCAAGCTACGAATACTCATTGGCAATGCTTTGGAAAAGAATTGAGCATGAAAACCTTCTTTCATCATACAGCTGTTGCATTAAACAGTAGGTCTTTGGCAAACATTTTTAAATGAAAAATTTTTGGAAAAATATCATTCAGGCTTACGTAGAAGAACTCACAAAACAGAGTTGAAAATAAAGAAAAGTGTTTTTATTTTTATTCCAGACCAATGTTTTTCTATAGATATTTAAAGCCTTCATATTTTCCATACGTCTATCTGGTCTTTTATCTACATTGGCATAAACTTAAAGTTCAACGCTATGTACAATACATACAATTCTAGATAACGCTTTTCAATTGTATGCGTTTGGTCGTAAGTTTGCAGCAGAGTTAGTTATTATTGTTCAAATGTTGATTACTAACGCCATAAATGCTTTCGTCTGGTTTGTTCCTCAGTGCAGACTGATGTGCATTACATAAGTGCGCACAACAAGATCAATAAATAAGATCAGAGTGGACCAGTTTTTCAAAATTTTAATTCCTGCGGAGACGTTGACAGACTAATTTCGATTAAAAATATTTGGATATCTTGCAGGTTTAATTTCTTAAATTTGAATTCGTTATTTTTATCTAATTAAAGGGCAAGCCATTGGGAATTTTTTTTTTTGTTTTTTGCTATTGAAATGAACACAATATTCTACACAAGTTTTTGCTTTATAGAAACGTTCTTTAACGTTCCAATTATTTATGGAATATAATTTGATTCAAGTGAATACATCGGCTGTTTTGGTAGTAGCCAATCCTCCCAACCTAATATTGCAGTGAATTTTCGATAACTTCAGGCTTTATTTCACGAATAGCTCGAGCAATATTGTGCTTAGGCATCCAAAACGTCTCTCATTATAATTTAACTTGAACGCAAAAGATCGATAGTTAGATGGCTTGTGCGGCATGTAGCGCCATCCTACTGGCACAAGAGCCCAATTCATCAGTTTATAGCTGACTGTTGTGCTTCTGCAGCACTCTACGTTGTTACCATTTTCAGCCGCCGAGATGATAATGCAAAATTGACGTCAGTTTCGAGCCCAAACAGAAATGATAACGAAGCCTGTGGTCAATTTGTTTCGATCGCTGAGTAAGTTAGCCTTGTAAGGCGATGTCTTTATGCGGATTTCTCCTCAGGCTAGTTGCGGCTAAACTTACCAATCTCTTTAATCTACAAAAACTTGCTGATTACGTATTTTGTACACTTAATCGAGCATAGCTCGGAGTTCTGACATGCAATACGAAAACTATGCCCATAAATTTGTACTTAGCATCTGAATGTACTGCTATAAAAATATTGATTTTTCTGTTTGAGAAAAGTTAACTGCCAATAACCGTTTCGAAGAAGGTCCACTTTAAAAATTGTATATACATATGTATGTAGGTACATAAATAATATTTGCACATATGCGTAGCCAAGTCTTTTTTTGCCTTCGTTAGCCGCTTCATTTATGTATGTATGTTTTTCAATTTCAATTAAAAAAAATAAAATAAATATAAATTCATATGGCACCAGCCAGCCACCATCCTTGTAAAAGAGTTTGGCCCCTGTTTTCCGATGTTTGTATGCTATATGCATTTTTCCTTTTCAGTCTCAACTCTTTCGCCAATACAAAGCATTTCCACTTGAAATGCTTTGAATTGAAATAATTTTACAACCCATAGCAGTGTAACGTAGCGAACCCGCCCTGTGGCAACCCTTTTGCCAAATAATGCCGTCGTTACCAATTTGCTTCTACTTTCGTTCACATTTTTTCTAAAGTAGATTCAACTCAATTACTATGTGTACATCGCGTTGCCAACAAAACTCATGGTGGTTGTACAAATTAATAGATATTCTTTTTTTAAACTTTTATGCTGCAATTGAAGAAATAATGAAGACTGATTTAGATCTTCCATCCTCGCCCCTTTTTTCTCTTGCATTAATCTTTGACAATTTTTGCAAAATATTGAGATGGACCTTAAAATATAGTTTGACTTTAACGAATCCAAGTGAAGCCAAAAAACAGTCCTAAAATTCTGACCACACCCAAGGAAAACTACCAAATTTAAGATTAAATTGCAAATGCTTTTTTTTAGCCTTTTTCGTTGAACTTAAACGTTAAGGAAATATAACAAACATCAAAGATATTTTGCTTTTGCGTTAAAACAACAACATCACTAATAACAATAAAGACGATGACGCAGAATATCTTTCCTTTCCATTCGTTTTAAGAAAGCAGTTTTGCGCTTTGTGAGGATATCAACAGAATTCTTTACGTTTTTACACTTTTGCAATAACAAATTTTAAAAAAAGTTTGACCAAAAATATAAGGAATGCAAAAGAAAAATAAAAGTAATTTGTTTTTATTTGTATTTTTTTATATAAAATTTAAAAAAATACTTTGCATCAGTTTGGTTAAAAAATAAAAAGTAAAAAAAACAGTGTTGACTTCTGCCCTTTTGTTCAATTTGGTCTCTTTTTTTTATCTCAATGTCAATTAATCTAAAATTTATTTTGTTGTTCGTCGTGCCTTTTGATTTCTTTCACTACGCTTATTATACCAACATTTTTTCTCGTATTGTACCTCTTTTTGCCATATAAAAATAACTAAATAAATGTACTCTTTATTACTCTATTGCTGTTGTATCATTTGTATATTCCCACTTTAATGAACTTTAATTTCCATACCATTGGATTTAGCATGCAAGTTCATAGCATAGATATTTATATATGCGACTCCGCGGTGTTGCCAAGTTTCACACTTTGAGCGAATTCGATTCTATATTTCTGATTTTGTGAAAGAGCGCAATGAAAAGTTTTTCGTTTTATTTTACGTACAATTTGTACTGTGAAAAAACATTACATTTCACTATTTCATAGATAATACTAAGTGTTGACAAAGTCTGTGGTGTAGTCGCTGAAATGTTTCTTAAAAATTTTTTTCAATCTATTGGTGGTGTTACTCTTAAAACCAAGTAGACAAAAATTTCAATCCGAAAATGTTTTTGTTGGGAAAGTTAATCTATAGATCCCATTTGCAACAATGTACGACACTATTAATTACAATTGGCACCCACAAAGTCAGAAGTTTCATAAACTGTATTTTATTTATTTCGTTACTTTGCTTTCGGCTGCATACAATGTCTGTGCGTAGATAGATTATCTAACTTTATCTCACGTACTCAACATAAATTTTACTCAAATGTTTTTAGCCACATGAGCCAACCTGGCAGCTGACAAAAATGTACTTGCATTAACTTTATCGTTTTCTAAAGCTTAAATTCTTTTTGTATTTAATTTCTTACTGTCTACAAGTTAATAAAGTATTTTTCAGAGCAGGTGTAAGAAGCGCAGAGTGCAAGTTTTTTTTTCACATTTTCCTACTCATAGTTCACAATTTAAAACTTAACCCTCAAGCACTGACATATATTTTTTTATATTGATCTTTGAACACCGATACTACCTGAAAAAGCACGTGAATCCACCTTCCTTTTGTCACTAAATAACGTGAGCGCTGCAGTGTTACTTTTATTTTTCAAAGGAGTTTGATCCCTATCAGTGCTTAAGAGTAAACCAGCCGCTTAGCTAATAATTCTCTAATTGTTTTTTTTTAAGTACTTAGTTGTAAAATCTAAGCAAAAATTTAAAATCAACTGAATATGCTATCAAATTTAAACTAAATTTATTTTTTTAAATCCGTTTTCAATAGAAAACAGTTAGTATTTGAATTTTGGAGCTTAGAGTGGGCGTCGCACAGTGGATAGATTTGTATGCAACGGCGGCCATAAACAGTAAGAATAGCGCCAGAGTCTTGAAATTTGGCACAGACGTTTTTTTAGGTTAAATAAACAAAAATTTTTGAATATGAACAAAATCGGTTCACGTACATGCCTACCGCCCATACAAAGGTGGGATGTGATTGAGACTTGTTCTTCAAAATGGGTATTGATTTCCAATAATTTGGCAATACTGATTTCAAAAATGTTACAAATTGTGCGATATCTCTTATAGTTTTCAAGTTATTAAAGAAAAACTGAAAATCCACTAAAAAACCTAATTTGAAAAATAGATAAAAAACAGCAATGTTTTTTTTTTAAATTTATTTTAATCGTCTTCTTCATAGACTTCAAGCATTTCTTGTGCCTCTGGTGATAACTCTTTATATTTTTTATCTCGCTTTATTCGAGTTTGGCTGGTAAGAGGATCAGAAGAAATCAGCAAATAATGCAAAACATCTTCGTTGTTTGCTACTCTAGAGCAACACCTGCTGTTGTGCAACCTCGCGTTTTTAAAAACTTTATTTGATGTTTCTTGAGCTTCTTCAGAAAGACGTCCAATTGGAACTTCTAGTTCTTGCATAATTTGACTTCAATGTATTAGAACTTTGTGCACGGAAGGAGGCATGTTGTACCAATTGTAGTCCTTTTTATAAAGTTACACAGTTTCTTGGGTATATTTGTGAAAGCTTTCGAGATTTATAACTTCTCCGGAAGACAGAACTTGTAAAATATTCTACTATATTTGTTTTGATAAAATAACTGCAAAATATTAATAGTAAAAGCAATATTCGGCCGCAATGACTTTTGAAACACTGTACGTTTAGTTTCTAATAAAAACATACATATGTTTTTTCTGAACATATATTAAAGACATTAAAACCATAAAATAAATTTATTGGAAAATATAGAATGATTAAGTAACATAATTAAGGACATAAGAATTCAAAATAAATTTTTTTAATAACAAAAATGTTTATAATCGGACCCCCTATGCTGCACCATCCATATCTGCACTACGCTATGTTTAGTTCTAAAAAAGCGAAAGCAAAGAGGGATGAAAAAAGAAAAAAACCGCCTTAACCAGTTCCCCTCTATTTGAGGGAACTCCTACCTAAATTCAAGCAACTTCCTTCACAAAGTAAGCTTTTACAATTTATAAAATTGTTGTAAAGCATTGCAAAATGCGAAGATACACAAATATTGCAATAGAAAAAAATTCATTAAAAAAAAAGTTATGAATATGGGCAGCTTTTTTTTTTTTTTGTTTTTGCTAACCATACCTTCACACATAATGTATAAAAAAAATTTTTAAATCTGGAGATATTTGAATTATGACTGCGAAATTTTTGAATTATGACTTTTTCAGCCCTAATTTTTAAAAAATCAGCATAATTCACACATAGAATATAAGACTTCAAACAAACAATTTTTAAATAGTACAATTTATGAACTTTTTGCCAGTATGTAATTTTGGTAAATTTCGATACAAACAAATTAATGAAAGCTTTTAATAAAAGTCGATTTTTTGTTCCTTCTAAAACTACATTAGGAAAAACCTGATAAAAAGAAAGTTATGAATATGCGCAGCTTTTTTTTTTTTTTTTGCTAACCATACCTTCGCACATAATATATAAAATTTTTTTTTAAATCTGGAGATATACTTTTTTGTTTTTTTCTGTTAAAGTTTTAAAACTTTTCACTTTTACCATTTTTCATTCTAATTTTTGAAAATTCCGTAAAATTCATATAAGGCCGATAAAAGAAAGTTTGTGTAATCTGATCTTCAACGCACTTTCTCAAGTTAAACAATTTAGGTTCGCTACCGCCGTATGCTTTTTGTTTATGTGATTTTGTTTTCAAGTCACTTGCTCCCTGAGCTCTTGCAATAAGGTTTCCTCTTGTATGCAACTCTGGTTACTCTGGATACTTTCACTGACTTAAACTGATGTTTCAAACGGTCCATACAGATTGCTGTATTATTTTCGAAAATCAGGGAAACGTAAAAGTAGTCGAGGTCCCCTTTGCAGATTATAAATAGGACAGAAATACGAACTTTTTTTAAATAAAAGAAGTAAAATTATGGGAACATAATCAAAAATGTTTTCAATACTTTTAGGTTACACCATACTTTTGTAAAGTATTTAAGATTTTTCTTGATTGGATTTCCTGGTCAAAAAATATGTCGCTCTCTCTCTCTCTCGTTGTGTTCTTTTTGTTTGCTGTAGCTGTTTAGGTGCACATAAATTCTTTGGAGACGTCGTTGCTGTTATTGCTGAGTCTTACCACTTATTTTTAAAGTTTCTCCCCATTATCGCAGTGTGCTTTTTATTTTAATTTTTTTGCTACTGTTGTTTTTATGTGTAGTTGTAAATACACATTTTGTATTTCCTTAAGTTTTCTTGATTTATGCTTAGCTGCTAGGAATTTCCGGTTGTAAATTTCTTCCACATCATATACATACATATACTTTTGGTATGTGTGTATTTACACAGAGAAAATAACTTTTTAAATTTATGCTGTAATTAGGGGAAAATTCAACCCTAAGTCAAGTTTTAATTCCACACACCAACTAATGAGATAAAAAAGAACCTTATAACTACACGGCCTAAGCCAAATAAATAAACGAATTCATTTGCCTCTGCATGTTAAACACAACTTAGCCATTACGTGATTTTATCAAATCATTCTTCTGCCCTACTCAGAATCGAGTTCTTACTAAAAATGTTCTGCTGTACAGAATTAAAAAAATTTAATCGTCATGATGTTCAAGGCGAAAATCTTTTCAAATTACTCGTATTTTGTATACAATAAAATTTTCTTCGATTTGTTGTTATGTTATGTTATTTCGTAAACAGTCACTTTTATTTTCGCCTTTAACATTCGTAGCTTTAACTTATCATCTTCCCAAATGTTTTTTTTGCTACGTCCGTTATGGTGTCTTTTGTAAATTTTATCTTTTCTTTTTCCATTTTTGTTTGTTTTCTTGGCTTGAATGTTGAAAAACCAGCATTTCTTTTACTCCTTTGCAAATGCAAAGGCTACCAAATTTAATTCTTTTTTTTAGTCTTCTTTATCTTAAAATGACTAGATATCCTTTTGTTTCTTTTTTGTTGTTATTCTGTAAAAACAGAAAAACGAACCTTTTTTACTCTTTTACTACGTTTTCATACATTTACGTACATTTTTTGCGGACTATCTTGTTCATATCCGTTTTTGCAGAGCTCTTTTTATTGAAATCTTATGTGAAATTTTGTCCAGAGCTCTTCAATTTGAATATTCGACTCAAAAATATATTTTTTAACTCTGTTAAATTTTAAAAAAGTGGAAAAACATAAGCATATCTCTCCTATATTTTATATGGAAATCAAAATCGAACTGAAACTTGACGCCACGGAAACATAGTACATAATAATATATTTAAATAAAAATTCCAAATGCTTTTTTTTAGACAGCAATCCCAAGTTATCAATATTAAAGTATGGTTAACAAGTCGCGTAGCACTTTGCTGATCAATTTTACGTGCCTTGAAAGGATATTTTTTTTAACCGTTTCCCATTTGTAAGGTTTTTCATAGCTACATAAGTCATAATTTGAAAACGGGCAAACCAGCAGGGTAAAATACTTATGATTGCGTCCTTTATGTCCATTACAAGTTTTCGGGATTGTTTATGCTTATTAAAGTTTATTTGCTTTTATTTTTTGTGAAAAAAAAAAAAAAAATATTTATATTGTGTTAAATTTTTTATTAAATTTTATGAGTTCTAGTAACTGGTGTAACTCTCCAAATGGAATCATCCATATATAATTAATTAAAATACTGATTCAAATAACTGATCTAATTAGTTTTTATTCTATCTGTTGCGGCAACTTTACAATTATAAGAAGTTGATACATATTATGTAAAGTAAAATTATCTTTATATTTACATTTATTTTATTTTTAATTGCATACATTTGTATTACATTTAAACTTTTACAAAAAAAAAAATTACGTGAAAGTTGAAAAATCTTTTAATGACTTATCTGCTTAAATTTTGCATACTTAAAAGTTGATAAAACAACAAAATTAAAGTATTTTCTTTTTGCGAACTTCTTTTTTTATTTAGTTACTGCTTAGATAACCGTAAAAATCTGCTGACCTGATAAAAGCAATATGTAAAGACTTTCTATTGCAAAAAAAAAAATTATTTTATTTTTAATACAACCCTGGAAGGAAAATCTGCCAAAGATCTGAATAGTTAAACCTTTAGATTTTTTGGCCCTGATTATATAAAAAAATTTACAATTCCGTACAGTTTTTGCTGATGCGCATTTCTGATTTTTCGACTTCTCCTGAGTGAACTGTACGCTAGCCAGTGGCGTACCGTGCATATTTGGCGCCCGGTGCGAATAGTTGAGTTACCGGCCCCTACATAATTTAAAAAAAAAAATTTGTATTGACCAAGAAAAAAAATAAAATCAAAAGCTCTTTACTTTTGCTTCTCCAAAAACGCTAACAAATTGAGATATATTTTACATTGAATTGCCTAATCATCACTTCAGTTATTTATAATTTACTAAAAAAATAGGTCCTCACTTTTACTTTACCAAAAACCCTAGCAAAATAAGACACATATACGAGGACAATTTTGCCGCCCTCCAATTGGTTGCGCCCGAGGTTAGCAAAAATCCTGTCTGAAAAAATCATTCATATGATTCGCTTGTGCCGACATAACCGACTCTCTCAAAATGTCATAGATATTATGTCTGTGATCACATTATTAGTAGAAT
Organism: Tricholauxania praeusta; assembly: GCA_949775025.1. Classification (NCBI taxonomy): domain Eukaryota; kingdom Metazoa; phylum Arthropoda; class Insecta; order Diptera; family Lauxaniidae; genus Tricholauxania; species Tricholauxania praeusta. The sequence continues at coordinate 163,730,515 of OX459029.1, forward strand.
GAATAAAGGCGTTGTTTTAGTCATAAGTCGACAAAATTCTTCCAAGGATAATTTGATCAAAATGTTTAACTCAGTTCTAGCAAGTAAAATCCGATAGGGTTCTACACAATAAGATTTAAAGGAGCATACTCCACTCCACTTTAAGTATTTACTCTATGCATTTTTCATACTTTTCGAGTTAATGGGAAAAATCCATTTTTCGACCTCTTTATGCGGCCACCACAAAAAAAACGGATTTTCGGATTTTACTTTCTGGAATTAAGTCCAAGATTTTCACCAATTCTTACTTATCCTTTGAAAAATTGTTGCAATCCAAAACCTTTTACTTATTGCTGCCAATGAATCAAGGGTCGAAATGGATCATTTTCTAATGATAGAAAATTACTTACTATGACGTAGTTAAGGCTCATTCACAACTATAGCAATTATTTAGCCAATTGATGCTTTGCGACATATTTTTGAAGCTTACATATGTACATACGTTATGCATTTTGAAATTGATCTTGAACAAAAATATTTTCCGTTTAATTTCACGAACTGAGCGCTCCGAGTTGCCCTATTCGAAGTCTATTCTTGCATTTAATGTATTGTGCAAGAATTTATCTTAACAATTTCCTTCATTTTTGCTTTTTTGTTGCATATCAAATGTTTGCTTCATATATAACAATCCCTTTTTTAATATCGGTTTCGACTTACTTATATAGTAAAATGTCCACCTGCTTGAAGTTTCTCTTAAAGGACAGATGCGGCGTCTTAGGTTACACTCTACATTTTTTCCCATATAATAATTCTTTGTTCTCAATTTCCTTTTTTAAATCTTTTTTCTTACTGCTTACTTGTTTTTATTGAAGATTTTGGAAAACCTGATATCCTCTTGTTCGTGAATTGGATTTTTTTAAACAATATTATACAACATGAAAAGAAATATTAATAACTTCGTTTATCTTGAAATATTTTAAAACTAACTAAATTATACTATTTACAATAATTATAGAGTTTAGCTACAACAGCTATTAGTTTTCTTAGCTATCTGGAAAAACAAAGGTTAAGACACGAAATGTGAAAAGGAAGGAGTAATAAAAACGTGACGAAATCGTTACCTTACAATTTTGCAAATTTCTTGACCAAATGGTTTAGTTTTTAGGGTCGTTTAGAATCTTTTTTTTTTTCGATAAACTTGAACTGAATTTGTTAAGCGTGTATTTTTTTCTATATGTAAAATTAAATCGTTTGGCTGAATCTCAACTGCACAAATACATTGTGGTTAAATGTGACTGAAACATTGATAAAAAAGTGCATGCAGAGTTGGCAACCTTTAATTGACTTCACACCAGCGTAGCCATTACCTGCCGTTAAAGGTAGTTATTGTAACATGTTTATGCGCTTATAACTTCTTGCTACTCCTCAACGTTCTTTTGTCGTCTGCACATCCTGTTTTCTGTCTTAAATGAAAAGTACGTGAAGGGTTTCTGACCTCATTTCCTGGTTATTTTTTTTTCTGATTTCCTTCTTTCATAGATTTTTTTTTCAGTTTTGTGTTTAAAATACTGCCCATTCTCAGTATATAGTTTTTGGTCAGTTTCTATTCGTTTGTTTCATTTTTGATTTTATTTTTAATCGCTTATTTAATTTGTTTTATTTTGTTTAATTCAAATTTCAAATGAATTTTTAGGTTTTTGCTGTCCTAATGCCGCATAGATTTATACACAATCCATACAATAGCGTACATTCTTCACATATCCCTTTTTTATTTAAAACGTCCTGGTACTCTTATATTACTATATCCACCATTTCTAAAAGTAACATAGGCTCTGCTGCTGTTCTCTAAAAATTCCGAACAAAGTTTACAGCTTGTACCTTAAATTGTCGTTTATTTATCCACAAGGGTTTATTCCAATTAGCCCCAATAAATCTCTTACAACACATTCTAGACTACACGGAAATAAATTGCTGTAAGGCTTTAGCAACACTGCTTAAATGGAGACTGAAACTAAGTGTGCTTGTTCACAAAAAAAAAAAATGTACTTATCTAATAAAGAATTTCGAAATTCCTACATTCCTTAAAATAAGTTAGTTGGTTGAATTAAAGAGAAGTCTTTTCAATTTAATCATGAACGGAAAAGATAACTTTACATGCTCATTTTGTTCAATTCCAATATTAAAAAACAAAAAATTTCCAAACTCTAGTATTTTTTTAAAATAATTCAATGGTTTCTAATTTTGATTTCAATTTTTTTTTTGCTCTCGAAAAATAAGTTCCTTTAAATAAAATTGATTTTTATAAACTTAAGAAAATATGTGCTATTTTATTCGATCATGGCTGTATATCGGAAGGTACTTTTTTTATTTTTGCGTGGTCATAGGCCTACTCTGCCTTAGCGTTGGACTCCCAAGATCTCAGCTTCCGAGATCAAACCTGTGAATGGCGTATACAGTGTTTTCCCCACATTAAAACAAGTTTTTTCTATGTTTCCCTGTTTATATGGAAACAAATTCTTGTTGCGCCATAGACAGGTTCGATCTCGGAAGCTGAAATTTTGGAAAAATTCTTTTTAGGTCCAGTGCTAGAACATAAACCTATGGCCACGCAAAAATACTTATATTTATCTGTATCTACATCCTACTTTAACGCGTATGATTGTTCAATAAAGTATTTACTGACTCATGACAGTTTGTAATATAAGTTTTAGTCTTTAAAAGAGTTTTAATAAAAAGTTAGTCATTCTTTGGTACTTCACCAAGACTTAGTAGCTAAGATCCCAGCCTTGTTACTTAAGGAACTGATGCTATAAATCTGCGATCAACTTCAATGAAATAAAAATTGTAGAATTCTTTTTATATGAATCTCGTTATATTTCTTATGTTGTACAACTCTTCCAATTGAATCATTCACTCACGTATCAAAGCTAACATTCTCAACAACTACCCGGCAGAAACAAAAAAATTGGCCATTGTAACAGCACGACGAAAAAAACTTTCGCTTATTAAGAGTTTCATTTCACCGCATCACGTTCCTTTTGCCAAAGTGCTCGAGTGGAGCAACAGCGATGAAAAAAGCGGTTTGAGTTACGCACACTGAAATGAAAATGAAGTTTTCTGCTTAGCTTTGTTTTATTTCCTTTTTTCGTCTACCAAAAAAACAAAAGTTCAACCTCAAGCAGAGCAGAGCGCTGAAAACAAAAGTAAATCTCAGGCCTCAATCCGCGTATTCTTCAAGTCGTTGATTTCGTTTGTTCGTTCGCTCGGTCGCTGCGTCATTCATCCAACGTTTGCGGCATTTAACTCGAATTATTCATTACGCTAACTCGCTGTTGTTGTATTCGTGTTTGTTGTTGCTGCTGAAAATCTCAGCAAATAAAAGAAGGGGAAAAAAATGTCTGCCTCTTACAACAAAAATGGATAGATCTCAAGTTAAATGAAACAAAACTTTACTTTTTGTTAAATTTAGACTTTTCGTCATGAATGTTATTGGCGTTTTTTCGTGTACTCTTCAGCTGGCAATCAGAAATTTAATTTCACGCCATTGCAAAATGCTCAGATTTTTTCCTTTGAACCGAGTTTTAATTCTATTATTGGCTTTACTTAATATTCGAAAAAGCTGCTCATTGACTCAATTGCTTTGTATTCACGAGGCAAAAATAATTTTAGTCTCGTTATCTTTAATATCCATCAGTTTTTTATCTTCTCTATGAGCATAACTTTCATTAATTTCAATACATTTCTCTTATGTCGATTGTTTGACTTTTCAAAAAGTTTCTTAAATCCACATTTTAGAGCTCCGCAATTTCCGCATTACCACTGAAGAATGGTACCATCAATTTTTCATTTTTTTTTTTCGGAAGTAACCAGAAATCAAAATCTATGGTCCTGTTCGAGTTGGCGACGACTATCGCATTCGAATGAACCACGAACTGTATGAGCTCTACGCCGACATTGACATAGCTAAGCGTATAACAATACAGCGACTACGCTGGCTGGGTCATGTCCATCGTATGGATAAAGAGCTCCAGCGAAAAAGGTATTCGAAGGGAAGGTCCCCTGTCAACGAAGAAGAGGGAGACCATGCCTCCGGTGGATAGACCAAGCTGAGGAAGCCCTAACCGCGCTTGGCATTAACGATTGGAGAAGGCGCGCGCAAAACAGAGGCGCCTGGCGAGAGCTAATGAGTTGACAACGGGTTGTTATGGCCATCTAAGTAAGTAAGTAAATAACCAGAAATCACACGGTGCGGATTCAGGACACTATACTGCCGTACTAACGAAAAGGGCGTGTCTCAAAAAATTTCGTTCAATTTGTTGAACTACCTATAAAATTGGGATAGAGAAGGTTCTCTTAGGAGATTTTTTATAAGTTGGAACAAAGATTGCGACATTTGGAGTATTTCATTAGACGCGTAATTTCTTAAGCTATCCGATGTCATAAGAATCTCGGATATTTCTTTTTTTGAGAACCTGTCCAATTTCCAGAAGAATAACAAATTCAATTTCAATCCTGATGAAGTAAATGGTTGAACTTTCACCTTTTGGGCATTTAATACTTTAAAGTGTTGTTTGGTTTTTGTTTAAAGAAACAAGCTTCATCTCCCATAGAAGCACACAACTGATAATGGTATTTTTACCATTTTAAACTTTAATTTGTTTCGGTTAAAATACAAAGAGTACGCAGCTTTATTTTTCGAAGTTAATTAAAATTTTTACCATTTAAATTTACAATGTACCTCCCTTAATAACGAGTATTGCACAACTTTTCCAATTTATTGTCATTTTTTAAAAATTTGGTTTTGTTAAAGCTTTTAGAACGAGCGTTTTGAATTACATATATCGATAATTTGTTGCTCATTTTAGCAACAAAAACAAGTAAAACTAAAAGTGTAATTTATTGAAAAAAAAATTAAATGAAAACACGGTATTATCGATGAGTTGGCTTCACACTACTTATTCGGCTTCAGCCCGTGACCTGCGCTCATGTCTGATTGTCTAGTCGGAGTCAATGTAATTCCTTTCCAATTGACCATGAATATTAAATATGGCGCAACGGAAAGATGACATTTTAATTGTTCGAGTTAGTTCGCTTGTATTTTTGTTCCACGCATTGTACGCATTGCAATTCACAACAATCAGCAAAATTAAATATTAAATAATTGAATAGACTTTGTGTGTCTATTTTTAAAAATGATGAATTCAACAGGAAATGTTGCCAGCGTTGCCACATTACTACTAGCAAAAAAGTCGCCTTGTCTCACAATACTTGCACAGCTGGTTTGCGTACTTTTTTTTTTGTTTTCTTAGTTTCGGATTTGAATATTAATAAGCAAAAAATAAATACATGCTAACGAAATGAAACGATAATAATATTCATAGTCTTGGCCACAGGTTGGGTTCTATGGTAAACGCTAAAGAATTAATAACTAACTTTATCATATTACAAGCAGCTTAAAAATGCTGTTTTTATGTAGCTTAAAGTGCGCTCTCTAAAGTTATTAAATCGACACATTGACTGCTGAACTTTTGACCTTCGCTATGCAAATTTGACATTTAAATGCTTTCGAAAGTTATATATTGTAGTTGTTGTTCCTATTGCTTAGGTACGTACATATGCTTAGATGAAGGTATAAAAATTGTCAATAGCTACAATTCTCTAAAAGAAGCATCATCAATTGCCGCCTTGTTTCACAGGTATGCAGTGTCAAAGTTGAGAAATTGAAAGAAATTAAGCCTTTCTTCATTGAGCCATATGCTTGCATTTTAAAAAACCGATAAAAGTTGTGAAATATCGAATGATCTATATCTGCCACACCTCATTCTATGCGTTATGGAGAAAAGAATAAAATGAATATATCCAATGTTAAGAATATAAAAACATCACTAGCTAAAAACAATAAACATTAGTTCAAATGAAATCAAATTCACGTTAATGATCAACTAAAATGCTCTAAAATTGACTTTAGTTTCAAACCTTTCGATATCTCTGGAAACTGTTGGGCTATTTCGTTCAAATTTGAACGAAAACGGAAGTTTTTGTCCCGTGCGACACCCTGGTTTTTTGCAATTATCTTGAAAACGAAAAATTGCCCAAATTCAACCTTAGCACCAATTATAAATCTAATTAGGAGTTAAACCTATTGTCTAAATAAAAATCCGTTTTGTTTTGACTTTTTTTACTTTTAATATACAGTGGAACCTCGATTATCCGTCTCCCGATCAAACGTCACTCCGATTAACCGTCACATTTTGTCAGCAAAATTTTTTTTCGTTTTTTTTTCGATTCTGTTTATGTATGCATACAATGCGCGAAGCAATTCTGTCTGAAATTTTTTTTACGAAATTCGGAGATGAAAATTTCGCAGAAATTCATTAATTAGTTCATTTTGTGTGTGATTCAATTTCATAACATGATTGATTTTGTTCATTTGCGCTCTCTAATTGATTTTGGTCAGTTGCACTTTATTCGCCAAGTCAAGTGGATTACACAATTTTTATTGGCTTCACAATGGAGCCTTAACCATCCGAATCTGGTAAACAAAAATGCCAGAGAACCGTTCTTACGATTGAAAAAAAAAAAAAAAAATGGAAATCATTAGAGAAATCAAAAAAGGTGCATCTACTATTACAACTTTGAGCACTCAATTTGGTATTCCGCGAACCACAATTAATGACATAAAGAAAAATGCTGATGAGATCGAAAAGTGTGTCTCTCAAATGGAATCATTGGATAGTCGCGCAAAACTACATCACCATACAGATTCAAAACAAAATTTTGCCATATATTCGATTATCCGTCTATTCGATTATCCATCAGGCTGCTGGTCCCGTGCCTGACGGATAATCGAGGTTCGACGGTCGAACGGGACCCATGGAAATGCCCATATCTTTAAAGTTCATTCTAATCTGCTAAACTGCATTTAAGAAAATGCAATCCCTTGTTTGCCTCAAGAGATAAGGGTTTTTGTCAATTATTATAAAAGTTTAAAATGTGAAGACTGTCGATTTTGCTTTATACCCCTCACATGTGCACATAGTACACATACATAAATGTATGTAACATACATACATTATAGGATGATAGTACTTATTGTCTATTGAATTATTTTCTTGATTTGTTTTTGATGTAGCTAGATACGTGTTTCATTCTCAGTTGTTCAACATCATTACTTGCAGTTGTTGTTTTTTTATCATTTTATTTTTAACTATACATATTTTGTTCAAGTAGTGCTTGTTTTATTCTTTACAAAAAATATTTAATAATTATTTTTTAACATTAGCCAAGGTTATTTGAGTTTATATTAATTTTTTTTATTGCTCTGCGTTGTTGTTGTCGTTATCTGCTACTTTTGTTTATAAATTATGACGTCATTAAACAACTGGTACCTTCTCTTATTTCTTACGTTATTTATCTTGTTAATTATATTATTCTTGTTCCATGTGAAATCTTGTTTTTGTGTTCATTATTCTGCGTGCGAAGTCTGCTGAAGTTGAATGAACTGCATCAGTCAAATAAAAAAAAACTTAATGATGTTTTTATTGGCAACCTTGGTATTGGGTTAGAGGGGTTAAAAATGTTTTAAAATTGATATTATAACGTATATTTAAATTTAAAATCAAAATAAACAGCACCAAGATAAACGAATGCTATCATTGTGCAGTGTACATGAGTTTCGTTAAGGGGTATGCTCTATTAAAAAAAAAATAAAACAAGTTTCTGTTAAGTTAATTAATGCTCTGGGGTTAGAAGATAGAAGGCCGATTTTGAAAAATCTCAAGCACATGTTCTAATTTTATCCATTCAAAAATAAAAATAATTTTTCAACTGCTGCTCTTAAGTTTTTTTTTTTTTTAATTTTAGTTTTTTTATTCCTTTATATTAACAATGCAAATGCACAAGTGATGTCTATTTAGATTTTACTTGCATTTTAAGACGAAATACAGGAGACTCCCGTTATATGCGATTTTCAATGCAACATATTTTTGTGTATCGTAAATTAAAGTCGCTTAGCTTAAACAATGTGTTAAAAACTCAAATTACTTTGCATGACTAATTTCATTACAGCAATGCGTAGAAAATCGCGTTAATCAAGGATTCACTGTACATATATTCTTGTCATTTAATACATATATTTACTATTAACATATATTTCAACTAAAAAAAAACATAAAAATTTCTTAAAATTAAATTGTGTTTTATTTTTCTTTTTCTTTATTTTTTTCCAATTTTAGATATATTATTGATAAAATTTTGGTTGGTGGTTATGGTAAATGCTGATGTTATTGTTGTTGCAAATATAGAAAAAATTAAAAAAAAATACATATAAATATATACATAAATACATTTAATAAAATAACTTAGAATAAAAAAGTAAAAGCTATCACATTGTGTACCTCAAAATTCAATTGTACGAATTCTACTTTGCATCTGCGTGCAAATGAGTTGCTACCAAAAAAAAAAAGTGATTCTTTTCTGCTACTACTATTTTACGCATTCTTTACATATTAATAATATTAGTATTTTAGATACTTCTATTTAACTAATTTACATTTAGTAAAATTTTTTAACAATGTACGCATACAATTTTAACATTTTATTTTTTATTTAGCTTTTAAGTATTTGTATTTATTTTGAGTCGTTGTTTACATGCAAAAGTCATTTATTTTATTATTATCAAAACATAGGGTTGTTCGAATACTAAGCCATCACTAAAATGCTCTATGAAAAATCATTTATGTTTTCAATGTTAACTAATTTTGACTGAAAACCTTAATCTTTGCGAACGAATGTCTCCATAAAAAAGCCGCAACACCTTAGAGGTTTTCAAATGAACGGTAATGAAAAATATGTGCGTGCTCTTAGGTTTTCTATTCCATTTGTTAAACTTAAAAATACATTAGACTTCGAACTCCCTCAAGCAGCGCTGGTTTAAGGCATAGCCCTACCGTCTCGCTCCCGCGCTCAAGGTTGGCCGCAACCAGCGCTAGAGCAAGGTATTAAGGCAGGGCTAGTGCCCCCAACTTGTGTGATCTCATGGATATTTTTGTGGGAAACAAAACAAGAACACCTTTTTCTTTTGGTCACACCGTCAATATTGAAAAAAGCTTACTGGGCGACACTATCGGCACTTCAACGATTTTTTTGAGTTGCAGTCCATTGCTGCAATTTTCTATAAAAAAAACATTTTTATGTTATGAATGATCTTTTTAGGAAAGAAAATAAAGACCTTGTTTATTTCATACAATTTTTTATGTTTAGTTTTAATAGGTCCATTTCCAAGTTTTAGCAAAGGGTCGCGCAACGTTTGATTGAAATTAGTAAAAAAAAATTAAAAGCAAAATTTCCCAAAACTTCTTTACCGGAAAAGATAAAATCGATCACATGGAAGAGGGAGAAAATTCTCCGAATTTCTTTTTCAATTAATTTTCTTAATATTCTTTATACTCGTTTATAAAAGTCATTGCCCAGACTAAATTATAATCACCGGTAAAACTAAACCGCTTATTATTATTAAAGGACATTTAAAAATTCAAATCATTAAGAGGTGTGGTACATCCGAAAAGTTCAAACTTTTTTTTCCATAAAAAACGCTTTTTTCCTGCCAAATAGCTTGAAATCATCTCCCAGATCAAACTGATAGATGTGGAAACATGAAACTTGGACGAGACAATTCCTGCATGATGAAATGAAATCCTGAGGGGATAAGTTCAAAATTTTCCTATTCAGATACAAAAGCCACTTGTTTCCTGACTGTTAAACTAGAAATTACGGTCCAGACCAAACTGACCTTCGCGAAAACATGATCTGTGTATTTTGATGTAAAAGAATAGAAGAATAAAGAGATGTGCGATAGCTAGAGATAAAGGTTGGAAGATATGTGTTAAGAGAGAAAATAGATAGGAATTTAGAAATAGTTTTTAGATACAGAAAGAATGGTTGACTTAAAAGTAAGATAATGATAGTAATAACTGTAAACTGACTGCCACTCCTACCTAGTAATAACGTGCAGACCGGGGATTAGTTGGAATTTAAAAATATCATTCGCTTTAGAATTAGCTTAAAACATAAATTTTAAAACTTATTTTTATATTTATTTGAGATGTTCGTGCAATATATTAAGGAGACTGTAGAAAATTTGAATTTTTATAAATTACAAAATTAAATTTTGAAAATTTATGGTCAAAGCAAATTCATGTTTTTCAGAAAAAAAATGTTTATTTCTTAAATTATCAAGGAAAAAAAAGCTAAGAGCACTGGAAAAAATAAAGTATTCGGACAGTCCTAATACATGCATACCAACACTTATACTAGTACATAAAATACATACAATAAATACTCGCTCTCGTACAAAAATAATAAAAAAACCTCTTTAAATAAATTGTAATTGTTTTGTCATAGATTTTATAATTTTAATTCATTTACATATGCTATGTTACATACCATACATATCCAGTTTATGGCGCCGTTTTGTTTTGTGCACATTTAATACAAACGTTTCTTTTACTTACATCATTTTACCTCCCATTTTAACTAATAATAATTTTCTTCTATTTACATTTACACATCACTCGTATTTATGGTATATTAATTCTACAAAATTTGTTTACTTAAGTACTGTTTGTTGCTCCCTAAAACAGTGTTGCCAACTTTCTCTGTATCATCATGTATTTGTAAGATGCAAATTTGTAAAATGTTTCTCACTTTATTTGATATTTTATTTATTTATTTTTTCAATATTACAACGTGTTACTTTGTATAGCGTTTACCTCGTTTACTTTTTATATTGTTGCGCTCTAAATTATAGCAAACATTTTGGTAATTATAGCAAACTAATAACTCTAAAAATGTAAGCATACTTTTTGTACTATTAACCATAAATAATATCTAAATGTATTTGATCGAAAAGCTTTTAATTGTACCATATATTTTTTGTAATTATTCTTTAAGCTTTTTTGTCATATTCAATTATAGCAAATTTGTTTATAACAAATATGGAGTCGATGGAAGTGCAATAAAAATTAAATGGTTAAAGTTTTTCATTTGAAAATCAAACCAAACTAAATCTTGTGTTTTTATTTTACAAAAAATGGTTTTTGAATTCCCACGTACCACAACACACCTAAGTATTAGCTCGATCGCTGCTATAATTTAATGTCTCCTTATGATTATAATAAGTCACCAACTTTTCAAAATAACTAATTAAATTTTTGCATTGTATGAGTGTTAGCCAGAAATAACTATTTTGCACGTTCTCTTCTGTTCAACCGCATTTATGGCAAACAATAAATTTTAGTTTCCATAATTATAGCATCCACAATAAAATCAGATGTTTGTTTTGCTTTTAAACTAAAAAGTAAGTATTTAATAGCATAAACATACATAAAAATATTTAAGACAGAATATTTTGCATGGCTTTATTAGAACTTAAAACGGTGTAATTGGTGTTAATTTATTTTGGGTGTGGACTTAATAGGTACTCATCAAACTTTGATAGCGAAGGCAAAAGGCGGTCGCAAATATTGTTAATTTCATTTGCACTATTCATAGGGTCCTAGCTGGTCACAACTCATTTGAGAAATTTTAATATTGAAATAATCAAATGAAAGATAAATAAAAAAGATTTAAAACAAGTCTGAAACCTTCGGATCAATTGCGGAATTGTTTTAACCAATTCTTTTCTCAACAGTGGCCATTATATGATAATTAAGTGGCCACAACATGAGTTGACAACGAGTATTTGCCAAAATCAATGTATCTAGGTAATTCAGAAAATGTGATTTGCAAAGAATTTTCACAATAAAAAGTATAGAAAATATCTCGGATTTCCTCCGTTGCTTTTTAATGTACAAGTTTACACATTGTATTGTCTAAAGCCCCGTTTGGGGAGATTTATTATCGCAATTTAAATTGGAAATTGTGTTTCATCGATAAGAAACCCAAAGGAGACAAAACTTTCGTTAAGAGAGTGATGAATCAGTCTTTATAACTATATCGACTCTCTTAATAAACGACAACCTTCGGTGACCGTGTTGATAAGGCTAAATCTTTTGGCTAGTATCTATGCAGCACTCTCATGGTGAGAGTAAATATTAGGAAATTCCGACCATTCATTTTCGAACAAGGGAAGTGATAAGAATCCACGCAAATCTCAAGAAATATCAAGGCCTACTGACATATGACATAATTCAATTTTTTTTTCAATTCAATTCAATATTTTATTCATCAATATATATACATAATTTACAAAAGTGAAATAGCAATAAAACTTATTAGCTAAATATAAAAAATATAATATCTACATCATACTGAAATATCATAAAGATTGTGCGGGACCTTTTGGTTTCTTGCAATTATATCAAAATTATCGTTTTTTCGAGAAAAATAGTAGCATAGCTCATAAAATGTCCTAAGGAACTATTTCGTGGAATAAAAACTCGAAATAAAGTCTGAAGTGCAATATGAATATCACCTTATATAACGATGTGTAAAATTTGTGGAAAATTTCAGTTGATCCTTCCGATTTTCTTCAAATGTAGGTTTTCATAAAAATTGTTCTTTCGCAAGTTATAGCACAAAGACTTTTGTCTTAATTTCAGGCGAAAATTTCACTTTGATTTGTTTTCTTTATAGACGCATCAGTGATGCAACTGAATTAAATTTCTTATAAATTGGTTAAGGTAAATGTAAAAATATACATATATAGGTATATATACATTTATATAAGGATCCCATATTCAAATATTTAGGTTAATGGCAATTGACTAAGATATAAAAGTTTCTGATGCATATACATTACGGTGTTTTTTTTTTCAAACTTTAGGACAGGGATTTTGTTTATTTTTTCCTATATTATAGCTTGAGGAATAGAAATAATTGTCCCAACATTTGAGCTTCCTAGCTCAAACCTGAAAACTGCGCGGACAGAGTTTATGTCCAATTCCGTTGAAATTTAACGAAAAAAACGACTTACTTAAACGTAGAAAAAGTCTGCCTTAAGTGCCAAGATATAGCGTTTTGGTTTTTTTAGTTGAATGGGGGTCGCCACCTACTGTTGTACAGCCACGCCCACATTTTTCGTGTGACTAAAAATGCGAAAAAAAATACACCCAAAGGAGGTATTTTTATATTTGTTTTTTAAAATTTGCGGTCATTAATATCCCAAAACTTCAGCTTCCTAGATCAAACTTGCGAACGGCGCAGTTTTTTTGTTTCCTCGTACAATTCGTATGAAAAACGAAAAAGCAAAACAACGAAAATCAGAAAATTTACTAAAACGCAAAAAAAAAAATCTTTTTTTCGTTGTTTTGCTTTTTCGTTTTTCATACGAATTGTACTAAAAAACAAAGCAAATGCGGGGTTCGCGGGTTTGATCTAGGAAGCTGAAATTTTGGGAGAATTTTCTTCAAATCCGATTCTATTATATAGGCATTAATTAATGACCGCCAATTTTTTAAAAAAAATATAATAATACCTCCTTTGGGTGTATTTTTTCCGCATTTTTAGTCACACGAAAAATGTGGGCGTGGCTGTACAACAGTGGGTGGCGACCACCATTCAACTAAAAAAACCAAAACGCTATATCTTGGCACCTAAGGCAGACTTTTTCTACGTTTTAGTAAGTCGGTTTTTTCGTTAAATTTCAACGGAATCGGACATAAACTCTGTCCGCGCAGTTTTCAGGTTTGAGCTAGGAAGCTCAAATGTTGGGACAATTATTTTTATTCCTCAAGCTATAATATAGGAAAAAATAAACAAAATCCCTGTCCTAAAGTTTGAAAAAACACCCTAATATATATACATATCGTATACAGATAGAAGTGTTTTTTTAGTTTCAAACTTTATTGATTGGAATAAATATTGTTTTATTTATTGTAGTCATCGTTGTTTTAAGCCAGATATTTTTGAAACAAAGAAATATTTTATTTGACAGTTTAAAAACAATACATACGTACATATGTATATACGGACTATATTCCGAATGTTTGGTACAATCATATTTTTTTTATTTTTAAATGTTTCACTTATTTAAAGTTGAAAAAAAACAAGAAATTATCAATTTCTTATTGATTTTTCTCTTCAAAATTGCAGCTCAAGAAACAAAGCAAAATCAAATCAAAATATCAGCTTAACTGAACTCAATGCCTCAATAATAGCCTCAACCACAGGAAAACATCGAAAAGTAAAGGAAATAATAACAACTGAAACCATTTAAAGAAATCCCTTAAAAAGGGGCTTTAAAGCAACAGCAACAGCAACAACAATAACAAAAGCTTTAAACGTAATCGTTAAACAGGAAGCAAGATCAAAAATAGTAAACCAAAAACAATTAATAAATCCCCCACCAACGAAATGCTGAATCCAAATCATGCGGGCTCATCACGCCGTTCGTTTTCGCGAAACGCACCATCACGCAATCATCGCGGCCGAATGCTTTTCTCACCACACCAGCACCACGCGCAACGCAACAACGGTAGTGGCGGCGGCGCCAGTGGCAACATAAACCTGAATAGTAATCCATGGTACAACAAGGACGTAATGGATCCTTGGAACACGCTTGGGTAAGAATTCAAGTTTTCAACCATTTCAATCGAATTTGGCATTTAAGTAACATTATGAATTTGAAATAAATAAAAAATAAATCTCACCTTTTCACATCCATGAGTTCCTATTTACTCTAAAAATATGTACACTCCCTCCCACTCTAATTTCCACCCATGTCCACGCTTCCTCCCTGTTAAAAGACTAAAATTAATACATACCAAAAAATTAACTGCTTATAGGTTAAAGGGTGAATTTTGTAATTAATTTGTTTTGCCACAAGCAAATACTTAGCATAAAAATAATACTTGCATATTCGAACTAAGCAAAGATAATAAATGAAAGCGAAACAAAAGAAAATATTTAACATACACCACCCTAAAGAAAGAACAAAATTTTAACTTTTTATTTGATTTTTTTTTTCTTGACCAGTGGAGTTCGCTTTTAACGATATAAAGAGGGCTGCTAGCAGGATAGCAGATACCAATCATTAAAAACCTATCTTGGAAACTCTAAAATGTGCCGTATGTTCAATTTTACCTTTCGGGTTTTTCCCCATGTTAATATTCGATGTCTCAAAAATTTCAAAAATAAAAAGAAAAATTTTAAATTCAAATAGAATTTTTTGGCTTATTTTCCTTAGAGCTTTTCTGGTAAAAATTTTGTTTTGAGACTGCGAGTGTTCGATACTGCAACTTGATAACTGGAACATTAAAGTCTGCACGGAAGTTTCAAGAATTTACTGAAGAAGCTGTAATTTCATCAAATTGATATTTTTGGGAAACATAGTTGTTGCTTAATTTAAGGCTACAAATTATTGAAACTAGAATTTTTCCGGCATTTTTTGCTCGAAACAATAAAAGATAATCGTTTAAAATCGAACATCTTTGCCAAAAATGTTTTGCTTCATGATCAAAACGTTGGGTCACTATCGATCAAAAGCAAACTCTGCTGTTAGATATTTTTCATTTTATTTTTATGTTCGTTTCATTGGCACCAAATATACAAAACTCGTAGTTTCCTATTTTTTAAATTTTTCTAAAAGTAAAAAATGTTTGAGCTTTTGTTTTGATCTTTTTGAATACGCTTTTCATATCCATAATCAGATAAAATAAATTCGTAAAAGTTTAATTTTTGTTTGTGTTGTAGGTCCAGTCGTTCATTTGTTCCTTATTTTATTTATTTTACAAGAAACATAAAATCATTTTTGCAAATACTCTCATTACTTGTTTCACAAATTAACAGTTCAGTATTTAATTTAAACAAAAATCGAAAATGCATGGTAAGCACATGAAATTGGAAAAAAATGTAGCAGATATTGTAATTAAAAAATACTTTTTCTCGTAATTTTATCTTTTTCTGTAGAACTCACTGTGTGGAAAAAGAATGTCTAAAAAGCTTTTGTGGCTTCTTTTTCTTTAATTTGTTGAGCATGTTTAGCTCTTTTTTTAAGAAAACACTGACTGGACCAGTAGCAATACACGGAACGCTAGCGATCTACTGCGGTGTCTAGTTTGGCAACCCTTATCTCCCGTAATTTCAAGATTTTTAGGGTCAAAGTTCACAAAGATTAATTGCCAGCCAATAACTTACAACCTATAAGTCGAAAAGAAATTTGGCTAAGGCAAATACTTTCTTAGAAAGTATATGCTTTCGAAACAACTCTACAGTATAACCCGAGAGAGTGTTCCCTACAACAGAAGACAGTTAAATGTTTTTCCCCACAAAATAAAAACAAACATTTTAAAGATATTTGGCATATTTTATGCAAAAAATGTACACTCTGATTTCGTTTTGCATGATTAAAGTTTTTTAAAACTGAAAAATATTATTTCAAATTATTTAAAATACTTTTATTGTTAAATATAGAAGATAAATTTAAAATGAAAAAAGTTTAAAAAACTTTATACACATTTTATTTGTGCATACGGCAGGTCAATCTGCTAGAGAAAAATCCAGCTTGGCAGCGTAACTGAACACGCTTACCTTTTTGTTTCCAACTATTATATTTTTGATTTCAAATAATACAACATAGCAGATATTTTTAAAAAACTGCCAGCTGTAGTTTTATAGCTTCGTAGGCATTAAAGAATTTCAAGCGTCATGAATTAAATTAAATATTGATAATGTTCTTCCTTGGTCAAGCTCAAATAAATGTAGATATAATAAATTAATCCGGAACACAAGCACGAAGTACAGTACATCATTAACGATATTTACTGCTATCATTTCTACGAGTTTCCTCATAAGTCTTCGTCCCTCATTTTATTGTTTTTAATTTAAGTCAGAAGTGTATTGTTTCTTTTAAATATGTTGCCAATTGAAGCTTAATAACGAAGGCTCCCGGGATTTCCGCCTAAAAGTATGCCTTTATAATACTAAGCAAGTTTGTTTCAAGGCGCACAACGTGTTTGTTTTTGTCGCATACACTATACTGTTTTTTTTTTTTCAAATATTTAATATTTTAATTTCATAATAAATCGTTTATAAAATAAATAAAACAAGTAATATATTATGTGGAATATATGTGTCTGTTCATCAATAACACTGAGGGTATAGATCTTGCATTCATTTTTAATATCTTCTCTATCATATCTTCCATAATAAACATTTTTGTCTTTGTGAACGCAAGTTAAATTTTAGATTCATTTGAAAATAAAAAAAAATGTGTCGGAAATTTTTTTACTTCATTACACATAATAGAAGAATTTCCCACACATACCTCGAGCAAACATACTCTTTAAAATTTTTAAAATACATGCATTCATATCAACAATTTTACACTTTATGCCATGCCTTATACATATATTTTATACCAAATATCTTTCTATTTCTTTCGGTAATGCTTTACTCTGTGCCTTTTAAAATAACACCCTTCATTTCTGTCTACATCTAACAGTCCTTGTGGGAATTATGTTAAGTCCATCAGCTACATTTAAAACAAATTTCGGTATGAAATCGTTTTCACTTTCATCACAAAATTTCACGTATTGTATAATGGCTGTCTACCATGAATTCATATAAAGCCATTTGAATGCTACCACTCCATTTTTATACGTTCATTTGGGCTTTTCCTGTCTCTGTTTGTTCTGGCTATCTCTAACTTCATCTGGTAACTAATTTCGACAAAACTTTTGTCGAAACTTCGTTTTTAACGGGAGAAGAAAGTGATTGAACTGAAAAAAGGATAATATGTCTATAAATTTTTCCTCAATAACAATAAGAACATATCGCTCACTTACTTCAAGACTGGCATAACTCAAAAAACATAAAGTGGGAGAAAAACGCATTTAAAGTTTTCAATAAGTGGCTTTTTATATGAAAATAATGAAAAGTATGTCTACATAAGCTCTTCTCACAAGTCAAGTTTATGAGATACTTTTCTGATTTTTTCACACAAAATAAAACTTGAAATGGCGGATATTTCTGCATCATTTACTCAAAAATCACGTTTTTTGAGTTGTGCCAGTCTTGAAGTAAGTGAGCGATATGTACATACATACATACATATAAGACTGTCCGTTATAATCCAAGTTTTTATCCATGGAAAAAATTTGTTTTCAAGCCCAGTGTAGCGTGTCACCGAGCATGCTTTTTAAATTATTTTTTACTCGCTAGACCTGCAGTAGAAATGTTCAAAGCATTTTTGCCTATTGAAAATAGCTTTTGCACGATTTTTCACAAGATATCTTTTTTCTATGTTTATCTTCTTTTTTTTTTCATAAAAGCTCATAATACAGTGAACAAAAAAAAGTACATCAATTTTTTCTGAAAGTCTACTATTAGTTTTCAATTTGAAAATAAATTAAAAACCAAACACTTAGTGCTTGGCGGCACGCTATCCTGGCCTGAAACAAAGTTGCTTCTAGTGAACTAAGCTTCTGGACTTAACAAACTTTGAAAAAGACGGACTATATTACAGTGTACCTTATTTCCTAAATTTCTTCCAACGATAACCGTTAAAAAAATATGATTATAACCCAAAAAAGTTTTTACTTTCGCCCAGTGTAGCGTGCACTTAACATTGCTTCATTTTTTCTGTAAGTACGAGTTTTCGAGTAATAAATAAAAAGCTTCAAGTGCTCGGTGACAAGTTACACTGGGTTGAAATACAAATTTCTCAGATTAAAATTTTATTTTGTTTTAACAAAAACATTTAAAACACAGCGAGAATAGTGAAATAGTGCACAGTGTAATACATATAAACAACAGAGTAAAGGGTTATTGAAAATAACGAACGAATATTTCATGCATGGCAAATAAATATTTAATTGTATTAACCTTATAGTATTTTAAACAAAAACTAAGGTATTAGATTCAGACAAGATATGTGGGACCCAATTAAATATTCATTTGCTATATTGGGTATTTCGTGTGAAGTGGACAACGAAAAAAATGAGATTCAGAAATTTGTTCATATTCATTGTGATTGTACTTCTAGAATATGAAATTTTCGTTATACTTTATGCTATATCTATATCAAAATAATAAGTTTCTTATAAAAACCCTTATGTTCAATATTGTATTGCAAAATTGCTTAAATAAAAAAACTGCTTCTGAAAAATACGCATTTCTTCAAAACCATAACTTGAGAACTAAGCCTCATACAAAAAAAAAATTGTGTGTTTAGAATCACAGCTTCTAGAAGTACAATTAGGCCGAATGTGAACGAATTTCACTTTTTTCCTTGTCCACACCACATGCAATGCCCATGATATTTGAAATATCCATTTGTTACTTGCAACTGAGTACATCTTTTAATGTCAAACTGCATATATGTACATATGTGTATATGCAAAATTTAGATAGTTTCCTGCATCTTAAGTTACCAAAGTAAGTAATTTACTCAAAAAGCCCCTTCAGACTATGTGAGGAGTCATATGCTTTTTTGTATATTTTTTTGTATGTCTTTGCATATGATATGTCAAATCGCATAAGATTTATTTTATTGTGTTCATACTGATATGATTTATGTTAAGAGAACTTGACTTTTCTCAAAAGTAATTTTGACATTATCCATCAAATTAATTTTTATTTGTAAACAATTTTTTTTTTAACAATAAACTCATATGACTTCTCTTTTCAAATAGACTTGAATCGAATGTCAAAATAGTCATATGCTTTCTCATATGAAAACTCATTTGTGTAATATAAACATATTCACACTATGAGAGTTGTCATATTTGACGACTCATATGACTTTTTATATGACTTCTCATATAGTCTGAAGGGGCTTTAATACTTTCTTATCTATGTTACGTTTAGGTATTATATCAAAAGAGAAAGTCATTGAAAATTGTTTGCACATTGGTGAAATCTGCTTCTAAACCAATAGAATGGCGACCCGAGCTGCTGTTGATAAAATAAAAACTTTCGTATATACATATTGCTTCTATTCTTTAAAACATAAAAGCCCAGGAAGTAAAATCCGTTGAAATAACCTTTTGGTGACAGTTCCCACTCATGGTCAACATGATTTGAATTGAAAAATATAGTCTAAAAAAAGTTAGGAGGTTAAACAAAAAACATTAATTTCTTACCTGAAAGATCTCAATCAAATATTGTGCTTAAGTGTCCGTCCGCATAGCTTATGGATTGAACCTCGATCTTTAACGGCACCCTACAGAAAAAAAAAATCAAACGGCGCTTCATGGCAGCTTGGCAATTAATGTCATAAATACTTTTTTTTTGTTTGTTGTGAAAAGGGGAAAATTTTGTTTTTTTTGCAATTCATCTCGAAAACTTTTCCACGTTAATATCTAAGCTCATATTAACCGACAATAATTTTTGTGAAAGAAAGTTGTATGTTATTATACTCGGCACACACAGGCTATTCCGTTTGTACTATTCAGAAGGAGGCGTGTATCTGACACTATAAGAAGATAAATAAATGGAGCATTCTTTGTCAAAAATGTCACCTACTTCGTCCGAGAATCGAAGCTATTTAGGAAATTTTGCTCTAGCTCAATTTGTAGTTATACATGTGTAGCTATTTTGACTTGATTATATATATTTTTTTAAATTTTGCGCCACATAAAAATGTTGTTTATAACATTGTCTTCCTCTAGCACCATATGAAGAATTTTCGACAAAAATGATAGTCTAATGGTTGCCTCGAGCAAAATTGTCCGCAGCGATCTTTTGCTAAAGCCCATTTGAGCAGTTCAGCTTCTGGCCGAATGATATGTCCCAAATTTTTCATTTTAATAAATCCAAAATATAAGTCCTCATGTAAAGAAAACAATATATATTAAAATATTTATTACGTACAATAAAATCATCAATTTTTTTATTTCTTAATTTTTTAACAAATTTCTTTAAAATTTCTTAAAAAGGTAGAGAAGATATTATGAAAATAAGATTCACATTCCCATTATTGCTTCATTTTATTTTTGTTTTGTTATCAAAAATTAGTTTTTCAAAAATGACTTCGCCGAAAACATATTTAGTGCTCTTTTCTATGAAAAGCCATTTTTCATATTTAAATAAAAAAAAATTTATAAATTTCTTAGCTTTTTAGTGTGAGTTTTTACTTTAAAACTTTTTGAATTTATTTTCTCATGAAAAGTTTTGCGTGCAATTTTTACCATATGAAACGAAAGCTCTGTATGGAAATTTGAAATTAAGAAACAGCATTTTGATCCACTAAAAAGTAAACAAAATTTTCTCTTTATCCAAAAATAGTTTGTAATTTTGAAATATCTTAAGTTGTATGGCAATTTATCGATGTTTAGCGAATTGTTTAGAAAATTTAAATTTCTTTTAAGTTATTGTAAGTTGTAAATGTTTTATTGGGGAAAAATGGAAAAAGGAACAATTCGCTTCTCATTTTATTTATTTGCATTTTGCACACTGCGGCTTCAACTTTTTTGTTGTTTTCTTTCCAAGTAGTGCGTACTTAATCATTTTAAAAAAAGGCAACAAAATTTTAAATGTTTGTGATTTTCTTAAACTGTTGTGCTCTTTTATTATTTTTCTCTTTGAGACCCTTAGTGCTAAGGGACGTTGCAGTTCTGAGTTTGGAGTTGAAATGGGTTGTGACAAAAAAATAGTTTTACTTACTTGTCTCTTAACTTTTTTTTGTTTATAAATGAGTAAAAATTTCTTTTATTTTGAAAAAAGAATTGTTCAATTTTTTTGCTGCTTTTCATCATTAACTATTGAAAAAACTTCTGCTGTAATCACAAAGGCATACATATGAAAAATCAAGAATTAATATAAAAAAGTCATAATAAATAGCCGAAGAATTAGGAGTGCATCAGCGTTTTAGCGCTAATTTTTAAGCATAATGCTATAGAATAAGAAAGTGGGAAAGTTCACCTCGTACTTTTAAAATACGCATTTTTTATGTTTTTTGTATGGCTGATTAGAAAAAGTCTTGCAACCCCTCTAGTGGCCAAATACTCAAAAGATGAAGTTTTTTTTGCAATTAATTTTTGAATATTTCAATGCAAAAACTTTTCCTAATAAAAACTTAACAGCTAACCCTAAAAAAGCTCTTAAAGGTAATGTGAGCAGATTAAAATTTTTTTTTTTTTCTCCAAGAGACTGATTGGAAGCCACCATTAATTTTATAAAGGAAAATACGATTTAATCTAAAACCCACAATCCCTAAAAAATATAATAAAAATAAAAAAAAAAGACCTAAGGAAATTTGATAAATATCGGAGTTTTGTTTTTAGCTTCTGTGGTAAAATTAAATTAGATTATAGTGCTCGTAGATAAGAATACCTTAGTTTAACCTACATTTTTAGTGTCAGAATCAACATTATGAAAAAATTTAATTCGAATTTTTTATTATTTAATTAGAAATATTTAGGAAAGTGTTTCTTTTTTACATTTATTTTGAAATGAAAGCAAATTATTTTCACCACACCATACAGATAGGCTTTTGAGATGCGGTCAAAGGGCCGTACACAAATTACAAAATTCTAGTCATGGTATTAAAACTCAGCTTATTAGCTATCAGTTCTTGGGTCATTCTTGGATCTCGTCAATTTCAGGCTTTACCTGGGCTTCATACATATGTATGTATCGAAGGTCAAAAAATTTCGGCCAACCTTCACGAGGCTCTTCCTCTACAAAGTGATTTGCGGCTGGAATCTTTGAATTAATTTGGAAATAGTCACAAGGGATGATGCATTTGCTCCATAAGCATTTTGGAATTCGTGAAAAACTTTCACTACCAATGGAATTTTTCGCTGTATTGGCGGTGGTACTTGTGCCGACCTTACTTTAGTATTTTAACGTTATCTCAACTCCGTTTTCTTCAACCTTCCTAATATTTTAAATAGATTATAGTTAGATCAAAGCAATACAAATACAACCAACTTAGTGAGTTTTTATCAAGCCCTTCCCTCTGAGCATCCATATTTTCTTTCCAAACATTTTACATTTATTGCTGTAGTTTTCGAAATATGAAATGGACATTTTACAATTCATGAATTGGTGCTTTTGCTTTTATATACATATATCCACATTTTTTTAAAAACAATACACTCAAATGTTAGCACGATTTTTATAAGTTATTTCTCGCTTTTTACAATAAAATAATTTTTATTTTAAACTTTTTCGTAGCCAGTTTTAGCACAAACATAGGTTAGGTTAGGCTTGAAAGGGTGTTTGATAACGTGAATCATTTCCATGGTCTGTTTTGAATCCCTTCATTATGTTTTTACTTCAACGTATGCCTAGCTGAAATGATACCAATTGGTAATATGTACTGAGAAACTTTATCAAATCCATCAACTCTACACTAGATATAAATATCTGTTAGAGTATCTGAGAACCTTGAGCAATAGCGCGAAATTGTCGTTCATGTGGTGCCGGTATATCTACAGAAAAAGTGAAGGCTCAATTCTTAATTCTCATTGCTGCAGCTACTGCAAAAATTTGTAACCCAAGTTGCACTTACCGGAGCGTAGTTCCAATAGCTTTGCGTGTCGCCATCACTCGTACTTAACAACAAATCTTAAGCCACAACAAGAAAGCGATGAGAACCGCTTGCGCTTTAGCATAATTATGTCCTGTATGCTGATTGAGATAAGAGCAGAGCTGAATTTGTCGGAGACCTCGTGTTTTTTTTCGGGCTCCGCAACTTTTGTCGGAGGATATGCTTCTTCAAGCTTTCACACGCGACCAAAATTAAAACTATATCTTTTAAAAAAAAGTTTTGAGAGCCACTGTTAAAGGAATATAAATATCTCAGCTACAGGCCAAGTCTGACCCACTCAGAAAAATAAATGAAGATGAATTTTATGATTCTTATGTGGATATGACTGTTAAATATATTTTGGAAGGAAAATATCACCTTTGCGTAAATTAAATTGTTCCCTATATTAAAAAACTTGAGCTCTTGAAAAATTCAAAACTTCACCTTTCTTCACCTTTTTATGCTTCGTATTTTCCATATGGCTGCAGTGTTGTAAAAGTTGAACTGTTAGCACAGCTTGTTATAAGAAAATGTACTTACCGAAGAAAACATTTCCAATTTAAATTAAAAGCAAGATTTTTAATTCTAAGTTTTCGTAATGTTTTCATCAGTCTTTTATTGTTTTCGGTTCTTAAACTGTGAATACCGACCGTAGTGTGCATCACAAATACAAATAAACTACTTTTTACTTACAATTAGTATAGTAAGGGTATTCGAGCAAAGTAATAATATTATTAAATAATTGTGTCTTCACATTCTTTTTGTTTATTTTTTATTATAAAAACTGGCAGTTGCTCCTTACGTTGGCATATATGATATGAAAAATTCAAAAGTGTTTGCTGTAAGAAGCTTTCAATGAATACTGTTCTTGTCTTTTACAATGCTGTAAATGTACGGCTAATGCACTATTTACAGTGCATATACAAGTTTGTTTGAATACCCTTAATATGTAAATGTTCTTTGTGTGTAAATATTAATGAATATGATTATAAATATGAATAATTACTATATATGAACATACATATTTTATATAACAATTCTATATATAGACATGAATATTGCATTTTGGCATTTATATTATTATTTTTCTTTTTTCGTTCTTTCTTTCTTCTTCATATTTAAATCCTAATAATATATATATGATAACTACATATATATATAAATGTACATGTATATGCATAATAACTATTCTGGGTTGTTTTACTACTACTACCACTACTACTGCATATTTGATAAATAATTCTCTGAACCAAAAACATGAAAAAACCTAATTGTAAAAATTAAAAAAAAAAAAACCAAATACAGCGATGTACAAACAAGTAATAATAACATTAATAACAATGGAAGTTGTGAAATTAGTAGCAAAGAAAATATATATCATCACCAACAACAAAATCACAGCCATCACCATAAACACCAACCACTTATCCCCCAACAGCCACACCATAACCGCCTTAATCACCATCAATATCACCAACAGAATAACAATACCCCCGCATCCTTTCCTTCCCCGACCTCATCCACTTGCACTTCTTCAGTGCAATATCACAACCTTTTAAGCCCCAATATTTCACCAGCACCGCAGTCTGTATCACCAATTTGTAATTTCGCTAATTTGTCACCAACAACACATGCATCTTTGCTCTCAGTAAATAATCAACTTTCTCCGCATCCCCCTCATCAATATCATCAGCAATTTTATCATTCCAGCAATAGCAGTTTGTTGTCACCTCCCACTTCCATAACCACGCCCGCGCCTACAATTTCAAGTTTCACTATTGCAGTTAAATCTATGCCACATTTGAAAATCCCCAGCCTACTTTCACCAACATTTAGAATTTCTAGTCCAACACCTCCAGTAGTAACCACTTCCCCCTCTTCTTCCTTTGCCGCTTCCTCATTATCACTACAACAAACACAGTCCCACCATTCACATCTACATCCACAATCGCAACAACATTATCATCATTCACAACAACAAGCTAATAATCACCAATCCCTCCCCTCGCTAACAAACTCTACTACAACAACTACAAATTTAAATTCCATTACAACCAATACCATTACAACAACAAAATCAACAACAACAACAACAAATACAATAAATTTTACTGATGTTGTGAATGTCAATTCTTGTACCGCCACTGAATCGATTATGCAACATGCTCAACAACAACAACAACGTCGAACACATCATATTAATAATAATGACCAAACGTCTTTCTCTCCAACAACGACAACAAATGGATTATTTAAATCTTTTAAAAATCTAAAAAATAATAATAGCAGCAATAATCATCAACAACAGCAGCAAACTCAACAACAGCGCGAGCGATCTCAACAACATCAATTAATGTTCAATGGCAATAGTAATAATAACAGCAACAACAACACCAACAATCGCGGCAATCAAGCAATTGCCTCTAGCCACATGTTGCTAACAAATTCATCTAGCTCTGCTGGTGATAACTACAGCAACAATAGTTATCATCGTCGCAACAATGCTGCAAGCAATAGCAACAATTTAATGTTGATGCAGCAACGCCAATCTTTTGCTGGTGGTGATTATTATCACCATCATCATCACCACCAGCAGCAACAACACCACCCGCAACATCATAACCAACATTTATCAGAACAACAAAATTTTAATGGCGGTAATGGGGGTGGTCGTCGCAACAACAATTCATCTAGCTCAGGATTATTCGATAGACACAACAATAACATGGTAAGTTCCTGTTTTTTTGTTTTTCAATCTTATTTAACGTGATGAATTTAAAAAAAGGACATGCCAAAAAAAATGCATTATCTCAAAGCAGGAACCTAAACAGTTTCGTTTTAAAAGTAAAAATCACTGCATAATCGTTATTGATTGATTTATATTTCTTCTCATTGCTTATCCTTAATTTTTTATTTTAAGTTTTACAGTCATTAATAACCATAATTTCTGAAATTTTTCGATCAGAACTAAACATTTTTAGTTTTTGTTTTTCCTCATTTTTATAATTATTTAAACTTTTTTTTCTTTTTGTCAAATTAGTACAATCATTTGGTAGTAAAAACGACGTTGCCTGGAAAGTTTTGCGGTAGTTTTGAAAATGAGTATTTTAATAGATTTTGATGTGCTCTTTCTGAATTTCAACTTTTCCACCTCAGATTGTTGCCGCTCGCGCCGCCATATTGGAAAAAATGGCGCCCAAAAGCAGTTTTTTGACAATATCTCCTTTCTGACTCATTTTACAATGAAAACATAAGCATTCAAAATAAAACTAAAGAAAATTTCCTACAATTTATGTTATAATCTTTTTTTTCGTAAAATCAATAGTTTTTGCGTACGAGCGCCGCAAAGTGTACTTCCGTTAAACATGATAATGCCATAAGATACTTTTTTCTTGTTAAAAAAAATAAAAAAAGATTGAAAAATTATTGATGAAAATTATATTATGTATAGAAGCATCCGTACGCCAAAACTATTAATTTTACGAAAAAAAAGATTATAACATAAATTGTAGGAAATTTCCTCTAGTTTTATTTTGTAAGTGCGCATCGCCTCACCTCAACCGTGATGTAGATTCTATGTGCGGTTTGCGTGAAAATTCTATTTAAAAATACTTTTGTATGAGGACCACCCTTAGTATGCATCCAAAATAAAACTTCTACAACATAACAATAATATAATTGATACAACAACCAATCGATTAAGGGTCTTCGAGAAAATTATATTTAAAAATATTTTTGTGAGGGCCACCCTAAATAAAAGTTTTGTAGCCTAAGCTATGCCTCTTAACATAAGAGCTACGTATTGTAAATTCGGAGTGAATCGACTAACCTATCTTCGCGAAAATGATATTTAAAAATATTTTTGTATGTGGGTCACCCTAAATATGCACCCTAAATAAAATTTTTACGATCTTATCTGTGTCTCTTCACATAAAAGCCATATGGTGTAAATTTCATGAGAATCGATTTAGCGGACTTCGAGAAAATGATATTTAAAAAATATTTTTATGTGAGGGCCACCATAAATAAAAGTTTTGTATCCTTAGCTATGCCTCTTAACATAAGAGTTACGTGGTGTAAATTCGGTGTAAATCGACTAAATGGTCTTTGTGAAAATGATATTTAAAAATATTTTTGTGTGAAGGCCACCCTAAGTATGCACCCTAAATAAAATTGTTTACGATCTAATCTGTGTCTCTTCACATAAAAGCCATATAGTGTAAATTTCATGAGAATCGATTAAGCGGTCTTCGAGAAAATGATATTTAAAAAATATTTTTGAGTGAGGGCCACCCTAAATAAAATGTTTGTAGCCTAAGCCATGCTTCTTACCATAAGAGATACGTCGTGAAAATTCGGTGTAAATCGACTAACCGGTCTTTGTGAACATGATATTTAAAAATATATTTTTATAAGGGCCACCCTAAGTATGCACCCTTAATAAATTTTTTACGATCTAATCGATGAGAATCGATTTACCTGTCTTTGAGAAAATGCTATTTTTTAAATATTTTTTTATGAGGGCCACCCTAAATACGCACCCTTAATAAAAGTTTTATAGCCTATGACACCCGCCTGATTAATAGTAACATACTGTAATCAGCTATAACTTTGCAAGGAAACATCACAGATCACCACTTGAAAGCTCATTTTAAAGGGCAAGGATGGTACTAAATGATGCTTTTGTTAAAAATAAGCTAATCAACTTTCTTTGAATCCTATACATGGCCTCGAAAGTAGACAAAAAACATCATATTTTAGGTACTTAGCCTCAAATATTTCAGGATTCCGACATGATGGGTCAATTCTGAGGCCAGATTCGGATTCAGCGTAAAAAATTACGTCGAAAAACGACCCTTTTCAGCTCAACAACACTAATCACTTATTCATTTAGATATCTTTTTTGTAAAAAATAATTTTTCCATACAATTTACATGTAAAACTAACAGGCTCCGGCGCCACCTTATAAAATTGAGTTACAGAGCTGAATTTTCGTGAACTTTTTCTTCATATCATAAACTTACTTTTTAAGCAACAGCACCTTAAAAAAAACAAAAAAAAAATTTGAATCACCCTAATATACATACATATGTACTTTTCGAGTAAATTGACAAAAACTAAATAGATTTCGAGTATGTTCGAGTGCAAGCGGTCATATTGCATCAAATATTTTTTTAATCACAAAATTTGCAGTGTTTTTATGGTCAGCGATCAAAAGATCTGTAGAGTACCAAGTTTCAGTATGTTAAATTTCATTTTGTGCCTGGAAATGATATCGTCCGACGAAACCTAATTTGACCTCATTGTTCCGCTGAGTGGCCGGCTGGCAGTATTGTGTACAGCCTCATAAGCTTACTACATTAAGTGGGTCAGCACTAGGGGTGGAAATCCCGGGATCCCGGGATTTGCTCTAAATAAAGGCTAAAGTAATCCCGGGATTACAAAGAGACAATCCCGGGATTTTCGGGATTAGAAAAAAATGTTATATTATATAATAAATATTCTTTTATATGACATATTTAAGTACAAAATCTGCAAAATTGTTTTCAATACATTTGATCTGCATGAAACATTATTGCATCAACCTGCAAAATGCACTTCAATTGTGTCTGAACCTTAAATTGAGTAAAAATATTTTTTTTTATTGTAGCAATTTTTTGTTAAAGATTTTCTTATTAAAAATGTCACATAGCAAAAAAAAATATCTTTTTTAATACTTTGACTAATTTTAAAAATTTTTTACTAAGTGCGATTTGTATTGAAAATTGATAGTTCATGAGAAAAATAATAAAATGTGAAATTAAGTGTGTTTGTTCACTTTCCAAGTAACAATTATCCAGTAAAGAAATTTTAGAGAGTAAGAAAGTATTTGCTCACAGAGAAAAAAATTTTCATAAAAGTAAACAAACACAATCCAGTAAAAATTCGTACAAACTGACAACTGAAAAAAAATGTTCAAGTTTTTCAAAACAATTTGCTTTTTTATTTATGAAAAAATAAATCATATGTTTTTCTTTTTGAAAAATTTTTGCTGGTAAAATTTTATCCAGTAAAAACTAGCAGGCTCTCTCGCAACAAATTGTCACTTTATTCTCTCATTGCCTCTCTCGTTACTGGATATTTTTTGTTAACAAACACAATCCAGTAACAACTGTTACAAATTTGTACAAATTCGTACAAATTTTCAGTTAACAAACAGACCTATTTAGACTAAAATTATTTCTATCAATAACGGAAATACTAAAAATGCAATAGAAAAACAACATAAGCAAAACATATCTATTTTTTATAATAAAATACAAATCTGCAACAACAAATATAGGTTTGTCTTCAAAAAAAAAAAACCACAGCCGACCTTTATTTGACATTGAAATTTTGACCCATACCTAGACCTACAAAAACTTAAGTTCTAAGATATAATTAAACTTTTGTCTGAAGCTTTTTTTCTGAAATCAGCATCTAAAGATTTTGACAACTTAAATGAAGCACACTTATGGGTGCGTCTACTGAGAGCGAGCCATTCGGTGCCACTAAATGCTATCACTATCACATTTGAAGAAGGTGATAAAGTATTAATCATGTACAAAATGTGGTACACGAATTTTTAAATGTAAACATGAAATTGATAGTGTGGTCATAAATGCTTGATTATCCTCTATCATCTCCTTTTAATAGTGGCTATCTTCTACTAGTCAAACTTAGTAAATGTGATTTAGATGTATTAACACTCGCAGTGTTCTAAGTCAATTTTTAAGCTATTATTTTTTCTATTATTTTGCGTTCTTATTCTTCATTGTTACGAGTACTCTGTGAAATAAAGCAATTTTAATTTTATATATACAATAGTATAAACTTCTCGTTTTTTTTTTGTAGTTCTGTATGCATTTATTAGAACTATCAATCCCGGGATCCCGGGATTGGAAACTTCGATCCCGAAAATCCCGAAACTCAAAAAAGCTCCGGGATTGCCACCCCTAGTCAGCACACGTGTATTTATATATTATGCAAAATGGTTAACCTCAATTCCTTACCTGCTTTTGAACTCAGAATTTGAGACCTAAATTAAAGTTAAAAGTAAATAGCATCAAGAAGAATAGTTATGAGAAATAGATTTTGAATGACCCTAAATAAGTTCTTTCAGCAACGTTTATTTGGTAGCCACATAATTATGAGTTCAAAGGAAGCAGTTTCTTTTATCAGAAGTTGTATTAATGTTTTATTTTGATGAAGAAATCAATTGTAAAAAGAATCACCATGTCGAAGAAAGGCACTAGAATAAAAACATGTTTATAATTCGAATCAAACATTTTTTCAAATCGGAGTATGGTCTTAACGCAAGATTTCACAATTTAACATTAACTTACAAGTGCTCTTTTTGTTTTAATTTTAGCATTTTGAAGGACACAATATGAACAACATTCATATGCGTAATTCGGACTTGCATATCGACAACAGATCAGACCGTGGAAACGTTACTATGGACGCCGTAAATGGAAGCAATACCATGCGCGGTGGAAATGCTAGCCACAGCAATAATTATCGCAATAATGGCAACATTAACAATTACCATCACCAATATAACAATTCTAATAGTAACATTTCAAACAATGGAACTTCCACCACTGCCTCAGCCGCGTCATCTACTTCTATTTTAGGTGGTGCTATAGGAGGTGTAGTCTTGCCTGACGGTCCCTCTGGATCCGGCTTGTCTGGATCTACTTCATCACTGAATGGGCCAAGTGGTAACAATGGACCTAAGTCTGATAGTCCATCACGCAAACGGCGTCGAATTTCAGGTCGCTTGCCCAGTCAATCACCTCCAGCAATTTGGGAGCAACGACGTTCACCACGTATCCAAGTATGTAGCCTTGTTTTAGTTTATTCGACCATTCGCATAAAACGTAATCTCTTTTTCGTCCTTTAGTTGCAACAAGGCAGCCCACCCATACGTCGACCACGCCTTCGCGATTCTGGACCAATGCCGAATCACAGTTCACATGCTGGCTTGCAACTACATCACTACCAACAACAGCATCATCAGCCGCAGCTGCATTACAACCATCATAATGTGCATCATAATCACAACAATCAGCAGCAGCAGCATCATCATCAGCAGCAACAACACCAACAGCAGCAGCAACATCATGCATCACAACACGCTCATGTGCATGCGCATCGTTCGCCATGGGATCAAATGCCGCCTGTAGCTGCTGGACCGCCCCCACCCAGTACTGCCCTCCTCCAGCAAGCACCACAAGCAGCAACACACCATCAACATCATCATCATCAAACTGCGCCTCCACCACCGCTGATGGTAGATATAAATCAAGTTCCTGTCAGCCTGCCACTGCGCCATGCAGAACCCATTTGGGCCTCGATTTGCACGTATCCCACAGCACCGCCACAGGCACGTCTGGCACCCTGCCACGTGCACGGAATCTACACGCAACCATTTGCTCAAGCATGCAATGCTCTTGGCAATGCACACCCACACGCTCATCATCCTCACCACGCTCATGCACCGTTTACCACGCCCGCCAGTTTTGCCGCTGCCACTGGTGCACCATTACAAGTTGCGCAGGCGCCACAGCAAGTTAGTGCAGCCGCAGCTGCAGCTGCTGCTCAACAACAACAATCACATCAAGCAGCTGCATTGGTTGCTGCAGCAACAGTTGCCGCTGCTGCAAACTATCAGCACGCAGCGCAGTTGTCACAACAACGTACAGATGCTGCGGCGGCAGCAGCAGTAGCCGGATTATCGTTAGAAGCAAATGGTCATCATTTGGAACATCACGGTGGTGCACATGCCGCAGGTGCTACGGGCCCATCGCCAATCCATCATATAGCGTCGATGACCGCCGCAGCCGCTGCGGCTCATCACTTACATTCCACCGCGGCTGCTGCGGCAGCACAGGTTTCGCAGCTCTCAGCTGCACCACAGCAAATTTTCATCTCTACTGAGGTAATTCCAATATATAAATAATCATTACTTTCAATAATTTAGGTCAAAAAAATCACAATGTAAAAAAAAGATGATGTTTGATGAGTTTTCTTTGACGAGAAGGGTAGATAGAAATTTTGTGACTTCTTTCAAAATCAAAAAATCAATTATAATCGCAATTTTGGATTTTTATTTTTTTCGATCGATTTTTTTCGATTCGAATGGAATCATTATTTTGGATTTTTATTTTTTTCGATCAAATGGAATCATTATTTTGGATTTCTATTTTTTAGACCCAAAATAATCGTTATCAGAATTTTTATATTTTTAGATTAAAAAATCATTGTAATTATGAAATGTTATATATTTAGATCCAATGGATGGCGTTTTATTTATTTTAAATTTATCTTTTTGCACCGATCTATGAAACTCGCAAATAGATTTTGTTTGGCATTCATTTTGATCGAAAAAAAAAAATAGAAATCCAAAATAAATATTATTTTAATCCAGAATAACTCTCTTATATAAAATTCACTTAATTTAAAATTATATGAAATATTTATAGAAATTTATTTCTTTTTTTGGCTCTAACAGAGACGTACATTCCCCCCGCAACGTCGTTTTGCTCGCTTCCACTGGCCAGCTACACATCCACATCCCGCCACACATCGACATGTGCTGCCACCGCAAGCACTAGGGCCACATCAAGCTACACCAGTGCAAATTCAAACTACCGGCATTATAAATCCAGGATTCTTGCTTAACTTCCTGTAAGTAATTTTTTGTCCTTTTATTAATAAAGTTAATATAGAACAATGAAATTGATTTTTTGGTTTAGCGCAATGTTCCCACTGTCCCCATATAGTCAACATGAGTTGAGTTCGCCTGACTCTAATGAGACCGAGAATTATGAAGCACTACTAAGTTTGGCTGAGCGCTTAGGTGAAGCGAAACCACGTGGATTGGCAAGAAATGAAATTGATCAGCTGCCAAATTACAAATACAATCCGGAAACACACAATGGTTAGTAAATATGTTCTCTAATACTAAAATTTAAAATAATATAATGTTATTTCTGACACTGGTAGCAATCGTCATTTTTAAAGACATTCTAGCTCCACTAATAATTTTGTTAAAACAAAAGCTAAATGCATATGAGACGTTCTTTTGCAAACCGAAAAGTTTCTGACCGACACATTTTTAAATCGGTCCAAATTTTTTTACGATTCTATGCATTATAATAGTGAACACGTGTAGCGGGAATTATTTTGTTATCGAAGGTATCCAGAGATATCGAGTTGTGAAGTTCGAACGTTTTATGCTGTTTTGTGATCATATTCAAATTGTCATATCTCCAGTAAATTCTAACGAAAAAATAATTTTTTTATATCTAAAAAGATCAGCTTTCTGACTAAATTTTTTGTCTATGGCATTAGATAAAAAATTAATATTTTTCATAACAACTCTAATGTTCATAAAGCTAACGCATATTCGATACGAAATTAAAAAAAAAATACCACTGAATTTCTCGTTAAATTTCTATTAAAAAACTTATTTTTCCCGAATGGTAGCAAAATATGGACTATCCCAATAAATTAATTCTTGTGCGCACCTCTAAAAATACAGCGCGCCGCTGAACAGTGGTCTCAAATCGAGTTTAAGGTTCAAAATCTTTAGAGAGCCGAAATCTTGTCGGAAATGAACAATTTTTTTTTTTTAAATAAAAGCTTGCCAAAATGCCAATAAATCACCATAGCCCGAATTTTGAAACAAAGTTTTCGTTAGGTTAAAGGCCAACAAACATTTTTTTTTAATTTTTGGAGAATTTGGAGCTATTTAAAAATGTGTTGGTCAGAAACTGTTCGGTTTGTAAAAGAACGTCTCATATGCATAATAGCGTGCTACCGAGTATAACTAGTAACTTTAAAGCTTTAAGTAACCATTCTTTTTGTCGTTATGGTCTCTGCATTATATCAACAGTTTTAACTTGATATTAATGAAAAACTATTCTTCTCATACCTCAGGTGACCAAACGTCTTGTGTCGTGTGCATGTGCGACTTTGAGCTGCGCCAAATATTACGTGTGCTGCCATGTTCTCATGAATTTCATGCAAAATGCGTGGACAAGTGGCTGAGGGTTTGTACAATTTTTTTATTGTTTTAATTTTCTAGTATTTTAAAATTTTTTAGGTAGTAAAAAAGTTATTCAAAAATCGTCAATATTTTATTTTAGTTTCATATATTTACCTATGTACATATCCTTAAAACTATTTGTTTTTGGTAACATTTTTATTCAATTTTATATTCAAAAGTCCAATCGCACCTGCCCCATATGTCGTGGCAATGCATCAGATTATTTTGAAAACAGCAGCACCGAACAGCAGCAACCGCCACAGCAGTCTCAGCAACAGCAAGCAACACCTACAACACAACAGCCTCAAACACAACAACAGCAAACGCAAGCCGCACAAGCGCACTAAAGGCAACAATGAAGCATACAAAGAAACAAATAATAAGCCCTTCGAATGCGTTTTATGTTGGAATATTCAAGCAACCACCACCTACGAAAAAATCACTATCTTTGTCTATTAAATATTATTACATAATTTAGGATTTATTTGCAAACACAATAAGTAATTAGTAGTTAATTAGATATTAAATTAACAACAACACTTAAGTAACCTCAGTATATGTAAAAAACAAAACAAAAAATTAATCAATGTCATAATCATAATTTTTTTTTTCCTGTTGTTCTGTATTCAGTTGTATTTCCAATACGTTTAATATTGTATGTATGCATGGACATATGTATGTATGCACGCGTATACAAGCAAAAACATCCAGGAATTTATTTTAAATATTAATATATATAGATATATACATATAAAAAAATTCCAAATAATGTTGAATATACTGAAAATATAAATTAAATGCAAGTCAAAATACATCTTACTCTTATCCACTACAAATTTAAAAACTAAAACATGTGCGGCATAGGTATATACACACCTGCTCAAAATAATAGGTACTCCTTTGAGTTTTTAGCTTAAGCTCTATTACCAAAATATTTTGGCAATTTAGAGGAAAAATCATAATGGTAACGTAAAGTGCACAATTTGGCAGCACGATCTTCAGAAAACCATAAGTTTTGAGTGTTTCTACTTACTGTGCATAGTTTGAATATTTGCTTGCTCAAAATAATAGTTATGCACGTTGATTCAATTCACTACATTTTCAGGTTTAATTTAAGAAAACTTAACGTTCTTCTAAGGAAAGAATTAAAAAAATAAAATTTGAGTAAGCAAATACTCAAATTATGCACAGTAAGTAGAAACACTCAAAACTTATGGTTTTCTGAAGATCGTGCTGCCAAATTGCCAAAATATTTTTGTAATAGAGCTGAAACTAAAAGCTCAAAAGTGTACCTTTTATTTTGAGCAGGTGTGTATATAGGTTGCAACCCTATATTTGAATTCTATTTTCAATTTCGATGTTCTTTGTTGTGTGAGTATTTTCTAGATATTTATCTATTGTTACCAATCGATCCTTGAAATTCTTTGGATCCAATGCACTGAAAGCATACCTGAAAGTCACTTTGGTTATCGTAATATTAAATTTTTGAGAATAGTTAATATGAAAAACAGTAGATAGAAATTAACAATATCTCTAATTTTTGTATAGAGGTTCGAGTTTGGCCTTAAATATGCATTTTTTAAAAATTTCATTTTAAACTAAGCAAATTTCCCTTCTACATATGTTTTCAGTGCCTTAATTTAAATTATCCTTTGGATTACAAACTGCAACGCAAAAATTGAGTCCCTCATCTCAAAACGATTTCTTATATGGTCGCGGTTTGATTCTCACGGTTACTAAGTGTAGAATGAGAAAGCAAAGCTTTTCTCATTTATCGTCGTTCAGAGCCATTATCATACTGTAGGTCCCCTCCATTTAGCAAAATCGAACAGAATTGCCGTGGGAAATATGCCAATAACGTCAGTAACGTAATCAAAGTTAAACGAAAATCCATAGCAGCTCCAATTAAATTTTATTAATTTTTTTTACTAAATATTACTTTTTTCCTTTCAATAAAATCTTAACTATATTTTATAATACGCGTAGTTCGTCTAGACTGTATGAGTGAGCCCTTAAGAAGTAAAACTAAAAATAATAAAACCGGTTTAATTTTTAAATAAAAAAACCGGTTAAATTTTTAGTTTTTCGATTAGTAAGCACCGAAATTGAGTAAACATTAATTGATTTAAAAATATTACACGTACAACTAGAACACCAACTGTGCACTATTGATTCTTTTGAAGTGGTTCTTTTGAAATTATTCTATTTTAAATAAATAACTAGTCGTCAAATTGAAAATAAAAAGTGAAGAAAAAAATGTAGAAACATTCCCACACATTTTTTAATCAAGGGAATAATAGATTCTTCAGTAAAGAGTAAATTTCATATCTAGCTTATGAAAAATAAAAATATATACAAAATGTTAAGGCCTTGATGTGCGTAAATGTCCTTAGATTTCATATAAAGCTTTTGTATATTAATGTAGCTGCATGCAGTTTTCCAATGGTTTTGTTTTTAATTCTACAATCGAACAAGAAATTTTTGAATTCGGCGTTCTCTTGATATTAGTTTTATTTATCTTATCTCTCTCTCATTGACTTAAATATTTCTACGTTCTACTTAACATAATGAACAAAAGAAAAAAATAAATCTAAAAATTTGTTTAATTGAAAAGAAAATCTAAAAGCAATCTTTGTAAACGACTAAACGATGAAAACTCAGCTTTTAAATTTTACCAATACTTGTGCTTGAATCAACTATACAAGTATGTATTAATATGTATGTGTGTGCGTTAAAATTTAAACAAAAGCCTGGCAACAGTAGTTGAGAAAAAACTAATCTAATTTTAAAATTTTCAATTTTAAGTATTGAACTTTTTACATAAACTTTTTATTACAAAGGTATAAACTATAATATCTACCTATAAATTTACTTCAACCTTTTCCTATAACAAATACAATAAATCGAACTAACAAAGTTTTATCCAACATAGAACTAACACATTAAAAACTTAAAATTTTAAGTGTATATCTTTGTATATTTGTGTAAAAAAGTGTAAATGTAAAACAGTTTGATATTTAACACAATAATCAATTGAACAAAATATTCAAAATTAAATTAAACAATTCCTGCCCTCCAATTGCGTAGAACTCACTTTTATAAAATAAATAAAATATGTAACAAAGGAACCATACCTTAAATATTGTATTTTTATTAAAATATTATTTCATTTATATATAATCAATTATGTCATTAAACTACAATTAAAGGATGTTTTTCGCACTCGTCTGTAAAGCTACGCCCAAGCATGCTGACTATTTTTTTTTTTGGCAGTCATTGACTTGGCTAATGAATATACTCGTATGTATGCGTTGCTTAAAATACCTGAAATTAAACATTAACTTCACAGGCTTACAGAAAAGAAAGTACTACATCCGGTGTGCCAGTAATGCAGTCCTTTGAGTTTTGGGCTGAGTAAACCGATTTCGAAGCCAGAATTTTTCCATCACGTCAGGATCTATAGTTTTTCGAAAATCTGAAATGAATTTACAATGGACTTTTCAATGTTGAATGTAAATCTGGCAATACCAGTGCCAGATTTGGATTAAGCACTGCAATATACATAAGGATGTATGAATTTCTATTAGATTGTTGAAGGGCAAAATATTTATTAATTATGGGCAAAAATTTAATTTTTGGTACTTAGGGTTAAATATCTTAAAACTTCTGATATGATAAAAAAATTTTAACTTTGATTTTAAGTTAAGCAGCTCAAAATCTAATACAACTACCATACTGGTATCCCGAATGAATGGTACTTTTTACATTTATAAAACTGTGTCATCAAAGTGCTTTCAGCTAAAATGTGAAATAAACTCAAAAATAAACGGCCGCACTAATTGCTTCGGACTTATTTTTTAGATATGAAAGGAAAAGTGATATTGCAAAACAAACATCGAATCTAAAATCAAACGTTTGCCGGATTTTGTTTCAGCGTCCCAAAATCCATAAATAGCACGTAATAAAATAACCAATTTGTTTGGTCGTGTTTAACCTAATAAGTTTTTTGCTACATTATAATTTTCAAAGAAGCTTCGAGTTATAAATTTCAACATTTTTGGTCCTGTTTAACCTAATAAGTTTTTTACAACATTTAAAGTTGATCTGAAATAGGCATAAATTTCTCAAGTGTTTTTTATAGCTTGGTAGCAATTAATGCGGTTTATTGCCACAATTTGTCAAACAAAGGCTATTTCGATCCACCACTTCTACGCGTAGTCGGAACACTTGTTTAGTTGTTTTAAAATTCTGTAAAATGACCTTCGTATCAAAAATTTAACTAAATTATAAAAACAAACAAAAGCATACGAGTATAAGCAGAAGAAACTAAAATAGTTCGTTTGTTAATTCATCATATTTGTTTTGTTGCTTTAATTGTTTTCTTTAGCATTTTTAGGCAAAAAGTTGCAGAACAATATTAGAAGTAATAATTATATTTAAATAATATTTATAACATATTTTGAAGACCATGAAAACAACGTGTTGTGCTTTTCTAGAATTTTAGTATTGCAATAAAGATTTATAACTAAAAGAAAACCTTAAATATCTTGTGTTTTAAATTATAAACATTTTGTACGTGCACAAAAATATTAATATATCAAAAAACAAATATAAATTTATAGCAATTAAAATACAAACTATTCATTTCAAAGTTTTTAAGCTACAATTAACCTTTTTAAAAAAAGATCGTTGGATATTTTCAACAATCCCGATCGCTCAAATAGTTTACATTTGAAATAGATATTGACCTCCAGCAAACATTTAAATTATTTTATGTATAAAGGTTACAAGTAGTACATTTCTGAACCTGTATGTTCATGCATACTGTATTTTCACACCAATATATGCAAGTCTCAAGACTAAAATATAATTCTAAAAAAAATTTAAACTTTATTACTTCTTTCATTTCGTACATTCAAAAATGTGATTCTTACATAAGCTTCAACAATTCTACTGAAAAATCTCTAAAAATTAAAAAGGGCTGATTAAAAATCTTGGTTTTTGACACATATGTACATACAACCTCGCTTTTCTCAAAAACCATACATGACAGAATACCAGATTCAGATTCATAATGAGAATAATATCCCGAGATTAAATTTTACCAATAGCACCGTGTAATATGGCCATTCTTATTTCATTCTTTACTGCCATTAATGTTCAAGGATCTTCAAACTGCAAAAAATGGACACCATCCAATATTAGTACTGAAAGTAGAGAATAAAATAATTTCCTAATTCAGTACAACTTTTTCGGAAATTTTTCAATTTAAAGAAAGCGAAACTACTACCTGCTTAAACTTAAATCATGCAGTTTAAAGTTCATGTTTAAAATTAAACATGTTGAATTAACATTCACTTATGCTTAAACACAGAAAATAGTTTGTATTTTAAGATATAAAAAATAAATAAAATTTATAAAGTTTTGCTGTGATGTATGTTATATAAAAATAAAAAATATAGAAATTAAAAAAAAAAAATATAAATATATATAAAAATCTATAAAAAATGAAAAATACCCCAAAAAAAAGCCAAATCTTTTAACCGCATGCAAGTCTCTTTATTAAGCTAAAAACAAACAAAAAAATATTCATAGTTTTAATTTTCTTTTAAATTTTTAACTATTTCTATCTATTTATTGGTTTTTTGATTCAATTATTTAACTTTTACTGAAAAGTACTGTAAAGTTTTTTGAAATTTTACTCTTTTATAAGATCGAATTTCGCGAAAAAGTAGAATTCAAGTCTTCTTTCTACATGGTTACACTGTACAT
Organism: Tricholauxania praeusta; assembly: GCA_949775025.1. Lineage (NCBI taxonomy): Eukaryota > Metazoa > Arthropoda > Insecta > Diptera > Lauxaniidae > Tricholauxania > Tricholauxania praeusta. Next base: position 163,770,813 of record OX459029.1, read on the forward strand.
TAGGGTGATTGGGATTTTTTGTTTTTTTTTGTTTTTTTTTGTTTTTGCTTCAAACAGGTTTAATAGTTGCAGGGACACGAAAGGTAAATTCTGGTGCAATTATAACTCATATTAGTAATATTTGCTGGTGACAGGTTTTTGTGCGCATCATTGTTTAAAGCATTATTTCCCATATAAACCGTAAGGAACACTTCTAGTTGCAAGTAATTTGTTAAACTAAATTTGGAAAACTAAAAAGCTCGATGAGCCTCTAGTAAATATTAATATTATGAGCTATAATTGCACCAGAGTTTCCCATTCGTGTACCTGCAACTATTAAACCTGTTTGAAGCAAAAAAAAAAATTTAATCACCCTAATGTATACAAATCATTTAACTGATACAAGTTTAAAATAACACAATTGTGAAGAATGCACTTATCTTACTTTCAAATAAAAATAGTCTCCCAAAATTTTTACGTTCACCCCCGTTATTACTTCCTTAGCCTTAAAATTGTTTGGTTTTTTTTTCAACATCTAACGTAACGCAAATATTTTACGTGTTGCTAAATCTTAAATAACTTTTGTTTATATCTGTATTTGCAATTAATATAATTTATAACTAATACGCATATATATTATGTCGTTATTACATTTGATTCAATTAGACATATGTATGTTACAGTATTGTAAAGCATAAAAACATAAATATTTTTTAACCTGAAGAAAAACAAATTGTTTTATTTACGGTAATTACTTTACGGTAAGTACTTATGCATGAATTTAAAAACTAAAAAACTGCGATATAATAATTTGTTTTTAATTACTGGGACAACGAATTAACGACCTTAACAAAAAAAAAAAAAGAAGCAGAGCAACTCAAAATTTTGTACCTGCGAAAATTCGTACGCCAAGCCAAGCAATATCTCGGCTATTACTGCACCGATTTTGACAAATGACGTATCATAGTTTTTGTAAGAAGAAGCAGATTTTTTTACGTCATCTGTGCTTTGATAACTTGTCAATTCAAAATGCTTAAAGTGCCATCTGGAGGCAGTTTTTTGGATTTTTTGAGTTTTGGATTCTCTTCCTCAACTCATTTACTATAAAATAACGTTTTCCTCATTCAAATCGGTCCATTAGTTTCGGAGTTATTCAAGTTTTAACAAAACTGTTGCACATCTCATACGTTTTGCCAAAACATAGTCGAACTCAAAATTTGTACCAGTGAAAATTTTGAATACCAGGCCACCATGAACCAGCAGCAAGTAACTTTGGTTTTTTAAAAATCTTTGTCATGCAATACCTTGGCTATTACTGAACCAATTTTGACAAGTGACGTGTCATAGTTTTGATAAGAAGAAGTAGATTTTTTTTGACGTAATTTGTGCTTTGATAACTTGCCAATAGATGGCGCTTTTAATGGTTGAAACCATTCAAAATGCTTAAAGTGTAATTTTTTGATAGATTTCAGTACTTGTGAGTTTCCCATTCTTTTCCTCAATTAATTTACGATAAAATGACGTCTTCTTCATTCATATCAGTCAATTAGTTTCGGAGTTATTCAAGTTTTAACAAAACAGTTTAACTGCTGCCGTTTCTGTTTGCCAGTTTTGTTAAGACTTGAATAACTCCAAAACTAGCGAACCGATTTGAATGAAGAAAACGTAATTTTATTGTTAATGAGTTGAAGAAGAGGACGGAGTACTTAAAAAATCTGAAAACAACCACCAGATGGCGCTATGGACCATTTTTATGGTTTCAACTACTTAAAGCGACATCTGCTGGTAGTTTTTAAAACTTTTAAGTTTCCCATTCTCTTCCTCAATCCATTTACAATAAAATGAAGTTTCCTCATTCAAATCGGTCTATAAGTTTCGGAGTTATTCAAGTTTTAACAAAGCTGTTGCACATCTCATATGTTTTGCCAAAACATAGTCGAACTCAAAATTTGTACCAGTGAAAATTTTGAACACCAGGCCACCATGAACCAGCAGCAAGTAACTGGTTTTTTAAAAATCTTTGTCATGCAATATCTCGGCTATTACTTCACCGATTTCGACAAATGATGTGTCATAGTTTTTGTAAAAACAAGCAGATTTTTTTGACGTCATTTGTGCTTTGATAACTTGCCAATAGATGGCGCTTTTATTGGTTAAAACCATTCAAAATGCTTAAAGTGCCATCTGGTGGCAGTTTTCAGAACTTTTGAGTTTTGAATTCTCTTCCTCAATTCATTTACAACAAAATGAAGTTTTCTTTACTCAAATCAATCCATTCGTTTCGGACTTATTGAAGTTTCAACAAAACAGTTTAACTGCTGCAGTTTCTGTTTGCGAGCTGCAGTTTCATATTGAATAAATTCGAAACTAATGGATCGATTTCAATGCGGGAAACGTCATTTTATTGTAAATGAGTTGAGGAAGAGAATAGAAAACTCAAAAGTTCTAAAACTGCCACCAGATGGCGCTTTGAATAATTTTTATGGTTCCAACTACTTAAAGCGACATCTGTTGGCAGTTTTAAGAACTTTTAAATTTGCCATTATCTTCCTCAACTCATTTACAATAAAATGACGTTTTCCTCATTCAAATCAGTCCATTAGTTTCGGAGTTATTCATGTTTTAACAAAGCTGTTGCACATCTCATATGTTTTTCCAAAACATAGTCGAACTCAAAATTTGTACCAGTGAAAATTTTGAACACCAGGCCACCATGAACCAGCAGCAAGCAACTTTGGTTTTTTAAAAATCTTTATCATGCAATATCTCGGCTATTATTGAACCGATTTCGACAAATGATGTGTCATAATTTTTGTACGAACAAGCAGATTTTTTTACGTCATTTGTGCTTTGATAACTTGACAATAGATGGCGCTTTTATTGGTTAAAACCATTCAAAATGCTTAAAGTGCCATCTGGTGGCAGTTTTCAGAACTTTTGAGTTTTTAATTCTCTTCTTCAACTCATTTACAATAGTATGACGGTTTCCTCATTCAAATCAGTGCATTAGTTTCGAAGTTATTCAAGTTTTAATAAAACAGTTAAATGCGACAGTTTCTGTTTGCGAGCTGCAGTTTCATATTGAATAACTCCGAAACTAATGGACCGATTTCAATGAGAATAACGTCATTTTATTGTAAATGAAATGAGGAAGAGAATAGAATACTTCTGAAAACTGACACCAGATGGCGTTTTAAGAAGTTAAAGCTATCAAAACTGCTTAAAGTGCCATCTGGTGGAAGTTTTCAGAACTTTAAAGTTTTCCATTCTCTTTCTCTACTCAGTTACAATAAAATGACGTTATTCTCATTGAAATCGGTCCATTAGTTTCGGAGTTATTCAATATGAAACTGCAGCTCGCAAACAGAAACTGCAGCAGTTTAACTGTTTTGCTAAAACTTGAATAACTCCGAAACTAATAGACTCATTTAAATTAGAAAGACGTCATTTTGTTGCAACTGAATTGAGGAAGAGAATGGAAAACTCAAAAGTTCTGAAATCTGCCAACAAATGGCACTTTAAGCATTTTGAATGGTTTTAACTGATAAAAGCGCCATCTATTGGCAAGTTATCAAAGCAAAAATTACGTAAAAAAATCTGCTTCTTTTTATAAAAACAATGACACGTCATTTGTCAAAATCGGTGAAGTAATAGCCGAGATATTGCATGACAAAGATTTTTAAAAAACCAAAGTTACTTGCTGCTGGTTCATGGTGGCCTGGTGTTCAAAATTTTCACTGGTACAAATTTTGAGTTCGACTATGTTTTGGCAGAACGTATGAGATGTGCAACAGCTTTTTTTAAACTTGAATAACTCCGAAACTAATGGACCGAATTGAATGAGGAAAACGTCATTTTATTGTAAATGAGTTGAAGAAGAGAACGGAAAATCTAAAAGCTCTGAAAACTGTCAACAGATGTCGCTTTAAGTATTTGGAACCATAAAATGATTCGAAGCGCCATCTGGTGGCAGTTTTTAGAACTTTTAAGTTTCCCATTCTCTTCCTCAATCCATTTACAGTAAAATTACGTTTCCTTCATCCAAATCGATTCATGCTTCGGAGTTATTTAAGTATTAACAAAGCTGTTGCACATCTCATACGTGGTGGCAAATTGTATGAAAATTTCAAATTTTTTGGCTTGAACTGTAAAAAATTATAACATCTGTCTAATTGATCAGGTGAAACCATTCATATGAAAATATAATATTGATATAATGTCAGGAGTTCTCTTGAAGTTTCAGAATTGAAGAGCATGTTCAAACGTAAAAAATTTTGTTTTGAAAATGAAATGGGTATCCGGGTACCCCGTCACACACAGAAGGGTTAAGCATGCTGTTATTCAATAGTACCGCATTCACAAACACAGTTTTTATCGTTATTGATTTTTTTTAACACGCTGATGTCAGAAAATTGTAATAGATTCAGTCCCAAATCTGAACTAATTTTTATGTATGTGTGAAGGTGCAACCACACGATTCAACAGATAATTAAAGTTGAAAAATGAGTTGAGAACATAGTTTGATAGAAAAAGTGCAAATTTTCTGCTTTTTGCAGATATGCAAAATTTGAATGTGATGGAAAAAAAATTTAAAATGAAGTACCAAATTATAGCGTGGAAGCGAAACCGTGGTACATAGTATTATTATTAAGGGGAGGCTAACGTTAATTCGTACAAAAAAAGCACATTTTGTGAATTTTTTTGACAACACAGTTAAAATCTATTTACCAATGGTAGATCAAAGTATAACATTTGAAGAAAATTTTGTATAATTTTCAGGTAGAAATATTGAAAACTACGGCAATGGCTGCGTCTCAGAAAAAAGTAGAATTGCAGTGCCCCTCATAACTCGGTGCTGGATCATCTGAAATAAAAAAAAATTGTTTGTCGTTAGATAATCGATTTTTTCAGGTAACGCTGGGAGGGTTTTTCGAAATTTTAAATTTTCAATTTTTGGGAACACTTTGAAGTGAAAAACGCAATTTTTCCAAAAAAAAAATGATAATTTGTTACTATAAAATAATAAATATTGACAAATTTACTTCGTAAATAGAATAGTGTTCAAAATTTCAAAAGAATCGATTAAACTGCTGTATCTTCGTTAGTTTTGCTCCGATCCGTCTCAAATTTTCGCACAATGTTCTTGAAAGGTTTTTCATTCAGAAAATCGAGAAAAAATACGTTACCCTCTCCTTAAACTAAAAAATAAATATAAATAGTCCGTTTGCTAGAGTGTAATAGACTTATACATAGCGATTCACTCATCTTGTCAACATTTATGACGTTTTTACAATTACAATATTGGATTACATTGTAAGCTTACATTTCGATATAAAGTATATGTTAGAAAGTGTTAGCATCATATTATTTGTCAAACCATTCCCCTCCCTATCCCAGAAACTACTACAAGTACAACTAACGTGGAAAAATTCCCCCTAATTGGTAGGAAATTCCGTACATAAATAATGGGAAATTTCCCCTCATTTATTTCCCACAAGCAAAAATTACCCAGTGGTGGTGGCAGCCATCATTGCAAGCATCTGTCCGAACAAAAATTAAACCTTAAAACAAGCACTACGCTCATATCGTTTGCAAGTCTTTTCGAAAGAGTGATGGAATAAGGTTCGGAGAAGGCGTTACGCACGCAAAATTAAAAAAGAGCTCTAAAAAGAAAAGCTTTAGAAAATAAGAAGCGAATTTTATCGATTAAAATTCTGGAAAATAATACAAATTAAATTGTAATTTATCTGTTATAATTAATTTATTTATTTAAGTGATAATAAATCAAATTCAATATATCAAAGTTTTAACAAAAAATAATCAGCAAAAAAGTACAACGAGTGAAGCTATGAAAATTATATAAAATATACATACAAAATAAAAGTTTTGTCGTCGCGTGATTACTCGTCCACATATATCAAAAGCCGAAAAAAGCAACTCATAGGTGCAGTTGAACGGTTTTGTAACAATTTTCAACAAAGACTAGAACCGTGTAAAAAAATTTAATCAATTCAACAATTTGTGACGATAAAAATAGTGTCTCATTTTGATCAAATTATTGTAGATCACAAGTTCAGCAAATATAAAAAATAAATCTACACATCAAGACGACAGCGAAATTCTGCTACCTTACACAGTGTAAAAAGTGGACAAAATAAGAACAGAAGTAATAGAGCTTTACAGTGCTATTCTCCGAAGCATTTTATCGTAAGAAATAAATTTAAAAGTTGGAAGATTCTCGATCTGTAGATTTCCACTTTATTAAAGTAATTGTTTTCTGTTTTCTTCCATAAAACTTCTGTTTCTTCAAGTTATTTTTTTCGGAAAACCATATACATAAAATTTTTAAATTCTGTAATTCGCCATTGAAAGCAAGCGAGTGCATACAAAAAAAGTATTGTGATTTGCTGTATCGAACTCAAAGCATACAAAAAAAAAAAGCAGAGTATTTAGCAGATTAAAAAATTCCCTAGAGTTTCGTTGAATTTTTATGTTTTACTTGAATACACGAAAAATTTCCCATCTACGTAAAAGTCGACGGTGACTTATTTCACGATATTCAACTTGAGCATTAACGCGCAGCAAGTAAAGCGAAGCAGCCATCTATTAAAACTTAAATTTCTGCCAGTAACTATATTAACAGAAAAAGCGAGTGAACGAGATAGCAGCAAAGTAAAAGATTTAGCACAACGGCGAGGGGTTTTACAAAGCAGAAGTAAGTAAAATTCCTAATTATATTGTATTGACAAATTATTAGTTGTTTAAGTAAAAAACTATAAATATTGTAGAATAAAAAGTGATATTACTATAAGATTAAGATACAAAAAAAATAATTTTTTAAAATTTAAATGTTTTTTTTTTTATTTTGGCAACGTTGCGTTTTTTTAGATGATTTTTGATTTGTATCTAAAATAAAAAGCCAAATGTTTTTTAGAATGCCAATTTCTTATCGAAAAGTTTTAAATTAATCTTGAAGAAATCATGTCAATTGCACTACACAGAAAGTTTTTAATAAGCCATGAAAATTTAATGCAACGTTGTCACATTTCACACAGCAAAGATTATAGAGCTCTCATTTTTCAATACCTAATTGAATTGACAGACAAAAAAATAATTCACCAAGCATGGTCCTCTTCAGATCCTGTTTCCTTTCCCAACGTTTTCATATTGATTGAAAAAGTATTTTCTACAAAACCGTAAATTGAGGAAGTAAAATTAAAAGTCAAATATTCATATTCATTATCATTAATATGTAATGAGTTCTAATCCGTAAGACGCTATAAGATTTTCTACAGCGGTTTTACGGTGACAAATTACTATACATACAATAACACATTGAGGCGGAGTGACAAAAAAAATTTGATTACGCTGTAGATATTCAGAAATGTTATAATGAAACTTTTAAGGATAATTTTTTACCCACATGTTCAACTTCAACTCAATTGGTAATGAATGCTAAACTCGAAAAGGCTGACCATAGCCTAAAAAGTTTTACCCACAAACTGCTGATACAAGATCCTTAATTTCTGCTAGTTTTGGACTTTGAACATTTTTTTGAAAAGAGCTTAGTAAAGGTTGTCGATTTTGTAAAAATACTACATAAAAAATTAAATGGGCGTTCAAAGGTCGCTGATGAATCTATTAATAGTTCATGAAAGTAGTATGACTAACCTTTGACATTTTTTGTCGAATTTTCTGTTTTTAGTTTTGCAATTTTTTGTGTTTTTACCCTGTACTGAACAGTAAGCTCAGCAAAATATTTAAAAAATATTTTGTTCCTATAAAGCTCAACATAAAAATTTATTAGTTTTTAATGACATACATTATTACTATTTCCACACCATGCATATTAAAAGTCATTATACATATGTACATATATGAAATTTATTTTCAAACAAAGAGACCGACCTAAGCAACCCTTGTTTAAGTACAATCAATATACCCATGTAGTCCCTTCTAAAATAAATTTATAGGGTGTTTGTTTTATCCCTTTGTTGTTACTTTTTTCTCAACTACACAGCAGAACTAACACGTAACTTGTGTACAATAAATTCTGCACTTTGGTCTGTGTCTGAGTAGAAAAAAATGGAAATTTCCACTAATGGGTGTGAGCAGCTTTACCAAAAAATTTGAAACCAATTTGTTAAAAAAAATAGATTTTTCAAGCATTTAAAATAGCTTTATTTGTAACCATCAGAACAAAATTCTATGGGTCAGAAAAAACTGAGGATTCCACAATAAATTTCCTTTGTGTCTAAGGGGTAAAGTAGTTAGTCAATATAAGCTTATTATTTGAAATTGGTCTTATATCAGCTTCTTTTAACATTTTTCAAATACACCTAATTCTGTTTTTACACGGTTTTAGTTTAACACGGTCTAGAAAATAAAATTTGCAGCCGTTTTTATCGATTTCTTTCGATTTAGCACGATTAAAAAAACTATTTGATTAAAAATTTAAAGAAAAATATTTTTAGCAGCCACAATCTTTCAGAAATTTAGTTACAGGGTTGAAGGATACAGAACCAATCTCCTTTTTTTCTCTGTATGTATTTACATACATGTTTTTACACCGTTTTTTTTCGGAACGTATCTACCGTGTAAAAACAGAATTGGGTGTATACATTTTGTCCGCTGGGGACAATTTGATTGATCAATTATTTAGGTTAAAATGATTAATTTAATATTAGCATTTATGTATGGAATACAATATCAGATAATTGCCCAGCTCCGTCAGCCTCAAACGCGGGCTCGTTTGAGCAGATTTCTCAAGGGTATTTGGTTTGTTTTGTTCGAAACCACGACAGTCTAAGAAAACACCCTTTACATTAACTCTGGAATAAAATGTTCAAGATAGTTCAATTTGACAAACGCAATTTTAAAATATTTTTTTAGTCCGTATATAAAATATTGTCACAATCATTTTGTCGCATTATAAACATTTTATATTGCATATTTGATGTTTCGTTATGTATTAGTAAATGTACATATATAAATGGAATAAAATGTTTTTGTTCATTTTTAACTAACTTAAAATTTAAATGAGAAAACATTGAATAATTTTAATATTGAAAAGTTTTGCGTAAGTCATGTTGTCAACAACTTTTAAGTATGAATGTAACCTATTATTGCCAATAGATAAATTTATTGAATCATATTGTGTAAATACACACAACTACAACTGATTTCATGCTTTACCAATGTGTTGATACCCAGCAAACATTTCGAAGATTTTTAAATCTTTCACATTTATGGCGATCAACTTATAACTTTGTGTTAAGTAAACTCTTAACACTCTTCCGGATGTTAAATAACATAAATTAAAATGATTAATTTCGAATCATCCATGGCATTATTTGGCGAATCTTTAAAATCATATGATTTCATCTTCCAAGCAGAGCCTAGGCTTGATATTGGAAGCTACAACAGCATGTGCGAAAGATCTCATATGACACTAGTGTTTCGAGAAGGCCTTATATAAGAGTTTACGTATGCAGGAATGTTGGCATTTGTATTGACACTATTTTTTGTACCAGCATTATCAGGCCTTCTCCGGGAGAGGTATTGCTCAATTGCTTACTGGGTAATATTTGCTATAAAAAACGCATACATACGTACACATAAAACCATTTTTTTGGTCTTATTTTTTTGTTTATTTTCCGATTTAATTAAGATTTACAGACAGAGAGTAAGGTATAGACTACAGAAATTTCGAGAAAACAAAAACGCATATTAGCAGCGTTTTAATAGTCTCTTTCGGTCGTATTAATAAGCGGACTATCAAGCACTTTTGATCATGAGACATTTATGAAGGTAGAATTATCAAGGATGATCATCATTTAAAATATAACAAATGTTTGAATTTTAGCAAAAAAAAAAAAAACTCCACGAACTTTTTAGTGGACCTATTATTAACAATATTTTAGAACTCAAACATTAAGGGGGTTCAAACCGTCAAATTATTCATCAAATTGTTTGTCAAACAAATTGACAGCTCAGCGTACACATGATCAAATTTTTCGTCAAATTTCAGTTTTCTTCCGACCACCGAAGGGAAAACGTGATGGCGGACAAATTATTATGTTTATGAAAGTAGATATGTTGATGAAATAGGAATTTAATTTTACATAACTTAATACTTAATGTCATTTTCAAGACCATAATAACAATCCGTCATTTTTATGTCCACGATGTTGAATAACAAAGAGATAAAATTGTACATACAAACTACAACGTTCCCAATAATCGAAATAATTATAACTAAATTGGTTCCGTCGTTGCTCAAGTATAAAATTTATTTTAATTAAAATTTACATCCTCTGATATTGTCAACATCGACTCCTCTTGCGATATTTAAAAAAAAAACAATAAAAACACCCTTCTAGTATGTAAAATAATTAAGAGCCGCATAGCATTTCATCATCCGCACGATGTAAACTCGTCGAAATCTTTTTTCAAGTGACAAAAATGTACTAGCGAATTTGACGAGCGTACACACCATCAAACAACTCATCAAATTGTTTGTCAAATAAGCAGAAAAACAAAATTCTTTGTTTTCCATCAAACAATTTGACCAACAATTTGATGAGCGTTCACATCTTCAAATTCTCATCAAACTCCATATATTTTATTGTTGGTTAAATTGTTTGACAAACAATTTGATGAGATGTTTGATCATGTGTACGCCCCTTTATGCGCGTTCCGATTGAGAAGCCGATTTGACACATATTTAGTTGTATTGTGTTTATTTTATTTAGTCAGCGCTTACACGAGGAAACTCTTGCCGCAAAGTTGTTATGTTTGTAGGGAAAAAACGATAGGGTGGTGTACAGAATTTTCCATACTCACAAATTCTCTTTCGTTCTGTTCGTTAGCTTATATTATGCTTTGACTCTAGGTTTGTTGTGTTGGATCGACGCAGTTACTGCTTTGATATTCACAAGCAGAAAGTCGACGTTTACACGGGGAAAGTCTGAGAGACAAATTCTTTTCCATTCTCTTTTGTGATTTTCGTTTCGCGTTTGCAACATATGACAAATTTTTTATCTCGTCCCTTTCGTTTTTCCCCTCTTGCCGACAAACAAGAAACTTTGCCAAAAAACTTTCCTCGTGCAAACCTTGACAAAGAAATTCTAGTTTTCGTGTGTAAACGCAAAACAAATTCATTAAAGGGAATGGACAAGAATTTGTTTCATTGAATTTCCTGGTGTAAACCTTGACTTAGAAGTTCGGCAACTATTTTCAAGAGTGTATGTGCCGACCCTAATGCTACTTTGTATTCTGTTACAATTTTCAAGACACTTCCTTTTATTTTTCTTGACAGCCTTAAATTAGTGCAAGAAGTCAAATCGGAAGATATTTTTCGGTGCGTAATTAATTTTTCTGTAAAGCAAAATATAGCTGTGGAAGTGAATATTATTGTACACACTTTGTTATAAGAATCAATTTAGAATCTGGTAAATATAGAAAAAAATATGCGAAAGAATTGAAAAACAAAAATTTGCAAATTGCCTAAATTCTTACATCATCAGCGCTGCAATTTTCCTGAATATTGCACTGATACAATTTTCGACTTTTTGCGCGTTTCCAAATGGCCTACTTAATACTTGTTTCAGAATCAGCGCATTGATACAGATTGAAGTTAATTATGTATGTGATTCCAGCGGTCGCCACATAAGTTTGGTTTTTTACTACATGCTTGAAAACAAATAACAGTTGCGGATATAGCTTTTATAAAAATCCTTTTAACTTGGGAACCCCTGAATGAATATCAAAAATACGAGTGTCATAAGAAAGATAATTTAATGGCCCACAATAATGGTAAGCAAATCTTTGTAATCTAACCCATATTTTGGAGATATGACGATTTTTCTGAAATTTTGACCAATTTTTTTTTAAAAAAAACCTTTTGGCTTAAGTTTACTTTAGCTGACATTCTCCAAATCAATTTATTTTTTTAGGTGTAATAGAGGGTACAAAATAAAAAATATAAAAATTTCAAAAAAAGTCGCTCGGATCTAGTTTCGGAGATATAGACATCGGAAGTTGCAGATATAGCTTTTGGAAAAATGATCATAAGTTGGGAACCCCTGAATAGAAAATGGAAAATATGGGTGTCATAAGAAGGATAATTTAATGGCCGACAATAATGGTACGCAAAGTTTTGAATTTTGACCCATATTTTTGGAGATATTACGATTTTTGGGAAATTTCGACCAATTTTTTTTTGAAAAAACCTTATTTTTCCCAAAAAATGTGTTAATGACCTATAATTATTTTAGCAAATTAAGATAGCTTAATCTTTTCCCTTTAAAATGATATATAGCTTGTTCTAAATTTTTGCTTATTTACCACCTTTTTTTGCCGGAAAATAAAAAAATATTCAATAAATTCTTATGAAAAGTCTCTATTTATGGACAAAAACAATAAAAAACCAACAACAACAACAATTATTATAAGACCATTTGCATTGTAAAACTTAAAAGGCGCCCTTCTTTCAACATAACCTCACATTTTAAAAAAAATTTAATTTATATGATAACCTTATTATTTTATAATGAAAATCGTTGTATAATTATAATTGTAGGTGTACTAATCGTTGTTGTTGCAGTTTTCCATTGTTTTTGTCCACAAAAACATAGTTTTCATAAGAATTCACTTAATACATTTTTTTGTTTTTCTTTAAAAAGGATGTAAATTCGCAAAAATTAACAGCAAACTATATATCATTTTAAAGGGAATAAAGTAAGCTTTATTATCATGCTAAAAAAGTTTTAGGTCATTAACACATTTCTTGAAAAAAAAAATGTTTTTCAAAAAAAAAAAATTGGTCAAACTTTCAGAAAATTCGTAATATCTCCAAAATTTGAGGTCGAATTTCAAAACTTTACTTTCCATTATTGTAGGCCGTTAAATTATCCTTCTTATGATATCCATATTTCCTATTTTCCATCCAGGTGTTCCCAACTTATAACCATTTTTATAAAAGCTATATCCGGAACTTCCGATGTCTATATCTCCGATACTATATCCGAGCGACTTTTTTTGATAATTTTATATTTTTTTGTTTTCAACCCCCTTTTACAAAAAAAAATTAATAAAATTGGACAATGTCAGCTAAACCTGTTCCCCTTTTTTTTTCCAAAAAATGTGTTATTAACCCCTAATTTTTTAGCATGGTAAGAAAGCTTAATTTATTTCCTTTAAAATAGTGTTTGTTGTAAATTTTTAATGTCCATCCCCTTTTTAACCGAAAAATTAAAAAAAAATTATTCACTAATTTCTTATGGAAACTATGTTTTATGGTCGAAAACAATGAAAAACAACAACAATGAATATTACAACAACAACAATTATAATAAGACTATTCTCATTGTAAAATTTAAAAATTTTTGAAAAAATTGAGCGTGCGATTTTTAATAAAAATTTTTCGCCTGCGGTGCTCCTTTTTTTAACATAACTTTACTATCTAATCTTATCATATTAGGATCAAAATCGTCTTATAATAATCGTTGTTGTTGTAATAGTCATTGTTATTAGCCGTGTTTTATTCGCTTTGGTTAAACCTAAAAGTGAATAAAACGCATAAGTTTAACATTTTATAATTCTGCATTTGACCAGCAGGTGGCATTACAGTGTTTGACAGAAATTCTATTTCAAAATCAGAGCCGCCTTTATGGTCGTGTGGTTGAACGGGGCCTAGCGCGGTAAGGGGCCTCACGTATCAGTACATAATTTTTTTTTTTTTAAATTATTGCTGTCAAATCATTTCAAACTGTTTTTATATTGTCGCAGACGCTAATACCAAAGTATTCTTTTCGTTTTCTGTTGTTTCATCACTGTTTTTATTTTTATTATGTGTTTCTATTTAATATTTGTGCCTAGCACTGACTGGGTGCCCCAGGCCTCGTGCGACCTAAAAACGCTTCTTCAAAATTCCAGCAAAGTTGCCATATATTTTTGATTATTTTAGGTTTGTGTCTATGGTGCTTCAAACTTTAGCAAAGACAAAAAAAGTTCAATCAATTGAACTAGAAATTGAGCTGGTTCACACATTTGTATGAGATTTTGGTTTAACCAAAGCGAATAAAACACGGCTATTGTTTTTCATTGTTTTTGTCCATAAAAACATAGTTTCTATAAGAATTCATTGAATAAATTTTTGAGTTTTTGGGTCAAAAAAGTGGTAAATATTAAAAAATTTACAACAAACTATATACCATTTTAAAGGGAATAGATTAAGCTTTCTTTCTTAACTTGCTAAAAAAGTTATAGGTTAATTACACATTTTTTGGAAAAAAAACCTGTTTTTACAAAAAAGAATTGGTTAAAATTTCAGAAAAATCGCCATATCTCCAAAACTATGGGTTAAGTTTCAAAGGTTTGCGTTCCATTATTGTGGGCCATTAAATTATCTTTCTAATGACATCCGTATTTTTTTACATCCATTCAGGGGTTCCCAACTTATAATGATTTTTACAAAAGCTATATCTACAACAACTTCCCATGGCTATATCTCCAGATCCGAGCAACACATTTTGATTACATTCTTATCCTTAGAATTGAAAATAAAATAAAAAACGTTCGGTTTAGTAAAAAGTGGCGAATGGGAGATAAAGTATACTTATGCCAAAAACAGTCGCTGGGAAGTTAAGCCAACGGAAGTTAATCAACTTTCGACTTTCTCAACATGTTAATAAAATTATGGGTCAATAACGCAATTTTAAAAAAATGCTGATTTTTTACAACAAAAAAATAGGTCAGAATTTCAAAAATGTCGTAGTAATATAATAAAACTATAAGGGTATTCCTCTAAGCGCGTAAACTCGAAAGTTTTATATATTATTTTCTTATATCTGGTTTGAAAAAAGCATGAGGAACGGCTATAACCACTCGAATGACTATGACATTGTTAATGCTATTACCAGAGTAATCGAAAAAATAAAACCATTTATCCGGAATGTTCAATATCTGTGGTCCCAAGGAAAAAGAGCATGCTAAGTACTTAAAATATGTATCACGATATGAAGGTGGTACGCAGAATACCATTAACTTATAATTTTTTTTTTATAATACATATATAGCATAAAGCTCGTCGTTTAGTATTTAGCTGTGAATTATTAAGTAGTATATAAGACAAATATGTTGAATGTCATGTTTTTAATTAAGGTTTTTCTTTTTATTTTTTCCCGCTTCTTTTCCTGTGATTTACAAACTCTTCACCTGCCCAAAAGGACCAATTTAAATGCGGAGAGGATAAATAGCGAAAGCAGCAGCCGAAAGTAGCAAACAAAAAAGCGAAGAAAGCTTAAAACATAAATAAAAAACAAAAAGAGAAAAATCAACAGACTGATAAAATAAATTATATATAAAAATAAATATATGTATGTATTTGTATATGCATAATAATTTATAATTAATTATATATAAATGTATATAAATTAAAAACAAAGCAAAGCTAGAAAAGATTTAAGTTGAAATTGCAAAGAATTAAGTATACAGCAGAAGAAAGTAAGGCGCAAGCGTCAAAAAAGGAACAAAGCGAAAGTAGACAAAAACGAAAAAGCTTAGGACACAGCCGCACCTTTTCAACAACAGACGCAGTAGAAGGCGCTAGAAAGACGACATTCAAGAAAGCATTTTACTTAAATTGTGGAAAAACTACAAAATAAGGAGTAGAGGCGGCTTAGAAAAAAGAAGAAAAAATAAAAATTTATTAAACGTTGATTTTACTGTGTGTGATATTTAAAAATTAAGGATTATTTTAACAGATAATAAAACACTTCAAATACAAATTAATAACAAAAAACAAAGGGGAGAAAACCTTTAAGAGCTTGAAGTAAACGCAAAAGAGAAAGGAGAAGAAGCAGGTGGAGAGTTTATTTCTTTACTATGACATACTCGCACAATAGTAATAATCTAAAAATGACAACTTCAGTAGCTGCAACAACAACGCGCTGTAAAAACGCATCAAGCGGCGGCGGCGACTGCGTCAGAGAAGGAGGTACAAGTAGTCCTACCAACATCGATGTAACAACAATAAGAACGTCAACGCCAGCATCTGCACATTCCAACAGTATTGCCAGCAGTACAAATCACCAACACCATAATCATCATCAATTTAGTACATCACCGCCCGGTTCATCAATGTCATCGGGAGCTTCAACATCATCAAGCTGTAGCAGCTCCTCCTCATTAGGTTCCACTGGCAATGGTAACGGTGGTGGCGGCGGTTTCTTTGCCTCGCGCAACAAGCATAATCAACGGTCAACCCACGGCGGTTGGCATCATCAGCAGCGTCAGTCGCCCCAAAACGCCACGGAGCGCCTAAACAATGGTAATTATTTTAACAATAACAATCAGCAATTTTTTGGTAACAACAGCAACAATAAAAAACAACAACAAAAACAGCAACAGTCTCGCGATGGCCAAAAATCACCACCGCAAATGCATAACTCACCCGCTGCCATTCTGGGCGGTGGTTGTGTTTCTTCCTCTGGTGGTAGTAGTGGCTCCAATCGCAAGAATCGCTCCAAAAACAATACGCCAAATGTCCTACTTAGCAGCGGTGGCGCTGGCAAAATTTCACCCACCACTCTTATACCCACCAATCTAACGCATTTTGCTGGCAGCAAATGCTTTGATGCGCCAGCGCCGACGGCTTTGCCAAAACCTCCAGAGCACTGGACGACGCTAAGCGGCAGCAGCAACAACAAATTTGAAAAGTCTGTCACCAGCAGTGCTGGTCCAGGATTAATGAGTGTGACTAATGCGCGTCAACTCAATCACTCTTATTCCCACGGCCACGGCTACAGCTGCGGCCACTCCAACTCGAATGATGCTCACACCTTTGGTGGACACGTGGTGAAGTCGTCGAAACGCAATTTGTTGGACGACTTTGATACGCACAATTTGAAATTGTTGCTCAATGTGCAATCGTAACCGCCAGGATAAGAAGATAAAAAATTAAAAATTTTACAAAACTGCAAATTCAATAAAAATAAAATAAAAAGTTTAACTCCCCTAAAACATTAAAAAACACTCAAAGCCTAAAATCTTAAAAATGCAAAATTCGTTAAACAAATAGAAAACAAGTACTTTTTTCTATAAAGTAGCTTTTTTTTATTATTATTTAAAAACACAACAACAACTTGCTTGTGATCTCAAGTATCATTTACACTTTAAACAAAAAAAAAAAAAAAAAACAAAAAAAAAAAACCAAAATCTAATTATCAATCTAACACTAAAACTGCAAAATTAAAAAGAAATGCAAAAATTTAAACAAACGAAAAATGCAGAAATGTGCAAATAAAGGAAAACTACGAAAAAACAAAAATTCACGCCGTTCCAATTGAAGTATAGAAGAAAACTTTAAAATTTATAGATATAGAAACAAAAACTAAACAATGAAATTAAGTAAAAAATTAAAAATAATGTTTAAAAGACGACCAAAAACCAAATCAACTCAAATAAATTACATAAAGCCACGTCCCCAATAATCTTTAAAATCTTACAATAGAAAACAAAACTCACAGTTGACAAAAAAAAAAAAAAATAAACCAAACAATAAATTAAAATCAAAGAACTCAAAACTTAAGGCAAATTTTAAATTTAAGTTTTAATAATAAAAGAAAAAACAAAAATTGAACGTGATATTTAATAGACTTCAATAAAATAACAAAAATATAAAATAATTCAAAAATTGTTACAAAATAAAAGAATAATAAAAACTAAGCTAAATTGACTAAAATCAACATAAACTCAGCATTTTATGTTAATATTGAATTTGGACTTGAAAAATGAAATCAATGCAAGAAAAATCACATAAACAATATAAAACCTAAAAATTAATAAAAGAAAAACCCACCAAAAAAAAAAAAATAATAATAACACAAAACTACTTAAAATAAGCTGCAATATAAAGAAATTAATCAGTAACAGTATAACAACAATAAAAAGAAAAACATCGTCGTCGCCGCCGTCAAATTGCAGCAGCAACAAGAATCAACAACTTTAACGCAACAACCAAAACTGCAGCAATAAAATTAGTTTTTATTCAACTTTTTTTCTACAAGTGATCAATCAAATTAGGAAAACGCAAAACCGCAGCAACATTAAGCAAAACTTTCTTTTTACTTTAAAAATTTAGTCATCTAACTCTTCTTTAGCGCTTTAATGTTTATGTATAAATTATAACTATTTATTAATAATGTAGTGTGATTTTTATAGCAAGCAATTTACTATCTCCTTTTAATTTTCTTTAGCTCTCCCTTTCACTCTACACTCTTTCTAAGTTTTTTTTTTTTATAATTTTACATTTTTCGTTAACAGAAGTCTTACCTTTTTTTTGCAATAAACGAGCTCAACTCGAAGTCATATTTTATTCTATTTATAGTTTTCTGTAAAAAATATTTTGTAAATTGAAAATAAAAAAAAAAAAAAAAACGAAAAAAATTAGACATAAAAATACATATATCAAAATGCATTTAAAGAAAAGTTTCTACTAAAGCCAGAAGAGAGAGCAGGAAGTAAAAGTCGGTTCAACTGCAAATACAAGCGACGAAACATCATGCTTCCTGCTATTATTCTTGCTTTTGTTAGCGTAAAATTTAGTGATTTTTGTTTAAAGTTAGTTAAAAACATTGTACAAATTATAATTTGCTAACGTGAAATTCAAAAAAAAAAAAAATCACATTACGGTTTTTACGGAAGGAAAAATTTCTGATGTTTGTTTCTGGTATCCATTCTGGGTATTTTAATAATATAAAGAGTGAGCCGTATTATAAAAAAGTTTCCGATGGTTAATCTATTTCCGTTAGAACCGTTAATGTTCATGCTTTGTGGTATTGCAAAGGGAATAAAACTTGAGTGATTCATAAAAATTTAGACTTTCGGTTATGTTTTTAAAGTTTTTTTTTTTTTTTTTTAGCAGTGTAAAAAAGTATTAAAAATTTTTAATTCGGCAAAAATCTTGCATAAATATAAATCTGATACAGCATTTTTAAATGTCACTCGCGTTTCATTCCCATAAATTGTCAATTTGTAAGAATTTCTGTTAATTTGTGACAGGATGATATTTATTCCTACATAGCAGTAATAAAAAAAAAATATCTATACAAAAATGCATGAGCAAATTACAAAATTGTGAAAAGTTTAACGAGTTTTTAATACTTTTGTAAAACACCACGATATGCAAATGAAAAACAAAAGTATTTTACTTATATATAACTAAAATAAATGTATTTATATTATTAATTAAATTTATATATATGAAATATATATTTGTATAAAGTAACTGTATAAAATATCAAACAGAAAAACGTAAAATTTTGAAACACTTAAATTATTTTATGCTGATTCTCATAAAAAATATGTTAACAAAAATTTATAAAGTTAAATTTTATTAAAATGAAATGAAAAACAAAAACACTTGAACCCAGTACCTTGTTTTTTAACTATTGACTTAAACTCTTAAATTTAACTTTAACTTTAATTTTAATTTAAAACTTTATAAGAATTTTATGATTTATATTAAATTACAAAAAAGAAAAACCTAAAAACCACTAAATTGATGCTTGTTTACTTTAAATTTTAAAGAAAAACAAATTATAAATATAGAAAGCTTGAAAAATGTTGTTGCCAAGTTGAATACTAAAGCTTTAAAGATCTTGTTGATTTTCTAAGACGATGAGAAAACGACATTCTTAAATTTTTACATAAAATTAAATTTTAAATTATTTACGCAAGAAAGCCAAAAATTTACTTTTTTAATTTAGAAAAAAAAAAATCGAACGCTCTCCAAAACTGCAACTTAAAAACTCAGAAAATTGTTCAACGCTCTTGTAGCATTTAGCATTTTAGTGAAACATAAGTGACGCATAAGCGGGTATTTTTTCGGGAATGAAAAAACTTTGAACTCATTTTTCAAAACTAAAACAATATCAACCTTACGTTTATGCCTCACTTTATTCACGTTTTTCCTTTTTTATTTAAATTCATTTCAAGTTGTATGAGTGTAAAATATTTTAATTATTATAGTCAAGTTTTAATTTTAAATTTTAAAGTTTTCCTTCTCTTCACTGCCACCAAGTGGTGATAGTACATTTAAAAAACAACAACAATCGTGATATATTTTGCAATCGTCGCTTGTTAACTGTTTTGAGTAGAAAGAGCAGCGCTTTTTCAAAAATAAATTATACTATTTGTATAAAAAAAGAACGAATGCATAAGACAAAGTTTAAGAGTTTTGCATTTTTGTTTTAATAAGTAGCAAAAGCAAATAAATCAGTTAATCAAACAAACTAAAACTATATATATATTTTTTTTTTGAATAACCGATTTAAATGTTTTGAAACAAATTATTAGTTTCATTTTTATTTAAAACTTTTAAAAAATAGTGTATTACAAGGCGCCATTTTTAATTCTGTATTGAGAATGAAGTTTTTATCAATTGATTTCAAGTAAAGATTATGATTTAAAAATTTTTTTAAATGTTCAAACCTGGCAAAAAACTGTTATTTGTGAAACAAATCGTTTGGCAAATTTCAAATATCAATAAAAAATAAACCCTTAGTACAAATATATCGCAATCTACTATTGAAAATGCCATGCTTATATTTGTAAAATAATCGCGGGAGTAAAATCTGGGAATTCGTACAGAAACAAATTGTGCAGATATTTCTTTGAGGTTTTTGTAACCTTACTCAGGTGAAACACAGATCTTGTTGGAGAGTTCCGACGAATAACAATTTGCAGCCATAGATATTATTAACATATACCTTTTTATGAATCCCATTACTATGCAGTAGGCTTCGTCTAAAACAATTTCATTGCATTTTCAATAGAAGATTATTTTTCTTTACGTTTCTTCAATAAATTAAAAAAGCCGCCTTGAGGAGTTTAATTTGAAGCAATTTTTTTTTGAAAATTTTTAACTTAAAAAATACAAAAATCATTTGTAAGCAACCACAGCAATTTTTATTTTAATTGAGAATAACTTTTGAAAAGAGACTATTTTATTTTTGTTTGTTTTAATTTTTTAATGCTATATTTTTTGGTTTACTAAAAAAATTATAAACCAAACATTAAACAATTATATGAAAAAAAAGCTTTAACGAAGACTTTTATGAAATTAGAAACACACAAAGTAAAATTAAAAACTACGTACATACAAACTAAACATTAAACAGACACATTTAATTGAAATCATTTCTACTCGTTTTTATATGCATTTTAAAACAAGGAATAATTGAGCATAAAAGTGGGATGAATATTTATATAAAGTTAAAACGGATGAAAAATTAAAGTACTTAAACAATTTTGCAGTATATTTATTACTTTACCCTAGAATTGTCAGACAGCCGCAGTAAAAAAATAGCACAGCCCACAGCAAAGTTAAATGTGTTGCTTAATGATCTTGTCCGAACGAGAAAAGATAAATAAAATCTAAATATATAATTTGCTTAAACGTTGTTATCTCCTCACGAAAGTACAAGATTGTTTAACGAGTATATATTCTCTGTTACAATGATGCATACCAACTAACTGCTATTTTCTGCCATGGACTTTAATTTGATTTATTATAATTGTCAATAGAATTTTTTGCCATATAAAATTGTGTTTTTAAATATTTTGAGATGTCCTATGAAAAATTTAAGATTTTATGCATAAAATCTTTTAATTCTAAACAATTTCGAAGTACATGTCGTCTATGTAGAACAAAAATGTTTTCAAATTAAAAGGCTCTTGTATGCTTTTTAACAGTTTTTATATACATTTTAGCAGTTAATTATTCAACTTTTGAATTATTCAAAAGATTTCTTTTGGTCACATTACATTTCTAATGATAAAATGCATGTTAAAAACAGCATGACATGAAAATGAAGATAGTGACTTTTTGTTCTACATACACGATATACAACGATAATCCATACTTTTTCGAGTATTTTCGCATAAAATCCAAGTTCTTCAGCAGCCTAAATTGTTAGATGTACATACATAACATTTTTTAAAATAATTTTGCTGCAACTTAAATTTAAATGATTATTTAAACTTTTACTTTTCATCCTACTTCTGGAAAAATGTTTGATGTGCTTTTTTTTTTGAAATTTCCCCTCTCTAACGTTATACATATTAATTGTATAAGAACTTGCAATTTTGTGTGATAATTTTTTGTATGCAAATAAAATCAACTTTTAAAGAAGAATACTATATATTGAAAAGATACAATTACAAAATGTTTAAAACAAAATTAATATAAATTTTTAGTTTTTATATTTTTAATTCTTAAAACTGAAAAATTCAACAGAGGAAGCAACAAAATAAACTTTTACTTTGATTCCATATTAAAAAAAAAGAAATTCTGTACGTATAACAAAAAAATATTTTTTTTGAAAATGAAAAGTATACAAA
This sequence comes from Tricholauxania praeusta, assembly GCA_949775025.1. Taxonomy (NCBI): domain Eukaryota; kingdom Metazoa; phylum Arthropoda; class Insecta; order Diptera; family Lauxaniidae; genus Tricholauxania; species Tricholauxania praeusta. The sequence continues at coordinate 163,793,199 of OX459029.1, forward strand.
TATATTGTATCTTTTTGCAATAAAACTAAAAAAAAAAAGAAAAACCTAACTAATTTCAGGCAACAAAAAATTTTCAAAATAAAAAATGGTGTATAAGGAACTTGAGAAATTTTGTATCTTGTTCCAAACACTTTTGTTGTTTGGAAAATGAAAAATTTGTTGAAAAAAAGAAAAGATCAAATAAATGGTTGTGTGCTTTTTTCGATCAGCATTTTATAAAGTACTGAAGAAGATAAGTTACACAATCGCCAACAAAAAAGCCAATTTTGTGTTTTTATTTAGTTTTTTTTTTTATTTGATTTATGTTTGGAAATAGTTGCACTTTCGCAGAGAAGTTATCTTGTTTTTTTTTTGCTGACATTTTTTTATTTTAGTAGACAATCAAATTGTTAGACTTGTTTTCGATCTATCCTCTCTTAGTTTTTTCAGGCAATAAATTTTTATTCAAAAATAGTACAATTGGTTCAATAATTACCAAATGACATTGTTTCAAAATCGAATTGTTTTTCATTTTAAACCAGAATCATAAACAACTTTGAATTATAGGAGGATTAGTCAATATTAAATTACGTTTCTAACGATATTTGAAAAATCAAAATTCTTTGAAACTTGGCACACATGAAGAAATAAATGACAAAAAAAAATTCTTTATCAGGTGAGAAATACATTTGAATTGTTTATTTCAAAAAATAAAAAATTAAATGCCATTAATTTGTTTCTTTGTAATAATCGATTTATTTTCGTTATTGGTCAAATACTTTAGATATGTGAAACCTAGTTTAAATGCAAACTACATACACTTCAAGGTAAGTGAGTGATTTCACCTATACGAAGAGCTCTTAATAAAACTTCAATATAAGTTACAACAAGATCATCTGACGGGCAAATATGTAATACGTAAGTTATAATAATACTCGTAATTGACAAATAACGAAAATATGACGCTTATACATTTTTATGCAAAAATAGACAAAACACATTTCGGAAATATATTCAAAAAAAAAAAAAAAAATTAAATATACATAGATACATACATATACAATATAAGAAAAAATAAAATGTAAATAAATAAAATACACGAGTAGTAAATACACAAGCTTACAAAGCTTCTACCTAGAGGTCAAATGAAAAGATTTTTGTGTGCAAAGCAAAACCTCGTTGTTTGATTGTTTTTCACTACACGTCAGTTTTTTGTCATGTCTTAAAGGTACGATTAACGCTGTTTTGAGGCATATTTGAAAAAATCTCTTATATGATCAGACAATAGCCTTCCATTTCAAACTTCACCTTCTGGCTTTTCAAATAGAATAATTCTTTCCCGAGGTAATTTTTTCAATTCATACGAATGTAACTAAGTTCTTTTGAATAAAGTAAAGTGGTCCATATCTAAATGGATGTGGTCTCGTGAAGTGAGCAAGTCGTTAAAGAGGTCAAAAGGTACAATTCGTGGAGAGGCTATAACTGTCTTGTTGAGTAAGAGAAAATCCACAAAACAACTTCCTGTAAGTGTGAGATATCTTGAAATATGTATGCCTCAAAACAGCGTCATGCGGACATTTAAGAAAGGATATCTCAAAATTCGGACGCGTAGAAGAACGGACGTGAAAAAAGTTTGGTTCAACAACGCAAACATTTTGCTGACTTTCTCAAATGCTGTTTTTGGCTAATTTTTTAAAATCATCGTTTTCAGAAATCTAAATCAAGGGCGGCGGATTTAACAAAAATAAGAGCATTGTAATTGGTATTAAAGCTTCGATATCATAGAAGAAATTGTTTGGGAGAACCCTACCTTCAGAGCCATTCTGAACTTGGCGAGTATAAAAACACACCTTATTTTTTACAATTCAATAAAAATTGGGTCCGATTTATCAAATTGAAGCTCTGTTAGAATTACCCCTAATTAAAACTAATAATTAGTTATAGAAAACTATATGAAAAAATCCGTGTCATGAAAATTGTTCCAGATTGCTTTAAGCTGAGCTTTGAAATTAAATACTCGTAAAGCGAATATCATCTTAATCTGAAATTTTCAGTATATGCTCAAAAACTCGTAAGTGAATATGGCCTTGCTCTATATTAAGATAGTTGTTAACAAGCCTTAACATTAAAAAATAAAAAACAGCGAAATATGCACGTGTATGAATTTAATAATATATTCAAATAAGGATTGACAAACATTTAGCTTTATTAATTAGGCAGTTATGACACAATCTTTATTTGTAAGTACTACTCTAAAGGAATTTTGTGAAACACCCTGTAACTCAGAGGGTGTTCAAGATAAGTCCCACTCCCACACAATTTTTTACGCAAAATTAACCAGCGAATCGAGTTCTAGAGTATGGCAGTTCAGAACCGGACCACCATGTATAAGTCCGTCTAATACTTTTGGAACACAAGCTGCGCGCAATGATCATGATTTTGTTAAAAAAAATATATTTAAATGTTATGGCCTTAGCCAAAATTTGAGTCCTCTACTTGTTGTTGGCCATGTGCTTCCAAAATCAATACAATTTTTAGATAAAATATATTTTTCTGAACTTTGAAACTCAGCTTAAAGTAATTTTAAGCTATGTTTTTAATGATAACACAGTTCGACAAACCTCAGTATCCGAAATCTAAACATACTTTTCCGAAGGTTTTCGACGAGCTAAATTCGAATCCGACGTCAGAGTTTCTCTGATGGTTTCGGTTTTCGAGATATTCTAACCTAAAAGTACCTGTTTTTCAATGTATTTGGGGTTATATTACACCGGAAGATGTTTGTTTTTTTAGATATTATACATATCTGTCTATATACATATGTATGTGTATATCAGAGTTTTTTTTGTATAATATGCATCACAATACAGCTCTGAGATAGATGACCGAACTGTCAAATTAAAATTTTATAAATTTTAATAAAAACAGAAATAAATATTACTGAAAGTATTTACATCATTATGTTTTCAAAAATGATAAACCAAAACAAGTAATACGCGTTTTTCTGTTCAGATAACAACGCAATTTGCTTTAATGAAAACAACTCATTAGAATTGGTCACTGTAAATGTTGCACAGCATTTGCGTGTTACATGATCGAAATATTTCTCACCAATTCGTCTCCTCCGGTGAGAAATATTTTACATGATCATCTCTAGCAGTTTACTCTTTTAGGATATGCCGCGTATGCATTTCGATTTCTCGCAGTCGACATTCGATATAGCTGGCAATCCAATTCTATTATAATCATTTGCACGTACATAGTTCTTTCATGCTTCCCTCCATTCATGCTACATAACCTTTGTTTGTATAAAATGTCAAAATACTCAAGCTATTGATACTGTTAATGACTTATTCATTTTTATTTCACTTTTTAACGTTGGCAAGCAAATCAGCTGAGAATAATAATATAAATAACAAAAACAAAATTCAGATCAGTTGACTCAATACAACTCATACGTCATAGATGGGCAAAGTGGCAACAATGAGCCAGTTGCAACTCCTTACGACAAACACGTCGTTTTTCTTAAGAATAATAACCAACACAACATTTTTATCGTTTTGGTTTTTTTTACACGCGCTATGCACGTGATTTTTATTATAGTCTTTGTTGCATCATTCAGATAAAAACTAAAAAAACCGAAGCTATCGAGAACAAGGAAACAACAATGCGCATATTGATGACGTTTGATCAGTGTAGTTTTATTTCTACACTCATGTACTTGCTTGATTCTTGGAATTGGCTTTTGGTTTATTGCAGAACTTTTTTTTGCTATCGATATAAAATTTATGCTGGGGTTTTTTCTTTTATAAGTAGCTCATGTTTTCAATATTTTACCCACCTATGTCTTATGTAATAGGGCTTTTTTGTAGTTCGAGCAATACCAATTACTTGAAAAATCCACGGCTTTTGGCACAAAAGTAATGGGCAAGTCTTGAGAGTTATAGATTGCTTCATGATAATGCTTAAATATAGCTATTTGGCCTGAGTTATAATCAAGAAGAAGAAAGAAAAATGTTTCAAATAACTTAAGAATAAAATTAAGACAGTCTGCTTATGTACTATTGAGAATGAAATATGAAGTGATGCAGTGAATAAAAACCGCGTTTTTGTTGAAACTCGATATTTTACATGGAAATCAAAAAAGAGAATGCTTTTTTATTCACTTAAGCTAAAATTTTGATTTAATATTGTCAAAGTAGATTATGAAAATGAAAATCCAAAAACCATTAAGGCCAAGAAAATGTTAGTTAACTTTCGTAAAAAAAAGAAAACATTTTTGATTTCTTGGCGAAAATAAAAAAATAGGTAATTCGAATTGGAAAAACTTGAATAAATCCAAGATCTCACTTAAAATTAGAGAAATAACAAATATATAAATATATTATATTCTTAAAAAAATTAGTTGTGTAGTGAATTTTGTAAAGTTTAAAAACAAAAACTCAAATAAACATAAAGTTAACGTAATAACTTAATAAAAAGAAGAAAATTTTTAACTTAAATAACAACAAAAAAATTAAAACATACCTAAAAACTTTTATATACAATATTCTCTGTGATTTTTGTATCAAAAAGTTAAAAAATAAGCAAAAAAAAAAATTAATAAAAACAAAAATTTTGAAAACCTAAACAGCTTAAGTTTAGTAAATAAATTTTCGTTGGAGTTAATAACTTTTAACTATGCGAGTATTTCCAAAAATTTCGAATGATAAATGACCAATCGATTTTTTAATTGTTCGTAAAATTCAAAATACTGACTGTAACTTGAAATCTGGACGTGAATTTAATAATACAATTTAAGGTTTCTGAAACAAAACTCTCATTGTGCAAAGCTTTTGTCCTTCAGATATAATGAAAAATTATTATGGATATTTATTGCTAGACAGTTAAATTAGAGTTGAACGTATTACCATAGTTAATTTAACTCTTGCTCCACTTTCTTACCTGTTTTGCTGGAAATGGGTTCAAAATACGAAATTTAAGTTTTTGGCTTATGGCAAAGAACCTTGGTGGTAGAAATCAATTTCACAAAGAAGGGGAATGGATAGATTCCAACTTATTATTCTAAAAATGGAAATGTACAACCATTAAGTTCCCATGCAAGATAGCAGTGTCAACTCATTTCCGATAATCTTTTAATATGGGCATTTCGATTCTAAAGCCTTCAATTGCGTTTTTTTTACGGCAAAGATTTTTCTAAATTCAGATAACGTTTGGACGACTGTTATTTTGAGAAAAAATGGGAATAAGTCGGCAACAAGAAGGATTTATTTCCTTATTATTATTTTTCCGATAAGAATAGAAATCGCAAAAACTGTTTCTCAAAAAATCGCCACTTCATCGTGATAAATAAAAGTTAAAAAAAAATCATTCAATAATATTTTGGACTCCGATCCCATTATAAGATAAGAAAAAAAAGGTCCTCAGCATTCGATGCTCATCACTTTCTTTCGAATTCAACTTGGTAAGCAGATCTCACACCCTGTGATATTATGAAAAAAGCTGAAATCCAGAAATGCTATTCGATGATGAAGAACTTTTTAAAATTCATATTTTAGGTGAGTACTCGAAAATTCTGCAAAATATACATATGTTAATTTACTGCTAACATCAGGAGCTATTATCAAATTTTGGCCTTCGGAGCTGAGCTATAATGTTTTGATTTGCCCAAAACAGAAATTTTTGGTAATTTTTTTAAAAATGTTCCAAAAATCGAAATATGTTTTTTTAACTATAGAATTAATTTTTTTGTCTCAACAATTAACTAACCTTTCGTCGGGAACACAAATAGAGAAATTCTAAAAAAGATTATGTTTCATTTTATAACGATACGTATACAACAAAAAGGAGATGAGACACTAAATTACAACTTAAACAACAATTATTCATTAGCTTGTAAAATATTTCAGTACTTGAAGATCACGCCAACAGAGTTTAGTGGTTGCTAAAATGTTGATGTTCAATGTTTAAAAGTTTTATGTGGTAAATATGTTTAAAATATTTGACTAAATTTTGTGAAATGTAAGTGTCAAATCAAACATAAAACGATATTTTTCTATACAATTGAAGCCATTTAAAAATTACTTTATATGTAATTTAGGTGCAACGTGGAGTAACTATATTTTCCATGAGAATTAGATGCCAATGTATGGATACTTAACTCACAAATCACATAAGAATTGATTTTTAAATGGCTATATGTAATTTGAACAAATTTTTAAAAAATCGAGTGGATGTCCGCAAAAAATACGAAAATTTGGATAAACTCGATTCGAAACTTGTAGAAGCAATTCTATATCATCATTTGGACCTAGTTGTATTTAAAATGAACGAGTCAAAAACATTTTCACTTATGTAACTTCAGCCATAAACAAAAAAAAATTAAGTTACGAGGGTTTGAGTACAGGCAAAAACCACAATTTTCAAATTTATTGACAAATTTGAACGGTATTCGAAACACCTTAAATATATATTCTCAAAATAAAACATAATCCAATTGATTAGAATTGAAAATAGCTGCTCAAAAATCGTCAGAGATACGAAAAAATGCTTAAGTTCAGTCAGATTCCTGCAGAAGGTCAAAGATATATAAAAGTTAGAAAAAAGTTCTTAGTTACACAAGCAAAACTTAATTTACAGAGCTAAAAAAGAATGAAAATTGAATTCTGGCAAATTTGCGAAAACATGCTAAAAATTGGTAAAATATGACTGTCCTTTGACATTCAAAAATTTACGAGTATATCTTAGCTAAAGTATCTTCTAGAAAACTGAATTTGGGTATGGGCATCCGATTTTAGTAAATATTGACATAAATGTTTTCAAATCAGTAGTTTTCAAAGTTTGCTGAGCCAGAATATTCTAAGCATTTGAAAGAAATTAAAATACAGAAATTTACATTAAATAATGCGAGACCCCCCAAAGCGTGAGAACTTCTGAATAAGGTTGTCATGGATATAATTTGAGCTAATGTTTAATGTAATACTAAAGAGAGAGCTATGGCGTTCGCTTAATGAGCGATCGAATCGCCCTGTACCTCAACATCAGGATTGAAAGTATGATTTAAAAATTACTTACAAAATCAAAAACGATACTCAGATAAAAATAAAAAATCATGAATTCTATAAAGATTATTAACAAGAGCAGTTAAAAACATTTTATAATTAATATATATTATTTATTTGGTCTTCTGCTTAATAAAAATTCAAAAAATTTGTTACATCCAATTTCGGCTCCAATATACTAAGTATATCGAAAATCTCATGGAAATTAGCAGAGGATTGCCGAATCGATTCTCAAAAAACACATTCAAAGAATACAAAAATTACAAGTAAATAGAATATGTATGTATATGCAAATAAGTAATTGTATGTTAAAAAATAACTCAATATGTATGCATCTTTAGTAAAATAAAAAATTTTGTTTTGCTTTTTTTTAATTAATAATTTAAATATTTGCACAAAGCATAAAAATGAAACTAATTCAAATCCATTAGGTCGCAAAACATAAAGTTTCACAACTTAAAAGAAAATTCTAAATAGTTTTTATTAAAAATGAAAAGCAACAAAAATTAGCATTTACTTAAAAGACATAAGTAAATTTGGTTTGAAGTGATACAAACTCATTAAATAAAAATGCGATTTTTAAAACTAAATTACAATTCTGATAATGAATGACAACTAAAATAAAATCTTTTAACAAAAAATTGTGACTAATTCATTTAGATACAAATAGAATAATACTTTTAGAAAAACAAAAAAAAATCCAATGCAAATAGTTATAATTGAAATGGAATAAAAATCAATAAAAAAATCACTTGGATACAAATTGTGAATTTTTGAAAAAACTAAGTAATGTTAAACAAAAAACTTACATTTAATTCCAAAAATGTAAAAATTGATATTTGATATAAAAATGAGAAAGTAACAAATTCACGTCTTTCCTAAATTTTATGCCTTAAGAAATTTTTAATGTCAAAATAAAAAAAAAAACAAAAAATAATTATAAAAGACATCTCCAACAAATGCTACCAAGTTCAGCAAACGTTCCAAAAGGAGACATAACAAAAAGTTCGCCAAGTGCAACAACAATTCAAGTAACCCTTTAAAGTCCTATCCATCCAAATCATGCATTCCTTTTTTTAAATGTTCCCAAATTCCCAAAATCCCCAAATTTTTAAACAAAGAGATTGAAATTTTTATTCGGTTGAACGTGAATAAACAACTACGAGTACACAAATCGCATTTTTCAATGCGCGAATATGAATACTGAACACTGGGAAATGGACAATTGACGTCTAATTTTGGATATGATCTGAAGATTACGTTGATGATGGCATGTATACAACGGACTATGCTGATTACAAGGATAATGAACGAGCACGTATACAATTCGCAAAGTAAATAAAGAGCATTAACAGAACGTAAAATGGATTTTAGAAGACCAAATAACTATCGCAGGGAAGCTTGTCTTAAAAAAAAGTAAAATTAGAAAATCAATTATTGCTGATATGTATATCATTTCGTGTGGGACGAACATCAACTCAGGTAATGTGAAAGTTGTAGAACGATCAACTCAAATATTCAGCTATTTCTACATACATATGTACACGGTTAGAAATCTTGGAATAAATTTTAATACAAGCGAAGTATTATAAAGATTTTTAATACAATTTTGATTAAATTTAATACTTTTGAATGTATTACAAAATTTTGTAATACATTTTGTATTAAATTCTAATACAGTTCAAACATTAAAACTATATTTTATAACATTTGATGCTATCGCAAGTATTACATTAAGCCAACGTAATTATGATACTACGTTGGCTGATGTCGTTAAAATGTTCATGCAACCCTTGTATTGAAAGGGAACCTGATTCGAATCCCAGTGGATACGACATATTTCTTTTTTAAATTTTAATAAAAACGAGTATTAAATTTTAATACAAATTTGTATTAAAAATGAATTTTAATATCTAGACAGTATTGAATTTTAATACAATTCTGGTGTAGTCATATATGTAATCCCAAAATTATTAAAGTTTATTCCAAAATTTCTAACCTTGTACATACACTTACTCACAAAAGTTTGTGAATTTGGCTATGCGATTGAAAGAAACAAAATTTTTTTTTCAAGGATTTTCATGAAAACAGTCATATTTATTTACATAAACTAACAAATCACATTTCAAAAATTTTTTAAAAAAATATATACATTTGATAAAACAATGCATCATATGGAAAAACTTAAAAAATTCACTTCACAAAAGTATATGAATTTTTGGTTTCATGTCTCTTACAACAAACTTAAAACAATATTTGTAAAAAAAATAGTACTTTCTATGGTACCCTCTGTTGATATGAACTGCTGCTAATCGTTGGGGCATCGATTCAACTAATTTACGGCAGAACTCTGATGTAATCTTATCCCATTCTTGTTACACAGCATTTTTAAGGCTAATTTTGGACGAAAAGTGGTGAGTTCTTATACGATCCTTCAGATGTGACCACAATTTCTCGATAGGGTTCAAGTCTGGACTTTGTGGTGGCGTTATCAGTTGATTTGTATTATGTAATATCCACATTTCTACGTTTCAAGCCGTGTGTTTGGGATCGTTATCTTGTTGGAATAAAAATGATTGGGGAGCTAAACCCATTTAAGTGGCGCTAGTGTGTAAGTTCTCCTTCAAGATGGACAAATACACTTTCTTTTCCATAATGCCACCTACAAATTTCAAATTTTCAACACCGGGAGCGGATATACATTCTCAAACCATAACGGAACCGCCGCCGTGCTTCACAGTTGCTTTAATATTGCACAATTGCAACGCTTTTCCAGTCTTTCGCCTCACCATACGTCAACCATCTGAGCCAAAAATATCATCTTTCGTCGCTGAATATTACATTCTCCTAGAAGTCATAGTTTTTCATTCTAAGATATTGGCAAAAGTAAGACGAAATAAAAGAATTATTGACAAAAAATCGAGTTTTTTGAAGAGTGCCCTAGACACTCTTGCCGTTTAGAGGGCTAATGAAATTTTGGTTTAAGTTTTGCAGGGACCTGTCATCGTCCAAGCCTTTAAATTTCAACAGCTATCGAAGTACATGTGCAATCATAATGATTTAAACTCTCTCGCACTTAAATCATTAATTAGTCACTGTTTTTATAGGTCTTGTAGCCATTCATAAATCGTTGGCCAAGTAACTTATAGACTATATGCATGAGTCACCTCTATATCAAATAAAAAGTGAGTCAATATTTTGTCAGGGAAGAAATTCTTAAATGCCTCTGTTCTCTGCAAAAATAATGACAGATTATTATTTTAAGCACCGTTTAAAGGACAAAACTTTAAAATATTAGTTAATCAAATGAGAATTAAAAAAATATGTGAATAAAAGTCAGGTATAGTTTATCGTATAGTTTTCAAAATTCACTTTTTAAATATACTTTGTCAACAATTCTGATGACAGGTTTTTATTAGGGGACGTCTATAAATTATGTTAGATAAAATAGGGGGGAGGGGGTCCGGAAAAATCTCACCAACAGGGAGAGGGGGTCAATAAAAATCTCACGTCAACTTTTTAATGAAGAGACTATACATTATTATAGCAGATTACATTTGAATATTATATGGCAAGTCTCACGGAAGAGAGGGGGCGTGTCCCCTCAGAACTTACCAAATCTCACCAAGGGGAGGGGGGTCCGAATTTTCAAAAATACACCTCACTGGACGGCCCCTTATAGCGTATTATCTCAACAATGAGGTTCACTTAAGCTATAAAAAAACTGAAGCACAGTGACCATTGCTTTTCTAAATGGAGCATTATATCCGTAACTATTATTTGCTTCGGAAAAAAAATGTTTTTTTTTTGTTTTTATTGACCTCGCGTGTTTTTTTAATATGGATTTTGAACACTTCTAAAATGCAAACACATAAAAACAATAAAAGACAAAAACCTTAACTTGAATAAAAACTACAAAATTACTACGAAAACAACAACAGCACATGGATTTGGCATAATTATTGTTGCTATTATTATTGTGTTTGTTTTTTCTCAATTGCCAATGGCTGCCATAGTAACAGCGTCGATAAACCAAACCACCGAATTTGCACAAAATACTGAAACGTACTCACAACTTCGCATTCATACTACGTATACATACAAGAACATATGGATGTATTTGAAGGGAGCTGAGATAGTGGCTGTGGTTCTTTTATGGAATCCAAAATTTTATTGATACCAAATATTAACGTGTTTTCTTTGCTGAATTTTATTGATTTTTCGTTTCGTAAATGATAGTTGTAAAATTTATAGGCACTAAAGAAGTGTGGCAACGATGTATAGAAACATACATATGTACGTATCTGTTGAATAAATGCTATGTTGTCATTTTTCCAAAAATAAAAATAAATTAAAAGAAATCATGGTGAAATTACTAAATCAAAAGTAATTTAGAGATAAATACAACACGAACCTCTCTCCTTTTAAAATCTTATTTTTATCAACAACAAAAACTAAGTGAAATAAGAGAGAATCAATGATAAACGCTACGGTTTGCTTGCCGGAATTAGAATGTGGTCAATGGTCAATAGGGAGAACTTTTTCATGATTTCACCTTTCGTAATTCCACCAAGAAAGCAATAGCATTCAACAGAATACAAAAATACTTAACATCAACTAAGTCGGAACATATTTTAGCTTGAACGGATTTCCTTTAAAGAGCTCCAGCACTTAAAACTGATCATACAACGGTACTGTATGCCAGCCAGGAAATCGTTCAGAATGTGAAGCACAGAATTCAGTGAACTCGCGTCTCGACAAAACTATCCAGGTTAAAGGCAGGTATATCGAACAATGCGTACAAACATTTGCTTTTTATTTATATTAAATAAAATTTTTAAAAAATAAATTCTGTTAAATATTGACATTTTGCCATATCCTTAGAGAAGACAATACAACAATAATGAAATAACATTTTTAGAAAAAAAAAAACACAAAATTTTAAAAGTTATATGCTCTAGGTCAGCCAGTCAAGAAGCGTATTATATATTTAATAGGAAAGGATTTGAAAAATTGCCGAATAGTTAGTCAGGTTCTTAATTAGAAAATAACTGAATGTTGAAACTTGTTTTTTGTTTCCTTATTATTATCATCGCAATGAACAAGCATTTTTGGTATAGCTAAGATCTTTACTCAATTTCATAGGGTCGGATGATTTAAAAAAAAAGTTTTAAGTTTGAAATCAAGTGTCTCGCTTTGACATTGATGTGTATAGTATGTCTATCATATCCAGTGACGGATGGTATTTGGACTTTTCGCGAATGTACTGCATTTCGTCATCGCTGAACTATTCTGATCGCAGATTTACTCTGTTATTCGTTTTTATTTGCAAAAAGTCCCTGAAACCCGAAACGTAAGCCCCTGGGTTCGACGGAATATCAATTTCGAGAAATCCTGGGATCCCGGTTTCGGCAACCCGTGATTGAATTCCCTAGTATATATATGAACATGTAAGTAAAAAAACTAAGAAAATAAATGAGGACAAAATAATGCGAAGTAACGCAACGCTTTAAATGTCTTCATAACAAAACAGATACATGCATATGTATATGGATGTAGTACAATATATACATATGCATATATATAGTCAGATAAATAGATGCGAAGAAGCAAGAGATAATTAAAACAACAAACTTAATAAAAAACAACAAGAAAATATTTTATGGTTGCCCGTTGTATCGTTATATGTATGTAGGTATTTTCTACTACAGCTCTAGAGTGAGTTTGTTTATTTGGAAGCGATATTTGAGACCATTGTAACGTTGAGATAAGCAAACATAAGCTTTTTTATTACGTTGCATTTTGTAGAAATACAGCGATGATAATGCATGTATATATGTAGGTATGTACATATGTATTTTAATGGAAAATCATACTACATACAAATAAATAGTCCGTTAGCTACAGATAAGCAAAATAACATTCTGCGAAGTAAATATTCAGAATTGTTTAATAAAACACAGAATATCGATCATCCCAATTTTATTTGTGATGAGATACATATATGTCACAGTGTTCAGGAAGACCAAACAGGTTTGCCAAAAATGACGACACCAGGAACCGCCTGGAAACTGTTCCTTGGCAACACTAGTAAACGAAAACACTTCACTTGAAATCGGACCAGCTCCCCTTTTGAAAAAAATCAAACTTTGTACCTGTAGATATAATGTAGAATAAATTACATGTTCTAGAATTCTCCGGGAACATTCGATTTTCGAAAATTTATTCATATTCTCGTTTAAAAAAAATAAAAACTGAAGCTGAAAAATTTCATTTCAAAATTTTAATTTTTCCGAATTCGACCAAAAAAATTAAGATAATTTGATGTTTTTCTTATTTGTATTTTTTTTTTTTAATTGTTTTTCGATTTCGATTCCCTATGTACACAAAAGGAAGTATCGAAATAAAATTTGTCGCATGTCAGCTGCTGGTACCGGAAATTTGGCTTTTATAGAAAAGATCATGAGAATGGATATGTGTCTTGAGGTTTTAAATGACAACTTGCTGCAGAGTGCCGAAAATCTGGGCATACAGACAAATTTACGGTTTTACCAATATAAAGACCCAAAACACAGAGCGGGCATAGTTCAGTCTTGGTGCCCGAATTTGATGGAACCGCCAGCATAGTCGCCGGACCTAAATGTGACTGTAAATTTATGGACGATTTTGAAAAAAAAATGTCCGAAAATACAACAGCTCAAGCAACATTTCCACTAATTAACATGCTGCTTCAATGCCAAACCACTTTTAAGCCGTAGTTGACCTAATAGGCTACCGCACTAAAAATAAAAAAATTACAAAATCATTATTTTTGACAATGTTTTACAGTTTAACATATCTGCATATAATAAGCTGTGACTTGAAATTTAGTAGTATGTTTTGATTTTCTATGTTTAAAATTTCAGATAATATGTTTTAACAGTAAAAAAAAATATTTTTTAAGCTTAAATTTTTCCTCTTTCAAATGACATCAACATTTTTTCATATTCTTAAGTTTCAGAATTGTAGAGCGCTGAATTTAAAAGTAGGCACTGCATAAGATTAGCTGTGAGCCACTGTATGTATATTAGACTATTCCTTAGCTTTAATGTAAAGGCGCAATAAAGGCGCTCTTTCACCATGATCAATCTACATAAGTATGCAACTAAACAACGTGGGTTTTCTCATCTCAACATTAAGAAATATATCAAAATATGAAAAACTATCATTTTATATCAAATTCCATTATCAACTGTAGGAATGTTTTTATACATCTTCGGATTCCGGTCCAGCTACGCCAATACATATTGAATGCCTGAATTTATTTAGCTGAAATTCGTTATTTTCCTGATGTATATATACTGCTGCGTAAATGATTTTTCGCGCATGATTGCATAGATCGGTTGAATTGAAACGAGTTTTATCTATATGATCTACATATGTATGTATGTGTGTATTGGTATATACATTAGGGTGTCCGTTAGATCCATGGGCAGAGTGTATTGAATTTCAATAAAAAAAAGTATTTTGTGCAAAATACGAGCCTGATTGTTCAATGTTAATCTGTGCCAGTAATTAAACGAAATTTCCCAACTTTATATATTTGTTAATTTTTTAACTAAAAGTTTTTCAGAACACAAGCCGTTTTGGTCATAAGTAACGTCCATAAATTACGTGAAACTTAGCCTATTTACGTAATGAAGGGTTACAAGATGTTTGTTAAAATTTTTAATGCAAATTTTCCAAAATGAGATTTTACAAAGAATCGGTACAAATCGGTGAATTTTTTAACAGATACCGCAAGACAATAAAACGTTCTTACGATATTTGTTAACATGAATGCGGGACTCGGTGGGAATTTTTTTGTTTGACTGCTTCAAGTGGATAATTTTTTAAATTTCCTATATTTTTGATCATTTTCAAAATCGTGTGATAAATCCAATTTAGTTTTTTCTTTAAACAATGAAAACGGGGTGTTCTTAGATAATTTTTAAAAGAACCAAAAATAAAATTGTTTTGAAATTTTCAAAAATGTGTTACCAAAAATATTATTTCCTAGACGCTCAAAAACAAAAAAATCTACAACAACGAAATTGTCCAAAAGTACTGATTTTAAAGGGTTATAGAATCGACAAGTATTATTTTTTTGGACTAATAATTTGGATTTACTTTCTTTAAAGTATTTCTTTCACAACGATACTCATTTTGTTGGGTTTCGAGACAAAAACATTTTTGATTTTTGACCGCTTCACGATCTACTGTGAGGCTTGAACAAATCTCGGAAAAGTTATTATGGAAACCCTAATGTACACACATACCGATGAGTATCTATATAAATTGATGCAGGGTTTCAAACTACGAGTATTATTGTTACACAAATTATTTTTTTCTTTCTCCTTCGAATTTCACAGCTTGTTGAGCAGCTTTCGCTACAGAGTTTTAAATGGGTTTTTGTTGCTGCAGTTGCCATTGTATACACACCGTTTTTCGTTGTTTTGATCTGCTTTTTATGTGATGTAAAAAAAAATGCAAGCAACTAAATAAATTCAGTCAACAATCGCAAAATAAATATGAAAGCCAAATAAAAAGCGTTACCCATCAGGAAAATCGATTGGATCACTCTTTTCGGATCAACAGAACACTCCATTTGTGATCCACCTCCATATAAATTTTAATATTGCATGCCATTGGAAAGGATAACATTTTGGGATCTTTTTTGAGCTAACACGAAGCATTGAAATTTGTGAATCAATGAGTAATGATGCGGCATTTAAAGTAAAGGAGGCTCTGGTTCCAAACCGGCAGCAATCGTCCCACAGTATTTTTTTTTTTAATTTAGGGTTTTGGTCGCACAGTGATCTCAAATCCCGAAAATTTGTTTTTTTTTCTTAATTTGACTGAAGATTCGTGATCAACTCAGTTAAACAACGATTTCAGAAAACAATCCACAATCTTAGAACCTTTTTTATATTTAACTACATTCATAATCAGCAGTCACAAAAGCACGTAAAGACCGTAGAATTGTATTGGCGGAAGGCGTGTCCGTGAACCATTCCTCAACTTATTGTTTGCTTAGCTGGAAGCTCTGTTTTAGAACCTTCATCCCTTATAGCTGTATTCGTCAGCAATCGATTAAATTATTGATTTCAATTAATTAATTTGATATAATAAGCATTTAATATATTTTTTGCTTTATCATCATAAAAACAAATAAATTTGCGTCAGAGCTATAAATGTTTTTCATTTTGTTTTTTGTTGGTTTTGTTTATACTCGTTATTTAATTATTTTATGTGAAACAGATAAGAATTTGTTTTCACTTCTTTGTTTTTTCCTTAAACTTTTTTTTAAGTTCTTGTTTTTTATATTTTATAAATTCAAGATAATCTGTATTTATGCTTATTCCACGACGCAATTTAATTTCTTTATTTTTATTCACTTTTTTTTTGTATTTTGCCATATTTATTTTGTCATTTATTTGTGTATATGTACATACATATATATGTACATATGTACATGTGTACATATCCATGCACATTGTTTTTTTTTTTTTTGTACACGTGCGGTTTTGTTTTAATGTTGTGAGAGACAGTAGACTCGCGGTAACAAAAACACTGACCTACGTGAACACCGTGTTAATGGATTGATCATTAAAGAAAAGTCAAAATTTTTCATTTTAAAATTAAAGAAAATCAAAGCGATTTTGGTCCGGATGACGGCTGTTTTCAACGACTTAAGACGCGGTATGGTGTACGATTCATAAAGGAGAAAAGCTATCTTCTAGACCTGAGACTGTGGACCCCTTCAAGAACATCATGTTCACCAATTAATTCCCAACATGAACGCACAATAGAACTTCTTCACGCAACGCCTAAGCGAAAAAACCGTGTTCAGCAATTGGTCAATAAAGAAAATTCAAAAAAAGATAACCGATTTTTTCAATTAAATTCAACATAAATTTTTTTCTTTAAAAGTATATAAACTAGGTATATACTGCCGTATTAAGCGAAAAGGGCGTATCACAAAAAAATATATATCTGAGATTCTTATGGCATCAGATAGCTTAAGAGATTACGCGTATAATTATATACTCCAAATGCCGGTATCTTAGTTCTATCATATACAAAATGTACTAAGAAAATTTCCTCTGTCTCAATGTTATCACAACATACTAAGCGAATTAGACGTACATATCTCAAAAGTTCGAAAGAAAATTATTATTATATTCGAATACGACGAAAAAAATTAAAAAAAAAACCGAAAATAAACGCAAAGCTTCGTTGACTGGATCACGTTGTTATTGCCGTTGTTTGTTTGCGTTTCGAAAACAACGAAAAAAGAATGTCTGTTTGGAGAAAACTCCATACTTTTAAAGCTTGAGAGCTTAATTTTTTAAATCTTTCTTTTAGTAAATATAGTATACTTTATAAAAATATAATTTGATTCTAGTTTTTATTTGATATTATCTGTTTTTTATACGATAGAAAACATTTTGTATGAAAGTTTCTATGGCAAGATTAAGGAAAAATGGCGTATCTACATTTTTATTGCTACATATAAATACTAAGACATAAAGACGTATCTCATGAAAATCGTATAAGCACAGGGATTTTCGACATTTTGCCTAAACCATAAATAAATAACCCTAAAATAATATTTAAGTTGCCATAAATAAGGTAAAATATCCGTAGAGAAAGTAAGAATAAAACGTCATTTACAAAACATCAATTATCTTCAAACGAAATTTTTTAAGATACGCCCTTTTCGCTTAGTACGGCAGTTTATGTATGTACATACACAAATGCATATCCTTAATTTTCATGTATCATTGCACATACATACACACGTATTTATTTATAAATACAATGGAATTTCAAATGCATGAAAACAAACAAATACCTACTATAGGTACATATGAATTATAAAACGCACATGTCTAATTTTCGAATTCGTTTTTTGGAAAACTCTAAAAATGGCACCTTTTAATATGAACAACTGCGCCAACATGAACACGCTTGGTTTTTAAAAGTTCACATTATCGCGAGTCTACTGTACTTTCTTTACCAATTTTAACATATTTGCCCAGAACCAGCTTACGGTAGGGATAGGGGGACTATACTGCCTTAGAAGCGAAAAGGACGTATCTGATATCTCAAAAGAAAGGAAAACTTTAAAATGCTTTACTGACGGAATTATTTAATGTAATAGAACCAAATTACCTTTACAAGATAAGGTTCGGTCTACCATCAGGCAAAAAGTTGGTGACTTTCGAAAAGAGGGCGTGCCATCTCCTATACAAGCAAAAGCTTTAAAACGCTACATAGACAACTATTTAATAGTCCAAGAGCCGGCTGTAGAAAAGTCGAGTGTATAAGATTACAGGATGGGATGCATGCCAAATGATAGAGCTCGACGAGCCTAAATAGAATATCTAGGGTTGCCTTGCCAAAGCCTGTCCCGATGGCCGAAAATGCCCGAATTTTAGCCAATTTTATTGTTCTAATTAAAACTGTAGTACATAACAGCTCGAAATGAATGCCAAATGATAGAACTCGAAGAGGCCTAATTATAATACCTGGAATTGCATTGTTGAATCCTATTCCAAACATGGGTTTTCACCGGTTTTTTAGGTCAATTTTCATTAAGGAAGATAACAGCTTGAAATTTGTGCCAAATGATAGATATCGAAGAGCCTTAATAGAATATATAGGGTTGCCTTGTAGAATCCTGGCCCAAACATGAGTTGCCACTCATTTAAGAAAAGTTGACCCCAAAAACGGGTGTCAAATAATGTTTAGGACATGATTCGACAAGGCAACCCTATATATTCTATTTAGGCTCTTCGATATCTATCATTTGGCATGAATTTTAAGCTGCTATCTTCATTAATGAAAATTGACCCAAAAAACCGGTGAAAACCCATGTTTGGGACAGGATTTAACAATACAATCCCAGGTACTATATTTAGGCCTCTTCGAGTTCTATCATTTTGTCATACATTTCAAGCTTTTATGTACTACAGTTTTAATTAGAACAACAAAATTGGCTAAAATTCGGGCATTTTCGGCCATCGGGACAGGCTTTGGCAAGGCAACCCTAGATATTCTATTTCGGCTCATTGAGGTCTATCATTTGGCATACATCTCATCCTGTAATCTTATACACTCGACTTTTCTACAGCCGGCTCTCAGCCTATAAGTAAATGTTGCCACATACAACGGATGGTGTGGTGGTAGAAATACCCACCAAATAAAAATTTAAGGTGTAAGCGTACTTTTACTGTTAATGTAGATGTAGGGCGAGGCCAAGGATATCATTATTTAAACAGCAATTATAGCCGCTTAAAAACAATTGCCAATGTAAATTAAGTAAAACGTGTTAATATATTGACACAAAATGGGGATTAGTTTTAAATCTATATCTTCAATAAGAATACAGACATATTCTACATTTCACTTCCGAGTAAAAGTGAAACGAAATCACATGAATTCTATTTATAATGGCTCTTGAACTTTTATATGGCTCTTGAACTTCTATAGTTGTTTGAAAATCGCCTAAAATCAACTTCATAAAGTACTTCAGACACAGATCAATTCAGAAAGGAAAAAAATATACAGATGTACATCATACTATGTGTCATTAAAAAGCTTTCAGTAATGTTTAAAAAAACCGTTTCTAGACTGATATTATTTTCAACCATCGAAATTTAGTATGCGCACCTAAACATAGAAACGCATTAATATTAATTTTTTTTTTCAGATTATTTGAAGATCCGCCCAAAATGTACAATGTATTTGAAATTAAGACTAAATTTATAAAATATCAATGGTATACCTTTAAAACGGTACTTAAATGGAAATTCAGAAACCATTTCCAATTTAATTTACAGATAACATGTCGTATTAGTAATCATTAATTCAATAATTTTAAAAAAATCTTCAACTCGATTTTTTTTTAATTTAACCGTTTGATGTGGACCTGCTCTTGTGTAGATCCTTACACTCTGGGAAACTAAAAAAAATTCTTCGGTGTTGACACACACACAAATTGAACAGTAAGCTCAATAAAATAACATTTAAAAAAATTAGGTTTATTGTTCAAGCTGCAATGCTAAAAATGGTGGATACAAGAATGTGGAACTTGTCACGCTGTTACAAACGAAAAGTCAAACCTATTATACTTTATGTTGCCTTTATAAAGAAAATCACAAACAACCACTATAAATAAATATTGTTGTAATAATTTGAAGTGTATAAATTACAATGTATGTATAGCAATTAAAATATTCATAAAAAAAATTTACATTTTAACGTGATTTTAATTTGCATAGTACAGTGAAACCTGGATAACTGGGATCTCCAAGGGACCAAAACTTTTGTCTGAAATAAAGAGGTTCCCATTTACACAGTTTCCCAAATAACCAGGTTTAAAATTGGGTTGTCCCATTTAAAAAGGGTAACACTGAGAGAGATCAAGATGAACCTTTTTTATTTAGAGGGGAAAAAATCTTCAATAAAAAAGCAAAATTTTATGAAGATGACCATTTGTTAATGACAGCCTACTTAAGTCAATGATTTTAAGAAATTTTATTAAAACAACCATGTCACAGCCTGCTGACTGATAAAACGTGCATATTCAAAATAACCAATTATACACACATAAATATTATTTCCCACATATAGAGGTTATTTCTAAACGGTCCCAGTTATAGAGGGAAAAGCCCATGTTATAGAGGCGAAAACGCATAAAAATTTCAAAAATCATATCCCAGATATGGAGGCTTAATAGTCCCAGTAATAGAAGTATTTTGATGCAAAAGTGCTGGGACCTTGAAGTGAGTCTCACTAATAGAGGTTTCCCACTTATCGAGGTACCGTTTAACCAAGTTTCACTGTAATTGTAAGTATGTATTGTAACAATACAACAAACGAGCTCATGATGGCGGCCGATACTTCGATAGCAGTGGACTTGGGCATAATAGTCTAGCTTTCAAGTACTGCTGGAACCAGAGTGGTACAAGTGCATCAAAAGTACTTCTCAGTAAAATGAGGTTTAGGTTTATGTTTTCAGTAGTAGTAGCAGTACTATTTAGTTAGGTGGTTCTTTTCTACAGGTATAGCAGCAGCTCTTCTTATGTCCTTTGATTAAGTATTTACTGAATTATACGATGAGAAATTTATAAAATATCAATGGTATACCTTTAAAACGGTACTTAAATGGAAATTCAGAAACCATTTCCAATTTAATTTATAGATAACATGTCGTATGAGTAATCATTAATTCAATAATTTTAAAAAAATCTTCAACTAGATTTTTTTTAATTTAACCGTTTGATGTGGACCTGCTCTTGTGTAGATCCTTACACTCTGGGAAACTAAAAAAAATTTCTTCGGTGTTGACACACACACACACACACCTTTGATTCGAAACATCGGCTTCTCCGATTAAATATTTTCAAAATCATGATTTCTAAAAAACGACCTGTGATCATAGCACATATAAAACGAATGTTTAAAAAGGTCGCCATGTTTGAATGACAATAGTTTTCAATATCTTTAGCTCTCTATCGGATGTCCTCAATACCCAGTCATTTTTCAGTGTCATCAACTTTCTTTGTCACAAAGTTTCCATAAAATAGGTGAATTATGCGAATTTGTAAAAACGAGTTTATGGAAGAATGTGACTGTACTTGAATTTGAGCATGGGACTAAGAGTCTGGGCAGTTCCAACCTACTGGAAACATAAATTAAGAGTGTAAAGAAAGCTTTATATGAGTTTCATTTTTTATTTGTTCGTCTTTTGTTTGTAAAACGTAACGGACGGTCGCCGTAGATATGATATATGAGCTGTTATTTTTGAAAGTGGTATAAATCCACTTACAAAAAAAAAAAGGGTTAGCGGTAATATTTAATACCGGACAAAATCGAAATATTAAGCTCGCATTGATTTGGTTAAGAATTGCTCAATCAGCTGATAATAGCTTAAATGTCATTGACACAAATTTTTATCATCCGGCCATTCATTTCTTCCAAACGAAAGAGATTTTGGAGAATGGACTTATACCACTTTCAAATATAACAGCTCTAATGTACATTAGACATGTTCAAAATAACCTCTGCTCTAGAACTCTTGGGAAACGCTTAAAAACCGATAGTTTACTAATTTTCGAGTATATCCTCAATCAAAAAAAAACTTCTAGAGTTGCTACCAGAGCTGCAAAAGTTTAATTTTTCGAAATTTGAGTAAAAAAATTAAGAAAATTGCACTTTTTTCTTATTTAAACTTTTTTCAATTTTCCTGTGTACTATTTTTTAACCTAAGGTAAAAATCAATGAGTGGGGATCATACTTTTTCTTCTTGTGCTATATATTCGTAGGATTGAGGGCATGGTAACGTATTTAACGTATTTTTTTTTACTTTTTTTTATTTTTTTATCTAAATGAAAAATCTTTCAAGAATATTGTGTGAACATTTGAGACGGATCGGAGCAAAAACAACGAAGATACAGCAGTTTAAGCAACCGTGCCTCAGTGCTCGTTTAAAACTTTAAAGCGTTTTTCACACAACTCACGTTTTGAAAGTCGGTCCACACCATAACTTCAAAACTACTACATCGATTCTTTTGAAATTTTGAACTCTATTTTTGTACATAATTTACAAGGTAACGCTGGAGAGTTTTTTTTCAAATTTGTCAATATTTATTATTTTATAGTAACAAATTATCCGATTTTTTTTTCCCAAAAATCGCGTTTTTCACTTCAGTGTTCCCAAAAATTGAAAAATTTTAATTTCAAAAAAATTTCCCAGCGTTACCTGGGGAAATCGATTATCTAATGAAAAAAAATTTTTTTTTTGATTTCAAATGATCCAGATTATCGTGTGCACCGCAATTCAATTTTTTTCTGAGACGCTTCCAAATAATTGCTGCTATTGCCGTAGTTTTCAATATTTCTACCTGAAAATTCTTCAAAATATTCTTCAAATGTTAAACTTTGATCTACCATTGGTTTTAATATATAGATTTTAACTGTGTTGCCGAAAAAAATTCACAAAAATTTGATTTGATATCCCTGATATGGGATCAAGAAAGATAGCAGGGAAATTAGGCTTTACCCTAAAAGTTGAGGTCGCGTTTTGGAAATAAAAGGTTCATTTGCAATGAACTATTTATAAACAAACTTTTATCTTTTATCAAGTAGATACCTTCTGAAACTTTTGTTTATTGAACTGCTAGAAAAACTTGCTTTAAAAATTTAAAAGATAAACGTTGAATGGCAACATTGCTTTTCACACAACACAAAAAGAGAAAACAATAAAGCGACAAAACACAAATAATTTTTTGTTTTGCTTTTGTGGTGTGGTTGAAAGTTCTCTTTACCTTGCTTGCTTGCATTTAGTCGCTTTAACGATGTCTTCGGACTCAGAGGAGGAGGCTGTTGCTTTGACATCGGTCGTGCTATTGCTAAGCGAAATAGATAAAACGTTGAGGATGCCTGCCATTAGCAAGAAAGAACCAGAAACACATTTGATATGGAATTTATTAAAAGAACTTCGGCAGAATGAAAGCAGATTTAAAGAAAACTTAGCAATGGGTTCTGCTTTGTTTGAGGAATTGTTGAAACTAATTACACCGAACATTAAAAAACTGGAAAACAAGCTAGGAAATGGTGTTAGTCCAGAAGAGAAGTTATTCATTACATTGAGGCAGGTATTCTTTTTGATTTTCAAAAACAACGTAACTCATATTGCATAAATTGTTCTATGTGACAAATGTAAAAGTTTTCTTAAAAAATATTTCTCCATTTGTATACAACCCCCAATGGGTTTACCAGAGGCCAAAACCGGGAAAAACTCGGGGGCGGGGGGAGGGGTTGGAAGCTCTGCATTGTCGAACAAATTTCTTTTATCATCGAAAACTATTTTTGTTTAAAAAAAAAGTCAAAAACCACTTAAATATTATACAGTCCGTACAGTGTATGGGTATGCCGTAGCCGTATCTACAACATAAATACACTCGTAGTGTATTTTTTGAAAAAAAAAAAACGAGTTTTCTATTTTTTCCCAATGCGGAGTGAAAGTTATCAATGTAAGATTTCTTCTGCTCGTTTTGTTTCGCCATCACGTATGAAAGTAAGCTGGGATGACATTTTTTTCTTTCTGAAAATCCCTTGCTATGATAGGGCACCTTAATTTTTCTTCTTTGGAAAAGGACGCCTTAGCTGGCCTTGTCCTACGGAAGGTCTGTTTTTGCATTTTTTTTTTTTCTTTTTCTAAAGATGTAGATATGGTCGAACATATAATTCTAGACTTTTAAATTGCTCATTTGATAAATTTATGGCCTTATTTTTCAGATTTCTTGCAACAGGTGCAACTTATAGTACTCTTCATAGTGAGTTTGGATTAGGATTTACTACAATTAAAAAGTTTATTCCTGAAGTGTGTCAAACTATTTGGAATACATTATCGCCGATTTACTTGCGACCGCGAAAATTATGTGATTGGCTTGGTATTTCCGAACGATTCAAAAAATTGTGGCAATTCCCAAACTGTATTGGATCCATTGAATGTAGAAGGGTTCGTGTGAAGTGCCCACGCAAAGGTGGAACGGAGTATTTTGTTTTACAAGCAGTTGTGGATGCAGATGGAAATTTTATATCAGTTGAAGTTACAGATAATGGAAAATTGAAGGACAGAGAAATATTTCTTAACAGTAAATTTGGAAGAAAATGCAAAGCAGGTCATCTTAGATTACCGCGCATGCGTAGAATTGCAAAAAATAACCTGTACAAGTTCCCGTACGTGTTAGTAAGCGATGAAGCTTATCCCTTACGAAGATATTTAATGAGGCCATATTCAAAACCTTCAAGTAGGGCTGATGAAATTTTCAATTACCGAGTGCGGAGAGCACATAGGTTAGCAGGCTGTGCTTTCACTCTTTTGACAAAGAAATTTACAGTTTTGACGAAATTTTTACAGCCACATTGCGCAAGAAGCGTAATAATGACAGCATGTGTTCTTCACAATTTTATAAGAAGCAAAGAAAAAAAATTATTTGAGATCTATGAAGATCTACGGGGCTTATATGTTCCAGTATCTGACACAAATAAAAAAAGTGAGCAATGTGCACTTCGGGCAGAAAGAGTACGTAAAGAATTTGTTAAGTATTTTAATTCGAGTGAAGGTTCTGTTCCATGGCAAGATAAATTTAATATTTTATAGTATTATAAACGCATTCCAGAAGTGTATTTACATCTTAAGTTTTTATAAAAAAATCTACATAACCGATAGATACAAAAACTATAAATAAAATTTAGTTATATATCAAGTAAAACTTACCGGTCATATTCATTTCGTTAGCAACTTCTTCCCATGATGAAACTATAGTTTTACTACCGATTTATTCTTTCGAATTGCCATTGTAAATCGCACGGCGACGTTTAACACAAAATATAAATTTTACGCCACACATGTTAAATAACGCATTACTCCGTATAGTTTTCCAATCTTAAATAAAGAAAAGAAACAGTAAGGCAAAACAAACAAAACACAAAACTGTAAAGAGTAAAATGTTTTGCTCTCCTGCTGTAAGAAATAAATTTGTAGTGTTGCCAATCATTGATTTCATTTACTACACAGCACGACACAATATCAAGACACGTATCAGTTCAGTTAAATCAAACACGAAATTTCTTATTTAATTATTTAATCTTGGCTTAAATAAAATTGATAAATGTTGCGAAAAAGCTGCATGGATGTTAGTGGATGTCGTGGGAAGGTTGGGAATAGGAGCAAATAAATCAATATTTTAATGCTATATTAAATGTTGAAGAGACTTTTAATCAAGAGAAAATAATAAGCCTTTGAGATTAGAAACAAATTGGTTGGGGAAAAATTTTGAAGGCCAAAAACTTTGCTTCGCCACTTTTTAAATGGAAAGTGAGATTTTAGGGAATTTTTTTCATAAACTCTAAGGATTAGAACAATAATATGGACCATGCCACAAATCTATAATTTTATTCAGTCTATTATCTGTTAGTTTTTGTAACTACAGATTATTTGTTTTAGGCTTCTTACCTATTTAAAACACGGATACGGTTTCTTTAATTTGATAGACCAGGCAATTGCATGGCTTGAAAAAAAACACTTCATTTTTTTTTAATTTTATTTGAGTCAAAAACATAGACTTTTGCTTTTTATTCTTTTATACATGTGTAAAGTAATTTTTAAAAAAGTAAATCAAAGTACAGCTTATCAAGTAATTTAAATAAATTCTTTCTCTTCTTTCAATAAATCCCAAGTTACTCCTGGATGCCCTAATTCTTTCTCTTGTTCATCTAGTGATTGATTCAAGTTAATCAAAAAGTTTTGTTTTAGTTGCCGTTGCCTCCTTGCTGATAACTCTTTCATGTCAGGTAATATGCTTTTAAAAAATGTCAAGTTTTCATCTTCACTTTCAGTTTTCTTAGACTTCGATTTGAAATATTCAATCAAAGGATCTGTTAATTTGTCAATTCCTGCAATCCTTTGTTTTATGTTGACTGAGTTTTTTTCATGAAGAGAGTCGTGAGATTCATTTTCGTTTTCATTAGATAAGTGCTCATTACTAGGGTGAGGATTATCTACCACACTATCATCATTGCTTGATTCGTTAGTTAAATCCAGTACCTTTTTAGGTGGTGGTCGGCCCATGTGGTCTTTTAAGAAGGACATAGCTTCCGCTAAATGCCATACTTTTCTCCTTTTCTTTGATAGAATGCCTGAAGCGATTTTATTTTCATCTCTGAGATATCTTCCATAAGAATTACGTAGAATGCACCACTTTGCTTTGCACATTGACACTGAAAAAATAGCAGCACTTTTAAATGTTTTATTTTGATAAATTATATGGATCATATTTCTAGATTTCTTATAACGAATTCAACTTTTAGTTCCATTCATTGTAATATGGAACAAAAGTTTTTACGTTCGAAAAATTCATTTGAGGAGTACATATGTACATACATACACATGTACATATGTATGTACTCGTGCGTAAACTTTAACAAAAAATATATATGTATACGATAGATAAATTTGAAGTAAAATTTAGGTATCAAGTAAAACCTACCTGTCATATTCATTTCTTTAGCAACTTCTTCCCATGATGAATCCACAGTTTTCTTATCAGTATATTCTTTCGAATTTTGATTGTAAATTCCTTGGCGAATTTGAACACAAAATACCAACTTTTCAACGTCACACATTTTTACAACATACCACTTCGTACAATCTACTTAAAACGACTACCAGTCGTTATTTTCAGCTACTTCAGTCTCACCGCGAACAACAGAAAATAATGAAAAGCAAAAAGTAGCAAAGCGAAACAAACAAAACAAGAGCAACACAAAAACGAAAAGAGCAAAGCGTTTTACTGTATTGTTGCTGGGTGATATAAAATGGCAGTGTTGCCGAACATTAACTAATAGAATTTCTTATACGCAAAATTTTTACATTTGGTCGAGATGATGATATGGTCAAATTAAAAAAAAAAGATGTGTAATTGTAAGTGGCTTCCCTCCCCAAATAAAATACAAGAAATAAGTCGCAAATTGAAATAAAACCTATCAAGCGCAGGAGTTTTATTAATCGAACTAAAAGCTTTTCAATTCATTAAAAAGAGGCCAGTGCGAGAAATACGCTGAACTTCGTTTTGAAAGTCAACATGTTTAGGTTTAGCCAGGTTCTTACACCATTTAACAAAAAAATTTGAAAAAAGTATCCGGTTTTTTCAATTTATTTCTTAGAAATGTCTCCAAACGTTCAAGCGGAGATAGTCTTTATTACATTTCAGGATTTTATTGAGTTTTCAACATTTTTCCACTATTCATATTCATTAGTTAGCTTAACTTCATAGCACCGTAAATAGGGTTAAACTTTTATATAATTGTTTCCATTGCACTATAGGCCTAACTAATACATCTTTATTAAGACTTTAAGAGTTTTTTTACTTGAAGTTGTGGCGAAGTCAACTACTGACACTTTGCTTAAAAGTTTATTGGTAAGACGATTTCTTTTTCAACAAATTAAATACCCAGGACGGATTGAATTTGTCTTTCGGGAAATACCAACCATTTGAGTGACATAGTGTAGGTATGTTTGTCTAAAATTAAGAAAACATTGATAAGATTCAAATAACATAAGTGAAATTGCAATTTTAATGAACCAATCATAGAGACATGTTTTGTATTTAATTGATAGCCTTGATTTTGATCTTGAAAAACAAACAGAACGATATTGAAAAGTTTGCTTTTAGTTAGATAGTGCAAATAGAAAACACAAAAAAAAAAAATTATTTTTATTTTTTGCCGTATAACTGCAGATAATGGTTTAGCAGGAGTTCAAGCAACCCAAAAGACCTTGAAACTATACAACCACATGTTTTTTTTTTCGGAAAATTCGCAAACAAAAATTTTAAACTCAAGTTTTTTGAATGGTCTATCCCCAACTACATATGTATAGCCCAACAACTTGTTACTCAATTTTAGATATTGCGCGAAAGTTTTCAGCGGATAATTTCACTTTTCATTTATTTTTGTTTAATGTTGAGTTTTAAATTATTTTATACCTTATATTTTTGCTATGGAAAAATGTTATTTACATACAAATAAACTACGCGTGCAAAGAAAGTAAGAAAAAAAAACTTCAACAAACTACGCAGTAGGATATATTTTATCAATTGGGACTGTTGTGGCGAATCTTTGCAAAATGCGATACAAAAAGTATAACAACAACAAAGTATAACAACAAAGCCAAAAAATAAATATTTGGGATTTAGAGTGGTTCTTATAAAAAAAGTTATATGTTTTTAAATAACGTGCTATTGAACACAGAGTTTCATTTACAAAGATGACAAAAATGAGGTGTCAAAATTGTAGCCAATGATACTAGACATTGCGCAACCAGTAGCATACCTAGGGGGCGGCTTCCCCGGGGGGCAACAAAAGGGTTCTTGCTTTTGTAGCCTATTTAATTAACTTTTTTGTTTTTTTTAGTAAATGAAAATAGTCGATTGCAATGTGCAGGGGCTCATGAGGTTTTAAAATGTGAAACGTATCTAATTCTGCTAGTGTTTTGGAATGGTAAAGCTGATAACTTTTTTTAAATTTTTTAAAATTATCTTCGCCGATTGTCGCCACTGTGCCTAATGCGTTGAATTTCTAAAATATCTTTTCATAAAGTGCAAAAATCGCTATTGATAAGCATCAGAAAAAAAGACGGTAAACATTTAGAAGTGGAGCACCAGCCTTAATCAGCTACAAAAACTTTTTTAACCCTCAGGGTACTTCTTGGTACCTAAAATAGTAAAATCGTGATGGAGGGAAACATTTAAAAAAAAATTGGAAATTTGAAGTAGGGAAAAACGCATAGACCAAAACGCTGAACCTAAAGAGCTGAAATTGTGACAGTGCATTCTTATAATGACATGGATATCCGTATGTGACCGCCTATGAAAAAGGACTTCCCGAAAAAGTTCAAGATACAACCTAAGAAAATTGGCTCTGCCAAGCTTTCAATATGTCAGTATTTATTTTTTCATACGACACAAAAACCAGGCTAATGAATGTGTATGCGTGTGTTCCCAATAAAAGTTGATGTCCCTCAAAATAAAAATCGTTATATTAAAAGTAAACGAAGTGAAAAATCAGTCGAAAACAACAACGAAAATTTATGGATGACTGAATGTTGCTTATGTTTGAGGTCTCTTCAAAATACGTTACGATCGTTGCGAAAAATGATTTTACCTGAATGTTCCCTTAACCTGAGGGTAACGACACAAGAACGTGTTTTGTTGTTGTTATTGTAACAAAATAAATTCATAATCAGACATGGCAGATGTTTCTTGTGTAGCCTTTTGAAAAACAAAAAACCCGTATATTTTATGTTAGCTGATGTCAACCAGAGACTGCCAAATTATGCAGACACCTTGCGATATCATGAAAAAGGTTCATTCAGTGGCCTGATATATACTCCTTATAAACTTTTTCAAATGATATTCGAAAATGAAAGTGATTGAAGGAAGACGTTCGTTTTTTGGTGAGAGTTTCAATTAATACTAAAGCTTTTCATTCTTATCCGTTCGATCTTAGCATATTCCATTTCTTTAGAAAGGACTACAGCGACTTGCCTTGTGCATGCTTCATTATTATACTTTGCTAGCAAAGTTTATATCATCCCTTAAAAACAACAACAGCCAACAACCAGGATTTTTATCTAGAAAATCTTGGACTCCAGAAATGCTTTGGGATTGCCATCCCTAGTTGGCGCAAACGCTCGATTGACAAACTGCACACATGATTTTTTTTAAGGTGAATTTCACGTTGTAAAATGTTTTTTTTTTCAAATAAAATCATCAATCTAAAAATTCCCAAATTATTTTTAGAAATTTTGGCAAGAATTTGCCATTTTTCGAATAATTCAAAAATTAAATTCAACACTCTCATTGGCACACCCTTTATGTTACTTTCTAAACATACATACATACGTCGTACATAGCTTTTGTTATGGTTGGTATTGACAGCGATCGATTAATTAAGATTGTTGTTGTTGTTGATGTTATTGTTGCATTTCCCTGTTGCTGCTGCAGTTGTTATGTATGCGTTCGCGTTCGTTGCCTAGCATTTTGCAATAACGCTTCATTGGTTATTAAACAACATTTTCTGTTGTAGCTGCAGTGCTTTGTACTCGTTGCAACAAAAGTGTATGAGTACGAGTGTATTTGTGAGTACCAATGCAACTCCAATGAATGCAACACCGCACAGCAAATGTTGCCAATTTAAATTGTGTCGCTGTAATGATTTTTGGAGCCTTGATTGGCGATAAACTGCAACTAATGTGAAGTGGGAATTTCATTCAACTTGCCATTATTTCCCTTAACTTCCACTCTGTGCCAGCCCTGAGACTTGTAGGTGTTGCATGTTTTCCTTAGCATGCAAAATGTGTCTGATGTGTGTGTAGTTGCTGTAATGTTTTATTGCCGGTGATACTTACAGCACATAAGTTGTTTTTGTTGTAGTGACTATTCGGTTGCACTGTGGAATTCGCAAAAAATATTCAGTAGGCTGAGTTTCTAAAATTTTTCTTTTGGAAACTAAAATCATCCGAAATTATAAAGAATTCTAAGAAAATTGTCCTGAAAAATTAATTTTTTGATTATGGACTCATACATTTGAAAATGACTCTACTGTAAGTGAACCAAGTTCCAAAAAAAACTCTGTGAAAAACCGGCTTGCATTTTACCAAAAAATCAGAGCTCCTTCGGTTTAACAAAAATGAAACAACAACAAAAACAAAATTGCTATGCTGTCTGCAGGCGAAAGATAGCAGTTTTTGTGGCTTCCGGCAAGATACCATGTGCAGAAGTAGAAACTCCAACGGGAGTAAAAAGCAACAAAACTTTATTGATTAGATTTTGTTAGTGCACATGCGCTGTCGATGATGTTTATTTTTTAAATGTTTTACTGCAAGCCCAAAGGTGCACCCACATCAATAAAAAGTTATTATGCAAAATGCACTTTCGTGATATATCTCCTATAACGTTGATATTTATTTCTAAAATGCACTCAAAGTTTGAACTTTAAAGACATTTATATGCGGATATTTTAAAAACTAGACATAACAGAGCATATCGGAGGACAGATTCGAACTCAGCTTATCAAAATGCTTTGAAGGATTTTTAAAAACTTTACAATCAAATTTACATTAATCAGCTGGAATGCGTTGTTTATGTGGACGCTCTTTAAAATGCAAATTGCAACGCTGCTAGCCGCTATTTGGGCTGCACATCGTTCGCCCTGATGGCACAAAAAAAGATAATAAACAATAAAATAGTTTAAATACACTCAGGGAAACTTAAGCCAAAATAACCAAATTGGCTGAAGTTTTACTATGATGTAGCTCATGCCGAATGGATCAAAAGTCTATGTAAGTAAAATATCATTTCTGCCTTGGATAGAGTGAAATTAACTACGTCATACTAAAAGAACCCAGTACGTTTTTTTATGATAAATTGCCTTTCGGTTGATAGAAAGTAAGTATGGACAAAAGTCTGAATTTTGAGCAGTTAGAAAATTATGAAGAAGCAAAAATTGAATATGTGACTAATTTGCATGGGATTTATTGGTGTTTGACTGCCTATAACTCCTAAGCTTTGGCAGAAACTGTCTTATGCTCGCATTGGCTTTTGATCAGGGCGACATAAGCTATTTATATAATACTACTTCAGCCATTTTGACTGAAAGCCATTTTCAAAACAAAAGAAAGTTTCAAAATTATCATGTAACATTTAACGTGCAAAGAAATTTCAGGCAATATAAATAATTATGTTAATTTAACTCGTACAAATTTTAATTTAATATACGAGTACATAATCAGTGCATGGCTGAAAGTTAAATTAATTTTTTTTTTCTACAAAAATATATAGCTCAATAGCTTAAGTGTTGACGAAAGGGTTGCCAAGTAGCAAGATTCGATTCAGCCAAGTTTGGGATTTCAGGTCAAAACCGGGGGCCTGGTAGGAATTGAAAAATTTCTGAAAAAGCCGGGAATTGGATGATTTTTATTACTTTTTAGGAAAAAAATTTTACTGTTCCCCGCAAAGTACTGAACTTTTTACCATTTTAAGGAAAAATTATTTTACATTGGAAACCCGGGACTTACTACGGGTAAGACAATGAAATTCAACACATTTTAACCTTAGTTTCTGAAGAGAAATTGTGGCATTAAAAGAGCTTCTTGTTGTTGGACTTAAAACCAACTTCTTTTCATGATAAATCAAAAAGTAATATCTTTTTTAAAAATAAAGTGAAAGTGATTATTTAAAAAGTGTTTTGGCTACTTTGCCAATTAGAAACTTGCTGTAGCTATTGCAGTTTAAGATTATAAAAAAATAATGTTTTTCGGTTCATCCTATTATATATGTACATATGTACTTTATTACACATATCATTAATACTCTGTTGATTGTTTCTAACCCTCAGATGATCTTGACAAAATTGATAATGTTATTCGATTATGTTATATTATTTAAGTACGATTTTTAAGTAAATATTTTTGTTTTGATCTATTCAAATAGTTTATTATTATACGTTCTTCCCTCAACATGAAGATTAAATCTGCTGTGCTTACACTAACTGTAGTTTTCCTACTTTTACAAGTAAATATCTTGATTTCTTGTGATTAAAGCATTTGCCAATATTAACACACGAATAATTATATAAATCTCTTTCAGCCCTCTGCGAGCAACGTGATATTTCGTTTTTCACTTGGATTCGGTATTGGAGGAGATAACTCAGCTGAAGCATTCAATAAGACTTTGATAATTGATGACAACGGGATCACTATAAAAGAGAATGTGGGAGAGATGGTAGCTCAGAATGGCGAAGAGCTGGAGCATATCGCTACTGCCACCGCAAGTTGGGAAGGATTAGAAACTGAAATCAAAGCTGAAGCATCTGAAGCAAGCAATGTTTCTGATGCTGATCTAGAACGCTACAATGCAGTGGCGATCGAACAACTGCCAGAAATACGCGAGGCTATGACTAATTTAAAGAAGGAACTTTTACCTTTAGTTGGGCGCAATGATGAAATTGCTGCAAAGGTTAAACTATTAACACGGTACCTAAACGAATTAAACGAAGTCTTGGCGCTCACTAACACTCAGCGTTTGGCAAAAATGCAGGCACTCGATGGATTTCTAGAATGTATGGAAAAGATTAAACGCACCGCAGGCCATACAAATGACGTGGAGAAACTGCTGATACAACTGCTCTTGTCAAAACATGGCTTGAACGAACTACGATTAAAAATTCAAAATGAATTGAATTTTATCGAGAACAAAGTTTAAATCAAGAATATATGCGAGATAATTTATATATATAAGGCTAGAAATCTAAATATTGCACATATTTTTCTATACAATTGCTTTTGGAGAACTTTGTCATAGATGTAGGCAAAGCTTTCGAAAAACGCCTCTCTGTTAAATATAGAAAATGCCAATTAAAAATGTGGTTATATTAATTATTATTAATAAATTACACAATAAAATGTATGTACGTTTGTAAAATAAAAGGTTGCAGTTTTCTAACTTTACTTCTTGGATGATATTAGTTTATGATAAGAAAAAGAAATTAATTTTTTAAAAACTTTTAGCTCTGTAAATTCAACTGCAAAAAGATTTGTCAGATGAAAAATTTTGGCAGTTAAGTAAGTCTCTTGAAAAAAGTGTCTTGTCTTGTCAACTTTTTGTTTTCTACAGGGTAGGTGATATACATACATACACACATACATACATTGCAAAATAAATACAATTTTCTGCTTCATCCCATTTTCGACATTTTGAAGCTGAAAATTAAATCCAAAAACATCTGCCGCAGGTGATTTGTATCGTTTTACCATGTTTTATTAAAAGAAAAAAGCAACAACCTATATGGGTTTGGTGCAATGACTTTTATAAAGCTTCAAATAATGGATAATTTTATTTCAAGATCATTGCAAAAGAAGATACCTTTTTAGTTTTGAAATCGATTCGTTTCATTATCCTTCGCATCCTGTAAAAAACAAAAAAAAAAGTAAGCAGACTACGGCATAAGTGTATAAAAAATACAGATACCTGCTGGAATACAAGTTCGAGCAATGTATAAAACAATATGTTGCCATATACATTTAGTGAACAGATACTCATAATAATATTAGGGTGGATCGATCAAGTTGTGTTTTAATAATTAATTTTAATAGTTAAGTCCAAGTCGGGTTGTTATGGCCATCTAAGTAAGTAAGTAAGTCCAAGTCGGGTCAGCTGTTAAATGAAACAATATGCTGATCAATAAGTTACGAATTTAGAGGCACTTACAAATGGACTAACAAATACATGTGTAGCTCTCTTTTATTTTCACTAAACGGAGAGACAAAATAAATATTGCCTTGGAGTAGAGCATAGCAAAAAAAGTTTTAGTAATAAAAAACTCAGGCAACGCGTCATAAAGCTTTGCACGTTTTGAATGTTGTCGAAAAATATTCCTTTACAACACTTAATTTGTACGTACACAAAAATAGGAGTCAAAAAACATATTGGCCCATAATTATAGTCGCAAAATTAATTTAAAACCTGGTTTTTACCCAAAAATAAAAAATACAGAGGGACCCCATAGTAAAAAGAAAACTTGCATTAAATTATGAGAAAATTTTAAAAAATAGATTACCCTGCGTTATTGACACAAAATATTATAGACACAGTGAACAAAAGGAATAATAAAAAAATCGAATATATGAGGCACGTTTTTTTCTATAAGCACGTTTTAAATTTAAAAGCAGGACAACCAGGTTTTAAAGTAACATTTATTTTCATTGACATCAACATCAACATTGACTGTGTGCTATGAGTTCACAGTCCTAACCATTACGCCACGCTGCCTCAATTTTTTTTACTATTCCTTTTGTCTTCTGTGTCTATAATATTTTGTGTCAATAACGCAGGGTAATCTATTTTTTAAAATTTTCTCATAATTTAATGCAAGTTTTTCCTTTTTTAATGGGGTCACTCTGTGTCTTAAGTTTTGGGTAAAAACCAGGTGTTAACTTAACTTTGCAACTATAATTATGGGCCATTCTGTTTTAAGTCTTTCCATCTAAAATTTAGCTTATTCTAAAAAAATTAAACAACAAAAATAAAACAACTTCTTCAATATCAGTACAAACGTATGGAGAATGATAAATTAGAAAAAATAACCAATGTTTTAGGTCGGAACGGACACCGGATACGGATTCAGCGGACTGAAATCTACGAGGGCAGGCTGAAAAGTAATCGGCTTAGGTAAGGTATGGTACCACTAATATTAAAAAAAAAAACGAACGAAGAGATGGAATCCATAGAATTCGATATCAATCATACAATGTTGGATAGCTGAACTTAAAGGCGTTCATACGACGATTATTGAGAATGAAAAGGTCATCGCTGAATCGAAAGCCTATTTTGGAGCCTCAACGAATCGGATTATGCGAAAGTTGAAATGTTAGAACTAAGGGCATCGATCTTAAAAAAGACTATGTTGAGAAACAAAATGAGTTTTGCCGAGAAAGTTGTGTCTTCTTAACTGGGCTGGTGATTTTTCTTATAAAATTTTTTAGCTCTGTAAATTCAACTGCAAAAAGAATTGTCAGATGAAAAATGTTGGTAGTAGTCAGTCTCTTAAAAACAATTTTGTCAAATTTTTGTTTTCTATAGGGTATATAGGTATAGGGTCGGAACTAACATCAAAAGATGTTTGATTTATTTTAACCACCCTAATTTGCATATACTGTGCAATGCAAACAAAGAACCTGCTTGGTATTGTATCATAGGGTGTACAGATTTCCCTTAAAGGCACCATTCCACGTGAGACCTGTATATAATAAGCAATCGCCTCGAAGACAAAGTGAAAAAAAAACTCAACGATTTTATTACAGGCACTTAAATTCTCTATGACGTTCTTCGAAGGGTCTTCTTTTTGTTGGTTATAATAGAGAGTGTGTTTCTTAATTTTCTTCAAACGCTTTCTTCTTCTTATTCCTACCTAAAATATGCAGTCACGTTTATTTTCTTCTTTGTTATGTTTTTCTTATGCGTATAAGAGTTGAACAAAGAACAGTAGATCGTCCTTTTAAGCGTCTACTAAGAGAAGATGCTTTTAAGAGGTTTCCTTCTATGACAATGTGTAACTTTGAGTGAAACCAACTCTTTGGTTTTTATGCTAATGTTTGCAGGCTGCTATATCGTTGAAAACAAAAAAAAAAAAAAATACCTTCTGCTTAATATGTAAGCAAATTCAGAAATCAATTTTATTGAAATTATGTATCTAATATATTTTTAAAATAATAATATTTTTTTTAAAGTCTTAATGCTGTTCATACATATATAACGGAACGTTTTTTTTTTTTTTTTTTTTGTTATTGCTGAACCCCCTCCTCATCCTATGACTTAACTTGTCACATAAGCCCGAACTGAAACTTATAACGTAAAATATGAACAGCTCCGTGTATTCCATTTCCGAAACTTAAAGGAAACAGCTTTTGTTTGCGATGATTTTTAAATTCATTTAATGGCAGTCGATCATGTGACCAATAAGGCACACACATTTTATCACAGCAATTATTTTTTTTACTTTTTTATTCAGAAATGAAGTTTCTGATCACTGCTTCAACTTGTGTTTTGGAATCGGAATTATCTATCTGAGGTCTACTAAAGTAAACTTTAGTGAAAGTGTTTATGTTATACATTTTTTTTTTGTAAATTGACTTATCAAATCGAGGTAGAAAGTTCGTATTAACCAGTGTCGGAAACTTTTTTTCAATTTTTGGATTGAATTGAATTCTTTATTGAGACTTTCATATCGAGTATACAAATAACAAATTTACAATATTTTGTTCTAAACTTAATTTGATAGATTATTTATACATCTTTCACTTTCATTTGTGTTTGACACAAGTTCTAAGTAAAAAATAAATTTTAAATCTTATGCCAAATGACGTAAGAATTCTTTAAATTCCCCAAATTTCCAATTCTAAAAAAAACCCCGCAACATAGAATTATTTGATGAGATTTTCTTTGGCAACAATGGCGAATTTACAATGTTAAAACTCGCAGAAAAAAATTAAATTGAAATTAAAAGAATCGAAAAGGCGAGTAAGCAAAATAGAAATAAACAAAATATTTTGAAATGTTTTTTTTTTAATTACGTAAAAAGGGAATAATTTTCAACAAAAACATGTTTATTTATATACCAACAGATACATTTTGCAATGCTAATATATACATACAGTATGTATGTACAGAGTGTAGTAAATTAGAAAAAAAGCCATTAAGTGAAAAAGATTCCAACTGAGTGAAATTGCACTTAAATATCTTTCAGCAGCGCAGTGGCACAGATTCGAAAAATTACGCCTTAGATATTACGACTACATCCTTAAACTTGGTATTTTGACAACGTTCTTTTTAATTGACCCCGCCCGCCCCTCATTGTCAAATTAATACAGACCATACACGTACATATGTATGTATATTAGGACGGATTAAATTGTATGGAGATATATTTTTTAGTCCGGAAACTCTATTTTTCTGAAAGTTTGTCTAATTTTAAGCAAAAAAGTCCACTACACCATATGGCTTCATGAATTTCGAGCCCGCGAGTTTTCATTTGAAGTAGTTAAAACTATTCAAACTGCTTAAACTGCCATCTGGTGACAGTTTTCAGAACTTTCAGTTTTTCATTCTCTTCCTCAACTCGTAAGCAATAAAATGACGTTTTTTTCATTCAAATCGGTGAATTAATTTCGGAGTTATTCAAGTTTAAACAAAACTGTTTAACAACTCTTCCCTGCTGCTGTTAAGAGCGAGCTTTAGTTTTTCATATTGAAAATTTCATAAAACATTAGGCAAACAGAAGCCATGAATTGTTCAACAGTTTTGTTTAAACTTGAATAACTCCGAAACTAATTCACCGATTTGAATAAAGAAAACGTAACTTTATTGCTTACGAGTTGATGAAGAGAATGAAAAACTGTAAAGCTCTGAATACTGTCACCAGATGGCAGCATAAGCAGTTTGAATAGTTTTAAAAACTTCAAATAAAAACTTGCGGGCTCGAAATTCATTGTAGCCATATGGTGTAGTGGACTTTTTTGGTTGAAATTTGATGAATTTTCAGAAAAATAGAGTTTCCGGACCACTTAAAAATTTAATCCGCCCTAATGTATATGCTCCAAGTTTTTCGTTTTTTGACCAAAACGAATTTTTAATATGATTTATTTATTTCTCTCAAATAAAATGAGTTCTGGGGCTTCTACAATTCGCGTTCAAAATCGAAAAACTTTTACAAAAGCAAGTCGAAACTGCTTAAATTTGACCAATGGAATTTGTAGAATTCAGTAGGCTGGAAACATACTTGGAGAATAAACTTTGTTTGTCACTTCGTTTTCGATATATTGAGGTTCTAAGTTTCGGTTTTTCAATAAATAGTCAAAATGGCAATAGGCTCATATAATACCATACAAAAAATAATTAGTAAGCATTTCTTACATCGAATTTAGTCGCTTGCGGATTTGAGATCGGATTTACGAACTTTGAGTTTTTAAACAAAACTATTTCATAAAATAAGAGACAAATTAAACCAATTCACAATACCTTTTTTGTTCTGTTCATCGAAATCCGTTTTAGAAATGAGACATTGTTTAAATTTCTGCCCTTTAAATGCAAATTGCGAAAATTCAATAAAGAGCAGTGGTTCACTTGAAATATTAATAAAACTGAAATAAGTTATTTATGAACACTTCGATATCAATTCTAAGGATGTCCCCTACATTGCTGACGTGGGAACTTTTTCTTTGAAACAGTTAGGTTTTGTTCTCTAAACAGCAGCTTTTGTAAATAATCTTTTTAATTTTGAAAAAAGAAAATAAATTTGCATTTAATATTATATATGCGAAAGTTTTGATGCTTAGATATTTGGAACGGCTTACCAAATTTGAATGAAACCTGATAGATAGATTTTTATGTTATAGATTCAATTTATCTCGACAAAATGCATAGTTCCTTACGTAACCACTTGGACGGTGTTGAAAAGTGGGGCGTGGCACCACGTGCAAGTATTTTTCAACGCAAATTCATTGTATATTATGATATTTTTCATTGTCGCAAAAGAGTAAGCAACTAAGTACTAACTCATTGTACATTCAATTTGTTTTCACTACCGCAAGAAAGTACATGTAAATTTTGTATCTTTTCGTTAAGACAGTTAAATATTTCGAAATAACTTTATGCGTTTATTTTAACGTAATGCTTCCGTAAATTCTGCAGCTTTGAGGAAATTGTAACTATTCCATAATACGAGTTAGCTAACTTAAATAAGATTTTCTACATCAGTGAAACTTGTCAAAATATAGGGCCAACGCATTAACTTTAATATTTTTTGCCTTTATTTAATAGCGAATAGGTACTAATTGTAAGTTTTTAATAAAAATAATTGAAAAAACCTTTCAATCATTGAAATTATGTTCGTTCCAAATTATAACCCCTTGAGTAACCAAGCATTACTGTATGTAGTACCCTTCAATGTGTCATCAGACTTATGTTTTTCTAAAGTCTACTTCATTGACCTTTACAATGTATTATTACAAGTTAAGTAATTATTTACGATACAGCCCACTTTTTATGAACTTTTAAAAACACAGCTTGAAGGTCAAGCAACACCTTTAACAATGCTGTATAAAAACAATTAATTTGGACACATAAAAGAACTCGCAAAGCTAATTTACAATAACTTGTTATATGGTGCATTTAGGAAGTTATTGAGGTATGTAGACATTAAAATATACAAAGTATAACTAGAGGTGCGGTATGAATATCAAGGTTTACCTATGTTGACTGCGGTTTGTATATTTGTCTTTAAGGTGCTTTAAATATTAAAAACATCGAGAGGCAGGTTATTTTTAAAGAGCACAAAGAAACTTAATTTTATTTAATGTGTGAATGTACGATTTATAAAAAGTGTTTGACAAAAATATTTACCAAAAAAAAAAAAAAAAACATTAAAAAGAAAACATAAATCTGACTTAGTTCTTGAGATATGGAGCTATTAAAATTACTATGCCTCAAAATAGAGTCAGACGAAATCAGTCATCTAAAATGAAATATATACATAAATGTATATGCTGTATATTGGCACTGTATCAGTGAAGTTGTTTTAAAAACACACATTGTTCAAATCAAATACTTGAGGGAAATAATAACTAAATACAAGCATCACGAGCACTTTGATCCAAAGCCTATGGTGTGAAACGTAATAAAAATGTGAAGAACACCTAATAGACACTGATCGCTGTCAGCAACCAATCCAACATTTGTTAATGCGTCATAGAGATGACGAAATTTTTAAATTGGCTGGAAATATCAAGAAAATGCTAATGGCTAACATAAAGTATGCACATACATATGGTACGTAAGTATGTATGTATTTAAAAGGAAATGAACACACTAAGGTGCTTTGAGATAAAAAATGAGTCATGTTAGCTATTTGTAGATGTACATTAGGGTGATTCAAATTTTTTATTTTTTGTTTTTTTGAAGGTGCTGTTGCTTAAAAAGTAAGTTTATAATATGAAGCAAAAGTTCACGAAAATTCAGCTCTGTAACTCAATTTTATAAGGTGGCGCCGGAGCCTGTTAGTTTTACATGTAAATTGTATGGAAAAATTATTTTTTACAAAAAAGGTATCTAAATGAATAGGTGATTAGTGTTGTTGAGCTTAAAAGGATCGTTTTTCGACGTAATTTTTTACGCTGAATCCGAATCTGGCCTCAGAATTGACCCATCATGTCGGAATCCTGAAATATTTGAGGCTAAGTACCTAAAATATGATGTTTTTTGTCTACTTTCGAGGCCATGTATAGGATTCAAAGAAAGTTGTTCAGCTTATTTTTAACAAAAGCATCATTTAGTTCCATCCTTGCCCTTTAAAATGAGCTTTCAAGTGGTGATCTGTGATGTTTCCTTGCAAACTTATAGCCATTTTGTCATTTTTGTCATTATAATACGAAAAAAAATTTTTTTTTTCATAATATATTTTCATAATATTTCATATATATATATATATATATACTCTCGACTTTCAAAATAAATTATCATCGGATATGTATTCGAGTCAAAATTGTACTAAAATTGGGAAAAACTGTCTAAAAGTGAAAAAGACCATATTTTGGGCATTTCTGAGAAATGCCCAAAGCTGGGATCTCGATTCGGGACAATTTTTCTAAAAAAAGCATGAAATCACCTTTCGAATGAGACCGACCTCGTTATTTTTGGGCATTGTTATCGACGGGAATTTGATTTTGTCCATTTTTTCTCAAAATATAACAGTGTGCGGCGTGGCACAACCCTAAACTTTAACCTTTATACCGCCATATGTCGTAAGTCGTGCAAGATATTGTGATGAAATTTGGTAAACGGATACATATCATATATATCTTGAATTGTGGTAAAAGTGGGTGGAATTGAAATAGTGTGTGTGGCGCTTTCCAGCAATTAAAAATTTTGATTCTGTATATCCCGAAATTGGCGCATACGAGATGGAGCATT
The DNA here is from genome assembly GCA_949775025.1 of Tricholauxania praeusta. Classification (NCBI taxonomy): domain Eukaryota; kingdom Metazoa; phylum Arthropoda; class Insecta; order Diptera; family Lauxaniidae; genus Tricholauxania; species Tricholauxania praeusta. The sequence goes on from OX459029.1 coordinate 163,835,356, forward strand.
TTGAGATGATGTCGCTGAAAGCAGTCATCAATACAAGCTTAGTAAGCTATATTAAGCTATACTGAAAAAACTCGTTGAAGAGCGTGGCACAGCCCACAATATTAAGCGAACTAACAATGTAATCTATATGAAATTTTATGAAGCAGATAAACTCTTTATAAGGTATCTTAAAAAAATTTGGTTCAATATTACCTGTGGACGTGGCACTTCCCATATAAGCAAAAAGCGTTTATTGTTATTTTGTGCTGTGAGAGTTATCTTCATAAAATTTGGTGTATAGATGTCAGTTACTATAAACTTTAAAATTTAACTTAACTTTTATTAATGAATATTACTAAATGTATCGTCTCCGAAACGTCGCAATATTGAATCAAAATCCACTTTAAGTACAGTAAAGTATATATGTGGCCTGAATCGCCTATCAAATATTAGGAAAGAATCTTATATGGTTTGCGGGCGGTGCCACGCCACAGCTGTTTTCGAAATAAAGTTAGGCCTTTATAATCTATATAAATAAAATTATAGCCGTTTTCGATGTTCGCTAATAACTCAAAAGCTACTGGACGAATTTTGATTAAATTTGTTTAGATTTACTATTTAGACGCTTGGTCTTAAAATACAATTAAAATTATCACGATATTACTGTTAAATATCAAAATATTTAAGTTATAAAATTCTTAAAACCCAGCAGATTTTGGTCACCGATAGTAATCTAAGCTTTCATCTACCTCATAGGCTTTCTATCGCCTCCAGAATACATGATTTTTAACACGGCGATGTCATAGCAAAAGTAGTGCATGATTCTTTGCATTACCGAGTATATAAGCTTTTCATCGATATAACAAAAAAAGTGTCTGACCAAGTATCGAACTCACGCACTTAGAGTTATGAACTCACAACCCAAGCCATTTGCCCACGCTGTCTGTTGTTTTACAGATATCTATTTCACACTATGTTACATTATTGTGATTTTAAAAATTTGTTTATGCATTACGTCTTCGCTTACCTCATCATGCATGTTTTATCCATCTAATTATAATATAAGAAATCAATGATTACAAATCGTAAAAATGGTATTGCATGGTCCCAAAACCTGCTGGAAAGCATGTAGGCATAACAAATCGACCAAGGCTACGCGTACAAAGTCGCGAGCATTAGCTAGTTTAAATATATTTATATACAATTTTAGATCATACGAGTAGATTTTCAATAGGCGATCTATGTTTTTAACGAAAAAAGAACAGCTATTTTTTCAAGACAGCGAACTAGCTAACAAATTCGTAAAAGCAATGGTTTAATGAACAGTCAAGCTTCGAATCAAAATAAAATGAAAATAAAGAAATGAAACATAAAGAAATAGCTCCAGGAAAAGAAATTCACTTCACTTCACGGAAGAATGTTGAAATCGTTTTATCGAGTTAGAAGTAGATTACATATATTGAATTATGAACTAAAAAACTTTTGGTTTTCAAAAATTAATTTCGATTCTGTTTGTATTGTCTCATTAATTTTAGCTAAAAATTTCTATCTCAAAAATTTCCATTTGAATGACGTTTCTAATTTACAATACAAGTAGGTATAGTAAACAAAGAAAACCTCTCAATCAAGATGCAAATGCAAATCTCGCAATGGAAATTTTCTGACGTCAATACCAAAACTTTTTATATTGGCAGTATAGCAATATTTTGTTGTAAACAATTTTTAAATGCATAAATTCATTATCTTTGTTTTTGTTATTATTAATATTTAGAGTAACTTCGAGTATTGTGATATGGTCGCGTAATGTGATAAATAAACAACTCCCGACAAAATTTTTTTGTCAACATAGCAATAACGGAAAAACATACGTGCTGCAAGATTTTGTGCGTTCGCGTTCAATCTTTTTGGTCTCAGTGTGATGAAATTGATTTAGCCACAAGTCGAGATTTTATTTGAGTGCATTTCATGTGTGAATTAAGCCAAAATAAAGTAAGTATTTTAGCCGAAATACTAAAACTTGTTAGTGGGTGAATATACTTTGTCATAAATAATGTGAATTCTTTATTTGCTGAAATGTGTTTTAATAAAAATAACCCGAGTATATTAAAACTGAAATAATGGTAATGCGATATAGTCCAACTTGCTCCACCCAGAAAGGACATTACCTATGCTTTTCGCAACAAATTCTTCCAGAGGGATACAAAGGTTCAGACCTGAGTTCAATGCCTGCAATGCGATTTAATTTGGGCTTACAATGATTGTCTGTCATGACGGTAAGCAATTTGTGTATGTGAGTCATCTATCTGACTTTAATATGTTCTGCTTTTCACGTATTGATTCAGTTTAACTCTAGTTTCCTTTTTTATGGAAATTCCATTGAAAGATGTAATGTTATTTGTATTTTTAGTTCCTACTGTTCTATACTTGTTATACTTTTCATGATAGTATATCACATTATCCGAACGCTATATATCACATTACCTGCCAATTGCATTAAGGGGTGTCACTTGGCTTTATTCCATTTTGTTGAAATAGCTTCAGATTGACTTACGCTATAGAGCTAAGAAGTCGTAATATACTGAACAATGCATCAATAAACCATAATACATAAAGAAGTAGAAGCTATGCTATAAAAGTTACGTGTAATTTTAAATACAAAAATACCCATATCATAATGCCCGAAGTTACTCTACATATATGTATATAATATTTTATAATAATAATATTATGATGCCAAGAATTGAATGTGAGGCGAAAAGTTGATAATACAATTAATAAGTTTATATTTAAAATGGCCGAGCCCCACTGCTGTTGCTAGGCAAAATAAAACAAAGCTGTGTCAAGTGATTTTAATCAACATAATTTTGCCTAATCATTGGTGTGAGACGTTTACGTTTTTCAAAGGTCATGTTTTTTTTTCAATTATAAAAGCAAATACAAAAAATTTCAAAAGCGATAGTTTTGGTTTTTTTGGTTATCTCACGTACTGTTTTATTGAAGTTACAATTTTGGACGAACTACATATTTGGTTTAGGGTTCTCACACATAAATTATTAGTATTAATTCAGCAAATATTGCTGTACTCGCACCCTTCTTTCAATAAAAAATGGACATACATACATAATAGTTGCGTTCCCGTACAATAATGCATTAGTACCTACAATTTGCAGGTTTTTACAGGATTTTACCCAAAAAGCGTTCCCGTACACGAAAAACCTGTAACTGAGAACGAAAATGAGACAGTAATTTATGTTCTCTCATTGTAAGAAGTTACAGGTTTTTACCCGAAGAATTTTTGTGTGTAAACTCATTAAAAGTGTCAAACTATCAGCTGTTCTATGTTGTGCAAGCTGAATTGTAAACATTGAGTTTATTTTGACCATTTTTATTTTCCATTTTATTGTTTGCGTTTATAGAATTGAATTTATTGTTCAACTACATTCAATTTAAGATGTTTATTTATTGTCTGGACTTAGAAAATTAACTTTTTGCACCAACTAAATTCAAAAATTTTTGACGTTTATTCTCGTGCTAAGAAAAATGGTTTTTTCCGTTCCTGTACTTTTTACATTAGGCTTGTTCCAGAACTTTTTCGGTAAAATCTTGTAAAACTGTCAAACACGAGAGAATAAGAAAATTGCGCTCTGTGAAAGAGAAATAATGTAAAAAGTACAGGAACAGAAAAACCCATTTTTTAGCACGTGAATAAACGTCAAAAATTTTTGAATGTAGTTGGTGCAAAAAGTTAATTTTCTAAGTCCAGACAATTAATAAACATCTGAAATTGAATGTAGTTGAACAATAAATTCAATTCTATAAACGTAAAGAATAAAATGGAAAATAAAAATAGTCAAAATAAAGTCAATGTTTACAATTCAGCTTGCACAACATAGAACAGCTGATAGTTTGACACTTTTAATGAGTTTACACGCAAAAATTCTTCGGGTAAAAAATTGTAATTTCTTACAAAGAGAGAACATAAATTACTCTCTCATTCTCGTTCTCACTTACAGGTTTTTCGTGTACGGGAACGCTTTTTGGGTAAAATCCTGTAAAAACCTGCAAATTGTAGGTACTAATGCATTATTGTACGGGAACGAAATTATTATTTCTATTTCACAGAGCGCAATTTTCTTATTCTCTCGTGTTTGACAGTTTTACAGGATTTTACCCAAAAAGTTCTGGAACGCACCTAATATAATCTTCAAAACAAGTACGGCAATATTAATCAGTAGCAAAAAATTTTTAATAAAACGTATTATTGACTCTTTTTTTCTTTGTTTTGATTTTGTTTGAAAAAAGAAAAACAATATTTGGGTTGAAAACGCTTTTAATCTGCGAAAAGTTTTTCGATTGCGTGAAAATGTAGAGTACTCGACACCCGAAAATTTTGCAGGTGTCGAATTGCCCACCCAAACTACATACATATATAAAATCCTTTATCAATATTTCTGCATGACATTTAGTTTGTTTAAAAATATTTCTTTTATATTTCAACTTCTAAAAGATCATGCAGCGCAAGAGCTCCATGTGACGCAGTATCGATATGCCATATATTCGTGCCAAGGGGCCAGCCCCGTACTCCCCAATTTTTCGACTTCCGAGCCCATTGTCCCCAGATTAAGTTGAGCCGATCCGAGCAACACACGCCTTCTGCGCTGTTCGTTAAGCCAGTCACGCGAATTCAATTATACGAGTTGTATATTAAAACAGCTCCCCCCCTTCCGTCATCACTCGACACCCGGATTTTATATGTTTTGCGATTGTCTTGTTAACACAGTTTTTAACAGCACATCAGTACTACTTCACTATTTGTTTCTTTTAAGAACACGTGCAGATGATTTTCAGATCGCACAGCTTCACAATAAATGTAGCCTGATGGTGCAAGCATAGTGAAGCTGTTAGCTGATGTCCTTTGAGCACGATGCGAAAATCATTTATGTACATGTGCTTTCAAAGTGGACATACATATCGTATTTGAAATAGTATTGCTGTGCTGTTAAAAGCTGTCATCGCAAGACGGTCGCATGCAAACGTAACCGACCGGTTTATCGCAAGTTAACAGCGTTTGTTTTTCTTAGAAATCGGGTTCGTTTTGAAGCAAAGTCAAAACAACAAATCAAGTTAGTGCAGTCAGATAAAAACTTGAACAATTTATATCCACACTTTTCATTAGAATTCTTCTTTGGGGACAGAAACCCAAAATATCATCATAATAGAATTGTTGTGTATAGAAATGGGACGAGATTTCCATTGAATTAAAAGAAGAAACAACTTTTTTATTCAATAAACATTAAACCAAAATCTTAAATTTTTTTTAAAGATTAAAAAAAAAAACATGTGTTCAGTTCACGTGGTAGAAGTGAAGCCTTTGGAAAACTAAACTACGATAGAATGAGACGAAAACGTTTTATTAAAATGATAAAACTTGACGGGATCTAGAATAGCTACAGCAATAAATGAGAAAGTAGATTTTTTTCTCCTCGCTATGACAAGGCTTTCGTCAGTGATCATAACAAGCATTGCTTGAAAATTTGAAAAAATAGGAAATATTTCCTAAAAAAAATAGTGTCGCTTTTTGCGTTTCATTATACACACCTAATTTCAAATCACACCCATGCTAAAGGACTTTCACTTAAAAAAAAATTGGAAGCAGCTAAGAGACAGATTTCGACTTGAACAAAAAAGCGTGGGTGATGATCAGATGAAATATTGCCCATCATATGGAAGCTTAAAGTTACAAGTTTTTGTTAAGTTAACTTAACAATATCAAGAAAAACAATTTAATTTTTGGTCATACCCAGATATCAGACTAAGTAGTTTCGAAAGCGTTTTTTTGCGGCTTTACATAGCATCTTGTCTCTCTTACTTCAGGGATTAAGCAATTATTGAACTATTAAATACTGCTCGCATTGAAACGCTACGAAAAATGCTTAACCTTAACCACCAAAACGCTTCTCGCGCAACCTCTCCCTCTACACAGCTAACAGCTTCACTGTGTTCGCATCCTATGACATTAATCCGCAATTTGTAATCGCATGGCGATATTTTAAGTCAAAGCAACAAGAGATTAAATAAAGTTAACAATACGATGACTTTGTTTTCAGTTTCTTGTCGCGGATCAGGGTGGTACATACATACAAACATATAGTATCAATTAGAGGTCTGCGTGAGTGCACTCGAAGTGACCATCGTTGCGAGTCCAACGAGCACAAAATCCACAAATCAAATCAAAACAAGAGGTAAGTGCTGCACTTGCAAATAAATCGCAAAAAAATTTTCTAGAAGTTCAAGCACTCGAAGTTTATTGCATTCGGCAGTTTATATGATGATCATTTCGAGTGCACTCATGCAGACCTCTAGCATTAATCAGAGTACTTTATGTCGAAAGCAAACAAATTTAAAGCATTCGTGATTTTGCTTTTTAAAATTTTTTCAATAAATTATTTTTAATACAAAATCTTAGAAATTTTAAGATAGTAATAATTGAAAAAACTCAGAGAAATCATGTTTAAAAAAGTTTCATGGAATCGCTTCGTCGGCATGTGTACATATGAATACTACTTTGTCAAAATGCCATAGATATGTAGCGTTGTTTTTATTTTTGTGTTTTTCGCAACAGACATGGTAGTTTCACATAGTAAATGCACCTCCGTGCGGTTAACTTAATAGATACAAAGATACCTAACAAGTTACAAAAAGAAACCGGTTCTGTCAGAACTACGTTCCTTCTTTAACTACTTTTGTTAATTGTTTTGTCTACAAAATGTTGATGCTAAGAGGAAAACCCGAAACTGGTACGAAAATTCGACACAAAAATTATGGTGCTGTTGCAAAAGCGAACAAATAATCCAAATGCGCTAACTTCACTGCTCTGATTCAAACGATAGTTTCACAATACAAATTTACGTCTCTCAAAATCTATTCATAATAACATTTTGTCTTCACAATCCATAAAGGGCCTCGGTCTAACTTTTCAATCTCCGCATTATGTATATTTCACTTTTACAGAATGGTTACACCGAAAGACATCAAATGGTTCAATCAATCGATAACTTTGGTTGATTTTGCATAATCTAAAAGCTTAGTCGATTCAGCATTCAACATCATTCACCCTCCCACATGGCCCTTCCATGCAAAAATTCATTAAAGAAATCATGCCCTGCCAGCAAAAAATACAAACCAAGGTTAGAATTAAAGTCCGGATGACTTCGAACAAAATAGACGTCTCCGATGAAGACCCAAATCAATCATTTCGCAAAATAGGATGTTTTGTATTGCTTATTTTGAATATTTTTTTTAAAATTATATTAAAATTTAATCAAGCATTGCGGCCAACTTACAGTTCAATTTCGGAAGTTTGTTGCTTTTATTGATTTATATTTTTTTTCGGGTACCACGGTAAAAATCTCAACGCCTGCATTTGAGATGAGCACACATTCGCGCGAATGTACCCAAACAAATCCGTATACCAGCGCTTTAATTTGATATACTATTGAGTCATTTAACTGCGGCTGCTTTCCCTTGGATAAAATAAATTCGACGGAGTTTTCTCGGTTGGACAGTTGGGCCTTTAACTACAACACCTGAAGCACCACCTGATCGTACCGCAAAAATATACTTGTAAAAAATATTTTAATTTAGGAAGAAGTTGAACCTACTGTCTCCTCACCTGTTTGTTGGAGTCATCAATGAATAAATTTGTCAAAACGTATGCAAATTTGCAACTTCTTTTTTTTGGAAACAGCTGATATTTGACAGTTAGGTTTCTTGCTTAAACAGAATTCCCAAGGACGACTGCAAACCTGCCGACGGGTAGCTGTCGACTTAGACTTAATTCTATTTTCACCGTCGGCGGTCGACAATCGGTGTTGCTAAGGCGATTGTAATTTTTTTTCCTTCGACAATCAAAGGAAAATATGTTATCTGTACTCACAGTAAAGGGCCAACTAAACTATGCATAGGCTAGCTTAACCTACTTTAAAATTTGATCGAAAAGCCTGTCCAGATATGTTACAAAATTTATGTTTTCCAACGTGCATTGTCCACATTGTGCGTTTTAGCATAACTCCGGCGTTAGTAAAACCAACAAACGTTGAAAATACCCGTGATGATCGTGTGGCCCATTGCATAAATTGTTGTAGAATGCTAAAACGGTTGTTGAAAAACCGATCGTAAGGCCCTAGTCTGATTTGTAGTCTTGTTGTTGTTCATTTATAACGATAAGTCCATGCGCGTGTGGATAAGTAAGCGGCCAATTTCAAGTTTATTACAAACAAAAAAATTCATTGACTTAGTAGGTAGCTAAAATTGCAGTTTGGGTATTAATTAAGAAAAGTTTATGCCTGGAAAAGTGTACGACAATTTTTGTGTAGTGAACTTGTAGATAGTATTTTGGTGCACTAAAATATGGTTAAGAAAATAACATTTTATTACGATTTATTTGGAAAAATTTTTCTTTCCGTGCAGTTGACGGAAATTAAATTTAAATAAAAATAATCCTTTTTGCTGAGCAAATCACAAATATGTATAGGCTATAGGGTCTTCGATTGGAAAATTTTGCGCAATGACACAGGCTTTTGCCTGCAATAATATAAAACAGTGAAAATTGTTATTTCATACAATAAAATATAGTTAGAGCGAAAAAGAATGGAACGGCGCTAGACTAAAATCCTTCAACCCGCGTGGCAAAGTACAATTTTTTTTACATTCAACAACGACTGTCATTCAATGCCAGCACAGAGGGTGCAGAAACGACAACCCTTGTCGGACTCAGCACCACTCAAATCCTTTGCGACTGAGTGCCCCACCCTTCTGTCAATTTTTCGTGTTATCCGCCATGCGATACTCGTATTCTCAAAATACAGCGATTACCGCGCCATCTATGCAACGCGGGATAATGCAGAGTGACAGTGACAGCAGTTGTTCGCACGCATTCAAGGTCATGTCCTTGAATTGCAAACATTTGATAAACAAAATAAGTATAGAGAAAAATTACACCAACAAAAACTGAATAATTTTTCAAATTTAAGAAGATGGAATAATTACAACGCCACCACAGGTCAACCTTTTTAAATTATAGTCGAAATGATGTTTAACTGATTCCTTATGTCTCACCCGTAACACTTTCTTTAATTTTCGACAAATTTATTATTATTTATTATTATTTTGATTATTTATTATAAAGAAATATTAGTATTTCGCCTTAACCCCCTACCGCATTAGGATACATCTGTCCCAAATTTTAAAACAATGCACCCATGCCTTGAGCGAATTAATTTTAATTAATTTTGCTCCACAGCGTGAACTTAACAATTGACATTCTGTTTTCAATAATATTTGTCGCCGTCCCCCCCAACGAACAGAAAATAAAAATGATGTATCACGGGATCGGCGACAAAAATATATTGGGTGATTTTGCAACTTTAAAGTACAGTATCGGAATTTTTTCATTTTTTTCCGGTCAATTTTGAATTTTTTTGTAAGAAAAAAAGAAGAAGAAAATCTTATCACAGATTCGAATTCCCCGATCGATGGTAACTGTTTGAAATAAAAACAAATTTGAATCACCTTAATATACAAATTTGTCGACTCCGATTCGAAAAAAATCAGGGCTGTTAATTTAGAAAAATGCTGATATCTTGGTTTTGAAATGAGATAATGATATGCGGTTTCGCCATTCTTTGAAGCAAATAACAGTTCATTAAAAATTATGTAACACGGAATCGGCGGTAACATAATGTTTGAGGTGCTGCAGCTAGAAAGTGGAAAAGCGGTACTTTTTTACTTTTGTCCGGTCAATTGTCAGTTTTTTTTATAAGAAAGAAAGAAGAAGAAGAAAAACAAATCACGGATTTGAATTCCCCGATCGATAGTTTCCCGAAAACCATACCCACTTTGTTTGAACATTTTATAGCGTCTGTAACTTGCACCATTTTTAAAATCAATATTTTGGAAAATGGGTTGTTTACTTAAAACAGAGGGCGCTAATCCAGTTTTCAATATTAACCTTTATCCTAGTAATGGGCCTTGTCCAGACATATAAGGCTACTGTAATCCGCTGACACATCATGAAAAAATCAAAAAGTTTTTATTTTGAACCGCTCTAATGTATGTACATACATGAAATATCAATGTTGTTAAGTTTCACGAATAATATTCCTACACAAATCCCAGTATTTTAAATCCCTACCTACACCGACATACATGTGTAAGTATATGCACATACTACATGCATGGAAAATTAGCATGGAAAAGCAACAAGAATATACTTAAGAGTTTGTAGGTAAAATAAAAGCCCGGATTCTCGATACTATATGCGGACATAAATGAGGCATGCGCAGTAAAAACTTCCCTTGCGAAGATTTATTTTTGGTACCCCTATCCAAAATCACAACACCGACCACCACAAAGGGGACGATGGTTATGAGAATAAAATCTCTGCAGTTCAGCAGGGATAATAAATGTGCCGAGGAAGCAGTAAACCTGAGAGAATAAAATATTGTTACACAAATGTGTTTTTATGTTGGCTAGAAAGAGAGAGGGTTCGTAGAATATAAAACAAAAAAGGAAAAAAGGACACAAAAAACCACCCACTTCCAGGGTTCAGTTTGTGCACATACTCGCACAGTTTGGATGTATCACATCCGGGGGCCAAAATGGTTGAGAAGAAAAAACTTTTATTGCGACGCAAAAATTAAATTCCTAATTTTTCTGATGTAATCTTTTTTTTTTTTTTTTGTACTTTTTTTTATTGCTATGATCCTTGTTATGGTTGGAGTTGGTGTTGTAAATTATATTATGAGAGCCATGAATGAAATTTATTTTCAGTCTGTATAAGCTGTAGATTTCGGTAAGTCTTTCTCTATGTAGAATATATACATATATTTATATGTACATAGGGTACATACACATATATATATATACAAATATATAAGGAACTGGGACTTTTACGGTTCTTGTATAGATTTTCTTATTTGGTAAGTGTACTTAATGAAATTACTTGACAAAGCTGAAAAAAAACTTGAGTTTTTATTGGTACGAAAAATATGTGCAGATGTATGAAAACACTCATAGCTGGCTCCGCCAAGAGGCATTCGATTTGTTTTGGCATAAGCCTACCTTCACCTTTAGTTTATCTAGTCTAGTCGATCATATTGAAAGCCACAATTGAGCCCAGTTATATGCTGTTTGAAGGGTATTAAAATAACTTCTAATCGGTATCTTACGCACTTATTTTGGATCATTAATTGGACTTATTTTCAATTAACCTCATCCCTTAGTTACTCACATTATTGTTATGTTTTGAATTTTCGATTTGGAATATATATACAGCTGTGTTCAAAATAATAGGACCAACCCTAACAAAAAAAGAAAAAATTAGATTTCTGAAAAATGTTTTGAATTTTATTCGGTTCTTTTGCAATAGTTCAATAATTGTAGAACATTTAAACTTATTTACTAAAATTAATTAATTAAATTAATAAAACCAAAAAAAAAAGTGTTTTAATAATGCAACTTAAAAATTCACTGTTCAAAATAATAGGACTAAAGTTTGATATTCAAAGCAAAAAATAAACGAAAAACTGAAAAATAGGTATGAAAATATTATTGTTATTTAATATTTTGTTGTATAGCCACGATTTTTTATCACTGCTGCACATCTCCGTGGCATTGAGTCAATAAGATCCTGGCTCCGTTTCAGTGGGATTTCCTGCCATGCCTTTTGGACCGTGTCCCACAAATCTTTTGCATTTGTTGGCCTACGCTCAGCGACATTTTTCTTAATATCACCCCATAGGTTTTCAATGGGGTTGAGGTCAGGAGATTGAGCAGGCCACTCAATAACTTCAACTCCATTGGCTCGAAACCATTCTTTTGCCGATCTGCTGGTATGTTTTGGGTCATTGTCCTGTTGGAATGACCATTTCAATGGCATCCTCCATTCCGCATATGGTAGCATGACCTGATCCAAGATATTGACATACACCCGCTGATCCATTATTTCTTTTATTAAGTGGATCGGCCCGACTCCATTGTAAGAAAATCCACCCTAGATGCTTCGTAGTCAGCAATGGTACTTTTCTTGGACTCCTTGCATATAATTTATGCTCCAACAAGCGTCGACGAATAGTGACATCACTCACAGCAAGAGCAAGGTCCTTCTTTATTTCTCCAGACGAAGCTCTAGGGTCACCTTTGCAGGCATCTTTGAGTATATTTGGTATGGGCAGTCCTATTATTTTGAACACAACTGTACATATATAGTTATATTTTCACAAAAACCGTTTTGAACATTTTTTAATTTTTTTGTCAAAACAGAACCTCCAGAACTACTGAACCTTTTTTACAATGGTCAAGCAATGCATTCATAATTCAAATTCATTAATAAAAATATTAATCGCAGTTTTCAGAATAAATCGTTTCAGATGCATATTTTTTTTTTTTGAAAATAAGTTGGTGTTTTCTAAGTCTCAAAAAACTTTATTTTTTCTTATATGTCACTAATTATTTTCTTTCATGGAAAATTAGTAAAACACTTGTTTTTAACTTTAGGTAGCCGAATATTTGTTTGTATTTTATAAATAACCAGGTGCTCTCTTCTATGTTTAAAATCACATTTGAATATTAATTTCTATGGGGATGTTTTAAAAGTCTTTAAAAGTTTTAGCACTTCGATTTGAAAGTCTAATTTTTGATTCATGTTCATACTGCGCATTATTGGCTTGATAGAGTCAAAAAATGCTTGATCAGGATCAGGTTCCAAAATGTTGCTGTTGGGTAAAATTGAAGTGTTCGTTAATGTTGCAGCCATGTTTACGACAGGTATCTTGGTGGTACTGTTTTGTGATATAGACTCAGAATTTCTCTCCACTATGCACTCATCAAATTTTTGAGGTTGCGGTGACAAAGATCTTTCATCGCAACTTATTTTCATATATTTTGCAAGTAGCAGAGGATCAGAATTGCTTGATACCTCTGAATCAGTATTTGGTGTGCGCGACTTCGCCGTTTGAGCCTTCTGTAGTTGAGTAGAGTTATAGCGTTTAAGAGCTTTTTCCAGCACACCTATAGTTGGCTTCGTTTCCAGACATTTATTTGTTTGTTTTTGGGATTTATCGTTCGAAGATTCAAAGTGATCGGTATTTTCATTATCATCAACATCTTCATCACCATCACCATCGTCATTTGTCTTATGTGAATTGCGAGAACACTTTGGCGGTTTATTTGACAAAAGGAATGCCATTCTTTGTTCATAGATGTAGCTTCTTTTAGAAGTGTTTCGTAGCGCACGAAAATAACAGTCTCGTGTATTTTTCCAGCGTCTTGTAAGTAACTCAACTAAAATTAGCAGAAAGATATTACTTTTTAATTCGACATAAATATCATTAAATTCAAAAATTTAACATAAGGAAAACACATGGGTAAAATCGCGATTCATACTTTGTGTATACTTTTTTTATGGTACACCATTGGATTGGTACGTTTTTGTTACAATGATTTTTAAAAAAAATTCAATTTATGATTGTCGCAATGCCCAGAATTTTAAATGATATTTACATCCACACAAATGTACATATGCATTTTGCACCGGCAGAAGTAATGGCCGCGATGTTCAATGTGTTGATTCTCGAAAAATAAAAAAAACGCCCACGGAGACTTGACGTATTTAAAAAACATCAGTTTCTTTCTAGAATATCAAGATAATCAAAAGGAACCAACTTCAAAAAAGTTTTGAAAAATCAAGATCAAATTTTAAAATTCTCGAAAAATAATTACGACCATGAAAGGTAATTAAAAAATTTATCGAATGCACTTGGACTAAAATTTTTAGAGCCTAACCCATTAGGACAACACTTCGACCAAGTTTCAGGTCAATCGGTTATGTTCGATATTCGGCTTAGGACACTTGACATGAAATGCAATTTCTTTGACTTAAGAGTTTTTTTTTTTAAATTTTGAAAACTTATAAAATTCTTGTTTATTAACCTTATAAGATGATACCTTAGTTTCAAGGTTATCTCAAAGATTATAATTTGGCATGGGCTATTGATTTTAATGATGCATTAAAATAAACCAAAATGTAAGTGGAAGATATTATTAGCGACGAATTATATGTTGCCCGGCGATGCTTTTGTCAAAAAAATGAGCGAATGTTTGAGATACTCACAGCTGGCTTGGCCGGACTTTATTTTAATTTTGCTGGTATTTTTCAAAGCTAAAGAAATCGCTCATTCCGTACGCATAATTGCAGTGTCACGGTTGCAGCAATGCCGGATGAGTTCTCTTTCTCAATTATTTTAGATTTTTTAAATGTGAAAATCAGCTGCTCGAGTAAACGAACGAAGACAATTGGAACGAGATGCGATAGCGAGAAAAAAACAAAACGAGATAACATGATTTTTTCTATGCGCAATGAAAGCGCAAAAAAGCTATGCGTATTTCGTATCTTGTTCTAACATATAGGTAAAGTCATGTTTTTTCTTGCTATCGCATCTCGTTCCAATTGTGTTCAGTTGTTAAAAGACAAATCGCGACCAAATTGGTCCACAACGCACAACATTTCTTTCGTTTTGATTGTGATTTTGGCAGCTGAACAAGTTACCTTTAACGCTCCGAGTGTTGCATTAATTAAGTTGGGCTACTGGCATTGTTTCAGTCCAAACGTAAAAGTCGAGAGATAACAAAAAATTTAAGCTGCGAATTTTGAGGTCTGTGCTTGTTGAATAAAATATTAGAAATATTTTTATAATTTTGCTGCGGTCTATTTTTGCGGCTTTGACAGTATCCGCTGACTTTCCGTTCAGTTTTGACACAAGCAGCGCTAGGAACTGCAAATTCTATTTCTACCCATTTATTTTCATAAAATTACCTGTTCGTCGTTTTTCCCCTTCTGTACACTTATGGAATTTTTCATCTAAGTGCCTGGCAACTTCGTGCCAAGCTTCTTCTCGTCGCTCGCGATTGTAATAATCGTCATGATCCCTTTGCCAAAGCACCATCTGCGCCTCTACAGCCGCTATGAAATTATACATCTCATAACGCGATTTCTGGATTTTCATTTTCTTCACACGATTTCTCATAACTAAAAAAAAACCCGAACGACACAACCTCACATCGAGTGATAAAAACACGTACTGCTTACTAAACGCAAGCGGTATCATAGGTGTCGCTACGACATGGTTGCGATTTAACGAATCAACTTGACGAAAGTATTGAAAGCAGAAAAAGTCGCATAACAAATCTCCTACGAGTACTCTCAAACAACCATAAGCGATTTCCCGCTTGTATGTACATACTTACACTACCCAGCGAAAGTATTAGTACACTTTTTATTTATTTGTAAGTACATACATATATATATATTTTGTATACACTTAATAGCTAAAACTTGAAAAAATATATAGATGTATATTTATAAATATTTTTTTTCTAATTTAATTGCCCTTCCTTCATGCTCTTTAGGATACGCATAACCTCAATACGAAAGTCAAATTTCTGACATTCATTTAAACTGCGGACAGCCGGTTTAATTGAGTCAAAAAATGCTTGATCTTCATCAATAGATGCATGCAGTGTAACTGCTTCCAAAGTTAACTGCTGATGCGAAGTTGACACGGTAGGAAATGTTGCGCTATCTGTTGCCAATTCGTTATTAGGTAACCTCTTTGATGCCTTATAACGTGGAAGTGATATTTCTTCACTTGCCTGACATACCGATGAATCTTGGCAATGACCATCTGCTAAATTATTGTTCTGCCCAAAGTTGTTTTCGGCATCGCTGTTTTCTGGTGATATTAATTTTCTTTTTAAAGATTCAGCATTTTTAATCTGTAAGTCACTCCGCAGATTTAATAGGAATTGCAATTCCTTTTCATAGATGTAGGGACGCTGTTGATTGCGACGGCAACTATGATAAAAGCTATCACGGACACCTTTCCATCTTTTGATCATTGCTAGAACTAAAAAGGTAACAACAAAATTATTATGCGCTAATGTCTTCTTCTACATTGCACTCCTTGTCAGACTATGTATTATTAACTTACCTTTAAGTTTCTGCTCACTTTTATCCGAGCATTCGAAGTCTTTGTCAAGCCTTTGTGCTATTTTACGCCACACCTCCTTACGGTTAGTGCTATTACGGTAGTTTTCATGAGTCATATCCCACAGCATCGGTTCATCACGCACCAACGCTATTAAGTCAGACATGGTATAGTGTAGCGATCGCTTGCTTGGCGTTTCCAAGGCAGTTGCAGAACTTCGCTTTGGCATTTGGAGCAATAAAAAAACATTTAAAAAAATAATACAAAACGCTTGCGCCGGAATATCAACCGCATACAAGCACAGGCCAGCAATGACTAACGCTTGGGCAATAGAAACAGTTGCTAGTAAAGCAATAATTTAAGCGTCTATCTAAAATGGAATTGGTGCTTATATTGTGTATCGCAGTGTTATATTGCCGAAACACACCGAAAAAAATTAGAGCCAAAAAATTAAACTTACATTTTGTGTTATTTTTCATTCTTTTATTAATGTAATCTTTAGAAAAGTATTAGGAATATTTTTAAGTAATTTTGCTGAGCAAATTATATTTTTAAACAAACAATCTTTAATAGCTGTAATGTAGGTACAATTTTTTGAATGAAAATGCTTTTAATATTACGAGTAAAATGAGAAGAATGCATATAGAAAATACAATTTTTTTTTTGTTATAAAGAATACAAATTGTGTTGGTGTTTCTTGATATTAAAATTAAATAAAATGTTAATTAAGTTATTAATAACATTCAGGTTTATTATGTTTTCTACATTGGTCTTCCCATTCCGCGACCCATTCCTCCAGCCATTGGAGCTTCACCGGCTTTTGGGCTCTTGATGGTCTCATCAACAGAAAGGATCATGCATGCGGCTTCAGCAGCAGCAGTCAAAGCATTTATTTTGATAATTGATGGCTCCCAAACACACTGTTCGTAATTATCGGCAATATGTTCTTTGGTGATATCAACACCATACCATTGGCCACCTGAAAAATTAAGGGTTAAAATGGAGTTATAGAGATATAAAAATGTATGCATTATATAATTAAAGCTGCGTTTTTTTTTTGCGAAATCACTAACTATGTGTAAATAAAGTGAAGAAAGTTACTGAGTTTCCTTTTCCTACTCGCTGCTTATACGAGTACCCGTTGTTTTTTCTACTTTTTTATTTCAAATTGCTTCTTTTTGCAGCTTGACATTTTTAACAGCTTTTCCACGAAATAACTCTTCTCTTTCCATTTCAAAATGGACAATTGACATAATACAAATCTGCTGGGTAGCACTAGCACTTAAGCAACTTGCTATGTGCACATGGCAACTATAATTTTCTCGTTAAGTTTGCGATTAAGTTTTTGCTTTCCCATACAATTACTGATGCTAGCAGCGGATGGTGAATAAAACACAGCTAAAGATACATCGTGTTATCTCTCCTTATAGTAGTAACATAAATGAGGCCCGAGAAATTTAAACGACAGGTGTTGAAGCAGACTAAAATAAATAGTAGGGTTTGCTCCGAATCATAACACTCTGTCAAAATTGAAAATTAAACGTCAAGTATTCTTGTTAACGCCAGTGCTATTTACATATGTTGGTAGGCTTTATACAAAATACATTTATGTATATGAATTTATGCTATAGTATGTATGACAGAAAGTTAACACCAACATTCTTCTTTAGGTATGAAATAGTTTTGCCCTTTTTACGATATATTTATATCAACATAACTCGAGAGCCGTCAATCCTTAAGCGGTTTCTTTCAAGCACACAATTAAAGCTCAAAAAAGTCTGCAAAATAGCGCTTAATTTTTGAAATGTTGTTTTATTATTTCATTTGTTCTTTTTATTTTTCGAGAATTTTCGACCATTCCCGATTCTCGAGAAAATTTTTGTCGATTTATCGAAATAAATAATTTTACAATATTAACTTGAAAATGTTATCAGGCGGGGCAAAGGAAATTTACTTGTTGCTGAAAATATTCTCCAAGTCAAGGATGCATAGCTCGAAGGTCGTTTAGCTTTCACATCAATAGCAAAACATATCGGGCTCTTTCCTTTATTCGAGCAAAATCATTTCGGTTCGCTATTGTTTTGTTTTTGTAATTGTGTCTTCAACGCACTTTTTTGTTTGTGTGATTTAGTTTCCAAGTCATTTGCTCTTCCATCTGGTGCATTTTGTTCTTGTTTTCTTTTGTTTGCCGCAGCTAATTAAAAAATTTTTGCGTGCATCTCTGCTCTAAGTAATGGTTTTGATGGATGTATTTGAACCAAATTCGAATTTTATTTTAAAACTTTTTTAAAATCATCTTACAAAAGAACATAACACATTTTCAAAATTGGATATCCCCAAGGTTCTTTGAACTTTTCAAAAATTATTTCAGGACTTTTTTTTTCAAAGGGAGACACAGTTAAAATTGCATTTAAAGTTACATAAAAATTATAAGTACATATTTGAATATTAATTCAAGTCTCAAAAAAAAAAAATATCGAAACCGTGGCCGGCTAAAATGACATATACAGTGTACATATATGTGTATATTACGCACACATGTATTGGATATTACTTTTGAATGAATTCCTTTTTACGTTAGCATGTTAAAAACAAGGTAAATGTGATCTTACTATTAGGTTTAAGTACTGAAATTAAAATTGTGGTTTGATTTATTTCCAGGTGTTTTATTCAGTGATGATAAAACTAAGTGAGCGGCATATTATTCAGTTTAAGAGGTGGAAAAATATTCAGAGTAAAAATATTTCTTTAGCGGGGAATTGTGAGCGATGGGAATATACTGAGTTTCACCAGCTGCATTATTATCTAGTCGTCTATGCCACTAAGGATCTAGTTGGTCTATAGCTTGGTTTATGATAAATGCAATTACCCGCACCCGACTTCAACTAAAGTATATGTGCGTCGGACGCGGCTCAGAGTTTAAATGCATCTTAACAACATGCATCACCTATTCATTAACAGACGTTTTTAATCCTTTGCACTTCAACTCAAAATATGAACTATATATCGCGACTAATGTAACCACTTTGTTCATACATATTCGTACGAACAAATTCTTAAGGAATCGTACGAACAAATTATCGTATTCAGTGTAACCGAAGCCTAATTCAAATTATAATTAATGCACGTTGTTCCAAGTTAAAGGTACCAAACATCAGAATTTGGTAGAAACAGTAAATGTTCTTGCTCTTTCATAAACTGTGTATATTGCATGTTCTTTTCTTAAAATAATTCAAACCCTGGTTGCACTATAGAAACACGAACAAAAACCTTAACGAAACAATTTTAACGAAAGCAGCACAGAAGATAAAGCAACAGTCGCTAGATAAAGATGCAATATAATTCAGTGCCGATGATAGAGACAGTAATACGCCACCCCTGAATATGAGTGAAAGAGAAGGCACACCATTTACGAATAGAGAAATAAAAAAGCCAAACAGCAGCTACATTTAAATATGGCAAAATCAAACGAAACGTTGAAAAAACGCTGTTTCGTTCAAACGTCTGGCGCGCTTTTGTGGTTCTTTCTCTTTTCAAAACGTGACGCCAAAACAGTTTGTCTTTGTCGCTTTGTAAGTGAATCAACGATTGCAAAAAGGTTGTTAACAAATGAGTCACTTAAGTAAAAAATCTAACAAAACTAGAACAGAAGTTAAAATAAAAATTGATAAAAAGATGTCCGTGAAAACCGGCAGCAGTAGACGTAACAAAAAAGCGCGCCTGATAGAAAATGTGGCAGCAGTGCCCGCGTTCAAAGTCAGCGCCATTGCGGCTGATGTTGAAATCAAAACAGAAAACGAAGTAGTCGAAGAACAAGTCGCAACTGGGCCTACAGCTGCAGCAGAACTTTCCACAGACATCAAGCCGGATATAAACGAACTCAACAAGGAATTGTTCAGCGATCCGAGCACAGTCGTGGTGCCACCGTCAGTGTTTCCAACTTTGTTCATAATCAGTCCACTGGCTCCTACCAGCGTTGCCAATACGACAGCAGCAACCGGCATGGGCGCAACAAAACAATATAATGCAATTTCTGCTATTGCCGCCAATGCTGCCACTGCAGTAAATACAAACGTCACCGGCATCAACACAACTGGAGTTGATACTGCGAGAATCTTTGAGAATGCCATGGCGAAAGATGAATTAGATCAGCAGGAGAGCGACAGCGACGAAGATGGCTATTCGGATATAAATTTCGATGATGATGACGAGTTAGTGGAGGGTGAGTTTTTTAGCATGCGCTGTTGTTTTTGTTTTTAGATGTTTGGCTTGAAAACCACCCTTGGTGTATAAGGGTTGGTTTTTAAATTCATTTCAAGCGGTACAAAAACAGTACGTCATTTCGTAAATGTATTTTTTTGTTTTAGTTTTTGTACTTTTGCCATACAAAACATAGTTTAATAGGGATTCAAAATAGGAACTGGTGGTCGATTTCGGTTTAGTAGGAATTTTTTTTGTCATTTTCGTATGTAGTAAGCTTTACGTGAAAAAGATTTAAAGACGGCTAGCACTGAAGGTGCCGTTGTAATGACCGCCGATCAGCATTGTTTACACAGATCGGAAGCTGTGTATATAGCTTTTCAAAAAGTTAGAATCAAGTATTTAAACCAGCGGTGGGCACAAAAATATAACCAAAGAGGCAAACAACAACATCAAGCAACAACAAACGAAATTTTGAAGTTTCTTTTACTTTCATTTCCAAAATTGCCATTAGCACAAAAAAAAAAATTACACTACAAACAAAAACAATTGCTACATTCGTCAAGACACAATGCGGCGCCGTCATTTATGCCTTTGTGTTTTGTTTTTGTTTTCATTTGAATTCAAGTCAACGCTGTGCCTCGATTGAAATTCTGCGAATTTTGTGCCTCGATAGCGTTGAAATTCTGCGAATTTTGTGCTTCGATAGCGTTGAAGTTCTGGGAAATTTTTTTCGCTTGGTTGTGCGTCGAATAACGGTTAGAGCAATGTGAGGAAATTGAGGCACTAAGTGCCCTTCCCTGATTTAAACAAATTGGGTTCCATTTGAAAAACAATTTAATACGGTATAAAATTAAAAGGGGACTTTCAGAGATTACAACGAATTTTTCAAAATGTTGACACTCTTTTAATAAACTGTTGTTATTGGGAAACCGATTAAAAATATTCATATGACAATTTTATAGCTTTTTAAATAATCAAGATGATGATCAATAGAATCTTATGAACTTAAGAATTCGTCTTTGTCACAAACTCAATTTTTGTCACAAAGGCTCGAAGGTTTACATTTACGACCTACGGTCGTATACGTTGTAAATGTCGCGCGACACTTGTGGCATGCCAACACTGATGGGTATTTCTTGGGGGGACCTTAGACTATACTTTTCGTTTAAGCATTTACTTTACTGGAAAAATAAATATAACCGAAATTAAATCCGTTTTATGTACTTCGACACTAATTTTAGAATTCCTCGTATTTCTGAGTTGGGAACATAAATTGATCTCAATTCCTATACCACTATGCAATTTCATACAGTAACGTTTATTGTTCTAAAATGCCGAATTTTCCTACACTGGATCTAGTTTTTCATTTTTACACTATATGTGGGGAATTCTTTGCCAAGGCAACAATAGCCCGATCTATTTTAAATTTTGTTAATTTTTTAGGTAGTTATATATGTAGTTATCTTGACAGAGAAAAAATTAATGAAAATGAAAAAGAAACAACATCGTGGTCTCATAATTCACTTAAATCTCAAATGTAAATGAGCTGGCAGGTGACATAGCATTTTATACAAAAGAATGTAAATAATGTCTAAAATATTAAACATTTATTTAGAAAAAAATAAATATTGAATATTGCATTTTTATTTCACTTATTCTTACTCAGATGATGAAGACTCTGATGATTTTGATCCGCAATGGACGAATCAACCTACTGCCCCACGCATGGTTTTTATGTTTAATACTTCACCACAAAGCGTTGGTCTTTACGGACGACCGAAATTAACAGAGCCCAGCTTTTATGTTGACATGATTTTAGGTTCAAGAAAAGAATTTTTTACGCGGCTTGCAAGCAGTTCAAATATCTGGGCACAACAGAAAATGATTGCCACAAGCAAAGTGGGAAAGATTTATTTAAAAGACATAAGCAGTGATGAAATGGAAATATTTTTCGGCATATGCTTGGAAATGACATCCCTCAAGCTTCGCACTCTTTCCGATTATTGGAGACAGGATGCATTGTGGGGCTTTCAAGGTTTCGCCAACAAAATGAGTTTAAACCGATTTCAAATAATTCTAAAAGTACTAAACTTCAATCAGCTGTTAGAGCCACCGCGAGTAGAGGGCGTGGCAAGTGGAGCATGCACAGATCAACAAGCATTTTCCACTGTTTTTCCTCTTGTAGAGTTTTTCAATGCGCGTATGCAAAAAATTTATAACTGCGGACAGCGTTTAGTACTTAACGAACCGATTGTCCTCTGGAAAGGCAAGTTTAATTGGTTTAGCGATATGTGGCCCAAGTTTCGTTGTAATGCGGTGTTGCTGCACTTATTAACAGAACGTACTGGTTTAATACAGAAACTAGTGCTCGATGTCGAGCGTAAGGAGCAACGTGCAAACGTTCGAAATTCTAAGATTTTGGTAGTGCAGCGAGTGAACTTAGCAAAGGAAATTTTACGAGAGAAACTGGGTAAAGGTAAGTAAGCAATGTACGCAAGTAAATTAATTTTTTTCATGTTCATGTTTATAATAATAAAAAACTCAAAATTCAAACCTGACATTCTAACAAATTTCTGTATAATCTTTGTCTAAAGAAATTTCTTTTGAAAATTAAACATCAGTAAAGGATAAACGTCCAAACTTGTTAAAGTTTGAGAGTTTCTTTTCTAAAAGGCATATACATATGCTGCGTATAAATATGAATGTATTTACTCATAATTAACGTCTAATTTTTATGGAATCTTTTCCACTATGCAATTGGAACTGTGCAATTACAATGTATTTCTCATTTTATACCTTTCATTAGGACACACGGTATACTCTTCAAAATACTATGGCAGCTACGCCTTAGCTAATGAGTTGGCCAGTCATCAAACCTATTGCACAGGCTATGTAGACAGCAAACGTTATGGCAACTGTAAAGAACTTATTTTAACCAATTTGGAAAAGAATACTTTTGCTACCAAGTATGCCACCATCATTATGATGGGCAAATGGCGTAAACGCGAAAAGTGTGTCTATTTCTTTAGCTCTGACTGCTTAGCCATTTACGCTAAGGAAACCTCAATGCGGACCATAGATAGACGACCAAAAATAATCAAAGAACTAGACTGGCAACTAAAACTTAGCGAGGATATAAAAGAACATCTGCTAACATACCAGTTAAACATGGATCGCAAGGAACTTAAGTGGGATAGTCAACTTGTGATCTATATTTTTAATCTGATGGTCTTGAACGCCTTTATACTTTATACGATACACGCTCAATTAGGACGTACGCGCATTGTAGAACTGCAACTGAAAGATACAAAGACGCTTAAAACATACGCAGAATTTCGTCAGGAATTTATCGCATTGTTGTTTAGTGATAGTGTGAGTGGCAGTGCCGCCGAACCCAAAAGTGACGCTGCTGAAGCTAAGAAAAAAAGTCGCACGCTGGTCGTTGCCGTAGAAAGCGAAGAAGAACTAGGCGATGAAACAAAAAGTAAAAAGGACACATCGCATAGAAATCTATTAGAAGTCGAGCATATGCTAATGATTATACCACGTCGCAAGGGCAAGGTAATGAAGAAAAAATGTCGAATTTGTCGTAAAGGTGGCATGTTAACATTCTCAAAACTATGCTGCGAAGTATGCCCGGGCATGCCGGGCTTGTGCGAAACGCCATGTTTTAAAATCTGGCACGAACAAATAAGAAAATCGCTAGAATCTGGAGCGAGTATAAAGACCAGAATTTTCGGCAAAAGTGGAAAAGAAACTATATATTTCTAGTTAGTGTAAAAAAAGCAACACAAAAACAACTTCATGTGAACGAAATTTGATGAACAAAAATAAATTTTTTTTGATTTTTAGTACCATGTTTTTCTGTTTTGAGGATTTAAGCTCGTACTTTTAAAAATTTTGTATTCAGAATTAAATGAAATGAACAATTTTTACTAAAAGTTAAGGCCAAGGTAATCAAAATTTCTTGAAGCAAGTTAATTTTAAAAGAAGCTACAAATTTAGAGGAAATGTAAAAATCATGAAAGCAAATCCTTTTCAAATTTTTTTTTTTTAAATAAGTAAATTTCTGTAATTCAAACTATCAGGTAGCAAAAAAAAAAAACGTTGTTGTTTTAATGACAAGCAAAAAAAAAAACAAGAGGTAATAAAAAAATAAAGACCAATAACGAAGGGATATTATTTCATATCAAAAATTATTATAAGTAAAAAATTAACGCGAAACTATCTGCAAATACTTACATAGTAAGCACAAAATTGTAATATTAATTTGCGCAGTGTAAACATGTTCAAATCATAAAATTAAGTCAATTTTGAATAAATAATATTTTTGTTTAAAATCTTAAGAAATAAAATCAAAACTAAAATGTGTTTCACATTTTTTTAAAGCAATAGAAATGGCATTTAATCTTAAATATCTTCTAACAATTTTGTATTAAAAATAATTTTGATACGAGCTCAAGTGTCGCTAGTAACAAAAGAGAAAATAAAAAACGACAAAAAGAAATGGGCAGAAATCAAAATATGAAAAATAATACCAAAAACACAAGACACAGTAAGAAGTGGCATACAAAATTGTGAAACAAAATCAGATTAATTCTCTCAAAATTGATTTTTTTTTTCAACTCAGACCAGACTATAATCGATGCCACTAATATTAGTAATATAGGGGGGAGTAAGAGGTAAATAAAAGGACTTATATATATGTAAGAATTAAGCCGTTTTACAGGCAAAATCAATTAACTCCACTTTTCATATATTTCCAAATTAATATATATGCGTTACAGCAATATATTGAATTAGTACCCTACTACATCGCATTTGATACAAATTTTACCAAAAATTTCGTTGAGCATCACAAATGTCACAATATATTTTTCGTTCTCCATACACAATGTATGGAAGTTTCAATTTAATCGATTTAGCATGTGGGTGCGCGTGAGTTATATTTGTCGTTTTGCAATTGAAACAAAAAAAAGAATTTTAAACTCAGTTACCATTTAGCTTTGAATTTGACTTTTGCATTACATAAGGGTGTAAGAAATAAATAGAAACTGAAAAAACGGCATTTTTTATGTATTCAACAAGAAGGACGGAAAAAAATAATTATTGTAAAGAAAATTGCATCATGAAAGTATAAAGAAACGACAGTTTAATTTTTATTGCGTCCCATATTTCACCTCCTTTTACTGGGAATTTTAAAGAACTTTGTAACATAGTACCATGTTTAGATGAATGTGACATATTTGGGCTAATACATTAAGCTCTCCCAGATCATCGCTTATCAATAGAATAAAATAGAAGTATCAGTGCTCGCGGCCACGTAAGTGAAAACTTGATATTTTTACTAATTCTCATTCTGGAAAAACAGTTTCTTGAATTTTTTAATAAAACAATACATTTTTTTTACGTATTTCCGTCAATTTTCCTTATTTATAATATACATATTATGTATTAAAAAGAAATCTGACATGAAAAAAAAGCAGGCCCGAAGCCGGAATTGAAAGCCATGAGAGAAGCAAAGTCTGATTCGAGTAAATGAAAAAAAAAAATGTTCAGAAAATACATATATAATATATATATATAAAAGGCAACAAAGGAATCAAGCAGATGTTTAAATATTTCCCCAGTACGATACAAATAATCATTCAACAGAGAAAGTACTTTAGCTTGGTCGTTCTTTTAGTTGACAATTGTAGTTACAAAAGTCAAACGCCTACACGACTAAATTAAATAGTCTCGAGAAAGAAAGGCCAACAAGAAACAAACATGAAATAGGTAGTACATTGTAAATAAAATCCCATTCTTATGTTGGAGCAACACGCATTTAATATTTATTTTTATTTATTTAATGCTGTCTTTAGGCCAAACATAACAAGAGACGACGACGAATTGAAGTTACTTATGGATAGATGAGAGCTCATAGATAAAACATGAACGCATAAACATACAAAATTGTATATACATATGCATACATATGGGAGTCTGTGTGTGGGTGACATTCATTTTCATTGCCTTATTTTATGGGCTTAAATTTCAATTTTTATGCTGACATTTGCTGCTGATTAATAAAAATGAATACGACGACGACGAAACTAAATACGAAGAAAAAACTAATAAATAAATTAATGCATGAATAAATGAATGAAGCACAACAGCAAAAATATATTGAAAACAATG
This sequence comes from Tricholauxania praeusta, assembly GCA_949775025.1. Lineage (NCBI taxonomy): Eukaryota > Metazoa > Arthropoda > Insecta > Diptera > Lauxaniidae > Tricholauxania > Tricholauxania praeusta. The sequence goes on from OX459029.1 coordinate 163,861,761, forward strand.
TGAGTATTATGGGAATCTAATTTCACATAATCCTGGTAGGAATTGGATTTTGCTTAGAAATTCCAAATGCGAAATTGTCAAAATATCATCGTCTTTCTGTTGCGATGGATGTATCAACTTATTGGAGCAAAAATTTTACCTTTTTAAGACTGACAGATCCATACTTCCTATTTTTTAGTCCATATGCTAGATTAGTAAGTACGAGTATATAAGGAGTACTTATTAAAAACCTTAACTCAAATGGTCAATATATATTTATTAAAAGTTCTGCTAGTGTAGCTTTTATTTAAAAATTCAGAAATATCGATTTACAGAACACTCTGCAGATTGCCGCTATTGAAGTTTCTCACAAGCAAAAATAGTAAAACTTTTTTTTTTAATAATATTGACAGAAGTATACAGTGGTGAAGAACTTAATATTTTGTTTAAAATTTTGTTGGAAAACCTTAATTGGCTATTGCATCTTTGCACCCACCCCTTTGTCGTAGAGCAATTTATTTTTGGAATTTTTCTTAGGATATCTTTTCCCAGGCTTTCTTTGCCAACTGGAGAATTGATCATTTGCCGGCAATATGTCACGTAGTAAAACTTCATTGCGAAAGAAGTAAGGTCCGATGATACCTTCTGCATGCAATTTTTACCATACAGCTAATGGACCGACAGAGCCCTAGTTTTTGCGAACGCTGACGCAAAGACAAATTCGTATTCTTGATAACTTGTTTGTTCGCAGCAGCGATAAATCTAAGTTTCCGACTGGGACGACTACAAAAAGTACAAAAAAGTAGTTGTACATTCGTTGGCTAATTTATTACTCAACAGCCAGAGTTGACGACGATGCCGAGCTGTGCAATTTAGAAATTGAACATACAAATAAAAGTAAATTGAGGAAAAAGCTACAATAACAGCAAAAATATAAACAACTACAATGAAAACAAAATAAAAACATAAAAATTGTGACCCAACTTAAGTGGCGATTAAATTATAAACAAGAGATTAAATAGGAGCACACAAAGCTGGTGTGGTTACTCAAATTGCAAAACGACCAAAGAAATAAAATTAAAATATTTAAAAGCTATTCTTATTGGAATCAAATGTCAAATAACTATTTTTTGGGTTCGCCAAAAAACTAAAACAATGCAATAGAGAAATCTTTCGGATCTTCTATATCGTTTAAAATAAACTTCTAGTACATATGTAATCGACATTAAAATTTCCGATTAGATCAACTATGTATATGGCCACATACATAAGTCAGTTAATGCTGACAGTAATTGAGTTAAATCAATTTGGTTTTTAAGGACAATAAATTATATATATAATGACACTACCTTGCATCTTAACGTCTGAAAATTTGGCTATGATTTCCTCATTTTAAGCAAAACTGATAGTGCCCCAATAAATGTTTATATGAAAAGCTTCATCGGCCTTGCCGTCCTCTAAATATTCGATTTGGATTTACTTTCAAAAGAAATACAAAAATTTCCAAAGAATAAAACAATCTAATTTAAATATCTTTATAAACAAATCACCCATAAAACTGTGAGACATCAAATTTTGTAAAAATATGAATAAGGAAATTACGCCCATAATCGGATATTCCTTTATAGAAGAGTTTTTAGTCAGCTGATTTCTGAATATGCAAATCATTTTAACGAAAAAAAACTAGACTATCTCAATTTGTCAATAAATAGTCTTATGAAAAAAAAAAACGGTTTAGTAGCTACCACTGGACTGATTTTAAAGTTTTGTAAATTTCTTATTGGGAAGCGTTTCATTAAACTTAGGTATTGTATTTGATTTACAAGGCAATAAAATACTCTTTTCAATAATGTATCAAGATATTAAGTCAATTAAAAGACTTTATTTTTAATTAATCATGTCCAAAGGAAGAGTTGCTTGACATACATTTATTTTCAAATTTTTTTAATTGAATGTGGTTATCATAAAACGTTCCTTACGTCAAATTTTTTACCGAACACAACAACAATAACCTTCTAAAACTTTACACCTTCGACTTCCTTTTTATATTTTATCTTGATATAAAGGGTGTTTTTTTTAGAGGTTTGTTTTTCGAATAGAGATAAAACTGGCATTTTATGGTCAAATCTGGCAACTCTAATGTCGTTTATGTTCAGTTTGTTTTGCCATTTCATCATGAACAGGTTGACAAAAGAACAACGCTTGCAAATCGTGCAAATTTATTTCGAAAATAATGGTTCAGTTCGCGAAGTTTACCGCAAGCTCCGTCCATTTTATGGTCGACATAATCGTCTATCAGAGCAATTAATTCGGTTAACCATGGGTCGTTTTCGCACTACGTTTACTCTATGTGATAATACGCATCCGCAGAGACGTCGAACAGTGCGCACCGAAGAAACAATTGCCGCTGTGGAGCAAAATGTTGAAGAGGACCCGAATGAATCGATTCGCCACCGTGCACAGCAATTGGAGCTTTGTCCATCAACTTTATGGAAGATTTTGCGCAAAGATCTTGGCTTGCGACCTTACAAGATCCAGCTTGTGCAAGAATTAAAGCCGCGAGACCATGCAATGCGTCGTGATTTTGGTGTATGGGCCGAAAATGAGATTGATCTCGATGCTGATTTTCATCGCAAAATTTTGTTCAGTGATGAGGCTCATTTTTGGTTGAATGGCTACGTCAACAAGCAAAATTGCCGCATTTGGAGTGAAGAGAATCCACATGAGACCCTTGAGACGCCATTACATCCACAAAAACTGACTGTTTGGTGTGCTCTATGGGCTGGTGGAGTCATTGGGCCATACTTCTTCCGAAATAATGCTGGAGAGTCAGTTACCGTTAATGGAGACCGGTATAGAGCCATGATAACCGACTATTTTGTTCCCGAATTGGATGGCATGAATGTGGATGAGTTGTGGTTCCAACAAGACGGCGCTACATGCCACACAGCGCACGTCACAATCAATTTATTGAAGGAAACATTCGATGAGCGCATAATTTCGCGGAATGGACCTGTCAATTGGCCACCAAGATTGTGTGATTTGACACCATTGGATTATTTTCTTTGGGGATATGTGAAGTCGCTCGTCTACGCCAACAAACCAGAAACGTTAGGGGACTTGGAAGCCAACATTCGTGGCGTTATTGCCGACATACGGCCCCATATGCTCGAAAAAGTGGTTCAAAATTGGACCTGTAGAATTGGCTTTATTCGAGCCAGCCGCGGCGGCCACATGCCCGAAATCATATTTAAACATTAATGGCATAAAATTATCCTTCCAATAAAGCCAAATTGATGGACATTAAAACGATTTTCTTGTGTTTTATTTCAATTCGAAGCTCTATACCTCTAAAAAAAACACCCTGTATCATCAAAAAGAACATTTAAATACCATTAGGTCAGATATAAATAAATGAATTTAAGGGCAGGGTAACGTATTTAACGTATTTTTTTCACATTTTTTCATTTTTGTATCTAAATGAAAAACCTTTCAAGAGTATTGTGTGAAATTTTGATATTGATCGGAGTTTAAGCAACCGTGCCTCATACATGACTCAGTGAACGTTTAAAACTTTAAAGCGTTTTTCCCACAACTCACGTTTTCAAAGTCGGTGTCCACCGTATCTTCAAAGCTACTGCATCGATTCTTTTGAAATTTTGAACACTATTTCTGTACATAATTTACGAGGTAACGCTGGAGAGACAATATTTATTATTTTATAATAACAAATTATCCGATTTTTTTTTTTGCAAAAATTGCGTTTTTCACTTCAAAGTGTTCCCAAAAATTTAAATTTCAAAAAACCCTCCCAGCGTTACCTGAAAAAATCGATTATCTAACGAAGACAATTTTTTTTTTTGATTTCAGATGATACAGCACCGAGTTATGAGGGGCACCGCAATTCTACTTTTTTCTGAGACGCTTCCAAATAATTGCTGCCATTGCCGTAGTTTTCAATTTTTAACTTACTTTGATCTACCATAGGTTTTAATAAATAGATTTTACCGGTGTTGTCGAAAAAAATTCACAAAAATGTGCCTGTTTTTGTACAAATTAACGTTACCCTCCCCTTAAGAAAGCTGTACTATTTTTATACAGGATGCGTTTTATTCGATAGCCCGGATGACCTTAGACACGTTAGTAAAGGTCAGCTACTTAGTTTCATTACGAAATCTGGTTTGCTCAACCAGAGGATTTAGAGTATAAATCTAAGTCTAATTTAAGACAAAACACAATGGATCAACTTTTGGGCAAATTGCCCTTCTACCTAACCTAAGGTCTGTTTTAATTTAAGTTCCTTAAGTTACAAGAGCTACCTGGATAAATTTTTCGTCAAAATGAAATTGGACATAAACTGATTTTGAGCCATTTTCTTCGACCGTTTTGAGTGAATCCGACTTCCTCAGATGAAGATAGCTTAAGGGCTTCTTAGTGAGGTATGTACATATTGCACACATTTAGCTAAATAGGCACAACTCAAAATTTTGGAATTTTCAAAAATCGCAAAAAAATGTTTTGAGCCTTGAACTATTTTTCATAAATAAAGTGTGCATTATTTAGACGAAGGTACTAACAGAATATGGTTAGAAGCCACGTCGCGATCTCAACAGCTTGAACTCTGCGACGCTAAAAATAAGACACTTTTGCATATCGCAGCCTAATTTCTATTGCAACATGAAGAGAGACATAACTGTTTTTTGACACCAAATTACAGCAAAAAATGAACTAATCTGTTTTGTGCTGATAGATATGTGTATTATGAACAGTTTTAACAAGTAAACTCGAAAATGGAAAATTTTGAGTTGTGCCTATTTAGCTAAATATGTGCGATATGTGTGCATGAATATACCATTTCCGATAAAAAAAAATGTTTTACTTTCATAATTTCTAACTGGTCGACAGGCCTAGAATCCATTTCTTAAATTTATTTCAAAACGTCAACCTTTGCATCGAGTGTTTATTTTTGAATTAGAACGATAGAAAAGCCAAACCGAATTTCGAAAAAAAAACTGAAAACAAATATTGATTGTTATTATTTACCTTACCTCAATAAAAGTTTACACATTCTTAAATATTTGCACAAACGTGCGAGTGCAGTTAAACATTTAACGAACTTTATTTTACCTATATCAACATTAATTAAGGGATATCATTGGAGCGATAAGATAAACACAAACAAAAATAAGCAAAAGAGTGACAGCTGAAGTTGATTGATACATACACATTAGGCATGCTCAAAAAAAGTCTAATACACATATATCTACGGATAGATTACTACTAAACCACGTATTACAAATATTTTTCACTACGACACAAGGATTTCTCATTGAGATTTTCATTTATTTTGAGCCAAGAAACGCCCATTTTTCCTTACAAATCCCACGTCAAAAAGAATCATCTCGAAATTTGCACTTTCCGTGAAGATCGAAAGTTAACTTTTCTATGGTTTGTAAAAATTATGTAGAACAAGGTATTTGAATTCACAAAATCTCCTGTAGCTCTAGATGAATTTAATCTATAGAAGCGCGTCTTTTCAAACAAAAAAAAAAATAAAGTTTTTAGAAACAAAACACACCGATGCCGCCTTTTTTCGAAAGAGTAGTTAGTTTTTTTCTAATTTTTAAAAATGGCAGAACAAAACAAAGTCCTTCGCTTTTAATCTTTTAAAAGTTTAGCAAGCAAGAAAGTCCTTAGTATTTGCAATGCCCTAAGTCCAAAATTTACTGCTCTAGGTAGCTGCCTATAGGTAAATCCATCCCTGAGTTTATAGCTAAAAATGAATAACGACAGCCGAAGTGGCAGCACATTATCATGAGGTTTAAAAGTTATGAACATGAAAATTTATAAATACAAATTAAAAAAAAGTTAACATAATCTTCAGGCCTTCTTTGTTTGTTCAAGTACAAGTATTTACTTTTTGTGTATTTACGCGATAAACATTTTAATTGTTGCATTAAGTGTGGAATTATAAATAATTCATGAAAGCAGCAACAACAACAAACAAAAGCAACAATAATAAAATCCCAAAATTAAAATCCACTTGAGAAATAACAAAAAAAAATTATATTTAAAGCTAAATTCGGAACGATACAAATCGTTGAATTTATTTTTTTAAACAATTTCCAGGAGAGGAAAATCACCCAGTTGGAAATTAAATCATTGGGTGTAAATTTTACAGGACTATTGTATAGGGAAGTTTATACATATTTTCATTAATATATATTTGATGAAATTTTTTTTCAGAAAATAATCTTTTTTTTATAATTTTTATTTTATTCAATTTTTTGTCAGCTACCATGAAGTTTTAATTTGTCAGTATATACATTTTTTACACTATATGGCTGGCCGTACCTAGAGGTGTATACCATAATTTTTCAGCTATTGAAGTTGAGCCTATTCACAAAACAGATGCTATCATGACTGTTTTAGTATAATTGAAGTGGAATATGCTGCTTCAATCGATGTTTCAAGACTTTTTGAGGCAATAATATTCAAGTCCTTGATTGACCGAACTTATTATCAGACTTGAATCATTATTAAAATCCCCTTGGAATCTTGAAACGAAGTGTTTGTGATCGACGATTTCGATCCAAGAAAAACTGTTTAAGGTCCTTAAATTCGAATAGGAAAAGTTTACAAAATCCTCTATAGTTAATTTAATTGCATATTTGTCACGCTGATGAGCAAAGCTCATAACTTATACGAATTTATAAAGAAACTATCGAAGCCCGGCGGGCGTTGCTACGCCTCAACAAATAAAATATAAAGTGTTTTTATTTTAGTTGGATTAAATAAGTAAAAATTATTTTTGTTGATATTTATCTTATTGCGAGTGGATAAACAACGTTGTATGTTCTTCTATTTGGCTCATAAATGAACAATTTATTTGGCGGGAATCCATGGAGTGCCTAGATCAGCACCTTTGAAAGAGTTTAATTTGGTAATAGTCCTTGTCTTCTATATATGTATCGAGTCTCATAGTCATAGTCTTTTCTTATTTTGGAGGCATGGCACTACCCATTTTTTATTGAATCTTACTTTCTTTCTTTATGGCTCATTTTTTCCAAACCAAACTATGTTAAGAAATTTTTACAAACAATAAGAAACATGTGTACCAAATCTTATCCATCTGCGTCAAATAGTTGTTGATACATAAGAAAGTTGATATTTTCTCATATGGAAGCGTGGTACCGCCCATTTTTGCATTGACTCTAACTTTTTTCTCTACCCTTTATATATGTACCAAGTTTCATTTATCTGCATCAAATAGTTGATAAAATATGATGAATCATATTTCCTTTTAGATAAGGGGGCGTGGCATCACCCATTCTATTCTAAGCTGTGCCTGTTTATATAAAAGCCACGTGGTGTGAATTCCATGAGAACCGATTAAGCGATCTTCGAGAAAATTATGTTTAAAAAATATATTTGTATGAAGGCCACCCTAAATATGCTCCCTAAATAAAAGTATTGAAGCTTTATCCACGCCTCTTAATATAAAAGTTACTTGGTGTAAATTCGGTATGAATCGATTAACCTGTCTTCATGAAAAAGATATTTAAAAATATTTTGTATGAGGACCACCCAAAGTGTGAACCCTAAGTAAAATTTGTACTATCTAACCTGTGCCCCTTCATATAAAAGCCATGTGGTGTTAAGACCATGAGAATCGATTAAAAGGTCTTTGAGAAACTGATATTTAAAAAAATATTTTTGTGTGAGGGCCACCCTAAATTACAGTTTTGTAGCCTAAGCTATGCTTCTTAACATAAGAGATACGTGGCGTAAATTCGGTGTGAATCGTCTAACCTGTCTTCGTGAAAATTATTTTTAAAAATAATTTTGTATGGGGGTCACCCTAAGTATGCTCCCTAAATAAAAGTTTTACAACCTTATCTGTGCCTCTAAATATAAAAGCCATGTGGAGTAAATTCCATGAGAATCGATTAAGCGGTCTTCGAGAAAATGATATTTAAAAATTTTTTTTGAGTGAGGACCACCCTAAATAAAAGTTTTGTAGCCTTAGCTATGCTTCTTAACAAAAGAAATACGTGGTGTAAATTCAGCGTGAATCGATTAACCTGTCTTCGTGAAAATGATGTTTAAAAATATATTTGTATGAGGGTCACCCTAAGTATGCACTCTAAATAAAATTTTTACAATCTAATTTGTGCCCCTTAATATAAAAATCATACTGTGTAAGTTTAATATGAATCGATTTACCTGTCTTTGAGAAATCGCTATTTTTAAAATATTTGTGTATGAGGGCCACCCTAAGTAAAAGTTTCATCGTTTTAGCTATGCGTCTTAATATAAGAGATTTTAAAGATATTTGCTTTATAGCCACCACGCCCCTGGTGTCTAATCCTGTTCATATTTTGTGAAGTGCTTAACATAGGCTATGTGCATCCTGACACCGAATTTCAAGACTTTTGTTATCATATGAACCAAGATATAGCGAGTTAAAGGTTTTAATTGCATGTAAAGTGCCACGCCCCTTGCTTTTATCAAAATAAAATATAGCCCATGTTACTCAGGAATAGTGTAGCTTTCTATTAGTAGAAGAATTTTTGGAATCGGTTCTGTAGTTCCAGAGATTACCCTGAACATACAAACAAACAAACAAACAAACCTTACCTCTTTATAAAATAGTATAGACTAATAATTTGTTGCTATTTCGCTATTATTTTTATAGGAATTTTAAAACGATGAAAGGTGGGTCAAATCTCATTATATTAAGTTCTTTCAGTAAGGAAATCGATGAGTTGTATTTACAACTTTGGTTTTGTTATAATTTTTTATTTGAAGCTTACTTTGTGAGTAAGCGGTCATATTTCTCTCGGTATTGTCTCACGAATGCACCGACAGCGCTCAATTTTCTTCGGACAACGAATTAATCGAATAAATTTGAACATATTTTAATGCACCCGCACTCCAAAATGTCATGCCATTGTGTTTCAGAACGCAACTATTAAAAAAATAATAGCAAATAGTACAATAAAATATGTACAGCTTGACATGTGCCTAGGTAAATATTTATATACAATTTTTAATAATACTAGTATGTACATATGTATATTTATAAAAGTGCTAAGTTTGAGACTACCATTCCTACTGAGTAAAGTTAATTCGTCAAAAAAAAAAGCAACAAAATTAAACCCACACACAGACAAAAAATTGCGTTATTCACGATAAAAATTTTAAACGAAAAGCACGAGACGAGAAAGAAAAAAAAAAAGATAAAATATTCATAAGCAAAAAGCAGATATTAACAAAATGATAAAAAAAAACAACTAATAATTAAAAAAAAATTGGCAGCGCAGTGTCCAATAGACACAGAGAGGAACTCGCGGCATTACGAAAGAAGAAAGAAAAAAACAACCATATAAGCAGCCTTCGAAATGTTGTGCGCTTGGTTTATTTTTGTCTCAAACGAGTATATGGGGAGTAATGGCGGAGAGGTGTTAAACAAGCATAAAAGGCCTACGTGACTTTAAATATTTGAATTTCATGAATTGAGAAACACGAGTATTCATACACAAATAAAAAAAAATAAAAACCAAAGAAAACAAACAACAATTGATATAAATATTTATCAAGTTTTTTGGTAAAAACCTTACAAAGTAAATAATAAAAAATTGGCTGAAAAAGTTTCCAAAAACGATATCTGAAAGAATGCATTGCAAAAATATAATATACCGAAGCGCGATAATAATGATAAAAACTGATTGCGTCATTGCAGACGCAAAAGTAATTTTGTGATATTAGGTCTGTTCGAGCCGAAAAAATAGGTAAATATTTATAAAGTTTTACCACAAAAAGTGTTCGAGCCGGGAAAAATGTGTTGGTTGAGAGAGAAAAAATTAGAGTAAAAGGTAGCTAATCACCCTCCAAAAAAAAAGCTTCATTGTTCTCCCTCTGATCTGTTTTGAAAAATTAATTTTAGACTAAGTGAAATGGTTCTATTAGCATATTCGTACAAAAATTATCGCTTGGTCCCTTTCGGGTAAGCGTCAGACTTATATAAGACTAGTAAGAGTGTTTTTGCATTGCCTCATATAACTCTCTCAACCTAGAACTTTTAGGTTTTTGATTGTATAGGAGGTGCCACGACCTCTTGTCAAAATACGTTCACTTTTGCTAGTCAGAGTCATTCCAAGTATTTGTTGTGAATTTGGTAACATTTTCTTGATCAACTCACACAATATAGCGTTTTAAATGTTTCATTTTTATGGGTAGGCGTGTCCCTGAATTAATTTTGGGCAAAGGATACTCTTGCTCATACACTCAAAGCGATGGAAAGGTTGAAAAATAATTTTGACTATGACATGAGGGGCGCTGCCTTCTGAATCTTTAAGGCATTATTTTCCAAAAAATATTTGCTTAGACAAATTTCTTTTTTCAGTATTAAGAAAATATGATATTCATTTAAAATTTTATAACTTTGCTACGCATAGAATGCATAATAATACCCGTAAGATAGTTACATTTTAATTGCAAGCTAAGCCAAAAAAAAAAAATTCAAAAACTTAAAGCTGAAAAAAATCGCACCAGAAACGTTTAATCTTTATGTAAATTATGTTAAAATGTGATTGCATGCATCTATCAATTGATAACGACTAGAGTTGCATAGCTTAAGAAAGCCTAAGCAAATGCCCAGCCCATTCTTATCAGCACTTAAAGAATTATTAATTATCAGAGGGGTCATATTGAAGTGCTGAACTAAAGTTGTGTGTATATAGCACATTTATTTTTATCAAATTTATATACATTTAATAAACAAAATTAATCTAACTAACAATATAAAAACAAGTTTAAATGTTTTCTTTGTTTCTATTTTGTTTTGATTGCAAGCTGCCTACGTGACATTTGGAATTTTTATACATTTTAATTATTTCATTGGGAAAATTAAATATTTCGAGAAAATTGTAGTATGGTCAGAATATGTGTAATTTGCAAAAATAAATTGATCCGTTGACGAAATTTTGGGAACGCAATTTTTTTTTTAAATTATGATGAAAACAATGCCACTGTGTGGCGTTGTACTTTTTTTCAAAAACAAAAAATTAAGTTTTCGGTTACTTTATAAAGGAGAAATTTTGTTACTCTTGAACAAATCAACTGTTTTGATTAAAACTTTGGCGTAACGAAAGGAATGAAATGGACTTTAGTTAATCGTTTGGAAATTTTCAAAGAAATTATTTAACTAATTATGTATTTATAGTCAATAATTGTTGTTGATGTTTTTAAAATCTGAAAAAAATGTCGCTATCCCAATCCTAAGGAGTCAAAATCCGTGGAGAAGACTTACGAATCGCAATTAATTTAGAAACCATGATGAAAACAATGTACGTGAATGCAACGCAACTGTAAATCTCGTACCAGGCCGCGAAGCATGGTTTTCATCAAAATTTCTAAAATAATTGAGACACATAAATTTTGTCAACGGATTTGGATTCATTAGGGTTTTGATGTACAGTATAGCAATATTTTTTTTTTTTTTGATTTTTAAAAAGTCCAAATATAAAAAATTAATTAAAAAACTTTGAAAGGAAAAAATTTTAACCTGACGAAGAACCCTCAAGAACAGGCTTTTTTTATAAAGTTACCCAAAGTTTAATTTTGCAATAACTTTGTTAAACAAAAAAAAAAGTATGTAGAAATTTATTGTTGGTCAAATTGAATCGTTTTATCAGCTTTTCGATAAAAATCAGGATGGTCATTTTATTTTTGAAAAGTATTGATACACCCCAAAATGATAAATGAAACAGATCTTTATTAGATAAGCTAATAAATTATAGGAAATTTCGATGTAATTTTTCTCTCACAAATAGGAATGGCAAAAGGAGATCAGTATAATTTGTAAGATTTTTTGTTAAATAAATGGCATACCAACTATTGGCTGAAAAAAACAAAACATTTTTGCTGGCTTTAAAGCCAAATATTGATTAAGTTTTATTTTTATATTGTTTACTCTTCAAATTGTCGACTCGTATGTTTACGCTAACAAAAGAACAGTAAACAAACTAAGATTTTTTTCGTTTTTGACAACTCAAAACTTAGTATTTTGCAATAACAAACTAAAAGATAAAAATAAGTTTATAGCAGCATGGAAAGTAATAATACAAAAAAATGTTTTACTTTAACCCTCAATGGGATAACGACACATCTCGTTAGTCTAATTATATTGCAGCAGTAAGGTGAAAAAAAGTTTAAGTAACAATCTTATTCCCATATCTTAACATCAATTTACTTCAGCTGAAATAAGACTCAGAGATATCGAAAATTGAAATTTATTACACAAGCCTCTACACAAATCTGCCTTAGTTTCAGTTCGACAGGATAACATAACGGATATCATCCGACCGTCCGCGGTAGAAAAAAATATAAATATGTATTTTTAATTATACTTGGGTAAATTTTTTTGTACTGATTTTTTTATTGATAGATAGCCAATAAAATTTTAGACATAGTCAAGGAATCTCAACTCACAAGCTCAATTGGAAATATATTTAAAATACAATTGAAATAAATAAAAAAGGCTGGTTGGATCCATGTGACAGACGGAGGGTTAATGTAATCACATTCTCTAGTCCGTCTGAAATTACAAATTCCTTCCAAAAACTAAAATTGCACTTCTCACACATAAACAAAAACAAAAATGAGATATTGGCCCCCAGATGACGAAAAAAGCAATGCAGCGTGTCTGTTTTTTCCGATTGCCAGTCGAATCGCTCGCCATAAATATGTATGTTTCTCTCTAATTGTTTTTATTGTCTGCTAGTTTGTTAGACAACGGAGACGACGACCAAATCACCGTTTTGACATCCAACTATAAAGCACCAGGGTGCGGGTGTAAAAACACATCATCTTGCTATCGTAAAGTTTGTTTTATCAGTGTCGTTTTGTTGGTTGATTTTAAAATTTGCAGAAGCAAGAAAACCGCGGTCATTCACACTGCGCCATAGTTTTTGTGGCAACTGGCTAAAAACTCATTGCGCAGGTTTCTCCATTAGAGTGCTTAAGGATGACTGAAAATAGGCTATTTATGGTGTATCAAGATATTATTTCAAAATCAATTTTTGACAATATGTATTGCATAAGGTTATTTCAAAGTCTTTCAGTAAAATACAAAAAAGTCAAATATCTTGTAAATGTCTAACGTTCTACTTCAATCGAGGATAGATAAATGAAGAGAGCAACAATGAAGTAGTCAGTTATCATTGCTAATGCGGTATACGATAGCGATGCGCGCATCTTTTGTTTCTGACAGTTTTGATATGAAAATCCTAATATTTGTTTGGTTTAATGATTGTCTTTTCGTAAATGTTACTAATCCATACATTTTGTCTCAAAGTTAACTACCCAATAACGCAGCATTCAATTTTTTGGAATTATCAGCTTGCAAATGTGAGGTATATTTTCTGGTGAATGTGGTGGTGAATGTCACACTTTTGGGAACGATTTTGGCTTCAAATTTTGTGGAACTATTTAACTTGCAATTGTGCGGCAACTTTTTACGTTGGGTGAACTTTACACAATTTAAAACGAAATGTAATTTTTGACTTACCTTGTGCATGCTTCTGCCGTAGCTTGTTTAAAATATTTGTTGCGTCAAAGCCAGCGTTATCGCAAAGTTGTCGAGGAATAATTTCTAAGGCCTTCGCTATGGCTGCAATGAGTAATTGTTCCTTACCGGCAATAGTACGTGAATAGTCCCGCAACAATCTGGAAAGTTCCATTTCAATTGCACCACCACCTGGAAAAATGTAAATAAGTTTGTAGTTTTCATAAGACAATTCAAAATAAGGTTATATGGAGTAGTATGAAATTGAAACATAAGCCGTGTTTTATTCGCTTTGGTTAAACCAAAATCTCATACAAATGTGTGAACCAGCTCAATTTCTGGTTCAATTGTTTCAGCTTTTTTTGTCTTTGCTAAAATTTGAAGCATCATAGACACAAACCTAAAATAATCAAAAATATATGGCAACTTTGCTGGAATTTTGAAGAAGCGTTCTTAGGTCACGTGAGGCCTTGTGCACCCAGTCAGTGCTAGGCCCAAATATCAAAATAGAAGCACATAACAATAAAAACAGTGATGAAAAAATGGAAAACGAAAATAAAACTTTGGTATGTATTAGCGTCTGCGACACTGCAAAAACAGTTTGAAATCATTTGATAGCAAGAATTTGGAAAAAAAAATTATGTACTGATGCGTGAGGCCCCTTACCGTGCTAGGCCCCGTTCAACCACACGATCATAAAGCCGGCTCTGATTTTAAAATAGAATGTCTGTCAAACACTGTCATGCCACCTATTGGTCAAATGCAGAGTTATAAAAAGTTAAACTTATGCGTTTTATTCACTTTTAGGCTATTTTCGAAAAAAACATAAAATTGATTTTTTGAGCCTGATTGATTTGTCCAGTTATGAGTACCAAATTCTTCAATTGCGTTTTATGTTCAAATCCAACCAATCCATACGATTTACGAAATGACAAAAACACGCACTGACTGAGTTAATTCTTCTTGGTTTCACAATTCAGGCAGGTTTTTAATATCTTCAAAAATTTATGTTTTGCACATTTACAAAGGCTTTAAAAACATAAAGCTTCAAGTTTAAAATTTAGAAAATATCACAAAAAAAAAAACAAAAACTAAATGGAAAAAAGTAAAATCAAAAAGAAAATGACAAAGATGCTTGAGAAATAAATTATATAATTATATGCATATATAAATAATAATAGTAAAATAAAAGAACATTGTAGTTTTTCTTTTAAGAAAACAATGTTTAAAGGAAATAAGTTCCAAAAATTTAAAAAGAAAAATGGCTTAGAAGCTAACTTTTAGCTTATTAGCTTTTTTTAAATCATTCGTTTTGCAGAAAAATTATTCAGGCGATTTTTGTAGTCAAGAATATTTCATACAATTAAACCGTATAACATTTGTTTAACGAACCGCAAATTACGAAGTTTTCCAAATGCTTGCAGAAAGTTGTTCTATTTTGCAGCTTACTCTGGTCAGGAGGATTTTTGTCAAGACTTTTACTAAGACTGTTTTCGATTATCTAATCTAAATACCACCCTACAGAGCAAAGTTTTTCTTGAACATTTTTTGTTTTTTTTATGTTTAGATATGCTATAATAAAACTTATACTGACAGTATACCATTTCTACCGCAAATTACGAAGTTTTCCAAATGCTTGCAGAAAGTTGTTCTATTTTGCAGCTTACTCTGGTCAGGAGGATTTTTGTCAAGACTTTTACTAAGACTGTTTTCGATTATCTAATCTAAATACCACCCTACAGAGCAAAGTTTTTCTTGAAAATTTTTTGTTTTTTTTATGTTTAGATATGCTATAATAAAACTTATACTGACAGTATACCATTTCTATTAAGAGTCACCCGCTAGGAATATCTGCAGTTTTTTGCTCTATTTTACTGCTGAAACATCATATTCTAGAGAAAAATTAAAATTCAATCAACTGGCATTTTCATATGACTCGAATTAAATGCTAAAATATAATAATAAATGCAAAAATTAGTGCACTTTAAGTTACAGCAGTTTCGAGTAGAGCAATTAAGAAAAGGTAGTTGATTGAAAGTAGGAAAAACTGCTATTAATTTAATGACAGTAAATTACAGCGGCAACAGAAAGACACACAAAACGATAGTCGTTTTGAATGTAGTAGCGGACAATTTCCCAGGTGAAACGTAGTGAAAACATGATGTCGCAGCAATATGTATTAACCCGTATTATGCACAATCAATTTTTGCAACTTTCGGTTCAAGTACATACATATATACAAAATGCGCTAGACATATTCAATGAAACTTAATATTAAAAAAAAACTAAACTAATTTTTTTATTTGTCGAGATTCGATCCTAGGCCTCCTCCTGCGTTATATCAGTGTTGAGTTGCGCACATCTTAACTAACTGAGTTCCGTCAAATTGACAAGTTGAGATTTCAATTTCTATAGTTGCCACTTGATAATTCATATTAAATACTTTAAGCCAACGTATGACAAGAGGCTTACCTGATGTTGTTAAACTGCGAAATAACAACACGAAGTGCCCAGTTTCAAATTCCAGTGAATCTGGAATAAATTCTTTTCTATTTTATTAAATAAAACTCCAAATTAATTGCTTCCAAAGCACATCTAACGTGCTCCCCTTGGAAGCTGCATCCAGATTTCCCGTTGGGTAATTACTCAATCACTCCTTAAAATATATCTGTTTTCATATCGAAATTTCCGTTATAACTTTGGATAATATGAATTTTTTATGAAAAGTTTTCCAAAGTTTTTTTTATACTATTCCCCATAGTTTTTTTTTAAGTATTTCGTATGAAAAAATATTCAAAAAAGCCAAAAAACCATTTTTTCCTAATCCACACAATGGGCAATATGAGAACAGTACCAATTTGTTCAAAATGGGTTAAGTACACAATTTTAATTTTCCAATCAAACAATATGATTCGTATGATCACTTGATGAGTTTAATCGATGGGCTTGCAATATAAAAACAGTAACAACAAATAGAGGATTGCTTCTATAAACCCCACCGCAATACACCTTCCTTAGTTTCTTGTAACAACACATCTACAACACACTTCGTGCCGCGGTATACTCGTTTGTTCAGTTTTTTAAGGTTATATTTGACGCAAAACAAGTTGTGAAACTTTTTTGAAAAAAAAAAAAATCAAAAAAAAATTGCAACAAAAACTGAAATGTTGGAATAAGCTTTAAGCTAAGTATGGTAGCTGTTATTGTTTGCTTGTACAAACAACGTTGGTACTCGCAAGCCGTATGAGTCATCATCTTGGTACACTGCGAAAAAAGTACAGCGATATCTTCAGTCAAGCGTTTTGTTGACTATTGACATACAGTGTTGGAAAAAATAATAGGGACAAACGCTGCAAAATATTTAATATTGGATTATTTTTTTAATCCTACAATCTGTTTAAATGGAATTGACTGTTAAGTTACGTTATGTAACGGGACTTAATTTAGCAAAATAAATCAAGTTTGAAAGAGCACACATTTTGCATGGAAGCGTCTTGAATTTGCATAGTTCATATTTTAGCTGGAAAAAATAGTAGGGACAAAATATATTTCTGAGTCCCTAGGACAAAGTCTATTAATAAAATTGTTCTTAAGTGGTAAGTTAAAATCTTCGTTAGGCGGCCCAGACATGCGGAATACGATTCGAGATACTTTTTTAAGCACGGTGGCGAATCTATAATGATAAGGGGGTTCCTTTTCGGTGGCTGGAGTTGGGCAAATTTTTTGGATAAAAGACAAAATATGCGCTGCAGATTACTTAATTATACTTAGTTCTACAATGTTGCCTTATGCAGAAGAGGAAATGCCTCTTCAATAGGAATTTATGCACGACAATCTGAAATTGGAAATGGAAATCTTGGATTTCTTCCTCTACTATCTCTTTTTGCAACTGATTTCAGAGCATTAAAAATCATGTCCTTATACTGGTCATATCTCGAATTTTTTTGGCCTGATTTTTTCAATTTCTTAAAAGCATCTCTTTAAACTTGGGAACAATGTTTTCCACGTCCCATTTCCAATAAATATTGGTTTCCGTGATCTTTGCAAAATTTAACCTCATGCCAAAATTTTTTTCCAGCAACAAAGGAACTTTTTTAGCTAAACGCCCAGGTACTTTAGCCTTTGGTAAACGTCGTCGAATTGTTTTAGCACTAACCAAACTCCAAATTTCTGCTAAAATTGTCTTTGAAGACCTAAATGCGTCTATTTTTTCGAAAGTTACAATATAAAGACCAACTCTTGGAGCGGTTTTTGGTGGTCAACCGCGAGATTTTTTTTAACGTTTACATTTAAATACATTTCTCATGAAATTGTGAGATAAATTCAGCAACCTGCCAATGCATTGAAGAGAGTTTCTTGATTTTTTTCAAGTTTAAAGTCAGTCTCGAATCCTCAGCAGAGCAATGTGATTTACGACCCATCTCAACTAAAATGTTTGCTGTCAATTCACTGGATTTTAAGGTTTAATTAAAGAAAACTTAACGTTATTCTAAGGAAAGCTCAAAAAAGAATTAAAATCAAAAAAATTTCAAACAAAAATTTGAATCAAAGTGCAGGTGTACCTATTATTTTGAGCAGGCAAATATTCTAACCATGCACAGTAAGTAGAAATGCTTGAAATTTAAGGGAATCACATGATTTGTTTTGCTGAATATAGTGCTTCCAAATTAAGTACTTCACGATACCACTAGTATTTTTCCTCTAAATTGCCCCAATATTTTTGTAACAGAGCTTAAACTAAAAACTCAAAGGTGTACCTATTATTTTGAGCAGGTGTGTATGTACTTCCCAAAAACGCCGTTTTCAGCAGCTCGGAATTCCCCGATCCAAGATTCAATTGACACAAAAATTGTTGCCTGCGGATAAGCCACGTCGATTGGAATGGGCCCAAAGAGTCATCGAAATGGCTGAAGAAGACAAGCAATTTTGGCATAAAATTATCATGACCGATGAAGCTCATTTCCAGTTGAACGGAACGGTAAACAAACAAAATTGCCGTATTTATGCCACTGAAAATCCACAAGAGATTCAAGAGGTACCTCTTCACGATGCAAAAGTCACTGTTTGGTGCGGCGTGGTGATTTCGATTAGCCGCCAAGATCACCAGATTTAACGCCTCCAGACTTCTTTTTGTGGGGTTATTTGAAATCAAAAGTTTCCGTCAACAAGCCAAAGACCCTAGAAGAGCTGAAAACCAACGTCCGTCAAGAAATAGCCGCCATTCCAGTCGAAATGTTGAAGAAAACCATGGAAAATGCAGCAAAACGGGCACAATACGCCGTACAGGCCAAGGGCGACCATTTACGAGATATCATATTCAAGAAATGATGTAAACAAATCTACTTGAACCCAATTAAATGATTTTCATGACGAACAGAAAAAAAAAAATTGTGTTTTCTTTGATTTATTTAAAAATAAAATGTGCGCTTCGAATATGGGCAACCTTGTACATGCCAAGCTCTTCGATTAAAAAACGCGGGAAAAAACCGGACAGTCTAGAAAAAATACCATCATATCTAGTGAGCTTCTGCGGTGCACTGGTCAAGCCATATGCTAAGTTTATGCGAACGATCCCCCGCATGACCAAACAATGTTTTTTTACATTTTTTATTTTTAACAAGATAAAAAAGTTGGAATTTAGTCGATTACATTTTGATTGAATTGACGCCTAAAAATTGTTTTTCTTAATTGAATTAAAGGGCTCGTTGTTATTTTATTTTTTCAGTGTAGTGTGCTTATAACTTTATACATATATACTCATTATAATTTTTGCTGTGGCTGTTGTTGCTATAATTGCAGTTGTTGCTTTTATACATAAGTCAGTTCAAGTAACTTGTTAGTTCGTGGCATACAACAGTTGCACGAAATTGCTGTGATAAACAGCAGAAAAGGTGAGGCTGCTTTGGTTGATCGAATGCACATTTAATTTCATTAAAATTATTTACGGATTAAATACAAGTGCTAATAATTTAACCAATTCATACTATAATACCAGGAGACCGACATTTCGATTTTTGTTTTGATGCCATAGTTAAAACTAAAATTTAAAAATAATTATATAAATACATATTATTACACGAACTTTTGGTTCAAAGAATTTTTATTGCTTATTCGTATAGATAAAATTTTAAAAAAATTTAGGTTTGTATAGGAGGTGCCACGCCCACTGGTCCAAATCGGTGAAATCAAATGTAATTCCAGCTTCGGTCTAGTGAAAGCACTTAATACTTAACCCTTAATTCAATTAAATCAACATTAAAAATTTAGTATTTGTGAATTATTGCTCTTGTTATATTGTTGCTACTGTACAGAAATCTAAAATTATCAAAAATTTAACTATTATTTTTGACTTCCGGTAAAAAAAATGGTTAGAGAAAAATTGACAAAATTGAATTGAAATGTCGAATCGTTTTAAAGAGACTGTATGCTAATTTAATTGTAGGCTAAGGAAACTAAGGAAGATAAGGAATAGATCAAGTCCAAAATTTATTTTCGAACTTTCCCAATTGAGTTAAGTAAAAAAAAATTAAAATAAAAGACAAAACATCTCATTAGAAGGCAGAGGGCGCTCCTGGAGATTCCCAAACTACATTTTAGACTAAATTTTTTTCCTTAAATAGGCAGGAATGAAATTTTTTTCGGTATTCAACTTTTCCTCATCGATTAGTGATATTTTTCTTAAGTTTTACAAAAAAAAAAAACAAGATTATTTAATATATATAATTACTTGCTTCCTAGTCGCATAAGATGTGTTGCATACAATGACAATTTTATTGCCCTTAAATTTGATGTGCAATTTACAAATATCAACTGAGTAAAACCTGGATTATTGCAAGGAGAATTTAAGGGAAACCACTTCTTTAAAAACAGAAAGAGACGTTATTTTACATTTTTCAACTACTTTTGTCGGAACTAACGAACAATTTTATAAAGGAAAAATGATTCTAAAAAAAATTAATTTTAAAATTTGTAAGCCCGTACCCTTTATTAACAGATCATCAAACTTAAAATTACGGCGATATCAAGCAGTAGAACAAGCAGATATACAAGCAGTAGAACAGACACTATATCAATATCTCAATATTATGGCATTACGACACTCGTTCAAAGACTTTTGGTCAATGCACTTTTTGCCTTTGCATACAAATTGCATTGTCATAGTTGTAGCATAAGCAAAAACTTTGTGTGCACATAAATAAAAGCGTAAGAAATTACAAGAAAAACAACATAAAAAAATGTTGTAAGAGGTAAGCAAACCTAATTCCGTCAACTCTTAAAATATAAAATCTATTGACGCTTTATCAAGTGTACTATGCTCTTTAACTCGATCGGAAAATTTGCAATGCAATGTTAAGCAAGCAGAGAATAAATATATAGTTACGGAAAGAAAATTTTATGTTGATGAATCTTCCCAAAAAATGTACATATGTACACAGTGGCGCACCGTGGACATTTGGCGCCCGGGAAGTAAGTAAGTAAGTAAGTAAGTAATAATTTGCCGTCACTTACCTAACAAAAACATTTTTATTTTTCCATCAACAAAATTCCTCTCCTTCATTTATTTTACTTATTACCCAAAAAAATATATAATCTTTTCCATCCCAAGAACTGTAGCAAAATGAGATAATTTTCATTAAATTATTACAAAGTACAACTATTCCATAAATGATTTTACTATTTTAATTTTAGTTTTACTAAAATAAAAATCATATGTGCAGTTCACACGTCGTAGAAGTGAAATCTTTAGAGAACTAAACTGCGATTGATTGAGACGTCAGTGTTTTATTAAAATGATAAAAAATAAAATAAAAATTGCGAAGTTGTTTTTCCTTTGCTATTTCTTATCAAATAACAAGCTCCACTCAAGGAAAATACTTACTTACATTACGCACAAACACACTTATGTTTTGCTATTGCTTTTGATATTTTAAGGACAACAACGTTTAATTGGGAAACAATAACAATTTGAGAGAGAGAGTAGCATTTAGATTTTTTTTTCCTAACTATGACAGGGCTTTTGCAGTTGATCAGTGCAATGCTTAAGAAACATGAAAAAATAGAAAATCTTTCCACGCTTACATATACCTCAGCTTTTGGTTAACCGAACTCGAAGCTAATGGTTTTCGGGCACTCTGCTCGATGAATACATTAATTTGATAAATCAATTATTGCTGTAGCTATTTTAGATCCCGTCAAATAAGCCTTACCTTCGAGGAAAAAACTATACTAAGTGAAAGTGCGGCTAACAAAGAAATAGTGTCGCTTTTTGCGTTTCAGTATACACACCTAATTTCAAATCATACCCTTGCTAAAGAAGTTTCATTTCAAAAAAAAGAGTTAACACAATTTCATTAAATTTGTAGGTATGCTAATATAAAACTTTTAAATTTTGTATAGAAAAAATCTAAGACAATCAACATTTTCTCGAGTTTAAAAATGTAAATTTTATAGTAATAATTTTCAAATGAAAGAACTAGTCAAAAATAATCAATGGGTGAGCGTTTCGATTTGAATCTAGCCACTGATTTGCTTTGTCATGTTTGGTTTTTAAGATATGCGTAATGAAAATTGCCTAAATTGGTTAGAAAAGTTAAACAGCGCAAAAGTACCCACTCGAAAATATTCATTTCATCTTTCTAAAAAAAACAAAACTATTCTTCTGTTTGAAAGTTGTCTTCGACAGAAATTGATACTTTTACCTTAAGTTTCATTTAATTAGTTTTTGTAATCGTTTTAGTTTCTATTTTTTTTTTTTGTTTTCTTAAAAAATTCTAATAAATGAGAAAAAGAATACTCGTTTGCAGTTTAGGTTTAATTTTTCAGTATTTTTTATTCTCAAGGCAACTAAAGTAGCATGACAGCTAAAACATCAACAGCAATGCAAACGCAGTAAAGTTGGGTCAATAAACTTGTCACGGATACAGAAAATGCATGTTTATGCTGAGCAAAAGTGTATGTACGTTAGGGTGGAGTGAAAAACGAAAGAAAAAAAAGTTTGTTTTTAATTTCCAAAGTCGTTTGTGTGCATATGTTGACCCATTTCCTAATGTATCAAACTGTAAAAGATTATCCATTTACTTTAACATCCTGAGGTAGCGGAGTAAACTTTTAGCTTTACAAAGGGAAAAATTATTGTAGTAGTAAAAAATAAATAAATGTCTAAATGAGATTTTTTACTAACGATAAGCACTTTTCAATAAATTCTATATCTACACGGTTGAATTCTATACGTAGCAAAGTTATAAAGTTTTATATGAATATCATATTTTTTTTATACTGAAAAATATAGAATAAGTTCATACACAGGTTGACACATATATTCTAATTCATAATAAGAATTCATATTTAATTTTTATGATAATGAAGTGTGAAGTGAGACGTAAGTGACCCGTTTAACAACGTAGATAATTGTTAAGTGGTAACAAAGGCAATACAAATATTTCTTAGCTCTTGAAACTTTTCAATTTAAAAAAAAAAACAGTACCTCAGTACATTTTTAGTATAATTTTAAATAAACCATGAGTGTACTATAGTAGGGGTGGTCCGCTACACTAACTTTAGGAATCATATTGCAGCAGGGAATATTTGAAGTCACTTCATTACAGGAAAAAATAGATTTTAATTTTAAATAGGTAACAATAGCCTCTCCCCTGGAACCATACAATTTTTAAAGTGTTTTGCAATCTAGAATAGCAAGCTCTGCTTTTGGGAAAAGGTTCAGGTTTTCAGTTATCTTAAAAATTATTGTTTTATCAAAATTTTATAGACAAAATAAATATATAGATACAAAAACACATATTTTAGTCACTAGTTTGGCGCTGTAACTCAAAATTTGCATAAATTGACATTTTGAAAAAACTTAAGTCAACAAAATTCAACAAAAAAAAATATTTTCAGTTTATTTACGTCTGAAGAAATAATCTATTAATATACGTTATAAATAACGAAGATTGTGAATTTTTCTCATAAGTACATATGTAAGTGCAAGATTTACCGAGTGACATATTTGTATAGTTTGCAAAAAAAGAAAACTATCCCACTTAGTCGGGTTCGCGAAATCTTTTTCTTATTCCTCATTTTAATGTTTTATGCTTGTTACCACTTTATGCCTTATTAAGAGCAAACGTTTACTTATTTTTGTTATCTTTGATAACAAAACAAAAATTACTTTTGGACATTGACGAGTCTTATTTTCTTATACTAGTATTTCATATGTACATGTATTCGACAGCTATGACTATGGTCATCGCCATACGTTCAAGATAAAATGGGCTCTTTTATTTCTTAAGATTGTGTTTTAATTGATCATATTAACACTTGATGATAGTACTTTAAATGAGAGACATGTCTGCAATCAACAAAAAGTTCGCGAACTGATACACATATTCAGATATAGCGAAAAAACGGTTCCACAAAAATAACTGTCCAAGTGTCCAGTTACACAAAGAATCGAATTTTCAGACCCAAAGTTAGTGACGAAGGTGAAGCAACACTGAATAAATTTCACTGTTGCGTTATGGACGACAAAACATACGTTACAGCAGATTTCAAACAGCTACCTATGAACAAACTGTATACTTCTACGAAGAAGAGACAGAGAAAATTTAAAGAAAAGAAAATCACAAAATTTTCGAAGTAGTACATATATGGTTTGACAGGCTATTTGCTCCTGTGAGCTGAGTTTATATTGACGAGTGCCCCAAAAAAAATGTTCAGCCATTATTCGTGCACATGGGAGTACTGTGAGGTTCTGGTCCGATTAAACAGCATCTCATTACTCAAAAGCCACCATGGAGTGGTACAAAAGCAAAAAGATCAATTTTGTACCAACAGAGAATTACTTAACTCTTCATGAAAAGAGATTTTCGAAAAAATCATTACTGACTGCAGAAAATTCACAAGATTTCAGAAATAATTGAAGCAGATCATGCGGTACTATCAACGAAACTTACTACAACTTAAACTTAATACAGGGCCTTGAGAAAAATAAAAAAAAAGTTTATGCAAAATAAATATTCCACAATAGTTTTTAGGTTATCTGTATACTGGTCATTACATATTAATAAAAAAAGGAATTGATTGAGTATTTGTTTTTACTGAAAAACAAACAGTACATATCTACTTACGTAAACGAAGTCATAACAAACGAAATTACAATAAAGAAAAGTTAAACTGATTTTGATTTCGTTTTTAAAATAACAAATGCATGTAACCGCTACGAAAATCTCTTTTTGTTAAAGCTCCCTGCAAGCATGTTACGTTCACAACAGATCAAATTTCGCTATAAAATAGCGTCTTGATAAACTTTATAAAATTATTTCATAAGATTTTTCATTGAAATTCAAGTCACGTTGCAATATTCAGAATCGGACAAGTACAAATAAAGGAACATGCATCTGAGAAATAAGAGTTGGATTTTTAAAAATTATCTTTAACTTGATTAATCATAAAAATACATAAATAAAATTTAATTATTTAAAATGTGTGTTAATGAAGAATCATAATGAGCAGAGTTTGTTGGCAGGTAAACAAATATTTTGACTATGACGCACAATTTTTAAGAGTTAGAGAACCCAGTTATTTGAAAAATCGATAGCTCAGAGGTGAGTTTGCTCAAGTGAAACACTGAAAGGCAGCCCGGGAGGAAGAAGTTTTTTAATTAATAGTGTTTAAGTATACAATGTCTGCACATTCTGAAAGAAAATTAAAACCAAAAATAAAATTTTTAAAACCGTTGTTGCAAGAAAACTTATTTTAATTTTAGGTAATTTTTCATTAAAGCTTTAAAACTGCAAAGATTAGTCAATGTAGTCGCGATAAGATATTTTAAGTTTAAGAACCTATATCTTGAAAACTTAAATTCTTTTTTTTTGGAATATACATATGTATTTGCAATATTTATTTTGAAAAAAAAAATGCAGAAGGAACTCTATTAGGGGTATTCACACACTTTTCATAAAGATGTTGATAAGAACTTAAGCGACAAGCTAACAATTAAAACTCAAAATTAATGTCATGACTTTATAAGTAAAATACGTTAGATCGTATTGTTTAGTCAGTTGTTCAATCAAATTGAATATGCAATTCTTTTATTTTTAAAATACAAACATATCAATTTTAAGTTAATTATTAATGAATTCAACAAGAAAAAACAATTTGGAAAAAGTTTACACAAGATACATACATAAACGCGAAACAACCTAAAGCGTGAAGCGCAGGCAACATGAACGCACGCAAAATGCGATAAAAAAAGTTTAACACAAAAAAATTTTAGAAAACTACCCAAAGGTAGATACGAGTATATATAAATTATAAAATAGTATTCAAAGGATGAACGAAATAACCAACAAGTACAGTGAGTCTAAAATTTAAACAAATTTTTAACCCTTACCAGTTTTTTTAACCAAAAGAAGTTAATCCACTTTTTCATATGTATGCATTACCATTTTTTTTGCAATGATCACAAATATAATTCGCAACTAGTTTAAGTTAAGTACAACATAAAAGCACATTTCTTGCACAGCTCTATCTTCCTTGTCATGGGGAGCATAATACTCAATGAACGTATAGTGAGAGTATTTGTGCTGACACCATTGATGTAAAACAACCCCGTACGTCTGCCGCAGCACTCGTTACGGAATTTTTGGAAAACCCTCTTACTTTATAGGGGGTTGCCTGCCTAATCAATTTATCTAATCGTTAGTAGCGAAAATATGTAACACCAAAGAAATTCAGAGTAACGTATTGTGCATTCAATATAAAATATGTAATGTGTACGCAAGAATTACAACGTGACTGCTAAATCTGCATTGCAAATGTTTTTATTCGTGTGTTGTTCGCAAGATTTGTTTTGTACTACGTCAAAACGAATCTTAAAATACGTCAGAGAAACAGAGTATTTCTGGCAAATTTACAAATAATATTCAACACTTTATGCAGCTGCTAAACGTTTTATTTCATGACGAATACAGAATTATGTTACACTTATTCAAATTAAAATTGCATTTGAGCACGTTTTGAAGACAATCGAGTTACAAAACATGCAATTTTATTTCACTTCTTTTATAAAGGTACGACTTTATTTGATTCAACTATATAAAATGGTAAAAATGGCGACAAGCCCATATGAATCAAAGGCCCTTTTCCCACATCAACATTCTTTTTACAAAAATTATTACCATAAAAATATTAAGGTATCTTATTCCTAACAGAAAAGTGGGAATGAGGTGTGAACTGTGGAACTGCTTGTAAGTATGTTTCATCTTTTTTATTTCACTTATTAATTTTCATACTAACTACAAATCTAAGCGACGCACAGTGGATGGAACGGCGGCCATAAATAGTAATAATTGCGCTAGACTCTTGAAATTTGGTTTGATTTGAAAATCGGTTCAAGGACACGCCTACCTCCCATACAAAGGTGGGATGTGGTTGTGACTTTTTTCCAAAATTGGTATCAATTTTCATTAATTTGGCAATGCTGATTTCAAAAATGTTATAAGTTTTCAATATCTCTTATAGTTTTAAAGTTATTAGAGAAAAAACAAAAAACGGTGGCCATAAATAGTAATAATTGCGCTAGACTCTTGAAATTTGGTACAGATGTTTTCAAGGTAAATAGAACAAAAATTGGTGATTTTTAAAAAAATCGGTCCACGTACACGCCTACCGCCCATACAAAGGTGAGATATGATTGAGACTTTTTTTCAAAATTGGTATCAATTTTCATTATTTTGACAATGCTGATTTCAAAAATGTTATAAATTGTGCGATATCTTTGATAGTTTTCAAGTTATTAAGGAAAAACTGAAAATTCAATAAAAAAACCTAATTTGAAAAATAGATAAAATAGATATACAGCAATGTTTTTTTTAAATTTATTTGTCTTCTTCATAGACTTGAAGCATTTCTTGTGCCTCTGGTGATAACTCTTTATGTTTTTTATCTAGCTTTATTCGAATTTGGCTGATAAGAGGATCAGAAGGAATCAGCAAGTAATGCAAAACATCTTCGTTGTTCGCTATTTTAGAGTAACACCTGCTGTTTTGCAACCTCGCGTTTTTAAAAACTTTATTTGATGCTTCCTGAGCTTCTTCAGAAAGACGTCCAATTGGAACTTCTAGTTCTTGAAAATTTCACTTCCATGCATTAGAACTTTGTGCACGGAAGAAGGCATGTTGTACCAATTGTAGTCCTTTTTATAAAGTTTTATAGTTACTGCACAGTTGTTAAATGCAGAATCGTGTTAACTGGGTTTTACTGTATTTGGTTTGATAAAATAACTGTCGTAATGACTTTTGAAATACTGTACATTTAGTTTCTAATGAAAACACAAGTTGTTTCCGAATATAAAATGCGAAGATAGATAAATATTTTTTTCTTCAAATATTGTAATAGAAAAAAAATGATAAAAAAAAAAGTTATGAATATGAGCAGCTTTTTTTTTAGTTTGCTTAACGATACGTTCTTTCAAAACATATAAAAAAATAAAGAGAATCCAGAATATAGTTTTTTTTTTACTGTTAAATATTGCGAAATTTCTGAATGACTTTTTCAGCCCTAATTTTTAAAAAATCAGCATAATTCACACATAGAATATAAGATTTCAAGCAACCAATTTTTAAATAGTACAATCCATGAACTTTCTGCCAGTATGCAATTTTGGTAAATTTCGATACAAAAAAATTAGTGAAAGAATTTAATAAAAGTCGATATATATTGTTCCATCTAAAACAACATTAGGAAAAACCTGATAAAACAAAAAGTTATGAAAATGATCAGCTTTTTTTTCGCACATAATATATAAAAAAAAATTTTAAATCCGGGGATATAGTTTTTTGTTTTTTTCTGTTAAAGCTTTAAAATTTTTCACTTTTACCATTTTTCATTCTAATTTTTGAAAATGCCGTAAAATTCATATAAGGCCGATCGATAAAAGAAAACTAAATTAATTTTTATAAAGCCAAAACAATGTACTTTCCTCCAATATGCTACATTATTGCATTTTGTTTCAAACAAGTTAACTAGAGCACCCTATCTAACAGTTGCTTATATAAAAAAATTCATAGAAAATTTTTGGAGTACAAAGTTCAACTTTGAGCCCACTGTGTCGCTAAATCCAAAACAAATTTAAAACTTTTATAGTTTCTTTTTCATCCCCTAAGTATTATCTGACGATTGTACTACAAAATATTTCAATTCCAATTTCTTCCTATTTATGGCCACAAAATTCCACTGTGCGACGAGGACAATTTAAAATTTTGTTACACAAATTGAAATTGCAACTGATCACGTTTTGGAAAATCGAACTAAATAGAAATGGTAAAAATTGCACATTGATACAACTAAGTATTTTATTTCACTAAAATATTAGTTTTCATACAAAAAGACCTTAGTAGAAAAGCATCAACCAATGTAGATTTAAAATCCACTTCTATATTCTATTATTTTTAAAACAATAGGATGCCACAAAAAAAAATACTGTCGTTTAAGCCACACACACTCAAAAATAGCACAAACAAAAAAAAAAAGTTTCTAGCAGACGACAGAAAAGTGGGAATGAGGTCGAACAAGTGATATTTTTTTTTAATTACATATTCGCATTCGATGCAAAGTTATAATAGAGGGAGAGTAAGCAACGTATTTTGAGTTGTCATTGCAAAAGGCTTGAAGTCACACACTAAGTCCTATATACCAAATAAAAGTCGCTTCTGGCAGCCCCCGCGAATGTGGTACATTACCTAAATTTTCAAAGAGTGTAAGATATTAGGTTCAATTTAGTTATTTTATCAGACGTTAAATTTCATATTACTTTTACAAAGCATTCTCTGTTTAAAAAAATTATTGTCAGAACATTTTCGCCTGCGCGACTCTTGCCAGAACGTCATAAATGAAGTCAAAATTTCACCTTTTTCTCTTAAGCTACCAATCTTCAGTAAAAATCGCACTGAGTGAAAACTTTTTGAAATTTATGAAATTCTTCAAAAAATATTTATTTTTTTTATTGCAACAATTTTTCCCCTATGACGTCATAAAGTTAAAAATAATAATTTTCATAAAAAATTACTAGGAGTAAGTTTTTGAAATTAGTCGAATAACACAAAAAATTATTTTTTTTTATTTGATACTGACTTTTTTTTACGAAATATTTTTATTTAAATTTTAAATTATGACAAACTAGTCATTTCCCGGATCTAATCTTCCAAAGCTACTGTCATTTTGTAAAATAACCAAAAAGAACAAAAAAAGTTGAGTGAGCCTTAACATTGAGCAACTTTTTTCCCGATATAAATTTGAAACGCCCTAATGTATAGATCTATATCTAACTCTATTTTGTTCAAAACAAAGAATTCTCATGTAAATAAAATTAAATACATACATATAATAAAATACTTTTTAATTTGTTTTAAACAGTTTGTACATTAAGCTGTCGTTATTATTATTCACGAGTACAAGTGTGTTGCTGATAACAAATGCATTGCACGTTGCCCAATACGGCGGCACACCCGCCACCAGCCAGCGCACCCTTTACAAGTAAAGTGCATTTGACATAATAAGTATACTTGTGTAGAAAAAGTGCAATGAACGTTAGTGTGAACTTTGTTGATAGCCTGATAAATCGAAAGCGAGAACTTATTTTTAAGGCCTAGGAAATAATAAAGTGAGCTTGTTCGAAAATACGACACATTGATTTGTTTTTGATACATCAAATGATATTGTTGTAGGAGTTGGAAGTAGCCTTTTTAATATGTATTAATTAGCTAGCTCATGATCATAAAAATCCATTATTACCTTCGAAATTTTATTCATATTTATCCAAGACCATGTTTATAAAAGGCAAACTTTGGATATCTTTTAAAACTGAAACAACAAACGGTAGAATGATGGAGCATAGAAGAGTGAAGGACTAGTCATAACCAAACACTATCCCAATTTTCATTCACATGAAAAAATTTTAATGGCTACAATGTGACGAAACCTATAAGCCGGCCCCCCCCCCCCCTCCTCCTTTTTTTTTTGGCACACTATGCCACAAATTAGTTCAATCACAGAAATTTTTAATATTTTTTACACAATTTTGAAAGAGGAATTAGAAAGCGCAGTCACTTTTACCTTAAAAGTTGTCGTTTCACTGCCAAAGAACGAAATTTAGTCGGTAATAGAAAAAAATATATATAAATTACCGCAATTATTTACACTAGAATATTTATAGCAACAACCTTTTGTTTATGAAGTGGCCGAAAATTTTAAAAAATTTGCATTCACAAAATTATGTCAACAGGAGCAGAACACAAAAAATTTAATCGTTTATAAGTATGTAATTGAATTCTTAACATCTCTGGAGTTTTAAAGATTCAACACAAAAATGATTAGAAACAACTATGTGATTATAACTCACAAGTTTGTATTTTAAAAATTTATTTATCGATATAATGAACATAACAACATACTAGGATATGGTGTGCATGTATCTACTTAGCGTAAAATGAGCTGAGTACTCCGAAAATTCATCTATGAAAAGTAATCATTTGTAAGGTATGTATCATCGATTTTTGTTTTTATCCAATTTTCGATTTCATTTTAACTATTCAATTTTATTTTTTATCACATCACCTTTAATTTTTTATCACATCCGAGCTTGAAACTATTTTCGAAACGAAGAAGATTCAAATCGCAATCGAATCAAGTATGAGATGATGTAAATAAATAAACTCAAATTATAAATAGATTTAAGATTTAATTTCTATGGAAATTAGACTTTAATATGGAAAATTCTCCTATTTTGGTTTTGGAGAGTTCTAAATGTTGTGATCGTGTTGTGATTTCAAACCATATTCTGTGATTACATTCTTCAAATTTATTTATGAAAAATAGTTCACAAGCTCAAAATAGTTTTTTGCATTTTCTGAAAATTCCAAAAATTTTGAGTTGTGCCTCTTTAGCAGAATGTGTGCGATAGGAACTTAGACTTTTGATCATGATCTAAACTACGTAACACTGAGTTTCAGCCAATTTAACCGAAAACTTTTTTTCATAAAAAAATGTTCCGACCATAAGTATATATGGTTACAAGTCTGAGTTATAGACATTTTGATAGTTATGAAAACATAAAATGCGGCGAATTTGTGTTTTGTTGAAACCAGCTATAAAAAAAAGTCTAATACCCCTCTTATATAAGCTATATAAGAGCAGCTTGACATTTTATCAATTTTATATGACAAGATACAGCAGACCAAAAACGCATCTCACTGCGTATTTGCCGTAAATTTGTGAACCAGAAATAATTTTGTTTTTAAAAATACATATGCCTTAAGCACATTACAAAAGCACAAGATATAAGCTATGATTAAGGATTCCATTTGAACATGAGAACCCTTCCAAACTAGAAAATTGATTTTTCTCGACATTTTGATTTAAGATTCTGACGCAAAACGCTTTAATTATCAATTAAGTTTAAACTTACCAGCAACAACAGAATCGTGCTGAATTGTTCGACGTACAATCATTATAGCATCATGTAATGAGCGTTCAGTCTCCTCTAGGAATTGTTCAGCGCCACCACGCAAGATCAATGTACAAGTTCTTGCATTGGGACAACCTTAAAATAAACAAAAAGTGAAATACTTCAACAGGTTTATATTATTTGCATACATACCCTGGAAGATATTGAAACGTTCACCGCCGATTTGATGCTCCTCAAAGTAATCACATAGACCTAAAACGCTATTATTGATATCGTTAGCCGTAGTCATTACAGCACCACCGCAAGCTTTCATCGTTCGTTTAAGGTCCTCCTCAGGAACACGTCCAGCGCAAAACATGTCACGATCAGCAAAATACTGGGTGGCAACATCACCAATTGGTAGCTTAGAGAGCACAACATTGGCACCCGATTCATGAATCTTGGCCAATTTGTTGTACAGAATTTGCCATTCGGCATCGACTATCTTCTGATACTCTCTTACATTATCAACGCGAACTTCTGCATTGTCACGCTCTGCTTTTAATTCAAGCTCAATATTGAGTAGAGCGATTTTGCAATTTTTATATGATTTGGGAGCCATTTCGAAACCAGCATATGAGAAGGTTTTTTTAAATGCCACTCCAGCTACTAATTGAGATTCTTCCAAAGAGCCGCCAGTAACTTTTTTAATACCAATCATATTTAAAGGTAACAGTTCATCTAGTGAAAGCACTGCTTCGACAACCATTTTAGAAAAGAAATCTTTTTGTTGATGTATCAATTTTGAGGACATTGCAGTTGCTGCACATTTTTCAAGCAAAGTGCGCTGTTCTTCCTTTGATTGTTTTTCGATGTGCACGGCCATTTCATTAATTTTTTCCATGCAAAGCGATAAAGCCTTTCGAATAGCTTTGATTATAATGCGGGGATGTACGCCCTCCTCGACAAAAGGCTTAACTTGCTTAAGGACTTCACCGGCAAGCAAAACTACAGAAGTGGTGCCATCTCCGACCTGAAAAAACAAAACAATAACACTTATTTTACAATTCCTTTCTATGTAAGTAACATATATGTATCAGTAGCTAGGAGTGGTAGTTAGCATAAAAAATCAATTACTTGGACCAAATCATGAATAAATGTTTCAAGCCAATTGGAAGTCAGCAATTTTTTTAAATCAATAAAATAAGCTCTGAAATGTCTTACCTCAGCGTCCTGTGATTTTGCAATATCCACCAGTGTCTTCGCTGCTGGATGTACAATTTCCAAAAGCTTCATTATGGTGGCTCCATCATTTGAAATTGTTGCTTTTCCATTTGCATCCACAATCAATTTGTCCATTCCGCGTGGTCCCAATGTTGTGCGAACAGCATCGACAATAGATTGACAAGCGTTTATATTTGAAATCAGCTGTGGCTTCCCCTGTGAAGTATCGGTACCTTCCTTCATCAAAATAATTTGTGGTTGCTAGGGTCGGACACAAGGATAACATATTAGTTGAAGGGAAAACAGATATAATTTAAATTTAATATGCAATAAAAATTAAAAATAGAGTTAGTGAACAGCATGAATCAATTCGTGTTGTCATATTCGGCCACCTAACTGCGGCGGCTGAGTCAGACTAGAAACTTCTTTTTAGGTTATGTTCAGCATAGAATGAGCAATTGTAGAATGGAATGAATTAAATTAAATTCTAACAAATTAAATGCACCGCAGTCAAATAAGTTTGAAAATATTACAAATAGATAAACGAGTATACGAATCCCAAAACACACGTTTTCCTCACTCAGCTTAGCTTCATGTTAATCTTACATTTTTCCCCAAATGTTTCGTCTATACATTTTATTGCATTTCAACATTTTCACTTTTCCTTACCATTTTGAGTTAGTTTCAGTTGCCTTAAATACTTTAAAATTATAATTTTTTTAATTATTTGCAACAGCGGTATTCTCACGCGGCGCGATTTACTTCAACGAACGATGAAAGAGTGTAATCGATTTTTTTGTTGATTGGTAATTTTTGACAGCAACTTGTATGAAAGACTGAAGGCCTCAACCCATAGAGTACGTCATGTCCGTTGCGTCAAAGTTCACAACTGACAAGACGGAAATGAAGGAAGAAAGCGGCCCAATGAATACGTCCGCAACGCATTTAAAGTCAAATAAAAAATCATAAAAAAAGCTTTTTGAATGACTAATTTCAATATTTCTCCTTTATACTGCGCATTAATATATTTCTTAAACATGAAAACAATTTCAATTTTCTTATCTCTCTTTTTTTCTATGTTTCCCACAAACTCACATATGTCAAAGTATTCAACGTACATCAAAAGTTAAAAGTTGCCCAACTTCTTCCATTGCGTTGACGGATAAGTTGCGAATAGGCCGCACTTCATACAAATGCATACATTTCATCTTAGCTGTCAGTTGTAAACTTTGACGCAACGGACTTGACGGACTCTATGGGTTCAGGCCTTGAGTCAAGTATACATTTTTATAAAGTGATTCATGATCTATTACCAAAATGTCCAAACTGAAATAATGCAACCGTGAATTTGCCTATCATAAATGTCAAAAATAAACAAAACAATAAGTCAAGGTTTACATGAGGAAATTCGATGAAACAAATTCTTGTCCATTCCCTTTTGTGAATTTGTTTAGCGTTTACACACGAAAACTAGAATTTCTTTCTGCTTGCGAATATTAAAGCAGTTACTGTGTCGATCCACCACAACAAACGTAGAGTCAAAGCATAATATAAGCTAACGAACAGAACGAAAGAGAATTTGCGGGTACGGAAAATTCTGTACACCACCCTTTCGTTTTTCCCTTCTTGCCTACAAACAAGGAAACTTAGCGGCAAGAGTTTCCTCGTGTAAATGTTGACTAAAGACTTAACCAAAATAGACGTGACGAGACGGTAGCAATTGAACGAACGTTTGCACTCGTTTCGTCTGTTTTGACATTTAACCCAAAATGTTACGCTAGCCAACGAACCAAAAAAGCTGTTATGACGAGTAGCAACGTTTTGAAGTTCGGTTCTTACGGAACAACTCGTCTCGTCAAAATGTTTCGTTCACTTTCGATCAATTACGTTGGTTCATTTTGGCTATCAACATTTGTTTACATACACTCGAACTTACTCGTTAGGTCTCGTCTCGTCTATTTTGGTTTAGGCTTAACACGCGTGGTGGACGTCGCAGCTTCGAACGTTTTCATTTATTGGATCAAGTTAAAATGATGATATTTTGGTAAGCAAAACCAAAACAAACTGATTTTGACAGAAAAGGTATGCTAAAAATAAAGAAGAAGAGCTGTCACTTAAAATTGCTGCTACCATGATAATTGTACCACGCTTAAGTTAAATATTTGTTAAAACTCTTCCGAGCGAGATTAAATCAAAGCTGCTACTGCCACTGGAATTTTTATGTTGGTAATTATTTTACACAATTTTATTTGGTATAACGTTATTCTGTTAACTTTCATATGACTCCAAATGCTTAGAGATTTCTGTGGCAAAAAGCAATAACAGTTTAAGTCTAAAATTGATATTTCGAGAAAATACGGTTTAAAGTTTTAAACGAATTCTTGATAAAAGCTGCAACCCTTTTGAAAAAAAATTTGCAAATAATCGGCTATTATATGAGCAATGTAAATACATTAAACAAATTATTTATTGACCAAAAACTTGATATTAGCGATTGTTGCAAAATTACTATCAACATTCAATGCCTCTAATATCGACTTGAGCTTTTATTGCAGCATATTAAAGCGGTAATTTTTTTCATATGTTGATTTATGTTATTGAAATTGTAACAATTTGACAAAATATTCATCCGAACAACTCTGAAATAACAACTTAATTTGATATAAGCTTTTTCAAAGAAACAACAATATATGTGGACGCAATTTTAATCTAACTTAGGCGATTATTGCAAATGTAATTTATATTCATTCTGAGTTAAGCGAATACGTTTTTTGAAATAATTTTTTTTTAAAATAGTACAGACTCTCGGATTTTACCTTAATATGCAGTTTAATAAAAGAAATATGGTGGTAATCATAACTCAAATCTTTGTTATGTCAACTTAAGCCATTATTGCTTTTTGCCACAGATTTATTTGGCTACTGGTTTCTGGTATTACTTTTCTGAATGCATATATGCATCTGATGTATGTGTACCCTTCCTCCATTGTCACCCCAATGAGAGTATCAAAACTAGTCTTTTATGAATCAAGAATATGAACATTTTGTGAATGTTATTTTTTAAACAAAAAATATTGTCTGCTGCGGGGTCGCACTGAGGTAGAGGCTAAAAATTGAGGAGACTTTGCAACCTTATTATAAATGTTCGGTCCGCGGAAGCATCTGATCCCACCCAAAATTTATGTGATATAACGGAGGAGAAAAGAGTCTGATCTTGCCGGCAAGTGATAGAGCACAATTAATTTTCGAGATTGCAAGGACTCTTGAATTTATAACTCTGATTGAGGTATTGCACAGCTTAAATATTTTCATACTGCTAGCACATTGCGCTACCGAGTTCAATATTTTTGTTGAATTGATATGAAAAATTTTAGATTTCCCCAATCAATAATCTTTTGAATAGTTTTGCCTATGCTACATAACTAAATCAAAGGAATTACGTTTTTTTTTTTCAGATAAAGCCGAAATGGAGCAAAAATCGATGAAAAAGTTATTTAAACGCTGTATTAGTGAAAATCTCGACGAATCATTTACAGATTTTTGGAACTTGTCAGAGCTTTTTAAATTTATTGAAACAAATTTTGCAGAGTTGCATAACAGAAGCAATATGTTGAACATTCTTGCAATGTTGCATAACACAATACGTTTGGAATTATCAACGATATGTTTATCATCAGATAAAATCAACATCGGCATTTACATACTTGAATTATTAGATATGTACGAGAACAGCCAGGATGATCAAAGAATTGTTTTACAAATTCTCTTTCAGACGTTGAAGTCTACAAGAAAAGAAGATATTGATCACATTGAAATTTCTGCAGAAGTGTTTCATGCGCTTCTGAATATGCTACTTAAGTGCGAAAAACGATTGGCTGCAAATATTTTGTCTTGTCTGCGCAGATATATTAATATCTTCGAAAAACCTCAACACCTTGAAATTCTTTGGGATAAGATTGTACAATTTCGTAGAAATGCAAACATGAGCCACAGAATATCGAATATATTGGTGACTCTGATCCCAGAGTTTTTAGAGCACATAAAAGATTTTTATAAAAACGAATACTTTATTGAAATTGTGCAGGCATTACTCTTGTCCAATACACGTGAAGAACGCAAATCTGCAATTTATTTATTGAGAATAATTATTCCAATTAAAATAATTCATGCAGAATCAGTACCTTCATGGGAAATCGATCATAGTGCTAGATTAAGTAGCTCATGGAACTCATATGTAACAATTTTTGAAAACTTAGAGGAGGGACAATCCCACTTGATTCTGCCTACATTAGAAACCATAAAGTTTATAAAGTTGAGCCCTATATGGATGGAACTTTTATACCAACAATTACTTCTACACAATAACATTCTTGTGCGACGCTGGACCATTGAATATATATTCGAAAATTTCAAAATCAGCGACCTAAATCCAAACCTACTTAAACATTTCCTTAATGCTGTAAACAGCACTAACCTGTATAACTACGATAACTTTTGTATATCAAACATAAAAATAAAAATTTTTTTAAATTGCAACTTGGTTGAATTTTTGAGCATATTTGGAGATATTAACTGGAAATCGGTACCATTGCATTTCTGGCTAAATCTTATGGAAAACAAACTTTGGGAAACATATGAACCTTCAACGGAAAATTTAATAAAAATTTCTGCACGAGTGCGAGCGCTGCAGAACAAATTTATACGTTCTAAAACAATTGAGCTCTTCGAAAAGAAATTTAGCAACCGAATAAAATCCTTAAATATTTCAGAATACTTAAAGCTAATTGAAACACTATACAATGTTTTAGATTATTTCGAAAACTATGAAATGTTTTTATATGTATTTAAAAATAAATCGAATGATAAGTGCGAAATCAAAATCACACAAAGAATGTACGAAATATTATCTTTAACTATTGAAGGCCATGTTAATGTACAGAATGCTTTAATGCACGTCTTTAATAACATTCCTGCAGAGCATCACGACTTCTTTCGCTTATTGGTAATTTTTGATTTTGATAAAACCGAAAAGCAAACCGAATTTTGTCGTAATATGTATAAAATTGATTTATCTGCAGTAGAACTTCATTCTGAATTTAATAAGATACCGAATAAACCCATTGTTTGGCATGAAAAAACTGTGGATTATGTTACTATGCGCGTAGAGTCTTTTGACCAATTATTGGAAAAAGGATATAATCCACGTGAACTTCTGGAAACAAGCGGATGGAAAACTGTAAAACATTTATCGGAATTAGTAAGAGACTCCAAAGATTTGATTAATATCAATGTTTTGGATTCGTTTGTTAAAGCCCTAGTCAAATATAAGCGATATTCAGGAAATTATTCAAAAGTGTAAGTTTATGGCATATAATATGTTGGGATAAGTTTTTCTAAGACTTTTTTTTTTGTTAATTTGGTCAAAATAATTAGAAAGTAAATATTCGTTATCCAATTCTCTCCATTCCATTAGAAAAATACATTTCGTGGTACTGATCAATGAATAATAATTCCGCATAAGAAATTTAAATATAAATATAAAAAAACTCAAAAGTTCTACACTTACATCCTAATCGAATCGAATTTTATTGAACTTAGAAATGATATTTTAATAGTGAACTTTCTTAAATTTTTAGCTCACAAAACAAACTTTAAAACCTACGAAAGTCTTATTTTTGTGTAATAATGTTTATTTTAGTTTGATCAACTTACTTGTTTACTGCAAAAATCATTTGCCCATAGAAAGAATGAATATCTTTGTTGAAAAACTTTTGCATGCGGATATAGATGACTCCAAAGTGTTAAGTGCTGTATTTACATTGAGTTTGGCGTATAAAAATGTGGAAGAAATTGTAAAAAGACTCATTTTATCGGAACCAACAACCGGAGATGCAAGGTAATTATTTTGTTAAGTTTATACATTTTGTTAAATATTTAATTTGTTGATGTACAGGATTGAAGAAAGATACGCCTATGAGCATCGCATAAGAGTTCCATCTTATCATATTCGTCAAGATGCCGTTTCCCATTTTAAACAGTTTGGGGATCCCTTTTTGGATCATAGTTTATTCACATATCTGTTAAAATTGAATAACAATATCAGTGCCAAAAAACCTAGATATTTCGAAAATTCTCATGAACATCGAATAAAACTTCGAATTGCCATTGCTATTATGCAAATTTCAGAAGAAATGGAATGGTCTACAAAAGATGCTTTTGATATTTTAGCACAAAATAATCAGCTGAATGTAACGTATCTTTATGAACGTATTATTGCATCGTGCTCAAGCTCTAAAAATATTTTAGAATATTTGTCTGAGGTATGTTAAATGAAATGATGACTGCATGTTAATAAAAAAAGTACTTTATAGGCACCGAAACACTCAGCAAGCCAGCAAGTTTCAATTATATCCATTTGTTATGCTTACTGTGCAATTAATTGGCAAAATATGAATGAAATGGATAAGTCTAAAATAGTAGAAATGCTTTTGCCATTAACGATGGGTGCTAACTTTCAAACAAGATTATATTCTCAATTGGTCTTATACAAATTACTTGAAAAAAATGACAGGTAAGGAAAAGCTTCGAATTGTAAACAATCATACTAAATTGTATTTAAAAATTTTTGCATTACGATTCAAACCTTGTTTAAATTGAAATATTTTTTATAGTAGATCAATTAACAACAGAGGAGCAATTGTGTCAGCGATTTGCAGTGTTATTGGAGATCAACTTAATGATTTGTTACATGATATCCGTTTAGATATCAGTAGCGAAAGCATTTTCCGATACGACATCGTCCTATATGTTACAAGTGCACCATTTGATGAGTTGACTTTTGATTTACCTATGAAATTGGAACTTGAAACAAAATATTCTAAAAGTAAGGAATTATTTTGCCGAAAAGGAATTCCAACAATGAAAAATGAAAACAATAAAAAAAATAAGTCTTTGGACAATTTAAATGTGCAAAGAAAAATGAACTCTGACACGGATGTCACTGCACCCGAAGAACTGATTTCATATCCAGAGTGTCAAAATAAAAAGGTATGAAAGATTATTACTTACAACATAATTGCCAGTTTTCAAAAAAAAACTTACTTTTTGAGACTTTTTTTGTCTGTTGCGGGAAAAGAGAGTTTTTAAAATATTTTATCTGGTCCTGTGAGAAAAATTTCGCAAGCCTAAAAAATTCTAGTATGATCTGACAATGGTATTCTACTAGTCAGTAGTCCTCATAGATCGATTCCCAGTTCATGCATAGTTTTCTTTTTTACATTTTTTTTATTTAATCTACTATATTACAAATAGTGCACTCTAGTGAAAATAATTATGCATGAAAAAGTTTCAAAGTGAACACACTATAAGATTTTTGCACGTGTTTAAATAAAAAATGATTTCCAAAACCACGCTTGATCCCAAGGATAATGATAAGAACTCTTTTTTTCAAAACACAGTTTCCGCCCGCACTGGGTCTGGAACTCGGTCCAAAATACTTCATTACTTATTGTAAAATTTTTAGAATTACGAAATTTTTGAAGAAATTTATTAATTAAAAAATAATTTGTACATTTAACTGTTATAGAATATGGAAGATAATGTCATTGTTGTCGCTTCCTTAATTGATAAGCTACCGAACTTGGGCGGTATTGCACGAACATGTGAAGTTTTGGGCATAAAAAATTTAATAATGAACTCAGTAAAATATGTCAACAACATTGAGTTTAAAACTTTAAGGTAAGTAAAAAATCCCAGTTGAAAAGAATATTTCCAAAGAATTTTCGTGCTTGATTTTTTTTAAAAAAAAAGTTCCTGCTCAAACGTTATCATTTTGAGAACTCAGTTTTGAAATCATTTCGATCTACTATTTACAACTGACTTTCTAACTGAAAAAAGGATTCAAACTCTTTGAATTTTTTGCGACGACCTACACGGTTTCACCAGATTCTATAAATTTACGAGACTGCGATCTCAAACACATATTTCACACACGCATCAGATACCGTTCCGCTTTGTCAAATCTCATACATGTTTTGAGTGAAATTTCGAGTGTGGTCTGCAGTTTAAGCAGAATGAACAAGTTATTGAGATTACAAAGTCTCATAAATTTATCGTCTCTGGTTTCACACATTGTACATATGTATATCAGATATTTCTTGTGAAACAGAAAACCAAATTAAACATTTATAAATTCAATCTTTAAATCACATACAATTTGAGAAAGTCTTATTAATTTATCGTCTCTATCAAAATGTTGAGGTAAAAACTCAAACTCTAGATCTAGTTACCTTGCACAAACATTAGGATTGTCCCTAGACCACGAAACAACGTTAGCTTTTCTTCTTCCTGCCTTCTGTTGCTACAATTTTGAATCTTTTGAAATACAATTAAATGAACACCTTATTGTAGACCCTTGTTTCCACAAGTTTCTGATGAATTATTTAACTAAAGCCTGCTGCAAATTTCCGTCCGAATTTGTTATGGTAATCTATTTTTTTTTACTGGCATTTACGAACAGTTTGGCTTTTTTGCCTACATTGATATCCATCGATGTGGTAGAATTGGAAAAATTTATAAGGTGGCTCCTATGTCTGTGTTAGTCTTTACACAGCAATAATATTCCTTCTGTCTGTTACATGGAAAATTTTTCGATTGGCTATTGTATGCCTCTAAATGCATTCATTGATCAAATGGAGATTTCACACTATACTGTCATTGAACTTAAGAAAATGAAAAACAAATATATAAATATTGTCTTAAATTTCTGAGTGCAAATTAGAATGTTTGTTATTTTTGTCATTTTGACAAGTTACTATAATATAATCTCAAGCACGGCCCTATGAATTTTGCATGAAAAAAATATCAAACCGAAAGTGCCTTGATTTTTGGTGTGCAGACAGGATGAGAAAAGAAATCAACTTTTTTTTATAAATTCAATCTGGCCTACATATACATATGTATATAGGTGTAATTTGTCGTAACCACTATATTTTTAGTAATAGGAGTCCATAAAAATTTAATTTCCTCACTTCTACTTTTTAGTTTCAATTTTATTGCGCATAATAATGTCAAATGTTGACTGACTTTCAATTTTTTTCTCTTAAAATAAGCAATTTTAGCGACAAAGTTCTATGTGACTACAAATACGCTCTGAGTTTTACTGTCTCTTAGTATAAAACGCAATGAAATGGTAAAATAAAAATGAAATAAGTACTTCCCATTGCATTTCTCTAAGTGTAGCGTTTTAATAAAGAATATGTAATAAAAAAAATCCGCAAAATCCTTTCTTCCAAATATCGGTAAGAATAGATTGTTTCCAGAGTTCGGTAAATAAAGTGCGCGCAATATATCTACGACGTCACTTACAACTACATATAACACTTTGTGCACGAATTTTTGAACTCTTATATAAAAATGCTTAAATGTAAATGAAATGAACAAATTATACACAACTTTTCCATGAATTATTTAAGAAAAGTTTGACTGGGATAATTTACAATTTAAACTTAAACTAAATTATTTACACTTTTTAGTATGAGCGCAGAAAATGGCCTTAACCTTAATGAAGTCAAACCTGAAAATTTAAATGACTTTCTAATGCAAAAGCAACTTGAAGGATTTGAAATTGTTGGTGCAGAGCAGACTGCGAATAGTGAAACTTTTGTTGATTTTAAATTTCCTAGAAAGTGCATTATATTGTTAGGGTAAGTATATAAAATTTTAATGTATACAGGACATCTCAATTTGTTATTTTTTTAATGTAGTCACGAGAAGGAAGGAATCCCATCAAATTTAATTTCGATACTGGATCATTCTGTGGAAATTCCTCAATTTGGATTGGTACGCTCATTAAATGTGCATGTCACCGGTGCACTTTTCATGTGGGAATATTGTAAGCAACATATAGTTAAGAAATAGTATATCAGACCCAAGAGAATAGTGTCTAATAGAAGCAGGTCAAAAATACCAAGAAAGGTTCGTGTTTAAAATATCTTGAAACTTCAGTTATTCATTGCTAAGATATTTCATCACAGTTCGTAAGTGTTACAGAAACAATATTTAAGTTTTGCAAGAATCTATAAATCTCGCTATTTTAGTCGCCGAGTAAGAATTGGCTTTATAAACATACATGAAAAGACTGGTAGAAAAAATCTGCCTTAGGTGCCAAGATATAACGTTTTAGGTATTTTAGTTGCATAGGAAATGCCACACCCTGTTGTGTTGTCAAACTATGCCCACATTTTTCGTGTGGCTGAATCTAAATCGACAATTACCCGCGGCAGGTTTGCAGTCGTCCGCCGCAATTCTGTTTCACTTCATATCTCCAGTGTGTTATAATTTTGAACCTGATAATCGTTGACGATTTCCCGTCACTGGTCCGTATTCTGCTTAACGCATAATGTACATATGTACAACTTTATCACTTATTTTTGATGACAAGAAGAAAAATATATTTTGTTAAATTTGCGGGTTGAGGGGCTAAGCTGAGGAACAATTTTTAGTTACACCAATGTTGGCCTATATAATTTTCATTTGATAAAAACTGCATATTTCGGAAAAATCAATGTTTATTCTTTAATTGTTTTTGTAACATTTAAAATATATAATACGTATATCTAAACCTTACACAAATTTATTTTTTTAAATATATAAAAAAATATTAAAATATAAGTAAAACATAAACCTAGGGATTGTGCAGAGCTCTATTGGTTAGTAATTTGTCCTTAAAGTTACCAAATATTATAAATTTAGGAGACTTTGCAATCTCAAAAATGTATTTGCCAGAAAGAATCTTTATATGTAATTTAATACGCTAAAATTAAATCGCATTGAAATACTGCATCCTTGATGACTAGTTGTTTTGATCAGAGACAGCAACATTTACTTCCCAATTTCAAAAATTCATTTGTCTGAACAAAATTTTGAGTGGGAGGCTGATTTTTTTGCAGATTAGTTTCTAAAGGGAAATTGGGGAGACTCTAAAATGAAGCCATTTTTAGTTATGGTGACCAAATAAAATCTACGTAGCTACTGATATAAATAAAATTATGAGTGTGTTGGCAAAGACGATAAATTGAGAAGGCATGCAATCTCAATAAAAATTATTCTGCTGAAACATCAGGCCCCACTCGAAAACATTTATGTGATTTAAAGGAGAGGAACGGGTTTTGATGTTTTCGCGAATGAATTTTTAAGATTGAAAGGACTCTTAAAATTATCGTTTCTCGTGTTGATTTGAGTGATTTTCAAAATGTATATTGAATACCATAAACTTAATGTCTTGAAAACATATTTCAATGTAGTAACTCGGCACATTTTATGTAATTTTTTTATTTAAATGAATATACAAAAATCGTAATTCAATATTCTGCAATTGAGTAACCAATTCCATTTGGTATTTATGTACTTTAATTTATTATATTGTTTTTTTTTAGTTCCTGGGAAGCAAAAATCTTTTTATTATTTTTTAAACAATATGATGGAAATATGATAAGAATGTTTTGAGGAAGTTACAAT
Organism: Tricholauxania praeusta; assembly: GCA_949775025.1. NCBI lineage: Eukaryota > Metazoa > Arthropoda > Insecta > Diptera > Lauxaniidae > Tricholauxania > Tricholauxania praeusta. The sequence goes on from OX459029.1 coordinate 163,906,492, forward strand.
CCCTCGAAATATTAAACGGTTACATAGATATTTATTTTTTAAATATATTATAGGCGCCTTAAAAAGTTATTTGCTCGAATCAATGAAAAATGCCTTATGTATGTCTTGTTCTGCATTGAACCTTGAGAAAATCTTTTAAAAAATTCTACTTCATTAATTTAACCATTTGTTTCATGACTAGCAAATTAAAAATATTTCGAAATGAGATCGATGAAATTTGATTGATTGGGATACAAAATCAGAACAGGGTTCAACAAAATTTTCCTGAAGTTTTCGCATTTTTTCAAAGCATATTCAAATAGAATATGCAAGATATTCTAATTGTCTATTATATATATATGTCCACTATGTTTTTAATCCTATCAAAAAGATCACAAGAGGGATTGAGGATTGGTTGCTGAATAATATGTTATGAACTTTATTGGCTCAGTGAAACTGCGTTGATTATTATGGTAGAATTGCAATCTAACTTATCAATAATTTTTAAGAAAAAATGATTAATTTAATTAGAATTTAGTTACAAATCATTGAAAAACTTGCAAAATACAGACACATGGCTACGAGTATATAGGATACGCGTGAATGATGCTTATTTAATCAGACTTCTTGGGGTTTTCACGCAATTGTTGCATTTTAGAATTAACAATGCAACCAAGCTTGCCTTTGATTATGTCGATGAATCCTTGCTTTTGAATGCCTGGGTACATAGCAGTTGATAAGGTTATAAAATACATTAGCAAAAGATTATCGATTATGGCCCCAATCCAGGCCAATGCTATCAGTGAGACTCCCATTGCGGCAACGAACTAAAATTAAAATAATACCCAGAATAAAATTTTAATTGCCGGGGGATAATTACAATTGCAAACAATGACATATGTATGTGCCAATAAATTTTAAAATGTTTTTTTATACTTTACATATGAAAATTAGAGGCTCGTTCTAATTGCAGAGCTCATGAAAATTTATTTTAAAGATTGGTTTAGTGAAATAATAAGTTGTATATATAACGTTCACTTACCATGGTGGATTTTTTTCCCTTGGCTGTAAAAATAAAGTCATACCATGCGCCGAGTGCCATTTTTATTGAGCATAATTGATTGCATACTTCCTCAAATCGGGTTTCCTGAGCACCATCCCAACTTTCTGTATTGAAAATGAAACGAGATACTGTCGGATAGGCAAAATCAAATGCCATTATAAAAAGTCCAGCAACAGCCAACATCGTAAGGGTCGATAAGTTCAAAATCCATAAAAAGATATAGAATATTGATATAGCAGCAAATACGACTGCAGGATAAAAGTTTTTCTCCCAACGAAGCAGTGAATCAATGGTTAATATTAGAACCCGCCATGGCTCGAGGTCGTGCTTCATTTTATTCATGGCCCGTTTCTATCAAAACACAAGGGATGAAGGATACATGGGAGATAAGGACCCTTGCTATTTGAAATGAAATTTCAAAGGTCCAAGAAATAAAATAACTTACGACATCCACAGTCAACATTTCCCAAACTTTTATAAATTTACTGTATTTCTGTGGAATGAAAATTAAAACTTTAGTAATTTTTGTGTTTAAAATCAATGCCCAAGCAGCGAATTAGGGCTGGGGAAAAATCGATTAATATTGATGTTCATCGATGTTTTTCAACATCGCTTACTATCGATATCAAATACCAAGCAGCTCAAATTTTCCGTCAAGTTTAGTTCCTAGGTCGTGTTCATTTTTTTTATTCCCGTTTCTATTAAAATCAAGGGAAAAAGGGATAATATATACAACATACATATTTACATACGGACAAGGACATAAATTAATAGTTTTTTTTTGCCGTCAATGTGGTACCAATTGTCCCAATTGAACTTAAATTTTTGTAGGATTTTTCTGCAATTTTGTCCCAGAAATTCCTATTGAAACTACGTAACCAAAAGCTGAAAAACGTTAAATTCAGTCAACGGCAGTTTTTGGTGGTGTGCGTGTGGAACTTTTTTTGTTTACCTTTTTTGATTTTCTAGTTAGGTAGTAACCAAAATTTTTCTACAATAATGATGTGATGTGGGTCCTCTTTAATCCTACTAATTTTTAACACAATTTTTCTAAGTAAATTAAAAGTAAAATTTTTCTCGTTTTGCAAGTAAAATTGGAAAGTCAATGCCAATCCCAAGCATTCCGAATTAGGGCTGGGGAAAAATCGATTAACATAGGGATGAAGGATATAAATAAATGGGTTCCGACGTTTACAAAAAGTCCAGCTCAAATTTTCCGTCAAGCTTAGTAGTATTGGTAAGTATCGAGTGATTTCAACAATCGATAGTTAGTAACTGAATGATTTTGACTATCGAATGATTTTTTTTTCACTCGTTCATTTAATTTTAATTCAGTGTTTGGTTACCATTAATTCTGTATACTGAATGTCAGCAAGTCAAATCAAATTTTTTTTAATAATTTTGCATAATTCATCCAGTCATTTAATATAATAATACCTACTACAGCGTATTGCAACTATGTTTTGATTTAAATTTTTTTGCTTAACAGCATATTCGTATATGAGGCACAACATAAAATATTACTCTTATTAACTTCATATATTATCACAAAAATAAGATAATGAATACATTCAGTTGTATAAATTCAGTCATTGAGTGATTTGAAGCAAGTGATTTTTGTAAATCAATATTTATTCGATAGTTGCGCTGTAGTTGAACTTTTTCTATGAGTGATCTAGTGAGTGAAACTATCAATTAGTGAATCGTGAACAGCTATCGACTGAATGAAAACAAATAGACTATCGAATAGCTCGATAGTTTTTATTCGATAGTTCCCATCACTAAAGTTTAGTTCCAGGTCGTGTTCATTTTATTCATGGCCCGCGCCCGTTTCTATTAAAATTAAGGGACGAAAGAAAAAAGGATATATATACAACATACATATGTACATACGGACAAGGACATAAATTTATTGATTTTTTTTTTCTGTCATTGTGGTACCAATTGTCCCAATTGGACTGAAATTTTTGTAGGATTTTTTCTGCAATTTTGTCCCAGAAAATTCCAATTAAAACTACGTAACCAAAAGCTGAAAAACGTTAAATTCAGTCAATTCAATTCAGTTTTTGGTGGTGTGCGTGTCTGGAACTTTTTTTGTTTACCTTTTTTGATTTTTTGATTTAACTTTTTTACAATTTTACAGTTAGGTAGTAACCAAAATTTTTTTACAATAATGATGTGGATGTGGTCCGCTTTAATCTCACTAATTTTTTAACACAATTTTCTAAGTTAAATTTGCGGAAAAAGTTTCCTCGTGTAAACGCTGTCTAACGACTAAAATCGAAATAGTCATTGAATATTTTTTTTTACTTTTCTTGTAAAAGGGTATATATATAAAAGAGTTTTCAACCATTTTAAAGAGAATAAATTAAGCTTTTTAACGTGCTAAAAAGTTATAGGTTATTGACACACTTTTAGGAAAAAATAAGGTTTAAAAAAAAAATTGGTCAAAATTTCAGAAAACTTGTCAGATCTCCAAAACTATAAGCCAAGTTTCAAAACTTCACGCTTCATTATTTAGGCCATTAAATTACCTTCCTTATGACACTCATATTTACTATTTTCTATTAAGCGGTTCCCAACTTATAATCATTTTTCCAAAAGCTATGTCCGCAACTTTTGATGTCTATATCTCCGAAACTAGATCCGAGCGACATTTGTTTTTCATTTTTTTTTCTCGAAGAGCCTTTGTTAAGTGAGGAAACGGACATAATTAAATACTGGAATAACAATACAAATTGTGATGCTTTAAGAACAGTGGCCTTGCGATATCTGTTTATTCCGGCTTCATCTACATCATCAGAGAGGGTCAATTCAACAGCGGGATATATTATATCCAAAAAGAGAGCTTCACTCTGCCCCGAGATGGCTGAAAAACTGTTTTTTTTTGCGCCAAAATTTGAATTATATACAAATGTAAAATTAAATTCTTTATTACTATCTAAGCCATGAAATTTCGATGTTATCGATTTTGTTACCAAAAAACATCGATGCTTTCGATGTTTTTTTAAACGATTTTTCCTAGCTCTACAGCGAATGAACGTTTGCGTTCACATGCTCAAATTTTCCGTCAAGTCTTAGTGTTGCTTTCGAGCGATAACTTCGCAGTGGCGGACAAGAATTGTCCATCAATCGATCTTTTACAAGGCTACAACAAAACACCTAATAAATAATAGATAAAAATAAAGGTTCGTATTAATTTTTACTTATGTAATTGAAACCAAATCAACTCCGCATATCAACCAATTAATACATTTTTAATGCGTTCAACAGAGTACGAACGGGAGACGAGAAACCGTCACCGGGTACCCGTCGACTCAGACTTAATTCTATTTTTATCGTCGGTGGGCGACGATCTGTGTTGCATGTGAATCAGTTTGTATCATTTTTTTTATTTACGTTTCAATTGTTTATTAAACAAAATGGCAGCTGAATTTTCTGGCGCTCGTCTTCCGACGCAATTGTGTTTACTCGAACGATATTCCGACGGGTTTTGTTTTGACAACCGATAATCGTTGACAATTCTAGAGTTTACATTAATGTCTAAACAGAGCTAAATTTTGTAGTGTCAGTTTTGTACTCACTACAAACGTATAGGAAAAATCTAGACGACATTGCACGTCCCAATTCAGTTTTTTATCGAACGTTGATGTTGTACAGCATGTGTGGTAATGTAAGCTGCGCTATTGCCATATAGTCTATATAGACTATAGTCGACGTTTACACGAGGAAAGTCTGAGAGACAAATTCTCTTTTGTGATTTTCGTTTACGACATATTGCTCACTTACATCAAGACTGGCATAACTCAAAAAACGTGATTTTTGAGATAGTGATGCAGAAATATCCGCCATTTCATGTTTTATTTTGTGGCAAAAAATCAGAAAATGATCTCATAAACTTGCCCTGTGAAAACAGTTTATGTAGACATACTTTTCAATATTTTCATATAAAAAGCAACTTCTTGAAAACTTTAAATGCGTTTTTCTCCCATTTTATGTTTTTTGAGTTATGCCAGTCTTGAAGTAAGTGAGCGATATGACAAATTTTTTACCTCATCCCTTTCGTTTTTCCCCTCTTGACCACAAACAAGGAAACTGCGGAAAAAGTTTCCTCGTGTTAACGCTGACTAACGACCATGGAAACAACAAAACTTACTCACACATGCACATTAACTTGCCATTAAACGACTTGTATATTATATGGTTGTCGCATGCTTTCTTTCAATTTCTTTTAAGCAATTTTAAAACTTTAATCACGATAAAAATAATAGATAACTAGCGTAAAAAGGATTGACGTGGACACCAATCTACACTATTATTCTAGAAAAACGTTGGTTAGTAGACCTATTAATATGTGAAAATCAAAATTCAAATTTCAGAATCGCACGCACCAGTAAAAACTGCCGTTAGTTTTTCGTAGTAGTTTTAATTAGTTAACGTTTAGTCAGCGTTTACACGAGGAAACTTTTTCCGCAAGTTTCCTTGTTCGTAGGCAAGAGGGGAAATCGAAAGGAACGAGGTTAAAAACTTTTCATGTCGCAATCGCAAAGCGAAAATCACAATAGGGAATAGACAAAAATTTCTTTTACAGAATTTTCTTGTGTAAACGATGACTTAATTGGGACAAAATTGCAAAAAAAAATCCTACAAATATTTTATTCCTGTTTTTTCCACTACCTCCACTTTTATTCCAAGTTTTTGCAGCTGAACAATTTTCAGTTTCTTTTTGCGCAATTTTAAAACTTGATATTTAACAGGAATGACGTGATACATTTTATTGGAGATTGAAACCAAGCTTCTAAGGAATAAAAGAAATGTATACTCGTGATTCGCGAGTAAGGAAAGACCAAAACTATGTACATACATATGTCATAGTTTAAGAAGGACCATACAAAATTTTACTTTGAGCCAATTTTAAAAACTGTTAGCATTGGAATATTGTCTCAATTTTCATTTATTCTTAATGGTCAGATTTTTCAAGTTAACTGACAATTTAAAAGGGTTTTGAGTTTTGTTTCATTTGTTACATAGTTTTGAAAGAAATACAATTTTAGATTGACAAAAACTCAACAGAAAAATTAAAAAACATTTTTTAAAAACAGTATTTATTTCATTACAAATTGCTTACGACAAACGAGCCTGACCAAAAAATTAAGATGAATTATTATTAAAATTATTTCATATTTTTCCGAAATTCTGTTTTTAGTATTAAAACAAAAACGAAAAAAATCAGTTATTAAAAATAAAAAAAACTAAATTTAGATTTTCGTTTATATCCTCAAGAAGCTATTTACATTATAAGTAAATATATTACAATGAAAATAACAAAATTTAAGAAAAAACCTTAACCTATTAACGAAAACAGTTTTGTTTCTAGAATAATACATATACTCATACAATTAAAATTAAATTAAAAATTTCTTTAAGTCAAACCTTTCGATGTTTACATAGTTGGATTTCCAACAAAGATCTGCCTAAGTTTTTTCCTCCTTTTCTTTGTTGTATCGTTCTAATTCCTTTAGGAATTGCGCTTTTGGCTTCATAACATTTGGACGATCTCCGCGACAATTCGGACAGTACCATTTGCCTTTAGGTTTGAGCACCAGAGAAACGCACGAGAAATGAAACCATTCAATGGGGCACAAATCATTATCGCAGAGTATCATCTCGCCAAAGGAAATCTAAAAAAATAAATCATTTATAGAGGGATTAGTCTTGTTAGAAACTTTAGCATTTCACAACGTACCTGATCACACAAACAGTAGGTTGGTTCGTCTGGATCAATCGGATCAAGTGGTGGTGTATCTTCACGTGTGTTTTGTGCATTTGTTGCTTGCGCACCGCGTGCCTTGCGTTTCTTTTTCTTGCCAGAATTTGTACCAGTACCGGAACCACTACCAGCACCACCGCCGATACTAGTGCTATTTGATGCAACAGTAGCACCACCACCAACTGAAACACTTGCACCCGACCCTGATTGACCATGTCCATGGCCATGTATGGAATTCTTTTTTTGCGCTAATCCGCTACCACCACCAATACCCGTTATTGTTGGTTTTTGTGTTGAGGCGCTGTTGATAAGTGGGTTTTTATCTCCACTACCGCTTCCCGTCTCATTGTTAGAATTTGATTCGATGACACCAACTTCCATTTGATTTTGACTAACGGTGTCATTGCGTCGTCGAGAACGTTTACTTACAGAACGTTGAGGCTCTGAAGTAGCAACAACAACGTTAAGAATCTGATTATTATTAGCTACTGCTAATGCATTAGCATTGACTGGAGCTCGAGCTAGATTAAGTTGAGTGTTAATACATGCGCCGTTATCACTGCTTGTCCTTTCTGCTGTTGTTACGGTTGGAGTAATACAGGTGCCGGTGCCGCTGATGTTGATTGCATATGAATGAGGCTGCTCCTTGGTAAAATTACCGCTGCTAGCATCAGGTTCGCACATACTGCCGTTAACAGATGCTGAGCGCTCTCGAGATGGACTCTGTGTGCGTGGAACTTTTTGTGGTGTTGCCGCAGCACACTGCATGTCGTCCTGCTGTTGCTGTTCTTCTTCCTTAATGTCCAAGTTTTTTTGGTCTGAATCTAATTGGCGCGTCTTGTGGTCAATAAGTTCTTGCAATTGGTTTACAATTTGCATTTTTTCATCACCAAGCTCTTGTGCCTGTATGAGACTTTGTTGCATACGTGCGATGGCACGCGTGCGACGGTTGGCCGAAGTGTCGCCCGAGTTCTGTAAGGTTTTCCAGAGATCATAGTAGTGGTCAACGTCGCGCAAATAACCTTGGGGAAATTATGGACATAAATTTATATTATATACATTGAATAAGTCATAAGTCGAGTAGCCTTTTCTTTTTTGTTTGAAGACGATATCGACTGTACGCCGTTTCACATGCTTTTTCAAAGTGGTGAAATGTTAAAAAAAATATAAAATGTAAACCAATATAAATGTTACTACATGCAAACAAATTCAGTAAAGTCGTAAAACGACGTAATCCTCATAGCGATCTAACTCTCTGAGTGGCCAAACAAATTTCTAAGTCTCTTGGAGTCATCATCATAGCCCAAAAAAAGCTAGAACATTTTCAATATTTTTTCATAATTCTTTCTTTTAGTCGAGTAGGTGAAACGCAAGCTTCTTAAAAATAGAAGACTAAAGTTTATAAATTTCAACAACCCCTGTGAGCCCTCCAAGCTTTTTGGTAAAATCTTTCCGATGTAAATTGAGGTTATGTTTTTCAAATTTTCCCACAACCAACTTTCCCTCTTTTTTTTTTCTTGTTGCAATTGTTTCTGGATTGGATTCAATGTACTCACTGCGATATTGTACGTCTATGTCACGTATGCGTGAAAGCTGCCTCTGGACGTCGTCTGGGAGATTCTCTACAGAATCAATGTAGTTGTCCACATAAGTGGCAGAGAATATAGCTTCCGATGCAATTGGATTTAACATGTCCTATAAACGCTATTATTTCCGTTGCCACTTTGTCACTGTTTTTACATGAATACTGTGGGCTACAGTGTTTTCGACTCTTGTTTTGCACAACTATTTAATATGATTTCCAAAATGATCAAATATTCGAATTTTTTGGATCAAATATTTTTCCTTCGTTTGCTTTTCCTTATTTTGTTTAAATTAATGGCTTGACTGTACATCTGCATGTGTGTTTGTTCGTTTTGACAATCAAGAATTGGATAAGATGCACTAGTTTACAAAAAAAAAAAAAAAACAGAACTATAGTATAGTAGTATGATATGGAGCCCACACAATTGATAATTTATCGTCCAACTTTGAGACTTGAACGATAAGTCGGGGGAGGTTAATCACCCTTGATCGTGTACATGCGTTTTTCAGCTCAAACTGAAAAGTAAAAATAATTTTCATGTTTAATTTACTGAGCGTCTGCTTCAAACAAAATTTCTTTTGTCTATAGAGTTTGAATTGAAATAATTTTATAATTGAAATATATTTTTCAATTTCTATATTTTTTCATCAATAGCTCAGCTCTCAGTGACAAAATAAGTGCATCGCCGCTTATGTATTTTATAAACAAAGTTTCGCAGCACCAATGGCTTCACAACAATTGGGATAGACGACCGAAAATCCGCCAAAAGGTATTGAACAGCTAATCCGAACTGTAACTAAATGCTTTTAAAATTTTTTTTGTACAATGAATTTAAAATAAAATCTACTACTAAGTTGCGACGGATGACGGAAAGTTCAGCTGTCATTTTGTGCTAACAAGATTATAATTTTTGCGAGTAAGACTTCTCCCATTAATTATTCGCTGTGATTCATTTCATATGTGTTCGTATTTATATCAGAAATGCTCTTTATAGAATTCAATTGACATTTTAATGTTAAATAAATAAATTGACACAAGCTGATCAGAAAAACAACGCTCTTCCGTCGCCGCTTGACGGATGCAATAGAATCGAATTGCACGATAATCGTTCTGTGTATAGCTGCATAAGAAAAAGAAAAAAGTAGAATATCAAGAGTAACTGTCAAACAATATATAGGAGAGATCGACAAAAGCGAAGACTGGTGACAGAAATCAAAAAACCTTCGAAGCCAGCGATGAAGAATACGAAGACAAAGGATAAAACTGAAATATGTAAAATAAATTATTACTAAAAAAGAAAATGAAAAAAACACCTTTTCAGGCAAAAAAGTGAAAAATTCTGTCTTATTCAATAACAAATATCAATTTTGTGGAGAAGTCTCAAAAATTTCATGTTTATGTCTCATCATCAAATTCAAAGTGTAAAAAAGAATTGAGTTGCAATTTCGTAAAAAAATTTTGCAAAAAAATTGAATTTGAATAAATCAAAGGTCTGAGAAACTGAGAAAAAAATAAAGCAAATAAATTCAAATTAAAATTCAATAAAAAATAAAAAAAAAATAAAAAGAATTCAATCGAAAAACTGCGTCGAAGACGCGAAAACGTGCAAAGTTGTCCCGATTAAACCAGAAGAATCACAACAACAAAAACAAATAATTAAAACCTTAAAAAATTTAGCGAAAGTGAAAATTGAAAAGTCAAAAAATGCATGCAACGCAAATTGGAAAACATTGAACTCGTGAAATCTTTGCCTGTGGCTTAATTTATTTATTTTTTTTCACACGAAGCAAACATTTTGTTCCCAAGCTCACGCGGTGCGGCAATCACCAATTCAAGTTATCATTTAAAGCACAAAGTTGAAGAGCTGAAGGTAAATGATAATCAAAAATGCTATATAACATCCTTCAAAGATCAGTTAAATTCTATATAAAATCGCTTAATATTTAATTACATGGTGCATGAAGTTTTAAAGTTAAAAAAAGGGAGTAGGTTTACTAAAGTCTGATTATCTGATTTTCGTTGAGCATAGGATTCCTGGAGAAAATAAAAGTGCAATCGAAAATTGGGAGGGAAGCTTCGTTTCAGAGGTATAACGATCGGAAATGGCGATATATGTAGCTTTTCTAAAAATCGTAAGTTGGGAATCCCTCTTTAGAAGCCATTTTTTGCTTAAATGCTAAAAAATAAACATTAGTTAAATGGTATAGTTATCGCTAGGATATGTCAACTAACTAATAATCAAATAAAGAATAATAATCAATTTGTTTATCTAAATGACTTTATACTTTCACTATACCGAGCTCTAAACATGTTTCTACCAATACATACATATATCAGATTTGCTTAACCGATCCACCTGTAAATTGATATTTGCCACCAGTTATAGGTAACTAAGCAGCTGTGTAGCGAATACGGTTCAAGGTGGACGACGGTTTAATATATGTACGTTCGAGCCGATAAGCTGATCGTCTGTAGTAGTATATTGGTTAATTTTTTTCTTTCGAATGTCCGATTTTGTCGCTAGGTGACTAAAACTAATAACTCGTAGATACAAATCTCTTATTTCTAGCGGTTTCTTTTTTATTAGCACCATTAGACTTAAAAGTTCATTACCAATTAATTTCGAAATAGGTTCAAACAGGCTATCTACAAATAGTTAGTGGGTTACTAGTAATACTTCATACAAAAAGAAGAATGTTTTTTAACCTATATAGCCTTCAGTTTTCTACTATTATATCTGTAAGAATTGTAAAAAAATAATTTTAAGCCTCTAGACCTTAAGACCTTTTTTTACGACCAGACTAAGTGAAAAGGGTCTCAGCAAAATATGACAACTTTTAAAATGGTTCCCCAATTCGAAGACTTATTCATAATACTTAAACTATGCTTTGTTATATTGCCATTTTTATACCCTTTAAAATGAAATATCACGCAGCGAAATGGTTCACCAAGTTCAGAGTTATTATACATCGAATTTTGCTGTTTTCGCAAAAATAGCTCAAAGTTTGACCTAACAGTACTAAAGACCCGGCTCATCTACTCGTATATAGCTTATGTATGTATATCGACTATAAATTACATCCCAAATAATTTCCCATTCAAGTTTTTGTTGTAACTCAACTTCTCATTTAAACTTGGTTAAAGTCCACCGTGAGTGTGAATATATTTTGAATTAGAATATACATTAAAGCACCCATGAAATGTATTAAATGTGAAAAAGCGTTATATGTTTCGATCCACACGCCTTTTCTAATAGAATGGGGTTAAAAAAGAAGATTTGCAAAAAAATTTAATGTTTCTATTGGAAACAGGCCCAAAGGCTGAAAAATGAGCTTAAAATGAGTTTTTTTACTTATCGATCTACAACTGTAAAACAAAAGAATTTTGGTGATAACGACCAAGGACATTTCGATGTAAAATTAAATGGCTAATACATCTTTCATACACTATTTGGATCTATATGTGTGCGTTCGAGGTCGAGGTGATGTTAAACACAAATTTTATGAACAATTTTTCCATTTTTTTTTTAAACGGTCCCCATTAAATATTCGAAGAAGATAAATTTGTTCCCGTTATCTTATTTAATAGAGTATCTTATGAAGTTTAAGAAAAAATTTTGTTTTTTTTAAGAAATATTAATTTTTGATGCTAAAAAAAAGCTATTAAAATTCATTTTAAAATGGTTTTTTGACTTATATACATTAGGGTGACCAACAAAAATCGAGTTTTCGATTTATATGTTGCTTTTATGAAAAATAGTTAGTGTTATGTAAAAAAATGAAGCCCTGAAAAAATTTCATTAAAAAATATTGATATTTAGAGGTCGCAAGTGTCCGATTTAGGAATTAAATTCATTATTTTTATTTGCGAGTGATTATAACTCTTCCCAAAATAAAATTCTGCTTGAGATACGGGCTGTTGGCATTGATTCTTATATTTTCTGCTGAACACGATGGTGATAATTGTTTTGTTATACAGTGGCTGGGTATCTTGGTAGCATCGAAAAACTCCCTGAAAACAGCGAAAAAACAGCGCAAATTCGGGTTTAAGTGAGGTAAGCTCGAGGAATAAATTTTTGTTCTTGGTCGTAACATTCTTCAGCATTGTAGTCCGAAAACAGACGAAGAGATTCTGCCTAGTCTCGATGTTCCAGTAGTTTTTCTCAGAAGACCAGATTAATAGAAAAATAAAAAATCCTCGAAAACGGGTCAAAACTCAAGCTTAAATGAGGTAAATTCGGGTAATACATTTTTTAAAGATCGTTTTCCGACGTACTTTTTTGCGCTGAATCCGAATTTGGCCTCAAAATCTCATCACATCAGAATTCTGAAATATTTGAGGTTAGGTACCTAAAAAATGAGGTTTTTTGTCTACTTTCGAAGACATGTATAGGATTCAAAAAGCTCAACTTCAACTCTGACCCACGTATTCAGCAGACCCGAAAATATAAGAATCAATGCCAACAGCCCGTATCTAATGCAGAATTGTCTTTTCGGAAGAGTTATAATCACTCGCAAATAAAAAGAATGAATTTAATTCCTAAATCGGACACTTGCGACCTCTAAATATCAATATTTTTTAATGAAATTTTTTCAGGGCTTCATTTTTTTGCATAACACTAACTATTTTTCATAAAAGCAACATATAAATCGAAAACTCGATTTTTTGGTCACCCTAATGTAGATAAGTCAAAAAACCATTTTAAAATGAGTTTTAATAGCTTTTTTTTAGCATCAAAAATTAATATTTTTTAAAAAAACAAAAATTTTTTTAAACTACATAAGATACTCTATTAAATAAGATAACGGGAACAAATTTATCTTTTTCGAATATTTAATGGAGACCGTTTAAAAAAAAAATGGAAAAATTGTTCATAAAATTTGTGTTTAATATCATTTAATACCACGAACGCACACATATAGATCCAAATAGGGTATGAAAGATGTATTAGCCATTTAATTTTACATCGAAATGTCCTGGGTCGTTATCACCAAAAATCTTTTGTTTTACAGTTGTAGATCGATAAATAAAAAAACTCATTTTAAGCTCATTGTTCAGCCTTTGGGTCAAAAGCGACTGGCCTGTTTCCAATAGAAACACTAAATTTTTTTGCAGATCTTCTTTTTTAACCCCATTCTATTAGAAAAGGCGTGTGGAGCGAAACAAATCATACTTTTGAACACATGGGTGCCCTAATATACATAGCAGCAATAGAAGTCCATAAAATAGATATATTGGAACGGTATTAATATTAATAATCAAAAAATGTTTCTTGTGTTGTGAGCCAAATCAGTAGATTGATTTAAGTCAATAAAACCTAATTTGCATACTTAACATATCTTCTTTTTTTTTTTTTTTTTTAAACAGTTTTAAACACGTTTCAAAATGTTTTTCTGAACTAAACTTCATAACGCTCTGAGTATGATTACTAAGGCTATAAAACAAAAAACAATTTTGCCACATTTGAATTTGTCTGAAATAAGGCTGCCTAAGCCTAATAAGCTTAAAGATTTCCCATACAACAACACTTAAACTGCTATTCTTGGTACTTATATCAAGTTCTGAAATATGGTACATGGACCCAATTGTCTGCAGGACTGCTTAAATGTTGGCGGGATTATACTACGAGAAGTGCCGGGGCAGAGCCACGGGTACATCTAATTGTAAATAATTTATGATGATAGTGAAGAATTTATGGTATATTTATGGTTTTGACCCAGGTTTTTGACGTTAACGAGGAATTTTGATCTTTTTAACAATTCATACTTGAATTACGCTCCTCAGTCTCGCAATCATTGCGATTGAGCCTTCTGCATCCTTACTTGCTGATGGATATGAAAGAACGCATGTAAAAACAGATACTGGACTGAATTGCCTTAAAACTAACCGTCAAGACATGAACAGGCTTCTGCCCATGTCACGACTACGCTAGTGTTATACAGTGGACATTTGCGTTGTTATTCGACTTCTTCAAAATTTTTGATTTTCAATACCAATCGACGTTTTTTAACAACTTTTGGGTTTTTTAACATTTTTAGTGTCGCTTGTGGTTTCAATCTGCTTTTTTCACCTTTTCAGAAGCTGATTTTAGCTGACATGAATATTTGGCATAATAACCATTTAGTTTTAAATTTTGCGATATCGAAGAGTTTTAGTGAAAAAAAGTGAAAGCATGAAAAAATTTCGAAATTTAGTGAAAACTTTCTTCGCTACCACTAAGTTTAGTAAATTTTTTTTTATTGGCGCTAAATAAATCAGTGACAGTGGCAAAATATTTCACTAGTTTCCATGTTTAGTGAAAATAAAATGTGCACTACCCCCATGACTGAAATTAAAGCACAAATTTTTTCACCAGAAATAGAAAAGAAACTATTAAAATTTCTATTCATTTTGTTGCTTTACAAAACAACTATTGTACTCGTAGTCTTTTTCTTTCTGCTCTCTAATCGGCAGTTCTATTTACTTTATTTAGTTTCGATTTAAAAATCCATTTCCTCTCACGCTCTCAAAACGGTTTCAATTTCAGCATGGCATGCATGGCTCTTCCTAATAAATTTATCTTCTAGTTATAACTACATCATGAATAAAACAAAACTCGAAAACACACTAACAACTTGCCATTGAACGGTTTGTTATGTTTGCAAGCTTGTTTCTATTCGCGCAATTAATTTTTTTAAGCATTTTTATGACTTTAATAACTTGATATTAAAAAAGGAACATCTTCCGAGGTCTATTGGAACATTACATTAACGCTTTGCAGTCATAGATTGAACACTCAAATGAGTCAATATTCTAATAATAAAAATAGTTTTTCCTTACAGATCATTTTTTAATCTAGACATCAAACGAATCGCAAATTATACCATCGCTCATGTACTACTTGAAGCTGTCCACTTCACCACTCGAGCGTCAGTCTAACTGAAACACATTAAACAAATGATGGACACCACATTAACTCAACAGCGAAATCGCCTGCAGTCACCTACCAGCGCCAACACCACATCATCCACAACATCAACTCCTGCTGTCGTCTCTAATGTAAATAATGCACAAAATGTTTCGTCGCTATCACAAAACTCTATACAATCTCAGTCTTCGTCGCCGCCAGAACGAACCGGCTCAACTTCTTCTTTTGCGAATCTCCTCGATGGTTTTACGTCACGAGTCTCTGGTGATCGTAGTCAAAGTACGGTTAGCACGCCCACTTCTACAAATTCTTCTGTAGTTGGTGGTAGTATTCTTATTGGCGGTGGTAGTGCTCCGGGTAACGTTGTCGCTACTGGCTCAATAGCAAGTCTTACAAGTATGGGTTCACTTGGCACTACAGCCAATGCTTTTTATTCCTCCATCGGCTTGGCTTTTAACTCACTGACATCGCCTATAACTGCAGCTGCAGCTGCGGCTACAGCAACTACAGCGGAAGCGGCGGCCGTAGTCGTTGCTGCTGCATCTGCGATTTCTAATCACCTTAGCTCGCCTACCAGTGGGACGCCTCCAAACTTAGATGATTTGGACGATGATGAGGATTGTGATGACGACGATGATGATGACGGACATGTGCCTGCGCCAACACCGAAAAAGTCATGGTCTGAAATAAAAGCGACAGTAAACGATTTACGCAAACAACTATCGAATTTGTCCAGCATGGTGCCAACAAATATGCAATTTCGAACGTTATCTGATGGTCGCGTACGTTGCTATTTTCTAAGTACACCACCAAATGCCTGGGAGACAACACTGCTTTATGTGGATGTAAATTTAGCAGCGGAGGATGTGACAACTGCTGTTGGAAGCAATGCTGCAGTTGTAGTAAGTGAAAGTGGTGTGCGTATGGCTTCACCACCTTCATCGCAAGGGTCTTCACCAAGCAGTGGCTCTGGTTTTTCGCACACAAATTTTAGTAAAAGGTATTCCACAACAATACATTCGATTTCAAAAAACGTAAACCTTTTTTCTACTCTTTTTTTAAGACTTCAGTGGAATATAGTATTACAGCAACCAATTTCAAGCGTAGCAGCTGCAGCTGCAGCCAACAGTGGGGTAAATGCGTGGTCACGCGAATTTCAGCTACTGCAAGAACGAAAACGACTTTCAACATGGGGTATCACATCATATGAGTTGCACAAACCTAGCGGAAAAATTGTGTTTCCATGTTTTAGTGATTTGTATCAATGTTTGGACACTGGTTACAATGTATGTTGAAAATTCTAAAAGAGTATAACATATCAAATCGAGTATAACATATTTAGTTGAAATGGGTGCTGGCAAAATGGCCTCAAGAAATTGCACTTTATGTCCCTATAAATAGATGTGAAAATCGAAAATGACATAAGTTTAAAAATAAAAAAAAAAAATTCCAAAAATTTCATTGATGATGAAAAATCACACAAAATCAATAAATAAATCCCCATGTTCAATGCTCATTCAAATACTTTACACAAACAGGTTTTTACTATAGCTGGACAAATTCTGAAATTAACTCGCAACAAATCTTTTATCTCATTTTACCTACAAGATATTCCCATGAATAATTTTAGATACAAAATTCGATAAAATATTGCTTTATAAAAACAGTCGTCTGTATAAAGTTTGCGAAAATAATATTCCCAAAAGTAAATTCTTTTAAATTAAACGTATTACAGATAAAAAGCTAAAGCCGTGGAATTTCAAAAACAAGTAAGATAAAATCATATAGATGATCGACTCCTGTTCGCCCTGACTCCGCACACTTTGCTGCGCTCCTGGGCTCTGGCGCGCGTTTCCCCAAATTTGGTTTTCTTATATTTGAGAACTTAATTCTACAATTCTTTATCAAATTAAAATATGTAATGGAATTTTACCTTTCTATAACAACTAAATGTATAGAATGGAATTTTTTCTTCTTATATTTGTTTTGTTATTTTATCTTCTTTCATTATACGCAAATTTTCTGAAACCGCAAACTATTTCTTATAAGAGAAAGAATTAATGATATAAACAGAATGTCATTATATGTATTCGAATCAGAAGAACAATAAAATAGCAAGTATGTTATCTATCGACTTGCCAAAAATTAAATACGCTCCACTACAATGACAGTTAAAGTGCGCATAAGCTTAACAATGTTATTAGTAGGGTTTTCTTTAGTGTTTAATGGGAGGGCACATTAGAAAGTACTTTGCTGTAAAACACTCTTCCACTACTTCTTTGCTTCACTAACCGTATTTAAATAATTCCCCAAATATATAGTCTCGAAATTTTGTATAAAAGTACCATTTACACTAGTCCAAACCCGCCTATTTTTTCTTATGATAGCTTGTGTTACCAAATATGCTAAGCTTTGTAAAACAATGTAGCAGTTTGTATGAAAGTTACAACGCCCAATTTATTCAAACTGGTGTTTTCAACCTTAGGAGGTACAATTGAAGAAATATTCAGTGTAGTAAATTCCATTTAATTATACAGATTTGTTTGTTTGTAATCAAAACTTCGACAGACAAAAGGGCATAGCTTTTTCGACTCTGACGTTGATTAATACTATAAACATTTTTTTAAATCTGCCCCGCTTCCTAATATGCCTTATTAATGTAAGACCAAAATAAATATTCCCTGTGTATAGGGAACATAACTATTTATGTTTTGGGCAATTTTAAAATCATTTTTAGTGAGAATTCATTTTCGGTTTAAGACAGTTTTTCTAGGTTAAAATTCCTTAGTTGATTTTTAATATATATATTATATACATATAAAGGCGTATCTAACCAAGATAAATGGTTAAAACTTAATTTCATAAAATCAACTACGCACCATGGTAAAGATATAAATATTTAAACAACTTATTAAAACTTAGATATTAATAACGCTAAAATTAGAAAAAGCTGGCAGCGAAGTGATTAAAAAGTAATTAGAATAATAATAAAATAAATGTATAAACACACCTCTTTTGCCTTGAGCCCAAATACGAATAATGACAAATTTAAAGAAGTCTGAAATACTTAATACACACTAAGGATTTTGTTGAAGGATTCATTTTCTTATATTTATTTATGCTCCTTTATTATAATTACATTGCAGACAAGTCCACTCTTTCCCGCACAATTACGAACTTGTCCTCAATGGGCTGCTCTGGATCCTCAAATTTGCCCACAAAACTCCGATCTAATCGCCTACATAAGTGGCTGCGACATTTGGGTAACGCATACACTTAGTGGCCACGAAGAACGCTTAACATTTGCACATGATGGTCGTCGCTCGTTCGCAGACGATCCTTTAAGTGCCGGAGTTCCATCATATGTAATGCAAGAGGAATTTAGTCGTTATCAAGGTTACTGGTGGCAGCCAGAATCTGACGGTTCGTACTGGAAATTAATTTATTCTCTATGCGATTTCTATAAGAACTTTTATTCTTGATGCCTCTCAGATGGAATTTATCGCATTGTATTCGAAGAGGTTGATGAATCTGATGTTTGCCTCTACACATTCCCTTCTTCACAGGCAGTGCCAGGTGAAATGGAGGAATATCGATTTCCGCGAACTGGAACACCAAATGCTAAGTCAAAATTAAAATTGGTACAGTTTATATTAAACGAATCATTGCAAATAAGTGATGTTTGTATTAGAGATTTGCCATATTCCCTGTCAGTGGTACTGCCATGGTTAGAGTATATTGTACGTGTTGGCTGGACACCAGACTCAAATTAGTAAGCAGAACATTTCTTTTTAAAAAAACATCTCATGTAAGCTGCAATAAACATCTTTTATACGAACAGTGTTTGGATGCAAGGCATGAATCGCAAGCAGCAACGCCTGGATCTGCTTCTTATACCCATTGATAATTTCTGTGAAACATATAGTAGTTCAGCATCATCACCTTCTGGTTCCGCGGATCATAGTTGGAAAAGTCCATATTGTCGGGCAATTTCACCATTGCAAGTAAGTACGTTTTGTGGAAAGTGTATCAAAGTGTTTTTGCTATGCATAACTAGATTTTAGAGTAAATCAGTCAAACGTTGATGCGTACCTACGTTCAAAAATATAAGTATCTTATTTTGTCTATCTTTACTGTAATAACATTTTTTTTAATATGTCATATGTTTTGTTGAAGTCTACTGTTTACTTGAAAAATGTGAAACTTCATTATTCATCTATGGTAGAGTGAAAATTCAGAAATTGTTCTTTAAGATGGAGCACAATGATATAAAATTGGAAATAGTTATATGGCTAAAAATATCTATCTTTAGTTAAACTATTAAGCACATTTTAACAAATTATGTGCTTCTATTTTTGTATTAGATTAATAACAAGTTATCAAAGTTTCAAAAAATTATTCACAATGGAGACTGTAGGCAAAACAGTTAACCTTTTGCCAACTTATCTGAAATTGATAAACATATTTCAATGGAATTTCGTAAGACGGTTTTAATTCATTTCAAAAGAACTGCATCTTTATAGTTCATAGAAAACAACTTGTCCTCCATAAACTTTTCTTAAATTATTTGCAAAATGACTTAGAAATACTACGTAAATTTGTTGTCTTGTTTGATTCAAGATGGGGAAATAATAGGAATCATTAAAAAAAATTTCAAACTGTGTTTTGAAAAAGAGCCATATGCTTCATAATTTCAGATAGAAAGCTTAAGTTAGGTGTTATTTGTTCAGATTCATTAATTTGTTGCATAAAACGTTCTAAAAAAATTGATCTGATCTTATGGGGCTCGGACGATTGGATGGAATGGATGCGATCGCATAATTGATCATATCTCTAAATAGGAGAGTAGTCTTCCCTTGTAATGCTCTATTACTTCCGTGCCGATTTCACAGTGTTCCTTTAAAGCCTTCTTAAGTAAACTATTCAAATATTTTTGCAATAATAGTATTATGTGAATTCAGTGTGTGGATTGTTCAAAAAATTTTCATTATGGCTAAAATGCTTGAATTGTTCCCTCGAATGGAAGACAATTTTTTTTCTATTTATTGTCTTCTGTGCGAGTTATGCAATTTAGTTTTTTCTAAACAGAACAAAAATTAAAATTTGGCGTATAGGTAGATACTGTTTGAAACCAAATTTGACTTCATTGACTACTGCGATAAAAAGTGCCAGCGAAAGTTTTTCTTTGTATAGCCATCTCTATTCCAGTTATTTCAGAAACATGAATTTGTATGCAAAATTATTCAGTCCACTGTTCGGATACGACATTGACATATAATTAAAATTATACGCTTTGGATCATTTCATATTCATATTTATTCTGAATTGATAGTACAATATGTATGTTAATAGAAATATGTACCTAATAAAAATGTCGTTTCGTTTTTTTAGGTCATATATACACAAAATTCTGAGTCTTGGATAAATGTGCACGATCTACTATATTTTTTGGAAATCACGGCAACAACTGTGACATTTCTTTGGGCTTCGGAGGAGACTGGATTTCGTCATTTATATTTGGTCACTTCAAGCTTAAATGCAAATGCTCATACATTGAACGGCTGTAAAGATCCAGCACTATCCTCCAATGCAACGTCAAATCGTACAACGTCGGCGGCTTTAAATATGGATTCGAATTCAGATTTTATTGAGAACGTTACACTGCATCCGCGTATTATAAATAAGGTTCTCATATAGACTTTGTCCTAATGCTTAAAATTAATAATCTTAATTTTACAGGTTGGCTTAACGTCTGGTGATTGGGAGGTTTTGGGCCGCAATATATGGGTCGATAAGAACAAGCAGTTAGTTTATTTTCTTGGACTTAGAGATACACCGTTGGAAAAGCATCTCTATGTTGTAAGTCTGCAGAGGCCAGAACATATTCGCCTTCTCACGGAACCAGGTTACTCATATTCAGTTGAGTTTGATGAGGTAAATTGGCTTATTAAAAAGTTGTTTTGAGTATGACTTCCCGATCTCGATAAAATTGTTATTCCACGAAAACATCAAACCCGTTGCCCTCAATTTCTATGTTATTTGAGTATCATATTTACAATGCATATATATGTATGTATGCTTTCGAATGATTTTGATATTTTCGATTCACGAGCTTTTCAAACAACTAAGATTGTTACAATAGGTCTCTGTATTAATTCATTCAATTGTCCTTTTGCACTACTTATTTACAACAGAATTGTCAATTAATGTTGCAAGTCTATTGCAACATCCAACGACTTCCCTCTTGTAAGGTGATGCGTGTTGTACAGACCTGCCAGAATGGTGGTGTCAATGGCATACAGATGTCTTTATTGGGCTACTTGCATGAGGGTGGCAAGCCGGAATCCCAGTACTGTCCACAAATTTTTAGACCACAGTTACCTTCGGGAGAAGTTGTTTACGCCATGGTATTTAAGCCGCACAATTTTCAATTAGGTGTGAAATACCCAACTGTCTTAAATGTTTATGGCGGGCCAGAGGTGCAGACAGTTAACAATACATTTAAGGTAAATCTTTGTTTTTATTTTGATAATTAATAATAAAAATAAATAATTCATTAGGGCAAACATCAATTACGCATGCACATGCTTGCCGCTCAGGGTTATTGTGTCATTTGTATTGATTCACGTGGCTCACGACATCGCGGCTTAAAATTTGAAAGCCATATACGCTGTCGCATGGGTCAAGTGGAATTGACCGATCAAGTCGATGCTTTGCGAATACTTGCCGAACAACTAGGATATATAGACATGCATCGCATCGCCATACATGGTTGGTCATATGGTATGAACAAAAAAATAAGGAAAAAAGATCTAGTATTATTTTTACCATTAAGTTTTTATTTTGGTTTTTTTGCAGGCGGATACCTCAGTCTCATGGGGCTCGTCCAGTATCCTGATATATTTAAAGTTGCCATAGCGGGAGCGCCCGTAACGAATTGGGAATATTATGATACTGGCTATACGGAACGTTATATGGACCTGCCGCAGAATAATAGACGTGGATACACCGCGGGTTCAGTGCTTAACTATATACATTTGTTTCCAGAGGAGTAAGATATTTTTTACGTTATGATAAATATATAGGTGGATTAATAAGCTATAAAATTTTTTTATTAACCCTTCTGTGTGTGACAGGGTACCGGGGTACCCATTTCACTTTCAACTTAAAAGGTCGCGCATATGGAACGATTAGTTGAATGCTCACTACAAACTGGATTGTAATAACTTGTACAGGCTTTTCGAGTTTTTCTGTGATTCATTTCCCACAACTGCAATCCGGCCACTTTCATCTCGATTATAGCCGTGGGAATCCTCAATGTTCACATCCTGTATTGCTGCTTTAGTGGAAGATTTCGAAAATATCTTTGGATTTTGAGCACGTCATTCTATGTTTGCCTTACAAAGCTCAAAACCTGGATCTTCAAAAATTTTCTGCGACGGCTTGTTGAAGTTCACTGTGGCTGCTAATGCTGCTTTATAAATAACATTAAAAGATAATGCTAACGGCCAGCGATTTGTCATGTGTTTGGTCGTATATTCTGCCAGTAGCTTATCCATGTTATCAACTCCTCCTTTGGTTTTATTATAGTATGAACCACAGCGTTCTCGAATAATGTTTCATTTTATTGTCTGGGACTCAGGAAATGGGTTAAGACGCCAGAAAGTTCCATCTTTACCGCAAAGTTCGTTGTTTGGTTGCACTTCCACACTGTCGTCTGACTCGCGGCCATATGGGCTGCCGGTCACTGAATTAAAATTTAATTATTAAATCTAAATCGGCGGGTACCCGTCGGCAGGTTTCCAGGCGTCCGTCGCAAATCTGTTCCATTTCATACGATCAAGTGTGTTATTATTTTGACAGCGGATAATCGTTGACGATCTTCCCATCAGTCCTTATTCTGTTTAACGCATAATTCGGTTATCAAAACTTCTAATTCTTGTTCCCGTACTTTTTACTGTTCAGTGTCTCGATGAGACTTTGACTATGAACTTTACCAAAATTTAAATTAAAAGTACAGGAACACTTCAATTATGTTATAAAGCTCGACATTTCAACTGTCTATTTTATGTTTTTTAGGGATAACCGTCTACTACTTATTCATGGATTAATCGATGAAAATGTACATTTTTATCATACCTCACAACTCATTACGGCGCTAAACAAAGCGAATAAACCTTATGATTTGCACGTTTTTCCTGATGAGCGGCATTCGCTGCGTAACTTAGAATCGAATAAAAACTACGAAACAAAATTGCTGTCATTTCTGCAAAACTTATGAGATACCACCACCACAGCACATACACGACGAACACAGGCGCGAGTGAAGATACACACCAACAACTATTACAGCAATTACTAACAGTTTCAGTTCTTTAATGCATACTCTTAAATTATTATATAGTAAATACTGTGTAAATTTCTGCGACTTTTTTTATTTAATTCATAAATTTTGTAATTTTTAATAAAGCAGTTGTTATTTGTTGTTGCTACTTCTTTAATTATTACGATCATTATGCTGTAAAAAAAAATTGTAAATTACTATAAGAAATACTTTTATCCTAAAAATCAGTTTCATCTCTGCAAACTAAATTTAGTAAGCAAATTTAATGCTCGTTCTTGTTTTGATTTTGAGTTTTTTATTTTTAAATATTTGTTAATTGTTCTAAAATTAAATTTTATAAGTCTAAGCCGAAAAAAAATTTTATATATTTTGGTTTAAAAATCCTCATACTTTTCACCCTCACCTTGAAATTATGCTTTGATGAGTAATATTTGAAACACCACACTTTAAAAAAAAAAAATATCAACTAAAGAAAACATGTCCTCGTTGCAATATTAAAAATAGTCTTTTTGTATGTATTAAAATAGTCTTAAGTTTTTAAAATAAAAAATATGTAAACATTGTAAAAATAATCTAAAAACAATGATGTTAAACGAAATTTTAGAAAACAAACTATAAATATTTAACAATCAACTACTTAAATACAATAAAAAATAAAATAAATACAAAATATTTTTTTTTTGTAGATTAAATCAAGAGTTGCTTCTGCTGATTTTTTCAGGTGTGTGTTTTCCTAATAAATCTACCAATTTTAACCAAAAATATTTATCGTTTTTTACTCGAATCAAATCATGTTTTTCTCATAGATTTTGAGCAGCTGAGGCCGCATACGGCGTCCTTTTGGCTCTATCTTGTCAGGTTTCTTGAAAACGTTTTAAATTTTACGTTTTTTTCTTCTATAAAATAGTTGAAACAAAACATCATAATTCTCATCTTATTGGACGAAGGTGTTTTGACCAAAAATTTGTGTTTTTTCTCTTCTTTAAAATTTTGAGCAGATACATTTTTAGACACAAAGTAGTGATGGGTATAACATAAAAAATATGCAAACAAATGTGGTACTTAAAAAAAATTAAGTACGTATAACAAAAATACTCCAACTAGCGGCTTTTTTCTAGATCTTTCAATTCCTACAAGGCCAATGGCTATCTATTTGGATTGCAGCGCCCTCTACGTGCAAATTATTTTATTATTTTTCCATTACCAAAAGACGACGAGAAAATGACAACCTATTTGTTTAAATCTATTCAGTAATAGCCGAGCAATAGTGTTTTAAGGAAGGAAAATCGGTCTTTGAGTTTCGCAGTTATTCAATATTTAAGAAAGCTGTTGCACATCTCATACGTTTGCAAAAAGCAGAGCAACTCAAAATTTTGTACCAGTGGAAATTCATACGACAGGCGAAGCAATATATAGACTATTACTTCACCGATTTTGACAAATGACGTGTCATAGTTTCTGCAAGAAGAAGAAAATTTTTGTGACGTCATTTGTGCTTTGAAACTTACCAATAGATGGCGCTTTTATTGGTTATAACCGTTCAAAATGCTTAGAGTGCCATTTGGTGGCAGTTTTCAGAACTTTTGAGTTTTGAATTCTCTTCCTCAATTCATTTACGACAAAATGAAGTCTTCTTTATTCAAATCAATCCATTAGTTTCGGACTTATTGAAGTTTCAACAAAACAGTTTAATTGCAGCAGTTTCTGTTTGCGAGCTGCAGTTTCATATTGAATAAATCCGAAACAAATGGACCGAATTGAATGTGGGAAACGTCATTTTATTGTAAATGAGTTGAGGAAGAGAATAGAAAACTCAAAAGTTCTAAAACTGCCACCAGATGGCGCTTTGAATAATTTTTATGGTTCCAACTACTTAAAGCGACATCTGTTGGCAGTTTTCAGAACTTTTAAATTTGCCATTATCTTCCTCAACTCATTTACAATAAAATGACGTTTACCTCATTCAAATCAGTCCATTAGTTTCGGAGTTATTCAAGTTTTAACAAAGTTGTTGCCTATCTCACAATCTTGCCTAAAGCACAAATGACGTCAAAAAATCTGCTTGTTCGTACAAAAACTTGGACACATCATTTGTCAAAATCGGTGAAGTAATAGCCGAGATATTGCATGATAAAGATTTTTAAAAAACCAAAGTTACTTGCTGCTGGTTCATGGTGGCCTGGTGTTCAAAATTTTCACTGGTACAAATTTTGAGTTCGACTGTTTTGGCAAAACGTATGAGATGTGCAACAGCTTTGTCAAAACTTGAATAACTTCGAAACTAATGGACCGATTCGAATGAGGAAAACGTTATTTTATTGTAAATGAGTTGAGGAAGAGAATGGCAAATTAAAAGTTCTGAAAACTGCAAACAGATGTCGCTTTAAGTAGTACGCCAATATATCAGTTTATACTTTCAGTTTATATTTTCCGTGAGGTCAAAGTAAATCTAGAAAACTCAACGAAAAAAATGACTACTACTGTTTGATCAGTGTACTTTTATTTCTACACCAGAGGAAAGGCCAGAACTCACTCCGATCGGAATCTACTCCGCTTTTAATAAAAATTTAAAATCTACTCTGGTACTCACGATCTACTCCATTTTTTTTCATGTGCGCAACGTATACAATGTATATGAAAATATTGCAAAATACAACATAAAAGCTGAAACATTTGGAAATTTGCTTGTGTGCCATGATACTGTACCGTCATACCTGTCAATTTAAATCAGAAAAATTTAATCAAATAATTAAAACGCAGTTGTTCTTATTTTTCGTTATAAATTTTGTTCAGTTTTATTTTTCTTTGCTGTTTACTTTTTAATTTATTTGTAAATATTGGGTTTAACGGGTAGTTTTTTAGCATTTGTTTATTTCTTTTACTTAGTTAACTTTTACAATAACGAAAAAGTATAATAATAAATTATTAAAATAAATTATAATATTTGCATTTACTTAACAAAATAGATTGTGAATTTCGTGCAAGAAATTCTATTAGTTTAGTGATTTTTTTATCTTTAATAATCTTATACGGTTAAAATTAAATTAAACAATAAAAGCTTAAATAGAACAAAAGAAAAAATGTATATATATATATACATATATATTTATGCTATATACAACTAATATTAGCTGTAGTTTTGAAAAAACATTATATGCTAGAATATTTTTAATTTAAAAAATTTAGCATAATTTAGTTAGTTTAGTTATAAATTGAATTTTCGTATATATAAAAGTTATTAATGCTAAATATATTTAATATACGTTTAGTTTTTATGCATATGTAGGTATGCAAATAGCATTAATTAATGTTGATTTAGCTTATAATCGCAATAGATTTATAAATTATTTTATTTCAATAGTTTAACATACATATACATACATATGTAATTAATCATGTTATGAATTTATGTATTTATCTCTAATGTATTTTTCTTCATTTTTGTATTTGCTTACTATTTTTTGTTTTTGTAAAGAATTCTACAATAGTACATTTTCGTTATTTTCCATAAAAACAAAGGAACTATATATTTCAGTCTTTTAAGTGTAAAAAAATATCTGTTTCTAGACTATGTATTTGTAATTTTACGCTTTTTTAATTATCTTTTTTATTATGGATTATTTGTTAACATACTTATATTGTTTTTCATAAGGTAATTTTTTTATGAAAAATGTTTTCACTTATTGATTATTTTGAACACAACTTTCTACATGTTTTTTTCTAAACTTTTAATTTTTGTAGAAAAGTAGCTGCAAATATTTCAATGAATTCGACAAAAGTTAAAAAAAAAAAAATTAGTTAAAAAATTTTAATTGAAATTATAGAAACAAACCAGGAGAAATAAGTAGTACACACATGGAATTAGTGAGATTTTTGGCTCATTTAATGTAGTAAAATTTTGTTACTATTATTGTTCTCCATTAGAAAAACATCACTACGTGTTTTTCATATATGTATGTATGTGTGTATATGATTTTATTATAAGCAGAAAGAACTTTTCTGCAGTGAGCTCGGATCTTTCAAACGTTGGAGATTTTTCAACAATGCTTTTCAAAAATATACTTCTGATCGGCTTTTACTGCCGCGACTGTTTAACTTAAAGTTAAATAAATAAAAAACTGTGATCGCTCATGGAAAAGGAATCTTATTTTCCCTTATCTCGAAACTGAGTTATTGTGTATTCTTATAGAGAGAGAACCATGACGATGTTTTCAGAGTTTTTTCAGCTCAATTTGTTGCAAAATTAGAACGTTTTGAAATTTGCCTCCTCTGAAGAACTTAGTTTTAAGAACAAATTAGTTTTGTATTTCTTTTTTAATGTACATACATATACATATGTGGAACAAAAGATCACTGAGTTCAAAACTGTATTGGAACTATTGAACTAATCTATAGTAATCCGAAAATGTGGATTTTATACCTATTGGTCCTTCTGAGATATTTTGACAATAAAAATAAGGTCCTTTTTCCAGGGCCGAAGCGTCGGAGCTTTACGCCCTACACAACGAGAGAAGAGAAAGGCCCCACATTTGATGAGTCTACCCGATTTTATCATTCTCAACACTTTGAGCAGGTTGGAAAAAAAAGGAAGGCATTGCAGTGTGAACTGTGCGCTTTGTTTCGACCTGTTATTTTCATTTTGAAGACAGTGCGAATGAAAGAGGTCACAAAAAAGTACTTTCTTCGCCTCACGCCCCGTTCGTTCCACAGTACAGTAATTTTCGGTGGACGGTTACAATATTTTATTTTTTCGAATATATATAATATCAGCTGAAAGTTACTGTCATAACTAGTACTTCCTTATTGGCAGACATGCGGAAAGATTAGGCGTTCGGTCTTTTGACTCATATAGAAGTTGAAGGCATGTGGAGGAGGAGGAAATCATTTTTTTGCTCTTCCCCCTCACTCAGACATGTTAATATAGGTCAGCCACTTAGATATATTACAAAATCTGGTTGGTTTACGAGAGAGTGTAGTTAAATACCCTGTAGTATCACAACGGATCAACATTTGGTGTAAGTTAGTAAGTTCTGAAACTGACTGATAGTCCTGCCTAACCTATCAGCTGAATGGTACTTAAGTTTGTATCATTAAAATTTGCCTAATCTGTTGAAAACTTGTTTAGTTTTAATTTTGTTAAAAACAAAAATGTTCTTGTAATTTGCATTTTCTGGAATAGCTGTGTTAAAATATACTACAGAAAATAGTTTAAGCAAAATGATATCACAATTTTCAAAAATGATTGCATTTTCACTTTAAGCAAACAGCCCGATTTAAGATACTTACTTCCGGGAAAGTATTTTTGGTAATGCCGTTGAGTTCATGTAATGTCCGAATTTCCGCACTAGTACGTGTTTCTGGATTTTCATATAAAATATATGTACGTATCAGTGTGGCAACACGGAGCGGTCTTCCCAAAACAAATATCCAGGAAACACATTTCCATTCGGCTGCTTTATCAATGCAGTTTTCATACAAAAGCGCTCAGTTACATTAAATCAGCCAAAATATACACTCATGCCCGATATGCTGTTTTTCTATTTAAGCTATTTTTTCGTAAATAGTGCTTTAAAATTAAAAAAAAATAATTTTCTAATCTTTTTTATTTCACATCGATAAAGCATTCTTAAGACATTCCTAAGTTTAGTTTACTTTTTATTAGAATTCTTATAGTTTTAGTTTTTTTACTTATTATAAAATTCGCGCGGTTGAAATTATAAACGTGAGTAAAGCGTTTTACAATAATCTAAAGCATAATTCAAGCAACGCAAATAGCTTGAAATTGCGTTTGAAAGCTTTAAGCTTAAACTCAAAGCTCTTCTTAACATTTTAGAATTTGAAACCTTTCGATTTGTTTAATTTTTCTTTTTAAAGTTTAATTAACACAATTTTCTAAAACAAAAATGTGCAATTATTATTTTATTGTATTTTGTAGTTATGTAGAAAAGTTATTTATTTTTGTTGAGAGAAAATGGAGAAACTTATATACATACGTATTTAGGTAAGTATGTATGTGTTGAACTTTTGTTTACGTATTAATGTCGTTGAGAAAAATTTTTATTTCGCTGCCAATTTATCTTTGTTGAATTTTGAAGTAATGAATTATGGACATTTACATTACTAAAATATATACTTGGGTTGCATAGATTATGAGCTAAAATGGGGAGTTTTGTTCAAGTTTCGTCACACTAAGACTTCATTTTTAAATAGTGATGGTTCCTCTTAGCCGCCACAAAACTGACTTATGGAAGATACCTGTGCAAGTTTTGTTGGACCATACACGTTGATAGTTTGAATTTTAATATTTATTTGCTGTGTTCCAGTACTCATCTAAAGGTACAATTTGTTATTACCTCAAGTTGTCAATGTCTTGTACCAGTACACAAAAACTTAATCAAATGAGCGCTCAAAATTAGAGAAACAAACAGCTGATCCCTTCCCCTTCAAAACATGGGAATTCCTACATTGATCAGTTGATAGGTAGCTTAATATTCTGGAAATATTCTGCTGGCTCAGTCCACAAAATACTTGTTTTCAAATGTATTGGTACAAGGGGTGAGAACAAGTTTATCAGTAATTTGAGAAAATTTTATACACATATCCGAAAAACAGGAAGTATTAGGAAGTAAATTAAGCTTCAGCGCAGCACATTTCCATGAATTTTGTAGCTAACCCCATGTTGCACCAATATCTTAGCTGCTTGCTTATAAATATGTATCGTCGCCCCACAGAATTCAGTTTAGATTTCTACGGCCAAAAAATATTAAAATATTTTCCGTATCTCTTCAGATCCCATAATTCGGAAATATGCATGTGTAGTTTTGTCTCTACTCTAAAGGATTTTCTCTGTAAAACTACAACGAACACAGTGCGGAATAGAGAATGTATCTCAAACCAATAACCGACTTTGTTCTCACCTATAAAAATAAATAAAAACTTAAGTCTAAAATCTAAAAGAAATGATAATTTTATTCAAATTCTCAAAACGCTATAGGGGTAAGTTTACTGATCTTGCACAAACACAGTATTTTCAGCATTTTACATTTAAATATCTCATAGTCCTCATATGATGAAAAAATTATGGCTTCACAAGCGGTTTTAGCAGCTCAATTTCAAAATACTGCATTACTGGCATCCCAAACTTGTGTTAATTGCGCTTTATTGAAATCTTTAATTATAATCACAATAGAGATATTTAAATGCCGGATTTTTTAGACAAATTATGTTGTTTGAAGTGAGCATTCTAAAATTTTCGTTTCATGATAGCCAACAAGTTGTAAATGTTATATTATCGATATACCACACGATGAATACAAAAATCAGTTAGATTTAAAAAAAAATGAGACATATGTCCAGCAACTGCGACGCAAAGTCCTGGTGGGTGAGAAAATGGTCTTCGGTATACATTGAGATTTAATATATGACCTTTTTTTGGTTTTAGTAATTTAATTTTAATTTATTTTTAAGACAATTTTAATTCACTATCAAAAAAATAGGGAATTCGCCCCGTGCGAAAATTGTTCAAGGCACTCCACTGAATGCTGAAGAACTTGAAATCATAATGAGAGAAAAAAAATCAAGCGATCAGTAAATATTGCTAAAAAAATTGCTTAGAAGAGCTCAATAACATACGATTACATAGTAGATAAGAACTTTTTATATTCAAAAAATCAGTGTGAGCTTCTGTGAGATTTGCCTATATATATGGTATGAAAATTAAACCGGTGAGGAATTCAAATTACTTAAATTTTTTTTTGCTTTTTCTATGATACATTGAATATTGTTACTAATTATTTCAAAGTCTTAATTCCGTTGCTGTAAATAATAATTTCATATTATTTTACTATTACTATTTAACTAGTAAGAAAGTGGGCCTAGGTACTCAATAAGTTTACTTTTTTCTGGCTAAAATTGTGTTTCCTATTTTGTTGGAACTATTTTTTAGTCGTTTCGTGCGTTAAGTCCGGCACTTTTTCTTCCATACCACATTCCGTTTGCGATAGAAATGAGATCAAAGTGATTAGAATGTTAGATTTGTCCTCATTCAACCCAAAAACAAGACGTGAATGGAAAAATGAAGACCGAATGAAAACTCAACGTAAAATACTCTTTGTGCAATGCCAAAAAACTGTTAAAGCAAGAACGCTATGTTTTACATGTCTTTATAGAAAGTACCAAAGATACCATTATGAAGTTTACTGCTGCTGGGTGAAAGTGTTTTTGAGCAAATAAAAAAAAATAAATATTAATCACCTCCATTTCACCGCTGTGGGACTATTTGTTTTTCAAAATAAATACCATAATTTCTTTAGACTCATTGTGAAAATGTGAAAGTTATGGAATTATTTACAAGCAAAGAAAATGTTTTCAACAGAGGCATATTTTTACTTGTTCTTTTTCTATTGTTAGCCACTTTAAAACCTAAGTGTTAGTTATTCAAGTTTTCAAATTAACTCAATTGAAAGTTTAGTCAATTATTTTTATATATAGTTCTTTTGTTTTTTTTTTTTTCTTATAAAGTATTTGCTTTTGGATTTTTTTTTAAATTTTTCAAAAAGAACATAAAAAAAACTATGGGATTAACTCTTAAGTTTTCTGTTTTTATTTAAATAAAATAGCAAATTTTTTACTTAGTTTTATAAAAGTTTTGTTAAAAGCAATTTTTACAAAGTTTTAGTTTTCACTAAACATTATGTTAAATAACAGAAAAGTTGTAAATTTTTTTAATTAGGAGTACTTTGAAAAAAAAAAAAAATTTCATTACCTAAAGAATCCAGCATGCAAATTGCGTGATGTACATTTTATTATTTAATGCAAACTTTATAGTGATGTTGCAAGGAACAGCACTGCTTTCTCTATTCCAGTAGTGTTGGCCAAACGCAAACTAAAATTTTAAGCTTTTGCTTGGGAAATTATAAAACGTTAGCAGATTCCACAGTATGCATCTAAACAACGTAATGCATGTGCCTTGGATTGCTTAAAGCTGCATTGCATATGCATACAAATACGCCCTGCTCTGTAATGCGATTCGAAATTCATAGCGAATCATACATTTTAGAGTGAAATTTATTCAATCACGATAAGATTTTGTTGCGATTCGCATTACAGAGTAGGGTGCCAGGCACCTGATTTTGCACGTGCGTTATGGGCTTTTTGTTAACCACTGTTTATTTGAATAGACTTTTTTTTCGGTTAAAGTGTGATGTCGGTTATCCCGCAAACACATAAGCGTATACTATTTCGGTGGTAGTTTTCGATCTTTCTGAGTTTTCGACATGTAATGGAAGCTATCAAAACATATATAAGTACATTTGAAGCTCAATAAAACCTCAACCCTATCTTTTATTAGAACCAAGAATTTCGAAATCCATACAAGTTACGGAAAAAATGTTGAGTTGCAGAAAGATTGATAATAAAAACGGTTTTTTCTTTATTTATAAAAATAAAAAATTAAGTTTCTGAGGCAAAGTAAATTTCAATCTTTTCAAAAAATATGTACATCAGGATGATTCAAATTCCGTATTTTTAAATAAGTTTAATGGAGGGTGATTAAACTTCTTATTTTTGTTTCTTCAAACACGTACATCAAAGAAAAGTTTTGGTGCAAGGAGAGCTTATAATATTAATATTTACTGGTGGCTTATTGTACTTTTTAGTTTTCCATAAGAATCACGTGGTCAAGAATGCTCTACTAGACAGTTTCGTCTATACCTCATGAAAGAAAACTCTCACACGAACGGGACCAAGAACATTTGGAAGAGCATACAAAAATTTCTTTCTTTCTAACTCTTTGAAATAATCCTAAGCTCTGAAAGCTAATAATTTGACGAAATGTTGTCTTCACGAGATATAGATGAAACTGTATAGTAAAGCATTCTTTTCCATGTAGCTCCTATGGAAAATTAAAAAGAACAATGAGGCATCAGCAAATATTAATATTATGAGCTCTCCTTGCTTTTCTTCATGTGTCTGCTACTATTAATCCTGATTGAAAAAGAAAAATTGAGTATGTATGTATATTATAGCCTGAACTTTAACAAGAAATTTTGAGCAAAAAACGACAAACAGTTCAGAACTTCAAAGTTATGATTTTTTGTTTCAAAATTACTTTAAATTTTATTGAACATTGAGATTTCGACTTGTAGAAGCACCGTAACATGTCTAAAAGCGGAACTGGTGCCGGTCTGTATGAAGCAACAAACCCAAATCATTTCTGTCTGCTTTTGTACTGAACTATATTGCGTTGTTGTTGTTGCTGTTGCTTCATGTGTTCTTTACAACATATGAAAACTTCAAAAAGGTCGAATACTACAACCAACAGTGTCAACACATTTGTGGAAAGACCGATGTGCGCAAATTAACGAAAAAATTGCACTTATTTTATTTTAACAAAAACGTTTTTGCTTAAAAAATAACAAATTGAGCTAATCTTAAAAAAGTCACATTTGAACGAATTGAATTCACTCGGTTATAAAATTAAGCAACATTTTTTAATTGAAATTACTTTAAATTTTGATTTATTTTTCTAAAAAAGCATGCTAAATAAACTTAAATAATTGTGATCTGCGCTTAATTCTTTTAATGTTATTTTCTCATATTTCTAATTGCGTGTTCTTTTAATGTTTAAGTTTTCCCACTTTCTATCTTACAACAAAAAGGAGTTTTATTTAGTTTTTGGTTAATTAAATAAATTAATTTATTACATAAATTAGCTAAACCTAAGAAGAAAACGTTTTAAAGTATTTTCTTTTCAAAGCAGCATTTCAAATAGCGCAATATAGACAAATGCGTGTCAAGATAGAGTTCTACCGGTTTTACTGAAGTAAACACACAACAAACTTCTTAAGTTGGGAACAAATTTCGGATCCTGAACAAAAAAAAAACTTGTAAGTGGTTTTGGGAGCTTTCTGTTCTGTTGTATTTGGAAAAGAATGATTGGCACCTAGTACCAATTTAGACGATTCAAAAGATGCTGGTAATTTTTGCAACACTCTCTTTAGAACTTACTTTCACATAAATTCAATTTAAATAAAATAAATAGGGGAAAACGGGAAGGTTTCTTTGGGTACAGGCTTGCTTTATGGCCCCGTAAAATCTGTATATGGGCCGAAAGTCAAGAAATGAAATTGTGAAGTTTTACAGAGATGACCAGTGATCATATGGAATAAATGAGCATTTTTTATTGAATATTGCAAGATTTTTAATAAAAGCTTTATTGTATGTAGTTTCAAAATTATTAACCTTTTTTCAAGCGATAAAGATATCTGTATTATAAAAATTGGTGCAGGAGTTACCAATTAATTTGAACTTAAGTCTTATCCATGTTTTCAGGTCACTATATCTGCGAAACTATATAGATCGTGCCCCTTTTTTGTGACAACGTTTCTTTTTGTCTGTAAGTTAATAGTCGTCGCAAATGTAACTTATACGACATGGCTTTACCATGCAATATGCATGTTAACTCTGGGCTCTATTGCTCAAATCTAAAGTTAGCTTGTACCAACAAAGTTTTCATCGGAGAAAAATGACTTCTATGTAAAATATAAGTTTATTGGAAAATTACGACACTTAAAAAAAAATCTAAAAATAAAAAAAGGATATAGTAATATGAATTTAAAAACCAGTGATAATTAAAATTGTATTTTTTTTTTTCAACAATGTATCGAAAATGTAACAAGGCAACTGTATAACTTTCATTATAAGAGTTGGAAGTACGTATACTATCCAATATAACATGTTTAAAATATTAAATCCTTACAGAAAATATGAAACACTACAAGTCTGCATGGTGCAATTCCAATATTAAAGAGTAGTGGGCGCTCATAACGAAAGATTTCCATTTCATTTCTTTACATTTTTTGATTAATTTCCAAAACATTAGTGTGAACACATTACAGTGACTTTCAAATTAAAAAAAAAAAAAAAACGTCAAAGGTCGTCTACGCAATTGTTGAGTTTTTTTTTTTTAAAAATAGAATAACGTGAGAGTCGAACACGGAATGCGCATGTTTTCTTTTTTTCAACAAAATAAAAAAAAACATATCGGATTCAGCGACTAAAATTTGATTCGAATAATAGTAATGGTTTCTTTTATTTTAAAAGTAATGAAATTTTTTCAAAACATCTTTTTCTTGTTGTCTCGAACCAGTTTGTGGTTCTCTTTTGGAATTCGGCACGCTAAGTCCAAATCACGTGCTCATTTTGCCCCATGCCGTAAAGTTGCTTTAGTTTATTTTTTTTTTTTAGCAAAGAAAATTGGTGTCCAAAAAAAAAGCCAAAACGGGTCACGAATCCGGTTTAATCGACCTAAAGTCCGCAAGAAGTATCAGTCTGGCTTGTAATAAAAAAAAAAAATTGTACTGCGAAACTCAATTGGGTTTTCTCATTAAATTCGGTTAGTCGTGTTTTGTACAATGGATTTGGTAGAACTTGCTGCAAAATGTCCATAACGATTCAAGGCTACTTTGAATTTTAAGTTTTTGTTTTTTTCTCTTTAAAATTTTCTATCTTACTCAAAGTCTTAAATGTTAAACCTTAATTAAGCTAACACGAGTATTTCTTAATTAGCTCGTATAAATATTTAATTTTTGAATAAAAAAAAATTTCTAGCTTTTTACAAGACTATGCATGTTTGTGTTTATGTAAATGTTTGTGTATATAAATGTGTAAAGTTTACAATATTCATGTATGAGTGTTTATGTTTTTTCTTTTTTAATTCTATTTGTTGGTTTCGATATCGATTTGGTTTCCTATTTTTGTATCTATTTCTTTAGTCGACTTACTCGTAGTCCTTGCTTTGTCCGTCATTTTCTTAAGCTGCAGAATCTTTATCAGCTTGTTCTCTACGATTTGCTATACAGCTTTTACACGATCAACAGCCAACTAATTAATATATCAATCCAACTTCAGTCTAATGATCGTTAGAGTGTCTCCTATGCTCCCTACACACAAGATTTTTCAATTTAATCGCATCTGGGAAATCGCTACATTCTAGTCCATGAACAAAAATAAAATCTCTTATGCGATGACAATGATGTTTTCTTATTGTTAGTGTAAAAGCAGTCTTATCCTTCTCGTCCAATGAATCCATTTGGTGGTGGCAGCTTCGGTTGTTGCTGTTGTTCTCGCAGCCATTTTTCTTTCAACTTATTACTCGTAGTGATTGGCGCTGTTACACTTTCAGCAGTTCTTGCTTGGCTCTGGCTGCGACTACGACTTGCACTGCTGTCACCGTTGCCTCCTCTGTTGCTGCCGTGTTGGTGTTTACGGCTTATTGGCATGCGTTCCATTTCAATGCCTTCCGCTGTTGTGTCTGTCACTCCAACCTCCTCATCGGTTGAGCTGGAGGCTGAAGCTGAATCGGATGTTGAGCGCGACGAGTGTGAGTTGCCTCCGACACTGTGACGCTCCGCTGATGGTGCTCTTCGTAATGGCGCCGTCGCAGTGGGTGTTGAATAGGCTTTGCTACCACTGGCAGGTAGTGCTGGTGGACCCATTATCTGATAGTTGGGATTTTCGCTGAGATTCGCGGGTGGCAGCGCTGAGAAGGTGCCGCGTCCAGGCCGCAGTGTATCTTGAGGTGCAGGATCATTCATCATTACATAGTTCGGATTGTCGCTTGTGGTGAGCGTACTGGGCGCTTGCATCAGTTCATAGTTGGGATTTCCACTTGTAGTAAGTGCTGCAGATGATGCGGGTGTGGGTTTTGTGGGCGAGGCAGTTGTGTTAAGCGATTCGTTAAGTAATTGGTAAGTTGGATTGGTACTTGAGCCGAAGCCGCTTGATTTACTTTTAGTTTTTGTGCTTGGGGTAACGGCTGTGGATGTCTTCGAGTTTGTGACGCTGCTATCTTCTACTGAAATACCGGAAGCGTTTGCTGTCTCATCCAGTAGCTTGTAATTGGGATTATCACTTGTATGTGCTGTGAAGAAGCGAGGAACTGTGGGCACGTAGCTGCCTGTGCTTCCGCTGCCACCACTTTCCATGGTGCCCAAATTGGAACCGCTAATACTTTGCCCTCGGCCAACGCCACTACTTGCACCTGCTTGGCTGAGGTTGCTGTTGCTATTCGATGCCGTAGGATTCGAGCTGGTACTTATGTGGCTTGCATTGCTGCCAGTTCGTTTGTGATTGAAAAGTCGATTTATATTACGCCATTGTGGCGCCAAACTATGGCCAACACTTTGCACGGTATCAGCTACGGCCTTCTTTAGGTTAGGATATTTGCTGCCCATGTTACTGCTTGCGCCACCACCACCAGTTGCCGTTGAGGAAGCATTTGAAGAGGCTGCTGACGCAGTGGAGGGCTGAAGTGATGAAGCAATCGGTGCACTACTAATGACATCATCGGGCATAGAGCTGGACATAGGCATAATGGTAGGCAAGCGCTGGCGACTACGCTGCTTCGGCAGTAAGTTTTGACCACCGCTCAATTTTCTGTCGGATGGTGGACCATCAAATTCCTCATCTTCAGCATTGTACGGTGCATGCTCACGATAATTTGGACTTGGATCATAAATTTCGTAAGGACGATCATCTGTGTCCACACTTTTGGCGATGTTGCCACCTAACGTAACCTCATCGTCCTCCTCAAAGTCACGACCATCATAATCTGGTTGCACGTAAGCGGCATCGTCACCCTGATGTTGCTCTGGAAAACGCGAGTGTTGTTGAAATGGTCCATGTGGGTGTCGCTGATACGGATATGTTTGTGGGTGATGCAGCTGGCTGGATAAGCCACCACCACCACTGCTGATTAAACCTGCTGACGTAGAAGGTGCCGAAGACAGTGTTGGATTATTGTGCGACATCTGTGAGAGATTAAAACTATTTTTGGATTGACCATCAGGTGTGCTGCTAATGATGATGGCCGAGCCAAGGCTATTGGTTGATTAAAAGTTAGAAGAAGCAGATTTAAAACAAAGAATTATTAAATTTGAAATGCTAAAATTTTCAACATATGCTAGTAAAAATTTACTATATTGTCCTTTGAGATGTATGATATACATAATAAGCGATATTTCTTTTTGTCTTTGGATTTCAAGGCAACCGCTGGGTGAGTTTGGTTTTTGTTGGAACACTTGAATGTACGGTTATGGGTTCTAGCAACTTGTTAGAACCATACAATCATATTGCTGTCCTCACGAACGGTTCTTTTTTAATCAATATTAAATCGGATTAAACAAACAAGCCGAAGAGACTAAGCCAAATGTCCAGAAAGTTCGATAGAAGTGAAATAATTTAGATTTCTAGATAAGAAGTTTTAACTGGAAAAATGTAAGCTAAATACCAATTTGTTAAAATAAATTGTAACACGCTTGCACTATCTCTATTTAATAATATGGATGGTGTTACCAATATCCAAAAAAAATTAGATATTCAAACAGTAAAACTATGGAAACAAACCTAATGCAAACGAATATCGTACTCATATGACATAAATGGAGGGATTAAAGATAAATTCAAAATAAGATAAGTTATATATACATCTCAACTAAAAGCCTATAAAAAAAGCCTCGTAGGGGAAAAAACATTAAATTTTATACAGGTAGGAAGTTAAAATAAAAATTTAATATAACTTAAACTTAGACAAAAAGCTAATTGTAAACAAAACAAAATCTGTAATTTTGGGCTTTAACAAAACTTTTGCGAATTTTGGTTATAAAATTGTGTAAAAAAATTAAATATACTAAATAAAAAACATTCGTGGCGTTTAATTATTCTC
The DNA here is from genome assembly GCA_949775025.1 of Tricholauxania praeusta. NCBI lineage: Eukaryota > Metazoa > Arthropoda > Insecta > Diptera > Lauxaniidae > Tricholauxania > Tricholauxania praeusta. The sequence continues at coordinate 163,945,864 of OX459029.1, forward strand.
TATATCTGAAATGATATTTAAAAGCGAGCATTCAAAATGAAAATATAATAATTCATATTGAAGTCATTCCAGAGAATTTTATAAAAAAAAAAAACTGAAAGCTGCATCATTACCGTTTTGAATTTCGTTGAACCTTAGCAGAAACTTTGCAGATGTTAAACAAAATAATTCAAGTCATTAAATTTTTCTGAGTTCATCTAACTTAGAATGAAAATTAAAGCACTAACTGCCGGCTGATTAGCTGGAACACTGATTTAGAAGTTAGGTATCGCCTAACTTTTCCGATTGATAAAATAGTTTGTATGTAATAAATTGTTAGTTGACATTTAATAATATGGAAAAATGTGGCAGCACCAACACACTGTCATTACAATAATTTTTTTTATATTTTAAAAGATAATGCGTTAATAAGTCGACGTTTACACGAGGAAAGTCTGAGAGACAAATTCTTGTCCATTCTCTTTTGTGATTTTCGTTTCGCGTTTGCAACTTATGACAAATTTTTTACCTAGTCTCTTTCGTTTTTCCCCTCTTTCCGACAAACAAGGAAACTTTGCCGAAAAACTTTCCTCGTGTAAACCTTGACTAAGTAAAGCATAAAACTCGATTGCATTTATTGACAGTGAATCCGACATAGCACGGAAAGAACATCTGACATAACACGATAGCATTCGGATGTTATCTAATTATTTGAGTGCTTGTAAACACTGCTGGATTTTTGCTTATTCAGTCGTTAAAACAGTGATCGAAGTTAAACTCTCGCTACTCATCGTTTAATAATACTGACATGAGAAACTAAGATTAGCACATTCTGTTAACATTGGCTGTTAAAATTGTTATATAGTCAAAATACCTACGCCTTGCCTCTAGTAACTTTTCTGTTAAATTATAAAATCTCGGTTTTTCTTAGACGAATTGTAGCTATTTTTCGAAATAAATTCGTATTGTGCGAAAAAGTTGCAGTAGTTGTAGTTCACGTGCCTATTTTTTCAGAATAGATAATATCTTCTGCTTGAACTTATGATCGTAATGAATTTTCGGTCACTGAATCTGAATTTGATTTTTTTTTTCAATTAAGAAAACACTGTAGCTTTTGCAAATAATATGAAATCTACGATTATTGTATGATTTTCTTCAGATTCCAGATTTGGATTCAGCGATAGAAAATTCACTAGGAACAGATGGTTTATTCGAAGTAAATAAAAAATGTTTGAGCATTTTGGCCAAAATAACAATTTCAGGTGAACGATCGCAAAAACAAAGAAATATGTGAAGACACTCACCAATAATCGTGCACGATGAAAAAGTTTTGTGGTGGGATTATTTGCTTAGGAGATAAAACAGGCACAAGAAATTCGTCAGTAAAGAAAAAATACCTTATAATATTCCATAGATTTTTCTATCATTTTCAAAAATTCAAATTATGTCAGTTCTGTTATTTTAGAAAAATGCAGATATCTCGGGTTCGAAATAAGAAAATGATATGCGGTTTACGGCATTCTCTTAACAGCTCATTAAAAATGTTGATAACAGTTCATTAAAAATGTTGTAACACGGGATCGGCGACAAAAATTACAGATTTCTATTAGGGTGGAACGAAATTTTGTTCTTATTTTTAATTTATCGGGGTTCGGAAGTCATTGCACCATTAGAATATAAGTCAAAATTATTATGACACACTATTTGCATGTTTAAAGCTGTCCCTGAAAACTTTAAAAAATTAAGATTCGGAACAACTTTACTTTAGCAACAATACAGCCTTTACAAGATGCGGATATAGCTTTTTCTAAAAATTGCTATAAATTGGGTGCCCGTCGATAGATTTCTAATGAAAAGTAATTTGATAAGTCATAGTATTTGTGTAAAAAAAGTTTAAATCATGATGCTCAAAATATAAAACTTTCGAGAGTTTTGAATATACTTGAAGGAGCTATTAGATTTTTGCATATATTTCAAATACTTGAAAGTATCATCACGATTTTTAGTTGTTTTTGAAAAACCATTCCTTAGGTATCAAAGGCGACCAATAATGTTCAGATATATTTAATATAAAAATGTTGATAGCTTATGTTAAAAATGTGCTTAGTGCTTTTATGGTCATAGGTTAATTCTGATAGAGTTAAGAAAAATTAATGACGATGCATTGTCTCTTTGACATCTCGCAAAGATATTTATTTTCAAAGTTCATCGAAATTCAAAAGGGTATATGACGAAGTTTTTGTTTATAATGCTGTAAAATAAGATTAATAAAAAAAAAACTTATGAGCTTTTCAAAAATTGAATGGTGAAAAGACAAAAGTATTCATACAGCAGAAGCAATGAAAAGTTTTGTTTTTAGCCTAAAATTACCTAAAAAATATGCTGTTTAGCTTGTTCTCACCTATACGGCGAGTTCGGGTGATCATCGTCAATGATTATTGGACTTTCGTTGTGATTTTCAACAGACGAATTATTGTCCATGTTCAGCTTGTAGTCGTTATATTCACCCACTCGCAATGGTGTCGTTACATCATCCATGTCATTATCGTGGTCGGTAAAAACATCGCCAGTATGATGAAGACTTTCTGAAATCCAAAAATATCAATAGTCAACAGTTAGACAGGTTTCGTTTTTTGCAGTTCCATCAGTCTCTAAATAGCCACTGAATGCAAACACTGACTGTGGGAAATTGTCTCTTGAACAAATTCGACTGTACCTTGAACTTCCTTATTAGACACTTGCTGACCATCTTCCGAGTGAAAGAAGGAAACCTCTTTAAAGTGCGGATCTGCCAAATCTATCAATAAACGTATAATGCTCATGAAAGTGGGACGTGCTGATGGCCGATGATGCCAACATTTTTGCATAAGACGGTATAATTTGTCCGGGCAGTTTTCAGGACGTTCCATTACGCCACCATCAATGACATAACGTAACACCTGATCATTGGAAAGACCCTGTTATAAATAAAATAAAGTTTGAATTAATCTTAGCGTATATATTTTCTTTCTGGAGCTTAGTCTTACCTGATATGGCTGTGAGGCTAAAGTAGCCATCTCCCAGAGGACAACGCCATAACTGAAAACATCACTTGAACTAGAATAGACCCCATCGCGCAAACTTTCAGGGGGCATCCAACGCACTGGCAAGAGTCCCTTGGTGCCCTTACGATAATAGTCCGTTTCGTATATATCACGTGTCATACCAAAATCACCAATTTTAACCGTTAAATCGGCAGCCACCATGCAATTTCGAGCTGCCAAATCGCGATGCACGAATTTCTTAGCGGCTAGATATGCCATACCATCGGCAATTTCAATGGCCATCTGGAAAACGGAACAAGAAAGGTTTATTTGGAAGAGTAGGTAATGTTTTGGTGGCCAGACTCATCAGTCGTAGATAAAAAAACTCTTACTAAAAATAAAAGAACTAATGCTTTTAACTCACCTGATAGATCCGGCTTAACGGTGGTGGTTGCACTGGCAGCTCACTCAATGCACCGAATTCGTCTCTTTCGTCTGGTCTATGAGCACGCAGATATGATTTTAGATCACCGTTTTTCATCAGTTCCATTATGACAAGAGCCGGTTGACCTCGCGAACAAACACCCAAAAGACGCACCACATGAAAGGTATCAAATTGTTTCATTACACTGGCTTCGTTCAGGAAATTGGCTCGTTCTCTATCCGTAGCATTTTCATTTACTGTTTTAATGGCACATGGTGTATCCTCGTTGCTGTTGTTAAAGTTTTTAAGGATACCTTCGTAAACCATCCCAAACGAACCCTGCCCCAATGCACTTAGCTGTATAATTCGATCACGTGGAACCTCCCAGTCATCTGGAATATACTGCATACTAATGTAGTAAGGATTAATAGTGGGATAAATCTTGAGGTCTGACGGTTGTGTGAGTATTTTCTTGCGTAGATAATAAACAACTCCGGCGATAAGGCCTATAAAAATAAGTACCGCAATACAGATGATAGCGATGATAGTTGATGAAATTTGAGTAGGCTATAAAAAACGAAACAATGTTGTATAAATATATACTTCAGTTATTGATCTGATTTCATTGATAATTTATATAATCTTTGTTTTAAACATTTACTCAATGTTTTGCATAAGCTAGGGTGCTCCTGACAAAAATTTAAGCAATAATTTCAATTGAATTAGAGGCTTTTCGGTTTCTTATTCTACATTATGTATTAATGTTTTTTGAGACCAAAATTTAAGAAATCCGCAATATTCTCTATCTCAATTTTACAGGTATTTCAACAAATTGACAGGAACAAAACATCAATTACCTCGAAACATACCTTGAAATACGCCTTTTTCGCTTCTGAGGAAATTCAGGGAGTTTAATCTACTTAAACAACTAATTTAAATAATATTCATTAATGTTATTAAAGTTTATTAAAACATATTTTTTCAATGCTCCGACAAGTAAACGTGAACAAATCAGTGGAGAAATTAAAATTTTAGAAATTTCAATTTTAGTCAAAGTTGACAGATTGTGAAGTGCCATTTTTGGTGGTGGTGGAAGGTTATTTTGATGTTAAAATTTAATTATTTTTTTTTTAAAGGAATCACGTCTTAACTTTATGCACATGCCGCTTATTACTTTTTTATATGTCAAAATTTTAGCTGCATTCATTTTGTTATCGAAATATTGACGAAAAAAGCATGACATGCAATTACTTATAGCTCTTAATTAATGTAAAAGCTACGAATTGATTTTTACGCTCTATCAAGTACAATATATTAAATTCTCAAAAAATGTCAACTCTTTTTTAGTAAAAAATTAATGACAAATATTTTTTTTCGGTCACTTTGAAACAGCTCGAATACGGAAATGTTTGAGCGATATGATAGACATTTCATCTTTACTATGATTCTTGGTTCCCTGATTATTATAGCAATCATACATACTAAAGAAAAATGTTTTTTTGATTTCGCTTACCGGAATAAATATATATCTACGTTCGGAGTAGACACCTTCGCCAGCCAAAGAATTTGCTTGTACACGTATGCTGTAGTTGCCAGTAGGTAATCCCGTCAATGTATAGCCATTGGTTAAGTTTCGATAATCCTGTTCTGTAATACATTTCTTTTCCTCAACCGAATCTAGTGCAGCTGACAGATACGAAATGGTGTAAGAAACCACAACGCCATTTGGATTAGGAGGCGGTTCCCAACGTATGCGTACGCTACTACGTGTTGTGTTAGTGTTTGTTAAGAGATCTACTTCTAGATTGAGCACTTTGTCCACATTGTCTGGAAACGAACGAGAAAAGTAGAAATGTTGAAACATAAAGAATTAAAAGTTCTTCAGATATGGATATGAGCTTTTTACAAGTTTTTCTACTTACCCTCTTTATTGGTTCGTACGAATTCTGTTTGCTCATCACTGCACTCTTTATCATTCGCACCGATCTCTGGCTCCCGACACGCTTCCACGCCCAACATGTAGACAGAAAAATGTTTAAGATTATGGAACGTATACTCAGTTGTCGTTGCGTTCACTTCAATCCATTCGTCGGTGTATATGCGAGTATCATTATTTGTCGTCTTATTGCTGCTGTTTTCAACTGTTGATGGTATAGTTGTGGTGCTGGTGGTTGTTGTACTTGACGTGCTGCTAGCAGTGCTACTGGGTAATTTCAGATCCTCATCAGGTGTGGCACGCATATGACGAATTAGGAAGCTGTCAAAGGTATTATCATCGCTACGACGACGACGCGTTTTAATACTATTGCTACCGCCAGGAAGTTCGCTATCGTCCAGATGTTCAGGTAATTTCAAATTCTTTTCATCAGTTTTGTTTGATTGCCTGTGAAAATATTGTGCAAGAGGAAACAAGTATTTGTATTAATTAAAGTGTTCCTTCAGAGTGAAAGTAGACTTGTTCGAGAATTTATATAACTACACAGGGTTACTAGGGCGGATGTAAAATAGGTCGATCGATAATTTTGATACTACCGCCCATGGAGTAGTTCCAGTTATTCCCATAATCAATTTAGGAAAAATTTATTGATGAATTTTTTTTTTTTTTAATTTCAAACTAATTAAGGGCCAGCAAAATCAAAATTCAAAACCACGAAACACCAAATGATTTTTGGCTGATTAAAGAAAAAAAAAAACCTGACGTAATGAAGCAAAAAAGATAGATACAATTAAATAGTTAAAAAAAGTTAAATTTTTTCCTTGACTTACTTGACATAAATAAAATCTTGAACCGTATTTTCAAAATATATTACGTCGTGAGCTTTTGCATCAGAAATTTCCTCATAACCACCATCTTTGTCTTTTTGACACTTGCAGTCGCTTAAAATCGGTTTCTCAGGAACGGGCTGGTGCGCTGGTGTTTCAATCTTGGCTGCTTCTTTTAGAGCTAAAACAGAACGGAAAATTACAATCTTCTAATTTTATTTATGTCACATAAGAGTACTTACGGTCTTTACAGTAATTTCGTGATTCTGATTTTTGAGCGCTACGATCCAGCACTGCTCGTACTCTATATTTGATAAGCTTACCATGGGCAAATTTAGGTGGCTGCCAGTATATAGTCTAAAAAGTTAAAGAAATAAATAATAAAAAACTATATATAATATAAGAACATTGATTTTGAAAATGTAATTTAACAACCATCTGCTAATTAATAAAAACCGAACCCCTTCCAATTTTCATGATGAGGAAAAGGGCGGAATGCGGGAATTTTAATCATTTCGTTTACACTAAGTAAGCTTTACATATCGATAGCAATATACTTTTCAGCCAGGATTTAAATTGCTGAATCAATTTCTAATACTTTGCTTACTGCTGATCATTGCAGCAAAAAAGGCATTCAGTGAAATACTGTACTGCGAAATGCTGATTGCTTTTCATAGAATTTGCTTATTTGACTTCGACAGCATGATGCGCAAAAGTATTTTCTAAAATGCTGCGAAAACGGGCCTAAAAAATGCTGACTGCCGATTGCTGCACAAACAAACGTTGTCGCAAACAGCACAAACAAAAAAATTCACATCGCTAGAAAAAGGAAACTTTGTAGAAGATTCTGTGTAAGCGAAAATTATACATAAGGAAGAAAGTAACAAAAAGACTCAGACTCTATGACAACACAGAGCATGATCGGTTTTTTCTTGTTGGCTTACTTCGTGTCATAACATGTATGTATATTTATAATGTACCTCACGTTATCAATTATATCAGCAATAAATTGGCAGTTTAATTTTTTGCTGACTTAGCTTTCAAACCCTGCTTTCGACATTCACTTCCCTAATTGAAACGGTTTGAGCTGTGTATTGATACGTCATAAGGATATGCTTTTAACATAAATACATGTAAATAGTAAAATGGTTTTTGTGGTCCATGTGGGATAGCATTAAAGCTACAGTGAATAATGTTTTCAAATTTTACTGTGAAAGTCGATGGCTGGATTAAGTAGCAGTTTCACCTTTCTTATACACAATACATTAATATGCAAACATTGAGATTTACTTACTATTTCTGAACTTGAAATCGACTGAGCAACCAGTTTATTTACAAGATCTGGTTGTGCCGACTTTGTTTTGAAATATTGTATTGGACTCTGTGCATTTCTTGGTTCTGATGATATTGTCATTGTTTTCACATAGTAAGCATATTGAGTATATGGTTGCAAATGTGTGTAGATATGTTCTTTATCTTTTGTAGGTTCATCGGCATTCCATCTGAATTGATAAAAAACATATTGAGGTTAATGTCATTATGGTGATTGTATAGCGGATTACTTACCCATCATCACAAGGACGATTCGAATGTTTTGTTGCATTGCCGAACTTATCTTCGATATAGAAATATTGATAGCCAATAAATGTGCGCTCATCTTCAAAAAGCAAAGGATTAACAATAAATATAATAGCAACAGTTGCCCCAGTACTTTTAACGGTTGTATTTAAAAATTCTGTATTACCTATGAAATGGAAAAATAAAATCAGAGCAAGTTCAAAATTAAAATAAATTGATCGAGTATGTTGCTATAAAGTAATTTCGAATAAGCTTATGTAAATAACGAAAAATTCACTCACATGCCCCCTTCGAACCATTAGAATCGGTGGCTACCTCATTTTTATCAAAAGTTGAATTATTTTTCAGCATAGGACGTAGAGCTTCAATGGTAGAGTAGCACAGCTTTGGGTTGAAGTGAAAAAACACCCGTCCTTCATCAATGCGTACGATTTGATTGGGCCGCCAAATAGTTTCCAAGTCATTGTTTTCCAGCACGTATAATGCAAAGCTGTTGAAAGAAAGAAACATTTAGAATTATTCGAAACACAACAATAATTATGAAATTGATTTGATTTTCAAATTCGTTAATTTATTTACCAGAGGATAAAAAGTTCTCTCTAAAGATTTGCTTTTACTTACCGAGATTCACATAACAAATTGCCGCGTATAACTTGCAAATTCTTGAAAAACTCAAGAGAAAACATGCCATAGGTACGATGTACCTTCAAAAAGGTGTCGATTTCTTGTATCGACGACAGACCAAATTCCAAATCCTTCATCAAATGCTCTGTTGAAAAGAAAGAATAGTCGGAAAATGCATCTTCAAACACAAAATCATCCGAAATATCGTTACTTACTTCCTCCACGCTTAATGCTTATAACCAGGCCAGATTCAACGATATGCGTACAACCGTGAAACTCCTTTGCACGCGTGACACTATCAATTAAACCACCTGGGCACCGTTTAACGCATTTGTCCCCGCATTTCTGACATGTATCGTTAATTTTATTGTAATTCTCCGGACAAAGTGCTGTACAACTTCGGTTAAAAGCCACCAGTTGCTCTTCACGATTGTTTTCATACTTAAAGCCAAGCGCAGCACAGGACTCGGCAGTAATGCAACGGCGATCAAGATACTATTTTGAAGTGAAAGAACATTAAATCAATGTTTCAAAAATGTCCCTTAAATGCATATTCTTAGCTCAAGATAAACTACTTACACTGTAATAGTTGCGTGGACATTCATCAGTGCACGTATTGTTGTATATCGAGTAATGACGGCAACTTGTGCACACATTAAAATTTTCCGGTGCACAACCGCCAAGACAGGACTCATTGCAACAAGTGTTTTCGTCAGCACAATTGCCGCGGCAACGATCGGGACAAACTGTGCCAAATTAAATACAATTGAATATCAAAATATGTAATACATTTCTATTACAAAGAATGAAAAGAATCGCGGAAAAAGTTGGTCCGAAATCAAAATCAAGAAACGCTCGCACACAAGGAAAAGAGATGAGTCTTTACGTAAAAAATTTAGCACTAGCAAACATTTTTCCAACGATATACATCAGTGGTGAATTTATATTTAATTTTTAGCAGATAATGAAAACCATTGTAGTACAAAATATATATTTCAAATGATATACATGTTTATTTTAAAAATTTTGTGAATGTATTTTGTTCCTATATCTTAGCTTGAGACTTAAAAATAATTATCCTAATATTTGAGCTTTCTAGATCAATGACGATGTGTCTTGATGCTAGTCATTTTGAACCCCAATAACAACTAAGTGGATTTTTGTAATAAATGATATTTAATGCGAGTAAAATCTTTACTCAGATATATGACGCAAATATATGCAAAAACTACTCAAACAACTTGTATCGTCTATATCTATGGACTGAAACTGCTTTGGCTCTGACCGGAATTTCGTTATATACTCGATATAGCGAATATACGATTACAAAACGGTGACTCAACAATATGGCATATGAAATTCATCACTGGCTCCCAGACTAAAAGATCTCCAACAATTTTTATCGAAATAAATAATGGTATTGATTCATTCATTCGGTGTTGCTCTCTACAATGACTCAAAAGGGATATAATCGCAAACATTTTTCACTCATATTGGACCCAAATTTGATGAAACAATGTGTTCTGATTGAGGTATATTTTGGGAAAACTTGCCATGGTTAATAATGTCCAAAATTTAATCTACATTTTTACAGGTTAATTTTCCTTTTATTTCAGAGCTATGATGCTGCCTGTGTGACACAGTCGAAGTTTTCTAGTTTATTTTAGCTTATGATAGTTCTTTTTAATTTTTTAGATACTTATAAGCATTTTTAAAATGAGATAAAACCCACAATTGTTATTATTTATAGCCGATCAAACTTTCTGCTCGATATTAATTTTGTCTTCAATTTTCGTTTCGACAGCTCTAAAGTTCAGAAGCATTTCGGTATCTAAACTTAAAAGGATTAACTTACATTTCTGACATGATTTACTATTCCAGCAGTGACGGCGCCCGAGACGTTCTTTGCATACCAAATCGTTGTCTGACGAAGTTCCATCTTGATTGTTAATTTTAATATCGCCTGGACATTGCGGACATTCAATGAGGGCACGATTTTTCTAAAGAAAACAGTCATTTGCAAAGAACAAAAACTCAAGTAATTCAATACTTACCAGCTTGACAACATCCGTGGTGTTTGTCACAATTTGTGACCAATCGATCGTTTCAATAAAACACAGCGATAAATTATTCTCAATACGTACACCACCATTTGATATTGTCAGCAATTTGGAGAGGCCTAGATCTTCGAGATGTGGATTTGAATAGACGACCAATGCATAGCCCTCGAATCGTGTACGTCCACGTATAATACTTAAATTTGGAAGAATCTGCGACAGCGAGCGTAAATTATAGACGCGGTAGATCAGAATGTATTCGGTAACTTCGGTAAGCAACGGAAAGGATTCATTAAATTCACCCGGAACACAAGTTCCCGAAGCACAAGTATTCACCAACGTGATGAGCAAGAAACCCTCGATGACGGTGCAGTTGCGCAACTGTTGAAAACTATCCGGTGTATTGCGGATGTCCATGGATTTGCAAACTGCAAAAAATTGAAGAAAAAGAAAAAAAAAGTGTTCAGTACTGCTGTTGTCACTGCTAAAACGTATGTACGAGTATTCTGCTACAAAGTTCCTGCAAAAGTCTCTGAGTTGACAACACCTATGCATATAAAATCGAAACAACTTGTTGCCCAAATCATAAATATTCAATGGATTATATGTGCTACTCGTTTTGAGTTTATTTTTTATTTTGATTTTCGTAAGAATAATCGAGACCGCTATACAACAAAAGCAACAATCTAATCATTCGAATTTGTTTTGCATTTTTGTTTTACTCTAGAGGTGTAATACAATAAGTACCTAACCTACTGGCTTTTCGTTAATACAAAAAGTCAAAAAAATAATTATATAAGGAAAACCATGAAAAGTTATAGTGTAAAATAAATAAGTAAATAAATAATTTATGGATGGAATTCTTTATGAAGGGACATGAAATGTCTTTCTATATTCCCTGTGGTTACCTTCCCTAAAACGCGCGCATACAAATCAAACATTGCGGTTGACCAAAAATATTTTCGACGGAAAATGCGCGAAAACACTTATTCAACGTTTCAATTGAAACTGAAGTTTTCGATTCGTTAAGCAAGAACGAATGCTTGTTCTCTTCGTTTGGCCGCGGCCATATGGGCTGCCGATCACTGGCTTAAATACAATTCCGCCGGACGACGGAAAAACTGCCTTTAAGCTTTTATTTCGTCAAGAATAGGTTCGACCCAGAACTTTTTGAGAGAATAAGAAAATTGCGCTCTGTGAAAGAGAAATAATGTAAAAAGTACAGGAACGGAAAAAACCATTTTTTTAGCACGAGAATAAACGTCAAAAGTTTTTGAATGTAGTTGGTGCAAAAAGTTAATTTTTTAAGTCCACACAATAAATAAACATCTTAAATTGAATGTAGTTGAACAATAAATTCAATTCTAGGCTTAAGTTTACTTTAGGGACAACTCTCAGAATTAATTTATTTTTTTACTGGAAGTAGCGTACTATGAATAAACAATAAATCTGCAAAAAGAAATTATCGCTCGGATCTGGCTTAGGAGATATAGCCATCGGAAGTTGCGGATATAGCTTTTATAAAAAACGCTATAAGTTGGGAACACCTGAATGGATTTCCAAAACATGAATGTCATATGAAATGTAATTTAATGAGGTATAAAATTGTCTTAAAAAAAATTTAAATCCGTTGGATAGTTTTCGAGATATGAGGTTTTTTGAATAATTTTGACCTATTTTTTTGAAAAAAACCGTTATTTTTTCCAAAAAATGTATTATTAGCCTATAGTGCTACGTATATATTTGGAAAGTATAATTCAATAGCTTTAAAATGATGTGCTCTTTGTACGATATATTACGATATATTAATCAATTGTTTTACCGAAAAACAAAAAAAAAATATTATTTTTGTTGAAAACAATAAAATATGTATGGGCAACAGTTATATGTCCATTTCAACCAAAAAAGGCCTTTTAGCTGGCCTCGTTTTTTTTATATTTTTTTTGGAGTACATCTTTCAGCCATAGTTTTTTTTAAGCTAAGGCTGTCTTGAATTAATATTCGAGGTTGTTCAATTAAAATTCAGATATAGCACGCAAAAAGAATTTAATTTTTTCTATAATTAAAAAAAAAAGTTTGGAGTTTGCTTAAATGCCTTTGAACAAGCCACCGAGCTTTTAGAAAAGGATGACATTCACGGACGAGGCAAAAATTAGTCTTTGGGGATCAGATGGAATATCAATTGTATGAAAAAAGACTAATTCTTCGCTGCAAACTAAAAATTGAGTAGCCACACTCAAACATGGTGAAGGGACAGTTATACTGTGGGGATCTATGACAGCTAGTGGTGTTGGATCCATGGAATTTATAGACTCAATTATGACTAAAGAAAGTTACTTGAATATTTTAAGACGAAATTTGCGACAGATTGCTGCAAAACTTAAGCTTCCGTCCGGGTTTTGGTTTCAATAGGATAATGATCCAAAGCACACGGCGCACATATGGCAAGATTGGCTGCTATAAAACTCTCCAAACCAACTTAAAACACAACCACAATCGTTGGAAAGGAACTCAATTGAGCATTTATGGGGAGAAGTGAAAATAAAATTGAAAAATTTTCATTCGTGGAGCAAGGAGAACTTAAAGAGAGCGATAGCCAAGATCTGGGAAGAAATTTCGCACTATTTCACCCAAAAACTGGTGAATTCTATGCCACGACGAATTTAATCTGTAACAGATGCAGCAAGTGGTCCTACCAATAATTGGAATCAAAGGATGTATTTTCAAATTAAAATTTAATGAACTATATACTCCATTTTAATGAACTGTATGCTTAATTTTGTGACATGGGTTTTGCTTTAATTTTCGTTTTTATGAATTCTTTTTGTGTTATGTCTCAAAAATATTAAAATTTATGTTCGTTATTAGTTCGTCAGATTGGTATCTATCTCATGCATTGAAATTACCTACTAAACCTTCTTAATTTCTTTAAAAATTGCCAATATTTCTTTCAAATCAAGGTGTATACTCAATTTTGTGAGTAACTGTACATAGTACATTTTCTGGAAAAAATAAAGGTTTTTTTCAAAAAAAGAGGTCAAAATTTTTTAAAAAACCTCATATCTCGAAAACAGCCCAACGGATTTAATTTTTTTATAGCACAACACATGAAATTACCTTTCATATGATATCCATATTTTGGAAATCCATTCAGGGGTTCCCAACTTATAGCGTTTTTCATAAAAGCTATATCCGCAACTTCCGATGGCTATATCTCCTAAGCCAGATCCGAGCGATAATTTTTTTTTGCAGATTTATTGTTTATTCATAGCACGCTACTTCCCCTAAAAAACTAAATAAAATCGGAGAGTTGTCCCTAAAGTAAAACTGTTCCCGATTCTATAAACGCAAAGAATAAAATGGAAAATAAAAATAGTCTAAATAAACTCAATGCTTACAATTCAGCTTGCACAAGATAGAACAGCTGATAGTTTGACATTTATAATGAGTTTACACGCAAAAATTCTTCGGGCCTGTAACTTCTTACAAAGAGAGAACATAAATTACTCTCTCATTTTCGTTCTCACTTACAGGTTTTTCGTGTACGGGAACGCTTTTTGGGTAAAATCCTGTAAAAACCTGCAAATTGTACTAATGCATTATTGCATGGGAACGCAACTAATATGATTTGTTTTTTGTTAAATCTTGAAAGCAGTGGGCAATGCAATTACGCATTCGTTCAGTTTGACAGCTTGACGTTACCTTATTATATAGCATCCATCATGCTGGATATGAAAGCTGGCAAAAACCCATTTATGCTAAGCCACTGAACCGATTTTAGCAAATCAAGTGTTTATATAGTATAATAAAAATATACTTCTTCATGTATATAACATATACATGAGGCATAAAGAAATAAAGGAGTACATAAGTAGATAAGGGGCTTCCCATAAGCCGCATGCTCGCAGAGGCTCCAAATCCATACTAACGAAAGGCCTACAGGTTTGTATTGTCAGGAATTTCAAATAAAAAAATACTACAGCAAGCAACAACAAAGAAAGAAATTAATTTCATAGTCAACACGTCTTTAGCAGTAGATACTGATACTGTGACCGAAAGTATTGATAAAAAAAAAACAGAGCAAATAAATCTGATAATTTCCAATTAAAAAAAAAAAATAACTATGAAGCACTCTTGGGAGAGAACAGAACTGCTTTTGAGCATAGGCTACAAAGGCTGCAGTCTAGGGGTCCGTGCCAAATAGAGTGGGCCGCACCGCACACTGGTCCCAAATCGAGTTTTTTGGTTCAAGTTCTCCTTTCCAAAGTTCCGGCTCCGACGATTTGTTGGCATTTCAGTTAGCTTCAATCTAAAAAAAAAAATTTTTATTTCCGACAAGATTTGCGCTCTCTAGTGATTTTTGGACCAAAAAACTCGGTTTGGGACCACTGTGCTCCGAGGGGGTTTCATCAAAAGCCACGTAGTTTATGGAAAGTCACTAAGAAGATAGAGTTTGAAATTTAAATTTGGGACCGTCTTAGTTAGGAAACATTATCCGCATACAATAACGATCGCTGGCAATACCTTAGCCTGTATGTAACTACATACGAGTAGTTTATTTTTTTTTTTTTGCATTTTTTATAAGAATTAACTTTTTATTTTACATATTTGCATTTTTGCTTGTCATTTAGCTCTCTCGTATTAAATAACAACAAAATTATTGCAAAAAAAAGTGAACGTTTGGTAGCTTGTAGACATACAACCACGGTGTTCAAATAGAGCACTTAACGAAAGAATCATGAACATCTTTTTTCTTTTGGCAAATATCAAAAATCACGTTCAAGGTCCGGTAGAATTCAAGTTATCAAAAGTTATCTAATAATTAAGATTCTAAGTCATATGATACCTTAAAGACTGTCAGGCACTATGAAAATTAACTGACCTTGTTCGGAACCGCCACTGTATTTTCTGCACTCAAACGGCGTTTAATTAATTACAGACATTAATTTGAAACTCTTTTAATAAATTGAAAATAACAATGTAATTATAGGTATAGTGATGGCAGTGCGCCTGTGCTGTTGTTGCCAGCAAATATATTCTCTTGTTTGTATAGAAGTAGAAAGTTGTAACAATAAGAGCTAGGGGCAAAACCAAAATATAAGCAAACAAATTAAAAATGCATTAAGCAGTGAAAAAAAAAGATAGATAAATACACTAAACAAGATAAAGAGAAAAACGAAAGAAACAATCTTCTTAAGATTGGATAGAATAACGCATACCGACAACGACCTTTTTGATGCTAATCCACTCATATTACTAGGTATAGACAGATAGAGTAAGACCAGAGGATAGATAAGTTGCGACGTTATGTTAGTTAATTAAAATTATCATATTATCTTTGAAAATAAGGAAGGAAACTATGAAACGACTACTGGAGATGGATACAGAGCCATGTCCTGACATATTGCTCCAGTTGCACATGCAGTCAGGATCGCAATATAGCTTTTTCGAGAAACTTTTGGTAAAAGATCTCAAAAATATGGCTAACTGGAACTGTTAATTTTTTGTGTGTTCAGATTCAGAAGTTATCAACAATCTTGAAACGCTCGGATACTATTTTTCGAATGCAAATTTTGTGATATTTTTGAGCATAATTTCACAACAGTTGAATTCTTATAAGGCGATCTTGAAATTTAGACAATCATTCGCTTAGTTCTCCCCTACAGTTCAGTTTATTTTACTACAATATACATGTGTACATTAGACTGTCCGTTATTATTCAAGTTCCCTTAATCGAGGATCTAGGTATATGCATCTATAATTTTGCTAAAAAAAACAAAGATCTCTTTTAGCGCGAAGAAATTTTCAACTTTAACCCAGTAACCAGCACTTAACTTTTTGTTAATTTCTTTTTTTCTCGAAAACTACACAGAAAAAACAGTTTGAGCTTTTTCTTATTAGGAAAAAAAAAAGTTTCATACACGATTACAAGAAGATTATCGATTGATGAGATTTTAAGAAAAAGTAACGTACAGTGAAAAAAATGTGAAAATAATCTTTTTTTAGTGTATTTTTTTTTAAAAAACTTCAAAAGACAATAAACAAAGAAGAAGTAAGTTTGCTAGTTTTTGAGTTTTTTTTTTCTTTTGGGAATTAACGGACAGTCTGCATATGTACATTAGGGTGATTCAAATTTTTTTTTTTCTTGAAACAGGTTAAAAAGTTGCAGGGACACGAAAGGAAAATTCTGGTGAAATTATAGCTCATAATATTGATATTTACTGGTGGCTTGCTTCACGAAAAAAAATGCAAGGAGCTTTTTTATAGAAAATTTTATAATATTCTTAATAGGCTAGGTCCCGTTTATGTAACATTTTCTTTTCACGAGATATAGAGACAAATGTCTTGTCAATCATTTTTTCCCATCGTATGGAAAACAAAAAAGCTCCATGAGCCACCAGTAAATATCAATATTATGAGCTATAATTTCACCAGAATTTTCCTTTTGTGTGCCTGCAACTTTTCAACATGTTTCAAGCAAAAAAAGAAAAATTTGAATCACCCTAATGCACATACTTACATATGTATATAGATGTGTACACGTGCGAATCGTTTTGTTTTATTTTTATCAACAACAAATTGATTTTAAATGCTTTTACTGGTAAAAATATAGAAAAATTATCACCACTAACTCTACACTATTACAAATTGGCTGTGAATTTCTCTTTGCAAATGTTATGACGTACGACACGCCCACTTAATAAGTGACGTTAGGTATTCCATACACCAATGTAAGTGTAATTTAACTTTCTAGTTATTACTTCTTTCTTGTAGTAGAATCTGGTTATATCAATAACATTACGTTTTGAGTTTGTCTGAACGTTAATGACAATAAATTGTACAATGTAGGCTGTTAATTCTTATTAGTCTTGCTTGATTATAAGTGAGAAACGATACTGTCATATATTGACTTTATTTATTCAATTTCATATCCAATGTTTGCAATTCTTAATCGAAAATATTAAAAGCCAAAAGTAATTTTTGTCAAAAAAAAAAAAAAAAACAAATTCATGTTGGTGGTTGTTTTCCATAAAATAAAGAATAAACAGTTATTTCAATAACTACTCAAAGATAGTGATAATAGCCGTGTTTTATTGGTTAAACCAAAATTTCATACAAATGCGTGAACCAGCTCAATTTCTAGTTCAATTGATTGAACTTTTTTTGTCTTTGCGAAGGTTTGAAGCTCATTACATTAAACACAAACCTAAAATAATCAAAAATATCACTGCTAAATTATCCGCCAACTACCATACTAAGTATGTACAATGTCACACAGAGATGCCCGACAGCGCACAAGCAAAATTTGATGCTAATTCCTAAATGAATCGTGTTTGCGCTGGCGGTCTATACAGTGTACATATTCTGGTCTAAAGAGCATTTTAGCTAATGAATTTGTATAGAAGTTGGAAGTGTCTGGAAGGCAATTCCACAGTATATTCTGGATTACTCCTGCGAATTTTATAAAAAAAACCGGCATTTTTGTGAAAATAAATGCACTACAACTGATTGACTCATATGGGAAATGGGCGTGTCCATTCTTGCGACTCTGTATATGGCCCACCTGAAATGTCGAAAGTGGAAATAAGGACCCTGCCGTTTGACTTCTTAAAAAAACACATCCAAGTACTTTGTGTTTTGGTGGCCGCTCTCTCTCAGAGTGTGTTCAGTCTTGAATGTGTTGCACAAGTGGGTGGGAGGAAATACGATCCCTGATGGAAAGTACCATTTACGTTGTCGGTATAATTTGACTACGGCATTTTTGCTTATCCACATAAGCATTTGATATTAGCAAAAAAAAAAAACAACAATTTCACGACAATTCTAACTAAGTATGAGTCACATGAATTTTTCGGATTTTTCTTCTTTTTCACTCGTGGTAGAAAATTTTGAGCGTATGACTTTTGCGGTCGTTCTGAATTTAAAATTAACGTAAATGTTCTTGAATTGGCGTCCCCAATGTGCATGATTGTACTGTTTTGGTCTTTCATTTCATTGGTCTGTGCGTTGGTTGTTTTTGGCAAAAAAAAAGTCACAAATATGACGCATTTGTTTTCAACTCACGTTTAAAATGTTTTGCTTTTAAAAACACATGTCGTAAATTTGTAATTCTTGGAAAAAACACCAAAGAGCCTCGCGCAAACTTTTTGTATATAAATTTTGTTTAAAGTAATAAAAAATGTCTGCTGCGTAACAAAAAAGAAAAAAAAAAAAATAGGTGGCTGTATAATTCAGTAGTTACTTGTAGTTCGGCAACGCACAATTAATTAGTGGACAATTTAAATTGAAAGAAATAAAGTTAACCCTCTAGCAGGCCAATTTCATTGATTTATAACACACACTTTCAGTTTTAAGGGAACGCGGCGCGCCGCGGCGGTGAAAATATGGCCATTTTGATAAGCAAAAGCTTTTCTGTATATGGATTGAACATTTTTTCAAAGCCTACTTAACAAACTTAAATAAGAAACGTTAAGTTAACGAACATGTTATGTTTTAGTGGTGAAGTTCTTCTTTGCTAGCGATAGTTTCAGATGTTTTCTATTACAATATTTTTTTAAGGTGGGAAAAGTTTTCGACATTACATTGTAGGCCTTCTTAAGTACGCTTGCATTATCCATTGAGGTTTTTCTTTTGAAGCAAATCTGGCTACTTGGAGCCACCCTTTTAAATTGAGGCCTCTCTCTGTCTCTCGAGACTCACTTGATCTTAACAATATTTAAGCAATAGATGAGTAACAAGACTACGTTTTCCATCATCATTGCTGTTTGATTTCTAGTACAAAATTATACACGATATGGACCCATTGAACAAAAACTGTCACAATTCCAAAACGTTTACATTCTTCAGCAATTATGTTGGTTTTAGCACGATCCATGATCGGTACATAATTGCTAATGATCTTGGAAGTGAAATATTAATTTAAATGCACGAACGTAAATCTCGCCAAGACCAATAACATTGCTGAAGGCTGTAAGCAAATATCTCTAATCATTATGGGATTGTGAAGAATTTTTATTCAAGTGACCCAAATCTGGTTAAATTATGTACTAGACATCAAAAAGTAATATTACATTGGTCATCATAGCTGGTTTGCGTGTGCAAAAAATGGGCTATTTAAACTAAAAACTTGACAATTTGACTTCACATTTTGGCCGACTCTTTGAACGAAAATCACGCTGTAGTCTATTTATTTCAAATATATGCAAGTTCTTGTTTTTCTTTGATCTCAGCTCATATTATTTTTTGTACGATCTTGTATAATGACCGTGGCTGGGCAAAACGTACCGCGCGCGGGACTGCGGCAGAATGAGAATAACTTTTCATATACATACGTATACTAGCAGAGAGCGTAAAATTTAATTCAGTTTGCTTTGAAAAGCGAACAAAGCACAACTACAACTGAATTGAAGAACATTTAAGAGAAACACACGTGTAGTGGTGCCCAGCTCTGATAATGACCATTTCTGCCTTATACGGTAGGAATGGTGAGGCCAAGTGTATGCAGTGAAAAAATGTGTTTTCTTTTATTAATATTGCTAATGTTTTGTTCAGTGAGGTTTGACGAATCCCTATGTAAATTTCACGAAATTGTTATTTTATCACTTGAGAAAATTTATTTGTTCGAGATTATATGGAGAAAATGAAGTTTGGTTCGAAATAAGAGTTACTATTATTTTCAAAAGCTACAAATCATAAGGAAAAATACTATTTATTCTAATTAATACTTCCGACTTCAATATACTGATTATTACAACTAAAATTGTAAATTTTTCAAATATTGACTTAAGAATTAAGGCGTCCAGTTAAAAAAACCGACCAAGTCCTTTTTTCATACTTTTGGAAAAACAACGAAAAATGTTCATTGAAAAATTAAAACGTGTTTTTCACATAATAGCTTATAAAATTTCTTACTCAAAACACGTCAATCAGACATTTCGAGCATCATCGCCTATGTTTTTGAGAAAATAATTTTGGACTTGGCGGGTTACGATCCATTGAACATGGAATCAACAAATGGTAATCAACAAATTTTGTTTGAAAAAAGTGGACTTGACCGGTTTTGATATCAATATACTGGAATAGGGCTAGCTAGGGCTCTTAAACAACTCAAGGCCTTAAATGTTACAGCTTTCGGAATATATAGCTCGGAAATTTTATTTTAAGTCAAAATTATTAATTCGAAAATGCAGCACTTAATGTAAGTATTTGGAAAGTTCTAATCATACGAACTTATGCATCAAACATCTAGGATTCGATTTTTCAAATAAAAAATTATTAGTTCAAATTGATCTGATTCACAGAAAATATTTTTATTAAGAATACATTACAAATCCATAAAAAATAACGAAAGTATGTATTTTATTTTAACAAATTGGAAAGAAGCAAAGGTGAAATAGTACGAGTAATATATTTTTACAAATTTTGGTACATTTACTTTTTCCAGCATAAGAAATCTCAAATGTATGATGCTTAAAATGTTGCTAGAATATGAAATATCTTCTTACTTTCTCATATAGTAAAATTGTTATGTGCGACTTTACTCGAAAATTATTGTTAAGACATTACAGTCCTAATTAGCAGAGTAAAAAAAAAAGAAACAAACGCAAACAACATTTGGAAAAAATAATTTCGTGACTTACCAGCAGGTGAAGTGAAAAAAAGCAACAACAACAGCAAAAGGGAAAAACTTTAAACAGAAAAAACAGCGCCACAACTTAAGATGCAACTTCCGTGTGCAGTGCATTAGCTGCTGTTGTTGTTGTTGCTGTCGCTAACAACTTTAACAACAATTTTGTTTGCTGTAAGTTTTCACAAGTTTTAATTTTAGTGTAAATTGTTTTGTTGCTCTTGTTGGTGTTGTTTGTTTGGAACAACACAATTCAAAAACAAAACCCTTGTTTTCGCTGATAAACTTTAGAAAATATGAGCTGCCACTCACAGGACAAATCGATTAGCTCCACTTTCTAATTTTTTTATGTTTATGCGTGAGAGATTGTTTAAATTTAACATTGAGGTACAAACTTTCCAATTCAAGCCAATAACAGTTGAATTATCCACACATGTATCCAACAAAACGGCTGCACACTTTTACAACTCTGTCACAGGTTTAAACAATGCATTCAACTTGGAGGGCAAAGTTGCAACATCGCCTCATTTAAAAAAAAAAACACAGAAGCTAAACATCGAGGGAAGTATGAATTGGTGCTCCTTATCCCACAATTTCTGAAATTGACAAATGTAAGCGTATCTGTGTAAATGAAAGACAGATTGTCACTGGAGCAGCATTGCAAACTGACAGCTGTCAATTGCAAAGCAAAAATGTTGAACTGAAACTACAACATCAGAAGCAAATTGGAAACTATAGATGAAATACGACTGGATAACTATAGAGTGTAAAAGAGGAAGTAAGATAAAGCGGGAACGATTGAAAAAACAAAAAGTTAGTGAGTCCATCCATGCTGCAAGCTCAAGTGACTTTGCAGGAAAATTTGCATACAAAACACTTCAGCAACACCAATGTTTCAAAAGAATTCACACGCAAGTGCAACAGCAACAGCAGAAGAACAACAACGTGGTTAAGAAATTTCAACCATTAAATATGTCCAGTCATGATCTGTCAGTTCCTGTGATGTGTTGTTGTTGCTCCTGATGCTGATGCCGCCGCTCTTATAAAGCATTCGCAGAATTTTGTTGTTAGTGTGAGAAAAGCCATTGCATAATTGCTTTGTCATGACGTCAAGCGAAAAAAGAAAAAATTTCTATTGCATGTTTAAGATCAGCGTTGGGCGAAGTTTTTCATCGTGGAGCCAAGCTACAACGAAAACAACTAATACAACACAAAACCCTGCAACAAGCTCACAAAAGAAATAATACGGTGTCGCCATCGCTTACATAAAGCATGCAATGCAAAATTAAAAGCACCGAAAAGGTGGAATTAACGCACAATTTAAGGCCAATAACATAAAAAACAGCAACAAGCAATAATAGCTGCGTTTTATTCGCCATCCAAAACCAAACCTCTGATTTGAAAAAAAAAAAAAAAAAAAAAAAAATAGAAGAGCGTTTGTAACCGTTTCAAAATCAAGTTAGTTTACCGTTATCTCAAAACACTTAGGTGGTATCGAAAAAAAAATATTTTCGAAAATCGAGTGTTCCCGAAGAATTCTAGAGCATGCCATTTATTTATGGCGAGTGGATTAAGTTTTGAATTCAGTCATCCAAAATTGTGGAGTTTTTGTGGTATAAGTTTGACGTTTTCTCAAAAATTCAATTCGCAATGACTCTACGACTTTATGATGTTGTATGATAAAATATTTTTAGCTCTTCACATGGCTTAAATTCCGACATGGATTGATGGGTGGTACTGGTACACATGTATGTATGTTGATCAACAAGATGAAAATTTCAAGTCAGTCTCAGAATTGTAAGAATGGTAGGCGTGACTATGGACAGTTCGAAATCCAAAGCGGGATCCTGTTCATTGCGTTCCTTACGCAAATGATGGAATATTTTCGTTTTAAGAAATACATCTTTTTTTAATAAAATGTCCAACTTACGTAACAAATATTCAAAGTTAATACCACTTGTTGCATTCATAGTTAGCTTACTGGAATGTTATGCGGTTTTGCATAAAATTTAAAATCAATATGAACTAAAAAAAAGTTGTTCTTGTGCATGAGAGCAATATCAGCGACAACAAGAAAATCAACAATCATAAAGACGGACAGCAAGTTTTCGTCATTGCTTTGGAATTTGTGGAATTTCCGTTTCATTTCTTCTGGTTGCTGCTGGTCGTTGTAGTTTTTGTAATTTTATAGCTTTAATAGAACTGTTGCTGCAGTGATATTTTTGAGGTTGTAGATGTTGCTGCCAATAGATAGATGATGAAGATCTACAGTTGCTCACACACAGCTTATTCGATGAAGTTAAGTATTTAAATGAAAAAAAAAAAAAAAATACTCTGCTAGCTTTTTTTAAAACAGAATAAATATACTCGATAAATATAAAAATTCTAAATTTCAATGTTTTAAGCCGTTTCAATGTTTTAAGCCGTTCACAGTTCTGAAAGATTTCAAGCATACGATTCTAAGCATACTCCAAAACTATTTAAGAAGTTCGTAGGAATAAAAGAAGGGGGTTTGCTTAAAATGAGCTGGCCGGCGCAATCACCCGATTTTAACCACATTTAACTTTTATGCTAGAT
This sequence comes from Tricholauxania praeusta, assembly GCA_949775025.1. Taxonomy (NCBI): domain Eukaryota; kingdom Metazoa; phylum Arthropoda; class Insecta; order Diptera; family Lauxaniidae; genus Tricholauxania; species Tricholauxania praeusta. The sequence continues at coordinate 163,969,516 of OX459029.1, forward strand.
AGATGAACCCGAGACAAAGGTCTTTCTTCAAAAGAAATGAGCAAATGTTTGGATTGCTGGAAAAATCAAAAAATAAATTTCAAGAATGCCTCGATTAGTTAAAAAAAAAACAATTTTAGAATGTAGTGGTGGATTGTTTAACGAAAAGACTATTTAGGCACTAAAAAGCGAGATAAATAATTAAAAAACCAATCTCTTTTTTTTTATACATACATATGTATGTGTATTCCTCCAAATTAATTTTTTAAGCTTCAATCTTTTCCGGCACTTTTTTTGAGCCAACAAGTGATGAAAATTTATATTTCTTGAGGAAACTTTTACTGGTTTCAAACTTTTGCACAGCAGTGTATGGTAGCGAAAAGTGGAAAAGTTTGTATGGCGGACAGGTGCTGAGTTTTGGTGAGTGGAAGTTATATTACTTTATAGAATATACTGGAAGTTTAATACAGAGCTATAGCTATGAGTTAGTTAAAAAAAAGTCATTTGTAATACACGGCACCTAACTCCCACGATTCATTTATTTTCTTCCCATTCTCCTTTGATTTCTATATAAGCAAAAGTAATTTCCACAGCAAAATGTATTAAATTTTTCTTACTACATAATATATAATAAATTTTATTATAGTATCGTTAAGTTCTCCTTCTTGATTTTTCATTAGATCAGACTAAGGCTTCTGGTTCGAATTCCACAAGATGGGCTATGCGTTTAAATGAATCCCATACGTTCAAGTTAAAGAAAGATCGCCAGGTTTTGGATTTTTTTCATGAGGAAAAAGAGTCGTCTAAAGTTTTGTTATCTATCAAACATGATAATGTCACATAATGAAAAATTTTCTTGGTCCCCCGGTTTTAGGCAATTTTTTGTTATATTACTTAAAGCTTAAAAAAAAATATTTAATTTTGAACCTGACTTGCGTATCCTAAAAATTTGATATTCCTTGGTCAATTTTCTACATCAAAATTCAAAATATGAATATCACACGTGTTCAAGGCATTTCTCTCTGTGTAGCACCATATAAATTATTTAATGCAATACCATATTTTCTGCTACTTTATGTATTTATAATGAATTGCAAGAAAATTGCGAAAGTTCCACTTTAGCAAGCAAGTCAAGAAAAAAATTTAAAATAAATAGAATATATAATTAAAAATGCAACAATGTTACAATACTCAACATGAGAAAAAAGTGCAACAGTTTGCTGCTGCTGGCATTTAATGCATTGCAAATGTTGCATCTAAACAACAACGCGATTACAATGAGGAGACGACGACGACGACGCAATGTGACGCGACGATGACGAGTTAATGATTCAATTAAAAAGCAAATATTTTTAATGTTCAACTTTAATTTCGCACTCTTCAGCACACAATTAGCGCCGGCCGCACGGGCACTCAGCACTCGGCATTGAAACCGCAATTGCAACAAGTGCAGCATCGAGCGACGGAGCGGAGCGCAACTCGGTGATTGGACTTGTGAAGCATGACGTGCGCGCGGACGTGAGAAACACGTCGTTGTCGTCTGAAGAGGAAACTAAAGGTAAGCGCGTGTTTACAATTTTAAAATAATGTCGCTTCGCTTTTGCATTTCGATGTTGTCGGCAAATGTATCATAGATAAGAGAGATAATAGGCAGAGAGATAGATGGGAAAAACAGGAGGCCTATAACGTAACGCATGCGTTGTCATTACCCGAAAAATTATTTTGACAGCTTTAAAACTAAATGAGAAATCTCCGCTCTTCAAACATAGAACTTTTCGATTGCAAATAAAGGGTGTTTTTTTAGACTGTTGTAGTTTTCAATTGAAAACTTGTCAAAACGATCTAAATTTTAGCTATATTCGCTAGAACATTTTAAGTCAATTAGCATTTGGATATATGATTTTGTGCAAAGGAGCGCCGCCTCTGGCTTAAGTATATTGCAGTCTGGAAGTTAAATTTTCGAACAATTGAGCACTTATTTCCAAAATATCACGAGTTTGTGATTTTTCAAAGCGTCAATTAGTTCTGGTTTATCAGCACAAGCTAGAAACTAGTCCAGTGGTGTCAAATCACGCGATCTTGGTGACATAATTGCAAGAAATGATGTGAATTTAAAGTCGAAATTTTAGTGAATTTAGTAAATTTCTACAATTTGTAAGTGTTATTGAGGTCTCAAGTTTTTAATTACATAATAGCAAACTTTACTGAACATAAATGAGACCAACGTTGGCAGATTTCGTAAAATTTTGGACGCTTCATCTTTGAAAGTAACACACTCTAGAAAAACTTTGTATTATCAGAAACCATGAATGTTTTTGATAGTAATAAGGTAACGTACATCAAAAAGGCTGGTCTGATTCCTATTGGGTTAATGCAGTCGACTGCAAGTAGAAAAAAATAAAAAAAAACTCGGCACGTGAACAAATTAAACGCTTGCAACAATGCTCTTGCAATAATAATAACCACAACATTTTTATGGCAAAATAAATAAACAAACAAATTGATAGATACGACCAGAAATAGAAATGAACAACGCGTTTGCAGTCAATCGCGTCTTCTACTCCAGTCGCTCCTATCGTCTGTGAGTAAAAATCTTTTTCTATTTTTCTCACACGACTGACAAGTAACTACCGCACAATGCTGATAGAAATAGACCTACTGCATCAGAGCAGGGTTGCTAGTTAATATCATTTTTTACATTGGATACATGTAGGTATAGGCGATTATTTAAACTTCGTACACTACGTATTTTTTCGTTTTGAATTTTTGCGCGGTCATACTAAATTTTCTAAGAAAATGTTGCCCAAAGCTTGTTATTTCTTTTACAAAAGTTCATTCTTTTCTGGGTTATTCCATATAGTCTTATGCATTTTTTTTTGAGGGAAAAAGACCCCGAAAATTTAAAAGCTGCCCAAGGACCTTTCATTAGTGAAAGCGATTGCAGAAAACTGATTTTGGGGCAGATTTTTCATTTATTCTGAGTCAATAGCTTTGGAAGAGTTTTCTTTTGGACGACCGTTCGAGTTATCTATTTTGTACACCTAAAAATTTCTTATATATTTATGTATGTAGTTAACTCTGCTCATAAAAATCACACAAAAGCACAATCACAGCAAAACGTTGAAATGTCAAAAATTTTATGTATCTCAAGTTGATTGTTTGTTGTTGTTTGATTTTTTATATATTTCAATAACTGTTATTCTAATAACAACAATGACACACCCACATTGTTGTTTATGTTGGAATAAATAAGTAATATTAATGTATGTGAGAGAAAATACGTCAAGCGGATCAGAACTTTGACCAAAATTTGATGTTGAAAAAAAAAAAAACAGCATTTTGCTCAAATGGTAGCGTAAGACCAAAGCTTTCAACTACCAAATGATAGTTTTAAGCATTTTCTCTTTATTATTGGTTAGGTATCTAAGATTGACATAATAAAAAATGTTTAAGAAAAAATTCTTCTTTCAGGCACTATTTACATGTATCAAAAGTGCTGCTAGTGCTTTCTAGCCATTTTATTTTCAAATTCAAAGTAAATGTAATAATAAATTAATGTATTAATTTTTTCTTTTTATAAAAGTTCAATATTATGAGAAAAGTTTTGATATAACAATATTTAAAAAATTATGTTTTAATTAAAAAAAAAAAAGAAAAAAAAAACAGACAATTCAAGTATGTTATAGTAACAATCGCAACCCTATTCAACGCAGGGAGGCTTTGGGGGAGTTTGCTTTTGTCTTATAAAAGTAAAGTTGAGCTTCAGAATTATTTTTGTTCTTAAGCTGCCATTTAAGGAATTTTTTCTTTTAAATGCACTCAACTTGGACAGTGCATTGATCCGCTTGACACGTTCTGGCCCACATGTAAAATACACACATTCGCATCTAAAGTGAAAGCAACGCGAATATGAAAATCTTAATCATTTCATATACATAAGTACTTGTAATGTTCAAATGACAACATAACAAAACATACTGGCAATGAGAACAGTAACCAGACCAGTATGCAGTTCTGGTAATAAACAACATTAATCAATCAAATGCGAACTTGAAAGTGAACTGAAAACAAATCGATTCGACCACTTCAGTCTGAGACCAAAACAGTTCAGCTGTCTCTTTGGACGAATTCGCCACAGTCAAATTTTAATTGAGTTGAAGTTAATTACGAGTGTTTTATTAGAACTATTTTTCACAATGTCAATTGGCATATTTGGTGCCTTCAAAACATTTGTTTTCTTCTCTTTTTAATATGACAGCTCGTTTTTTTTATTAACAGGTATTTACTGCTTATTTAAACTACAACTGAATCTGTATGCGATAAGTGTGACCTATTTTTTGAAACTGAAAATGGATTTCATTATTTTCTTCGTTGCCTTATCCTTTAAGGTGTATATTTTAAAAAAACTCAGATCAAGCTTAAAACAAACTCAAGGGATTTAAAAAATGAATTTTCAATAATGTTTGGGAAAAATATTGTTTTCTCAGAAATGGAGTTAATTCTTTGAAACTCTGAATCTTTGAACTTACTATACTGCCGTACCAAGCGAAAAGGGCGTATCTTAAAAAAATTCGTATTGAGATGTTTTTTTTTATGTCAATTTTTTAAGATTTTTTATATGATTGAACTAAGATGCCTGCATTTGGAGCATTGCTTTAGACGCCTAATTTCTTAAGCTATCCGATGTCATAAGAATCTCGGATATTTTTTTTTTTTAGGATACGCCCTTTCGCTTAGTACGCCAGTATGCTATGTCAAAGGTGTTCGGAATTGTTAAATAAAAAGAGACAACATTATTTATTTATCAAAATGATTCATTCATTTGAAAGATAAAAGGATCTATATATAAATTATTTATATATGTACATAATATTTTATAAAATTTATTTACAAAATGACTTAACGTGGTATGACAGTCAAGTTTTACTCTGTTAAAACGCTGTGTGGCTCCCTCTCTACTGGAGCATTAAATTTCGCACAGTTTTAAAGTATTAATGCCTTGAAGCCGATAGTTAAATTGTTTTCCATTCTTTTTTTTTCTTTTTGATTTTGTGCACTTAACATGACGTATGAGTGACATATAAGTAATAACATGAACATAACTGATCTGATTTCTAGGTATAACCAAAAGGTGTTTCTCATTAAGTCAGTCAGTGTTTTTTTCCTAGAAGTTTAATATCTTAAAATTAATTCCCGAATGTTACTTAGAAACTTTTTGCGCATACAAGAACCAAACTTCAAATAAATATGAATATGTCATAAAAATTTAAAATTTTTCTTTTAATATAAAGTTCTTAGCGATTAAAAAACAAAAGAAATACAAAAATACAACAAGAGCAAACGCCGCTGTCTATTAAAATCAAATGAATACAAATTTAAAAAATTAAATAAAATATAGCAACAGAACACAGTTGTCAAACACTTATCAATCGAAAATTTGTATTTGTCAACGCGCAACACTTAACTGTCACATAAATTCCTCAAAGACTACGCACAACAATACTGCCAGCAGCAGCAGCAAAAACAACAACACCGGCTATGGGTAGGGTTGCCTATTGGGTGGGTAGTAGCATTCTTTCGCTCACATGATGTTTTATTAAAAGTAAATTCAAAAAACATCTAAAGGGCGTGGCGGGCAGGGGTAAGTGTGCACTACTTAGTGTAGGCGTTTCAAAATTTAAAAAAAATCTCTTTAATTTCCCTTGATTTTATTTAAGAAATAAAAACTATTTTAAGCTTTTAATCATTTAATTTAATTTTATTTTTATTTATCTGTGCTGACGAGTAAAATCAATGCAAAAAAAAAACAAAAAATAAATGCGAACGCACCCGAAATTTTTACAAAAATATTTTCGTTGTTATTTTTAAGTATTTGATTGGCTTAAATTAAATAGATTTTATTTTTATTTCTCTCTTGTGTTTCTCTCTTACTTGAGTGATTTGTTTTTAACACAGCTTTGCACAGTTTTAGTTAAATTTATTTATTTTTTCCTATGACTCATTCATAAAGGCTTTCTATCATAAAAATAGTGCGGGTTACAAAGTGGAAAGTTACAAAGGATGGAAATAAAAATAAAATTGTTGGACTATGGTGCGTATGAGCAACATTTAATTACGTGTATCTCATGAACATATTGATCAGATATAGAACTTTCAATTCAATAGTTTTGTATGAAAACAAATTTTAATGCACTGCTGTAATCTATTCAACAGTTTTGGGAAAGTTTTGTGAAAATCAATTCAGTGGCTCCTTAGATGATATCGAACAGACTAACAAATTTTTTCACATTTGACAGTTTGTAAACACTGTTATTACGAACATGACGGAGCAGAAATTTATTTATTTTTTTATTCAACTTCAAACCTTAGTAATCATCCCTGCCATTTCTTTGACTGTAATATCGTTGCTTACATTTATGACGAGACATAGGCGCATTGTGACAAAATATTGACAGTTGATAAAAAATGCGCATTTGATTAGACTTTTCTGAAGCATGAAGGCAGTGGCAATGTCAGTCAGCATAACATTTCAATCAAACAGACTGCGGGTGGCCCATTACTCGTATTAATAATAAAAATAAAAAAATGGGCACAACCTACAACAAGAATAGGGGGAATGGAAAATATTTATTATCAGCTAAAGTTAAATAAAATAAAAAACAACCTAAGCAATATTACAGACATAAAACAGCACTGCGTACAATAAAAACAACAACTGCATAAACATTTGACCAATAAAAATTCACGACAAGGCCACGAAGTTTTACTTAATCTCTGTTTTTCAGATTAAAATTTTTGTATTCAGCCAATATGCTTTCGGGCGGGAACCTAAACAGTTTTCGGGCGGATCCGAGCGAGGGAGATTAAGAAACCTTTTCACAGCAGATTATACTCTCAAAGAGTTGCCAGGTAACAGCTCATTTTGCACTTTTATTTAAAGGAAATTGAAAAATCTTTCATGATGTGCTAATAAAGAACACACAAATTATTCACGCGGACTTTATCTATGTCATTTGTAAAGATTTTTGTCAAACTTGCGCGTCATTTAAATGTCAAAGCAAGAGAAAACTCTGCAGCTTAGCTGGAATTAATTTATTTGTTTTTGCAATTTGAGGCAGGAGTTGCAGCCAGCAACCACAAGCATTGAGCAACAGAGCAACAATGTCTGCTACTGTTATTGGCAGCTAAGGAATGTCTGCTGCAAGAGCTAAAAGACAATGTTGCATTGTCACCAGTTGATTGCATTCCATTGATGATTTTGTCTTCGGAATCATCGTTATCATAACCGTTTTGAATGGAGTTGTTTTTGCCACTGCTGCTCGCTTCATTGATCTGGGTTGCACGCTTGATTTGCTTTCTTCTCGTCGTTGTCGTGTAGGGTTTTTTCTTTGCTATCTGACGCCGATGCGTTTCAGAAGCAAATATCTTTTGTCATGTAGTGGCAATGGCGCCAACAAAATCACTTAAAGTCATTGCCGCAATGGGAAAAGTGACGGTCAGGCTAGTGTAAATGTTCAAATTACTTCAATCGAACGTACACAGTCGAATGTTACCACCTATGTGATGAGGCGCAGGTGTCATAGCCTGCAAGGCATAAATGCAGACGCATTGAGTTTCGAAAGTTGCTGGATGATTCTCAAAAATATCGATTTTAGTTTTTTGGTTATTTTTTTAAAAAGGATGTGAGTTCTATTTAAAAATTAAACTGTTGATACGGTCATAAAATTTCAGTATCTCTGTGAACCGTCTGCGTTATCGGCACAGATTTGAGTTAGGTATCAATTTCAAGTCGCCCTTTTCTACTAAGTTGCTTTAAATCTTGTAACTTTCACCAACAACACCATGAACCTGGCCTTTAACTTCATTGTGCTTTAAGCACCCTTGATTTAGTCAAATATTTTGTTAAATGTAAGTTGTCTTTCTAAGAAAATAAAAAAAAAATTGCCAAAGAATGATGCAGTGGGTGTCCTGCAACCACATTTGTGGTGTTCCAATTTTGGTAACACATGTCAATGTTAGCTCTAAGACGGTGGCGAATGAAAATAGCTCAAGAAAATATGAATAATTTTTTAGTTTTAAATAAAGTGCGAGCACTTTTTATTTTAGTCAACGTAAAAAGTTGCAATTTATCTGAGCGTTTTTGATTTGTGTCTTGGCCTTGGCCTCTGGTAACCCTATCGTCGGTCATTAAAATTAAATAACAAACTTTTGGAGCAACCTGTGTTTTAGATTTGAAAATTTTTCAACACTGGGTTCTAAAACATAATACATATATATTTAGTTGCTTAGTTGTGGCCACAAAATGACCCACTTGTAATACCTTAATGACACAACTTCGACAATAACAATGCATCACTTGACTTTCAGTGTAAAACAATCGTACAACAATTCAATCGCTTGTTCCAATCAACGCGTCGAATTCGTCAGGTATTCGGAATTTCCTGCGAACGTAACGCAATGCTTTGCTTGCTCATTTGTTGATTTGTTTGTTTACATTTTTGTGTTTTTTTTATCTGTTTCTCTTTTTTCTTATCAAGTTCGGCGAAAAATGCCGCCGTTTGTTTGCAAAAAAATTTTATCGCTTAAATGGAAAAACTCGATTAACGCAGGCAAATTGCATGTTATCGTTACAAATCGCACAGTTGTCAGTCATTTCGAAGAAATGTTGCGGTGTGTCAGCCTGATTGGATATGACTTTCTGAGAAAATTTGTTATTGGCTAATATTCGGAAATTTAAAGTATTTGTCGTGCCATAAAAATTCATAAGTACATATGGTATTTACGTGTAGTAAAAGCCTTCTGGCGCCATTAAGTTATTGCAATTTATATTTGATTGTATCTAATTCTTTGGAAAATACTTAAAAATAACGCCAATTACTCGTGTCAATGTTTCAAATTCAATATATCGATACGAAATTTCTAGCGGAAATAGCGCAACTATTGCTGTTTCTCGACATGAAAAAACACTATGTATGTGCTGTACATACTACAAAAAAAATTTAAAAGGTGGACAAAGCATAATTTCTCATTTTTATTTCAGAAAAAACTCAAGACCTCGTGAGACATGGCCACCGATTTTTGAATTAAAAAGCAATAATCCTCATCGACTATTTGGAGGAGGACAAATACTAAAAAAAGTGCTGTCCCTCCATGACAATGCACCTGCATTGCCACAGTATTCTCCAGATTTGGCCTTCTGAAAAACGTTTCTACCTCTATCACACACAAAATATAGTTTCATCTTTTTTTTTAAATAGTTAAAAGTTAAGTCTATGATTTTTTGTGGAAAAAAGTTGACCCTTTTTGGCTCGTTAAACAAAAGAAGAAAAATTAATTTCACATACATAAATATCGTCAAATTTCCGGTTATTTTAGATATTTTTGAATTTCTGAGACAAAATTTCCTAAACCCTACCAAAATAACATATATTTCATTACAAAACCCATTGGGCCCCTGCACATTGCAAATAACTATTTTCATTTACTACAGAAAAGGTCCATAAAATTGATTCCATCAATTATTCATGCATTTTTCTGCGCCCCAAACCGTTGCGCCAACCTAGCAATCGCCTCCCACCTAGCTAATACACTTTTAATTTTTTTTTGATAGTGATATACAATTCTGTGCAAAATAATAGCAGTGCGAAGTAGCACCAAGTTCATCTTAAAAACACACTAAAACAACAACTGATTTCGGATTCCATTTTTTATTTTCTATTTTGGATTAAGTAAAAGAATTATAAAATACAGTTTTTTTATTTATACACTTAGCAAAAAAAAAAGTTAGAAATTAAAATTTCGTGAAACTGTCAAAATCGGCTGTGCAAAAAAATAGCAGTGACGTACAAAATGAAGGATAAATACAACTTAAGCAAACAATTTTGAAAAAAGAAACTGAAAATAACATTATTATGTTAATACTTAATGGCATATCCCTTATTGGCAATTATTGCTGCACATCTTCGTGGCATAGGGTCATTCAATTTCTGGCACATGACTTATGGGATATAATCCCATGTTGCACTTGCTTCGCGCCATTGCTCGCGCTCATTCCTTGGATTTTTTCTTTCCCAACAGCATCCTGGACACGAGCCCAGATATTCTCAATTGGATTCAGATCAGGGGACTGTGCTGGCCAGCTCATAACCTCAACCCGATTTGCTGAAAACCAACTTTTTGCCAATCTACTGCAATGTTTTGGATCATTATCCTGCTGATATATTCATTGTAGTGGCATATTCCATTCAGCATAAGCAAACATTGTTGAACTCATTATTTGAGTGTATTGGTTAGCATCCATATTGACATTAATCCAATAAAGTGGACCAGTGCCTTCATGGTATGAAAAAAACTCCAAACGTTAATTTTAGCTCCACCATACTTAACGGTTTTGAGCACATATTTTTTATTGTAAGTGAATGCTGGTGGTCGTCTAACGTACACTCTGCGTCCCTTCCTACCATTCGAAACAGACGACCGTCCATCGGATTTGATGGATTCGATTCTAACTCATAAGTATTTCTGGACCAATAATAACTGATTGAGTTATGAGAGTTGTGGTATCACTATGGAACAATGTGGGGCTTCCAATCCACCACTATAACCCAACCTGCGTCAATTAAATTTAATTTCAATTTTATCAATAATTTAAATACATGTTCCAGTTTTAGCGTCCTTAATTTTGTGTTTGTATGAAAATGGCCACGCCTGTACGCCTGGTTAACTCACCAGGAACGAAAATGGTTAGGAGTCAAGTTAAAAATCTGGTTGTTTTAACGCGAAGGAAACCATTTGGGTATTTCCATGTAAATGTGGACACGGTATAGGATTATTTTTTTATAGCTTTTCAATCTTCAACTATATCCAAATTAATGTTCAATAATAGTAGTTTTGCCACCAAGTGTCAAATTTAAGGTTTGACCATAAAATTCGTCATTATTTTCTGTTCTAGTTACTGTGTGTACGCGTGCTTTCAGTTTTGAAAAAAAAAATCATTTTTTAAATCTCTGTGTTTTGAGTTTCTTGTTTTATTTGGTAAGTAAGTTTCATGTACCTAATATTACATATATTCATGTAATCAACAATGCGTTACAACACTCGTTTTGAGAAAGCTGAGTGCTTAAAAATGAAGAAAAAAGATTCCCTTGTTTTTTGTAACGCGAGTTACCAATAAGTACATTTTTTTCTAGTATTGTAGGTGTTTATTGTCTTATTCAAACAAATACTTAGATTCTCTTTTTGTGTTTCAATTTGTACCGAATAACGGTAAAAACATCCTCCGTTTGATTTTACTAGTCTAAATTAAATGTAAGTACTTTTTGTAACGCGAGTTACCGGTAACTCGCATCTTCATCATTTAACAAGAGTTTCTGATAATTTTTATCTATCTTCTTTTGAATGAAATTTGTTTTTTGGTTTAGGACCAAATGCCGCTCTCGGCTACCTAAACAATGAAAAGAAGGAGGGAAAAATTAAAAGTCGAGGAAAAATACGATGATTTCAAAAAGACATATAGGGAAGCTTGCCGAAAGAAGAGAGCAAAAATTGATAGTTTGTCAGAAGCAGAAAAGAAAGAAATACTACGTCATGAACGTTGGAATATCCAAAACCCATTTGATTTACTGGCAAAATGAGAAACTGCAAATGGCCCAAACATCAAAAGAAGTAAACATGGATATCTTAACAAAACTTTTATATTATGAAGATATGTATGGATGTAGTAATGATACTTATAGTTCTGAGGATAATATACCATTATCTGTACTTAAATCATAATTCATAGCATTCCCGAGTTATGCATTCTAGAGTAATTTGATTTAATATTCAATTTTTGCTTAATTTAAGTTTTTGTTTAATTTTTGCACATTAAAGACTGAAAAAGTTCCTTATTATTATTAAACTTTGATTTTATTTTTATTCTTGTGTATTACAGCTAGAAAAAGCTCCTAATATTGGTATAAAAGTATTTGGTAACACGAGTTACCAATCTTTTGTAACGCGAGTTCCCACATAATTTTTGAATTAATTTAAAAATTTCGATTCATTATCGCTGTTTCTAATAATGGTAAGCTTATTGATATATTGCTCATTTATTTATGTCAAATATAAAGCAGTCTACTCACAAATTTCGGAGAAACTTTCAAATGAAATTTACTTTCTGAACATGTTGTCCAAAATTGGTAACACGAGTTACCAACACAATTTATTATTTTACTGGATAAATACTATTTTAACACTGAATTTTTAGACTAATGTAGGACAAGAGAAATGTTATGTGTTCACAAAGAATCCAATTTTATTAGTTAACCTAAATTCTTAAAATTTATGGCATCATTAAACTCAAAAATACTTTCTGGATGTAACGCGAGTTACCATGGAATTTACCCATTTGAATTTTCTTTTAGTGTAAGTCTCATATTCCTATTGGGATACACATTTTCACATTTATATAGAGAAACGTATTTTTTTTTTTGTCTCAAATACCAGAATGAAAAACAATTTGCAGACTAAAGAAAAAATTGTACGCTTTCCAGTATCGTCATCAAATTAATCACTGGTAGATTGAAACAAAAAATTAACTTGAAACTGAATTGAGTAAATCAATAATTTAAATTCAGTCCGATTGTTAGAATATCGATGGTATAAAGAAAACTTCACAAAATATTGCCAACTCACCAGTTTCATTGCGCGACAGCCTCACTTGTTGCTGCTGCTGATGCTGCTGCTGGAGTGGTGGCGGCAATGCAAATGGTGCTTGCGCTTGTGTTGATGGCAAAAATAGCGATAGGAACGATAAAATGATTAAAATTAAATATAAAACTGAATAGTTTGGCTGTTGGCGACGCCATGTTGCTGGTAATCGCTGAACGTGCTGCTGCGTTTGGTGTTGTTGTTGTTGTTGTTGATGATGAAGATGGTGGTGATATATTCGTGATGTTGTTGATGATGTTGCTACATAGGAATTACTACGAAATCTCAGTCTTGTAATTGGAGGACGTTGTTGCTGTTGCTGTTGGTGTCGCCGTCGAGTTTTGAACAATTGCTGCGGCAGCAACACTGTTGTTTGCATAAAAAATATTAGCAATTGAAAAGTTTTTAATGCATTTAAAAAGAAACAACTAAAGTAACTTGCTGCTGCTGTTGCTATTGGTAATATTTTGTTGTCATTTGTACAACTGCCAAGCGATGATGTTTGTTTTGTGATATTTGTTGCTGCTAGTGATTTTTTAACTGTAACTACTGATGTGGTTGCTGATGATGATGTCATTTGTACTGAGTGTGGCAATAGTTGACAGCAGTTGGCACAACTTTTTGACAGTTCTTCAATTTTGTTGCTGTCGCCTTCGTTCAAATGCTTTACAGCTGTCATTGTTGTTGTAGGTGGTGAGCTTGCTGCGCAAACACATTTTTGCTGGTGATAAAAACTTTTGCAAGTTCTTAACGCTCTTGTTGTCAATGTTGTTGGCAGTGGAATATGACAACAACAGTTAACATGTGGCTGATGTCGTTGTTGACAACAGCTATGACTACAATTGCAACTGCAAGTGCAATGCTTGGAGTCATTCGCAGTGTAAGAGCAGCTACAAGTTGTGCAATGTGCTCTTGTTATTGCTGTATCCAATGGCAACAAATACTGACGATGACAGCAGTGTGAGCAACATTTTGTTCCATGTCGCTGTCGACAGATTAGACAAATATTGCTACAACAACCGACACCGTGTGTTGTGTTTGCTGCAGTTGCTGACATCTGTGATGTTTTTGCAGCTGTTGCTGTTGCTGCGTTTAATATTGCTCTCATTTCCAGCGTGATTTTGTCACCTCGCAAGCAAATCTCTAAGCTTTTCTCACTCATCCCCTCACAGCTGACAGCCGTGGCTACAACAGCTGCAGTTGCGTCGTCTGCACTTGTCAAATTCGCTTGCTTATTGCTGTCACTTTGACATTTCAGTGTGGCAACGCCTATTAAGCCTGAAAGTTTTCTTTTCTTTTTCATAGGGAAATTACTTATTTTTAATGTTGCTGATGTGGATGACGCTGTAGGTATTGTTGAAACCGTTGGTAGCAGTGTTAGTTTGTGTTGTTGATGTTTTTCGATCGTCGTTGCTTCTGTAGTTCCCGGCGGAAGCTTAGCGTTCATTTCAATGTTTTTTTTTTGTATTATGTTCAAGTTAAGCTACATTTATGAAATTGTTGTTGTTGGTTATTTTTTCTATTTTCTCACATTGGTTTTCGTTGTGTTCTAAAATCCATTCAGATTTACGTTTGTAATGTTATTCCTTTTCATTTACGCCGAATAAAAAGACGTCATTTTTTATAAATTTATTTCTTGTTCTTCTCGTTATTGTAATAACATGTTATTATCTATAAAGAAAAGGAAAGATACAAGTTAATATTTTCAAAAATATCAGTAAAATTATTATATATTCAAGAGTATCAAGAATAAATTAAGGACAAAATTAGTTTAAAATTGATCATAATAAGAATTCCTGAACCAAGAATTATAATCGTCGATTAAATACATGCGACAGTCGAAATTTTTTATGTATGTACTATTAATTTGTTTCAAAACTGTTTCAATGGGAAACACCCATAGACAGAGGTAAGACATAGCAACCATTTTTAAAATTTACACATGCACCCAATTAAGATCAGTGAATAGTTGGTAGCAACTCTGCCGATGTCCGCCGAGCTTTTAGACAAAAGCTTGCGCACAAAGCCAGACTTGGTCGCAATCAATGCCTCGTCTGAATTGAGACATTCTTGCAATTTAAACACACCAAGAACAGAAGAGGCTGTAAATAAAATAAAACGGGCTATTTTTTTTAAATAAAACGGATTATAATCCGTTTAATTACTAGTTTAAGCTGAAAAATTTTTAAAAAAATGGCCACAGATCATTAACACAAAAGACAGTTTTTAAGTTGTCATCAAAAGGATAAGGTATCAGGGATACGAAATACAGTTCTGTACTTATATTTAGTTTAAATACCTTTGTTATATCATAGCTACGTGCTCCTGAAGCTCATCTTCAAACCGATTGGAATTACTTGTCAGAATTTTCAAATATCTCTGATGAGTGAACAAGTTACGAGTGACTATGGTAGCCGTACACAAGATGTTTCTCAGAAACTCTTTTAATTGCGCTTATTTTGTACGCTTTGTCATTATAAGTGTAAGCTTGCCTCTACTATTCTCTTATAAATTTGAGTCCGTCCCGAATCGCTTTTATTTTAAAAAAGGAGTCAGTCTCGAGTCCATTTTATTTAAAAAAACAAGTCCCACTCGAATTCATTATATCCAAAAAAAAAAAACGGAAAAAATGCATTTTATTTACAAAAAATTAATCCGGAACGGATCCGTATATGCAGTCCGTTCCAAGTTCGAGACGGATCCGACAAAGCGGACGAGCCTTCCGCTTTTTCGAGAGGAATTTCATACGAAAACGAGTTCCAGACAAGGATCCAAGAACTCAATCCGTTTCGGATAAAGTATACGAAGAAGTGAGTCCGTTTCGAATTCGTTTGCACTGACTGATTGATCAGTTACATGTGTGAAGCTGGCTTTTAGGTAGATCAAGTACAAATACAAAAAAAAAAAAACCATGAATGAACGGAAAATAACGTTGAAGGCAAAAACAAAAAAATTATTGGCTCACACGAGACACGACATATAGTAACCGAATTATCTCAACTCGACGAAAAATGTATTGTATTCTACGTTACTCAATGCCGCTATAACCTTCGCCCTCATTTAGGCGCCTCCTACCCTCCCTCGATTGGAATTAGATAATTTTTGTTTTCTGTTGTTGCTTACAACGTAATTTTGAATGCGTCGTAGTTGTAAAAAAAATACTACGTACTACGTAGTAGCAAATTGCAACATTAGTGCATGTGTGTGTATGTGTGTGTATGTGTAATTACGAGGGCTTGATAGCGTTTTATTACAGCGCGTCCGTTGAAAAAATCCCGATCACATGAAAAATAACAACAAAATACGTCACAGCGCGAACCACGCAGCCAACAAATGGAATGGAATTAAAAGTTTAATTTAGTTAAGCAAAGTACCTCACAGTCTTCGATCGCAAAATAGGCTTTGGGTTGAATTGGCTCAAATTTCAGTATAATGCAGCTTAAGTCAATCTGATCAGAAGTCGACATGAAAACGAGACCATTAGTAGCGAAGCAAATGTGTATTTCAATTTTGACCCTACATTTCCATTAAACCATTCATAGCTCAGAGATGTAACCATAAGGATTTTTAGCCGGAATGGTATAAGCTACGCTAAGCTAATAGGCCATTTTTTGGAGAATGACGTTTCGATCGGTACGAATAATATAATTGGCCAAACTAAAAATCCACATATATGGGCACAATTGTAATAAACAATAATAAATATATAATAAATTTTTAAAAATTCAATGCCCACTTAGAAGGGCAAGGCACCTCCAATAAAATTATAATGTCGCTTTTTTTCTAACAAAAAAATGCCTGACTGATTTGCTACGAGTTGTCGCCAAGGCCAAACTGATTTTTGCAGAAACATGATACTTAGAGCACAGAATATCCCTACATAATGTAGGTGTTACCCAAGTGTATATTAAAAGAAAAAATCCTAAAAGCTGTGGCACAGCCTAGAAATTTCATTTCTAATTTTATTTTTCAATTAAGGAAGCGCGGAACTTTTACGACTACAAATAAATGTTATTTTTCAATAAACATCAACAAGTAAAAACTTCGGTTGATCTTGATTTCTGATCGAAATAAAAATCAAAAATTACTGGGTTATTATTGACCCAAACGATAAAGGTCAATCAATGAAATCTATGCAATGATTTTTATTTTTACATAAAGCTACGGTCCCTGAAATAAATTTATACATAAAAACTAATTTTGTTTCGATTTACACAATCGGAAAAAAAAATTAATTCAATTGAAAAACAACCAACAACCATTGTCAACACACACACACAAATGAGCCCAACTCAATGTAACGCTGTCGGTGCTGCTGTTGCCCTCAGTCAATGGAAATTTTTATGCTGTGATCGTTGTTGTAATGCGCGCATTTTAATGCACTTAACAGAATAAAAGAGCAATGTTGTTGCTGTTGCTATTACCGTCAGGGATGTTGTTTTTGTTTATATGTTGCTATCTTCATTGGCGCGCGAATTCTGTCGTTTTTTTTTTTTGTTGTTGGTCTTTTTATTTCATTTACAATGAGTGTGTGGCTTATTGGTGCGGCTGCAGTTGCATTTCGCTGTTGTTGTCTGGTCTGCAACTCAATAACAATGTCGTCAATCATTTTAAATATTTCAAATATATTGTCAATGCTGTTGTGTGTTCATAAATTTAAAACAATCAACAGCAACAATTACGCACTATTTCATTGTTGTTGCTGTTACTGAAAAATATTTCTTAAATATTTACATAGCACATATGTATGTACATGCATTCATGTAAATATACGGCATGCCATTGACAGTAATGCAAATAAAAATAACAACATTGGAAGTAAATGTTGTTGAAGAAATTTTATCGTTCATTAATAAAAACTATGTAAGCAACGACAATAACAACCAAATTATTTATATTCAAATGTATGAAGTTCAACATCTGACGGATGTTTTATTTTTATTAAATTATGAAAAGGTTTTCTTCTAAAAAACGGGCTATATGGTCAATAATATACAATTAACAACAATGTTTGTAGAAGCAACATTTTAGGTCAGCAATAAATTGCTGTTTTTGCAAGACTATAGCAATTTTCTAGTTTTGATTTGGTGTCAACACTTGTTGAAATCTTAAAGAGAGAGGCTTGTTGCCTACATTCTATCTGGCAATCTTCTGGTTCACAATATTGTAGCAAATTCAAAATCGATCTTAAATTATCCAATAGGATAATGGAAAGTAAGTTCAAAGGGTAACGTTTCTCGGTGCGGGGTCTTTGCCCGAGCAGTGCTGTAGAGAGTTTCAGTTTCATATCGAGAACATCTCGACTCCACTAGACCGAAGCCCTAGAAAAGCGGATTAGACACAAATACATATGTAGGCCATGCTCAAAAGTTCACTGCAGTGGAATTGATTGTTGGAAACTAGAAATCAGGTGTTCCTGTGCTTAAAGAAAGTCTGTACACAAAAAATTGATGGTACGGGAGATATAGTCTTATGGAAGAACACAGAACTCTCACGGCTTCGTAAGTGGTTCAGAAAGCATAATGCCTAGTTTTCATGTTGTCTTTTTTGATCTTCTACTATCCAATATCAGGGAGGATATAACATGCTATAAAAATAGCAAATGTACATATGCCTACTTACTCTCGCGTTCGTCAAGTGCATTAGACGCAGCTTCAGGTTCTGCTCGCATGCTTTTTCATTCTTACAAAATTTTGATTTCATATCCCTGATATGGGATCAAGAAAGGTAACATGAAAACGCCACTTAAGCTCGGACAGACGATGGCTGGAAGGCTTGTAACGTACTTCACTACAATATGACAACTACACGACAAACCCAAATAAGTTAAATAAATTTAAAGATCATGTAAATAATTTCCGCAGTGTACCTACAATAAACGAAGTAAGACAAGAAAAAGTGCGTCACAAGAACAACAATACTTCAACGTAACAGTTATCCTCGCATTTTACAACCCTTCTTACTGCACAAATGAAGACGACAACGTCAATAGCGACCTAGTTTGATGCCAGGCACCAGTTGTTGTAGTTTCTTGCTTAGAGGTGACACTTTTTGCACCTAGTTGTTTTTATTCTTTTTTTTTTTTTTGTCTCGTCTTTTTTTTTTTTTTTTTGTTTTTTATGGGTGTCATTAATACTGCAACTGCTGCTGCCTCTGCTGTTCATCTTGACATTTTTTTTTGTAGTTGTCGTTGTCGTTATCGTGCTACCAATATGTGGCAAAGAAGTATTGCAATAAAGAGTAGCAACGTTTATGTACATATATTAAAAAAGAGGCAGCAGTAAAACTCAATTTAGGCTGATGCAATACGGGACTGGCAACACGTTAACACTAAATTAAACACTTGTGACGACGAAAGTCGGCAGAGGCCTTGTTTTCGGCCACAACATCCAGCAGCAGAGCTGATTTATTTGTTATTTATTTACATCGCTGAAGTATTTATTTTTTTTTATGTATATATTTTAGATTAAAGTTTAAAAGCCATGAAGGCACCTTAATTAAGATGTTATCAATTATTAAGTATTAAACTAGGAAAAAAATTATTAAGAAAATGAAATCGTATGAAGTCGCACGAGCATCGGACCTAAGTTGCATCGAACACCCAGGTGGCAACCTAAGTCAGCAACGTCAATGTACCAGCGATGTCAAGTACCAGCTATGTCATCGCGGTAGCGAAAATAAACACAGCCACTGGTAAGAATGATCAGCTGTTACAGCCACGCGATGGAAAATTGATCGCAGCTACGGGGTATAAAAAGGCTTGCTCAACATAAAATTAGGACAGTCTTGGAGAACCGCCGGCGAAGGCAGTAGTGAGCCAACAGCAACAGGAACAACAGTAGCAGTGACAACAGTAGCAGTGGCAGCAGTAGCAGAGGCAGCAGTAGCAGAGGCAGCAGTAGCAGAGGCAGCAGTAGCAGAGACAACCACAGACAGCGGAGTGCAGGTACGTTTGTGAGTCAGTAGTTTGACCGTAGTGAGTAGAGTAAGGGTTGCGACTGAGTAGGCAATATAGAGACCGTCGTGAGCGTCGGATTTGGGTCTGCGAGTGTATGCTCTGTTCTATTCGTACACTCGTTTACCTAACACCCGACACGCATACGGCCAGCTGGTAACTTAAGGTTCCATGGTGCTCTCGCTCTGATATATTCGTTAGCCACTGTGGAACTGAGAGCTCGGCAGTGATAGTAAGGTGAGGTAAAGCCGTCGCGAGCGTTGAAATTTGGTCTACGAGTGTATGCTCTGTTCTATTCGTGCACTCGTTTTCCTAAGGCCGACACGCATACGGCCAGCTGGTAACTTAAGGTTCCATAGTGCTTTCGCTCTGATATATTCGTTAGCCACTGTGGAACTGAGAGCGCGGCAGTGGATAGTAAGGGGAGGTGAAGCCGTCGCGAGCGTCGGAATTAGGCCTGCGAGTGTATGCTCTGTTCTATTCGTGCACTCGTTTTCCTAAGGCCGACACGCATACGGCCAGCGGGTAACTTGAGGTTCCATAGTGCTTTCGCTCTGTTATATTCGTTAGCCACGTTGGAACTGAGAGTAAGCGAGAAAACTATATCAAAGGAATCGCATAGGTAGAAAAAAACTCAGTCACACCCCTCTCACGCGCCTCGCTGACAAGGAAAAAAAACACGACGACCGAAGCACGCTGATGTGGTAATCGTATTTATTTTGTTTGTTAAATTATTTATATACACGCATATATATATATATATTGATGTACGGAAGTAAAATTAAAAATATTAAACTTGATGAAACCGTCCCCTTTATTTATCAAAGAGCCAGTCCTCGCATAAAATAAATTTTTGTGACCGAACCTCTGGACTCCGGCGAGTCAAGACCCCCCAGCCGTAGGTTCGTTACACACTCAATGTTGAAAGGTTTACGAAGAAATATAACACTGATGAAATAGTTCAAGTATGGATGTCATCCAAAAACAAACGAACATAAAATCGAATTAAATTAATCGAGAAAAGTTTAGAATTAAAAAAAATTCACCAAATTAATATGAATCAATTAGTATCAAATCTTAATAAAAACAAAAAAATGTACTAATCTAAATAATTAATATTATCTTAAATCAAATATATACAAGCAATTTATAAGCATAATATACAAATTTTAGAATATAATAAAAATCAAGAAAGATAATATGTACTAAGAAAAAACATAATTGAATATTTCATTTCACAATCAACATAAGTCCCAAACAAGATTTATGTATGTACATTAGGGTGATTCAAATTTTTTATTTTTTGTTTTTTTTAAGGTGCTGTTGCTTAAAAAGTAAGTTTATGATATAAAGAAAAAGCTCACGAAAATTCAGCTCTTTAACTCAATTTTATAAGGTGGCGCCGGAGCCTGTTAGTTTTACATGTAAATTGTATGGAAAAATTATTTTTTTCAAAAAAGGTATCTAAATGAATAGGTGATTAATGTTGTTGAGCTGAAAAGGTCGTTTTTCGACGTAATTTTTTACGCTGATTCCGAATCTGGCCTCA
The DNA here is from genome assembly GCA_949775025.1 of Tricholauxania praeusta. Taxonomy (NCBI): domain Eukaryota; kingdom Metazoa; phylum Arthropoda; class Insecta; order Diptera; family Lauxaniidae; genus Tricholauxania; species Tricholauxania praeusta. The sequence continues at coordinate 163,990,689 of OX459029.1, forward strand.
GAATTGACCCATCATGTCGGAATCCTGAAATATTTGAGGCTAAGTACCTAAAACATGATGTTTTTTGTCTACTTTCGAGGCCATGTATGGGATTCAAAGAAAGTTGATCAGCTTATTTTTAACAAAAGCATCATTTAGTGCCATCCTTACCCTTTAAAATGAGCTTTCAAGTGGTGATCTGTGATGCTTCCTTGCAAAGTTGCAGCCATTTCAAGGTGACATGAATTTGAAACCCGTTGGTTAATATTGTTGGGTTGCAACCCTTTGTAGGGGATCCAATTCATGTCACTTTAAAATGGCTATAACTTTGCAAGGAAACATCACAGATCACCACTTGAAAGCTCATTTTAAAGGGCAAGGATGGTACTAAATGATGCTTTTGTTAAAAATAAGCTGATCAACTTTCTTTGAATCCTATACATGGTCTCGAAAGTAGACAAAAAACATAATTTTTCAGGTAATTAACCTCAAATATTTCAGGATTCCGACATGATGGGTTAGTTCTGAGGCCAGATTCGGATTCAGCGTAAAAAATTACGTCGAAAAACGACCCTTTCCAGCTCAACAACACTAATCACCTATTCATTTAGATACCTTTTTTGTAAAAAATAATTTTTCCATATAATTTACATGTAAAACTAACAGGCTCCGGCGCCACCTTATAAAATTGAGTTACAGAGCTGAAATTTCGTGAACTTTTTCTTCATATCATAAACTTACTTTTTAAGCAACAGCACCTTAAAAAAAACTAAAAAAAAAAAATTTGAATCACCCTAATGTACATACTATATGATCTATGTTGCTCTTGAAATGAACAACTCAATTGAAAAAACCAAACAAAATTTATAGAAAACACAATGATATCGAGATCAAATAAAGTCGATTAAGATCGTAATAAGGACTTAGAGACAAAATTAAATTCAAAATCTAAAAAGGAAACTGGGTATAAAGTAAATAATAAAATTATAATTAAAAAATAAAAGCAAAACTTAAAAAAATTGATAAAAAACGAATATGACAAAGAAATATACATAAATTGCAAAAAAAAGTTGAAATCAATGATCAACACATTCCAATACAGAATGACGGCTATTACTCTTCGAAAAATATTCAAAAAATATAATAACTTTTACACAGTGATGTACTGGTATTTGTTTGTTCGAAGAAAAGGAAAAGCGTTAGATGGCAGGGGGATAATGGAGTAGTGCTGGTGAGCATTTTTCTTGAATTTACCGATGGCTCTGATGTCACGGAAAACATCCACAAAAAGGTTGTTCCACAACTTTATCGTGTGACTAACGAACGGATTATCGTTATAGTACGGTTCGGATGAGCACGAAAGGTTGATCAAGTGAAGCGAGAGTTCTCAATTAATACATAATTTAGCTTTAATTTATTAAATGTTTATAAATAACAAAGCAAATTCATTGATGTACCAGTGGTTTTGTAAATTAAAATGATTTTAAATTTGCGAGAAGCAATTTTAGCATAGCAGGTCGTATGATCAACATTTTTTCAATAAGGAAATTCAATGATTTGGCTTTGCGTAGGTATACAAATGCGTTTTTTTTATAAATTTTGAGTTTCTCTTAAAAGTATGTGCAGTCAGTTTAAATAAATGTAGTTTTACATTAAAACTCAAATAATTTGTAATTCTCTCTTTGAAATTTGAATAAGAATTCAAAAATGTCAGGCACAATTATAAAGTATCTCTAATAAATCAATTAAGTATCCAAATCTAAGTATTATTTAATTTTACTGGCAATTGTAATTTCATTGTTAGTCAACACAATGATGACGAAGCATCTCCAGCTGATTTAATAAATCGATTTGTTGATGAAATAATTAACAATGTAATCAACCGACGGCAACAAACTACATGAAAAATACTATGAAATACGACGCACTTCTATCTAGTATTGTTGTTGCTGTTGGTGGTGTAGTAGGTTCCTTTTATTGCCAATTCATTTAGACACAAATACGTAAATATATATGTATGTATGTATGTATGTACATATACACAACAATATAAACACATATAAATATAAATGCGGCACGTGTAGCACACGTATACATACAAACATACTGCAAAACTCTGCCTATAACAACAAAATACGAGAAGAATAAAATAGAACGAATAGAAGAAGTATCCCAAACAAGTTGAAAAAGTCATTGAAGTCCAGCACAAAAAAAAAGAAGAAAACACAACGAAATTCAAAACTACGCAAAAATGTATGGCGCACGCGTCAAAAAAAATCTGACACGACGTAATAACTGACATGACAAAAACCTAAAAAACAGAAAAAAAAAATTCGAACAAAAGTACCCTACATAAGACCGACCCTAACCCCAAATTTTGGAGACGCACGAAAAGTCATTCTTCTCCTCCACCCAAGTCGACCTTACTAAGAGAGTAAAAGAACATACATATTTACAAACAAAAACAAAAGCAAAAGCAAGAATACAAAACCAAATCAAAAGTAGTAAATGTAACGTAGTGAAAAGCACAAACGGAATGAGAGAACAAAAATAAATAAACAACAAAGATAAAATGATGGTACAACTAAAAATAAAACACAAGCACGAAACCGAAAAAGTATTTGAATACATCACCAAAACAAGCAACCCTCAATACTCACCCCCAAAATGGCGGGTAGTAAACAACCAGTGCTGTATGTGAAGTCTGTGGGAAGAAACGAAAAATGAGCGCAGCACTGTGTAACTGCGACAGCTTTAAGAGACGGTTTTGACAAGAAGGGGTCAAAAAACTCTAAAAAGCAGTAAGTAAATCAAAAGTCTGAGAGAAAGAGAAAAATAAACGGAAAAGAGATGAGTTTGAAACACAAGAGCTGGCGGTAACAACTATAAGAGAGAAGCTCCACATTTCAATTAAGATTTTGCTAAATTCGCTTTGGAGCACCATGCAAGAGAGAAGAGAATACATGAACAATCAACTCGAAAAAATAATAATAATAAAACAAAATATTTGCGACGCAAAATAAACAAAAAGTTGAAAATAAATACACGCGTACACATACTAAGGCAAAGAAACACATACGTGTGTATATGCAGTGCGAGCATAATCTAATACAATCATACCAATACCAACATCAATAACAACAAAAGCATCAGCAATAACTTGTCTAAATATGAGCAACAGTGTTTGTATACTTTTTTAGTCCATTTTTGTCTTCTTCTGGAATGTTCCTGTGTAACATTCAGCAAATTGCATTAGGCGCATCTTTTTGTATCCAGAGTTAATGTAATCAGTGTACCAAAAAGAGGCAACAACATCCAACCTGTCACAAAGTCCGACTTTAGTAACGAAGTCCAAGGTCCGCCGTCGCTTGGCATACCTACTCAACGAGTCCATCGTTTTCGAGGACACTGTCTAGCCCTACTGTCATTAAGGTCGTCCAAACCAACTTTACAAGGCAAAGCGATCAAGCACTTCAAGGACTTATTATTAACACTACAAAAACTGAAGCAATATCAAGAAAAACGGGAACATCAACATCAAAACATCGTTTTGCTATCTTAGCAGTGTATTTACTAACAAAGACGCACTAAAACAGACATGACAGCAAGAGGAGAGGTGTTCTAGCTTTGCTCAATCAGTATTGCCTAATGATTGCGAATCTAAGTCCCTCATGACTCTGTGCTCTGTTACGACGAATACAAGCTTTTAAAAACTCTTGCTTGAGATGAATTTTGTGGCCCCATACAATCTCAAATCGTAACTTCAATCACACAAGAAATTTTGTTCAGTGTAGTTTCTTGTTTTGCTTAAAAGCCCATGAAATAATAAATATTGATGCTCCGAACATTTTTTCTGTACGTCTGCCAGTTTAGTGCTGTAGTTGGCTAATATCAAATATTTTGAATATCAAATATTTTCTATGTGTCAAGCTACACGATTAGGAAAAATTGAGAATAAAAGGACAGTCAGACAAGGTGTTAAATTTTAATGAAAAAGACAGGAAATTATATATTTTTTGCAAATGCTAAGAACAACATCCAGATCAAAGGCACAGTAAAATTAAAAAAAAGGGGGAACATTTTTTAATTAAAAATTATCGATCTGGCTTCTGAGGTATATCCACCATCTTTTAAATTGATTTAAATTGTGAACCACTGCACCGATTTGGCCAAAATGCGTGTTACATGAAGGTAATTTCAAAAATTTTAATAAAAAATTGCAGAAATGCTCTGGCTAGCGAAGCTGGTTTTGGGCATACATACCTATCATAAGATACTAACACTGAGCTGTTTTCGAAATAAAAATGTGTAAATTGTAAAATGTAAGCAAAAATTTGACATGGTGAAAATTGAAAATGAAAAAAATACCGTCGCTTACTTTGAAAATATATAACGGGTGATTTTTTTACTATTTGTTTTTTTAGTGTAAATTTGTTGACACCTCACGCGTGATTCGTAACACGTTTCAACGCCAAAAATGCTCAGTAAGGTTTGCCATTTTACCATGAATAAACTAACAAACGAACAACGCTTGCAAAGCATTGAATTTTATTATCAAAATTCGTGCTCTGTGAGAAATATATTTTTTATCGAAAAATGTTCTTCAGCGACGAAGCTAATTTTTGGATCAATGTGTACCTCAACCAACAGAATTGCCGAATTTGGTCGGAAGAGCACCCAGAGGCAGTTTAAGAGCTGCCAGTGCACACTTAAAAATGAACTGTTTGGTGCGGTGGTGGAGAGCCGGCGGCATCATTGGACCGTACTTTTTCCAAAATAATGAAAATTGCAACGATACAGTTAATGGAGCAAGGTACCGTGCGATGATTACCGACTTTTTTTTGGTTGATTTATGGTTTCAATAAGACAGTGCCACATGCCACGCGGCACGCGATACAATGGACCTATTGAGTCGAGTTTGGTAAGCAAATAATCTCTCGTTTTGGAGCAGTACACCAGGCCGCCAAGATCATGCGATTTGACCCCACTAGATAATTTTTTTTGTGGGGCTACGTGAAGTTTCTCGTGTACAAGGACAAGCTAGCCAGAATTGCAGCACGGGAAGACAACATTACAGCTGCCATTGGTGAGATGCCAGCCGAAATGCTGGAATAAATGCCAAAATTGGAGCTTACGGATGGACCACCTCAGGCGTAGGCGCGGGTAACATTTACATGAAATAGTCTTTAAAAAGTAAATGGCAGGAATTAATGTATCTCTCCAAATAAATATTTCATTCACTATTGCAAATTTTCTGTTCTTTTTTCAATTTTCAAAAACCAAACGATTAAAAAATCACCCGTTATTTTAGCCGAAAATAAGCTCATAAGCTAAGCAAAATGTTTTATTACACTAGTTTACAAGAAAAAAGATCTGGTTTCTCATAGACTTTTTTCGATGTATTTTGGGGCGTAGATTCCAAAAATGGCAACCATTTTTTTTTCTTAAGAATCGTTTTCGAGATATCCTCAAAAAACTTCTTTTTCGGCACTTTTTTCATTTATTTGACTATATCTTCATATTTTCGTTTAATTTTATTGCAAGTTTTTTACTGTTTTTTCGAATAACTTCTACAGTTTTTGTCCGATTTTCGCAAAATTATACTTAAAATATTTTCAAAAAAATATCATTAAAAATTTTAAAAATATGAAAGAGAAAAAATTTTTCATTCAAATGGAGCAATTGAAATTGAGTGATTTTCAAAAAAGACCAAAAAAGTCAGTTTTTTTGGAATTTGAGCGCTTGTAACTTCATCAAATCTTATTCGATTCAAGCAAACAGCATATCGTTAGAAAGGGAATACAAATATCTTTCGAATGTTGAAAATCGTTTTTGAGTCAAAAAAAACTTTATGGAGATATAGTCAAATAAATGAAAAAGTGCCGAAAAAAGGGTTTTTTGAGGATATCTTGAAAACGATTCTGAAGAAAAAAAAAATGGTTACCATTTTTGGAATCTACGCCCCAAAATACATGGAAAATGTCTATGAAAAACCAGATCTCGAGATCAACCCCAAATTTATAAACTAGTGTTATTAATAAGGACTTTATTGGACTTAAAGCCTTAAGCTAAATAGCAGCTCTATTAATATTAGGTTCACATAAATCTCACCTACATATAATGAGGAATAGAGTAATCTATTTTCATATGAAGTATCTTCCATTCATGTGACAAAACTAAACGTGACGCAACGTAATTGTTAGGAAATTTGAAACGACAACGATGGTTGTTATTTCACTTGTTTTTCAATTTCAACTGTGCAACTGTAAATTCCTTGTTGTTGTTTTTGTTGCAGTCGTTGTTATTGTTGTCTAGATTTTGCGCATCAATTCGCAGAATTTTCACACAAATCACCTACGCGATTACGTGATTACATCGTTTGTTACAACGTTACAATTTGCAAATTGTTTACACTTGTTGTGTATAGTACGTCTGCGTCTGAATCAGCGTAGACGCAAGGACGGACGGACGTAACCGTAAGTAAGACGTAGTACAGTGAGGCTTTCTTTCTCTTAATTGCGTAACTTGATGTAAAAGAAAAATACTAAAACTTTACAATAGAAATGTAATGCAATCGATGATGATGATGTTGTTGTTGACAATCATGAAGACGATGATGATGTGATATTAGGTATTTTATTTATTTGAATCTATCTTTGTGTGTGTGAGTGTTCTATCATTTTGTTTTGTTTGTTTTTTGTTTAAAATATTTATTTATGAGCATTTTGCGTCGTGAATTGTTACGACTGTTAATAATTTTTTGTAATTATTTATATTGTTGTTGTTGTTAGAATTATTGTTGATTTTGTGGCTATTTTCATTTGAGTTAGTTTTGCGCATTTTATTATTGTTTTTTTAATTCAAAGTGTTTCAAAGATAAACAAACGCTTTTACTCGTATAACGCTGTGCAAAATGTTTCGTTCCAGGGCATGACGTTAGGAAAAACTTTAAAAATCAAAATAGTTTTTGCATAGGTACCTTATAATTACGGCGACCATTCGTCCTAGATTTACAGGAACAGTTCAGTTCATTTCTTTTAGAAATACGGGACCCACAATTTTTTTGAATGTTTTTGTTTGAGTTCTTTATTTCCAAATGGGTTACATTTGAAACAATGTGCGAGGGTTTTATTATTTTATAAAGCCCGCATTCTCATAAAGTAAAGGAAATGTAAGCAGACACTCAATAAGTACTAAGACAGCTGCTTAAGTTTGTAGAATTCAATCGACTGAAAGTAGCTCTAAGAAAAAACTGTTGTACGTTGCAAAGTTTAAGTTTCAGTCCTGAACAAATTGAAATGTGAATAAAAGCTATGAGTCAACATTTGACTATTAAACATTATGGATCTCGATGTACTGAAAAAAAAAAAAAAACTTTCAAAATTGTCCAACAACTTTTTTGTTTACTCGTATGTATTTTCCAAGCTCAGCGCTAAGTATTTAAAATACTAAGGTGTATATTAGAAACATTTATTAAATTTTTTTTTGAACAGAACGTTGAGATCTATGAGGTTAAATATTGGCTAACTGCCTTTATTTACATGGCGATTTGGTGAAAAAAAAACCGAAACTTTTAACCTAAAACGACCCACTGCGCTGTAGAAAAAGCTTAGATCATGGATGCGGAGGTCGAAGCTCGTTTGGCTTTTCTAGCTTCTACAACAATAACAAAAAATACTGAGCTCATTTCGAGCTCTTTCCGTTATTCGAGCTAAATAATTTCGGTTCGCTATCGTCGCATGCTTTCGTGTGTGTAGTTTTGTCTTCACTGGCGCACATTCAACTCTTTCGTTTTGTTTTTTATGTCTTTTATTGGTATGCAATTATCTATTAAATTTTCATCATTAGTTTTTGTGCAAAATATTTTTGAGTTTTTTACACAACTGATGTTGTAACCAGCTCCCGAAGCAGTGTGCGTCTCTGACTTAGATGACTAAATAGACTACGGAACTTAGAGATTAAATAGCTAAACAAATGCAAGCACAGTCATACAAGACAAAAATTATGATCTCAAGATGAGAGAGCGTGACTATATGAACTTTGTTGTGGTAACACCAAACATTTACAAAATTAAAAAAAACCTGAAAATGTCAAGAAAATCAAACAATGAAACATAAGATGAAATAAAAGTAAAAGAATTTTAAAAATATTGAATAAGTCGAAAAATTTGCAAAAAGTTGAATAAGGTTGAAATAGTCAAAAAATATTGAAAAAGTTAAAAAAAAAAACAGAAAATGGAATACGAAAAAACTTTCCAGACATTCAAAAATCGGAATAAAGTTGAAATAATAGGAAAAAATTGAAAAAGTATGTCAATCTAAGCGACGCTTCAGGTATCGTTCATAAAAAAGTAAGCAAAAATTCGGGAATTTTAACCCCTCTCGCCTGGTTGCCCGTTTTTTCCGATTTAACCCTTCTTCTCACTACGGACGACTTCTTAGTGAAAACGAAAATAATCTCTCTTAGCAGTCAGGAAGGGACATCATTTTTTTAACGTGGAGTAAAGAAACAGTTTTGACAACAACTTATCAATGTGGATACTAGCTGTAATTACAAGCTAAAAAAAAAATAAATATATTTGAGCCGTGAAAAAAGAAAACACGTACAAACTTCAGTAAAAGCGCAAGGCTGATAAAAACACATACAATAACCACAGCGCACACAAGAGATGTTGCTAAGGTGAACCCTTTTGAAAGATTTTCCCAACTTTATTCTGAAGAAAGGAACAATGTTGTTTGTATTGGTTGGGGGCCGTCCATTAATTACGTGAGGTGTTTTTTTGAAAATTCGGACCCCGCCCTCCCCTTCCCTTGGTGAGATTTGGTGAGTTCTGACGGGACCTCTCCCTCCCTTCCGTGAGACTTGCTTTATAATTTTGAAATGCAATCTGCTATAATAATGTATAGTTCCTGCATTAAAAAGTTGACGTGAGATTTTTATTGAACCCCTCCCCTTTGGTGCGACTGGGTGAGATATTTCCGGACCCCCTTCTCCCCTATTTTGAATGACGTTCTTTGCTGCCCAGCATATTTAGCGAAAGAGCTCATATCGCATTCTGCGTTGCAAAACTCAAATTGAAGTGATCAAAACTGCATTCGTGAACTGTTACAGAAAAAGGGTACAACGGAGTCATGGCTTGTCCACCACTGCTGAATTCAAATTGTGGAAGAGTCAAGTGGAGTCAATGAAGCTATCAACCGTAAGACTCAAGAAATATTCTGTACCTGAAAGTTTTGTTTTTATGAAATCGGATTTCTACTGAACTCATTTGCGCTCAAAGGTTTAACAAATACAGTTTGAAATAATTTATCTATCACCTACGTGAAAATGCTAAACATTTCAATTCAACTGACGTCTTTTATTTATTTAATTATTACGTAATCTTATACCTAATTTTATACAAATTTTTGTTATCTCTTGCGTGCCTCAATTGGCATTCCAATGCAATTCATGTAGGTAGGTGCTTCGTTACAGCCATAGTCTTATCATTCATTATCAGTTAACAAAAAAACAACAGGAGTAGTCATAAAATACGTGAAATTCTTTCGATAGTAAAAGCGACAGAAAAGAACCTTTCAGTAGATTACGTACGATGAGTTTTTTTCTTCTTCATAGAAATTAAGGTCATGAATGAAAAACCTCAATGCTTTTCAGAATAATAAATTACAATGTCAGAATGAGAATCTCTTACTAGTTAATCGAAATGGAGTCTATTAACAAATTCCATTACAGTGAGCGTGAATACTATTGGTTGCTCTGATTTCCGAAAAGCTATCTATCTATTCTATTGCTGCAATATGAAATTTGGTTTAATGTTTGTCGCTCTAATCTTTGACTGTGAAAATTTATGAATGAAATGCAGTGCTTTATTTCGTATTTTTTTCATGAATGAACTGGAAACATTTATTTTATATATGCATACGTATATGTATATTTTTTTCTAAACTGTGAAACTCTGTTTCAATATTTGAAGTACTTAGTTCCGTTGTTTGCTCCCATGTCTGGCTTTGAATGTTGTATAGAACTCTTCTTTAATGTATCGCAAATGACGTCATAAAAGTGGAACACTACCCAGTTATAAATCAATTATTGTATTTGATTTGCTTATCAATGAAAGCAATTGAATCGGTTTTATAAAGGCTTATTTATGTGTTGAGATTATGAAGTGCATATTGCATAAGCGTTTCCTGTTTTGGAAAAAATTAAAAAGTAATTTTTGCATCACTTTGAAGTCTTATTTTCAGTATATTTTACTAGACTTAGGTAAGGAAACCTATTCCAGTAAAATTACATTTTGACTTCAGAAAGGTACCGACCAAGCTGGAGTTTTCTTGAGATTATGCCTTTTATATCCTGTCGCGAAATTCGCGACAAAAACCTCACCTGCATTGAAAATTAATGAAATTTGGCACATTGTAGAATATTCAGTTGCAGAATTTGAAATATGTAAAAAATCTTGTCAAAATATAGTTCACAGGGTAAAGCAAATATCGATAGCTTAGTTCCATTCCTTAGACAATGCAAGTAAAATTGAAAACTTAATTCAAGTTAAAAACTAAAAAAAAAAAATTACAGCGCAAAATGAATAAAAGAAAAATAAAATGGAAACCAGCAGCTTATACTAGTTTTAATGACCGCTACGTCATATCATCAGTAAGCTTTGTTTGCCGACGTTTAAAATTCTGCAAGCGTACTATATTTTACTTCTTGTGTTGACCAGTTAAGAATCATCGCAACAAAAATAAACATTAGAGTGGTTCTTAAGGTTACTTTTTTGCAGAAAATCAAATGGGACGCTTCCTCAATTGGTTCCAAATAGGGTAAAAAAAAAAAAAAATTATTTAAGATTTTAATCTTTAACGCCTACGGACCCTATTTCAAAATGAAATTTGTCTTGAGCCGCCATTTTTCTTAAGTAGCTTTTACATTTTAAGAAAGAATATAATAAGAAAAAGTATCGTTCGGTTTTAGTTTTCGAGATATAGTCATAGGAAATTGCAGACATGGCATTTCTAAGAATCATTATAAGTTGGAAACTCCTGAACAGATTTTAAATATATTGATGTCATATGGAATCAAATTCAAATTCTGAAATTATTAAATAAATTTCAGAAAAAATTTATTAAAATGAAACAATATAACAGGTACCGATGCTTTTTGAACCGTTCTATAAAATAAAGAAATACACTTACACATGTTAGAGTCACTATCATTAAATATATCACATTTTGGACATGATTTTGAATATTTAAATAATTATTTCTTTTTTTAACAATTTTACGGATCAAATTGAAAATCTTTTTTGCATATTTTTTTCTAGGTAACAATATTAATATTTTTTTCTTTTTAGTTTCGGCGGGCACTTCTCAATTGCATCTTTTGCATTAACCCTTCACCACACTATAAATAATTTTTACTTCCGTTTTGCACTTGTGTTTACACGTGATTTCCAAACGCTTTTGTTATTAAAAAAAGGAGCACCGTAATGAGAAACGTCGAAATACGCACTGACAAACGCAAGAAAACGAAAACTACGACATGCGACGAAAATCACAACAAACGACGACGACAGCGAGGAAAATTCATGATTTTCGAAAAACTTGCATTCGAAATTAAAAACAATGGGAATAACAACAATAGCAGCAACAACAACATAAACAGCACCAAATTTAATTGTCGAAATCGAATTCCAATTTAAACGTCGCGCGCTCAAATCAACGAAAACGACGCGACACAGCGATTGATTCTCGACAACAACGAACAACTCCGATTCGACTGAGTGTAAAAATCACATTAGAGCAAAGAAACGAATGAATATCGAAAATAAAAAAAAAAATAACGACGACGACCACAATGAACCAAATGATCGTTGCATGAATGAACGAACAAATTATGAATGAAAAAGATACGAAATACCGAAGAAATAACGATACAGACACAAACAAAATCAACAGAACAGCAAAAACAACTTAATAACAACAATACGAAGACAAACGACGATAATTGTGTTGACGATCGAGTCATTACGACACAACAAATGCCGAAGCGAACTTAAGAATAATGTAGCATGGAGTTTATAAATGAGGCGAAAAGTGAATAACAAATGTTGAAGAGGGGGCAGCAGTTGGGGCAAATATGAGGGGTGCTTGGGGCCGCGCATAGTTGGGGTGCAACGCATTGCAATCAGAGTGCGCGCATTTATTGTTTTTCCAAGTGCCTTGTCGTTGTTGTCGCTGTCACTTTGACATTTGGGATGTTTTTGTTATTGTTTCTGTTGTCGATTGTATGCCTGAGTGTGGATAAGCTTAGTTAATTATGAAGCACGCGTCAAAGTATATATAACAAAACAACAACAACAACAAAACAATTTAATGAAAACAAATGAAATGAATTTAAAATGGAAAATTTCAAGAATTGAAAAACTAAATCAGTGGAAATTTTTCGAAAGGAAGAAATTAAATTATCATTTCAAAAAATATACATAAAGCAGTTTTTGGTTTAAACTATTTTTCATTGGTTTTATGAGCTATGACACACACAGATACAGATATCAACGTAATTATAATCAAATAACTGAACAAATAAATTTTATTGACGATTGATAAAGCAATGGGTTTTTGTTTTTAAATTCTTTCAACAATCAAAGTTCAATGGTAAAAGAGCAACAATAATCATATAAAAATACATTTTTACTCATTGAATCAAAGTTCGAAAAGTAATTAAAAATAAAACTAATGGCCTTATTTTGTAAATCACGGTGGAGCAACGCAACGCTAACGCAACGCAACGCAGCGCTTTAATATCGGTATTTTATAAATCACCACGTAATTGCGTTGACTATGTTACGTTGTTACGATGAATTGTCAGTCAGCTACAGTTAAACGTTGTCAGATGTAAAATAAAATGAGAATAATTTTTGTAAATTTGTGAAAAATTCAAACATTTACAAATTTTTGTTATCTGGTAACGACATCAGATTTGTTTATTTTATTTTTTTTGTTTACGTTTGTTTTGTTTACACTTAATTGAATTATGTCAATATTGAATTCTTTTTACTGTCTTGAAATGTTTGCAACAATTGGTGGAATTTATTTTCCTTCATCGCTCAAATCTATCGATGACCTGTGATGATGCTTTCTTTAACCTGTATTTAAGAATTATATTGTATTATTTAAGAATATATCCAAACATAAATACAATACTGTTTTGAATTTTCCATTCTAACGGCAGCTCAATAACAAGTGAAGAAATTGACAGTTCATTTGAACGAAATCGCAGCGTTACGTTTTACAAAATGCCACATTCAGTACTTTCCACTACGTTATTGCGTTACTCAACGCAAGTGTAGGGTTGAGTTTTATAAAATGAAAATTTCAACAACGCAGCGCGAAGTGGTGTGAAGTGATTTACAAAATGAGGCCATAAGCTTTTATTCATGGCGAATGATTCCAAGTAAAAGTAATGATCGTGCGTTTCTATAGTAACCCAATGTGCACAAAAACGGAAGCGAATTCGTTTCGAATTCGAAACGAATTCGTTTGTGAGCATTCCGTTTTTTGTAAGAAAAAAGAATTCGTTTCGAATTCGTAACGAACTGCAAATACGAATTCGTTTCGAATTCGTTTTTTTGTTCAGAAAACGAATTCGAAACGAATTCGTTTTTTGTTCATAAAATGAATTCGTTTCGAATTTTGTTTTTTGTAAGTAAAGCGAATTCGTTTCGAATTCGTAACGGACTTCAAATACGAATTCGAAACGAATTCGTTTTTTGTTCATAAAACGAATTCGTTTCGAACTCGTTTTTTGTTCATAAATCGGATCAGTTTCGAACTCGTTTTTTGTTCATAAAAAAATTTTATGTTTTGAGCGACTTCAAATTGCTTAGAAGGTTAAAAAAAACTTATAAAATTTTTTACTCAAATTTTGAAAAATTTTTCTAAGTCCCGGAAAATTTTCAAAGAAAAATATTCAAAAAAATTTTTTGTTTTTTCGACTTTTTAAACATTTCTAAGTCGATTAAGAAATAAAATTTTTTTTCAAAATTTTTTTTTTGAAAATTTTTTCCGGGACTTAGAAAAATTTTTTTTTATGAACAAAAAACGAGTTCATTTCGATTTCGTTTTATGAACAAAAAACGAATTCGAAACGAACTCGTTTTTTGTTCATAATAAGCGGAAAATTCTTCCGTTTTTTCGAGAGGAATTTCATACGAAAACGAATTCGAAACGAGTTCGTAACGAAATCCGTTTCGGATGAATAGTACGAAGAAACGAGTTCGTTTCGAATTCGAAACGAATTCGTTTTTTGTAAATAAAGCGTATCAAATGAGAGAAGATATCATTCGCCTTTGACATATATTTTAATATATGAAAGGTAGCCTAGTAGGTAGCGCGCATGACTATGAATCGCTGGGACATGGGTTCGAGCCTGACTTTGGAAATTTGTAAATCGTAAGTAAAATTTAATTTGATAATAAAATAAAATTCATATACATATGCAATAAAGTCTTACAATTTGCATACATAAAAATTTTTTTTTTTTAAATAAAATTAATTTTTTTATGAACAAAAAAAACTCGTTCTATGAACAAAAAACGAACAAAAAACGAATTCGTTTCGAATTCGTATTATGAACAAAAAACGATTTCGTTTCGAATTCGTATTATGAACAGAAAACGAATTCGAAACGAACTCGTTTTTTGTTCATAATAAGCGGAAAATTCTTCCGTTTTTTCGAGAGGAATTTCATACGAAAACGAATTCGTAACGAGTTCGTAACGAAATCCGTTTCGGATGAATAGTACGAAGAAACGAGTTCGTTTCGAATTCGAAACGAATTCGTTTTGCACACTGGGAAGCGATCGTACAAGCAGTTGTGTTCATAACAATACCAGTGCGCCATCGATTCATAATCAAAATGCAAATATTTTCAACATTTGAATTTCATTAAATTTTTTTCCCCTCATTTTATGCTTCTGACTATCGGTTTATTAAAGAATTCTGCAAAAATAAAGGTTTTTCTTATTCTTTGTTCCCAATAATAGCAGTGGTACAATTGAATGGCTAACAAAAGTTTGTGGTCGGTAGAATTGATTTTCTGTTTTAATTTTTTACAACGAATGGTAAGCAAATAATATTTGTACTCTTTTATGAAAATGTAACAAGCACAAGTTTTAGAAAATGGCTCGGCCCAAACACTGCACAGAAATTTCATCAAAACTCTGCCACGACCATGACAGCAAATGAGCGAAATCTTGATTTCAAGATAACCATTTCAGCGTTATGTAACTCTTTCCGGAAATTCTTCTAATTTGTTGGCAACAGGGGAAAAACGAAAGGGTGGCGTACAGAAATCGCCGTACTCGGAAATTTTCTTTTGTTCTGTTCAAAGCTCATATTATGATTTGTTGTGGTTTTTTCACAGAATTTCCTTGTGTAAACGGCGACTTAGAGAAGTACTTTGCTTAAAATATAGTAAGTATTTTTTATTGGGGAGGTATCAGCTGTTTGATTCTCTCATTTTTGCGCTCTCATTTGACTAAATTTTTTGGTACGGGAACACAATATATGTTTTGCTATTCTGCCCTCAGAAGCGAAAAGGGCGTATCTCAAAGAATACGTTTCGAGATAATTGATGTTTTGTTTATGTCGACTTGTTGAAATACCTGTAAAATTGAGACAATGATAATAATGATTACTGAAATAAATATACATACATTTTTCAATTCAAAAAAGGGCGACAATTTTACTAAGAGACACTCGAGCGCAATGTGAACAATTTGACATTAGATGGAATAATTCTGAGTCATTTTTTTGCCCTTGTTTAAAAACACTTATCGATAACATAGAATACAGCATAAAACAAAGAGCTTCCAGTAAATTCCAGTATCACACTATTTCTATTTGTCATAGAAACTCCATCGTACTTTTAACCGACTCGGATTTTTCTCAGACAAAAAATAAATAAAAAATAAAAACCCAATGACAATAACAACAACAAAAATAAGACAAACATGTTGGTTTTTATTTATTTGTACACTGAATTACTGACAGTATCAACGTTTTGTTATGCTGAAGTTAACGCACAGTGGACACTTCTGTTGCAATAGGAATGTCGTTCATTTTAAAGATTTCACTTCACCCTTTTCCTGCCATCATGTAGTGTTTTTTTTAATTTTTTCGACATCATTCGATACTTTTTGCATTCATTGACTTTTTCTATAGTATCAAAGTTTTTTCGATATTATCTGATACTTTCCGACTTCTGGTCCGTGCCATTCAATGATTTTTTTTTATTTGTCTCATTCAATACTTCGAAGTTTGCTATCGACGGTTTCGGGGATTTTCCAAGGTTTTATTAGGTTGCTGATACCTTAAATATTTTTCAATATTAAACATTCGATACTTTTCGGCTTTTCATTACTATTCGATACTCTAATCAATTCTTTTGATACTGTCCGACTCGTTTGACATTGTGAGAATTTTAAATACACTTTTTTCGATACTATGCGACGCACGTACTTTTTTCCTTTTCGGTGCTCTTCAATATTTCCGTCAGCTTCTTCGATACTGTTCGTCTTACTGAATACTTCAAGACTGTCGCTATTGATGTTTTTGATATTTTTATCGACGTTTCCTTTGCTTTATATCAGGGAAGGGCACTTAGTGCCTCAATTTACTCACATTGCTCTAACCGTTATTCGACGCACAACCAAGCGAAAAAAAATTCCCAGAATTTCAACGCTATCGAGGCACAAAATTCGCAGAATTGCAACGCTATCGAGGCACAAAATTCGCAGAATTTCAACGCTATTACAGCGTTGACTTGAATTCAAATGAAAACAAAAACAAAACACAAAGGCATAAATGACGGCGCCGCATTGTGTCTTGAGGAATGTAGCAAATGTTTTTGTTTGTAGTGTAATTTGTTTTTTTTTGTGCTAATGGCAATTTTGGAAATGAAAGTAAAAAAACTTTAAGATTTCGTTTGTTGTTGCTTGATGTTGTTGTTTTCCTCTTTTGTTATATTTTTGTGCCCACCGCTGCTTTATATGACTAATTATACGAATTTGTTGGCAATTATTCCTTTTAAAACTTTCTTTGTTAATTAGCGTATTCGCCTAATGGTAAGATGGGCTTAGTGAAAGTATAACAAAATTGCATAAAAATTGTCTAAATAGATTTCATACTTTGGGTTTTACCCCAGTAGGACAACATTTAGGGCGAGTATCGTCGATTATTAACCAATTCTTTATTACGGTTAAGAACCCAAAAGCTTAAGATCTGATTTATCTAAAAAAATGTTCAGTTATAAAAAAAAGGTAACTATTCAAAGTTTTAGGTGATATTACTCAAGAAAATACGAAAATTCTTAAACTAACATAACAATGTTTAAATTTTTTCTAATGAAACCTCAAAAGTTTCTACTGTACGACAGCGATATTGTGTTTTTTGATGGACATCTTAGTTGGAATCATAACAATAACAACAACATAAACAATAGCAATTTGTGGGCCACCAATGCCGGCAAATGAGCGACTTTAAAGCGTTCTATTTACTGCGTTTTTTAGCGCTTCTTATCAATGTAAGATGATTGTAAATTAAACAAATAAATACAGACACACACACACGCACACATTCTTACAGAAACAAACTGTAATAAAATGTAACAATAATATTTATGACAAATACATACACTCGTGGTTTGAGTTAAAAAAAAAACCCAGTGAATGCGATCAGTGCGTGATGTATGTTGCCGCTGCCCCTGCTGTCATAGATGCCCCTGCACTGCTGCCACTGTTGCCATCAAAGAATATCAATAATAATATTAATAATGACAACAATAAGAATGATACAAATAAATATACACAGTAATACTGACATATTGTGATTTCGTAAAAGATTCAAGGGAAAAGTATGACTACACTTCTCACACTATACGCTTGTAAGAGAAGGGCTAGATGGACACAAGATTGCAGGCGTCAAGACTAATGTATAATATTAGTTATATTGTAATCTAAAACTATTAACGAAGCGCTTAAGAAATAAAATTATAATTTACTCCGCACCACCCTGTACAATTGTTTTTCTTTCTTTCATATTTATTTAACATTTTTATCGAACACCCAAAGTGCTGCGCCATTGCATACCATAATGATTTTTTCCCAAACAAGCCGCATACATTCATGAATGAACGATTGCCCCCCTCCCCCCGTTCTCAGTGCTTCACAGTTTTGACGAGCAGAAATTTTTCCATTCCGAAATCATAGAAGCGTAAGGTGAAAGCTTTTTTACGCTTATCGCAGGATGGTATTTAATACAGTTAGTTAGTGAGTGCTGCCTTGCGTGATTAACAAGCGTCAAATAATGAGCATGACTTGCTATACCCAATGTCAACAACAACAGTGTTTGTAATAGCAGAAAACAACAACAAGTTATCTTCAGAAAATATTTGGTCAATATAAAAAAAAGCTAAGTACAATTTTAATGCAATTTCAGACGAATGCACATCCCCTCGTGCTGCCCATTTAAACAATCTCCTGAATCTATTTGTTATGTTGTTCTTTGAAGATACTCGTACTTAGAGCCCTACATAGTCATAATTGATAAAAAAAAATCTAAAATTAAAAAAAAAAAGAAAAACCTTTGCGACACAGAAGAAAACGTGTTGGAATTTCTTAGTCAAATAATTTTTTATTTTGTTTTGTTTGCGCACGCATGCGTGTACATGTACGCGAGTGCCTGTGTGGTAGACACGTGGTGTTATTTGTGGGTCAGGTTAAAAACTATGGAGGTAGAAGGCAGTTTGTAACGCTGCGCCACTTTAAAATACCACAAAAATGTCTTGTGTAAATGAAAAAAGTTTATTTAAAAACAAAAACTGAAGCGGAGAAGTTATTAGAAACCTACGAAATCTGTGTGGCAACTTTTTCTGATTCTGATTAGTTGAAGTTATGGCAACCTATTTAATTCAAAGGGTGTTCAAATTTGAAGTATTTTTTTTTGAATTTACCACCATTTTTTTTACATGTACTGGATTAAATCATAGTTTTTTCAGGCATGAAATAAATGCATTCCGGTTAGTTAAAATGAATCACTACACGAGTGAACAACGTGTTTTCATTATTAAAATACTGGCAATTCGTTTATTGGGCCATAGAAAACTAAGAAGAAAATGAGAATTTTTTAAGGAAATTGTTGAATTGGCTACCAAGATCAACACCATTTCATTTCTTTTTATGGGGCCTCTTGAAGAGTACAGTTTATGCGGATAGCAATCAAGCTGTTCAAAACCTCACAGACAACATCATTGAGCAAATATCACTAATTGAACCATCATTATGCGAAAAAAAAAATCAAAATTTGGTAAAATATTGACAGCTTGGCGAGCTAGCATGGGAGGTCACTTGAACGACATTTTTTTATTACTAACCGGAATCAATGTACTTTAAGTTCCAATAAAAATAAATAAAAATTTCGAACAATTTATGTCATTTATTTAAAATTTACATAGTAGATATGCTATTTATTAAAAAAATGTTCTGGTGGGTAGATAGAAACACCATTGAAACTGGCTGTGAGAAAAAAATTTAAGCTTTTATATAAAAAAAAGTAAGCCTAAGTTCAAAGGATAACAAAAGTGGTAGGGTATAAACTGACAACCCAAGTTTTATTTCAGGAGAACGAGAAAAGTAATCATGTTTAATCAATGCAAATGCTTTAAATGTCTTAAGGACAGAATTTTGAAAAATCTCTTCATATTCACCTTTACCACAAAACACATCCAATTTTTCATATTTGATGCTTCTAGAATAAATGGTTCGACCATGAATATTATATGTAGCTACATATTCAGTGTCAGAGGGTCAGACGTGTTTTCGAATATATTGTACATCGTGTTAAAAATCTAAAATGTTAAAAATATTGGAAAAATGGCACAACGTTTTAAAAGTCGGAAAGTGATGATGTGTTAAAAAATATATGTAAGTGTCTGTAAGTTTGTAGACAAATATATTGGCTAAGCTTACCCAAATCGACGCCACAAGTTTTCAATACGACTCTACAATATGTTTCTTCCAGGAAAAAATCGCAGATTGGCAATTACCAGGATCGAGATTTAATTTATTCTTAGAACTTTAGAATTCGCTAACTTTAGACTCTGGACTTTAAATATGCGCCATGAAGTACAAGTATAATTATTTTAAGATTTTGCAAGATCATAGCAAATTACTTCTTTAAATTAGACTTAAGCGATAAACTTCCTCGTCAGCTGAATATTTAGAAATGTTTATTAAAACGTGAGTAACTTCAAAGAATGTGAGTCGTTTGCGAAATATCGCAAACGCACAACAATAAACAACAAAAAAACGACAATAATAAAATACCAAAAAAAAAACTTTCAAAATTTATAGTCATAATGCACAAAGTACCCAATAATAAGTCATTGACCGTGCATTGTGACCAAAATGAAGAAGAAAACAAATAAAACCAGACAGAAAAAACAAAAAAAAAAACCAAAATAAATTAAAGGAAGCGTCGGCAAAAACAACAACAGTAAAATGTATTTTTATTCCGTATGCGAACTACGAATTCTGCTGTCCCGTTTCTACAGGTTTTTTTTTTTTTTTTGAATTAGTTCTTCTGTTGCTGTTGCTATTAATGTGTGTTTGGCCGTATAATAAACAAAAATTGGCAAGGAAGACAAATTAAGGAATGATAAAGCAACAACAACATTTACGAAGGAAATCGTATCGAATAAAATGTGAGAAAAAAAGACAACAATAACGTATGAGAAATGTGAGAAGTTTAAAGTTGGTAGAAAATTTCTTAGAATTCTTCATCGAAACTGCTAAAACTACATAAAGTGATAAAGATGATATCGTCGTCGACTCAGCACTTTGCAACTTGTCTTACTCTTCTTCCTTTTAAAAATTCCTACTGCAAGTTCCCCAAATGGATCCATTAAGATGTTTTGTGACATGGAAATGGAAAAAATCATTTCGAAATTCAAATATTGACTTTCACATAAAACAATATAGTCTGGGACGTAAATAGCACCTAAAATATTCAAAACATATTTGGTCCTGATTTCTATTTTTTTATCTAAATGAAAAACCTTCCAAGAATATTGTGTGAAAATTTGAGACGGATCGGAGCAAAAACAACGAAGATACAGCAGTTTAAGCAACCGTGCTTCATACATGACTCAGTGCACATTTAAAACTTTAAAGCGTTTTCCCACAACTCACGTATTCAAAGTCAGTGTCCACCGTATCTTCAAAACTACTGCATCGATTCTTTTGAAATTTTGAGCACTATTTCTGTACATAATTTACAAGGCAACGCTGGAGAGTTAATATTTATTATTTTATAATAACAAATTATCCGATTTTTTTTTTTGCAAAAATCACGTTTTTCACTTCAAAGTGTTCCCAAAAATTGAAAAATTTAAATTTCAAAAAAACCCTCCAGCGCTACCTGGGGAAATCGATTACAGAACAAAAAATTTTTTTTTTTTTTGAGATGATCCAGCACCGACTTATCGTTGACACCGCAATTCTACTTTTTTTCTGAGACGCTTCTATCTGAAATTTTTTAAAAATGTTCTTCAAATGTTATATGTACTTTGATCTACCATTGGTTTTAATAAATAGATTTTAACTGTGTTGTCGAAAAAAATTCACAAAAATGTGCCTGTTTTTGTACGAATTAACGTTACCCTCCCCTTAACTCTGATTAGCAGAATTTGCCATAAAATATCGCACAAAAATAAAAAAACGTTCAAGACAAATTGACCTTTTCAATATATAAAATGGCCTAAACTACGACTATAACGAAAAGTTCCTCAAGAAATTCTGTGTAAAAATATACAAGTTTGAACGTAGTTCCCTGGAAAAATTCAATTTGATATGTGTTAGCTTGAGATTCACGAACTAACTGCTTACTCCGGTTATTTTGACAACGTAATTCTACCACCTTTCTTTTAACAACTAAAACTGCATACATTTACAATGGGAT
This sequence comes from Tricholauxania praeusta, assembly GCA_949775025.1. Taxonomy (NCBI): domain Eukaryota; kingdom Metazoa; phylum Arthropoda; class Insecta; order Diptera; family Lauxaniidae; genus Tricholauxania; species Tricholauxania praeusta. Next base: position 164,012,684 of record OX459029.1, read on the forward strand.
TTTAACTTTCAGACATTGCCCTTTATCTTTTTTTTAAATATTTTGGGCGATTGTGCCAAGGCTACTGATAGTCTTTTTTTATCCTTATGGCAGCAATCAACAAAACCACTTTAGTGTTGCTTTTTAAAAATAGCATAAAAAACCAAAAATATTTGTTTGCAGTCCATTGAAAGCAAGCATTTGTTGAAACAGTGAGTAAGGAAATATTAATTACACGCGTGCTTAAAAATAAAAGCATTTCTTTCAACTTAATTGCAAGCTAAGGGCAATTAATTTAGAACACACAAACAAAAACATATACAACTCAATCTAGAAATATACAAAATTGTGAGCCCAATTGAAAATTAAGGCATAGGTGACTACTAACTCATTTGATGGAATAAGTTACATTTGATTTTGCGGTTATCACGCAGTTATGACTAAGCCTATTGGTTGGATTTTTCGTGAATTTAACTATGTATATGGATAATTCCGCTTGATATGTCACAGCCGTTACACAAAAAAAAAAAAAAATTAAATTCTGACAAAATTTCATATATCCGTCATTATTTTGCAAACCGCGCACCAATTTTAGCATGACATTTTAGAAATGACTGAAATTGTTTTTACAATTTATATACATAAAATTACTTGACACATTTATCAGTATTTTGCTGAAAGCCGAAGCTTTTTTCGAAAAAATTATGGTATGTATATGTACATGTCAACTTAAATTGTTGAAAAACACAGCAAAAAAGTGTTCATCGCATTTAAAGAAGTCGAATTATTTTCATCCTGAAATCTGTGCGGTTTGTAAAAGAACGACCGAAATGCAACTATTTCAATACATAAAAAACGTTCATAGAATCTTCTTTCCTTCCATATTAATGCTTGCAACAAAATGTGAATAAAAATAAGCTTTTGCTGAAACTAGATATTTAACATAACTAAAAGCTTTTCTTAGGGGCCGTCCATAAATTACGTGAGTCAAAATAGGGGGGGGAGGAGGTCCGACAAAATCTCACCAAGGGGAAGGGGTCGAAAAAGAAAATCTCACGTCGACTTTTTAATGCTGAGAGTATACATTATTATAGCAGATTACATCTAAAAAATTATAAGGTAAGTCTCACGGAAGGGAGGGGGTCCGAGTTTTCAAAAAAACACCTCTCGTAATTTATGGACGTTCCCTTATCCTGCCCATTTACATGGAATCACCTATATATTTTTCCGCCAAGTTCAAATGGATGCACATCGTTCAGACGAACGCATTTACTATTATGGCGTAGTTTTCTGACATATACTTGGAACATTTCCTAATGGGTTTATATAAAACGCTGAATTATTTAATGCTGCAAAAACTGCAAATGTTTTTCGCACAAATAAATTGCCAGACAGCGAAAATATTTTGTTTTGCTTAAGTTGCAAAATATTTACGACAAAAACAAAAACAAACAAAAAAAAAAAGGGTCACAGACAAGCGGCAGACAGACAATAAGTTTAGAAGAAAAAAAAAATGTTGGTACTATTTTCAACTTTACAAAAATGTGCCCAACGAAACCGTAGTTTAATACAATTTTTGTGTGTAAAAAAAAACAAGATGTCATATAAATAACGCCAGCGAATAACACGAGGCTTTAATAAGTGAAAACGGGAAATTACTTGTTCTTACAAATAAATAAGCTCCGATACTCTTATCAATGAGCAGGAAGCTGACATGCCGCCACGCGACTCTTGCAATTGCCATTCAATGTTATCATATTCAACGACTCGAATCACAGTATTCTGTGCATCAATCACAGCGAATTGATTTGTGAGATAAGCTTTTTTTAAAATTATTTTTTTTTTATTTCAGAAATATCTAAAAATTTTGATTTTAAGTTTTGTTTTCACTAAAAAATAACGGAATTTTTTGATTTTACGAACAGAAATAACGGTCGATTTCGTTTTTTATTGTTTTCGATCCAACATCAATATTTTTTATTTCTGTTTTAGACCCAGTTACCAATAATTTTTCTTCTTTAATTTGTGGAGAATGATCAAAAATGAATTTTGCAGAAACGATAGAGGCATACGATTCATATTCAGCGATCCAAAATTGATAAACAAAACAAAAATATTGATTAAATTATTCTGAGATATTTATTTTTTTTTACCCATCATATTTTCTTAATAGATTTTGGTCGTTGAAGTTGTTGCCCGCGCTTTAAATAGTTTACTGTAATTTTTCAATTAAGAACAACAAGGTGCGAAAATGGTCCTTTGAGGACACGATTCATCACACATTGTTTCAAAAAATGTATGGTTACCATGATTTACCAAAAACTGCCTTTTGTCTGAGCTCCACCATCGTGGCACCAAAAGTAACTTTATTAAAACCACCTCTGACCAGCTGACAAAAAACTTTTTGGAAAAGAAAACCAAAAACGAAAAAAAATCTTGACCAAGATAGAGTGTCATGAAAAAAATGAAAACATTTCGAAAGTCTGTTATGAGATTTTTGTATTTTGTTTTCGGAACACTTCTTAATTTGAACCAATATGAAGGTTAGGTTTCTTGAACGATGATGGGACAATTTTTTTGGGTGTTTGTACTAATTTTACTTCGACATCCCTTTTAATTACCACGTGATTTCTGGCCTCTCTAATGGTCATTATGATTCAGATTTGCACACATCGTAAGGGATAGCCCGGCATAAAGTGCCATATTAATCGGTTATTTTCGACCGCCAAATCTATATATTTTACTTAATTGCGACCATTTAGCAACAACAACAACCGAAGTTTTGCCGAAAAACACATGGGTATAATTTCACACAATGACAAAAACCGAAACAAGAAAAACATTTCAAAGTCTTCAGTCGCTTCATATTTGGCCTCCATGACCGCAAATCAGTTAAAATGATATGGTGCGTCCATATTGTGAATTGTGTACATACACGTCACGTATGCCTTCAAAACGATTCTATTGTGGGTATGCGCATGGCGTCTGTATGTGTTAAGTGTCACTTTATGAGCCACAAATGCGCTTACGAATAAAATTATGTATTTGACAAAAATATTTTAATTGTTTCTATTTTTATTTAAAATGTTTGCGCGCTGACGGCGTTTGTGGCGCCGTTGGCGTCGTCATTGAATGATAATCGATGCAACGAAAATAGAAATTCATTCATTAAAATTTATTGCTTTGTTGTTTGATTTCAGCGAGCGAGCGTGCGATTTGTGTGGCCGACTTTCGTTAGGTGAGTGCTACTTAATTGCTTCATTAGAAACGCTAATAGAAACGTCAACATTGAATTATGCAAGTAATGCTGGATGATGGTTCGCCCACCCTGTGAGGGCAAACAAATTTTGAAATCACTGCCAATTGTGTCCCATTGTACATTAGAAGTATTTGTGTTAACACGGAGACATGTTTTCATATGCAATATGCTTAATGACATCTGCCGAAATTCACATAGCCTAACCTTTCAAAAAAATACTCACAGATATAGTATAGTGAATGAAGGGTTTATTTTATAAGAAATAGTCCCTTTCTAAAGTGATTCAGAAATTGGGTGATTTTTCCTCAGGATATTTTGTTCAACGAGAATTGCCGAAATCGAAAGATTTTTTCTACAGAATAACTGAAATTCGGCTTTTCGAGAAGGTAACATTATCATTTATGATCGAAAAATCCTTTTTTAGAAAATATAAACAGGGTGTGGGAATCTTATTTCCAGAATTTCATGTTATCAGCACAAGGAGTTAGCCAGTCAGCAATAATAGCCCAATTGGTAAGGAAAAGTGAAGTTTTACTTTTCTTTGCGAAACTTTTTCGCTTTATAACACTGCGCGAAGTTTTTTCAGATACTATTTTCGAATTATTTTTGCTTGGGATAATATTAATTTATATAAAATTAGTACTATCTTTTACAGAAATATTGCGAAAAAGTCAGTGATACAAGTCTCGCGCTTCGAACACATTGACACCTCTCCTTGTATTTACGAGTACAGTTTTAGCCGCCCTTATCAAGGAAATTACAATGGTATTTCTGGTTTTGTTTTGATGTTCAGTTTCTAACATCGCTCGCTATTTTTCTTTTTCACTCTCTTTACTACAGTGGGCTGTCTGTCGTCTGGTTTGTTGCAATTTGCGCAAAAATTATGCAACCGGCAAATGAATGCTGCTCCCGACAAAAACCATATCCATCGCACAGGAATCAATACAAGAGAACTCTACAAGATTTTGTGGAGCGAAATTCAACGTTGATGTGCTGAATGCTTTGCACTTGACAGAGTAGCGTGTTTTGGTCTCATCTTTAGTTTCGTTTCGAATTCGTATTCAGCACCATTTCTCAGAACTTTGAGTGAATTTATGAAAAATAAAGAAAAAAAAAGCACTTTACTTGAGCCTTATTTGAAAAGTCATTGACCTTGTCTGGCCGTCTGTATCAGAGTTTGTTGTTTTCCAGTAACCCAATAGGAAATATAAAAATGCAGCACATATACGCCCTTTTCGCTTCTGAGGGCAGTCACTTTTTTTTTTTTACTGATCAAAAATATTTATATGAGTTTTCTTCAGCTATTTTTATGAGAGTTCTTACTCCTGACTTAGGTAATAGAGCTCCCGGTAGTCCAAGTTCCCCAGGAACAAAAATCCCATCACAACTATCTACTAAGGCTGAGTTGAAAAATAGTTCTGTGATTCCTTTTTGGAGTGTTATCGATAGATAGATTTTGGAATAACGCCTTGTCACAAGCAGACATCGAAATGGTTTGCAGTGCTTGAAACAAAAGCCTCGTTGCCCATTTTGTTCTCTTTGTAAAGTGACCAGTAATATCATTTCCGACTAGGTTACTATAAAATGCATGAATGAATGTTTGTTTATTTGCGAGTTCCGCCAAGAAGAGCGCGCCAGAAAAGACGCAACGTTAGACGAAAAAGGTTCATACGGATCAAATTCGATATCACAAAAGAAGTCCTGGTGTTGCTTTTTTTGTAGAATAAAAATATTTGGATGTTGGCTTGAGCAACAATTCTTTTCAAGTGTTTTTATCATATCCAAAGTATGATAGTTCATCCCTTTTTTCAGAAAAAAAGCTTTGCTCGTTAACCTTTGTCATTTATACGATATACGCTACTGAATCTTTTATTTATTATATATTTTATTTAATCATATTTTTCAGAATTAACTTACAATATGTTGATGATTTTCCAAATTTACCTGAAATAACAAACAAAAATGTAAGGTAATTATAGTTGTGGTATAGAATGAACATAAATTGTTTAAGGGGAGGTTAATTCGTACAAAAACCGGCACATTTTTGTGAATTTTTTTTGACAACCCAGTTAAAATCTATTTATTAAAACCAATGATAGATCAGAGTATAACATTTCAAGAATGTTTTGAAAAATTTTCAGGTAGAAATATTGAAAACTACGGCAATGGCAGCATTTTTTTGGAAGCGTATCAGAAAAAGTAGAATTGCGGTGCCCACGATAAGTCGGTGCTGGATCATCTCAAATCAAAAAGAAAAAAAATTTTCGATAGATATCCAATTTCCCAGGTAACGCTGGAGTTTTTTTTTGTTGAAAATTTAAATTTTTAAGTTTTTGGGAACACTGAAGTGAAAAATGCGATTTTTGCAATAAAAATCGAATAATTTATTGTTATAGAATAATAAATATTAACAAATTTGAAAAAAAAACTCTCCAGCGTTACCTCGTAAATTATGTACAGAAGTAATGTTCAAAATTTCAAAAGAATCGATGCAGCAGTTTAGAAGATACGGTGGACACCGACTTTGAAAACGTGAGTTGTGGGAAAAACGCTTTAAAGTTTTAAACATGCACTGAGTCAAGTATGAGGCATGGTTGATTAAGCTGCTGTATCTTCGTTGTTTTTGCTCCGATTTTCACACCATATTCTTGAAAGGTTTTTCATTTAGATAAAGAAATAAAAAAAAAAAGAAGTCAAAAAATAACATTAAATACGTTACCCTGCCCTTAAGAGAATCTGTCTATAATGAAGTATAAATGTGAAAATAATCATTGTTAAATGAAAGAAATAAGAATATCTTTTTGTTGTTGGAAAACATTAGAAATATCCTCCACATTAAAGATCATTATCGTTGGTAATCTTTTTTGAAAAAGCTATTTTTCCATAAAAATACTAATTAAATTTTTAAAATTTATATTGATAATTTTTTTTACCATTTCGTAGCTTACTTTTGAAACTGTATCCGAATCTGGTATCTTGTACCAAGAGCACTAATTGCATTGGATTATTTCTGAGTTCACAACAATTACGTAGCGAACTAATTTTTCATTTTCATTTTACCAATAAAAATAAACATTTCGTGTGCAATTTTATCTATGTCATATCGCTAGTTAACGTTTAACCGTACATTATGAAAATGGTCTTAAGTTTGCTAGTTTTTAAATAGCCCTAGTTACATACATATTATATTTATTTGTTATTTTTTCAAAATCGTAATATATTTTCATTCGCATTCCATTTGAATGAAAACGTTAAAATAAAAAAATATTGAAAAAAATCCCAAAACCGCTCAAATTCACATTACATTTGCTAGTTTTTATGTTATATTTCTTGATCTTCTATTATCCCATATCAGGGAGGATGTCACATGCTATAAAAATAGCAAATGCATGCCTATTCAGTCTCGCGTTCGTTAAGTGCATTAGACGCAGCTTTAGGTTCTGCTGATATGGGATCAAAAAAGATAAACTGAAAACGCAACTTAATGCATTAGCCTAATTTACAGAGATTAGTCAGATTTAGTCAAAAAGATTTTGTATTTTTGTTTTGTATAGATTTTTCGAGTACAGCTTTTCGGACTAATACATCATTGTACGGGAACGCAGCTATTAACTTAAGTTAATTATTTCATAGCTGATTTTCCATGTCACATAATTTTCAGTATTTTCGCACTAATTTTTATCTTTGGTACCAGCAGAATAAAAGTTATCCACAAATAGACGTAAAATTTTGACTTTGAGTATGAGAGTTTCAAATAAAATGGTACTTATTGTTTTATTTTGCAGTGTAACGTTTCATATTTACTATTCGCAACTTTGACAGAGATATTATTTAAGACAATAACTCTATAGGAAGGAAATGAGGCGAAATTCAAAACCGCCACTCTTACTGGTACACCCTATATTTATTAACATTAGACGTTAAAAATGGAACATCTAGCACGCTTCTTTGTCAGAATATTGTTTTAGCAAAAGTATTTAGTGACATAAAGATGAGAAGGAAACTTTCGCAATTTTGTTGGGGGAAATTTTCTAATTCAGGAATAGAAAAATAAATTGATACCACTGATGCGCTGCGATGCGTTTCGTTGCGGCGCTTTTCGATACGCATAACGCACGCTAGTTATGTTCAGAATTATTATTGAAATAAATTACATTTTAATTGATGTGACTGAAAATGTCCGTCTCTGCTTATGTGGTGTAACACATCCATCTTCGGAAATTAAATCAATTTGATTTGTTAAAGGAAGAAGTTTTTTTTTGTCTCCCCACATCAATTCATAGTAAGACCAGCATCTCTTTTACGACCTTAATTTTTTGAACAAAATTTAAATAGCTTTGTTGTTGTAGTTTTAGATAAAACCCAAAATAGGGCCGACCTCATTTTAAAGCTATGAGTTATGGGATAACAACAGCGTTTGCTGCAGTATGTAAGTGACAAATTTTTATAGGTTTTTTTTTACAATTCAGCATTTGCTAGTTCCATCATATAGCTTAGTTGTCGGTTATTTTTATGATAATTATAGCTTATTTATGAGGGTCACTCACAAATGTAACCCGCATGCAGAAAAGTTAAAAGAAGGGAAAACATTTACACAAATAAACTCGATTAGTAAATGTACTGATAGTTGAAAATTCTTTGGCGTTAATTTCTTTCGTAAACAAAATAATTAACTACAATTTTCGGTTTAGTTCCCGCTTCTTTTTTCCAATTCTGGAAAATCCACTTACATGAGAACGAAAAGAAATCAAGAATATGCTCTGGGGATGACTAATAATTTAACAATCGCATTTTGCACCGATTGATGGATCTGCTATCAGCGAAAATGAGTGTATTTGTGACAGAGATATAGAAATTTAGTATTGATTAACTTTCTCAAACGATAATTGTAAATCTTGAAAACAATGTGACACACCTTAAGGCTTTGCATGACAATGTGAATAGCTCATTAAATGATCTTACTTTCGATACCTGGACATTTTTGAAATCGACCAAGAGTTTCTGACTTGTTGATATTGTTTTCCTTATACACTAGCCCAAGTTAAGAACCACTGCATCGATTTAGTTATGGATATCAAATTATATATAATAGCAAAAGCTAAAACATTGTCGTACAAAACCAAACAGCTTTTCACATAGTTTTTTTTCTTTTCAGTCAGAAAGAGTTAGCAAAGGAATTAATTAATAAAACAATAGAGAAGTAGTACCTTAAGCAAACTAAGAGCAAATTGCAAAATTTCTAGGTGGATGCAGAGGCCAAAGGAGAAGTTTGAAAAACATGTTTAGTGACATGTTAGATTCAAATGAGCATTCTTAAAACAAATAAAATAAAAAATTCAAATCTGACCTCCGATATTTCATGTGAAGTTTTGAAGATAACTGCATCAAAAGGTGTGTTACTGTACAATATACGTATTACTTAGAGCCAGTTTTTTAAATCCCCGTTCATGCGAGTATCAACTTGGCATAAAAAAAATATGCATGGATGGAAAATTTCATTCAAATTCTTATCAGTTTATTATATTTTTTTACAATATTTCGTGAAGATTACGAAAAGATTTAGGTTCCGAAACGCCTGGCGCCAGCGCTACAAGTAAAATAAAATTAAATACAAATTTGATTGAAAAAACAAAATACAAATTTTAATCGCAAAAAAGCGGCGAGGAGACAACAGCTGATAAAATTGCAATTCGCGACTTGGCGCCATTGATAAACTTTCCATTAATTTTTTTTCATTTTTTTAAAATTTTATTATCAATTACGTGTAATTAAGGTTCAATCTGAAATCTTGATGAAATGTTTTATACAAGAAGATAAGTTTTGAGAAGATAGCGGAGTGAATCATTCTGTGAATCTCGGATTTTTGAGAGAAGTCTTTCCAAGATAAGGTTGGCTACTATTTTTTAACATAGAATATTAAATGTTTTTGATAACTCAGACGAAATATCTTAGCTGGAACGTAAGACTAAGATTTAAGACGTTAAATTTCACTTGGCTGACATTGACAAAATATTTTAGATTTGAAATTTTTTTAAAAAACACTTGAAGGTCATAGGCTTGGTAATGAATTCTAGCATTGAATAACGTGGAACGTTTCAGTCTGACGTTTACCGTGATTTTTAAGCAAGATAAACAATTTTTTTTTTTTTTTAAATGTTTTCAATATATTTTTTAGCCAACATTTAAGACAATAAGACATTACAATTAATGATTCTTTTTTTTATTACCCATCCATATTTAAGACAATATGGGCCTATCGAAACAAAGCCATGTTCTTTTTTATAAATATTCAAAAAAAAAAAAAATACGTAAATATTTATTTCGCCCATATCAAATACACCATTCGCTAACTACATATTACCAAATCTTCCCAGATGTTTATTCTGAAATTGTCAACGCCTCTTATATCAAATCCAAGAAATTCTATATTAGTGCTTGAAATGTTTTATTCAAACCATTCCTAGTATTTCTGTGATACTTGGTTGCTTGGGCTTGAATAACTCCACCAGTATAGTGCTTTAAGTTTATTACTCTTATGGAAAATGCCACACCGCCTTGTAAAAACTCACCCAGTTTTTGTCTGCTGCTTGTTTATATCATGTTTTTTTTCTTAAATTTAAGTGCAATTTGGTTGCATTACCTCGAATAACGTCTCAGCAAAGTGGGGAAATACCACGGCCTCTTTTTGAAATTCACCAAATTTCTGTGCGGACCTTGCCCAAAAAAATTCGTAGTATTCGTGGAAATTGGGTTGCATTGCTCCCAGAAAATAGCGTTTAAAATGTTTTATTTATTTAACAGTAGGTGTGTCCCTGTGGATAAAATTTTGATAAATTATCCCGTTCTATTTTTCCGTCAGTGTAATTTTCACTGAGACGGACTTGCTTAAATCTATTCAAGAAATCACGTTGGTCAAGAAATACATGGTAGTGTCCACAGATACCGGGCCACCTGATGCCGGACATATAATAAAAAAAAATTCGTAAATTTTATTTTAAAAAATTGTAGCGGATTTCAGAGAAATGTCTCGTACTTCAAACTCATTTTTATCGCGAAAAAGGGTTTTGCGCAAAAAACTGACGTCAGCATCGCAAAGAGCAGATTAAAATCTACCGACGATTCATGTTTTTAAACATAGCTTGCTCGGGCGAAAAGGTGGCCCATTTTAACAATGGACGCACCCATATACACTTTTCTGTTACTGCCTCGCCCCCTTTCAAAGAAAATGACAAAATTAATGTTGTGTAGGGTATAAAAATTAGCAAAAAAAGGGGAACAACTTGATGCTACGAGTACTTTGCTAAAATGCTGCATGTGAAATTAATTTCTTACGTACAATATTTGTACCCTACAGCTTGCATATACGAACTTATGTACATTCTATTATGTCTTTTTTTCGTAATGCATTGAAAAAGTGCTTACTTTATATGCAAATGAATCAAAAATTATAGATTTTTATTTAGGGTGGATTTTCCTAAAGAAAAATTAAGTAGAGAACACAGCTAAAAAAGTTCAAAGTAAAAGTTCATAATATAAAATTTTCCATCAAATCATAAAATTTGTTATTTTTTTTTTTTGAGAAGGATTTTATGAACTATTTCACTTTTTAATTTTTTCTTTTACTTTGGGGAAATTTTTGTATTCTTTCGTAAGTGATTTTTTTCGCGATACTACGTTGGACAATTTTTCCTACAGAAAATTGTTCTTTCCTGGGTTAGACAAGTAGATGAGCTGTTGTAAAGGGGCTTAAATTCCTTTTAAGCCGAAAAAAAGGTATTGTTTTTTTCGTTATTTGTATGCAGCATTGTTGCAACAAATTTAGTCATTTTGCCGTCACAAGTACGGCGTAAGTGGTATTGGTATTGCCTGCTAGCAATATCATGCGCGTTAATGACGAGCAACCATGGAAGGAATTTCGCGATTTAACTTTAAGATAAGTTGAAATCGGCTGAAAGCTGGAACTGTTGCTGCACAATTTGCTCGTAAGATATGCCAATTATAAGTAGATTAAGGTTTTTAATTTTGATTTAAGCCGCGAGTTCTCATGCAATCATTGAAGAAACAAAAAAAGTTGATTTGTCGGTAATTTGTGCAACTCAATTTTGTGCATTTCAGGGCGGGTATTTCACCATATTTAACAACTTGACATAAATTTATGAATGCAGAACTGTTAGCAATTTCAGGTGCTAGAATTTTGTATGCATTTCTTGGACAACGATATTCTGAATATTTGAAACTCATAAGCTTTACGTATTTGTTGTGCAGAACATAATCTCAAATAGGACCATCATGTTCTCAGGAAAGTTCTAAACAATGCAGTTGCCGCTGGCATAATCTATCAAATGAATTGCAGTCATCATCGAAGGCATCACAGTGCGCTCGCTGCACGCCTGTTTTCCTAACAATTGTCAATGCAAATTCAGATGCAATTCTCGCGTATGTAAATTAACTTAAGTTTTCTATTTTTAAAAGTATAACAACAACAACAACAACAATAGCGACAATAATTTCCTTGTTATTGATAATAAAATACAATAACAATAAATTTCAGCAACACAAATAAAACTCAAGTTAAATTAAAAGTCTTGTGAACTCAATTATCTGGCATTTTATTACCGGATATTTGTTTATTTCATTAAACCTCTAGTTAAGGTGACTGCTTTAAGGCGATCACTAATTTAATACAATTGGGGAGGACCTCATAACTTGTTTCACTAAATTCTCAAACAGCCCATATTTTGATTTATGAAATATTTCAAACTGACATTTCGATCTGACAGAAATTTAGCCTGAAGTGAGATATGTATTTGTGAAATTAAAAAAAAAAAAAAAAATACTTCCCGACATCGCACAATTATAAAAAAGTTATTCGTTAGTAATTAAAAATGCGCTCTATGGAATAGGAACAAAAAAAATTGCGAAAATCAATAAGTAGCCGCGTGGTACTTTTAGAAAATCAAGATGGCAGCTCCAATATGACGGCCACAACGAAAAAAAGGTCACGTAAAGTTTTTGTAAGATATTGAAAAAATCAAAAACTAAATTGGTGCTAAGAGTGCATAGTTTGAACTATTTAGAATATTTTTAGATTTGAAAAATTTTTTAGTTTTTGCGTTAGTGATAAAAACAGGTTTGGTCAAAGTTTCACATTTTATCATTTCTTTTTTACCTTAACTACCAATTTTAGTAAAAATCGTACTTGGTAAAATGTTCTTAGAATTGGTCAAAACCCAAACAAGAAAAAATTAAGTTTTTTTAAATTTTATTGAAAGTTTTTTAGTAAAGTTCATGACGTCAGAAAAAAAAATTGTCCCAGTAAAAAAAAATAAATTTCTCTGAATATTTCCACTTATTTGAAGAAGTTTTTACTCAGTGCGACTTTTACTGAAAATTGATCGTGAGTGCTAGGCCATGTCTTCAGTCAATTCATTCCGGTATAGATTTTCTTTCATATCCAAATATTTTAGTATTTAGTTATTTTCTCATATAGGACGTTAGCTCTTCAAAAAAATGCTTTGAAGAGGAATCAAATTCATAAAGTATAGCAGATAAAAATGTTTAAAGCAAATTTGAATTTCTGGTTAAAATGGGTTAATAGCTTAAGATTATTAATATAATATAATTAATAATATTTGAATTGCAACAAAGGACTATCAAAATAACAGCGCATATATAGAAGAAGAAGATAAACACTAATAAGAACAAAAATAATAAAAAATGAGCACATGTTTTTGCTGCTATTTTGTGAAAAACAAAAATTATAAAAAAAAAAAAAAAAAAAAAAAAAAACACGAAATATAAAAAGAGGAAGAGAGAAGCAGCGGCAACACTTGTGCAAATCTAACCTTGAAACAGATTTTTGACCTTTTTGGTTTCGTTTTTTTGTTTTTATTATCGTTGCTGCTGTGATGTTTTTACTCATACTCACGGTTGCCACTTTGGTACAATTGTACCCAAACTGGTACATTTATTTTTTATAATTTTTCCATTTGGTACATATCGCTAGCTGGAAAACCGTCATAACTCAAAAAACGTTAAGTTGGAAGAAAGCGCATTTGAAGTTTTCAATAAATTACTTTTTATTGAAAATAAATAAGCCTATGTCTACATTAACTCTTCTCACAAGGCAAGTTCAATAGATATGTTTATCATTTTTTCACAAAAAACAAAACATGAAACAGCGGTCATTTCTGCATAGCTAACTCGAAAAATTTCACAAATGTGGGGGTCAGGTGCAAAAAAAAAATTTCCAAGCAAAAACGGCTAAAATCATTTTTTAATAATAATTTTGTTGTTCGATTTTTGATAGTTGGAAGGGTCTCGAAGAGTACTAGATTTCGTACTCAAGTTGTGCCCAATTTAGATCTCTGATCGAACAACAAAGCTATGACGTTATATAGATTTTGGCCGAGATAAGTTCGCAAAATAAAGTGCGCCGCTTTTAACTTTTTTCTTGTTAGACCACCAAAGTTGAAAAATGGTTACATGGAGTCGCTTAAATGTCATCAATGTTCAGTGACGCTAGGGATTTCTAAAATATGCGTTTTACCAAAAGTTTTAGTTAAAAATTTTTTGTTTCAAATTTTATATTATGTGAAAAATTGTGGTCTAAGAAAAAAATAGGTATGTGGCAACTGTGGTCTTACCATACTGTTGTATGAGTGTTATTTTCTCATATGCGTACTACCATCGTAATGGTTTTTTTTTTTTTTTTATTATGTGCACTCTCTTTTATTTTTCGTAAATAAAAATAAACAAAAAAGTTAACAAAAAAAAAAAAATTGCGCTCATTTAAAGTTGGCAAACTTGTGCGATCGCTGAGTGTGAGCGCGATTGTTGCCGTTTTTTTACCAGACCAATGCTTCATGGAGCAGGAATGCCGGTGATGCACTGATTTTTTACTGACATTTTAAATTTTTTAGTATATAGTAGTATATACATACCACCAAATATGCTTAAAAAAAAAAATTGTTTGCATCAAGAATTTTAAGCTTATAAAGGGTGGTCAAATATAAGATATCTTTTTAAATTTGCCACCATTTTTTTACAGACCCTAAGTTACACCGATGTTTTCTCAGAAATTAAGTAAATACATTCCGGTCAGTTTGAATGGATCGCTACACCAGTGAACGTGTTTCATTATTAAACTATGTATTGGTAATTCGTTAATTGGGCTATAGCAAAACAAGAAGAAAATTATTGGAATTGGCCACCAAGATCATGTGACTTAACTCACTTGGATTTCTTCCTAAAGGGTTTCTGGCAGAGTAAAGTTTATGCGGATAATCATCTGTTCAACATCTCACAGACAACATCATCGAGTAAATATCACTAATTGAACCATCATTATGCGAAAAAGTTATTCAAAATTTTGGTAAAAGATTGACAGCCTGCCATGCTAGCAGAGGGAGTCAATTGAACAATACTCTTTTTCATTACTAACCGGAACTTATCTGCCGAACTAAGCGAAAAAGACGTATCTCAAAAAAATTCATTTCGAGATAATTATGTTTTGTTTATGTCAATTTGTTGAAATACATGTAAAATTAAGATAGAGGAAATTTTTTTAGTAGATTTTTAATATGATTGAAGTAAGATGCCGACATTTGGAGTATTTTATTAGACGCGTAATTTCTTAAGCTATCCGATGCCATAAGAATCTCGGATATTTTTTTTTTTTTTGAGATACGTCTTTTTCGCTTAGTACGGCAATTATGTACTTTAATTTCCAATAAAAATATATAAATATTTCACTCAATTTATGTTTTCTACTTTAAATTTAAAAAAATACCTCAAACTTGAACAGCCTATATAAATAAAAAGAAACATTCAGTCTTTATTATACTGAGTGAAATTAATAATGTGATGTGAGAAAAAGTTGAAAACAAGTTATTCCGATAAGTTTTTTCCCAATACCTCCTTTCAATTTTTACAGATACTAAGCAATGGACCACTTAAAAAAGAAAAAAATTAGCTACAGCTTAAAAACAACAGTTCAATTTCATATAACGAGGACAATTTTGACGCTCCCCTAGTTACGCTTGTGTCTAGCTCTATTATTTATGTAGAATGCTATGAGATAATTTTTGTTTGCAGATACTTCTCTTTTTTAAACACCTTTATAGATAGCTTCCCCCCTCATGCAATCTTTCACTCACAATGAACCAGGGAATCGAATTTTTAAGTAAGGCCGTTCAGAACCGGACCAACCTGGATTACGAAATAATATATTTGGTTGCAAGCCTGGTTTCATACAACTTTTAATGTTTTCCTTTATTTCTCGTGTTCAAAGCATTTTCAATTAATTTACAGAGCCTGATGCCTTAGCATTTTAGAATTCACAAAAATAACTCACTTTTTAAATAATACCGAAATGTGACAGCAAATTGAAATTACAAAGAAAAGTTTATTGCTCATAATCTTAAGTACTTGGCACTAATATGCTGTATTCTTTTAAAACAACGCAAAGCAGCAACATTTGTAGGAACTACCCCTCAAAAAAGCGCGTTAAAATGTTGACATACAGCAAAGGTAATAAAACGACTACACAAACACATTCATTAAAAAGCAATAAAAAGCACCATCAAAAACCGAAAGAAGAACTAGGAATTAAGAAATAAAAAAAATTAAAAAAAAAAACTTTATAATTTAAAAAGTTTTAACAAAATCTATATGAAAACATTATCAAGATTAAATTATTTACGAAAACTTTACGAATTTGTTGACTCCTCTCATCTCCAATTCTTTTTCAAATAAAAATTATTTGTTGAGATTTTTCAGCTTAAGTTCTTGCATTGTAAAAATTAACACTTAAGCATTTGATAGTCGCTGGAAAAACACCTTAAAGCCAATGTTTAATGATTTTACGCACGATAATCCTTCAATGGTAACGCTGACGAACGCCACGTGCTGATGTGCGGTGTATTTTTGGCACATTTCATTTAACGACATTTTAATAGCAATCAACAAATTTTTAACAGCAGCAACTGCAACATGGCAAAAAAAAAAAACTATAAAAAATTTATTCTTTTAATTTCGTGCATCACTTTAGTGCTGTGATTTTTGATGTTTTGCTTTCATTGCTGCTGCGTGCGCTGCAGACTGAAGCAAAACTCACACGTTCATAATTAAAAGTGGGCGGGAGATATGCTCTAATCGCGAAGAGACGAACACTAAACGAGATAATTGACCATAATTTTGTCAAAAGATCTGTTGTGGAGTTTCTTCGGCGCTTCAGTGTTGCCTGCAATGAAATCTACATTTTTGCTGTGAATACTGTTGCTGCTTTACGCGTCGGTGGCGGCGGCGGCAGCTGTTGCTACTACAGTTGCTCCTGCATTTTTAATTTTTATGCATTTTTTATGGCTGTTAAATCATTGCGCGTGGTATTTTGTTTCCTTTTTTCAACATTTTTCTTTATGATTTATGCGAAAACAAATGTGTACAATGAAATGTGAAGCAGAAGCAAAAGCAGAAAAATAAATTGTGAATCAGGCAGAATGTCAGTTAAAACCCATAGATGAACATAAATCCAGACGGCCAAGTTTTTGAAGAAAATAAAAAAGTTTCTATACAACCAGCAATATCTATATATAACATATTTCCCGGGAAGAATGACATCTCAAGTTTATACTTTTTATGTTAAATATGTAAACGATGCAAATTTTTGAAAATTAAATCAAATAATTAAAATATGTAAATACAAGACTTATGGGACATAGATATTTTGCGCTGACTCACGAGTGGTATTTAAAGCGTTGGGTATAACAAGAAACATGGTGGATGAGCAATTTGACAGGAAGGAAGTTGCTATCAAAACCACCTAATTCATCGATCATAAGCATTTTGAAACGTTTCCAGAACGTCCTGATAAAAAAAACCGCCGAAGACGAGATCCTGGTTTCCCCCGAGATCCCATTTTTCATGAAACAAAAGTTTTTTTCCGGAATAAAAACTAATGAAAAATAAAATTAAAAAATTATATAGCATTAAGTCACACAGGTTGTGTATATTACTGTGCTTTAACGAGTAAACTCATATAATATATTTGATTTAAATATAGTAAAATTCAACAAAACTCAACAACTCATTTGAGTGTAAAATGCAATGAATATTTGTATTTCAGTTTCTGTTAGACGATGCAACAAACCAAAACACTTAAGTGATAAAATCAAATATTGTGGGTGGTTTTTATGTTCACTGTCATTAATATGCTAATAAATATAAAGTTAAGACTTTGTCACAAAATAGCTTAACCCATCAATAACTTAAGTTGTAAAACAATAATTAATACAAGTTATAGTTCAAGGATCATGCAACATCAAGTTATGATGAGATCAAAACCGACACTTCAATCGAACGCTGAAAAATTTACCCTTTCTCTGCAGAAGAACGAACTGACATGCTGCTCATTTGCCGCATTTTGCGTTCTAGTGTTAAACACTGTATTGAAAATTGTGTTAAGCATTCAAAAATAGCTTATGATCGCATTTGTTGTTGCTGTTGGTTCTATGAGTGTCGTATTACGACATTGTCATTATTGTGAGCAAAAATTCCAAAGGAGTGCATTGTCGTAATGAACATCATCATCGTAAAAATAAATAGAGATCATCGACACAATTTAACCGCATGATCATAAATATAATTTAGAAATTATAAGCACTTTCAATTCAGAGTAAGTTTAAGGTGATTGAAGTTTTTTATAAAAACTCATGGAATATCAACGGTTACATGCTATCATAACTATTAGATGCAAAGGCGTTTGGACTTAGATTGGAAAAAACACTTTTTATGGCAAAGTTCATGTTCAGAAATATCAGCCCGTAAAGTATGTACATATGTACCAGGTAATATCGGTATATTTCTGTCCGTAAGTTTGATGCACTTCTGTACGTTCTCGCTGACTTTAAATGAATTTAAACATTCCTCCAAGTTCTGAAATTGCAACAGAATAATTGGATCTTATGATCACCAGTCAATTTTAATTTTATTTCATTACAAATTTTCCTATTGTTGTCATTGTTAGATTTGTTGTTGTTGGTCCTACGCCATTTTTGAAATGAACAAGAAAACTAATGAGAAAATTGCAGAAAAATACGCAGTTTAAATAAAATATTGCACAATAAAAGCACTAAACAGTTCAATCAAGACGACGAAGACGACAACGACAACAGCAACTGGCAGGCTGGCAGCAGCCAGCAGCAACGACACCAATTTTTGTCATTGCTATGATACGCAGCGGATGTTGTTTATTTTTGTCTTTGTTGTAGTTGTTATTGCTATTTAAACAACTAGATTAAAGAAGATGCTAGATAATGTTGCTGTTGTTGTTGTTGTTGTTGTTGTTTTCATTCGTATACATTTGAGCTAAACATGAAAATTCTATTAAAAATGTTTTTGGGTTGAAATTGCGACAATTTTTTTAAGCTGCAACAACTGCAAAATTTGCTAAGGGCAATGAATTTGTAATCAAATGGATTAGCGGTAAAGGAATAGAAACACTACGTACTGACTACAATCTTGAAGGAATTGTAAATGACGCCCATGCCAAACTATTCGGCCTGGAATCAAGAAATTTTAGATTGAAAAATTTGCATGCAATGTAGACACCCACATGATAATTTTCCTATATAACATAGGAAACTTTTCTTAAAGAAAATTTCGAAATTTGTATTCTTCGAGAACACATAGTGCGAAAACGTGTGATTGTGATTATTATGTTTATATGCATAGAGTAAAAAGTAATTCTTTCTAAATCGTTTCCATGATATTAACATGAGTGAGCAAGACACCGCCCATATAATCTTATCTTCGAGCAAAAATATTTTTTCAATAAATATTAAAAAAAGTGTATTGTGTTTAATATCATTGTAATGATTCAAAAACTGTAATCGTATCGTTATCATGTGGTCGCAAGCTCCAATCTTAAATATCCCACAAATGGACTTATGATAATGTCCAAGGCCAAACTTTCACTTATTTAAGACTGTACTTTCAGACTAAGATACATTAGGCGAGACATACAGTATTGGCCAAAACTAAAGCACCCCCTTGAGTAAATTTTTCTCACGTCATAATTTTTTTATGAAAACAACGTTATTGAACCATATTAAGTATTTATTTTATTTATCTATACCTTTATTATTGACAAACAAAACTTAAAAAAATTCTGCGTCTTATAAATAAACATTAAAGGAACATTTTAAGCCCTAAAACTTAACGGACAAAACTAAAGCACCCCCTTTTTTATGGTGAATAAAAACTTTTAAAATAAGTACTTAGTTGCGAATCCCATATTCTGGACGACATACGCACCTCTTTAAGGCATAGAGAACATTAAATTTTTAATGATTCCTGCGATATCCCTTCCCAGGATATTTTTAAGGACTGAATGGATCTTCCGTGGTTTCTCAATTTTTCTGATGATATTCATGTCTATAATATCCCACAGGATCTCAAGAGGATTCAGGTCGAGGCAGGCCAACCAAAAACTTCTACCCTATTGCTCTGAAGCCAGCTCTTACAAGCATTAGAGACATATTTTGGATCATTGTCCTGATGCAAACTTCATTCAAGTGGCTTCTCTGCATAGGCATATGGCAGCATCACGTCTTTTAATATGTCAATGTGCATAAAGCGATCCGTAATTTCTTCAATCCTATGAATTGGACCAATCCCTTGACCAGAAAAGAAATTTCAGACCATTACACTGCTACCTCCATTATTACAGTGGCTTTGCAATACTTAGATTTCAATCTTTCTCATTTTGGCCTGCGTATACGCCTTATTCCACTAACTGTTTATTTATGAGACGCAGAATTTTTTTAAATTTTGTTTGTCAATAATACAGGTATAGATAAATAAAATAAATACTTAATATGGTTCAATAACGTTGTTTTCATAAAAAAAATTATGATGTGAAAAAAATGTACTCAGGGGGTGCTTTAGTTTTGGCCAATACTGTATATTCAGTTTTTGACATGAATGACAGCATATATTTCAAAATTAAAAGTCAAAAACTTCATCGTAAATTCGATCTCGATATTAGAAAAAAAAAATCTGCGATAAGCCAAAAGCCAAATCCAAGAATCAAGCCAGAACAACATGAGTGTAGAAATAAAAGTACACTGATCAAACGAAACGAGAGAAGCTGTCCTCAATGTGCGAATTGTTGTTTTCTTGTTCTCGCTAGGTATGGTTTTTTTTCTGAATGATGTAACAATAATACAAATCCCGTGCATAGTCGGCGTTTACACGAGGAAAGTCTGAGAGACAAATTCTTGTCCATTCTCTTTTGTGATTTTCGTTTCGCGTTTGCAACATATGACAAATATTTTACCTCGTCCCTTTCGCTTTTCCCCTCTTGCCTACAAACAAGGAAACTTTGCGGCAAGACTTTCCTCGTGTAAACGTTGACATAGCGCGTATAAGCAAAAGCCACAAACGATAAATATATGCGTAGTAGTGTTGGGTGCATGTGTTTGTTCTCTTGGCTATTTTTCTTAAGAAAAACGACGTGTTTGTTGTAAAGAGCTAAATTTGTCACATTTTTTGCCATTTTGCCCATCGCTGGTCTAGGGCTTTGCCTTTGTATTAGAAATAAAATTGGTGACAGCAAACAACCTTGTTAAGATGAAAGTCTTCAATATACGTACCGCCAAGAACTTGTTGCTCCCAGTGGCGTACCGTGGACATTGAGCGCTCGGGGCGAAAAGGTGATTGAACCTGGGGCGACTCCACCTCCCGTACGCTACTGGTCGCTCCTCGAAATATTTTTATATTAAAGATCACAGATAAGGCTATACTATAATTCAGCCCAATAAAGGAAATATTTAAATAACTTGTATAGAGATGGTTGAGGCTTATACATTTTTTTTATTTAAGATTCTAAGGTTTCAAGTCCAATTCCTCTAGTCTGTTCGATTTCGGTTTTCTGCCACGCCTCCTTCTATACGTTACAAGCAAAAGAACAAAATGAATATTCCCAAGTCACGAAATATTCAGACATGTCAAGTCTTGAAAGTGACGTAAAGGACGTGCAACATTTTCTAATCTATGCGATTAGCTAAAACTCGAAGGCAGCACCAGCATTCCTAGCAAAATGTTTTTTTTTTTTTTATTAAAATTAGACATTGGAACGCATACAGGCCGGAAGGTGGTGGAAAGCTACCAACAGACATAACAAAAACAAACCCACCAATTCACAGACGCTGTTGCCAATGGAGCTCAAAAACACTTTAATTGATGCGCTACTAGGCAAGCACGAGACCAGCAACAAAATGTTTGTTGACGTTTTGAATGAATGATTTTGTTTTTAAGGGTCAGATTGCATGTTGATGTGGAGAATTGTCTCGCCGTAATGACGGTTTTCTAACCCTTCACGCTATAGATGTGAGCTCACTTTTTTTTGCATTGAATTGTTCATGCGGCGTAGTGTGATCGATGTGTTGCTGCTATTTTTAGCACAAAATTTGCGCTTAAAGCATCAAAATAACAACTTTTTTTCATTCTTTCAAATCGCAACATCAACTGTAGGATATAGGTATTTTTGCAGTTTCGCTTGTGACAAAAATGTTGTTGATGCGGAGATTTTATTTTTTTATGTACTGCACAATTTGCATCTGTTTTGGCTGCAGTTGCAGAAGCGGCAGCAGCCAGACAGTCAGACACTTTTATTTTACAAAAAAAACATTGTTTTTTTTTTTCAAAAAATTTATTTCTAGCAAAATGAAAAATACGAAGTTTTTGCTGCTGCGCTGCTGGTTCTGTGTTGTAAAATTATCACGAGGATATTTGTTAATTTATTGTTGCTACAATTGCGAAGACAAGTCGCGTGAGTTTCTAATTTGGGTTCTTGGCACTTCACATTGTTGACAATATTGCTGCAGTTTTTATTTTTAAAACGAAATGCCGAGATGCGGTCGAGCTGTTATATAGATGATATGGTTGCGTCAAGGCAACAATGCACAACGGAGTAAACAAATTTTGAATAATAAAAATAAATTCGTTTTTAATTGGTTGGAAAGGGTGTACTGTGGGTTAAGAGCTAAAATACTTGGTTTTAAAATGGCTATTAGTATGCATTGAAGACGCTTAAGAGTACCAGTTTGTTAAAATGATTTGAGTTCAAAAATAAAAAGTACATGCAAGGACAATATACCCTAAGGGCACGTATCCGTCAGAGCATTTACTCAAACAACTAAGCGGAGGATAGAAAATAGCAGGAACTCAAATATTTCTGTATGGCCATTAAGTGCATACTACCTGTAAAGTTTGTTCTAAGACAACAACAATAAATTTTTTAGAACTAAGAACGATACAACACTTTTGGGAATGCGCTCTAAAACACTCTAAAGATACCAATTCAAAAATCGCAGAAAAAAATATAGCTGTCGAAGATAATCGGTGTACATTGTCGCAGTTTCATGCGAAAAATTGTCGATGAACAAATAATTTAAAAAAGTTCTAAATCGTTGACGACATCAGACTGTTTTTGTGGAACTTCTACTTACGTAAAAGCACGGCCTCACGTAAATAAACCTCTAACAATTCCAGAACTTAAGTTAAACATTTGAGCCGAAATCCGACGTTTAGGAGAGGAAAATCTGCGTAGGATCATGGAATATAGTGTGGAAAAGCCTGAATTTATGTGCAGTTATTTCAGGACTGTTATTTTTCTCCTAAAACATAATACTGTAAAAAATCTATTAATTATATTTCCAAATAAATCAATAAAAAATTGATAAAACATGTGTTTGTAAAAGTTATATTTGTTTTCTTTCAATTAATGGTCACCTTGAAAAAAAAAACTAATTAAAAGGAACCAAATTATGAAGAAAGAAGTAGAACGCACATTAACATTTTTAAATCATATAAATTCAAATTAACTTGCGCTTATTTCCGTTAAGTTTTTGTAAAATGTTTGCTTGATCTCCTGTTCCAAATATCAAACGCAAACCTAGAAGAACGGGGTATCGAATGACCAAGAAAACGTCCAAGGTAAAGTACAATTTGATCGTTTCTGGACGTGCAAAAACTGAGTTAAATAATTGGCCATATAAAGCGGCCGGTACCTAAGAGATTTCTCAATACAAGGAAACAAGTTTTTTTTACGATGCTTGGAATCGCAAATGTTGAGGTCACACCACAAAACTTTTAATTTGTTTGCAGCAGGTTTTCAAACAGCAAAATATGCGAATTTGAGAAAGTTTTATCGAAAAATACGAGTATCAGATTACGCAAAGCATAATGAGTAATGTATGGGAAAGTATGCCAATTTTTTGTTTTGTTTTATTTTGCTTTGGCATCATTGGAGAACGGAAGGCGTTTGCTGACGATGTTGAAAAATTTCAGGAGCCTAATTGATACCAAATTGTATGCATCGAGACATTTTTTCAATTCAGTGTTTATGTTACCTACATAGGGAAATAAGACTTTGGAGTCAGTAGAGAGTGGACAAAATATTTTTTTCCACATAGTGTAAGCCTAGACAATTGACCAAATTCAAAAAAAAGTGTACATAGTATTTATTTTATATAGACTTTAGCTACAACAACTATTAGCCTTCTTAGCTATTTAACTATTGACACAAAATCCTAACTTCCAAAAGGGTACTACGCGGAAATGTTATTGAATGTGTATAGATTTAAGAACACTTACGAAAATATTATGAGTCATTTGAATTTATTGGACGAAAGTACCTGTAAAGAAAAGAAAAAAATACATATGTTAGAAAATATTTATACGAGTAGTACTTAAGAATAAGGATTTAAAAGTAACTGAAAAAAGGTTGGTACAAGTTAAAAAAAATGATGCTTAACAAAATAAAAAATATAAACAACTCTAGCAGCATTTTCCAAATTTAGGCCTTAGGACCTAACTTTTAGGATTCCAACGATTAGGAAAAACAAAAAATTCGAATAAGTTTTCATATCGCAGTTTCGAAAAAAATTTATATCTAACTTCGTTCTTGTGACGGCCACAGTAGCAATGAGAAATTGCTTTTGGATCATTTTAGCTGAAATTTTTGTATGAAATTGGGAGTAACTTGCGACAACCCATTATCTGCTAGAGAGCCTCGAAAGGTGCTTAAGTCTCAAATAAAAAAGGTGGCAGCATTATACTCATGAAGATTTTTATAGAGGAATATTATTAAATTTGCTAAGAGTAAGACTATAAAATTTTATTGAAACATAAACAGTTTTGAAATCCAAGCAGAAACAAAATTAAAAGATTTTTGACTCCAATAAAATATTACACTAAATTCAAATGGAAGTGAGAAATTCGGTGGCATTAATAATGAAATATTCAAAATAAATATTAAATCAAAAATAATCGCCAGAGTAAAAAAATCAAAAGTAAGAAAATAACCATAACTTAGATATAAGTACGGTACGTATAAACATACATATAGACAGAAAAACAACAACAACAACAACAACAACAAAAATAATAGCCGCAGCAACAACTGCATTAAGTTTTGCGCCCATTTGAAATTGAACCAAAAAATCGAGGGCCAATATGCTCATAATTTTTAAACCTTATCTCAGTAACCATAAATTTGACGGGCAAAATTGGATGCTTGAGGCTACGCGACATTGTTGGCGACAACGAAGAATAACAACAAAAACAACAACAATTTCAATAAAATATCGACAACAAAAACGACAACACCACAAGAGTAGCAGTAATCAGAGCAAACTGAGAATAACGCCGCCAAAGTAGTCATCGCGTATAGGAGACCAGCGCAAAATGATAATGCAAATTTTTTTTTAGCTTAAGAAACAATGTTCCTAAATCAATTTAGCTAAATTAAAAACATAAATAATTTAAATTTGTAAGTTTTGTTACCCTTTGTCTCGGCCCAAAGTCTATTGATATTCAAGTGGCCACATATAAAATTAACATTTTTTTATTACATATTTGATGCTACATAAAAGTCCAAGAACTTCAAAGGGGTAAATTATATCGAATCAACAATATAGCGCATAAGTTTCCGAAAATTCAAACAATATTATATGTCACTCGAATGCAAAAAGCATAAAATATGCATTATCTTTCTTTTTGTTTTTAATTTATTTAAAAATATTTATTTTATTGCTTGAGAATAAAGTCCGAAGCTTGTTATTAACAAGAGCAGACATAAATATGTACATACATATGCATATTTGTTGTCTTAAATAAAAACTAAATTAATTTCAAAATTAAATATTGCATCGATTTTAGATAAAGAATGCAAAAAGGATAGGAGGGGATTCGAATAGCGAGTAATTGCAATTAAAAATTTAATGTGTGTTATTTGAAGTAACAACACACCAACAAATGTCAAAATTGCTACAACAAATTTTTGCGCAATAAAATAAATTGCCGAGAGGCGCAAGCATTAATAAACAATTACAAATAAATTTGAAAAAAATAAACAGCAACAACAATAATAAGTAATTATAGCATAGAATTCATTGAAACTCGCTGTTGCTGTCACGCTTAATGTAATTAAATTTATTAAATTTCATGCATAATGAAGCAATGTAATTGAAATTGTTCAAATGTTGCCAGTGCATGGAGATAGAGTACGTGCTCTTGCGAATGTGCATTCGGAAGGCTGAATTTAATTCGTACTTTTACAATTCAAGCCAAAAACGTAACTCGTCATTCAACGGGGCCAGCTTTTCTGACACGAAAGTCAGCCAGTTATGCAGGAATGTAGCAGAAAATTAAAGGATTGTAAGTATGACAATATTTGAATTTAATCCAAAATGTAGTTGTTGCTGACGTGCAAGAAACTTATAAGCGAAAAATTGCTCAAAACTTTTCATTACAAGTCACACGCATTATGGTACATATTTCGATTCTTGGCTTGAATCAATTACTTTTTGAGGCAGCCACAAGCAAAAACTGCAGTTTTATGAAGAACAAGTCACAGAAATGGAAAAACTCTAATCATTGGGTGTTTAATCGCATCGAATGCACAGCATTAAAGTTTTATTTAGTTACAACAACATATAGTTAAAAGTTACTCAAACATCATGGTAAACATAATATACAAATAAATCTCTTATAAAATTCAAATATGATTTTTTGACACGTCTGGACTCTTCTTAGCTCAGGCTATAGGAGGGAATAAAAATTCGGTTCAAAAACTTGTTAGAAACCACTTAAATTGAGCTCTGAATATCCAGTTAATGGCAAAAATTTCCATATCTCTTTGATTTCGTATACAGCTCGGATACTTCTCTAATCAGGCTACAGAAGTGTAGCACATTAACATTCAAAAGTTCTTTTAATGTCTAAAATAATTTTTTTCAATAAGAGTGCAATAGTAAATAGTAAAATCGAGTTTTTTGAAACTAACAAAGCAATTTAGTTACAAAAAAATATTCCGAGTATCTTGCTTAGGAGTGACGCAAACAGTTTTTGCTATCTATTCACAATTCTGTTTGAAGCTCAAAACAGGCTTTGTAACTGGGCGACTCAAATCAACAAAAACTGTGTGGTTGCCTAACGCCTCTTGAAGAATTCTCTAAATTTTGTACAGAGGTTGTCCCAACTATTCCAAAGATTTGTGTGAAATTTTCGGCAGTTACCAAAAGTGATTTTTTGAAAGCGTTCATATTCCCAAGTCAAGAAATCCAACGGACTGGTAGCTGTTGAATGCGAGAGCAATTGTTGTGTCAAAATTAGTGTCAAGAGTGTTGCTTGTCAATCAATCATGAGTTTTCTGATGTTGGGAATTCGTGCTGAAATGAAATGAAATAACGTGCGTTATCCTTTCCATGCATTTTCCAACTCTGACTATGATACATAATTGCATTCAATAATCACCAGGCTCTACAAACAAGACTTTAAGTTATTGGCTCATATACCATTTAGTTGGGAACTAACACTCTCTGATTGACTGCTTTTTTAGCTGTGAGGTTTTGATTAATTTATGAATTTATCTCTAAAATGTTCTGAGTGATCCAATTCCTAATCCGTAGAAGACAAATATGGCAACGGAAAAGCAGCTGATTGAAGAATTTTTACGAAACGCGTATCAAAAACTACGTCAAATAGTACTACTAACGACAGCAACAAAAGTAATAGTAGTTAGTAGTAAATTCGGTTATTGAATCAACAAACTAAAAAATACACAATTCCATACAACAAAAGCTACAATAATAATAACAACTTCCGTTCTGTTGGCAAAAATATGAAAAAAAAAAATGAATGTAAAATCAACTTAAAAATTTCATCAACTTCCGCCCACAACAGCAGTAACAACAACAACGACAATATTGATGACGAAGTCATTCAATTGAGTCACAAGTACTATGGAATGCTTTCAATGTTATCGGAGATAATAAAATGCACAAAAGCACTCGTCGCTTCAAATTTCAATTATAAATGACAAAAACATACCAGGACAGTCAAAATCTGCTTTAGGATTTGGTTGCTTACAGAAAACGTTGAAATTATTATACAGAGAGAGGGGAATGTAATATATCATAAATTATGTTTTTATTAAACTTTCATAAAACCTCAAATGATATTACATCACAATTTAGTTGAACTTTTCCACAGTACATGAATAACGTAAAACGTGCAGCAGTAAAAAAATCGCTATTTATTTAAGTTGATATACAACAACATCAGAAAACTAATACAATCCAAAAGCAAAAATAAAAAATAAATGAGTAATAGAATCATGAATGAAACTCCCACTAAATTAATTGATGTTTACGATTAGTAACCAACAAAAACAACTTTTAATGTATGTGGGTGTCATGCAAACGAAGTTGCCAATAAAGCAGCTAAAAATACAGCGATAAAATTGAGTGATACCTGGTTTAAGTTTTGCCATTTTAATTAAAATGCACTGAAATAATGGGAGGAAATTTGTATGAAGAAATTTCCCGAAAGACGTCTCCACTGGAAACCGTTTTAAAGCCCCACCACTCGAATGTAAGTAAGTAAGTAAGCCTGACTTGTGTTGTTCTGACTCATGACTTGACTGAAATCAGTTATAGTATCTATCCTTACAAGGTTACAGAAAAAGGCTTAGAATATATTGACATAAATTAGTTTTTGTCGCCTTTTATAACATTTAAGAAGGTGCAATTAAAGCAAAAAAAATTAAATAAATGTATTAAAATATAAAAAAATTTGCCATATATTCATGAAAAAAACGCTCCTTAAAAAATCTCCGCCAATAATTATTTTTCTTTTTTACTTTAATATCCTATTAAACAAATTCTTCCATGGATTCTTAAAATCAAATCGTGGCTTATAACGCAAAGTATTTTCTCAGTGTACTGGCAATATTTGAAGAAAAAAATGCGAAAGCTGCAAACGAAGATATTTATTTTAAGCCGGCCGGTACTTAAGCATCAAAACAACAACATCAGCAATAATCTAATACGTCCCACGGCCCAAACGCGACCTTAGGTTTTTCATTGTCTTACATTGGCATTAGGTAGTTGCTGTCGATGTTGATGTTGCTTTCTATCGATTGCAATGCTGTTTGACTAGACGCGACATACGCGTCAATGTTGTCAGCCACGTCAGGCAACAGCCGCCAGTCATGGAAAATTTATTTTCTCAATTTTCCCATTAAGGAATTCTTACTTCCGAACCGGATATTCATTTTAATATTACCTACCGAAATACGTTTGTGTTAGTGTAAACTTATGGCCTATGAGTAGTTGTTGTTGCCGCTGTCAATAGTGACGACATTGAAAATTGCGATTGTGTGCAAATATTTTTGCCATTGGAATCTGAAAGCAGCAGTAAATGCCATGAGAACCATTGTTTTTTTTTTTTGCCATTCACTGCCCAGCCGGAAAAAGTAATTAATGCTGTTAGCAACACTCTTTTCAGGCAAACTATAAAATATTTATACTTTCGTATATAAAAATTTTAGTTTTTTAGACGCTGAC
Source organism: Tricholauxania praeusta (assembly GCA_949775025.1). NCBI lineage: Eukaryota > Metazoa > Arthropoda > Insecta > Diptera > Lauxaniidae > Tricholauxania > Tricholauxania praeusta. The sequence goes on from OX459029.1 coordinate 164,041,835, forward strand.
AAAAAGACCATCCAACTCTTAATATCGAATTATTCTAAGTAGGTGAATTGTTTCATACTGTTCGCTTAATTTGCCACGATTCCACGGGAATCGTGTCTTAATTTAACCGGAAGGACATGGAGCTGTGGCGGAAAGTGGCATTAGCCTTACGTTCAAGTCAATTGTATTGTGGTATATGAAAGAATTAATCCTGAAAAATCGACACATCATAATGGTGTTGAGAAAATGTCTACAAACCCGATTTGAGTACTCTCAACTTTTGAGTTAGATTCTTTAAATAACGACAATGCACCTGCACCTGCACCCTAAACTCAAGGCTGCAATAAAATTACATCTTGGGATAGGAAAGAAAAACAATTTCAGTCGATACTTTTACGTCAAGAACTTATCGACTGTCTTTTTCAATATGCAGCGTGGTGTTTTTTTTTTTTTTTTTAATATATGACAATTTTTTTTTTTTTGTATATGACAATAGTTGTGATTCACTTAGATTTTTTAAGGTTTTCCAAGGCAATATGTGTACGTCATGTCATGTCATGTTTATCACTTATCAAAAAATTTTTAATCACTGATAAGTGTCCATAACTTGACAAAAGTTTCTCCATCTATTACTTTCTTAGCAAATTATCAGTAGCGTTTTTTATTCAAAGATGTTTTAGCACTAATAAATGTTACATTCTTTAACAACTTACCAAAGCTATTAATCACTTATCGATTTTAAAGTTTATGCTACGTTTTACCCAAATTTGCAATAAAATTTTTTCATTGCAACATTTCGCAATTAATTTTGCTACAAAATAGACTGCAACAGTGTTTAGAGGACACTTAATGAGTCTTGACCAAAGTTAATAGTCCAAGAGCCGGCTGTAGAAAAGTCGAGTGTATAAGATTACACCAAGGGACCTATGCCAAATGATAGAGCTCGATGAGCCTAAATAGAATATCTAGGGTTTCCTTGCCAAAGCCTGTCCCGATGGCCGAAAAAAACTCACTTTTGGCCGACTTTTTTCTTAATAAAAAGTGTATAAGATTACAGCATGAAATTGGTGTCAAATGATAGAGCTCGATGAGCTCCATAGGGTTGCCTTGCCAAAGCCAAAGTAAAAAAATGTCTGCAATCATAATTTTTTATGGCGTTTTCTTAGCAATTTAATTTAAGTTTTTTTTGCATTGTAGCCAGACAGTCAGCCATCAGATGGTAGATTAAAAAAGATTAAAGCTGTCATCACACTGAGGTTGGTTATACTTTGCTTATAGGCGGAGAGCCCGCTGTAGAAAAGTCGAGTGTATAAGATTACACCATGGGACCTATGCCAAATGATAGAGCTCGATGAGCCTAAAAATAAAATATAGAGTTGCCTTGCCAAGGTCTGTCCTAAACTAGGGTTGCCACCCATTTTTTGGGGCAACATTTATCAGAAAAAATTTTATGGTTAACGATTCCAGCTCCAAATGTATGCCAAATGATAGAGCTCGATGAGCCTAAATAGAATATATAGGATTGCCTTGTCGAATCCTGTCCTAAACATGGGTTGCCACTCATTTAAGAAAAGTTGACCCCAAAAACGGGTGGTAACCCTAGTTTAGAACAGGATTCGACAAGACAATCCTATATATTCTATTTAGGCTCATCGAGCTCTATCATTTGGCATACATTTGGAGCTGGAATCGTTAACCATAAAATTTTTTCTGATAAATGTTGCCCAAAAAAATGGGTGGCAACCCTAGTTTAGGACAGACCTTGGCAAGGCAACTCTATATTTTATTTTTAGGCTCATCGAGCTCTATCATTTGGCATAGGTCCCATGGTGTAATCTTATACACTCGACTTTTCTACAGCGGGCTCTCCGCCTATAAGCAAAATATAACCAACCTCAGTGTGATGACAGCTTTAATCTTTTTTAATCTACCATCTGATGGCTGACTGTCTGGCTACAATGCAAAAAAAACTTAGATTAAATTGCTAAGAAAACGCCATAAAAAATTATGATTGCAGACATTTTTTACTGCAAACACTAAGATACAACTGACGGTATGTGCTGTTTTATGCTTGGCAGTGGTTTTAATAAACGTTCATTTACATTTTTTTTTTTAAATTTACACTAAAAAACTTTACAGCTGCGGAACAACGTGATGAGACGCTTGAGAAACGCTGCTTATCCTGTGCGCAAGCTGACTGCACATCTGTCGAGTTAAAATGCAAGGCTTAATGTCGGTGGAAGAGTGCATTTTTATGACCCATTTTTATGAGGCCTGCAAAAAAAAAGAAGCCACAATATACGAAAGGCAACGGCAAGAAAAATATAGAAAACATCGATGACGAAATCTATTTTTAGCCATTCTTTGAGGGAACTGTAACCGTAGCTGCTGGTCGTAACAGGTTGCTGCTTAGCAATGCTTAGCATAGAAATGTTGAAGCGAAAAATTGTAGATATTAAAAAATAAAATAAACATAATAGGTGCACAGTTTACCTTATAGAGAAAAAATTGACAAAAACTAGATAAAAAATTAATCAAAAATAAACAAGAAAATCGGCGAGAAGTAATGCAGGACAAAAATATATAGCAAAATTTCCAAAAAACTATTGAAAAACTAGTAAGTACCTGACAGCTGAATTGAAAATTTTGCTGAAAAAATCGTCACGTCCATAAATTTAAGCCCGCCTTTTTTTCTAATATGTACTACTATGGGTCATCAAGTGTTGAAGTATCGAGTTGTGTCATATTTACTTTTCACCCACTTTTATTTTTTTCGAAATTTTAATTTTTTTTTTTTGGTTTTTTTAACTTTATCGGATTTTTCAACTTTTTCAAAGTTTTTTGACTTATTCAATACTTTTCGACTTTTTCGCCTTTATCAAACTTTTTTCAACAACTTCTGGACCTCTCTCTCAAGCTCTTTAACATTTCCCAAATTTTCTTCGATTTTTCAACATATTCCAACTTCTCAACATAATTCCAAATTTGCCGTATTTTTCAGCGTGTTTCAACATTTTCCATATTTTTCAGCATTTTCCATATTTTTGTTATTGTGGTTTTACACATTTTTAATGTTTTATCATCATATATTTTTTTTAAATTGTTCAAATTTCGAACTGTTCAATTTTTTCGATTTTTTCTATTCCCTTACTTTTTTCGTCTTCAACTTTTTAAACTTCTTTCCGATTTTTACAACTTTTTTCGACTATTTCTTTAATTTTTTTTACATTATGTATATTAATCGACTTTTTCGATATTCTAAAAGGAATTAGAAACATATAGTTATGAGACGTTATTCAACATTTTTCGTCATTTCAACATCAACGCCCTAAATTTCAAACTTTATAATGCCATGTCTCAGAAACCATGCAACATATTGTGATGAAATCAGATTCAATTCGAATCAGAAATGTAATTCAATGGAATAACAGTGGTCGTGATAAACATTCTCTGAACAAAATGTTAGTGGGCTCGTATAAGTAAGCGTAAGTTTTTTCTTTAATTTGAAGTCATTTGGAAAACGGAACCATGGTCGGTCTCCTGCAACTTATTGCTAGAATGACATAAACTAAATATTTTCTTTTTGAGACAAATCGATGAATAGGTATCTGTATTTTAAGCAAGTGCCATTTGTGGCCATTTACAACAAACACGTTATTTTCCTTAGGAAAAATGACCGAAACAACAAGCCCAAGCACTCTATCACTGCCATGCACATTTATATTGTTGAAGTTTTTTTAATGATTAAATTATTTTTTATCCTTAATCATGGTTTACACTAGAAAATTCTGCGAAAGAAATTCATGTCTATTCTCTTTTGTGAGTTTTGTTTTGCATTTGCGACAAACAACAAATTTCTGTACCTCGGCCCTTGCGTTTTGCCCCTCTAGCCAACAAACAAAAATAGTTTTCGGAAAGAATTTTAGAGTGTAAACCAGCGCTGAGCAAAAATTATTCAGTAGGTATACAAATGAATGTAGGTGTCCGTTCCCCTTTTGAATTTGATAGTAAAAAAACCAAGAAATCACATATCATGCGGTCTCTTGATCTTTTCTTTCTGCTTCACTGAAATCTTCCCAATTTTCACTTTCGCCGGAAATATGCTGAAATAAAAACCAGAGCCAAAAATGTTTCTGCAAAAAAGTACAAATTGAAAAAACCAAAAATAGGTCAACAAACAAACAAAGCTGCAACAAAAACCGCAACCGGCAAACAGCAACAAAGCTGTCGATGCTGACAGTTCATTAAATGCTGCAGCACATGCACAACGTACTCTCCTCGTATCTGTTGCTAATGCTCCAACTTTTCTTCTTTACTTTTTTGCCAAATATATGCGGCCGTAAAAAAGTCGTAAATTTAATGAACGAAAAAAGACAAAAGAAAATCCAAAGGCGATATGTGGGTCAATGTTACGCAACAATGCAAAATGCTGTGAAATTTCCTACAAAAAAAGCAAAAATTTCAAGAGACTTTAAATGGCAAGCAAAGGCGAGAGGGAATTCGCTGTGCGCCAGCAACCCAACTGCAGTTTTATTGTTTTTGCTGCAATTTCAAAAACGCATAAAAATGCAAAAACTTGTAAGTTTTTACGAGCATCCCATTTACAGAATACGAAAAAATGCGAAAATTTAGCAAATTTTATGATTTGGTTTTTGGTTTTCATCGTTAAATTTGACATTGCACTTGACTGTGTAAACTAGAAAATTTTTACGTTTATGTTTAATAAAACTGACATAAGTTTTGCATGTTCACGCTACACTTAGCATTTATGTATTTTCCTTTTTCTAGAATCTAGATATTTGACGTGAGCTGTAAATTATTTGAGCTAAATGCATTTCTATTCACTTCTAATAGAAACAGATCGGTTTGAGACAAGACAGAATAGGTTAGACTGCCTCATGCAGTGTTCACAGAAAGATTTATATTATTGTTTTCCAAAAAAGCAATGGATTGCGAACTATCGCAAAAAAAATAAAATTCGTACGGATCAAGAAAATATTTCAACATAGAGAAATCGTTCAAAAAGGCTCTCCGGCAGAATTCTCCCAGAAAAAGGAACTGGAACTTTTCTCCAAAATCAAGTGCTAATTTGGATCATGTTCATTAATATTTTTACTGTACATATTTGTTTTCTCTAATAGAAATAGGGAACAAGATGTAGATGGAATAGGGTAATCTTATATTGTAATTACTGTGTTGCTAAATCCTATGATACGGCAAGGACTGTGATTGGTCATGTTCATTAAGTTCCTTCAGGAATTAACTGTAGCAAGTATTTTAGGATGGGCGGGACAGTAAAACTCTGACTTCTCTGCCCATTTATTTTTACATAATTGTCGTAGAAATGAGCAATTATGAATTTTTTTTTTTGATCAATGGAAAGAAAATCTTAATAAAATCTGAGATTTGTAAGCTTTGACCTTGAATGACATGAATCGCACTTAGTATTGATGGATACTTCTCATATTTATAAGTTCTGATTGCTTTTTGATTTTTAGATATCCTGGGCAAAGTTTGAAAATGATTAACCAAAAGTTTATGCGCTTACGATGAAACTTTGTAAGTCACAATTTATATTAATTACCTTAAGAATACGAGCAGCATATTGCGATATCCAAATTGATATATTTTACGTTATAAGTATGTACCCACAGCGGGTGCTATTTCTTATTCTAACGTATACAATTGCAATGAAAATTAAAACAACAAATGTCAATGCATGTTGCGATTGGCTTTATCGCTTAATTTATGCATATTTGTAGAATTAATAATTTGAAAATACCCTAAGAATAAGCTGAAGTACTTTAAGTATTTCAATGCAGAAACAAAATAACAAAGTGCACTACCACAACCTATGGATATAATGGAGACAAAGTAAGCGAAAGCAAAAAAAATATGGTAGTAGGTTGATTATAGCAGCAACAAACAAACACGTGGGCAAGCAGTAAACATTTTCGCATAAAATAAAAAACAACATCCACAACAAGAGTAACAATTTTGCAAGCGACTTACTAACACGGCTCTAATGCGGCTAAATACGGATAAACAACAACAACCAAGCCCTCCGGTAATAACAGCATTAGACGCTGCTTTTACCACCACCACCACCACCATCAGCAATAGCAGCACTACCAACCGACACACGTTTGTCGGCAAATTAAGTGGCTGCTGACACAGCCGACAAATGACGCCATGTGCGGCGCTTCCGTGGTCGAAAAAAAAAGAAATGGGAACGTAAAGTTGGCTCAATGTACACAAAGAGAATTTCATTCATAAAAGTTGGGCTTACGAGAAATAGAAAGTTGGATTCGAATTTCACAGTTGTTGACGCAGACTGAATGGAAACGCTTGCTGAAATTTCTATGTTTAGTCGAATTTGGGACTAGTACTTAAGGTTCAGATTGGATTTCGTGCTTGAAACTCACATGGATTCATACTAGAAATCGGGATTGATAGTTGATATTCGAGCTCTTTCTTAAACCTCTGATTCGTAATGAAATGAATATAAAATTAGAAAATAAAAAATTTTAAATAATTCAAGGCGTAACTTAAAAATCGATATTAAAATTTGGCCTCGAATTTTTACTTAAAATTAGGACTAGTGCTTGAAGTTCGGGCTCATGATTGTAATACAGACTCCTTATTGAAGCTCACACTTATGTTTTTAATTCGAGTTCAAGTATGAAATTTTGACTTGCTTTTGAAATTCAGACTCATTGTAGAAATTTCGATTAAACTTTGAAATCTAAATCTGTTTTTTCTATCGGACGGAAATTCATTTAATTTATTTTAATCAATTTTTTTAGTGTACAAAATAATACAATAGTATCAACTTTAAAAAATAACCCTCTCAAGTAAAGAGTTAGAACTGTAACAAAACAAAATAAATGACTGAAAGAGCAAAGCTAGGGAAAAAGTCACTGGGTATCCAAGCCAGTAAAGCCAAGTTAAAGTTAAAAATAAAACCATATTCTTGATGTTCGCCTTTAAGTTGTATATTTAAGCAATGAATTATGTTGGCAGCATTACCAACAAGGAATTGCTAATGGTTATTAGCAGGGGTAACGACTACAACAAAAAGTAAGGGATTGATCGCGTTTAAGCCATTACCATATGCACACAGGCATAGTTGGAGTGTTCCGAAAAGACAAGAATTAAGTGAAACAATGTTATTATAGAAAATAAAAATTTATATTATATATTTATATATTAAATTTATTATTTTCTTTAACAAAAACTAACCTTAACCAATATTTATTTTCAATAAAAACACAAATTGCATTAAAAATCAACAGTTGCGAATTATATTAACCCAATGTGCTCAAAAACGGATGCAGATCCCTTCCGAACCCGTTACGGATCCATAAGCGCGGATTCCGTTTTTTATGCTTCAATGGATCCGTCTCGAACTCGGAACGGACTATATATACAGATTATTTTTTTGTAAATAAAACGGATTCGAGATGGACTCGGTTTTTTTAAATAATACGGATTATAATCCGTTTAAATCTCAGTTTAAGCTGGGAAATTCGTCGACACGGACAAAGCGGACGATCCTTCCGCTTTTTCGAGAGGAATTTCATACGAAAACGAGTGCGAGACGGATCCGAAACGGAATCTGTTTGGTTTTTAATTTATTCGCAGTCTTTAAGTTGATACTTTCTATGAAATAGCAAAGCTTTAAAACTGAATTAATATCAGTTTCAATTCGACCACAGTCTCCTGTGCAGGCTATAAGTTGATGTATAGACACGTTATTATAAATTCAAAATAAAACATTGAACTGTAAATACATTCCATCGAAATAATTTACATATAAGTATATTTTTTTGATTACTTTTCACAGACATAATTTTAATGTGAACAATTACACGTCATTTCAAGAGCTACTAAAGATATTGGTGCATATATGTACATATAGTACTCCATTCAATTTGTTTTCCGTTTCAAAAAAAAAACCATAAAAAGATTCGGTATCAGTTAATACAAATATAATACCGGTATATTTTTAACCAGCAAAAGATCAAAGCTGAGACAGCAAACCGGATTTAATTTACAATTAATGTCACTGCTGCTATTTCTTAAAATCAATTCAATGCAAGAAATTTGCTATTTTTAGTGTAACAACTTTTTTTTATCATCAAAGAAATTTCAATGGCTTTCCTTAAGCATTCTGTACGATCAGTTTGCTTGCGGTCACTCACCCAATAACAATCCCAGACACAGACGAGACAACAATATTTTTAGATTTGTTGTTGTTGTAACTTTTGTTACTGTTTAGTTAAATTATGGCCAAAAGCAGCGACACATCAAAAGAATGAATTTCGTATACCAAACATAATAAAAATAAAGGAGCAATCCAAAAAATTTAACAAGACTAGAAAAAATTAAAATTAATGATCGCATGTTAAAAAGCAACTAAGTATCGCAGTCGAAATAAAAACATTTCAAGCAGATGGGAAGGCAACAACAAAAAGAAAAGAAAAAAGAATTACAATGACGAAGGTAAAAAACTGCAATAAGCAATTTAGTGGGTTTAAAAAGCTAACAGTGCTATTATTGAGCTACTTATTTTTTTTTTTTTGTCAAAGAGTAAAAGTAACGATAAGGGTTCAGACAGCTTGTCTCAGCAAATTGGTCAAAACAAACTTTGACAGAAATAACTCAATTGCCCGTATTATTATTATAAATATTACATATTTACCTGAGGAAGACAGTTTTTCCACAAAGAACTTAGATGATACTATCCAAGCGCATTTAACATTATAATATCCCATTTATCTATCTTTATCTGACATCATTTATCATCCATGTTTGAAAAGAAATCTATACTATTTAGTATCATCCAATACCTTTTGTTAACCACAATTTATCTTTGTATCAAAAGATCGTTTGTAGTTGAATCTCAAGCAACAAGCATATATTGCCCACTACACCAGCGATGGACGAACATTTTTCACCTGGAGCTAGACAATAACAAAATAGTTACAAGAATAATTATAAAAAGCGTATGTCTGCTAAAAGTCCTCATTACAAATTATAACCTGCCGTGCTTGTGTATTTGGTGTAACATAAAATAATAAAATTTGGCTCCATTTATCAGGGCTTGTCCACTGCTGCACAAGCAATATTGTAGAGTGGCATGCGTAAAACTTTTGAGCTATTAAAATGGTGGAAAAGCATCAAAAGCTACTTAAGTTGACATTAGTTTTTTTTATGTAAGCCTAGATGAGAGCAGAGCTGTGTGGTAATAAATATTCCAGGGAATCGGCTATTTCAATTCCATGGGAAGAGAAGTGATAACTTTGACGATACTATTACACTGCTCTCTGAAGCGAAAAGGACGTATTTCAAAAAAATTCATATTCGTGATTCTTATGGCATCGGATAGCTTAAAAAATTACGCGTCTCATGAACTACTCCAAATGATGGTATCTTAGTTCAAACTTATAAAAAATCTCCAAAGAGAATTTTCTCTATCTCAATTTTACAGGTATTTCAACAAATTGACATAAACAAAACATCAATTATCTCGAAAGAATTTTTTGAGATATTAGATATTACAAAAAAATAAACAAAATGAAAATTAAATAAACATTCACTGCTTAAAAAATAATTTTAAATTGAGCAAATAATAATTAAAACAAAAAAAAAAACTGTAGGATCCATAAAACTTTTTCGGTTGATTTATAACTGCTCATTAATTTTATTGACTTTGAAGTGTCAAATTTGACATCTGCTGTTCGCCCTCACATTTTCTGTTTGGTTTTTTATACCCCCTCATCGTTATTTTTAAACAAAGTGTCAGTTGCCGTACATTGAAGTGTAAGAGTGGCAGCATGCAAACTCTACTACAACACCAAATTGACGTTTATTACGACTGATGTCAAAGTTCGTTAAGAGAAGAACCGAAGGCAAGAGGCATAAAAGTGCTACGGTGATGTCGTAGTTATAAATTAAAAAGAAGTTATAAAGTGTCACTCTGACAAATTAAGTAAATAATTTCGTGTGCGCTAATTTCAACACAATTTTTATTGACTGCTGTATGGCCAAAAAGTTTTATTTGGCGTATGACTGACAACTGTCCCATTTAACAGCACCGCGTGATGATTGTTTAATGTGAACATTTTATTGCGAAATCTAAATCTTTTCCTATAATGTGTGCAATGAAAAACATGCGGAATATAAAGAAAATTTTTAATTTCGAAAATGTACGGGCCAAAAATATTTTACATATAAAATCTAAAATAAAGAATCCAGATTTTTCAAGCGTTCAAGTTCTAAGCAGTGATGAGCTAAATTTGTCTTATGCCTGGTAGGTACATATATAAATTTTGATGATTCTTGCTTACTGGAATGTGTAGAGCAATTTATACATAATGATGGACTAAAAACAATTGAAATGAATAAAATGTTTTTTTTTTTTCGCTTCAAACTTACTTAAAAACTATTTAAATAATGTTTACTTCGACAAGACATAATATTTGAAATTAAATCAAACATACCATAAACTCATTTAAAAAAACCATACATAAAAAAAAAAAAAAATACTACTTTTGTATGATTTTGAAAAATATTTAAATTGTCGAAGGTTTGGTTTAAAGATTAGCAGATCTTTGAGGAAAATGGTATTTTCGGCAATATATTTGATTTAAGCAGCTCAAAATCCATACGACTACTCTACTGGTATCCTAGAGTTTTGTGTTTGTTTTTTTATGAATTTGTGATATTCTAGGTTATTTATAATGTTTGATCCTGAAGCCTTGAAGCCATAATTAACTTTCATTACAAATGAAATTACAAGCATAATTGGATGGTATGCATGGCTATAGCAGCTGCGACTTTAAAAAGCTGATTTTCAAGACAAATTGCATTTTTTGAAGTCAGCTGTATTGTGCTCTTACTTAAAACAATGTGTTCAAAGCGATTGGCGATTGATTCATTTCAAGGCGTATGCAATAAGTCGGTTGTAATAAGAAAATTACACAAATGTACAAAAATACAGCTAGCTACACAACTTAGAAGACTTCCATCTTTTTACACACAAACAGCACTCTGGATCGATTGAACACACTTTCATCTATCCTTCACAATACTGAAGCAACTCAAATCATAGTGATAACGTGGTGAGTGGACGTAATATAGCAGTAAGATAATTTTTTCTTTTCCAGATAAATACTTTAAGTTGGGATTTTCCTCAAAAAAGCACTAAATTGGACAGTTAATGCATATTATACTGTCCGTTATTTTCCAAGTTTATGGAGTGGTCTGGTGTATATCGTCGCTCTCTGGTAAAAAGGCCCTAACTCATTTTTTTCGAAATTTAATTTTATGTCAATCTTCAAATCCACCTCAAAACATAGCGGATTTACACTCAATTGAAAAAAGACCCTAATATGAGATTTTGAAGATTTTTATGCAGTTTTTTCGTCCTCCTGTAAAATTGCAAAAACATGAGTTAGGGCCTTTCTACCCGAAAGCGACGATATGAAGCGTCGAGTTGCAAAACCGGCTAAGTCCAAAAAAATTAAATTCTGAGATATTCTCATATATCAAAATCTAGACCATGCTTTATCTTTTTACTATGTTTTTAGATTAAAAAAAAAAAAATTTAGACAGAAATATTACAGAAATCAACCGCATATTGTCTTTTTGATGCTTAATTTATTTAAAATTACTCGTGTCCTTAACTCAGACTTGTGCCAACATAGACTCCCGATATCTCGATATGTACATAAAACCCGATTTCCAAGCAAAAACTGCAGCTGTCCTTCGCAAAAAAAAAGTGCAAACAAATTACTATCTATTTTTAGTCTAATAATTGTTTCTATTGAAGCTCTTCTGTTTTTGAACTTTTTTTCGCTATCAGTCTGTCTGTTTGTATGTGTGCTGATGGCGCCTAAGGCGTATGAATGCGCGTGCTATGGCAGCAACAACAAAAATACCAGTGACACACACTGCTGCACGTGGATTTCTAATTTATTTTTTGTTTTCATTTCTAAGCTAAAAAATGATGAATTTACGAGTGGCGGAGTCAATTGTTTTTTGTATTTGTTGTTGTTTTTACTATTTGAGCTGCCAATATTGTTGTTTTCATATTTATTTTTTTGTTTGTTATTGTAATTATTAACATACAACAAAGAGCTGTAAATCGGCTGTCAATGCATTAATTTATGGCAAAACAATTACCAGTTAAAGTTTATTTTGTTAATTATTTTTTTTTGTGTTGTAATTTGTACACATAATTTTATTGAAGCACAATAAAAAACTTATTAAAACGAAGCTTGAAAGTGTTAACATGTTGCTGGCACAAGTTGTTTTTTATGAAGAATAAATCATGTTGCCTTATGTACTGCAGAAAGTTGCATTATTGATATCGTGTTGCAAATAAAGTGAGAAAATTTAAAGCTCAAGATTGAGCGTCATGAAATGCAAGTGACGTGTAAAAAAATTATTTTTCTTACACATTTATAGTTTTCAAAATTGATAGAGTTCAGAGTTTAATACATTGAAAAAGCAACTTTCATATCTTGTTATGCCACTCGCGTTTCATGACTGTGCAAATGTCGTTCAGAGCAAACAAAAAATTAACTATTGAGTATTGTTTTATTGACAAAGTTCTTAACTTGAAATTGCAAAAACAATTTCAATAACTAGACAATGAAATATATAAACGCGTATGTCAACAGATAAACGTCGTAAGCGAAAAAAGGTAAGAAATATTAATAAACGCGCAGTTGCGGCACGCGTCAGTCATATAAACTGAGAAAAAAGAAACTGAAAAACTAAAATATAAAAGGAAAAACAACAAATTTTGAAAATTGAGGTCAATGATAAAATATACGTAGTAGTTGCTCCTATTATTTATTTTTATTTATGATTTAATTTTTTCACTTATTTTTCAGTTATTTGTCAATTTTCACAATCAGCAGAAATTTGTTTCTTTGTTATTATTTTTTTTTTTATAAACTAAATATTTGTTTGTTTTAGCAAAAAAAAAGCTAACAAAATCGCTCACAGTACACGCGTGCATTTATTTATTTGTAGCAAACATCGCTTTGCGCCAGTCTGCGTAATTGCGTACGTTGGTGTGTGTAATTGTGTGTTTTTAATTTTGTTTAAACGCGAACAGCGCTAGAGTGAGACACACATATGTTGGCTTCTTTGTTTTCCGTAAATAAATTTCAAATAGTATGTTTGATTTTAAAAATAGCAACAAGTGATATAGCAAAACAAATCTATAAAAAGCTTTCAATTACGGAATTTTATTCAAGGTGGCCAGTGGTAAGTTGAGAAAAACATAATAGAGCGCATATAGTGTACAACAAATAAAAACACTTTTGAAGTACATAGTTTTTTTCTTTTGAAAAAGTAGTACAATTCGCTGAAAACCTTTGAGTTAGTGTTAGGAAGTGAAGTCCGTTGAGGTAAACTCTGCAACGTTAACGGTTAAGTCTCACGTATATATGCATGTGACCACATGCATTTTTTCAATATCAATTTAACGCATGAAAAATTTACGAAGGAGCTAAAATTTCTATAAATTTATTATTACATACTTGAAAAACATAGAATTAAAAAGATGTTGCGCATGCCCAGTCTCAGTAAATAACTTGCGCGCATTTTCGTTAAAAACAAAACGTAGTAGGTATAGTATATACACATATGGTCAAAATAATAAGTACACGCTCACATAATTAGTTCAATGGCTTGTAGGCAAAAATTTATTTAAGTTAATAGAAAAACAAATGTATAGTTAACTTCTTACAACATATTAAATAAAATAAAAAGGTATAACATTAATAAGAAACAAAAATATCTTTCAGTCTTATCAAAAAAGTAATAAAAAATGGATTAAAATGACTGGACAAAATAGTAAGTACATTCAGTACATTTTAATAAAAAAAAAATTTAACTCTAATTTTATCGGCTTTATTTGTTGTTATTTAAAGTGCATCATTAGTAGCCGGTATACAAACTATTGTTTTGAATAATTTTGTGTACTATTTTTGACATACTGGAGATAAGCTTACGGCAAGTGTCTACTGGTTTTTCATACCAAGTTTTTTGGACAAAACTCCATAATTGCTTTTTATTTTGGAATACTTCCTTTCCTATTCTCTGCTTCAACTCTCGCCAAAGGTTTTCCATAGGGTTCAAGTTCAGTCATTGACTTAGCCAGTTAAGCAAGGTCACACTATTGTTTTGACACCAATTCTTCACCAACTTGGAAGTATGCATAGGATCATTATCCTGCTGAAATGTCCATTTTAGCGGTATACTTTCCTCAGCATAGGGCAACATCGTACTTTCCAAAATGTCTTCATAGTGGAATGTGATCATACTATCGGAAATTTGATGTATTGGTCTGGCACCGTACCATGAAAAATAACCCCAGGCCATAATGTGGTCACGCCCATGCTTTACAATCTTTTTTGTGAAGCGTACGTGAAATTCTTTACCCTTGGGGCGTCGAACATTTCGGGCGGAGTCATTTCCAAACATATTTATTTTTGACTTGTCGCTCCACAAAATATTACGCCATTTCGACTCGCCGTCTGGTCCGGACCAATTTGAATGTTTCCTTGCGAATGATAAACGCATATTCAAATTTTTTTTTGGAAGCATAAAAACTTTTCTCGCTATCCATCAAGGTAAATTGGTTCGTTGTTATCGTCGACGTACCGTTTGGAACGAGATCACATTGCTGATGTCTGCTGAAATGGCTCTTGAAGATGCGAAATGGTTCTTTTTTGCGACAGTGACAATATGATTATGAAGAATTTTTTGGTCTTCCGCGGGTTTCAACCACTTTTTTAGCTTTTAAAGCGTTTTGGTTGAAAAAATTGACTGATCCATGGCTTCGGCATTAGTACAAAGACTTTAGCCGTAATTTCTGAGTGTCGAAACCATCTGCCTCTCCTCGGCAGTACAATGTTGATTTCTTCCCATCTATGAATTTTTTTTCTTTTTATTTTGCTATAACTAAATATGAACATAAATAAAATTAACAAACATGTACGAAAAAGCGGATCAGATTGATGCAAAATTAAAGAAATGATTAATGTACTTATTATTTTGTCCAAGTGAAATAAGCCCTTTAAATGAAAATATACGCGTATAGAAAAATTCGGGGAAATCCCTTCTTCTTTTTCACTTTTAAAGCCCTTGCCATATTGAAATTATCAAAATAAAAAAGAATTTCCATATATATTTTCAGTAAAACAAAAAATAATTGAGAACTAATAAGATATCAGGTAGTGTACTTATTATTTTGACCATATGTGTATTATGGAATAACTTTTTAAATTTAAAGTATTCGTTTTCGCAGCAAAAAAAAATTAAATATTAAATTCAATCTTACGAAAGTGTTTTTTTTAGTTTTGAAATTAAATCTAAGCAATTAATTATATGCGCATGGAAAAGATTTTCCGTATGAAGAGGAGAATCAAAAAAGCGCAACAAATAAACGTTAATTCATTAGTCATGCGCGAGCTCATGCGCTTTGTTTATTTCAGCAAAGTGTCCATTCATCGGGTCAAAAAATGCAAAAAGAAAAATTGAATTGAGACTTGCTACTTAAATTATTAATTAGAGACTGGAATTAATTAAGGTGTATTCATATTTAATTGCAAACAGCAGGACTCTAGGGGCAAAAAAAATTGAACGTGATCAGTGAAATGCGGTCTTGCATGGCTTAGTGGTTTCTTGTTATTGTTCGTTGCTGCAGACAACATGTTGCGTGTTGTGGCAACAATGCTACATATTGTAAGTAATTATGATCACTCTTAGGAAACAGTCGGCTTGGTTGCATGTTACCAAATATGGTATCTATGTATTATGTGAAAGCCACAATTTCAAAATGAATGAAACAAAATAATTTTTGATTTGTATACAAATTTTAATTAAAACAAACAGCTTAGCTCAGACACCAGCTGTGGTTTTAAGCCTTCATCAGATCAATGCATGCAATTTATCAAATTAAGATAGATTCTCTACTGATTCAAAATCACAAGTATATTGTAGATCATTAAATTTGAAACAAAAAAGTAAGAGAAAGTTCCGTCATGTCACGATTTATTATAGAACAAAAAAAATATTTTTGTTTTAAATTGCAGATTAAACCAAAGCTAAATTTTGAAAATAGTAATCTTGACCTTATTAATTTTTCTATTTCATTGACCTAGAGGAAATTATAGAAGCGCTTGAGCTAAAACTACACTAAAATTCTGTGCATTTTTGAATGGTCTGAAGTAATTACGATACTATATTTTCCCTTGACGTGATTAAAATATTGTCAGGATAAACACTCTTTAAAGGTGCGATCCTGAAGAAAATAATAATTGAAAAACGAAACTTCAGGTTAACTATAAAGTCCAATAATTTATCTTGGGTTTGAATGTTCGCGCCAATTTAATTCAGCCGGACAGCAATAACAACAATGCTATACAAAATTTCTCATAAGGCTTTCACACTTCAATCTAGAAATGCCCGTTTTTCTTTTATCTTGATTTTGAGAGAACAACCAGGAAAAAACGGCTGATTATCCATAAAAATCAAAATTCAAGCATCAAGCATTTTCTAATGAGCTTGGACGTGTTCGAGTGAGATTTTTCTTTTACGAGACATAGACATTATTTTCTACGTATTGAAAACTTAAAATTTCAATGAGTCACCAACAAATATTAACATTATGAGCTCTCCTTGTATCAGAATTATCTACTTGTAATAATGTTTGAAACAAAAAAAAATATGTATTATCTTAATGAATATATGTATTTACTATCAGTGTGTACTACTGTCTATATTTTTTATTTTGTTTCAATTTTAAAAATGTGAAAATTTGTATTCAGAACTTATGCACACTTAATATAAAATGTAACAAATTTGAAAATTATTAAGGCTGCGTTCTTAGCTTCCTACCAAATACTGTAAGCCTTTATATACAATAAGATGTGTGATTATTTTAATTTTTTTTTCGAAGTTATACTTTAAGATAAAATGACAAAAAGTTTTTTTTTCAAAAACTTTAAAATTGAGGCTCATGCCGAAGAACGTGGAAAATTTAGGTTTTTAGGTATTTTTATCATTTTGATTTATTTAATCGTTAAATTAATTTAAAAAAGTATAGGAAAATAAGTTGTGTGTAAGTTGTGCAGCAACAACTAAAAACTTTGCACTTGATCACAAAACAACAGCTGACTGAACTGATGTCAAACAAAAACGAGTCAGCAAAAACGCAATAATTCCAGTGCGAAAGCTATTCTTAAAATCGCGATAAATAAAAACAGGCTGTTTTTGATGCCTGCTGTTACTTTGAAATCAGATACACAGTGGTCTATGGAAAAACACAGATTTTATGACAGTACCAAATATGTGAAGATTTTAAAAGCCACTGGTGTATTTTGAAGGAACAGATATTCAGTCACTATTTTGGTAATTAAAGTTTTTTTTTTTTAAATTCACTTCGACTATGATTTGTCCAAGATACAAACTCATTTTTGTTATTTTTTGTTTTTGTAACTAAATATGTATGTATATTGGTAGTTTGGCACGTAGTCGCAGCACGTTAATGTTATTTTTGTTGTCACTGATAGCATTGGTGCGTGGTTCGCACTACAGATAATGCGATTGTTGTTGTCATTCTTTTTTTATTTTAACAGACAGTAAGTAGTAGGTGTTGTGTGCGCGTAGAATGCGGCTTTGTTACAATATCGGTATTAGTGTTGGTGTCAGCGTAAATGCTCTGGCTGTTATTACTCTTCATCATCTTCTAATCTCGTGAAGAAGACAAAAATAAAATAAAGTTATTTTTAGCATGAGCATTAGCATTTCTCTTGTTCATCTTTATTACATTTTGCTTATTTTAGCTTTAAAGCTTTTTACACATAGTGATTGTGATAATTCTAATAGAGATGGGCGACACCCGACATATGCTTGCAAATCAGTTTAATAAAATATCCAAAGTAATGAGGCACTGGCATCGAAAACATCCCGTTTTTTTTAGTAGTAACTTTCTTTATGTGCAGCATCAAATAAAAACTTTGCACTTTTCTTACAAAGCAACGGACACAGCTAGCGTAAGAAAATAAGTCAGAAAAACGCGATAGTAATGGGAAAGCCATTTTAAAAATCACTACACAAAAACGAGATAAATGAAAATCGTGCTGATTTCGATGCTAATGTGAACCCCTAATTATAGAATTTTGTAAAATTTGTATGAGGAGTTTGAACCATCCAAATGCCGGTGTTCTAAAGGCTGACAAACAACCACCCTAAGTTTATATTTAATTCATACCTTTATATTTTTATTATGTTGAGCAAACATACCTGAAATAAAAAAAAATTGTTTATTAAATTTTTGAAAAATAAATTAAATCATTGAGTGCTATTTAAACTACTTAAAAATAAGCAAAACCCCATAATTGCTCATCAATAAAAAAAAATAGTAAAAAAAAACCCGTAAACGTTGTACCTTGATACTTATGGGTGAAATATTTATGAAATTCGGTATATGGATATATATTGTTTGTACTAAGCCTCTTGCAAAATATTGATGGGAATGACCGACGGCGTCAGCGCGGGGTAACTGCTTAAACTTATTTAAGAGCGAGAAACATGTAAAATATATTCGAAGAAATCGGCATTGCCTAATGGAGAATATATATTTCAAGATTACACGAGAATGTTCTAGATTTACATATAAGCTAGCACCGGTACAGTTTTTTCCGTGATCTTTCCGTATTGGTTGTTTAATTTTTACGAGATTTCAAAAAAAGTATTTAAAATATCTGATGATTTAAGTAAAAAGCTCTGAGTTCACTCTTTATAGCAAACTTAGAAGGTTTAAGATAAAATGCAGCTTCAAAAAAAAATTTAAAACAAATGTCTTTTTATTTTTCGTAAAACTCCCGGACGTCCTTAATTAAAACCTAAAAATATTTCAGCAGTTTCGAAATTCAATATTGATATGCTCTCAGTACAGTTTCTATAGGTCGGTATCTGTGTGTACCAAAGAAAAACCACTTTTTCTCTATGATTCAGATTCATAAATGAGACAAACACAATAAGAAATAAATATCAATAACTAATACGAGTATCAGTACATACATTGATTGGAAATTTATCGGAGGTTGAACAATAAAACTTGGGGCAGCTAAAACGGCGCGCTGTAGATCAATTCAAACCCAGCAACGGACCAGAAAGTAAGTCAGCGTGTACACAAGGAAACTCTGTGAAAAAAAATTCTTGTCTATTCTCTTTTGTGAATTTGTGTTGCGATTACACACGAAAACTAGAATTTCTTTATGCTTGTAAATTTACACGCAGAAACTATTTTCGAAAATTCTTCTTGTTTGTTGGTAAGATGCGGAAAATCGAAAGGGTCGAGCTACAGGATTTGTCGCATAATATAAGCTTACTAACAGAACCAAAGAGAATTTCCGAGTACGGCAAATTCTGTATACCACCCTTTCGTTTTTCTTCTAATGCCAACAAACAAGAAAAATTTTTGGAAAGAGTTTCTGTGTGTAAACGCTCACTAAGTCAAGGTTTACACGAGGAAAGTTTTTCGGCAAAGTTTCCTTGTTTGTTGGCAAGAGGGGAAAAACGAAAGGGACGAGGTAAAAAATTTGTCATATGTTGCAAACGCGAAACGAAAATGACAAAAGAGAATGGACAAGAATTTGTCTCTCAGACTTTCCTCGTGTAAACGTCGACTAAGCAGCACTATCAGTAAGAAGGCTAGAACGGGACAACAAGCAATAAATGAAAATAAAAACGTTAAAGGGCTCAAAGTGGAGTTACCACATTCCATTGCAGATGAAATATACAACGACAACGACTGCGATAGCAGCAGCAGCCGAGCAGCAAGAACGGCACAGCATACATAAAATCGACGACAAAATGTTGAAAAGTGTGCGATTTAGTTTTTGTGTAAGTGTGTTCTCAATAACAAAAACAACAGCAATATGAGTAGCATTTTAAAATGACAATAATCGCCCGCTGATCAATAAACAACAACAAAAACAACATCAATATCAAGTGAATAAAATAGTTATGCCCAAACATTTTAAATCTTTGCTTTTTTTGGAGGGAGTATGTTGAAACAGATTTTTATTTGGGGAAATGGTTAATTGTAAATCACTCGGGAAAAAGCTGACGCGAAAAAACAAAATTGACCCTTAGCGATTTTTTCGATAGAGAATCAGAGATTATTTAACCATAAATAATAAAAAAAGAAAAACTCCAAAAAAAATATACTGTAAAGAGCATATTTGGGTTTGAGGAATTTTTTCTATCGAAATAACATTGGCTGGAGTTTGAAATATTTGAGGTTAAGTACTCAAAAAATCGTTCTCTTTTTTATACTTTTGAGGTTGTGTATAGGATTTAAAAACTTTTTCAGCTTATTTTGATTGAAAATATCATTTCGAAACATCCCTCGTCTTAAAAATTAGATTTTAAGGTGACATGAATATAAAATCGTTTGGTTAAGATTGTTGGGAATAAATTTGGACCTTTATATTTTTCTATTTGAGGCTTACTTTTCGAGTAATTAAACAAAAGCCATTTGCGAACACTTTTAATTCATTAAAAAATAATATTTTCGTCCGGAAGATTATATTGCTTCAAATATCATAATCAAAAAATTGGGAGAGGAGGTGCATGCCATGTTTAAAATATTGCTGTTCTTAACCACCGTGAGCGATCATGACCAATTTAGAAATAGTTCTTTGAAATTCATTTAAAAAAAACTCAACATAATTGCAGATCGACTACAATCGTATGGAACAACAGGAACAACAACAGCGACAAATTGTTGCCAACAAATTCTTTCACTGATGTTTTAATATCGATAAGAATCTCTTCAACTTACCAGCAACATTAAATTCTATAGAAAATTCTATGAAAAATGTGCGTAAATAAAACAAATTGTTGCAACATGTTGCCACCTTTCGCGAAAGTGCCCATTTCTGTGCATTTGCCATTTAATTAAAATTCGATAGAGTGCAATGCTGCTGCTGCTATACATTCCTCGCATGCTTAGGATGCCAGCAGCACGTTGCTGTTGCTGCGCTGCTTCAACTTCGTAAACTTCTGGAAAAACCAGTTGTTCATTCCATAAATCCCACTCAATGCCAGTGATAAACTTGGCAATTTTTGTCACACAACAAGTTTAGTGGATGCAACAAGAACGCATACACAATAACAAGAGAAGCAGCAACAGCAACAGCAAAACAGATAAATCTTTGAAATTCGTTGCCTGCTTTATGTATTTTTGAGGTCGTTTTGTGACTCTTTCTCAGTCACACATGCGCAGTAAAAATGAAATATTTGCGCATGCCCAATTTCTGCTGTTTTTTTTTTTTTAATTTCTTGCTGGTTTTGCCTTCGACTTGAACTTCGTCATATGATTGCAAGTAGGAGTTTTGCTTTACGAGTATGTTGGAATAAATTTTACCAGCAATATGGAAAACAGCAAACTTAAAATTAAACAATAAAAATTAAAGATTAGCTTAGTGGCAGTTTGAATTTCATGCAATTGCGTGTAATATGAAATTGAAATATTTGCACTGAGAACTTTTAAGCCACCAGTTGTTGGTTCTTAACAGAAAATGCACTGCAACCATTTTGGTCAGTCACTGTTGCGGTTCAATGTACTTGCCTTGTGGTTTTTGGCTTTGTTGCTGATTTTATTGTTTCACATGAATATTGTTGCTGTTTTGGTATTAATTCTTGCATTTCATTAAAAATTGTCACAAGCAAAAATAATTGTCGATAGGATTTTACATCCCAGCAGTGCTCTTGCAACGGAATTACCATGGTATAATCCTGAAGTTCTGTTCTTTTATCTGCATTTCAAGATTACCGCAAGTATCATGACCACACCCTTTGACTAGAGCGTGCTATTGCTTCATTCGAAATGAGATAGAGCTTCATTCATTTTAAAATACAATCGATGCAATTATGTTCCAAAAAGAACATCATTCAAATGAGTCCAATTTCCGACCACTTTATTCAATTCAATTACACAATTTGGCGTTTAGTATTTAATTTCAATGCATCCATTGTCGCTGGCTTATTGGCATAGACCAGTGGTGGCCATGTAAATCTAACAAAAGGGCTAAACAACAACATCAAGAGACAACAAACAAAATTTTAAAGTTTTTTGCTGTCAGTTCCAAATTCGCCAACAGCACAAAAAAACCAAACTTCACTACAAACAAAAACAATTGCTACATTCTTCCAGACAGAATGCGGCGCCGTCGCTTATGCCTTTGTGTTTTGTTTTTGTTTTCATTTGAATTACAGTCAACGCTGTGCCTCGATAGCGTTGAAATTTTGTGAGTTTTTTTTCGCTTGCTTGTGCGGGCTTGAGGGCGGATAGGGACACTACGTGCCCACCACTGGCATAGACCAATGACTACAAGAAAAACTCCTGGTGTTAAATCAAACGATTTTGGAGGCCAATTCATGTCAAAATTCAAGAAATCATCTGAATTTGAAGTAAGATTTCATTTGATGAACTCAAAGTTGATATTTTTGGTCATTTAGCCAATTTCTAAAATCCTTCCCATCGTTAAAACAAAATTCCAAAAAAACTCTTATTTGTTGCAGTGGTTTTTTTTAAAGTTTTCTGTAAATGCAATATAACCTAGTTTCATTGGCCCGATCTGATCGATGTTGGTACCGTACATAATGTTAAAGACTTTAATTACATAGAATTATATTTCATTCGAAAGTTACAAAAAAAAAAAAATATCAACCTGGAACATAAAATGCACCCTGCACGAAGAAAACGCCTTGACTTGACTTGCCATCAATAAGGTATAGCTTTAATTTGTTGCTTAACTTTAGAAGCTTTTCTTAAACGGAGTAAAGTTCTTTTTCAGTGCATTATTTTCAGTGAATTATAGAAAAAAAATCTATATTTAATATAATTAAGTGACATATTTTAAGAGTTACTCCGAAATATTACAATCGGTACGATAACCCAGCAATTTTCTTAAAGCTACCGCTGTCGTCATGCTGAGTCTGGTTGCTGTTGCAGCCGCTTCCGGCTACTTTCCAGCAGCCTACAAGCCGTAACAAACCAAACCAAAGTCGTAAAACAAAACAAGAACAACCGCAACAACAAAAGTCGCGAGGAATGCGGCCTGATTACCATTGACCGTTAGCAGTTTGAAAGTGCGACTTCGGCCAAACGGCCAATCGGTCACTATTGCTACTGAAATGGCTTTGATGGTTGCTTTATGTATGGTTATTAAAGTTTATAAGCCAAATTGTGTTGTTATTTCTCTGTATTTAACTTTTTCTCTGTTTTCTTTTTTAAATAAATTTTGAAATAAAACGCTTTCCTTTATGCCGCTGATGGTAATGCCTTAAGGCCAGTAAGTGTGCGCCACAAAAACCGGTCCAACATCACACTGGAATTTTTCAATGTTGTAGTTTAACCTTTGATATCTTTTTTTTTTTTTTTTTGTTCGACGAATAAGCGTCACATAGAAAATCGATAAAAATAGTAAAAGAAGTTTCAAAAATGGACTCTCAAACCGTTGAGATAAAGGTTATTGATCTGTTCAAAAAATCGTCAAGAAATCAAAGAAATATTCAAAACAAAGAGAATAATTATCAAACTGAAAAATTACATACAAAAATAAAGGGAAATTCGTCAAAAAAAATAAAAGAAACCAAAAATTACTTAAAGTTTCTGCTACATACATTAAGGCGTATTCGGTTCGGAAGCAAATTCAAAAGAATTATTCCTTTCTGATCATCATGGTAATTAATTTACGTTTGCCTCTGCTGGTGGGCAGCTATTTTTAAAATCCATTACTTTTTACACCCTTATAAGAACTAAAATCCCATTTTTTACAACAGATTTCGTAACTTACCTCTCCTCTCAACGTTAATAGCAACGAAATATGATATTTCTGGAATTTAAGCACATTTTTAACCTACATATGCATCCGGCATTACTCTTAAAGTATTTTGATTATCCGAATTCGCCCATGACGAAACTAAACATTGTGTTCTCTCCACGAAACAATTCGGAAGTTTCAACATAATTTAGGAATGAATATGGTTGTGCCATCACTCAAAAATTGCTCCCCCCATACAATCGTCTGAACGCATTTACAAAAATAGTTTCAAATAAATCGAAATCATTTGCTGCATTCAGCTCACCTGGGGGTGGCTTTTTGATGAGGCGTGTGAGGAAAATTCAAACAGCATGCAGTGTCAAAAAAGCAATAACAACAAAACCATAGAAACACCATTTGACGAACTGTCGACAGGCGGCATGACGCCGACTTTGCGGAGTGGGGCGACCCAAGCAACGATGCAGGCACACAACAGCTGCTGCTGTATCAATGGATTGGTACAGAGATTAAAAGACAACATAAATTCTTCGATTTGAAGATCAGCTGCAGTAAATTTTAAGGGGGAATAATTTAAAAATAAACACGCACTGGAATTTCCCTGTTGAACTGAAGAAAAAATATAAAAAGTGCGGGTGTGATCGCATATCATGCAGCATGCAACAGTTGCCAACGCACGCCATACACACCAACCGTGCAAGTCAGAACGCCAGTGAATGACGCAATTAGTTACAGAATTTTGAATGCATCCGGAATCCGGATGCGAGCAAGCCGGAACAACTAATGAGGGGGAAAGTGACTGTCAATGCGTGAGCAAAAGTGTGATGTGTCAGAAGTTGTAGTTTAAATGGTATAGAAAAGAAAATAATCTCTGGCATTTTCCATCACTGACTTTGGGTTTCACGTATTGTAAAAAATTAAGTGAATGTATTTTGGATGAGGAAGAATTATAAGCCGCTCGCACAATATGGACGACAGGGACGACCGTCTGGAATATACGTACATAGTCAGCTTATTAGGATACTCATAACCAGCACCTAAAATGCCTCAGTCTTAAGATCTTTTAATTTTACATTGAAAGAAGTTCTTATGATGAAGGATTGATAACTTTGCTGTGTTTGCTTGATTTTACAAATGCATTTGGTACTTTCATCATTCCTTGTTATGCCGAAAATTGAAAGTTTTGTTTGGCTTTAGTGAAAGTGCTATTAACCTGATAAAAAGCTACTTGTCTAAAAGAATTCAGAAAGTTAAGATTGGTAATCGGTTTTCAGAATACATGGTTGGCAGTAACAGTGATCTTCAAGGATCAGTACTTGGTCTTTTATTATTTTCAATTTTTGTTACTGATATATTCACAGCATGTAAGCACTCGTCTATGCATTCATATGCTGTTAGTCTTAGATTTCTCATAAATTCGTACTTGTCTTGCACCAACCATATCAATAGTGTCGTCAAAAAAGTCGTATTATACCTTAGGTAACCTCAAAATGTCTGCTGAATTTACACCACTTGAAACCAGACGTAAGCTTGTTATTCAATTAATTGTTCCCATAATTACGTATTCTGAGGTGGTATATAGCAAACTAGATTCCAGTTCCCAATTAAAATTGCAAATTGCATTCAATCACGCTATGCGATATGTGTATGGGCTACGTAAGTTCGATCACATATCCCAATATAAAGACGAAATCCTTGGTTGTGACATTACTAATTATCTAAGCGTCAGAAACTATATGTTTTTACATAAGCTTATTCACACTAAGACACCAACGTATCTATTTGAAAAATTAATATTTTCCCACTCTAGCAGAAGTCATCATACCCAGATTTAATCTTCTTAATTCGTCTAGATTATTTTTCATAAATGCTATAACATTGAAAGCTTGAAATCGATAATTGGAGATATTTTGAAAGAACCTGTTTCTTATTATAGTAATAATTAAAGTTAATAGCAAATTGAAATTGAAAGTATTTTCAGAAAGGAAGCTCGCTCAAATCTAGTGCCGCCTAGAAATCGTTAAGTGCTGCAATATCAAATTTCTGAATGGCGAAAAGTTTTTATAAAATATTGTGTAGTTTTCACTGAAAACTGTTTACGTACCTTAAGAAAACGTATGGACTCTTCAAAAACTAAACGGTCCGGGAGCAAATAAATGCTTCACCTTACCCTCTCGGAGGCCCAAGTTACTATAAATAAAAGTATTTTGTATGAAAAAAGTAACAAGCATTCAATCTGTTTTCACCGTAAGGAATGAGCACTAACTTAACTAGCATTATCTTTACGGTGACCATCCGTCCCGTATTTCCCGAGACAGTCCTGTATTTCAGTCCCGTATTTCCCGTTTTTGTTTTTTTTTTTTGAAGAAATACTGGACATTTGAAGTTTAGTTAGTTTAGTTTAGTTTTGATTTTGATATGTTATGAAGATTTTAAACAATTTATGAAATAGTCCAATATAAGAGTTTTGTTATTTGTGGTTATTTGTGTGTTGTTTTTATTTTCACTTTTTTGTTTGTTCCGGGTTTAGCTCCTGAAAATATGGTTACCGTAATTATCTTCAAAGTACCAAAACTTTTGAAAAAAAAACAATGTTGCATTTGTACTTTATTCCTAAGAGGTTGAAAATAATTTCCTAATGGGTCTGACCACGTTGTTTTTATCAAAAACACACAGCACATTTACACGGACAAGCAGACGCAAGGACGGCGGCGCTAATTTGATTGCGGTTCTTTTGCTGCTTGGGAAACACGCCTCTTAGGTTTTTGTTTCAGTAACGCTGTTGTTGTGGCTTCTTCTTCAAAGAATACAGCGTAGTGAAGTATTTTGGGTAGAGGAATTTTTTGCTCTTTTAGCGAAGGAACGAACTCTTGGTTTGCTTTTATAGTTGTCCAAGCTAATAAGAAAATAAAATACGAGTAATTTGCCTGAAGCTTTAAGAGCCATTGAACGACGCGACGTGACAAACAAACATAGGCGGCAAACGGCACGGCAGACGGCTGCTTTACGTAGCAATTCAGCTGGAAAAATTCTTTCGCTGCTGCTGTTGTGTCGTTCAGTGCCAGTGTTGCAAACTGTAATAGCCCAAAAGGCATTTGGCCATTCAGGCAGCAAGGCGCGCAATATTCTGCGCTTGCACAGATAACCAGCATCTGCTGCGCCCCTTTGCAACAATATTGCGCGATATAAACAACAATCATCTTGCGCGTGGCCTCTTAAAGTTCGTGTACATTTGTATTTTTTCTGTTTTGCAAAAAAAAAGCGAAATAAAATTTCAAAAAAAACGGAGAAAAACCCTTTTTTTGTTTATGATTTAAGATTTTTCATATTCTGTTTCGATCTTTAGTGAAGTGGCAATGTTTTTTCTTTGTTTTTGGTTATTTTTATGGTTCTAAGTCGTGTGGGGCTTTTTTTTTTGTGCCACATCGTTGATACCATTGACCTTAGACTGAGTTGAGAATTCAGTTTGCCATATATTCGTATGTGTTAAACGCTGGAATTTGTGCGATCATGAGAAAGTAAATTCGATACGATACGAATTTTGCTATTTTGTATCTATATACATAATTTTTATTTTCATCGTAAAAGCCAAGAGATTATTCGATCTTGTTTGCTAACTGTTTCGTTTAGTTAGATTTTTTTTTCTTGAAGAAAAGAACCCGTCTTACCCCTCCAGACTTTCAATGAAAGAAATTGCTGGAGTTTAAACATTCGAGCTTTCTTATTGTCTGACGATGTAACTATTTGTGACGTTGACTACATCTCTACGTAACGTTTTTTCCTTTTTTGCAAAAACTATTTGTATAATTAGACGTTTCAATATTTTTAATTCTTTCGAATTCGTCAGTGAAAACTTTCAAGTTTTCTTCAAAATTACGTTTTTTTTTTTATTAAATTCGCTTTCTAACTAATAATAATTTGAAAAGTACATGTTTCCTAAGTTTTATTGCATAAGTCCCATCACATACCATCGCAAAGACCTGGCAAATTCTTAATCGTACAAAATTATACGTATCTTCAGCCATTTGTATAACATTGTTTGCATAAATTCCATAGTTCAAAAAATGGATACAAAAATTTCCATTATGCAAAAAAGTTTCCCATATCCATACATGTCATGTCGTTGACGCCAGGAATTTAATTTCGGATTACAAACAGCTTATGAGAAAAAACGGACGCTGTTGCATTGGCGCTTCGCAGCGCACAATTATGTGGTATTTTACATTTACAATAAAGCAATTCCAGTTGGAATTTAAGCAAAGAGTGAATCATTTCAAGAATATGAATAAAGTTACTTGCACGCCTTAATTTATGTATGGTTTACTATGTTTCAAATTCGTGTATGATAATCTATATGATTAGTTTATTTTCAAAGTGAGTACTGAACGATAAAGGTAATATGTTGTTTTGGAGCAAAATAACCTCTGTTCAGCACGAGTTTTGGAGACAAACCACTTCTTAAGGTATTTGTGGAGGCTTTGGGGCAAAAGGAATTGCACCATTGGATTCCTGAGTTGATTTAAATACAGAATTTGTAGTTAACTCGATTTCAGAAAAAATCAATCAGGTTTTGGTTTGTATCTATTAATTTGAAGAAAATACAAGACTATATGGAAAGTATATGAATTCTTTATAGAATTGTGTTACTTGCCGATATTTTCGATGACATTTCGGTATACACCAATATTTTTTATTATATCGTCCTTTTAGCTCTGAAATTGTTGTTGCGATAGACCATATCATCGTAGGTTTTGAATTTTATTTTATTATTTTTCGACCAAAAGCACCAATTATTTTCCACTTTATGTTCTTCAATCAAAAATAACCGTTATTTCTTATATATATTTTCTGTCAATAAGAATATAACTGAAAACTATTTTTTAAGTATCTTGTCATTATTAGTTATTCATAGTTTATTATATAAGGAATGCACATTTTTATTTCCAAAACAGTTTATACAGGCCATTAATGTTTAATGGCAAGTCAGTGTGGCCATTAAAATTGTGTTCGCGCTTAAAACAAACAGGAACTTCGAACGATTACATAATGTGGGAACATAAAAAAATATTTATATACAACTGTGTCTGAGCATTTGATAAGACTGTGAGTGGTTTTATGTAGTATTATTTTCAAGTTTGGTTTTAGAAGTTTCGTTTTTAAAAGAGTTCCAACGAATTTGCGAAACATTGGAAAAGACCGTAAGCAAAAACACATTCTTTTCCCCGAATAAAAAAACATATTACCTAGAAGTTTGCAAAGATTCTAATAAGAAAGTACAGACTAATTCTTAGTCAGGACCAGCCTTAACCCTAATCTAAGTCACATAAATTTTATAAACTATAGATTCTTCTATAAATTATATCATTAAAAGGAAGGTAGGAAATCCGATATTATTCAGACTCATTTTTATTGAAGAATAACAAAATTAAAATCAAAGTTACGCCAGTTTCCTTTTTTTTCAATAATAAAAAAATAATACCTTAAGGATTATTTATACATGGCAACAGTTTTGTTTTTAGAAACCCATACGAATTACTGCAGTGCCCACAATCGTGGACTACGCTATACATACATATATCTTAGATTTAATGTTCTCCAAAAAAATATAAAATAAAAACCAACAAAAGCAACCACATCGTCGTCTTCCTTATCGTTGTTGTCGCCATCGTTTGTCTGTCTGGCGAATGCGCGCGGCAAGAAAGTGATATTAAAAAGTGCCAAAGTCATTTATTTCAACGCTCCTGCTTCTTTATTCACTCGTTTCTCTCGTTATTTCCTTGTATTACTATTTTCATGATTTTTTTATTTGTATACCCTACATACAGCGTACATTAACCTTGTTCTTCCGTTTTGGCGCGTGGGGGACGTGTCAGGTATAGATCAGAGCCATCTCCCGAGTGGTTATGGCAATATTCTTCTATAAGTGAAAATTGAAACTACGCAGCTCACACAAAATTGAAAAGAACACATGCAGTGGAGTACTGTAAAAATGTAGAGTGTGCGGTTCTCAATTTAATTTTTATACTGAATATTAGACATTGGATTAAAAGTTATTTCGAAAAAAAAAACATTTGTTTCCCGTTACATTTCTCAATAAACATTTATGAAATCGTGTACTCCAGGAGCCCCAATTATATTTAATTGGAAGAGCTGAGGAATGGTTTATGTATGTGCTATGGTCTGGCGCACAATAAAGAGCCGTTGAGGAGGTACGACTCCCCATAAACAATAGTTTTTATATAAAATTTTAGATTTTATGTCGATTTAACCTTCATAACAATAAAAAATTGTTTAAAATTAAACAAAAAAATGTATGTATTAAAACTTTTTGTACTCAGGATAATGGTGTTTTCTCATATGAGTTCCATTAATTTACTGCCCAAGAGCCGTATCGACATCTCGAGATTCGCCGCGATCTGCACTGAATACTGGGCCTTTGGCAAGCATGCTCAAAGTCTAAAAATTATATTCAATAATAATATGTAACTTCTAATAACTTCACTATTGGAACCACTCCACTTCAATGAACGTAGTGACATTTCCGACATTGAAAACGATACTAACTAGACTAACATATATACATATGTAAGTACATATGTATGTACATAGTTATTATTCTTACGAAGAATTTATTACATAACTTCAATTGAAAATTCGAATTTTTCAAAAACATAAAAGTTACACTTTTACTCGGAAACTAACTTCAGCATTTAAAATTTTGGGAAATAAGCTTGGAGCAGTTAATATCAGTGTTCATTTAATTGTGAAATGACAAATAATACAGCATTTGCTTAGTGAAACAAAGACTACTTACGAAAGAAAGAACTTTTACGTAAGTAAAGTGAGAAAAACATTTTTTTTAATGCGTCATTGTAATTTCCTGTTTTTGATTTTGTTTTCCATAATTCTGACAATAACTATAAACAAGTAAAAACAACAATCTGAAATTTAGCGGTAAAATACTGAAATAAATTAGTCACATATTGCAGATACAATATCAGCGACAGTAACTGTAATCACAACCGCAAAACAACCGGAATAACAATTTCTAAGTAATTTAATGCATTTTATTACTGAGAAAAGAAAAATAACACACAATAATAAGTCTGAATAATAAAGTCTGAAATATGCATTATTTAATGAAAACTACTGGATATTTCTGAGAGTAAATATGCCAAAATGGTGACTAATTTTATCCGGAATTAAGTATTTCCAGACTACAAGAACACAACACGAAGTTAATTTTTCCTTTGATCAATCACATTAAATATCGAGCTCCGCTGAAGGGAATTAGTACTTACTTACATTACGCACATACACACTTGTTTTTGCTATTGCTTTTGATATTTCAATAACAACGTTTAAATAGGAGACAATACAATTACAATGAGAAAGCTGAGTAGACGTTTTTTCTCCTCGCTATGACAAGGCTCTTGCACTTGATCAGTGCAATGCTTGAAAAAATAGGAAATCTTTCCACGCTTATACCTCAGGTTTTGTTCCACCGATTTCAAAGCTGATAATTTTCGAGTATTCAGCTCGATGAGTACTTTAATTGTACTTTATTGCTTTGTAGCCATTCTTGATCCTGTCAACTATTCCTAACATTCGAAGAATAAACTATACTAAGTGAAAGTACGTCAAAATAATAGTGTCGTTTCAGTATACACACTTGATTTCAAATCACACCCTTGCTAAAGAAATCTTACTAAAAAAAAAACAGATGTGTATGTAAATTTTGGTGGATTGCGGATCAAAAGAAGAGAAATGATTTTGAAATCTGATCACCGATAGCGAGGGTGGAAAAATAAATGTCAAAATAATGTTTTGAAAGGTCCACCCTAATATATGCGCTGAAGGAACATTTTTTTTTCATTAATTATGAAATTGATAAAAAAAAGGTTGGGATAGCTTCAATATTTAGAGCTTGTACAATTCACTCCTTGTATTACCTCAAATTTTGAATTTTATTTTTGCACAATTTGTCGAAATTATAATCTTTCGTCACAGCATCCTTTTTGTCTTCGGTCGTTATCAAAATTAATTTTCGCCGCTCGATTTGGCTTACTCCCAAACGAAAGAGATTTTGAATTTGCACATTTTTTGCTATTGTTTTGACGTATTAAAACAATTTTGTTTTTATCATATAAGTGTTTTTCTATCGTCCAATTTTAACTTTTAACCGAACATTACGTTCTGCATATAAGCGCCAACGCGTTCATTTTTATCAGTAAACATGATAAAAAAAACACGCACATAAGACACACTCGCACCATACTGAAGTAGACACACACTTTCACAGGTATGTACTCGTTGGTACGTGGGCAAAAGCAATAAAATTAATAAACAACATCTTTGTCAGAAATAACAACATAAATAAAAGGAACAATATTAAGAAAAAAAAAATGAGTTGCAAAATTGAATTTACGTTTATAGTTAACAAATTTCACAGGAATCCTTCGTTGTGTTGTTCCCGTCTTAAGGTTATATTTTAACACGTTTTTGAGATACACTGACTATGATATGGTTTTATTGACACAAAGGTGATTTCTGACAGTGTGTGCATTAAAAGGGCCCATATGTTGGCATTTGAGTAGCTATTAATTATTGTCAAAAATTTCGAAATTTCACTTTTGGCATATCATTTTAGAGGGGACTTCTCCTAACCAAAATATACTCCCATGATTTCCATGTTTATGTTTTGACTGCATAAAGAAAATGATTTCAGGCCAGGTGGGGGAAGCAATATTCCTTGCCGTATTAGGATTTAAAATAATCAAACAATCGCACAATGGTTATTTCCTGTCAAAAGTCATAGTCTGTTTAGAACAAGAGGGCTACAAGGTGTATTCTTTAGAATGTAGTATTTTCCAATAGGAATAAAGCGTCAAAGAGTTTTTACAATCTGGCAACAATGTAGTCATTTATACTCAATAAGGTCAATATTATCTTTGGAAAATTTAACACCGCAACACTGCCGTACTAAGCGAAAACAACGTATCTCAAAAAAAAAAAATATCCAAGATTCTTATGGCATCGGATAGCTTAAGAAATTACGCGTCTAATGAAATACTCCAAATGTCGGCATCTTAGTTCAATCATATAAAAAATCTACTAAGAAAATTTTCTCTATCTCAATTTTACAGGTATTTCAACAAATTGACATAAACAAAACATCAATTATCTCGAAATGAATTTTTTGAGATACGTCTTTTTCGCTTAGTACGGCAGAACAGCGCTACAAAATTGTGAACACTAACAACTTAATTCACAAAAATGCTAACTTTAAATTCACATGATTTTTTGAAAGTAGGACATGAGGTGGTGGAACCCATCATCATCATACCATAACTAACTCACTTTTACTCAAATAAGTTTATAAAGAGGAAACATTTTAAAGAATTCAACAGATTGAAGATTCAATCAAAATCTAACTGAAATCATTTGCTATTGCTCAAACTACTGCCTGAGGGCGAACTATATAAGCCCCATATCAACTGAGTAGACTTTTGAAATCCTTTCAGATCAACCAGTTCAACACGTGCTACAAGCCGGGAAAGATCAACAACTTGTTTTAAGCTCAGGTACAAAATCAGAACTGGATATCAGTCGTCTTAGAATCAAAAAGAAAAACCGAGTTTGGTGCGAGTAAATAAAAAAAAAGGCGTCAACAGGCTGAAATCGGTTAAGCGTCGACGGATGATGGATAGGTGATCTGTCTATGATTTTTTTTTTTTGCAGGAACAACACCACCTGTTCGTGTGCTCCTTTTCTTTTTTTAGTTGCTTTCGATTTATGTACTGCATGTATGTATATCGATAAGATTGCCAACAACAACAACCAGCTGTCTTATCACGCATATTTAACGTTTTTATTGTTGTTATTGTTATTTTTAAAAATATGTCGTTTCATTATTATTGTAAAATGACGCTGGGCGCCACTTTTGTTGCTTATTTTAATTGTTGTTGCTGTTGTTGTTAATATTTTTATATATTTTATTGTTGCTGTTACTATTTATTTCTTATTATTGTTGATTGCTGGTTTTGCTTTTCCATTTCGTTGTCGCTGTTGTTGTTGTTGTTGCTGCTGCTGTTTTTAAAATATAAACATACATACATATTGTTGTTCTTTTTTCATACACTTTGCACTTGTGTCAATATTTGTAATAAGGTTTCTTTTTACATTTTTGTACTCGCCGTATTTTTATTTGATTTCATTGCTATTGCTGCTGCTGGTGCTGCTTCTGTTGGCATTCAAATGACGTCATCGTGGGCGTCAAGTCGAGTGTTTTATTATTATTAGGACTGGCGCCTTTCAGTACACGCGATAAGCATAAAATTTGTTTTATCACCATTACTCATAATGATTATTTTATCAAAACAAAAATGTTATTTCTTGATCTTCTGTAATGGCCAGTCATGGCTGCGAATACTACGGCTTATGATGAATATCAGACTTGACTCTTCGCGAGACAGCGTTCAATTACTTTCTCCAAACAAAACTTAACAGGAAAACATGAATTGAATGCTATTTTGAAATATTTAATACATACTCTCAAAACTCATGAATTTTTTTAAATTTTGCACATCTGTTTTGATAAAAAAAAGATAAGCTGTCGATCTGATCGAGAAAAAAAAATCAAAATCAAAAAAAGTTATTTATTTTTAATCGAAAAAATGTTTTATAAAAGAAATAATGGAACATTTTTTTTGTATTCTTATTCAAAAAAGTTAAATGTCAGAAATTACGATAGTTTTAAATTAAAAAAAAACAACTGTAGTTGACAAGGAAGTTCATATTTTTTAAAGAATTCATTTCAATAAATAACATTCACATCAGAAAATATCACTTAAATGAAACGGATATTTTTGATCGAACAAAAATATAGAATCAAAATTGATGGATAAATAAAAAAAAAACGTGTTCTTTTTAGAAAGAAAACAAAAATATGACGCTCTTTCTTATCAAAATATAAAATGACGATTAGTTTTCATGGGAAATACAAAATATAACGGTTATTTTTTATAAAAAATGTATAATGTGTGATTCAGACAGAACAGAACCAATCGATGGGAGAACTACCGAAAATATATTCTCCTTTTGGGTCTTTTTGTAAAAAGGAGAAAAGTTGAAAAAAGATTTTAGGCATGACCAGGTACGCCCCTTGGTTTTATGAGTAAAACTCAACGAATGAATTTAGGTCATGATCAAGATCGCTGCCAGGAATCATAAAAGGGGTTTTTGAAAAAGCAACTGCATTGTTGCAATGCTGCTTTGGTTTAGTGGTATATTCCATATACGCATCTATATTTTTCGATCGAATAAAATATTCCAAGAATTCACAACATTCTCTGCACTTAGAAAAAACAGGGTATGATTTCTTCAAAGATACTTATGTAGAGGGACAATGGTTTCTAAATTTATTTATTACCAATAAACTAATTTTTGGACAATATCACAATGGCTTTGTCAACATAAGTTCTTATCAGGACATGCAAAATACAAGTTCCTCCAGTGAGTTTAGTTACTTAAGACAGTCCAATTATGCATCTGAGAGCTTTTTCTTCGCGCCATTTACGGCTTTTGAAATACACAAAATAATCATATCGTTAAAAAATTCCAGCTCTATATCCTTTGATAATATTTCCAGCTTATTGTTAAAAAAAATTTCATTCCATATATCGGACGTACTAAGCTTTATCTTTAATGCTAGTGTTATGTTGGGAGTTTTTCCTGAAGCCCTCAAAACTGGTATCATCATTCTAGTACACAAAAAAGGTGATACTAAAAATGTTAACAACTATCGACCAATATCGATACTCTCTGCATTTTCTAAAATTTTTGAGAAGGGTATTAAGTCAAGAATTGTTTCATTTTTTGAAAAAACACAATTTTTTAGTTCCTCTCAATTTGGCTTTAGATCCGGCAAATCGACTGAAGATGCACTCCTAAAACTTTGTAGTGAACTATATAATAGCCTGAATGATTCTGAAAAAGCTGCCACGCTTTTCATCGACATAGCAAAAGCATTTGATACGGTAGATCATTGTATCTTACTAAGCAAACTGTTTAATGCTGGCTTGAGAGGTTGTATTTATGACTGGCTAGCATCGTATTTAAAAAATCGGAAACAGTTAGTAAAAATCAAATGTTGTTTTAGCTCAGTAGTAGTTTTAAACCTAGGTGTACCACAAGGGTCTGTTTTAGGTCCCATTTTGTTCTTAATTTACGTGAACTCACTGTTTGATCAACCTTTTAAAGGAAAATTAACAGCTTTTGCTGATGACACTGCGATCTCATATTCTAAGAAAAATTTTTTCAATTTAATCTTAAATGTTAATCATGATCTGGATTTGCTCAGAAGATGGTTCAATGAACACAAACTGGTGATAAGTAATAAAACAAAATTCATGGTTTTTAGCTCTAAAACTACATCCTATAAAGATTTTCCTCTGTTGTATCATTCGCCTAACTGCTTAAGATTCCGTCTATATCATAGATGTAGCAATTCTGAAACCTTTAAAGCAGACATTAGATGTCATGAAAAATGTTTTGAAATAGAATGTGTTGACAATTTCAAATACTTAGGCATAATAATGGATAGCAAACTTAACTGGAAAAACCATACTGGATATCTAAGGCAATATATGAACAAAGTTGTAAGGCAATTGTATCACCTAAGTCTATACTGCCAGCAGCCAATTCTGAAACTTGTTTATAATGGTTTAATAAATTCTAAATTACTATATGGTATTTCATGTTGGGGTGGAGCCTATTTTAATAACATTGTGCCCATTCTTATTAAACAAAAACATGCCATCAGATTAATAACTATGGCTAATCGAAGAACACCCAGTTTTGACCTATTCAGATCTGTTGGAGTGCTTCCACTGAGGCATTTATATTGTTATAAGGTACTGAAAATATTTTTTGACAGCTCGGGGTATTATTCTATACGTTACCATGAAAATTATAACTTGCGAGTTAATTTAGAAAAATATGTTGTAACCCCCGTCATATATAAATCTTTATTTACACGTTTTTATTGTGTCACAGCACCTAGATTATTCAATGAGTTACCCGAAGAGATCAGATGCAAGAGAGTGAAATCAGTATACTTAAAAAATATCAAGCAGTGGCTCTTTTCAATTGATTATGTTAATATAGAAACCTTTTTTTATTGATTTTTGGATTTATTATGTTAAAACCTATATTCTTATATTTGTTAAAAACTGAATATGCAAAATGATATCACTTCATGTATTCCCCATCTAGATTATATAAACATGTAAAATAAATTATAATTTGCTTGGTGCATTTGCCTCTTGCCTATGGCAATAGAATGCACATAACTATTTCTGTAAAAACTTATAAATGCTCATATATTATTTTATGATTTGTATTAGACATGTTAAGTTTTTATTTGAAATAAAGAATTAATAATAATAATAATAATAATGTCAAACGTGATATTTGTTAAAGAGGATTCAAGATATATAGTTACTTACTTATTTACTTACTTAGATGGCCATAACAACTCGTTGTCAGGTTACGGCCGACCTCATTAGCTCTCGCCAGGCGCCTCTGTTTTGCGCGCGACTTCTCCAATCGTTAATGCCAAGCGCGGTTAGGGCTTCCTCAGCTTGGTCTATCCACCGGAGGCATGGTCTCCCTCTTCGTCATTGACCGGGGACCTTCCCTTCGAATACCTTTTTCGCTGGAGCTTCTTTATCCATACGATGGACATGACCCAGCCAGCGTAGTCGCTGTATTGTTATACGCTTAACTATGTCAATGTCGGCGTAGAGCTCATACAGCTCGTGGTTCATTCGAATGCGATAGTCGTCGCCAACTCGAACAGGACCAAAGATTTTGCGGAGAACTTTCCTCTCGAACACCCCAAGAGCGGCTGCGTCTGTTGTCGAAACCACCCATGCCTCAGCGCCATAAAGAAGCAAAGGTAGAATGAGTGTCTTGTAGAGTGTTAGCTTTGTCGATCGAGAGAGAGCTCTGCAACGTAATTGCTTACTGAGACCGTAGTAGCACCTATTAGCAATTGTTATTCTACGCTTAGTCTCTAGACTGACATCATTGTTGCTGTTGTGTTGCGGCAGTGCCAAGGTAAATGAATTCCTTGACAACTTCTAATTTACAGTTGCCCGCTGTAACATGAGAGTCTAGATCCCGTGCTCTCTTGTTGTTGTTAGTAGACATCATGTATTTCGTCTTGCCCTCGTTTACCGTCAAACCCACTTTGGCTGATTCTTTTTCAATAGCAGTGAAAGCAGCAGTAACATCTCTCTTACTCCGACCGATAATATCAAAATCATCAGCGTACGCAAGGAGCTGAACACCTTTGAAGAAAATGGTGCCATTATGATGCACACCGGCTTTTCGTACGATCCCATCCATAATGAAATTGAAGAGATCGCACGAGAGCGAGTCGCCTTGTCTGAAACCTCGCTCGGTATTAAAAGTTCCGGAGAGGTCATTTCCTACCTTGGCGGAGCTACACGTATTGCTCAACGTCATCCTGCAGAGCTTTATCAACTTTGCAGGTATACCGAACTCAGACATTGTTGCGTATAGGTAATCCCGCACTGGGCTATCGAACGCAGCTTTATAATCGACGAAGAGATGGTGAGTGCCGATTTGATATTAATGGGTTTTCTCCAGGATTTGGCGTAGTGTAAAAATCTGGTCTAAGGTGGACTTACCAGGTCTAAAGCCACACTGATAGGATAGATATATAGTTGGGTCAGTTAAATGCCAAAATTGTTCATACCTGATAAATTTCAAACAAATAAATGATTAATCGAACAATATTAAGTAATTTAATTTTTTCTTTCAGTCACATGGGTACACACAATTCGTCACTTGTTGCTTGCTCTACGAATAGCAGTAACAGTAAGTTTTTTCAAGTTTACATTTTTATGTGACACACCCACCTCTCTCACTTCACCTGCTGTTACTGTTAATCTTGACAGACAGCTGGAGTGAATTTTACCTTATTTTTGCTTTTTATTTGTTTTGTTTTTTATTGCTAGTGCTTGCTGTTTTGCTGTTGTTTTATTAAAGCATCTCTTGCTGCTTTGGTTGGTTTGAATTTTAGAAAACATTTAAATTGTTGACGTCAAAAACTATAAAAATTGACGTCAGTAAGAAGTGACATAAATATGTTTCACTTCTACTCTTTTCTTTTCAATTCAACTGAAAACTTTTATTGCTTTATTTGTTTCTGTTGATTTATGCTGTTAAAAATAGCAGGTTCGAATATTTGTGCTCATTTAGCTATTGATCAATATTGTGTGAATTTCATGGAATTTTGTTCCATTATATCATTGTAGAGGCCGACAGTGCTAAAGCGAATTTTACCGGCTTGAGTGCGAATAACTTCAAGGTGTTTCCTAATGTTTTATAGGTATAATACCTCTGAGTTACAATCACCACTTATCCTAGATATGACTCAATCTTAAGGCATATGCCGCCAAAGCCAGATCTCATATCAGCTATAAATTTCAATTTTTAGTTAATATTCAATAAATAAACAAAAAAATCTTTCGTAAAAGTAACAAAAGTGTCCACATCAAAAAAAAGGGGGTTTTTTTAAAGCCTACATCAGTAAAAAAATTCCAATAATAAAAGCTTTCGAGCACTGCTAACTATAACTTTGAATTATATTTAAATTTTTGCATAGTTATTTATTAATTAATAAAAAAAATCAAAATTATAAAATAGCAACAACGCAATGTGGAGTCTGTTTGGCTCCCAGTCATTTTGTGTTGTTGCTTTACGTGTGATGATGCCATTTTTCGGAATTCAAACGTTTACGGTCGTCTCACTTCAATCATCAGCAGCATCCGTCCAGCATCATCGCTGATGTCAGTCGGCTACGCACTGAATTAAAATTCATACGGCGGGGTACAACCTGCCGGCCCGGTTGGTCGGCCAACCTGTTGCGGCAACATAAAAAACAGCGTGAAATCATTCGGAATTCAGTTTAACATCGTCAATAATTTTGTCAACTTTATTTTATTGTTTATTAATTTATTATGATTAAATTAGCGTTGTGCCTTCTTTTACTCGAATTCGTTTTTGTGCATACACATATATATTTGTTTTCGAAATTTACATATTTCTAGGAATATTAGAATTATTTTCTTCACTTTTTTATTAACTGACGGATCAAAAATAAATACCAGCTTTATTAAACAAACAAATAAAAGCATTTAAATTATTGAAATGTTTATGCTATTGTTAATGAAATTATAACATTAAAATATTTTATTTGAAATTAATTATGAATTCATGCTAATTTGATTTAGTTTTGGCGAATTAAAGTTTTTATATTTTGACAAAAAGAGTCTACATTTGTTCCAGTGATTTTTTAATGCATTTGAGCATGTGCTTTGTAACTACAGTATCTAGTATTTGGCGAATATTTTAAAACAACATAACGAAGAGATAATATCTGTAGCGAAACAAAAAAAACAGCCAAAGTTGCCTTAGGAAAAATCAGATTCAACCCAAATTGTATATGTTACGTTGGAAATTTCCATTCATTTCTGTTACCTATGTACATACTATAATGTTCCAAAAATGCACGAACACAGCATTATAATAAGCAATTAAAATATAAAGATTTGAAAAACATTCACAGCAATCAAACACTTTTACTGCCAAAAATTATCTCCACGTCTTCAAATCAAATAAATAACACAACAATGAAGAAAACACCAATAAACAGATCGAAAACGCAAAGCACAAAACTATAGCCTGGCACATCCGTATGCAAAATTAGAAAAAAATCGGAAAGAAAGCATAGCACCCGTTTTACAGCCTGCAGCCGCTGAGAGAGAGCACGGGATCTAGACTCTCATGTTACAGCGGGCAACTGTAAATTAGAAGTTGTCAAGGAATTCATCTACCTTGGCACTGCCGTAACCAGCAACAATGATGTCAGTCTGGAGATTAAGCGGAGAACAACAATTGCTAATAGGTGCTACTACGGTCTCAGTAAGCAATTACGTTGCAGAGCTCTCTCTCGATCGACAAAGCTAACACTCTACAAGACGCTCATTCTACCTGTGCTTCTTTATGGCGCTGAGGCATGGGTGGTTTCGACAACAGACGCAGCCGCTCTTGGGGTGTTCGAGAGGAAAGTTCTCCGCAAAATCTTTGGTCCTGTTCGAGTTGGCGACGACTATCGCATTCGAATGAACCACGAGCTGTATGAGCTCTACGCCGACATTGACATAGTTAAGCGTATAACAATACAGCGACTACGCTGGCTGGGTCATGTCCATCGTATGGATAAAGAAGCTCCAGCGAAAAAGGTATTCGAAGGGAAGGTCCCCGGTCAACGACGAAGAGGGAGACCATGCCTCCGGTGGATAGAGCAAGCTGAGGAAGCCCTAACCGCGCTTGGCATTAACGATTGGAGAAGGCGCGCGCAAAACAGAGGCGCCTGGCGAGAGCTAATGAGGTCGGCCGTAACCTGACAACGGGTTGTTATGGCCATCTAAGTAAGTAAGCCGCTGAGAGTAGCATAAGAAACGAGCGCTCACGTAAGAGTGAAACAAATATGGGAGCGAAAAATTAGTAGAAGAGTCTCAGGAATGCACGAGAAATCCTTAGCTTTTGTAGAAACAAGCATCGGCTGATAGAAAATATGTGTGCGGTCAGTTTTTGCAAGCAGTTGAAGATTTAATCTATGGTCAGCAAAAGTTAAAAATGTTTTAAGTAAAATACGAATTGTTTTTGAACTATTTTTGACCTGAAACAGTAAAAAGTGCATTTTGATTGCATTACAAAGTAGAAATCGAACTCATAAAAATTGAAGAGATTCATTGGAAAAATAAGACCCAATATACATACAGATGTTATATTAAGGTCTAAATAGCACAAAAAAACGAAGTCGATTTAGCAATTTTTCTTCTTGTCACAGATATTTTTAAGCTTGTTGATGGACAAAATTTAGTGGCGTAGGAAAGAAGTAAAGAACAAAATGGTTGGACTAAGTAATATGGGCATAACACCTCCCATATAAGTAACACACGACCACTTTATTTTTAGCATATTGAGTACTTTCGATTCCGATATCTATTTTTTTATGATGATCAGTTTTATGCAGTAAAGACCAATCATAATTAAAATGTTAAAATAAAACTTTTATTGTGTCAGACTTAACGCGGATTTTTCTTCATACGAAAATGAGGAATGAAAGACAACAAAAATGCATTCATTTAAAACGAACAAATTTTAACAATTTTCTCACATAACATAACGTAGAAACTTTTATGATCTATTCATGGGTTTCAAACAGTAGAGCAATCAATCAATTAATTAAATTGTATCAGTACTAAAGCTGGCAATGCGACGCGACGTGTAGGACTGAAATGGGCCATATTCTACAGTAGAGCAAAAGTGACAAAATAAAAATCAGATAAAATAAAATCATACAAAAGTAAAAATAATAAGATCATTATGAATGCTATACTGGACACGAGATAAATAATAATAAAAGAAGGGAATAAACAAAAAGAAACTGAGACCAAAATAAATAAGAAACTGTAATAAAAGCAAGCAAAATAAAAAGAAAAATAAATTAAATTGAAGCGTATAACTTCAAACACACGTGTTGAGTTTTTTTTAGTTTTTAAAGTTCAACTGCTAACACTTTTTAATTTTTTTTTTTTTTTTGCTTTGTTAACTTTTACTGTTCACCATTTTTCACACGATTTCTGTTTATTGCGCTTTAAAAACCTTTTAAAACTGTACAAAAACAAAACCACTGGTTGTAGATGTATTACAAAAGCCGAATAAAAGAATTCTTGAAAATAGCAGAACTAAAGGATTTCAACGTGCTCTCTCGATTGTTGCTTTTTTTTTTTTGTTTGCTGATATTACGAGTATCGGTCAATGGCTTGTAACCAAGTGTTTAAATAAAAATACCAAGCGTAAAGATTTTAATATTTCATTGGGGCAGTTCACATGATCTCACATGTTGTAGAGCATGGTTTGACAACACCAATGTTTGATCATGTGAACGCTAGAAGCAACAACTTGTTCAAATTTCGGCTGTACGGACCTTAAATTTTTACAATTTCTTTGCTGACTTGTCCAATCTTTCAGCGTATGTGAAAGCTGGCTGTCAGGCCTAGTGCAAGTTTTTTCATTTCAAATTAGGATTCATGCAGTAAACTTCTGTGGTGTTCGCCAGGAACAATCAGATTTTGAAAGGTTTTTTTTTTTTTGAATTACATAAAAGTTTTCCACAAATTGAGGCAATAAAATTCGAAAACACCAATAGATTGGTGACGAAAACTTAAGTGATTCAGTGCAGCCCTGATTGGGCGTAACAG
The DNA here is from genome assembly GCA_949775025.1 of Tricholauxania praeusta. Taxonomy (NCBI): domain Eukaryota; kingdom Metazoa; phylum Arthropoda; class Insecta; order Diptera; family Lauxaniidae; genus Tricholauxania; species Tricholauxania praeusta. Next base: position 164,085,060 of record OX459029.1, read on the forward strand.
AGAAATATATAATAATTTGCATTTTTTAATTTAATACTTGTTATTATTACAATAATTTAGGCGCCCGAAGCTACGGTTGTAACAAAACAAAAAAGATTTAATTGCACTGTAAACAATGCATTATTGTAGAAATAAATAATGATAATCGTCATTAAATAAATTAACTGCATTAAAAATAATAAAATGAGGAAATAATTTTCATAAATTAATGCCATGCAACAACTTGGTAGTAGACACTCGGCACCAACAACAAAAATCTTTTAGCCATAAATACAACAGCAATTGTGAAATGTTGGTCGGCAGTCTAGGTATTGCTGCTACTGTTGTTGTTGTTGTTTCTGTTACTTGAGATCTGAGCTAGACAACAAACCAGACAATTATAATAAGTCTAATGACAGACAAAAACAACAACAAAAATAATAACATAAAATACAACTGCAACAAAATTATACCGACTCGTGTGTTTGCATGTGTGATGATCACGTGTGCTAATGTGTCAGTATTGCTGATTATGTTGCTGTTGCTGTTGCGGGGCTCATTGGGAACCTAAAACTGCAACCGTGAAAACAAAACCAAGAAAGTGCACGACATGAAACTGAAAACAATTGAGGGAAAAGAGGAAAAGGCAGCGGTTTATCCTAAGCAACTTGTAGACTGAAACCAGACGGTACAGCCGTAGCGATCATCTGTTACAAAAGTGCTAGGCAGTGGTTTCGGTCTTAAGCTTTAACTTCACTACTTTTGTATTTAATGCAGATTTCGCAACCTGCAAATGCAAGGGATTATCGATAAGTCTGTCATACTTTTTAACAAAAGATTTTTATTTTCCTTACACTTTTTATAACTTTTGTAAAATTTGTGTTAAGATCGATAAAACAGGATCTGCAGCAAAAGCAAGAAAAGTGTCTCGGTTTTTACTATTTAATCATACTTCAGGACAACGAAAATAAGAATTAAAAAACCAATTATTTTAACTAAAGGTCACTGATCAAAGTTTCTCATAGGACAAACGAGTATATCCAAAGTCTGTTCGGACAAACTGTTTTAAAATCATTTTTCAACTATTTATGTGTATATTTAGGGCAAAAATATTATTAAGACTTATAATGCCGTAAGCTCTTCGTGTGTCAGGCTTAAACACAGAAAGACTATGGGCAATAAGCTTCTTCTTCTTCAAAAGAGACGGAAATGTAAGCTTTCGCTAGTCACAGTATTTCTGGCTGGGTAAGTGGACGATGCCGTATCAACTTTAATGCTTAATATCTTGTTGAAAAATAATAGCTTTCAATAATTAAATTTTTGTCAGTATAACTTGGCCAAATGGCTTTTGATAAGTGGGTTTTTTTATTGCAAGAGTTTTTTTTAAATTTTGTGGCAAAAATGTGTCTTTGACGTCAGACACCGTATTTATGCTTCACTAAATTAACCCCCATATTATGTAAGGCGACGCAAGTGAGTGACTGCTTTTCGTCTGCCTATATCAGCGGTGGGCACAAAAATATAACAAAAGAGGAAAACAACAACATCAAGCAACAACAAACGAAATTTTAAAGTTTTTTTTACTTTCATTTCCAAAATTGCCATTAGCACAAAAAAAAACAAATTACACTACAAAGACACAATGCGGCGCCGTCATTTATGCCTTTGTGTTTTGTTTTTGTTTTCATTTGAATTCAAGTCAAGCGTTGAAATTCTGCGAATTTTGTGCCTCGATAGCGTTGAAATTCTGGGAATTTTTTTTCGCTTGGTTGTGCGTCGAATAACGATTAGAGCAATGTGAGGAAATTGAGGCACTAAGTGCCCTTCACTGGCCTATATCTTGAATGTGTAAGCCTCAATCTTAACTCTTTTTTTTTCAAATTATGGTCTTTGCAAGTTACTTACCTTCATTAAAAACTTCAACTCCTTTCGGCAGTTTCGTTCTTTCGTGAATTGTTATAATTTAGTTTTGTTTAAGTCCCTTTCATATATTGTTGTCAGATTTTTTAATTAGATTAGATATTTGTTTTAGCATGTTTTTTTCTTTAATCTTGAATAGATCAGGTAATCATTTTAGCTGTATGCGACACAATGGGCTGAGTGTGTTAGATTTACTTCCATAAATTGCACATTTCAATATTTTATTTTACAACTGCAACGATAGAGATAAAACAATATATACAATTTGAAATTAATACAAGTTTGTGAAAAATTTTTGTAAATAAATTCAATAATGTTCGTATAAACAGTAGACGAACTTTTTTAAACAAAACAATTTGTTTAATATTAGCAAAGTGCGTATAAAAAAAGACCTTCAAAAGCTCATTTTATAAATATTTATTGGATAAACAAAATGTTGAACAAAAAAAAAACTTAAATTAAACATTCAATTAAAATACAAATCAGAAAAACAAAAAAATCACATGGTTTTCAAATACATTCATTTTATTTTAATTTTTGTTTAGGTTTTGTACGCATTTCAAAATCTGAAAATAAACACAGCAGAAGCAAAAATAAAACAAAACAAACTTGAGCAATTGAAAACAAACGACATTTTGGCCTGTTTAAAAAAGAAAACAACAAAAATCAAGAACAAAAATTAAAAAGGACCCAGAAAATCAAAAAAAAAAAAAAAAACACAATTAGCGAACTTTAAAACACTGAAGATGAAGAAGGTGTGCAAAAAACAATAAATATTTACATTTTGCAAATAGAACTTCCCCCCTCCCCCCCCCCCTATTTTTTGCAAAATTTAATGGCTTACGCGCGCACGTGCCTCATAACAAACTAAATTTATATAGGTACATACATAAAAAATAAATATACATAGATATAAAAATTTTAACATAAAAAATGGCAAGCGGTCGGTAAAAAATTGAAAAAAAAATATGTAGTCTTATATGTAGCTATATCTCAACTGAGAAGTGGGAAAAAACGCGCATGGAAATAGTATTTTATATCAACAGCTGCAGCAAGACTCCGCCACCTACGAGTATGTATCTTATATTAATAGACTAGAAAGGTAAAATATATTTTAAGAATTAATGCTTTAGTTTTTGATATATTTTTTAAAGTGTAATGCAACAGTGATTCTACCTATGCCGAAATGATTTACTTCAAGTCATCAGCTAGTCAAATAATACCTACAAGAAATATCAGCAAAATTGGAGACATCAAGGCCCAACCTTTTGTATTCTCAAATAATTATTACTACGTAAATATATACAAGGTGTTCCAATATTTTCTGAAATTTCTCTTTTACATGGGTTTTTAAAAATCCAAAAAACATATACATGTGTACGTGTACTACTAAAATCAGGAACCCATAATACCATAGCTTAGTTAGCTAGATGCGCTTGGAGCTGAGGTACAAGTTTTTTTAAAGAATTTTTAACTTTTTTTTACATGTTCATCAAAAATCGATGTTTGAGTTTTGTTCAGACCAATTCTGACAACGGAGTTTTTCTAACATTTCTTAGGGCTTTCTTTCCAACGATTAACGACTTTAAATTGACTTTTCTGCTTGAATTGAGTTTTAAAGCATTTTTCCCCATTTATAACGATTTTTAAACGGCTGCAAAGCCACAGTTTTCAAATATTTTCTAATTTTAAACAACTAAGGGTGTTATTTTTGTCCTCACCAAAAATTAAATATCTTAATATCCGTTAAAAGGGCATTATAGGTACTCTGCGGCGCTACATACGTAAGCTTCGTCGCATATGATCTACGGGCATATTTACTGTTCTTAGCATAGCATAGGTAATTTAAATTTCCCTACAAAATGGGAAAAACTTTGTATTTTTAAAATGAAACCGCATTTGTTGTTTGCAATTTTTTATGTATCATACATATATGTATGCGTATATATTTCTTATTATTTATGACTTTTCTGTGTGCAAATATGTGTGCACGAAAATACGCGAATATGGCATTTTTTTCCAGATTATGTTATCTTGTGTTTTTGCAAAAGTTTCTACTGACAGATCAGCATTTGTATGTGCAAATTTGTTTTTTTAGTTAATGAAATTCAAACATATTCTATCCGAGGGATTCACAAAAAAAAATTGCTGTGCTTTCTCAAAACAGTAAAAAAAGATATTTGACTTGATCTGAATTAGGTTAGCTACTACAGTACCTTTTTGTCGCAAAGATATCGCGAAATAAGAAAATACTCTGTCATCAAACTGAATACACAGATTCGCAGATAAAAATTAGGAAATTTGTTGTAAAGACCAGCCAATTGAATAGCCGTCATCTAGTTAATATTTGAGAGTCACCTTAAGACATCTTCAGCGTCAACAGCGATATACTCAACCGAATGGCTGTTACGAGACCGGTCACGTCTTTAACTGTCCCGTATTCAGCCAGTCTGTTCGAGGCGAGAGGCCGCAATATTTACTCAGCTGCACACGACCAGAAAACCGACGACGATTTTCACGATGATCCAATTGACATAACTATTTTTGCGTTCTTCAGGAGTCACGAGCACATGAGACGACATTTGATATATACCAGCTAGGGTTATATTTTCGAAAATTAAGCGAGGAAATCGATAAAGCGGGATTTGCCTATTTTAATAACGAAATTTTTGGTAGAAATTTTATGGTCCCATATGCGGGGAACTCAATCTAACGGGAGTGAATTTTGCAGGGTGTAATGAATACGTTATTGGCTAGTAAAACAGCTAAATATTAGAAAAAAAAAACATTAGTTTTGATACAGAAATAAGCTGTTAGCTCTTCACTTAGCAGTACATACATGACTGCGGGTATTGTTCCGAGATTAAATTATATATTTTATTAAATAAACATTAAAATTAAAAATATGAAATTGTATAATTTACCTTGTTTTAAGTATCATCCGAGAAGATGTTTGTTTTCAAAATCGTCCATAAAATTCGTCAAATTTTAAATTTTTTTCACTTATATTTTTGTTGTTGTTTGGTTTTTACTTTTTGCACAAAAACTTTCACACAAAATTAAACTATTTTGCATACAAATCCAAATCAAATAAATTAATTCAAAAACAACAACTAAAACGCACTAAAATTGTGCAACTCAAGGGGGGCGTGAGAGGATGAAGCCCAAGAAGAGAACACGCGCACCTTCATGCAATGGAAAAGGGGGCGTGGGGCAAACGGGTTGGTTCACTGGCGCACGAGAGAGAGCAAACGAATGTGATCGAAAGTTTGTCTGAGCAAAGGAAGGGGGAGACGTTGGCACAATTTTCGAGAAGAACCGACGAGAGACCGATGTGCGAATTCTTTTCTATTGTTGTTTTTTTCCTTTTATTTCTATTTTTCGCACTTATTTTTTACACGTAATTCATTTGTTTTTTTTTTTCACTTTCAATATGTACAAGATACTAGGAACTCTCATAATTTTTTTCTCACATATTTTCCTCATTAATTAGATTTTTTATATTTTGCTTCAATATTTGCACAATTTATTTATCTATCGCTGTATGGTATATGAAACACTTCACGTGACGTCAGATGCGACCGGAACACGTTTTGCGCGAAAGCGGTATGAAATATCTATCAAAATGACAAAAAGTAAAATATCTATATCTACAAATCACACAAAGTTTATAGAAAGACACAATTTTTTTCTGTTTTTCACTTATTGTTCGAAGGAAATATATGAAAAATAAAGCACAAGAAAATAAAGTAAAGCGAAACGTTAAAAAAGCGCGTCGGCGCCAACGAACATTTCAAAGCGCGACGGAAGTAGCGACTAAATTTATTTAGTTGGAGCGAGCTACGCTTGAGTCGACGACGGGCCAGCAAAAATAACATGAAATATTGTTGAGAGAGCAGATATAAAAGAGCATAAAAGTCTCGACGAAAATAATAAAAAATTGTTTTTCCTTTTTTTCACCAGCTAACAGCAAGCACATTAAGAAACTGAAACAAACATTAATTAACTGACAGTTTTAATAAAAATAATTAAAATTTTTCAGCATAACTGGCAACACTTTTTATCTCTTAAAATTAATGGTAAATTTGATATATGTATGTAATTAAATACTGACAGATAAAATGTCGCAAGTGAAACAAGATCGATTGAAGGTGGATGGAACGAGAGAGAAAATTGGAGCAAACATAGAATACCTCCACGCATTTGAGCGCCACAGAGCGAGTGACGGCAAAAATATAAAAATAAATACAACACTAGAAGCAAGAAACTCAAATGGCGCTAAAATTGCCTTGTGAGAAACGAGAGCGAAACACGACGCAAATCAGCGTTGCAATTAAAAAAAAATCCTTGTCCCCATCGATTGATGCAATAACACTTTTTTTTTAAAAATATGAATCCTTCGAGAGCCAAGGATTGTCTCAGAAGCGAAAAGGGCGTATCTTGAAAAATGCGTTTCGAGATAATTGATGTTCATGTCAATTTGTTGAAATACCTGTAGAATTGAGATAGAGAAATTTTTATACGTTTGAACTAAGTTTGGAGTAGTTCATTAGATGCGTAATTTCTTAAGCTATCCGATGCCATAAAAATCACGAATGTGAATTTTTTTGAGATACACCTTTTTTCCTTCTGAGGGCAGCATAGCTTTTGAGATATTTCGTTTCAAAATAAGTTAAAAAAAAAAACAAAGTATGCAGTTATTTAAAGAGTGACTGATATTTATAATTAACCTGAATTTTGAACCAATTGTCAAATCAAAACTTATCTAATAACTTAAAGTTATTAGATAAAGTTAACAAAGGAAGCAACGGAAATCGCTCAAAACACTGCACTAAATAGAGCCAAATGTAGAATTAGGATTCATTATCGCTATTATAGCACTTAAAATTCATTGGCAGCACAATTTGTTTGGAATGCAATAAATGAAAACGCTCTTAAAAACATTGAATGAAGAAATGAATGAAGTGAATGCAAAGATGCTGGGACGCGAACAGTGCATGGAACTTCAAAAGTGATTACAAACACAAAACAACCCAAGCAACCACAATACGAATAATAAGAAATAATAAACTAAAAAACAATAGCGACAGCCGTATCAGCAGCAATTCAGTAATTGAGTCAGAGATAAGATTTAGAAACATTTGTTTGTTTTTGTTTTAAATACAATCTAATACGTACTTGAGTTTAATATTAAAAAAAAAATATATATTATCTTGTCGATCCATTAACTTCAACCTAGATTCAAAAATTGTTACATCGATTTTGGAAAATTGATTGAAGTTTTGAGATCAATTTTTTTGTAAATGCTTTCTGATGTACTTTTTTCAAGTTTTCTATACCAATTTCATACAGTATATACGATCTATTTTATCAACTGTATTACGATGTTGAGAAATACCGTTCTAATAACGGAAAATATTTAGTGAATATTCAAATCAAAATCGCACAAATTTATCCTTAGAATTTTCCTAATGTTTTATTTTAATATATGTGTGTACCTACATTCAACTCTCTTTTTACACGGTAGATGCGTTCCTAAGAAAACCGTGCAAAAGAAGTCGTGTAATAAAATACATGCGAATTATGGTAAATTTGGAAATAGTTGTGGAACAAACTTTAAAAAATCGTGTAAAATGAAAAAACTCTAAATTATTTCCCAAAAACCATGCGAAAAAAACGCAAACTATACTGTAAATTTCACCATCAAATTAAAAAAAAAAATTTGAACACCAACTTTTAGAATTTTATTGAAATTATTTATTGCATCATACAAACTGAACGCCTTAAAACGAAATAAATACTGAATAATGAAATATGTACTTCAAGTTGAAGTACAACAAGGCAAAGAGAAAAAAATGATAATGAAATTCGGGTATTCCCCCAATTGTATATTGTTACTGTATACATAAGTTTATAGCAAAAATCAGAATTTAAAAAAAAACTTTTTTTGGATTTGAGCTAAAATAAAAAATTCGTGTAAAAAAGTGAATTTGTTCTTATTTGTGAACCGTGTTCTTTCAAAACTGTGCACATGGTACATGGTTGTACATTAGACATGTTCAAATAAATGGAATGTTCTAGAATTCTTCGAAAACACTCAATTTTCAAAAATTTATTCATATTTGAGTATATCCTCGTTATCGCTATCAGAGTTGCAAAATTTTAATTTTTCGGAATTTCCCCAAAAAAAAGAAGCAAATTTGGTTTTTTCTTATTTATAATATTTTTTTCGATTTTCCTTATCTACACATAAAGACGTATCGATAATAAATTTGGCGCTAAAAAAAAATTTTCTTTAATTTTTTTAAATTTTGGTTATCCCCTCACATGATATGGGAGTCGAAATTAAAAAAATTTCCGAGAATTTTTCTGTCATGAGCGGTGCTGCCCAAAGTATGAGCAGGCGCTCGATGAGCGTAAAAATGAGATCGATAAGACGCTTAAAGAGCGCTAAATAGCGTCAAAGAGCCTAAAAAACCGTGCACGTATACAGAATTATCAACACATGTTTATCGTTGCTTGTGGTAGTGGGCACCACTGGTCATGAGACATCATTGATCCAAGCCGTCAAGTAATTTTTCAAAACAGTTCCCAAATTTGAGTTTAGCGCTCCAAGAGCAAAATAAAATATGTAAGTTGTACCTAATAATATTTGTCGCTTTTTGTTGTCTCAAACAGATATTGGGCCTGTTTGGATTTTGGACTGCTGAATTCAAATCTGTAGCTTACGTTACCCAAGCACGTCAGGTTTTTTTTTTTTTTGAATTCAACAAACAAACATTCCTGAAATAGTAAACATTTCATTAATAGATTTCTATTGCATCAAAAACTTAAAAACAATTGACGTCATGGTCTTCACGTGCCGTTTAAATGAACCGATACCACGTTAAAAGAAATCAAAATTAGTAGTAGCAGAGCTGTCGACTTGCTGAGTAGACTCTGACTTTGGTTACGTCAAAAAATAGTCTCGGATAGTTAATGTGTAGAGATAAGTTAATATGAATATGGTTTGTTTGTTTTTTGAAATAGTAGTACATACGTATGTATGTAATTCAAATATTTTAAGGCACATGCATATATACCTATGTAATCAGCGCTTTTGAAGCAATATATCTCTACTATACATGTATGTATGTATGTATAAGTTAAATAAGCCAATGACGATAATAGTTAGAAGAAACCAAAAACAATACTAAATACAAATATAATTTCTATAAGTTAGCATGAATTGGAAAAATTTCCATGAATCGACCGAAAAATATTAATAAAAAAAATAGACTTTACCATTATTGTGGAAAACCAAACAGCGCGTGACTTTTTTACTTTAGTTATTGTAAACTTTTTTCTTCAAGAACTAATAAGTCATGTGGTTTCGCTGAGATTATTTAGATATTATGAGTAAAGATTTGTATAAAGAAAATGTTGACGAACTTTGTTATTTGTTCGGAATTGTAAAAATCGTATGCTTGAGTTTTACATTTAGCAACACAGTTTCAATGGAAAAGTAAAATACAATAAATTTTTCACTAGCTGTGTTGGGTTTCATGTTTCATTAAGGAAACATTAAAAAATTGTGAACTATTGGAAATTTAAACAAATTACACATGACAATTAAAACGAAACTATAAATTTAATTAAGATTACAAATAATAAAAACTATGATTGTTATGATTTTATATGAAATTACGAGTGATTCGAAAAGACTTGAGAGATCTTGAAAAATGAAAAAAAAAAACTGGATAAAGTTTATAAAACATGAAAAGGATCAAAAAGCGAAGATGTATTGAAAAGTTGAAAGAGAAATAAGTTCTAGCCTGCTTTCGATCTTTATTTGTTCTTGAAAGTAAGTAGTTCGAAAACTTACGATAATTTTTAACAGTCCTTTAATTTTCAATAAGCTTTTAAAACACGGAACCATCGTGGTATGAGAGTTTAGTTTCTGGTATATTCTCTTCAAAATCTGATATGAATTTGCTGGTAAGAACATCCCCAGAAGAAATTTAACATTTTTATCATATTTTGGAATTATGCTATGTACTAACTCGCTTTATGAGATATAGCCATCAGAAATTGCGGATCAATTTTTAGCAAAAATTAAGCCCTCCCAAGAACTATTTCGAGTAAAATGGATGTCAGTTAAGAGAAAATTTTATTACCTATAAAAATTTCATACAAAATTAAAATCGGTCAAGTAATTTTAAGTTATAGACAATTTATATGAAAAATAATCACAAGCAAATAAGCTATATAAAGTGGCATATCATGTTGAGTGCAATAAAGTAATTTGTTTAATTTTTTATTAAAAATATTGAGAGATTTTACGAACGGGATTGGAGTAGGCATTGACAAATAAGAAATGATTTTGACAATATACACAACATCTGATCGATTAAAAGTACATAAACAAATCATTTTCAAGGATATATGTACATCAAGGTACACATGTAAGTAGAGACGTTCCACTTAAGAGACATTTGTCCTCCGTCATATTTTTGAGTAAAATTCTGGGTGGAGTGTTATTTTCCTTGGAGGAAACATTTCTATCGACATTTCGAAATTTGTCGCCTTTGAAAAACCAAACCAAATTAAGTTTATTTTAGATTTCTGACCAGTTAGATGCATAAAAAATTTAAACTGTACAATGCGGCGCGTCACATGAAAACAAATTTAGCTTAGCTGTTTTAAAGATTTTTGGAAACTTTTACTACCGCACAACGAACGTTCGCTCAAAACAAAAACACAAAATTTTTTAACAAAGTTATCTGCAAGCGATAGATAAAGTTACATCGTTGCAAAAAAAATAAAATTTTAGAGTAAATTTGACCTGTTTTTATTGTGCCATGTTTGATTGTATGTATCAATTTGATGATACCTACACACACTAGAATTGAATATATCAAAAGGTTGATAATGCCAATGATAAAAAGCGTAAAATGCTGATTAAGCAATAAAATGTTATATGCAGAATACGCTACATCAAAGAAAAAAAACCTTATCCTTCGAAGAAAAATAAAAAACAAAAGTAACACAATTGTCAGTTTCGTTTTTCTATTTTTGCTGAGTTACTACTTACCTCAAGCATTAACTACAATTGTTGTTAATCCGCTATTAAATACCTAATACTTAGTGCTGTCATAATAAGGTAGGTAGGTATATGGCGCCTACATGAAAAAAAAATATGTACAGCTTTCGCCTAGTCATTCTTAATCCATTAGGCAAACTTAATTTTCAATTACAAATTATTGTTAACTAATGAATACCTAAAGTAGCCTTAGATAGCAGCAGAAAAAAAAAAGAAGGTGGAAAAATGTTGCACCAGTCAATTTTCTATGTCCATTATCATGACAACTACGAGTTTTTCAGTCGGCGGTGGTAGCTAAGTACTACGATGTACTACTAACTATGTTATTATTACTACTAACTATGATATTATTATGCATACATTATTTTTAAGTGTAGAATGGTAGACGAGTCTGCTCCTTCTAGGGTGGATTTGGTTGGATTGGCTTGCACTGAGCTTCTGCCAAGCTACCCCTAATGGTATTATTGTTGTTTTGGCTTTGGTAGTAAGTAATCGTAGAGTGGAATGGTAATCGTAGTATGTAGTAAAAGAGTAGTAGAAAAAAGTACTGCATTGTAATAAGTGCAACCAGTTGGCCTACTTTGATTGGCTTCTTTTTCTGTTCCCTTGTTTTGTGCATCTTAAGAGAGGCTGCTAGCTGTCATTTGTTGCTGTCCTGTGTTGATAGTGTGGCCATATTAAATGCTGTAGCAATGCTCTCATTCAATGATTTCATTGCAACCGTTTACTACGGTATGTAAAATTTTCTTCTAATAGTCTGCTGTATATCCAAATGTAGTTGCATTTTCGCTAAAATTGTGTACACATATATATGTACGTATGTACATACATGTATGCACATATGTAACCGGCCAAAACTCAAGCACCTCCCTTAGTACACTTTTTTCATGTCATAAAATTTTTAATGAAAACGACGTTATTGAACCACAATTCGTATTTATTTTATTTACTTATACCCTTATTTTAGGGCATAGATTATTAATGATACCCTGCGATATCCCTTCCCAGGATATTTTTAAGCATTGAATAGATCTTCCGTGGGTTTTGTTTGATTTGCATGTTACCGACCTCCCAAAAATTTTCAAAAGGATGCAGATTGGGGCAAGCCAACCAAGAACTTCTATCCTCTTGCTCTGAAGCCAGGCCTAAAAAACTTAAGACGAGTATTTTGGATCGTTGTCTGGTTGGTACCTCCATTTAAGTGGTATCTCTTTCATTGTTAAAAAAAAATACATATCACAAAGAGATTGGACCTTGCGCACGGGTACTTGGTATGACCTCTTGCAAAGTAGAGAAACATTATGTGGAGCGACGAGAGTAAGATTGTCTTTTTGGTGGAAAAGGCACTCGTCAATATGTAAGCGTAGCCCAAACACAGAATATGTTCCCTGGAATTATCTTACTTTTATCTCTCTACTCTACTTTGCAAGCGGCTATACCAAGTACCCGTGCGCAAAGTCCGATCTCTTTGTGTATGTATTTCTTTTTTTAACAATGGAATTCGTCGTGGATTCTGGGCACTCAAATTGATTTCCCTGAGTCTTATTTTATCGGTTTCTACTTTCGCTGCTATATTAAACACTTTCTTTATTTCCGTAGCAGGCAAAAACGGATTATGTTTCGAAAGCCGTATTGAACAATTCACTTCCCGGGGGGACATGGAAAGCTTTCCTCCTCGTGTTTTTCGTTTATTTGTGTATTTCATCGTATTCGAAACCATTTTCGCAGAATATCCGATAAAATTTTTAATTTTCTCGAAAGTTTTAAATTGCGAAATTGAATTTTTAATAATTTTACATTACTATGGTGTAGAAAGCTTTCCACGACCCACTTAAATGTAAAAACTTAAAAAAATCATTGCAGTATTATACAAAAATAATAGAACTTACATTTTACGAATCAATTTTTTTTAATAAGAGTAAATACCTAATCTTGAGGAGTAGGAGTTGAACAATGCTATTATTTTGACCGCTCGAAATTACAAATTACTCAACATCAGGGCCGGGTTAAGGCTATGTGCCGCCCGTACGCCAATAATTTTGATTTCCATACAAAAAAATTTTGATGAGCACAAAAAAAAAAAAAAGGTACTCGTTTTGAAAATTTGCGCCGCCCTCGTTTTGAAAATTTTCCGCCCCCATTTCCTAGCCGCCCATACGCCATGGCGTCGGTGGCGTATGCTCAACATTATAGCAAACCTAGATAGTACCGTTATTTGTTTAAAATATTTTCTTTAAGTTCATAAATGCCATCGCATTATTTTTTTGAACACAACTGTAGGTACATACCAACATACATATTTTATTCATCCATTTCTCCATTCCTATGAACACTCTTATTTTTTCGTCTTGTTGGCTGGTTGTAACTAAAAGGACACTCCCTATATGAAACACAGTAAAGCAACTGATATGGGAGCAGTGTTAACTGTACTTTTCGAGCTATACAGTGGAAGAAACTGAAGAAATAGCAACTACAAATTGTTTGGCAGTCAAAAAGGAAAACGAAGGACACTATAGAAAACTATAGAAAATTAAAATTGTAAAAGCGTAAATACCAAATGTCTACAGATTTTTCACAATGCAACATTTTTGGCGGCAAAAATATAGAATATTCAACAAGGAAAACACATTAGAAGGAAGAAGTTGATAACAAAGAAGATTAAATCAGAAGTTTAAACCGTGTCTCTCTATACGTTTGCTACATGTCTTCGCCACAACCCTGACCCCATTCCGGCACCTTTTTATCTTCGACTTGCAGCCACGCACAATATTCGAAATGTACATACGAAAATCAAACAGAAAAGAAATTACGAAAAGAAAAATCGAAAATTCATAGGATAGAAGGAAATTGAAAATGCATGAAAATTACAACAGCAAACACAACAACAAAGAAAGCAGACAAAAATCGTTGATTTGTAAAGAATAGAAGAAAAAACACAGCGTTACATTCGAGCACAGTGTAAAAGGGACTAGGACGAACAACAACCAAACCCTAAAAAGTACAGCGTAACAAAATCAACTGCAGCGGCGGCAGCAACATCCACGACGATACCCGAAAAAGAATTCAACAAGAGCGACGAACGCAGCAGCAACAAAAAACTGTAGTGGCGACAATAACAAGAGCGCCAACAAGCTCAACAACAACAAAAATAACAACAACAGTGGCAGCAGTAATAATAATAACGAAAAATTAAAACAACCCTCAAAATGACGTTGACCCCGAAAGCATAGCTGAAAACGAACAACAAAGTAGACAGCACACGTAGAAAAAAACAACAAAACGGAACAGAGGAGAACGACAGCCACGCACATACAGCCATGTATAGAAAATACGTGCACGCGCGCCTTCACAGGAATGTACAAGAACAACAATAACAACATCAATAAAACTTAATATGTTAGACGAAGATGGAAACAAAAACAGAGAGAAAAAATATTCAACAGCGATAATTTCTCATGAGAGTATCAAGAGCACGAGAGTAATATAAAATACAAAATCGTGAGTGTTGTCAACAACCTATCCAAAATTTTAAAACAAAATTCAAAAAAAAAATAAAAAACTCAAAAAGTCAATTCGTAATACATGAGAGAAGGTCTTATAATCAATTTTCTCGAAGCTGAATTATTCGAGTATTCATATAGAAAGTTACTCCATGAGGAAAATGGTATTTCGAAAATTTTACTGAATGAAGCGTTGCAAGGATATGAGGTTTTGATATATGTATAACGATTTTGCGATTATTAGAACATACCGTTGATTTCAAAACTACAACAATGGAAAATTATCAGAAAATGTTGATTGTATGCACTTTCTTCTGATTTTTGCGGTCACTTGAGAATTTTTCTCTAGGAAGATAAGGTCACTTTTCCCATGAACGGTCGCGTATCTAGACTAAAAGCGGCTATTATAAATCTGATTTCATATCCAAGGAAATCGCTATGAGAATTAGCAAATGTGCGAATCACAGTGTGGGTACAATTGATACATATTCTGACCACCTTCAACAATCGAAATTTGAAGATATTCGATGCCATCCATATTCAGAAATTGATACTATTTTTAAACAGCTTCAAATTTTTAAAATTGTTGCATTGTACATATTATGGGAACAGATGGTCACATGTAAGCTATTATTTTGAATTTACTTATAGAGAATCGTATAATCTATGAGAAAAAGAAAGTTAGATATTAACAGATATTTTACTTTTGGAAGCTGTGAATTCTATAACTATTGCGCAAGATAAATTTCTTCCAAGATCTGTGATCTTGAATAATTTGAAATTCCGGTTGCTAAAGGTTCCCAGAATCGATCATTTCTATTCGGCAAACATGAATGATTTCGCTAACCGATTTTTATGAATTCGAAAAAGCCAAAAAAAAAATTGTTTGCTTGCGCTATATTTAAAGTATCAATTTCGATTTGAAATATGGCTGCTCATTTTCTTAGTTTTTAATTTTTTTAAAACATTTTTTCAGTGATAAATAACAATAAACGGTTTTAGGCATTTTTTTTTAATTAAGCCCTACGGTGTACACATTTAAACATAAATGAATCAAGGTGTTATATTAAGTGAGTCTTTCGGTATTATGCTAAAAATGTATTCTTCTAAATTAAGCTTTAAACTTTGCTGTTTTATCAAGCATATATCAAATTTCCTTACGCACAATCTTTACGTCTCTTAGACAAACCCGCCTTATGAGTGAAACCGGATCCCAATTTTTTGTAACCTACATATCTCAAACAATATGTTAACGCTAACACTAGGAAATTCTGTGAAAAAAATTATTGTCGATTCTGTTTTGCGTTTGCGACAAACGACAAATTCTGTATCTGGATCCTTTTGTTTTTCCCATCTTGTCAACTTACAAGAAGAATTTGCAGAAAGAGTTTCTGTGTGTAAAGGCCTTATTTTATTTTTAGATGTCTGAAAACATTTTGGTGGTACTATGCAATGAAATAAAGAGCGAAGATAGAAAGAGATATAGAGAAGAGAGAGTGGCAAAAAACCAGTAGAGACGCATGTGTACGTTGAGGAATTATAGTAAAAGTAACGAAACAATAGCGCAGAGATAAAAGCATTTTAAAAAAGTGGGAAAAATAAGAACGATAATGTTAGCTATGAGGAAACTCCAATAAGGGCGGTAACGCCGATTTCTGAATGGCTCAGTAAATGAATGAAAGCCAATACATACATATAATTTTTAAGTTTAAAAAAATCAAACAGTTAAAAGTATGTATACAAATTACATACATAATATTTATTGAAGTGTTTTTAATCAAATAATTCCAATTAAGGTATTGTTGACCGTAACTAAAAGAATCAAACTTTTTATCTTATTTTTCTATTTCAATTAACTTCCGCTGCCTCAATCGAGTCTTAGTACAATGGTCTTTATACTGAGTGCTATGGAAAGGCCCCTTTTCAGCCCACTCAGAACTTAAAACTTTGAAATAGGAATGAAACGTTTAATGAAAACCAACTAAAGAAAAAAATACGCAAAAAAAATTCTCGTGCATACATACATATGTATGTCCAAAGTTTAATTTATCGAGAATTACCGTAACCTAAATTGCCATTTTTTTGTAAGTCTCCCTTCCACGTAAGTGCGTAACGTAATTTGAGAACGCTGCCCCATGAGCATTAATGTATTACTTCTGTAAGTCTAAAAGTTTTCGAGTACATAATAAGTAAAAACTTTAAATGCTGTGTGATAAGCTACACTAGACTAAAAAAATTTGTTTTTTTATAGTTCAAACAATTTATTTGTTTTTGAAAAACATTTAAATACAACGGGAAGCGTAGAAAATAATATATGAAATAACGGACAGTCTAATAGACATTGATAGTCATAAAATTTATTTAGTTTTTATCATTTTATGCTGCTTATCGCAAATTTTAGTCGCATGCGATCTTATCTTATCAGCTCTAGCACTTTGATTGTTTTCACGCGTAAAATCACAATGCGTACTCTCTTTTATCACATTTTTCAGTTTTGTTTTTTGGTAAAATTACCAAGGTTTCTTTTTTTCTGTCAAGCACACTACCATAGCATATTTAGTGACATTTCAGAAGAGTTTTAAAAGACTACCACTATATTATTTTAAAAGCGAAGCTGTGTTGGACGTGCTATAGGCTGAACCGCGGCCGAAGATCTCCTCAAAGCCGGTGTTGGCCGAAAGCCATCCACTTAACCTCTTATTGTGGCTAGTGAAGCCGGTGTTAGACATACTCGTACTATACAATGTATGTATGCATTTGAATTAACGGAGATAAAGTTTGACGTACTGAAACTGGCTACAGCAAAACAACTTCATTATTCGTATTTATACTCACCAATATTAAGCCCACCATTTACTAAGCATAGATATGTGCCTTAATTTTGTATGGGTTTTATTTACGAATATAATTAAATAGTATGAAATCAAATTCGTATTGTTTAATTGAGCCGTTTACTTCCAATACGCGACCTGAACGCTTAGGATCAGGGACGTGAACCGGTTTTGAACCGGAAAACCGCTTTTTTTAAAAAATGACTGAACCATCAACCGAACCGAAATTTTCGACAAATGATTGATCCGAACCGAAAACCGAACCACTTTCGAGGGTTCATTCTGACCAATTTTTTATGGACAAATTTTCTCCACTTCAAAAATAAATCATTAATAGTTAAAATCAAATTGTTTGATAATACATATATAGCGGCTTTCAAATAATGTTAATGTTTTGAACTTTTGGAATAACTACTACTGAACTAGCTCAAATTATTTCTGATGTTTCAGCAACCCAGGTTTTGGTAGAGAGGACATGTTCTACCCTAAAACTTATTCTCAGAGACCTGCGGAGGACTTGTTACAAGATATTTTTCTCATCAATCTCAACTGATTATTGTAAATCAAATTTTTTCTCAAATACGTATGACATAAATTATATGTTCATATATATTTCTATTATCTTTTGGATTGTTACTGAAGAAAAACAACACAAATTTGCATAGTTTTTTCTTCATTCCCGAACCGCTGAACCGAACCGAAACCCCGGTTCAAAGAAAACAAAAACCGTTTTGACGGACCAATCCAAAAGTGCAAAAACGGTTCGAACCGATGAACCGAACCGACCAAATTTTTAACCCGGTTCACATCCCTGCTTAGGATACTCGTAATTTATCAGAAAACGCGGAAAAAAAAAACAAGAGAGGGGTATTTTCAGTGTACTTTCCAAACCTCTTTTTAAGGCATTTGTGCATACTAACCATTGGATTGATGGGGTGATTTATGTAAAGAATTTCTAGTCAGCTCAGCTCTAGCTAATTGCAAAACACAGTCTAAAATTTATTTTGCATAACATTTTCTTTTTCAATAGTGGTACATATTATTTCGGATCAATATACGATGTCCTTTTAATATTTTTTTTTTAAAAATCGGCCAAAAGCGAAACTTAAAATATTTAAATTTGAAAGAAAATATTTTTAATTCCATTCACCAATATAAGTGGAAATTTTGTCTGGCAGCACTGCTATTTTCTGGTTAGACAATAATATAAAGAGCAGAAAAAGAGGGAAAACTTAAGAGATCGAAAGAGTACATACGTTTCGGTCCGATAATAGTTCTATTTGAACTCTCCCGCTCCATAACATTGATTTATTTTTTGTTATTCAACAAAAAACCACGCGAATTTACTAAAAAGCACAACACCAGACAGAGAAACTTGGGAAAAACAACAACAGAAAAAATTGTTGTTGAACTAAAAGCAGCCGCCACCGGCGTTAAAAGCGCCAACAACAAAGAAGCAACAACAGCACATTAGTGGAAAAACACGAAAGCTAAATGTTGATGAAGGCACGAAGCAAACAGTTAAAATATAAAAATAAATACAGCACTGGCAGCAACAGCAACAGCAACAACGCTAATACATAATAATAATAGCAACAAATTCAAGACAACAACAACCAACACAAATGAGCGCTAAAATGGCGATTCGATAATGCGTATAAGAATACAAACGTCAACGGGAACAAAAAATGTGTCCACTCAACACAACATCGTGTGTTGGTGGCGGCCAAAGAGGATCCAAAGAGATGAAGCTCTTCTCTGCCCAAAAATTCTGCTCACACGTATTGCTTGTCAGAGAATACGTGTGACTCGTTTCAAACCATGCTGCCTTATGTTGTGAAATAAAATTTTCGGAAAACTTGTCTTGATTGGGGATATTATCAGGCGATTGGGGGAATCACTTGGGAATATTTTCATAATGCTGTTATATAATTGAAAAGTTACATAACTTTATAATGTTATCAAAACAAAAAAAAAATGTTTCAAGATCCTTATTCATTTCATACCTGCAATTTCAGTTTCTTACAAAACTATGTAACTTCAATTATAATATGAACAAATGTTGTTGAAAGCAGCGAGTAAATTGTTGTTTGAATGTCATCAGTTACTGACAGTTTTCCTGTTAATGCTAAGAAAACATGTTACATAATCGCAAACTTGAAAATAGTTGAAATATGTCTATATAATCGACATGAAAACTTATGAACTAACAGTAAGCATGCTAAAAAGAGATCTCTAAATTGAAAATAAGTTCATGTGAATAGTAAAAAACGAGCTACACGATTAAGAAATAGTCCAGCTCGATAAGGAGCTGCTCATAAGTCTTTAAGGGAAGGGAAGTGAGGCTAAAAACAGCATTACGTAATATATGAACAGGCTCTAACTTGATTATTTTCTAGATGTAAAATAACTTTGTCTATAGATTTGTAAAATATCAATAAAAAATTTGTTAATTCAATAAAATTTTTGTTTCATTCAAAGGAGTACGTATCTTACCCACAATTCACAGTGAACGCAATTATTACAGAAGTTTAATTTTAAAAAGATTTAAATCGAAAACTTGAGGACAAAACTCCACTCCAATTTTAAACCATTGCAAGTTTACTTAAAAAAATTTAGCAATATTTTCAGTAAATGAAGCTTGAAAATAGGTGATTTTTTTTGGAAAAATATATATTGCAAGTTTTTTTAAAAAATTTTAGCAATATTTTCAGTAAATGAAGCTTGAAAATAGGTGATTTTTTTGGAAAAATATATAAGCCAGACAGAATCTTTAATAAACTTATGTTTTTAGTGACACTAAGTCTATTTTTCCTTTAATACTTTCCATTTAATAAAATTTGTAATTGAGTTTTAGATTTATAAGAAACTGACGACGGACGCGATTGTAAGTGTTTCGGCTAATATCAATGATTAAATTAAAAATTTTCGGTTATATTTTATACTAAATAAGTACAAAAAAAAAATTAAACAAACGTCAGTGCATTTTTCTAACTTATTATGCTTAGTAAGGTTGTGATCAAAACATTTATTTTCATGCGATCTGTATAATTATTCGCTTTATATGCAAAAATAAGTTAACTCGTTGAAAGCCGTCATATTAACTTTCTTTTGGGAAAACTTTGCCAATTTCAAACATTTTACGGCGTGTGGTTTAATTTTTGTCCGTAGGGGCAACATCTTAACGTCGTGGTGAAAAAAATATTTTACTGAAAAATGTTCTGAAATATGAAAATTTCAAAACACAATTGCAATCGTTTTTAGACCTTGCCTAACAAGATATTTAATTTTTTGATTCTTAAAACTCGTTATTATTATTTGCGTGGGCATAATAATGTTCTTTTAATTCCGTTTCCTTCATAAAGAAACTGAGAAAAGAAGAAGAATACTGAAAAAATTTGTAGAAAGTGTGAGGTTAAATTTCCTAACAGACCCATGTAAGTTTAAATTGGACTCGTATGTATTAGTGAAAATACTTGATTTTTACAACCGTGCAGGAGGGGAAATATTTTTAATTTGGTGAAAAGCCCGACAGCTGATTTTGAGGTACTACTAATTAGTGAAGAAAACTGATTTTTACAACCGTGCAGGAGGGGAAATATTTATTTTTATTTTTAATTTGGTGAACAAACTGACATTTCAATGGAAATGAAAAAATCAGTGGTGAAGTATAATATGACATTTGCCCAATGAGTAGGTTGCCATATGTTAAGATGTTTAACTAAAAAAAGCTAGGAAGTTATTTTTGCATATTTAAAGGACAGAAGACTTGCAAACTATATTATTTAGTACTTTATTTCATTACATTATTTAGAATTTATCTAAATTGCATTGTTTTTTTGACTACATAATAAAATTAGTTCTTTTAAGTCCCTAATTTGGACCAAAATGTCCTAAGTGGTAAGGTCAAGAATTTTATTAGTCACCATGGGTGGGTGAGTTTTTAAATGCAGCGACGCGACTGATTTTTTTTGCGTTAGTAGTAGAATTCTGTCGAGAGCTTCATCTCTTTGGATACTCTTTGGTGGCGGCTACACCAAACTGTACGATGCATTGTAATTGACGCTGACGCGCTCTTTATGTCAGATTTTGCTGCAGGCCTGCGCATCCGCCCGATAAAGCAACAGCGCTGCAATTACAACAAAACTTTTTTCCCAAGTCGCTGTAATATTGTTGTTATTTCATTACATATCTACATACATACATACATACATATGTAGACTATAATATATGAATGTATGTATGTATATCAAGTTGTTGGTTATCCCTATACATATTTCACTCATTTACTATACGTACGTACGTTACGTCTGCTGCTGTTTATGCTGCCGCAACAACAACAAATTCATTGCGTCTGTGTACATGTTTGTTGTTGTTGTTGCTGTCAATTTGTAATCACATGAATGAAAATTGTAAAAGTTGTAAACTTTGTTGTTGCTGCTCTTGTTGTTGTTGTTGTATCACTAATACGAGTTAATAAATGCGGCAAATCTTGCTTGCTGTTATTTTGGGGAGTACAGTTAGACATCCAGTCTGGCAGTCAACACGCAATGCGCTAAAAATATACCAGATGGGGTTGCCACCTTATTAAAAATTTTATTTTTATTCTAAAACAGCTTGTGATGAAGTAGATCAAAGATGCCGCAGCCCATACCTCAATTAGCTCGTTTAGCTCTTACCAATAACAAAAAATATGGAGCTCATCTCAGGCTATTTCTGTTATTCGAGCAACATCATTTTGGTCCGCAATCCCTGCATGAACTTTGCTGCAGTAATTTTTTCTTCAACGCACTTTATTGTTTGTGTGATTTTTGTTTTCAGTTCAGTTGCTCCTTCACCTTGAGATTTTTGTTTTTGTTTACATGCAATTAGCTTGCCGCAGATATTTCAAAATTTTCGTCAATATAAGGAATTTTTTTCGAAAAAAATTTTAAATACGATACTACATAAAACAATTAAACAAAAAAATAAGGTAGGCAACACTGCGTACTGCTGTCGTTTGATATTTAGAACGATTTGTGCAGTGCTTTACTATCTACCCTTAAAGGGTATTCTTCAGAACCCAGCATTTGTCACTATAAGCTAACGAAAACTAACTTTTAAGTTCCACAAATTCCTTAATATGCGCAATTAAATCAATATAGGTATGTACATACATATGTAAAACTATTGGACTTACCACACATATTCACGAGCTTTCAAAGCTGAATGTACTGAAAAGGAAAAAAGAAAATTATAAATCAATTTCGCTTAATTTTTCAGTGATTTGTCAAAACTTAAAAAAGACTATTATAACCCAAGAAAACTTTTTTTAAAAAAACGTTATCTTTCAGAAGATCATCTGCTTAAAAATTTTTCATATAAAAATCAATTAGTTTTATTCAAGCTGTTCAACCGAAACCTATCTTAATACCGGTTTTCTTACGACAGACACAAAATTTTTCTGTCTGCATTCGCTTAAGAAATCAAAATTTAAACCAAAACAAGAAACCCTCAATAAACAGAGCACAACAAATAAGCCTAAAGCCTACAACACAATATCTTATCTTTTTCAAAATTATTTAGACGTGAAATTGTTTTAGATTTTGCGCTCAAAAAATAAATAATTATGAGTGCAACGTTGAAAAATAAATCATGGAATCGATAAAAAAATTCATGTCAAAGCCACCGACCAATTATTCGGATTGATTGAAATTGCTTTCATCAAACAAAGCAAAGAAGTATCGTATGGCCTTTGAGTAAATTTTACCAAAATTAAAATTTCAAAAAAGAAAGCAGGACATTCTCAGAGAAGTAACGAGAAGAGAACCATAGCAAAAAGGACATCCCAGCAAGCATAAAGAATAAAGTAAAGAGGATAAAAAAAATCGACACGTACATACGTATAAAACGAACACCAGGTGCGTTCCAGGAAATGCAATTTTAATGATCTACAATAACTACAGTCAAATGTGGCTTTGTGAACGAATAATTTATTTTTCACATTTTTAATTTTGTATTGAATTCAAGGAAGTTAGTGTTTCTCAAGTTGTTAAAACAACAGATTTACAGAAGGTTCGGCTGCGTGCGGCTTATACAGATTTTCAAAATACAAAATGTTATCCTTTTAAATAAGTTGACCTGTTTCTTATACAGAATTGAATATAACGCATACATTGTTAGGGGGCGTTCAAGTATTACGCAACGCAATTTTTGACGCCCCCTACCCCCCAGTAACGCGCCGTTATTTATATATGTAACAAATATAATATTTATTGCAGTGGCTAATCTAGAAAGCGTTTCATTATACACACCTTATTTAAAATCACCACGCTCCGCTAAAGAAGTTTCACTTCAAAAACAATGTTACGTAACGCGTTGTTCGACACCCCCTCCCGACCCTTCACCGCATTGTAACGTTTTACAAGACGCCCTCTCCCCCCCAAATTGCGTTACGTAATACTTGAACGCTCTCTTAATAGTTTTTTAACTTGCATCATATTATGATTAAATTTTACCGGAAACGTAATTCCACATATGTAAGCGATATTTTTAGTAAAGTGGATTGGTGAAAAGTCATATTGAGTGAGTCACTCGTAAAATTTTTGATTTCTTGCCCATTTTTCATTTTTATTTCGGTTCATTTAATGATTACGTGTGCTATATTGCCCATACTCCTGGATATAGAATAAATCTGCCACAATTAAATTTATTTGTTTAGGATTCCAATCAAGATATTTTTTTTTTCAACAAATCCATAGGTTAGTATTTATTACACCCTTACACATTCATGTGATAAAATTGCCTTTGAATGCCGCCGCCAATGACAAACAGTCAAGTCTGCTATAGAAGAGATTAACCCAAACACTAAACCAGCGTGACCCGTTATTGAACATTTGACCTGCTTGTGTGACCAACCGTCTACTTGAGTGTGCACACAGTTGTTGGCGACAATTGGCTGCATTATAAAGAATCCCATAGAGTATGGAGCAATGAATGCATTAACCCCGAATAAAGTAGGTTGATAGCTACTAATAAAGAGAAAAATAAAAACCAATTCTTGCTGACTTTGACAAAAGTTTACTTATTCGAATTTATTGCTTTTTTACACTCCATTCACTTGATGAGTAGGTTTCTTGAGTCACCTTAAAAAAATGCAATTGGGTGTTAAGCGTCGCCTTTGAGATCAAAGCTTTCCAAACGATTAAGAATTTGAAAAAAAAAAATAATTAAATTTAATTTTATTTTTTACTCTATAGAGGTTATGGAATGTATAAATGTTTTCACCTTATTCTATTGATCAATGTTCTTAAAAGTGTAAAATATACGGCTCAAAACGAGAAACTTGTAAAACCTCTTTAAAATCAATATTTTTAAAATTTTAAGACTATTTTTTTTACTGAGCTAAAACATAAAATAGAAAAAATTTTTTTTTAATTTAAAATAAATAAATTTTTCAGCACGATTTCGGAATTTCGGCTTAATTTTTTGAACGATTTTTTGGACATACTAAGGTCTTCATATATGTAGCTATAAATAACAAATTCTCCGGATAGGGTAGATTTAGAGAAAATTTTCACGAAATTTGAGTCAATTTTTCATAGTTAATGTGGAGTTAGTTTATGACAGCGGTGGGCACAAAAATATAACCAAAGAGGAAAACAACAACATCAAGCAACAACAAACGAAATTTTAAAGTTTTTTTTACTTTCATTTCCAAAATTGCCATTAGCACAAAAAAAAACAAATTACACTACAAACAAAAACAATTGCTACATTCGTCAAGACACAATGCGGCGCCGTCATTTATGCCTTTGTGTTTTGTTTTTGTTTTCAGTTGAATTCAAGTCAACGCTGTGCCTCGATTGAAGTTCTGCGAATTTTGTGCCTCGATAGCGTTGAAATTCTGCGAATTTTGTGCTTCGATAGCGTTGAAGTTCTGGGAATTTTTTTTCGCTTGGTTGTGCGTCGAATAACGGTTAGAGCAATGTGAGGAAATTGAGGCACTAAGTGCCCTTCCCTGGTTTATGACTACAATATACTGAATATACAGTTTGATGATTTCAAAGTGACAGCTTACTTTTTTAAGGAACTCTCGTGTTTTTAAGTTTTCGATTTTTGTCAAATTAGAATGCGATCACTGTGGATATATTTAAATAGCGAAGAAAATGTAAATTGTCATTAATAAAGACTGCGACATGTTTTCAAATATAAACGCGAATCGAATGTCAAAATCGAGCATTTAAATAGAAACAACACAAAAACCATTAACAAAGAATCTAACAAAAACAAAAAGATCGTAAAAAATTTTACGAGCATAAATAGTGAAATACCACAGCGAAGGGCGCATAATTTTTCCCCCTTCTTGTTTTTCCAAATATTCTTTCATCGGCATGGCGCTGCCAACTATGTAGTTTTTAGTGTATGCGTGCCTGTTTTTAAGTTAAAGTGCGCATTTAGTTGTCTTGTGCCCTTTATTGCTCTTTTTGTTGTTATTGATGTTATTGTTGTGACATTTTCAATTTTTTCAAGCTCGACAGACACGTGTAGTTTTTGTGCGATAAAATTACACTCGAAAACATCATGATCATCATTATTGTCAAAATTTGAAATGATACGTCTCTAATTGTTGATCACTGTATCCTTAAGGATTGGTTAAGTGAACAATCAAAAGCTTTAGTCGAAAGAGAAAAAAATCTAGTGTGGAGTCCACACGTGGTAGAAGTGAAACCTTTATAAAACTAAACTGCGATACAATGAGACGTAAATGTTTTGT
Source organism: Tricholauxania praeusta (assembly GCA_949775025.1). Taxonomy (NCBI): domain Eukaryota; kingdom Metazoa; phylum Arthropoda; class Insecta; order Diptera; family Lauxaniidae; genus Tricholauxania; species Tricholauxania praeusta. Next base: position 164,111,127 of record OX459029.1, read on the forward strand.
TAAAATGATAAAAATAAAATAAAAATGGCGAATCTTTTGAGAAATATACATAACAAAATAAAAGATTCTAGACTACAAGAACATAACACGAGGTGGTTTTTCCTTTGCTCAGTCTCATCAAATATCAAACTCCACTGAAGGGAATTACTTACTTACATTACGCACATACACACTTATTTTTTGCTATTGCTTTTGATATTATAATAACAACAACGCTTAATTGAGAGACAATTAATATTACAATAAGAGAGCGTTTTCCTCCTCGCTATGACGAGACTTTTCCATTTGATTAGTGAAATGCTTAAAAAATTTAAAAAACATAGGAAATCTTTGCACGCTTATGTATATCTCAGCTCTTGATCCAGCGATCTCAAAGCTGATTTTCGGGTACTCTGCTCGATGAGTACTTTAATTTGATATATCAGTTATTGCTGTATTTATTCTAGATCCCGTCAACTAAACTTTAACTCTGAGGAAAAAAAACTACACAAAGTGAAAGTACAGCTAAAAAAATTTTGCGTTTCACTATACTATATAGTACACATCTGATTTCAAATCACACTATTGCTAAAGAAGTTTCACTTCAAAAAATAATATTCAAAGCTCATGGGCCACGAAAATGAAATGTTAGCAGAAAGTAGGTTAATTATCAGTAATTAACATATTAAAAAATTCAACTCGTCAACTAGTTAAGTAATACCCACAATTTCAGCAAAATCGGGGAGGAGACCTCAAGGTCTAATTTCTTTCGATTTGGTTAGTAATTCTCATGATGCCATTGCATCATTTGCTTTGAATTCGCTCATCTCATAACCTTACACATTCCATCCAAAAACAAAGTGTCGACAGAATCTCTTTATTTTTTACCAACTATCTTTAAAAACCTCCCTTTTATGTACGTATGGTCATGAAAATAAAAAAAAAACAAATGTTCAATAATCAACGTCAGGGAATATCAAGCACGTTTTTACACAACGTTACAGATTGAAGCAATTTCAAAGGATAACAAAAATCTAAAGGTTTTTTAACTGGCGCTCAGCTCAACCCTCTTCACATAACAATGTCGTTTTTACGATCGAATTTTTTTAGTGAACATCTTACAGTTACAGTTTTCTAGAGTTACCAACATGTTGTAACGAATCTAATTATAATAGTCGTCTCGATGGTTGTTTGTCTCATTGCAAGTGAAGTTGACTGATGCCACATTTAATTGTTGCTCGTTATGCGCAATTTATAACAATTTTTTCATATAACGTTGTAAAAAATCCCCTGATTCTGATTTAGTGAGTGATATTTTTTGATTCGCAAGAAGTTGAGTTGATGGCTTTGCATACAATTTTTTAGTTTTTTATGGAGTTGTGATTCAAAATATTCTAAAAGTTTAAGAAATTTGCTTTTTGTAGATCACTCAAATATTTATGCAAAATTGTCTAAACTACCAATTGTAATTGGCTTTGTTTGGTAAATCAGCGAATTTCCATATTCTTAATTTGTTTTAATTGCATCTATTATTTTTTTTACCTAAACATATCGTCTTCTTTAAACTTGCTTTTTTACTACCAATTTTAAACCCTGAATTTTAGTCCCGAATTGCTATTAAATTTTTGCTTCAATAGTTTCAATATTTGTGTAGTTTTAATTCATCTCCAAATCAATTGTTTTCTAAATATTTGGCTCGTCCAAATGTTTGCTCTTGGATATAAATACACTTTTCTGGTTTTGGGATTTGTCCCAAGATAGGTAATACTACCAAATGTAGGCTAAAAACTGAGAAGTAAATTAATGGTTTCAACAAAGTAAAAAAACATAGATTCACCGAAAAAACTTGTATTCAGTGGGACAGGAAAAAACAAATGTTTTTACTTCTAAATTAAACCAAAGTTTCACTTCCAACAATTATGGCACAATTATCCCACTAAAGATATTACTACTGGGGTTCCTCTATATTGGGTCGCCTTTTGTTCTCCATGTTTATGAAAGATATTTTTTCTGATTGTAAGTAGTTATGCAAGAGTACATGCACACGCAGCAGACATTCAACCTTTCTCGACATATCGGACTTACAGAAGACTTGAGCTTTAGACTTAACTCTGACTTGTGTTTACTGAACAGATGGGTTGTCTCCGTCTTTGTTTAATTGGAAGTGCTCAGTTGAATTATGTGCACAAAGTGAAAAACGTTGGTTTTTTGACATTGCTTATAGTAGGTTTGGCTCACTGTGGTCTGTTAGAGCACCTCGGTATTCGGATCATTATTTTTCCACACAGACCAGAACATCTGTATAAAAACTCAAATTTTTTCTCAATCTGCCAAATCTCTGAAATTTATTGTCCCTAGTACCAATTACGTAATTGTATATGTATACATGGAAAAATATTATTGAATGTATATTTTGAAACGCTATGATATGAAAACTGTCCAAGTAAAGTCGCAAAACTTGTTATTTTTAGGATATTCGTTTATATTTCTATAGAAGAAAAAGTTTAAATAAAAATTATATTCCAGAGTTTGAACAAGAACGATTAAATTTAATTTTTTCACAAAAACATTTTTTCCAACTATTGCTGTATTCAATACCCCTTCGCAATCGTTTAGTTCTATGTTGAAGCACAATTTCTTTTGGTAATAAAGGTTCACGTTGCTCAAATTAATGCTTTAAAAATAAACTTTTCAATTAACTGAATATTACAATCCGTGCAAAGACGGGACGGGCAGCTGATATGTAATAAAACGGAACAGTTTTGAAATAAAAATTTTAAAAATGTTGATTCTAATCCAGGAAATCCCACGATTTTCTTTTCACAATCTCGGTATTATTAAGCCGAGTCCCGAAATCTTAGGAGACCGGGATTGCCACCCTAATATGTAGGTAAATGTGCGTGATTTATCTTCATGCTGACATCCTAAAAATTGTGCTCTTTTATTTGTCAAAACTAAAAATAGTGATATCATTTGACCGCAAAATTATAAAAAAAAGTATTCGACTATCTCAGAACTATTATCTCAACGCATATGTAAGTGATTCTAAGTAGTTACTTAAAATTTGACACGCTACATTGTTTTTGTTGTTGTTATTGCTACTGTCTCTTTTCTAATTCTTTACTAAATTTGTTCCATACTGTTCTTTTGCAGTTTATTAATTTTTCCATAAATTTAACTATTTCACTTGTTACTCCATTGCAGTGTATTGACAGTTTTTGTACCCATCTAAAATCAAATCTCCTATTGGATTTATCAAGATTCGTTTGACATATAAAGAAATTGTTTAGTTTTTATAAAAAATAAGATTTTTCAGCAACAAAAAGTAATTTTGGGAATAAAAAAAAAGGTCTGGCAACATAAACTTTCAAGAACTAACACGAAATAGTAATACACAAATAGTGCGAAAAGTTGGAATTTCCAGCGTGAATGTACATAGTTTGTCGTTCAAGCGCATTGCGGGTAACAACTACTTGAACATGTTGTGTATACTATTTTTTCCACATGTTTCAATATATGTAGTTAAGTATTTACCTATATTTTGGATTGGGGAGGACACCACAGCCCAGGCGGGGAATAACCAAATGATGTATTGTCGCACAGCGTCCCTTTATTGAAAGATATTTTGCTAGATATCCTTCGATTTTCCATCTCAAATATTATTAGAACATATAATTTTTAAGAAAAAACAAAAAACCCGAGTAGCCCCAATATTAACCCTCATTTACACAGAAATTTAGTGACATTATGTCGTGTCAAACATCTTGACAATAAAAGAAAAAATTCAAAAAGGTACACTGCGACCCCATAAGGCAAAATTAATTTTAGAAAAAAAACATTGGCTTGAAGTTCAATTATATAACAGATAGAAGAATCGAGATTGTGCAATAGAATTTCTAGAGCAATTTTAAACATTTTTGTTAAGAATTCCAACCGATCTGTAGGTCTGAGAGCTATGCATATTTTCGAAAAAAATTTATTTTCAATTCTCCTTAAGGTAATAATTTAAAATATTTTTGTATTCGATACTTTTTGTGCGATACTTGAAATAAATACAGAAGATTATTGATATCATGTCTCTCAATCTTGTATACATTTTTGTGTGGATTGAGTTTTTCCCCTTTTTCGACTAGTTTTGATTTGCTTAAGTATTTATTTGTTTTATATTAAAATAAACAAAAATTCTATTTTTCTAATGCTCAAATGAAGTATTTGTGTAAACTCGGCGTTTTTTTGCTTTTGTTTTGCTTAACGCAAGTACGCTCGTTGACTTTAACTTCATATCTACCCCACCTGCTGGCCCCTTTGAGTGTGAGCGGTATTATGCTGCTGCCTGACTGCCTGTTTTTGTTTAAATTTTATTTTTTTTGTTGCTGATATTTATTTGGATTTAGGCAATTTTTTGCTTCTTTTACTTTTATGCGCAGTTTTTAAAAACAATAACAACAACAACAATCAGTTTCAGATTTTGAGTCCAACATACATACGAATACTATTAGTATCTTCCAGTGGGCCAGTAAGAGTAGACCAAAAATTAAACAGCATCAGGGTTGCCGCATACTCAAAATACTTGCAAGCTAAATGAAGAAGAAAAAGAGTAAAGGATTAAGTAACACAATAAAATTTACTTTTCATAAGTTCATAGCTTGAAGCAAACATCAGTACTCCTTTACTAGTAAGTTAAGATTTGCTCAAGTTTGGTACATTTTTTCGGTAAATTTGGTACAAAAAAAAAAAAAAGAAGTTCTAAAGTGGCAACCATGATCAAGGGTTTTACGACTGTCGCAGTTTTTGTATGAAATGATTTTCTATTCATGCAGGTATGATATGCTTAATCACATTAAAATACTAATTATTATTCTTTTACGAATACTACCCCTGAGTATGTATGGAGCCTTCAACACTAGAAGTGCGATAATGAAAACGAAATATTCATAGACACATGTGACGCAAGACATATCTAAAAACAATATTGTTTTCCAAGAAAAATAATCAAAATCAAGATAATAGAGGTATGAAAGAAATTATATACAAACTAAGTCCTGGTAAAGATATTGCTATTAATAAATTAAGGCTATCCTAATCAACAAATAAACTTATTTTTCTTTTATATTAAACAGTTTTCGCTGTCAGAAAATGTGTGTACAATAAGAAGAAAAATGAAAAATCAAAACAAAGCATATATAAGAAGAGAATCAAAATTCCATTGCATACTTATAAGTAGTTGTTGAAGAAAGATAGGGGTTCAAGTTAAGAAACAATTGTAAGAAAACAAAAATTCTGAGAAACGCGCTTACAATTTATTTAGATACACAATTTTTCCATACTCAATTATATGTTGCTTTGTCAAGATGTAGAACAAAAATCGAGTGTAGGTTGGAAGAAAAGAAAATCCAAAATATAGTGTCTGAAGAAACACTACAGTAAAAACTTATAAACTGAAGTGAAATCTATGTTATTTTTTGTCTGTATCTTAAACAAACACAACACGTTAAAGGAAAGGGTTTGGGCGGGGCTTGGTGTGCGAAACGGTTTTTCAAATAATTTGCACTACCACTAACTTAAATTATTCTGAAATTACCAAAATTGGAGCAGATTCACGAATACATGGCTGCCGGAAAGAGAAGTGGCAGACGGTTATTTCTGAGACGAAAATTTATGAATGAGATTAATACTTTTGTGCATGGTAAGCAGCTATTTTTAGGCGGTGCTTCAACCTTTTCTAGATTTTTCTAGATTGGAAGCCGACTTAAGTCATATTCATTCCGAAGACCAGGAAAAGCATTCACATCTCCAAAGGATTTAAGACCAATAAGTTTATCCTATTTTATTTAAAAAAAAAACTTGATTTATCAAAATCTGTGTTCGCAGTAGTATCGGACTAGGTTTGCTAAAATGTATCAAAGCTGAAATGGGGGAAAAATAGAAGATGTTAGATTCCATTTCGGCATTGATACATTTTCATCGATAGTTTTATTATACCAAAATATGAGCTTATGCCAAATTATAGTTTAACCCAAAATATTAAATACCGCTATAGAAGATGGAAAATTAATTTTTTTTTATGAGACTAACTGTTCGTAGAGTCGATATTTACAAAGAATTCTTTTCTTTATTTGTTACTACAATAATTAAATAATTTTAATCAATCGAATCGTATTTTTGCGTACATAAAATTCGAAAAACAAATATTCAATTCATGTATCAAACTACGGGAAAACAGTTTAAAGAGATAACGTTCACAAGAATCACTCCGATTGAGTGGCTTTCTCTTCGCTAAAGATCTGAGCAGTTAAAACAAATCTAATCTTTGTGATTAAAAAATTTGTTCCAAGAACAAACAAATTTACACATTCCGTTTATTGTTAGACAACTGCAAAATTTAAATTATTTAAGCTACAAAATTAGCACTAATCAAAACACATAAAACGAATTTGATTAATGTCAAATCGTAAAATTTTAATCATAATAAAGTTGTAAAAAGCCACCAAGCACCTAAACGGGCTCAATGAATTTTAAATTATTTTTTATGACTTTTCGAAATAAAAAAAAAAAAAAAATTTCTGAGACATCTCACTAAAAAACAAAATACATACACTCTCTACGGGCTACCACGAATTCCCCAACTTTCAATTAATTTTTTTTGTTTCAACAATTGTTTTTAGACAATTATCAAGTTAAAAATGGCTAAGGAAGCATTCGGAAAGCCAAACCAAAATACATCATTAAATGTGGCATTATCTAACTGTCGTAAAAGTTACTCACATGTGACGCCTCACTATTAACCATTAAAATGCTATTAAATTTAACTACTTAAACTATGTAGAACACAACAACAATAACAACAACAACAAAAACACAATAGTGTACGTAACGAAAAAGGGGAACATTTTTAAGGAATTTATTTAGGTTTCTGTTTTTTTGTTGTTTTCAAATAAACACAATGCAGACAACAAAAATGTCAATAGTGTGTTGTGTCTGTCAGTCATTTTCATAGTTCATAAATTTGTCGTAAAAATTCATTGGTTTTTTTACTTCTGTTTTCGGTTGTGTTTTGTGAATTTTATGCGTTTTTAATGAACTCGAATTCGGTTTAGGCGAGCGAATTCAAAGCTGAGAGTGAGATATACGCGTTTTTTGTGGTTGTTCTTTTTATGTATTGTGTCCATGATCTTCGAGAATAATTACGTGCATACATTTCAGCATAACCCAACGGGAAAAAGAAGCACTTCAAAAATACTTCCGTTCTACTTCCAAAGTATGTCATTGTCACGTAATATTTTTTGTTTTTCACAGCATGTGATTGCGAGGAAGCACATCCATGGAAGTACACTTGATAGGCTTATAAGGATTTTAACTAAATTTCAATAAAATGCAGAATGTTTCATTAGATGAGAAACATTTCGATATTTTAATTTTTTTTTTCGTTATAACTACGCATGATTTTTCTGTTGCTGAACTTTATGTGCTGATTCTAGCAACTCTAAGTTCCAGTTGTGTGACAATATCAACCTTTGATTGGTTTTTTTCATAAGTTGCATCCAATATTTTTGAAATTGCTTTTATTTTTCAAGAATAACTACTCTTTGTTGACTGGTGTAGCCAACTTAATGAATTTCCTTCAGAGCCAAATGGCAGATATGCTGTGATAGATAGCAGCGCAAAGTTGCAATTTTAGTGCTATTCTTTTATTCACATTTTTTATGTGTTGTCGTTACGTTTTCCGTTATTGTCAAGCATAACGTTACGCAAGGCAATTTCGATATGTTACGTATGTATAACGTTTTGCAATTCTGTCTATAAGTAAGACTGGTAGGCTAGTAGATTGACGCTAACTACCATGATACAAACATTGTTCTTTTGGAGGTAGCTTCCGTTACTTCCCGTTGGGATACTATGTGCACACGCCTACATAAAATTGCTTTAAGTATGGGGATGACGGGGGCAGCTAGGTTACTATTTTTTTATTGCCTTTTTGAATGGCGGCAAATTTATGCATTTGCGGTTAAAAGTATTTAAATATTTTAAATGTTTCAGTTGGCATGCAAGAGTGAATGAGTGGCGTGTGCACTTTTGAATGGGTTTCTGAATTCTTGTGTTGGTTTTACTGATTACACGTGTGGGTTTTATTTCTTTATGCTGTTGCTTGTGTACAGCCCTTATGCAAAAACTTTATGTATTTTTAAATGCTCTAAAAAAATGCTACCGTTGCTAAGATGGTATTTTCATATGCATGCATAGGGTGCTCGAATAAGAGTGCAGGGTAGGGTTTTTGAATTTAAAATATTATTTATTTATTCGAAAAGTGTCAGTACTTTTATTTCATTGTAAAATACAAGTTTTGCGATCAGGTATGAAGCAAAGTTTCAGGCAGATACGGCCTATGGCTCTTCTGGTCAAGTCTTACTCTTTTGATAAAATTTTCGACGCGCTGCGATGAGTTGTATAACTGTGGTTAAATCGTAACTCAGTAATTGTTTGTGGCATACGTATTTGCATTTCCCCAGAAATTGTCATTTTAGCCGGCCATGGTTTTGATCTTTCTTTTTTTGAGCATATTTTTCAACCATGGTTTTTCTTGAAGCCAAGACTATCTTGAATTAATATACAAGATGGAACAATTAAAATTCATGTAGTTACCTATAATTTTAATATAAGTTTTCATTTTTTATTTTAACTGCAATTTTAGCTACATATTTATGTATTTCTTTGAATTTTAAATGTTCCATCTTGTTTATTAATTAAAGATAGTTTTAACTTCAAGAAAAACCACCACTTAAAATCGAAACCATGCGAAATTGCTATTTTAGCCCGGCCATGATATCGATTTTTTTTTGGAGCACACCCCTCAACTATGGTTTTTCGTGAGTTGGAAATGTACCTTATCGCTTGAGTTGATTTTTTTTGTAAAACTGTCGTACACCAGCAGCTATTCCATCAACAAATTAAATTTGCTTCAAATGGTCTGCAAGTTTGAGTTCTTGGATCAATTGATCAGTTTCCTCAAATTTGTGGATTGTTTTTCGAACTTATGACTTATTTGCAGCATTTATCTCAAGTAATATTTTACAAAATCGGATTGACCAGATGAGCTACCGCCAAGCTATTGGAATAAAATTCTATGCCATAAATCAGTGGTGATCACGTAGGGTCCTTATCCGCCCTCATTGCCCGAACCGTTATTCGACGCACAAGCAAGCGAAAAAAAATTCGCAGAGTTTCAACGCTATCGAGCCACAGCGTTGACTTGAATTCAAATGAAAACAAAAACAACACACAAAGCCATAAGCGACGGCACCGCATTGTGTCTTGACGAATGTAGATTTGTGCGATTTGGTTTTTTTTTTGTGATCTTGGCGAATTTGGAAATGACAACAAAAAACCTTAAAATTTCGTTTGTTGTTGCGTGATGTTGTTTTTTCGCCCTTTTGTTAGATTTCCATGCCCACCACTGCCATACATAATCGAAATTTTCAAATGTTTTCAATAAAGCAATTAACTATCAATGTTGTTTATTAAAAAGCAATTGTACTAAAGTCAAAAGAATCTGAAAAGAGAACCCCAAACCAACGATGCAAAATCAAAAATTTCAGGTAGCAAAAATCAAACGAAGAACAGCACAACTTCTGAATAAAAAATATGGTCAGCCGCTGCAGGTACGAAAGCACGTACTGGGGAGCAACATTGCAGCTAATACACACTTTTGCAGAGACACAAATCCATAGAAAGACAAATTTTGCAATCAACACTGCTGGAAAACAAGTCGAAGAGAGAAAAATGCAAATGGTAAAAACAAAACCATTCAACTGCATATAAGTAAAAATGCCGCATAAATTTGCAGAGAAAACTGCAACAGCAGAAGTTAACTCGTTTTTGTTGTTGCAATGAAATGCTCCTGATGCTGCTGTTACTACTACTACTATTGCCATCAGCAATAAAAAAAAAGAGCAAGACAACAGCAGCACTATGAGAAAGAGAATTACCTGCCTGGTCATGGCACTTTGTTATTGCTGCTGTGTTTGTTGTACCTGCCGCCGACGCTCGTTTTGTTTTTATTGTTGCGGCCTCTTCTCCATTGTCGTATTTACTTTTGCATGGTTTGTTTATATTCTGTTGTCCGGTTGCAGCGGCTGCGCAAAAAGCATGTTTTTTTCTTCTGTATTTGTAGTTTTTGTTGTTGCTATTATTATTGATGTTGTTACTGTTATGTTTTCTTTACGTAGTTCTTGCTGATGCCAGTGCAATAACAAAATTGTGTTTGCTTGCAATTCGTCTTTTACAAATTAAATGAACAAAAGTGCGCAATTGATTTTCTTGTTTCTCCTTTCTACGTCTATTCAATTTAAATGTAGGTAGTAACACCTAAAGAAAACTAATAGTACAATTTCTTCCCTCTGCAATTGTTACGCTACATAGAACTTTGAAAATTATGGATCACTCTGCCTGCGTCAAAGAAAACATTAGAATGCCGCCGAAGTCCTATTCTGGTTTGACACAAAAATTTTAAAACTTTTTTTGATCAAAACCATTTCATATAGTAGTACCGTGCACATTTGGCATCACCTTTTGTCATAAGGCGTGAATTGTTTGCTGGTATGCTCTCATGTCGAAATTCATCTAATTTTCGTCCGAATCATCATTATTAGTGTGGAATTTGATTTCACTTGCTAAGAAAACTCCTTCAACATAACGTTTTCAAGCTTTACTTAATGATAGTTGTCACGCCTTCTATTCCAATTTTTTTTTTTCGGTGATAGTCCAAACCATTTGTAGCTAATTTCGTGGTAGACCACCAAAAACCGCTCCAAGAGTTGATCTTCCGGTAGAAAATAGACACATTTAAGTCTTCAAAGACAATTTTAGCAGAAAGTGGGAACGTGGTTAGTGTCCAAATAATTCGATAACGTTTACTAAAGGCTAACATACCTGGGCGCTTAGCTGTAAAAGTTCCTTTGTTGCGGAAAAAACAAATTTTTTTTACTATTTACTTTTAAATACATTTCTAACGAAATTGTGAGATCTATTTAGCAACCTGCCAAAGCATTGAAGAGATTTCCTTCCTTTTTTTCAAGTTTAAAGTCTGTCTCGATTCCTCAGCAGAGCAATGTGGTTTACGACCCATCTCAACTAAAGTGTTTGCTGTCAATTCACTGCATTTTAAGGTTTAATTAAAGAAAACTTAACGTTCTTCTAAGGAAAGCTCAAAAAAGAATTAAGAAAATAAAATTTCAAACGAAAATTTGAATCAACGTGCAGGTAGATATTCAAAACTATGGACAGTGAGTAGAAATGCTCAAAACTTAAGGCAATCACATGATTTGTTTTACTGAAGATCGTGTTACCACTATGATTTTTCCTCTAAATTGCCAAAATATTTTTGTAATAGAACTCAAACTAAAAATTCAAAGGTGTACCTATTATTTTGAGCAGGTGTGTATGTATGTATGTGTGTTTTGTTAAGAAACTAAACTAAAATAAATTTATACATTACCAGTTAATCTATTTGAAATTCTGGAATATGCGTATGTCCATTGTAGGTATTTTTTCTCGTAAATTTTTTAATCTTTCACATTATTTTTATGATTAGCTATGTTATTTTTATATTAACCAATGAATTACACTTACAATTCTTTAAAAAAAGTTCATTTTAATGTTTTAATTGATTTGATTTCACTGATAGAAATGATTGTTGTTGTACCAAGATTGAACACATTTGGGTATAACTTTTTAAAGCTTCGAGAATTACTTCGCTCGTTTAAGTTTTTGATAGAGCAAAGTATGGTTAGTTGTTTTTTTTTTTTTAAGAATAAATTGAGTTACATTTTCAATCAATTATATTTATGAATTTGTCACAAGTATTACATGTTTTGACATTTTTGTCTTTTAATTTGACGTAATTTCGTAAAATTCCACATTAGAGCGTGGCTAAGCTGCATTTCCAAAATTTTTATTTTTTTTTTTAATTTTTATATTTTTTTTCGGAAAAACCGCACTTTAAATTTGTTCAAAACGATTTTCTCGTCACTCTTACGCTATTTGCACTCTCTTATTGAGCTCTTTTCACTACACAAACAATTAATCAATTAATTTTGCTTATCAAGCCATAATTTTATTTAAATCATTATGAATTATTGTTGTGCTTTCTTGTAGCCACAACAGAAAAGTAAACAAATAAACAATCGTTATTTACTTTTCGAAACTGTCTCTCTCTCTCTCGCTCCAGCCGATTTTTACTCTACCGTCGTAAATGTGGCGTGCGCATTTTTACACTGCTCTTTGATTCAGCGCTTTTTTGATTGCGTTTTTCCTTTCACTTTACTTCTACATAAACTCGAGTTACGTTTCTTTGCGTATTTTTTTTTTCAATTTTAGTTTTCCCTTTTGAGGAAAAAATTTTCCTTCAATGTTTTTGTTATTTTATTTTTGTACTTTGTTTTATTCTGCATTTGTTGTGCTATGCTCTTCAAATCAACATTTTTTGCTTCACGTGATGCTCTTCTTTGGCTCATCACATACACACATAAACCTGTACAAAGCATACGCACACACAGTCACAGATGCTTATGTTCCCAGATAGATATAAATTTCGCATAATTTGCTGCGTAGTATTTTTTTGTTTGCTTTTTTCTTATTTTTATTTGAATATAATTTTATTTATCCGGAATTTATTTTACTCAAATTTTAATGTTTTCTCAACTTGCTGCAATTTATTTCAGAAATACTATTTTTTTTAAAAGTAAAAACAGAATTACATTAAATTTCACAACTTTTGAATTAATTTTCATGTGCCAAAGAATTTTTCTTCACTTCTTATTATACACAATTTTCACTACTCACTTTTGTTATGATGCATCTGCTTCTAGATTCTGGTAAACAAAAACATTAATTTTTTCTAAACATTTATTTTCGTCTTGTTTTCGAAAAATTTACTCCACAATTTTTCTTGTTGTTTTTTAAATTTTACTATGTACATATTCGCTTTCAATTGTATCAGTATTTATTGTTGTTGTAACTTTGTATGCTTGACTCGCGCACGTATCTACGCTACAAAAGAATACCACAAAATATTTTACACGTCTTCACTAACGTAAAGTAGAATACGAACTGACTCACAGTAACGGCGCCAAGCAGCAGCATCGTCGTCGTAACCAGGAATGAGTTAAGAAGGTCGAGCCGTCGCTAACTACCATCTCTCATACTCTGTTCTTGATAACGGTTCTGTCAAAATCAATCTTGCAAACATTAACAAATCTATATAACAGGTTACATTTTAAGTTTTGCTTGAATTAAATAAGAAATTAACTTGGTTCCAAAATATACTAGTGCAACGAAATTTCTTTAACGAGCTTATTTCTTGAACTTCACACCATATAATTTTGACAGATCGAACATTGCTTGCTCTCAATTTTTAGTGATACAAGTCAGACCAACCTTTTGATTCAATCGTTGGTAATCACAACGTGAGCAACGGTAGTGCGCTCCGCAATTATTTCTCAAAATGATGCTCTTAAATTTTCGTCTCGTGAATTTGGTGTTCTCGTTCTCTCACACGCCCATAAGTTTAGCTGTTTCTGTTTTTTTGATTTTCCTGTTTTTGTCGCTCACTTCGCTTTTGCTTTGCTCATTTGCTTTGTTATTACCGCGTGTGTGCGCTTGTGAGTACATATTGTGTTATTGTTGTCACTTTTTGTCTTTCCATTCTACTCATACTATTGCTTTTGAAATGTTTTTGACCTTTCGCCGGTTTTGTTTTGTTGTTTTGTTCGTTGGTTCGCTTTGCGGCAAAAAGTTTTACTTATCGTTTGCACAAACCACGCTTTATTAAGCTATAAAACAGTGTGTTCAATAAGTTAAAGCATATTGTGCTATATAAATTTTCCCATAATTTTTGCTCACATTTTTTTTGCCACCAAAAAACTATTTTTTTTCCCTTTTTTTTTAGTGAAGAATTAATTTTGTAGAGCCACGTTGGAAATCGGCTGATTTTTTGTTGTTTTATGTCTATATAACGAATGTTGACACCCTTGTTTCCCTAGGATGTGCAGATGTGCTTTTTCTGAACTTTTTTTTTTGTATGTTCACACAGGCCACCTTTTTTCCTTTTCCCCAACAAATTTGTACAAAAATGTGAAAAGTGTATGTTAGAGCGTAGAAAATCCACATTTGTCACTTGCAGAGCTTCCGAAGGAGCTAATTCATACTTTAAGTACAGACATAAACCAAAAAGCGTTTCGCAAATGTCGAAAACTTGAAACACCCTATGGAGAAATAATTATATATAGTGCAGTCGCGGTAATGTGAACTAATTCAATCCAAGGACGTAATTTTTTTTTCCTTTGCCTTGCCTTTTTTAATAGTTGCAGGTACTCGAAAGATAAATTATGGTGCAATTATACATAGCTCATAATATCAATATTTACTGGTGGCTCATCGAGCTTCTTAGTTTTCCATACGATTTGTATGGGAAAAAATGCTCCATTTGGTAAATTCGTCTATGTCTCGTAAAAGAACAATCTTACATAAACGCGACCAAGTCCATTGGAAAGAAAATTAATATTTCCATAAAAATGTATCAAGTTATTTTTTTCGTGAAAAAAGTGCTTTTAAATGTTTACCAACCAGGTTTTAAAGTAACATTTATTTTCATTGATATCAATAAAAAAAAAATTTGCTTTTACGGGAATCGAACCCACGTCCTGAGGGCTATGAGTTCACAGTCCTAACCATTACGCCACTCTGCCTCATAAATTCGAATTTTTTATTATTCCTTTTGTTCACTGTGTCTACAATATTTTGTGTCAATAACGCAGGGTAATCTATTTTTAAATTTTCTCATAATTTAATGTAAGTTTTTCTTTTTTTTTATGGGGTTAGTCTGTATCTTCAATTTTGGATAAAAACCAGGTTTCTAGAATATGATTTCTGCTTGAGCGGAGAATTTTTAATATTCGTTAGGCGACATGGGTACAAATTGTAGCTTTTGAGTTCATAAAGTGTTATAACTTTTTTCTAGAAGTTGTCAATTTCGTGTTGACTACTTTTAAGAAAATCAGTTTTACTTCTCCGAACATGAAATTGTTTTTGTACTCATAAAAGGCGGCATGTGTACAATTTTTTTTATTATTACTCCTATTTTTGTTCTTATAATGAAGACCCCGCAGGTCTCCGAGAGTAAATTTTAGGGTAGAAAATGCCCTCTCTACCGAAACCTGGGTTGCTGGAACACAAAAAATGGTTAGAGCTAATTCAGATAATTCTTTGGTAGGGTAGTTATTCCAAAAGTTAAAAACATTAACATTATTTGAAAGCCGCTTTGTGTTATCAAACGATTTGATTTTATCTATTAATGATTTATTTTACAACTCTATTCCTTATTTCTTTCAAAATTTCATCAATTTCCATATATAACAAAAGAAAAAATAAAAAAGTGGGGAAAATTTGTCCATTGAAAATTGGTGAGAATGAACCATCAAACCTTTAAAAAAAGTGGTTCGGTGTTCGGTTCGGATCAATCATTTGTGGAAAATTTCGATTCGGTTAATGGTTCAATTAAATAGTGAAAAAAGCGGTTTTCCCGTTCAGAACCGGTTCGGTTCAAAACCGGTTCACGTCCCTGGTCAAAATACCTTTAAAAATACTTTCATCCCATTTTTCATAGCTAACACATGACGTCTCAAAAGTGCCTGCTGAAGTTTTACATAAAAAGGGTGTTATGCAAGAAAGATAGTCATCATGTGTTGGGGAATCACATTGGAAACAGTGAGGAGCAGCAGAAAGTCTAACGTATTCAATATCATTTTAAATGGAAAAGTTCAACATTTTCAAGACTTTTGGGCTTTACAGTCACAAATGAATGAATGACCTTCAGATTTTCTTAACTGAAAATCAATAGCAATAAGAGGCGAAATTTATTATAAAAAGGAAGTAACAAACACATAGAAATCGTATCTATGTTGGGGAATAATAAAATTGCGGAAGCGCACTTTCAGCCAAGAATGACAATGATATTTTTATTCTTTGGTAGCACACACAAACGAACATTGACGTCTACACTTCAGGGAATATTTTTTTCCAGGCAGACACTTGATGTTGACGACATCCGTCAAATCATCAGCAACAGAAAGAGTAGCAGCAGCAGCAACAAAAACAACAACAACCGAAGCAAACGATAATAGAAAAGAATAGGAGAAGGGATATGATGAAAATAGAAACACAAACAAAAATATTTCCGATACATTTCCTTAGCAAGGATATAGCTTAACTCATGGCGGATATGCTATGAGCTCGAAAACGCTGAAGGAATGGATGGTTTAATTTTAAGGCAAAGTGAATAGACATTGGAGTGCGCTGTGTAATATGTTTTTTCTCCCTTTTCAACCAGAAGTCAATGTCAATGACGGGTTTTCCTCTTATGCAATAGTTTCATTTCGAGCCAAGAAATATAGTCGAAAGCGTCATTAAAGTGTAAGGAGAAGGGTGCTTTCAATTATATATTTGCTTTTTTTAAGTAAAGCATACTGTCTTGAACCAAGAAAAAAAAAAAAGTAAGATCAAAGATAAGGTGGTGGACGAATGACTCTCTGAAAGTAGTGAGTTTTGTGTCAAAAATAGGTTTTAAATTTGCCAATTCTCAAGATTACTAAGTATGTGCTCTATAAAAAATCGATTGTTTTTGCTCTCAATCATCACATTAGCATGTTGTGGCTGAAACACGAAAAAATTGGTTTTGGTTTATTCATCAACTTTTTCCGGCTAAAGCCAAATCGTGAATTAGAATTATGCTACTAAGTATCTATGTCTTATCTTAGTAAAACAAAGGCGAACTGCATATGTGTAGGTAATTTTTGCCAATTGCCAGAAGGCTTTTCTCCGCCATTTCATACACACCAGACATTTCGTATTAATTATCCCTGCAGTCGCTTATGTGCGCAACATGCCGCATTAAATTATCCTTTCTATGTGTAAATATTTATATTCTGCCAAATCTTATCATAATCATCTTTCTTCTTAACGTAGCTTTTGTTGTTGTAGCGTTGTTGCTTTTCTGGCCATTGAATAAATAGCAGGCACGTGTCTTTCAGTTGCAAGCAACAAAAACAACATACTACAAGAAGCAACAAAACGAGAAAAAAAAAACAACCAAGCGACGCCTGCTGCTGATAGTCAAGTTTTAACTTCCGTTTCTTTGTTCTTAAGTTTCGAAATGAGAGAAGCCGGAGCAGCGAAGCGTTTGCGTGCGAGGGAAAAAAGTGCGCAAAAATGCAAACGCCATAAAAGCGTTGGTGTACGAATGAAAAAATACAGCAAATGTCCTGCGACTAATAAACATAATGTTTACACATTATCAGCTGTGTGCTAGTGGACGGACGGACGAACGGTTGAATACAACAACCGACCGACCGACAGACAGACAGCGTTTGACATAGATAAAACAAACAAATGCGTTAGAGAATTGAAAACAAACAATGCGGAAAATTAGAATTTTCCACAGTGTTGGTGTTGCTGCTGCTGCTGCAAGTAAAAGTAAAACAAATGAATGTTGACAACAAAAGCACAAAACTTTGCTTCAGGCAAAACCCCCACCCAACCCACACACGAAAACGTTGCCAAACACTTATTTAATTTGTTGCCAAACTGTATCAGTACTTTCCAGGTATTGTTTAAAGTTTTGATTTTAACTTTTTTCCAAAATGCGCATTCATGCAATGCTTTGGAAATGGCATTGCAGTAAAAATGAAACGAAAAGTTTCATTTGCAAATAACGTTTTTATAATCAGACCAGAATCTTACTGTTTCGAAGTGCAATTGTGTAGAGCATAGTGCTGCAGAGATAATGACATGACAAAAGGCACCCCGAGGATCTTGAAAGGCCCACTTTACGAGAAATATTGGCTAAAACCAATTGGAGATTGGCCAGGGGACTTATAACTTTAATACAGATTCAACTGCATCACACAATCGCGAGGTGTTTCAGATGTAAGAAACAGATGAAGAAAGAAAATCAAGAGAGATTTGTCCAGATTCAGACGAGTTGAAATTTGCAATTGAATTACTCCCAAACAACAAGGTGACAGGAACCAATTCTATACCAGTGGAATTTTATTAAGCCCAACTTGATATAGTTCTTGATTTACTGTATCCACACCAAAATGATGCTTCACATAGTGAAAGCTTTTCAGATGAATGATGAGTTGGTGTTGTAATCAAAAATTTCTAAAAATATGACCTAAGTAATTGCCACAACATCGCTTAAAAGATCAATTTTGCTCAAGAAATAAAAGCTGCCCCGTTAGGTTTGTGCAGATAATATCAACTCAATGCGAAATGTGCTGAATACAGAGCTCCTTCACTTTATGTCGCGAATTGTGCATTTTGCTGGAACAAAGTATTAATATCAATATAAAAGTATAGGAAATATTGCATTTTAAAGAAGTTACTGGTTACTTTTTTTGCAGATATTCAACTTTTTGTCCAGTGAATTTTGAAGACAAAATTGACCTTTTTATTTGTGACTTAAAAATGCCATAATTTTTACTCTGTTCTCTGAGAAAAAGGGTGTGTTTTGCTTTGATAACATTTGAAAAACACTTCACTTCGTGATAATGAACAAGCGTGCAAATACCGATTTTGGATCCATTTTAGTCGAACTTTTGCTCGGTTCAGGCAGAGTGTGACTACCTTCTTCTATTTTTGTTGCATACTTGCTGACACTTGTGTTGGAAAGAAACCAATAAACTTGAACATAAGTTAAATTTGTAATAAGTTCTTATGGCATCTAAAAGTTTTATGATTTCGCTTTAAAGATCCAAGAGAAAAACATTTAAAGAAAAATGCCATACACTTTAGATGACTAGACTTTGTTTTCAATTTGAATGGACAGTTGAAAGTCAAGTGGTAAAAAAAGAAACGATTGAAAAAACAAATAAATAGGAAATAAAGTTAAAACTTTCATTACGCTTCACAATGTGAAAAAAAAAAATAATAAAAACAAGACCGAACACACAACAGAGCAGTCAGTAATGGACTTCTTTTTAAGCAGCATCGAGATTTATGTTTTCAATTTATTCCGTCTGTGTTTGTACGCGTACAGAACATGAGAAGAGGCGGAGTACCACCGAACAGTCCTTAGCCATTTACAAGGCATTGCTATTATTTACACAGATACGAGAGTGAAATAAAGTATAACAGGGCCACTGAACTTAAAGCAACATTTTATGAAGCGTAGCATACTTTTTTGCATAACTCAAATTAAATTACGCTAAGTATTTGTGCTTCCATGACATGAACAAAATTTATGCGTACTCCCAAATAAAAAAGAAAATCAGAGTATGAAATTAATTTTCAGCAACAAATTAGCATTTGCTAAAATGTTGAAAATGTCAAAAGTGCT
The DNA here is from genome assembly GCA_949775025.1 of Tricholauxania praeusta. Lineage (NCBI taxonomy): Eukaryota > Metazoa > Arthropoda > Insecta > Diptera > Lauxaniidae > Tricholauxania > Tricholauxania praeusta. The sequence continues at coordinate 164,130,496 of OX459029.1, forward strand.
AAAATGCTAATTTGCAAATATATAAAAAGCGATTTCTACCTTTTCTTTCTTTCGCAAGCAGCAGCAGCAATGGCGCAATCAGCACCTAAAAGTATGCACTGCTCGCAAGTAACCTAATCAAGCAACATTTGCTGCAGGCACCACCAACCCCACACAAAAATGATAATGGGAACCACGGGCAATGGCACCATCGCCACCTAGCATCAGACACTAGCATCATCAAGAAGCCAAAAGCCAGCGGTATCTGGCATTCCAGCAGTCAGGCAGGCAGGCAGCAGCTGTCACATAAAACACAAAATATTTAACATTTTAGCCGTCGCCTCGTTCATATTACAAATTAGTTGGCATATGCCGAAAAGTATGCTACAAAAAATTAAATGCGACAAGTTGCGATAATAGAGACACATAGACTATACTCGCACCTACGTTGATTCCGCTATTCGCCTTTCGTTAAAAAGGAATAGCAGAGAAACTGTGTGGCAATGGAAGTTAAAGCGCTCGGAAAATATATTTTTAAGTAGAGTTTATGTGCTACTTAAATTATATTGAGACAGTATGTGTGCACGAGTATGTGTGCGCTTTTAGAAGCACATTAAGTGTTGTTGTAACTACATTGAAAAAAGTACTACAAAGAGTGAAAGCACGTGGTATTGGATATTTTTTTAATATAGCTGAAGATAAGTGGGCGTTGGAGCTCATTCAAATTGCTGAAACGATGAAATTACAAACGATTTTGCCACGCATCAAAAAAGCCAGCGATTTTATGATCCTGAACTCAAATGCAATTTTATGACTGCCTCCTGCTTAACTTATAAAAATACGATCAATTCATTAAGCTTGCTATTGGCGATTAGAACAAGCTAGTATATCGCTAACATGAGGTATATGGCAAGGAGTCAGAAAGAGAAGGGTACAAAAACAAGTTTAGACGCTGGAATTCCCCTTTGTCCGACTCCTTGTCTTATTTTAGAAGAGGAATTACTCTGCCAATTTTTCAATCATCATTTATGACTATGCTGAGGAAGGATGCATTGAGGACTTGTGTCAAGGTACATGAACATATCCGCAGAAATGCCGTCAGGGCCCATGGACTTGGCAATCCGAACAAACGGATCATGCCTGGACGAATTTCGATAAATTGGTTACAGAAAACGTTCCGTTTTTTATTTGAATCGCTCTCAGGACTCATGTCAAAAGTGATGACCATTAGACTATTTTGTTTCGAGTTTTTAGCCATTCTTATTTTTAGCGTGAATCTGATTGATTCTCAATTGGTGCATGTCATTTAATCAGTAAGCACACCGTGTCTACAGGGTAGGTTGGGCACATATGTGAGATTATTTTTCTCAAATAAGATATACAGCGGCATAAGCACTCATCGAGTATTGGGCATCTCAATGTACATAACGACTTTGACGCTCTATTGACTCATCTTTTTGACCAAATAATTTAAAATGAAGAGCTAAAGAAAAGATTCTACCCTAAGATATTTCTTTAGAAAACGATTCAGAAATTGAATTGCTGTTTGCTTAAAGCAAATTCGCCGTATAATTTTAATCAACCCCTACATTCCTTTGGTTCGTATGGGGCAGGAAGCAGTTAGTATAGAACGTCAAAACGACGTTAAATTCATTTTTAATATTCACAATAGGGCATACTTTTACTTACCCTTTAAAATAAAGTGATTTTTTTCGCACCTTCAGCTGCTTGATATCGAGAAGTTTCAATAAATTTTCCTCTCGGATATCGGCGTCAAAACCTCCACTGTAGGCACGCTGTAATTAAAAAAAATTTATTATACGAGTATTTTCCTGACCAGAATCAAATCTAATTGAAATTATAGTAAATCATTAAAAAAATATGCATCTTTTCAACCAAATATTTTTCCAACAGCTGTCAGTTGGTTTATATTTTTTCCGCAAAGTATTGCGGCCACTATTTATTTAAAGATTTTTGCTACATTTTACATTTTATTGGTACTTTTTTTACTACTGTTTTTTATCAAATGCCTGCACTGCGTTAACCAGTTTATATCAGCATTGATATCGCATTTCATTCGATTGTTGAGTTGACGTGACGCTGCATCATTGAAAAGCCATTTTCGTCCTTGGGTTTTTTTTCGTTGAAATTTTTTTATTGAAGTCATGTTGCTGCAAAAAAATGTTGACTCTTGTGGGCAATTTCCTGCAGAAGACTATCTCCAGAACTAAGTAAGATACTGATGCAGGTTATAGACAAAAGTTAAAAGGTTTCTAGGGGATCAAATTAAAGTGAGCTTGCTTTTGACCTTGAAACAATTTTCAAAGTCAACTCCGATCTTTTAATAGACATTATCATCAATAAATTTAACTCGTATAGATAAATTTTTCACACAAAACATATCTGTAATAAGAAATATAGGTTTCTATTTAAAAAAGTACAGTTGCCCACAAAATATTCTGCTAAATGAGTAGAATTTGGACAATCTCCTCTTAAGATAAAATGCCCAAAATCTAATGTCACTTTTGGAGGTTTTTAGAAAATTTTTTCTAATAAATTTGAATGCAATTTTTTGTGCATATTTAGACGAACATTTATTTTTGACCGATTTTTATATAGTTCCTACTACTTTTTTTAAGCGGCGTTTAAGACTTTTGTGCCATTTTGTTGGGAGTGAATTTCTCTTATTCAACCTTTCAATAGTGAAATCCTTTTATTTTTTTTATGAGTACAGTCACATGTGGAATAGCCTATCAGCTTTTGCTATTTGTTGTTGTTATGGATGCTGATTTTATATATCAATCTGAAATGTCGAAGAAAAAAGTGCTCACTTTTTCAAATTGCAGTGAAATTGCTCGGAAAATAACGAACAATAGATTTTATTGTTACGTTCCCAGACTTGCAGGTGCATCTAGCAGTGTGGAGATCAAATGGGTAGGAAAAACTATGTCACGTAGTCATAAAGAGATGGAGAGAGAAATGACCAGAGCTGTCAATTTTATTGGCATTGAATCTGAATGGTGCAAGCCAATTCCATATCATATGGACATGCGAAGGATTTTATATGCTCCATTTGATTGCATAAAGCATAAGGTTGGAAGCTGACTCTGCAAGGTTGCTTGATTTTCTTCCTAACTGTTGTGCTGTGCATTGGTGATGTTCTGTGTGTGCCAGTGCACGACTGTTGGTCAACATTTTTAAGCCTTAGAAAGGTTGGTTATTTGCATTTTCTTGGTCAAATTGATTATCGATTTTGGCTCAAAAATTTTTCTAACTGACTTGATTGCGAAATTCGCTGTTGCTTATGAAAAGTGTTAATGTACTCAACTGCAGATACGTCGTGTATTAATAAGTCGATTATTTCTAAAACCATTTTGTTAAATGATGTCTTTAACAAGTCCAAGAACTAAAAAGCGCAAACAAATTTATTGGAATAAAAATTAAAAAAAAAAACTGCACAAACTGCGTTTAAAAGCCAGAAAATATTTCGAGATTAGAGGTCTAAAGTATTTCGCCGAGCTGTGGAGGTTACTTGTACGAATTTTGTCTAGCTAGATCTTAAACGTCATTTTCGCAACCAGTGTGTTATGTTGTCTAGGCAAGATTGTAACCCAAGCGACGCCTTTTTTGTATCCTGATCAAGCACAAGAACTGCTGCATCATCTGCATATTTACAAACAATAGAGCCATTTCTTATCGGCAGGTCTGAGGTAAATATAAGATAAGGAAGGCATAGGGCCCATCACACTCCCTTGAGGAACGCCTGCAGCAATTTTTTTAATGCAGAGTGTTCTTCTCCTTGTTTTACAAGAAAATAGCGATCGAAAAGATAGGATCTAATAAATAGTTAGAAGTTCAATAGGAAGTTTTTCTTCTACTTATATAGGAGGCCATTATGCCAAACACGATCAATTGCTTGGGAAATGCCAAGAAACGCAGCGGTGCATATTTTTTTTTTGTTCAGACGCTGAATGGATTACTTCTACAAGTCTGTGGATTTGTTCGATGGTGCCATATTCCTTTCGAAGTCCAAATTGATGATTTGGTATTACTAAGTAAGGCTGCTTTTGCTGGCGTACACAAAGAGAAATAAATTCGGAAAGTGAAGTAAGCATAGTGTCATCGGCTGAAAAAAAGATTAAGTTAGAAAAAAATAAATTTCCTCAAAATAAAATTTAAAGTCGGCAAAAAGCAAAATCCTAAAATTAAAATCAATTCTCCTTAAACTCACCTTAAAAGTCTGTAAGACAAATCTTTTTCTATCTCTCTCAGTGTTTCTCATTCTCATTCTCTTTCTCACTCTACGTGTTTGGGGACAATCAGCTTATCCCACACAGTCGGCTACAACAAAACTGTTGATTGCATTTCATTGAGCATTTAATCGACTGAGTATCCTTGTGTTATCCTTTATACCGTAAATACTGAGTTCTTTGCTCATGCAATTGCACTGATTGCTGACCCACTGACAGCTGTTGTCGTTGTTGTTGCTTAAGCTGCTATTATTATTGCAGTTGTTGCTGTTGTTGGTTTTGTTGTTGTTGCTGCTGCAGTAAATGCATTTCCATTTCTTATTGTTGTTGCATTTCTTTTTGTTTGTACAAATTGCAGCAGATCGTTTACAATTTTTGATTGATTGACAAATATTGAAAGTTTTAATGGAGTCGTTTGTTGTTGTAGTCATTGCTACTATTATGCACTACTGTTCTTTTGAGCGTTTGTTATTGTAATTTTTGATTTTTGCTGCTGATTTGCTCAGAAATGGAGTTTTTGTGTTGAAATTGACACACGTCGGCACGTTCTTGTTTATATTTGTATTTGGACTTGTGAATATCAGTGTGTCAGTGTGTACACACACAGTAAAAGAATCCACTAGTTAATTTGAACGAAATTTAGGTTTTGATAAAATAGTCTATTGGATATGGGCCCCTAATTTTTGTTGTCAAATGTAATTGGGGTTTTGCTGTTAATTTTTTAAGCACATTTCAGTGGAGTTCCAATGAGTAAGAACAGCATTATTATAATGATATGGTGGAACCCATTTCTTAACAAATAACAAATTTTGTTTTACACATTTTTTTTGTTAATAACTTTAATAAATTTGGCTATCTCTTTTGGCAACTCTCATTAAAAACCAGACCTTTATGCTAAAAGATTTTGTAGAAAAATATTATAAATTGTATGTCGAGTTCGCTGCAGCTGAATATACCCATTATTTAAAAAAATTTAAATCTGAAAAATTTCTGCACGTCCATACCACCAAAATAAAGTCGCGAATTTCATATAATCCTTGTGTGCCATACGAATCCGTTTCTAATTCGAGATGGACTCACTTCTTCGTATATCTTATCCGAAAAGAGTTTCCATTTTGGTTCCCCAACTGATTCGTTTTCGTATGAAATTCTGCTATCCGTTTCGGACTCGTACTTTAAAATAATTCGGATTCGAGACGGAATAATAAAGTTTATTATGGATTTGTAATCAAAATATTTGCTTTTATTTATTAATCATAGCGGGTTCGAAATGGGTGCATCGATGCATAAAAAAACCAAATCCGTTTTGACGGATTCGTAACGGGCTCGAAAAGGATCCGCATCCGTTTTTGTGCACATTGGGATATTACAAAATATTTTCATATCGTATACATATTTTCAAAAGCAAACTCTGAAAATGTGAATTATTTTTTTTTAAAAAAATTCTAAAATTGTCTAAATATACCATACAGTTGTTAATAAGTTTTTGTGTCTCATACTCAAACAAACGCATAAGGGAAGACATGAAGGAAGAAATGTTTGTGGTAACATGATGCTGACATTGCTGTCATTCATTCATTGCAACATATCATGAAGAATTTAAAGAACTGCAAAAGTGCATTGAAATCAATCAATCAATACTCTTGTGTTGCATGGTATTAATTAAATCAATTTGCTGCAACTTCAATGAAAGTGTTACAAAATTGATTCATTGTCTTTTTCTTGTGCAAAATATAAGATATTCAATTACTTCATGTAATTTGCTTATAATTTTTTAATGGATTGATGAAAATGTAATCTAAAAAAGACAATAGGAAAAAATTCCTTTTTCCTACATATTTTTGTTATATCTAGCAAATGACTCCCATTTGAACGCTGATAAATTTGGGCTCTCTTTATAAATAGCATTTGCTGTGACCTAACGCAGTGTTTCGTTTTAACGTTTTATTGCATCAGGTATTAATTATTTGAGAAAGTATTTAAAAAAAAAACCATTAAGTTTCGAAATTATGCACAAATATTAAATTTGGTACACTCTGCAGCTTTTCCTAATACATTCTGATGCACAGAACACCATAATCAGAAATATTTCACAAAAAAACTAAAAGTTTTCTGTGACTTTAAATTGAATTCGATAGAAACATAAGCTTCACGTAATTAAAATCAAAATGCGCTAAATTTAAATACTCAATGCGAATATCACATCAACAGACACGTTTTCAAATTTATTATAAACAAAGATCCTTCACTACTCTAACCTCCATCAAGCCATCAAGTTCAGTCTGACCATATTGCGATAGCAAAGACAACGGTTACATTTTATGTTATCCTTAGGAACTGTTGACGGTGGTTTCAACGCTCTTGCGCCTCACGTTGCTGTGGACGTTGTTTATTCCCTAATACATACGCAGACAACGACTTGAACCTAACGAATTAAGTTAAATGCAAGCCAAACCAAGGCAAATAAAACTTAATTCAATTTTGCGCGCAAACATGGTAATTCATTCATTCACCTACACCGAGAGGTTACTCATTGAAAGAGCCTGCACAGTCTTCGTAAACAAGTTGACAAATAGATGACACCGAAAACACCTTGACACCTCCGATTTTACGACCCAAAGGACAAATACGGCATGCTAACAGAAAGCGAATGTAAGGATAAAAGGATGAATGATTGAATTACTGCAAAGTTTCAACTTGAACTTGTTAAAAATTGTCGTCCAATTCAACTCTGAAACTTTAGTTGAAGGATAAATCAAAACCTAAAACAACCATGTTAATAAAATCAAATTTTTAAAATGAAACGAGCGAAAGAAAGCAAAGATTGCTGTTGAATTGATGGACTGGCTGGATAAAAAATAGATGGCAGCAACAACAAAAACAACAACAATAACGCCAATCACATCGTCAAGGTCTGCAGCACATTGCTACCGTGCTCATTGAAGTGATTATCAAGTAAATTGACATTTGTAAGAGTACTTTTTATATTCAGATGGATGAAATTTACCACTGCTTAAGAAACCTTGAAAATAATCCTTATGACATAAGTGTAAGCTACGAGGGTACTTTGCGAAGTTCACATAACAGTTTTCCTCAAATTATTGAAAAGTTCAAAGTTCCACACACAAAGTCTCTTCAACGAGACCAATGTTCAAGTCAAGTGACGGAAATATCTGACAGCAGTTCTGTAGACGAGCCTTTTTCGTTTTTTTAAAAAATCTCAGGAGCTAATTAGGTGAAAATTACATATTTCAAAGCTCTATGTAATGGCAAATCAAAATTAAAATCTAAATATTTATGACTTGTAAATTATTTTAAAGAATATATACCTCTCAAGGGCTAACAGCTCACAATACGTCAAAACAGGGATTGTTTTTTACGTATTGCAACGCATGCTCTTGGAAAAACCTCGTTCGAAAAGTTTTTAAGGCTATCCGCTACCGATCATTTTCCGTTTACAGACTTGTCATCCAATCGAGGGAGCATTTAGATATTCCTAAAAACGCTCAAGAAAATAGAAAACGTGTCCATCCCAAATCATCTTTGAAACGATCGACACCGCAGGAAATTCGTGAATGTGGGAAATAAATGTTGTGGAGAATCAAAGGCACTCACTATTGATGGTACACGTTGAAAAAGTTTTTGCAGGCCCTATGTTCCCTATGGAAATAAAGAATACAAACGAATTATCTAGTTTTACTGAGATATAACATCCTGTACACCAGACCGGGTCGATTTGTATGATGAAAGAAAAGGCAGCCAGACACCAACTCAAAAGTTAGAAGGACCTATAAGAACAATATCTGTGTCATTTCGTTCCGAGAAAAACTAATGGAGCGCTTTTGATTCTCCTGGAGGTCCATTTGGCTAAAAAAGACGTGTTTTTTGCTAGTAACTTTTTCTTCTTCACAAAATCGATAGCTGAATTTGCTTGAATAATGAAAATTGCGTTCTAACAAAAAGTGTTACGTTTAAAAATTTATTTTCTGTTAAAAAAAAATATTTAGTCCCAAAATTCGTTTTTTCACATTTTTTATATGGAATATTTGGAACCGAATATTATCTAAAATAGAAAAAAAATTTTAAATTTTTTAACGTCAAATTTTGCACAAAAACGTAATCTTTATTATTCAAGCAAATTCAGGTATCGATCTGGTGAAAAAAAAGTTACGAGCAAAAACACATTTTCTTAGTCAAAAAGGACCTTCAGGGGAATCAAAAGCGCTCCATTGGTTTTTCTCGGTACGAAAAAAAAATTACGCAGATATCAATTTTAAGGGTTCTTCTAACTTGTGAGTCAGTGTCTGGTTGAATCTATTTTTCGACCCGGTCTACTGTACACAATACGTTAGTAGTCATTCTTTGCCTTACATTGGTCTTCATTCCACAGCGATCCGGTAAGCTTATAATTTGTAAATGGCAATTGAGTGAATCTAAAACCTGAAATTCTTAATTTTTAACTGAGACCATAACTGTGCTATCATTTGATGCTTCTTCCTATTTGTGAAAGTAAAAAAAAAAATGAAAATTCAATTTGGATTTTAGAGTTGAGAAACAAATTTTTCTTTTTGCCAACAGCAATGTTTTTTTTTTTTAAATTTTGTTAGCTTGTAATCCCAAGCTTGTCGTTTCCGTTGTTTTTTTTTTCTTTTTCTAGTCCCTGTCTATAGTTGGAATCGTCAGTGAAATTTGTAAAATCCTGCTAACGCGATTTTGTGCAATCCGCTCGCTCGAATGAAGTGCTTCTCAATTAAGACTAAAGAGTTCGTTTACCATAGAAATTGCGACGGTGGCGTTATTGGCGGCCATAAAATTGGAAGTTGAAGCGGAAGTGGATTTCAGGATTAAATATTCGTTGAACTCCGTTTTGCTAAATTAAACGTAGCATTTATTTGGCATTGAAAATAACTTTCAGTGAAATGAATTTCTGTTCATAAATAGACAAATATTTAAGGATTTGCTTTTTTCAAAATGTATGTATACTACTTGTTTTATTTTAAATGCTACTGTTGTCAGCTTGAAAGCTTAAAATTCAGAAAAGTTTAATTAGTTAAAAGCCATTATATACATACATAAATTTAAATGAAAAAACAAAACATTAAATTTACAAAACAACAAAACAACAAAACATTAAACTTTAACAGGAAGTTTTATACAAAGTTTTATTGCAACTTAATGCTCCAGTTAAATTTGAGAAATCTTGTCCTCAGGAACATGTATTGTTGTAATTTAAAAATTAATAAAAACACGATATCTATGTGTGTAAGATCTTAAATTGACTCATTAAAAATGTTTGTCCTAAACGTTTTATGAAATATTTTATGCTCAGCATAATAACGATAATTTCATGTTTTTAAAGATAATTCAGTTCTTTTTTTTTCAACTGCATTCAAATTTATCCAACCACTACCGCATTAGAGACAGATTTTCTTGTTTGCTCTGCTGCCCTGCCAACAAATTTAATTAACAAAAAATTTTAATCCTTTCTTAAGCTCCCACCCACTGTCATTTAATTCGTGCATCCGCTTTTAAATGGCTGCTCATATTCTGCTTAGCCCTCTTAGAGAGAGAAAATACAAAAAAATAAAAACTTTTATATTCAACACAAGGTTTCATAAAACAATTTGCTACAAAAATTTACATTTTCAACTATTTTACGTGCTTCCCAAGTCCGTCATGTTCGACTCACTTCCCCATCCAACCTGCCCAATTAAGCTGACACAATGCGCCCAATGGTGTAAAGTAAGCAGCAGCAGCAGACTAACATAAAGATTCCTCTCAAAGTACAACGACCGAATCCTCGCTGGCAGTGATGCAGCAACGTTACATTTAAAGTCCATGAATATATTTTACGTTGTTGCTGCTTTTTGTTAACCCTGTTTTGCTTTTTTATTGTAAAATTTCCGTACGTCTTGAGTAAGAGCTGCACTCTTGAATGGGGACTGGTTAAAACTCTTTACAACTGTAGGTGATGGGGGCGTTAGGCTGCTCAACAATCCGTTAACGGTCATTAGCTGACATTTAAGTCATCAAACGAACCGCAAATGTCTCCCTTTTGGCAACAAATATACGACGAGCGGGACGCAACACATGTGGACTATATGCTGTATTGTTGTATATTTTTCTATAATGCCGACTGTTGTTGTAATTTTTATTGTCAACGTGTTTGTCATCGTGTGTGTCATTTTATCGTAGTACAAATTTATAGTGCCACGAGGCACACACCGAAGTTCTGTCTGAACCCATTAAGAGGAAATGTGTTAGTTGTGAGTGTTGGCAATTTCGTGTGTGAGTTGTAGTACCCTTGTGGAAACGGAACGAATGTTTTTGATAAGTAGTAAATGTTCTCTTTCAATTCGTAGCAAACAAAAAATGAATGAATTTTGGATATTTTATTTTAAATTTTTTTAAAATTAAATATATCCTCACTGATATATTGTACAATCAATTTATTTTTCGAAATAAGGCCTATTTATGGAAGTCGGCAATAATTTTATTAATTTTTTTTGAAATAAGATTAAAGTATACGGACAAAAATGACTGATCTTAACCACTGTAAAAAATTCATTTATTAACGTCTCATATTTTTTTTTTAGAAAATTTTACCCAAAATTCGTTTGTAGGAGGATCGGTGTGCCTTGGTCATGTCGGAAATTCTTTACGACTTTCTTTTTTATCGCTGTATGAAATATTTTTTTTTTTTTAGCTCACATATTAGGTGAGTTGTGAGTGATGTCTTGAATATATTTTTAGTCTTTGTCCATCTATTTACATAAAATATTTTATTTCAGGTCCAAAACTTGTTTGACCTTTTCCTAACGATTACAGTTAAATTTTAAAAACACGAATCAAAAAATCTCTGGATGGACAAAATAGCGTAGCAATGAAAAAAATAAATCACTTTTAAATTACATTTATCAGTCATCACTAAAAATTCACCACTAACCGTTTATACCTTACTAGCTGTCCCGGCAGACGTTGTTCTGCCCTTTTCGATACGTGGCGCGATGTTGTATGAACGCATGCGATGGAATGTAAGTAGAAGCGAGACAGCCCATTTTCCCAATGAAACAAACTTCTGTCTCTTCTCTTTTACAAATATATAGCAGGCCTGGCAGACGTTGTTATGTGGAGCGATAATTTTTTCCTTTGAAACTTACTTTTGCCCGTACCTTTTATATACATGTTTATGTACCAAGTCCCATTCATCTGCGTCCAGTAGTTGGTGATATATGATGAATTTGATTTTGAAGGGCGTGTCACCGCCCATTTTGTAAACCAAACTTTGTAAAAACCTTCCATAGGCCAAAATTATGAAATCTTCATGTAAATTCTATTTAAAAAGTTATTTTGTATAAGGGCCACCCAAAGTATGCACCCTAAATAAAATGTGTATGGCCTAAGTTGTGCCTCTTAATATAAAAGCCATGTGGCGTAAGTTCCATGAGAATCGAATAAGCGGTCTTCGAGAAAATAATATTTTAAAAATGTTTTGCATATGGGCCAACCTAAATATGCACCCTTAATTAAAGTCTTACCGCCTACTTATGCCTCTTAATATAAAAGAGTGTGAGTGATTTACCGGACTTAGTGAAAGTTCTATTTTAAAAATATTTTTATTTGTGGGCCACCCTTAATAAAAGTCTTATATTCTATGACACCCGGCCGGATAGTTTTCGCGTCCATAAAAAACAAAAAGATAGACGGACAGCCAAAAACTAAATTTTACAAAAACAACAAATTGCAGTTTAACTGTAAAAAGCAATGTACACTTTTTCAAAAATTTATTAACATCGTACTCTCTCATCAAAAGTAAAAAAAACTCAAGGAGAGTTGTTCTTTGAACTTCGAAGCCAAATACAAACGGTAAAAATGAAAACAAAAATAACAACACAGAATTCAGGAAGCAACATAAGCATAAGCAACAACAAATCGAACGACAATTATTGTGTGAGGTTTTGCAAAAACTTTAATCCTAAAAAATAGCATTTTTAACTTAAAAAAATTGTAGAAATTAGTATACAATAACCTTTTTTAGTGCAAATATGTTATTTTAAAACATAAATTATTAAAATCGGCTCAGTATATTTTGCGGTTTGGCGTTACAAACCATTTCCATATAAGCAATTTTATATAAATAGTATAGATTAAGTATATATGTATCACGTACAATTTATTACTAACTCACCAATCGCTAGAGTTGCCAAGTGGCCGGTTTGATCTGACCAAGCCCGGAATGCAGGTCAAAGACGGAATCGAAAAAGCCAGGAATTGGATAATTTTTATTTTCAATGAGCAAAAGATTTTCATAAATAAAAATATTTCATTTTTGAATATTGGCGACTAAAAAAAGGTCAGAAAATTTTTACGCACAAAAATTAAAATTTGGACGATTATATTAATTATAATTGTTATTATTGATAATTACTAACCAAAAAATGATTTATTTTTCTTCTTACCATTTTAAGGATAAACTATTTTATTTTGGGAATTCCGGAAATTCCTTATTTTCAACTTGGCAACCCTGTAAGTCACTGCCATTTAAGATTTATCACTTTTCACATTTAACTTAACACTTATATGTACAATATTGAATGAACTTATTAAAAATTATATTATGACAATATGGTTTGGCTTTCCAAAAACCCCACTCAATTGTGGGTTATTTACAAAATAAAATAAAAACTATCTACAAAATTTACATTCAGTCGCGTTTCTAGGATTGAGTCATAGTGGGGAGCAAGGGGCTGAAGTTAGAAAAATTAAAAAAGCTGGACGATGGAAAAGCTCTATTATGTATTTTCACAATATGTACACTCAGAAAAAAATGTCTAACCTGCATCAGGTAACACATTAACCTGATAAATTGTTTCATTTAAAAAAAAAACATTTTTGTTTTGCATCCAGTGGGGTTCGAACCTAGGCATTGTTACATGCGCAGTAGTTATATGCTTTTAGTTGTAAGCAATACAATAATAAGAGTAGCTCAGTTGGTTAAGAAGTGCGCATATTTGAACAGTGACATAAAGTAGGAGACCTAGGTTCGAATCTCATCGGTGACAAATAAAAATTTAAATTCTCTGAAGTTCTTAAAATGAAACATAAATATTAAGTTCCAATTAATAAGCTGTACTAAAGGTAAGGCAGTAAATTTGGTATCGGTTTTTTGAGAAAATTTTGTAGTTAACCTGTAGTTAATCAGATTAGTTAGACTTAACAACATGGGCCACCAGGTTAGAAAATTCTGATCTGAGATTTAGTAAAAATTTGGTTACATTTACCAGATTTATTTTCTGAGTGTAGTTTAAAACAATTGGCCTGGGAGGGTGTTTTAGCCCTTATATCCACGGTAGAGTGTTATGAGTAAAAAGGATCCGGAATCGAGAAATAAAACGAAAATTTGAGGTGCCATTTCGAAGATGTTCACTGTCACTAACTGCATGTTACTTTTCACAATGCCTGGTTCGATTTGAAGAAAATACGTCCATGGGAAAATTAACTGAAGTATTGACTCAGTAAAGCTATAGTGGCTTCATACCTCGTGCATTTGCTCATCTCTTCAGTTCCAAGCGGGAATGAATTTAAGAGTGACGCACCATACTATGTCATTTTTGGCTATCACTTTCAACGCCTTCTTACCTTATTTGAAGCTATTAAACTTACCATTATTTCTCGAAGGGTTGGCATCTAGTACATTCAATTTCTTTTCAAGATCCAAGCTAACCGTTTCCAATTTCGAATAGCAAGAAGCTTATAAGGGTTAACAACAGCATCATTCAAGGTTACTGCGTGAAAAGCTTTCAAATGGATTTAAGTGTCAACACGAAACGAACCAGCGGCCATAAAATCATTTGCTAAAAATAAAACAATAAAAAATGTGAAAAAGCAATAAAACAAAATTTTATGACATGATAGCAATTACTGGCTTTCTTGAATTCTAACATTTTAATGGGCTGCAATTTTATTTCCATGAAAACATAATTTATGTCATCCACTTAGAAAGTAAAGCACTTCATTATATTTTGACTTAAGATAGAAAAACAATTCCTGGTCAACACCTCAATGAAACAAATGTCTGAATGTGGTCGAATTCATTTTGGCCATCAAACTGCAACTAAAGGAAATTCGTGGCCAAAATCATCTTTGATTTGTAAATAGATGGCTAAGTGCAGCCAATTATATATATTGAAGTGCTGCAACCCACTGACACCTTGGTCTGTTGGTGAAAACACTTTGCGGCAAAGTAAAACTTAATGTAATTTGTGGCAGGCCAGGCAAGAGTCCTTAGTTGTAATGCGAGAGACGACAACTCACTAACACTTGGCTGCTGTCTCTTTTTCAAGGCAGTGCAGCAAATCTGCACTAAATGTTGCAAGCCACAAAAAAGTTGTTAAAAATAAAAAAAAATTTTGAGAGAAGGATACGGTTGGAACAGCATAGTAAGTACAAATGTTGCATCAATTTTGCATGACCTTTTGATAGAAACTTGATGTAACTGCACTTGATTGTTGTTAGGAAAATCTGTATTTGGAATCTGAGTATAAATGGGGGATGTCAATTTAGTGCAAAGTTTGGCATTAAAAGTATTCTAAATTAATAAAAGTGGTTTGCACTATCTTAAACTGTCGAAATGGCATGTTTTCCCATGCAAACAAGAAAAGATTTTAAAGATTTTTGCTTTGTAAATAGCTTAGTTTGAATTTTGTATTGAATTTTTAATATGTGAATATGAAACAATCATATTTTAAAGTATTGTTTAATGATTCTATTTGAAGAAAATTCTTAGTTTTTATATAAAACAGAATTTCAGTTTGAACTTTTTAGTATTTAGTATATAAATTTTACATTAAACAAATTCTATTAATTTTTGCTCATATGCAGGAATTTTAGTCGATCTACGATGACAATCCGAAACAGTATAAGTCACATGCTGATACACAAAACTTATGATGCTTTGTCTTGTGATCATATATCGACTTAAGCTGTTATTGATTGTGTCTGTATTAAAACATCATTATTTTTAAATTTTTGTATTTCATGTTCAAAAATTTGTTCAATAAAGTAAATAGTAAATTTTTATTACAATTTTTTTTTTTTAAAACTAAACATAAGCCAAAACAAGGGATAAAATAAAAAACATTAACATTACCACCTGCGTAAGTGTTGGGAACATTGATAAAAAATTATGTAAACATTTGCCAAAAAATAACATGTTGAACAAAAAAAAAAAAAATAACTAAATAAATAACAAAAAATCAAAGGAATTGCAAAGCCAAAATAAAAACATTTATTGTTGCTTTTTCTCCTACTTCGCTCGCTAGGGAATTTTGCAATTTTATCCCTATTGACTTAAAATTCTGGGAACAAGTTTTGTTGTTTTCTTTTCCAGCGTACCCAACGCAAGGTCGCATTCTTTTTTCTTCGGCTGCGCCGCACTACCACAGCAACATGAGATAAATGTCAAATAAATTGCTTGTTATTGTTTGATTTTCAAACAAAGCAAAAATGTAGCATAATTTTAGGCATTAGTAAAAAATACAAAGAGCATGTTTTTCTTTGCAGGCTTGTTAATGCACACGCGCTTGTGGGTATGTGTGTGTTTTGCAAAATATAAGTATCTGTTGAATTATTTAGGAGTTTAGGAAATTTATAAATAATTCATTGTTGTTGCTGTGCGACGCCAACAAATATGTGAAGGTAAAGTTGGCATGTTTTTTTCTTTGCTGTGACTGATGTTTCTAATATTTTCGTATGTAGTTGTTTTCGTTCAGTATGTTGCATGTGACAAGTTGTTGATTTATGCCTTGTATGTCGTGGATTACATTTATTTTAAGTTCAAAATTGTCGTTGTTGTTGTGATTCGCTGCTACTGCTGCTTAGTTTATAACGTGCAACAAAATGTGGCATAATTTTTGGGGCCATCATTTCCTTTTTACTGTTACTTTTTTTTTGATTTATCGTTTTAGGTATTTTCTTATATTTTGCTAAATATTTAAAAAAAAAAAAATGTTTACTGGATTGACGCTACTGCAGCTGACATCAAATAAAATTCATCAAACTCACAAAGTGACCCGATTTAGTTAAATGCAACAGCAGCAGCAGCAACACTCAAAATGTAGATCAGTTGGAAAAAATTCTATTTTTTCACAATTAAGTCTTTTAGCAAACACTCGTTCTTTTAACTGATTTTATTCATACACATCGCCAAAAAGTATGCAGGCGCTTTTTTATTTATCGTTCTTTTTTTTTACAATGCTACTGCTACGTTGTGGTTTTAATAGCCTCATGTTTGTATTGTAAACACATACAAACAGCAGCACCCACCAGACAGTCATAATCATCAAAGGGCTATATACAAATCGCCGTGACCATGGTTTTTATCATGCGATCGCACCTGTTCTGATGTCCACGAAATCAAATTCAAAATTCAAATTACCACGAATCGAAAAAAAAATTCTTTAGTAACACCTCCATATATTTGCAGAGTGGTGAGAATGTGATAAATAATTTTATTTCGACTTTAACATTAATCGTTTCCAACTCTTCTTTATAATTCATTCGCAAATTGATTTGGTGAGTCAATGACTCTTCTGTGGTTACTACTGTGTTTACTGGGTTGGCTTGACAGCGCTACGAATATGTTGTGCAATTGTGAATGTGCTTGCGTAGTATGAACTCATATAAATAAATATAAATAAAAAAGCGCAAACAACAATAAGGAAAATAAAAAAGTAAACTTCATTTTAACGAGTCTAAAATGCAAACAAGTTTGCTGTTCCCACTCTCTTCATCCACTCGCTGTTCATACTTCTATGCGTATTAGACTGACATAAAAAATCATTTTTTTGAAGTGTTTTTTCTTCAAAAACAATGTTTTTTTAAATCCTGACTTACGTTGAAAAACATTGTATGAGAAAACTATGGGTTAACATTAAAGAAAACAGAGAAATAACAACTTCTTTGCCAAGTAATTTTATAAATAAGTTACAGTGAATGTTGAAATTCTAAAGTTTTTGTATAACTTATCTGATATTTTGAGTATGTACATTTAAGAAGAAAATGTGACGTTCTGAACACACATGTTGCTTGGGAAAGTCAATCAATTTTTAAATAGCTCTCACGAAGTATGTACAGTATTTTACAGGGTTATTAAATTACCTTTCAAATGATACCCATTTTGGTAGCCAGTTATTGGATGCCCAACTTTTAGAAAAGCTATATCTGCAAATTCAAACATCTATATCTGTGAAAAGTACCCCTCGATAGCCATAGTAAGACACAAAATTGCGCACTACGATGAGCACTTTAAAATTGGACTTAAATATCCGAAAATAAATAATAATGCAGTGCAGTGATAACTACCTACTTAATCTGATTCCTCTGTCAAAATTATGTCAGAAATTATTCCTAAATTTTCTTTCTTATGACGCTTTTATTAGCGACATTGCCATGGCTATTTGTGGCTTTTTTAAAAAATGCAACATCAGCGACTTTTAAATATCAACTTTTTCGCACAAGTCTCATACTGGGTGCTTCTAATATACAAATAATAATTTCTAGCATGTGGGCGAAAACATCGATATGGGTTGCTTTTTTTGGATCAGTCTAGTGTGCATGCTTGTGTTTATATGGGTGTTTCAGCTTGTTTAAGGGTTCGAATAAAATCTGCCTTTGTATTGGTAGTGGTTCTCACTTAAGTGTTCGCTCCAAGCCGAATCAAAATCAAAATCAGAAACGTTGTGTAAAGAGCGTAAAAATTTAAATCCGTCAAAACAAAACAAAGCAAAAAACATAAAGGGCAAAATAGCAACAAAATAGCGAAAACAGCAACAGCAATAACAAAAAAATAAAAAAAAAATAAATAAAATAAATTTTAAAAAGAGTTTATGTACTTTGCAAAAACACTATCTATTCGACTTTATTTTTTGTGTTTTTTTTTTGTATTTTTATATTGCAAATAAAATAAATTGAAAATAAAAAACCAAAAAATATTTTCAATTTGAGCTCTGTTCTATGTATTAAAACAACACATATTAAATTGGAAAATTTTTAACTGAATTTTAGCAAATTCATTTGGCTTATGTGCAGGGTTACCATGTGTTTTGAAATAATTTCAACTAAAGTTATTTCATTAAAGCCATTTAAAGTATTTTGTTGCATGCATATTTTAACAACTTTATGAAACAGCTGATAGAGTTACCGACTTTAAATTGATGAAACGAGAGATTGTTGTACTAATGGGTTTATTTTTGAACAATCAAATAAGTACTTTTACCAGATTTTAATTCAGATTTTATTAAATTTTCCCTAAAATATTGCTAAAGAAATTTCGGTATATGTACATATCTATCCAATTAGCTATCATTTATTTTAAGTATCTTATTCTGTGAATGAATGTTGCTACAAAAAAAGTTTCTTCCAATCGAATTCCAGCGAAAGTTGTTATTTTTTGTTTTAGAATACTTAAATTATTATCATTTGTTGCATTCGCAATATAATTTAACTCAATTATAGATAATTGCTTAAGCAGTTTATTAATGTGGCCTCCTCCTTTAAATAATTCAATTTTTTTTTGTTGTACGTTGATAATATGAAATTCTGACTAATTAAAAGCAGCTCATGCCACACAAAATTAGCATTAAAAACAAATACAACAGCAACAGCAACAGCAACATCAGCCAAAACAATTTGAAAGCTCTGTTGTTGGCGCAACGAATTGAATTTTCATTTGCAATTAAATTCTCAGATTCCGACGCTAAGATGCTAAATTTTGCACGCAGCCAGACAGTGGGTAATTTCAGAGTTTTTTGCGAAGAAAAATTCAACATCAAAATAAGATATAGGAAAAAGCAAAATCTTTGAATATTTCATTAAAGCGAGGGCTTAAATTATTTCAATAAGTCAGAGAGAGGATGTTGAGCGTGATAACAATAAGCACCGCATAGTGGTAATACCCACTTAGCACTTGGTTTCTATGAAAATAAGCCACCGATAATCTCTAAACAGATTACAGAGCCCAAGCAGACTCAAAGAGATTCTATTTGTGGCTCTGTGCCCCAGGAAGAGAATTTTCGGAGACAACACTTATGCAGACTTTTCTCGAAGCAGTTCAGAGAATCTCCAGATAAAAACTTAAGTTTGGTTTATTCCAAAGAATTTTAGCTTAAAAACTTGAAACATCCACTGTATCCTTGCGCTTACGGCCTCTTTAAATTGATGATGAATTTAAGTCAGACGTTGGTGATGATGATTATGATGATGATGATAACGATGCCGCTAGTATTGGTTTTGCTATTGGTGCTGGATGTTGTGCGCGAAACGCGTTAAGGCTGAAAATTTTAATGAACTTTTATTACATGAGCAAAATTGATTTGCAGTTGAAGAAGAAATTTTTGCTGATTAAGCAAAATTAATTATCAACACTTGGTGTGATTAGGGACCCTCAATTAACTGAGCTAAGAATGCAATTAATAAACTGAGCGAATTTTCGGATGATTTT
This sequence comes from Tricholauxania praeusta, assembly GCA_949775025.1. Classification (NCBI taxonomy): domain Eukaryota; kingdom Metazoa; phylum Arthropoda; class Insecta; order Diptera; family Lauxaniidae; genus Tricholauxania; species Tricholauxania praeusta. The sequence goes on from OX459029.1 coordinate 164,150,224, forward strand.
TTATGATTCTTTAAGGCTGTGGAGCTAGGCAGTTGATGGATTTGTAGCATTTGCAATTGCAATTGGTATATAATTCGCTGAAAATAACATAGAATAAACAAAAATCGTTATTGATTCAAAGTATGACTGCTTCCCTTCTATATTCTGCAACTCCATATGAACCTTAGAACTAGAAAAGTATTAATATTCTATGAATTTAACAAATCCACTACTGATTTAATTCATTGGTATCGTACATCGTGACGTATGTGAATAAAAGAATAAATTTTTTAATATTTCTTAGCTCTGTAAATATCATCTCTTCGAAAAAATTGTTAATACATGAAATGTTAAAATTTCCACATTCGATGTATTCGTACACAGAAAGAAAGTTTCCAAGGTTCAGGCTTTTGTTTTAACTTGAAATGCCTCATGTACGAGTAATTTTGTTTTATTTGTTCTAAGCTAATAGAATTTAATAAATTCATTAATTTTATTGATTTTTGACCGCACGTAAAAGCGTTTAAGCAAGAATGCCATTTTTAAAACATAAAGCGCTGAAAAGTATGCAACGACAAAAATGTATTTAAAAACAATGCGGCTAAAAGCAGCAGCAGACAGACAAAAGAAACTCAGCGTATTGAAAACATTTCAAGCAGAGTCAGTGGTAGGGTGTTGGTAAATAGGGCGCGTGTAAAATTAATCCTGTCAAGGACATTTTTTCTCTCCATCTCTTGATGACAATTTTGGGCACATTAATATTTTAAGCCATTTGTTGCTTTTGTTTTTTGCTGTCACTGCCGCTGCTGCTGTTGTGCCAAACCGGAACACGGCTGATCGTAATAACAGCAGAATTCCGCAAAATCGCTTTTTTTTCGTTCGCTCCTGTTTTCTGTTGTGTTGGCATTATTTTTTAAAATATTCAGCAATTTTTCGTATAACTTTAAATGTGCGGCAGCCACACTTCCGCATCCGCTGTACGGCAGTATCGTTTTTGCTTTTGTTTTTTAGTTGTCATGACGCATCATCAGATTGTCCCAGCGATGCGTATAAACAGCAGCGGTGGCTGTGGCTGTAAAAATCGATTGGGAAAAAAGCGGCAGCGAAAATATGTGAAAAATGCGTAAAAAGATATGAAAATATTAAAATTATAAATAAAATACTTAAAGCATGGAATAACAGGGAAAAAACAGAATTGTTGGAGCTGATGGAATGTTGAACACAATTGATAAATTGGTTAAAAAAGTCGCATTCAAGTAATCGGTTCTTGAGCAGCTATCGATTTTTGTTAAATGCTTAAGAAAATTTTAGGAAATTAGACTGAAGATGGACTTAACTTGAGAAACCTTTAGAAGAAATTCATGTCTATTAACTTAAAATCGTTCCAGTTTATTTAGCTCATCAACAATAAGGACATGATTATTCATTGGCTCACTCAGTGTTCGACCTACTGCGTGTTCAACTTGAATACATTTTCTTTATAAGTCCAGTGAAATAAAGGTAAGTTGTAGGAACCCCAATAATTTTATTAAAGATAAACCTATTACAAAAATTTGACTGATCTTGCAAAGTAAGTAAGTTTGTGATTTTTCAAAACCTTTACAAATTTTAAAAACATTTTGCTCTACCATAAGCTTTGTAATTAGAATATTACTACTTAGAAATACACACTAAGTATTCGTGAAATAAAAATGATAATATTCTTAAAGCTTGAAAAAAGAGTATTAAAATCTGAAGACTCTGGGCCATTATCAATCATTTTACGTAAAAATCATTACAAATAATTTTCATCTGGTAACACTTGGAATATATCAGAAGTTTCCTTGCGCCTACTCAAGAGTATGGAAAATTTAATAAGAAAAAATAGATTGAATGGATTATACCATGGCGAATATCTTCAAAGCTGTACTTTGTTAATATTGAAAATTGATCTGTTGTTCTAAATAATTCCATGTACAATATACAAAATTATTACCAATATTTTTTTGTCTAAGACGAACAAATAAAATTGAAATAATGTATTATTACGTAATTTAATGCTCGAATAAATATCTTCACTTCTTATGAACTTAACCTTTTTGAAAAAAAAAAAAAACAACGCACTTATTATTGTTTATTTAATTAACTGCTTTACTTTAAGTTAAGATATTTTATAAAAAACAGTAAATGCATAGATAATAGTTTGAAATTTTAATTCAGAAACGATATTGACAAGCAAAGATTGAACTAAATTGCAATTCAAACTTACTTGCTTTTATATCAGCCGATGCTGATTTATACAAAACACTCGAGCATTCTTGTGCAATCCAAAAATTGACCGATTTTTTCGTTTGATCTCGTCACATTAATGTCACATTAATTCTTAACTTAATTTGCAAAGCATAATTATGACGCAACATTACTCATATGACGTTACAAAAATTTATGCCACATAAACATTGTGCCATCATGTATCCGTTTTAAAGTAAGTTAAGTTTCTAAGCTACAATCACTTTTATTCAGCTTTTGCTACATTATACAGTTTAATTAAACTACTAACAATTAAATAAGAAACCGAATAAAAACATTTTTGGTATCACTAACCCAACTGCTGCTGGTCTTGGTCATGAAATCATATTTCAACCCGTTGGCATAATAAATTATTATGTTATCACCCAGCAAACATTTTTAGTCGTAGAATAGTCGCATTTAAATCATCGAGGCGATAGATTAGATCGTGCGAGTACTCATATTCTGATGTCATGCAATAGTTTGTTCAAGAGAAAATATCTAGAGATGGGGCGGCACGCCCAAGTGAATTTCGAACGATTGTTTTCGAAGGTCAAACAAATATAAACGTTATCAAATTCGGAATTATTGCATAATTTTCTTCAGTGTAATTGCGTAAATATTTAATGATAACACAACTAGACTTGACATAACATGAAAGTACGGGAAGAAGGGTTATAGTTTCATTGCTTGAAAGAATCAATGACCTTTGAATTGTTGGATGGGCAACATCGTGTGCACGCGTCAGCGTTGAGTTGCTTGCGTGTGGTTGTGCGTCGTATTGTTAAATTTGTTAAAGAATGACCCGACACTACTTGAACTCCCCCGCAGCTTAATGCATGAATAATGGAAAAACCGACACCCCAAACTGAAAACCGACCCCGCAATAACAAAACCCAAACCGTAACCGAAAGAACAAAATATTCTGTAGGTCGCATGGAAACAACAAGAAAATATCAAATTTTTTATTTATTTTAAAGCATATTTTTAGGCTTACATTTCTAAGCAGTTATTTATTAAGAATTTATAGCTGCTGCTGCTGCTGTACTGAAAAAAGGCGAGAATGTGAGTGTGACATTGTTTTGACAGAAATTAAGCCAATTTTGTTTTCTAGACTTGATGTGCTAATTGAAAGATTTGTGTGCAAGAGAACATTTGGATTAAGTGCTTTGGCAGAAATTCTTTTTGAATAATCACAGCTAAGTGGTCATTGGAATTTATTTTTCTTGCCCATTTTCAAGGCGTTTTCTGAACTTTTTGCAGCATTTTCAAGTTCCATAAGCATCAGCCAAGCGAATTTAGCCATATAAATGACACCTCAGGTATTTCTGGAAACTTTTCTTAAGAAAAAAAACATGTGCTGTACGTTTAGCAAAGGTTGCTTGAGTCCTTTTCTTTTGTAATTCCCCTGTGACAAATTAGTTCCGTCACAAAAACAGGAATTCCAAAAGACGCTTAATCAAAACACTTCGTTTTGAAAACGACACACAAAACCTTCTATAAATCCTTTTTTTCTTTACTGCCCTCCATGCTCAGTTTCGTCTTAATTTTTGCATTTCTTTTTCCAGTTGCTGTTTCTTCCGCAATTTATGCAAATTTTATGGTTGCCAACAATAAAGCGTCTCACCATTCAAAGGGAATCATCACACAATAGACTGCGCGCTTAAGAAAAGAAAAATAGGGAGCTCAAAAAAGTTTTTGGCACACAAAAGGTTTAATGATGACAAAAGCATGCTGTTGACTCAAATGAAATGATAAATTCATGGGGAATTTATTTTACCACTGTGAACGAACTAAATGTCACTACCACAACGCCGTAGCAATTTGGGTACACTGCGGTGCTCCGTAGCAAAATGCACTGAAGTTGAATTTATGAAGCAAACGCTAAGTGAATGAAACAGCAGCAGCAGCAGCAGCACAGGTAGACTATGAAAATAGTTAGTGGCATAGGAGAAAAAAGTGGCATTCGCAAGGACACGACGTATTTTATGTTGCACACTGTGAGGCGTTAGCGTGATTTAAGCTGTAGTAAAGTTTTACTACCATGTGCAAATCTAAGCAATGATTTTCAGCTACTACTCATTGTCATTTAAATCTTCAATGTCATTACCAGCATAATCCCGTTTTAAACTTTCGACGCTTTGCGTAAAACCTTTTTAATACCGCGCAGCACTTTCAAATCGCTCCAGCAGCATTTTCGACAAAGTCAATTTCTTGTTTGTATTGTCATTAATCGCTTACAAATGATGGCATTAATTATTTTGAGCCCATTTCTTAATTGGCCTTTTTATTAAAATTCGGTCTTTTTATCAACATTATTTGATTGTCCCTTTTGTTGAACTTTCCTCCTTAAAGTTTTCCCTTTTCCTCATTATTTTGATTATAATTATTTTGTTCTTTTTGTTTCGATTTCTACTCGCCCGTTTGATACAATGCAGCATTTTTTTTTTAATTGTTGCACACTTTTCTGCGCCTGTTAACTAAGTTTGTTTTTTGTTTGTTAAATCAAATTAAGGAAATCGGCTTAACTTTTGCACCACAAGTAATAAAAATAAAATGGACTGGCTTTTTAAAGTTACGTTAAAATTGGGCACAAGAAATATTTTTGAATTGCACTGCATGGAGCAGGATTTTGCCGTTTTGAAACGTTTAATTAGCGCAGAATTCTCTCGTGCAAAACTTAAAAGAAAAGGCAAAAAATTAAGCGTTTTGACCCACCTCTTCTCACTGGTGTAACTACCTTATTAAAACTGCTTCCTTTTTTTGTTTTTAATTTTGTATTTTTCTTTTAAGCGCTGAGATTGTGTTTTGATTTAAATTAAATGCTGCTTAATAGAAACATAAAGAGATTGAAAACATGGCCTTCGAAGAAAAAATTTGGTTAAAAAAATTAAAGAAATTTTTTAGGCTAAAATTAAAATTAAATTAAATAAACAAGAGGATAAAAGGCGATTTCGAAAAATAATTCGATTATTTCTTTTTATGTTTTGTGGTTTATTTGCGAGTAACATTACTCTAGTGCTTAAAAAAAAACTATTAAGATTGAAACCCAAATTTCCTTAAATTTGATTCATTCTTTATACATTTTCTTTTATCGATTTTTCATTTTTTGTTTTTGTCCTCTAGTGGTTATGTTCTCCTTAACATTTTCCAACAAATAGACTTTCCATTTGACCGCCATCTATTTTAAGAACATTTTTTTTTTTAAATCATGCTTGCTCATCAAGCTACCTGTTCTAAAACTTTTGAGTATGGCATATAACGTATGGTTGAATAAGTTGCATATTATTTGCTTCTGTTACAAATTATTAAAAATACAAATAAAAATAACAATTTCTGCAGTACCTAAACAAACTAATAACTAAGTAGTAAAAAGTGCAACAATTTAACAGACAAAATTTACAACATTGAAAAAAAAAAAAATTGAAAAAAACACAAATTAGGGTGTACTTTTTTATAAAAGTATATTTTATATTTGTGCGCTCCTTGAAATGAAATTGTAAAAAAAAAAACATTTTATTTTCGTATGATGCTTTGGCTGACAAGAAAGAATTTAAGCACCGTTTTAAAAATGAATTTTCCAAATTTCAGAAAATTAAATCGAATCTTACAAAAATATATTGCAGTCGGTAAAAAACGCATGTTATTAGAATGGGAAAAGTACATATAATCATTTCCACGAGGCTAGGCATTTTCAAAAGAAAGTTTGAACTTATATGAAAAATTAATTTTGGTACATAACAGACACCCTAATATAAACATACATATTCCACTTCATTTTCATATATTTACACACTTCTATTCAAATACAAAGGGAGTAACGATATGTTGCTCATTTCACAACAGCAACTAAAAAACAACAATGAATAAAAAACTTCCCACAGATAATTTGCTTATGAAAGTTTTTAAGCTACCATATGTTGTTATTGTACTTGGTGTTGTTGTTGTTAAAGTTGCTTTTATTGCTATGAAGCGCTTGCATTGAGTTGTTGCTTTATTTTTGTAAAAAAAATTTACAAAATAATTGCAACATGGTAAATTAGAATTGAAGACAACTCCAAATTTTTAACTAAAATTTAGTATTTGAGTGGAGAAATAGAATAAAATGATCAAAATACATATATGTTCAAAAAAATATGTATGTTTCCTTTCAGAAAAATCAGCTTACTTATATTGTACACAACAGTGATTCTGATCAAACAGCATTACCAGTTAGACGCTATGTACATAAGTATGTTACATATATCGACTTTTGGAAAGCATGTAATAAAGTTTATAATACTTTTATCTTGCTGAATCTAAGGAATTTAGTAAAAGGTTTATAGTCCTCTGCAAAACGTCGTGCTCCAGAATAGACAACATTGCTTCTGAAGTTGTAGTTGAGTTGTTTTCAGCGATACCACATGAAACTCATTGCCATCGCCTGCGATTTCAAACTTTAATCCCAAGACATTAAATTTGTTTGTGTCTAATATTCGTCGATGATGTTACATTGGTTTTAAAAATTGTACCCAAAGGTGATTGCTTTAATCTTATAAGCGACTGAATGAATGGTTGGAATGGAATGGTAGGAATAATTTTTGAAGATCAGGGAACTTGCACCCGAGCTTTAGAGTTTTCAAAAATAACTAATCTATTTGTTTCTTATGTGAAAAAGGCCGCAGAGCTCGAAAATTATTTTCTCATTAGGTTTCCGAGATGTGAACATATGTTTGTCTTGCTGATTTTTCTGTAGGAAGCCTAACATTTTTAAACAAGTTTCAACTTAGTATTTACTGATTTGAATAAAAACTATATCAAAGTAAAGGTAATTTGTTAAGAAATTAATTTTCAAAATGTTTAATTCAGAGTTGAAGCTCAGATTCTATCGAAAAATTAATAATTTTTTTTCGACCAAAATTCAAATCGAGAAATCAATTAAAATTCTTGGAAAAATCGAAATTCATCACGATTGACTAGTTTCTTATTTTTAACGCAGAATCGGTACTTTTACATAGAAATCAAGTGATTTCTGAATAAAATCTATGTAAAAATAGACAATCGTGTGAAACCTTGAGATTCACAGCTTGCATTAGCATTATAATTGAATCATGTCAGAATTCAAGATTATATAAAATTCTTCACGGAACTTCTTCACCTATTCAAATATTTTGAAAACGAATTTCTTGGCGATTTAATTACCTTAAATTTCATATAGCCTCTGTACAGATTGGTATATATTAAATCGAAATTTGTTCGATTATTTCCGGAAAAATCCAGCGAAAAAAAAAATCAAAAATTCATATCTCAAAAACCTATGCATTAAAAAATTTGTTAGTATGATTTTCGAGTTTAGCGACACATTTTACATAAGAAAAAAATACACAACTGCAAAATTTATTTTTATTATTTTTGTGAGCTAGTGTAAATAAACCTTTTACTATTCTTTTGGTAAAACGTTATTTACATCAGAGTTCTATTATTTCCAATTCCTAATCTAACAAAAAATCGAGAAACGACATAGTTTTTTTTTTCATGTTTGTAGACAATGCTTCCTGGAAAGTTTAAACATACGAAATTCCGCGGATTTTAATAACGCCGCGTATTAAATTAAAATACTTTCTTAATGCAATAAAATTTTATTTTATTTAAAATAATGTAACCACTCTGTACGACTATATAAACAAAAAAGCAAAAGATACATAAAATCTTAACGCATATCACATAAATTGCAATATTTTTTGTACAAAATCCAGGCATTTAATGAAATCTTTTGATCCGTCAATAAGCTTTGAGGTTAAAATGCATATTGTAGTACAACTTTACTGCGTGAGCCACTGCTCATTTAGAGTTTTTAATATTTAATAGTTTTTTGTTGTTTTGGAGTACAATATTTTTTAGTTTATTTTATTGCAATGAATATGTAAAATATATTCCCACTTAAAATGCCACAAACAATTTAAATTTAGTTTTGTTTTTGTGGCACTTTTCAAGAGGTTTTCCATTTGTGAAGCATATCACCCTATTATTAAATTCCTTCCTGGAAATAGTGTGGCAAATAACAATTTTTATAGAGCTTTCACAAAGACCTCATATGTTGGTTAACGCTACCTGTAATTGGTATAACTTTAGCATTTGCTTTGCGTGTCCACATAACAATGGCTTTAATGGCAGCAGCAACTTCAATCACATAAAAAAAATAGCAACAACAATAATGACTACAAGTACAAAAACAACAATAACAATTACATCTTTCACACGTTTAGTGTTTTTAGCGCCATTATGAGTTATTGTCACTTTGCAATTGTCACAGGTAACATTTGCTGTGCTCGGTCTATGCCCAACTAAGGGGTAGGTAGTGGGGGGTGGCATGAAAGTAAAACAGATAACAAGATAAAATATTGACGCGATGTTTCGCTGCTATTGGTGGTGCTGCACACACACAAATGACCATGTTAATGTGCTCTGCGGCTAAAAGCCACAAGCTTAATGCGTTCGTGTTTAAGTTGATTTTAATTGAATTTTACGTTTGCATGATGAATGCACATGCTGTTGTTGTAAATGACAACAGTTTTGGTTAAGCTGAGGTGAGGTGAGGTGAGGGTAGCTGCTGAGCGATAACAATAATGACACATGTCATTAATAGTGGCAGCAGTAACAACAACAATAAAAATATCGCAACAAAAGCAAAAATTGACAACAGTCCGTTGAAATTTTCCGATTTTCCGTGAGTATAATTGCTTGTGAATTGGATGGCAAAAAGCTTTCATGAGTACGTTTGGGCAAATCCAGTAATGAATTCAAATGAAAGGCCAAAAGTCGAAAAGAAAAATGCCCCAAAAATATATCGTTATTAACCAAAATGGGCAAAAGTGGTAAGAAATCGTTTTTATAGAAATAGAAATGATTTTGGTTATTTGACATTAATTTAGAAATAGAAGTAAAGATTTTCGATTCCAGAGTTTTATTCCTGAAATGGGATGAACTGATGAATCAATATCCTTTGCCGTCAAATTGAAAAAGAGGATTGCAAATTTCACTTTATAGGAATGAAAATTATTGTGAAATTTGATTATCAAACGAATGATTCCCACTCAACTCTGATCATTTGTGTAACTCAATCGCATAGGAAGGAGTTTTTAAATAGCTGTAACTTCTGTTAAGATAATGGCAGACTAATTCCTTAAGAAGCGTTTAATAGCAAAAGCGTCAGAATATTTGGAAAGAAATAAAAATTCTTGCAAAAATTTTATATGGTGATACTTTTGAGTCACTATGTTAGCTCTGAAATGTTATTTTGTTAAACAGCCTGTCAGTAAAGTTTTATAAGTAAGTTCCAAAACTCAAAGAATAAGTCCTGCCAATAATTTTTCGTCAGACACATATTTTGTAAGCGTTGATACATTTTTTCACACAATCTAACCTATACCCCAATATTTGAAACAGCAGCTTTTAACAATTTTCAGAAGTATTTTGAAAAAAATTCATTTCGGCATCTATTTATTTTCAATTTTATTTAAATTGCGGTTTCGCGTAATTTGGTGTAGGTCAGCTATGGAAATGTTCTTGTTTTTTTTTTTCTCCCAATCAACATGTGTATTTTGTCTGAACACGTATATTTTTTAGTGTTGTAAGTCCCATGTGCGTATAATATTTATATACCATATCGCTTGTGTGAACAGAAGCAGCTGTTTTTATTTGTATGGTAGAATAGTAAAACTAAATCGATCGATTAGAATCTAGTATCGTTCCGCAATGTCAACATTTTAAAGGGATTTCAATTTGTAATACTAAAAATTTCTTTCATTTTAGGTCACTAGCAATTTTTTATTATGCAATTGGGATCATCTTTGATACATTGACTTCTTTTCAGAAAGAGCCTACTGGTTATTCAAAACTTATTTTCATGTTCACAAAATGTTTGCATCTAAAGTGAAAATACTTCATTTCCCGTGTGATAACAATTTGTCGAAAGCGTCATCGCCTTGTTAGTTTCTGTTTCTGGCAAGTTCTTGATTAATATTCTTCAGTTAACTTTGTTGAAATAAAAATTAATTTCCTGGCTTAGTATCTTAAAAGAAATGGCAGCTAGAAAAGTAGCGGGGGAGAGGGCGAAGAGAGCCGTCGCCACGGTCACAAAGTCTTGGAGGCGCCAAAGTGTTGATCAAATTTTTTTAGTATATTTTAATGTGCTATAAGCTATCGTATGCAAGAATAATTAAATTGAGAACAAGAAGTTATAGCATTTGCCAATAATATCTTCACCTTCCCTCTAAAGCTAAATCAGTGTAATTTACAATAAAATGGTAAGCTTTAAAATTATTCTCGAATCAAAAACTTTAAATGATTTGCACCACTCAAATGCTCTGGTAACAAAATGAAAACAAACTTTAAATTTTAAAGTTTTATTGCCGACGCCTATTTGTCACAAAATAATTCATTGTCTGCAAGCTTTGTAACCCTTCAACAACAGCAACAACAGCACCAACAACAAATACAACAGCCCCAACAATAATGCAATGCTAAGCAGAAAACGTTTGTCTTGTTTTATTTGAATGTTTTGCGGCATTGCTAACAAATTGTTGTAAGTCACGCACACAACAACACCGATACAAGCACAATGACAACCAACTGAAAATACAAAAGCATGCAAGCAAACAAACACATACTCGCATCACATACATTCACAAAACCCAGACATGTGCATGGCAACACATGTTGACTCAAAAAATGAAAGAAACAAATGAACGATGAAGGTTGGATGGAGCGAGAAGGCGAGTTTTCATTGCAAAAGATATCAACCGTTCGTTTGTTGTATTAAAGTTCGAAGCAACAAAGTTGGAGCAGAACGCTTTTGTTGCAAAAGAAATCACTTACCCGGTAGATTAGAACATCGTGTTAAATTGTCCTTGACAAATTTTTGTGATTTTTTTTCATTCGCCATATTCCATTTGCAGTCAGCTTGCATAAAAATACAAGCTAAGCCATGAAGATAAGCGTAATTGGTTTTATGGTCATGGGACGAGGCGGCATGTAGCTCTGTCTAAGCACAAAATTTCACTTTGCTGTGCTTGCAATTGCTACGAATTCAAAGTTACAGGCGCAAAAAAAGTTTAAGCTACTTAACAGTCAAGGTTACTTATAAGCCGAACGGTAGACCCATTAGGGTTAAGATAAGATTTGATTGTAAAAGAAATTATAATAAGTAAAAACTGTGCTAAAGATAAGTTCATAAGAAGTTCACGATTGATTCTAAAGCTGTGAATATTTAAAAATATCAATTTTAGGTCAGACAGACGTACGATAAGATTTAAATCAATACTTTGACCAGAGCCGAAAGTTTTTTCACTACAATTTGTAATCTAAGAGTAAATGTGAACTTCTAGTAAGTCGATAAAAAACTAAAAGAAAAGATGAAAAGGAACATTTTTTTTTTTAAATTTTTCAATACGATTGGAATTTGTGGAGCTATTTTTAGTAGTTTTAGGAATTTCATTAAAAAAATTATAACGATGTTACGTACTATCACCACAAGGTTTTTCCAAAGTTTGTGTTACAATAAAAAAAAATTTCTTCACCATATCAAAATTTTTTGGGATTTTCATAGGTTTTGAAAAAGGTAATTTTAGGTCAAAAAATGTTCGGCAATAATTGTTTTCAACTACGACTATTAAAAAAAAAATGCTGTTGTCATAAATTTAGGCTCCATTTACATTCACTTCGACATGGCGATTCCATATTGAATATGAAATAGAAACTTTGACCAATTATAATCAACCGAAATTGAAGATTTCTGTCGGAATTCATGATTCTCAAAATAAAATTTAATCTTTTTTTAATTTGTTGACTTAAAAAATTGTTGTTGGCACTGCTGTTGTAATGTTCGAGAAATGCGCAAGCCCTATCCTCCATTCGTAAGAAATCATTGTATAAAAAATATATTTGATATATTTGAAATCATGAATATATTAAATAATATATTTATAACTCGATTTCTAAAACTAGTGCATGAAACAGACATTCACAAGACGTTCTGTTGAAAACATTTAACATGAGATAGTATCCCCTTCTTATCTTAATTATTTTATTTTCTTGGCTAGAATTAGATTTTAATACAAACATTTTTCTGACACATTTTCTAAAAACTATTGGCCATAGGAAATAATATACCTTGGGACCATTTCCTTCGGTTCTTTCAAAGTGATACCAACCTTCCTCAATGGAATTAATTTAAAAATTTATTAGTTTTACTTGCACAAAATCAATTATTGTTTTGAGATATTATTTATAGCAAGAATTCAAAGATTCAATCGATGTAGCACAGAGAAACTGTGAAAAGCGAGTTTTGAAAAAACACCCCTCAAGTTCCACTTAAAATTCTGGTAAAAAATAAAGCAATATTCCTTAAGTGAAAATCTCTTATTATTTGTGGCCTATAATTTTTAATTAAAAACAAAGTCAACTTCGAGTTGCAATTAGCAGAGTTCAGTTGTGTTAATTTCGATGCCAAATAAAATTTAATTCGAAAAAAAACGACAACTAATTAGCATTTTTTCCTCGCTTACCATAGATTTTCCAGCAAACTGTAAATTTACACAATTTTGCGTTATTTTGCATGCTAAATTCAATGTAATTGAGAGCCGCTGAAGGGACAGAAATTAGCATTTGTTGCTTCTGTTTTTGTTATTGTTGGCAACAGCGCTATCGCTGTGTTAAAAGTCACACCAAGAGGCGGGCACAACCACACATACACCGACCCGGTGGCGAACTTTAAGCCATACAATGGTTACATTCTATGGACGTCAAGAACGTAATCTTCCTTAATAATCGAAAAATGTTGTAATGAGCGTCAAGAAAAAAAGAGAAGAAGAGTAGGAAAATGCAGACAAAAACGAGAAATCAAACAGCAAGAAAGCAAAAAATAAATAGAATTGTTGATTTGTTTTTGTTGCAGCTGCTAATTAGCACAAGTCACGCAAAACAATGAAAGCCGGATTTGTTCTTGTTTTTCTGCCACTGTGTTGTAGGTGTGTGCGTGTGTGCCTCTGTGTGTGTATTAAATTCAAAAAAAGTTCCTGTATTTTCATCAGATTCCTATCTGCTTTCGACTGGTCATAAAATGTTAAAAGTTGAATGCCTTTTTCAAAAGGAGGCTTGCAAAAAGGCGGAGTTTCCAAGCAGCAAAGGAAATCCGATGGGAAATTGAAAAAATTGCAGTAATAATGAAATAAAAAATCAATTTTTGAAAAAAACGTTATTGTAATGGTAGCAATGTTGAAATAATAAACCCAATATTCATTGCTCATTTATATTCTTATAAGAAAACAATTAAAAAATTCAATAAAAATTTGATTAAAGTCGATAAATTTCGATTATTTCATTTCAAAATATACTTTAGAAAAAATTTATTCTCGGAAAATAAATGTAGTTGATGTACCTTGTTCTACTTAGGATTTGAGAGACTATAAGAATTTTCTTTGTTTTGTTTTTATTAGAAGTTTTAATATAGCCGTCCTTCATATAAAATTAATGACCTTGGCTCCTTGGAAGTTTTTTTATAATTTTTTATCGATAATTTTTTGACGAGTTCGTTTGCAACATTGGCGCACGGAGGAATATCTGGCACTAATTTAGTATGTAATACATATTTTAATAACTAAGTTCTTTACTGTTTGAGACAACTTAAAGTATTCTTCATTTCAATTTCAAAAAACAGAAACCTTTAGATTTTTAAGCAAAGTTATTCAAACTTTTGACTTTAAGATACTTTCCATTTAGTCATCATCTTCTTAAGGAAAAAAAGAAAAAAAAAAAAAAAATGGAAAAAACAACGCACACATGGTGGCATTTGATTGCCGTTGTAAAGCAAAAACAAAAAACTCCATTAGTAAATGAAATCATTTAACGATGACAACGTAAGGACACCTGAGGCTAAAATTTTTATAAATACTTTCAATACTACAGCAGAATGCTTTTACAAATACCAACAAACACATGCTTACACATACACACCACAAACACACACACACACACACACATATCAATGCACTGCTGTAAATGTAACCAAATAAAAAGAAGATGAGTGTAGAGAAGAAATGAAGAAAGAAAGAATGCTGAATTTTTAAACTGAATAAAGAAATCAAATAACGTAAAAAGGGGTAAAATGGTTTTACCTTGAATTTGTAAGGTTTTTAAAGCACCCACATTTACAAAAGCACAAATGCACATATATACATACATGAGTTTGTATATGTATATATTTGCGTAGAATAGGGCAAAAAATCTCCACAATGATTTTTATATGGATTTATTTCACTCTTCGTTTTCGCTACTTCGCCACTTGGAATTTTACCACATGCTCCATGTCTCTGCACTGTGCCTCGTTTATTTCCTTTCAATTCATTTTTCTTTTCTTCTCTTCATTTTATTTATTTGCTTTTTTTTACTTTTTCCACTTCTGGTTTTTCTTAGCAAATCCTTTTAAAGGAGTTTAAGAGGGCAATCGCAGCTAAAATGCGTCCTGCATTACGTTGAATCTGTTCATATGGCCAGGCCAGCAGCTGTGATTGTATAGGTATTGGCATACATGTAAGTATGAGTATATTAGTGTATGTACCTGATGAGAAAGTTTTCTTTAAGTGCCAGCCATCACTTCAAAAGCACTATCTTCAGACACTTAAGTGTTTAATCTTTTTCCGAGGCTTGCACAATCAATGAGCTGCTCTGAGTGACATCATAGACAGGTGACCTCTTCTTAAAACAGACGTTGCTTCAATGACGTTATGAATAACATTTTTTGAGAAGTTAAAAAAAGAATAAAAAAAAAGTTTAAGCTGTTCAGAAGTTTTTTAAGCTTTATGAACAATAATAGTAGTACAATTTATTGTAGAGCTCTGAATTGTGCTTATTTTGTAGAAAAACACATTAAATAAGACTATTAAGCCTTGCAATACATACAAGCGGCTTTATATTTATATTAGAAATCTTGCCAAACCTAGTGTACGTATCACCAATAACACTTAGCACAGTACGAAGAGGTTGCTTTCTTCATATTCTTGGAGTTTACATCAACAAAAGGGTAGCAATGTGAGGAAAAAGAGATATTACATTATATCCTTGTGTAAATTTGTAGTAGAGAGCACTATGAGTATTCTACTAATTTCAATAATCTTCTATATAAATAAAATGATAGCTGTTGCGATGTTCGCATATCACGCAAAAACTGCTTGATCAATTTCAATCAAATTTATTTAGGGTTATTTTTTAGACGCTTGGTCTCAATCTCCAATAAAAGTTGTCACGATATTCTTGTTAAATATAAAAATATTTAAGTTTTAAAATTGCTAAAAAAATTGATTTCACACATAGAAACAAGCATGTAAGCATAACGAATCGTTGAATGGGAATTGTGTGTGCTTTGTTTTTTTGTCGTTCCCATGGCAATTTAAAAAATAAATTGTTTATTGTTTACTAAAAATTTTGAAAAAAATCCTGAAATGTATGAAAATAAAAGCTGTTTGTTTAAGAAGAAAATATTTGAAAAATTATTAAAGTTTTGTTCGAAAAAGTGTCAAATAAATTTAGAAGGAAGTTAGAGCTAATGGTTAATATATTTCGTACTAATATGCACCATATCGTTAACGTCCTTTTGGATGTAAATAAAGTAATACCACATTACATTTTATTGTCCGGTACTTCTATGTTCATAAGTGACCGAAATAACTTTGATAATAACTTAATTAAAAACAGGCTAAGGGGAAAAAATTGGGGGACTTAGCTAGTTTTAAATATTTATTATTATTAAATTAATTAATAAAACTTATTTATAGCTACCCCGGTGATTTCATAATTCGCGTAAAATTGAGTCTCGAAAAATTGTACAACTGTAGGCCATTTGAGAAAAGTTGAAAGTGGTCAAAGGTTGAATAATAACTCTGGTACATTATGGAAATATATTATCGTTCATTAACCATCTACGACTAAAATTAATTGTTAGATTTCATAAGCAATCATCGAAAATGTCAATCGATCAATGGCTGTTATAAATATTTTGGCTACACTGAACTGTATTTACATTAAATTACAGCCAGTGTAAAAGTGTTTGGATCAGCCATTGCATGAGTTTCTCGCAAAAAGCGAAAAAGTCTAATACTTCCAAATGGAGTCATTTAAAAAGTATAGTTTTCAATATCAAAATAATTGCCTTTTTATAATTTCCTAATGGGATACATGGAATAAACAAATGCCAAAGAATGCATTGTGTTGCGTGTGCAGGTGTATATGAATGAATATGGCCATGTTTGGGTTAAGATTTTTAATATAAGATGGTCGAAGCAAATCCTTTTTGCTGTGCGTATATATTTTCATGTTATTGGCATGTGTGTGTGAGTGTGTGTGGTTTGGTATTTGTGCGTCTTTATGAGATTGTATTGGCATTTTGCTTAGCTTCCTTTTTTTCTTGCTTATCTTCCTGTTTGTTTTTCATGTGCAAAGGAGGCAGTCGGAATATTTTCATTTAGGGGCCACTGAGCTGCACCTGAGCTTTTGAAAGAAAAATAGACACATAAACAGCAGAAAGCAGAAACAAATGCAAATAAAATAGCAAAACAGCAATGACAGTACTCACATAGTGTCAGAGAATAGCACGAGATCAGAAGATAATAAAAATGAATTGGATTTTTTGTCCTCATACGTTCCTTCACTTTACTTAACACAAACGCAATGTCTATGGTGTATTATTGTTGTTTTTGTTGCTGTTGTTCTCTTATTTTCCTATTTTATGATTTTTGATTTGGTCGCATATAAAAAGTGTGTGGGCTTAACGTCGCTTTAAAAGACTTGATATTTCTGCTGAAGTAGTACAGGAAGTTCAGTTGAGCTCTTCGATTTTGATAGAATGGTACGTATTTGCTGAAAGTGTTGCTGTCTGAAGATATCACACCTGCATAAGCTACCAATAAACTGTTCTGTTGAGGAAGTCTAAAGTTTTAAGTGTTATATTCTTATGAAAAGTATTATACGTAACTAAGAGCAGAGTTTTTGGAAATTGATTTTCTTAAAAAACGCTGTTTTGGAAAAATTACCCAAAAACTTTTTGGCGACTTTGCTAACAAAGAAACTACACCTTCTGTGCTCAAAGAAAGTATTAGAGCTCATTAATTCTTTTGAAAGAGTTTTAGCCAGGCATTTCAAATTTCATTCAATTAATGCGTTTTTGAGGAATAATCTAAAATTTAAGTACATTTCACACTTTAAATCAGAATTAGTTTAGTCATTTAACTCAAGCGCATTTCCTTCTCGAATCTTTTATAATTTTAAATTACTCATTCATTTGTTGATTCAATCTATACCTCTGTAACTTCTACAGCTGCCGTTTGCTGGGCTCAATAAAAATAAAAAGTTAAAGACATATCCTGCAGCTGCATTTTCAAAATGATAAAAACTGACATGACAGCAACAGCAGCAGCAACAGCAACAGCTACAGTAGCAATTGAAAAAGCAGTTGCAGCAGCATTTCAAATCAAACCAGAACGAATGAACGCACGAAAAGACAGAATGGCAACCAATTTGAAAAGGAAAACCACAGCAACAATCAGGAAATTATTATGAGCGAAAAGCAGCTTCGAGGACTAAAGCTACAAAAGAAACAGAAATTGAAAACCAACAAAAGAATCTGCAGCCACGAGCTGCCAGAGATAAGTAAATGGTAAATGGAGATGAAAAAGAAATCAAGACAAAAAAGAAAAAAAAAAAAAAAACAGAAACAACGAAACAAAACGGGAATGAAAACGATGAAACTCCAAAGAAATCGAAAACTGCACAAAGTGGCTGTTGCACGAAAATTACGAAGGAAATGGTGGCAACTTAAGCTCAAGGGTACGGAGATGGGATGGGATGCAAAATTGGTCTCATTGCTGTTACGTTGATCTGTTACTCCAACTGACATTACATTTACTGTGCATTACGTCCAGTAATATTGTTGCGTTCTTGTACACTTGGCAAACCGCTCCAGCAATTTCATTGTGGCAACAAATTGTGGCCTCAAAATCTATTGCTGTTGCATTTATACCTTTGCTATGGATAGGAAAGGAATTCTAGACGCGTATCTTAAGAAATCACTTGAAGATGCTATTGATAATTATCATTCAATGATTTTAAGTTTACCTCAAACTTGAATTAATTGTACCCTCAGTCAGTCAGTCAGGCAAAGTTCAAGGTAAAGACAATTATTACTGATTCGAGGAGCTATAGTTTATTTTTTTTACAGAGATAAAGTATTTATTCGGAGATATATGCAAATGACTACACATTTTGTCCATATTACGACAATGAAAAAGTATTATTTGATACTTCAAGAATCTTTCCATTTGATAATCAAAACTCAAAGTCCAACTAATGCTTTTCTTCGTAGCTGCGTAATAATTCTGCTATTGTGTGTAATGCCTTTGTAAATCAGCAAGAATTTCTCAATTTTCGCTTAACCATAAATATGCTGCAAAGTAGGCAAAAGGATGGATGCGTTGTCAATGCAACAGCGTTGTATCTCCGTATTTGCGTATTTCATACTTGAAAGGCTTTTTACGATTCTGAATTGAGTGGATGTGGTCGTTAGTCATTTTCTCACACAAATGAATTGCTGCATAACGGTTTAAGGTTCAGCAAAAGGAATAAATAGCATATAAAAGAGAGACGAGAAAAAATCCATTTAAATTTCGCACAAAATGAATAAAAAAAATTGCAATCAAGAGTTGCATGCAAATGAATTAAATTGAAAAGTCTCCGTTTTATTGAAAAATAATACAAAAATATAATGGTTATTTTTCCAATTTAAAGTTCTCTGAAATAAGGGAAAACGCCAAAATATTTGGTAAATTGTCAACCTTGTACTCGTAAACTTTATTTAAATTAACTCATTTTTTTTTTTTTGAGGAAAAAAGCGAAAGTAAAAAACGAAATCATTTTTCTTCAATAAAATATTCTGTTAATTTCTCGACCACAACAACACTAAGGAAATAAAATTTCAAATGCAAACTCATTGAAAACGCATTTGTTAAGCAAATGTTGATGTTGATGATGATGATGGTGATTATGCTGATGACCAATTGTAGTGGCAGCAGCTCTCCAGCTTTTGACCCTCACAATGTCCTGACTAATGACCTGAAATTGTCGGTGGCGCAATGAACCGTGTAATTTTCAATCCAATCAATTACTGAATGGATGCTGATTCAAACACAGCTTGCTGACAACAACAAATTAATCAAGACAAAGACAGAAAAAAAGAAGAAGCTGAAACAGATATAATAAATGGTCGATATCAAAATATGAATAAGAAAAGGTTCAAAATCTTAAAACGAAATTGGCAACACGTGTGTGCATTTGAAAACTTTAATTTATTATCAAATTCTGGCAACATTTTTTGTATATTTTGTATTTGAAATAGTTGTTGAACAGTAGAGATTACTATCACTAAATTATTCTAAATAGCCCATATCCAAATATTTCGGCAGCAGCTCCTTTAAGTATGCAATATAATTGGCATTCATATAAAATAAGCGTCGATATTCCATTGAGTTGAAAATTAAGTTGATATCAACTGTGGATTGTGCTGCATCCTCCGTCAATTTCGTCAAGGGCAAAAAAGTTGAGACAAGAAATATTTCTGTTGAAATAAAGCAGGAAGTGAATAGATTTTCTCTTTCAAGTTTGTTGAGCAATCTTTTCATTTGTCTTACCAAAGCAACTCCAACGTTTTTGTTCTTTTTGGAAATCTTGAAAATTTGGCCAAGGCTGTTGAACTTGCAACTTTTTTAAACTTTCTATGAAATTAGTGAAATAAAAGCGTAAAAGTTCATCACGGTTTTGGTCACGTAAGGCTTTGCTGAATAGCGTAAAACTAGCGTATGTCAAATCATATGTTGAAGGTCCAAAGAAACACATTTGAAAGTCAATCTTTGAAAATGTAAGGAATGCAAGAAATGTGTGTTAGTAAGTGAAGAAAAATATCTAAAAAAATTTTTAATACCGTTTAATACCGCTTAACTAATAATTTCATTTACAAAAAACTAAGCAAATTACGAAAACTAAGCGATGAATCTGTCTCAGTTCCAAAATTATTCGTTCTATATGTTCTTGACCTTCCAAAAACAGATTCCGGAAAGTTTTTTAAGTTAAATATATTACATTCGACTTAATACATAGAAATTTTTTCCATTTGAAGCACCGATTAATTTTATAGCTATCCGTAAATTAAACAAATTAAATATGACATAGTTTACATAAATAAACTTTAAATGATTTCAGAACTAAGAGATTTAGCTAAACTTCAAACCTCAGAACTTGAAACACTGCGTAAAGTTATCGAAAACGCTGCGAAAGGAGCGTGAACAGAAAGCTTACGGATATTTGAGAGATGCCTAAATTGATTGCAAAAGTTTATAGTTAACATTATATTCACCATCCCTACTCTTTTCACTTTATTTTAATCTAAAAATATTTGTAACTCCATTACAAAATAAAAATATTTCAAATTTTAGGGCAAACGCCCCCAAAAAACATTGGGAAAATCCAAAAAAAAGTTCTGCAAAACTTTTGCTTGATATCTTAAAATTAACACGTGCCTGAAAGACTTTGAAGTTTTGTGGGGAACTTGGTAGAAATAAATAAAACTTCAGTTTGAATTCACATAGCTCAGCTAAAAAACAATTTCAAACATTGTGAACATGTGGGTTTGAAAAGGATACTTTTGTCTTCAAGGAACTGTTTTTCCGTTGTCTTTGCTGTCGTAATTTTTATGCAGAGTAGACCAAATAGCACCTTTCCAATGGTACGTTAAGTTTAAATAGGACCACCTCAGATATGTGACAAAATATACGTTTTTTAAAAAAAACTTTAATTTTTGTATATATAAAACGGTTTTTTTTAAGCTTAAAAATCATTTATATGAAATGTTAATTTTAAAATTTTAAAACTTCTTGAATCGTAGTCATATTAGTATGTGAATCACTCAACATCTCAACAACACTCAATATTTATGAACTTTTTATTTAAAACCTTTAGAGTCCTTGGGTTTGGGGGGCCATAGCCCCCTCTAGCGCCACTTTAATTCAACTCTGCTTTTGGGACAGGTGTCAATATTAAATTTTATAGAGAGCTTTTATATGATTTTTTGCAAAGTTTTATCGAGGTGCCTGCCTAAAATGTAAATGAAACGATTTTTTTAGAGCCACCCTAATGATATACTCACAAAAAGTAAATCTTCTAAAGTATTGACATCAGTTCGCTTTATCATTATATTTTTGGTATGAAAGTCTCCATGATTGAGCACGTAAATCGGTCCCGCTAGCCCATTTGCGTGTGCATCATTCATTGCCATACAGCGCACAATCAATTGCGGTGCCATCAACTTTAATTTGGGTAAAAAACGCTCAAAGCCGCCTGTCACTTCCAGTGCGCGTATCATGGCATATACGCCGTCACTTATATAATCCGAGTTAACTAAACCTGAGTTCTTGAAGAGACCGCGCTGCATCTCTGTGATGTAAGCATCCGGCCATGTTGCCAACTTGTAGCTGACAGCATGCCATTTGGCCAATTTTTGTAGACAATGCTTGACTTCGTTGTGGTTGAATAGACGCTCACGTAAGATATCGTAACCAGTGGTGCATAAATCTTCCAATACAATGACGGGCTGTGGCGTAAGCAGCGAGTAATAAAGTAGTCTGTTCAAGATAAAGGGGGGAGGGGGTTGTTGAAATGTATATTTCCTTTACAAAACATCACATGAATGCGGGCTGCATACAACTTACTTGCCAGCAAATTTAATGCTCTCACCACAGCGCTGCCACTCCTGTTCAAAGCGTGGTATCAGCTTTGTGTACGTGTGTAGTTCGTTCTCGAATATGGGCGATTCGCTAAGTATGTTCCCCTTTTCTGTACCCACTGCGGGCAGTGTCTTTACAATCATTGTGAGGTACTCTTGGTTTGATTGCGAGTGGCAGCAGTTAACAACGTACAATATGCTGGCGCGAAACATAATGCTGGCAAAGTGGTCTCCCTTATGTGAGGCGGGTGCAATAAAAAGTTCATAAATCTAAGAATTTAAGAAATTCCATGTAGTAAGTTACCATAAAAAGAGATGAGATAAAAACGAACAATTTGCAAGAGCTGTCCAAAATACATTTCTTACAAATGTCATATTTTGCAATCTGTTAAGTAGGAAAATACCTTAGGAAATTCAGTTTGTAAGCTGTGCTTGAGAACTTCAAGAAAAAAGTCTTCATTTAGCCAATGTGGAGGCACCAATTCGTCGTCATTGTATTGATCCATTGCATTGAGGTGTAGGTTCTTAATTATTAAAAAGAAATAAAGAGTTCGAAGGATAAAAAAAAATATTCGGCACATATTTATAGCGTAAATGTATGATGATATTATACCGGGTATCATAATTTGTTCGAAGTTAAAAATTTAAAAATGCGGACCTTTACCTACTGCAGAAGAGGCTCTAAGGATGCGAGTTTTTCGAGCCACAGATGCGGCAATTTTCAGAAAATTTAATTTTTCCAGCAAAATCAAACATGCGCAGTTGGGACTTCACTTACTTTGGAAATAAGTTTTGTATATTTCACAACGTTGATCAAGCATAAATCGATTCTCTTTCTGACAATATTTCGAGCGAGAAGGATTTGTCAGTGTCAAAATGACCTATGACTTCAAACAAGTTCTCGCTGTATTTAAACCTTCCAGATGACCTTGAAATTGATATATGACCTTTTAAAGGTCAGAATATATGCAGAAATCAAAGCTAGAGGCTGTTATTATTTAAAAAAAAAAGATTTTTCTTGCTTCCAAAAGCTTTTATATGACATATAGAGCTTGATACTTCAGTAGATTTTATTTTTTTTTTAGAAATTTGAACAGCACAAAAATCGCAATGTTTTTTTTTACTCTTAAATTTTTGAAACATATTCAATATTACTTAGGAAGGATTTTGTAAACGTTTAAAAAGTAAGGATATGACAGAAATATAACAGTTCGAAACTGTCAAAACAAATAGTTAATGAAAAAAATTTGAAACTTTATGAAATTGAAAAAAAAAAAAAAATCCTTAAATTATTGTTTGATAAATTGGCTTAAGAATTGATTTACGGAAAATTTTATCCAAAATTTTGCAAAGAAAAGTTTAGCAGAGATGTACTTTTGACACTTTCGTTCTGTGTAGGTCCCTCACTTGTAACCCTAGAAATATATAAAAGTTTTGATAAAAAGACTCTCATATTTTTTGAAAATCAATATTTTTTTGCATTGAGCTAAGAACTTGTGTAAAATTGTGTCCCAGGTAACTAGTGTTCATCTTTTGATTTCAAAGCAGACTTAACAATTTTCAAATTGTAAGCAATCCGGAGTTCATAATTTTTTTAGCTCATAAATTTCGAAAACACTTGTATCGCAAACATTAAAAAAATAACGTGAACTGAAAAATGTACGTGTTTTGATTCGGTTTTTTTTGCATTTTTGTATTCTTCAAACAAATGCGCGATTCCACAGATTTATGGTATATGAATTGCTTACATCATAAGTACTCGAACGAATAAAACTACGAAGCGAACTGCAAACTCAATTGTTATTGTACTCTTTGCGTAATCGTGCACCCACAATGCATTTTATCGGACTAATTTTATGAGATTGTGCAAGTAAAAGCTTTTGCCATTCAAATGTAAGCATTGCAATCAGAAGCTTTCCCTATCGCTAATTGTGCATTTTAAGCTGCTTTCATAAAAAATTGTATCAGCAAAATGGATTACTCTTTGAAGGTCATTTGAATTGGACGAAAACAGATACGAAGAACTTAGGGGTAGCTGCATGAGATGAATTCGGTTAACTTATCCATGATGTTTTTTTATTAGTAGCGCTCTCTAGGCGAACTTAACTATTCTTTTTTTGATGAAAAAGAAATTTAGTTTTAACAAAAAATCCAAAATTATGGGGAAAGTCCTAACAGTATCAACGCCTTTTTCGACAGTTAAACGATCCATTACTTTATTTACCTAACCTTAGGCTGACAAATTCTATCTGGAATGATATATGCGATTGATAGCTGCCAAATGACTGTGCTGCATATCTTATGCCACGAAATAAATCATCAGCTACGTTCAAATTGATTGAGACACGTCGTATCAATTGTAAGTATTTCGTGGAACATTAACAAAAAATTTATAATTTATTTTGTTATTAAGACATCATTTATTAATTTTAAAATTAAAAAATGTTGTAATACAACAAATTCAAAATTCCGATTAAGACCCCGGCAACTTGTTGCGATTTCCCCCGCATTTAAAGACTAACTATGCAGCATATTGCATTAATTTTGAAACATCAACTATGCTGAATTCAACGTTACATTTATTGCCACCACAAAATGTTGCGCATAGTTTTTGTTTTTTCGAACACCGACACCACCTCTGGCACCATCAGCAACTTCAACAGCTCCAAAGTAATGAGAAACACTTGCGGCATCGGTTGCTTGTTTGCTTATGCTGCAGCAACAAACGACGCTCAAATCCACCATCGCTACCAACACCAAAGTGACTGATATCGTGCTGCTTATAAGTGTATTAGTCTGATGCGGTGCGGCTTACAGGGCTGCTGAGTTGCAAGGTGGTTGGCAGTAGGTTAAAGTCAGGAAATTCACATTTGAAGTCATGATTGATGATGAGCTGCGATGTTGCGTTGTTGCGTTGTCGTGTTACTGATATTTTGCTACTACTCTGCATGTGTTGATGTAAGTTGCCGCCGGTGGAACAAAGGCTTAATTAGAGGAAAGGTGTTGTGCAAAGTTATAGAATGGAAATTATACGAACATTTTTTGCACGCAAGTTTTGGCAAAACATTTGAGTGAACGTTGAAACTTGATGTGCTCTAAATTTAGTTTTTTTATTTTCTTGAATGCTGTTTTCTTATTGTTAAATAGTGTAAAATTAGGCGTTTCAATAAAGATTTTCACAAGCTATGAAGTTTATCAACGAACTTAAAATTGTTTTGGTGTATGATGAAATGGATTAACTATATTGTACACTTATCCCTCGCTTTACACGCTACTCGTTTTGCACGTTTTCGATCTTACACGGTTTTTAAAATCAAAATTAAAAAAAAAATTATGTAGAAAATGACTAATTTTGACTGCACGCGAGTTATGTAAAGGTATCCACCCTATTATTTTCAGTGCAAAAATTGTTTGTACTTCTTTCGGAGCAACTTTGATTTCATAGAAGATCGATGTTTGTTTTGAAAGGTTTCATATTTCTTTTGGGTATCCACCCCATTCTATTATCATGAAAATGTTGTTTGTGCTTCTTTTGGAGCAACGTTGATTTAATAAAAGATTAACGTTTGTTTACTTTCGCTTACCATGACGGAAGCTTAATAAAATCTAATGAAACTGGTCCATCAGCTAAGTGATGGTTGTGTTTACATTAAGAGTAAACCAGAAAGTCCAATTCGGACAATAATGTTTACATTGAGATTGAGTGGATCAATTTCATTTAAATTCATCTGATTGCATCAGAAAATATATTCAGATAAATCCAGTTTCAGTTCAAGGACATGAATGATAAGTGTAAACAAAAAGGTTTCAAGATTGGATGCCTTGATTTAAAAATCAGTCTTCTCCTGACATTCACAAACTAAAGTAGAAATAAAAACTCTTCAAACTTTTCTTCATTTAAATAAAAAATATTGAATAAAGTAAAAATAAAAACTCTTCCAATTAGTTTCATTTAAAATAAAAATATTAAAACAAATAAAATAAAAGTCGCGCATTTATTTCTACTCTATTATAGATCTGGCAACACTTCAGACGTACACATGATCCACTGTCATAAACTTATACAACTTTTTTTTTTATTTATATGAAGTACAATTTTTTTTTCTATGAAAAGGATTTTTTATGTTTTTTTTTCCACTTTGCAAATAAATTTAACTATTTTTATGTTTTCTATGATTTAAATGGTATTTTTATATTTTATTAAGTGTATCTATTAGTCATATTTTGTGTTCAATAAATGTCTAAAAAAGCTTTTTTATAGTCATTTTCGTTTTACACGGTTTTTCCATACAAAAATTATTTTTTCGAATTACACGGATTTGTCAGGAACGTATCTACCGTGTAAAGCGAGGGACAGGTGTATTCAACTCAGTTGTTGTATTTGCATGAATACAGTTTCTAGAATTTTCATAAATAAATCCACATAAGAACACTACCGATATCCATTCACTGTTTCATAGAAGAAGGACACGTGTCTTGCATCAAACCCATTGGCAAGATCACGGCCTTATATTCTGAAAATAGTTGCTCGTATGTAATAAATGACAATGAACGCCAGAGATAGTGTGTTCAATTCAATTGAAAGTAATAGTTTGAAAGAAGCTTTCCCATACAAGAAAAAATTATTAATAATGAGAGTGATATTGAAGTAAATATTTCTTTATTTAATTGTGCAGTTTTTAATTTGAAATAATTTCCAATTTCTTACAAGCTTCCTATATGATTTTTCCCTTAAAATTAAATTCGCCGGAAGCTCAAAACAAAAAAAGTAAACTGTACCCTAAAAGTTAAAACAAAATTCAGAAAAAACTTTCCTATAGAGAGTTATAAAATTTTGGATAACTTTTTTTGAGAGGAGAGTTTTCAAAAAAAAAAAAAAAATATTGTATTGATATGAAGGCATGAATACGCAAGTTTCGAAAACTATGGGCTTCTATATTTAATCAGTGCATGCACGCTTATTTTCCTTAGAGTTCTAGTTTAATACGTGATTCCTTATTTTTAATCGGCCAATATTTTTTTTTTAATAATATTTCTGATTTTTTCTAAATTAAATACTGGACAAATTTGATTTGGACATCATTGTATCAATTAACTTGCAAAGTCTTAAATTATTTTTAAATTTTGCAGCAAAAGTATGTAGTGTTTTACTTATTTCTTTGTTATTTATTAGGGGGGGCAAAAATTTCGTTTTATTTCAATCAAAGAATCGTCCATTGAAATTTATTAGTTTGACGTTTTCGAAAAATCATTTTTTCATTACATTTTTGGGTTAGAACAACTCGAAAACTTGATGTGATAGAGTTCTTTTGTTGTCGCATTTAGAGTTAACGCACCAAAAACCTTCGGCATAGTATGCTCTGATTCGCGGGCTAGAGTTTTGTTCTATTATTAGTGTGAAATATTTTGTAATCAATCATGTTTCGAAAATAACATCTACATTTATTTTAAACATTAAAAGATATTGTTTTTCCGAAAAAAGGAATAAAAGAAAAACATAATAAATGAAAGAAAAAAGTTGAGCTGTCTAAATTTGTTAATACAACTAAAGGTTAGTAAAAAAAGGTTGGAAAAAACCTGTTTTTTTCAAAAAAAAACGATCAAGGCTTTACAAAAAATTCTCATATTTTGGAAACTATGCTTCTGATTGCAGATTGTCACAAAGTGTTACTAAAGTTCATTAAGTAATTTGTTATATCACATCAATATTTTTAAGATCGATCAATTTTCGCTACATAAAGCGATTTAAAGAGAAGTAATATCAATGAGATTTCAATGGAAATACACATATTCGTAATTAGATATCTAGATCAACTTGAAAGCACCAAAGCATTACCTAAAGTAAAATTGTAGCAAATTTTGCAATTTCAAAGTCCTGCTCTTATCGTAATCAAAATTACCAAGTATCTCATATGGACAATATAAAATCTATGTGGCACAATTTGCATTATGAATTTTTTTTTGAGCCGCCCTATTATGGTTACACAAATTAAATTGAAAGATTTCTGATAGTATTTAGTTCAATAATAAATAAATTTACTTTACTGTCACTTAGCAGTTAAAAATTCAAGATAACTTTGAAAGATTTTTCTTCTTTACACACAAATATCACAATTTAATGCAATAACTCGTAGCTTCAATGGCTGAAGTTTCCGAACAGTTTCATGACACTTAAATTTTTTTTTCTAAACAAAATTTGCGAAACTCTGCGTTACCAAGTTTCAAGTACTATAAGTTGAGTATTTCTACTCGTAATTTAATTAACGCGCTACGTTTCAAAGAATCAACGTTTTATGAGCAACACCTTCCGCATTTTCACTTCTTATTAGTGGACATTTTTACTTCCATTGCTGTGAGATTTCTTTTTATCATTGAAAATCTGCACTAGACTTATGAAATAAGTGCAAGAGTAGGGCACTTCCGTTGGCATCAACGCGCTGCAATTACTGTGGCGACGGTTCCTAATGGCAGCATCTACCCGATTTCATGCAATCAGAAGCGAAAAATGACTTAAACTGGGGCGCTGCTGAATGGGCAGATGGTTATGGTATTGAAGATATCATGAAAGTTTTATGAAAGCCACACCTGTACACTTAAATTTTGAAGGCTTAGGCACAGTAAAAAAATAAATTATCTTTCCTTAATTTAGAAATTTTTGGTTTGTTTATTGGCTTTCTTAATAAATATTTTACATATAATGTTGATCGCTGCGAAAAATGGCTAAAGTTCAATAATCATTTAATTATTAATCTTTCCTTAATAATAATATATAATACGAATCTATAGCTTAAGAATGTTGAAATTGAAAAATTTGTTCACATTATTTTTCAGTCTATGAGATTCGTGTTTTCAATTTTCTTATTAATTTTTCAACGCCCAACAAATGACAAGCTCTAAACTGTAGCTCATTGAAGTGAGTAAAAATGAAGTATATTAAAATGAAAAATTGTGCAAAATGTATAAATTGCGAAATGGTGTGAATTGCTTCAATAAACTGTGCTGCGTGCTGCCAAACTTCGCTGTCTAGATTTAGCAGCATTTTTTTTTTTGGAAAAAGTAGCAAATTTTATAGCATGCACTTGAGCTATTTAAGTGCGTTTTCTTCTTCACGTTTTTCTTTTCCAATTTATCACAGTTAGAGCAACATGTAACATGCTGTATGCTGCATGCGTGCCATGGTCCGTTCACAAGAGTCCTTGATTTGAACACAAAGGAATAATTTTTTGAAGGTATTAATCAAGTGCGATAGATGGTGCCTGGCGAAATTCTCGTTACAAATCTGTGAGTGATTTTTTAGCGTTTTCATACATATTGCTGAAATTATTTTATGTAGGAATATTAAAAGTCAATGCGGTTCAATTCTATTTAAATTCTTATCTCACTGAAAGTCATTTTTAGAATTTCCCGACTCTGAAAAAAAGTTTTTTACAGAATTTTAAGTTCACTTTCTTGCGTGATTTTTGGTTACTGATTCCGATACAATAACCATTGTTCTCAACCATATTCCAGATTTCAGATCTTAATATTTATTTTTGTAGGATTTCATTGTATCACAAAACTAAGCGCTTGCACACCAGATTTTGGTCATCGAACCTAAACTCCAAACTATTTATAAACTTCTTCTCAGAGTCACACATAAATCAAATGGAATTATTATAAATAAGACATTTGATAATGAATGATTTCCCACTTTATGGGTAACGAAATGCGTCGTTTAGCTTTCGCCTTTCGTTTAGATTAAGTTAAATTTTAACACTATCCGACTAATGTCTTTCTAACAAAATATCTCATTTAAAAAATATAATGAGCATAAATTAGTTCTAAATTTCGTGTATTTACGAAAGCATAAATCAAAAGTGTAGGTAAATATAAGCGAAAAAGTCCTACAATAGATTATAATCAAATGATATGATTTCAGTACTCCACAAAGAAAAAAAAAAAAAAAAACAACACTGATAACGGAAAAAAGTTTAGAACCTACTTTTTTTTGGCGGTATCATACTCTTGCCGAAAATTCCGAAAGCCAGACAGCCGAACTTAGCAAACAAAAAACAAATGTAGCTGTTATTTCCCTGGAAACTGATCAAACGATGACTCCTAAGTGGTATAGAAAAATTGCCTCCTACATTTTTCAAAAATTTCTAAAGCAAAGGAAAGCTTCTTCAGCATTTTTCACACCACAATAATGCAGTTAATGCTGAAATGGAGCAGCTCCAATAAGACGGATATTTTGAAACGACCTTAGAAATATATTGAAATTAACAAAAATCATATATAAAAAACAAAAAATTCTTTTGTTTGCTTTCCAACCATTTAAAAGAACTTTGATGAGACCTCTCATATAAAAGAATGTTTCTGTATATTTCCAAAATTACCCGATTTTCAAATGGTTCCATCGTGTTTATGAACATCGCAAAAAAGTCATTGCACTGACAATTCCTGATGGCTGACATTTTTTTGAAGAGTTCTATTCAGTTTGAACTACGTAGTCCTATTACTTATAATCAATAAATAAAAGCTGACTGTCAACATTTCTTTATATATTTTCCAAGTATGTAATTTGATTATTTTATCAATATCCTAAGGGCCACAACTCATTTTCGACCCCAAATACAGTCCCTCAACTGCGGTGCTTTTAAGTTTCATGGGGCTGTTTGGCATTTTGAATTTAACAAATCAATTGATTCAAAATTTAACTCAATATTTATTAATTTTTATCAGCTATGAAACAATTGCTCAATTAAAACATTGACATTGAATATCATTATGTAAGACATTCCAACTGCGCAGACAAACAATCTACTGTAGATCACTTGCGCTTTTATTACGCTGCTTTCAGCTTATCAAACGACAATAATTAATGAAATGATAGGGTCTTACTGCGCTCACGAATACTATCTTTGAGCGAATCTGCTTGTCATTGCGTACATTATCTTGTGGCTGTTGTAGGAATAAATGAAATTATATGTAGATGCACAGATACGCGAACGATCACTTTTCAGCGTGCGTTCGACGGAGCAGCAGCAGCTATAACTTGCTTACTAAATAAGAACTCAGTAAAATGGTTAATCAGGATCTTTATAATGAAGACGAGCTGCATGCACCCGAGTGGATGGATGATGAGTTTTTTGTCAAAGTGCTACAAAATTGTGAAAATTCGACAGATGTGAAGGTGCTTGAAACTAAAAAATATTATTGCAAGTGAAATAAGTAAATGTTTGAAAATTTTATTTTATGCAGATCAAGAAGTTCGATGTGACACCCGGCACTACAAAGAGCGATCACTACGCCAGCATTATGTTTCGCGCCAAGGTGCACTATACATTAGATAGCAATGACACAACTAAATTTCAATCAATGATCATTAAAACCATGCCAATGAAAGATGGACAAAAAATGGATATTTTGAGTGATGTAGATATTTTTGAAACGGAAATTAAAATGTACACCGAAACGTTGCCGAAGATTGAAAAAATTTTACGTCAATATGGCGATGATACGAAATTGTGTGCAAGGTAACATTAACACTTTATCTGAGGTCAGAACATTGGATTTAATTATATTTTGAAAAATCACAGTAAAGGTGAAACCAATCAAAATATCACTACGAAAAAGCAAAACTTTCATAATCAACTTAGGGAAATTTTCAGACATAAAAAGAACAAATATTAAGCCAAAAATCTTAGATTTTAGGTTTTCGAAGACATTATTTTGAACTGATTCTTTTTGTTAAAATTGTCATTGGTGATTTTTTTCGCACAGAATTAACAAATTCTAATTTAATTACAGACCACTTTACCATACACTTACACCAAAAAAGTTGATCGTTTTTGATGATTTGGTGCAGTTAGGATTTGAAACGATCTCGAACCGCTCCAGCAGTATAGAGGAAGTCCGTGCAGCCTTACTTAAAGTGGCTAAATTGCATGCAGTCAGCTACAAGCTGGCACTAGAAGTTAGTACGAATGATACAAGCTTAAAAAAAAGAAATATTAATTTTTATATCGCAGGGTGACCACAGTATTACCAGTTTTAATAGCAACTTCTTTACTCATGAGACCTTACTAAAAGAAACTGACTTCACTAAAAATGCTGTAAAGTTGCTTATAGAGACGTGCCAAAAACATCCAGATCTGCAAGAGTTCGTGCCACACTTGACTAGGATTGACGCTGAACTATTTGATAACTTAATGGCTACTTACAAAATATACCATACGGCACCTGAAACTAAAGGAATTTTCGTACTAAATCATGGAGATTTTCATATGAAAAACATGATGGTGCGACCAGGCATAAAAGGTGCAGTAGACGACATAATGCTAGTGAGTTTAATCGTAAATTTCTCCATTGATGAATATATTTTTAATTTCGATATTATTTCAATTTCAGTTTGACTATCAGCTCAGTTTCTTTGGTTCACCTGCAATTGACATTTTATATGCAACGGTCATGCTAATGAGTGCCGATATGCGACGAAATCACCGTGATGAGCTCATCTATTATTACTTTACAAATTTTCAGCAAACATTACGACTTATTGAGTATTCCGGTAGTATACCGACTATGACTGAGTTTCAAATGGAACTTCTAAAGCATAAGCACTGGGGTAATGCGAATAAAACTGAAGTTCTTTCAAAGTTTTTATCTTGCCTCCTTTTATTTTCTCTTACAGAACTTTTCTTGGTGGTTGGATTCTTAATCTTAAACTACGTGTTTACTGATGGTGCAGGTGATCTCGGTGAAGCTGTTGAAAATGAAAGCTACAGGCGTAAGCTATTTGAGCATCCAGAACTATTGCAAGAATTACGAGAAATTTTACCAAAACTTTTATACAGAGGTTATTTCGAAAATTGATTATGAAAAGATTATGATTTTTGAGACCATAATGAAATTTATTTTGACCTTTAGACAAATTTTTTTGCAAATAAAAACAAGTTTTGAAGAGGAAAAATCCGAACTATTTGATATCGCATTTGTGGAAAAGGCACCCAATCAGAACAAAAGCTTGTTTAATTGATTTTCAAGAAAGCCACTGCTAAAATTATTTAAAAATTTTAACGCATTTATATGCCCCTAGAAACTCTGCAAAGCAAAAGTTTAGCCACCAAACTGCAATGATTTGTGTTCAAAGTGTAGAGGAGATTTTTCCACATTTATCGAGTTTGTCGGAACTTTACAAACGAAATTTAAGTATTAAATGGGCAAAAAGCTTACTGTAAGGACTATGCTGATTTTTATGCAGTCAGAATGTGAATGTTATAAAAATCTAGATTTCATTCCATTTAGCATCTTCAATGTTGAATATTCTAGGAGTGATTTTGCTATCATAGGATCCCTGTTTCAAAAGTTAACGAAATTATCATTTACCAGTCCAGATAAAGTTTCTCAGGGAAGCCAAACATATAAAAATATAGTAAGTGATCTGTTTTCTATAAGTTATCGAGAAATTATAGAAAAATCAAGTCAGTTTACAACGTTATAATTCAGCGACGAGTTCAGCTCGAAAAAACCACCAAAGTATTCAGCCTCTTTTATGAGAATTCAGTTTGGAGAAAATACAAAACAAAGTTCTATTTCCAATTGATGCTCCTATATGTATGTACATTGAATAAGACATCATTTAAAAAAAATTTTAATTTTTTCCTTAAAAAAAGGATAAGTTTATTACAATATCTTGTTTTTTGTTCAATCGATACCTTTCCTTAACTAACTTTTGGCGCAACATTTTAAATAGCCATTGATTTAAAATTACATTTCAGATATCTCTTAGACTTTCGGCGCATTAGTACCATTATTAATTCAACAGCTCTGTGGCTATTGCTATCGATTAAATTAGTCTGTCAGTTGAGTGATCGTTATCTTAGAGAAGACACAGCGAGCGACCACTCAGTTGTATTATTAATAATCGCTTACATGTGCAGGCACTTGAATATACAATAGACGTTAATTGGGTAAGTAATAAAGAAATCAAGGCACGTGCTTATTTGTATAAGTATATGGTAATATGACAAAATATAATACTATAATAAATATAAATTCTATAGAGATTAAGAAAAAATGTGCTCACAAAATTTGTTTCAATTGCATATGATGACACCGAACGAAAAACTTTTCGAATTAAAGTTTAGATTTCTAGCTAAAAGGAAAATATTTTGGTAGCTAAGTCCGAAAGAAAATAGTTATGCTGACAATACTGCAAGCTTGTCATAACATTTCTTAAAGCATTCAATGAATGTGCATATGTATAGGAAGCTTTTGAACAAGACATGTTTGCTAGTTTTATTTGTAAGAAAGTGGATCATTTCAATCAAAGACACATTCAAGCGACATTTACTCTTGTAGGATAATCAGTGATCTTTAAGTATTTATGAAGATGCATTCCTCTAAATTATGGTCTTAAGTACAAAGGGAAAAACAGTTCTTGCTGAAAATTTATAAAAAAAAAAATGTACAAGCATTAAGATATTCTTGACCTAAGTAACCCTAGCTACATGGTAAAAAAGCAAAATGCACCAAATTTTACTATTAAAAAGTTGCCATGAATTTTCATTATTTTTGCAACTATCTGCAAAATCGAAGAAGAATTTATACTCAAAAGTATGTAAATTTCTCTGTACCTTCATTTTGAGCTGCGTCAGCTTCTTTTTTGTTGGCACTTTTATAAAAAATAAGGCGTAATATTTGAAATATATATATACATGTGTGTATATTTTAAATTACAAAAATTCTAGAAAATTTTAATTATACTAATTGACAGCGAATTTAACAATTAGCTATCCAGATAACCCATGTATAAATATTTTGGCAAACACTCCTCCATTTCATCAATAAAGTCTTTATCCATGTAAGTATTGGCACGTGATACTGAGTTGTGCAAAATTTCAGAGGGATCTGTGCGACGAAAACCATACCACAAGGGTAAAAAGCTGACCAGCAGAAATATTTCTACATTGAAAGATAAAAAAATAAAAATTTTAAAATATTTAGCTCAATCGAGTTATTCATCATAAACTTACCCCAGTGCTTATGTTGCATCCACATTTGTCGAAATTCAACTAACTTTGGGAGTCTGCCTTCATATTTAATGCCTTGCAATGTCTCAACAAAATTACTAAAAAAATAGTAAATCAGCTCATCCTGATGATTGCGGCGCATTTCTCTATTCATGAGCATAATGCAGGCGTAGATTAAATCAATAACCATAGGTCCTATAAAGCTTATTTGAAAATCTAGCAACTTGACATCTTGCAGTTTGCCACTGTGCGCGTCACGTTTAAACATCATATTATTAAAGTGAAAGTCGCCATGAATGAGTGCATAGTGTGCGTCGTCCTGTGGCTGATCACGATACTCGTTACAAGTTGCCACACTTCTTGAAAGTAAATTGGATTCCATGGCCTCGAAATAGGGTTTGTACTTTAGCAGTTTGGGTTGTGTGCTCAACATTTGTATAAAATTTTTTATGCCACCCGTCATGAAGTCACTACTCACCATTTGTGAATTGGCCATGAAGCCATGGCGATATTTTTCAAAAAATGCAGGATCCTGTTGATGTTGAATTTCGTTCATAAGTGGAATTCTTATTCCAAATCAAAATTCAGTTTCGTAATTTACCTCTTTCACAATTTTGTAGCTGACTGCATGCCACTTGGCCAATTTGAGTAACGCGGCCTTGACCTCTTCAATATTGACATGCCGATCACGCACAAGAGTGTAACCTAGTGGAACTATGTCTTCAAGTATGATCACCTTTTTAGGCGATAAGCTGTGAAAGAGGCAACTGCACGAGAAAGTAACAACTGAGTAACATGCTGAAATGGAATCATCTTACAGCACCTACCTTGCGCCCAGTGTAGCATCATCTCCGGCTGCTTTCAAAATCGCCTCAAACTTTGGTATCACTTCTGTGTACATGCCAATTTCAGTCTCAAAAATAAAGGATTCACCAATCAGTTCTTTCTTATCACCCTCCACTTCGGGCATTGTTTTGATAATCATTGACATTGATTGCAATTTTGAGTTAGCCATAGTCTCGTAGTCAACGTGTGCCCGAAACATAACACTGGCATAGTGATCACCTTGTACAGTTGCGGGACTTAGCTTTGATTTTTTCAACTTTATAGTTTCATCTTTCATACACGAGCGCAATACTTTGGTGAAGAATTCATCATTTAACCACTCTGGCGCATTAAGTTCATCAGCATTGTAATTTTCCGTAGTTGAGGGCATAATTTGCTATCTGCTCCGCTAGCGTACTGTTCAAAATGTCAACCAAACAAAGACTGAGCGCACAAGAGCAACAGTTCTCTTATTTATGTTATGCGGAGCGCAGCAGTTTGAACTCGCTTGTTTGATGACTAGGCAAAAATATAGAAATCAATGAAGAGCGAATGATAAGGTAAGCTTTATCTTTATTGGCTTTTTTTGCTAATTAAAACATATATAAGTGGCATACATTTAAGTTTATTGTAATATGACTACACTCATTTTTACTGCCGGAAAACTTTCTGTGAAAATCATTTCGCATTCACTTATGATATTGTTTTTAGTGTTATGCGGAATGCCCTTTACATTTCAAATGATACTTCACAGTTGTGATAGCATAAGTGTGATAGTAATTTTATTTAATTTTTTTTTGTTCCCACGGACTGATAAGGAACCATTATATTTTGGCGTTTACTTTGCTTTATGATTTTTTCTTTACATCGTTTCGTTTCACCCCTAGAGAAATTTTCTGTTCTTTCTTTTATTCGGAATTTCACCGAATAACAAATTTGACTCTGCTTTTTGATGAGCATTCAGTTGAACGCCTATTTTCGCCTTTTTTATGATGGAAATTTGCAAATGCTCTTATTTATACTTTTAAAGCCATATAGTAGAACAGACGGAATCCGCTCACTTCTTAAATAATGAATGCAATTGCTGCATTATATAAATATATAAATATATTAGCTGCAGTGGTCTTTTTTTCATAAAACTATCGCTATTCTGACGAAATTCTGAAGAACTTATAGTAAAAATAGGTAAATCAAACATCCGCACAGCCCATTTTGCTAAGAATTTTGAAAAATAAAAACCTTACCTTTCTTGGCCTTATTTTAAAGTTTTAGTAAGCTCAAAGTTTTAATATTTTATTTAATATTGCTGTAAACTCAGTTTTAATTGGATAAATAATTCAAAAGTTAAAGTTTTGGGAAACAAGATCAGTTCTCTATCGGAAAAAGTGAAATTTCGAAGGTCATTAAAATTTGGGTGCGTATGCGTACATGCCTTTTGATCACTATTTTCAATTCAGGAAGCATGACTAAGTGACTACGCTCCAATCGTTATCTACGTAATTGACAAAATGCTCAGCGTGCATTTTATCTCTATAACTCAGCAAATCAAAGTCTCCTTCAGATAAGACAAGACACATTTAATTGCCTTAATAATCAAATGCTAAATACATAACAAATACTCTAAAAAAAGATTTAATAATACCTACTGAAACGTGAAAATGACACCTCTTTTTCATCTAATAAATTTAATATTTCCTTAACAGAAGGAATCTTCGAGTCAAACATAATAAATTAAATAGAGAACAAACAAATTCTATATTACAAATGCTCGCATTTAAATTTTTGAGCTCAAAGTCAATAATTTTTCATATATTTTAAAGGGTAATAAATTGTCAAAAATATAGCTATAGAAAATAAAAACAGTTTCTGAAGTAAGGAGATTCATATTACATTGTTTTATCAAATGTTTCACGGAAGAAACTTCAACGCAACCTCTAAAGGCTTAAAAATCAATTGTGAATATGTTTGTACTTATACAAAAATATCAAACACAAAATGTCAGTATATGTTGAATATTTCAAAAAAGTAAATAAATATCGAAAATGTTGAAATGCCTAAAAATGTTGATAATTCGATTGATTCCGAAGGTATAATGAAATTCGATAAATGTTACTGAAAGTAAGCATTTTACTCACTAATAGATTTTCTTTTCTAAAATTGTCTGTTTGCAGTGTTCTATTTAATTATACAAAAACAATCGAACCAGTCGACTACTCCATCATCTATTGTAAATTAAAAATTTTTAAATTAAATACAATTTGCTGCAAAAAGTGAGCGCGGAAATATATGGTATATAATTTTACTTTGCTTACATATCTATTTCATTCATTCAATTTTTGTTTTTCACGATAATATCACTTCTTTCACTATTGTGTTATTTAATATTCAAAACTAAAATTGTTTTTTATTAGTTATCTATTTTAGACATTGCTTTATACAAATTTTATTTCAAAAATTATTCTACAAACAAAATAAAATTATTCGCTAGACATCCAAATATCCCATGAATAAGTATTGTGGTAACAAATATTCCAATTCTTCAATATATTCTGGATTCATGTATAATTTTTTGCGATAATCAGCATTTTCTATCAATTTATTTGAATCAGTTTGACCTTCACGGAAGCTATACCATATTGGCAAAAAAGTCACCAGCAAAAAGATTTCTAAAACAAATTACACATAAATATTGACAAAAGATTTTGTTATTACAATGCAGGACTCACCCCAATGCCTGTGCTGCAGCCACATACGACGAAATTCAATTAGCTTTGGCATGCTACCATTGAAGCCAATGCGCCTCAATGTATCCACAAAGTTACTGAAGTAAAAGTAAATCAACTCGTTCATATGATGCTTCCGTAGATCTCTGTCCATGAGCATAAAAATTGAGTAAATGACATCTTTAACCATGGGTCCGACGTAAGAGATTTGATAGTCTAGCAACATTACATCTTCCACCTGTCCAGTGGTGGCATTGTGCTTGAACATCATATTCTTGCAATGTACATCACCATGACATAGTACATAGTGCGCGTCTGGTTGCGGTCGCACGCGATATTCATCAAAAGAGGCGCGACAATTTTTTATTAAATTTGGCTTAAGAGCATTAAAATGGGTCTTGAATTTTCTAAGTGTTGGTTGTATGTCCAACATTTCAATAAACTGGTCAATGCCACCGACTATGAAGTCATTTTCCATCATGCTGTCTATGAGCATGCCATAACGATATTTATCAAAAAATTTGGGATCCTGATAGAGAATTATAATTTAAAGGGCGTCAAAATTTAAATTCAAATACTTCCTCTACCTCTTGATTCATTTTATAGCTGACAGCATGCCATTTGGCTAGTTTAAGATAAGCTAATTTTGCTTCTTCTATATTCACCTGCCGATCACGTAACACAATGTAACCCAATGGCACCAGATCCTCGAAAATAATGAGTTTCTTCGGTGTCAAACTGTGATAAAGACATCTGTTGCAAGCAAACAAAAAGCATTTCTTTAAGCGGAAACTTCAAAAATTAAATCATATACCTTGCACCTAGCTTGGTGTTTTCTCCTGCTGCGCTCAAAATGGACTCAAATTTTGGTATCACCTCCGAGTAGATGCCATTCTCTGTCTCAAAGATGTACGATTCATCCAACATTTCTTTTTTGCTGCCTTCTGTTTCCGGCATTGTTTTGATGATCATAGACATTGACTGTTGCAGAGAGCTTTTTGTGGACACATAAGTAACACACGCTCTGAACATAACACTGGCGTAGTGATCGCCCTGTACAGTGGCAGGGCTGAGTTTAAAATTTTCCACTTTAATCGTTTCATCGTTTTCGCAGGAGTGTAAAACCTTTGTAAAAAATGCATTGTTTAGCCATTGCGGCGGATCAAGTTCGTCTTCGTTGTAGCTTTCATTGTTCGGCGTCATAATTTCAGCAGAAATATAAAAATTGAAAGCTTTTTCTCGAAACTTTTGACATTCAAAATTTGGCTATTTCGCTTGGGAACTGTTCAACGTGTTGTTTCAATGAGAACTGTTGGCCAAATAACTTTCGTTCTCGAATTCTGACGAAAGTTTGTGTGTTACACAGTGGAACTTACTCGTGTGACTGATACGCTCTCTAGACAACAAAAGCTTAAAAAAGTAAAGGTGATTTTTTTAAGAATCTTAACAACAGCAGCGGTCATTGACGTGTTATCGTATCATAATTTTATCCAAGTTTTGATGTTAATCACATTTTTATATGAATATTGAGCTTGAATTTGTCGTTCGTCCCATTAGTTGATAATTGAGTCAAAATATATTTTTATGAGTGTATTTTTGCACATACTCCGGTTTGTTGCTTGTTAGTTTCCTTGGTCTTAAAAGTATTGTGATTTTGGATAAATTCCCTGATTCTGATATTATTGTAACTCCGAGTCAATTCAGCTTTAGTGTCTGTCTTTGACTCAAATTGAAAAAAATATAGATAGGACCATAGACAAAATACACTGAGATATTTTTTTCTGAAATATTTATATTGCTATATTTATACAAATTCTTAAAACTTACTTAAATTTTAATGAAACTATAAACAGCGCATTAGAAAAATCTCTAGTTTTATGCCTAGATGCAAATAAATCAGTTTTTCAAATATCATTTATATAAATGCTTTGGCTATACATATTCACGTATAATTTATAATCGCTCCTTATCAATTGTTCAAAATTATTATAGACTTTGCAAAATCCATACCTCAAAAGCAAGAATATTGTCAGTAAGAAGCAGCAGCGGGAGCCTACAGCTAATTGAAATTTCCGATCGAAGCTAAGATACCTAAAATCACACATTTTAAACATCAGAATATGTAGTTAGCCTGAAATCGCTCAAGTTAACTATTATTCAATTTGATTAAAGGGGGAGAGCGGAGTTAAAATTTTGAAGAAATCGATTGTTTTGCATTTTCTCAAAGTATAATATCTTAAAAATATACCTCGAAAATTTTAAGTCAATCCGATAATTACTTTTAGAGTTATTCAGTAATAACCAAAAGGCTCTTTCTCTCTCATTCATGTGTTTCTCGTCAGTCTGTTTGCGGTAGTTGAACTTTAAATGTGTTTTTCTCAAAACTATGTTTTCGGAACTGGTGATCACTGTAACTCAAAAGGCGCTAGATAGATTTCAATGAAATTTACACAGTTTTTGAAAAACATATTTTGTTTTTTAAATAACGATTTTTTATGAACAATTAATTGTTGGTATTTTCCCGAAAGTCTGTTTGGTATCAGGTTATTAAATAAAAAAAAAAAATAAATAAATAGAAGAAGAAGAAGCCAAGTTTTATTAATTTTGTGCCGTAACCATATAATACGCAGTGAGAATTTAAGCTGATCACTTTGAGTGATTGCCAGCTTTTACATTTTATTTACTCTGGCAATATTTACGTCAACAAATATTTTTTTCGAAATATGAGTAAATATTTTTATGCGAGAGTAAAAAAAACCACTCTTGCAATGGCTGGTATCATTAAAAGCTATAATATTCCAGAGATTGTAATGAAAAACATTTTAATGCTCTTCGCATGAGATTATGATCACTTCTCTAGATAATAACGTTTCGTGTTGACTTTAATTAGACGACTGTAGATTAATAATTAAATAACTCTCAGAAAAAAGTGCAATATTAAATATAGAAAACAGGTTTGCTATCTACTGTAATTTTGGTTCGATTCGTAATTTAATGTTTACGTTAAGAATGTGTAGAAAATAATAACATATTTTGACCTTGAACTCGGATATAATCTCATTTAGAGCGATTCTAGGTGATTGCAATTGATGGCGATGGCAAAAACATCATTGGGATTTGGAATTATTGCTTCATTTTATCTTACAAATATTTCATTGTGTTGAAGTTTTATAATTTACAATTGAAAATATTACACAAAATGAATTTTAATATTTAACATGAAAATAGAGAAATTTACAATATGAACATCGCTCTTTGTTTCTGATGTCGTACAATGCAAATGTAATATCGAACTTTTTTGTGTAAAATTCTAACATTCAATCAGTAAATATGTAGAATTTAAGTGAGGGAATTCAAATTTCACATTACGTGTAAAATACGTCGTTTTTTTTTATCGGAATGTATGAGGTGAGTATTCAAACAGGTATAGCAATATTTATACAAAATTATAAATAGTAATTTAACTTGTTGCTAGTTCTGTTTCTAAGATTGCTCTCAGGTATTTTGTTATTAACTGCAAGGTTTGCTATTGTTTCAGCATACATTTGTTAGTCTTATTTAGCTACTCAATAAATTAAAAATATGCTCGTTGCTTCCTAAACATAAGCAATTGTATCAAGTTAAAATTTATATTTTAAATTTTGAACTTTTTGTGAAAATTTTAATTTAATGGAAGATTGGAAATAAATGACCGTAAATTGAAAATTTAATTTTAAAACTTCCATCCAATATTTTACATTTTGAAATCGAATTGTGTAGTACAGTAGATAATATGACGAATGGGGATTATTTTAAAATTTACAATTAATAATTTATCTGAGTGAAGTGCAATAAGCCTACAGCCATTCACTGTTATATGTTCCTCATGGGCTTCGAAAGACATGACAAATGTTTTACAAAATTTTTAATTTTAATTCCTGAAGTCTCAAATCTGCGGTACATATAAACAAATTATTCAAAGTTCCAATAAAACCAATTAAATAAAATATTTGCTTTTTATTTCTTAGGCATAAATTAAGACTAAGCTACTATACAGATTTCAGTTCTCAGGCATATGACTCAGTTGTCCAAGTATCCCATATATAAGTACTTTGGCAGAAGTTCCTCCAATTCATCGATGTACTCCTTTTTCGTGTATAATTTTCTGCGGATGTCTTCACTGTTCAACATTTCATCAATATCGATATTTCCCACGCGGAATTCATACCACATGGGTAAGAAAGTGGTTAATAGGAAAATTTCTATAATGTAAATATTCGTTGATAGTACTATGAAACATTCTTATGTCCAAAAAGCAAAATCATCTTACCAAAGTGTTTATGTTTCAACATCATTTCCCAAAATTCAACAAGTTTTGGTAATCTGCCGTCGTATCCAATGCGCTGTAGTGTTTCCACGAAACTACTAAAATAAAAATGAATCAACTCTTTGAGATGATGTTTTCGTAACTGTTCATCCAACAGCATATACATTGAGTATATGATATCATTCACAATGGGTCCAATATAACACATTTGATAGTCCAGTAGCATAACATCTTCATTGCCTTTGAACATCATATTTTTGGCGTGAAAGTCACCATGACACAGCACATAATGAGCGCCGTCTTGCGGCTGATTTTGATACTCCTTAAAGGTTGATATGCATTTTTCGACAATGTCTGGCTTTAAGTCTTCAAAATATGGTATATACTTCTTAAGGTTGGGTTGTGTCTCCAAAAATTCCAAGAAATAACTCATTCCACCTGCAATGAATTTATTCTCACTGGTATTTGGCATGTGCCAAAAGCTATGGCAATATTTTTCAAAGTCTTCTGGATTCTGCAATGAAATTAAATTAAAAACAGTCTTGCATAAGTTCGCATAGCTTTCACGAATTACCGCTTGGTGTAATTTATAGCTGATTGCGTGTAATTTAGCCAATTTGAGATAAGCCAACTTTGCTTCATCTATGTTAACTGAACGACCTCTTAGCACGGTATAACCAAGTGGCACAATATCTTCAAAAATGATAAGTTTTTTTGGTGATAAGCTATGATAGAGACACCTTTGCGATAGAAAAACCATGAAAATTTAAATAAAACTGACAACTGTTATTGTTAAGAGGAAGATCTTTTGAATAAGCGGCGCAAAACGGATTTTATCAGATTACATTAACAGCGAAAATTAATTTTTGAAAAAATTAAAGTAAATTGATTTAAGTTGAGAGTTTAATGCATAACATTTGTAACATAATATAAGACACAAACACTGATCCGCCGTCAACAGCCGCGTAAATACACCACATTCAGTGCAGAAATTCCAACAAAATTCAATATAATTTTTCCTATATTTACAATACATCGCTAAAGTGTTTTTATCCGCATGAATTATAACAAATCACCGTTTTAATTGCAAAGGTCAACCCGCCTTACCGCCCTTTTATCAAATTTTAAATACTCATTAATAAAACTTTGCTCAATGAATTTATCCAACACGCAAAATTTAATAAGCCGCCGATAAAAATTGAATAAAGTGCAACATAATCCCTTTAATAGAAGCTAAATCTGATTTAAATACCACTAAGTCTTTTTTTGATCACCGCTCATTTAAAAACAAGTGAGTAGGGTTCAAACCCACCTTGCTCCCAGCACAGTTTGATCTCCAATTGATCGTAAAATTGATTCGAACTTTGGTATAATTTCGGTGTACATGCCAATTTCTGTTTCCATTATAAAGGATTCTCCCAGCATTTCCTTTTTAAGTCCTTCGACTTCAGGCATTGTC
Organism: Tricholauxania praeusta; assembly: GCA_949775025.1. Lineage (NCBI taxonomy): Eukaryota > Metazoa > Arthropoda > Insecta > Diptera > Lauxaniidae > Tricholauxania > Tricholauxania praeusta. The sequence continues at coordinate 164,194,595 of OX459029.1, forward strand.
TTGAGTATCATTGATCTTGTCTGCAGGCCTGATTTTTGAGTTGATTCATATTCAACACGCGCTCGGAACATTACACTAGCATAATGATCACCCTGTCCTGCACCAGGTGATAACGTAAAACTTTTCAATTTGATCGTTTCATCCTTCTCGCATGAGTGCAGGACTTTCGTGAAGAATTCCGTGTCCAACCATTGTGGTGGTTCGAGTTCATCTTTGTTATAAAACTCAGAGTTGGGTGACATGTTAGTGAATACTATTTTGTATAGTTTATTTTATTAATTTAATTTCATTTGATTTGATTTTATATTTGAACCACACAGCGCACTGTCAGAATTATGACTGGTTGATCTGAATGTGAAACCCTACATTTTATTCTATTAATTGGCGCAATAAAATGAAATATTTCTCTGAGTTACGAAACAAATTTGAAACACTTTAGATTAATTACGTGATAGTAATACAGTATTTTCCCGTTAAGTTCAACCTTTCGCAAAGAAAATGTTTTATAAAAAAAAATGTATTTTGCAATAAGAAAGTGAAAATGTTTTGTGAGGGGCTCGGGTATCGCATTACACAAATTAGTTAAAAATGATTTAAATTTACTTGGAAATAATTTTTTTTTCTTTGGTATCAATTAATTTTAAGACCTTGAGATATCATACATAGTTGCTTACCCAATTTGAGAGACTTAGTCACACTTTGGAAACGAAAAAGTTTTTGAATATAAGAGAATTGTTCGACCATATAGATCCAATGATTTGGTACATATATATCTACTCAGGTAAAAAATGATATACCCAATGGCCAGACACAAGTTCATAGGAAAACGCAATAACTTTATTTCAAAACCAAAATTGATTTTATCGCGAAAATACTGTTCAATCTCCTACACTTGCTCTTGACTGATAAAGGTCTCTTTTTATTGTTTGAAACTCTTAAGGTTGTGAGATAGTAGCTTCGGTTACTAATGTGCTATTGAAGATAATGTCTCTTTTTAAAGTATATACTTTATACTGTCTGTCTGTCTATCTGTCTGTCTCTTATGCACGCGGAAACTATCCAGCCGATTTTGATGAAATTTTTACAGTATATTAGTATCAATCAGGCGGGTGTCATAGGCTATAAAACTTTTATTTAGGGTGTATATTTAGGGTGGCCCTCATACACACATATTTTAAAAATAGCGATTTCTCAAAGACAGGCAAATCGATTCTCATAAAATTTACACAGTATGGTTTTTACGTTAATGAGCACAGATTGGATGGTAAAAATTGTATTTAGGATGCATACTTAGGGTGGCCCTCATACAAATATATTTTTAAATATCATTTTCACGAAGACAGGTTAGTCGATTCACACCGAATTTACACCAGGTAGCTCTTATGTTAAGAGGAATAGTTAAGGATACAAAATTTTTATTTAGGGTGGCCCTCACACAAAAATATTTTTTAAATATTATTTTCTCGAAGACCGCTAAATCGATTCTAATGGAAATTACGCCACAGGTTAAGAGGCGTAGCTTAGGCTAAAAAACTTTTATTTAGGGTGGCCCTCACACAAAAATATATTTAAATATCATTTTCTCGATGACCGCTTAATCGATTCGAATGGAATTTACACCACGTGGTTTTTATATTGAAAGGCACTGCTTATGTTGTAAAAATTTTATGTTGGGTACATGCTAAGGGTGGTCCTCATACAAAAGTATTTTTTAAATAGAATTTCCACGCAGATTGCACATCGAATCGGTTGAGGTGAAGCGATGCGCACAGGGTAATTAATGCTAATACTTAATATTTACAATGCTATCTGTTATAAAAATAATTAAAATTTAATGCCACATGTTTGGCATGAACAACTTCCCTTGATTGTAACGTTTTGTTTTATTTATTACTATGATATGAGAGGAATTATTCCATACAAACATTGATAAATTGCTTAGTTTTTAACAACTAACTTTTTGATTTTATTGAAACAAATTTGCAAACTCATCATGTGTCGTAAAAACTAAGCAAACATCAACTCATTAATAACCACCACTACCATATGATAACATGAACTTACTTGGTTTTACGGAAATAAGTACAGTACTCTCAAACTTATTTCGTTAAGTTACTGAACTTTTTGTGAGTACATATTCATTACATAATGTATGCAGCTTAATCAGTTTATGTTATGAGTTTCAGCCAGCACGTTCTATTTGGAAGTAGTGTTTATGAGATATTAATAATTAATTTTGATCCTTAGAATGCCATCGACAAAAAAGCAACACAAATCGATAAATCTCTCTAAGACGTGTTAAGTTTTAGATTTCATTGAAACTAGAAAATCTATATGATACACAGCTGAAAATCTCAAACTGTCAAAATCTACAATTTTTGATTCGGAAATATGTATCGCAATCATTTAAAAGAAAAATTTAGAATAATTATTGAAAAGATAGCACTCGATGTCCTCTTTAATGCTGATGAATCTGCAATGTTTTCAAGAGTTTCTCCAAATACGGCATCGGTGCAAAAAAAAAGACCGTTTGACATTCATGCCTTGCTCAAATGCCAAAAGATCTCACAAATTGTCACTCTTAATAATACGAAAGTCAGCTAATCCACGCGTTTTCAAAAACCATAATCTACACATTGTATATAAAGCTTCAAAAAAAGGTTGGATGACGGCATGTAATATACTATGCATGTCTTAGGTGGTTTAAGGCCACTTCACAAAGTGAAGGGTAGTTGGGCTGGGGAGACACAAGGCGGGCGGGACCCGTCTTAGCCGCTAGCTAACAGTCTGGGGGAGTTCGTGCCTAGTTCCCTTCCAGCACCCACACATAGATTACTCTTATTACAGAGTCCCTAAAGAAAATAATTTTTATCATAAAGAAAAATGCTAACCTACTGTTTCTATAAACATAACCTGTGAAACCGTAAAGGCCAGAAATACTATGCACCAATTTAATTATGACTCTTCAAACACACGAATAATCTGCAAGATGTTTCTGCAGATAGCTCATAGGCCCACCCCTCCATGATCTTAAGCTTGAGCAACTGTATGCCTAAGATCCCAAATGAAAATTTACCTTTTGCCCTTAGTACCAAGGAAAACACACACAAACTTAATGATTCGACATGGTGTTTATTTGAAATTCTTAAACATTACTCTTTAAATTCATTTTAAAATTTTAAAGTATAAAGCAAACGTTTAACACCGGATATAAAATTTCACTAAATATTTGCCCATTTTAAAATTTGCATAATTATATATATAGTAATATCAACGTAAACCTAGCAATAATATTGAATTAGTAACGAGTGAAAAAAAAAAAAAACCCATTAAGTTTTGCGTACAAACAAAATATATAAATGATAAATCATTTTGTTTTCAAAATTAGGTTTTCAATTTAATTTATTATTTGAACTTAGCTAATTTTATATTACGATCATGTTATGAATTCTGAACTTTTTATTGCTGCATTTAATTTATTTTTAAATTAACTTATTCATAGAAAAATAGAAATTTTCGTAAAAATTATTAGATAAATTAATACGCTTTCCCACACAGAAAACTACGTTCTTTAAAAATTATTATTTTTCATTATTCAACTTTATGTTTACTTTCGTAAACAATGGGAGAGCAGCGGGATAATATATAAAAAAATTCCAGATGTTAACGCCAAAGAACTATTTACGAGAGCAAGGCAAGCTCGCTGTTAACGAAATGTTAACCTTAACATTTTATGTTACAAATATGTAATTTTTTTGTCTTTTTATTTTGACGTTACCATTGGAAAAGAAACTAAATAAAAATAAAAGAGTACAACTCACTCACCAATAACACTGCTTCTGATGAAAGGCCTTCCATAGATGCGGCTGCTTGTCAAGCTGTAGATTTTACTGAGAGTTTGCTTATATATATGTGGTAGTGTTGAGCATTGGAATCGAAATTAATTTATGCAATCATTAGGATAAGAAAATATCTCTTAGATTTACATTCTTTTTTTCTTTTTCGAATCCATCGTTTCCAATTCCAAAAGCACACTTTTCCACAATTTTTTTCTTACGTTTATAAAAAAAATTAATTTAGAATAACAAAAAAAAAATAACGAGAAAAATCAGTTAAGCTCGGTTATTTCATTACATTTCATTAAATTATTTACGTTGATATGTACATTTTGAATTATTTAGATTTTGCAAATTCGATTCTTACTAGGCAATTATGACATAATTTACCGTATTCCTATTTTTGCACAACACGGAATCAATCTACTCTTAGATTCATAAATTCAATTAAATGAGAAAAAAAAATTAATTTCTAGCGATGAATGATTTTTCTACTATTTTTTTAACTTTAGATTTAAAATGTTTTTTCGGGGGGTTTTCAAAATTTCGCACTGTCGATTTTTTTTTTTGAAATATTTTCAACACGCGTTCTGAGACCAGGCAAACGCGACGGACAACTATGTATTTTTGCCAGTTTTGTTTTTCTGTCTTTTTTACTGTCGACAGCAGCGTTGATGTCTTGTTGTCAAGATGAAGACTGTTTGGGGCAATTGATTGCTGATTAACACGATGATCCCTTTGATGTTGATTTTGAAAAATTCGTTGGTGAAAATAGCGCTAGGAAGCCGTAACTTCTTTACTCTTCCTTCACCATATCTAATTTAGGAAATTAACATTTTAATAACCCTTTTACACTCAAAAACTATAATTTTCACTTTTACCTTTTTACGTATATTTACTCCAACTAACTTTGAAACGAAATATCATGCGAGAAGATATTTTTAAATTGTATTTAGACAATTTTTCTAATTTTATCCAACTTCGCTTAAGGTTTTTCCTGTTAAATCAGCCTTTAACATCAAATATTTCTGTGATCATAAGGCAACATCAAATTAACGTAATTTCTGAAGCTAACTTTTATGCACACACAAAAAAAAAATGTTTTAAATGAGTTTATAAATTAACTTTAATTTCCCAAAATCTGATAGGTTAGTTGTTGGCTCCTATGCTGACTTAAACAGAAAGAACGAAAATTCTCAATCTTGGTATATACACAATTTGGGATTAAAAAAATAAATAATTTCCAGAGCTACCAATTTTCGGAGCAACCAACATAACTTTATTAAGCCGCGAAACAGTTTGATGATCGCAACAAAATTCAAAATTTTGGTTGTTGGCTTGGATAAAAGCTTTGATTGAATTGAAATAGAATAAGAGCTACATTATTCAAAGTTCTATCAAAGACAACAATGAAAGAAAAAAAAAAATTCTAAGTGAATAACACTAGAAAACACAGTGGCGGAACATTACAGGCATAACTGAGCTTTCTGTATTCCGGACAAATCCAGTTATCCGGACATACCTCGAAACTATATGTGTCCGGATTATCGCGACAGTACTGTACATGAATACAGGTGCTTGTAAGCAAATGATGATAGCCATAGGAACAATATTTTTCATAGATAATTTAACTGATTATTGCGGAAAAGTCTGATAGAGGGCAATGAAAGCCAAGCAATTACTAATAGTTCACTAAGTCATGGGCAACAAAGCCGATTTTAACAAATGAAATTTAATTTCTTGAATTACAATGAAGAAGAAGATAATATGTAGACATTGGAGATTCAAAATACTAATAACAGGTGTAGATGTTTGCAAAATCGCTTTATTTATCAATATGATTTATGAAATTTTTATCGAGCGAAAGAAACCCTATCATCACTTTGGTCTGGGCGTTGATTTTCATTCACTCTGTAGAAGAAATTTTTACGAACGGGTTTTTAGGACTTGGAATATTTTCCAACTCTTTTTAATTTTACGTTGCTTTATAATAATAAAAGAGTTTAGCTACTACAGCTATAAGCCACCTCAGCTATTTAGCTTGAAGCTTTTAATCAATTATTAAAAGCTGCTTTTTTAAAAAGAAGTGTATTTCATCAAATATATTAATCGCTTAAGAAATATAGACAAAACGTGAAAGTCTGACACCAAAATAAATATAAATGTCTATGACACCAAACTGAAAATTTGATTCTGAAGCTTCCATGTCTTCACTCAAATACTTAACATTAAAAAAAATAAAATAAAATGTTTATTAAAATAAAAAAAAAAAATTATTATCTAGCGAATGTTCAACTAATTTATAAAAATACACATTTTTTCTAAATGAAATGTCATTAGCCTAAATCCATTAACTCGTATTTCTTCCTTTTGTTGATATGATATGATATGAAAACTTACTGTCTACAGATTTTTAGAATTACGTCCTGAAATGTCTGATTTGCGGTACAGATGTCAAAGAAATATTTCATTACAAGCAAATTGAATAAATCGAATTTTTTTTATTCTAAAGCGAAAAATATGACTTAAATACTACAGAGTTTTGTACATTAAAATTTATTATCATCGATATCTGGTTTGTAACTTAGTTGTCCAAATATCCCATGTATAAGTATTTTGGCAATAATTCCTCCAATTCATCGATGTATTCCTTATCTCTGTATAATTTTTTGCGACTATCTTCATTATTCATCATTTCCTCAGGATCAGTTTTTCCTGCGCGGAATCCATACCACATGGGTAAGAATGTGGTCAATAAGTAGATTTCTGTAATTTAAAAGTTCATTAAGATGCTGCCAAATGCGCATATGTGCGAAAATAAAAACATCTTACCCCAGTGTTTATGTTTCAACATCATTTCCCAAAATTCAACAAGTTTTGGTAATCTGCCGTCATATCCAATGCGCTGTAGTGTTTCCACAAAACTGCTAAAGTAAAAATGAATCAACTCTTTGAGATGATGTTTTCGTAACTGTTCATCCATCAGCATAAATTTTGAGTAAATAATATCATTCACAATGGGTCCAATATAACACATTTGATAATCCAGTAGCATAACATCTTCATTGCCTTTAAACATCATATTTTTCGTATGAAAATCACCATGACACAGCACGTAGTGAGCATCGTCCTGCGGTTGATTTTGATACTCCATAAAGGTTGATCTACATTTTTGTATTAGGTCTGGTTTTAGTTCTTCAAAATATGGCTTGTACTTAATGAGTTTGGGTTGTGTCTCCAAAAGCTCTATGAAATTACTAATTCCGCCAATAATGAAATCATTCTCCAATATATTTGGCATCTGCCAAAAGCTATGACAATACTTTTTAAAATTTTCTGGATTCTGTAAGGAAATGAAATAAAATTGGTCTTGCGTCAGCTCTTGCTACCCTCATGACTTACGTCCTGGTTCAATTTATAGCTGATTGCGTGTAATTTAGCCAATTTGAGATAAGCCAACTTTGCTTCTTCCATGTTGACTTGACGGTCTCTCAGCACGGTATAACCAAGTGGCACAATATCTTCAAAAATGATAAGTTTTTTTGGTGATAAGCTATGATAGAGACATCTATGCGATAGAAAAACCATGAGAGCATTAACAAAATTGTCAACTTTTGAGAAAACTTCAAATGATCAGTGATAGATTATAATTTTTTGAGTGGCACCTTTTGAGCGTTCCTCAATTGAGTGGTGAAAAGCTTTTTAAGCCATTAAATCAAAAAGTTGCGATCTTAGTCGAGAGCGCTGTGGCCAGCAAAGCTAAGCATATTGTAGGATGTCGACAGAAACGATGCAGCCTGAAACCAATTTTTCCTCCATTCAAGTTTTTTTTTGCTCGCATGAATTATAATTAATCTATAATTTAAATACAAGGCTCAACCAGTTTCACCACTGTTATATCAACTTTTCAATCGCAGATTAATAAAATGTACTTCATTATAAAATGCCGACAAAAATTGAGTAAAGTGCAATAAAATCAATTTAATAGAAGCTTAATCTGATTTAAGTACTACTAAAACTTTAATTAATCACCGCTCATTTAAAAACAAGTGAGTAGGGTTACAAATAAAATGTTTTTGTTTCTTTCAAACCCACCTTGCTCCCAGTACAGTTTGATCTCCAATTGATCGTAAAATTGATTCGAACTTTGGTATAATTTCGGTGTACATGCCAATTTCTGTTTCCATTATAAAGGATTCTCCCAGCATTTCCTTTTTAAGTCCTTCGACTTCAGGCATTGTCTTGAGTATCATTGATATTGTCTGCAGGCCTGATTTTTGAGTGGATTCATAATCAACACGTGCTCGGAACATTACACTGGCATAGTGATCCCCCTGTACTGAGGCGGGTGATATTTTAAAACTTTTCAATTTGATCGTTTCATCTTTCTCGCATGAGTGCAGGACTTTCGTGAAGAATTCCGTGTCCAACCATTGTGGAGGTTCGAGTTCATCTTTGTTATAAACCTCAGAGTTGGGTGACATGTTAGTGAATGCTATGTATTTCGAATATTTTTTTGTATATTTTATTAATTTAATTTTATTTTATATATAATGCATTGATTTTAAGTAGTTTGGCATGAGTTTATTTTTATTTTATATGAACACCACAATGCGAACGTTAGAATTACAACTGATCGCTCTGTATGCGAGCTTCTACATTTTGCTTCAATTATTTGCGCAATTGGCTGAAATGTTTTCCACTTATCTGACAAATCACTTTAACGCTTCAGTTTTATTAAGTGAGAGAGCACAGGATGTTCTCGTTAAACTTAACTTTTGTAAAAAAGTTTTATGAATATTTTGAATTATTTTTTTTTTGGGAAAAAATATACATATGTCAAAAGTATGCCTAAGTGCTCTTGAAAAAGTTCTGAAGATTAACCGTTTTTAAAGCTCTTATCCTAAGGAATATCATTCTTGTTTGGTTGGAAACCAAAAAGGTTTTGCAATTTATGTATTTGCATGATCGTCTAAAATTAATTTGCGACCTTGGTATAACATACTTGCATATACTATATGTGCATTTTCACAGAAATTGTCATTTCAGTCAGCCACGTTTTCGATTTTTTTTCTTTGGAGCACACACTTCAACCATCGTTTTTCTTGAAGTTAAGACTTCTTGAATTAATATTAAATTAGGAACAATTAAAATTCAAAGAGAGACACAATTAAAATTGAATTTAAAGTAAGAAAAAGAAACCATCAAAATTTACAAAATTACATATAAAGTCGTTCCACCTTGAATATTAATGCAAGGTAGCCTTAATTTCAAGAAAAAACCATCGTTAAAAGGTGTGCTCCAAAAAAAAAAAAAAAATAAACCGAATCCGTGGGCCGGCTAAAATGACAATTTCTGTGGAAATGCACATATATGATAAAACATGCTTTTGTATGTATATATGTATGCATATAGATAAGTAAGTATTTTTAAAATTAAAATATTTTCAACTAATTTACTGAAATGTAGCAGGATGCGAGTTGCGATCATAGACCCCTCTATTAAACATTTGATATTTTTTCTCGCTTTTGCAACTTAGTTTTTTTTAACTTCCCTATGTCGAAGCTAACTTCAGTTTGCAAAAATGTTCTGTTTTACGCGCAAACACTGTTTAATTTACAGCACATGTTTTTGTCTGATATGGGCCTATTTTCGGTGCTTGAAATTCTAAAGTTAGTGGGACAGAAGTGTAGATACATAACTAGTTTGCAATTAAATTGATGTCTCTCTTATATACTTATATTTAATATTTACAATGCTTTCTATTATAGAAATAATTAAAACTTAATGCCACATGTTCAGCATGAACCACTTCACTAGTTGTAAAGTTCTGTGTTTATCATTATTACGATAAGTGAGGAATTATTTCACACAAACATTTATAAATTGCGTAGTTTTTAACAACTAACTTCATCATCTTGTGAAAATACATTTGAAAAATCATCGTGTGTCATAAAATTAAGTTATCTTTAACCCACGGGTGACCACCGTTACCATATGGATACATGAACTTACTAAGTTTTACGGAAATATATGGATAATATACATAATAGATAAAATTTGGAGACATACCATATATAGGCGCACAGCTACAGAGCCAATTTCAACAATGTTGCAAGATAATTAATCAGATTATTATAGAATAACATTAAGGATTAATTCAAAAAGAGCGCTGTAATTACTAATAATTGTTATCTAAATTACAAAGCCGATTTAGAAAAATAATGTGTCACACTTAATTTAATTCATAACTTAAAAGATTATTATGGAGATAAAAAGTTTCAAAAGATTGATCCAAAGTGGTGTGATAGCTAAAAGTGTTATTTTTTGCATTCTCAGGGTAACCAGTAATTTGTCACGCCTAGAGTATATATTATATTAAACATTTTTTTTAAAAACATTTGAATATCACCCTCGATAGTTCAAGCCAAATTCCATATTGTCTGCCTGGACATTCTTTTCTATCATTTAGTTTGATACTATTTCATGAATTTCGTCCTAACTTGACTTCATCTATGTTATTCAATAAATAATACTATCTTATAATTTTCAAGTTTTATTTCATTGAATTTTGTCCTATTTTACAGTTCAATTCGCTGCACTTAGACTTTTTTTTAAATTGTGCGGTGTTTTTCCGACTCCATTTAGATTTTTTTTTCTTCGATTTCATCGACCTCAATAAATTTTTTTTGATGCTTATGCAATGCGCTTACACTTTAATAAGCTAATTCCTTCTTTTCAATACAATTCGACACTTTTCGACTTTATCGGCTTTTTGAATGATTTTCGATACTAGCCTAGTATAATCCGCTGGTACTATGAAGTAGTAACATTTTTGTATGAGTGTGGTCCCCTGTTATCATAAGGTCCTCCCTTGTGGACCGAAATCAAAATAAGCTTGTCGTTACTACATTTTTGGGAACCCCCGTTTAAATTTTAGTTCTGTATCCTTTCCAAACCGCTCTGGACATTAATGAGTAAACTATGCACCATATATGTTTTGGCATTGAAATAGGTGCGTTTGATCACTAAAAATTCTAAAGATCTGGTTGTTTAGTTGGCAAGAGGTATGGTTCTAAAGCTGAGCAATAGAAGCTCAAGTGAAGAAGTGAACACAACACATAACACTTCTGAACTTCTTAGCAGAGCACAATAATTATGATAATGTCAAAGCTTACGAAAAGATTAGAATGAGCATTATAATTTGATTACAAATTAATTATTTTCTCAGCAGATTTAAGAGTCACGATTACAAAATAAAAAATTCACACTTTTATTATCACGTAAATAGTATCAACAGTATTTTGATAAGAAAATCTGACATAGAGCGTGCGTAGAACATGTGCGTTCTTTTATTAGATAAGAACAAAGTTTTTTTTTTTTTCGTTTATTTACTTATGTGGTTTTCTGACCTAGGCAACTTCTATCTTTAGGATAGAAAATTGAAAACTTGCAAATTTGTGCATATCGGAGAATGGGGAAGTTGGTTTCATTTTAAGTCTCCCCTTGAGGCTGCCAGTTGATTCGTCTATGTTGGAGTAATTCTTTACAATAAACTTCGTTTCAATCACTTTATTGAAATGATAATAAAAAAGTTTTCTATGTCATTGCATTATATGGGAAAAAGAATTAAAGAATCCGTGCATGACTGAAATGCTAAAGATCTCTTACATCAGACCCTTTCTGGAGCATGTATGTGCATTATCGGTTTATTGACTGCTTAAGTCCGTTCGGAAAAAATTTTAAATTATTTTTTTTTCATAGGACTCGACTGGAATTCAGTTCGAAAATTCCCTACGCATGAAAGTGGACCGACAAACTGAAATTTTACTGCACAGTTCTTAATTTTCATTTATATTCAAAATTTTAGTGGGCTAAGTCAACAGACCTTACTTATGGAATATACTTGCACTAAATGCACCAGTCCATATCACAAATTTTCTGTACCTCTGATTATTTAGATAAAAATTTAATGACTTTTACTCAATCATTAATTTTATTGTGCTTCCCATTATAATTGGGCTCTAATTAAACCTTTGCTTTATTGTACTATATAAGTCTAATTGCTAGTTATACTACAAAACATTATTCGCTTAGTATATGATAAATGAAATAGATAAAAACATAAAAAATATATAAAATATACAAATGATATTTCATATTCAAAGCTAATTTAGGAAAATAAATGACGTCATTGTTTTTCAAGTAAATATATTTTAATACTTTCTATGTTCTTTATGCCACATAACTCAGATATCCAAATATTCCATGTTTAAGTACTTCAAATTAGGATATCCAATTTAGCGATATATTCCTTGTTCATATATTATTCTGAGCAAAATAATAACTTTTGGTAACTTACTTTTGGAACAAATTCACTATTATATTTTCATAAAGTAAGTGAAGTAAAAGTAAATGTATGTATGTATATTGAGCATATAACATCGTTCATTATAGGTCCAATAAAAATTTGACAACTTGGCCTTTCAAGAAAGTGTACGGGAACGATGAGATCTATTTTTTTTTCGAATTTCAATGTTAATTTTTTTTTTATTATCCGTGTCGAAAAATATTCAGATGCGGTATTTTACATAATTAAGGAAATTTTTTCTATATTTCATTAATTATTATTTTATTTTATATGAAAATTTACCTTCGTTATTCAAAATGTCGCATCTGAAGCCTTGAAAATTTCCGGAATTTGCACTCTATTAGACTAGACTTAAAATTTGGTAAGTCAATAACGATTTGATATCAAAAAGTTTTGAAGAAAATTGATCAGCTGCATACATTGTTAAAATGATGATATATTTTCTAAACTTAAATATCATACTAACATCGTTTTAAAAAAATGTTCGATATTTTTACGAAAAGTAATTTTAAAAAAATTAACAAAAAAAACCTCAGATTTCAAAAAATTATAAATAGCTTTATAAAAGAAAATCTAAAAAAAAATTTAGAACATTTTTTCAACAAGTACTAAAAGAAATAAAAAATTTTAAGAAAATCAGAGACAAAAAAGCAAAATGATGCACGATTTGGCGTGGAATGCCCTACATTATCTTCAATTCGAATTAAACAGTAATCGCATCCAAGGTAAGTCACTCTGGCGTATCGCTATCCCCGGACCGTAACTTCCGAGCAAACTATCGCTTAGCATCAGATTATGAGATTGCGCACGATCGAAATCACCGACTCGGTAATTGAAATATGACTATTCCACGAAAAGAAATGTTTACTAAAGAACTTTATGTTCAAGTTTCTTCCTGGCATATGAATAGTTGAAGTCATCAAATAATGTTTATATAAACACTATTTTTCTTTCTGACAAGCCCCGATGACTTTGCGGGGATTACTTTTCATATAAATTTATTCCGATTGAAAATAAAATTTAGTTTTGACTTCAGAAAAGTCATAAAATTAAAATGTTTATATATGAGTATCATTTATTTTGTTTGGTAATTGGTATTTATTGTACAATTTTTATTTAAAAACAAATCCGGATTAATTAATTATCCAAGAATCCCTTATGCAGAAGCTTCGGTAAACATTCCTCCAACTCATCAATATATTCCTTGTTATGATAAACGTTCTTTTGATATTCTTTATCAGTCATCATGTGATCGGGATCCACATCTCCAGAAAAGAAGCCAACAATGAAAGGCAAGAAATTAACAATCATAAAGACTTCTAAAAAATTTATAAAAATTTATGAAAATTTGAAATGTTACTCCCCTTTTATATTCAAAACTCACCCAAATTTCGATGGCGTAGCAGCATCTGCCGAAATTCGATAAGCTTAGGTATTTTGCCATCGTATTTAATGAGACGCAATGTCTCTGTGAAATTACTGAAGTAGAAATGCAAAATTTCGTCGTAGTGATTTTTTCTCATTTCTCTATTCATTAACATGTAAAGTGCATAGATGACATCATTGACCATAGGTCCTATATTTGACAACTGGAAGTCCAATAGTAAGACATCTTCAATGTTTCCATTCGTAGCGTTCAGCTTAAACATCATGTTTTTTAGATGAAAGTCACCATGACAAAGCACATAGTGCGCATCCTTTTGCCGATGCTTGAGATACTCGTCGACAGACGCTTTGTATTTTGCATGGAAATCTGGTTGCATTGCTACAAAATGGGGCTTGTACTGGGTCAGTGTGGGCTGTTTATCCAACATTGCGATGAAATTATCAATGCCGTTCGTAAAGATATCAGCTTCTATCATATTAGGTAAACTTGTTATACTATGGCGGTATTTCTCAAAATATGAAGGGTTCTATAAACAAAGAAATTTAGTAAAAATGCTTTATAAATTAAGTTGATTGATGTTCACACGTTGATTTCGCGCAAAAAAGATTTCTTTCAGAAATAGAAAAATTGCTTACATATCAAATAGCATTTCACACTTTTTTAAAATTTTAGAATGTTTTTACAAAACAAGAAAATGTAAAGCTTTGAGATCTTTCAACACTTCTTGTATATGCTCTTAGTTGAGCAGCAATCTTTTGAATAATAATTAATATTTCACTTACCTCTTGAAGAATTTTGTGGCTAACTGCATGAAATTTCGCTAATTTAAGAAAAGCCGCCTTCACCCCTTTCAGGTTGACTTCCGGCAGTGTCTTATAGCCGAGAGGAACGATGTCTTCAAAGATAATAATTTTCTTCGGCGATAAGCTGCTGTAGAGACATCTGTGCAGCAAGTCAAAATGCAACAGTTTTTTAAAAATTCAAAAATACAATTTCTAATTTGATGTTTCTTACCTTGGCCCTAAGACTGTTTTGTCTCCAGCTGCTTGCAAAATGGACTCAAATTTTGGTATCACATCTTCATACATGCCAATTTCTGTCTCAAAAAGATATGAGCCTTCCAGTAGTTCTTTCTTCGTGCCATCTTCCTCTGGACTGGTTTTAATGATCATTGACATCAACTGCAATTCTGACTCTTTTTCGGTTTCATAATCGACACGCGCTCTAAACATAACACTGGCATAGTGGTCACCCTGCATAGAGCCGGGAGTTAGTTTGAAGCTTTTGATTTTGATTGTTTTATCATTTTCACACGATTGTAGAACATTGGCTAAGAAACTTTCATTCAACCACTCTGGAGGGTTAAGTTCGTCTTTGTTGTATTTTTCATTGTTCGGTGCCATTATGTAAAGAGCGATTGCAGTAGGTGTACCAACTCGTCAAACCTTTAAAACGCGACTGATAGAGCAACCGTTTAAGTAAAATGCTCAATCGCAGTGAATTTCACAATATCATCCAAGCTCTCGCGATATCAACGTAAATTTTATTGAAGAGAAAAATAGTTTTTATAGCTTTGTAAGTCATCTCAAATTGCACCATACGAGTATTAGTACAAACTATCTCTCTTTAACATTCACTCTATTGTTTGAGCTCTCCACTAATTCTTGTTATCTACTCGCGAGCGAGCGATATGCACTCAAACTTTACTCAAGCACTTGATCGGAGACTCTTAAAAATGCTATCTTTTGCACGGAAAAGTCAACAATCGATTTCTATTGCTTATCACGTATGCAGGTGTAGAGAATAAACGTGATATTACAGGTATATTTCTACGCATTTAACTAAAAATAATTATTTATTTCCTTATTTCAATATCAATAGAACAAAGAACTTTTGGTGTGACAGCGCAGTTTTGTGAAAGTTTTGGTTCAAACTGAGTTTACAAGTTATTGAAAAGTATGCAAATACCAATTCAATTATAGACTTATGTATGTATAACATTTCGAAATAGGGTTCCAGCCTTACGTTTCAGTTAATAAAATCTTGCTAAGGTCAGTTCACCGATTGAAACTATATTTTTTCTCATTTTATCACAGTCTTCAAAGAGAGAGGCATTTAAATTTGTAACGAATGTTGAAAGCCGGTTTAGTTTATAAGATTCCCACAAGTATTTTAATATCTTAAGACTTGGCATTCCAATTCTTCCCATGCCAAGACAGATGAGTTCATTCAAAGTAAGTTCGTTATTAAGTATTACTTCCGAGTCCCAGGTCAAACTTATTATGGACGGTTTCCTAAGTTTTAATCTATTAAGCACTTAAGTTGGAGTAGCAAAAATAAATTTACCTCCTTCTCAAATCAGAGGGGGTTGAAGAACCGCCAGTCAGTTCAATTAAACAGCACTGAATTTCATGATATCAGTCAAGTTAAGGCAATAACAATTATTAATGACAAATAAGTTGTTTTATTTTAGAGAGTTTCGATAATTGTTAATCATATTTAGTGTGAAGTTTAATATTGGTTTGTACTCAGTTGACTTAACACTTGAGCGGAGATTTTTTTCAATGTTATCTTTTGCAACGCAAACTCAGCAATCGCTTCTAATTGCTTATCATCAAGGTCGACAGACAAAAACGGTTATGCCTTAGCATGTTAGTGGTACGTTTCTGCGCATTTAGCAAAAAATTATTAATAATAAATTACTTACGTTATTTTAGTTGCTAATCTGAATGCCGATTCAATAAAAAGCATTCATCGTGATTGCGCAAGTTTTTGGGAATTTGCCACAGACAATTAAGCGCCAGCTTCCATTCAGATTAAGTTAATTTGTTATTGAAAAGAATGTGAATATAAAAATAATAACAAGTTAATGACATTAGAATTCAAAGTTCCGTCCGATTTATAGTATTTTATACAACTATCATGTCTCTTTTATATAGAACAAATGAGACGACAAAAATATTGCACTCTGTAATTTTCGTGACGAATTGCATATGAACATTTCGAAGTAATTCGAGAACTCAAGGTTCAGTTCCATTGGTTTTGACAAATGATGTGCAGTTATTTTCTTGACTTGCATATTAAACGGATCTTGTCATTTTTCTCGATTTGTGCAGGCAAACTTTCATATTTCATTCAAAGTTGCGATGTGAAACTGCCATTAATGTTCCGCATTCATCTCATGTTTATTAGCTGCTGTACAGTAATTAAAAGTTGTTTTGGCGCACACACTTAGCAAAAATAAATTAAAAATTCTATGTGCAAGGTTTATGTAAGCAAAACAAGCTTAATTGAAAATGTTCGCTAATTGCATACCAACTGATCTCTAGATGCCGCTGATTACAATGGAATTTGATGTGCATATTGAAAACAATCCCAATGTGTATTCATATCTCTTATTAATGAGCGAATATCGCTATAAGCTTTCACTGACAAGCTAAGCTTTTCGTGTAGCGGCAGTGGAAATGCAATGAGTTTTATTCATTAGAAAATTTTACAAAGCTGAACAAAAGCAGTCAGTGTTATCTATGGCCTTGCTAAAAATTAAATGGTCTATTAAAATTGCACGCAAAGTTGAAAGAAATGAGATAGCGAAAATAAATAAATAAATTAAAGCTGCTAACTTTTTATTAAAAGGGTTTTTTTTTAGGAGGGGCAACGTTTTCCGTATGGCCGAACCATTCAATCGTGATGTATGATTGCATTGTCTTAAATAACACCCACACTATAGAACTTTAAAGCATTTGCTTTCAGAGAAAACCAACTACAGTTCCAGTGAAATCGTCCGGCCACCGGAGATGTCCGCCTGCGGGAGCTGTCAAGGAAATGGGACAAGTGTATTTCAATGAATATGTATGAATATATACTAGGGTGTGTTTTTTCAAACTTTTGTAGATGGATTTTTTTTTGCCTATATCCTCAGCCCAAAATTTGGGCTTGCTGGCTCATACCTGTAAACTGCGCAGACAGAGTTTATATCCGATTTCATTGAAATTTAAAAAAAAACTGCTTTAATAAAACGTAAAAGAATTATGCCTTAGGTGCCAAGATATACCGGTTTAGATAATATAGTTGTATGGGAGGTGCCACCCATTTCAAAATTTTTTAAAGGGGTTTTTTTTTTTTTTTAAATTTGCGGTCCTATATTCCTATAATATAGAATCGGGTTTGAAGAAAATTCTTCCAAAATTTCAGCATCGTAGATTGAACCTGCAAACGATGCAATCGGATTGTTTCCTATTACAATTCATGTGGAAAAAAAAGCAGAAAAATTAATGACTAATATTTTTTTTCCGTTTTAGTAAAGAAATCGTTGCATAGGACCTTAAGTTCAAAATTTGCTCGATCGAATGAAATTTCGCTAAATCACGCACAGATATCTTTTTTATCTCTTGCACATTAATTATTCTTGGTGCCATTCTGATATGAACATGTCTGCACCAAGCAACTAGTGAATGCTAATAATGTAACCAAAACGACACAAGCTGTCATCGCAAAGTAAAAATTATGTGAATCCCCTGTTTTATTGCTTTCAACAACATACAAAGAAATATAGATTATCAAGAACAGAGCTGGGCATACCACATCCGTATGAAAGACAGCAAGGCAGAGAAAGAGTTTTTCGTTAGAATGTGCATTTTGTCCGACTGCAGAAATGTCTTGTATGAAATGTGTATAGAACTGGTGTCCGCGTCCGGCCAAGGAAGCGTCCGCCCACCGGAATGTACTTTGTTCTAAAAACACAACTAAGAACTTGGGACTAAGAAATTCGTCCGGCCACGAGAGATGTCCGTCTGCGAGAGCTGTCCGTGACGGGAGTTTTCACTGTATTTTATAAAACGAATATCGAATATGTTTATCTTTAAATAAAAATTGGAATAAGATAATGCTTTCGTCAATAATAAATAAAAAATTATGCCAATGAGCATTTTTATCCTCAAGCTACTTTTCCATCATTTAAACGCGAAACGGTTTAATTCCTACTATGTACTCGTAAATAATATTTATTAACATAAGATTTTTATGATTTAAACCAAAAGTTTTTGCTTCAATTGAATGCTCTCTAATGTAAATTGCTTACTGGGCTTATGCGAACATGTAGCTTGTGGATACAAAGACAACTTGCTCACTTTATCTTTACATCAGGTTTTACCCATCTAGCTCTCTATAATTTTTATTTTTATTCTTTTCCTTGAAAACGAAATAAAAAAAAGACTGCAAGTGCATTTGAGTGAAGCGAAAAGACACTCCCATTGTTATTGTTGTATTCGTTAGTATAAAATAAAATTTTACAATCGTAATTATGTCCTGAGTATATTCCTGTGTAAAGTGTGATTGTGTGAGTATCTGTATCTGTGTTATGACGATTGTAGTTGTGATGACACAGTTTTTAGTTTGCAGCAAAACTTCCTACATTTTTTGTAATTGAATTAGGAAAATTGTTTGAGTTTTGATTTTGTCCTATCACAGCAATTGGTGCAGAAATAATTTTCCTAAGGAATATGCAAATAATGGAAGTTTCTTTTCATTGGTGTGTGTGTGTGTGTATGTGTATGTGCGTTGTTATTAAAGTCAATGTTAGTCTTAAGTTTTTTCTTAAGTAGAAGAGAATTTTCTTTTAGGGAAATTGATTGTTTCGAAGAAACTTAAGCAAAACTTGTCGAAGTATTTAAAGGCTAAGGATTAAGTTATTAGCATTAAGTGTTGCCAAAGAAATTTCAGCATAGCTTAGTATTTTAAAAGTATTTTGGTTAACAAGACTTAAAGTTATTTTGTTATTGTTTAGTATACTTAAGGGTTTAATCCTAAAGAGTTTTTTTTACAATTTGAAATTATAGATTTTAACATTATATAATGTTTCACCTCTTTTTTGCCTATATAAAAGAAATTGGAGTCTGAGGTCTTCAATTTCACAAGATTTTTCATTGTGGGTAGTATTTCACTAGTTAATGACTTAACATAAATAGTTTCGGTGTAAATCGAACCATTGTTGCATTACAATTTTTCGGAATTTATGCAAGAAAACACTACTTTGAATATCCATTAATATAAGCTCTATGAAAAAAGTTTATTGAATATAAGTATTTCCTGCACAGATTATATTATTTTTAAAAATTTAGATTGTGTCGAGTTCAGTTTTGGTGCATTCTTACTGTTTTCGTGCAGATTCCGAAACAAAAAGCTAACAATATAGAAATTAACACATTTTTATTTTTGATTTTTTTGTCTGAGTTTTTCTATTTTCTTTTGTCCTGAAAAACATTTTAGGATATAAGTTTCATGATATTTCTTTTGCTTGTATCAAAGTATAGTCATACGAAGTTTAAAGCATATCAGGGAAGGTGGTTCGCGAAAATTCTAGACTCATCCCGCTACAAATATAATCACCCCTTTCATGAATATCCGAAAGAAAACGATTTATTTTTCCTGAGAGCAAAATTTTGCGATCATAAATAATTGAGGAATGGAAAACTTCATATCCAGTCAGTGCTCCCAAAATATTTCCAGGTTCTTCCAATTAGCCAAAAATCACAGTTGCATTTTTCATATCTGACATTAGCTTATCTGTAATTTTGCATATTTGACATTAGCTTACTTGTCTGCTGAACAATTTTATAAATAAAAATCTATATTACAAAAAAAAAAAAAAAAAAAAATTACCTAAAATATAGTATAGCATAACTTGATAGTTTGTTTGGAGTAGATCCTTTTCATGAAGCCTTTTACTGTATCCAAATTGGATTCCATGTACTGGTCCAATATCAGTAATTGCTTTGTATTTGTGTTGCTAGATCTTGTAAATATGCTAAAAAATCTTTTTATCAAATAAAATAACAAAATATTACTAACATTGACTCTTTCTTCATAAGATTCCTTGCTACAAAGTTGGGGAAAAAAATTTGCCCAAAATGTCAAAAAACGTTCCCCAAAAAAGTATTGCCGAAAACCTCATTTTCCTGGGAATTTTTTCTCATTCCCCAAAAATTTTCTACGATCGCAAAACAGGGAATTGGAGAAAAATTCCATACGTACATGGAAATCGCTTCAGTAGTTTAGATCACGGTAATTCTTCCCGGTCAGTGAAGTTCTTCACAAAATAAATAATTTTAAAAAAGTACTCGAGCAAGGAAGTTCTATAAAGTATATTCTGTACGGTTTTTTCCCCTTCGCATTGATTGAACCTCTAGCTTGATTGCACGATGCGGTGAGTCAAACGAAAAAATTGCATTGCTCAGTCCAACCCATTTATAAAGGAATACCAACACTGAGGTACAAAGATTCACATGCAGTAAAACTGCAATGGCCGTAGGAATTAGGTCAGCGCAAAACTTTATCCTTACTGTTTGTTTTGTCACTACTATTGTAATTGTTTTTGTATTGAACGCACACACAGAAACATAAGCACACAGTGCTTGCACACAGTGCTTGCACACATAAACTCCCAGTAAACATTTTTAATCGCCATTACGGTGTTATAGTTAGTTTAGTTTTTTTTCAGAACAAGCATTCCAAGAGTAGCGACTTGTTAAATACTAGAGGAGTTTCACGCGATTGTTGTTGAATACGGCAGAAAAATATCTTGTATCCTACAGTTTTCATTTAATTTTTTTATGGGCTGTATATTAATTGTAATTGAACAATATTTAAGATGAGCTTCAGTCATTAGCAAACACCGATATTCTTGTAAATTTGATAAAAGTAGTTTCAAATGGCTTTTTTAAATACATGAAACACCAAAAGGTCAAAGCCTTAACAACACGAAATGGCAAATAGATACTAGATAGTGAATTTTTCGTAAACAAAAAGTGCACTTTGTGCAGCTGAAGGTCATGATCCCATTAGCTCAAATTTCAGAACAAATTAACCAAATATCTGAAGTGGCTATGCCGAAATACATGTTACCAAATATAAAGTAAAATTGATAAATTTGTTGCAGATATTAGCTGGGCTGCGGAATACGCAGTATATTAAAAAGTGTAGCAGTTTGAAACGCGAGTGTGTAGACTTTCAAAGTAAGAACTGTGCACAGGATATTGCAAAACTATGTATATAAAGTAGAAGTGACTTTAAAGAGGAAAAAATGAAGTGGCTGAAATGTCAAAAATGCGAACATCATTTGAGAATAACGTAACGTTGCTAAGCGCTGTGTAACATTTTATTGTTGCAGTCATTAATTTGTGTCGAACAGCAGCATATGCAGGACATGCCTAACATAAATAGTAAACTGCACAAACATAAAAAAATGCACAAACAAACACATGCGCATACCATCGGCTTCGATTAAACGCTTGTCCCGGTGCGACATCGCAGATGAACTTTGCAGTGGCAAAGCTCTATGAAATGGCTGTAATGGTGCTGCATGTGTTGGCTCATATTCATCGTGTATGCCTACCACATGTGGGGTAGTAAGTATTTGGGTGACTTACACAGCCACATGCAAACAACATATGTGCTTTCATGTGCGCCCGAAAATGTTTTGCATGAAATAAAGGCGATTGTTCTGTCGGGCTGCTAAAACAAAATATAAAAATTAAATTCCAAGGCAATTCAGAAGGTATGAAAAAATGAAGGTAAAAATTGTCTGCATTTTAAAATTTTTTTGTTTTCTCATTAAATAATAAATTGAAAGCATCAATCAACATGCACGCACCCAGCAAACATTTTTTTCGTCGTGGAAGTGTCATATTTCAATAACCAATGATTTTACCAAATCGATATTTTGCTTGAAAGGAACTGATTGGGATTGGAGACTCACGTATAATTCATAAGGAAGAGCTTTAAACGACAAACTTCTTGTGTAAATCTTTCATTTGTTTGCTGGGCATATAACATTGAATTTGACGAAACCCGCTCAAAAATCCTTTTGTTTTGTCTTATTCCGGTAAAAAGTTTTCGACTTAGCTTATGAACTATTCGGCTTTGGCTGTAATTGTTTTAATATTCATTCAATTTGATGACCTACTACTGTCTACATTCAGTTACGGAGTCAATAAAAAGCCAACTTGGCAAGCAAATTGTGAGGTAAATCTTGACGGACACAGAAATTCACAAAAAATGCGCATAAACTTAATGTGGCAACACATGATGACAGCAAAATACAAATGAAATGAAAAATGAAAAATATCAATGACAAATTGAATTTTTTGTAAGGAGAAACGTGAAAGTAATAGGCGTAAAAGACTGGAGAATATGACGAATGCAGATGCGGGGATAAAATTCTGAATTGTCAAACGTAAAGATGACAGATGATTTTTACTGAGGTTAGTGATGATGTAGCCATGCATATTTAGGAATATTTTATAAAAAAGACTTCAATGAAACACCCAGGTGAAATGTATTTAATGGTGCGCTTCAAGATTTAATGGTTAAATAATCACTTCCTCAGAGTTGTTTTGAAAGCTTGCAATATTAGATATTAACTGTTTTTTTCCCAACTTTTTGTAAAATTTTATTTAACAATGTTGAAAATTTTTAAAAGTTAAAAAAATTAATGGTTTCGCGGAAAAAAAAAATGTTAAATACTGTGTGTTTGAAATAATTTCAAGGTTTTCCTGAGCTTTTGAGTAAAACACACTAAAAATAATTTCTTGGGAAAAATACTGAGTGGAATCTCTATATACTATCCATTTCTTCTGCAAATTTTCTAATGTTCGATTAACAAATTAGATAAATAAACTCTTTTAATAAATATGCTGTTGGTAAATTTTTTATCAGGTGGTGTAATTGCTTTGCACTTAGTTTTATGAATCAAATTCCAATTCATAGTATGTATATTATTCGGTGCTTTGTGTTATTTTAGAAGTGTTCATTAAGTTTTCTTGCTTAAAGCAAATAAGAGTATTATTTTCATTTTGCAGAATTGATACAAACTGATATGAAAATCCAATCAAAATCATAACGTGCATTATCAATAACAAGAGTTGACATTATAACAAGAAGTAAAGCAAATTGAGCACACACACATATGTATAATAACCCCATACATATTTACAAAAAAAAACTACATACTACATATTAATATCCAACATATTTTGAATCTTTACCAACAAAGCAGGTCAAATCTGCTTTTGCTTTTTATCGAAATGATAGATATAAATTTCACAGTATCTCATACCTATCCAAGTACCTTGCTTTGAACTAAGGCATTTAATTTGATCTCTGGCTGAATATCTTTGTTATGAAGAATATAATCACAACTATGCAGAATCTCAGATGGCAAACTATGGGAAGATTAAGAATTCCTGATGAAATATGTAAAATATGCAATCAATTTGCTACTGACCTGGTCATGCAATAACCAAATGCTTCACGCAAATATCTCTGCCATTATTAATTTTCTTACGATTTCTTCCGTAGGAAAATGTGGTTTTGCTCTTTCCTCTGACACTGTAAGAGTTTGCTGTCTTCTGAAATGTTTACGTTGATGCATTTTATTTACTTTTTCAATTGATTACGATGTAAGGCCTTTCTATAAATTCGTTCGAATTTAAAGTTTCTTTATTTATTTGTAGGTATATTTGAACGCAATACCAAATCAAAGGCAACTGTTGCGAATTCCTCAAAAACTTAGACCATTTATTGATGATAGTTGTTATATTAAAATTTTCACAAGCTCCGTTCTAATTTTTGACAAATCTTTTTCTATAGCTTGACATCGCAATGGTCTGCATTTTCCTCTATAGCTATCTATACCTATATGGATTTCACCAACCGATAGGGTTCCCCAGTTTCTTTTCTCATCATATGGTTCATTAATTACAAGCGCCTCTTCATAACTTCAGGTGATATAAAAATGTGGTTGGTTGAATGAAGTTTGTGATTCGAGTTCGAGCAGAACCATCTACTTCTCAACATCAGTCTCAAGTAGGAAAAAGTAAAGAAAGTGCATTGGGGCTTATGTTGTTGCCATCATATCATTTTGCTGCAGTTCTCGTAGTGATAGTGTGAAGTCCAACCGTGGCTGCCTGATTGTTAAGGCGGGCGATATCGTCAGCATAAAAAAGTTCTTCTAAATGACTGCAAAAGTCCCATTAAAATCCGTAGCTTTCAGTAAGAATACAGTCTGGCACATGATACAATTGGAAATAACAGGTAGAACATCAAGAAGCCCTGTTTTACTTCAGTTGAATGTCCATGACTGACTGTTGTTTTGAAGAATTTGGCACTTAAACATGTCATATATTTGAATTAGATTAGATTAGAATTAGATAGACCGTGGTATACTAAGGGTCTAAAGAAACTAAAAAATCTGCGAAATAAGTTTTCTAAAATCTACAAAGCTACAAATAATGTTGTTGATAAGTTAAAGTTTGAGCACTATGCAAGGGAATTTAATTTTCTAGATAAATTTTTATGTAAGCAATATATCTTACGGATTGAGTCATCTATTAAAGAAAACCCGAATTCTTTCTGGCGTTATGTGAAATCAAAAAACAATACTTCTGATGTTCCTACTGCTGTATTTTGGGAAGGTAAAACTTCTGCATGTATCGATGATATAGTAAATATGTTTGCGGATTTCTTTAAATCTAATTTTGTCCCCGATAGTAATTGGAATGAACCATTCATACTAAATGGCATTCAATCAGTAATTGATTTTGGCAATTTAACAATTAGTGAAGTTGACGTTAAAAATAGTATTTTAAATCTCAATTCTTCAATGAAGTCTGATATGGATTGTAATGAACATATTGTTCAAAGTTTGCAAAGTGTGTGGTAGCCTTTTAAAAAAGTATGCAAATAAAAATAATTTGGCAGTACTGCCATGTGTAAACATATGTTCAAGTAAGAACATAAGGTTGGCTATTCTGTTGAAACTTTGCTAACTTCCTTTTTCAATAAACCTCCAAAGTAACAAGTTTATTATAAAAAGTGCTCTCCGAAAAAAATTAAAAATCTGGTAAGCTTTATGAAATCGTTTAACTTTTTCACAATTTTTTATGCAAATTTCTATCAGATTTTGTTTTTTTTTAATGCTTAACGCAATATTTATAGCTTAACTCAAAGTTTTGATTTTTTAGTTTCAAATAAAATCTGATCATCTCTCATTAAGAAAATCTGCAATTAATTGTATTTAAGTTGCAAAAAATTCGGAAGCGAAGACAACATAAATGTGCTACATTTCTTCATGTAAAGATTTCCTGAGTAGATGAAAGTAAAACAAAATCCATGCCGAGAAATTTTCATGGTAAAGATTCCCTAAAATCAACGAATATAACATATATATTCAATTCTTCCATTAAAAGGTAATAAAATATTACATTTGCATTACGTTTTTGGTGTTTCAAAACACTTTATTCAGATTTTCAGAAAAAATCCACTAAAGTAGTGCGTCTACCCTACAGGCCAATACTTGTTCCAGTTCCACACATTTTACCAGCAACTACATATATTCTCTTTCACTGAACGCTGCTTCAAATTCCACAACAACGGCATCATAGCGTACGCAGTCATCAAAAGCAGTACATTGCGCGTAGGCTCGGTATCGGTATAATTTATTATAGTTCGCGAAAATAATTTAAGTGCTTAAACAAAGTGTGAGAATCCGGACTGTGTTAATTTCGTGAAAAACGCGGTTTTAAACATGTAAAATTTATAAAGTAGCAAAAACTTAAATTAAATTCGATTAGATAAATAATACAAAAAAAAAGAAAAACATTTACTTTAAGTGGACGGACATATCCACACAAAACACGAAAGCTTATCGGTATAAAAAAAAAATAGTCCCGGTGCTCCTCTCATATCTACTGTCGGCATAATATTACATAAAAAATCTCTTAGTAATAAAAACAAATATAAGTGAAACGTACGATAATAACTTAAAATTTATGAATTAGATATAAAGTAGAATTAAATTAGCTCTAAAATACAGAGTACTTGATTTGGGTAAAAGAAAAATTTATCAAGTGACTAAAAATTAAAAATAAAAAATGTTTGTCTGCTAGTGTTATTTAGCCAAAAGTCTGCATATTGAGCCAGGATACATTTACCACCACCATGTAAATGTTATCCTGCTCAATCAACATTTTAACATTTTTTTTCCAAACATACAGAATATGTTGCTCAACATTTTAATGTAGCGCAACAAGAAATTGCTCAGCATCGACAGTGAAGGCCTTCATCGTTGGAATGCAGCAAAACGTTACAAAGTGAGTTATTTTGTTTCCTAATTAATTAAATTAAAAATAAAAGTAATGATACAATTAAAAAAAAAGAGATTTGGCTAAATTTAAATTTGTCTAAAATAATATGATACTATTGTTTTTTTTATGTTCATATGCATGCATACGAAGGCAAATTTTATTTGGTAAAAGCAACAACAACATCGGTTTCATAACAGTGAGAACGATTGATCGCTCACGCTCTTGTTACAAAAGTCTACACTTTTGTAATTAAACTTTTTTTGTCTTAGTTAAGTGTTGATAGAGCGCACAGTTAATTTTGCTCTCATTATTTACATTTTTGTTTAAATTAAGAGTTGTCGTTGTGCATACAAATAATGCAATATGTATAAGAAAAAAAAAAAAAAACCTAAAGTTTGCTTTTGATTATTTGCATATGTTCATAAATATCTAAATTTATTTATATGGAAGAAAATTGGAACTAAAGTATAAAGAAATGTTAAAATTTTAATTCCAAGTCATGATTTGTTATTATATATTGGGTATTGTACCTCAGATTTATTTCCTTTTCTGCTACTATTTTTACTACCTTTTTCCATTGACTACTTAATCATAAAGCTTTTATTCGGCAATAAAAGCAATTAATTATAATAACATGAATTAAAAAAAAGAAATACTTTTTGTGAATTTTTAAGTATTCAGTTTGATGTTTTTTGAGAACAGAAAAAGACTTAATTATAATGCATTTCTCTTATTAATTTTTAAATAAATTATATGATAATGTTGGGTTAGAAAAATAATTTGTTTTCCTTGAGTGACATAGGTATGGATAAGTAGGCATTTGTGGGGTCTCATAGTAAATTGCGCAGAATGAGACCATTGGTAGGGTGGGTTTTTGAGCGCGCATCTTTCTAAACATCTGAAAGATGCATACAAAATGCGAAAGATTGATACCTTCTTTTTTATTAATTTTTTCTTTCAAAGCACGAACATAGGGGCTATGATTTGCCTATGGTCGTGCAGGTCCATGTTTAGTCAACCTTTTTAGGGAGTCTTATAATATTTTGTGTGTGTGGTTTGGTGAGCAGAAGTGGTCAAGTACCCCCCCACCTGACTGAAGCTAGTGGCTTTCATGGCTCCCGCCCCGACCTCTCAGCTACCATAACATACCAACAACCAAAGTTAAATTATAGGTAATTGAGATCTTGGCTGTTATTTTATAATAAGTGAAACATGACTTGGTTGTTTTGGGTTTTAACTAAATAAACATTAGAGCACATTACAGGATGGTCTATCCCCTTTTCTGTTAAAGAAATGTCTTAGTTCACTTGTAAAGCCTATAACACTTTTGTTTAATATGTCCCTTAGTTCGGGAGAATTTATCTCGAAATGGAAAATAGCATCCATATCCCCCATTTTTAAAAGTGGAAAGAAAAACGATGTCTGTAATTATAGACCTATATCTAAGCTTTCAACTTTTTCTAAGCTATTTGAAAGTGTGGTTAAGAAAAAGCTTTACTTTGCAATAAAAAATTTAATCAGTGTTCATCAGCATGGATTTGTATCTGGCCGCTCAACTATCTCAAACCTTGTAGTTTTTTCAAATTTATGCCATTCTGCATTTGAAGCTGGAAGTCATGTTGATAGTATCTATACAGATGTATCTAAGGCATTTGATAAGGTTTCACACAATATTCTTATCGCAAAATTGTTTAAAATGGGATTTCACTCCAATTTTCTTAATTGGATTAAATCCTATCTTGATGGTAGAGTGTCATTTGTTGAAATAAATAATGTCAAATCTGTACCATTTGTTGCCTGCTCTGGGGTTCCACAGGGTAGTATTCTTGGTCCGCTTCTTTTTATTTTGTACATTGATGACATTAGTAATTGTTTCATTAATGCCAACTTTTTGCTATATGCAGACGACTTAAAAATTTTTAAAGAACTACGCTCGAACTTAGATGTTTTAACTCTACAAGAGGAATTAAATTCTGCATCAAATTGGTTTAAAAGGAATCGTTTGACTCTGAATATAAATAAATGTTGTTTCATACGTTTTTCTAAATCTTCTCGTAGGATCTCTTCATTTTATAGTCTTGATGGTGTTAACTTGGCTTGTAAGTCTAAAGTATGTGATTTAGGTATTTACTTTGACCCTGCATTTTCATTTACGGATCATATAAGTTACATTATACCGAAGGCTTACTCCCTGTTAGCGTTTTTAAGACGACATAGTGTAGATTTCGCTGATCCTTATACAATGAAGATTCTTTTCACCTCTTTGGTGAGATCTAGACTTGAATATGCCAGTGTCATCTGGAATCCATTTTATATGGTACATTCGGTTCGAATTGAACGTATTCAGAGAAAATTTTTAAAATATGCTTTGCGATCCTTGAATTTTTCGGAACCGTTACCATCTTACAATGCTCGCTGTTTGCTATTAAATTTGAAGTCCCTTGATAGCCGTCGCAAGGTTTTTTCACTAATGTTTGTATACGACCTTATTTGTGGCTTTGTTGATTGTGACTATCTTTTAGTTAAAATAGATTTTAATGTCCCTCACAGGCAATTACGTTGTAATAGTTTTTTCTATATTAAAATACATAAGACTAATTATGCTCTAAATGAGCCTTTAACCAGAGCTTTAATTGCATTTAATGAGTTATTCTTAGGCTATTCTATTGATTTCTCATATAATAGAGAAACTTTTAGAAAAATGTTAAATATTTTTATTGTTTAGATTATATTTATTATTTTACTACTTTACAATTGTTAAGTGCTTTATAGTTGCTAGTCTGTAAGGAAATTGTTGTCCATAGACTTAATAAAGAAAATGAAAATGAAAATAGATTGAAGAAACCATTTTCATTGAATTTTAATAACTCATCCTTCAAGCCGTTCCTCAACTAGCCTCTCATTTTTCAAATGTTGTTCAAAAATGGAAGATTTAGTTGCGTCCTTAAATTAAAGCTTACTCTTGATACTCGCTCGAATTCGCCGTTTTCTCTATGTCTGCCACAAGATGTAAAAGATAATGACTTTTTTTCTTTTTGTAGCAACTTTTGATTCTGACAAGCAACATTATTTAAGTCAACAATAGCTTGTTTGAGGCAATAAATTTTAAGTTCGCTTAGCCTCAAAATTACAGCTTCTCATTAAAATGACGAAACTTTACGAGTATTTTAAATGTTTATTCAAAAAGATTAAATTTACTGAGTTGTGACTCCTCTATTAATATGTTAAGTTTATCTGCGGTTATATCCTAAAGTAAATTGAGTATCACAAAGAAATTGCATACAATAAAATATACGAAAATGGAGCCATAATATCCCGTGAATAATTTAGTATAATTCTTTTTGAATTAATGCGCAAAGGGCAAATTTCATTCATTAACCATAATAAAAATGCGTAATTCGAGTAACCTTTCCAATATTTTGTGCAGAAATTATCATTCCGACCAACTACTTATTACTCACAGTCCAATTCCCAGATCATAAATATTTCAAAATATATGGCGCAACACTGCGGGAAATAATCAGGACCAAGCAGCATAAGTTGTATGCTCTTTGAGGGAATGCGGAATAGTAAGTGAGTGTATCCCATACAATTGTACTTAATTTGTTTTTGCTGGTGTCACTGCTTTTGTTATCAAGTTACTTGCTTTGACTAGGTTTTCGTACTTACGAAAAAGATAACTGCAGGAAGCAAAAATGCTGCCAACGGTTCTTTATTTATAGTAAATGTTATGCATAAATTGAAACCGCAAGTCATACTATAGTTAAGGACATTCTCTTTGTAATAGTCATAATGTTTGCTATTTAACTTACATTTTCATGAATAACTTTCAGCCTAAAAGTAGGCCAATAAAATATGACAATTTTTTTTTTCGGCACTGCACTTAAACTTAAGGCACCCCAGAGATAGTTTAAAGCTAATTGAGTGCATGTTGCGTTGCCATGGCTTATATTAAATTTGCAATAATTTAAAAAGGAGAAAATACAAATTGTGTTGTTCGGCTGCTTAAAGATAAACAAAATTACATATTCCACAAAAAAACTTTGAAATTCTTTTCCTTTATAAAAACGAAAACCATAAAAATAGCAAATTTTATGATAATGGACGCTTGCAAAAACTAACCGCAATAATTTCCTTTCCTTAAGCAGGAAAATATACATAAAAAGAAAAAATTCTCCGCCTCAAAATATGCAAATAATATTAAGAATGATCTCATGATCTCTTGCTTTTCTATACGCAAAAAGTTGATGTGTTTTCTTCATTCATAGTTTAAAAACCAACCAACAACCATTCGGAAGGAAACATTGCCACATAAAAGAAAAAATCCCTTTTTTATAACCAATTCAAAAAGTGTAGCCTACCTTTAGGCTGAGCATTCAAGGCAGCACAAAAAAAAGTGGGAATCTTTCAAAAGTTAATATTATTCAAATGACTTTGGGTCATCAATCCTTTTGGCGCGCGCATTTATCAAAATGTCTCAATCTAGAAAGCATCACATGCTTGTTGGCTTTCATTTATGTACAATATGTAGCATGGGCCTGAATTGAGAGTGAAAAAAGGATACAAAGAAAACTTACATTTTAATATTTTCTACGCATGATTTTGCGTGAACTGAGAACAAAAGAAATGGTTTAAGAAATTTTTAGATTTCTTAAGACCAAAATATCTGCGACAGATCTATACGTTCTTAAAGTTTGCAGTAACTTCAAGATTCCACCAGCTCCAGAAGCATATGACTTTCTAAGTTCTCTATATAATATGGAGTTATGAAGAATAAAATCTAAGAAGGTTAAGTATATTTCGATTATTCTGGAGAAACCACCTTTTGCAATGGTTGTGTGGGTGCCACAGACATTTAAAGTTCCAAGGATTTCATGGTATTAAAAGTTTTTGAGATTTTAAGTGTTTAGAGATTGCAAGATATCATGTATTCTTAAATTTTCAAGGACTTAAAAGATAATGAAGACTTTAAATATGCCCTCAAATGATTCGATTTACTTCAAACATCTTGTAAGCCTAAATGTTTTTGAAAACTATATGATTTCTGCTTGCTTCTAAGCCTCAAAAAATTTTGAAATCAGATACTTTAAAAGCTTTAAAAATTTCATAAATAGATATTCTAATGAATTGAATATTTAAAATAACACATGGCTCTTCTAAAGTTTGAAAATAGTTTTAGATTCTTGAGGATCCTGAAACATTAATGAGGTATATGTAGATTCGAGGATCCTTTTAAATTCTCTTAAGTTTTTTAAAGTTAAATGATCCAAAAACTTATAGAGACTACTGAGATTTTTAAGACTCTAAGAGTCTGGAGAATTTCAAAGCCTACATAATATCTCAAAAATTTTAAAGACTCAGAAATAATTCCAAAAGTTTAACAATGCAAAAATTTATTTTGTATAACTAATGTTCCAACAGTATTATATTTCTGAAAGTTTTGAAGACTTTCATGACTCTAAAAATTTTTTTACTTTTTAAGAATTCTGATAGCAGAAAATAATAACGATATTAGAACACATTTTAAAATTAGAAACTCTCTGAATCTTCAAAAGATTCTTAATTTTTTCAAGATGGGAATTGCTTTTAAAAATTAACATCAAATTTGAGTATTCGATTATTTTGAAAGCTATAAAGATCTGAAAAACTTTCGATTCAGAACTATTTTCAAGGAGTTTAAGAGCTTCATAGTTTGATAAATTTAAGAAATTCTTATGGCATTAAGAATTTTTAAGACATTAATCATCCAATAAAATGATAAAATTTTGTAGGATCCAAGTGATGAAATTTTAAAAGTCTAAAAAGTTTTACAGAATTAAAGGACTCCTATTATTTTGAGACATAATGATTCTATAATAAGGTGTTAGACTCCAAAAGCTCTTCAGATTCTTAGGATTTAGAAAGCACATATTTCCAAAAACCTTGATCTTTACAAATTGTTAAAATAATTCCAATTTTAAAAACTTAGCTGATGTTATAGTAATCGTGAGATTTTTAGAATTCTTTGTAAATATATTCAAGTTCAAGAGGGCTTAAAGTAATTATTCTTTTAAAATGAGTTTTCGAAATCAAATTTTACAAAATACAATTGTATAAAAAAAATAACTGATAATTTTTTACAAAAAATACCACAGTATTTAAATAGCTTTTATTCACAATTTCTTTGAGTGTAGTCTACAAAATAAAAGAAATTGACATACAGAAGAAAAAAAAAAAACCGAACCGTACCAAAACTCATTTGCTGTTTGATGTGTTAGACAAACGAATGCACAGCCAAAAAAAAAAAGGATAAACATCTCTGAAAGCAACAATACAAAAAATAAGGGACTACGCATTCAGTAAGTGGGACAGTCATGCTTGGCAAGATTCAGATAATGCAAAATAAAAAGTTTATTTTGAAATCTGAGTTGTTTGCGGTTCGAGTTTTTCTATTCTTCACTACTCGAGTATTTTTCTATCCCTCAATCAATATCTCCCTACAACAATTTATGCGGAAGAAGGATAAAAAAGGATTATTTTTAAATGTCTGTTTTCAATACAAAACTCAAGATACGATTTGCTAATC
This sequence comes from Tricholauxania praeusta, assembly GCA_949775025.1. Lineage (NCBI taxonomy): Eukaryota > Metazoa > Arthropoda > Insecta > Diptera > Lauxaniidae > Tricholauxania > Tricholauxania praeusta. The sequence continues at coordinate 164,227,896 of OX459029.1, forward strand.
AAACTTATGGCTGCTTTGAATAAATAAAATGTTTAGAGAAAATACAACGCTGTCATTGTGGAAAATAAACAAAGAAAAAAATATAAAGCGCAACAAACTAAAAAGATTTGTGTATTTTTCTTAAGGGCAAATTCCGACACTGCACTCTCACTCAGCTAAGGGAAAACACAGATTTATGCCAAGAAACCACAAAAAAGTTGAAAATAATTCTATTTATTTTATTGAGTAGGGTTAAAAGACTTGCGGGCATTGATTGACTGAGCAGCTGTGATGAGTGTCATTTTGGGCAACAGAACAGAAAACGGATTTTCATTAGTGTTTCTTTAAAATAAATTTGTACATAGATTACACAATGATAAATTTATAATATGTGTGGGTGTTATTGCATTTTGCGGAAAGCGTTTTTAAGAAATTTTTAACTTAACCTTTAAAAGTAGACTTCGTAGACATCGACGTGAATTTACGGAAAGAAACTCGAATATTTAGAAAAGGATAAAGATTTTATATATAGAAATGTATACAAGCATAGCCATTTTTGCAATAGTATGGAAAACAGGCAGTTCTTCCTAGAATTGATATGAAATTGTTTTATTTCCATTATATTTGCAAATTCGATGCTGTTCCCATCATTTTATTCAAAAATAATGATACTGCCAGATATTTATAAATAAAAAAAACCTACAATGACATTGAGTGACTTATAAATATTCAATCTCGGAAATTTCCTTTGAGATAAATTTCCTTCCGAGTATTTTAGTGTCTTTCAAATTAAAGTCTTTTTTTTTTAAAACTATGCGGTAACTCAAAACTTTATAAATATTTTTTATTGAATACAATTGTGGTGAAAAGTTCGAATTCTGAAGAAATCTGACGAAAAATACATCGAAATTAATGGTTAGACTTTACCGAAATCAAGAGTTCAAAAAATAATCGGTCCAGGATCGTTCATGCAGCTGAGTCTTCTGTAATTTCTTTCACTGTACTCTCAATTACTTTCTCGAAAATTCCCACACTTGCACAGTAAGTACTTGTAATTTTAAAATGTTTATCATTTTTAAAAGCTTCATCAATTTAGTACATAAACTACTCAATTTAAATTGTGTGTTGCCTACTCACGCGGCAACTTCCCATGCAAAATTTTCATCATTAAATTTGACAAATGAACTGACTGACTTTTTGTTGAGGCGACATTATTATGCGCCAACAGCCTACCATTAGCCTTGGCAACTGCTGCTGCTGAAAGAAAAAAAAGCGAACAAAGTACCACAGAGCAATGTCAAATGAATAAATTTTCTTTCGCTAGGTACGAGAAAAAAACCTACGCAGAATTAACATAAAACATGAACGCATTTTTGAGATTGTGTCAAAATTATTTTTGCCGCGTTGAAACGTTAACGCCGTTGAACAATTTATCAACTGTATGAAAAATCGTCCATCATCACATGAACGAAACGAACGAAGAAAAAACTCTCATGAAACTGCAAATTTATATAAAGTGGTGTCCAAGGAGGCAATTGGTCAGAACTCCTACGAACAGACAAAAAACAATAAGACGACAACCGCGTACACAGCTCATATTTATTTATTGGCTTTTATTTCATTTTCGCACAATGATGTCCTTTAAAGTACCCCAATTTAGAATAAACAAAACTTTGAATTTCATTTGTTTTCGCTCGTTTGTTAAGACACAAGTACTTTGTGTTGTTTGCATGCATTTATGTATGTGCCATTGAGGTGACCAAATGTAAATTTTGTTGTTTAAATAAATTTTTTTTAATAGACTGCACCCATTTTATAATTGCGAAATCTTTATAAGAAATTTATACATACTATGCTTATTAACACAAACAAAAATGGGTCAATTTTGTTATATTCAAAGCCCGGAAAGTACATTATATAGTTCTGATACAAATAAGATATCACATCTCCTATCTCCCACTTTGTTTTCTGAATTTTTTGAACATTTATTGAAAAAACTATGGGGAATAAAATATAAAAACTAAGTTTCATTTTTGTTTAAGAAAGCTTTAAAATTATGAAACAAATTAAAAAATTTACAAAAATTTGTTTGATCATTAATTTTTTTATTTAAAAAAATATTTCACAAAATCTTTATTTTTTTTTTGATTTTTCTTATGTTACTGAGCAATTGCTACGAACGAAGTAGCAAGTGCCTTATGTAAATATCGGCAAGATCACCGAGCTCAGTAAAAAATGTAATATCCTCTTTATGTATCACGATTCTTTTCGTTTCGTCTTTAATTTTGAAGCCTGAAAATATGCTTATATAATTTAAAGTAGAACAAAAATACCTTAACTGCTTTTAATGAATAATTAAGCTCAAATTAAATAATTGTGCTAGCATATTTTTAGGCATGAAAATTGGAGACAAAACGAGACGAATCGTGATACATAAAGAAGCCCTTAAATCTGTTCCGAGAACGCAAAGAAAGAAATGAGTCTCCGTGAGCTCGCCGATATTTTTATATAGCACTTGCAACTTCGTTCGTAACGCTACAAATTTTTGAAGAATTTTGTGCTCCTGATGTAGAACTTATTACTACAAAATAAGGAATCGGTCTGAGGACATAAAAGTGAATAGGTAATTTCAGCAACTGCTCTTTGCCCCAAATATAAAATAGCGCATCGACAAGGGCGTTTGTAATTTAAAGTTTATGGTTTGATTAAAACCAACAGAATACCGCACTTTCATTTGCTGTTTTCTTTTTTTTTTGCTATACTCTGAATTGCTGTTATATCTTTATTTCAGTCTCTCTAACTTCCTTTTCTATTCATGAGCATTAAAAATATATTCTACATAAAACAAGAGCACAAACAACAGCAAAACAAACATGCAACACAGTTTGTGCATGTTCTGGTATGCAACACTGAATAAATGTCTCCATGCTGCTGTCTATGACTGGGGCGTATACGTAATATTGTTTTTATTTTGAATTCAATTTGTTGCTGTGTGCTCGCATTCACTCATCCAATGACGCATTTTACCGCATCAAATTGAAATTCGTTATTTGTATTTCAATTGATTGTGACATCACTGGAATTTTAAATTGCAAAATCAAAAATATACAAAAAAATAGAAAAAAAAACAACAAAAACAGTACAGTAAATTTAAAAAAATTAAGTCTATTTTACGTGAAGAACATCACAATTTATGATTTGCAACTATCTGAAATGGTACACTACCACATATGTTCATATATAAACACTGTATATAGTACTTTCACAACTAAATTGAGAAAAACATTAGTTCTTTCATATTCTGTTCAAAACTTTGGATAAAGAGCTCTGAGAAAAACAAAAATAAAACGCTTGAACTGAAAACAATTTAGTTTAAAACAAAAACTTTGAAATTTATAAAATGAATAAGAGTTTTTCAATTGAAGGACAAATTTTTGAGTTGTTCACATTCAAGCTCTTTGAAAAAATAATTTATGAAGAAGATCACAATGAATCATTTTTCGAAAATATTTTTGTACAATTTCTGTTCTACAAAAAGGTAGCGCGATCCTAACGAAGATTTGTATTATTTTGACCGTATACTCGTATAGATCGTACGATATTAAGATATGTTTTATGGATTTTGAAAATTTAGAAAATATTGGTTTTCATTATATCACTCGCAGTCCCATAAGACACAAATTTTTTTCCTCAGTGGGTATGCCACAAAATACTTTTATTGTTAACATTGACATGAAATTATTCGTTTATTTCCATTTTCAAGAAATATTCATAAATGCATTATAAAAACAATCAAGTTATTCTAAATTGATTTGTTTTTAAAATTCACTTTACACCAGCAACTAACAATATCACGAATACTTTCAAAATGCAATTATTGCTTTCATATCACAAACACTGACGTTTGACAGCAACATGACTTGACTGACATTTGACCAAAATAACAGAACAAATAAAATGAATGAAAGCAGAAAAATTGAAAATCAGCTTAATTTACATCAGTTTTACAAAAGCATAACACGTGCCATTTTGCATGCAACGGAATGCTACTGCTTACTATTTCCATTAGCTCACTTTATGCTGTTTGATGATGGTGTAATAATGGCATATCGTAAGCGTTGCACAGTGGATGCGCTTCATACAAGCTGTGGTTGGCCAGTGAAATGAAACAATAGCTCTTAAGCTCGGTACATATATTCGAGAGAAATTTCCCAACGAAAATACCCAACTTCTTTATATCCGCATATTTATTATAAATAATAAGTTCACAACAAATATGGTCGTGGTTCGAATGCAAATGCGTTTATCTCATACTCGAATGAGTGAAAAAATATTGCTCTTTTGAATATGTCGCGACTACACATTTTAAATAATAATATTCAAGTTAAAACTGGCGTGGTTTGAAGCTATTTCTTAATTCAATCGATAAATGTCCTAACTCTCTCCCAATATAAGTCAACACTTAAAAACATCATAGATTTGAATTTTTCAACGGAGCTTAATGAAGCATATTTCAAACTGGAAGATTACCCTTGCAAATCTTTGCAGCCACCATAAACACTTTTTGATCTGAAAACGTTAACTATGATTTAAAAAAAAAAGCCGCAGGGGAAGAGAAGAATCATCCATTAAAATTAGGCAAAATCATGACAAAAATTCGGGAAACGACATTTGGAAATTATGTAAAATGTAAATTTCAAGAAATATGAATTGGGTATTATATTAAAAATATTATAATTTTTCCAACTAAAATATTTTTAAAGCTTAACCCATATCGTACCTTTGATTCGTTAACGAATCACGAAAATTGCTCATGTTTGGACATTTTTTTCATTACAAAATAACAAAAAATTTAAAGGTTTATATTTTTTATATGAAAGTTTATTCTATTAGCTTTTCTTTAAAAATTTCCTTTCTCGTGCCACGCCCACTTTTTAGGGAGTTATAAAACAATTGTTTTGGATATTTTTTTGAAAATTAATCAAAAATATTAAAATTAATCAAATATGGACAAAACCTACACAGAATATATTCAAAAGGACTAATGTTATTTTCCACAATAAAAATTATATATCCAGATTGTTTAGTTTAGCTACATATATATAGCACTCAATTATGGTGATGCGTATACGAATCAATGGCCACTTCCCAGGGTAACTATTTGACAATTTTTATTTTTGAAGATGTCAAATTTTTTGAGTAGGTTAAAAAATTCAAAATCTTGAAAAAATACTATTTTTCGATTAGGTCAAGCGCTGAATAAATTCTTTAGCTAAAAATTTTTTCCGATCGACCTCAAACTTATTTTGCGGCATTTTCTCCACTCAATTTACCACCTCATTACAACTTTTTTTTAAAAAAAAGTATGCTGAATATTTTGGTACTATATGGGGGAAAAATATGTGGTTTTTTTTTTGACAAAGGGGCCTTCAACTACTTCGGTCAATTTGCTCCGATCGAAAAAAAAAAATATATATAAAATTATGCTGTAGCCATTTTTGAGAGTTCCTCCAACTTTTCGAACTCCGTCGGGCTGACTTTTTTTTTCGCTTCTTACAATTCGATCCGCTATATAAAAATGGGCCGAAAAAACTAAAATTTTCGATATCGAAAAGATTTCAATTCTCGTTAGAATTTTTTATCAGTCTGCATGCAAAGTACTTAGAATGACTAATTCAAAAAATGTTTAAATAAGTCTGAAATACACAAAGTATTTAAGAAAGGACCGACATGCTTTGGATTAACATGTAACTTTTTTTCATTGTTTTCAAATTATGCCCTGTGTGCACATTTTAAACGAAGCGTTTGTCAATTGTTGGTATTTCGCTGCTGATTGGTTGGTTAGTTGGTGGTAGTGTTGATATCGATGCCTTAGGAATGTGCGATTCTCGTACATTTGAGGACAAAGTGTTGGAAAATAGCAGTGCAAGAGGAGAGTTTCTTTATGTGTTTTTGATGGCAAACAGTCGTTTGTTATTGAAAGTTTTGTAGTTTCTGTGATTGCATTTGCGGTGATTATTGAGGTGCGCGTTGATGTAGAATATTTCTAATTTGAATTGGTCGATATTGAAATAATAAGAAATATTTAGAGGAATGCGAAATTGAATTGTGGCTTTTAAATATAGTTTTCCTATTTATTTGGCAAACGTAATTCAAAACAAAAAAGCCATCACATTACTTTCGAAGAATATCAGCTGAATTTGATTTTTAACTGATCTCAACTTAATTCACTTTATTTAGTACTCCGTAGGTCAAACCATAAAATGTGAATAGAAACAAACTTCATAAGCATAAATTCAATTTAAATATTTTTATAAATAATAAAGAAAGAACAAGCAATCCCTAAATGCCTCATTAATTATGTCAGGTTAATAAAAACACATTAGTTTTTACATTTGCACAAACACAATGAAACGAATATAAATCATTATTTTCCGGTTGAATTTGCTCTCTTTGTTGTTATTTTTGTTTGTTTGTTTGTAGGATGATGATGCTTTTTTTTGTTGTTTTTATTGTTGTTACTGAGGCATGACAATCCGAATAAAACAATAGTTGATTTTTTTTGCTTACTACCTGTTTTTGTCATCTTCGCATAGCAATAATACACAACAACAAATAATAATTTATTTTATTTAAATGTCACTGACGTTGCTGCCATTGCTGTTGTTGTTGTTGTTGCCAACATATTAACACAGGAAACAGGAAGTGACTTAAATTAAATTTGTATGCTAAAATTATAGTGCGTGTCCTGCTTCACCTGTTTAACATAAATTCACATGAGTGTATTCATTAATGTTCAGGATTTTTATGTTTTTATAAATGATTTATGATTGTGTTGGTGCTGGTGCTGGTGCTTAGTATACAGACAGATATAAAGCTCTCGTTAGCTGTTTGTATCAGTGTTCGTATTTTCTCACATACGTGTGTATTAGAGCCGCTGTTGGTGAAAATTAATGCAACACCATATAAAGGATATTACAGTAAATTAAGAACTTAACAAGCAACACTTTTTCATTTTCATTATATCACAATAATCTTAGGGCATTGATTTAAAGCTTCAAGCTAAATAGCTAAGAAGGTTAAAGGCTGTAACAGCTTAGCTATGTAGTCATTATTTTTTGGAGAGAGCACCAGTTTTAACACAATTGATTGTGTTAATTTTTAATGATGTAGTATAACAATTTATGAACCCTTAAATTCTACGGAGTTAAGCTCTTATGAGTAATTTGCATGGCCCAAAATTCAAATGTCTATAACTTCGTTTAGATCACACTTAAAAACAGCGACCATTCCTAAATAAAATCCTTTTTTTCAATTTTTCCTTTATTAATTGATATAATTAAATGATTGCTAAGTGAACCTGAAGCCAATTTAATTGGTATGAATCTTCATTTTCACCTTTTCAAAGCAATTCGTCATTTGGAGAACCATTTCATGCAAGTTATTGATATCTTTACTTTCACTAATTCATTTTATTAATTTCATAATAATAATTATATTTAACATTTATCCTTTTTATTTTAAAGATTTTTGACTTCAAATGATTCTTTTCGCAAGAAAATCATGGAAAGATTTTGTTGATTTTGTTAGTTTTCCGTTTCTAACTTAAAAATATTCTGTTATAACTTTTGTTTGACAGTTTTTATAACAATTGATACACAGTTGATGCAAATCGGCCATAGAAGAATGGAGATAAAATAGGACTTTAAGTTTAAAGATGACGTGGAGTTATTTGGAGCGATTTTCTTTTGTAATATTTGCTGTTACATCCATGGGATTTGTGACTTTATTACTTAAGAAAGCAATTAATTTTTTTGTCGTATGACTATAGCCTGAAACTAGTAGTCATAATTTATCAACTAAGGAAAATTTTATGTGAAATAAAAAGAAAAAAAGTGTTTCAATTGCATATGTTACGACCACAGCTAAAAAAAACTTTTAACTTCACATAAAGAGCCATAATGATACACACCTTGTGCACATTTTATTCATTAGCACAACTAATAAATTAATATCCACAGATGCTCACATTTAATTGATATACATACACACACACACACACAGGAACACTTATGCATTGGGGCACTTTACAGAGAAACTTTAGAAATACTTCAGCATTTGTCCGCATGACCATAGCAGCCAGGCCAATAAAACTTTATATATGGCCAGGATAACAAATGAAGGCAATGGTAAGAGGATGACACCAGCTAAGTGACTCTGCTGCTTGAAGAAAAAAATGAAGAGAGGTAAGGCGGAGGCAACAAAAACCGAATAAACATAAAACAAATTGCACACAGACATTAGCAAGTAACGACCAAAGAGTCGAACACATAAAGCTGAGCAGCGCTTAACAGGACACTCCTATTCGATAATGCTGGAGAGTGTGATGGCGGCTCACGCTGAGTGGTGGAGGCAATAAATTTCAATATTCGTAATTTGTCTTTGCTTGCCTTAATGACAGTTATCAGCATACACAAACACAGGCACACAAACGACATCCATATAAGTATTTGTTTGCACGCCTGTAGTGGTCCAGGAATGAACCGACAACTAAAATTAATATTTGAGAAATTTTTTATTTGAGTTGAAAGCATCGATACAAAAACCATTGGAAAAATCGAGATATTGGGACTTTTAGGACATAAGTTTTATAGTAGTGAAAAGGTAACTTGTGGCAAGTAGTTAACTGGAGAGTAGGAGAATTTGCTCATTGTATTGTTTCGCAAAAAATTAAAAAAAAATCCATACAATATTGGTCTAAGAAGAATACTAAGAAACGAAAAAAAGAAGGAAATACCGACCAAATCTAAAGTAAAATGACTTATGCGTTATGAAAAAAAAAAACGCTTTAAAAATCTTGTCCAAAAGTGGTGAAAAACACAGAGTAAGTGCAAATATCGAAAACTAAAAAAACATTAGATATAAAAATCTGAATTATGAAAAAAGTATTCTGACACAAATGCTATGTATGTATGTGTGAGGTCGAAAAATGTCATCATACTACTCTGTACCTAATAAAAGCGAATCGCTTGAAAGGTTCGATAAAATGGATTTTGTTTGTATTCGTTTTAGGCAAAGGTAGAATATTATATACATAATCAGTATTTCTAAGCTTTGAGGGTCAAAATGATTTTTAAGATAAAAATTTACTTTATAAACAGGAATAGATATTATGTATCTTATGTTGAAAAATCAATGTATCAAGAAAGGGCATTTATTTCTACACTACATTCTCAAGCCCTGAGATTGCACAGCAAAAACCAAACAGAAATAAATGTGAACAAATGGCAAAACACGAGATAATGTCAAGGTTTATGGCCATAGGCATGTAAAACTCTGTGTTATTGTTGTTGCTGTTGAAAAGGATGCAGCATCGCAAAGGATGTTTAATGGAGAACAGAAGCTTAAAATGTATAAATAAAATTTATATGCTCGCAAACACCGAAGAGTATAAAAAGTTCGATAAAATGATGCAACACAGTACAATGCAATGCCATTGACTTGCAGGGTTTTCCACTTGTGTGCATTGTAAATGCCCTCATTGTAAGTATGGTCTGGGCTTCTTTTTTTCTTTTGTTTTGCAGTTTTACGCTTAAACGAGTAACTTGTTGTTTTTATCTTGACCATATTAAATGGTCATGTTTCCACGTATCCTCAACATCCGATACAAAAAAAGTTGTGGGAGCATGGTGAAATGGTTTTATCTAGATGATTGCAAAAGTTCAATGGATTATGTGCCGAAGTTGCAGATTTAGTTTTAATTAAAATTTTGTATATTTCTGAATATTTGAATAGAAAATTGCAAATGTCTTTGTTGCAGACAAATGAATAGTTTTATGAGGAGCTGTACTCAAACACGCAAAAATTTCTAATAAAAAAAATAATAGTTATAATTAATTTGACATAACTTATTTAGGACCAAACGAAGTTCAAACAAGGAAGCTAAATTTTTCTCGATTTTAATTTCTCTGCAAAATGAGTGGGTTTTTCGAATATGTACGTATTGGAAATATGATTGATACGAATTTCTTAAAAAAGTTTTAAGCCTACAAAGTTTAGAAATCAATAATTTTTAGATTTTCCTTCAAGTTTTTGCTTATTAGCTCTATCAACTCTCAAAATACATTAAAAATTTTCGAATTCGAGAAAATCGAGTTAATTTCATATTATTTATCCAATGCATCTTAAAAAAATATTTGCTTACAAAAATAAGGTATTTTTTTTTCTAATTTTATAGTAACTCCTAGTCTCCCATCGAGATGGCGCATAGTTTTAAAAAATATTTTTGGGGATTAAATATACTCTTCTATTTTCGGATAATTGATGGCAATTTAAAAAATGCAGTGTTGTTGTTGTTTAACCATTTCAAAACTTTTAATCAGAATTAATTTTTTTCTTTTCTTCTATGTTTTTCGCTTAGAGATCTATGAAAAAGTCAAAATATGTTAGATTCTATGCTTTCCTATACTAATTTATCTGAACATATGTTTCCTGCTTCTTGTCTTATGCGAAGCTCTTAACGGTCAGGTTTGTATTAATACCTACAGCGTCCTTTCTCCATCGGTCTTTTCCGACTATATTTAGCAATTTGGGAAAAACTTTAACAACTTGAATATTTTTTTCATAGACATTTCCAACTAGGGTTATCTTCAAGGTAAGACGTTTGTTATTAGTGAGTACTGTAATTACAAAAAAACAGCTGCAAAATTAACTACCGAGCATGGTAAATGCGACACTAGGAAAACAACGGCACACATTACGTAAAACGTGACAAAAAGTTGATGCTGCACCAGCAACGAATGCGAATGAGCCGAAGCAAACAAACTGTAGTGGGTGATGAAACAATGCACTTGGTGTCATTGCCAGGCACATGTGCTCACTAAGATGTTCTTTAATATCATTAATGTTTATTTTACTTTTATTTTTTATTTCTATCATTATTTGCTTTTGTTTTTATTGTTTTCACTTTTTTAGTTGTTTACTGTATAACATGATGTTGCAAAATGTCAGTCTGTATAATGGGCAACACGTGTTCAAAAGTTTGTTGTCTGGGTAGATGCCTCAAAGGAAATTAGACGTCTTTTATATAAAAAGCTAACAAAAAATTAACATTTGAAGATGTATGAAAACGTCACATAATGGGTTAAAGTTGCGAATATTCACTGCTGATACGCATGATCAATAAAGTAAAAAACTTAACTTAATTATAGTTGCTCGGTTGCAATTGCAAATCGATGAAGTAAAATAAAATTTACTCGCTTAAAATGTGAATATTGATCTGCATATATTCATTTACAATTGAACTTTATTTTCAAAAACGAAAGTCTTTGCTTTCAAAGAATGCTTATTTTGCAAAGTTTATAGCCATTGAAAAACTACTACGCATATGATTTAGGTAGCATGTGGTACAGAGCAACGTTTATTTTGGATGTCAATGTAAGGCCACATTGCACAAAAGTTACACGGCATGATATATTTAGAGGGCAATATCTGTAAAATTGTGTCAAATACCTAAAGTATGCACCGTCTCAAAAAAGAAGCTGTCAATTTTCCTCTTTAAGAAATTTTATTTATCACGAATAATCCCCCCGTTTTAAGTCCCAACCACAAGAAGTAACAGCATGAGAAATAAAAACTCGATGTGTTTTGTTACACCGTTGTGAGCAACATAATGACACATTATTTTGCCAAAAAACATTTAAAACCTTTTATGTCAGTCGTTTCGAAATATGAATTAGCCTGTTTGTTTCATTTTTCTTTTTGACTACTTTGTTTGGGAAGTTTAAGAAAACATTAAAGCCGCTTTATCACGTGCACTGTCTTTTACACCTACATACACACACATACACATACAACAATATTTTTGCAACAGCATAAGCACAAAAAGATGGCAGTTTATGTTTGTTCATCGTCAAAAATGTACTAACAAGGATATTAAAAGGATCTTAGTTTACTTAACGCTACTCGTACTTGCATGTTGTTATTGGTATGCGGGAATGCTTTACAGTGTCGCATCGTCCCCATCCCCGCTCTTTGCAAGCTTTGCGCTTTTATGTGTCCTCGGCGTGTTCAACTACTAAATGAAATTTAATTTACTTTTTTTATGACAATAATTTGCTGTCTGTGGAGTTAAATGCGTCGTGCAGCAACAGCAACTGCTGCAGTTAATGACTTCGTTACCTGCGGTAATTTGGATTTTAACGCTGGTGTTATTTGGTTGTATTACATTTACAAATTTAGACATGAAGCTAAAATTAGTTTTATGTGATAGACTTTAGAATAAACATAGATGAATTTCATAAGTGATAAAACTTAATTTTTATAACGTTCTAGTTAAAACTAATCATTTATTTGATGCAAAATTAGTGAACGAAATACTTTTTGGCCTTGCAAGCCAACAATTTCTCATAATTCATACTTAAAGTATCAATCAGTGACAATATTTTCAAATTGTGCATGCCGTGACCTACATTAATATACCGGGCATTTCCTGTGAAGTGGACAAGGAAAAAAGTGTGAAATTTTGAAATTCGTTCATATCCGACCAAATTGTACTTCTAGAAAGTGTAATTAATAATTTTTATTTCGTTTTGTAAGAACACTTTGATGCAAGGAAATTCGTATATTAAATTTTGTTTTGTTTCAATGACTTATTTAACCTTTTTTTTTGTATCCATAAAGCAAACTCACGTTATCATTTCAAAAATACTCGCTATAATTGGCCTTGTTTTTCTATCTATCTTTAGTCATTAACGGCTATCTATACCTCAGGAATATCAATTGTCACAGTAATCGCTCGCCACTTGTTATCCTGAATAATTGTATTAATTAAGTTTTTGTTTTATTTCGTCAATGCTGACTTATCGGAAGGAGGCAAATTAGTTTCAATTAGAAGTAATTACTTGGACAAACAATGCAGCAAGGATGGAGGATAAGTTTGATTTTGTTTTGCCTCTATCTTTCGAATGAGACAATAATAATTGCTAACAAATTTAAACTTTTTTATAAAATCAAATTGTTTTCGCCATATCATCAAATAAGTAATAAAAAATAATTGAAAATTTAAACTACTTCTTGATCTTAGTATAATAACACAAGTTTACAAAATATATAAAATGATGTTCTGGATTCTAAAATGTCCTTGTCATAAGGTACAAATTTGAAGCTATTCTTCACTAACAAGAAAATGCGTGTTTGATTTCAGCTCAATCTATTCTATCTATCTATTTTACCAGAGATATAGTTCAATAATGTCTCCTCAATTCAATACAAAGAATTAAAAACTTGAAATTTTTTAGTTTGAAGTGCGTTAACTCGAAAAAATATTATCGCGCTTTCAGTGGCGTACCGTGCACAGTGGGCGCACGGTAAAAAGATTTATTAAAAAAAAAATATAATAAAAAATTGTTCAATCAACCGAATATAAAATGAGCCTGATCAATATGTTAAAAATTTCAAAATTTCCTTTTTGAAAAACATAAAATTCTAAAAAATTTATCATAATTTTAGAAACATCATCATATCTCATCATATTATGTTAACTTTTTTTATTTTTAATTTCCTCACACCAGTATTTGAGCCTATCAAATTACTTTTTCTAAGCAATATCTCTGAAACTAAGCTTTTCCAAAAACTTTTGATTACAATTTTACTATTTGCACAAGAAATCATACTTTTTTCAAAAAAATTAAAATAAAAGTTAGCTTTTATGATAAAAAATACTGTGCATATAAAAGTTATTAATAAAACTTCACTCTCTGATATAAACTAAAAACAAAATTCAATTAAATTGTGTTGCCTTGTGTAAAATCAATGTATTGATTTCTGTGCGTATTGATTCTGTTTTCACTTCAGTTTATTTAAATTTATTTATTAATTTTTTTTATTTTCGTAGTGCAAAATCTGCAAAGTCATGAACACCGTTGGCAAAAACAACAACAACAACAACAACAACAACAAAAAATCTCGCATAAAACAACAAAAACCCAATTTATGCTGGCGGGTGTAATTTATGCTTTTGGGATTTTACTTAATCTCCTCTTGGCATTGCTCTCATAAATTGCATAATTTTAGGCGCGTTCGGTGGGTAAAAATTACGTAATAGCGTATTACCGTATTATCGTGTTATTAAATAAGATTATATTTGGCCCAAAATGTAACCGTATGGGGTGTGGGTGGTGAATACGCGACGACGACGACGATGTTGTTGCCAAAGAGCAACGTGTTCGACAAGCGCAATTCCTCAGTTATTACTTTTATTTATTTATGTAAATGTATGCTTGTGCCAGTGTGTGTGTGTGCATGTATTTGCAAGCGTTTTGTTGGCAATTGCTTTTTAATTTATTTTTAACAGCAGCATTTATGGCGTTTTGTATATAAATGAAATAAATTTGCCGTTTACTTTGTGAGTTGTTCTTCGGCAATGTGCCAAAAATGAGAGCCTTAGACGAGAGGAACTTGAGTCACTTTGAGATAAGAATATTTCTTATATTTACTAATGCTTTGTAAATCTCCAAGGAAGCATACACATTTTGAATGTAGCAAAAATTAAATTTTACTTAAATGATTAAAACTTTTTTGATTTTGATCTTAAAATAAATTCGTAACTCACGCTTAAATATTGTCTTTCTCACCAAATTGCTACAGCATTTAAAGAATACTCAGCTGGACAATTGATATGACACACAACAAAATTCACGTCAACGCAACAAACAGCAAAAACAACTGCCATTGACAGCAACGCCACTTTTGCTGCCAAAATGTGACAGGCAGCAGCAAAAATGTCAACATCAACATAAAACCAAAAATGCATAACATTAACAGCGATTGGTGTACGAAGGTCCTTTTAATGTCCTTTTTTTGCATATTGAACTGGATTGCGAGCTGTTGCTCCTAGGTCAAAAACGTAATGGCCGTTAAGAGGAGTAGTGCAGTGAAGAAGTCAGCAATGGAAAATAGCAGCAATGCATGAAAAAATTAACATTGCAGTTCGGAAGGACATTTTTCGCGAACGACACCATGAAATTATGCAAAGTTAAATGCGCGCGGTGCATGCATGCCGCAAGTGACAAATGAAGCAAAATATTGTCACTGGAGCTGCATGTAAGATTTTTGGATTGAAGAATTTAATACTGAATCGAAATAAAAGTTTGACAGTAAGCAAAACATTTGTAAGCAACTGTAAAAAAAAAAATTGATTTTAAATGATTTTGATTTTTTTTTCTTTAGTAGTAGTAGATAATATTGAAGAATTACGAGGTGAATGAAATTTGAAAATATGCAGGTAAATGACAAAATAAAAACAATAAAGAAAAATTGGAAGTTATTCATCACGAAAAATATCCCAGTATTCATAAATTCGGTATACTTATTTTATTTCGACGATATTGCGAAAAGTTTGAGTTATATATCTTATGGAAGATATGAATGAGTTTTTTCGTATTAGTTCCCTTGGGAAAAATTATCCAAAGTAAAAAAAAAGAAGTTTAGAATTGAATTTGCTTGCAGCCAGCTAGGCAGTTCGAGTGGGTTCAAGCTGTCCGTAATGTTCCGCCGAATTCTTTGAATATTGCTATCCACAACCTCATAATTATCTTCAAAAAATAAGTCCACATTGCTTATTTTTATTTTTTTCACTTGTAAAAATTAGAAGTTCAATATTTTGACGATTTCAAATTTGAAATTTTTCAGCTGTCAAGTTCTGTTTTCTAATTTGGTAGGAAAAATTCAAATTTGTAGTTTCTTAGACGTCAATTTCTGTTTTGTAATTTGGCAGCATTGTTTTGTAGGCAAACGTGTACATTCGCAACCATAATACAGAGTCATAGGTGATTCGCCAATGGTAGGCGAATCGCCAAATTCAGGCGAATCACCATCGGTAATAGGGCTAAACATATAAGATAATTCATGAGGCTTTAATTTATAAATCATCAATTGGAATTGCTCATATGCTTTGATTTCAAATTGAGACCTACATATGCGTTATATTGAGAGCTATATCTTTCTAAACATTTGATAAATTCATTAGAAATCTGACATAAAAACAATTACACCCACACAAAGAATATAAATTTATTAAAAAAAATAATGATATTTTTCACTTTGCTCCTTACAAAAAAATGCTACAAATCCAAAACTTTTACTTTCTTGAATTTTCGGAAAAGTTTTGAAAAGACAAGATACATACTCGTACTAAGATCATATTTAAGTTTATTTTAGTAAATTTGCAAGGGTAGCTCCAAAGCATCATTTGCCCTGTAGTAGATATAAAACTGATTTATTTTTCAAAAGTGTAGTTGAAGTTTGATGAGGCAAGAAATATTTTTGAGATTGTTTCTTTTCTATTATATAAATATTGGAAATCATTAAAAGAATTGATGATAACTTATAGTCCAATACTATCCATATAAAAATCCGCCAAATTGGAGACCTTAAAGTTAAAATTTTTTATTTTTCGCAAATATTTCTCAAAACGATATAAAAATCGTAGGCATAGTAAGGGAATCTCCTCCAATACAAAATTTTCCACGATGGCTTGATGTTTGTTAAGACGACAATTTTTTTAATCTCGATTACTCGTCATTTGTGTGTTAGATATTCGTGCAACAGAATGCCACTTTTTAATTTTTTTTATTTTTATTATTGTTATTTTTATTTTTGAGAATAAAATAAAAATCAGTGAAATGATGTCATAAAAGTAGCGCTTAAAATAAAACAAGAAATGAAATAAAATAAATGAGATGAAATGGAATTCGTGCGCTTCATGCAAATGCTCTGCTGTTTATCCTTGGAAACGCGTAATGCAAAGGAAAATAAATAGAAAATAAAATTTAATGCGCACTGCTTTTTCTATTATTTTTGTTGTTGTTTTTTTTTATGAAATACAAAATTTTTGAATTTCACTGCAAGTGTCATAAGTATATAAAAATAAAAGTAAGCTGCGTGATATGATACGGAAATGAAACTAAAATGCTTACCAACATCAACATTAAAATGAAGTAAGCAATTCAGTTTATGCTCCTTGTTGCAGGTTGGAGCTGGCAAGTGCAACCACGTAGCTGGGAAATGCAGTATCTGAATAAAGAAAGACACAACAAGCAAGGCGAGAGACAGGTTAAGATAAAGTTAGATGGTAGTGCCTTAAGTAGTTTGTTATGTTAATCCATTGTGGAGTGGCAAACTTTTAAGGAAAGTCGTTACGAGTGTTACATTGCATTAAAATAGAAAAAAGATTTACTATAACTTGTGTTATTTTATTTTAATTCAATTGTTGGAAAATATATCTTTTGAGTAAAATGCTTTCGAATTATGATTTTTTTTTCCGGAATGCATGCGATTTCGTATTTAATTTATAGACTTAAGAGCAGGCCAGGATTAAGACATTTGCCGCCCCCCTCCTCAAAACTTCTTCATTTATTAGAAAAAATAATTATTTTTTTTCCATTTATAATAATTGAAGAAACATTAGAAGAAAAATGTTATTTCTCTGTTAGTTGTGAATTAAGATCATCTGTTATTATTTCTAAAGCTAATCCCCTTATATCTACATCGATTTATTTTCGAATAAGAGCCTATGCCACAAACATTTTGTAGGTAGTACGAAACTGTTGCACAATTTTCGCCATTGGCTCCCGTACTATATTTCAAGTAATTTCAATTTTCCAATTTGATTTAGTACTTAGGTGCACACGAGCAAAGTTGCCGCTCAAAATGAAATCAGGACAAATCGCTTATTTTGAAATTACACTTATTAAAACTAGGAATCTGCACTTTCATGTTTTGCTCGTATTTCTTTTGCAGCTGAACTGCAATTTAAGCGATCGTTTAACCCTTTGGAAACTTTGACGATTCGACAGACAGCGTTGTGCCTTTGTTGTTATTGAAGTTGTTTTTGTTGTTGAAAGTTTTATGTTGTAAATTTGCTCATTGTACACAATGCTTAGCACACAAGCACATACATGTGTCGTTGAGTCGATGTGTGTGTGTATATTTGTGTTTTGATTTATTTATCATAATTAGACGCCTGCTATTTGATAGCGTGCCATTGGTGTCAGCTGCAAATTTGATTTGATTTGAATTGATACCACCATCATAACAAAAACAAAATTGCCAACACAAACAACAAAAACAGTTATCAGAATGTTCATACACACACACAGGGACACAGATATGTGTACATGCGGACAAACACATTCACATGAATTTAATTGATGCATTCAGTTCTGAAAACTCAGTCAAATTTCATGCTACTTCCATACAAATCAGTCTGTCATTGCGGCTGTCATGCATTTGCCGTTTTGTTGAATGTTCCTATGTGTTAGTGACAGTCGAAATTATGATGCAGTTTGTAGCTGAAAATTGTGTTTATGTTTGTGTACTTTGAATGAAATGGCGTGTTGTGATTAATGGATTGAATATTGTTTATAATAGCGAAAATATACACACGTACAGACACAGCAAGTTGAAGTCAAATATTATTAAAGGAGGAGTTTTGTTCTTTTTTTAAAAACAATGCTTTCAGGATTTTTCCTTTTTTATTAGAAAATTCGAAGCGCACTGCAATATGTGTTATCTAGATATTTTTAAAAACTATGCATTTGGAAATTCTTCATTTGAAAGTTTATTTAAAAGTGTTCTATTCGAAAATTCTTCAGTTCAAAAATTGTTTTCGTTTGAAAGAAAAAGATTCTTTAAGTGAAAGTTCATGCAATGAAAAGTTGCTTTGATTTGAAATTTCAGTCATTCGGAAATTCTTTTATTAAAGTTCTTTTATTTAAAATTCATTTCAAGATTGTTCTTTTTCAAAAGTCCTTTATTTTATAATTTATTTATTTGAATGCTCTGGAATTTGAAAGTTGGTGACTTTACCATTTGAATTTTTCTGTTTGGAAGTAACAACACCTGAATTTTCATGTTTAAAAGTATATCTTTTTTTATCATTGTTTAGCATATATTTGAGTTAATTTTTTTTTTTCAATTAGTTAACTTAGTTCTTGCACAATTCATACTCTTCTGTTCAAAGGTTTTATCTTATGAAAAGTCCTTTAACTATTAGAGAGTTTCTTTATTTAAGTAGTATTTAATGTGAAAGTTCCTCTACTTAATAATTTTTCTTTTGGAAGTTCCTCTTTTCGATAGTTCCTACGATTTAAAAATTAATTCATTTGAAAGTTCTTATGAAAGTTGTGTCTTTTTAGAATGTCTGTTTTGATGGTTTCTTTATTTAAATGTTACATTATTTGAAAGCACACTCATTTGAAAGTTTCTCCAGTTGAAACTTGCCCTTGAAAAAGTTTCATTATATGTAATTTTCATCTCTTGAAATTCCGTTAATCTCAGAGGTACATCAAATAAGTTCCATTAATATCATTTATCATTGGAATAGTTTTTTATTTGAGACTTTGTGCATTTGATTGTTTGTCTTTTCCGCATTTTGATCTCTTTATTTAATTAATTTTAATTTGTGAATTTCCACACTCAAAAGTTCTTCCGTTTGGAAGGTTCCCTGCATGAGTCTTCCTCAATCGCTTCTCCAAATTTTTCTGTAATTTTACATTAAAAATCTTCCTAAACTTTTCAAGATTTCAACTGATTTCGTTCATTTCTTTTTCTAGTTGCATCAAACAATGAAGCAATTTTTATTCAATTGTCTCTAGTCTCTTTCAATCTTCTACAACAATCTTCATTTAAAATTTTCTGGGCAATTAAGCAAATTTGCTGCACAATGAAGAGTAAACTTGGCGTCGAAACTTAAAAGAAATGAAAATTTCCGCTTTCATGTTGAGGAAAGCTCCAGCGGAACAGCGATTATCTTGCATTTAACACAATTAAGTACGTTTGCCGCCTTCGCACTGCCAATTCCCAGCTACGTGCGCAACCCTATGCTCCATGTGGATCTCATTTTGCCATTTCACTCAACATCGCTGTTTGCTTGTGTTGCTGCCACAAGCACCAATAATTACATTGCAAATAATTATAATTACACCCAAAATTAAGCAGCAGCAAATAATTGGCACCCTTGCAATGCTGACGGAAAACCTCAACTTATCCACCGCCTTTCCGGCTTTCCGAGAATGAAATGAAAAAGTTTTTCTTCACGCTACTCGCTGTTGTGCGGTACTTAAAAGCGAAAGTATTTGCACTTGAAGAAACCTCACGCTTTCAAACGCCTGCCCACTCCCCAACTGGCGAACTGAATTTGCTGAAGGCTGTGGCGTTGCGTCATAGCGGTGACCGCCTAAAAAGTCTTAAGAGTGGAACCGAAAAGCGTAATGCAGCAGCGCGCTAGAGAGAAAAAAAAAACGCTGGAAAGAAACAGCATTTCGTAAGTTCGAAATGAAATTTTATGTTGTGTACATGCTGTGGCCTGTTCGGATCCTGCTGCTTGATCCTGCCGTTGGCAGTGAAAATTTGCGGAAAATTCGTTTCTTAAGGCACTGTAATTGAAGTTTTTTTTTTGTTGAAACGGGCGAAGTTGGTGCAGCAGCAGCCAAATGCAGTAAAGTCAAAGTTTTATGCGAACTTTATAATTTGGTCGATTTTAGTTTTTCTTTTTGTTATCGTTTTTGCGTTAAACTTGCGAAAATAAATTTAGACACAAAAAATATACAGCTTTTGTTCAAAAAAAAGTTCGTAGCCATTTTTGTACAGTAAAGATGACTGCTAAAAATTGTACAGGCATTTGCATTTAATGGTCGGAAACGCCTCTGGCTTAGTGCAATTAGTTTTCGATTTGATTCTAGAAAACTTCCAACTTTTTGATACTATTTAATTCAATCTAGCTCTTACGGACTTTATCGATATTTATTGATATATAGTGATGTTTCCCATAACCGGACACCCACCGTCGCAGTATTTTTGTCCGGTTATTGGAGCGTCCGGCTATCGGAATCGATTTTGTATGGAAAAGTTAGTGAGTGTCGCTGAAATATGTCCGGTTATGGCAGCTGTCCGTAATAGGGAATTTCACAGTATATCGACACATTATGATTTTTCACGACTAAGTACTTTATTGTTTTGGATCAACATGATGCTTTTATAATTTCTCGAGATCTCTCGATACTTTTCGACTAATCTTCAATGTTTTGTTCGTCACATTACTATTAAATATTTTTTGGCATTACTTGATACTTTGATAATAAAATTGAGATAGTAAAATGACGATAAGAAAATAGCGAACAAAGTGCATTTCATCAAGACAAACCCACGTTTTCGAAAAATCATATAGCAAATATAAAGAAATTTCATTTAAAAAACAAAATTATTAAAAAGCACAATTTATAAGAAAATATATTTTCGGGAGTGTCTAGCTATGTATCATGAGCATATTTAGGTCTTATTGAATATTTGTTCCAATCATCCCTTGAATTATTTGGTAATTTTCTTTACAAATTAATCCTTCTCACGGTACCGAGAAAGTATTTAACAGAAAATTCAAACACACTCACAAATGCGCATAAGCACTAACACGCATACCTTCTGAAACTTTTAAATTAAGAGCAAAATTTAGACACTCTTACACATACATATTCAAGTTGGAAAGACACATATAGTCGAACAAAAATGACGCGGCATAAAAGTGTAGCAAAGTGGTAACAAACAAAAACTTAATTTTTTATTTTTTTTTTCGATTTCGTACTTTTTGTGCGTTGCAAAGGATATTCAATGGAACTTTTTGTCGCTGCTGCTGATATTTTTGTTCTTGGCGATTAATTTGTGCAGCTGAAGGGTTGAACAAAAACTTTTCTCTGACTTAAAAGCAAGAAAAGAGTTGCTGTTTTTATACTATCGCTTATTTTAGTCCTACTACAATTTACTGCTGCTAGTACTTTGTGAAAAACTTTGGCCGAACCAAGTTTCGAACTAGTTTTATTAAAAAAATAGAGGATGTTACTTTAACGCAACCCTGGATGTAATTTTACAACTGATAGTCTTATTGTGTCTAAGTTGCTGTGTACGTATTTTAATAGCTTTGTTTTCGTTTAATTGTAAGAAAATTGTCAAATTGTAAAAATAATAGGACATTGTATTATTTCTATTCATTTCTCTTTTTGATTGAAGATCTGCATGCGTAAGGCAAAACATGAAAAATGCTGTGTCCTGCGGTTGACTTTAAGTTTTTTGAAAAAATCAACACAATTTTTGATACACTGTTTCTCATATGAATCGGAAATGGTAAATGCTCAAAATCAAACCGTATTTCAAAATGTTCAGCGTTATTGAACTTATGGGTACTTTAAGGGTAAAAAGCCGAGACAAATTTGTTTTTTCTTTATAAATAATTCAAATAACTATACGAAACTGCGATTTTCGCCATGAGAAGCAGATAATTTTTTAAATTTTGTAAAAAACAGAACTTTATACAAAGGTTTTACGTTAGAGCCCAAAGTGTAGTAAAACAGTGAATTTTTACCATAACAAACTACCAGTAGCGAACCCTAAGGCATATTCAAAAATTTTTATTCAGAAAAAACTTGTAAATAGTTTTCGTAAAACACAGAGCACCCTGATACTGGTATGGTCGTATATTTCGTAAAATTAATATCATTTCATCACAATATTGCATAAGTGAAAAAAAAAAACAGAAATTGCAGACCAACAATTAGTTTTCTATATTGGATTGTGGGATAGTTCTTTAACGTCATTAAAGGGGATATACCACTTCTAAATTCGCACCATTCTTATTCGACTGTATCTTAATCTCATTTAAAGTGTTGTCTTTAGATTTTCCATTCGAAATTATTCAATTTAAAGTCGCTGTCAACTTATTATTAAGTTAGTAATTTCCATTGGCTAATTATTTTATGTTCGCGAAGGAAAATCCAATCACTATTTTTGTTCTGCTTTCATCAACGGAAATTACAAAATGTTGCTGTGCAACATTAAATTGCACGAAGCCAAAAAAGGGGACAAGCGAGTGTGAAAAGAAGAAAGAAAAAAATAAAACGAAAAGTGCTGTTCTTCAACAAATTACATTGTCACCGCAAGCCACACAACAACTGCAACATCAGCAGCAACAAAAAAAGATCTCTAAAATAGCGCGCTAATGACTACAAATGTGTACCAAAATGTAGCACGTTGTCCACAAGTTCGTCCTCTTCCGCTGCACTTCCCCCCACGCTGCAATGCTGTCGCATTTTAAGTTTAAATTAACGAACGCTCGTAATTTATTTTGAATTAACGAGTTGCAGATTTGCAGGTTGCGCATACGCCCCGTTGACCATTGATTGGTTTATGTGAATGTAATGGATTTGCTTTTTCATTTGTGTACGGATATGTGTGGGTGAGTGCGTAGATAATGCTACGACAAAAAAGAAACAGCTTCTAACTGTAGTTTGTGTATTTCAATTCGTATAAAGCACTTGCAGTTTAAATGGAATTTAAGAGTAAAAACGAACTATTTATGCAAAAATATTCTCAATAGCAATTTTTCTTTAAGGTTATAATGATTTTCATAAATCTGGCGTGCTTCATAGCTTTTGAAGCTGAGGATACGGTCAATTATTTAAGTGACAGTTTGAAATCAAAACTCACCATACGTAGTAGAAGCACTCCAGCGCTGGAAAATAGAAAAAAAAATTGTTTTAGAAATCATTGTACAAAAAGTGGACAGATAATGTCAAACTTAATATGGATATGTAGCAAATACTGTTTTTGAAGAACTTAAAACTTACGCCCGTTTTTATTGTAAAAGCGGAGTAGGACATATAATTTTCGGTAGGTCTTGTATTTGTCCATATAAATATTAATAATGATATTTTATTCTTTTTTTTATATAATTTAAATATTGATTTTATTGGCTCTGTGTACTTTACAATATTTTTAGAGTCGATGACCTATATTTGAGCTCTAACAAAGTTTTAATTAAAAAAAAAACTGACAGGGACCCTTTTATCATTCTTGTTAACACTAATTTATTTTTCTGAAAATGTCACACCACTTGTCTTTGGAATAAGTACAAAACATTCTTCGTCTCTTAAAATTAATTTTTGTAACTTTGATTTAAGTTTGAGCTAAGGTGATTTCTCAGTCAACTGACAGATATTATTCTAAGCGTAAGCGCTCTAAGCGGCAAGAGTACTTTTCCGAAACATAAATATTTGTTATTTTTATATTTTAATATACATATTTGCTTTGTTATATATAAAATTTGATGCCTTTTGAAGTGTGCAGTTTTATTTCTATTTCAGCTGATTTTCTTATATTGAATTTTTGAGCGGATTCTTCCAGCAACCGCATTTTTCTTTACTCAAAATATTCCGCAAATCATTAGTTTTTTCTGCAAATGTTATCCTTAAGCCTCAGTTACTCGCCACAAACACCTGTCTACATATATTTTATATATGATTGCTATTTTTATGAATATGAATAGATCAAAGCAGCAGTTAAGGGTTGTTTTTTATTTGTAATTTAAATAAGAAGATTTTCCAAATTGTTGTGATTTCAAGAGCAAAAAAAAAAAAAAAAACTCAAAAGAATTATTATAGTAAACATAAACTATGAAAGTTTGCATTGAATAAATGTACACACATACATGCATACGTATGAGCGTTTATAGTATGTGTGCAGTGTATTCATGTATGACCGCATGTTATAACACGGAAACTGGCATTTAACGTTGGTTCACCGCAAAATTCCGAATAACAAATATTTTGCCAAAACTGAAAATAAATTTTATTTTCGTTATTGTTGTTATTGTTCAAGTGCCGCTTATTGGTCCAATTGTTGTTCTTGTTGTTTTTGTTGTTATTATACTTGTTGGTATTACAAACCAGCAATCAGTAGCAGTAAAATGCAAGCAACGATCTCTTTTATATTGTTGTTGCTGTTGTTTGTTGGCATTGCCGTTGGCGTTACTTAGTAATAACAACAAAAAACTACAATTCATAACTACATGCATATACTTATTTACATACATACACAAAAACACAAGTGTTTACCCAGCAAACAATTTTAGTGTGGCAGAGTCATATTTCAATCGCCCTGATTTCAAGCAATAGTTTGCACGGTTGAAACTGTCCGGAGTAGCGACTTCTCAAAGTGATTCGCAAAAGTAAGATAACTTTCAACGATTATTGATGAGAGCAAAATAAGAATATTTTTTCACTTTAGTAGACTTGGAATTATTATTTCATCTTATCCACGTAACTTGGGTCGACATTTAATAGTTGTTGTTTTCTGATAGGTTTTGTGTCATCAAATAATTCTCTCAATAAAGCATGTGAAAAGTTTTATTTCCATCGGCGATAGGCGTGTCCGTAAATAAGTTTTGCCCATTTTTCATTCATTTATCTTGCTTGGTTTTCTCGTAACCGTGATGTGTGCATACAGTCGGTATTGCATACTCGTTGGCGTTATTGACAATGTTTGGATTAGGAGCCATTGATTTTCTGCATTACCATGTAAGGTATACAGAAATGCGGCTATTTCGTTTTAGTTCATTTTTAGCGAATTTCGCGCAATTACTGAGCGTTAACATCGCCTTCCTACAGAGGTCGTTAAAAAAACAAAGAACAACAGAAAAAACAATCATACGATCAATAGCCCTCGCATATCTAGGGGTTCAACTGGGTGCCTTTCACATGTTGGCCCTGGGTATGAATTGCACCATTTTGATTGTGTTTGTATTCGTTTGGCCTTTTCCGGTGAATTTGTTTGTGTGTGTGTGCACTTTCGTATTTGCATTACAAAAATGCACATAGCTACGTACATACAAACATATGCGCATGCAAATCTGGATTCATATAAATATGCTAAGACCTAAGCACATACACACACACACAAAACCAATTTAAATGTATTTGTGCGCAATAATAACAAAAGTGCAATTCGGTTTTGGCGCTGTAGGGTATTGTATTTATTTAGTTCTTGGCGATTTTCTTGTTGTGGGGATTAAGTTAATAAAGTTTAATCATAAATAAAAGCAACAAGAACGATTTGAGCAATAGCTACAGGCCAAATACAAATTGTGACATTTACATAATGCGCATATGATTTTCATATGTTTAAGATTCTTCTAATTTAATATACAAAATTGCATTGAAACACAACAGTACACATCCATTTCAATGAATTGAGTAATTTATACGATACATTTGCTCGACCTGAATCTTTTGGATTAAAACTAAACTGATGCTGGATTATTTCCGATCAAAAATCTGAAAGCTTTAGGAAAATATAAGTAGTCATTAGTTAAAGGTATCCTTGATCATTAACTTTTTGGAAAACTTACTAAAGTTTAAGTGTTGTTAACAATGACTTCTTCTTAAGTTGTTGCTACGAAGATGAAAAGTTGACTTGTTCATTACTGGGGTGTGAAATCTCCACTTCTTTATTTAAGAATTCAAATGGATGTGAAAAAAGAGAAGGTGCTCAGTTTCTAATCTATTGTTGGAGGGTATGGTGATTAGCTAGAATTTCGTTCAAGGTGTTTTTTATGATCAGAGCGTTCAGGAAATAATTCCCATAAGCCAAAACTTTCATTAAATAACTTTTTCGCGTTCAAGAGCACCGTGATGTATTGAAGCCCATGAAATTCACTGCCAATTTGATAGGATCTGTTCCCATACTGGGTTTTTGTGGTTCGGAGCTCATTTATGACAAATCAAATGTGTATATTAAACTGATAAAAATAAATAAATTTTTACTTTTTTCTATAATCATTAGTGGGAGCGAAAGAAACAACTTACGAAAATAGATATCTATAGCATGAATTAAATTTACGAACTGATGCCAACTTTAAACTAAAAATTAAAAATACATTGTTTTCCTTCAAAAATAAAATAAAATTCAATTTTGCTTAAAAGCTTCCTGACTATAATTTTTATTTACTAAAACTATAGCCTTGGAGAAAATGTAAGAAATATTTTGCAATTTATTTGTGATTATTCTAAGTTTTTCATGCAATCATCAATGCAATAGCACCTACAAGTAGTTAAATTTAATTCTAAGGTCTAAATGTATAGAATTTCCTGAAATCGAGCAGAGTCTTATTTATAAGCTTACAACACTTTTATTCCATAAAATGTTTTAGAAGCTAATCATAGTGTCATGACACTATTAGTTCCAACGAAATTTTTTTTTGGCGGAAATTTTTAGAAAAGGAATTTTGGCCATTACTTATAGAATTTTCAAGTCACTAAAATATAATCTATTCAAGTAAATGAGGTTAAATTTAATATGGGAATATTAAGTCATACCAGAAAATAGATGGCTGGTGCATAAGACTTTTAATAAAAATCGACCCTAACACAGAGTTCAATCTTTAATGCGGTGCAGAATATTCAATTTTTAGCAATACTCAAGATTACTAGATTTTTACTTAAATAACATGCTTCGTAAAAAATGCGATTTTTGATTTCCATTCAGTAAGAAAATTTTAAAAAAATTATTCTTATAATTTCAGGCAATTTCGAAAATAATCCCAACTGAAATATGAAGGTGATCAGAAATGCTACACTGCAAATAGCGAAACTCAACAAATCAAACAATATTAGGCCTTAAAACGAATTTAGTGTTCGAACGCGCACCTACATGTGCAGATTTTGTGCGTGTTTGTTTTGTTGGAGTTTATTTTCAGCTCTTTTTTGGTTCACACACACACACACGCACGCAAATATGCAACAAAGCGAACGTGACACAAATAATTGCTGTGATTATGTTAGCGCGTGCTGCGTATCTAAAGTGCGGGCGTACAAAAAACACGCCAACTCGCATAATCATTGCACGCACCCAGCCATACAAGCTCTCTCACACACACACACACACACACACACACAACCGCACAAACACAACCACACGCACTAAAAAGTTGTGAATTGAAAATTTGACTATAGTCAGGTTTTTACTCCGTTCCTCGTCATCGTGTGCATTGGAATTCAATTAAATGTTTATTTTGTTATTTTGTCCATTTACTGCCACTCCCATTCTGCCTATCTGCCTATCTGCCCATCGCACTAAAATTCACAGCATGTGGCTGCTAAGTTCTGTATTGCTTTTTTCGCATTTTACTATGAAAATGTCGAAAAATTTCCATACAAATTTGCTTCATTTACGTTAATTGGTTTCAATTTTCCATTCGTTTATTGAATTTGTATTCAATTCGCACACTCGCTCATTCGCTGCGCATGTCAATGTTATTTAGGTTGATAGTTAAACAAACAGAGAGAAATTATTGACTTTAGTTTGGAACGAAATAATCCTTGACTTTAAAATACTCGGAACATTACATCGCCGCGGGCTGAATCATAACCTTTTGTTCGGCCTTTCATTGCGCTTGCATATTTCATAAGTTGCTATGGTAACATCCAAGTTGCATTTCAATATAAAATATTCTGTGTTCAACTGAAAGTGGAGGTGAAAGTATAACAATGCTGACTCCACAGCGCGAAAGTTTACTCGGCAGTAGCTGGCACTTCATAAGATCCTTAAAATGCATAACTGAGGTTGTCTATTTTTCATGTGCGGAGTCAGGATAACTGGTGTCATTTTGCAATGAAATCTGCCGCAGCATACACAGAGGTCATCGGAATTTTCCCCAATGATCTTTAGATCACAAGGTTTTTTAAAATTTTCACTCTTAACTCTATATTACACCATCCTAGGCAAAACAAAGTGTCGGGTATATTGGTAGAAGTTCAATTGCAACTCCATTTCCAATTTTTTCATTGAGTGGTGTTAAATGTTTAGTGCCATAGCGATCTTATTTATACTACATCTAATTATCTAGTTGTAATGGCTTCGTTAACCCAAAACTGAATCATCTGCACATATGTGCAGTGAAGAGTGTTTGATTATATGAATAACATAATTACACTAGTGTTTCACCGAGGCTACGAGGCAGCCTCGTTTTTGACTACGAGAACGAGGCGAGAACGAGGCGAGACCGAGGCGAGAACGAGGCGAGATGGAAAAATAAATTTTCCTCGCTTGACCGAGGCGAGGCGAGATCACACGGCACCTCGCCTCGTACTCGCCTCGGCCTCGCCTCGTCCTAGCCTCGTTTTCGAAACCAAGAGCGAGGCGCGTTTTGACGAAATCTGAACTCGTAAGAATCATATGCAGATTCAAAATATGAATGTAATTTTTATAATAAAATCTATATTAAACTAATATTTTAGTATTTTATTTTGAGTAAACTACTTTGTTTTATTTTTAATCCGCATGTGCTTCTTACGAGTTCAGATTTGGTCCAAGCGCTAATGCACAGAAGTGCTTGGATCGCATCAGCTTCTATGCGACTTCGCCTCGATTGATCAGTTAGGGAAGCATGTAAGGCTACGTAAGGCTATAAGCAAAACTGCATGATTGACAACACTGCATTGAAATTGATTTATTCTAATAGTCTTTCTAAGAACCGGTAAGGTGAAGCGAAACGCACAGGGTAATGCTAGTAAGTATATAAATAAAGATCAATATATGTATGTTCGTTGCTAATGGACTCCTAAACCGTTCAACCGACCGACGAAAGATTTGACATACATATATGTTTCTTATGATTTGGAATGCTCCGTAATATAGTTTACGATAAATTTGTGATGCTACCCCCACATAAGAGAAAAACAGAATTCATCATATATTATCAACAACTTGATGCAGATTAATAAAACTTGGTATATTTATAAAAGGTAGAGGCATAAGTAAGATTCAATTAATAAAATGGGCGGTACCATGCCTTCAATATAAGAAAAAAATTAACTTTATCATATCTCAATATTTATTTGACGTAGATAAATAAGATTTGGTACATATCTTTCTTATAGTTTGTAAAAGGTTCATAGCTTAGTTTGGTTTGGAAAAATAGGCAATGCCTCTCCTTTCCATATAAGAAAAGAATTAAATTCATCATATCTCATCCAATTCACCAAAAATAAAAACAGATATTTTATTTTATTTCTTGAGGCTTGATCAAGGGCCTATCAGCCCTGATACATATATAATTTTTTATTTATTTTAATAAAAACCTCGCTTTTTTACCGAGGTGCCTCGGCCGAGAACGAGGCGAAGCGAGGCGAGGCGAGGCATGTGATGGCAAGATCTCGTCTGAGGCCGAGGCGAGGCGAGACTTAAATTTATAAAACGAGGCGAGACCGAGATCAACTAGAACCTCGCCTCGCCTCGGCCTCGGTGAAACACTAAATTACACAGACCTTCAAGTATTTATACCACAAACGCGTTATAATAAATAGCGTTAAATCTCTAGCTCTGAAACTTGAATATACTTTTCCGAATGTTCTTGATGCGCTGAGTTCGAATCCAATATCAGAACTTCTCTGATCATTCTGGTTTTCGAGATATTCTGACCTATAAGTGCAAAAGTAACTATTTTTTGAGATATTTGAAGCTATGATACATTGAAAGACAATTTGTTTTTGTTAGTTTAAATTTTATTGATATCATTTTTTTTCTCCGAAATATCGCAAGTTGAAATTGATTACAAAATTTGCCTAACTAAAACTTATGAAGATTTGTATGGAGAAATGTACAATAAATTTCAATTTACGATATTTCGGAGAAAAACAAAGATATCGATATAACTCAAAAAGTGCCTTAAAAGAGAAAGAGTAGTTCTTCTGGACCTCATTAATGGTTTTGTTAATGGTTTTGTTACCTTTCGATGTAACTTTGCCTTAAATATGTTAAAAAACCATGGTTTTCGCATTTTTAGATCCTTCTGTTCCCTACAAAAGCAAACTTTTTCTAATAAAACTATATTTTTCTTTTATTAGCTGTGTGGAAGAAATCAAAATATGACTACTAGAACTCAAGGACAAAATTCGTTTTGACCAGTGTAATCTGACGTGATACAGCATTTGTGAGGCCCGCTTAGAATTTAGCGCACCAAAATCATTCGGAAACACTGTAGCTAATTCGTAGTATAAGGAATGACAATTTTTTGAAAACCTGTGTTATTTTCTAAAACATGTAGAAGCGGCCCCAGATGGCTTCCATGTGAAACATCTAAAAATGTGCTGAATGGAGATGAATATACTTTCCAAAGAGTAAGCATATAGGGTAAAATTCATCCGTACTGAAGCTATTGAATATTCAAGCCAACCTGTTAGCCAAAATCTATTTTCGCTTTTTCCGACATTGTTCGACATTTGTTCATGCTTTATGTTTTTACTGCCGTCAGTATCTTCTCAGTCTTTCCCTCATCTCACTTCATTTGACATTAGGAATTCATAGGTCCTAATAGACCACTGCATCTTTTGAATTCTACCACAAGTCAATTGGCGGGAGCTTTGTTGGCAGAGAACGGCAATTGAGCATTGATCGATTTAATTTATTTTCTTACTATTTATCGATTTTTTTTTTAAATGTTGATTATGTTGAGTCCCTGGTTCTATTAACGACTCATATAATCTTTCATCATATCATATAATCGCTTTTCACATTTTTCAACTTATTACTTACTTACTTACTTACTAAGATGGCCATAACAACCCGTTGTCAGGTTACGGCCGATCTCATTAGCTCTTGCCAGGCGCCTCTGTTTTGCGCGCGCCTTCTCCAATCGTTAATGCCAAGCGCGGTTAGGGCTTCCTCAGCTTGGTCTATCCACCGGAGGCATGGTCTCCCTCTTCGTCGTTGACCGGGGACCTTTCCTTCGAATACCTTTTTTGCTGGAGCTTCTTTATCCATACGATGGACATGACCCAGCCAGCGTAGTCGATGTATTGTTATACGTTAACTATGTCAATGTCGGCGTAGAGCTCATAGAGCTCGTGGTTCATTCGCATGCGATAGTCGTCGCCAACTCGAACAGGACCAAAGATTTTGCGGAGAACTTTCCTCTCGAACACCCCAAGAGCGGCTGCGTCTGTTGTCGAAACCACCCATGCCTCAGCGCCATAAAGAAGCACATGTAGAATGAGCGTCTTTCAACTTATTTGCTGGCATTTATTTTATCAGTGTAGCAACTATATGTGGCTGTTTACTTTTATATGTACATATCATTGTGTTATTGCAGTGTATATTATGCATGTTATGTGCTGTTACGTTTCACAAACAATTAGTTTATCGCAATATTGAAGGTTTTAATTTTAGTGGATTAATATGAATAAAACTATCAGTTACGCGTCGTTGTACATTTGCACAATATTGACGTTATCCTTGTGTTCTGTTATCCTGCATATTTCGCTAATGTGCATGCAGTTTTACTTTTGTTGTTTTATCGGTGGATGTATTTAGGTATGTGGACATGTGGTACGTTTGTGTTGGTTTTGTTTTATCGCTGATGGTATTGGTTTTTAATTCAGTTAATTTTGCACGTGGCAGCACAGCTTAAATTTTATTGACAAAATTTGATTCATTTATTGAGTGGCAGAGCACCTCTTGCATTTTAGTTGGCATTTTTGTGAAAACATTTAAGTACCGTATGTCTATAGAGTACATTTCAAGCTCATAGTTAGTTCAGTAAGTAGCTTTCGTTAAAGAACAGATTGCACAAAACTTAAAATTTTCAGGAAATTCAGAACAATTGTAATGATGGAAGGAAGTCCTCAGGCTCGTTGCTTAAAGGAGAAATAAAAATTAAAGCAATTTTTTTTTCCACAGTATCATTATCTTGTCTTCCGCTTACGCCAACTTGAAGTTTTATTAATTATTGTCTGCATAATATTTTTCTTGCCTCCTCTTACAAAATGTAGGCATTGAAGAGCAAGAGGATTCTCAACAAAAAAATATATAAACAAACAAACAAATTTTGCACACATACTGACACCAAAACACACACACATTTGCCTGTTATTTAAAAGTAACATTTTAATTACAAAGTTCGCGATCTAAAATTAACTGCAGACGACTACACGCGCTAAGAGGATATGCTGTAAAAAGGATATCAAATTCAATCGCTGCAGGAGAAATAATCATTGCAGTAAAATAAAACAAAGAGCAAATTAAAGAGGTGTTACTTTGGGCCTTGCGAAAGTTTAAATACCTTACACTGCATTAAGATAAAAGTGCGTGTAAAAGTTTTAAGCGTTACACGTTATCTTGTCAAAGTCCGCTCTCGTTTGTCAGGGTAGGCCATTGCTGGAATCTATGTGAAATTTTCCGCATAACCTTAAGCAACTTTTTTTTTATTATATTGCACTTTGACGAGATGACGTGACAGCTGCAATTCAACCAAAACCTTATAAACTCTATGCTAAAAGTTTCATTTGATGTGGACAAATCAAGTTTACACACAAAATAATAAGGATAGCTTAGACTGATGGACAAAGGCAAATCCAAACATGGACCCATCAATAATTTTTCTGTATCTGTGAAGCCCGCTTTTATACGTTACAAACAGAGTTACAAAATAAATATACCATGCGTAGAGTATAAGAAACAAAACGTAAGCCAACGCTGAAAGCAGTAAACAACAACAACTTTGATGCTAAAGTAACGTTTAACCTCCTTAGAAGCTGCATGTTTGTGTATGTATACAATAAGCGCGACATACAGGACGCAATGCAATTTGAAAAAATGTGAAAAGTTAACCATAGTTAAATTGAAATTTTAACCCTGGAGTACACTGACACTAATGCAAGCTTCTTGAAAGTAAAGCAAAATACAAAATCATGACATATTTTTAACGAAAAAAATGTCAAATAGTTTGGCGATTACCCGTATTTAACCTTTTTCCTTTTCTCAGTCTAATACAACTTATTTTGACAACAGTTCACAGATGTTCAATAATTTTTCAATACTTTTTCCGCACATGTTAAAGATTCATTTTCGAATCTTTCCCTATCCATTGGTGGCAAAAAAATTAAAAAAAAGTGTACTCAAGGAATTCTCAGATATCTATTAAGTGCAACAAAAGAAAAACTTCTGAAATATTACTGCTCGCATTTGGATCAGGCATATCAGGTCCAGGTTCCAGGTATGGTTTCAAGGGTTAGAATACGCACACCAACAGAAATACAAAATTATTTGCTTACGCGTATGTATGAAGCATTTCAAATCAAAACAAAATGAACGGGGCCTTGTGGTCTCCGATTTAGTTGATATATATTTTTTTTTGTCCGGGTCGAATTTGACCACTACTAATGATATTCTTAAAATATTTTAAGTCTCTGTAGGTAACAACGCTACAAAAAAACAAAATGCTTAGAGACATAATGTAGGAAGTTGGGGAGTACTTTGAAAAGAGGAGAAAATAAAAAAAGTTAAAAGTAGAGGTCTCATTATTGGGCTTACTAAAGTCTCGCTTTTTAAAATGCGATCTCTATACCTTCCATTTTTTTAGTTTTCAAAATATTTAATTTTTATTGAATATTTTTTAAGACAAGAACTACAAGATATTGAGTTGAGTTTTATTCAGTTTTTGTGCAATTTAAAAAAAAGTTCAAGCCGTAGAAATTTGTGTTTTAGCCAATTTATATGAAACTTCTTTTAAAAATAACCACCTCAATTTAATTTTTTGAATAGATTTGATATTCACAGACACATGATATTTTTAACAAATTTATTCTTCAAAGCAACAAAAAAAAAAAAGTTTAGCGAAATTGGGATCCCAACCTACAGCAGTTTCTGTTTTGAATTTTAATGCCCCATATATGTACACAAGTTTGAAACTCGCTAACACGTTGCCAAAACAAAAAAAAAAAAGAGTTTTCGCCAGGTTCAGCATTTTCTTGTAATACAATAAATTATGACTCCCTTAGCAGCGTTAGCGTAAACACAATGGTTCTACTCTTCCTACAACCTTTTTTAAACGTTGCTTATACCGTTAACTGTTGCTGCTGCTACTTTTGCTGCACATGCATTTTGCTGCA
Organism: Tricholauxania praeusta; assembly: GCA_949775025.1. NCBI lineage: Eukaryota > Metazoa > Arthropoda > Insecta > Diptera > Lauxaniidae > Tricholauxania > Tricholauxania praeusta. Next base: position 164,262,641 of record OX459029.1, read on the forward strand.
AAATAAGCAACCGTATGTGTGTGTCGGCTGCTATTACGAGTGTAACGGAAGTTCAGAAACCTTGTGTGTTTTGAAGCTTCTGTTGATTTTGTGTTTTTTGTTTGCACGGTTAATATTTTGACACCCTACACATTGCGTTTATTACACATAACATTGTAAGGCATAAGAGCAAGCGTGGCAGTTATGGAAAAGTGCGTATGTTCTTGATGATCGTCATCGGTTGTCCGTCGGTTCTTCCACCTGTTCATGAAAGTCACAATATCGAGAAAACGAATAGCTTCGTGAAAGTTAGCGAATTCAGTTCATGTTAGCCGCCCATACAAAGAACAAAATTTTAAATGCTAAACTGAGGGTGTTATTCAAGACAATGCAAGGAGTTTTGTGATAACACTAGGAATCGCTTGGTCAAGAACTAACCAAAAGTGAGCAGAACTCGACGATAGTAAAAATTTAATCAACAAGAAAGATACATTGTGATTGTAGCTGATGGGAGCCCTCATTTTTAGCAATATTCTAGTTCAATAAGCCATTTCATCGCCTTTCTCAGATGGATGGGTCTGTAGTTTTGGACATAGCACATTTCCTGAAAGAGAGGGTTTCAACTTATGCACTAGAAAAGCAATTAAATTGTGTTTAGTCGCCAAATAAATTACGGCATTTAGTGAAACAAAAAGTGACGCTGACGCAAAACCCAGAATCTGTTTCATTTTAATAAAAATTACGACTTTCGTTTGATACTTTACGGATAATGCGGTGTAGGGTATTAAATTTTTAGCAAGGCCAAAGCTAACACTCATATAAGTTGCTTTTGTTGTTGCAGTTTTTAATTTATATGCACTGCTTCAAAATGTGCACTGTACTTCGTGCCAGACTCTCAACGGTGCAATTAGTGAAAAAGGTTTAATTATTTATAGCACTCTGGGTGCGTCGTTTTAATTTTGCGCCATGGTTGCGTATGCATTTTTTTGGTAGGAGTGTATGATGTTCCACTTAGTTGTGTTGTAGGGAAGCCTTCCAGCTCAATATTATTAAATACACTAACACAGCAACAAACATATATGCACCACCAACACACACAAAAAGGAAAATACTTGTAATCTTGAAATTATCTTGTTCTTGTTCTTCCTTTAACGTAGCTATGTAAATTTGTTGTTGTGTGAAAAAAATTTTTAAATTAAAATCTCCCCTCTTTAGGTTCTTCGTCATGGTGGTAGATTTTGAATGGCTTCAAAATAATTGCTATTGCTGTGTGTGTGTTTTTAATTATACCCTAACTTGTTGTTGTTTATTAATTTGAAATTGTTGCTTCTACGTCACCATTTATGGAGCGAGTCGAACAATAAAAAAATGGTTGTTTTAACTTACCCATCGTTGGTTGAATTTGTGAACAATGTTTTATTAATTGTATAAAATATTATTTAATACTATAAGAGAGCTTTTGAAACCAACAGAAAAATCAAAATATATGTAGCAATTAAAAAAAAAAAAAAAAAATTTTAAATCGCAAATTTTTTGAGAAGCATTTTAATAAATAAAAAAAATAAGTTTATTTAAATTTAGAAACTTTAAGCAAAAATAATTTTATGTTTTTTATCCTTTTCTCCATAGTATTTAATAGATCACGTTTCGAAAAGTGTTTTGAAAAGTCAAATAAAAAAAAAGCAGAGTGTGCGGTTTTTAAAAGAACGACCGATATGTATACAGAGCCTCATCAGGCTAATTTTGGTTGTATTTTAATGGAATTTGAATTTAACTCATTAAGTCCCAGCGGTCGATTTTTCGACCAGTAACTTTTGCATTTTGTCCAGGTAAACCAGAGAGTGGTGTCGCCTAAGCGCATAGTTAATATGTTAGTTTGGATCTTTGCCAGCATACATTATTTTTTATTTGGCGTGATTCGGTTATCCGAGGTATTCTCGATTTTTTTTTAGAAAATTCGGTAAAAATTTTGCAATTAGGTAAAAATAATTTCATTCAAATGTGACTACTATTCAGGGTATATTTAATGCTAAAAATACTACAGGTGCAATACGTCAGAAATGATTTTCGTTCATATCAGAAAATATTACATTTTTTGATATCTTTTGTGGCCAGTGGTCGATTAATCAGCCATCTACCTGAGCCCAAACCTGAGTAGATAAAAAAAAAAAAATTAAAAATCAAAGCTCATACCTACGATCCAAATATAGTCTCTGAATGAAATTTCATCGATTTTGATCTAGGAGTTTAGGTTTTTGACTTGAAATGATTTGAAAGTTTACATGAATATCGCTGCTTGCTAATGACTGTTAGTTCAATTAAATAATGTTTAACTTGATTTAAATAATTCAATTTTGGTTTAATGTCAAAGATGACTTATAACTCAAAATCTAATATCTAGCCTTATAGAGAAAATTGTTGGGTATGTACATATCTACCGTGTTCATTTAGAACATTTTTCAATTTATTTTGGAAGAAAATTTAATAATTTTATTCGGTGAACTATCGTTGTATAGCCAACATTTTTTTAAAAGATTTTTTAATGGTTTTGGGGGATAGAATTATTTAAGCTTTGCCCAAATGGGACATATGTATTGAATCAGTATTTACAAATTCGCAGCATCTAAAGTCTTATATTCTTTGAACATTTTTTTATTTAATAATATTTCTACAGGTTTTAAAGGCATTTGTGCATTAGCTTTACGAAAAATTTCATTATATCTTCTGAGAAATTTTTCTATTCTAGCACTTCTAGTCGTTAGTGTTAGTCTGGTGTTATAGCGCAAACGGCTTTTTCATCAAATTCATACCTTTTAAAGTCAGTCCATTGCATCATTATTCGATCGTACAATATGTTTAAATTCAACCACATTAATAAGTTAACAGAATCGTTTAAAATAAAAAAAAACTCAATTACCTTAAGTCAAATAAAGGTAGGTAAATCACTTAACTGCAGAAATGAAATCAATATCTCTCACAGAGACAAAACAACACATATTTTGCAAATAAATGTGAATGACATAAGGGATGCAGATGGAACGAATGATATGAAACTCATCAAAATAAAACAAATGGAACGAAATTGAATTTACGAAAATTACAAAAGTAAACAACGAAGATAAAGAGAATAAGCGCATTGCTGCTTTACCCTTTTTAAATACAGACACAAACACTTTTACATTAATACATAACAAAAAATGTATGTATAATGTATGTATGTATGTATGTACTATCATTGGTAAATAAATCTGAACATTTCAATATCACTTGACGTGTTTGTTTATGTGTCTGAGTTTATGTATACACTAACACAATTGAGAAAATCACTTTATGTGTGCGTGCGTATATTAACACGAAAAATCAATGGATAATATCATACTTACAGACATACCCCCAAATACAAAATATATTCATACAAACAAACACACACTAACGTACACACAAATAACTATATTATTAAGAAACAAAAGAATCAAAATACAATAAGAATTTCGAAAGTTTACTGTTAGGTGTTTGTTTATGCGTTTATTGGCAATATTTGTGTATGTGTGAGTGTGTGTGATTTTCAGTTACTTTACCTCTCTACTACCATTGCCATTATTTCCGTGTATGCTGGTATGTGTTTAGATAGGTCTGGTGCTGTTTTTATAACAATTTGTTATGAAAATATTGACACAAACGTAGCAACATGCAAATTGAATTAATTGATTCAATATTTACGTTTTGTTTTTGTTGTTTTTTTGTTTACTGCATGAAATATTGCACAACATTCGTGAATAGCAATTTATGTTGGGACAAAATTAAATTCACAAAAAGTTTTATTTGTTTAATTGAATTGAAAGGTTACTGCAAAATATATAATTAATTTGAAAATTTACACAGCTGGCGGGTTCGCTGTAAATAAAACTTTATTTTTGAAATATAGTTAATAAGAGATTTTAAGTTATTTATCAAAAGTTTTATTCAAACTTCCACTTTAGTCTCCTAAAACTTAATGATGTACTTTACTAAACAAGCTTTACAAAATAAACATTTAACTCTAACTAATGGGTACATCAATCTACGATTTCTTTTAAAACTCAAAAATTAAGGTGTGCATTAAAAGTAAACTTAAATTTAAGCAAAGTCATTAAGGGATTAGAAAAAAATACAAGCATTATAGCACCAACTTATTAAGTCTTATATTTGAGACCTTGATATAAAAAAATCAGCAGAAGGAAAAGTTGTTGCAACAAGAGAATTGTTGTATGTAATTACATATTTGTTGTCTAAGAAATACTTCAACTACAAGACAGCAAACAAAAAAAAAAAAACCTTAGTAAAAACATTGAAGTCACCCAGTTGAAATTAAATCATATGGAATACATTGAATACGAATTTATCAAAATATTTATTAGTTTTTAGGCAAGAAAGGTTAAACTGATGTTATAATAATCGCTATGACCTGTTTTTCCATTAAAAGTACGTTTTTTTTTTTTTAAATATGATTGCCAGATTGCTTGAGTAATTTTCAATAAAAAAAAAATTAAAAACTGGTCCCTTTTTTAAAAAGCAGATCAATATGTTCAATACTTAGTTGTTGTGAAATTATTTTCTGAACCCAAACTATTATTTAAGCTAATGTTATTCACTGAATGGCCAATTTGCAATTATGACTTATAAATACCCAAAACTTTTTTATTCATAAATAATGTTCTTACTAGCATTATTTGCGCTCTTTTTTTAGTATTTTCAGATAATTTTGACCATCAAATTTAATTTGCAAATTTATTGAGCAGTCACATGTCAGGTTGTCGGAGTAAAAATAAATTATATTCAACAAATAAAAACAAAAAAAAAGTTTCGAAAAAATCAAAAATTAACTTTTGGCCGAATTCCATCATTATAAAATATATATTTAATTTCATATTTTAAAACCAATTTTTTGAAACGTAGAGCAACAATCACTTTCTGATATAAATATTTTGTCAAGTTCGCAAAGATTAAATAGCCTTACCGGATCTTTTTTTTTTTTTCATTCTACAATTTGTTATGGGGTTGCAAATTTTCAAAACGAACCATTTCACATTTACAGTCATTTCTTTTGGCATTATTTTCTACCAGGTATAATAACATTTATGCATGTCAGTTTCAATATATGCTTGCAATGAACTCATTAAGCTGTCTAACACCTGTGCTTCAAAGTAGCAGCAAAAGAGTAGCAACAAATAAAATTGACTGGAAAAAGTCATGAAAAAGTGTAAAAAATTTCATTAAGCTAAAGTACCAAAAAATACACATAAAAAGCATAACAAAAAAAAAAAAACCTAATCGAAATGCTACAGACTTGAGATGTGCCGCACAGAAGTAGCTTTGTGAAAAAAGTGCCATTTACCAGCAGCCATGTGTAGCGGTAAAGTAAAAGTACAATTTTGGGCAGACTCTTTTAATCAGATAACAGCAGGTTAAAGTTTCATATCCACAATAAAAAAGGACGATCTATTAGTGCCACACTTTCACCTGTTGTAGTATTCACTATTAACTCAAAATCGTTTAATGGATAATGTGCTGTAACTATGATATGAGTGCTGATTAGAAAACATAAGATGTAGCACTTAAACAAACAAAATCAATACAGTAAACGCAACTCAATCAATCAACCCTTGACGCCTGAAAGGATACCCATAAAACTTGATGATAAGATTGTCTTTATCTGGACATAAGTTTTTAGAGAAAAGTTTAGAAACCTTCTTATATATAAGACAAAATACTTAAAACAATACATATGTAAGTACATATACATACAAGGAAATGTGATCGAGTTTGGATAATGAAACTTTTAAGCCGCTATATGTTGTTACTGAAAGCTACTACCGAATACACAGAATAAAAGCAATCCAAAATATCTGGATTGGTTGAATTTGAACTATTCTCAAAATATATTTAACCCAATTATTTTGAAGATTAATTTTGACATTAATGCATAAAATTGTTTCAAATAAAAACAAAATCTCTTCAAATAAATTGATTTAATTTTGCATAGGCTGATTGTTTTTTTTAGCTACTTTAAGCTCGTTGCCTCTCAAATTTTCTTTTCAATTCTTACTTCATATTAATGCTATTCTTATTGGATGTTAATCCTTTTGCATATTCAAGAAGCTCACAAAAAATTGGAAGAAACAAAAAAAAGTTCACGAATACATGCACACAAATCTAATTAAATAGATTTTCTTGCTTTCAAACTCACCCAGCAAACATTTTCAATCTCGAAAGAGTCATATTTCAATTGCCAAGGTGATGATTTTGAAAGCGCATTGTGGAGAAACTGCCCAAGGTCACCGGTAAGCCGAAGTAAGTCACTTATGAAACATAAGGAAGAGTTTCAAGTGATTGTTTTCGACAGGCCCGTGCGCAAGGGGCGGGGGGGGGAGTTTTGGGGGTTCAACGCTCCTTTTCAGTGCTACGTCGTCTAAAGACATACCTCAGATCAACTATGCCCGATGATCGGCTGAACGGCTTAGCCTCGCTAAATATACATCGCGATATCGAAATCAATGTGGATAGAGTTTCGGACGAGTTTTTCCAAGTAACTCGCAGATTTAGCTACTTACGTAATGATAACTAAATGTCGAATCATAACATAAACACATTTACATAAGTATGCATTTAATTATAATTAAATGTCTTTAAGACCGGGTCGAAATTAAGATTCATCCAGACACTGACTCAAAAGTTAGAAGGACCTTTAAAAATGATATCTGCGTCTTTTGAAGGTCCTTTTTGGCTAAGAAAGCGTGTTTTTTGTTCGTATCTTTTATTCCTTCACAGAATGGATACCCGATTTCAGTCGAAAAAAAAGATCGCGTTCCTGCAAAAAGTTTGACGATAAAAATTTTAAATAATTTTTCTATTATAGATAATATCAGTTCAGAATTTTGAGACTTTTTCACATTTTTTATAAGGAAAAATCGAATTTCGGGACTAAATATTATCTTTAACAAAAGAAAAATTTAAAATTTTTTAACGTCAAATTTTTTGCAATAACGCATTTTTACTTTTCAAGCAAATTCCATTCTGTGAAGATATAAAAGTTATAAGCAAAAAATACTTACGTTTTTTAGCCAAAATAGATCTTCAGGAGAATCAAAAGCGATCCATTGGTTTTTCTCGGAATGAAAACAAAATGACGCAGATATCGATTTTAAAGGTCCTTCCAACTTTTGGTCGGTGTCTAGCTGACTTTATTTTGCTTCATACAAATCGACCCAGTCTAATGTCTATATTAAAAGTAAATCTTTTTGACGTTTTTTATGAACATAATCTAACATGAAATGTCCGAGTTAAGAAACCCCCCCCCCATGGATGATTCCTGCGCTCGGGCCTGGTTTTCGAAGGGGAAAACATAAAAATAATTTCGAATCATATGCCTAAGAAGTCGATTTTCTTCTTCTCGGTGAGCTTTAAATTCATCGCCTGGGAGATGGAATCATATAATCTTATCGAGGAGCATGGATGATTCAAAATCAATTATTTTTGTTGTTACTTAACTTCCAAAAGAGTGCTAGGAGGTTCTATTATCAATCACACTGAAGTACTACTCTTCTGGAAAAGTTATATGTTGATCGCCATAAGTGTGAAAGATTTAAAAAACTTCCAAATGTTTGCTGGGCATATATCTACAGAAACACACAAAACACACACACACATACAAATTAGAGCATATTTGCATATAACCAAGGAGCACTTGATATCTGATTGTTTTCTTCAATCACATGCAAGTACAAACACATATTCGTACGCACATACAGATGAATATGCACAGACATTCATATACAACTGATTGTCAATTTACGTAAAAAAAGAGAAGGCAAGTAGGTGAAATAACTTTGACGAAATGAAAACACAACCAAAAGTAGCACAAATTAAGGGGCAGCGTAAATGTGGGTGTAGAATTTTTCTTTTGTTCACGGCTTTGCTCCAACGATTGAGTCAAATGAACCTTCATCCTGTATCGCTAAGTAAAAAAAAAAAAAAAATACAATTCATGCATTCAATCTAAAATTTTTTAAGATTTTTTGCCAACCCCCTTAAGTGGTAGTGCAAACTTACGTTTTCCTTCCGTTACACATTTTCAACACATCAACAGAAAGCAGCAGGAACAACAAGAAAAACAACGTGGCCTTCTTCCCCTGCACTCGCCACTGTTGTTGAATGAATTGGATTTATGATCATTGCATTACCATGAACAATAATTAATTTCAATTCAGCTTTTCAGCGTAACAGCATTTTCAAGCTGAGGGTGTTTTGTGGCTCATGTATTTTTTTCTTTTTTCAACATTTCATACTTTACTATTGCATACACTTTGACAAGAAAAATGAGTTCTTGCTAAACGCACACCAAGGGAAAAATATTGCGATTTTAAGTAGAAACTTTTTGTCAGTGTACAATGAATGACAATTTTAGCAAGTGTAGACAACGCTGTCTAAGCAAAAGTTTGGAATGCATTTCATATGATTATTTTCTAGGCAAAATTTTTAAGGAAATGTCCTTAAGCGACGTGTACTTTTTATGGGATGAAAATTTTTCAAATTTTTCTTTTCAACCGATATCCACTTATTATTTGGCTAAAAAACAAATATCGCATAACTAGTAATTAAAAAGTTAGATATGACTGATTAGTTTTATAAATTTTATGCTTAAAGTTGCATTTGACTAAATCAATAAATCATATGACATTTTGGTAATATATCTCCTTGATTTTTTCTTGATAATATGAACTTTCTTTTCTACATTTCAAAAAAAAATTCAATATCTCTTTAACAGTGTTTTCAGATACAACAATCATCATCTTATGTAGTAAAAAAAAAGAAAAGTCTCCCAAAATAATGTTTTGACCATATTTTACATGAAAAGTATCAAACAATCAAGCGCAAATTTTGGGCGACTAGTGAATTATTTTTCAGAAAATTTTCAATTCCAGTACATAGTGTATTTTTCAAAGAGAAAAAAGCCTCAAAGCTTAAAATAACAAAAACACGCACAGAAGAAGTTATGAAAAAGGGATTTAGACGAGTACATGCAAAACGCCTAAAATCGGATATGCCAATATTTGCTATTTGATTTCTTGCGGGCTCATTTGTTTCATTTGTTTTTGTATAAATATCCCTTCAGCTTAAGAAACATTTTTCATTTATATTTAAATACAATTTCTGAGCCATTTCCTTGCTTTGCAATAACTTATTTTTGTGGTCAAGCGAGCTCATTCCGATGAGAGTACATGCATCAATTGATCATTTGTTACTCTGTTCCGGTATTTCCGCTATAAATATTTAGACTCTCTTTTACAATTTTTTTTTAGTATACGATTTGATTTTTTTAGAATCCATTAGATTTTTTCTTTATACTCCGATTGCCTAAGATTCTCATTAACTTTTTTCGTTAGGTTGTATTCAAATTTTTCATTTTGTGCCAGCTCTATAAGAAATTTCACGATAAAATTAAATGCAACAAAAAATTTGTTTCACGTCGACTCAACGCCTTTGCTAGCGGCTTTCCACCTCATGCTATCCGATTTCATTGCGCTTATTCAATGAGCTTATCATTCATTAGAGGCAAAATAAAAGGCTTTCATTAGTTCGTTCCTTTTCATGTTGCCAGAAATGTAATTGATATGCACCAGCTGTGCTTCATGCAGTTTGAAAACATTTCAACGCATTATGTGCTGCATTATTGAAAATCAATGCCAAAGAATATGCTGGTGTTTACTGTATACAAGCACTTTCGAATAAAATAGATGAGCAGACGCATGAGTGAGGAGGTACCTACCTTCAAATAGCGTATGTTTAGTCTTATTTTATGTTAATTTTCTTTTTCAATTACTCAAAATCAAATTCATGTTTATTTTAAATGGCTGTAACTTTGCGAGGAAACATCGCAGATTACCTCTTGAAAGCTCATTTTAAAGGGAAAGAATGGTACTAAATGATGCTTTTATTAAAAATAAGCTGAAAGTAGTAGTATCAGAGATGGCTGGCAAGGTTGAAACAAAAATTTAAACTTTTTTTTTGGGAAAAAAATTCTCCTCACCTCAAATGTCTCTAAGCGCGCATCAAACTCATATCATCTCTTTTTTATATAATTGTGATCTTGTACACATAAGAAAAAATTTGAGTTCCTAACACTTTAGACCTGTTTTTGTGATCCGATTAATTATTGCAATAAGTCACACTTTGAAAATGGTTCTCTTCTTAATCGAGGTTTTATTAATAATTCTTAAGACGAACTCTTTTTGTTTTTCTGCTTATACAGAACCAATATTTTTACTTGTTGTAAAGTGCCATGTGCCACGCTTACTTTTCCAATTCCGCCCATTTTTGGCTCACTTCAAGATATATATGATCTGTATACGTTTGCCGAATTTCAAAACAATATCTTGTATTTTTTACGTTTAGGACTGTGTCACGCCCCTATAAGGTATGACATGTAAGCCAAATTTCATTGAATTAGCTTGCTTGGTTTTCCCTTTAAAAATTTCACTTCAAAAAATTAAGGTTTCAGTTAAAATATGGAAACAGAAAGTATGACCTTAAAAATTTTTTCTAGATTGAACATTTTTATAAAATTGAAGTTTGGCCCAGCACTTATTTTAATAAAAAAGTGCCTGTTGGAGTACTTATTCCACGTGATTTGCTTTCTCAGAACATTTTCATATCAAGAATGTCCTGGTTCGCATTTAGAAAAAAATTATTTGTTTGTATTTTACCTTCGCTTAGACCAGCGGTAACATTTCCATTTTTTTTTTGCTTTGAGCACCGCTTATTTATTTATTTTCCAGAACTTTTCGTAGCTTTTACTTTGCTATTTCCTTAATTTGTGCCGTCAGCGTTTGCTGGAAATTAATAGGTAGCATAAAGAAGAATCCTTCAGTTGGCGTTGCTGTATTTTCCACTTTGTGAACCGTGGTGTTTCTTTTGCTTATTCTTTTTGTTTTCCTAGTTTTTATTGTTGTTGTACGTAAGTTGTAGTTTTTGTTGTTGTTGTTATAGTTATTGTTGTAATAGCGCATTTAGTTTTAGCACGGTGCTTAAGTTGGCCTTTTGTTGTATCTGCTTTTTTATTTTGTTGTTTGCTCGTTGGCATTCTCCGCTCTGGCTTATATTTTTCTTTAATTTCGTATTTTCTCTGAGCCATCGCATAAGTTATGTTCATCTGGATAAATAGTGAGAACCTGGCATTAAAGCCACTTAAATTATATTGCCACCCTTGGCATTGTCCCAGAACAACAAACATTGGACAGTGTGGTCCGTAAATGTTTCGGTTCGTTTTAATTTCTTTTGTCTTGTTTTCTCTTTAGTTTCTTTTTATCATTCATCATTCGCACCTTATTCCAAGAAATATTTTGTGGCTTTCTGGCTTTTAATACACTGATTGTATACAATGTTAAAAATGTGGGTTTTCTTTCCTATTAGTTGTCCTGTTGAGATTTCAAGATAAACTTTGTAAATTTTTTTATTGTGAGAGGAGGATGTGTTTTTTTGACTATTTTTTCCTTAAACTCAGCAATTGAGCAGCATTTACGTCGCATGCACTTTAAGTGATACCTTCAATTGAAGCTTGGTAACGATCACTGGAAGTCGAAGTATAGTTTTACGTAACACATTGTGTTTCCATCTTAAGAGACTGATGTGTTTTTATTCAGAGCGTAACGATATTTGCAGGATTTAAATTTAAGCAGAATTTCGATATATTTTAAAAATTAACACTTTGCTTGTTCTGATTTGACATCACACACGGCACATATTGAGTAACATACCCTGAGAGAAAAAGCGAGTTCAAAGAAATTGACCATATTCTCCCAATAGTTCAGATTTTGCTCTAAGTGACTGCAATCTCTTAAGGCGTTCATAAAAAAATTCAACGAAACCGATTTGGAAATGATGAAGAAATGGAGCCAGTTGTATGGAAGAGCATTTCGAAGACAGTCAAAGTTTTCTGACAGCACTTAGCCATTACATAAAAGTAAATGGTAATTTTCGACAGCACTTGCATTGTATAAACTCCCAAGACTTAAAATAATATAGACGAATGGAAACAACTTCAATTTCTGTACAAAGTTAGTTAGTTAGTTATTCTTAAAAGAAATTAAATTAAAGTTTTTCGAAAAAACCTTTTTAAAAAGTTTCATTTGCTTATAACTAGTCAAGGCTAAAGTTTTCCATAGCTAATAGCTTAAAGAAAGGTCACAAGCGTAAATAGCAATGAAAACGTAAAGTTTGTGTGGTCAGAGAAGTGAAAACAAAACGCAAAATTTAAACAACCGTGGGAATCGTAGGAAAAGTTTGAACTTTTGTTGCCAATCGCAATTTCGCTTATGAATTTCAAGAGCCTAAAATTTGTTTTCTACAACATTAATAATTAAAATTATATTGATTTTTTACCCCATTTCTAAATCACAAGTACACTAACTCACATGGGACTACAAGCAAAACATGGTCAAATTTATATTTTCATGTACAAGTTGTGTTTAATAACGACATGAAAAACATGGAAAATGGCACCTAATTTAATTACATTTAATATGTAAGTTATGTAATATGTAGGCTATAGTTGGAGGGATGCGACAGTAAAAACAAAAGTGAACTTAAACTGGCACACGCATACCAACACAATTGTCATAATTTTCAATTACAGCACATTATTAATTTGTAATTTATGCTTTGCCTGACAATTTTTCAATTAAAGAAAAAAAAGGGAAAATTATTATGACAGTGGAAAAACGAGAAGAACATATGTCAATAAATATAAAAATAGAAACAGAATGTTATTTGAGTTTTGTGACCTACATTATATAATGGAACTTTGAAAGTCTTAATTCAATAAATGCCGTACATTTTTATACCCCATCACTTGGTCATTCCACCTTTAATAGATAAAAGGGGGCGTGTCAGGTATAGAAAAATAAATACATTATTGGCCAAAACTTAGGCACCTCCTTAGCACATTTTTTTTTATATCATAAGTCTTTTACGAAAAAGTATTGCGTATAAACTTAATTCATTTATACTTTTATTATTGACAAACAAAAATTGAAAAAAAATCTGCGTTTCATAAATAAAAAGTTAACAACAAAGAAACATTTTAAGCCAGAAAACTTAGCGAACAAAACTAAAGGTCTCATTTTTTATGGTAAGTAAAAACATTTAAAATTATCCTTTGTAGCAAACCCTTTATTCTGAACCACACATGCACCTCTTTAAGGCATGGAGAATATTAAGTTATCAATGATATCCTACGATATCCCTTTCTAGGATATTTTTTAGAATTGCATAGATCTTCTGTGGTTTTGCTATTTTCACTATTGATATTCCTGTTAAGGATATCCCAAAAGAGAGGATCGTTGTCTTGATGCAACCTCCATTTAAGTGGCATCCTACATCTGAACATCCTACATTTGGAAGCATCACATCTCTTAGTATGCCAACGTACATGCAGCGATCCCTAGTTTCTTAAATCCTGTGAATTTGTCCAATACATTGACCAGAGCAGCAACACAACACCTTTACACTGACTCCTTCGCACTTTATAGTGGCTTTACAATAGACTTTGTATAATCTTGATCAGCGTCACCACTTGAGTCGATCTAGAACTTTCCGTCTGTCTGTCAGTTAGTGTGTCTGTCTGTTAAAATCACAATTACGGGAAAACGAACTAAGCTAATTGAATTAAATTTGGCAAACTGGAAACGAAAAAATATATGCTGAAGGATATGTTCAAATTTATCGACTAGTAGTAATTTGCATTTATAAGTGAAACAATAACAACACAAGTTACCACCTCGTAAAATGTTGTAAAATTAAAACATTGTAATTTTACCAGCCCAATTTCCAATGAGCTGTGAATTGCATATTAATTTTTCTAAGGCAAACTTGACAAAATTAGTAATTTCTTTAACGAAAACTTTCTCTGTGAGAATTTTTTCATTTATTTCTTTAGAATTCATCAAAAATGATCAATTTCTTCATATTATGGCTGAAGTTTTTTGGGCTTTTTTCTATATAAAAAATGGCTTGAGATTGAATCAAATTAAATTTAAAAATATTTAATTTTTTAGGTGATTTTTCTTTTTGGTTCGTGTGATCTTGATTGCCAAGGGAGATGATTAAGGCCGCTTGCTTTTTAGCTGTGCTCAGTGAAGTTTTAAGTAAAGTTTGCGCATGCGTTACTGACACATTAAAATTTCCCGTCACTTAATCTGCACATGAAGAGCCTAATAATAATACTTAGATGCTCAAAGGCTAAGAGAATCTAAATAGAGCAAACAAAGTATTTTTTAAGAACATACGCCTAATCGTTTCTCGTGATTTTTTAAATAATTTCACTACTAAAAGGAAGCTATGGGTACCTTGTATAATTTCTGTACTGGAGCAGATACCAAATTACTGCGACGAGTCAAACACATAATCTAAAGTAAACTAAATTTAAGCTACTGACTGATTAGTAAAGTTTGTTGGCTTGAAAGGTCTACTTCAATAAGCTCCATATCGAGACTTGAACTCTATTGAGCTCAACTCCGTTAAGCCATGCCTGCTTTTTTGACACTCCAAATAATAATATGCATAATTTTTTATGGCACTCAGCATCATACTGCAGACGTTATCCAAATTGTAAGTTTATTTTGGTTCGAAACAAATTTTGAAGATTTTACGAAGAAACCTACGAATGTACCTGTACGCTGTTAAACAGTAAAAATACTTCTCAGATTTACTAATTTGCTCGAAACGCTTATTCAGTTCTCTAGTAGCCACTAATTTGAATCGATTTTGTGCAAAATTTAATTGTATTTTATTTGCACATTAACAGGAGATAAAATCCAAGGATACGCTACCTAGCTACTGGCGCAATGCTCCAAAACTTTGAAAATGAATTACGAAAAGAGAAAACGAAAAAAAAGCGACTCAATTAAATTTACGAACGATTTCATTGTTGAAATATGGCTGCCGTTGCAGAAAAAAGCGCGCCACAGCCTAAAACATGGGCTGATTTTATCTTCTCGAATGTAAGTAGGTAGGTGCGATTGTATGCATGCGCTGAGTTGAGGCAGGAAATGGAAATCCATTTGTATTCAATTGAAATTAATTTAGCATTTTCTTTCTCTAACAGTCAGACAGACAGCAATACAGCACGAAACGTTGCTGGTCGCTGCCTGTTGGCTGAGCTAAAGTGAAAAATTGCTCAACCATCATTGTGGAAGGCATAACTTTTGCTTTTGCTTTTGCTGCTCTGTTGCAAAATACAATTTTAACAAATTAATTGCCAACAATAAATTGTATGCTTAAATACGAGCCGCGCCGTTTCATGCGCCTAAAAGTAGGTGTAAAAATGAGAACGAGCAGCACAAAAGAATAAAAATGAAATTAAGGCATGCGGTATGTGCGAGCTGATAATGTGATTTTCGATTTGTTGCAAAAGACACTTATTCATGTTATGTTGTTGTTCTTGTAATTTATTTAATGGCCCTCCCACACGATGTGCACCTCAATATCGCCAAATGCCTACATAAAAACTGACTTTGCTGCTGTTGTTGTGGAAGGAAGAAAAACGATTGTATTTCTTGAGTTGCTTGAATGCCATAATTTGTATTTTGCAAATTTTTATGTGAACATGTGTGTTTGTTTGTATTTTAGGGTGACTTAAAAAATTACTTTTTATTTTTATAATAGGTCTACTAGGCACACTAGGCCAACAAAATTTCAAACTATATGTTCTAATTCGAGAGCAGACAAATAGATGAAAATATGTTGAAGATATTTGAGAATCGGAAAAACGTGAAACAGAAATATTACCAATAAAAAAAAAAAAAAAATTGTAGGAAAAGTAGTACAAAAAATTTTCCATAGGTAATGTTACCCAAAGGATAATTAAGTCGAACCTCGATAAGTCGAAAACCTCCCAAACTCGAAAAAATGTTGTGTTCCCTTCAAAACCCAAAACCTCTATTGCTCGAAATCTGATCATTCTATAAGTCGAAATAATAAGTGAGTCCTTACAAGTAAATTCAGTATATATTTTCCCTATATAACTCGAAAAATAAATTTGACCTCTGCATCTCGAACATAGCAATGTTTGATCTTACAACCTTTACTGTTCGAATATTTGAAACGAATTACCTCTATAGCTCGAAGAAAAATAAGATACCGACTTTAAGAAAATGTACATACCAACGACAATGTGAATACATCATTGGTTCTTAGAAATCAATGTAAAAGCCTATTTATAGGATAAACCAATTCTATGAAATAATAAAGTGATTTCATTTGAACTTTAGCGAAGTTACGACATTTTTGTCGATCAAAAAATTATCAGAAATAGTTTGGTCCTACAGCAATATCCACTAATTTTTAATACCTTTATAACTAGGATTTTTATTTATTTCACCCCTCTAACTCAAAATTAGTTGGAATAAATCTGAACCTCTACAAGTCGAACATTTTCTGACAAAATTCGCTCAAGTCGAAGTCCTGCATAAGTCGAAATCTTTATAACTCAAATTTTTTGGCGTCTGCCTTCAAGTTTGACTTACAGAGGTTCTACTGTGTATGAAATATTGCTAAAAAGTATTATGCTTGAATACAAATCAAATACCACATTTATTGCTTTTCGTTGCTATTCGCCACTTTCCGATATTTATAGATTCTTTTGATACTTTCCGTCTTTTATCGACACCTGTAAGTTGCTTTTTTGACTTTTTTCGATTAACTCTTTGCTCCTTGATACTTTTCGACTCAATTAATGTTTTTCGATACTTTTTCGACTTAGAATGGTTTTTTGCGATGTAGTTCGATACTTATTTTTCAATGTTCTACGATGCTAGAAGATATGTATAATATGCGTTGTATATGACTATAAAGAACCTGGGTTATTTTATGGAAAAATTGATAAGTATATATTACTAGCATTACCCTGTGCGCATCGCCTCACCTCAACCGTGGTGTAGATTCGATGTGCTGTCTGCGTGAAAATTCTATTTAAAAACTACTTTTGTATGAGGACCACCCTTAGTATGCACACAAAATAAAATTTTTACAACCTAAGCAGTGCCTCTTAATATAAAAACCACATGATGTAAATTCCTTGAGAATCGATTTAAGCGGTCTTCGAGAAAATGATATTTAAAATATTTTTTTGTGTGAGGGCCACCCTAAATAAAAGTTTTGTATCCTTAGCTATGCCTCTTAACATAAGGCTACGTGGTGTAAATCGTTTAACCTGTTATCGTGAAAATGACATTTTAAAAAATTTTGTATGAGGGCCACCCTAAGTTTGAACTTGAAATAAAATTTTTACGATCTTATCTGTGATTCTTTATATAAAAGCCATATGGTGTAAATTCCATGAGAATCGATTTTGCGGTCTTTGAGAAAATGATATAAAAAAAATTGTTGTTTAAGGGCCACCCTAAATAAAAGTGTTGAAGCCTTATATATGACTCTTAATATAAGAGCTACGTGGTGTTAATTCGGTGTGAATCGATTAACCTGTCTTCGTGAAAATGATATTTAAAAATTTTTGTGTATGAGGGCCACCCTAATTTTGCACTTTAAATAAAATTGTTACAATCCAATCTCTGCCTCTTAATATAAAAACCATTATTGTAAATTCCAAGAGAATCGATTAAGCAGTCTCTGAGAAAATGCTATTTTTAAAATATTTGTGTATGAGGGCCACCCTAAATAAAAGTTTTGTGGCCTAAGCTATGCTTCTTAACATTAGAGGTACGTAGTGTAAATTCGGTGTGAATCGATTTATTTGTCTTCGTGAAAATGATATTTAAAAATATATTTGTATGAGGACCACCCTAAGTATGCACCCTAAATAAAATTTTTACCATCAAATCTGTACCCCTTAACATAAAAGCCATACTGTGTAAATTTCATGAGAATCGATTTGCCTGTCTTTGAGAAATCGCTATTTTGAAAATATTTGTGTATGAGGGCCACCCTAAATATGCACCCTAAATAAAAGTTTTATAGCCTATGACACCCGCCCGATTGATACTAACATACTGTAAAAATTTCATCAAAAGCGGCTGGATAGTTTCCGCGTGCATAAGAGACAGACAGACAGACAGACAGACGGACAAAAAATGAATTTTATATAATAGATACAAAATATTTATATTCTTGCGAAGCCATGTCTTTTTCATACACCCTAATTTATAAATATTCCTTTACCGACAAGTACATACATCTGCAACTTTATATATATAGTTTTAGAAATTTACGCTTATGTGGTAGTTTAAGTGGATAAAAAAAAAAACTTTCAACAGCAGCTGTTTAACGATTATGTTGTTGTGATAACAGCAAACGTAAAACTAAACAAAAGCCTTAATGTTGAAAATCAGAAATACGACCTGCCTATTTATTTTAATGTCAGTGTACATACACATCCATATGTCCTTGTGTATGAGTATATGTACAGGTGTGAATTATGTAATTACATATGGCAGTAACACGATTCGGTTTTATGTCTGGCTGTGTGCAAAGTTTTATCATGTGATTTATTGTTGTTCATTCATTTGTGTTTAAATGAAAGGAAATAAGCGAAAATAAGAAGAAATGAAAATGAAAATAAAAATTAAGAAGGCAAACTGCAATTTAATGTAGTTCTAAATACGTAAGGATTTATAAAAGTTTTGTTAATAATGTGGTAACCTATTCAAAATGGTATGTCTGTTGTAATTTTTGCGCTATGCGAAAAGAAAAACAATTGGGAATTTGATCCATTTTTTTATCAAGCGGTGTGAATTAAAAAAAAAAAAATTTTTGATATTGTTCACAACATTTCTAGTCAAAGCTAATTCAAAAAATCTTGTTCAAAAAATAAATTATATCGGTACAAAGCACATTGCTCTTTCATGGCGTTTTAATTTTATGATAATGAATTTCCTAAATTTGTGAACAAAATTTTAAGAAAATTTAAGTGTTTTCTGTAAGAACTTAAGTTATATTTTCTAAGTTTTAGAAAATATAAAAATGAAAATTTTGTTCTCAAATCACAAATATACGTACCTCATTTTAACTATTTTTTAAGCACTCTTTACGTAGAGCCATACTTTAACTCAGGGGTCGACAAGGATTTTATTTCAAGAGTGCAACAACAAAAAACCAACAACAACAACAAATCGTTGAATACGGTACCATAAGAATTTATTAACATATAAAAGCAACAACGCGCATGCCGGTAGCGCACACGGCAGCGGACCAGTTCGCAAAATTACCAACAGCAAACAAAAATTACCAACAACAAACAAAGCATAGTAAGAATTGTGCGCAGTCGCAAGCGCTACGTATTTACCAACAACGACATGCAAAGCAACAATACGCAAGGGTTGAATTGTTTTGGTGCAGTTGCGCCTGTCAACGATTCGGCGAATTACAACAATACGAAGTTGTTGTAGAAGAGTGCAAAGAGTGGAAAGAGTTAGGTGCTGTCGACCCTTGCGTTAACTAACGAGTTGGTTTTTTAACAGAATCAAATTTATTAAAAAATACTTGACAAATGAGTCATGTTCTATTGATATCAAAATCACATTTAAGATTTACTTAAGGTATGTTTGATGGCTTGTAATGATAAACGTATAGCTATGGTTTCTGAGAAAATTGTTTAAGAAAAATTTTATGTTTTTTTATCCTCAAGCCTCTGAAAAATATTTTATTGTTTGGTTTTTCGATTTTTCTTTAAATGGACTAACATTTCCTTCAGTACTAAAGTACTCTTCTTAAGTATTAAAGTACTCTTCTTAAGTACTAAAGTATACTATGAAATTATTTCTTTAATTTCAGTTTTATAAAACTAAGAAATATGAGAAACCGTGTGCGCATTTAATTGTAAAAAGTGTTGTATTTATGTTGTTTTTAATTCAATCAATAAAATTCAATTATAATCAAAATTATACGTCAATACACGTATTTGTGTGCAAATATGCCGATATACACAAACACATAAAAATATGAATGTGTATTGTTAATGGGTGTGAAACAACATTTTAATTGTGTTTTAATTACACGAACAGAAAAAGTGTACAACAATGTGTGGCATGCAATTAATAAAAATACATACTTCTACACTTGTGTGTATGTGTACACATGAACTGCATATACATAATTATATGAATGTGCGTGAGTATGCTAATGTGTTGGAAATCGTATGCGAGTGTGATTACGTGTGTTTGTATGGTTGCATTCAGCACTTTGTTGCCGCTTAATATGCAATCAGGACAAGCAAATCATATCGCATCCTTCATTTGAGTTCGTACGTGGTGAGAGAGCAACAAATTCAAGCAGGACGTCAAGTTGCCTGAATATATGCAACAAATTAATGTGTTTCATTCGCTCTCTCCAATATTTTTCATGTTAAACACTTTATAACATTTTAATTAATTCGATTGTATTTTAAAATACTGAAAAACGCTGCTGTTGCGCAAAGTTGTTGTTGTTGCATTTGGTATGCATTTGTACAGGGGCGGAAGTAAACAAATTGTTAGAAGCATGTGAAAGTTCCTGAAGGAATTCATGGAAAATTATATCATTTGAAAGAAGTTTATAACAAAAGTTTCATTTTATTTACAAAAGTTCTATTGAGAAACGTTTTTTAGGAAAATAGTTTCAAAAACCTAATTATTTTTGATTTTTTCTGACAATTGTTTCACTAAAAATGTGATAAAAAACTTAATAAAAATTTCGAATAAGATTTCAATAAATCTGGGATTATTTATTGTTTAAAATGCCCAAAACTTAAGTTTTTGAAATGAAGTTGACTTTTATTAGAAATATTAGTTAAAAAGTAGCTCATAAAGTTGTTTCAAATCTTAAAGGATTTGTCCTTAAAAATAACACTCAAAGTTTATTATTCAATTAAGTTATTAACTTATTATTTCATATGTATATGCAGCAGTAGCGTACCTAGAGGGTGACTGCCCAGGGCGCAAGTAGTTGGGGCGGCAAAATGGTCCTCGGATATATCTTATATTTTTGTGGTACTAAAAGTGAGGACCTTTCTTTTTTGTACTAAAGTGCAAAGAAGTGGAGGGTATGGGGAATTCATTTTTGGAGAAGCAAAAGTGATTTGGTCAGTAAAAATGTTTTCTTGAAAAAAAAAAAAAAAAAAATTGTGTGTTGTCATAACTCTTTTAAGTCGACGCTGCCTATATTGCACACTTGCTACGCAACTGGCTGGTACAGTGACGTTATGGTTATTTACACAACGAATTTTCAGTTTTAATTACACTAATGAACATTAAAGGGCATTAAAAAGCTGTGCGTATTTCATGTCAAGAAATCATGATTGCATTTTAGTGAAGGATGACGATAGCTACGTGAAGCGAATCCACTGTTTTGTTTTCATTTACTGCACGTTTGCATAAAAGTGACCGTAGTTGTAATTATCTTTTGTCTCATGTTTTTCGTTCCACGAAAACTCGATATTTAAAATTTAAGTCGTCATTAAGCTCATAGCACTTATATATGCATTTCCGCTTTAATTTGCAAATTCTCTCGCAAACGAAAGCCAAGTGCACTTTTTCATTCCTCATCCTTCATCTTCTACTCTGAATTTGTCTTTGTTTAACGCTTAACGAAAACATGTAAACAATCTTTTAAATTAATGCAACATTTGCTGTGCTCATTTCTTTCTTCTTTTTTTTTATTTTTTGCTTCAACGTCCTCTTTCTACTCAACAATTTCGTAATTTGTTTTTGGCGCAACAACAAAAATTCAGGTTAAGTCCTGAGTGCAACTTGATTTTGTTGTGCTCCGTTTCAGTGCAAAAAAAAGAGACGAAATTTTAATGAATTCATGTTTACTTAAGTCACGCTTTTACTTTGTGTCCTTCGTTCTTCCTTGCAAAAGCACATACGAACATATACGCAAACAGTTTACTTTGACAAGTAATTCGTCGTTCCTTTTGCCGCTGCTGCAACTTCAGTCGTGTCAGAGCTGTTTGCCAGCTCGCGTAACGATTTCGTGGTCCGCTTCTGCATGAGTTATCCTGTCGTGCAAGGATTAATTTTTGACATGCGAGTTGCACACAACCTGAATTTCTATGAGCACCAGTACCAAGAACAAAAGCAAAGGACACGAAAAAAAGGATGCGGATAAACGGAGATAAGGATTCGTTTGCAGTAATTTGTTTTTTCATAGAAAATATTTGATTAAGCTTTGTTTGCTCTTTCATGGGTGCTGCTGAATGAAAGAAGACACTGTGTGCGGAGTAAAGGATACAACGTTAACATTTGGAAGTTTCTTTAGTGGTGGTGGTGCTGCGGGGAAAGCTTTTGTTTTGTAAATAAAAAAACAGTTTTTTTTAAGAAAAAATTATCTATTTTTAAGCAATATTTTGCATAAGTCTTTCAGGTATATTTCAAAACAAAAATATGGGTTGATTTTTTCCTGCCCTCAATGTAAATTCGGCCTATGCTCTCAATTGTTTTCCATCAAATCACTTTCGACTTTCTTGATCGAAAAGAAAGATTTTATTGTCGTGGTAAAAAAAGGATATATTAATTTTTATGAGAGTATTTCGCGATATACACGGCTTGGAACAAAAATGTATGTTGTATTTAAAAAAATATTCAAATTAAAAATGCCGAGAACAATGTGTGCTATAAATAAACATCACTAGATTTCATTCCTTAAAAATAAATATACTTGTGACGGGTTATTTAAGACAATTGTTCAGCACAAAATTATCTCTCCAAAAATTTATACTTGCATATTCTTGGTCATTGAAAATTGTGGTCAATGCTAACATGTTTTGTTTTTATTTTTAGCTCCTTAAAACATAACTCAGGCAGATACACTTAGAACAAATTTACTGATGAACAGTTTAATTGGAGTAATTTTTGATAAAATTATCAGCTAAGAGGAATGTCAGTTGACCATATATCTTTGGTTCCCGTTTTAGAAAGAGACACAGATTGAAAGTATAGGATTTTAATTTGTTTATTTCTCTAGTTTTCTTTTGTCAATTGCAAATTTTTTTATACTTTTAATTTACTTATTTTTTTTGGCTTTATTTGCTCAACAGTTAATGTCAGAATGTAAAGGAATTTCACTCTGAATGAAAGTAGAAAAAGCACAATGACCAAAACCATCTTCTCTGTTGTCATTCTTCTCCTTTGGCATTCAAATTAATTTAATCAATTACAAATCAACAATCACTGCACTCCGATTACATTTCCACTATTTTTCTTGTAAGCGCATTCAATTTTGTTATATAATTGAAAACTATTTAACTACATTTCAATGGAGCAAACAAATTAAATCAGTTTGTTGCTTCAAGCACTGCCAAGTAGCTGGGAATAAAAATCGTGGCGATTTTTCTATTTCAATATTTGAAGTTGAAGTCAAACAGAGATTCCGCAATGTAAGTCAAACGAATGTTATAATTCTTATATATTTTGATAAAACTTATTGATATAGAACTTGAAATAAAAACGTTTCATCTTTTGGTTGTATCAAAAACAGTACTTAGTATAAAACACTCATTCTGTTTATTGTGTGAAGGCTTTTATCCATACTGGGATACAAATTTCTTTTGAAACTTTGTAAGTAAACAATTATTGCATTCATTATTCAAGTTAAATATTCATGGAACACTTACGCATGCACAAAAAAGTAATGCGTTGTGAGTCCCTGACTCTGGCTCTCTTCAAATCTTGGCATTTCAGTGCTCGCCTCGTCCAATTACAATTTCAATTTCAAATCAGTTTGAATCAATTCTTCTTCAACTTATCCTGCAGCCTCATCATTGCATACAGCGTCAGCGGCACTTCTATCAAAACTTACTTTTCAGATTCACTTCAAAATGGAATAATTTTCACTCCAATTATGCTAACGAAAATGTAACGCCAACGTCATCAACAAAGGCAACAGCAACAACAAAAGTATGAGATGTAAACTTTTGCAATAAATCATAAAAAATTCACTAAAAACACTTTCCAAAGCGAGCAGCATACCTCCAGTAGAAATGCAATTCAATTTATTACACAAATGCTGCGTACATGAAGGTATTTCCTACGTTCAAATCGTAAAGTATGCGCTCTCCGGCAGCAGGATGGAAGGATAACTTTTTTTCATTGAAGTGAAAAATTGATGATCTATTGAAATACTTGCAAAACTAATGCCAGGTATAACAAATTTTTATCAAATATGAACATGGAACGTGACTTTAAGTCATATGGCAGAGCCTAAGAGTGGAGAAGATTGAGAAAAAAAGTATGAAAAGCAGCTACTTTCACTTATTTTGTGACACCAATAATTTGGTGAAGGGAACATTTCTGATGGTCCTAGTGGAAATAAGCACACACATTTTGTAATAAGACAATGCAATTTCTTTTTGTGACACATGTGATTTTTTGCATCCTAAGGACTCACACAAACTTTTGCTTTGAAACGTCTAAGCTTAAAGATATACATAGGTTCAATGAGCGTAATAATGAGAGCAACAAATTGTTTGGGAGGGGTGAGGAAATATAATAACGAATCCCAGCGGAAAATTGATGAAATAATATGATTTATCATGTATGAAAAGCTATACCTTTTGTGTTGTATGTTTCACAAATGATATATTTACTGAGATATTTTGCTTATTTGCTTGCTAGTTGCCTGCTTTGTATATGGAGCAGTAGGCAGTTTGCTTGCTGGCTGCCTGATTTGCATATGAAGCTGTAGGCAGTCTGCTTGCTGGCTACCTGCATTGTACATGGAGCTGTAGACAGTCTGCTTGCTGGCTACCTGCATTGTATATGGAGCTGTAGGCAGTCTTACCTGTTGGCTGCATACTTTGTATGTGGAGATGTAGGCAACTCAGTAAACTATATAGGCACTTAGTAAGCGATATTTTAAGGCAATCTGCCTTTGTACATAGACATGTAGGCAAGCTGCCTACAAGGGGCTATCCCTTTGTAAAAACAATTTACAGTTGTGAGCATTATTGCCTACAACGAGTATAACTATTCATCGATGTTGTGTATCACATATTTCCGCTGAACTTTCAGGTTTAATAAAATTCGTTCACTTCTTTAAAAACTTAATTATTTTATTCTATGCTATATTTTTGATCATATCAGAACCCCTCAAAGATGGGAGCTTAGTTATTATTATTTTCCATAGAGCTTACAAATTTATTGTAAAAGTAAAAAACCGTCATGTTAAGTCGTGACTGAACTTTTTTATAAAGCACTACATTGTGCATAATAGTTATTTTGTTAACAAAATTTGAGACTTCTCGAATTTTTGTACTTTGCGTCGAGTTTTACGAATTAGTTTTGATCCGTTTGATATGGAGCTTTCCATTTATGATTAAATTTTGAAGTTGTAACAAAAGTTTTCTCAGATAACCACTGCATTTTTGTTTTTGTTGACAACCGCTAGATAATATCAAAGATATTACATCAAAATGTTTCGAAAAATTTTGACAAATTAACACAATTGTGAAGTCATAACATAATAAGTATATTATGTACACTTGATGGTACCAGAAATATCTCTTCGAATATGACAACCCACAAGTAAAGGTACAAGTAGAGTATGTCTCTTCGAACCTTTTTCAAAATTTCTGCAGAAATCTTAAAATGTTTTTAGAGTATTATTTTCTTATCAGGTATTTGAACATTCGAAAAGTTTGTGGCTAAATCAGCTGTTCAAACTTTTTCTTCTGTTAATGCGGCAGTAAATATTCAATTTAACAATAAGCTCAAGAAAAAGCAAAATTCAATGTAACTGGGTAAAATAGAACGCATGCAGAATTATTGCCCCTCATTTGATGCGTTTTTTTCCGTCAAAGTTTGAAATTGATATTGTTTGTTGTTGGCTTCAGCTAAGCATATGTGAAAAGTGCATTTTTAAAATTATAAACTTTTGCATTTCTAGCGAGATGTAAAAGAAACCCGACATTTCGCATGCGTTTCAATTATCAAAGTTTTGACAATCAAAAACTTGTGAGAAATCGTTTAGATTTGTGATTTTATGTTCGATACTGAAATTTATAAGAAAAATCATTTTTCCAACTGACAATCTACCTTTGTTTGATAAGAAAATCACTGGGCTTTCTGCTACGCAAAATTGATCATGTTGTTTTCAGCTTTTTTATTTTAATTTGAAAGCTTTAAATAAAATTTAGTAAATTTTTTAGTCTCGAAATAAGTAAGAATTTCAAGATTAAATTTTTAAAGCGCCGCTCAAGCTTCCTGATGAGCTGCAAGGCTTAAGCGAAAGGCACCATACTTCCAAACGCCATCAACTCTAATACGCAAATCACTTTTATAAGGCACAAATTTAATAAAGGAAAAAGGACGAAAAGAAAATAAAAGAAACTACACAAAGCTCTCATTGCACTTAGCATAAGTTGCCTTATGTTTCTTTTTAGTGCTTTAGCATGATGCCGTTAAAAGATATCAAGGAAATTATCTTGATAACTTAACGCGCGTCTTAAAGATGAAAAAAGGAGAAAAACTCTTCCTTGACTGTGTGTGGGTTACAGTGAAATTTCGCAGAGGTGTGCTATGAAAACAAGAAAAAAATGTATAAAAGAATTCAACGTTGACTTCAGTAGTTAACAAGGCAACGAAAACAAGTCGGGGAAACTTAAGTAAAACAGACAATGCTGTCAGCAGCAGGCAAGCGCACATATCAAACGCTAATGTGCCAAAGGTAGCAAAGCGGCTTTTTGACGACACCACACAAAGTAGCAGCTTGCTACTTTCAAGTAAAACATTGGCATAAAACGAAGAAAAAAAAAAAGAAAACGCTCCCACTTTAGAGCCAAAAAGCTCTATCTCCAATAGACTTATGTTTGTTATTGCTGCTTTTCTGCTGATACCTCAGATCAGCTGTTGGCAGCAGATTGCGTTATCGCAGCGTTTTTTTTTCTATTTTCTTAGCTTTTTATCTCGCATTTTTTGAGATATTTTGTTTTTGCTCTTGTCAAATATGTGTATTAAGGATTACTTATTCAAGTGCAACATTTTTTAAGCTCTCAAAAGTCTTTTTATTTTGGTTGATCGGATGTTCCCTTGGCATTGATATGGCTTAAAGTAAGCGATATAACTGCATGATGATATTACAACCATGATCATGCACACCAATTTCTTTAGTTTGTAATTTCCAAAATTTTTTTTCTTAATCGATTTGCCTAAGTTTTGACCAATTGTTTTCCAGTTTTTTTTCTTCGGTTTCGACAAATTTTCGCGTTCGATTTATCTGGTAATGAAAAGTTCGTATTTTTTGTTTATATTCATCTCCAGATTAATTGCACCTTCATTTTAGCTCGTGTTTTGAAAATGATTGTAACATAGTTTTTACCAAAATAGGTTTTTTTTTTTGGAGCAAATGACTTGAAAATTACGTTCAGCGAAAATGCTTTTTGGTATTTTTACATAATGTCAATATCCACCAAGAAATATTCTTTAATTAAGTTAGCTATTGGAGTCTGAAACATTCGGAAAATAATCTCCCAGCCTCCCAGAAAAGCAAAGTTCCACTCTTTCTATTTTGTTTGACTGTCTGGCTAGAAATCAACGTCCAAATATATAAAATCACTTAATGTTGATAGATAGATATGCGAATGGTGTACAGAAGTATAGGAATTGAGACCGGAACCATAAGCTAGTTTTTGCATATTTTCACTAATTGTGCTTTGAATCTTTTTTGATATATGAGGCGCCCAGTTGCAAGACCGGCCAAGTCTAATAAAATCAAATTTTGAGATATTCTCAGATATTAAAATCTAGACCATGCTTTATCTTTCTACAGAAATATTACACTTTTTAATTTATTTTTGATTCATGGATTTCAAAACTGGCCAAGTCCATGAACTTGCTTTCAAAACCAGTCCAACGCCTTTGGAATCAAAACCGGCCAAGTCCAGTACGTTGGTATCAAAACTGGCCAAGTCCACCTTTTTTCCAACACCTTGGAATCAAAACCGGCCAAGTCCAAAATTGTTTTCTCAAAAACTTACGGAAATAAATCTTGAAAAGTCTGATCTGACGTGCTTTGAGTAAGAAATTTTTTTAATCTATTAAGCGGGAAATACTTTTTAATTTTTCAATGAAAATACTTAGATGAAGATAAACGTTTTTCGTTGTTTGTCCAAAAGTATGGAAAAGGGACTTGGCCGGTTTTGCAACTGGGCGCCTCATATGCTCTTTAAACTTTCACCTATTATTTGCTTCATCTTTATTAGATTTTTGAAAAATATTTTTCTAATATGTTCTCATTTTTTATAAATTTTTCGCCAATTTTAACGATTATTTGTTAATTTTTTCCTATTATTTGTTTAGGGGTGAGGTATTTTTGTTTACACTTTTTTAAGTAAATGCGCGCCTAATTATTTTAGTGCGCAATTACAAGTATAAACCCAAACATAAATAAATAATAAAATTTATCAAAAGAATTGAGAAAATTCTTAGAATACAATTTTATCTTAAACGCGATCTTTAGAATACATTTCGATGGGTATATTTTTCTCTTTGCAAAAGCTTACAGTCTTGTAAGTTGCTTCTTCATACGAAAACGTGATTAGTAAAAAAGGCTGAAAATAATCAAATGAAGGAAAAATAAGAAAATACAGTTCATATA
This sequence comes from Tricholauxania praeusta, assembly GCA_949775025.1. Lineage (NCBI taxonomy): Eukaryota > Metazoa > Arthropoda > Insecta > Diptera > Lauxaniidae > Tricholauxania > Tricholauxania praeusta. The sequence continues at coordinate 164,291,237 of OX459029.1, forward strand.
GAAAAAAGCAATCTACGACATCAAAATATGGTGAAAGGGAAGAAAAGGAAATGAGGTTGTTAAATGAAGCAACAGCAGAGACTTTGCCTGCAACATTAACAAGCAACGCTGGCAGGCCATTTGTATATTGTACACCCTACAATAGTTCGTTTGAACTCTCATAACTTGCCGAAAATTTAATGATTGGAGCACGTACACTTACTTAGGATTCTAGCATTTATGAGAGGGTAGAAAATTTATTATTTATATAAATTCCATCTTTGGGTTATTGACGGGTGGTTTTGTAATTTTGTAATCCAGCTTTTTGGCATATTTTCTTAAGTGGAGTCCAAATTATACAATTTGCTCAAAAAATCTACTTTCTACAGAAAAGTTTATTTGAGGATTTTCGTTTTATAATTTTTTTAATTATTTTTTCAAGTTATTTTGAATAACAGTTTGCTTTCAAAAGTTTGCAAATCAATTATTTTTTTTAGTACAATTTTTTGAAAACTTTTTAAGTATTGGAACATTAGTATAATTTTCAAATACTTAATTATTTCGCTGATTACTAGTTTTGATAATGTACATATTAAATGTTTCTTTCTTGATAAAAAAAAGGTTGACTGTACCAGTGACTGTACTCTAGTTAACTTAGAAAAATTGAGGAAAAATTGATTTTAGACAAGCTAAAGTCTGAAAACGTTTGTGAGATCAAAAAAATATTAAAAAAAATCTATGATGGCACATTAAAAGAAACCGGGGAAGTGTTCATCACATTTGTTCCTCTTACTCTCTCAACTGGTTATGAAGAAGTTCGACTTCGTCCATACATTCCCCTCCCGCTGCGATGCATTAATTTTTAGAATTAAATGTTAGAACTTTCTAATCTTTTGTTAAGTTTCACTAAAATGGGAATCAGGTTATCTACAGAATTTTCTCACAATACGAACCCAATTTTTTTGCTTTTTTTCATCATACTGCTTTATTGAAGCTTATTAATTGGAACTTAATATAAGAGGACTATTATTTATTATCTTTCACCGACTGGATTTAAGCCTAGGTCTCCTACATTATGTCACTGTTAAGAGTTGTGCATCTTAATCAACTGAGCTACTCTTATTTTTATTTAGCATTAAACTAAAATTGCTTTACTACTGCGCATGTAACAACACGGGATGCCCAGATTTAAAGCCCGCTGGAACCGAAATAGAATTAAATAGAATTCCATAGAATAATAATTCAGGTCAATGTGTTATCTGATGCAGGTTAGAACATTTTCGTCTGAGTGTTTAGTTTTTACTTATATAGTTTTTACTTTGAGTTTGAACAAAATTTGTTTTAAGTTCAGATCTGAAATTGATCTTGCAACTAATGGTGAAGAACACAATGAATTCTCTCTTCTCGCAAGCAAATATTACCTTATAGGGTGTGATGTGTTCTACTCATACTGACTGTTTTTCTTTGCTCTATTGAATTTTTCACCCTTGATATTTAGATATTACTAAATGCTTTAAAAATAGGCTGTAGTAGTTGTTGTGATGTTGTTGTCATGTTATTAAAAAAAAGTCATAACATTTTTATGCGCGTATACTTTGGCATTGTATCTGGAAACTGAATGACTCCTGTGTACGCACACATACAAAGGAATCAAAAAAATAAAATCTGCTACTGTGCCTAATTTATTAAGTGCGCGCTTACAAAAGTGCTCCTTAGAATTATACAGTGGCACAACAATCAATTTATTTTATATGAATACAAAATATTATTTTATATAAGAAGATATTTCAGCGTACATTTTCTTAGCTTCAAACTGTATGAAATTTGGTTTGGTTTTTTATATGCATTAATTTTTGTTTGTGACTATCAAATTGTTAATCTTAGCTTAATATTAATGAACTCAAACTCGTAGACAAATTCTCCAAGAATCTAAGAATTTTATCAAAATGACGACTCTAAAACGATATAAGTAACTGTTTGTTTATTGAATAAAAAGCACTGATCAATTTGTAAGAGTTTGCAGAAATATTGATCTTTGCCTGACTGAAAAAATTCATTGTAAAAATGTTTAATTATTATGAATAATTATACAGCACCACAAAAAACAAAAAAATTTTTATAGTTGAAAGTTGAGGTACAGTACGGTATGTATTTTGGTGTGCTAAAAACGAATCCGGGGTTAGAATTTACCTATCACCCTTAGGTCACCCTTAGAAATAACCTCAAAATCATACTTTAGAAATACGTTTAAAAAAAGTCCCTCAAAAAAAAAAAAATATCAGATCCAGAAAGTAGAAATTACTTATATTACGTCTTTAGGTGTGCCAAAATAATATCCTACTATAAAAATGAGTTTTAGTTATCCACTTTTCCCCTAGCACCCCAATTTACCCAGAAAGGGTTCAAAAACTCATTTCTTATAAAAATTCAAAATTAATGCATATCCGCAGGTATTTTGGTGCACTAACACCCAAAACCCCTAACACCGCCCAAAGGTTTTTTTTCGACATTCTGAGTTTTCGTGATGAATGAAAGAATTTCGTTACTTAATTTCTAAACTCATCACATCAAATAATGAAGATTTATTCAATAATTATTTCACGTATCTTGGATCACTGTGCAGTGAGTTGGTGGATGTCAATAGAGCAGTGTGGGCATTAAGGCACGATTTGTTTTTCTTTCAAAGTTTATACACAACCAGAGACAAAACGGAAGAAACGCCGAAAAAGAGAAGAAGAACTTAATGAAGAATATTCGACTTTAAGAGCGTCGTTTGTGCTAAAGCAGATTAAATGAAAATAAAAATATTAAAAATCGAAGTAAGAAAAATGTATGAAATGTACAGATGTTTAAAAACAAGTTAAGCTTTTATCGAACTTGTTGTAACTTATATTTTGCTAAGGATTTAAAATGTATCAATTTGTAACAGAAAATCGTAGTAACGAAGAATCGCTATGGTTTCCTTGAGTAAAATGTTATTTTTCTTATTGGAGTCATTTTGCTCAGTTATTATTGGCAGTTGTTGTCCCAATCGCTCACTATGTCTAATTTGGCATTCAGGCAATCTCACCTAATCGGAAGTATGCAAGCTGCTTTAAGGAAACTTGTCTAGAAGAATGGAATAAAAAATTTTCTTATACATATAGTATAACAGAAAAATCCGTTTTTTGTTTATATAAAATTTGTTAAAATTTAGAAAAAACCGCCATGGCTGTGATTCTCCACAACTGCAGAGACATTGATCGCCATAATGAGACATATTATTTAAAGAAATATATGCAGCAACAGTGGACTTGAAAGCAGCTTCCAATTTCTAGGAATGTGCATCAGAAGTATTTTTGAAGGTGCCCTTATTTCCTGTTGGGCATACAGATACAAATACACGTGGAAATTTTTGAAAATCCAACGTGTAAACAGGCAGATTAAGAAATATACATTGCCGCTTGCCTCCATGCTTTATTGTGTCGTATCAAAGTGTGCGTAGTGCGTGTATATTAACGATTGTGTGTGTGTGTGTGCCATTCAATAATATCGCTTGTGCTTTTCTTTACGTCTGTGGAATTTTCGAGCCTTGAAAAAAGCTTTCAAATTAACAAATTGCGCAATTATGTGATTATTTGAAAGTGATGCACACACAATGAAACTCAGACATTTTCCTGATACACACCTACATTTAAATGAGCGAATATATTAAGGGACTTTCTTAAAATATTTAATGCCTTTTGACAGCAACAACGAAAACAAGATATGGTATTGACTTGTCTTTAATTTACACAGCAAGTGTTCCAAATAAGCACCAAGATTTTAAAATTTTTATGTCAAAAAAATATTTTTTTACGATTATGGTAAACATCTTGAAAACTTGAGCTATATTTCAGGTTATTCAAAATTATAATATAAGCTTAATTTTAAAAAGGACGACTGAAATTCTCTCCTTTAATATATAACATAAGACTATTTTTCAATATTGAAAGTTGTTTAAGTAGAAAATGAAACAAGAAAAATAGTTTAATTTTGAAGTAACATTTTTTTTTAAAAAACTTAGGAAACACTCGCTTGGCCCATTTATAATCAAAATTAAAATATGCCTTTAAAAGCAGGTCTTCAAATCCAAGTACAAACTAACTAAACCTTGATTGATCAGACTATGTATATATGTGGCAAGCACATGTGGTAATAGCCAAGACATATGTTATGTCACCAATTATCAGGTCAAAGTGATTCATCTTTCTTGTTTTAGGAAATGAATATCGCTGTATTCAAATACCAGTAAGTTTGATGAATTAATTAGTTTTCAGTTGTAATATCAGTCGATAAAACGAATAAGATTTAAAATTTTTCGACTTCATTATTAAGTTGCTTGTAGTTTATTTATAGCTTGTAGTATTTATATCTAATAATATTTTCAATGTTACATGTTTTTAATCATAGCGTGATATTTTAAAAGAGGTGCAAATTCATGATCGTATATGAAATTAAAATTTCTTGATGGTTCTCTTCGGATCGTCATATTAGGTCTGGGTTTTACATTTTGTAATTTTGCTAACCTTTATTTCAAAACATACATTTTTTGAAGATTTTTGAGTTTTTTTTTAAATGTTTCTATCAAAGGAATCCAAATCGTTGAGAACGAAAAATTCATGCGAAAGTAATCTCTGCTGAATTACACTCAGGGAAAAAAATCAACTATTTTGTGTTTCATTCAACCATAAACGCTTATGATTTAGCGCCAATGCAGAATATTTTTAAATTGAAAAAAATATTTTTATTCAAAGCGATTTCATATAACATACATACGTATGATTCAAAGTGACACAAAAATAATAATGCGGTAACGATGAAATTAATAGTAAAATACCATAAAGAAATCAATAGTTTATCTGATTCACTTTATAGGAGATGTTATATTTGTACAACAGTAGCCCAGTTCCATTAATTTTAAATGATTTTAGTATTATTTTCTTAGCTATGAAGTCAATAGGACCATCGTTGATTATTTAAAGAGTATTTTTCCCTATGTGTATCCGAAATAAGCTTTCAACAATACGAAAAAACAAAAAAAAAAACAATATTTCTTAGCATGTTGAGCATCATACATTTTTATTGCATACTTTTATGTTGTCACAGCAAATAAAAGTTTGTATTTAGAAGAAACAAAAAATGATAATAGCAAATAATGGCAAAAAAAAGAGAGGACTGTAATAATAAAACAAATAGTAAAAAAAAAACTTGCCATGTAGATGTCATAAAATTCCACTTAAAACCAAACAAAAATAAAAACAACAGATCAACTCGTAGTCTTTCACGTGCGTGAGTGTTTGTTCATAAGCTACATAAGCAAAGTTACAAAAATATGCATGAGTTAGTTAGTTAGTCAGCCTTAACTGCTACCACTACTGTCATAATAGCAGCAACAACCACAGCAGCAGCAGAAGTAAAGCAGCAAAAACCAAAAGCAGCACACTTGTGCTCACTGTTGTATTATTGTCTGTTTGCTGTTTGAATGTGCTGGTGTAACCGAAAAGTTTTTTTCCCATTTTTTTACATATTAAGCTTGTCGCAGCAGCTGAAATGAATATTCGTAGTATAAATATTTTGGTTTTATACATATACATATATATGTACATATTTTTTTTTGTTCTCAACCACAAGCAATAAAATCTTATGAACATTTAGCCAAACAAACGAAAAAAAAAGAAGAGATTTTCAAATATTTTTACTTCTGTTTTTATTGTGTGGATGCTTTGTTTCTGCTTGCCATGTATACACAGAGAAAATTTTACTCACCAAAAGAACACTTCCATTTCTAGAACTTGTTATGTCAACTTAATTAAATATCCAGATATTTAAAAACAATAAATTAAGAACTTATGAGTGAATTTTATATTTCACAATAAAAATAATAGTAATTTTCTTTTACAAAAAAAGTATTCATTACTTTTGGTAGATATATCGCTCAGTGATAAAGCGACCGCTTGGTTATCGTCGAAAAAACTTTACTCCGTTTGCAATACACTTTGTAATAAAGTTTACCATAATTTTTAGCTGTCGGTACGCGTTATTGTAGTTGCTGGTATAGCATTTTATTAGTTTAGTTTTTATTGTATTAATTTTTATTATTGGTTTTATATTTTGTACTGCAATTCAAAAGCATAAGAAAATTTAATTAAAGTCATATCGTTTCTATTTTAATAAAGTTATAACTTTTAATGCTGTGCAGAAGGATACGTTTATGAAATGCTTTGACACAAAGCAATTTATCATGGTAAATGATGGGAAATTCTGTATTTAGAGAAAAAACTTAAACACACACATACTCAAAATCCAAAAATTTACATTGAAAATCCTAGTAACAAAATCAATATTTTTAATGCAGAGCTGATGATAAAATCTCCCCATGAAGCGCTTAAATTAAGCGAAACTGTGCCAATCTGATTAAAGTTACTAATAGTGCGCGACAACAGTAACCAGGACTGTTCTGATTTCGATTTATTTCGGAAGTGGAATTAAAGTATAAAGTTGAATGTCAACAGCTCTTCTGAATCGAATGTCTGGAATTTGGTATGTAACTTTTTTAGAACTTCGTAGCTCAGCTGTTATAATTCCGATTATTTGGTGGATTTCTCTTTTTTGTATAATCCTGGAATAATCTTCTCATTTCAATTTCGTTTCCGTAGCATATGCAAAGCGATCTAAGAAAACGTTGGCATGTGTTTCATTTAAAGGGCCATTAAGAACATCTTATTCCCAACACAGCAATCAAGGCAATTGGCTGTAAAGAACTTTGTATAAGATTTGTCTGCCTCTTTAACAGGTTCCAAAAAGTGCACTACTATTATTTGAAGGATTTTAAGCGGTAACGCTTGGAAATTTTTTAACCTCATAAGAAAGTTGATAAGACTATATACTTAGGGTGTTAATTTTAAATATTTTGCGATTTGTTTTAATTGTTTTGCCTATGTTTTAGCAAGAGTTTAAAAATAACGTTCACGAAATTGGAGCTTCTTAGCTCAAACCTGTAAGCAGCGCAGACAGAGTTTTGTGACCGAATTCATTGAAATTTTATATAATAAATTTTTAGTGATCTCATAGGCTTATATTTTAGAATTAGGTATAGAGAAAATTATTCCAAAATTTCAATTTTCTGAATCAAAATAATATATTTATATAGTTTTAAGAGCATGCTGACTTTTATAAAAAAGTCAGCAGAAAATTGTGATATAATTTTTCATTTTATGAAGCAGTTTTCGTTAGGAAATTTTTTATTAAAGTAAGGGAACAAATTATACGGCAAAACAGAAACGTAATCTTATTGGTTTTCATGAAACACAATTAAATTCATCAGAGACGCTGAGCTCTTGAGTTCGAAAATGGATGAGATGCTCAATTCTTCTAATTAAAATTTAAGTTCATTGTGAAGACTTCGTGAAAACACATATATAATCCTTTCAATTTATGACAGCAGTCTCTTTCCTAAACTAGTCCGGCTACATTACGTTAATTCATATCAAAGAATAATTGGGGAGGCAAAATGAAAACACTATTTTAAGAAACTTGGAACAAAAACTTTTCTTTCAACTGAATTTGTAGCGGATAGTGAGGATTATTTAATTTTTTTTTATTGAAAAATCAAGTGTTACCAACAAAAAACATTTTATATACCACTAAACATTGAGAGGAAATTTTATGCTATTGTACTGTTGTAATGGAACTAACTCTTTTTGGAAAAATAGAAAATTGATGATGATACGAAAAATTGTTGAAAAAATCAAAAATGTCAATAAATTTTGTCATATGTCGAAAGGTTGAAAAGTATCGAACAACTTTGAAAAGAAAACTGTTGAATACGCCGAAAAACAAAAAAGTCTTGAGTGCTATACTAGCGTGAGCGATTCATTAGTATTGCAATAATTTTCAGCCAATTCAATAGATTTCGTATACACCAGAAAAGATGTGCTCATAGGAAGGCAAAACGATATAAATTAAAATTTAATGAATGAAATTTAATATTGCCGACAACAGTGAGACTTAGGCGTTTCTGACATTCACCTACTAAATTAAATGTGATTTTTAAAGAGTCTGGCTTTAAATAATATAGCAGCATGTAAACTTATCAAGTACCGTACTTAACTTTCTTGAAGTCTGCACAAAAATAATTTGATTTACAAATAAATCCTGAGCATATCATTACTAAAATCAATGTTTTATAGAAATCAAATCGAAATAGATAATCTATAATTTTTGGCTTAATATAACTGTAGAAAAATATAATCAGTTAAATAATTGAGTGAAATTTATTTTTGATCTAAGCAGAACCATTCATATGCATATCATATTTACAGGGCAAACTAAGAAGTTGTTTTCGAATAAAAATTGTTAAAATAAAAAAAAAAATCAAAAAAGTTCTGAAGCGTACGACAAAAAATTTAAATGTCTAATAGCAGAATTGTACTTAAACAAATAACGAGCTTCTGCAAGAAAAATTCTGCATTTTTTGACTTTTGGAAGAGAGTTTCAAGAAAACTAAACGGAATCCACACGGCGAATTCAATAACAGTGTTGTTAACAGATAAATGAAAGAGAACGATATTTGCACTAAAGACATGTCAAGGAATGTTAACAGAGAAAATGAAAGTGAATATGAATTCGAACATTATGAAGTACCTGACTCAAAATTAAAATGAGCTGAAATTTTCGTTTTCATAAGTTGCACGTTTTCTAAATGGCAGATCGAGTATTCTGATATAGAATGTGACATTAAAGAAGTCATACAATTTTATATTTTATTTTTGTTTTGTTTGGCTTTGGTTTTCTTTTCTTAAAACCTCAAAGTTCTATCTTTACAACGGTGCTGAAATTATAAATTTATTTTAATTTTTACAAAAGTAATAGCCATTTAAAAATTACAAGCATTATTATATTGGTTCTACGTGACTTATGAGCAATTTTTAATTACCAAAGAGAGTTCAAGGAACAATGGAAATAATTTCTAAACGGCTGTAATATTTGTAAAATTAATGATATATTTATACATTAATTTGGTTAAGAATACAAAATCGAGCGTAGTTTTTGGTTTTAGATGCATGTATATTTTAACATTACTTTTAAGACCCGATTAGTGACCAAAGATTGAATTTCATTCCATTCCGCCATTCCTAATTCAACATTTCGGGATTCGAGAAAAATGCAAGATTTTCAAAAACTTGTAATGTGTAATATTTCATTAACTTTCATCTTGAATTGATAATCCATTACTAAGCGCAATATAATAAATTGTCGAAACGTAAAAAAATACTTCCTTTTCTTTCTTTATATTTAAATGCATGACTGAACTTCTTATTATGGCTTACACTAAGGTGCCTTTCTCTTTCGTTATACTGTCACTCCATGCTTGTATCGTCCTTCAACTTTTATATTGTAATGTGAAATTTTCCCTTTATGTAAATAGACACACTGCAATTACACGCCTACACATAATTTGGTAGCATAAAATCTAAAAGAATAAATAGACGCGCACTCATATGCTTCCAATTCAGCTTCAGCTCGCCAAAAAGACAGCAACAACGTCACGCAGTCAAGGATGTGAATATTGGGAAAGGTTCAAATCAGCAGTAGCGTAGCAAACAGCACAGAAAAATTGCTACGCTTAGCAAGGACGAATTTAATTCATTCATCAAAAAAGAAAAATAACGCAACGTACTTTCGCTGCACATCATCAATGTCGAGTACTCACGCTCGCGCTAGGACTAAGACAAAAAAAAGTTTTGAGCGCCAAAAAGTTTTTATGAAACTGCGCAAAGGAATTGCTAGAGAGCATCGCGAAACTTATGTTGCGCTCGCAGTTAAAAATAAATAAATGTTTTCTTAAAGGAAACTAAATTACAAAAAAAAGTCCACAGCAACAAAAACTATGGCAGGTAAAATTGTTCCTATGACCCATATATTGTATTTTAACTTGTACTCGGGAAGTTTTGTGCAGAAACTATTGAGAGTCATTGTTTTCTGAAAATCAAATGAAAAATAAATTGAGAGAAATGAAATGAAAGAGTAATCAAAGAATTAGAGATAATTTGTTAATCATACAAAATAATTATTAAACAACACAATACGGATGTAAGGATTAAAAAAAAGGTGTCGGTTTCTTTACAATAATATTTCCCAGTTTCAAATCAAACATACATTCAGTACGAAAAATAAATGGATCTAAAATGATTAAATTTAAAGAAAATGACTGCAAAAAAAAATTCAATGGTAATGTGCAAGGAAAAATTAGAAATGAACTGAACATCACTGAAAAACAAATTGGAAGTTTTATGGAGGATGTGTTTGAAAAAAATATAGAAAAATAGCTGCGAAGGAACTGAAAAACTGAAAAGAAATTCATGGAAAATAATTTTGAAAAACTAAATATAGTAAGAATTAAAGGCAAATGGATTTCTTAGAGCTTTGTTTTTATTTGAGTGCCACGTATTTTTAAAAAAAGCAAGAGTTAGTGATACTGTTACTGATCAAAAATCCCATTCTCCCATTTCCTATCCCATAAGTTATAGTTGAAAAAAACTGAAATTCTTCGAAATTTCATTATATTATCTCACTCTGTTTTGACGTAAATTCCACAAACAGATGGCTATAATCTATGAGACGTTGTTCAAGAATATGCAATCTTTTCTATACTTGCAACGCATCTTTCTTTTCGACGTAAATGAAAATTTTTAAAATTAATAAATTTTTTTTAAACGCAAACAATAATGATATCTATTGATCATAGCCTGTGTAGTTAGAATGGAAATTGATATGTTTTTTAAAAACCGATATCAAAATTATTAAATACTTCTATCTTATATGTGAAGACATGACTGAATGAAGGTGGTATGTATAGTAAAAAAAAATAGCAAAAGGAGCTCTAAAGATTCCATTCTATTAAACAGAATAACTTTGCCCACTTGTTTCTTAATTTTTTATGATTAAATTGTGTATTTTTTTGTTTGCATTAGGGCATTACGATTACATTCATGGTATAGTGCGTTAATTGAAAAAAAACTAGCATTGAACCATTATCCACTTATGTATGTCTTCATTTATTTTCAGTATTTATAATTAAAAACAGATAAGATTTTACAGATGTTGATGTACGAGAATTTATACCATTCAAAAACTTATATAAGTTTGTACTTTAATATCCACTCTTGCACCTAGCACATGCAGTATAATAACAGCACAACTAAAGCGCTGTTACACATTTTATGCCACTGTACTCAGTCTCTCTTCTCTTTTGCGCACATCCGCTGCAAAAGTGTCTGCGCGCTCACGGCGCATTCAATTCGCTGCTTTTCTGCAAGTTCGCAGTATTGATAATAATTCATAGCATACATCTGGGGTTATTTTCGCCGCTACAGAGCCATGTAGCAGTAGCAGACAAAGTAGCATTGACTTTAATGAAACAGTTTTAGACGGAAAACCCTTACGAAAGGATGGTTGCACGTAACGGTCACGTTAGTAAAAGCGCCGCAACTTAAGTATACAATAAGAAAAAAAAAAAAAAGTGAAACAAAAACAAAGTAAAGAAAGGAAATTAACAAAATGGTTGAAGTGTAAAAAATTTAGACCAAAATTGGATCTAACCAACATTGATGATTTGTGCCGAAATTAAGAAAAACCCATAATTGCTGTAAGTATTTTGACAGACAGCCTGCGGACTGACAGCTGCGTATTTCCCTTGTTTCGTGTTTTAAGTCGAATTGACATTTATTAATTGCCGGATATTGAGACTTATGATAAATTACGAAAACGCGAGTGACTTAGCTTCTGAGAAAATTTCCTTTTTTATGTGTCAATAAAAGTACAGAAAAATCAAAAAAAAAAAAAAAAAAATAAATAAAAGAAAAATGAAAGTTGAATAAAACAATATGAAATAAAATGGAAATAATAATTGAGCAAATCCTTGAGAAAAATTCTTAAAAAAATTCATGCGAATCGTAAAGAATTGCTTCATTATTTCGCTGTATACAAGTGCCAGTGTTTGTAGAGTGTGCTAGAATTTATTAAAACGCTGATATAATTTGTGATACGAACGAATAAACTCCAAATAATACCAAAACTGCACAAGAAAATTCAAAACAAAATGCAAAACTCTATAGTAAATATGTAAAAATAAAACATAAAACTACAATATATCCACGTGTACATCGCAGTCATTATTAATAACAGCACCAATACGAACATCAACCAAACTCAGAATCAATTGCGTCGTTTATGCTACTGCTGCTGCTGTTGTTTATTCCAGCGTTGTCACAACACCACACAAGTTAGGGGAAAGAGTAATCCTTGCTGGTTTTGTTGCTGTGTGAAATACCCACAAGTGGATTAAAGGTGTTTCTGCCTGTGTTCGAGCGTGCGTGTGACTGTCAATTGTGAGTTGAATTGTAATCTTCGCATGTTTTCTATATTGGTATTAGTTTAATTATACGACAGTATTGCATGCACTCGTATTTGCTGTATATTATAGCATACTTTTGGGACTTGAAGTAGCTTAACTCAATTAATAATAGTTATTTAGTAAGTTTGTAGTTTATCTACACATCCATAACTGCAATATGCATTAAGTTGTAGTTTATTAGCAATTTCAAGATAATTGCACAAATGAACTTAATAATCGATAAATGGTAAATGTATCAAATGTAAGTAAATTGAAAATCGTTTACATTTTTGTAAACTTTGAGACTTTGAATTTAAAATATGCACTTATTTGGTTGCACACATAGAAAGTTTGGAGTTGATAAAATTTGGAGAGTTTCAGTTTTGTTGAAAATGTTACTACTTTGTTTTGAAAATATTTGGTATAACTGAAGTTTTTTTACCTCAATTTTTTTGTTGACTTTAGTTTGTTTATTGAAGTAGTTTTTATCAACATGTACATTTTTCGTGTTTTTTTCTTATATTAAAAATAAAAGGTTTAAAACAACAAAACAAAACAAAACGATTGTTTGTATATATTGTGTATGTACAGCGCTTGAATTTTGTCCATATTACTTAAAAGAAGTGTTATAGATGGTAATTTAGATTTGATTAACTGTTATTTGTTTCTTAAATTTCAACCAAATTATTATATAATCAATAATTTGTTTAGCTTAAATATTAATGATAATATGATGATAATAATATTGAATAGGAAAAAAGTTTCAAAATTACAGTGTTACGTGTTTCTAAGGCATTATTGTGCGCGTAGTTTGAATTTGGCCTATACTTTGCTCTTTCCGTGGGCTACCGTGATTTTTCAGATATCAGCTCCCAAAGGGACTTAAATTATCTAAGAACGAATTTTAAAAATTCATTTGATGTAATGGAGGTTGACAATTGTTTGAGAAAGTTGATCAGCACATAAAATCATTATTAAAAATATAAATTTATTTGTCATATAAAACAATATTGCGCTAGATAATGTCTGACGCCAACTTTTAATAGAAAAAGTAAAAAAAGTTTTTATAGAACAATTAAAAATTGACATTTGGCAATTGAACGCACTTGTGGAGATTTCTCGCTTGTCAAGTCTTGCGTAGAGAAGTTTGATCATATTAGCTTTTCATCACATTTAGGCACAATCTTTTTATTGATTTAAATTTTATAGTCTGCAACAAATCACGCACACACACGACATCATACCTTTAACAACATAGCAATTGTGTTTAATTACAACGTTTTGTAAGATACTTAATTCAAAAAAAAAATAGAATTTGTTTCACACGCCTTTGTTAAAAACTTTCTATGTTTTATCTTCAAATACACCCACTAGTGTTATGGCATTATAATTGTCTGGATATAATTTGTTTTCATGACCTTTCCAACGGTTTATTTGACAGTTTACAAATGGCGTTTTATTTACAAGTTTTAAATAAAAGTTTTCTTATTTGAACCAATTCTTTTTTTTTTTTTGTAGGAATATCATGTCGACTGCGTACATGCCATAATGAACTTTAATTGTGAAAACAAAATAAACTCAAGAAATTATTTAATTAAAAACTTTCGTATATTAGATAAATGAGCCTATATTTTTAAGGCGCCATTTAACATACTGCATAATTTTCCACCAAAATCAAATGTTTATTTTACATTATCAAATAATTTTTTCGTTGTTTTGATATATTTTTATCTACAATTATGAGTAATTTGTATATTGTGTATATTGAGCTTATGCTCCCACGGGACAAAAAGAGGGGTGCGATCTTATCATAAATTTTCTCGAAAAGAAGTTATTCTTGTATTTTTTCAATGGCTGGCCTCTGAATGTGTTTTTATTTACTAATATATACATATTAGCTTTTTTTTCAAAGGTTATTGCTATATTAATATGTCAGGTTGCAATTATTTTATAAAAAACACTTACTTTGCTAGCTTTGCAGTAGTTTATTCTATCAAGCCATAGTTGCAATTTACAACTGTGATTACTAGAGGCCGGGAGAGTAAAAAGAAGTTCATTATGCCTCAGATGTGCTCTCCGTTGACTGAAAACTTGTCGTCATCTTTGAAGAAAACAGACGAATAAAGCCGCCGTTTCAAAAATCACAACAAACAGCCGCGTGGTGTGGACGAATTACCTTTTTAGAGCACAAGTACTTCCGTTTTATTTGTAACCAGAATCGCTGAGCTAGAAATATACCTCATACGAATAAGTAGATGGTTTTTGAGCAAAATAATCGTAATTTTTTGGCAGTTCCAAAGCTCAGACAAAAAATCGGTAGAGAAAGCATTGTCCATTTTCTTCAATTTTTGAGTTATGCAGATATATTTTGCTAAGCTTCAGTAAATTTTTTTCAGTGAGGTGAAGCTGTCTGAGTCAAAGTACCATACCATTTTAAAAAAAGGTTATTAGGTAGCTTACTTTTTAGAAGAACATTTGCTAACATATTACGACAGTTTTTTAGGAAATTTATTGGTTCTTATGAATTGCTGATTATGTTTTAAGTGCAGTAATGAAATGCATAGAACTAATCCGTGTTAAGTTGAAAGATCGATTTGAATTTTTCTTAAATATTCGGTCTACTGAGAAAATTTTTCGGGAACTTAAGTAGCTCAAAAAAAAAAAAAAAAAAACATGGGTTAACAATATGATTATGACATACTTTCAACAGCTCTGAAATAAATTTATATTTCCATATATGTAGCTATCAATTTATGTACGTAAACGTGTTATATGAAACAAATCAAGTAGCTCAACAGATTTTCTTGGAGGTTATTCCAGATTATATTTCAATGAATTCTGTCTAATAGGTAGTTCGTTTATTGTTATCTTGTAACTATGGTACTACACTTTAGAAAAGGATTTTAAAGCACTGATTTTAAGAATTTTTTCTCAGCTTCTTTATTAAATATTTTTATACAGTTTTTAATAGCAAATTATGATATACTTTCCTGAGACAAACACATTTTTTCTAATTTTCATAATTTGTCTTATTTTTGGGTGGGTCCAATTTCTCAGGATTGGCAAGTTTGAAACAAAAAAATTAAAAAGCATGTTTAAAAGTAAAGTTTCTTACGTGATAATTTAGCACAATTAATGAAAAATCCATTCAAATAAAAATGATAGAGGTTTGAAAAAGCGTTTAAAGTTAAGAGTTTATTATTTATAGTCTTACTTCCTTTTTATTTTTTTTGTGGGCTTGGAATTTTTAGAACAATAAAAAAAAGGGACACACGTCTTTTGTTCTCCTGTGTTTTTTAAGATTAAAAATTGTCCCTGAAGAAGGTGTAAACCCCTCCGAAACGTCGGACTGAAAAAATTAAATAAATTTGTTTTATTTCCATTTCAAAATTTATTGAACTAAAAAGCCTACAATGTTTAAATTCAAAACATAATTTTAAGCTTGGTCGAACATCAACACACAAAAAAATTAAATTTTTTGAAAATTCCAAAGTTTACCTTAAATATGAAACGTGCACACAAATCAAATGCTTCAATTTTTTTTTGTTCCTTTTATCGTGTTTCCTTTGAAACAAAAATATTGTTTTTATTACCTCTATATAATAGCACTATCTTTGAAAAGTAGACCATTTCAATGTTAATTTGCTCACACTATGACAATTACTGGCTTAAATTTTGTATTTTACTGTCGTGCAATTGGTTATATAACCCCCATGTGCACAAAATATAAAAAGTTTAAATATTCACTTAAGAAAAACTAAGTGTTTCCTAAAATTTTAATGATGTGCTACCTTGAAAAAAAATTTAAGTTTCACTTTCTCTGCTCAAAACTTTGAGTATGATACTTCAAAGTAAAAACACCACAGTGCAACCACAAACGAAGTAGCGTAAAACAAAGCAAAGTCATCATACAAAAACAAAACAGTGAAACAAAACTATTCATTGCTAGGCCTAAGGACGAAAAATAACCCCACCAACCTAATCCTACACTACAAAAGCCATTAGGTTTTTGCGCTTTGTAAGAATCTTCTATACTTCAGAACAGCGATGGTATTTTAAGAAGAATTGTACATTCGCTCTTTGCTGAAAAGTACCAAAAGTACGAAAGACTGATTTATGGTACTTTCAGAGAAGTTTTAGCATATTCTTGGAGATGAAATTTTTTTTTTTTTGAAAATTTGTTTGTATTGATTGATGTTGATAATACTCGTACATAAAAATAAAAAAAAAATAAATTACTAAAAATTAACAATTTTGTGTTAGTTTTCGAGAAAATTTGGAAAAAATACGTTAGACGTCCGAAAGGTACAATTCCAAAGTTAAGTTCCCAAAAAAGTGCTAACACCATCACTGGTTCAGTGTCATTATCATCATCATGTGAATGGAATTGTGTGACAATTTAAACGTTTCGACAATTGAAAACTTAAACGCTAGTTCAGCGCGCTGCGTGACAATGGTGTAAGCGCATTGTTTTATTTGCTGTCTCGCTTTTCCACGCACACTCATATGTCTACTCACATACATACACATGTACAACTGTACAATTCAAACATGGCTGGCAGTGGTGTGCTGTAGTACGCCACGGAAATGTCAGAATGTCAAAATTGTCATTCGCATTGTTTTGTCAAAGACTTTGCTGTATTATTAAAGTACTGCAGCAGCAGTAGCAGCAGCAGCAGAAACAACAACAACAACATGACAACAATGTAAACGACTGCAGCAAATGTAACAATGAAAATGTTAAAATAAACGGTATTTAATGTTCGAATACTTCTATGTGCGTGTGTGTGTGCGGTTAGTCGTCCCAGCGGTTACGATTTTATTGAAAATAACTGATGCTCCTTTTCTATCGACAGGAATTTCAATTTTATTTGGTATTTTTAGTCGAAATAAGTATTTTTTTTTTAAATAACATTAAACATTTTTTTTTAAATCAATTTCGTTTGATAACAGCACTCTCCAGATTCTATGTATGAGACGTGAGTCATTTGAATTTGACCTATAATTTGAATTGGTCTATTGTCTATTGATACACAAAACTTGTGACGATTTTCATCACATTAAAATGTTGTCATTGTGTTGTGTTGTTAGCATAAGCGCAAAAAAAAAAACTGACACACATGCAGCAAGAAAGTCAAGCCACTGCCTCGTTGGAAAAATTGACAGGAGTCACTTGATATACTTTATCTTAAATATTCTTGCAGGTGCTTCATCGCAAAACACAATAATACTTACTATTCGCTATGAATGACAAAGGTGATAAATGATTCATATGTAGCTTACAAAAAATGGTTTTTTGGATATTGTCACAATATTTGAGCTTCATAGCTCAAACCTATAAGCGGCGCACAGTGTTATATTTTGAGAAAAAATGGACAAAATCAAATTCCCGTCGATAACAATGCCCAAAAAAAACGAGGTCGGTCTCATTCGAAAGGTGATTTCATGCTTTTTTTAGAAAAATTGTCCCGAATCGAGATCCCAGCTTTGGGCATTTCTCAGAAATGCCCAAAATATGGTCTTTTTCACTTTTAGACAGTTTTTCCCAATTTTAGTACAATTCTGACTCGTATACATATCCGATGATAATTTATTTTGAAAGTCGAGAGTATATATATGTATATATATATCTTTTAAAACTAATTCGTTATAAAAAAAAATTTTTTTTTCGTATTATAACTAAAAAAATGACAAAAATGACAATCTGTCTAAAAGTGAAAAAGACCATATTTTGGGCATTTCTGAGAAATGCCCAAAGCTGGGATCTCGATTCGGGACAATTTTTCTAAAAAAAGCATGAAATCACCTTTCGAATGAGACCGACCTCGTTTTTTTTTGGGCATTGTTATCGACGGGAATTTGATTTTGTCCATTTTTTCTCAAAATATAACACTGTGCGGCGCGGACAGAGCTTTTGTCCAATCTCGTAGAAATTTTACGAAAAAACCGACTTACTAAAACGTAGAAGAAGTCTGCCTTAGGAGTCAAGATATAGTGTTTTAGGTATTTAAGTTGTATGGGAGATGGGATGAGAGACAACTTACTGTTGTCAATCCACGCCCACATTTTTCGTGTGGCTGAAAATGCGGACTAAATACATACATGGGAAGCAATTTTTTTTTGCTGAAACGCAAAAAAAAGATCTGTATTTCGTTTTTCTGATTTTTTGTTTTTCAAATGAATTGTAATAGGAAAAAACTGACTGCACCGTTCGCAGGTTCGATCTAGGAAGATATAATTTTGGGAGAATTTTCTTCAAACCCGATTCTATGTAAACTTTGCTTTAAATTCCGTTTCAAATTTTTATTTAGAAAATTTACATAGCAAAAAACCGCTTAAAAGCCAAAAGCAAAAGATGTAAAAAAAAACAAATGGCGACTTATTACCTAAACATCAGATAGTACCTTTAGAAATTTCCTTTCTGTATTGTGTTTTTTTTTTGGTGTTTTTAAATGAAAATGTTCCGCATATATCTAGTTCAGACCTCATTACCTTAGACGATTTCGGTCATATGTGGCATTCACATTAAAGAGTTAATTTTATCGCACATCAAGTGCATTTCCAACTGGGTGCATTTCACACCCCTATCATTGTGGCTATTTGTACGAATACGTATGTATGTATGCATGAACGTAATTTTAAATAAAGTGCTGACAACGCTTTGTCTTAAACTGTCATTGTTCTTCGTTTGTATTGTTCTGTGTGGTTGTAATAATACTACTAATAGCACTTTTTGTTGTTGTTCTTGTTCTTGTTGTCGTTGTTATTGTTTTTGTTGTGATCTCATTTTATTATTGTTTCGTTGTACTCGTTGTTGTTTCAAAGTAACCATTTGCTGCTTTTGCTGCTGGTTTCATCAACGCTACTTGTGACAGCTCAGCCAGTGCTGCCATTGTGACAGTGCCGCTTGTACAGAAAATGCGACATCCAATGCAGTACTTGCATTTGTTTCTGTACTCTATTTCTTTTTTTTTTTGTTTTTTAAAAAGTTATTGTTGGTGTGATATTTTATTTAGTATTAATAATTTTTTTTTTTTTTTTTGCAATTTGCCTTAACACTATGACATAATTTCATTTCTGCCTTGCTTAATGTTTCGTTTTTTTGTTCTTGCTCTGTAGCACTTTTTTCTGTTTGTTTTTAGCCTTTGACAGTCATTTTATTGTTACGACACGACCTTGACTTATATTGTTTTCAAGCAGTTTTGCTACCCAGTTTGTTTGTTTTCATTTCGTTTACTTTTGAATGCAGTTTTTCATATTTTTATTTTTATTTTAATTTTAATGAGAAATAAAATTATTTTCTCAGTTGCCACTGAAACTGTGCAAAGTTTTGTTTTTTTTTGTTCAAATGCTGCGTTGAGTTTGCGTGGAGTTCAGAGAGCCTACATTGAAACAGCTAAGAAGTTAAGTTTGGAAAATTTTATTAAAGCGAATGGAAAGTAAATTAAAAAGTTTTGCTTCTGAAAATTAATGTTTTCATTGAAATGAAACTACAAGTTTTATTAAAAAATAAAAAGTATTATAACGAATTAAGTGTTCTAAATTAAGGTATAATACACGAATAACAATTTAACATAAACAGTGAATGGAAAAATATAAATGACAATTTTAAAGCAAACTCACACAAATCCGCGTCGTGTTGGATTGTTATGAACAACAAAATACCCTATGCGACCGTAGAACGCCCTGGGCAACAGGAACATATACAGAGAAAATACTCAAATCAGATTTTTTGAAAATAGCAGATACCGATATAAGAGTTTTTGTGATGTACATACATACAAAACCGATTTTAAATTTTATTTGTTTTTTGGAGATTACCATAACTGTGCAATGCCGCAATGAAAGGAAGATTTTGTGGATTTTTAAGGTTGAAGCTAAAAGGCTTAAAAACAATTCGAAGAAATCCGACGCTCTGTTTTTCTTCAGAGCATACTTTGCTAAAACATCTTGTCAGAACCTCAATAACTTTTCATTGGAAAATTTTATAATAAATTCATTAAGCTTACAATTTTTAGACATCAAAGAAAATATTTTCATTTTAAATATATATCACAGTAACTTTTTTATGTCTTGAACTATTTGAACAAATTTTTTGTATCAATATAATGTTTTGTTGTTGAATATTTGATATTAGTCTAGGTTCTTTGATCGATTTAAATTGTTATGAAAATCCTCAGACATTTCAAAAATTTATTCGAAATTTTTAGTAAACAATTTATTTTTTTTTTAAACTGCCAAAAAAAAACGACAAAAAAAGCACACACACTAACTAACACATTCAATTCCCATTCAACGATTTTTTATGTTTATATGCTTTTTTCTATGTGTGAAATTAATATTGTTATCAATTTTTAAACTTTAATATTTTGATATTGAAGAGGAATATCGTAATAATTTTCATTCTATGTCAAGACCAAGCGTCTAAGAAATATAACTAAAAAAATTTGATCGAAATTGATTCAGTAGACTTTGCGTGAATCCCGTTCATCGAAAACAGCTATCACTTTATTTATAAAAATATCATATCATATATTTCGGCATGCCACTGAAAATTTTGTGATCGCATGAATTTTTTTGAAGAATTTTGACTATGAAAAGCCAACACATGGCGTATTAATAATTTAATTAATTTTTTATAATTCTGAACAAGTAGCATTAAAAAGCATGTATTTGAACAATCATTAGATAACTCAAAGGTAGCTATTCGTGTTCCAATAGGTAAGAATTTACAACAAAATGCTGAAAGCAGACCCACAGCAATTGCATGAAAAAACAACAATGAAAATAGAAAAAAAATATTTTCTTTCTTCATAAGCAGAAACCAAAAGAAAAAAAAAAAACAAAATATATTTCATTAGAAATTTCGTAATACAAAAATATTTGAAATAATAACCCAATTAAAAAATACAGTTTTGTGTTTTGACCCAAATAAAAAAACACAAAAAGAAAAACAGCTCAGAAAATTAGAAAAAATAAAAACAACTTGAAACAACAAAAACACAAAATAAAACTAAGAGTTTGTTTTTTTTTTTTTAAATCCAACTCAAGTGTCAGCTTAAGTTTTAAGAGTGAAAAGAATGAAAGTTTTCGTAGTTTTGTAGAAAGGATTTGGCTTAATAAGCAGGCCAACCAGCAAGCTAAGTAAAACTGACACAAATAAAAAACAAAATTGCAACTGTTACACTTTCTTTCCTGTTGCTATTTGAGTTTTTTAATTTTGTTGTTGGTCAGGTACGAAGTTGCTGCTTGACAGAGTTGGCAGCTAAACAGCTGTTGCTACCTGAATGCGTTAAAAGTAAAAAGTATATATAAATTTGGATGTATGCATTTACTTAGTGAACAACAAAGACAAATAAAACTTAGTAAGTAAACAAAAAGTTGAAGCAATGACTGTACTGGCTGCAGTCGTGTTCATTATGTCAGTGTTCTGTGGTAGCGCTGCAAGTTCTGAGCAGTTAAGAAGATACACACAGCAATTGCTTTTGCAACAGAAATACTCCAATAAATTACCAAAATTTCTATCAAATCGAAATTTTTGACAGTTCGCTTTGTTCAATTTAAAATTATACAACATTGCAAGCATACAATTTACAAAGTTTTCATTCAAACTCTCAACATCGCACTGAATAAAATTTCATAAAAAAAAAATTAACTTTCGGTGTATGTAATACACACACGCACTGTGTTATATTTTAAGCACCTTTGCAGAATAAAAATAAAATGTCAGTAATGCAGCAGAAAATGTTGTAGGTAAAGAAACCTAAATGAAATTTTTGAAAAAAAAGTAGCAGAAAGATGGTGGGGTGGTTGGTTTGCGAGTATAAAGCGACGAATAGAATGATAAGTAAAAACAAAATGAAATATTTTCTAGTACACAAGTGCAAGGTGCGCGCATTCAGAAGAGAAAAAGACGAAAAGAAAAGAAGTTTTACAAACAAGAAAAAAGCAATAACAATGAAACGCTTTAAGTTTTACTAAATGGTAAAAAGGTGAAAAAATGTAATAAAAAAATTGCAAAGAAATGGATAAAGTTCAAGTGGTAATAAAACAGAGAAAAAACACAACTCATGCTGTAAATGAGAAGTGCAATTTTGAAAATAAAAACAAAGAGAAAAATACATTTTTTAATTAACACGGATTTTTATGGTTCTTCTCTGAAATTAATTTTTTGAATTAATGACAAAAGTTTACTCCTCTCGTGTTTTTAAATTATTTTGATTTTTTGGGATTTTCCATATGACAGATATGATATATATTTTTGTGCGTAGCTCCATGTTTTCTCGAAGAAGGAGAGTAGCGAATAAACTGGCGAGACCGTTATCGTTGAACTCGCCATAAAATACTCTAATGGCCAATGATCTCAGTCACGTGGCAATGGACGACACTTTGCAGTCAATCAAAGTAGAATTAGAAAATTATAGGTTTTGAAGATAGGTAAATGTTTTGATACCGCACGTAATCTCGTGTTAGGTCTTCAATCTATTTAAGGCCCTTGCCTCTTAGAAACATATGAATATATGGATTATACTTTGAAGAACCATCAATTGCCGTCATCGCCACGAGATCGTGATTACTTGGAAAAATTATAATGTGGTCCGAAATAGAACCGGATTTCAATAACGAAATCTTCCTTATTTACTATTTTAAGTTTAATATTTAATATTTATAATTTTCGACAAGAGTTGCGCTCACTAGCCATTTTTAAGCCCAAAAAGCTCCAGTTTGGATCACTGTGCGGTGGATATAACAATGAAAAAATGTCATACAATCTTTTAAACATTTTTTATAGTTTGTAATGAAAATAGCATCTAATATTTTAATAATTAAAGATCTTTAAAAAAACTTTATATTTTGGATAAGAACCCTTTTTGTTTATCTTAATAACCGGACCTCATGTGAAAAGGGGTGATAATTTTTCTAGGAGTAAGAAAGTTAACTTACAAATTTTAATTTATTTTCTCATGTACATTTCTCATTAAAAAAATTACTCAAAATTTTTTGTAAAAATTCGATGTGTTTTTGAGAATGAAAATATTTTTATTATAATAAAGTTACAAAATTACCTTCTTCGGCATCGCATTGAAGCAAGTAAATCTTAAAAAAACAAAAATAAAATGTTTGTAATTAAACTTCTTAATATATTGTAAATTATCAGCGAAAATATATAGAGATTCTTATTTTAGTTTCATCGTAAAAGTAAAATTTTAGAAATATTGCTTTCCTTGAGAGTACACATAATCATGGGAAGCAATTAAAAAATAATTCCATTTTGCACTCGTAATCCAGTGTGCAAAAAATTTCATTTTGAAATTTCTGCAATCATAACTTCATAATTCCTGGCCAAAATCCATGCTAAGGCAACAACTCAGCTACACACCCGCACACACACAGCCAAATAAACAAAAGAAAGCAACATAAAACGAACAACTTTTGAGTTGCACTGCCCTCGCAGTAGCAGCAGCAGCAGCAGCATCTGCTGTGTCGTGTCGCTAACTAACTGGCAATGCTTCTCGTGCGTAACCTTCTGTGTGGTACATTGTATCTAATCCGGTAACATTACAACATGGTCCCACCACATGCATACAGGGTGCATGTGGTGAAACCGTGATTTACTGGAGAAGCTTTAAAGCTCATCATCTCCAACATTGTTGCATGCAATATGCTGCTGCTGCTGCTGCAGTAATAACAATAATCTTAAAATGGGAGCGTTATATGGCGAGGCAATAAAATACGAAATAGAAATTTTATTACTTGTTGTTGTGTAGACTTTAATGTGCACGCGCATACAAACATTTCTCGCACCTACACATGGACAAAAAAATTATTTGATATTGGTTGCTTACGGTAAAGCTGCTGACGGTATCGCTTACATTAGCCTGGAAGATAACTACACCACGAGAAAATTCTCTAGCGCTCAAGTTCTTGTGTTGGTTGAACATTTTAAGGAGCTTAGAAACAGGAAAACCACCAAAAAGCACGCGTCGAAGCACTATATATAAAGTTAGGTTTTTATATTTGACTGCATAATCAGATATTATTTGGTTCCAGGCTATTTAAAGGGATCCTACCTAACCTAAATGGCTCCCAAATACATACATATCTAGGGACATTTGACAAAAAAACCTCTTTCGATCAATACAGCATAAGCTCTTTGCTTTAACGTAAGACTTAGGCTATATTGAATAATTACCGTAGATCGAAAGCGGTTGTCTTGTCAAATGTCTGCAGACATGTAACTTTGAATCTTTGCTTGTACAAAAAGTGACATGCATATCGGTATAACTCGCCTTTTACCAATGCTGTTATTTGTTAACAATGTCCGAACGAGGTTTTTAACCTTTATTTTAATATCTGTCGCATTGTAGCATTTTAAGTTATTTACTTGTGCTACGTGCATTTTTTAAAACTGGCACACCCTTTGTCGAGTGTTTCCTGGGTTCAACAAACGTTCCCATACTGAATTTGATAGCGTATACTTAAACTGTTCTCAGCAAAGCGACTGTAGACTTTCGGTTTTTTGGGAGGGCACAAGCCCTCTTTTTAAATTTTTTCTTTGCTTTTAAGCCTTTACATTTCTCAGTTGAGCATTTTCAATTTATTTTTCGAATGAAAAAAGCCACGCTCTTTTGTCAAAATATACCAAATTTTATAATAGATCTTGCCTAAGCCATTCAAGGTATTTCTGCAAAGCTAAGTGGAAACTATAATAAATAGCCCCCACAGTACAAAGTTTTAAGGTTTTTGGTTGCATGGGAGGTGTCACGCCTTCTTCTCAAAATCTTAACAGTTTTTAGTGGTTTCATTAATTCTGGAAAACGATTCTATTGTAAAAAGCAATTGTCTCGCTTCAGAGTTTACAAGTTTTTGTTTTAATGGGAGTTGCCACGATCTCTGGACAAAATTGGCCTTAGTAAGAAATTAAAGTAAATTACTACAAGTTCTTCTTTTTATGTCTTTTAAGTTTTTGTGTTTCCAAACGAGTTGCCACGCTATATGGTTGAAGTTTCAAGTTTGGAAACTTGAGTTAAATTTACGCAGAAAAAGTTATCTGTGGTTATTGAATCAGGAGCTGATGCTTATCAAAATTTATTTATATTATTTATGCCTGCATGCTTTTATGTATTATGTAAAGTTGAATGGCAAACCTGTCTAGAATAAAAAAAAGTAAAGTGGGAAAATTATCTAAATTTGAATAGCATTCGAATCAACAAATATTTTTAAAAAAAACTGTAAAAGATTGAATATATTTGCCGAAAACATTATTGATTCTTATTTAGCAACACCTTGTTTATCATCGCATGTAGTTTTCAACACACAGAGAATATCTCTAGTTAATTTTCTCTGTGTACAGTTTGATTTGCTGACATTGCTATTGTCTTTCATTTACTAACAAAATACAAAACAAATCTCCTTTTGTGCATGTTTCATGCATCTATGTAAAAACAACTTTGTACACACACTAATACTTGAAGTATTTGCTTGCACTGCGGATGCAGCATTAAACTCATGCCAGTGCGAAAAAACTTTGAAATTACGAATAAAGTCGTGACTCCTGCTGCATATTGCATAAATGACTTTGTTACTGTTGTTTCATACGATATACTTGTTATTAAAATATTTTGTTGTACAATTGGAAGAGGAAAGTAGGGTGAATATTTCAATTTAACACAAGCAATTGCTTTCATTGACCTTTATGATATGAATAGAAAATACTTTTTTCGGCGCCAAATACTGATTAATTCTGTTGTTGTAAAATTGTTTATTGTTGTTCCGCGGGTGGAAAACATGTTTAAAGAATACTCATCTCATGATATTAAAAATGGGCAGAATTCTTTGAAAGACGCGCCTACCGCTCAAAATAATTTAAGTTCAGCTCAAGATATTTTACATTTATTATGGACAATCCTACAGAAAGTACTGTTTTAGCGCAGTACATAATTTGACGAAACGATTATCATACTATAAAATAATATTTTAAGAAGGCAGAGGTTCTTTTCAAGAAGCAAAGCCTATAAAGTATTGAACCGATGAAACCCAACATCACAAATTTACTCTAACTGAAGTTAAGTTCCACAAAAAAGTGTAAACATTTGGACTAAAGGCTGTGGAAGTTTCCACGTTATGAGAGTTTTTTCAAGGTAATGCAATTAAATTCGCTTATAACGATTTGGACAATCGGTAGATATATATTTTTATGATTTTGTAAAATGGAAGTTTTGTTAATGGGCGTGGAATCTCTTACATAAATTAACTATACTAAGAGGAATTTGCGCAAATATTTCCAAACTCAATTTAGAAAAGTTTTGTGAACTCAGCGCGAACTTAACAAAGCTGAGCTTGTTAGGAAAAGTAAGCGTGGCATCTTACATTTAAATGATAAAGCTGAATGAACGTTGCAAAACTCGACCCAAAATTTGATAAAAGTGTGGCATAGGCAATTACTAAAAAAATGGTAATTAAAAAACTAATAATATAATAGTTCACTTTGTTTTGCAAAATTGTTCATATTTTATTACTAAAAATGTTGAAAAAATTGCATCTCTTATGAGTATAATCAAATTAATCATTTCTTTTTGTACAAGGCTTATTGATTTATTTACTTTTCTTTTGCAGATATAATCCTTAACGTGAAATAAACTATAAGTCTTAGAAAAACATAATCTAGATGGAGAGTATATGTGAAAAATGTTGAACCAACAACAAGGAGTTGAATAAAAATTCAAACAAAAACCATAAGATACAAAAAAAATCCTGCACAAAAACCAGCAACTTCATAATCACCATCATTATGTTAATGGATTACTTACGACGCCTCGGGTTACTCATTAGCACACAGCTGCTGTTACTCATGTTATTAGGTAAGTCCAAGTCTTTCGCCAAAAATTTTACATTTTTAAAGCTGCTGAGTGAGCGCTTAAAGAACCAGTTAAAAATTTATACTCATTTTTTTTTTTATTATAAGCCGCAATAAAAAAATGCTTTCGCGTAGCCTGCTCCTTGCAGAAGAAGGTTATTATTTGACATTTTAAAAATGGCATTTTGTGTCGGTTTATAACCGATGCATAAGCCTAAACAAAATTTGACATAAAATTCTTTATTGTTGAAATAATATTTTAATAGCTGTAGCTTTGATTATCCATTGTTTCCTTGTGCTTTTTTTTTGAAACTTTTTATTTGCTAATTTCGACAAAAACAAAAAAGGTATGTTCATATTTATTAACACAATGCGATGGCCCAAGGCATGCGGGGCCCATCCTATTTGGCTCTCCGTTGCTCACACTCTGGCGCATCGGTCGGCTGACCAACGTTGTGTGTAATTAAATACCTTATATTTTGTGTATGAAGTCAGTTCTTTCTATGGCACATTTTTCGCAATAGGTCTGCCGGCCAACACCAACCAGCCCACACTCCTGACATTGTCCGATGATTTATGTATTTGATGACCTTTTTTCTGAATACTATGAGTTTCTGTTTTTATTGTGATTTCTTTATTACATTCCTAAGGCTGTGTGTTGGTTCTGCTTTGCTTTATTGCATGTAATTTAATAATTTAGGGTGTAAAAAGTGACACCAGCGAGTGCTAATAAAATTATTTAATTAAAATGCTAATTAGACAAAAAGAATAAAATGTTTAATGTCATTCAGCCGGAAGCGTTTTGTTGAAAAAAAAAAAAAAAAAAAAAAAAAACATATTGAAATTGAAATAAGTTTCGAACTTTAAATGTTTAAGAGGAGCAATACATTTTTTAGCAACAAAAATTAAGTTTAATTTTATTTAGTTTGCATTGCAAAAATCTTAAGAAACAATTAGTTTTTTTTAAGTTTTGAACGTTGTAATTTTTAGGTGATTTTTTTATAAAGTTTGTATTCTTCCCAAACAATATTAAAAAAATTGTTGAGTTTTGTATAAATGATTAAGTTTAATTTTATTTAGTTTGCATTGCAAAAATCTTAAGAAACAATTATTTTTTTTTAAGTTTTGAACGTTGTAATTTTAAGGTGATTTTTTTATATAGTTTGTATTCTTCCCAAACAATATTAAAAAAAATTGTTGAGTTTTGTATAAATGATTTTTAAGTCATTTTCTGATAGATGTTTTTTTTCAAACTTAGTTAAAAAGTCTTCAAAAAGGTATTAAAGTTTTGAAAAATCTTTCAAAATCAGAGCAAAGGTATACAGAAAATTATAGTTTAAACATTTTTTATTTCAATATTTTTTTGACAAATTGTTTATTTAAAAAGTTATCAAAATATAACTTAACATATAATTAATTTTTTTTTGTAACATTAACTTCTTGCCGAAACAAACTGAACTGATGCCTTAGGTATAGGACTATATTTCCTAAATATAGGTCTAGATTTTTAATTGTGGGAAAATATGATATTGAAAAAGTGGCTGAACAAAATTATTTAAGAGTTCAACTTTAAGCTCGTGTGAAAAAGAAAACTTTGACTTAAATATTTGAAAAATGTCTGGTAATAAATAAAGATTTCGTAAACAATCACTATGAGTTTTCTAAATGCTTTCAATCTTCTGCATCCTAGCATATTCATTTATGCAGCTGTGTGTGCATGTATTAGTGTTCGAGTGCATTACTATTGACACACACAAATACAGTATATGTATACTCAAAGAGTCATAGATTAAATCGTTTTCGAACTGAATATGAGAAATGACACAACATAAATCTTAATTTTGCTTGTTTGCCAAAAGTTATCATAAATTATTATGGAATAACCATACACTCAAAGGATCGCACACGAACACGTACACACACACATACATACATGCGTCGATTGACATAGCCCCGCAGCGACAATCATACAAGTCCTTTAACAATTTGCTGCTTCCAAATCATGATAAACTGTTAAATGCTTTACATTTTGGCAAGCAAATTGCTCAGCGTTGCTTTGCGTTGCGTGTTGTTATGGAATCCCACCTAAATGTTAACGCTTACGTTGCTGTTATTTGTCATTGCTTCATTGAGCATTGATTTGGCAAATAATTCAAATTGTCGCTTCTACATTCATGTAGATGATGACGAAGAAGAAGAAGAAAAAACAAAATCTGACAGCATTAACAAAAAGTAAATATTGTGAGAACCCTGCAAAATTAAGTGCTGTCGAGAATTTATTGATTTGTTGCATGTGTTGGTAAATGACTGTGTGTATTTGCTCTCATGTATGTGCATTATATGTAGGTGACAGCTTAATGGAGAGAACATTTTTTTGATTGATTTTGATTTATTGTTATCATTTTTTAAATTGTTGTTGCTACAAGAAAGTTCTTAAAAAAACACACACACACACACACACACAAATCTTAAAAATACATAAAAGTAAAGGGAGATATTAAAACATATGGAGCTTTGTGCATTAAGGATTCAATAAAAATCCTGTGAACATATTTTACTGTGGCGTTTTTCACTCCTAAACATTGCTTACGGTGGTTAAATGGAAGACTTAAGAAAACAGGAAAAGAATCAATATTTGTTAGGAAAATGTTTAGTCAAATTTAAATACCATCACTTTTTGTTATATGAATTTCAGAATTTATTTTATAAAAGTTTTTCATCAATCCCTAGGTAATTTTTGACACTAAATCTAAATTTTGTATAAGCTTTCTTATTATGTTTAGTTGTTATGATAAATGGCATCAAATGAGTCAAAATCACAGATTTTGACAATTTCGGTATAGTTGTCTGAGAGAAAATAGTTCTATTCGAGTACTTTTGAGAACACAGACATAAAGAAGCCGAAATTAATTAATTTTATAAATGTTTGAAAAATATAAACCATATTAATTATGACCATAAATTAGTAACTGTCTGAAACTTAACTAATCAAAAATAGCTTTAAGATTGCACCAAATACAGAATAACACAGCAACAATTCCAAAACAACACAATCCACGAGGCAAATATAATAAAAAAAAGATTGCATAAGAAGAGTCCTCAACTTAATTTCTGCGCACTTAAAAATTCACCAAAGGAATTGGTTATTCATAAATGTGCAGGGAAATAGTCAAAATCGATATTTTTGAAATATGTGACCCCATTTATCACAAAAAGCATAACTTATCGAATAGATGAATAGTTAGAAACAGATTCGAACTCAGAACTCAGCGACGATGTGATGGCATTTGGGTTTTGTGAAGATTTACTTTTTAGATGCTGTTTACACTTTTTCGTTATGAAGATGAAAAGAGAACTTGCTTAGAATTACAGAAATTCAACCAAATTTTGCTTACTTATTTCTTAAAAAAAAGCAAAGTTTACTCTGGACATATTATGAGGTATCTTTACTAGAAAAATTGTTAAGTTTTAGAAATATTCAAAATGTACCAAATGTGCCGAATTTGCTAAAAACTTGTCGAACATACTGACGACAATTTATGACGATGCAAATGTGCTGAAAAAAGTACAAGAGCATCGAAAATGCCATCACTGCTCTTAATATTGTCAAATAAAAAAATTTGTTTCTGTTTTTCCTTTTTAATTTTGTCCTCCATTTGATTGCCGTTTTCTTATTTTCGGAAAACGTGACGTATGATCAACATTTAATATTTTAATATACAGTACTTAAAATTGTATTCGTACAGGCCTTTTTTAAAGTAAAAATTCATTAGCATTTCAAAATTATTTGGAGTATTGATAAAATATTCATGACTTTGGTTAGAAAAAAATGATTAGAAAGAGAAATCTTTTATTATCATTAAATAAATCAATAACTAGACTTACATTGCTACTATCAGGTTACAAATAATTAGGAAATTTTGCTTACTGTATGTAATTTATTTCAGTCGAAGCAGATACGTATTATTGTCCGGGAGAAAGCGTTGCATTTTTTATGGTCATTTCGTCCCGCTTAACTTGTTTTTTTATCAATTGATTGCTTAAGTATGGCTAGTAAAATAAATAAGCGTCAGTCACCAGAATCGTGAAAAAAAATTCACTCAATAACTCGGAAAGTATGTTATGTGTTGTGTTATAGAAAAATATTCGAGCATTAAGACTAATATTACAGAGGAGATCAAAACACACCGATTTTTTATCCGAAAAGTCAGACAAGATTTGACTCACCTTTCATAGTTTTAAAATCACTGTTTATAAAAATTTATTTACGTTGAAATAAAACTTAAAAGCTCGAGCCCCACACATTTTTGGCTAAGATTTGGGAACAATTAGAACAAACTTCTATTTAAACACATAATTGAGCCCCAAAAAGCTTCAGTGCTCAGGTGAGGTTAGTTAATTTGTTTCCACTTTGATATACAAGAAACACGAAGCTTTGTCTAATGGGTGATTGTTTGACCAATAGGGCTTTGAAAAATTACACTGAAGAAGCCGAACGTATTTTTTTTTGATTATTATCAAATGTTTGTTATTGTTTTTATTCTTAAATCAGCTATATGGCATAGTTGTTCAATAGAAATATAGTTCCCATTCTAAGTGTAGACACATTGAGTGTGCGTATATTGCACATTTTTTGACTTATTTG
The DNA here is from genome assembly GCA_949775025.1 of Tricholauxania praeusta. Taxonomy (NCBI): domain Eukaryota; kingdom Metazoa; phylum Arthropoda; class Insecta; order Diptera; family Lauxaniidae; genus Tricholauxania; species Tricholauxania praeusta. Next base: position 164,323,133 of record OX459029.1, read on the forward strand.
GATTTATATCATAGACATAATTTCTTTGCATACGAAAATGCTATGAAAAATTTTTGTTTTGATTATAGCATTTGATAATAATTAATCAATACGTTGCGAGAAATAGCAGTCCTTAGTTTCTTATGCTGGGGTGCGAGAGGAACTTTAGATAGTAGTATTGTGAAGTGTTGAAAGTATGTCTTTAAAGTAACATTAACAAAAATAATAGTAAAAATAATTTTTTTTTATAATTTCAACATATTAAAAACTTAAATTTTTTCATGAAAATATTTGTATTTGAGCTGGAAAATATATGTTAAGGTGTTTTGGTGTTCCAAAATTGTGCGAATAATTAATTCTTCTCGTAGTTACTAATATTTTTCCGTTTATTTGTGTTAGAGTAATAAGGAATAACATAAACAAATGTTACCCTTTTAATTAACCTAAGATTTCTCTATAATTATGGCTATTTTCCTCCATACTAATACATTTTTTGCAATGGCGTGAAATATAAAACTTAAGAAATCGCAACGAGATAATCATTGTTGAGCATAAATAAAACATATAAAGAGGAAGTGAGAAATGTGAGAAATACTAAACAACATAAAACACACTGCCAATTAAAATGCATTAAAAGAAACGTAATACAACTACAACAATGGTCATTAAAATCATAACAAAAACGGAAAATACCGGAAAAGTTTCGAGGAATTAGTGCAGCTTCGCAAATTGTAATGGGGAAACTTTATAATCATACGAAAGGGGGAAATGCAAAGAACATGGGGCAGCAGAAACAACAACATTGCAAGCGAACAAAATTATGATAGACAATTTTTACGCACGCTATGCTGAAAAATAGCAGCAAAAAATTAACAATAATTCTAAGCTTTGCTTCAGAACAACATCAAAAAACCAAAACGAGTATACTCTGAAAGACAAATGGAAGCACAAAAAGTAAACAGTACACACTAAAAACAATGAAAAATGAACAAGTTTACAAACTAATCAAATAATAATTTCTACCAGAAACAGGCAGCTCCAGTTGAACTCTGATGTTTTTTTGGTTTTTTTATAGTGAATGTTCCAAATTATATGAAGGTAAAGTGGGAAAAGTAGAGTTAAGCGAAAAATGTGTTAGGCTGCTTTTCTTGTGATGCACATAATCAAACTTATTTGGCTATCTTCTGGCTATTTAAAGCAGTTTTTTATATTAAAAAATTTAAAATCAGAAAATATGTATTCGAATATAATTACCAAAAAAAACTTAAGCTAAAAAATGTGTACGTTGATGTTGTTAAAACAACTCAAAAGTGTTAATTTTTGAGCCAATTAAAAAATCATTTATTATATTTAAAATTTAACAGCAGTAATAATAAAATAAAGGCTTCACATTCGCTGAAATAATGTACGACTAATATGTATTGAAAGTTAGATATCGTTTTAGTTTATCTACTTAGGCAAAACCCACTTATATAAAGCACAATGTTTACCTAATTCGTATTATACTCCACTATTTACGGTAGTTTTCAATCTTTTTGGCGATAAATCATTCTGCTATTTTTACATTGCATTACATTTTAAATGGTTTCCTGAATTGCTAATGATTTTGTGTAGTTGCATTTTAGTGTATGAAAAAAAAAAAATATTTTAAAAACAGCTATTAAATAATTCTTCAGTTATTTTTAAGGCAAAATTTACATTCCAATAAAAAAAAAAAAAAAAAAAACAAAATATGATGGCGCACAAAAATTTTGCAAAACAACTTTTGATGTTTCCTACCGTTTGAAGGACAACAAACACATCAAAATAACGCAGCACTATCGCTTTCCTATCGTTCTATAAAATAAGAATCAGGCACTTTGTAATCTGCCTTCCTCAACTGTTTCCCTATGCAACACATCGCCACAATTTACCACTACTCACCACTCAATTACATGAGAAATGTGTTAAAGCATAAAATGGAAAACAAAAAACGTACAACAGCATAAAGGAAAAAGAAAAAAGAAATACAAAAATTACAACCGCGATAAAAACAAAAGCGAAAACTTTTTACATTCAAAGTTTTTGTATGCGTTCACTTAAATGTGTGTGTGTATTTGTAAGTACGTCCTTGAGCGCCACGCCTCTAACAACAAGAATTGAGTAGATGAAAAACTGGAAATGAACAAAAAAAGAAAAAAGAAACGAATTATTAATCTACGCTTTCATAGCTTCATTATTTAGTTTCGCTTTTTTTCTGTGCGCTGCTAATTTCTTTTGCTATTTATGTTTCTCTCTTCTCTATGTTGTTCTGCCATTTTTTGTTTTTGTATCCTTGTTTTACTTTTTCATTCACATTAATGACGGAAAATAATGTAAGTGCACTCTGTCTGTTGTCCATAAATTTAGTGTAGGTGCAAAGCGTATCCACATTAGGCTGCATCAAGATATGAAATTCGTCAATTTTTAAGAGTGAAAACTGAGGAAACTCTGCAGTAAAATACAATAACGTAAAGTTTCAAATTATCGAAATTAACGACAATATTATTTCAATATTTATTTGAAACTTTCTTACTTTTAAATTTAGTTTTCAAACTGTAGTCAATGATGTAAGTTTTATTTCCGAAGTATTGAAAAAATCTATAGCCTAAGGCATTTAAGCTCTGTGCATAACTAATATTGAAAAATTTCAGAATTACTTATCTAGGATTAGGAAATGTTTTTCCGAAACGAGTTAGTCTAATTATAACACGCCTTAAAATTATAATTTAATAATTATTTAATGAAGTAAGACATAAAACATAAAGTTTTCATGAATTGTGTATGGCAAACGAAAAATAGTTTTTGACATTTGTGATGAAGAAAGAATTCGAAATTTTATATAAAATCCTTGGAAAGTAAAGACATTTCAAACTTAAACACGGAGTTTTTAAGTTCTGCTGACAAAAAAAATAATAAATGGCTGGTAGCTATCACAGTGATGGCATCTTCGGTACATTTGTGATTTTTTCGGTACATTTTTACTTTTTTCGGTAATTTGCGTCGAGAAAAGTTGTTGTCAGTACATTCGACAAGTTTTCAGTACATTTGGCGAATTTTCAGTACATTTTCGGTAAGTTTTCAGTACATTTGGATTATTAGTTAATTTCCCTAAAATATGCGTACAAATCTACCGTAGTTTGCTGACCTTTTATTTTGTAGTAAAAAATATAAGATTTTTTTTGAATTTTCGGCATTTTGCGTAACATTTTTATCTCCATGACAAAAAAGTACATTCCGCATCTAAAAAGTACATTTGAAGTCTCGATTTAGTACATTTTCACGAAACCCAAATGCCATTACTGAGCTATCACCAAGATTTATTGATATTAATTTTCCGAAGCTTAAAACTGTTGTACATAGAAATCAAAAGAATTGAATTTGGTTGAATCACCCTAGAACAAATGAATGTATAATATAAAAACAAAAATTACCAAAACCAACAAAAATAAGCATAAACTTTGACTTTATTTGGATGAAACTCAATAAAGTTTCTTTTATTTGCTGCAAATTATTTGAGTAAGTTTCGTGGAAAAGTACAAATTTATTACACATGTATTAATTGCGTACGCTGTATTTGCTTAGCACGTTTGTATGCTTTTTTTTCTTGGATTGGGCCAGTAGGAAAATTAGTAACTATTGAAAATTCAATTAAATTCTGAACTTGGAAATTTTGTTGTTAGGGAAACTAAAAGGGGGATCAAATCACTTTTTGGATGATTTTTTAAAAAGGTTTTTGTTCTAAGAAAAACTAATCAGCACATAATACAATGTGATTTATTCATTTTTGGATACTTAATCTACTTAGTTTCAAGGAAAGCGTGGCAACTTAGAATTATTATTGGTTGGTTCAAGAAAAGATTGATAAATTTATAATAATCTCAAAAATTTAAAAATCAAAATGAGTGCTTGAAGTCTGCAATAATTTGAAGTTTGCTTTTTTTTTTAAATATTTATATTAAAAGAAAAAAAAAACTTTATCAATTGGGTATCATTTGTCAAAAAACCGTTCAGCAGAATTCTTAAAAGTACTCACAGTTTGTCAAGATGATTTCACATATTTTTTTTCCGTACTAGGAAAGTTTTATTTTATTCTGAAGACCCATTTCAATACTGAAATTACGTCTTAAATAAAAAGATTATTGTATCATTTGTACTACAAATACGATAACAGCTAAAGGTCAAGAGCAACAAAATAAAATTTAAGCCTTTAGACTTAAATGTTGCTTCAAATTTACAATGAAAAATATCACAAGCCTTAAACATTCGCATAGCACGCACTCTTGAATATTAAATGCCTAAGACCTTTTGTTGTTCATTCAGTTTTTCCCTTCATCCTCCCACCTTGCTCTATTGTGAATTTTCTTTATAATTTTCATTAGGTTTTCTAAATATATTTTATGTGAACATTTTGCGCCTATTTCGCTTTTTCATTTAAATTTGTGTTCTTTTTTCTTTTTGTTTTGTTCAAGTCACTTAAATATTCTCAACATTTTTGTTTATTCACTGGTCATGGTTTTTCCGCTGCTTTATGCTTGTGGTTGTAATCCTGCGTTATTCTGCCTTATCATATTAACTTGCTGTTATTAATGCGCCTGTATTCTCTCTGCGGTTTTCGTTTGTAAACTGACTACACGTCGTATGCGGCGTTTGTGCCTGTGGGCGTTCGAGTTTATGTAAATGTTTGCATTTGTGCATGTCTGTGGTTAATTAATATTTTAATAACATCGACATATGCGATAAAAGCTGGTTATTTCGGTGGTTTCACTGGATTATGATTAAAGTGGAATGTTGGTATTTCGTATATGATGAGTGTCAAAATTTTATTATCTCAAAGAAGTGAATACATTTGTGGTTTGGCTTTGAGTACTTATCAAAAGATGTAGGCGTTTTTATTGTTAGAGTGTGAATTTCATTTCTTTTTTTTTATTGCAATTAACTTTTTTAGGAGAGGTATTTTATTTTTGTAAGTGGATGTTATTTAGTTAGGTTTTACTTTTTAAAAACCTCTGAAACTGCAGCATAATTTTTGATTTGAACAAAAAGTTTTCAAATATTAATAAAATTTGCTTTAAAATTGTGGGAACATTGCTTTATTTTTATAATATATGCCAAAAACAAGACTATATGCTAGAAACTGGTTCAGCTGTTTTTTGACATTTGATGCTCAGGAACGCTGATTGATACCGCGAGGATTATAATCTTTAAGTAACTAGAGCAGCGTTGTTTCCTCAAAGCAAATCAATTTCTGATCACAAATTGTGCTTAGCCTAAGGTCTTAGGGCAGAATTAATGAAAATGTTAGTTGAAATATTAAGACTTTATGCATATATTTGGCTTTCAAGTGCTCCAATATTCACTCCGGATGAAATTTCTTAGCTTTGTAATATTTAAAAATTTTTTAGCTGGAAATAAGTTTTATTAAAAAGGTCACATGAGGAAAAATTCTATATAGTTTAGTTGGAGGTATTATGTGAAGATGAATTCAGTTTAATAATAATTATAAATTTGGATTCTATCGAAGCCTAAATACTACAAAGTATACAAATTATTTCTGTACTGCAGTATGTCAATTTATAAACTTTAGTGCTTTTGTTTTAAATGTATTGCACTCTACATCTGCGTCTTCTTATATTTTTCGGACAAATGATGTGAAAAACATTTTCTTTTCGATAGAAGTGCAGCTTTTTATACATAACGAAACCTTGTTTCAAACTATTTACTGATTAATAAGTTAAAGCTGTCGTCAAATTTGAAGAAAAGTCAATTAAAAACAATTTAATAGAGTGTTGGCGAAGGTGCTCATGAGACCTCTTACCTCATCAAAAGGCAGCTTAAAATTTATGGACACACATCATATTAACTAAAGTTTTTTCGTGATAAAAAAAAATCACTAAGAATTCTGCGCTTTTTTCGAAAATATTTGCATGGTGTAAATGTAAATTTATAGAATTTCAACATTAAATTTAAAAAGTTTTATAAAATTGTAAACACGTTTTAGGAAAAATTCACAGCAGAAAATATAAAATAAATTTGCTCGCCAAATTTCTTATTTAATAATATATAAATACCTCACTCCTATCAAAGCGAAAGAGTTCAAAAAAATTTTCACAAGATATGCTATTAAAAAACTTCGTTGGCCTGGTGATCTTCCAACATATGAAGTGCGATTAAGTTGCTTGGAGTGCAGCCATTGAAAGTCAGACGAAACACATATGATCTCATTTTTATTTACAATGTCTGAACTTCAAATAATACAGTGCAGTGAACTGTCTGCTCTTTTCGTTTTTTATCAAGCACCAAGGGACTTACGTAGTAATCGTATGTTGGTCGAGACATTTCATAGAACAAATAATGCTGCTAACGAACCTATTACAAGATGTATTTGTCTTTGCAATAATTATTGTTCTATATTGGAATTTAATTGTTTTTTATCTAACTTTCGTATGAATTTATTGATAATTTTAATGCTTAATAATTTGTTAACTAGTCTGTTAGAATTATATTCAGTAGACCGAAATAAATCAAAAATAAATCGCTGTTACACAACGATATAAAAAGTGCCGCACTCGACAAAGGATCAACTTTTCATGGATTATTTTGCTTTTCATTGGTAGAACCGAAATAAAAATTACAGACATTTTTCAGGCTACTAGAAAGTGATTTCACTTAAATTTCACACTCGTGGCAAGTTCCCAGCATATTTATTTATTGTAAACTTTTTTTTTAATACATTTTTTTTTGCGAAACAAAAAAGGTTTCAGCACCCAAAGAAGCATTTACAAGAAATCCGTTTTAAATTTTTGCCCTCGAGTGTCTCTTAAAGTTTAGTTGTAAGTGTAAAATGTTTTTAAATTGTTTAATGGTAAAATTTTAAGCGAACTCTGGTGAAGCACACAGGGGTCTACGGAATGCTGTAATTTCATATAAATTATCGAAAAAAAAGAGTCAGCGGAATAATCTGTGGGGCTCACTCGCTAATAATTAAGTAGTTCTGAAATAAAACAAATAACTTTCTTGAAAGAGAACCTGCAAACCTAAAAAATTACCTTGTGCCAAGATTTTGGAACCATTTCCTGAAATAAACTTTGATTTCGCACTTGATAAAAAGATGTTCCTCAACATATAATGTCATTATTTTGCATATAATAAGTCCCAAATATAAGCAAATTCCAAAATATGCACAGATTTTCTACAACTATTATTTTGAATGCGTTTTAAGAATAAGCTGAAACTTTTCTTCAACTTTGTGTCATGTGATATTTCTATAAAGAAATGACATAATTTGCTTAAATAATGTTTTTTTTTGTAAAACTTGATAAAAGTTTCTTTAATATATATTTAATATATTCGTTTTGGATACATTTTTTATGTAATATATATATTTTACTTTTTCTTGTGATTTTGAACAGATCTATGTAAAACTTATTACAATTCTTTTTGGCTACCTTAAGTGGTGGCAATTCTCATCAAAGTAATACTTACAAAAGATTTCTGAAAATCTTTTTCATAATAACCAGATTTTTTCCTATACTTGAGTTTTGATATAGAATTTCAAATATCATTACTTTTTCTAATTAATTAATCTTGTGTGTTGCAAAATTCTACAAGGGGTCGCATTCTTATTTTAAAGAGCAATACGAAATGATTCCGAAGCCATAACCAGCCAGCACTTGTTAAAAATTTACCAAAGAGTTCGACTTTTTTTCAAATGAATAATTTAATGCAAAGATTATTTTCAGATTGATTGATACCAAAACTAATGAAAGCCTGCTATAACGTTCATAAGGTCAATAATATTTTTTATGTTTCAATGTCATATCTAAATAAAAATATTAACGGTTTATTTAATATAATAAAAACTTAGCTGCAATTGAATTACGCTATAAATTTTGAAAAATTTTTTAAGTCATCTCGCATTTTTGACTTCATTAAAGAGACAACTGGCTTTTTATTTAAAGATCAAATGGCCCCGCTACAAGAAGTCCAATTAAGAACAAAGTCATTTAAAACATTCATAAATATTTTATTAATATTTGCATAACAATTCAAACTTAAGACCAAAACCAAATTTATTTGTAAAAGTCAAAACCAAAGCATCGCCTAAACAAATGTTGAACATTTGTAACTTCTTGCAATCTAATTTTTACATCTCAACCACCTGCCTTGACCTTGGCAAATCAAATACAAAACTTTTCAAACCGAAGAGACAGCAAATATAATAAACACAAACAACTGAAAAAATACTGCCATATTCCCACAAACGGGGCTGCCAGGAACTTTTATTTCCATTAAAGTTTTTTACCAAATAAACATGTCAACCAAATTGATGTCAACTTAATTGATAAGAAGTTGGCAAAACTTGTTATGCACGCTTCGTTAAGTCCAGGCGGAAAAGGAAGCGCCGCGTTGCCAGCCACCGAAGAATAAGAAGAACAAGAAGCTTTAATGCTGCCTAAGCTATCGGTTGCCCGTCGGCTATCAAAATGTTAGCACAAACAATCCAACTACGTAGTCTCGCATCATAAAATGCGGGGTATGGGATTAAGCCAGCGTTAAATGCTTTAAGAAACTTCAGCAGATTTCTAGTGAAAGTGAATTTTTACATTTTGAAAAATCAATTTCGTACGTTCTAAGGACGTATTATTTTTTTTATTTTTTATTTTAATTTTACTTATAATTCAAATAAATATTTCCCAAGTGTTTTGAGTTTTCCTTACTCTGTTCGATTCTTTTTGCTTTCCTATCCGTTTCTATCCTTGGGCCTGAATATGTAAATAGGCAGAATTTATATGCTCGTATTAACCTTGTGACCTTTGAGCATTTGTTCCAAGCTGTCTGCGTCAAAACGTGTGTAAAAAGCCATTTATGCATGAATAACTTTGTTGGTATGCAAAAGAATCAGAGATTTCATTCTAAAAACTTGTGTTAAATGCTAAAAAGAAAGTTCAAATATCAAGGGGTTAACAAAAAGTGAATACTTTAAAACTTTTTTCAAAAACTTTTGTAAATTTGCAAAGAAGTTTTGCAATAAAATTTCCATAAAATTTTTTATTTGCAAAAATAAAATGTTAAAAAAATAAATACACAAATCTCAGGATATACTCAAAAGAAACTTTTTGTTTGTTTATTCAAATGCAATTTAATTTTCTCTAATTGCGCTTATGCTCTACCCGTTCCTTAGTGAAAAGGTGTCTTTAAAAATCAGTATTAATTAGAGAAAGAAAAAAAATGTGCTGCATACTTTGCTGCGTATTTAACATTTGAATAATTAAAATGTGCGCAAAGGGATTTGTTTGCTTTGCGATGATAAACCTTGTTCAAATGAATCAGTATTTATTGTTTGATTGATTTGTTTTATTGTGACTGACTTGGGAATTAAAAATATCAAACATTTTTAATTACTTATCTGACTATATTGTGATGTGCAAAAAAATACACTTTGATAAGTAGGAGTTAATTAAACAGTGCACACCCACCGAAAATCAATACTCAAATGAAAGCAAAAATGTCAAAGGTAACTCTTTCAATTACAAGTTAAAAGAAAATGTATGTTGGGTTTTGAATTATACGAAAGTTTTATTAAAAATAAAGTACAATTTAAAGTATAAAGTAAAAAAAGAAAACTCTCCGCTGGTGACTCCGACGTTATAAAATCGCATCAGTGCCAAACGATAATGACGAAGAGCTTATCAATGGGTTGACTAGGAATTTTATCATAAATTGTAAATGATGTCAACAAAGCAAAGTATCGCGACATAAGAAAACCAGCTCAACATATTTGTAGTCTACATCGAATTTGTAGAACATTTCCAACTGAAGGTAGAACACCCTTATTGATTGTCTTTTATCGAAAGTTGGGCGGAAGCGCTATATATATTTCAAAATTTTAATATTAAAAAATAGTTTCTTAATGGCCAATCATTGTGAAAATAAGGACGGCAATTATGGCTTAAACCATTTACTATTACCATTACCTATTATCTTTTAATCAGAATCTCTGCTGATTTCTGTGTGGTTCGGAATGTATTTTGAGCAGCTCTGGAATATTTCTTTCTTTTCTTAATTTTATTTTAGAAATGTTGTGCATTTGTATCATAAATTTCAGAGAAATGTACTTGGCTTGAATCATATTCTAAAAATTTTTTAAAAAGAGGACTCAGAAGCCATAGTCCTTACACGTATGTATATCTCATGCATGTGTAGAAAGCGAACATTTGTAAGGAAATTTAAAATAAGTTTATTTTCGTGTTAGTCAACATGTCGTTAAGGCATACCATTTGTTTGTGTATCTGTTATTTTTGCTTGAAATGCTACAAAAAAAAAAAAAAAACCACAAAAGGAAAACCAGCAATGAAGCAAACACTCAGTGGCGTTGAGGTCAGTTGAGGTAGTTGACTGGCCATTCATTCCTTTTCGTATTTGTTTCCATTAAATGTCCTCAAGTCAACCATCCATGACGACCGCATTTACCATTAGCAAAATAGAACTGAGTATCAATAGGAGCACCAGATACAAAGCTGTAAAGTCAGATTGTACAGTGGAAAGCAAGAAAACAGCAGCAATTGAATAATGTCAGCTGTATGATGGAATGAGAAAGAAACTGTCTGATATCCTTGTAACGTTTTTTTCTTTTTTGAAGAAGAAGAATTTTAGCTTACGTTTGAGCAGGAAGCAATTGCTTCATCTGCAATTGTAATTAATGCAAGACAACCACAAGCGCCACAGCAAAATAAACAAATAATGCCATAGAATAACATATTGCTGGAAAATTCAGAGAACAAAACAAACGTGAACAAGCAGAATACATAAGAAATTATTATTTTAGTTTTAGTGTGGTTTGAAATTTTAGTATTTTTTATGTAAACTTTGCTTAGTTTGTCCGGTATAATTTATTGCTTTAATAAAGAAACAGATTTTAGCTCAATTGCTACGATCATAACCAGTGATTTTTAAAAAATTATTTGTTTCCGAAAGTTAGGTAAGGTGTCACTAAAATTGAAAAAAATGTATGCATATTCAATGTAAGTTATAAGCATTTTTAAATGATTAATTTTCAAGGAACACGCAACGTGTTAAGAGTTAAAGTTCCGGAAGTGAGGAGCGCGTTAGAGTATCTCTGCTGTGCAGGCATGCATCATATGTTTGCTTTACTAAATATTTTTTTATTTTTATTTATTAACTTTATTTCAATTGTTTCCCGTTAATGCTGTTTTAAGAATTCCCTTTTTTACAAAGTATTACACCCATAGTTCCAAACCCACTATTTTTTACTACTGTTTTGTGTAAGATTTACTTTAAAAGCTTCCTCAGTTGATCATTTTTATGTCTTAATTGTGTGAAACTCTAAGTTTGGCAATTATAATTTATTGGTGAAAGTGTCCATGCAAGGAAGACATTATAATCAAGAACTTACGAACATTAAAATTCCATAAGATCCCACTGTTCACCACAAAATGTATTCATCAAAATTCCAAATAATATATTTCTCTACGCTTTCAATTCTAAAATGGTACATGCACTTAATGTTGCATGTTTTGTTATATTACGTTTACTGACACACATACTGACAAAGTTTTGACTTAACGCAAACATACACAACTACGGACAAACACGCAAAGTCTTAGAACTGACAAAGAGAAGTCATCCTGTTTTGTAGTCATCCTGAATTTGTTTGCGCCCTAAGTGAAAATGTAAGTGTGTGCGTGTGTGTATGTGAGAAACACTTGAGGCGAGTGTTATTTTGTATGCGGTACAGGGTGGTACAATATATCTATAATGGTGTGATTTTCTTTAAGCTTTAAAGTCCAGTTTTTTTTTTGGAGAGTTTTGCAAACACGAATTGGAGCGTTTAATATATAAAAAAATGTGGCAAAAATTTGAAGAAATATCATTGAATTTTAAAAACTTGCAAAGCAGAGCAAAAGCAATGATATCATTCAATATTTAAAAATAAACGATAAAGTCTTTTTGTAAGTTAATGTCTTCATAACAACTAAAATTGCAGGACATATGTATGAAGCGGAGACTTAAAAAGCAGTTCAGTAACCAGGTCACCAGATTGGGAAACATTGCAATGAATGTACAATAGACGCTACATTGACCAAAACTAGCCACCACTGGCCATTTGCTTTGAGCCTATTTAAAGCACGATAATCCAAAGTTGGAATTTTAATTGAAAACCAATGCTGAAAGTAAGACTCCTGAATTTTTAGATAGAGCAGAAACGAACCAATATTTGCAAGACGTAATACTTAATTTATACGTCAATTACAATTTCCCATTGTATATTTTACTTAAATATAAAGTTAAGTTAAACTTAATGCTTTTGGCGCTAATTTTGTGCCACCCTGTAATTTGTATTTTCAGAGCTGAAGTGCAATCAACTTTTAACGGTTCAGAAGAACATCGAAATAGAAACGCAGTTTGTTTGATTTGCAAAGATGCGCATATTATGGAACATTTTAATGCACTTATGCTTTCGAAGTAGAAACGTTATGCTTATAGAAAAAAAAAAATTATTTTGTTTAATTTAAAATGGAACACATTTATACATAAATCTCAATTCCATTAATGACCAATAGCTTGCACAATTTCATGTACTTTAACTCGATTAAGTATTTTTAGTCTAGAATTATACCTAACGTTTGCACTGCGTTCTAACCAATCGCGCAGTTGCATTTCCAAAATTAAATGCAAAAGCTAAATGGCATTAAATTATCCGTCAAAATTCAAATCATTTCAACATTTTTTTTTATATATTTCAATTTAAAATTTCAATATTCTAAGAAAAAAAAGCAGATATAGCTACTGTCACTAATTTGTTTTTCCAGCGCGTGACGATGCAACATTTTTTCGCCAACATAAACTGCAATCCGAACTGACTGACTTTGAAATTAATTGAATGAACTTCCAGTTCTCTACAAAGTTTATAAAATTTTGCAGCGTAGCATAAAAATCATGCAGCAGCGTAAAAGCAGCAAAATGCAAATGCCACTGAAAATGTCAAATTTTGTACAAATCGTTGAAGAGGTTGCACATGAAAAGTGGCACTGCAAATCAAAATGCAGCGACGTGCATGCCATTTTTTCTCTCTTTGCAAAGGACTTGTGCTGATGAAAGGTTTTACTTAAAGTTTGCAAATTAAAATGTGCACTCAGGGTATGCACGAAACTTCAATAAGTGCTAGTTTGATAAAGCATCCACCATATTTTGCATAAATGAATATAATCAACAATAAAATATTAATCCTTTTACTAAAAAACAACTGCGAAAAGTTTGGAATAATAAATACATTGTGCTACAGTAAAAAATTTACTTTATACGAGATACAGTAGATGGTGCATGTCTACATTAGCTATAAAGAGCTGGATATAAGACATTTTCGAAACATTCTTAAAATCTAGTTTTATGGTCTAACAACCGATTTTGGGAAAGTTTTAGGCATTAATTTTCAATTATTTTGTTTTTGTGTTAAAGGCAAATGAAAGGTCATTACAAGTACACATTAACTAGCATAAACTTTTGAAAATTTAACATTTTTCAACGACTTTATCAACTTCAACAAGAATTTAATGACACATTTCGATTATTTTTTATTTGTTTTCACTTATTTACTAAAATTTATCAAAAAAATATCATACGTATAAAATTGGTTCAAAATTGACTGAGATATTGGAATTTATTAGCAAAAATTTGTTTTTGATTTCATTAAAAAAACTAAAGACTCCCAAAAAAAGCGTGTAATTAAAGCTAATTTTCTGATGTATTCATTGACCACTAATTTGGAAACTTATTTTTTAGAACATTTTAGCAGCCAAACTGAAGGATATAAAAAGAAGAGCCTGGAATAGCTTTATTTCACTATGTGACAATGTAACAGTATCGAATATATTAATTTTGTCACAGAGTTCATGAGTGCTTTTGTCGAATAAAATATAATATATCCATCAAAATCCTTTAACACTCCCACTTAAATTTCCTTCCTGACAACCTTGATCAGTTTTATGACGAAAAATGTGAAAGAGTTCATCAGGAAATGGAAAAAAAATAACATATAAAAGTAATTGAAAATTATCTCAAAAATATCGGAGTTGCCATCACCGCACACCTTTTCAAAAGCAGATTTTGACCCTTGAAATCAAACTTTTTAGTTCTTTCGAAAATTTCTTAAGTGCGATTGTCTTATTTAAAATAAATTCAATAATGCTATTTACAAATGCTTATTGATCTATAGATTCAGTCGTTCGTTGGAAAATTATGAGTTAAGTTTTTTTTTGTTAAGTAACAAAGAAATTTTTATGAAATTCATTAATTCACTAGGAAATATTTGTAAACATTAATTTTCACACAGAAAGCTTCTGTTGCGTTTTGCAAACATATGTTCCAAATTACTCATGTAAATACCCCTACGATAACATTAAATGCTTTATCAAAATGAAACAGGAGTATAAATCTTATGCGCTGCAAACTAACGAACATGGGCTCATAAGTAAGAGTTTGAGCGTACGAGTATGCGTGCATATGTCTGTGTAAATAAATATGTTTGTGGAGCTATAAGCCTTGAGCTGGAAATAAAGTTTGTCATGCTTATTGATCACGTACTAGCCGGAAGACAGAAACACGCAAGCATTTGACAAACACCCCCATTCCCTTGAAGCTCGGGCGGAGTGTTGGCTTTGTTTTTCTTCATTTTATTTTTGTTTAAATTTTTTATTGAATTTCAATTTAAATTTTTATCTACCATTTTGTGTCTTAAATCTGGTATTTGAAATGCCACGTAGTTACTTGGAGCGTTGTCTGTTTTTATGTGTTCATTGTGTTTTTTGTGTGCGATTCAAAAAGTGTAGCGTTATATTGAAATTTGTATGCAAAGCAACTGTGACACAATTCCACAATGTCATGAAATTCTTTTCTTTTATTTATCTTTGAGACTGTTAGAAATATATTTTAATTTCCCTTTTAACTGATTTCTGTTAAATTTTGAAAATCTGTATATTGCATAATGACGCAAATATTTTTCGAAAAGAAAAAAAAAATTAGCATCTTTTGCCTCAATTTGAGATCCCAACTACAAAAAGCAAGCAAATAACACCAGCCTCCGAATGGAAAAAGCTATGACAAAGATAAGATTGGTTTTAATTGAAATGTGCTGGATTTAGACTCGGAGTGTATTTTTTGGGTGGCAGATGTATTTCTTGTCATAAATCTTGAAAATTCGCTAGCAAAAAACTTTTTTTTTTTGATGTTTCCTTTAAGCATGTTTACTTAAAAGTTACGAAAAGAGCTGTGTTTTGCTATGTATTGAAAAAAAAATATCTGATAAATTATTATAAACAGTCCAAGTGAATTCAAAATTATATATTTACATTTGCGTATTTTTTATAAGGCAAAACTAGAGCTCCGAGTATACTAAAAATGATTCCGTTGTAATTGCATATTTTTTAAAGCGCGATTTTTTTGAAAGTAATACAAATGTACAGAAAGTTCCATCAACTATGTTATCTCTTTGTTTGTTTTACTTATTCAATTTAAAAAAGTCCTTTAGACTAAGATACTTAACAAAAAAAAAAAAAGGTTGAGAGAGAAAAAAGAAAACATAGAAAATGGTATTCTTGCGCAAGTTTTACTCCACATGTAGCAGCAAAATTAAATGAAATTTGGAGCAAATCAAATACTTCGTTGATTAATCCGAGAAGTGTGTTGTAAAAAAAACTACAAATACTACTTAAAAAGTACCAAAGTGAAATAAAGTATAGGTCTAGATCCAACAGTTTTTCATAATTTTTGGTAAGAATAACCGAACGTGTCAGTGTCCAAAAACAGGTCTCTGCTTCTGTGGGTCCGCCACTGTTGACCAGCAAGAGCTTATGGTTGACCAGCATAGCACAAAAAAGCACTGGATTCCCGAATATGTTTGAAACACTGTCGACCAACACTTAACATTGCCGTCGGGCACGATCTCACTTATAAGCCTACCTCACCGCACATGAATATTGAAACGGAAATTGACTTCGCGACACCAACCGCATGACAGCCAAAAAAAAGGATTTATTGTTAAAGATATGATGCTTTCTATTTTCCCATGATGTGCGATAGATTTGGTATCTCAGACCGATTCGATTCTTGTTTGGCTATTGCGCTTTTTAAAGGCAGCGATTTTAAGGACGAAAATGGGAAAGTGGCTCGCGAAAAAAAAAATCCAGATTCCTTGCGTCGAAAGCAAAACAACGATTTTAATTTAGCGGCCTTATCGTTTGATGGTCACTAAAAAAACATTTGCATTTACGAGTATTGAACTCACGCACTGTAAGCTATGTATGAGTGCACAGTCCTAACCCTTCGCCCCGCTGCCTTCTGCATTATAGTTTTTTATTATGCCTTTTGTTTACTGTGTCCTACAATGTTTTATGTCTATAATCTATTTTTTAAAATTTTTTCATAATTTTCATAAGTTTTCTTTTTTTTTATGGGGTCATTCTGTATTTTCTATTTTAGGTAAAAACCAGGTTTTAATTTAGAGCGCTTTTAATTTTGCGACTATAATTATGGCAAATATAATATAAGCAAATTTTGAGGTCGATTTTCGCGGAACAGGGATTGATTTTAGGACTATGGTTTCTAAAGGAATTTTTTTCTGTAGATTACGATTTTGCTATATCATTTTGCGAAAATGAATCGACCCGCCCTACTGTACATTCAGAAACTTGGAATGACAAGAGGGAGTGCTGACGAATGGTTTGTGGCTTATTAAAGTCCATAAAATGGGCAACTTTACCATATGCAAAAATATGGGAAAAAATCACTTTTCTGGGCTAGTCTTCTACAGTACCAGCTTACATTATCTAATGAGCACTGCGCATGCAATAATCCGACATCCGTGAAAATCGCTGATGTAAAAATCATAAAGAGTCATTTGTTGTTTTTGGATGAAAATGCGCAAGGTATATTAACTGAAACCAAGTATAATTTTAATTAATTTATACTTCCTAATTGTTTTTTCCCCTTTTTTGAACCAATGTTTCTTCGTTTTATTATAAATTTACCATTATCTTATGTTTGAAAACCCAACCTTGATTTTAAGAAAAAAATGTTTCTCATTCATACTTTTGCTGATGTTGAAATCACAGGAAATAAATCCACGTTGAAAATAAAAGCAGAAACATGCCACAACAATAAAGCAACCACATTACAACATTTACTTCCTTTTTTGCATTTACGACTGCAGCTTGTTCCCGTTATGCGTAATGTACTTGAGAGCAATGCTAATGAAAATTTACTATATCTATCTGCATGTGTGTGTGTGCTTGAGTAGGTTTGTATGTATTTTCGCTTTTGACTAACGAACACATAAAACATTACAAGGCAAAAGGTTTTCTTTTGCACCATCAGAATATTAACATAAAATTTTCCGCAGATTTCTTTTATTTAATTTTTGCTCTGCATCTTCAAGGAGAAAATGATCTATGGCTGAGCGGAAATTATTAGCGCATTTTAATCCGCACCGCAAAATCCTAGAATGAGTTGTTGTAGTGAAAAGCTGCTTTTTTGCATTACAGTTGATTGTAATGAATCTTAATTACATGTAATATACCTCTACGCACTTAACATTTTAATTAGTTGAGCTTATTATTAATGAAGCCTTGAATATTCTTGAGCTCTTAAGGTTGGATGTCTTAAGATACATTGCAAAATAAATAAAAGTGCTTGCAGGTTATTGCATGAAAGTATTTTTACTTTATGTATTTTGCTGTACTTATACGATCCTCAGGCACTCGATGGGAAATGAGTATACGAAAAAAAAGAAAAACAAAATTCAATCTACCAACATTGAGATAAGCGACCTTAAAATAAAAAAAAATTTGCTTCGGGAGCGTAAAAAGTTTTAAGTTACAATGTAACTTGTGGATTTTTTGTTGTCAAAAGCAAGTCGGCTGCTGCTTCATCAGATCAGGTTCATACATTTTTTCTTTAATAATGTGTATCAATTTTCAAGTGATTTCAAGTTGCTAATCGATATCCTTAGCGTCCCAAGGTTTTTAAACGTAAGCTATTAAGAAACTTCTGTTACATACTCGTATTTACATTTTCTTTAAATTCGTGAAAAGGAAACGATTTTTTTTTTAAAGTATCCCTTGCATGGGTGAAAGCTTAAGCTTTTTATACTGCTCCCAGTATACCGCAAATACCATTACAAAATGACAACTGCTCTACATTTTATGATGACAGAAAAAAAAAAATGGGGAAAAATGTGCACTCAAAGCGACACTAACACTAAGGGACTTGTTCAACCACATTTTTTTTTTTTTTACAGAATTTGTGTGTCTCTAAATTGTGTTGTGTTTACTTGTGGGTTTTTTGCTGGGTGCGTGTTTTTTACGCTGACTCGCTTATTTGAATTAAATCCACTGAAAAAAAAGTTAAGTTGCATCACCTTTGAAGTAGATTTTTTTCAGTGTGCATGTGTATTTGAGCTTTGAAATAAACAGGATGTTGATTTTGACTTTATTATTGTTATCATTCATCTTTGAGTCAATATAATTCTGCAAAACTTGCGTGGAAACAAAATTGTCATCAGATAGGTGACTAATTCACTACAAAAGGCGGTATCTTTGTTATGTTTCTTTTGTTTTTTTTTGAGTAAAACAACAAACTTCTTAGATCTTTAATAAAGTGATAAGTCAACAAGCCCTCATAAATTTATATGGTCAGGTCAAAAATGGGATAGAAAAAGAAAAATTAAAAGATTATTTTTATAATACAGAAGGAACATGTTATCTTGTTCAAAGTCGGTTAGCTTAGAATTGGGAACAAAATAGCAGTAAGATCATATTTCGCAGCAAATGTTGACTTCATATGGTGCGTCTGATATGAATAAAATTCCTATGATAATGTAAATTTTTTTGCGCACGAAATTGACAGACTGGCAATTTTTAAGCTCTTGGTCAAGAGTTATCAAAAATGCATTTTCTTCTCATATTAAATTATATCTGTAGAAGAAGGAAGATTATATACATATTTTTATGAGTTACAATTCTCAGTTTTGATATTTATAATGTTAAAAATGTCTTTTGAAATTGATAACAATGACAATAATATTGAACTCGAGCAACCTATTCACGAAAAAAAAAAAAAATATTTTGCAAAAGTTTGCATGATAAGGCAATAAAGCAATATATGAGGAGCCCGGTTTCAAAACCGACCAAGTTCAAAAAATTTTGAGATATTCTCATATATAAAAATCGAGACAATGCTTTATCTTTCTACAATGGTTTTAGATTAAAAAAAAATTTTTTTGACACAAATATTACACTTTTTAATTTATTATTGGTTCATGGGTTTCAAAACCGGCCAAGTCCTCTTTTTTTCCAACGCCTTGGAATCAAAACCGGCCAAGTCCAGTTCATTGAAATTAAAACCGGCCAAGTCCAAAATTGTTTTGTCAAAAACATTCGCAAATAAAACTTTAAATATCTGATCTGACGTACCTTAAGTAAGAAATTTTATAAGCTATCATGTGTGAAATACTTTTTAATTTTTCAATAAACATAAGTAGATGAAAACAAACGTTTTTCGTTGTTTTCCCAAAAGTATGAAATATGGACTTGTCCGGTTTTGAAACCGGGCGCCTCATATGATCAAATAGGCGCATGATCTTGCACCAAAATAAAAGCAACAGCGAGTAAAAATTAAAGGAGATAAAAAAGTTGCTTGAGTTTTGCAAGTAGGTATATAAAATTCGTCTTCTCAGATGAGAAAAACCAAAATATTGTTATACTATTAAAAGTTGCAAATGTTTTGTATTTTTTTTTGAAAAACTTTTATTTTGTCGTTATAATGCAATGAATGCATTTTATATTTTAGTAAGGCTTGCTTACTGAACTTTGTTTAAGATAATTAGAATATATATTACCACTGAAAAGAGATTTTCAATTCATTTGTTGCAAATGTTTTGACCACTACTGCATATGCACTAGTTGTCGATAAGCATTCTTTGCTAGTGTTTTAGAAGTCTGGCTCGTTAGGTAAACGAGTTCACTGTATAAAGCTCACGTAAACCCAGCATACAGCCATTTAATTTTTAATGAACTCATACGCAGTGCACAATTGAATTTTTTATGCTAACATCCAAAATGGCAATTAATTAAAATTAATTCAATCCTAATTCAGAGAAACAGCTCTGGTGTCACACTTAAGTTGACAATCAACAACTGAGTTATGACGACATCAGCAGCACGATTTTTCAGAAACTTTGTAGTCGAGCGTGTAAATTATGAATTTTATGACGAAATTAAAACCACTGGCAACCGAGCAGAGCAGCGCCATATAACCTAATTTTGGTGAAAACATGCGAAACTGACTGTGAAAGTCATACAGTAAAAACTAGTGAAATGCCACAGCTAAAGGGATCTAAAGGGAAGAGATTCAGGTTTCAACAAAAAAAAAAAAAAAAAAAAATTCGTATGTATAATTCATTTTGACGAGTATGCATATACGTAGTTAAATATGTATGTGAGTGTGTATGTTACTTTTCAAGGTGTGTTAGTATATACACACACACTATAGTATATACACACACACTATAACATATACTTACACACACAACTGTATAAAAATGTAGAATACAGCGTTGATATAAGCTCATATATTATGTAAATTGCTAACGCGCGAGACAAGCCCTGGCAATTTATCCTGCATAGCAACAACAAAACACAACAATAAATGAGTTGGAATCAACAACAACAACAACAGTACACGGTGTAAATTCAAGCTGGCAACTCTTGTAAAAAAAGGATAACTGCATAATAGGCTTGAAAATAACATCATCAACAACAGCAACAGCAACTATCGCACAAAGCGGAACCTTAATAAAAACCGCTATACGGCCTGCCGTTGTATGCAAACTGGCGACTTCCTTCCGTTCTCACACATGTCGTCCACTTTCTCACACTGTGCCTCACACAGCAAATGCTTCGCTCGTTTCGTGTACTCTTCCACTGACTTCCTGCCACTTTGCCACCAGCTTGCCTGACGTGCAGCGTTTTGTTAACTCGTACACACGGTAAAATCACCCAACGCGAGTGGTACTCGACAACATGTTTTATGATACGAAAGGCAACAGAAACAAAACAACAAAAACGGCAAACAGTGGTGGACTAAATGCTAATCATAAATAGAAGACAATAAGGTTCAAATTTAAATGAGGAGGGCCTTTTGAAAGCACAGGCATTTTCGGTTCCATCTAAACATTTGCAGTGGGAGATCCATTCATGTTATATACTCCACTATAAACGCAAAGGAAACAAAAATTTCAACAAAGAAAAATGTTTTCCAGGAAAACCAGAGCTCTACTATTTTTATTGAGTTGTCAAAAATTTAGCAAAGCCTTGAGCATTTCGTTCATTGTCTACTTGACTTAGTGACTAGAAAAATAGTTTTCAATCTCTCAAAATCTCTCTTTCATTAGGCATTTTTGAGAGTCAGTAATTTATACCCCAGCGGCAAATATGTTATACACAACATCGATGAATAGTTAAACTCGTCGTAGGCAGTAATGCTCACAACTCCAGCCACAGCTGTAAATTCCGTTTACAAAGGGACGGCCGCTTTGTGAGCAGCTTCCCTACATCTCTATATACAATGTGTAGCAAGGAAAAGGCAGATTGCCTTAAAACATCGCTTACTAAGTGCCTTTATAGCTGAGCGAGTTGCCTACATCTCCACATACAAAGTATGCAGCCAACAGGTAAGACCCCTTACATCTTCATATACAAATCAGACAGCAAACAGACAGACGGCCTACAGCTCCATATACAAAGCAGGCAGCCAACAAGCAAATAAACAAAATATCACAGTAAAAATTTCATTTGTGAAATATACAACACAAAGGATATAGCTTTTCATACATGAAAAATCAGAGTACTTCATCAATTTGCTGGTGGGATGTGAATTACAATTTTGAGAAGTTTTTCATTTTCTATACCAGATTTTTTTTTAGCTTTTGCTAAAATTTGTTTTTGAAATTTAAAAATGTTAATTTTTGCATAGTCCTTAGTACTGTGGTTCATCCTTGCTTATTGGTCACATCTAATTTGCTCACCTGCACATTAATCCGCTACTGTTCACGTTACAACAAAAAACAACATTAACACGCACGAACGCAGCTTAAATTGGTGGCGAAAATATTTTTGGATTTTTTGTTTTTCGTTGTTTTCGCCACACTACACGCATAGTATCGTTGTATTGCTGGCGCACCTAAAAGTATGCTAGCGTGTTTTTCCACTTACACTGGTGCTGTTGGTGCTATGAAATTTTGGGTGCGCAAACCACGCAGTTTACAAGTGTGTAAATTGTATGGCACATTGTTTATGTTGCTGTTGTTGTTGTATTCTGTTTCACTATATAACGCGTAGTGTAGCATGTGGCATGTTCTTAAGCTGCAACACAGCGCACCAATGTTTCTGACGTAACATAAACGTTTCGTCCGTTTCGGTATGACGGACATTTGCCTAATGGCCGTCAGCTGTGCGCCAACTGCGTGAATGCCGGCTGTGTGCGTCGACATTTTTGATAAATTTTGTGTAATTTGCAATATTTTTTTGTGCTGTGCTTTCCTTCCCCAACTTATTACATGTGAGTTAGTCAAAATGAACTTAAGCAGTTGGGTGTGAGTGCGCAGATAGTAGGTGTGGTGGCGTTGGAGTGGATTTGTTTTCTTCTTATGTAATGGCGTGTTTATTTGGGTTTTCCCTTTTGCCCTACTCCTTAGTTATCGGAATTTAATTGCAGCTTTGACTGCACTCGTCTAATTTTCATCGTAATAAATATTCCACTTAAACGCCATTCACTCACTGTGTTATTGAGTAAAGTGTTGGCATGAGAATTGCACGAGCGCTTTTAATTGGCGCCAAAAATATTGCTGTAATAACTTCTTATATTATAAGCTAAGAGTATGAAGTTAAGTTGTGGCTTACCAGAAAAGTTGCAAACGCTATTTAAGCTACAACAATGTAGAAAATCGTGAACACTTAAATCTTTTGATAATTTTAATTGTAACGAAAATCCTTTTTTGATTATGATAAGCTGAAGTTTGTGGTCAAAAGTTATTTAATCTAAGAATCTTGTCTGAAATCGCGCACAATTTTTTTCCATTTCTGTTTTGCATACAGCTCATGATAAGAACACAATTGCTTTACTGTGTCGAAACCTTAATATTTACTTTGATTTGAATATAAAAAAGAATTTTGAATAAATTGAAAAATTTGTACTTACAAACTTTTATATCAAATGACTAATATTTCATGTTAACTGCAATTAAGGATATTGGATAAAATCCGCAACATTGTTCGTTCAAAACTATGCACTTCAAATGCAAATTAAATATCCATTGAAAAAGTTCACATAAAATTTGTAGTATGTCCGCATAATATTTACAACAAAAAAGATTGAAAAAATCCAAGCTCCAAAATTAAATCTGAAAATGTGTGAAGTTAAAACAAACACTAAATATCCTTTACCAGCTGCATAGTAAAATCCTTGGCACTTCATACAAACTGCAAGCAAACACACAAACGCACAATCACACACTGGCACATAAAATATGCGCTGTCGCATTTGAATTCACTTCACAACTACAATCACATGCATTTTCATTACCAATGCAATGAATGAATGTCATAAAATTCAACAGCAACAACTACACATAAAAATATAATAAAAGTTCACTTGATGACTTAACTTTACTGCAGTTACTGCTGGGTTAGTTTGTGTAAGTTGAAATCGTCTGCTAGCCACAGTGAGGCAAAATAGTTGAAGGATAATCGTGAGCTCAATACTCTTTGGAGTCTTGGGTTCTTTGTTTATTTCAGAATATATTTCGAAAAATACTGCCTTTTCCAAATTTGCTCTACTTACTATAAAACTATATTTGCTGAAGCGTTGCATCCTTTTTCAAATAATAGACATCATGGAAATTGAATATATAAAGAAACAAAATGTGTAGTTGTAAAAATTCCTTTTTTTTGGCAATTAAATGCAGATAAAAGCTGAGAGTTTTTGAAAATGCTGAAATTATAAAAGCTATGTGGTAGAAAGTTACTGCAAAGCACTCGGGTGTTGTGGCAACAAAACAAAAAGAATAACGAATGAGGAGAAAACTGCTAAGCAACCAATGTCGAAGAGTTAAGCAGTCATAATTTGCCCCTAGAAACATGCGACGCGCACACCCACTACTCATCAAAGTCGTTTATTTATTTTTTCGTCGGCTCGTTGATTTAATCTATCACTTGGGGCACAGCGTGCAGCAAGTGGTCCTTAAGGATTCATTCAAATAGAAGTTGAACACTTGAATTTTTGGCTTTGTGGATTTATGGGTTTTGTTTTGCATTTTGTACTTACATTTTTATAACAGTTTTGTCTCCTATTTAATCTTTTTTTCTTCGAAAGTTTAAAGCATAAAAGTAAGTCGCAAGTTTTTACTGAAGTCTTTTGTTCCTAGACAGCCAGTAAAATTAATTTGAGTCATCGAGTCAGATTTTTTTTTTTAAATAAATAATAACCTGATGTTTGAGTTTTTTAATTTTGAGAAAAAAAGGCAAATCAATCACAAAAAAAAAAAAAAAACTTTTAAATACTAAGTGTTTTCTTATTTATGAAAACAGGAAAAATATGCCATATTCATTTGCTGAGCCTAAGAAAATTGAAATTCAATTCAGAAGATTTATTTATTTATTTATTTATTACGGCTTATTCAAGCCTAATTAAAAATCATTTAAAATAGTTCACAAAAATATTCTATAGTAATTAAATCTAAAATTATCTTATAAGAATAAAATTATTATAAGAATAAAAAGAAAAGTAATACAAAATATTTAGCATTTATCTTATTTCTAATGTTTTGGTATAATCATACAATCTTATTTTGAACAAGTTTATATCACAGTTCTTAATAATTTCAGGTAATTCATTAAAGCATTTCAACCCTTTATAAAATAGACTATTTTTCTCAGACTCTGTTCTATAGAGAGGTAAATTAAAATTATTTCTTTTTCTTGTGTGTCTGTCATGTACCTCGTAGTTAAATTTCATATTAGTTCTTAAATAATCTGGCAAATTTCCGTTCTTGATATTGTATATAAATTTCATGGTATAAAAAAAAATTTGCTGCTTTATGCTTAGCCAATTCAGACTACATAACATTTCCCTAATTGATGTATCATAACGTTTCTTCAGTATAAATCGCATGACTTTATTTTGCAATTTTTGAAGCTTTTCAATTTGGGAATCTTTCATAATGAAAAAAATTGTGGGGCAATAGATAAAATGAGGCTCAACAATTGATCTGTACACCAATATTTTGTAGGATTTACTTAAGTTATTGCAGGTCCTTTTAATGAACCCAATTTTTTTAGCTATTTTGCTGATAGTATAATCTATATGGTCATCAAATTTCAATTTAGCGTCAATTTGGATTCCCAAGTATTTTATTTTTTGCACCTTTTCAATTACTTGATTTTTAATTTTAATACTTCCAATATTTACATTGTTCTTTCGTGTTATGATCATGTATTTAGTTTTGTCAATATTAATTTTTAATTTATTAGCACACAACCAAAAATAGAGCGCATCAAGATCAAATTGTAAGTTTTCCCTTAGTTCATGTTCATTTTTGCCACATATCGAAATTAATGCATCGTCTGCAAACAGTTTGATAGTACTAAATTTCAAAATTGATGGAATATCGTTTATGTAAATATTAAACAATATTGGAGCCAACACCGATCCTTGAGGCAGGCCAATTTTAACAATTTCTTCTTCTGAAATAACAGAACCAACTGCAGTACATTGTTTACGATTTGTTAAAAAATTTTCAAACCAATTTAACTCAACATTTCTTATACCAATAGCTGATAATTTCTCCAGTAATATTTTTCTATCGATAGTTTCAAAAGCTCTTTTTAAATCAACAAAGACTGCTATAATAATATTTTTGCAATTGAGTTCCTCTTTCCATTCAGCTAAAACCATATTTAATGCAGTTTCACAGGAATGTTTTTGTCTAAACCCTGACTGTTGTGCTATAATTATTTTATTGTTTTCTAAATATTGTACCAATTGATTTTTTACTACGGTTTCCAAAATTTTTTCATCACAAGGCAAAGTATTTATTGGCCGTAACTCTTCAGCTTTTATGGTGTGCTTAACTTTTTCAATTGGAACAATGATTGAGGTTTTCCACAAGCTAGGAACTATACCTGTATTTAAGCTTTCATTTATAATATGAGCATAAAAAAAACCCATATAAGGCATTAAATCCTTTAAAACACCTTCAGACAGTAATTTTTTTCCTCCTCTCTTGGCTTTGAATTTATTTACTATTTCTTCAATACTATTAATAGTTACTTGGCTAAATTTGAAATTACTACTTAACTGAGTTGATATATATTGATCTCTATGAACTTGTTCGATGTTGATGCTAATATTTACAATACTATTGACAAAATATTTGTTTAAACTATTCGCTATCTCCAATTCATTCTCAAATATTTGGCTGTTGATAATAACCTTTTTTATTGATGAATTTACATTTACCATAGATATTGCTTGCTTTAGGAATTTCCACATCATTTTACTATCGTGACTATTGCTAGTTATCTTGTATTCCATATGTTTAATTTTTTTAATTTTCACTAGTTTTTTATATATCTTTTTAGTATTATTGTATTCTTCCCAATTTCCCGATATTTGTGCCAGTTTATACAGGTCAAACTTATATTTGTTCAGGTTAGCTAACTCGTTATCGTACCATTTATTCATAATTTTCAATTTGATTTCTTTTTCGTACGTTATATTCCTCATAACATTCAGAACATTGCTATTAATTAACGAAACTTTGTTCTCCAAGTCAATTGCATTAAAACTGCTAAAATTGCATTGGCGCAGTTGATTTAGAAGTATTTCGCTATTATAGAATTCCCAAGAAATAATTTTTACAAAACTTCTCATTTGAAATTTATGATAAAGTTTAATCTTAAATAAGATCGTTTCATGATCAGAGATTTGATATTCGTCTAACTTTTCACACACTATATCATTAGAGTTTGTAAATAATAAATCAATTTTAGTGTTTGATGTATCGGTTATACGAGTATCAAAATCGATTTTTTGATCCATTGAATGCAATTTAAAAAGCTCAGATAATTTAGTGCTATAAGTCGATTGATTATTTAAGTTAATATTAAAATCACCTACTACAATATTACTTTCTGACAGTTCGCATATATTACCTACCACATTACTTAAATAATTTATAAAGTTCGCATCACTTGAACTAGGCGAGTGATAAACTAATCCAATTTGCCATCTAGGGTTGAAATGTTTTAATTTAATAAAAATACACCACATATTTGTATCAATTGTCTTATTATATTTGATGCTATACTCAATCGATTTGTTCACATAAATTAATACACCACCAGTGTGCCTACTATGAGAATCACATCGTACTAACGTGTAAGTTTGTATGCTCAACTCTTGATCAGTAATTTGAATAGTGGTACAAGTTTCCGCACATAGTATAATTGCTGGTTTTTTTACTTTAATAAGTCTTTCTAATTCATATTTATTAGATAATATACTATTAATATTAAGATATAAGCAATTTAAGTCTGTATTAATTGATTGCTACTTGCGGGCTTTGGTTTTGTTTTCAAAATATCTTTTATATGCTGGACATTCTCTGCTAAAGGCAAAGTGATGTACATCAACATCTAACAACTTCTTCTGAACTAATTCACAACAATTTACACATTTAGATACATTTGACGTACAATCTTTGCTATCGTGATTTCCTGCACATTTACTACAAGCTTTTTTGTTGATACATTCAACAGCTTTATGATTATATCCTAAACATTTAAAACATCTTAAAACATGCACATGCTCAAAAACAATGCACGAATCCCACTCAATGTTAATTCTATTTTGTTTTAAAATATTCTCATATGTTAAACAATCTGTTTCAATAAGAGCATTAAAAGATTCCTCTCTTCTGTTTCCATTTACATATATTTTAATAATTTTAAACTCTTTTCCTACACAAATATCATTTTGTTTAGAAATGCACTCAATTATGCGCTCACTACTGAGCTTTTCTGACAGACCAATAACTTTAAAAACTTTTTTGATCTCTCTTTTATCTTTTTTCTTTTCCAATTCGTACTCATTTCCAATGCTTTCTGTGATCTTCTGCTGTACCTGCTGACGGGCTTCTTTGTTTTTGCACTCCACTATTAAACCTCCGCTATTAATTTCTCTCACTCCACTCACGAGACCTTCAGTAGGTTCAATTACTTTTTTTAGCGCAATTTTGGCATCTTTGTTTTTCTTTCCTTTGTCTTTTGGTTTGATGACTATTTTATTTTCATTTAATCTTACAGTCTCTGCATATGACATTTGTTTATTTTCATTATTTTTGTTGTTGGTTTTAACCAGGCAAATTTCATTTAGTTTCTCATTATTTTCTTTTAGTGCACTTGATAATTCATTTAAAATATCTTTTTTCATTTGATTCAATTTCACTTCAATATTATGCTCTAGAAGTGCGTTGAAATCTGTGGCTAAACTCTTTTTTAATTGTGAAAATTTTTGAAGTAAAACTTCTTCAACTGAGTCTTTCATCTCTGCTTTTCCAATTTTATTTTTTTCACATTTTTCTATGAGATGCTTAATCTCAATAAATTTAGTATTTGTATCGGAGATTGTACACTGATTACAAAACCATTTAATATTAGTGTTATCACTCAAAACTTTTATTTCCGGTCTTTTAATGTTGCTGCATTTTATGCAAAATATGCACCCACATCCACCAGAACATGAAATCGAATCGTCCACTTGAACCAATTTCACTGTACATTCTTTACATTCAGACGGCGGCATTTTGCCACCTCTGATACAACTTTTGTAAAAGTTAGATAAAAGTCACTGTCTTTAAATTTAACACTTATTTTTTATGAGTTTTTTATTCATTAACGAATTAAACTTATGTTTTATGTGTTTTCAAATTTTAAAAATGTTTTGTTCAAAATAAAAATAATAAATTTGCGGAGCTCAAAATAACTATGACTTTTCACTTTCTCTCTCTCTCACTCACGAATACTATCTTTGTTAAGATATCATCAATGTAGGTGTGACACAAGTAAGGCACTTACGTTGTTTTTTGACACAAGAGCTTTAACAATAGTAGCGGCGGTTTTTTGGCATTCGCTGCTAGAAATATATAGCTAAGGGTGAAATTTAAATTCAATTTGAAATCTGGAGATAATTTTTGAAGTGTTTTTATGCAGTGTAATTGTGAGAGTGTAAATGTAGGACACTACACATGTAACTTGATTTCAATAGAAAACACTTGCTTTGCAAAATTCTTAAAAATAAAAAATACAAAAAATATCAATGGAACAAAATAATTTTTTAATCCAAGCTAATCAAAACTTCAAGCAAGTTTTCAAGGCTCAAAACTTTGGGCACACTTTCCAGTTATAATTTTCCTATTTTAATTTTAATTTCCGAATTGTGATACAATCAAACTGCGCCTTATGATCACTAGGAAAAATTATTGAACGAACTCTATATTTTTGATCTAAAATAAACAAATCAGAAATAAGCGCATAAAAATTTATACTGTTTGACGCCTTAAAAGATCAGCCGAGTCTCATTTTTACAAAACCATTGAAAATTCTCTCGTTATCTTGATATCTACTGAAATTTCCATTTGGCAGCACACATGACTTCATAAAACATTTCGTAAACGTTTCATAAACTTGTTTATTAAATGTTATGGTATGTTGTTAACATTGTTTTTATTAACGATTTTTAAGTGTGTTGAGTCTTTAGTTTTGAAGATTTTTTTTTTATTTTGTAAAATTTTTTTTATTATTGATTGCTTCTTATTCGTTTTTTTTGTTTTCTAAGGTCGGTATATTTTATGAACTTAGTTCTATAAGCTTATTAGCTTATAGTTTTTATTAAAAACAAATATCAAACTATTAACTGTAAACACATTTATTGTAGCTCAATAAAGCGTGCTAACAAGCGCTTGTCCTAACCTAAAAAAACTTACAAAAAATAGCTCCATGTACTGTTAAAGTTTTTTCTGAAAATAGTATTAGGAATCTTTCTTCCAGTGTATTTTATATATGTCCTAAAAAGTAACTCTTTTTTTATTATACGCGGCAAAATCTCATATTCGTTTGAATTATTTCCGTGATTTTGCACCGATTAATTTTTTCAGGAAATCGCAATATAAAGAAAAATATTTTTTTTTCTGTAACGAAGTGCTTCACAATATGCCCAATAGCTCTGTCTTTTTATTCCGTTTCAAACAATTGCCCTTTCAATTTTGCCATACACAAGAAGCTAAAGTGGAAGTAGAGGCTTAATTTAATTTGAAGCAGCTAAAGCGTGACACTTTATTAACTAAGTAGCATTAGAATCGCAAACAGAATTCGCTAAATAATACCGAAGTGGTGTGTATTTACACAATGTGAGTGTGTGGGTGCGAGGATGAAAATTTATGAATTATATCGGTATATATGTACATTGTAAGCATGTGCGTGATGCGTTTAGTTGTGTGGTCGTGTGAGTGTACTTATTATTACTAAATTGAGGCTTACATAAGGATTTGCTGACAGTTTTCGCATACAAACACTTACCTACATGCATATACTCAAGTGAGAAGAGTGGAAGCGCACAAAAAATGCTCCTCATCAACACTAACACACTGACATATGACAAATGATGTGTCGAGTGTCGAGCTGCCACTTGTGTCTCTTTATGTATGTGCATGTGAAGGTTCGAAGTTTGTTGTTGGCATGGAGTGCTACACCCCATGTCAATCTGTGTGCTACGTGTGTTTGGATCCCTTTTGTCTGCGAATTGTACGTTGTGAGTGAGTATGTGTGTGCATTTTTTTGGCAATTTTTTCCAATTTTCAATATTTTGCGAAGTTTCCTCTTGAGGCGTGGCCGTGGCTTTTGAAGTGGGTTCACTTCTTTTTTTTTGTAGCCTAGATATAGGAATATGTGAAAAATTTTAATTTCAACTTTCGTTTGTGTAGTCGTGCAACTGAAGTGACTTTGGTGTATGAGAGATATTAATTGCTTACTTAAAACTGAACTATTATTTTTTAAAGCTTTACAATATAGTACATATGTGTATGTTTGCTTGTATTAATATTCATTTTTCTCTTTCATTGCAGGTAAGCAATGAACTTTGAATGTTTGAAAAAAAAATACTTAGGAGCTTGCGCATGTCGCATTGGGTAACAAACTATTTTTAAATTATATATCAAAGAGTTTTGTGAAAGATTTTAATATTAAAATGTGGAGTCGATTTATTTTTTTGAACAGAAAAAATATCACCATTAAGCGTTCCATCGAAATTTCTAAAATTATGATATAAATAAAGCAAGTTTCAATTTTGAATAACAAAAGAAAAACTTTAGGGTAGGACAACCTAATGCAAAATACAACTTGTAAACAATTTTGAGTGGCTCTTAATAATGTGGAAATTGTCTAAGGCCTAAAAGGAAATTTTGCAAAAAACGTTAGCCCACATATGAACAAAAAATTACTAGAAAAATGCTTCTGGTCAAAAATCGATAAAACTTTTCATAAGATCGCAACTTTTTTTTTGAAGCTCTGAAATTCATATAGAATACATGGATCAGACCTTATGTCATTTTGAAAAAAACATTCAAAGAAAAAAATTATAAAAAAGTTTTACCAAAATTCCAAGATTTATCTTTTCAAAAATATTTTTCTAAACAAACGTAAACATCAAAAAAAAACTACAGAATCCTAGTTTTAAAAACAATGCGTTATTCGAAAATACGACACTAGTGAAACATTGTCCAGAGATAAAATAAAAAAACAATGAACCGATAAATTTGAATAGAAGTCATTTAATAGAAGTCAAAGGGCATTGCATTGCCTCAAAAAATATCGAAAGAAGTTGGAAGCATTGATAAACAACGAAAAATCGACAGCTGATTAAAAAAGATCTGCATCAAAAGGTATCGAAAAAAATCAAATCAAATGGCAAATGGTAAAAGAAAAGAATCGTGAAAGTTCATTTGCATCAAGCAAGAGCAATTTGAATCAAAAAACTCCTTTAATTTCAAATGCTGTTTGGTATTATCAAAATAGTCAAAAATTTTTGAATAGTCAGAAAGTATTAATTTATTTGAAAAACATTTTCATATGTCAAACATGGTCAAGCAATATCAAAAAGTAGAAAAAATATCGCTCGAATGACACAAAAAATGTTGATAATTTTACGCTTTCTAGAATCGTATCCATCACAACTGCTAAATTTGAAAAAAAAAATGCATGCCAATAGCGCAAGTCCAAGTCGCATTTTTGGTGTTTCTATCTTCTCATTACTAATTTAAATTTGTGCATGTTTTGAGACAGTTTTGTAATTAACATGGGGCGTATAGCAATATTTGCAACATAAAAGAGAATGAAAGAATAAAAGTAAAGAAAAAGAGATAAAGAAAGTTATGCAAGCTTAACAGTTCATTTAACATAACATTCCTTAATATGGTAGGCGTTGATGTTGAAAATTTGGGTATTTTCTTTGCTGAGACTGCTTGTCATGCAAAGCTGTGAATATAAATATTTATTACTGTAGTTTTTCAAGGGTGTTTCTTTGTTGTTTTTTGTTCATTAAAATAATTTTTACATACATATATATAATCATTTGTGTGTTACATCATTTGTTATTTTTTTGCCACTTACAAAGGCATTCGTTGGAATTTTTGTTCTTTTTGTTTCAGATATATATGTTGGACCCTTTCTGATTGATAAGTGTTAAGAATCATGCAAATTTCAGATTTCTAAGTGGACATCAAGTCATAAATCACAAAAAGACAATATATGCAAAGAAATGTAAACTTGAACAAACTGGCACACATTTGTCTTAAGGAAGTTTTGCTTTTAATGATACTAAAAAAAGAAAAATTTCAATCGATAGATTTTTTTTTGTGTACTCGTATAAACCTTCGAAAGATTACAATCGTTTTCGCATATGCTTAGCAATGTGTTTGTTTAAAATCTGTCGCTTTGACTCATATGCAAACTTCCATTCAAATACCTAATCAAAAGATGATAAAATTTTAATATTTTGCAATACAAAATCATTCAACGCGAACGCAATTTCCGCAGATCGTAATTGAATATTAAATGTGCGTGTGTGTATTTGTGTGTATTTTCTGTTTTACGACTGCGTCTGTTGTGCTACCACAACGATAAAGTTATAAAAATCAAATGATTTTCACTCATCATCTGTACTCGTCAGTGTGAGATAACGTGTCGTATACGTAACTTTAATTGGCCATACAATTTGATGTTTCAAGTTTAACAACTTTTTTAGTATCTTCATTTTGATTGTATGATACAAAGAAAATACTTAATATTTACAATCTTGTCATATATCAAATGCAATGAATTTTGTTTTTCTTAAAGTTGAGAGATTTTGCTTTAAAATATTTAATTAAGTGCTTGACAAATTAGCAAGAAATCAACATTTGTTACATTTTGTATCTTAAGTCCTGTTGAAAATGAATAGTAAATAAATTTTTTAAGAAGACTTTTTAATGATTTTAAGACTCTACCTGCACCAATTTTGTACTTCCTCTTGTAATGCATTGAAAGATGCGAGGCAGGCATATAAAAGTGTGTATATATTGTAGATCAATGATAACTTTCGAGTCGATTAAGCCATGTATGCCTGTCTATCTGTGAAAGTCAAAATTACGGAAAAAACCAGGAGTGATTGAAAATCGGCAAACCAGTTCCTGCCTTTCGCTAGCAAAAAATTAATAATATTATAAATTCAATATTAATAAACCCTAATTTATTGCCTTCAACACGGCTTGTTACACGAAACACTTTTTGATGCAAATCACTTATTACACATCATTTGGTCCGCACATGCATAAATTTTCTATGAATTGCTGTATATGAAAATAAAGGGTCTGCATGCATACAGTAATTCTTCAGCGTAAGGTTTTATTTGCATGAAAAGGTAAGGCCTAGCGTCAATTAAGCTTTATGAAATTGAATTAGATATTGATAATAGATATTGTCAACAAAAAATAATGGTTGTTACAGAAAAAAAAAATCTCCAAAATTTGCTATAGCCCATAAAATACTGTACCGAATCAAAATTGTTAAATAAATATAATTTTTTTCAAGAATACTTCTGGATAAGATCAATTTTGCTCAAATCAATTGGAAGCTTCTCAACTTTCAGTAATTTTAGTGAAACAGAAATCCAAAAATTCCGATAACTTAATTTTCTAGGTATCTTACTTTCATTTTCGATGTAACACCCTGCATTATAGAAATAAGAAAACAAAAAACATTTTCAACAAGAGACTAGTAAAAATCAACCTATTGTCTGAAAAAAATACAACCGTATTGAAGATGACATCGCTTGCACAAGAATAAGAATTTTGACGTTGTATTGAAAGAACTTAATCCGAACCGAAATGAAAAAGTACAGCGAAGTCAAATATTTTATTTTGACAATTCGGTTGAATCGACGGTGTTCCACCGATTGGTATTTAAAACAACAAGCATTTTGAAACAAAAACTTGTTCAGTGTCATTTCTAATAAATGCAAAGCAAAATATAACTTGTGTCTACCACATGCTCTTAGCATAATTTTACCAATCGACCGACTTTGTCTTAATCGATTAATTGTGAGTGCTAGAGATAGTGTTGCTGCACAGTTTTGCAAGTTTTTTGTATGTTTTTTTTTTTTTTTTTTTTTTTTAAACCAAAACCATTAAATATTAATTATTTTCATTTATAAGATGAAGTGAGCTGCAAAACTTTTGTTACGCAATAAACTTTTTCACTTGACTGCTTCTACAGGAAGATAATAATTGCTTGTTGTTGCTGCTGTTGTTGTTGTTACTGCTGTTGGAGGTGCTATTTCGTTTTTGCTTTTGTTTCTACAAGTTTGAGTATCTAAGTTGAAACACTTACTCTCGTAAAATGAAAGATTTAAAGTTTCCTTTCTATCCTGCAAACGCAATTGCGTGTGAATGTGAACAGCTGTTTGGCAAAAATTTGAAAATAATTTGAAAAGTTTTAAGTGAAAAGGATTTTCGTAACTAACTGCTGCAGAGATAAAATTTACATTTTATTAAGCTGGTGGAAATCTGTGCAAAAAATTTCGAATAAACTTTTTTAGAGTTAACAATAACAAACATTTTTTTTTTTAATTAATTTTTGAAATTTTTATTTAAAAAATAAAAGATATGTGCTTTCTCAACACTTTGTGTTGATGTTCATTAACGCGAATTCGTCATAAATCACAAAAAATGCCAGTAAACAGTTTTACAATAGGTGACTTATGCAAAGAGTCAAAAAAGTGAACGTAATCCCAAAAAATCCATTTACGTAAAACTGTTGGCAAAAATGGCTAAAAAAAGGAGCACACAGTGTGGAACTCTAAGCCGCGATCGTTTTTGTTTTTCTTTTATTTCCACTTTTGTTTCGTGTTAAGCCCACAAAAGTGCCACACAAATGCGAATTTATTTCACTTAAACCGACAACTATGCGACATACAAACACATGCACAGCACCAATGCAGTATTGATGAATTCGATTGATGCTTTCGCTTTTTTTTTTGTTCGAAAAAATTCCATTGTTAATATGTTGTTCATCTGAGAGAAACAAAAAAAAAAAGAGATTTCTCGCAGTTATTGCACCAACTGTTGAAAAAATTGTTTTATTAAAATAAATATCCTTGTATAAAAAACAATTAAATTTATACGCGAACGCATAAAGCAACGTGATAAGTTCAGAACGATGGAGTGCAGAATATTTTTTTATTTTATGTGAAGTCTAAGTATTGTAAAAATTATATAATGTTTTTAATTTTTGCAAATCAAATTTTGAATATTATTTTTTTTTTAAAAATATGTCATCAACTCAAAACATTTTCTGCTCTGAAAATCTAGGGAAAAGAAATTTTAAAAGATTTAGAAAACTGCGAACTGAGAAAAAGTTTAAGAAATAAAAAGAAAACTTTTACTTTGACGAAATACCTAGTAAGCGATTACTTTTGTAGGGCTTAAGTAACTTCATGCGTGCCACCTGTGAAAATGTTAAATAAGAATTGTTCGCGAAACAAAAATAAAAGACCTATGCATATGTTGCAGAAGAGGTAATTCTGAGCCAATCGGATTCAGTTCGATGGACGATTCGCAAAATTAATAGAAACGGGCACAGTTTTCATAAATTAAGATGTCTTCAAATTATCTCAGTCTTTGTGAATTACGCGTACAATTAAAATATATATTAGCTGATATCTTTTATCATTTATATTCATCACAAGCTGAAAGTTACTTTTCGAAATCAATATTTTCTCAATCGAGCAAATTCATTTTTGAACGCATAGGTAGGAGCTGCTGTGGAACAAAGCATAGAACTTCACTTCACACGTTCCTTATATGTAATAATTTTTGCTCTTCGACTGACCTTAGTAGAGGTAATAAAAACAAAATTAACTCAAAAAAAAAGCACTGTATTGAATTTGTAAAACTTTCCGAATTGATTTCATGCTCAAATGCTCGAAAATTGAAATCAAAAAGGTAAATGATATACAATGGAGTCTTGCGTGTTTATAAATCACAAAAATATTTATAAAGCTATTTCGGAGGGGTCACGCATCTATAGCCTTACAAGATAGAAGTAAAAAAATACAAAAACACTTTCTTCGGCATTATAACTGCAATTAGCTGCCGCTACAGAGGACGAAAGAATTGTTGTTTTTTGCCTTTTTCCTATTGACCCATGGACCATTGTATTCCTTTTGATAAGGGAAAAGTAAAATTAATTTTGTTGCTGTGCGCCCCTTATGAACCTATTGGCCAACAACACAACAGCGCACATTTTTGGCGGAGCTCCATAGAACTCAAAAAGCAATTTGCGGAAATTTTGTTCTCTTATTTGTATTTGTGTGCGTAAGTGTGAGCGGGCGTTCGAATCTTTTCTTTTTTTTTACAAACACGTAGGCCATAAAATTTGTTTCTTTTGTTCGATTTAGAAATTATTTTTATTGCTTGATCTTTGGTTATTGGTAAATGTATGTGGCAGCAGCAGCTAAACATAAAAATTGTAAGCTTTTCAAATGAATGCGAAGGTTAAAATGCTGAGAAAAACTGATTTTTATTGCGTTTTTATTGATTTTTTAGGGAATTTTTATGATTTTAAATAAAAAAAAATTAGAAAAAAATCAGTATCTATGGTAGTGTTTCTTATATGCGGAAGCAGGAAATGCTCGCATAAAATTGAGGAGAAGGAGCAAAACAAATTATCACTTATGTCCACACCTTGCCGAATTATAAGCGGACGCATTGGAATTTGATGTTTCTTGAAAATACCAATGGATAAATTTAAGAACACATTCTATGTAAAAGTACCCGAAATTGTTCAAACAAAATAAAAGTAAATAATTTATTCATCAAAGTGTATTGTGTTGTTTTAAAAATAGGCACCACCTTGATCTAGTCTTCCATACATATTTCATATGCTGACTGATAAACGGTCTTCAGCTCTGCAGCAGAATTCTCTGAAATGGTATTTTAGCTTCGGAAAAAGATAAAAGGCAGGCGAGGCCGCATTAGACCTGAATACGATGACATTCATTGAAATCTATGAGATTTCTATCCACAAGTTTGATAATTTTCAGAGTGCATCACGCCACGGTAATCAAAGAAAACTGAATTCTGAATACTT
Source organism: Tricholauxania praeusta (assembly GCA_949775025.1). Classification (NCBI taxonomy): domain Eukaryota; kingdom Metazoa; phylum Arthropoda; class Insecta; order Diptera; family Lauxaniidae; genus Tricholauxania; species Tricholauxania praeusta. The sequence continues at coordinate 164,360,941 of OX459029.1, forward strand.
TTTCCACAGTGTAGTATGAATTTTTCTTTTCTATTACCATCCAGAATAAATTGGAAAGTGAGTAGTGTTTGCTGGAGAGAAAGAAGCTATTACAATGTTGCTTAGTCAACCAGCTCACAAACTAAAGGCTTACGTTAAGTGAGATGAGCTCTGTCTTGAGAAAGTTTCTATTGTCTGGTGAGCAGTGGCGTACCATGCGTATTGAGTGCCTGAGGTAATTTTCCGCCTTCTACCACACAAAATATTTGAAATTGTAAAAACTTTTATTACAAAAAAAAAAAAAAAAAACGCAAAAAAAAGGTCCACATTTTTGATCCACTGCAAAATAATATATATTTCCCATTGAATTACAAAATCACCTACACTTTTTCTCGAATTTTCTTAAATTTGCTAAAAAAAATTCCAAAATTTCGTAGTTAAGCTTGGAATAAAATTTTGTTTTCATATTACGAGAACCATTTTTTCGCCCCCAAGTCATTGACCCCCGGGCCCCCCTCCCCTCCCTCTAGGTTCGCTACTGCTAGTGAGAACCTCTTGAAACATTTTTAAATATGGTATTCATGGAGAACCCTGCTTTTATGCATAGTAATAATCCAGTTGACCCATAAGACCAATAAAAATTTAAAATCCAGAGCTGTATAATAATTTACACATTTAAAAAAATTATTTCTAGGGAAGTATTAATAGCTCGAAAATCCTCCAGAGCTACATTTACATGAATTTCATGGTGTGAAAAGGTTTACTATTTTTAATAAAGAATCAGATATTTTTAAGCTTTTCACAATAATTTTAGTCTAAGTTTTAACCGTACAATATTTCATCAGTTGATGGCCAACAGCTTTTCTCAATATCACACAAAATTGTGTGCTAAATGTTACCTTAATACGAACAACAACAAAAATAAAACAAACTTTTCCATGTGCCAATGCTGTATAAAGATAAAATCTGAAGAGAACAAAAAAACTTGCAAAACTTCAACAGTTTAGCTAAGAGAAAACTTTTGCCTTTAAATTGGCAAAAAAAAAAAAAAAAAAAAAAAGAAAATCTAAACTTTGGCCCAAAAGAAGAATCTGCACAGCATGATGTATGATAAATTGTGTGAGTTGTGTAAAAATAAACACTAAGTTGGCCTACCGCTGCTTTTGTTTTTTGCTTTTGCCGCAACTTCCGCTTCCGTTGCTGCTCCTGCTGCGTCTGCTTCGTCTGCTCCTACCTTGTTCTGTGCGGAGAGATAATTGAAATTTCAAGCGCTTAATTAAGCAAAAAACGAAAGCACACAAAAGACAGCAAAGCTAAACCAGCGTTTAAGTAAATTAAATTAGCAAAGTTAAGGCTAGCAATCGTGTGCGTGTGTGTGCGTGCGTTTGTTTGCACAAATATGTAAATGTATGTGTGTTAATGAAAAGCGGCTATAGACAGCACACGCGTGCATACAACGCAAAAGCGAAAATTGATATTAATAATAAGAACTTTTATTTACGCCTTCCAAAAATTATGCCAGCAAGCAGGGTTTATTAGCAGTATATATGTACATATCAAACGCACATTCTCTCATACACACATCAACACAAACATCTGTGCATATATAAGCCAACGTTTTTCCAACTTGTTGAAATTTCAATAAGCGACGTAAAACAGCATAAGAAAAAACAAAATTACACAATTTCATAAATTTCAATCAGGAACTTTATCGGTTTTTTTTTTAATATTTTCCTTGCATGAGCAATTCGTGAGCGATAACACATGAAAACAAAATGTATGTTATGACAAAATGAGGAGGACCTTTAAAAAGAAAAGATTGGATGCCAGCGAACTGTCGATGAGAGCTTAAATTCATCAAAAATCGATAAATGCCAAAAATCGATATAAATCAATAAGACGAAAATCTTTCGAAAAAAATTTCACAAATTTGTGAAAATATCGAAATAAATCGAAAAATCTCTATAATTCGATAGAAACTATAGCGAAGCAAAAGCCAAAAACCATCGAATTTTTTGAAACCTTAACGCCTTTGTGTATGTAGCGGAGTAATTTGTGTTCGAGTTTTTAAAAAGCTTTCTAAAATTTTTGAAAACTGTCAACCCTAAAACTTACGAACAAAAAACAAATGTAACGCAAATTTGTTAACATGTGGCAGGTTAGGGTTTATTTAGCATCGTTACAGCAGAAGCACATGCCAAGGACGATGTACAAGCACACACACACACATTTTTAAAATGTGCACACGCAAATACGAGTAAACCTGAAAACGCACGCACACATACACAAACATTCGTACATATCTATTGCAGTCAAAATTTTGATGGTTCGTGGTATAACGAAAAATTCTTTTAAATTTTCTTAGCTTTTAAATATTTGCAACAATTGAGGTTTTTTTCGTTGAAAAGTGGGTGTGCAAATACGCAAATTATGTGAGGACAGCAGTAAGCCAAAAAGTATGCAACTTAACTAAAGTTTAAATTAAGGTATTAAGCCCAATTAAAATTAATTTGAAATTCATTAAAAATGTGTGCAAGTGAAATGGAAAATGGATTCAGTGATGTTGTTTGTTTCGTTTTAACTTTTTAATGACACATTAAAAGTTTGAAGAAGAAATTCCAATTAAAATCTGCTCATCTGAGTTAACGAACTGAAAGATTTCCTGGAAAGTCTTTTAAGGTTAAAAAATTTGTAAATTCCAATCAATAAGTGATAAGATGTTTGGAAACTCAATTCAACTAAGTACCTTGATGTCATAACACTGAAAGAATTTAATTTAATTTCAACAAAAAAAAAAACTACTTGGCATTTGAGAAACAAAAACAGTGCTTCCCACTTCATTGATCAATTTTATTTTAACCATTACCTATCCAATCTTATCTGTGTCTTGGAGTAAGCATATCAAACATAAATAATGAAAAAATATATTTTTATGAATGTATTTTTGATGGCTCGAATAATTTATGCAATGAAATTATAATTACGCGTAAAAATGAATGTTTGTTGTTAAGGCGCACACAGTATAATGAGAGAAAAAGCAATTTTCCTAAAATTTTTTTTTAAGACTTTTATAAACTTTGCTTAGTGTTTTTCCACTTTTGGCTAACGACTCCTAAAAATAACATCCATCACCCTAAAAAAGATTACTGTTTTTATAATGCAATTTACTGTGGCAAAGTTTTTGAAAATTTTATTTTTAGAGAAAAGGTTTTTTCATCCAATTTAAGGGACGTAAAATTAGCAATATCTTAAAAGGACTAAGCAATTTAAGTTAATCGTCATGGCCATAAAATGAGATTTAATCTCTCTTAAAAATATTTATTTTCAATGCATTTGATGCGAATTGATTAATTTCAATTTGAAGTGAAAGTCCGTGAAGTTCCTTAATTTTTGAAATAAATTGCTCAAATCATTTCATTCAAAAAAAAAAAATAAAAATTTTCCACTAAATTGGCACATATCAAATTAAAAGCACTTGTTTTATTTCATTAACTTGGAAGCATCATCAATCTTCATGATCTGAAAATATAATTTAAATCTAAAAGTATTTTAGAATTTCAGGAATTTAATTTGCTTACGTCTTATATGCAAACACAAAGAACAAATAGCTCCGATGTAAGCATATTGAGAGTAAACCCAAATAAAAACCTAACACACATATAACCAGAAATCAAATGTATATTTGTAAGCGTGTGCGTTTGTACATATTTTAACGTTAGCAACCAAAGCATTACCAGATTTGTTGATTTCAGTTAACCAGATTTAGCAGATTCAACAGAAGCAGCACAAGCAATGGCAGCAGCCATAGAAACAGCAGAAGGTGTCATAATTCGACTGACTTGAGCTTAAAGATTTGAACTGGGAACTAAACGAAAAACCTACAATAAACGCAATGAAAACAAAAAGTCGTGCAGTTGCCAAAGGATGAGATAGCAGCGAAATCAAACAGACAGAGAGACAAATAAACAGACTGACAGACAGACTGACAGGTAAACAGTCAAGCAAAATGGCAACTACACAGATAAACAGTCGAAATACTTGAATGTACAGAAACAGTGCGAAAGCATACAGGTACAAGCAATAGCTGTAAAAAGAATAAAGCAAAATGTCAAGAAAATTCGAAATCAAAAGAGAAACTCAAAATGAGGAAGACAGCAAATTCAAATATTTACATTTGCAGGAATACCAAAAATAAACTGCGGTACCACGGGAACTGAAAACAAAGGACAGCACTTGAAAATTATTGCAAGTTGTGAGATAAATTTTGTTCTTGCACACAACAAAAAACGCAGCTCATTTATATGATTTATCGTATTTATTATACTTAAAAAAAAAGTAAAATTTTTATCGAATTGATTTTTTGTTTTCTTTATAACTTTGCACTGAATATGGTCATTTGATTGAAAGACTTTTCTTACCCATTCAAAGGATCTGAGTCCGAAATTATTGAAAGACTTCTACTACTCAGGTCATGAATATTTCGAGTTGGAAACATTAATGGGATGCAAAGATTCGCACTCCTGACTGCTTGTTATTCTCTTATATATTCAAATACTCTATTTTGTCTCAAGTTTTTGTAACTCGAAACACATTTTGTTTTGCCTAACTACCTTTCAGTCCGCATTACATTTGTTGAATTTTCCCAATTCCAGCCAGAGTATACTCGTACTTTTATTAAAAATACGTCAAGACATGGTGTTAAAGAAAAGAGATTACTTAAAAGCCTACTTGGCATGCAAACTGTTTATTGCCGCTACTTTCCATTTTTATTTCTTCTCCTTAGCATAGCGTATCCTTTTTGGGGCCAGCTGTTTCCTATAGTAATACGACAGCTACAGTGCGTTGCTATGCTTCCTTCCGGTGGAAAAACTATAAAAATGGCAGTGCGCCAAATTGACTTTAAAACGCCAAAAATGCCGCATTACCGATAAGGTAAGAAAACAACGTGGTGAAGTGAAATTTTAAGAGAATATAAAAGAAGAGGATTTCCATACAAAAAAAAGACGTAAGAATTACGTGGAAAAATTCGTTAAACATTCCTTTTTCAACATTAAATGTTAAGACAAAATCAGGTCAACGAATGTATTTGCTGTAATCGATAAAGCAAATAAGTCTAAAGAGTCTGTTACGAAGACAATTCAATTGATAAAATCGATTCAACGGAACGTATGAGTAACACCAGATTGTAATTGAATTTGTGGCGCGTGAAATCCAAAACTCAAATAATTCATTTTATATAACACTTAAAAATTTCTTAAAAATGTAACGCCATTTGTTTTTCTAAAATTAATTTTCTCTAATTGCACCATTGCACAAAAAATTAATGTCTTTGTCAAAAGTAGCGTCATAAAAAAATGTTTAACAACAGCCGATGTTACTGCAATTACATTCTCGTTCATGCATCCTTGAACGCAACACCACAATGAGGACAATTTTTTTTCTGTTTCACACTACTTATTTCTTTATTTAACTTTTATTTTCTGTAAAGTTTTTCGACCTACTTTTTAACAGCATCCATTTTGCTGGCTACAAAACTTATTGACTATGAATAAAGCAACAAAGTTGACGTTATTCCAACACGACTCGCTTGCCAACTTGATGGCACTTGCAGTATTTGCAGCAGCATTGTTGCAGCCATTTATTGCTTCTGCTGTTGCTGCTCTTGTTGCTGTAAGTAGGTGGCTCATTGAGAAAATAAAAATAAAAATAAATGCCAGGATATAACATTAACGTTAATATTTCCGTTAGTTAAGGTAGCGGCAACTTGATAACATTTCACTTAACGTAGGAATATAAATACATTCTACATTACTAATGTACTAGTGCTATTTATAAGGAGGAATAAACTAATACATTTTTATTGCGAAGCCCTTTAAAATGGGTAGCTAAAATGATTGACCTAAAAATTTTTACTCGTAGCAGAAGATTTCAAATAGATATTGAAAATATTTTTAGTAGTGCGAAAGTCAGCTGAATATATATCAATTGAAACGCATTAGAAATATGGAAAAAATTTGAGAATGAAAAAAATTTGAGAATGAAAAAAATTTGAGAATGATAAAAATTTAAGTGGCGCAGGAACGTTGTAACGAATATTATCCGAGACTGATAGTGATGAACAAAAATCGCCAGTTGAAGTTCCAGTAGGTATCTGATTGTGTGTTTGTCTGATTAAATTATCCAAAAAATATTCGACCAACAATTGCCCAACTTTGCATCAATGATTTATTATTTAGTCGATTTTTTTTTATTTTTGGTTCTCGTATATTAATTTAATTATTAGTTCTAAGCACACTTATATTAATTTTTAGCAGAAAAGCCCAAAGAAAGTTTAATACTGACTTTGCTTAAAAATTTATTTAGCAAAAGAGTGTTTGTTGATGAATCAACATAACATAAAATAATAAATTCCAGTTAATTAAACATTTATGTTAATTTTTACATTGCTATTGTTCTTTCATTATTTTGTTTAATAGTGTATTGTATGATACAATAGTAATCGTATTTTGATGCACAGTGTTTTGTATTGCACATTATTTTGCTAAGCAGACACATATTTAAATTTAATTATTTAGTACTGCTTACCTAGCATTTATTTAAGTTCAATAATTCGCTACTGCTTGCTTAGCATGTGCTGAGTAAGCGATTATTTAAGAAGAGTATTTTTTGTTGGTAAGGTAAATCAATTAGCAATTTATTGCATAAAAGGCCAAGTAAAATCAATTGAAACATTCATTATCATTTAACCCAAAAAAATATAGTGTTTCAATGCAGCAAAACTTGCCCGCACCAGCGGTAAGCAGTTTTGTTTGCTGAAGAATAAAATAAGTATTAAGGCTTCCCCCCACAAGCGGTAAGGGGTCTTAAAATATTTTATTTCAGTGTTAATGTAGAAATATTATATTATTATTATATATATTAGGAAAATTAAAAAAAAAAAAAAAATTGCACCAAAACAAAAATTAAATTTTGCAAGGCAATGGACCAAAAATTTAAAACGCAAACCGTACTAAAAATATATGTGCGCTAAATTTCAGAAAATATTAAGTCATAAAAAAAAATTTAGCTCTCGCTAAACAGATAAAAACGAGGAATGGTTCAATAGTCTTGGAAAAATTGTGCAAAAAAAGTTTAATTAAGTAATATTTAAAAATTTAATTAAATTTTCTTATTTCGAAAGTAAGAAAAGCTGACAAAGAAATGAAAAGCTAATTTTAATATCGATTTTTTAACTAAAAATAATTTAATTTAAATTGATGAAATATATGGTACATTTCTGCTGAAAGGTCATATAGCTGAATTTCCGTAAGCATTCTTTTAAATTATATTTTTTTAATATTGCTTGATTTGTAACCTAATATAGAAAAGTTGATAAGGTATAGAAAGATATAAAAATCTGAAAACAATTGCGAAATAATAGATGTAATACATTTCCTATAAATACATCATATTATTTTTACTGCAGAATTGATTTCTATAGTATAGTATTTTTCAAATTTTGAGTGAAATAAAAAATTCTTTATGTCGTCACTGCAATATGTATTTATAAAAAGCAATTTTTTCATACAGCATACTGCTCTCCTAAACTATATAAATATTTACTTTTAAGTAAATATACTCTTATCGGCAATGTCAATCATGATAAATCAATATGCGAGTACTAAGAAAAAAAAACTAAAAAAAAAAAAAAAAGGAATTTTCAAGGAAATTAGTTGAGTTTAAGCCATTTCCTGTAACCGAAAATATGTTAAAATATTTGCGAGCAACAGAGAAAACAAAAAACGTAACTCTATCGTTGACAGTTTGCAGTATTTATTCCAGCAGTTTGTGTCGCACTAGTAAAGTTCATCCCAACTGGAAAATACAGAAGTCATCCAAATTGGTACTAAAAAAGTATACTTGTTGACAACAAGCTATTGCGACGTTTAAGCAATGCCTGTAGAAATTTATTGAGACTTTGTGTTTTTTTAAAGATTTATGTAAGCTAAGCTTTTGTTTAAGTCAAAGTCAAGAATAATAGTTTAGTGCCACATAAGCCTCCAAAACAGGCATTGAAATAAAGTGGTTGATTTCGTGATATCTTAGTTCAACATGCGTTGTTTTGATACTTGGCTGGCACAAGTGTTCATAATATCAAATTTTATTTTTAGAAAAAATATCACGCTACAAACTTGTATCTTAAAAACCAAGACACTAACTTATATAAGAAAAACAAATTTCAAAATCAATTGCTTGACTTCAGCCATTTTCGAACCCGAGTTCCTTTGTGTTGAAGTCCGCAGTATTGCTCACTAAGCCACTGATTTGAGTGCTTTTTATGCTGACTAAATGTGAGTGTAAGCACAGAATCACAACTGTGAGACTTTGCTATGAAATGCAATGTCATACTTTAAGTCTATAGAGGTAGATCACAATTAAGTGATCCGTTGATAAGAAAGTTGGAATCTTGTATGCATCATGTAGTGACCCAGTTTCCGGTTGGGGTGAGTTTGCTTCTCCTTGAATATGTGTCAACTAGCATGTATGTTGGCACGCTTAGCTTGTTACAGCTGTCTTTGTCAGTGATGTTGCTACTGCTTCTGCAGTTGGCCTACTTTAAGTTGGCAACTCCTGCTAAAGTAGACTTCGCATTGCACACTAATAGTTGAAAGTGTAAATGAAACAATAAATTTACACAGCGAAGAGTGAAAGTTAATTTGTGTACAGAAAAAGAGATAGACAATAAGAAGATTCATGTTCTATAAATACTATAACACTTAAGTTTTCTTCAGCTATGGCACTTTCACTTTGACAAAACTTAAACTTTTTCTAGCAAATTAGCTTATTTAGGCAAATACTTATGGTCAAGAAGCGAAAATTAATGTTTATTTCTGAGAATCCAGAAGTTTACGGTTTGCATAATTTAATGATCTACCTACCCCACTCCGTAAGTCGTACTAATTGTGAGACCACAAACTATTTTCCTCATTAAAATTGTGGTCGGTCAGTGAGTGTTCAATTAAAACGCAATATTTGTGTGTATTGTGCTCCCTATGGCGCTGCGGTGCTGAATGTTTCATGATACTCACAAACACATTCACAGAGCCATTCTATTTACTAATTACAAATACTATTAACTTAATTATTTGGCCATTTACACTATGGGTTTTGTGATTTTAGAGCATTTTAAATAGCAATCCAAGTTTACGCTAAAAAGGATATGTGCACGTAGTGAGAGAAAACGTATAGCCAGCACAGATAAAGTGGAAATAAAAGAGAAAAAAAAACAAAATTCCATATGCCGCAATGCGGTAAACTTAAGCGTATGTCACACAAATACGTAGTTAACTAGAAAACCAATGAATTTTAAATAAATATGAAGGCATTTATTTAGTTCACCTAAATAAACTAAATAGCTTTGACCGTTAAGTAAACATATTTTTTGGAATTAAATTTTAAATTTTTACATGGCAAGGTAGCGTTAGGTAAACTAAGGTATGGTATGGTTAGATAAGATAATCAAAGATAATACATTTTTATCATTCACACATTTCAACTAACATTTTTAAAGAGCAATCGCTGTAAGAAAAAGATGTGGCAGTTGAGACGATCGTAAATTTTTTACAGGAGTTGGTACCTGTTGCCTGGGAGAGTACACAGCAAAAACATGTGGCACTTAAAAGCTTATGCCGAATATGGTACACTCTCTTCCGCTTCTAGAAGACATATTCATGAAAAATTAAACTTTAAAAATTATCTTATTGAGAAATTGGATCTTATATAAAAAGTAGAAGATTTGTACAGTTTTCAGGGGAAATGTTGAAATTTGATCAATGAAATAAATACAAAAATATAATCTCTTTATTTTAAATAGAGTTGTGAAGCACTTCCTGTTTTAATGAAATAATTTTGTAAGCTTTCCGTTTTAAATTTCTATTCTAGCTCGCAATTCAATATTCAGAAAGCTTAAGTTATTTTATTATTTCATATCCAGCAGAAATATCGTGTCATCCTTTTAATAATCCCGAGTGAATAGCAAATTTTTAATAGTCTACTACAAACTTTTGCTTTTTTGGTTGCTTCAATAATACTAAGTACATAACAAGAAAACAATCATAACCTTTAATCCCTAACGCAAGCATCTTATAAATTCACCACTAACTAAATTCGCCTAAAAGTGAAAAACACGCAGCGTTCTGAACCAAAACTAATCGCATTTACACGTTCTTCATCGTTTGCTTGCTTTTAATCCCTTGAAGATCCGTATAATAAATCATAATTTTGTGCTTTGCAGCATGGAATTCGCTATAAGGTGGCAATAACAGTATTTCCATCTGGCCAATATTATTTTGTATAAAAGTAATAAAAGTGTGGATTTTAACGATTCCAAGCATTAGCAGCGCCTCTCGCTTGAACAAAATTTGAATACAAATTGTTTGCCTAATTGTTGGATCGATACCGAAAAACTATAGTTTCTAGCTTGATGGCAACACTATTCAGATGAGCAGTGCAAAAAAAGTCTGTCTGTTGATTTGAATAGCTAAACAGTAGAACTCACTTGCTCTCTATGACAAGAATAATTAGAGTGCCGCACACTGTGGTAGATGAATGGATAGAAGTTTAAGTAAATGCGTTGCTATGCAGCTGTCTCTACTCAATCGACCATTGGCAATTCAAAGTAACAGCAGCACAATGGTAGATCGCAACCTCAAGCCTTGGCCACTATAAAAATAGAACACCGAAATTCTGTTCCGCCGCCATCGCGTGTAATTTGAGACTCTGATTGGGTTTTGGTTTCGGTTTAAATGGAAAAGCAACAAAAAAAAAAAAAAAAACTTATTTCATGACTGAATAAACCGTTGCTATTGCTTCTCTTTGCCCAGAAGAGCAGACTGCAGACTTTAGCATTTAAAGAAATGCTGGTCGCATCCTCGGTTATGGACTGAAATCAGTTGAATGGAACATCATTAACAAAGGAATTTCCACAGCAATGAAGGAATTTTCGTTAAGCCTTGTTGTGGCATCAAACAACATTGTGTGGATGTACGTTTATAGTTGTGTTTGTGAAAATGTCCTTGTTCCTTGCTCTCTCACTTTTTTTTTTACTTTAGCCTCTATTAGGAAGAACAGTGTTGTGAAAAAAATGCAAAAATTAATTTTATTTTAAAATTTTTTAAAATAAAAAAAGAAAAATGTTTCATGTCAAAAATATATCCCAAGTCATGTAAGGGATTGGCTCGAGTCTTTTTGGTTGATTTCTTCCATGTTTTCTAGGAAACAACTCTCAAAAATTTTTCATAAATTTGATGATGTTTTTTCAATTCAATTCTTAATCAATATTTGATCTTGAGAATCTTTAACTTGTCTTGGGGAGTTTAACCTTCACCTGCATCATCACCAAAACACGTAATATTGGATAATTCTTCGTACTCAAAATTGAAATATTTTGAGAGGAAACATTCGAAGCAAATTTTCGTAACATATTTTATCGTAAGATTAAGACACAGGGTTTTTTTTTTCTAATGAAAATCATCTAAAAAATAACTTGAGTTTTTCAAATTAAGAGTTTTATAAAAAATATCCTTGTACGTTGGAAACTGTCAATTTGGCGGTTATTTCTCCAAATTGAGTTGTGACTTTATTCAGTTGCCTATAAAGCGAATTCCATACTGCTATAATTCAGGATTAGCTATTATTAGTTAAGTAACTATATTTTAGATGGTTTTATATCCAAATATTTCGTTAGTTGGATTTGTTTTGTATGTAAAAAATAAAAGTTAGTGCGCAGGTTGGGCTGAATAAGCATGTTTTGCTTTTGTCTACCGAATTACTTTGAATAAGCGTTTCTTTTTTTTGTCTATCACTGTACTATGTGTCGTCAATGCGAAAGTAAGTAGTCTCCGTAGAAATTAAGCAAAATGGAAATACTGCGTGCTAAACTTAAATATCATTAAATCTTTATTAACTCAAATTAACTTAAATAGAAGATTCATAAAGAACAAAGAAGAGAAAAAAGAAAGCAAAGTAGAACAAAAACTAAGCAACACAGCACGTTGACACTTTGGCTTCGTTGTTGTTTTCCTTTTTAATTGCGTTGTAATGCTGAGGCTTAAAATATGCTCTGCGTTTTTATTTGAATTTGTGTCTGTGTCTGTGTGTGTGTGTGTGTGTGCATTTGTACTTTTGTGTGTAGTATATGTGAATATTGTGTTAATTTAATTATGACAAATGAAAAGATTAATTAAACTCCCCCCGAGAATACATAGCAACATGAATTTTAATTAGCGCTGGGCAGTGACTAGCATTTTCATGTTTCCATCTTTTTATGTCCTTTTATGGACATTTTTTGTGCACTGTAGACATAAATAGAACAAAATATGATTTATTTGCTTGAACCTACAACTTTTCTAAACACAAAACTGATGCTCGAGGCAACAGGTTTACGTCAGGTATTTGATTTTAGGCGATTTGCGGTAGTAGATATTATCAAAATTCCAAACTTTCAAAATGCTGTTGCTTTGTTCGCTTTTACCTATGCTCAAAATTTCAGGTTAACTTGAATATTGATTTGTTGGAAGTTTTTGGGCGTTATTTTTTTGTTTGTTGTGAATATTTTAAGGAATTGAAAGTTACTGCAATTGCTGCTCTTGTGAGTTCAATGAATATGCATCTAAACAATCGATTTGTAATCACAACATTTTTGCTGACGCGTTGAAATGCATAGCAAAATTTGGTATTGATTTCAAAATAAGTCAGCAATTTATTCCGGTTTTTGGGATGTTCGTCAACAAGTAAATAAAGTTACAAGTTGTGTCACAGAGCAACACTAACACAGAAAGAGAGATAAAATCCATCATACGGACAGATAGAAGACCAAAGGTCAGATAATCCTGAATGAGTAGGGTTAGCGAACAATAACAACAAGTTGAGCTGTCGCTGACCAAGTTAGAATGTGCTATCAAATGGCAAAAATTACAACAATAATAAAGAGTAGTCAGAGTTAAAAGGTTGTTACTTGGTTGCATATCATCAAAAGCACCTAGAAGACAGAGCTGCCAAATATTTAAACTATTTTGAAATGATGAGCTATATATTGGTATCAAAATGTTTTAGCTTTTAATCTATGTTATGTATTACGGAAATGACTTGGCAGAATCGAATCAGCGTGAACATTTTCCCAGTGTTTAACTTTATCGCATTTGAAGTTTTTTAAAGCACTCGAGAAAAGTTGATATAAAAGTTTTACAGCTCTGTTAAATGCACAAGCTTAGAACTCAATAACCAAACTCATAGGCCGACGCGGTATTGTGAATGCATTTGCACACAGAGAAATCATTGGACCAAAAGTTGGCACGCTATTGCACCAAATGTTGCGCATTTTTAATGCGTTGAGTTTCACAAATCGCTGGCTGCTTTCATCTAGTGGTTACAGACAGTCGGCGTTTAATGTGAATGCATGTTTTTGGTTGTGTGTGTGTGTGTAAATATTCCACAGTAATTGCACTACACACCTAATACAAAGGTTACAGAGCTTTAATTTAAAAAATAAAAATTTCAGAACTTAACCAAATAATTAAGTAACTGAAAAACTGTCAAAAAAATTGGAGAAAAAGGCATATGGGACGGCCTTTTATAAATCGAATAGTTTTCGGACGACACATTTTAGATTTGGCTGAAATTTTTTTTATGGGTTCTGTATCGAAAAAGAAGAGATATATGTTCGAGAATTTCGTGATTTTTGGTATGGAGGCTCACTTTCAAAAATGCATAACTCCGGTTCTGTTAAAGCTAGAAAATTTTATTTTCACTTTTAAGCTATAAACATATAAAATGTTTATAGCAATATTAATTTGTTAATAATTTTTTAATAAATAATTTTTTTTTTTAAGTTCGTTCTTTTAGATTTAAAACGAAAATACAATCAATTTTATAGCTTTAACAGAACCGGAATTATGAATTTTTGAGTGAGCCTCCATGCCAAAAATCTCGAAATTTTCAAAATTTAATTCGCTACATTTTGTAACAAAAGATATTTCAAAAAAATTCTCGAATTTCAGCCAAATCAAAAATGTGTCGTCCGAAAAGTGTTCGGTTTGTAAAAGACCGTCCCATATAGAAAGTCAAAATATTTACACAAAAAATCAATTGAAGAGGTGAATATGTATGGCAAAATAAATAAGTTTGTAAAATGAAAACTCAAATAAAAAAAAAAATTTTAAATATGGGTTTTAAAAAAAAAATGCAAAAATATTTTTCAATTCGCAAAATTTTTGAGAAAATTTTTTTTTTTCAAAAACAGTATTTTTTTCGAAAAGTACAAGTGAAAACCTAAAATTGTAAAAACAAAAAAATATTCAGAAATGCATTTTTCAAAAAAAAATCAAAAATTAATTTCAATTTTCAAAATCTTAGCTCTTTAATTTTTTTTAAAATTAAAAGAAAAATATAAATAATAAATCAAAGTTTTGTTTAAAAATAAAAAAAAAATTTAAAAAATGGTTTTTTTTTAAAAAAATGCAAAAATAATTTTAAATTCGCAAAATTTTTGCTAAAAATTTTTTTTTTCAAAAACAATATTTTTTTTCGAAAAGTACTAGGAAAAACCTAAAATCGTAGGTATACCAATTATTAATTGATAGAGTTTGCTGTAAGCTATGAATTTTCGAAAAAAAACACTCGTTCTGAAAAAGTACAAAAATCGTGAATTTCATACCCGCGTATCTCAACAACAAATAATACTAGGGCAAATTCCTGAACGCAGTTCTATTGCTGGACATCGATATAACAATAATACCAAATTTCAGCCAAATCGGAGCCAAAACATTTTTTCGCTGGCGTTTTCTCCTGTTTTACCCCATATGTCAAAAAACAGTGTTTTTGCACTTTTAGGTTAGAATATCTCAAAAACCTTACGTGACAGAATTTTTTATTATTTTTCTCGTTATCAGCACATCTGAAACTTTATATAACGTTGCTCAGATTTCAAAGAGGAAAACCATTGCAGGCCTGTGTTATTATTATCACATGTATTTAACATGTGGTAAAAATTTAATTGAGTTAAACTTAAATATTGGCCATAACTTGAATTTCGGTGCTATTTATTTTATTTAATGTTTAAAATATAGTTTTTTTACATTCTCACAAAAACAAAATAAAATTAAATTTTTTGAAAGTCTTTCACAAAAATACTTCATAAATATATTTAAGACATTTCTATTAAAATTTCGTTCGCGCATCAATGGAATATTTGTTGAAAGAAATTTTTTTTTTTTTTAAATTCACTTTTGCTCAGTTAATTGTTTTAAAAAGTGTCAGTTAAATACTTGATAAGATTGACAAATCGTTTCAGTGAAAATCGATATAAGAAACATAATCTATGTGAAAAAAATCTCCAACTTCAGGTATTGAGATTCTAGCTGATAAAGGAAAATAATTGCATTTTGCTTATTTGTCTTGCAACCACAAAGAACATAAAAACAAATATTCACAGTTTTCTTAAAATATTACAGCTATCACACTTTAAAAAAGTTTTTAATGAAAGTGCAAAGATGTTTTAATCATTAGAATGCTATCAAATTAAGTAGACCACGCCAAACGCGGAAGGAACAGCGCAAACAAATATCCAAGAAGGTGCAAAGTTGAGTTCGCTTGATTTCGCACGTCGACTAATGAATCTCTCAACTTTCAGGACAAACTGCTCGAATGTCTTTTCCATGTTGGGAAACTTTTTGACAAACTCTATTAAAATTAGCTTACATTCTATGGCGCCTATCGCCTTAATGTAGGCGTAGCTTACTGGCTTACATTTAAGCAGCGGCACCAGCAGTTGTTGTCACATGGACAACAGCAGCTGCGGTCACGGCCAAAGATGCCTTGGGTTGCGTAATTAATTACCAGCTAAATGCGACACCAGCTGTGAGCTAAGCTGGGTGTTAGTTTGTTAGTTTACTTGTGAAGCTCTCTGCATGTGTGTGTGTGTGTGTGCATTCACAAGTGTTATTTAAGGTTTACGTACACCGAGGAAATTTTCGATAGTAAAGGCGGCACTATGTTATTAATTTTTAGCGGCTCAAGGATTTATTTTTACAAATTTTTGAAGAGTTCTTGTGAAAATGTCAAAGTGTAGCAAGGTCTTCTAAAATTATTTAAGATTTTACAAAATTATTTTTTTCGGTATAGCTGGCAATATTTTAGCTCCACTTGCATGCGATTGTGTGTTTGCATGCGCGTGCATTTTGTTGCAAAATTTGAAATTTGAAAATCCAACTTAGTTCTCGTCTCTTCCCTAAGCAAAGGATTTTCCAGCTTCCAGCACTCACATTAATTTGCTTGTTGCTGCTGCTGCTGCTTTGGTTGCCTTTGCTTGCTTAATAGATTTGCCATGCAGCAGTGTTGCATGCAGTTGTTGTGTAGTGGAGCGAGTGCTGCACTGGAGAATTTATGCGTGCTCAAAAATATTATTTAAGTTTTCTTTAGCAGCGCATTGAGAATGCAAAATATTTACATTTTAAAGTGCAGCTTAGCACAGCTCAGCCCATGGAGGGGTGGCAATTTAATTAGTAAACATTATTCAATTTTACCCCGCGAACATAAAAACAATAAACAACGATACCCACTAATGCCTTAATGGTTGTTATTCTTGTTGATGGCTAGATGAGATGTTGCTTGATCTTTCAATTAAATCGTGGGTGGTTCTTAAAAAACGTTTTTCTTACTGAAAAAAAAAAAAAAAAAAAAATACAACTAAGAACAGTCATTGGAAAATTTGAGCTTTGTATATATTTGCTCTAAAGAGGGTGGAAGTTTGTATGGAAAAATTAAAGTTTGGCATTCGAAATAAGTTCCTAAATCGAACGTTTTTGAAAAATCCAAAATGGCAGCTCAAGATCAAAATCACCTTTTATCACATGTTTCTCTTAAGCTTTCAGTTTTCAATAAAAATCGAACTGATTAAGAAGCTCTTAAAATTAGTCAAAAAAAAAAAAATTATTTTTTATCTTAAGGCAACAATTTTTTTTTCTATGAAGTCATAGATTTTATTCGTCGCAGAATAAAAAGTTCAAAAAGTCAAAATACACAAAAAATTAACATTTTTCTTTTATTTTGCCATTTTTTAGACAAATTTAATTATGACATCATAAAAAAAGATCAATTTTAAGAACACTTTTCTCGCTGCGATTTTTACAGAAAATTAATAATTTGTGAGAAATAAAAGCTAAAAGGTGAAGTTTTACCCAAAACGTATTTTATAAACAACGCCAAAATTAAAAATTTGCAAATATTGTTAAGATCCAAAGATATCTAAATCATTCAAACTATAGGGGAAAGTGGGGTACCTTTGACACAGGGGCACATTTGACTTTGCCAATTTCAGTATGAAAACGGCAAGGCGCCAAAAAGTTTAAATGCAGAAGGCAACCTACTTTGACTTAAAAAAACGTTATGAACTTTGACCCTTCTTCTTCAACTCCCTTCGGAGTAGCACGATTATTTCTGTTTTCGCGATCCCTGATGTAATTTTCGATACCAAGTACGTAAACGTTTTGTAAATTTTATGTGGTTGTTTTTGTAAATTGAGTGGCAAAATATGTTAGCATTACGTTTAAGTAACAACACGATTAAAGTGTGCTTTGTGAAAATAAAACAGTAAGAGTAAAAAAAAATAGGAAAACGTCTCTTGAACGTTTGGGGCACATTTGACTTCTGCCAAAGGGGTACATTTGATATCTGAATATACATCACCATACAGAGAATTTAGTGGAATATGTCAAAAAGTGTAATTTAAGTGAACTGATAGCTGATAGTTGATAGCTTTTATGTTTTGAACTCATTTATGTTAAGTTTCTTAATTAAATTGTACGAATTAATATTTTTTTCGTTATTTCTTATGTAATAAGTCGTTTTAAAAAAAGTTAACTAAGTAGTTTCCAATTTAACCAATAGTAAATTCTATAGCCACATATTTTTTGAATAAAACGCATTTGCTTGTAAGACCGAATATGAATTGTAAAAAGTGCATCGAAGTCCGAAGTCAAAAGTGCTCCTTAAAAAGTCATAAGTGCCCCGTGCTGGGGTAATTTTGAACAAAAATTACTTTTTTTGAAAAAGTTTAAAAGAAATACGGTTACGTAATTTTTTATTTTAAAATATTTTTCGAGGTTTGATGCCAAATAGTCAATGTATAAAAAACAGCAACAATTTTTAAAATCCATTATTTGTTTAAGGAAATATATACCTTTGAAAATTAAGTGTCAAAGGGACCCCACTTTCCTTTACACTCAATTTTAACAAAATATTTTTCAATTTATTTGCTCTTTTTTTCCATATTTTAAGAAAATTTTACGTGACATTTTTCATTGTGGATGCTATCTTGAGCCACCCTTTATGAAGATTTGCATTGCATGAACATTTTAAGCCCAGTATGGTATTTTTATTTGAAGATATGAGAAGAGTTAGGGTGTCTACACTTGACAAAAAAATTATCCATAAATAAACACAAAAAAAGATATTTTTAAAATAATTGAGGAAACCATAAGAAATTTGTTATTCAATCAGATGAGACCTATTTTCATTTCAACATTTATGCGTTAAATATCTCAAATTTTTTACATTTTAGACTTATAAAAATGTCTTTTTAAGATTCAGCATAAGAAAAACTAGAGGTTTCTTCCACCGCATGTTATAACTATGGGTAATGGCTCTCTCATAAGTGAAATTTATGATTTTATCATTAAATAGAACATATTTCAAACAGAATGAACACCCTTCAATGAATCAGCAGAAATACTTAGGCGCATTGTTGTCAGTTTTGGTGTCATGATGAATGAGTTTGAAAATTTTCACCAGCGAAAGCTTCGTTAACTTTTCACTAGAATTTTTTACCCAATACTCATTCCTCCATCACAGCAGTTCGCACTCACATTAATTAGTAAAAAAAATTCAGAAAAAATAGAGCTATGCCGAAACCAGCATTTTAATGCCAATTCAATTTAATGTCACTTTCAACCTTGATCCAGTTACATTTTGTTTTTTCTTTTTCTATTTGGTTTTCGCTCTCTCTTTCGTTTAGTCATTTGATACTGGAACTAAAACTTGGCAATGTCATTTATTTTGCGCTGAAGGACAATCGACGATGATGGCAATCCTTTTGATGCAAACTCAAACAAGTTCTGTTAAAATTTCCATATTCACAACGTTGATTTTTTTAGCATTCCTATTTAATTAACTAATTAAAATATTTTTAAATTTTCTGTTTTTCTCTTTGCAGAAACAAAAACAATTTGCGGTGATGTTCCGCCACATTATTGGGAAACGCCGTACTCGCAGCCATATTTTGATAATTCATCAAGGCGTGAGGTTACCGCAACAGTAGGCCAGGCTGCATTGCTACATTGTCGGGTGCGAAATCTTGGTGATAGAGCCGTAAGTTTAATTTACATAACTCAATTCTACTTAAACTTTAATGTGATGACATTGCAATGGAATAACAATTCGCAAGTTATCCGGAATTATGTTGATAAGAAGGGGGAAAACATTTTTTAATTAATTGCAATTACTTTACTTTAAGTTTTTAAGTATTTTTAAGATAAAGAATATTTCATTAAAAGAATTGCATAAAATGAGCTTACCTTCATACGCCAATTGTTAAAGCTTTCACACTGCAAAGTAAAAGAGAAGCATATGAGAAATATGACACATTTAGACGGACTTACTCACTAGGAAATTTATGATTGAGTGTAATTTTTGCTACATTAAAAAAGTCAAAATCCATTGGTTAAGTTTTGACAAATTACCCTTATTTACATGTAATTTTGTCATTAAACTTAATTTTTCGTCATCATTAAAAGTCAAATTTTCGAAATAATCAAAGAAATCTAAGTTTAATCATAATCTATGCTGCATTTCTTGGCAAAAAAATTAAAATATCACACATCCTTAAATTGCTCTAACAGTCACTTCAATGGCACAGTACTGTAATGTGTAGTTTTTCCTACTTACCTCAATGCATACACGGCAGTACTGAGCCATACATAAAAGGTCACTAACGAGCAGCTGGGATTTATGAAAAAACATTCAGTACAGGACACAAGATATGCGCAAAAATGTACCAAAGGCAGCAGCACAGTTGAAATGATATAAAATGGACACAAAAAATACGACGTGTAGCATTTTACCTTCTTCGCGCGGTTAGGACAACAAAAGCAAGGGTAAACAACAAAGCAAAGTGAACAAGAGCACGGACAAAAGGATAACAAAAGGACGCAATTTATTGTACAAATGCGAAGCGCTAAGTTGCAACAATAGCGGGAGGCGTAGCGATGGCAACCACAGTGCAAGCAGTTGCGCAAAACTAAAACCTAAGAAATTGAGAAGAAGAAAAAACACATACAATTGTAACTTCACTAACACAGCAATAAATGAGCGCGCCAACTGCTTTTGTTACATTAAAATCGCAGTTACCGTTGCGGTGTTGCATAGTAAATGCAACAACAACAACTGCAACAGCAAGGATAATGGATAATTTTGTAAATTCCTTTACAAGCACTTACCTTTGGGTGCTTGTGTGTGTATTGCGCAGGGTTTATTTGTGCGTATGCTACTGTATGTGTAGCTGTGTGCGTGTGGGACGATAACGAGGAGTAACACAATAATGTTGGAAAATAACCTTCGCCGCATTAGAGCTCACATTGGTGCACAAAAGCGATGCAAGGGAGTGTAAATGTTAAAAAGGGAATGTGACATTCTTGCAAAAGGATATCAACTCAGTTTTCAATTGTTTGGTTTTCATTTCAATTTTTTTTTGCCAGCGTTATTTTTGTGTCACTTAAAGTTTTGTTTTGTATCAGACAGAAAAATCACAAAAGAAAAAAGTTTGCAAAACATCTCGAAGACATAAAATCGATGAGGCTTTAGAAAAACACAAAGCTTTAGGAAGGTTAGCAAACAGTTTTGCAAAACATACTATGCAAAATAAAATTGCTTGAGTTCTGCCATGACAATGAAGTTGGTTAAGAACAAAAAATTTAGTTCGCTAACTTAAAAATAAAATGTTTATTCGATATTCGGATAAGTTCTTGGTGTAAAATCTAGTTAGGTCCCTTTAGTACCTGCTGATGACCATTCAATGAGAAAAAATACAAAAAAAAAAATGTTGCGTTAGGAGACTTTTAATTTTGAGCACAATTTTCATAATTTTATCATTTCAGGCTTTTGGCTTCCATTAGAATGCTTTAGAAAGTATTTACGAATGCAGCTCATTGCTTAAATCAGAGAGTCGAATTCACTCTAGAAAGTAGTTTGTTTTAAATTATAATTTGTTTTTATAGAGCAACGTTATCCTTTGGCGATTTTTCGTTCACTCCGAAAATATTACATTACAACATAACAATTTATCACAATACTACTGCAATAGCCATTTTGATTGCATATCATTTTAGTTTTGATCCAACGTCACACTTAGTGATATTACTACGATTACATTGTGAGACCATGCTTTTAAAAAGTTGACAAAATAAGACTTTTCAATTAAATTGAAATTTTTATTTTCCAAACTTCAGAAATATAAATTTGCATAAATGCCAAACAGATTTTATGTTTTTTTATGAAAAAAAAAAAACTTTTCATTCTAGACAAAAACAAATAAAAACTCTTAATGAATTCATTTCAAGAATTATTAAAAGTTCAGAGACAAGCTCAACATATAGCAGTTTTTTCTCCATATATCCCTAATCAATACCTTTGGTCCAGCACACACATTGACTGGCTGACCGACTGATAAACTTGCACATGCTTAACATGCAAATACAGACACAAACAAAAAAAGGAATAGAAAAAAAAACAGAGCCCGAGAGGTGAGTAGGATTTCTTTAATAGCATTACGTAATGCTTCAAAAAGCCATTATCTATTAATGAATGTGGCTAACAAGTGACCCTTGCTAACGTCATGAATATTTTATGCTGGCTACACGATTATGTAAATTTTGGGGCTTTTCTTAACCCGACCCTCAATAGCACATAAAAAACACGGATACACTAGCAAATCAACTGACGCACACTGGCACACACTCCACTGAATTTGGTGTAATAAAAACTTAACATCGAGGATAACGAATATGTGCGAGTAGCTGCATGTTGGCTGAGCATTAGGTTACTTTTCGGTGGCATTGGTTTTTTATTTCTAGTTTTTTTTTTTTTTTTTCAAAAGTTTAATGGTGTTTTAACTGCGCACTGCCATTGAGGTGAATGGCCAAATATAATAAATTGAAAATTTTATAGCTCATTAAAAATTAGATATGCATATGGGTGCTCTTGTGAGCCAATCGACCAATAGTTCATAATTTTAAATAAAAAAACCATAATCGTAAAAGTATTATTATTTTGAAAATGAGGGGAAAAATTATCAGCAATATTTAATGCAGTGTTTTTCCTAAGAATTTATAAGTATTTAGAGATACACTTAAAAGTAACTACCTCATGATTGGAAGGTTTATTTCTGTACAAAATTCATAGGGTACTCTCAAAGTTTGCACATGTACTAAATCGAAAGCTGACTGAAAACAGAAAATTATTTCATTGAAAAGAAAAACTTTAATTACTACCCAAAAGGAGTCTTAAAATGGACATACAGCTATAGAGGTTTGTGCATAATTACGTTAATAATATTTTATTAGAAGACGACAGCACAAAATATGCTTTTGACGGTAATGCCCACTTTTATCAATGGTGATAACAAAAGCGTCTCCTCGTGTGAACAATTTCTCAAAAAAAAATTATTATTTTTGTTTTAAATTATTTCCTCCAAAACCTCTGCAGTAAAAAGAATTGAAGTCATAAGTTATAACTAATTTTTTGAAACTTTATTAGTACATGTTTGGGTCTTAATAATACTCAAAATATAAAAAAATTCAGAAAAAATTTAATAGAATATTTGCTATAACGATTAAAGCAATTTCAACTTTTTGCCAAAAAGTTGCTTGTCGCCTGGACTAATAAAAAACATCCGTTGTAAATTTATTGCTAAAATATGTCGAAAATAGAAAAATGAAATTACGTTTTTTCCATTTCTACAAATTATACTTTTAATAATTTTTATATTCTATTCATAGCGGCTATGTCCTGCGGCATTTAATTTCCTTTGTTGCATTTAAGGCATTTACGTGAAATGTGAGCCCATGAAATGTGAGCTAATGAAAAAAATTTGCGTTTATTGTGTCTTCTTTCAAAAAGAACAAAGAAAAAATTTGCATTTAAATGTTGTGCCTTTAGGAAGTTTGACAAATTTTTTGCTTGTAATCATCAAGGCAGAGGACACACAGTACCAATGGTCATTCAACATTTTGTGCAATTAAACTACCAAGGAAATATCTGTAGGTCGTTTGCTCGGCGCCGCTTCTACAAATAGTAAAGAATTACGCATTTTAATGTCGTAGCAAAAGAAATGGATATACGTCATGAATGAAGTAATTAACGGCACGTTAATTTAATTGCCAGTTATTAATCTTCTGCTATTCATAACTATGATACCAACAGTGTGTAGGATGCTTTTATGGCTAAGCAGAGTTTTTGTATAGACTGATTAGGGTACGCATGCCAAATAACAAGACTTTATTTCAAAGATCGAACTTTTTCATTTTACCTTTTAATTAACTCAAATGAAATTAGGTGAAAAGGTGACCCAAACCCAAACACTTGGCTAAAAGTTTAATTGAGAACTTCTTCTCGCACTGCAAATATCTGTAAGTCTTTTCTTTTAAACTTTCCCGACACTTCCAACCATTGTGCTGTATCAGCAAACCAAACAAATTCTCCTGATGCTATTTGGCTGCTCGATAAGCTTTACTGCGATTTCATTGCATTCCTTGACCACAACACAACATCGAATCACCAAATCACCAAATAAATTCCTGTTTTTAATAATCCTTTTATGCTGTATCATTTCTTTCCGCCAGGTTTCATGGATTCGCAAACGTGACCTGCACATCCTGACCGTCGGTATTCTAACGTACACGAATGACCAGCGCTTTCAGTCGCTGCACACAGAGGGCTCCGACGAATGGACGTTGCGAATTTCATCACCGCAACCAAGAGATTCTGGCACATACGAGTGCCAAGTATCTACTGAACCGAAAATAAGTCAAGGATTTCGACTGAATGTTGTGGGTAAGTTTTTCAAAGTTGTTGGGTTTAATTTTTTCACTTTCCTTTTGTGCCTTTGATTTCATTTTGTTTGTGTGGTGAATTCTTGTTACAATTTTTACTTGTGTTGATTTTGTTTCATCTTTTTTTTTTGTTTTTCAAAAAAGTGTAAGTTGAATAAAACAAAAAAAGTAAATTCCCAACCAAGGAAAATGTAAAAAAAAAAAAACAATTTAAACAGCGCTTGTGACTGACTGTTTTGTATGTTTTTCCGGCAACTTATCAAAGTGTTGATGAAATCACTGATGTGTGAGTGGCGTAGTTGGCTTTGAAATACACCGAGAAAAACTTAAATTGTGAGGATTTGCTGGAAGTAAGATGAATGTTGTGTATTGTATATTTACTTGAAGTTTTAAAAATTCTCTTCGAGTAGACAATGTTTTGAAAAAAGTTAAAAAATGAGCTTAAATGAAAGAATTTCAAAACGAATGTGGCTTTTCATGCAAAACAAATGGTAATGGTAAGCGAGTAGTGAACAAATTAATTTTTTTGTTTTTTAAGGCCAATGAAGGTTTTCTATATAGCAATGTAAGAAAACACTATAAATTTTGCTTAAGATTTGAAAAACCAATCCACATTTATATACTTGTACATTGGACCGGGTCGATTTGTATGAAGCGAAATAAAGTCAGCCCCCAAACATCGACTCAATAGTTAGAATGACCCTTAAAAACAAAATCTGCATCATTTTTTTGTCGTGCCGAGAAAAACCAATGGAGCACTTTTGATTATCCTGAAAGTCCTTTTTGGCAAAAAAAAAACCTGTTTTTTGCTCGTAACTTTTATTTCTTCACAGAATTGAATTTTGCGTTCTTGCGAAAAATTTGACGTTAAAAGAGTCGATATTTTTTTTTCTGTTATAGATAATATTTAGTCTTTGGGGCTGAATGTTATCTATAATAGAAAATAAGTGTAAGACTTTTTAACGTCTGGATGAATCTAAATTTCGAAATGGTCTATCGTATATGAAAATTTTCCGTTGGCTAAATTGAATATATATCGAATAGTAATGCTCCTCCTGTGAAAATTTCAAGGAAAGTGTCGTTTTCTCAAAAAGGTTTCAAGTTTTTTTGTTACGTTTTTCATTCTCACGAGAAATTGTTGTGAGCAATTTTTACAAAATGTCTACCGAAAATGTACTGTCCAGGTTCTTTACTTACTAATTAAGGAAAAAGAATATCTAAAGGAACAGCCGAATAATTGTCAGTATGTCTACACTTAAGTGATTCTAAAAAAAAATTTTTTTTTAACAATTTAAATGCAAACTCCTAATTGAAACCTTGCAAGTTCTCTGTAAAATTTGAGCATCATTTGCCAATATGTTTCTATTTTCGTCCAAGGCAAATAGCAAAACTGGAGCTGATTTGAATACAATTTTCGCAAATTATGCTTCAGTTTTACAAAAAGCAATGACGTGGAACCCTAAGCTAAGTATTCGTGTAGACAATTGACGGAACAGAAAATCCGTAAATAGGTGATATATTGGAGCAAAATTTTACCGTACACAATCCAAGAATTAATCCCAACAAATTTAAAAGAATTAGAGGTCTTTCGATTTTTTGATTCAAATTTTGACGAGAACAACGATGACATTTGCTTTGACGTTTGTGTTTAGTAAGGCTTGATAAATTAACATGAAAAGACGTACACCGCAATGCTCTTTGAAATTAATGGAAATTCACTATATTTGCAAAAATTTCAGCTTGGCTTACATATAATAAATATTTTTCGTAAAAATCAATGACCAAATTGTTTTGCAATTTTTTAAAATAAATCTTTCAGGGTTAATTCTTCGGTGATGTTTGGCTTTTGTCATTCAAATTGGATGCCTCTATTCAAAAATTTGTGATCAAGTATCACGTTTCGATCAGAAAAGCAAAAGTTATCACTAGTTTGTCTCAGTGTAGCGCTGGTTGATTTTTTGTGACGAATTGTTTGGGTTTCGTTATTGCTGGGGTGTTCTTGAGGTTTCTGGGTCTGGGTTTGTCTTGTTCACGCAAGTGCTGAACGTAAATATTTACCGAATGGTATTTTTATACTCTGTCTCTAATAGAACGTTCGCATGTGTTTGTATTAGTCTATTGGCTTGTGTGCGTGTGTGTGTGTGTGGGCGATTTAGCGCGCGCGTGTCTGTGTTTAAGATAAAAATCTACGGTTTTTGCATGTGCTGGGCGGGAAATTCAACAAAGCAAAGAGTTTTTTTTTCGTTCTTTATTCTGAAGTGACCACAAAATTTTTTAGTGCAAAATCCAATGAAAAGTGTAGTTAAATTTTATAGCACGATATTTGGGTATTTCGGTTTTCCCTTTTCTGCAAAGTTTGCACTACAAGCCAGGGTATTGGATAGTAAAATGGTGCGTGCGTGTGTGTATGATTAAGTTTATGTGAATTGAGATAAAAATATTTGTATTTTTTCTTTTGTTGTTGTGTTTTTCGTTGAATGTGTGTGTGTGTGTGAGGACATGTTTACAAAAGTTGAATGATTTGACAAAAATGCATGATGAAATAAAGAGATAATACTCTTTGTGGGGGAAATAAATACGAGTAATGGAGATGAAGAAGAAAAATAGTCAGATAAGTCTTTAAAATTCAAAGAGTAAAATAAATGCCATAAAAAAAGACTAAAATATATTGAAAAATTACCAATAACAGCCAACAGACATGAAAGCTTTTTAAATTTTTATATTTCAATAATTTATACGAGACAGAATATAGATTGCTTTTCAGATATTATTTCCTTAGATTTTGTTATCTCAATGTACGTATTTATTTTGGCGCACAACTCTTCAAACTCTAAATGCATTAAAGATTTTGTTTTAAAAATTTATTTCGCTTAACTTGCCACTTTTTTTTCAGTTTCACGCGCAAAAATCCTCGGTAATGCAGAACTTTTCATCAAAAGTGGCAGCGACATAAATCTCACGTGTCTGGCCATGCAGTCCCCCATACCGCCCAGCTTCATCTACTGGTATAAGGGCAAGCGTGTGATGAATTATTCGCAACGTGGTGGCATCAACGTTATAACGGAGCGTTCGACGCGAACGAGTAAATTATTGATAGCCAAAGCGACGCCAGCAGATTCAGGGAATTACACCTGCTCACCAAGCAGCTCAGGTGAGTTTGTGTTTTGTTTGTGTGCAGGTTGTGCACAGAAGTGTTGGTGTGGGGACATGTGGGAACCTTACTTCAGCCAACTTCAGAAAAATTGTGAAAAACACTGCTGAGATGCGACATTCAATTTTGCTTGTTGTTGTTGCTAAGAGGGTGTTGTGAAAATCATTTTATTTTTTGAATATTTTGTATGAAACAAAATACTAGCAAGGACTGGAGTTCTTAACTCAAACGTTTCTCAAATAAGGAATTAAAAGAAATTACAATATTACATTTAAGGTATTTTCTTTTAAAGACAAATTGTTTTAATGAGCTCTTCATTCTAAATATTTCATATGGCAGTCAAACTTTTAGTTTACAATAACAATACTTCTTGCATCTTTAAGGTCTTACTCGTCATAGTAACCATTAGAATTAAAGTAAAAGATATCGTGTTCCTTATAAAACGCCTTTATGCCACCAGCTTAGTGGTGAGTACTGCATAGAACAAAGACATTTTTCATATGAATTGAAAGGTATGATAACAATAGAAATATTTTAGCTATGTCAAGCTTTTTCATAACAAAAATTAGAATGGAAACACTTCAATTTAAATGAGACTTAAATACAAAGTTCCACTACCATGCTAAACTTAAGGTGAGAGGCTGTACATTTAGTTGAACATAAGCTCAGTGCAAATTAGGGTGGTCAAAAAATAAATTTTCGCATCCGCGGCGGAAAATAATACGTAGTGATGAAAAACTTAATATCTTAAAATATATTAATAAAAAAAAAAAATTATTAGTAGCCAGGGTCGAGAGCAATAAAAGCTACTAAAATAGCGGTTTTTAAAGAAATTAATGTCAGGAAAGTTGGACCATTCTTTAGCCGAATCTTTTGTTAGGAAGACTGTTATTGTGTTCAAAACCATTGTGTTATTTGAACTATAAAGCCTGACCAGTTCAAAGTTTAATTTCAAATTTCAAGTAAAACTTGTAGTACGATAAGAAAAACTTTTAAGATAGCTTTTTTATCATGAGGGTTGATAGTTTTGATATCCACAAGAAAAATGTATAGCGGATATTGACCTCTTGGGAACTAAGTATTTTCAGAAAATTCTCATTTGCAGATAGCTATAATTTGAAATAGATAAATTAGAGGTAATCAAAATGTTCACTTAGATTCCAATAACACCAACGCATAGTAGTGGGAAACGATAACTTGAGCGGAAAAATTACTCTTTTCTTTTGCCTATAGAAAAAAAAAAAAAAAAAATACGGCTGTCGAACTCCACTCCACTTAAAAAATACCTTCCATATTTATTTTAAAAAAGAAATAAAACACGTTTCATTGCGAAGAAAAAATCAAGTAACTCGAAATCAACTGTACGAAGAGTGACTTTCTTATTTATAAAAGCAGTTCACAATCGCCTTTGTATATCGTTTCCTGAAATTGCTGGAATCACAAAAGTATTTCGATTTATGATGAGATACCATTCCCCAAAATTCCACTGAGTTCTCTATACTTTTCTATTTCTGGCCTGAAGTTCAATGCTGTGTGAGTTTCTTACAATTTTTGATCTATTATTATAATTCGATGCCATGTTGTCTTGGGCCTCCCTTTGAAACTTTTCCCCTGCAGATTCCACTAAATCGCCTGTTGAAAAGTTTCCATAACATTTTTCATGATCGACTGCTTACGTATTTTGATAATCTCAATTGATACAGGAATTCGGTTCGTAGCCAAATGAAGTTCATAGTTCGACATCGTACGGATCAAACGCATCCTAAATATTGGTATCAAAAAAAAAAATTGCCAACGTTTTATAATTAAATTTTCAATATTTGTCTTTAATACTTTCGTTGATTTTATTAACAATGTCACTCATCATATTGTCTACAACTAATGACTGATTTATGCTATTCGTAAAAATAGTTTTTTTTCGCAACACCCTATCCAATTTCACGGAAAAAGTGCTGGTGTAGTGCAAATTTTTTAGGTCTGCCAAGTGTTTAATTTTACTTTGCGCATATAATTTGGTGAGAAATGTGAGTGCAATAGTTTCGCCGAAAAACCCAAAACTGAGGTGGAGTAATGCCACGTGAGCAAAGGAAAAAAAGTAAATCATGAATTTTAAAAATTTTTATAAAAGTTAAAAATGTTTTGCTGCCATTTGTTATTGAGTTGTTTCAACCTTTGTATGTAGAAAAATCTACATCCAACTGCTGCGGCTGCCATAAAATTTATTTTGTACATGGAAAATACATTATGCACAAAGGACCCTGCCTCCCCAGCGCCAACACACAACATCACCACTCTGTTTCAGCTCAGTTTAATGTACCGTAAAAAAGCGTGCATTTAAATTCGTATTTTTCTCCGGCACTCAACTCAAATAAGATTTTTCATTTTTTATTTGCCCAACCCCAAAGTGTAGTAGCATGCAATAATTTGTGTTTTACTACAACTACTAATACTTTTTTTTTTTGGATTTTGCTGCCTTTTTTGGCAAGTACTCGCAACTGTGGTACCTTTTTGTTGTTCCTGTTACCATTGAGTGCAATCATAAAGTAGGGCATGTTGCTCGGACAAATGGTATGTTGTAGGTACTGCAACGTAACACCGGCATTTGTTGCTTTTATTATATATTACTGACGTTGTTCTGCTGCTGCTGCTACTGTTTGCTGTTATTTTAGTCAATTCCGTAACGTTTGGTGAAAGTTGAAATTTTTCATCTTGCATGCCGATAAGGAAAAATTGCGCTTTTTTCGTACACGAAATGGATGCAGTTTCATCGGCTCTACTTCTTTTTTATGCTTCCATTTTTCTTCTTGCTTCTTTTATGGTGCTTTTAACGGATTTTATTTCTCTTTTACTGTCTTTACTCATGCTGCCACTGCTGCTGCTGGTAGTTTTACGTATGATTTATGATTTCATTTTTAAATTTAAAGCCTTTTGCTGCTGGAATTTATGTATGGAAAAATCATTTTCAATCTTCAATAATTCGCTGCTACATCAACAATAGTTCCGTGGGATACAAATTTTGAAATTCTTAAAGACCAGAAACAGCAAAAGCGAGCAAGTTAGAACTAATGATGTAACTGATCATGGCGAATTTTCATTTAAAATTCTTATCACTTTGTTTCTACAGTAGGTACAGTAAAAAATTGTGCAGTGTGGCCCAGAATAACTGTCACTAAAACAAAGTGTTAAAAAAATCGAAGTCGTCTACAATATTTTTTTTTATTTATCACAAACGCTTAACAACATTCCAAGATTTATTAAATTAGTGATGAAGGTCGAAACTATCACTCTTTTCATCTTTGCTTACAAGACGTTAACGTTTGAAAAAGCATTCACAAGCGGCACACACCATTTTCTGATCCATTTCGTCCCAATTCCTTGTCAAACGCTGCTTGAACCCATCAATTGTCAAGCCTTTTGTTGACCTTACTTTACGTACCATATGGCCTCATACTCAAAAATCCAATGTCTTGAGATCCGGTGATGATGCTGGCAAATCTTCCGCAGAGATGAAAGCAGTCGAATTTATCGGCCCTTTTCCTATATGAGGTACTGCTCCCTACACCTTGATTTTGGTCACGTTTTGATATCGCTCAGCAGTCAATTCATCTTTTGGAGCATTCGCAAAACTTCTTGCGTACAAACGGTTACTGTGCTGGATGTGACTGTCTTGCAGGAAGAACAGTTTTTCATCCGAAAAAATTATTTCATCTCCACCGTGCCAGTCAAGTAGCTCCTTACTTTTTGTAAGGTAATTGCTTTTGCTTATTTGTTAGCCCATGAAAGCATTAGCTTTTATAGGCCTTGAGTCGTAGATCATTCCTGATAAGAAGCTGCTTGGACGTTTTTTATATTTCCATATCCTTTTCTACAAAATAGGCTGATTGAGCAGGATATCGTCCTCTCACTTGTTTTATGACGTCATTTGTTGCCAAAGTCCGACTGCGTCCAACTTTTTTTTAATCTTCGAGCCTCCCGTATCTTTATATCGTTTTATTGTCTTATGCATGCATTTTTTTGCTATTCCGAGTGGTTTTAGTGTTTTTATGATGTCACAATTTCTGTAATTTTTTTTAAAAAATTTATAACTAAGCCACGTTAACCTTCCATGGCGCTTCTGAGTTTGATATAAAGAATATTTTTTTTTTTGTCGTGTAATTTCGTTGTGTACAATTAAATTGTGAAAAGTAATGCATCCTTAGATTATAAAAAAAATCAGGTTTTCAATTTTTATCGGAACAGTGAAATTTAGTGACAGTTATTATGGGCCACACTGTATTTTGAAGTCAGTGCTTAACTTAGGTCAAAGGTGAAAGTTTCCTTAAAGAAAACTTTGTGCAAATCTTAAACTTTATACCAATAAGTGAACTTCAATTCAGATAACTTTATACGCGCAAGAAATATCCAGTGAGATTTTGAGCGATATCTTCTTAATAAACTCAAAAACCCTTTATTGATAACTTTGAAACGTCGCTTTCTATAGCCCTCCATTGTGTAAGGAAGTTATGTGAAAAATATTAAATTTTAAAAAATAATTTAAGTTTCACAAGTTCTTCAATAAGTCTCAATTAAACAGACTTTTTGAATATTTACAAGACTACCACGACATGCCAAAAAAGTAACCTCGATGAGAGAACCTTGTTGTATTTTTTAAGTATATTCTGATTTTACTACGAGATAATTTAAAAGATTGCGACTTTATGTGCCATTAGGACTAGTTGACTATTCCAAATAAAATTAGTTTCATTTTGCAAAAAAAGCTGCGCAGCTTAGAAAACTTCTAATGTTTTCAAAATTGATGTTAGTAGTTTTGTTTTATTTTTCAAAGATCTAAGTATATAACACATTTTGGTTCCACGTGATAAATGGATAAATGCTTGCCTATTGTACAATAATTGGGAGGCGATACACAAGCTGACGTAACACCTACCACATCCGAAAACCTACGAAACGCAATGACTAGAAAACAATTCAAGAAAATGATACCAAACTGTGTTCGGAAATGTTTAATGATACAATTTGTCAAGCGAAAATCTGTTGAAGCTCAAGAAACCACTTTTTACTCCCTTAGTAGCATCCGAGTTAAAATTTTCTGTTATTTGTATTTAAAAGATGACCTTACGCCATGCCTCTTTGGTTATGAAACGAAAACAATATTGGCATGATACATGATACTATTTATTGATGATATTATTTACATTTATGATATTGAATATACATACAAATTTTCATATATGTATTTTCATTAATGTTTGTATTCCTTTATATAATCCCATTAGGCAATGGTTAATTTTTATAATAAATGACAGCTGACTCGTTTCCTTGGCCAAATTGAAGACAAAATATTTCGCTGAAAAAAATCACCCCAAAAGTTTTGTCTATATATGAAACTAACTTTATTGGGTCCTTTGTTACACTCAGAAAATAAATTTGGTAAATGTAAACAAATCTCAGGTTAGGTGGCTCCTGTTGTTGAGTCGAACTAACCTGGGAATCAGGTTAACCACAAAATTTTCTCAAAAACGAAACATAATTTTTTTTTTGTTTTTTTATCGTGTTCTCCTTTTCCCCCTTAGTACTTTGCTTATTAATTGGAACTTAATTTATTTATGTTGCATTTTAAAAACCACAAAGGGAATTTAAAATTTTATTTGTCTCCGACTTAATTCGAACCTAGGTCTCCTACGTTATGTCACTGTTCAGAGGAGCGCACATTTTAACCAACTGAACTACTCTTATAAATATATTGCATGAAACTAAAAGCACATAAGTACTGCGCATGTAACAACACAGAATTCCTAGGTTCGAACCCCACTGGATGCAAGAAAGAAACGTTTTTTTTAATTAAACATAATTCCATAGAACAATTTGTCACGTTAATGTGTTACCTGACGCAGGTTATACATTTTTTTCTGAATGTAGAGATAAGTCTTAACAAATTTTTCCAACAGTGTAAGACTTAGATGTCCAAAAGGCCATACGCACTTGATAGTTTATTTGTGAATTTTTCAATATTTTCTTTTAATTTTAGGCACAAATTTCGACTAGGTCTGATTGTTATTCAAAATAAATTTAAAAAATCTTTTGAACTATTGGTCATCGATGTTTTTGTTTCTAGCGAGCAGCATTTACTCGCCCACATGAATGAGTATTGATATAAAAGTGTTGCCGTTACACTATGTTTGCATACACTAGAATTTGATATTCCTTTGTTAAGTGGCCTTTTGTTTGAAGTCCTGTTGTGGCACTCCATTAGTTTGTCTACTCAATAACAACAAAGAAGCAACAAAATTATGGCAACAACAGCTGTTCATGGAAAAATTGGTTATTAAAGTTTCATTTTTGCAACTACATAGAGTTTCATGAATAAAAATAACTTGTATGGTAACAGCAAACACAACAACTACAGCAAGGATAAAGGATTCTTTCCAGTTTTTAATTAAATGACATCTTTAGAATATGTTGCTCATAGTGAAACAGTTTCTGTTAGCTATTCTCTGCGCACTCAAACTCATGCAGTAAATTAAATTTCACTTAATGTTGGTACTCGTACTATGCTGAAATTAGAATTCATTGCAGATGATGAGGATTGCAGAAGTTGTGGCAAGCCATTCTTATTTTACAGAAAATCGTAAAATACCGAGTAGAATCCAATATAATCGAAAAATATACCTACATGAAAAAAATGTCGAAAATTATCACAAAATTGACAGTATCGAAATCCTGAAACTTCATAATAGTCAAGAAAGCATCAATAATTTTAAAAATTTTGTAAAACAAAAAACCAATTCCACCTAATAGCACAAAAAAGTTATAGAAAATATCCAAAATATCGTTTAATATCATATATTATTGAAAAATTCAATTAAAATCTTATCAAATATTATTGATCAATTTAAAAACTTTCGTTCTAAGCAAAAACAAATCCAACTTTAAGATTTAAATTAAAAGTTTCAAATTTCTCAATGTCAATAAAAGTAAGACTTGTAAGCTGTAGTAATAGTAAAGCTGCCCTGCTGTCAAATATATACAACGTTTTTTTTTTACTTTTACTCTAGACTTTATTATCTTTGAAAAAGATATATGTTAGGTTTCATTTCACAAGCCATGTATGTATAAGTTAACACATGCTCCTCTAGTTATAAAAACGGCAACATAAGCAAATTCTTCAACAGCAACAATAAGAATCCAATGGCAACATAAACAACTGCAGCTGCATAGGAGTATCTTTTTTCAACGGCAACATAAGCAAATTCTTCAACAACAACAATAAGAATCCAAACGCAACATAAAGAACTGCAGCTACATAGGAGTATTTTTATTATATATTTTTCCTAGAATTAAGGCTATGCATAAAAATTGTAACTAAGCTTTAAAAGTTTTAAAGAAATAAAAATCAGTCTGAATTTGACAAGCAACAAGAGTAGTAAAAAGTTAAATAAGTTTCGGACTCATCAAGTGGCGCCCAACGACTCTGAATCCACATAGAAAGGATAAGAGAAAACCTAACGACTCTGAATCCACATAGAAGGGATAAGGAAAAACCCAAGGACTCTGAATTTACATAGAAAGAAGAAGAGAGAAACAAACGGAAGGAAAATTTAACTCACAGGAGATGCAGACAATTATATTATTGTAAGCTTTACAATTTTATTTAAGAAAATAAATTTAGTTATTGTAAGAAGTGTAATACAAAAAATTAAGTGAAACAAGCTCAATTATAACTAAGCGAAACGGTCACAAATTTTTTTTTTTTAATTTATTTAGTCAGAGATAAACAAGTGAGAAGTGCTTAAATTCTTTCGTTCAAACAGAATCAAAAAAATAAAATAAAGTAAAATGGATGAGAGACAAGTGCGTGAATTGTTTGAAGCAATGGCCAATAGAGTGTCGGAAACACTCCAGGCTAACATAGCCCAGTTAGAGCAAAGGGTAGATAACTTAGGGGCACCTAGGCAAGTACAGGAGTACCAACCGGTTATGATACGTCCGAATGTAGAATGTGGGGAACCGCTAGACATCGTAAAAACTCTGCCAGAATTTAACGGGGATGAAGGCCGATATGTGTCGTGGCGACAAGCGGCATATGCTGCGTATAAGTTATTTGAACCACATGCTGGTAGTTCGAAACACTATCAAGCAGTGGCAATAATTCGAAATAAAATAACGGGCAGGGCTGATGCAACACTAGCATCGTTTAATACAGTGCTGAATTTTAATGCCATAATGGCACGTTTAGATTTTTCATTTGCGGATAAACGCCCAATTCACATGATAGAACAACAGCTCTCAACTTTAAGGCAGGGACGGTTGAGCATTATTAGGTTCTACGAAGAAGTAGAAAAAAAGTTAACGCTTATTATAAATAAGGTTATTATGACGAATCAGGGTAATGAAAGCCTTATAACCGCACTCACGGAAAAGTATAGAGAGGACGCGCTCCGTGTGTTCATTTCGGGTTTAAACAAACCCCTGTGCGATATTTTATTTTCATCGAAGCCAGGCAACCTCCCAGGTGCCTTGGCATTAGCACGTGAATTAGAGGCAAATAATGCGAGGTTCACGTTTGCAAGTAGTTTCAATAATTATGAGAACAGGCCCACGCGAAATAATTATGTGCCAACCAATCAAACTGTACGACAAAACTTTAACAGGAACCAAAATCCTGTCCCCATGGATGTGGACCCGAGTACATCTCGATTTTTGGTCAATAGGCCCAACCTTGTTCCTAATGGAAACTCTAATAGAAACACGAATTCGGGGTTTAGCAGACAATTTCAACAAAGTGGACAAAATCATAATGCAAGAAGAGGGATGAGTGCACAACATTCAAATATACGACAACAAGGTATAAACCATGCTAGTTCAGATGAGTGTAATTTTTTAGACAGGGATCGCGACTGCCGTTTGTAGAGAGGTACTACAACGGTCAGTTGCTCATTTTTCTTTTGGATACCGGGACATCCAAAAACTATATTAAGGGGGTGACATTTTTAAAAGGAGTAAAGAAACTCCAATGTCCGTTTACATTAAAGACAGTAAATAGTAAACTGATCATAGATCAGAAATGTCTTGTTAATGTACTTAATCAATATACGAATTTTTACATATTACCTGAATTAAAGTCGTTCGATGGAATTATAGGCTATGACTTCATCAAACAAATAAATGGAGTAATTGACACGAAAAGGGAAGTGTTAATCCACGATGGTGGCATAGAACCGCTTAAGTTTAAAAATTGCGAGGAAGTGAATCAGTTAGAATTAGGAATTAGTCTACCCTCATATGTAAGGGTCAGATTTTACAATATTATTAGGAAATTTGGGGAGGTTTTTGCAAATCCAAATGTAAAATTGTCGTATAACACAAATGTTGTTGCAACCATAAATACTACTACAGATAGCGCAATCTATAGTAAAAGTTACCCGTACCCAATGGCGGTTAACGAGTTCGTGAATGAAGAAATTAAAAATTTACTAGATAATGGGATTATACGACCTTCTCGGTCAGAGTATAATAACCCAGTGTGGGTAGTCGATAAGAAAGGGTTTGAGGAAAATGGACAAAGGAAGAAGCGGTTGGTGATTGACTTCCGTAAACTAAATAGTGTGACTGAAAGTGATAGATATCCAATACCGGACACTTCGGTCATTCTTTCCAACCTAGGCAACGCAAAATTTTTCTCGACTCTTGACCTAAAGGCAGGATATCACCAGATATTATTACGAGAAAAGGATAGGAAGAAAACTGCTTTTAGTATAAACAATGGAAAGTATGAATTTTGTCGCATGCCGTTTGGCCTGAAAAATGCGCCGAGCATTTTTCAGAGGACAATAGATGATATCCTGAGGTCGAAGATAGGAAAAACTTGCCACGTCTATGTAGACGATATATTGGTTTTTTCAGGGAGTGAAAAGGAACATTTGCAACATTTGGAAGAGATTTTGACGTTACTAAACGAGGCAAACATGAAGGTTAATCTTGAAAAATCAGTTTTTTTTAAAGAAGAAGTGGAGTTTCTTGGATTTGTTGTAACTAAGGAGGGACTCAAAACAGCAGAAGAAAAGGTAAAGGCTATTTTTGAGTATATGGAGCCAAAAACGGTTCGCAGTCTCCGAGCTTTTCTTGGACTATCAGGGTACTACCGGAGATTTATCAAGGGGTACGCTGACATAGCGAAGCCGTTAACCAAATACTTAAGGGGTGAGAATGGTAATGTTAGCGCCAACCAGTCGAAAAACATTCCAATCAAATTGGACGAAGAGGGACTCAAGGCATTCCAAAAGTTAAAAGAAATTTTAGCTTCAGAGAGTGTTGCACTTTTATACCCTGATTTCAGTAAACCGTTTGATTTAACGACGGATGCATCCTCACAAGCTGTAGGTGCGGTTTTATCACAAAATAACCGACCTATCACGTTTATTTCAAGGACGCTCTCCAAAACTGAAACAAACTACGCAGTAAATGAGAAAGAACTGCTGGCAGTAGTATGGGCTATAAAGAATTTGAGGAACTATGTTTATGGGTGTAAAGGACTGAATATCTTCACAGACCATCAGCCGCTAACATTTTCAATATCTGATAAGAATCCTAATGCCAAAATCAAACGGTGGAGGGCATTTATAGAAGAATATGCCCCGAAATTTTTTTATAAGCCCGGTCATTTAAATGTTGTAGCAGACGCCTTATCAAGGCAGACCTTAAACCATCTATCAGATTCCGGTTCCCATTCAGAGGTTTCGTTAACAGATACCATGAAAATTGTCCAGACACCTTTGAACAGTTTCAAAAACCAGCTTTTAATTAACAAAGGTAATAATAATAGGAAAAAGACCAAAATCTTATTTCAGAAATATATTCGACATGAAATAAGCTTTGTGGATGAACAAAATCTTGTTTTGCTATTAAGGGAAACGGTTAACCCTAATGTTGTTAATGCATTTTGTTGTGAGGAAGAACTTTTGGGACAAATACAACAGATACTGCTCAGGAACTTTACAGGGACTAGGTTTGTGTACTCCCGAAAAACGGTCACTGACATAACAAATAAAGACGACCAGGAAGAAATATTAATCAATGAACATAATAGGGCCCATAGGAATGCAAGAGAGAATTATAAGCAAGTAATTGCGGATTACTTCTTCCCAAATATTCGGAAGAGATTAAATGAATTAGTCAGGACTTGTAGAACATGTTTAACCTCCAAGTATAATAGGAGGCCCACAAGCCATAAGATTGAACAAACCCCAATTCCAACTTATGCAGGTCAGATTTTACACATCGATATCTATTCGACGGGAAAAACTTCATTCTTAACGTGTATCGATAAATTTTCGAAATTTGCGGTAGTAAAAAAACTAGAAACGCGAACAATCCCTGATATAAAAATTAGTATAATTGAACTGCTAAACTTTTTCCCAAACACTAAAATTATTGTTTGTGACAATGAGCCATCACTTAGGTCGGAGACAATAAAGAGCTATCTTATCAATAACCATAATATACAACAATACGCTGTACCACCTCATCACAGCAAATCAAACGGCCAAGTAGAACGACTGCATAGTACGCTATCGGAAATCGGTAGATGCATCAAAAATAGTAAAAACTCGAGCGAAGTAGCGGAGATAATTCTCCAAGCAACAATAAAATACAATAACACTATACACTCTGTAACGGACTGCAAACCAATAGATGTAATATATGGGAATGTGGCACCCATAGATGTTGAGAAGAGATTAAGGATAAAACAGGTGGCTGATCTTAAGTATCATAACGCTAATAAAGAACACAGAACTTTTAGACCTGGAGATGTTGTCTACGTGAAAGTAAATAAGAGGTTGGGAAATAAGCTATCAGATATTTATGTAGAGAGAGTAGTGCAAGAGGACTTAGGAACTACTGTTAAGATAAATGGGAAAAACATTCATAAGGATAATATTCGTTAATTGCAGGGTTTTTTTCACGCTGGGAGCAGCGAAGGTTGTGGATTACTCGAAGTCCTTTTATGTGCCAATAGAAGACGGGGAAGTTGCGGTTTACAACGATGTAGATTATCTTATACATAAAACAGACATATCCAGTTTTGCCAGTGTGGCTCAGGAATCCATGAAGGTTACCGAAAATCTCATTTTCCCAGGAATGAAAAAGGTAATAGAGTTAGACGCTAAACAAATAATACGAATGGTAAACATATTAGGACTACACCACAGAAATTCACGTAGTATAAATTTACTGGGCTCTGCACTAAAATTTGTTGCAGGAACCCCAGATTTTTACGATTTTAACGAGGTTAAGGTAAAAACAGAAGCATTGATAGAATCAAATAACGATCAGGTACTAATAAATGCAAATATTGTCAATAAAATTAATCAGCTAACTGAAAGAATTAACGAATTAAAACCTAATCACAGTAATGATCTGTTTGAAAACGAAGCAAATATGTTTGAACTTGTTTCACAAAGAAATAAAATAATCATGTTGGAATTAGAAAATATAATATATTCGATAGTTATGGCAAAGGTAAATGTTGTAAATCCTCTCTTATTAACAGATAGCGAACTGTTGAAAATTAATCCTAGTGTTGTCAATAGAGTTAATTTAGCGACCATATTAAGCAATTCAAAATTAAGAGTATTGCAGAATAATGACATTATATATTTTGTAATTCAATACCCTATCATAAAAGATTTCTATCAAAAATTTATTATAAAACCTGTAGTGCACGAAAATAAAGTGTTAAATTTGGAATATGAAGTAGTAGGAAAACATAAGAATCAATTTAGTTTGTTGAAAGATTGTGGCAAAGAAGCCGTGATGAATTTTTGTAAAGAGGATAATAGAAACCATTGCCTGTTAAATTTACTTAATCAGAATAAGGCATATTGTAACACTAGCTATACGAAATATTATAAGAAAATTGTTAGTGTTAAGGAAGGCGTAGTTTTATTAAATAATGGTAAATTCATAGTGCAGGAAGGTGAAAAAG
The DNA here is from genome assembly GCA_949775025.1 of Tricholauxania praeusta. NCBI lineage: Eukaryota > Metazoa > Arthropoda > Insecta > Diptera > Lauxaniidae > Tricholauxania > Tricholauxania praeusta. The sequence goes on from OX459029.1 coordinate 164,401,193, forward strand.
AGGCAGTTATCTTGAACGGAACGTATTTGATAATGTTCGAGAACAAACTTATTGTGAATGAAACAGTTTTTGAAAACAAGGAGCAACAAGCTCATGGTAATATTGAACACCCTGGGATACAGGAACCGTATATTATTCAACATCTCGAAGACCTCACTCTAGAGAACATTGAAGAAATTGACATAAAGAATATAAAAAGGATTGCTACAATACAACAAGATGTGGAAAACAATAAAACTACTAAAATAATCCTATGGTCTGCAATTGGGACATTGACAGCGGTGATAATAATTCTGAAGTTTTGTAACAAGAAAGCGGTTCAAGTTATACTGAATAGGCAACCTTTACAACAAAACGAGTTGAACCTTCAAGAAATAGTTCGTCAGGTGACGTCAAATATAGCAGACAACAGCAAGTAACCGAGGACGATCACATTTAAGAGGGGGGGCAGTTAACACATGCTCCTCTAGTTATAAAAACGGCAACATAAGCAAATTCTTCAACAGCAACAATAAGAATCCAATGGCAACATAAACAACTGCAGCTGCATAGGAGTATCTTTTTTCAACGGCAACATAAGCAAATTCTTCAACAACAACAATAAGAATCCAAACGCAACATAAAGAACTGCAGCTACATAGGAGTATTTTTATTATATATTTTTCCTAGAATTAAGGCTATGCATAAAAATTGTAACTAAGCTTTAAAAGTTTTAAAGAAATAAAAATCAGTCTGAATTTGACAAGCAACAAGAGTAGTAAAAAGTTAAATAAGTTTCGGACTCATCAAGTTATACATATAGCTATCATGAGAATATCGTGTAGAACAAGATCGTTCCAGCTTTTATGTTGAAATTGCAGCAGAGTTTTTTTTGTAAAGACAAATGCAATTTAAGTGATCGTGAGTTGCTCATTCTGTGCAATATTTCTAATAAGAGAAGAATGTGCAAACTACAGTTGGGCTTTTACTTCTTTGACTTTGCCATAAAACTGCTGGTGATTCGAAGGAAGGATTCGGCCTTTCCTATAGATCCATTAAGCATTCACATAAGCTTGCCATAAACTTCCTAGTGAGCTTTGACTGAGCTCTTGTTCCCAAAGCTCGTTCTTGTTTTGACCTTACAATCTCAATAAACATTATACTTAAAAATTTATACATTAAGTACTTGCAGACCTTAAAAAATATTTTTAGTTGATCTAAGAAATAGCTCTTTAACTTAACAACCAAACTTTAGGGTAAAACGGAATGTACAAAAAAAGAATAAAGTTATGACATCTTTTGTCAAGGTACTGGGCTACTTTTGTCAGCTCTTATGTACCACTCAAGATAACAAACATAACATTTTTGAAGACTCACATTGCATGGATCACTTACAAAGTACTGGGTTAATGTTCTCATACACATTGCTCATTTTTCCTTTTATGTTAAAGACTGGAACACGCATTGTAGTACTATCCTTACTCACTTTTCTACTAAGAATCGTATTCGTTTGATGAAAAAGAAATACAGAAAAATAAAACAAAAAGCTAATCAACTGCGAAGTCAGAAAATAAAACATGAACCCTTGTAGTTCTATAATTAATCAAGCTGTCAGCATAAGAAAAATTGTAAATTACAGAATTGGCGTTGTAGTTTTTACAAATTGGAAAAGAATATAAGAAGCACCAGAAATGATAAATTAACTGAAAGATGTAAGAAATAAGAAGCAAAAAGAGAACTGCAACATAAAGTGAATTTGAAAAATACTGAGAAATATTACTAACTTGCAAAGCAATAAAGAAAAAAATGGATTAAAGTTTTGAAAAAATTAGTTAGCAATGCTAAGTCCATTGAATGTTTCGAAAATCCCTTAAAAGCAACTCATTTTATGAGTATTATATGCAAAGAAAATTGTAACTTAAGAGCTCATGGTATTCTCAAAGCCACGTTATACAATTGAACTTGAAATTTTTCAAAGAAACATAAACCTTGGAAGGTGCTCTAGTAACTGCATATTTTGTAGTTCAAGCAACAATTTTATTAATATAATGCCGTCATAAGTCAAAAACTTATAGTTAAAATGGTTCGGTAAAAATTTCATTTCCACTCATTGCCAAAAATCTACATTTCTGTGAATATCAAATTGATTCAGAACATATGGAATCATCTCAAACATAATAAATTTTAAATTGCCTACGTTACTAAAATAGCCAAAGCACTTAAATTTATTATTCCAGTCCAATCAACCTCTTTAAAAATCAATTGCACATTCAGCGTTTTGTCTCTTAAAAATTTTCCAGCTCATATAAAATGAATGGAATAGCATTCAAGCGTAATTAATTCGTCTGTCTGGCTTTTAAAAACCGATTGCCTGAAAAAGTATTAAAATCGCACAGACTTTTGAGGGGGTATTTAAAAGTGACTCCTTTGTTGCTTTTGTTGTTGTTATTAAAGTAATGCCCACAGTTATTGACAAGATAAAGTAATTTTCCATATGATGGAATCCTTTGTTTAACATGCCAGCAGAAACAGAATACCTAAACGAAAATGAAAACGAAAACAAAAGAGGACTTTAAGCAGACTAGAAAAACAACCCCTAGCTAAAAATGGATATGAAATATTTTATTGACATACAGTGAGCGTTATTTAGATTTACCTCCCAGCAAACATTTTTCGCAACGGAGGAAACTGTCATTCAAAGTAATTAAAAATTATTCGGGAAAAATATATTGATCAACTCATTTTCAACTGTTATGAAATATAATATATTTGCAAAATGCTAAAACTGATTTCAAGAAGAACTATAATTGATCACCTACATAGGAGATAAAAAATTGAATAATCTTCAAAATGTTGGCTGGGGTTTATTGTGTTTTTGTGTGATAAATGTGCTTAAGAGTGTCCATAATTTGCAACGTTTCTTAAATCGAAAATATCAATATATAAATGTTTTCGTTATGAAAATATTTATTATTTCGGTCCAAAATAATTTCATTTTATTCCAAATTTAGCGTGTACTCGAGCATATATATTATTTCTAAATGTAAAACTAAATACACTGCGAAAATATTTCTTCAACGATTTTTCCGCAAGAAATTTTTGTCAATGTATTTTTTAATATTAAAAAGATTTTCTTTTCGTCTAATAATTTTTGAGTAAATAAATTGATATCCCAACAAAAGTTAAGTGCTCGGTGGCACGCAACAGTGACGGCATTTAGGTTTTGCGGAAATGTAAGGCATTGGTACTTGGAATGTACTTCTTGGAGGGCTAATATACAATTTTTTTTTTGTCATGGTTAAGCAAAAGTTTTCTAAGGCTTTCTTACTTACATACGAAACATAGTACAAATATACCGAAAATATATTGAAAATGTGCCAAATATAATTAAAAATTTGTCGAACTGAAAAACGTACAAATATACCGAAAAAGTTATCACTGGTACGTAATATTGAGGTAAAATAAAAGATTTAAGACGAACAAATATAAAACTTGCAAGAGCAAAGCTCTCCATATGAATATTCGTTTTAACAAGATGAAAATTCGAACTGAAAACTTTATGTTTTTACAATGTGTATCGATCTTTCGTACAGTAAATGTTGTTTATTTTGTTTATTTATTTCATGAAAACTAACGAAAATGCATACAAATCATTTATCTGTTTATCTTACGGACTTCTATGAAAATAGTAAGATATCCTTTTTCGAAAACAAAAGGTCTTATGTTGCATACTATTTCCTTATAAAAAGATCATACGCAAATTACAGAAAGCTCAAAGGATTATTCTTACAAGTCCGATTACTTAGGAATAAAAAAATATTATATGCTCATTCGAAAATAAGTTTTGGACACAACGGACAGTCTAACATTGTTACTTGTTTCTTTGATATGTGTACGTCATGTACCGGAGTGTGTGTGCACAGTTTGCGTAGAAAATGAGGTTTCTGTTTTATTTTCATTTTCCACTTTTAGACGTTGATACAAAAATAGACATTTACTTTCAGTTTTCAACGCTTAAATCGTATTTACACTGTACATGCTTGTTTCTATTAGCAATTTTAAAACTTCAGTATTTTGATATTTAACAGGAATATCGTAACAATTTTAATTGGAGATTGAGACCAAGCGTCTAAGAAATAATCCTAAAAAAATTTGATTGAAATTGATCAAACAGTTTTTGCGTGTTATGCGAACATCGAAAACAGCTATCATTTTATTTATATAGATTTTGGATACTTTATTCTAGTCATAGCAATTCAATCTTCTAAGCCTCTAGAACAGCATATTTTATATTTTAACCAGGTTTGCAACCTAGTAAATGAATTAGTCCGCAATGCTGCTATTCGTAAAATATCGGTTTGACACATTTTCCAACCATTGAAATTTTGCTAGAATTTCGATTCATGAAATTAAATTTCTGAAACAGTTTGATGCTTTATTTTTTCGCCACCCATACGGTGCTGTTTTACAATTTTTAAAGATAATATTAGATAATTCCACTACAATTGGAATAAAACCAAGACAATTAAAGTTATTTGAAATAAAAAAAGAAAATCCTAACAATAATTGCTTCACCCATATTTACCCCTTTTCTGGCACTACTTTCGTATTCCTGTATTTCGCTTCGCCTTAATTTCGGATTTTCTTGATTTACTTTTGATGCACCCGCACAACTGAACAAAGTTCTAATTAACACGTGGCCACAGGGATTTAATGGGATTTTCCAACTTGAACTTAAACGAAAAGGTTCCCAAGCCAAACAAGCGACTAAAATTCAATTATAAAGTATAGCAGACAACGTGAGTCCACATCTACATTGTGATGGTGGTCCACTGAGATCTTAAAAGAAGGAAAAACCGAAACCATGAGTAAAGGACGTAACGACTAACTGACCGTAGCGACCTTCAAAGAACTTATCAAATTTGCACAGTTTGACAAACATAATTCAATTTTCTACTTAGAAAATCAAAAACTAAATTGAAAGTGCAAATTAAGAGAGTAAGGTAGAACGATGAGATAAGACTTGGAAAAATAAAACCCGAAATGAAATTTTCGGTTTAATTTACGCTGAGCAAAGCAATCATGCTGACCAGCATATAATGTAAGACATGGGTACATTATGTGCCCATCCTTTATGTAGGAATGTGTAAAGTTGCCAACAGCCTACAATTGGTGCTACTGTATACACTTAAGTGAGAGGCAAAAAGGATTCCCAAAAATTCAGCACGTTGACCTTAAGATTATAAATTTGACTTGGATGAAAAGGTGTTGATAAATCGACTGCAAAGTTAGTTGAAAGGGTAAGGGCGGATTTCTTTAGTGAAAGTTGGGTTCTTAATTTTTTAATCAAGTTGAATTTTATGTTGAAACTTTTGCGAAATGTTTTTTTTTTTTTTTGGGATTTTATTTTTTATCGCTTAAGGAAAGAAAAAAATACTCCGAAATTAAGAAACAAAATTAATGAGAAAAAATGCCGATTTAAAAAGTTTCCTTTGCCCATAAGCATTAATCTTTATTTACTTGCTGTCATAATTCTCTGCTGTTTGCTAATTTTTCATGTTTCCACATTTAATGCGTCTCCTCTGCTTTTCACTCTCCTTACAGATTCCGCTTCCGTTGTTGTGCATGTCATAAATGGCGAACATCCGGCCGCAATGCAGCATGGCAATAGCAGCGCCAACAGTTTATCAACATCGCTGCATGGTGTCGTCTATCGGATATCACAACAAACTGTGGCAACATTGGCGAGCGTTATCGCAGCCACTAGGAGCAGAGAAAGCTGTATCACTGTCATCAACACCACCACCGCCAGCAGCAGTAGCATCATTGCAACAGCAGCGTCCACAATCTGGTGCAGAACGTTGCGCTGCCTGCATGCGCTGCTTCAAGCGACGACAACAACAAACTGGTCGGTAGTCGGTGCGGGTATGCTGGCAACACAACTGACAATATGGACATTGTTGTCGACAATTAGCAGGTGATTGTTTGGCTAAAAGAATTACCCGAAGGGCAAGGGCGATGCATATAATGCAAGGACTTAAATTAAAAACATTAAGCGCGTATGTAGCAGAAAATTCAATTTAAGCACACATACATGCATACCTGCAATACGGCTAAAAGCAGTTGCAGCGTAAACTCTGTTTAAGTTGTAGTACAATAAACAACGCATTTTAGCATTTCATTTACTTTGTTAACTAAACAAATTTAACAAATAAAATTCAGTTGAATAGACAAATTTTAGGCGTAAGTTTTAAAATAGACAAAAATATGTATAGTTCCGGAGTAAATTAAACGCATGATACGATAAATTTGCTTGCTCCATAAATGGCTGCAAAATATCAATTTGACTTGAAATATTTTTTGTCCATTTAGACATAAGCAATGAGCGGAACGTGTTGCGACAATAAGGACATTCTGCTGGTCCACAATGACATTTTTCTGTGGGTTATAATCCTTGATTTTCATAAGATTTCAGTGACTGGGAGGGGAAAACTTGGAAAAAATTACTATTTCCTATTTGAAAAATTTAAAAGTTGTCTAGTAATTGCTTTTGTGTTAAAATAAGACATCCACAAACATTTTTTATTACTCTAATCTTTGGTATGATATGATATACTTAAAGCATTACTCTCTTAAAGAAAGTATTTGAAAATTCGATCTAATCTAAACTTCAGAAATATCACACAAAAACCTTTTCAAAGGTAACAACACCATAATTAAATAAATGACTTTTGACAGGTTTTTGCTTTCCGTTCATGGGTCATTTCATGTAATTTTCTCCCATGCGAAAGCTCTAAAGCGACTTTTTTTTTATTTTTTTTGTTAAATTTTCAAAGAGGCAATTTAACAACTGGCAAAAAATTGCAACTACGTCCACAAAATGTTTCGAAAATAAGCACAAAAGCACCCAATACAACGTTTTGGGTAATTTCTCCCTTCTGCAGCAGATTATTTTTGAGTATTTTTTCTTTATGGTTTTTGGTTTACATGAAAATTGTCAACATTTTTTTTTTTGAAAATAAAATTAATGGTATTATTCTTAAAACTATTATTCTTGGAAATTTTGCATAAGCCCCCTTTAAATTTTTGGGGAACTTTTCTTTAGATTTTAGCTAAAATTTTATATTTTTGATATTGTTATTTTTTTTGTAGGCTTAGAATGGTTTATTTAATGCATTGTGGCCCAACAGCAGCTCTTATTTCCTTTTATTATCGAATTTTTTGTAACATGTTACTCATACGACCCGTCTAACCTTAAATAGTTTTCTTTCCATCAACTATGTTATAGTCATAATTTTACGCACAAATACGTCAATTTATTTGACATATAGGAGCATAATCATATTATTACGAATTTTTCAAATTGCATTGCAGTTATTTATGGAATGAGCGTATTTTTGTAATAAAATGAAAACTCAATAAAAAAAAATCTTTGGTGTGTCTGCGTTGCATAGTGTGAATGTATGTGGAAAAATAAAAGTGCAATAGCATTCAGTACAGTGCGATTTCTGTGCATGCAATGGAAATTTAATTTCCGTTTTGTATTGGATTTGTGATTTTTTGTTAAACCGTAATTTATGCTTTTTTGTGTGTGTGCTTCTTCTGCTTTGTTTATATATTTGTTTAATTAAGGCGCATACTTTTGCAATGGCAGGAAAATTGGTTTTCCAATAGAACGAATTGAACACGCGAATGGAAATAAGAATAAAAAATGTTGCATATGTGCGAGAGTTTTTACTTTTATTTACTTAAATGCTTGTAAGATCTATTTCATTTAATTTTAAAATACAAAATGTGTTAGGAAACAGAAAATATCTAAGTTGTTTTAAACTTAACTCAGTTCGTGAAATAAATAGTTTACCTGTGTAATAGAGCAATGGAAGATAAGACCTTATAAATCTTTGAAAAACTTTAAAAAATGAATCGAGATGCCTAAATTTCTATTATATTCGAAGACCGAAAGTGTGTGTTTTCAACTCGAAATGTTCCGAAGTCAACATGTACAACAAAGTGAATCGCCATATAAGACTCGAAATCTAGAAAATTTTGAATTTTTGTTACTTTTTTTTGAAGATGAAGTATGGAAAAGATAATTAAAACTATTTTTTTAAAAGGCGAAAAATCTTTCTTACAGAATATTTGCAACACAATGCGCAATATTTCTTATCAAATTGTTCTGAAGTTAAAGTCTTCTTGTAGCTTTTAGAAAATCAAAAAAAAAAAAAAAAATTCAAGTATTTTTCTTAAAATAACTCATGCACCTAAAAAAATTTAAAAAATGCAGATTAACGTTATGTGCACATCAGAGCAATCAGTACTTCAACTGCAATGCCAACGGACTTGCTCTTATATCGGCTGATGCTGTTTTCTACAAATTTCTTAAGCATTCTTGTGCAAACTTGCAATCAACCAAAGTACCTATTTGGCACTACTGATTCGCAGAAAAACTTTTCAACATGGATTTAATTACGTCTATTTTGCTTTGTAAAAATAGTTGAATACGATTGTAGATTTAATTTGCAGTACTCTGTTTAAGTCGAACTGAAATTATTTATTTTATTTTTGCTTTTAGAGTTCAGACTCATTGCAAATAGTCTTTAACAGTATACTAGTACTTTTGAAAACAAAACTTATCTGTTCGAATATCTCGAACTTGAATGAGAAAAGAAATATTTTTAATTTTCATACTTTACACCTTTAATTTTCTCATATATTTTGGCTACGTAAATTTCGAAAATTTGAAAGACCGAATGAATTTTCGTTTTATTTTTCACACATACAAATTCCTGTTTTTATTCAAAAAAAGTACTTCTACTTCATGTAGAAAAACAATATGCAACAGAACTTGTTAATAACAAATAGCCAATTTAATCTATGATTAAAATAAATTAAAAAATTTGCGGTGTTTTTGCTATTTTTATTAACTGCGCAAAATGACACATAATTCAAAATACAAATAGGTCAATTGAATGCAACAAAAGTAAGAGCAGCAACCAAAAGAACCTACTTAACTGCATGAGAGCAGCTCAAATAGCGAATTAACTGCATTAATAGCTCGATACAAACACACACATACAATGTGAGTGAAAAAAAGGTTTATTTATTTGCATTATAACACATACACACGTTTTTAATGAGCACACGAAAACATTTAATGAACACAGATACAAAAACATTTACACACACAGAACATGGGCACAATACCGCAAAAATTATTATTTCATTCATAATACAAAGCATAAACATGTGGGAATTATATGTAAAAATATTAAAAAAGTATACTGCCATGTACATAAAAATATATGAGTTTTATGAAATGTGTAAGCAACACACTGACCCAGGGAGAAAACCACTTGAAAATGTCTACAAAAAGGCTCGTAGCTTTTGAATCATCTAAGGCTTATTATTTTGGAATATCTGAAATGAAGGCTATCCGATTTGTGTTCTGGAAAGTAAAGTTAAAGGAATTGCATTTAAAATTTCGATTTTATTTATATTTCAACATATTGTTTGGACTTTGCCATTGTGTATGAGATACAACTTCATGCTACCGAGCTTAAAACTTTGAGACAATCTTCAATGAATTAGCTGCACCATCACCATAGTATGACGAATATTGATTTTAAATTACCCTAGGGAGGGAGATTGTTTGCGATTACAAAATATTTTACATAAACTTTTAAAAACATCACCAAATCTAAATTTACGTGTTCTGGAAAATTGTTGAGAGTTGCAGGCCAATAATACCAGTCATTTATTTCTTGCGGATACAATATCTTCTCCAGTCAATTTTGAGCTCTATGTATGGCAATTCATTGCTGAATTAAAGTTTGTCAAGAAAATAGAATTCAATGTCTGCCGGTTCAATGTCTAATCGGCTGATTAGAAATGGTTTTTTTTAAAGAAAATTTTTTTACATTTACACTTATTTTGCAACTGGGTACTCGAAACAAGCACAATTTTTTACATAAATTAAAACAATTTTTTATTTCTTATCGTCCGCTATGCTGTGCCGCATCATGTTCGTGTCTGCGTACGCGTTAGTGATGTCAAATTGTGTAGCATTGCACCGTTTTGAGCTGCGCCTCAACGCGTTGTCAACTTGAATGTGTTGAATAGAAGATATTAAAAACATGAAAATATATATTTTTATACAGGAAAAAAAAACATGATATATGTTAAGTACGAGTTGATGAAACAGAGCAGAAAATTCTGCTTAAGAAGAAAACTCGTGCGGAAAATGAAGTAATGCATGAGAGCAACATTGAAATTAAAATTGAAATTTAGCTTATCTACGAGTATGAGTTGTATGCGAGAGTATTCGCACGTTGGCGTTTGAGCGTATTCTATTTTGAAGGACATTTTAATATAAATTTCGAGCTACATATTAATTTTTTTTGCACAAATAGTTCGTGGGACATGATTTTCTGGTGCTTTAGTTTATTAAGTTTGAAAATTTGCATACATACATATATCTATATCATATAAAAATAAGGAAACTTTTTCAGAATTATTATTGAATGAGTTGGTTTAATCCTGGAATAATCAAGTGAACATTTTACTCTAACCTAACCTTACCTTATTCTTTCATACTAATGCTCGCTTGGGAGGCTACCGTTATAAAAAAAAAACAATTTTTTTCTTAAAAAAGTACAAAAGTTTCATTAAATTAAAGCTTAAGTGTAGTCACTGGATTAAAAAATGTTAAACGGCTTATTCACGTGTTTGACTTAAAGAAAAATAAAGTTCATATTAAAAAGGATATACTTTTCATATTTCACTTAAAAAAACGAACTATTCCGCCACGCAGGCGAGTATTTGCATTCTTTAACGCAATCCATTCTCTCAAGTGCTTAAGATCCTTACTCGCAGAATTAAAGCCATTTGAGAAAAACTTTGTTAACTCGTATGTAATGCAATTTTGCAAGCATTCATGTAAGGTTGAAATGACCATAATGTCGCAAATGAAAATAAGAGAATGACATTTGAAAAATCATTTTAATGATAGACGATAAAACGAAGAAAAAAAGATCTGAAATTTTTTTTAGCACTGTAAATAAATGCAAAACACAGCAAAATAGCTACTTTTTCCGTACTTTGGCCGTAAGTTTTCAAAATTTTCATTGACTTAAGACCACATTCAAACTCTTCATTTGCATATCTAAGTTATTAATGCTAAGTAATTCTTTTACCAATTTCTATTAATCTGTAGCAAAAATTCGATAGGTTTTTAAATGCATTTTATTTTGAAAAAGAAAAGTTCTTCCGCGTACTAAGCTTGAATCAAATTACATATTTAATGATGTTTGATATCAATTTTATCCTGCACTAGAGTTGCAAGCATGTCTTTAAGTTTTGATGAAAATTTTCTGCCTAAAATTTAATATGAATTTTTATTTTTTTATATCGCTTTTCTCGTTTTGATAGATTTTTTGGGGCGATATTTTCCTTCCCCCTTTATGTGATTTCTCATCTCTATAGTACTTAATTCGTTGAGGAAATTTTCCACAAAATTTTTTCCGGCACACAACGTCGTATTATAAATGCTGAAATTCGTAAGAAAAATGAATTTCTTAACCGTAAATTTCTGATTCGCATTATGTCAGAATATTTGTATGCCTAATTATGCTCACGAAAAGAAGAGAGAGTAGTTTTAATTTTCAAAAAGCTGCACCACGTTACAGTAACATACTTTGAAGCAGAACTCTTTTCACAACACAATAAACACACCTTTTTAATTTCTTTTTGTTTTATTGAAAATTTATTAATAAAGATTTTTCATCAATGGTGCCTCGCTCTGCACCATTGATGAGTTTTTTGAGTGTAAAAAAATTATACATTCGATATAAGAAGAAACATTTTTATTTGTTTATTAATAAATTACGCTGACTTGCATTTAAAGTTCCATGGCTACTACAAGAAAAGAGTTTTAAGAAATAAGCCCATTCGATTCGCGTATGCTCTTTTTCAAGTGAAATTCGTAAGTTATGGGATTATTAATACAATGGAAATTCTATTTTAATGGCGACTGCAAGTGCAGCAACATTTAATTATAATCCAGGCATTGATACTACATGACGTATGAGTAACATTTAATTGATTCTACCAATAGACACGTTACGTTTTAATGTCTCAGTGAAATTTGGCATTTTTAATGCAACGGATATCTCAGATTCTGAAAAAAAAAACTTTAAATAAGCTTGGATTTTTTTTAAGATATCACATTAAAAATATTGTTTTAGCATTCGACTGAAACACAAGGCTTAACCACTTAAATAAGAGCGCAACTTCATTATTGTATTCTATTAAATATTTTTCACTTTTGAGAAACATACAATAAGAAATTTGGCAACAAATTCCTTAACTTTGCACTGTTTAAGTGTGAGCAATAAGCAGTAAAGCAAATATTGCCAATTTGCTCGCATATTGTTGTTATTATTCGGAAAATTACTGATAGTCTTTCAATTAAACAAAAATTTTATTAAAAATACATGGTATTTAAATCGTTAAAGATTGCCCATATACACGGCTGCAATGAATTGCTGTTTTATTGATCAGCGTTAAAGCTGTGAAAAACACTGATACCACAGTGCGCACTGCGTGAATGTATGAAATATAATGTATTATTTTTACAGCATTAATCTTATAATTAATTTTTAGTTAGATTGCGAAGTTGATGAGATTCAAAAGATGCAACCCCATAGCTAGAAAATTGATTTAAAGTAACTGAATTTTGACTACTTAGTACAGTTGTTTGTTTTGCAAAAATTATCCACATCAATATTTAAATTTTGTGCTAAGTTGAGGGACAAGTGTTATTTCTTCTACAAAAATATAATATGTTATACAAAAAACATCCTGAAGAATCTAAAGTTTTTTTCTCTTTTTCATTATTATATTAAATTTCTTAAATAGTTATTTCTTTACAAAATACAATATGATGATGTTTCTTGTATTTACAAAAAAAAAAAAAAAATACTCATACTTTCATTCTATTTGAATGCGTGTGTGTGTGTATGTGTATTTCTGTTTATACGTGTGCAAGCGTGCAATTTAAAAAAAAATATTTTTTTTATTTCTATACTTTTTGCCTGCTTGAATCCTGCTGTTGCTGTGATTATCCTTTTGATACGAAAATATGGCAGACTATTTTATGAAAAAAAAGATATAATAAAAACAAGTTAAAATAAGCAAAAGTATGTATTACCATTGTTACATATTGCTTGACAAAATTACTTTATTGGCCAGTGGGATTTTCTCATATTTTAACAGAATTTCCGCTTTATTTTTGTTCGTTGGTTTTTTTCGTATTGGATTTTTTTATAATTTAAATGGCGGAAATTTATTGCATTTTTATTGATGCGAACTTTTTCCAGCATTATGATATAAATCTCGACGTGAATGTGCAGGATTGTGTGTGCTTTATGGGTATGCGCTAGAAAGATTCGTTTTTTCCCTATTTATTTTCATTCAGCGAACAGATACTGAGCAAATTTAAACGTTTTATGCTATCAACGAGCAAACTGTATTTTTTATATTGAGTTGTAAGGCTTAAGCTGATATTTCAATAAAATCACAAAACTGTTGATATAAAGATTAAGTAAACAAAAAAGTTGTAAATAATTATAGTAAAAAAAATATACAAGACAAGTAAAAAAACTAATAGCGATTAAGTATCTGCATATAAACAACCAGAAATGAATTAGCTATAAAAACTCCACATATATATACAAAGTTTCATTAAAATATATTGTAAAGCAGTGAAATTAATAGAAAAAATCCTTACTTTTAGCATGTAAAATAAGCTAGTGGGTGCAGCACTTTACATGACGATGAGGTAAACTAAAATTTTTGTAAACTTATTTCAATGAATGTACATTTCTCAAGTATCTTAAATTTTCATTTTGTAAAAATAGATGTTAACTGAATAATAAAAAAAAAACAAATAAAAAATATCTAAAAATATCTATTCCTGTAAATAGCACACTCATTCATTATCTCACATTATACTTGTAGTTATAAGTGTATGCGTGTGTGTCACAAATAACTAGAAAAAATTGGACACACCTTGAGATTAATAATGGTTAATGGTTTGCATTAATTAATAAATTTTACTAAATAAATAGTTAAGAAATGTTAGACTTAGTTAGAGAAATAAGCGTATACTAGGGAGTTGTTTTAAGTGAAATTGTAATTTAGTTGTTTTAATTAAATATAGACTCTGATTTAAACGATCAAATAAAATAAAAACATTTTTTGAAAATAAAGAAAATTTATGTTGAAACTTAACAAAACAAATTGTTTTCCTTTATGCTTGTGAGTGATGAAGTAAAGCCAACGGGGTCACAAAAAAAAAAATCCTTAAAATGGTAAGTATATTTTCTGCTATATTTTAATATGGCAAAAGATGGTGTAGTTATTAAATCAGTATTCTTTGAACTTTTTGTATTGTTACTTCTAACACCGGGCAGATCTTTGAAGTTGCAACTACTAAAAATTTCTAAATAAAAAAAACACAGCTATTTTGTTAAAATTTTAATTAAATGTAAGTAAAACAATTACATTAAGTGTCACAAGCTTTCGTTAATTATTTTCCAACTTCTTCAGGGTGTTTTTTAATGGTCTAAAAATTGGATTTTTATAAACATAAATTTTACATGATTTTTTTGCATTTTGCTTACATATATTTTATGATTACTTCAATTACTTTTACATTGCCGCTTTCCCGAATTAACTCTTAACATTAACATACAAAACATTAACATATAAAATACAAAAAACGAACAACATCTAAAAATTGAAAAAAAATGCTTTCATCTCAATAACTTATCCATCGATTTAAGGCTATTAATAATTTATATCAAAGACATTTTATTTATTTAAATTGAAATCTCTAATTTCTATTTTTTTTTTAAAAAAAAAACATTTTATAATGATTTGTTAAGATAAATTGTTTCAACACAAGCCAGAAAAAAAATTATGTGTGCAGTTCACAAGTGGTAGAAGTGAAACCTTCAGAAAACTAAACTGCGATAGATTCAGACGGAAATGTTTTATTAAAATGATAAAAGTAAAATTAAAATGTCGAATCTTTTGAAAAATATATATCACAAAATAAAAACCTCCAGGCTACAAGAGCATAACACGAAGTGGATTTTTCTTTGCTCTTTCCCATCAAATATCAAGCTCCACTGAAGGGCATTACATACACATTTATTTTTTGCTATTGCTTTTGATATTTTAATAACAACAACGTATAATTGGGAAACAATTACTATTAGAGAGAGTAGTATGTAGATTTTTTTCCCTCACTATGACAAGGCTTTTGCAGTTGATCAATAGGAAATCTTCCCACGCCTATACCTCAGCTCTTGGTAAGCTAATCTCGAAGTGGATAGTTTTCGAGTAGTCTGCTTAATGAGGAATTCAATTTGAGTTTTTGCTGTAGCTATTCCAGATCCCTTCAACTAAGGTATGTTTTCAAGGAAAAAACTATAATGAGTAAAAGTACGGCTAGAAAAAATGGTGTCGTTTCAGTATATAAACCTGACTTGAAATCACACCGTTGCTAATGAAGTTTTATTTCAAAAATTGATATAAAGGTAGCCGTTAAGTCACTTAGCTAAATGCATCTGTCCAATAGTTGTATAAGATTTTAGTTCTATGTTAACTATGATTATATTTGATCATTTATTTGTGTTTAGTGCCAATCTGATTTCAGCAACAGGGTTCCAGTTAGTGTTTTGCACATACTCAACATAATGTTTGACATTATGTGAATGTAGAGTTAGAAAGCACTCACTTTTTTTTCTATATCTTTCCGAAAACTGGCAAAAAACAAATAATAAAATAATATAAATAATTGTATACACGAAGTAATTCAGAAAAAAAAAACAAAAGTAAACTGGAAACTTTTTTGAAGATACTAAGGGTCATTACATTGTACTTTTCGCATTATTCAGAGCACGAATGTACCATAAAATTTAAGATTTTGCTTACAATTTTCACAATAATTAAATCAAGAAATTTATAAAGCTAATCAAATTTTCAATTAAAAAATATATTCAGTTAGTGTTGTTCCTGTTTTCTTTATTCACTAAATTAGATTTTTCCTATAAGCATAAAATATCAATAACGCTCTGTAATAAACAAGTAATACAAAAATCATAAAATATCACAGTAAAATTGATGCAGTAATAAAAAATACTAAATTATTTTCCTTTTTCGAATATTAAACGGCTCATATATGAAAAAAGTTCATCATTCCGAAGACCGCAAAAAACAGATAAATAAGTAAAAAAAATGTTTAATGCCAGTAAAATTGGATCAAAAACGAGACTTATAAAATTCTTTGGGGCATTCATGAATTTCTTGCTGTTAAAATGCACACTTCATAAAATACGATTATCACAGCCCGCAAAAATAAAAAGCAAAACCCAACAAAATCTAATTCAATTGTTGATCGTAAAGAGAAGAAAACCAAAAAAAAATAAAAAAACATTACAAACAACTAACAAAATAAAGGTCCTTGCTACACATATGCGTGGCGCACAGCATTTTAGTTGTACAGCCCCCAGCCAAAGAACTTTTCAACTGCCCTACACACTCGCACACACTGAAGACTCATACCACATATGACCTACTTCAAATAAAAAAAAGAGAAAGCAAATAAAAAGCATAATAACAACAACAAAGAGTCTCTAAAACAGGATATCAAAAATCACCAACACGTTTCAATTATGGCGCCGATACATGTTTTGTTTTTTATTTCCGCATTCATTACGTTGATGATGACTTCATTCATAGGACTACGAGTGCATATGCCTGGTATTTGTGTGTGTGGGTGTAATTCTAATGGCGTTTATATTTGTAGCTACTTTTTATGCATGTATGTGTTTATAGCTGTCAAAACTATTGAAGGCCTCATAATAAGGACATTTGGGAATAGCAAACGACACGACCGATAAAAACAAACGCTAACAAACCTATAAAAGACAAAGCAAAACAGAAAGCCATTTAAATTGAGGGAACAAATACAGAGAAAAGTCTGTTTACTATTGTGTCAAATAAATATTTAATACTTCTTACATAGACAGCGTACAGGGTGATTATAAGAAATTATGAATTCGAACGTTATTAATTAGATAGTTTGAGAAAAAGTTCTTGAAATGATGGTCAACATTGACAATAATATTAAAAAAGCTTTGAAATCATTAATTTTTATTATTTTATCTAAGAAATACATGCTGGTAAACGCTGTGGGCCTGCAAGACCCCAACTGCAAAATCATTATATTCAAATTTTACCTCATAAAATTGTATTTTAAAGTAACTGGTCTTATTAAATTTCTGATAGAGCATTTTCCAGCAATTCCTATTCTTCCAATTGTTTTTCACATTTTACCTTTAAAATAACAAAAGTCCCTGCCTCAAAATATCACTTTCAATACACAAAACTTCTCTTTAAATTTCTGTTTGCTAAAGCGAGAAATATTCACTTAACTTTAAGGACATAAGACTTCGTTGTCAATTAATGTTTTTAAAAACATTTAATAAGACAAACCAAACAAATGGTTTTTTCAGCTACAGCGAAAAATCATTGCAAAGTAGGCCAAAAGTGCTTAAATAAAGTTTAGTCAAACATCAATTTTCCGAACCTCAATAAACAAAATAAATATAAACTTTTTACCTTTTATTTCTTAAAACAAAATAATTTTTTCGTAAGCGTTTGTTCTTTGTCTTCAGTCGAAACAATTGACAGTGAACATAATGAAATTGAACTCACAAAGTATTGCCCATTTTTAGGCGCATATACAAAGTCTCCACGCATGAATGTTTTTCATTTAAATTGTTCGAATTCGTTTCATGCCTTATGTTTGTATCGCGTGTATGTGTGTGTGTTTGCTGATTTATATATTGTTCTTGTAGTTTATATTATTACTTAGTGCAGTAAATAAAGTTTAGGTTTTGTTTTGTTTTTGTTAAAATTCTGTTGCTTAAGCTAAGTTCCGGTCAATTGAACACGTTTCAGAAGCCAAATTTTATCAACGTTTCTTTTGATTTCGAATCAGTGGAAAACAAACTACGGATGGCAAAAAGTCAGAGTCTTGAAAAGGTCACAATGCCAAGCCATTGGCAGAAACAGAATAAACAAATTCATATTTGTGAGGGTGGTGAATAAAATCTCAATTAAAAAGAAAAACACTGTTATACATTGACGTCTTTCATTTACAGTTGCTAATAATTTAAGTCATGAATTCTATTGAAAATGTAAAAATTATCGAGGCTCAATGGCTGTTCAGATGTAAAGTCATCAATTACTACCGAACCTGAAATCATGGCGGTGAGCACAAAAACATCAACTTGACATTGCGCGCAGGAGTTAATCCTCTCAAGAACCACATTATGTCGAAATTTAATAAAATATTAACGCTGTTTTTTTAGCTGGTGAAATTATTGAAATAGGGTTTTTTTGTTGATAATTGCGCCCATAATGTTGTTTATGGCTAATGCTATCGCACCATGTAGTCTAACAGTTTATGGTCTTAATAGGATGATGGAACGAATACGAACAATCTGTGGTTTCAACGAGACGGTACCATATGCCACACAGTTAACGCAGTAATAACTTTTTTGCAAGAGAAATTCGCGGGACGTAAGATTTCGCGAGCTGCGGTCAAGAACTGAATAATATAATGCTAACTATGCCATGATGTCATCGTAAATTTGGACAGACAGATTGATACATGCTGCCCACGACGTGGTTATTATTTGATCGATTTTAAGTTTCACATATTAAATTTATTGATTAGTTATCATTGGTGCATAAATAAGTCAAATCATTTCTATTCCATAATTTTTTAATTACTATTCTTATGGTACGTTTCTAACTGGGCCACCCTGCAGAAATTAGAAAAAGTATTAAATATCTTTTTATTTTTAAAATTTTTAATTTGTTTTTAGTCGACTGAATGTTATTAATTAATTTGAAAATTTTTTTTTTAATCGAACTTTACAGTCAATTGCAGTAACCAATATTCTTGTGAAATTTCACAAATCGGTTAATGCTTTATAAACAAACATGACAAAGACAACAAATGGAACAATTTAACCTGGTAATTGGTGACATATGTTTCGGCTATTACCACATATATACACATATTCATATGTATATAAGCATTAACCAATTTGTGAAATTTCACAAGAATATTGGTTACTGCAATTGACTGTAAAGTTCGATTAAAAAAAAAATTTTCAAATTAATTAATAACATTCAGTCGACTAAAAACAAATTAAAAATTTCGAAAACCGGAAGAATACGTCCAACAATTATTCGAAGAATAAGTGGCGGAAGCCCTGAAATCCGAAATAATAAAGCTACATCATATAGCAAGTCCTTAAACCGATGGTTTAACAAAGCTATGCAGCAAACGAGAAATGACAATAAAATTACAACAGATGGCGCAATCGCATAATATAAATTGCACTTTGTACATGTCGTCCAGCACAACCTCCGTGGCTCAAGTGTTAGAGCGGCCGTCCACATATAATTCATGGAATGGTCGGGGGTTCGAATCACATTACAAATTAACCAAAACTGGTCTGATGAGGCTATGTATATACATATGAATATGTGTATATATGTGGTAATAGGTGAAACATATGTCACCAATTACCAGGTTAAATTGTTCCATTTGTTGTCTTTGTCATGTTTGTTTATAAAGCATTAACCGATTTGTGAAATTTCACAAGAATATTGGTTACTGCAATTGACTGTAAAGTTCGATTAAAAAAAAAACTTTTTATTTTTGTAAATATTCCAGCAACAATTTTTTTCCTTTACTGTAGTAACAAAGAACTGGAATACATTCTTGTGTTTTTATCACTAATGGACATAAAAGTTAATTAAAACGCACCTGCGCTCATATGCAAACGAACATTCATATGTAACGCAGCTTTTGACATTTGTATTCATACGCACCCATATCATTGGAAGTATTGGTATAGTTCACCTGAACTGTTAATCGCAAGCGCTTTCATCGGTTCACACCCACTCAAGCATATTTTGCATTCTCATCTTTTCACATTCTCTGTCTCTCAGCGTGTTGATTTTCATTCGATTTGACTAACGCCTACAGCAAAACGCAAACATGAAATTGCAAAATGCTGTCAACTTGCATTCTAAATGCCAACACACCATCCGTTGCATTTCATTTGAATTCAGTGATATTTCGACCACAGTTTATGGTGTTCTGTTTAAGGATATTTTCGCGGAAAATGCCAGATTTTAAATTTTTCTATGCATACCCGGGTACGTTGGATAAAAAGATTAATTAAAAACTACCTGTAAATTTGGTTCCCAACAAAAACTTTTCTTTTTTTTAATATGATAGAAATTAATATTTTAAGAGGCTACCTAAAATTTCAAGGTGATACTGGTGAAAATGAAAAACATACCCGGGTATGTGGGTGTAGTCATAAGGTTAATATATAGAAAAATTTTCACTATTCGAACAAATCACGAGAAAGTTAATAGAGGAATGAATGACCCAATGAAAATAGTACCTTAAAATATTAAATGGATTTGACCTCAACTGTTTATTAAAAATGGGTCAAAGTTATAGGCGATTGCTTTTGTCTTTTTTTTTGCAAAAGAAAATTTTGATATCCGAGTCGTTTAACTGTTTGGAAATGTTTCAAAAGCCTTGATGTGGCCCGTCGATTTTTATAAAGTTTTTTTTTTTTCAAATTAACATGAAAATGTTATGCGCATATCATCGACGCTTCGCCATAGTCACTCTAATATGGGCTTTACTAAACTCACAAATGGGAGTTTTATATCGCCAGATATATTAATAGTCTTTGATTTCAATATTTGAACTCATTTTTCTCGAACTTAAGACTTTTCTTGATATCAAAATATAGCAGTTGACTGAATTTCAACGCAGTACCAACGATATAAAAATAAAATTAAAACTGAATTAAATTTCCGAAATCAAAAAATTTGAGTACCTAAATTTTCTTCGAAGATTTTTTATAAAAATGCATGTAACCGTCATCATTTTTTAGGTTGTCTCAACCTAAATGTTTTGAAAGCTACGGACATTCAAGTTAAATTTTTTATCACAATTCAAAATTACGTGACTTGTTTGGCTTACAACTGATCAGATCGCAAGCCCCCTTTGGCCTGAACTCACTGCAACAAAACAGTCTCAAAACTGTTTTCGTCACGTTAGTCTATGTCGGTGTGCGTTCACTGGGTTTTGAGACAAAAACAAAACTTTTTGTGTCGAAGCCGTGAAACTTTTGCTAAACAAAACTGTTTTGTCGCACTGAGTTACAGGCCTTACTGTGGATTTCGATAATAAATCACGTTCTGAGTGGAATGCTGATCTCATAATCGGTTGGAAATATATTCAGCTTTCACCAAGGGTTTCGGGATATAATCAAGCGCGTTGTTTAAGCTAACTAACCAATGGAGTCATGTTCATCTAACCAGATTTGAGCACGTAACATCAGGTACTACTAGTGTTTAGCCACTGTGTCATTAAAGGCAATCAACGAGCCAATAAAAAAGTGGTAAAGGAGTACGGCGTTGTTGAAAATTACCAAAGTTTTAGCATCTAAATAAAGTTCAATTTAAGGAGTATCATTTGAGTACAAACTTTAAAAGTTTAGTATATTTCTGAGAACTACATTTGATATTCTCATATTGTTGCTGTTCTCTAAATATTCTTTTAGCTTATTGGTTCTGCCACAATTTTCTAAAGTATACTATATATTTTGAAAAAAAAAAACGCTCACTCTTGTTCTTGTATTGCTTCTACACTTACACCGAAAGGACATGTACACTTTTACGTACTCACTAACAAACTGTTTTTCTCTAAAATCATCTACCTTAAATTAAACTGTAATTGCATTTAAAAATAGTTCAAACTGAAAATGTTAATTTTATTTTTGAACCTATTTTCGCTCATAAATCAACATTAAAAGAGTAAATAAACTAAAAATATGAAAAACACGCGCTGAAAAATATGCAATATGTTTTGCAACACTGTATTTATTATTGCACACATATGTATATTTGTTTGAGTGTGTGGTTCGCTGCAACAGTTGCAGTTTTTATGTGGCGCTGCACCACCACACCTACGCGCCAACATTTGAACAAAAAACCACCCAGAATTGCAAAAATCTGCAACAATTAATTTTCAATAGTCGAGTCGAGAAAGTTGTGTATTAAAGTAAATTAAATAAATAATACATGCAGTATTTTATTCATTTGATTATGTGGGCACATTTTAAATAAAATAATTAATAAATTTTCCTGTCAATTTAATAAACAAAACGAACGGAAGCTTTAATTGTTTGGATTGCAATGAAATTTTAATAGGCGAAACAATGAATGAATTACCATAACGAAATGCAAATTTAAATTCAGTTTTGAATAGAAAATTTAAATAACTACAAATTACTAATTCAATGTATTCGCAGGGAATGTGAGTGAGGTGGGTGCACAATATTGCACTGCCCTCAGCAATGTATCGTTAATGCTATGCATCGCTTTTCTGCTGAACATTTGTCATTTGCACACATAATCCGTGTCTACATCGTTCATCGCTAAGAATTGGCCACACCCACTCGAATGAATCAAAATATCATCTTCTTTTGTTGTTGCACCAACTGCTGCTGCATTGCTCCGTCGTTGGCGCTTAAATCCTACAATTTATTTATGTGACAAGGATTTAGTTGTGCTGTGAAAGCTTTGATTGCTTGGAGGCTGCTGCTGTCTGAAAATCTGCAGCTTTTGTGCTGGACACATGGATCCGTCCTTTGTCATATTTATGTGAGTTGTGAATTTGATTTAGAATTGAATTTGCCTTATACTCTTGCAATCGCAAGTAAAATTTGCTCAGTCAGCATAATCACAAATTGATGCCATTCATAAATTGTGTGGATATAAAATGCCCAAGTACGCGTAGGACGTAATCGACTGGATCAAAATTGATCGCCAACAAATTATATAGGAAAATTGAAAATAGTCCCACTTAGTGTATCAATGGTATCACGTTTTTATTTAACCTTCTAGTGCAAGGTTTTGATCTTTAAAACTGCATGCAGAGTGTTGCTGGTGAGGCATGGAAAACATTTTTACTGTGGAATAAGTTACATTCATCAAGTCATCATTACAAACGCAAATATTTTTCAAATGGACTCAATCCTATAAATCTAAATTCGAATAACTTTTCGGATGTGAATTCCGAATGCGTTTATATTACTTAAATAATTTTCAAAGCAAAGATTGCAAAAATTACCATTATTATAAAGCAGCTGTAGCATAGCTCAGCTTAATCTGTAAAGCTAAGTACATAAACCGCTTCAATTAAAATGCATTTTAGTGACTTTCTGAAAAATTTCATCCAAATTAAAAAATATACCCTACACACAAGGTGTGTTAGTTTTGTCAATATGACGTCGCCAGTGGCAACACCGAAAGATAAAAAGCTCAGAATGTTAGAAAGTGCGTCGTAATTGGCAACTAAACTAAACACGATGCGACCTTTTAGCAAGACATAGCAGTTTTTCCTCAGTTTATTGAACTTTGATCTATTTCGCGAAAAATTGTTTATGGTACCACACTTTGAACTCAGAAAACCATTAACTATGAGTAAAGAATTGATTAATAATTCAGTTTCGACTATATTCTAAGTAGCTGATGTTCTATTTATTTAAGTATGATTGGCTTTCACTTAAATAATTTACAATCAATTTTTGCTATGAAAACAAAAAAGGGATAGTTACAGCTTTTGCGTGGTTACGAAAACGATTTCTTAAAATATTTAAAAATTCCAAACCTGAGTCAGAAATGAGTGGCAATTTATAGAAGCCGTTGTTGCAAGCAATTCATCTTAGAAATACATCATCATAAATCACTTTTAATAACTAAAAAAAATATATTCCGCAACTCTTTTTTCATAAAAACGATTCCGACTTTTCATATTGTTTTCAAAATAAAATTAGAAGATTTTATTTTTTCTAAGCAGATGTGTCTTTGGAAAATTTACTTGATTTTAGTTTTTAAGTGTATTCCGCATGATAAATTTCAATCGAAATAAAAAAACATTAAACCCAAATAAAAAATTCCCCAATTTAAGTTCAGCGAATTCATTTCTTGAAACGTGAAGCAGTGCAATGATAAAATTTTAATTTTTTCTACTCAAATCATGTTAATTATTAGAAAAGCATTTAATTTTTTTTTTTTTTTTTTTTTTTAATTTTGTTTAATTATATAAGGCTATTTGTCACCACAATAAAAATTGTCAAAGAAAAACTTTTTCATTTCTCTATTTCTAGCATGCTTTTATTTTAAGCTGAAACGCAGCAATTTCATAATTAAAAACAAAATACTTAAAATTTAATTACGTTAATTGCTTCATAGTTCAGCTGTTAGCCGTTGTTGTGTTGCTGTCTGTGCAGTTTGTGTTTGTAGTTGTAAGCTATGCAAAGGCTTTTCAAAACAACTGCATATTTTAGAGCTGACATAATTTAAGCCAACTTAAGCAATTGCAGCTAACAGCAGCAGTACTTGCAACAGCTTCAAAGGGTAAAGACCTGATTACGCATACAGAGACAAACGCACACGCATACATGCAAAGTAAGCTGGTGTTGCTTGCAGATACTCGCATTCATAGCTGAAGTGCGTAGCTTAGTGTCACGGTGTTTTGTTTATGCAAATAATGATAATTTTGAGTTTGCTGAAAAATGTAGAAACTGCAATTTTTATGGCTAGAGCTGTTGGTATTTTAAAAATTTTAATTAAGCGAGTGAGGTTAAAAAAAAACTTTTTAAAATATTTTTTTTTTTAGTGAAAAATTTATTATAAAAAAAGAGGTCATATCTGCGCAAATAATAAAGCCTCTCCAGTGCATCTAAAAGAACAAAATGACATTTTAATAAAGACATGTTTTGCTGTGCGTCCCCCCGCCAAAATTGGAAGTAAAACGTTTTTTCGCGCTTTTAAGTCTTTAAACGGGGGAATAAAATTAAATAAAACTTACCAGGTCCACAGATCGATACACAAAAAGCATAAAAAATAGCCAAAGTTTTATCAAAATCCGATTAAATATTTTCGAGGTAGAGTTGCGCAAATATGAAAAATGTCATTCCGAGAAAAAAGCTTTTAGAGAATAATGACTGTGGCAAGAAATTTACGCCATCATTTTTTTTTTTCTGTTTTGAATTTTGACCTAAACCTTTTATGAAAAAAAAAAAAATTAACTCACTAACAATACTTAAATCGCACATAAAAACCATGGCACCAATTAAGGAATCGAAATTGTTAAATGAACTAACGCCAAGTACGAATTGAATAAAATGCGTTTGTTTCAAATATATATACATTTCATTTAGTTGACTATTAGAGTGTTTGCAAAATTGTATGGAAAAAGACTTTCGAAATTAAGTAGAATCAAAATTACTCAAGAACCTATCCGTAGTGCAACAAACCAAATTAGTATGGGTGTTAGCTAGTCAGGATAAAAATAGAAGGCAGTGTCTCATTAAAACAAAAAATTTTATGGTGTGAATTGTGGTAAAAAAGTAGTAGGCCTGTTTTGAGAAGTATTCGTTTTCTCTGTTCTTGAATTATCATGAAAATTTATTAATTATCGAATCCAAACAAAAGACTAACGTTTTACTATAAATATGAATGAAAATACATTAATTTTATTGTAATCTGTGCTTCGTTTTTTGTTTTTTTGGAAAATAGCTGTGCAATAGAAAATTTGTTGTTAAGTCAAACACAACCTTCTCCTCGAAATGATAACTTGCAAAAAATGTGTCATTTGAAGCTATTGGCCAAGTATGTGGCATTGACCAATTTACATTTTTCACCATGAAAATTGTTAAGGCTATTTGAATACTTTAAGCTTGAATTTTTTTTTAACTTTATATCGGAATTTTACATAACAAAATTCATTTTATTAACAATCCATGGAAAATATCACTTTTTAAGTTATAAACATCACTGTTTTCCAGATTTCAAGACTTATGACACGTAGCCAAATAATCAACTACAACTCAAAAGCAAGTAAGTAAGTATAATCGGAGACTTCAATATAAAGATCCTTTCATCCATTGAATATTTTTGATTGCACTGATGGTTTCATTACGTTGACTTTCATTGTTCCTGTCATATGATTAATGTTTCGATTAAAAAATTTTATTGTTATTAAAATTGAAGAAATTTTTTACTTCAAAAGTTTCAAAAACATTATGAATGATATAAATTTTCATCACTTAAAACAACCGAACATACCTTTTACGAAACACAAAAAAAACATGTAATTTTCATTTATATATAAATTTTATGCGGGCACCATAAATAACTCAACAAGTTTCACTAATGGTGACTTATAAGAGCTTACGGTGGAAAACTCTAACGACAAAAAACAATGACAACACGAGCAAAAACAGCTACAATAAAAGCGACAATAAATATGTAAAGTATTTCAAATAAAAGCAAAAATTAGATAAAAACGCGAATTCCCTGTGCACCGCTGCCGCTTTGGCAGCAAAAGCAGAAAAGAACTTCGTCTTCTGTTGTTGCTGTTGCCGTTTTGTTTATCTTGGTGCTCTTACTTCTACTTCACTGGGAGCTACTTCAATGTCTTGTTTGCTGGTAACACTTGTTTGTCTTGTCACTTGGTATTTTTATATTTTTGCCAATCCCACTTTTTTGCGCAGCGGGCGCAACAATTTTGTAATTCCGCTTCTAATTATTCCATTTTATGTAAATTTTTTCAGAGTTTTTCTTCAGCTCTTAATGGAACGGGGAATTTCCACCAACCGTCGGGAATATAGCACCAAGAAGCGAAATCGTTTATGCTGCCATAGCGCATAGAAATTAAAGCAAGCAGGATGATAGTAAGGATCAAATGTAAACAGCAACTAGGTAGGGTTGCCAGATCATTACATTTGATTAAAGTTTGACTAAGAAGTTTTAAGTTTGGAAAACTGGTTGTTTAACTTTTACAATTCTAATACATACTGATTGGAAATGGCCTTCAGACGGCAATACGTTTTTCCAAACAACTATTTTCTATTAATTGTGACAATACTAATGTATTTCATAACAAGAGCTAACTTCAATTTTAAACTTGTCGGACTCTATCTCTATTTTCTTGAATGCTTTTGTGATAGAGCCTTGCACTTCAGAGAAATCATCAGTCAAAAATGCAATGTTTTGCTCTTTTTTGTGCTTGTTGGAACTAAGTCCAGCTCCCGAGACAAAATACACATTTGAAGTTTAGTGAATCCGTTGTTCTATTAAATCAATACTGGGGACATTCCTTTCTTATTGAAATGTTTCTGTGTGTGGTCATATTTCTTGTGTTTCCAATACTTTTGAGTTCAAACAGTGTACTCTAAGGTTTTGAACTAAAAAGAATGAAATTCGGATCGTTTATGTATATGAAGGTATTTGAATCAAGTATATATTCCAGAAAACACTCAAATCTCCTGGCAACTCTACAAGCAAGTGAAAGCAAAAACGGCGCGTGAAAATTGATACTACAAAATCAACAATAGCAACAAGCAATGGAATCTGTTATGTTTTAATTTAATTTTAAATTTTCTTGTTTCTATTTTTTTTTATTATTCTCTTCGCAAGCTTTGTTATAAAAGGTTTTTTAATACCAAAAATACGTCAGCATTTTAGATATTTTTAGCAGCAATAAGCAGAGGCAAAATACTAAGCAGCTTTAATTGTTTTACATATCAGCAACTTTCATGACTCCAACTTTTGCCAGCAAATACTCGATGCAGATACCAATGTTTTTCGTCTCAAATTTAATTTTTAATAAATTTTACTTTTAATTGCCTTTGGCTGGCGCTATCATAAAGAAATATTCTCTCTAATTCATTGTGAATCAATAAATTTGGGATATGCAATTCTGGTTATTCACCCAAAGGACTTTTCTTGCTTGATATCAGCTTAGAATTTATAATGCATTACCAACTAGGTTGCATGTTATTTGAGGCCTAAAGGTTTACCTTGGCATTATTGGCCCAGCACATACTCAACGTACTACAGCAATATAACGCAACGTAGCCAAAGATTTTTAAATTTATTTGGCATAAATTTTTGGGATTTTGCTGCTGAGGCTGCTGCATTTGTAAACAAAACATGGCACATTTTACTACCTCGAGTGTAAATTTAGTTGTTGTTGTTGTTGTTGTTGCAACTATTGTCCATACTGCTGTGATTGCAATTGGAGTTAAGTGTGTAATAAATGTGCATTGCAGAAATTTTGCTGAAATTTACAGAAATTTCTAAAATATTTATCGATATTCCAATGGCACATTTCTGTGAATATTTAATTTTGGGCAAAAACAATTTATATACGGGGACTTAATTTTGTTGCTCTAGTAATTAAGTAAAACTGAAATGCCTCAGGCAGCTCAATTTGAACTTTTTTGAAAGGAAAAAACTATAAAGGACACTGTTTCAGCATTAGGTTCAGATCATTTTTTTTTTGCTACAGTTCAAAAATGCGTGCACCATTTTTAAGGTGCTTTTCACATGTTTTGGAAACATTAAATGTGTCTGGCAAAACTTTTACATTCAACCCACATCGCGATCAGTACGATGTGGAGTTCCAATCAAAAAGTTTCGCTGCTGCTGTACTTAGTTTTGCTGAACACTTGAGGCGTGTAACTTTTGTTCATAATATTTCTTAAATACTTTATGCACTCGCTGTTCTCTCCTGCTTCTTGCTTGTTGCGTTTTTCACATATTTTCATGTCTGTCTCTTCTTTATTCCTTGCTGCTTACATAAAACTTTTACACAGCACAGTAAGGACATCCTTATACACATCCCATTCGACACTTAACTGCGGTAAATAAGTCCTGATGTTGGTGGCGACCGCAATACCAAAACTTTGACGATACTCTTATGTTTAAGTTTTTTCCGCTTAACTTTACGGTTCATTTTTGTTTATTAAAATTGAAAAAGTTCAGCAAATTTTTGCTGCAGTTCATGGTTTCGGTTTTTTTTTCGCTTTGATTGAAGAGCAGCCTCTACAGCGTTTGTGCACGACGGAAGATCACTCAATTTTATGAGTCATTGCCATGAACTTAATGTCGAATATTCGATTAAATACTGCGAATAAAAATTTATAATTCAAGCTTTATTTGGAATTACTTACTGTTTTTTTCATCACATTTTTCGTGATCTTTTGTACTCAATTACTTATGGAATATACACGATAATTATAAGGACTTTTTTCTACTTTTATTATAAGTTCATATCGTGGGTTAAAAGCTAAGTTTTGATAAGACAATTTTTTTAAAATTCTTTTGTTCTGACATAAATTGTTTTTTCCTATAGTATTTTATTTAGTTATTTAGTGTTTTCCTCATATTAATTGTGGTTGTTGTTTCAAATTAAATATTTGTGTTTATTTAGTGTCCTTGCTGCTCAGCCGTATGTCCATTAATGCGCAATTCAAGGATAACAGGCACAAAACACTAAAACATCTGTTGTATTCACTTAAGATGCGACACTTGCATCTGGCTTAAATGCTTATATAATGGCAACAACAACTGATTTTGTACAAAAACAATGACATGTGAAAGGACAAATTTAGCCTCTTCATTGCTTTGTTTGTCTTATTCGTATTAGCAATGACAGGAGTCAGCTGTAGCATCATGTTAGGTAACATAATATATTGCAAGCAATATGACAACATGTCAGATAATAAGCCATTGTTTAGAAACAAATATGTAAGTATGTGTGTGTTCGTTTGAAAGTATATATGTAAGTGAATTTCGAATGAATATTTCATATATTCTAAGCCGACTAAAATCACTTGATATATTTGGTTTAAAAATTTGCAAAAGATGCAGCATTTACTATGCAAAATCAAAAGGAAAGTGGCATAACAGGACGCTAAAAGTCTTATGACCTATCGATTTGGCGATAAAGTCATTTAGAAAAGAGTTCAAAAAGGTCTCAAGCTTTGGAGCTACATATGGAGTTTTAATACACTGTATTGCATTTTTGCACAAATTATCAAATACACATTATACATTATATATTAAATTGGCACACAAAAAACAAAGATTAGGTTCATATAAATGAATGCCATTTGTTTCTGACTTTCGCTTTTGAAACACATCAAATAAAAATTTCACTTTCCAGGAGAAAATTTTCATGTTAAGCCCTCGCCAATTTTATTTTATCAAAGTTTCATTAAAACTGACGCACTAACTTTACATAAAAAAAAAAACAACTAAAAACTAAACTAAAAGTAAAATTTAAACTATTTTCATTTACTAATATTTAATTTCCGAACAAACCAACCCTATCATCACATATACTCACCCAATGATAAAGGAATTGTGGCGTCAAACTTTGCACTTTTTTCCGTTTCATGTTTAATTCGTAACTCAGAGCGTGGTCGAATGATTTTAAATAGGAAAAAGTTCGAACCCGGGGTTTAGTTGCAAAAACTTGTAGTTGTGCAACGGCAGCAAAACTTTAGCCATGTAATTGTGTAATTATTGGAAATTAGCAGCAAAAGGACTCACGCCTCTCCCAGTACGCCAGTGAATGCGCTTTTTTCGGATTGCTTTTGCCATTTTTATTGGTTAGTTGAGCTGCGCAAATTTGTAAAACTTTTGGGCAACCGAGATAAAAAAAAAAACCCAGTCTACTTTTCGCAAAAAAATGGAAGTTTGCAAAATTTGCTGCGTTCAAAGTATTTTTCGCCAAGTTTAACAAAATAAAACAATTTTCCTTTGCTTCTTTCTCGCACTATACTCCCAAATCACAGCCAATGTGACCCACTTTTTGCAAAAGTTTTGCTACTATTTTTTGGTCTTTTTTTTTTGTTGTAGCAAGAGCTGGTAACCAAAAACTGTTTAAAAAAATCTTAAACGATATGATGCAATGTAAGCTAAATATCGTGGGAAGTGTATCGATACATTGAAATTAACTAATTTACAAATAAAATAAGACCAACAACAAATATGATATGGTTATAATGATATGGTGCAAATTAGTACGAAATATATAAATTTTCGAACACAACTTTAATAATTTTTCAAAAATTTTCTTCTTAAACAAATATATTTTATTTTCAGACACTTCAAAATTTTTAGTAAAAAATTTATTTTTTTTTTTTAAATTGCCATGGGATTCATTCAATACCCATTCAACGATTTGTTATGTTTACATGCTTTTTCTTATGTGTGAAATTAATTTTTTTTTATCAATTTTTAAACTTAAATATTTTGATATTTAACAGGAATATCGTGACAATTTTAATTGAAGATTGAGACCAAGGGTCTAAGAAATAACTCAAATAAAATTGATTGAAATTGATCAAGCAGTTTTTGCGTGATATGCGAACATCGAAAACAGCTATCATTTTATTTACATAGATTAAAAAAAATTTTCAATTTTTTATCGGGAAAAACTCAATGCTGCAGCTTTAGATTATTTGAGGGGCTCTTTTGGCTAGAGAAAAGCATTATTTTACGCGTAAGGTTTTTTGTTTAAAGAAGGCATACCAAAGTTTGCTTAAAAATATAAAGATTAAGTCCTCGCAAACATTTTTGCAAACAAAATTTATGAAATTATTTATTATCATAAGGAATTTTAAGTCCCTGTAACTAAATTGCATGCTTTCCTTTTTATCTTTGCAGGCCCCATCGAGCTTACTATATTTTGCTCCATCCAATTCGATCGGGCTAATTTATATTATTCAGTTGTTTGCACTGAAAAGTGTTTACCGTATATTAAAAAAAAAATTAGAAATTTTAAGTCAGTTGAAGACTTAAAATTTTTAATGCGCATTATCAAGCTCAAGCTATTATATATGTACTATTGAATACATGAAATTTCATTTTTAAGAGTTTTGAAAAACAGCTAGCATCATTTTTAAAGTGAACTATACAAATAAAGTCTGCTCAACTCAATCTAATTTTACACACAACATTTCGCTTATAAAGTGGTCTCTTTAACATAATAGCAATCCAAAGAGAGCTTAATCAAAAATTGCTGGTCCTGCTGAAGAGTTCACCATTAACATAAGATATTTCCTTAAAACTGACAAAGGATGAAACCAATCCGCCGAATCAAGGTGTCTAAATTTATATCTTGAACGCAAAAGTCGTTATTTAAAAAAAAAAAAAAAATATTCAGTAGAATTTGCCATAGAAATTAGAAAAACTTACAATTAAGATTTATTACAATCGTTTAATCTTCAAAGTTCTTATGAAAGTTTTTTTTTTTTTGAAGATTTAATATTATTGTGAGCGAGAAATTTATTATTTTTATGTCATGTTTTATTTTGAACTATGAAACCAAAGTATTTTGTATTCATCACTAAGAGCATCGAAATACACAACTTGGTATTCAAGTTGAAAATTTAAGCTTCTTTGCGGGACAAAAGTCTACATAAAATTAATATTACAGAAATATATTGAAAAATTGCATAATGTCAGTCAGTCACCATGAATTTGTGTGTGAATGTGTGTGTACTCATGTATTCATGTGTGTGTATGCACATTATTATATAAATCTATTTGGAAAATATTTGAAAGGTTTATTTTTTGACTTGTGAAGCATTACAATTTTCATGTCCTTTTATTTGTGGCTCTGTGTGCAGGGAATTTCAAGCAGAAAATGCAACGTTGAAATTTTATGCAATCGAAAAGCTAACAATTTTTAGATGTGCACGCGTTCGTATGTGTGTATTCTATTTGTATGAGTGTAGATATGTATGTCTATTTCTGCATGAGTAATTATTGTTTTGTGCATGTGTTTGTTTAGCTTCCTTTTATGTATTTATTCTCTTATTGCAAATAATGCTATTATTTGTTGTTTACTTACTTAATGTTGTTGTTGCTGTTGTTGCATTTGAGTGACAAGTCTGCACAGCTGCTGTTCTTGCAACACTAATGTGATTTTTACTTGAGCGAATGTTGTTGCACTCAGCAAAAACTTGGCCAGGACATCAGTCAAAGTCAACTGACAGAAGGCGACACTAGCAAACAAAAAAACAAAAAAAAGGTTAGTTAAGTTATTCATACATTAAGTAATAGCTTAATTAAATAGAAATTATAATTTTCAATCAAGGAAGAGCAATTTAATAAAATCACAAAAAGGTTAGTTCTAACTGTATCCATCTATTTTTAATTGAACTTTATGATACATCAATTCCAATCGCTAATTGACAAGCAATGTCGCATAAACATGAAATTCAACTTATGTTTAAAAACAGCAAACAATTTAATATTTACAAGCTCGGTAGCTGCATTGGTCATATGCAAATAACGATGAACATTGACCTACCTGTCAGTGTGTCATTATGTCATTATGTCCTGCATTGCTAGCTATTGATAGAACAACAATTCTCAGCGTTGTGTATTTCTATATATTTTTACTATTTGCTGTCAATTTTGTTGTTGTTCAACATTTTTCAGCTTCATTTCGAATACACAGGACATAACAAATTTTCACATTAATCTCCTTCCTCTACGACTGTTCAGCATCAAACGATATTTTATATAAATTTCACACATTGGCACACCCACTAACACATGCATAAATCTTACATTCTAAATCACTGTAAATAAATTTCCATCATTGTTTCATTTGACATTTGTGTTTAATGCTGCATTTCACTTTATTGCACATAACCCAGAAAGCATTTAGAAGATTTTTGTATCTACCATCTTACAGGTGATGAGTTTACGACTGTACCGTGCAAAACTAAAGGGACCAAGTTTTAGTTAACGCTTTTTGTACTCTACTTACTTAGCTTATGCAGCATTTTTGAATGATAACTATGATCTAATGGCTGCGTTCCTCTGGCAAATTACAAATTAGAAAATATCAACAATTCTGAAGTAAAAAAAAATATTTCATATCTACAAGTTGGAGTTTTTTTTTTGTAAAAGACCAAGTTGTAAAAAAAAAAAAAAATATTGCCATCTATGAAAAAAATCGACTGCAGCAGCTAAAGTGTCGCCTTGTGGATATTTCTACCTCAACACGGAATCGGAGATAATCAGGAAATATAGCTTCAACAGGATGGGTCTGCTTTGTACACTAACAAAACGACGCACAATTGTGTCAACGTGAGTTTCTTTGGAGAAATTTCTTTCCCAATAGTCTGCTGAAATTTGTCATTAAAGTTCTCTAATAATCTCTTAATTCAATTTAGCTTGTCAGTGTTTATCCAGTTTATTTTAAAAAATTTTTATCTTTTTCATATTCCAAATAAAAATAAAATATAGCTGACTGAACTTGATTTGATAGAGGACTAATGCTCACTGCTCACATTTTTTTGGAAATTTTTTAATAAAAAAAAAATACAACTTTCACTGCCACTTTTTTTAAGTTATTTATCTTTGGTTTTGAGAAAAAGTTTCTAGTCCATGAAAGAAGATGCTACATTTCGAAATATATCCAAGTAAGCATAAATATTTCAACATTTTACGTTGCAAAATTTTTACGAAAACACAAAATTCTCTTACACTTTAGTGTATTATTTTCGACTAAAATTTCTTAAAGTGCAAAACTTAATTTTAAATACTTTATTTTTTTTTTTTACAAAATATTCCACCTTGCATTATTTTTAACAAGAATCTTAGTGTTAGCAACAAAATTTTCCTCAAGTTTCCTTCAACAAATTTCGCATTCTGCTTAAGCCGCTGCTTGAATTTTGTCAACACTCATCTTGACTTAACTACAGAAAACTACTTAAGAAGAAACTGTGCTGTTTCATTTTTAAACATGTGGCAACAAGGTTAACAACAACAACAACAACTACAACAACAGCTACGGTAACTACCACAACAACATTTAGCATAATTGCAATCTTAATGAAAACTAGAACACAACGTTGCGTTAACAACAAAATAAACGCACACACACACACCCAAACATACAGCGATAGCATTTGTGCCACACACACACACTTATGCAGCATGCAAGACGTGCGTTGCATATTTATTTAAGAAAACTGCAAATGCAAGTGAAAATTAAAAACAAAAAAACTCACAGTTTCACGAAGGACACTCAAAGCGGATGGCAGGAAGTGAAAGTTAAGCGCAGCGGTTGTGTTAAATAAAGGTGTGTAGGTGTACGCTCACATACAGCCTTCGTATTTATGAGAGTTGTAAGCACGTCATATCTAGTTTTCTGTAATACAATTTTGGGTGAAATTTATTTTCAAGCCCATACAAAATTTTACTTAAAACTAAGCTTTTGTGTCATTATTCCTAAAAGTAAAAAATACTAACACAAATTTGATATGTACATTGAGTTGACAATACAACTAACTATTTTTAAGCAAAATTCTCGTTTACTGGCTGCTGTATCATTAACCCAATTAACGAGTTATCTTTACTAAAAATTAACTGTTTGTTTAAGTTCCTGTGTAAGTTGGATGTTATAAACATAAAAGTGCAGAACTTCATGAGAAATTGCTATATTTCAGTACTTAAAAAATTTAGTTCTCAGGAGATGAACTTCGAAGGAATTAACAATACTTAGCGTTGTTTTCTAAAGTGCAAAAGGAGTTCAACACCACAATTTTCCCGAAGGAAGATTGTAATTTAGTCAAAACTTAGCATGGCTACAGTTACAGATAATTTTGATTTTCCCATACTTTCATTGGCATTCATTTGAAGATTTTTAACACTGTTAGAGAGTCTAAATTATTTCTTAAGATTTAGTTAAACAATGTTATGAATCTATGTTTTCATAGCTGTTGAAAAAATGTTTGAAGTTAAATATGACGCTCTCTTGTTATCAAATGTAAGTCTTCATAACTTTTGGCGTCAGTTTGGCAGAGCTATGCCTTACTCCGTATTGTAATCGATTGATAGCCACCAGCTTATTTCTTTTAAAATGTTCGTGGTTTGCTTAGTCAATTGTTTCTTATATATGGGCATTTCCATGGGTCCCGTTCGACCGTCGAACACATTTAAAGTAAAAAAAAGTCAAAATAAAACGGATTTTTATTTTGACAATAGGTTTAACTTATAGCTCCTAATTAGCTGTATAAATGGTGCTAAGATTGAATCTGTGCAATTTTTTCGTTTTCAAGATAACTGCAAAAAACCAAGGTGTCGCACGGGACAAAAACTTCCGTTTTCGTGGAAATGCCCATATTTTATAAAATATAGGTAGTATACCTTAAGTCTGAATGTGAATTAGATAAGCTTTTTATAGCAGCATTACTAAACATCAAGGACCCACACAGTAAAGAAGAAAAAATTTCTGATAAAATCGGACCTATAATCTTAAAAGGTATTTGTATAAAGAATATATACACGGAAAATTTTCAGGACGCACCTAGAAGTATTATTTTTCTAACTCATCAAATTTATAATGTTCTCAGACAAATATTTAACCTTTACCTTCAAGAGCGTTTAAAAACGCTACTACTTATAAACTTACAAGCCTTTCAGAGAATAGCTCAAGTATTCGCAGTTAAAATTTTTATTTATTTTCTATATTTAAAAGACCTAAGTTTTTTTTTCAAAATAATGACACTGAAACTGTCTATAAAAAATATCAAAATCAAATGATTTTTACAAATTTATTTAAAAACGCAAATTACGACAGCTGGTCATGTTATGGTTAGATTTTTCTTTATATAAAAATAGAGCATTCACTTGCAAAACAACAGAAAGTTGTTTTTGCTTTACGATAACAATAAAAAGTAGATTCAAAATAAAATTTACTTTTGCAAAGTGGGTGAAATTTGCCTATGTGTGAATGTTTCAAAGAATTATATGTATTTAAAAGTTGAATACAAAGTGTCTCATTGGAATATGTTGATGGGCTGCATTTTAATTGCGATTTAGTCTTAAATATGTTTTTTAGTTTTTAGCATTTCATTATTGCAATAATTTAATCGTACAAGACAATCGAGATTAATCTTAAATTAATGCTGTGAAAATTTTTGTTCCAGACAAAGAAAAAATAAATCATTTTCCTCAGACTTAACGAAAAAAAAATCAATGAATTAAAAGAGCAAAATACTTGGAAATAATATTTCGAAAGAAACCACTCAACACAAATCCTAGCATGACTTTTTATTTGTCTTAAAAAAACTCTTTTCCAAAAATAGCCCAAGTTCTTCAACGAAATTGGAAAGTTCTAACAAGGGTTTGTGATTTTTAGCCACCCATTAAGGTTGATTGTAAAGGACAACCTTGGCAGATATGCTGATTAGCGCAAAAGGAAAATGCTATACCAACACTAACGCATTCGTGCTAACAACTTAAATATTTCACAGTTGATTGACGACAGCAATAACAACAAACGTAACTAGAAATGCCATAACATTTACGCTGTGGCAACCCTACGAAAAGGCGATTATCGTAAAATATAATGAACTTGAACTCATACTGGCAAATATTGTCAATAATCTGCGCTGCTCTTTTCATATGAGTTTACTTAATTATTTTTTATTGCTTTCCTATACATTGAGAAATACTCGCACCACAAAATGTTTGTGCTTAGGGTAAATGATGCAAAGAGCGGTCGTTGTAGTTACAAATATTCCTTGAAAAATTATAAAAAGTGAAGCAAAATTTCGATGTAGACATGAAAAAAACTGTTTGTTTGTTAAAGTTTTATGTTAAGCGTACAATTTGCTAAGATCACCCTATGTAAATGTGTATAGTTCCGAACACATACATATGTGCTTATGCGCTGAGCCATACGGTTGTGTTTTGTGCATTAAGTTGGGCACAAAATACGAACTTAGCAACATATCCATAATCGCCGACACGTTTTCTCTATTAACATATTAAATTGGTGTGTTCTTTGTTGTTTCGGCCGCTTGGTCAGAGTTAACTTAATTAGATTTGTTTTTGTCTGTTTTGGGCAGTTAAGTAGAAGACGAAATCGAAAGATTTTTGTTTGAACAAAATATATGGTAAAAGTTTGACTTAGAGTGTTAAATAAGAGATTTTATGCTGTAGACTAAGCAAAAGCTAAACTTAGGCAAAAATATCGTAAATTCAAATTTGGGCTCATTTTATTTAGTTTTGATTAAAAATATATTAAATCTGAATTATGAATAATTTAAGTACAGCCATAATTATCTATTTTTACAGATTTCCAAGACAAAAAAGTCCTGAGAAATATTGGCATTTGAAAAAAATGTACCAATGATGTGATGTTCATGAGATTATTTAAAAGGAAATATCTTAAGAAAATTTGTTACAACTTGTTCAGTTTCTGTTAAGAGATGGATATTAAACATCCGATTGCCTGCTATTCATATCTTCAACGTCAACAGCCACTACCGCATTGCTTCATGCAACCATCACCAACATTTTGGACAGCTGTCATGTTTCTTTGCAAAACTTTTGGGTGTTGTAATAACCAACATGCGTTCTCTTAATTTGAGTTTGTAATTTTTATGGCATTGAGTTCTTTCCAAAATTGAAGATTAATAACAGGTTTATTTTAATTAAACCATAATTTTAATTGAAATAATTTTTCAAAAATACCAGCACAAAAATGCTATAATAGTCCAGGAGACAGCGTCACAAAACATACCCAGGTAGTTTATTCTTGACCATCTGAACACATTGAAGCTGGTTTACAGCTCAAAAAATGTATCGTAGATACTCTGTTGAACAAATATGAGTATCCTTGAACAACAGCTCATATCATGAATATATGTGTAAGTAGCTTGAACACTTGATTTAAGAATATTGATCATGTACATATATATTTCGAACAATATTGGTATTTCTTCAGCCAAGTTATAAAATTAATTGTGAAATAGAAAAACGCACCTGAGTTTCTGAAAAAAAAAAAAAAAAATTATCATGTACTTCTAAATTTATTGATTTAGGACTTTATGAAATTTGTATGTCCGTTGTTTTTTGTAGCGACCCAAAATCTATAAAAAAACAACAAAAAAAAATGATTTTTCGAAAAATTATATACGTTGTTTAAGAAAAATTACTTTAAAGCCAAATAAAATTGATAACTTCCTCTTCGAGTAAACTGACACAAACTGAAGAAATATGAATTGTGATATTTTTTGTTGGAAACATCTTTTTATCGTATAACATATAAATCACTCCCACTTTGCGTTCCTTTTCCACCAACTGAGTGAATAGACTGGAGGAATTATGTTTAGACAATAATAAACTCAATTAATTTAGTTTTTTGTAACGCTACCTCGCGAAATACAAGGACACAATAATTAATTTTATACATACCAATGCATATGAATAAATAGTGGATATTTTAAAAAGTCAATAACAGTCAAATTACTGTAATAATTACATAGCATTTCATTGTATACAGCTTCATAAATTTTTTAAAAATACTTAAATACAACAATGCCATGTAAATATGCTGCGAAAATAATTTAAAAATGAAATATAGAACTTAAAAAAAAAATAAAATAAAAAATTATTAATGAAATAATTAATTAAAAATGCATAAAATTATTGACAGTTTTTCCATTGCCATCAGAGAATTATGATTTTTCAATTTCCGTTTTTGTGATAAAATTTTTTTAATATTTTTCATTATTATTAACATTTGTAGTAGTTGCATGATGGCAGGGTTAAAGTAACACAAATGGTTTTATGTGTGCTATTTGATGCTATAGTGAATTTCAATAAACATAAATATATTTTTTTTTGAGTAAATATTGTTCGTAAGTGCAGTCCATACTCCAGTTGGCAATAAAACGTTAAGTGTTAAATTAAAAATCATAAATATTTTTGAACTATTTAATTTTAGCATATCTTTATTCTTTTTATATTGAATTTTTAATTAAATGTTTCTTGACTTTAAAAATAAAAATAGGTTGATGATTTGTTTAATATGTATATTATTTTATATATTTACAAAATTGTAAATTAAATTAAAAATAGTATAATTTATTAAATGCACTTAACGAGAAAAAAAACTAAGGCTAATCATTGTTAACCATTGATGAAGATGTGTCGGTCAGTGATGGTTAAGATGCGTTAAGAAAATACGATTATCACTGGTATCGATATGCATGTAGTTATCTGTGTCTTTTGTGTATGTGTGTAGAAAATGTGTCTGTGTATTTTGTCCAGGCCCAACGCTTATTACGGAGTTTTTTCATAACCTTTTTTCGTTGATATCTTGCAGGTGCTTAAATACATTTTCTTAAAACATATCAATGTCTCGAGGAAGTTATTGTCCACGCACATTCTTCTGTCTTTACGATTTAAAAGTGGTGCTTTTCGCATATAATATCAATCTTATGTTACGGACTATGCATAAAAAGGTTGCGCTTTTTTACTGTAGACAATTCAGCCATATCGGATAGTTTTTGTTGCACTAAGCTAGTAAATTTTATAGAGCTCAAGAGTTTCAACACTTCTATTGCTTGGCTCAGAAATAAAATTTTCAAGTAAAAATAGAGCAGGGAATTTGTTTGCTTTATAAATAGATTGTATTACAAATATATAACACTTTTAACTTGCCGTACTATATTTTTGATTTTTATGTTTCTTATAAATAAAATTAGACGCATTAAGTTTTCATATCCAAGAGATTGCTTTTGCATTTATTTCTTACATTTTTAATAGACCACTCAGCAAATATTTCTATTTATGTACATGGGTACACATGAAAATAAAAATGAAGTAAACACTCGCAGCTACACGCAACCAAATAATAAATAAACGCTAAAATTACGAGTATAATTGACTAGACCACGCCATAATTATTTTGGGAATTGCTTACATTTTTAACTTTGGTTCCACTTCTCATTTCTTCTGTCTGCTAAGCAGTAAATGACGTGGGCATATCCTGAGCAACCGCCGGACAAAGCGTGTTATTTTTAATGTATGTAGTATGCATACGATAAATGGGCTTAACTTCGTGGAAAGAAGCTCAAAACTTTTGATTTTTCATTAGAATTTTTCCTTGACTCCTAAAGTTTGATTCATTTAATTAATGTAACAATCTGAGCTCTACAAAATTTATATATAGATTTTGTAAAATAATGCAGCATAATAGGAACAACCTTGAAGTCTCGTAATAAAAATAAACTTCCGTATCATTGGTCTATAAACGGATATATATAGAAGCAATTTGTGCTTTATTTTAATATAAGAAACGATCAAGGAATAAAAATAAAGTAGGCAAACAAACATTTAAGGTACAAAAGCCAAAGCAATAGGCTGTGGTGATAGCTGGGAAATATATTTTTATTACGTCCCACTACTTGTGTTGTGTTGCATTTAAGTGTAATCATATGTGTGCACAGGTCACAGGATATTTATTTTTGTAATAACAATGTGGAAGCCTGCCTGCGTACGTACTTAGTTTGTGTGCATACAAAGAAGTGTATTTCTTATGATGAAAATAAAGTGCTAAATAAAATTAAAGAGAAAATACTGCGAAATAATTAAATAAAGTACTAAAAGGTGCGCACGTTATGCGTTATGGAGAAAATTATAATGGCACAATCTTTAAATTTACTCCGCCAAAAAAAAAAAAGAGTTTAAAAAGAAACGAGAAGGACTGAGATTATTATTTCTGTTTCGTTTTGCGGCTTAATCAAAAACTGAAACAGTACTCTTTTAAAGAATTAGCAAAACAGTTGGCTGGAGAGGGTAGTAGTTATCAATTACTATCAGAACCAACTTAAAATTTCATTATAGTTGAATACTGAGTCTTCCATGAAAAAATATACACACATATAAAACTGATACTGCAATTTTCCAAAAGTGCCATATTAGATAATATTTCATTAGGAACAAAATCCGAAAACCAATTTCAAACATAACCAAAACGAAAATATTTTTATTGGAATGTTTTGGGCTTGGGCTAAAATATTACCGATTCGTGCCTTCAGTTATTGCCTTTAACGACTGTTAGAAGTATAAAAGTCGTCAGATTTTCAAAAATGTTAAAATTTATTCCGCTTACTTTAGTTTCCCAAAGAAAATAATTTCGATTTACTACAAAATTTCTTATAATTTATTTCAAGCGACCAGAAATTATGAATTTATAAAAAAAAAACAATCGTAATTCTGTCATCATATTATTATTAAATTGTTCATATAATCAAACTTAGTAATATAGGTCTTACCCGAAAATTTTCTTTAAAATTTTTAAAATGAAAAAAGTGGTAAGAAACGCGAAAATATTTATACGAAAGACATGAAATTGTTGCTAATTAAGTATGTATTGCAGCAGAAAAGGACATTTTTCTTAGAGTCAAAAGTGTTAAATAGTAGACAAAGTTGTAACGAGTGTGCCCTGAAAACAAGCAAAAGTTTCAGAATTTAAAAAAAAAAAATGTAATAATGTGCTAATGTGCTAATACATAATAACACTGTGAAGCAGGAAAAACAATTAATAATAACGTAGTACGGTATAGTAATACGGTAAGCTAACCGGTTACTAATTCGGTTACGATTCTTTTGTGACTTCGTTTATTACAAATCGCAGCAATTTTTTTTCTGTACCCCTCCAGCACCACTCTGTAACCCTCTCATGGACCATTTTAGTTAAGTTTTCGAGAAAAAAAAAAATTTATAAAGCTTAAGTTTGCGTATGTAGATTTTCTTATAAAATTTTACTGAAATGCTCCATGAGGAGTGGTGCTTAAAGAATGGTTAAAATGAATAAAATGTTTGTGTAGGAACATATTTGCCTGAAACACCAAACCTCTTAGACTTGATATAAAAATAAAGTTGTAGAAGAGCATATGTAACCAGTTAATTAACCGTTATCTCGAAACGTAGATCTGTAGGCCAAAATCTGAACTCAGCGAACGCAAGCTACCCAAAATTATAATCAGTCGATTTTCTTCGAATTTCAAGGCAAACAGTGTAATTAAGATATTTATGGTCATTTAGCAAAAGACAATGATAAAGTCCTGTAAGTTTTTATAAATTTTTTTATTCAATAAACATGTCTATCTTATCAATTAATGATAATCAATTTTTAAAAACAAGTTCTGACGGTGTTCGAGAAAAATTTTTTTACTAAGAATTTGTTGAGTTCATGGTTTTTCGTATTATCAGTATGTTTTGATTCCAACAGAAATGAATCAGCTGGGCATTATTTTGATTATGTTAAATACATAAAATATCCAAAACTTGCATTTATTTAATATATGTTATAAGTCCTCTTACGAGTATTATTTGTTATGCATCTAACGAGTTCAATGATGCCAATTATACCACACTTACAATTCCTAACCACTCCAAGGATCTAGTATCTAAGTAAATTAAAGTCTTATTCGTAGTACAACACTTTTTCTTGTGCATTTTTTAAGAGCATTTTTATCCTTTAAAACAAATTCCATTACAATATATCAATACAATAATATTTAAATTATGTTACTTTATTGAATCTTATTTCCTTTTGAAGAAAAGATTTGCTAGTTTTCTTTTGTGTAGCAAGAAGTACTCAAAGAGGATTAAAATTTCTGATTCAAATATTTCATAATAAAAAAGCTAAAAGCAGATTTGAGTAATACGTTTACAGCTTCAAAAATTGATAAAATAAATTATCAAACTCTACTTAAAGGTGTGCATGTTTCAAATAAATTCAAAATAAATGTTACGCATTTAAATTGAGCTATAAAGTACTTGATATATTTAATTTCACAGCTACATTTAAATTTATTGATTTTCAAATGAATATAAGAACGAGTATCTACAAAGAAAAATATTTACTGCAAAACAAAATACCCTTCAGTGAACTTAAATTTGCAGCGTTAATATTTTACCTTTTCTTTTTGCTGTTTAATAGGCAGTCGTCCTGAATTTGTCGCATGAAAGTAAAATAAATTTCGTAGTTCAAAATATTTGCTATACCACGGTAAAAAATACACAAGTTGATACTCAAGCACCTAAATTTAACGTCAGTTTTAAAGTGCAAGTTTTTTTCAAGTTTTGATATGGGTATTGGGGAATAAATTTGCTGTCTTTTTTGTTTACCTGAGCCGTTGTCCTTTGGGACAATCTTGACACTGCAACAAAGTGTTTTGTTTTTAAACTCTTTATTTACAAAGTTCTTTTTTTTTGCACGTAGCTGCCATATCAATTTGTAAATTTATACTCCTCTTGGTATAAGTGAAAATAACACTTTGAATGATTGTTCCCAAATGTTCGTTTTTATTTGTAAGTTTAGAGAAAAATTAAGTTTTTATCTCACAGAGTTTTACTTAAGGTTCAATGACATGATTGGGAATAGCTATTTAAATATCAGTTGATCTTAAGGAACTGCGATAGAATAATAAAATTAAAGGTCTATGTATACAATTAATTAAAACATAAAGAAACCAATTTTAGCATGTCACGTTTTTAATCTGTTAAATTGATTTTTTTTTCTATTTTTCTTTCATTCCAAGACCAGGTAATTTTTGATTGTTCCTAACATTTATTTCAACTATTTGGCTTGTACAAATGCAAAAAAATCTAACATTTTTAATAAAACACAAGGATGAAAGGAAACTCAATTACCAAAGTTAATAGTGCGTTTAACCAATATTCCAACTCTATTCGCGAAAACTGCAGAGATTTTTGTAATTGCAAAAAAATGCCTCGCAATTAATTGAATTTAATCCACATACTCACGCATAATT
Source organism: Tricholauxania praeusta (assembly GCA_949775025.1). Taxonomy (NCBI): domain Eukaryota; kingdom Metazoa; phylum Arthropoda; class Insecta; order Diptera; family Lauxaniidae; genus Tricholauxania; species Tricholauxania praeusta. The sequence continues at coordinate 164,445,814 of OX459029.1, forward strand.
AAAAAATAAACAACAAAAGCAAAAAATTATATAATTATTTATTCAGTTTTAATTAAGCGCTAAGCTCTATTACGATTAACTTTTTTAAACTCAATTAATGGGAATATTTTAGCAGCACTATCAGTGCGTAGTATTTTATATGGAATTTCTCATTATTTTTTAATCAAAAAAATTTGACTTCATTGTATTTTGGTGTTATGCTGCCGGACAATTTAACTTAATCAATCTGATTACAGTTTTGTTAAAGAAATTTAAAGTGTCAGTTTTAATATTTGGTGTATTCATGATGTAAGCCATGCCAAAGCGGTCACTTTTGCATTACAAGCTTAAACATGGGGATTATATAATAAGTTTGTTGCGTGTTTTAATGCGAAAAACTTGAAGTGAGAAAGTGAAAGAAAATTAATTTATTATAAAACCATTTATCAATTATTTACAAGCAGATTACAACAACTTGCTGTCATTTTACAGTAAATTTATATATCCGCACATACACACGTGCAAGCCACTACGTTACGCACTTGCATTTTAAAGCAACACAAAAATGCTTTGGCTGCTGGCTTGTGTCCTTGGGTTTCAAAATAAGCGGTTATTAATGATGTTGCACGCGTATGTGTTGATGCACCCAGTGAGAAAAAAGTTCAATTTAATTAAATATGATCGGCGGAGAGAAATAATCAGAAATAATGAATATTGTGAAAAGTGCTAGAAATCGCACACAATTTACGGCCAGAAAATTTATGATAAAGTTAAGGGGCTATACCAGTGTTACACTTTCAAAAAATATTTTTTTTTTGTTTTGGCTTATTCGATAGTTCATACTTTCAATAATATTCTGTGAAAGCGGCATGGTCGTATCTTGAATAGTTTTTGAACGGCAGCGTTCTGAAGAGCGACCGCTCGCAGGTAGTAGTAGAAACTTTAAACGCGTTTTTCTCGAAACGATATTTTTCAAAATTGCTGACATCATAACTCAAAGAGAAATCGACCGATCGACTTCAAATTGAAACTGAGTATTCTTTATTATATTTATTATACAATGACTTACGATCTTTTTGATTAGTTGAAAATTGTCAATTTGGCATTAAAAAACGACAACTTTTTCAGAACCACGCCATTTTGTTAATTTTTGATATTTTGCAAAAATTCAAGGTCATTGTATAGGAAATAAGTACCTTCAACTTTAATAACCTTTTTGAATTTTTTTATATCAATTACTCATTCGGCCGGAATCATGTCAGCAGTTGGGGAACTGTTTTTTTTTGGCACCTCCGAAGACGGCACATAACTCCGTTATTTTTCAATATATTTGTACAAAAAAAAATCTTAAAATATAGCTGAAAGTATACTTAATTATGTCCAAGAAACTTCAAAACATTCTATTGAGTACTTTCTTTTAAGAAAATTCGTGAAAATAACCTAATTTTTCATGGGTTACACTGGTATAGCCCCTTAACATACTAAATACAACGTGTTGCCTGCAGAGTTTGTCACTTAATTGAAAGAACCTCACGGTTTAACTGTAATTTTCGTCCCGAAGCTATTTTTAATTCTTCTTTCTAAATTGATGGAGATAAAAGAAAAACGTTTTCAAATGTTATAACTAACTATAATGTATTGAAAGTGTACGGCATTGCTAAAAAAAAACGAAAAATAGGGTTTAATCATCAAAATTTAGTTTATTGCCTTCAAATGGTAAACAACATATATAAATTTGGCTTTAGTAAGAGGGTTTTCGTAAGATTTTCTGTCGAAACCGATAACATTTGTGAGAAGCTATAATTTTTTAAGTTTTTTTTACCAAAAATTCAACGACCATCCAAATATCCTATACGACTATGTCTGAAATTTTCCTGTTTCACTTAACTTTAAAACGGTAAATGGTGAGTGGTTCAAACGAAAATTATTCTGGCATGAAATTTACGTGTTTTCAGTTCCTCCACAACATTGGTCATAACATATTTTTCTACTTATGGCTTACTTTCCGAGTTATTGAACGATTTTCTTTTTTTTCGGCTTCTCACAACGCGATTCTGTTGGCAGACCGCTATTTCGGCTATCAGCCTTACATAAACTATCAAATTTAATCCATTGAAATAACTATGAAAAATGCTACGCTACCTTCTGAACTCATTGATTTTATTTTTCACTGGGCACATTTCCATACACACAAGAGTTGTTGCCAATGCGTACACATATGACAGCGTTTTTTTTTCACACCGCATTTATTTCTGTTTTCATTGAGCTGTAGCCACGTATGTACAAAAGAACACGCAAATATAAATAAAACTTGTGTTGTAATGAAAGAAAAACCACTATAAAAAGCGCAACAAAAACAGGAATGTGAAAATACGTTGGTAAAAGCTCATTTTGATTATTAGCAATACATTAGGGTAAAATTTAATTTTCTGACTATTGAAAAAACGTAGTGTAACAACCTTTAAATGAAAACTTTTGCTCACATAATGGAGCACCGTGTTAAGCGCACAATAAAACTGCAGCGCATAAAACGTTCACATTTTTGTCAATGGAGCTGTTGTTTGTTTAAAAAAGTGTTGCATACTTTTTGGCACAGAAAAAGTTAAAATGTTGAACTGCTCTATAACTGGGGTAAAATTGGAAGCTGTTCTTGCTTCTGTTTGTTGTTTGTTGTTGTTGTTATTATTGCTGTTGTTTTTCTTACGCTTGCTGTGCTTTAAAAAGTCATTACGAGCTTAATGTTGATTACTCTCGTAGATTTGCAGCGTCTTCGCTTAATCCGTGTGCTCAGCGTATTACAAAGGGATTGACGAAGTTTTTTTTTTTTATCCGCCCTTCAGTTTCCATTCGTTTTGCTTCTTAATTTGTACGCACACTAAATTTTCGCTTACAAGTTGTTACTAATCCGCTTAAAATGCTTGTTAGCAGTTACATAATAATTGTGCTTTTGGCTGATTGGGAGCAAAGTGAGTTTTCTTTGCGCTGCTTTGCTTTAACTGTTGTCAGCTTAATGTTGAGCGCTAAAGTTGAGAAGAATTTGTTGCGTAAATACAAAAAATACTTAAGTTTTTTTTTTTTCAGCTAAACAGCTTAAACTGTAATTGTTATTATTTGTGTTGCATAGATTTTCTGAAAATTGTTGGTTGTTTTTCGATGCGTTTTCTTATTAATGAGCAGATACTACAAATTTCGCACTAGAACCGGTAAATTATATCTAAAATATTTATCGTGAGTGTGTGTGACACACTAATATAATCACTCACTCTACTCCCATCTTTAGCGCCCATAGCAAAACTTAAAGTGTGTGCAATGTGTGCTGTAATTTATCAATGTATGCGTCATGGTACACGCTTAATTTGACATTGTCGACAACAGACACAAAGTGATTAATTATGGCAAACGCTGATTTTGTATGCAGTTAACGAATACATACACAAGTACATACATACAAGCATAAATCAATTACTCTGATAGTAAGAGTAACTGCAAATTTCTTGCATTATTAAATTCTACATATGAATTTGAGATGCTTGGGAGTTGTAATTGAACCTCATTGCATACCACGATTCATTTTAAAATAGAATTAAATTTGAAATTTCTTATTAGAACATAACTTCTTGTAAATATATTGAAAATAACATAGCAAATTACTTACTTTTGAAGGTAATAAGAAATACACATTTTTTATGGCCCTTTAAAATGGTCATCTACTAGATGAATAGAGATGCCATACAACAAACTTCAAGTTATTATTTGAAAAACTCTGAAAAACTGTACAAGCTCTTGGGGTATTACTCAATATTTCTTTATCCTCTGTAAACACAATAAAATTATTATTTATTTTTTAACCTGAACTCAATGCAAACGCAAGTTTCTCGTAATGTAAAAAATTATTTCCATTACTTGTTTTTCAAAGCAATGCAAAAGTTGTACCTCTGCTGACAAAGCAAAGTTTCAACTGCAAAATACAATACGATTATAATGAAAGTTGGCTTAAAAGCTCAAAGTAACTTAACTTTGAAAAGAATGTAACGCAGCTAGACTGCGAGGAAAAACAAACAAACAAAAAATTAACAAGCAAACAAAGCAGAAAATAAAAATGAGAAAAATCTACAACTGAAATGAGAAATAACGCTGAACTCAATGTTTTTCTCAATCAAAATAAAACTCAAAGTTTTGCAAAGTAACAAACACAACAAACTGAAAGCAACACATTTGTCAAGTTTTGTGCGTTTGGCATGTTTTGTATTTGTATTTGTTTGGTAAGAACAAAATCTGCTCTGAAATGCTGGAAATGCTACGACGAGTACAGAAAAAACATTGCAAATCACAAAAAATACAACGCCAAAAACTTTTCGCTGACTTCGATACGACGACATAGACAAACAGCAACAGAACTAAGACGAGCGCTAAAGTTTGCCACTGATACTGATGATAATGATGATGATGATGATGATGATGATTTTCATCATCAGCATGTTGATGATGTTAATGGTAGTGATGCCAAGTGGAACTAAAGTTCAGAATCAGCTGCTGCAGCTAGGGATAGAAGAAAGTTTACATAAAAAAAAATAAAAAAAAAATACCAGAGGAGGAGTTAAGCGCTCCAGCTTGATTTATTTAATTTGAAAAGTTTGTAAAGTGAGCGCGCAACAAATTTATCACATTTCAACTTGATAGACGGCGTATAAAAATGGCGTACATTTTTTGGTTTATTTTTTCTAAAATTAAAATATGTTAATTCAATTGAAATTACAATTAGACATTTGGTTGCGTTCCTTACGTGGTGATATTTCTCTAAATTAATGTGAACCTTTTGTTGTACTCCATTGAAAATTATTGATAATTAATCTATTGAGCTTCTTGTGTAGTAAAGTCAGTAAGTAAAAATTCAAAATTAGTTTCAAAAACAAAGCCAGACTAAGCAACAAAAATCGCCAAAATTTAATACCAAAAATTAAAAAAAAACAATAATTTTTTGGTCTTGTTGCCTAGTGTCTTTGACCAATATTTCAGTCTTATACTTGAGTATTAGAGATTGTGCAAAAAACACTAGTATAAAGATTTACCGGGGATTATATTAGCTATCGACAGTAAATAATGTATTTTCTACCATTGGTTTTTGTAATACTTTGTTGGTATTTTCACTCACTGTATAGAGGTTGAAAATAATTAACTAACTAATAAAAAGTAAAGCTATTTTCAGCAATCTCTTGTGATATTTATTTCGTCAAAAGGCATCCAAAATTTTTTCTGTAACACCTCCTACAGTTCTCTCTTACATTTCCCCAATTTACGTATTTCCTGCTATAGCGAACATTTTTTGATGATTTATTATGACTGCTATTCTCGTTAGCAGAAATAGCTTGGTGACTTCCAAAACATGTAACGTTTCAGATGAGTAAAAATAGGTAGTTCGATATTAAAAATGATACTGGCCCAACTTTCAGGATTTTGAAAAAACAACTCAAAAAGACTGAAAAGTAACACCTGTTGTAATACTCTGCACTTAAAGTTTTCATTTTGAGCCTTTATGGTGAATGGATCAATGGATCTCAAATGCGATTTCGGTCAATGCAGTCAAGGCGGTACTGTAGATCGTTGAAGGAACTGTAATGCATGCAAAAATTTCATTACCACCAAGCATTTTATTAAACCTGCATTACTATCGCAGGACGGAATCCAACCACTCGATCAAAAATCAGCCACATTTTTTATAATACCCAAGTGCAATGAACTTCTACCCCAAATTTATTCTAAATTTGTATTATTGCACATATTGTAGTCCCTTACTTAGAAAAACTGTCTGGGTGTCTTTCGGTACAAATTTTTCAAGAAAAATTGTTTCTCTCCTCTCTATTAAATGTGAAAATTTAATGATTTAATTAAATTTTTTTTATTTTCGACTGAAATTATCTGAGTTAAAAAAATAAACTTTTGAATTACTTATTAAAATAACTGCTTTTACTTATAAAAATAAAATTTTGCGATTTTAGAAATATGCTCATTTTAAAGCATGGCGTCAGTAATGAAGGGCTAAAGTCAGATCGCTCAAATTTTATTTGAAATTTCGTTTTGAATACAAAAATAAAATCCAACTGTCACTCATAAAAGTTTTCTTAAAAAAATTATTGGTGGCAGGCTTGGGAGCTATGAATAAAGGTTTGTGCTTTATGATTTAAATAAAAATGTTCATCTTTTACAAAGGAAAGAATATTTTTCCATACAACAAAATTTTTCATTCCCATTGATTTTCTATTTTTCAGACAATACTTTAGCTGATCACAGATAGCTTCACCTTAATAAATAGTTCTAGTGTCAATCGCTTAGGAATAAAAAAAGTATATTTATAATTTTCCCAAAAAAAAGATTAATTTGCCATGTCATTTATATGACTACTTCATTTCCATTAACATAATAACACGCATTCATTCATTTATTACTTCGTTGCAACAAATGTTCACCGAGAAAGCTCATCAATTTGTGTCATTTTGAAATACTTAACAAAAATTGCAATTCAATGACAGTTGAATGACAAGAACTGATGTTGCACTTTTTCACTGCCGCTTCGTGCAATTGTTTTCTACTTTCTTCAGCCGAACCCTTTCTGTCTTCCTTCGCTTTGCTACCGAGCGTACTTTTTAACACTTTGAGTGGGAGTGACAACAGCTGTCAATAATACATTTTAAATGACAGTGTTTGAGGTTAACTCTAATGTTGCATGCTTGCACGTTGGTAACACTTTAATGTGTCCACAAGGATTTACTTCTGCAGCAATAACAGCAAAATCCGTAGTAGCAGCAGCAATAGCAAAGACACTCAAACCAAACTTTTGTGTTTGTTTTATTGCCATGAAGTTAGTTAAGAAAATAATGACAAAGTTCGGGTAGAAATTTATATTGTTGCCCTTGGCTAAGTTGAAAGTATTTCTTTTATTACTATTAGTTATTTATTTTAACGCATAATGGAAACTTTCATCGATTTGGTAAAGTTTGAATTGCTAAAGAGTTGATTGCTTGGATGCTCAGGACTTCGATTACGATAGTAATGTAATCTGAAGTACTTATTTTGGATAAAAATGTAGTTTACGTTACAATTCCAAATGTTATTAAATATTAAATAAATTGATGCGTTGTTCAAAATATTTCTTTAAATTGCCATAATATCGATAAAAATTTCAATCAACTTCATTGAGAGACAGCAGGGCCAATAATTAAAACATAGAATCTGGTATTAGATGCGCAATGCTGCAGGGTTGCCATCAGTTGCATACCAAAAATGTGACCAATCATGTGGGAAATGAATGGAAGCAACATCATGTGACAACAATGTGTGTGTGTGCAGCTGAAAAAACTGCAATCATAAAAGGTGGCCTCAAGGGCTTAAATAAAATCTCTGCCAAATATTCGATGATGAAAAACTTAAAGCACAAAACTGCTCTGTTTTCTTTGGGACATACGAATAAAGCACTTTGGAAAAATAATATTTTATTATGAAGTTTTCTTTATTTTCTTTTCGTTAAAAAAGAAAGGAGAAAAGTTTCAGTGTTAACGCCCCACTTAACTATTTATTACATCAAGAATTTACTACAGATTTTATAACGTTGCCAAAATTTCCTTTTTGTTTTCTTTACTTGCTTCTTTTTTAGCGGACTTGTTTTCTTCCTGTTTTGCTGTGACTGGCTCTTAACAATGCAGCAGGACTTTTTTTCCTTTCTGATTTTTCTACGCTCCTCTGCGAGTTAATTTAATATGGCCGAGTAACAAAGAAAATTGACTGCGTTTTCCTTATAATCATGAAATACAAAAAAAATTAAAATTTATTTACAATTCCCTGTGGCTTATTTACAGCAAGTTCATGTTCACTGGAACTGGTGTTGTTGAGAGCAACAGTATTTTTTATGATTTTTTTTTTGAAATTTTTTAATTAATTTTTTTAAGATAAGGATTGGCATGTTTATATCTATAATATTGATTAATTTATAGTAATTAAAAAGAAACAGCAATTTATAGCCTTTTTATAAACTCATAATGATAGTGAGTGTTGACTATATCACCAACATAGGCTTAATTGAAATACAGCTGAACGTTTTTTTGGTAAATTGACTAAGGTTTTCAATATCCAAATACATAGAAATCATTTCAGTCAAAAAAAATTTTAAATATTTGGAGAAAAATATTGCAGACTTTAAGTTAACGTCTACTATTTTTAAGTAAAAATTGGAGAAAAAAGATACGACAATTTAAGAAATTCGACAGAAACAAATCTAAAGAGGCAACATTTTTAAAATTTTTCACTATTAGATGGGGCTCAAAAACTAAAATAAAGTACGGTATATGTTACTGACGCACAGAAATTAAGACCGTATATGACAGATGATCTTCGATCTAAGATATATCATTGTAAAGTTCAAGGACTCCACCATTTTCAAAAGTATTTGGCAAATGTTGGGAAATTCGCTAAAAATCTAAATTACTTGTTGTTCTAAAGTGATTTCAACGAACTATTATATATTTTACTTATAATAAAAAATTGTTCTCTTGCATTTTTTCTGTCCCTTAGTGAATTTCATGAAGCTAATGATTAACTAACAAGGAATTCAGCTAATTCTTTCATACGGATAGCTTTTTTTAATAATTTTTTGCAAATATACACAGGACATTTTTTTTTAAAAATGTTTTCATAATTTACAATTATTTTGTCACAATTCGATACTTTTAAATACTATTAAAACGCCTCACCCCTTAAAGCAAGTGCATATTCAACTAAAAGAGTTCAATAGCAAGTTGTCAATATTTATCAAATCCTTTAATTCATTCCACAAAATGTTGATGGTTTATTTGAATCTATGAATTCAGTTTTAAGTCCATTCCAAATGTCCAATTTTAATTTAATGCGGTACTTTTCATAACACAAATGTCACGAACAATCGACAGTTTATCCCTTTTGTCCTATTGTATAGAACAAAATTATCAAACCAAAACGCATACTAAGGTCACATACACACACACACACACACACCCACATGTAAACAGCGCAAAGCTATACAAATACCAAATTATATGAAGAATCGCTTCACGTTAAAATAAAATCCAATTTAAGCCAAGTTAATCCAAAGCGAATCATTTGAAGTGTCACACATGCAGAAAGTTAACAACAACAACAACAACAGCAATAACAACTACAAAAATACTAACCTAAATGCGTGCGATTTAGCGTAAAAATGTTAACACTCACACACACACACACGCAAACAGACGACGTAAAGCATAGATTAAAATGCACAACAAACAACATTAAATGGACAAACTAAATAAAATGAGAGAAAAACATTTGGCAAATATCTCGAAAAGTACTGTAATGTTAACCGAAAAACATTTACAGATACTTACAGTGCCTACATAAATAGAAGGAGACACGCACAGACACACACAGCACAAATACATTTTTATTTACAAATATTCCCACATGCATAAAAATGTCGCGCAACGCTATATGCGTGCCTGTGTGTGTGTACACATTTCGGTTTGTATGTTTGTATGTCATACATTTTTATTGCCAATATATGCGTGTGCATAAATATTTATTAACTTTTTTTTTCGGTTTTGTTTATAAAGTCCAGCATTTGATAGTGGAGTGGACAGTGGCGATATTGGGGCATTTTGGTTCGGCTCTTGGTTTCGCTTTGCGTTCGTTGACCAAAGCAGCTGCTTATCTTTTACCGGGCCACTCATGCGTAGCTTTGTTGTTATTCGCTGATATCGACTTCCGTTGCTGCTGTTTAACCCATTACGCACGTTTCATCGATTGATTCTTGTGTAGTTTTTGAGCTAAAATTAAAAATTGAATTTTATGCGAGAATATGTTTAAAAGAGCTGACTTGCGATAACAGCTAGAGTATGCACTGTAATTACTTTTAACAGCGTGAAAACATGGAGCTTACATTTGGCAAACGAGTTTTAAATGTCGCATCTTTCAATCGACTCAAACACTGAAGTCAGTTATAGTTGAATGATGCCGTCTCATTTTTTTAACTATGCTGGACTGAGAACGATATGCAAAGCCGTAGCAATATCAGAACTTTAGAATTTTGCGGTGATGAATGACATTAAGGGGTTATATCTCCCTATTTTTTTTTTTATTTTTCCATTTTTTTTTATTGGCTTAAATCATGCCAAAAGAATCCTAGAATCAAAATCTATAACGCCCAAGTACCGATTTAAACTCAAAATTTTTTTAAATCAATTTTTTCTAAGAAACTTTGATGAAGTTTTTGAAACTTCAAACGCGTTTTTCTCGAAACCATGTTTCAAAATCGGCGGGCAGTAGAACTCAAAAAGTTTACATTCGATTGACTTGAAATTTTGACAGTAGCTCCATTGTTTGACTATCTGTTGAATTACACAGAAGATTTTAAGCCATTACCCACTAGGCATTTTTGCATTTATTAGGCTCTTCAAGAGTTCTATATAACCATTCTTTAAGAGCAGAACTCTTGGAAATATTCGCTTAAGAGGTTTTAAAACACAGAATAAATGCTACTTAAGACCAAAAGGGCACCTTCTATGGGGACCTTCAAGAGGTTTATGTAAGAGTTAGCTATGACGTTTTCAAAACCTATTCAAGAGTTTAATGAATTAATACACCTAGAGGTCTATAAATATTTTGTGCTCTTGGAAATATTTATACACAATTTTTTTTCGAACGGAATTTTAATTAGGTTTATTTTATTTTGACGAAGTTTTAATAAAGATTTTGTTTTTGGTATACATATTTTTTGCAGTATTACAAAGTTAAATAGATAAAAAGAGAATAGCAAATGGAATTATAAAATGGCAATATGAAAATGATGCAACGAATAATTATGATTTTCGGCACAATTATTGACCAAAATTTACGTGCGAGCAAAGATTTATCGTGAAGTTTGGGGTTTTGCTTCGAAAAACTTAGCGCGCTTCTGAAATATTACATATTAGAAAAATAAAATATTTGGGCTAAAATTAATTTTTAGGTTTTTCTTTAATATTTATGTCTCAAAATACGTTTAAGTGATTTTTTATGTAAAAGCAAATTGAAATAAAATGATTTACTGCACAAAAAATCATTATTTAGGCAAAAAAAAAAAAGAAACAAATTTATTTTTTTGTTGTTGTTGCTATTTCGTCGGCATGTATATTAAAAAAGATGGCCGACGACGCCAAGTTTTTAAAATTCCTCGATAAGTGGCATATAAAACTTAAGGATTATCTCTAAAGCTTCATAAGAGGTACTTTAAACTTAAGGATTATATTAAGGGCTTAATAAAACTTGACAGTTTTAATTTGCTAAAATTGTTTATTTAAAATAATTTTGTGTCCATTGTTAGGGTTACCATATGAACAAGTGGCAAATTAAGAAAGAGATGTTTTATGAGCTATTTTCTTTATAGAAATACGAATTATAGCCCAAATTCGAATAAACATATTTTGGGCCATCTTGCGTTTATTTTTGTTTTCTCAATTTAGTTTTGGAATTTGTGCCTCATATTTTTTTTAAACAAGTTTAGCAGTGGGTGATAATTAATTTGTATACGCTTTATTTTGATTAGTGATACCAATCTACAAAATTTTGTAGCAATTTCGTAAGTCATAGATGTTTCATTTGAAAATGCTGTGTGTAAGTAATAAAAATGGTCGGTCGCCTGCCCATACACTGGTTGTCCAATAGAGATCTGCGTTAGCGTATTTAAATCGGCTTTTAAGTCATTTGCCACATTTCAACTCAACGTAAGTTTTTATGATTTGAATCAAAATTCAAATCAAAATAAAAATAAAAAAGCAGCAAGAGAGGTGGTCGCTGCAACCGCAAATTAAATTATCAACACAATACAAGCGCAAGTATTAGGGCAAATCGTACGTTTTCATGCTTCCTTTTACTCTTAATTCGATTTTGTCTGTTGCGAAGCGTACTATGGAAGAGGCTAAGTTTAATTCAACTCCAAATTTTTATAAAACCATACTTTTCTTATGTAATTTTAAATTTTAGGAATGAATATGTAATCAAAAATCTCGGTCATATGTAGTTTCGGAGATAAAACTGCCGAAAGTTGCGGATATAGCTTTTGTATAAATCAATATAAGGTAGAAACCCCTAGACTTACATATATCCAAATTATGTGTGTCGTATGGAAGATAGTTTAATGAGCTACAATATTGGTTAAAAAATCATTCAAATTTGACATACAATTTTGGAGATGTGATGAGTTTTCTGAAACATTTAAAAATATTTTTTTAAGCATCTGTTATTTTTTTAATGAATGTTAATAACCTACTGGACGCTGGCGTTAATGTGCGCTTTGTTGTTGTTTGCTTGTGCGTTCCGTATATTTTTTCATAAGAAAAACGACATTGTAGTTTTATATCGTATGTTGTGTTCTCAGCGTACCACAAATCATAAGCAAACGACGCTAAATCATTTCGTTGCATCGTCCTGTTTCGTGCTACTGTTACTGATGTGCTGCAGAATGTCAAACTTGATTTAGAAATGTCAATAAATCCAATAGTTTGACGTAACAGCAAGCGCATTTACGCAGATCTCTATTGTCCAATGCCAAGATCTGGATAATTAAAGAGGGCGAAAAACGTGTTTTGCTTAATATCTCGGAAAGTAAGCTGCAACAGAAAAATATATTAAGGCCAATGTTCTAGAGAAGATGAAAACACATCGATTTCATATCAAAAAAAATCTTCGTATCACAAGATTTGACCCTCCTTTCATAGCCTTATAATTTCCAACCACCATCGCGATTTTCGAACAAAAAAAAGTATTTTGGCGAAAAATGTTTTAATGGAAACTTTTAAGCTAATATTACTTGCTTCCGAAAACTAAATTTTTCGCCCTAAATAATTATTTCTGTTCAAAATTAAAGTATTTATTGTAAGTTTTAATCAAAGTTGGGTCACTTGTCACATGGAAATTTTTCGAGCATGAAATCGATGTGTTTTGATCTGCTCCTCTACAACACTGACCTCAATATATTTTTCTGTTTGTGGCTTACTTTCCGAGTACTTGAGTAAAACTTGTTTCTCGGCTTCTTTAGTTGATCAAATCTTGGCATTGGACAACCAGTGCACGGATAGGCCGCAATTTTATGACGTACATCACTAGCATTGTCGAATGAAATAATGTTTAACTTTGCAAAAATGTGAAAACGGAGTAAACAAGTCAAAAAAACGATACTACTTTTGGGGACTTGAATCAAGAATTTATCAAATTCCAAAACTTTAATTTTTAAGAAAATGTTTAAGTTATAAGTTATTTACTATTTTTATAAGAGTACTGGCCATTTAAATTTTTTTATTGAATTGCGGACGTTTGGTAACCCTACTTTTCGATAAAAAGTTTTATGGAGCTCTTGTGAAGAGTTATATAAATAAATAAAACCAAATAAAGTTTTATAAAGCTCTTGCGAAGAGTTCTATAAATGCATGAAACCAAAAAAAGTTTTATAGAGCTCTTGGAAAGAGTTCGATAAATACATTAACTCATACAAAGTTTTATAGAGATCTTGAAAAAATTTAAAGAGGTATTTAAGTGAAAGTACAGTTATTCTGATAACGCACTGAGCACAAGCTATGTAATGAATCATTGGGCAACAACTACAATTGTCATTTTAAGCCATATGCAGCCATTTTGAAAACTAGTTCAATTTTAAATACGATTTAAGAAGCTCTTCATTAAATGTTGATATTTAAAGAGGTATTTTACAAGTTCACGTAAGAGTTGAAGCTTATATTGGCACTTATATAGCACTTAAAAACTCAGAAATTGAAGAGCTCAATAAAATGTATGGCTCTTAAAGTAAAAAATAAATTTTATTTATTAAAAAGCTTTTATCAAACATTTTTTAAAGATCTTGATAAATATTAAAATGTTTGAATACAAAAATATTTATAAGCGTTTTATGAAGATCTTCCGAATCCTTCTTAAGACCTTATAAATACCTTAGCTCTCCTTAAAAAAGAAACTTTTACAGACGATTTAAGAACCTCTCACAAGACGTTGTTAAAACTTTGATAAATACTTTTAAAATTTTGAGTATTTTTTGTATTTGTAAACATCTTAATTGGGAGTTTTGAAATGCTTTATAAATAATTTTGATCGCTAGATTTAATTTTATTTTTTTAAGAGGCGAATAAATACTCTGGTATAAGTTAAGAGCCCTATAAATGTTTATTAAATGCTTTCGAAAATTCACAAGAGCTGTGGATTATTTTAATGCCCAGTGGGTAATTAACAAGAAAGAAGTCATAAGCAATTTAAATCGATTTTTTTCGTCGAAAACACGACTTTTTGTTAAAACATTCGCCATTTCGCAAAAAATAATTCTAAAAATATAATCATGTATACTTCAATAGAAAAACTCATGTATATAATGAAAAACTTTTTTTTTTTTTGTTATAGGTGGAGTTGGACGAGACTTCTGCTGCTCGCCGTGGAAGACCCTTTTGAAAAAGCGGCTCACGGTAATCACTGCACAACCGCCATTTTGTAAAAAAAATATCAATATAAAATTTTTTTCTCTTCTTCAAGAGTTGCTTAATCCAATGTTACATTATTTGTGTACGTTTAATCTCAAATGTCCTTTAAAAAAAATAATTAATGCAGCCTTTTTTTAGAGCATAAGGGAGATATAACCCACTTATCTAAATTACGTTAATCCAACTGAAGTGGCACAGCACAGTACAACGAACGCTGAATGAAAATTGCTATTGCAATAAAGCACAGTTCAACAATCAATCGTCTATCATTGAAAGTTTCTAGGTTGCCAAATAGGCGACCAATATACAAAATGGGTTAATCAAAAGCAGCCTATATTGGTCAATACTTGATAGCAGTGCAGCCTAATTATATATGTTTGTATGCGATGAAGACACACTCACACTAACACAACTATGAATTTTTATAAAATCATGCCTGTGTGTGTGTGTGTGTGTTTGTATTGCGTTGTACGTCTGTATTTGTATAAAGTGACAAGTTGACACCAAAAAGGGATTTTCCAGGATTTCTATATGCTTATGTTAGATTAGCATTTTTGTATTTATGTTTTGTTAACGCTGTTGTTGTTGGTGTTGCTCTGGGTACTTTTTTTTTTTGTTGTATTTTATTGTCGTTTCGCTTTGATTGCTTTTGTTGTTAACGTGAGCTGCATGGCATTCAAAGCTTTTAATAGCGTGTGATACTCGAAATGCCAATGCAAAAGTTTTTGTAAAACTTTTATGTAAATACAAATGCAAATGATGAGTGTGTGAGTGTAAGAGAGAGCATGAGGGCTTCAAGCAGAGTTTAAAAAACTTTGTTTTTCACAACTTTACAAAAAAAAAAAGAAAAAATGCGCTTAAGTGCTGATTATAGTTAATGTTTAGGTTAAGGTAAACTTTTGCTGGTGCATATCAAAACTCGACAACTTCATAATTTATGCTGGCACAAGGTATGACATTTTGACATATTAGTTATTTATACCGAAACTTATGTGATGTACAGCTGGAATCTCTATTCAGAATGCTGTGATACTTAAAATAGTTGAAGCTAAGGACTACAAACAGCTATTTTCGTAAGGAGTGCCGGAAAGGAGGTAGGGTCTGTAAATGTTGATAAGTTTTCTTTAAGTGCAATTATACATTTAATTGCTATAAGTTCTATTTCAAGAGGGATTATTTGTTAAAAAATGTAGGTTCTCAAAAGATCTTTGCTACAAACGAAAATAGCACAAGAAAAATCAGGACCAGCCTTACAACGACAATGTCGAACCGTCAATGGCTTTTAACAAAATATCAATATTCAATATAAAATAATAAAAGAGTGATTTGTAATCTTAAAGCATTTAATATAGCGAAATGTACAAAATGCAAAAGGAAAGTTTTTAGAAGAGTTATAAATTCCACGGCCTGAAGATGAAAGATTCATATATCCTCCAAATATTAACTGAAGCTTCCTTAGTCATGTGCGAATGCCAACACTTTTGTTTGCATATAAAAATATCATATGCTTAGTGTATCATAAAAGTTAAGTTCCGTTGCATTTCCTTGCCGCTGTATTCGAAATACAAAAGTTGCAATGCGGATTTTGAGCAAACATTGCGGCCTGGAGAGTCCCTAGTCACGTAAAACAAAAAAGAAATATGCCAAAAACCAAAGTGTTACATTATAATTTAAATGAAAGACGAATTGGTAAGCATTACATATGCCGCCTCACTTAAAAATTAAATGGATAAAACCCTCCGTTTGAAGAAAAAATGTTTGATTTTATGCCAGCAAATTCTTTTTCTTTAAAACAATCGATCTATTGCATTTTTAGTATCTGTTTTCTTTTTTTTTTCGATTGTTATTTTTGAAATGAATGCACATCTATAAATCACTACAATTCCGACACACCCCAAAACTGAATATTCAGCCAAGTCAACCAACGGGTGTCACAATAGACGACAAGAATTGTGCACTTTAACTTTACATTTACCTTAAGGACAAACAAATGCACCGCACCAAATAGCCACCCACATGAGCACAATTGATTGGGGTTGCAAACGATCTCCAATTTATCGCCAGCACTAAGTGAAAGCGTTTTATTGTACATTAACTCAGACATTAAATTGTGACATCACAGCAAAGTAGCACTGCAGCAAACGCCGTTGACATGCAATATCGCACTCAGCTGCAGTGACATGCCATAGACAAAGTCGCTGCCTGCTACGGCTGCACAAAGTTGTGACGGCGTCTTAAAAAAATTACTAGACAGCTTGACAGCAGACATTGAGGAAACGAAAACGTAACAAATACCATGCAACACATGCCATATGATGGCGGCGTTGTTCGTGGTGAAAACAAAAATGACAACAGCGAAATAGCAAGAAAGACCAACATTTTTGAAAAGACCCCATACACAGTAAATAAACGAAAGACACAAAACGATTTTTTTTTACTCCAACACTTGCTTATTATGCTGCTTAAAATGAAAAGGCATTCTTAACTATCGACAATGGAATCCGGTGCTAAAATACTACTTTGTCAAAATTAAATTCCTGCAATGAATAGTACAGTGCTGCATAGCACTGCATACATATCTGTGGTTAAAATGAAAAAGTGCTTAAGTCTGATTGTCTTGTTTTGCAGGAGATCACTTTTAAGTTAAAATTAAAGTAATTTTTTTAAAATTAATGAGAATTGTAGTAAAAGCAATCGATTTCAATAGAGCCTCTGTTAATCAGGGAAAAAATCGTTGCACCTTGTGATATAACAATTACGCAAATCAATGAATTATTCACACTTTTCCAAAATCTCTGAAACTAAATGAGGCTCCCAGTTTCAAAACCGGCCAAGTGCATTTTTCATACTTTTGATAAAATAACGAAAAACGTTAATATTCATCTATGTTCATTGAAAAATTAAAAAGTATTTCCCACATAATAGCTTATAAAATTTCTTACTCAAAGTCCAGTACATTGGTTTCAAAACCGGCTAAGTCCGAAATTGTTTTCTCAAAAACATTCGCAAATAAGACTTGAAATGTCAGATCTGTCAAAGAAAATTTTTTAATCTAAAACCATTGTAGAAAGATATAGCATGGTCTAGATTTTTATATATGAGAATATCAAAATTTGAATTTTTTTGGACTTGGCCGGTTTTGCAACTGGGCACCTCAAATATCTTTAAAGACCAAAAATATTGAAAAATTTACCCAGACAAATTGAATGCAACCACAATTACTAGAAATCTAATCTTTTTTTTCTATTCCATTTTTTATTGAATAAGCTTTTTACTTGGTATAAAGCTTCAATGCTAAATAGCTAAGAAGGCTATAATAGCTGTAGTAGCTAAACTCTATTATTATTATTATTAAATATCCTTCATGTCTTTTCTTATCAAACTTTGGACATCTGCTGATAATTTCTATGAAATTTAACATTACAATTTCATTAAAGTCACCATAACGAATAAAAATAAAACAACATTTATATATTTCTAATGTGAAAATGTTAATGTTTAAATAAACAAAAACAAATAAGTAAAGTTACATATATTGTACATGCTCGCAGACACACATACATATGTGAGGTATTTCACAACTAATGCAGCTGTAGCTCTTAAAACATCACTGTTTGCGTTCATAAGTTGTGGAAACAGCAAAAATGTGACTTCTAAAGGCATACGAAACGTCACATCACATTCACAATGGTTGCACTCGCACTGACACATTCATGATGTCTCATGCAACGCTATAAAGTATGCAACAAAAACATACGTAAAAATAAACAAACAGTCACACTGTACGTAGTCAGTCGTCTTATGTTTATTTTGTGCTCACAGCTTTGCATTGTACATGATTCCATGAAATGTTCATATACAAGCGTTTATGTATTTGTTTAGTTGTTTGTGTATAAGAAGATTTTCATATCATGGTGTATGATATCTGCATCCTTCAACTTACTGATGCATTTCTAGCATTTTTGTAAAGAATATGAATACAACGCTTGCAAAAAATTCACGCGCTTTTAGCTCTTTCCCCACAAATATGAAATCCTTTTAATTTCCTACAAGGTGACAGTCTAACAAGTTCTATGACATTTTGACTAAGAGAAAATTAAAGATGGCAACTTTGCAAGTATTTAGATGTAATATTCTGAAATAATATAAAATAATAATCTCTTAGAATAAGCAAACAATTTCCCTAAGAAGCATATTGATACGGAATACATTCTAATTGACTTAAAAAGTCCTGAAATACCACAAAACAATTTATTACATTATACCATATGTCCTTTTTTTTTGAAAAGAGTAGTACTTTTTTTACTTCAAGACGAAATCTGCAACTGCAGAGGTACTCAGATATAGCTGAACTACCATGTTTTTACGGAAAAAGTTCACTAGAGCAACATTGGAATTTTTTATTTCAATATTTGTGTAACTACATTTTTCAAAGGAACTCTGGTCAAGGATGGCATTTGAGTTTTGTGGAAAAGGACCGTCCATAAATTACGTGAGTCAAAATAGGGGGGAGGGGGTCCGGCAAAATTTCACCAAGTCTCACCAAGGGGGAGGAGGGGTCAACGAAAATCTCACGTCGATTTTTTAATGCATAGAGTATACATTATTATAGCAGATTACATCAAAAAATTATAGGGAAAGAGAGGGAGTCCCGCCAGAAATCACCAAATCTCAGCAATTGGTTGGGGGTTCGAATTTTTAAAAAAATTCCTCACACAATTTATGGACGTCCCCAAATGTACTGAATGGAGAGTTGAAATGTACTTATTTCGACATCAATATTAAAAACTTACTTAAAATTACTGAAACTTAGCAAAATTTAATCTTTTTTACTAAAAAAAAAAACAGCAAAGTTTACTCCAGGCATTATTCGCGATAAAATTACTAAAGAAAAAGTATTTTTAGAAACTCTTAAAACGTTTTTTTACGATGTAATCGTACTGAAAATGTACAAATAAGTTGAAAATGCCTTCACAAAATGAATGTTAAAAAACGGAAAGAATTTCTTAATTTGGTATATCTGCCTATCTATTTACACTTAACAAGCTCTTAGTTAATAAGACAAGAGCTTAAATATATGACCCCTCAAAGTATAATAATTTGTGCGTTGTAAATTCAATTCGCATGAATTAAGTGCAAAATTAATTTTGAAAAGGACATTGCTTTTAACAATAAAGCAAAGCTTCATGAAAACTGTAATAAATTTTTCAACAAAGTTTTATTATTAATTGAAAAGTAAATACCTAATTTCATCGAAAAACCAATAAGTCTAAGAGTTAGAAAATTTTAATTCGTTTTAGATTATTTGGTTTGAAATTATAACAAAGTCCATTTTTCATTATTTATAATAATGATAAATTAAATTGAACTTTTTGGAAAAGCCAACCTGATTTCTTTTTCTTCTAAGCCAATCCTCAGCATGAACTGTAAATGATAACCTCAACTGTCAAAGTGTATAATTAATCATTGACAGTTTACTTAGTGCACAATCAAAAATTAGCTGGAGTACGCGCTGAAGTTTCGGTATGCAGGTGCCTTAATGGCTTTGTGAAAATGTCAAAAGTTTTAGAACATCCTACTCAAGTTGAGCAGCCTGTAATTTTGAAATGTACTTTTAGTAATTTTGTTAAGTTTCTTTCGTCTCCTTAAAGTATTTTTTGATTTTGTTAGAGAATGTAATGAATTTTTAGTTTAATAAATGACAAGTATTTACATATTTATGAAATATTTAATAAATATTTTCAATGGTATGCATTTATAAGATGTGCTCGGACACATGTAGTATATTTGCAAGCTCATACGTGGAAGTAAAAGAAAATTTATATTGCATAGGTATATTTCTCTTCACGTTTTCCACCAACAACCTTAAATGTCTGTGAAGTTGGCCCAGCATTTTTCGATTTTTTAAGAAATAGAACTTGTGCTGCGATGTGCCCGACTTGTGCTATGATGTGCCGTATTTTTTAAAAAAATCGTTCGTAGGATTCGATTTTTATAAGCAAAATAATTTTTTAGTGTGAAGTTGGCCCAGCATTTTTCATATTTACGAAAAAGCTGCCTTGTGCTGTAATGTGCTCAGGATGTGCTGCCATGTGCCATAAAGGATATAAAATTATTCCTGGAATTTCGACCTTTATGACCAAAAACATTTTTTGAGTGTGAAGTTAGCCCAGCATTCTTTGATTTTTCAAACATTTGATGTTGTGCTGTAATGTGCTCGACTTGTGCTATGATGTGCCGTATCGCAAAAAAAATAATTTTAAGTATTTAGTAGGGTGGTCCAGAAAAACCATTTCTTTAGCTTTCAGCCGTTTTCTCGAAACCGTATGTTCCTCATGGTTGGAAATGGGCCTCCTATTTTTTTCAGAAGAAAAAAAAAAAGTTTTAGAGGTCGCGCAACTCGTTTTTATATCAAAACTAAAAGTCTCATGGCATTTTAATTTTTAAGAAATACTTATTGTTATTTTAATAAAACTTTTATTGTAATTAAACATTATGAACTTACAGTCATTTTAGCAAAGACCAATATTTTAAATTTTACTTATTGATCAATGCTATTTTTTACTCAACAAACATGACAAAGATAACAAATGGAACAATTTAACCTGGCAATTGGTGACATATGTTTCGGCTATTACCACATAGCCTCATCAGACCAGTTTTTTGGTTAATGTTGTACATGGAGTCGATCCCCTGACCGTACATGCATTTCAATTGCATATCTGTTGACGGCCGCTCTAACAACTGAGCTACTGAGGAACTGACCTTGAACTGTACAAATTGCGTATATCCATTTATTATCTCTTGTCACTTTCTCGCTTGTTGTCACAGCTGCTAAGCCATTGGCTTAGAGACTTGCTATGATTTTATTTTTCGAAAATTGTGGTGTTGAGTATGTGTTGAGTCATGTTTGTTGAGTAAAAAATAGCATTGATCAATAAGTAAAATTTACAATATTGGTCTTTGCTAAAATGACTGTAAGTTCATAATGTTTAATTATAATAAAAATAACCAGTCGCAAAAATCAACTTTCTTAAAACCATACGGAAGAACACGCCAATTTCAAAAAATATGTGGCTGGCAACACCACAATTTTCGAAAAATAAAATCATAGCAAGTCTCTAAGCCAATGGCTTAGCAGCTGTGACAACAAGCGAGAAAGTGACAAGAGATAATAAATGGATATACGCAATTTGTACAGTTCAAGGTCAGTTCCTCAGTAGCTCAGTTGTTAGAGCGGCCGTCGACAGATATGCAATTGAAATGCACGTACGGTCAGGGGATCGACTCCATGTACAACATTAACCAAAAAACTGGTCTGATGAGGCTATGTGGTAATAGCCGAAACATATGTCACCAATTGCCAGGTTAAATTGTTCCATTTGTTATCTTTGTCATGTTTGTTGAGTAAAAAATAGCATTGATCAATAAGTAAAATTTACAATATTGGTATTTTCTAAAATGACTGTATGTTCATAATGTTTAATTATAATAAAAATAACCAGTCGCAAAAATCAACTTTCTTAAAACTTTTATTGGCTGAAATTATTAGCCAATATCTGGCGCGCAATTTCGTATTTTTTTAGATGCAAAAAAAATCAAAATGGCGACTGCACATGTCTAAAACATGGGAAATACATAGGAACCATATTATATAAGTACTAATATGTACGCTTAAACATTTTTTTTCAAGTTCGCCAAAATTCTAGGATACTCTCTACACCACAGGGAAGAAATGTGATATAACAATGTATTTTAAAAATTCAAAACAAGTCTGTGAAAAATCAAAGAAAAAAAATTTTTTTTATTCTTAAAGAAAAGTACTTTTAATTTTTCTCATTTACCTTTTTTGGATAGAGTAGGCTATTTCAGATACACTTTGCCATATTTTTATTTTCGTTGATCTAAATTCTCAAACAAACATATTATATATTTTACTGTCATGAGTATGTGGCGACGTATCTTTAATAACCTGTCTTTGTGAAAATTATATTTAAAAAAATTTTGTGTGAGGGCCACCCTAAATAAAAGTTTTGTGGCCTAAGCTATGCTTCTTAACATTAGAGATACGTAGTGTAAATTCGGTGTGAATCGATTTATTTTTCTTCGTGAAAATGATATTTAAAAATATATTTGTATGAGGGCCACCCTAAGTATGCACCCTAAATAAAGTTTTTACCATCCAATCTGTGCCCCTTAACATAAAAACCATACTGTGTAAATTTCATGAGAATCGATTTGCCCGTCTTTGAGGAATCGGTATTTTTAAAATATTTGTGTATGAGGGCCACCCTAAATAATTTTATAGCCTATGACTGACTGATACTAACATACTGTAAAAATTTCATCAAAATCGGCTAGATAGTTTCCGCGTGCATAAGAGACAGACAGACAGACAAAAAATGAATTTTATATATTAGATATAGCATAGCATATACCCTACGAGTCATGAATTCCTCTACTAAAAAAAATAAAAATATTTGGTTGGTGGGAAGGCCTCTAAAAGAAATAGAAAGTAAAACTTTACCTTCAACAGGAGATGTTTAACGACAATTTATGTATTTTCACGCGATAAATGGTGATACTGTGCATAAAAGTGCCCAACAGACAACACCGAATTTATTAGAGATTTGGAAGAAAACAAATATTCCAATTAAAAAAGAGTTTAATATAGTTAAAATGTAAAAGAACTGGTTAATTCTGATTCTACTGCAAGTCATTGAAAAATATCGGAAACAGCATCCTTCATGCAAGAAATCTGATTTTTTTATCCAATTGGAAAACGCAACATAATGCGTTTTGCATTATTCAGTTAATTATGAAAGAAATTGTATCTGAAATACCCTATTTTATCCAAAATAGGTAAATAAGAAAAATTAAAAGTACTTTTCTTTAAGAATAAAAAAAAAATTTTTTTTCTTTGATTTTTCACAGACTCGTTTTGAATTTTTAAAATACATTGTTATATCACATTTCTTCCCTGTGGTGTAGAGAGTATCCTAGAATTTTGGCGAACTTGAAAAAAAATGTTTAAGCGTACATATTAGTACTTATATAATATGGTTCCTATGTATTTCCCATGTTTTAGACATGTGCTGCGCCATTTTGATTTTTTTTGCATCTAAAAAAATACGAAATTGCGCGCCAGATATTGGCTTATAATTTCAGCCAATAAAAGTTTTATTAAAATACCAATAAGTATTTCTTAAAAATTAAAATGTCATGAGACCTTTAGTTTTGATATAAAAACGAGTTGCGCGACCTCCAAAAATTTTTTTTTTCTTTTGAAAAAAAAGGAGGCTCATTTCTAACCATGAGGAACCTACGGATTCGAGAAGGTGGCTGAAAGCTAAAAAAAGTTTTTCTGAACCACCCTAACTGTGTTCGACTTGTGCTCGACGATGTGCCGTATTGCAAAAAAAAAAAAATATTTCAACTTTTGCTATATGAAACTTGCTTTTGCGACCAAAAGAAACGTCAGCAACTTTTCACAAAAAATTTTCACATATTATCGAACTTTTTTGCGCTTTTGAAGGCCGCTAATTCCTCATTTTCAACTTTGCAATCCTGAACTTCACAAATAGTTTGGTATGATTAATAGTTTTCTGCAAAATTTATATAGCAAAAGTTGAGTAATTTTTTTTTGCGATACGGCACATAATAGCACAAGTCGAGCACAATATAGCACAACCAGTTTTTTTTGGAAAATCGCCAAATGCTGGGCCAACTTCACACACATTTTTGTATGAAAATAGTTTTTTGCAAGTTTCATATAGTAAAAGTCCACATATTTTTTTTTGCAATACGGCACATCATAGCACAAGTCGAGCACAACTCGAGCACAATACAGCACAACCAGTGTTTTTTGGAAAATCGACAAATGCTGGGCCAACTTCACACACATTTTTGTATGAAAAATAGTTTTTTGCAAGTTTCATATAGTAAAAGTCGAAATAATTTTTTTTGCGATACGGCACATCATAGCACAAGTCGAGCACATTACAGCACAACATCAAACGTTTGAAAAATCGAAAAATGCTGGGCTAACTTCACACTCAAAAAATGTTTTTGGTCATAAAGGTCGAAATTCCAGGAATAATTTTATATCCTTTACGGCACATGGCAGCACATCCTGAGCACATTACAGCACAAGGCTGCTTTTTCATAAATATGAAAAATGCTGGGCCAACTTCACACTAAAAAATTATTTTGCTTATAAAAATCGAATCCTACGAACGATTTTTTTAAAAAATACGGCACATCATAGCACAAGTCGGGCACATCGCAGCACAAGTTCTATTTCTTGAGAAATCGAAAAATGCTGGGCCAACTTCACAGACATCAACCTTAATCATATTCCATTTCAAATACCTGCTAAAGTGTCTAAGTGCTGCACGAAATCATATAAATTTTGCAGCTTGAACTTTTTCCTTACCAAAAAACATAAGCAAAATTAAATAAATCACGTGATACATTAAAAACTGTCCTTTCGCACACCCAAAGGTTATTACATAGATCTGACCGAGACAAACACATACACGAATTGACACACATACTTACGAAAAAAGTACGAAAGTATGAGAGTGTATTTGACCACAAATGAATTAAATAATTTCGAAGTATTTGTAAGAGTAATGTTTTCGTACATATTATATGTTAGACTGATACAAAAAAACAACAACTCTTTATATTTATCTAGCCCACAGGCTAAAAATTCTTATATTTCTTTCTTAATCGAACTAAAATTGTGTAGAGTAACTTCAAGTATTGTGATAGGGTCGGGTAATGTGATATGCCATCATATTTCCTTAAATAAACAACTATCGACAAAATGTGTGTGCCAATATAGCAGTAACGGAAAAAGATACGTGCTGCAAGGTTTTCTGCTTTCACATTCACTCTTTTTGGCCTCAATATGGTGAAATTGATTTAGCGGTGCAGTCGAAATTTTATTTGTGTGCATTTCATGTGAGAATTAAGCCCAAAACAAAGTAAGTATTAAAGCCGAAATACTAAAATTTGTTAGTGGGTGGATATACTTTGTCATAAATAATTCGAGCTTTTTATTTGCTGAAGTGTGTTTTAACAGAAATAACCTGAGTGAATTAAAACTGAAATTCGGCTTATGTGATATAGACCAATTTGCTCCACCCAGCAAGGACATTACCTGTGCTTTTTGCAACAAATCCTTTTAGGGAGATACAAAAATTCAGATCTGAGGTCAATGCCTGCAATACGATTTAATTTGGGCTCACAATGATTGTCTTTCACGACGGTAAGCAATTTGTGTATGTGAGTCATCTATCTGATTTTAATATTTTCTGCTTTTCGCTTATTGATTCAGTTTAAATCTAGTTTCCTTTTTTATGGAAATTCTATTGAAAGATGTAATGTTATTGTAATTTTAGTTCCTATTATTTTATACTTGTTATACTTGTCATGATAGTATATCACATTATCCGAACGCTATATATCACATTAGCCGCCAATTTAATCAAGAGGTGCCTCTTGGCTTTTTTTCCATTTTGTTGAAATAACTTTAGATTGGCTTACGTCAGATATTTTATGAACTTATCGCTAAAAATGTGTACAGTCATTTTATTTTTTGCTGAACTGAGAGTTTGTTTTAGACCTTATGGAAGGAAATATGTGAGCATTTCTTATGTTTGCTCTCACTCGACTTAAGGTTAATGAGACCGAAAGTGTAGGCGATACACCTTCGACATCAGCTCACGTTTTGAGTTGCGACCTGTGTAAATCATATGATCATAACGAAAAACCACAGAAGAGTCGCTTTCCTGGTACTTGGCAAATATTTAGAGGTCCTGGTGACATTTTGTCTTATTTTATTATTTTTTTTTTTTGTAAATTAAAAAAATATATATTTTACTGATTAATGCAAATGGTTTAATGTATTTTATAACTTTGACAGTGGTCCGTTTAAATACTTTGGTTTACAATCAAAGGTAAAAATTTGTACAAATGTATTATAATCGCATTTATAAATCATTTTTTTTATTAATTTGAATACAATTTTAATATGCTGTAGTGCATAGTGCTAACCATTTTTTTTCCCCCTTTGTATGGTGAAAGCCACTACTCAAAGTGTAGTTTTTGTACGAAGCAAATAAAAAGCAATTATTGCAATTAGTTCTGACAAAATATACCACCCTGAATATCACATATGTTGTTGAGAAAATATTTTTGAAAATGTGTATGTGTGAGTGTGTGTTTATATTATGTGTGTAATTAATCATACGCTGGATCTTAACAGTTTTTTTTCTGATTCTATTACACTCATACACACATATGTGCATACGTATAATTGAAAGTATGCGAATGGACGAGCGTTGGGCGGCGAACTAGCGGCGGAAGCAGTGCCAACTCATAAGTAAAAGCCATACAAACTATAAGTACACTTTGGGTGACTCCAACAAGGTTGTGCTCTCCTGTCACCAAACCACATGTGGTGGAAAACTTTTCTCTTTTTTTGATTTTTTCGGTTACACAGTGAAATTTTTGTGGTTCTCATAAAACTTTTGAGTTTTTACTAAAATTTTTCTCATTTCGGTGCTGTAGCTTTTGACTCCGTTTTTATTTTTAAGCATTTTACAAAAACAGCAGCAGCGCAGTAAAGATTAAGTCATTTGTGCGAAATTACCCTGTAAACGTGAATACGTGTTTGAATGTGTAAGTATTTGTGTTTGTATGTGAGTGAACGTGTTAGTACGTGGCTTTGTTTTGCTTTTTTCTATTTTAATAAAAATTTTACTTTTCCTGCTCGTTCTTTCTTGTGCAGCAGTAATTTGTCACGTACTTTTAGTGTAATGTGCGCAATAAGACACCCATATGTAGTGCATGCATACAATTAAGGTGGATCATAAAACACTTCTGAGATTTTCGATTTTCGATTTAATTAACATTTTCTTACCGAGAAAGAAAATATATCTTTACATTATATTAAATTGAAGTAAGATTAAGAACAAAGGAAAACAAATACCTATAAGAAGAAAATAAAAATTCCCATGTATACTTTCAGTTGTCAATCACAAGGAATAAAAACAAAAATTCTGATAGTTAAGCGAATCAAAGTGTACGGAGGTGGTGCAGCGAGCAAAGGGCGCAACCGCCTAGTTATATTGTACACATGTTAAATTGGGAATTTCTCAAAATCTATGTGCCTGACTGTAAAAATTTGTATGGCAATGCAAATTTCACCATAGCAAGTATAAATTCGAAAAAATAGTTTGTATGATCCACCCTAATGCACACTTTGAATAGCAAAGATTGACCTAGAAATCACGCATTATATGAAATCTGACAGTTAGACAAATGTAATTAATCAAATAAGGGGCATCAAGAGTTTGGAGAAGAAAGTTTATAATAAAAAATTACTCAAAGTAGTGACATTTTTATAGAAGTAAAATGATAAAAAGAACAAATAATTGGTTATCAGTTCAATACAGCTTTCATCACAACAGTAACTGCCGTACTTTTATTTCGAAAACGCAACGTTTTATTTTACTTATTAAAATCTTCCAGCCCCATTTCTCCTTAATGGCGGGTTTTTAAAACTCCTTTAACGCTTTAAATTCATACGTTTTTTTTAATTTATACGGAATAATTTAAGCAAATTATTTTTTTTTAGAGATCATAGCATACATCATTCTTGAAAAAT
Source organism: Tricholauxania praeusta (assembly GCA_949775025.1). Classification (NCBI taxonomy): domain Eukaryota; kingdom Metazoa; phylum Arthropoda; class Insecta; order Diptera; family Lauxaniidae; genus Tricholauxania; species Tricholauxania praeusta. The sequence goes on from OX459029.1 coordinate 164,473,990, forward strand.
GACAGAAAATAAATTTCAGGAATATATTTAGAAAAAATGATAAATGATTCTTAGAGATAATCTTGAAAATCAACCCAAACTATAATATCTAAAAATATATTAGAATCAAAACTTGAAGGTATTAAAGATTCCGTTATGAGTTTGACACATTTTTTAGCAGGTTTTCCTATGACTACAAAATAAAGTTTACTAATTCCAGATATTTGAGTATTGGGATATTCGTTATTATGCGAAATTGTTCAGAAAGATTGAGGGCTTCCAATTTATTTTATTTTTTTTTTGTGTTTTGTGACACCAGAATGCTGCCATTTCTAGTTTCCTTTTCACGAGTATTGTGAGGTTAATATTGAGTATAAAATTTCCATGATTTGCATATGATGCTGTTTTACTCTTTTAAATACCAACTGCTACCATCATATTCAGAAACTAAAAGTTGCCTTTTATGACCAACTTTTTATAGCAGTCAACAGCATTTGAATGCAATTGTCGTGCAAATCGACATAACCAGAACGTGCATTGATTTTCTATGTTATTTGCGCTTATCGTCTGTACTGAACACGAAACATTTTTATGCAACATCATTTTGTTGCCATACTTTGACTTTTGTGCGCGCACACAACACTCGCATTTACTGCGAACAAAATTATCAACATATAGTGCTACGGCATTGGGGGTGTCTACGTGTTGTTATACTTTTGAATGTATGGTATGCATATTGTAAACTGTGCTAATATCGAACTCTGCAACATGAAAACTTTAGTTTAATTTAGTTCAATTTTGTTCTGTAAAGTAAAATACGCTGCATGTGAAAGGTGGAAATCGTAAAACGTGGCAGCTGTCAAAATCAAAAAAAAAAAATCAAATGTTATTGTTGCGGTCTTATCCACGGAGAATTTCGTGTGCTAAAGTGTTCGAACGATATTTGTAATCAGTTGATTGCAAGGCATTTGTTCAAGAGCAGAGAAAAATTATTTACAAAAAACAAAATAATGTTCTCAGATTTAGTTCAGATGCGATATAATCAATATATCGAAAACGTTTTAAAAGGTTTCAATTCTAGTTTTCTTACGTCATTTTAGTTTAGCCTAAAGTTGTTCTATAAATGAAAAAAGATTTCTCTTACATTTTCAAATGCCATAACATTTTGCAAGCAAAAATCGATCGAAACTTATTTCAATTTTCATTTATAATTGCTATTATCAAAGATGCAAAACAGTCTGTTATTTTTATAAAAAATAATATAATCCTGTGACTTGTAAAACACAAACAAGCAAGTTGCTGGCACTGAAATCAATAGCAACAGCAGCTAAAAAAAGCATTTAGGAATCTTCCATATGACACGTGAGATAAACCATCCGTTCTATAACCGTGCGATTAAGGTCGAACTATGAGCATATTCGCTACATTAAATTTATTACTGCGTAATTATATTGATATGAGTGACGTGCCTTTATTGAATGTGACAGCTGATTTTACTATCTATCATGCTGGGTTGACGTTATTGGCGTATAAAAAAGTAAATGCTTTTGACATTATATATTGACAGGAGAAAAACCACAACCACATATGGAGTTGTCTAAAGACAGTTATCGTTATATGTCAGTGGCATGGTAGTTTCCTCTTTGGATAGTTTTCTCTTTGGCATTGAAATTTCAAAAACTTTTACAAAATTAATTAAGTTCCGTTTTCTATTTAATTTCTATATTTTTCGTAGATTTCTTTTTTTATTGCTATTACTAATGAAAAATTTAATGAATTGAAATCGACATTTGCATTTGCTGGGAAGTAACAAAAATTACTTCGAAGAATTTTGGGGCGTGGCACCTTCCTTACAACAAAAATGCTTAGAGTGTAAAGCATTGGAATTCAACGTAGCTGTAGTTGTCAGAGTTGGTACGTGTTTGTACCAAGTACGTTGCAAAAATACATATGCCCCTGGGAAGGTATGGAAAATGGGACTTATGCATTTCGGAGCACAGGTAATAACTGGTAAGCATATCAGTCCAGAAAAAAAGTAAGGGAAAATATTCAACACAAGGACGACCCGAGGGCCTTAGACTCGAGCCTTTACAACATAGCCAAAAAAAAAAAAAAAAAAAATGAGAGAATGCAGTAAGAACAGAACGTTCCTTGTGATAGCTCTTATATTTGGTCACAGAACCACGAGCGTTTGTGAAGTATGTAAACAGCTGCTTACAGCAAGAATAGTTTGATGTAACAGTAAACGAGGAAGCTCCACTACTTTATAATCAATAAAAAAACTCTTGAGTTAAATATCGAATAAAAATTTCCTATTAAGCCAAATCTTGAAAGAAACAATGAGTTCCAATTTCATTTTCAAAAATTGTTTGATTTATAATTGTGGGTTCGAAAAAAATCAACTTTAAAAAGTTTTTGTACAGTTCATTGAATTTTTGTTTTAATTTCACAAAAAATCAAAGAATTATGCTGAAACATTTAAATCGCTTTCACGTTGAAAGTAGTGAAAAAAGCTTTCTCATAAGCAAAAAGATACTGGCTTTTCAAGAATCCTGAGCAGATTAAGGTGGTTAAATTTTTCGCATTCAATTGAGTTTTCGTGGAAAACGCAATGGAGCTACAAGTACAGCTTCTAATGGGCTTGAAAGTAATTTTTGAATTACTTTCTTTGGAAAGTTATTTTCATTAATTTTTGATTATTTTAAGGAGGTAATTTTTATTACAAGTCTCGATTGAGCCATTGTGAGACTGTGGTATTCTGATGTGTGCATATTATTGGTCTCAGCTCTTCAAAACTTACAACAAGCAACGTAAGCGGGTGAGTCTTAAACCTCATATTGGAGCGTGTAGTTTCCAGGTCAAAAACTTACATTAATCTTTAAAAGTTTCTTCAAAAAACTTGAGAAAGATGAAGACAGTAAGAGAATTAATATTAAGAAAAAAAAGCTACTGACAACAAATAATCAAAAAGATAAGTTAAGGGGAAAATAAAAATACGAAGACACAAAAATTTAATTCTAGAATCCAATGAGTTCGGAAGCAGACTTCACACACCAATTCTCCTGTCTCTGCTAAAAGAAAATTAATATTCTGCATTATGCACTGGCTATGTAAAACAAAATTCAATTTTTCAACTAATTTAAGTTTTATTGCAGAAGAAAATCGTGAATAATTCAGCTTAGAAATAAAAAGAATATGAAAGAAAATATGAAAAACCAACATTCATTAATTAGATTATGGCGAAAAGAGAAGCAAGCGGAAAAATAATGAAACAAGTGAAACCTTAGCAAAACAGGAAAGGAGTTTAAATTAAAACCGGAAGGAAATGTGAGGAAGTAATCAATTTCAATTTCAACAAAAGAAGTAATTTAAACAAAGCTGATAAAGGAACAGCAGACAGACAAGCTCGATTTTGCATAAAAAAAATAGTATGCAAAAAGGAGAAGAAAAATGAGAGAAAATATTATGCATATAAGCGTGAAATAGCAGTCGAGAGGTATCACGATCTGCTTTTTTTTCCACGAAAACCATAAAGCTGGAAAAAAAATAAAACTCAATAAAAATAACATGGATTATGACCTAGCATAAATAACAAACATGAAAACAAGTATAAAAAGTACAATAAAATTTTAAAAGCACTAAAAATATGGTTTTATAGTCGGTCGTAACGGACAGACGCACAGTGGGTGGCTTTTAAAGATATAATTAAGCATTTAAGGGATAATTTTCTTATATTGAATTTCTCAAAAAATTAAAATGTGTTGCTCATAATTGAAAATTATCCCTGGAGCGAAAAAAAAATGTAGCAAAACTTATAATTGTTTATTTTCTGTTCTGACACACCCCAAAAATGAAAATATATTTCTTAAAGAACATGTGAGTTATCTCAGCTATAATATAATATTTATGATTTAAAATTTAATTATTATTTTTATGAGATATGATGAACGCCTAAGTGCTAAATATAACACAGACTATGAAACTATTGCATAAACTTTTATAGAAAGTTGAATAAAATATTTTTTTGTGAAAAAAATCTAATCTTTCCTAATATAAAGTTTTAGTTAACTTCATTACGTATTAAGCTAGAGGAACTCAATTTGGCAGGGCTGTGCAATATTATCGTTAAACATAGCATCACACCTCAAGCAAATATATGAAACGCACCGCTAACAAGACTGTTCAAGCAAATTTTTCTTAACTCTTATCGAACATGAAGGTTGAACATACCATATTTGCATGAAGCATAACTGCTTCACTGCGCTATGCCAAAGAAGCCATTGAAGCAAATACTACCAAACTAGAGCATCTGGTGACACAAGCAAGCCGTGGACTTAGAGTTATTCATGCGAATTCTGTCAAACTCTATCAACACGTGCGAAGCCGGAATTAGCAGTTAATAAATAATCAAAAGTTAGATTTTAATAGCTTAAGAGGGGAAAAGGGTCAGAAAATCATTTTTTTTTTAAATTTATTTTCTGATACTACAAGTTATAAGGAATATTGTCAGAAAATTTGAAGTCATTAGGAGCAAAACTTTTCGAGTTCCAGACAATAGAGTCAGAGCGGTCATATGAAGAAGTAATCATATGTATATAAACTTCAATCGCGTTTTTCTTAAAATTTTTTTTTAAGTCTGTAGTCAAAATTTCTCAAAAGCTTTTGGACCGATATTGCCAAAATTCTAAACATATTTTTTTGATACTAAATATTCGGATCTGAACGAAGGATTTTGTTTTTCTTCAATTACTACTTATTTTTTAATCAAGCAAAAGGATCAATTTTTGGTAAAAATTAAAGTTTTTTGATTAAACCTGTTCCAAAAATTCAAAAATGAATTTTTTGTTTGTTCTTTCGTTCAAAACCAAGATGAGCTTATATACTAAAGAAATCTTTTTGGTATTTTGATTTCAGATGAAGCAGTCATGAGTTATCTTGCCTACCACATGTTGACTTTTTTTTTTAGGTTACTTAGTTCTCACCACTACAACTGGCTTATATTTTAATATCTTTTAATGAAAACTTAGCAGAATATTCCTGAAATGATGCTTAAGAATGTGACAAATTTCAGAAATTTTAATAAAGATTTTTAATGTGAAAAAAAAATCACAAAAATACGCTTTTTTTTTTGTCGCTCCGACCATTTTCCCCCCTTAAGGGCTTTTATATTCTATGGTAAGTGTTATGCCAACACTCTGCCTAACACTCATTTCAACCAAAAAAAATGCTCAATACCAAGTTTAATAGTACTCTTTCGTAGCGTTTCTAAATTTTTACCATAACTAATACCAATTCCAGATCTCAAACGCTACAACAACTCAGTTTCACTTTAAATGTTACCATAGACTTTCTTAATTTTCCTCTACCACTGATTCCGAGGCTTGTAAATTTATAAATTAAATTTACAGTTCAAGGAAATGAAGCTTTAAACTGCACCATAATATAAAAAAATGCTTTCACTAACAAACCTTTTCGTTGTATTTTTGCCGAAATATTTTTGTATTTAGTTCATGTGGACAATAAGCGATGAAACTTGGCTCAAGTCCATCCATAGTCTTTAAATTGTTATCTTAACTGAAACTTAGCAAAGCGACCTTAATATTTTATTTCTTTCATGGGTCTACTTATTAATACTTTACAATTGACACACTTGGAGTGTTCACGACTTGGTCATTGCTGCCATTTGTTTTTGTCTTTTTAGTTTTAGTGTTTAAAGGAGAGCAGAGCAGAGCGAATTGTGTCTATGTCGCCATATTTAGTCCTTAACCCTTGTTATTCTTATTTCGTATATAGTTCCCACTTGTCCTATTAATGAGTAGGGTATATGTTTATGAGTTCGCACATGGATATGTGTTTGTTTTGTCTAAAGTATTAGTCCTAGACAAAATGTTACTTTGTTGTGTCTTAAGTTTATTTGCCTTAGTGTTAAGATGGAGATAGTTGTGAAATACTTTAAAATTACCATCTAGGGAGTCAAATTTTGTTGTTAGAACTTAAATTAGCATAAACTTTACTATGCAGATCGCAAATTACTTAAATCAATTGTGTGAGTACTATTAGAACTAAATGTTGCACAGAGGAATTTTCAAATTTCAATAAAAATAATATAAGAAGGTTTATTATTATTTGTAAAGCAACTGTCGTTACACATCGAAATTGTATTCTTAACTGCAAGTACATTTTAATATTATTTTATTTTGCCAAATATTTTAAAGAAACATATACTCTATGAATGCTCTCGTTTGCTGCCAAAATCAAATTCCATTCCATTGATTGGAGTGAATTTGCCACATTGCAAAACATAAGTAAACCACATAAATGTGTTTTGTCCCAAGAAATGCACTTCATTTGGCGTGATGTACATGTTCAATACAAGAAGCTATGTCGGTGTATTTGTGTGCCAATGCGTTCGTGTGACATGTGGTGTCTTTGCAGCACTACCTTCAGCAAAAAAATCAAGTGTCGGCAAGCAGACACGCTCAAAAATGCAGCAGAAAATACGTGATACAATAAAATGGATTTAATTTAATCTTGTCAACAATTTTACTGCCATTGCAAAATAATATTGGCTAAGATGGTGAATGCTGTATGCGGGATGTGGCATTGGCTATGACCGTTTGAAGTTTTGTTATGATTTGAGTTAACGCCGATTTGTGAAAGAAAGTTTCTTTAAACCTCACGTTTATGTCTGAAATAAAGCACATACGACTTTTAGGTTAACTAAAATGGTACGATTTCTTAAATTTTCTCGAATTATTACATATTAAACAGAAATGAAAAACGAATATCAATTGAAATTTTAACGATCAATTTTAGTTTTTAAAGAATAAGAATACTATTTTATTGCTTTAATCATCCTGCGGCAAAAAGAAGACAGAATGTCAAGGAGTCCTTGCTTTAAATCCTTTTTAAGAAGAACAATTGAAACGGAAGTAATATATGAAATAGTTTGATTTGTGGTTTTTTAAGATAACTGTGGAAAAACATTAAGTGGAATCTTACTAAGAACTGGTACAAAAACAAAATCTCATAAAGGAGTTGGGTTTGACTTAAAATGAAATATTGTTGAAAAACAAAACAAAGTTCTACCCAAAAATAAAAAAAAGGTACCAAAAAAGCGGAGTTGAGAAATGGGATTAATTAATTTTCGATTGTTTTCTAAATCAGTACTACTTATTACTTGCAGTAATGGTGTGGCAGAAACAAGCTAAATGGAAATCAAAAAATTTATATTATATTGTTAATTTAATGATAATAGATTTCGCCTAGTGGTTGAAATTCAACCATTATGGATACAAAATAAAAAATACTTTTTGGTATAAGAAACTGTTACAAATTTTTGTTTCAAAAATTAAATCATGGTATCGTGTTACCCTATCCACATCCCTTGCTTAGAGTCTAATATAAATATCTCTATATCAAATTTTGTCAAAATCAGTCGATTAGTTTAGGTAAGAGAATATATTTTCTTGTAAGAGGCGTTGCGCCACACTACCTTAAAAATAATTACCTTTTCTAAAGGCTAAATCTATCCCCATACCAAATTTCATCAAAAGGGTTTTATTACTTTGTCTGTGAAAACATATTTTCCTATTGTGGGCGTGGCACTGTCCACCTTAAAATAATTACTTTTCGTCAAGATCAATATATTTCTGTACCAAATTACGTCAAAATCGGTTTAACAGCTTAGCAGTGAAAAGGTTTTTTTTTTGTTCTGTTAGGGGCGTGGCACTGCCCCACTTAACATAAATTTCTTTACTTAGGATACAATCTGTCTTATAGGCGGTTCCACGCCCTTTTAAAGAACTTAAAATTTTAAAAAACCTTATTTTGTATTCCAAGCAAAATTACATAAAAATCAGTCCATTAGCTTAGCCGTGGAAACGTTATTTCTTGTTAGAGGCGTGGCACTGCTTACCAATTGAAAAATATTTTTAGCTACTACGACCTAATGCAATATATTTTATTTTGTTTGCTCTGGAATTTTTCAAATATTGTTGTCCAACTTTGGATCGTACAAAGGTGGTCGATACTCAAATTTAGAATTTGTTGTTCGTTTTCTTTTGTACAGTTTGTGTTGTGTTGGTGTTTGTTGAATGTAGAACTTCTGCTTTTTTTTTCATTGGTAATCAACTCCATGGTACTATGCTATTTTCATTATGTACAAGTGGTAACAGAAAAATAATTCAAATGTCACTTCCACAATCAAAAAAAAAAAACTCTTGTTTCTTACTACCAATAAATACTTTAGCGCAGAGCTCAATTAAAACAATAAATAAATAATTTAATGGAAATAAAAACCACTTGAGATTTCTTTGAAAAACTTCGCACAAAGAAAAAATTTAAAATTTAATTTTCCATTTGAATTTAAGTGCAGCTGGAGAACGTGTCAAAAAAGTTTTTGACCGATATATAGTTTTTAATATATATAGCAAAATAAGATTTGAGGAAAGCTTAAAAGATTTTTTTGCATCAAAGCAGTGGAACAGTTTAGCAAGGAAAGTTAAATTGTAACCAGTACACCGTGGAAAAAATTAGTTCGGATTATCAGTTATATCTAGAGTGACATGAAATCTTAAGTGGTATATGAAGAAACATGTTTTTTTTTTGAGTATATTTAGAGTGTTAAAAACTCAATTACTTATCTTATTTAGTCTTACGGACTCTCCTCAACTTTTGAGTTCTGAATCTACAATCAAAATTTACCTTTTGTGTAATTGCAATTGGTTTATTTAATTTAGCTTACACGTGTCTCTTTTCATATTCTGTTATTCCAAACAGAATCATTTTCGTTTGGTGCTGCACAACGTGACATATGCCACAGCAGCACAAATTGCCTTTGCACATTGTTGTCAGGCAACGTGTTTTTGAAAAAAGTCGCAAAAAATTGAGAAGCCAAGCAACATAATAACAAAAACAACAGCAACTCATATACAAAAAACTTGGACAACTTTAAATAAATTGTTGCCCGTAACAGCAACTAATTCTTTTTGTTGTTGATGTTGTTTTTATTTTAAGGATTTCTTTCATTTTTTCCTTTGTTAATGTGCGGCAACTGCTAGTGTCTTTCCCTCTTCTGTGTATGTTTTTATTTAGTTTTTTGCAACTGCTGCTTTCGCTACTATGCAGTACAGCATTTGCTACAACATGACATGATGACAGCTTAAACTTCCGTTTAGTAGAAGAAGGCATGAGCAGCGTAGTACAACGGTCAGAGTTCAAAACGTGTTTGCGGCACCGTACTAACTTGGCCTGAAACGAGAGAAACCAACCCGACCTAAAATGGCATTGCGAGTGAGTAAGCAAATGTTATAAACGAAATGAAGATAGAGGCACGTTTATGTGTCAGAACCCAAATGAACCTGCAGGTTGATGACCCAAATATTCAGCCAAAAGACAGCAGTAGTCTATGACATCAGACAGGCGCACAGTATGGGATTTACTTGAAAATATTGGTTAGGTACTGTCAGAAAAATATACGAAATTGATAGTTTTGTTTTGAGAGGTCACTACATGTTAAGGGAAAACAACAAATGTATGCAATATCAGCAAACAGACGTTCTAACGCAAAAAATTTTCCATTGACTAACACGACTACAGGATTTAGTTTGCAGATTTTTGTATTTTTTTTCTTCGGACTAAAATAGATTTTGTAAAATTTTTATCAGATCTCGGGTATTTATGTTCTCTGGCTACCTATGTCAATTGCTTGGACATATTAGTTCCTAAGCATCAATTTAGGTTTAATGTGTATATCGTGGTCCTATGCCAAAGTCACTCAAATCCTATATATAGTGTCCTATGTCGTCACAACGATATAATAGTGAGTTTCATAAAAACTTTATAAAGAAATTCAACACTGTATAAGATATATAGATGAACTGATGGTGAGATATTCACACGGACATGGCGACAAACAGTCAGCAAGACCGTGATGAAGGCAGACCAGCAGCCAGCAATATAACGTGCTACTTTTGTCGGACTAAACGAGGTTACTTTTGCGTCGTCATTGACTACATGAAAGCCAGAGCCAGGCCATGATAAGGCAACTGAGCGTTGAAGGCAGCAGTTGAGTAGTTGAGCAGTTAAATGGGCGGGCAGGTAGACAGCTGTTGTGTCGGAGCGATAAAAAAAGCTCAACTCATATCTGAACTGAAAACTAGCAATTTCATGGGCTTGCTGACAGCTGTAGGTGAGTGCAAGGGTTAGACGTTGAGTTGGGGCCGGTAGCATGACAGAGCATTTGCTATAGCAGGTGTGGTGGCAACGCAAAATAAGTCACATCACCAGTGCTACTACAGCAGACGTGATGGGATATAAAAATAAATTGGTTGGAATTATCAAGACACAAAAGTGCCAAAATATTAAAATGGATGCCTGAAGTTTTTTTTTTTAATATTGATAAATGAAATAGATCTAAATGATATTTGTTTGGAAAAATTTGTATATAATATTAATTCTTCAGTGAAGGAATTAATTGCATAATTAGATGTACATTTTTCTGTAATCTAATCTTGAGTAACTTAAGTATCTAGTAAATTATATTTTTCAGTTCATGTTATTCCTTACAAGTTAATCTTACGATTCCCAATGCATTTTGCGTTTGTAATTTTTTTGTGTTTTTTTTTAGCACTAAAAGTATTAAACAAAAACTCTGTACAAAACTTAAATAGGAAATTTTTTCTTAAATCATTAATTTATAAGACCCAAGAATTAATAAGAAAAATAAAGTTCAAATTATGGTGTTTTTTTTTCATTTATTTTCCATTAAGAAGAGCTTCCTTGTCATATTATACTGAAATTGAATATAATTTTATATATCATTATCTTGTGCAATTTTTTCTTAATTTATTTTTTAAAATAAATTTTGTAGAATTATTTTTTCTTCTGAATTTTGTTAATTTATTTGCTTGAACATTAAACAATTAAATCCACATCAAAGTCATTTTTATTTGTATCGATTATTTCAGAAACATTTCGAGAACATTCTCTTACGAAATGGTATTTCGCAGGTAGGTGATTTTATGTCCAACTTAATTAAATTTCATATGGTGTAAAATTGAGAAAAAAAAAACTGATAAATCTGTCAAGATATATAAATAAATTCTACTGCATAAGGGGCTTAAAATAAACTGAATGAATATCATTAACAATATCCAAATCAAAAAGGGGATTTATTGCGCAAATAAAATATATTCAGAAATTCTCGTTTTTTTTTACATATTACATTACGATTCATTTTTTGCCATATTCTTATTAGAGCTACAAATTTGAAAGAAATTTTTCATGAGAACGATTACACTTTCGAAAGACTAATAAAGAACATTTTTGAATGAGCTACTATTTTATTGAAATGTTGGAATATAATAAGTACATAGTTGAATTTGTAAAAATCACTCCATAAAAGACATAAACTGAATTTGTTCTTAATATATGAAAAGTCAGAGTGTTGCAATTGCGTACATTTTAAAGTGCTTATATACTGTAAATGCCAACAGTAGTCAAGAACAATTGTCATTGCAAAGCGTAGTATGAATCTAATTACGTCTATTACTATATATGAGCACATATTTTCATTAATTTCTGTTTGCTTTCCTACGCAAAAATATGTCGCTCAACCCGCAAGCGTAATGTGCCTGTCGTGGTGCTATGTCTGCCTGCATATATTGCGGCAAATGTAAAATTGATAACAAAACAAAGTCAAACAACTACCATGGTAAACTTACACACTTATTAATGTTTTTAAATATTTACACAACTCATATCTGCACATAATTAATTTCATTTTATAATTTTGAAACACTCGCACAGTCAAAGGGGTAAACAAACACCAACTAACTAAAGCACGGCTATGTTTGTATGTGTGCGTGCTCCAGTTTTGAAAATCATCATTTTGTAATTTGTTTTACAAGCGATCGAACAGCGTGAACCCAATTCTGAATTTGTTGGTTTATACAAAAGGCATCTGATTGTGACGTTTTTGACACCTTTTAAACTTCATTAATCATCATTTACTTTAAGCAAAATATTAAATTTTTCAAAGGTAAGTAGTAAGTATGTATATGGTTAGAGTTTTAACAGATAATGTCTTATTCTGCTTTGAGCTTTTGTGCTCAAATTGAGCGGCAGCCAATTGAAGTTGCTACTGCGTACGATAAAATAGAGCATATGTCGAAGAAATTCCATGACAGCGTCATTGGCTCTTTTGCAGTATGCGCTGAAGACAAAATGTAATTGGTTTTCAGAATAAAATTTGTCAAATTTTTGTTTAGAGTTCTGTTGTGTTTCGTTTAGTATCGAATTTCACCTGTCTTTTTTTAAACATTCTCGGAAAAAATAATATTAAAATATTAATGCTTATACGATATTAAACCATAAGAGTTTTTTTCATCAACGAATAACCTTATTGAAAAAGTTATGCGATTTTTTAAACTTGCTTATTTATGCGAAACCTAAAATAATTAAAAATATTGGTAAGGATTACACGATCCTTATTAGTGTTGTGATGCGAATGCAAGACGCAGCTTATTGCCGGTTAGTTGACGAACAAACTGCAATAACTACACAAAAAATGCTTAAGATGCGTCTGGTAGCAAAGCGAAAATATACTTGTAAAATGAGGAATTTACAGCAAACTATAATATCCCATGAAAAATAGGCGGATAAAAAACTCTCTGCAGAGACCAAAGTTGAGTGTGATGAATTCACAAGAAGTAAAAAACGCATAAAACTAAAGTCAATTGACAAGAGACGTTGCAGAACAGAGTAAAAAATCAGAAGAGACGCAAGAAAAAATTAAAATCTATGAATTCGATTAAGATGTTTTTTTTTTCGGGCATAGTCTCCTCATAGAATTTCCAATGCATGAGATGAAGAAAAACAGAACAAAAATTTTACCATTAAGATAACATTCTAGTGTTTTATGTCACTTATCACAAGTGACACATAGAATTACCCACATAGCTTTGATTTTATTTATTAAACCCTTATCCACTCTTGCATTGCTGAACAATTCCAAGCCAGCACGTCGCATGACGCACACAAACTTCAGGCATGTCAGTAAAATATTATATTTTTTTTCTTTTACTCACAATCATTTAATAAATTGCATGACTCTCAGCCGTAATGTCAAATTATGCACCAATACACAAGCCGGAAAAAGACAGGTACATACACACTCATATATAAACATATACATATGTACATAAGTACATAAACATGAGTTGCTGCGTTTTTGGTTTCTATGTTTTGCAGCATGCAAAGACACAGTCAAAGTTGCATGCGTCTTTTGCTGCATGTGCACTAACGCTTAACCCTTTTATAGCCTCTTTGAGCCTCGCTGTCACCTATTGCATGTTCGGAGAGAGAGAGATGGGGAGAGATTTTCACACACCACTTATTTATTTGTGACAATTTATCATTATGTTGTTGTTGCTGCTTTTGTTTTTAATGACATTAGGCGTCACTTGTAAAATGTGCGCTAAATGTTTTGCTTCTCTCTCCTGCATCTGAAGGACTCTGGCTGGTGATGTTTTGCATTTAACTTTCTTTTATTGTTGAGTGTTTATTTAAAATATGTAATATTCCAAAGAATTTACTACATGATGTCGTTTAAGTTGCAGTTGCTGATGCAGATCTTTACACCTTTGCATGTTGGTATGAATTTTATTTATTTCGCTGTAATATTTTGAACCTTGTTTTGGTGCAAGGATTATCATTAATTTACATCGTCATTGTAAAGGCGATATCTCATGTCGTAGTTGATGAGCTGTTTTAATGAGTAATATATTGCTGCTTTTTTGTTGGCTGTCTTTTAAGTTTGTGGTCTACACTGAAAAAATTTCATTCAATATTCGAGCAAAAATTTTAAGTGAATATAAAGTCAAGATGGTCAGATTAACTGTTTTCAATTCGATAATTCTATATTCAATTATTTAATAATTAATTTTGGAGTACAATAAATAAAAATTGTAGTAAGAATTAAAGTTACTGAGAGAATGAATTATTGAGCTCTAAAATTTATTTAATATTCGAATCACTTTTCGGAAATTGTACTTTCCGCAAATTTCGTATATGAAATTATCAACGACTTATGTATGTTTAAAACCGAAAAATGTATCTAACAAATTAACGTGGTTACAGTTGCTTACAATGTTTTTATTCAGGGCTAATAATAAGCCTACTTTCTGTTGAAATAGTGCGCTGAGATCGAGTAAAATGATTTAATATTTTATTATACTTTTTTTTTGTTGCATAAGAAAATAATAGATTAATCTCTTGGTCAAATTTTGAAGAATTGCAATTAGAAACAGTTCTTCTCAATATTTTTTCGTATATGCTACAATAATTGTTTGCATGCTATCACATAAGAAACAGTTTTGGCTCAAGTAGTTTAGAATTGAATAAGCGCAATTGTACGTAAGATACGACAAAAGTTCTAATTGCAAACTGAAGGACATTTATTGGCATAACCTTAACAAAACAAAAATATTCAAATAGCATCCGCAGCTTAGTTTGCAGAATTCGATCCGAGAAACCCAAATGTGGTAAAGATTTTTGCAAAAAAATGTGATGGGTTTCAGAAGAAGTTTCAAATATGATTTTTTCTATGTTGTTGGTAACAATTACAGGCTTATTAACAGTTGCTTTAGAAGAAAATTTATGCAGCACTCAAACACGAAATCACAATTGTAAACTGTTTTCACCAAGAATTTATATGAATTTTGAGTGAAATTTTCTGGATTCCAAGGTTTAATAAGCTTCGATTATTTTAAGGCATTGCGAAGTCGTAGACTATATTATGTTAAAATATCGCCCGCAATGTTGCTGAAAGGCTGCTCAAATAAAACAGCTATCAGATGTTAACGTTCAAGGTTGGTACTTCGATATATAAGTGAGACATGCGTATTACACCAACATCAACAAATTAAATTAAATTATCGTGGACAAAAGAGCCATACTTTTAAGCAAGCAAGTTCAGGCAACATGTTTGTCTTTAAAGACTTTTAAATCCAATTTTGCATGACTATTCATGAGTTTTAAGTTTATTTCTCATATAAATCAAAAGTTTAATTAGAATTGAAAAAAAATATTGTCCCTTAGAAGCCCTCTTATAAACTTTTATGAATATTTGCTTGAGACTGAGAATATGAAAATACGATGACAATAAATATGCCAGACGATCAGTAAATATGTTTGAAAAAATTGACAATCAGCGCCTTGGTGAAGAAGACTCAAAAGATTGTGGTGTCGAAAACTATGTGCTGACAGTTGGCAGCAATTGACACACCTTACAGCAACGACACTGAAATCGATATAGCTACAGAAAACCAGATCAGGCCAAACGTTCCTATCAAAGTTGTGAGATAATAATTGTACTTATATATAGCAAATGTGCCTAAAGTTACCCGAATGCAATAAAGATCAGTCCGGTAAAGTTTTCGTTCTTCGTCCTTAAAAAAAAAAAAAAGTTGTACTACAAAGGCCATCAAATACAATTAAAAAAAAACATAATAAAGATGTTTCATTTAAAAATATAATGTACTTTGTTATTTTCAAAGTGTATGTATCTTCGCAAAAATCAATTTTCATTGTATTTTGCTGACGCACATGTGTATCAGGATATTTATCTGGGACGTATTAAGAAACACATTAAGAACAACATTTCTTTATCTGTTATAAGCGAACAACCTACCTATGCTAATTTTTCATGCAAATTTATATTGAGAATTAGATACTATGCAGTGCAAAATGCAATTTTTAATTTAGGAAAAAAAAATATATAAAAACTAAGAACTATTTGCTTGCACCATTGCTGTCAAGTGTTAAATAAAAAATCACCCAAGAAAAAATAAAAGATAAGATTCTTACAACAGCAACAACTAGAAAAGTACTTCCGCATCCGCAACCAAAATTGCACAGGTACCTACTAAAAAAGGAGAATTTGATGCTCCGTATGCCATTGAATGGTACAGCGGTAAAAGATGGTGAAACCACCACAACAACAGCAATAAGCAGCTGCGGCAAAAGCACCACAAAAATGTTCACTTAGTGGCAGATACAAAAAAAATGCTGCCTTCTGTAAGTAATAAATTTATAAAATATTACAAGGTAAAAGAAAAGTAAAAATGAGAAGTAGACACAAATAAATGGAAATCACACACACTTGCACACAGGTACCAACTGACGCAAACACACTCAATGTGCACCCATATAACAAGAGTCACAAAAGTCATGCTCTTCGTTGCTTCTGGTTCCGGTGGTTGCCACTAGTACGAGTATTTATGCCATGATGTTGATTTTGTTGTAGCCTTAGTTTTTATTTCCTTTCATTTAATTCAATGCCGTACAGTGCAGTAGAGTTGGAATTATATAAAATGTTTAAAATTACTTTAAAATCTTAGAATATGAAAATATATTCTAAGAAAAACGCTTAACGATGGTAAAAACAAAGTCCAAGGTCATGAATCACCCACAGGAGTTGTTAATTAATTTAAATTTCATTAAAGTTTTTTCAAAAATACTTGAAAAATTGTTTGTATGTATGTTCGCTTAGAAATTATTTTAGAATTAATGTTATGTATTTACTTTAAATAATTTGCTTATTTACTATTTTATAAGTTGCTGCCATAAGTTGCAAGAAATTTTAAGTTAAAAAATAACGGATGAAATCCACAAGAAATTTACTCAAAATGCAGGGCTCTAGATTATGATAAATTAATGAAAAATTCCCAAATCTTCTTTATCTGCAAACATTTTACCATGAGGTATGATGTACTGAAAACTTATCGATAATATATCAAAAACGAACTCACTTAGTTTTCGATAAAAAATTTTAAACCGGTCTATTGACCTCAAAATTACATTCAATTATCAATTTAAACTATATCACCTGTTTACGCACAACGTAAACTAGTGTGTAGTCTGCATTTCTGTTTCGTTTTGCTATTCACCGCAAGGTGCCCGTTTACTCGTTGTGGCTGCGCTGAATTCCACAAGCCAACCGGCTACAGCAACAACGAGCAAAAAAGCGCAAAGTTCATTCGTCTACAAACTTTCGTAATCCAGAAGTCAGCGAACCCTCCCGCGTACGCGCAATGAAAATTTAACAAAACACAAAATCACAATTTTACAATTATACGAATAATCAACAATTTTCACATAAACCAATTTAAGGCTTAAACACAAATCACATAATATTAATGTAGTTACAATAAACAGTGTATAAACGTAAAATCACAAATCTTCAAACCACAGTGACATTGAACAATTATTACACAAAAAACCCATAGTTTTTGTAACATTAATTTACATAGTGAAAACAATAAATTCGTGCAACAATTGTACATATACAACAGTGAAAAAACAACATATGTATATACAGTCAACAAGTCCACATATCATAGTGCACAAAACAGAAATTCTCATCAAACAAAAACCAACAGATTTCCATTTCATCAATTTCAACACAATTTGCACCAACATTTAAAACAGTAACTTAACGTTGGACAACAATAACGACACCAGAAAACGCACATAATTTCACGTATAGTATAAATGAAATTATTGTATTTATATTTAATTATAACCCTTAACCATTTGAATTTATATTATAAATTATCTTACAAACAATTATAATATAAACCCATAAATTGAATCTTGTGTGTCCACTTCTTATTCAACCCTCCCACGTAATCATCACCCAATCGATTTTTTCTGGATTTTGGTTCCTCTGGAAAGCTTTGTCCTTGAAAAAATTAAAGGTACCTTTTCCCATGGCTGTATAAGAATACAGGAAAAACTGAGAAACAATATTGGCTATATATTCTATTTCATACTTTATGGCAAGACGTCGATTAAGATGTCTGAGAATAAATTCAACTGTAATTGCAATTTTATCTAAGCAAATTTATAAATATTAAAACATTCAAGAAAAACATATCAAATCTTATTATAAAAAAAAAAATTAAATTAAAAAGAATTTTTAATACAATTTTCAAGAAGAGTTTCCATTGTATAGCACAAGGCGCTGAAAAGTATGCAATGCATTTGCCAAAAGAAATAAAGAAAAGAGTCAACCAGAATCAAAAAAGGATTACATAGTCGTATATAAAAACAGAGAGAAAAAATGCGGCACTGCTGTATTTCATGAATTTCACATGAATTTATGACTACAACAAAATCAAGAAAAACAACAATAAAGACAACAAGAACAGCCAGCGAAGATCACAGTCTCACACACTCACAAGCGCTGGCTACATGGATACATAGACTTTAACATATAAAGGGGCAAAAAACGACATTTAGCGCACTCATTGCAAATACAAATACAAAATACAACTACAACAACAACAACAACAACAACAAATAATCAACGACGCGCTGCGACACTCGACAGCAACAAATTTCATTCAATTGCTGTCGTTTTTATGTGGCGCACACCGTGAAGGAAAACGTTGTGCGTGTGGCTGTGTGTGCGTTATTATGTACGTATGTATTTGTACTTGCGTGTATACTTTTCATACTGAAAATATCTGCGTCTTTGTTGACACATCCAAACGTACATAAAATAATTGGGTATAAATTTATATTTTTTTAAAAGTTTTTTCCTTTTGCGTGTTGTTTTGCTAGCAGCCAAGCTGTTGGGCGGGTGATGGGGGACGGAAAGGAAAAGTCAACGACAAAGTCTCTTCCTACGACTTCTTATTCACGGAAAAATTTATGGCGTGCAAATTTAACTGAAACTCTGAGGATCTGAATTTTGTTACATTTTATTGATTTTAAATTGATACAACATCAATTTTCGCATACGGGTGTGAGTATCTGGCATGAGAAGATGAACATTGAAAGAAAAATGGAAAATATAAAATATTTGTTTAATTTAATATTTTTTTACTTCTGTATTACATTTCATATATAAAAGAATTTATTAAAAACGAATAATTTTTATATACGACAATCATAAAATCATTATCTGTCAGCTGCGTCATTGTAATTTTATATTTACGAGTACTGCACATATTATACTTTTTTATTCATTTCTAGATTCTAGAAAAATGAATGAAAGACTGCAGACTCCATTGATATTGAGAATATGCGGATTTAAGTCAGCGACCATAAGGCTCATTTCATCACATTAACACTTCGCACAGTTCAGTTCATTAAAGCGGCGTCAAAGATTTTGTAGGAAGCTCACCAGTATTGCTTTTCAGAGAAAAATGTTCAGTCTCGCGAAAGCTTGGAAACTATTTCAAGACTCTTGCAATGGAAGGTAGATACGAAACTCTGTT
This sequence comes from Tricholauxania praeusta, assembly GCA_949775025.1. NCBI lineage: Eukaryota > Metazoa > Arthropoda > Insecta > Diptera > Lauxaniidae > Tricholauxania > Tricholauxania praeusta. Next base: position 164,493,258 of record OX459029.1, read on the forward strand.
TTTTTAGCATAGTGTACGTCAAAGTTTGAAGGAAACTACAGGCCTAATATAAATTACATTAATTAAACATTTTGTAATTTTAACTTGGATTCCACATAAATCCATAAGGAAGTAGGTAGTATAGATCTTATAAATTCCAAAATGATAAAATTTTATGTGAATATCAATTTTTTTTTATACTGAATATACTAGCTATATATAATAATATGATGACGTATAAAATTTATTTTATAATAAGAGTTTATATTCATTTTAAGCGATAGTGAAAAAAATTTATATTTATGTCGGTCGTTAGAGCGTTTGATTGGGACGCAGCACGCACGAGTTCAAGTCCTGGAACTGATACTTCTTTTTAATTTAATTTAATTTACAATTTTTCTTTGTGAAATAATAATAATTGAATAACATAACTTGAATGGACTAAGATTTGAACCTGCCACATTTCTTGAACAGATTGAATGCTACCGTTCCTTAGCTAGCTCGGCTTAAGAATTTTGATGACTTATTAGACAAAATTAAGCATAAGCAACTGGCCGTATAGCTGGTTTTTATTTGTTGAAATGTTATTAGATTTATACCTAAATTCATATAAATCGACTCCTAAGCTGTTATTCGTATAAAACTTTATAATTATTTTTTCAAACCGTGTAATAAAGAAATCTTTATTATTATTATTATTATTATTATTTGCAAAAAATGTTTTTTATTTTTACAAAAAACGCCTTCAAGAGAACAAAAAAATATGCAAAAAGTTTTCAGATCCCGTCGGGTTGACTTTTTTTTTTAACTTCATATGGTTTATTTATTTATTTAAAAAGATTTATATAATAATTAATTACTATGTATATAAATAAACTCAACTAGTACCAGCTTCAAAGGCTTTCAACTGTCATACAATTTGTGGTATGTTTAAATATATATGGTTTGTTTATTTGGGGACAAGTCGACTGGGTGGAAAAAACATGGAAAATGCAGTAAATAATTTTACTGTTCCTCTAGCGAATAACATGTTATATGAGTGATGCCAAAAAAATATATGCTCATACCAAAATCAAAACAAACCAATTCAGTTGCCAAAATAACTGCTAGACGTGTGTGTAACATTTTCGTAATTAGAACAAATATGCGACGGCAGCAATTTAGTTTAATGATGGAGTTGCAACAGTTTAGCTATTTGTTTTATCAAAATGTGTTTTTAAAGCATTATGTTTGTTTTTAATAAACGACTGATATTTTAACGAAAATGCGCTTTAATTAGAAGAGACCACAAATATTAATGTATTTTTTAAAAGATAAAATTTGGCGCAATCTATTATGTGGCTATTGAAACTCAAAAAAAAAATTGTTTTTTCTGTTTAGTTTTAAACGACCTTTGGATATAATTAAGAATTACGAATTACATATATACTTTATAGATCTTTAAATAATTAACAATTTTCGTATAAATCCGCCATTTATAAAAATTACGACAAAATTAAATTTCTGTTAAATCATCGCAAATATATAAAAAAAGCTAAGCCGCTGCTATTTAACTTACTTTACTCTTAATATCCGTAATAAAAGAAAAAATTATAATATCATGCTAAGCATAAATAGCATGATAATTCATTAAGTACAATAAAAATGCAACTTTGAAAGGAGTCTTCTGCGTATCTATCCCCAGCTTGAGACTCACTCTGAGTATATTCTGGTTACCAATCCTTATAGAAAATTCAATTCTTAATGGAAAAGCAAAAAATATGCAAGAGAGAAGAGCACGTCTGTATGAAAGTCAATGAAACTCACGCTGGCAGCGATTAAAAGGATATTAAAATATTAAATATTCCAGAAAAATAAAAAAAAAGTTCTAAAAGTGGAAAAAGTGCAACAGTTACGCACTCATGGACAGTGTTGCCGAGTAAGATTAAGTGGTACCACTACCGAATAAATAGTTTGCCTTTTTTCATAATAAGACAGAGACTCATACTCGGGTCTAATAACACTAGTTTACAAATTTGGGGTTCATTTCCAGATCTGGTTTCTCATATACTTTTTTCCATGTATTTTGGGACGTAGATTCCTAAAATGGCAACCATTTTTTTTCTTAAAAATCGTTTTCGAGATATCCCCAAAGCAATGCTTTTTCGGCACTTTTTTCATTTATTTGGGTATATCTCGATGAATTTTTTTTCGACTCAAAAACACTTTTCAGCACTCGAAAGATATTTTTAATTTCTTTCTAACATATGTTTTTTATCTAAAAAGAAATGGAAAATAGTAGTAATTAACCACACACATACACAATTGTATGTATTTTCGTTCAATTTTTTACTGTTTTCTCGAATAAATTCTATATTTTTTGTCCGATTTCAGCAAAATTATACATAAAATATTTGCAAAAGAATAGTCTTTCATTTTTAATTCTAAAAATATGAAAAAGAAAAAATGTTTTATTAAAAACGAGCAGTTGAAATTTAGTGATTTTTAAAAAAGACCAAAAAATTCAGTTTTTTGGACTTTGAGCGTTTGTAACTCCATCAAATCTTATTCGATTCAAGCAAACAGTATATCGTTAGAAAGGGCATAAAAATATCTTTCGAGTGCTGAAAAGCGTTTTTGAGTCGAAAGAAAAGTTCATCGAGATATCTTGAAAACGATTCTTAAGAAAAAAAAAAAAAAATGGTTGCCATTTTTGGAATCTACGCCCCAAAATACATGGAAAAAAGTTTATGAGAGACCAGATCGTTTTTTTTTGTAAGCTAGTGTAATTGATCCACTCAATTACAACTAATTATTTTCAAGAAACCTGTCCAGCTAAATAATTGCAATGTCAGATTTTATTGCATAAAAATCTTCATTTACAAATTATAAGTCTTTTTTTTAATTTATTGAAATCTTGAAAAAACTAACAAAGTATTCCAAAGGAGGAGGAGTTTATTTTGAAAATTTTGTAGATAGATTTTAAGTTTTTTTGCCTATATTTTAGCTTGAGGAATAAAAATTATTGTCCCAATATTTGAGCTTCCTAGCTCAAACAGAGTTTATGTCGGATTTCATTGAAATTTTACATTTTTCGTGAGAATTTAAGGTTATTTTTTATGTAAGTAGTGTATTGTAAGTGTCTGAATGTAGGAGTGTAATTGTAAGACACTATAAGTAAGTGTCTCTTTATAAGTAAGAGGCTATAGTACAAATTCAATTAATCGCCACTTTATACATCGATAAATTTCACTCCACATTGTCTTCATCAAAAATCTAAAAATATTTAAGTTTTCAGTGTAAAGTTTTCCTAACTATGCTATGTGTATTTCTAACCAATTACATCTTTTTGTCAAAGTTTACATTAGGTAGTCCTCTGTTTAGTACTACTGAGTAGTCTGGAAAATTAGCCACGATATTGCTGACAGTTTTTAAAACGTTGCCATTGAAAACTGAAAGTTACATTAGTGGTCGCTAATTTCTTCGAAACCAAATCTTCCACATCAAAGTTCTTTAATATTGTGCTAATTAAGTTCTTAAAATATTTTTCCCATATTTCCCAAATTTACAGTAAAACGGCAACACTTTTGTTTGCTTGTTTTTGCAGTATGGCAGGATGTTGAATGGGATGCAGTAACAACAATTGCAATGTTAGCAGCAACTCGTTGCATTCAAGCAACATAGTAGAGGAGAAAAAACAAATAAGAAATTGATATAAACTATGGAAGAGTTCATAAGAAAATGTAGTCGTGACGTAGTTGATGCTGCTGTTATTCTTGTAACATGGTGAGCAACATCAACAGTTACAACAACAATATCATGTCTTATGCAAACAACAAATACAATGTGACTACATAAATCTTTGCCATAGATAAACTTGAACAGTTTGCTACTTAAAATATTACTACTTTTTTATGTGTTCTCGCACAATGTTTTTTCTTAAGGCATCAGAAAATGGAAATTTATTAATATTGATTGTAGAAGATATTGAAGCAAGGCGATTCATAAGATCTTTTGTTTCATAAAGATGTGTGCGCATGGATAAACATAAGTTCGAATTAAATTCTCATATTAAAATTTCAATTAAAAAGCACTTTATTTTTAGCTAGGAAAAATATTTCAGATCAGTAATTTAGCCAATAAAAATTGTTAAACAAAATATATTTTAACAAAAAAATTAGTTTTTTATTTGTTGACTTTATTGAACTCTGACGCGTCTCACCTAAGCAAATAATTAACTACATGGCATAATAACTTATTATATGACAGCCGATAGTTTTGCTCAGTGCATTAATTTGAGTATAAACACATTCGCTATTGCGTGTAATTAATTCAAATCACATTTTCAACTGTCCGACTAACTCCCACTGCGACCGAGAGTGCTAGCAATGCCATTATATATAATGCATATGTGCAACTTAACGTTTAAGGAATACATATTTTCCTGAAACTAACAAAATTCAATATGCAGTACATTCAAGTAACTGGGGCTTTGCTACTGTTGTTCTGCTTCGAGTTCCTAATGAATACTTCTACTCATATGATTTATTTAATAATTTCTGTTAAGTCAATTGACTTGAAATTTATTTTTAGCAAAGGTGATCCCTAGAATACTGGTACGAAAATTAAGAAAAGTCAGAAACTATCAGAAACTTGATACTATGTTTAAATCGAAAAACTTTGAGCAATTTCTCTCAGAAAAAACTTAAAGATTTTTTTTTAAATTTCCGAATATTTACTTTTAATTTTGTGTCAAATGTTCTTTTTATTTTTCGGAAACTCTCTTTTAAATTTTGGAAGTGAGACGACACATTACCCAAATTATTATCATATACAAAAAACATGCATGCTAATAATTGTCAAGTATTATAAGAACTGTCGGGTTTATTTTATCGAAAAAAAGAAATGCCAACAAAAAAAAAAAAAAAAAAACTGCCCAAAAAAGTTTTTGTAATTGGAAATCCTATTGTGTACGGAATTCCTTTAGAAAGAGTTTCAACTATCTGATCTCTCTTTGTATTAATGCAAATAGAGAAAATAAAATTTAAAAAAAACACAGAAAATTTATCGCTATTATTAATTATTTTTTTTTTATTTTCTGTCGATTACCTTAACTATTGAGTATACCTTCGGATTTTTATTATCGAACATTACAGTTATGGGACCACGTGGGAAAACATTTCAATGGCTGATCTGCTACGTTCAGCTCAAACCTAAGGGAAATATTGGAGCTGTATGGGAGCAATTAGAGCAATCCTACTACAAAAGAAAACAATATATTATATAAAAACTATGGCAGTCGTAACTTTTCATTTCAAAGTACGGTTCGGTTTTACCCATTTTAAGTGAAAATGATATTTAATCTTTAAATCGAAATGATTCGAATTCCATTCTTGGATTAAAATTGAAAATCTATTTTTGTTAGTTCTAATTTTTTAGTTTTGCTTGTAAATGGGTATTAATAAATTTTCAAAAATATTCTCTGAGAAGCAGAATATGGTGACTGATTTGAATATTTTACGCAATATAGCTAACATAATTGAAGGAAAATTTTTTTTAATTTTTTCAGCACGAGCTATTTAATAATTTACTTTAGTATTTATTTCAAATTAATACCTTTCATTTTTCTATTTTAAAATTTTAAATGTATTTTGTATATACATTCGTTTGCATTATAAAATACGTCATTCTATTTACCGAATGACAAGAGGCAATAAAATACTATTAGAGGAAAATTGTTTAGTTCATATTCAAGTATCATGCAAAAACCAATCTTCATATGTAAACTTTATTTTCGAATGCTTATATGCTTAGTTTCAGAATGCTTATATGTATGTACTTTCAAATCAAAATATGTCGGAAAAAATTTCCTGATGAGTAACTGAGATGAATTGTTCTATAATCCTTGTTTTTATTGCAGCTATAATTACCACGTTTTGGGCCTATATGACACATTTTTTTTACTTATTACAATTCAATTGCAATGAATTAATTGAAATTTATTTTCAAGTGTTGCAAAGTTTTTTTTTTTTTAATTTAATATTTTCTTGTTAATTTATTTTAAAATGTTTTTAAAGAGTTCTTCAACATAATTTTAACCACAATTTAGTGCACAACATGTGCTTTTTTCAGTTTTACATATAATCACAGCACACAGTCACACTTACACACAAAAGCTCGCATATAACAAGAGCTGCCTTCCGGTTCGCTTCAACATTTAATTAAGCATTAATGTTCAAGCAATTGAAGTCGCGTTGTTTGCATTTTAATTTGAGAACTTGTGTTTGTGTGTGTGCCAGTGCACTTGTATGATTTTGTATTGCAAGCACTTGGGACATGTAAAATTCATACAAACATGCATATATTTTGCCTGCATACATACACACTTGCATGCTTTAATGCAAATACTTGCCATACAATGGCAAGAGCAGCGAGCAACACTGCAATTAAAAGGGGCCAGCTGAACGCTTGTCAGCGGCTTTTGAATTTTTATTAAATTTCGTTAAACTTTGTTGTTTTATTTGTAGCGCAATATTTTTACTTGTTTTTTAATTAACTTTACTTCTCGTTTATCTAGATCTTTTATGACTGATTTCTTTTTTTACCACTCTGATTTATTACTTAATTAATATTTTTTTTTTTTTATTAATGCAGCATAGTTGCATGCAACGGCTCAAATAGATTTTTAACCTTTAACCTCTTGAAAACTTGTGTTTATTTTAATGGGAAAATTTATAATTTCATTAGGGATTTACAGGAGTTATAACAACAAATGGAGGCAAAATCTTTCATGCAAATAGGACAGCCCTATTAGGTATGATTGCCCAAGCTATTTTATAGAACCCAGTGTACAAAACATTTCAAAACTGTCCAACAAAAATACCGAACAATTTCTTGAAAATTAAGAAGAGATGCTCAAAAGTGCCGGAATCAACATTTAAATTAAATGAATTGTTTATAAAACAATCTATCAGCGGACTGTTTGCTTACAAACTTCGACTCTTTTGGTTAATTTCACTGACATCTTTGCAGAACTGTGACTCGATTGTAGCAAATACACTTTCGTTATTCACCTAAAAAAAATTCTAATGGTCACACCACCTTGTTGGTCGTATAACACAAATTGAAAATCCTTCTCGCAGCAACCCAGTTGCTTTCTTTTTCACAGTGTTTTAGTATGGGCTGTGCTACTGGCATCCCATGTTTGGGACGTTCTTTTACAAACCGAACGAATTTGGAAGAAAATTGAGCGACACATTTTTGATTCGGCTAAAATTTTTACTGTGGGTTCTGTGTCGAAAAAGAAGAGATCGAGGATTTTTTTGAAAATTTTGTTTTTACAAAATAGAAAGTATTTAAATTTTGAGAATTTGCTGACTTTTGGCATGCAGACTCACTTTCAAAAATTCATAGCTCCGGTTCTAATAAACCTAGAAAATTGATTTTACTTTCATTTTAAAGTTAAGAAAACAAACTTTAAAAAAAAATTGTTTCTTAAAAAATTATTAACAAATTAATATTGTAATAAACAATTTAAATGTTTAAATTAATTTTTAATAACTTTTCCTACTTTGTATCAAATCTTTAATATGACCATCGTGTTCCACGTCAAATTTCCTATCGAAAACGTATTTTGTTTTTAATGGGCAAACTATTATTATTGTTAGAAATAAATTAACCTATGTAGTGCGGCACGTCTTATTTGCGCGCGTACTCTACACTAGTTTACAAATTTGGGGTTCATCTCGAGATCTGGTTTTTTATAGACTTTTTTTCTATGTATTTTAGAGCATAGATTTCAAAAATGGCAACCATTTTTTTTAAGAATCGTTTTCGAGATATCCTTGAAAACCCCTTTTTTCACGTTTTTCTTTTATTTGGCCAACTTTAACAGAACCGGAGTTATGAATTTTTGAAAGTGAGTCTGCATCCCAAAAATCACCAAATTCTCAAAATTTAAATTTGCTCTCTTTTGTAAAAAAAAAATTTTTTTTAAAAAATCCTCGAACACGTATCTCTTCTTTTTCGATACAGAACCCATAAAAAAAATTTCAGCCAAATCAAAAATGCGTCGTCCGAAAACTGTTCGGTTTGTAAAAGATCGTCCCATTTGCAAAACTCAAATAAATTAATTTTGTTCAAAATTATTAGTTATCTAACGATTCATTCAACCAGGTAATCAATAAAAGTCCCAATACGTATAGTCATCGTTGATTTAAAAAAACAAAAAAACAATATTAAAAATTAGAAAAAAATGTACGATAACCCAAAACGAGAAAAGAATTTAACATTAAAGAAAAATTAACAGAAAATTCTATTTTGGCATGCAATTGTGTTCCTCTTTTTGATATTGAAAAATACTAACATGACAATGATGCAAGAAAGACTCAAATGCTGATTTTGAATAATTTTTTTTATTGTCTCCGAAAACTACCCACTCTGATGGCTGAGTGTTAAGTACAATGCATAAAGAATTAAAAGTGTCATTGACTTAACTCTTCTTTCTAAGGACTTACAAGTATTGTGCAATTTGATACCTTCACTAAAGTCATTTCACTGAATACAAACAGATTTCGCAGTTTAAACTAAAAAAAAAATCATGAAATAAGTTCCAAAAGTTGCATAAACTTTCCTCAACTTCAAATTTATGCTACTGCTTAAGCAAAGTTTGCACCTCCACAAAAAAAAAAACTGCTATTTGTTTTAGACTCCCATCTTAAACGCCTTGAAGACAACTTTATGCAGTAGTAGTTTTTTGTTTCTTCTTCTACTTTTTCCAAACTTCTAACAAGTTTTGTGTTCCATTTCATTTGAAAATCCATTTCTTTTTTTCAATTTTTTGTAGTTTTTTATTTCAACTTTACTTTTTCAAAGACAAAAATCTTCTCATAATGTTTTTGCATTAGCAATAACTTTTGAGTGCCAAGGCAAGCAAATCCGCATGGCTTCACATGCAGCAGCCAGTGTTGCCAACCAAGCAAAACAGACATTTAAGCAGATCGCATGAAAACCAAGAAGCTTTGCTTTTATCCCATCTTTTTGGGTTTTGCATTTTGGCTTTTGGTGTCGAATTCAATACTTTTGGTTGTTTGTTCACTGTTGGTTGCTCCTGAATTTGACTGTTGAATTGTTTAAATTTATTTTTTAGTGCCGACTTTGCAGCGTGGATTTGAAATGTAAGCTGCCTTATAAAGTTGCTGCTGTAGGTGATGCTGGTCTTATGTCTTACATTTTTTGTTCTTTTTTTTTTTCTTTAAATTTTTGAGTTAGGGATGTGTCAGTGAAATAAAATGTAGCATACGTTTAGCTTTTAGATTTTCATCTTCAGTACATTTTGTTTTTCATTTAAAGGTTTTGTCGCTCGCTTAAATCTAATGAATAAAACGTAATTTTCCGTCTTAAAAATATATAAAGACGCTGTTTTTCTGTGTGGTCTAAAAAGCAAATTGGAAAAAACAAATATTTGTTTTAAAGCTATAAGTTCAACAATGCAAACATTGTATGGCAAGGAAGATTGATTGGAAATTAAAAAAATGACTCACTAAGGGGATGTTTTTTGCCTCATTTTCCATTCTGCACAAAAGAATGAAGAAAATCCTTAAGCGAATACTGAATATTAATAAAAGCACTATTGGTTGCTTCGTCAATGTCTCAAAATTAAAAATGTTTAACATTAAGTTCGTCGGTCGGCGGAGCTATGTATCGTGGGGAATAAACCACCTGCGTAGACTATGTTCAAGCTTGGAGACGAGCACTTCCTGTTGGGTGACTTAAGCAGCTGCAAATATACAACGTCATTCATAGCTTGGTGGCAGTTCGGGTATTTATTTGGGAACTCCTCGCATAGATTTATCATATAGCTGCTAAGAAACTGTATCCAGCGATGATTGTGTTCTAGAATAGCTGTCGTTTTCCCTTTTGTTATAAACAGAACATTAACATAGTTGTTCAGGAGCACTGATGTTTAGTCGAGCGATGGCCCTAAAAGGAGACATGTTTATCAATGCTCTATGGAACTGTTTGAATCGCAATCAAATGTATTCCCTTCCAACTCATAGAGCCGAGATTTTTTACACCTGCAGCAATGACAGATTTTTCAGTACATTCGGAATTCATCATAAATTGCTGGGAAAATATTAAAAACCTTTGTTTAGGGCTTTCTTATGCGTTTGAAGTTTTTTTAAGAAAATCATTTCTTCCTATTTATTAATTACTTGATAGTGTTTTGAAAATAGCCCTGCTGGCTTAGTTTTTGCCGTAAATTTTTTTATCTTCACCGTGTTGAATTAAAAAAAGATTTCCTCAATAAATTTTGTTTTCCTTCATCAAAGGATTGACTTACTATAATAAAGGACATTTTATTACAGTATCATGGACTATTTATAATAAATTACAATTGATATTATAAAATTGATTATATAGTTATTCGCCAACAGAAACATTCACATACATCAGATTTAAAAATTATTCAGTCATTATTTTTTAATAAAAATTTTATCATAAGAAAGTGTGGTTTATTTCACCAAAGTATTAAAGAGACATTAGAGATTTTAAGAATTAAATACAGTTATTAAAACTTTATATACTTTTCTATGAAATGTATGTTTCTTGAAACAAAATTGAATCATTTGCTTATTTTATAAATTTATTTGTGTTTTTTTTTTTGTACAATTTAAGCAGTCAAATCTCTTTTCATAAGTGCTAAATAAGGACATTCATTTTGGTCAGCAGTTCTTTTAAAGCAAGCTCAGCTGTAGTCTAACTTCTTTGGGTCTTAGTGTCATTTAAATATTCATTAAACCAATACCATCATAAACGCAGCATTTTTTTTTATTAAAAAATGAAAATATTTGTACTATATGCCTCACCTGAATCCCATAAAAAAAATAATAAAAAATGACAAAATACCAAGAAAAAAAGTTTATAGAGACCACGACAGATATGCTACATGGCTAAGTAAATAAATAATTTTTTTTTTCAGAAGCACACTTAAGCCTCGTGAGCTCCAGTCACTGTGACAAACATAAATCAGCGTCAGACAGAGTTTTTAAGGCTTTTAAATTGTATTTCTTAAGTATGAGTAGCATGAAATTTATATAAAAACTGAGACATAAAACAATGAGCGAATTTTAAATGGTCTATTACAACATTCACACAATAGCTGAACTCTTAAAAGCTTACACAAATATGCTGCCCTTGGCAAGTCACAACTGCAGCTGCTGCTGCTGGTAACAAAAGCAAACGCTAACATCAACTGGGGTCATTTACTGCGTAGCCTCACTTTCAAAGCTGTCAGTAGCACCACTGATAAGTTGCACTTAAAGCACACCACAACCGCAGAGGCTGCATTCAACCAGCTGTCGTGCAGTACATACGCTTCGTCTGCGCCGATAGCCATCACCCATATACTTGTATTTTTACACACGCTTTAATATAGTATGCTTTTAATCGCTTTCAGGGAAAATAAGATAAGATGCCAACGAGCAGGGCAAAGTTGCTTAGCCATCGTTGCATCAACTGATGCTGCTGGTTACAGTAATGGCATCGTATAGATGAGCAGCAGCAAAACCACTTAAGTGGCAAAACAAGGAAAGCAGCAGAAGCAAAACAGTTGCTGCAATCATAGAAAAATTCTTCTTTAAATTGCATTATTCTCTTAAATGCTGCAGATGGAGAGCAAAAGGAAAAAACTTTACTTACTGCCACTGCTAAGTAGGGAGTAAATTGCAAAGCTTCTTGTGTTTTTATTGCATTGCTATTTTAAGAGGAGTATTAGCGGAAATGGGATTGACTTTCAATTGAAGCGTGTCATTGGTTTTGGTTGCTGAGTTTTACTCACAATCAGGAAGAAAAGCATTACAGACTTTTAGTGCGGGTGTCAGTGGTATATCTGATAAATGCATTTTATAAGAAGTGGAACTTTAAATACTAAAAAAAGAATATATTATTAGTTATAATAGCTGAGGAGTAAGTATTTAAAAATTAATGCCTTTGACAGAAAAATCAAAATGAACATTTAAGAGGCCAGTTTTCAATGTATTTTCAAAATTTTCCAATTAAATTGCTCGCACTTATGATTGGTCTGAAAATAATGGTTCAACCGTGATAATTTTGACATTGCCCAATTCGAAAAGGAATGTTCGGTGAAGCAACCTCATTTTTTTTTACTTGCAAACTAAAGAGAAGCTAATGAGGAGAGTCACATTAACGTTAAAAAAAACTTTTCTAAATTGCATCATATAATTTTCTTGCTGTGTAAAACTGCTGTGTAACCAGATTATTAAAATAATGACAACAAAATATGTATATCTTCAATTTTAGGTGGCAAACTTACATTCCAGATTACATGCCTTAAGAATTTCAACATAGGATTTATGTTGTATTAAAACAATATTCAATTTCGTTTCCAATTCAAAAATTTTTAATCCTGGCCCCCAAGAAATTCGCATTTAATTAAATGCTCTCTTACCACTGATAAATGATTTTTACGAACAGATTTTAATGAAAGTTCAGAGGAAAGCCTTTGCACACAAAGTCATTATTTCAGTTTCATAGATATTAACAGACACTCACACAAATATATGCGAATTAATTTCGAATGCATGCGTTTGTTTTGTGTCCTGCCGAGGAGATGTGCCTGCTATTGTTGCTCATAAATTTCCTTTCACATTGCAATGACTTGACTTGACAATTCGTTTTCTTAAGCATTGAATTTATAACATTAAAACGTTAGGCAGCACATGCAAGGATAATTGCCTTGTGTCCTTGCTAAGCTGAAGAGCATAGTTCACAAGCACACATACAAGGGCGGAGACATAAGGCACTAGCAAATGAAGTATTATTAGTGTACCTAGGCTATTGTGATTTTGTGCTTTCTTGTTAATTGGTTGACGCACGAGTACAATTTGGTCATCTTTCTATGAGAATGGGATTTAGTGCATTTAATTTACACTGTATTTTTGTTAGAGTAAGCGGCATAAGAATCCGTAATCATTGGGCATTTTAGTGGCAGCACTAAGCTACTATCACTAAACACGCTTAGCATAAACTGAACCTCAATCGTTCTACCACTACTTCTATAAAAGGGGAGTCAATGAGTTCAGCAAAAGTGTGGCGGAGGAAATATAAATATCAAAAATCTATAAACATTTATGCAATTCACAGTTCAATGTAAATAGGTTGGTAAAGTGAAAAAATTATAATATAACAATATTTTACGAGGTTTTAACTTGTGTTGTTATTATTTCCCACTAGTAAACTGGCAAATTACCACAAGTCGATAAATTTGAACATGTGTTTAAGCATGTATTTTGAAAGTTGCATTTGTTTTCAATGTTGGTGAGAGAAACGTATGGGAAAAGAGAGTGACAAAAACATAATTTGCAAACAATACATTTTTGAGCTCACAGTTGTATGACTCGACAGATGGTAATTTTGTCACGTTACAATTTCACTATGAACTGTGAATTGCAAAATTAACTATTTCAGCATCAGAGATACTCGGTCCTACAAAAAAAAACTAATAAGGTATATTATTTTGTGTTAATAGTCGAATAACTGAACGTACAATATTAAATGTGCTGCACAAATTTCAAAAAACTTTGCCGGTAGCAAATGAGAAATCAGTGAAATGTTCAGCTGAACACATTGTTGTCATGCCTGAAACTGTAATCTGTACTATTTCTGGAGTCAATATAAAATGAATTTCACATCTTTTAAATACTTCAGCGGTAAAATGAAAGGTTTCGATGAATGAAACAGGATATGAATAATTTTCAAAGTGATAACTCATTTCTCGTTTGATTCAACTTTCTTGTTTGGTTATTTTAAACCGAAAGCCATGTAATTATTATCTGAATAAAATGCAAAATTTTTTTTAGTTTAGTACATTTTCAAAGACCTAACCGTTGTACTGCTGCTTTCATACTGTTAGAAATTGCAACTTCCTTCCGACTGCATAACTAAAATTGAGGCTACGAGTCGGCAGCACTTACTTAAATGCACTCGAAAGTGCATACACTTACACATAAGAAAGAACACACGCACACACATCCATATGCTCAACAATAGACTTGCAATTACAATTTCGCATAATAAGTGTCTCACTCCCGACCATCCAGCTAAGACTGTGGTTGAAAAGGAAAAATAGCATACTATACCGAGGCAGCACACACACTACTGTGTTACTGTCAGCAACGTGAAACCAGAAAATATATTCAACTCAAGAGACTCATTAGACGAGATGACAATTTGAGTTAAAGTGAGGTTTTACTGCACGAAAATTAAAATAGAGATTGAAGATTTTCTAGTGAAAGAAGGAAACAAAAGCAAATAATGAAAGTAAGTACCACTCAGAATTAAGCGACACTGACTGACTGACAGACTGGCTTTTAAGAAATTTGAATAAACGAACCATGAAGTGCATACCAGCAAGTAAATTAAATATGAGCTACAGAGTGTTTTTGTGTCGTCATTAAAACGAAATCAAACATATCAGGTTAATCAAATAGAAAAGTTATTTTGTTCGGACAAAAGTTACAATATTTTCACTTAAGACAAATGCTACAAAACTCTTAACACATTTCATAGGATTCATAAGATTTGCCACTATTATGTTCCACTGAACACACAAAGTTTAATTTTGCTTGCTCTTTTAAGCGTCAATTAAATGTGAAATGACGTAACGCACACATGGAATACATTAATACTCAATGGGCCATAAGTTAACGAGGGTATGTGTTATAACATGTTAATTAAAAATAAATCATATGCCCCATTAGTCGACATTAATTTTGTATTCACTTGTTATCCGATCGATTTAAGAATAAAAGCGTCTTTATCTAATTAAACGGCGTTTTTTCTGACTTGCAAAAGCTTAACTCAATTATTTCCAGAGAAGAAAAGTTTTCTGCTCTCCACCGCGGTGGAAAGTTTCACTTAATTGCTGCTCATAGGGCTGCTAAGGAAAATGCTGTTCATGCACAAAAGTCTCAGGTTCTCTTCCACTTGCTGTAACTTTCTGGGGGCGCTGTGCTGTTCATGTAGCTACAGTATTTAGTCGAAAGATCTTTCGTATCGACAACCGTTTATTTTTATATTGAACACATAAATCAAAACTTTTTTTGTTTGTTATTGGGGATTTTTTCTTGTTACTTAAGGATTGTGTTTATTGTTTGTTAATTGACTGCAAAGATTTAATCAAAAATTCAAGATTAAATGTAGAGATATATAAAAATACGCAGAATAGAATTAAAATTATTTGCACAATTAGTCATGGACATCGGTATTAAGGAATTTATTTCAATGTCAGTTTTCTAAATTTTATTTCAAATCAGTTGAAAAAACTGTTTCGGGAAGTACATTTTTGAAATCAAGATTTAACTTAATCTTTGTTTTTTCCATCGGGGCTTAGAAGAAAGAAGCATTTTCTATGGAGAAAATGCTGCATACGAATATGGGATGTTAACTGTTAATAAAAAAAAAGTTCTAGACTACCAATCTCATTTTTGGGAGTTATTTCATAATGAAATAACAGTCAATGCTCGAATACTATCTCATCTCAATTGATGAATATATCATTTGTTCTCATTGGGTGTTATTTTATTATGAAATAACTCCGAATAAAATCTCAGTTTGCGCTTATATAATTCCATACCAATGTAATTTAATTTGATTTTAAATGCAATTTTCAACCAATTTCTTTCATCTTTAACAGCTTTTTGTGTAGATGGCTTTTGACTACTGCTCACGGTTAACATCCTCCAATATATTCAACATCGGCATCAGCATCGATAGGTATTCTTCATAATAGTTTGGATATAAGTATTGCTATTTGTTTTTAGTTTTGGGGGCTATTTCATAATGAAATTCGTTTGGGTATTATTTCATATTGTTTGGCCATTATTTCGTTGTGGTTTTTTGTTGGAGCTTATTTAATTTTAGGCTATATCGTTCTCCCGTCAGTCGGTGTATCACAACGTCCAAAAATTCTTCATATAAATTGTTGCTGCGGAATTATTTTGGCATTGTGAAATTTCTGATTTAAATTTTTGCGTTATACTAACAAAGATCTGTCACAGTGTCCATATAGAGCAATATCATTACACCCGACTGTAGTCATATTGATCAAAACTTGACGAAAAATTTCATAACACCCAAATAAGACGCATATTGCACAATTTTTTTGAGGAGTGAAAGAATTTCATAGTACTCAAACAATATCGAAGTTAAAAGTGGATTTTTAAATATGAAATATCGTCCAAGTAAAAATTAAATACTTCTGAGCTACATAATTTATTGCACATTAAATGTATGCGTTATTCTTAGGAAGTACTCCATATTAGTATATGTATGTATTTGCAATGTATGATTTTAAACTAAGGCAACACAGACAATCAACTTAAATGTTTCAAATTTTAATTAATATTAAATAAATTTTAATTCGAATGCAACATCTTTAGTACACACAAACACTAAGCTTAATTTAAATAATTGAAACTTTATTCCAAGCTCAATCTTATTGTATGTATTTAAGCAGACCTAAGCTGCCTCCTTATAGCATCAACTGACTTGTATTAATTCAGCCTCATAATTGTGCCAAATTTCTAGTGCTTAAATTTATTCATTGCGCACTAACAAAGAATCCATTAAGCTTAGCATTCATAAGGATCTTTTTGCATTTGGCTTCCTTTAACTCATGAGAAATTGCACACAATTTTAGAATAGAAATTTTCCAAATTTTATTTCACTGCAATTGAAATGGTAACTTTTGTTTACGAGTTGAGCAGAGTAATTTCAGGCGCCAAAAATCTTTCCTCTTCCGATTTTGCCTCATGTTGGCATTTGCAGTGTCTTTTCTTTTGTTTTTCATTTTATTGCAGCTGCAGTTGGCTTGGTTTCGTCCTGGACAGTTTTTCATTTTGTTTATTTTGAAAATTAAAAGTTTAACAAAAAACTGAGAAACTGTATTCACTTTAAAAAAAAAAAAAAACCTGAGTCAACATTTAAGCAAAAGTATCTCAGCTTCATGTGGCGTAGTGGTACTGAGTTTTAATGAATTGCATTTACAATTATCTTGCAGCAGCAACAACATAAAACTTTTTTTTTTTTTGTTAACTTTCCTCGCTCAGTGCCATCTTTGGAACTTTTGATCTAAGTTGTTGGTGTTTGTGTTTCTGCTTGTGCATGTGTCGAAAGTGTGAATTACGGTGACACCAAGAATATTGAGTAAAAGTTCGTCCTTCAGCTTATACTTTCTAATCCTTATATTTGTTTGAGGATTATTACATAAATATGTACCTTGTTTTTTAATTGCACTAAACATTTGACGAAATTACTTTACAAGATATTGAAATTTGATAACTTCAACTAACAACTTTCAAATTTTGAAAGATTTCGAAACAGCTTTTTATTATAAAAAAAATTGCTGATAAACTAATTTTAAGAGAACTCTTGTTATAGTTTTTGTCAACGGGATGGTGCAACATGTATGTTTTTTTCTTAGATTTTTTAATAAGCGTCGCATAATGTTATACTATAAAATCAGGTTCGAAGAAAATTCCCCAAAAAATGTCAGCTTTTTAGATGAAATCTGCGAATGGCGCAAAACAGTTAGTTTCCTATTACAATGCATATGGAAGCAAACAAGTTGGTTTTTTTGTAAATTTTTTAAGAAAATCAAATTTTGGGACAATTATTTTGAATAATCAAGCTAATATAGAGGCAAAAAATAAAACACATCGACAAAATTTAAATAAAAACCCTCATCATAGGACTTTTTTAAACTTCACGTAGGTATTTTTATTTATTACTACTTTTATTAGTTGTTAAATTTAATTAGCCGTTTTAGTTTTGATTAAAAATTGTAAATATATGGAAAAAAAGAAAATCTCAAAGATAAGCCAAAGTACCTCTTCAAATGAATTAATGTCTAAACTTTACATAAGTTGAAGATGAAGTGCTTAAAATCTACATTGAAATTAATGCCATATGAAGAGTGCAAACATTTGCATGCACTTTTTGCTCTTTCATACAGAATGTCAAGTAGGCGGTAATTAATCAACAATCCAAAAAATGCAAATGAGTTCACTTGAAAGCTGCTTTCAATAACATTTTAACAATACGTAATCGTCCTTTTTCGCTCTTTTTAATATTTTCGTGGTTCGGTGTATCTAAGCGGCAACAACAACTACTAATTTATTCAGTTCCTCGTGGTTAAGAACATGGCTTTGTTGTAGCGCCTATTTAATTACATTTGTTATGCAAATTATTTTCATGCCGTCCCTTTTAACAAGTCTTCACATTTCCTTTTGGTTTCGTGTCTGCACGTACACACACACACACACACATACACAGCTACTGTGATGCCTGGTAATACGTATAAAATTGCTCTTGGCCATAACCGAATGAAACACCCTAATCTTGTATTGAGTAACGTACAAATTCTACTGGCTAACATTTGTTAAATTAATTACGTCTTTAAGCCAGAACTTCATCAATAGTCAATTGTAGTAGTGGTCGTAGCAGTTGTTGTTCTTGTTGCTGTTGTTGTTGATTTTGTTCTATTTTAACGTTTGTACAACCTATTTTGCCAATTAACACTTGACCTGTTCTACTAATTAGTATGGGCTAAAAAGGCCATGAGAAAACCGTAAATTTATTGGCATCCAAATAAACTTAAAGGGTTTAATTTAGTGAAGCAAATCTTAGGATACAGAGTACAAATAAAAAAAAATTCTGATAAAATTGGTTTTTAAATTATATTTTTTCCGTTGGTATTGGGATGTGCATTAGTATTATTGTTAAGTAAAGGCAAAAGTTTTTTCATAATTTTCATTCTCTTAAGTTTTTAGTAAAAATCAAATATCTGTGTGATTTTTCAATTCAGGAAGCAGCTAGCTGTCGTTGCCATACCCCATTCAAATTGTTGTCGAATGAAACAGAATTCACTTAACTTAGGAATATTACTTTGAAGTTTTCATTAATTTACTTTATCTCCACTTACTTTTTTGTAAGTCAATTTCATTAAATATTTAAATCTAGTTTAATTGAAATTATGATCTTAAGTTAATTCTTCATCTGTAACAATTTGTTCACCTAAATTTATCATTCTTACTGATAAAAAAAATATTAATAAAATTTTTCAAATACGTTATTCTAATACCTACATTATTATTCTATTAAAATTTATGAAAAATTCATAGAAAATAATTGCACACATTTTCTTGTGCTCAAAGTTTTAATTAATCTCATTATAATAGGAAACGATTAGGCTTTTGTGTTTTGTATAGTTTGCATGTTACGCTCTGGCGAACCACTTATATATTCACGCACACAAACAGACAGCTAGTCACCCATACTTAACCCGGCCAATATTTGCTTGACCTCAGCGCATAGATGCACGAACACATATGCTGAATAACATGAAACATTAAACGCAGCTTTGTGGTATAATGAAATTTGCAAATGGAAATTCTATTTAAATATTAATCATGTCATTTACGCCTTACATGCATTCCGACTCACGAGGAAATCAAATTTCAAATGACTGTTTTCTATGAAGAGTGGATGAAATGTTAGAAAATCGTGCTTGCCTGGAAAGTCAATGTAGTCGCTCTCTGCATTCGATGCTTTGGCGAATATGTTTGTGCTGACCTTAATGAATTTTTGGATTTTTTTTTTCTAAAAACTCTTGCGGAATGACGACATCAAGCAATGATATATTGTTGTGGAGCTAATTCATAAATTGGTCATCCACAAATCTGGCCGATTTCGGTGGATAAATAAATAATTTTATTTCATTTAACTTAACAGTTTCAGAGACTTGTAATATAGTTAAGACTATTAAATGAAATAAATTTGGCTTATTAAGTTTTAGAGTAAACATAAAGGTGTTTATTTTGAAAATTTTGTAGATTTATTTTCATTTTTTGCCAATATTTTAGCTTATAGTTTGAAAATAATTATCCCAATATTTGAGTTTCCTAGCTCAAACCTGTAAGCGGCACGGACAGATCTTATTCTGTCTGATTTCATTGGAGTTTTACGAAAAAAATGTTAACGAAACTCTGGCCGCGCCGTTTACAATTTTGAGCCATGAAGCTCAAACATTGGGACAACTATTTTTAAAACTCAAGCTAAAATATAGGCAAACAAATTAAGATACACCTACGTAGTTTTCAAAATAAACACCCCAGTAAACATATTGTAAAAGTAATACAAAACCAACGTACTTCAACACCAATTTGAATAAAACTAAAAGAATGGTGCAATGTGGCGCCTTACTGGCATTTCCTTTTGGGTATGCTTTAAGTTATTCAATTTTATGGTTTTGTTTACTTGACATTATTAATTGGGAATTCCAATAATTGGTATGTGTGACAATACTAATGACGGGTTAATAGGAATTGCTTATGAAAATTTGTATTTGTATTGATTTATTTGTACTTGTTGTCCATGCAGTTTACTGAAACTTAAAATTCAATGAAAAAAATTTCAAAAAGTTTCTAAATGGAACCGATTCACTGATTCAGAAATTTTTTTCTGTCAGTCATACTATTTCGTTGTAATACTTGAATCATAATTTCTAATTTTTTTTTTTTTTTTTAAAAAAAGTTTTGCCAAAATTCCTAAAAAACAGTGAATTTAGAGAAATTGGCTTGAAGCCAAAGAGTCATTTTTATCCGCACTCCATTAGTTTGTATGCAAATATTCTTGAAATAAAAGTCAATGGAATTAGACGTCATGTCGTCCATAGTTTCGAATGTGCATTGTATATAGACTGATTGTTACATAAAAAATATTAAAGAAAATTTTAGATAAAATAAACTTTTTAAAATAGTTCTTGTTTTTTTTTTGTTGATCATCGCAGACACAGTCGGCAGCACACAGAATTTTACCTTATACTTAGTTCCTTTTGCTAAACAAAAAAAAATCAGAGTGGTACAGAGTACGTAGTGTAATTTTAATATCACTTCTAGAGCAGACTATGCCACAAATATGAAAAAACGGAAGTGGAGAAAACTAAGGTTAAACCTCGTTGTCTTAATACACGGGACACTCTTCTTAAGTTAATTATTGATAATATAAGTAGATCTAACAATAGATAAAAAGTGTTAAGAAACCCATTTGTTGCCTAATTTTTGATTGATTTATTATAATATAAATTATAAAATAATTTTTCGCTGCTACCAACTTGACAAAAAAAAAAGCTTCAGCAAGAAAAAGACAAACTAAGAACGAAAATTTCAACGAACACTTTAAATGCATTTTTTTTTACTCCAAAGTATCCTTAAGTTAATAATTCAATGAAAATACTAATTTTACTTAAAATTGTGTAAAAAAATTCATAATCAGATATTGACACAAGACACATTTTTGTGTTAACTCACGTAAATCAAATTTACAATAAAATGTGTGCCATATTTATTGCATGTTTTTATCATATTTTATGTCCTTGCATAACGTAGCACTTATTTTATGAGACATTTTGATAACCTACTGTAAATCCTACAAAAACATAGTCACATAGATATATGTTACTATTATACACCTTAAAAAAAATCTAAGTCAAATTACTCGAACACTTTTTTTGTTGCAAAAAAGTTATTAGAAAAGTTTATTAACTTATGTATAAATAAAAAAATTAATATAAATAAAAACGATCTCAGGAATTAAACGCATATAAAACAAAAAATATTCATCTTCAAAAAAGTATTTTTTTTATGATTTAAAAAGTTAAGATTAAATTTTAGAACTTTTGAAATAAAGTTACGATAGGCCATTGGAAAGTTTATCGCGAGTGCTTGAACTAAGAATTTAACAGTCCACCCAATAGGAAGACACTTCGACCAAGTTTGATATCAACCGGTTATGTTCGATTTTTAGCAAAGTACATTTGTCCTGAAATGCGTCCGATATGCAAATTTACAAATGATAAAATGTATGCAAAACAAATAAAAGAATTACAATTTAACTTTGGAAGAGTTATAACATAATCGCCGAGAAGATGAAAGACTAAATAATTTCTTAATGTTGGCAAGGTAAATTTTAATGGTATTGAGGCGAATTTAACAAAAAATTTATTAATTAATTATTATATTTTAATGAAAACAATGGGACGAAGAAATTTCTATACATTTTTCTCTAGTCTGATGGTATATTTATGACAAAATATTTGTAGATTGTAAATTTGTTTTTCAAAATCAAAAAAGAAAAGTAAGTGCATCTGCAATAAATTCAGTATATGGTATACAAGTGCAGCTTTTACCAGTAAAAGTACTAAATCTGAGAAAATTCGTCCTTTGGTCAAATTTTATAATCTCAAGGAATATACCCAATCATCTTCTGGGCAGAATTACACTTAATTGCAAAATTTTGTGATTGGAAGCTCGTGAAAAATTCTCAATTTTGGGAAAGCATAAAATGTGTTCTTTTTAAGTATATGTAAGAATATTAAAAAGATTTTACATAAAATGATCGGTATTTAATAGAAAAAAGAATTATGAAATCTAAAGAAACATTTTTTTTAATACTTGTTTAAAAAAAATTAACTAGTGATTGTTTTAAAGAATTCAAAACAAGCTCTTTGAAAAATGAATTTGTTTTACTTTCAGCTATTGCCTTCGCTTGTATTAGCAGAATTCTTTAAAAAAATTCATTCTTTTCCACTGAAAATACCTTAGCAACAATCAAAAAGAAAAATGAATGTAAATCTTTTATCACAAGATTTATGATCTTATTTATATAGAATAAACTCTTTTTGCGTTAGATGTGGCAGTTTGTTGTTTGTTTAAAATGTTTGATTTATACACATCAGTGTTGCTAATTTTATCAATATTTTGAATGCTTTCAATATTGTTAGCTTTCGATTGTATTTTTGCTTTGCCCAAGCATAGAATACACACCAGTTTTTTTTTACCATAATAATTTAGCCAGATTTGTATACACCCGTAACACAGATCAATTCCTTGCTTGTTTCATTAAAGAAAAAAAAAATTTTTTCAAATTTCTTCAGTGTTTTGTTTTGGGTCAAAAACTGTCATGTAAATAAAGGAGGGAATCATCCTACACTCTCACCTAAATGCAAGCAATTAATCATTGTTTACGCAATTTTGCGATAATGTCAACAACAAAAGCAACAACAAAATAGATTCAACAAAGAAATAAAAAACCAATGGCAGCAATGATTCATGCATCATCATCACTACCACCATCGCATAGTAAAATTCATAGCATTGGCACACAAACACAGAGAAATTCATTCGCATAGCGCATATAACGTAGGTATCTATTTTTGTTGTCATTATTACTGATGTTGTAGTTGTTGTTATATTGGACTAACAACAATAAAATAAATCAATTACGTTATTGGCTTTGGGCTCATCTTCGATACTCTACTCACCGTCGCATGATGGTGCTCTCGAGTCGACGACATCATCCAGTGTTTTATTGCAACGCATTTAATAAATCATAAATATGTACACAAATACGTACACTAACACAGCAAGGACCAACACATTTAAGTACAGGCAACGTCAGCAGAATTCTGTATTACACAAGGACATCGAAAAAGGACATTTGCTTTTTGTTGAATTATTATCGGTCTCCAGCCTTGTCTTTGCAGAGGCTGTGAAAACTACATAAAGCAACAAAACACCACACAGTCTACAAAGCTAAGGCAACATAATTTCACAGAACCAGTAGATAAGATGTCTTTAAATGGCCAATTGAATGGGGCGACCTCTTTTATTGCCACAAATAATGGCAATGGCTCATCTGTGTACAACAACAGAGAGACGATCAGCCACAACACTTGGAGAAGTGAGTTGGTTGGTACCAATAATGAATGCATGAATTTTTTAGAAAAATTTAATTCATAAGTTGTGTGTTTACATCCATAGATGTTACAGATGATTAAAAAATAAAGTTTTGCTTTCCCTTATTAGAAATTAATCGTTTCAAATAAAAAAATAATTGAGAGCAATAGTTTTTTACTGTTAAATAAAGATAAGAACTTTTAAAATCTTATCACTACCGCATGCCAAAGGTTCAAAGAGCACCAGCATCAACAAATTCTCCAGCAACAGAAATTATACTGTCGTGATATTAAGCGGACGATAAAAAGAGAATGACTTTTTTTTTAAGAAAATCCATGTTTATTTTTGATGTTCAATGGAAACTTTGACTTAAAATAATTGCACTTAAATTATGGTCCCGATTTAAGATCTTAACTTTCCCCCATCTTTCATTAAAACTATCAGAGACAAGTCGTCATAATACCTGCATTTCACGTCTGATATAGAACTTCCGCAATATCAAAATTTCGTCAAAAAGCTTGATGCTAGATCTTAAAGAACTTAAAAACTGTAAAGTTTGACGGTAACTAGAATTGCACTGCCAAAAAAAAAACTCCTTATGCTCCTTAGAATGGAATATATTTTAGATTTCATTGATCAAAGTCACCGTCTGTATCGTGATTTATTCGATGACAATGGAACAAACAGTTAGGCCTGGGCGTTTGATTTTTGTTATTCTGTCGAGAAAATCAAATTATTTTATTTGTATCATATAAGCAAATTTTTGCATTACTGGGAGGTTACATACCCCATTACAATTCGGGTTTTAAGAATTTTAAATTAGTTATTTTAAAAAATGTTCGGCCAAATAATTAAAGATTCATGTGTTTAAAATTTCATATTTTTAGAGTAAACGACGTGCCCATACGATAGACAAAAAAATTTAAAAAAAGTTTCTAAATTGGAATTGGATTAATGTTTAGAAAATTTAAAATTGGCCTGGATCATGCTTGTGTGCCTTATTAATTCAATTTTTATCATAAGCAAAGTTTCTCAATTAATTTTTACATTTTACGAGCTTAAGTTTGCACTGGGTTTGCTTTGTTTATATGAAATATATCAATATTATTCAATGCCATACAGTTGCTCATTCGGTTCGCAGTTCACAGTTCACTTGTATCATATATCTCGACTTCAGTGTGTGCAACTGTTGAGAAAATGAAGATGATGGTTGAGGCCAAATAGCAGAAATAAGCCGTAACAATAACATAATGACAAGAGGAACTACCAGTATTACAAAGCAAAATACCATGTCATTCCATTATATTTACGATGTTAATGATATTATTTTAAGACCACCATTTCGAGAGCAATACTTGAATATGTAAATGGAAAATTTATCATCAGCAAATTGCACATTGGTATTTTGAAGTACAGGTTGAATTAGAGATAATGAATAATTTTTGTTAGCTATCACTTCAAAAGGAAACTCATTAGTTATATAAATATGAAAGCAAACTTGTTTGTGTGTGCATACTCAATACACACTTAATATGCCTAATTAGCTTAACTTTATTTTTCATTTGTGCAGCAAGTTTTCTATCATTTTTATAAAAGTTCAAAAAGAATTTTAAGTTTTCCGCTTAAGCTTATTTGATTGCACATAAAGCAAAATTGTTGAAAAATATTTTTCACCTTAAAGTTTTGGGTTTTGCCAAAGTAATGTCACACCTTGCAGTTTTTAGAAAAAAACAATTGAAAAACTTTTTAAACAAATTCTCAGCGCCATTAGAACGCAGAGAAATAAAATAATTCTAAGATAATGAACAAAAAGTCAAATAGAAGACAAAATTTATGAATCAAGCTGTCGTAAGCCACAAAAACATACCAAGAAGCAAAAAGAAAAAAAAAAAGAGATAAGAAAATTGTGAAAATTTCGTAGGAGACCAGCAACTACATGTCACTTCACACTTCGCTTCATTCAACGTAAAGACTATGCACACAAAAATTATTACCACTCGATTATCCATATGATACTCAAACACGGTGGGTCCTAACCAAATTTAACTGGCAAAAGAAAAAAACAATAAAAGTACCTAAGTATATACTACATTATTTTCTGTTTTTAAATTAATAAAGCTAATGTATTAAGCTAAAGAAATAAGTCAATTAAAAATTTGGCTAAGAATCTACTGCTGGAATTCAGTTTGAAAAAAATAAATGTTTTTATTTTGCTTTTTTAAAAAAAAATTCGTATTTTTTTGTAAAAACAATTTTGATTGAAACATAAAATTTAATTATGTATTTTTGTGGCATTTTTTGTCATTTCTATTTCTATAGAATATTTTAATTCTGATTATTTTTGCGGATTTGTGGCAAGGACTCTTTTTAAACAATTTGAAAAACATAAATTAAGAAGATTGCTTAGTTTTTAGGCACAAAATAGGGTCCATAAGAATTAGTGTTCTTGTTAAAAATGAACGAAAATGGAATGATTTTGAGTCTAAGCAACGGCTCCGAATATCGTCGGTCAAACTAAAGACGCTGCTGTTGCAGATCGGAACGCTACTTGCAGACCTTGCTGCTAGAAAATGAAGTGCACTTTCAGCAAAACGCAAACAAAAAAACGTATTGCCTTGGCTTGCAAGTGGAGTAAGTAAATTCTCTGTTTGCAGATATGTAAAAAGAGTGGTCAATACTGTAAATAGCTGTTTATTCCAAACAGTAGTTGCATGGCCAGATAACGTTGCGGCAACTATAAGCTCGTTTTATAATATGCCTAATTTTTCTCAAGTGTTCTGTAAACGTAATGTGATTGGGGGTTAAAGTTTTTCAAGGGAAAAAGGATTGCGTTGGTCAACTAGTAAAGCCGAGTGGGACCCGTCTATTTGGGCTAGCGGTCAGTGGCTGGGGAGGTTCTTGGCTCTACTAGATACCAGTCACCACTACGACATTTTATTATTACAGAGTCCCTGTCTAAATAAGAAATAAAACAAATAAAAAAAATCTAAAAAAACTAAAGACCGGTATACTATAAAAGAAAATGGACTCAGGTACAAATCTCTCTCTCATATGGTTTCGATTTGCATATCTTGAAATAGAATGCGGATATGCTTGCTCGCAACCCACCCTACCAATGATCTTTCTTGGCAAAACTATCTGAAAGATCCCACAGCGAACTTATGTTACCAGATTCACTTCTCCATGCCACATGAAACGAAAATACCGAAAATTACTAGTTCATTTTAACGAAGATTTCAATCAAGTAAAAGTTTTATTAAACATTTCGATAACAAAATTAATTTTCACTTATAAAATGTAGATTTATGTTATTTCATATTGAATTTCAAATATATATAGGTATAGGTAGTAAAATTTTAATTTAGTATTAGATAAATAGCTATTTTTTAACGATTTATGTTATGAATAGACAAGTTGATAGGTGTATAATTAATTAAGAAAAAGGTAAATTAATTCATTCTTTAGTACTTTATAGCATTAGTTTAACTTTAGTGTATGTTAATATGAATAAACAAAATAAGCCACAATTTGCGCTTTATGTATTGAAAAATCTCCGAAAATTAATGATCAAAACAAATATAAAAAAATAAAAAAAAATTACAGTCCACAACCAAGAGAGAGTAGCTAGATCATTTTACAAAATAAATTTAAGTAAACTAAGTCAAACATATTAAGCCATTGTAAGGAATGAATGGAAATGAAACGCTAAGAACTCAGCTTATCTCTCAAGGCATGCGCACTGTAATGGTCAAAGTAAAAATGAAAAAAAATGTAAATCCAAACCAGTGGTCGGCACCGCATAGCACAATTGTGCGCTCAAATATCACACGCATTCTTATGCTCTTTCATTCAGTTGTCGAAAAACCATTGACAAAGCAACACTATGCGCGAATGTAGCTTTTATCGTCTGTTATGCACATAGAGAATTTTTTTTACAGCTATGCCAAATGAACGAATTTAGAACGAAAAAGCATTATGACGCATTTCAAATGCCTTTTCGTCGTCAATTCGTTATTTTCTTTTGACGACATAAAGCAGAAAATGCATTGCGCTCTAGATTTTAGAATCTGAATACCTTTTCTAATCTTTTTTTATTTTTCGCTTTCTGCTGCAACATTCATTTCGCAAACGATTTCTGCGAAAAATTTCTTGCGGTGCAGCTTCTCTCCTCTCACCAACACAATCACACTTTTAGTTTTGCCGACCCCTGATCCAAACTTACATACAAATCCGCAAACAGCTTGCTGAAAGGCCTTCCATCGTTTTGGTTGCGAAGATGCTGTGGGTGATGAGGAGAAAAAAAATATGATCAACACTCAACCATACGTTTGCAGATTCTGCAGAGCGTATTCAGCGTATGGTTGTTGTTGTTGCAATTAATAAGCAATGGTTTTTTTTTTTTGTTATGCTAAACAAGTGTCACTAAGCCAAACTTGATTTTTTTTTTTTTTTTTAGCTTAGTGCACAGTTAAAGAATAAATTTTTGTATCATGACTCTAATTCATAAAATTGCATGCTACTTTTATGTTTTTCCTTACAAAATTTTAGGTTTTTTTTTTGCATATGCTTTTTAACTATTTGAATGAAAATTTAATGAATGTAATATTAACCAATGATCTTCATATTTATATACTAATGTTATTTGTTAAGTAGGTAAAGAAAAAAAATGAGTAAATTTAAGAATTTAAGATAATTTTAACCTTTAAAAAACAAAATTTTTTTGGCACTTTTATTGCACTTTTCATTAAATTAGAATTAAGATCGGTTAACCTTTGATTAAGATTTTCGTTTTTCCAAATTATGCACTTCAATTTTTCTTTTCAATTAGTAATTCCGATCATTCTTTTATCAGGGATTTTAAGCAATATTCTATTTGTTTTTCAAATACGTCTTATCCAATTTTTAAAAATTACAAAATGAAATAATGCGCGAATTGTTTTTACAACTTTTCCACATGATTTTTTTGTATAGTTTTTTTAGGAAACACTTGGTTCGGTATTTAGACGGACTTTAAGAGTGTTTTTGCCTATTATTTTTACACAGACTTCTGGATATTTTCCACTTTAATTAAGACGTTCTTTATAGCACAGTTTTCTTGATATTCTGACGATCAAATTTCTGCACGTTAGCATTGATCGTGCACTTTAAAACTAACGATGGTGGTGATGTTGACGGCACGCGTACGTAGAAGCACTGATGTTGTAATTGGAACGCTGGTGGCTTGTAAGCAAATGCGCAAAGAAATCTGAGAAATAATTTCTCCCAGAAATGAGAAATAACTTCGCTTATGCTCCAAGGAATAGAAATTGATGAAGATTTCATGCGCCCACAAAACACAAAATGTTTTTAAAGAAAAATTCGATGGATAGCCTGATGTTGAACTTGTGAATTCTGAATAGTAAAAAAAAATTGTTTTCTGAAAAATTCAACATCAAAAGCTCTCAGTAAAATAGTTTTACCTTTTCAGTTTCTCCAGTAGTATGTTTAGGAATTGGAATAATTTAGAAGATGAATACTAATATTGATGATTTATTTTTGATTATTCCGTGATCCGTTCATCTCAGGTGACCAAAAGCAAAGGAAGAGGAAATTGCTTAAGCCGACTGCCTAGACTGTGTAGTATTTCTTTTTACTCTATTTTAGATGTTGGCACTATTGCACTTAATCAAAAGGTAGTACTTTCTGAACAATTGAAATCACTAAAGTCAACTTTGTATAAAACTGACATGCTATAATTTTGCGGTAAAGGGTTATTTTCCATGACTGAGTTAAATATAATATTTAACCGATTTTAAGAATAAAAATATTTTCAACTTAAATCTACGAAAAAGTTTTATGAAAATTTTAAGATGCAAAAAAAAATGTTTGCTTCCAAATAAATATTTTACTCAGATGGCTTGTTACAAAACCAGATAATCTGGCGGCGGATAGCAGAAAGATTAGCTGGAATAGGAAAATTCATTGTCGAATATCCTTCGCGTGGAACGTTCCTATAGATTTCCCTGTTAGATCTTCTAATGTGTAATAGTGGTTCCCTAGTTTCTCTTTTACACGAGCCTTCAGAAATTTAAGACTTAATTTTGCGTTAAAGTTCTTAGCGAAATCACTCTGAGCAAAGTTACGTCTAAACACTTCTTGGCCTATTCGAAATGTTACTGGTCTGGAGCGAAGATTATATTGCTCAACATTTCTATCGTATGCTTTCTTCATATTTTTCTGTACATCATTTCTTAGCAACGCTGTTCTATCTGCAAGTTTTATCGAAATATTTGCCTCCTCCAGCATACTTAGATCTCTTAGTAAGCGATACTGGGAAGCATGCGTTACCATATTAAAACCGAATAATATTTCATAAGGTGAGCGATTGGTTGTTTGATGAACTGAACTTCTAAAAGCGCATGATATGCTACTTAAATGTTCATCCCACAGCTTGTGATCGTTTCTTATGTAAGCGCGTATCGCTGAAATCAACGAGCGATTGACGCGCTCTGAAGCATTACTTTGTGGAGAATGCAATGCAGTGTATACATGGTTTATGCCATATTCGGTGAGAAAAGCGTTAAATTCATTTGCCTTAAACTGAACACCATTATCACTTATGAGTGTCTCAGGTACACCAAAGCAATGAAAAATTTCTTTTAACAAAAAGTCTTGTATAGCAGATGAGGTGAATTTTCGCAGTGGACAAAGCCAATGGTACTTGCTAAAGTGATCAACCACTATAAGCAATCCAATATTACCTTTTCGACTCCTGGGATATGGACCAAGTATGTCAACGTATAAGCGTTGAAATGGACGCTGCGATACTGACTGTTGTCCCATTGGGGGTCTAAGCGTAACATTAGGCGCTTTAGTTTCTTTACACACACTACAGTTTCTTACATATTCTTTTACTTGTTTCACCAGTCCTGGCCAAAACAAACATCTTCTAATTTTTTCAATGGTTTTACCTATGCCACCATGGGCAGAAATCACACAGTCATGTGCACGACGAATGACATCAGTACGAATTTTTTCTGGCACCCACAACTTCCATGCCTGCTCCTCTTGAGCGGGGTCACCTGAACAATGCTCTGTGCGGATGTATACATATTTATCTATCACTCGCAAATCTGGAAGTTTATCTTTTTCAGTGGCAATTTTAAATTTTAACTTTTCATAATCAGGATCGAAAAATGCGGCCGAGTCTAAGTCTATTTCTGGCCCTACAAGTTCTACTGAAGCTATCTCATCAAAACCTGGGATTCTAGACAGTGCATCAGGCACAATATTATCCTTGCCTTTGCGGTGCGAAATGCTAAATTTGTAGCCTTGTAGCTTCAAGGCCCAGCGGGCAAGACGACCACTTAGGTTTTGTTGACGCATGAGCCACACCAAGCTTGAATGGTCAGTAATGACTTCAAATTCTTGTAGCTCTAAATAGCATCTGAATTTCTCAATCGCGACTATAACTGCCAGACATTCTCGCTCTGTGACGCTGTAATTCCTCTGAGCTGTGTTCAACTTTTTAGACATATAAGCGATAGGTTTTTCAATATCCTCATTCGAAAGTTGAATCAGCACAGCTCCGATTCCATAATCACTGGCATCACAGTGCAAGAAGAATTTTTTTGAAAAATCTGGATTTTGCAAGAGGGGAGCACTAGTTAATAAAACTTTTAATTTTTCGAAGGCAGACTGCGCTTCACAAGTCCACAGAAACTTTTTCTTTGTGGATAGTACCTCGGTTATCGGAAAAGTTACTTCAGCGAAATTCTCGATAAACCTTCTATACCAACCACAAATACCCAAGAAACCTCGCACTTGCTTTAAGTTTCGTGGTACAGGCCAAGAAATAATAGCCTCAATTTTTGATGGGTCAGTCGAAATTCCTCCACTTCCGATAACGTATCCTAAATAATTTACTTTTGTGACACAGAATTGACTTTTACTGATATTTAACGTAAGGTTAGCATTTTTGAATTGCTCAGCGATTTTGATTAGAATGGATAAATGGGACTCAAAGGTTTCAGAAACAATACACAAATCATCCAAGTAACCGAATACGCAATGGCGAAGCTCTGGGGGAATGATTTCATCCATGAGCCGGCACATAGTGGATGGTGCATTGCACAGTCCAAACGGCATGACCACAAATTGGTATAAAGGTCGGCCGGGGACTGTGAACGCAGTCTTATGCTTTGAATTTGGCTCTAATTCTATCTGCCAATATGCATCCTTTAAGTCAAGCTTAGTAATAAGATTGGCTTTAGGTAACCTGGCAAAAATCCCTTCTATGCTTTGTAAAGGATATGCATCCTTTTTTGTTACTTCGTTGAGTTTTCTGGCATCTAGGCAAAGGCGTACTTTTCCAGGTTTTACCACCAAACGCATAGGCGAACTCCACGGACTGCAAGACGGTTCAATAACTCCAAGTTCAAGCATACGGTCAATTTCCTGGAACATTAATTTTTCCACATTTGGGCTTACAGGATAAAACCTTTGTTTGACTGGTTTGGAATCACCAACGTCAATGCTATGCCTTATAAGAGGAGTACGGCCTAAGCCCTGAGTTTCAAAAGTCGGAAACATTGTCTTTATCATCTCCAATTGTTGTTTTTGCAATTCATTTAAAGGATAATGGTTATTGGAAGTATCACAAACAGAAACATCTGGTTCATAAGAAATGGAATTAATTAATCCTGGCGCTAGATTGAACATTTGCCAAAAATCAACCCCTAAAATCAAACGGTTTGCTAGCGACGGAATAATGAAAAGTTTCATTAGTTTTTTTATGCCTTTATACTCAACATCAACTTTTAAATAGCCTAAAACTGAGTGGGGCTTACCATCAGCGGTTCTAGCATGAGATTTTATTGCATGAAATTCCGAAAATTGAGAAAAATCAGTGTTGGCTAATGCTGAACCTATACAGCTTACATTAGCTCCAGTATCAAGTAGACCTAGTTCTGAAAACTTTAAAAATTTCACCTCAGCATAAAAACGCTTATCTGATTGATTATTGAAAACTGCGGAAAGCAATAACTTTCTCGTAGGCTTAATTTCTTTGTAATATTTTCGTATGCGCAACGTATTTCTTTTTGTTGGCAATTTTGGTGTTTCGCTCAAAATTCTACTTCGAACTTCAATATAATTTCGTAATCTTTCATGGTACGGGCGTAAATGTAAAGGAAAACTATTATAACTAAAACTATCTAAATTTTTAAGTTCATTTAATTCATTTTTATTATTCAGTTCATTTTTGGAAAATTGGTTCAAAATAATATCTGACTTAGTATCTACTGAGCTAGCCGGCAATTCATTATTTAAAAACGAGCTTTCTTTTAAGATTTTGGGTGCATTCTTGAGGTTTTGAATGCACCCCTCACTTGGTTTTCCATACGGTTTTGCGTACACTTTGGACATTGTGGCTTGTACATTTCAGGCTCACCACACCCATAACAAAATATTGTTTTGACCGCAAAGCAGTCCTGCCAGTGGTGACCTTCGACTCCGCAATTCCAACATTTGGAATTCACTTGCTGCACAGCAGCGATATCCGTTTCATGATTAATATCTTCATCGTTATTTTTAATAGGAAGTGGAACTTCTTCAATAGCGGATATGTTGCGGCGAACATTTGCGTTCGGCAAATTTCGTGGTACTTGAAATCGTCGAAAATTATCATCGGCCAGTAGATTTTCTCTCATCTGACACAACTTCTTTAAATGCATAATCGAATGGATAGGCACATAAAGCAATTCATGACGTATTTCGGGCTTTAAATTACGAGTGACAATTTCAATTAGTTCAGATTCGTCCATCGGAATCGACAATTTATCACACATCGTACAAATTGCATCATAAAAGGACTCAAAAGATTCTCCGGGTCTTTGCTTTCGACTCCTAATCTGTTCTCTCATATCAAAATTTGACCTAAAGTCTTTAAACTGATATCTAAGGGCTGCACAAAAATCTTGCCATTCAACATTTCTAACCTGCTTATGGTACCTCCAGTACCAGTCTCGTGCTTTTCCATTAAGCAATATGTGGATGTGTTGGCAAAGCAAATTAAAGTTATCATTCAAATGAATAGAAGTGAGCGATGTAATTCGATAAATAAATTCTTCGACGGTCAGTCCGTCGGCAGAACCATCGTATTTAACATTCCAATTTTGTATAATATTAGTTACTTTTTCGGAACTTAAGTGAACAAAATTAACCGGGTTTGCATTACGTGCTTGGGATTGAGGTCTATAACGTCGATCAACCGAAGGCGGCTGATTATTTTGGTTTAAATTTAAACCACCTAACATACGTGCAACACTTTGCTCTACCAATTCTGCAACTCGATCATAATCGATACTGCTTCTATCGATATTACCGGTGCGAGAATTTTCAACATTACGAGGCGTATGAGCGACATTATTTGAATTATTTGCGTGCGTGACGTTAACATCTATCAACGGCAACGAAAGATTAGGTGTAGGTGCTTGATTATCATTATTGTTGTTGTTGGCGTCATATAAATCAGGAAGTGAATGTGCACTCGCATTTTCTGCTTGTAATTGATTTCGTGTGACCATACGTCGCTGGGCACCACGACCACGATTTCTTGAATTGTTTCGAGTACGATTTTGTTTTCGAATAGTAATATTTATAGGGACACAATCTCTTATATGAGTGAGTCTACGACAACATGGACATTCATGGTCATCTATCAACCATCTTTCAATGCATGCTTTGTGGTAGCAATGATTACAAGGGGTAATCAAACACTCATCAATATCTGTCATGTTATGTTGGCATATAACGCAACGACATTCAGCCGTAACGGCGGATAAAGCCGAAGGAATATTTTCTGTGCTTCTCACGACAGACATGTTAAAAAATGTGCAAAATTGTATCAAAAAAAAAGTAAATTCAAAATATGAAAAGTCGGAATTCAACGCAAGAAAATTTGACAAAAATCAAAAAAAAATAAAAATTATCAAAGTAATAAATTCACTTTAAAAAAAAATTTGATTTAGTAAATTATAATCAATTAAAAAAATTCGTTTCCACTATGGCGTTTTCAGGAGAGTAAAATTTGGTAACACAAAAAAAAATTTTATCTTATCATATTGAGAGATGAGGTAATCCAAAAACTGGGTTATTTCAATATTAATTTCAGAATTGCAATCACAAAATGAAACTATTTTGCTAAGCAAAACTGAACAAAACTATTAAGTAGAGACGCAATGTAAATAAATATTGGACTAATACTGCAGAAAAGAAAATAAATTATTAGAGAGCAATTTGTCAAGTGGTCAAACAACCGGAACAGGTGCCAGTTATCTGAAGATCCAACCATAAAATTGTAGATGATATATCTAGAGTACACCGATAAACTATTTTGAAATTTTACGTTAACAAAAAAAAATAGCAAATGAAAATTAATGAAGACTTTTAACCTGCGGTCGATATAATCGAAACCTAGCCAATTATTCGAAAAAGAATCCAGCAAGAAACAAAGTCATATAATTAAAAAAAAATTTATTGACAAAAAAAATTAATACGTTAGCATCTCTAAAATAGTAGCACTAAAATTTCGTCATTCTAACCAAAATATCATTCAACAATGAAGCGGTCGAAGCACTCGAAATCTGAGCCAAGTGCTTGAAAATCCAATCTTCATCGTTGCATGCATCATAGCTAGCGTAAGAAAATTTTTATTTTTGAAAACTATGAATGAAATCTAAAAAACGGAAATTTTAGAACCAAACAAGGCAGCTTTTTTATTAAGATTCAAAAAACGTTTCAACTGAAATTTTCAGTTGGGAACTGAACTTGCTCGGCCCCACGTTGGGCGCCAAAAAATGTAAACGTAATGTGATTGGGGGTTAAAGTTTTTCAAGGGAAAAAGGATTGCGTTGGTCAACTAGTAAAGCCGAGTGGGACCCGTCTATTTGGGCTAGCGGTCAGTGGCTGGGGAGGTTCTTGGCTCTACTAGATACCAGTCACCACTACGACATTTTATTATTACAGAGTCCCTGTCTAAATAAGAAATAAAACAAATAAAAAAAATCTAAAAAAACTAAAGACCGGTATACTATAAAAGAAAATGGACTCAGGTACAAATCTCTCTCTCATATGGTTTCGATTTGCATATCTTGAAATAGAATGCGGATATGCTTGCTCGCAACCCACCCTACCAATGATCTTTCTTGGCAAAACTATCTGAAAGATCCCACAGCGAACTTATGTTACCAGATTCACTTCTCCATGCCACATGAAACGAAAATACCGAAAATTACTAGTTCATTTTAACGAAGATTTCAATCAAGTAAAAGTTTTATTAAACATTTCGATAACAAAATTAATTTTCACTTATAAAATGTAGATTTATGTTATTTCATATTGAATTTTAAATATATATAGGTATAGGTAGTAAAATTTTAATTTAGTATTAGATAAATAGCTATTTTTTAACGATTTATGTTATGAATAGACAAGTTGATAGGTGTATAATTAATTAAGAAAAAGGTAAATTAATTCATTCTTTAGTACTTTATAGCATTAGTTTAACTTTAGTGTATGTTAATATGAATAAACAAAATAAGCCACAATTTGCGCTTTATGTATTGAAAAATCTCCGAAAATTAATGATCAAAACAAATATAAAAAAATAAAAAAAAATTACAGTCCACAACCAAGAGAGAGTAGCTAGATCATTTTACAAAATAAATTTAAGTAAACTAAGTCAAACATATTAAGCCATTGTAAGGAATGAATGGAAATGAAACGCTAAGAACTCAGCTTATCTCTCAAGGCATGCGCACTGTAATGGTCAAAGTAAAAATGAAAAAAAATGTAAATCCAAACTTACATACAAATCCGCAAACAGCTTGCTGAAAGGCCTTCCATCGTTTTGGTTGCGAAGATGCTGTGGGTGATGAGGAGAAAAAAAATATGATCAACACTCAACCATACGTTTGCAGATTCTGCAGAGCGTATTCAGCGTATGGTTGTTGTTGTTGCAATTAATAAGCAATGGTTTTTTTTTTTTTGTTATGCTAAACAAGTGTCACTAAGCCAAACTTGATTTTTTTTTTTTTTTTTAGCTTAGTGCACAGTTAAAGAATAAATTTTTGTATCATGACTCTAATTCATAAAATTGCATGCTACTTTTATGTTTTTCCTTACAAAATTTTAGGTTTTTTTTTTTGCATATGCTTTTTAACTATTTGAATGAAAATTTAATGAATGTAATATTAACCAATGATCTTCATATTTATATACTAATGTTATTTGTTAAGTAGGTAAAGAAAAAAAATGAGTAAATTTAAGAATTTAAGATAATTTTAACCTTTAAAAAACAAAATTTTTTTGGCACTTTTATTGCACTTTTCATTAAATTAGAATTAAGATCGGTTAACCTTTGATTAAGATTTTCGTTTTTCCAAATTATGCACTTCAATTTTTCTTTTCAATTAGTAATTCCGATCATTCTTTTATCAGGGATTTTAAGCAATATTCTATTTGTTTTTCAAATACGTCTTATCCAATTTTTAAAAATTACAAAATGAAATAATGCGCGAATTGTTTTTACAACTTTTCCACATGATTTTTTTGTATAGTTTTTTTAGGAAACACTTGGTTCGGTATTTAGACGGACTTTAAGAGTGTTTTTGCCTATTATTTTTACACAGACTTCTGGATATTTTCCACTTTAATTAAGACGTTCTTTATAGCACAGTTTTCTTGATATTCTGACGATCAAATTTCTGCACGTTAGCATTGATCGTGCACTTTAAAACTAACGATGGTGGTGATGTTGACGGCACGCGTACGTAGAAGCACTGATGTTGTAATTGGAACGCTGGTGGCTTGTAAGCAAATGCGCAAAGAAATCTGAGAAATAATTTCTCCCAGAAATGAGAAATAACTTCGCTTATGCTCCAAGGAATAGAAATTGATGAAGATTTCATGCGCCCACAAAACACAAAATGTTTTTAAAGAAAAATTCGATGGATAGCCTGATGTTGAACTTGTGAATTCTGAATAGTAAAAAAAAATTGTTTTCTGAAAAATTCAACATCAAAAGCTCTCAGTAAAATAGTTTTACCTTTTCAGTTTCTCCAGTAGTATGTTTAGGAATTGGAATAATTTAGAAGATGAATACTAATATTGATGATTTATTTTTGATTATTCCGTGATCCGTTCATCTCAGGTGACCAAAAGCAAAGGAAGAGGAAATTGCTTAAGCCGACTGCCTAGACTGTGTAGTATTTCTTTTTACTCTATTTTAGATGTTGGCACTATTGCACTTAATCAAAAGGTAGTACTTTCTGAACAATTGAAATCACTAAAGTCAACTTTGTATAAAACTGACATGCTATAATTTTGCGGTAAAGGGTTATTTTCCATGACTGAGTTAAATATAATATTTAACCGATTTTAAGAATAAAAATATTTTCAACTTAAATCTACGAAAAAGTTTTATGAAAATTTTAAGATGCAAAAAAAAATGTTTGCTTCCAAATAAATATTTTACTCAGATGGCTTGTTACAGTTCACTAATTCTTATTGACGCTTTAGTCGAAAACGAAGAGGTATTAGTAGATTGACACGGAACCCATTCAATTAACTGTATGTTTGCTTGTGACCCTTTATGTCTTACGAGTGTTTCGAAATACTTAGCACACAGTATCACAGAATGGAAGCACTGACCATTTTCTTAATGCAGTTTTTTTCTGAGAAATCTTTGCACCATGAACCAAACAGCCCTGCTGAAAGAAGGTACGAATACAGCAATACAAATAATTGAACAAGCTTTGCGTATATTGAAAGAAATTTTTCCATGCTTTGACTGAACCTATTTATGATTGCAAATTTGTCAAATGTCGCACAACTCTTCATTACAAAACAATCAAAATACATTTTAATTAAGTGCGTATAAAACAATCATCTGACTTGTACATTGTACTTTTTCGTTTGCATAATATCACCAATAGTATTAGTCAGGATGTCTTGTAAGTACTTGTACTTACGAACTAATACTATTTAGCTTGATTATGAAACAGGGCCCAGATGTGCAGAATTCAAGCAAAATTGTTTTTTTTTTTTTAAAAAGCCAAGGGAATATTTCTAATTTTTTTTTCCACCCCAAAGCCGAATTGCGGTAGTACCAAAATACATTAATTAGTAGTACCAAAACACATTAATTACATTTAGTTAGGGCCCACCGTGCATTACTATCGAGTGAAGTGGAAACAGCAAAATTTCAAGTCGATATCTAAAAAAGTTATTGAATTATTTGCTGCATATTGTGGCTAAAGTCATAACTTATTTTCCAACTTTTGTTTTTCCCAAACTTACGCGCAAATACTGCGCACAGATTTTCTCAATAAATGCCAAAGAAAATTCAGTTTATGTCGTTTTTAATAACGCAGTTGAGGAAAATGTTTTATAAGAAGTTTTATTCATACGGGGGGGAAGCATGTGGTAAGAAAATTAAAACTTACCAAATGCGGTTTAGCAAAGCAGCACAAGAGGCGAAAAAACAAAAGCAGCTGGTATGCGGTTCAAGTGACAGCAATTGAATTTTTGTTTTTGTGATCGCACGAGACTTCCAAAAGCGAATTATAACGTGCGATGCCAAGCTATTTTTCTTAGGAACAAAGTATTGGAAAATATTTTAATTAGCTGTAGCTGTTGATTTATTAAAGTAATAAAATATATTTGTAAGCAGCGAAAATAAGTAAAATTATAACAAAAGTAGCTGTGAAGAAACTTCGCAATTTATCACTTGCTTTTTCTTGCTCATTCAGTGATGCGCTCTTTCATTGCTCGTAGCCTGCATAGCCCTGATGCTGTGAATTCAGAATATCAGATTTTGCACAATCTATTGCGCTATTACAGCTAAATTATATATTGACTTTAAGCGAATTTGAACCATTTGCTCCATTTTTGTGAAAACCTTAATCTAAGGTTCTAATAAATGCGTTTCATTTAAACAAAAGGTTTTGCTTGAAGTCAAACAAGGGACAATTTTTGTTTTTCACGACTATCATGAAAGTTAACAATTTGCAAATAAGTTTTTCATAAAAAATGTCAAATGCTTTACTGAAGCCAGTGTAGATGCAGTCAATTGCCCACCAGAGTCTAAAGAGCTTAATGCAAAAGAAAAGAAATCAAGGACGTTAGAAACTGTACATTTAAAGCTAACATTCTTCGGAATTCAGTTAATTTTTACAATTCGTAAGCGTTTCTACAGTGTCAACCTTTTCATGTTAGATATAATGCCAGCAACACCTGTTTCTATGAAGTTTAGTTCCATTTCGACACTCTAAGAAATAGCCTTGATATGTAAGGAATCAAGGGTGGTTAGAAAGTGATTTCTTTCTCCTTTTACACTACCATGTTGTCGATATTCACTTTCATTCGCAGCCAATGTTTGACAGACTGCGTGGGGAGAATAGTCCCCACTCTTGCTTAAATATCATTTATTATTTTTAAATACTCGTTCTTAGTTTGGAGAAATTTTTTTGATGTTTTTTTGTGACCCTATGAGCCTTTTTAAAAATATTCCAATTAGACTAACTAAATATTTTGTTTATTTTCCAATTTTGGTAGTTATTTTAATCATGTTCTGAGATCGGCAGTTCATCATAATTTGAGATAAAGCTTAATCTGACGATTCTTTTGAAACACTTGCTTGGTAACCACAAAATCAAAAACTTATTTAAGATTTGAGAAATGCAGTTTCGAATCTGTGTAGAAAATATTTTCTTTATTTTTTTTAAACGTGCACTTTTCACTTAAGACTCTTGAGCACTAAGAAAATCACTTTATTCACTACCGTTAACCTCAAAACCCTAAACGATTTGCATGAGAGGAAAAGTTAAGTAAATGAATTTTATATTCATATGCAAAGTTCTAAAACACAACTTCATACGATTGCTGTTTACACTGCAGCAGGGAACATAGATCCTCTACGTAGTAGATTCCTTTCCTCTCCATGTGCATTTGCTTCATATGTAACTACACCGTAGTGCAGTTTAAAATTCTGAGTTTATTTTTTGGTTTGATCTGG
The DNA here is from genome assembly GCA_949775025.1 of Tricholauxania praeusta. Lineage (NCBI taxonomy): Eukaryota > Metazoa > Arthropoda > Insecta > Diptera > Lauxaniidae > Tricholauxania > Tricholauxania praeusta. The sequence continues at coordinate 164,534,088 of OX459029.1, forward strand.
TCACCAAGCATGAATATTCGCTAAGTCCATCCGCTGCACTGCAGATGTGCAAAACATTGGGCTCGAGTTGCAATGTTTTTGAAAAAAATGGTTGCAAAAAATTGCTTTAAGGCAAAACTTAGCAAAAAATACATTTGCACGAAATTCCTGTAGTGCATTTATTGCTATAATTTTGAATGCTACTGCAAAAAAAAAGCAGTTTCAATAACAAATTATCTAATTTGATTGGGACTCATCGCACTTTTAGGTATGAAATCGGTTTATGTTCTCTTCTTTTACAATTCTGTTTTGAGCATATTGTTCAATTTAAGGCATAGTTTTGGAGTTTATTGGGACGAAAACAATTTTTCGGTGTTTTTGAATAACCAATATGTTAACTCTTACCTGGCACAGCGTCCAATATTAACATCATTCGAGTCAAAGTAACTAATGCACTCCTTAGCAACTCTGATTTTTTTGCTGCAAAAATGAAAGTGTTACAGCATAAAAATCACGCTCAAGCGTATCACAGAATAATCAGTGTGTGGTGCCTTTCAGCTTCACAACTGCAAATGTATGCAAAGCAAAGTCTGCAGCTACAGAAGAACGAGTTAGCTGCGAACGACAAAAGAAATGCTAACAACTACAAATGTTTGTGGCACATAGATATTGAAAAGCAGAAATCCCTATTATCATGAAATCACATTTTCAAGAATCAAGTGGCATTTAAATGTCAAGTTGGGGTAGCGAGTGCTTTCATGTTCTATTATGGCGTTTGTGCTTTAACGGAAAAATCTCTTTACTTCTTGTAGTCGTAATTTGTAGGTACAATGGTACCGGAAATAAAGGAAATAAGATTCGTTCAATGAAGATTAAATCGTTTCAATTATTAATTTTGCAGAACGATTTCCTTAGTAATATTTGCATTTTTACGGCAAGGAATGTAACAAAACTAAGATTTTATTTTTGATGTTTAAATAACGATTTTTTACAATGATAATGATAATGGTACACGATGATTAAGAATCGACAAAAACTAAAATTATTTTATTTGTGAAAAATTTTTCAGGAAACTACTCCAGTTGTATTAAGATCATGTTATTTGGCCATATTGAACCGAAAAAATGCAACGGAAGTACAAGGTTAACAACAAATCCGTTTATTTTTTGTTGAACTAAAAAAAAAAATTATCTTAGCACAGCCGAGCATTTAATGTTTTTTAAAATAAATGTTGTAAAGATTTTGCATTAAAAATTATGATTAATTTATCAGCTGGAAAAGAAGCAGCTTAGCAAGCGAGTTGGTTTAGAAAGTCATAGGCGAAATATGTAATAAGTTTTTTTCGTACCACTGTACTTTAGAGTGAGGGCATAAAAACACTTTTCCAAATCTCGAGTTAATGTTGTGATAAATCGTTGAAACTTGGGTTTAATAATGTAACTCTGACTACGTGTCCTCGGCGAGCGCGTCGAACATAAAGTTAAGCTTCCTCTCTTCTCGTTCTACTTAACCCTATTTCCTCAAATGAACTTAAAAATTTGTACCGAGGAAGTTAACAAAAGTTGGAGTAAACATCTCATATCGAAGATATAGCCATGGGAAGTTTCAGCTATAGTTTTTCCAGAATATCCAAAAATATTCAAGGATAATAAAATTTAAAATCAGACCTACAAGTATTCTCCAGACATGAGGATATTACTAAAATATCACTGATTCTTTTCAAAACATCGTATTTTTTCCAAAAATACTTGCAATTTCGCTAACAAATTAAGTAGACACAATTGTCCTTTTTATAATATGCGGCTTAATATTTCTCCTTTATAAGTCATTCCTTAGCGAAAAAAGAAAGTCGCTCATAAATTTAAAGCTTAATATATCAATGTTATAGCGTATAATGTTAGTTCTTTTTTCAGTTGCTGCCATCACAATCAAAATTGATATAGAGATTTTCAACCTAAAACCCAATCACATAGTTGTCGAGACATGGCAAACGTTGCTTAGAAAATTTAACGAGGAAAACTAGGAATCTCATATTACATAAAACGAAATAAATTGAGCTTTTTTTACAAGAACAAATAACGGATTTTGAAAAAAAAATTGTATAAAACTTTAAGAAAATCCTCATAACTTCAAAAACTATGAGTCTGACTTCAAATTTTTGAGCAACATCATTATATTTCACATGAGATCCACATTTCTGAAATCGATTCTCAAATTATAGCGATATCCACAAAGAATATATCTGTTACTTCTTATAGCTTTATCTTAAATATTAGACTATTTCTATAAATTTTGATTCCATAATCCCTATAAAAAATTAAATTCACGCCAGAATCGAAAATTGTTTTATTTTAAGGGAAAGGAAGCAAAATTGAAAATGTTAAGCACAATGAGCGAGCTAAAGATGAAATCAGAATTGGAAAATATGTAACGTCAGCATTATTAAGCTAATTTGGCAAAATCTCAATTCGAAATAAAGCCTACCATGCATCATAATGGAATAATTGTAAAGCGTTCAAATATTAATTGGTTTTTTTTTTTGCAAATTTTTTTTACTTGATTAGTTCTTTACGATTTAGGTTGGACTGAACAAACTTTCACCGCCCCATCAAAGTATAACGCGACACAAAACTGAATTCTTCAAATGCTAGCACTTCTCTAAATTAATATTTATTTGCTACAAATTGCAAAGTTACTGATCTATCGATATATTCAATATTGGCTTATTGAAAACAATCGACTAGGGCTTTCTACATATGTAGTTGAATACAACTCAAAGAAATTCACATACAAGTGCACTCATCCAATTTCCTTGCTCGTCTGAGTAAAAAGACATGATAGTGAACTTAGCATTAAATTAATTTGCAAAACTCTAGGTAAAATTTACTTTGAATCTGCACCAAATATTGTACCGCATTTCAGGAAGGTTATTGTGCTGAAGTAAATTTGTGTGCGTACCTTACTTGTATTGCCAAGCGTTGCTCCCCAGCAAACATTTTTAAATGCAAAGTATTGAATTGCCGAGTCCATGACTTCAACCGAGCGTGAGACCTCATATTCTAATGCCTTAGTTTGCTATAGTTTGTTCGGAAGAGACTGCCCGAAACAACAATTATTCGAAGCGAAGGAGAACTAAAAATATATAATACGCTTTTATACACAGATTTATGTTATTACATGATTTCTATCCACATAACTTGCACATTTATTTCAAAGTCATTTGTTTTTTGTGATGTTTTATTCCATTATAGATTGCAAATGCAAATAATTACACAAAACTACACTTCTCGGAAAAAAGAAACAGATCAATGGCCTGGTCGCATTGACAGCATAATAACGACTTAAAATGGATACAAATATATGAAATTTTAGAAATGTTTAAAACGACAACTTAGCACTTCGAGAAGAGTTATAAATTCATCACTAGGACGATGAAATTATCCGCAATCTTACAAGTGTTGACTGGGTCATAATGGTGTGTGTTCATTTGTATTATTGATTGTACATTTTGCTAACACTGCAATACCTTAAGTGTGTGTCCATGCAGCGATTGTGCATTTGTCTGAGTCAGTACTACTGCTATTTCATCCTATCCTACGGTGCTATCTCTTGCAAAATGTAAAATTTTAAAATTATTGTTTGCGGAAGTTGGGTGCAAGGGTTTTATAATAGAAAACGGAAAATTGTTAAAATAAATTGTGAGACGTAGTGCGCTGCACCTGAAAGTACTCAATGTATTTTAGTCTGCATAATAACACAAAAAAAATATTTGCTGTTTGTAGGTACCACTGAAATCGATTTGGGTCAAAGAAACCGAACAGAAACATGGTGTGTTAAAATAAAATTCATATGAGCAGCATATTCCAAACTTAAGGCTGGTGACGTCTCAATCTTATCATTTTCTTACTCTGATCGCAATTTATAATTTATAAATTGTATCAATTTGTTTACTTAAATACGAACTTAAATTGAACTGTCAAAATTATTCTACAAGGCGCTCACTACTCCTATATTTCCAACTTGAAGAAAAATGAAGCTAATTTCCAACTTCAGATTAAATATGGTAAAAAAATAATAATAATAACAATGTACGCAACAGGAAGCTTATAACATTTGGTTACATATGTTAAAAATATCAAAAATGCTAACTTGATGGATTTATATAACTTTCTAGAGATGTCTGTGCCAACAAGTTGAATCGACTTACGTCTTAGCACGTCAGTATCTGAATATATCTAAGTTACAGCGATTCATAGCACTCTAACAAACTATACAAATTGTGGCTGAATTTTCAAGCTTTGTACATAAAAAACTAGTTAATAAAGCCAAATATAAAGTGCACAAAAATCGAATTTTAATTTATACGTCAGCTGACAAAAACAATTCGTACATAGGCCAGCAATATCTGTTTAATAACGTGAATGTCTGCAATTATTTTAATGCCAATGCCTCTGTTTAATAAAGCGACAACTTAAATGACACTCTAAGTATGTTAAATGCATTTGTGCGCGAGCATTCACTTAATAATAAATTTAAATTGCTCTGCTATTCAAAGGATAAAAAAAGTTGTGTTAACAAATACAAAATCAAATCGATGCTTTTGTTCAATCCCTCAGTACAATATACGCTTATGCATATGAATTTAGCTGAACAAAGTGGAATTGTTCTGGCGCTGCTGCTACTGCTGCTGCTGCTGCTTAACAACATGTTATTACTCGTGCACGCATGGCTGGTGGCAGCCAGCAAAAAGTATGTGAACATGAGTGGTGACTGTGTTGACCATGTTAATAGAACAAGTGCAAAATTTCCCATGCACAATTTATGGAAAATAACATGAATTTGTTTTTAAATTCATTTAGTTGCTCGCAATTTCGCAGACAACTGAAGGCTTCCATTTTATTTGACAATTAAATATGAATTTAACATTTACTGCGGTTTAATTTCAGGTAATTGATTAAGCTGATAAAACATTGGAAACTACAAGGTAATTGGAGTCGGTTTTTTATATTGATAACACTAGTCAACAGTGGTTTTGTTGCCCTGGATGTCTCTGCGGATTTCTGTAGTTTGAAGCTCACAGTTTACGAATATATTCATGAAAGTGCTGAGTTGGCTCTAGTTTTTATGATATTGAGGTATTTATCACTCATATATAAAAATCTCGTGTCACAGTGTTTGTTACCGAACTCCTCCGAAACGGTTTGACTGATTTTTACGAAATTTTGTGTGTATATTTGGTAGGTCTGAGAATAGCTCGAAGGCTATAAAAATTTTATTTAGGGAACATATTTAGGGTGGCCCTCATACAAAAATATTTTTAAGATAGCATTTTCACAAAGACCAATTCATCGATTCACATGGAATTTACACCACTTGTATTTTATATTTAGAGACATAGTTGAGTCTATAAAACTTTTATTTAGTGTGCATATTTAGGGTGTCCCTCATACAAAAATATTTTTAAAATAGCATTTTTACGAAGACAGGTTAATCGATTCACATGGAACTTACACCACGTGTCTTTTATAATATAAACGACACGTGGTGTAAATTCCATGTGAAACGATGTAGTGGTCTTTGTGAAAATGCTATTTTAAAAATAATTTTGTATGAGGGCCACCCTTAATATGCACCCTTTATAAAATTGTTATAGCCTGCAAGCTATTCTCAAACCTACCAAATATACACACAAAATTTCATAAAAATCAGTCAAGCCGCTTCGGAGGAGTTCGGTAACAAACACTGTGACACGAGATTTTTATATATGAGAGATAAATACCTCAATATCATAAAAACTAGAGCCAATCCAGCACTTTCACGAATATATTCATAAACTGTGAGCTTGAAACTATAGAAATCCGCAGAGACATACGGGGCAACAAAAAAAAAGTTAATTTTGTTGAGTAGTGTAATCGAACACATTGTCCCTCAAACTGTTTTAAATGATCCAATTGTTTCCCTCAGAAAAACGAAATAAAAGAAAAAGTTAAGGACCGCCCCTAAAGACAGCATTCATAAAATTGAGCTGACCTAATTGATTCGCTTTTTAAAACGTTTTGCCAATTTTCTGTCTAATGTCAGTTTTTGGATAGTATAGTTTTTAAATAAAACTGAAATAAAAATTATGTATTCATTTGGCAAATTTTTTAAAAATTAAATGACAAAAACTATTAACATAGAGAGAGGGATTTTGCCTTCAAAAGTTCATGTCTGAGATTGAGAAAAGTGACATTTTCAGAGTTTTTTGAGAACCCACACGAAATAAAATTGTAATTTAGTGAGCAAAAAACATATTTTAGGCTTGGAACATCTTTAATGCCGAATTGCTTAACAGATGACATTACAATCAAATATCTGTTCTAATATGATGATTTCCTTTCATTTGCAATTTCTTCTTTTTAGTTCTTAAATCATTTTTCCATGAAAAAATTCCAGAAAAACTAAATAGTTATTTTTGAAAAAATCGTCCGCTTGTAAATTTCATCAGTCTTTCATTTCACATATATTTCAACATTAAGCGGTCTTCGAGAAAATGATATTTAAAAATATTTTTGTATGGGGGCAACCCTAAATAAAAGTTGTGTACCCTAAGCTATGCCTCTTAACATAAGAGCTACGTGGTGTAAATTCGGAGTGAGTCGACTAACCTGTCTTCGTGAAAATGATATTTAAAAATATTTTTGTATGAGGGTCACCCTAAGTATGCACCCTGAATAAAATTTTTTGGACCTTACCTGTGCCTCTTAATACAGAAGCCATGTGGTGTAAATTCCATGAGAATCGTTTTGGGGGTCTTTGAGAAAATGATAAATAAAAAATATTTTTGTGTGTGGACCACCCTTAATAAAAAGTTTGTATCCTTAGCTATGCCTCTTAACATAAGAGCTACGTGGTGTAAATTCGTTGTGAATCGATTAACCTGTCTTCGTGAAAATGATATTTAAAAATATTTTTGAATGAGGGCCACCCTAATTTTGAACTTCAAATAAAATTTTTACGATCTTATCTGTGTCTCTTTATATAAAAGCCATATGGTGTAAATTCCATGAGAATCGATTTTGCGGTCTTTGAGAAAATTATTTAAAAAAAATTGTTGTATAAGGGCCACCCTTAATAAAAGTGTTGAAGCCTTAGATATGACTCTTGATATAAGAGCTACGTGGTTTAAATTCGGTGTGAATCGATTACCTGTTTTCGTGAAAATGATATTTAAAAATATTTTTGAATGAGGGCCACCCTAATTTTGCACTTTAAATAAAATTGTTGCAATCAAGTCTCTACCTCTGAATATAAAATTCCAAAAGAATCGATTAAGCAGCCTTTGAGAAAATGCTATTTTTAAAATATTTGTGTATGAGGGCCACCCTAAATAAAAGTTTTGTGGCCTAAGCTATGCTTCTTAACATTAGAGAATCGTAGTGTAAATTCGGTGTGAATCAATTTATTTGTCTTCGTGAAAATATTTAAAATATATTTGTATGAGGGCCACCCTAAATATGCACCCTAAATAAAAGTTTTATAGCTTCTGACACCCGCCCGATCATCAAAATCGGCTGGATAGTTTCCGCGTGCATAAGAGACAGACAGACAGACAGACGGACAGACGGACAGACGGACAGACGGACAGACAGACAGACAGACAGACAAAAAATGAGTTTATACCATATATAATAGATACTCAAAGTTCAATCTTCATTTTGTTAAGTTTTTGACGATTATTGAATTTTTTTTATTTGCATTTTAGATTTAATGTATTTTTTGATTAAAATATTGAGTCAAGCACTCATTAAGAAAAATAAGCATCGGCAAAATTTTTTTCGTTAGGATCAATTTTCAATTTTTGTTACGGTTGGTTCACTGCCCATATAAAAACTCATACAATTTTCTATTCTAAGTATCTCTAGACGTTTTTAAACGTACATAATTTGCCCGTATGTGCGTATACTTGCTCCATTGTCTACCATAGCAGTTTCTTGTAATATCCCTCTACTGTTTATTGTGCAAAGTTTGAAGGTGATAACATTGTTGTTAAAGTTGTTGGTGTTTTGGTATGAAATCCCATGGTACTGCAGCTTGCAAAAGTTCTTGTTGTTGCTATTGCAATTGTTTTTTTTATGTTGTTGAGCAGTTACGCTTTCATGCGTTACCACACTATACATACGCCACTCTTTAGTGGAACAAGTGAGTGTCGAGAAGAACTGAAGCTTTTAATATCCGCATCCAAATGCATGTTGTTTAAAATGGTATACGGATTTCAGCTTAAAAGAATTCTGAGATCTTGCGCCAATCATTTTAAATGTTTTTGAAAAATTATAAGAAAACTAAGATAAATTTTAGGTCTCTATCATCTTATGCCTATAAGAAAAATATTATTGAAATCAAACTTTTAGCCTCTAAGCATGAGCCAACTTTAATCAGCACTAATTCTTTAATTAATACTTGGCAATATCAAAATCAACATCTCAATGTGGTGCAAGTAACCTGAAAAAATTTGAGTCTACGCAATTGTTTACAATCACAAAACATTTAACATCAAGTAAAAAGATTAGCAAAGACTTTATTTGTAATGAAGAGAAAGCAAACTGTCTCGAAAAATTCCAAACTGTTGGTCATTTAACCAATCGAAAAAAAAACTTTTTTTTTGGCCAGTGACACAAAATCACAATTCATTACAATACAACAGGATGTGAGAACACAAACAGACACAAGGACATGCGTACAAACATATGAAATGCGACAATCTCCCCAAAAGGGATCAACAGCACGCAAAAGCATCGATGCATTGCTATGATAATCCAGTCTAAACGTTACACCCGTTGCGAGTGTAGAAATTGGCCAGCCTGTCAAAGAAATATTGGACAGTTGTCAGCAGGCTGGAGGACTGGTTGCCAAAATGACAAAAGCAACAACAACAACGACCATGACAACAACTAGCCCGCACTGGACACAGCTTAAGGCATTTGATGAATTGCCGCAAAAACCAAAAATCCTAATAAATATCCTGCCAGTTGACAGGAACATGTAAAACGAAGTATTGTATGTAGAGCAAGGCAGCGTAGAGGATGACGCGCATTCACAATGGAATAGTTGTGCATGAACGTAATAAATGGCAAGCAGTTGTGGGCGTGTCAAAGAGGAACGGCGCAAAGAGGAGAATTAGACATTGTATTCTTATGCTAGTTGACTGCATGCAGCGACAGTGCTCGTTGAGTTGTTGGAAGGTAATAAACAAGTCATTGACAGTTGTGGGATTCATGGGAATCGAATGTCAAAGCAAAGCGGGATAAAGAAAACGAATCAACAGGGCAACGGGTAACGGCAAAGGTAATGCAAAATCCAAGTGCCTTTGGCTGAAACTGGGTTAATGTGAACAAATTGAAATTCGTAGATAAAACGAGTTCAAAGTTTTAGTTCTGACATGGATGTTACTCGTTATACCATTAGAACTCATTTTATTTTAGTAAAAAAAATATTTTTATTGTGACTATAGGTGATATTTACTGTTACTGTTCTATATCGCATGTTGCAGTGGAAAGACCGAATTCATGTTATTGCTTACTCTAAAAAAGCACATCAAAGTAATATCCAAGTACTTTTCAGATAATCTGCTTTTTAGTAACTTAATCTAAATGCCCTTAAATTTTGCAATATCAAATTCCTTTACTTCGTCTATTCAACTGTTCAATTTTCAACTTTCTATTTTATGTTCGTTGTCTCTACATCTCTATTTCGTTTATTGCCTGCCTAATCGCACAACGCCATCTCGCTTCTGTTTAACACTCAGTTAATCCCACTGGTCAATTTATTGCCCTCTTTAGAACAAGCTGTGGATCAATGCGGCCAACTTAACTGAACTGTTCCAATTCTGTCATTATGTAAAGCCAACAGCACACAATTGCACACACACACATTCACATACATACGTATATGGGCTCACAAGCCAATACAAGCAAAAAGAGTAAAGTACACATGAAAATTGATAAAAGCCTGCATGTTAAATTGGCTAAGACTACTAAAGACAGAGTTGTTAAAGTATAGAAAGATGAAATTTTAACAACATATCATTGTTTTGCTCTTATTTACAAGGATATATTTACGCACACAAACAGACACATAGGCATGCAGTCATTCATAAAAGACTACAATCCAATGTTGGCTACAATTCAATAAGCATCACTGACCTTATTCTTGGAGAATTTCGAAATTATTTCCAAGCAATTTTCCAAAAAGAACAACGGACAATTCAAAAGAACAAAATATTTTGACTTATTCACACTACGACAATGGTAGGGTGTTTCACAATTTATTTATTTTAATTTTACAAAATTCTAAAAAGAAATTTAAAAATTTTGAGATTATTTAGTATTCGCTCCTTCACAAAAACTTAGAGCACAAAATGTTTAATTTTTTTTTTTTTTTTTGATTTTATAATTTTTACAGTGAGAAATTATTTTTACACATTACTGTAACAAAAGGTAAAAACAGTTTAAGGCGACTTAACACAAGTCAAATAAAGGAAATTTTCTCAGTAGTAATGGGTGGAAACGCTCTATTTGTTTGTTTATTAAGACTTAACAGCGCCAGAAAACGAAAGGGTATTTTTTGTCTAGAACTTAAATAAATGCGGCCTCAGATCGAATTTTCTTGAGTCGACTTTAGCAAGTTTTAATTTTGCAATTAATTTACATTTACTTAGCCTTATGCGGCTATTGTTTTTATGCGTGAGTTATAACCCGAAATAAAGTGGTCTTTTTTTATTTTTTTTAACATCTTTAAACCTGAGAATTTGGGTTCAAGTTCCACCCTTAATATTCTACGTTCACTTGCTACTTGACATTTCATTCTTTGTTTGTATTTCTTTGTTTTAAGTTACGAAAAACTTTCTAGTCTTGTTTCCGTTTCCGTTTCCTGTTTTGACTTTTTGCTGTTATCGTTGTTTTTATTGTTGCTGTTGTTGCATTTATTCTTTTGTTCCCATGGTTTTAGCAAATGAAATGCTGCCGAATGAGCAAACAGTGAGTGGTCAGTGTTGGACACTTGCTGCACATTGTTGTATCTTCTTTAATTTTTTTATTGTTTCTTCTATTTGTCTGTGTAGCTACTGTAGTGTGGTGGTGTTGCTGATGTCAGTGTTACTTTTGTCTTTGAATTGTTGCTTCAGAGTTTTAAGTGAGAAGAGTTTTTGGGAGATTTATGTTGGAAAAATAAATTTAATTCGGATATCCAACATGTCAGTTTCCATTAAGAAAATCATGAACTTGGCTTATATTGACCTATAATATAGACAACATATTGAATTCTTATTTACACCGAGCCAACCGAGCTGAAGTCAATAACTTTTTTAAGATATTGCTGAATTTTAAAATTAGACGTATGAAAACAAATATCGGTTTTAAGTGAAAATCTACTTGCAGGAGTGGTTTCAGGAAGGTATGACAATTTTAAGTTTTGTGATTTTAGTACCAAGTTCCGCTTCGACTAAAAATTTTGAAAAAACTTTATTTTACTAAGACTCATGTTCTTGCACTTTACTTGTACCTTGAGGCAGCCAAGCCGCACCAAAAACACTGCCAACCATATCACTCTGATCCAGCAATTCAGACAATATTTTTCCAACTATTATTCATGTCCAATTCTCATTGTTTGCTGTCAAATGTCGTGCGAGAAAATATTTCCTATCGCTGCCAGGTAGCATTCGCACCTTGACTTCCAAAGATATTTCTATTATTTATATATTTTTAACTTTAATACTATTTCTGTGAGTCCCAATAGTTTCAAATTTGGTCGATTCAAAAACCGATATAGTACACATTGATAAAAAAATGTTTTTTCAAATGAAAATGAGAGGTTGTGCGGTCCGAGGTCTATCAATAAAAGGTTAAAAGATTAGGATTATCCAAATAACATTCTACAAAATAGTCGTAACGCCTATACTCCGTAACTTCTAAGCAAATGGAAATGTTTCTATTTAAAAAGTCACCACTTACTTAAGTTCACAACTAAAGGCACTTTACATGAAATTATTGAAAATACTCGAAAAATCACTTTCACAATGACAGTTACGCTACATCACTACATAGTTGAACATTTTACGGTACTGGAAAATATAATATTTAAAAGGTTGTGTGTTTTCTACAGTTTATGACGGTAAAATTCACGGTAAAATTCATTGACAATGGAAATAAGAGTAAACGCAGTTGGATGTATGCACAGTGGTATACCGTGAACAGTTGGCACCCGAGGGGAATAGTTGAGTCGCCGCCCCATACATACCAATTTATTTTTTTTTATTCTCAAGAAAATATTTTTAATGACCAAAAAAAATGGTAACCGAAAAATGCTAGGAAAATGAGATATATTTCACTTTGTCAATTTATATTTTGGTAATTTATGTAATTTTCTGAAGAAAATAATGCGCAAGGTCTGTTAGTCGTTTTCTGATCGACACTTTGAGAATTAGGAGTTCTATTATTTTTTGAATATTTTGCTACAAACAATATTGTGAATTGATAAATAAAAGCTGATTGCTCTTATTTGAGCTTAAACTATATGGGAGCTGCAGAAATCTCCGAAATCTTTTGACGTAAATGTATTTGAAGGATTTTACAACTGCTGGATATTATGACAAGCATTTATCGTCACATCCTGTGATATTCTTAAATTCATAAAAGCAATATGTTCATTTATGGCGTACTTTTAATAAAAAAAAAGTATTTTCACATATCCCATTAAAAAATATGCAGCAAATAAATATAACCTCAATTACATAAAATATTAATTAGAAAGTACAAAACGTGTGTTCTTAAACTTTATTGTTAAGAATTCACTGTAAGTAAAAATTAGATTTTGTTACTTAACGCCGAGTAAATAAAAGCCGCTGAGCCACGCTGCATAAATCAGAAAATCGTGTTTTTGCGAATTCACAGCCAACCTCGCATAAGCGCGTATCTCTTTGTATTTTACGACTTCATATTTTAGTTAATTAAAAAAGTGGCAATCCTTATAAACGCAACTGAACAGAGCGGAGCAGAACTTCGTCATGTAGGGGAAAATACATAAAGCTTCAACACAAGGCGTACGCTATAAAAACGTGAATATTCCCATAAAAACGTATTTAAAATGTGAACGCATAGAATCATAACGTTGCCAACTTGAAAGCGTAGCATAATAACGTAAATTAAAATGGCAACCCTTTTTATGGATTAAACAAATTAGCAATAAACAAAATAAACGTCAATATTTCACAAGTTCTGGGAGTGTGATGCGGGAACTGAGCAGAAGCAGTGCAGCAGCACGTGCAACGCGAAGCCACAATATAGGGTGGTGGATTATAGTTTATGCTCTTCATACACAGCATCAGCAGAGAAATGAATATCATCATGCTAATGGCAAAATATTTTATGGGAATTTTATAGAGCAACAGCGGGTTATACCCACTAAGATATGAAACAAATTTGTTATCATTTGGCAGGCAAAAAGGGCCTACAAAGAAAATATGGCACACACTCATTGAGTTGCTTGTTTGCGTTTGCATTGCTTAACCCTGCCGCACTGCTTCTTCTGCCAACGTCTGTTTTTTCAGTTGAAAAGGTTTAATTTTACATTTCATGGTAAAAGTTTTTCGAATTATACGAGCAACTTTAAAGTCAGACGGCTTTGTTTTTACATTGATTTTTGATCTTATGCACGGCAATAAAAAACAAAGGACTTTTTCAATTGTCGTCCTCATTTGTGGCGGCATTAATTACCTTGGGTTTGAGGCCAGACAATGGCGTTTGTTAATGATATGACATACGAAGGTTGTCTTGGTTATTGCGTGTCTGTCTAATAAATATGTCAAGCAGAGATTTATTTTGATTTAATACCAAATTTATTATTTCTAGCGTTTGAATGGTTTTGCCATTGACGTAGTAAAATGATAAGTATTTTATTTGAATCATTAAAAAATTTTTTGTTCGTAAATTTAAATAAAGTCAAAGAATATATTATGAGTTATGTAAATGTGAGCCTAAAATATAACATTGTCATCCCTTTTGATATATTAGACAATTGGTACTAACTCATCACATTAATAACTTCTTTGTTATTAATGAGCAGCAGTAGAAGTCTGCTAAATCCAGGATGCACCAAATCAAAATCATACATTACGTTTGCAAGCAACAGAGTTCATTTGGTAAAAAAAAAATTCGAAAAATTGCAAAGGTTTCCAAATACAGAAAAAACTACGAGTGCATTAAGGAAAATAAAATACAATAAAATGAAACTACAACTGTAATTCAGTTAACATCATTATTTTGTTCACTTATTTTTTCTTGCAAATTTTCGCTAGCATGAACTGCTCATATTCAGTTAGTTAGCAAGAATTTTAACTTTTGTAAAGCAGTCAGCAGTCACTGTATTCAACAGAAGTCTCTTAAATTTACATTTAATTACGAAACTGAAAAGCGTGCTTTACAATTATTAACAAAATGAAATACAAAGAACTTATAAGGTAAAAAAAATTGAGGACATGACAGCAAAACTATAACTCTATGTATTTTTATTTGAGTACTGCAGTTGTTTCGAATGCTAAATTTTACAATCAGGGTATGTTCATTTTGTCATTCCATTTGTAGTGCATAGAAATAGGCGTGGCTCTATAACAAAATCTACATACAGTACAATATTGCTAGTCCGGATTAATTAAAACCGACCACAATCCGGACTTTGTGGAGATCCAGATTACCAAAGACATAAAAATTATCAAATAAAAATATTTATAAATTTGAATTCATTTATTATGACAAATAATAGATATTTAGATATTAAAACAAAAATAAAAAACAAAAACAATCCATTCAAAATAAGCATTAGAAATAGGTAAATAGTAGTGGATTTATTTAAAAAAATTGGAAATGGATCAATTAAAACCGAATCCAATCCGCACTATGCGGAGATCCGGCTTAAGAAAGACATATAAAAATTATTACAACAAATAATAGCAATGTAGGTATTAAAATAAAAACAAAAACAATCTATCTATCAATCTATCTATTTAAAAAAATCGATAACTTTTGTTTGGCGAATGCATGTCGTCTTTGTTGTCTTTTTGATGCCATTTTGATAAACAACTGAATAAAAACTTTCCTTTTGTTGCATTTCGTAAATATTCGGTGATTCCCCGTTCTACAAGACTGAGATAAAACGCACGCAGAAACAAGCGAATCATATAAAGTGTGTAAGAGAATAGTGGAGAATTCCCCGTGCTACGTACTCATGCATGGCAAAAAATTGTAATTTCATAATTCAATATTTAGGGAAGTATCAAATAAAGCGTAAATAGAAATAGCAGAATAAAGTGTACGAACGAATATCAAATAAAGCATGTGAATATAGCATAACCATAACTGTTTCATTTCACTGTATTGTTGATTATTGCACGATATAAGATGCGATCCGGATTAGCGGAACTAAGGTCGGTCCGGATTACAAGGGACGTAATGAAAATGTTTACTTTTTTCACCCTGTCCAGATCACAGTATGATCCGGCTTAGGCCATATCCGGATTACTATATTCCGAATCAGCGCCATCACTTGAGTCAATTTACTTATGTCTGGACCATATCAGAAAATCACGATTACGGAAAAATCATGCAAGCTAATTGAAATTAATTTGTGTTTTAGAATTGAAAATGGACAAAATCGGTTCATACACATGCCTACTGCTCATAAAAAAAGTTCTTTAACGTAATTTTCAACAATATTTTCCATACTATGTATTAACATTCAGACCATTCTTAAAATATCGCTGTCGGAAAACATACACCCCTATCATGAATAAACATTCCTCCGGATTTTTTCTCCAATCCCTTGTTTTGCAATTGTGGAAGATTTTTAGGGAATGGAAACAAATTCCCTGGAAATGAGGTTCAATGTGATTTTGGACTGAATGGAAGTAATTCGAAATATTTTGGCAGCACTGACTGGATATAAAGTTTTCCAGTCCTCAATTATTTATGATCGCAAAATATTCCTCTCGAGAAGCAAAAAAAAAAATACGCGAGAGTCGTTTTCTTCTGGATATTCATGATAGGGGTGATAGTCTATAAATTTTGCAGTACATAAATTCGAATACATAGTTCCCAAGTGCTAAAAAACGTTAATACTGTCAAAATTTAGTTTGCACTTTTTTAGACTCATACACTTTTATTATTTTCTTGAGATAATTTCACAACTGTCAAAATTCACCATTTAATTTTTGTTCACCCAGAAGCTCTTCAGATTCGGATTTAATCAAATTTTCCATTTGAAAATACCAAAATGATAACTTAATTTTTTTTGCAGAAAATTTGCCTTAATGCCATAAATTTATTTTGCAAACAACTTAAGCAGTAAAAAATCAATTATTCCCTCTGCCGCCTACTTGCCAATCGTCATGCTACATCAGAGTATCATCAATATCAGCTCATCACCATCGCCATCATCATCATCAGCATTTTGGAATCAGCAGCACACATTCACTTACTTAATTTCAACTTTCAATCATAAATCAGAGAATGACCTGCTGACTGAATGACAATTTAAAACTCCATTTTGAGTGGAAATTGCTTTCATTATTAATTTTCAGCTTCATAAATCTTTATTTCCTACGGATGTCTTGTTGTGTGCCATTCGGTTTTTCTTAATTTTTTTTCGTTTCATTTCTTTCCGCTTTACTTGGCAGCAAAAAGTGTTGCGCCCTGAATATGATGATGATTTCATTGGTGATATTTTCATTATTTAATTTTTTATATCTTTTTTTGCACAAAAAAAAAAAAACCATAAGAAATGGCAAACCATAATGTGCAGACATGTAGAAGAAGCTTGGGTAAAAATCCCATTTTGATATTAAGCTTTTTGTTTTAAGCTGCTTAAGCAACTACAATAAAATATTGGGAAATTTATTTAACATTAAAGTGAAATTCCATCATATTTTTTTAAGATTTTATGTCTATAACATATGATCTACAACTGACCACGTATAACATGAAAAACGAAAACACCAACCATTTTTTGAAGTTTCCATGTTAGCAAATCATTATGAATCTTGTACAAAAAAAATCAATTTTTTGTAGCAGCATATCTCTTGGAATAACTATGGTTGTTAGGAAAAAAAATTCAAATTGACTTTTGCTCTCAAGAGTAAAAATCGAAGTGAACTTTTTTTTCCCTTTCCATTATTTTATAAATTAATTGTTTTTTATTTTGCTGTCGCTTTTGAGTTTTGGTTGAATTTGTTTAAAGGACTGAATATAAAAAGAAGCTCTCGATATGAAACCCTGAAGGCAAATACGTAAACAAATTGCACAGCAACTTTGCACAAAAGTTAGAAGTTCAAATTTTCCAACAGCAGCTTAATAGAAAAAAACTTTTCCGCGAAACTTAAAAGAAATGCAAATATTTTAATAAAAATAATTGACTTTTTTATTTTTTATAAGTTTGAGTGCATGTCTTATTTTTCTATTTGATGTTGTTGGCAGCTTTGCTTCTTCCAGAGGGAGGCATGTCAAACAGTGATGCCATTTACAGAACAATACAACTTTTCTCAGTAGATTGGCGATTTGAAAAGTTCGAAAAGTAAATTGAAGTAAAATTTGGTATATTCAGAGAATTGCTTATATGTGATAATTTTATTTTTTGTGTAATTAGCTTCTATTGTTTTATGTTATTTATATGTATAAGGAACATGTTGCATTATGTGATTTAAATTATTGAAAGGAAAAGTTTTTCTGATAATTTTCAGGATATTTTGAGAATTCCGACTCTAAATTCAGTGGAGATGAAATCAGTTGTCCTTCCAAATCTAAATCGCTTAAAAACTGTAAGATATCAGAATTGCATGTAAGAATTATCAAAAAAAACACTTTGTCTCTACTGCCAAAACCTGTCAAACCAAACAGCAAATATATTTTAAGACAATATTTTAAAATATAGTTACTAGAGTGCAAACATCATCCGAATATGGAAATAAAATATCCACAGAATGTGATAAAATTGCATTGGTCATAGTTTTATCCTTAGACAGAATTCGAGAAATCGATAAATTATTTTCAAACTGGATGAGGATTAAATAACTTTAATTGAAGTTTAATCAAATGGTAAAATTGCAATATGGAATTTGTGAAGAAAACACATTTTCAAGCATCTTGATATTTATTTGAAAAAAAAAAAAAATATAATATTTTTTAAGCTTAGCTGAATTTGCTTATGGCCAAAATTTAAATTTTACTTTATTTTTATATTAATTTTTACTGCATAGAGCCATGTCTGCGATCCACAGCAATTTGACAAAGCCCCAACTATTAATAAAAACTGCATTGAAATAAAAACAAAGCGGAAACACCTGAAGGCATTCGTTCATTGCGGTTGTTTTAGATGTTGCCATTTTATTTTGTTTTGTTCTCTTCTATCGCAGCTCAACTGCAGCCGCATGAGTGTCAACAATGGAGCAAAGTTTCACGCCTTTTCAATGTGGGCAAGCACTGCATGAACAAAAATTTATAAAAATAAATGAGTAAAAAACAAAACAAAAAACTTTGCAAAAAATGAAACAAAGTTTAGTACACAAAATGACTTCCAGAATAAAATGATTTTTTTTTTTGCATGAATTGAAGGATAATTTTTTTTTTGAAAAACAAATACTTATAGTAACCTTCAGAATAGTAAAATTTAGAATAATAAGACTTGGAATAATAAACCTTTGATATTAGGAATTATTGCAACCTTAATCTTATGTTTGACTGCTCTTTATAAATAGAATATATTGAATGCACAGCATGTATGTTTTTTCAGGGACACCATATAAGCTTTTTTTCTTCGTCCGATTCGATTAAATATATACTTCAAATATTTTTAAAAGAACAAGTTTTCGTTCTTAATCTTAAAGATATGATAAGGAAAGATTTTTGGAATTTAGTGACATTTTTTGGACATTGATCGCTTGTAACTTCATCAAATCTTATTCGATTTTCATTGGCAGTAAGCCATTAGAAAGAAGACAAAATAACCTTTTGAACAATGTACAACTAGCTTAAGGTAAAAAAAAAATAAATGGATATATGGTTAATGTAAAAAAGTGTAAAAAACGTGTTTTTTCGGGATATCTCGGAAACGACTCCCACAAAAAAAAAAAAAAAAAAAAATGGTTGACATTCTTGAAATAAGAATTGTTTGTAAACTAGTGTTATTTATACTCTATCAATTTAAATTGAAAAAAAAAAGAGTTACACAAAATACGAAAACGAAATAGTTATGTCTTTAACATACATTCGCACATTGACGTTTACATACGCACTTACACTTTTACTGCTTGCCATTGTTTTCTCACCTCATTTTCGTTCCATTAAGTTCTATTTTCACAGTAGCCGACGTGAATGAAATCTTAATGACTGTAAAATGGCGCTTAATGCTGGATTTATTTACTTTACACTTAAGACTTGAACAACGCTGAGGCTTTATTACAAAAACATTTAAAACGAGCGAATGGAGAAGTAGAGAAAATAATTAAAGAGAAAATCAGACGATTTCTGCATCACTACAAACACATAAGCTCTGACTATTGATTTTCTTGAGGTAGAAATTTTTATATCAAATGAAAGCAAATACTTGAACTGAGTGACAACGAGAAAACTAAAAGGTTTAAAAGACACATAATTTATTCTCTTGCACAGCAATGACAATAATGTCAGAAAATTATTCTTCTCCAGCTAACGTAAATTATCTAAGCTCGGAGTTAAAAGCGGCCGCTTACTAATGAAACTCATAGCGATAACATGATTCGCAAGCTAACCGCCCGCTTTCAAGTATAATTGGTTTACTTTTATTTGTATTGATTGTTAATAATGTCTTAGAATTATGAAAAAATGTCTTTGAGAATGCATAAGTCTTTATTTATCGTCGCTGTCCTCAACTGAACATCAGCGGAAAGATTCTGACGCCGGATTTAAAAATGCTGCCATAAAAGTTCAAAATGGTTTAAGCTTACCATCTTTCTACTTACTATTTTCTACTTCAAGTTTTTGAACAATTTTACAATGGATATTATTCATGTGAATGGGTTCAACAATAAACAAAACTACAGATTTAAGGTTACTGAATATATTAGTGAATCAAATCACCATCAATTGCATCAGAATAAATACACCGTTCGGAGCGGTGTTATGGCTGACAGAGCTATCGTTTTGTATTTATTTAAAATTCAAGAGCGTCAGACAGAAAGCCTCAACAAAACTCTTTATAGAACGATGGTTGAAAATTTAAGACCACTAAAGAGCTTCAGCTTTGCCTAACGTTAATGAAAATGATGTGAAAAATCTCTGCATAGCAATCATTAGCTCACTTTTCATTGCACAATTTTATTGAGCATTAAGAAAATTTTATAATGTTAATGGCAGAGGAATGAAAGGTGGATTTACTTGCAACGTTTTTATAATGAAAACAAAAGAAGAAAGAAAACATTGAAAATGCAAGTCATTCCTTTGGATTATTTTCAGACTATGTGTGTGCAAGCATACCGTGAGATCCTGGCAAGCGTTGCTAATTATGGCATTCCTACAATTACAGCAGATAAAAAAAAACCGATATAACAGACAATGAAATTAAGATTTAAATAGAACGAACAAAGACTTTTTAAATATAATTACAAAGCAGAGCAAAATATAAAAAAAATAAAGTTCTAAAGAGCTCAGTTGACAAAACCACAGTTCTGAGTATTAAAAAAAAAGCGTAAGAAAAAAAAATTTAGTTATTCGTGTCAATGGTTTTGAAAGTTGCATTGAACTAAGCTTGGAAGAACTTTCTCAGCATAGCCTTGCCTTGATTGTACAATCGTACCCACTGCTTTCAAGTGTCAAGTTCAATTGTTCCCGCATAAGGATTGGTGCAATTCACAAGAATATTTTTCTTTACATAACTTTTGAGTGTTTTTACTATTCAAACCATGCCCACTTTCATTTCAGTGTTTACTTATGTCACAAATTGTATCCGCTTGGAGTTAGCTACGATTTGTAAGGACAGTTTTCTACATATTCAGTTTCAATGTTTTTTTTTAAGTCGGAGATGCCATGCCCACTTGTTAATCTAATCTTATATATCTAAAAAATTTCACAGCAGCCATTACAATTGCCAG
Source organism: Tricholauxania praeusta (assembly GCA_949775025.1). Taxonomy (NCBI): domain Eukaryota; kingdom Metazoa; phylum Arthropoda; class Insecta; order Diptera; family Lauxaniidae; genus Tricholauxania; species Tricholauxania praeusta. Next base: position 164,555,212 of record OX459029.1, read on the forward strand.
CTCTTCCAAAATGTCACTTTTTTCTAACGTTGGATCTCTTTAATACTTAAATGATTAATTAAAGATTTATTCATAAAATGAATATCGTCATCGCTTCGTTAAAGGCAATTTTTTGCATCATTTTAGTAAACTTATTTCTCACCTATTTTCGTCATTTTTATATAAAAGAATTTCGGAAATTATTGACAGCTCTGAACCAAAAAAAGGTGCCATTTTAATGAAAATTTGATCGATACACGACAAATACTAAAAACTAAAGAAACGTGTTTCATGAAAAACCGCGTACACATGCGCATTTACATCGTCGGTATGTAAACGTCAATGCGTGAATACCGTTTTTATTTTTTATTGCTATTTCGAATTTGTGCCTTGCATTAGTAAATGCCAGCTTTTGTATGAAGTTTCAAATGGTACCACAATGCTTTTTACCTGAATTTTTGAAAGTTATTTCTGTCAAGAATTTTGTAAAAAGCTATGCATTTAGTTTTGTGCAAATTAAAATAAAAAAATTAAAATATTAATGATCCTATAATTATTGTTTTTGTTAGTTACAATTGAAGATTTTTTAGTCATTAAATTAATTAATTAATTGTGTTAAAGCTATGTACGAAATCATGGCTATATTTAGGCTGGTGATTGAGTTTCGGCCATTACCATAAGCAGGCATATTTATTTCATACACACCAACAACTGCCGTATTCACTTAAAATCAAATTGTTAGTAAATATACACTCCTGTAAAAAAGTTCGTTAAAATATTTACAACTTAGTCGAAAGCAATTTCAAACAAGGCATTAACCACAAAGTTTTTAGCTGTTTACTGATTTCACGATCCAATTCTCCCATTCAACTCAATCACATATTGGCTTTATATCGCTTAAAATAACCAGTGGACGCATTTGTATCGTTTGGGCGATTCAACCAACCTCCCCAACGATGGCACACAGTTCTCAGTTAACATTTTGCAGTTTAAAGTCAATAAATCTAAGGGGCGGGTTGGCATGCAGTAGCAGCATGTGAAGGACATTTAAACGATATTTAAATAATAATTGTTACAATGTCATTGTTATTGTTGTTGATGTTTTTTTGTTATTGCTATCCGGTGATGTTGCTGTTTTTGTCATCACCACTGACCGCTTGACGACCACTTTGTGTTGTTGTTTTCACTGCTCTTTTGTGTCCTTGATAAATTAATGAACAATTTATACATTTTGTTTACAATATTGCAAATATTTGCCATATTTCCAATGTTAATTTGTAAAGTTATTTAAATTTTACCCATGGCAATTGCATTCGTGGATGTGTACGTTCGTTTGTGTGTGTCAGTTAGATTTTGTGTGTGGGTATTATTTTAATAGTTTTAGTTTATTTATTTTCTTTTTTGTTCAGTTGCGTATTTGCATTTTATTTTTGTCTCCATAGGAGTGCAGCTGTTTAAATTTTGAAAATTTTCTTTAACATTTTTGGAAAAATTATTAAAATAAAAAAAACACTGAAAACAAAACTAAAGCTGAAAAACTTGACTTGTATTCAACGAATAAAAAATTAAAAGTTTGTATTACTTCCAAGGTGATGCGCGCGATACCTTTAAGCCCTTTTAAGACTCAAGTCCTTTTAATAGCCACCCTAATGTAGAAATTGGTTATCATCAACTGGATTGCTAATAAATTGCTTTTAGCTGAATTTTTTGAATTGAACGCTAGTAGCATGCAATTACAGAAATTATTGCAAAATGTCCATAGGAAAAGTCTCCTACATGGGAATATAAATTTAATTATTACAACAGTAGCCAAAAGTAACAAATTACTAATAACACTTTGGCTTCAATTGCAAGCGAAATAAAATGCAGATTATTTTTAAACTTTTCAAATAACTATAACATGATACAATATGGAATGTAATGTGGCCTAAGAGTTACTCAAAGAACGTTAGTGACTTAATATGACTTTCCTGAAGTTTTCTATTCTAAAAATGTTTGCTTAGATCACATAAAGATATCTCACAACTTAGAGTTATATATTCATCTCTATCATGAATGAGAAAAAATTCCCTGGAAAATGAGCTACGGCAATAATTTTTGAGGGTAAACCTTTGACGTTTCACTCAAATTTTTTTCTCCAACTTTGTAGCAAAGAATTTAAAGAGGAAAAAGCAGTATAAGGATTATTTTTGAATTTTAGTTAATAAAAAAAAACTTTTTTGACATATCTACAAGCTTTGGCAGTGGAAAATAAAAAGTAATTACACTAAAAGCAGCAACAATTAAAACATTTTACTCTGTTTTAGATATTGGTTTAAAATTTAGTGAATTTACTTGCCTTATTTCCATCTGATGTTCAAATGATGATGAAGTAGTAATCGCTACAAAATTTAAGTGACCAATTTTTGGCCTCCACTTAATAAAACAGCATCCTTGTAAGCTTTCGATAATGAAAAATCGTAACACGTACGTGTTAATGTGACAAGAATAAGGTAACAAACGTAGAGTCGTTGGCATTTGGTACCAATGCGTTTTTCCCACAAGTCTACAAATTTACATCAAATTTCTCGCACATCAATGAAAATGTGCTATAAAAGCTGATGCGGTAGAGATGGCGGTAGCAATAATGCTGACGGCAATGTTGCAACCGCAATGGTGTAGCTGACAACGTCATCAGCGCGATTGCACTGCCATTTAGTTGCACGAATTTTGCATTACTACGAATGTAATCTGCAAAGCAACGTTACGCAAGGCAGCACATTAGCATCTACAAACACAATTCAGCGATGCAACGAATGCAACACATCGCAACGCAACGCAGCGCTTCTCAGAAAATGCTAGAAATATATGCGTGGCACTTTGCACCGCTGTTTGTCAGCTCAAGGATGCGTAAATTGTGAGTGAATTTTGGATTAGGGTGAGTTTTTAGAAACGCTTTCATAGAAATTCTGTAGTATAGTGACAAAACATTGCTAAATAGACATGGTAAATATTCTGCAATTTTGATTACGCCTTACATTAAAAAAAAAAAATTGTAGGAGTACCCAAACAAGTAAATAACAAAATGTCGAGGCCGATATGCTCCTAAAACACGGAACCTGAAGTGCGAAATATTTTACATGGAACTTATTATGCGTTTTTTGCAGCGTTTTACTCGTATCACTAGGCAACATCGAAGCTCGAAAAAAGCGCTCTTTATGACCCACCCTATCGTGAGTAAATTGAATTATGTGCGCACAGTGCGATGGTGCATGCAGTAGCAATGTACAGCGCGGTGAAAAGTTTCCATGAGTGAAATGAATGCAGTGAAAATTATCTGTGCGTATACCTTCCAAATTCTTATTAGCAGCAAACGACAAGGATAATGCAACGCCTAATGAAGTGTGGATTTGATAAGGAAATTTAGTGGATTTTTATTATTTTACTCAAGGAAGCTGCGAGGGGTATAATTTATTGAAAGCTATTGTTATTCTTCAGGATTTAGTTAACATCAATCAGCTGCAGACAACAATTCAAGCGCACATTTTGATTAAATTCACATGCAATATATTTTTGGATTTTTGGTAGCTTTCTTTTTAACTTTTAAACTATTTATAAATATTCACATAAATATGTGATACTTAATCATTGAATTCAGCGAAAACGGTACACTTACGAATTTATTCGAATAATTATTCACAGAAACACTCAAAATAAATGCAGCAGGCTTTTGTTTTAATGATGAAGAAATATTGGAAAAACTGTTTAGAAAGGCATATTGTACCAATCGATGGGAAAAGGTATTTTGGTAGGATGAGGTTGTATCCTCATCTCCTCAAAAAAAATGGAACAAAAATCATATTCGTAGCCTCTACTTGATTACAAATTCAATTTCGATATTTTCTTACACTTAATTTTTCGTTATAAGGCCAAGCAAACGGTGGTGTCTAACCTACTCCAAAATTTTCTTTCGATCTATACGCAGCAATTGGTGCAGATTTTAAATGAGAATTAAACAGATGGTTAAAGATATTCTTCCAACCTTCAAAATCAACTGTCGGCATCTTTGCAGAAACGTGTTCTTTAAATTAGGCCACATCGCCACTGGCGATAGCTTTCCCCTCGTCATCAAAAATTCAGTTAGTATACTTACACCCAGAAATTTATTTGAAAGCACCAGTTGGGATATATTGGAAACTGAGGTCTTTGAAGTTTTCAATGTAAAATTGCTTAATTTTCAAGTGATTTTGAGATGGCAACGTTTTCACAATGAATTTAAGAACTTTACTGCGTATTAAGAGCACAACTGACAAAGAGCACAGTATTGTTCGACTAAGAATCTTTCAGAATGACCTTTTAAGAAAATAGCAGATATAATTGTTGCTCTGTTCAATTTATTAAAATTTTATATGACTTTTTGCTAAATTTCATAATAATCTGTTGACCAAAGTTCATCTGCTTTTATCTAAATACAACTCCATAAAACTTGTGCCCTTAGCTTTAAAATAAAAATCTGTTAGACTATTAAATTACGTTAAAACGCTTAAGGGAAAAATAATTTAATTATTATTCGGAAATGAGATAACATAGTTGTGACTGATCAACAATATTTTGAACATCCCATATTTCTGTCAAAAAGTTATTATTAAAAACTTTTTGCAAAATCTATCCTTAATGTTATAAAAGTTGATGGAAGCAGAAAATAGTAAATTCCCACATATATCATAGTCTTTTTTGGTAAATCAGATTAGCGTTGTCCTACCTAATATGCATTGGAACTCTGTCTCAGGCAGAAAGATTTTCGGTAATGAAAGTTTGTAATTTTCAGCCTTAAATGAAAATTTCTTCTTTGAAATATTTTGAAATTAACTTTTCTTTTTATAGAAATTAAGTGAAATAAACGCACTATAATATTTATTAAGCTGTCTAAATTTTCCAAGCATACTGTCCATATCAATGGGTTTAGCTTGAAATTCTTAAACTGTCTCTTAAAAAACTCATAAATGTCTGGTCAAACTTAAGAGGAGGTTGAAGTTCTACGGCACGAAGCTTAGGCAACAGAAAAGCAAAATTTCGGCTTAAATGTACTTTGGCTCACAATTGAAAATGATAATTAAACAAAACTTTTCTAATGTGAATTTTAATTCTAAGAACAAATGTGTAACCAAAAAGTGTCACTCGGACAAAGCTATCGGAAGTTGTGGATGAATCTTTTCTAAAAATTGCTTTAAGTCGTAAACGCCTGTATTGAGTTCCAAGACCTTGGTGTCATATGATAACTAATTTTTTAAGCTACACCATTTTGAAATCTAACTCATGATTTTCGACACATCACAGCTTTTATGAAATTTTCACCAATTTTTTTTTTTTAAATTGTTAATTTTTCCAAAAAAATGCGTTATTGGCCTATAGTTTTATTAACATATTAAGAAAGCTCAAGTCATTTCCATTTGAATGAAGTAACTAAATATTTTCGTCTTAATCCTTTTTCCCGGAGAGCAAAAACAAATTTACAATGTATCTTTTTTAAAATTTTGAATTTTGAAATGTGACTTCGATAAATTAGACATGTTGACACTTTTAAATCCCAAAACAACAAAGTTTGCGTTCAAAAATCGTCTTTCAAACACTCATGCATTGAAAAATCGACTTCCAAATACTCGTAGTTAGGATTTTGTAAAAAGCCCTCAAAACGAAAAATGTTCAAAGTAATTTCAATAGCATTGCCCTTTTGTAACCACATACGTATTTAGTTTTCATCAAATCCTTTTAAAAAAATGCAAGTGAAAATATTTCGTTTTGATTGCCCACTCCATTTGGAATTAAAAATTCTGAATTCAAATTTTCAGTCTTTCCCACTTTTTATAGAGCTATTTCGTATTTGCTTATATCGAGAACATTGACATTAAGAATTGTGCAAAGTAAAGTTGTGTTGTTACACTTACCCTACGGATTTCATGTCATTACTATAAACAACAACAGCGGACGTTGCCGTCTACCAACAACTGCAATACACTAACACTACTGCTACTACCTTTTAACTGACTCGCGGAACTGCCTTCGGGTTTCCCGATGTACAATGAACATTTTTGAACAAAGAAAACGAAAACTTATTAAACTTTGAAAAAAGGGATATTTAAATTGAAGCACTTGTTGCGTTTTTAAGCAACTGAAAAGGCATTTAATGAAATTATATTTCATTTTAATAGAATAGAAAACAAAACACTACACTTGCAGCGACAATGCCAGCTCTGCCGGCGACACTGCATTCGTTTTGATTTGCATTTTCACACAATTTCACTCATACTTTTTGCTTTATTTACTTCACAAAACCCACAAAGGCACAAATTTCACTTTATTTATGCAACGAATCAAGAGTATATTAATAATAATAAGAAATACGAAAAATTAAACTATCACACGCACTTTGAAATAATATTAATAGTAACCGAAGAACGATGATAACATTGCCACCTACTCAGTTAGAGCAATGACTTTAGTGGTTTTTATGAGAAGACAATGACGGGAACTTATCTGAAATTAGGGAATTAATTTGATGAGGCTTAAAACTTTTTTGTTGAACATATAAAGCTTCTATAAGATATTTAGAAATCGTTCAAGGCTGTTATTTCATTTGTTTTAACTTTGGTCTTATTAAAGTGAATTGCAACTGCTTGCCACAAGCTTTTCAGTTAATAAACCCAACACAGTAGGTGGATTCACTTTGTCATACGTTTTTATCGCATAGAACGGGACGTCGCAAATAAAGAAAGTTTATGTATTCTTGACCAGCGTCACCACCTGCGTCGATTAAGGCTAAGTTCATACGAGCGTTTTTTCAACGCTCGATGGCTATTGCGTTTTTTCAACGCAGGTTTTGGAACTTTTCACACGGGCAGAGAACGCGCGTTAGTTATACGTTAAATAATTGTCATTTTTATAGAATTATTGGTTAAATTTCAAAATTTTGCCTACCATTACTATACACCATTAAATTATCTTTCTTCGTACACCCATACTACTAATATCTATTTAGGAGCTTCCAAACACACAAAATACACCTGAAAAGAAACGCGCGTCTTAGCATAATGCCGACGTTGAAAAAACCAACGCGCGTTGCAATGCACGTTTTTTTAACGCGCATTGATGGTGTAGCTTACTGCATATAATTTAGGATCAGTGCACACGAGTGTTTTTTCAACGTGCGTTAGCTAACGCGCGATTCAGCATTACACTAAATTATATGCAGCAAGCCACACCATCAACATGTTGGTTTTGTCAACGCCAGTGTTATGTTATGTGTTTGTAAACTCCTGACTAGATATCAATAACATAGGTGTCATTAGAAAGATAATTTAATGGTCTACAGTAATAGTACGTAAAACTTTGAAATGTAACTAAAAATTTTGGAGATATGACAACGTGCGTTGACTGTCCGTGTGAAAAGTTGCAAAAATTGAGTTGAAAAAACGCAATAGCTAACGCGCGTTGATAAAACGCTTGTGTTAACTTAGCCTTAGTAGTATGCTTAAACGCGCATTAGCTAACGAGCGTTGAAAAAACGCGCGTGTGAACTGAGCCTAAGCCTTGTCCGTCCGCCTGTCTGCGAAATAATGTTTGTGGAGATACTGGCAAGCTTATTGAATGAATGTTGGAGCACATGCCACACTTACAAAAAAAATTCTTGGGATTGAAAATGGGCGAAAGCGGTCAATGAACATGCCTGCCGCCCATAAAAGTAAATAACGCATATTGAGAGACTTATTCCAGTGGTGTAAACATAAGAAAAAACATAAATAAGCTCCAGAAAAAAATGGTGAGAGGACGTGGCACTAACTATGCAAGAGAGAACTCTAAAATGCAATGCTTAGGATATTTTTAACATAAGAAACCAATTTCACACAAATAACTCGTATAATTCAGAAAACTTTGGATAAGAACTATCACGGATGAGCCGCTGCACAGATTTTAATAAAATTTAGTATAGATATAGACTAAAGTTGCCATGTGTTTCGCGGGACAGGTCCGCGTTTTTGTTTTTCAGTCCCGCGCGTTCCACGTTTTCTACCACTGGAAAAACTCTAACTAAAGCGTTTTAAATTATTTACTTGTATGGGCGGGCGGCAGGCGTGTCCCTCAACCGCTTTCAACCATTTTCAATCCCAAGAAATTTGTTTAAAGGTGTGGCATGTGCTCCAAAATATATATTCAATAAGCCTGCTAGTATCTCCGCAAACATTATTTCCACAGACAAAGTTACAGACAGACGGACGGACATGGCTTATGATCAGTTCACACGAGCGTTTTTTCAACGCGCGTTGGCTTACGCATTGTACAATTTCTAAATATCTTATAAGAACATTATATTTTCAACAAAAAAGTTTTAAGCCTCATCAAATTAATTCCCTAATTTCAGATAAGTTCCCGTCATTGTCTTCTCATAAAAACCACTAAAGTCATTGCTCTAACTGAGTAGGTGGCAATGTTATCATCTTTCTCCGGTTACTATTAATATTATTTCAAAGTGCGTGTGAAAGTTTAATTTTTCGTATTTCTTATTATTGTTATTAAAATACTCTTGATTCGTTGCATAAATAAAGTGTAATTTGTGCCTTTGTGAGTTTTGTGAAGTAAATAAAGAAAAAAGTATGAGTGAAATTGTGTGAAAATGCAAATCAAAACGAATGCAGTGTCGCCGGCAGAGCTGGCATTGTCGCTGCAAGTGTAGTGTTTTGTTTTCTATTCTATTCAAAATGAAATATAATTTCATTAAATGCCTTTTCAGTTGCTTAAAAACGCAACAAGTGCTTCAATTTAAATATCCCTTTTTTCAAAGTTTAATGAGTTTTCGTTTTCTTTGTTCAAAAATGTTCATTGAACATCGGGAAACCCGAAGGCAGTTCCGCGAGTCAGTGAAAAGGTAGTAGCAGTAGTGTTAGTGTATTGCAGTTGTTGGTAGACGGGAACGTCCGCTGTTGTTGTTTATAGTAATGACATGAAATCCGTAGGGTAAGTGTAACAAAATAACTTTACTTTGCACAATTCTTAATGTCAATGTTCTCGATATAAGCAAATACGAAATAGCTCTATAAAAAGTGGGAAAGACTGAAAATTTGAATTCAGAATTTTTAATTCCAAATGGAGTGGGCAATCAAAACGGAATATTTTCACTTGCATTTTTTTAAAAGGATTTGATGAAAACTAAATGGGTATGTGGTTACAAAAGGGCAATGCTATTGAAATTACTCTGAACATTATTCGTTTTGAGATCTTTTTGCAAAAACCTAACTACGCGTATTTGGAAGTCGATTTTTGAACGCAAATGTTAATGTTTTGGGATTTAAAAGTGTCATCATGTCGAATTTATCAATGTCACTTACGTTTCGATTGCCTACTTCTCAAGTGTAGTGGAATTCGATTTGAAACAATAAAATGCTTACACGGAGATTAGAAAGATCCAAAAATTTGTCCATGAGCGGCACTTTGAGTAAAACTTATTATTTTTCTTATGCCTTCGAAATTGACTATAGGCCCTTAGCACTCATAGTTTTTTGACTTTTTGATGTTTTTCGAAAATTTTCGACAATAACTATTCGACACTTGTTAACTTAACTGATGTTATTCGATACTTCTCAGCTGTCTATGTGAATCAATTGGATGCTTTTCGATATATTTCTGCTGCAATGTTTTGTCAATATTATTTAACTTCTATTGACCTCCTCTAAAGTATCCAATTACAATAGTTTTTTTCGGTTACTTTATGCTTTTTCAATAATTTGAAAGTTGTTGATACTATTCAACTTTTTGATTCGTTTTCTTATTTTAAAGAGCTACATATGTACATAAGTTAAACAATAGTAGTTTTTTTAACCAAAGCAAAACTACTATTTCCTATGGATTTTTATTAAGAAGTTTCCGAATTTAGGTAGTTTTCATCTTATCTTTTGTACGGAAAAGATATTTTACATCGGCCTGGAGCGATGATAGAATAATGACCATATTTGAGTTCGTTGGGAATGTACAGACTTAGGGTTTTTTGTCAAGTACCAAAATTTATTACCACGTTCAACATCTTTCCAAATTTCATTAATAAAAACTTATGTGAGATATTAATTTATTTATGTTCTGTATTCTTTTGGCCAAGTTTTCTTAATGGAAATATGAAATAATTCTATTTTTTGCTTTTTTTACAACCAAATTTGCTACGTTTTAGTTCAGCTAAATTTTTTGCCACTTATGCAGCTTATGTGTGCTATTTCAATGCATTTTCGTTTACCAAAAAACTTATTATAGTACTTTTTTCAAAAGAAAAAAATCTACTTGAAAAGTAAACTCTCTCATGGTTAGTTTTTTGCGTAAAAAAACCGCTTAGTAAAAGTGTAGCTAATTAATTGGGATTTTTTCATCGTACGTTTTTTACGATGCAACCATACGCTTTTACTGCTCCCTTTTTTGAGCAGCATGTGGCAAATGTATGAAAGTTCCCTAAAATGAGGCATTTTTTGCTTCTTTTGCTTTTTGGGTTGTTTAAATATTTTATGTGGAAATCTTTTTTCCAACGGATTTTATTGGTGTGAACACTGACGTAAACGCAACACTAAAAATGCATTAGCACAGGAAGAGTGTAGTGCTGATAAAAAAAAATACCAAATCTGAGAAAGAAGTTGAAGTGCCTTAAAGAATGCGACAGTAATTTATTAAAAAGAGAAACTCAAATTTTAAAAAATATCAAAATGGATGTAGGTTTTTATTCTTTCTTTGGACATCATTTGAATTCGTTGTAGAAATTACTTGAGACGTTTTTAAAGCACAAGCTGCCAAGAATTTTATCGAACGTACAATACTTGTACTTAGGAAGCTGAGTGTCACACATAAGCCGTGGTGCACATTTTAAAGAAGACTCGTCTATTTTGCTATCCCTTTCTTTTGCTTTTATTTTACTCTTCAGTTGCTTTCTTCAACACATAATGCTATCTATTTAGTAACTTCCTTCAGTGTAAACATGTAATTACTGCTTGTTAACACAACTCTAAAATTCCGAAAAAAAATCTTAAAAAATGGAGAAAAAAAAATCAAACACTATCCACCCACTGGGGATAGTGGATGTAAAAACAACATCCAATACACAAACACTCTGGCACACACACAAACAGACATTTGCATTTAAATGCGCCAACATTTTCTTTTCAACTGTTTCAGCTGCATTCAAAAAACGCATTAGGCCGTGAATTTAAGCGTTCGCCTTTGCGAAAAGGATATTTTATATGCCATAACATAAAAAAGGAAACACAATGCGCTCTAGAAAAAAGTGGCGCTGGTAAAGAGTGTGAAATGAAAAAAGACTTTTCGCATAAAACATTTCAGTAAAAACTAAAACACGGAAATTAAATAAATTTTTTTTTTTAGCACCACGCGAGTTTTAATGTTTGGCGCAAGAAAAAAATACAAAAATTTCTCTGTATATTCGCAGAGATTTTAATTTTTCCGCAGGAAATTTTTTCATGCGTTAAATATAAAATTATTTTTGGCCGGATATCCTTAAACTATAAGCACTGAGCATAATTGAATTATATTTATGTTAGATAAAATAAAGTTGCATTGGGGTGCAATTAAAAAAATACTTATGAAATATATGACATCATGGTTGATATGTTCAACCATGGTTTGCTTGTGAAAATAATATATTGTGCTGAATTAGATACTTACGGACTTAGAGATTCCTTTGCAGAAAAGAATAGTTCTGAAATAGTTTAGTTTTATTTATTTAGTTCCTTTTTTTAAAATACGTAAACCAAATTGCATAAAGCCAATGATCATATTTTGACCCAGTGTTCGCATGCGGATGCTGCGGCGTTTAGTACTCAACTAAACTTTATCATAGAGTATGATTTTAATTTTTGATTGAAATTAGTCGTACTTCTTAGTGCAAAGGGAAAGTAAAATTAATACAGTTATGTATGCAGGGGTATTCCAATATATTATCGTAAAGCGTCACTAATTTTCTACAGAATAAGTATGACATAGATACAATCAAGTTATATTTTCGAATAACTCACTGTCAATCAAAAATCTCTTTCGGAAGCTCTTATGAAAAATCATATAAGGTAAGTCATACTATGACATGACCGATCATTAGTATAATAAAAAATGTGCTTGGCTGTCAAAATCATTAGCCTTGAAAAGGTTGCTTACCTATGTCCTTAGAAGTCTAGAAACGGAAACAGCGCAAAATAAAAGACAAGCAAGTTTGCACTTCATTCAGAAATTAGTAATAACCAGGGATGATATTGGCATATTTGTAAAAGGGCCAAAATTCGAACTAAAATAGGGCTTTTTTGACATAAATAGGGCTTCTGTAAATCAAATCGCATATAACCATTTATGTTACAACCAAATTTTATCTTTTTATAAAATTTATTTTATTGTTTAAATTCAATTGTAAACATAAATTTTACATATGAACATTTAAGCGTTTAAGATTTTTTTGTATACTATATCGCTCATTTTCTTCAATAACTTTATAACCCAAAAACGTAAAAATTTAGTTAAAATGCTGACCCTGAAATATCTGATTTTTTGAGTTATGACGTTATTGAAGAAAATGACCGATATATTGAAGAACTAACTATGGTGAGATCGATTTTTAGAGACTTCTTCAAAAGGAAATGCCGAAAAAAACGACTTTGCAGACTTAGTACATCAAATTTAAACATTATTCAGGTCAACAAATCGAAAAAAAATTTGGTGCCGAGATATGGTTAGTCGTGTTGTATAATGTATATACTGACAACATTAAAAATATTTTTAATTTATTTTTCCTACGTGTCATTTTTGATTAAGCGTCAGTTTTGAATATTCGCTGTAATCGACAGATTTCTATAAATAAATTGATTTTTATATCATGTCTTCATCGCGAAGGAGTTGTCTCTATGATCTATGTGTTTTGTTACATTTGTGGTGAATACACAGTGAAAAAGTTCAGAAAACCTATAACAGATTTTATAAAAAGGGCCTATTTTGCTTACTTTAAGTCGAAAATTGTGGATGAATACAAGCCGTGGATATGCCAAATTGTTTGTAAAATGTGCTATGGACACTTGAGACAGTGCATTAGTGGTAAAAGAAACCATATGAGGTTCGGAATACCTATGCAATGGAAAGAACAAAAAAATCACTTCGATGGCTGTTACTTCTCCTGTATTAATTTGCGTGGTGGAAACGTTAAAATAATGATTTATCCAGACTTAGATGCTGCTAGAAGGCCCTTACCACATTCAGAGGAAGTACCTGTTCCAGCATTTTGTTCCATTCGTGAATCATCAATTGAAGAAGTCATTAATGAAGTGAGTAGCGACAGCGATTTCACAGGAATGCCATCTATAGGACATAAAAACTATGGAAGAAAGATACCAAGGCCGATGGGATCGCCATATGATGGATGACTATTGCTGGGGGATGCAACGTGATAGTCCCTTCTACACCTCATTCACGAAAGTCGTGAAAAATAAAGTTTTTACTGAAATAATGTAAGTTGTTTTTCGTGTAAACTTTTTTTTTTTAAGTCAAAATCTAGAAAACTATACGTAGGATATCAAAATGTTTGCTAATAATGTATCCAATATAAGGTTCTTAATTAAAATAAAAGTACAGCTCTCAGCACCAAAACAGTGTTATAAGTCAAATAAAACTTTTTTCATGTAAAAATATCTCTGGTTTTTGATTTGAAATAATTTCAATTTGAAGTTTAAAAGTCAAAAACCATCGTATTACTTAACATCGTGAAATTTTATCTCAGTCGACAATCACTTATCCCAGTAAGCTGTCCTTTGAAAAATAAAAAATTGTGATTATTTTTCGGTAGAGTTTCGCAAAAAGGGCCAAAAATGAATAAAAAGGGCCACGGGGCTTTTCAAAATTAAAAGGGCTCAAAAAAGCCCTGAAAGCCCCCAAATATCATCCCTGGTAATAACGCCAATATTTGTGGTTGATTTTTTCACTTAACATAATTTTACGTCACTCAGCTACTGAAAACGAATAACTTGTAGGTATGCCCAAATCACAAAGCTCAAATCATTTCACAACTTAATAGGGAATCGACATGGGATATTTCATTAGTTTTATTAATGAAATTGTGATGGCATAAATAAAATAAAAGAAATAAAAATACAAATTTCAATCATAACTATGCCATCTTAACGAAAAATTGAAAAGCGATCGGTATTCTAGTGATCTTTAGATAAATAGAAGAGCAAAAAACATTTTCAGGTGTGTGAACATCTTAACTTGCGGTAAGGAAAAAAAATCTTAAGTAGAATGAAGTAGCGGAAATGTAACACTGTAAGACTTAACGATTTTTTTAATTTTTTGAATGGTTTTCTGATGTTTGATATTCTGTGTAATTGAGATTTGACTCTCTTCCCGTTTCCCGCTATCACGTAATGTCACTTATAGGGGTATCAGGTAAAACTCTTTGTGCTTTGAACTTTCTTAAATCATTCAAGTTTCATAAATTTTTTACCTTTATTCAAATTTCTTAGGCTTTTCCAATATTTTTCAAAAGCATGGATCGAGTATCAAGTAATTTCACGAATCGATTCAAAACGTTTTACTTAACAAAAGTGATGACAAAAGAATTGCAACAACATGGCAAACATTAACGTCAGTGTTAACACAGTAACATTATTTTTAATTTTTTATTTTATTGCATTTGGTTGTTAAGTTCATTTACTTTTGGAGTTAACAGCCGGAAGCTGAAATATAATATTTAATTAAAAATTGGACGGTTGATGTGCTTAATTGACAAAATGTACAGACGCACAGACAAGCATAGCAATGAACATGATACCTGCAATACAATTTTGAATGCATTTTTTTATGCTTTGCACTCAAAGTTCAGTAAACCAAAAGGTTTGATTTTTTGCTTGTCTTTGCGTTTGTACTTGGGGCTCACTGTGCCGAGTAATTTGGTGTTTATTGTTGTAATGTTTTTGCTTTATTAAGTAATTTATTAGTATATATGACGGACCTAGAACCAGTATTTACGGAATTCACGTTTTCATTAAATCTATTTAAATTGAAAATTAAACGAACATGTTATCAAAGTCACTAGATTTTGAAGTAATGTTGCTGCTATAGTTTCCTGTAAAAGAAACTAACTAAGTACTGCTTCCAAACTTTAACCTTATTTTACTCAGAAGTACTTATGATGCGTTTGTATCCCTTTGCTTCTAGGTCTCTCAATTCTTTTTATACATTTTTATGTGTATATTCAGACGGTCCGAGAAAAAGCTGAGAAAGTACGAAAAAGCTAAGAACAAATTATTTAAAAATAATAAAATAACAAACATAATTTTTCAATTTCACAATTTAGTTTTTTTAAAAAAGCTTTTTTTTACTTGATTATAAAAAAAATACTATGCTTAATAGCTAAGAAGGCTAATCGCTGTAGTAGCTTAGCTCTATTATTATTATTAAATTTTTTTTGAATTACAAATTATTCCTGCAGTCTGAAATAGTTTTAAAAATAGCGTAATTTTGTAATGAACTACATTACTTTTAACAAGCAGTCTTTAATTCATCAAAGGAAGTTTATTTGAATGACTTGATGGGTGATAGGTTTAGTTTTATCTGAAATAAGTTTAATTTGATTAGTAAAAAGTTTCATTCTAAGAAAAACGCACGTAAAGAAAAATTACTTGAGCTCACATGTGTGCTATCCTGAATGACAATTGCTGCCGGTTTCAATTTCTTTCTTCTTATCTTGTCAGCTGGCATGTGTGATTTTACAAACCTTTCTTTACATATGTAGCTACATTGAAATTGACTTCTTCCCTGGTTCGATGTAAGACGATACATTTTAACTTAACATAATTAAGGTTATTTGACAAAAATAGTGACAACTAAAGCAACAAGCTTATGGGGTTTCATAGCAGCAACTCTTAAGGTTACTAAGAAGGCGATTTGTTTTAGAAATGTCGTGTGTCAACATGGGTTGTAATAAAGCAATTTGTTGCCGCAAGGCCAAAGGAGACTGTACACATGACGAAAATTAAAAAAAGGCAAATTTACATCAGTCAAACTCGCTAACAAGTGGCAGAATGATAAAATAAAAGGTCAAAATAGGTAGGTGCTCTCACTTAAGTTATCTTAGAATTTCCTTTAAAAATTTCATTGAAATGGGAGGTGGCATGCTCAGTTGTGCAATTCAAGAAAGTGACTAGTCTTACCAAAATGTACTCTTACCGTGTTTGGTGTAACTATTGTACAATTTAAGTACACTCGCACGTTGGAGAACACGAATAGACTGTTAATACATCCATAGTATCCTACTTTCAATATCACTTTCAATTTCTATTGAGCAACTAGTGCGCGACCTCAGCTAGACGTCGTAGGATATTTATTTATTGTAAGAAAACAGATTATGCGAAATTCTGCTAAAAAGGTATTTAACTCCACCGAAAAGTATGTCATTATTTGATGCTGAAATTGCTTAAGTAACAATGATCACGCTCGTATGTGGAGTATGGCTGTGAAAAAATTCACTTCCCGCAAGCTCTCTTTAGCTGTGGGAAAAAGTTGCCTTAAAACTTTCGAATTTTATGGAAATAATTTATTCTGGACGTCCACCGTGACTTATGATATACTCCTATTAGCTGAAAACTACCATCTTCTAAAGTTTAGTAAGAAAAATGTCTGTCTTTCTCTTCGGTAATCATAGTCATAGCATCATCGCTTGGTAAAAAAGTATAAATTACCATGGCACACTAGAGCTCTTAAGAAGTTAAAGAATTTAAGGAACAAATTCTATCGTAAATTCAAAAAAACTAATGATATTAAATATTTCGAATCATATAAAAAGTATTCAAAGGATTTTAATTGCCTTGATAAATTTCTGTATAAGAATTACATCTTAAAATTTGAAGCCAACATAAAAACAAACTCCAAGGCTTTTTGGTGTTATATTAAATTGAAAAGAACTAGCTCAAGTATTCCTGCAACACTATTTTTTAGTGATAAATTTGCTAACTCTGCCGCTGATGCATCTAACCTTTTTGCTGACTTTTTTAGTTCTAATTTTACATCTGAGGCTGATGCTGCAAATTATTCTTGTAATTTGGAATCGTCAATTGATTTTGGGTCTTTAATACTGTCTTATAATGATGTAGTTAGGGGTATTGAACAACTAAAGTCTTCTACCCAAACTGATGTTGATGGGCTTTCTGCGGTCTTGCTAAAAAAATGCACATCACTTGCATACCCTTTGTTGGTTATTTTTAACAAATCTTTGTCTTCGGGTGTATTTATTGATGCTTGGAAATTTACACTTATTACTCCCATTTTTAAGAGTGGCAACAAAAATGATGTTAGTAATTATAGGCCCATTTCAAAACTTACGACCATTTCTAAGCTCTTTGAATGCATTATCAAGGATAAACTATTTTTTTCTGTTAAAAGTCTGATTATTCCCAATCAACATGGTTTTGTGCCTGGGCGATCAACAATTTCCAATCTTGCAGTTTTCACCGAAGACTGTATTCTAGCTTTCCAACAAAGTCTTCAGATAGATGCAGTTTACACTGACTTGTCCAAAGCTTTTGATAAGGTTTCTCATGTAATCCTAACAAAAAAGTTAGCTTGTATGGGTTTTCATTCCGTGTTTTTGGATTGGATTAAATCTTACCTAAGCAATCGTAGGTGTGTTGTTGTGGTGGATAATGTGCAGTCTCATTTTTTTGTTGCATCATCCGGCGTACCACAGGGTAGTATTCTGGGGCCCTTGTTCTTTGTATTGTTTGTTAATGATATTGGCAACTGTTTTTCTTTTGCTAATTATTTATTGTATGCAGACGATCTGAAAATTTATTCTGTAATAAAAAGCCCACAGGATGCTCTAATGCTTCAGGCAGAACTTGATAATGTTTATTCTTGGTGTTCTGCTAATTTCCTTTCATTAAATATTAATAAATGCTTTCACATTACATTTTCGAAATGTCATAATGTTGTTCAAACCACTTATCGCATTTCTGATTGTTTCTTGCAGTCAGTCAATGAAATAAAGGACTTGGGTGTTATTTTTGATTCCAAGTTTACTTTCTCCAGCCACATTAACTTTACTATATCTAAGTCATATGCCATGTTAGCTTTTATTAGACGTAACAGCTCTGAGTTCTCTAATCCATACACTCTTAAGCTCCTTTTTACCTCATTTGTCCGTTCTAGGCTTGAATATGCCTCTTTTATTTGGAGGCCATATCATGCGTGTCATATTCAACGAATTGAACGCATTCAGAAAGTTTTTATAAGGTATGCTCTGAGATCTCTGCACTTTGCTGATCCAGTTCCTACTTACAATTCTCGATGTATGCTAATAAATTTAAAAACATTGCAAAATAGAAGAGCAATACTATCATTAACCTTTGTTTTTGATGTCATTAGGGGTGTAATTGACTCTCCTTCCCTCTTAGAGAGAATATCTTTCAATGTTCCTGCTAGAGTTCTTCGACATTTCGATACTTTTTACGTTGGCTTCAATAGAACAAATTATGCACTCAATGCTCCTCTTACTAGAGCATTAATTGAATTCAATAATATCTCGCACTTAATTTCAATAGATTTTTCCTCCTCTAAAAACTCTTTTTTGAATTTACTCAATTTAGCTTTTAATTAATATTTTAGTTTTAATTTTATAACCTTATAATTTTATTGTTATAATTACTTTATTTTGTTATTAGTCTGTAAGAATACTTCTGTTCATTGACTAGCAAT
Source organism: Tricholauxania praeusta (assembly GCA_949775025.1). NCBI lineage: Eukaryota > Metazoa > Arthropoda > Insecta > Diptera > Lauxaniidae > Tricholauxania > Tricholauxania praeusta. The sequence continues at coordinate 164,573,935 of OX459029.1, forward strand.
TTGAAAATAAATAAATAAATAAATAAATAAATTAAGTAGAAGACTTAGGTCACCATGAAAGACAATTTCTTTCTGTATAAGAGTCTTATTCATCTATCCACTTTCTGAAAAGTTTTCGATGTGAAAATAACTTTTCTATTTCTGGAACTATATTTCTAAAAAGAAAATATATAAATTATACATTTTAGCAGTACATTGATTTAAATTTTACTTAAATTTTTATCCGTCGGGCGTTTCAAGTTTTTTCTGTTAATTTTTGATCGCTTCAGAAATCGCGAACTCTAAGCTCAACCAGCAACTCTTTTTCGCATTTCTCGCTGCACATCATTACGATGGTAACCTTTCACATTTCATTTGTTTGCTTATTTTGCTGCCCAACTTCAGGCAATCAATTAATTTTGGCTGTGCTTTTTGTGCTGCCATAGCCTTTAGCTAAAATTTCGTAACGTTAATTTTTTTTTATTATGAAAGCAATCTGATATGAATTTAAAAATAGCGGCTTTAATGACACAAAAATTTATAAATTAATATAAAAAAAAAAACATTGTCTATGTGATTCAAAAGGTTGTGTAATAATACCTTTTATTAAAAGTACAAATTATTAAAAAAAGACTAATCTCCTTAAACAATATTTGATACTTTCACTTCAGAAACTTTTGAGGGTGATATTCAGTCCACCTAAATTTTCAAAAATTATGACATTCATACCTTATCGTTCTCAAATAACAGGTAACAAAAATAAACATACCAAATTTAGTGTTCACTTTATAAGAATGCAAAAATTATTAGCCAATAAAGCCAAAAATACATTTCATTTCTTATGGCTCTTAAAAAAAATAAATTTACAATTTCTTTAAAAATCATTGCTACACTGGTATGCTAAGGTAAACAAAAAACTTAATTAAAAATTAGCTCAAATTTAATATAAATTCTCTGCCAAAAAAAAAAAAAAAAAACAGCATATGGCAAAGAGGGCGTTGAAAACAAAGACGTGAACGGACGCACACATAAATGGAACTAATCACAGCTTAGGTTTATGTGAAACCATTTTCAGTGCATGCCATGACCAGTAACAAATTGCCGACACATATTTCTCTCATCTCTTGATATCCACTGCTCTATGGAAGATTTTTTTTCCACAATACTGCTACTTCATATGATTCTACTTTTTGCTACGAAAGATACAAAGTAAAAGATAAAATTAAATATCTCAATTCAAGCATCTTCAGGTATGTGTGTGTGTTTGTTGTGACTGTACAAATACTCTGGATAAAAGGAAAAAAAATTTCTCATGAAAAACCCTTAAATTTATTGCACATCGATAAAAAGAAAGATTATTGCAATTTTTGTGCTTCAAGAGAATGTCTGACCTCATTTGATGTAAAAGATTAAAAATGTGATGACCTGTGTAACTGTGTGTGTTTTTCTATGAGAAATCATATGTGTGTTTGTGCTTGCAAATTGTGTGTGTCAGTATTAGCACGTGTTTGTATTTCATTTACAATAATTGGAAATGGTTTTTTGCTTATAGGATAAATCAATTACATTTTCAAAAAAAAACTACGTAGATATTCGCAAAAGAGAGATGAATTACAATTCTGTCGAATTATATGTTTCTATCGTAGGTAACAATACGTATGTATGTATTTGGTTTAGTTTTCTTTAACAGTAATATAGTTTAGATGAGTGCGTATTTTCATTAGTTTATTTCTAAACTATTATTCTTTGCACAAATTAAATACCAAACGATTTTTATTATTATATTGTCCATTTAACGCTAGAGGAAAAGTTCGGTTCCTAAATAAAACCTACAATTTGTAAATTTGTTTAACCCTGTATTACTAACGTAACACCCACACGTTCACGTTCAAAAATCAGGAAAAAATTTTAAAATACCCAGTGTAATGAAGTTCTACTCTAAACTTGTACACATAATTCCACACATTTAAGGAATAGTTAAGTTAAGACTAGTGATTGATTCAAATGAAAAAATATCTGGGTGTCTTTCGGTGCAAATTTTCAAGAAAAATAGATTCTTACTTACCTCTCTATTAAACGTACAGATTCAATAGTTTAATTTTATTTTTTTTCTTTCAACTAAATTTCAAATTTCAATCTAAATTCAAAAAACAAACTTTTGAATTACAATTAAACCAAGTGTCTTTACTTATGAAAATAAAATATTATGATTTCAAAAACAAACTATAGAAATATGCTCATTTAAAAACATGGGCGGATTTCACTCACGTCAGTAATGGCGCTACGAAAAAGCCGAGAGAACAGAGTGAGGTCCGATTGACATCATTTCAAAAATTCCCTGAAAAGAAATTTTTTAAAGTCAAAGTGTGGGACCAGGGTGAGGTCATACTGACAACATTTTAAAAATTTTGCTATGTACAAGGATATATGTTAAAAGTAACGTTACGGGCTTTCAACACATTCTAAAAAACTTTATGATTTGTGAAAAATAGAGTTTGTTAAAATGTAAACTTTATTTTTAGGTATTATTCTACCTCTTTTACCATTCAAAATTTAAATTTCTCAATAACAATTTTTTCCCGATACTTTATCAAAAAATACTCGATACATGTTTTTGGAAAAGGTTTTTCCGGGCTTATTTTCGAAAATACGATTTTCCGAAAATCAGAGTTGTAAAAATACATGGATTTTCGGACGCTTCTCTTTTAAAATATACGCGTCAGGTAGAAAAACCGTTAGGACATAAAAGTTATCATTTGAGATCTATTTTCTTAATATCGTATTCAAAATTTTTTTCTCTTAATTTATAGACAATAATTTTGCAATTTAAAACTTAAAATTGAAAATTTTCTTCTCTGGATATATTTAATTTTTTTGATTTTTTTCAGAGAGCAAATAAAATCCTAAGAATCATTTTGCAATTTATTTCAAGTTGGGCCGAGTCCTGGTTTTTGGTAATATGAATTTTTCTAACAAAATCATAGAAAAGAATCAATGCAACGCAGGAAAGCAAATGGATAACGGTAAATAGACTTTTCATGATGTAAATAATATTAAAGCTCGCACGCGCGCCTTTTATCTTGCTCGCGGCGATACGAAAAAAATCATATTTCGAAAACGAGGACTCGGCCAATTTGAAAGAAACCTCTTAAACGAACTCCTTTGCTTAAAACTGTGGCGATTATCGTTTTGATATTGTGAAAATTAGAAAGTACTCTTAACAGTCAGAATATAAATGCTACATTTTATTGTAGCAACTTTGAAGTTTCTCGAGATACATCACTATTCGATTTTTAAAAATAAAATTCTCATAATTATAGTATTTCTCATAGATGAACCAACTCACAAAGTTTTTTTCAAAATATTACACAAAATTCTTTCACAGTTTCCCTATCCACTTTGCTAAGCCATGCGAAAAAAATAAAAAAATGTCCTGCTGTTTGATTGCAATTCACATACCATTTCCTCAAATAAAGTTTTATATGCGAAGCAGTATGTATGCCTTAATGTATGTATTTGTGTGTGTGTACTTGTTGTAATTTTTATCGTTGTTGTTGCAGATATTTCACTTTGACTACTTGTTATTTTTTGTGTTTTTGTTTAGCTAAATTTCTTTATTTTTTATTGCTTTGGACTGCCAATATCAGCTTAGAAGGAGAATAATGGATGCTTCAAATATTTGGCATTTGTACAAAAAGTTGAAGTTTTCAATGCATTATATACACGTTGGATAAGGTTCGAGTAGTCCTTGACTTTAAATGATAAGAAAAGAATATCCTTTTTTTAAATCCTTAGTTAACATAATATTCACAACAAAATGGCTTTTAAAATATTTTCTTTTCATTGAAAAAATCTATTCTACTCATATTTTGTAATTATAATTTTCACATCACCCTTTTCAACACCACTGCAGATAAAGCTGCTGTTTTCTGTCATTACTATACCAATGAAAATAAAATAAAACTTTACAATCGCAAATGTGTCTACTTGTAGAATGTGTAAGTTGGCAATTGGATTATTGCAAGTACACTCGTTTGTGTGTGTGTGTGTGTCTTTATCGAGTGCAGTTGTCATGACACAATTCAGAGTTTGTTGCATTTTTGTAAAAAAGAAAACTTTGTTGCATTTTTTATAATTGAATTAAGGGCATTCTTTGAGCTCTGATTTTTCCTCTAGTTATAATTTTGCTGCAGAAATAGATTTTCTAACGACATGCAAATAAAGGAAACATGATGCAATGAAAAAGTTGGCAATTGTTGTATGCATTTGTCAGTTTTGAAATTTGGCTTAGTGACGTACACGACTCTTTGCCATTGTGCCCGAACTCAAGCTGAGAATAAGAAAGTAGCAAAATTAAGTTAGTGAATCACAGCACTGTGAATAGTTTTCATTGTATGTTTTGAATTCAAAACAACTTCTTTATGGAAAAGTTTATGAGTTTCAACTTTACTGCGTATATCATTTGATTCAGTACTACGAACACATTGTACAAATTCCTTATGCAGTAGCCAGCGCTGGGCATCATCAATCACAAGGACTTTGGTGGTATAGTTTTTTTTTCAAAAACCCAACTGCTTGGATTGTAATGCATCAAGCTAATGCGTTTATAAGTAGTTATATCAAATAATATATATAACCACACCATAAGTCACTGACGCTGAAAGGTAAGCAAAGTCATGGGTAAGTTATGCTACCAAAATTTTCACTTTTGAATAAAGTGCAACCATTTGTGGTAGCAATATAGCGATTTAGGGCCAAAATGGAATCGTCTAATAAAAAATTAAAGCTTCACCAAAGTTTAATATAGCATCTTTACTTAAATTCTCCGATTTCCATCAACATTTTTTGAATGTTAATGTTATTAAGTTTCTTTGCGAATTCCTGCATGTAGCTTAAAAAAAAAGAAAAAGACGAAATTAATTTCACCGGAAATGATTGTGACCAAATATGTTTTATTTGAAAATGCTGATCTCTTTTCCTTACGAGTTGGGATTAATGTTTAACAACGCTTTGACAATTTAAGCCGCGATAATTTGATTGCGTTGCACACGCTGATATGAGAAGATTTCCATGAAAAGCATTGATTTTACATTATTTACTCATACCTAGTAGTACAATCATTTGGTAGTTTTACCTGGAAAGTTTTCCGGTAGTTTTGAAAATGAGTAATTTATAAATTTTGATGTGCACTTTTCAACTTTGCCACCTCGTATTGTTGCCGCTCGCTCCGGCATATTAGAAAAATGGCGCCTAAAAGCAGTTTTTTGACAATATCGCCTTTCTGACTCATTTTACGATAAAAATATTAATACAAAATGAAACTAAAGCAAATTGCCCACAATTTATGTTACAATCTTTTTTTTCGTAAAATCAATAGTTTTGGCAAAGGTTAGCTTAAATTTTTGTAAAAAATTGAAAAACAAAAAATCAAAATTTTTTTTTGAAAGACAGAACAGAGGTTCCCAAAATTTTTTTAGTCACGCCTCCCTGCTGCCTAAAGTGAAAATGTTCAACCCCCCCTCGGAGCAAACAAGAGGAAGATAGTGGGTTCGCCATGTATGTTTAAAATAAAACTAAGATAGTTAATGAGTTTAAAAATCAACATTCAACAGAACACTTTGCTAGATAAAGTTTGTTTGGATAATCCGGCATTTTCGAAAGAGATAACTGGGCAATTGAAAATAATCTCGTATGTCAAAACGTACTATAAAAAACCGTTTGCTTATTTTTGCGTCAAAATGCAGTTAACTGGGAGGCTCGTGTACCAACGATACTGAAATGTGGGAGCGCTGGTACGCGCGGGTGTCATAGCGTGCGTAGGCCCGCGCCCCCTGCACATCTTGCCACGCCTCACTAGTGAGGCTCACTTTGAAAACCACTGATCAAGAATATTTTTGGATTTTAAAAATGTTCTGAAAATTTTTAAATTTTGCGTTACTGATAAAAACTTTTTTGGTCAAAATTTCACCCATAATCACGTTTTTTCCATAATCTATCAATTTTCAGTATTTTTTGATTAAAGTATTTTTCCGGAAATTGTAAAAATTGTGGTTTCTTATAGAAAAATGTTTCGTAAACGTAAAAGAGCTGTATCCAATGAGGCACCAAAGTTCCTTTGCTGATGAGTTTTCTGTGTAAAAGAGGAAGGCTTGTGTAAAGTTGTAGTTTTTTTAGCGGTTTTTCACTTTTGCAAATGCAACAACATTTTTTTTCAATCGAATGAATCGATAAAACGTGTAATTTTTTTCAAGTTCACACAAGATTTTAAAATAATTTTTTAATATCGCTCATACATCTTATCACGACCAGATTTCAACGCCTTCTTTGTTTCCTTAAATGTGCATCAGGCAAGGAAGCAGTAAAATTTATTTCCTTTTTATTTAATTTTACTGTTTTTTTTTTCTTTGCTGTGTTTTCTTTTTTTTTACAGATTTAACAGCATTCTCGTTAACAAGTCAATTGTTGTTTGTTCATTTGATTTCGCACTCTTCTCAAGAGGCTTTTAATGACATTTTCCCAACATATAAAAAAGAACATTTGGTTTTAGTAACATTAACACAAACCAGTACTTTAATGTACCAAATGGTTGGCTACATGAATGTGAACATTAGGGTGTATCGAGTGTCATCTCTCAGTTTGAGAACTTTTCGACCTTTGGAGTCTTTCAGCATTTTCGTCCAAATCACCCTGTTAAAACTGCAAATGTTAATTCTTCATCATAATAATAATAGAGTTTAGCTACTACAGCTATTATAGCCTTCTTAGCTATTTAGCATTGAAGCTTTATACCAAGTAAAAAGCTTATTCAATAAAAAATGGAATAGAAAAAATTATCATGCACATTAATTTGTTATTTATTTTATAATTTTTTCTTAGCTTTATCGCACTTTCTCAACATACCCACTCACACCATGTAAAAATAGACATATAGATATTAAAATAATTATATGTATAAATTTACGTGGTCCAAGGCATAAATGTTAGAAAAAATTTACCCAGCATGCTGTGGGGCTCGGACAACACAAACAAAAAAAATTCACACCACCATTAAGCTACAAATTTAGCTACAGTTAGTTTTAAGTCTAAGCTTGAGTTGACCTTTTGACAAGCTAATGTTATAAACTTCGCAATTATTAATAAGAGTTGTCATGCGATTAAAAGGAGCTGTAGCCATATAATTAGTTCTACTAACCGGTTGATAAAATAACTGATAAGAGTTACGAGTACTCCTCCGATTACTATTAAAATGTATATAATTAAGAAGCTCTGGTGCAGCAAGAGACCCAGTTACAAGTTGATGCAGATAAAGTATATCCGCAATATTTCTACGCGAGCTCAAAGACTGCATATGTAATAACTTTAAACGATCCTCATAAGGAGGAAGGTTTAAAGGGTCAATCCAATTTAAGCCATTGAGAGCAAAACGAATAAAATTTTTTTGAATTCTTTCAATTCTATTTATATGAATATTATAAAATGGTGACCATACTTGGCTAGCGTACTCTAAGTGAGGGCGCACTATTGTATTATATAAAGTCACCGTTACTAAAGGGCTATTAAATTCTTTTGCCCACCTCTTAATAAAGCCAAGCAGAGATGAGGATTTTTTACAAATTTGATTAATATGCTCATTAAAAGTCAACTTAGTATCAAAATGTATACCTAGGTCTTTGACTACATCGACACGACAAATATTTGTATCTTTTAATTTATAATCAAATTCCACAATAGTTTTCTTCCTGGTAAAAATCATAGCTTGGCATTTATCAGGATTAAGATGTAAGTTATTCTTAGAACACCAAACTTCAAAGGATTTCAAGTCAGACTGAAGTGGAATAGTGTCACCAACCCCCTTTACGTTCCTGTAAATTTTCATGTCATCTGCATATACTAACAGATGGGAGTTTTTAATAACATGTGTAACGTCATTAATTGCTAAAATGAACAGGAGCGGCCCCAGGTGGCTTCCTTGTGGAACACCTGATGTCGCGCTAAATGGGGAGGAAAACACTCTCCTAAATTTTATTTGATACGAGCGATCAGATAAATAAGATTCAATCCAGCTGACAAAACTTAAGGGAAATCCAAGTTTCTTTAACTTAAACAAAATCAAATTATGTGGTAATTTATCAAATGCTTTACTGAAGTCAGTGTAGATGCAGTCAACTTGCCCACCAGAGTCTAAAGAGCTTAACGCAAAAGAAGTGAAATCAAGGAGGTTAGAAACTGTAGATCTGCCATTAACAAAACCATGCTGACGAGTTGTTATGACTTCACCACAGCACACCTTAACCTGATCGTATATAATATGTTCAAAAATTTTCGGTATTGATGATAACCTAGCCACGGGCCTGTAGTTTGAAACATCATTTTTACACCCTTTCTTGAAAATGGGGCTAATGTATGCATTTTTCCAAAATTTAGGAAAATAGCTTTCTTGAATTGATCTATTAAATAAAATACTAAGGGGATGACTCAGCACAGAGCTGCAGTTTACTAAAACTGTCGCAGGAATACCATCCGGCCCGGAGTTGAAGTCATCATCAACAGATGAAATATATTTCTCTATTAGGTCAGGAGAGAAAGATATCTCATTAACCGAAACTAAAGGGTCGTTATCCATATATTCAAAATAGTTGATTTCAGGGCTAAATAAATCCGTAGAAAACGATTCATTAAACAAATTAGCAAACAACCCGGCTATAACTTGTGGGTCGCTAGTGAGCCCATCAACTGTTTTAAACTCAGATGGAAACCCGTCAGATTTTTTTTTAGAATTAATAAAACCCCAAAAATTTTTGGGGTCATGAAGAATATTCAGCCTTATTTTATTCAAATATTCAGAATAAACCAAAGCTGACATATCTTTAAATTCAAGAAACAGTCGCTGATAAGCAACAAGGTCATTACGGTCCTGGCTACAAACGTATTTATTCCATGCCCTATTACGGCCATTGCGAACTTTTTTCAAATCCTTTGTATACCAGGGGTACGAGGAATTATTGACGTACTTTTTTGTATATGGAACCGACAATGCTATGGCAGAAAAAAGTTCACCATAGAAAAATTTAATGCAATCATCAAATGTATTGTTATTAAAAAAAATGAGTAAGTCGTCTAATTTATTTCTTAAGTTTTCATTCAATTTTAAAAAGTCAGCTTTCTTAAAATTGAATTCGTAAATATTAATGGATGAACATGCATTAGTCAAATTTTCATTGTCAGATTGGTACACAATACTCAAAGGTGGATGATAGGAATCTACCGTAGACAGAGCATGGATAGCATTTCTTACAATAACATTGCTACTATTTGTAGCCAAGACTAAGTCAAGTTGTCGTCCATGGCAATTAGTTATACAACTTACTTGTTGTAAATTTGAAAGTATTTCGTCAACAAAAATTTGTTGTTGTCGAGTTTTTGGACAAGATGCATAAAAATATGTACCATCGTCCGAAGGAGTCCATTTTAGGTCAGGCAGATTAAAGTCACCTAACAACAAAATGTCGTCATTAGTGTCTAGTTCATTAATAATATATTCTACGGCCATCGAAAGACATTCGTAGACATCTGCGCTACTATTTGGAGGAACATAAGTGTTAAGAATGTATAAATTAGAGTTACAATGTGTGACCTTAACACATAACAGTTCAATATTAGATGCACAGGCAATTTCAACTAATGAACTGGTTAAATGATTTTTTATAGCTATTAAGACGCCTCCACCAACAGAAGAAAGATCTTCCAAGTGTCTGTCTCTTCTAAAAACATGGAAACTATTATCAAAAAGTTCCATATTGAGAAAACTGTTGTTTAACCAAGTTTCGGTAAACACGATAATATCCTCAGAGAAATTCTGAGTTGATAAAAAGATATCTTGCGTCTTGGAACGCAAACCCCTTACATTTTGATAGTAAAGGGATAGCCGTTTCAGTTTTTTGAATTGGAACGTGCAGTTTTATCATTTTTTTTCGATTTAAATTCTGAAATATAGATATTATCCACCCATGCTTTAGATTTAAGAATGGCAGAAACATGAGAAGATGCCACTGTTATTTTAAAAGACGCATGAGTTGGTTTATTACCGAGTTTCCTGCAAGAAACGAAGGCGTCGGCAGGAATAATTTGATGTTGTCTGATAAAATTTTTAACGCTGTCAGAGGTAGTATTGGAATGCAGTCGTGAAATAAAAATCGATTTTAACCTTGGTAATGCCTGCAGGGAAACCGGAGGCACAGAGCTATCAATCGCAACATCCACCCGCGGATTAGCCGAAATTGACAGAGGATTATTTATAGTGGAGGAAGGAGATGAAAGATTGCTACTAGAGATTATAGCGGGAAAATTGGGAGTGGGTGAAGAGGTATTTAGAGAGCAATCCACGGGAGTTTTGTCACGACTGACGGCCGCACCGCCCACCCTCCCCACATTACCCAGATTTTTATTTAATTTCTTATTTAATTTCTTATTAGACTTTCTTTTCTTTTTTAAGGAAATAGCTTGTTTAGGTAAAGTGGAGATCGAAGGAGTGGAAGCAAAAACCATAGTAGCCTCGGTAATAGTTTTATTTTGCAAACTAACATCCGGTGAAATAGCCTCATTAAGGCTTTTTTCAATTTGGGGATAATAGTTAAGAATATCTCTGAAGTTATTATTCAGATTGTTAAGATTTTCCCCAAATTGCTTAATTTTTTCGTAAAAGACCGACGGGGAAAGGGGTCTGCAAGATGGACAGTACCATTGCAGGCCCGAATGGACAGAGCATAATAAATCAGTAACAGATTTTGCTAAGTTTACACAAGAGGCATGAAACACCTGTTCACAGGGACCTGAACAGGAAAACATAGAATTCAATATATTTTGGCTTTTGCACTGATCTCTTAGAGAGCAAGCTAACAAATTTTCTGAGGAAAAATAATCCATCTTAAAAAAGAAAAAAGAAAGCAATTTAAAATATTTTTAGAGCAGTGCAAAAAGGGTTAAAAATCAAGCAAAAAATTCACCCGCTAAGCAGCAACAACAAACACAACAGAGTTTAAAGTCTAGCTTTGTATACGAACAAAGCACAAAAGCGAATCAAAAACAAAACTGTTGCACTGCTTACACTGATTTATTTTGCTTGCAGAAAGTAAGTTAATATTAACATAAATGTATGTTTGTGTGTAACGCAAAATAAACAAAACACAAAATTAAAGCAAAATTATTAATATAATCATGCAATTTTTTTAAGAAACGACACTTAATTAAACACAAAATTTATTAATTATTAACTGCAAATATTATTAGAAAATAATAATAACAAAATTACAATACACTTAAAATCACTACCGACACTGACAAAGAGACGAAGTCAACTCATCACATATATTTGTGTTTTGATGTTTGATCGTGTTTTATACAAAATATTCTTGGATAGATCTTGATGAGCATTAGATTCCTTACTTGGGTCTTATTGTCTTGATATGTCACCTTTGGCAAGTTAATTTTGCTATCGGAATCAGCACACATGAGACTTGAATTCTTTTCCTTTATGAAATTAAATATTTCAAGAAATCTTATAGTTGTTGTGATGTGATATTTACATGAAAAAAAAAAAAGTATACATGTATTTTGATTGATTTCGCAAGTTAGGAAAACAATACAAAATTTAACTTTCAGAATATTTATTTCTTAAATCTAAAGAAAAGAGTCACCTTATCATCCCGCACATTATGCCAACATAATTTACAAAAACAAACAACAAACCATGCAAGTTTAGGTAAAGAATCAATAGAATAAAATGAAACAAAGAAAAAAACGAACAAAAAGAGGAGAATGTGGTCCAAACAAATATTAATGATGTTTAAAAGAATACATTGGCCATGCCCATGGCAGCGAGCAGGCGCAGCATCTCTTTGCCCGTAACGTTTTCCTGTTGCTGTTGTTTTAGCGGTTTGTTTCAATTTCCGCAGTCGTTTCAATGTTTTGGGACATATTTCAAATTCTGTATGTAGTTATGTTATTGCAATTGTTGTTCATTTACCAAACAGCGTAAATCTTACCACGGCAACACTGAAACGTCACAGGTGTATCAACAAAAAATTTAGTTTTTTCTAAGTGGAAGTGCTGACTTTTCTGTGGTTTGTCATAATTCAATGCCTTAAGGATTATATGGCATATTCATGATAACTTTTAAAGTCGGGTCCATATTTAGTAACGGCTTTGTCTATCCAATGTTCAAGAGCTATGGCTAACTGCTGATTGCACATTTGTATGTATACGCCTATAGACTTAGAAAAGAGAACTGCAAATATTTTAATAGAATTTATACTGCCTATAGTCCGAGGGCCTTAAACGATCAACTGTGATGAAATTTGCGTAAGCAACGCTTATCATATGTAAGAAATGTAAGACAAGCTTTAGAGATTAAGTAGTGTAATTAGAGAGTAGAGTATTTAACTCGAGAATTGTCTTTAAACAATTTGTCGACAAGTCAGAAGAGAAAATTGTGTTGTAGCTCTTAATAATTTTTGTAGTAAGTTTTAAATAAGACTTTTTTCTAAATTTGTATGAATTTAAAATGAAAACTTTATAAAAATTAAACATTAAGAAGTTTTTGATGTTTACGCTTCTTACTACCAACTTACACAATTTCGGGTTATACACAAATTGCTACCGTATATCTAACAAACTTCAAATGAAATACTTAAGAAAAGGCTATTTAAATACAATTTCAATGGTACTATTGCTCGTACTCCGAGTTGTGCTTAGTTTTCTACACATGAAAATATGTTATTAAGAACTATGCACAGAGTGAACATTAATAGATAGCACTTATCTGTTTGGAAATTTAAAAGTGGAAATATATCTTGAAATGCTACAAAAACTGGAAAAATATAAAAATAAAATACTTGATAAGAACTCAATAAATCATCGGAATATAAATTATAAAATTTAAAAGAATGTTTAGAAATATATGTATCTGTTCAAATGTTTAATTATTGATTTAATTACTCTCTGGAAGCACAGAAAATTCAAAAGGAGACAATTTTCCCCATACACTGTACGCAAGCTATAGGGCTACTTACGAGTTGTGACAAAAACCAAACATTTTTCCATTGTCAATCACAAATGCGATTGCGATTTTCTGAGTTTCTCTCTCTCTACGTGAAGTTGATATTGCGTTTTGCTATTTCTTCATTTTTTCTAAATGTTTAGTTCATTCTCTAGTTGTTATTTGGTTCCTCGTTGTTGTTATTGTTGTTGTAATATCCTCATTCTTATAGTATTCAGAACAATTTAAATTTTTTGTGATTTCAAATTCAATTGATGTCACAATCAATTGAAGTACAAATAACGAATTTCAATTTGATGCGGTGGAAATGCGATAAATGAATGAATAGAGGGAAAAACCAACATAAAAATGTGAATGAAAAATAACAGAAGCAAATTTGCACAAAGGAGTACAAACGTGTTGGAGAGGACCGAAAAATAATATTTTCGAAGCTTGAAATTATGGTATAACGAAAAGTTATGTTCAAATTCAAAATAAAATTGTGTGATCATTGATTTGCATTGGAAAACATTTGGGGCCGCAAATTTCAACATTACCACAAGAAATTTTTTAAACACATAAAACAGGCGTGTCAAATGAGTTGAATATAATTAAATTTCTCATTATTCTCTATCCTATCATGATTCTGAGATATACTTTCTGTAAGTGGTAGAAATGGCAATTATTCTCAAACTTGAAGTTGTCCCATACCGATGCATAGTTTTATTTTCTTATTTATGAATTTTGATGCAGTAATCTTTTCCACTAAATATTTGTTTTTAAATTTTCACTGGAATTCTTCCTTCGTTTGAATAATTTTTATTTTTTATTGAATATTTCTAACTGATCGATAACAATTGTATATAAAAGATCGTGTCGTCCAAAAGTTCACAAGGGTTTCGGAGAGATTTATCAATCTGTTTGTCCAAATTTTGAATGACATCCTAGCATAATAAAGCTTAAAGCTCAATAGCTAAGAATGTTCAAATCGCTGAAGTGGCTTAACTCTGTTATTATAATTGCTCCTCTATTTCTCCAATATTCTTGATAATCTCGTCCTTAAACTCTTGAATTATTGATGGCTTATTGGCATAGAACAAGTTTTGAGTTGACTCCAAGGAAAGAAGTCCAAGAATGTTAAATCACATGTTTTCGGTGGACAATTGACATTGCAGTTCCGCTATATTATGTGTCTCCAGAGCATCAATTTAATCAAGTTATTATTGCATTGGCTTGGCTTGTGACATCGTCTCGTTGGAACCACATTATTTTCGCAGCCATTTCTAAAACACCAGCGGCCAATGATTCCTCCAGCCCAGAAACCACACCTATCACTGACTCTTTAAGGATGCATCGGTTTTTCGACAATGTTGTATATCAACTTATCCGTTGATATAGAAATATGCCTCGGCTCTGAAGATGATTTTCTCTTAACAAAAAAATCGTCATCAAGTTGCGTTTGATCGGCGAACGTACGATGTTTGAAATGGTCTAAACTTCTAAATTCTTACGTTAATAACCGTTTTTACGAAAGTGCATTAATAATGGGCAGCATTTCAATAGGGTTACGTCTAGCATATTTTTATGTCGCCGAAGCTTCGAGGTGTGCGTAGGTGATACACTTAAATAGATATTTGAAAAATAAGAAAGATTGGAAAGTATTAATAATTAAGTTTACAAGCGGTAGACCTTAAAAGTATATATTATATATAGAATTAATTGCAGTCAACACAGAGTTGTACCAGAAGTAGGACAAAATCACGTTATTTTCTCGATATGAAGCAACATCTCGTTGATGACCTTTTTTGAGATTCATCTCAACATCGATACACTCTAATCTATAAAATGTTTCCGACTGGGCCAGCAAGTTTACTACATATTATATACAAAAAAAAAAACGTAAAAGAATTCAAACGCAACATTCAAAAATCTTTTTTATTCAAATGAGATTCAAATTTTTGTTTTATTTTAAATTGAGGTACTTTAAGATAGCGCGAAAAATAACAAAAAATACGATAGATGGCTACAATAAAAGAACATGAATTCCAAAAAAAGCGGAGAAAAAATAAATGAAAAAATCAACGTAAATTAAATCTCTCACTCTTCACATTTTCTCTGCATTATTTGGCCAATTGTTTGGCTTGTACAGATTTTTCATCTTGTTATCACGAAAAGCTTTTTTTTTGTCATGTGCAGCTATTTGAGTCAATTATTCATTTAGTTGATGAATTGCTCAGTAGATGAACTTCAGCATGAAAGAGTTTTATTTTTCGTTTTATAAGAAATTTTGCATTGGCTTTGGTTTTATATTTCGAGTGTCAACTTTAGTAAAAAACCGTGCCAATTATTGTCTCTTTGACTTCATATCGCAATGCTATTGTTAAAACTGTTGATGCTGGTATGCATGGAAGTAGTGATAGCATTGGTAATGCTTGTGATAATGGCAGTTCTTTGAATTTGAATTAATAGATGTTTCCTAGAAAATTAAGCAATGCGATTGACGCTGTTATTCAACGTATGCCACAAGCTTTTTTATGTTTGTGGAGAAGATTTGAGGCCTTAAAATTTAAGTTTCGGAACAGAGCATGTTATTATCAACTTCATTGTAACACAACACGCCTGTGGTGGTGTAAATAAATATGTTTCACTTTGCATATATGTATGTATGCTTTTCAATTTTCCAATAATGTTGGTTGAGCGCTACTTCCAAACAAACCTTTTTGAGTAAGAAGGACACTTTTCACTAGTAAGCTAAATAGATGAAATGTGTTATTCATTTTGTTTGAAAATTGTGTCACGATATTGGGGCTCTAAGCAAAAATATGATTTTGTAATGTTTTCTAAAACATATAAAAAATGTCCTTTTATTTCAAAATATAATGACGCAAGTTGTTGTGAAGCACTTAAGTCACGAGATAATTAAAAGAGATATTGATACATTTTTTGCGTTTTCGTGAGACTTAATTAATTTCATGAATCTGAAAATTCAATTCATTACAGATTTTCTTCCAAGAATTTGTTTTCCATAAATAAGAAAAATACATAACCATTACACACATGTGGCCTTAGGCGGATTTAAAAATGTTTCTCTCGAAAAGTGCGAATATTTCTTCGAGTTTTTACATCAAATTTAAATTTGATATCAATAACAACGTGTGCAGGAAACAAACACACACTTGCTCAATAATCCAGAAAAACAACTTTTCAGCACTTGTAAGGTAGCGTCAATGTGCTCTCAAAAAAGCCGCTCACGCATGCCCACAGGCTGCTGCCTTAAAAGTTCTTAGAGATTTCAATCAAACGTTTAAAAATATACGTTAAGTCACATGCCATAAATGGCTGGAAGCGAAATACTTAATTCAGGAAAATAAAAGAAAAATATATGCTGCGCTAAATTCATCTTTGTAATGAGAATGAATATAGAGCGAGAAATAATTTTTATTTCTTTTATACTGTGGAGCACATACACGAAAAATGTGCACGCATACTCTCATAAATAAATGACAAATTATCGTTAACGCAACGCCAACGCCAGCGCCAACGCTTTTAATGAAATTCATTTATTCTGCTTTATCTAAGCGCAGTTTTTTCCTTTCTCTTATCCTCCTCATGCATATTTACGTAATTTAATAAATATCCTCTTAATCGTTTTTCTTTGTTGCCATGCTCACCACCTGACCTACTATGATACGCCTACGCCTACTTTTGCTCAAATCTCAGTCGTTTCAATTGTCACTCTTATCGCTTGCCACTCATTATCCTTGATGATTGCATTAATTTTTGGTTTTGTTTCCTTTCACACAGGATATCCTGCTCTTTACGGTAAATTAGTTTCAATTAAAATAAATTGACTAACAGGAAAAAAGTAGAGGCGTTCGTGTATGGTAATCGATACCTGGCATTGAACTTTCCCCAGATTACTCGTACATCTTTTTCTACTCCTCTTTTCAACTATGCTGAGCTGTTGAAATGTGTGCAAATTTATATTTGAGGGTATTATCTACACAACTTTGAATTTATCTTTCTGTGCTTGATATTTATCTGTGTTTTGGTAATGAAAATCATAAAATAAAACTTTAATACTTGTGCACACGGCTAAATTCAGCAGATCCTTGTTAAATAACAATGATATTTCTGACTCAAAGTTATACTTAGTTTCATAGTCATAAGTTCCATTATTTTATTTAAACAGCAGCATTTTAGGCGTTTGGTATGAAACAAAATATTATTTTTGTCTTTGCGAAACTCAGCAAAATTGCTACATTTTGGCTACTTGCCAAAAAAATACCGAGTGACGTAAAATATAAATTTTAGAATCAAATGTTTCACAAAGGGTTTTAAATAGCTTACTCATATAACAAAAAAAAAATATCGCTTTTCATGTAAAGGTACTTATATTAAATGAAAGGTCCATAACAAGGAAACGTGGTGTGTCACCTCTCATACAACATAAGCACTTAAGTTGATATTTTTATAACATGACCGAATTTTCTGCAGTAAGGACTACATGAAATATAGGCGGAGTTGCACAAAAGGAAAGGAAAGGTATCAAATAAAAGATACCTTTCTATGAGTGTAGTACAAAACAAAAACTAAACAGATTTCAAAACTGATTTTAATTTGTATTTTTGATTTTTCTTTTTAAATTTATTAATAATTTTCACATTTTTTAAACTTGATAGCTAAAAGCACTATAACTGAAAGATATTTAATCTAAATGTCATAAATCTTAGCAAAATTTTTAAAAACAAAAAAGTTCAAAAAGAATTTAATGAATTTTTCGTAAAAATAGTCTAAGTGAAAAAAAAAAACATTGTAGTCATAATTTTTTTAAAAAAGTTTACTTCATTAGTTTTTCATAGTTGAAACTTAAATTAGTATGACATTTTTTGTCACTTTTCTTATTTTTTCCTTTCATAACCACTCAAATTAACTTTTTTATGGCGCTTAAACTATTTCGTACTCATAGCGCACCGTTCATAAAATCAATTTCCAATTTTTGCAAGTTTGCCTAATAAACATCTTCGTGATGTTTATTAGCTTCCCATGAGAAGAGTTTCCGTAACTCTACAAACCACGAAGCAAATGTATGCAATAAATTTACAGGCACAAAATATTGATAATAATAATTATACCAATTTATTTGCGCAGTTTAAACTGCTTGTAATTGAGCTTTGATTTACGTATGATTATGTGAACACTGCAAATGTTTACACACGGAAAAAATACGCTGTTGAAAATATAATGTTTTCCTTGTCCAAGATGTTAGCTAAAATATCAGGAAATGCAGATAATTTAATATTTTAAAATTACATATTCGAAATTTCTGTAAAAGCGCTATAATTTCTATAGAAACAGTGCCATTATCTCAGCCAAATCACTATATGAGATAGTTATTTCAAAAATATGTTAATAAAAATTTACTCAATTTCTTGGCTAACAAAACGTGCTTGGATTGAGAATAACTCTGGATTATATATTTAATATTATCCTTGCTGCTCAGTTTCGAGTTGATCTTAAATTGTTAACTTTATTTATTAAGAATTAATTGCCTATTTATAAATTGTTTGTTTTTTTGTTACTTAAAATTTAACGTAAACTTTAAATTTTGTTTTCTTATTAAAAAATATACATATGTTTTCATGAGACAATTTATAAAAAAAAAGTGGCTAGAAAATTTCATTCGGCTTATTCTCTTCTGCAATAACTACAATTCTAATAATTTAATTTAATAATTTCAAAAAAAGCAACTATAACAATATAGGTATAAATGTGGATTTCCGCAGAAATTGTTATTTTAGCCATGGTTTCGGTTTTTTTTTTTTGGATTAACATATCCCTAACGCAAAACATTTGATATCTCAAAACAAGAAACAATAAGTTTTTACCACTCTTACTATTGAACGGATTGCAATGGGCAAAAATCATACAGGGAAAACACTAATTTAAAAATCATCCTACAGTCCTTGATGCACCAATTTAGTACATTTTTGTTTCAGCATGACAAGTTGAGTGACGGCACTTAAAACTTTTTTTTAATTTTCTATTGACTAAAAATTTTTTTTTTTCTCTCTGTGTGCAGCTTAAATCTACACACAAAAAATTTTTTGTATAGTTAACATAATTGTAGTTATTTTACCTACATCATTGGTTTTTGCTGTTATAACGGCAGCTGCAATAAAAGTTATTATTTTCAAAGTGGCAAACAATTAACCCAGTTAGGCAAAAGTTGGTTTGAAGGCAACAGAGCGATGTAAAAAATAATATGAGATATTTCATGCTTAATAATTAACATAAGAAACAATAAACTGAAATTAAAGTTCTCGGGATTTGAGTAATGATAAAATAATGAAAATAACTGTTGTATTCAACTAATTGGATTTTATATTTATGGTACTTAATGGTCATTGTCCTTTCGAATTGAGTACTCTTGTGCTGTAGACTGCATGATTTCTGTGTGCTGTAAGTGTAAATTTTAAGAGAAAAATTAAAAAATAAAAAACACTTTAAAAGTACAAGTGAAACGTTTTATGGCAGCATCACAAAACTGAAAACAAAGTTGAAGCTAAGTAAAGTTTTTTTAATTTTTTTAAATGAAGTGCAAAAAACTTTGGCAGCATTCGTGCGTCACAGACGTATGACAGAATTTATGAAGTTGCACAGGTAAAATATAATGAGCAGTGTCTACTTGAATTGCAACTCTTTATGAGTTAAAGTTTCACAAAGTTTTTTTTTGCACATTTTGTGATATTTTGATGAAATAACTCAAAAACTTTGGGAAAGAGGACAAAAAAACTTTGAATCATAATTTTTCACAAAAGCTTAAATTTATAAAATTAACTTTTAATTTAAGATAATTTACTTTAAATAAACTAGTTCAAACATTAATTTTTTTATTTATAAAAATATTTTTCAAAATAACTCGACAACGTTTTGTTTTTCGATTTTTTTATATGATATCCTTCAATCAATTTTAAGGATGTATTTGCTTTCAAATTTAAATTCCCGACATAACAAAAAAAATAAAGAAATCAAAAATTATTTTTCACTTGCTTTTAATCCGAAATATTTTTTTTTTTATTTTATGGACTTTTTCTATAAAAATGGCGAATAACACAAAAAAATGTACTTAGTTAGTGGCTTTGTCTTGTTTAGCGACTAAATGCAGGTTATAAACAGAAATATGATGATATTTAAAAAGTAAGCCTTCAGTTTGCTTGATCTTATAAACATCATAAGACAATAAACATTTTTCAAAACTCTTCATGGCCTCTGATTTTAAATAGAAATTGCTGAAATTTTACTGAAGTTGACGTAAGATGTTAAAAAGCCGTTTGTGACAAGAAACTGTAACTATTTCAAACATTCGATATTTTCTTATTACCTTAATATATTTATATAACTAGACTCAATACTAGACATACCATTGATTATGCTACAAATCTGTATGCGGAACGTCTTAGCACTTTTTTCGAAAAAAGTTTTATTTGTCAATCTTTTGCCGCAATAAAAATTCATTAAGAATCATTAAGGTTCGCATAAGATTTCAAATTGTTAATATTCAGACGTGATACGGCAAATCATCCTTAAAATCAGAAATTCTTTTCAAGGTCAAATTAAAATTGAAAATATTATTTGGAGTAACTTAAGCGTAACACAAAATCTGAAAATGCAATAGAAAATCCTATCCAATCGAAAAAAGTTAATGCTAAACACACTCACGTGGCGTTGTTGTGTACCAAAAATAGCAAAGAACGGCAAATATTCAAGTTGTTTCTTAGCTGCTTGCACAGCACACAATGACAGCTTGGCATTTCAAGGATAGACATTGATAAAAAGCAGCAAAAAAATTCTATGAAAACTCAAACATTCAGGACGATAAGCACAAGCTAAGAACTTGGGTTGTCCCTGCAGATTTCACAGATCAGCAAATGACATTGAAAATTGTTACTGTAGCATTGTTGCTCTGTTTTATTACACAATAAAATTTTATTGTGCAGTTGCTTGGATTTTAAATGAAAATAAGAAATATATGTGGGTACATACAACACATTTTTTTTTTGACAACATTTCTTTATGTTACGAAAAACAACAGACACAACGTGTTTTCTTAAAGTCTGCTGAAACTACGGCTTACGTAAAAGAAAATTTTAGTCTCCGACATACTTAGTCATAACAAGTCAAAATGAAAGGAACTTTACCCAGGACCGATATTGGTGACTTTCCTTTGTGGGTCGTATTTGATTTGCTAATGATGGATGATTTGCTAATGATGAATAATTTGACATTACTTATAAAAATAAAAAGGTTTTTTGTACAAAACTCTTACCTCTGTAAATATCAACCGTGCTTATAAAATTACTGATTCATGAATCGTTTGTAATTAGTAAAATTAATTTCTTATCTTAAAACTTAAAGTTAAACTTAAAAATTATTCAAAACTCAACTTTCGTATTATCAAAAAGACAAAGAAATTTCCATCTCACCATAATCGGATTGCAATGCCTTCCAATATTGAAAATTTTTAAAATTTTCCTACTTATTGTCAATTTTTTTTTTGTGTCGAAGTCGAAATTAAAATAGCATTTGAGATAAATACTTGAAATTTTTTGTTTTAAATATGATCCATTTATTTTTTGGAAGGTATTTTCATAGTATTGATACCAATAGAGCAAAATAACGTTTGAAATAATAGTCCTGTCATTGTTCCTAAGTTTTGAAAAATAAATGAAAAATTTAAAAAACAAACATGATATTTATTTTTTATATCCAAAAATATTACTTCACGAAAGAATTTTCAAGAGCTTTAAGCATTAAAAATTAATTGCTTTAACGTAATTTTTTTTTTTTAAAATAATTTTAACTCTCGTAGTGTGTTTTTTATATCTTTCTTATTAATTTCTTAATTTTTTGTTTTATTTTAAATATTTTTTGATCTACATTTATTTAAATTAATATTAAATTGTGGTTTTCAGCTGTTGTTGGAAGTGCGCCTGTTGTGAGTTAGTTTTGTCAACATATCGTCGCTCTCGGGTAGAAAGGCCCTAACTCATTTTTTTCGAAATTTACTTTTTTGTCGATCCTATAAGAAAACCCTCAAGTACACGTTCACTTAAAATTTTGACGTGATATTTTAAAACATAGCGGACTTGCACCCAATTAAAAAAGACCCTAATACGATATTTTGAAGCTTTTATGCAGTTTTATCGTCCTCCTGTAAAATTGGAAAAACATGAGTTAGCGCCTTTCTACCCGAGAGCGACGATATGTATGTTTTCACCGAGTTGTAATGGTATGACTCATACAGTTTTTTTTTTCACACATAAAGTTAATAGTCCAACTGCGAGTGAAGTCCATCCTTAACCAATAAGCTATGTTAGTATTTTCGAATATACATAATTAATTTCTTTTCAAAATCTTACATTAGGAGAATAGGGCTCGTTTAAAAAGCATCAGTTAGAAGTACCAAACACGTCTTAAGACATCACAAACTTGCAAGATGTTCTTTGGCAAAATACAACTTTTTCAGATTCTAGAAAATTGTGTAAGAAACGAGTATTCCTTTTACATTCTGAAAATATCGTTTTCTTTAAATTTGTGATCAACGATATCAGAATAATAGCCTCATGTTTACGAGTATTATTAGATAACCTTTGTAAGATATGATAACTTCTGGCTGAAGTTTTCGTAAGACCAGCTTCACTCACTTTCATCAATCAATTTAATTTTCTCAAAACAAAAAAAAAAAAAAAAAGAAGTGAAAAATAAAGTTCAAAGTCTTTCCGCCTTCTCTTAAGCTGATTATAAAACTTACTTACAATCAAAAGTGTGCGCCAAAAAACGAAAAACCTCACACACACACACAATGTACATAAGTAAGACTCTTAAGAACTTATTGCAAATGAAAATTACGAGAGCACTTTTCCTCATCGCATGTCTCCTCCATTTTCTTCTGCCTGAACACCAGGGAACTTGTGCAAATCTTCATTTTGTTTTTCTTTCTTCGTTAACCTTTTATGGGGTAACAACTTTTCTTGTTATGCAACTACATTTTAAACTTTTTTTTTTTGTCAGACACATCAACATCAGCATCAGCATCAACAGCAAATTTGATTGCATCATAAAAAGACTTGATGATTCCTATGATGTATGCTGATATTGTTGTTGTTGTTGTTATAAAAAGTCGTTGCCATATCAGACACCAGACATTTGTTAGTATGAATGCATCTATTACTTGTAAGTTGATCTGACAGTTGGTGCAGTTTTTGAAAGTTTAAATATTAATTGTCGTGATATGTTCTCATTATGATCATCAATTTTTGTTGTCAACAACTGCAATAAAACTCATACAGGCTGCGTTCTTTGTCTGCCTCAGCACGAACTTTTGTTTGGTATCTTCACTTAAGGATATTGAATAAAATTAAGATGCTTAACAGCATTTTATATTTTACAAGTTTCAGAAAATTAAATGCATTAAGCAATAATCTTGAAATTTATTAATATATTTTTATAAATACCAATTTTGAGTCTGTGCGCCTATCTGTTTGATTTATTGCACAAATTACAATTCGACAAAGAAATATAATTTAGTCAAGTTTAGAACGCGTAATCTTCAATCTATGTATGTATAAATATACATAAATATAATGATAGCTATATCCACAATGTTCGCACATCACCAAAAAACTACTGGATCGATTTTGATCCAATATGTTTAGTTTTGTTCTTTAGATGCTTGGTCTCAACGTCCAATAAAAATTATTGCGATATTTTAAATTAAATATCAAGTTATTAAAGTTTTAAAATCGTTTTTAACTAGTTAATTGCGCAAATAAAAACAAGCATTGAAGCTTGTGTATGTGAACATTTTGTAGAATGTGTTTTTATGTATCTTTATATCTCGGCAGTCAAAGACCAACTGTTGATAAGTTTCAAAATACCTTACGAAGACAGATCACAATTGTTTATCACAATGGTTAGTTCACAATAATGCTTATGACAACTTATACATTAGATTATAAAGACTCACGATAACTTAAAGAAGAGGGTTGTGATTGTAAGTGACTATCTACATATAATATTGCTACAATTGTGACTTGTTTTGTCCATGACAATGCAAGGGAATATTTATGGAAAAGAACAATAGAACAGGTATTTAAATTTTACTTTCTCGCCCTCTTCCTCAATTTTTTAATTTACATAGCCAACAATAAGAAGTCGGCATTTGTGAAGCATAATCAAAAAAATACTGTAGTAATTGACGTAGAAATTTTACGAAAAAAAACCCAATTTCCTACAACGTATAGTTTGAATATGCTTAAATATCGTTAACTTAAGTTTCCTAGATTTGGTAAAACAAATTTTTTTTAAAATTTCCTATATGTAACTGATATACAATTAAAAAAAAATGCAGATAGTAATTTTCGAATGGAACTATGCTCTTAGGCTTTTTGTTAAAAACAGGGTTGATATTCAAAAAAGGTTCCATTTCAATCTAGTGTAAGCTGATAGCAACATCTGCTTTCGAATGTTGGAATAGTGGGTCATTTCATTACACTTTTCAATAGAACAAAGAAAACTGCATTTACCAATTCAATTTAAAAAAATTAGTTTTGTTTATTTTTAATTTTCAAAAATTATTATTCTATTAAAATACAAATTCCGTTTCGAAAGTGTTAACGAATATCTATCAAAATAAATGGTACCTAAGCTGAACATAATATCCTGATAGCTATACGTGTAAAGTAGTTAAATGTACATATATATGTTACATATGTAAGTTGTAAAAAAAATTTCAGTCGATTCTGAAATGTCAATTTTAAATTGATGTGAGGTTAGTAAAAGAATGACGGACATGCCTGTATTTCAGATAGAGTTTTTAAGAAATAGCTGTTTCTTTTTTAAAGGACCATTCCTTTATACATTTCCTGAAAGATTAAAATAATGTTTCTATATTTTTAAAATTTGTCCGGCAAATATTTATTTTTGCTACGTACACTTCTTTTTAATTTAATCATCTAATGTTAGAAATACTAAAAATATCGGTAGGTGGGTTGAAGACTTCCCATTTTTCCAGCTGTGATTATTCAATATTGAAGAAATTTGTTTGTTTTTATTCCTGTTTTTAGAATTCATTTATTTGCCCTAAACTGCAAAACATTTTTTTCTTTAACTTATAACTTAATTTTGTTGTCTGCTTGAACTGTTGTGAAACATACGCTTTGTGGTCTTCCAACAGATGTGGCAGCATGTGGCTGTCAAAGTTTTAAAATCTTTTAAGAAGTTTTTCTTTCTATTGCTAAGGTCCTTTTCTTGTTGAAAATATTTAAGTTGATTAAATGAGATAAAAATGAAATAAAATAAGGGTTTCTATAAATAATATTATTGAAACATTTCAATTTGAGTGGGTGTGTGTATTTATTAAATAGTGTTGCCGCGATTCCAAGATTTATTTAATTTAACTATTAAATTATCTTCTTCGGAAGTTTAAGGAACATCTAGCAACAATAGAAATATGGTTGTTAAAAGTATTAACTAAGCAGTTTACTGGAAATTTACTGAATAGAGAGAGTTGCAATGTACTTTTTAGATATCAAATGTACTTATGGATTTCTATATAACATGGAAAAATTACTTTAAATTACAAAAGTTAAACAAAAAAAAAAAAAACGTCAGCAAAGTTTAAAAGTTGACTACCGGCATTATTCGCGATAAATTTAATTAAAAAAATGGTAATATATAGAAATTGACGAAATGTGCTGAAAATGCGCCAATTGTACTGAAAATGAGCCAAACGTACTTAAAACTTGCCGTATGTACTGAGTGTAGTGAAAAAAGTACAAATATACGGAAACTGCCATCACAGATCTGTAGCACTAAAGTTATTAAAAAAATATTATAATATTTCTTTACTTATGATTCAATTGCTTCAGAGGCCTGCTGGCATGGCTGAACATTGACAGTTTGAGCCGAAATTTGACGTACGTATCATAATTTTTTGGGGTTTTGAAATTTTTAGAGAAGTTTCACCCTTATTAGTAAAATCTAAAGTTTTTAATTTTTGATCGTTTTTTTCACCTTGTGGTAGAAGGCTGTAGAGTTGCTCTGTTGTACAATATATATATGCATTAATTTTTCTCTTAATGTCTTTTGGAGAATTTTTTTATGCGCTATTTTAATTCGAAACTACCGTAGGCTAGGAAAACGCTCTATATTTAAGGTGACATTTTCCATTAGGTTTCAGACCCTTTTCCTAAAAAATTCCCAAAAATAAAAAAAAATATTCTTCATAAGTAATAACTAATAACGTAGTCGAAAAATCAACAAAAAATATATAATCACCCAAAACAAAGACAACTAACTCCAAGGTTAAAGAGTTAGTGTAAATCGAAAAATTGATTTCCAATGATAAAGGTTAGATTTTTTTTTGTATTTTATGCAATGCGTCACCAACTCTTCTATTTTGATTTCCAATTAAACAAAATGTTATGAAAAACTTATTAAGTTAAAATCACTCGCTTAACATTTGGCAACTTTGACGGGATGCCAAAATAGGAATTTCACCAAACTAAGTATTATTAAGAATCAGTTATCATTTCATCAGAACTCTGCCAACACTAAAAACTGAAGATGATTTGAGTGGTGCATTTCGCAGCGTTAGAAAATTGAAACAATGTAAATGAATCCACAAAACTTGAAAATAAAGCAAATAGAAAAATTATTGAAATTTACTTAAGATATTTCGAAACTTAGTGAAAATCATTTCCAATCAATTAATACTCCAAGCACTTGCCCAAGTTGCCTTCATTAGGATTTATCAACGTCCATGATTGTTCTATGAACGCACGTTTTCTTCGATTATTTCTAAAGTTGAGATAAAATTCCGGATGCTCACGAACGAGACTCAAAAAAAAAAAAAAAATTAAAAAAACCAGTGATGTGGTATGGCAAAATATTTATATTCTTATATGATTTTCTAAATTCTGTCTCCGTTTTCTCCTTATCACAAACTCGTAGACGTTATCAGACACAATTTTCCATTTGGCAGTTCACTGCAATATTGAATTCTTTTTCGTTGGTCTACATTCATTTTTTTTTTGTTTGTTTTTTTTGCACATTCTGTTCGTTTTATGTGTGGCTGCCTGTCACAAATGCCTGCAGGCAGTAGCGAGTAGAATAAGGAAAGAAAAAAGTTCGATAAATTTTTTTATGATGACATTAAAGTCTTAAGATTTCTATTGAGTCTTGCAATTGTGTTAAATAAAAATCACATTTTTAAAGTAAAGGAAAAAGAGCAAACACGTAATGTAATCAAATTTTTAAATTTTTTGTTTCATATATAAATTTTGACTGTTCATATAGAAGTTAAGAAAATATCCATTTACAACCCAACTCGAAAATGATAAATGACAAACCCACGAAACATTCTCTATGTTGATTTTTATAAAGATCTGCTTAGGTTTCCTAATGGGAATTTACATCTTCTTCAAGTACTATATGCAATGGAGAACTAAGTAGCACAAATTGAAGAGATGTCAGACATATTTCGTCAACATGTTTGCTGCACATTTTGTGACGCTGTAAAGAACGCTATGAATGTGTCAAGCCTTGAAGCATTAAAAAATGTAAAAACGACTTCTGCATGTCATTTAGGTGTCAGAAATTTAATTCAAAGCTTAAGACTTTAACCCACGGAAGTAAACATATTTGGATGATCTGCAATATTTAATAAAAAAAATGTAGGAAGAATCAAATAATTTTGATTGATGAACGGCCTATTCCTCTGACTTAAAATAATGATATAAAAATAAACCAAGATTTTTTGTATATATCTGAATATTTTCTCTAAATATATAATGAAAAATATTGATTATTCGAATAAAAACTCACATTTTTATTTGTTATTCGAACAAAGAATTTGAAATTTCTCGTTTTATTCGTATAAAATTTTTTGAATCTACTATGTACATACATATGTACTTATATATTGCATGAACATACAAGAATAGAACAATTTTGGCAAAATAATTTTTTTACTAATCGGTTGAAAATTGTTGAAAATGGATTTTGAAAAAGAGAAAATACCGCTAAAGTTGTTGTTTTGGCCCGATTTGTAGAAAAAATTTACTGCACCACTCGGTGGTAAGGTTTGCTATGTTACAAAGGCTTAAAGAAAAAATATATTCGAGACTTTTGATTACGTTTCTCCAATGATTCGTTACTCGCTACAGGCATTTTCCATGTCAGAAAAATAAGGTTTCATAAAAAAAAGTGGATTACCGAAAGCAAATTAGGGATAAATAATAAAATATTTAAGTCAATATGGAGGCCAAAGAGCTAATCGGAATTTGAAATTGTTTCACATGGACATTATTACGACAATTTGGCAAACTTTTTAATTAAAGGGTAAAGGGTAACCGATCTATATAAGTAAATACAAAATTTTTAGATTAACTTATTTTTAAAATACTGAGGCTATTTTGAAATTTTCACAAAGTTGTTATATTAGAAATTAAGAGAAATCTAATAAAAATAAATCAAATATGAGTTACGAGCTTGATGTCAACAAATTTTCATCACAACATAAACTGTTTGTATATTATGAAATTTTTTTTTCTTTTTTTTGATTAAAAGGAAGCAAAATATTGTACACAAAAATCAAAAAATATAATTTTATAAAACATAAATTGTTTATATTTTGATGATAACATGTTGACCTCAATCTCGTTACTCATAATTATAAAAGAAGGTCGTCAAAAGTCTAAAAATAATTCACTTTAAGAGTTTAATATTCATTTTGATAGGTAAGTTCTATGAACAAATTAAGTCTCGATACAGGACTTTCCAAATATTTGCGAATAATCTGGAAATACCTTTCAAGTTAAATGCAAGGAATACTTTTGGATTACGATTTTAACTTTAAATTAAATGTGCACTTAACTTTCTTACATAAATTAAACCATATACATTATTGGCAAGAAAATATTCATGATTAAAAAGAAACTATAAATGTACATATGAACTAAGAAAATTAGGTTACATGTGTTACGGTCTACAAGCAAAACCTCCTAAGATGTCCAAAAAGTTGTTTCTCCACAAGTTGAGATAAGATTTATTTTTATTTATTCTTAAATATTTCTATAATGCAACTATAAAAAACTCGCTCAAGTTTCCTTTCAGTTTAATTTTTCAATATTCGTTGCTTTAGACTTTGGTTCCAAGTAAACCATTAAAGTTGTGCTTGTTCTTTCAGTCACCAATTCGCTCATTCACCGCCTCCAAATTATTTGCATTTAAGCGAAAGTCAAGCGTATGCATTTCATATTCATATGTAAAACTTAATTTGTTTTTATTTGAATGCAAATATTTGTTTGTATTCATCGGCGTATTCACTGCTATGAGAAATGCGAATCAGCCGTTCATGCAAAGATTTCTGTTCAGCTATAAAAGCGAAAGTTAACTAACATATAAATTATATTTTGTCATATCCGCAAAGGACATTAAGTGCACTTGTAAGGGTTTATTTGTGTGACAAACTTGAATATATAAAATTGAAACAAAAAAAAAAACTAATAGCTGATGAAAGTGCTTTGACATTTATGGAATTTTAAGAGATGCATGTATATAAAATTTATTTATTTTTTACACCGCTGAAAAAATTGGATACTAAATAAGCCAAAAAATAGATCATCGTGATTTTAACAGTGAATTTTATTAAGATAAAAACTTTTCTAGCAAAGTCTTGGGGACGAAGTAACTTATACTTCCAAAAGTAAAACATAACACATATACAAACACAGTAGTTAATGTAAATAGTCAAGGACTTTACAAAGAAAACTTAGAGTTCATTGTCGCTGGTGATGGTCGTCTAAAACAAATGCAACGTTACACCGCGAAGGAGCAGAATTTGCTGTAATATTGCTTGTGTTAGTGTAATGTAGATAGTTTTGTGAATGCCAAACTTTTTAAATTTGAATGCACTGCAGACTTAAAATAAAAAAATTCGAAAACTTTAAGACTAAAAAAAAACTCATTTGAGCAGTAAATGATCCGTCAAAATTTCTACAACTTTTGCATACAAGATTTCAAGTTATTCAAATAATTTTGGTGTTTTTACATAAGGGATTGTAGAAACAGATTCATCAAATATAGAACAAGAGATTTTTTTTTACTAAACGTTTTCAATTTTTAACAAGTTCTTGATATAAATAATAAATTTTGCTTGAATCAGCAGTGCATAACAAAACCTTCCATATTTTTATTCAAAAAAATATTAAAAAATACATTCGATATCAAAGGTTTCAACGAGATAATCTAACATTTTCCAGCATATTTGCATTTGTCACCATAAATATTTAGGAAATAATGAAATCAGGTCAATTGATCAATCAATAAACAAAAACTTACAACTGCCTCCAATTTGTACCTACATATGTGCATGCAAGTAATATTAAAATTAAATTATTATTTGTGCTCTAATAAATTTGCTACAAAGTATGAGGATGTGTTTGTTTGTCACATATTCGCAAGTACACCCGCAGGATACGAAATATCGATTCGATTCTTCAAAACACACAAGAACGTTAAGTACAAAGCAAGTTCCCTGTTAGGATAATTGATTTATTTATTATTTGTTATACCCATAATAAATGTCGCAACAACAATTATAAATTAGTACAAAGAAAAAGATAAATATACCCAATAGAAACTGTACTAGGGATACAAAACCAAGCACAGAATACACCAATATTTTAATTCTCTTCCCTTAAGGGGGTTACAATTTTTTTTGGAATAAAGTCAATTTATTTTCTTACTTATTCTACCTTAGACTTAATAAACGTATTTTTATTTTAGAAGAGTAACTTATTACTTGGAAACAATCTAAACTATTTTAAAAATATGTTTGGCTTTTGTACATATTGAAGAATACTTTTCTCTTAAATTAAGGAATTTTTTCCTCAGAAGTTTTATCGTAAAGCATTGATTTTCAAAAATGCTTAATTCTATTTAATCATGTACTTTGGAAATGCAATTAAGTGAAATCATCGCTATTTTTTGAGGAAAGCAATGAACGCTGCACTTGAGTTTCCAACCTCAGCAGCAGCAGAAGTTGAGTTATAATGTGTGAGCCACAAGTAATGCAAATTTTGTTTGCAAAAATGTTGTGGTTTTCCTAAAAATAAATGCAACAAGCAACAGAACGCTGTGTTGCAAATAACTAATTTGAAACTTTGAAGTCTGCTACACAAAATTAAAATATTTGGAAATATGATAAATATATCCCAGTTGCAAAACCGCAGCCCAGTTGAAAAACCGGCAAAGTCCCTTTTCCATACTTTTGAACAAACAACACGTTTACCTTCATCTATGTTTATTAAAAAATTAAAAAGTATTTCCCAATGATATTTATGTTTAATAATTCCTTTGTTTTTGTACAATACGTTATCATATAACATTCACCATAGTTATTGACACTATTTATAGAATTGAATTATCCGTTTAAACCTTTTATTTCTATCATATCTACCACTCCTTAATTTAAACGCTAAAAGCATTTTGGGTCATTGGTGAATTTTAGGTAGCGAAAATTAGATTTTACTGGAACACACTTGTGATTCTTCAGCGCACAGCAATCGAATGTTTTGGTCATTCGAAAAGCTAAAATTTCGTTGCGCAAAACGTCACGTTCACTCAGCTGGGAAACCAAACGTATTGGATGGAAACAGCGTATGAGAAATTCGGAAGATGTGAATTTGGTCTGTCGTACGTGAGTGCAATGCAGTGACATTTTTACTTGAGTTCACAAGTCAATGCACGAAGAGAAAGATTTTTATTACAGCAGATGAATGATAGACCAATGCACTTTGGGCTGATAGATGGCATGGAAAATATTTACTGAATAGGTTATAACTTTATCGATTGTAAAATTTCTCTGACCAAAGTAACGAAAGGCGTTGTGTTATAACGCCCAAAACCATAACGTCCTAATTCGGTTAAGACATAACGTCCAAACATTTTCCATGGAAATTGTTGTTGCGGAGTAATTGCGGCATTGATTCGATTTAAATTTTGGGCACTATGACATTTTTGGGTGTTATGCCACCATGGATATGACACAAGGCCCAAATGAAGCAATTTCATAACACCCAACAATAGTCATATCGCACAGAACAATTTCATAATCAAAAAAATTTGTGGTATTTTGCATAGCCAAAAACGCCGATGTGTTGGATATAATATAGACTAAACCGCGACCGAAGCCCGCCAGGAAGCCAGTGTTGAATATACTGGAGGATGTAAGTCCTGAATCGCGGCCGAAAACTTCTCATTCACCGTAACTTTTATGTAGAATTACTTTGGCAAGCGAAGCTTGTGTGGGACATTTTATAGCTTGATTAGACACAGAAGTTCTACATAAAAGTTAGGGTAAGTGAGACTCCTTCGTCCCTATTTACCACTCATTGGTGCAGATTAATCTTAATTTTAAAAAAAATGGGCATGGTATTCTAAAAAACACATGGAATTGAAACAAGCGCATTCCTTTTTGCCTTATCTGGTAAGACACTAAGTCAATGTAGCTGAATGAAAAATCTTACATATATGTACATTAGGGTGATTCAAATTTTTTTTTTTTTGTTTTTTTTAAGGTGCTGCTGCTTAAAAAGTAAGTTTATGATATGAAGAAAAAGTTCACGAAAATTCACTTCTATAACTCAATTTTATAAGGTGGCGCCGCGGAGCCCGTTAGTTTTACATGTAAATTGTATGGAAAAATTATTTTTTACAAGAAATGTATCTAAATGAATAGGTGATTAGTGTTGTTGAGCTAAAAAGGGACGTTTTTCGACGTAATTTTTTACGCTGAATCCGAATCTGGCCTCAGAATTGACCCAACATGTCGGAATCCTGAAATATTTGATGATAAGTACCTAAAACGAGATGTTTTTTGTCTACTTTCGAGGCCATGTATAGGATTCAAAGAAAGTTGATCAGCTTATTTTTAACAAAACCATCATTTAGTACCATCCTTGCCCTTTAAAATGAGCTTTCAAGTAGTGATCTGTGACGTTTCCTTGCAAAGTTATAGCCATTTTAAAGTGACATGAATTGGATCCCCTACAAAGGGTTGCAACCCAACAATATTAACCAACGGGTTTCAAATTCATGTCCGCTTGAAATGGCTGCAACTTTGCAAGGAAGCATCACAGATCACCACTTGAAAGCTCATTTTAAAGGGCAAGGATGGTACTAAATGATGGTTTTGTTAAAAATAAGCTGATCAACTTTCTTTGAATTCTATACATGGCCTCGAAAGTAGACAAAGAACATCATGTTTTAGGTACTTAGCCTCAAATATTTCAGGATTCCGACATGTTGGGCCAATTCTGAGGCCAGATTCGGATTCAGCGTAAAAAATTACGTCGAAAAACGTCCCTTTTCAGCTCAACAACACTAATCACCTATTCATTTAGATACATTTCTTGTAAAAAATAATTTTTCCATACAATTTACATGTAAAACTAACGGGCTCCGGCGCCACCTTATAAAATTGAGTTACAGAGCTGAATTTTCGTGAACATTTTCTTCATATCATAAACTTACTTTTTAAGCAACAGCACCTTAAAAAAACAAAAAAAAAAAAAAATTTGAATCACCCTAATGTACATGCAAGGCGCCCAGTTGCAAAACCGGCCAAATCCAAAAAAAAAATCAAATTTTGAGATATTCTCATATATCAAAATCTAGACCGTGCTCTATCTTTCCACTCTGTGTTTAGATTAAAAAAAAATATTTTGATAGAAATATTACATTTTTTATACATATTTTGATGCATGGATTTCAAAACCGGCCAATTCCATGAACTTGCTTTCAAAACCGGTCCAGCGCCATGGAATCAAACCGGCCAAGTGCATTACATTGGTATCAAAACCGGCCAAGTCCACTTTTTTCAAACAAAATTGAATAATCACTATGTTCAAACCGGCCAAGTCCATTGCATTGGTATCATTACCGGTAAAGTCCAAAACTGTTTTCTCAAAAACATACGCAAATAAAACTCCAAAAGTGTGATCTGAGGTGCTTTGAGTAAGAAATTTTATAAACTATTATGTGGGAAATACGTCTTAATTTTTTAGTGAACATAGATGGATATAAAAGTTTTTCGTTGTTTGTCCAAAAGTATGAAAAAGGGACTTGGCCGGTTTTGCAACTGGGCGCCTCATATATAGAGACGCAAACCAGTATTCTTTATATTTTTTTTTCAAGTCTTATTTTCTGTTTTACTTTCGAATGTATTGAATTTATGAAAAATATATAAAATTTGCTTACTTATCTCTTGAAGATTTATGTGCTTTGAGCTTTCCTGATTGAATCATATTATTTTTAAATTTTAAGCTGTCTCATGACTTTTATGATTGGATGACAGCACTCTTTCACAATTTTTTTTAAAATTAAAGTCGTAGAAAAAGCGCCATGAGATAATTTTTTTTTCTTATACTAATATGCTTGCCAACTGCCTTATGGTGTAAGCTTGTTGGTACGAATTTTATAACGTAATAAAATGAGATTTTTGATCTGCTAACCACATTTTATATTAACTTAAATGGTAAGTTGGTAAACATTAGTTGCTTTTGGAACAGATTCCTTCAATTCAATTAATTTGACAACATTATAATATTCACTACATAGAATTTGTAGGTTATTCCTTAAGCTTTAAATTGAGGTACATTTTGAACTTTATAAAATTTTTTTGAAGGGGATATTTTTCCCATGCTAAATTGAGTTTATAGAAAACAACATTTTTTATACTTTCTTAAACATTCTTCAGGCGTGCTGTAGAAATTATACTCGTATATGACGAAATAAAGTTCTGATAACATTTGATATAAATATTCGCTTATATTTGTTCAACAAGCTGAGAGTCTATTCCTCAGAATTATTGTCTTTGCAATGGCTGTCATATTTTTCTTTTATACTTACTTTCTTGAGATAATCCTTTGAGATCAATCCTTAATAAAATTTTAAGACGAATTAATAAAATTTTCAGCTCTTTTGAAACCGGAGCTTGAAATACATTTTTTAAAAAGTTTTATATATGTAAAACTTAACTTCAAACTTTTATATTTTTGAAATAAAAGTAAATGTATTATTTTTAATTTTTTTATTAGCAGATAAAAGCTAAAGTTTTTTTTTGAATTACACATATGTGCAAATCCACCAGAATTAGACTCGTTGTTTTTTTTTTTTTTTTTGGAGTACATCTTTCAGCCAAAGTTTCTTGACGCTAAGGCTGTCTTGAATTAATATTCAAGGTTGTTCAATTAAAATTCAGATAGCTATTTTTTTTTTTAACTTTATATGAAACTTTTCATGTTTTTTTTTTAACTTAAATGCAATTTGAGCTATGTCTCCCTTTGAATTTTTATTAGCTAAAATGCTAACTCTGGTGGATTTGCACATATGTATTAGTAAAAAAGTCGTGCCAATAAAAAAACAAAATGTTATGCTGAAGTCACTTCGGATGACGAAGTATTATTTTTATTCTTTGAACATTTTCAAATCAAATGTAAAATTATAATTTTTTATATATTGTTTTACTTCGTGCACCGCTTTACCCCAACCGCGGTGTGGCAGCACGAATATCGATTCTGTAACGAATTGAAAAAAAAGAAAATGGATACATAAAATATGAAATCAATTGAGTGGAGTGGAGTGGTTGATTGGAAATATCACTTTGTTTCTCACATAAAAATCGTTAAATCAAAATAACAGATTTTCACTATGAATCGGTCTTAAATATATCTGCAAATCCATCAGATTGGGCCTTTTAGCTGGCCTCGTTTTTTTTTTTTTTTTTTTTTGGAGTACATCTTCCAGCCATAGTTTTTCTTGAAGCTGAGGCTATCTTGAACTCATAATAAAGGTTGTTCAATTGAAATTCAGATAGCTATTTTTTTAATTTGCATTTAAAGTATCAAATATACTTTTCGTGTTTTTTAAAAATTGTCAATTTATTGGGTTTTTACGCTGTAGTCTAAAGACTGTTGAGTAAATCTTTAAGCCATAGTTTTTTTGAAGCTAAGGCTGTCTTGAACTCATATTAAAGGTTGTTTAATTAAAATTTAGATACCTATTTTTTTAATTTGCATTTAAAGTAAGAAATATGTGAAACTTTTCGTGTTTTTTAAAAATTGTCAATTTATTGGGTTTTTACGCTGTTGTCTAAAGACTGTTCAGTACATCTTTCAGATATAGTTTTTTTTTGAAGCTAAGACTGTCTTGAACTCATAATAAAGGTTGTTTAATTGAAATTCAGATAGCTATTTTTTTTATTTAACTTTATATGTAACATTTCATGTTGTTTTTAACTAAAGTCCAATTTTAACTATGTCTCCCTTTGAATTTTAATTGTTCCTCCTTGAATATTAATTAAAGATAGTCTAAACTTCAAGAAAAACCATGTTTGAAGAGTCTGCTCCAAAAAAAAAAAAATAAAAAAAAATCGAAATTGTCATCTTACCTCGCCATGGCTTCGATTTTATTTATTTATTTATTTTTTTTTTTTGAGGAGTCTCTTCAAACATGGTTTTTCTTGAAGTTTAGACTATCTTTAATTAATATTCAAGGAGGAACCATTAAAATTTTAAGGGAGACATAGTTAAAATTGGATTTTAGTTAAAAACAATATGAAATGTTACATATAAAGTTAAATAAAAAAAATATCTATCTGAAGTTCAATTGAACAACCTTTATTATGAGTTCAAGACAGTCTTAGCTTCAATAAAAACTATATCTGAAAGATGTACAGTCTTTAGACTACAGCGTAAAAACCCAATAAATTGACAATTTTTAAAAAACACGAAAAGTTTCATGTATTTCTTACTTTAAATGCAAATTAAAAAAATAGCTATCTGAATTTCAATTGAACAACCTTTATTATGAGTTCAAGATAGCCTTAGCTTCAAGAAAAACTATGGCTGGAAGATGTACTCCAAAAAAAAAAAAAAAAAAAAACAAAACGAGGCCAGCTAAAAGGCCCAATCTGATGGATATGCACATATGAGTCCATTAACTTATGAATACTTTAGCCTAAGAGTTCAATGAGCCAAAGAGAATCTGCTTAGCTTTCTAGCAATTAAAACTAAACATTAAATGTCTATTGGGAAGCAAGTTAATTGCGTTTTGTTTTACCCGAACAGTTGCTCTTGACATCTTAAGAAGCTAAAATAATAAATTCGGTATTGCTGAATCATTAGGCACCTTAAGCAAGCAATTGGCTAAACTCATCATTGCAATGTAATCGCACTACTGCGAAAGCGTTAATGTATTTGCCAGCATTGCTGGATTAGTAAGCTCTTCATACAGAGTCCAAAGCTTAAGCAAAAATTAGCCTTTTATGTTCGAGTTCAAGGGATTCGCCATTGAAGACGCCCACTGTTTCGAAACTGAAACTATCAGCTGCCTTGATTTTCAAGTCTCTTAAAAGTACGCATAGTCTTAATGTGACAAAAGCGATAATGACTGTCAAGGATTTTCGTGGCAAATTTTTGCAAGCTGGGCCATAAAGTCTTCTTACTTCAAATTGTTTCCATTAGAGGCCTATTGGGGAACAAAATGCAGCTTACAGTATCATTAGTAAATACGTCTTATGTTTCCGGCAATTCATTTTACTGCAATTTGAGTGCGTAATATAACTTTCGGTTAAAGTCACCTTGCAACTTCAGAAAAACCCGAAATTTGAACGTAAAGTTTTTATCGGTGAATTTTTCATTAAACTCATAGTTAGTTATGTAATAACATTGAAAAAAAAAATAATTTTATTAGTTTCGCAAACGATTACAAAAAAGGTTGTGATCTGTTGGTTTTTTTTTCAAAATATAAATTTAAATTTTAATTACTTACTTATCACCCGCTCGCTGTTCCAAAGCTTCATAGTGCTAAACAAAATAACATATTTATTTGGCACTTCTTTTGATATTTATAAGTTTAAACATACCTCATTGTTATTAACGGCTAAGCCGGGTTGGGGCCTTGCTTTGATCACAGCGACCAAAATCATAATAACCAGACCAATATAAATCAAATTTTGCACAGCTTTAACCATTTTGATTTTTGGGTTTGTTACTTCAATTGCACTACAAGAGAATGAAACTGTAAAGATATATAAAAATCAAATATTTATAGAATTTTCTATTAAGATAATGATATACTATGCATATTGATTTAAAGCTGTATTTGAAACTATTGGGCCCTTGGCCACAAGGATTAACAACTAAACTTTATTTTTGATGACAAGTTGGAACGATAGAAGTCATATGCAAATACTTACATACAACTAATATTGCTTTGTGGGCCTATAGACCATATTAGCTGTTATTCCTTGTGGCCACAGATATGTATATGTAAGATCAGGTTACCGTATAATCGAGACATAAATCAAGGAATTTAGAAGAATATAAGTTTGCTCTGGTTAACAGACCCTCCTACCTCGACCGTCCTACCTAAAACGTCAACACTTTTCATTTCACGTTTCACAGGCAAAGAAAACCATACCGAGTACATGTGCGGGCTTGCGAAGGCGAAGAACCATTCGATTGTAGTTCAAATTTCAAATAAATTTGAGGATATATGGTATATTTACGCATATATCATATCTTACACGCAGTTAATTTTCATTAACGCATCGAGGTCAGCTTACCAAAAGAATTTAAGGATACTTACGTAGGTTGTTTTTGTTTACCTTAACAAGATGTCCGAACGTTTGATGTTGTCACGACCAAGTAAAGAGCGAACGCTAGCTTAGTACGATATATCACTTAAACTTACGTTGTCATATTTATACGATTTTATTTTTGCATAAGCAATCTATTGCAAAATAAAAGAAAATGTAGAAAAATTTTGTCGCTCTCGAGTAGAAAGGCCCTAACTCACGTCTTTGCAATTTTGCATGAGGAGGAAAAAACTGCATAAAAGCTTCAAATCCTAAAATAAAAAAGGCAATTTAATGCAGTTATGTGTAAAAACTACAAACAAATTTAATATTAAACAAGTTAAGGTGTTATTTTCGGCGAGGCCGAAACTCACATACCCTACACTGCACTGAAAGTACCTTTTCATCAAATGTTAAGAAGACGTTGAAGAGGTTGAATAAGTCGGAAAAAATGTGAAATGTTAGAAAGATTGACAGAGGTTGAAAAATGTTGAAAAGTCGTAAATATATGCAAAATGTTGAAAAAAGTTGAGAGAGGTTGAAAAACTCTAAAAAAATGAAAGAGGTTGAAAAAATTTGAAACTATTCAAAATTGATGAAAAAGTCGAAAAAATAAAGAAACTTATGAAGAAAATTGAAAGAGGTTGAAAAAGTCGAACAAATACATATAGAATATATTGGAAAAAGTTAAAGGGTTGAAAAAGTCGAAAGAATATGGACAATGTTGAAAAAATCGAATAAAATTTAAAAATTGTAAATTTGCCACACCCACTTCTCCAATTCCGCCCACTTTTGGTTCCACAAATTATATTTGTGATCGACATCCTCATATTAAATTTCAGCACAATACCTTGTATAGTTTGCGATATATCTGCAGTTTAATTTAAAATTTAGGGCGGTGACACACTCACTGGTACAATCCAGCCCGGTTTTGATCCAAAAATAGCTTTTCATAAGCAAACCCCTTACACCAAATTTTGGTATGATTGCTCACTTATTTCGATAAATATGCCACTTACCGTATTTTATTTGTATGGGAGGTGCCACGCCCACTGGTGCTATTTCAGCCACTTTTGATTTAGATATACTCTATAGCAACTGAACCACTTTCACTAAATTTCATGGCAATTGCTGCAATAGTTTACTTAAAACAGCGCTTACAAATTTATGTTAATATGGAAGGTGCCACGCCCACTAATGGAATTCTGTCAAAACTAATTTATTTTTAAAGCCTATAGTAACTGACATCTAAACTCCAAATTTTATGAAGATTACTCTCTTAGTACACTATTTATAACAATAAACAGTTTTTGCTTATATGGGAGGTGCCACGCCCCCAGGTACTATTGTACCAAATTTTTGTAATAAAAAACCTTACATCAAGTATATCTACCTCATTAAATTTCATCACGATTACGTTGTTCGTTCTCTTAATATAACGTTTATAAATATTGTGGGCGGTGCAACGCCCTTCAACGAGTTTTTTCAAAAAAGAGGCTGAGCTTGTATTGATGACAGCTTTCAGCG
This sequence comes from Tricholauxania praeusta, assembly GCA_949775025.1. Classification (NCBI taxonomy): domain Eukaryota; kingdom Metazoa; phylum Arthropoda; class Insecta; order Diptera; family Lauxaniidae; genus Tricholauxania; species Tricholauxania praeusta. The sequence continues at coordinate 164,614,182 of OX459029.1, forward strand.
GCATCATCTGCAAGATTTTTATGAAAATCGTTTGTGCCAATTTTAAGATATATGGAATCAAAATTTTTAGCAGTTGAAAAGTGCCACGCCCACTTTTTCAATTCCTCCCACTTTTATCTCAACTCAAGATATATTTGATATGTATCAGTTTACCAAATTTCATAACAATATCTTGCACGGCTTACGAGATATGGTGGTATAAAGGTTAAAATTTTGGACTGTGCCACGTCCCTGTAGGAAGCTTTGAAAACTTGAAACCTAACCTAATCCTAATCTTGTTCACATGTGCATCAAATCACCAATTTTCATCCAAATCGCTGCAACTTTTTTCAAAATTTACCTGGGTATATATTCATAGGGTATGGGCGGTAGGCGTGTCAGTTAACCGATTTCGCCCATTTTCAATAGCAAGATGCCTGCAAGAAGATCTGACCTGTGTGTGAAAGTTTCATTCCATTAGCTCTCTTGGTTTTCCCGTAAACCTGATTTCAACAGACAGACAGACAGACAGGCAGACAGACAGACGGACAGACAGACAGACGGACATCTCTAAATCAACTCAGCTGGTGACGCTGATCAAGAATATATTTACTTTTCCATACCTGCCACGCCTCCTTATATGTGTTACAAACGGAAGGACAAAGTGAATATACCCTCGTTGTAGAGTATAATAAACAAAAAATAATGCAAATTTATTTTTATGTAAGATGTGCGAGATAGTTAGGGTCTTTTGCTTCAAATTCAATGTAGCATAAAACCAAAAACAATTTCATTCAATATATTAATATTATATTAATATATATAATTTTTATAGGGAAAATTGTCATAAGAGTTATGACAGTCCGCAGGAAGAAACTTCTTGAGATCTTGTGAGTGAGCCCACTTTGCTTTAGAGATCTATAATTTTTTTCAGATTTGGAGTATTGTGGAAGAACATTATATTCGGCACATACATATATAAGTCTTAAAATAAATAGAGCCTGAGTTGTCATAAGCCAAGGCTCGCAGTATACTTACCGTTGAATATCCCATGTTTCTACCAATATTTTAGTATGAAGAGATACTTTCTGGTCGAATCGGTGAGTATCGCTTAGGAGCGTTGTTGAAGTCTAGAAATAATCATAATGCAAAAGGTGTGCTTTTAGAGGAATTGGAGTTTTTTGGTCTGTCCCACAGAATGCACAAATTGAGATCACAAGTTGATATACTTTTTTACTTTGTTTTCTCTCATTTGAGTACTTAGGACATTTTTTCAACTAGGTGTAAATTTGCTATATTTTGAAATATAACGTCAAAATTTTGAGTGGACGTGTATTTGAGATGAATCTTTTAAGATCGACATAAAATTAAATTTTGAAAAAACTGAGTTAGAGGCTTTCTATTCGAAAGCGACGATATGCAATAAAAACTTTCAATTATAAATAAATTGATTTTTGCACACGTTGGTTTTATATTTTCGGTTTGTTACGTGTCATTGAGTTAACACATTCTTTTATATGTGAAAGATAAAAGAAAGTTAATTAGAAATTTTCATACTATTTACTTAATTAATATGTTAACACTATTCTTTATATGTGACAGCAGACAAAAAAAGTATTGTTTATACTACTTATTTACTTAATTAAAATGTAAATACATTTCTTTACATGTGACAGACTAAAGAAAGTTAATTAGAAATTTTCATACTATTTACTTAATTAATATGTTAACACTATTCTGTACATGTGACAGACAAAAGAAAGTTAATTATACTTTAAATGCTAATTACTTTATTTTTGATGACTTGAAATATTTTTTAATTTTTTTCCTGAAGAAAATGACGTATATTTAATATCTTTATCGGCTAAAAAAAATCATATGTTCGGATTTTTCGGAAAGTCCTTTGCGTTGTGGCTAAAAAAAAAGACCAAATAATCAGTCTCCGTGACTATTTTTCATAAAGTTAGCATTACATTATAGAGCTTTTGCCAAGCTTTCACTAATGATTGTTTTCAGATCCACGATTTGCCAATTCACCGTTTTTTTTTTTGTTTCTCCACTCTGTAATGCTTCGGTAATCATATGAGGTAATCATTCTTATATTTTTCCACACTACTAAGTTTTTCCTTAAATTCACATTTTTAAAAAGTTTTCGGAGTCTGGCCTTGAGCGCAGCTTGACTTTCACTGCAAACACCAATGAATTTCCGCTGACATTCCTTCTCTGCAATTCAGCACACATCGTCAAGAGTGGCGTAAGTCAGTGATGTGACTTCAACTTTTCACGCTATTACTGAACTTAAAGTCGGATCGTACTTTTCGGTCGAGGCCGACCGATTACAAAAGTTGCTGTAAGATAGGCTGAGCTGGAAGCTGTAAAAAGTTTGAGAGCTAACTCCGATTCTGTCTCCACCCCTGATGTACTCGTTAAAGAATTGAGTGAGCTTAGAAAAAAAGTTGAAAAACATGAGAACGATGCTGTTGCGGCTGATCTTATCATAACCGGTATCCCGATTTCTGCTGGTGAGAACTTACCCGACTTATTTGCTCGCATTTGTTCGGTTTTGAATTGCAAATTGCCGATGCTCCTCAATGTGTTCAGGGTGAAAACAAACGACGAAAAAAGAAACAACAGGAATATCAACATTAAACCTGCGATAATAGCAAAGCTTGCAAACTCCTATGACCGCAACCAAATTTGTAGAGCAATTGCAATTTTTTGTAAGTCTAACCAACGACAACTTTATCTCAGTGATATTGGGTGCGGTGGAAATGAAAAATTTTATTTAAATGAGAGCCTTACTAAAACTAATCGCGCAATTCTGTTTCATGCAATGGAAATGAAACGTCAAGGAAAAATTGTTGCAGTTTTCTCAGTACGCGGTAGTATTTATGTTAAGTCCACTCAGCAGGGAGATGCAAGACTAATATGTAACAAAGAGAGCATAGAGTGCAGCACTGGAAATGTCTTAGGGTGTTAAAAACAAATCAAAAAAAAAAAATTTTATCTGAGTTTAAAATAACTCCGCTCATAACTTTAATTCTTATGAGCATATTATTCAACTTTTTAATTATTTATTTAATGTTATCTGTTCTAATTAGTTTAAGTTCTTTTATTTTTAATTTTCTCATTTATTTCTTCTATTTTCTTTTTTTAATATCTTTTACCTGCTTTTTTAACATGTTGATTTATCTTATGTTTGAAGCTGATTCTTTTTCATTAGGTCTTGTTGCAAATTGATGGTGCGTCTAATGGTGCTGTCGACAATTACAAAACCTTAGTTCATGTGTTGTGTAAGCAAAATAATGGTTTGAACGTGGTACATTTCAATGCTAGGAGCATGAATGGATTAAAACTGGACTATGCTCGTCATATTTTTGAGAATTCGCCTGTGGATATTATTTGTGTAACAGAGACATGGTTTAAATGGGAAGTTTCTGATTCTTTTTACAGCTTCAATGGCTATAAACTGTTTCGTAATGATAGGACAGATAAGAGGGGTGGTGGTGTAGCTATTTATTGTAAGGCTGGTATGAAAGTGAAGTGTGTTAGTAAAGGCAATGATGTTTGTGAATTTCTGAACCTTGAAGTTTATGATAATAGTGTAAAAGTTTTTGTTTCCTGTGTCTATAACCCTCCTAGTTGCAACAATCTTGAGCAATTTTTCAATGATCTGGCTAGCAGAATAGTTAATAATGATTTTCTTATTATTTGCGGAGATTTTAATATAAATTTGTTGCTAAGAAATTCTATAACTCAAAACTTACTGCATCATACTTCTACTTGTGGCTTGAAAGTAGTTAACCAAACTTTTCCAACTCGCTTTGCTCATAATTGTGTGCCTAGCTTGCTTGATCTTTTTGTAGTTTCTGATGTTTCAGTTCTATTAAAGTTTGATCAAATAACATTCCTGTCTGATCATGACTTAATTTTCTGTAGTTTCAACATTAATCTGGGTAGATCTGTGCAAAGCAGTTTTTCTTTTTCTTTTCGAGATTATAAATATATCGACCTTAATGCCTTGTTTGAAGACTTATCTAGTTTGTCTTGGAATGACTGTTGGTATTGTGATTCTGTAGATGAGAAACTCAATGTTCTAATGAGCAATTTAAATCATGTTTTCACTCGTAATGTGCCATTACGAACAATAAATGTATCCAATACCCGCTGTCCCTGGCTTACTGGTAATGCCTTGCATGCCATAAAAAATAGAAATAAATTGCATCATAAATGGAAAATCAATCGTTCAGACGAAAATTGGGAAAATTACAGAAGTGCACGAAATGCAGCGTCTTCCATTGTAAAGCAGGAAAAGAAGAATTTCTTTTTTTCAAAGTTAAATGTTGGATTGAATTCTAAACAATTGTGGCAACGCATAAAAAAATTTAAAGTTTTTAACAAGGATTCTGCTGATTGTGAACTAGATCCTAATGTGCTAAATGACTACTTTTTGGCGAGCAGTAATCCTTGCCCGACTGTCAGGACGATTAACGCGGAGCTACCAAATTTATTTATTGACTCCGCTTTGTGTTCTTTTGAGTTTTTTGCAGTTAGTGAAGATGTTGTTGCTGCTAGTGTACTAGGGTTAACATCTAATGCAGTAGGAATTGATGGTATGCCTATAAAGTTCATTAAACTGATATTGCCTTATATACTCGCACCTTTAACTCATGTTTTTAATTTCTGTTTAAGTTCTTCTCAATTTCCGTCTTTGTGGAAAGTTGCCACTGTAATACCAATTGCGAAAACTGCTTCTGCGCGTGAACCAAATAATTATAGACCGATTAGTATTCTGCCAGCTCTAGGAAAAGTTCTTGAGAAAATAATGTCAGATCAAATGTCTGACTATCTAAATTCTAATAAGTTGTTATCACCACTGCAGTCCGGTTTTCGGGCTGGCCATAGCTGTTCAACGGCTGTAATGAAAATCATTGATGACATTAGGACTGCTTACGATCAAGATTTGTTGACAATTCTTTGTTTAATCGACTTTTCCAAAGCGTTTGACTCCGTGAATCATTCTCTGCTGTGCAATAAACTTAAAAGTTTTTTCAATTTCAGTCCCCCGGCTGTTAAGCTTATAAACAGTTACCTCGTAGGAAGATTGCAACGGGTTAAGGTAGGTGATGGATTTTCGTCTCTTAATGCTATTTTTACGGGAGTTCCTCAGGGATCCATATTGGGTCCTCTTTTATTTTCCATTTTTATTAATGACATTTTTACTGTGTGTAGACATTCTACCATACATGCTTATGCAGACGATATCCAAATCTACTTGTCCCGTCCAATTGGTCTAATTGAAGACTTGATACATTCTCTTAATTCTGACTTATGTTCTCTTAATGGTTGGGCTACTTCCAATTTACTCCTCATAAATCCTCTAAAGTCTAAGGCTCTGCCCATCGCGAGGAGTGATGATAGTTTGGTAGGCATCCCTCCCATTTTTATTGGTTCTGATCAGCTGGCTTTTGTGAACAAGGTTAAAAACTTAGGCTTTGTACTAAACAGCAAACTTACTTGTACTGACCACATAAACAATACTGTAGGTAAAATTTACGCAACTTTACGCTACTTACGATCCTCTTCTAGTTTCACTCCCCCTGAGACAAAACGTAGAATTATGGTTCAACTCATTATGCCCCATATAACTTTTTTTGATGTTGTCTACAGCGGACTTGATTCTCAATCGCAACATAAACTTCTAGTTGCATTTAACAATGCAGCTAGATATGTGTACGGTATGCATCGTAGTGATCATATTTCGGCAAAAAGTAAGGAAATTCTCGGCTGCGGTTTAATTGAATATTTAAAAATTCGCAATCTCTTATTTTTACACAAACTCATTCACACTAGAAGTCCGGAGTACCTTTACGTCAAACTTCAATTTTCACAGTCAATCAGATCGGTAAATCTCATTATTCCAAGACACAATTACCTGAACAGCAGTAGGTTCTTTTTCGTTAGTACCATTAGACTTTGGAATTCATTGCCCATACATTTGAGACGAGACTCATCAAGAATCAGCTTTAAACGTGATATCTACAAATACTTTTCAACTTAGAACCTCACTTCTTCTGCAATCTGCCTCTCTCTTTTTGTATCTTCTTATCTTATTTCATTTTAACCTATTCATTAATTCCCCTTTAAATTTTACTTGCTGATCCAATATTGTAATTTTAATTTTATCTCTCTTTCAACTTCAACTTATTTGTTTTTTTTTTATATTCATAAGTTTAAAATAAAAAAAAAATTTTTTTGTTTTGTATTAATTCATACTTTTTAACTATTAAGTTTTTGCCCATTTGTATTTATTAATTAAGGAACTATAAAAGACTAAGTCTTACTGTTCAACCTAAATCAAATAAATAAATAGTAGTTTATAGTTCCATACTTCTTTCTTAAGCATATTTGGTTTTAAATGTGTTGTAAGCGTTTCAGTTATAAAGACCAAGTTTTATTTTATTTTTGGCCCACGATATTTATTAAGACATATCTATATCTATATAAATAAAATGAGAGCCGTTTTCGATGAACGGGATTCACGCAAAATCTACTGAATCAATTTCGATCAAATTCTTTTAGTTATCTTTCTTAGGCGCTTGGTTTTAACATAGAATTAAAGCTATCACGATATTCCTGTTAAATATCAAAATATTAAAGTTTTAAAATTGATAAAAAAAAATTAATTTCACACATAGAAAGAAGCATGTAAGCATAACAAATCGTTTAATAGCAAGTTAGTGGAAGACAAAAAACGGAATTTTATTCTCGCTCTCATTCTCAATTTGTCAACACAACAACGCGGAATTCATGAACAATGAAGAATGAAAAAAAATTACAGTAGGTTCACACATAGAAAACACACATGCTGTCCTACATGTGTGACTGTCAATATTGCTTTAAGTTCACATTATCGAGCATGCCATCAAACATCAATTGCAGAACAATTTATGAGCGTCCACATCGGAGTGAACTGCATGAAATCCTATTTAAAATCAAAAATGTTGACTAGGCTTGATAGTCAGTTCACACAGGTTGTATGGTTGGACAATGCCAGCAGAAAAATCAACAATTTTTGAAATCCATCCAACATGTGTGTCAAGCGGTCGATCCTAGAGTTTACTTTATCGAACATTGATGTTGTCAAGCCATGTTGGACAGCATGTGTGATAACGTGAACTTGGTTAATTGAATGTGTTAGTTAGTGTGTGCGCTTTGGATTTTTTCTTTCACATGGCAATGCAATGGAATATTTATGGAAGAGAAAACAACAACAACAACTCTAGATCTGTGAAGAAGAATCAAAATTGACTGTAGTCAATTGTACTGCTACGCGTACAAAGTCGCGAGCATTTGTTAGTTATAAAATAAACAAATGTTTGCTTAAGAAGCAGTTCGAAGCAGTGCAAATAAGAAAAATCGCAGAACATAAAGTACAGTTGAATCAAATAGCAAAACCAATATCACAACCAGGATTAGAATAGCTCAGCGATCATCAAAAAAACAAAAATCAGCAGATTATAGCAAAGCCCCATGCAATAATCCACAAATTACAAGCATGGCATATTTAGCAGCAGCATACGATGGAATCATATCATGTTAAAATCAGAAAAGCCAATAAATAACGAAAGCACCGTTTTGAAATGAACATTTAAGACAAATATGGTCGTACGTAAATCGCATTCCTCAATTTGTGTGCTCTTCTATTTCTATTGACCTCCATTGCTTTTGGACTAAGTTTAGTGAAAAATCAAGGCATTTATGGGATTGTAGGTGGCAACTCCATAGTTAGCCAAACAGTTAAATGAAAAGCTTGGTGTGTGAATTACGCACAATACAAATTTGTGTGAATGTTGTCGAAGAAAAGTTGAAAAACTATGAAACACAGGCTTGAATCTCTCTTCTTCCCCGTGCAACCCAACGAAGATGTTTTCTGAGTTCCTACCAATAACTGACATAAAAAAATCGACTATCGTACAAAGGAGGGATGTGCTTAAAGCAATTTCTTCAAAATGGGTATCAATTTATATTAACTTGGCAATGCTGATTTCTAAAATGTTAACAAATTTTCCAACAATCAGCATAATTCACATAGTTATAAAATATAAATCCTCAAGCAAACATTTTGTCAAAAATATATTGCATGAACTTTTTGCCAATATGCTGATTTTGTAAATTTTAATACAAATAAATTTTAAAAGCATTTCAAAAAAGGCAATATATTTTGTTTCTTCTAAAACTACATCCAACACCGGCTTCGCTAACTAGCCATAAGGCCTAAATTGAAAGCTTTAATGCGCAGATTTGCCAAAGAGAAATTTCTGCACAAGAAATTTGAGTGTTATATTGCTTTTCGATTAATTTTTTTTTTTTTTTTTCATTTGGGCTTTGTGTCATAAATTTACTAAAATTTAAGCTTTTTGCCATATTTTGGGCGTTATGATTTTGGAGGCTATGATAAAACACCGCTTGAAGCATCATGCATTTTTTCATCCTGTGATTCAAAAGTCATAAGCCCAGCTGTTGCGAGTATGAACTCTATTTGCCACATCTCCAAAAAAAAAGGATCGCTTATAGTGCGAGAGTTAAATAATATTCTAGTTTAGATATAGCCCACGAAATCCTGTTAAGCTTACTTTAAACAGATCGGAACGTATCAAAATTGACTTTTCTCTAATAGATCGACTAAGGGAAAAAATAAATAACAGCTAGCTCCATATCGCTACTTATCGCCTTTCATCGAATTTAAAGCCATATAAGTACTTGTGTGTATCAAGTGAGTATGGGATTCAGAAAAAGCTTTATGTCACACAGCACATAAAAATAAGCCATCTATATGGAAGACACTATCTCTTACAAATCTGTCCAGCTGATAGTAATTGCAGATGATATAAATATCGACCATGTCTCTCAGCAATCACTCTGCAAACCTTTTGAAGGCGTAGCGAAGCGAGTGAAACTTTCGATCATCAAAAATAAACCAAGTGTCACACGTTTTATTTATCTATTTACCTTAATGGATAATTATCCTTACGGATTTAGCTTTTAACAGTATAAATTATAATGTATAATAGTACTTTTAAAAGCATCCTTAGGCACACAAAAATCTAATTCAGTATTACTATAAGTTTTATTTAAAGCTAAGATAACTCTATTTAATGGGTCATTAATAGCATAGTTTGTTCTATGAGTATTTGTGCAGAAATGCTCAAAATTTTGAAACGACCTTGATGGAATATTAAACGAAAGTAATTCAAGTATGTTATCACAGATAGTAATACCATTTACCTGATCATATATGCTCATAATACTATGTAGTAATCTTCTGATTTCAAGAGTGGATAGATTAATGAGCCTAGAACGGGCTTTGCGTGACGGAATAGGCTCCAAATAATTTAATGAGCACAAATTAAATTTTAAAAATCGTTTTTGAACACATTCTTAACGCTTTATATGCACCGAATAAAATGGGTTCCAAATAAAACATGCATATTCAGATTGGATCAAACAATTAACGTGCAAAGCTGTTTTAAAGTGTATGGATCAGAAAACCAGCACTATTTCGCTTAAGACATGAGACATGACACCTTCAAAAAATTTGTTCTTAAGTGTTTTAAAATGCGTATAGTAAATATATCATTTTGAAACTTAACACAAATATTTTGAAAAAAATTTTTTTTTTATGTAATTTAAGGCCACTAGAATTTTTTGAAAAAAACACCAAAAAATCATGGTGGGCATGATTGCAGCTCACTGGAACTTCTGAAAAAAATAAGAGGTTTTAATCAGCATCAAAGCCGTCAGGGAATAAACTACACGCAAACATTTTGGTCCAAAAATAACAAAATGGCTTCATTTTTTCGAAAATTTTCAATTTTTCGGGCCAAAATCCTTCTGTCCGTAGTTCATTCCCTGAATTTATATGTGCACAGCAGCGTATTGAAATTTCAGAAAGATCGGTCCAGCAGTTTTTTTATCATACCCGCCAACTAGAAAAACGTGGTTTCGAGAAAAACGCGTTTAAAGTTTTTTAGCTTTAACTATGTCCCCTTAAAGAATGCTAACAATGCGATTCATGTGTATATTAAACATAAGCCCTGAAGCCATTTGTTTTCTCTTGTACTTTCCAAAATTACCACATTTTATATTTACTTAAATGAATAGTTGGTAAACATTAGTTGCTTTTGGACCAGGTTCCTATATGTTCCAACAGTCCATATGAGCCCTTATATTTTGTCAGTTAATTTGACAACATTATAATATTCAAAGAAAACAACATTTCTTAAAGTTTCATGAATTTTCTTCAGGCGTGCTGTGGAAATTATATTCGAATATGACGAAATAAAGTTCTGATAACATTTGATATAAATATTTCGCTTACATTTGTTCAACAAGCTGAGGGTCTATTCCTCAGAATTATTGTCTTTGCAATGACCGTCATATTTTTCTTTTATACTTACTCACTTCAGATAATCCTTTGAATTCAATCCTTACTAAAATTTTAAAACAAGTTTGTTGTAACCAGAGCTTAAAATAAACTTTTTAACTAGTTAGTTTTTCTTACAAAAATTGAACTCAAAACTTTTATATATTTGAAATAAAAGTAAAAGTATTCTTAATTTTTTTTGTTAGCAGATAAAAGTTAGGTTTTTTTTTGACTTACACATGTTATTAAAAAAGTCGTGCCAAAAAGAAAACAAAAAATTATGCTGAAACCACTTTGGATGACTAAGTATGACTTTTATTCTTTGAAAACATTTAAAGCAAATACATATAATTTTTTATACCATATATTGTTTTACGCCGGTGGTTTCTTTCTAGATAGATCCTTTTTAACCGTTTTATGTACATCCAAGCTGTAACGAATTGAGAAAAGAGAATATGGATACATAAAATATGAAATAAATTGAGTGGAGTGGAGTGGTTGATTGGAAATATCACTTTGTTTCTCACATAAAAATCGTTAAATCAAACTAACAAATTTTCATTATTAATCGGTCTTAAATATATGAGTCCATTAGCTTATGAATACTTGGGCCTAAGAGTTCAATGAGCCAAAGAGAACCTGCTTAGCTTTCTAGCAATTAAAACTAAACATAAAATGTGTATTGGGAAGCAAGTTAATGGCGTTTTTTTCTACCCGAACAGTTGCTCTTGACATCTAAAGAAGTTAAAATAATAAATTTGGTTTTGTTGAATCATAAGGCACCTTAAGCAGGTAATTGACTACACTCATCATTGCAATGTAATCGCAATTCACCAGCAGACAATTAGGCAAGGCCTGCCTCGGAGCTGGCCTGCTAGTACTGCTGCGACAGCGTTAATGTATTTGCCAGCATTGCTGGATTAGTAAGCTCTTCAAACAGAGTCCCAAGTTTAAGCAAAAGTTAAACTTTTATGTCCGGTTTCAAGGGATTCGCCACTGAAGACGCCCACGGTTTCGAAACTGAAACTGTCAGCTGCCTTTCTTTTCCAGTCTCTTAAAAGTACGCATAATTCTTAATGTGACAAAACCGATAACGACTGTATGCTATGTGGCATGCCACGACATCGCATGCTAGCTTATCCAGCTATCATTTCATCACGCGCCTATTCACCTTCATCCCCTCCGAAAAACGTATTGAACCGTCTAATATAGTTCACTTGCTGAACACATTTTTAGAATGTGTTGGTTTTTTAGGAGTTGCTGGTCGTCTCAGAAGTTCAAATGTGACGCATATCGTCGAACATTTTTCACAGTAACATCCCGTAGCATTTTCGCTTCTCGAAAATTTTCATATCAAATTTTTGCAAGCTGGGCCATAAAGTCTTCTTACTTCAATTCTTTTGCATTAAAAGCCTATTGGGGAACGAAATGCAGTTTACAGTATCATTAGTAAATGCGTCTTATGTTTCCGGCTATTAATTTTACTGCAATTTGAGTGCGAAATATAACTTTCGGTTAAAGTCATTCACCTTGCAACTTCAGAAAACCCGAAATTTGAACGTAAAGTTCTTATCGGTGAATTTTTTATTAAACTCATAATTAGTTGTGTCATTACATTAAAATAAAAACCAAAAAGAATAATTTTATTAGTTTCGCAAACGATTACAGAAAAGGTTGTGATCCCTTGGTTCTTTTTTTTTCAAAATATAAATTTTAATTACTTACTAAGGATTTGCTTTGATCACAGCGACCAAAATCATAAAAACGAGACCAATATAAATCAAACTTTGCACAGCTTTAACCATTTTGATTTTTGGGTTTGTTACTTCAATTGCACTACAAGAGAATGAAACTGTAAAGATATATAAAAAATCAAATATTTATAAAATTTTGTATTAAGATAATGATATACTATGCAAAGAAATGTACATATTGATTTAAAGCAATGATGGCATTTGGGTTTTATGGAAATGTACTGAATCGAGACTTCAAATGTACTTTTTTTTGATGCCAAATGTACTTTTTTTGGAATTGTAGTCTTTTTTTGCCAAATATTAATCAAATGTGTAAATATTTTGATATTTTACTAAAAAAAAAGATCATCACTTCTGAATGAATACTGAACTGTGTAATTTATGTATATATTTTTCTAAAAAAAAGCGAAGATCATTACTTTTGGGTATGCAAACATGAGCAGTACCTCATTCTTTAACTTAATTACGAAAAAACCAAAAACAGACCTTCTACATTAATTCAACCCTTATATGAAACAAAAATATGTTCTGATTCAATCGAACAATCTCTTCAGTATCACAATGAATTTTCACTCTTACAATGAGTCAAATATTTATTTCCAATTATTCCGAATTGTTGCCGGCTACTGCAATGTTGAGACGATTTTTCAGGACGCAAATGTACCGAAAAAAGTACAAATGTACCGAAAATGCCATCACTGAGTTAAAGCAGTATTTGAAAGTATTGTGCTCTTGGCCAAAAGAAATAGCAGCTAAATATTATTTGATGACGAGTTGTAACGATAGAAGTCATATACATTTACATACACACAACTTATATTACTTTGTGTGATGATCAATATATAAATCAAGGAAGGTAAAAAAATATAAGTTTGCTCTGGTTAACAGACCCTCCTCCCTTGACTTGATTTTAGTTTCCACCGTTTCCAAAAATGAGGAGTAAAAACGTCATCACTTTTCAGCATCATTTCACATTTCAGGACATTCAAAGAAACCCATTCGATTGTAGTTCAATAAATTTGAGGACATATGGTAACCCTGCACATTAAATTGTGAAATTTACACGTATATAGCAAGCATCTCTTATACACAGTTAATTTTCATTAACGCATCGAGGTCAGCTTACCAAAAGGATTTAAGGATACTTACATAGGTTGTTTTTGTTTACTTTAAAAATGTTTCTGAACGTTTGATGTTTTCACGACCAAGTTAAGAACGAACGCCAGTTTAGTACGATATATCACTTAGACTTACATTGTCATGTTTATACGATCCTATTTTTGCATAAACAATTTATTGCAAAATAAAAGAAAATCTAGAAAAACTGCGTCGCTCTCGGGTAGAAAGGCCCTAACTCACATCTTTGCAATTTTGCTGGAGGAGGAAAAAACTGCTTAAAAGCTTCAAATCCTAAAATGAAAAAAAATATGTAATGCAGTCAGAATTTGAAGTGTTGTGGAAGAAGATTATATTCGGCACATATATCAGTCATAAAATAAATAGAGTCTGAGTTGTCATTTGCCAAGGCTTGCAGTATATTTACAGTTGAATCTCCTATGTTTCTACCCATACTTTAATATGAAGTGATACTTTTGCCTGGTCGAATCGGTGGGTATCGCTTAGGAGCCTTATTGAAGTCCAGAAAATAATCATAATGCAGAAGGTGTGGTCTTAGAGGAGTTGGAGTTTTTTTGGCCTGTCGCACAGGGTGCACAAATTGAGATGACAAGTTGATATGCTTTGTACTTTGTTTTCTCTCATTTGAGTACTTATTGCATTTTTTCATTTGGGTGTAAATTTGCTATATTTTGAAATATAAGGTCAACATTTTGAAAGGTCGTGTATTTGAGATGAATCTTTTGGGATCGAAAAAAATGAGTTAGAGGCTTTCTATCCAAGAGCGACGATATGTAATAAAAACTTTCAATTATAAATAAATTGATTTTTGCACACGTTGGTTGGCGTCACATTCTTTCACATGTGACAGACAAAAGAAAGTTAATAAGAAATTTTCATACTACTTAATTACTAAATTAATATGTAAATTCATTTCTTTACATGTGATAGACAAAAGAAAGTTAATAATAATAATAATATAATATAATAGAGTTTAGCTACTACAGCTAGTATAGCCTTCTTAGCTATTTAGCATTGGAGCTTTATACCAAGTGAAAAGATTTTTCAATAAATAATGGAATAGAAAAAATTATCATGCACATTAATTTGTTATTTTTTTATAATTTTTTCTTAGCTTTATCGCACTTTCTCAACATACCCACTCAGATCATATGTTTATATTTCATGAATGTAATTGTATGGATTAAATCATATGGTCTAAGGGATAAATGTCAGAAAAAATTTAGCCAGCATGCTGTGGGGCTCAGACACCACAAACATAAAAATACACACCACCATTAAGCTACAAATTTAGCTACAATTAGTTTTCAGTCTAAGCTTGAGTTGACTTTTTGACAAGCTAATGTTATAAGCTTCGCAATTATTAATAAGAGTTGTCATGCGATTAAAAGGAGCTGTAGCCATATAATTAGTTCCACTAACCGATTGGTAAAATAATTGATAAGAGTTACGAGTACTCCTCCGATTACTATTAAAATGAATGCAGCAAGAGACCCAGTTACAAGTTGATGCAGATAAATTATATCATCAATATTTCTACGGGAGCTTAAAGACTGCATATGTAGTAACTTCAAACGATCCTCATAGGGAGGAAGGTTTAAAGGGTCAATCCAATTTAAGCCATTGAGAGCAAAACGAATAAAATTTTTTTGAATTCTCTCAATTCTATTTAAATGAATATTATAAAAAGGTGACCATACTTGGCTGGCATACTCTAAGTGAGGACGCACTATTGTATTATATAAAGTCACCGTTACTAAAGGGCTATTAAATTCTTTTGCCCACCTATTAATAAAGCCAAGCAGAGATGAGGATTTTTTACAAATTTGATTAATATGCTCATTAAAAGTCAACTTAGTATCAAAATGTGTACCTAGGTCTTTGACTACATCGACACGACAAATATTTTTATCTTTTAATTTATAACCAAATTCCACAATAGTTCTCTACCTTGTAAAAATTATAGCTTGGCATTTATCAGGATTGAGATGTAAGTTATTCTTAGAACACCAAACTTGAAAGGATTTCAAGTCAGACTGAAGTGGAGAAATGTCACCAAACTCTTTATCGTTCCTGTAAATTTTCATGTCATCAGCATATACTAACAGATGGGAGTTTTTAATAATATGTGTAACGTCATTAATTGCTAAAATGAACAGGAGCGGCCCCAGGAGGCTTCCTTGTGGAACACCTGATGCCGCGCTAAATGGAGAGGAAAACACTCTCCGAAATTTTATTTGATACGTACGATCAGATAAATAAGATTCAATCCAGCTGACAAAACTTAAAGGAAATCCAAGCTTCTTTAACTTAAACAAAATCAAATTATGTGGTAATTTGTCAAATGCTTTACTGAAGTCAGTGTGGATGCAGTCAACTTGCCCACCAGAGTCCAAAGAGCTTAATGCAAAAGAAGTGAAATCAAGGAGGTTCGAAATTGTAGATCTGCCATTAACAAAACCATGCTGACGAGTTGTTATGACTTCACTACAGCACACCTTAACCTGATCGTATATAATATGTTGAAAAATTTTCGGTATTGATGATAACTTAGCCACGGGCCTGTAGTTTGAAACATAATTTTGGCACCCTTTCTTGAAAATGGGGCTAATGTATGCAATTTTTCAAAATTTAGGAAAATAGCTTTCTCGAATTGATCTATTAAATAAAAAACTGAGCGGCTGACTCAGCACAGAGCTGCAGTTAACTAAAACTGTCGCAGGAATACCATCAGGCCCGGAGCTGAAGTCATCATCAACAGATGAAATATATTTCTCTATGAGGTCAGGAGAGAAAGATATCTCATTAAACGAAACTAAAGGGTCGTTATCCATATATTCAAAACAGTTGATTTCAGGGCTAAATAAATCCGTAGAAAATGATTCATTAAACTAATTAGCAAACATCCCGGCTATAATTTGTGGGTGGCTAGTGAGCCCATCAACTGTTTCAAACTCAGTTGGAAACCCGTCAGATTTTTTTTTTAGAATTAATAAAACCCCAAAAATTCTTGGGGTCATGAAGAATATTCAGCCTAATTTTTTTCAAATATTCAGAATAAACTAAAGCTGACATATTTTTAAATTCAATAAACAGTCGCTGATAAGCAACAAGGTCATTTCGGTCCTGGCTACAAACGTATTTATTCCATGCCCTATTACGGCCATTGCTATTTTTTTTCAAATCCTTTGTATACCAAGGGTACTAGGAATTATTAACGTACCTCTTTGTATATGGCACCGACAATGCTATGGCAGAAAATAGTTCACCAAAGAAAAATTTAATTCAATCATCAAATGTATTGTTATTAAAAAAATCTAGTAAGTCGTCTAATTTATTTCTTAAATTTTCGTTCAATTTCAAAAAGTCAGCTTTCTTGAAATTGAATTCGTAAATATTAATGGATGAACATGCTTTAGTCAACTTTTCATTGTCAGATTGGTACACAATACTCAAAGGTGGATGATAGGAATCTACCGTAGACAGAGCATGGATAGCATTTCTTACAACAACATTGCTACTATTTGTAGCCAAGACTAAGTCAAGTTGTCGTCCGTGGCAATTGTTTATACAACTTGCTTGTTGTAAATTTGAAAGTATTTCGTCAACAAAAATTTGCTGCTGTCGAGTTTTTGGACAAGATGCATAATAATATGTACCATCATCCGAAAAAATCCATTTTAGGTCAGGCAGATTAAAGTCACCTAACAAAGGTAATTAGTACTTTAAATGCTAATTGCTTTATTTTCGATGACTTGAAATTTTTTTTAATTTTTTCCTGAAGAATATGACGAATATTTAATATCTTTATCTGGTAAAAAAAGAGCTTAAGCCAAGCCCACTCCGTAATGCTTCGGTAATCATATGAGGTAAACATTCTTATATTTTTCCACACTATTAAGTTTTTCCTTAAATTCACATTTTTAAAAAGTTTACGGAGTCTGGCCTTGAGCGCCGCTTGACTTTCACTGCAGACCCCAATGAATTTCGTAACTATTTTTTACTGAGCCTCATGTTCAGTACTGTAAGTGCAAAAAACACAAAAAAATTTCAGTGTAAAATGCATTAAACGAAACAAAAATGGGCAAGTAGCAGCTTATACCAGTTTCAATGACCGCTACGTCATATTATCAGTAAGCTTTGTTAGCCGAAATTTAAAAGTCTGCAAGCACACTATATTTTAATTTCTTGGGTTGACCAGTTTAGAATCATGGCAACAAATATAAGCATAGTGCGCCAAAGACTTTATATGCAATTGTTCTTGTAACATTTTTGATATCACACATTTCTTGACGAGCGCTCCGTTGAAAGCTTATTTGGCGATACGAACGAAGTTGCAAGTGCTATAATGTAATGATTCAATGAATTTCCTCTGACATTTCTTCTCCGCACTTCAGCACGCAACGTCAAGAGTGGCTTAAGTCAGTGACGCGCGAATTTATTTCGTAAATTTTTTAGTATTCTTAAGCCTTCCGTATAGCAGAAAAGCTTTAATTCTTTTTCTGAAACGGTATGTTATTCGAGAAAATACTTAAAAGATTTTCAAGAAAAACTTCAAAACAACCCGAAGCATCAAGGCAAAAAAGCCAATTAATATTATCAAAATTACAGTTTTCAAAATAGTAAAAATTCTGATCGCATCGCTAGAGTTCAAGAAATCGTAAAGTTTAATATCAAAAGCTAGCGCGGAATGATGAGTGTTGGAATCCGAAAAGGAAATGGTGAAGCTTGTACCTGAAAGTTGAGAGATTTAGTTACAAAAACAAAATCTAAGACTTTAATTAGCTTCTTAAATACTCTGTTGTAGTCTGGAATAAATCAATTCTGAAAACACTATCCATTAGGTGCATTTCATGTGCTTGATTAACGTTCGTTAAAGAAAACACATTAGCATCAGCTGCAGGAGACCAGTTTAAATTGAAGTCACCAACCATGCAAAACTTTTCACAATTTGTAGTATTTGTAGATAAGGATATTTTATTATCAACTTCAGCATTATATATATCTGACGAACTACTAGGCGGAATATATGAAAGACAAACAAAATGTTACCATCACTAGCTATAATTTCTAGGTAGTCAATGTAAAGTAACTTCTATCAAAGGTCATAAACAGAAACAAGCTGAACAATTTAATGTGTGCCAGATATAAACTCAAATATGCTTGAAGACAAGATAATCTTAAAATACTGTTGTGCTGAAATTTTAAACTGTTTAGGTCTGAAATCAGAGTCTTAATAGCGGTCCCGTCAACTGAGCCTTTCCTTCGAGGAAAAAACTATACTGAGAGAAAATACGGCTAAAACATAGTGTCGCTTTTTGTATTTCAGTATTCACACCTAATTTCAAATCACGCCCGTGCTAAAGAAGTTTCGCATAAAATGAAATGAAATTTTAGTTGGTAAATAAATCTTGTTTATTTATCTATCGACAGTTGTACTCGCTACTTGGGAAAAGATCTGCTTTGACCCTTAACAACAAACAAACTTTTAATTTATAAGGAAGTTCTAACTCCAGAGTGGTCCTATAGTATACAGCTATGGGGCTATGGCAACAAATCCATCACCGAAATAATTCAACGATTTCAAAATAAAGTTCTACGTAATATTGTTAAAGCGCCATGGTATATACGAAACGCTAACCTCCACCGTGACCTACGTATTGATACATTATCCAGCCTAACAAAAAAAAAAAAACACGCCAAAAATCACCATGAACGGCTCCAACGGCATACTTACGAAAAGGCAACACGACTTCTCAAAGTATATGGTCTCGAAAGACGATTAAATCGTACTTATCTCTGAAGCAACCGATGGGAACACGTCGGATGGACACTTAAAATCACCACGTTATTTGTATTTATGAAACACAATGTCATTATGTTAATCATTGATTGAAACAAACTTCTTGTTAGTTCAAAGTATATGAACTATGTTAGTTGTAGGGACCGGAAGAAATGGCTTGTTTTAAGCGAAGTTCGGCTTATACGAAAACTTTAATAGAGCAAAGAACTTACACACATACGCTAGTGAACGCAGTTAATTTTCATTTATAAAACTTTTATGAAATATTTTGTGTGGCATTTTTGAAACTTATTTTATTTTAGTTTGTTTTTTACTTTTATTAGATTTGCTTATGTACAAATCCACTTCAGCTAAGTGATCAAAAACATACTGTGGGGCATCCCGTGATTGCAAGTAATTTCTTACATAATTAATACTACTTATTGCATCTATGGTAGTGAGTAATTCCATTGGATCTTGAGTATCATTTTCCTTGTCGGATTCATCATCAATATCGTGTGCACATTGCAAATGGCTTCATCTTCCAGTTCTTCTGTGGTTATAAAGTTGTCATCAAAACATATGAAATCATTGATGTTGACATTATCTACTGAAACTAAAAATAATAATTTATTTGAGTTGATTGAATTCGAACTTTGTTCGGGTTGGTTAAGTTATACGAGAAGTTTATCTTAAAACTTTCACCCATATCACTTGAATTTATCATCTTTGAAAGAAGACGGTGACGATAGTTACTTTTTAAGTTTTGGATAACATCTTGATCCAAAGGTCGCCGTTTTCCACTAGTATTTGAAGGCATAAAAATCAATTTAATGCACTCTAAGTCTTTCACATCATGACGCTTTACTCGGAGTAACATGTCATCCCATTGCCTTAACACGTTGGTAAAAATTTCTGATATCATCCAAACCCTCGAATTGGAATGGTAGTTGACGGGCAATGCCTTTCTGTGCCCGTTAGGCTTGCCACTTAAAGCACGGTTATTATTTCCTTTGAAAGCTTTCCACCTATGCAGAACTTATTCCAGCAAAGGGTGTTATTTGGTGTCAATTTGAAAAAAAATCCCATGTAATCACCATTAAATATGTCCTCATCTTTAAAATTGTTTCTTATATCTGGCCATTTGTTTTGCAACCAATCATTGACTACATCCATAATAACTGCAGCTGCTTCCCCAGTAATTTTTCCGCTGGTGATGTTGCGACGATTTTTCAATCTTGTAATCTGTTTTTGACTACACTTAAATTCATCATAGTTTTGTTTTTTTTGCAAATTCTTCAGCTTTTGCTTGTAAAACGGCAAATAACTGACAATTTAAATAAGCACTGGTCCAGTTCCGTATATTAGGACTTTTTTACTTTTTTTAGATATGAAGAATTTCGATCGAAATTACATATACGGCTTTGCTTTACACCTTTTTGTAAGAGCTTTATAATATCAAATATTTCTTTTAATCGGAAACTTTTCTTATTTAAAAAAAAACACTTGATATTTTAATTTTTACACTTTTCAGTTGTTAAGCTGCTGACTGTTGCCAGTTTTTAAACAAACACCAATTTAGAGAAAATACCAATTTGAAAACATAATCCGCATTTTACAGTGCTGCCAATGCAAAAGTTCGTCTTAAGCGTACAATTAAGAAATTTTGCATGTAGATTCGGTTTGTTTAATCCAATAGTTCGCTTTAAGCGGGACCGTCTCAAGCAAAAAAAAAACAAAAATACATGTGTTCTGACAGAAAAAACGTCGTCTTTTCAATTTTGATCACTTTAACCAATAAAACGTCTTAAACGGGATTCGGTTTAGGGGAATATCACTGTATAACAAAATATACGGCAAATTTATCTTTTGAAATTGTATGTGCTTTGAACTTTCCTGATTGAATCATATTATTTGTAAATTTTAAGCTGTCCAATGGCTTTTCTGATTGGAGGACAACACTCTTTTACTTGCACTGGACCACATCCGTCATTCCAACTGCCTTTTGGTAAGCATTTTATAACGTAATAAAACGAGATTTTTGATCTGCTATCCATCTGTTTTCTTTTGTACCGTCCAAAATAACCACATTTTATATTTACTTAAATGGTTAGTTGGTAAACATTAGTTGCTTTTGGACCAGGTTCCTCCATGTTCTAACAGTGCATATGAGCCCTTATATTTTGTCAGTTAATTTGACAACATTATAATATTCACTACATAAAATGTGTAGGGGTCATTCCCTGAGCTTTACATTGAGGTACATTTTGAACTTTATAAAATTTTTTTTGAAGGGGGTATTTTTGAGTCTTATAAAAAGTGCCAGATATTCCCATGCTAAATTTTTTTATAGTTTCTTAAATTTTCTTCAGGCGTGCTGTAGAAATCATACTCGTATATGCATAGTTATTTATGTCATTACATTAAAATAAAAACCAAAAAGAATAATTTTATTAGTTTCGCAAACGATTACACAAAAGGTTGTGATCAGTGGCGGATCTAGGATTTTCTTTTGGGGGGGGCTGACATTTTTTTAAATGATAATACACATTGATTGAATTTTTCAACGAGCAATTTTTATATTTTTTGGCATATTACAACAATCTAATCAGTAGTCCTGTCAATGGCTTCAAGAAGGCGAGGTTTCTTCTGGCAAAATAATTCAACAATTTCAATTTCGATCTTCTGTCATTGTAGACCTTAAATACGATTTCAATCATTTTAACACAGAAAAACTTTGCAGTAGAATTGTGATGCATTGGAAGAACGATTCATTTTTTTTTGGTTTTGATAACACTAGCTTACAAAAAATGATCTGATTTCTCACAAACTTTTTCTATATATTTTGGGGCGTAAATTCCAAAAATGACAAACATTTTTTTTTTCTTAAGAATCGCTTTCGAGATATTCACAAAAAAACGCTTTTTTCTGCACTTTTTTCATTTACTTATTTGGTCATATTTCTATCAATTTTTTTCGACCTAAATCAGTTGCACACAATTAAAAAAATAATTTGATCTTCTGTCTAATGGTTTGCTGTTCGGATCGGATAGGATTTGATGGAGTTACAAGCGGTCCAAGTCCAAAAAAGTGACTTTTTCGGTCTTTTCAAAAAAGTCACCAAATTTTAATTGCTCCATTTAAGTTCAAAAACCTTTCTTTTTTATGTTTTTAATATTCAGGATGAAAATCTATTTGTTTAACAAATATTTTAATTATATATTTGCTCATATCGGACACAAAATGCTAAAGCTATTAAAAATCAATAAAAAAAGATCATTTCCATATTTTCACTCATTCTCGTATATAGTCCATTGAAGAAGGAACTAATTCGTTAAAGATATTTTATTGTCTTATATTTATCAAAAATGATAAATTCAAAGTACTATTAAACTTAGGCTTGGACTTTTGAAAACGCTCTAAGGGTAAAATGAAATTATATGATCCAAATAAGAATAGAATATTGCAGATCTGAAACACTTGAGAAAGAAATGTGAAATAAAATTAAATTAAAACTAGTAATATTCGGCCATTCCAAAACTCACATACCTAACACTGCATTGAAAGTAACTTATAAATAAATGTTCAAAAGACGTTGAAGAGTCGAGAAAAAATGTAAAAATATTGAAAAAGTTTGAAAAGTATTGAAACAGTTGCAAAAGACTGTTGAAATAAATTAAAAAAGTCGAAAAAACATGGAAAATGCTGAAAAATGTTGAAAAATTGAAGAAATCGAAAAAATATTGAAAGCGGTTGAAAAACTCTCAAGAAAGTTAAAAAAGACAAAAAAATTCTTATGGGATAAATGTACATGTTTAAAAAAGTTAAAGTAATATGGAAAATGTTGAAAATAATCGAACAGAAATTAAAAAGTCGAAATATCCCAAGTCCACTTCTTCAATTCCGCCTAGTTTTGGTTATTAAATAAATTTTATTCGTGATCAACATCCGCTTACTAATTTTTAGCACAATAGCTTGTATAATTTGCAATATATTCCGTAATTAACCTTAAAATTTATGGCGGTGACACACACCCTGGTACAATCCAGTTCGATTTTAATCCAGAAATAGCTTTCCATAAGCAAACCTCTTATATCAAATTTTAGTATGATTGCACAGATATTTCGATAGATATGCCACTTAACGTACTTTACTTGTATGAGAACCGCCACGCCCACTATTTTGCCATATTTTTGTTAAATTTCATATCGACTACGTTGTTAGTTCTCTTCATATAACGTTTATAAATATTGTGGGATATCCACGCCCCTGTGAGATACTTTGAAAACTCAAAAAAAAAACCAAATCCTAATTTGTTCACATGCGCCCCAAATCACCAAGTTTCATTAAAATCGCTGCAATAGTTTCAATAATTACTAAATAGATAAATCTAAGAATATTTGTTGGAACACGGAATTTGAAAAAAAAAAAAATTTTTTTAACTTAGAAAAAAATAAAAAAAACCCTTCCCCACGATCGAATGGTCGCAGAAATTCTAATATTTATTTTGAGAATTTAAAAAACAAAACGAAGAGGACATACATACATTTCGGAAATAAAGTTTTTTTGAAGTAAACTAAAATAAATGATGAAGGAAAAAATTTTTCATAAAGTCGTTTTTTTTTTCTTAAAAACAGAATGACAAAGTGAATATACACTCAGTGCTGGGTATATTTTTTTTTATTATTTATTTATTTACGAGCGGGGAAGAATCAATGAAGCGTATAACTCAGCAGCGATTGAAGATGCTTCATTAAAAATATCATCATATGACGTTTAATTTTTTCGCATCTGTGAAAGCAGGTTGATGATTTGCTTGAATATTAAAAATTTTTAGAATATGCAACGATACTAAGAAATCGGAGCGTGCTATCGAAGCTGAAAGTTGAACCGCTTTTGAAGACGCTTCGGTGTCTTGCTTTGTTCTAAGTCTTATAATGTTTAAGAGTTAACAGTAATAATTCGCTGAAAGAATCAACGTATTTAGTCGCGCACAATGCTTTAAACGATTTTTATGTTTCTGGACTCCGTTCGGAAATTTTATCTATCAATAGTTGTACTCTTTCAGATGAATTCGAGAAAAAATTTGATACTGAAGAAACTGTACCTAGCATGTTACGAATTTGAAAAATATCACGTAATTTGCCTGGTCACAAATTCAGAGAGTGACTGAAACAAATGAGTGTAAAATGCTAAGAGTTGGTTTTCAGATTTTAGGAAAAATCTGGTAGGAAATAAATATTCTCAGTGGCAACACTGCTCAAAGGATTACACATCCCCGTCTTTTCTTTTTTTTTTCTTTTATTTCTAATTTGTTTATAGCGAACAAAAAAAAATTCCAAAAAAAGGACGTCCTAAAATTTATCGAAATCTAAATTAAATAAAAACAAAACAATTTATTTGCTTAAGTTTGCTTTTAATGTAACCAATTAAATAAATTACACGAAAATAACTAACTATCTTTATTATTGAAACATGTGTAGTAGCAACGAAAATCAGTTGATTTTGTGGTTTTTATTTTAAAAATGATTACTACATTTTAATAAGTTATCCAGCAGCACTCTTACGAGCCAAATCGCTAAGCGTATAGTGATTCTTCGTGCTGAAAATATTAAAGAATTGATTAATAAATATAATTATGTTTCTAAAATATTATCATTAACAATGAAGCCGAAAAATTTTTGCTATGAAAATAACATGGGCCGCTGGAATATTTCAACGACTGCATAGGAACTTACATGAACTTTGAAATTTTTGAAACATCTATGTACTACAAAACAACATGTGTAGCTCAATCTAATAGTATGTGTTCTTTTTCTTCATTCTTTTGAATAATTTGACCGACTACCAGAGCAGTCTACCCCCTTGTATCCGCCACTGGTTGTGATCCCTTGGTTTTTTTTTTTCAAAATATAAATTTAAATTTTAATTACTTACTAAGGATTTGCTTTGATCACAGCGACCAAAATCACAAAAATGAGACCAATATAAATCAAACCTTGCACAGTTCGAAACTGTTGCATAATTCTTAATGCGATAATGACTATTTAATGGTGATTTCATGATTTCATTAGAAGCCTATTGGGGAACGAAATGTAGTCTACACTATCATTAGTACATGCGTCTTATGTTTCCAGCGATTAATTTTACTGCAATTTGAGTGCGAAATATAACTTTCGGCTAACGTCGTGCACCTTGCAACTTCAGAAAAACCCGAAATTTGAACGTAAAGTTTTTATCGGTGAATTTTTCATTAAACTCATAGTTATGTAATTACATTAAAATAAAAAAAATAATAATTTTATTAGTTTTGCAAACGATTAAAAAAAAGATTGTGATCTCTTGTTTTTTTTTTTTCAAAATATAAATTTAAATTTTAATTACTTACGTAGGATTACGGGGTTGGGGCCCTGCTTTGCTAGCGACCAAAATCATAATCACCAGACCAATATTTATCAAATTTTGCAAAGCTTTAACC
Source organism: Tricholauxania praeusta (assembly GCA_949775025.1). NCBI lineage: Eukaryota > Metazoa > Arthropoda > Insecta > Diptera > Lauxaniidae > Tricholauxania > Tricholauxania praeusta. Next base: position 164,639,738 of record OX459029.1, read on the forward strand.
ATTTTGATTTTTGGGTTTGTTTCTTCAGTTGCACTAGAAGAGAATGAAACTGTAAAGATATATAAAAAGCAAATATTTATAAAATTTTCTATTCAGATAATGATATACTATGCATATTGACTTAAAGCTGTATTTGAAAGCATTGTGCCCTTGGCCACAAGGAATAACAGCTAAACTTTATTTTTGATGACAAGTACAAATACATACATACAACTTATATTGCTTGGTGGACCTATAGACCATATTAGCTGTTATTCCTTGTGGCCACAGATATGTATATGTAAGATCAGGTTACCGCATAATCAAGACATAAATCAAGGAAGTTAAAAAAATATAAGTTTGCTCTGGTTAACAGACCCTCCTACCTCGACCGCAATTTTTTTTCCAACGTTTCCAATAATGAGGAGTTTAAACGTCAACACTTTTCATTTCACGTTTCACAGGCAAAGAGAACCATACCGTACATGTGCGGGCTTGCGAAGGCGCAGAACCACTCGATTGTAGTTCAATAATTTGAGGATATATGGTATACTTATGCGTATATCATCTCTTACACGCAGTTAATTTTCATTAACGCGTCGAGTTCAGCTTGCCAAAAGAATTAAAGGATACTTACGTAGGTTGTTTTTGTTTACCTTAACAAGATGTCCGAACGTTTGATGTTGTCACGACCAAGTTAAGAACGAACGCCAGTTTAGCACGATATATCACTTAAACTTACGTTGTCATAAGCATAAGCACTCTATTGCAAAATAAAAGAAAATGTAGAAAAAATATTGCCGCTCTCGAGTAGAAAGGCCATAACTCACATCTTTGCAATTTTGCATGAGGAGGAAAAAACTGCATAAAATCTTCAAATCCTAAAATGAAAAAAAGCAATTTAATGCAGTTATGTGTAAAAACTACAAACAAATTTAATATTAAACAAGTTAAGGTGTTATTTTCGGCGAGGCCGAAACTCACATACCCTACACTGCACTGAAAGTACCGTTTCATCAAATGCTAAGAAGACATTGAAGAGGTTGAATAAGTCGAAAAAAATGTGAAATGTTAGAAAGGTTGACAGAGGTTGAAAAATGTTGAAAAGTCGTAAATATATGCAAAATGTTGAAAAAAGTTGAGAGAGGTTGTAAAACTCTAAAAAAAAATGAAAGAGGTTGAAAAAATTTGAAACTATTCAAAATTGATGAAAAAGTCGAAAAAATAAAGAAACTTATGAAGAAAGTTGAAAGAGGTTGAAAAAGTCGAACAAATACATATAGAATATATTGGAAAAAGTTAAAGGGTTGAAAAAGTCGAAAGAATATGGACAATGTTGAAAAAATCGAATAAAAATTAAAAATTTGAAATATGCCACACCCACTTCTCCAATTCCGCCCACTTTTGGTTCAACAAATTATATTTGTGATCGACATCCTCATATTAATTTCAGCACAATAGCTTGTATAGTTTGCGATATATCTGCAGTTTAATTTAAAATTTAGCGCGGTGACACACCCATTGGTACAATCCAGCCCGGTTTTGATCCAGAAATAGCTTTTCATAAGCAAACCCCTAACACCAAATTTTGGTATGATTGCTCACTTATTTCGATAAATATGCCACTTACCGTATTTTATTTGTATGGGAGGTGCCACGCCCACTGGTGCTATTTCAGCCACTTTTGATTTAGATATACTCTATAGCAACTGAACCACTTTCATTAAATTTCATAGCAATTGCTGCAATAGTTTACTTAAAACAGCGCTTACAAATTTATGTTAATATGGAAGGTGCCACGCCCACTGATGCAATTCTGTCAAAACTAATTTATTTTTAAAGCCTATAGTAACTGACATCTAAACACCAAATTTTATGAAGATTACTCTCTTAGTACACTATTTATAACAATAAACATTTTTTGCTTATGTGGGAGGTGCCACGCCCCCAGGTACTATTGTACCAAATTTTGGTAATAAAAAACCTTACATCAAGTATATCTACCTCATTAAATTTCATCACGATTACGTTGTTCGTTCTCTTAATATAACGTTTCTAAATATTGTGGGCGGTGCAACGCCCTTCAACGAGTTTTTTCAATGAAGAAGCTGAGCTTGTATTGATGACAGCTTTCAGCGGCATCATCTGCAAGATTTTTATGAAAATCGTTTGTGCCAATTGTGAGATATATGGAATCAAAATTTTTAGCAGTTGAAAAGTGCCACGCCCACTTTTTCAATTCCTCCCACTTTTATCTCAACTCCAGATATATTTGATATGTATCCGTTTACCAAATTTCATAAAAATGTCTTGCACAGCTTACGAGATATGGTGGTATAAAGGTTAAAATTTTGGGCTGTGCCACGTCCCTGTAGGAAGCCTTGAAAACTTGAAACCTAACCTTATCCTAATCTTGTTCACATGTGCATCAAATCACCAATTTTCATCAAAATCGCTGCAAATTTTTTCAAAATTTACCTGGGTATATATTAGGGCGGATTAAATTTTTAAGTGGTCCGGAAACTCTATTTTTCTGAAAGTTCAACAAATTTTAAGCAAAAAAGTCCACTACACAATGTGGCTACAATGAACTTCAAGCCCGCGAGTTTTTATTTGAAGTATTTAAAACTATTCAAACTGCTTATGCTGCCATCTGGTGACAGTATTCAGAACTTTACAGTTTCTCATTCTCTTCCTCAACTCGTAAGCAATAAAATGACGTTTTTATTTATTCAAATCGGTGAATTAGTTTCGGAGTTATTCAAGTTTAAACAAAACTGTGGAACAACTCATGGCTTCTGTTTGCCTAATGTTTTATGAAATTTTCAATATGAAAAACTAAAGCTCGCTCGTAACAGCAGCAGGGAAGAGTTGTTCAACAGTTTTATTTAAACTTGAATAACTCTGAAACTAATTCACCTATTTGAATGAAAAAAACCTAATTTTATTGCTTACGAGTTGAGGAAGAGAATGAAAAACTGTAAAGTTCTGAGAATTGTCAACAGATGCCATTTTAAGCAGTTTGAATAGTTTGAACTACTTCAAATGAAAACTCGCGGGCTCGAAATTCATTGAAGCCATATGGTGTAGTGGACTTTTTTGCTTAAAAGTTGACGAACTTTCAGAAAAATAGAGTTTCCGGACTAAAAAATATTTCTCCATACAATTTAATCCGCCCTAGTATATATACATAGGGTATGGGCGGTAGGCGTGTCAGTTAACCGATTTCGCCCATTTTCAATAGCAAGATGCCTGCAAGAAGATCTGACCTGTGTGTGAAAGTTTCATTCCATTAGCTCTCTTGGTTTTCCCGTAAACCTGATTTCAACAGACAGACAGACAGACAGACAGACAGACAGACAGACAGACAGACAGACAGACAGACAGACAGACAGACAGACAGACAGACAGACAGACAGACAGACAGACAGACAGACAGACAGACAGACAGACAGACAGACAGACAGACAGACAGACAGACAGACAGACAGACAGACAGACAGACAGACAGACAGACAGACAGACAGACAGACAGACAGACAGACAGACAGACAGACAGACAGACAGACAGACAGACAGACAGACAGACAGACAGACAGACAGACAGACAGACAGACAGACAGACAGACAGACAGACAGACAGACAGACAGACAGACAGACAGACAGACAGACAGACAGACAGACAGACAGACAGACAGACAGACAGACAGACAGACAGACAGACAGACAGACAGACAGACAGACAGACAGACAGACAGACAGACAGACAGACAGACAGACAGACAGACAGACAGACAGACAGACAGACAGACAGACAGACAGACAGACAGACAGACAGACAGACAGACAGACAGACAGACAGACAGACAGACAGACAGACAGACAGACAGACAGACAGACAGACAGACAGACAGACAGACAGACAGACAGACAGACAGACAGACAGACAGACAGACAGACAGACAGACAGACAGACAGACAGACAGACAGACAGACAGACAGACAGACAGACAGACAGACAGACAGACAGACAGACAGACAGACAGACAGACAGACAGACAGACAGACAGACAGACAGACAGACAGACAGACAGACAGACAGACAGACAGACAGACAGACAGACAGACAGACAGACAGACAGACAGACAGACAGACAGACAGACAGACAGACAGACAGACAGACAGACAGACAGACAGACAGACAGACAGACAGACAGACAGACAGACAGACAGACAGACAGACAGACAGACAGACAGACAGACAGACAGACAGACAGACAGACAGACAGACAGACAGACAGACAGACAGACAGACAGACAGACAGACAGACAGACAGACAGACAGACAGACAGACAGACAGACAGACAGACGGACATCTCTAAATGAACTCAGCTGGTGACGCTGATCAAGAATATATATACTTTTCCATACCTGCCACGCCTCCTTCTATGTGTTACAAACGGATGGACAAAGTGAATATACCCTCGGTGTAGAGTATAATAAACAAAAAATAATGCAAATTTATTATATGCGAGATAGTTGGAGCCTTTTGCTCCAAATTCAATGTAGCATAAAACCAAAAACAATTTAATTCAATATATTAATATTACATTAATATAATATTAATTTTTATAGGGCAAATTGTCATAAGAGTTATGACAGTCCGCAGGGAGGAACTTCTTGAGATCTTGTGAATGATCCCACTTTGCTTTATAGATCTCCAATTTTTTTTGTATGCAGGCGACCACGTCTGATTTGAAGTATTGTGGAAGAAGATAATATTCGGCACATACATATATCAGTCTTAAAATAAATAGAGCCTGTGTTGTCATAAGCCAAGGCTCGCAGTATAATTACCGTTGAATATCCTATGTTTCTACCAATATTTTAGTGTGAAGAAATACTTTTGCCTGGTCGAATCGGTGAGTATCGCTTATGAGCGTTGTTGAAGTCCAGAAAATAGTCATAATGCAGAAGGTGTGCTTTTGGAGGAGTTGGAGTTTTTTGGCCTTTCCCACAGAATGCACAAATTGAGATCACAAGTTGATATACTTTTTTACTTGGTTTTCTCTCATTTGAGTACTTAGGACATTTTTTCAATTAGGTGTAAATTTGCTATATTTTGAAATATAACGTCAAAATTTTGAGTGGACGTGTATTTGAGATGAATCTTTTAAGATCGACATAAAATTAAATTTCGAAAAAAATGAGTTAGAGGCTTTCTATTCGAAAGCGACGATATGCAATAAAAACTTTCAATTATAAATAAATTGATTTTTGCACACGTTGGTTTTATATTTTCGGTTTGTTACGTGTCATTGAGTTAACACATTCTTTTATATGTGAAAGATAAAATAAAGTTAATTAGAAATTTTCATACTATTTACTTAATTAATATGTTAACACTATTCTTTATATGTGACAGCAGACAAAAAAAGTATTGTTTATACTACTTATTTACTTAATTAAAATGTAAATACATTTCTTTACATGTGACAGACAAAAGAAATTTAATTAGTATTTTTCATACTATTTAGTTAATTAATATTTAACACTATTCTGTACATGTGACAGACTAAAGAAAGTTAATTAGAAATTTTCATACTATTTACTTAATTAATATGTTAACACTATTCTGTACATGTGACAGACAAAAGAAAGTTAATTATACTTTAAATGCTAATTACTTTATTTTTGATGACTTGAAATATTTTTTAATTTTTTTCCTGAAGAAAATGACGTATATTTAATATCTTTATCGGCTAAAAAAAATCATATGTTCGGATTTTTCGGAAAGTCCTTTGCGTTGTGGCTTAAAAAAAGAGACCAAATAATCAGTCTCCGTGACTATTTTTCATAAAGTTAGCATTACATTATAGAGCTTTTGCCAAGCTTTCACTAATGATTGTTTTCAGATCCACGATTTGCCAATTCACCGTTTTTTTTTTGTTTCTCCACTCTGTAATGCTTCGGTAATCATATGAGGTAATCATTCTTATATTTTTTCACACTACTAAGTTTTTCCTTAAATTCACATTTTTAAAAAGTTTTCGGAGTCTGGCCTTGAGCGCAGCTTGACTTTCACTGCAAACACCAATGAATTTCCGCTGACATTCCTTCTCTGCAATTCAGCACACATCGTCAAGAGTGGCGTAAGTCAGTGATGTGACTTCAACTTTTCACGCTATTACTGAACTTAAAGTCGGATCGTACTTTTCGGTCGAGGCCGACCGATTACAAAAGTTGCTGTAAGATTCTAGTTTAAAGTTCCATACTTTTTTCTTAAGCATATTTGGTTTTAAATGTGTTGTAAGCGTTTCAGTTATAAAGACCAAGTTTTATTTTATTTTTGGCCCACGATATTTATTAAGACATATCTATATCTATATAAATAAAATGACAGCCGTTTTCGATGAACGGGATTCACGCAAAATCTACTGAATCAATTTCGATCAAATTTTTTTAGTTATCTTTCTTAGGCGCTTGGTTTTAACATAGAATTAAAGCTATCACGATATTCCTGTTAAATATCAAAATATTAAAGTTTTAAAATTGATAAAAAAAATTAATTTCACACATAGAAAGAAGCATGTAAGCATAACAAATCGTTTAATAGCAAGTTAGTGGAAGACAAAAAACGGAATTTTATTCTCGCTCTCATTCTCAATTTGTCAACACAACAACGCGGAATTCGTGAACAATGAAGAATGAAAAAAAATTACAGTAGGTTCACACATAGAAAACACACATGCTGTCCTACATGTGTGACTGTCAATATTGCTTTAAGTTCACATTATCGAGCATGCCATCAAACATCAATTGCAGAACAATTTATGAGCGTCCACATCGGAGTGAACTGCATGAAATCCTATTTAAAATCAAAAATGTTGACTAGGCTTGATAGTCAGTTCACACAGGTTGTATGGTTGGACAATGCCAGCAGAAAAATCAACAATTTTTGAAATCCATCCAACATGTGTGTCAAGCGGTCGATCCTAGAGTTTACTTTATCGAACATTGATGTTGTCAAGCCATGTTGGACAGCATGTGTGATAATGTGAACTTGGTTAATTGAATGTGTTAGTTAGTGTGTGCGCTTTGGATTTTTTCTTTCACATGGCAATGCAATGGAATATTTATGGAAGAGAAAACAGCAACAACTCTAGATCTGTGAAGAAGAATCAAAATTTACTGTAGTCAATTGTACTGCTACGCGTACAAAGTCGCGAGCATTTGCTAGTTATAAAATAAACAAATGTTTCTTTAAGAAGCATTTCGAAACAGTGCAAATAAGAAAAATCGCAGAACATAAAGTACAGTTGAATCAAATAGCAAAACCAATATCACAACCAGGATTAGAATAGCTCAGCGATCATCAAAAAAACAACAATCAGCAGATTATAGCAAAGCCCCATGCAATAATCCACAAATTACAAGCATGGCATATTTAGCAGCAGCATACGATGGAATCATATCATGTTAAAATCAGAAAAGCCAATAAATAACGAAAGCACCGTTTTGAAATGAACATTTAAGACAAATATGGTCGTACGTAAATCGCATTCCTCAATTTGTGTGCTCTTCTATTTCTATTGACCTCCATTGCTTTTGGACTAAGTTTAGTGAAAAATCAAGGCATTTATGGGATTGTAGGTGGCAACTCCATAGTTAGCCAAACAGTTAAATGAAAAGCTTGGTGTGTGAATTACGCACAATACAAATTTGTGTGAATGTTGTCGAAGAAAAGTTGAAAAACTATGAAACACAGGCTTGAATCTCTCTTCTTCCCCGTGCAACCCAACGAAGATGTTTTCTGAGTTCCTACCAATAACTGACATAAAAAAATCGACTATCGTACAAAGGAGGGATGTGCTTAAAGCAATTTCTTCAAAATGGGTATCAATTTATATTAACTTGGCAATGCTGATTTCTAAAATGTTAACAAATTTTCCAACAATCAGCATAATTCACATAGTTATAAAATATAAATCCTCAAGCAAACATTTTGTCAAAAATATATTGCATGAACTTTTTGCCAATATGCTGATTTTGTAAATTTTAATACAAATAAATTTTAAAAGCATTTCAAAAAAGGCAATATATTTTGTTTCTTCTAAAACTACATCCAACACCGGCTTCGCTAACTAGCCATAAGGCCTAAATCGAAAGCTTTAATGCGCAGATTTGCCAAAGAGAAATTTTTGCACAAGAAATTTGAGTGTTATATTACTTTTCGATTAATTTTTTTTTTTTTTTTTCATTTGGGCTTTGTGTCATAAATTTACTAAAATTTAAGCTTTTTGCCATATTTTGGGCGTTATGATTTTGGAGGCTATGATAAAACACCGCTTGAAGCATCATGCATTTTTTCATCCTGTGATTCAAAAGTCATAAGCCCAGCTGTTGCGAGTATGAACTCTATTTGCCACATCTCCAAAAAAAAAGGATCGCTTATAGTGCGAGAGTTAAATAATATTCTAGTTTAGATATAGCCCACGAAATCCTGTTAAGCTTACTTTAAACAGATCGGAACGTATCAAAATTGACTTTTCTCTAATAGATCGACTAAGGGAAAAAATAAATAACAGCTAGCTCCATATCGCTACTTATCGCCTTTCATCGAATTTAAAGCCATATAAGTACTTGTGTGTATCAAGTGAGTATGGGATTCAGAAAAAGCTTTATGTCACACAGCACATAAAAATAAGCCATCTATATGGAAGACACTATCTCTTACAAATCTGTCCAGCTGATAGTAATTGCAGATGATATAAATATCGACCATGTCTCTCAGCAATCACTCTGCAAACCTTTTGAAGGCGTAGCGAAGCGAGTGAAACTTTCGATCAACAAAAATAAACCAAGTGTCACACGTTTTATTTATCTATTTACCTTAATGGATAATTATCCTTACGGATTTAGCTTTTAACAGTATAAATTATAATGTATAATAGTACTTTTAAAAGCATCCTTAGGCACACAAAAATCTAATTCAGTATTACTATAAGTTTTATTTAAAGCTAAGATAACTCTATTTAATGGGCCATTAATAGCATAGTTTGTTCTATGAGTATTTGTGCAGAAATGCTCAAAATTTTGAAACGACCTTGATGGAATATTAAACGAAAGTAATTCAAGTATGTTATCACAGATAGTAATACCATTTACCTGATCATATATGCTCATAATACTATGTAGTAATCTACTGAATAATGAGCCTAGAACGGGGTTTGCGTGACGGAATAGGCTCCAAATAATCTAATGAGCACAAATCAAATTTTAAAAATCGTTTTTAAACACATTCTTAACGCTTTATATACACCGAATAAAATGGGTTCCAAATAAAACATGCATATTCAGATTGGATCAAACAATTGTCGTGCAAAGCTGTTTTTAAGTGCATGGATCAGAAAACCCAGCACTATTTCGCTTAAGGGGACATGACACCTTCAAAAAATTTGTTCTTAAGTGTTTTAAAATGCGTATAGTTTTTATAAAAAACAAGATATGATTTTGAAACTTAACACAAATATTTTGAAAAAAATTTTTTTTTATATGAAATTTATGACCACTAGAAATTTTTGAAAAAAACACCAAGAAATCATGGTGGGCATGATTGCAGCTCACTGGAACTTCTGAAAAAAAATAAGAGGTTTTAATCAGCATCAAGGCCGTCAGGGAATAAACTACACGCAAACATTTTGGTCTAAAAATAACAAAATGGCGTAATTTTTTCGAAAATTTTCAATTTTTCGGGCCAAAATCTTTCTGTCCGTAGTTCATTCCCTGAATTTAGATGTGCACAGCAGCGTATTGAAATTTCAGAAAGATCGGTCGAGCAGTTTTTTTTATCATACCCGCCAACTAGAAAAACGTGGTTTCGAGAAAAACGCGTTTAAAGTTTTTTTAGCTATAACTATGTCCCCTTAAAGAATGCTAACAATGCGATTCAAGTGTATATTAAACATAAGCCCTGAAGCCATCTGTTTTCTCTTGTACTTTCCAAAATTACCACATTTTATATTTACTTAACCCTATTAGTACTGGGTGAAATGACGAACACAAAGTACTGAAGTGAGTCTTTCGGACTCACATACATTCTGTATGAAGAAAAGCGACTATAACATTTTAAGTTTATAAGTATAGTTTATTTGAGCGATTTAACTATTTTATTAATACATTTGGTACAAATTACAACCTTTAGAAAATGCCCGTTGCATATATTTTTTGATCATTTCTCGTGCAGGTGGGCACATACAGCAGCGTGATATTCTTGGCAACGGTTTTGTGTGTTTGTGATTTGCGTTATGGCGAAAAGCATGGACGAGCTGATCAAACATATCCACGCCACCTCTTGTCGAATTGTTGTACAAATTTATGGCCGATTTGTTTTCGTTTTCCTTCTCTACCTATCGCATTGGTGTGATGCATCGTTGATAATAATATAACTGTTCGGCTTTTTGTCGGCACATAATTGACAAGAGTTATATTTTTTTTTTGAATACATCCAAAAACGTTTGTTTCAACTGCTCTTTGTAGGTGTTGTTGAAAATTTTGCGGAATTCATCGTTTATTTTTCCTCAGTGTTCCAACACACATAAGGCCATTTGATAGTAGTTTTTTAGCTATACTGAAACTCGTTAAATAGTTGTAAAACGTAATATTACGGTTTGATTGGTGAAACGGTTCTGCACTGTCCTCCACTTTTTGCGCTAAATTAAGCAGCTCTCTGTCCTTCTTCTTCAATATAAAGTATTCACTTTAGTGGATAACTGGTGGTATTATCACATGTCTACCAAGACTTAATGCCATATTTATCAGACTTAGAGGGAATATAATTCCAAAGGGATAGTCTTCCTCGCAATGGCACCAACTATTCGTCGATGGTTAAACTTTCTTCCGGAATATATAACTTGATGAAATTGGAATTAACAATATTCCATATGTCACGCATAGGTGCGAATTTATCACGAGCTCGTCAAAAACTTCGAGATTATTTATCATTAAAAGAAACATATATCAAGGCACAAAACCTCTCACGAGACTTGCTGACTAAATAACATTACCGAAAAGTGGATGCCAGAAGTCCTTATAGTCAGAAGGTCCTTGTTTGTTTATGCCAGCATTTATTAAAAGTTCAATATAACAGTGCATTTCAGTTTCATACATGAGATTCCATATTTCACGAAGTGTACGCTGTGCTTCGAAATTTGTACAATTTATGATGACTCGGATCACTTCATCGTGTATGCATAATGAGAAAGTGACAACATGCTTGCTGGCCAGTAATGGAACTTTATGAACACCACCACTAATGATGTTGTGATAAAGGCATTTTCTTTGTACAAAAGGTTTCCCAAAAAACACCTAATCTTCAGTTTCAGCCAAAAATTCTAAATTCTCATCACTCTGCTGCACTCGAACTGTATGAGTCTCTAAAACTCATTTCAGTACTTTGTGTTAGTTTTATAAATTAATTTTGTTAAAAAATAGAAAGAAAAATATGGATACAAATTTTTTATTGTAATTCTTTTTAGAATTTATGCAGTTTAAAATACAAGAAACCTCAATTGTGTAAAAAAAAACCTACGCCAGGAAAGCAGCGCAAAGTCAAAATGAGTCTCAAAGACTCAAGGTAGTACTAATAGGGTTAAATGGTTAGTTGGTAATTAGTTGCTTTTGGACCAGGTTCCTCCATGTTCCAACAGTGCATATGAGCCCTTATATTTTGTCAGTTAATTTGACAACATTATAATATTCATAGAAAACAACATTTTTTATAGTTTCATGAATTTTCTTCAGGCGTGCTGTGGAAATTATACTCGAATATGACGATATAAAGTTGTGATAACATTTGATATAAATATTTCGCTTATTTTGTTCAACAAGCTGAGGGACTATTTCTCAGAATTATTGTCTTTGCAATGGCCGTCATATTTTTCTTTTATACTTACTCACTTCAGATAATCCTTTGAAATCAATCCTTAGTAAAATTGTAAGACCAATTTTTGTATCCAGAGCTTAAAATAAACTTTTTAACAAGTTTTTCTTTTACATAAAAGTGAACTTAAAACTTTTATATGTTTGAAATAAAAGTAAAAGTATTCTTAAATTTTTTTGTTAGCAGATAAAAGTTAGGTTTTTTTTTTGACTTACACATGTTATTAAAAAAGTCGTGCCAAGAAGAAAACAAAAAGTTATGCTGAAATCACTTCGGATGACGAAGTATGATTTTTATTCTTTGAACATTTTGAAATCAAATGTATAGTTATAATTTTTTACATATTGTTGTACTTCGTGTACCGCTTTACCTCCCCAACCCAAAATCATATGGATGGTGGATCCCCTATAGGTTTATCCTTTTTAACCACTTTATGTTCATTCAAGCTGTAACGAATTGAGAAAAGAGAAAAAAATATGAAATCAATTGAGTGGAGTGGAGTGGTTGATTGGAAATATCACTTTGTTTCTCACATAAATATCGTTAAATAAAAATAGCAGATTTTCATTATTAATCGGTTTTAATTTTATGAGTCCATCAGCTCATGAGTACTTCAGTATAAAAGTTCAATGAACTAAAGAGAACCTCCTTAGCTTTCTAGCAATTAAAACTAAACATAAAATGTGTATTGAGAAGCAAGTTAATGGCGTTTTGTTTTACCCGAACAGTTGCTCTTGACATCTTAAGAAGCTAAAATAATAAATTCGGTATTGCTGAATCATAAGGCACCTTAAGCAGGTAATTGGCTAAACTCATCATTGCAGTGTAATCGCACTGCTGCAAAAGCGTTAATGTATTTGCCAGCATTGCTGGATTAGTAAGGTCTTCATACAGAGTCCAAAGCTTAAGCAAAAATTAGGCTTTTATGTTCGAGTTCAAGGGATTCGCCATTGAAGACGCCCACTGTTTCGAAACTTAAACTGTCAGCTATCTTGATTTTCAAGTCTCTTAAAATTACGCATAATCTTAATGTGACAAAAGCGATAATGACTATAAAATGGTGGTTTCCTGGCTACGTAGCATGCCACGACATCACATGCTAGCTAATCCAGCTGACATTTCATCACGTACCTCATCACCTTCATCCCCTCCGAAAAACGCATTGAGCCTTCGACTATAGTTTACTTGTTGAACACATTTTTAGAATGTGTTGGTCTTTTAGAAGATGCTGGTAGTCTCAAGAGTTCAAATGTGACGCATATCTTCTGAACATTTTTCACAGTAACATCGAAATGCAGTAAATGCGCCGTATGTTTCCGGCGATTCATTTTACTGCAATTAGAGTGCGTAATAAAACTTTCGGTAAAAGTCATGCACTTTGCAACATGAGAAAAACCCGAAAATTCCACGTAAAGTTTTTATCGGTGAATTTTTCATTAAACTCATAGTTATTTATGTCATTACGTTAAAACAAAAACCAAAAAGAATAATTTTACTAGTTTCGCAAACGATTACGAAAATGTTTGTGAACTCTTGATTTTTTTCTTTTTCAAAATATAAATTTAAATTTTGACTACTTACTTAGCATCCGTTTTTGGATCCAATTCATTAGCGTTCTAAACAAAATCACATATTTACTTGGCCCTTTTTTTGATATTTATAAGAGTTAACATACCTTACGGTTACTAACGGATAATTCGGGTTGGGGCCTTGCTTCGATCACAGCGACCAAAATAATAATAACCAGACCAATATAAATCAAGTTTTGCACAGCTTTAACCATTTTGATTTTTGGGTTTGTTACTTCAATTGCACTACAAGAGAATGAAACTGTAAAGATATATAAAAATAGATAGTATAAAAATATCTATATATAAAAATATATTATGCAAATAAATGTTCATATTGATTTAAAGCTGTATTTGAAGGTATATTCAATTGTAGTTCAATAAATTTGAGGATATATGGTTTATTTACGCGTATATAGCCAGCATCTCTTACACGCGGTTAATTTTAATAAACGCATCGAGGTCAGTTTGCCAAAAGTATTTAAGGATACTTACGTAGGTTATTTTTGTTTACCTTAACAAGATGTCCGAACGTTTGATGTTGTCACTACCAAGTTAAGAACGAACGCCAGTTTAGCACGATATATCACTTAGACTTACGTTGTCATATTTATACGATTCTATTTTTGCATTAGCAATCTATTGTAAAATAAAAGAAAATATAGAAATATTTCGTCGTTCTAGGGTAGAAAGGGCCTAACTCACATCTTTGCAATTTTGCAGTAGGAGGAAAAAACTACATAAAAGCTTTAAATCCTAAAATGAAAAAAGCAATTTAATGCAGTTATGTGTAAAAACTACACGGTGAGAAATTTTGGAATAAATTTTAATACTTTTGGGCTTACATATATGACTACACCAGAATTGTTTTGAAATTCAATACACAGTCTAGATATTAAAATTTATTTTTAATACAAATTTGTATTAAAATTTAATACTCGTTTTTATCAAAATTTAAAAAAAAAATATGTCGTATCCACTGGGATTCGAACCTGGTTCCCTTTCAATACAAGGGTTGCATGAACATTTTAACGACATCAGCCAACGTAGTATCTTATTTACGTTGGCTAAATGTAATACTTGCGATAGCATAAAATTGATTCCAAATGTTATAAAATATCGGTTTAATGTTTGAACTGTATTAGAATTTAATACAAAATGTATTACAAAATTTTGTAAAATATTCAAAAGTATTAAATTTAATAAAAATTGCATTAAAAATCTTTGTAATACTTCGCTTGTATTAAAATTGATTCCAAAATTTCTAACCGTGTACAAACAAATTTGATATTAAACAAAAAATAATGCAAATTTATTTTCATTTAAGATATGCGAGATAGTTAGGGTCTTTTGCTTCAAATTCAATGTAGCATAAAACCAAAAACAATTTAATTCAATATATTAATATTATATTAATACTAGCTATCCCGGCAGACGTTGTTCTGCCCTTACCGGTAGGTGGCGCGAAGCTGTATGAACTCATGCTATGGAATGTTAAAGCGAATCAGCCCATTTTTAAAGCGAAATCAACTTCTGTCCCTACTCTTTTACATAAAGTGCCTCACTGCTAGGTGGTGCGATGAGTTTAATTTATTATAGTTTTTGCGTTTTATATTATTACCAAGTCTCAATCATCTGCATCTAATAATTGCTGATATATACAAAATGTTGTTTTATTCGAATTTTCTCATTGAAACTTCTTTTTTCCCGTACTCATTCATCTGCATCACCAATTTTGGTATTTTCTTATATGGAAAGCGTGGTACTGCACGGTCTTAGCTGTGCCTCCTTATATAAAAGATACTTGTTGTAACTTCCATGTGAATCGATGCAGTGGTCTTTGTAAAAATGCTATTTCAAAAATATTTTTGTATGAGGGCCACTCTAAATAAAAGTTTTGTAGGCTTAACTATGCATCTTAACATAAAAGTTACGTGGTGTAAATTCGGTATGAATTGATTAACCGGTCATAGTGAAAATGATTTTTTTTAAAATATATTTGTATGAGGGCCACCCTAAATAAAAATTTTATAGGCCAAACAGTGTCTCTTAATATAAAAGACACGTGGTGTAAATTCCATGTGAATCGATGTAGTGGTTTTTGTGAAAATGATATTTTAAAAATATTTTTGCATGAAGGCCACCCTAAATATGCACCTTAAATAAAAGTTTTATGAACTTTACTATGTTTCTTAATATAAAAGGCACGTGGTCTAAACTCTATGTTAAACGATGGACTGGTCAATGTGAAAATGCTATTTTAAAAATATTTTGTGTAAGGGCCACCCTAAATATGCAGCCTAAATAAAAGTTTTGTAATCATAACTATGCCTCTTAATATAAAAGCTACGTGGTGTAAATTCGGTGTGAATCGATTCATCGGCCTTCGTGAAAATGCTATTTTAAAAATATTTTTGTTTGAGGGCCACCCTAAGTATGCGCCTTAAATAGAAGTTTCATAGACCAAACCATGTCCCTTAATATGAAAGCTACGAGGTGTAAATTCCATGTGAATCGATGCAGTGGTCTTTGGGAAAATGCTATTTTAAAAATATTTTTGTATGAGGGCCACCCTAAATATGTAGCCTATATAAATGTCTTAAAGACTAAACCATGTCTTTTAATATAAAAGCTACGTGGTGTAAATTCCATGTGAATCGATTTATCGGTCTTCGTGAAAATGCTATTTCAAAAATATTTATGTTTGAGGGCCACCCTAAATATGCCCCCTAATTTTTCTCGCCGTAAAAACCATCCTTGAACTTCAACGAACATTTTAAAAAAAGATTTGGCCAAATTGGTCCAGGCGTTGTTGAGTTATGCGCTTACCAACACATTTTGCGATTCATTTTTATATTATAGACAATATTAATTTTTATAGGGCAAATTGTCATAAGAGTTATGACAGTCCGCAGGAAGAAATTTCTTGAGATCTTGTGAGTGAGCCCACTTTGCTTTAGAGATCTATAATTTTTTCAGATTTAGAGTATTGTGGAAGAAGATTATATTCGGCACATACATATATCAGTCTTAAAATAAATAGAGCCTGAGTTGTCATAAGCCAAGACTCGCAGTATACTTACCGTTGAATATCCTATGTTTCTACCAATATTTTAGTATGAAGTGATACTTTTGCCTGGTCGAATCGGTGAGTATCGCTTATGAGCGTTGTTGAAGTCCAGAAAATAGTCATAATGCAGAAGGTGTGCTTTTGGAGGAGTTGGAGTTTTTTGGCCTTTCCCACAGAATGCACAAATTGAGATCACAAGTTGATATACTTTTTTACTTTGTTTTCTCTCATTTGAGTACTTAGGACATTTTTTCAATTAGGTGTAAATTTGCTATATTTTGAAATATAACGTCAAAATTTTGAGTGGACGTGTATTTGAGATGAATCTTTTAAGATCGACATAAAATTAAATTTCGAAAAAAATGAGTTAGAGGCTTTCTATTCGAAAGCGACGATATGCAATAAAAACTTTCAATTATAAATAAATTGATTTTTGCACACGTTGGTTTTATATTTCCGGTTTGTTACGTGTCTTTGAGTTAACACATTCTTTTACATGTGAAAGACAAAAGAAAGTTAATTAGAAATTTTCATACTATTTACTTAATTAATTTGTACATGTGACAGACAAAAAATTAATATGTTAACATTATTCTTTACATGTGACAGACAAAAGAAAGTTAATTAGTATTTTTCATACTATTTACTTAATATGTTATCACATTTCTCAACATGTGACTGACAAAAGAAAGTTAATTAGTACTTTAAATGCTAATTACTTTATTTTTGATGACTTGAAATTTGTTTTAATTTTCTTTTTGAAGAAAATGACGAATATAATAATGCTTCGGTAATCATATGAGGCAAACAAACATTCTTATATTTTTCTATACTATTTTTAACAGTTTACGGAGTCTGACCTTGAGCGCAGCTTGACTTACACTCCAGACACCAATCAAATTCCTCTGACATTTCTTCTCTGCAATCAGCACACATCGTCTAGAGTGGCGAAAGTCAGTGATGTAACTTCACCTTTTCACGCTAGTACTGAGATTGGAATCTGAATGAACTTTTCGGGCGAGGCTTTTTTCCCGAATCGGATGAAAAATACCCTTTTTTTCTGAACCTTAGCATTTTTCTTCAAACTGTAAGCTTTTACAATTGTTGCAGTTATTGTAAAGGATTTGTAAAGAAATCGAAATATTATTTTCTTCATATTTATATGGCTACCGAAATAACTTCATAAAAAAAATTTATGATAAAACTTACCATACTTTCTTATATATCATAAAGGAATTCTAGAGATATTTATTGTTTTTTACTGTTAAAATTTGCGTAATTTTACAATTATGACATCTTAAGCTTTGATTTTCCAAAAATCATCATATTTCGCTTATAAAATATAAATCCTCACGCAAACATATTTTTTGAAAAATATAATTTATGAACTTTTTGCGAAAATGCTGATTGGGTAAATTTTGATACGAATAAATTATTAAGATAATTTCATAAAAGAAAGTATATTTTGTTCCTTCTAAAATACATCCAACATCGGCTTCACTGGTCTCTGTTATTTTACATAAAAGTTAGGGTAAATGAGCGGCCCAGCATTCACCTTCCAAGTCTTTTGTCATAACGCTCAAGCTGGAAGTCATAACGCCAAAATTGAAAGGCATAATGCTAAAATTTGCCAACAAAAAATTTCTTGTGAAGAGTGTTATGTAATTTTTTGGTAAAATTTTTTTTTGTTTTCATTTAGGCTTTGTGCCATTGACCAGAATTGAGAAGGATATAACTTACAGAAAATGATGTTATCAAAATTGTCAAACAAAATAGTGCGGACTATGCGGATATTTCTGCTGAACAGAAGAGATTAAATATAAATTTATGTTTATATTTTGTAGTTTTTTGGCATCAAGCCTTAAACATTTAAAAGCGCTCAGCAACAATGAATGTTGATAAAATAATTGAAAGGTTTCCTGATTAGATGAAAACTCCAAGAAGTTTTTCTTTAAGATATGTAAAAAGCTGATATTTCATCTGGGTAGGTGCTTTTCATATATCTAAACTTACAAAAAACAGCCCTTAGATCAGAAATAAGAAAACTCGAGCTCACTCAGCTATAAAAAATTGGGAATAGATTTTTGCAGCATAGTGACAATTTTCAGCCGAGTAGAAAAAATTGATTGCCATATCATTAAACTTCGCCGAGCTCTGCAGTTTTTAATATGATCGCTTTTGGGAAAACCCTGATTTTTACAATATCAAAAAAGTTGATATCAATAAAACGTCTGAATCGCATAAAATTTTTACACGTTGCAAAAACCATTAAGAAATATACGTAAAAGCTTAAAAATAAAATCTGATAGTAAAAACGCTGAAAAAAAAAAAATTATTAAAAATGCTTTATATGTAGAAACGTTGGATGAATATGTCATGTCGTCTGAAGATGTCATCTATTTTATATTAACTTTTCAAGGCAATAAGTTAAATAATTCAAAACCTGAAAATAAAATTTGTTTTTGATTTCTCTATTCGATTTTTCGTTCACAAATAAATTTCAGTAATTGAATGTCATTAATAATGTGATTTTGAAAAGATCTTTGAAAAAGATTATCCTTGTTAAAGTCAGCAATTTTTCTAAAGTTATACATTTACATTGCTCGACGTCTAACGTTTGAAAGAGACTTCTTTAATGAGCTTTTATTAAATTTTTTCAATGCGTTTCAGCGCACTGCTATTGCCAAAGAAGTTGTTCTTATGTGGTCATATTTTTTTGCTAGCGTTTATATTTTCCTTTTTTCTTGAGAAAACTTTTCTGCTACTTGGTTTCGAGGCTCGACACCAACGACTCGTAAGGAATCTTTTTTCCAGAAATATAAACAACATCTCATAACCTGTTCTTCTTGATGTATTTTTTATGCTGTAATGATTATGTGACGAAGTATTAGGATCAAAGTTACCAATGAATGACCTTACTTATATATTTTTGCATTTCAACTGGCAACCCATCGTATGCTAAATGCACCAAAGAATTTTTAGGTGAAGTACCAAGATTTTTTAAAAATTTGTTCATATATTTTACATATTCAATGTTAATTTTTATACAATAGATTTCATTTGAGATTATTTTTGAGTTCTTCATTTTATGGAGTTATACAAAAAAAAAAAAAGGCGTCTGGTCTTGTTCTGTTCGATTCTTGCATTTTGTTTGATTAGGGGTGAGGGATTTTTACTTTGGACGAAGCGACATTTAAGACTCTCCTAGACCGTTTTATTGATGGTTATGAGCTTCATATGAACATTTCTTGTTTCCAGTGTTTTTCAAAGTGACTTTATAAATGCTATCGAAGGCAGCTTGATCTATAATTGCTTTAAGTAATAACGCTTCCGTGGCATCCACTCTGCAAAGTAATAAGCAGACAAAATAAATTAAAAATCAGCGGCAATTGCTTATGGCTTGCATACTCATAATTGATGCATTTGTAAGAACTAGTTTTTAAAAACCATAAATTAAGATATTCCATACGGACTTAAATAAAAAATTTCTCGAGGGGAAAACTTATTTTTACTTATCATTGTCAAATGCAAGCTCTCTAATGAAATGAATCATATATTATATAGATAATTTCATATTAGTATTTCATATTTCATTATACAAATTTATGAAATTTTTAATTTGAATAATTTATTCTCAATTTTCCTCACTAATTACAGAGATTTCCATATACATAATTGCGAAAAAAAGAAAACTAAAATTGTATCCCTCAGCAAGTTGAGCACTCGTATATTAAATTAGCATTATTTAGAAACAATAAGCCAATGGAAAAAAAGTAGCTTGAAACTGAAGCGAATATAATTTTACTGATTAGAACAACTATAAATTGACATAAAATGTAGAAATTAGAAAGCGTTTTGAAAGTTGCACCACATAGAAATTAAGTAGATGCAAAATGCTAGTGTTTAATGATTCCAAATTTATTATAAATATATTATTTTTTTTAATTTAAAATATAATTGAAAGTAAATTTATTTAATTTTGTCAAGTGAAAAGTGCGGCCGCCCGTGTGCACGTCACTGAAAGTCTGCAGAATTCTTTCCATTTATCAAAACGTAGAAAATTGCATTTTAAGAGAAAATCTTTAGAAAGTTTTTTCATTTTGATAAATAAAAATGAGACACACAAATGCACACTAAAGGCAGACCAGTCCCTATAACTTTTACATTAAGGCAATGCAAAAGTTTGATAATGCGGCAACCACCAAAGAACTTACATAGATAGCAAGGCACCTTGGAAAATGTTGATCTGACGGAAACAGGAAGTACGTTACTTGGTAAAAGTTAAAAGTTGGATGGAAAAAGTAAAGGTTTTTGTTAAGGAATCCAGTTGAAAAAATTATAAAAAGTCATACGAAAAAAAAGAAAGGCCGCAACAAAGTTTACACTTTGGCTGTAAAACGAGTTACCGTAGAAGTTATTGATTACTAGTCGCGCAACGTGTATGAAAGTGAGAAATTACGTGACTGTCTGAGAAATGTGAATGTACAATCTCATTGATTTTTGTTTAATAATATGGCCTTAGGAATTTCAATTTAGCTAATGGATGATGTAAATAATTCGTTAATTTAAGCAATATCTAAATCAATCGAAACGCTGCGTATTTGTTACAATATTTTAGGTTTTAATTAGCTTTGAATTTATCACCAATTTAGTTTCGTTAAATTCCTTGAAACAAAGACTTATTCGCAGTTAATCTGCAGTTGATTTACTTTGTGTGCAAAGGCTTTTGAAAGAGTTTTGAGAAAATGATTTACAATTTGGAAAAAACATATTCTTTGAATATAAACCAAATTTAAATTTTCAAAGCATTGCTTTTCCAACTTCCTTCAAACTAGTTTGATAAAACTTCAAAACATAAATTGAATTGCAGTAGTCTTTTTTGCTTTGAAGTTTTAGCACGATATTGGTGTTCTTAGTAAATATATGATATCCCTATTTTGTTTAAGAAACCTAATAGTGGTATGAAAAATATTTTTCTTTACTTCAAAAGGTTTAAAAATAAAGATTCAAACTTCCAAGATAATTAAAAATATAAGAAATTTTATGACAAACTGTAAAAAAGATTAAATTTTAATTTTTCTTAAGCATAAGAGCCATTTTCAAGTGAAAGTCAATGTCCAAAAAAACGTTGGTCTTTAACCCTGCATTTTAATGAAAATCCACAATGATTCAACTACATTGCGACGTTTCTATTTTTAAGCCCGAAATGATTTTGACACATTGAATGCAACAATAATTTGGAACCGCAAGCCCGCAACTCCACGGTCTATGTTTATTGATACACACTGACTGGTGTAATCTAGCTCAAGAAACATAAACAACAATTTTGTTATTTTTTATTGTAAAACGAAAAGTTTATTAAACCTTTGTAATAAATCATATCGTCTGAAAAGCTCCTAGTGCCATTGAACATCACAAATGTCATTGACTTTCTTTTGTGTTTTGACCACTTTTGCCAAAATTTGATGACTACGCTATCCAACTTCTCTCTTCGTTTGCATTCAGTATGCGCCTGCGGGAAGTTGGAATTAATCATCTCAATAGACAACCCCATTCCTTTGCTGTCAAACAGAACATTATTTATTAGGAATGATTTTGTTTTTGTAGTTATTCATCAAAATTGTCTGCTTAGATATTCAGGCTAAGCAACTAAATTCGGGAAAAATATTTTACAAACATTTTAAAAACCATGTTAAAGTATTTAATCCTTAAACTTGTAAATCTATAACTGTTAAAAGTTTACAAAATGTTTTATTTTAAAAAGTCATTTTGCACTAAAATTAAATTAAAACAACTCACTTCAAGCGCTCTATAAAGTCCCCAGAGCATAAAGTTAAGAAACTGCAACAAAAGTTAAAATGATGGTTAAAAGTTTGCATAAGTCAAAAGTAGCAGAAACATAATGCAAAGGCAAAATAAAATTCAAAGAAATAAAAAATAATTTCAAGAGGAATAAATTAAAATAATTAAGTAACGAAATTCTTCAAGGAAGTTACTTTTTCATATTTTTTCTATTCATTTTCGTACTGCTCGAACAAAATTTTGTGAGGTTAATCATGAAACAAAGTTAAAAAATCTTCGCCTCGTTTTATTTTCTAAATATTCTGCTCACGAGATCATTGTCTTTAATGTGACAAGTGCCAATAAAAAAAAGTATTCAATAAGCACTGTAGTCAAATCACAATACTGGAATGCTTAAAAATTTACATATATTATTTAACTTTTAAAGATCTTACCCAGACAGCGTAATCATTTGAAAAACAGACCGTCACTTCAATTTAAATTGGAAATTTTTAATACCCATATTTACATGAGTAAATGTGCCTGACGTAATCTATATAAATAAAATGATGGCTGTTTTCGATGAACGGGATTCACGCAAAATCTACTGAATCAATTTCGATCAAATTTTTTTAGTTATCTTTCTTAGGCGCTTGGTCTTTACATAGAATCAAAGTTATTACGATATTCCTCTTAAATATCAAAATATTAAAGTTTTAAAATTGCTAAGAAAATGAATTTCACACATTGAAAGAAGCATGTAAGCATTACAAATCGTTTAATGGCAAGTCAGTGGGTTAGTAAGGGTGTGTGCGTTTTATTTTTATATGGCAATGCAATGGAAGACAAAAAACGGAATTTTACTCACGCTCGCGCTCTCATTCTCAATTTGTCAACACAACAACGCGGAATTTTTGAGCAATGAAGAATGAAAAAAAATTACAGTATGTTCACACATGAGAATGGAATGGAATGTGTTATGCTTTGAACAGAATTATGGTAGCCCCAGAATTAGAGCGGTTGCGGTAAAGCGGCGACGAATATACGCTGTCAAAAATTATACCATACTTTATCATGTGAAATTGAACAGAATTACGGAGTATTACTGGGGACCTGCCGTCGATTTAGATTCAATTCTATTTTCACTGTCCGATCAGTGTTGCATTTCTTTGACATTCTCTTTGCCCATAGCGTGTCTGCTTTGTTTTGTGTCTTCCACTTGGAATATTTATTTAAGAGAAACAATAGAATCAAATTTTACTCTCGCTCTCAATTTGTCAACGCAACAACGCGATTTTGTGAACAATGAAGTATGAAAAAAATTACAGTAGGTTCACACATAGAAAACACACATGCTGTCCATGGCTTGACAACATCTGTGACTGTCAATATTGCGTTCACATTATCGAGCATGCCACCAAAGATCAATTGCAGAACAATTTATGAGCGTCCACATCGAAATAAACTGTATAAAATGAAAAATGTTCACTAGGCTTGACAGTCAGCTCAAACAGGTTGTATGGTTGGACAAGCCAGCAGGAAAATCAAAAATTTTTGAAACCCATCCAACAAGTGTGTCAAGCGGTTGCTCCTTGAGTTCACATTATCGGACATTGATGTTGTCAAGCCATGTTGGACAGCATGTTTGATAATGTGAACTGGGCTAATTGAATGTGTTAGTTAGGCTTTGTTGTTTGTCTTTCACATGGCAATGCAATGGTATACTTATGGAAGAGAAAACAAGAACAACTCTAGATCTGTGAAGAAGAATCAAAATTGACTATAGTTCTACGCTACGCGTACAAAGTAGTGGGCATCTACTAGTTTTTTAATAAAAGATTATAAAGGGTATTCTGTCAAAGTGGCGTACTTTCAAGTACAGGTAAAATGCGGAAAGTTTCATCAAATTTGAAAACACCAGTGTTATTTATACTTAATAAGACTAGCTAACTCTTTATGGAAAGACAACATTTGTGAATAGTGAAAAACTATTTTCCTTTCCTTTCTTTGTAACCCCATCGCTATCAATTAAACCATGCCAGCGCTTGATCCAATCCTCCATACATTTTTCGTGACTGATTAAAGAATATCGTGGAGTTCTTTCGGCAATTTTGCATTTATGACTCCAACCGACTCAAAATGCATTTCTCGACATGGGAGTTTTAGCTGCGGGAATTGGAAAAAATCAGACAACGCCATATCAGGTGTATACAGTTCTAGGTTAGGTAAAGTGAAAAACCTTTTAAATTCCTTTTTGTCAAAACTATTGCGGTCTACTTAAGATTTAAGATATTCGGCCTGTGAAATGCAAGACTAAGAAAACGTAAACTAAAATTTTAGAAGTTTTACTCTGAAACTTATAGCTTTTTAAGTTTATAATTAATTTCTTAAATGAATTGCTTAATTTCTATATAAAGCAACATTATTTAATAAAAAGTAAAGCACAAGTAAATAGACTTAGTTAGTCATTTTATTAATTTAACTTGCAAATTTTATTGAACTCTTCGATGAAAAATTAAATAAAAATGTATTTGATAACTTTACTGAATTTACTGTTCACAAAAAAATTTTCAAAAAAAAAATCAGCACCAAAAGGCTAAAGCTAGTCATATTAGTTTCATCCATTGTTAAATGTAGTGACCTCTAATTCGATTTGTAATTATTTCTAAGCCTGATATGTTTCTTTTTTTGCACAGATTTCTTCAAAGCCCAAGCCCAAATTATTTTTTCAGTTGTGTCTTTGTTTTTGTGACTCATTTGATTTTCATAGCTTTCTAGGTAAGTAAAAAAATTAATTTATGCCTTCTCTTATTTTACTTTATTCTCAACAAATCTATGCAAAATGGGCTTAGAAATTTTTACGACAATATATCATAATATACTTTTAGAAAAATATATTTTAGTGTGAGTACAATATTGGGAACTAACGAGTTGTTCAACATAAAAAATGATTAGTTTTTCACCAGGATAATTTTGGCTGTCGTGTATGTAGTGCTATTTATGTCCTTCTTTCATTTCAAATTGAAAGTGATTCTAGTAATCGCAGGAATTCTAAGGTATTGGTGGTACTGTAAAATTTCAGAAATAATAGTTACTTGTTTTGAGGCAGTTAAAAATATTAAATTACACAATTTGATTTAGTAAATGTATTCGTAAGGTTATTCTAACTTTTAAGAAATTATTCGGTACTACATTTTGAGATAAGACGTCAGTGTGAACGCTATTTGTATCAACAACTTAACTATTTCTAATAGGCTCAGTTTTAACTGCAACAATTTAATGAAACACAATAGATATCAAAGATGTTCGCACGATATTGAAACATAAAACACGGAATAAGTATTTTTCACTCCTTTCATTTTATATGTACTGAGAAAAGCTGGAAAAAAATTTTAAAAAAATCTTTAAAAGGTACTAACGTAAGATTCTTTGTAAATTTTGGAAAAAAATTAAACTTTAAAGGCTGGCAGCAACCGTAGCTTGCTTTATGTTAAATATTTTGATATAGCAGTTAAATTTCCAATATTAAACGTTCCCGAACGACTCAAGAGCATGAGGTTGTTTTGACAAGCTCTAATGAACATATATTGCTTTTCTACTGAAATATATTTCATCTTTCATAATACCAAAAGCGTCACGGGTCGCTGACAAAACGAGGTATACATGAGTGCAAAATGAAATTCTAATTGTTTAAACAACATGGCTTGTACAGCTACAAAGGATAGAGTCATAAACATGAGTGGACTTAAACTTTATTACTACTCGTACTACGTCCGAGATTTTGCTATAGCAATTAAAATGTGTTGAAATTTTCAAAAGCAACTCATATGGAGCATTCAGATTCATAACGCAATCCATTAGAGTCATAAACAAATCGTAACATACAACACTCACACACTCGCACTACATTAACATGCACACACACTTTGCGTTTGTCATTTAGTGTCACATTAAATGCATGCACTCGTTTCAATGTGTAAGTGCTCAAACAAGTGAATGCAGTCCAAAACAAAGGGACTTAGGAAAATTGTCATGTATAATCTCAGAAGACGTAACGAAATAAATCAAAATAAAATCAAACAACAACAAATGCCAACAGTTTCCACAACAGTAAAACAAAAACACAAAAACACAACAACAGTAGCATGCAAGTGACGTACAGCCTCGTCAGCAAAAAAATGAAACAAAATGGAAGAGAAACTGCAACCGCAATATTTTGCACAAGAAAAGCACTAAAATTGTCAAAAACTTTGATCTGTATCTAAGCTAAGGACAAGGATGTCTGTATAAATTTAGTTGGTAGTTTATATAAGTATGTGTGTATGCGTACATTTGTTTGAATGCTTACTAATACATAGATTTTCATAAAAGACTTTGAAATGCTGAATTTGGTTTTAATTGAAGAACAACAGCCGAGTTCTCTCTAGGGTTAGAAATGAAGTGGTTGATAAATCTTTTTTTAACAAAGGAAACTCTATTCAATTCAAGCAGAGTGACGCCACTAATTTATTTTGAATGCATAGGACAATATCTCGCACTTATCATTAACACGAATTGAAAGAACAACTTTCTGCAACACCTTCGTAAATTTTCAGAGGGAGATATCAAGAAATGCTTAAAGGAAAAGCAAATAAAGACAGCAGCATCTAAATAATGTTTGCTTTAGTACTCGACATGAGCTTTCATATACTTAGTTACGACCGCTAGGTAGCGTGACCTTGTTTTCCTACTTTGATAATATTTTATTTAAGGCGAGCAGCAGTCTAATTGTATGATTTTTTCCTAAGTTGCGTCGGGAATTTCGATTTGGAAGAGACACATTTTGAAGATTAGTTAAAAAGTAATATACAAATAAGTCAAAAAAGATCTTTGTTCGAAATTATTTTGGAAAATATATTTATAAATTACAACAAAAAATAAAACTAATGTTTAAGCAAATTCATTTAAAGTAAAACATTTTTAAGCAAAAAAGATTTGATGCTTTTTATTCTGTTGCCCATAGTTTTTGAGATATTTCTTTTTAAAAAATTTTTAAACAAGTCAAAATCAAACAAGTGCGCTGTTATTTACAAAATTACCGATATATATATATGTGTGTATATTTATTTTGAACTCGTTTATACTTGTAGATATAATGGCTTGCAATTGATTGTAAGATAAATCGAATCAATTTTCAACAGTTATAATTTCATTCCGCAAATTCATTCCTTCAATTACATTCAACTTTCGTTCTTTTTCAAAACAATGCTAAAATTATTTTTTTCTTTTAAGGTTACCTTTCGCGAATTCTGGTGGAGTTAGCTGCTATCCCAATATCAGAATATAAGACTGGTAAGCTTAAAAATCCATATTTTTTCATACTAAAGAAATTTATAAGGCAAATAAAAAAATATCTGGTTGTGTTTTTGAGCCATTGTTGAAATTAGGAAATCGAAATTTAGCACAACATTTTATAGAAACATTATCGAAAAATATTAAATAAGTTTTGGTTTTGTTGTTATTGTTCCTGCCTTTGCTATTGTCGTTGGTGTTGTTTATTTTTATTAACAACAATGGACACCAAACTGCATTGACAACATTAATTGGTAATTCCTTTAAACGACAAATACCAATATTAAATTGAAATTAACTATGATTGCATGCACTGTGTATTTGAACTTTTCCACAATAAATACCAGTACGTATATATGTGTCAATATTTGGATTGAAATAATTCACATATGTATACATTTTTCATAAAGAAAAGTATGATTAAAATATTATTTAATTTATACACACAATTACAATTATATATACAATTTGAGCACAATCTTTTCACAGCTAGAGCTCGCATGATTATTTCTCTAGCCATCGAAATTAGGTTCATCTTTATCGGTACCATTTATCCACTGAAAAATGCAATCCAACAGAACAAAGAACAGTGGAAACAAAAGTTTTTTTCGAACAATACGCCTTAAGATTTGATAGCATAAGAAGGTATAATTGCAGCTATAATCCAGAGTGTATCTTTTTCTTTTTTTTCTGTGGAAACTGCACAGCTTCTGTCGGAAAGCACGTAGAAAAATCATATAAGAGATATAAGAGAGTAGCAGTATTAATTTATTGGAAAATAATCTCTATATGATGTCACTACCATCTTATCTTGAAAATGAAGATCAAATTCTGACCTAATCGTATTTTTTTCCGATTTTTCGCATACGATTTTATTATAAGATAATATTTAAGAAAGCTGTTTTTGAGTTGGTAGACTTTGACAGTTTAATTTTAATTCCTTAGCCACTGGCATACACTTGAGAAGCTTAGTGTTATTCTGTAATATTTTCAAACCTTATATTTTAAACGTAGCTAAAGCTATTGATTTGTCGTTGTTTTTACAGAACTTGGGGGAAAATAATAATCTTAACTCAAGTAGATAAGAGATCGTACAGGGTCCCCCATATTCGAAGCGCCCATCAGGCAACACTATAACTTTTGACAGCGATGTCAAATCGACTAATGACATACCGCGTTTTGAAGCGTCATTCCAAGCAGATTTTTACCATGGAACAGTACACGCAACGCGAACGCTCTAAAGTTGTTGAAATTTACATTCAACAAAACAGGTCAATAGTGCAAAATCAACGTGCTTTAAAAAAATAAATACTGTGAAAAGTGCGCCTTCCAAGAAAACAATTTATCGTTTGTACGAAAGATTTACAACTGGTGATGCAACCAAAGCGATTGGGTGAGATGATTGCAGCCGTACGAGCCAGTGCTGGGCAGTCACCAACAACATCCCAAAAATCCGTTCTCAGCAGCTCGGAGACAAAAAATTCAACTCACTTGAGTAAAAAAAATTTAAAATTTAAGTACTTAAAAAATAAAAAGTTGCGGCTCTGTTAATTGTTGTCATTAAAAAATATAATAGGAAAAACTTCTCTTGCAACAGATGCTCGTAAGTCATTAGCATTAAGTCATTATTGTAGCCTATTCAATACTCTCACCCAAGTAGAATATGTTGTGCGAAAAATATGGTTAAATAGCCTTGGAAACTTAACACTGTACTTTAAAATCAAATTCTATCTTATTTCCACCCGCCTCAAAATTTCAAATGCGAAACTATAGTGTATACTCAAAACTTTTCCGGAAAGTGAGTCTCAATGTCCAACTCATTACAAAGGAATGGCCCAACAATTTTGAATTTTTCTCAACTTTTTGCTTCTACTGACATATTTTTACTCTTCCTTTGTAAAGCTACAATTTTCTGTCAGAATGCAAATTATTAGCTTTTTGTATAACGGTTTTTTATCCAAAAAGCTCAAAGAAAAATTTGTTCCTGCGCATGACAACTCTCAAAGGACAGGCTGTCGGAAAGGAAATCAGCTTTTTACTTTCATTTTCAATCGCAAATGAATTGTAGTGGCAATGTTCGGCTGAATATAACAATAGTGCCAAAACAAAACTTTTACGCTGGGATTTAACAAATTTAATGCATTTTACTAATTCTTTAAACTTATTAAAACTTCCAAAAATACACTTTCGCCATTTCTATAAATTGCAATTTAGTTCGAATTAAAAAAAAAAAAATAGTTTAAAAAAAATAAAATTGAATTAAAAATTTATTGCGAGATTAATCGCCAATATCAGTGTCTAAATTCAGCATTAGGGTAAAAAGTTACGTAGAAATATTGTACTCGTGCTGTGAAAAGCTTACGTTTTTTCTTTAAAACATACCCAATCATGACAGCGAAACCCTTTCACTGTGTATAAATTTTAGGTTTAGCTCAGTTAAATTCCACTTTTTCTCTTCAATGCAATTTTACATTTGTGTTATCTCTATTTTCAATTCACTATACATTTTCGGTACTTTTGTACCTTAGGAAAGACATTATATCCATAAAAATTCACTGACTGATGTCATTTGTCCGTATTCCTTTGAGAATGACATTGGAGTGAATTTTTTTATCAATTTGGAACGCTATGGCAGATAATTACCAAATTTTCTAGGCCGGTATATGAATAGGGATACTTGTTTCAATGAGACATTACCACTAGCTATACAATACGTCTGTATTCCACGAAAAGTTCACAGTTCGGTACTTTCCAGATTTATCTATTTTACTTGGCCCCCAAGGTCATGCGATTTGACGTCAATGGTCTTTTTCTAACTCTAGAGCGATTTGAAAACAACATACTTACAAATCAATGTGTGTCCAAGTTATTGTCCTAAGTTGCGCAGGAATATCATCGAAAATTAACTCAAAAGGATTGTATTATGCATAAGGTCTCGTTGTATTTCATACATAATAGCAAGGTCAAAGCAACATCATTTTAAATAAATATTAATCGAATTCTAAATTCTGATTACATTCTTCAACTTTAATTTCGAACGCAAATATTGCTGCGCAACTAAGTTCGATACAAAACCACATGAAAGTTTTGAGTTGCGGAAATCTGTTATACCTTTAAGAATCTTGTGGGATATAAAAAAAGTTTTCTTTTTAGAATAAATTTTGCACGTTACGTACACCATCAAATATTATAATACTATAGCAAATGTTCACACTCGCAGGAAAGCGGCAACGATGCGACAAAAATACGACAAAATATTATGTACAAAAGTACTTGTTTCGCTTAGAAAAGTGAATCCGAGTCAAAGCATTATGAAAAAGTGAGATTTTTGCTATATTTTTGAAAGTAGAATTGGTTAAAAAAAAATTCAGTTTTCTGTGCCTCAAAGCTTTCAAGTACATTAAATTTTTAGAAGCTTAGCCACTAATTCAAAATCAAATAAGTACCATGTAAAACCGTGAAGCTTTCTATATTTTATTATAGCGGTGACTTTCGGAACTACCCAGGTTTATCAGAAATTTGTTGCATGCAATTCAAGAAGAAAAATTAAGTTCCGAAGGCTTTTATTTGGGTATCAGCCTAATGTTTTTACAAAAACTTCGTCAATTCTGCCTAGTCAATGCAACAGACCGTTAGAAATTTGTTAAATTTTTCCGCCAAGATTACAGGCTTCGAGGTTTGGACGAAAACTTAATGCTTTGGACGAAAGAGATTGCTGTTATTGTGGTTTCGAAAGCTTTCTTATGGCCTTATTCTATTGCAGTAATTTCGACGCATAAAGCTTTAGGTAAATATGCTTGGGACTATGTGAGCTTTCCACCTAATGCTTTTTCATCATTTAAGACTGACACATTCCTAGCTTGAACACGAAAACTAACTGGTTTGTGTACAAAGTTTTCTCTCTGTTTGAACTTTGATGAGAATAATTTGTTCCAGCACCATTCATTGGTGGCCAAAAAATAAGTTAAAATGTTTTTGCTTAATTTTAATGGTGTGCACTATTGTGTGGTATCATAAAAATACTAAAGTAAATTTGTTTTATAAATTTTTTTTGTCTGATGCTACATTTATTTAAAAACATTAATCTTGAACAGAGACCATTTTTTAATGCCATACGTCAACATTGATATATCTTACTGGGAAAAGGAGTTTAACATTGTGATCATTGCTTTCTTTAAAACTTTTGCCAAACACAAATTGATTTGTTTTTACACTGTATTTAATGTTAATTTGGCAATATGCAGGCTTACAAAAAAGTGTTTTAAGTCACATCCAGTGATCAGGCCAAACAGATTTGAACACCTACTTTATTTTTTGGCTTAAGAAAACTTGATGTAAATTTTTATTCATCGAAACATAATTTAGATATATTCGTGCTAAAAAAGGCTAAAGATGCTTTTTTGGAATACATCCTACTCTTATTGGAAGCTTTGAAGTAATTTTTTTTTTTTTTTATGAAATCAAACAGCTTTGAAAGTACAAGTGTTTTGAGTCGTAAGAATGCTTGTAAAAGCAGTTAGTAAAAATTGAAAACATGAGGAAACAGATGATAAAATTTGTAAAAAAGTCAAAAGCTGTTTGAATACTATCCAACGTCCTCAAGTAAAATAAAATATCGTCAAAGTATGTAAAATGTATCTTAAAATTAGCATGCAAAGTTCACATGCCTCAGTTTATAACTAAACAAACGATATTTTGGGCATAAGTTGGGTCACACTGCTGGTCACAATAAAACTGAAAAAAAAAAAATCTATTCGACTTATTTGATTACAGTCTTAAAACGCAAGTTCGCGAGAAAAATTAAGAAGCTTTTATTTTTCAATCAGTCAATTTTTCAAACAAATTTAAAGTGCCGTCAGCATTATTTTAGGAATTTCTATAGCATTATACATTTGTATGTACATATCAATCATAGATTAAACAAAAAAAGTTAAATCCAAAGCGGTAGAACTTAAAAAAATACTTTTTTTATTCAATTATTTTTCTACCGAAGTGCAGAAATATTATTGCAAAACAAAAAAATTAAAGAAACAACAAACTGAAAAATGGATTTTCTTTCAATATCTACCTTCAGTGTTAATTAGTAACACAAAGAAAAGAAATAAATAATTGCGTCTAACTAACTACGAACACAAACTCAAATAAAAATTCTCTAGGTGGTAGTAACCTGGAACTATTCGCTAACAACAGCTTCTGCAACCGCTGAAAAAATATTGAAAAAAAAAACGAAAATATGAAACATTAAGTTTGTTGTCCGCTGGACAGTGCCTTGTTTGCTCTTGGATGAACAAAATTTAAAAAAAAAAATATAAAATTATGAAACTAACAACGATACAAACTTTTCAACTTCAGTTGTGTACAGCGAGCGATATGTACTCGCACAAGACAAAATAATTCCCAGACAACCTAAGCTGACCCGACGCGAAGGCACTGCGAAATTAAAGAAGTTTGAAAAGTGCAAGTGATGCAGCATTCCAATGAGACAAACGAATGTGCAGTTGCACAGAGATGAAAAGTCCGCTAGGCAACACGCGGCAACTGAATTTACTTAATTTTAACGACAAACTTAGGAGACGTTAAAATTGTGCACCAATACCTAATACCAATATGAAAAGATATTTTGACTGAAAAGAGACATTTTAAGAGGCATTCAGTAAATTGAATTTGTGCACAAAGAATTTTGGGTCTTCATAAGATTTTTCAATGATTTCATTACTAACAAATTTTTAAAACTTCTAATCAAAAACGAAAATTTATAATTTTGTTTGTTTTAATTTAAAAAAAAAAAACCATTTAATAATAAACATTTTAAGCCAAGTTTTAAAAAGTTTTTTTTTGGTGGAAAACATCGCAATCATACCTGATACACAAAAATGTTGAAAAAATTTAAAAATATTGAAAAATTCGAGAAAAAATCTGAAATGCAAAAGTTTTTTATAACTTAAAAAAACCCCAAATTATTAGTAAAGTCGAAAAAATTTGAATGAAGTCGATAAAAGTGAAAAAATGTCAAGCGTTACAGATTTACATGACACGTTTGCGCCTGCATAGATCTCTTTTGAACCTGCCAGTAAATTTAAGTAAAGTCTACACAGCAAAAAAATACCATACAATATATGTATGTAGTTAAGAACACGTGATTGAGAACAGCTGTTAGATAAACCGAACATAAGATTTAAAAATCTTATCTTATCTTACACAAAGTTTCGCGAAAATCGCATGTTATGAGACGACTTTTTTTTTTTTGGATTGACATGGGTCTGATGATATTTTAATTTTGTAGTTCTTACTTCAATCTTCTCAAATATTAATTTGAGTTTAGGTCAGGAAAAACTGAAAAAGAATTAGTTGCTCTTTTGATAACAAACCAATTAATTTAGAACAAATGCTTGTGCTCCAACTCAAATATTTAAACAGAAGAGAACACGTGTTCTGGGCTGCAACCTTTAATTTTTTTGTTGTTCAAACTTCAATTTGTACTATCCCTACAAAGTTTCTACTTTTACACAGAGTTTCAGCAAATATTAAATATTAATACAGAGAAAGACTAACACCAACGCAGTTATAACCACAGAGCTTAACTCTCCTTTGGCAGTAACGTAACAGCGGAGGGACAATGGCTGGAAAATAGCAGGTGTCTACTGGCTGAGGAATTCCCAATGGTGCCATTTGTGTTAATATATCACGCTCGGATTGATGCATATTTGATAAACTAATGAAGTCTGCAGTACACATACACATGCATAACAAACGAATACAAGCACACAAACACATGGTAAACATTTACCAAAGTTTTTGCATGAAAGTGAATAGTCCAAGAGCCGGCTGTAGAAAAGTCGAGTGTATAAGATTACAGGATGAGATGTATGCCAAATGATAGAGCTCGATGAGCCTAAATAGAATATCTAGGGTTGCCTTGCCAAAGCCTGTCCCGATGGCCGAAAATGCCCGAACTTTAGCCAATTTTGTTGTTCTAATTAAAACTGTAGTACATAACAGCTCGAAATGAATGCCAAATGATAGAACTCGAAGAGGCCTAATTATAATACCTGGAATTGCATTGTTGAATCCTGTCCCAAACATGGGTTTTCACCGGTTTTTTAGGTCAATTTTCATTAATGAAGATAACAGCTTGAAATTTGAACCAAATGATAGATATCGAAGAGCCTTAATAGAATATATAGGGTTGCCTTGTAGAATCCTATCCCAAACATGAGTTGCCACTCATTTAAGAAAAGTTGACCCCAAAAACGGTTGTCAAATAATGTTTAGGACATGATTCGACAAGGCAACCCTATATATTCTATTTAGGCTCTTCGATATCTATCATTTGGCACGAATTTTAAGCTGCTATCTTCATTAATGAAAATTGACCCAAAAAACCGGTGAAAACCCATGTTTGGGACAGGATTTAACAATACAATCCCAGGTACTATATTTAGGCCTCTTCGAGTTCTATCATTTGGCATACATTTCAAGCTGTTATGTATTACAGTTTTAATTAGAGCAACAAAATTGGCTAAAATTCGGGCATTTTCGGCCATCGGGACAGGCTTTGGCAAGGCAACCCTAGATATTCTATTTAGGCTCATTGAGCTCTATCATATGGAATACATCTCATCCTGTAATCTTATACACTCGACTTTTCTACAGCCGGCTCTCAGCCTAGAAGTGAAGTAGGTAGAATAAGAAAGTAAAAGTTTTGTTAAGAAAAGTCACTTAAGTGGTTTTGCTTGGTTAGTTAGTGGTTGCAAGCAAAAGTTTTGCGAAAGTGTCTCATAGTTTGGAAAGCATTTAAGCTAAAGCGGTAATTAAAAGAGCAGCCAGCGCTTTGCATAAAGTGCAATCATAAAAGTCATAGAACTAACCAGTTGGTAGGCCAAGTTAAAAATAACAACAGATTATAAGTTTTCCTTAAAGACTTGTTTTCTTCTACTGCCTAATCAAAGTTTTAAATGAATTACCGGGTAAATTAAGAAAAAAATTGTGCATTTTCTTCATGTGGGATTTGCGTTTGATTTATTGGCAGGTAATTTTTCTAAGTTAAGCAAAAGTCCAAGAATTCATTTAGTGAAAGATAAAAATAATGGTTCCTTAGATCTGCGAAAGTTACAGGTGAGATATTGTGCTGAATTTGATAGAAAGGGTTTTACTATAAATATGAGTACTCGGATTGTGAGCAGATTGATAGTAAGCGGACCCTCATAAAAGACAAACTTTTGGTAAGATTTTTTTTTTAAAAATATTGAAAACACCGTAGTATGTGACGTACATAAAACCATAAAAAAAAAATAAAATTTTCTGAATATCTTGACCAATTCAAAAAAACTTCTTTGACATATAATGACAAAAAAGTGATGGAAGGTGAAAGTTTTGACCAAAACTCCTTGACCACTAACTGTCAATAATTTTTATACAAATAGACTATTATCGGAAGTAATCTCCGAAAGTTGATAAAATAACAAAATTGAACTTTATTTATTTTCGGGGGATGTCAGAAGAGATATTTATTGTTCCGTAGGTACATAGGATTTAGTGTGTGACTATTAAAATGACAAACCAAAATACGATGCTTGCACTCCGTCTAACGTTAGGTCACTTCTGTTTTGAATTTTCGGCACTTTTCGGGAAAGCGAGAGAGTCAATATTGAAAATTTGCAATTTTCATCTAAGAAACAAAATAATGCCTTCTTAAACAAAAGTCAAGAAAATCGATCACCAGATAAAGTTGTGGCCCTTGCTAGGTTAATTATGATAACTCCAGAGCATTCATCTATGCAGTCGACATTTTTTTGTCCATTTCAGTTTTGATTTTACTTCGTATCCATATTATATTAACTTTTTCTTCAATAGGTACTGACTTCATAAAAAATGTTATCATAATTTTTGGAAATTTTTTATTTTTGTCTACATTTTATTTCCTTTGAAAATTTGATGCTGATTTTTTATTGAATAATTGATTTTATTTATCAAAACCAAACTCTATTGGTCTTATTTCGGTATACAGTTTTTGAAATTGTTTATTATTTAAAACTTAAAGAGCATAAATAATGAAAACTTCAGTTTTAATTTCATTATTTCTTAATGTTTTAGATGTGTATAACTTAGAAACATAGATAAGTTTTGATCAATTAAAACGTTTTGATTTTTCGAACAATTAAATCAACTTGAAGACAGAATTTAATATTTATTAAATTTCTAATTAAATCAATAATAATAAATAATTGCATTTCTAATTAAATCATGCGCTTAAATTTCCTCGTAAAATCAATTCCGAAAAATTGATTTTTACGACGACTAGATATTATTTTTTAAATAGATGTTGAGTTTTTTGTTTTTTTCTAAAATCTGAATGCTATGGGAAAAAATTAAGTAGCAGCAAACTCAAGCCACAACTGCGATTTTTACCCAATTGCGCAAAATTTTAACCACAGTTGAATAATTTAAGATAAATTACATAGCATGCTTTTGTGTTCTGACATTTGCTTTCCGAAATTCGAATTGCAAGGACAATTTGTGCAGCCACAATGGCAGGAATATACTAGCCAGCTACTTAGATTTTGCAGCGTTATTTCCAACTTGAGCAGCAATCATAATTTTATATTGAATTTCTTTATTTTCGCTTAGCTTATTTGTGCCGAGGTCTGTTTTTGAACCAAATGAATGGATTTTTATTATTTTTCCATTGTACGAACAGATTTGCTTATCATATCCTTAGATTTCTACACAATTGCATGGAACTTGTGTTGAGTAGCTGCAAAAGCACAAGAGCAAACTTCATATCTTCGCTGTTTCTTTTCTTCTTCAGCATCATCTCTACCCTGAGATGAGTTTAAACTATGCGATATGTTTTTCTCAAGTCTTACCATTGTTTTCACATTTTGCGTTCACGATGAAACCTGCCTGATAGTGATGTCAGTAGTTGCCACAGTTTTGCTACTAACTGACAGTATGCTCATTGCAAGGTCTTTGGTAGTAAATTGCATTTCAAGAGGAAAGACAACTGGAAGGAAAAACAAAACCATTAGCTGAAATCAATATTTGCTTTAAGAAATGGCAATAACAATAATAAAGCAAAATTTCATGACATATTTTTTAATTAAACTTAAACTTAAAATAGCAAATACTCTGT
Organism: Tricholauxania praeusta; assembly: GCA_949775025.1. Lineage (NCBI taxonomy): Eukaryota > Metazoa > Arthropoda > Insecta > Diptera > Lauxaniidae > Tricholauxania > Tricholauxania praeusta. Next base: position 164,677,543 of record OX459029.1, read on the forward strand.
TAAATTTTAAAATAAATTCATGCCTTCGTAAGTTAGCTCACCTAAAACAATTTCTATATTAGAGAGTTGCATAATCAAACCGCAATACACAGCTGAAAAAAACAACAACAACCATAGTTACCACTTTCAAGGGTTGCCAAACATTAGTTTGTGTATTAAATATTTTAATTTTCCATTTTCGTGGTTTGTCTGCTTTGGTTTTGTGACCAAAATGTTTTTTTTTTGTTGTTTAATTTTAATATTGCTGTTTATTTTGTGTGTATGAGTAAGTTAGTTTGTGTGTACATGTACATTAGGGTGATGCACAAAATGATGTTTTTTCTTTTATCAACCGGACACTCTTAAATTTCTTTCCGGATCTCGATAATTGTGAAGCCTCAAAGTTTAAGTTTAGTCGAGAAACACAAAGACAATCGAATCGAATGCAAATAGTTGAATTCACAAAAAAAAAAATCAATAATTTTTAGTTTTCTTAAGATGAATTAATAAAATGTAATTTAATGTTATCCTTCCAAATACAGTATTGAGAATTTAGTTCAGGATCTCTATAGCATGCATTACTTAAAAAATAGACGTGTTTCAAAAATTGTACTATTACCAAGCAATCTGTCCCCGATTTAACTGGTGAAAAGAAAAGTCGACGAAAAAAAAAAAAAATTAAAATTAAATTAAAAAAATTGTCATACCACGAAATCAAGCGGCTTATTTTAAACTTTTACATTCTAACATAATGACAATAAAATGCTAAATGACTTACTATTGAAATCGTTAAAAATTTCGTTAATTGTTGGTGATTTTACCTACAAAAATCATTAAAAAATTTAGAAACGGCGTCCAGTCTCAATAAACTTGGAACAGATGTTAATCGTTTTGCTTAGTTGATTTTCTAAAAAGGCAATTTTTTGGCTTTCAAACTTAACTAACTTCAAAAGCTAGCTTATTAACAATAGCTTATTAACAATTCTCGGTTGAAGAAGAATCAAAAATTCGACCAAAGGTTGAACTATTTTCTATATCCGTTTGGAGATTTAAGAGTGTGTGGTGAACAAATTCAATTACGGAACTATCGTTTTTTGCAACACCCTAAAGTGTTAAACATTTTTGTTGTATTAGTGCTATGAAATGTTGATTGTTGCATGCAACCCATTCATTTTGGTTGCTGCTAATTTTGTGGCACAGCTTTCTATTCAGTTGTTTTTGTTGCTTATCAAGTTTTTACCGCATCTGATGTTGTTGTTGCTTGTGCTGTACCAACTGCGCTTTTGACGCGTTAAGCAGTGTGGCCATCAACTGTTTTACCATACAAAGTGGCATACGCTGGCATACATAATGGGCAGAAATTGATTAATATCTAAAAAATATTAGCTTGACAGAATACAAACATTTTTTCATGGAACGAAATATGAAATTATAATTTAGAAAAAAAAAAAATATTTCACAAGGAGGAATGCTTACGTTCATATTGAGCGTAGCTTCACTTTTTTTTTTTTTGTACAACTCATTGAAAAAGATATAATAGGAAAATTAAGATAACAGGTGTCAAACCTATCAATCTTACAATGCGGATATTGGGAATTGTCAAAGGGTAATCTCTGAATCGAATATTTCAGGTGATACAGTAAGAGGTCTGTGGTCATATTTCGAATAAAGTGTCGTATGAAATTCATTTCTCGTGAATCATTTCACAAAACTTGGTAAAGTTTCAATTCGAAGTTAAATTATCTGAATCATTTGCTTAAGGTGCTTACAATATTTTTAAAAACATTGATTATAATGCAACGGAACAGCGAATAATTCAATAGAAGTTAAAAGAACGTGATTAAAAATTTAATAGAAGTCGACAGTGAGAAAAGAGCAACAGTGTTGAAGAGAAAGAAGAAATTTCAAATAAAGTCGAGAACTTTCAAATAATATTGAAAAAGTTCTCAGTAAGGATAGTACAGAACAAATAGAAAAAGCGTTTGTATTGAATAATATAAGAAAACATTGATTACGGGAGAATGTTCATCAGTCGACAAATGCGAATTTCGCTTGAAATTTTTCATTTTCTGAAGGACAAATGATATTCTGAGCTTAACTTGAAAGCTTACCAAAATTCTCAATTTTCAATATTTTTGTTTATTAATTTAAAATAATATCATACATTTAAGTGAGCGCCAGCATAAGTTCGCTCAGGGTTTTAACTGAACCAAATTCGGAACTAATAGCACTACTATTTAATCATATTTTCTTGAAGAACATATAGATTTTTTTTTTCTGAAAGAATTTCAGTTTTGCATTTCACAAAAATCTTTCTTATTTATGCAGATATTCGATGAGATGGTTAAAGACAAATATTTTAATATTAACAAAAGGACCCAAAGAATCACGGAACTAAAATGAACTATAAACAGAAAAAAACCAGCAAAGTTGTATAAAATATAAAAAAGAAAAAAAGATCTCAAATAGCAACCACTGGTCACACTTACAAACAATAGCGAAGACCATTGCAAATGTTCGATAAAATTGAATGAATCTATTCATGTACGTCATATAAATTACTTAATTCAATTACACTAAGTAATAGTGCTGCTTGTAATGGTCTACACTAGTGTTCGTACGTAACGAAATCTTATCACTACATTTAAAAAAGGAAAAAATCCTCAAAGAATAGAAAATTTATCAACCGAAGCCAGTTCAATATTGGTTCATTGAAATTTTAATTTGATGTGCAGCTTAGCATTTTGATATTTGCAGTTAGCACATACAGAGAAAGATATTTGGAAAAGTAAATTTGGCTCATCACAAGTTTGAGCAGAGGTGGAATATGGGTAAATGTCCCAATATTAATTTTTCTAGCAATACCAAAAGAAAGTCACTTGTAAAAATCAGCTCAGTATGGTGTTAATGAGTCCTCGGCCTTAGTTAAGTTATTTTCTTGGAACCAAAACAACTATTTAATGCAATTGTGGGTGTGACATAAATATTGGCTATTTTAACACACCAACTCTTTTGTGTATGAAGAATATTGGGAAAAAAACTCTTCTCATAAATGTTTTCCTTATCAGTATTTTTTGAATGTAACCCACTTCATAGTTAATTACCCATTGTGCCGCATAGTGCGTTCTATTGAATTAAAGTGTGATGACAAGAACACCAGCAAGGCAGCGGCAAAAAACAGCACCAAATGCGTGCATATAAATTGTCATTATTAGCCAAAGGCTAGCGTTGTTGCCACCTAACTACAAATTAGCTAAAATCCTTTATTTAGTTAGTGATGATTATTTTGTTGTAGAGATTGTAAACATGAACTCCAATGCCTGACTCGACACATTGCTGTGAAGTAGATGTTATAGTTGTTGTCGAATTCGTTCATATGTAGAAGCTTTTGTTCCATGTGCGTTGCTACCCGAGTCAGATGGTTTTATTTATAAAACTTCATATGTGGTAAATCTGTTTGCATGGGGCCACACTTTTGACTTAATTTATTGATTGTATTTCTATTGAGGCTACCAGGTATTTTGATAACTTTGCTGCAGATTGTTCTGGTGCCCACAGCAACATTTCTGTAGATAATGTTGCTTATTGTGTTTAATTTTACATATGTGGATAAATGGCAATGGCACCAACAATTACTTTTAGTGTAGTTCCAGTATATTATTTTAAAATTAGTATGGAAATTTTATTCCCCATTTAAATAGAATAAAAAAAACCAAATACAGTCAAACTTCCATATAGCGAATACGCACGGGACCAGAAAAAAATTCGTTATATAGAAAATTCGTTATATTTTTTTTTACTATTTATTTAAAGAAATCAGTAATTATGGTTTCGACTACACTCTTCCATTTTTCTCCTTCAACAAAATCTTCTAATAAATTAAGAGAAGCATACATATGGAGCTCCTTTTCTCCAGAAAGTTTCGAAATTCGTCAAAAGTCACGCCTTCTACAACTTTTTTACTATCAATAACTTTTTTTCTTCGTTGCAACATTTTCACTTCTATCACTGAACATTGACTGAACTATAGTCACCATTAATAGTGAAGGAACTTTCATTTTTCCGATTGTTGTTGTTTTCAGATTTTGTGGATCCCCTTAAAATGTTCTCTTTTTTCTCTGTATGAATGTAGTTTTATTGACATGCGTAACAGAAAATTATTTTAAAAAAATTCGCTTTAACCCATTAAAGACAGGAGTCCAAAAATGCACCAAAACACTTGAAATTTTGTATCGAAGGTTATGAGATATGTGGAATTCAAAATCCGAAATAAAAAATTTTGGACCAACCTCGATCGGTCCAAACTGGGCCGATACATATATGTAACGTTAGTCCGAAAACAGGAATAATTAATTTTTGAAAAAAAAACTTATTTGGTCCAATTTTGTCGTCAAAAGTTTATTGAAATTTAAATAAAAAATTACAAATTATTGGTAAGAAATTCAATAAAAAAGAAAATAAAGTAAATTATTGGATAATTCAATAAAGTTAGAAATATGTGTATAAAATCTAAACTGTAATGTTCTTGAGCCATGCAGGTAGAAATTAATGTTTATTCACAGGAATGAAATGGTAGTCCTCAAAACAATCAATGCAAAGTCCTATGTTGCATTTTTTACACATTGTTTTGACAGATGAAACTTTACCAGCATTTGAACATTTTGCGCATCGGCGTCTTTTGTCGTTTGGAACTTTGATTACATAGTGATGCAATCCATCAAATCTAGGGTTTTGATTCTCTTCCTCAGTCTTTGGACGCCGATATCCGCCAGGTAGTTTTGGCTCACCAAGAGTTTGGCAGTAATACGAAGCAATAGCTCTTCGGAACTGCAGTTGTGTACATTCTGCTCCACTTTTGCGGTGTAGAAACCATGCATTTTGGACCGATACATCTACTAGCCACGTGAAGATTGAATACCACCACTTTTTACCTCTAACAGCAATTCGATAAGCATTCACATTTTGGTCCATTCTGTCAGTTCCACCCATGCACAAATTGTATTGCGCAACAGCACAAGGACGTGGTACATCAATTTTATCACTATGTTCTTTCGAATATCTACCAACCTTCGATACCGGATTTTTTCCATAAAGTGTGGACGCTATGCATACAACACTATTATCTACCCACTTTGTGAAGTAGATATTAGCTTCACTCAGCTTTGTGCTCATTATGTAGCCACGTTTTTCTTTCTTCAGCACCTCTTTTAGCGGTAGTGGACAAGATTTTGGTATAAAATTCTGCCGCATTGTTCCAGTAGCATGGTAATTACGTTCCTTCAATCCCAGTAAAACAGGAACCGTTGTAAATAGGTTGTCGAAATGAAAACAGAATGGTAAATTTTTGATGTCCTCAGTAAACTCATCGATCATGCAAAATAATGGGGTTGCATTTTTTCCATACTTTGAAGGATATTCTGCATTGAGTCGAGGATTTGTTCCTTGGTACATTTCAAAATTGATTAGGTAGCCCTGTGGCGTATTAAGACACCACATCTTATATCCAAATCTCAGTGGCTTTCCGCGAATGAACTGCTTACAGCCATGACGCCCGTAATATTCTACCATTGACTCGTCGTAACTCAAATCCTGTTCTGGATGAAAATTTTGTAAGAACTTTTTCTTTAGTACATCAGTCAATGGTCGTAATTTCCAGATTTTATCGGCTCGATTTACCTTAGAATTATCTATGAAATGCAAATAACGAAAAATGGTTTCAAAGCGAGTGCGTCTCATTGCATCAGATATCATTACATTGAGCATATCTTTGGTTTCAGACCAATAATCTTTTTTTGATGGACGAGTGCTATAGCCAGTGACAATCATAATTCCTAAGAATACTCGCATTTCATTTGCAGAAATGTTAGGATTTTGTTGTGATTGTAAGACTCCATATGAATTGGTTTCAACACATAGCAATTGAATCACTTCATCATCGAAAAATTTCTCGAACTGTTCATGAGGTTGTAAGCCTGCACAATCACGATAGTCACTATTTGGAAAAATTGGCTTTGACGGTACTTCTTCGTCTGCAACCCAAATTAAACCATCACCTTGTTTCTGTCTTTTTGAAATCTGTGTAGACTTTGTTTTTGGTGGTCTCTTATGTTGAGCTTGTATATTATTTTTTTTTTTAGCGTTGGCACTAGGGGTGTGTACATTCATTTTCTGAGGAGTATTTTCTGTTTGAAGTGGCAGTGTTGCAACAATTCCTGATTTAACTGATTCTTGGTTTTCTTTGGACTCTGCCTCACGCTCTACTGCAGCTTCAGGAGCATCTAAATCGTTTTCCTTTGATTTGCCAGCATAAATCATTTCGCACGGTGCTGCTAATTGCCGTACTGTCAAGTTTTGCAGCAATCCACCATCTTCATTACCTGAGTCTTCACCAGAAAATCCAAATTCGTCTGGTGGCTCAACAAAAACTCGAACCGGTTCCTCATCTTCTGATTCCAGCGACTCAAAATAGTCCAAAATCTCTTCGATATTCAAAAACCTTCAATCAAAAATGAAAATCAGTTAATGCTGCATTGGGCCTTACGTAACATATTTGTAACATTTATCAAAAATAGCACTTATGCTGTATTCGGACTAACGTTACATATATGTAACGTGGATAAATAACTGATCAGAAAAGGTGGAAAATGACCGAAAATTTTTTATTTTCTTTCAAGAACTGTTCACTAATATTTTATGATTTTGAATATGTAAAAAATTTTCCGTGAAAATAAACCACTCATAGCACCACTATCACCTACTTTTTACGCGACTCCATAATTAGCAAAAAATAGCACTTCACATAAATCATCAATTTTTGGCATATGCTCACTCCGAATATTTCCAGCCTACTAAGGTCCGCGCAGTTTTATTTCGTTATTCAAATATTTGACTTCGTAAAAAAACCGACTCTCATAAGCGACGAAGTTGATTTAGATATTCTTATAAGAATAATAAAGAAGAAGTACGTGCGTTACAAATATGTAACGTTAGTCATTAATGGGTTAAGGAGATCAGAAACGCATAAAAGTTTGATTTTCAGCAGCAAAATTTATTCGTTTTAAAGAAAATCTCGCTATAAGGAAATTCGCTGTAAGAAGATCAAAGTATACTGAAAATAGATCGAGAAAGCTGTGTACTTGAACTCTGTTCGTAATAGAGAGAACTTCGTTGCATAGAAGTTCGTTATAAGGAAGTTTGACTGTAAATTGAAGAAATCTTTTTTTTTACCAAAGAATTTAAAATGCTTCTTGGGAACACAAATGAAATCAAATTAAATCAAAATAAATCCTTCAAAAAAAATTGTCAATAAAGAAATCAATGAGGACTTTAATGCGTACTTTAATATTAAATATAACAATCTTGAACCAATATTTGTGGAAATGAGTTTTTTGTCATATTATACTCTTCAAGTGTAATTAATCACAAATTTGTAATTGGTAACAAATTATTTCGAATACAATGCACAGAGTTACTTTTTAGTCAAAGTAATATGACGGCATTTTACATCTGAAAAAAATTTGAATAACGCATAATTATCAAATTGACATTTCTTTCCACTATCATTTGCTTTAAAATTGAAGGACAAATATAGATCTAACAAAAATAATGTTCATATTGTTCCAGGGCCGTAGGCAGAGTTGAATTTAAGATATGACAGCGTTGGTATCAGGTAGGGGTAGAAGTAAACATTTTACTTGATTTGATCGACGTCAATCGACGTTTATCACACTTAACTTGTCGGCAGCGATTGTTTGATTGATATTCAATATTTAAAAAAGCTGAATTTTCCGATTTGCCATACAATTAATTAAAACTACGAAGTACTTCATTCAAATCAACAGACTTTGTTCGCCATCCTTCCGTGACTCATTGACAGCCTTTGAGGCCCGTTGATTAGAGTTAAAGTAGAAAATGTAGATTCGCACACAGCAGTGCTACATCCTAGGGTCGCCACATATGCAGAAAGTTCATATGTATCTTTAAATGCCTCTCGTTACCTATACAAAACTTGAATTGTGTTTTCTATTTTATTTTCGCATCGACTCAAATAAGCTTTGACCACAGTAGCCTCTTCCTTTGATGGAATTTTTAGACCTGAAAAATCCTGTAAAAAAATTTTTTACAAAATTTTTGCCGATAATTATATAAAATTTTATAAAAATATGTTAAATTTTATCAGGCCATTTTTAGCATACAATTTTAATTTTCTCACACTAACTTAAATTTTTCAATTGTACTCGAAACTCGCTAATGAATTTAGTAGATCCTCTCTGTCCGAAAATCTTCTTTGTACTTTAGCAAGTAATATGTCCGTTTCGAAATACTCAGGCTTAAATGGCTGATCATCCCGAACTTCTATAATTTGTCTCGCGGAGGAACAGAAAGAACCATAAATCAAGTAGTCATTCATCCGGTTTGGTTTTTTGAATTGCCTCTTCTGGGTTCCATTTTCAGAATTGCAGCTTGTCATAGACTTGGCTTCTTTCAAAATTTGATGGTACATTTCTTCTTATCTCAGTTTTGTCATCTCATTTTTTTATGAGTTATTGTTCAATAAATCCTAAGAATGCATCTGCTTTCAAATAAAAATTCCTGAAATAATTTTAGAAGACGTAAACTTATATCAATAATAATTACATAGTTATTGAGAAATTTCGTTTCAGAAAATTTTTAAAAATTAGAATGCTTAAAAAATATATTTTTTATTAGAAAACCAGCTGCACGACTACGTCGTTATAGACGTGCGGATGTTTTTTTTTTTGCATCGTTTGTTCATATGGCAACATTTCTGCTTACAGCTGCAAAAGCCCCAACCTCCTCTGAGGAGGAAGTGGCAGGATTTCTCTGAATAAAAGTGAACATTTGCTAAATATATAATACAAAAATTTTAACAAATATTTTGTAACCGTATAAAATTTCGGAAGCATTTGCAATAAGGATAATGAGTTTTAACTTTATTTTTTTTTTTATCATACAATGCTTAAAGCTTTAATTTCAATACCACATATGAAACCCGTCGACAGTGGCAACAGTGCGCATGCAGGATCGCGCATCCTTAAAACACAATGAGTAGGTAAGCAGGTACCAATCCTTCAAACTAAAATTGATGGAGCATACAGCAAGTGAAACAAAAAGAATATTTGTATCAAATCAACTGTAAGCTCTAACATTTCATTAAACACATAAAACTATTGATGCGCCAACAGTCAAACGCGTACACACGAAACACGTACAATGCAACTGCTATAGTTATGACCCATTACAAAAATACATTAAACAGTGTTCTATTACCTATGACAATACTATATGAAAATAAATAATTTTGTTTAACTCTTATTATCAAAATCTACTCAGTAAAGTACCATAAATAATACACACAACCTATAGCATTTGAGTGTTTGTGAAGATAAGAAACAATAGTTTTCAATAAATTACTTTTTACGTGTAAATAAATAAAAGTGTGTCGACATACAGCCTACTTACAAGACAGCTTCATTAGATAATGTTATGATTTTTCTACACACAATACAACACATAATGACGGTTCTTTCTGCATAATATACTTAAAATATTACATTTCAAAAACTCATATTTTCCTCATACTCTCTCGTTTTCTCTGTATTGCGAATTTTTTCTTTGGCAAAATTAAGGCTTCGAATATACTAAAACGAATTTCGTTTCCAAAGAAAGAGTGTACTGAAAGTAGTACAAAAAAGCTGCAAGTGCCATCACTGCAATATGTAATTACAAATTTAAATAAATCAATAAAAAAAGAATATGAAATAAAATTGAGAAAAATTTCGTTCAAGTCCGCTTAGCTGTTAAAGAGATATGATATTAAGTACTGAAAACTTGACAAAAAAAAAACTAGAAAATAGAAAATAGAGAGCCCTACTTCCTACCTTCAATAACTTTCATTGAAATCTTGTAATTTCTTGTCATGTTCGCCAGAAACATCTATCAAGAATACATCAGGATATACTTACATGGTTCATCTATCCGTTGGTTATTTTCTCACTGAGCACAATACAACGTAACATACAGACTGACAGCAGCTGAATCTACAAACTGCACAGACACACGGCCCTGAATTTCTACTCTACCGGCACAAAAGGCTTTTGTATGCGCTTAAAAGTATGCTATGTTTCTGCAACCTTGAATGCTTACGCTGACGACAGCGGCAGTTGAGAGTAGCGGTAAAACAAAACCGAAATGCATGCGTGTGAGTCAAAATTGAATTCTTTTCATTTGACTATTTTTGCGTAGCATGAATGTAACCAAAAATGTTGCATATGATGTTGGCTGCGCTTTGTTGTTGCTGTTTTTGATGCTGCTACTGTAGCATAGTTACATTGAAGGCACAACAAGTTACGTTTGGCACAGCGGAAACGGATGTGTTGTTGTCAGTTTGCTTAAGGTGCACTTCCGGTTTAATTAAATTATGCAGTTGCATAAATTCGTGAAATTCCATTTGAATGGCGCATAAAGTCAACACGCAACCGCGCCACACTTTGAGTCATCACGAGCAACCTGCGAAGCTTTGCATAATTCGTGATAAGACTTGCAAAGTGAGTTAAGTCAATGCGTGAAGTAAAATTTGAATGAAAGGAAAAGCATATGAACTACATACGAATAATTAAGAAATGTTGATTTCATTTAGCTGATGCATATTTATTGTCTGCTCTTACTGTACTCATTCAAAGTTTTTTTAAATTTCCATAATAAAGATCCACGCGACTTTTTAGCACGAATAAAATACATTTTACGAATATCTGATTTTATTTTGCAATATTTTATGTATACAAAAAACACATGGCGCTCATTTTTATTCAAACAGTTATGTGGCTAACCAAAACTGATATTGATCTTAATTCCAATTGTCCTTGAATTTGTTAAAAAACTACCAATTTCTAACTCAAACTGCAGCAGATGGTAGGCAGAAAAACTATTGCCGCATAATTTCAGTATATACTATAATATGACAGTACCAACGTGGAAGAAAAACTACACTGTGCTCTGTATAAATTCAAAATAAATATGTGAAAAGATAATAATAGATTTTTATCTCTGTTGATATTTCTTTGCTTTTCTTTATCTGCATTTTCCGTAGTCATATTTGCTCTATAAAAAAACAAATACGGCAAGAGAAATAAGAAAAACTGCACAAAATTTACATTTAAATGTGAAAGTCGTATGTTAAGGACATTGAGGAAATGTCGACAATCTGTCTATTGTTTATTTTTCTTATGGTTTTTGTAGCACATTACGTAGCTTACGTCCTTTGTGACGTTGATAGATAGTTTTCTTTTATTACTTATTTTTAGAGTCGTAATACTTCGCTAAAATGAAGTATCGAAAATGCAACTTTTTCAAAATAAATTGACATTTCATAAAATTCTTTTAGATTTTAATATTGAAAAAACACGGAATGGAATAACTGATGCAATAACTTAAAGAATGTAGTTTTATTTTCGAAGTATTATAGTTTGAAACCTTTATTTATTTTTAAAATGTTCCTTGAATTTCACAAAATTTTGTCTGAAATTAAGTTTTTTGTCTCTTGCTCTCAAACTCCATGTAAATATATCAGCAAAATATCGAATATGCTGATGAAAAGCTGACTTCAATAAAGTTTGGACTCGCTTAATAAATCAAGTACTTCAGTAAGGGCAAGTTTATTTAAATTTCAAATTTAAATTCACTTAAAATGCACATGATATTTTTGATACCGATTTGATACCACTGGATTATTTCTTGTGTCAATGTGTATAGTTTCTGGCCTTTGCTGATTAACCATCAATAACTGATGCTTAGAAAATCGAGAAAGCTTGCGCTATTTCACAATACTGCATACAAAAATTTTAAATGGAGTCAATACGTCTTTTGTTTTTTTGTTTGCAATTATTCAGTGAAATCGTAAAAATTTAATATAAATATTTTGTGTAAAGTCTTTTTGCGGCAATGAGAGCTGCTACCCTCTGAGACATGCTGTCTGGGTAACTTTGAAGGTGTGCATTACTAAACTAGTATGTTTTCCACGTTCCCATCAAATTTCGTAACAATATCTTTAACAGCTTTCGAAATATTAGGCATTTAAATTTGCATCTTTGGGTTGTCCTAGACCAATGTTTCACTCCAAAAAAAAATTTTTAGAAATATTCAATGTATGTATATAAAATCTCATATATGTTATTTATATCTTTTCGAAATCCTTCAAATCAAAAAAAAAGTTACATAAATTAATTCAAAAGTTATTCACTTAGTAAGGCAGTTAGGGGACAAAAATATCATTTTCCAAAAGCTCTTAAGTCTTGCACTGATGGTGTAATGAATTTTACTTCCTGTCTGGCGTATCTGAGATTTTGCTTGAAAAAAAAAAAATTGTAATGCTTTTAGCAAATTTATTTAATTCGAGAATCGATTCTTCTACTGACATATTTTTTTCAAAACTAGGACGGACAGTGATCACAATATCGAATCACATCACACAACACTATCCATATACATTTTAAAGTTATTTCTCCGTATTTCAAGGTCTGTTTTATTAAGGATTATATTTCTCATACTCAACATATGCTTATAGTTGTATTTTGCAAGAAACCAAAAATGAAGTAGAGGCTCAAGGAGATATCAGGAGAAGCGTATAACTCCAAGTTATGAAATGATAAAAACGCATAAAAGCATTATGTAAATTTAGTTTATTACTTATGGCTGTATTTACGATTACGTTTCCTTATGTATGTGCGTGTGTGTACGTAGTAAATTCAAGCAATTGTTGTTGCCATTGCTGTTGTAGTGGTTGTCGTTAACTTGCGATATAATGTTGTCCCTTTTTAGTAAAATGGGGCAAAAAGTAAAAGATTTACAACCTACTTATACAGTGTAAGCCTTTTTTATGAGCATTTTTTTAATGTAACAAATTTTTCTTGTGGAAGAGCCGTGTGTGTAAATGCGGGCATACAGCAGTGTGAGTGCGTGGCAAATAACCTATGCAGCAGAAGAGAAAAAAAAACACCCACGATCAAGGTTATTTTTGTTGAATTAATGCTAAAGTGGAGGAATAAATACACACATGAATCTAGCGGAAGTATTTAGTTCACAAAAATGTAAGTCATCAGTTTATTTTTGATACGGAAAATTATTTTGTGAATATGATATTGCACGCATTGGTATGGTCAAAACTGGAACTAGCTATATAGCACAACACAGAATGAAGTCTTGGCATATTTCAATTATATTTTTTCGCTACATTAATCAATGCTGTTTTTCCAATGATGTATACATCTGATTCAGCAAAAAGCTTCAATTACAAGTAAAAGCAAGAAGAAACGTATCGCTGTGATATATGATATATAGCAAGAAAAATGCGTATTTAGTATGAAACCATTAAGACTTTGTTTTTTGAACAATAATCTATTTGTGAAGATAAAATGTTCGTTAAACTTATTTGAATGGATCGCTTAAAAGTTTAAAGAGAAACTTTATACACAGAGGAGGGTAGGTCCATTAGGATTTCATAATGAAAATTTATAAAAAGAAAATATCGCTTAGATTGGTTTTGCTTTAATAATTGAAAAATGCTTACTGATCGATAATATTCTAAGTGTGAATGAATGTGAATGCCCAACGTTTACCGTGGCTTCCATGTCATTTATTGAGATATACCCAAAAAAAAAGTTCAAGTGTATAAAATCATGGCCAATTGATATTTCTGTTTCGCAAGATAACTTTTCCCGGGAATTTTTCGTGCAACTAACAACAAACTAATTTTTGTATTCGCTTTACGGCATTTGGCACTTTTTTTGTTCGAACCACCTGTTTCCAATTTGGGTGACAAGAGTTTAGTTATCATGGTTTTTATTAAATTCCTATGCATAATAACAAATCGATGTGTTTGGGCTCTCGGTCGCATTTTTGCATACGGCAGCAATATTTTCTACAGAAAATGAGTGAGAACAAGAAAAATAATTTAGGCTTTCAGTTTTTTGCAAAATAATTAGTGACGTGTGTGATGGCAAAAGTGTTTAAGACTAATAAAATTTCTTGCTTTTTCTGAAGCGAGTGATATTTAAGTTGTAATATATCACCACATACCCACACAAGAAGAATTTTGAAAATTTCTGATGAAAGTTCTTTTCATTCAGTGTAATTGTTTGGATTTTTTCTGAGAAACAACAAACTTCCTGTGATAAACTATTTGCTGTTTCTATTTGAAAGCACATCCTTTTTTATAATTACTCTTCATTCTAACCATGCTAGCATAATTCGTCCGAATTCCTGAACTTAACATACTTTTGAGCCCAATATAGGGGTTCACGTATTTGTTTCTGTTTCAGCGCCAGTATATAAACGTGGAATTCTATGTTATTCATGTACTCACCTTTTATGCTGTATAACATTTGCCACTTAACCGAGCACATGGTCTATGATTAAAAAAGTGGAACCTACTGCATACCTCATATGAACATTGTACATAGCGTGACTGTGGGTGGGGGCAAAACTATGCCGTGCATGTGCCAGAGGTTGTCTGACGTGCTGAAAGGGTTACTGTTAGGTTAGGTGTGCCGTTAATAGTACACTGAAATTTGCATAAAAATGTGTTATCGCCAGAAAAAAAATAAACAAACAAAAAAACCTACTCCCAGAGAAATGAGAAACAAAAACAATGAAAACCATGCTGTGGTGAAGTTCGGAACTCGCATAAAGTAACCGAGAACATGGTGGAGCTGTCTGTTTTTTGAAGTTCTTTCTGCAAACAAACATCGGTGGTAACCATGTTTTGCTTTACTTTGTGCGCCATGTTTTTAGCAAGCAAACACATGCATTGTTGTTGTCTTTGCTGCTGTTGCTGCTGTTATTGTTGTTTTTGCACGTACCCAACTTATTTGGGTTAAAAGTGAAAGTTTAATATTTCAGCAGTTGTTATTTTTTTATTTTGCTTTTGTTGCTTTCTTCAGTGTTCTGTTGAAACATCATGACACAGCATGACGTGGTTTTATGTGTTAATTTGAAAATGGTTGAGTTCACCCTTTCCTGGCAAACGCCGCGGTATATTATATAATTGCAAGGAAGGCTGGAATTTATTACCAGAGGTAGTTGTTTTCAAGTTTCCAAAGTTTTCTTTATTGGTGTGATATAACAATGGAAGAAATTAAATTTTTCTTTTCGTCAAAGGGCTGAAGGCTTGGAATTTGAGTTGGCACATTGTTACAATTTTCTTGCGGTTGCTTAACTTTATATTTTCTTTTTTTTTAATTTGCGATTTTGATTACAATTATTGTGAGAAACCACAAAAAAATTACAAGAAATGCGAGATGCGAGATTAAGGGGAGAGAGAAAAATGAACTGCTTCAAGCTGACTTATCATTAAAATTTAAAAAAAAAAAATCTTTTCATCTTTGAATCAATGTTTAAATATAGAAGCATAACTCACGAAAGGGAAGAACAAAATTTCTTCAAGTCTTACTGGAAAGAGAGTGTAATCAATTGCTTAATGTATGATGCACTTAATTATTCAAAGTTTTTTCAGATTAATTTTTGCTTACTCAAAAAACTTTTATGTGTAAGTTGGTGGCATATAACCAGAGCTTGAAATAAACTTTTATAAAAGTTTTTTTTTAGGTAAAAGTAAACTTTAAACTTTTATTTTTGTGAAATAAAAGTAAAAGTTTCCTTAAAACTTTTATATCCGAAAATAAAAGTAAAAGTTTTTTTTAACTTTTATTTCAAAAAGTCGAAAAAAACTTTTAAAAAAAACTTTTATTAATAAAAGTTTTTTTTAAAAGTTTTTTTTGACTTTTATTAATAAAAGTTTTTTTTAAAAGTTTTTTTTAACTTATATTTTTAACAGTCACATGCAAAGAGTTTTTTTTGACTTTTATTTTTCAAAATGCGAAAATAAAAGTTTTTTTTGTATGAAAGAACGAGGAAAAAACAAAAATAATATCTTGGATCACTAAGCAAAAAATTTCAAAGGAGAAAACTTAGGATTATTGATAATAAAGTCCAAAGGAAAATACTTAAGATGTTTCTGAAAAGAAAGAAATTTATGATAATTATGCACTTATAATTTTTAGAAAAATTGTGCTTAACGCATCAATGGGAAAATGCCGAAAATGGATTTTGGGAGTACAGGGGAGGTTCCTGACCCTCCAATGAGGTGTTTTGGACCCATTTTTCGAAAAAAGTTTTATTGCACGAATCGATGGGAAAAGGCCGAAAATGGATTTTGGAAGTGACAAGTGAGGTCCCCGACCCTCCTAATGGGTTTTTTGGACCCATTTTTCGAAAAAAATTTTATTGCACGAATCGATGGGAAAAAGCCGAAAATGGATTTTGGAAGTGACGAGTGAGATCCCCGACCCTCCTAAATGGGATTTTTGGACCCATTTTTCGAAAAATGTTTTATTGCACGAATCGATGGGAAAACGCCGAAAATGGATTTTGGAAGTGACAAGTGAGGTCCCCGACCCTCCTAAATGGGATATATGGACCCATTTTTCGAAAAAAATTTTATTGCACGAATCGAAGGGAAAAGGCCGAAAATGGATTTTGGAAGTGACAAGTGAGGTCCCCGACCCTCCTAAATGGGATTTTTGGACCCATTTTTCGAAAAAATTTTTATTGCACGAATCGATGGGAAAAGGCCGAAAATGGATTTTGGAAGTGACAAGTGAGGTCCCCGACTCTCCTAAATGGGTTTTTTGGACCTATTTTTGGAAAAAAATTTTAGTGCAAGAGTAAAATTTTTTTCGAAAAATGGGTCCAAAAAAGTCATTTAGGAGGGTCGGGGACCTCACTTGTCACTTCCAAAATCCATTTTCGGCCTTTTCCCATCGATTCGTGCAATAAAATTTTTTTCGAAAAATGGGTCCAAAAAACCCATTTAGGAGGGTCGGGGACCTCACTTGTAAACTTCCAAAATCCATTTTCGGCCTTTTCCCATCAATTCGTGCAATAAAATTTTTTTCGAAAAATGGGTCCAAATATCCCATTTAGGAGGGTCGAGGACCTCACTTGTCACTTCCAAAATCCATTTTCGGCGTTTTCCCATCGATTCGTGCAATAAAACATTTTTCGAAAAATGGGTCCAAAACACCTTTTTGGAGGGTCAGGAACCTCCCCTGTACTCCCAAAATCCATTTTCGGCCTTTTCCCATTGATGCGTTAAGCACAATTTTTCTAAATATTATAAGTGCATAATTATCAGAAATTTCTTTCTTTTCAGAAATATCTTAAGTATTTTCCTTTGGACTTTATTATCAATAATCCTAAGTTTTCTCCTTTGAAATTTTTTGCTTAGTAATCCAAGATATTATTTTTGGATTTTCCTCGTTCTTTCATACAAAAAAAACTTTTATTTTCGCCTTTTGAAAAATAAAAGTCAAAAAAAACTCTTTGCATGTGACTGTTAAAAATATACTATAAGTTAAAAAAAACTTTTAAAAAAAACTTTTATTAATAAAAGTCAAAAAAAACTTTTATAAAAAACTTTTATTAATAAAAGTTTTTTTTAAAAGTTTTTCAGAAAAACTCTTATGAAAAAGTTTTTCATAAAAGTTTTTTGAAAAAACTTTTATGTATAAACTTTTTGAAAAAGTTTTTTGGAAAAACTTTTATTCTATAAAAGTTTTTGAAGAAAGTTTATAAAAACTTTTATAACAAAAAAGTTTTAAGAAACTTTTATTTTGAAAACTTTTTGAATAAAAGTATAAAAGTTTCAAGGTCTGCATATAACAAAGAGGAATCATGTTGAAAGAAAAAAATTTCAAAAATTATGAAAAAATTGCGCAGCTATGGGCGATGAGTCTTATGAATTTAAATGATTTATATGTTTAAATTATTATCAAAAATTAAAATCCGATATGAGATCCTAGTATCTGGTGGACACTTCAAAGTTTCGAAAATGTATTTTTCGCATATTTATGCAAATGGAAGATGGGACAACAATGCGATAGAAGTAAATGGGAATGATATTTATTATTCAATTTGTTTACACCTTTTATTTTAAAATATAATGTTTGTTGTCTTAAAGCCATTAGGTAAGGATGTGCTAAATCTGTTTCAACAACTATTTATCATGCAAATACAGGTGCAACTTCCTACAGGTTTATTTCCATGCTGCACACCCACTACTAATAATTTCGTATGCCAACATCATCTTCATAGTTTACGTCATCATCATCACTTCAAACTGCATCACATCAAAAATTCTGATCAACCACCCAAAACCGGGAGGTCATCAGACGCAAACACCAAAATCTTGACGTTGCTGACCACAACAGGCCATGCCAAAGCAGCCATAGGCTATTCATCTTTCACCAATGATTAATACGGGACAACTCGGTTGTAGTGATGATGAAAGCAGAAGGAATGATTATGATGATAATCGCAATGGTGTGAATGTGTATGGAGCAGAAAGTGCAGCAAGGCGACAACAATCAAGTCAACCAATGCCAATTAGACTGCGCTGCAGGGCTTTCAGTTGCAAGTACCGCATATTCACGCATGTATGTACAAATCACGTGACTCAAAATGCGTTAGCTTTGCTTGCATTCCAATGACAGTTTCCGGTGCTGTCTGCATAACTTAGATGATATGACGTATTCTAAGGTTCGGTTATGCAACTGACAAAATTAAACGCAGCAATAGAGCAATTGTTATTTGTCTTAACCGGCAGTTTCGTTGGGATGGGGGCCTGAATCTGAATTATTTATGGAGCTCAAATAACTTGCGGTCATAAAATGATCGTCGGAAATATGGCATTTTGGCATGATGACATTATGGCATGTGAGTGAAAAATGCGATTTTGTGATCTTAATGGCTTTTCAATTAATGTTTTGATTCAAGGATGTGCAGAATTATGTTGCTCATAGGCTTGGGTTTAATTTGGTGAAAGTTCTAAATATTTTTATAATATAAAAGTATTTTTAAAAATATGGCAAGAATTCCAGCAATGAAATTTAACTCAGCATAAGAATTTGCTTAACCTACCAAAAAGCTATATTATTAATTTTCACCTCATCTACTATAGGCCAATTCCTGCTTTTGTTGTTGAATTTTCTTCCTCCTACAACGTAGAATTATTTTTTATAGGTTAAATCATGTGTAATATTTCCATGAAGCATCATAAGCCGCAGAAAGATTGATGAGATGTATTTTAGTTTTCAGGTTTTTTTTAGGATAAAACTTGTAGTACAGTCATTTGGTTATAAAAAAAGACGTTACTTGGAAAGTTTTCCGGTAGTTATGAATAGGAGTTATTCAATAGATTTCGATGTGCTTTTTCCGAATTTCAACTTTGCCACCTCGCATTGTTTTCGCTCGCACCGCAATATTGGCATTTTGTATATATTATTTAGTGCTTATCTAAAGCACAATTGTTTTGAAATAATATCTCAAAAGCTATGGAGAGTAATAGGATAAACAATCTTGAAATTATTCATGTTGAAACGACGATATCACTACGACGAAGAAAAAATTTACCAATCATTTTTTGCATACCAAATGTAATAGGAAACAAACTATTAGCGCCGACACAGGTTGGTTGTAGGAAGCTTAAGTTATGAAGAATTTTCTTTGAGCCCAATTCTATAATGTAAGCATTTGGGACAGCAACAAAAAAAAATCTTCGAATGCAAATTGTTTACTTTTCCAGCCACACGAAAAATGTGAGCGTGATTTGACAACAAGGGATGGCACCTCCCATACAATTAAAATACCTAAAGCGCTATATCTTGACACCTTATGGTTCTATGCTTTAATGAAACGGTTTTTCGCAAAATTTTAACGAAATCGGACACAAGCTTTGTCCTCGCCAATTACAGGTTTGAGGTAGGAAGCTCAAATTTTGTGGATATTATTTTTAAGCCTCATGCTTAAACATATACAAACAAAAATTTGCACGATTTCACGAGAGCTTACCGCATTTCTCAAAAGTTGTGTCACTAAACACGGAGTGAGCGTCCTTACTTCAACTTTTATTATTTTTGATCCTTAACACAGTCAGCCACTAAACAGTTTACTTGCAAAAACACAGCAGAGAGAGGCAGCAGCAGCCAAGTGTATAAATTTACACTATACATCAAGAATTTGTTGACTGAGTTGCAGTTGTGCTGATGATGTGCATAAAAGTGAACGTGTATGTGTATGTGCCTGTGTATGTGCATATGCGAGCTGTTAGTGTTGGATTTTGAATAACACCTTAATGGCTTTGACGCAACAGGCAGCACTTAACGTGTTTGTGTAAAGCTGTTTTGCTTCAGAAGGTTTCGTGGTTTTATGCACCTCCCCAGCAAACATTTTCAATCGCGGAAAAGTAATATTTCAGTTACCGAGACCACAGCTCATATTATGGTGCCGTACGATAGTTTTTATTCGAAAAAAATTTATCCGAGAATATAGACTCACGAATGCGTTTGAGTTTGGAACGCGTAAAGCGATTGTTTTCCAATTTATTTATTTTATCTTGATTCTGAAATTATTTTTTCATTTGATCCGCGTCACCGGCGTTGATGTGGCAAACAAGCAGAGTACTCCAAAAAATCTTCGATGCAAAGTATCTTACTTTTACGAGTATTGAGCGATTCATCTTTTCGATTTATTTTTGTTTTCATCAATTTGCTTATTTCATTTTAACTTTTTAATTTTGTTTAGTAAAGCATCAATATTCTGAAACCAATCCAACCAACATTTCTAGAAATAAGGCCGATTCAAATCTCAGTCGTATCAAGTTTTTTGATTCAAGTCATTTTATAAATAAAAAAGTTAATTAAATTTATATAAAAAAAGTATCTGTTATCTGCTCAAAGATTTGAACCCGTGCCTGCCCAAGAAAATGTTCTACCAACCGACATACATATATATACATTTCATTTTCATTATTTATTTCATTCATTTAAGATCATATATGTACTATATATTTAATTTTTTGTTGAGAAAATTTTAGTACCAGAAGTTTTTGTTTGTCTAACATTCAAACTTCTTTCAAATGTTTGCTGGCTTACAACGAATTATGAAGCTTTGGTTTTGCATGTGTTATTTTTGGCCTTGAAAGTCTGTTTGGGAAACTTTTTTTACTATGCGCGATTGTTTTAAGTGTAATGCTCATGTTGACTCTGCAATTTTTGTAAGCGTTTAGATTAAGAAAAACGATGAGATAAGGTTGCATCTTAATTCAATAAAAATCAACTAAAACTTGAACAAACTTTTAAAAACATTTATTCAATTTACCATTGGATAATTTTTCAAGCACAGTAAACCTTGAGTTTACATATTGAAAAATGAGTTTGAAGTTGAAACTTAAGCAAGATATTTGACGTTGTTCCACAAAGGTCCGATGAAGGTTGTTTTTACGTTTTGGCGTTAGCAATATTTATGAATTTTTAACAATAAATTAAGCTTTTACTTCATTTTAATTTTGTATTTTATTAAAAATACTTTTCAAACATAATTAATATGAATCTAGTAGCTCTATTATTATTTTTGCCAATTCATCAACAGTGGCTTATTGACCACTTTTTTTTCGCAAACAATTTTAATTTTTTTTTTTTAGATAACAGGCGGAGTCTTATAAACGAAGACTTTATGACGAAGCAATCTAGATCGATGATTATGATTTCTCAAAATAAATTTATTTATGATCATGCAAAGCGATTACAATTTATAAGAATTTATGCACTTTATTCGTTAGTAATTGCACGCACATAAGAACCTTAACAAATGCATTAAGATGACGCTAAATCATACCCTCTTACAAATTCAATTATTTATTGAACAACAGCAGCAGCAAACCCTAAAACAACAAACAGATGAGCAAGTTGTTGAATTCGCCACAACAAAATTAATCAGTGCGACTCCCTAAGATGAGATTAATTGCCGTATGCAACTGGCGCTTGCATCAACAACAACCGGAGATAGCCACGTTAGTTGAAAATTACGCCATTTCAGTTTTAGGTTCGATTAATTCTTGGATTGAATTTGTTCTTTTTTTTTAGTTTAAAATTTGCTTTGCAGTTTTTGTTAAATAAAATCGACGGCTTCAATGAGACAGCAATAAAACTCAATTTACTGAACAGATAAAAATATTAATATATTTTTTTATAAAAGTTGGGAAGAAATGTAAAGGAATTTCACATTTTGGCATAGAACGAACGGTCGAAAAGCAGCTGCGTAGCATATTTTGTTAGTTTAAGTAAAAAATTAAACGTTTTAATGCTACAATCTGTATTTTTTCGTATTTTTCTAGCTACCTCATCCCGTTTTGCATTGGATTTTTATGAAAGCATTCCTCGCACACTGTGGCCATCAAAATATTCACATATTTAGTTGTTCTTAAAACATGAATCTAATATAAGTTTGCTCTGATGGCTAAAAACTGCATTGACATTGAACTATTTTACATTCAAGCTCTTAATATAAAGATCAGAGAAGATTGCCACTGTTACTTCTATAAAAACCATATAAACCTGTCTTACTTTTGTTTCGACACTCAAAAAGGTATAAAGTTCACGTCAGAAAAAAAGATGAAAAGTAGCTCACGCATACCACCTTAATTTACTAATGTACATATAAACACCAATGTTGTACGCTTGTGTGTGTTTGTAGTCATCATATCTGTGACAAAATCCTATTAACCATTTGGTTTAATTCATGTGCGCATAATATGCAAGGATTTGCATAATTCAAAGCGTTTTGTTTAGTCCATTGGTAAATGTGGCCTCTGCTCTACCTAAGTACTGCTGCTCTTATTTTGTAAGTCAAAGGAGCAGTGTTATATAACATCCGTGACAATATGCCTCGAAATTGATGCTTTTGAGAAATTTGTCATGTGTTAACAGAGAAATTCTGTTTCTGAATCGTATGCAGATTTGAATTCTATTCGTAAAATCGTATTAAATCTGGAAATTGTTTAATTGAGTTGAGCTTGTGTTTGACAGAATCGTGTTTCATATAAATCAAAATCGGCTTAAGAAATCCATTAAGTGTTGAATTACAAAATTTGCTCAGTTATGAAACACTTAAAGAAAAGCTACAGCAGTGATTATTCATATGAAATTAAAAAGTTTTTAATAGGTTATTTTGCCTACAAATAACAATCTGTGTCAGGCATTGAGAACAAGAAAATATATTAATCCTACTGAATAATGTTTTCAGGGTATCAGTAATCCACGAAACGAAAAGTCGAAATTAGGTTATCATGCGGACTTACATTTCATTGTTTAAATACAATTTCTTATCTTTAGATAAACTACTATTACTAATAAAATTAAATTAAATCTTTTGTTGAACATATTTCAACGCAACTAATTTTTGTTTTTTTTTTTTTTTAAATTGTATTGTACCTGTATACATATTTATAACAGTGAAAAGACTAAACTCTTTTTTCCATATTGAGTTTCTAAGCTATGTATCCACGAGTGCTTATACTGGGTGTCTCACTTATCATGCGACTAACTAATAACTTTAAAAAAAATAATTTAAGAAGAAAAAGTTCCGAGTAAAACTTTTACTGTTTTAAAAAAACTTATCGATGGTACTTACTAGTTACGAGTATTAGATTTTTTACTTATAGTTACCCACCTAACATTAAGATGATAATTTTTTTTTTAAATCACCTATACGAGTCATTTTTGACTACTATTTATGACCAAAAAGTGATTACTAAGAAAAAAAAATTCCAAAAATCACATTCCGATCTACCCAATGATCTAAAACTGATTGCACAGGAAAACGTTAACAATATTATCACTTTTTGATCTACGTAATGATTCGAATATGACTTTAGAACTTATTCTTTTTTGAATTGTGTTCTGTTTTGTAGTTCATAATAACTTTACTAGAAGTAGATAATATATAAATACTTTTACAATAAGTAAAACTATGCATATAGGGCTGATGGTGATGAAAAGAACGGCAAGGACACGCGAAAGAACGTGAATGCGAAAAAATTTAAGTCATATGACTCGCAAATGATTAGAAATATGACTCAAAAAAGACTCGTAAATGCTTACAAATATGACTCGAAAAAGACTCACATATGACTCGAAAAAGACTCGCAAGTTATAAGATATATGACTAAAATATGACTCGAAAAAGACTCGCAAATGATTAGAAATATGACTCGAAAATGAGTTGAAACTGATCAGAAAAACGAGTCATAAACGACTCTTCAAAAAGAGTCGCGGATAGGGTACCATTTTCTCCCGACAAAAGTATCATTTATGATCAGAAAATGAGCGCATTTATGATCCATTTTAATCAGACAGAGGACTCGAAAAAGACTCGAATGTAATCGAAAATTTTATAAAATGCTAGCTGGGTACTTTCAAGATCATTTGGTAATCAATTTTCTTATTTTAATAGGGAACATATATTTTTGCTAACAAACTTAAAAAAAGTCAAATTTGTTCCAAAATTGTTTCAGTTACATATACATGAAAACATAGTTGCTAACATTTGACCCCCAAATGACCTTTGATAAAAAGATCTGATTTATTTTTTTGTAAGAGTATTTTTTCAAATTTAAAACTTACAGCCCTATTCTGCTTGTTGACTTAACAAGAAATAATAAAGGTGCTCGTGTTAATCTAATTGTTATGAAATGTAAATATTGGTTTTCTAAAAAATCATTAACAATATAAAAGCTTTTGAATTCCCCACACAAAAGCTTTCATGGTAAACTTGTCAAATTTTAACTTTTTAAATTAAAATTAATAAAATAACAAATAGAGTAATAAAAAACTTGAGTATACAAGGGAACGTGGCGAAGTAGTTAGGACTGTTCATAGCTCGCGTGCGTGAGTTCGATACTCGTAAATCCAAAAATTTTTTTTTTTATTGATATCAATGAAAATAAATGTCCTGCCTTTTAAATTTTATGAAAAATAATTTTACTTAGCTCAATACTGAAATGTCACTCGTTGTTAAGACACTTTCTGACATTAACAAAATAGTATAGAAAAGAGCTTTTAAATTTTTGCCAGAATACGGAACATTAACAACGTGTTAGTATTAAATATTTTGTTAATGTGGTGAGCTTTGTTAAGCTGCCAGAATAGGGCTGTTAGTCTCAACATAAATTGCACACCCAGTATAAAAGAACCGTAGATATGGATTTTCAGCTGTCATCAATTTAATATGAAGTGCGTGTTTTATTAAAACATTAACTATGTACTTAATGTTTCAATTAAAATGAAAAATATTCCAATTTTAGTTCAAATGTCATAAAATGCGTGTTGACATATTTTGTTTTGTTCAGCGCATGTACGGCATGAACACTTGTGCTACCTATAGAATGGCTTTCATAAATTCACAACGCTCTTGTCAAGTTGTTTCCAATTTGTTTTTAATATTGCAACATTAAATGTAATTATATTCCATATATTTATTGAAGATATAAACGAAATTAGGTTGCATTAGCAGTGGGTTAGAGGAAATCTTTTTGCACCAGGTGTGTAGTAGTTAGATATAAATTCATAGTAGAAATAATAAAAAATAAACCGGCCAATAATTTTGGTTTTTTATTTAAATATCGTTCGTGTTTGGAAATGTATTGTTGTCTTAAAGTTGGCTATACCGCAGTACTAAGCGAAAACGACGTATCTCAAAAAAATTCATTTCGAGATAATTGATGTTTTGTTTATGTCAATTTGTTGAAATAATGAAAATGTTGTAAAATTGAGATACAGGAAATTTTCTTAGTAGATTTTTTATATGAATAGAACTAAGATGCCGACATTTGGAGTATTTCGTTAGACGCGGAATTTCTTAAGCTATCCGATGCCATAAAAATCTCGGATATTTTTTTTTTTTTTTTGAGATACGTCTTTTTCGCTTAGTACGGCAGTATGTATGGTGAAAAAAATCTGAAGAAATTTATATTTTGACTCTGAGCATCGTAGGAGTCACGTTTGAACTTTAACATTTACGTACATTGTTACAAGTTAACTGCTATGTTACAATACAACAGTAAGAAGGACACAAACGTCAGAGTATTAAGTGTCTGAAATAACTCGATTTCTATCCCATAAGCACACATGTACATGCAATAACACTTCAGTTTCTTTTATTTGCCAAGTTTTAGATGTCGCAGAGCTCAAAATGTAACTGAAAAATATCAATTTCAATTTTTAGTTTTTCCTTTTCTCTCAGCATTTTCTGAGAACATGCAAAAGAAAATATGAAAATATTAAAATAACGAGAGGACTTAATGACGTGTATTTATCAAAAAGCTCAAAGTGCAATTGGTTCTCGTTATAATTTTCAATACTTTTGCAAAAGAAGAAATCCAATTTGCAGCTGCAAGTATTTTTTTGCAATCAAACCATGGATTAAGGATAACTTTGGGGTACAAATTTCATTACTTTAATTGAACATCTTTGATATAAAAACAAAGCTCAGGTTGAGTGAATTGCCAAATTAAAACAGAAATTCATGTAGGTAATAAAATTGAATTTGATTGCAAATATAACTAATGTATGGCGTTAGTAATATTGGCAATATTCTTGGAAAGGGTTTTTTCTTTTGCTAAATTTGAATTTAAATTAAAACTCCGATTGCTACATAGGAGCTATGGCTTAAGCTTTGAAATAAAGGAACCAAAGACAATTCATAGAAATGTCATGCAAAACTTGCCTTTTGAAATTGAAATCCTTAAAAGTCGAAAAGGCAGCTATGTTTGCCTAAAAGAGTCCAATTTTTTTAAACTTTCATATAGTAGACAGCGTGTAATTGGGCACTGGTAGATTGATGAGAAGATTTAGTGCTACAAAAATGTTCAAGTCACATGGTTTCAAGCTCATCCCTAACTGGTAAATAACTATTTCCTTAGCGTTTCAAAATATTAATTTTCTCCAGACAGATCATCACTATTTATGCTGACGACTTTCAAAAAAAGAGTCAAACATGAAAATCGAAATTATTTCCGCCTCAGCGATAAAAAAGCTTTATATAAACTTTCTAAAAAAAAACAATTTCTTATACTAATGCCGTGCATTGTACAAAAATGCAAGGTATGGTATTATAGGAACGCGTTTGAAACAAAAATAAACGTGTGCTATTAATATGACCATAAACGCAATCGGCCATACTACCTATACTCGTTTTTTCTTCGACTTGTTCGATATCCACGTTCTCAATCAGATCTATTAGTTTTTTATTTTATTCGAAGAATTTGATCACAAGGATTCTTATAAAAATCTTTAATAATTTCTATCTTTGCTATTAGCGAAACTTTTACTTTTTAGAGATTTTCAAGTTTTTTAACCTCTTCATAATCTTAAAAGTCTAACTTTTATTTCTTTGTTGAAAACACCTGGCGCAATTTTGTTGCTAAAAGTTTATTTAATCAATTTGAATTTCATGGAGTCATAACGTCCCTCGGAAGTTTTGAGTTAGCGATAAATTTTCATATAAATTCTTTATTAAAAATTATTCAAGTCCCTGTGGTATTATGTTCAACATTATCCACAGTCTCAATGTTCAGTAGATTTTTACTACAACTCTATTTTTTATTTTACTGGCAACTAACAAGGAATCACATAAAACTGTAGAAAAAAAAAATCTACTGTGCTGAAGTCAGCAAGTGGGCATAACGAGTTGCTGCAGCATCACCGCCAGTTTTAACGAGAAAACTAAAATATCCCTAAGCAGCCAACCTAGACCCAGTTTAAAACGGAAAATTACTTATATTCCTTGATTCTTTTTTCGTACTTCTTCTTGTCTTTTGCTGCCTTTTGTTTCTGGAGCGTCTCGGATGGAAGATGATAGCGAAATAGCGGAAGTCAATGAAGCTGATTTATATGCAACACAAAGCGAAAGTACCGACCAGCCAGCGACCATTACTGTTACAGAACGAGTGGCGACAAGCGTTCGTAAAGAGCAGATTACATGCTGATGCAGGAAGCTTATTAGTGTTATTACTTAAGCATTAATTCATTTGAGCGCTTGTGAAATTGAAAATATAGGGTGCACGAGCTTGTCTTTTTACTGCGTACGTTTAAAATAGAAAAATATCTAACTGCACTTGTGACATTAAAGTTTAATCCACTAAGCAAACTATCATATAAGAATAAGTAAAAGTTCAAAGACGAAATTAATAAGAAAATAAAAACAAAAATTAAATTAAATAAAATTAATACGATAAAAACTCACAGAAGTAAGAATATTAAGGGGAGGGTAACGTTAATTTGTACAAAAACAAGCACATTGGTAGATGAAAGTATAACATTTGAAGAATATTTTGAAAAATTTTCAGGTAGAAATATTAAAAACTACGGCATTTTTTTGGAAGCTTCTCAGAAAAAAGTAGAATTGCGGTGTCCACGATAAGTCGGTGCTGGATCATCTCAAGTCAAAAAAAAAATTTTTGTCGTTAGATAATCGATTTCCCCAGGTAATACTGGGGGATTTTTTTGAAATTTCAATTGTTCAAATTTTGGGAACACTTTGAAGTGCAAAACGCGATTTTTGCAAAAAAAAATCGGATAATTTGTTATTATAAAATAATAAATATTGACAAATTTGAAAAAAAAACTCTCCAGCGTTACCTCGTAAATTATGTACAGAAATAGCATTCAAAATTTCAAAAGAATCGATGCAGTAGTTTTGAAGATACGGTGGACACCGACTTTGAAAACGTGAGTTGTGGGAAAAACGCTTTAAAGTTTTAAACGTGCACTGAGTCATGTATGAGGAACGGTTGCTTAAACTGCTGTATCTTCGTTGTTTTTGCTCTGATACGTCTCAAATTTTCACACAATATTCTTGAAAGATTTTTCGTTTAGATAAAAAAATAAAAAAGGTGAAAAAATACGTTAAGTACGTTACCCTGCCCTTAATAAAAAAAATGTATTGTATTAATTAATTTTGGCTCAAAAACTTTCACAGTTCAGATGTAGTATCATGGAGTACCGCTAACGCGTCTCTTACACAGTACTGGAGAAGGCACCCCTTAAATGAAAATATTTGTTTTTGTTAGTGTAGTGTGTGTGTGGGTTTTATTCGTTCATTATCGCTATTTCACTATCAATCAATTTCACTATAATCAGTAACTAAAAATCATTATATGGACTGTGTGTAAAAAAAAAAAAAACAAATTTTGTAAAGGGTGTTGCATAAAAGAGTTAATGCTTTATTTCATTATGAAAATACAAATTTAGTAACTTTTGTTTTGCTGTAATAAGAAATTAAGAAAATTAAAATTGGCTGCAGAATCTAATCTAAGCTGAAGTAGATAAATTTACATTCAAGTTCAAGTGAATGCACAAGAGATTACATTCGTACACACACACACACACACACAAACACTTGAAAACGTTTACAATCAAAGCGCATTTGGACGCAATCATTTCCACTGGTTTTTAACATTTATTTTCTTCGTTCTACTCCCTACTTATTAGCTCTATACTGGTATGTCCTTAACACGATTTTGATGTTTTTTTTGCACTTTCCTTTCATTTTCATTTCTGTTAAGTTCGTTTATTAGCAAGAGAGAAAAAAATAGCACAACAACACAAGATGAAAATCTGAAAAGCTTAAAGCGCAACAGTTTTAGCTAAATGAACTGCACTGCAATCTTTTGTAAACACACTTACTGATAGACAGTTGCATGCTGCCATGAACACTTACACATACATACACGCGCACACATACATATTTGTTGTAGTATATTGTACTGATTCATATCCGTGTCCGCATCCGTATCCGTATTTAGCAGCAAATAACTACCGCATTCCAGCAGATTAATTTCTAGCCAAAGCTACTGCTGCTGGTGTTCATCCGGCAACTGGGTGCAGCAGCAAAATGTGACCCATCAACGCTACTTTGTTGTGAAAAATGTAGTGCTACTAACGATTCAAAGTCCCAGAGTTTTTTTTGTAGTGATGCGAAGGGCGCTGCTCTGCATCTTACTCGATTCGATATAAAGTTGTATTTGATATAATGCAGCAGCCAATCTGGAAATTCAATAACTCTAGTTGAGAACCAGAGTACTAGGCTAGTACGGTGATGCTCTCAATATTTTTAAATAATTATTACATGGCATTACTACTTTTAAGTTAAAAAACTTGATATTTAGCTCTAATCTGCCTCTAACTGAAATACTTAATCATATTTCTATTTATTCACATACTTTTTTTTATAAATTATTGCCATCCTACGCAATCTTGTGATTCAAGTATAAGGTATATCTTCAATCCTTCTCTAGTCCTTTAAACAGTATGAAGATTCGATTAGTTAAAAAAAAAAGATGTTCTGAAGTTTTAAATAATTGCAATAAATAAAAAATAAAATGTGTTAATCTGAGACAAAACTGTATGAATATAATCAACCCCAGTATCAATTTGTAAAACGAAGTCGCATGAAAAACCTTTCATAAGATTAGTTCTTAGCCCATCGAAATATGAGGCCACTTTTGTTTTGCTTAGTTGTGAATATATTGACAGATGATTGATCTACAGCTGTTTTTAGATTGCATATCCACATCGAACATTAAAAAACAATTTTATTTCCATTAAAAAAGTTTAAAAGAATTAGAATTTGGCAGAATGATTGAAATAAAAGAATAACAAAATATAATTATTACATTATTTATTGAAATTGCGTTACATTTTGTTAAACAAATTTGATTGTGTTTTAATAACAAAAAATGTACATAATGAAAAGTGCAAAAACTTTGTTCTCTCGAGACAAAAAATTAAAAATCATTAACGTAAAACTTGGAAATACTTAAACATCAATGGCATTGCAGGAAATCAAAATTGAATAAAGGAAGTCATAAGTCCTTAATGTATACGCACATTGGGCGCACGCGGAAATATTTTTATATACAATACAATATTTTTTTTTTTAAGATTATATAATAATAGAGTACATACACGGAGGTACTTCACCGATGTCGCCAACCATGAAAACGTTTTTTATTTTCTTTACCTTTATTATTGTCTAGGGCATGATGAGTAATTTTTATTTGTATTTAACGTGAACTTTGTTAAAAAAATTATGTATAAATAATGCCATTTTAATTAAAAATTATTATTTGACTTTTCTAATCCGTAGCGTAGTAGTTATAATGTCACAAGGTAACACAAATTTGTTGCAATGATTTAAGAAATTGAGAAATTTTAACATGATGAAGAAAAAAATAAATACTGAAGGTATTGGAGTTACTTTGTTGCTGCATTACCGACAGTATTGAGCTTTTGTATCGATACTTTTCCAATTCGATATCACATCTTTATTTGAAAGTGCAACAACACTGAAGCGTCAAGTTGTATAAATGAAGTTAAAGCAAAGCTACATAATGTTGAAATGTTGTTGAATGTGGTTAGCAGTGTTTCAATAATTGTGTGCTTGTATTGGTGTAGAAATGTGATCTTTTATGTGAGTCTGCTTGTGTGTGCGCACTTGCATGTAACTGCAGCTGATGTATTTGCTGACTACAGACGCAATTCGCTACTAATGTTAATTAATAGCACTTAGATTGTAGCCAGTGCGAGGGTTTTCACTGGCTGAAATTGAAATTAAATGAAAATGATTCGAAATTAGGACAAGTGAATAGAGAAAAGTAAATGAAAATGTAATAAAGCTTAAAGAATTTAGTAAGCATCAGTTTTCAAATATTCTTAAGTAGAAAAAAAGAATTCAGTTGAATTTCAACGATCAAAATTAGCTGCATGAAAGGGATCCTCCTTGCTTATAGATTTAAAAATATATATAAATAAATAATTAAAGATATTTCTAATGAGCGTGTTTCAATGCGCTTCCGGCATCATGTGGAGTGTCCAATGCCACTGTTATAGAGCTGAAAAAGTTCCACGCTCTTCCTTTATTGAAGTTGAAACTTAAGTTCCTGAAAAGAACACTCTCTACACTACAATATTATACCAACCAACAAAAGTCGAAAAGATCCCGTAATATTTTGCCACTGGGAGATAATCAATATGTAATTCTGTGTAGCATTTCAGATTTGGCTGAGAAAACAACATGTTATGTTGGTCTTAAGAATTAAATGGTTATATCTACTCAAACTTCGTAGAAAGATAGCTACACCTCCTTTGGAAGCTTGCAGCTATAAATAGCACGACGTCCATCTCGCCAGGAGTTCAGAATTAATTGCTTGATTCCCAAACGCTTTTTTATATTGGCACATGTTTTGTAAATCTGATATTAAGCGTATTGTAGCAGAGAAGGGGTAAAATATCTAGGTCATTTCAATAATATTACCCATACATACATATATTGTAATGAAAGTTATTTGAAGCCTAAACAGCTTTGGAAGCTTGCCACTTCGAAGCTATCGCCTTTGTCACACTTTAAAGAAAATGTTTACGAAAAATGGCGATTAATTTTTTTTTTTAAATTTAAGTTTATATATGCTTAAACTATTTCTGTATGTATAAATATATAAGATAAAACAAATTCATTGAAAAAGTGAAGATCAACTATAAAATGGATGAATGAACGCAAAAATTCAAAATTTCAATTTTATCACCGAGAACATTATTGAAAACAATAACTTTTTATAAAAAAAAATTTAAAACTAACTTGTTCTCTGATAAACTAAAAGATTTTTTTTTGTTTTCTACTTTTTTAAAATTTCTAGGTTTTTTTTTTTGTTTTCTTTTATTATTTCTATTATAACAATTTTGCTTTCGTCTTGATATATTTGCATTAATATGGGATTGGTTTGTATGTGTCTCAATTTCCTTTTGTATCACATGATACTTTTACGTTTTCATTTCTCATAAGTTCTACGATATAGTGTTTTTCATCCAAATGAGATCATAAAATCACATACACAAAGTTTTTTTCATGAAAGCTGACTATTATTTGTGGCTTTGTTTCAGGATACGATAATATGATTTTCCTTTTCTGCATAACGGTGTTGCCTAGTGATGTCAAGTTAATAGCGTTTGAAGTTTGCACGCATTCTATGGGAATTGGGTCAAATAGCAAAACACAAATTGAAATGTGTAATTCTGGTAGAGAAATATAAACACAAACATACTATCGCATAAGTATGTGGGGATATTAGTGAATCAAAAGCTTCAAATTCTTTTCCTAATTTGACTTCAAATTCTATTTGATTTAATAAGCTTTCGTTTCCAAGCAGAAATTATAAAAAAAAAAACCTTAGGAAATTTTCCAAGAGAAGAACAATTTATTTACTTAATAGTAAGCAAAACTTTGTCTTAACTTTAAGACACGTAAAACGTATGAATGAATCGATTTTTATTATTCACCAAATAATTTTTTCTTTAGAAAGTTACTAAGCTACTTTAAGTTAAGCCAAGCTTCAACTTATTTCTTCACTTAAAATTCATTATGTCTGTAAAATGAAAAAATCACTAAAGATTGTGACTCAGGTGATCGCCGCACGATCATTAGAATAAAAAATCATAACAAAACAAACTTTTTAGCAAAATTTTATTAGCTGATTTTACGCTTTATGGAAGCGTATATTTAACTAAAAATATGTGAATGTGTTTACATAGCTTAGGAACGCGGGAAACACAAGCTTATCACGGACTCGTTAGTGTTGTGTCAACTGTTAAAAACACTTATACGACCGAGCGGCAAGAAAACGAAAACAATTTAGAAGGCATCTCTAAGTGTCAAGAAAAAAGAAAAATTCACACGGCAAGGTGCCCCTACATTTAAAGAATTCTTTAGACTTGGTCTGTTGTTGAAAAAAAATATTGTCTGAAGTTTAAAAAAAAAAAAATCATGTGTGCAGTTCACACGTGGTAGAAGTGAAACCTTTAGAAAACCAAACAGTGATCAAATGAGACGAACATGTTTTATAAAAATGATAAAAATAAAATAAAAATTAAGAATCTTTAGAAAAATATGCTTCACAATATATAAGTTTCCAAACTACAAAACATAACACGAAGTTGTTTTCCTCTGCTCTTTCTCATCAAATATCAAGCTCCACTGAAGGGAATAACTTACTTACATTATGCACACACACACTTATTTTGTGCTATTGCTTTTGATATTTTAATAACAACAACGTTTAATTGGGAAACAATAACAGTGAGAGAGAGAGAGGGTAGTATGTAGATTTTTTCTCCTCGCTATGATAAGGCATTTGCAGTTGATCAGTGCAATGCTGGAAAAAATTTTAAAAAATAGGAAACCTTCCACGCTTTTGGCTAACCGATCTAGATGCTGATAGTTCTTGGAAATGTTGCTTCATGAGTACTTTAATTTGACATATCGCATATTGCTGTAGCTATTCCAGATCCTCTCATCTAAGCCTTTGTGTTTCAGTATACGCACTTTATTTCAAATCACCCTCTTGCTAAAGAAGTTTAACTTCAAAAAATCTAAAAGACAAATCAAAAATAAATCTGTTTATGTAAAAACTTCCGATAAAAAAACTATACAAAACTTTCTAATCTAATTTCTAAGTAAATGTATTTATGTATTTTGTATTCGAGGATTCCAGTCAACGATCACAAAATATCAAAAATGATATTCAAGCATCAGCTTATTATGATAGTAGCCTTAATTTAAATTAATAAAAATGTATTTGTGTTGGACTTATAGAAAGTACATACATATTACAAAAGAGTTTCTTTTGAGCTCCTCATAATGTTCAAGTTAAGTTTTTTTTTTTGCTAAGAAAGATTGTGCTTTTTAAAAAGAAATTCAAATTGAATACACCCTGACGCATAGACACAGGCAAATAAATAAACACAACCATGATCTTTAAATAAATTACACTCTTTTCATGTTGTCGCCATTTTCGTTCCCTGTGGCACATTGTACATTGATGTCCTTTTTTTCTTTTTGGTCCACTTATACAAATACACATTTTTACTGCACTATTACGTTGCACTAAAAATTTATTTTGCTCTCCTCACTTAGATTGCCTTGTGCTGTATCTTGGTCTTGGCCTCATTTTACTGCCTTTCTTCGCAATCTTTTCATGTTTTATTTTTCTTTTTTTTTTCGTTTGTCAATGTTTTCTTATCGTTTCGTCATTTTGTTTATTCAAGCATCACAAATACCGGAAATCGAGTGTAATTTGAAAATGTGATATCGTTGTGTTCATTTCTGTGTGTGGGTGTATGACGCAGGGTGGGTTTCAAGGGGTTGAGGGCTTAACTTCGATTGTCTTGTTGTAGTACATCACTAAAATTGTCGCCGGAGAACACAGCCCGGAGATAAGAATTGGAAATCAGGAAATAGTTTCGCATATTTTATGATTTTATGTGCCACGAAAATAGCTACAGAAACAACAAAAACAACCGCTATATGAACAACACAAATAGAAAGAGCAAACACAACACGAGTGAAACACATAGTTGTCTCCATTGTTGTTGTTGTTGTTGTTGTTCAAATGTAGGCAGCAACAATATGAAAGTGATATTATTAGGAAATTGTTGTGGGCGGTGTAACGAACGGTGTTTTGTGCGTCCGAGGAGACAAAGAAATTTCGTCAAAAATTATGCAGCTGAACATTGATGGAACTTTTGCTGGAGAAATTTAGTCAACGGGGATTTTAGCAAAGCTTAAACTTTTTTTTATCAAGAATGCTTGTTTATTTGCAAAGGAATTTAAAAAAGCCAATCTCCCCATTGTATTGTTGAACACATACGTAATGAGGACAAAGTGTTGCTTAATTACCAGACCGCAAATCTGTTATGATTCCACGTAATTAATTTTTGTCACCCATAAAATAAATATATGGAATGCCATCATCATGAGCAACCAACCAACAAACCAACAGCAGGGACAGTAAATCTGCGCACACACACAGGCATGTAATATATACTATATGGTATAAAAATAAACAGAAATGTATACACTGAACAAAAGTTTGTAATAAAATAAAGCATTGGTATAAAAGTCTTTCGGAAATGAGCTTTGAATTAACTAAGACTTGTGAAATTATTCAGTATAATATTAATATTAGTTTTTTTTTATGAGAAACGAACCGTTTTCTTAAACAAAAACAAATTCTTTTGCCCTATTCTCTCTGTGTGTACTTTGCATAAAAATAAAGACGACCACAGAAATGTCAACATTAATAAAGTTATCATTTTGATGAGCATTATAAAATTTATGACTTGACGCCATGTTGATTTTAATGTCAAAATAAACGTCAGTGTTGCAAAAATGTAAACACGAAACATCAAATGCAGTCAGTCAGTCAGTCAGTGCTGTCAAAAGTTTTCACTGTTGTTTTCGTATCATGTAGCACTTCTGCAAAGAAATTAAATTTATGATTTTTTTGCGAGTTGAAGAATTCTTATGGCCGTTTGGAAGAACAAAATTGTTATGAAGCGAAAAAAATAAAATTTTTATATGACTTTAATGACTGACTGACTTGTCTTGTCTTGGCTATTAAGGCAGTTACTGCATTGCAACTTTGGGACAACTATTATCAACGTTTTCAGCAAATGAAGTGGTTAATTTAGTATCGAGTAGGTGAAATTTTTATTTATTTTTACGATCATCCTGGATATTAGTCAAGTTAGTTAAGTTCACATTTTTGTGTTAATTAATATGTATGTAATTCTAATTATATATATTGTTTCAAGGAAGAATATTTATTCTGATATTTTCAATTAAGAACTAAGCCTCAGTAGATCGACTTTTTGATCTAAAGTCGAAAAAAGTTGAATGGAAAAATTTTTATGAAGTTGACCAAGTGAAAAAACTATGGAAAATTTAAAAAAAGGCGGAAAGAGGTTGTAAAATATGGAAAATATTGGAAAAGTGGCTGAAAAATTAAAAAAAAGACATGAAATATGTTTTAAAAAGTCGAAATTGTATGGAAATAGATGAAAAAAGTTGAAAGAGGTTGAGAAAGTTTTAACTTTATGAGAAAAAGCCGAAAAATGTTGAAAAAAATGAAAAATGTTGACTAAAGTTAAACGAGGTTGAAAAAATATGGAAAATGTTAGGAAAAGTTCAAGGAGGTTGAAAAACTCAAACAAAGTTGAGAGAGGTTGAAAAATGTAGAAACTATTGAAAAGGCAGAAAAAGTCGATATAATATGAAAAATGTTGAAAAAAGTTGTAATGGGTTGAAATATGTAAAGAGTTGAAAAATTTTGACAAATATTAAAAAGTCGAAAAAAAATTAAAATGTTGAAAACAAATGTAAAATGTTAAAAAATTCGAAACGTAACGTTGGCAACATATTGACTTACAGTGCAATCCTCATCCAAAAACTGAGAGATAAAGTTTGTAAAAGAGCAATAAAAAATTTCAAATTTATGGATGCAACGAAGCACCATAATGCAAATACGTAGAAAATATTTTAGCACAAATATATAAAGAAATTTATTATTGCCAACTAACGCACTGACGGTATTTTATCACTGGTAAGTGTTTGCCTTGTGTTTTAATCTGCTATTATTGCATACAGCCAATAAGCTATTTTTTGAAAACAATTGATTTTTGAAAAATATTTGCAGATCTTTTGAAGTATTTTTTCTCATGAGATGTATGCACCTATAATTTAACTAAATTAAATTTAAGAATGTTAACTGCAAAAGAAACATCAAAATGTATAATGTTTTTTTTTTTTTAATTAACTTATTTATTAGAATATACATATATGGTAGCTATTTCGACCGCTTCAACTATGCGTGATTGTTTCAGACAGTTAACGAAAATTTAGTAAAAATACCATCATTAACTTATTAATTTTGCCAATTACTGCTGCCCAAAAAGGCCTGAACCACATACAAACTGCAATGCTACTAAATGTTAAAAAGGCAAATTAAAGAAAAATAATTCTGGTAAAGTTTTCTCTGTTGCTGAAAAGTTTCGGCTAAACTTAGTAAAATGTTTCAATGTTTTAAGATTTCTTGCTTTTCTTTTACTTTATTCTTACAAAGTTTGTAGTATGGCATACCATATTGAAAGTTTTAAACATATGGAAACCTTTACTTTTTGTGACAATAAAAGAACAGAAAATATAGATGCCAAACTTTCTGTTTCTATGTTTGAAGGTTATGCCTAAGCTGAAAAAGAATTATCTGACAATGGTAAAAAGTTTTCAGGAATTGTGTGAATTGTATTACTCTTGTAATATGCCACATGATTCATATCATTGTGTAATTTTGAATGCGAATTTGAATCTCGAAATCCGCATTCTGTTCAAAGGAATCATTGAATAACTTTTTATATTAACGAGCATATTTTCAGTAAAAATAAATCCATATCAGTGATGCTTACGATTTGCTGTGCGACCTTTTTTTATGGTGAAATAGTCTTGCACAGTTTGAGTTTTGTTCAATAATTTTGAGTTACATTATTCATTTAAAATACTATGAAAAGTAGTTTCAGACTACATTTTAGGAAAAGAAAAATTTTAAATTACAGAAAGATTTTGTTAACCTTAAATTAATATAGGAGTTAAACAGATTTTCAATTCATAATTAACTACTTATGCTGTTGTGCTATCTACTATCAAATATATAAAAAGAATATCATAAAATTACCTTTATAAGGATGCATTTTTAGCTCTTTTAGTATTTCCGACAAAAATTGATTTTTTTTTTTAAATTTTTGAAAACTTTTTAACTAGTTTTTATAGCTTGACACCGATGATTAATTTTATTCTAGTAGAAATTTTTAATAAATATTTTTATAAAAAAAGGAATAGATTTTCTAAAAAAAAATATTTAAATGAGAGAAATTGCTTAAGACCTCTTCTAAAATATTTTTAAGTTTACTGAAGATTGTTAGCATAATAAAACAAAAAGTTCTTAATGCAATTTGCTTCGCTGTTAAGCCTAGTGATTTTCATAAACAATACTTCAGACAATTTTTGTAGATCCTAAATGGGCTTTACAAAAGTTTTCAGAGCATCTTTCTTCCACAAAAATCTGTACTCAAACATTATTTTTGGGTCTTACCGGAAGCAATGTTGTGTCGTCAATTTTTTAGATATCTCGGTCAAAAAATGTAGAAGTTATTCGAGAAAACAGTAAAAAACTTGCAATAAAATTGAACGAAATCCACGCCCCAAAATACATGGAAAAATGTATATGAGAAACCTGATCTCGAGATGAACGCCAAATTTGTAAACTAGTGTAATATGATCTACACTTTCTTCTGCCATTTTTAACGAAATTGTTTTGCTGCTGGAGATTGAACTTATTCTTTCTTATCGGGAGCTATAATATTTTTACGTGGCTATAAGCTCTAGTAGTGAAATACTACTTTGATAATTTGGATAGTATCCTGTCTTATGTACAAAGCCTGCTTTGAAACTTTTTCGGTAAATATTGGACGTATACGTATGTACTTATATCTATAAAATAATTTAAACATTAAAACGATCGGGTGTACTTTATCGAGCCTGAAGACAAGAGCATATCCATCATTCACCAAACAAAATAATGCGTAATCAATGGAAAAGCGTGTGAGTTAAAAATACATTGAAGTTCTAGTGAAAAGTAATCAATTTTAAATGCGACTGTAATGTGTATTGCTCTACATTTTGATTTGGTTGTGTAAATAATGGCATCTGTGAGTTTGTGCATGTGTATTAGGGTGTTAATTTTGAAAATTTTGTAGACGGATTTTAGTTTTTGCCAATATTTTAGCTTGAGGAATTTAAATAATTGTCCTTCCTGGCTCAAACCTTTAAACGGCGCGGACAGAGTTTATGTCCGATTTCGTTGAAACTTAACGCAAAATCGATTTTCTGAAACGTGGAAAAAGTTTGGCTCTGGTGCCAAGATATAGCATTATATGTATTTTAATTGTATGGGAGATGCCACTCACTGCTGTCAAACCACACCCACATTTTTCGTTTGGCTGATTGCGGTCCTATATGCCTTTATTACAGAATCCCAAAATTTCAGCTTCCTAGATCAAACCTGCGAACGACGCAATCAGTTTGTTTTCAATTACAATTCAATAAAAATAAACACACTTCGGGTGTATTTTGTCCGCATTTTCAGCCACACGAAAAATGAGGGCGTAGTTTGAAAACAGTGTGTGGCATCTCCCATACAACTAAAAGACATAAAACGCTATATTTTGGCACCTTAAGCAGACTTTTTCTACGTTTTAGTAAGTCGTTTTTTTCTTAAAATTTCAACTAAGACATAAACTCTGTCCGCGCCGTTTGCAGGTTTTATTTAGCTAGCAAACTGAAACATTGGGACAATTATTTTTATTCCTCAAGCTAAAATATAGACAAAAAATAAAATTCATCTACAAAATTTTCAAAATAAACACACCCTAATGTGTATGTTATATGAGAAAGTGTCTAAAATCTAATTTCTCTCAACAAGCACCATCAAGACATTCATACACAACCATACGAATCAGTGACATAAAACTGGCATTTTTAGCATTTTTCAGACATATGGCACAACGAAGAGTAAAAAAAATTCCAAAGACTCAAAATGTCAGAAAAAAACTAAAAATAAAACTAAAACCAAAATTTAGTATTGAAGTTGTTAGTGTTCGCTGTTGTTTCCAATGGTTGCTGTGATGGTTGTGGTGCTCCTGTTTTGTTGGTGACGCTAACCCTGATGCTGACGGCAACTCATATCATATCATATATCAATCAGAAAATCAAAACCAAACATCAAAAGCACCAGGCATGCAAGCTATTTGGCAAAATGCTGGAAGTGTCCGGTGGGGTGCCAACATAAAAGCAAGTAAATTTGAATTTTTAAGCTTTTTGTGCTGACAAAGATAAAATGAAAAAAAGAAAATACCGAAAAACCGCTGCCATCATATGTGCTTCCGAAAAACAAATGAAATAAATTCTTGCCTAAGAATATGCAACTGTTTTTTGCTCAATTTATTGCGGAATATTTTCCGTTTGGTTTCATTTCAATTTTATTACAAGTGACCCAGCCAACAATCGAATGATTGTTGAATCCTTTATGCATTCATATATGAAGCGAAACATTTATTGACATTCTAATTATGTACCTAAAGGAGCCTTTAACAATCAGTGGATAAAACTCTACCCAGTATACTAGTAGCATTGAATCTTCACTATCCTGAAAACTATCGTTTAGCATTAGAAAATAAGCTTGCGCGTTATGAAAATGATTACCTGGGTGATAACTATGAGACTCTTTCGTGACTAAAATGTTTGTTCAGAAAGAATGCGATACTGTGCTCGTTTGTGTTTTAGCGTATCTTCTTCCCTCCAAAACTCTGATTTTTAGTTTACAAACATTTTTCCGTTTAATGTTCTTATGTTCGTGATGCAATTTAGTGTTGAAGCGGTAAAGAGTTTTTTGTTTCACATCATAGAATTTTTCCAACAAATTGCATACAAACAATCAAACAACATTGTGTTTGTGCTTTTTTTAGTTATTCGTTTAGCGGAGTTGCATTTGTTCCTGTTTTTATTAACATTTTTCGTTTAAATTTGTTCATAGTGAAAATTTTCAAAAACATATTATTGATTTTAATTTTTTGACAAAAATGGGAAAAATTAACAGTTCTTGAAAATCAAACACAATAGTTCGAACAGATTTATATGACATCGACATGCGAAAGAATTGGGTTTGAAATTAAATTTCTATGGAAAAATAGTTGAATTCGTCTTAATTTTCACTCCAAATCGAATTAAAGTCGCACACCTTCTAATTGCATGAATCGTGCAGTTCATACAATAAAAAATTCATATTATTCAAAGCTATTTCGGGAATTTCAATTTGATAGCAAATATATTCTTAGGATTGATTAGAGAATGACACAAAAAAAAATGTTATGCTGAAGATATATTGAGAAACATTTTTATAAATAAATCCTAGTACAAATTACCCAATACTGGTCGGATAAAACCATGTATATATGTAAATCAATATGTTTAAATTACTAAGTTAAATTTATCCATTTGTCGTCTTTACCATGTTTGTTGAATAAAAATCATTGATCAACTTGTAAGAGTTTACAGAATTATTGAGCATTGCCTGACCGAAAAA
The DNA here is from genome assembly GCA_949775025.1 of Tricholauxania praeusta. Lineage (NCBI taxonomy): Eukaryota > Metazoa > Arthropoda > Insecta > Diptera > Lauxaniidae > Tricholauxania > Tricholauxania praeusta. The sequence continues at coordinate 164,719,454 of OX459029.1, forward strand.
GGTCATTGTAAAAATGTTTTATTATTATTAATAATTATCAGTCACTAAAAGAAAGTAATCTATTATATAAAATTCATTTTTTGTCTGTCTGTCTCTTATGCACGCGGAAACTATCCAGCCGATTTTGATGAAATTTTTACAGTATGTTAGTGTCGATCGGGCGGGTGTCATAGACTATAAAACTTTTATTTAGGGTGCATATTTAGGGTGGCCCTCATACACAAATATTTTCAAAATAGCGACTTCTCAAAGACAGGCAAATTGATTCTCATGAAATTTACACAGTATGGTTTTTATGTTAAGGGGCACAGATTGGATGGTAAAAATTTTATTTAGGGTGCATACTTAGGGTGGCACTCATACAAATATATTTTTAAATATCATTTTCACGAAGACAAATAAATCGATTCGCACCGAATTTACACTACGTATCTCTTATGTTAAGAAGCATGGCTTAGGCTACAAACATTATATTTAGGGTGGCCCTCACACAAAAACATTTTTAAATATCATTTTCACAAAGACTGGTTAGTCGATTCACGCCAAATTTACACCACGTAGCTTTTACGTTAAGAGGAATAAATAAGGATACAAAACTCTTATTTAGGGTGGCCCTCACACAAAAAAAAATTATAAATATCATTTTCTCGAAGACCGCTAAATCGATTCTCATGAAACTGACACCATATGGCTTTTAGGTGAAGAGACACAGATTAGATTGAAAACATTTTATTAAGGGTGCAAACTTAGGGTGGCCCTCACACAAAAATATTTTTAAATATCATTTACTCGAAGACCACTAAATCAACTCTCATGGAATTTACACCACATAACTTCTGTATTAAGAAGCACATATAAGGTCAAAAAAATTTTGTTCAGGGTGCATACTTAGGGTGACCCTCATACAAAAATATTTTTAAATATCATTTTCTCGAAGACCGCTTAACCGATTCTCATGAAATTTACATCAAGTGGTTCTCAGATTAAGAGGCACTGCTTAGATTGTAAAAATTTTATTTTGGGTGCATACTAAGGGTGGTCCTCATACAAAAGTATTTTTTAAATAGAATTTTCACGGAGACCGCACATCGAATCTACACCACGGTTGAGGTGAGGCGATGCGCACAGGGTAATGCTAGTTTCTTATAAAATGAAATAATGTCTAAGCAAACTTGTTTAGGTAAATTATTTTTTTTTTTTTGTAAAATTAAAGTCAAATTTTTTTAAGAGTCGCTGATGCGTATAAATTATAAAAATGCATATTCAAATATAGTACAAACTCGAAAATTTTCTGAAAAGTTGAAACGGATCCTATTGAATTTGTATGGATTTGTACCAAAATTAGAGTTTCATTACACGGCCTTTTCTCAAACTTTTTCAAATCAAAAGCTCGAACAGATTTTCTCTCTCTCTGCTCTGAGCTACTCGTGAAATTTTTTTAATTTTAATGGACTGCGTTTTGGCACAATCAGGGAACTTTCAGTATATTTTCGATATTCTTTTGTGACAAATTTTTTCTTGTTACATATGCGTTACATCGAATACTTTTAAGACAGTTAATTTAAAACCCATATTGAATTTTAAGAAAAAATGTTGCTTAAATGGTCGCAAACGTATCAAGAAGTTAAAAGCCCAATTAATGATTTCAATAATCACGTGAAATACATCGATAATAATTTGGAAAAGAGTCCTGACAATCAGTTTAGTCGAAAAGCGCATAGAAAGATTCTCAAAAGGTTGTTACTGATAATGTGCTTGTATCTTTTAATTTATAAAAAGTTCCTGTTGGGCAGAAATTTTAAAAGTCAAAACCATGAAAAAAATAGCCATCTACTTCAATTAGTGATCAATAAAATTAATTTAATCCTATAATAAATTTTTCTCTATATGCTGCTTTTTCAGTTGCTCCTTAGATTCGCTTTACTGTAGAGAAGTTCGACTTAAGTTTAATTCTACACAATACTATATGGAAAGCAACAGTAGATTGTGTAAGATTCAGCACAGCTCTATAGGAAGTTTCCTTTTCAAGTTATTTGCAAATTGAAATTATTTCCTTCATCCCATATCAAGATCATGAAAAATGGAAATTAATTTTGCTCGAGAGCAAAAGAAAGGAAACAAAAATGCGAACGTAAATTGCAGCACCTTCAGCATGTCAGTAAGTAATCGAATGTATGCTCTAAGGTGGTCGTTAAAAAAACTATAGCAATTGCTAAAAAAAAAAAAAAAAATCCAACACAGTGAATTAAGAATATTTCGTTACCCTTATTTTTATTTGTAATTTTGCTACTTAGCCGCCATAAAACATTATTTAATTTGACAATATTTTCTAAAATGTATAATTTTAATCTTTAAAGTCCTGATAAGTTAAAAAATATTCATATTTCTAAAAAAAGTTATGGCCATTGAGAAATTACTTCTCATGTTATTAATGCACTTGCATATAAAATTTAAAAAAAAAAATTGAGTTTTAAGCTCCGAACTTTAAAGGCCAGTTCTTAGCTTCAATTCACAGTCATTAGCTTCTGTAGATCTTTTTTCTCTTATCGAGTACCATCTTTGTCGCGGGCAACCAGAATTTTTTTTTTTTTTGTAAAGACCACTCTATTTTACGCACATATATGTATATTTCCATACATGCACACGCATTTCACCCATGCACACGATTACTGACAAAACTCATTTATTTGAACAGCGGCAACATTTTCCCACTGCCAACACGCTCACTTTGTCTCGTAGTTTCATTTTACGAGCGTTATTTGACTCCTGCCGTTTTTTGCAGTTCCTCTTGTCACTTTTGACGGCAAACAGGTAAAATTGTGTTGCTGCCACGTCCTACAATATCATGTCTAAGATTCATTTCTTGTTTTTCCATGCATTTCAATGTTTTTGCTCAATATCTGCAGCTACCGTTGTTTTTCTTTTCTTTCATCATTTCATTCATCTTTCTCCTTCCATGTTATGTCTGCAGTATTTGTTCGCTCAATTTGGACAGTGTTTGCATACGAAATTGATAAAAATGCGCAGCACCATGAAGGAAAATATTGGAAGCAGAGAAAGCACTAAAACCGTTTCGTTATTGGTATGAAGTAGTCGATGTTGATACCAATAAGATTCCAATCAATTTTATGTTAGAACGTGTGGAAAATTGCTCGCTTTTTCATCAAAGTGTTAGTAATCAGACATGTCGCAGGGCGAGCGTGTGTGTGTGTGTGTGTGTGTATATATTAACTTGTGTGTAGTACAGAAGTGACGTTAATATTAATTGTGTTCATATCTTGGGCTCTAATGTTTGAGCTTGTTAACTGAAAAAAATTAGTCTTGAAGGACCTCCTTATTTTTAGTACAAAAACTTTTATAAAATTTTATTGTTTTTATCAACCAAACATATTAAGCTGTGATTTTGTTTTAAATGTTGTGCATTTTTCATTTATATGAAATTTTACGATGTTTTTCTGACCAATTCTTCATTATTGGCTGTTATTCAGTATTTTGTTTAGTTTTTGATTTTTACTATTTTGTCTGCACCCTAGAACACTAGCTTAGTAACAATCTATTTTAAGGGAAAAAATCGCACAAAAAACTTTACAAATTCAAACATAAAAAAATTCCATTACAGAAGAACTTTTTTTTGTGATTTGGTTATCTATGATATGTAATTAAATATCGTGAGTAAACGTTTAAAATTATGGCAATAATCTAATGGGAATTTCATACGAACACTTTCCAAATGAGAGAATGCTTTTTATGAGCCGACAACATGCCTTATGGTATATCTTATACCCGACTACTGACGACTAAGTATTTCTCCATAACTTTTCTCTTAAATTTATGAAAAAAGCCTCCTAAAAATCAAAGTAATTTAAAATTCATCTCAAAGTTTGAGCGAGTTTTTATATGGCGAGTTTTTATATGGCGAGTTTTGAGCACTAAAATCATTTTTTGCGATGAAATTCTCTGCGACTAATTAGCTATTAAGTCGAATAGATTTATACACATTTTTTCTAGTTGTACTTTTATAGGAAATCATATTAACATTTTTCAATAAAATATTCAATGAGATGATATTTTTCAAAGCGAAAATTACACATATGGCAGTTTACCTGTCTGACCATGCCGTAAAGAAAAAATTAAATTGAAAAAAAAACTTTTAAGTGTTTTAAAAAAAAAACTTGATATGTTGAAAAATTTTTCAGTAGCTTTTAGGTAAAGGCAATTTATTTTTTGAATGAAATATTTTTTAAAAACACAAAATTTTACAAAATTTACTTAGAATTTTTTTTTTTTTTTTCCTTTGTTATCAAAGTTTGTTTAATACATAAAGCATTGTATCAACTTGTAAAATTTTACATAAAAATGTTGATCGCTGCGAAAAATGGCTTAAGTTCAATAATCATTTAATTATTAATACTATTAAAAAGCCAATAAAACAAACCTAAAATATCTAAAATTTTATTATTAATTAATTATGGTAGCATTGTTGCTCTTATAAAAAAGATGCATATATTTTTTCTTGTATTTCAAAATCTCTTTCTAAAATAAGCTGAACAGGAAATTCACTTTAGATATTTTTCTCTTTTTATATCCTTTATTCCATGCATAACTAAAAAGTGGTTTTTTACGCAAAGAAAATTTTAGAAAAACATATCATATGTCACTTTATACACATAGAGACATATGTTTGTTGTTTTAAAAATGAGATTGCAAAATTTATATCAAAAACTGTCAAAATTCTGCTTTGATTAAATGTCAACAAATTCGTCGTGCTTGAGCTCAAATCATTTTGGCGACTCGTACATTTTCCCTGTGAACCCGTCTGGTATGTGTGTCTCTTTAAATTTTACCAATTCCATAACTCTCCAATTCCACACACACTTCATCAAATGAGTCAAAAATTTAATTTCGTACACATGTGAGGCAAACTTCGATCTTCTCTCTCTCTCCATTCCACGCATAGACACAACATAAAGCCACACAAATTGACGGTATCCAACATTGAAACGTTAACCTAAATATGCAGCAAATCAATTGGAAATTCTGTAGCAAACTTTAAGAATTTTACAAATATATGAAAAAAAAAACAAAAACAAAAACTGTTGAAATTGGGCTGAAGTACAGCTTATCGGAGCACGACAGCAGAAAGCTGAAAAAAAAGAACTAAACCCGGCTTTAATGTTGGTTTCCAGCACCAAAAACGTTAGTGCTTAAAAACAAAAAGCGCACAAGTTTCGTTGCTTTGTATTTTATTTTCAATAACGACACATTGAAGCGGAAGTCAACGCATCGCAACACACACACACACAGAGCGAGTCTGATACACGCGCACACGCACTCACAAACACAGTGTCAGGCAACGAATTTATTTTCAATTTAAACAAAAACCATTGCATATTTTCAGTGACACAAACTGGCGTTACCAGTAAAAACAAAAAAAAAACACATGTTCATATAATGAAATGAAGCTTTAGTGCTGTTATTGTCATTATTGTTGTTGTTGCTAATATTGTGTTGTTGTTGTTGTTGTTGCCTTTTTGTCAATGTTATATTCGTTACTGTGTTATTGTATTAGGAAGCCTCACAATTCAGTAATTCAATGAAGAAAAATAAAACAAAAAATGAGCAAAATAACATGACAAGCCTGGCGACGCGTCGCTTGGCTTAATGCCGCTGTTGTGCTCAGCAATTTTTTTTTTAGCAGAATTTCTCTTCAAAGGTTAACCAAAACTGCTCGCCAGTTACATGTGTGTGTGCGATTGTAACTGACACATATGCCTTTAGCGAATTGAAAAACAAATCACATATTTTATATGATTTTTTTTTTTGTACATTGCATTGAATAAAGAATTCTTTTGCTTTTTTCTTTTTGTTTTTTATTTGAGACTTAAACACGAAACGTTAAGATATTCAAAGGATCACTTTTTAACTTAGAATTTTTAGAAAATCGTTGTACGTTGTAAATTTAAGATTATGCATTTTTGTGATTTCGACTTTGTATGAATTTTTATTCAGTATCTGCTTGTTTTGAAAGATTTTCTTACCTTCAAAATTCAAAATTTAATTCCCGAACGAAAGTCCTTGACTTTACATATATTTATTTTAAACTCTTCATCAAACTGATTTCAGATTTTAAAGAGCAAAAACTACTCAGTTCGGCTACCTAAAGGTAGCAAATAGTTTTTTATTATCTTTTAAGAGAATCATTCCTCATTGAGTATTAAAACTTCTGCCAAAATTTGCCAAATTTCAGTACTTCGTCAAGTTTAATTTTCATAAATACCGGCTATTTACTTTCCAAAGAAGGAGAAAGAAAAGAGTCTTTGCAACAAAGCCTATGTATTGAGAAAGTGTGCGCCATCACTAGCTCGTTTATTATGCAATCTCTTTAGCTTATCTTACACTAGTGACATATTTTTTCTATTAATTTGGAAGGTTGCTAACGTCCAGCCAGTTCCCAAAAAAGGCAAGCCCACCAACGAACTAATCACCGGCCAACTGCGATTATTTCTGCGTTCTCCAAAGATATGGCGAGTGTTATTACCCTCCACTTTGGGAATTTTCTAAAATGCAGCAAATTACTTAATGATCGCCAACATAGTTTCCGCAGATCTTGCTCTACTGGTTTTAAATTTTTTAACTAAAGCTATGCAGTTTTGGCGGTCACTTGATCTCTGATCCGGTGGTTCTATTCGGATAAACGTTTTTCTCTATGCATCATTCGCGCATACATAATCATGTAACCTACTCCCTTATGCTACTCATTGTCCATATTTTGGCCCCATACCTAAGACTTGGAAGCTTATTGGCTTGAGATGTATTATTTTGGTCTTGCGAGGGTGAAGTTTCGTAACAAATAGCTTCAAAAGTGTGAATGTATAATGGTTGCAGTTACTACGAAGTAAACAAACTCTTCATTATCAGCTTCATATTTAAGCTATCGTTGGTGACATTTTGCAAGACAAACAGATGTCCTTTTCTTACTGTGTAACTGGATAGCATCCGTATACTCTAGCAGCTTCAGAGATTTTTGAAAGATATTGTTTTCTTTGTTTTTTCTTGACAATATGGAAGTCAGAAGTCAGATTAAAAGAGATTAAGTTATGTGTTTTTCATTTGACTCATTTTTATGGATAATTTTTAATTGTTAAATTGCTGTCTTATTGAATTTTTTGCAAATTTTCTATTTTTATTCGCCAAAATATTAGTCATCAAACAAACTCGTATTTTAATACTAAGCGGAGTGTTTAGTTTTGAAATTTAGATAAAGATTTTATGTGGACATTCTTCTGACTCTATATCTTGAACGATTGCTGATCTTGTTATATAGTTGAACCGATGTTAATTTCGTCACAGCCAACGATTTTTTTTTTTTTTTTTTGTTCATAGTACTTAACGTTTCTACCATAACAACGGTGTTCATTTGCTTTTGTATGTGTACATAATAAATGTTAAGCCATAAGCATAAAAAACTTGAAAAGAAATTTTAAAAGTTTTAAGAAAAACAAATATTTTTTTCTTTATATTAAAAACTTCCGAAAGTCTTCGTTCTTCGTTTATATCTGCATCATTACGCTTATCTTTTGCACAATTTTTTCTTGGCGCCAAACGAGAAGACGGTTTTAGTAAGCCATCAGAAGTGCGTATTCGTTGTTTCATCTTTACGCGTCCTTCAGTTCGCGTTGCTCTATTTACAACAGCATTCGTTCACATTAACATCCTCATATAGCGCGGGTGTCAAGTGAAAACCACGTAAATCCATCTTACGTTTGACAAAACACCATCATAAGCAGCTGCTTTAAAAACGCTTTACACATAAGCTGCATTAGTCTGCATATGTATGGGTGAGCGTGTGCACATATGTGTTCATGTGAGTGTCAAATGTATTTACTGCTCTTACAGCGCGATATTTAAAATCAAAGCTTTAGCGCAGTCAGTCAGTCAATCAGTCAGTCAGCACAGCTTTGCTTAATGGTTTTTTGTTGTCATGTTGTGCTAAGAAAAACAAAAACGGAAGCTTAGCGCTGATGTTAATGACATTAAACTTAAGCCACGAAGTAGTAGCGTAATTTTGGCTTAAATAAGCAAGAAAATTTGGCTAATTGCAGATTTTATGGATATACACATTGTTGAGTATGTGTAGGATGGCTGTTTATTTTCTTTGTATCTAAGAATACAAATTTTACTTTAGTACTTTTTTGTTTGGTATTAGGCCGACGTGGTTTCAATTTTAAGGCTTATGCCATCACACTGATTTCACATTTAAGATTTTAAGAAATAATTCCTAAGAAATTGAAATAACGATACATCAGTATTGATTTTATTTTTCGACGAGCGTGGCAAAGCACTACATTAAGAGATTTGAATTGAGTCGTTAGAAGATTGGTGATGTAGGCGAAACAAAAAAGTATAATTTTTATTTATTTTCCCAGATACTTTCAACAAAGTACGATTTTATTTTTGGTTGTGCACGTTTTATTTCAAAAATATCCTGATATATATTTGCATAAGGTGTCCTAATTTAACTGTAAAAAATCAGCAGATTAAGGTAACACTTTAGAATTTTCAAAAAATTAAAATTTTTTTATTCGATTTTTCATTTGGGTCTTGTGAAATTTACATGCCGAATGTAGTTTTTGCGCCATAACATGAAAAGTTAATTAAAATGACACAAATTTACCACAAATTTAACTTTTTACAAAAAAAAAGGTCAGAAAACTACGCATTGTATTCTTTAAAAATTGTTGAAATGTTCTGAACTACAGCCACTATTCGCGATAAATTTACTAAAAATTGGTAATTTTTAGAAATTGTTGAAACGTACTGAAACTGAAAAAGTTTTGAAAATGAGCCACATATACCGAATGTACTGAAAACTTGTCGAATGTACTGACGACGATTTTTCACTTCGAAAATGTACTGAAAAATGTTCAAATGTACCGACAAAAGCTAATCACTCACTGTTCCACATACTTTTAAAAATCATTTTCCAAAAGGATCTTTAACTGGTTACAGAAAAGGTTGTCAAAATTCTTTAAACGCGTTTTTTTCGAAATGATATTTGTCCAAGTACCAGACTGCCAGACAGTCCATCTCCGGATTGGCTGTTCCGAATTTGAAAAATCAAGTTGCGTTTTGTTTGTTGACATATCGTACATGACAATTTAGCACATTTTTTTAAGAAAATATAAATATTTTTTTTAGTAAAAAACGGAGACTATTTCATACATTCTTTTTTCAACCTCAGATTTTTTTAATCGATTTTTCATTAATTGTGCCAAATTCCGGCGTAAGAAAGCTTCCTCTTTAACCCTTTCACGCCGGGACAAATTTCACTTTAGAAAAGTACAGTCTGCTTTTAGCTTCTGTCCTGACGACATGTGATAACAAATTGTCAAAAAAGATGGAGAAATTGACTAATTCAACCTTTCTCTACACAACAAGTGTATTGGTTTAGAAAAAAATTCGTACAGTTGTAAGATACCATTAGTCCTTTGAAATTATACTTAGTGATGCCATATGGCATCCCGACTCTAAGTCCAGTACGTTCCTAAAGGACCCGAATGCTATCATTGATATAAATGTTTTGCATTGCAACTGTTAATAAGCAAATACTTTTTATAACTATTGCTCTACAAAAATTACACTTTTATAAAAAATAAAAAAAATGTAACAAATAACTTAATGGCAAATATCTTGAATAAAAGTAAACCAAATACATCTTACGTTTGTTGGCATATTCTGATAAATACTGATGTTTATTTCAGCGCTATAAAAGCTTTGCCGAAGTAATAACTCTAAATATGAGCTTTCTCTGAAATTTCATATAAAATAAATCAAAGAAAATTTTAAATTTATGTAGGCAAATTGTTCTTTCATTTCTTTTCTACTTCAAAAAAAAAAAAAGTATTTTCTATAACAAAAACAAATACCTAAAGAAACAATTTTCCCTGCAAATATTTTGACTGTCATTCAAAAATTATTGCGGCGCCACCAAGACGTGAGTTATTTACCTTTATATTAAAAGAAATTAGCATACAATTCAATCAACAACAGAAACACTCAAAATGTGGAGCAGACAAATGTTGCGAGCAGCTTTGTTGCTGGGCCGTAACAAAACTAAACAATATGTTGGCAACATGCTGAATGCGTAGATTTGTTGCTAGAATTTTTTCATTAATATTTTTTTTAAAGCTTGCTCTCTCATCTCTGACACTGTTAAAGCTTTGTGCTCTGTGGAGCAACGCCTGCGCTGTAGCAAATGACCAGCATTTCGTTACACGCTTACGACGGCACACATTTGAAGAGTTTTCTTCTGCTACCGATATTTTGTTAGTTAAATTTCGAACGCGTTCCCGACAGGACACTTAAGCTGTGGCGACACGCATTGTGATTCGTGGTATCACAAATAAAGCAACAATAATTGCTACTTATAGCAATAGCAACAATTCAGTAGTTGCGTACTGCCGCAAGTTACGTAGAGAAGGAGACTTTCTTCCCATGCAATGACACCAGCATCCGACAAAAATTAATTTCATTTCCGTCGGAAACCAAATGATTGAATTTCGTTGTAACGCAAATGCAAAAGTGTTGCACAGCGGAAACACAAGGCGGAAATGCGAGAATACGTAACAGTTTTCCATGTCGCTTACGTCGAGTGATCACAAGTGAATCGAAAGAAAAAAACAAAATTAAAATTGTAATTAAAATTACAAAAAATTTTAATTCAAGAGATTAAAAATCACATAAGACCACGAAAAGAACTTAAGCATTTGACAGCTACAAAAATATCAACAACTTCAACCTAAGGCATACGCTTGAATTTGTGTTCGAATTAATTATTTATAATCCTGTGACTAAGCAGCCGCACATTTTGCGCTGCTCTTGAGTAAAAAATAAAGTTTTTTTTTATCCCTATTCGGTCTCACTGCCAATTTGTGTCATCTGGGACGGAGTCTTCAACGCGCCACCCCAGCCAGTGTGTAATCCGCCACTTCAAATCCATTGCCATTGCTATTGCTATTGCTGACAATTCACGCGCCGACATTTTGTCTCTGGTGTAATTGCGATATCCTTGCGAGTACAAATATTTGCTGTTTCGTCGAATTGTCTTTTTTTCTTGTGTTTTCTATTGTATGAAATGCTGTTGGAATACTTAATGACGCTCCTTGTGTTTGGATTAACGACAACCGCTGAAAGTCGAAGTCGCACTGACGCCCGGGGTGAGTGGTGCAGAGTTGAAATTTTTGATTTGACTTACGAAACCTAATTAAGATAAACAGACCAATAAAAGCAATTGAAATTTACACTTTTGTCAAATGCATGCGCACAACTGAACAAACATTTAAGTACTATGACCACTAGAGAGGTTAGAAACAACAACAAAAAAAAAACATTTATTTTACCCCCTGAAAATTTATATACATATATCCCTTAGTTGCCTGAAATTTTCGGGGGATAACTCCTTAATAAAATTTATATGAACTGCAAGTCATTAGACTTGATAAGATACTCATTTTTAAATAACAGCACATTATTTTGAGGGAAATTCACTTATCTGCTTAAGTCGTACTCAGGGTAATGAGTTTCCTTAAGAATTGACTTTCTTTTTATAGGGATTTAAATCTATCTTTGGAGAAGCTAAATTCATACATATATCTGTGAAATGGCTTTATGTCTGTAAAAATAATAATAATGTTCAGTCATAGCATATAATTAATACTTTATAATTAGAGAATGCCAATAACGCAATATATAACGTGTTATCGTGACACCAGAAACAGCCCAAAAATCAAAATTGTGTTTTTCATCAAATTTTACTTAAAAAGAAAAAAAAAATTAATTTCTATAATAATGGGTCTCTTTAGGGAATATAATAAGAAATTGACAAAGCACCAAACTAATGATTTCCACTAAGATGTGGCAAAGAAAAGGTCCATAGACTTTGTAAAATTGTCTATATTCAGTAAACATTGCAGCTGCGGTCATAATCATCGTAAACATTTAGGCTTAAGCTAATTTTTATTAAGTATATTTTGTAAAAAAATCCAAACACAAAATTTAACTACGCCTTTTACTCGTAGTACAATCATTTGGTAGTTTTACTTGGAAAGTTTTTTCGGTAGTTTTGAAAATGATTATTTTTAGAGATTTCGATGTGCTCTTTCCAAATTTCAAAAGCAGTTTTTTGACATTATCTCCTTTCTGACTGATTTTACGATAAAAACATTTAAGTAAAAAATGAAAATAGAAGAAATTGTCTACAATTTATGTTAAAAGTTTTTTTTTCGTAAAATCAATAGTTTTGGCATACGAGTGCAGCAAAGTGTTCTTCCACACGCGGTTTAGCCAAAACACTCATTTCCACACCACCTTGAGATAGAGTAAGCGGCGCGTTTTTTATCGTGGTGTCCCTAGTAGGCCTAATCCACATGCAATTTTTTATTCCAAAGTTGAGCGGATTTTCCTTCGTTTCGCTGTAATTGATGAACCAGGTGTTGCGAGTTCTTTGTCGATAGTGCCGATTGAAACGTCACAGACCGAAATTCCTTCCACATCATCTGATGAAACTGATACTCTCATCGCGGATGATGTGGAAGAAACTTCGGTCTGTGACGTTTCAATCGGTACTGTGTACTATTAAGCTACAAAAAAACTGTTGGAATTGACTTTGAGTTCAACTACCAAATTATACACTCAATTCGATCTTAACCTTCACTATAATCAATTGATACATGTGAAGCATTCGGTTTGCTGTAAGAACTGTATTGTTTTTATATAAAAAGCACAACTTGAGAAAATTGATATTTTCGTCATTTTGAAATGCTCTCGTAGATCTCAAATAGAAATTGCTCGCAAATGTGTAAATTGCCAAAGTGCTTGAGAACTTGTTGCTTTTGTCAGTCGGTTTCATGTCCTTAGCTGACATACCTTCATTTTCACTTTAGGCCTACTTAAAGTCTTTGCACAGCTGTCGTGTCTCTTCAGCAAACTCATTACATGCACTCAGCGTAGCAATTTTTCACTTAGTTCTTGTTAACAGCGATTTCCTTCAAAGCAAGCGACCGACGCGTCCTTGCGTTGACGTAGGCCAAGAGTGGCGTCTGCCTTGTGCCAAAGAGAAATATTAGCATAACATTAAGCAGGCCAAGAGACGCCGCTAGCGATGTGAGCAAGGAAACAGGAAAGCAAAATAAAATAAAACAGAAAGCAAAATGAATATGCAGTGAAGTTTGATGTGGCTAAGGCTCTTCATTTTTTTCATTTGTTTTTATATTCTTTAAGCAAACATTTTATGTTTAACCCATGGTGTGTTGCATTTTTTTTTTAAGAAATAGTGAAAGAAAAATTTTAACTTCAAATGATGCAACAGCTGTTGCAGTGATGGGTTTTAAGAGTTCAAACCTCTCAAAAACTGACAAAATCAGTAACCAAAAATATGCTTGATTTGCTTTAAACTGATTTGATTGAAATGTTTGACACATTTTCCAAGATTTATTGCTTCATTATAATGTAAACTAAGCTATTGCAAGTTTTTTTTTACGAGATAATATGTCAAAGTTTTCTGCAATCTGGCTCATTCCGTTTGAATAGGCACAAAAAAATTATCATGATCAAACCACGGCTCTCTATTTGTTTTGATTTAAAATATCCTCAGGAGATAATATAGTCTGTCAATAATGCTCGAACTGAAAAACTTGTTAGTCGTAACAACGAATGTCAAAAACTCAAACCAATAAAGTGTTTAGGCGGCCTTAATGGGTTAAGCTTTCATGCTCATTTAAATTTAAGAATGATCCCTGGGGAAAAATTTTGTAAACGGCATTAAATCGCCATTAGCAAACTACGCGCAATAAGCAAGAAAAATATCACTGATGCAAAGGACAAAATCTTTGATGGTCAATATTTAAAAGATGAAGATTAAAGCAAGAGATAAATTTTTGTTCTTAATATTTTAATGTCTTGAATTCAATCGTTGAAATGGGGACTTCTGCTTTGTAAAAACACACGCGAAACAGGCATCAACCCTAGATACAATTGTGAAACTCTATTTTTCTTAGTAGCATGATGTCATTCGTTTCGCTGTTATTGATTAATGTAATGCAATTTATTTTTATTTAATCTGAATTTGCGTGCCTTTTTACTGGGCCTACTTAAGGACGCACTCCTAAATTGAACAAATCTTTTCTTTATTCCATTTTAAGTCCGCAGGCAGAAATAAAAAAGAAAATTATGGTGTTGGTCTTTTGTACTTTAATTGCGTCGCTGCTATAAATCAACGCCCTAATTTATTGTTACATAATGAAATATTTAACTTGAGATTATTGAACATTTTTTTTTTTTTTTTGTATTGTGAAGATAATTATAGCCCCAGTGCTACAAATTGCGTGTATGACACGAGAACGTGTTTTAAATATGTTCAGTTTTTTAGAGTGAAATAATTTTCTTGAATTGTTCAGCTGACGCATTTTTGTTCTAATTACGTAATTTTTCAATTTAGCGTAGGTGCACGTTTTCCCATGGATTTCGCTTCAAATATTAAACATATTTCGAAAGCAAACCTTTTTTTATTTCTGTTCAAATTTAATGTTCATCCATTCGAGCCAATGTGTTAAGTAACTCACTTTTGCAGAAATGGTGTAAGTTTCAGTTTCATTTAGACTCTAAGACATGACACTTTAAATTAAAGAGACAGTTGCCAATGTTGTCATACACTGTATTTTCTGATCAAATATGTAAGTATCTGCATTAATTTTGTCGAGCACTGTGTGCCTGTTCAATGTTCCGCTGTAAGTTGCTATCTAAACTTTCTTCCTTTGTACATTTGCACATAATTAATTCTACGCTTCCACACTCTCACAATGCTATAGGAAAAACCTCCACTTATTACCCAACAGGAAAATAAATTGATCCATTAAACTACATAAACTTTAGCATTGAACGTCATTCAGGGTCACCAAGTTGAACACATGGAATTAATGGCCTTCCCAAATAAAATAATTTCTCAGTAATAACATGCTTATATTTGTGTGTGACGAAAATTTGTTTGATTACCTCTTTTTTAGTCACCACATTTAAAAAAAAATGTATGTACTTTAGCGTGATTCAATTTTTTTTTTTTTTTAATTTTTAAGGAGCTGTTGCTTAAAAAGTAAGTTTATGTTATGAAGAAAAAGTTCACGAAAATTCAGCTCTGTACCTAAATTTTATAAGGTGGCGCCGAAGCCTGTTAGTTTTACACTTAAATTGTATGGAAAAATTATTTTTTACTAAAAACGTATCTAAATGAATAGGTGATAAATGTTGTTGAGCTGAAAAAGGTCGTTTTTCGACGTAAATTTTTACGCTAAATCAGAATCTGGCCTCAGAAATGACCTATCCTGTCATAATCTTGAAATGTTTGAGATTAATAACCTAAAACATGATATTTTTTGTCTACTTCCGAGGCCATGTATAGGATTCCAAAAAAGTTCATCAGCTTATTTTTGACAATAGCATCATTATGTACCATCCTTGCCCTTTAAATTGAGCTTTCAAGTGGTTATCTGTGATGTTTCCTTGAAAGTTACAGTCATTTCAAGATGACATGAATTTGAAACCCGTTGGTTAATTTTGTTGGGTTGCAACCCTAGGTATGGGATCAAAAACGACACTTTTCAGCTCAACAACATTTATTACCTAATTATTTACCTTTTTAGTAAAAAATAATTTTTCCATACAATTTAAGTGTAAAACTAACAGGCTTCGGCGCCACCTTATCAAATTGAGGTACAGAGCTGAATTTTCGTGAACTTTTTCTTCATAACATAAACTTAGTTTTTAAGCAAACAGCAACTTAAAAAAAAAAAAATGAATCACCCTAATGTACATATAGCAAAAATACTCCAATTGACGACTTTTTTCGAAGTTTTTCCATTCCTACAAGGCCCACGACTTTACAATTAACGGCCTTTTTTTTTAATTATATTCCCACGAAACTGGTGTAAAAACACACAAAAAGATATTACCAATCAATCGCTTTCAAAACGAATTAGCGAGAGCTTTTATCTGATTGCAACCAAACAACAGTATTTGTTTTAACTTCATTTTGAGCTAATGATTTTTAATTAAAAAAAAAATTTTTTTGCATGATATTCACCTTAGGAGATAGTTTTGGGCTACGACCGATAGACTTCTCAGGCACACAACATTTGTACCAAACGATCGAAAAAATATTTTGAACTAGAAGACCTCCTGAATTAACCACTTGACAATAGAATTTCCCAAAAAAATTCAGCTCTATTTGATGCTAAGTTGGCTATTATTTTATAAATTAATTTTTCTTTTTCAAAATAAGCAACGAAATTCTTCAAAATACACATAATTTGAATGTTACTTCAAGTAAAAGAGATTTAATTTTTTTTCCGCTGGCTCGAATAGACAAGTGGTCCATTTAGGAGTAATTTGTTTTGTTAAGGAATACCAATTTTGGGTGCTGTTTAAAAGCAAATGTAAACAAGTGATCAGTTTGATTTAAAAAATTTGTACGAAAGAGAATACAACTCTCATAGAGTTGTTTGCATTTACATTTTCTATGAAAAGATCTGATTTAGCTCCAAGTTGAAACACTCAGGCATTTTCTTGATGGGTACGTACACATACTCACTTAGCAACCCACGCACGCTTACGTGCATACTCATATGCGTATTCTAGCAATTTACATAGACTTGCGTTACATAGTGGAAATTTTTATCTCCGTATCAACGTGCTTAGTGCATATTCGTTACGTAATTTTATTACATATTTGGCTAAAATCTTAAGCTGCTGCGGCATTTTGCAAATCTGCTTTAATGTGGCTCTCAACTCGTGGCATTACTGGCGCAGTAGAAGTAATGCTAGCAAGTATTTTCTTTCATTATCCATTATGTGTAATTAAATAAAAGCTTCCATTATCGATAGAAGCGTCACGCAGTGGATAACGTAATTCGCTTGGTTACGTTTTTTGTGGCCCTGCTTTGGAATTGAGTTATCAAATAATTTAAGTAATGAAAACTCTACAAGGTTAATTAACGCGTTGATCTCATTAATTGCCCAAGGGCTGTGACTGAAATAATTTTGGAATAAGTTTTGATAATGATTTTGTATTAAAACATTTAATTAATTTTTTAAGTGAAAAATAATAGAGTTAGTGCATCTGGCAACTTGATGTTTTTAAGAATTTAGTAATATCAAGTTCTGTTTATTCCCACTATATTTAAGTTTATGCCAGTAAGCCCTGCGAAGGATATTTTGAAAAATTTGTTTAAGGTTTTAGGTAAAATCATAAACAAAGAAAAGTTAAAAAATTGCTTCACAAGTTCCGTATATGTAATTTTAACCTTAATTTGGTAAATTTTTCAAATGCCAACTGCAAGATTGTCCCTATCTAATTCTGCCTTTAGTCTAGCGGCAAAAGAATGAAAAAGACTTTTTATTTTCATACAGTTTCTTCTGGTTGAGCTAAAAACTACCCAGAAAAAAATTAAGAATCAAACTTTTTCAATTTTTTTGATTATATTTATATATAGATTTCTTAATACAAAAACTTAGTATGAGTATTCTCTCCAGGTTAATGAAATTTCTATCATAACAATCCATTTTTCTTAAGCTATGAAAATATTTTGAATGGTTTATAAATAAAAATTCTGAGAAACTTGCATCTGCAAATTTGCTCAATGAAGCATGACTTTTAAAAATATTTTACTACATCAGTTGAATTAATTTGTACTGTGATAATTTTTGTTTATAATTTTGAAAAGCAAGGGGGCTTACATAGAAATATTGCTTTACCCTACTAAACACAGAAAAACCAATTTGGTTATGTTTTGAAAATTGGAGACTACGTATATTAAATATGCAAAAATAAAAAATTTGCTATCAGCGAACATGCTTTATATATGTATGACGTATTCGGTAACACTTACCAAATTGAACGAAACAATTTCAATAGATTAATCACATTTTTAATAGTATAAGAGTCCTTCGTCAAATTTTTGACAAGGACATATTTGTCGCAAACATTTTTTTCTTAATAATATCCAATTCATATTTTCCGTAAGGAATAAGGCTTTTTGCAAAAACAAAAATTTATCCCTATCATAAATATCCGGAGGAAAACGATTCTCGCGGATTTTTTTTTTCTCGAGAGGAGTATTTTGCGATCATAAATAATTGAGGACTGGAAAACTTCATATCCAGTCAGTGCTGCCAAAATATTTCCAATAGCTTCCATTTAGTCCAAAATCACAATTGCATTTCTCATATTTGACATTAGGTTATCAGTAATTTTGCATATTTGACATTAGCTCTTCTGTCATCTGAACAATTTTATAGATATAACTGAAGTGCATTTATCTATATAACAAAAAAAAAAAATCATCTAAAATAAAGTATAGCATAGCTTGATAGATTGCCATCTACTCCTTTTCATGAAGATTTTTACTGTATCCGAATTGGATTCCATTTACCGGACCAACATCAGTAATCGCTCTTTGTTTGTGTTGCTAGATCTTGCAAATATGTTAAAAAAAACTTTTTATCAAATAAAATTACAAAATATTGCTAGCATTGACTCTTTCCTCATTAAATTCCTCGCCAAAAAGTTAGGGAACAAAATTTGCGTGAATCGTCAAAAAATTTTCCCCAAAAAAGTATTGCCGATAACCTCATTTTCCAGGGAATTTGTTCCCATTCCACAAAAATTTTCCACGATCGCTTAACAGGGGATTGGAGAAAAAATCCGAAGGAATTTTTATTCATGATAGGGGTGACTGATAAAAAAAATAAGGATTTGGTCTTGATGAAATAGTCTTTAAAAATAACCTACTGGCCTTTTCCCGACTTCAAAACTCTATGTAGCCAAAAACACGATGGACGAACTTGTCAAAGGTGTCACAAGGAGGGCTTAAAGCTATCATAAATATCTACTCATAAGTAGTGCATTTACAAATGATTAAGTTGTTCATTTTATTCTATAATGCAATTTATTTACAAAATTATTACTGAACTTATGTAAGACTTTATCAAATCTGTTTCGCAAATTAATGTCATATTTGGCTTAATAAACAACAATAGAACTTTCAACCAAGCTGTTGAATGTTTTTTAAACCATATAAAAAAATATATTAACTTTTTTCTCAGTGTAGCGTGAATTTTTGTGTGTACACAATTTGATAACAAATAAAAATTGTTTGGCAAATAAAAATTCTCTGGCAAACAGAAATCACTGTATCACAGTAGAAGATTGAAGCAGTCAAAAGGGCATAACTATCATGGATAAGAATGTGTATCACGGCTGTATTATGTATATCAATACCGCGTATAAAATTTTCTAAGCAAAAGTATTTGTTAAGCTTAAAATGCTCTTAGGTCCTAATGAGCTTCTGCTCCAAATCTAATACGATATAAATGGTGTTTGTTTATAGAAACGCACAATTTCTTTGACTTTTGGCTTTCTGGTAATTATGGTATGATATGTTTCATGAGGCTTTTTTCATTATTGAAAACAATAATTGACGACTTATAAGGGAATATTTTGTTTGACAGGAGCATCATTAAAAATATTATGAAATTGTTCATCAAAGCTTAGCATGAAACATACATTTGTACAAGTATTTGTATGTGTATACTCGTGAGAGAAAAGTATTCATTGTCAGCTCATAAATCATTTTCAATTTGTATGTCATCAATTCATGTGCATCAGAATGTTAATTTTCTGTTGACAAATATTGCTATTTAGACAAAGCAATAATTTATTTTATTTAGTTTGTAATTTAGTCCCATATTAGTTTATTTGCTTGATGATTTTGTTTACCTAATCGCATTCAATAAATAAACGATTCACAGTTAACAATTGAAAGTAGTTTTTACAAAATGGGACAAATGGGAGTGTCTTCTTTCCTGAAAAAATAACTATAAGCTATATTTTCACTCAAACTATATTTTATTTATTTTTTTTTAAGCTCACACTTCTAACCTTACGTGTACCGTTTAGTAAAATTTTTCAAGTGCAATTTTGATTTGGATTTGCATACCAAGAAACAACCAGAAATATTATCAACATAATCCCCAAAAAGACACAGTTTTCGTGATACTACAAGTTTTTTGAAAAACGTTAAGATCTGAAAAACTATGAAATATTTTCAGAACATGTTGCTTAAAGTTTTGCTTAAGCTTGGAATTACCGTTTTGTTCCTTCAAGCTTTAATTTTATTATTTCAGCTATTGCAAGTATTTTTCACACTTTCATTTTGAAAAGTTTATTCCTACGGCTCTGATTTTAGTAAATAAAAGAGAAGAAAGCATCATAAAACGCCTGCTGTAACGCAAGCTGTCATGACCTAAACACACACATGCGTATTTATACATAAGGATGATTGAAAATTTTTTTTTTTTTTTTTTTTGAATCAGGCTTAATATGTGCTGGTACATGAGAGAAAAAATATGGTGCAAGGAGAGCTCATAATATTAATATTCATTTGTAGCTCATTAACCGTTTGAGTTTCCTATACGAAAAACATGGGGAAGAATGCTATACCAGACAGTTTCGTTTATTATTCGTGAAAAAAAAAAAATTTACACGAGCGGTACTAAGATATTTCGAAGATTAAGAAAAAAATCAATTTATTTTTAGTATTTATTTTGCTTGGTGTATGATTTTTCTTTCATGAAATATAGACGAAACTAGTGACATAGTCTTTCCAATGTAATTCTTATGAAAAAATCAAAAGTTTAATGAGCCACCGGTAAGTGTTTAT
Organism: Tricholauxania praeusta; assembly: GCA_949775025.1. Taxonomy (NCBI): domain Eukaryota; kingdom Metazoa; phylum Arthropoda; class Insecta; order Diptera; family Lauxaniidae; genus Tricholauxania; species Tricholauxania praeusta. Next base: position 164,740,222 of record OX459029.1, read on the forward strand.
ATTATGAGCTTTCTTTGCACCAGAATTGTACATGTACCTGAAACTATTAAGAATGTTTAAAACAAAAAAAAAAAAAAAAATAAATAGAAATTCGAATCACCCTAATATACATAAATACGATAATATATTTGTAGGTGCGCACACAAACATCATTATTCATAATAAACATTCCAGTATATTGAGCTCATCGGCAATCAGATTATTAAAGCGTAATGAGAAATAGCACACACACACACCTGTACCATATGTTTGTTTATTCAATAATCGTACACGTGGACGCTTGTTTATACTTGCGTGTAGTTGTTTGTAAGCTTAGTTTGAAGCTTATCAATAAATATTGTTGGTATGTAAGTGTATTGGCACTAGCTGCTTGCTGGTGTTGCTTTTGCAGTTGTAGTGATTAAAAACATATTCATCATCATCGATGTTGTATTTTATTATACTAAGGATTTTGTAAAGCTTTCCTTTTTCGACTTACATACATAAATATATGAATGTAATATCATTTCCCAGTTGGAATAAAGATATTAATGACTTAAAAGTGAAAAAAATCCACAGAGAATGTCCACAGGAAATATTTTAAGTGATGGTTTTATGCTCCATGTTTTAAAAATATCGTTGTTGTTATTTTGTGTGGAGCAATGCTTTTCCCCAAATTTTTATAGAAAATTGCATGTAATCCAATGCAGGTAAGAGCGTTTTTATAAAAACAACATTTTACAGATATATCAGTTTTTTCGATTTTTGACGATTGATAAAATTTAAAAAAAGCTGTAATTATCGATACGTATCGTGTTGTTAAAAAATGTATGCCAAATTTTTTGGCCTTATGGTCTATATATTTCATTATCACCATATCATATTTAAGTTTTAAAATTGCTAAAAAATTATTTTCACACATAGAAATAAGCATGTAAGGATAACAAATCGTTGAATGGGAATTAAATGTGTTAGTGTGTGTGAATTTTTTTTGTCGTTACCATGGCAATTTAAAAAAAAAATAAACTGTTTACTAAAAATTTTGAATAAAATTTTGAAATGTCTGAAAATAAAAAATGTTTGTTTTAGAAGAAAATATTTGAAAAATTATTAAAGTTGTGTTCGAAAATTTGTCAAATAAATTTAGAAGGAACTTAGAGCTAATGGTTTATATATTTCGTACTAATATGCACCATATCATTATAAACTGGTACGTTAACGTCCTTTTGGATGCAAATAAGGTAATGACATATTCATTTTTATTGCCCGGTGATTTTATGTTCATAAGTGACCGAAATAAATTCGATTATAACTTAACTAGAAACAGGCTAAGCGTACAAAGTACAAAAGAAATGAAATAAAAATAATAATAGTAATTTGCAAAATATTCTGAATTGGCAGTGGCTTTGTCTTAAAGATTTACCATACTTTTATATTTTGAAGACATATGACAAAGTGTTTAAAATTTTCCTATTGGATAGTGCACATTTATTCGTGCGTGTGCCCTAACATGTGAGCAAATTATGTTACGAATTTATTGCGTTACAGATTGTCATTGGCTGCAGTCGTAAATATTGATGACACACAGCGATATGAATGTAAGGTCAATATTCATTTCAGTTTCATGTTTCGCTATGGTCCATAGGCCAAAAATTAAAATCAAGATGAAAAAATAGCGCCAATTTTTAGATCAAATTTGGTTTTATAACGCAGATTGAGATGATTTTACAGCGTTCTAATATAAACGCTTTCATAGAATAAATAAAACTTTAGCGGCCTCAAATCAGTAAATTTAGCACACGACAGTAACTGCTGCTTGGTATATTCGCGTCAGTGTGCGTATATGTGTTTGTTCAAAATATGTGCAATACTAATACACGCTTACAATTGCAACCGAAGTTATGGCAGTCTAAAAAGATTAAATGTGGCTTTGGTGACGCATACTAAATTTTATGGCAGCCACACAAAAGCCCCAAAATTAATGAGCCACAACAAAATAATACTAGCGAACAGTGTACGATGGTTTGTTGTCCATTTCCTGTTGAAATTGAGCAAAAACAAACAATATCAGCTTTATGGTTTTTTCAAACAATTGTTTTCCATGGCAAACATTGGAAGGAGACATACATTTCTGCAGTTTATTTAAATTTAAAAATGAGAATTCTCTTAAAAAGAAATAAGACAATTGAGACATATTAATGATGAACACGAGTACTACAATACGCATGCAAACACTACAGAAGCCTCTCTAATGGACGTTTTTATAATAAATTTTCCTCTTTTTGCCATTCTATTTCTATGTCTTCTTAACAGACTCACTACACAATGATGCCAGCTCTGCGAATGATGACCATCTGTCAAATGTTATTCTTGACAGTTACGAAAATGCGCATCCACATTTCGAGAATGCCAGCGAACGCGAAGTCATTGCCGCTGTTAGCACAACAGCCCGACTACACTGTAGAGTACGCGATTTGGGTGACCGTGCAGTGTCCTGGATACGCAAACGGGATTTGCATATCCTGACCATTGGTATTATGACCTACACGAATGATCAACGTTTTCTGTCGCGTCACATTGACAACTCGGATGAGTGGGTGCTGAAAATTGTGTCAGTGCAACCACGTGATGCCGGAATATATGAGTGTCAAGTGTCGACTGAACCGAAAATAAGTCAAGCATATAAGCTGATGGTTGTGAGTAAGTATCGCATATCCAATGGATTAAATTAAGGCGGCGAGTAAAAATATAAACAATTCAGTGGAGAGTTGTGAAGAGAGTGATGAGAGTACACTGAATTCAATTAATTTTATAATTTTTGGACTATGTTGCAAAAGAAGACACCTCGAAAGTGATCAGCTTACAATGACTAAATGTAGCTGTACTTTTAATGGTAAATTAATAAAACATTTTTGGTGCCCATTTGAGCAGAGAGTGTGAGTAAACATTTCTCGAAGTGGTTTGTTTTTGTATGGAACATAATTCCTGCATACTCTTAACATACTTTCGCTATGCGAGGTATCATTTCTTCAAGGTCTGTGATGCCGCTTGAACGGGAACTCGTGACATCAGATTACTTTTCATAATACCTTGGATGATGTTGAACAAAGAATTTACTTTCTATGAATTTTAAAGTGACTACGAGAAATATTTTTTTTTTTTTTTGAGATTTGGGAGCTTACTCTATAAATTTTTGCTTGAGTTTTTTATTTAAGGTAATAAGAAAGAAAAGTGCACCAAAAACTGTTTCTATTAAGAGTGCAAAATCGCATGAAGACCTATTTTGCGGAAACATTTCTGGCATATATTAAATAAAATTTTTGGGTTTTACTATTCAGTCTAAAATCAACACATTACATTAAAGCTATCAAATTTGAAATTTTTTATATTTTATGTGTCACTTTCCACTTACCCATAACAACTTTGTCTCTGTTGCATCATTCACACAGCATCAAAAGCGCAAATCCTCGCAAATCGCGAGCTTTTCATTCAGAGTGGCAGTGACATTAATTTGACATGCATTGCACCGCAAGCACCAGGACCCTATACACACATCGCCTGGTACAAGGACAGTGAATTAATCAACGATTCACCGCGCGGAGGGATACTCGTCATATCCGAGCAACAAATGAAGACAAGCAATTTGCTGATATCACGTGTGCTGCATGCCGATTCGGGGAATTACACGTGTGCAGCGAGTAATTCAAGTAAGTGGAGGATGAGGTGGTGGTACTAAACACTAACAGTGAACGCATGGGTGGTATGGAAGAAAGAAAAAAGGGCTGTCAACCATTCGTTGGCTGCTTCACTGTGAAATGTTAGCAAAATTAACGTGGAAAGGCTTCGATTGGGTGTAAAAAAAAACTCCAGAAAACAGAGAACAATAGCAAAAAAAACACGAATTTTCGTTGCGATATATTTTTTGTTTTATACGAAAACTGATTGAAACTGCGTTTTTAACGAATTTTTCTTAGCAAATTTGCACAAAATGTTGAATCTGTCTAACACAAAATCTTTCTGGGTGAACAGTGCTTTAAAATTTTAGCCAATTTTTCTCCAACCATGCGGAAACTTTTTTTAGTGTTCTTAAGTAACTTTTTATTTGTATTTGGATAAAATTTTTCAACCGATAATTTTGTTTTCGCGTATAAACGCTTAAAGTTATTTTGCTTTTACTATAAACCAAAGAAGTACCAACGATTTTGGATAGTTTCTAAATTTTTTTGCAGAACTTACAACATTTTATCTATGTACTTCAGTATTGGGTTTATTTTGACAACACATTAATTATAGTTCCGTGCAAAAAGATCGCCACCATTACCATTGCACTTGTTTTTAATACCTACATACAAAGGATTTTCTTTCAGATAATTAAATTAAATTAAATTTATTCACAAACGCTTATATAATTGTTTTGTCTGTGTTTCCCATCATGCTTTTTTATGACAGATGCCGACAGTGTCTCTGTGCATATCATCAAAAGTGAGCAACATGCTGCGATGCAACATGAGCTGGCAACAACCAAGCAAATTCCACGTTTATTGCTTGTCATCCTGACGTTTTATTATGTAGGTAGCAAAGGGTACATTTTCGGATTTTGTTGGCACTTCATTTGAATGGAATTTTATATCTTTAAATTTTAGCTTCTAGAGCGGGTTATTAAATGAAGTACCTTACACCTTTCCCAGCAACTTAAGTAATTCTGTTTCAAATGAACAACAGTTCGAGTGCTTTCTGTTGCTGATACCGAACTCATAGCTGTTAGCCTGTTTGGCGGTGCTGCGCAGCTTCAAATTGAAAGCCCATGAACCAGCTAAACTGCAAGCGTGTAGGAGTAAACATCTTGGCCTTGGATGCGTTGCTGGCGCACCGTATGTTAGCTACATCAGAGTGCAATCGTGTGTGTTGCCAAGTAGAACAACAGCAACTTCAACAACAAGATAAGAAACCGTGTCTGCTGCTCAGTGAAATATACAACGTTTTGCACAAGAGACTTAATGAACTTGTTTTTTGTAAATAGTTAAATCTGTATGTATAGAATAAATGTGTTTGTGTATCTATAATGCTAATATTTTAAGTATTTTTGTACTTCGAACTTAGAATTAAATTACCAGAGAAATCTCACACTTAAAAATAAACTCAATCAAACAAAAAAAATAAAGTGTTAAAATTTGCTTATTATTTGGGTTTATAAAAAAAAAAGGTAACCCTCAGCAGAGTGCTACTTTAGATTCAGTAGGAAAATATTTCAATTTTTATATTAAATTGTATAAATTAAAGCCTGAACTTTGTGTAGTCAATGTTTTTCTTGATGTACGTGTAAAACTGTGCAAAACCAGGACAAATTCCGGAGCTGAAAGATATAAAAATTATATGCCTAGAATAAAACTATACCAGAAGATTAACCTTCGAAGTACTTCACCTGCGCACCAAAGGCTGCATTTTTAAACTGACAATTGCGTCCACATTAACAGACATCGAGTGAACACAGGGACAGAGGAATTTTTTTATTTAGCAGAAATAATTTTATTTAAATATTAAATTTCAAATATTTTTCAGATTTCATATATTACTAGAATTTAATTGTTTGTATGTTTTTTTTTTTTTTTAAATTCAAAAGTATTTGATATAATTTTGCTATAAGAAATATATATTATTACAGTGTTCCTGAAGATACCAACTACAAGGAGGCAAAATATTGAACATAAAAATTAATAAAATCTTATAAAATATGCACTGTTTATATTTTGATGAAAATATGGTTAACCTTAAGCTCAAAACTCATTAAGTAGAAATTATGAAGATCCGTTGAGTAGTTCGCGACTTTATATGCAATAGACAAACAACATATAATTTTTTTAAACGGAAGGCGTGGCGCCGCCTTTTTGCATTAAATTTACTTTTGCCCGTTCCCTTATTTTACATATGTATGTACGATGTCTCTTTCATTTGCGTCCAATAGTTGATGAGATATGATGAATTTGATTTTTCTCTTATGTTGGGGGTTGACAACCTTCTCCAGACTACAGAAAATATTTTTGAAACAAATGATATGTCATATCGCTCACTTACTTCAAGACTGGCATAACTCAAAAAACATAAAGTGGGAGAAAAACGCATTTAATGTTTTCAATAAGTGGCTTTTTATATGAAAATAATGAAAAGTATGTCTACATAAAATCTTCTCACAAGTCAAGTTTATGAGATACTTTTCTGATTTTTTCACACAAAATAAAACTTGAAATGGCGGATATTTCTGCATCATTTACTCAAAAATCACGTTCTTTGAGTTGTGCCAGTCTTGAAGTAAGTGAGCGATATGTATAGAATATACAAAAATAAAATTATTTCGACTTTTGAAATACGCATTCTGCTATTGTGTTATTTTTCGAAATATTTTTTTTTTGTAAATTACATTTCCCTGCATTATTTTTAGATGATGTTTGATTCTCTTATTCCGTCACTCGGTGTCCTTAAGCTTTCGTCTTGCACCACTATGGCGGCATTCATTCTCTGAGGTCTTCTGTGTAACCAATTCACATCAATAAAAATTAAATTTTACAATGCCAGACACATTGACGACAGCCAAAGAAGGCTACATTGTCTTCGACGATGTGTTGCGATTGCAGCTCTGCCGGCACCGCAATCAGGGTTCATTAATATAACGAACAAAAAAAATACAGTCATTGTAAAACAATAACTACGAAAACAACATTAATATGATAGCTGTAGGAGGGCTCCTTAAAGCGTTGTCCGTCGGTTGTGGTTGCAGCTGACATGTTTGCTTTGTATGAGGATGGCGTTGCAACAAATCTAATAAATGACATTAATGAAGTTGATGCGAGGAGCACGTGTTGAGATTTTTTTAAATGAATGAGTTATTGTTAACAAAATCATTAAATCAAAAACATATCACGTAAATACGTAATTCAGGTGAACGCTTTTATAATTTATATGCTCAGTAATGTTCAGATATTTTTATATTATTATGTTTTAGAGTTTGGCTTAGATATTTCTCTAATTTTTCATTAAACACTATTTTTCTGAAGTAGACGTCAGTGTTTTAACCCATTATTGAATCAAAATTTATGAGAGACACATAATATCGGAGATAGGAGTCATCGAAAATCCAGATATGTCTGATTCTCAAGAAAATTATGAGTGAAATTTAGATATTTTATTTAATATTATTGAAGTACATGAAATAAGTTTGCATATAAAATCCAATTTTTTAAAATCAATTTGAGAGTTTCTATAGTTCAACAAATCTTAGGAATCACTCCAATCACTACATCTGCAATAATAAGTGCTTCCTTTACCTTGTCTGTGGCTGACAATACTAAATTGAAAAACGTGGCGAACGTTTTAAGGATCTCTTCGGAATAATTTAGAAAAATTTCTCTTGCGGACTCCTTGTATTCTTATGCAATGTTGAATCTGAATTTATAGTAAAATACCACCAGCTACTTTACTGTATTGTATGAGAAAAACTTTCCAAAAGGCAGCGAAATAAATAGCTGACATGGAATGTGAAATTTTTTCATTTAAAGGTAAGACAGAGAATACCAAATTTTAATGTTTGGTGCTCTTGGTGCTTTTTTTTTTTGCTGCTGCAAGTATGGGTGCTTCATTATGATTTTCAACACATCCTTTAATAATTTTTATCTACATCTCTAGTATTCGTATCTGGTATCTCTCTCTCTCCCTGGTAGCGCTCATAAATTGTTAAACAACAAATAAATCAGACTTGGCGCTGAGATGCTTGTCAGTAACAAATCATTCTCAGTGCTAGTGCTGCTTGTTTACAATTTCATTTTGCCCCCATCCCTTGGTGTCCCCACTATTGCCCCTTCTTTTCATGCTGCGCTGCTTGACGCTCCATACCTCTACTACTTAATCTACAACTACGTACATAGTATATGTGTGTTTGTGCATGTGTTGCTGTGTGTAACTGTATATTTAGTGTAGTTGTTGGTGTTGCTATACTGCAGGGGACATAACATGGAAAACAGAAACCCACGAGGAGGACATCCTGTCGGAAGGAAGTGTAGCATGTTTGCAGATGACGATGAAGACGAACCAAACATCAAGCCGTTGTGCAGGCGGAATAACAATCAACGTCCTTAAACTTGACAAATTGTGGGCGTGTCACTTTGCCTGCTTAAATAATTGAATACTTTTCAATGCGATATTTTGCTTCGGTTCTCACATTCATCTTATTTCTCCGTGCACAAACGACACAAGAAATATGAGTTAAAATTTATCTTTCATATAAACAAAAGCGGCGCTGCGTACTCCGTTGATTGGTCTGAGTCGCTGTTGCTAATTTGCTAAAACGTCGAAAATTACAACAGTAACACACAGATTCTTTTCCCTTGTGGCTGGTGGCAATGTTTTATGAAAATTGAATTTTTCGTTTGAATTTTTTAAAAATTCAAAGCAAAACGTTGTAAAATATTGCGAAAACTGTCTGAAATTTTTGTTTGCAGCAATGATTGATGCGTTGCTGAAAGTAAAAGAAATCTGTGCCGATTTGTATTTCAATTTTTAAAGGCATTTTACTGTTATTTTGTTTTATTATATTAAGTGTAACAAGCATAGAACGATATATTATACGTTTGTGCAGCTGCTTTGTGATGAGTTGCAAAGTTGGTTTTTTAAGTACCCAAATTAGTCAATTTAATGTAATTTCTTCATGTTATTGTAATCTTAGAAAATCATAAGCACATAATTAGAGATGAAGATCTAAAAGGTTTTACCTCCCAATTCAGATAACATGAAGCGCAACAAGGGATAGTTAGGAAACCTTAGCCAGAGATGTTTTAACGCCAAAAAATTATAGTTTTGCTAAAATAATTACAAAACAAGTAACTATTTTTAAAGAATTTTTAATAAATAATAATTAAAATTACCTATGTATATCGAATGATGCCTAAAAGACTAACTAAATGATTTTCTCAGAGTAAACAGACAGTAGACCATTTGGATTTCAATTCGAAATCAACTAAATGAATTCTTCGGCTAAGCAATTTTGACTTTTGGCGGAAAAGCTTTTTGTTAAACATGTAATTTTTTGTATATAGCGTACTTTCTTACAAAAGCTGAAAGGCTCAATGGCTTGTTTGGGAAGCGCTTGATAAAAGCTCCCACAAAATTTTGAAAGGAAGGAAAGAGGAAGAAAAGAAAATTAAGAAATACAGAAAGTGTATTATTGTGCCTGATTCGTAATCAAACCTCTGCGTTGTAAACGCACCACCTTACCAATGCGCCGCAAGCTTAATTGTAAGAATAAAGCTAAAAGCTCAACTGGATAATAACAATAACTCAACAGGACAAAATCGGCTCCAAATGCGGGTTTACTAATGCAAAATCTTAACATGACACCAAGTCTCGTAAATTGTGCTTAACATAATCAAAAAAATTATAATACAAGTCCGAGTATTGAGCAGCATCAAATAGTTTCGAATACTAAATGAAAGTTAAAAAAAAAGCACTAATGGTATTGAAAAATCGGTAAAAATTTAAATAAGCGAAGTCTTCAAAAATGCTTGATTAGTAATTGCGGGATGAAAATATAAATAAAAAACAATAAGGTAAAGACAAATTGAAGAACTATTTAAATCGAAAAGTAATAAAACTGGAGTTCTTCATAACTGTCTTCTTTAAAATTAAATTCAAAGCTCCAAGAGTTTTTTCGTTCAATCTCACTCAAATATTGCATATCTAAGCAACTTAAAAAAATAAAATTTTTCAAAAGCCTACATTCAAAACTTTTTAGTTTGGCTTTTTTTTTATTATTAATTAATAATATTAGATTTGAATTAACACGAAAGTTACAAAAAATTTGTCTCAACATTATTTTCTCTACATTCTGTGCTCAGTCTATTCATTCATTCTTTGCGCTTCAAAATAATAAGGAAAGTATGTATAAAAGAAATTATTTTAAAAATATTGCTTATTGTATATAAATGCTCATTTGTGTGTCCTTGAATTACATATTCTTTAAGCACCGTATTTCATCTTTTTTTTGTCGTGGTGTTGATCCAAGGTTCTTTTAAAATTTATTACATCATCTACCACTTTTGTTTCACTTTCTGTCGTTAACTCTTTGCTTGTGCCATATACAGAGGCTACATAAACAACAACAGCAAGACGAGCAAGGCCTGATAGTAGAAAATTTATGCCATAGTTTTATATTTTATATAAAATGATTTATAGTTTTTTATTTAATGAGAACGGTAGATAAAAGAAATGCAAATTAAAGTAAAATGAAGCACAGGCGCCTACACGAAGTAACAAAAGGCGAACACTTTTCCGCAGAGGACGCTTTTATGTATCAAATTCAGAAAAAAAGAAATCATAGAAGCTGGCAAGCAAGAAAGAAATAATAAAAAATTGTGAGCATAATTCAAGAGTACGCATGAGAGTGAGTTATAGGCTGTGCCTGAATATTTAAAATAGAAATGCTTACATTTTTCACTTAAAAGCATATTGAGCTTATTTTCTTCATTAAATCTATTAAATGAATGAAATGTTTCATTTTGTGTAGAATTAGCGTATGAGTTACATTTACTACGATTAAATAATTCAGCTGTCACACTTGCAGCAAGTAAATCAATGTGTCACAGAAGCACTTAAAATGTCATGAGTTCGAAATAGAAGAACGAACATATTTTACGAATACTCAGAAAAAATAATATACTACAAGGACAATGACAAGGATGAGGTTGAGCAAATGCTGAGCAAGACGAAAAATCATTTGTCAAGGCAAAAAAAAAAAAACTGTAGAGAAATTCCAAGAACTCTATTAACACCACTGTGCTTATTCCAGTGTCTCTTCTTGAGATAAGTATCCTTTTTTTTTAAATTATCTTGCAAAAATAAATAAAGCTAATTAAATCATTCTTTTTTTGTAAATTTAATCATTCTGATTAATACATGTTTTGAGTTTAATTGTGCTTTTAATACTGTGGCAATTGACAAGGGTTCGCCAATTGTGATCATTAATTATTTAAAGCTAGAAAGCTTACAAATGTTCATTAGTAAAAAATTTAGATTTCCATTACAATTTGCATCAAGTTAATTACATTACACGGTATATTTAAATAAATAACTTTTCTCTGTACTGTTGCTTAAGAAGTTCAAAATTATGCTCAATTAGCATTTAATTGCTTATGCAATTGTGTAACAAAAAGCTAACTAACCCTATGTGCGTTGTCTGATTAGGTGAAAACTTAATACCTGAAAAGGTCTGAACCGCTTAAATAAATAAATTGCAGATTTACTAGACACAAAATTATTTTCAGAATTTTTACTTGAGTGCAAATAAAAATATAAAAAATGTTGGAAAGAAATGAAATATAATAAAAAAACCACCAAAAAAAAATTAAAAATATTTTAAGTATCAAGAAATATGGTTAAAGTCTTTAAAAATTGAATAACAGAGAAGAAGTTGATAAATAAAAAAAATTATTGGTAGGTGTCGAAAAAATTCAATAGCACCAAAAATTACTGAATCTAAAAGTATTTATTTTCGCTGACATTGTTTTAGAAATTCTTTGAAAAATACATCGGATTTAAACACTCATCGAGGAAAATCCATGGGAGTACACATTCTAGTAAACATTCTCATGTGCATCCTTTCTATTGAGTTTTGGATTGCTAAATCCGAATCAGGAATCTGTTAATTTAAAGATAAAGTAAACGCGTTTGAAAAATTATCAATATACTTAGAAAACTTTTTTTTTATAGTATTAAACTTCAGTAGGGTGGTGGATTTAATTAAAGAATACGTTTTTGCTCACAATTAAAAAACTAAATAAGACTACATGTTTTTTGCTGTTCAGTTCTTAGACAATAAAGCTACAGGTCATGATGATAAGCACATAATAAACCAGACAATAGAAGGAAACAAATATGTTCCATGATATTTGAGCAGCATGAATGTACACACGAACATTGCATTATTGTCCTTAACATGTAACGTAAAGCTATTGTTTTGTGTATGAGTTTATGAACTTTACATGCACGTCAGTACATTTATACCTTTATGAAATTAATGTTATGTACACACATACATCAGATATAGTTATAACAACAAAGCGGTCCTTATTACACATAAATAAGATAATATAAGCAGTAAATAAGATTTAGACTTTAGTTAACCGTAACACTAGTGCGGAGTTTTGAAGAAAATTTGAAACATTGAAGAAATCAGTTAAAGTATTATGGCAATTCTGAATCGAATTTAATATGTTATCTTAGTTAGAAATGCAGTTTTCCTTTGAATGACTTTTAAGAGCTCAGGTAGCATTTTTACTAAATTACATTTTCTTGTATTTTTAATTTTCAGTCGTGCGTTTCTTTGTCCTTTACATCCTCTTGCAGCATACAGCCTTCACAAAACTTCTCCAACGTGAACGATCTATATGCCTTCAATTCTCTGCAACATTTCTCCAAGTCATATCTTTCTTGTTCCAGCAACTAAACAATCTATAAATGACATTATTGAATTGAATTTCCGAAATTACTTAAGTGCTTCAAATTGATTTTGAGTCTTCTATACAATGGCATAATACATTAAGCAAACAAAATTCACTTTGTAGTATTCAAATTTGTATCAATTATGCGGTATCAATGCGTATTAGGCGAAAATGTTTCAACACATCAATTTGAAAAGCATTGAATAGATGTTGGAGTTGTTGAAGCCAAACAGTGTTGTAGCATTTTTAGCAAATCGAAATATGCTAAAGAAGTCGAAAAACATTGACAAAGTCGAAAAATAATACTAAAGCCGAAAAACAACAAAGTTTTAAAAGTCGAGAGATATGGAAAACGTCAATAAATATTGAAAATTTCGAATTAGTTGAAAAATAAGAGAAATCGAACAAAACGACGTAAGATGGAAAATGTCGAAAAATATTGAAAAATGTTGAAAATGTAAGAGAAATCGAAAAAACGACGAAAAATGTTGCAAAATTCAAAAAAATTTATTAAAAAGACATCAAATTTTCAAAAAATTTCAGACAATCTTCAATGTGGTCTGGCACAAAATCTAAGAAAAAAGTGTTTGTCTCAGTTAATACCGCATGATATTGAAATGTGACTCTGCCAAGATAGCACAAAAATAATATAGCACTTTTTCAAAAAACAAACTGCAATAAAAATGAATATGAATGTGTGAAAAAATATTTTTATTTTCTGATTGACACTGATTGATAACACTTCATTTGTGTGGCATGAAATAAATATACTTATTCATATTAAATTGTTAAATTAACTCTAAAAACTTTTAAGCCAGAACCAGAAAGGCTTTCAAAACAGAAAAGATCTATGTAAAGTAAAACAATTCCTTACCGGAAAAAACATACAGTTTCCATTACTTGTGCATATTTTGAATAATAAATTGCAGATTAGGAACCAATTTTCATTTGGATCTTAAATTGTAAAACAAAAAAAAAAATACATCGTATGTGAGCCCTTTAGAAATAAACCATATTCACAGTCATGCATGTTCTGTACTGAAGTATAGTACTCAAATGCGGATGCGGGAAATGTTGAACTTAATGCACAAAAAAAAAGTCTCCTACAAAAACATGAAGTACACCAAAACGAAACGGACACGCATGCCAACTGTAAGCCGAAAACTATTAACAACCATTTTCAGTATTTGCAGCATTAGCAAAAACACAAACTTGAATCCGAATACGAATGCTTTCATTGCTAAACATGGTCAGAAGGCAAAACCAAGTGCCTTTGTATAGCCTACAGACATGCGGATAGAAAGCAGCGACACCAACAATGAGACAATGACAAAAATGCAGTTAGCAAAACTGGGAGACAAAAGACAACCAACATGAAAAGTTTCCACGCATGTTCAAGTTGGCTATTGATGTTGAAGTCTTAACCCTTTTAGGGTAGAATATTAAAGTGAAATGTTTAAATATATTTTTGAGTAATTAAACCCACATTTTTTGGAGCACTTTAATGAAAAATAGACTCTCTGTAAAGTTTACCTGGGATGCATTCATCTTTAATAGATGGCAAAAATGTAAATATTTTACATGGGTAAAATTATAAATCGGTACAAGGTGCATTACTGTCCAAAGTGCACTTAAAGGTTAACTATTGTTACTGCTGCAGCTGTCGCTTCTATTGTTTTTGTATTATAGCTGTTGCATGTGTACATGATAGCGACAGCAACACCAGCAGTAACGACTGCAGCAGCAATGAATTAAATTGCTTAAATTAACGATTTCCCTGCGGATAAATGAATTTTTGGCGAATTTTCCAACTGCCTGGCTGCGTGTGACTCGAAGCAAAATAGGTGCAGCAATGTTTTTGCTGCTATTGTTGCTGCTTTTGGCTCTAAAAATTTTGACAATGCAATTGTCCTTTACTTAATGGCCACAACAGCGCATCACTACCATAGAAGGAAGATGCACGTTGCACTGCGTTTCAGTAGTTTGGCTTTGCTTTTGTTGTATTTGGTTTTTTGTTGGCATTCCAAATGAAACTTAAAACACAGACAAGCAACAACAAGAAACAATTAAAACTAACTAACAGCAACAACTACATGGGATCAACAACAAATTCGTTCCTAACAGTAGGATACGAGTCATGTTTTGGTGTGGCTTTAATAAAGGATTTCTTGTCTTTGTCCTTATGTGGTCTTTTGTTTTCTTTTTCTCTTTGGATATATTTATAAAGACCAAAATGATAAAACTCCGTACCAAAGTTTAAAACAAAAATAAAGAGTGCGATACATTGAGATAGAGGAAGGTAAGCGAGTGGTGGGAATATCGAATTAATTGCTAAAGACAACTCGAAAAGTAGTGTATAGTGGTCTTTTTTTCGGGCACTACAACCTTAATAAATAGGTGCTTGGAAATAAAAGATTTTCAAAATATTATTGTCAAAAGAGTCACATAAAGTATTGCCTGAAATTGATTATGTATATTTATAAAATTGGGCCCACAAAATAAAAGTCCACTTTGCAAAAATCGCTGGGAAAATTTCAATTATTGCTAGCATAAATTGCAAAAATATAGAACTTATCCTATTTATTGAAACAATTTATTTGAATCTATTATCCTGATTTTAGACAAAGTTGCCAAAAAATTTAGTTCTAAAGAAATTAAAATTCGTGTGAATATAAATGAAAATCCCGTAAAAAGTGGGAAGGTAGATATTAGATAAAAAAACAAAGTAAAGTAAATGAGCGATTTTAGTGTTTGTACAGCAACAGATTTTGTAATAAAAAATTCAATAAATAATTCATTTATACTACAATCTTAATCAAATTGAAAAATCAAAAACTCGGCCATCTTCTGCTACATACACGAAAGCATAAGTGTTAAGAAAAATCCATTTCTGTTAATTTACATGGATTTTTGACCCAATTGACGTGGAACGTAACCTCTTTCCTTTAACTCGTCTACTGTGCGTATGAGTAACATTTAATTTACTTAAGAGACTTTCTGTAGCACAGATTTTGCTGCTACAGTACTGCTACAGCAACAGGGCGAACAACAAAAATGTGAATACTACAATAGCAAAAGAAAATATGTTCTTCTGCATTTCGATGTCAACGTTAATGACATTTATATGAATAAATTGAAATTTATTAGTAGACATTTTTTGTAGCGCCGCATTCGAAATCCAAACAATTCACCGTCGCGTATTCGTGCCTTGGCAAAATTGTTGTTGATGATGATGCGATAGAGGTGGTGCTTCTGTTGCTGACATCAATACGAACGTGTCACATATCTTTTAGTTGCCTTTTAAGCAATTTTGATTGTTGTTGTTTTTGTTGTAGTTGACAAATATAACGATCGGTGATTAATGTCTTAACTGTCATATAAAACATTTATTTATTTAATGCGCGTACACACCCACATAGGCTAGCAAGCACACACACGCATTCATTTAGACAAATGCGTAAAATACCTTTACAGTGGGTGCGTACGACGTTGAATAAACAGATAGATTGCAAAAATGGAATGAAAGAAAATAACCGCTAAAATATGTCGCACATGGGCATGAATAAATTATACTCTATTTATTTGCCAATGAATGAGCATTTCTTTCTCATTCGTTTTTTTTTTACTGGGCTGCTTTGCACATTGTATTTTTTTCTGATTTCTACTCGTGAATCGTGAAGAACTCATAACTTGAGCATACAACAGTTGGAAGAGCAGCAGCATTAAAAGTGGCAACAGTGGAAGTGTTGCATAGGATCGCAGCTTTAAATTAAAAATAAAAGTTGAACTGAATTTAATCTGTGCAGACCCACAAAGTAGTACCATGAAATTTGAAAAATCGGGCAACAAAATTTTATTCCAAATATGAAGCTATATTCCTAAAAGCTTAGTGCAATCAGCTCGATAGTTTAATAATTTATTTCTTGGTTTAAAAGTTACCTAGCTGCAAAAAAAAATCATGATATGTACAATTTTCCTTTATCAACTTGAAAATATTTA
Source organism: Tricholauxania praeusta (assembly GCA_949775025.1). Taxonomy (NCBI): domain Eukaryota; kingdom Metazoa; phylum Arthropoda; class Insecta; order Diptera; family Lauxaniidae; genus Tricholauxania; species Tricholauxania praeusta. Next base: position 164,756,682 of record OX459029.1, read on the forward strand.
CGGAGTACTGCTCACATATGGATAATTAGTATTCTAGAACAAGTATGCAAATGAGCCTTCATGAATGTTTCGTTTACTCTGCTACTGCTTTCGATAGTACGTAAGGTGAGCCAATTTGGAATGCATTGCAAATAAGCAATGCTCCGTTCAAACCCATTAGCATCATTAAGGCGCACTGCGACAAATTTAAGTGCTGCATCGTTCACAAACACAAAATCTCACCAACAATTTATCCATATGAGTATGAAAAAGTTAAACAATATGACTTAGCGCACCCCAAAACACTCACCTTGCAATTTTTAATTGCCTTGAACGTAGAAGAAAGCCATAATTTGAATGAAAATAATGGGCTTTAATTGTAATTTTGGAGTTATCTGAAAGAACTGGCCAACGATATCGCCCTATTATTTTCGAAACTGTGTTTTAGCAACCGGCTTTATAAGACAACAAATAGTATTAATTATATAAGTGTGTAAATATTTCTATAAAATATTTTTTATTGCATCATGCGAGCATTAGGAAGCAGTAGAATTATTTTTTAAAAAAATTAAAAGCAAAAACCGACGTTTGTTCAAAATCCGGTTTTTAAGATATCTAAATATCTATCCTTCAGAATATTTTTCATTCTAATTTTTATTCGAAAATAGCTCGTAATTTTCCAGCATATCGCACTCACGCCCTTAATTGTTTTAAAAATGTTTGGTTTTTAACTTCACATGCGTCACTGTTCATTGGTTGGCGGCAGCATCCGGTCTCTTTATTTGTGTAGCATTTTTTCCACAAATATGTTAGTAAAAGTATTTGTCGGTGTAAGTGTGCTTCTGTTGTTGTTGTTGCTGCTGTTATTATATTTGTCGTATGCGTTTCTATTTGTGCCTGTGTGTTTGTTAACGCGAGAGTATTTGTTTACTTTCTTCTTCCGTTTCGTTATGGAAATGAATAATGCATAAATTTGTTTTCCAGCAAAAGCAGAGAAAGCAAAAAAATTAAATTTGTGGTATTTTTTTGTGTAGTAAAATAGAAGTAGAAAATTTTGTGCTTCTTTGTTTGTGCGTCGGTGTTTGTAGTATGAGCACTCACTACTAGACAAACGACTACGTAAAGGTTGTTGACATAATTCCCACATTTTGTTCTGTCAAGGTTCCAGCAGTACGGCTAAATTTTGTGGTTGAGCTTGAATTTTAATTAAAGTCAAAGTAAAAGGACGGTAAGAAAAACGCTTAACAAATGTGAAGTAAAAAACTTGCAACTTAAAAATGAAATCTACGGGTATGTGCATACCAAATAAATTTGTTACATTACGATGTACCAGGTAAAAATTTGCTAGTAAAGAAACTATTTAATTAACTTGTAGCGCGCATAGAGTCATATAAAAAGAAGAAGATTCTTTGGTATTAAGTTAACATTTTCCAAATGCCAATGAAAACTCTACATCATCACCAAACTTTGATATAATATGCTCAAGTTGAGTTTGTTGTGGTTTTGTTTTTCATAGATATCTTTTCATGAAACCATTGTGTTCGAGCAACATTTTACCTATTAAAACTCTTAGTATCACTTTTGATAAAAAAAGAGCGCACATGTTCGCCTTTTTGAGACAGTTTTTAACACTTCAAGTAGTTTTTGATGCTCCGTTTATCCTTTAGCTTTACCAGTGACATGGAATATGTTGCTGTTACTCAGTAGGCAAAAGCAGGAAGAAATAAACGCTATCACATGGTTTTCTTTTCTTTGTAAGAAACGAGCTTTATAGCTATTTTCAATTTTATATGCTCGAAAAATATTTCCATCAAAAAAATAAAGCCTTCGCAAAAGTAAGCCTAATGTGAAAAAAATAAAGGAAGTGCTTTCTAAGAGTGCAAAAAAATTGGTATGCTTTCATGATTTTTCTAAAGAAAAGAGAAAAATGGTATTTTTGTACTATCGTAATACCAACACAATAGTAGTCTAGAACTTAATCTTAAATATCACTTCTGGAAAATTTCATACAAAATATGGAAACAAAGTTTTTATCTGTTCGCAATTTAGTGAAAATTGAACTTAAACAAAAAAATCATAAGAATAAATTTCATTAATTTTTTACCTGTAAAAAATAAAAAGAATAAAAAATAAACAAATAATTAAATTAATAAAATTCTAGGCACAAATATTAGTTTTTTCTGCAGTCCCACCATTAGTTAATGGTTTTGCGTACACTGCAATCAAAGCATTGGGTCTTCTAAGATACTGAAAACCACGGCCAAGACATGCTTTTGTTTATTGCTGTCGTGAAATCTTATGAAAAATCGAAATTTATAAACATCGACACATTGGAGTATCGAAATTTTTCAGTATCTCATATCCTTAATCCGTTCAAAATTTATATAACTAATTGAGAACTATGCATTTATGAATAAATGAAACTATTAAAATAAAAATTGAGATGCATGTGAAATGCACGTATTTTGGTTGTAAAAAGAAGCAGAGCTATTGGAGCCAAATTTGCATGAAAAATTGATTTTGAATTATTATGCTGTATGCACCAGTGCTAGCAGGCCTTTTCCGAAGGGTTCTTGCGCAATTGCCTACTGGGCAAGTCTCACGGTAATCGTAGTTAGTATGCGTGTGCGTGTTTGTATGTTTGCAGGTGCATTTTTAACACTTTCGCTTGCCAACTGATAAACTCACACGACAACAACGATGACAACTGCTGTTGTTGCATTTGCTGATGCTGTGCATTTTTCGACTTTTTTATTCAGTGCTACCTGTGGAAAAGCACTGAGTAAGCAAACCAACAACCATAGCAGCAACATCTCTTACAGCAGCAACGAGCATCTGTCTGCGAGTGTGCGGCTTTTGCATTTGGGTAGATTAAAATGAACATGTGTGCGTACTCATAGCAGGAAATTCCAATTGTAAAAAAAAATAAAAAAAAGATGTATGTCAGTAGTAAATGGTGAAAAAGAAAATGGGAGATAAATAAGTCTGTGTCGTTAAAAGTGCGGATTTGCTGCAGATAAGCAAATGGTTCCTTAAAACAGTGCCATGGTAAACTACGAATACTGCAAAAAACAAATAATATTGACAATGTATTTTTTAGTGTTTGCCATGTTGCGTTGTTTGGCTTGAAAAATTTTGCGAATGAGGAAAAATAATTTTTTGTACCCAAAGTTACTTAACTTAAACTTAATGGATGCAATGGAATGTCGGCAAGGAAAGTCTAAATCTAAACCTCAAACAAGAGACGACTATTAACACATTTAAAACCAAGACCTTTAAAATCAAAAATCATGTCCTTCGTGTATTTCGTTTTAATGAAAAAAAAATGAGATTTAGAAAATTGTTCATATTCGGCTTGATTGTACTTCTAGAAGGTGTAAACACTACATAAGGCTTGGTTTTCAAGTTGTGGACTTCCAAAAATTGACGTAATATGAATAATGGATTTATCGGAAGCGGTTTTTCGAACTTAACAAAATTTTAGTAAAATATGAAACATTGTGGATGCAATAGGAAATTTACTGCTCTTTTCAATTATGGAATCAGATTGGAAATTTGATTTTTTTTTCTTGTGGAAAACCGGAAGTGAACATTTCATATCAGAATTGAAATACATTCGACATATTTTATTTTTTTTTTATTTTAACTTTAAAATACAGCACAAAATATAACGGTAATATGCTAACATTTTTTTAACTCGATCTACATTAGTTTACGAGATATATGAATTGAAGTGCATACGTGCCGCACTTTGTATGGGATGTGGCACTTTCTTAAGTACTTTAATTTATATATCTCCTTAACTAATATTGATCACGTTAAAAGTTTTTTTGTGAAACATCTATATACTTAAGGCTTTTTTTAAAAATAAAAATATTATGTTGAAGTTACTGAAAATTTGATTTAAAATTTTTACTTTCGGTTTTCCATCCATAAAAAAATTTAAAATTCGAATTTAACTAAAAAATTTAAAAGAGCATCCTTTTTGCTAGATAAATCAATATTTTTTATATTTGATTATAAATTCCTAGATTCCAATAACAGCGTACAAAAATGACGGTACTTAAACTTCGCCAATTCTTCAGAAGCCTGTAACTCTATTTGCCGTGTACACATTTATGTCTACTAGATGTATAACTACCGGAATATAAACAAATTTCACGACCTCACTTTATTTTCATTGCCCGCTTCGCCTGAAATGCCCCACAAGATACTTATAAGATATGAAAAAAACCAAAAAAATTTTAATCATTAGGTTTTTGAGGATGTTTCCAAGTGGGTAAAATGGCAGAATATATGACCATTCTTTAAATTCTTTGTAATTTTTTCGATTCAACTCGTTAAAACTAGGAAAACACATGTGTTTTGCATTGAAAATCAAGTGTAAACTTTTTTAATTGATTTTAAACACTGATCTCTTCAAAACACGAAAATTGAAAAGGAAATATCAAAACAAAGCAAAATATTGAAAAACGTCATTCGTTTTCCGTTCATTGTATACGTGTGTTTTTTAAGCACAAAGTGTATATGAAATTGCGCAATAACCTTTGCAAAAAGTTTTTTTGATTGAATTTACAGCTATTGAAATTTTCTGTACCCAAGCAGGTATAATGGCTGTAAATGGGTTAGCTTGTTGATTTGTTGTTTCACTGTGCAAGTGATAATTATGGTATGAGTAGTTACGTGAGTTTCTATCATTTCATTGAAACCACATCATTATTACTGTTTTTTCGCTCCCCAAAATATCGACTTAAGACATATTAAATTTCGGGCATTTCACGCGAAGCGGACAGGGAAATGGGGTCATGTTTCCAATTTTAGATATATTTGAATATGTTGTACCTGTACATGACCTCGACACAGAAACAAAATATTTTTAGAATAGAAACACTGGTTTACAAAATATGGGTCTTTGAAAATTTAAGAAATCGTAAGGTATGTACTACTTCAAAAGCCATTATTCAGCTTAAACAATTCTGGTAAAACAAATTAACTACTGGATTTTATACTACATGTATTGGCCCTTTTAACCTCATAATTAGATTTTAAAAATAAATAAAAAAATACACTGAAAAAAATGAGAAATATTTTTCTTTATCGTTTTTTTTTTCAATGTTCGCCTAGCAAAAATTTTTTTAGTGCATTCAAAAAAAAGCTTATACAATGCTTATACTTCGTGGCAAGTTTGATAGTAAGCCGCCTTGCCGTTTTGGAGCTATATGCATTGCCATGCCGAAACCCGAGTCGAATCAGTAGATATTCCCAAAAGTAAGTAACTTGTTATTTTTATAAGCATCATGATATTTTAAAGAATATCTTGACCCATATTTTGTAAGCCAGTGTTGCCATTCTACAAATATTTTGTTTCTGTGTCGAGGTCATGTACAGGTACAACTTATTCAAATATATCTGAAATTGGAAACATGACCCCATTTCCCCTGACCGCTTCGCGTGAAATGCCCGATTTATTAATAATTCTCTTTAATACCTTGAAATATTTCTTTGAAGCACAATGTTTCTATGAAACATAAATTCCTTATTATTTCACAATGGAATGCAAGTTAAGGTATTGAATGCAACTCAAAACCAGCGCTTTCATCTTAAACCAACAGGTAGTCTGCAAGCAAAAGAATGACATTGAATTCAAAATTTCATTTATTTACATTAAACTGACACAAAAAAAAAACGCCCTCTTCTGATTTTCCGGCCAAAGTCTAGAAAGTCCTCGTATTATAAAAGAAAGCCACTTTTTCTTTAATAGAAATCGCCATCGAAAAAATTTCAAAAATATCTTGCTTATGAAAATTTTACACAAAAATAATCAGATAGCATAGTTCGAAAATATCTAAAAGAAAATGCATTTACCGCAGGAAAAAGAGGATAAAGCTTTATAAAGTGATAAAAGCTTTTAAATTATTTAATCACTTTCTGACCATATTTTGACATCTGGCAGTTAAAACACAAATATTTAGATAAAACGAGTGATATGATCCATTGCCTCTGTGAAAATTATATTAAGAAAATATTAAAAAAAACCTTTTTTCTAATTAAGCTAATGCATCAGCCAATCAGTATATTATTGGCTTATCGGATTTCGTAACTGAATTTTTAAGAAAATCTCTGCCTCAAAATATTTACAGCTTACTGATATGTAAATGAAATTTTCTAATTCTCGGTCGAAAGACAGTCAATTTTTTTTGTGTCAGTCTAACATACATAGTTTGATAAATACAGCAGAAGTTATCATAACAACAACAACAAAAACAAAACAATTGCACATTCAATGATTTTCTAAGTAGCAGCGGCGCGGCACTGAAGTTGATGATGATGGGCATGACCTCTAGGGAAATGGGAAGATTTGTGAAATGCAACAATAAAGTGAAGTTTGCTGCAGGTAGAGAAAAGCTGATTTTTTCTTGATTGAAAATTTATTGCAATTTACTTTTTAACCATAAAAAGTTTTCTTTTATTTGAGTTTTATAAATTGCTTCCTTTCTTAGTACTTAGTGAAGGAAGCGTTGTTTATGTTTCATATTTTCTGATGGTAATTATTATTTTTTGTGTCTGAATTGTTTCACTTTTGAAAAATGCAAAGCTTGAATATTTATATTTTAAGTATGCGCTTTAGTTTCTGACTATTTTGTTAAAAATAAATAAGGTGTGGTGAATTATTCGCATACTGCCACAATAATTAGTAGATCGAATTATCACTTTGGTGCAGAGTTTGAGGAAACTTTAAGCCAAGTCAAGTTAATTGAAATGTGAACAACCCTTTTTGTTATATCGCCTCAGAGAAATTAACTATTTCGAAAGTATTCCGCTGATAGACAAAGTAGCAATCACTGTATGCGCATAATTTTAGTGCCGTAAGCCAAAATCCCTATGCTCTACTCACTCTCCCCAATATCTGTGTATGCCCCCATTCAGCAGCAGCTAGCGTTGCTGGCTATTGGTGCGATAAATGCTAACGATCTGAAAGATTTATAATCAATGATTAATGGCGGAAATCGGAAGTTAGTGGCACTGCTGCTGCTGTTGCTACCGATACTGCAACTTTTTCTGTTACACTGCAAGTGCAACAAAGCAATGAGCTGCCGCTGCTCCACTGCTCGCAAAAGTCATGCATACTAAAATGTGAATTTTTCCTACGAATGATTTTTCACTAAAAGCTGAGAGTGTGAAAATTTTTTGTGCCATTATTTCTGCTTTTTTTTTTTTTTTTCAATTTATTTTCAAGGTTTTTCTTTATTTGAAACGGAAGTTTGCAATTGGAAAATGCTATGCGAGAATTTTGAATGTTGAAGGAAATGATTTTATTTGCCTTTGTAATCGTTAAACTCTGTCTCGTACGTTTGTATTCGTGGGTGCGCTTGTATGGGTAAGCTCGCCTTTTGAAGAAAAAACTGTAAACGTGCAGTTTTAGTGCTTTGGAATCTCTTGCCATTAATGCAGCATTTTCAATTGAGTTGAATGCTTATTGTTTTCTTTTTTTTTTTCATTTCAATTTTGTTGTTGCAGACGCAGTGTTCATTTTAAATTTTGTTAAATGTTGTGAAAATTTTGATATTGCATTTTATTGCGATTTAATGGTTGAAACTTCGTTACCATTTAATCTGCATTGCAGTTCGCTGCCAAACTAAAACAAATTCTCTACTTTTTCCTTGTTTAATTATGTGAAAAATCCTATTACATTGCACTGATGTAAATGAGTTTTTCTATGTGCGGTAAATACGTACATGGTATTATAAGTGACAAAATAAATACTTTGTTTCTTTTCATTTTTGTCAAACTTATATTTCGACTACAAAGATCAAATTGTAAAAGTTGAAATATTGAATTTGATCAGAGAAAATTTTAAATAAACACATAAATTTTTTGATATGGGCATTTCCACGAAAACGGAAGTTTTTGTCGCGTGTGATACCTTGGTTTTTTGCAATTATCTTGAAAACAAAAAATTGCCCGAATTCAACCTTACCACCAATTATAAAGGTAATTAGGAGCTATAAGTTAAACCAATTTTCAAAATAAAAATCCGTCTTATTTTCACTTTTTTTCACTTTAAATATGTTCGACGGTCAAATGGGACCCATGGAAATGGCCATATACATACAAAGGTCACAAGAACAAATAAAGATATATTAAAAACTATATTCACAACAAATCTTGATGATAAATAGTACGTTGTTGTGTTTCTCAAAAATTACTTCACACATTTAGAAGCACAAGCTCTTTTTTAGTTCCAACATTCCTTTTCAAAAATGCGAAAAGTTTGATAAGAAAAATTACTCTAAAAAATTTCGAAGGATATGCATTTTTGACTCTCATAAAGTGTCAAAACAAAAACACATATAGGATTCGTTATATTCTAAAAAATAAAATTTTACTCCACTCTTACCTCTGTAAACATCAACAGCTGGAGTAAATGAATGGTCATCTGAATATTTACTTACTTCCTGCACCAACGTCATCCAACCAAACAAAAATAAAAAAATTGAATTATTTGCCAAGAAATTTATAAAAAAAAATCCCTGCAAGTAAGGAAATGAGCGTGGTACATCCATTAAAATTTAAGTAAAAGTTGCCTGTAATAAAATTTTGAGAAAGTGGGGGCTTATTGGACTTCTTCTTGTGCTGTTGATTTTAAATTTTTCGTGACCAATGGCACAGAAAAAAAAGGTTTTTTTTTTGTTTGCTTTCATAACTTCCGTTTCCCATCATTTCAGGATCCCGCACTATCCGTGGATTAATTGTGACAACAACGACAACTTCATGAAAATATATGGTTTCTTTATGCAATTAATTACTTTATAAGCACGTGTTTTCTATAGAACTCAGTAGCATTCTTTATTTCTAGTGCGTTGATAATAAGAAACGAGTAAAATTAGCACACCACTTTTACTGAAAGTTTCCTTTCACTATTTTTAGAAACTCGTCTTCTAACCTAAGCTATGACAAACATGTTCACAAAATTTGTAGCAAAATTTTTTCCATTAATTTTTTCGAAGCCAAACACCACCACGGACGGCTCTGAGGCCTTTTCTCTATATGAAAAGTATATGGAGTTTTTTGCGTAAAAGACATCGAATCTCTTGCTTGTTTTGTGCGCATTTTGGGTGAATGAATCCGCTTGGGCTTATTTGAGTTGGATTTTTCTAGGCAACGATCTTCTGTGTTCATCATTAATTGAAAGGATGTATCAATTTATTACTAACTTTTGCTTATTTTGATTTAGCTAAACCATTATTTTAAGTTGGAAATAAGTTAAGAGGAATGACAGGTGACCTGGCGAAACATTACGACGGTCTTTGATTCAGTCGCTCAGTGTCGATATGTAACCAAAGGCATATCTTACGAGAATTTCAATCATTCAATTCAATAATTAAAATTAATTTACTTTTTAAGAGAAGCGACAATTTTTTTTTAAAGCTTCGAAGCAATTAAAACGTAATTTATTCTTTTCGACGTTGATTTACTTAATAAATCTTTAACATTTCTACAAAGCAATTAACCATTGACAATAATTAAATGCTGTCATCACTATTGCCAGCAGGAGAACCAGCGCAACGATAATCGCAACAGCGTCAAAATCAGTTGAACCCACACAAGCAAAAATACTATAATTAAGATATTTTCTTTTGAAAAGTGCATCAATGTCAAAAAAGAATTGTTTTATAAAAAAAAAAAGACGTTTGACCCTTCACCTCTTTAATTTTTAGAAAATTGAAACTGTGACAAAATTATAATAAAAATGACAAAACAAAAAATTAAAACTATTTCTGAGTGAAAATTTTCGCTGAGGACATTAACTTTTATGTGTGTCATGCCCTTAAGTGCAACTACACTTTGTTCTTATCATACGATTTTTGTATTATTTGTGCAAAACTGAAATTATTAAAACTTTTCAATCAATTCTCAAATGAAAGAATAAAAACATTTTCTTGAAGTCAACTATTGACATTTCATTTTAAGAAAATAACTACAGATTGACACAAAAATGTTGAGGTCAAATGTCAATTTTACAGAAAACCCAAGGAATGCTCTGTAAATTGAAAGTAACGTTTATAGCTGGAAGCAGAAAGATAAACAAATGAAAAGAAAATATGTAAGAAATGTTATAGTTGTAGTCACTAAGTCATGCAAATGTGTCAAGCGACTATGACAGCGATATGACATTTAAATATATGAAAAATGGCAAAATATATCAAGTAAACACAAAGACAAACTAAATGCAAAAATAAAAAAGCACAACTCGCATGATATTCTTGTTTTTTCAATTACTTTTATTGGAATTTATTTTTGGATAAATTGCAAAATTTCATTATGGTAAAAATATGAAAAAATAACACGACAAAAAGTTGAACAAAATGCAATTCAACCGTCATGCAACGCTAACTAGTCGCCCGTTCTTAAAATAAAATGTTTCGTATTTATTTTGATGCACTGTATTTAATTTATATTTTACCTTCAAAATTGGCTTATTTTTAACGAACTTTTTGCCACACAAGCTACTGCAGCTGGAAAAGTTTGTCACAAATGTTGAGCGGTTACAACTGCAGTTGATTACTAGCGACTGCACTACGGCAACATTTAACTAATAGGTTTTGCCTCAAGTCATCAGCAAGCAGTTGTACGTACTACCGCATTGTTATTAACTCGAAAAGTTCATTCCTCTCAGCACCGCAGGCAAATTGCATGAAAACTCAATTATTAATTAAAAAAGACAGAAAGTTGAGTTGTGCCATCAAAAGACTGCAGTTAATTTCCAGTAGTTTCAATAAGAAACGTTGGGTAAAGTTTGCAACATAACTTAGTTTAGATTGGATTTCCGTGTAAATTTTGCTTATTAATGCAAGCGGTAATGGTTCATCTTTTTATATATACGTAAAATCTCAGTCAAATATTGCCAGCTTGTTAAAGGTCGCATGTTTTTGAGTCATAGTGTTTCATTAACATTAAAAGGAATCTGTATACTTAACAAAGTTAAGTAGCTAAAGAATTTAAGTATTTTAAGAATTTACGGCTTTCAAATAAAACAATTGAATGCCAGTGAAATATTCTTTTGGCGGTAATAATATTTGATTTTCATTGTTATGTGGACAATAAAAATTAAATGCATTGTTCCACACAACAAAGGCACGTTAAATGAAACACATTCTCTCGAATGCCAATTTGACTTAATGTTACTTAAATAAATTATCGAGTTCATTTGGCACACAGATATACAGGGTGGTCTAGATGCCAGGTGCTTTCCAAAAATTAGATTCGGTGGATCACTTTGAGTAAAAACCCGAATGGAAGGGGGGTTCGTCTTAAGTATCCTATGAGTTACTAGATTTTTAACAAATTTCCTTTAGAGTGGTACTTACAAACAAAGATTATCATATAACCTTTTTAGAGATAAAGCCAGAGCAATTAAATAAGTGAATTACATTACGCAATTAACTCATATATTCTTAAGGTATCACTATTGATAGTCGTGTTCTTGGTTCAGAACTATCGCTTGTTAAGGTCAAAACAAGCAAATTATTTTTAACTTTCTCTTTTAAATTGTTGTTTTTGCAGAAATATCATTAGAAATGTAGTTTTCTTACGCATATTTTTGTGCACCATAATAATATCTACAAGTTGCAAGGATGCACACTTTTCCAGGTATAAATTTATCTATATTAATACCAAACTAACTTTTTAATTATCTACTCTAGTCAATGAATCCAACATTTTTTTTTTTTTATTATTTCTTGATCAATTTACTATCCATTTCCATTTAAGAAAAAAGAATTACTCACAAAAATATATTTTTGAAAAAAAAAAAAAAACTATTGATTGGAGTAGATAGCTAAAAAGTTACTTTGACATTAATAGAGATAAATTTATACCTGGAAAAGTTTGAAAGAAGAATTGTTATTTGTTACAATTAGCTCCAAAGAGATCACATCTTATTAAGAATATTTCAAAATTTTATAAAGTATTTCTCGCCATGTGCAAATAATTACACAATAAATTACACTTATTGTGCGTACGAAACATATAATTAAAAAAAAAATAAAATCAAAACATCCTCTCATTCGTAGCCAAAGTATTTCCATGCATGCAAACCAGGCAGTGACAAACAACAAAGCTACCAAACGAGAAATATGACCTATTCGAAAGTACTTCTGATGCGGTTCAAATGAAGATAAAAGCTACTTCCAATTTCAATGCCGCATTCGGTATTTTTGATATTTCATAATGAATATTATCAGGAAGCACTTTATATCGTCGTCTAAGAGTTATTTTGCCACAAACGTCATTTTGTTACTTGTGAGTAGAAATTGTTCCAGATATTTTTTTGACCGATCAGTTCAAAAGTTCTCTTCACCAAAAAGACTAGACTATTTTGAAGATTTTTAGATTTTTTCTAATCTACTTTCTTCAAATTTTTCGAAAATTATATGTCACACGACATACGACTAAATACACCAGGAATTTGGAATTGGTTTTGAGAAGTATGTATATACGACGATCGTATTTTGAATGATTATATCTGTTTATTCACAAAAAACGATGAGCGCCTTGTAAAATATATCGCAAAATAATCATTTGCTTTGCTTGCAACTATACAAAACAAAAATATTTAGATGAAATTAAGTCTTGATCTTCCGAAATTGCTTACTTGGAGTAAACGGCAAAATAACTCTCAGGCCACTATATACGATTTAAAAGATTTTGATAAAATTATGTGTATTGTGATTCCTTTGGAGATAGTTCATATTACTTCTCGTTGGGTTACTGATTTACATATAGGCACACACATGCAAACGCATGTGTTGACCACAAATACTATCCGGCTTCAGTTTCCGTTTCCATTGGCAACTATGGCAGACGCCAAACAGTTGACTTGACGCAGCACGCAACTTGGCCGCGTATGCACACAGCATAAGAATTATGCACACAGTCAGTTGAAAGAAGTGTGCTGCTTTTGTCTATGCTTCTGTGTTTGTGTGTATGGTCTGTGCATGTGTTTATATTGCTACGGCTACGTACGTATATGCGAATGAATAAGTGACACTTTTTGATGCTAGTGCAAATGTTTTTAGTTGAAGTGTGTCACAAAAATTTCTGCATTTAAAATCGAAAAAGTGTAAAACATAACATTGTTAGCGAAGTTAAATTATAAAAGAAATCAATAATCAACAACAAAAATATGTTTTCATTATTTGAAAATCTTCGTGAGCACTTTACAATTTAATGCAAAATATCATATTCATAAAAATCTAAAAAAACTTTCAATTTCTTACATTAAGTCAGCCTGCTAAATGCAAACATACGCCATTCATAGAAAAGTGAAAAACTTTTTTATATATTGAAAAACTTTTCGAAAAAATACTTTTCTAGACTTTGTGACTTTTGTACTTTAATCGCTGTAAGTGAAGCTGCAAATAAATGCGACAACTTTTTTATTTATTTTTTGTCTCCGCAAACTTACCTGGTAACAGTTTTAGCAATTTTCTGCTTACTTTATTTCAAAACTCTTGACACGAGCGGATGCGCAAGCAAGAATTTCCGCTTTTACATTTTTTTGTGTTTCTGATGCCACAGCATTATTCTTTAAACAGCCGTTTTAAAAAGTTGGAGGCTTTGCACTTTTGAAAGCCAAATGATGGATGACGAAAAAGCTAAAATTATGGTTTTTGAAATTTATAAGGGCAATTTAGATTTGATTAGAATTATTTAACTACACAGAAATCATTACAATAAATAGCTAAAACATGAACATTAAATGGGAGCTAAGTAAATTACAGCCATAAAAACATTTCCAATCAAAGCTCACAAATTAATTGCAATCAATTTGCTAAACTTGATGAATGTTGGATCTTAAAGCGAAATCTGCGAGTAAGATGAAACCTTTCAGCAAGAAAAATAACATCTTAAGCTCATAAAAGGCAACAGGCGGTGTCTTCGACAGCAAGTGACAGAAAACATTGAGTAGCTAAAAACTGTAGACAGCACGCCTTAGAAATGAAAGATAGAGAGAAATTAAGGGAGAGTAAGTGCAGCAATAGCAAGTGACTGTAAAGCAGTTAAGCAAATAAACGAAACCTGTGTTTAGAGCTTTGTTTGGCTTCATTGCTTTTCAATTGTTCTTTTTTGTACTGTTAAGGTTTCTTCAATTCAGAGATTGAAGGATTTTGTATGTCATGACAAATGACACAACATGACATGTCAGGACTCAAGGCTGCTAAAGTCATGTCGTCTTTTGATGAGGAGTGTCGCCCTTTTCAATTAAGGAACCAAGATAAAGTTGCAAGTTAGTGATGACATTTCAATGTTTTTTTTTTTTTTTTTTTGCGAACGTACTTAATTTTGAGTCCAAATTAATTTAAATGATATGAGAGCACTTAATGTTTCGAAGAAATATATGGTCATCAAATCTGATAGCACAAATGAAATTATTTATATAAACATATGTTAGGAACATTAGTAAACATAAGAAAATTTAACACAACTATTTGTATTGCAAGAGTATTTTGAAAATATGTTGAAAGCTTTCTGAATGTACTGAGTAGCAGTTGATTGTACTTTTCGTAGTTCTCTAAAAAGTTACTCAAAAAAGTGTAAGTATACCAAATAAGTTTTCAATACTGTTGGTACTAACAAAAAAATTCTCAGAATTACTGCACTACCTGACGTATACGTAACTTCTCTAATAAAAATCATTCATTAAGAAAAGTTAAACATTCAATTGGTTATTGGCTATCATAAAGCGCAAATTATTAAAACAACTACTTTTTTTTAACGATGCAATATAAGTACATATAGCATGACTTCATAAAAAATAACTATTGCCATGCCCCAACAGAAGTTTTCGCGCTACTTCAAATAATATATTTTTTTCCCAGTCTAATTTTTAGCTACCCTAGCTATTTACATTTTAAAGCTTAATTTTTTTGATGTATGAAAAAAGGTATATTTTTACTTAAATTAAATTAAACATACCCTTAACTGAGAGTATTCAATGTTTTTTTTTTTTTTTTTTTAAATTTCATTGTGGAAATATTGTTTTTATTATTTCTCTTAGCTGCATTATGAACATAAAAAAGTTCACGTTTGTGTTCAATAGTAAATGTTGCAATATGACAACAGCTATAACATCGTTTTAATTGACAATTTACATGCAACAACAACAACAGCAAAATACACAGACTCAACTGCTCAACATGCAACGTGTCAATGCGGCTGATATCAATGACACTCACTCGCTAGTAAAAACAAGAAAACTTGTTATTTATTAAGTTTTGCACATGTCGTGGTGACACGCTTATTGTTTTTGTTGTACAAGAGCAGTAGCAAATAAATAAAATATAGGGAAAGTAAAAAGTAAATCAAAAAATCGGTAAAATCTGACTTTGTGCGCACAAATGCCAAATCGTGCAAAAGTGGCTGTAAATAAAATGCCACTGTGTGTTGTTACGAAATTTGGTTTTTTTGTGCGGTGTCACGCACAGGATTATTCCTCGTTCTTATACATACAAACATTGAAATGAATATGTGTGTGGGTGTTCTGTTCCCATGTTGCACGCGTGCATGTGACGTGCGGATAGGCGTTGCAAAATACAGTAAGTTTTTTTTTGTTAAACATGTTGTTTTTATAATGCCAACCATAACAACACAAAGGAAATATGAAGGAATGCATGGTTTTGCTTCAATTGCCGTCGTTTTGTATGCAAAGCAATCAAAATTTGATACCAAAACAACGACTTGTGCCCAGGACTTTTATTAAGTATATTCGATCTCTAGACATTTTAGATAAAATTTTTAATTTCTGTGTCTAACCTTTTGAGCCTCTCACTTATTAAAATATTTTATATGGTTTTTTGAATTTTGAAATTACTGACTAAGCGTTAATAAAAATGTCATGCAAATGTGGTTATCTTAATGTTAAGATGCCCAAATGCTTCGGAAAAATTTGACTTTATCTATTCCATTTTTGATAATGGAAAAATAGCACAATTGAAAAACGAAACATTTGATCAACATACTAAAATTTAGAAGTTTAATTCATGGATTCATGTCAACGTTTCTGTCAAATTTGTTTTCTTTGCAATAATCGATGGAATACAATATCTTCAGTGACAATCAGTGATTTAATTTTTCCATTTGTAAAGCTTGTAACCACTACGAAAAAAACTTAGCTAAGTTTAATAATTTTTTTTTATGGTTTTTTAGGGTTTCTGACATCCTTATGTGTATCTGAGTAAAATATTCACTTGAATTTTTAGAGGAACCTAACAAAATTTGGTTGAAGTGAACAAAAATATTTTTTTTAATTATATAGAAATGGTTGTCATTTTGTGCAATGATCTGTATATTATTAATTTTAATCTCAATGTTTTTTCACTCGAAAGATGCAAATTTCAAAACTTTGTCTTCTTTCTTTCTGCTCTCACTTACGAAAATGATTTAAATTGTAGTAAGGTTTAGCTCAAATCCGGAATGAAATTGTGACATCAGTATTGTTGTAAAACCGATTTGAAATGCAATAGAAGCATTGATCATTATCAAAACCAAAAAATTTTAATCGTTCTTCCTAATCATCACAATTCTACTGCAATTATTTGCCACAATTCCAGTGACTTTGACAACAACAGAATAAAGTTTTCTGTGTTAAAACGATTGAAATCGTATTTAAGGTCTCTGGGAAATATTCATAAAGAAATCTATATCAGCTCAGCTGAAATTGTTGAATTATTATGCCTGAAGAAATCTCGCCGTCTTGAAACCTCTGATAAGCTTGTTGTAATGTGCCAAAAAATATAAATATTGCTCGTTGAAAGATTCAATCAATGTGCGTTTTTATATAAAAAAAATGTCAGCCATGCCCCCCTCAAGAAAATCTTAGATCTGACACTGTATGTAGCTTAGAATTCCTCTCGGCGCCAGGCAAATGATTTGAGTTCTTTTTCACATAAATTTCACACATTCTCTAAATTTTTGAATAAAAATGTTCACATACACGTAAAATGATCAGCCATGGATGTATACAACACTTGTTAATAATTTAAAGCAATCTTAAAAACGTGCAGTCAATTACCATATACCCTACGTACGGACTACTCTCCTAAATTATCCAAATATTTTCTATCAAAATTAGCGTTGCTCAACATAGCAAAAAAAGTTTTAAAAAAACAGGAAATAATCTACATAAAAGATGTAAAGAAAGAATATTAAAAAAAAGTTTTATTTTTAATTATGTTGCAAGTCAACTGGTGCGGCATTGTGGACCCTTAATTGAAGCCGACCATGGAAAAATTATCACTTCTTTTACTTAATAGCAAGGAAAATATGAAGTGATGCACAGACTTTGTGGTGATTTTAAGCAGAAGAACAATGACAGCAACAAGACAACAACTGCTTTCAAAGTAACAAAACCAAAGAAAAGGATTCAACAGCTAATCCGCATAACGGATCTCTTACACGCTATGCAAAGTTTTTGGGTCGAATTGAATTTTTTTTTCAGCTCCTTAGAAAAAAGGGTTTACTTGGTAAAAGCGTGGATTTTCCATTGTGTTGGCATTCTTAATCTGTAGCGCCATCTGTTTTCACTAACACCAATTTTTTCATCGCCATTCATTGATGGCGGTTGAGACAATAAATTGTTGGCAGCTTTGGTTATAATTTCTGTTGTTTCAACTTCATTTCGCTAAGCCTTTTGTTGGATACTTAGGCATTAATTTATTAAGATTTTTTTACTTTATTTTTACAGCGAAGATTAAAACAAACGACTTTTAAGATATAAAGAAGCGGAACCACACTCATACAGAAATTTCTTATCATAAAATATTTTTCTGTTTTAAAAATCAATTTTACCAGAAAGAGTGCATAAAATTTATTACAATAAAGTGTTTTAATATACATTACTATAGGATTATTTTATTGAGTTTACATTTCGAAGGCAAAACTGTGTGTTTATATACACATTTTACTCAAAAAAAAAAATAACAATATTCGAGTATACTTAGAGGCGTTAATGCCTTTTGGCTTCTTATTCCACTTCATGGTGCTGGTGCTACTTAATGATAATATATTTATGCCATAAAATATGTTTAGATGGTAAGTGAGGCCTAACGAAAGGCAGCGTCTGAAAAGTGTAACTAAATTAGCAATAACTTTGCTTTGCTTCTTTTTTCTAATGCTCAGCAATTTCAGGTTCTCTTGTTTTGTTTTTTTTTTTTTTTCTTTTTTTGTTCATTTTGTGTAGCTTAAGTTGTTAACTGCTGCGCTGTCATGCTTCACATAGTTGTTGCCACCACCAATGTCGATAGCAACAGCAACATCAAGAACATCAACATCAGCGCCAACATAACATAAGATACAATTATGCCAGAAACTGCGCGCTGCTGTCGCTGATGATTATTATTACAGGGAAGACCTTCAAAAAAGCCATCACAACTACTTATGCGTGCACACTTATGTGATTGCGTACAAATACTTTGAGAGAATTTATCTGGCTGAATTGAGATCGCATAATATTTTCCAAAATTTTAATACGATTGAGTTCAAATCAGAAATAACCACTTTGAAATTCGAACTTTATTTAATTTTTAGGAATCATAAGTTCTTGAAACGCACTAAGTGGAAAATTTTCAAAAATTTTTAAAAGAAATATAATAAAGATGAATATCTCTTAATGTACTTAACCAATTTAATCTGATTAAGACTCGTTCTTGTTCAATCACTTAGTAAAGAAGTATTGTAACTTCAAAAATACATTTATTTAATATACTATATTTTTTTGTCAGATTAAAAGAAAGGTTAATTTTAAACGAAAGACTATTAAAAAATTAATTAATGACAAGAATATAACAAGTTTTCTTATATCAAGGGAGCAGATGAAAGCTAAGACCATCGAAATCCTTTTTAAAGGATATGGTTGTCGCATTAATTGCATTCTATAAAGTTGATTCCCGTGAACTCTTATATCGAATTACCGCTATAGTTTGCCCACATAAATTTGCTATTTGTCTTGAGTGATAATCTCTAAAAAAGTGTTTAAGTAAATTTGTTTGTTTCGTTAGGTAACTTTTTTCTGCGTGTACAACCAACTCACATTACTTCTGAAAAAACTACACACATAAACAAAGAACAAAAAAAAATCTGCGTCTTTTGCACTTAAAGAGCCTCAGAGTTTCGAAGATGCCTGCAAGTGAAAAGCAAAGTGAAAACGTAACAACACTAATACGACAGCATACCAACACATACTGGTAAAAGTACATCTTTTCATGCATACGCATGTATGAGCGTGTATGTTAGGGCAGGTCAAAAAATGCATTTTTCGAATTTCAATTTATAACTATGATGAAACGTTTCCAAACATACCTAATACATAAATAATACCCAAATGGAGTATTTTGATATTCAAATTAAGTTAAGAGCACGTGCATAGAGCTTAAGATTTAATTATTGGCAATAACCTTTCAGCTGCGCTTGTGTTAAATTATCTCAATATTGAAGAAAACGGTTGTAGTTAAGATGAAAATAGAAAGATTAAAATTATTTAAATATAATCGTGAAGAGTGCATAAATAAACTTTTTATATTTTTTTCTTAGGAGAAACCATACGATTTTCACGCGCACACAGTGTTTTTTATTTTTATTTTGATACGCAGTATTTTTAGTTTACAAATTGATTATGATTATTTGTGCAGGTTTTAAATTAATCTCTAAGTCTTGGTTATTTTTATCTTTTATAAATTTTGAGGCATTCTTTGAACAACAGCTTAAATTGGCTTTACACAAATGGAGTTGAGGCCAATCTTCCATTAGTTCTTGGAAAAATTGGTTCTCTAATTTTAGACAAAGTCTGGAAAAAAATTAAGTATTTTCCAAAAAGTGAATGAGAAACTTCGCCCAGAACTTTTGGCAATTAAACTTAACATGATGTGTCTTTACCAGACTTCAGTAATTATTCGTTTTTTGGCACAGTAAGAAACAAATATTTCAAATCGACTCCAGTTTTTGCAATTCATAAAAATTTTAAGATAAAAGATATTTAAGACTTCCTGTAGCTTTATCTTCGAATTTAGGTGCTCCATATAAACATTATTTTACACGTATGTCAAAATATGATTTAATAAAACAAGCATGGTCCGAATAATGAAAACTTAGAGTAAATTATTAATTTCAAGGTCAGTGCTTAGGTCTTCAGCGTTACACAAAATGTTTTACATGGGCAATATGGAGCTTATTTAGAACTTTTTGACATTGAAATTGGAAAAGAAACATTTTTTTTTTTTGAACCACCCTGTAATGTGCCTAATTTGTATGATCTCTGATTTTTTGTTTTTTTTTTTTTCAGTTTTTCATCACTTCATGATACTTCTCAGTAGTTCAGTATACGAACATTTTTATATAAGTTATCTCCCAACTGGAAAATGTGAACACATTTACCAGAGAAGGATATACACATATAGTATGTATGTATAAGGAAGGATTATGCCTGCAAAAATAGTACACTTTTTCAGTCAATTGCATAGATTACATTAAGTCTCTTACTTCTTAGGTTTATTCTTGTTTCTATTATTTTTAAAAATATATTAAATATACCCTTCTGAGATTTTTCTTTTAAAAAAAATTGTAGTCTAATTCCTACTGACTGATTAGGCGTTGTTCAATATATATGTGAATTTATTTGTGCGCATGTATGTGTAACTATACAGGAATGTGCTTGCGGCATTTTTAATGCTTACAGATAATTTTACAGCTTTCAAGCTTCCGTTGATTTTACGCATTTTTCAGTGTTTGTTCAAGGCTTTAAGGAGTTTACTTTTTTTTTCGCTTGAAGCTTTACGCACAACATCAAAAACATCAAAGCAAAGTATGTTGCCCGTGTAAGAACGTCCTCTTTGTGTAAATAAAATTAACGAAATCAAATACGATGAAAAAAAAAAAGGAAATTTTGTATCTTCACATTAAATGAAAGGAACTAACCATGGTTTAAGATATTTAAAGTCAAGTCAACAGTAAGTTTTAAAATTTAGGGAATTAATTTGTAAAAAAATTAAAAAGGGAAGCTAAAAAGTTGCATTTGTGTGTACATTTCGCCATAGTAATTTATTTCCTTGAAAAATGTAATGATTTGCATACAAAGAGAACTTCTAAAAATGAATTTCCACGAAATAAAAATAAATTTGGTTTAGGAGTTTGATTTTATGTAAACTTCATGTACATTCATATTAAGCCGCCAGTCATGAGTTATTACACAGAAGTGAAATTAATTAAAAATCTGTTTTCATTGAAATCAATTTTAAAGGAAATTTGATTGAATTTTGCAAAATCTGACTGCTTTTTATTTGGATTACAATTTGATGGCAAGGACATTTACAATTTTTGGTTTGAGTAAGTTATTTCAATAAATTTTGAAAAACGCGTACACTAGCAATATGGACTCTTCAACTAAGTTTATTTTTTCAATATTTAATTTAAAAACAAATCATTGATTCAAATTCCATTATACAATTGATTATTTTTTCCGTTTTTGAATTTTAAAAACTACTTGTTTTACTAATCTGTAAGAAAATAAGAAGGTATATGAAATTCAAAATATAATTGTCATATCTGTAAAGTAAGCCCCACACAATGTGAACAACATTAATCTTTATATCTTAGAAAACATATCTGAGTCAGTGATGGCATTTGGGTTTTGTGAAAATGTACTGAATCGATACTCCAAATGTACTTTTGTTGATGCCGAATGTACTTTTTCGTCATGAACAGTACAAATTTATTTAAAATTCCAAAAATTCGAACAAAATTTTAACATTTTTACAAAAAATAAAAGGTCAGCAAACTATAAAGGCAGCTATTTCTTCACGAAAAAAATAGCTAGTATGCTCTTTACAAAGAGCTTTATCCTATTTTGTAAGAGTTATCTTTCACGAGAAATGGACGAAACTGTTTGGTAAAGCATTACTAAACTTGTTTGAAACAAAAAAAATAAAATTTGAAGCACCCTAATGTACATATATGTATGTACATAAGTACATTCTTAAATATCGCAATGACATTTATATTTATGTTACTGTCATTTAATTAAGCTTACTACATAAATCATTCTAAAAATTTTTTTGGCAACAAACCGTGCACGACCTTCTTCAATTTGGTTCAAACTTTGCACGACTATGATTGAGAATAAAACTTTATTTTTAAAAATTTACTAAAATTTGGGCCAAATCGGAAAAGGTCGTGACCCGAAAATTTTCGATATTGTTAAAAAAACTTTGGAAAACATTTTATTTTTCAATTTTAAAATTTATTAAAATTAATTAAAACCTAAAATTGTTTGTGTAGACAATCTGCAAATCTATATTTGATAAATTACCATTCGATGTTCTTACCGAACGCTGCTCTAAAACTGGCATTGAAATTAAGCGCAAAGCAACGGTTTTACCTCTTAAATTCAACTAAAAGAAGATTCAATTCCAAAAAATTTTGCAAAATAAGGACTTTAAACATTTACTTAATTTATATTTTGCCATAGGCTCATAAAATCCAAGTCTGCACTAGGGTGGCTTATAAAAAATTAATGTTGTCAAATAAGCTTATTTATGTTCATGTTTAATATTTCGCAATGCCTATAACATCTATGGCCCGCATATTAATCTTAAAATTTTGTAATTTGCTTTGAATGTGTTTTAGGCACTCCTCTTCGATTCTTTTTTAAATATGCGAAATGGAATCATGAGTTAAAAAGATTAAATTTACATTGGATATGTTGCTACCAAAAGTCCCTAAAGTCTGTGTAAATGAAAATTCCTAAATTTATTTCAGAGTATTAATATTCTAAGAAAAACAATGGGGTATACTACATATAATAATATTGCAAAAGGATGAAATTAAAGATTTTTAGAAAAATGGAGATTTTTAACAATTTTTAATGATAATGGTAAAATCGATAATGTGGTTCCTAACTTGGCTTTGTGTATAAAAAACAACAATACCAACATTGAATTGGAGGAGGAATCACGAAAGATTTCAATAACGTGGCTTTCAAATCAAAGATATTTTCTTAAGCTACTCGTATAACAATATCATCTTTGAAGTCGTGCTGTTTCAGTTTTTCCAAAATTTTGAAAGGAGAGAGAACCAGCTGTAAATTAAAAGAATTCTGCTTTTTTAGCATAAAAGCAAAATTACAGGTTGATGATAAGATTTAAAAAAAACGAACTGTTTTTTGGGAAAACCTCTATGAGAAGTTTTAAAACAATGGGTTTTACTTTAATCTTTTGAGCGATATTTTTATAGATCTTAACATATTTTTTATAGTTCACTCTCATATCTTAAGCCGATTCAAGAACTTGCAACTTAAAAGGATTTCTAGAAAATATATATTTCGGACAATCTCTGTTATTATCTGTTCTTTTTTTTGTTAACTTTCTTTTCCAGGCTCGTAAACTATGTCCTTGGAGCAAATCTAAAAGTCTTAAGATTGATGCGTAAGCTAAAGATTAATTCTTTACATGGACATGATTGAGGCTATTTGACAATGTTGTATCCAAATCGAATTTAAAAAAAATTATGATCCACTCCTTTCTACATGTTAAACCTTTTTCGATATTTCTGGGCTAAGCAGAGCGTCCACCAGGAGCTGTTCATCATTAAATCACAATTCTAATAAAATCAAAATTTATCCAAGCAAGATCCGTTAACAAAAGTGTCGCAAGCCCCAAAGGACATTTCGTGCACTTTGTTCAAAAATACAAAAGAGTGTATCTTTTTTGTCCTTTTTGTACTCGCATTCCCATATTTTATTTTATTTATTCACAGCGTGCCTCTTTCATCTCTCACATTGTTAAATGTAAATGTTAGCAAAAGTTGACACACCAAGGAGACCTTTATTTCCCTTAGCAGCTGCAAAATTATTTTGAAAGTACAGAAAAAAAAAACCCAACCAAAATAAAACATTTAATGCGTGCTCAGGCGCGTTTCTCATGACTGTGAAGGAAGAAAATTCTTGGAGACAGCCCCACATAAGATACAACATCATTTGAAAGTGTAAAGCCACTTTTGATACGATAAGGGCTACCAAGTTGATAGCGATTGGTTTGCATGCAAAGATTTTTAAAAGCAAGTAAACTTTTTTCTACCGCAAATTAAGGTGCATAATTTTTACATCTAATAATGACATTGTAGAGCCTTTGGTGTCTCACGCTAAGGCTGTTCTGTTTTGGTTTTCAGCCTTGACACATAACCAATACTTTCACGTGGCAACCCTAGTTAGACAGCAACTTGACATTAACTAGAAAATTGATTCTTTTTGGCCTGACTTAGCAATATAGGTCATTTCGGACAGTCACATTCAGTTGGGTTGCAAAACTGGCCAGGCAAATGCAACTCGTATGAGCACTCGTATTATACAATATAATTTTTCATATTTAATGTTGCTATTTTCATATTTCTCAACACATTTTCTTCTTCAGCGCGCTTTTCCCATGGGTAGTCATCGGCAAGTCAAACTGCACTTGAGATTGAACTTCAACTGAAAAACGGAGCTCGAAAATCACAAAATCTCTAATATTCCTTGAGTTTGAGTGCACACTTGAGCGAGTGTTTTATGACGACAGTGCAAAATGTGCGTGCGTTTTTTTTTATTATTGTTGTACTCGTAAAGAGTTTTATTTCTTTATGTTTTGTGTGCTGGTGCGATTTAACATTTTGCATTTTCGTCACTTTCTTGCGATCTCATGCGAAAAGAATTATATCATATATTCTTTTTTTTTTCGTCATATATGTTAGCGCCATTAAGTCGTAAAATATTTTACGAGCTAATCTTTATTTTCAACTTCGTTACTTCAAATTTAATGACATGTGAAAGTAAGGGTTCTGCTCAATTTTTTTTATAATCTTCCGAAATGAATAACATCGAAGTATTTCATTTTTATTTACAGTCCAAATCCACTTACGAGCAATTGAAGATAAAATTTATGTGAACGTTATCCATAGTGCTGCGAAATCTATTAAAATTTAAGTTTGGCAATACGCACGCACTTACTTAAGAGACTGCAAATCTTCTGTAAGCGTATTTTTTTAATTTCTTAAAAGAGAAAAAATTCTATCAAAAGAGCTGAAAATTGCGTTCAAAATTTTTTGAAAAATAAGACTAAACTGGCCTTTGCAAAACTTTTGTTAACCATTTGATTTCCTAACTTCATTACGATATTTACTATTTAAAATTTTATGAAATTTGAAGTCAATTAATCCTTTATTGTGTTTTTTTGAAAAAGAAAATTAAACTTAGAATTGAGTAGAAAACGGATTTTTTCCTAGAGACAAATTTGGTGATCTTTTTTCGATTGATTTTGACCTAGTCATATATTAAATGTTTTTTTTTTTGATGAGTTTTAACAAAAACTTTGGTCTGTTTTATACCTACCGACTATTTATTAGGATTGCATTCGTCAAAAGAGATTCTGATCTCATTGATTTTTTCGGCCAATAATTTTTCCATCAAAATAAGAAAGAGCAATCCCGGAATCGAGAAATAAAGCTATCTTTTTTAATTAAAGTTTTGATTTTTTTAAGTTTTCGTACAGATACGTCAGATTTTATTAACATTCAAAAATTACTTTAATGGTCATTTAAATGTAAAACGTATGAAAATGATTAACTTTAGTGTTTCACACTGACTTAACATAAAATATGACTTCATCAAAGTTATCACCCTTGCGAAGAAGTTGAGTGTGACAGCGGCGTAAAGCTATGTAGCCGCCTGGAAAATTAACATGATAAGCACATTTTATAAAAAAAAATGCTTTCCAAGTCAATTTCATACCTACATACACATAGATCTATAGAGTGTGCAAATAATGCGGGGTTGTGTGTGTGATCATATGTTGTATCCCAATGTGCACAAAAACGGAAGCGAATTCGTTTCGAATTCGAGTTCGTTTTTTGTTCATAAAACGAATTCGTTTCGAATTCGTATTTGAAGTCCGTTACGAATTCGAAACGAATTCGTTTTACTTACAAAAAACAAAATTCGAAACGAATTCGTTTTTTGTTAATAAAAAAATTTTTTCTAAGTCCCGGAAAAATTTTGAAAAAAAATTTTGTTTCTTAATCGACTTAGAAATGTTTAAAAAGTCGAAAAAACAAAAATTTTTTTGAATATTTTTCTTTGAAAATTTTACAAAATTTGAGTAAAAAATTTTATAAGTTTTCTTTTAACCTTCTAAGCAATTTGAAGTCGCTTGAAACATAAAATTTTTTTATGAACAAAAAACGATTTCGTTTCGAATTCGTATTATGAACAGAAAACGAAATCGAAACGAACTCGTTTTTTGTTCATAATAAGCCGAAAATTCTTCCGTTTTTTCGAGGGGAATTTCATACGAAAACGAATTCGAAACGAGTTCGTAACGAAATCCGTTTCGGATGAATAGTACGAAGAAACGAGTTCGTTTCGAATTCGAAACGAATTCGTTTTGCACACTGGGATGCAGAAACAAACATATGCTTATCAGTGAATTTGTGTGTGAAATTGTGTGCGAGAATGTATTGAAATGAAGAAGAGCACCTTTTTTACTATTTCGCAATTCAAATGACGAAGGTATTGCAGACTGAGTCACATGTTTTGAAAGGTCAACATGTATTCGGAAAATTAAAATGCTTTAAAATTTAACAAAAACGAAATATTTTAATATGAGCCAGGTTCATTTATCTTTTAAGCTTTTCTGCACAGTACGAAACAGTGATTTTGATAAATTGAGAATTACCATTCTTTTCTTAGTAAAATTTGACATGCGAGACAAATTTTTATTTATTTATTCGATGGTATTTGGTTAAAGCAGTTTTTGTATTATATTAAATTGTAAGAGTCAAAAATGCTGTTTTCAATTTACACATATCGAACAATTTTTAAATATCTTTAAGGTTTGTTATTTATATAAATGCAAATTTTTTTAAACTTTATATCTCAAAAATCTTAGGACATAGAATAGAAGACTTTTAAATTTTTTGTGTTTAGTAAGCTTCGATTTTATAAAAAACAAAATTAAATTATTTAAATATATTTGTTCACCCAGAAATTTTTTATTTATAAAAATTTTTATGAAAAATCCTTTTTTATTATAAAACTAAAGCATTCTTGAACAGAAATGGTTATAAGTTTTTTATTGTATTCTCATTATTGTTGCATAAAGTTTAAAACGAAAATCTTTACATTACATACTTTCCGTGAGTATTAGTTTTAGTTTGATGCACTTTTATTAAATTTGATTTTAAATTGTGCACTAAAGATCTGTCTCAGTAGTATTTTCAAAAAGTTCAAAATTCAGGCAAATAAAATGGCAAAGCAAAATTGATTCTGATATTACCAAAGGGTATTTATCTGAAACATATTATATTTTTTTTTTTCAGGACTTAATTTTCGCTACACGATGCTATTTTCATACAATATTTCTTTCAAATTCAGGAATTAGTTCGAAAAATATTGGGCAATCAATAATTGTTTTGCCCACAGTGGTCCCTATGAATGAAATTTTAAAACTTATAAGTCACAGTAATGGACTCCTTACTCGAGCGGACAGAATTACATTACAATTGTTGAAATCTGTTCAGTAGTTTAGGAACTAACACATTTTGACATATTCCTATACCAACTGCCCTCTTTGTGAAGCGCAAAAGAGTGCAGTGTCATCCCATGCTAAAGAGTCACACTGTGTCATAACTGCAAAATAAAGAAAATTTTAAAATCAATAAATAAGTTATTTGTCTCATTTAATATATTAAAAATGTATGGCTTTAGCTTGTAACGAAATCAATTAAAATGCTTTATATTCAGCATTGATTTTTCTTATGAAATTAGCTACGGCAACATTTTCCCATATTTTCTTTGCAACTTTCGGAATTGTTTCGCAACATTTTGAGGAAATAATAAAATTCTCTTTCTCTCATATTTAAATATGCTCCGAGTTCGGCGTATGTAAGCAAAGAGCATTTTTCAGCCTTGCTTGCCACAAAAACTATGACAACACCTAAAATGTTGTTCCATCTTTCGCTCTCAATATTTGGTATTATTCTTTGTGGTATACGCAAATGTTATGTTTTCATATAATGGCTCTTTTATGCTTTGTCAGCTTCTATGCTGGCCCTGACTCAGTCATATAAGTCCTTAGTTTGTTGTTAAACGTGTTGGCTTGTAGATGCACGAATTTCATAGACCATTAAGCGGATTGCAAAGTTGTACGAAATGTTTTCATAGTTGCAAAGTGATATTGATGTGAAAATTGCTACATTTTATTATATTTGAGACATACTTATGTATGTGTTGTGTGTGAAGATGCTGAGACCGGCAAGTCATTTTATATACAAATAGTAATATTTTTTTTAAAAAAAAATATTTAAGACTTTTGCGATCAAACTAAGTTATTTCAAAAAAACTTTTTGCCCCAAACAATAGCTTATTGCTCACTTTTTCGCATAATGTCATGTTTAGATACAATTGTTGCTTAAAGTAAGCTCCTGGGACATATAACAATACTTAAAAGAAAATAATCCAAGCCTAAAAGGACCTGACAAAATAATAAAAATCTAAAAAAAGTTGTTGTCTTGCGAGTAAATGGTATTTACAAAAGGAGCTATTGCTGCACGATTTGTGGCAGATTTGCTAAACTCTTAAAAGAATTAACGAAAAGGGTGATAAAATTAATTTAAACACTTACGTACTATATGTACATATGTATGTATGTATGCATAAGTACACCCTCACTAGTTTCTGTTACATGTATTTTGGTGGATACTCTTAAAAAAGTTGAGATCTTTATTTTGGACTTGAAACTAAGTGTACAAAGTATACTCACAAGCAGCTGCTAAACTGTCATAAGCCATAATTTAGTTGGGCTCACATATTTTTTTTTAAACTCATTTTGAGAATTTACTTGTTTGAGTTTTGTGTATATAAATATTATATATTTAATTATAAAAAGATTTGACTCTGATAGATTTTGACACACCATGTCGTATGAGCAACGTTTAATTAAATGTAGTGGTAATAATTACCACACCGTATGATGTGAGGCGAAACAAGTGAGTGACTGATAGTGACGCATTCACAACAGCCGCTTAGAAATTTTAAGCAAGGGCGTGCCCCGACATTTATATTCATTTGAACTTAAGTGCGTCCGGGAGTTTTTCGAAAAATAAAAAGACATTTTTTTAAAAATTTTTTTTGAAGCTGCATTTTATCGTAGGCCAACATTTTTTTACATTATTAAAGTATAACTATTCAAAACTTATCTCTGAAATTTTGGTTCAAAAATATTCGTCAATAAGTTAGAAAAGTGCAATGCCGTGAACGACCTTAAATTTTGCGGTGAGCAAAATATCTGGAGACTGGTTCATCCGAAAAAAGAAAAAGCAAATAGTTAGGGAGCGTTTGATTGTTCGATTTTTTTTTTTTTTTGATACATATTTTTTGATTTATAGCCTAAAACGACCTCAAATTTGTGCACACAAAATTAAAATTTTCTTTGTACGCCCGCCATTTTGTCAAAAATTATTATTTTTCAAAAATCAACGATCAAGCGCCCCTTAACTATTTGTTTAACCGAAAAAAATTTAATTTTCTTTTTTCGGATGAACCGAATATTGACGAATGTTTTTGAACCAAAATTTCAGGGATAAGTCTTGAATACACGGTTAGAAATTTTGGAATAAATTTTAATACTTTTGGGCTTACATATATGACTATACCAGAATTGTATTAAAATTCAATACTTTCTAGATATTAAAATGCATTTTTAATACAAATTTGTATTAAAATTTAATACTCGTTTTTATTAAAATTTAAAAAAAAAATATGTCGTATCCACTGGGATTCAAACCTGGTTCCCTTTCAATACAAGGGTTGCATGAACATTCTAACGACATCAGCCAACGTAGTATCATATTTACGTTGGCTAAATGTAATACTTGCGATATCATCAAATTGATTCTACATGTTATAAAATATCGTTTTTAAGTTTGAACTGTATTAGAATTTAATACAAAATGTATTACAAAATTTTGTAATGTCTGATGAGGCTATGTATATGCATATAAATATGTATATACGTGGTAATAGCCGAAACATATGTCACCAATTACCAGGTTAAATTGATCCACTTGTTATCTTTGTCATGTTGGTTGTATAAATGACTAAAAAGTTCAATACAAAAATTATTAATATAATAATTATTAGTCTCAAAACAAACCAAAAAATAAAATGATAGTCGTTTCGATGTTCGCGCATCACGCAAAAACTACCAGACTGATTTTTATTAAATTAGTTTGCTTTGACGTTTGGTTCTCATATAAAAATTATCACAATATTGTTTTTAAATATCAAGTTATTAAAGTTTTGAAATTTCTTAAAAATATTAACTGCGCATAAACAAGCAAGCAATGAAATATGTGCGTTTTTTGTTTTAAACGGTGTTATTCAGGAGAGACATTTGAGAACGCATTTGGCTGCGGTTTTGTTTCAAACCCGTTACGAGTTCGTCAGCGTGGATATCGCTTTTTAAACTTCAACTAATCTGTTTTGAACCCGTTACGAATCTATCAAAACAATAAAAGTCAGTTTGCAAGTCTTTGAAAAAAATTCAGAAAAACAAATTTGAGAAAAAAACTTTACTTGAGTCAAGACGCGCAGTTTTTTATTTCTTTTTCAACAAGACATTTTTCACACAAAGTAAAAAATTTCCTCTCACGAATCCTTGATTATGAGTTAAGAGTATTGCATTTTCACATTTTTTGTGCCTTAGAGCTTATTATTAGATTTACATATGCAAGCGAATATGTAGCAAAGGAAATTGTTTATAAATAAAACAACGCTCTTTGCAAAAATCTGTTTGAAATAAGCATGTCAAAACTAAAAATCTGCATTAGTGTGCATTTTTGATTTTGATGAAGTTTTAATGCAGTTTCATGCATCTCCTTGATTTGGATTTTTCACGTTACTTTTATCTGCTAGCATGACGTAACAAAAGTTTTTCCGTGAGCATACATTTCTTCCACATAATTTCTTTAATAAACAATTTTTTTCGGAAATCATATAAGAGAATAATATTCAAAGTTATTTCTAATTATAAAATAAGTTAAATTGTGCATTGTCCTAATTCAGTCTATATATATGGCTTAAAATATTGTTTCTTACTTTTCGTTTTAATATGATTGCATTAATACTGGCCATTTTTAGTTTCAAAGTCGAAAATATGTTGTTATACTTGACTTATTTAACATATTTGTTTGAAATTTCAAGTTTAAGGCCGATTTGTTTACGTATTTTGATATGTGATGTGAATTTTACTGGCAGATTTGAAAGGTAGTCTTTGCTGGACTGAATCAGCTCAAAGAAAATCCCTCAAACTTATATTGTACAGTGGTTCAGAAGTGGTTTTCATCGGCTAAAATTATTTAACTTTGTATTAGTGAGAATATTTTTAAAATTTTTTTATTGATTTTATGTAAATTGTTTAATATTTAATCTTGAAGTTTATAGTTTACTATCATAACAAATATTTCAAACAATTGAATTAATTGTACTCTGAAATTCATTAAATCACATTGGCTTTCGCGTCGCTTTACAGAGTAGGGCCCCTGTCATCAGTCGCATCAGCGGTCTACACTCGATGTTAATAACAAAAAACGAACATTTAGCTTTTACATTTATTTCTCTAGCATCTTAAGTCGGATAGCAATATATATAGAGGTTTCAGACTAGACAGTCTTGCCAGTACAAAAGTTTTTAACTAACAAATAGAAAATATCTGCTCTTAAATACGATAAAAAGGAAAAACAAAATTAGTGATCCCAAAAATTTGAATTTCGGCTAATGAATTTATGTGTTGAACCGATGTGCTCATCTGTTTCTTTTTATATTTTTTCGATACTTTACAAATTTTCCAACATGGTTCGACATTTTCAGAATATTTCAATATTCTTCGGTTTTATCAAAATTTTTCGAAAATTTCTTCAGTATTTTGCCTTTTTCATTATCTCCAACATTTAAGTATTTTTTGAGTTTTTCACCATACATCAGCATTTTTCAACTAATTGCGATATTTTGAACTTTACGAAATTCTTCGTGAAGTTCGTATATCAACAAACTTAATTTTTTATTGACATTCTTTAGCTTTATCAGCATTTTTCGACATTTGTTGATAGTATACGAATTGGAATAATAAGTTTTAACAGAGATTAAGATTAAGACAAAAATGTTTGAAATACTTTAAATATAATCAACAGCTAAGCTAAAAGAAGGATCAACCACAGAAAAATTAATATTATTATTAATGCGTTAAGTGCATTTATGCGTAAATACAATCGAAGATCCAAGGCATCAGCGCACATAGCCACCATGCAGTGCGAGTGCAAAACGAAATGCAAATATCGCTGTCATCACATTTGCCCTCAGTCGAAAAAGTGCTAAGATACCGTTGACATTTACGCTAATATGTGCGTAATGCGAGCACAAGTGTGCACTACCTCAAGTGATCATAAAATTTGAATTTAACTCGGCAATCATAGAAAACAAAAAACAAATCAAATAATAACAACAAAAAAGTATTAGAAAAACAAAATTGTAATGAAATGTTGCTGCTGCTGTTGATTTGCGGATTATTGATGACGACGCAACGGATCAAAGATGGCAACTGCAGCTGCTGGGCGCAATTAATAAGTGAGTACTGTAAAATAGTTAGTGCATAACACATACGTCCGTAATCATGAGGAGTGGGCGAACAGAAAGGCACATGTCCAGTTGCTAAAAATGTTCAGAACTCGCAAAAAACTGTTTATGTCGAAGAACTGATTAGAGGAAACATTCACTTTGCTATCAAAAATGTATGACATCGAGTGGTTTTTTGAAGTGTTTATGACTGAAATAACTTGAAGGTTAGTGTGATGAACACGATTCCATCAAAAATCTACGACGATCTAAGCGACCGACCATGGACATGAACTGTTCTGTTCGCCCACTCCGCATACATGGTTAAATTAAATATTAGGGGGGTTATTTAAGCGTATGCTGACTTTAGGAAACTCTGAAAACTTAAAATTAAAATATAAAGTCTATAGAATATAAAGTCTTGTTTGGAATAATTTTTTGCTCTGATCATAAGAATAAGACTTTATTAGAAGCATACACTATAGGACCTCCACATTTTCTAAGACGGATATTGCTCGAAAGATAAGCCACATCGAAACACATACCTCAACTATATACTTGTAGGCAAATGCTTGCACTAACAAAGTTATTGAAATGTAGATGTCTCTGCCCTTGCGTTAAGACTATATGGTAAATTAAAAATATAAATTAAAAGAAAACTACTTACCAACTTGCACATAACTTTGTTCAAAAGTTTCCAATACTACTGCAATCCTGTTCAAATATTCCAATTTTATTTATACACACAAAAATATCCCTATCCATATTACATTTATTCCTTACGTTTTGGCTGGTGCTGCTCTTTTCAGTGACGATATGCTTCCATTTGAACATTGAAATTGATTTGAAAATTTTCTTTTATATTCTTTTTACATTTAAATAAAAAATTAATGAAGTTCTAGGCAGCATATCGCTTTCCGTTTTTCTTGTTGTAGAATTATGAGCGGGTGTTAGCGTTACATTATCCCGCTGTCTATCTGTTGCTACAGATTCCTTGACATCATTGGGATATTTAGGTTCTCAACGTCATTAACATCACGGTTATCATCATCATCATCATCAACATTGTCATAATCGTCATCGTCGTATCCTTCCAGCGTCATCTGCAGACGTCAGCGAATCAATCAAACATCAAATAAAGCAACTGAGCGACTGAAGACGATTAACTTTGTAGGATGATGATGTTGAATTTTATTGCACAGTTTTAAAGGTTGCGAACATAAAATTTTCAGCTTGACTGGCATTTGAACTTGATGACTTGATGACGGCGCAAGGCAAGTTGTGATGTGGAGGGCAATAAACGAATGAAGAGCAACACAAGCAGCTGGAAATAGAAAACAAATGAATTCAAGTGATTTCAAAGTCAAATGGATTAATTGATGACAAAATTATTATTTTTCGTTTCCGACAGAATAGAATTTGTCGGATAGCACAAAAGATTGATAATTTGTTCAAACAATATTTGTGGAATCAATGATCAAAATCAACAAAAAAAATTAAGTGCAGAAAAAGTTTCCCAACGAATATCGTCGCAAAACAGGAATATCGCCCAAAATATAATTAAAAATGTTGTCAAAATTGGTTTTTAGAAAAAATATTTGATTTTTCGTAAGTAGACATGGCCGACTTTTCAGTTTTAACAGTCTGCCAAACAACCATCCGAAATAATGACACCTTTGAATTTTAAATTTTTCTTAAAAGTATAACTTTTTTCATCTGTTTTCGTACTACATATTTAAAATCTTTTCAACTTTAGTTGATACTTTTCGACGTTATTTGATTCTATATTTTCGATATTTTTCGACATAGAGTTATTTTATAAATATATTTATATTTATGATTTTAACGTTTTTCTGTACTTTTCCCGGTTTTTTCGATGCAAATCGATAGTTTTCAACTGGTATCGGAGTTATCTTTTATTTTTCTAGAAATATATTTTTGATGTTATTCGATACTACTCTGCAAAGTTCGATCTGTTCTTCTATGTCTATGCTCTTCCAGTTAAAATATGCAATTACTAGAACATTCAATTCCATCGCAAATGAAATGCCATTAAATTCTTCGACATCTGTGATCACACAATGCAATTTTGTCCATTATGCAAAACTTACGCATGCATTAAATTGCGCAACTTCTGAATTTGTCACATGACGCATTTACTTACCTGTATAAATTACATGCATAAGTCATAAATGCTGTGCACTTAAGTAGGTTACAACGACAATCATGAAAAAGGGAAACGAACAATAAAAAACCACTTTGGTTAACATTTTCTCTTACAAATTGACACACATTCATTTGAGATAGAGACAGACTAACAATGTCTACATAGCAATAAGAATGAAAATATTGCCAGAGTTACCAACTTTTTAAAGTTTTTGCTTAACTTCGTATTAAGATTAAAAACAACAAAACCTGATGTCTATCAATTTTTGTACTTTTTTTTTTAAATTTCAATTTTTTTTTTTATTACCTTTTTTTAAAATTTAATTTAATATTCTTTTAAAAAAAGAAACTGAACTTTGTACATATCGTAGGGAGAACCCCTCATGGCACAAGCGTTAAGAGCGGTTGTTGAAATATAATTCATGGAAGTCGGGGTTCAAATTTTAGTACAAATTTACCAAAACTGGTCTGATGAAACTTTTTATATGTATGTGTGTATATGAATATGTATATATTTGGTAGTAGCCGAAACAAATATCACCAATTTTTCAATAGATTTTTTTTTTATTTTATATCGTTCTTCATTTTTTAATACATTTTCACTGCAATATTTCACGTTTCATAATGATTTGTGAAAATCTTTGTCCTGGACATATAATGAGGATCAAATTATAGCGTAACAGTCAATTAAGGGTCATGGCTTAGTTTTTTAATTATGGCTTTTTTAACGGTAATAAAAAATAAATTATTTTCTTAATTTTTGAAAATAATTTGGCAATTTCATCAATACATTTTATTTTATTTTTTTTTTATTTTCAATGACAGAAAAAAATCGATTTGATTTTCAAATGTTGGTATCTCTTTTATGTTATGGTAATAAAAATTAAGTCACCACAAGCGGAGTAAAATGGGATGAGGACAGAAATTCTTATCATATGCGTCTCGTGTCTTCATTTACTCAAAAAGCAGACAGAAATATGAAAATTTCTTGTAATCATTTTAATTAAGTTGCTTTCTACTATTTTTTTTTTTTGGTTTGTTTGATACCTGTGCGTGCTTTAAAATAAAAATAAAGCTTTGATTTTAATTTTTTTTTAGTTTTTTTGGGGACATGCCTTTAATATTTTTCAGAGGCTGCCTTCGTATCATCCACTTTCTGAACCAACTTATATGCCAACTTATATTACATTCAAAAATAATTTAATATTTTAATAGCTAGTGCTAATAAAATTAGCATTTCACGAGTTAATTAATGTAAACGAAATTCAGTTTAGCGGACACTTTTAAGCTTTATTTAGTTTTTGGGAGCTAGTAAAATTATGGACAGAACACACAAATTTTGACCCCAAGTCTGAACATAAAAACTGAAGCGAGGAACAGCCGCACAGTGTTGACATATTGAGTTTCAATGGATAAAATTAAATTTCCAGCTCATTACGAAAACGGAGCCAGCTAAATTTTTTTATTATTAAGCTCTAATGATCGCAAAGCATAAGAACATTCGGAATTTTTTGAACAACTATACTATTTACAACTATATCGGTATTTCCTTAGCTTAGTTGTAAAGTTAGATATAAAGAAAAACATATCGAAACACAAATTGCAGAGGACAAAAAAGAAAGAAAAAACATCGATTAATGGTAAAAAAGTATTTGCACGATTTCAGCATCACTTGAATTTCTTCGTAAAGGCAACTCGAAAAAAATACTCTTCGATAGATTTCAACTTCTGTCACATATTTCTACTCGTTCAACTTATTTATATTAAACCCTTTCTTTTCAATATTTTTCATATTTTTGCTTTTTTTTACTTCGCAGAAACTTTTTACATTTTTTTGAAATCATTCAATATTTTGTAGAATTTTCAAAAGTTCTTCGTAACATCCCTGTATTTTTTGGAACCTTTGAACTTTTCGATAATCTTCGTTACCAGTTGATAGATATTTAGCTCTTTCTGTTTTCTGTTTTTATTTATATTTTCATTTTAACTTATGATCAAGTTTTACTTCTAATTTAAGTTCCACTTTTACAGTCTTTTTTTTTAACAATAAACCACTTTTGTCCCACTATTAATTTCAAATTATGTATACATACATATATGCTATAATTTTTTTTAACTTTTCTTGTGAACTTTAACTAAAACTTATTTGATGGGGCAATTACTCCTAAGGGTCAATTTAAAGTTTCAGTTTGATATTAGCTTAATTTAATAGATAAATCAATTTCTTATTAATCACATCGGTTATGCATGCAAAACATGAAAGTAAACAAACTTAAACCCGAATTTTGTGTTTGTTTTGTAAATATGTGCACACGTTCTCTTGATGAGGGTCTCATTAACATAACACAAACAAGCCAACATCGCACCGCAAAACAGCAAACCAGCACACACACAGCTTAACGCATATCCGCATAAAAAGTTGGCTGATTGGACCCCTACCCTCAGAAATGTGATATCTACACATTTTCCGCTCTCCACTTTCTCTTCTGCTGCTACACTTTACTACCGCTTACCTTGCACTGACGCAAATTGAGAAGAAAATTATTGCAACCACAATCGCCAAATAATTTTCTACGCATACACTTACAATTGGTTGCGGTTCATTTGCACGCATACTACGAACAACATCAACACTACCGTTAACGTCAAGCCCAACACCAACACCATCACCATCACTGACAGCAGAATACAAATACAATAGCAAATATCAATAAAGAACACAGGTAAATGTGTCGGCAATTGTGCTGGTGGTTATCGTTAGTGTTGATGTTGTTGTTATGTGAGCTTATATTGTTTTTGTGATTGTTGTTGTTGCTCTACTCTACTCTGCTCTGCAGTAGAAGCCCTAATTCTAATTTGATGAGGGTTTTTCTTACCGTCGTCTTTGTAAACGGAAAAGTTGGCAATCGTTTAACTGTTTGAATGCTCAACTAAATGGCTCGAAAATATCTACAGTTCTCCTTTGCATTAAGTTCCAACTTTGCGTGTGTGCGTGTGATAGTTAGTGTTAGTGATTTTATGCCAATGTTGTCTTAAGTCAAAGAAATCATATTTTTTATCAACTTGTTGTTACTAACTTTTGCTGCTAATGAACTTAAACTACATGCTAAGCGTAAATAATCGGGTTTTTTTTTGCTCAATTCTGTTTG
The DNA here is from genome assembly GCA_949775025.1 of Tricholauxania praeusta. Lineage (NCBI taxonomy): Eukaryota > Metazoa > Arthropoda > Insecta > Diptera > Lauxaniidae > Tricholauxania > Tricholauxania praeusta. Next base: position 164,794,662 of record OX459029.1, read on the forward strand.
CAGAGTTCGAGTCGACTTTGTTTGCGTGTGTGTGTTTGTGCTTTTTGTTGTTTGAATGTTATAAATTTAGTCAAGTGGAACTACAGGCTTTTTGTTTACACATAAAATTATTTGATCTTCGGTGCTCCTTTGGCTTAAGCCCTTCACAGATTTGTTTTTTAATCAATAATAAAAATAGTGAAATTTGCGTTAGCAGTTTTGTGGATGGGACTTTTTTTGAATATGAAATGGTTGTTAATATTAAAATCTTTGCAGATCGTCTAGTTTTTTAAATTTCGATGACTTAATTCTAAATCAAAATGTCAGGTATTGGCTGATGAAAATAATATTTTCAAAACTTATGAAACACGCATTTTTAGAAATTACTTTATATATACTTTCAATATCAAGTCATTTACTACGAAATAATTGAAAAAGATGATCGTCCTTTTATAGGATATATATTTTTATTGAGAGATGAATCACTTAAGACTGATGCAGTTTTGCAAGATACTTCAACCATATTTTCAATCATACGAAAAGTAGGCGTGCTTGGAGAAGAGGTGTGGCACCTTTAATAATTGTGAAATTCAAGGTGCAGAATATTTTTTTCCCAAATTTTACCGAATTTTGTAAGTGACAATTTTGTGGCTCAAAGAAACACTGGTCAAAAGGTGAGCAGCGTTAGTGAGTGTGGCATAGAAAACTATTCACCGTATGACGATACAAACTTCAATTTCGAAAAAAAGTGGGTGATTGGAGAGTATTCGTATTTCGTAAGCCTTGTTTACCGCGGTGTCGGACCATTTGGACACAATTAAGCACTCACGAAATCGTGAAGGAGGTTTAATAACTAAACGTGGTATCTCCTATGTATAAAAAAAAAAAAACTTTGAAGCTTTGAACACTATAAAAAATTAAAATTTTTTCGATCATGATTTGAAAGAGTTTAAAGGCTCAAGTAGGCGTGACGCTCTCCGCAAAAGCTGAACTCTGCTGAAGCTAAAAAAAGTCAACTAATTATAAGCTCATAACATTTGAATGAAACGGACAGCTACAGTGAACGAAAAAAGTACACATTTCCAAAAAGAAATCTACGTTCCCATACAGCGCATATAGTTACATTAAAATCTAAGCAGTGCAAAAGTACATATTAATTATGTACGAAAACATGAAAACATTGTGTCGCACAAGAATTTAATTGACAAAGGAAAAATGTAAAATTTTAACATACATAGCAATATATAGTATTTATGTACGAAATTAAAATCAGTGTATTAATTAATTTAAACACGAAATTTGGTAAAAATAGCAGATTGCAATCATTACGGGGTATTTAATACATGGTGAGGCTGAAAAGCACACTTATTTTTTTTTTTGCATTAAGAAAATAAAATATGTTACTTTAACAAAATATAATTCTTTAAAAACATTTCAATAAATTTTTAGGAACTAAATATTTTATTCTTTTTGTATGTATGTTTCAATATTTTTAGATTCCCTAACTGTAATTAACAGTATTGCGGTGCGTTTAAGACAAACGCATTATGGGCCAATATTAAGGCCTTATGCAGTCTACGTAACTTAATAAAAAATCAACAAAAACGATAAAAACTTCTTCCTCAGGTGGTGTGCGAAAAAAGTCCTATCAGCACATTGATCAAACACCTAAAGTAGACCAAAAGTGTTTTTCCGTTTTTTGGTAGCACATCAACTAACTTGGAATGTTTGTGTGCATATGTGCTTTTAGGCACGTACACAACTTCCCAGTTGAACCACAATATGTTCTGAGACTAATGGTAGCATGGGCGTCTGGGTAAGCATAGGCGGATGTTTTTCCCATTGATATTTACCTTTATTTTCTTAAAAAAGTGCAACGAATGGCATGGTTCCCAGTAACAGGGTAAGGTACAACACTTGCACAAAGATGCACTTGCAACACTAAATAAAATGATAAGGCAGACCTAACCTAACCTTACAAACATAAGCGGAAGTGCGTAGTCCAGGTAGCGAGAAGTAAGGTCTACTCAAGATTTGTTTTATTTTGCTTCGTACCTTTTTTTTTAAATAAAACACTTAAATTGCTGACTTCTTAAATACGAGTATAAAGGATGTAATAAAATATTAATTTTTAATCCTTTTACAGCAAACGTTTTAATTTTAATGCGCTGGAAACTTGAAACTTTGAAATTGTGAACGGTCTGTTCTAGGACTCTACCTCATAACTATTCAATGAGAGATTTAAGTTGTTCTTATTACATTTAAGCTTAAAAGTCGTGCGAAAAAAATGGCATGAGGTAAATTACTTTCGACAAAATGTGAAAAAAGAGTGGAAAAACCTCCACCAAACTACCTTCTATACGAATAGGCGGGAATATTTACACATAATACTTAAAATATTTCTTGACCAGAAGCATACTTATCGAGTTAATAAGCATAAGCAGTTTTTCGAACGGTCAGCACAAAAAACTCAGTTCATAAAAGATAAAAACGCACATAAGCATTCGTTTAGAAATTAAATTAATTAAGAAAACATTGGTATTTTAATAAACAGGATGCTATAGTTTTCAACTGGGTTACCATATTTATATGTATGCTGTTTTACCACAATATGTTATTGAAAACCTTAAGCGTGTATCTCATACCATATAAGCGTTTGAACGTTGGTATGCATTCAGTTGTAGGCTTTAGAGCATATTTATGGTCACTGGAGCCAAAAGTGTTGTAGGTCAGTGCGAAATTTTCTAGAGTGGAAAATTAAGGAGCAGAAATAAAACAAAAAAGGGAAAAATCTAAAAAATAAAAAATAACCACAACGTGTAACCGAGGATAGATGTTGAACTACTTTATTTTCGAGGACACAAAATGGACAACTTTATTGGGTAAACGATAAAGTTTTATTGTACGTAGGAAAGGCTACATACAGCATGCCGGAAATAACCTAGAAACTTTTTCATATATTTTCTGTGTGTTTTCTTTTCTCTCTATCTCGCTCTCTCTTATCTGTTGTGTTCTTTGTGCAATGTTGACTTAGTTATTGGTTAAATATTGTTTGGCTTCGGTTCAAAAACATTTTTTTTATAAACTCAACTTGAATTAGCATTTTAAAAGAATTAGAAAACTTTTTGGCTTAAAAGATGACAGAAGCTTTGTAATATAACGTTGTAGTGTAAGTTGTACGTAGGTGGATAAATTACAAACCAAAAAGGTAAACTCTTCCAACTGTGCACAATCAAATACAAGTGGAAAATTTCCGATATTTTTGTCGCCTTTAGACTTTAATATTAAGTCGAAAAGTCCAATGTAATAGAGCACAATATCTACTATTTAGATATAATTGGAATCAATATGGGAGACACAACCCAATAATTTTTTTTTTGTGGTTTTCAATGCAGATTGTCAAGTAGCCAAGTAAAGCTAAATAATTGAACAATTTTTATTGGTGGATTCTAATTCCTTAAGTATCCATTATTCATTGAAGTGAATTCTAAAGTGTACAATGGTAGGTGAACTGCTTAAAGTACTTTACATTTACAAAACAAACAAAAAAATCGTGTGCTTTCAGAAGTTAAATCTGATTCTTATGTTTGAGCTTAAGTAAAATAATGTATTTAAAACTCAGTTGTAGCACTCAATAGATATCGCGTAGTATTAGAAAATTTAAAAAAAAGTAGAAGTCGAAGAGTTTCGAGCATTATCAAAAACATCGAAAATGGATGTATTATCAAGAAATAGTATGAGTAAGAAAACATCGGCGAAAGTATATAAAATGAAAAATTTGAATTTCAGAAAGTGTATAAAGTCAAAATGTATCGAATAGTATTGAAAAGTTTATTAAAAGGCAAATAGTATTAAAATAGTCTAAAGAAGTCGAGAATAATAGAATAGAATTGAAGAAATCGACAAAAGTCGAGAGTATTAAAAACAAATAATAAATCGTAAAGTATAATTTAATATCAAAGAAACTGATTAATATAGGATATATCGAAAAAGTCGGGAAAGTATCAAACACTATCAAAAATATCGAAAGTTTATATGTGTTTGAATATATTGAATTCACCCTGTTTTTTTCGAAAGAACTCGTATTTTGCTTAAAATATTTGTAGTTCCGTATATGTGATTAAGTCTTAGGGACAACTTATCAAAATACCTAATTTGTCCTGCTCTCGATCTACTCTCGAATCTACTTCAATTAAATGAAAATATTTATTACGAAGCTTCAACCAAGCCCACCAAAATCAAAAATTTTATAGAAAAACTACTGGGTGCTTTATTTTGTAACATCTTTCAATGAGGAAAGTTTGAAAATGGATACATCGAAATGTAAATTCGGTTTTATTTTTCTTTCCATTTAGTTCATTTTCAGAAAAAAAAAAACAAAAATTCATTGCACGGGCAGAAAAGCAAAAAGTTCTCACCCGGTTCCATAAAATGATTTTGAATCCATTTTATAAATTTTTTTTTTTAGCTTTTGGCGAAAACAAGCAATGATAATTGAATCTGGACATCTACAGGTATGTCTTGAAAGATCTTTTTGGAGTCTAAGTAAATTGGCTTAATGCACTTACGGAGCCCAAGTTATTTTTGGTGACATTTTTCGACATTTGTTGCTGCAGCAATCGATGTGATATAATGGATACCTTCCCAGTAACTAGCTCTTGTGTATTTCTATAAAAATGTATATGCCACTAATGTTTGGGAAAGGTTGAAAACGGATTTCTGACATTAATTCTCCTTAAGTATTACTTTCAGTCAATTTTGTTTTTTGTAATTTACTATCCTCGTCAATGAGAAAAATTATTTTTGCCTGTTTTCCGAAAATTTTAAATTACCTTATTCGATAGAGTAATGAAACAACATTATCAAACTTATGTTGGGTCTTAGAGTAAGCAACATCAAGGAAATATCCCAACAAATGGTTTCAATACCAGTAAAATACAGTAATTGAAATTAAAAATAAATTAAAAAATAATCTATATAACGCAATAAATAAAATAAAAACAGAACAAATCATGACTTAATTACAATATATCATTTAATTAGGCATAGTCATTTTGTGTTATTATTTATTTAAATTGACGATTATGACTACATTTAACGCGACCTTGAGCAGAACACTTCCGCAGTACTTCAGGCCAAGTGTTCGTGACACTCAATAAAACCTTGATCCTTTTTGCAATACGCAGATATTCGCACTTGAGCACGTCCCATAATGCGAATTACAGTTAATTTTTATATGAGTGTTGCGACGCATTCGTTCCCTTAAGACAGCGATGAAAGTCTTTAGAGATCCTTTAACTGCTTTCTGCAAATCAACACAATTTTTCTTATCGTTCTCCCTTTTCTTGCCTCTCTAATGGTAAATAATTACAACAACAACAATTGCAACAGCAACAGCAACAAAAAGAAATAGCGCAAAGAAATAAAGCGTTGCCGCTAGGGTTTCTAGGAAAATACGTGTAAAAATAAATTTCAGTTCTAATGAGGTCTTCGTTCGCTCCTCACCCTGTTAGTGCCGGTGTCCTGTAAAAACCAACAGACTGACTTCATTTACTTGTTGTTGTCTTATGGTTCATAACTGTGCCAGTGCCAGCGCCAGCGCCATTGAAGTAGGCTTCTATTTGCTCTGCGATATTGAATTATGCAGTCAGAGTTTCAATGTTGCCGATAGCGAAATTTTCTTGGAAATTCCATAAAAGTGAAAACTTTTGAAAATGAAAATTTATTTATTTGGGAAATTACTGAGTTGCGCTGTGCTAAAAGTTGAAAACGGCAGGCAGCGCGGTGGCTCTGCTCAAAGTTTACCCTCGTTTATTTTTTGTGTTAATAATTTTAATGATGTCATTGATTAGTTTGCCTAAGATTGTTTCACTTAATTTTATAGTGAAACTTTGCAATATTTTCCTGTTCAGTTTGAATTTTTGTATTTATTTTAAAGATTTTTTTTTTTAAATTTTTAAATGGACTCATTAAGTGACTTATTGAAAAATAAAATTTGTTTTAAGAACATTTTATCGGATAATGTTGCTCTGAAGTATAAAAATTATCTAAAAGAAAACAGAATTATTCAAAAAATTTTAAAATTTCATTTAATAAATTTTTTGATCTAAATTTATTTGCATAGTTCGCATTTTCTAATGGTTAATTTTGGGCCAGAAAGTTTTAGGTTATTTAATTTCTGCAAACTTATGGTTATGCAAGGTCATAAGTTGACAAAACTCAAGGTCATAAATTTAAACTCTTCAAAAAATTGTGACCGAATTAAAATTAAAAACAACTTCTTTGTTTGTATTTTTGAAACACATGATAATTTAATATTATATTTTTTACTGAGCTTCCGTTCAGTACTGTAAGTGCAAAAAACATAAGAACAATACAAGCGCAAAATGCTTAAAGGAACAAAAAATGGAAAGGGAAAAAAGTTTAGAACTTTGCGTACTATGCTTATAATTTGCTATGATTCTAAACTCATCAATGCAAAAAGTAAATGTGTGTGCAAATGGATCTAAGATAACAGAAATTTGAACGTGCCTATTACAGAGATTTTGTTTCTCAACACAAATTTACTTTTATAGTCAACCTACTTTTTTTGGAATATCCATCGTTGGGTACGTGAACTCATATTCTAAAGCATTTTTATATCGCTCCAGCATTTTCTATTTTTTGTATATTTACTGTCATAGAACACAACAACAAACAATCACATCCGGTTTTTTTGATTGCAGACATGCATTTTTCTAACATTCATTTACAATTAAAAACATTAGTTTTGTTGGAAACAAAATTATTTTCATTATATAAAAGCACACAATTAAACAAAACAACACATTTAAAATTTTAAGCAAACAACTCAACACACAAGCAAATATACTACACACATACTCTTTTTAAGCGGAAGCAAATGCTAAATTTTTTGTGCAACCGAAATAACAAAAGTATTCAAATTTGTTAGGTTTCATGTTTTATGCATACTAAAATTGCATTTGTTTTTATATGTTTTCATTATTTTATGTAAAAAATATATATTATTGTATTATATATGCCAATAACTAACATATCTAAAAATTCATATCTCCTTTTTTTGTTGTAACTCTAATGTTTATTTACGTTTTATTTGAAAAGCATTTTATCAAGTTGCAAAATCAGTGTAAATTCCTGTGAAACAATTGAAACTTTTTCGGATTCCCTGCGAAATAACAGAGGATTTAACATGTTTTGTTTCATAGCATTTCAATGGTATTAAAAGTTGCTAACTGTATTTTAAATTTGTTTTTCATTTGAATTTAAGCAAAAATTTAAATTATATTTGTAAAATATTATAAGATTTATATAAATCCAACTGGCTTAGGCTAGGCATAGAATATAAAACACGCAATTTGTAGCACAAACAGAAAATATCATGGTTTGTTGATATTACCAACACACATACATACTTTGGCATTTTAAATAAATAAATGTTCAAAATTTCATTGAGCTCTCTGTGGTCTTTTTTCGTTCGATTAGTTAAACAAAATAATAAAACAAAAATTGTCCTTAGAACATTGTTGATGTTCAAAAAATTCAGTCAGTGGAACAACGCAAATAAAATTCTTAAAAATAAAAAAAAAAGTTAAATTAAAACTCTAAATTCAAAAAAAGATTTATGTATGTTCGTAAGAACGTAATTTTGCATAAATATAAATAAAAATACATAAATATAATGTACACCCAATTTTTTCAATTCGATTTTGGCCTGTAGTAGTTTATAATGTTGAGACAACAAATTGTTTCTCATATTATTTTTTACCTTTTGAAAACAAAATCCATCTATCAAATTTGACCTTGCACATTAAAAATAGCTTTTTACCATTTTTTTCTTTAAAATTGATTAATGCAGTTTGCTTACGAACTTGGTCGAACTATATAAGATTAAGTCATAAAACATTTTTTATTCTGATTTTACGCAAGCAAAGCTCTGGAAGCGAACATTTTAGTTACAAGGGTCACGAAAAGAAAAAATTTTCAATGATCTCAAATGCAGCAGAAACTACTTTATTATCCTTCGAATTCATGTCCTCGTTAAATTTCAATATTAATTTCTGTATAATTTAGCACACCGCTTGCGACATTTTATATGGCATAATATTAAATTCAGCATGAAATAATCAAGGCAAGCTATGTAGAAAATTAAGAAGCGCATACGCCAGTCAGGAATTTCATCAGGATCTGGATATGGCTGGGCCTATTAGAGATCCGGTTCGAACTTGGGTAATCGGATCAAGCCTGGATAGGTTTGGTTACACATGGAGCTGGGCAAACCGGACAAGGCAAACCTGATATGATACTGATCAGACCGAGGAAAAAATTTAGTCCGTATCGATTTGCCCCATTACAGATCCGACCCGGACATGAATAATCGAATTAGGCTCGAACTTGGTAACGCACGTAACCAGCTCAAGAAGAAATTTTTGTCCGGGCACTGACCACTGTTACTGATGCCTCACTGTCCAAAGTGCCTGATACGTCTAACGCATATGAAATTTTTTTTTGCATTTTTTACCATATCTTTTCTCTATTACAGCTAATGAATTGGAACTTATTGTTAATTTATTTGTGTTGCGTTTTTAAAACGTTTGTGTCACCGATCAGAACTGAACATAGGCCGTCCTGTGCCATCCCAATGTGCACAAAAATGGAAGCGGAATCGTTTCGAACCCATTACTGGAAAAAATTTCATAGTGGTTTCCCTTGTAAGGCTGCGTTATAACTTTTCTTTCCCATACCTGATCTAGAATTCCTTATTATGTTTCCACTTTTAAAATTCTTATAAAATTTACACATGGCTGGCCGTAATAGGGTCCGCCATTCCTAGCCTGATCCGGAGCTGACTATGGTAGGGCTTGCCTGATAGGAGTTTCTACTTGGGTAGTTACGTGCATATTATTTGTACGAAAATTTTATGCAAGTTATATAGTAAAAGCATTAATGTCTTAGAATTAAAAAAAAAAATCTGAATCCATTAATAAAATGTAAGTCATTTCACTTAAATAATCTGTTTCACATGAAGAGAAAGTTCACGACGATGGAAAATATTTTCAAAATATTTAACAAGTGCTTATTATCGCTAGGCTCAGTTCTTTTGAATGAATAAATTTACAAATAGAAATCCTTCTAATTTCCCTTACCACAAAAGCAAAGGAATTGTATACTTAATATCAAGTTTAAAGTTCGCTAATAATATGTGTTTTGTTTGACACGTCAACTTGATCCCAATGTCTTCATTTTCAAAGCAACCAGTCTGCCAGGCTTTTCGTCACTCATTAAGAATTCCTTTTCTATGCCTGCAAGCATAATTTCCGTAAATTCCCAATACACGCAAACTAATGCGCAAAAACTCATACTCAGACGCACACATGTTTACCGTGTTCCTCCCCAGCATTTAGCGAAAAATCGTTGCTTTCTCACACTTGCGTGTAAACACAAACACGCACTTCACACACCGCTACATTTGTCGCACACAAGCACACTGTTGTACTGTTGTTGTGCTAAAATGCCGATTTCGGTATGTCGGCAACATGTGGAATTTGCTGGAATTAAAAATAAATGACGAAATATTAAAATAAATAAAATTCATTTTTTTTAAAGTTCACCTAAATGCTTTTTTATGACTTTGAGTGCTCTGTTGTATACGTGGGCGTAAGAATTTTTACAAATGCAAATGAGTTTTGCGAGAAAAAAAACAGCAAGCACTTGTTAGAGGTGGTGGTACAAGCAGATTTTGGCACACTGATACTGAATTATGCATTGAATGTTGGCGTAAAAACTTTGCATACTTTAGAGCTGTTGCTAAATTATGCATTTTTAAAGGCTGAAAAATTTTCCATAATTTAATAAATTTATTAAAAATGAGCATTATTTGAAATATCTACATACTATATAAGAACTAATTTTTATTTTTATTAATCTGATGCTTAAAAAAAATTATAGAAATTAATTAGAGCATTTAATATTAACACCATTTTGAGATACTAGATTTGAGACTTGAAATTACTTTAAATTAATAATGAAAATATGTAAAGATATTGTGAAGTTATTATTATTTTATATATTTATTTCATTAAAATGCAATTTGAGTAAAAAAATTTTGTTTCAGTTGTATTTCAGTTTAATCAGAATAACTGCATAATTTTATATCTTTATGGTGATAGCAAAACCCAATTTAAAAACTACATATTTAGACGATGTGGCTCTCCACAAAAAAAAGATAATTCATCGCTCTAAAAAATTCAAATTTAAATTGGTATTCATGCATATCGACATACCATTTTGTTTGTAAATTTTAATTTTTCCTTATAACTACACTTAAAATTTTAACAAATGAAATTATTTTTACTCTGCATTACTCCGCAGAGTATTTAATTTTGTAATTTTTCGACTTGTTCTATATGTTATAATTTATGCTTACGCTTTGTATAACTATAATTATTTTGACTAAAACAAATAAGAATGTAAATTTTAACAGTTGACTACAAAAAATAATATTTCCTCAGTAATTGCCATAAATTTTTTCGAAATGGCTAAAGTTTTTCGGGAGCATAGATAGAGTATACTTTAATTATTAAAATGATTTTTGTCCATTGAATTTTGTTTCATTAAATTCTATACATAATTTTTTTCTGAGTGAACAATAAACATAATTTTTCCTTATACCATATTGTTAATTTTAAAATAAAAAGGGGAAGAACATTTACATACAAAAAATTTGGGATACATTGTTTGTTCATGAATAAAATCTCATAATATAAAAAGCCAAATTCGAGCTACAATATTAAAATTAAATTAAAAAAAAAAAAAAAACTTCTTGAAGTGCAGCAATCCTTTGCGTTTGTCTGGCGTAGTGCTAACATTTTCCGTTACTGATGATCCGTTCCGCAATAGCATCAGCATATATGGATTCATAAAATGGATGGATTCTAAAATATTCCAGAAAACTTAATACAAGAAGACAAATGTACTAAAAGCTCTTGTATATAATTAGAATTGTTTTGCATTTTTTTTTTTTGGTTTTTCATAATTTTGTTCAGTTTTTGTAAGCACTTGAACGTCATGACCTCAGGCCATATTATTCTTAAGTGTTCAATAATAATTTAAGCAGTTTAACAAAAAGAAAGAAAACGTGAGAAGAAAAGGAGAAAAAAACCATTCCAGTCGAATAATTTTTGCCCAAAACCGACAATATCCTTAAGTATCCTTGAATTTATTTCATTCAAGCGTAAAAGTGCGGAAATCGAAAATTGTTTTCTTACACTTTTTTCCGCTTATTCGCCGTGTGTATTTTATTGACTTGGCTTTGCTTGGAGCTCTCAAAAAGCATTAACTCCTTGCAGCTTATAGCACACGTACATACTTCTAGGCGTTTTATTGGCTTCATCTTAGCCCATTGCTTTCTTTTTTGGATTTGAATGAGCGCTTGAATCGAGTGACTGTGCTACTCTGCTCTGCAAATTGCTTAATGACATTTTTTTTTTTTTTGATTGTGTGGCTTCCTGCTGTTTTGCACTTCTGTGTGGAATTAAGATGCCTTAATGTTGGTTAAGTTAAGGCTAAAAGCGATACACGAAATGTATTGCAAATGTAGCTCTTAACAATTTTAATGAGAGAGTGTGGCAAATTTCTATGATTAGGAGTTGTCAGAACATTTACGATGAATGTCTTCTATTAAGAACAATTTGCTCACATAACACTGGCAGTCAATCATTGATAATTTTCTATATATAAAACACAATCAAATAATTAAGTAAATTAATAATCAATTTTGGAATATATTTAAGAAAGATAGTCAACTTTCATCTTCAAGTAGCGTAAGAAAAAATCGAACCATATCGATCTCATCAAGTATTTTGATAATACGAGTAGTAATATGCTCGCTTGCAGTGGGTTCTTCTTTTTATCAATACATACGTAACAAGAGCAAGTTTCTTAGAGTAAAGAAACAAAGACGTTGTACATCAATGGTTTTTGATGTGTAAAAAAGAACTCGAGCCATTCCAAAGAAACAATTTTAATAAGTTTTAGGGAGATTCTATCCTCACCTACATCATTGGATTTAATTTTTCCTATTGAGGTTCTTAAATGCATTTCACTTACTGTGAAGAATTGAAAATTAGACCTTCAGAATGATGCGAGAAGTCAATATTTTTACTTTTAGCAGCAGCAGAGTTAGAAATAATGAAGTCATTTAAGATATCAGGGTCAAGACTACATTCTTCAGAGCCTTGGCACTAATGACCATTGCTTTTAAGTTCCTCCATAGCACTTTAGGAGCAAGGGACGTATTTAATTTCAAAGAAAAGAATAGTATTTTAGAATATCGCATGAGCCGTACTGAAATGTTTTCACCTTTGAGTTGAGTTGAAAAGTTTGTTACGTTTCTTAAAAGTTTTATGGATGCTAGAAGTTTAGTTTTCATTTTCACATTCCCAAAGCCTTAGGAAAAAAATTAATTAATTCACTTTTCATACTCCCTGAAAAAAGAGCAATACCAAATTAAAACGGATGGCTTCGCTTAATAATCCATACATTTTAAAACGCTTTACTACGAGACAATGAAGAGGCACATTCGAACATGAACATGTGGCAACTGACACACCAGCAAGAGTTAGTTAGTAAAGTTAGTGACAGTAAAGCTATGGTAGTCCCTTAATAAAGCGTAAAAAGAACTTAATAAGAGGGCGTAACACCTCATATACTGTTTCAAGAAAGCGCAGATTTAATGACCGGCTTTTATATTTTTTGCATTTTAATTAGAAATGTTATTAATAAATGTTGTTTTTAAAAGCTTTTTCTTCAATTCCAACGAGGAAACGCTTAAATAAAAAATCGTCCACAAATAAAAAACTACGTCAATAGGATTGAAATTATCTACAACTTAAACTGATGTAAATCACGCCCCAAATGGTAAGGATAAAATTGTGTTGTTACTAAACAAAGACCTTCGTCAGCTTTAAGCTGTCAAAATATTAATACAAAAGTGGTCTGCACTCACACTCACTCTCACTCACACACACACAGGCACATGATGAAGCAGACTCAGACTTCACACATACCTAAATCGAAGAAGATTTATGAGGCAAATCGAAATGGGTATTTTCAACAGTCCTTCTTTGCTTATCCAACTTCCTGTGATTTTTCCTCTAGGGTTTTTTACAAAATAGCAACAATTGTCATGTTAAATTCTCCATTATGCCAAAAGAGAAAAATAAAAATAAGCCAAGCTCTGAGAAAAAAAATTGACTACCGGCAGGATATTTGGGTTAATGAAAGCAGGATGTATGCCAGAAGAAAAAGAATGAAATTGAAAAGGGGTCAACAATTGGCATAACATTTTTACGTATCCACTATTTCTTTTGCGAAATTCCTATTTTCTTTGTTTGTGTGGGAAAAAAGTTTTAACACGTTCATGTTTATTTTTGTGTTGTTGTTATCCGTTTTCATTTCAATGAGTGAACTCAAGAAAAAAGGATGCGCTCTGGTACTTTTTGTCAGTTATTTTTGTCAAAGCAAAGGATTATCTTCTTTCCCTGAGGCTTAAAATAGTCATTTGAAAATTAAATTGGGTTTTTCTTTTTCAACAACATTATAACAAGCCAGGATATAGAATAAGAAAATATCAAAATAAAAAATTGAATTTAAATGAGCTGCAAAAAAGGACTCTCGAGTGCTATTCAAATGGAAATCATAATCCTTTTTTTTATTGTATATGTTCGTTTTTTTGTTTTTTCTTGTTGTTTTTGCTAGAACTTAACTCATTTTAAGCCCAACGCTATGCTTTGCTGGCACAAAACAGCGTGAAAACATGTGCACCGAAACAAATAATCGAAGGGTGGGATTTCAGCTCAAACCAAATAAGAGTTACGTTTATGCATAAGCCCAACACTATGCTATCACTATGCGAAGAAGGAATATTACTGTATCGAGTGGAACTGCTACAAAGCCAATAAAGCTTAAACTCAATTTGTATTTCTGTCAATTAAATGCGCGCAACAATTTGTAAACTACATTCGACATAAAAATCAATACTTGTTTGTCCGCTGTCAGCCACAATGGAAAATAATCCATCAACTCAGATAAAACTTTTAAAAAATCAAATTGAACTGGCAGCAACTCTAATGATTTTTCCATATTCCATTTGCTTTTCTCTTATAATTTACCATACTTTTCGTTGACTGCAAATGGTGCAGCATTCTGTTGCGATATTTAAATGGAATTCTTATTTGAAATTTGCTTTTAATTACAGATTAAATTTTTGACAAAGTTGAACTTAAGCCACTTGAGAGTGCTTGCAAACGTAATTTGCACAAAATAACACAATTTAGCATTAATTTATTGTTATCTGATGGTCTTTGTTATTCATTTTTGCTAACAGATTTCAAGAGAGATCAATATAAATTCCATATCTTAATAGATATTTTTGGTTTATACAAAATCGCAATATTGGGTAAAAGACATAGAAGTTCATATTGGATGCTCAAAAATTTTTTTTTTTTTATGTGATTCTTTGCGACAACTGGGAACCAACTTCACTGACAGATTTTGCAAAATAAGCACTTTATATAAATCTATCCAAACTCTGTCTTAAAACTGGCTGTCTTAAAATTGACAAATATTTTACATTTGAATTAATAACCTATACCACATAATATATTTTTGACTAAGCCAACAGAAACTGAGAAGTGGCATTTAGCAAAGAAATTAGCACCACAACACCAATGTATTTTATTTCTTTTTCTATGCAATTTTGTTTATGTAATGGTGTTTGGTTCAAGGCATGCGTACTTTTCGAGTAAATGACATCTTCTTCTAACATTTTCCAGTTGCTACTAATTTCAATTGCGACAAGATACAACAGCAGATCTTCTCTTTGAACACTCATTTAAATTTCTTTTACGATTATTTTACAATCACAAAACTTGAAACTAAAATATCGTTTTTAGGGGGTGTTGATGTAACTTAAAATTAGTTCTAGCATAACAAAATGTGTTAAAAAGGTTTTGCTCCAAACAGAGTTTTTTGTGAGACTCTCTGTTTTTGCATTTATTAAAATATTTTATTAAAAACTCTGTGCAGATATCGGTTTTGGCGGAAAAAATTATTAAAAGAACTCATCAAATTTCTTATTTTTTTAAGAGCAACAAATCGAGGTAAAAAAAAATTGATTTTTCCAAGGGCGCAACTTAGAGAAAAACGTCAAAAGATTGAAAAATGCATAAAAACTAACAAAATTAAAAACTAAATTGCGGACCTTATTTTGAAGATAATTTTTAACCATAAGATCCATAAAAGAGGTCGAAATATATAAAATGCTTTTTGTCCAACATAAAAGGGTATTAAGTTTGAAAATTTAAAAAAAGAGTCAAACACATTTTCTTTAGAGCTTTAATCTTTTGATTATGTTTGTGCACGAAAAGACCTACAGGTCGCAGCATATGGTTAGGCTTCTAATAAGGGTTTTGTTTTGACTTTCGCAAGTACACCGCCTTCCAGACTCTATCTACGGAATTGACTCCTGATTAAAAATTTCATTGCTTAAAATGGCTCTGGGTTAGAATTTTTGAAACGTATCACTGTTTTTCGGCTGTATTTAATTTTTTATGAAAATATGACACATTAGTAGCCATTCACTAGTAAAATCACTCCGCAAAGTTTTGGATCGAAAATAATTTTATTTTTCGACTTATTGTCATAAACATTTTCAACCTGTTATTTGTTTCTTTTTTTTATAGCTCACGAACCGTTTGACCGATTTACATGAAATTTGTGTACATTGTATATCGAACATGGTAGTTATTACTACTTTTTTTTTGTTTTTATTGTACCAATATTTGTTTATATAATAACGAATTATTCATAAATAATCGCCACAGAACTACTTACTCCGTCATGAAAAAATCCGAAAAAATCAGGAATATTGCTCGAAGTATAAATAAAACATATCAAAATTTCAAAGTGTGCGGTTTTTCAGTATAAAATTTAGAGCTATTTTAACTCAGCGTTTCATAGTATTTTGAAAAAATATAATGAAACTTGGGCTTAGATTTATTTTAGTCGAAAAATAGTGATACGTTTCAAAAATTCTAACCCGCATACAAAAATGTTACCTTCCTCTTTAATCGTTTTTAAAGAGTTTTTCGTTTTTGTTACACAGTAGATTTTAACCTTTGTTGACTTCTAACGTTTTTTCTTATTTGCCCATGTTTATTGCGCAATCCATCGTAATTTGGCAATAGACTCTTGAACCTATTGCGAAACATACGACACTCTACAGTGTCGAAACACTTTGCTTAAACACTTGCAATTTATCAAAACAAATGCAAAATGTAATTAACATGTCTACTAGTTGTACGAGTAGCAGCTACCTAGCAAGCCATGCAGAAGCATTCGTAGCATTTTCAAGAAAATCTTGCAATTCCTACACGCAAATATGGTAACGGAGGAACATATGTATGCTCATGACACAGAAAGCAATGAGGTTGATTTTCTTTAACAGGCAAATAAATTAAATTTTGTTCTTGCACACTTGTAAGAGCGTAAGCAAACTTGTAAATAGATGCTTGTTAACGAACGCTAAACAAATTACGCGAGCTCATGACTGGAACAGAACAGCTCTAACTGCACATACATACATACATATGTTGCTTTTGTTGCTATTATTGTTGTATATATATTTTACACCGGTAGTTGTGAGTCGCGTTAACAAAAAAAAAAAAAAAGAACATATCATCACCTGTTTGTCGAGGACCTCTGTTTGCTGAGCCCAATGTTGGTCATTAACATAAACTGTTTACAATCCCATTTATTTTTTGTTGCTGTATTTTTACTTTGTAGTCGAGAGAAAGCTAAATGACTAGCAAAATCATCAGGACTATGCAGGTCTAAACACGAAATGTTGAGGGATATACATAAATAGAATTAAGTGTAAAAATGTTAAATTCAAGAAAATATCTAAGGAATAAAATATAAATGAGTAAGGAAAAATTGTGTAGAATGTTTTCTAAAAAAAGTTTGAGATCAAGAAAGAAGCATTTCATCAAATAAGCATCTATAGTATTGTGGGAATGTTGACCGAATTTTTTTTTTATTCTATTTATTAAGTTCATCTTTAAAAATTCAACAAAATTTTATATCTTCCGACTTTAGATTTCATAGGGCTACTTTAAGCATTTTAATAAATAAGCATTTTTATTACAAGTCTTGAAACTTACATACATAAATCGAAAAATGTGTAAGTTTGGGTAATTTTTAACATGAACAATTAATACAAATGTCTTTTCTTGATATTGTTGAGCGGCTTACTTTTGCTTTTGCACAGATCCAATTACATACATGTACTATTTTAGCATTTAAGAAATTTTAAATTTGTCCCAACGTATGCTTTGAAATTAACGCAAAAGTCTAACATTATTTCTAAAAAAGATCTTTTGAGGAAAAAATTTCCGTTTTCCTTTTCATTATGGCCCAATTACTCTTTTAGTTTCTACTGAAACTTTTATGGATCTTTTTAATTTTTGATACATTTTTAAAAAAATATTTTCACAATTTTTCTATTTTCGGTACTGCAACATCGTTTGATTCATATGTTCTTTTTTTTTTCGCCCACAAATCTTTATCCGAAAATAGTAGATATAGTATAGTGTGAATTGAGTAGTGATAGTAGATTAAAGAAAATTATTTATTCTTCAATTCAGTTATTTATTCTTCTTTTACGTTTGTAAAATGTATTCAATTCAATATTTCTGTAAATTTTTACTCGTAGTAGGAAATGTATTCATTAAATTAGTTTAGCTATACAGTAGACAGGGTCGATTTGTGTGAAGAAAAATAAAGTCAGCCAGACACCGACTCAAAAGTTCTTGCAAAATATTTGACGTTAAAAAATTATAAATTTTTTTTTGTTATGGCTAGTAATATTTAGTTTCGAAATTCTATTTTTGCATACAAAAAAAGTGAAAAAATCCAATTTTGGGACTGAATATTATTTATAATAAAACAAAAAAAAAATAAAAACTTCGTAACGTCAAGTTTTTTGCAAAAACACAGACTTTGTTTTTCGAGTAAATTCGGGTATCCATTCTGTGAAGGAATAAAAGTTACGAGCAAAAAAACACGTTTTTTAGCAAAAAAGGACCTTCAGGAGAATCAAAAGTGCTTCATTGGTTTCTCTCGGAACAAAAAAAAACATAAAGTAGATATCGTTTTTAAGGGTCCTTCTAACTTTTGACTCGGTGTCTGGATGAATCCAAATTTCGACCCGGTCTACTGTACAGCTACAATAAATCTGAATACTAAAAGGGTTTGCGTTCTGTTGGAATTTGATATCCTCTACCAAAAACTACTAAGTGATTGTAAGTGTGAATTCTAATATCACCAGATTTTTAATGAACGTATTGTGGTACTGAGCCTTGGACTCTTGGCAATATGATATTAGTGGTAGTGGAATTTGTTATTTCACTAAATCTTTTGTAGTTAGAGGTAGTTGAAGCGGAAGTGCCAACATACATATCTGTATACCGTGTGGAATAATCAAATCAAATAAAACAAAATTGCAAGACAAAAAGACTGTGATTTGCATTCAATCTACTTGCATTTATTTTTTTAAACAATAAGTAGAAATATCTGCTTTATCTTGAATCGTCAGTGTAGCCTCATCGAAAACCCTTCTACCTTCTGCACTACCACACACGCACTTACGCTCAGCGTACAAAAACTGTCTGACAAGGTAATTTGCTAAGGAGTGCAAAATTAAGTGCCTCGTTATATAAAAAAAAAAAATATATATATGTATACAAACACACAAGTTAACAGTTTCACAGGCGCATTTGTGAACGCGCAGTGTTGTTTAAGTTTGTGTGTCGTACAGGTGTAAATTGTGCCAGACATTTTTACTTGTCTTTGTGCGCATTGCAAGAGGTAAAAAAAAAGGAATAGAAAAAGATAGAGGTATAAAAAATTGCACTGCATGACAGTAGTGAAGAAACAAAAATAAACACACATACAGTGGATGAATTACAAACACATATACAAAAACGATTGCATGTTACCAAAGACCATCAGAAGACGTTTACCTGTTTATGCTGCCTGTGAAGAAAATGGAATTTCTATTTCAAGAAAATAGTGAAAATTCAGCTAAATTTTTAAAAATTCTGTGATTGAATTTAAAAATTATTAAACGGCACATTATGTAGATAGTCCAATTTGTAACACGAAAATTTGATAACTACAAATATTATTTTCACAATTTTATCAGATGGTGCATTCAAACTTGCAATGCTTTATTTAAATAAAATATAAAAACTGGGTGAAATTGTCAAAAAACAACCAATTTTAAAAACTCACAAAATACAGAAAACTAAAAGAGAAGCTCAGCTCGAATTTGATATGATTCAACAACGACGAACATGAAAAACAGAATTCCATAAAAATTCACATGACGTACATATGTACAACCAGTGAGAAACAATGTTATATGATGTTATATATGTCATCTTTATTTCGCAATTTTATATTTAATAATGCGTTTGATGTGCACTCGAAATCAGTAAATGATGCCAAGTAAATTGATAGTAAAAATTTTGGAAAACTTTTTTTAATAATTTCATTTGGGGGAAAGATGAAGAAAAAAATATTGTTAAAATATACACGAAGTTTCTCGCCGTTAGTGAAATATTTTTCAATAATTCGTTATGGACAACTTTTCATAGAAAATAGTTTTCAAACTTTTTGTTTGTATTTTTAAGATTACTTTTTCTCAACGTTTTTTACGCCAGTCGCTGGTTATACTTCGAGAGTGTAATTGGCTATGAAAAGCTTTGTCAACTTTCAGCATCAGCATCTAAACGGTAGCTTCCAACTAATTTGTTGAAATATAACGGTTACAACAAAAATGGCTTTGAAATATGTAACTCCGAAAATTTTGAATTTGACGTTGAGGTAAGTCTTTTTTTCACAGGGTATATTCTTGCTACTCTTTGTCTGTGAGAAGTTGTGTGATATACGAGTATGTATAACACTTACTTGCAGCAGCTCTTTTGTTGACGCTTAATGCTCGCATGTATAGCGTGCATTACAGTTGCACACAGTGGTATAGGGTATATCCTATACTGTCTCAAAAATAAATGCAAATGCAACTGCCATTGCTTACACCGGAAATGTAATTTTTGAAAAGAATTTTCTTTCGACCAGCATGATGTTTTTTTTTTCTCTCCATTTTTAGGGTGCATCTACTTTTTTGCCCACTCTACGTAACTTTTGCTTGTTTTGTTTTGCTCGCACAACAGTATTATTGTCCGCTTTCCTATTGTATGTACTTGTGTGTGTACGGCTGCTTTTGAGTGTGTGTCTGTTTGTTTATGCTTTCTTGCTCAGCGTGAGTAATGGCTTGTAATTTAATAAAAGTGCTTTTGGTGCAGCTTATTTGATTTTTATTGCTATGTTCTTTGTTCTTCTTTAGTTGTTTTTTGGCCGAATTCTCTTTTACTGTTTAACTGCTTCACTTGTAATGTTGTTTTTTGTTGTTGTTGATATGCTAGTGCTGAGGTAAAAGGAAAAGTGCATGTTATCAACATTACCAGTGCGAAAATACCCTGATGTACACCTAGCAGGCAATAGAGCAAGGCCACTCCAATGTGCAAACTGCTTTTGCAAGCGTGTGTAAATAATGCCTTCTCAAAATCAGCTTTTCATGGAAAAATGCCCAATAACAGCAGTTCTGTTTACATGCGCTAAGACTTTATTTATGTGGGATATATTATGAAAATGTTGTGAAAAATGAAGTGCCCTAAATTTCTGGGTGCTTATAATAGTTTACATCATTATATTTCACATTCCAAATTATGTCCATTTTTTTCTGTGTTCCAGCAGAAATGATCATACATCCGTTTGGAATCGGATTCGATTGGCATGTTTTCTCCATTCCACTGAATTTCCACCATTCCCATTCCAGACAATGCCTAGTTTTCTTTCTTCTACTAAGATGCAATTCCGGAAGGCCTACTTTTAAGGACCCGCTTTTAAAGACCCGCGAAGCATGTAACTTCATATAGCAAAGAAAGAAATTTAACGGCATCTTTAAGGCCTGCTTCTTTCCAAGAAAGTTCTTTTAAAAGCGCGTTTTTCTCTTCTTGTGCCTACTGGGTTCGATCACGTTGTTGTCCATTACGTTACATTATGCTGTAATTTTACAATGGCTATTGGCTGTGTATGTGTGTGTGTGTGCATTAAGAATTGTTGACAATTTGCAAACTGCATGATTTTACACTTAATTGGATGCATGCAAATTGAATGTATGCTGTTTTCCGTAAATAATGAACAGTCAATGGAGATAAATTTTACCACTTTAAGTTCTTGTTCATATTTATAAAAAAAAAGTAAATTTTTTATTTTTCCAACATTATCACCGTCGAAGTACGCTTTGGAAAAACCAAGTAAAATTTCAAATAACTGGATCGTTCGATATTTTAACGATAAATTCAAGAAATAGTTCTAGATAATTATAGTAGTCAGCTTAGATAGCATACAGCCACACTTTTTTACAACCCTGCACTTATTTTCACACAAAAGTGGAAAGCTACATGTCGCGCACTATATGACAAAACCATTGCCAACTGGTTTCAAATCGAGAGCGCAAGTCTCGTCGGCAATTAACCACTTTTTTTTTTAATGAAAAAATGCCGAAAAAAGGCAAAAAACATTGTTTAACTTAAATTAAAAATATTAACAAATTTTTTTTAAAAAATTCGCGCCTCCACGGTTTCATGGCATTTTTGGTTATTTTTAATTTAAAAAAAAAAAAAAACAAATCTTTTTGCGCTCTCCAGCTACTTTTGAACCAAAAACCTCGATTGCATTGCTGGATGTCTAATGAACTCTTGAATCTTATTTCGTTCACGAGCAAATAAAAAAACTGTATTTAATTGCAGTCACCTCCGTTTAGCAACGTTAAAATCTGCTATCATAAATAATTTAGCTTTCGAAGCAGAAAAGCCGAAAGATAAGATAACAAAAAAGTGTAAAGTGTTTGAAACCACTGGTTTTAAAAATTATTGCGGAGGGAGTTCAGGGTCGCTAGCACGCTTTATGAGTGAGTTTCCGCACGATGTGCAGTCCAAAATATAAGTAATGACCAGAACGTGACTTTAATTGCCTTACCTCAGAAGTCACATCTATTTCCATGGCTAAATTGATTTCAGGTCTATTTCAGAATATTTCTTATCTTCAGTTTAATTAAAAGGAATTGAAATATAAAAACAATTTTTGAAATTTTGTTAACTTGTCATGACTGAAACTATGAGCTGAAAGTCTCTCCATTAAATCGGATGAAATTCAAAATGATCCCGTGTAAGGATAGCAAAAATACTCAGTTTGACTCTAAAAAATAAAAATGTCAGCGTTATTGACAAATGCTTGACTTTTATAACCTCGCCGCAAAGTATGCGACGGGAAAAAGCCAACAAAAAAAGAACGTTAAAATAAAATAAAATTATTACAACATAACTTCGGGATAATAAATCAAACTTTATTGAGGAACTTAAAGTTGAGAGCTAGTTACTACGAAACATTAATCATAAACAGTTTAAAATGCGAAGCACACAAGGCAAAGAAATCCAGCAGACGTGAATGACGACGCAGCGGCGGTAGTGGCGGCTGCAGCCAAAGTTTGAAATACAAAAACTGAATTTAATTTATGGTAAAAATATATTGTCGAACTCTTACAAGCGCAAAATATGAACCACAAAAATGAAGGAAATAAAACAAAATGATTGCATAGATTTAGGTGTAAGGCTGTCACAACGAATTTATGCCTCTGCTCGACGACGCACGTAAACAATTTAAGTGCGAAAGTAAACATGTGTGGGTGCGAAGTATGTTGTATTCCCCGGCAATAGCAGTTAATGCATGCCACTGTAAAATTGAATATCAAAGGAAATCCCTTAAAGTCAATTTCAGACACATAAGCACATTGACACTGAAGGCTTTAATAGGACTCGTAGTGTAAGTCACCGCGTGATGGACGAAGTGAGTTAATGTGGTTTTTTTTCGGAGTTTCCGTTTATATTTTTCATACATTTGCTGTCATTCACACTAAAATCCACTTTTATCAGTAAGTCTTTAAAGTTGATGCCATTGAGTTGCTGTCAACGTGTCACGTGCTGTAATTTAAGATACCTGTGTTATACATGCTACAAAGCTTCCATGCGACAGTTGAAACCTTTTTTCAAGTTAAACTTAATTTTTTTGAAAGGAACGCAATCAAAGTAAGCCGCTGCATTCAAACCCTTTTTCATGAGATTCACCACATCGCTTACAGCTGTATAGCTCAAATATCCTTGAAAGTAAGCAACAAAATTTGATGGAGGGTTTTCTTTGGAAGTCACGTAGATACAGCACGGTTGGTTGATATGAGACCTCAGCTGACCTCAATGTTTTATTGTAGTCTAAATCTGTTGCTGAAATATGCCAAGAAATGCTACAATTTTTTTTAAGCATTTTGTACGTATTTAATACATCAAAATGATGCATCATGCCAGACAAAAGGACTCAAGTTCATTCCATTCTATTTCGCTCAAGAGTATTTAAAATTTTTCGCTTATTTTTAATGAAACCGCTCATTAAAGTGACAAATGGTAATGTGACTGCCGCTTTGGGTGCAAAACGTGCCGCATGCTACAATGAACTGTGCAACACGCGCCATTGAATTGGAATAAAGAAATATAACTTTTCTTTAAATGGATAATGTTACTGTCTTAGTTGAAGATAAAAAAAAGTTAAGATAATGAAAATTTGCAGAAAAATATTACTTTGTGTTTTAGTAACAACACGATTGTAGTTTTTTTACAGAATTTGTTAAATTTTAGCTCTGCATAAAATACACTATTTATAATTTTTTCCCTTAGTGCAAAAAAAAATTAAAGTCTCCCAACAGTTGAGCTACAACTATTGAGAAAATCAACTGCTGCTGATCAATGTATTGATTTAGCCCATCCAAAGTATACTATGATTCTCTACTATGTAGTTCAGATTATATAGAAATATGCTTCGTTTACTGGAATTGAAAACATATCCCTTTTTATATTATGGAATGGCTGTATTTTTTAAACATTTGGCACAATATATTAAATCACATTTAATTAAATGTTACTCATACCACATGTATTCATAGTTATCATGTAAGTGAAAGAATAAAAAAATTAAAAGCTTAAATTTAGTTATTTAGTTTTTTGCCTTTTTAACTGATCACAATATTTTGTTAGTTTGGCCTTATCACCAGCAAAATGTCAATTCATTGCGTGATTGACGCGTTACATATTGGTTATGGTTCGACAAAAATTATATCACAAGAGAAAAAATCTTAACTTTTTTTTGATTATAGTCTGATATTAGCAAAACCTTTACTGAAGTTCAGTAATGACAAAAACTTTGAAATTAAAAATAAGCTACTCAAACAAAGCTTCAAATTAATTTTAACGCACTTGCTTCTGTAAAGTGTTGTTGGAGTTTATGGAGAAGAAAAGCAGTAGAGACGAAATAAACGTTTCTGAATTTTCCTAAGACGACCAAAAATAATCTTTTCCCGACATTTTTCATAAAACCGCGATTAAAAGAATTGAAATAAGTAAATTGTAGCAACCCATCATATTCAGTATATAAAAATTTATTTTCCGTGCGAAAATCTCTACAAATTATATGAATTTCTGATTTCATTGGTTATATTTCAGTAAAAGTCAATGTACACACATTTTTTGTGCCTTTCAATTTCATTATTCTAAATTCTCTTCATAGCTAAGAATCTTTTGTCAACATTTAGATTGCAAACAAAATAACAAAATTTATTGCCATCCATACACTTAGGGCTGCACCATATACTCAAACTGAACACACAACCACTTGACATTTGAACGAGCTGACCTCATTGACACTTGAAATATGGCCAACGATCAACAATCGAAATTTAGTGACAGCAACAGCACCATAGTCATCATCATCACCATCATCATCGTCATCATCGTCATCATCTGCATCATTGATTTTTTGTTAGGTCACAGCGTCATGCAACAAGCGAAGAATTTACAAATGAATTTACGCCTAAGTGTATGCTACATTAATTATGCGCTGCAGCTACATTATCTGTCATTGTTAGTGAATTTGAGTCTGTGTGTTTGTCTGTTAGTGAGTGCTATTGTGCATGTGCATGAGAAGCATACAACTGTTGTATTGTGTTTAATACAAGTTAATATGCATGTTTGTATTAGGGTGTTTTTATTTGAAATCCTTGTAGATGGACTTTATTTATTTTTTACCTATATTTTAGCTTGAAAATAAAAAAAAATTGTCTCAACATTTGAGCTTCCTAGCTCAAACCTGTAAACGCCGTGGACAGAGTTTATGCCCGACTTCGTTTTAATTTTACGAAAAAACTGACTAACTAAGACGTAGACAAAGAAAAACGAAGAACGGAAATTTGTTTGCGTTTTAGTAAAAATTGCTTCCATACGAATTTTAATAGAAAACAAAGTGGATGCGCCGTTTGTGAAATGTTGGGAGTCGTTTCTTCAAACTCGATAGGATCGCAAATTTAAGAAAAGAAAAAAAAAATAAAAGAACCCCTTCGGGTGAATTTTGTCCGCATTTTCAGCCACACGAAAAATGTGGCCGTGGTTTGACAACAGCGGGTGGCATCTCCCATACAGCTAAAATACCTAAAACGCTATGCCTTGATACCTTAGGTAGACTTTTTCTACGTTTTAGCATAAATTCTGTCCGCAGCGTTCACAGGTTTGAGTTAGGAAGCTCAAATGTTGGGACAAATTTTTTTATTCTTTTGGATAAAATATAGGCAAAAAATAAATAAAATCAAATTCAAAAATTTCAAAATAAACACCCTAGTGTGTATATCTATGTAGATGCATGTTTCTTTGTTTTGCGTCAATGTATGTGTTTCTCTTATTCGCATTGCCAGTACCCACATGTGTTAGTGTTGATATTCTCATCTTTAATATTTCAAATGCATTGAATTGTGCTGCCTTCGATCGTCAAGCATCATCTTTTATGGCGCATTTAGAGCGAATCGAAGTGCTTCTGAATGTTACGCACCATGAAACTGCTATTGACTTTAATAAATACGAGTTTAAGTTGAACATATTGCATCAGAATTAGTGGTAGTTATACTGAATGATGTTGAAGTATAAATTTATAATGTGATAAAAGCCTAAACATATTTGTTTTTAATATGAAAACAAAGTTTGACTTCTCATTTCAGGAAAACTATTTAAAAAGGGAGTATTTTCCGGAATGCTAAAAAATATTCCTTTCAAAATGAGAATATTTCATCAGCTTCTTTAAGCAATTTTATTTTATTTTCGTTAAACATCTTTAGCTTTTTATCTTTTACTGAGGAACAAGGTTTCTTTCTATAAGTGTCACGGGATCCACCAATATCCTTACTCGATTTCGCAAGGTTTATTTTACTCCACTAACGTAAATATATTTTTTCACCAATCAAATAACTTTTAGCTGTACGCTCTTTGCCCTCATGTTTCAAAAAGATGAGGGA
Organism: Tricholauxania praeusta; assembly: GCA_949775025.1. NCBI lineage: Eukaryota > Metazoa > Arthropoda > Insecta > Diptera > Lauxaniidae > Tricholauxania > Tricholauxania praeusta. The sequence continues at coordinate 164,821,225 of OX459029.1, forward strand.
AATAAAACGTAAAAAAACTTAAGCGATTAACGGTATCATTCGGTTTTAACCCTTGGCCTTTGCTTTCAATTAATGTCACACTTTGACACAACTAAAATTGAATTGTTAGCAATAGAGCAAACGTACATTCCGACACAGCTACACGCACACAATCACCTAATAACTGTTCTCGTTATAACAATAAAGCTCACGTAAAAGATGCATACACCATACACCTGCACGAATTGAGGATATCATAGTACCAAAGTGTTTTAATGGCTGCTGCTGTTCTTGCTTTTGTTTGCGAATAAATTTAGGTGTATGTATGTGCGAGTGTGTGTGTGTTTTATTGTGAGTTGCTGACAGCAAATATGCTCCGATTTGATAACTTGGCAATAAAATGCGACTTACTTTTTTGTTTCTGTCACAGAAAGACTTGCCTCGCAGCTATTAAGTTCTGCAATACGTATACCATATATGCTCACATTGACATATGTACATATAGTATGTATGTATGCGTATTTATATTCGAGTGTTGAATATGTGCGTATGTGTGTTTTGTGCAAATATGTTTATATTATATTTTTATAAGTTAGCATGTGTGTTTGTTTTTGTGTATTTTTTTTGTTTGCATTTGCTAAAGTTTTTGTTTATTTTTCTCTAAAAAAAAAAAAATTATTTGGATACCTGAACTGAGCTCTGTGTTTATTTTCATTACTACAAGCTTTCAGTGATTGAAATCAAAGTTTTTGCAGGAGTTCATTTGACTTTAAGTGAAGCAAATTGAAGTTTAATTTTAGTTTAGATTTCTATTGAAAATTTATCAGAAGAGTCCGAAATCAGGGAAATGGTATTCAATTTATTGTTTGAATTTATTAATTTCGTAACTATTCGACAAACTGTAATTATAAGTCAATGTCCTGTTTTTGGATATATTAACGAAAAATTGTTAGTGTCATCGAGTTAAAGTTAGCACTCTGAAATCACCACTACACAAAGTGGGTTCTCCGTCGTTAATTTAAAAAACTTTATAAGGTTAGAGATAATGCCTCTTTTCTTTAGGACGGTCACAAATGCATTACTTCCTTAAATTTATATAAATTATATTATGTTTCAAATTTATTTGATAATTTATGTGAAGTGGCTGATTTTTAATCAGAAAGTACTTTAACCAGTTATTTGTATCGCAGCTGATGCAAATAATATGTAACAACAGAATTTTATAAAAAGTTTCTGCAAAAAAGGCATCAAACTAATAATATAGCATTAGAGTGTTTAAAGTTGATCTTTTATAAAATCCATGTTTTTAATTTTTAGTGCTTTTTTCGTCTTTTATTGAAACTGGATGCAGCTAAACTTAAAAGTTTAAAAACTGAGCCATGTCTTTCTTAGCTTACTTAATGCAAATTATTTATTTTTCAATTAACCATTATTTTTATTTTAAATTTTCCAAGTCAATACAAATTTTGTTTTGATTTCGTCTTTAAGTTTCCATTCATTCAAATCTTTAAAATGAATTTGAGACCATAAATATTTACAACGTCATTAAGTGTCATTAATGCTTTTCCCTTCTACTGCCATCACACTCGTAAATTGAACAAACGTCGCTGCGCATAATTCTATTTAACGCCTTTCTATGAATGGTTTTTATTACCGCATCAATTTAACCTTGAATTATGTAGCAATAAAATTCTATTTCTAAATGAAAAAAAGAGAAAAATTTGATGTTATCTCCTCCATCTGCCATTGGCGAGTACCACTACTATGAGCGGTGTACAACACACACCCAGTTTAGCGAGTAATGAATATCATTACCACAAACACAAACAAGCAAAAGACGAAAAAGAACAACGACACTGAAAAGCTGGAATGAAAGCGGAGAAGCATTTCAAATCCTTATGCAAATCTTTATAAACAACCGCTGAAATGCTAGCGATTTGAGCAAATCTAAGAAAATAGAACAATTACGAATACAAACAAAACCACACGCATACTTCAGTTTATAAAAATAGAAAAGAAAACAAGACAAAAGAGAAAAATTCTAGCAAGAAATATCGTTAAGAAAATAAAATTTAAATAGAGTCACTATAGTAAATTGCACTATGGAATAATTTGGTCACAGTGGTAGGGTTGCCACGTAATTTTCAACAATAAAAAGTTTCGTCGAAGTATTAGATTAAATGGCTTTATATGAGTTGAGAGATTAACAGTTCTTTCAAAAAACAAAAATTATAGAGAAATGATTTTATTCAGTAAGCCATAAGTGACCAATCAGCGCGGCCTTCATAATGAAAATTGGTCAATATTTATATATAAAAATTAAATAATATGCATAGAGCGGAGATTTCAAAGGCTTTTGTTTGTGCTGTTTAAGGCCTTTTTGAAGATAAAATTTATTTCAAAAATTTCCACCTTCACGAATGTGTCGTGCAACTGCATGAACATTTGGGACTAAAACTATACATTTTTTTTTTGTTTAATTGTTATTTTATTCATCTTACTGTTCAATAAAATGTGTGTTAACATCAAAAAAATTACACTTATGTAAGATAAATTAAACAGAAAATATTTCTTGTCATTTAATGCAACCGAATTTTCCTAATGCTTTTGGCCTATGGTTCCTGTTTCTTATTACGCTAAAAAATGCATTTGAGTAATGGGTCAGTCTCATGCCGTTCTAGCGGCGATTCAAGAATGAAAACTAGCATTAACAAATTTTCTTGCAAATTATGTATTTGATACTTTAACATCGGTCTTCTTTATGACTTCAGCGCTATTTCAACGATTTCCGATACTATTTGGCCAATGTTTAGATATGTTCCAGAATAACTTCAGTTGGCAATCATAAGCAAATCTCTAGCCCATCTTTTCCACAAAATCATTACCAAAAAAAAAAGAAGACAGAGAATTAAAATCTTTGCTGGTCACACTTATTTTACCCTACAGCCTTCATTTATAAAATTGATTGTCTCTTTTCTGTATCCTTCTTCCTTCTTTTGTTTTTTGAGTATCATTTTTGTCGCCGCCATTGTCCTTTCTCGTTTTTGTTTATCTTTTTACTGCATAGTTGTTTTTGCCTTAATTTTAGTTTTGTCAGATTTACATCAGCCTGGCGTCAGCTTAACTGAACCAAAAATAAAACAGGCGACAATTTTCGATTTTGTCCTTCCTCATATTGCTATAGTGCTCTGTTTGTTGTTTTTTTTTTTGATAATTTTTCGTCCTTTGCATGCTCATGTTTACATATAGTTTTCAATAGAAATTGAAAATGAGAATTGTTGATATGCTTCGCAAGGATATGTGTTTTTTTTGTAGTTTTCTTTTGTTTGGCTGTATGTATGCTAGACCGCTGTTCCTGCTGTAGTTATTGTTGGTGTTGTCGTGTTTATTAGCTGCGAGGGCCCATTTCATTTAAGTGTTGCTAATGAAATGGAAATGAGGCAGATTAGTAAGTGAGAAAGTGGCAAGCAAATTAAGTTCATTTTGAAATTTACTTGTTCTAATGGTGTCCTAAAAAAAAATCCAAATCCAAAGTCTCCAAAAATAAACCAATTCGTCCGAATTGTTCAAGTGCTTCGATAATATTGCTTTTTTAGGAGATATGTTGTTCGACAGTTTTATGAAATATTCCGTAAAATATGGTAATTTTTTAAGTTTTTAGTGATAGATTTTACTCATCAAAGCAAAGCCTAATTATCTTTGTAGTTGCTCAGAAAGTGCACACCACGTAGCACCTAAGCTTTAACACATACCATAGTTTGAAATCAGCAAAATTTTAGTTTTTTGTTTCCTCTTTTCGAAACTAATCACTTGAATAAAAAACATGATCTTTTAAAAGAGAAAACTGTACCCTATACGCAACACTTGTGCAAAATCAACAAACATATATTTCGCGATACATTTTGATGCCTGTTTAATAGGTCTCCAGTCTATCTCTTCTGACACCAAATGTGAATTTAACACAGCCTGTTTGTAAGATGACACAATTTCTGCTCTGATGAATCAGATTAAACACAGTCATACCGAATCACGATGTGTAAAAACTTTTTTACTCTTAACTTCAAAATAAAATATGTAATTTTTTTTTTCCAGCTACCGAACCCGAGGAGATCACCCGCTTTGAGAATTCAACAATTCCAGACATTTCACCGAGTGCACTACCGTTTTTCGAAAATACAACACAACGCGCTGTGATTGCGGCGGTGGGTCACACAGCCAAACTTCATTGCAGGGTGCGTGATTTGGGAGATCGAGCGGTATGTTCAATCAGCAGTACAAAGCAAATGCCATCAGTCTATAATTTCTCTTGCTCTCAAAGGTTTCCTGGATTCGCAAGCGTGATTTGCATATCCTTACAATCGGTATCATGACCTACACTAACGATCAGCGCTTCCAGGCACAGCATTTAGATGAATCAGACGAATGGGTTCTAAGAATTGTGTCAGTGCAACCACGTGATACGGGCATTTATGAATGTCAAATATCAACGGAGCCAAAAATGAGCCAAGCATATCGACTAACTGTTGTGGGTAAGTAATGCATTGCTATTTACAAGGGAACATTCCTTCTGATGATTTTACTTCAAGCTACGTAGATATTTCTGGTCAAGCGTTGTTGTCAGACTTTTACTTATCTAAAATTTAAAGAATTTCTACGCATTTCTCTTCATTTTCTCTTCAATATTCCTGACAAAAATTTATTGCATTCCTTATCTAAATAAGATCAGCTTCTTTACTGTTGGCTTCACTGCCGCAGTAGTTGCATTCGTTTCCAGTCGTTGGGACAAAATGCAATTTTTCTCCAATGCCATCATCTGCTTTAAGCCAAGTGAGCTGGTGAAGCGTTCTAAAGCTAAGTTTAGCGTACAAGTGTAAAATAGAATCCGACATTTCTCTTCATTCCCGTCAGACTGCATTGCGGTTAAATCGTTTACCAAAAACACTTTTTTTCATTCGCTTCGTTTTTCTTTTCTAAAGCGAAAAACTTTACGCTTCCAGCACCCAATTCTGATTACATGTCGACCCATTGCTCTTGCTACTTCGCAGCATTGCAGCGGAAGTTTCTCTGGCGGTGTCTTGGTGGTGAATGTTGCTGTGGTCAGGGGATTTGTTCAAATTATATTACAAAGATTTGGCACAAAAAAACCAAGATAGAGAGAAACATGAAATAAAGTACATAGAAATCCAGTGTAAAGCGAGAAGTAAAAGCTAAAATTTACACTTTAGCAAAATTTAAGAAAATCAAGTGAAAAAAAGGGGTGATAATGGAGTGGATGTCAAGTATTAAGGGCATCGTTCAAAAGGAAAGCAATCGTTTAAGTTGTGCGGTAACTGAGATTTAAAATATTTTATTGTTGTTAAAGCAAAATATATTGAAGAACTGAGAATCTTGTTAAAATAACATTTTAAGAGAAAAGCGTAGTATTAAGCGTAGCTTTAAGGATAGTAATGATTGATTTTAAAAAAGTTTACTCTGAAGGATAATAATTTTGCTTATCATGTTACATAGATGTATAAATGGAATTTTCAATTTGATTCTGTTGTCTTTCAGTGTCAAAAGCTAAAATTCTCGCAAGTCCTGAGCTGTTCTTTAAAAGTGGCAGTGACATCAACTTAACGTGCATCGCACAGCAGGCACCAGCGCCGACCACGTACATTTACTGGTATAAGGATGGTGATTTGATCAACTATTCGCAACGTGGTGGCATCAATGTCTTAACAGAACGCATAACCAAAACTAGCAAATTGGTGATAGCTCGGGTAGTACCAACAGATTCGGGCAACTACACTTGTGTACCGAGCAATTCAAGTAAGTGCAAAATTTCAGAAGTTTTAGCAACATACACTCGAACAAGCAGATTTAGAATAAAGTTTAATTTTTTTGAAGAAATTACAATTGATTTCAAAATAGTGCATATAAAAAAACTGACAGTGTCAAAATAAAAACGAGGAGAAAACTATAACATTATTATTTAGTTCTGAACCCCTTTTTTTACCTGTAAAATGATTTTTTAACCTGCAGATAAAGAATTATGCAGATAAAGATTAATTTTTAAACAAAAGTAATGTTAAAATACGTGTAATATATCATTAGTAAACTGAAAATTACTTTTTTATTGAATCAAGATTACTTTTGTGTGTAAAAATTAAAACTAACATGGGGTATAGGTAAAAGTTAGTGAAATCATACAAAAGAAGGCAACTTTGAACTACTGTATCTCAGCCAATTTTTATTCAGAATACTTTTGTGAGTCATTAATTTAACGGAAACTATATCACCTTTTTTTCTTGATAGCTCAAAAAATCCCTGAATCTACTCAGAAACAAGTTATATCCAAAACTTAGAAAAAATTTGAAGTTTTTGGTTTTTTTTTTTTAATTTTTTGATGAAAAAATAAGTATTTTGATTCTCGTTTCGATAGGAAATTTTATTTTCTGCAATAAGTCTGATGATGTGTATACAATAAAACTACATAGTTTTTGAGTTATAGCAAAAAAATATAATATTGGACAAATTTGCAAAATAAAAGAAAATAAAAGACCTTTGACGAATTAGTTTCTTTTACCCCTGGTTTTTATGACATAGTCAATAGCCTACATGTTTGCACATTTTTTTCATTATAAAATAACAAAAAATTCGAAGCTTTATATTTTTTATATTAAAGTTTAATCTATTGGCTTTTCTTTAAAAATTTCCTTTTACGTACCTCGCCCACTTTTTAGGATAAGTGGGAGTTTAAAAAAACAAAATTAATCAAAAATATTAAAATTAATCAAATGTGGACAAAACCTACACAGAATAGATTCAAAAGGACTATTGTTATTCTCCACAATAAAAATTATATATCCAGATTGTTTCGGTGAGCTATATATAGCACTCAATTATGGAGATGCGTATACGAGTCAATGGCCACTTCCCAGGGTAACTATTTGGCAATTTTTATTTTTGAAGATGTCAAATTTTTCGAGTAGGCTTAAAAATTCAAAATCTTGAAGAAATACCATTTTTCGATAAGGTCAATGCTCCCATACGAGCAAACAATTCATAAGTAGACGCACTTTAACGAAAGTGCGTTTCAGTGCTTTGCAGCATAAACTTAGAAAATTTATGCATAGAGCTATTTAAGTAAATATTGCCAAATTCAATGTAGGTGCATTTAGTTAAGGGGAGGGTAACGTTAATTCGTACAAAAACAGGCACATTTTTGTGATTTTTTTTTTTTTTTGGCAACACAGTTAAAATCTAGTTAATACCAATGGTAGATCAAAGTTTAACATTTGAAGAATATTTTAAAAAAATTTTCAGGTAGAAATATTGAAAACTACGGCAATGGCAACATTTGGAAGCGTCTCAGAGAAAAGTAGAATTTCGGTCCACACGATAAGTCGGTACAGGATCAGTTGAAATAAAAAAAAAAAAATTTTTTTTTGTTATATAATCGATTTTCCCAGGTAACTAACGGTGGGGGGTTTTTTTTAAATTTAAATTTTTCAATTTTTGGGAACACTTTGAAGTGAAAAACGCGATTTTTGCAAAAAAAAATCGGATAATTTGTTATTATAAAATAATAAATATTGACAAGTTTGAAAAAAACTCTCCAGCGTTACCTTGTAAATTATGTACAGAAATAGTGTTCCAAGAATCGATGCAGCAGTTTTGAAGTTATGGTGTGCACCGACTTTCGAAATGTGAGTTGTGGAGAAAACGCTCTAAATTTTTAAACGTGCACTGAGTCATGTATGAGGCACGGTTGCTGAAACTGCTGTATCTTTTTTGTTTTTGCTCCGATCTGTCTCAAATTTTGACACAATATTCTTGAAAGGTTTTTCATTTAGATTTAAAAATAAAAAAAGTGAGAAAAATACGTTAAATACGTTACCCTGCCCTTAAAGCATGGCGGAAAAAATACCCTTTTAAAAAAATTTTAGGATTTAAACTCACATGTTTCTGTCCTCTCACCAATGTTCTTTATTCCATGGAATTCCATTGCAAACAAATACTTAAAGGATTTATTAACAATTATTTATGGTGTGGATCCTTCAATATATTATGTCATAATTTCAATTTAATGGAAGAGCTATAAATATATCTTTTATTTGCCGTCAATCTTAAACACATTAAGAGTGACCGCAGAACGTGGGTAAAGTTTAAAAATAAAAAATACCCGCTCCTCAACCCCACTGCTTTTACTCAGTTTTTGTGCATTTTACATTGTTCAGCTTAAACAAAGTTTCGAATTCGCTAGTGTGTGTGTGTGTGTGTGTATTTTTCTTTCTTGCCATAAAAACAAATTGCAAATTGATTGATTTTCAATAAAAAAAAAAAAAAATTGCCACAGTTTTTGTAGGTGTTTGTAAGCATGTGCGGATTTGCACAAACTTTTACCAATTTACCAATGAAAAAACGTAATTTAGTAAAAATAAATATTTGTTTGCCTTTTACTTTTTCAATCTCTATTTTATTACAATTTCGTATCGCTTTCCATATACAAAAGGCTGAAATATCCATTATACAAACAACAACAAAAATAACAAATAACATTCAGTAATTGCGAATCTGCTGAAATGGCGCACAATTAGTGCATACTTTTGCCGAGTAGGTGTTTATTTAGCGTTTAGTGCAGCACTCTCAAACAGCAATTAACTCTGTTGGCTTTTGTTGTTGCTTTTGCTTTTTAGTGTACGTGACATACCTAAACGCTAAAATTTTTTTACATTCATTTCGTACTGGCTTGCTGGCTACAATTCCAATTAGAGATGAACATGTAAATTATTGGCTGTAGAGAAGAAGGCTCTTGGCATCATTGTTCAATAAAAATTATTTTAAGTAATCACATATTGTTGCATTCATTTCATGCCATTTTTCCAATTTCTTTTAATAAAACGACCTTAAGCTAAACGTATTTACTCAATGAGTCAACTGAAAATGTTCTTTTTTTAAAGCTTTATATCCCATTTCATTTATTTTTGGAAAGATGTAATTTTCTGTTTTGGAAGATTTATCATTTTGGATATCCAACTGTCTCGTTTTTTAGCTCTTGAACTGTTGCTAGCTTTAGTGCAAAATTCACGATGTCGGTGGTACATGGACATTGCTGTCTTATGAGGTAACTGGAAACTTTTCGTGCAATAAAGGTATTGTTGCATTGGCTGTGCGGCATGTGACAAATGGCATTGTCTCGTTTTATCCACAAATCGATCCCATAGCCATATTATTAAATTTGAGCCATAAAAGTTAGTTGTCACGCAGCTTTACCACCACCATTACCAATAATAGAATAACGGTGCAATAAATCCTCTAACCGAAAAACCGCAGCAAGCAGTGACGCTTTGAGGATGCATCGATGACCGGTTCAAATACGGACTGGTGATTTCCTCTGCTACCTATCCGATATCTAGGAATTTGTGCACCACGCTCAAAATCGTATGCTGATTGATCGATTATTAGCATCAAAAACATCACGTTACTCGCGATATGCATTGTTGTATTTTACATTTCGGGCAATTTTGAAAAAAAGTTTATCAATACAAAATCAATTTGCATGCATAAAAATAAAATACAAAAACTTAAATTTAAATCACACAACGTGCCAACAAATTGTAATTTTGGTTGTTTTTTACAAATTGGTTGCATATAGGGAACAAAAAACAAACACGGTTCTAGTTCAACCAACCGGCCTATGTTTTCAAAGCGAAAATGCTTTAAGTGTCAAACAAAAACCAGCGAGCAAATTAACAACTTTTGTCCCTCTCTGAAAAATGCAGTCCATATTTTTGGTGAAAGCAACGACAACAGCAGCTGGAGCAAGAGCACGTTCATCATGTCATTGCCACAATGATAAATAAACATTTGAAATTTTCATTTACTGATTGACTGAATGAATGACCGACTGACAAGATTAATTGCAGCTGCAGTTCAAAGGGTTGCACTTGTATTTGTTTTGTGATTGTGTACTTTCGATTGCTTTATTTGAGTTCGTGTGGCTTAGCATTTTGTGCTGATTTAGAGCACGTTTGATACAAGTGCAATCAGCCTTTTAGCATAAAATGTTTCCCTTAATTTGTTTGAAATACAAATGAAGTTCAACATTGTTTTTAAAAATTTCTTTTGCTGACCACTTTAATTTTTTTTCTTTTTTTTTAAATTTATTACGTTGCTTTATGATCTTATATTAAATACTTTTTTCAAAAATACGAATTATTTTTACTAGAACGAGAATGAAACTTGATCACAGTACCATAAGGATGAAATAAATTGTTTCGTTTTTTTATCTTTATTTGTTGTAATTGTTAAACTAATAAGTTTTGATTAGTTCAATCAAACAATATAAGAATATAGTTGATAATTTGTTTGTAATGTTCCCGAATAAGGAAATCAATCATGTTCAACAGAAATCACGCGACATTTTTATTCGAAATAGCGAACGTTTAAAGTATAGAACCAAATTTCATGCAAGTAATAGATATGATTCGAAAAACTGAACGAATTTCTACAAGTGGGAGTGGAACTGAGCGAATTATTTAAGGTAATGGAAGCAAATTTCACTCAAACAATAAGAATGATCTGAGTAAACTCTCATAAATGCAGAAATTTCAAAATGCATTGGGAGAGTTACTTCAGGCAGTGCAACCAAATTGCACACAAATGCTAGAAATAGTTTGAACTATTACGAGACAAGTTTAAGACAGCAGAGAGTACTTATTTTTTAGCAATAGCAAAGGTAACCTTCTCATTATTTTCGTTTCGTAAAAGCTATTCCCAACAGTAGCAGGAGGTGTATATAATCTTAAGCTTATCCTCGTCTGTAACAACCAAAACATCCTCTTGCTACGCAGTTAAAAGGACCATAATTACAAGACAATATTTAATGCACAAACATACAGACACTACAGCTCAAAGGATGCTAAAAAGCATTCAGCAAGTTGCCTGTGATGTGTTTAATTACATGCACAAACATACAGACACTACAGCTCAAAGGATGCTAAAAAGCATTCAGCAAGTTGCCTGTGATGTGTTTAATTATAAATACATACATACATAGAACGGTGTGTGTGTGCGTTGTTGCTTGTACTTACACATTTGTGTACATTAGTTTATCTCGGGCTTAAGTTTCTTAGCAGAACTCTGCTCACGCACACACACACACACGCAATTGGCTCAAAGTGTAAGAGCTGCGTGTGTGCAACGTGTGTGCAGTATGCATGGTCTGCTCTGCATGCCTGTTCATCCTTCGCCAGCCGCATGTGGCAAGTTCTACTTCATTTCAGTAGCTGCTGCCATATGAGGCTGTTACTGCTGCTGCTGTTGCAATGTAAATGTTGATTTAGGAATGATTTTAATTTAAGTTTGTTGAGTAATATAATTTCGTTTTTAGCAGAAAGTTTTCTTTTCCCACTTTCCCTTTTTTTCAGTTTTTACATTTTGTTCCTGTGTGTGTGTGAGTGTTTGTAAGATGACAGTATAGTGGCTAGCAGTGGGACAAAAAAAACCGTGGGCAAATTAAATTGGAGAGCCAAATTTTAGACTGACGCAGTACTAAGAATAAGCAAAGTATGAAACTCCTATGTATGTAACACTAAGTTATTTTGTTACGACTTCATTATTGCCCTTGCTATTTAAAATGCATTTTTAATCATTTCTGTACGGTTTTTTATAGAAAAAAAAATATTTTTAAGCAATATAAAACTATTTGTATGCTGTATACCATTTAACAATTGCAATTTTTCTGAGAAAAGTTATTAAAATGACATTAATCGGCAATTGTTTAAGGGTCTAGGAAACAGTTCTGCAATATTCTAGCTTTTTAGAATTTATGATTTTTTTTTCGAAACTTGAAAAGGGATCACAAACAATTTTTTGACGAATAACATTAAGTTAAGCTATAGCTAAAAAACTATTTTGTTTATTCAAGTATTCAATATTTGCACGTTTGAGATTCTTAAAACTTTTCAAACTTGGTTTCTTACGTAGAAATCAACGTAAGGACTCTGTCGAAAAAAGTCGTACGGTAGAGAAAGTACCAGACTACAAGGAATTTCATTTATATTTCATATACTTAAGAATAATTAAATATTTTTAAAATCAAAAACATACAAAAATATCCAATAAGAAAAACAGCAAATGAAAACCGTTCAAAAATTAACCATCAATATCAATTTGTACACTGCCAATATTTATTCTACTGTGCGGCTAGCAAACTGATGCAATTTTGCAATGTAATTTCTAATTTTATTTCCCTTTTTTTTTTTTTGATTTTTTTCATTTCCAGCCCCTTAAGAGATCGATTATATCAAATATAACGATGCTGTAGCATCTTTGATGTACTTGAAGTGTTGTTTCGTGCCGATGAAAGTTCTAGAGCAAACTTTTGCATAAACTTTGGCCTTAACTTTATTATGAATTTATATTAAAAATTATTGGTCTATGCATATGCAATTAGTTTTACATTTTTTTGAATCACTCTTACTCTTTACTCTTACAGTTTTCAATTTTTAATTAAATATGCAGGTGAAAGAGAATAACTTTCTTTTGAAATCTAATTTATGTATAGTATAAGATGACAAATTTTTTATTTAATTTTATTTTATGAAAATAAGTGATACTAAAATATATACACATATATCGATTCTGATTTATAATCAAAAATCATGACAAAAAACGTACAATTTTTGCTCATTGAAATGAATTGAAATTTGGTAAAAATTTCTTAAAATTTCGCAAATGCGATAAAATGAAATGTGTAATATAATAAAAGCAAATTTATTCGATTGAGCTGTTGAAGAAAAAATCTAGCCTGTTTTTTTCTCAGTATTCGTGCAAAAAAGGTATAAAAGAAAAATTTCACTAAGCTGTTTAGGAATGTCAATAAAATCCTAGACACGCCTAACGGTATTTTGCTGACACCAATGTGGGAGTTGTGACGAAACGTCGACACAAAGCGTACAATAGTGAAGGTGGGAAATGCTAATGTGCGCCCAACCAAACAGGTAAGAGATTCCTGGCGCAGTTATCGAAAGCTGCATTTGATGCGTAAAATATGAAATGAATGAGGATTGAATTTTAATATGCGTTCGATAAAAATGCCATCGCTATGAAGAATATTTGGAGATAAAAAACAGTAAAATTCAAATCATATGCATCGATGGCAGGAATTCCAACGAAATTATTTAACTGGAACTATTGAAAAGTTTTAAATTTTTTCGAATAAAATATGTATTTGATATTGATACGTTTTCTTGTAAACTGCACAGATCGAAGCTGTAAATATAAAAATCAAATGAATTTAACAAATTTGTAATGAGAATGAAGGCTGCTCAAGATGAATATTGGACGGAGCACTTAATTGATTAAAATAAAATTGACAAAAGGAAATTTTATTCAAGAAACTTTTGTAAAAGCTATTCAAAGGTAGTTTGCCCAATTTAGCCAAAAAATATCAAAAAAACCTTTGATTTTTGAATGACAAAGCTATCGTAATTAAAAAAATCTGAACCTTAGAAGCAATTTTTTTGTGTTGTGCATTAAACTACATTACAGTTCAGGTGTAATTTTTGATAAATCATAATTTCTGAGTTAATAATTATTGGGTTAAGTTCGTAATTGTTAATATGGGTTGTTTTACAAATATGTTATTACGCAATAATATTGTTTTAATTTTGAACGAAAACAAATTGCCTATCGCTGCACTAAAATTAAAATTATCAATGTATTTGCTTGCAGACTCAGACAGCGTACTTGTACACGTCATCAAAAGTGAACATCCAGCGGCTATGCAACATGAACAAGCAACACGTCAGCGGATGCCGTATCTTATGATTTGCCTGGTGACAGCATACTACATGCAAAATTATTTGTTAAGAAGTTCACTACTATGCAGATAGTAAAGGGATTCTAAGCCTAAAAACATAAACTTTTGCAATAAATCAAATGTCTGCTTGTGATTAGAAAATAACGTAAAGAAAATGCATTTCGATACCAGTTAATGATAGTAAATAGTTAAGAAAATCACAATGTATTTCTATAACACTTTGAAGTAACATACTTAATTTAATACAGTAGACTTTAAGCAGCAAGACTTATTACTCTTAATTTATAATTTTATACTTTTTTACTAATCATACCGAAGAATAGTTTCTGCTGATAGATTATACATTTTTAAGAAGACAAATTTGAGATTTGCCAACACATTAAGTGATTTTTAGTACATAGTTTTAGTTAAGCAACGTGTTATATTAATTTCTTAATGTACATATATAGAAGATACTTTTCATTTGTCACGCAGCGAGATACGAATCAACTAGGCATTGAAGTACCAGTCACCGCTTGTTTTTAGAATTAAGTAAGTAGACACGCTTACCTGTAAGTGACAGGGTAATACAACACCGCTAGACGACTACAATTCAACACACCCCAAAAGTACCCATAGTTGTAAGCAAATCGTAATTAAACTGAAGAAAGAAATAGCTAAGGAACCTTGTATACTTTCATTACATTTAAAATGTTGTTTAAGAAATGAAACATAGACTTGATGAATAAATATAAGAACTCATAAAGTTCAAAACTTAATGCATTAAAATGTAAGATCAATTGTTAATATATGTACGTGTAAGCAAATCCATTCTTTACTGTTAGTGAAATTAGAAAAATAAAAATTATCAACATTTTTAAAAACTCAATTGAAAATTTGATGTTTTCTTTTGTCAGTAAGTTTGAGTTTTAGACTACACAAAACTGCACTGATCGAATATAGTCGTGATTTTTGTTTTAAAAGTTCCCAATGACATTGTCAAAACTAGCGTCCATTTTGCAGAAGTCGCACTGGAGGCGTAGAGCGTGGGTGGACGGTCAAACGTGTTAAGTTTTCTTAAATGATCAGATATAGTTCTGAAAATTGATATAAGTAGTATTAGATTTTGAGAATACAAATGACAAGAAAATATTCCCAGAAGAGTAGGAGTTTTACCGCTCCCAGAAGCGATAAGCTATAAGTTGAAACGAACTCATAAGATAAGTTTACAATATAATTAGACGAATTATAAATTTGCAGAAGTTACAAGTGGGACTAACTGGTAACAAAGCATTTGACTGTGCACCCACGCTCTCCGTCTTCAAGTCAGCTTCTGCAAAATGGATGCTAGTTTTGACAATGTCATTGGGAACTTGTAAAACAAAAGTCGCTACTATATTCGATCAGTTCAGTTTTATGTACCAGCTCTTAGACATAAAAAAAATCGAGAACGGTAAGTAAAAAAATTGAAAAAAAAAAATATTTCCTTTAAATAAAATATAGATTATTACATGATATTTTAAGTACACAAACACGATTTCAGAAACAAAACATGACTTCTTGAAATGGAAAAGGCTTTACATTAGCTCATGACAAATAGTTAGCCTTTTGGGCTCATATTGAAGTGATCAATTTAATCGTTAATTTCAAAAATATAGAAGTAGTGACCAGCAAATGGAAAATGAAAGCAAAAAAAACAAGCGGAGAAAATTGGATATATGTACATCTTTTATCCTTTATGTGTATCCTTTGTGTGGGCATTAACACTTTTTGTGCAAGAAGTTTTTTGAAATTACTAATTTTAAATTTATTATCCGCTTATAGTATGAAAAAAAATGCTTAAAAAGTTTTAGTTGCTCGCTAATACTGGTGTATTAAAGTAGATTTTGTGCACCACTTAACAGTGGTATTACAACTTAAATCCATTGCAACTTAGTCTGCTGACAAGAACTATTAAGCGAACAAATTTTGCAACGATAGCTGCATAGAAAATGAAAGTATGAATAAGTTTACACAAAGCATCATATATCCGTGAAAAAATTCACACTTTATTCATGCTAATACATCGCATGCAAAAAAGTTTAAATGATTTAGAAACGTGTGAAACACACCAAATATTTACTATGTAAAAAATAAAATACCTGTCAACACCTCCCATTTTACTCATTTTGTATAGAAAGCACAACAAATTGCTTAACTTATAAAAGAAAAAATTAACTTTCTGGAAATATTTTTCAAATGTTTTAAAGTCTCAAAAAGACTTGACTCTAAAGTTTACAAAAATGTTTACACCAGCTGCAGGAAGTTGCTACTAAAGTTTAATATAGAAGGAGAAAAAAGGACATGGCTTAACGTAACATTAACTTCAGCAGTTTTTTTCCAAGCACTCGAGCATCGCAGTAGCAGCACATTGTGCGCTCGACTACTTGCAGGTGCATTCTTGCAACCTTTAAAGGGCCAGCGCCACCATAAAGCCAACATGGGCTGCACTAAATACCAAGAGCTCCACTTACTTTGCTGACGAAGTAAGCACATTTTTACAATGGTTTTTATGTACTTGAAATTCAGCTTAGCACGGCAGTGGGAAGGGTATTTCAAAGAATATTTCATGGGTTGACTAACTGAACTGGGTTGAGTTTTTTTTTTTCTTTCTTCAGTTTTTAAGTGTGTTTACTGCAGTCTAAGCAGCAACAATATAACGCAAAATGGATAAGACATTGTGAAGTTTAAACTGCTTAATTTTGGGTTCGGCGGTTCCATGAATACAAATTTTCAAATGTTTTAATTAAATTTTCATTGCACTTTTGTTTCCAATACAGCTGGGCGTAATAATATTTGAGAAGTTTAATCTCTTTAAGAAGTTTAATCGTATAATGGTTTTGAGAACTAAATGGGGTTTCCTCTACCAAAAAGTGCTTGTGGATCAATAAATTCATCTCTATTCAACGTTTAATGGTAGTCAAATTTTAATGTCACATCCCAAAGTGCTTAGTGTTAAAAGTGTTGGACTTGCGCTTTCTTTTTGGTGCCAATGGGATTTTGTTTTCACAGCTATAGAAATAAAAAGGACGAAGGTCCATTGAATATCGGCAGAATGTAGCTTATATTTTAATGATGAAAAGTTTATATGACAGAAGTCTGAATACTGGAATGGGTTGACTCCCTTCATTTATTAAAAGCAAATGCAGAAGTGATATTTTGTGATTTATTGTTCATATTGGCTTTACATTCGGATTGAGCCCTATTTTTTTTTTTGTTGGCAACTGTTTCATTAAAATTGAATTGATAAAATGATAATATGCAACGGAATTGTAGTAAAAAAAACAACAGAATTTTCAAGGTCAATTATGTTTTGGAGTCAAATCTATTATGCCTTATCATGAAATGACAGCAACTGGATGCATGTTACTTAAGCTTTTTGGTTTATAATGGGCGACATGTTCAAATTCAAAGGTTTTTGATTTATAACAAATCAAATACAATAAATTGGTTTTAATATAGAAAATACAAAATTCAAAAACTTGGAACACCCTCAACCTTTGACAAACAGAAAGTAATTTATAGATAGATAGAAAAAAATTCACATATTTGGTACAATTAAGAAGCTTTTTAATATAGAGATAAATAAATAAAACGACAAAAGATATCATTAAAGCGCAGAAGTTTTTATATTATCCCAGTTATATACCTTGAAATGCCGAGTGAGCCCTCGGAAAATTCAATATGGCGGCCACAAACCGGAGAAAAAAATTAACCAATCGGGTCATATCTTGGCTCAAATTGTAGCTGTTGGACGCCCCTTATCTCCGGCTTCTGACCGACACATTGCATTTTACAAAGGTGCACTCGGCATTTGAAAGTAGACGCTGAGCTTTAAAATGAGCCCTTGGCCCATATATATTAGAGTGACCAAAAAAAAAATCGAGTTTTCGATTTTGATGTTGCTAATATGAAAAGTAGTTAGTGTTATGTAAAAAAATAAAACATTTAAAATTTTATTAAAAAATATTGATATTTAGAGGTCACTAATGACTGATTTATGAATAAATTTCATTCAATTTATTTGCGAGTGATGATAACTTTTCCCAAAAATTTTTTCCGCGTGAGATATGGGCTGTTGGTATCGATTCTTATATTTTCGGGTCTGCTGAACACGATGGTGATAGTTGTTTTGTTATACAGTGGCTGAGTATCTTGGTAGCATCAAAAAACTCCCAGAAAACAGCGCCAATTTGGGTTCAAGTGAGGTATACTTGAGGAGTAAATTTTTTTTTTTGGTCTAATGCTCTTCAGCATTGTAGTCCGAAAACAGACGAAGAAATATTGACCAGTCCTGATGTTCCAGTATTTTATATCAGAAGACCAGAGTGATAGAAAAATTAAAAACCCTCGAAAAAAGCCAAAAATCAAGCTCAACTCAAGCTTAAATGAGATTATATTTGGGTAATTCATTTTTAAAGATGGTTTTCTGAAGTATTTTTTACGATGAATCCGAATTTGTCCTCAAAATTGACCCATCATGTCAGAATTCTGAAATATTTGAGGCTAAGTACCTAAAAATTAGGTTTTTCGTCTACTTTTGAGGACATGTATGGGATTCAAAACAATTTGCTTAGCTTAAATTAAACAAAATTATCATTTAGTACCGTTCTTCCCCTTCAAAATAAAATTTTAAATGGTTATCTGCAATGTTTCCTCGCAAAGTTACAGCCATTTGAAAGTGACATGAGTCATCTTCGGCATGAACGAAGTTTGTCAGAAACGTTTGCCCATAGATAAAAAAAAAAATCTTTTTAAGAGCCATCCTAATGACCGGCGAAGCTTACTTAAGGTTTAAAGTTAAAATGCTATTGGTGTAAATGTAAATTAAAAAACTTTATTCAAACTAGAAAACTAGATGGCGCTGCAGATGTTGACGGGTGTTATACGTTTACTAATCAAGCCTGTTAAGCTATCACGCCATATCGATCCATGAAAGAAAAAACCATCATGCTCACCACGACTGAATTCAATAGCCGTGGCGGCATATAGACCTTGGCACAGTGAAGGCCACAATATTAGTACACGGGTTTTTCCATAGTAAGGTTAGCATATGGACTTGCTATTTATCTGATACTACCAAGATATGATATTGTGAAACACAGGTTTTACAACAAAACCCAAACAAATGCCCAAACCATTGGTTAATTTATTTGGTTAATTGATTTAATTTCCGAATACTTATTTCAATTTCAATAGCTAATTTTCACTGCAAAGTTTTTTGGTATGCAAATACGTCTGAAGTAAATATATTTCTCAATCTGTATAATACGATTTTAATCATAACTTAAGCTGCTGTTAAGGTCAAGTTTAAGGTCGCATACTATAAAACCTCAAAACTTTATTACTTAAAAATGTGACGCATTCACTTTTACGACTAATAGAAGCCAATTTTAAACAATAGACTCTACCGGAAACTGAAAATAAGTGCTTAATTTTTGATAAAATTTACAAGCTACACACTGAAGTTCACTTCACAAAATGCCTGCAGGGTATTTCTTATGACATCATTTTTTTTTTGCCAAAAATAAATTGGAAAAGATTTTGCAGAAATTCCATAAAATTGTCGACCACCTTGCATGCAATTCGAGCACAATAAACATTTAACTAACCATAAAAATTACATGTTACCTTAAATGGCACTTTAGTGTGCCAAGAAACAGAAAAGGCTTTTCATCTTTGTCACTACTAAGGATACTTGTAGTTCTCCTTCGTTTTATCGTGCACTCAGTCATGTAACCATATTTGTCCAGTGGGGGGAAACTGGCAGATGGTAGCAGAAAGGCCAAAAAAATGTCTTTAGCAAATATTTACTTCTTATTGATTATGCGGCAGTGAAACAAATTACATTTTCGTTAACTTTGCATTGCAATTCAAGTGGAAAATTGTCCAATGTTCACAATTTGCTTTTATTATTAGTTTTTGTTTTGGCACAACTGATCGCTTTTTTACGGATGATTTTCGAAAATTGCATTTTATCTACAAAGAAATCTTTTAATACACTTGAATTTTGTTGAATTCTCATAGCACATATACACATACATACAGAAAGTGCATGTTTTTTTTTAAATCTCAAAGGAGCAAATTCCATTATTTTCATCTTGTGGCTTCAAATTTTGAAGCCTTATCACTTTATAACTCATATCATATCAAATTCCATTGAAAGCTTAGCTAATGAAATAAAATAAAGTTCGTTATGAACTGGTATGGTGTTATTCCATGGGCTATCGCATAAATTGAATTTATTGTTAGCATTTGTATATGTGACGAACGTTACCGGATTGTAAGCAATTAACTTTCGTTACCGTAAATTTAGGCACAGAATTGCATATTCGCAAAATCCTTAAAACACATGTTCGTAGCCTGTTATATAATATGCCTAGAGTGAATAATTTAGAACTAATTTTGACCTTAACAAACGCACCGACATACTCTTACATTAAATACAATTTTTCCGATTTGAGAAACCGTATAGCCAGCCTAAATCACATTATAGTGATCACGGAATGTGGAAATGACAAACTTTTTTATAACATAAGTTCAACCCAACAGAACAAGTAGTAAGAACCGAATTTTCGTTTGATATGATGTTCTAGGATTTAAATTACATTCAGGTTCACTAGGACTTTCAAAAAAAAAGCTCTCACAATTTGAAAACGTTCGTTGTTTTTAGTGCATCATTTGTTGAGAATCGTTTCGTCTGCATAGTGCGAAAAGAGATGAACCTCTTAAAAAAAATTTAGTACAGAAGGCAATTGTTTTGAAACAAAAAATTACCCTTTTGTGGTAAAACAAACTGGATCAAATTTTTATTTATAAAAATTTGTTTGTTTTGAAATTCAACTAAGCCATATCATTATTTCTGAATTTTTATGGAAAGTAACATATAATCGATCTATTAATATTAACCTTTGACTCTACATTTTGAATGTATAGTATATATCTTATATGCCAACAAGACTTTCTACCCAGTGGTTGAAAAATCAGAAAATACCTCAGCATTCAATTATCCAATGTCCTTTGAACCCATTCGATATGAATTTTTGGTTTACTTTTAACATTTTAGAGAAGGCATGTCAACAACTGAACCAAAAAGCCATAGAATTCGTAAACAAAACTTTTGCTTGTGAAAGTTTCGGTGCTTGAAAGTGTGCACTGTATTTAATTTACACGTTTTGGATATTTATTTATATTTTCATTTCCCAATTTCCTTTTCTCCAATGCGGAGGAAAACTTTTACCAACCGCAACAGATGAATTTTCAAATTTTATTTTAATTTCACTAAAATGTACAGTCATACAGATGTGACGAAACCCAAAAATATACAGACGGTGACGCACTCAGCCCTACTTGGGAGCATGGACATTATGTGCGCAAAAGAAGAGAAGAGCATATCAATTTATCATGGTGATGCTGGCTTTTGGAATTCCTTAGCAAACAAAACAAATTCAATATGAGTATGTCGCATTAAGGACATTTACAGTACAATTGTACCTTTTCAGTGTCCAAAAGTATCTAATTGTAAGTACAAAGGACAGATCTTTAGAACATTAAAAGCATTTTCTGTAAATTTTCAAGTATTCTATTGCATTTTTGTTATAAAAATGCTCAATATTTTGTGTAAATAAATGCTTCGAGTTTCATTTCCAATAAATAAATTGGAAATGAAATGCTTGATGCTAACTAATGGATTATCATTGTGCATCAGACTTGTTTAGTTTTTATCCGAAAGGATGTTCAAATACCTCCCAAGCAACTCGAATCATCATGTACTTAAGTACTTATAAAAACTATAAGTTCTATGATAAAAATCATATAGACAGCGTTAAAACAAAGCTTTAAGAAATAGTTTTGGAGCTTTTAGCTTTTTTTCACAAATCAGCTATATTAGTGATTTTATTAAAAATTATGCAATACATAATATTTTTTCTTTTCGCAAATAAATCAGCTTGGAATTTGTGTTGACATTCGTTTGTGTTTTTCGTTGACTTAAATTAAAATGTGATATATTTGGGTAAGTTGCACAGAAAGAATTAGTTTTCAAATTAATTTTTTATTTGGAGTCAAATTAGGTTTCAACTGTAGCAATTTGAAGCACTTGATTTTTCTGAAATAGTGTTTTCGTTCCCAAATTATGGAATATAAATTATCTTAAGCGAATCTTAATCCAACTAGCCCGATTTTCATTTTTTTCTTGCAATTCGACATTTTAAGTGTTTTGAGAAAAAAATTTAACAACTAATCAACCAATTGGCACTTTTGCTTGTAAATTTTCTGAGGCATTTCATAAAAATAGCAACAAAAAAAAACATAAAAAAAAGTTTTATTTTGGAAGAGAATAACTTTCGCACAAATCGACAGTAAACGATCCAAAAATGATATAGGGAACGTTCCTGACTTTATAAAAGGATTCTTAAATTGTTTTTTAAAGAAATATTTTTTCTATCAATTACAATAGATTTCGAACATCATTAGGAGTGACTTCGAAACTTCGAAACACAGAAAGTTTTGTAGCAATTTGTTTCAACGGATTTTTCCAACAAGTTCGAAAATGGGTTTGTGACACCTCCAGAGGCATAAACATTTTCACTTTAACTGGTGGAAATTTTTGAAACAGTATTAATATTAGCATTTTGCTGCATTGGGTCCAATAAGAGGATTCCTGCTTTTAAGGCCGTCATTTCTGATTTTAATCGTACTTTAATTTCAATACTTTCCACTTCTATTTAGTACATTTTGCCTCACTACATTTGCGTGAAATTTAAATGACATCACTGGTGTGTGCCAAGTCTGTCTGTGATAGCAAATATAAACACTATGCCTTTAATGCTCTTGTCTTGTTCGTATGTGTGAGTATCTGCATGCTGTCAGTGTCATTGCATTGGTTTACCAATACAAGTGCATTTCCAGAGTGCTTTGGCAAAATAATTTAAATGGAAAATGCAAAAACTTGTAGTGCAATTTGTAAAGAATGTTGATCGGGATACGGCTGTAGTAAGAGGAGGCTTTTGTTTGGTGGGGTAGACGCTAAAGAAATATCCCACTAAGCTTTGTAATTGAGAAAGTACATTTTAATTAAATGTTGACCATATTAATTATCTGTGTGTATGTATGGCGTGTATGTGTGTGGTGTGCCTGTGCAGTAATATGAGTTTATTTACATATTTTGCATAAGTTGAGCTTAAGCCTTAATTCAATTTAGCATTTCTAAGGCTTCTCTGTAACAATTCAATTGCTACTTGAAAGCCTTTTTCATTCATTACTTATGCCATTTCAATTAAAATTGAAATTTAGGCGCAAGTGTGCGTAGTCTTTTTGAAAACCATTTAAAACATTTATGTAAATTTTTGATGCTTTCTTCAATTTATACGATAATTAAGTGCAACAAATTGCATGAATAGGTTCTAAATTATTCATTAACCATTCTGAGAAGTTTTCGTATTCATCACATGAAAATGCAAATGGAGCAAGTACACGAGTTGTTTTAAGGTTTCATCTTGATTAGTTTAGTTTTTGCTTCTAATAATAATTTTATTATTTCGTTTTTCTCGTTGCAACATTCTAGCTCCAACACAAACATACAGTTTAAAATATATCCTTTTATCTACATATAAGATTGCAAATTGCCATTATATTAAATAATTCAACTTCTCGTTAAGCCCGGAACTTAAAGAAATCAATATTAACACAATCCCTTACTCACTCACAATACACTCACAGTTACAAAGAGTTATCCATAATTCAAAACAAGGCCTCCGATTTATTTATGTACTACTTTTTCTTACATTAGTAAGTAGTAGTGCTCTTTTCGCTGACTTCAGAGATTTATAGTGAATTTTTGCTATAAAGTCTCTTACAAACATTTCTTAAAATAAAAGCTGAAGTTCAGCTTGCGGTGTGCTCCCTTTGCAGGCTCTTTGCAGATTTCGTAAATTTTGCATATTTTCCCGGTGCTCTGGAAATTGTTTGCATTCCACCAGTTGAAAATACTGCGCCTTAAAATTCAACTTTTTGTCTTTCTTTTTTAGTCAAAAATAGTGCTGAGAATAAAAAAATTTTGAGCACGATTTTTGGCCAGATAAAATTCAATTTTAAGCCGTAGTGTACTGTACCGCGTGATCAAAATATAATTTTTCAACACTTTTTAGCAAGCCTGATGTCAAATAACGTCCTAGCACAACAGCTGCTCTACTCCACCAATATGCCGTATTTCCTTGGCCTTTAGCGTTTGAATTGTTGGTGTCTTATTATCATAGATTTTAATTTTGAGATAACTTTAAAGAAAGAGCAGTCGTTGTTTCGCGAGATAATGTGAGCCGGAAAATTTTATTGTATTAAAGTTACTGTTGTATTTGCAATGTGACACCGTCTTGTTTAAAATAAATATCGTTCACATCCATTTCATCTAATTTGAGCCACATACAGTTAGTTATCAGAATTCAATATTCCAGTAACATCATTTCCAGCCAAAAAAACTACGCCCAACAGTGACTCTTTGAGGATGCATCGATTACTCTATAATTTCTTTTGGGTTTTCATAAACCCAAATGCAACAATATTGTATATTAATTAATCCGGTGCAATAAAAATGTGACCCATCAGTGAGATTATTTTTTTTAAAAAATCACTTTTAAGTTGTATTCGGCGCTTGAAATGGTTCTGTTTTTTTTTCCAAAAAAATTAAAATAAACTTAAGTGGTTAAACCGAGCAGCCTTTAATACAAGGTATGTTTTTTCTGTAACGAAAAAATGTATTGAAAACCATTTTCAAATTAACAGTCATAATTAGCGTATCAGCTAAGCTTCAATAGCTCAAGGTTTACTAACTTATCAAGCTAATCGTGGGACAAAATCTTGTAGAAATTTTTCTTTTTTTTTTCTCTCTTCAAAAGAAGAAAATAAAAAAATGAATCAAAAATCTTCACTCATTGTTATCCATGAGAAAAAACAAAAGATTTGTGCCAACAACGCCGCCAGTAATTCTTTTATTCTTTTGCCCAGACATCCTGCAAATGCCGGTAAGGAGCCAATTTGCTCATCCGTTGTGTGAATCCTTTAAGCGTACAACAAAAACGATAATAGCATCAACAACAATAACAATTGCTGCAAATGCTGCAAACTCAAGCGTATTTCCGCTTAAATCATTTTGAGAAATTGCCAAGAAAATTTTCTTTTACATCTGGGTACCAAACGCCATCAACGACACATACATATACGCCCTCTCATACAAGCATACGAACGTGGATGCCAAACTGGAGCTTATGGCCAAGAGCAAAACAATTGCATTGGTTTTTTTTCCTCCCATAGCGCACATGGTCGTGCTTTGCTGATGGTTGATTTTGTTGTTTTTGTTGTTGTTGTTGTTTGTTATGCTTGGCCAAAGTCAAAGTGCAGCTGCAACAGCACGTTCACAATAAATAAATAAACAATGAAACAAAGCAACTCTGCTGGCAGCATAGCAGCAGCGACCAACATATGAGGGCGCAGTTAGCCAAGAGTTTAAGGAAACAAAAACAAAACGGTGCAGAACGTTGAAGGCGGTTTAAATAATACAAAGCTGGTATATTCATGCTTCCGACTACGTCCTTTAGCTGACTTACTTAGACTGCTGAATAAAAGAGTTAATAAAATTTAGTTTCTTTCTTACAACATTTTATTGGAAGTTTTTTTGAACGCGTTTAAGTAGTTGACGTTTTATGGCGCCTGCAGTTGTTATATTTTCGAAATAATGCCAGTCGAGGTGAACGGAATAAATGAAGGAGATGTAGCTCATCCGACTGAAAAATTGTTTTTCTAAGCGTTGGACAGTTATTTTGGCGAAATGTTTTGTAAGTCAAGCACGGCGTGTATGCTGATTAACTGATAATCGAAGTTCAGAAAATATGAAGAAATATTTAAACTAAGAATAAAATTTATTGAGATCTAATTGATTTTCCTAAAGATAGGGTACATTTCTTAACATTTTCCATTTACTCATTTTAGCCTGATAATCAGTTCAAAAAAAAAAAAAAATTATAAATATAATTTCAAAACAAAATTTTTGGTGATGCGGAGAATAGAGCTGAGCAACATATGTAAGTGCATTTATTTTCTCAAAATTTCCAAAACAAAATTCTAATGTGAAAAAATGGTCACAAACACCATATTACGAGCTGCTGAAAACAAAATTTCATATTGTGGTCAAGGTTAGTTCATTTTTCAAAAAGCGGGTAAGACTAATCTGGTCTTACCTGGCAATCGAATAAAGAATGTTGAACCTGTGAGTTTTTGAAATATCGCAAAAAGCAGGTCAAAAAAACTAATAAAAAAATTTGAACTTTGGTCAAAACAATTTTCCTCTTGACTTGTAATGAACAAAATATATCAGTGCGAAATACTTTTCATATCTACAAATTGCAAAGTAATAATAGGTTTTTATCTGCCAGAGATGCTTTTGTCGTATGTCCAATATCGTACAGTTAAATCACTTTGGGTACTTAACTTACTGTCGCACAGTTGTGTTGCCGAACTTAGCAATCAAATCTCAATGTATCAATATTGAACGAAATCTACTTTTGTTTCCTTTCAGAGCTTCTTTAATTTTACATTTGTATTGTTTTGATATCCTTGTACGGTCTGCTTGCTGACATTCTATTCCACGAAAATCTTGTTCGAATAAAACTACGATTACGCAAACATGAAATAAGCTATTGATCATCTCAGAAGGACACATCGAAACCGTAACACTCAGCACAAAAAACTTCATTACTCAGTTCACTGCAATCATACTAATCTACACGACGATGTCATTTCTTGCCGCACAGCATTTGCAGCATCCAAGGCTAATGCTTGTGTTGTGTTGTTCCAAATTACCTGTTACTGCTGGTGCTTCAACTTGCGTTATTGCATCTCCTCTTTTCTTTGATTGCAATTTCTGACATCACATCACATCGCAGCACCCGCCGCACAGCAGCTGAACTCATTGTATCACATTGCATCGAGGCATAGCAAATCAGCACGGAAATCAGTTCAATTTAACATCAAACCCAACAAAGCAACAATTTTATGAGTTGAATGTCAGAATGCGCATCCAAGTTGATCACTATGGCGTCGAAGGCGGCGGCATTGGTGGTGGAGGCAGTTTCTGTGCGTCACGTAATCATGTTGGAAAAATATTACTGAACCCTCGACACTGCTATCGTGCTATGATGGTGTGCTGCTGTACTCTTTATATTTTAGTTGTTGTTCTTGTTGTGCTTGTGTCAGAGAGCTATTTTAATTCAAGGAAGGTTCATGGGTTACAATGACACTAGTAATCGGTTTTGGCAAAAGAAAATCTAAAAACACTTATGTTGTTCAATATTGAGAATGATAATTTAAGCGCACAACTTTACTTAAAAGTTAAGGTCTAAGTTCTTTCTGATAAAAGATTTAAAAATAATTTGAGGTCAACCATAAAAGTTAAGGAACTGAAATCACAATAGCACGTATAAGTTGAAAACCGATTGTATTTGGTATTTATGCTGATTGTTATCGCTATTGTTTTTGGTTTCAAGTATCATGTTACTCGTTTATTTGTGAGCTGACATTGCGGTTGAAACATCGATATTATTAATGTATTCAACGTCATTCTCATTACCATCATCAGCACCCCACGGCATGGCTTTCTCCACTATGCCTTCGAGATTTTTCCCTTTATTTTCATTGACATTTGTACGGTTTTTAGATACGCCAGGAGTTTTGTATCCGTTTTACTTATTTTTTCTTTTGAATTGAGAATCATAGTTTATCATAATAAATAAATAACAAACAAAAAATAGGATGAGAAGGAGGGAAAACTTCATACTAAACAAAGTCACTAAGATCGTGCAAGAAGGATTTCAGGTGGAGTCAGGTAGCGCAAGTGGCATTGAATTTTATTCTCGGTTGATTTCAAAGAAGGTTCCTTTCACTTCTGAGTTAATTTTTATCAATAGCAAATGCTTGAAAATATTTATATCCCTTAAAAAGACTATTATTTAAAACATAACAAACAAGTTTTAGGCAGCTGTGTGGCATGATAAAATAACTGCCGCGAAAAGCTATTAGATCGATCTTTAAAATAACATATATAAGCTTACGACAATATTGGTAGATTAGATTTTTCAACAGCATCATTCGAAATAGAACCAAAAACATGCCCTATGCTTCAACTTGAAGACCTTTGCCAAGTTTAGGTGACGAAGGGATTTTCATTTCTTTAGCTGCATTTTACAGTAAGCATTTTTTAAATCGAACTTTTGGCTTGCTACATAATAAAACCATCACTGCCATTTTTTTAAATTCTTCTCCGCACCTGCGTATTATTAATAAAGTAAATTCATAAACCGAATAGTAAATTTTCGCACAATTGTGTTCAACTGCTCAAGCGGAGTCTTTAACTTCACCTGCTGCACTCAACACAATAGGAGTTTGACAGCTGCACCTTTTTTGATGCACCGACCACTTAACCGCCAACTTCGAAGCCGAACAATTTGAAACCCCTCGTCTAATAGCTGCCATTGTTATTTGGTTGAGGCGTCGTTGGACAACACAAGAAAATTCCGTTTCCGGCTCAATGCCTGTGCACTACCCCAGCAACAGACCACACGCTCACTTACATGCGTTGCACACTGATGCGACGTTCAACACCTTTGGCGCACAAATTCGGTGGCTGAATCAATGCGTGTGTTCAATGGGGCGATTCGCGCATAAATACTGTGCTCTGGGGACGCATTTAAAATGGGTCATGCAGCTACTGCTGTATGTTGACTGGCAATTTACTGCAAAAAATGTTAAAATGGGATAAATTGTTCACACCCTGCAAAATAAAGTCGAACGGGAAGTCGATTTCATACACAGAATTAAGTGCACTTGCATGGCGTGTGTTTTGGGTGTCACATTTTCACTTCCGCTGCTATGGTTTTACGGCATTATATCAATATTTTGTTGCAGTTGCAATCGAATTTTATATGGTAAAATGATGCTTGCACAGCATTGGCTAATATTCGCCTTTTGTGATGAAAGTTGGCACTTGTGCTGAGCTGTAGATGTCATCGTTGTCATCAAGAGACGTTACCTATTTTTGAGGCACACGGTTCTTATCAAGTAAAAATACTGAATTTAATTTCATTTAAATGCACCTTTTTTTCTCGTTAGTTTATTCCGTCATCCATTGCATGAGTTTCGCTTACAGCGCGCGTGGTGTCACTTCATCACCTGTAAATTTTATTCATTTCCGAAATGTTATAGAAATCAACACTGCATTTTTTTTTTTTTTTTCAATTTACGCCTTTCAACTTGTTGACATTCTATTTGCAAACCTCTCTCCTTCATCCTTACGTTTCAAGTTCCATCAAAATTCACAAATTGACTTTGTTAGCTGCAACGTGGTGTCGTTTTATTTTCCTTTGAACTGTTGCGGTTGCTTGCGCTTCATTATCACTTTTTCTAGAAATAAAACCAGAGATGCACAGGAAGTAGGAAAAGGAAATCCGAAAAAGACCGATATAATTTTTGCCGCACATAAAAATTTTTAAGTTAACCAAGAGCAAAAACAGCGTTGGTTGGCCACAAAATTCATACTTTTTAAAGCACACTTTTCGGCGGTTCAAAGCTTAAAAGTGCAACTGTTTAATGGTTCTGCTGAAATTGTTCCACAAAATCTAAAAAAAAGCATATTTTTGGTTGAATGAATGCAGCAGTTGAAAAGTTTGATCAATATTAATTCAAAACTTTTCACTGGATTTTTTTTTTTTTCTTGATTGTTTGAAAAGTAATTTTGTGGCGGTTTTATACCGAAGGAAAAGTAATAGCAGAGCAATTTTACGCCGCTAAGTAAATATTTTCTGTCTGTGCAAGCTAATTAAAATTACATTTTTCGCATAACATCTTGAGCAACCTTACATTGGAAAATGTAATGTAAAGAAAGGAATGAAGTGAAAGGCAGATTATTTTGGGATGTGGAATTTACTTCAGGCGAAATCATAGGGGGAAGCATTATCACAAAACAATCAAAGTCTCATATTAAAAATATATAGAAGAATATTTATTCAAAATTTCACACCATTTTTTTCAAAAAAACTAGGCTTCAAGCTATTGAAATTCAGTTGGTTGGAAACTTACTTAGTTTGAAAAATATTACTTTTGGCAATTTTACCAGAACCTGAAAAAATTTACTTAGACAATTACCCACAATAAGATTATCAAAAGCACGCGGACGACTAAGTTTACCCAGTTAACTATTGTTTTTAATTTGAATTTATTATACTAAAAGGTAGAATATCTTTTAACTAGGACAAAATAATCTTTTACTCGTCAGTTAAAATAATGTTACATATAGTATAAATACTTAATGGAAGAGCAAGTGGAAGAAATTGACAAGTCGACTCTATTCAAAACATTGACCAATATATAAATAAATTTTATGTTAGACTAATTGTCAGAGATTATATTGAATGTCCAAGATAATATTACACCCATTTCTCTATGTTAAATGGGCCAATTGGCATAAATTGAATATACCAAACTGTGTAATCTAACATACAAAATTCTCGTGTGACAGTGTTTGTTACCGTACTCCTCCCAAACGGCTTGACCGATTCTTATGAAATTTTTTGTGTATATTTGGTAGGTCTGAGAATAGGTGGCAAACTACAAGACTTTTATTTAGGGTGCATATTTAGGGTGGCCCTCATACAATTTTTTTTTTATAATAACATTTTCACAAACACCACTCTATCGTTTCACATGAAATTTACACAACGTGTCTTTTATATTAAGAGACATAGTTAAGTCCATAACA
Organism: Tricholauxania praeusta; assembly: GCA_949775025.1. Taxonomy (NCBI): domain Eukaryota; kingdom Metazoa; phylum Arthropoda; class Insecta; order Diptera; family Lauxaniidae; genus Tricholauxania; species Tricholauxania praeusta. Next base: position 164,851,830 of record OX459029.1, read on the forward strand.
CTTTTATTTAGGCTGCATATTTAGGGTGGCCCTCATACAATTTTTTTTTATAATAACATTTTCACAAACACCACTCTATCGTTTCACATGAAATTTACACAACGTGTCTTTTATATTAAGAGACATAGTTAAGTCTATAACACTTTTATTTAGGCTGCATATTTATAACATATAATAACATTTTCACAAACACCACTCTATCGTTTCACATGAAATTTACACTACGTGTCTTTTATATTAAAAGACATAGTTAAGTCTATAACACTTTTATTTAGGCTGCATATTTAGGATGGCCCTCATATAAAATTTTTTTTTAAAAATTAATTTTCACGGAGACCGGTTAATCGATACCCACCGAATTTACACCACGTAGCTTTTATGTTAAGAGGCATAGTTAAGCCTACAAAACTTTTTATTTAGAATGGCCCTCATACAAAAATATTTTTGAAATAGCATTTTCACAAAGATCACTGCATCGATTCACATGGAAGTTACAACAATTATCTTTTATATTAAGAGGAACAGCTAAGACCGTGCAGTACCACGCTTTCCATATAAGAAAATACCAAAATTTGTGATGCAGATGAATGAGACTAGATACATATATTAAAAATACGGGCAAAAAGAAGTTTCAATGAGAAAATGCGAATAAAAAAAACATTTTATATATGTATATCAGCAGTTATTTGATGAAGATGACTGAGACTTGGTAATAATATAAAACACAAAACCTATAATAAATTAAACTCATCGCACCACCTAGCAGTAAGGTACTTTATGTAAAAGAGTAGGGACAGAAGTTGATTTCGCTTTAAAAATGGACTGATTCGCATTTACATTCCATAGCATGAGTTCATACAGCTCTGCACTCTTTCCTATCTTCTGAATGATATCGCCACAACCACATACATTTGAAAATTTTCAAAACTTCTTAGAGATACATCAGATCTATTTATTTGAAAGGTGTGGAGCTTTCACTAGTCGCAAAGTTCTAGGTGATTTATGATTTTCATAGAAGATACTGAAAGTTTGGTTATTCATTAGCTTTTGCGACGAAATTCGCTATTTGGCTGAGAAAATGACATTTTTGACGTTATTAGTAACTATTTTACATCCAATAATTTTTTTTTTTTATGTACACACAAATTTCCAAATAATCCATATCATTGAAATCGCTTTGGTTTTTTAACTTAAACTTAAATGACAAAATAAAAAGAGCAAAACTTTTCTTCCCCACTCCAAAGCAAAACAAATCTGCTCTAATAAAGCAATTGGAATTTTTTTATCCCTAAAGCTCGCTGTGTCAGCGCTTTTGTAGCAGTATCCTCAAAATGACTCTATTGCGACAGAAAATCATCATCCAAACGCTTCAGCAAAGTTTTACGCTTCCATATCAATGTCATAAAGAGTCGATGTCGAACTCGTTCAATGGATTTTTGTTCTTTTTATATTTTTCCTTTGTTTTGCGTAAATTTACGCCAAATTTCAAGCACAAGCACGTATTCATAGCGATTGTTTTTCTATTTTATTGCTGTTTTTTTTTTCACTATTTTTTTGTCGACGCTTTCGCTGCAATCTTTTCCTTTTTTTTTTTTGGCTTTTATTGTAAGTATTTTGTTTGTGAAATAGTGTTGCGTATACGCCCCCCCACAGCGGTTGTCAGCAGTTCGACAGCATGCGTGATTTCAGTTGTTTTGAATTGTAAATGAAATTTCGTTGCTAAATTGATATTAGTTTCAGATTAGTTTTCACCAGCAAATAGAGGAATGAATAGTCGTAACATAAAATGAACGGCAACAAACAAAAGTGGGGTTTGAAAATAAAAGAAATCGAAGCTACCAAACTTCAACAATTCGCTTAAATGACTTATACTATTTAGATAAGCGTTTCCTTTTTGATTTTGCTGCTGAATGAATAGGGAGGTCCAATGTGCGATGACTTGTTCAATGCCTCGAATCAAATACGTTCAAGGCTGTGAGCAGAACTTTGATTTGACTTTTTCTTTTATGTAATTGGAACCACATATGAAGCTTTAGCAGCGTAGTGGGTATATAATTTTGGTTTAATAGCAAATATGATTTTTTCACATTAATTAGAAAGTTATTTTTTAATGAATGCTTGGCACAATTACTCAGTATAGAATATACTTCACTGGTAACGAGTTATCATTTGATGCTTACCCGAATATTAAAAATGTTTTGAAGAAAATTGGTTTCAAGCATGATCATAAGAGCATTGTTACGTTTGGTTCATTACAGTACTGTTCGAAGAATACCACATATGGGTCGATCAGAGCGCCATATCCTTTCGATTTGACCGCCATTTGGCACATTCTATTGCAAAAAAAAATAGTCTGTTTGTTAAATATATACTCTTTTGAAATTATTTTTTACACTTTTACATTTGATATTTGTGATTTTCCATACACATCTTCCAATTGAACTTACAGACACTGGCATTAAAATCAGTATAGTTTTGTATCGCGCGATAAAAAATGAATTTCACACTGACGATTTTGCTGGAAAAGGAAATTTACAAAGCGAATTTCAAGTGCAATCTTAATTCATAATTTTTAACTCTTATACAAAACATTTTACTGTTACCTAGTGTAATCGCTAATGAAGCACTTTCTCTTATCTAATTTTCAAAATGCAATTACATCTCTTCTCGTAAGTCAAAAAACTAATATGACAGCTTATGATTTATGTATGCTTTTAAGAAGTTTAATTAGAGAAAAGGGTGGAAGAGGCAAATCTTCACTTATTTTCGCTAATATGAAATCAACACAACTTTTTTTGCACTTCATTAGTTTGAGAACTCATAAATTATAATTTTGCCGAATTTACATTACTGGTAGATTCTAATCCAGAATTGGTGATTGCTACTAAAAATTAATTTTCGTGTCATAAATTGTTATGGTAATCCTTTTGCCATAACGCCAACCGTTCTTCTCGCACTCTTTAGGGACAGACATTTTTTGTATCAATTCCTCAAACACAAACAATTTATACAAAATATAAAAAATTATTTAAGTTTTTCCCATTTCATTCAGTATTCATTGAAATAAACCCCTGAATCGTAAGGAACATTTAAATTTTATAAATCATTGGAGAGTCGCTTCAAATCCTTGAAAATGTTCATCCGCTTAGAATGTGATTTGTGTGCAATGCAACTTGAATTTGAGTTATTTCGAATATCGTGAATTGCATGGGCTTCGAGTAGAGGCAGTGGTAACTTTTGTCATTAATCATTCAATGCAAATAAGGCATTGGCGTTGCTAACGCGCGTATTTTTTTATTTGAGTCGACAACACTGTTAGTTGTAGAACGTTGCACAAAAGTATGCAATGAAGTTTTGGACATAAAGAAAAAACCGTCGAAACGTAGCAACATAATTTTTTGAAATTATTTTCTCAATGAGTGGACCTTCATCTCTCTGTACTTAACTTAATTTTATGACTTGTAATCATATCACATTTTAGAAAAACAGTTAAGTTCTGCCAACATTTATTCAGAAATGTATAATATTGTAAGTTTTCAACCATTTAAATTTAAGAATATGAACTGAAGCAGAAATTGTGTTGGCAGCGTAAGAAATTCTTATGTTCTATTGCGTTATATTGCATTCGTAATGAGAAAACTTTATTTATTTTTGGGCAATTCTATTGTTAGTGTGGCATATTTTTTCTAGCAACTTTTATTGCTACCACGAAGTGTCAGTGTAATGCAATTTTTCTTTATGTCTGGATTAAAGGGTTTTTATTTACAATGTTTATTTACAGCTTCGGGTTTCCTTACGTATCGTTGTCATTTAATATTTTTGTACATGTACTTGACCCAATTTTGTTCATTTCTCCGCTTATTTAACTTTTTAACCTTAACCTTTGTTCCTATGCACATATCCACCAGAAACAGGTGACAACACGAAATACCCAGTAGGAAAAAAGAAAGTACATTATTTTGATTGTTTTGAGAAATACTTGTTATGAAGCTGAAGCTATCAGCACAACGAGTTTTTTTCTTCTATCTTTATAAATCGATAGAAAATGTCTCGAAATATTACTAGTGAAAAAGCTTGATATATCTAATATTTAAGTTAATTAATTATTGCAATATAGAAAAAATTGTGGAACCACATTTTTACCTTTGACGTAAATAGATGCGTACCTACAAAACGCTTAAGTCCCTGTGCACATCTAATCAAGACCTCATAAATAATGGCTCTAAGTTTAAAAAGGATTGAAAAAAATGTTATCTCTTTTAAATGTAGGACAGATTATTAGAGAAAGTCTCAAAAAATTTTAAGGTTCCTTCTGTCACGCATTTTGGCTTAAATTGATTAGCGAACGTCATTGCTTTTTATTACAAAAGAAAACAAAATGGTGATGACTTGTGAAACTCAAATCAGTCCGAAATTTGGATTTTTTAGCTAATTTTATTGAAGTTGATTTTAATTCATTACCAATAAATAATAAAGTTAATTTCTGTCAAAACTATCGTTAGTACTTTACGTGAAGTACAGGATAATCAGGGAAACATGGGTCATCAAGGAATACTGAGGGATGTTAATAAATAAAAAGTAAAGGAGCGCGCTTATCCAATTTCAGAAGTGTTGAAAAAATTTCTAAAAAAATTGTTTTTGAATAATTCAGAATTAATCGTTACTTAAATTTCGAAACATTTCCTACATTCGTTAAAATGAATTCACTTTTGGTTGAGGAATGGGTTAGTTTCAAAATGTGGTTGGAAGATTTGCACTTAAAAAAGTGAACAAAAACAGATAAATCAGCAAATCTCAAAAAAAGAAATGTTTACTTTTTCAGTTTAGATTCTACTGCTTTGATTTAGCATTCAGCTTAAAATCCTTTTTTAGTTATAACCAAGTTAAAAATTTTCCACTCCAACACTTCAAACAAAGTTGTATGAGTAAACAGTAAGTTTTGTAAACAGCAGCGCAACTCTGCAACAGCAAGCAACCTTTTTAGCCAAAGTAGAAAAAGTAGCACGCGCGTACCTATTACTTTTCAGTTCGGTGCTACCGCTTCTGTTGTGTGCGTATAAACTTGTCGCCTTGCAGCGTCATCTGAACGCATTCATGTGAGCGTTGAGTCAACAGAAAAAGCAATTTCTCTAAATAACTAACGAAATTCGCTGTAGCATGAAAATTGTAATTTGGTGGACGACCTTTAAAAAAGGTTTTTACACATACATACAAAAGTACACACATGGACTCTTTTCGATTACAATTTTTTTGTGAGAATTTAGAAAATTTTCTTGCATCGAAATATTTTTAAATTTAGTATGGTACAAAGTTAAAGACGAAAGTGAAGGAAATAAAGCCAATAAGCCATGGGTGATATCGCTAAAAGAAATTATTCCTGTAAATTATTTATACAAAGTTACTTCACCAATTTCTAAAAAAATAATCAATAGCTCAGCCATAAATTGCGTAAACTTATGTCAATGTTTTTTTTTTTTAGACAACTTTTTAAATTAATATTGAAGAAAATATCCTTTTTTTTTCTCATTATCATTAAAAATGAGTTTCTAACAAGAGAGCATCATAACTTATTTCTATTATTTTTCTAGCAGAAAGTGGGGGTGTATGTAGACTTTTGTCGCTCATTGTATGTATGGGAAGTATGAAATAATTTATATCATGTAGCTTATTTTCAGCCTAAGTGTCACATCACCTTTTCAAACCTTCAGTAGATTTGGCTAAGTGCAAAACATATTTGTTTTAATCTTAAAACCATGACGTATTTTTAATGTAAAAGTTTTTTATTTAACTTCGAAATAAATGGCATAATTTGAAGTCAAAAATTAGTGCTTGAACTTTCCTTAGTGGTAAATATTTATTTACAAGTGTAAAACAACACTAAGTGTCATTCAAAGAGCTGCGTGTAGAGTACTTACGCCCTCTCCTAACCAATAATTCCTACTTCCATGTAACATTGTACTGCAATTCATCAAGCCAATGATGAATTCGTTTTTTTTTTTAAAAAAAAAAACGTCATTCATTTAATTAATTCCAAGCTAATTACGATGAATTTTACAATTTAAAATTGTTAAAAAATCATTGCATATTTTAGGGCGAATGCGCGTGTGAGCATTGATGATGTTAACCATGTGAGGTGCTGAGTGGAAATCGCATTTTGTTTAAAGCAATTAACGGAGTTGAGAATGCGAATTAAGGAAACAGATGAAGGAGGGAGTGAAATGATTTTTTATTTTTGTTCGCTACTGAATGCAATTTTCACAAGACCGAATAGTTTGGAATCGCAGTAATAACTGATATGCCAGTGTGTAATAAAGTAGGCGCTTGTGTTGCAGTCTGCCACTGTAGAGTAGCGAACAAATTAAATTTTAATAAAATTAAAAATTAATTGAAATCAGCGTTAAAACAACTTGCGCTCATTCATTACTGACAATGCAACAACAAATACAAATAATCGATAAAGGTGAAAAAATGGGATGCATATGGCTGTGTTAAAAATTTGAGCCTTCAAGAAAATTGAACATTTGCTTGTAATAAAAAATCATCTCAGCCTTATCAAAGTGGAAACAGTTAATTAAGAGAAATAAATCATGTTTAGACCATAAGAACTCCATGAAATTAATTTAACACTTTCTTTAACTTAGAAAGACTTAATTCCATTTATTACCTTTTGCCACATTCCATTCTCACAATGAGGTAAGTCTTAACAAACTCACAATAAAACGCAACCTTAAATCAATTTAATTGCTTTTAAGCAGCTTAAAAAAGGGCCTCAGAAACACCTTTTCTTTTGTGTAAAAAGATGCTCAGCCATTTATTTGCGTAGAGTCACCAAGGCGTAAAATTGAGTGGTAAATCTTTTTCAAAGAGTAAATTGCATTAAAAGCTTTTTTGCCACTAATTATGCAAATTTAATTGGAATAAAGTGCCGCCGGCACAATTGACCACGGCGGCACTGAAGCGAGTGAGAGCCGAGACAATTTCGCATGGTTAGGTTACGATGCGTGTACTTAAAACTTAAATATTTTTTAATATTTTAAACAATTCAAAAATATTCACTTAAATTCATTCTTAATTAAACAAAACTTTCTATTCAGAATAAAATAAACACATAAGAACTCAGAAATAGGGGAAAATCTGTTGCACTCATGAAGTTTTGTTGTTAATTACAAAAAAGTATTAAGTGCTCTTTAGATTGTGTGAACTCGAACGCAAATTTGAAAAAAAAGGAGTCACAAAAAACAAAACTTCTGGGTACAAGAGTTAATCAAAATTTCAAGAACGTACTCAATATTGTTTTGAATTATCCAAAAACTCAGTAATTCACATGTGCGTCTAATACTTACAGTTTAAACCACTGCTGAAAAGCCACTGGTAATGTTTAGGGTGTAGTATCAATCATTACGAGTTTTTTCAAGGGCTTTGCTCCCTGATCATCACGCAGAATCCACTTTTCTTTGACGTTAACTTTTTGTATAAGACAGAAAAAAAAAGACATGTAAAATTCACAGAAACCTTTCATGAAGCATGGATCAGCACCCTTAAGCCTACATTTTGGGCATTAAATAACGCAAGTTTAAACACATTGTTGGTTGAAATTTTCTCGAAAATGTTATTTATTTCGGCAGAACCGTACATTTTTTTTTATCATTATGGGAAGTACAATTTTTGTCTGGTGATAGCAACTGATTTTTCATCTCGACATAAATGTCAATGTCCAATGTCAAAGTTTGAAAAATTTCTAGATAAATTTAAAAATTGGCTGCGTTTTGTTTTTTGAAGCAAACTTCTTGAACAATGACTGACATTTTTCGTTATTATTTCAAATTGCAAATCACAAATTTTTAGGTTAGTCACATAACCATAAAAACGAAGGATACGATCGAAGTTGAGCGAAAATTTTTTTTTATTTTTTGAACACCCCAGCAGTATGCCTGCAGAAACTAATGAGAACAACGACGAAGATAAAAATGCAATTTATTTGCACTTGTTGCACATTTTCAAGAAATTAGAGTAATAAGGAAGCCAGCAAAACAAATACAAATACAACATGCTCTTACAAGGACACTAAGAAGGAAAGCTAACAGCTGACTGCAATTTAAATATCGAAGTGGAAAACAAAAACAAATAGTTGCTGCAAAGAATTCTTTGCATTTCTGAATATGCTTGTGTACCAGTATGCATGTGTGAGTGTAGCGTTTTAATTAAATGCGTAAATGTACTCAAATGTGTCAGATGCAGTTTAAGAGTTTGTGCGAAATAAGCAGCTAATTAAAAACATAATATGTGGACTAGTGTAACAGTTGGTAATAATAGTTTTGTGTCTTGGAAATTTATTCACAAGGATGAGCTCTGAAGTTGGGACCATTTTCGTATATTTTTCTATGAAATTCATATAAAAATTACGAAAAATAACGTAAAGCCTCTAGCAGTTAGAGTAAAACCAAATCTTAAAAATGCTACAAGCTAACTACTTTTTCAAATGGCTATCATGTCCATACATTAACATAAAATTGAGGTGAAAGGAAAATTTTTAAATTTTTTGAGCATTTGCGAACATTCATGGCATCAGTGTAATACGACTCAGGCTCTAAAATTCAATGTTTCAAATTGTCTCAACATGACCTAATTATGTGTATACAAATGTTTCAGTCAAGTCAATTTTTTTTTGTTATTTTTTGTTTTGCTTGACGTAAAATGTCCCCTACATATATCTTAGCCAGGTGCAGTCTAAAAACAATATGTACATGATGCAATGTTTGTTTAATCTTTTTATTAGATTAAAAACAAACAATTCCCACACATGATTTAAAACCAAAATTAAGCATTCTAAGCTAAATTGCTATTTGGCCAAAATTGTTACCTCACGCACCCTCTGCTCTCTAGTTCAGTGGTTTTCAATCAAATCAATCCACACAACTCACCTGTGAGCTGCCATCAAATATTTTTGCATCGCACTCAATTCCAGTGCACGCAGCTGCAATTTTTATACAAACGCGTTTACTTCCGCTGATTTTCAAATATTGAAAAAATAAAAGACAGCAACAGCAAGGACAGCATCTATCGAGAAAATATAAAAATGAAATATATTCTTAAATATGTTGGAAATGAATTGTGGGGCATATGTGCAAAAGCTGTTTTTAGAAAATTTTCGATAGTTTATTTTGGCTTACAATGGGATGGTGAAAAAAATACCTATCAAACACACTATCGCGAGCTTCAACGTTTTTGAATATTTTGAATGAATTACTTAAAGAATTGTTAAGAAATAAATATTAGTTAATTGAGAACATTTAAATTGAAATGTCACAATTTTTTTTGAAGTTTTTAAAAAATCCTGTAAAATGGATGGAAGTTTTAGAAAAATCTTAATAACACTTGAATCGTGGAATTAATTTTAAATTATTTCACACATACTACATGTATATTTAAGCTAACCGAAAATTATTTTTTATGATTTCTACATTTTTGAATCCGATTTTGAGACCCGCAAATTGTTGAAAGTTTTATTAAATTGTCATACAAAATATGAATTAGTTATCTTAATTTTTATCAAAACATCAAAATATCCAAGCATTTTCCTTTTATTTCATAGGCAATTTGTTCGCAATTTATTGTTATTGAGCTTATTTTTAGAAAAGAAAAGGCTGATTAAAACATTAGAAATCCTCTATGACTCGAAGATAATTGAACTCCATCTAACTTTTCAAAAACACTCACTACATTGTCTTTTATACGATATTCATATTATCGAAATCGATTCAATGGTCACGGAGATAGATATGTGAATAAAGTTAACAAGAAGTCTCAAACCATTTATGAAATTCAAAATGTCAGGATTTGCCTAAATTTCTTAAATATTAGTCAATTTTCTTTTCTTTTTTAGTAGAAATAGATATTAAAGAAAAATTGGGACAATATGCATTTTTAATAAAAGGAAATACAGCTTCTTTAAAAAATTCATCAAATTAAATTTTATTTTAATTAATGTTTAAAGTTAAAAAAAAAGTTATTGGGTTGTGAATGTTATCAATTAATTGACATTAATAAACTAATAATTACTAAGCAAACAATTGAATCAAAATTTTTATGACGGGTTCCGATAGTGTGTTTGAATAATAAGCTTCCAATGAGAAAAATTTTGAATAAATTAACTTCTCGTATTTTGTGGTAATAAGAACGAAAATCGGCCGGCGATACCTTGAAATGTTTTGAGATCGAACTTATATCTGACGGATAAATATTTGTTTATATCTGAAAAGAAATTGCACGGTGCCTCCTTGTTGGATAAAGAGAAACATCGTTTCAAACATCACCATAGTTAACAGATATCAGATGAATTTTTTGTGCGTGTATAAAAAATATATATTGCTGGAATATTTTTGTGTTATAGAAAAATATCTCGAAAAACTTCATAAAAATTTAGAAGATATTTTCATTAAGTAAATAATCCAAAATTTTGGACGGCCTTTTTTATCACAATCTGATTGATTTATTTTAATTATATTAATTTATTTCTGTACTATTGGTAAATATTTAATTTTCGTCAAAAAATATAGGACTTGAGGACTTGTATCATTTTCTTCAAATACCTAAACATCGATGTTGGCACACAAAATCAAAACCCTATCATCTCTAAACTCACAATTCAATGCAGCTGGTCATGCAAATTTTGTTGTATCGAAATAGCGCGAAAAGCGCAAAACGTTCGCGGCGGAGAATCGACGCGGAAAAGTTGTCTATTGGATGTGTAAATAAAAATATTGCGCTATCGCATTCACGTTCATTTTACGTGGCGAAAATTGCTAAACCGCAATTGAGGGAGACTTGATAGCATACGCTTAAAAAAATATGAGCAGTCATGCGGTGGAAATCAATCTTTCACTCAATCGCGATTTATCTGCGAGTGGCAGTAGAAAAATGCGAAAAGGTTTTTTTTTATTGTAAGGTGGAAGTTATAAAAAAGAACTATTGAAAAATGTTTAATGAATAATTGCAATTACAGAAACAAGCCGTGTGCATTAAAGTTAATTGAATAGCTTGTGGTTTTTGTGAAAATGTGAAAACAATCGCTTGAATGCATTCATTTGAGCAGAAACCGAAACACGTCACTTGTACTAAACTACTCACGTAAATCAAACCGCATATCAAATCTTCGCATGCTCTTTTTAAACCGTCTAAAACCTACAATCCGTCATATTTTGCACGCAAACACCAATTCACCGAGAATTAAGTGTGATAAATGCATCGATAACAGGCGCATATTTATTACGGGCAAAATCTGCAACAAGACAACATACTCACGCAAACCCACACACACTCACATATTGTCGCATCACAACAAGAACACAAACATAAAACACAAAATTATCAAAGCAACAGTGGTCGCAGTGATACACAGTGCAAGATTTTAATGATAAAATCGGACTGGGAAGTACGTGAACAAAAAAAAGTTTATATTTTACAAAAGTTAACAATTATGTTTGCAAATTATTTATAAAAAAAACAGCTGTTGACATGTAAGTAGATAAACATGCAAATGCACAATACCTCATGTGCTGAACAACGTCTCGAAAATTGTTTAATAGTTTTGTATTAGTTTTCGAATTTTATATTGAAGGCTTAGCTACGAATAATTCTAAAAAGAAATAATTAAAATCAGAACTTATTTTATTGATAAATTGATTTAGTTGCAACCCACTAGGATGCCTAAATTATCTACAAAAGGAAAACTCCGTGTTATACCCATCCAGGGCTGTACAGTGATTTTAAATTTCACTTGTAGGGGTAATAAATCAGAAGAGTTTCCAAGTTTGCATAGAAAAACGAAAAATCGAGCATATTGCCAGAAATTGATGAGCTTGACCTAGGGTAATTTTATCAAAACCACATAAATATGAACCAATTTAATTCACTGTTCGTAGATAAAAGTTACATTGGTTTAATGTTATTGGGGGAATATTAATATTATATCTAATTTAAATACAAATAGTTGAATTGAATATGGTTGTTTCATATTTGAATTCACCTGGAGTTTTTGATAGTACCTCTTATCAAAGTGAAACTAACTAGTAACACGATCCAAAACTTTGCACCCTTTTTTGAGATATTATAAAAGTTTTGAGTTTGGAAAGCTATTATAAATCAAGATGGCTATATTTGCTCATAACTTATTTTCAGATGAGTACTGATTACTAAGATTCAAAAATTTGACCCAAGTAATGAAATGATTTCTCCACACAAGTCCTTATGAAATATGTTTTTCTTCACTGTATAATGTCAGCTTAAATAGTAGGATGTGCATATGGTACAAGACGATGCACGAAACTGTGGCATCGCTTGCTGTTACCACCTACTTCATCATCATTAGCAAAGATGACAGCTAGCGCACTGAGGCAAACAAGCAACGTAGCAACAATAACAACACCAACATGATATCACTCGGCTTCACAGTTTTGCCCATAACTTTCACACTCTCAATTTTACATACACAGCCACACGCGGTGAAAAGAGCAACGCGCTTGACAATCTCACGCTTTAAGCCTGTCAACGAACGTAGATTTTATGCCGAAAGCAACATTTTGTGAGACATGATAAAATGCTAGATAAAATATACGGTAAAATCCTCAAAAATGTAAAGTTAAATTGATTTAAGTCAGATAAATAAAAAGTTATGTCGTTTGTAATTTATGTTGTATTTGTGCGAGTGCAACCCCTGTGTTACTTGTCGCGTTGTTAGACGAACATTTTATATCTTTCATATCGCTTCTTTTGTGTGAGAACGGCGTAGCTATGATTGTGATAAAGAGAAAAAAAAATAATTTTTTAAAAAAAATTAATAATTTTTTAAAAAAAATTATTTTTTAAGCACACAATTGCCGCAAATACTAACGGACTTTATTTTAATTATTATTTCATTTTCTTTTTTTTTTTTTAATATACAAAAATTTATTCTTTTAGGAAAAAAATTTCTTGTTTCTATCGATTGTGTTTTAAGATATGAAAAGAAAAATAATATAGATTTTAGTACCAGTATTTGCAATTGCAAATATAAGAAATGAGAATGAAAATCACTATCTTTTAAATCATCAAAAATGCTCAAAGTTTCTTGAATGAATAACGTTTTGATGTTGAAACAAAATAACGTCCATGATTACGTTAAAAAAAAAATCAATTAAAATTTAAAAGTTCATATTTCATACACAGACATAGCATGACAGGTACAAACATAAGTGAGCCTTAAAGTACATAGTAGCAATATAATGAAAAATATTTGGGATTTATACTCGTACTCCACTTCGTCAATTAATGATGATGGTGCTTCTATATCATTAAATTCGCATGCTTCACCAGCAATGAGCTTGTGCGCAGATATAAATAATTTCATGAAAAATATCTTCTTTTCAGTATGGATTCTTTTGTTGAACAAACATATTATGTAAGTGAAGCGTAAGTTAGCATGATTTGCTTTTCTTTTTCAAAAATCATAAAAAAATAGACATTTTATTCATAATATTCCACAGATTTTCAACCTAAGTCGCCATCAAAAATTAATTTTAATATAAGATTTTTTCTCAATTTAAAAATTTAATATCCGATCATATTGCCTGGCAATGAAGGAAGATATGGCCTTAAATTCATATTACATATCACATCAGTTTTTGCGTAACACAATTTTCGGGCACTAGTGATAAAATTCAAAAAAATATTACTCTTTTGCGCAGCTTTTACTTTGTATCTTATTAAATTTATTTTAATTTGCTGCCTCTTCGAAACTCAACTTGCTTGCACTAGTTAAGGAATATATCCACAAACATAAAAAGTTAAAATCATATGTTTAAATCAATCTCTTTCATTGTTGCGTAAACTTAACTGAAAAAACTCAGTACGGAATTTAATTCACTCTTTCAAAATCCCGTTTTTTTTCTACGTTTGAATTGCATTTATGTCTTCTTTTTTTTTTGCATTTGGCTTGGCGCTGACAAGCTTTTTATCCTCTAACAAGACTTTGTAACATTATGTAGCAATTGTTTTACATTGTGTTGCAGCATTACAATATGAATTTACTACTGTTGTTTTGTTGTTCTTTTTTTTATCAATTTCTGGCACCTTTTAGCTATTGTGTGATTGTGTTCATAAGCATGTATTTGCATCTGTATGTGAAAATAGCAAATATTGCACTTTTGTGTTTGTATTAGTGTATGTGTTCATTCGGAGTGCATGTTGGCCACCATCTTAGTCTACGAAAAATTGACTCAAGTGGAACTTTGCCAGACAACCAAAGTAAAATTCAATAAACTTTGAAGAAATGCAACGCTTAACTAATTTCTGTGGTCGTAGGACAGACGACCAACCATGCGATTGTGTGCAGCAGCGGACAAGTATGTGAAGGAAGGAACAAGCAAACTTTGTCAGCATACTTTTTAGTAAAGCAAATAACACACAAGGACTTTGTAACTTTGAACTTTTCGAAAGGATGAAATTTAAAGAATGTTTGCTCGCCTGTTTGTTTTGGCACAACTTTTCCATACTCTGCTTTTGCCGAATGTTTTTTTATATATTTTTTTTTTTATTTTGTTTAACTGACATTTGGATTTGTTAAGGCAGTTAATGTCAGCGTAATTGTGCAGAATGTAGAGGAGTATAAGATAAGAATTTTATTTTTCTTTAGTTGGGAAATTTGTGATAAATAATGTGCGACACTTTAATACAAAAAAATAAAGTCATTTAGAAAGAAATCAGAAGAATGCGACTATCAGCAGGTATTTTCATATACAGAGTGGTCCGGTTACGGTTCGCAATTCGAAAAAATTAGATTCCCTGGTTCATTCTGATCTGAACCATTTAAATGGTTTGCATCTGGATTGCAAGCTCTTTCTAATCGTTATAAGTTTTGCTATGTATAAGGCCTGACGCTTCAGAGTGTGAAACAATTCCATAGTTATAGTGATTTATAAAAAAAATTTTCGTTTACCAATTATATGTACTACGGTTATATTAGATTAATCTTTACTTTAAATTTTCCTGGAAAAAAAAGTTGAGCAAGGGAGACACACCAATTTGGAATAGTAAGGAAACATATTTTAAGCTCTAGCTTATCACACTCATCACATTCTGTTAGAAACGCCTTTGCCTGCATTTAAATTATGGCTTAGTGATTGATACCGTAGTTTGGAGCAAACGCCACGTGGCAATACATATTAACAAGCTTAATTCCTTAAAGTTATTCATCATTACTTTTCTTAATATTTCAAAATTTTAATGTCTTGAGCAATTTGAAATGACACTTATCATTTAAAAAAAATAAAGTCATAATATCAAACACAAAAATATTCTATAATCTCATATCTTAAAATGGAACATTTGATTTTATAAATTCGTTACTTCTACCAAGGATGTTAGACAAATATCACAAAGAAATCCCTCAAACTGCGTTTCTTGTTTTTAAAGCAAATCGATTATTTAAGATTATGTAAAATTTGTTTTCATTTTTTTTTTTTTCAATATTCATAAATTATTTAAGTTTTTAAAGTATCTGCATAGTTGTTGTTTGTATATTTTGAAAAAAGTTATTTATTTACGCGTCCATTCCTTAAATCCTTTCAACTATATAATAACAAAGAAACTTTTTGGCCTTTTTTTTGCGAACAAAATTTGCATATTACTCTCATTTAGCAAATCAAGCGTAGTAAACAAATTGTGTGACCAGACTTTGAAATAAAAATATTGAATAGACAACAAAAACTTAGGCAAAAAAAAATACAAATGAATATTCTTACAAAGTTGAACAAACACTGAACAATTAGGGGTATGGAAAAAGTAGAAAAGAAAACTTAAAAATAATTGCCGATTTTGTAGAAAAAAAAAAAGAAAAAAAAAGAGTCCACTCAACTTTATTAACAAGCAATGACCTTTTTATACAAAAAAACGCTCATTTAACTGAACAAACTGGCAACTTTTATGGTCGGCAATGACTTGGATGGTTTTTATTTATTGCAAATACATACACACACACGCACACACATACATACATATCGATATTTTTCATTTCCAAATAGTTTTGTTTTTTAAAAATGTTCTCTTATCGCGGTTATTGATTACAAATTGGTTTTTAGACTGAAGGACTTGTGAACTTCTGATATATTAAAACGCAGCTGCATGCTGAAATTTAAGGGTATCCTTTATGTTCTTAAAAGCTGCGCGCATACCATTAAAGTTTCCAATTTGAAAACAAAATTGTTACAAAACTGTGCATAAATATTTGTTAAATGTTGCACTTTGTTGCTGCCACTTTGTTTACATGTTGTACCGCCAGTAGCTGCAGTAGAACGAGCAGCAAAGTTACATCCTGCAGTAAGCGGTGGATTGCATGTAAAGTACCAAAAAACTGGCAACGATTACGGCTCTTTTAAAAACCACATTGCCTTAGTTCTATTTTAGTGGTTGTTCTTGTGCCACGAGGATTCTGGAAACACGCTCACAAACTAGCGGTTAATTTAGTTGTTTAACCTCAGCATAGCAGAGGGAACACAGAACACCTGAGTCAAGCGGCTGCCACCAGATGTAGCAACTGCCGGAGCAGATAAAACCATTTGCAAAATGTGCATGAATTTTTAGCAAACACATAAAAGTGGATTGCTGGCCAACTATCCCAGTTAACAGTTGAAAGATTTTTGGATCATTTACGCACTTACAACTACTTTAGAAGATTGAATTGAAATTTATTTATCTATTTTATATGCCTTTAGCCATATCTTAAGTTGAATATATTTACGAGTAATTGTGTTATAATTTAAAATTACTTTTTTTTATTGTTACCGTTGTTCATATAAAACGTCATATTGTTTAAGGAGCAGCCCATTTCACTTTTATTGTTGAAGTGTTTTATTTCTGTTTGAGAGTATGCTCTCGATATTTTTTTTTTTATTTTATTTATCAAGCAGAAATGAGATTTTGAAAATTGAGCTTTTTTAGCGTTTTTTTTAAATGCTCATAAGTTCGTGAATAGTCCACCAAACTATTTATTTTTTTATCTCAAAATTTTTGCATAAAAAATATCGAAATATTCCTTGAATCGATATTACGATGATATTTTCAATATTCAAAAATAAATCGTAATTGTTAACAATGTTTGTATCTATTGATCGATTTTCGTCAAAACTTTTTGTAAAACAACGGTTATTATTTACCAAAATTTAAGTCTAGTCTGATAATGTGCAAGCGATAGTATAAATTTTATTGTTTATTTTTTTTTTTAATTTTGAATTTTCAATGTTCATTTTATTAGTTGTCAGTGCTGAAAAATATCAGATGATGCATTTGGATAACAAAAACAGAATTTTCCTTTTAAATAAAATAATAATAAATTAAATGAAAGAAAAATTATGCATTAAATGAAGCAACAACTTTAGCGAGTCACCTCGGACGGTTCATACCGAATCACCCCGGTGAATGAAGTATGACTCTCTGCGATTTAAAATTTTTACTGGGGCAATATGTACGAAAAGTTTAATGGCATAATGCATTTTTTGCACAATAACAACAACGTTTAACATACAACAAAGCTTATACAGTGCTCTGTGTTGAATTACAAAGACATACAAATTCTTTACCCTAAAAACAAATCCGTTTTGAACTTTTTTTTTCTTAAAAAATGCATTTTGAAATATATCCAACTTTTAGCATACATAGTTTCGACAAAATGAATATTTGGAATACCATTTGTCATTTGTATTTGTACATTTCTGCGGTACGAAATTTTTCAGAATAGTTACTGGTTCAAAGTAGTTCGAAAATATGTTTTAAAAGTCAAGACCACAATTTTTTATAAAAAATCGACTGCAACAATTGATGAGAAAAGGCTGAAAATGATGTTGAAAGCCACAGCAATCTTGGACGTCCCTAAAGGATTCACTTACACTGTTTTTAAAAACAACATATTTTGCAACAATCAACTAGAAAATATATACAGCGAAGCGGACTTTTTATAAAATAAACGAAAACGGCCACAATAGAATAAAAATAATGCGATCGATATATCAGACAATATCAATTTTTTTTAATTATATTAAAAAAGTTTCAAAATCAACAAGAAATGCCAACTGCGTCATTTTGTTTGTGAAGCTTAGAGTACTTTTACGGAAATAGAAAGTTTTGAATATCGTTCAGTGAAAAAATCACAAATTTTGAAGAAGAAAAATATGAAATGAAAGTGGAATCAGCCTTCGCTTGTAATATTAAATATTTGATTTGTAATTTGGATGCGGCCGCAAAAGAATTCATTATGAAATATGTCCAAGAGAAGTCTCCACATCGGAGTTATTTATGGGAATCGACGATATGTTAATGAATAATCAGGGATTGAAGTTTTGTGAGATTTAAGGTTTTTGGATAACTTTAGTTGAGCCATTACCAAACATGAATTTTAATCTTTGATAAGCGAAAAAAAAAGCAATAAAATTGGCAGCAAGAACTCCGAAAATGTTCAAAAATATTCCTTTTTGAAAAGCAAACGTTTTTGGTCTTATGATATCTTTTAATATACGTTTCTTTTGAGAAAAAGTCTGCCAAATTCTCGATTTCCGATAATTCTATCAGGAAATGCCGAAAAAAACTTGAGGTTGTAATTTTTTTTATTTTTTTAAGAAAAAACAATCTCTTAATCCAAATTTTTTTAATGCATTCAAGCAAATATCAAGTTCGATTTAATAATCAACACTTCAACGCATAATTCAAGGCATTGGTTTATTTTTAAAATCTCTCAACCAGATATACTGATGATGATGAAGAAAACTTGTGCACGTTAAGAAATTCTGAGTATTTTTATTTATGATTTTTAAAATTTTTGGAGTAGTAGGTAGAATTAATTAATGGATTGGCTGAAACAAATTCCGAGCAGCAGAATAAAATATTTTTTAGATGTACACCATTTCACGAAATGAATTATTCAGATTCACATAAAATTCATTTGCACAATAAGGATTATATAAAAAAATGTGCAGCGGATACGCAGCTGTAGAAAAACAAAAACATCCCTCAACAACGCAACAAAAACCAGAAATCACATAAAATCACTAACTTTGAAATTTATGAGTTTCACTTCTCTGATTTTACCGCATTTCACTTTGCTACATTTTTCCATTTTTATGATCAACGACCCGACCATTGATTGCGCTGCAATTTTTTCTCACTCTGCTGCCATTCGCAGCCCTCGTCCGTTTTATTGAATGGTAACACTGTAATTTATGGCTCGAAACTTGTTGCGTAGAATGCGGTCAAAAACAGCAGATACCGACGATAAAAATCAATTTCAACTACCTGCTTGCTGCGTTTTAGACCATCAATTTCAAGTTATCAAAGGGGCTTGGTGTCGACACAAGTGCAGATGTTGCCCCGAAGCAGAGAACGGAAGGCATTGCTTGTTGAGCATCAAGATTTATGGTAATTGTTGGTCAACAAAAGATGTCACCTCACAACAATGCAGGTAAGGTACTTTGTAATTAATGTTGTTGAAGAAGGTATGAAAAAACTTCAACTCAAAAGATTTTTCAAGGTTTTATCCTTTGATGAAGGAAAACTTAATCGTGAAATAACTTTACTTAATTCAACTTAGTTGTAAGCATACTTGTCTCTCTCTCTTTGAAAATCAATTAGTGCATTTTTTTTATATTTAAGTGAGCTTTTTTCAACGAATAGAAGCACAACTGACAAAATATGTCCGTGTGACAGTCCCATTAAAAAAGAAAAAATATCACCTCTACTGGGTATGAAATGAAATTGTAATAAAGGCAAAACTTTTCACTTCCAATTTCTCAATACAAGATGTGCTTTCTTTTTTAATTTTCCAATTAAAATTCTTGCTAATTATTTTTGTAAGAATTTGAAGACAATTGCAAGGATTTGTCAATGATGCTCAATGTACCATTTTTTCCACAAAAAGCCTGCGAAATTGCAATTAGCTTTTTTCGTATGCTCACTCAAGTGCAAGAAGCAGCAGTTTTCTCTTTTGTGCACAAAATTGCTTTTATTACACTGGCAAAAGAGCAGATTTCAAAGATGAAGGTGTCAAGATGTCACGTCAAACAAAAATTAAGATCCTTTTGCTATAAATTATTGCAAGCAGCATTCACTGCAAAGTAGCACCATTTTTCTTAGTTGAGCCGATGAATGGCCCTTTCTTGACGTTTTATTTTCAATTTTCTTTATTGTGTTTTGTTTAATTTACTACCTGGACGTGTGCCAAATCTGAAGACAAATAAAGTCCAACAAAATTGTGAAAAAGGACTATGAAAAAACCAGAAATCGTGCCGTACTTGTTAAAAATTTTGCTGTCTGCATGCTTGATTTTTTCTAGTGTTGAAAATTATTTTATTCCTTTTTTGGCAGACATTATTTGGCTAGCGGAAATATTAAGTCAACATGAAATTTTGTTAACTCGTTTTCTCAATAGAAATTCGAATCATGGAAAATAAACTGGCTCGATTTAGTTCTTAAAAAATATGGTAGTAAATGATTCTCTGGCAACCGAACACTTTCCGTCAAATATTGAAGCAGTTGAATATTTTATAGAAAGTGAAGTGTAAATATATTGAATAATGATAAAATAACACATTTCTGATTTTTATATTTTTAACCAAAAGTTATATGGACTCAATACATCATATTCATTTAGATTACGAGTTATCGCTATTTTTAAATTTTGTATCATTCTGAATCATGCAGCATAAGAAATGTCCCCGAGCATAATTCGGCACATTGTATTATGTTCTAATAAAATTTGTTTATTATTTGGTACTTCAATGATGCAGTATGAAAAGCAGCACATAATTTTCAGTATAACATAAATATCAAAACGATTTGGCTTATCATCAGTCATCAGTGAAGTATTGAAGCACTTGGTCAAATTAATCTTCAATGCTTGTGAATGTTGAAAAAAATGTGGAAAATGTTGATGCTCAATATGACCATGGAAAACTTTAACTCACGTTTTTAATCAAAAGAAACGGCACATACTTTAGCTTTCATTGCCTAATATTTTTCAGAGGTAATAGTGGATGTAAAGCAAAACAAAAATATCGAATGAATATTGATATTGAAACGATTCAATAAAAGAAAAAGTTTTAACTCTAAAAACAAATTCCATTTCAATTAAGACATTTTTTTCCTTTAAAGTTAACTTAGTAAGATTAATTTAAATATATAGAATTCTACTTTATCTTCCAAAATCATATAATCTTCTCTTCCAAAGTTTCGACATCATTGTGGCAGCCATTTAATTACCTTTACCTGGCACAAAGCAAAGTTTATTTTTGCAGTTCAAAAAGTTTGCACCTGAATTGCAAACTCCCATCTATTTAGACATTGACACAGTTTCACGCGCATTTGCCAGCCATTCAGTTGTAATTAGTAATTAATTACTTTTTCCAATCCAAGCCCCCGAGCACACCGCAATTCAAGTCAAACAAAATGCACATCAAAGTAACACCTCCAGTCGATACGAGTACGGGTGCCTACATAAATTGAGATTTGACTTCAACTTTATTGAGAAATACAACTAACGACTTCCTGTACTCTGCGTTTTTGCTTTTACTGCCACATCAAGGTTTAAACTTGGATACGGTGGTGGCAAGCCGTCAGTGAATTGAGTACGCTGTGTGCCACACTTGCAACAAATTGACAAGGCGTGTCGTGCGATACCTCACTATTTTTACTTACATATGTGTCACCGAATTTAATATCATCCATAAGTAAATGTATTCAGTCAATCTAGGGATGACGATATTTTTGAAATAAAAAAATAAAGGAATATCAGGGATCTTTTTCTCTGCAGACTTAGTAAAATCAATTTACTAAAAAGTTTCAACACTCGCTTTTCTAGCATTTTGCCATAAATCTAAAATATTCGCTTTGCCAACATATTTGATGAAATCAATATCAACTAAAATAGTTAGTACTTCATACCGGAAATAAGGTCCACCCTGTGTGCAAGTTTGTTCATCGAAAACACATTGGTATATCGAACACGTTTGCCAGCAGTAAAACTTTTTCGTTACACCTCATTTGCTGCTTGTTGTTTGTGCATCTAAGATAAAATTTCGAACATAAAATGAGGTAAAAGTCTTTTAATGGCGAATTAATGCCGATTTTAAGCTTGAAACTTTTTTTAATAAATAACTAGATTGTGTTTTTTTTTATAACACTTTAGCTGTTCGTGATTTAAATATTACTGTTTTTAACTTTGGAACCAATGATGTTAAGTTTGAAAATGAAGAAGTAAAACACCGGTATTATAGCAATAGTTTCAGATCCCACTTTGCAAATGAAATGTAAGGATATTAGAAGCAATCTCCCCAAAATGAAGGTGTAGTTTTAAAGACATTATTGAAAATATTTTAAGATTTTCTCTATTTAAAATATTAATAACCTGTACTGTGCATTTTAAATAAATTTTTCGAATCAAAAATATGTGAAAAACATTCAACAAATATATTCTAATTGATGCACAGTGGAAGTCAATGAATTTTTATAACAAGATGATCTTTTTAACTCAGCAGATATGTATTTTTAAGTCTTGTTTAACATTATCTTGTGAATAGTATAACTATCAAACAGGAATAAATTGACAAAGGATGCAAAAAAACCTTCACAGAGTCGAAATATTATTGAAAAGATTTTAATTTTATCTTTTTCGTTTTTATAGTCAAATTTTATAAGATTTTTTGACTTATAACTGTGGCTGATGTCAACCGAGGAGAATTTGGGTTCGCTAAGTTCGAATTTTCCGGCAGACTTTGGCTTACATTTTAGCGTTTCGAGATAACAGTAAGTAAACCGACAATTGGCACGGTTACAAACGCTCTTCTACGACTTTTTTTTTTCAAGTCTGTGAGGTTTGGTGTTTGAGGCAAAACTGTTCCTCATGAAAAAAAAAAAAAAGAAAATTGTCTATTAACACCCTCCCTCCAGCACCACTCTTTCGTGAATTTGAACATAGTTAATTTCGTCCATTTGTTAGCAATGATGAAAGGACGAACGACTTGAAACCAGATATGAAATATGCATTATGTTTTAAATTTGAAAGTTAGAGATTGGGTCTTAAGTTTTCTAGATGGTCGGACCAAAAAAAAATTTGCTTTTTAAAATATCTTAAGTCAGAACTGATGTCCGTTTTAAGCTTTGCGTTGTACTAAAACCACCCTACTACGAAAAAGTAAGCGGTTTTTGTATCATAGAGACTGAACTCAACAAAAAAACTTGATCGCTCTTATATCTGATACTTCCCTTGTGCATAAAATGGATTATTTAGTGCATGAATTAAGTCACATATCGTAACAAGAAAGACTCAAAACGCACCATCTGAATTGATCAGCACAATTTTTGATTTATCTCCAAACATAGACATCTTTCTATATAGACATCTTTTCGTAAGCCAGTTTACGTGAATTTTGAACTGAAATATTCCGTTGTGTCAAGAACGCTACCCATTGTTAAGTACTGCTCTTAAGCTACATCTAACCAAGGGTCTTTTTCAATTTTACCCTTATAAGTCGTGTTTTGAACTAAGGCTGAGAATTCATTTATTTTCACAACTGAACTTTAAGTTCGAAGATACTCGAATGTAATTCACAATTGACCCATTCCATTTGCCCATTGTTGGAATTATGTAAAAGCATGGATACTTATAGTACATGGTTTTATCATTAAATCAAGTCTTGCGCCACTCATTCACACATGATACATCGCCATAATTTTTGTTAAATCTCAGACTGCACGCACACCAACTGATTTGCTCTTTAGCTCATTTGTGTGCGCCGAACTAAAACCCATTAATGTTGAGTTTTCTCCGCAAGTACAACTCATTCAGGACCACTTAAACAGCAAGTGAAGCCTTGCGTGGGCATATGTGTGTGTGCTTCGGTGTCGGTGTACTGTACTGACAATTTATTGGTCAGTAATTTTTTGTATTTCACATGGTTGCATGAATTTAGCAAAAGAATGAATTCATGAGATGATAGATTTATTATACCTGGTAAGAATATCCTTTCTTCCTTCCTAACGTTTTAGTTTTGCGCAATAAATAAGTTAGTAAATTTTGAAGTACTCGTACGTGTGCATGTGCTAGGTATGATTGCGGTTTAACTATGTGTTGGTTAGTATGGTAAGTGAGTGCGTGCGGTGTGCTTATGTGATTGTGCAGGTCATATAAAATTTATGTGCACTCATGCTGTTTGCCAGTGTTATGTCAAAGTCCTTACTATTCGCCTTAAATTCTATTTATTTATTTGCTGTTATTCCTTAACTTCACATTTATTTTGATCTTAATTTAGTATTGATGGAGCACAGCATATTTCATGTGCCCATGCAATAGTCACGAATGTTGAATGTTATTTTGTTTTTTCTACTTTTTGGGAGGGGTTCATCTGCCGCTTACATGTTTGTGCCTTTTTGGTGATTAATTATGAATTATGCTTGCTTTTGACATTTGCTTTTCTGCGTCTTGGGAATATCGGAAAAATGCTTTTTGGGATTTCAAACGAAGGAGTTGAGTGAAAAAACTTTTTTTTTCTATTTTAATTTTAAGGAATTATAATTATCTGTTATTGGCAAAACAACTTAAAAAACGCTTAAGAAATTGCGTAAGTTTAGGTTTTGCATCGGAATGGAATGTTAAAACCTTTCGATTAATTAATCAGAATTTTTTGGGCAATTTCCTTAATGTTTCTCGGGCAGTTTTTCTTCAAGTAAAATTTAGTAAGGAGAAAATCACAATATAAATTGAAACACGGACAATTCATCTTCAGTTAAATAGGCCCAAGTAGAGAAATCAGCGCAGTTTCTATTTGGAATGTAGGAAAAGCAACTCAAAAAATGTGGAAGCTAAAACATATTTTGATTTTTTAAGTTCATTGTATTTAAATTTTGATCTGTTCAACTTTTGCATTGACGAATTTTGCATTGTCGAAGGATAAACATTTTGAGCAGAGAGCATTTGTTGTTTATTAATTATTTTAAATATTCTCTTTAGAATCCCATCGACTAATAGTGTGTTTTAAAATAAAAACTTTCAAAAATTTTCACTTTATAATTTTATTTGGAGTGAAATCCTTTAAAAACAAAATATAACTAAAAAGTCTAATAAAATTTCGACAATCGGACCCGACATTTTAAAACGATTCAAGTCCGCCTCAATTTTATTTCGTCGTGAAATTCGTGACAGGTCGGTATGTGAAGCTGGGCACAAGTGACGTTCCTTATAGAAAAAATTTAGTAATTGATATTCATGAAATAAAAAATTTGAGTCGTTGACTGGTCCTTAGACTATTATTCTTATTTGAAAATTTTTTTAATCAAAAGAATTATACAATATCAAATTTCAAGCTCTTTAGTTGCATTTTATGATAAAGTAAAAGGTTTCTTCTGCCATAGCAAACAATACAAAAAATGAAGCAAAATCCTTACGCAGGATTTACTTTGCAATTTCCGTTTCAATGAAACGAATAAAAACCAAAAACCAGTAACATTGAAAAATGACAAATAACAGCATTTACAAGTGAAACCTAAGCGATTCAGTTAAATCGATAAGGACGCATCGAGATATGCTAACAACACTGAAAACAAAAATAAAAAATCCATGCGAAATTAAAATATGACCAAATGACAGAGTAAATTCTTTTGCACATAAAATAAAAACTTTCAGTGAAAAACAAAATGCAAAATATCGTCGTTCAAGCTGCAAAACTGTGTGGACTTTGCGTCATTTTATTTAATACACAACATTTTCTTCTCAGTGTATTCAAAAATTTGAGCTTTCAACGATTCGTTGTCTGTTGTGGCCGCACTATGGTTTTTTCGACTGATAGCTCTGCACTTTGGATAAGGATAAGGATGAAGACGAATTTTATCGGGATAACCACAAAAAAAAAAACAATTTGTTGTAAGCCACACTGAAGGCAGTTGCAACATTTGCGATTATCAGTGAGTGGCAAAGCAATTTTTGTAACAATAGAAATTATTTTTGCTATCAGGACTGGTTTTTTGTTTCTCTTTTTTAAATTGGGCTGTGAATTGTGAAGGTTTCTTGTCTGATTTTTTTTCCCCCGCTTTATAGAATTTAAAAGGATTCTTCAGAAAACGTTACGATTTATTTGTGGGTTTAACTATTCAAATATGAGTTTGGCTTATCTGCTGCTATTTTCAATTATTTGTTTCTCTATTTTCAAATTTCGATGATTGAGAGTGGCGCCACTTTAGGAAGGAAGTTTGGTCACGTTGATTTTAAGAGTATTTGGAGATCGCAGAGCTAGAAAAAAACATTTTATGCTCAGATTGGTTCATAAACTTAAAGGAAAGGACTCTTTTAAGAAAATCTATACTATAGAGTGCACTAGCAGAAAAGCAACCAGTGACAGTGCTTTTACTCAAATGAAATTGGTATACATAGTACAATACAAGAATCTGATCAAAATGGGCGATCTTAAGACATTTGACGCAATTTATCTCAAAATTTTAATAAAATATATGCACGCTTACAAAATTCATTTCACATTTCATTTTCAAGCGCCATACGTTCGTCAACTGATAATTTTTCAAAGAAATTCATCTCTTTCACGAGACCGATTTTCTTCTCAGCCCAAATTTTAATAAGCAAAGTTGCTGTATTTAAGCCAATGAAACGCCACCAGATATTGTGTATCAAACGAATACGGAATAGAGAACCAGGCTAATATTTTCATCAACATATTAGCGAATTTATGGCACAGCCAAAAACTATCAAACAAAAGAATAAAATTTTACATTTTCGGAATAGAAAAATAATTGGAAATTCAGGGACGCAAAATACAATTATAAACTATTGGATTATTGAAATCTCCACTATACTGAAATAAGTAAAAGATCAGCCGGCAGGACAAAAAAGCATATCGTTAGACACAGCATGCCAAGAGAAGTCTGCCAGCAGAAGAAATCTCCATTCTAAAATATTAACTAAAAATAATTTTAAATACTTTTAATGAATATGGAAAAACTTTCCAACACTGCAACGCTTGAAATAGTAAATTTTATGTCCAACATCTGAGTCTTTAACCTCATAATTAAAACTTTAAAATCACTGATTTTGTTTCCATTACTAAAACGATAAATAAAATGGCACATTGTAAAATTTATGTTTTGATTTAAATTTACATAAACTCAATTTAGAGATGGCTGAAAAGCTAATTAAGCCTTTTAACATCGCATCGCTGCTTCACTACAGCAATAATGGCAACAAGCACGTGACGAAATTAATTTGAGGTTTTAATTTGGTTTCAACGCAGACCGCATTCCGGAGTGTTTACACTCATGGGCGCATTTCCACCGAAATTACAATCACACGAAATTATAATTACAACATCATGCATCCCTGATGTAGGACGCGTTCGTGCACGAATGCGCATGCGATTGCTTGACAATACGCACAAGAACCCACAAATTTATTTATTTTCTGAAATTAATTTATTACAATCACAATCTGTTGCATATTTATAGGCGCACCGCTGCTGTTTGCTTATTTACTCTACATTTTTTCGCGTATCCGAGTCTGTTTGTCTGTGCGCTCAGCCCAGTGAAGTGTGATTAAATTATTTGTGCGTAATTTTTGGTTATTTAAGTGCAATGACTGCGTAAATAGCGCATACAACAATAAAAACAACCTCGAATACGCCAGCCAAGCTGACGCCGAGAAACAGCAACAGCACACCATCGAGTGCGACCACATCGCCCAGATTACAGCGTATCATTCGGTGACAAACTCTTGTTTTTCCAGTAGTGCAGTAGGAGAGATCAGTAAAAAATTTACAACTGCAATGAAGAGAGATTTATTTGAAGTGAAATTGAAATCACAATTAAATTGAGATAAAATCCGCAAAAAAAATTGCCAAAATATTTCATGTGAGAAAAATAAGGCACTTTTAAAAAATGCTGTTAAATATAAAAAAATTGATTTCAATTACCAACAAAATTCTGAAAAAATGAAAATAGTTTAAAGAAATAATGAGGTTTGAAAATTATCGAAACATTTATCGTAGAACATTCCTCAGATTTTTTTCTCATAAAAATTTTAAAAAAAAAAATTGATTATTAATTGCAGCAATCGAGATTAAAATTTGCCCTGATTAAAATAGATTAGCACAGTTTCCTAAAAAAGATGATAAATTACCTCTTAAAATTTGATTTTTTTGTGTTTTAGAATATTAAAAAATATTATTATTTCTTTTTATTTTGTTCAATTTTTTAACTACACACGATAAATATTTTTTTGTTAAATATTAATTAGTAGCTCATACAATGAATCTTTTTTGACTTAAGTCCGAACAATTTAATACTCCTGACAACACATTTACAACAGTTTTGGTTTTAGTGCAAGAAAATATGATGATTTTTGTAGAATGAACTCAAAACTTGTAAGGGTACTACCTCCCGCCACTCAAGAGTCAAATACTTTACACTGAAAAAGAGGAAGTAAGTCTTAAATTTCTATTAAAATTGTATTTTCCCACTGCCATTTTGAAATCGACATTATGTACTCAAGAAATTTTTAGCTTTGTATGCAAATTCTTATCAAAATATACCTGGTTTTTTGTTTAGAGCTTATCCGAATCATTCCTAGTATTTGAAGCTTAGTGAAGCTTAGTTCTCAATATAGCGTTTAAAGTATATATGGAGGCGTGTCTCGCCCAATTGAAGAAATCGGTTGTTTAGTTCCTGCACAGAGTCTTTTTAAACATTCATACTGTCTATATGGAGCCTTAAATAATTCTTTCAGTATAGCGTTTTCAAATTGTTGATTGTGCTGGAGGTGCCACGTTGTCTTTTCAAAATTCACCAAAATTTTGTCAAAAGCTTTTCCAAGTATTTGTGAGAAATTTGGTTGCACTACATCAAATAGCGTTTTAAATGCTTCATTTGTATGGGTGATAGGCGTGTCTGTGAACTGATTTCTTTAGTAGCCTCTGTACGAAATTCCATTGAATAATCTCGTTATATTTTCTATGTAACCGTCATTTACACAGTCAGATAGACAGACGGATAGACAGATGTACATGGATGCATCGACTCAGATAGTAAGGCTGATTAAGAATATATGCTCCCTTCCATGCATTTCAAATGGATTGACGAAGAGAATTTTCCCTGAGTGTAGGGTATAAAAATTGACTTTATACTTCTTCTGTTATACTAAACCAATAGTGGCATGATATTTTACTTTTTCCGAAGAAGACTACCAACCAAAAGCATATAGACAAATTTTTATTATCCTTTATACATTGAAAATCACGCGAAAACAAAACAACAAAAAAAAACAGTAACGCTAAGAACAGAGAATTGAAGATAAGGATTTTTATACAGATTGGCACTCGATACTTCAAACTTGGTACTTGCTCTGCAGCTACAGATACCGGATTTCTGCAATGCAACCGCACAATGCACCGAACATCAGCTTACATAACGCTTGCATCGCATTGAAGCCTCAACAAAAAGAACTGAAGCTACAACAACATCCGATGTAGCAGCACCATCGTTTGACTAATCCTTTTAGAGTGAGCCAACAGCGGTGCAGTGGATATCTCCAGCAGCTTGCATTACGAAACCCATAACTCATTGCGGTGCTGCTTCCGAAAATTGAAGCAAAATATCGCTTCAATAAAAAAGGAAAGGAGCAGTACAAAAAGTAAAAAAGGAGCTCATAACCGGCAAAGATAACATGAGGGAAACAAACAAAAAATTCATAAATAAAATAAATATGAAATATAAAGAAAACAGTGGTGTACACGAGAGCATAAAGCGGGCGCAAAATAAGAAAAGCAATAAATTGCTACTGCTGCACAAAAGCAGCACTAAAAAGAACTTAATAAATTTGCGCTCAACGGTCGCAGTGTTGCCTTCCTGCGTGAAGGGCAGAGCACGGCGTAAACTCCAAACTCAAAGTAGCGAGATGGATGCACTTTTTGCACTGGCCTTTGTGATTAGTTTATTAAAATTTCATGTGTTTTTACTGTGGCAGTATTTAAAAGGACTGCCAGATATTTGCTGAACCAAATTTCCTAGATGACCAACAACAATACCAACAACGTTAACTTATTAAAAAGTAAAATGAAGAAATAAATTAAAAATGGCAAACAATTAGCGATGGCTTAAGCTTGCAAAATCTCTAAAAATTAATGGAATATATTTTATATTATTTTTGTTAATACTTCAAAAATGCGTTGAAAGGGACTATGTGTGGAAAGTACTGCACATGAGTTCTCATTAATTTATCTGTCTAACTTCTAAG
Source organism: Tricholauxania praeusta (assembly GCA_949775025.1). NCBI lineage: Eukaryota > Metazoa > Arthropoda > Insecta > Diptera > Lauxaniidae > Tricholauxania > Tricholauxania praeusta. The sequence continues at coordinate 164,882,131 of OX459029.1, forward strand.
TAGCGATCTACTTAACTATCTATGACAGCCATTCATTAACTACGCTACTTTTGATTTTGAAATATTTTTGTGATTTTTATATATTGTTGAGTGCAAATCTTAAATTGAATTTTTAACATATTTAAATTTCAAGGAATATATTTTGTAAAATAATTACGAGTATTTCAATATTTGACTAAAAAATTTTTGAAACGGAATATATCACAAACTATGAAGAATAGAATAAAAAACATGACATCATTAATGTTTAAAAATGCATTATACATATCATAACTTGTATGTGTTTTGATTGGCATCGATGTGCTTAGCGACGCAACCCACTTTTCATGGTTACAAATCCTAAAAGAATTTACTTAGCATCCTACACAATAAAGATTCAATATTACAAGCAGTTTGTTGACTTTTTTTTGTTCAAAAAGTGTAGCTACTGATTTCTTACGCACCATGACGTATGATTGACTCACAAGCAACACAATTTGCACTTTTCGTCAACAATTTCGTAATGTAAGTCACCAAACTTCTAAGTTTTAACCAAAATATTTTATATGCATTTTATTTAAATGTCAAAAAAGACATTCAGGAAAAATTTGGCGAAAGACCACAGTAAATGAAAAAAGTTTAAAAAAGTTCGAGTTTTTGGGATTATTATTCGAAAAATGCCATTAATAATTCTAGAATTTATTTAAAACAACAATTTTCCAGACAAAGAGAATAAAACTGAATTCTTAAAAGATTTTTATTGGCTGAAAGGTAGATATGTTTTTTATATGCAAATAGCAGATTCGAATTTAAATAAAATATTTTTGGTACTCAATTTTGTGTGTATCTTTTACTTGGCTTTTTTAGAAATGTTAACAGCTGCAATATTTTCGCCAGTCGTCAACTATGTGCGATTAATAAGAACAAGTTACCAAGATCCCTGTTCGCTGTTTATACGAATACTCTTTGATGTATTATCAAATTTTTCTTTTCAAATTGCTTGATTTTGCCGTGAAATGAAAATGAACAATAGACAGTATGAAAATCTACTGGGTAGCACTGGCACTTACGCAACTATAATTTTACTGGCCAAGTTTGGGATTTTGTTTGTGTTTTGCCATACCATAATCGTTGCTAGCTACATATAGCTAGCAATGGATACTGAATAAAACGCAGCTACTATCAACTTTTTGCCATGGTACAAACATTCTCTATGGCGTAAGTAGCAAAGAAGTTACCGGCAAGACAACATTTCTGACTTCCAAGGTGATCCTCTTTTGACTTTCACATTATGTTAAGAAATAAATGCCAAGAAAGAAGTCTCTCTTACTGAAAATTTAAACTATATTACAATGCTAAAAAGCACTTAATGGAATTCAAATTGTAAGCTTCATTAAACGAACATTTGCAAGCAAATTTCTTTAAAAGCAAACACAGGGCTACATACCAAACTTCCCATCAGTGAAAATGCTACTTCATTTATTTTTTATCCAGTTGTTTTTTAATTTGCATTTCTATGATAAAGCAGACTTTAATTTTAGTACTTCTGTACGAAAAAAATGTGAAAAATCAAGTGTATGTATATTAAGCGAACTCACGTACTTTATGCAAAATTCTAAGAATGCAAATCGCTTGACATCATCGTCTACCAGGAACAATGCGAACGTCAACATCATCCACAGCGACAGCAGAAGCATTTGAGTTTTATTTGTGAAGTTTATCAAAGTTTTCACTTGTTGTCTTGCATAGGTGCATCTGTGGATGTGCATACTTTGTATGTATTTGTACAAAGTTGTGCTGTACATTTTAATAAAATGCACTCATAGCGAATTGCTTTTGCAGCAATTGATGGTGGTTGTGGTGCTGATGTTGCTGTCATTGCAAGCATAGCAATATTGACAACAAAGAAAATTGAATTGAACAATAAAATATCACAACATTTGTGCTAAAGTGAAGTTCTGATTTAAGTAAATACGACAAATTATGTAAATTGCAGCAAATAAGCAATAAAAACATTATTTAAATGTCATCCCATGCGAAATGCAGATGACTTTACTTCTAAATTACATCACTTTTAAAAATAATGAATTTTAGTCTTCGATACGGTGCACAAATTGCAATGAAAAAAAAATTTCCAAAAAAAATTGTAATGACAGTAAATTTTTGAAAGTTAACTTGAAGCTGGACTTTTTCAAACACGTCAAATTTTTTTCTTAAAAACACTAAAAATTTTAAATTTTCAACAAAAAAATTTCCAAAAATCAATATTTTTTTATTGGGATGACTCGATGGTAGATCGTCAGGCGATAAGGCGCCATATTAATTTCAACACGGATGGCTCCAAGCTAAATAGTAAATTGAGTTATGGTATTGTATCTAAGGAAATGAAATCAATAATTTTCGCAAGGTAACTTAAGGGGAGGGTAACGTTAATTCGTACAAAAACAGGCACATTTTTGTGAATTTTTGTCGACAACGCAGTCAAAATCTATTTATTAAAACCAATAGTAGATCAAAGTATAACATTAGAAGAATATTTTGAAAAATTTTCAGGTAGAAATATTGAAAACTACTGCAATGACAGCATTTTTTGGAAAAAAAAAAGTAGAATTGCGGTGCCCACGATAAGTCGGAGCTGGATCATCTCAAATCAAAAAAAAATAATTTTTTCGTTAGATAATCGACATAAATATTTATTCAAACAGTCACATACAATCTCCAGACTTAGTCATTATAAACTCGCTAATGTCCCATAAATGTCACTAGTCTTTAATGAGATGTCTCAGCGTTTAACATTCACCTTATTTGGGTGTCCAGGCATAAGGGCATTGATGGCAATTGCAAAGCTGATGAACTTCCAAGGAATGTTAATTCCAGCTTTCAAGGCAAAAGTAATATATCTATGTTTTTTATATACGGAGGGGATAGAGGAAAACTTGAAGGTTAGTTGTGAAAAACCTTTGATTTTGAACCATGCTCGGATGTGCTCATCACGTTTGTCGCAGTACTTTGTTGTCAAAACCGAAAACTGCAGCGACTGTTTCGCTCAAAATTATAGATCTTCAATAAAATTTTATATTAGTTCGTAAGAAAAATCACGACACCTTCAATATGTCATTAGCATGGCCCGCTACTTTGAGAACTGAAGCGATTATCAATGTGGTTATGGAAACAAAATACATTTTACATCACACAAAGAACATTTTCAATTGAAATCTTTCAACTTTTCTAATTGCTTATTCAAGTCTTATTACTGAATTTTAAACTGAAACTAAATTTTTCAATGTCTGTCTGATATAAATGCACAATATTTGGCAAAACTTTGCTTTTCTCTTTTTCCAAATATTTCCATTTTTTCAATAGGTGAAAATATTTGAAAGTAACCTACTGGCTTTCAGCTAGCTTCAAGACTTTTTTCTTAGAAATCTTTTTCCTTAGATAATTAGCATAACATGTATCTGAGAATATTTAAATATTTAATTTTATCTTCACCGTTTAACAACGTCAAAATTTATTTATTTAGGGTTGCACTCATTTCCATTTTATCAGCGAATGACTCAAAACAAAAAGGGAAAGGCAACAGTAAATGTGCTCATAACATTTTGTGCTGCAACTGAATCAATATTTTTATCAATCTACTGGAAAGTACGTCATTAAGTAGCATTACTCAGAGAGGAAAGTGATGAAACTCTTCGACTGAAGTTGCAAGTAAGTAATGGATGCTGCTTTTCCATCTTTATGTAAATGAAAAATCTTTTGCAGTGAAGTTCCACTTTCCAAATCTCAAGGAGAAAAATCAAAACCACAGTGTTCCTAGTTGCGAAGGAGGTTTTTTAAAATCTAGAGAGCGTTTTAAAAGCTAAGAACACGTGTTGATGTGCAAACTTATGATGAGGCAGAAAAATTGATAGTCAGCACATAATTTAAAACACCATATTTTTAAATTTTATCGTTTTTCCAATAAGTGCTTATATCTCGACAACACTCACATTTTCACTGGGGTCATATTATTGCAAATTTTTAAAACATTCTTTATGTGGCAATTTAGGATACTGTTGCATATGTATTATGAGATCCAATTGACGCATTTACAGATATTAAAAAAATTTCAGATTTATCAATGCGAATATGTTTGCAGTTATGACCACGTTTTTAGATAGAATTTGAAACTGAACGAACTTAGATGTATACATATCAAATTGGTTACTTTTGATTACTTTACTAAATAGACAAAGTATAATGAAAATAAATAAACTAAAAATTGCCAGCAACGCAAGTAACATAAAAAGTTTATTTAACTTTCACATATACGGTACGTTTCGAAAATCTAAGTTCCTTTAACCATCTTCAGACAAATTTGAATATATTAATTTGTCACATTTTATGGCATTTACCTAAGTAATCAATTGTGTTAACACTTTAAGACAATCTATGATAAACTATGCAAGCATGCAGTTATCAGCTGACAATTGTTGCTGCCATTGCATACCAAACACCTGACACCAAGTGCTGACAAATGTTGACATTATGTGTTTAGGAAACAGCCAACAATAGATAAATAACATAAAATGGCAGATGTGAAATGCAAATATATACGAATACGATTCAAGTGTCAACGATGTGTAAAGATTTTCTTGTCCCCTGGTTGCTGTTATCTGCTTTTGCTCTTTTTGTCTTATGATACGTGTGGATTTAATTTAATTTTAAAGTCGAATTTAAATGAAACGTAAAAGGACAAAAACTAAGGAGGTATTTCATATCAAATTTAGTTACATTGCCTTTAATAACTCTCTCAGTATATCGTTTAAAGTATTTAATTCTTATGAAACCTTAAAATGCATTTCATTTTAAGTAACGAAACTATGACGGTCTGCTGCAATAAAAATTTGATTAGCCGACAAGACTCAGTTGAATGGACAAGTGGACAAGTTATTCTTCTCTTATGATTTACCAGTGAACAGTGACCAGTTTTTGTAAGTTTTTAGGGAAGAAACATCTACATTTGCCATCCAAAAAATACATTCCCGTTCTAAAGTCAGTGTAATCCGGAAAAACCTAAATGCAATCACTGCGCTCTTTTTGATAGCTCTGAATATAACATGACGTATGAGTAACATTGATTTACAATTGAAACACAATTAACTAAATGATACTCATACGTCGTGTATTCCTTTTTTATGTTTTTAGCAGACGAAAATATTTAATAATATGAGTTCATTTTGACATGCTGTCAGTTATTTAATGGTATTAAAATGACTTTTAATAGTAAGTGATTATTGTTTTCTGATAGGCCAAGTTGTTTTCAATTGCACTTTCGATAAATGTAGGTAGGTATTTTTTGATACTTTAATTTTTCGATTTTTTGCACTAAAACTACTAAAATCATAAACTACTGAGCCAGTTTTATTACTGATTTGATTCGAACGGAGATTTTTAAGCTCTCAACGATATCTCTAGAAATTTTAATTAAATTTTATAGAACCACTTACGACTTCATATAAATATTACTCTTGAACACTGTGAAAGGAATTGAAATTGAAAAAAGAATATGTGGACAAATTAAGCAGCTTTTCCTTTGAAAGATTAAAAAATGTTGAAAGCCTATCGCATTATTGTCCCACAAACTATTTCATAAAAGTATTATTTATTGTTATACACATATAAAAGCTTAAAATTTTTCTGCCCTTAAGTCTTTCCTGCTCTTTGGAGAGATTTGTAGTTTTCTAAAATTAAGCCTCTTACAAATAGTTTGCTTCCTTTGCACATTCTTGTACATCCTTTATTGAGTTGTTTGCACAAAGTAATCATATTTTGTGTTCCGTACTAAAATCATACTCTGTTGTCCTATTAGCACAAAAACTAATCCTTAAAATGATTGTTTGTCCTTTATGACAAAAATTATTGCTCACATAAATAAGCACGTAAAATATATGCAGCACACTCACATTTGAACTCTAGCATTCCTAGGCATCATTTATTAATATTTATTAAGTCAGCGACAAAAGGTATTAATTTAGCTAAATAAACGCATGTAAACGTATGACATGAAGAAAAAGGAATCCAGTTCGACTTGCATATACCCTAATCGTATTGAAACTTACCTTTTTTCGAAGAAAATTAAATTGTAGAGTAAATAAAATGGAACCTTTTGATGCGAATAGAAGTCTACGATCACAATCTCTAATATCTGTGAAATAGTGTAAGTTTTTGTATTTGCAATTTCGTAGGATACAAGCGAACAACTCGAAATAAAAATTAACGCCAACGCTGATTCTTTGAGTTCAAGGAAATTTATTTATTTCAGTTATGTCATTAAAATGGAACCTTTTGATGCGAATAGAAGTCTACGATCACAATCTCTAATATCTGTGAAATAGTGTAAGTTTTTGTATTTGCAATTTCGTAGGATACAAACGAACAACTCGAAATAAAAATTAACGCCAACGCTGATTCTTTGAGTTCAAGGAAATTTACTTATTTCAGTTATGTCATTTAAACCGAAAGCTCTATAAAAACAAAATCAATAAATGAACACTTCTATGCAGATGTTAAGGGAGTTGCTCTGTTATATTTATGACTATAATGTAAACATTAAGCGTTGTTATTGGGCTTTATAAAGTACTGCATTACGCTTTTAATGACCTTAATTTAAGTTAACAAATTTAGCCGAAAAAATGATATGAAAATAAAAATATCTTGGAACTTAGAACATAATGTTTTCGAGTATAATTTGTTATCTTATCAACACCCTATCGTTTCCAAAAAACTAAGTATCTGTCGATTTTTATTTGGATAACAAAATATGCTAAGAAGCTAATTTACCCATTGAAAAAATTGTAGCGTGCAGTCGTAAAACAAAAATGTCTTACATTGCGTATGCATGCATTGATTGTATGATTTTTGCCAACATGTGTGTGTTTTTGACAATAAAATTGATAACGTTATTCTGTGCAAAATAAATACTAACGAGCAGAACAGCTCAGCTCATAAATAAGACAAACGTATAAATTACATGAAAAATAAATGTTTGCCAGTACAAAGTAATAACGACATTTATAAGTCAGTAGAGTTGGCCAATATAATCTAATAAGAAAATTTCATATAAAGTTCATGCCAAGTCAGGACTTATCTGCCCCAGTGAGATTAAACACAAACTTCTCTCAATAGTTTTGACATTATCCTGAATCGCATGTGTGTATGTTCAACTCGTGTATGTATGTTACTCGTAAAAGTAAAATTAAATTTGCTAACTTGATTTATTGCAGCATTTTATTTTACATCAAATAAATTCAATGTTTGCATTTGAACTTATAATTTTTAGCTTAATGCAAGAGAACTGCAAATATGTACCTACAAAGCGTAATACTGATCTTGATATAAAACGTTTTAATATAAAACAATTGCATTTTCCTGACTAATACTAAATGTCTGTTTTTTACTTTTCTGCAAAAGATTTTCTGTCGAAATGATAAGAACAGAACTTGGGGTATCCGATTTTACTAATTCTTTTATTTTTTGAGTCTTATTTGACAAATTAATGATAAAGGAAAACACTTTTCACCATTTCACTCCAGTTAACTAAAATCTATGAGAAATAGAAAACTTAATTTTTGGTTCCGTTAAAACGCGAATTATGAGCTCATAAAAAATTTTCTATGTAAAAAGGAACATCTTTGAGTTCTATTTCTTTTTTTTAAATACTATTCAGTTATATAGAACAAGCATTTTTACAATATTTATGACTTGCTTTAAAGATTTCCATCACAATTTCTTGTACAGTATGTGGAAGCATACTTCACTTGAATTCACTTAATCTTTTGACACAAAATAGTCAAATCACTGATAGCTTGTGCAAGCTATACAAATTATTAAATTTTTTAAAATTTTCACTGAAATCTTTAAAAACGTCAAAGCTGAAGACATTTGCATTTGAAAGATTTTTCGTATTCTAACCAAAATTTTCGAATAGGAGAAAGTTTTTTTCAATTTTTCCCAGATTGCAACTTCTTAATTTATAAAAAAGATACTGTTTGCGGATAAAAAATAAAATATGAAAATTGTTTTGTTCCTCCCAAATTTACGAGTACTTAGCTATGTACGTAAGTATGAACATATTGAGTGTACTGCGAAATCAACTTGATTAAAAAACAAAAATAAAACTTGATACGAATTTCTATTTTATGTCTTGAATTAAATTTGAAAAATTCTTGTTAAAGGCTTTTGTTTTTTGTGTTAACACACACAGCTATAAATTTTTTACAAAAGTAAGCGTGTCGCATGACAAATGCAAGTAAAATATTAAATGAACAAAGGACGATTTGTACGCACTCTTTGCACACACAAATGGACACACTACTAACACAATAGAATTCTACGCTACTTCGTTTCCTCCCCGTAAGCAGCTATTAACAAGTTGGTCTTTTATTAGCTGAGTGCGTTTGAGTATTTGTTGTGCAAGTGTGTGTAGTTGTCTATTGATCTTCTTGTGTGCTTTGTGTTTTTCTTGTTTCCTCCATTGTTAAGTTTACTCCCACAACTTTTCTATTGCATTTACTTTGTGTTATTTGGTATTTATTTGAATTACGAGCAAGTATGCCTCAGCAGACATACACACACACTCACAAATATACATGCACTTAAGTGCCAGCCGTAAAATGTGAAGTCAGCCCTTACAACTAACTAGTAGATCCACAACAGCTGAAAAGGCATCAGAATTATTCTGATTTCAATGCATAGTGCATACGATTTGGCAAAGCTGTCAAGGGTTTGATTGCCTGTTGATTTCATAGGCCCCACTATGTTTTGCAAATTGATTGCATTGACGAACTACCCAAGCACCTATACAATCTTTTGACTAATGTAAAGATAATGAATGAAATTCAAACGCTCTCACACCGCTAGCTAGATAGCTTGTAATAAATCCAACACTTTTACTGCGCTGGTCCAATAAACTGTAGGATATTAGCCACATTGTCAATTTTGCAGTCACTCAGTTTTCATGTCTCCTAAGCTCCTGCTAACGTATTTCATATTTTTTCCTTAGACCAATCTAGGTGCACATCTTAAACCAAATTAATTGTGGTTCAATTTTTTTTATATTTGTGCTTCAGATCAAGTGCAAAAAGTTTTAGAAATGAGTTTAATAGGACTTTAAAATTAAGTAAACTTTCGAAAATCCTTAAAAATCTTTTTCTCCAATCTTTCATCTCTTGCATCAAATATTTCATTTATTTATAGTTCATATTCGCTAATTATTTTACATTTTTAAGATAATCAATTTGATAATGAAATTGAACAGAATGAAAATCAGCTTTGGAGTAGTTGAAGCTGTATTTCACAATGAAATGGAAAAAAAAGTTGCAACATTATAGTACATTAAGCATATTAAGGATTTTAGAAGCCAAACAAAAAAAACTGTAAAATTTGTACAACAATGGTTCGAGAAGAATGAATTACGTCGACTGAAAACTCATTCAAGTGAACTTATTACTCTGTTATACAACAACGCAGGCCATTCTCAATGACATAACACTTCAAATACTACAACAACAAAAACCTTTGTGAAAAGACTAATGGAGGCAGTAAGAAAGTAAAGAAATAATTATTTTATTTTGAAAGGCGGCATTAAAGACTCTACGTCAAGATGAGTAATGGAGATGAGTTGCAATATAACTTTTTTAGAATGTTTCCAATTCGTCGGTCAGCCGCGAAGAATTTTAGTCAGCCTGACGTAGAAAGTCATTTGTATTTTACTTTAATATCTTAAGGTTTTAATTTTATTGCACCACATTTTATAAAACGTTTTAATTTTTATATAAATTTAAAAGTTTTAAGTGCTAAAAACAATTCGTAATTTTGTAAAATTTCAAGCTCTGAACAAATGTAATTAGCTTAAAAACGAAAGCTCAAAAATAAATCACAAGCAGATTTAATTTTGAATTTCTTTTAATGGAATCTTTCACAAATGCTCAAGAGCAAGGTTTTTATTTTTATTTCATATTAAGTAGAACATCACGACATCTTTTTTTGCCATATTATCCAGCAAAGGAAAAAAATCATCTCCTCAAATATTCCTCAAGTCAAGTTTGGAAAACAAGCAATCCTCACTCCGCTGTCGAAGAAATAAAAGCACTTAATCATGGTTCATTAGTTGACACAAAAAGCCGCAGCAACAATAATGATGTTTCCTTGCAACACAAGAGCAACAACAACAACAACAGCCACAACAAAAATAGCTACATAACATTTTAATTTAAATAGCATGACTTTTGAAATCAGCCTATGAAAAATAGTTTTCCTTAGACTTTAGAGCAACCTTTTGGCCTACCTACCAGCAAAGTCTTCGGAGCTCGTGTTTTAAGTCATTGATGTGAATTCTACAGGAAACTTTGTAAATTAAAACAATAAATCAAAGCGAAAACTTACATAAATTTAACACAGCATGCAAATTTTGCCATGTTGGCAACACTGGCGCACACATGCAAATGCACAAAAATTAAAAGCCTTAAAAAGGCAACTTGAAGGAACCCTCTCACACACACACATACGTGCGTGTGTGTTGGCAGAAAATGAAACAATTTATCAAAAATACAAATATTTTTAATACAACGCAAGTAAAGTCTTCGGCTTTTTCAATGGATTTCCTCCCTTCTTGTCTTTATCACTTTCAACCTGTTCTCTTCACTTATGACTCCGGTAGGCTTCCAAAAGGGAGCACATTCTTAGCAGAGCATGAAGCTTTTCGTTGCATGTTAGATAAATTAAAAATTGTTGCATACTTTTAAGGCCATACGAAGCTGGGAATCAGCGAACAAGGAGAATGCAAAAGCTTTTTCAATTAAGAAATCCTTATGCAGCACTTTTTGCTTGCTGCTTTTTTTTTAAATGCTAGTGATGCGTTCTTGAATGCTTCTGCCTCTGCTGCTGGCTTGTTATGTCTGCAAAAATCCAAGGCAGTATAGGTCTTAGGGCGTAACCATTTTTCTGTAGTGTTTTTTAATAAATTTTACTAAAGTTGTAGTAAGTAAGTAAGTAAGTAAGTAAAGTTGTAGACAAAGTCCTTTAACATTCACACACACAAAACAATAACAAACCATTTTTGTTGACACTTAACCCTAAGGGAATCTACAACTTGAACTAAATAAAAGTATAAAGGCTTAATCGCGAAAATGTCGCATTAATACGAACTTTATACATACGAAAATACACAAGAATATTTAAAAAATTAAAAAAAAAGTTCAAAATACTTTTCATTCAAATTCTCAAAAAAAAACTCTTTTTTTACAACACACAGCGATATTATTTTCAGGGTGCGAGACTTTAAAAAATCAGACAACTTTAATATTCAATATGAAATAAATACAAAATCGGGCTTTGCAATGAAATTGAAAATATTACCCATAAGCCGATTTTTCCCCTAAAATTATTGGATATATATAGAACAAAAGAATAAGTCACTCCCGTTGTTATTTTTTTCATTTTGTCTATTTTTAGTTTTAAAGAACTATAAGTTGAGAAGGAGAGGGACGCAGCAAATTTGAAAAACAATTTTTTAAATTAAATATTTTTCTTTATTTTTTTACGAAAAATTAACATTTTGAGTCTCCAATTTTGGATAATTCAAGAAAATGAGGTTTTTCGACGAGTTCTGAAGTCCCTGAGTTTTTTTTTTTTTTTGTTGTATTATTGAGCCTTAACAAATTTAAAAAAAAAATCATCTGACTGTCTGAGCTCCTGTGCAATACTACTTCAAGTGTTTGGGCGATTGATTTGGTTTTATTGAATTCGGTACTACATCTGACGTTGCGTTTATTTTTAATATGAAAACGAATGAAAGCTTATTGCATATTTTATTTTATGTTAATTTGTAGCGAATTTTTCTTTGCTTTAGTATTTTTTTTTACACATTTTTTTTTAAGAATTCATCAATTTTGGTAGATTTTTTCCCAACTCAGCACACATAGTTTAAGGTATGATTAAATAAACTTTCCATTCATGGGTTAATGACACCGAATTTTTTCGTAAAGTGGCTGCTGTTTTGTTATTGCTGTCGTAAAGTCGCGTTCATCATTTACATAGGTCATGGCAGTTACGTGACACACTGCGTGTTTACTTGGATGTGATCGCCTCAACGGCAACGTATACCACAGTAGCAACAAAACAACAGCAGAAAAGTGGTAACGGTGGTTGTTTTTGTGTGTCATATACATAGATGTTTCAATGTGTGTGCTGTATATTAATTTTTATTTTTTTTTTAGTTAGCGCCAAAATAAAACGCTTAAGAAATCTTGAATAAAATTTTTAATAAAAGCGGCAAAAGTTTTCTGCGTAAGGTTTACAAAGCTTACAAGTGCAGACATCGCTTAAAGACTTGAAGACGCACAAACACAACCAAGTACTTGAGCACTAATGCATGTAACAACTAATGCTAAGAATTGTCGAACACACACAAATACACAGCCAAACAGACATCTACAGCTACGTGTGTATATGTTGTGGCAACTCTTTTGCATAACTAAAAAGTTTACGAGTTGCAGGTAAACAACAGCAACGGAACGAACTTTAAGATTTATTGCACTTAATTTTTGTTTGAATCTCCTCTTCCGTGTACGTGTAGCGGTATCTGTGTGTCTGTGTGTATGTACGTTCTTGTGTTTGTTCTATGCATCTTTTGTATGCATATCTGGTAGCAAAAAGCGCTGACAATAACATCCTACCAAATAACCTTTAGAATGGCGCTGCTCTGAAGATCTTTTCTTTTAACGTGTTATAATTTCCTCCATTGTAAAATTTTCATAATTTACAACTCAAACAAAAGACTTTTAATGTATTATTAAAAGCAAAGAGTTTTATCAAAGGTTGCCTTTCTGTGATTATGATATTTTGCTAATGAAATAAAAAATGTCGAGTATTAACATGCAACGAAATTAGCAACTTTTTAAATGGCAACGTCTACAGAATATCCCATTTCAACTACACTATTCATAATTCGCAAAGGAAGTTTAAGAAGTTGGAGTATCCTGGATATTTTTCTTAATGCAAGTCCCTCCTCGTTTAGAAGAAAAAATGAAATACAGACAACTAATACAATACATTACTAATCGACTTAAGATATTATTATGTTATCTGCAGAACACTGAAGATCTTTAAGATATTTATCACGAAACAATATGTTTTTTTTTTTTTCAATTACAATGCTTTCATTATCTAAGTCTCAGCAATTACCCGTGGATGCTCTGTCGTTAAATAAACATAAGTAAAAACTTATTTAAAAGATATCAGCAATATAGCAGATATAGATTTTGACTTGAAAGCTTAAACTCAAAATTATCATCCAATACGAAATTCTTTAACTATACTTATGTTAGGTTCTTGATTGTGAAACAATCTGCCGAAAATTAATTTTGCAAAATTATTCCTTATACCGATTGAAAATGCTCTTAAGTAATTCAGTGGTGTAAATGTGAGGATACAAAAAGTTCATTTTACAGATATGTGAAAATATTCCTAAAATTCATATCACAAGGTTCAATATTTTACCATGGAATGGCAAATGAATCTTTGGCTGAATTAAACACATTTTGTTTGGAAAATGGTTAACAATTTATGTAACAAAAATTGTTGAATTGAAATATATTTGCAAATTATAAATAGCTTATATTTATTTTATTGTACTTGGATGTGTAGTTTAAGTTGCAAATACTCAACCATTTGCAAAATTAAAACTTCCAATCTTCTCTTAAGAAAAACGACCAAGTTGCTGTACATGAAAGTTTTGATGGCATCATTGAAAGTAAAAGTTATGTGTACATAACTACTTGCAGTTATTTCAAGTGAATTTCCACAACTTTATAAATAAGACGCCTTAGCTCAAAAGAATTTAAAAACTTATACTGTCTTGAACAAACTTCTTCTTAACGTTTATACTGAGCACTGTCCGACGTTAAGTTTGAAATTACCCAACCAAGTGGCCAAAGTATCAAACTTTAAAATTTTAATTTTTTTTTTTTTTTTTTCAACTTTCCGGTTCTTGTACCGATATTTAAACACAAGAAAAACATAAATAGAAATCTGTCCTCTAGTAATGCTTGAAATAAAAATTCGTTTAATAAAAAAGTTTAGCTCGCACTAATTAGCATAAATTTATGAAATGAAAAATACAAATAACAAAAGGAAAAGAACTGAGAAAATAGAAAACTTCTTGCGCATTAAATTAAACATCCGGTCAACAAGATTAATTTCCGGTGCAAGCTGTATACGCGCTCATGTACAAACACAAACATGAAATACAACAACAACAACAACAACATCAAAAAGTGCGACGCCAGCAGCGAGAATTGGACATAATGCGCCCAATGCCTTCGGCCGCTTCTGCTGCGGCGCTTGATTGCTTCTTTTGTTGTTGTTGTTTTCTGTTGCTACAAAATTTCAACTTTGGTATTAAAACGTTTTCACTGTTTTATTTTGTTTAGTGTTAGTTGTTGTTGCAATTTTTAATATCTACTTTATTGCACTTAAAATGATCTGTAAACTGTACACAATTCTGTTATTTTTATTGTGCCCTTTATATTTTGCTCCCTTTTACGCTGCTTGTGTGAAAAGTTTTTCATATTTTCATTTCAATAAAACAGACCTAGACTACACAAAAAAAAAATCACAAAAATTTTAATAATTTAATTAAGAAACTTTATAAAATTGTTCGTCCGTGGCCCTTTATTTTTTTTGGAAGCAAATCTTACCAAATTGTTTTTGGTCTGCAAACCTGTAAATAAAAATTGGAGAGCCGCTGGAAAAGGAGGACTTGTGTCTTTTTTGAAACAGTTTTAGCAGCGTTGCATTATTCCACTTGAGGTATTTTGCTTCGCACTTGTACTCATGTATACGTTGTTCAAATGACATGGTCTTCTAGAATTGGGCTTGCTCTCGGTGGCTCTAGTAGTTTATGTAATATTCATTAAAAATGTTATAGGATAAAGGAATATTCCCTGACATAAGAACTCAAAATTAATGAAATTTATATGATGATAAAAGTTATATGAACATAAGATATATATTTAAGTATGAGTAAATTTGACCGACGGCTAACTTTTCATAAGAAGCAGTTTTGAGTAATTTCTCTATGACGTGTATGTCGATCTGACTGAAAGTTTTATATAAACACAAGTCGAAGTTATGAAGTCACCATGTCAATGACAAAAATTTGACTTACATAAAATTAAGAAGCAGTCTCCTCCTTTGCAGTAAAATAGATATTTTAATTTGGGATTATATATCTTTATAGGCTGACGCCATATTTTCAAGAAATTTTCTTAAACAGTTTTCAGTAAATTTTCAAAAATTTTGAGCCGTTTTTAATTTGGTGGTTATTTTTTTGATAATTGCCCACTATATTTTGGATAATTTGCTTCAATTTTGTGAACTTTTTGATTTACGTTTTTTATTTTCTCTGTATTGGAAGAATTATTATACTCGTAACCACTGAAGGTTCTCGCATGCTGTCCATCGACATTTTAAAATGATTTTCACCTCTGAATAACAAAGCAGCAGCAATTAAGAAATACCACGAAAACAAAGAGATAACTTTTCTTTCTTCCCACTTTTTTTCTTGATGCCACTTTCCTTGGTGTTATTCTTGCAGGACAAAGGATAAAATTGAAATTTAACTTTGATGAGCATTTTATGATTACTTGGTGAAGAAAGTTTTATTTCTTTTGTGCTTTGCAGAGTGGGTGTGTGAGTTTGCGCGAATATGTGGGTGTGTGTTGTCTGCGGTTTTATGAAAGCACTCAATAAAAGTGTTACCATCGTCGGCAGCCCCAAAAAGAACAATAAAAACAGCAGCTGGCTGAATGTTAATTTTATTGTTTTGTCGCTCTGTGCGCCCTTTCCTCACAACACTCGGTTGGTTTTAAAATGAAAAACTTATGGAACATCGACCCAGTTTGACCGCATGTAGCATCAATATCAAAATAAGAAGCGAAAGTTTATATGAAAATAATTGAGAAAATTGTAAGAGTGAGAAAGAGACACTAGAGCACGGAACGACAAAAATACACTTAAAATGAAGGGAAAATTATAATATAAAATATTTAGTGATATTTTTTAATGATTAATGAAAATTCTTCATCATTGGTAAATTAATCAACTTTTTCATTTTATGTACGGTTTCCTCTTTTTTAATGAATTCGACAATGAGTAAGGAAGGTTTTGAAAATCAGTAGCTTTTTTTTGTAATTCCAGTTTTTTATAAGCAGAACATACATTTCTATGTTTACTTTTCGAGAAATGCAAATATGCGGCAAAGTTGTGGAGTAAATATTATATATTTACAGGCAAAGTGTAGCAAAATCATTCCGGAAAAATTCGGCAGAAGAGAATGGTCTTGAAATTATCTGTAAAAAAAAATCTTTCATTGATTAAGGTTGGTCTTGATAAATGAAAACAGTAAAAAAAATTCAAAAAAAAATATCATGGATATTTTCTTATGTCTGTAATTATTTCGGTTTACAATTAGCTTTAGAAATGTTTTCGGCCGATATATATCTGGTTCATATTACTTTTTATATGAAAAAGATTGTTTTAGTTTCGATATTTTTTCATGAAATATGATGATATGTAGCACAATAAAAATTAAATTTTATAATTTTTTTTTTTTTGGTTTGTAATTAAAAACGCGACTAAGCCACAAAAAAAAAAAGAAATAAAATATTTTTCATTGGTATGTGTAATTTTTTTTTTTTTTTTACTATTTCATGAAAAAGTGTTAATAGCGCGAAAAAATCAGATGATCAGCTATGATTTTGAGCTAAGGTTTTTTTTTATTATTATATTTTTTACTGAGCTTCCTGTTAAGTACCTTTAATGCA
Source organism: Tricholauxania praeusta (assembly GCA_949775025.1). NCBI lineage: Eukaryota > Metazoa > Arthropoda > Insecta > Diptera > Lauxaniidae > Tricholauxania > Tricholauxania praeusta. The sequence goes on from OX459029.1 coordinate 164,898,975, forward strand.
AAAAAAAAAAATTACAAGCGCAAATCCAAAAATATGCTTGATATCAGGGCGTTCAGAAAGCAATTTCCAAAAGCCGAATCTTTCGTTAACGTAGGCAATTTGTTTTCCTGTTCAAGACCATTGTGTTTATTACATCTATTTTGACCATATTTCCGATAAAACTAAACTGCCTTTACAACAAATGAGAATTCTCAAATTTGTTTGTTGCTTACGCCATGCTCTATTGCCACCTACAAAAGTTTTGCAAATGTTTTGACTCCAACCTTTCAGTATGCTTGGAACTAATAAGTCAGAACTAATCTGCAGAGCGCTACTGAAGTATTGTAAAAATATCAAAACGAAAAAACAAAATTTCAAAGAGATATTCATAAGTTACAAGAGCAGTTTATTTTCCTACAAATGAAAGAAACTCGGAGCATCGGAAAATTGTCACTGACGATCAAGTTTAGAGTCAAAAAATTCACTCTCTCATTTTATTTAATTTAACGTAAAATTTTTACAAAAATAAATCTCTAACTATATCTACTGTGCGTCCGAGCAGCATTTTGTCAGGAGACTCTCGTGCACACCTGTAAACACGGCCATAAAACCAATTATGTAAATCACACAACGTTTAACCGTTGGTCATGCCAATGTTACAGACATGCTGCTGCTGCTGCTTCCATTTGGCCGTTATTTGTTGGTGCTGCCGCTGTGGTAGTCCCTATGTTGTTCTGCATTGTTAGCCGCTGATCCAACAAGTTGTTTTGCTACCTTGATAACACCAGCGATGCCCACAAACAGCGAACAGCAGCCGTATTCTTTATTACCCACAGTTTTTTATGTTTTTACTGTCAATTTTTATTTTTATTTATTTTTGTTTCCTTTTCTTTATTATTCGTTGTTTTGTTTTGTTTTGTTTATGGGATTTTATGCTCTGAATATAACGGCAAGAAATACAAATTTTTTCCTTATTTGCCCATAAAAATATGCAACTGTAAATTTCATTTTTTTTTTTTTTTGCTGTAATGCTGTAACTAACGAAAATAAATGGGTTTGCATGCGAGTGAGTGTGAGTGTGATCCCACCATTATTCAAATATCCATAATATGGAAATAATGTCAAAGTTTCCTACATTGTTTTTTCTTCACAGTGTTGCGCATTAATTAACTGATGATACCAACGGCGCAAAGCAGAGATGCTAAACTAAGGTGAGTTTAGCGCAGTAACAGCTGGTCACTAAAGCAAAAAAGTTGGAAGAACTTTCTATATGAGTTTAATTGCAGCATTTTTGCGTTTAATTAGTCCGCTTTTCTACTCTGATCAAGTTATGCACAAAAAAATGAAAACCAAAGTAAAAATTGTGTTTTGAGACACAAAATCTCTCAAGTTTTTAAAATACTCAATTTTTATAACAAAATTTTCTACAACTATTTAAGTCCCATGGAGCAAAATATAGCATTAATTAAAGAAATGAGAAATTACGAAATCCTTAACTTAAATTTACAGTGCTAAGGCCTTTTCATATCTTGTGCTGTTTTAATTAATTTCCTTTCAAAATTAAATTTTTATTTTTATGCCATTGAATTGGAATCTTCGAAACTTTTTTAGCATTGACGGTGTGTTTCGCATTTTGAGCAACTTTAACTTATGTTACATTTCTTACAAAAATTTATATAGCGCACATGCCGAACATTTTAAACTCATCAAAAATACACCCACCATTTCCTTTTCTCTTTTTTGAAGCAAAGTCACAAAGACATAACTTTGTTTGACACTTTCTCTTCGTCTAGACAATTTGTACTGTACCTTTTGTAATTTTGCGACTTTTACATGTGTGTTGGCAAAAATCTAGTAACAATGCTTCATGATGCATGAAGTGAAAACACAAAAAAAAAATTAAACAGTTCATAGGTTTCAATAAAATTTTAATTTGGTATACAAGTGAAAATTTGCTTTTTTTTCATAAAGCTTGTACAGTAATGGTATTAAGTTGATATATTCCCTTATCGAAAATACATCATTTATGACTTGAAGTGTCATAATTATTGATCTCTGATCTTTAAGTCCGCAAACCGAATTCTCAGTCACAATTATAGTAAGCCATAATGAGATATGTAATGTAAGGTGTTATATTAATTTTAAGACTCACTATAATAAGTTTCATCGAACTTAATTATTATTATTACAGAAGCAAAATAATATCTTAGTGTTTTTTTCTATCTAACGTTGTTTTAAAATCCCAAACTGATTAATGGAAACTTCCAACGCAAAAAAGTATGTTGTTAAGAGTGCAGAATGACATATCGCACCCTCTTGTTAGAACCAGAAGTCTTCCAGACCTGCTTCACGCAGTTACGTTAATACATGTCCTATATCGATTGCCACTGGAAGGCTTGTCTGTTTTCAATAACGTATGGGATTTTGCTTCAAAATTTCAAAGTTATTTGATATTTGACCATATTGAGACGACGCACCCATTCACTAGCAACAACTGAAAGAAATAGCAGCTTCACTTGAAAACAGCTTTACGCGAAGTAAGGCCAGCCTTCAACTGATGTGAGTTAAAACAGTGCACAAATGTTAGATCAAAGAAAATTTTTATTTTTGATAAGATTGTGGGTAGTAAAAATATTTTTGTAACTACCTATTTTATAGAAAAATTTTCACTTGTATATAAAACTAACAGAATCCACTCGATTGACCATAATTTGAAATTGATGATATACAACTCAAGCAAGTAGTAAAGTAAAGAGTGGAATTTGTTATTTATTTCGAGTGATCTTAAAAAAAAGTTAAGTAAATTTAAGATCATTAACTTTTTTTTGTGTATGAAGCCTTTAGATAAAACGTTAAGTTTCGAGAATTAAAAAATTTAACAAAATTATCAAACATTTTCTCAAAGGTTTGAATTTAAGTAATATAATAAACATTAACCTTTCTGCCCACAATCAAAGAGTGCAAAACGTGTGCATTATCTACTTTCTGGTAAACACTTTTCCGCATTTGTACAGAAACGAGTCATATACTTGGGACAACAGCAACAAACAACTGTGGGTATAACATGAACAATCGCATTAGTTACAGACCCATAATCACAACAACAACACTTACAAATAATGGTCGCTAATTTTCAACTGATATGGCAACCATGATGCCATGCGTTCCCACACGATAATACGCTTCGTTATGTCAGATGAAAATCCGAGATTTTAGCGAGTCTGATTATAAGGGCCAATAACAACAAAAACATGAACACCAAGGGTTAACAAAATTATATGGACAATATTAATTATAATGACGAAAATAACAAGAGCATTAGCATTAATATCATAGCGCAGTGCATAACGAAGCTTACACTCTGTAAGTGACACTTAAGGATAAACACAGTGACAGCAAGAACTTTGAAGCATTCGCCAAGAATGACTGTTGCAG